>CM057453.1:336520000-346520000 GCA_016271365.2 Neoceratodus forsteri | reverse complement strand
CTATCAAGACCAGCAGCGTGTCTTGTTGAAGTGTGCAACTTGCTACACAGACCCCTTGCCCTAAGCTACCCTCTGTATTTAAGATGTTACGCATCCAGTCTATGTTTTTAAATGCCACAATGTTGGTGAAATGAAAGGCTACGCAACTGTCTGGTGAAATGTGAATGTCCTCATTTTTAATCTGCAGGCACAGGAAAGTCATTTTCATTCCCTAGCTCATCAAACCATCCAGAAGGGCTATGCAAGGACATTGTTGTCCTTTTTTCACATCAAATAAGTCCCTGGCTTTTATAGCATCTGATCCCTCCTCTTAAACAGCAGAGACATTTTTTTTTAAAGCCATCCACTTGTTTCACTGCCCCTCACCCTAACCCTGTGGCTGTCCCCATGGGCTGTGGAAAAGATGCTTGCTGCACTTGACCACTTCACTGCACTCCTGTAACTTAGCTCATTCAACACTGTCGTTATTAGGTCGCACAGTAGCAGGACTGTCATTCCAAAGTTCCCATCCAGGAGCAGGGACTAGGTCTGATGATGCCATCCTTGTTTCCTAGGTCTCGACTTTCAGTTAGGATACAGTCACACACCAGTCAATGTAACTTACCTGGGCAGGGTGGTGTTCACTAATCAATCTGACTGAAACAGGACAGGCTTTGTAATGAATAATGTTCCCGACTGAACTAGGAGAAAACAAATTAAATAAGTGTTAACGTTGGCACTGCTTCAACTGTTACACCTCTCACAGGTCGTGTAGGTTCAGTTTCTATGCTAAGTAAGTCTACAACCAATTTCAGAAATTGTCTTGCAGCATCTGAACCCTGCAGCAGACCTTCTCTCAGCTGTAACCTTCTACTTTATGTAACAATTTCCTTTTCTTGCCTGTTACTGTCCATGCAACAAACTACCATGGGCATTAAGTATCGTAACAGATCAGCTGGTTTAGTCTTCAACCCTTCCCCGCCTAGAGTGGCAGTCCTAGGTAGAATGTTATGATGGGAGCCATAGTTAGCACTGGTGGGTTTAAGCCTGGGTGTGTGGGCAGGTGCTGGCTCCTATGATGAGCCACAACTTGTGGCTCACAACTAAGCAGATTATTGGCTGGTTTACAGTCACATCGTGGTTCACGGAGCTTTAGCTCCAACCACACCCTGTGACGCCATCTCCATTCACAGTCCCCTAACCCAAACAAAAGGTGGATAATTTGTCAGCCAGAAAACTAATGCGCTGCTACCTCTTCTATCATGCCTTTTCACAGCAGGGAGTCAGCACCAGCAGGAGACAGGACCGGAAAGCCATGAAAAAAAAAATCTGATTCTGCCCTGACTGGTCCAGCACCCTAACTGTTCTTGTGGACTTCACATGCTTGCAGGGTGATTTGTGCTGGATAAATGTGAGTTTTCAAAAGTCCCACAAACTTGTCTTTCCCTGTCCAGATTTGTCACCTTGTGGGATAAAAGGCCTTCTGGTACAGCCCATGTCCCATTACATTCTGGTCGTATCCTGCCTGCCTGCCGAGCCCACTGCCAGCTATGGAGAAGCCGAGTCATTGCACACTGCCGAGGGAGAATGACCTTTTGCCCATCCGAACCTACCATGATATGCAAATGTACAGTTGATGTGGACAAAATAGGGCATCTCATGCATGTATTTTCTGGCAATGTCCAATATTGCAAATTTACCTGAAGCAGCTGGAGTTGGAATTACAGACCTTACTAGACCCAATGTTCAGCTTAATACCAGCCACATTACTATTTCTAGATCTTCCACATGGCTTCAGAGACCTCCATAAGAAAAAAAAAAAACCTAATATATATATATAGCCATGCTAGCAGCCAGAAAAGCAATAACCAAGAACTGGCTCACACCCACCATGCCCACAATAGAGCTCTGGCAAGACATAGTGAATTCAATATATGAAATGGAGAAGTTAATAGCCAAGCTCTGCCAGTCATTACCAACATTTGAATTGTTGTGGAGAAGATGGGTCATGCACATCATGATAAAAAGAAATGACTGCATACCTTAAACTAAGTGGTAGAGTAAAGGTAAAATATGACTTGAAATCTAACATGGAAAGAGACAAAAATGTCAATGGTTAAACAGAATTCGCCTAAGCAATGTCAGCTAGTTTTGGAGATATGCAACCTGAGAAGTTATGTATATGACCACCCTATTGCAATAGACTAAACTACAGGTACAGTATGTGTTATGTTTCATTACATGTTGTATAATGTAAAATCTTTCAGTAAAAAGAGATTAAAAAAAAAGAAAGAAACTCAGTAAGAAAAAGGGTCAGACCAGACATATTTCTTATTCATTGGTTCTAGTTTCTAGCATGCAAATTAATATCCCTTCCATGCACACAACCCCCCCCCCGCTCCTCAAAGAATAGACAGATTGTGTGCAATAACTTTCGTAAAGTTATTTGCATGGAATCCAGGCTAGTTGCAATGAACTTGATCTTTTGGAGACATCACTTGCAGTTTTGAGGTGAAGCGCCCATTCATTATCCTGCATGGGAAATTGCTGAAGAATTAATATTTAGTGAATTAAAAGGCAACACTAGTTTCTGATTTCCAGCTCTGATATTGTTCTACCTGTGTTCAGAACAGACATAAAACAATATCAGAGCTGGACATCAGAAACTGTTGTGGCTTAGAAACTGCTGGCTCCCTTGTTTCTTTTTAATTCTCTAAAACTAAAATTAGTGTACAGCGGTAACTGCTTTCCAAATAAACAGCTACATAGATAAATAGGGTTCATGTTACAACAATTATGTCACAGTTTGTAATATTTAGTTGTACAGAAAAATGACTGAGAAAGCAATACATGAACTGGGCTTGTGATGATTTAAGGCCCACCTTACATTGTTGAATTCCTTACCAGAAAGGGTCCCTATAAGCTGCTTCTGGTACTGATCACACTTTACATGCAGCCCACCTGTGTTGTGTACAGTATTTGGCATTGTTTGGCAAGTAGCAGTTATTAGATAATATATGCATCATAGCACTGTTGACAGGAAAAATTGGGGAAATAATTAAAATGTGATACACCTCATCAAATCCTAGAGAAAGAAGTAGAACACAGTGTGGGAATTAACGTTTTTGTGTTCATATCATTTTCTGTACGTTAGGCAATACAGTACTATTTACTTCTTTTTTTTTTGCTTTAAAATTGCACCGTAGATTGTGGGACAACAACTTCTCTATGTCGCATGGAGGGCTTCTGAATGGTAAAAACAGAAATTGACTCCTCAATCACATACATTCAAAAGTCAGGGGTCAAAATGAAAATAAAACATTGTTTAATAAGCATCAAACATTTGGCATTGACAAATGCTTGTTGAGACAGTATAATCTTATCCTCACTTTTTTTGCAAAGAATATATATATATATGTGGGGGGAGAGAGAGGAGAGTGAGAGAGAGAGAGAGCGAGAGAGCCAGTGAGAGAAAGACAGAAAGAGAGAGATACACCAGCTAGTAAATCAGTATTGTAGTTGCATGACTCACACAGTGGGTAGCCAATGAAGTGAGTGAAGGGTTGGTGCATGCACTACTGGCCACCAATGGGGACAAAGGTGGGGGATTGAGGTTATTTGGGTGGTGAGTGTTTGGACAGCAGGGAAAACCTTTGCAGGGATGAGGAGAGAGAGGAAGGGGGTTCCTCTCATTCTTCATTCCTGCAAAAATGTAGAAAATGTAACCTAGGATTTAAGTGAAATATGTAACAATGGAAGTTGCCAAAGACTAATCAGTAGTTTTTATCAATGGTCTTGCAGCCCCTATGGTTTTGGTGAAGTGATGCCGCTGGATGGAGTCCGCTGAACAAAGTGCTGAAGGGTAGCTTGCTGAGTTTTTAAGGGGGGAGGAGCCACATCCTTTTTTCTCCTGCCACTGCCATCTTAAGAGGTTAAGGTTTTGGCCACCCCACTTTCTTGTTGTACGACTCTCAAGATACTTCCCATACTCTGCCTCATCCTCTAAGCTGCTTAGGTTAGCCTCCACAGATAATGTATCAGTGGGCAAATCTCCTGTTGGAAAGTACTTGGGCCTGAATGAGTGTGCTATCTTCTCATTTGCACTGACAAGTCTGACAGTAGAGGAGATAGTCCGAGAAACAAGAGGTGTCACAGTAGAGATGGACACAGTACTGGAAATAGTTGTGCATCTGGCTGGGGCCACAGTGGCAGTAAGGTAGTAGGGGCTGGTGTCACCATACATAGAAACATAGAAACATAGAATTTGACGACAGATAAGGACCGCTTGGCCCACCCAGTCTGCCCATTTCCCTACCTGACGGATAAGCTGCAGATCCTAGTTAACCAGCAGCCTACTTCTTCCTACCCCAACCCCCTAGAATTGCCTTATGACTGTCCCATGCATGCTTGAATTCCACCACTGTTTGTGACTCCACAACCTCCTCTGGAAGGCCGTTCCATACATCCACCACCCTCTCTGTGAAAAAATACTTCCTTAAATTACCTCTGAGCCTCCCCCTTCTATCTTCAAATTGTGCCCCTTGTTCTTGCACACCTCTTTTTTTGAAAGATGCTACCCTCTTGGACTTTGTTGATTCCCTTGAGGTACTTGAAAGTTTCTATCATGTCCCCCTCTCCTCCTTTCCTCGAGGCTATACATATTAAGCTCATAAGTCTCTCTTCATATGTCTTCCGGTGCAGACCCTGCACCATTTTAGTGCCCTCCTCTGGACAGCTTCCATCCTGTCTATGTCTTTGCGGAGATTGGGTCTCCAGAACTGCACGCAGTACTTGAGATGGGGTCTCACTAGCTGTCTGTACAGAGGATAATAACTTCCTGTTTTCTACTGGTGATGCCTCTCCTATGCATCCCAGTATCCCCAGCCCTCCTTGCTGCCCTCTCACATTGCTTGCCCACCTTTAGGTTATCTGATATGACTACCCCAGGTCCCTTTCCATTTTGTTGTTGTTAGTATCTCACCCCCATTGTGTACTCTTCCCTGGGTTTTGTTTCCCAGGTGCATTACTTGCACTTCTTAGCATTGAATCTAAGCTGCCATACATTTGACCATTCCTCTAATCTTGCCAAGTCCCTTCTCATCCTTTCCACTCCACCTTGTGCATCAACTCTTTTGCAGATCTTTGCGTCATCTGCAAAGAGACATACTTTTCCTTCCAGTCCCTCTGCAATGTCACTTATAAAGACATTGAAGAGGACTGGTCCTAATACTGAACCCTGCGGTACCCCACTACTAACCCCCCTTTTTTCAGAGTGGACTCCATTGACTATTACCTCTGTGTCCTATTCTCCAGCCAATTCTTTACCCAGGCCATCATCTTGGGACCCACTCCCAGGCTGGCTAACTTGTATATTAATCTTTTGTGTGGGACTGTGTCAAATGCCTTGCTAAAGTCTAGGTAGGCCATGTCCACAGCCCTCCTGATCAACTACTTTGGTCACCCAGTCAAAAATCTATCAGATTTGTCTGGCATGACCTTCCGCTGTGAATCCATGCTGCCTTGGGTCCTGTGCCCCTCTGGCCTCTAGATATTTAACAATTCTTTCCTTCAGAAGTGATTCCATCATTTTCCCTACCAGTGAGGTTAAACTAACAGGTCTATAGTTTCCTGCTTCTGCCTTTCTCCCACTTTTGTGAAGGGAATCACATCTGCCCTCCTCCAGTCCTCGGGTACCACCCCATCCTCCCATGATTTGTTAAAGAGTTTAGTCAGTGGTGTCACTAGTTCTACCCTTAGTTCTTTAGAATTCTGGGATGAATCCATCAGGCCCCATTGCTTTGTCCACCTTCAGTTTTAAGAGTTCTTTCAGAACCCTTTCTTCTGTAAATGGGCTGGTATCAACTTCCGTATCCAGAGTGTTTCTACTGTTTGTTTTAGGTACCCCCTCTTCCTTTGTAAATACTGAGCAAAATATTTGTTTAGTATCTCTGCCTTTCACAGTCACCTCTGCCCACCCTCTCTCCCTTTTATTAAGCCTCACTATCCTCCCTTGGTCTTCCTTCGCTCCCTGATGTACCTATAAAAGGTTTTATCCCCCTTCTTAACTGAGTTGGCTATCTTTTCCTCGGTTTGGGCCTTTGCTGTTCTGACTGCCTTCCCAGCTTCCTTTTGCTTTAACTGATACAGTTCTCTGTCCTGTTCCTTCTGTGATTCCTTGTACTTCCTGAATGCTTTCTTTTTCTTTGGAACCTTCACTGCCACTTCCTTTGAGAACCATAGTGGTTTCTTACCTCGCTTCGTTTTGTTTATTTTCTTTACACAAAGGCTTGATACCTCTGTGATGGCAGTTTTTATTATTCCCCATTGTTCTTCCACCCCTCCTTCCTGCCCATTTGCTAGTGCATTCCTTAGGCACTCACCCATTTTGACAAAGTCAGCCCTCCTCAAATCCAGTACCTTTGTCATTGTATGGCTTGACTCTATTGCTGTGTTTATTGTGAACCATACTGTTCGATGGTCGCTAGTTCCCAGATGGCTGCCCACTTCTACATCTGTGATCCTCTCTTCATCTCCATTTGAGAGAACCAGGTCTAAGATTGCTCTCTCGAGTGGGCTCCAATACTAGTTGTCTAAGGCATGCCCCTGTAGGGCATCTAGAATAACCCACTCTTAGAAGTGGCTGCTGCAACTGCACTCCAGTTAACATCTGGAATATTCAGATCACCCATCAGCAATATCTCCCCTTTTTCTGCCATTCTAAGTATACTTTCTATCATTTCCTTGTCCATTTCCTCCCCCTGAGAAGGGGGAATGTATACAACCCCTGTGTGTATTGTGGTGCCATTGCCGGTCTCCAAATTTACCCACAGTGCTTCTTCTCCTCCCTGTTTACCCTTTTGTTCTGTTGCTTTTATTCCTTCCCTTATGTAAAGAGCTACTCCTCCTCCTCTTTTACCCTCCCTGTCCCTCCTGTAGTTAGTGTAACCTGGTATGTTTACATCCCAGTCATGGTTTTGTGTGTACCATGTTTCTGCATGTATAGCAATACTGGTGATCACCATGGTTACAGCGGCAGGTGTGGTTTTGATCACAGTGGCTGGAGTGGTCTGGGTCACAGTGGCAGGAGCGATCTCGGTCACAGTGGCAGCAGTGGCCACTATTACAGCAGAAGTTGGGATACTAGTAGTCTCAGTGGATGGGTGGTGAATCTGAGCAGTGGTGGTTATTAGGGAAGATGTCCTTGTTCTGGTAGTACTGGTGGCAGTGGCAAGAGATGAAGAGGACACATTCACACTGGTATAGTGGTATCAGTGGCAGTTAATGACAATGTCTTCCTAGCAGCACTACTAGTATTTTGAATGCTACTTTTACCATGTTCTCTGGTGTCGGCTGATGTCATAGTGGTGCTGGCGGAGACTGCGCACTTTCATGGGGTAAAAAATAATTTTGTACAGTGAATGCGCCCTGTGCATCACTCTGTAGTATACTCACCATTTCCTGCTGCTTGCTGCTCTACACCTGCTGTAGCTTTGCTGGAGGCTGCTGGACCAACTACATTTTCTGGTACTGCATCCTCTGTCTGCCATGGTTGACTTCCTTGCAAGAAGATGTATTACATTTAAATTATATTATTATGAAATATAATCACTCAAGCCACTGCAGCAGTGCTGAGCTGACAAGTGTCACTGTCAACTAATAGTCAAGGCTGGCTAAATTTTTCTAAAAAAAACAAACTTTTTCTTTTAAATCTCTTCTTGGCACACAGCCACAAACTTAAGAAAAATGTTTTGAATGCACAGCTGTCTACACACACAGAACAGAAAAGCAGCTAACTGAAGTGATGGGGGTCAGTCAACTAGTCCCACCCTATCATCTGCAGTGCACTCAGACTTGATTAAGTGGCCATGGAGGGGCCCAAGCCTGGGTTCCTCACAGGAAGTTTTCTGATATTAAATTATATTTATTATGAAATTAAGTCACTCAAGGCACTACAGCAATGCTGAGCTGCCAAGTCTCACTGTGAACTAATAATCGAGCCTGACTACATTTTTCTCAGCAAAAATATATTTAAAATCTCTTCTTGGGCACACAGCCACAAACTTAGAAGAATGTTTTGAGTACATAGCCATGCACACATACAGAACAGGAAAGAAGCTAACTGAAGTGGTGGGGGACAGCCGAATAGTCCCACCCTACCATCCACGGTGCACTCAGATTTGCTTAAGTGGCCATGGAGGGATCCAAGCCTGGGTTCCTGAAATGAGATGTGCGATATTACATTTAAATTATATTTATTATGAAATCAAGCCACTCATGTCATATCAACAATGCTGAGCTGACCAACTAATAGTCAAGCCTGACTGAATTTTTCTCAGAAAAAAATGATCTTTTAAAGGAAAGCTGTCGAAAATGTGGGCTCCCGTCCCTAAAAAGCTTACTCTCCGATTTAGCTTTTTACAGTAAGAGTGGCATTTTTCTCATGCTGCAGCTTACTGTATTTTAATTCACAAAAGTCCGAAATCCAGAAGTATGGCAGATGCAAGGGTGGCTCCATTTGCCGAAAAGGTGCGGCGCTACACCTTTTCTGTAAATGGAGCCTCTCCTGCATTCACCATACTTCTGGGTTTTGGACTTTTGTGAATTAAAATACAGTAAGTTACGGTGTGAGAAAAACGTCGCTCTTAGTGTAAAAAGCTAAACCAGAGGGTAAGCTTTTCAGGGCAGGAGCCCACATTTTAGACAGCTTTCCTTTAAATCTCTTCTTGATCACACAGCCACAAACTGAGAAGAATGTCTTGAGTACACATCCATGCACCCACACAGAACAGAAAAGCAGCTATCTGAAGACGTGGGAGTCAGCTAACTTACAGTGCGCTTGGACTTGATTATCAAGTGGCCATGGAGGGATCCAAGGCTGGGTTTCTTACAGGGAGCTTTCTGATATTAAATTATATTTATTATGAAATTAAGTCACTCAAGCCACTGCAGCAATGCTGAACTGACAAGTCTCACTGTCAAAAATTGTCAAGCCTGATTAAATTCTCTGAAAAAAAATGTAAAATTTCTTCTGTGGCACAAAGCCAAGCCATCAACAACAGAAAAAATGCCCCTAAGCGAACTGTATTTAAGTTATACTACTTGCCTTGTTGTTTGTTTCAGACAACAATTACAAATCCTTAAACTTTTAATCAAAGTAAACCCCCTCAAAATCTTCCTCGTTTAAGCTGTCAGTTTTCTTCAGTACACTACAGATTTAAATTTAGTATGTTTAGTACACACACATGCACACACACACTCATACACACTGTGTGTGTGCTACTGTGGCTCCTGCTGTCTCTTTCTTAGCACACCCTAAACAGCCCTAGTATTTCCCCTTTCTTAAAAGCCTAATTTTTACCTTACAGTGTAAAAAGGCAACCTTCTCTAACATGGGAGCTAGAGAGGGAACAAAAAATGTCAAGATTTCAGATTTTTGTCTAGTTTTTAACAAGTGGATGGAGGTAGATTCTTCCTCTGCAGTAGCTGAAGTTGTCTGTCTCTTCTGCCTGAAGCTTCTGTGAATGCTGGGTCACATGACCTGCCTTCAGTGAGCTTCCAAAGTGGCCTCTGATTGGACAAGAAGTCTCAGGAGATCTTGAACTCCCACCAAACAGCAAAATGGCAAATACTCACAAATAACACTGAGAATTAATTTTTCTTACCAAGTAACGAATAGCCTATTATTGGTGGTATTTGGGAAATGCTGTTCATTACTTGCACACCTCTAGTAAAAATCCCACATTAACTGTAAAACAGGGGAATGGTTTATAGGAGTTACATGACACTGCAGCACTCTGTGATATAGCACTCAAACCATGACCTATGCTAAATTCACATTTTGAAACTTACTTTTCAAGCTCTTTCACAAGCCGTGGTGCTAAAATTACAGCTGAGTTACATGAGCTCCAGGTGCTCCAGCGCTTCACCAGTAAAGGCTTCATCAGGGGCAGGCTTGTTTTGTAAAGCTCAGCCTTCTTATACCTGGCATGTCGTGATGTGACCAATCACCTTAAAATTTCCTTGTGTCACAGTTACCAAGTATACAATTATCCCAAGGCAATTCCTTGTGGAGAAGTATCAGGGGATCAGCCAGCCAGTGTCCTTATAGCATGTATTTATGCAGATGAATTCTAAAGAGAGGAAAGAGAGGTAGAAAAAAACCAAGGTTATTAGATTCAAACAATTATTGCATGTCCCTGCACATCCTATGCCCGTAATACTTTAACATTAATTATTAGACTATGTTTTATCTAGTATATCTTGAACCATAGGAGTGCATCATGTACTTTGGAGTTTGAGGATCAAATCTTGAAACACTTTTATAAACTGAACTATTGTTTGTCAAAGTAAAGCTTATTGGAATTGTTTGTATTGCAATAGGTAATGTGCCTCTTAAATTTAAATCAATAGACCATCAATTGTAACAAGATCTCAGTAAAAATGTACGTATAAGCATATTTATAAAATGGGGAAAATATTTTGAACAATTAAATTGGTCGCTAGCCATGTGTTAGAAAAGTGTCTTTCAGCTAACAACTAGTCCTCCCTACCAAGACTTAATACCTGCTTCAAATCCTTGAGCATCATAATTTAAAAAAGTGAAATAGCCACCAAGTTTTCTCTGAAAGACATAAAGAAATGCAAACATATCCTAACCTGCCAGTATAAACAGTTTTTCATTACAACATGCCCCATATTTAATAGGAACAAGCTTTTATATCATCATCTTTCAATAAGTGAAAACATTCTGAGTTGCAGTGCAAATTCATTCCGCCTGTCCAGCCAGCCACCCACCTGCCTGCTCGCTTCCAATTCTGCAGTTTTTCAACACATCTTTCGTGCGTGTGTGTTAAGAAAAAGGCCACACACCTCAATTTCTTGCCCCATGCTCGGTTTCTTGTTACAGATGCCAGCCAGATCTTCTTGTTAATACTATACACTAAGTCTTTATCCTTAATGGGTAAGTCAGTATTTAAAAACCTTGCTCACCTGTGCTTGTGTCTCTTCGAATCCAGCATTTCTGGGATCTTCCCTTCACTATTGTGAGTATTACAAAAACAAAAAGAAAACAAATAGCAATATAAAAAGTATCAGACGACCTGAACCTTTCTTATTTTTTTTGCCATAAAAATGTTATTGAGTTTTCCAAATATAAAGATGAACAATGAGAATCCAATACAAGTCCTGACCCTTTCTAACAGTGCCTCATGCTCTCACCACGTGGCCCAACTAACTATCTGGTGCTTTCAGTTTCCGTCCTGATGGAGCAGGCGCTTTCATTTTCACTGCAGTTAGGAAAAAGAAAGTAATTTTTAAATTAGTAATAAGTCACTATTTTATCAGTATGTGTGCATGTTGTGTGTATATATAAGTTGATTTGCAGGTGCTGGCATTGGTGATGGTGCTGGGGGGCTACGAACAACAGGAACTGATTACAAAACTACAACTATGGAAGCCTACTTAGGGCAAATGTCCTTAAAAAAAACATCAAGCCCTTGCAGGCAGGACTATTTCAGGTAAAAAATAATCATAAATTTAAGCTTTTTAGTATTTTAACCTCTTAATTTCAAAGATAATGCTAATGTAAAATACACTGTCCTATTTTATAAGCAGTGTGGAAGTGTGGGATAACAGATGGACACATCAAAACAGCAATTAAAGTGCAACCCACTTTGTTCTTGTGGGATGTTTTTTTTTTTTTCAGTAAAAGAAAAATCAAAATACATGTTTGCAATACTTCTTGCTTTAAACAGAAAGGAAAATAAATGTTAAGGCATTAATCAAAACTTGTGGCAAACTAACTTTGTTTCCACTTTGCTAGTGCAGCACTTGACCCACTCAGTCCTTCACATTCACTTGTCAGCAGACACTGACCCTATCTGCTCATTTGCAGTACAGGTAGGCTTTAAATACCTGCCCACAATGGTGAGGTGTAGCCCAGCAACACTAAAATTATAAACTTCATTATTTAGCCCCCTTTTTAAGTTATATAAACACTGAGAGCTTAATAAGACTGATATAACCACAGTCAAAGCATCAGAATGCAATAATAACTTAAAAAAAAAAAAAAGAAATACTAATAAATGAGGGTGAAAAACTTTCCCCTTCTCTTGAGTGACAGCTCAAAAGATTTAAATGTCGACCACAAGGGGCCACTGCTGTCCTATAGGGCACCTGGACTGGTACTCATTTTCAGCACACCACAGGACAGGAAAGACACAGTTCAGATAGGTCATGACAATTATGTTCCTAAAGTAATGGGGAACATTAAATGTTTAGTGGGCATTTATTTACAAAAGAAAACAGGCCACAACTGTCTGTAGAGATGCTTTTACATTTTAGCTAATCCTTAAATTTTACCAATGGCTGAAAAGTTAAGCCGTCGGCTTTATATTTCATTTTGGCCCTGTGCCAAAGGGTCAACTTATATAATAACAACCTGAGGCAAAACAGGCAAATCCCAGCATTATTTCAACTGAGGGAACCTGTAGAAGAACACCCCCTCCTAATGCTAGGGCTAAAATATGAAAAACGGTCAGCCTGGCTCTATTTTTTTTTTATTCTGTTTTAGCTGTTCCATGCCAGGCTGCTTAACACTCCATGTCAAGCTTGGATAAGAGAGGGAGTGCTTTTCCATAGTAAGTGCTAGGTCCCCCTTCTATTTTAATATTTATTTTATGTTTGGGTGGCAGGAGCCGCTGACAAGACCCCCAAGGACCGCATGGGAATGGGACAAGTTGCAAGTGGCATGCCAGGGAGCCACAATGTGCGCTCAGTCCCGTAACAGTGGCAGTTCCTGTGAATTCAAGTGGCAGAAGCCACCAACCTAAACGGGGGTTATCTCTCCAAAAAAGTAGCGCTCATAAACCACAAGAAAATGGCAATTTGAATACAACAAACTGTTGTGCTTTTATTACCACCAAATGTGAGAACCCCTAGCGCCGCGGCAGAGTGCCTTCAAGGGGTTATAGTACCACAATACAATCTTGAGCGTTTTAAATACATTTGTCATAAGTGACATCACACTATATAAACCAATCCAGACATAATATTTGTGTAGACCAATCAAAAAAGGGGAGAGTGAAGATGAACAGATAAATTAGAGGATGGGAGGGTAGAGAAAAAGAAGGGAGAAGGAAAAGGGGGAAGGGAAATCACAGTATAAAAGAAAGAAAATTAGTTAATTTTAAGCTAACATTAAAATGGGAAAATTCCAATTTCCACATTCTTCTACCTGCAATCTAAGATTAATACAAATTATGGACACACCTTGTATTAAATTTCAGTGTTACCAATATGCTGGATTGTTTCTATGTATTTTTCAGGGGTTCTCCTAGAGAACTAGGGATACACCAACTTTATAAACATAGATAATTCGCATGCTGGAACAAAATATCCAGCTAAAAAATTGCAGTTTGCATCAATTTCCAGCCTGTTATTCACAACTTGTAAGCACTTTAGAATACAATCATATCCAAAATTAGTATATAAAACAAAAAAAACACTTTTTTTTTTTACTTCTATGTTATTTAACAATTGTAAAGAGATATATTCAGAAGGATTCAGGAAGACATTTGCATCAATTTCCAGCCTATCTGCTATTCACAACTTGTATCGCACTTTAGAATACAGTCATATCCAAAATTAATATATAAAACAAAAAACAGTTGTTTTACTTCTATGTTGTTTGGCAATTGTAGAGGGATAGATTCAGAAGGATTCAGGAAGACCCATCTAGACCAGAAACGTTTTAAACTGGATTGCCATCTGTACCGGAAGGGAGATTTTTCTTTAGATTATTGCAACCTATAAAGATTTATAAGAAAGAGAAGACAAAGTAAAAATCATTATTCGACATACTGATAATATTTACATCTATTCATCTAGAGAACATCTCATTAATTATTTCTGATATTCGAAAATTATCTATTCTTTCAGGAAAGGTTTAAGATCACTTGCTCTGCCTACTTGGGCTGTGTGGCTGGGTGTTTGTGTTGTCTCTGTCAATAGTTTAGTTTTGTGGATTTTCATGCGTTTTGGCTTGGAGGAACTAGACCATTCTTGGATATGTGATCTATGAAAGTTTCCTGGACTAAGAAACTGGAAAACATCACCAGCAGATATTGGGATTCTCATTATAAATCAACTTTTTTGGAAGCCATCACAATCAAAGTAAGTACAGCTAAGAAATTCTACAAGCTCTGACCTGGGGAGTGCAAACTGAATCCACATTTCCATCTACCTTGTTGCTAAAGGGAACTGCATGTCTTTGAGAACCACTCACAACTATTTAAACAGAGGGAAGACACTGACAAAGGTTTTAACTTCCTGCATATGCCCCAGGCCAATGTTCTAGGAATTTAACACATCCTTTGTCTTGTTACTGTAGATCAAACAGTTTACTGGTCATTTTCCTGTGGATTTGATTATTTTACATCATTTGGCAATGGGGCAAATCCTCCCCCTAGAGGCACACCACCAAAATTGATCTGTCCCTGCTCATGTGTGAGCCTTGGGCACAACTAGCCACATTGTATACAACTATTTCAATGTTGCATTTTCTACATTACCACCTGGCATACTACTGTTCAAAAAAGAAACGCAACCTCTCTCTGACTGAACTCCACCTATGCACCCTGAAACTTGTGCTCCTCCTCCTGCTGCTATCAGGGACTGTTCACCCTAACCCCAGACCAAATACCTCCAACCAAAACAAACCAGCAGGCACTCTCTCAATCATGTGCCTGAGCATCTGCAGTTTACTTCCGAAGCTTGATGCACTGCAAGCCTTTACCACCCAACACTACCCGGATATTCTGTCAGTAGTTGAAACTTGGCTCACCCCAAAGATTCCTGACCAGGCAATCACCCTTCCTGGCTACAATGTCTTCCGGGTTGATCGTAAGTCCAAAAGAGGTGGAGGGTGTGCCTTATATGTGAAAGACACTTTCCGAGGACACCCCATTGATTCCAATCTTCCAACAACACCTGCTCATATTCTTCCCATCAGACTCCTATTAGGCGCCCACAATAAGGCCCTCACAGTTGTCACTGTTTACATACCTCCTAAGGAACAGGGACCTGGTCTAACCACTGTCCTTGACTTTGTCAAATCCCACCCATCGGACTCCGAAATCATCCTTCTTGATGACTTTAACATTAATTGGCTCTCAGCTGAATGTGGGTCATTTAAGGACTCCGTTATATCAGCTAACCTGACTCAGATGGTTGACTATGCAACCAGAAAGAACTACAGAACTGGGACCTGCACCCTACTTGACTGGATCCTAACCAACCACCCCTCTTGGACCACGAAAACCTCAGTCCTCCCTGACTCACTCAGTGACCACTCTCCCATCAGCTGTATCTGGTCAAACAAATTCTATAAGCCCCCTCCAAAAATCATCACCAGCAGAGTCCTACCCCTTGTCCTAGGTCAGCTACCCCACCTCAAATCACACCTCAGTCTGCAGGACTGGTCTCTCATCTTCAAGGCAACAGATACTAATACTGCACTGGAGCAATTTATTCACATTTTCAGTGAAGCCTGTAATAAATTTGCCCCCTCAAAAAGCATAAAGTTAAATTGCTCAATAACCCTTGGCTGTCAGGAGAACTCCTAAAAAAACTTAAATCCAGGGACCACCTCTGGGAACTGGCTAGAAACTCCGGTAAGCAACTTGACATCCAGAATTATAAACGGGCACGGAACGACTGCACCAAATCCATTCGGCAACAGAAATCTGACTACTATAAAAATGCCCTTACTAACTCCTGGGGAAATGGGAGGGATTTCTGAAAAAACATTAAAGATGTCACTGGGAAGCAGTCAAAATCTTCACCGAACATACTCAACATAAATGGGCACACTACACTCTACTCTAAAACTGTTGCAAACACTTTTAACATTGCTTTCACTGACCTTAGCAGTGTTCTCCCCTCCGACTTCTTCCAAGATATGTCAACTCCCATCCCCCCCAACTCCTCCACCCATGCCTGTCACCCACCTTTCTACTTTAAAGCACTAAAGAAACATCAAGTCTGAAACTACATTGCCAAAGCCATCAGCAAATCTAGAACAAGCAATGACACACTTGACCTCAAGCTACTGGCCCTAACGCTTGATGAGGTACTTGGGCCCCTCACCAAGATCTTTAATCTCTCTCTTTCCTTTAGCCAATTCCCAGACAAATGGAAAATGGCCACTGTTACCCCAATTCACAAAAGTGGTGATAAGGCTGACCATGCAAACTTCCACCCTATCTCCATTCTGCCTCCCCTATCGAAGGCACTGGAACGTATAGTAGCGGACCAACTTACCGAGCATCTGGACAATTATAATATTCTCTGTAAACAGCAACATGACTTTAGAAAAGGTCATAGTACATCCTCTGCCTTACTCGAATTCACCAGCTCCATTCACAGCTCCCTTGACAATGGACAACTAACCTGTGCTATTTTCATCGACCTGACCAAAGCCTTCGATACTGTCCACCACTCCCTCCTGCTGAGCCAACTAAAAAATGCTGGTCTCTCCAATGATTCAATCTCTTGGTTCAAAAGCTATCTTGAAAACCACACCCAGCGTGTAAAAATTGGAGATGTGCACTCTGATTCCAGACTTGTCCTCTCTGGAGTCCCCTAGAGTTCAATACTGGGCCCCCTACTCTTCAGCCTGTTCCTTAACACCCTATCCGACTCCTGCACTGAACATATCACCCTGTATGCCAATGATGCAGTAATTCTTGCCACACACCAGGACCCAAAGAAATTGCAAGAAAATCTCCAACTCGGCTTCTCCTCGGTTGAGAATTGGCTCACAAAGCACAAACTGATCCTTAGTCAAAAGAAAACAAAGGCCATGATCTTCAGCAGCTCCCATAATAAACATAAGCACTTCCAACTCTCCGTTATCACCAGACAAGGTGCCGCAATGGAACAGGTCAAAAACTTTAAATACCTCGGGATCACCCTTGACCCTCACCTCTCCTACACTGCCCACATCGACCATGTCACCAAAGCCGCTAACTCCCGGCTAGGCCTGCTATTCCATCATAGGAAACACCTGACACCTGAAGCCCTCGCTGTCACTGTCCAGAGCTCCATCATATCCATCATTGATTATGGCATTATCATTTACGGCTCTGCTACAACCACCGCACTCAAACGTGTATCCACCGCCCTCAACAAGGCCTGTTGACTTGTCACTGACTCGCAACGCCTAACTCACACCTGTGACCTCTATTCTCAAACTGGATGGTTGAATCTTGCCAATCGAATAAAACACCAAACTTATATTACTACTAAGAAAATCTTGCTGGGCCTTGCCCCCCCTGGAGTTTGTGCCCTCATACAACTGAGAATCCATACCCGACATACCAGGGGATCGAAACCTCAGCTTCTTCAAGTCCCGCATTGCTGCATAACATAAGGCCAAAGATCCTTTGCTTACCGGGCCACTAGTTGGTACAATGGTCTTCCCAGCGGCATCTCATCTTCGCTATCACTCAGCACTTTTAAGACTCGTCTCCACCTAACACTGACTGCCTCCAACCTCTGTGACTGTTGTGGCGAAACATATCTTTTGTTCCATAGCTGAAGATGCCCTTTTGGACCCACATCTACTCCTGCACTTTGCCAGCACCCCCTCCCCCATCTTCACCTCCCCTGCTGGCCCATAACAAATGCTACTCGGCTGCACTACCTCTATTCTTATCCGCCTTCCACCTCTCCTCTCTCTGTCTCCCCCAACCTACCTCCCCTTCTCTCCCATCCACTTAGTCTCCCTGATTTCACCCTCCTCCTTTCCCTTTCCCCTCCCCAAAGTTTCACCATATTGTTCTTTTTTCATCTACAAGACTATGTGTTTTCGTTTTTTAATTATATAAACTGTTATCTTTGCTTATGATTGTCTCAATTGTACCAATGACGTGGAACCTTTGTAAACGAGCCTTGGCTCAAAGGTATTTGTAATCCTAGAATAAATAAACAAATAAATAAATAAGATCCCATCTTTCATTTAGTCCAAAAGGTGCAACTGTATTTACTTTAAAAATCCAAGAACTTTCTCTTTGTAATAACTTATTTGGCCTATCCCCTCCTCTGGAATTGATTTTTACTTTTTCCAGTCCCATAAAGTTTAAACCTGTAGTATTGTTGTTATGCACAGAGGGAAAATGCCTTCCTATAGGTGTATCCAATTTTCCATTAATAATGGACCTTACATGTTCTTGAATCCTTTCTCTCAATGGTCTAACAGTTTTTCCTATATAAAACAAATTACAGTGGCACCATAACATATACACAACAAAAGAAGTTTTGCAATTAATAAACTCTCTAACTTCAAATGTTAGCTTAAACTTAGCTAATTTTCTTTCTTTTATACCATGATTTCCCTTCCCCCCCTTTCCTTCTCCCTTTTTTTTCTCCCCCAATCTTCTAATTTATCTGTTCATCTTCACTCTCCCCTTTTTTGATTGGTCTACACAAATATTATATCTGGATTGGTTTATATAGTGTGATGTCACTTATGACAAATGTATTTAAAACGCTCGATTGTATTGTGGTACTATACCCCCTTGAAGGCACTCTGCCGAGGCGCTAGGGGTTCTCACATTTGGTGGTAATAAAAGCACAACAGTTTGTTGTATTCGAATTGCCGTTTTCTTATGATTTTGGAGTTTTTAAGGTTCTAACCTTAGTAGCGAACTCCTCTTGTTGTGTGAGCGCAGGAATTTTGTCTTTGGAACTTTGTACTAAACGGGGGTTATCTCCCATGCAGAGGAGCCACACAGCCACCAGCAAACCTAAACAGAGCTCTGCAAGTGGCAGCTCCTCATTTTTAGGCCACAAGCATAAATGGGATTTTCTAATAAAAATAGCCACAAGGGAGAGGGGCAAGCCACTAGCAGCACTAAAAGCAGACACATAATGCAAAACGGCTCTGCCCCAAAGCGGCAAACATTTTCTTTTCATTTAATACAGCAGTATGAGTTGTAGCACTTAAAAAAAAAATGGGTCTCTCACAATAAATGACAAGGGAGCCTCATTCTACACATTTCCTTATTATATCTGGTTCCCGTTTTACTTTTGAGCCTACTTATAAGACAAAGAGCTGCAGAGAAGGGAACTGAAAGAACAAGCATTTGTCAATGCCGAATGTTTGCTTGCTGGCATTGGGATTGGTAGTGTAGGAGTTACAGAGCTGCATAATAGGAATGGCAGTGAAGTATTGAACTGAAACCAACCCCATCACCACCCTGCAGATAGTGACAGGCATTGGGGTGTGCCTTTGGGTCATCAGGCATAATGGCCATGCCATTTCACCGCACCCTACCGTGCAGACACCGACAAGTGTCACGGTGTGCCTTGGGGTCTTTGGCCCTTATGCACACCCCATTCCATCAGGAAACATTGTGAGATGGGTGCAGTATAGGAGAATGGGGTGAACTTTGGGGCCGAAGAGTCCAAGGCACACCTCGATGCCTCTCAGTGGCTGCAGGGTGTGGGTGGGGGTGGAATGGTATAAGCATTGCAGGCAAGAATCCCAAGTCACAGACCTGATGCCTGTCATTCGCTACAGGGTGGTGTGTTATGGTGGGAAACTCTAACGCCTCAGGCATTCTTTGGTATTTTCACTCCAAATTTTCAACATGGGTTTTTTGTGACCCCCACCTCATGAACAGTGGCAATATCAGTTTGTTTGCCGAAAGCTGCATTTGCACAGCGACTCCGACATTTGTCACCACAGGTGCAAAAACACATTCCGAACAGGATGTAAAAAATGACAGCTGTACTGTTCATGGGGAGGTGTAAAAAATGACAATGTTGAAAATCTGCAGTGAAAATATTAAAAAAACTGGTGGTCATGAGCGTGTGTAGAAACTGTGCAACGTGCTCTCGTAATGTAATTAGTTTGGGAATTGTTTACAGCAGATTGTCAACACAGGCATTTTGGGACCTCCGGTCATGAACAGTGTCACTGTGATTTTCTTTATCTGTCCCGAACAATGATTTCCCACAGCGACCACGCATTTCTGTGCTGAAAGTGTGAAAACACGTGTCGGCCATGTTGTGAAAAATGACAGCTGTACTGTTCATAAGGAAGTGTGGAAAAATGCCACTGGTGAAAATCTGGACTGAAAATATTACAAAGTCATGAACTTACGAGGGTGCGTGGAAACTGCGCAATGCTCACTTGTAACACAGTCATTTTATGGACTTTTGTCACCAAATTTTCAACATAGCCATTTTAAGACCTCTGCTTATGAACAGTTTAACTAATTTTCTTAATGTATCCCTTCGATGATTTACGCTTTACGACTGCGCTTGTTATGCGCTTCTACATGGTAGGAAGCACATTTTGGTAAGATATGAAAAATGACAGCTGTACTGCTCATAAGGAAGTGTAATAAAATGGCAATTTTGAAAATCTGGAGTGAAAATATTGAAAATTCGCAAACTTATGAGTGTGCGTAGGAACTGCGCAATGCACGCTCGTAAAACAGTCATTTTTAGGAATTTTTTAACCAAATTTTCAACATAGCCATTTTGAGACCTCTGCTCATGAACAGTGTCACTGTGATTTTCTTAATGTGTCCCATACATTGATTTTGCACACTGACTGCGCCATTGAGTGCTACATGGGCGGAAACACATTTTGGGCAAGATGTGAAAAATGACAGCTGTACTGCTCATAAGGAGGTGTGGTAAAATGGCAATGTTGAAAATCTGGAGTGAAAATATTGAAAATTTGCGAACTTATGAGCGTGCGTAGGATCAGCACAACAAACGCTCGTAAAACAGTCATTTTTCGGAATTTTTTAACCAAATATTTAACATAGCCATTTTAACACTTCTGCTCATGAAAAGTGTGACTGTGATTTTCTTAATGTGTCCCATACATTGAGTTCGCACACCGACTGTGCCATTGTGCGCTACATGCGCGGAAACACATTTTGTGTGAGAAGTGAGAAATGACAGCTGTACTGCTCATAAGAAGGTATGATAAAATGGCAATGTTGAAAATCTGGAGTGAAAATATTGAAAATTTCAATACTTACGAGCGCATGCGAGGAACAGCGCAGCGATGTCAGAAATAGTCATTTTTGGGATTTTTTCACCAAATTTTAACATAGGCATTTTAACACTTCTGCTCATGAACAGTGTGACTGTGATTTTCTTATGTGTCCATACATTGAGTTCGCACACCGACTGTGCCATTGTGCGCTACATGTGCGGAAACACATTTTGGGTGAGATGAGAAAAATGACGGCTGTACTACTCATAAGGAAGTGTGGTCAAATGGCAATGTTGAAAATCTGGAGTGAAAATATTGAAAATTCGCAAACTTACGAGCGTGAGTAGGAACAGCGCAATGCACACTCGTAAAACAGTCATTTTTAGGATTTTTTTCACCAAATTTTCAACATAGGCTTTTTGAGAGCCCACCTTATGAACACTGGCACTGTCACTTTGTTAATCGGTCCCAAAAGGTGATTTCACACAGTGACCGCAAAATCACCCTTTGGGCCCGATTAACGCCATGACAGTGACAGAATTCATGAGGAGGGTCCCAGAAACCCCATGTTGTAAATTTGGTGCCAAAATTCCAAAAAATGCCTGTGATATGCAGCAACGTTGAAAAAACCCTGTTCATTACATTATACAGCTACCGGCATTTCCTCAGTTCATGGTCGGCTTTGAAGAGTGCAGACGTGTTCCTGGTCCACCGAAGATCGTTGTGCTGAGCTCCGGAGGTAAGTATGGGGTGAGGTGGGGGTGAGGAGGCAGGGTGCACAAAGGGTGGGCGGGGTGGGGAGGCGGGCAGGAGACTGAGAGGGACCATTTTTGTGTTTTCAGTTTTTTTTTTTTTTAATTAAGATGCGGAACGTTTGCCTTGCTGGGGTGGGCTCCCAGCATGGCAATTACACGATGCAGGACGTTTTCCACGCTGGGGTGGGCTCCCAGCATGGCAGCTGGAAAGCTTTGGGGGAGCAGTGGAGCTGACAGGGATTGGACACCCCTGTCGGCCATTCCGACTGTTGCCACGCTGGGGTGGGCTCCCAATGTGGCACTCGGTAATCTCTTGGGGGGAGGACCGTGGAGCCGACGGGGGGATTGGGCACCCCAGTCAGCCAAACACATTGTTGCCATGCTGGGGTGGGCTCCTAGTGTGGCACCTGGAAGACTGTTTGGGGGAGGGGGAGAGACCACTTCAGTGAGCACTTCCCTTATCTGATCGTGCTCACTGAAGCGGCTCTCTCCCTTTCAACTGTAAGCCACTGCATTCTCGAGTGCTGTCATAGACAGCTGCAGCATTGGGCAACTGTGGCCATGCCTGCAAACACACGGAGGGAATTGGAAGAGGGGGTGCCACACCTCCAGAAACTCGGATGATGGCACTATGTTTCTTGCACATGCGTGCAAGCAAACATAAAACGGGATTGCTGCTCCTGTCCAACCAATTGCTTTACTTACTACTTTATTTGCAAACATATGTTTAATAAAGAAAAAATAAAGGGGAAATACAAGGCAAGCCTCACATATCTATATTGTTGCCCAATAATGGGAGTACTCATTACTCTAGCCAGCGTTGCAACTCCAAAAGCTGTCATTTCATTCCTCAAGGCAGGAAGCCTTTAGCACACTTAGTGCATGAAATCCAGTCTCAGACAATTTGAGACATGGAGGCTACTTTGCACTTGACCTCCCTTACTATGGACCTGCAGAAGGATAGGAAACACAAAGGGTAATAGAGATAAAGAAAGGGAGGGGGGTTCATAAGGTGGCCTGCCTTCTAGGCTATAAACAAAAGGGCTAGATTAGCAGCAAAGACAGAATGGTTGCAACCAAGAGCAAGGAGAGAAAAAGGTCCAGTTCCAGTGGCAGGGACGTCCCCTGTCACAAGCACAATGAGACACTCCAGTGACATGCATTAGAGACTTTTTTTTTTTTTGTACTGTATTTTGTCCCCTACTCTCCCTGGCGACCCCCTTCTTGACTGCCCCCTCCAGCCCTATTACCCAGCTCCCGCAGGGCTTACCTGAACTGTCATCCTCAGCCCAAGGACTATGGTTGTGTAGGGCCTCTGGACGGTTGGTTGATTATCCTGCTGCCTGGGAGTTTTTTTCCTCCATTTTCTCCCTGCCTTCCCTGTTGCTGGGGTGTGACACAACAACAAACCCTTCTTTTGGCATCCACAACCCATCCTACACTCAGGCCTCCTCCTGGGGGCAGTCATGTGGCAGGACTGCCAAACCACCTTCCCCAGGAGAGGAGAGGAGAGCCGTCCTCCGAATGCTCAATCCTCTCTCTCCCTCTTCCCCAGGCTGACTCCCCAGCAACCCATGTTCGCTTGTGAACATGAGTCACTAGTGTGGTAGGAGGTAAGGTGTGATGCCTCAGCACTCCATGCCTCTGGGATGGCCCTCATTAGACACTTTTAATGCACAGCCATGGGCTGAAGGCACTCGTCCTGTGGCCTTGTGCCTTACTATGCACCTGGCCGTGTGTTAGAAGTGTCTAATGCACACCCCATCATGCCTTATTGCTTACCTATTAGCAAGCTCCTGAAAATATGATTTAGACCCTTGGGAGCTAGAGCTCCAGTCTTTAAAATCCAGAAACTCTCTCCAGAAACTCTCTCGTTACAGGAGTTTCCTCAGCCTGTGTCCACCTCTAATATAGTTTTTATATGTTCTATACCAATAAATTTCAGTTCCTTTGGGTTTGATTGATGGCGTTGAAGAAAATGAGCACTAATGTGTGTGTCTTCTCTTCTGTTTTTAATGTCGCTGATTATGTTCAAGAAAATGAGCCATCAATGTGTCATCTGTTTTTAATGTTGCTCCTGAATTCTCTGCCGTAATGGTCTTATTATTCTACCGACATATATTTTGGAGCACCGATACCATATATGTTACAATTTTACACTTTATTTAGTCAGGTTTTTTTTTCACCTTTAGGGGTGTGCATTTTACATAGAAGAAGTCCTTCCTCATTTTGCTCCTGGAAATGAATGAGACTTTTAATTATACTCCCAGAAACGAGTTCCCCTGTGTTCTCTCACAGTTCAACTTTAAGCTTCACTATGCAGCCTTAAAATGTGACAGAGGGTTTGTATTGGGGGTCTAGTCATTAGATCACAGACTTAGGAACCAGAAAGACCAGGTTCGAATCCCACCAACACCACTTACTCACTGTTATCTTGAGCAAGCTGCAGTAGGTCTAAGTGTAAGAACAAGGTTCATGAGATATCAGGAATTAGTATGGTGTCTTGCAACAGGTTAACATTTTTTTTATCTTTTCTGATACAAAGTAATTACTTGTATTATGGTTTTGAATTGGTACAGTTCCTTAATAGGGATCTGGCATGCTGCAATTACAGTTCTGACTAACTAACTAAGCAATCAACATTAGCTATAAAACAACACAGAAGAAGTGGCTCAATAAGCAAAAAGACAGAGCTGTACATAAATGAAAAATACTCACAACACTGTAGACTCAGAGTGGCTGCACCGTCCTGTCCCTCAAAGGATAAATCCACTCAGATGTAGTAAGATAAAATTTAGAAGGTTTAATTCAGCACCAACATACAGCTCCAAACGTGCTGCTCCCCACAAAAAGTCAAACGTTTTTGCGGTCTTGAGAAAGCGCAGGTATTGTGCAAAAGTGTTTTAGTCTTTTTGTGGGCAGGGGCACGGTTGGAGCTGTATGTTGGTGCTGAATTAAACTTCTAAATTTTATTCTACTACATCTGAGCGGATTTATCCTTTGAGGGTCAGGACGGTGTAGCCGCTCTGAGTCGACAGTGTTGTGAACATTAGCTGTAAAGTCAGTGGTAGGGTTCCTGGGAGATCAGACCTGATCTGATCCTAGGTGCATCTACAGCTTTAAACTGTTGAACTCGGTAGTGACTTTTTGCTGTGAGGGACAGCGAGACACAGCAGGGGATTAGTCCAAATTGGAGATCAGGTTTCAGTTTACATTGCAACTCTCTGCACACCTATGTACAATAAATTGGAGCTTTCATCAGCATGCCTGCAGGTGTTCTCATTCTCTCCACCATCTATAATTAGAAAGTTGTACTTTTCTCAACTGTCCAACGAAGTTTAATTTAACAAGCAAACATTATACCAGTCTGGCTTGGTGTCTTACAAATAGGCCAGACTATATTACTGATGTAGTACCTTAGCAGACAATATTAGTGATCACTGCCTTTATATTACATGGAGAACTAAACTGACAAATCAGAACTGAGGATATCACATTTAGTAATTATGTGAAATTCAGTGAAGCCCTATTCTGAGCTGATCTTGCAGCAATTTACTCCGATATTTGAGCTTAAATGTGTGGAACAAATCTTTTACTTTTGGTTACTGAAGTCACCCATTTACAAAACAAATATGCGCTACTCACGAGGCATAGGATTAGGGAGACTTGTACGTATTGGCTTACTGGAAATTTCCTAAATCTAGTGAAAACCAGGGACAAATATTGGGGCATGTTAAGATATACCAATGGCAGTACATATTTTAATAAATACCATGAGCTCAGAAATCTTTGTAAGGAGGGTGTCAGAAAAAACATGAGTGCCTACTGCAAACAAAAGTTGGAATCAAATTTAACCGACCCCAAACATTTCTCGAGTTCGTTAAAAGATATTTTGGGTACTGAGGAAGCTCAGAAAGTGGCAACATTTTAACAGACGGAAAACGACTCTAATCCCAACAATACTGTAAATACATTTAATAAACAAATTGCAGATTTATCTTCTTACTGTACTTTGTCTCCAGCTAGTGTAAGTTTAATATTAAGTTTAGATGCCTGTGACATACCTATATTTTGCAGTGACAATGCCAGGCCAAGTTATTATTTACAATATTCGGAAACTACAAGTGTGTTAAAACTCCTGACATAATTGGATCCAAACAACAGCTGTGGTTTTAATGAATTGGAACCAAAATTACTCTGATTGGCTGCTGACTTGGGCCCCAGTATTCTGAGTTTGGCACAAATACAGCACAGCCATTTGCACGGCACTTGTGCTCACCTGACTGAGGATATTCAGATAGATAGCACTGGCTGATGGAGTGGTGCTTCCTTGTTGGTGCAGCGCTAAGTGGATCTGTGCTGCGCTGACAAGGACCTGGACTACATATAACTCACAGCAGATAGCACTGCAGAAAATGGGATAGTGCCAGGTAAATGCAGCACAGAGGTCCCTTAGTGCTCCTTTCACTGGAAAATGAAAGCCCTGATGGCATAGAGATCACCCCATCAACCCTCCCCGATCACCTGGATACAGAGTGACATATCTGCCCTGGTGGCATAGTGGTCCACCATCCCCCAATCATCCACTGTCCTGTTTTGTAATATTCCGCAGTGGTCCAGTGGTTCCCCCAACCCCAGGATGGACAGGTTTCACCATGACATATCTGTCCTGGCGGCATAGAGGTATCCCCCCCCTCCAAATGTCTGGTTGCACAGTGAAATATTTTCCCTGGTGGCCAAGTGGTTTTGCCACCCCCCACTGCCCAGTTACACAATGAAATATTGTCCCTGGGGGGTCTAGTGGTTCCCCCCACTCCCTGATCATCTGGTTGCACAAGAAATATTTATCCTGATCGTCAAGTGGTTCCACCAAGCCCCCCCCAATTGCCCGGTTGCACAATGAAATAATTTTCCTGGTGGTCTAGTGTTTCCCTCCACCTCCCTGACCATACGCCGACCCACCCACCTGCCAAGAACTGTTCCCTACACCCCCCTCACCCCAACTACTGGTTCAATGAAAAGGCAGCCGGCACAGCCCTCCCCCTCACCTCCTCAACTGGCCAGCATCTAACAGTCACAGAGCACGATCATGTACATGACTGCGTTTGCTGACTGTCAGACGGCAGCTGACTGAGGAGGTGAGAGGAGGGCTGTGCTGGTGGCCATTTGAAGGGACCAGAACTTGGAGTGAGGGAGTGCAGGGTGGGGTCCTCTGTGGGTGAGTGGGGGGTTGGTGTATGGTCAAGGGGGTGGGAAACCAGTAGACAACCAGGGAAAATATTTCATTGTGCAACCAGGCAATTGAGGGAGGAGGGAACCTTTAGACCACCGGAGAAAATATTTCATTGTTCAACTGGGCAATTGGGGGGGGGGGAACTATGCCACCAGGGACAGTATTTCATTGTGCAAGTGGGTGCCCAGGGGTGATGGGAAGAACTGTGCAACCATGGCAGATATGTCACTGTGCACCCGGGTGGTCGGGGAGGGGGGTAAGGGGACCACTATGTCAGCAGGACAGATACGTTACTGTGAAATCAGGTTAACAGGGGATGGAGGGAACACTATTCCACCAGGGCAAACATATCTCTGTAAAACTGGGTGAACAGGGAGTGTGGGTACCACTATGCCACCAGGGCAGATATGTTACTGTATAACTGGGTGAACAGGGGGTGTGGGTACCACTATGCCACCAGGGCAGATATGTTACTGTAAAACTGGGTGAACGGGGGTGTGGGTACCACTATACCACCAGGGCAGACATGTTACTGTAAAACTGGGTGAATGGAGAGATGGGGGAAGCTTGGAACAGGGGTATATGGCTGTAGTACAGCTGCCCTGCCTTCTGAGGGTGGGGTTGCGGGCTTAGCGCTCGTATAAGAGGTGGTTTTTAGTGGTAGTAAACAGTGCCACTCTTGGGGTTTGTTTACCGCCTGCTGTAAACTTTGAATATGCCGCTGTGCTGATATGCAGGAGGAGATGCCCTCATTTGCATAGGCACAGTGGCATAGTTAGCACCTTGGTGCTACTGGGTTTGGGGGACACTCTGGGGGCCTCTGAATATGGACCTGCCCAGAGTGCTAGCACAAACCCGGGGTAGAAGTGGAACTCACTACATTCGCACCAGCACTAACCTTTGAATATCAGGCCATAGATCCCTGCACCTCTGACCGAGCTATTAAATAAGTCAGTTATAACTGGCATTGTCCCTGCAAACTGGAAGGTGGCAAAGGTGGCACCGGTCTATAAAAACGGTTCTACGAATGATTTGAACTGGATAATTTATAGACCAATTTCCATTTTATCCCCACTTGAAGAAATTCTTGGAAGACTAGTCAAGGAAAAAAAATCAATGCACATTTAGGTGGTTATTGTTTAATTTGTGCTGAGTAACATGGCTTGGTCAGGTTTATATACACATTATTGGCAAACCTGACCAAGCCATGTTACTCAGAACAAATTAAATCAGTCAGTATTTACATATGCACATACGAAGTTAACAGCAGATACAGGCCTTTTGGACTATCTAGTCTGCTTGAGTGTGCAGCATGCCATTTATTAAACTTCTGCTGCCCCCCCTTCCCTTGCCACCCCTACTGTTATAGTTCCCCCAACTTCCTACTTCTCTCCCCCAATCTTCCCCACAGTTTTAACCCTCCCTTTTGCCCTATCCAACCCCCTCTTGAAGCTGTCCACCATCCACAGTGATATCATTTCTTCATGTAGCACATTGCAACCTGCCACCACCCTTTCTGTGAAATAGTGCCTCCTCATTTCACTCCTGAATCTCCTTCCCTCAAATTTCAGACTTTGTCCCCTGGTCCCTCCCCCCTTTTAGCTTAAGCAAACTCTCAGAATTAACTCTGTTTATTCACTTTAGGTACTTGAATGTCTCAATTATATCTCCTCTCTCCCTTCTATCCTCCAGGGTGTACATTTGAGCTCCTGCAGTCTCTCCTCATATCTTTTGTCCCCCATCACCCGATTTAGGTGGTTATGATTTAATTTGTGCTGAGTAACATGGCTTGGTCAGGTTGCTGAATGATGTGTACTCTGTCATGAATAATGGAGAACTGACAGGTGCTATCTATGTGGACATGGCCAAGGCCTTAGACTTCATTGAACATGACCTATTATTAGAGTGACTGCACTGTTTGGGAATTTCCCATGATGCCTTGAAGTGGTTTCAAAATTATCTACAAGGACAGACTCAAATGATGAAACTGCACAATGTGAAATCTGATTTTCTTCTACTTCAAACTGGTGTACCACAGGGCTCTATTTTGGGCCCCGTTCTGTTTTCTATTTCTGTCAATTTGCTCTTGACGCTAAAATTGAGAAACGTCTCCTTTATGCCAATTATACAGTCAGACCTGGTTAATCCGTGCCTTGTTAATCCATATGTCCGACTATCTGAATGAAAAACACTGCATACAGATTTTTTGTTGGGCTATTGACCTCTTTATTATCACTGTCTGGTTACTACGTAGATTTGTATTACGTAACAAAATTGGCAAACACAAATGTGTATGGATTAATCAGATCTGACTGTACTATTATTTACAGACATTCTAAATATCTAATTGAATTAAATCAGGATCTTAATTTGAATTTAGCAAAAATTTCAAATTGGGTAACAAAAAGTAAATTAGTCATACACACACACACACACACACACACACACACACACACACACAAAAAGACCATGTTATTCGACTCAAGACCAAAACTTGCAGCCTTTAAGGATGATTTTGTATATGTAGTCCAGATAGTACACAACTGAAGAACGTATAGAATGTACTAACAAATTCTGGTCAGAGCCGATATGGCTGTGGAGAGCTTTTAGGAGTGGCAAGAGCATGGAAAAGAGTATGCGGTGCTTTTGCTCCACTGGAATCAGCCGTAAGTAATACTGCAACAATTACAGTACTGCGCATGCATGATACTCGCCCATGTGAAGTTTGCCCTGTAGTCAACACTGCAAAACATGGCGATGCTGACATAACTAGGTATGCATGAGTCATGCATGCACAGTTTAAGTCAATGTCACCCTGTTGCACACGGTGGACATCTGTAGTGCAGTTACAGAACAGAAAAGTAGTGTGCCGGGAAGTGGGTGTGTTTATGCGGCCCATGGAGGGAAGGGCTGCATAAACAGAATCACTGGAAACAATGTCGGAGCACTGCGGCAGCACATCATACAGTGGTCTAGTTACGTGCTTCCACAGTGCTGTTATACAAATCTGTTGATGGCATAACATCCGTGGAGCTTGGCTCATGGAGCTGTACAGATCAGACTCAGGAGGAGTCTATTAATGAACTAGAGTTCTGATCTGGGACTTGCTCGTCATCACAGTTACTTTCTCATTGTTTTCTAAGCAGTAATTTCTGGCAGATGGGCCTTAACCATATTGACCTCGGTGCTGGTAGACTACTTCTGGTTTTCCCCTGATTGTATTAGGCAGGGGTAATAGCAGTCTTGAAGTGGTAGCTGCCGCTAGTGGCACGCTCTGGAAATAAGTGGGCCCCATGCTCGTCTGCACATTTTAGAAATTATGCCTTTCCTTGTTTCTGCTGTAAAGAAACTGAACCCTTTTATACAAAACCAAGGAGTCAGTTATGGCCTCCACCCCACTTTTTTTGCTTCAAGTGAGGAACGTCATTATGGGTTTGCATCAGATGTACAGTGGCAGCCATAGATGCAAAATATTGTTAAGCAGTAATCAACTGTATGTAAAAGCTTTTTTTTTTAATGTGTGTTTTCTTAATGTTGTCAGTACCACTCCACCCATGTTTACTCTGCCTCTGGATTTCTGTATCCCAAGTGCATTATTTTACATCTTTGTGTTCAGGACAAAAATGCCCTTCAAATGAGGGCAGTCACTAATCTAAATTCTTTATAGTTTTTTATGTTTTCTTGTGCATGTGCAAGAAACATCTTGTGGTAAAACGACATTTCAGAGATGTGTCAGGGATGAGTGCAATGCACAGCAATCTACATTTGGCTTGTCCCTTGCAGACCAATGAGCATGCAAGCAGACTGTAACACTAGTTACAGTTTCACAGTTGGAATCCGTTCTCTAGTTGAAAGAAATAAAGTGCTTCATTCCTTTCATTCGTGCCCTTACTGATCTTACTGCTGGTCTCCCTACCCATCCTGAAGATGGCTGGGTACCAAGCCATACACTGCATCCCCCACTCTCTGTGCCATAAGCAGTAAACAGTCCTAGCAGTAAAGAACATATAAATATTATTTATCCTTCCCCAGACAGACGTCTGCGTTGAACTTGTTAGTGTGTCTCAGTGTGAATGACAATGCATGTTCTTGTCCCTGAGCTCCTCTCTGTCCAGTGCTTCATGTGTGCCACAATGCCCAGCCTGAGCATTGCTCTCTGTGATGGTACCCACTGACCCACCCCATGGATCTCCTAGTGTCCATGCTGTGTCAGTGTGCCCTCCACCCCACCCCACAGTCCAAGGAGCAAGAGTGCTGAGAAGTGAGGCAGCATTGCCTGCCGAGCTGTAGCTGAACCCTGGATGGTGGGGAGAGAGAGAGAGAGACACGGGCTGCAGGGACAGACACCAAGAAGGAATGTCAGCAGCACCCCCTGAAAGAGAATGCAGGATTGAAAGAGGTGGTGAGTGGCACTAGTGTGAGGGACAGAGTGGAGAGAGAGCCCCCAAACAGTGACAGCAACATGCTGAGATGTGGTGAGTAAGCGGAATGAGAGTGATCACTAGTTGACAGGCTGTCACTGTTGCAGCACTACCTTGGCAGTGTAAAATTGGGGACAGCGCAATGTAATGACCATAACCACAATGACTGGTGGCTCCCAGACCTGCACCTGAACAAACATTCATTTAAATGGGTGGCCTGTCCTCTAGCAGTGTCTACTCCCTCCCCCCACCCCCCGAGAGAGACACAGCAACAGCGAGAGCTGCTTCCAGTGCAGCATATTTGTGCAGATCCAATCTGTTCCAGTCAGAGATGGTGTCACCCCCCCCCAAACAGAGAAGTGGAGAAGAGTGTGCGCCCAAGCTCAGTTGCTATCCATTTTATTTCTGCTCATGCTTCCGGCACCTTGCTGTCAGTCTGAGTCTCTGTCTTTCTGAAGCTCAGTGGAAGCAGATAGCACATACAGAGAGGCTGAGAAAGTGGCAGCAAGAGTGCTGTGACCAGGACAGAGAGCAGTACTGCAGAGTTTTCCTTTCACCGTGGGGGAGTGGATGTTAGAGAGAGAGAGAGAGAGAGAGTGAGAGACCAGGAGAGACACAGTGTAAAACAAAATTGGAAAATATATTCCACCACTGCACAAAAGGAGCACCCAGACAGAGCCAGAGACAAATATGTGGGTCATACTAAAAGGAGATAGATACACAGGAGGCCGGAGCCCATATGAGTGCATCTCCAGCAAGCTGGCTCAAATTCCTATTGTTATCAGATGTTTATCCAATTTGTTTTTGAATTCTATGTTATTTGTACTACCCACTACAGAATTGGGTAAGGTATTCCACAGAGGGATAATACGTTGGGTAAAAAAGGAGCACCTTGTATTATTTTTTGGATATGTTAGAGATAATTGATAGTTATGACTACGAAGGTTACATTCCTGATTATTAAAAGTCATTCCTAGCTGTGAGAGCATTTTGGTATCTCTACATAATTTTTGCATCATGAGGAGGTCTCCTCTAATCCTCCTGTTCTCCAAGGAATACAGATTCAGCCTCCACAATCTTTCCTCATATGATAAGCCGTGCATGTTCTTAATCAACTTAGTTGCTCTCCTCTGGACACCCTCCAGTCTATCAACATCCCTCCTGTGATATGGACTCAACAGGGGAGAGCAATAGTCCAAATGTGGTCTCACATATGCTTTGTACAATGGTAATATGCAATCCCTATCCCTTGAGCTGAAGCTCCTCTTGATACAATCCAATACTCTGTTTGCTTTATTTATAATAAAATTGCAATGGATTTGGACAATAAGATCATCTGAGACTTGTATCCCTAGGTCATTATGAAATTCAATGGATGATAGTAAGTGGTTATTCAAAAAGAATTGATTGTGATTATTATTAGTTCCGAAGTGCATGATGACACATTTATTGAGGTTAAAATTAATTTTGTTATTTTGTGCCCAACTATCTACTTTCCTTAAGTCGTGTGCTAGCATTTGTATCTCCTGTTCTATTTCTACTTTGGCTATCAATTTGGTATCATCAGCAAATTTTACTGCAGCACTATGTAGGCTCTCCGTTAGATCTGAGATATAAATGGAAAACAAAGTTGGTCCCAATACTGATCCCGGAGAGAGATTGCTATTTACCGGACTAAGTTCTGAGGACTATCCCTGATACATACTCTTTGTGTACGTTTATATAGCCATTCCTCTACCCAATTGGTGACAACATCATTTATGCCTAGTTTTCTCATTTTATCTATTAGGTTGTCATGAGATACCTTATCGAATGCCTTACAGAAGTCCAGAAAAATTACGTCTAGTGAACTGTTATTTTCCAAAAATTTGCTGACCTGCTCGTAAAAAACTAGGTTACCCGTTAAGCAAGATCTGTTCTTTTTGAATCCATGTTGGCTACTATCTATTTGTCCTTTTACTTGTAGGTCTATTTCCAGTTTATCTTTTAATAAAGATGCAAATATTTTTCCCAGTACACTAGTTATACTAACTGGCCTGTAATTTGACATTTCAGCATGGTTTCCCTTCTTAAAAATAGGTGTCACTATTGTTGTTTTCCAATCATCTGGAATTGTGTATTTAGATAAGGCCATATTGAAGATCAAGTATAATGGTTCAACCAGCCAATCTTTTATTTCTTTCAGTAATCTAGTGTGTAATTTATCCGGACCAGGTGATTTGTTTATATTTATGGTGTTTAATTTAGTCTTAATATCCTGTTTTGAAATTACCAATTGTTCAGCTGTAGTTTTGTTTTTTTGGGATCAATAGGTGTTTACCTTCGGGTTAAATACAGAACAAAAATATGAATTAAATTCATTAGCCATTGTCTGGTAGGTATTTATCTCCTTATTTATCTTAAGGGGCCAATTGTTACAGTTGATTGTTTTTTACTATTAACATAAGCAAAAAAGCTCTTACCCCCATCATTTCTATATACTAGACTTTTTTCATATCTGTCTTTGGCTAATTTTATATTTCATTTACAATTCTTTTTGAATTTTACTATATTTCCACTTGTTAAAGTTATTATTACATTTTTTGAATAGCTTATATGCCCTTTTTTTGTTTAATCATGTTTTGAATTCTGTTAGTAGCCCATGGTGGAATTCTCCCACGTTTATTGTAGACTATTTTATCTGGGACATTGATGTTTTCTAGTTCTAGAATCTTTTTCTTAATTCTTAACCAAAGATCTATGGTGATGATGTTCCATTATCCCAGTTCCAATTAAATAACTCATGTTTGAAAGCATTAGGTCACATATCTTCCCCATCACATTGACTAACACAGTGTAGGGTGGGCACTGGATGGGCACCCCTGTGTAGCTGCTGCCCTCTACATCTCCAGCTCACATAAGTACTATGGAACAATCTGCAGTAGCCACAGTCTGATGTAGGTTACTCTCCTCTCCACACCCATCCCACTCCACACAGGTTGGCACAGTGACAAGGTGACCTCCAGGTGGGTAGCCCAAGGTAAATAGTGGACTGTGGCCTGTCAGAAGTTGGTGATTGATGCCCCCTCCACAACCGTCCCACCACTGCACATTGGCTGCCCCAGCCAGAGACAGCAATGTGAGTTGCACATTTGCCACGCCACACCTGTTTCTGTCTAGCCTAGTGGGCACCAGGTGGGTGGAGATAAGGTTGTGGTCTAGATCCACTGGGTGGTCAGAGGCCATTGGCATCTAACACATCTTTCCACATTTCTGCACATGTGAAGCATTTTCTCCTTCCATTCCACCTCCTGCTCATTAGGAGCACTTTGCAGGAGCCAATGGCAGATGTGGTTCACACATCTGTACATCTTCACCCATCCGAGTTCTTTGAAAGCTGGCACTGGCACTGGGTGGGCTCCAGGCAGGTGGCTCTGGGAGAATGATGCCCCATCCCACCTCCACACAAGGGTAGCACCCTGCAGCAACCAGGGATAGAGATGCAAGTTGCACATCTGCCCCTTCATACACATCCCTGCTCCACCAGAGCTAGCATGAAGGTTGGAGTGGGCTTTGGGTGATTGAGGATGGCACTTCCTCACCCTATGCCACATCTCTACACTTGCAGAACACTATGCTTCAGCCAGGGGCTCTCCCACCTAACGTGCTTTACCCATGGAGGGCACTCTGAGGTAATGAGATATAAAAATTTTTATCTTATTTGCCCTTCCACAACTGTTCCCATTCTGTCTAGGTAGGATACAGTCGCTGCTCGTGAGTGACTGGTGCCCCCTCTTGCACCCCCACCTATCAACCTAATACTTTACAGCAGCCAGAGAAGAGATGTGAATTGCACATCTGCCCCATCATAAACTGTGCCCATTCCAAAAAGTTTCACACACAGGCTGGAGTGGGGCCTAGGATGATGGCCATTAAGTGACTGTCTGCCCCTCATCCCACCTCCACACATGGGGAGCACTCCTCCCCCTCCATTACACATTTGCACATAGAGAGCACTCATCTCCCTCCATGCCTCCTTTGTATATGGGGAGCAATTCTCCTTTTCCAGCCATCTTCCACATGTTGGACATAGTGTGTTATGTAATTATATTTGGTCTCAATCCTTGTTGAATGCAACATTGCACATATTGTATATACTAATGTAAAGAAAAGTGCTTTATTTTAATTTATGTGTCCTTACTTTTTTTTATCTCACACCATGTATCGTCTTTATCATTGCTTGTACAAGGGACCTCCTTGCAAATGATCTTGCTCAATGGATTTTATCCCTTCACAATAAACTTGAACTTGAACATGGAAAACACTCTTCCCTCCATTCCATCTGCACACATAGGTATCATTGCTCCACCTCCATCCCACCTCTATACATTTTGAGCACTCATCCCCTGACCCCTCCAGTGCTTCTCCTACTACATTTCACCTCCCCCACATGGAGGGCACTTCTTCCACTGCATGCCACCTCCTACACTTAGGGAGCACTCCTCCTTATCCATCCCAGTCCTACACATGGGGACACGTCCACATATTTGCATCACTCCTCCTCTACCACCATCCCACCTTTGCATATACTGTAGAGAGTACTTCTAACCCCATTCCACAGTTGCACATGGGAGCACTCAGCCACAACCAGAGGAAAAGATGTCAGTCAGGCATCTGCCTTTCCACACCTATTCCCACTCCACATGATAAGCTCCAAGTTGAGTAGAACATCGGTGGGGTTGAGATGCAATGAATGGGTTGCCCTGGGAGATAGTGCCAATACCCCTCACCACCTCACTGAATGAGAGAAGTCCCCCCCCAATCAATCTTTATTTTTTTCTCTACTACTCACCACTTTTCTGCTGATTATTCTCCTGTTTGCTTGCCTTACCAGTCACTCCCCTCCCAAGACAGGACTACAGGACAGATTTTTCCTTGACCTCTTCTGTCTTCTCTTTGGACCACACTACCAATCTAGCCAACATCCAGCACAGTCAAGAAGATGCACTGGACGTTACTTGCAGCTTGGCATGGGATGGGTAAATTCTTTCTCTAGTAAACCATATTTCAAGTTCTCCCACAGTTCAACTGAGGCTAAATAAGAGCAGCACACAGGCTCAATGCGGTACAGATGACACAGCACAGCAGCACACTCACTAGTCTGTCTCACCAGGCTTTTTCTTCTCTCTCTGTTGATGATGTCTCCATCTCTCCTAGCTATCAATGGTCTCATGCATGCACATTGTGTTGCAGCTATCTCCAACCGCTATGGAGACTGCCGAGACACTGAGTTTTTTTAGCAGCTGAGCCTGAGCCAACCCAAAAATAAAATACAGGAATTTGAAATTTTCTGAGGTAATTTCGGGGTGGGGGGTTGAACACCCTGAACACCCCCCGGCCTATGCCCATGCAATCCACAACAGTTCAGACACATGCAATGCTTACACTTGAAGGCACTCCTCCCAGCCCTGCCAGCTCCCCTGCCTACCCCGGCACACAAATGAACACCAACCACGACCCCCCACTTCCTCTGCAAGCAGTGAGGATCCCTTACTCTCAAGCGGACAGTACTGTACAAGTAGCAGAGTTGGGGTTCTGAGGCTTCAGTCGGACCTGCTGCTGTAATGGAGCTCAAGCCTGCCTGAATACAACAGGACAGCTAAACAGAGATCCTTAATCCCTACAGGGGGAGGGCTGCTGCACAGATGATTGCTACAGCCACTCAGGCACCACTGGGGATTTAAAACAAGAACTGGACTATGGCAGGCAGCCTGCTATCTGCCTTTTCCTCCTCCTCCTCCTACACTGGCTGCTTGCAGCACTTGCCCAGCTCCACCTCTGCTACCAGTGCCCACCAACGGTCAGTAGTGTCAGTGGATAGCCCCCATTGGAGTGGTCAAGCGAGATCCTTGACTTGTTACAAGCCCCTGCAACCGATACTCTCTCTTTTGACTTCCTTCTGTGTTTGGTTGCATTTGCCTATTTTCAAACACCCAATAAAATTTTTTTCTAGTGTCTGCTTAGATATAGAATATTAAATATATCAAAATAAAATATAATTGCTTTGGAGAAGATAGAAGCCTTTATTACAGCTCGGCTTCAATGTATGGTTGGAGAATACTGAAATCTCATCTTGATTGTTTTACTTCCTTATTGCAATTTGTATTTTCAGTTTAAATCAAATATAATAAAATATACTTGTTTTTTTGAGAAGATAGAAGCTTTTATTATGGCTCTTTTTGGTTTGATCCACGCACACTGAAGTGTTGAAGCAGTGAGATCACCATAATTTTGGTAGCCTTGCACCATTCCTCTGATCCTAAAAATATGTATCACAATGGTTGTATAACTGTAGGTCTATATTCAAATGGCTTTAATTCATTATAATTACACACTAAGAAGAATGGTCTTTATGCGTTCATTTAAGGTTTCATAATTTGACCTTTTGCAATTTTAATGACCTCCCAATCCCAGAGTCTTCAGTTTGTTTTATCTAAACATTTCTTTGCTCAGTTCATCAATAGTGCAATAACATTTAGAATAAAATTACTTTAGAACTAAAACTGTATAAACTTTGGGTTTGATTTTGTGCAAATATTAACTGCTCTCTGAGTTGAAATTGCATAGGAGATTAGTTGTTCATACTTTTGTATTTCTCCACACTTTTACTTCAGAAATTTGTAAAAATATATGAAACAATAACACTCAACAGTCCAATAAGATGTAGAATAAAATAACTTTAGAACAAAACTATATAAACTTTGGGTTTGATTTTCTGCAAATATAAACTTCTCTCTGAGTTAAAATGCATAGGATATTAGTTGTACATACTTTTCTATTTCTCCACACTTTTACTGTGGAGATTTGTAAAAAAGGAAAAAATAACACTTGACCTTTTGTTCAGGTCTTGACCTCCCATAAGGGAATGGCTTAAAACTTATTTAGGAGTCATTCAACAGTTATCCCAAAGTCAAGATTTAGTAAACTATACATTCAGGGGCCTGGATATTCAAAAGAGTTGAGCCAAGCGCAATAGGGTTGTGCTCGCGCAAGTCCAAAATTGCACCATTCAGCAATATTCAGCAGGAGGCAGTTACGCCACCGAAAACATGCTGAGCAACAGCGCAATGATAATGAAGGCATGCGCAACTGAAGGGGGAGGAACCATACATAAAGGACGCAGTGTGATGTTCACAGACTTCCACAATGCGCAACAGTGGAGCAAGCGAAGTTAGGGCCAGAGCGAAATGAGCCAAAATAAAAGGAGCAAGGAAGAGGCGCAAGAACGCTACAGAGAAGCCACATGAGGTAGATGGAGAGGCAGGGACAGGGAAAGTGTCAGAAGAGGGCAGACCAGGAAAACTAACAGCAGAAGAGAGGCACAGGGAAGGTGTGGAGCCACACATTCAGAGGCCAGCACAGACAGGTGTACCCAGTGCAGGGAGGTAGCAGTCAGACAGCGGGGGGAACAAAGCAACTGCTGCTGGGGGGGGAGCGCAAGCCAGGGACATGGCCAGTGCCACCTTTCACATGGAGGCCGTAATGAGGGGGTGAGAAGGATGGGCGGCAGGGGAACATGGCCGTGGAAGGGCCCATCGGCGGTATGCCCCCAACAGGCAGTACCGAGCCCACACCAGCTTTGAGCTGTATACAGATACCGAGATTGTGGGCCGGTACTGCCTGAACAGGGCAATACTGAGGTGGCTCTGTGAGCTATGCAGTGATGTGATACAATCACCCACACGACGGAGTCATACCCTGTCAGTGGAGACAAAGGTAACAGCCTGCATGTGCTTGCTCACCACGGGTACCTTCCAGAGACCAGCTGGGGACACCACAGGCATAACCCAGTCAGCCATGTCATGCAACCTCACCCAATTCCTCAGTGCACTGCTGCCACATGCTGAGGAGTACATCCATTTCCCCAGCACTGCGGCAGGGCACACAGCAAACATTCAGGAGTTCTACATGGTAGCACATATGCCTGGTGTGCTAGGGGCAATAGACTGCACCCATATGGCCATATGCACACCACCTGGCGAGGAGGGGGCCGTATACGTGAACCGCAAGGGCTATTCCATCATCAACTGCTAGGTGGTGTGCGATGCCAGTGGGCGCATCATCAATGTCTGTGCCACGCACCCTGGGGGAGCACACGATTCATACATCTGGCACCAGTCGGCACTGTGCCACCGATTTGAGAGCGGGGACATCCCCACAGGACACCTAGTGGGTGAGTATGCAAACCAAATGGACATATCGCGGGCCTGGGGGGTCATGGCCAGAGATGCCATGGGTGTGGCCTACAGGGCTTGGGGCAGTCGGAAGCTGAACACGAAACTAACCTCCACCCTCTGCACACAGGTGACAGTGGATACCACCCGTCCCTGGCTGCTCCACACCCCACCGGCCCACGACCCCATCGCAGCAATGCTACAATGAGGCACATGCCACCACATGAAATGTCATTGAGTGGGTGTTCGGGATGCTGAAGGCACGTTTCCATTGCCTGGGACACCTCTGGCAGTGCCCTACAGTACAGCCCCTCAAAGGCCTGTGGGATATTCCTGGCCTGTTGCATCCTGCACAACATGGCCAAAGAATGTGGAATAGCCGTACAGGTCAAAGAGGGGGACAGCGATGCGGACGCCAGTGACGATGGTGATGGGCAGCCCCACCTTGGCTGATGAGACCTCCAACTGATCCGGCTGGCACAGCTGCACCGGGACACCATCACAGAGGAGCACTTCAGCCAACCCAGGTAAGTCATGGTGCCATGCACAACCACCAGTGGCTAAGGCACAACCCACAAACACGCATGGAAACACATCAGGGGTGCATGCTGGCAAGGGATGTGGCAGGGCACAGAAGGCACACACACACAACCAGGGATGGGTGAACATCAACATGCCACATGGACGGACACACACACATGCACACACACAATGCACCAAACGTGCACAGAGGGCAGGAGGAACACTGATCCAGAATGCTAACCCTAGCAACACACATGTCCACAGGCCACCACATCCACTGTCTGTCCATGTGCATATGTCAGATGCTGGGCACCATCACACTTTGGTGTACAGCGCAATGCAGGCATCATCATGCACACGTACCTGCGGACAGCAGCCGGAAGGGTGTGCAGGTGGACCATGTGTCCGTGTGCAGGGCCCGGGCACCCACCTGTGCACTGCCCACTGAAACACACAATGCACACAGGGTAGCACCAGACAGTGCCCATGCTGGGAGACAGGTCAGTCTCATGGCACAGTGCCACGGCCACCTCGGATGCGTGGGTGGCCCCACCAAGACCCGCCAGCACTGGCAGGCTGACCACAGGCCTCATGGGATGGCACCAATGGTCCCCAGGGGTTCCACTGCATGAACGCGACTGTGCCCGCGCAGGGGTCTGCAGCACACCAAACATGCCTGCACCAGGAGTGCTCGGGATGCCCATAGCTGAACCCAGCATTGACAGGGTGGGTGTCGCATGGCACCGGGAACAGGGAGTGGATAGCGCACTGCGTGGTGTGAGCGACGCATGGGCACCTGACTGTGTGCCCATTGTGGCCATGACAGCAATGAATGCCTGTGCATGCCTGTCAATGGCAGCAGTCACATCCTCCCTCACACAGTCCATCCGTGACAGGATCCTATCGGTGTCCCTGCTGCGACGCTCCTCTGCCCACTCCAGAGCCACACACAGTGCCTCCACGGACATTGCAAGCCGCATCTGCTGCTGGACCGATGCTCGCAGTAGGCGGGTGTGCTCGTCCAAGAGGTCGTCTGCCTCCTCGGCATCCTGTCCCTCAGCGTGTGCACGGGCCTGATGTTCAGCACCCCTTGAGGGTGGGTGCTGCACACCAGGACCAGGTATGGGCAAGTCCACAGGCAGTGCACAGACACCGCCACTCAACCCTTAACCCCCAGTCCTGGTGGGCGTGTCTACTGCTGCCGCCCCTGCAGCTGCTGTGCCCAAGGGCTCAGTAGTGCCACCACAGTGGCCACAATGGTCCCACTGTCCTGACCAGACACCGGTGCTGCTTCACTACTGCTGACAGGCATAGCCTGGGACTGTGCTGACATGCTGGTCCATGCAGCGGCACCAGCCACAGCCATGGGCGCGAGCTGACCTGCTGTGTGTCCGTTCCGTGGCACACACGTGTCACTGCCCATGACGGTCATTTCTTCATCACTGGTGCAGGTCTGTGCCCCATCCACAGCCACAGCATGCTGGCATCCTTGGATGCCAGAGCGCTGAGACACAGGATGGGCTTCCCCCACACCTGTCTCAATGACATCAGTGTGGACAGCCAGGCGGCCCCACTGTTGTGCTGATCCACAGAAACCTGTGGAGGTGGATGGTCCAAACTCCGACTCTGGCCGACTGTCCTCAGTGGACAGGCCCACCAACGTTGACCCATGCAGACACTCAGGATCTGTAAGGGAAAGCAAAGTCACGTTACTGCGTGTTACCTACCCGGCCCCCCAAGGCAGACCATGGCTTACCATGCAGAGATGCGCCACCACCCGTCTGGAAGCCACCACCCGGAACTCCCTCTATGGCACTGTGGTGCATGCTTGCAGCAAGCCTGTCCTCTGCTGGTGTGAGCTGCACCACCTCCGGCTGTCCCCGCCTGTTGCAGCACTTGCTGCCCTGATGGCAGCCACCTTCTCCTTCACCCTCCTCCTGTCAGTACCCATCTTCTTCTTACACTCCTGCATGGCGCTGGTGCCTGCCATGCAGGTTCACGGCATGTGCCACCTCCTCCCATGCAGTAGCATGGGCTGAAGGGGTGCCCCACCGTCCACTGAGCAGTGGCTCCTGATCCAGGTAGGCCTCGAAAAGTGCCTCGGTCTCGGACGTCGTGAAATTGGGCCTCCTCCTCCGCCCACCACCGTTGTTCTCCTCACCCAGAACTTGCTAGGCCATTATTCAGCCTGTAAGGATGGCAGTGGTTACCTGTGACTGTGCAGTCCAAAGCATGTCCCTGAATCCACAGTTCACACTCTCACACAGCATGCAACTCACCAATAAACTGCAGTAACCGACTATGGCCACTGCAGCACTTTGTCGCACTTTTATAGCGCAATGCATGCAAATTAGGTGAGGAGCAACTTTAATTAGATGCAAATCATGGTGCTGTGCCATTGAATGGCTGATCGGATGATTTGCATGTGACAGCTGAATATTGCGCTTTTGCGCTTTGCGCAATTGTGTTGAACATGCTGAGCCAATGGCGCAGTTCCGTGGCATGCGTAGTACACCTCACTGCGTATGCCCAGGCTGCTGATGCTGGTGTCTGCCATGCTGCTGACGTGCTGTGTGCAATGGTCAATGCAGGGCATGGCCACCATTGTGCCAGTGGCGCTATAGCAAAGGTCACTACATGGTGCTGTGACAATGGGCCTTCATAGGTGCAATGGCACAACTGCTCGATAGTCCGCTGTGGCGCTGGCACACAGGCAACCAATCACGCTATACGCATAGTCGTCTGATGGTGCTGTGCGTGATCTTGTGCCAGAGACCCTTGACCCTGTGTCCGACCTTTGCCCCCTTGGTGCAAGCGTCAGGCATGGGTGCACCTCTATCATGCTGTTCGGTAACAGTGCGATAGGGAATGGCAGCGCTGTACCACGCAGCATTTGCACGTGAGGTACCGCACTGCAGAGCGCCATATTGCCTACCATAGCTGTTGTGATGGCACGCAGAAGAGCCCCACAGTGGACTGCCATAGAGTTAGCCAACCTTGTGGCTGTTGTTGAGCCACACCATGGGCCTATGTTTGGGGAGGCACCACTGGATAGGGCCAGGACCCAGGTGTGGCAGGAGGTGGCCACTGCCCTGGAGGAGGCCACCGGATGGAGGAGGACCACGGAGCAGTGCAGGCACCACTATGGGGACCTCAGGAGGAGGGAGCCGGACCTACTAGCCCATCTGCGGTCACGTGCCAGGAGGGGCACGGTGCCATGTCCAGGTAGGGGATCCATCAATGCACTTGTATTGTCCATATGGGTAACAGTGTTGTATGTGTCCAGCACATAGGGGGAGGGATAGTCTAGGGTTGGCTGTGGCGGTGTTTACAGCGTGTGGGGTGGGTGGTCTGGCTGGGTGGGTGGGCACACACATTGGGGTAGGGGACTTGCTTCAGGATTGTACTGATGTTCTTTCTCCTTGTTTCTGCCACAGGTGTGGAGCCGAGCATTGCCGGCTGAGGGAGGAGCGGCGGAGGGAGGAGGACAGAGCATTCAGGCAGGACGAGGGCCATCACCGCCGACCTGACCGGCGCAATGAGGGTGAGTGCCATAACTCCATGATTACTGTTGCATGCTGTGTAACAGGGTGGGCAGTGGGGCATAGCCACCATCCATGGACACCACTGCCATGCACGTGACTTGTGACAGTCAGCACTGTCCAGTGGCACTGCATGTCTGGGAGTGCGTCAGTGGTGGTCCATGCATGCACCGGGCACATGGCTGTGGCACTGCCTTCACACCGCATAGCCACGTTACTGTCACTGGCCAAGTGGTGCTGTGCAGGACATGGGCGGTGGGTGTGTGCAGTGGTCCACATGGCTGTGGCTGCCTGGGTGGGCAGGTCTTGTGGACACGGTCACTGTGGGTGGTCGCACACCATCACAGGGGCGTGGCACATGACTGTATGCCATGCACAATGGGTGGGCTGCAGGGGGATGGACAGTCACACCTATTGATTCTGCTCCCTCGTCCTAGGTGACTGGAGACTCCTGAAAATTCAGCAGGGAATTACCGAGCTGCTCCAGGTGGTGAGGGAGACTTTGCAGCTCCTTCAGCAGATACACTGCCATGGGGTCAGGAGGAGACAGAGGAGCACACATCAGTGCCAGGAGGAGGAGGACCGGGGTGGCCGTTGATGTCCCCCATGCCCCGACTACCACCTTCCCCCCTTTGACCCACCCTCACACCCCTTCTTCCCTCACTCATATGTTCACCCCTGCCCCTTACCCACCCCCACCTTGTTTGTGTCCCTCCCCCCACGTTTGTACATAGTTGTGTAAATAGTTATTTATGATATTTTTGAATACAAATCTTTTGATATGAATACTGTGGTGGTCTCTGATTTGCAGCAGGCTATAGGTGCTCAGCTGCAGTGGTGTGCATGGCGTCAGGGGTGGTGCAGTCATGGGTATGTGTGTATGTCTGTGGGGAAGTGACTGTGGTGTGGGAGTAGCTATCAGTCGGTGTCTGTGGTGTGTGTGTTGTTTCCCTGTGCAATGGATGAGTGTGTGCAGTGGTCCATGGTGCATGCTCTGTGTCCATGGTGCCCCTGTCAACCCATCCACGGCCTGTGCAGCTGACACCCTTGCATGTCTGTTGCCATGTCAGTGGTGGCTGTCCATACAGGGCAGCCACTGTACCCGTCACAATGCTGAGTTGCCTCCTGTCACTGGTGTGATGCATGTTTGCCTCAGATGACACTGTGGCCTCCGCGGTTGTTGTCCCACCTCCATGCTGTGGCTTGTGTGTGTTACAGGGGATGTGCACCACTGTCTGTGACTTGTGCTCCAGGCATATGATGGTGGCGTACGGGTCCACAGTGCCTGCTCAGGGTGACTGGCGCTCCTGTGCCATGGAGGACTGCAGGCTGTGTGTACACAATTTCCATGGGCCCACACTGGGGGCTTGGTTGCCCCACTACTGTGTCCTTGTGTTATTGTCCCCTTGGGTATGGGTGGGTGTTTGTCCCTGCACTGTGTTGCATCCGGTGTGGTGCATGCTTCCACGCACCACTGTGGGTGTCTGTGCTGGCTGTTGTGGCCAGTGGTGGGTCGGGGTGTGTCACTGGACTACTGTGCAGGGTGCTGTATCACTGGTGATAGTGTCAGGGGCACGCTCTGTCCCGTGTGGGGTACCTCTTGTGCCGACACATGGTCAGTCTCTCAGCTGTGCCTCGGGGGGAATGTGCGTGGTGGCACTGTGTCTGCTGTTGTTGCATTGCCGTGTGCTGCCACCCACTGCTGGGTGCTCATGGTGGGGCTGGCTTGTATGGTTCTCTGGTGCACAAGGTTGCAGTGTCACAGTGGGGGTGGTGGTATGCATGGGGTTTCCTGCAGTGGTGGTCACTGCTCATGGGGTGTCTGGGGTCATGGTGCAGGGTGTGCTGTGCACTGGGGGGGATGGTGTGGCACAGGGTGGTCCGCCCTCCTCGTATGGCAGTCTCAGCTTGCCGGTGGGTGTGATGGGGCACCATGGCCTGGCTGTGGGTTGTTTGCTTGTATCCATGGGCCAGTGGTTATTTCAGCCCTCCCCCAGTTGTGCTGTGCTTGGGGTGTGGGGGGATGATGTCAGTTCTGCTGTGTGTTCCTGTGCCCATCTGTGGCATGGGTGGTGGGCCCCTACCTCCCTGGTTGTACAGTTACATTGCTCTGCAGCTGGGGGGATCCCTGCTTGCGCTATGGCACCTCTGGACTGCTCAGCCGGACATCCCTTGTAGCGCATCATATCTGCTCAGCTACACCTCCCTAGTTGCGCTATGGCTCAGGTTGTGTGATATTCAGACGTTGGCTGTAGGCGCAATTTGGCTTGCTCCTTTTTTGAATATCGCATCTGTTGCGCATGGGCGCAATAGACTTGTGCTTGCTCCTACTATTGTGCACTTTTTTGGCACAGTTTGAATATCCAGGCCAGTGTGTTTTAAGAAATTGCCAAAGAAGACATAATAAATGAAAAAATCAGTGTTGCAGCATAAATGCCTAAATGTTTTACAGTCAGCCATTGTTTTTCTTCTCTAGCTTCCTTCTTCCCCCTATCTGGTCAATGTCAGCTTCACATATAAATCTCATATGATACTGCTGGCTAATAATTACTAAAATTAATCTGCCGCTTTTGTTCTGAAAAGATTTAACATGATCCCATCTTGAAAAGATCAAATGTGACCCCAATAAGCAGATCATTTTGTTTCAAGCTGGTAAGCACTAAAGAATTTCATTGAAGTACTAGTAAGTCAGGATCTACTGTTAAATTAGGTACGACAAGATGGTCTGGTCTCATTTCACTTAAAGTGGTGTAGTGCTTTAGAGGAATGAGGCTGTTATAAGTGCAATAGGAGTTATGCCAAACAAATTTAAATATCTCAAAAAGTATATGAATTACACATAAACCAGTAGAGTGAAAGTTGTTCAGGACAAAACAACCTTTCAAATGAGCTTATTCATTAAGCTGCACTAATTATATTTTTTAAACTATTGCTATCTGATTACCTGAATTTCCATTTTTCTTCACAATTTTCACCTTTCGGATGGCTGTATTTATAAAAATCTAATGAATTCAGATTAGTGACTACCCTCATTTGAGAGGTCACTTTGTCCTGAACAACTGCATGTTGGTTGTATATTGGTAACTTTTATACTTTCTGAGATATTTAAATTTGTTTAGCATGACTCCTACCATGTTTACTCAGAGAGACAAAAAATGAGGTTGTTTGGATGACCATATTTTACAAAATATAAAGAATTCAGATTAGTGACTACCCTCATGTGAAAAGGTTGTTTTTGTCCTGAACAAGTTTCATACTGGTTGTTTTTATGTACATTGACTAGTTTTAAACATATTTAGATTTGTTTGGAAGGTGTGCGCATTTGCTCTCAGAAAAAAGCAGGTTGGAGTTATGTGTCCATCATTCTAAAGAGAAAGAAGGGAGTATTTTTTAATTGCCATAGGGATTTGCAGTGTTATGGAAGGATACACTGAAAACTACTAAAAAATTTGTTCCATGGAAACCCCTTTTCAAGAAAAAGCAATATGGCTGTAGGCGCCGCACACAGCAATAAAAACAAACACAATTATTAGATACAGATATAAATACACAGTATAAAAGAGTGTATATCACTGTACTCCCACTATAGATGCCAATATTCATTTTCCAGCTGTCAGGCTAGTAAAATGGTTACTTTAAAATGCTAAAATAAACAACGCACCTAAATATACATATGTGACATTCAGTAAACCTGTAATCATAAAATATTGGCCATTCATACAATGTTTGGCATAAACATTTGGGTCTAAAATAATACTGTTAAACGGAGTTGTGGCTCCACACCTTCAGGAGTCCTTAAATTTTAAATCAAGTATTCAGGGCTCCATAACCTCAGGAGTCTGGGGTTGAATAAGTGGGGCCAGAGGTAGAAGCAGACGCTAAGCAGTTGCATGTTTTTGTTTAGCGTTCTTAAAAACTAGACCATAAATTCACAAAACGCATTCCAACCAAGTCCGATAAGAACTGTTTGTGTCTTAAGAATACTTTTAATAGCGTCCTACTATACCTTAATCAGTCCATCAATTTGAAGTCAGAACGAAAAGGCTCCATTTGAATACAGGAGTCCACCTTTCGTGAAGCCATACTCAAATCAAACAAAAAGGCTCCATTCAAACTCAGAAGTCAATCTTCATTAATTGTTAATAGCTGTGCTGGCTGCAGAAGACAAAATAACACACGTATTACTCCTTAAAAGAGATCAAACTGTTTGTTAAAACCAGAAAAACACGGACACCAGATATAAAATTATCAACTTAGCTCCTTCCTTCTTTCTCCAGATCTTAGGAGTCCTTCCAGGTCTTGGGCCGCAATTGTCCCAAATAGTTGGATTTTTTTTTTACCAACAGTGGAGTATCAGTCAGTTCTCTAAAGAGAATATCCCTGTCTCACCATCCTGGGAGTCCATAATTCATCTCAGTACACCTTTTCACAATCCAGAGTACTCTAACGGTCCGTCGGTCTCATGTCTCTCATTTTCATCTCAGGAAATTCACACACCACTGAGGTTAGCAATTTGCATATTGGAGCATGGAATACAGTCAAAGCAGCAAGGAGGTCTCCCTCTTTAACAGCATTTCCAAAATCATGGAGACAACTTTCACTGCAGACAGATCTAGGAGGCTGCTTTTGAAGTCCGTTTCACATGATGCTACTTTCTGTGATGCTGAGGGTCTTGGTCTTTATGTCATATATGCCCACTTTAACAAGGTAAGTCATCTTCTGACGAGAGGTAATTGTTGATAATCCTGTATGATGCAAGTAAATAGCCTCTCATTAAAAAATATCTCATCATTTGCCATATTTGTGAAATGGACATTCCTTAGGTAATGAAAGAGTTTCTTCTTCTTCCATCGGAATGCATATCCATCTCTTCTGGACAAATACACTTGTATGAACCCAAATATTAGAAGACAGCACTCTCAAGTTCTCTGTGCTCCCTCTCTTACTTTTACAGATCACATCAATAATGTTTGTCACACTGTTGACTGTATGTTGGCCACTGCTTATAGAGCTCAATAGCAGTTGATTACCCAAGCCAGATTGTCTGTTATTAGGAGTCTTGATCTCTAGATTGACATATTGTTCCTTAGTCTGTTTGAATGCCTGTGAGGCCAACCTGCAAAAATTTATTACTCCTTTCAATACTGTATGCAAGTTTATAATAATAATAAAATTGATTTGTTAAGCACAATATCAAATGTCAAAGCACTGTACAATCCACAGCCTTACAGTAGAATCAAATGGTACATCACTGTGACTTGTACAATAATCTTAATTGGCAGTCTCCCCCGAAACAGAAGAATTTATGACTTGAGTGTTTTTATGTGTGCTAGCGGTTCCTCTCACCTCCTTGCCTGGCCACCATCTGACAGTCACGGAGCGCGATCATATACATCAGCATCATGTGCGTCATAACGCACATGGGCTGTCTGTTTGGCCACCGGTAGTATTATGCTGCTCTGGTTGAGCACTATGTTGGTGCCTACGGGATTTTTATTTTGAGCAGTCATTAAGTTATTCTGTTGCCGTTTTCGCCATGTTTTGCTATGTGTATAGAGGTATGAACACTTTTTAATAAAGATGATCACACTGGTAAGAGTGTTTGATATGTGTTTGAAACTCTTTAAGCTTCTGGGTCAGTGCAGAAGATTTGTTTGTTGGGTGTTTTGTCCTTGTAGTTAGCTTTAGGCTCCGATTCTGCATGCACCAGGCTGTGTTTCACATTCAGTGACGTGAACCCCTCACCTGTCTCATTTGCTTTCACTTTATGTACCCATGGCTTCACTTTATGAACACATGGCTTCACTTTATGTACCCATGGCTTCACTTTATGTACCCATGGCTTCACTTTATGAACCCATGGCTCCACTTTATAATCCCATGGCTTCACTTCCTGCACCCATGGCTTCACTGTGTATACCCATGGCTTTGCTTTATGTGCATATGGCTTCACTTTATGTACCCATGCCTTCGCTTTATGTATCCATGGCTTCACTTCATGTGCATATGGCTTCACTTCATGTACCCATGACTTCACTTTATGTGCACATGGTTTCAATTTGTTTACCCATGGCTTCACTTTATGTGTACATGGCTTCACTTTATGTAGCCATGGCTTTACTTTATAGAGCCATGACTTCACTTTATGTACCCATGGTGTCACTTCATGTGCACATGGCTTCACTTTATGTATCCACGGCTTCACTTTATGTGCACGTGGCTTCACTTAATGTACCTATGGCTTCACGTTTTGTGAACATAGCTTCACTTTATGTACCGATGGCTTCCCTTTATGTACCCATGGATTCACTTCATGTGCATGTAGCTTCACTTTATGTACCCATGGCTTCACTTATGTACCCATGGCTCCACTTTATGTACCCATGGCTCCACTTTATGATCCCACGGCTTCACTTACTGCACCCATGGCTTCACTGTGTGTACCCATGGCTTCACTTTATGTGTACGTGGCTTCACTTTATGTAACCGTGACTTCCCTTTATGTACCCATAGCTTCACTTCATGTGCATATGGCTTCACTTTATGTACCCATGACTTCACTTTATGTACCCTTGATTTAACTTTATTTGCACATGACTTTACTTTATGTACCCCTGACTTCACTTTATGTGCACATGGCTTCACTTCATGTGCACATGGCTTCACTTATGTACCCATGGCTCCACTTTATGAACCCATGGCTCCACTTTATGATCCCATGGCTTCACTTACTGCACCCATGGCTTCACTGTGTGTACCCAAGGCTTCACTTTATGTGCACATGGCTTCACTTTATGTAACCATGACTTCCCTTTATGTACCCATGGCTTCACTTCATGTGCATATGGCTTCACTTTATGTACCCATGACTTCACTTTATGTACCCTTGATTTCACTTTATGTGTGCATGGCTTCGCTTTATGTATCCATGGCTTCACTTCATGTGCATATGGCTTCACTTCATGTACCCATAGCTTCACTTTATGTACCCATGGTTTCACTTGATTTGCACATGGCTTCACTTTATGTACCCATGACTTCACTTTATGTGCACATGGCTTCAGTTTGTGTACCCATAGCTTCACATTATATGCACATGACTTCACTTTGTGCAGCCATGGCTTTACTTTATATAACCATGGCTTCACTTTATGTACCCATGGCATCACTTCATGTGCACATGGCTTCACTTAATGTACCCATAGCTTCACTTTATGTACCCATGGCTTCACTTTTTTGTGAACATAGCTTCACTTTATGTACCCATGGTGTCACTTCATGTAAACATGGCTTCACTTTATGTACCCATGGCTTCACTTCTTGTGCACGTGGCTTCACTTAATGTACCCATGGCTTCACTTTATGTACCCATGGCTTCACTTCATGTGCACATGGCTTCACTTTATGTACCCATGGCTTCACTTTTTGTGAACATAGCTTCATTTTATGTACCCATGGCTTCACTTTATGTAATCATGGTTTCACTTTATATGCACATGGCTTCACTTTATGTGTATGTGATATTACGTTATAGTGTATAGTGGAGTGTTGTTCTGTATAGAATCCCATCCCTATCAAAATGCTGTTCAACCACAGTTCAAAGTTCATGGAATGTGATTCTACCCTACTGTGATAGAACAGCATTCTAGAATCTCTAGAGACTGCATGAGTCAGTTTCATTTTGAAAGCAAAAGAACTCACGAGACACACATTTCACACAGTACTATATACTATAAAAAATACAAGATGAGCAACTCTATGCACAACCAGTGTGTTTTGCCACATCAGGTTCTGATTCCCAAGGACCTCTCGAGCTTCGCTCTCGAGATCATAGGGAATCAGAACCCCTCTGTGGCAGAACACACTGGTTGTGCATAGCTGCCCATCCAGTATTCTCTATATGTACCCATATCTTCACTTAATGTGCACATGGCTTCATGTTATGTGCAAATGGCTTCACTTTATGTACCCATGGCTTCACTGTCTGTATCCATAGCTTCACTTTATGTGCAAATGGCTCCACTTTATGAACCCATGGTTTCACTTACTGTATCCACAGCTTCACTTTATGTGTGCAAGGCTGCACTTTATATGCTCATTGTTTAATTTTATGTGCTCAAGTTTTCACTTTATGTCCTCACTGCTGTAGCTAGGTGTATTGAACTTGCTTATTTTACGATGAAAACACTTGCATCCTAACTGTTTCTAGAATGAATATGCTGAGTTTTCAATGTTGGGATCACTGAAGTGTCAGGGGAGCAGAATCCTTCCATTTGACATTAAGGAGGGATATCTGTATAAAATAACTGAACAGCAATAGCCTTGTTTTACAGTGAATGTGTACAGCACAAGAAGAACCACATGCTGTACGTTAAAGACAAAAAGCGTTAGCATTTAATAATACAGTTGTTTTAAGACTCTGGGCCTTCAGTCACTGGAACATCTGGCCAACAGATGCTGAGGCCTAGCGCTTCCTTCACTTGCGAGTTTCTACCACAAAGCACAGTTAAAGTTAAATTGATAGCTGCTAGCTGCACAGCTCATTTAAATTTAATACACAGTCAATGTTGCTGGGTAGTAAAGCTCTTGTCATGTGCTTGAGAACCCCAGAGCCTGATTTCTGTTCCCTATAAAATGGGGAAAAATATAGCTTGTGTTTGCTGCATGCAGATTTGTTTCCCTGCATGTGAGCCTTGTTGGAAGAATTGTCTATCTCATGACACATGTAGCCAGATTAGGGCTTTTGAGGGTATTTAAGTGAAAAAAAAATCATCTACCCAGGATAACCTAACTGAGTTGCAGCATCTTCTTTTCAGTGACGGTCCTGCTTCAGTGCAGTTGTGCAGCTTGAAGGGACTCAAGCATGTAAGGATTTTCTCACTGGCACAGTGTCTAAGTGGCTGTGGTGGGATTTGAACCTGGGTCTCCTGCTTCCCAAGCTTATTCTCCAACCAGAAGACCACACTGCCTTCTAGTGTTCCACAAAAAGCTGGCAACTGGTGCAGTGGTTCGAAGACATAAAAAAAAATCCCATGCCCAAGATGGACACTGACTTTCTAACATAGTAATTAAAGGTTTGAAGGGACTGTGGGTCCATCATGTCTGACCCCCACACTTCACCAGCAGGTATGAAATAAGTATGCTGTACAAACACGTCTTAATTGACAGATATTCCCTACCCACCCAGTGATTCCCTCAATAAGCAGAAATGTGTCCAGGTTTACCTTAAAGGCCTGTGCTGTCTTCATGTCCACTGATGGACTGTTCCCTAGGTTCCATCTTTGGCATAACCCATAAATACCAAAATTGAATGACTACATATTGGGACATCTAAGTTTAAAACCCAGAGATGTCTTGTTTTCTGAGCCATTTGTCTTCAGCCATTATGGGAGCTCTCAGTTCGGGTTTGCAGTTTTTACTCACACATAATACTGTATATGTTTATATGTACAGTTACTGTGTCTCTTGTGGTTATAATTTGCCGGATGTAGATTGGGGCATTCTCGCCACTGCTACATTAAGAGGCAGGGTCATCCTCAACTCCATTCAAGGGGCATTTCTCTCAGAGCTGGTTTTGGAATCCACTAGGGATGGGGCAGTACTGGACCTGGTACTTACAAACAGAGACAGCACTGCTGACGTGGCATTGGGTAGTCCCCTGGGTACAAGTTATCACTGTACAGTGTGGTTTGGCATACAGATAGGAGAAGAAAGAAAACCTCACTAAGATGAGGGTCCTGGACTTCAAGTGTGCAGATTTAAAAGAAATGGGAAACTGCCTCAGAGAATGTCTTTGGGGGGGGGGGGAGAGGCAGAGGGGGAGTGGAGACTCAATGGAGAAAAATTAAGGAGGGCATAGCCCAGGCAATGGCATGCTGTTTGAAGGAAGTGAGCAAGGGAAAGAGGAGGAAGAGGCCACTATGGTTCTCTAAGGAGGTGGCAAAGGCAGTGAAGGAGAAGAAAACAGCATTTAGAAAGTACAAGGTGACTCAGAAGGATGAAGACAGGGAGAAATATCTGGCAAAACAGAGTGAGGCAGGAAGGAGGGTGAGGGCACCTAATGCACTAACAGATGAGATGATAGCTAAGGAGGTCAAAAAAGGGACAAGATCTTCTTCGGATATGTGGGGGAAGACAAGGGGAAGGACAGTGAGAATCAGGAGGGCAAGAGGGGACTGCACAGAGGATGATCAAGAGAAAGTGAAAATACTGAACAATTATTCTGCTTGGTCTTCGAGGGGAGTGGGGGCAGGACCAACATGCTGCAGTAAGCAACAGGGAGAGGGAGAAGTGGACACCAGTCCATTCTAAGTGAAGACTTTTCAGAAGGGATTGGAAGCCTTAAAGGAGAATAAGGTGATGGGGCCAGATGGCATTCATCGAAGGGTCCTAAAGAAACTGAGCAGGGTATTGGCCACCCCTCTGGCAGCACTTTTTAGCACCTCACTGGAGATAAGGGAAGTTCCAGAGGATTGGAGAAATGCTGATGTGGTCCCTCTGCACAAAAGCAGCAGTAGGGAGGATGCTAGTAACTATAGGCTAATCGGTTTCACATCAGTAGTGGGGAAGTTATTGGAGACACTACTGAAGGAGAGGCTTGTGGAGCACCTGGAGGCAAAAGGGCTGCAGGATGACTGTCAGCACGGTTTCATAGGAGGGAGCTCATGTCAAACTATTCTCATAGACTTTTTTGACTGGATTAGCAAGGATATGGATCAAGGGAGAGCAGTGGATGAGGCCTATCTGGGCTTCAGTAAAGCTTTTGACACTGTACTGCACAGGAGGCTAATTAAGAAACTAAGCAGCCTGGGGGATGGGGGAGAAAGTGACAAGCTGGGTATCAAACTGGTTAAGGGATAGCAGGCAAAGTGTGGTAGTAAACGGTAGCCACTCAGGTGATAGAAGAGTGACTAATGCGGTGACACAGGGTTGGGTGCTGGGACCGGTCCTCTTCAATGTCTTTATAAAAGACATTGTAGAGGAGCTTGAGGGTAAGGTGTGTCTTTTTGCAGATGATACAAAAATCTGCAAGAGGGTTGACACTCAGGAAGGGGTGGAGAGCATGCAAAGGGATCTGAGTAAACTAGAGGAATGGTCTGGGGGTGGCAGCTGGGTTTCAATGCCAAAAAGTGCAAGATTATGTACTCAGGGCTGCGGAACCCAGGGGCTGTGTATAAGACGGGGGGAGTTAACAGTCACCAACCAAGAAAGAGGTTCAGGGATCTTCATACCTGATGACCTCAGGGTAACTGGGCAGTGTGACAAAGCAGTGGGAAAGACTAGGAGGATGCTGGGGTGCAATGGGAGAGGTTCTAGAGGAGGAAGGAGGTGGTGCTGCCATTGTAACACTCGCTGGTGAGGCCCTACCTGGAGTACTGTGTCCAGTTCTATTGGCTGCACCTCTGCAAGCACATTGAAAGAGTGGAAGCAGTTCAGAGGAGAGCAACCAAACTGGTGAGGGAGTTGACCGAGAAGCCATATAAGGAAAGGCTGCAGGAACTCAACATGTACTCCCTGGAAGAGAGGAGAGCAAGAGGGAACATAGTTGAAACCTACGGGTACCTCACAGATGTGAACAAGGTGTAATTGGATGGTCTGTTTCAGAGAAAGGAAGGCACTAGAACAAGGGGGCATGCAATAAAGCTAAGAGGGGGATGTTTAAGAGAAATGTGCAGAAATACATCTTCACGGAAAGGGTGGTGGATGACTGGAACAGCCTGCCAGAGTGGGTAGTGGCAGCAAAGACTGTGGGGAGCTTTAACCATGCATGGGATAGGAACAGGGGCATATTAAGTAGTGGAACAAGGGAGGGAGGGAGTTACACCTATGACCAACTATGGTCAGTGGTGACAGAATAGGCAGGGACAAGGGGCATACTGGACGGGCCTAAAGGTCCTTTTCTGCTGACAAAATCTATGTTTCCATATTTCTATGTTTAAGAGTACATTCTTGAATTCTTTGTGTTTGTTTCATATAATTGGTTTCGATTAGTAGTAATATTCACCCCAGGATATCTAAACCCATCCCACTCCTATTGAAAGGGAAAAGGACCTTCTTCTTGAGGGTTAAATGAACGACTTAACAACAAAGCTTTAGTTTTGTCAAAATTAATCTTAAAATCAGAGATAGCCCCAAACTCTGTGAGGGTGTGTAGAAGGTGGGGGAGTGATGCCTTGGGATCTTCAAGGAACAAGGTATCATCGGCATAAAGCGCAGTTTTATATGTTATAGGGCCAATCTGAATACGTTTAATATTTGAATTTCTGTAATACGGGCTGCCAGCATCTCCATACCCAAAGCAAAGAGCAGTGGAGACATAGGGCATCCCTGGCAGCTCCCTCTTTTCAGATAAAAAGTATGGGAAAGGGCTCCATTGACGTCCACCTTAGCTGTGGAGCCTACATACAGAGCTAGCAGGTTCAAGGTGAAATCCCTGCCAAAACCAAAGGTGTTCAAAATTTCCTCTAGGTATTGCCAGTTGAGCCTATCAAAGGCCTTCTCCATGTCAATTGTAAGGGTCTGGTATGATTGCTGACTCTTAATTGGCCGACGCACAATCACCTGACTCTGGCTTCCTGACTTTCATCTTCCCACTCTGGACTTTTGCCTGACTCTGACTTCCCTGACCTGCACTGTCAATCTGTCTCACAGTCTTTCTGCAAAGGCAATTTTCCCCAACCAGGGAACAAGTTTAACTGTTTTTTTTGTTTTTTTTTACAGGATTGCTGAGTGGGTGCCTAGAAGCGGATTGTAACATGGAGCTTGACAGGCTAAAAGCTAAAACAAGCACAACCAGCTTAGAGCCTGACTTATTCTTTGCCCTCCCAGATCAGCACACAATTCACACACTATTACAGTTGTACAAAAGACAGTTGAGGAGGGGGTATTGTTTTGAAGGCTCTGTGCTCCATGTCAGCTGACGTGAAGGTGCTGCCTCTGTTCGGGTGCATAATGTATCATGTTCCCCCAGTTAGTGAAGGTGCTGCTGCTGCTTTTTCCCCTCCTATGTGTGGGCGTGTTTATGGACTACATTCCTGCTCGATTTTCCCCTCCCCCTAATGGTCATGTTCGCCTGGATAGTGAAGGTGCTGTTTCTGCTTTTTCCCCTTCTCTGTGCGGGCGTGTTTGCAGACTTCATTCACTTTTTCCCCTCCCCATAATGGTCAGGCAAATAACAGTCGGCAAGTCATACCTGACAGGCACTCGATAGCAGGATAATTACTGTCAGGAATTTGTGCATTTGGCAGTCATACTGATCACAATTATAATCGCCAAGGTTGCTAAATTACTGTGTTTCGTGCCCGTGATAATGTTTAGCAGGTGCCTGACATAATTATATGAGTTACGATGCAGGATGAATGCTGTCTGAATCCTGGCTGACTGTGCTGTACTAATTTAGGGATCAAGTTTTGTAGCCTGTTAGCCATAATTTTTGCATAACTGTTGGCGTCAATATCAAATAAAGAAATCAGGTGGTAAGAAGAGGTAAGTTTATTTTTTTTCCCCAAGTTTGGGAATCACTATTATCAACACTAGTGTTCATGATACAATCTATTTGAGACAATCCCATTCTAAGAACAAACATATGTGACCTTAATTATGGATAGTATTAACAATTAAGTATTAGTAAAGGGTATGATGGCTTGAGTCCCTGTCATCACAGACATCAGTACCCCGATCCTGGTTGCAGTCATGTGGAAGTTCATTCAATCTTATAAAGAAGATGGGATGTTAAATATACAATATAGACATCATAAGGGCTTATATTCTGGCTGAAGATATGAATCCCTTAGATATGCTCTTCCTATGTCAATAGGTTCTGGGACCCTTTTATAAATGAGTGTATAGCATCAGTTTTGGGGCATTTTTAATTGCTAATACTATCCATAATTAGGGTCACATATGTTTGTACTTAGAGTGGGATTGTCTGTTAGACTCAAATAAATTGTATCATGAACACTATGGCTATTTTATTGTATTAGCTTAATAAGTTGATTGATTTGGGGACTCACAGCCATTTTATAATGAGTGGCACTTTATTCAGTAATCATTTTAGAGACTTGCAGTTCATAGACCCAACTGATGTATTAGGTAGTTGGTTCAATAACATGTTTTAACTTGCATGCATTAATAGTGACGTCATGAATTCTGCTGATTTATAGTCTATGTAGTATTGCATGCATTAATAGTGACGTCATGAATTCTGCTGATTTATAGTCTATGTAGTATTGCATGCATTAGCTCTTGATAAAGCTCCAAGTACATGAGCAAACCGCTGTCTGGCTTTTTTGCTGGGGGTGGCACTGTATTTATCTTGCTATGTATGTTTTTAAAGAAAGTTAATAAATTTGTAACTTTTTAAGCACTCAGTAAAGTAATTTGCACTCTTATTAACATACACTAAATGGAGAGTTGCAAGGATTTTTTTGGTTGACTGATTTAAATAGTCCCTATCCGCCTCAGATAGGGTGGGAAGGTTCAGATGTTGGAGGAAATATTTTATTCTCTCTCTGTAGTTCTCAGGTTGTTCAAGAGTGTAGACTTTGTGATACAAATCTCCAAATTCAGCAGCTATGTCTGATGGCAGGGTAAGGGTTTGGGGATATGGACCCTCTTTATGAAGTTTACGGATTACCCTCGAGGCTCAAAGGTAGTAATTCCTAGAGGCTTGTTCCTTCCGGAGCTGGAGAGTGAGAAGCCAGCCCACACTTCTACATTGAGAATGATACATGAATTTCATGCGCTGAAGCATTTTCATGGCCTCATCTATGGACATTTTGAGTATCTATGTTCTAATGTCCTGAATTTTATTCAGTAAATCAGAGCAGTCCTCAGATCTGTGTTTTGTCTCCAGGTCTGCTGACTATGTCTAGGTCTAGTCTCTTTTTGGCCCTCTCTCTCATTTGGTGAGCTAGGTATGCAATGATGTTCCCCCTAAGTACGGGTTTCATGGCATTCCAGAGCGTGGTAGGGGTATCGGAGGCATCAGTGTAGGAAAGGAAATATTCTTCCAAAACCTCCTTAAACATGATACCAAAGGAGTCATTTGTTAAAGCTCCCACATTTAAATGCCATAACCCTCTGCAAGGCTAGGAGCCCATTTCCAGTTCCAGAGTTACCAGGAAGTTGTCTGGCAAGGTGATTGAATGAATTTTGGCTCCTGTGAGTCTATACAGATGGGGTACAGGCACATACCATCTATCAATACAGGAGCACGTTTTATGCGTATTAGAATAAAAGGCATAATCTCACTCCATGGGATGGAGCCATCTCCAAGCATCATGGAGACCTGCCTCCTCCACCAAAGCCCCCCAAATTTTTTGCTACAGGTGACTTTTTCTGACAGTCTCTATAGGATTTAGAGGAATCCATAACTGGGTCAGTAATAAAGCCCCCCCTCCCCCATATACAGAACCCCAGGGTCTTTCCCACTATTATACAGAACACCTCCTGGAAAAAAAGTATGATAGGCAAGATTGGGGGCATATATGTTTAAAATAGACAGAAGAGTGTCCTGGTAGGATTCATTTACCAACACCCACCTCCCCTGGGAGTCCTCCCAGTGCTGCTCTGGTACAAAAAGAGAGCTTTTCTTAATTAGGGTGATCATACTGTTCACCTTACCATTAGGGTACCCATTGCCTACAGAGCTTTGTGTGTTCTACAGGGGTTAAGTGAGATTCTTGGATTAGAGCTATTTCCGATTCCAACTTTTTAAGAAACATAGAAACATAGAAGTTGATGGCAGATAAGGACCGCAAGGCCATCCAGTCTGCCCATTTTTTCTACCTTATGAATGTGCCATAGCCTTTACTCTGTCAATGGCCTATCTATTCATACTCATCTGTACAGCTCCCTTATTCCTATCCCATGCCTGTTTGAAGCCCTGCACTGTATTCATATCCACCACTTCCTGAGGTAGGCCGTTCCATGCATCCGCCACCCTTTCTGTGAAAAAGAACTTTCTGACATTCCCCCTTAATCGGCCTCCCTCTAATCTCATGCTGTGTCCTCTTGTCCTGCTGTTTTTCTTACATTGAAACATGTTAGACTTTTTCACCTTGTTAATGCCCTTAAGATGTTTGAATGTTTCGATCATCTCATCTCCATCCCTCCTTTGCTCTAGGGTATACATATTGAGCTCTGTTAATCTGTCCTCATATGTTTTCTGATGCAGTCCCTGCACCATTTTGGTTGCCCTTCTCTGGACTGCCTCTATTTTGTTAATGTCCTTGTGCAGGTGTGGCCTCCAGTACTGTATACAGTACTCCAGGTGGGGCCTAACCAGTGTCTTGTAAAGAGGGATTATTACCTCCCTCTTATGACTTGCGATACCCCTACTAATACATCTCAACATCCCTCTAGCCTTACCTACTGCTCTAGTGGTCTGCTTGGATGATTTCGGGTCATCGGTGATGATGATGCCCAAGTCTCTTTCTTCTCTTGTGACTGTCAGCAACTCCCCTCCCAACCTATAGGTGGCTTCAGGGTTTCTCTTCCCTATGTGCATGATCTTGCACTTCTTTGCATTAAACCCCATTTGTCAGTCTTCTGACCATTTTGCCAGTTTATCCAGATCTCTTTTCATTCTGCCCACCCCATCTGGATCATCTACTCTGTTGCAGACCTTGGTGTCATCTGCAAACAGGCAAACCTTACCCTCCAGTCCATCTGCAATGTCACTGATGAAGATATTGAGGTGAAAAAGGACCTGAGCTCTCTTAATAGGTAATTTAGGCCCTTTATGTTGAAAGTAGTAAGCTTTAAGGATGCCATTGGAACAGATATGGTATATCTTTGCCTAAACAATAGTTAATGTGAGGGTCAGTTCCCCGGAGGGACCACAGACTTTCCCCTAGTAAAAGAACTGGGTGAAAAACTTTGAAGATTGGGAATATGAATTTCCTAAGTTGAGTAGCAGAGTAGAAGGGAAGTACAAGGAATACGGTGTTACTGGATCGTCTATGCCCTAATATTAACCAATAACAAGTAGAACAGAGGTACATTGCATTATCAAAACCCTGCTGTGCGACTAAAACAATAACAATGTAGGAAACTATGGTAAAAAGTCAAAATACCAGAAATACAATAACACCAAGTAGAAGTAATAGCAACCTAGTGACTTCCCAAATAAATGTGGGCCTCAGCTTAAAAGCCCCAGACTGCGTTAAACAAAGCGCTTGTAACTGGGGGGGGCCTTCTCATAGAGAGGCATCCGTAGATGCAAATCGCATCCTAAGATAAGTGACATTATCCAGAATAGAAGTACAGATACTAAGGGAAGCATTCCCAAATTAGGGTCAAATTATGCTACTTGTCCCAGTTAAACAGTGATGAGGTTTTTAATGTAAGGGGGCCGGGCAGTGTGACGTTAGGCTATACCCAAGGCCTGTATACAAGGACAAGAGCACTGTGGGCCCTAGACCTTGGGATGGAGACAGTCTAAAGCACACAAGGAGGGACCAAGGGAGGAAGGGGGGCAATCAGAGAAAAATGCGGGGTGAAATCCCTGTAAAAGAGATATCCCGGGGGAAAGGAGGAGGAGGCAGGGTATTATTCAGTATTGTATGTTTGTATTTTATTTATTTATTTATTCTTTGGTGATTGGGTAAGGCCCACTAGGCACACGTGCCTGTTTTCAGGGGCGACCCGGAAGCACTGGGGAGGTTAAGTGACTTGCACAGAGTCACACAATATGCAAGTGGAGGTTGTGGGAGTCAAACCCAGGTCTGCTGGATGTACCAAGCTCATTCACAGCTCATTACTCTAACCTCTATACTATACTGCCAGCCCCAACAGGACCAGGAGAGGAAGGGGGGGCACCACCAGACACCAGGGATCAGGTTAACGGGACCGAGAGAGGAGGAGAGTGCCACAGACAACAGTAAACTGGTTAATGGGACCTGGAGAGGGAGGGGATGCCATTAGACAACAGAGAGAATAGACATGGGGATGGGTATTGGGAGGGTATATACATTGATTCAAGCAAGCATGGACAGGATGAGTATGTATGAAGCAGCCCACAGCCTTTATCAACTGTGCAGAACAATATTCCTTGGTAATGAGCATGTACAACATGGTAAATGGATGGTAGTGAGGTGGTAACATGTATAAGGTTCCAGAGTGAGAGGGCTAAGGCCAAGAAGCATAGCTGGGTGAGTGGGGGGTCATAGAAAAAGTAAGGAAGAGAAGAGCTGCCTTTAGAAGGTACAAAAAAAAAACATGGAGAGGGGAGACAGAGAGGAATACATGAAGGAGTCCAGGGAGGTGACAAAGGCAGTCAGGTCAGCCAAGGCATCCAGGGAACTCAGGCTAGCACAGGGCATCAAAGAGGGGGAGAAGGACTTCTTCAGGTACTTCAGGGAGAAAAGGAGTTGTAAGGACCAAATAGTAAGAATAAAGAGAAATGGGGGATGGAAATGGACAGAACAGGCAGAAGCATTAAACAAGTACTTCTGCTCAATATTTGCTAAAGAGAAAGGGGGAGCTGTACCAAAGGGGGGTTGGAGGGTCGGCACGGGGGGGAGGAGGTGACAGATGAGGAAATCACAGTGGGCAGAGTACTGGAGGGCTTAAGTGCACTGAGGGTGGACAAGGTGCCTTTGCCAGATGGCATACACCCCAGGGTGCTGAAGGAGCTGGCAGAAGTCCTGGCAGAACCCTTGGCAGACCTGTTCAGTGCCTTTCTGGACCCAGGGAATGTACCTCAGGACTGGAGGATGGTGCACGTTGTACCCCTCCACAAGAGCAGCCCCAAGGATAAGCCAGGGAACTACAGACTGGTAAGCCTCACATCCATCATGGGAAAGCTAATGGAGACAATCCTGAAGGAGAGGCTAGTTTCCCTCCTAGAGGCTAATGGGCTGTGGGACAGCAGACAGCATGGGTTTATTTCAGGCAGATCCTGTCAGACCAACCTGGTGGAGTACTATGACTGGGTAACCAGGCAATTAGACAGAGGCCATGCAGTAGATGTCCTGTACCTGAACTTCAATAAGGCATTCGCTTCGGTGCTTTATGGGAGGCTAGGAAGTAGCTGGAAGGCATGGGGCGAGGGTGAAGATGGAGGGATTGGTGGTAAACTGTCTGCAAGGGAGACAACAGAGAGTGGTGGTGGTGGGAGGAGAGCTCTCATATCCCAGGGTGGTGACAAGCAGGGTGCCACAGGTTTCTGTACTGGGGCCAGTGTTGTTTGGGATCTTCATAGCAGACATCTCAATAGGCATCAAGAGCAAGATCAGTCTGTTTGCAGATGATACCAAGATGGGAGCAGTAGTGGATGACTTAGAAGGGTGGCAAGGGTTGCAAGATGATCTGGCAGAATTGGATGCCTGGTCAGATACTTGGCAGCTGGGGTTCAATGCCAAGAAATGCAAGGTGCTACACTTCAGGGCAGAAAACCCAAGGAGGAGCTACCAGCTAGGGGAGATTCAACTAGCCAAGACAGAAGAGGAGAAGGACCGGGGATGATCATAACTGGAGCAAAGAACAACTCAGCACAGTGTAGAAAGGCAGCTGCAAAGGCCAACAGGATGCTGGGTTGTATTGCCAGAGGCATATCCTGCAGGAGGGGGTAGGTGATCTTGCTGCAATACAGGTCACTGGTTAGACTACACCTGAAATACTGTGAGAAAGTTCTGGTGACCATACCTGAAGAAGGACATTAGGTTACTGGAGGGGGTGCAGCACAGGGCAACAAAAATGATCCAGGGGCTAGGGGACTTACCCTACGAGAGCAGGCTGAGGGAGTTGAACATGTACTCCCTGGAGGAGAGGAGGGATGGGGGGCATGATTGAAACCTTCAAATACACGAAGGGAATAAATAAGACGGGCATGGAGGGGCTTTTCAAATTAAGGAGGGGGAGGGACACTCGAGGGCATGATCTGAGATTGGAAGGGGGAAGGTTCAGGAGGGAAATGAGGAGACACTTTTTTGTGGAGAGGGTGGTGCTGGGTGGAATGCATTGCCAGAGGAAGTGGTATCCTATAGAACAATGGGCTGCTTCAAAAGGGAATGGGACAGGGTGAGGGGGGAGGGAGGGGCAGCAGCAGTATAAGGGCTGCTAGCTTCACAATCAAGCAGACTTAATAGACCATAAGGCCTTCATCTTCTGGCGATTGTTTATGTCCGTATGTTTGTATGGTAGCAGTAATGCTGTGCAAGTGGATTAGGGTCATTATCATTCTATGTATAAATTAATACAGTTAAGCAATCCCACGCTACAGGGATTCTGCCTCGCAAAAACCATGTTTACTCTGTGTGGAGTGCTGCTTAGTGTGTGTCAGCAATCCTGTGTTTCACACTCAGGTAAGGGGCTTGGCTTTGCTTTTCTTTGTGCCCACAGGGGGCATATTGGAAACTTGCTAGCACTGGCCTGGGCATTTATGCTGGGATTCCAATATATCTCATTTTGTGCCTCATGCAAATTAGCTTTATCATACAGCCCTTTGTGCAAATGTTTATATGGGCCTCGAGTATGCTGCTCAGTTTTCTTTATGCTCTATTGCACAAAATCTTTCAGCCAACATAAATACTGGTGACTATAGTTCCAAGCCAAATTTTTCATGTTGACAACATTTAGAACATTGGTCCAATGTCAAAAGAGATGCGTAGCAGGCCACACAACTATGTGCCATGCACCTTGCCCAAAACAAACACGTGCAGCTGTGATGCACTAATCCTAGCTGGTCTGATGTATAGGTGTATAGCTCTGAGCAAGTCTGGGGGCAGACTTGGGCCGGACACTGGACTTCTAATCAGAAGCCTGGGCTGGTCCTGGAGTAGATCCCCTTCTCCACTCGAGAGCAGTGTATCGTTTTTTTTCCTTAGAAAAAAAAGCTGGTCACATTACTAGAAATTGCTGGTGCTATTGTTCTGCCTAACCATGACAATGGGAAATAGCCCTAGCAATAGGCAATAGTACAAAAAAACTGTTGTCCTTTAAAAGGGCACATGCACATCCCCAATTAAAAAACAAACACTTGACTCTGATTTCAGATACTGAGTGCTCCCTACTTTTTCTTGTTTATTTTTGTCTTCCCTTGGTACTCTGGTGGCCCAACCCCTTCCCATTATGGTAGTCACCTCCTCACTCCCCCAACTTTGAGACGGCAGCCTTTTTTTACCCTCCGTTCACCTCCACTACTCGCTGCTATCTCATGCAAGTGCAATGACTTCTGTTAGCTAAGTGAGTGTGTCTGCATCATCACAGTTAATTAGATAATGCAAGTCACTGCACTTGTGTGATGCAGCAGCCGGTAGCAGAAGTGAGTGGAGGGTAAATGCCATCCACCATCTCATGGTGGGGAGGGGATGCATTGAGGTGATTACCATGATCGGGAAGGGGGGGGGTTGACCACGAGACTACCATAAAAATATTTTTCTTTTAAAAAGTGAACCAAAATTGGGGGGCCACTTGACCTATGGGTAGTGTGTGTATGTGTGTGTGTGTGTGTGTGTGTGTGTGTGTGTGTGTGTGTGCATGCACACACAAGTGTTTGTGTGGTACCACTGGTGACTACTTACATTTATTCTAGGGGAACATAACTTGGGCAAGGTTCAATAAAACCAATATTAACCAGAATAGTATTGGGATATAGTGGGAAAATCCTGAGCCACTTCAGGGAAAAACAGTGGACGTGCAATAATCACATTGCCCTCAGCCTTCGCGTCAGGCAATATAACTAGTACCAGTGTAACCCCCCTACAAATGGGAGTTCCCAAAAAGTCTTCCTTGAGCTTGCCTAGATGCTCACTGCCAGGCTGGTGTCCTGAGTTTTAGCAGTTTAAATGTGATTACCAGAGCCTGTATAGCCTCTGTGTACTGTCTCTTTAAGAGCTGCCTGATTGCAGCCTAAGTAATCTGAGAGGGAACTCTGTTGAAAGATGTAACTATTTGCTGAAAATCATTTAGAGTGGTAATGATAATGTAGTTTGTCTAACCTGCTTTCTTTGTAGCAAGGACTGTTTTATTTGTCTCTACTATCTTGGTCCTGGACTGCAAATTGGACCAATCAGTTCTGGTGGGACCCAAAATGTAGCCGGACTACAGGAGCTGTCTGAAGTCAAAATCTGTAGGAATTGTAGTTTTGAACTTTTTGCGCCTTTTTTGCAACTGAAGGAGGAGCTCTTGCTTTGACTGACAGCCAAATCAGCCAACCGAATCTTTTGGATCTTAGGGAAGTCCCTGGCTGCTGGCAGTTTTCACTTAGTTCTGAGCTGGGAAGTGAAATGAGAAGAGCTCAGGTGTATTTTGGGCAGAAGTCCTGAGTGGATTCGCATGGGAAAACTGTGAAAGGGCTGTGTTTTTGGCTTGCATGTCTGCTGCTGCTCCTGAGAGGGAGAGAAGAGAATTATTTTGGACTAAATCCAAGTTTGTGTGACTAAAGTAAGCTACTGAAGTGGGCCAGGCTCAGCCTGAAGAAGACCGAAGATTTTGCTGAATGCGATCGGCCTGTCAGGAGTTACAGCTACCCCTAAGCTTCCGGTGTGTGCAGAGACTTTGCGATTGTGACCGGGGAGTGTTTTGCCTGGTACAGTAGAATTTCCGTACATGTAAATGTGCTATGAGTTGCTAGTGGGTTGTGAGTTAGTTACCCACTGTGTGAAATGTGTTCTGCTTGCTGGAAGCTGTATCCAGCCCAGAATGGACTACATCTGAATTTGTCTCCATGCAGTCTGGGCCTTGCCAGACTAGCCCAGCCAGACTACCCACTGCACAGAGAAGCCATCGATGAGAGACCTGCCTGGGGATCAGCCCCCTGCTCCACGCTTGAACTGGAACAACACCTCTGCGACTCGTGTGGGACCTGCTTCTCCTGGCATTCCAGATCAACCACCTGCAGTCTCAATTTTTGTCCAGCCTGTGTTCAGTCTTAGGTATCGTGAGTAAATACCAGGGTAGCTCCCTGCAACAACAGCTTAATCTGAGTGTGTCATCTGATTGTCTTGCTGTTTCATTTCCTTTTCGAACTGAGCCCTCTGGCTCCGGATTACAAATATTGTGTACTGTGCATGTTGTGTTTTCCAACACAGCGCCCCAACCAGCTGCAACCCTGGGCAACAGTCCTGGCTAGCCCATCTCTTCTCCACCTGGGTACCCAGAGGTGTGACTGTGTAGGGGGACTCAAAGCGCATGCATAACTGCTTGTTTGATATAATCTTTAAGCTAATTAACCTGATTTTGCCCCTTCCTTGTTCAAGTCCCCTGAATAAGTCAGATCTAACTTTTTCTGTATGTAATCTGACTGTGGTTCCAGTCTGTGCTCAAAGTACTGTACTGTTGCTCTTTACTGTGCATAACCTTGTTTTATAGGGGGTCCCCAGGGTCGAGCCAGAGGAACAAGCCCTGGTGGTAAGTGCAAACAGTGTGGGTACTTGTGTGGTGTACCAGGGGTATTGTGAAAGTGATTATTGTACACTGTTCAGGCCACTAGAGGGGAAAGAGGGGGGTTACAGTGTCCCGGAGGGCTGTGCCCAAGTTAGCTTGACCACTACCAACCCTGACCTCAGGGTGGAGGCACCCGTTTCAGAACTCAGGCCCCTTAACCTGCTACTAGCCAAGCAGGCAGGGGTAGTAGCCCTTGGGATAGTGCCATCTAGGGGTTATATTAGTTAATAGTTCATCCCTAGAGATCACTATTTTCTCACTATATCACTCACATTCAGTCAATAGTTGTATATTATTTTATTTATTTATTATTTGGTGACCAGGTAACCTCACTGGTACATGTTTCTTTTTATAGGAGCAACACAGAGAGGTACATCTAACAGTATGTACAGTTATCTTTTTTATTTTATTTGAATTTTGATAACCGGGTGAGTATACTGAGACAGTCATGTCCCTTTTTCAGGGGTGACCCGGGGAATAGAGACATTCCATTGCAAGGTACAAATACAGATAACTGCAGGAGGTAAAAACATAAATTGAGAGAGTACAATCAGTACTGTATATAAAGTATAAATATATAAAGGTGTGTTAAAGCATAGACAGTTGGTTTCCACAGCTGCAGGTCGATGATTCCATGATGGTCTAGCAGGGTCCAGAAGTCAAAAATCCTCTGGATGTGCTGGGGGCCATTGTGATGAAGGCATGGGACCGCTGTCATGAGGCAGGAAATATTGCGCTGAACACCATATAACTCACAACAGTACATAGTACAATAAATAAAAATATATACAAGATATTTGAGAGGGAAGAGGTGAGCACAGGGGAGGAGAGGGAAGGGGTTTAGGAAAAGATAGGAAAGCCAGAGACCAGCGAGTGAGAGGTAGAGGGAATGCTAGGGTTCTGAGACAGGTTGTTATAGAGGATTGGAGAGCCACTAAATGCATCTTGGGGAGTTCAAGGGAGTTAGCAGGGGGTTAAGTACAGCTGCTGCTGCAGATTGGGGAAGACGATTTCTTTGAATCTTCTTTTAAACAGGAAAAGGATGATACATGACAGTAAGCTACGTGGGAGATTATTCCATTTTTGGGGTGCTGAGAAGGAGAAAAATCGCCTACCAATGGCTAGGCGAACTTTGGGAAGGCTCAGCAATGGGAGGTGGGAGTGGCGAAGGGTTCTGTGGAAAGATTACAGAGTGAGCAGCCCAGGGAGGATGGGTGGGGAAGGAAGATGGGTGAGTTTGAATGTGGAACATAGCACAGGGAAGACCATTCTGAGCTCAAAGGATGGCTGGCCTAGTGATTTAAAAACAACACAGTGGTGTGCTCGGGCTGGTGCAGCGTCTGCGAAATTGAGCTATCCTTTGGTAGGCCTGTTTGAGCTTGGCCATGCTGGTGGTTCTGACTGAGTGAACTATGGATGCACTATAGAATAAACCAGGGAGGAGTGTAGCCGAGGCAATGGTCTTTCTAGCACGGAGTAAGGTAGGGGTAAGTGCAATGGAGTAGGCCACGTTTCTGATTTGTGGTTTTAATAACGCTGTTCACATGTGAGTCAAAGGATAAGTGTTTGTCGAGAGTCATACCCAGATATTTGAAAGATCCCACACCTTCCAGAGGCAGAACAGAGGATGTGTTGATGATCAGAGAGGGCTGAGAAGTTGAGTCAAAGGACGTATGGCGGAACAACATTGATTTAGTTTTCTTTGTATTTAGTACCAGTAAATTACATTTGAACCAGTCTTCCAGTTGTTGTAAGTCTTTTTCCAGACTGGATTTAATAGACGTCTGTGCCTTGCCGATATAAGATGGCATCATCTGCGTAGAATTGGATAGATGCCCCCCCGCGGTTTAGAGGCAAGTTGTTAATAAAGATTGAGAAAAGTAAGGGCCCAAGAATAGATCCTTGGGGGACCTGTCAGTGACTGGAGATAGGGAGGAAAGGGTACCATCCCATTTGATGCAGTGGAAACAGTTGGACAAATAGTTTGAGATCCAGGACAGGGAGTTGGAGTCGAGACCTAGTGATTGCAGTTTGTAGATGAGGAGGGAGTGGTTAACCAGGTCGAAGGCCTTTGTGAGGTCGATAAAGGCAGCTCCCATGGCACTGCCTTGGTCCATGGCTTGGAAAATGTCAGAGGTGACCTTCAAAAGAGCAGATTCGGTCCTGTGAAATTTCCTGAAGTCAAGTTGGTGTATTGTAAGGGCGTTTGTCTGTTCAAGGAAAGAGTGCAGCTGATTATATAGGAGTCTGTCCTGGATTTTTTGCGCTAGGACACAGTATGGAACTAGATCTGTAATTTTCAAAGAGATTAGCAGGGCCTGATTTATGCACTGGGACAACAGTGGCAGTTTTCCATTTGTCTGGGATGGAGTGTGTTAGGAAAGAACGGTTAATTAACTGGGCAATCGGGTGAGCCAGTGTGGGTGCATCAATCCTAAGGAATCTAGGTGGCAGGGTGTCAAACCCAGGAGCGCTATCGGGGTTGAGACCCATCAGGAGCTTAAGGACTTCCTTACATGAGATAAGTCTTGTATGAAAGCGGGGGGCAGTGAGCTGCAGTACAGGTGGTTTGCAGCGTGGGGCAGGTATCCGGGAGATCTACCTTGTACATGTCGAGGTCAATGAAGAATAAGTTAATTCCTGCTGTGATCGCAGAGGGCGAGGAAAGCTCAGAGCCTTTCAAGTTCATGACCTGGGAAGTGGTCCATTCATCAACCTTTAGAAGGGCATTGATGTGCTTCCAGAAATGTTTAGGGTCACCAAGGTTGCATGTTTGCAGGGACTATAGATAATTCTGCTTGGATTTGGTTACTTTAGCATTGCAGGCATTCCACAACTGCCGGTAGGAATTCTAGTCGGTATGGAGTCCTGTCTTTTTTATAGGCTCACCATGCCTTGTCTCTGGAGCGCATTAAGAGTCGGAGCTCCTGGGAGAGCCAGGGGGAGTGAATTCCTTTGGCTCTTCTCAACTTGAAGGGGGCATGGAGGTCAAGGATGGAGGTGAAGGCATTGATTAGATATTCTAGAGCCTGATCAATATCAGGAAGGGTGGTGATAGGGGTCCAGTCAGTGGAAGCAAGGCTATGCAGAAATTCAGAGGTGTTAAAGTATGTTAGGTCTCTGAATTTGAAGGTTGGGGGGGGGTAAAGTTATTTCTCCAGATACAGAAAGTCAGGGAGTGGTCGCTTAGTACATCAGGGAGGATGCCCACAGCCCTGATGTGGGATCTGTTGTTAGTTAACATCCAGTCAAGTAGTGTGTGATTTCCTGACTTCATGTTAAATCTAGTTGGTTTGTCAATAAGTTGTTCTAACTTTGCATCAGATATTGCCAACAGGTAGAGAGCATTCTTAGGACCATGCCAGTCACGATTTAAGTCACCACATATTATGGCGTTATTGTGATGGAGGCTGTCAAGACTGGCAAAGAGTTCTGCGAAGGAGGTGGGTGCAAATTTTGGGAGGCAGGTACACACACCCGATGGTCAACTATTTGATTTGGCCAAGGGTGACTGAGATGAATAGGTAGTCGATGTGAAGGTCAAGGTTCATGTCGGACAGTTAATTGACATCCAGCCCAGCACTGGTGTAAATCAGAACCCCCCACCCCGTTCTTTCTGGGTCTGCCTCGATGGTAGGAGGAGTAACCCGGGAGAGCAATTTCATGGGATTGTATAGAGGGCTTTAACCAGGACTCCGTTAAACAAAGAGCATCAGGTTTGTAGTGCAGAGTCCAGCATTCAAGTTCAGCCATTTCTCATCTAACGCTTGGTTGTTCATGTGTGCTACCTTGAATCTTTTTATCTCAAACCAGGTTGGGGGGGGGTTGAAGATCATGCAGAATCTTTTTGCTAGGTCTGGGGTTTAATTCAATGTTGCCAGAAAGCATGAGCAAACAAGGTTGGGAACGGATAATGGGTGGGCATATAAAAAGAGATTTATGTGGGTTCCTTGGCCGATGCACAGTCATAGTAGTTTTGTCAGGTAGGGTGATGACAGGATATCTGAGGCTATGGGTGGACACATTTGAAGTATGAGGTATGTCGTGAAAGGGAGGTGAGAGAGAGAGGTCAAGGAGAAGAGTGGAGAAGCAGATGCCCTAGCCTTATAATTTGACTTAAGTTGGAGACAGGCCAGGAGAGAGTAGCGTAGAGTAGTAAAATACTTTTTGCCATAGGGAGGAGCATGTTTGCTTGATTATGGAGGACAAGAAGGCAGAGGAAGGGTTGGCAGGGATATCCAGCCACATCAGTGAAAGTGAACTGAGTTGGAGAAGACAAGGTAATGGCTGGTGGGGGTATTTGCTCTCGTCAGGGAGAGAGCTGAGGTTAACACTTAGTTAGCGCTGAAGCTGGGAGTGAAAACCCAGGATTAGATCTACCAAGAGAAGGAAGAGGATATGTTATTTTTTCCTGCTCTGAGTTCAGAGACAGGGGTCAGTGGGCTTAGGAACTAGTGAAGTGTTAGGCTAAATCAACACCAAGAGAGTGAGAGAGAGAGAGAGAGAGAGAGAGAGAGAGAGAGAGAGAATCCAGCTTTTTAAGCACTAAGTCCTAGGGTTAGGCCCACTATCAGTTGGTGACAAGAGGTGCCAATGATATAGAATACAGATTATGTATGACATTACTAATTACAGAATTACATGTCAAAGTATAATACATTGTAATTCTACATATCATAATACAGAACAACACTACACAGGATACAGTTTACCCGAGGGGCTGCATCACCCACCAGTCCCATGAGGGCGGTGCTATGCAATGCCAGATTGATTAGGAATAAAACCGCAGTTGTTGCAGACTTAATTTCCTCAGTCGATCTGGCTTGCATCACGGGACTTGGGCTGGGGATGATGCGGGCCCAGTCTTTGAGGCTGCAGTCCCGCCTGGGTATACCGTAGTGCACTGCCCCAGAGTGGAACGTAGGGGCTGTGGTGTAGCCATTTGCTTTAGATCCAACTTGGTCTTCACCGTGCACCCAGTGGGAACTCCAGGTTCTTTTGAATGTGTGGCTGTTCATGGGGGTCCAGGTGCAGGCTGCAGGATTTTCCTTATTTATCGCCCTTCGGGGACGATGGGGAATTTCCTGCAGCCCCCAGATGTATTTTTCTGGGTGATTTCAATGTTTGGACTGACGACGAATCTTCTCGGTGTAGTCGTAACCTCCTTCAGACTATGTCCTCTCTGGGCCTAACACAAGTTGTTGCTGCTGCGACACATCAGGACGGCCACATGTTGGACCTGATCTAGTACCTTGGTCCGATCATTGCACGGTGCAGTTCATGTTTGGGATCCCACTGGATGCCCTCTCCCTACTGAGATGATGAGCTTTCGCCCTTTATGGGGATTGACCCCTGAGGGTTTTTTGGTGGCAGCTCATCTATCTAGTGTGGGTGATGCATGCGTCGGAGGCATTGGTGCTGGGGTTGATACCTATAATAAGGTGTTATCCAACACCACTGACTCCCTCACACCTGTCCGTGTATGACCCAAATATTCTTGCCTGAGGTCCCCGTGGTATGATGGGGCTCTCAGGGAAATGAAGAGGAAGGGTCGGAGGTTAGAGCACTGCTGGAGGAGATCCAGCCTGGAGAGGGACAAACTGGCCCTGCGTGTACATTATAATGCATACCAGGGGGCAATCAACCATAAGAAGGCAGTGTTCCTGTCCAGGGAGATTGCTGCCAGTAAGAACCGACCAGCTATACTTTTTCAGACTGTGGACAGGCTATTCCATCCTGCCTGTCTACAGCCCAGGAAGGTTTTTATTAATGTTGAGTGTGAAGAGTTTGCTCGGTTCTTCTTGGACAGAGTGTCCAATATCCAGCAGGTGGCTTCTTCAGCCAGCAATGTTGTAGCTGGCAGTGGTCACCTAAAGTGTTCTGAATGCACTCTGCCTGGTTGGGGGGGAGTTTAGACTGGTGGAGGTAAGTGAGGTCATTGAGGTGGCAACCAATCTGAAGCACACTTTTTGTGAACTGGACCTGGTGCTGACACATTTCTTGATGAGATACATTGACACCGTCGGCCCGGTGTTTGCTCTGATTGTCCAGTGTTCCTTATCTGAGGGAGTCTTCCCTGATGCCTTGAAGGAGGCACTAGTGAGACCCCTCTTAAAGAAACCATCTTTGCACCCGGAGGTCAGGGCAAATTACCTATCTCCAACCTTCCTTTTTTGGCAAAGGTAGTTGAGAAGGTGGTGGCGCTTCAGTTGGACGAGCACCTCGTGACTCAAGAGTTGTACGAACCTTTCCTGTCGGGATTTCGGGCTAGGCATAGCACAGAAACCATGCTTGTTCGGGTGCAGAATGATGTCCTCAGGGCAAGAGATTGTGGGGATAAGACAATTCTTGTTCTCCTCGATCTCTCCTCAGCATTTGACACTGTGGACCATTGTGTGTTGCTTGACCACCTTAGGGAGCTCTGTGGACTCACTGGTACTGTCATCCACTGATTTTTACTCCTTTTTAACCAACAGGAGGCAGCGGGTTGTGATGGGGAATTTCTCCTCCACTCCTAGCCTCCTATCATGCAGAGTTCCTCAAGGGTCGGTACTGGCCCCAATGTTGTTCGCAGTGTACATGCTACCCCTGGGAGGGATCATTAGGAAGTATGGCTTGGGTTTTCATTGTTATGCTGATGATACCCAGCTATGTCTTTCCTTTGCCCCAGTAACATCCAACGCGGCAGACGTGCTAAACAGCTGCCTTGCTGAGATTAATGACTGGATGGCCTCCAGCTGGTTGCGACTGAACCCCGATAAGACGGAGGTATTGGTGGTGGAGTCGAACAGAGTGCGTGATAGAACGGCCTCTGATTCAGTGATTGGACTTGTTCTGGGAGCTGTTTCATTGAAGGCCTCCTCTTGGGTGCGAAATCTTGGTGTTATTTTGGACAGGAATTTGACTATGGAGGCGCAAATATCCTCCACGGTCCGCTCCTGTTTTTTCTATCTCAGAAATATCGCCAGAATAAAGCCCCTTGTGCTGCCTCTGGACCTCCCTACCTTGATACATGCCTTAGTTACATCAAGGCTTGACTACTGTAATGCGCTGTACCTTGGGGTCACAGGAGGGTCTCTCCATAGGCTGCAGCTTGTGCAAAACACAGCTGCCTGGTTACTTACTGGGCAGCAAAAATTTTGCCATATCACACCGGTGCTGCATGAATTGCACTGGCTGCCGGTTAGGTGGAGTATCCTCTTTAAGGTGGGTCTTCTCACCTACAAGGCCCTACATGGGGAGGGCCCTGGTTATCTGTTAGACCTTCTTGCACCTGCTTTCTCTGTCTGCCCCCTCTGCTCCTCCAGTAGAGGCCCCCTGGTGATCCCTAGAACAAGGTTGAGATCTGCTGGTGACAGAGCTTTCAGTGTTGCCGCTCCCGTTCTTTGGAATTCGCTGCCATCTGGGGTTAGGGGAGCCCCTACTGTAGACATTTTTAAGGCCCACCTGAAGGCCCTCCTATTCTCCCAAGCATTTTGAGATTGAATTATGGAATTTAGCTGAATATGATAACTATATAATGGGTTATACATTTTTAATTTTTTTTGTATTTAAATGTGTTACGCATCTTGTGTTATTTTGACGCTGTATTTATTCATCTTGCACAGAGCCCAGAGCCTCCGGGATCGGGTGTTTTTTAAATAAACTTTGCCTTGCCTTGCCTATTACTGATCATAGAATTACATATCAAAGTACGGTATATTGCACTATAGCATATCATAATACAGTACAGCACTAGACAGAATGCAGGCTACATACTGTATATTACTGATCACAGAACGGCATATCAAAGTACAGTGCAATGTAATACAGCATATTATAATGCAGTACACCATTAGTCTGGATACAGATTACATATCACATTACAGATCACAGAATTGCTGATTGAAGTGCAGTACATTGTAATACAGTGTATTATAATACAGCAGAGTACTAGTCTGGATACAGATTACATATCACATTACTGATCACAGAATGACGTATCAGAGTACAGTGCATTGTAATAAAGCATATCATACTACAATAAAGCACTAGTCTGGATATAGATTACATATCACATTACTGATCACAGAATGATGTAATAAAGTACAGTGCACTGTAATTAAGCAATAAGGCACAACAGGATGTGTGTTATTGTGTAATAACATCATTCTTCTTCATACAATGATGTTATAGTGTAATAACATCACTGTTCCAGGCACGCACTGACCAATCAGAGGACAGGAAATTTCCTTGCCATTGTATAATTAAGCAATAAGGCACGACATGGTGTGTGTTATTGCGTAATAACATCACTCCTCAGGTGGGTTGAAGCATGAGGCAAAGCCGAGTGCTTCCACCACCTGAGGAGTGACGCTACTACATATTAGATAATGGGTAAACTGAAACTGGCATCCTGATTGGCTGAAACAGCCTGCCACCTGGACAGTTATTTCTTAACAACGGCCCACTTCAAAACAAGTGCCAGTTCAGTCATTCGGCACCCCAAACTTACCAGCCACCATTTTTTTCCACACTTACTGAGACACCAGCCCCCACCAGGGCCTGCCACTCTGCTGAAATGAAATTCCACCAACAGCCTGATACGGCCTCCCAAACGGCCTCTGTTCCTCCTTGGCACTGCCAAAATAAACAATTTTTAAATACCTGCAATACCAACTCGCTCCATCTCCTGACCTTCCGTGTGCCATTTTCACTCTCCCAACATACTTGCGCTACCAGTAATGTGTCTGCTTGCTTTTAAACTGAGCTGCACACTCGCGCCATCCCACATTAAAATCCAAGTACCTCTCTCTAAACATTAACAGGCTACATTTCTCCCATTCTCACACAGCGTTATTCAAGTGCTCTGTGCGTGCGTGTGTGTGTGTGTGTGTGTGTGTGTATCAGACGATCACAAACCAGGAGGGCAAGCTAATCACTAACAGCATGAAGAACTACACCACAATGACCTCTAGTGGTAATTCCAGCACTTCACATTAGGCACTACTTTACAGCAAACATTATTTTTACTTGCTTTTTACTTATTATTTTATATCTACATTTCCTTTCTTCTATATTTAAAAAAAAATGACATCTGTAACCCATTTTCTAAGTGTAATAATACCCTCCAGGGTGGGCCTGCGGCGTCAGGCCTCATTACGCCCCTGGGCGGTCTGTTATATCCCAATAACGCCCACCCTGTCGGGTATTATTACTTACATAACACACACCCTGGAGTGCCTTATTGCTATTATACAATGGCTTATTTGTTAATTTAAACAAAAAAGAAAGAAGAAAATACTTTTTTATTTATTTTTTCTTTGATATTCTCAAGGATCACTTGAAGGGGATTACCTCAATGACAAGTGTGGAAAGGAGATGGGAGGTTATAAAATGGGGACTTCATGAAGCAGTCAGGATCTGCGCTAAGTTGAAACGTAAGGGAGCAAGGTCACGTAAACCATGCTGGTGGTCCAGTGAGGTACAGGTAGCAGTCAGAGAAAAGAAGGCGGCCTACAAAAATATAAAAACAACAAGAGGATAGGGATAAGAAATGTACCAGCTTGCATCTAGAAAAGTCACCCATGGTGAGGGAGCAAAGTCCAGTAAGAGCAGCGGCTGGCACAGGGATACATGGAGGGGAAAAGGGTTCTTCCAGTACATTGGGGAGCGGAGAAAACCAAAGGGCCATCTCAGCAGATTGAGATCAGAAGGAGGTGGGTGGGAAGAAGCGAGGGACCAGGCAGAGGTATTTAACGGTGTTTCCTCTGTGTTCACTAGGGAGGATGGGATATCTACAAAACAAGGCATGAAGGGATGGAAGCGGCAGGGGAGTGGGATCAGGAGCAACAGAAATGGAGCAGAGGGAGAAAGGTACCCAGGGGGTCACATCTGGATAAGGATAAAAAGACCAGTAAGGGGAGGGACGGATGATGCTATCTCCACCAAAAGGGTGTGGTTAGCCCTCAGGCCCTAAAAGAAAACAAATCTCCTGGGCGGATGGCATTCATCCGAGAGTACTATGGGAATTGGCGGACATACTGGCTGCACCTGGCGGAGCTTTTCAGCAGGTCACTTGAGACAGGAGGGTACCACAGGATTGGCGGAGGCACATGTGGTACCAATCCATAAAGGGGGTCGGGAAGTACCAGGTAATTATAGACCCATCAGTTTGACCTCGGTGGTGGGAAAGTTAATGGAGAGTATTCTAAGGACGATTGGGGTGTACTTGGAGGAGGTGGGAGGTCTGGATAGTGGCAACATGGGTTTGTGCCAGGTAGATCATGTCAAACCAACCTTGGAGTTCTATGAATGGGTAACATCAGAACTGGACAGGGGTAAGCCTGTGGATGTATTATTCTTGGACTTCAGCAAGGCGTTTGACTCTGTTCCCCACAATGGTCTGGTGGAGAAACTGATGGGGTTAGAGTAGGCCCTTTGATGGTCAGATGGATTGAAAACTGGCTAGCTGGACGCACTCGAGAGTAGTGGTCTGTGGGAGCTCTCGAACCCTAGAGGTTGGTAGTGGGGTACCACAGGGCTCGGTCCTGGGTCCGATCCTGTTTAATGCATATGACTTGGACATCAGGGAGGGTATAGGGTGTGAAATGAGTCTCTTCGTGGATGACTCCAAGATGGGAGCAGAAGTTGAGGGAGAAGAGGGAGGGTGGCCCTGCAAGGGACCTGGACACCCTGGAAAGCTGGGCTCACACATGGAAATTAAATTTCAATATCACCAAGTGCAAGGTGTTGCATCTTGGTCGGGAAACCCTAAACACAGGTACACCCTGGGAGGGAGGTGCTGGAGGCCTCAATAGGGAAAAAGACCTAGGGGTCATGGTGGATACATGTATGAATAACTCTGAGCAGTGCAGGAGAGCAGCTAGCAAGGCAAACAGGATGTTGGGATGCATCGCAGGGGATCACCTCTAGGAGCAGGAAGTGATTCTGCCGCTGTACAATGGACTGGTTAGACCACACCTTGAGTACTGTGTACAGTACTGGAGACCACATTTGAAGAGGGACATACAGCTCCCTGGAGAGGGGTACAGAGGAGGGCAACAAAGATGATACTGAGGGCTAGGGATTTGACTTATGAGGACAGACTTGAGGAGCTCTGCCTGTTTTCATTGGAGGAGAGGAGAGACAGGGGATATGATTGAGGCTCTGGCACCTCAAGGGAATAAATAGGGTAAACATGGAGGGATCTTTAGACTAAAGCAGGGAGGTATCACCAGAGGGCATGGTTTGAAGTTGGAAGGTGGAAGAGTGAGGGGAAAAGAGGAGGAGGTTTTTCACCGAGAGGGTGGTGGACCTTTGGAATGCACTGCCTGGTGAGCTGGTTCAGAGATCCACAGTGGAGGGCTTCAAGAGAGGGTGGGACAGACACAGAAAGTGGATGTATCAGATGATGGCCTGTCCCGGGGGGGTGGGGATGGATGATAGGGGTTTCTAGAGAACAAGGAATGGGAGGATCTCGGCACCCAACTAAGGATCTAGGTTCGAGCAGACTCAATAGACCGTAAGGCCTAATCTGCTGGCAAATAGTATGTTAGTATGATTTGTGTGGGTGTAAGTGTATCTTTTAAAAAAAGAGTCTGGAATATTTCTTCCACCACAAGGTGCAGCTGCTGCTAGAATGAGCTTAACTGTTGAGTACCCTAACATTTATCTTGCTTTTCGTGCCTCTGCCCTTATATGCAAATTGGCCTCTGCCCTTACCTGCCATTGGCTTCCACCCAGTAGTGGACGGCACTGGAAGTGGACTGTGCTTGTGATTGTGCTTATTTTAAACCAATTTTTTTTTTTCTGTGTGTCTCAAGCCATTCAGCAAATGTTACACAGCAGGACTGTAGATTGCACTTGCTGAGAGGATCTTGGCGCTGAGGGGGAAGAGCTGTTTGTTTCTTTCTTTAATTTTTTTTTTGCAGCATTGAGTTTAGTTTAAATGTTCTTTTCTTTATTTTTTGTTTAACATGTGTGTGTTCTGGTGACTGGGTGACCAAAGCATGCGTGTCCCTCAAGTCCATTGTGTGAAAGCTGGAGCCGCATAGAGCGGCAATTTCAATTTCAGGTACGAATTTCACATTTAGAAAATCACAGTCCAGTAATTTTTTTGGGGAGATGCTGTGGTTTTTCCTAAAGGCGGGCTTCTTGAAATAAAATTACATTTGGGGAGAGGCTGCTGATTTCTCCGTGACATGTAGCTTGGAAGGAGAAATCAAGGGAGCTGTGTGGATGTGCAGGTGAGCCATCTTGGCTGAAAACAAATGCTCGGTGCATGTCATTTATGGAAGGTGGGTGGCTCTCTGTTTTGCTGCAGCCAGTATTTGTTGTAACTGGCTGAGTTGAGGAAAGAATTGCTGTTTGTGGGCTGATAAGTCTGGGGGGGGGGGGCTGAAGTAATTTAGCATGACAGCCCATAGCAGTGGTAACATGTGGAGGGGAGCTGTGATTTCTGTGTCTGTTATGCGGTCATGTGTGTGCCCAGTCTTCATACAGTGATGTTATAGTGTAATAACATCACTGTTCCATGCACCACTGACCAATCAGAGGACAGGAAATGTCCTTGCCATTGTATAATACAGCATATCATACTACAATACAGCACTATTCTGGATACAGATTACATATCACATTACTGACCACAGAATGATGTAATAAAGTACAGTGCACTGTAATACAGCATATCATAATACAATACAGCACTATTCTGGATACAGATTACATATCACATTACTGATCACAGAATGACTTATCAAAGACCAGTTCATTGTAATACAGCATATCACTACAATACAGCACATCTGGATACAGATTTCATATCACATTACTGATCACAGAATGACATATCAAAGTACAGTGCATTGTAATACAGCATAGTTATTTATTTATTTATTACATTTTGGTAACTGTGTGAGCCCACTGAGACCAGAGGTCCCTTTTTCAGGGGCTACCTGGATTTATATACATACATCATTTATAAGTTCATATACAATTAATATAGTTCAGAAATTCACAGTATACATTTGGATCAGAGATAACAGAAATAGCAACAACTGACATATGATTTACATACAGAGTACTGCAAGAACAAATTAGTCACGAAGGAAGGAAACAATCTGACAGCGACAATCAGGGTAAACAGCAGGATAAATAATGTCCAACAGATTATTGTGTTATGAGGAATGTGTTCTAAGTGTCAAGACCAGCTGTAGGGAGATGGACCTACTAGCCCTTCAAGATTATATAGGAGAATAGCATTCTGGGCCAGGAGGTGGGGTTAACGGTAGCAGCCATATTGCAGTACAATGCTAATCTGGATAGAGATTACATTGATCACATTTCTGACCACAGAATGACACATTAAACTACAGTGCATCATAATGCAGCATATAGAGAATAATGGATGGGGAAGGGTTTGATATGTGAATATAATTAATGGCTTCGGTTTTTTACAATGGAAAAAAACGTGTGTTAAATACCATAACTCTCACGTGGCTTCTTCCAATGCTAATGCGCTCGAGACAAAAGTAAAACTAAACGAGAGCCTCACGCTGTGTTTTCTAACACATATCAGTCAGCATAACTCACCTCCTCACTGCCATTCGCTCCATAAAGTCTCAACAACCAATATAAAAAAAAACATTTTCACCACATTTGAAATCACGGACTAAACGGAAACACAAAAGTTTTTTACAGGCTCCCTAACCACTCTCCCTTTCAACCCTCACCTTTCGCCTGTAGGTCAAATGACGCCAGCACTTGAAAACATTCGCTTCGTCAGAAAGGACACAAGGATCAAGATAGTTTTTTTTAAATTTTCTTCTTAAATATTTAGTTACTTGTTAAACCTGTTCTCTGTTCAAAATTACACCAGTTACTCAACAGGAGGTAAAAGTCCCGTTTCTTTTTTTAACTTTTCTACCAGAAAAATACAGAACTACCAGAAAAAAACAGAAGCCTTCAATTATATAAAATAAAGTATAGGGTGCAGTGTGTTTAACTCGAATTTAACACACACCCTCGTTGTTGGATGGCTAGCATAAACTCCTCGGGCTTCGCCCTCGGGGTTTATGTGCCATCCAACAACAGTGTGTGTGGAACCTCATAACACACTGCACCCCATACTTATCTATAGTTTAATGCACTCGAGTTGTGGGATGCTACATAAACCCCGAGGGCTAAGCCCGAGGGTTTACCAAAGCATCCCACAATGAGGGTGTGCATTAAATTCTCATATGAAACAATCTCCCCATCTTTTATTTTTTATAATAATAGACCAGCAATTTTTATCCAGCAGTTTGTGAGACTGTTTGGCCCTGCCCACATACAGAATGTTGGCCAGTGAGGCAGCAGCATAGTTTGACTGGCATGGCTCATGAATGTCATAACAACCAGCCAGTTGTTATGGAAAATATCAGCCTGGTCAGTACATTGAGAGAAATTGCTGACCAGTTATTATATCATATTACAGTACAGCACTAGTCTGGATACAGTTTACATATCACATTACTGGTAACAAAATAACTTATAAAATGGCAGGGTAAAATCATGTAATCTGATTGGCTCTTATTTATGTGTAAAATATGGTTTACACATAGTTAAAAAAAGGACTGCTTAGCAGTGAAGAGTCTGCAACATAGAAACATAGAAACATAGAATTTGATGGCAGATAAGGACCGCTTGGCCCACCCAGTCTGCCCATTTCCCTACCTAATGGATAAACTGCAGATCCTAGTTAACCAGCAGCCTACTTCTTCCTACCCCCACCCCCTAGAATTGTCTTATGACTGTCCCATGCATGCTTGAATTCCACCACTGTTTTTGACTCCATAACCTCTTCCGGAAGGCTGTTCCATGCATCCACAACCCTCTCTGTGAAAAAATACTTCCTTACATTACCTCTGAGGCCCCCCTCTATCTTCAAATTGTGCCCCCTTGTTCTTGCACACCTCTTTTTGAAAGATGCTACCCTCTTGGACTTTGTTGATTCCCTTGAGGTACTTGAAAGTTTCTGTCATGTCCCCTCTCCCTCCTTTCCTCGAGGTATACATATTAAGCTCCTTAAGTCTCTCTTCATATGTCTTCTGGTGCAGACCCTGCACCATTTTAGTTGCCCTCCTCTGGACAGCTTCCATCCTGTCTATGTCTTTGCGGAGATTGGGTCTCCAAAACTGCACGCAATACTCCAGAAGGGGTCTCACTAGCTGTCTGTACAGAGGGATAACAACTTCCTGTTTTCTACTGGTGATGCCTCTCCCTATGCATCCCAGTATCCCCCAGCCCTCCTTGCTGCCCTCTCACATTGCTTGCCCACCTTTAGGTCATCTGATATGACTACCCCCAGGTCCCTTTCCATTTTTGTTGTTGTTAGTATCTCACCCCCCTTTGTGTACATTGCAACACAGATCAATGGGCATTTGGAAGACAGGCATTTCAGATAGCCCTCTACTGCCAGAACTGATCTTCAACCATAAATATGGCTGCTACCTTTACACTGTAAAATAACTTCAACTGGGCCCTAAAAATAAAACTACTTTAAATAAAAAATAAAACAAATGAATTATATGCTGTTTCCCTGATTATCACACACTCCTTACATACATAAACACATTAGAAACAATAACTATTGTTTATAGTTTTCACTACAACTGTTTCTTTGCTGATAGTGGTGAAAACTCCCCCTTCTGTCTTTACCTGCTCATCAGGGAACTCTCTTCTTCTAGCCCTGACAGCGAGATAACTAAGTCTCTTATTGAAACAGACACCTTTGTTGTCTGTTAGTACAGTGTTTTGGGAGAGAAGCATTCTACCAGTGGAACTGAGCAGAATTTTGAATCCATGTATTCCATGGTAAACATTCCATAATAGACATTCCATATCTTGAATGTGGAGAAAAACAGAGAAAAAAAACAGGAAGAAGAAAGTAGGCAATAATACAATGACATCATCAATGACATTACCTGCAGTGGGCGGAAGGATTATTTTATCACAAATGCACAAAGTAAATCTATTTTTCTACATATAAACATGCTTTTCCAAGTAGTCAAAAGTAAAAAAAAAAAAAAGTCAATTTTACAAGCGCAATAAGGCACTCAGGGGGGTATGTGTAAACCATATTTTACAACGCGGCCAGTAGCTGAAATCACTCGGCCATTGGTCTCGTGCCTTACTATGCCCCTGGCCATGCTGTAAAATATGGTTTACACATACCCCTTTGTGTCTTATTGCTTACATATCAAAGTACAGTACATCGTAATACAGCATATCATAATATAATACAACACTGGTCTGGATATAGATTATATGTCACATTTCTGATCACAGACTAACATATCAAAGTACAGTGCATTGTAATATAGTTTATCTTAATACAGTACAGCACTAATCTAGATACAGATTACGTATCACATTACTGATCACAGAATAACATATCAAAGTACAATGCATCATAATACAGCATATCATACTACAATACAGCATTAGTCTGGATACAGACTGCATATAACATTACTGATCACAGAATGATGTATCCAAGTACAGTGTATTGTAATACACTATATCATAATACAATATAGCACTATTCTTTATACAGATTACATATCACATTTCTGACCACAGAATAACATATCAAAGTACAATGCATTCATTGTAATATAGTTTATCATAATACAGTACAGCACTGCTTTAGTCTGGATACAGATTACATACCACAGTACTGATCACAGAATAATGTATCAAAGTACAGTGCATCGTAATACAGCATATCATACTACAATACAGCACTTGTCTGGATTCAGATTATGCATCACATTACTGATCACAGAATAACATATCAAAGTACGGTGCATTGTTATACAGCATATCATAAATAGAATAATGGATAGTAGAGTGTGTTTTACAAGGGAGTAATAACATCAAGAGGTTCCCATGTCCCCAGACCCTCGAGATGGTTTTTACTCCCTTGTAAAACACACTCTGCTATCCATTTTTTTTGTAATATATGGATCCTATTAGAAAAATTCCTTGGTTCGAAAATGGGCAGCTAACTAATTTAATTAACAGTCTCTCAAGAACAGGCTCCTGACGACTGCCTTGCACACTCTTCACTAGAGCCAGAACCACTGCACTACACTGAAGACTCGCTGACTCTGAGTCTTACGTTTTAGTTCAGTGATGAGGTGAGTGAAAGCAGGATCAACCAGACAGCTATTTAAGTGAGAAAAATAAAGAAAAAACAAACAAAAAATGCTGATCGTAGCACGGAGGAAATTTCTCTCGCTAAGTGAGAGAGAGCTGCCGTATTTTAAATATTATTCTGTCCACCCACACATGAAAAGCAACCAATCAGAAGGCATGTTTTGTGAGACGTCACTACGCCTGTGTAGAAAGGGGACTTGGCACCATGGGAACTGGGTTTATGTGGGAGGCAAACTTGCGCTTTCGGTGTTGAATTTCTCTGCTAATACTATCAGGTTACCAGGTCCATCTTGTAAATGAGCTTGCTCAATGGTGATCACCTGAATAAATAAAGATTTGATTGATTGATTGATTGACTATTGTTCAGTGCTCCGAATGACAGTATTACTGGTACTGAATTATAGTATTATTGATCATGAACGATGGTATTATCACTTTTGGGGCAGTGGCATTACTGGATCTTTTTTGTATGCTTTACAAGCATATTAAAATGATGTATCTATATATTAAAATTCAATACATCATTAGTCAGGATACAGATTACATATCACATTACTGATTACAGAATGATGTATCTAAGTATGGTGCATTGTTATACAGCATATAATACAATACAGCGCTAGTTTGGATACAGATTACATATCACATTACTGATCGAAGAATGACATATCAAAGTACAGTGCATTGTAATGCAGCATATCATAATACAGTACAGCACTAGTCTGGCTACAGATTGCATATCACATTTCTGATTACAGAATAATGCATCAAAGCACAGTGCATCATAATACAACATAGCATAATACAATACAGCACTAGTCTGGATACAGATTACATACTGTATCCCATTACTGATCAAAGAATGACATATCAAAGTATAGTGTATCGTAATACAGCATATCATAGTACAGTACAACACTAGTCAGGATACAGATTAAACTGCACATTACTAGTCACAGAATGATATATCAAAGTACAGTGCATTGTACTACAACATATCATAATACAGTACAACACGATACAGGATACAGTGAAGACAGCAGTTAAGGTTAATGGTAGAATGTTCAGAGAGTGTTTATTAAGTGCAGTGCTAAAGGTTTTTGTAGTGGTGATACATCTGAGTGGCAGAAGAATTTGATTCCAGGTTGTAATTGCTTGAAAGCCAAGCAAACGTTGTCCCATTTTGGCACTCATGAAGGGGAACTGGTGAAGCTTTCAGAAGAAAACAGAGAATTGACATTGCTGTTTCAGAGTACCAGTTGTTCAGTAAGGCTTTCTGGTACTCTTCTGGTCAAGAGCCTGAGGACAAACAAGCCATAGTGCAGGTTAATTTAGGTTTGAAGGGCAACCAGCCTGATTGGAAAAAAAAAATGCAATATTGTGCAACCTACAGTTATCCACAGCAGCAAATGTCCCTATAATATTCTCTTTTTAGATAGTACTATGGTAGTTGTCAAGTTTACTAACATAGCCCCATATTCTGAAATATGGCTAACACATTTTGCTGGGCTATCAAAATCTTAGGCTGCTGTGTTAAACAGTTTTTGGCCCTTTACACTCTTTGGCTTTTAAATAATTTTAATTATGTTATAATTATTTAAAAGTTTTGTGACTAGATTGCAGCAGGTAAACACCATGCTACAATCATGTTCTAAAACCGTGCTCAAACCCTGCTCAGTGGTAGGCTTGTGCACAGTTTTAGACCAACATGGTTGCTTTAATCCATGTTAACAGCAGTGTGGATGCAATCTGTGCTGTAACACAGGTGAAGGCTACCACCCACAACACAAAGCTATTTTTTGTGGCTATTAGGAACTTAAAAAAGCTTACAAACATCCCTGAGCTCACAGCGAGCTACTAATCTCATTGGTATCATTTTTCCTGAAACTCACTTCAGTGCCAGTGTGTGAGAATCCCAGCATGCATTGCAATACCAACAGTGCTTTACCCTGGTGCCATGGTCATGTCTGGCAACTCACTTGGGCTAGCATGATATTGGAGCTCAGTCTGGATGGTCTGACAACTGTGCTGAAACTCAGAAAATAATTTTTTAAGTGTTTTTATCACTCTGCATAGTATGTACAAGCCTTCAAATCTTACAAAGACATCCTAGTTGCTGATGAATTTTGGTAGTTACTTTCCTGAGATGGACAGAGAAATTCAAATTTGGGTCAGGAAATACAATTGTGTTTAAAAGATTTTTAACCTGCTCCAAGCCAAGACCACTGGAGGTCAGAACTTTAAAGAATAGCCGACACCAGTGGATCCTTGGGGCAGACATCTCTTTATGAGGACCTCTCTGCTCAAGGACCTAGATTAGCCATAATTTGAATTTGTTAAATAAAAATTTTTTTTAGTATTTTAACTTACAGTCTTTGCAATTTAACTTCCCACCCCAACCCATGTTTTGATGATACAAAATAGGGAATAGGTCTGGAAGGCTTTGTAATAGGTATGTAGCGCTAGTGGGCATGCACCAGCCTTTTGATAACATTATTTTATTTTGTAGATAATTATACATGTTAAAGTGAGTAGTATTACATGTATATTCCTCTCTTAAAATGTATTATTGCCCGTATGCCACTTGTGATCCTACAATGGATAAATCCTCCCAAATTACACAGTGGGACAAATACAAATCTAGATTACTAAACAACTTTTTATCTACACACAATCTACAAGATATTTGGCAGATAACTCATGAAACAGAAAAAGACTTTACTCACCAGTCAGCAAGACTTAAAACTTATACCAGATTGGACTATATGTTTGCATCTACAGAATTACTGGTGGGGTGTCATGCCCTGGTGACATCTATCGAACCTCTTATTATTTCTGAACATGATATACTTTCCTTCAATCTACATTTAGATCATAAGAAAAAACAAATTTAAATTGGAAATTCAACAATAATCTTCTGACACAAGACTTCATTATAAAAATTAAGGCTGAAATTCAAAAGTTTATTAAAGATAACCAAGTAACAAGACAATATTATTAAATGTTGGGATGCCCTAAGGCTACAATGCATGGACACATTATCTCTGAAGCAGCATGGGGAAATAAGAAAAGGCTGCAAACTCAAAAAGAAATAGAAAGTAAACTTAAATTAGAACTTGCAGCTAAAAATGACAATACAGATAAAATCCAAGAATATCCTGCATTAAAAAAACAATAGAAGTCACCGAAATAATACAAACTAAAAGATCATGGGCTTCAGATAATAGATATTGGAAACATAATAGTGAAACAATTGGCAAATTACTCACAAAAAGAATAAATACAAATTAATCCAAAATAGAAATAATTTCAATCAAAAATGAACAAGATCAGGTTATTTTAGACCCTAACAAAATAAAATATGAATTTTTCAATTTTTATCAAATATTATATGAATCAGAATGCCATCCTTCAATAGATGAAATTAATTACTGTACAAAATTTTGTGATAAATAGATTACTACTGAAGAAGCAGAAAAACTTATACAGCTGATCACAGCCTCGGAGATAGTGAGCACCTTGCACAGTATGGTGAAAGGGAAAGCTCCTGGGCTAGACAGATTCACACTAGAATATTATCTAGCAATGGAACCTTTCTTTGGTCCCAGTTTTGAAATTATTATTCAGTCAGATCCAAAAACAAGACATTTTGCCAGAATCTTTTAACCAAGCTAATATAACACTAATACTGAAACCTAACAAAGATCATTCAAAAATTTAAAATCACAGATCAATAGCTATATTAAACTTAGACTACAAAATATATACAAAAATCCTAAACAATAGACTTCTAAAGATCTTAACTCCTCTCATCCATACAGACCAAGCAGGGTGTGTACCTAATAGATCTATTCAATCAGGTCTATATAAAATGCAATTGATAACTGAATATTTACAAAAAACTAAATTAGATGCTATATTCCTTTTGTTGGATGCAATCAAGACATTTGATATATTTGAATGGCAATATCTATTTACTATACTAAAAATGTATGGTATTCCAGATAAGTTTATTAGTTTTATTAAGGCAATATACAACACTCCCAAGGCAAAATAAAAAATGAATAATACCTTTATGGACTTTTTTATTTTAAGGTGGGGAGTTAGACAGGGCTTCCCCCTTTCACCAACGTTATTTATTTTAGTTTTAGAAGTATTTTTGAATGAAATATGAGCAAATATGAATATCAAAGGAATAAAGTTAGGCATAAACAAATTAAAATAAATGCTTATGCAAATTACCTTCTCTTAACTTTGCAAAATCCAATACCAAGTCTTATTAATATCCAAAAAATAATAAATAATTTCTCACAAATAGCAGGTTATAGGATCAAAGAATATAAGTCTGAGATGATAATTTTTGGCTCTACTTCACCAGGAATATTAAAAACAATCTTTGATGCAAAAGTGTAACCCCAAGGTATGACTTACTTAGGTATAAATATCTCAAACCAAATAGAAAGCTATTCTATATTCAATTTTAGTAGTTTATTAACTTCTTTGAAGGATAAATTACAAAACTGGAGCAAAATACCAATGTCCCTATGGGGAAAATTTAATTAATTAAAATGGTTGCTATTCCTTATTCATCTTACAAATTACAATCAATAATTACTCCAGTCTCCAAAGATCAGTTTAAAAATGACAAAAACATTTTCTCACAATTTATATGGAATTACAAAAGTCCTCAGATTGCATGAAAAAATTATGTCTTTCAAAAGAACGTGGAGGTTTAGCTTGTCCTGATATATGGAATTACTATATGGCATATATTGCAAAATTAGTTATAAAATGGTCATATTCAGATTCAGATTATATCCAGTTACTAAATATGATAATTAACCAAATAAATGAACTTGATATAGATTTAAAAAAAATGCTATTTTTGATCAAATATAGCAAGCACTTACCCTCCCTCTTTTTTAGCACTTTTAGAATTGCTTATTCACCTAGGCTAGTCTTGATTGCACTTAACTATATATGTCCCTATGTTATATTGTAAATTTGTCCCTCATTGAATACTTTATGTCACCTGTTGTATTATTAATTCACCTAGCTTAGTTTTCTAGAGCGCCATTAAGTCTATACTGCCCTGATGTTTTTTGTACCACTGTCTTAACCCTCACTTATGCTGAATGTATCTTGGCTCATGTAATGTCTCATGATTGTTGTATGTAACTGGATGCAATGCTCACATGCCTTTCCAGTATAACCAATAAAATGAAATGAAAATGAAATGAAGACAATCAAGTAATACAATTCAAAATATTTCTCATATTTTTTGCCTCTTCCTAGATAAAACAAAATGCATCCCTCATGGTTCTCCTATGGAGGCTATTTGGAATGACCCCAACTACGAAATAAATGGAAGAACTTTAAAAAACAAATATTGGGCATCCCAAGGAATTTGAAAATGAAAGGATTTAGCTAATAAAAAGGTTTAATGATCTGGGAAGAAATTCAACTAAAGTATGGCTTTAATAGTTCACATCAATTACAATTTTTCCAATTACATAGTATTTACAAAAAGGATTATAACAAGTGGGAAAGAGCTCCCAATAATAAAAGAATAGAATGTGAATTACAGGATATAATAGAAAACAAAACTAAAACAAAGAAAATATTTCCATGGATAATATCACTACTATCCATGCCAGTAATAGAAACGTATGCAAATGTAATAAAAATGGCAAACAGAACAAAAAGAAGAGTATACTGAAGCACAATGGATTAAAGCTTGTAATTCTATTCAAGAATATAAGTTATCCAGAAAGAGATACATCTATTCAGTTTAAGATATTCAATAGAGCATATCATACCCCTTATAGGTTAAGCAAATTAAACCATAAATTATCTCAAAATGTTGGCATTGTGACAACCAGGATGTGAATATGGTACATGCATTTTGGAGTTGTGAGTTAAGCACGAACTGGTGGACACAGTCCTTTGAAATTATAAACCAAAAAGAGTATTGTCCACCTAACTGGCAGAATCCAAAATTTACTATTTTAGAAATGTATAAGTTTTCTTGGAATCCTAAACAACGTATAATCATAAAAGCAAACGATATGTCGGTTAAAAGACTGATACCTAAGTATTGGAAAGAGCCTCTTAAGAATATTTCTTTACCCATATGGGAATGGAAACAATCTTTTCTAAGTTTTTTACACTGTAACAATTACATTTCAAATTGAGATCAATTATGGAAATTATTCAATGAGGAAATAAATCCAATTCAATTTTCAATTTTTCAATTGTATTGATTGAGAAGATATCTTTGAGCACAAGCTCTTTTACAAAGGTTCCACGTCTGTGAATTAGGCAAGTTACAAATTAGAAAGCATAAAAAACAACAACCAGTATGGACATGTACACAAAGACATCGTGGTTACAGCTTAGAACAATGCATTGCATGAACATGGTTATAAAGGCAGAAAATAATGCCGCCTCTAGGAGCCTTGTCATCGGATAGGGGAAGGGGGATGGTCGAGGGGAATTGTATAGCAATAGGTGGGTGTATAGCAAAAGGACTGGGTTCACACAGATTTTACATAAACTAGTCCAACAAAGACAAATCATTTTATATAATCAATAAGATATGTTCTTTATTAAGAAATACAGTCCAAAATACTCCTTTTCAACATCTAAGACTATTTTGATACAAATGATTTAGAGCACAAACTTATTTATGTACATAAGAATGAGTTTAAACCATAATTTTCTTTCTTGTATTGTGGAGCTACATGTATATTCTTTTGGCATACTGAATAAAATTTTCCTTTAAAAAAAAAAGTGTATTATTGCCCGTAATGTAAAATAATGATATCTAAAGGCCAGCCTGCACCTGATTGTTCTTTTATACCTATTACAAGCCCTGCAGCCACATTTTCTACATACTTACGTAATTAAACATGGAATTTTGGGTTGGAACTGTGGTAGATGTGCACTGGCTCTACACTTCTAGGAAGTTAGATCACAAAGACTGTAAGTTAAAAAACTAAAGAATTATCTGGTCTGTCGGTGCAGCGGTACCACTCACAACACCAGCGACCAGCATTAGAGAATGAGCATGGGGCGCCGGGGGGACTGCTGTGGGGAGATGAATTAAGTGCCCAGGAGGACGCGCTCCTCCTCCTCCTTCTCCGAGGAGGGAGGGTTGCTGGTTTCACTGTTCCAATGCCACCTGGGTGACCACAGGTGGAAATACAGCCAGGAGCAGCAAGTGGGAGGGTTGGATGCAGGTGGATGCCTCACACCTCACACGACTGCGTGTGTGCGCATGTGCACCTCCAATTCCAGTGCCTGAGTGGAAGGGATTCAGAAAACCAAAGGAAAAAGACAGGGCCCCAGCAGGATGACTATTGGCTCCCTGCAGGCCCCACACCAGTGACATGGCACTCCTCCATCTGGGACCTGGTCTGGCTGGCGCAGGGAGAGGCCTTGCCCCCCCCAGCCCATAGCCCTGGGGTAGGGAGAAGACATGTGGAGGATGGAGTTGGAAGGCAAGCCCACGAGAGGCCAGGTGATGGAGGAGCTGGTAAGATTGTGGGCTAGGGATCGGGAGGGGGGGAACTAAAGAATGTTTATTTAAAAAATTCAAATGATGTCTAATCTAGGCCTAGGGTAGGCAGGTCCTTGTCAGGAGTTGCCTGCCTCAAAGGTCTCAGCTGCTCTTTAAAGGCATTTCTTTTAGCTGCAACTTTAGTTATAGAAACAAACAGTATAATTTTGGTTTTGCTTCTGTTATGTACAAAACTGTGCTGAGCTAACCAGCCTTGTAGTTTTAGACAGCTGGACTCTAATCACCTGTTATATCTGTCACATATTTAGACTGGCTGTAAATTACAGCATCATCTGCATAAAGCAACATTTCACAGTTTTTACAGACAGCAGATAAAGTATTTCTAAAACTGCAAATAGGAAGGGGCCAAGAATAGAACCCTTTGGATAATGGGATATGATAGTCCTTTGTTGTGTGGGGTGCCTCAGGGTTCTGTGCTATCACCCATGTTATTCGCGGTGTACATGCTGCCCCTCGGAGACATTATAAGACGGTATGGGCTGCGGTTTCACTGCTATGCAGATGATACCCAGCTGTATCTGTGTTTTGCACCCGACCAGGATGGAGCTCTCACGGTGTTTAACAATTGTCTGGAAGAAATCTTGGATTGGATGGATTCTAGTTGGTTAAAGTTGAACTCAGAGAAGACAGAGGTTCTGGTTGTGGACCCGGGCTGTCAGATAGAGAGGTCACATGTTGGCACGCCCTCTGAAATTTTCCTCGGTGGCGTGTCACTTCCGACCTCTGAACGGGTGCATAACCTTGGTTTTGTCTTAGACGACAGGCTAACTTTACAGTCTCAAGTGTCGGCCGTTGTCAGGACTTCGTTTTACCATCTTAGGAATATTGCCAGGGTTAGGCACCTTGTTCAATCTGACACTCTGCCAACGTTGGTCCACGCCTTTGTGTCCTCAAGTCTGGACTACTGCAACGCCCTGTACTTTGGGCTTTCTGGGGTTGAAATCCATCGCCTACAGCTGGTGCAGAATGCAGCAGCCCGGGTTTTGACTGGGACAAGTGGGTCCTGTCATATTACCCTGGTGCTGCATGAACTGCACTGGCTCCCTATACAGTGGCAAATCACCTTTAAAGTAATTTTATTGACTTTTAAAGCCCTTCACAATCAGGGTCCGGCCTATCTGAAAAAACTCCTGGTGCCTTATTACCACAGCCGATCGCTCCGCTCGGCCGATGAAGGGTTGCTAGAGATTCCAAGAGTGAGTCTAAAATTCTCTGGTTGCAGAGCATTCTCTTATGCTGCGCCCACTCTTTGGAATTCTCTACCACGCTGGTTACAGGAGTGCACCTCCATGGAGGAGTTCAAGAGTAACTTGAAAACTCATCTCTGGCGACTGGCCTTTCTGGATGGTTATTCATAGTGCAATCTGTTGATTGTGTTGAGATTTTATTTTATTTATTGATTTTAATGCTTGATGTTATTGTGGTATGACTTTATTTATATGTATTATTGGATTTGTATTTGATGTTGTTGTTTTAATGTGTTCAGTGCCTTGAAAAATGGAAAGGCGGTTTATAAATAAATTTATTATTATTATTATAAGAACTGCCGTATCCCAGTAGGCATGAATTGGAGTTTTCAAAAAATTGACAATGTGGGCAATAGTTGGCATCCTTACTGCAGCCCTCCATGGCAAGGAGGAGGGATGGGATCTACTATAGCTGAAACAGGGCCTCTGCATGCCTCTTGGGGGGAGGGTGCACATCCAGTATGGCACCCCAAATTTTGATAATGTAAACTCCCCCTGACACTGGGCTGGCAGAGTGCAGTTGTCTAACTGCATGATGCACAATGCCAACCCAGCCCCAGACATGCCCCCTCCCCCACCACTGACTGTCTGCACAGATGTGCAAGTACAGGCGTGTTCATGGCCATGAGGAAAATGCCACAGGAGAGGATTGTTAGTGCAACTGTAGATTTTCAAATGACACCTGGAATGTTCGTAACTCATTCCTGTGTGTCTTGCATCATGGTGCAAAGGGCTGAAGTACAATAGTTCATTGAGCCAATTAAGCATTACAATCCAAGTGGAGTGCAGCAAACAGGTAATACTTCAAGCTACCAGTGTGGTCTATACAGAGAAGTACAGACCACATACCCTGATGAACTAGTGAAGCCATGGAATAATGGTATGATAACAGATATTTTACAGTTGTAACCAGGTTGCTGTGGGTGTTGTTACTACATTATGTTATGGTTGGTACCCCTACATTGTGGACTCAAACCAGGTTGAGGGGCCTGGGTCATTACACTCCTGATGGTGTGGGTCATATCTAAGGTTTAAGTTATTTTGGCAGTGCTTGCACCCAGAGAAAGGATTTAAGCGGGTCCAGTGTTAGAATGGTATAACCTCTTGGGATGCAGTACCTCCCCACTTTCCCACAGGGGCACCCCACCCGTGAACCAAGTAACCCCCCAATGCACATGCAGTTTAAACTCTAACTGGGATATGTCCAGACAAAAAAATATGAACAACACAATAAGGGCTTTATTTAGGGGCAACTGCAGGCCCTAAAAGAAAAAGGGTAAGGCAGTGAGGTGGTATGGCACAGTACTGGCTGGTTCCTTAATGTCTGTCTAAGATCACCGTACATACACAGGGCTGCTCTTCCCTTGCACTTCCAGGCACAGCCAGTTATGGTTATTCCCTGGGCTGTGATTTAAATGTCCTCCCAGGCTCAGCACTCCAGCGGCAGCCCGCCCCCAATCAATCAATCAGTCAGTCATCTTTATTTTACCAGGTGGAGCACCATTGAGACAAGCTCATTTGCAAGGCAGACCTGGGGTACAAGTACAAACATGTAACATTTGCAAGAGGAGAGAAGGGATATACAACAGATGCACTGCCAACAACATCAACGCTGAAGTATAAAAGGCTCACATAAATTCACATAGTAATAAAAAGGAAAATAATTTCAATATTTACAGTACAGTATATACATGTAACCCCTAGGTGGCGCTATCCTAAGGGCCACTACCCCGCCTGCATGACTAGGCCCAGGTTGAGGGGCCTGAGCTCGTTGAATGGGTGCCTCCACCCAGAGGAATGGTTCTGGGGTAGCGTAACTGTTGTTGGTATAGCTCTCCGAGATGCTATGACCCCCCCACCAACCCCTCTAGCGGCCTAAACAATATAGCAGCAAAACATTAACATGTACCATATGGCAGTAATGACTTGCTCACACCCCTTGCACTTACCACCAGGGCTGGCTCCTCTGCAGCTACCCTGGAGACCCCCTTTAAAGTAAGACCTGCAATGCAACAGTTCAATAGCAGTACAATACCCCCACCAAAAAGGTACACACTAGCCAGGTTAAATGCAAAAGGAACAAAATCTGTTTTATTCAGGGGGAAGTGAACAGGGGTGGGGCATGAATCTAGTGGATGATGGACAGATCTAATTAATTCAGGCTGAACATGCATGCACAGTGAGTCCCTTATATACAGTCACACAGCCCTGGGTACCCAGTTGTTAAGGAGACTAGCCTGAAGCGATGCCTGGGGTAGGCTGGCATTGCAGCTGTTGTTGGGGTCCTTAGGAGAGAAAACAATTAGCATGCACATCAACCCAGAATTTGTAATCCGGAGCCAGATGGCTCAGTTCGTTTTAATAAACCCAAACAAATAATTAGATGACACACAGTGATTGCAGCTTTGTTGCAGGGAGCTACCCTGTTTGTACTCACACTACCCAGTCCAGGAGGCAGGACTGATGAGATGAAGACCTCTGGATAGTGTTCTGGTTTGCCATGGGAAGCAGGGCCCACATGACTCACAGAGGTGGTCACTACCTGTTCGATGGTGTTGAGCAGGGAGCCGAATCCCTGAGCGGGTCTTTCATCAGAAATGTATCTGCGATGGGAGCGGTAGTCTAGGCCGAGATGGCAGGGCCCAGACCATAGAAGTCAGTTCGGATTTAGTCCATGCGAGTACTGGAGCAGCTTCCAGCTAGCATAACACACTTGAAGGTGGGGAACCAAATCGCGACCCACACAGCACATTCAGCACACTTATAAGCAACACAACTCTTAGTCACAGTTTGGGTAAAGTCTGATTGCAATTTAGCAGAAGTTCTGCGCAAACCTCTCAATCTGTGACTCACTTCGGTACCTGGCAGGCTGATCGCTTCTGGAGCAAGTCTTCGGTCTCAAATTCAGGTAATGGTCACTCTCTTTCTCTTCAGGCTTCAGGTCTCAAACAAAGGAATTAGATTTAAGTCCAACTTTCACATTCACTAGATTTCTCACTGGAAGATGTGACAGGCAGGCCAGCGCAGCCTTCCTGCCGATTGTCCTGTGCTCCTACGCAGGAGCAGCTGCTTGATGGCTCGAGCTGTTTACTCTCCAAACTCCAGCTCACAACTGACTCTGCTGCAGGCAGTTCTGGGGATTTCCTCTGAGATCAAAAAGGTCTGGTTGGCTGAGAGAACTGTCACAGCAAGGGCTCCCCCTCCAGGTCCATTTAGGCGCCAAACCTTAAAAACTACAATTCCTATAGATTTCAATCCCACAAGACCTCTGGGGACAGTCTCCATTTTAGGTCCCCTGAGTTTTGATTGATCTGACTCTGGCAGTCCAGAACCAAAAGGGTGGCTCTTATGCAAAAAGTCCAAGCTGCAAGAGAAGGCAGGTTAAACAAATGTCTATACTATTATTATTAAGGCAAATAAACAGTAAATGAACACCGTTCCTAACAGAGCTCCCTCCGCGCATATAGCAACTGCAGAATGGAGCAGAAATACCACTCGCCTGGTCAGTCATGAGCCCTAAACTACTCAGACCCAGCCCAGACTAATTTCTAACACAGCATAATGACTCTCTTAAAGAGACAGGCATGGAGGCTTTCTATAGCACTCTCATGAGGACACATACTGCTACTGCAGACACAGGACACCATCCTGACAGTGGGCATTAGGCAGCCCAGGAAGACATCTCAGTAAACCTCAGTTTGTGGGGGGGGGGGGGGTTACATACAAGGTGAACAATGTAAAGTGATGAATGTTATAACCACATAAATAGTGCAATGGAAAACAGGAGACAGGGAAGAAGCGAAGGCAAGGAATAAGGAAGGGTTAATGTACTGAATACAAGGGGGAGAAATGAAGGGAGAACAGCAGAGCATAGTCGTGAAGGGTCATCAAGTGATGCAGGGCAAATTACAAAGTAGGGAAAAGGTAACCAGCACACAGGAGGTGGAGGCCACTAAACAAAGCAGTCATCAGTCTCCCTAAACATACATAGGAACAGGGTCTTAAAAAAAGCCAATTGTACTGGTGTAACAAGCTTCAAGGTCTTTTTAATGGTGTTCCACAAGGCAGGTAGGGCATGACTTATTGCTGATGCACTGTACCGTGTTCTGATCTTGGGAACAACGAGTGAAATAAATGACTGACTTCTGAGCATGTAGCTTCCAGCTGTGGCTATGGACAAACAGTCAGAGATATACTGAGGAAGCTTGTGAATAATAGCTCTATAAGTTCACAGGATTGCATTCCTACAGCATCTAAATTTAAGCGAGCACCAACCAACCATGGTATATAGTGCACAATGATGGGTAGAGAATGGTACACCCAAGATAAATCTAAGTGCCCGATGATACAAGGGGCCCAATTCCAGAACAGTTACACATGCCTCAAAGTGACTTGTGCCAAACAAAATGGCACAAGTAGTACTTTGCGCCATGTGTTACGCCAATTGGTATTCCAGAAGGCAGCCTGCGACATGTGGCCATGGAGTTGAGAGGTGGGTATGCAAGCCGCTGACTGGGTGTAGGGGGTAGGGGTGGACTGGCACTGCTGGGTGGGGTATGGGGGGGCATGAATAGCCCTGCTGGCCATTGCCATGGTGTCGGGGAATGGGGCTTTAGGGTGGGCCTTGCCAGTCATGACTTGCACCCTGTTGGAGGGCATTACTGCGACTTGTGACACCCAGTTCAGGTACACCCCTCCTTTGGCACAACGCTGGAGGTGCTGCAAGTCACAGTACATAGTCGCTGGGGACCCTGCCTTTTCTGGAATCTGGCGCAGGGTCCCCAGCATATTGGCATATATCTCAACTTGCAAGTGCCAGCGAGTTGCAACATTCGTCTTGGAATTGGGCTCCAGGTGTCTAGTTTGGATAACGCAGTACTCGGGCCTTGACCATAGATAAAGTCACCATAATCAAGAAGCAGCAAGAAGGTAGTTTGGACCAACCTGGCCTTAAATTCTTTTGTAAGAAGGTGTTTAATCTGAAAGAAAAGACCAAGCCTCTGTTTTAGTTTCTTGGAGAGTTCTGCCATGTGATCAACAAAGGAAAGTTTGTGATCAATCCACAGCCCCAAGTACTTGAATTTTGTCACTAATTCAAGGGGCTCACCAAGCAGCATGGTGACATGAGGAGTGAATCCAGTGCTCTGTAATTTTGTAGAGTTAACATGGGAAGATAATAGCATCGCTTTTGTTTTTTTGGCATTGAGTAATAACTTTAGATGCAGGAGGTTCCCCTGAAGGGTATTAAAATCTTCCTGAAGGTCCTCATAAGCTAACTCTGGGGAGGACCTACCTATGTACAGTACAGTGTCATCAGTGAACAGGTGCATCTTGGCAGATTTGATTCCTAGGTTAATATTGTTTATATAAACCGCAAATAAAACAGGGCCTAAGATGGAACCGTGGGGAAAGCCCCGAGCCAGTGGTTTTAGCGGGGGGATGTCACCATCTGCCTTAACACTTTGGAAGCGATCAGTGAGATAATTTGTGAACCAGGTCACTGCCAAGTGAGCCAAACCAATGTTCCTAAGAACTGTAATGAGCAGCTCATGGTCTACAGTGTTGAATGCTTTGCTCAAATCCAAGAACAAAGCACTGACATTATTTTTTACATCCAAGGAGGTTTGCCAGTCATTAGTGACAGTGCAGATATGGTGCTATGATGGGGCCTAAACCCTGACTGTACTGGGTTAAGGAGGTTGTTGGCCTCAAGATAATGTCTGAGTTAGAGATTGACAATTCTTTCCAGCATTTTGTACACAGTGGGAAGCAATGATATAGGATGGTAATTATTTAGATCGCTGGAGTTGTCGGACTTACAGTAAACAGGGGCATAGTTTGCACCACAAAATGTCTGAGGAGAGACTACAAGACCTCAATATGTACTCTCTGGAGGAGAGGAGAGAAAGGGGTGACATAATAGAAATGTTTAAATACCTCAAGGGCATAAACAAGGTGCAGGTGGAAGATATTTTCCAATGCAGAAAAGATACCAGAACGAGGGGGCATGATATGAAGTTGGAGGGGGGGAGATTAAGAGGTAACATGAGGAAATTTTTCTACACGGAGAGGGTGGTGAACACTTGGAATAGTCAGCCAGAAGAGGTGGTAAGGGCAAGCACAGTGGAGGGGTTTAAAACAAGCCTGGGACAAGCACTAGGGAACCTTGAGCAGGAAGGGAGTGATGAAAAGCCATTGACCAATTAGGGTGACTGGATGCATACATGTATAGGGCCTACGGACAGACTGGATGGGCCTAGCAGTCCTTATCTGCTGACAATTTATATGTTTCTATGGTATAACATGAGCCGTCTTTCAGATTGCAGGAAGGGTACCCTGTGACAGTGACATGTTAAACAGATGCGTGATAGGAACGGAAAGAACATGGTATCCAAGCTTAAGAAAGAACAGCTCGACCAGGTCAGTACCGGCACTCTTCCTTACGTCCAATTCCAAAAGTAAATCTTCAACAGCTTTTACAGTGACCAGGTCAAATGAGAAGAGTGCATCAAGATTGGGAAGGGCCGAAGACAGGCTTATGGGATCAAGATTGCATAACTGCGATCTAATGGTGTTAGCTGGGGAAGAGTCAAGCGCCAACCCTCCTGTAGCAAAGTGATTATTCAGAAGATCCAGTATTTTATGTTTGTCGGAGATAATCACCCCCACTGAGGAGATTTTGGAAGGAAGTGAACTTGCCGGTCTGTGACGCTCCATGTCTTTGAACGTTTTCCAGAACCTAGAGGAGCAATTAGAGAAAGCTTCAAATTCACTATGGAAATATCTTACCTTTTTGGCTCTTGTTAATTTAGTACCGAGATTTCTGGCTGCCTTAAAAAATGCCCAAGCAGAAAAAAGTTTTGTTTTCCAAGTCTTTTTCCATAAGGCATCCCTTTTTAGTAGAACAGCTTTCAATTCGGCTGTAAACTGGGGGCAGAACTTTTTTTCAGTCCGAGCTTTAATTAGAGGGGCATGTTTATTGATGGTGTCAAGGAGAATGTTATGGAATGCCTCATAGGCATGTTCCACTGTGGGGTCTAGGAAAATGTCCTGCCAGCTATAGTAGCATGTTGAAGATCATAGATGAAGGTATTAGTATTAAAATTCCTGTGACTTCTTTTTGAACACATATCTAGAAGAGGATGAGAGTCTGGGGGCTGACCTTAGGCACGCGATGGCACAGTGATCACTAAGATCATTACAGAAGACACCAGAATGGGTAAACAGGTGGGTTTTATTTACCAGGATTAGGTCTAACAATATGCTGCTGTCTGGGTTCCTAGGATTAGGCCGGGAGACTTCAGTAATGAGTTGAGAGAGCCCGCAGGTGTCACAAAGATTGTGTATTGGTTTGGAGGATGTAGAGAACCAATCGATATTTAAAGTCACTCAAAATGACAACCTCGGAATGAATTTGATCTAGCAGAGCATGCAAGTGGTTCATAATCTTAAGCCCCACAGAAGGAGGACTATAGCAGCCAATGATGACGAGGGAAGATGAACATGAAAGTTGGGTCTTTAAAGTAAGGCACTCAAATTCTTTGGGCACTGAAATAGCGTCCACTACAGAGATGACAAATTTGTTCCAGGTATAGATAGCTACCCCGCCCACCTCATTACCTCTGTTGGCATGAAAAACATTGTAATCAGGGATATTAATAGTTAGATCCAAGGTGGATGACCTCAGCCAGATTTCTGTCACCACCAAGACATCTGGTTTTGAGTGACAGATCCAGGCCTGCAGGGCATCAAATTTCCTTAGAATGCTGCAAACATTTAAATGCAAGAAACGTATCCCCTTTAACTGAGAAAGTTCCGAAGGCTCAGAAATAGGGAGAGGGGGACTGGGGTTAAGCTCAATGTTGACAGAACAAATAAGCAGGAGCAGGAGGATTTTTTTTAGAACATTCAATAGAAGCCTGAGAAGATGCACTCTTCTCTTTTCTAGGTAGTCGGGGTAGGAAGTAGAGTGGTGCAAGGAACAAGAGTGAACTGGACCCAGTGTGACATAAAGGAGAATCCTAACTGAGTAGTTATACAAGGCAGCAAGTGTGCAAACTGGTACAAGTGAGTAACAGTGTTTTATGGGTTCTGTGTAAAAATCTTGAAAAAAAAATAGCGATGTCAATAATAGCGCGGAGACATTAGCGAAAACTGAAAATAGCGCTGCAAAGTATAGCGAATGTAACAATAATGCCTGAACAATTATAGCACACAGCTATGTCCATAATTTTTTCCAAATACCTCCAGACGAATTTCAGCTGTTCTCTATTTCAGTTTCCCCGGTCTCCATGGACTTCCTAGACTTTCTGTTCCTTAACAACTGCTGTAGCATGGTAACCAGCCATAGTCTACCCAGAGTCCCATACTCCCCTGCATTCCCCTTAGCAACTTACAGTGTATAGGTTCTGATGCAGTCCTGGGCTTGCACCTTGCGTGGTTCTGGTGTTTGTCATACTGGATGTTACATGCCCTGGTTTCTTTCTTGAGAATGTCCGTGAAGTTTGTGACCAGTCAGAAAGAAGGGTAAGCCTCTAGTTCTTTATGAAGGCTACTTATACTACAGGGACAAAGAAACAGTGGAAAAGGTATATTGGAGGTGTGCTGAAGTACATAAGTACAAATGTCTTGCAAAGCTACAAACAATTGCAGAAACAGTATCAGCAGTCATTAAACAGCATAACCATGTCCCTGATTCAGGTGATGTTGTGGCAAGGCAGGTAATGACAGATATTCATGACAGAGCAAGAGCAACTGTAGAAAGCACGTCACAGGTACTGGTGACATCAACTGCATCTGTGCCAGAGTCAGTCAGTGGTCGCCTACCAGAAATTAGACAGCAGGAGCGTGCAGGCCCAGTAAGTCCAACATGCGTTGAGTCCCTTTTATTACCAAATGAGTTCGCTGTTCTGGGATCAAGGGAAAGATTCCTTCTATATGACAGTGGGCCAGAAAGTAATACAATACTCGTGTTTGGCACTGAGGGTAACATCAGATTGTTGATGGACACCCCAGATTGGATGCTGGACGGTACCTTTAAATCCTGCCCTGCTTTATTTTCCCAATTGTACAACATCCATGCAATGCGTTCTGGCCAAGTGATAACTGCTCTTTTCATACTTATGTGCTCACATACAGCTATTAGCTATGAACGAGTGTTTAAACAGATTAAAGCACTGTGTGGGCATACCAGCCCATCTACTGCAATCATGGACTATGAAAGAGCGGCATGGAAGGGTTTCACAAATGTTTTCTCAAGCACATCAGTCCGAGCTTGCTTTTTTCACTTTGCTCAAGCCATGTGGCGTAAAATACAACAGTTCCACGAAGTGGAAAAAAGATATTGTAGTGACCCAGACTTTGTGCTACACTTAAGAATGCTGCTGTCGCTGGCTTTTGTTCCGCCAGATGATGTTGTCCACACATTCGAGGAGCTCAGGGAAAATGAGTTCTTCAGCAACAACGAGGAGCTATTGCAACCTGTCCTCGAAGTAGGCTGGGAAGGCCCAAAGGACATTTGAGGAGAAGGCGTGCAATGTTCCCAGTTGAGAACTGGAACTGTCATGAAGCAATGCTACTCGGTCTCTCACGGACAAATAATGCTGTCAAGGGTTGGCATAGAGGCTTTAACTCGCGCCTTGGCTCATGCCACCCCAGCATATGGAAGCAGATAGAGTGCTTAGTACAAGAACAGCGGCTGACAGAAATGAAGCTGGAGCAGTTAATTTCTGGCATTACCCCTGGAGGAACTAAGAGAAAGTACAGAGACCAGAATGAGAGGATCGAGAAGATTGTGCGCCAGTATGGTGTAAGATCAACTTATGACTACCTAAAAGGTCTAGCATATCACTTTCAGTACAAGATTTAGAAGGCTTCAGAGAATGAGATGAAGGTTCAAGCATGGATGAAGAGTGTGGATCGTGTATTCAATAAAGCATTTTCTGGCAACTGCCAGGTTTTTTTTTTATTTTTATTTTCGAGATTTTGACGCTCTTCAACTCATGCTAAATCTCGTACTGGTTCCCGAGTTTCTTGTACTGCATTTGCATCCATCAAATGCTTGAGTTCCCATGTTTCTTGTACTGCATTTGCATCCTGTTGTATTACTGTTATAATAGATCCATTGCACTGGCACTAATTTGACACGGCTAAAGTCACCATTAATGGTGTGCGCTACTTAATGTCAGTCGCTATAGATTATTTTGCGATTATTCATTCACGATTATTTCATCGCTATTTTCAAAGGATACTGTTTCATGCCAGAGAAAGAAAGAGTGCCACACAGGGTGTTGAAGCCTGACAAAGTGTATGATTACCACATCCAGAAGCACACTGCGAACAGAACTCCTACAGCACCCATGCAGCTCACCGAGGGGTAGCAAGCCCCACAAACAAGAAGTCCAAAATCGGGAGCGCAAAAGCGACAAGCACCAGATGAATTACAGAGCGAAGTCACTTTTTATAACTCAAATAATACATTTATTTAAACTTCACTACAGAAAAGTAGTAAACTGGTGCAAAGCTGTTAAGTGTTGTAACAAACAAAACACCTAAGCGCCGACCCAAACGAGTCTTCAGAGGGGTAACAAAACCATTATTCACAGCACTTTAAATACTCAAATAATTTACAATTAATGAACTGTCTTGATACCATTTAAAGGCATAGAGTACCTAAAATTCTGACATTTATTTCTCTTCCTTAATTATTATCATACAAAACAGTCATAGTGCTGGATATTCAAGTTTGGTTATAATAAAACTGCAACATAAAATAGCAACATAAAAAAGAAGAAGAAAAACAAAATTATTTTGTTTCAAAACCTCACACAGGTAATAATCTAAGAATTACCACAGGCAGATAATATAATACTTCTATAAAGTTCATTACATTTACAGATTATAACTTAGCTAGCAAAAGCAATAAATTAGTGTAAATGAAATGAATATCATAACAAAACAAAGCACCCTAAAGGAATGGTTTTATATCCCACTTCTCATTCAGCCCATTTGGTCTAATAGTATCCATTTTAAATATCCACATACATTCTTTTTCAATAACTTTTTAGATCTGTCCCACCAAACGGCAGGGTTGGAACATGTTCTAAAACCCATAAATCTAAGACCACTAAATCTGAATTATGATACACTTCAAAATGCATGCTAACAGGTGTATCTTGCCGCTTATTGAGAACAGATCTAACATGTTCCTGTATTCTCTGCTTCAAAGGTCTTACAGTTTTGCAATATATATAAGGTCACATGGGCACCACAACATGTAACCATATATGGGTGTCACATGTAATCAATTCTCTCACATCTATTTTAAAATTTTGTTTTAAAGGATGTTGAAATATTTTACCAGTAACCCCATATTTACAGATGTTACATCTCTTACAGGTATAAAACATTTGTTCTTTTAGGTATCCAAAAGTTAAATCAGAAACGTTATCTTTACTCTCTACTATGTACCACCTTATCTTTAATATTTGAAGCCCGAGAGAATGCCACCGTAGGTTTCAAACCCACTACTTGCCCTACTAAATCATCCCCTAACAAAATGGGCCAATATTGATGTATAATATTGCCTATTCGACCGACACATGATTATATTCAGTGAGACAAAGTACAGATCTCTGGCAAGATAGGCTGATCCTTTTGCCAAAATAGTATCTCTATCCATTTTTTCACTTTTCCAAACTTTCCAAAAGTAAATTTCTTCATAACCTCTCTCCAAAAACCTACATAATAACTCTTCTGACTGACTATCAAATTCCATGTCATTACTACAATTTCTTTTAATTCGTAGGAATTGGCTAAATGGGATAGATTTAACTAATTTTGGTGGATGAGCACTTGTTGCATGTAGCAGGGAATTTGTTGTGGTATCTTTCCTATAAGTTCGTGATGAAATGCCAATAGAATTTCCAACAAACTCACTCGAAAGATTCAAATCCAAAAAGTTAATGTTTTGACAACTAAAAGTGTAAGTAAATTTCAAATTCAACTCATTTTTGTTTAAATAATCAACAAACATACACGCTTCTACTTCATTGCCCTTCCAAACACATATAATATCATCAATAAAACGGTACCACTTAACAATTTTATTTAAAAAAATATTCTTATTAACATCATAAACATAATGTTGTTCCCAACTCCCAAAACAAATTAGCATAACTAGGGCCATAGAGGCTCCCATATAGCAGCACCTTGCAATTGTAAATAATAAGTACCAGCAAACTCAAAATAATTATGTGTCAAAATAAACTCTAAAGACTCTAGTAGAAACTCTTGGCAAATCTTTATTATTCACAGGAAGAAATTCCTTACAGCCTGAATACCATCATTATGTCGATACTAGTATATAAAGATTTCACATCTATTCCCAACCATCAAAACCTTCCATCCATTCTATTTCTTTTAATTTTCTCAACAAATCAGTGCTATCTTGGATATATGAGGGTAGGTTGGAAACAAAAGGTTGCAAGAAAAAATCAACAAATTTTCCTAAATTCTGTGTCATAGAATTAATACCTGCAACAATAGGGCATCCAGGTGGATTATCCAAATCCTTATGCACTTTTGGCAATGCATAAAAACTTGGTACAACTGGAAACTCCTCCCAGAGAAAACCAAATTCTGTCTCTGAAATAAAATTCCCCGCTACAGCTTGCCTCAAAAATACATTTAGGATTTTTCTGTAATTATGTGTCGGGTTACCAGGAAGAATTTTATAACTATTAACATCAGATAGAAGGTCTAACACCATGCTACGTTACTTTTCTTTATTCATAATGACAATGTTACTCCCTTATCTGCCGATTTTAAAACAATACTATTGTCACTATGAATATTATCAAGGGCTTTGCGTTCATTCAAACTTAAATTACATTTCTTAGGTGGACCAGCCTCTTTCAGTATCTCAAAAACTCTTTTAGTTACTACTTTTTCATATGCAATAATGGCACTGTTAAAGATTTTAGGACAAAACTGTGAAGTTGGACGAAAATAATTTCTCCTTATTAAGCCGAAATCAAGTCCTGTAACCACAGAGTCTGTTGTTTTCTTTATAGATGTTTCATTTTCTTCTATTAAACTTTCCAGAATTTCAAGATTTAAATCAAATTCATCAGTAGTTCTGGCTGGATTCGAATCTGCAGTTTCATCCAAGCCCTTTGGCTTGAACGCCACTGCACCAGATTCAAGTTCAGACAAAGTCATTACAACAGCATTACATTCGATTTCTTTTAACAAATAATCCAAATCTAAATCATCTTGTGAATTTGTAAACACAGTATCTGAATGACCCATTTCAAACTCTTGACTTTGTTTCAAATAATATAACTTTAACTGTAACTTTCTAAAGAACTTCTGTAAATCCACATAAATCTGAAAGTCATTCACCTGAGGTGTAGGAACAAAACTAAGTGCCTTCTTTAATACGTTTTCTTCATCTTTAGTTAGAAGTCTATTAGATAAATTCAATATCTGTAGACAATGTGTTTCTTCCTTTCTTAGAACTGTTCGGTTCCACTGTTTTGATTTATGCCTTCCCCACGCTTTCTCTTCTAGTCTTACGGTCTTTCTTTTCCTAAAGACTGGGGCAGGCGCTTCTGAAAATTTGATTTAATTGGCAACAGCTGTCTCCCATTAGACTCCTTCGACTTCTCAGTAACTAAATTAGACTTCAGAATGCTACTATTAGTGAATTTAACCTTTGATCTGGATCTGCCATGACTCTGAGAACGTACTCTTCCCCAATTAAGTATATTACCGAGCTCATAATCATTGGCATCTCTTTTCAATTTGTTAATCTTTCTCTGAATGACTTCCATTTCATGTTCTTTTATTTTGTCATTTAGCTGTGTATTAAAATCCTGAAATTCCACAAAATCTTTATATTTAAGCACAGTATCTTTAACAGTGTCCAAATCTTTTTGTAATTCAGCATATCTGGCCATATCATCCTTAATTAGTAATTGTAAAAAAGTTTTAGAGCATTCCGCTGCAGCTTTCAGCCATTCATCTCTAAAGGCAAAACTAGCAAGCCCACATGAAGGAACAACTGAAATTCTAATACCTCTTGGTGCTTGTCCTCGATGTAAATATTCCTCTAGTGTACTTATATTAAATGCCAGTTCAGTTTCTTTTATAAGGAGAGCCTCCAACCTTATAAAATCACTTCTGATATTACTGCTCTCATTATCTTGAGACATACCTTGTGCTTGATTTAATTTCTCTCTCAAAATTTTTCTTCTTTCCTCAAACGTTGCATGTTCGATTCTCATCCAGTCCCGGTCGATACTTCCACTTGAATGTGAAGTTTCAATACTAGAATTCATCATTTCCTCTCGATCAAGTGAAAAATAAATATCCAGACCGGAATTTCTCACAACACTTAGTCGCAAGGTTGCTAATAGTAGGATAAATGTTGCCCCCTTGCAACATACACGTTCAGCAGTGAAAAAAGCAAAAAGCCACATCCAGAAGCACACTGCGAACAGAACTCCTACAGCACCCATGCAGCTCACCGAGGGGTAGCAAGCCCCACAAACAAGAAGTCCAAAATCGGGAGTGCAAAAGCGACAAGCACCAGATGAATTACAGAGCGAAGTCACTTTTTATAACTCCAATAATAAATTTATTTAAACTTCACTACAGAAAAGTAGTAAACTGGTGCAAAGCTGTTAAGTGTTGTAACAAACAAAACACCCCTAGCGCCTTGACCCAAACGAGTCTTCAGATGGGGTAGCCAAACCAGGTATTAATTCTATGACACAGAATTTAGGAAAATTTGTTGATTTTTTCTTGCAACCTTTTGTTTCCAACCTACCCTCATATATCCAAGATAGCACTGATTTGTTGAGAAAATTAAAAGAAATAGAATGGATGGAAGGTTTTGGATGGTTGGGAATAGATGTGGAATCTCTATATACTAGTATACGACATAATGATGGTATTCAGGCTGTAAAGGAATTTCTCCCTGTGAATAATAAGATTTGCCAAGAGTTTTCTCAGAGTCTTTAGAGTTTATTTTGACACATAATTATTTTGAGTTTGCTGGTACTTATTATTTACAATTGCAAGGTACTGCTATAGGGAGCCTCTATGGCCCTCTAGTTATGCTAATTTGTTTTGGGAGTTGGGAACAACATTATGTTTATGATGTTAATAAGAATATTTTTTAAATAAAATTGTATATGGTACCGCTTATTGATGATATTATATGTGTTTGAAGGCAATGAAGTAGAAGGTGTATGTTTGTTGATTATTTAAACAAAATGAGTTGAATTTGAAATTTACTTACACTTTTAGTTGTCAAAATATTAACTTTTGGATTTGAATCTTTCGAGTGAGTTTGTTGGAAATTCTATTGGCATTTCATCACTAACTTATAGGAAAGATACTAGTAACAAATTCCTCTACATGCAACAAGTGCTCATCCACCAAAATTAGTTAAATCTATCCCATTTAGCCAATTCCTACGAATTAAAAGAAATTGTAGTAATGACATGGAATTTGATAGTCAGTCAGAAGAGTTATTATGTAGGTTTTTGGAGAGAGGTTATGATAGAAATTTACTTTTGGAAAGTTTGGAAAAAGTGAAAAAAATGGATAGAGATACTATTTTGGCAAAAAAGGATCAGCCTATCTTGCCAGAGATCTGTACTTTTGTCACTGAATATAATCATGTGTCGGGTCGAATAGGCAATATTATACATCAATATTGGCCCATTTTGTTAGGGGATGATTTAGTAGGGCAAGTAGTGGGTTTGAAACCTCGGGTGGCATTCTCTCGGGCTTCAAATATTAAAGATAAGGTGGTACATAGTAGAGAGTGTAAAGATAACGTTTCTGATTTAACTTTTTGGATACCTAAAAGAACAAATGTTTTTTATACCTGTAAGAGATGTAACATCTGTAAATATGGGGTTACTGGTAAAATATTTCAACATCCTTTAAAACAAAATTTTAAAATAGATGTGAGAGAATTGATTACATGTGACACCCCATATGTAGTTTACATGTTGTGGTGCCCATGTGACCTTATATATATATTGGCAAAACTGTAAGACCTTTGAAGCAGAGAATACAGGAACATGTTAGATCTGTTCTTAATAAACGGCAAGATACACCTGTTAGCATGCATTTTGAAGTGTATTATAATTCAGATTTGAGTGGTCTTAGATTTATGGGTTTAGAACATGTTCCAACCCTGCCGTTTGGTGGGGACAGATCTAAAAAGTTATTGAAAAAAGAATGTATGTGGATATTTAAAATGGATACTATTAGACCAAATGGGCTGAATGAGAAGTGGATATAAAACCATTCCTTTAGGGTGCTTTGTTTGTTATGATATTCATTTCATTTACACTAATTTATTGCTTTTTGCTAGCTAAGTTATAATCTGTAAATGTAATGAACTTTATAGTATTATATTATCTGCCTGTGGTAATTCTTAGATTATTACCTGTGTGAGATTTTGAAACAAAATAATTTTGTTTTCTTCTTCTTTTTATGTTGCTATTTTATGTTGCAGTTTTATTATAACCAAACTTGAATATCCAGCACTATGACTGTTTTGTATGATAATAATTAAGGAAGAGAAATAAATGTCAGAATTTTAGGTACTCTGTGCCTTTAAATGGTATCAAGACAGTTCATTAATTGTAAATTATTTGAGTATTTAAAGTGCTGTGAATAATGGTTTGGTAACCCCCTCTGAAGACTCGTTTGGGTCGAGGCTCTAGGGGTGTTTTGTTTGTTACAACACTTAACAGCTTTGCACCAGTTTACTACTTTTCTGTAGTGAAGTTTAAATAAATGTATTATTTGAGTTATAAAAAGTGACTTCGCTCTGTAATTCATCTGGTGCTTGTCGCTTTTGCGCTCCCGATTTTGGACTTCTTCCAAAGTGTATGATTCCAAGGGGAGTGGGGTGTAGGGGTATGGAAATGCTGGGCAGGGGGTAAGCATAATTTGAGAAAAAGGAGGGGTGGCAGGTAACAGCATAGGGTGTGGCACAAGGAGGCAAAACAGCAAGCCAACCACACACCCAGTCAGTAATTTGATAAGGGATTGCATAATGATACTGGCCAGAAAGACAATATAGGCAATAACGAAATGAACCTGCATGCAGGCTGGAAGCATATTTGCTTCTCAGGGGGAAGAAGAACAATGAAAAGAGCCCTAACCAATAGGCTAGCAAGGCACTACAATGATAAAAGCCCTAACCTTGAGAGGAGCTGGTGGCAGAGAGCAAAATGAAGGAACAGCCGACAGCTATCCAGAAGACTCCGGCCTATGAACAAACTAACCAGATAAATATAAGTACCGTCCTCTGGTAGGCTACATAGGTGCAGCCAATGGAAAAGAAGCACAGTGGTAGGAGGGGAACAAAGTGCATTTAAAGAGTGCCGGAGGTGGGGGAGGGCAGCAGGGAGAAAATTTCAACAAAACACAAGCCCATCAGAATGGGTGCCAGGGATCCAAGAGTCTTTAAAAAGAAAGAGTGAAGGCCCTCCATTTGGGGACGGAGCCCAGACCACAGTGACCAGTCAAATCACTGGTGCTGCAGGACCCGACCAATAAGACCCCCAAGATGTGGTCCTGGGGTCTGAAAGGCAGCTCACCTTGAAAGAGGGCTTCAAGTTTGGAAGCAGGAGCGGCGGTGCAGCCGGGCAGTTTTTCCTTCTGCAGGCCGCTGCACAGCAAAGGAACGGCCCATAAGTGGGCTTCCTAGAGAAGAGAGGGGAGAAGGAAAAAGTTAAAACTTAAAACAGGGCCATGGGGAAGCTTAGCGCTTGATCAGGGGGCAGGGGGGAGTGAGAAACAAAAGGATCATTAAAGATAATGGCTATGGGTGGGGGTAGCAGCTAGCAGGTTAATGGGAGGGCATGTACCTGGCGCCAATGGCCCAACTCCAAAACACTGCAAATAAATTTGGATCGGACCAAATTAAAGACAACCAGGGCTGGTAAAATACGGGGTAGTTGGAAAAAAGAAAAGGTTTACAACAGTAGCATCCAAATAAACCTTAACCCATACATTTCCCACACAAAATCATATAAATTCAGCCGCCCCCTTCCTATACAGGTTCAGTTCAGCAATATAACATTAATCTCAGAAAATTTCAACAAAACACAAGCCCGTCAGAATCCAGGGATCCAAGAGTCTTTAAAAAGAAAGAGCAAAGGTGCTCCAATCAGGGAAGGAGCCCAGACCACAGTGGCCAATCAAATCACTGGTGCTGCAAGACCCGACCAATCAGACCCACAAGATGCAGTCCCAGGGTCTGGAAGGCAGCTTACCTTGAGAGAGGGCTTTGAGTATGGGAGCAGGAGCAGCAGAGCAGTCGGGCAGTCTTCCCTGCCACAAACCACTGCACGGCAAAGGAATGGCCCACAACAGGCTTACTTGAGAGAGGACTTTGAGTCCAGGAGCAGGAGCGGTGGCGCGGCAGGGCAGTCTTCCCTGCCGCAAGCCACTGCATGGTGAAGGAATGGCCCAGCAATGGGTTTCCTTGAGAGAGGGTTGAGTCCGAGAGCAGGAGTGGCAGCACAGCCACACAGTCTTCCCTGCTGCAAGCCACTGCATGGTGAAGGAACGGCCCAGCAACAGGCTTCCTTGAGAGAGGACTTCGAGTCTGGGAGCAGGAGCAGTGGTGCGGCCAGGCAGTCTTCCCTGCCGCAAGCCGCTGCACAACAAAGGAATGGCCCAGCAATGGGATTCCTAGAGAAGAGAGGGGGAGAAGGAAAATGGCAGCTCTTCCCTTGCACTTCCAGGCACAGCCAGTTATGGTTATTCCCTGGGCTGTGATTTTAGTGTCCTCCCAGGCTCAGCCCTCCAGCAGCAGCCTATCCCCCAAACTACTAATGCCTTATATGCTCATCTGTACTGGGGTTACTGTCCTCTCCCCTCTGTTACTAGTTGATATCTCTTTCATCATGATTAGGGAGCTCCTGGTGATTTACTGAGTATTCAGCTGTGGAAATGGCTTAGGCCCACTGATAGAGCATGTGGTTGGCCAGTGGTTGTGCATTAAAACAGATAAAGCAATGCTTGCAAATTAACCCTCCCCTGAACCCAGTGCTCTTTAACTGAAATTGGGTTCCTGTAAATGTTAACTGGATGGCCTAATCTGTCAGATGCTTTCCCAAACTATGATACACCATTGCAGTAGTTGCAGAGCATGCCCTGAGTTTACTTTTTACTCATCCAGTCCCGGGGAATATTTTATTAAAAGAAAAAGCAAACCAAATCATACAAAAGAAAAATGAAAATAATATGAAATTAATATAGAAATCATACAGTATATTAAAATATATCCTCATCCTAATAGACTAAAAAAAGAAAATTTCCTGTAATAAAAAAAATTCAGACTTCCTCACTCCCTGCACTTAACATTTTTAAAGCAAAAACAAAAAAAAATCAAATAAGAAACAGACAAAAAAAAAAAAAAGGTTGCATGAAACAACACAGTAAATATCTGACCAAAACACTCTTATACCCAAGTTATCACACCCCATAAAGAAACACATTGGCTTCTAGGCAACTGACTCTTTTCCTGAGTCCTACTATCTTGAATAGCAGATGCCACCATTGTAGTGATAGCCGTGTAGAGTATGAAGATTGCAACTGTTGTAACACATACTGACACCTCACCTACCATAAGTAAAATTTAAGACATGTGAAAGTTACTGTCACTGTGCTACTTTTGTATCACTTCCAATGTTTAGGATAATTTCCCAAAGCTAGATTACCATCAGTGAGTCCCTGTATCCATGGTAACTGCCACCTCAGAGCGAGAAATATCCAAAAGCATGAATAACAAATTTATAGTTCAAAAGAAAATGTTCCTGTATTTCCACCTGTAGAACACATTCAGTCCTGGGCACATCCTGTCTTACAGGCTCTTGTGCTGCACGTTTCCATGAACACCCATTCTGGCAATGCAATTGAACCATACAGGATCCCATATTTGTAGAAGCACTCTTAAATCCTGCAGTTGTGCTAAGACTAAAGGTGTTTTAGTCTGCAGACCATTTGTGAATACTGGCATTTGTATGTGCGTGCGACACATCACATCCTGCTATAGCTGCAATCTAGTCTTAGACAATATTGGCAACTTGGAGATCTGCCAAAGATTTAACCCTTTTAAACTAGGTTTAGCATATACTGGAATATGTAAGGACTTAGTTTGGGAGCTTCCTGACCCCATCTGGGAAAAATACAGGCCAAGGCTACTCTACAGCCTGTTATGCTACAGGAGTGTACTAGGATGCAGCCCAGTTTTAATAGAAAATGTAGAAACAAGTCATTAAAAAAAACACAGTTAGATTTATCACATTCAGACCCCCATTCCAGGCAGGCATGTAAGTGGTATCCAAGCAAAACAAACAAACCAGCACAACACCAGCTATGGCTATAAGGCTTTAATTCAATCAAAATAAAACATAAAAGGCAACAGACCCGTAAGGGCAGGCTCCACAGCACAGGACACAGTATGGACTTACTGCATCCTCTGCTGTGGAGCCTGCCCTTACGGGTCTGTTGCCTTTTATGTAAGTAGTAGAGGTACTTTTATTCATTTACCACACTGCCTGCAACAGCTTGTTTCCATATGCCTATACCTGCTCTGTTGTGACTCAGTACCTGAATACTATTGTGAAAACCACTTACATGCTGAAGCTCCGCTCTGCAAAGACAGTTTTCACCTGTTGTTTGAACTTTCATGGTACAACTTTGCAGAACCGGCCACCAGTGAGAGAGGCGTGCACCAGGAGTTCTGCATCTGTGAAAGAGGAGGGCAGCAACATATAAAAGCCTTGTGCAGCTACCGCGTGATGTGTTGGCTAGAGTGTGATTAGCCGCGCGCCACTTGGCACAAAAAACCTGTTGGTAGGTTTGTTGATTTACTATGCACAAACCAGTGCAAGTTTGGAGAAAGTGTTGCTTTTAAATTACTGTTTGCAGTTTTAGTATAATTTGTAGATTTTAAGTAAGTCACTGGGTACAAAATTGTTCATTAATTATTACCATGATGAAGTGTTTAACATATTGTATTTTGTTTCTTGTACTGGTTGGTCACCTGAAAACATGTAACTATTTAGGACAGGGGAATGTTTCATCTGCAGGGAGGCAGCAGGAAAAGACTATGCACTGGTGATTGTTTATTTCTCCTGGCCCCGCACTGGTTCGCGGGACAAGAAGAAATTTATTTACTAAACGATGGAGCTCAATTAATCAAGTAAGAACCCAGTGTTTTTTGATCAAGGGTTTAAATTTAAAAACAACCGAATCATCAGTCTGTAGTATTGTGTTGCTGCTTGCAGGTGATATAGAGATGAATCCTGGGCCTAAAACAAATACCAAACACATTTTAGTGCTAACGTTTGAAAATGTGAGAAGTATCATTAACAAAATGCAAGAATTTCGTTTATGGACTCAGCGTTTAGAATCTGATGTGATAGGCATAACTGAATCATGGTTATCCCGTAATATACATGAAACTGAAATATCAATGATTGGTTATAATCTTTTTAGGTCTGATGGGGTAAGAGGGGTGGTGGGGTTCTTTTATATATATTAAAGAAAACTTGGGTTTGGGGGAAACTGTTTTTCAAGGAGCACTAGAAGGGATTGAATGTCTTTGTGTTAAGTTTGAACATCTCCAGCTTTTAATAAGTATAGTGTATTCTCCCCCAAAGATAAAAACAGATAAGTTTGGGATGTTGGCATCTAAAATAGGGACCTTTTCTGAGGGTAAAGATATAGTATTAATTGGGGATTTTAACGCTGCCTGGGGTAAATCCAGGTGTCTTAAATTGGAAAAATGTTTTGAGATACTGAACGTAAATCAGATAACTAATCAAGTCACAAGAAGTAGCAGGGCTAACAGTCAGGGTAATAGCCTGGACCTAAAGTTTTTTCTCAAAGGGATTTAAAATTGAAAAGTGCCAGATTCTTCCTCCCAATTTGGAAAACCATAATCCAGTATACTGTGTCATAACTGATACTAACCAAATTAGTGAAAGAGAAAAAACTGTAGTAAAGAGGGATTTTAAAAATTATTACACAGACCACTTTGTATATGACCTAGGAAAAATAAAATGGGACAGATTGCAATTAATTCCTGACGTAAATTTGGGGGTTGAAGAATTCTCTAAAACATTTATACAGGATTGTAATAGGCATGCCCCACTAAAAAACTCAGGCTAAAGAAAAAGCATCTTCTTGGATAAAGGAATTTTTAAGGAAAAAGATTAGCATTAAAGACAGAGTTTGGAAAAAAGCTAGGAAAACAGGAAGTGAGGAGGACTGGTCTAATTTTAAAAATAAACGGAACGAATGTCAAAAGTTAATTAGAAAAGTAAGAAAAAAATTTTATAACAAAAATTTAAACCACCGAAGATTCCAAACAGTATTGGAAACTTATAAAAGAATTAAATAATCCTTTAAGGGCTAAGCCTCAAATAAAAATGTCTAATCACAATGGAGAGCCCCTTGACCCGAAAGCTTCAGCTCAATTATTAAATCATTACTTTTTGACTTTACCAGATGTTACTATTCCAGTAGGTTTACCTTTAGAACTGACCCCGAATACAAAGTAACTAATAATGAGAGTGTTCCCCTCTTTCATTTCGGGAAAATTAATTTAAAAGAGGTTAGAGATGAGATTAAAAAAATTAAAAATTAATAAATCTCATGCTATAGACAATGTAGAACCAAAATTCATTAAGGATGCAATAGATAATATATCACCAATTCTGACAGAACTATTTAATCAAAGCTTGTTGGAGAATGTTTTTCCTACTAGTTGGAAGATATTAAAAATGGTCCCATTATTTAAAGGAGGTGACCCTAATGATCCTTCGAATTATAGACCAATCGCGATCCTCCCCATCCTGTCTAAGTTAATGGAGCGGATGGTGTTTGGTCAGTTGTACAGTTATCTGGAAAAATATTCCAGACTGTCCAAATTCCAACATGGTTTTCAGACTGGATACTCGACTAGCACTGCACTTGTGGACTTTGTAAATAAAGTGGCAGCAGCTTTGGATAGGGGTGAGTCCACGGGTGCAGTGTTCATCGACTTATCCAAAGCCTTTGATTTGGTCAACCACCATCTGTTGTATGAGAGGATGGAGAGGATCAGGATAGCTTCTAAGTCATTGCAATGGTTCAAATCTTATTTGGGTCAAAGGAAACAGCATGTGGTTGTTGATGGACAGTCTTCTGATGAGGGAAACTTATCGAGAGGTGTGCCCCAAGGATCAATCCTGGGGCCTTTACTATTTCTGATTTATATAAATGATCTACCAATAAATACTAAAAATACACATGTAAGACTTTATTCGGATGATACCATACTTTTAGCAACAGCTGAATCACATGGTGACATGATGGCTAAGTTACAGATGGACTTTGATATTTTGCAAGATTGATTATTTAATTCAAAACTTGTACTAAACGATAAGAAAACTCAGGTTATGTATTTTGGTAAGACCTCAAAAAAGAAACTGGTAGGAGAAAGGGAAATTTTAATGAAGGATGGGAAAATATTGTCAACTACTAATCAGTACAAATACTTAGGTGTTGTGATAGATAATCTATCCTTTTCAGTTCATATAGATAACATAATAAAGAAAGCTAATAATAGAATTGGAGCACTACGTAGGTCATCAGGAATATTAGACTATCAAGAAAGGAGAAAATTTGCAAATCAGTTGATAATACCCACACTTGAGTATGGTAATATAGTATATAATTTTGCGGGACAAAAATATTTGGATAAATTAATAAAGACTTACAATCGAATAGCAAGATTTGTCCTAAAATGTAACTTTATTATCCATCATTGTACCATGTACAATATACTAAAATGGGACAGTTTACTGATCTGGTTCAACAAATAATATTCAATATTTATTTATAAGTTAAATAATAGGATGATAAACTGTAATTTAGATTTAGTTTATGATTGTAACAGGCATTCATACCTATTAAGAGATGTAAAACACAGAGGCTTTACTTTCCCAAAAATTAACACATGATGTGGACATATGACTTTACAGGCCCAAGTGGCAAAAATATGGAACAATATTCCCCCCATTTAAGAAATGTTACACAATTTGTAAAATTTAAATCAGGCTTGAATGATATATTTTCTACTGTTTGTGTCTGTATGAAATGACTTACAGCGTGGTAATGGAATTTAGACTGAGATGTAGAATTCTGATATATAATTGATGTATTTTTATATCAACTAAATGTGATATTGTATGTATATTAGTATGAAGTGTAATTTATGAATGCATTGTACTGTCTTTGATATTTATTTGAAACATGATTGTTTAAACAGGATGACTTTGAAAATAGGTTCTTGAACCTAAAGTCTTGAAATCCTGTATAAAAATAAACATTTTTACTACTACTACTTTTGATTTGGTTCAGCAACTGTCCCACAACATCTGGAAAAAGATGCTGAAGATCTTAGACTCAAATTCAAGGGGTGGAGGGTAAACAAAACTTAAATAGGCAAACAAAGGCAACAGAAACTTTGTAATAATATGTATTTGTTTCCTTTTGTAAAACCTCCCAGGTTTTCCAGATGTTAACGTTATTTGCACATATATCTGTTTTTCCCTTCCAGTTCAAAGCTGGCAGGTCTCCTGGACCTAAGTGTACCCCTAGTATCCACACTGGTACATCAGATATGGAAATGCCAGCAACAGACACAGCAGCTGAATATGGGTTCCCATCCCTTAGGTCAACACTTTTTGACTCATTAACAGTGGAGTCAGAGAGGTGGGCAAAGGCCTCCACAGTCTGTATCATCATCCTACCAGACTCATCATCTGCCACAAAATGACAGATCTCATCTACATACACAGTGATCTTTGGTTTTGCCAAGGAACCTGGAGGACATAAGCCTAGAATCTGTTGGTCCCTTAATATTTGTTTTATTAGAGGGTCAAAGGAGAAAGCACGCGGAATGGGTCTCAAAGGACACTCTTCATGCACTGCACCTCAATTTCAATGTGACACAGATCTCCAAAGCAACCATTAAATGGGACAACTAGGGCCCCATTATAAAGCTGCTGAATCCATAAAATAAATTCAGTTGGAACCCCATAATGTCTTAAAACCTTAAACAAATAAACATGTGACACCTTGTCGAAGGCCTTTTCTTAGTCCAACAACAACGCATACCCTTTGATCATATTCCAATTACCAAGTTCAAAAACCTCTCTAAGTATAAATAGGTTGCCCTATATAACCTTATCTGGGGCCAAGAAAGTCTGAACTGGATCTATTAAAACATTTGCAATAGGTTGCAGACGTTTGCAGAGAGTTTAGACAAAATTTTAAAACCTGAGATCAATAAGTGTATAACACCCCCTTCCCTCGTGTAACACACAGCTGGCATTTGGCACCACAGATGGCATTTGTAGCAACAGTCCATTCACTCCACTGGCAATTATTTCCCTGGCTTGGTCTTGGGAGGAAAGGGGAGTACCCAGGCAACATTTATATTCATTACAGGTTCAGGGGAGGGCCATGGCAATGGGGGCACCAGAGACCTGGTAGTCTACACACAAACTGCCCACAAACAGAAACAGAGTCAAGCAGTAGGTTTTATTCTGACACAAAGGATTTGACAGAATGACAACAGTTGCCCACTGGGGCTGCAGGTGCAGTGACAACAGGTACACAGTCCATACTGTGTTTTCAAAGGTGAGGACCCATCTGACCCCTCAAATTATAGACCAATAGCCCTGTTGTCCACGGTGTCAAAGGTCATGGAAAAGTTGGTTCATAACCAATTAAGTAATTATCTGGAGAAATATCGTCTACTTTCAGATTCTCAATCGGGATTCCGAAAAGGGCATTCCACAGACACCGTGCTCACTGACTTATTAGATCTTGTCTCCTCTCAGCTTGAGGAGGGGGCCGGAAGTGGGTGCGATGTTCATGGATCTGTTTATGGCCCTCAACACAGTGGACCACAGGGTATTACTTTGGAGACTGGAAATATTGGGTCTTGATCTTGAAATTTGGGATGCTTTTCTTCTTACCTAATGGGAATATCACAACTGGTTCAACTTGAATAAGTAACCTCAAGACAGCTTAAAGTTATTAGAGCAGTAAAACAGGGGTCCATTTTGGTCCCAACCCTTTTTTTGATCTACGTTAATGATTTGATAAGAGTAGCTAAAAATTCTAAAATGAAACTATATGCTGATGACACAGTTTTGTTAGCATTTGGTATGACCATTAAAGAGGTTGAAAAGGGGCTTCAGGAAGATTTTACTGGGATGGAAAATCGGTTAGTAAATTCAACATTAGTATTAAACAGCAAAAAAACTAAAACCCTTCTTTTTTCAACTTAGAAGAATAAAGTAAACTATAATCAGGAATTGATTATAAAAACATTAAAACAGGAAATATTAGAACAGGTTCCCCATTATAAATATCTAGGGGTATAGGTAGATCAGGGCTTGAAATTTGATATACATATAGAAGAATTAGTAGGTAAAATAAATAGAAAACTGGGGGCTTTTCGAAGAAACAGGTTTTGTACAGACGTTAACATGCGGAAATCAATAGTAAACAAGTTATTAATTCCTACAATAGATTATGGTAGCCATATATATGGAAAAGCCTCTGATTTCTTTTAAGAAAGCTTAAGGTTACTTATAACAATTTAGCAATGTTTATCTTACAGTGCGAATATAAAACCCACCACTGTGATTTATATTCGACATTAGACTGGCTAGCACTTGATAATAGGAGAAAATTGACAAGGGCCTTACAAACATATAGATTACAAAGGACAGGAGAACCAAAATATCTTAGGGATAAAATAGAGGAGAAAAGTGTTAAACATAATTATAATTTAAGAGACAATGGGGCGACCCTTTACATGCCTAAGGTAAAATATTGGTTTACTGAAATGACATTTAAAGCTGAATATGTTACAAGTTGCCAGTTGCGGAATGTTATAAAAAACAAGCCAGGTTATAAACCATCATTGGTAACCACATTTTTGACAGAGGAATTGAAAGTTAGATGTATGTGTAATGGGTGAAGAAGATATTACCTAATTTTTAAATTTGTATTTCATGTAGTGAAATTAAATGTAAAATCTAGTTGGAATGTAGGAGTATTTATTAGATGATGCTCTGAAGAAGACGTGGTAGTCGATATGTAAGCGTGACGTCATGACGTTGGTCCGTTGTCTCTTCCGGGTATCGCTGCTGGTGATATTTGCGGTGTGCAGCACCTCTACGTTTGAACTTTACAGCCTGTGACATATAAGCTTTTCCAGCCTTGGAGTGATATGTCTGTTGGTTTAACTCTGCAGGTTTGCTTGCCACATGTCTGGTTTTCTGCCACTCGCTCTGGCGTTTGTTTATGCAGTACCTCGCGATACCCTTGCTTTCTCTATGTTGTTATGAGAGAGCTTGTTTCTATGCTTTTTACATAATCTTTGATTAAAGCATTTTATGAATACAGCCTTTCGATTGCTGACCCCTGTCTTTTCTAGTGGCGAGTTCGTTGTTTCAACTCCTGGGGTATTGTGCAATTCTCTGTTTTTTTGAGACTCCACAGTCCTTGTAGTTTGCTCTTGGACTTTATTATATTATTTTGTATTTATTAGATGTTTAAAAGATATTGGTGATAGAATGTGATGTTTTGTATTGTGTCTGTGATTTGATGTAATTTTCAAGTCCTATTGTCAGGACCATCTTGAAAAAAGGCCTTGGCCTAAGATGTGAAGAAAGAACTTCTCCTGAATAAAAATAAATCTTTTACAACATACTTCTCCACAGTAGTAATTTGCACAGTTGCAGGTATGAAACCCACCCCCTGTCACTAGGGGCACAAACTACTTTTTCCCTGTCGACCCCTCTTCTGTGCTATGACACTGGACCATCTGAGCCAGTCCTCCCTCAGTGTTTGAATACCCACAGGAATCCCCAGAGCTCAATGGGCAATTCCATCTTTTCCCCCACTGGGTAACACTTTACTTAGAGTCTCTTACAGGTAGGGACATACCCCACAACTACTCACTGTTGCAGAACATCAACTCTACGGAGTCTTCAGCCTTCATAAGGGCAAGGAAACACAGCCAGCCATTACAACTGCTTGACGCCAATCACATTTACTAGCTTCAGGGCTGGCCAGGCAAGGGGGAGGGGTGACCTCCCCCAGCCAGCTCCTCACTCCTCTTCTGCATTCTGGCAGAAAACTCTCCCTAGCCACATTCCATGCCTTACATTCCAATGTGGCTTATGCTGCTGCAAGTGCTCCATCCCTTTGGAGCCTCTGTCAAGCTGACTGACAGAAGTTGCTATGGGAACAACAAAGCAGGTTTTTGAACTTGAGCTGTCCAACAAACCTACCTAGCAACCTAACCTAACCTAACCTAACAGGGTCCTAGTAACCTAGGGGAACCAGGGTGTTACAAGTATATTTGTCTCCATATTTTTATATCAGACTTATCACCCTTTTTAAACAGGAATACTAAAAGGGCTTTACCAAAAGAAGGGACCAGAATTTTAGAGGTCAATATAAATTCAAACACAGGTAACAAAAACTCACTGAGAGTATCCTCAAGAACTTCCTAAAACTCATTCAGGATAGAAACATAGAAGTTAACGGCAGATAAGGACCGCAAGGCCCATCCAGTCTGCCCATTTTTTCTACCTTATGAATGTGCCATAGGCCTGTACTCTGTCAATGGCCTATCTATTCATACTCATCTTTATTGCTCCCTTATGCCTATCCCATGCCTGTTTGAAGCCCTGCACTGTATTCATATCCACCACTTCCTGAGGTAGTCTGTTCCATGCATCTACCACCCTTTCTGTGTAAAGGAACTTCCTCACATTACCCCTTAATTGGCCTCCCTCTAATCTCATGCTGTGTCCTCTTGTCCTGCTATTTTTCTTGTATTGAAACATGTTAGACTCTTTTACCTTGTTAATTCCCTTAAGATGTTTTGATCATATCACCTCTTTACCTCCTTTGCTGTATGGTATACATATTGAGCTCTGTTAATCTGTCCTCATATGTTTCCTGATGTAGTCCCTGCACCATTTCGGTTGCCCTTCTCTGGACTGCCTCCATTTTGTTAATATCCTTGTGCAGGTGCGGCCTCCAGTACTACACACGGTACTCCAGATGGGACCTAACCAGTGTCTTGTAAAAAGAGATTATTACCTCGCTCTTATGACTTGCGATACCCCTACTAATACACCCCAACATCCCTCTAACCTTACCTACTGCTTTAGTGGTCTGCTTGGATGATTTCAGGTCATCTGTGATGATGATGCCCAAGTCTCTTTCTTCTCTTGTAATTGCCAGCAACTCCCCTCCCAACCTGTAGGTGGCTTCAGGGTTTCTCTTCCCTATGTACATGATCTTGCACTTCTTTGCATTAAACCCCATTTGCCACTCTTCCGACCATTTTGCCAGTTTATCCAGATCTCTTCTCATTCTGCCCACCCCATCTGGATCATCTACTCTGTTGCAGATCTTGGTGTCATCTGAAAACAGACAAACCTTACCTCAGTCCATCTGCAATGTCACTGATGAAGATATTGAGAGGACTGACCCCAGAGACTGATCCTGAGGTACCCACTTGTGACTTGCATCTCTTCTGACTGTATACCATTTACCACCACTCTCTGTTTCCTGCCCGTCAACCAGTTTGCCACCCAGTTGACCAACTTCTGACCCACCCTGAGCCTACCCAGCTTATTAATCAATCTTCTATGTGGAACAGCATTGAAAGCTTTGCTGAAGTCAAGGTAGGTGACATCAACTGCTCCCCCTTGGTCCACCACTCTGATTACCCAATCAAAGAAATCTATGAGATTAGTTTGACAGGACCTTCCTGTTGCAAACCCATGCTGTCTTGGATCCTGTGCTCCTATGGATTCCAGGTGTTGCATTATCCTTTCCTTAAGGAGTGCCTCCATAATCTTGCCCAATACTAAGGTAAGACTGACTGGTCTGTAGTTCTCTGCCTCCTTCCTGCTACCAGTCTTGTGGAGTGGGATCACATGAGCCCTTCTCCAGTCTTCTGGTACCTCTCCTGTGCTCAGCGACTCATGAAACAGTTCTGATAATGGCTCTGCTAGTTCCACTCTTAGCTCCTATAGTACCCGGGGATGTATGCCATCAGGTCCCATTGCCTTGTCCACCTTGAGCTTAGTGAGCTCTTGTAGGACCCTTTCTTTTGTGAAGGGACTATTGCACACCTCCCTCCCCCGTGTCCATGGTGCTGAGCTGTGGGCCCTGCCCTACCTTCTCCTCAGTAAATACTGAGCAGAAGTACCTATTTAGGATAGATGCTTTTCCTTGGTCCTCCTCACACTCCTCCTTATCCCCTTTGATCTTAGCAATACCCCCTCTGGACTGTCTCCTTTCACTAATGTATCTATAGAAAGTCTTGCCATCTTCTTTTACTGTTCGTGATAGTGTTTCCTCGGTTTGTGCCTTTGCCTGCCTTACTGCCTTCCCTGCTTCCCTTAGGGAAGTTTGGTATGCCACCCTATCTTCATCCTGCTGAGTTCCCTTATATTTCCTGAAGGTCAGCCTTTTTGCTCTGATCTTTTCTGCTACTGTTTTTTGAGAACCAAAGTGGTTTCCGTCTTCTTTTGCTCTTGCTTTTCTGTCTAACACAGTGGAATGTTGCTTCAAGTATTGCATTCTTAATGCTTGCCCACTTTGCCTGTACCCCCACACCATCTTCACCCAGGTAAGAGACACCATTTAAATCTGATATAATATCAGAAATGTCTCTAACTGTAATAGGATGAAGTTCAGTTTTTGAGTATCATTCAACGTTGGATAAGCTACTTCTAGAAAATAGTTCAGTTCATTAGTCGAGGTAGATTTAGTGCCAAAAGAGTTTATAACAAACTCATCTACTATCTGTAGTAACTCAGACATGTTTTTTTGACAAGGAACCATTCCTGTGTTTTAAAGTACCCATAATTAAATTGTGTGTCTTAGTCTTGCATGCAATAAAAGGATCACTAAATGTTTTTTTCATACTAAATTTCAAAGCTGCTTCTAAGGAGACATCCCAGTCATATTGTAATTGAAACATTTCCATCTTTAAAGTCCAAGTCTTTTTCCTATATTCCCCTGATCCTTCTGTGGATTTGGAGAGAACCCAATATAGTTGGGCCCTATGAGCCAAATATTTCAGATATGTGGTGCACTGTTTTTCTTTACCATATCTAGTAAAAAGTGACTTAATGTCTGTTTTTGTATTTCCAGCAGCAAAGTTGCTCATACATACAGTGGACTGTCATTCAGCCTGCAGTAATTGTGTGACTTTCTTTTTGAGTTCTGGAAGATCCATGGGATGTACTGTATATAAACTCCATCTGCCTTTCACTTGTGATGAAGGAGTGGCGTCAGTATAAAAACAAAAATCCAGGAGACGATGTTCAGAAAATTCCACTGGGGATCATTGAAATTTCGAGGGAGACAACTAAGGGGAGAAAATAAAAAAATCATTTCTAGTGGAGAATTAATTTCTAAAATAGATATTACCACAACTAGGGTACTGTGAATGATATGCATCTGCCAAGCTAGCAACCGTCAATATATTTTTCAGAGAAAACACATCACAATGTATTTTATTTGTTTCTGTCCCCTGGGTTCTAACATCCAAACTACTGTTAAACTCACCTCCCAAATAAAAAAAACATTTCTAACTGTATACAGGTAGGGTGTTATGCTTTCAAAAAGAGCTAATCTAATCAATTTCATCTGTGGAGCATAGACATTAATCATTCAAAAAGGAATCAAACAATATGTAAAATCTAACAATGAATCCCTAACTGGGAACATATCAACCAGCTTCATTATCTTGTATTTGGTGTTTTTAAACAAAATCCCAAATTCATCTGCTTTATCCTCCCCGGCAGACCAATAAGAGGGAACCCATACCAATTGTTTTTTAACTTGTGCAATATCAAAAAGAAATGATAGGTGTGTCTCCTGTAATGGTATGATATCAAATTTAGAGTTATAAAGGAAAGAAATAGCCTAGGGTTACCACCTTTTATGAAGCCCAAAGTGGGACATTTCTTACTGAAACATGATTTTTCGCAGGACTGTACTTAACCTCGACCACTGCAACAGACTTGTTTTCTCTATATAATCAGAATTAAGGCTAAGTATCATACCTGCTTAGTTGCTTCTATTGTTTTTTATCATTTTAAGGTTTTTCAGTTAAGGTATTACAGTTTTCTGCAAGATTTAATGGAAAGTCAGAAAATATTTTTTCTACAATAAAGTCAGGACATGTAGTATTTTTCATGCTTTTTTGCAGGACACAGTTTCCCAAATCAGGACTGTCCTGCAAAAAACAGGACAGGTGGTAACCCTAAAATAGCCACCCCTTTTTCTTATGATTCTTAATACTGCATGTATTAAGGGAAGCTAAATTAAAATGGACCATGGGAAAAAGTTAAACAGTACATATCACTGATCAAAAAACAGCACATATACCAGCAGTTCAAGTTACACCTCCCTGTGACCAAAAGGTGGATCTTCTCTTTCTAGGCCTTCTTTTTGGCCTCCCCACTTCCTTCTCAGTTTTGAATATAAGGATCTAGTGGAAGATGCATCTGATTCAATGTCCAGATCACTCCAATCTTTTTTTGACTTCAGAGCTTGTTTTATAGAACAATTGGAGGAGATTGCTCTTCTGTTTTTTTTACTGTAGACCTGGTGACCCTCTTATGTACCACTGTCATGCTACCTGGTGCGGAGGAGGCATTGTGATATGTGTGTGTTTTATAATTCCTCAGTCACTGTGGGTTTGCTGTTGTACCTCCTGTATAGATGTTTGAGACTTTCCCTCTAGTGTGGCTGTGTTCAAAGAGTTTTCACCCACCTCTGGAGTTTGGGGAGGTGTGATGGGAACTAGAAGTGCTTCTGATGTAGAGGGCTCAGACAGTAAAGTCTCAGATGCCTGTATTAGATTAGGACCAGGGGGGCTTGCAGTGGAGGATCTTTCATGGTCTCCAGACCTACAGGAACCACGGGCTTGGTTATTACTAGACTATTGGGCTTTCCCGACCAAATGCTCTTGGTGGAATGGATCATCTCTGTTGCAGGCAGCCCATGGTTATTGCTGGTACATATGCCATTTTCTTCACAAAGGTTACAGCAAAATAGTTTATGGCATGTAAAGCCCACATGGCCAGATTCCTGACACAAGCCACAACTTAACTGGTCGCAGGCACTACTTAAATTATTCTGGGCTCCACATTTATAATGTTCCTTAGGTTGAGCCACATGAAAACTTACCTGTCTGTCCATACCAAGAAAGAAACTATACAGCAAGTAGAACCACCCCTGCATCTGACTATACTAGTTTGACTTTGGTCCTCCAGCCCCTGGCCCAAATGTTTTCAGTATCAAATATTGGTTTAGGCTGTCCCATGATTTCAAACTGTTTTGATGGAGCACATAAAACAATGGCACTGACATTGACCCAGTCATTCCTGGAAAGAATGGTCACAGTTGTTATCAGGGGTTTTGTCAGAGGGATCGCAAACAAATGGGATCCAGATTGACGAGGTTTTCAACTGTTGGTATGTCATCCAGAAACACTCCAAACCTTGAGCCGACTTGAAGCTGGCATCAAATGTGTCCTCCCTGAGATGTGAATAAGGGTGTCAATTTTGGATGCAAAAAATTGCAAAAAGTCCTTTAATAGTTGTCTGGCAACATAAATCCTATCAGGAAGTACAGACAGCCCCCTCTGTACTTTAGCCACACATCATTTTACCAAGTGTGTGGTCTATATGTTTTTTAAAGAAATCTGAATACCTGGGCCCAGTATGGGGTCTTCAAGTATTATCAGTAGAAGGGCCTGGCTCTGTGTCATCTTGAGGGGCTTGTGTTTCTAAATCCCCCTGCCCCCCAAGTCAGATCACTCAATGGAGTTGAATTTGTGTTAGTGTCAACCTGGGGTTCCCTACTGTTCATGCTGTTTGAAACATCCTGCTGCTTAGAGACAGCATGATTTGTGTTTTCATTCATAGCATCAATGTGAGTAGAGGGCACATTAGTTACTGATGCCTTATTAGGAGTTGGAGCCCCCTCACCCTTTTCTCAGCTCTGGGGCCTTTATAACACCAAACCCTTTCGCAGCTTCAAATTATTGAGCAGACTGTATATTAAGTACTTGCTCTTCTGCAACTTGCAGTACCTCTTCAGTTTGTGTGTTTATTGCACTGAAAACTTCATGTTGTAACCCCACTTTACTTTTACAGTATGCAGTGTCATAGTATTGTTTTTAGGTAAAGTGTCCCCAGTCTCACTGACATGAACTGGTGCATTAGTTGTACTCACAGTTCACTTTGCTGACCCTTGTGCACCTGTCCCATTTTTTCCACCTCAGGAAGGTGTGCCTGATCTGCTCTCCATAGTCAGCGGCATTCTACTAACTCTGGCTGAGCTTCAGGAATCGCACTTGCGTCTCTCAAAATCAATGCCTTATCAGCTGCTTGCTTTGTTCTGCATTCTTGGTCCTGCTGAACCTTCAGCTTCTCCATTTCACCACCCTGCCTCACTGCGCACCCACATCCAGGTCGGCACGTTTCCGAGATCCAGAAGCTGCTGCCATTGCTACAGGCGTCAACACCACTGGACCTGACCATAAATCAATACTGGCATCCCAGTATTTTTCTTTTGTTACTACCTTAACTCATCTGTATTTTTCCTTGTACTAAACTGCAATGTATTATTGCCCAGGACCACCTTGAAGATGAGCTTGCTCAATGGTGTATATGCCTTGTTAAATAAAGTGATTGATTGATTGATTGATTGATCCCACTTAGGGTTAAGAATCCACCCGGGGAATCCATTTTCCTTCTGCATCTTGCATCCAGCCTTCATTTCCAAGAGTTCTTTCTGATGACCAGATTACATTTTGTGATGACTGCACAGGGATGTGAAATGCATTAATCAGACGATGCTGGGCTGTCAATCATTCACTTTTTTCTCTTTGACTCAGCTGTTTGTCAGTACTGGGACGTTCAGAGTGCAGCTGTGTGTCAGCAGGAGGGGCAGTATCATCCAGACTACCCCCAGAGTCCAGATCAGAACTTATTTTCCCACCGTTATCAATTGTTTAGCTGATTGTCTATATTTCAGGGATGCTTCCATTTTACTATCTCTTTGTTCACCCAACAGCAGTCAGAGTAAATGACATTTTCTGTCCTGGATTTCTGATTCCAGTTTTTTTTCAGCTACTGAAATATCTTATGCTTCAGTCACTGTTAGGGAGAGTAGCCTCACACTCCATTACTTCCATCTCCATCAAACTAACAGGGTCTTTGTTCTCTAAATAAGAACAGGCTGGGGACGAGGACCTAACCCCTGCCTGCAGCCCCACACCATCCTCCTCCAACTCTCCAGGATCTACCATCTTGAAAATGGGCTAACAGTGCTCCCTTTCAAGAGTAGGGGCATTTCACCGGTGACCAATCAGTAATCTCTCCTGCCATTGCAGGCCTATTTAGAGAGGTAGTAAGACCAATCAGTAATCCCTCCTGCCTTTGCAGGTTTACCCCAGATTGGAAGTAGAAACAATTAACAATTTTTCCTACCTTTGCAAGCCTACCCCAGAGAGGGAGTAGGACTGAACCAGTAATCCTACTTATCTCTACCAGCCTACTCCAGATGGGGAGTAGGACCAGCTAGTCCCTCCTGCTTGTAAAAACTTACCCCAGGCACACAATTACCTTCTTTTCTCGGAAGACAGGGATTTTGCTTTTCTCTTCTCACTACCTCTGACAGATGCACTGTCTTCCTCTGCAATAGCTCCAACAGTCTGTTTCACTTTGCTGTCATACACAGACTGGAAGGGTCCTGGAGCAGCCCCTGCAGTTCACTGTGGAATGTCAGCTCACCCTTCTCCCACTGCACTGTCAGTCATGCTGGGGCAAGGCTGGATGTCTATTGCAGGATGAGCCACTGGCCAGATATTCACACTAGGAATCCTGCTCTCCTCTAGTGTCCTAGGAGCTCCTTGTGGCACCCTTCAGGCCCTGCAGCTTGATTGACTGATGGTGTGACCCCTGAGCCTTGTTGCTTCAATGATGGGGTCAGGGTAAACTAAGATGGCAGTGACCTTTGTGGCTGGGGATACTGGCCCTGAAATTCTGTGTTATACAGAGCTCCTTCCCTTAGTCAATTATCTGTGCTCCACTTGTTTTCATGGTTGCGTTCAATCATCTGGTGCAGTTGGGGCTTTGATCAGAGAATCCCGAGTCCAGGTGGGAGTCACTGTAGTGCTTGTTCACCAGTGCCAGACGACTGCCTTTAATGTGTAGTGGGAGCCATGGTTGCACAGCACAGAAGGTGCAGAAGATTTCAGGCACTCTGGTACTCTGCCTTCAGTACCAGTTGCAGTTCAGGTCTGACAGTGATGGTGGAGCAACAAAATGGTTAACTGATGCCATGGAGTAGGTGCCTGAAGCCCTGGGTGGGGTTACATAGTTTGGTGAGCATGTTTCATTGCACAACATAAAGGGAAAATCCTAAACTAAGAAAATGTACCACATGAGCACAACTAATTATGTTACTGTGTATGGCTTGGTATTCTTAATTACACATTTAGAATGATAATAATCCTAACGCATAGACAGCCTTACATTTAGCACTGGTTGCCTATCCTGAGTGCTGTCACCCCCCCCACACACAAACACTCCCTTACAAAGAATTTTACTGGTACAGCCTTTCTTTTACATTGGCTGGCTGCTGTCTGTACTAATTAGCACAAACTACATTATAAATGAAAAGCTCGATATTTGTAAATTAGGGTTTTATTTATACTCTATATTGTGGCAAATGAGGGGCCCACTGAGGAGGTGAGAGGAGGGCTGTGCTAGTTGACATCTGGGGTAAAACTGGGTGGGGGTGTCACTAGATACCAGGGAGACTTGCCGTTGGACAGGAGTATTACAGGACACCAGGGAATGCTTTGCATGGGATGTGTAGAGAGAGTGAGAGAGAGGGTGTGCCCCATTGGACATCAGGAACTGCTTTGCTTGGGATGGGGAAAAGAGAGGGGGCTCTGCTTGACCCAAGGGAGTACATGGCATGGGAGAGGGAGGTGCCCCACTGGACAAAGGGAGTGCTTGGCATGGGATGATAGAGAGGGTGCCACTGGATACCAGGAAATGCAATACATGGATGAGAAGAGTGGGGGAAAACCAGTGGACACCCCGGAGTGCTTGGCATGAGATGTGGGGGGGGAGTGTGGATACCGGGAATGCTTTATATGCTTTATATGAATGGAGAAAGAAAGAGAGAGAGAGAGAGAGAGGGGAAACCACTGGACACCAGAGAGTGCTTGGTATGAGATGTGGAGAGAGAGAGAGAGAGAGGATACCACTGGATACATTGGAATGCTTTACACGGGATGGGGACAGAGACGGGGTACCACTGGACACCAGGGAGTGATTGTCATGAAATGGGGAGATGGAGGGGGTGCAACTGGACACCAAAGAGTGATTGGCTTAGGATGGGAGAGGGAGGGGTTGCCACAGAACACCTGAGGGTGATTGGCATGGGATGATAGAGAGAGAGGAGGGATACCACTGGACACCACAGAGTGCTTGGTAAAAGATGTGTAGAGAGAGAGATGATATCACTGGATACATTGGAATGCTTTACATGGGATGGGGACAGAAAGGGGATGCCACTGTATGCACTGGAATGCTTTACACAGGATGGGGAAAGAGAGGGGTGCCACTGTACACCAGGGAGTGATTGTCATGAGATGGGGAGATGGAGGGGGTGCAGTTGGATGCCAATGCATGACTGGCATAGGATGGGAGAGGAGGAGTTGCCACTGGACATTTGAGGGTGACTGGCATGGGATGGGGAGGGACATGTGTTGAGACTGGTCACTAGGGATTATTTGGTGGCATGGGAAAGGCGAGGGAGGGGATGCTACTGCACACCAGGGAGTACCTGACATGAGATGGGGAGAGGGAGGAGATACCACTTGACATTAGGGAGTGCTTGGCATGGGATGGGGAAAGGGAGGGGTGCCACCGGACACCAGGAAGTGCTTGGTAGGCTCAGGGAGAGGGAGGGGATGCCACTGGACACCTGGGAGCCTTTGGCATAGGAGAGGGATGGGTGCAACTGGGCACTAGGGAGTACTTGATGTAGGATGGGGAAGCAGGATATGTAAATTCATTGCAGAAAAAGTACAGCAAGATTATGTAAGGGATCAGTGAAAAAACTCAAAAAGTCAGAGAATGCAAAGTATGGGTTCTCGGTTTGATAACCCTAACTGTGTCTGTTTTCTGTAAGCAAGCAAGGCAATAGAGCTTTTGAGGTAACACAGTTTTAAAGCAACCCTACCTGCAGAAACTGGAAAAACAGATGCAGTTAGAGTCATCAACCCAAGAACATTTACTGCATAGCTTTTAGTTAATAAAAAAATGACCCCCACAAGAAATGTGTAACTGTGAAATCTGTAGTAGTACAGTAAATTAATATTTTGTCTTGTGCGGCTCTTACCTCAGGCATTCAAACCTGGGAACAGCAATTCTTTATTCAGTAGGTATAGTAGTCACATTTTATCCTGGTATTCACCTTTCACACCATCTCTTATAACAAGGGTCCCTAGTAATCTGTGGCAGCATTTTCTGATTTCTGCAGCAGGGCTCCTAGGCATCTGGAGCAGCATTTTCTGATTTCTGCAGTATGATTTATTCATTTCTGTAGCAGAATACAGTCCTGCCATTGGCTAAAGTATGATGTGAGGTCATAGATGACATCACATACTGAGCATAGAGAAGGAGCGTCAGGATAAACGAGATGGGGAAGGGAGCCTGACACTATGAAAAACTGTATATTTGAATGAAAATTCACCAAAGGCAATTAATTCTGTGGCACTCTATATATGTATATATATTCTGTGGCATGATGCAAATTTTGCAGTAAATACCACAGCAGTGGAATTGCAGAATTCAGGTGGCTGCTTGAGTACCTCAAACCTCAATATAGTATACCATTGCAGAAATACTTCTCGACAACAGGGATTTCAAATCTTTACAATGTCATATGTGAAAAATTAAGACAAGTCTTGTGCAATGCTGTTGGGAGCATGGTGCATTTATTTATTGAAATGTTTCACCAGGAAGGCACACTGAGCAACAGGTTGCTCATCTCCCGGTGCAATCTGAGGGGAAGGGGTACAATTGGGATGAGACATTTTACATTCAAGTTACAAAGATCAATATAGCATACAATTAATTAAGGCAGTTGTTACAAACAGTGTTGCATACATACGTAATTTGTGAGAACAATTAATAAGTGCAATGGTAATAAGTGAACAAGTGCTGTCGTGAAATAAGAGGTGAAGGAGAGAGCGGATGAGATTGACAGTGCAGAGTCATGTCCCAGAGAGACTCCTTCAGGATGCGGGGAACCCTGCAAGGGGACAGGGGACTGGAGTAGGCATTAGAGAGGGAGGGAGAGAGAGAGAGGGAGTAAGTGTGAGTAACACCTAGGAGGGTAAATAAGACCTAATCTAAAAAGAGAACCCTTCGGGATGCGATGGACCCTGCAAGGGGGCAGGGAAATTCAGGCGATTGTAAACCCTCCTGTGGTTAGGCATTGTAATTATAGATGGCTAGTGAGAGGAAGGGAATGGAAAATAAAACCTGGGAGGGGATGAGGCCTGATCCAAGAACCCACCAGGCTGCTGGGACCTTGCAAGGGGATCTAGAAGGCCAAGGATAGGTAGATGGGGGAAGAAAAGGTGGCAAGCCTAGGAACTATAGGACCCCTTCAGGATGCTGAGAACCCTGCAAGGGGAGTGTGAAGGCTACGGAAAAAGGGGGCGAGAGTAGGGGAAGGGAGAAAGGTATGAGAACTAGCACCTAGGAGGGGCTAGGGTCAGTAGAGGCAGTAAAGTCAATAGAGGCATTGGATAAACTCTGAAGGGGGACGAACTGTAAGGAGCAAGATGAAGGAAATTAAGGTGGGTCATAACAGGAACAGTTAGGTGCAAGATAGGTGCAAGATAGTTGGAGAGGGCAGTGTTGATGGAATAAAGGGAAGAGGAGTGTCAGATTTTGGGGGTAGAGAGTTCCATATTTTAGGGAAACAGTGAGAGTACCCAGACTGGCCAGAGGGGGTGGAATGGCAGGGGACAGTTAGTGTGCAAGTATCGGTAGATCTGAGGGCATGGGAAGGAGGAGGGGGTGTTATAAATGAGGGGGAGAGGTAGGAAGGGAGTTCACCCAGCCAGTGTTTAGTGGTGAATTTAGCGCTATCTGAGAGGCGTCTATTTGTAAGGGAGGAGAAGGAAAGGGCTCGACAGAGGTCACAGTGGTGGGTGCGAGAGGGAACATCAAGGGCAGAGCAGTAGAAGGAGTTGAAGAGAGTGTCAAATCTGGTCAGGGGGGACCTAGGAGTGCCACCATAGACTATGTCACAGTAGTCAAAAATGGGGAGAATCATCTTCTGGACAAGCTCATGCCTAGCTGCATGAGGGATGCAGCTGTGGTTCCTGAACAAGGCACCAAGCTTGAGGCACATTTTTTTCTGGATGGCGTCATTGTGTCCAGAGAAGTTGAGGTGTTGGTCTAACCAAACCCCAAGGTATCTGAAGGACGAGGTGTCCTCAAGTAAATTCCCATCAAGAGTGCGGAAAGTGGGCAGGGAGGGAAGCCTAGAGAGTCTCTGCCTTGTACCAAAGGTCATGGAGACTGTCTTCTTAGCATTAAGGAATAATTGATAGTTTGCAAACCAGAGCTGGACCTTGTTGAAGTTGTGCTGCAAGCTGGATGTAACCTCAGCTGGGCATGAGCCAAATGCATACAGGACAGTATCATCAGCATACATGCATATGGTGGAGGAGAGGGAGCAGGCAGATGGCAGGTCATTTCAGAACAGGTCATCTCACAACAGATATCTGGACAAGTTATCAGCCTGAACTCTTCATGTCTGTCACAGCACATTGGGCATGTTTCAATAATTCACGTGGGGCTGGGGACAGTGAAGCATCGCAGTTTGTGGTTTTAAGAATGTTTTATTTTCCATCTGAACATATCTCATACAGCATCAATGAAGAGCTCCAAAAACCAATACAGCAATGGATCACTTCACAGGGACTGTCAGTTGGCTTTATAGTTGCAGATAATGGATCCAACATAAGGAAGACCTTGGGGGGGGGCTTTGTTCACATCAGCTGCTTTGCGCATTGCTTAAATTTAATAGTTCAAGGTTTTCTCGATGATGACAGGGAGATTAAGGCTCTCGTTAGCACTGCTTAAAGAATATGTACTCATTTCAGTCACTCAAGCAAAGCCCATTACTTGTTTGAAAAAATACAGCAGGAGCACAGTTTACCTTTGCACAAACTGATCCAAAACATTTCTACTCAATGGAATTCAATCTATTATATGTTCCAAAGGCTGCTGGAACAAAAGAAAACTGTCAGGCAATACACCATGGAAAATAAAACTGGTGATGCAGATGTCTGTATTACTCCACCACAGTGGGCCATGCTGGAGTTTCTAATTTTCCTGATCCAGCCATTTGAGAAACTCACCAGGGAGGTTAATGCAAACACAACAACTCTCAGCCAGGTAATACCCCTAATAAAAAATATTAAAATTCAGATTAAAATCTGATTAGGGAAATGTTAGAGAAGCAAGACAGTTCCATGATCACACAGGCTGCCAGTGGTGCTGCTGACACATGCAGGTTACCCCCCCAGAATGCAACAAGATCTAACGAGAGGTATGATCAAAAACGTTGATGAAGATGATAAACTATGTAAAATGCTTCATTCTGAGTACTACATTAAAGCAACAATCTTGGACCTACAATACAAATTGACTCAACTACTGAGTGGTGATGATGACACTTGTTTCGAGATAAACAAACAAGAAATAATTGACGAGGTGCATGCTGTCATGGAACAGAGTACAACAGTAGCACCACATTCAGAATCTTCTTCACGACACAGCACAGCCCAGCATCAGGTGGCCCATCCTCTACTATTGTGGCATTTTTCTCCCTCTTCCTCCTCAGCCACTGCAGCTGAATCTTCTTCTTCTTCACCACCAGCCAAGCATAACACTGTCCCACAGTCACTTGGTTCAGCTTCATGTCTCTGGAGTCACTTAGAAGATGTAATTGCAACATCTTCTTTATCTGCCTCTTGTAACACAGCTTCAGCACAGACCATTGTTGAAATGTACCTGGCAGAGCCCAATATCAGCTGAATGCTGATCCTTTGGAATACTGGAAATCCAAACAAAATATGTGGCCTGCTTTAGTAAACATTGCAATGAAGTACATGAATTGCCCTCCGACTAGTGTCTGTTCAGAATGATTGTTTAGTTCAGCTGGTAACGTCCTTACTGACACACGATCCTGTTTGACACCAGAAAATGCTGAGCGCCTCACATTTCTCAAAGTTAACATTTCTCACTTTAATGTCAAAAATGATACCTGAATAAAACATACACTGACAGCTCGGAGCAGGCCCTATCCACAAAACACTTTCAAGAATGTGTGCCTGTGGTGAAAATCTTTTGTGAATAGGGTCTACTATATGAGGTAGCAATTAATTGCAGCAAGTCAGGTCAGAATGGACTAGACCAGGCCACTATTACTTGACTGATCACATGAGCAGCACAGAATAGAAAAAACATAATAACATCAGTGGGTTCAGAGTCCAAGCAAGCAACTGCATTTCATGTCACAAACTTACTAGGTGGTACCTGGTACCATTATTTGATCTGGAAGGTAGGGTACTGCTGTCTACCACTACTGCTACTACTATCACTTTTTGTCCTCATGAGTCACGACTACTACTACTACAGTACTACTACTTATCACTTTTGTCCTCATGAGTCCCGACTACTACTTATCACTTTTTGTCCTTACTCCAGTCCTTACTACTACAACTTGTCACTTTTTTTGCCCTCAGCAACTGATCCTGAATGTACTGTTTTAATTTTCATACAGTGCATGGCTTAGCAGTTGCCTGAAACCCAGAAACTGAATACTCTTTGTATATTTCTCACGCCCTCCATATTTGGCTGTGATTACTTCACAGAAAACAAGCTGCTAAATTGAAAATTCATATAATTTCTTTATTGTTTGTGTGTGCTAGGTATGCTAGCCTGGTTACATCTCACTTACATTAACTGGGCTGAGATTATTATATTACTATATTTTATTTTTGATACTTAAATTACTTGGCAGTGGCTGGCAGCACTTGTGGATCTAGGAAGGATGTAATTGTGTTGTGTGTCTGTCATCAGGTCTTCAAGTGGCAGTGACAAACTTTTTTATGACTGCACTGCACTTGACTGATGAGATGTGTGACTGGCTGCCTGCCTGGGTGATGGAGATCACTATGTCTTTCATTTTTCTTCTTTAAGGAGTCAGCGTGCTAATCAGATTCAGTAGAAATAGTCATAGTACTAGAAAACATTACCACCTCTTGGACCAGGTAGTGTACCATACACTACAGTACGCCGGTGCATGCAAAGCAGTTGCATCATTCACATGGGTAGGATGGGTGGGATCTCTTAGTGCTGCTCATTTGATCATTCATATCAATTTATTTGGCCTGTTCAGCTCTGACTGGAACATCCATCAAAATAATACCAATACAGCACCATTAATTAAAAAAGAAAATATCTTAGCTGCCTGACAGTGCCTGCAGTGCTTGGTTGTGCTAAGATATAGGTATTTCCATCTGTCTGTCTCTTTCTCTCTCTCTCTCTCTCCGTCTTTCTGTGTGTCTCCTAGCACACTCATGTCATGGACCCGAGCAGGATATGCCACCATTAGAGGCCAGCCATGAAGGGGCTAGTAGTGAGTGATTGCTTTTTATTTAGCAGTTTTACATTAATCTTTATACAACGAATCCATTAAATTATTTCCTTTGGGCCTCTGTGTCAAATATGACCGACTTTGGCCACTTTTATGTATTTTTTTGCATTTTTTCAAAGATCTGTCAATAAATCAGAACAAATCAGAACTTTACCGTGTTCTGGTTCTTATTTAACAAGGGTCAGAACTTCATCAAGTTCTCCCAGCCCTAATCCAGATGTTCCAGGTGTTACTTCTGGGTTACTACCCCTGCCTTGTGCCCATGGGGGCCAAGCAAACATGAGGGGCCTGAGCTCATTAAACTCCTCAGGTGTGGGATTTGGTTTGGAAGGGGAACAAGGGGAATAACATGATGCCTCTACCCAGAGAAGAAAGTAGTAGGCCAGAATGATAAGAATCCAGAACAGCAATTCCCAGCTCAAATCCAGCAGGTGTGCTCGGTATCCATCCAAACTTGCAACAGCAAATACCAGCACCACAGTTATTGTGCAAATGGGGCTTTTGTTTAGCATGCAGAGACAAAATGCAAACACACTTGGCTCTGCCTGGCTGCAGTGTTTGTATTTTGTTTCCACAGTGGAGTTACACTACAAGCTCTTTTTGCACAATATCTGGTGGTGCTGGTATTTGCTGCAGAATGATAACAAGTAGAATATTGCCCCTGAGATGCAGTATCAACCCACCTCTCAAATAGCTTTAAGACTCTATCCTGAGACCAACTAATAACAGTACCCACATTTTAAATGTAAGCAAAATACTTTGGAACCAGCTAAGGTAGATTGCTAATAAATTATAACATGCTCACGCACCAAATTCTCAGAAATTAACAGATCCAGAAGCAAATGATTTGATGCCTCTTAATGGACCAACATAGATGTAACAACAAGAACAAAGTGTTCTAGCTTTTGGACCAATCTGTCCTTCTTCAGAAGCGTAATGGCAGTTATTTAGAAAAAACAATACTTTTAACAGCTAGATCATGCAGAAAAGACAGAAAAAATCCCCATTGGTTTAAAATACTCATTTAAAAAATACAGACGATGATGTCAGAGAAGTTTAATAGTACCATGTTACCTTCAGCTGAGAGGGTCCCAGGGTCAAAGGTGCAAAACACATACAAAGAATCCTACTGCATACAAATTTAATTGACATAAGATAACACTACTGGAGCAGATGACTCTTAAATCAAGCTAGGAGTGTCACAGTGTGTATAAGGATGTGATTACTGAAAAACAACCCCCACCCAGATTAAAGACATACTGAGATTGTCTTAGGACTCCAAGAAGTTTCAATGTATGCATTATAGACAATAAATTACCAGTAAAGCTGTCTTAAAAACATCAGTGCACACTGTATGATGTATGAAACTTAGATAGACCTATCACCCAGCTATACTCTCCAGCTAGATATCATGCCCCACAAACTTCAAAAACCTCTAGTGTAGTGACAGGACTTTATAAATGATAATTTAAATATAAATTGACAGTGTAGGTGTCAAACAAAAAACTCTTGTCGAGGACCACCAAGGAATTAAGACAATGTAGCCTGATATGTACTGATATAAATAAATTCTCAGTGTATAACAACTTGATGTACCAGAAGTGTCTAAGAAATCTGAAAAAGAGGTAAAAAATTAATTTCTCTCCTCTTCACACAAACAATACACCCTACCCCACCCCACATCCCCATAATGGGGGTAACTATCTTTAAGGGACACACACACACACACACACACCTAATGAACCTTCATTCACATCAATCACTGCAATTGTTCCCCAAAGGAATTCAACTTGTCATGAAATCCCAAGTAAAAGGGATCATGTATCCTAATATCTACAGAGCAAACATGTGACACTATTTAACCTTACTCCTATCTGTGTAGTAACATTTCTAAGGATTCTGGATAGAACCACAATGAAATAAAACTGCCACCCTCCCCAGGGTAAGGTAACTAGAAGTAAATATTACGTATGTCTGTAAGACCAGCGGTCTAACATACTTACATTTCCACAAATCACTATAATACTAGCCTAATGTAAAAAGATCTGTCTAGGACCCCCATGCAAATGAGATCTCGCACCCCAATATGTTCAGAGTTAAAAAAAATATATATATGTGACAGTCTATGATAACACTCCTGTATGTACAATAACAGCTAGGTAATCTGAATATGGTGCAATGGAATCAACCCCACTCCTGGGTGAAGGTAAAAAGTAAGGAGGAATTAATCTTCATTATGTGTGTGAAGTAAGAGTAGTAACACAATGTAACTCCATGTGTCTAAATAGAAGCCTACCTGAATGTGACAACAAGCCCCACACCTGCTATATACACATACCTCCCAACACATACCCACACACATACATTCATGCACACACACACACACACACACACACACACACCACCCACATGCTGAAGTCCCATAATATGCCAGTCTGAAGAAGAAGAGGTCTGTGGATGTCCATTTCTGTAATGTCCCATGAAACCCAGATCAATCCTATCTGCTACCACACTGAGATGTAAAATAAGTTTAATCTCAAAAGCTCGTCTCTGTTGTCTGTTTTTGAGATTTCCTTTTAAAACTATTACTGACACATCCGAAATTGAGTGTTCAGGCTGGGAGAAGTGGTGCCCCACTGGTTTTTCAGTCTTCTTTGTTTTAATAGTGTGTCTGTGCGAGTTCATCCTAGTGCGGAGCTGTTGGCTTGTCTCTCCAACATAACCTGTTTGTGGACATCTCTTGCACTGAATGAAATAAACAACATGTTGTGATGTGCATGTATAACTCTCATGCACCTTGAATTGTCTGTTTTGTGATGTAACCACACAGTCTGAAGTAGAAATGAGCTCACAAGTCTTACAGGTGCATTGGTTGCAGGGTCGTGTGCCATTGTGTGACATGATATTCTGTTCTGGTGAAAGCTTGCTCCTAATAATCAGGCTGACTAAATTTGGTGATTATTTAAAAGATAATAGTAGAGTTCCTTAAAAATACAATTAAGGGTTTCATCCTCACTAAATATTGTGTGGAGGTCTTTAATAATCTTACGCAGAAGTTCAAGGTCTGGATGATATGTGACTACTAAGGGTATTCTGTCTGTAGCTGTCTTTTCTTTATATTGAAGTAGTTGTTGTCTTGGTACTTGCGTTGCACGTTCTGTTATCCTGTCAATTTCTCTGGAAGAGTGTCCCTGCTCAATAAAGGTGTTTTTCGACATAGCCAAATGTGTATCTCTATCATCCTCATTTGAACAAATACAGTGACATCGGAGTGCTTGACTGTACATGAAAGATTTTTTTTGTGTGATTTGGGTGATTACTTTTCTTGTGCAGGTATCTCTGTCTGTCTGTTGGCTTCCTGTAAATACATGTATGTAAGGTTCCATCCTTAATGGTGACTGTGGTGTCCAGAAAATTAACATTGGTGGTAGAATACTCCAGGGTAAGCTTTATGGTAGGGTGAAGGTTATTAAGTTCTTGATGAAAATCTTTAAGTGCATCTGTGCCCTCCATCCAGATAATAAACAAATCATCAATGTAATGGAAATAAGCTAGTGGTTTATGGGGGCAGTGCCTTAAAAAATCCTCCTCCAAGTCTGCCATAAAGAGTTTAGCATACTGTGATGCCATCTTGGTGCCCATTGCTGTTCCCATAGTTTGAACATACTGTTTACCATTGAAGTTGAAGTTGTTGTGTGCCAAAATGAATTCCATAGGTTCCCCCACCACTTCAGGGTTGATGTTTTGTTCCGGTCCTTTCTCCTGTATGTATTTGAGGCATACTGTAATGCCATCCATGTGTGGAATATTAGTGTAGAGGGATGTTACATCCATTGTCACTAAAATGGTATCAGACGGTAAATCCTTATAACCAGAAAGTACACACAAAAAGTGCATAGTGTCCTGGATATAACTGTCTCTTTCCATAACCAGCGGTTTCAAAATGGTCTCTACAAACCCTGAGATCCCCTCAGTCAAGGTACCATTACCAGAGACTATGGGTCATCCCGGATTGCCAGGTTTATGTATTTTAGACAGCATGTAGAATGTTCCTAGCCTGGGTTCAGCAGATGAGGTCGGTTAGTTTTTTAAAATTAACAGGACTTTTTTGTCTGCAACACAGGTCCTGCGAAGAAAATAGGGGCTATACAAAACTGGTCTAGCAATGATTTTTGGCAATGACAACAGGATTACTACTTCCAATATTTTTAGTGCATCACCCAAGCAATGGGATCTCAGGTGTCCAGGCCTCTCTGCAGAAATAGTCTGTGAGGCCTCCCAGCACCCACACACAAGATGTCTGATAAGGCATACTGTACTGTAGACCACCCACTGCCCTCAGTAGAAGACCCCTTTTTATGGCTGCACAGTGTTAGTAATGCAATATATTGCTAACAAGAGAAGAGGGAGCTGGACAGACAGGAATAGGAACTGACATACATTACCTTCTACTTCTATAGTGGAGTTTCATCACCTCATTGGTATGCATGAGATCCCTGCTCTTCTGTGTCTGTCTGTGCCTCCCATCCCCCTCCCCTCTTCCACCCAGATCTACTTTATTCATTAATCTATGGTTCTGACACTTTTTTCTGTTTTCTGTGCCACCAATGCAGCTGAAAGAATGCTGCTGAGTCCACACAATACTTAATGTAACAGGGGCAGGTGTCAGTGATTAAAAAACAATTGTATCATCAACTAATATAGATCTTGCATAGCAGAAACAGTTTTATACCTTCTTAGTCGGCACTGTATTATGAGAACAAATGATGGAGAGAGAATGAGACTGGTCATTATGCTGATGACACCAATTTACATAGGTATGCAGAGAGTGGCAATGTAAACTGAACTGGGAGCTCTGGATTCCTCTTCTGTCTATCTGATCATCAGGAAGAGAAAAAGAAAAATCAGCATTTATATAGCACTTTTATACACATTGTATCCCAAAGCACTTTACAAGCATTGCGAGACCAGTAGTGAAGTGATTGAATGTGTAGTAGCAACCATTTTGCAGATCAACACCCACACACAGCCTTGGACAATTGCATGAACCAGTTTTATGGGAAGGAGACTGTTGGCCAGAATACTGGGGAAAATTCCTTGCTGTTTTGTGAAAACTGCCTTGTGTCCTTTTACTTCCACCTGGGCACCCACCTGGACAGCACCAGAGATGGGTAGAACAGACCTCGGTTTAATGTCTCATCCAAAGGACAGCATGCTCCAACAGTAGAGCACCCTCCTAATACTGCACTTGGGTGCCAGCATTGATGGGATGAGCCTGATCCTGGTGTAGGACCACAACCCATGACCTTCTGGCCCAGAAACGGATGTGCTACCAACTGAGCCACACTGAATACTACCACTTAGACTAAACGTTGATCAGTTAGAACTGTGATTGCAGTATGTCATCAAGGAACTGTACCAATGCAAAACCATGATACAATAATTACTATACACTGCTTTGCATCAGAATAGATGAAAAAAGAACACATTTGTTACAGGTGGGTGATACCTTTTATTGGACTTTTATTTCTTGAAAGCTACTTTAAAAAATGTTTTTAGTCCAATAAAAGGTATCACCTGCAACATATTTTTATTTTGTCTTCTACATCATAGAAGAAAAAAATCAGCATTTATATAGCTCTTTTCATATACAGTGTATCCCAAAGCACTTTACAAGCAGTGCCAGACTGGTAGTGAAGTGACTGAATGTGTAGTGGCAGCCATATCGCACATCAACACCCACACACAGCCTGGACAATTGCAAGAACAGGTTTTATGGTAAGGGGAATAGTGGCCAATACACCATGAATGTCCCCTTCTCTTTGTGAAGAGTGCCTTGGGATCTTTTACTTCCACCTGGACACCCACCAGGACAGCACCAAGATGGGTAGAAGGGTCTTTGGTTTAACATCTCATCCAAAGGACGGCACACCCTAACAGTACAGTACCCCCCAATACTGCAGTCGGGTGCCAGTGCTTAGGTACGAGTCCAATCCTGGTGTGGGATGAGAACCCACAACCTTCTGATCCAGAGGCGGATGTGCTACCAACTGTGCCACGCTGACTCCTAGACTAGACTAACATGGCTGCCATGTTTCTCCATCAGAATAGGTCAAACTAGATCCACATTGTTATACACAATGTCTTCTGCAGAAATCAGTGGCAGTGGGGGAGGGGCGAAAAAAGGATATAAAAGTAAGAGCAATAGTTGCGTTGGGAAAGTGCACTTCTGCACCTGCGTCTTAATAGCACAGCAAACCCCAATTTAACCTGCTGCAAAACACCATACCAATTCCTGATATCTCATGAGCCTTGATCTTAGGCTCAGCTACTGCAGCTTGCTCGGGATAACAGTGAGTAAGTGACTATGGTGGGATTTAAACCTCAATGTCCTGGTTCCCAAGCCGATGATTCAACCACTAGACCCCAGTACCATCCCTCTGTCACATTTTTGTAAGGCTGCTTAGTGAAGCGTAAAGCAGACAGTAGTGGAAATGTGAGGGACCCGAGGGAAACTCAGTTCTGAAACTGAAATTAGAATGACTCAATTCCAGGAGTAAAACAAAGAATGACTACTTTTGTGTAAAATACACACCCCAAAAGGCATACAACTGACTAAATAAAGTATAAAAATGCAATACATAATGAAGAAACATACCCCCAGACACCAATCAAACATGGTGAAAACTAGATCACAGGTGATGGGTTCCCTTTGTGAATACTTTCCATTTTCCAGCACTGAAAGCAGACTTCTTGTCAGCATTCTGCTGGCTGTGCCCAGAACTGGAATAGGTGAACTTTGCCTTTTTAAACCCTTTGAGGGAGAAGGTCAGCAGGATGGCAACTAGGGGTGGGTGGGTGAATAACTTATTTTGAATATTTGGCTGAATATTTTTATTCGGATCTCCAGATATTCAAAATGTGGTGTTTGTATTCGTTATTCATGTTCCTGTGGGGAAAAAAGTAAAAAAGACATCCCTCATGCTCCTCCCCAGTCCAGCTGTTTAAAGACCCATAACCCCTATCTCTCTACCCACCCTCCTCCCAAAAACACCCACAATTTAATGTTTAAAAAGTGATCCCACAATGAGCAACCGGCACAACCCACCCGCCTCCACGACCAGCCACTGTCTCTTGAAGCGCTTTTTTTAGTAGGTCTTAGGAAATAAATAAATATTCCTCCCACCCCCTACCTTGGCAGAAGTACCCAACTCCAAACCTCCTCCCTTCCCCTCCCCACACCCATATTTCCTTATTGTGAAGCCCCCGAGTGTGGGAAGGCGACCGACACATCCTGCCCTCCTCCATGGCTGTCTAACTTCTTGCGAATGAAGAGCTCCCACACTTGCTCATATAGTAAAACAGCTGATCACGTGATCAGCTATTTTACCATGCAACCAAGCGTGTGAGCACTTTCATTCACAAAAAGGCAGCTGGCTGCAGAGGAGGGCACATTGTGTCAGTTGCCTTCCCACACCTCAGTATTGGAAGCTTCACAATGAGAAACTGTGGGTGACGGGGGGGGGGAGTTAGGAGTTAGGTGCTGCTGCCAGGTGGGAGGTGGGGATTATTTCTTTCTTTCCTAGGACCAACAAAAAAAGTGCAAAAGCGCTACAAGAGATGGCAGACGGGTTTTGCCGGACACCAAATGTGGGATCGTTTTTTAAATGTTAAATTGTGCCTGCCGGGGGCAGGAGGGTGGGGTTGTGGATCTTTAAACAGTTGGGCTGGGAAGGTGGATGGGGGCTTTTTTCTTTTTTTTTACTTTTTTCAACATTTTCCCAAATTATAGTGCAACTATTCTTTATTCGTATTTGAATAATGAATAGTGCATTATTCATGGTATTCAGGAAATACTATTCATCCCTCGCACACCACTAGTGTTGAGCACAGCAGAGCTGTAATGCAGTGCTGTTGATTATGTAGGAATATATACCATTGTATACCAGCTGCTTGACCCCACCATTTCAAGTAGTTCCCAGAGGGTAGCTGAATCTATGCCCCATAACCTTTTTCCCTGTTGTCCAGGAAATGTGGGATTTTTTTCAGCACAATAATACAACAAGTAAATTACAACTAAGCCACACATTATTCTATATCCAGTGATATTGGCTCTGACCAGAGTTTGTTTAGTTAAACTGCATTTCTGGTTTAACCACTGGGTACCCAGGTAAGCTGTGCACTGTTGCAGGCCTGGTGATACAGTGCCTGGGATCTTGCATGGGTGCACTTATGGATATGCCAGCTTCCTTTTACTCCACCCTACATGCTTTTGGCTAGTACTTTGTATCAAAACAAATTGTTATCAAACAGGGAAATCCAACATGAAAATTGTATTCCAATAGGAAAATTTCTACAGCAGCATTTGTGGTTGGCAGACCAGTACTCACGTGTCCTGTATTGATTTGGAAACAATCACAGACAGTTTATAATAGGTAATGATGTAGCAGTAGATGGATGGTGGGTGCAGGCCCGGGCAAGTCCTGATCACTGTGACGTGGCTCTCTCCCTGCCTCTTGATCAGCAGCTCGTGGCAGTATGGCAAGTTTGGAAGGGCTGTGAACAAGGAGATACCCTGCAGTGCTTACTCGATTGTAGGTACAAAGCATTCGGAGCCAGGCTCCTGACAGCCTCCTCCCTGGGAACACCAGGCAGGGCAGAACAGCTTGTTCCTACCTGTGATATCAGCAGTTTGCAGGTGGCTTCAGCAGGTTTTGTCTGAAAGGCAGCAGTTTTGTCTTGTCACAGCATTGCAGGACTCATAGCACTTTCTAGAAGTTTCAATTGAACCTCAGCAATCAGATGCAGCTCTCACTAGGATCTCTGGCTCAAAGACCTTGCTATTTAGTTATTTATTTAGTTTTTGTTTACTGGGTAAGTGCACTAGCCACAGAAATGACTATTTTCAGGCACGACCTGGGAGGTTACAACAGAGATTATACAATACAGAGTGAATACAAAAATGAGGTAGAATATACAATTTCATATGATGGCAGAGACAAAATAAACAATAACAGGAGATGCTGTCATTGACATGGCTTTACAGTGTAGTTCCTATGAAAGAATGCAGTCATGTAGAACATCAGAGAGTAGCATATTGTGGCTAATTATAATGTAAATAAAGAAACTATAACACACGGATGACAGTAAGGTAGTAAAAGCACAAGGTTCGTGGTTAGTGGTCCCCGGTAATCCAATAAAGCCACCTGACACCAGATGTTGTTTTAAATCAGTAGTCATTTATTAATACCCAAATAAGCCGTAACAATTTTACCTCTAACATGATTAAGTCTAAACAGCTGATGGCTTTTTACCACCAGGACTACAGGTGTTCAGAAAAAGTGAAGCAAACTTGCTCCCTCTTTCTGGGTGTCCAGCATCTATAAGTAGCCTTGTAGCTATTCCTCTTGGACACACTGGACATGACACCTAGGTCCTGTATTTATACTCAACTTGTTTACATCAAAAATGCATAGTGGAAATTTCCAAACTAGTACAGCAAATTTTAGCCTAGACACTATGCCATTTAATAACATCATGAGGCAAGGTTTAAAAGTACAGTGGCCATGAGATACCTCGGTCAAAAGATACATTTGACACTTTGCTGAGACAGGGGAGTTTCATTTATCCTCATCCTTGGATGGAAAAACAAGTGGTCAGGGGATTTTACATTTATCAAAAATAACTTGCTTACAAATGCAAAAGTAGCCTTGTACTGGACAGTGGCCAGGACACGTATATCATTATTCCTTATCAGTTCCTTGTTATGCATATTTTTAAACATGAATAGTCATGAGATGGGGAGCTTTAATAGTCAAGGCCAGACGCGGTTACTAACAGCTGCATCTTATCTTGACCACAGCCTTTAAAAAGGCCTGTTTTGGTGCAAAAAGTGCTTTCTGCTGAACAAAGTAAATTCATTTGCTTAGGTCATCTGTTCATAACATGGCTTATGCTTTTCCAATTGGTTTTCTACATTTTATTCTAACAATTAACCTCTTAAACTCCTACATGTACATACACATTAATTCACATTCATTAGCCACTCGCAGCCCTTTACTAGCCATACATATCAGTTCACACGTTGGCATCATTCAGTTATTCATTAACCATTTGCAGCCTCTGCAAGCCTTGTTAAACCTTTTTTTATGTTCTCAACCTTTTGGTTAGCCAACTATATATAAATGTTGTTGTTAATAAACTTGTATAAAACTTTGGTTACTGGTCACTAAAACCTTGGCCACTGGTCAGTAAACTTTGGCCACTGGCCACTTTCAACAATAAGGTAGGGACAATATGGATTGCAATTAGATACATGAGAGGACATAAAGAGAGGATTTCCAGCTAAGCAACAGTGTAATGGTAAGGGCAAGCACAAAAAGAGCATTAAGGAAATGGGTGGGGGGAATACAGAATTTAACAAATAAAAGGGGAAACCAATCAAAGGCAGAGACACACAGTGGAGCAGTAGAAGGTAAGTGCAACCAAAGAGAAAATGAGCACAGACATAAAGGGGAGCTAAGCCTTTAGCTTTACTCCTTAACACCTCTCTCCTTTCAAACCACATGGGAAGGACTCACTCTGAACTCTTTCTAGACTGGGGAAAAGTTCTGTTTAGACAACTCCTTACCTTAGTCTTTGATTAGTTACCAGGCCTGTTACGATCTGGTTCCCTTACTGGCTGGAAAAGGGTGTCAAACACTCGGCTGCTGTTCCTCCAAATTGCCTGAGTCTGTACCAGGATACCTTGCATTCCAGTTGGCTGATTGTGGGGTCAAAGGTCAGTAAGATGGTAACGGCCATTCATTTACATTCTGCACAATGCCTGCTGCTGCTTACATACAAGTTTCTTTGCTGCTCGCTGTTTACTTAAACTTTTTCTAACACTTAATCCTGCTGAGATTATAGTCTGGTTTGCAAAAATGACATCAGCAGTTCCTCTGGTTCATCTTTATGTGCAAAGGCAGCCATTTTGTCTGCAGCACAAAACTAAAGAACAACAAATCAACATCAGCTGTGTTTCACCTGGCCTCCAGCACCAGTTCAAGTCAGAGGATGCGGACATCACAGGTGGATCCATCTCGAGCCTCTGGTGACTCACAAGGAGAACCCCACCTTTGGGAAGGTTAGTTACACATTTGAAACCTTGTCATAGGCAGAGCTCAGTAACTTGCCAAATTTATGCTTTTGCTATATCAGGCTGTCTCTCTCTCTCTCTCTCTCTCTTTCATTACACCACCTGACCCATTTGCATTAATCTCAACAGGTGAGGCGAACACCCTTCCAAAGTATACATTTTAACCCACTTATCTCTATTACTGGTGTGATGTCTGCCATAGAATAAAGGTGTGTGTGGGGAATGTTCCAGTGGCATGATAACTGAGATCTGTACTACCATTAGGGAGAACTGGGTTCCATAACTCACTAGGGCTCCCAGGTCCTGGACTGGGAGAATTATTACAGAATGTAGCTAATTGTCTGAGTCTGTGTTCAGGCTTTTTTCACCACTCAGTAGTTCTTTAGCTCTCTGCTTTTTTTTTATTACGCATGTGGGCAGAGCCTACAGCCATTTTGGGATTGATTGTATCTTAGAAAAATGGCCGATCATGGAACCTTCCATTGGACTTTTGGAAGAATCCTTCTGAAAGTCCAATGGAGCTTGAAACACTCCATCATGATCGGCCACTACGGAATAACAGCCGCACTATTTTGGCTGTTACTTCCACATTCTGGGGCAAGAACTGTGCATGTGCAACTCACACACATGTGCAGTTCCTCTGGCACCACCATGTTGTGAATGACAACATGCAATTCACTGCAACTACGCATGCATGAGTGCCATGCATGTGCAGTTGTGTCCTCACCACCATCTTTCAGATGGCACTCCTCCCACACTCTCCCACTGTTCCTGTCCTCCCCACTCCCTCCCAGCACTGGCAGAAAAGAACACCCTCCTGCCCCCTCCCACTGCTGCTGTCCTTCCTGCTCCCTTCATTCCCTGTCCCCATGCTGACAACAGGGTGCCCAATCCCCATGTTGGCATTATGTCCCCCCAACTCATGTGGCACACTGGGAGCCCACCCCAGTGTGCCCAAATGTATGTGATCCCCGTACCAACATTGGGGTGCCCAATCCCTGTGTGGGCATTATGTGCCCCCCCAACTCATGTGGTACACTGGGAACCCACCCCAGTCTGCCAAAATGTATTTTTTTTATTTTTTCCCATGCCGACATTGGGGTGCCCAATCCCTGTGTTATCATCATGTACCCCCCAACTCATGTGGCACACTGGGAGCCCACCCCAGTGTGCCCAAATGTATGCTTTTTTTCCCTGTAAATAATGAAAACCGTCTCCCATGTTTTGTTTTGTTTTTCCTATAAAAAAGAAAACAGTCCCTCATCATTGCCCCACTCCCCACTCCCCTTCCCCACCCTCCTACTGAGCACCCACCTCCCTGCACCCCCTTACTCCATACTTACCCCAGAGCTCAGCACTGTCATCTTCTCTGGAATGAGACACGTCTGCACTCTTCAAAGCCAAACTGCAAACTAAAGAATCAAAGGTAAGCATGCTATGCTGTTACTCCATGGGGTTTTCAACTTATGTTGCTAAATCAGCCATTTTTTTGGAATTTTGGCCCCAAATTTTCAACATAGGGTTCTTGGGACCCCACCTCGTGAGGGCATGGGTCATAACAGCATGGGACACAACCACGCACAGCAAGACTGCGCTGTTACAAACAGCGTGCAGCAAGACCCACAAGTACTTTATTTGTTTTACAGGGAGGCTTTGTCCCCCATGCCTCCCACACCCCTGGAACTATTATAACCAACTCCGATGGGGTGTGGACACAGGGTCAAGAAAAAGTACTATAAATAAAAGATTCCCTTACAGGGAATCAAACCTCTTTCTCCCCCAACCCCATGCACTGCAGGGACAGGTGCTGTAGCCACTCCACCATGGGAGTGGCTCGACCAAGAACCCAACCTGCAGTGTCCACATACACTTCCTTCTTCCGGGTGAGCGACAGGGGGTAGCAATCCTTTCGTATCCCTGTAATTCCCCTGTCATTCTTAAGCCTTTCACACTCTTCACAGTGTGGTCTTGCTGTGTGTGGTTTTCTCCACGCTATTCTGACCCGGTAGGCCTCATGAACACTGTCACTGTCCTTTTGTTACTCGGTCCCGAAAGGTGATTTCACTGTCGCTGCACGGAATTGCCTTTTGGGACTGATAAATGCAGCAACAGTGCCACTGTTCATGAGGTGGTGTCCCAAAGCCCATGTTGTGATTTGGAGAAACAATTCCAAAATCGACTGTTACTTAAGCATGCATTACGCAGATTCTGCGACACCCCTAATCATCAATTTTTTATATTTTCACTCCAGATTTTCAACACTGCCATTTTTGCACACCTCCTTATTAACAGTACAGCTGTCATTTTTCACATCCTGCTTGAAATGTGTTTTCACGCCTGTAGCACAGAATGGCGCAGTCGCTCTGTGACATTACCTTTCGGGACAAGTGAACAAAATGACACTGGCACTCTTCATGAGGTGGGGTCTCAAAAAGGCCATGTTGAAAATTTGGTGCAATGTCAGCAAAAAATGGCCAGATTACACCTGGGTGTTCAGTATTTTCTACACACACGTACCTTTGGTCATTTGGTAGCTCATCACAGCTGTATCGGCTCTGGCTAGAGTTTGTTGTGAATGTGATGTGCTGTCTTACCAAGGAAAGCTGCTGCTAAGATTTTCATTGTTTGTTTGACCCCCAGACATACTGTTGACAACTTTCTCTACTACTTTGAAAACACAATAATTATTGACCTGTTAGCTACTTCCCAGCTGCTGAGAGTGGTGGCCAAATGGAATGAGTTGCCAAAGAAGGTGATCTCCCTGAAAATGGTGGACAGCTTCAAGAGATGATGGGACAGAATGAAGGGAAAGCTGCTGGGGGGAGGGGAGAGGGGGAACTAAGGTGGGTCAGGGAGATTTGGGGAAAGAGGATCAGGTTCCACTGTAGACAAGGGAGGGCTGCACAGTCAAACAGATATGATAGATGTTAGGGCCTTTATCTGCTGGCATCTTTGTATGTTTGTATGTTCTTATTCTTACTTAAAGGATTCAAATCTTAAACGACCCAGTAGAATGGGTTCAGACTTTTGTTGCACAAAACAGTAACTTGCACTTATTAAGAGAACATTTTAGGTCCAAAATCTATCTTTTGCTCCACTCTCACAGTGTATAACCAAGTCATACAAATGTACGAAAGAGTGGTAAAAGCAGAAACTGCACAACTGCTGAACAACAGGGATAGCAATTTTTCCAAAATCTTAAATTGTCTGAACAGGTTGCTCTTAGTAAATTGTGCACCAGGAAATAGACTGAAATAAAGCTTCCCTATAAAGGCAATAATTTTGTTGTATTTAGCAAGCAACAAAATAAAGAAACAGTGCTGGCACTCTTAAATAATGAGAAGAACTACAGGTGAAGGACTGAGTAACAATTCAATGGAAGTGTTTAAGAGAGATTTTTTAATTTTTTTGCAGGATGCTGTAACAGAGGAAGCGATCACAGAAACTCAGTTCAGATTCATTTGACCAGAATACTCCACTGTGTCAACTTTCTATATATTCCCCAAACTACATAATAGTCCAGAGAAACACCCTGTTCGCCCCACTGTTTCAGGGGTAGAATCTCCAACAGAAAATTTGGGATGATTTGTTGATATATTCCTGAATCATTGTTTGTTTGAACAGGTTTCATACCTTAGAGGTGCAGCAGACCTGCTACAGAAATTGAGCCATTTTGTGTGGGAAAATAACTTCTTTTGGTTAGGCACTGATGTAGAGAGTCTCTATACTCCTATATGTTCTGAGCAGGGAATGGCAGGTTGTCACTGTGTGATGATGCAAAATGAAATAAGTGACATTATGAAATGGGTAGAATGAATGCTGGCTTTCGTCTGGCTGAGAGGTACTTTCAGCTGGGCTGTTATCCCAGCATAACAGCTCAGCTGAAAGTAGCTCAACAAAAATATGTTTGAAAAATACATCCAATTTACTAAAAAGGACCCGTTTCATAACTGCAATAAGGCGCTCCAGGAGGTGTGTTATGGTGGGCTAATGGTCCTTCTCGGGTGATGGAAGCACTCAGCTTTGCCTCTTGCTGAAACCCACTCAAGGTGGGTCATTTTCCCATCATAACACACCCCCATCATGCCTTATTGCTTAATTATCCATCTACCCTTTAATATCAGAGCAATAGATTTCATACCGAATAGGAATTTCTTTGATTTTGATGATGCATGTTTTTGTACAGAGCTGTGGTACTGTGATGGTGGCCTGTATGAACCCTGCATATACTAACCCTAGCCATTTTTAGGAGTATGAGAACAGTCTGTGGTATTGAATTTAGATGAGAATCCCTCCACAGACCATGTCATCAAATGGTTTTACTTTACTGATGACGTGGTCTGTGTCCGGAAAGGAAGTAAGGAAGAAGTGGCCAGGTTTGTTGACTGGTACTTATACTGCAATGATTTAACCATAAGACTTAAGTCATTGACAAATTTCCTCTGAGTTTTCTAGATGTTGTTCTGAATGGGGACCCAAGTAACACAGTACAATCTAAAGGGTATGGAACATTGACTGCTACTAATACACTGTTAAGAGCAGCCAGTGATAATCCACGTTCACTCAAAAATTCATCCCGTTTGGACAGTTCATGGGATTGTGCAGAAAGTGTACCTCTGATATAAAATTTGAGAAACAATCTAATGATTTGCAAAGCATGTTTCTTGAAAGGGATTACAGTATCTCTCTCTTTCCTTAAACAGGCTAGAGGGAAGGTACAACACCCTGATAGGCAACGTTTATTAACTCTAAGGAGCAAGTGGCGATACGGAGGGGTTCCCTATTACATTTGTGATGAAAATTAACATATTAGGGGAAGACGGGACAGATAAGCCAGATACTTAAGAAGGACTGGTCAGTCTTGAAGAGTGAAAGTAAATTGAGGGAGGTCATTGGACATATGCTCAGGGTCATATTTCATTACAGCTGGAGCCTTAGGAATTTTCTGGTACACAACCAGTGTAAGAGGGAACATGTGAGACCATTAAATTGTCTACCCTCTTATCCAAAAGGTTTCTATGCATACAAAAAAATGCTATGTGTGTCAGTATGCCAGACCAGAAAAAATGTCAAGCAATCCACTAAGGTGCAACAAGTAGGAATCAGAACATTTGTAAATTGATGTTCACAAACTGTACTGTGAGTTCTTCAGTGCAAGTGTAATCTGCTTTATATAGGAAGAACAAAAAAAAAACATCTCAAAGAATGAATACTGGACCATGTTCATAACATCATCAACAGCAAGCAGGACAGTTCTGTTGCACCACATTTTGTACAAACATGTAACTCTGATCTAAAGAAAGTGCAGTTTATGGGGACTGAGAAGGTGTGCCAGAATAGAAGCAGAGGAGATGTGTTCCGAACTCTCTTACAAAAGGAGAATAACTGGATCTACAGTATGTTCTGGGAAGCTTAAAACCCCCAAAAATGATGAAGATGATTTTAAACCTTCCTTTAAAGCAACTATTTTCTATTGTGAATGAAGCTACCTGAATTTGATGTTTTATTTGTTCCTAGTATCATTAATAACCTCTTGATAATTGTCTCTTTTTCAGAAGTAACACAGTCTATGTCTGTGGCTCATTCTTGGACTTCTTCTTTTTCTGTCTATTTTAGTAGCTGTACTCACATGAGTGACAGGTAACTCATGGTTTGGCAGTGCACCTGTAGAGCACAGTTGTTTGGTACTTGAATCCATCTTTTCCTGTGCCTTATTACTGAGCCTTTACCCAAACAACCTAGGTCACACTTTATTTTAAGTGGCAGCTTCAATGGAACTGTGAGGTAGGTAATCATTAATCACATGAAACGGGTAATTACACTGTAGTTACACTTTTGTTGCATGTAACTGCATTGCAACTGCAATGCAATTACAGTGTAGTTACACTGTAACTACAGTTAAGAACCTGCATCCCTTTCTCATCTTCCCTCCCCATTCACTCCAATCCCCCCAACCCCCTGCTTTTTTCATGTAAACGTGTTCTCCTTCCCGATGCCCAAATCCGTCCCCCTAATTCCCCCTTGTGTGCTGAACTGCATTGTCATGTTTATTTACAATGTTTTCTGCATGTTCACCTCTTCAGTTTGGTTCTGTGTTTGATGTAATATACTTTGTGCTTATAACTGTAAATATATCAATGAATTTTGATGCCCAAGTGAAATGAGCAGTGCAGATATAGGCAATCATAATTAATATAGAAATCAAGAGCAGCAACTAAATGGCAGAATATTTATTTATAATGATAGTTGTCTACATTTTGCAATACATAGAGCTAGAATGCCTTAAAATAATGCTGTGAATCTGCTGTGTGAAGTCATGTGTGTGGGAGTTTTCTCATATTGTAAAATCTTATGATATTTGTATAATTTTTTTCTTTTGTGTGTGTTTGTGTGTGTGTGTGTGTGTGTGTGTGTGTGTGTGTGTGCGCCACAGCCCGTCCCGAGAAGCTCAGCACTCGCAACATCCATTCCATAATCAACCCTCTGGGACTTACCTCAGTGGCGATCCTTCCCAGGTTTCTCCCCAGGGTGGGGCCACGGGGGTGAGTTCCCCCACAATGGAATCCACAAGGTTCAGTCACCAAGCAAAAGTCACGGCAAGGTGGAACAGGATCGACTACAGAGTGGGACATCATTGATGGGGTCCGGCATTTTGTGCATGCTGTAATTCCGATGGGAGGTGTGGCATGCAATGATGAAGTGATGCCAGAGTGTCAGAGTCTTGCACGCCGCCTCTCCACTGAATCTGCACTGGCAGCTATCTCCCACCAGCCTCCGCCAAGGATCAGTCATGTGCTTGGCACTCACCCACCCTTCTCCGAGGAGGAGAGCAGTCCATCGGATGCTCCATCCTCCTCCACCTGGCCAGTCCTCCGACTCCCTGGGTCCATTCTCAAACCCGGTGAGTTGGCTTCACACACATTCACCTTGCCTCTCTGCTGGTGGGCCAGCTCCTCATTTGTATAAGAATGGCGATTGGTCATAATGTCTTTTAAAAACAGGAAACTAGCTACAATAACTCAGCCCCCTGATGAAGCTCATGGGAGCGAAGTGCTGGGGTGAGTGGATCATGGTTCCTGCACTTAATGAGGGTATCTTGCAATAAATAGTTTATATAAGACCTATTTTCTTTCCAAGTTGTTTATTTGGCTAACTGATGTAAATCCAACAGACGATTGTGACAAGGGGTTCCACACACACCCATTTCCTATTCCTGAGTACTCCTGTTAATCAGTCTTTCCTGTTGATGTCTGTGAAAGGTAGGCACCTCTTCTGGAGCACCACTCCTGGAATTTGGATTGCATGGCTGAAATCTTTGTCATACCTTTGAGCACCACACCATATGGCTAGAAGTGGCAATGAGGGACTGAACATTTGAAAATAAAAGTTCTCTCCCGGGGGCATGGGCACCACCATCTTGGAGCCTCTGGCCTCACAGGACTATGGAAAGGGGCAGAGGTCACACTGCAGGTCTGCGCTATGCTGGCCAATCAGGAGGCAGGAGTACCTGACTAGTCCCCTGGGGGCACAGGGAGCTGCCCTAAGGGTTCTGGGACATGCAGTCCCCAGACAAAGGCTCAAATCTACAGCCAGTTGGAGGGCAGGACTGAGATAGATCCTCCCTTCAGCCAGTCACTGAAGCAGTGTGACTGGAATTACTGCAGGTGGCCAGTACACAGGAGACTGTGTGTGAGACCTGAAGAGGGAGAAGCTATGAGACAGAGCTCGCTACCTAGAGGTTCTGGCTTTGAAATTTGCTGAATTTAGGATTGCTCACCTTATTTCCCAAGACTCAGAGAAGGGTTACCACGTGTATTAATTGAGTAAGAACTATTTAGAGAGTTAGGTTGCCTTCATAAGCTCTGGGTCTGGGGAAACCCACATGTTGCTGGGATTCATCCTGTTAGAGGGCCTGCTAAATTAAAGCCCCATGTGACTGCCTGCCCTCGGGTAGGTGACAAAAAATGCCTTCCGTGCTAGTGAGTAACTTGTTACTGGAAACTAGTTACTGTAATATAGTAGCTGGTGAACCTTAATTATACATGGAATCCATGACTGTCAAGCTCCATTATACACATTGTAGGCATATAACAGAGGTCATGCGACTGAAAGCTGAGAATCAATCACAGCTGTGCCTTGCATTTGAAACATCCTCATGTTCAAGCTAGGGGGATGGACTGTGACCTGGTTCTGATTCTGACTGTGATTTGTTTCCAAAAGGTTCTGATTTACTCTGATGAATTGTAGACCTATTTTTAGTCTGGGTATGAGAAATGCATCAGTATTATTCTTTTAGATTCCCCTGTTTAAAAAAAATTACCTTTTAAAAAACAAAACAAAATGTGTCTGTATTTTCATGTCATTTTTCTAGGTCAGCAAGCAGCCAACAGTAATGAAATAAATTGACAGTTCTTGCTAATCCTGTGTATCAGCCACTACATGACCTTTGTAGGAAACAGTGGGCTGGATTCACAAAACTCTTGAAAATCCCACAGCTGCAGGAAAAACTTGGCGCATGTGGGTTGTCACTTGTGGAACTGCAATTTCTCCCGCAGCTACAGTATTCTCGAAAGTGGAGCTGGTTTATGACCAACTCCACGATTTATGGCAGCTTGTGGGTAGTGTTACCATGGAAATCCCCGCAGCTGCAAAAAAATGTTAAACATCTTCTGTAGCTTCTTTGGATGTGAATAGCAATCTCCGCAGCTGTGGAGATTTGGTCTGCAACTGGAGTTGAGGTGTGGGACTTAGTCCCGAAAATGTTTGTGAATACAGCCCAGTATATGCAGCTTATTTTGGGCTTTGCAGTGAAAGGAGGCAGTGTGTCAAATGTTAGTTAGAGAGAGAGAGAGACCGACAAATTCAACAGTAGAAAGACAACAGCAGAGTGCAGACCTTCACTGAGTTTGGCATGCTTTTTGATGGGAGACAGGCAGCATGAGCAGGATATGTGATGGGGCCCCAGCATCCCTCCCACCCTTTTGACTTGAGAGGTAATTTTTTCATTTATAATTATTTTGCTTTCCTACTTGGTGTTATAGCAAGCATCATGGGCTCCAAACCATCCCACACACTCCTGCCTGATTGGCCAATTATTTTTATCACATGTGTTTTGTAACTTATGTGGTTGACCTTGCCACCCCCACCCCCACACACATACCTGGCATTGCAGTTTTGAATATATCCTAAAAGCTTCAACAACCAATAATTGCAGTCAATTTTTTTTATAGAGCTCTTTGGCCCCGACTGCCAACTACTGCTGCCATGAAGCCCACCTGCCAGTCCCCAGCCCCGTCACTTCTTCCCAACCTCCTCCGTCATCAAGTCAGCAGGGATCTGAATGGTGCAGGACCCGAGGACCAACGGGGCTGGCACTCATGGTGGCTGTGTGTGCACATAGGCATTTTCCTTTGTGTTGCCCCCTTAATCCTACCCTCCACCCCAGATTTCCAGCAATCCACTGCCTGTGCCCAGTTTGTATTTGTAACTTGCTGAATAAACAAATTACACTTCACCTGGGTTCCCAAATTAAATGTGAAAAACACATACAGCAGTACATATGATGTCATATACACTGTGACCTCAGAAGAAGGAATTTATTTTCTTGATCTTCCTGTTACAGTTGCTGACCTTTGTCCTCTGAATTCAAAGAAATAAATCATTACATTAAATAATATCATCACCATCATCTTCAAACACCACTAAGGATGCACCCTGATTAGGAGACACCGGTTGCAGCTGTTCATCATCATCATCACTTTTATGTTCCTGCCACTGTTCACTGAACTGGTAAGAGAATTTGTTGAGACTGACTTTTAGGAAGGTACTGTATGGCGCTGTACATTTTCAGGAGTAAACCTTGTGTGGCCATCAGAGGCAACATTTCCAGCTGTGCTAAATATACGCTCACAGTAAACACTAGTGGGAGGGTAACTATGAAGCTTAGTAGCAAAGGCAGATAGTTCAATCAAATGTTTTTCTTTTCCAGCCAGTACTCAAAAGGGTCATCAGTAATATTAATTAGTGGTTTTCATAAACAGGCATCCACAATATCAGACAAAGAAGGTGGCTGTACAACAGACACACTTGAATTATCAGTTTCCATAAGTTTTGACCAGAAAGTGAGTCATCTGTGTGCCTTTCAGAATGACATGCCTTTTTCAAGGGCTGTGAAAGAGGACTTTGTGCAGGGCTACCCAATGTTGATGAAGGAGTACATGGTGGCACTAAGTGGAAATTATTGCTGTTAGCACCAAATATATGTTACATAATCAAATGCAGCATCCACATCACGTGATTCAAATACAGCTCCCTCCTTTTCCTGTGCAATTGCTGAAATCAGCATGTTTTTCTATTTGAGATGAGTCACCAAGATCTGAAGGAGGCAGCTGTCTCAACTTAAACCGAGAGTCGAGAAGAGTGGAAAGAAGACAATTTGTGTCTGTTGTGATATTTTGGAATTGCTGTATCAGTCGATCCATAAGGGATACACCAGATTTGTCTCCTTTTTGTTCAAAACCTCTATGCAGCTTCCTGAGTTCCTTGTTCAATAAATTTATGATGGGAATAACCTGGCTTAGAGTACAGTAGCATTCTCTTTGCTAATCTTTCGAGTTGCTTCCTCAAAGGGAGTCAACAACAATATACAGTAAGATGCTCCATTGTGCTCCACTGCAATGAAGTCAGCTCAACACTATCTGCTACATTGGCAAGACAAGGTAATTTTATTTATAAGGTGCCCAATCCCAGAGGCTCTTGGCGCCGAACATAAATAAGGACATACAGCGGTAAATTAAAACATAATTAAAAAAACCTCATTAAAATCATAACAAAATTAATATTCAGCAAAATTAAGGTTTCCAGGAGTCAATCTTCAGGGAACTGGCCAAAACTAAAAATGGCATCAGCAGTCAAAGGCCAGGCTGACGAGGTGGGCCTTTAACTTCCCCTTAAACACCTCAATCAAGGGAGCCTCCTGGACTGCAGATGGAATGAGTTCCACAGGGTCAGCCCAGAGACACTAAAAGCACGATTTCCCATGGTCTTGAGCCAAACCCTGGGAACGTCCAGGACACCCCTCGAGGAGGAGCAGAGGGTGCAAGCAGAGGACACCGGTATAAGGAGCTCAGACAGGTAACCAGAACCAAGCTCATATAGGGCCTTAAAGGTGAGAAGACCCACCTTTAAAAGGACCCTCCACCTGACTGGCAGCCAATGCAGAGCATGCAGGTCCAGAGTTACATGACTGGACCTTGAAAGGCCCATCGCTGCATTCTGCACTAGCTGCAGTCTGTGGTATGTCTCTCTCATGACCCTGAAGTACAGAGCATTGCAGCAGTCAAGCCTAGAAGTCACAAAGGCATGCACTAGTGTCAGCAGATCCTCAGGTGGAATGAGGGGCTTAATCCGGGAAATGTTCCGCAAGTGGTAAAAACCACTGCTGACTACAGGTGACACCTGATCTTCAAAGGTCAATCCACAATCAAGGATCATGCCCAGATTTCACAGCCTCAGAGAAACCACCAACGGAGCAGACCCCAGAGCAAGTCCGGAGTCAGCCCCCACTGGCAACCCATCATGCCCGCAACCAGGCTCGATCACCAGCACCTTGATCTTAGCCAGGTCGAGTCTCAGCCAGCTGGAAGCCATCCAGTCATTGATTTTAGCCAGACAGCTGTTAAGCACATCGACCGCTCCTGATGTTCCGTGAGCAAAAGATAAATACAATTGGATATCATCTGCATAGCAGTGAAACTCCATGCTGAATTGTTGAATGATCTCACCCAGGGACAGCATGTACACTGCAAACAACATCGGCGACAAGAGTGAGCCCTGAGGCACTCCACAAGACAGAGGCTTTAGGGAGGAGGAGAAATTCCCCATCACCATCGGCTGCAGTCTGTCCGAGAGATAGGACTTAAACCATTTGATGATGGTGCTGGTGAGTCCACAAAATTCAGAGTAAATCAAGAAGCACAATGTGATACACAGTGTCAAAACGTTGTGCTCCATGGTATATCCATGGACTGCCTTCTTTTGTATGAAAAGTCTCTCACACATATAAAATGCTGAGTTCCATCTTGACGGAACATGTTGTTTTAGTTGCTGTATTGGCAAGCTGATCAGCCAAGATACCACATGATTTTACAGAGTGACTAAAATGGCCACAGATTTTCTTTGCAACTGGCCTGTCAGCGCAGTGGTAGCACTACCACTCGCAATGCTGGTGACCCGGGTTTGGGAACAAGCCCAGGGAGTCGGAGGGCCATCTGGAGGGGGAGGCTTGAGCATCCAAGGACCACTCACTTCTCCACAGAAGGAGGGGGGGATGCAACTCAGTGCTTGACTGCCGTCAGGCAGAGGAATGAGGTGCAGAAAGCACCCAGCCATAGGAAGGGGGGGCATGATGGACATTGGCAGGGCTTCGCCTTGATGTCAGGGTGCATGTCACACCCAAGAAACTAGAAAAATGGCCCTCTGCACTCCGGGAAGATGGAGCACCAGCCCAAATCCCTAATGTCCCCTTCCTGTCCCCGACAAAGTGCAAAAAAAGTGCTCAAGGTGTATGGGCCCCCACCTCATCCCCACCTAGGGGGGAACCAAGGCTATGTGGGGGTCTACAGTGGGCTCCAGGCAGGAAGGAACAGGGACAGAGGCCAGGCATCTCCCAATGGGGCCATGCACAGGAGGCAAGGGAGGGAGCAAAAATAGAAAGTAAAAAAAAAAAGATTTTCTTTGCAGCTCCCACTAGTGTTGCTATACTGTTGTCACTGGAAAGGAAAGCTCATACTAACAAATTTAATGAGTGTGCAAAGCACGGACTGTGAGTAAATCCACCACATTTCAATGCACTAATAATATTGGTGACATTGTCTGAAAGCACAAGATCAGTAGTGAGTCCCGGGGGCTCTAACCACTGAGAAATTTTGTCAGGCAACTCTTCCAAAATATTGACAGTGGTGTGATGCTTATGAAACATGCTAATACAAAGAGCTGCCATTCTTTGTCTTCCTTCCTGTACATTACTGATTGTGGTGGTATTTGAAGAAGATTGTGACACCCGATGTGCTGTGATGCACATATAATCAGTGGTTTGAGAACTCATCCACATGTCTGTGGTCAGGTGCACAGAACCACATTCAATCTCTTGAAGAGCCAATTTTATCTTACTTTGCATACATTTGTAGATATTGGGAACAGCCACAGTTATAAAATATTAATGACTTGGTATGTTGCAACGGAGAACAAAATATTTTAAAAGGGCTCTAACTCCACCACAGAAACTCGTTGCAGGTCCTTGGCAATAAATTCAGCTATTAACATTATTTTTTTAACATGACTTGAAGTGATGTACTGTAGGCAATTTTTGGTTCAAGCATTGCTGTAATGGTCTGCTGTTTCGTTCGTGTGGGGGCGGGGCAAAAACCATGGGATAGCAGTGGTGAAGCTGTAGCTTGTACAAATACTTTTGTCAGTGAATTTGAACATGCCTTTTTTCTGCCCTGTCTCTTAGTCTCTTCACCATCACTATTGTCTGTACTATTATTTTCATCACAGATATTTGTCCCTTGCTCAGGACTGCTGCCCAGCCGAATGGTTGGATGTGCTCTTTGCAAATGCCTTTTTTAATGATGTTGTCCCGAACTGTCCCCTCGCTTCCCCCTGCTAACTTCCAAATGACAAAAGGTGCAGACAACAACACATTCATTTTTAGGACTTATATGAAAATAGCTCCACACAACTGAGATGGAACTTTTTGTGGTCATACCAGAAACTGCAGCAATTTTGGTGGCAGTTGTTTCAGACCCTGATTCATGCACACTGTCCCCAGAAAAAATACCACAATTATTGATTGTTTTTCCACTACTTGCTGTGGCTACTGGTGGTGCTTTCTGTATGTGTTCTTTCTTTTTGGGTGGGGAAACCCAGGTGGCATCCTCTACCTCATCAGTATCACATTCTGATTTGTGACATTTGAAAGAGCGTAACTGTGATACATCATGATCGTGATCTTGTTCTTGTACATTTACAACCTCTTTTTCATTAGAGGCAATGCTTTCTGATGGGAACCGATATGCATGATTGGCATGTCATGGACCACGTCTAGTGGTACTAGATAGAGCCTTTTCCTTAATCATTGACTTTCTAGGTCTAACTGTTTTAAATACCTGTTTTGTGTTTTACTTTTATATGATTTTTCTGGCAGTGCTGCATTACTTTGACCAGGGCATTCACCAACATTCTTTTCTTTTTCTGGTTGTGTTGCTTTATCTTTTTCTGATTGTGTTGCTTCATTTTCATCAGTTGTATTAATGATGTCTTCAGCAGTGAATTTCTCTTTTTTTGTCTGAATTTATTTTTGGGAAATATTTTTATTGTTACGCATACCAATTTCAGCCATACTGCTGGTGTTGGCCACATGTTCCATTTCCGTAACAGACTCTGATTCTGATTCCATTTATTGGGATCCAGCTTAACTGCTTAATTAGAAGTATTAGTTCCAATGCAGAGATGGGCAACACAGAGTCTGAGTTGTGACACCCCCTCTCAAAATGCGGGAGGCACTATATGACCTAGTAGGAGTTCAGGTATGGAGATGGGCAACACAGAGTCTATGCTATGGCAGTATGACCTGGTAGTAGTTCAGGCACAGACATAGGCAACACAGAGTCCGACACGTGACTCCCCCCCCCCTTCACAATCTGTATGGCACTATGATCTAGTAGTACAGTAGTTCAGGCACAGAGATAGGCAACACAGAGTCTGAGACGTGTTTTCCCTTCACAATCTGTATGACACTGTGACCTAGTAATAGTTCAGGCACAGACATGGGCAACACAGAGTCTGGCACGTGACTTCCTCCTCCTTCACAATCTGCATGAAACTATGTTCTAGTAGTACAGTAGTTCAGGCACAGAGATAGTCAACACAGAGTCTGAGACGTGTTCTCCCTTTATAATCTATATGGCACTGTGACCTAGTAGTAGTTCAGGCGTGGAGATGGACAACACAGAGTCTATGGCAGTATGACCTTTCAGGGCAGCACAGAGATGGACAACATAAAGTCTGAGACATGGGTGACACCCCCCTCAAAATCTGTGTGGCACTAAGCCCCCAACCCTCAAAATTGCTGAGGCACTATGATCTTCAGACAGAGTCCCTCTGTCCTATCTAACTCTGCTGCTCCCCTTAATATTTTTTAATTTTTTTCTGCTCTCTGCTGTTGTCTGCTGTCAAATTAATTGGTCTCTCTGTCTCTCTCTACTCTCTCTCTCTCTCTCTCTCTAATGAAAAATGGGTGTTTTAAATTTTTTGCTGTGGAGTCTGCAACATCTGCACTCTGCTGTTGTCTACTCTGCACTCTGCTGTTGAATCCGTTGGTCTCTCTCTCTTCTCTCTCTTTCTCGTTCTAGCGAAAAAGAAAACATTCTTCTTTTTCTTTCTTTATGTAGTACTCTGCTGTTGTCTGCTGTAGAATTCATTGGTCTCTCTTCTCTCCCTCTCTCCCTCTCTAACAAACTGAAAAACATTTTGTTTCATTTTCACTTTTTTTTTTTGTATCTCTCTGCACAGACACAGACACACACATGACTGTCTTCACTGAATGCAAAGCCCCAAGTGCACTTGATACACTGTTTCCTAAGGACTTCCTGTGGTGGCTGACACACAGGATTGACTAGAACATCAATTAATCACAGAACAGAGACCCTCATTAGTTGGCTCCATTCAGTGTTCCAGGATCACGAGTGTTTGCCTTTGTTGGTCATGTGATGGTCCAGGGACTTGGGAGTATTAATCAGAGGTTGGGCGAAAAAAATGCTTTATTTTATTTCTGCACCCTGCCCTGTATTTTCCATGCAGTACTGGTGGTGAGAGTGTTATTCCCGGACCGGACCGCACTTCTGATCCAGGCCAACTCGGCGATTCTGGTTGAATCACGAAAGGCTTGGTTTTCCAGGTCAGAGTCGAGCCGTCCCAGTCTGTGGGGGTTTGGAAATGTGGCAGAGCCAGTTTGCCTATCCCTAGTTCAAGCTGTGACAGCCAAAAACCACTGCTGCAGTGTTCAGTAATTCTGTCACAGCAAGTCATGTTTCTCCCACCAGACCTCAGTCACTCTACCAACACAAGATAGAGCCTTCAGGCCTGCTTTAAAAAAAATGAAAGGTTTCTGTTGATATTAAATTTAGTTGTAATCAGAAGAAAGTTACTGACTAGAAGAAAGTTGCCAAAATTATATCCCATTTAATTATTTATTTATTTATGTATGTAAATATTTATTTATTTCATCTTCAATTGCTATGCCTGACACTTGGGCGGCCCCTATCCAGCAGCTGCCCCCAGCCCTGCCACCCACCAAACCCAGGACTTACCTCTACCTCTTGAAGTTTCATGGGTTGGTGGGTGCTTTGCTGGAAGGTGTGGAGCTGGGAGGTGCTTTGCTGGGAGGTGCTTTGCTGGGAGGTGCTTTGCTGGAAGATGTGGAGCTGGGAGGTGCTTTGCTGGAAGATGTGGAGCTGGGAGGTGCTTTGCTGGGAGGTGTGGAGCCTGCAGAGTAAGCTGCCCTCATCCTACCTGTCTAAGCTGTTTTCCCTATAGCTGGTCTCCCTGTGCCATCATGCATGCTATGGTGTACAAGTATTATGTGAAGGCCGGTACGCATCAGTGACCTGCACCCAGCCAACCAGGTAGATGACCCCTGTTCTGTCACCTAGTCTGCACTAGGTGGCGACAGAGCAGTGGTATGCACTGTCCCCCATCTCAGAAGGAGGAGAGCTATCACAGGACCTCCTTTCCCATGCCGGCCTCCAAGCAAGCTCAGTTCGTTGCCAAACCCGGGTCACCAGTGTGGCATACAGTGAGGCCCCTGCCCTCAGCTCACCATGCCATTTGGCAATCATATCCATTTTAAATAATTTTTAGCTGTTTGCACATGTTGACTGCATTATTGAAATGTACTAACAGCCTCCATCAGTAAATTTCCAGTTTATGCACAATTTTTTGCTACGGATGGAGCAGAACCATTGCAAGATGGTACCCAATACTCTTCCTAGCCCCTCTGAATGGTTTGCTGTGTCAAATGCAGAAGACAGATTGAGAAGGAGCACACTAGAGATCTCTCCATGATCCCTCGTCAGGTAAAGACCACTGCATACCCTGAATAAGGCTGTCTTCTTACAGTAGTATGCTTACTTCTAACACCAGATTAGAATGCCTCAAAGAGATCCTTATTCTCTTGATGTGTCATGAGCTGTGCAGCAACCACCTTCCCAACAACCTTAGCCAAAAGAGGAAGGCTGGAAACTGGTTAATAATTGAGCCAATTATCATAATCTAATGATGCATTGTTAAATATGGGGCTCACCTCTGCTGTTTTTAGTGGCTATGGGCAAGTTGGCCAGTAGTGATGGTATAGTGGGAGGTCTTGTGGGCATATTCTTTGACACTAAATGCAGTATGCGTCATAGTACTGACCAAAATTGGTGTGAAGCCAGGGAATGCTGAAATATAAATGGAGTGTGACTGGGTACTACAGCTCATTCTGGGTCATGGGGCTGATAGAAGATCCCCCCCATATCAGAAGTAATCAGCTGTGGATTATTATTTTTAACTAGTTGTACATATTCTTCTACCTAACTTTGTTAGATGAAATGATAGGATTTAAACAACTGGTATTTGCAAGATTTATATAAAATATGTTGAAACATAAATGTCTTGTATTAACTGTATGTGAATGATAATTTAAGCAGATTGACATTCTACAGTGGACATGTATGTTTGTAAATTATGTGATATTGAATTTGTAATGGTTTAAACAACCGAACAAATAAACTACTACTCCTACTACTAATGGCTATGGCAGCCCCTCCCTCAGAGAGGCATTGACAATATTGGTCAACTCTGGAGCCAGAACATCCCCGCCAAGACTTGAGCAACTGGGTGGGAACTAGATCCAGTACGTATGTGGTACAACATAAGCCACTGACCACACCCAGCATCTTCTTCATCCCCCTGCTTGAAGTCTTCCCACCTAATTTCCAGGCCTCCCTGCTCCCCCTTTTTTGGGGAATGGAGGAAATCTAGTCCCAGATGCCTACAAGCTTTGCTTTGAAGAACTCATTTAACCGGTCGCACCTCTCCAAGGAAACTTGTTGCCTCTGCCACAGACAGTCAAGAAGTAAAAGGTTGTCTGCTACACAGAAAATGTGGATGGGCAGTTCTTCTCAGCTGCAATCATGGAAGCAAGGGAGTTTTAACTCAGATTTTGTACACACCCTCAATGTAGGCAACCCTGGGAAATCATTCAAGTTTTACTTTTATGGTTTAATATGGGTATTCCACATTTTACATTTTCTAGGGGTGTGCTATAGTGCAAGAATTTTTAAGAAAAGCGGTTTAAATTAAATGAATGAGCAAAGGCAGCACTTGCTTCTTTCTGATGTGTTTATTAATTGGGAGAGGTCTGGTCCTATCTATTAGCAAGCTCCCTACATACCAGCTACAAGCCTCAAGGTCTCTGGTCTCTATACAGAAGTGAATATCGTGAAGCCCCGAGAGGAGTCTCACACAAAATATAGGGATAAGCAGTGAGGATTCTAGCTCAGATGAGCGAATTAAAATTTAAAATGTCAGAGTAATAACCCAGCAATGACTGAGGTTCACCTTGTCACTGGTGGATAGACTCAATTCATATATCAGCTGGCATCTGAAAATTAAGAAACCCCTTTTGAAAATCAAGCAGTGAAAAAACACAAACAATGTGAATAAGAAAGTAACATCTTTAAAGATTTCAGGCTCTTCTGCACAGTTGTTTGGGGTGGGGAGTGCACTGGACTCTAATAATATTTTGATACAGGCCACAAACCAGTAGCACATCCCAACAAAATGCAGGAATTTATAAGAAATGGGATTTACATTTGGTGAACAAGCAGGGGCAGAGGTTGCTTCTTTCTGATGTGGAACTTTTATATCAAAAAAGTTATCTGACTAGCTTCTGGTTTTCAATATGAACACAGAGGAAGGACTGTCCAGTTGCAAAGTATGCAGCACCCTCTACTGCATCAGATGGGAACAAGTGTTCTCAGATTATTTTCTTTGAAGCCTGCTGTTGAGACACATTTACTTTGCCTAGATTAAATCACACAGCATAGGAAGCTGTGTTTTACGGCTTCCTTTACCAGCTTTCTTTTTACTAGCTAAATCAGCTTAACAGATTTAAGACTGCCTTCATTTGAAGTTATCTGCCTATTTATCAGATATTCAGATTCAAATATTATCATTTTCTCCATTCCAAATAGGTACATGTGCATTATGTAGTGTATCTGCTATGCTGTATTTTCTGTTTTATCATTTTATGAATGCCTTCCATTTACCTGTTACAGCTCAAGTTAGGTGTAATCAATCCATTTGCTGTATGCAGCATGTTAGATAAAAGTACCATTTCAAAACACTTTTTTGTTGTGTTAAAAAAAAGGTTTTAAAAACAGACCTAGATTAGCAGTGTCTAATTGCAAGGCTACGCCTGTAGCTTGATGGGCGGAACAACAAACCACTCCCCCATCAGGGCTTTAAAGGCCACTCCTCCTGGCTAATCCAGGATTGTTTCTTTCGTTGCGGCTGAAGGCGGTCTTCCTTCTCGCCTAGCCTTGTTGTGTTTACCTTGCACCTCCGGACGCTTGTTCCCCTGTCTTCTGCTTGTTGTGCAGCATTTGTGTTGTCTTCTCCTCCCTAGTGCCTCCATTCTGTTGCTGTGTGTCTTCCTCCACTCCCATTGCCAGTTGTATCCCCCGCTTCTGAGTGGCTTGGTATACTATGGTCCTACACTGGGTTCTAGAATGGTTCCTCCCACTCCCGCCCCATATCTCATTCTCTGCCGGTCCTTCGTAGCCTGCTGCAGGTCAGCCATCTTACATCTGTTCCTTCCCCTGCAGTGCAGGTGCTTCTAGGGTGCGATTTCTCCCACGGCATCTGGCTTTCCTGCCAGGGAGGACTTGGCATCGGCTGGGCCTTCTGCTTCTGTCTCCAGCCGGCGTCTTCATTCCTGTACCACGCGCTCCTGGGTGTGCCATCTTCTCCCAGCGCTCCATTTTCCTGGAACCACAACTCCAGTCCAGCCTTTCTGTCAGTGTTTTTCCTCCCATTCTCCCCATGCAGACATCTAGGGGTATGGTCTCTCTGTTGCCCACACTCACCGGCGGCCCTGCTCTCGGTCGCTCAGCACTGCAGCTTCTCTGCAGCGTGGCTTGCTCCCACCCGCACTGCCTCCACAGCTCTGCGGCTTATCTTCTCCATGGCTGCCTGCCACCTCCAGGGCTTGCCTCCACTCCTCTTGTTCTGCGCTCCTGAGACGTTGGAGCACTTGTCTCCCTGCTTAGCTATGCTGCAACCAGCCCTGCCTCTTATAACATCATAGCTTCCTTTGGCTGGCAGTGCGGCAGACAAATTGCCCTGGGCCACTATACAGAACTTTTTTCTGTACCTCGCTGCATCTTCCCTCCATCTATCCCAGGTGGCTGCTGTGCCCCATCTCTCTCACTCACTGGCCTCCCCTGGCTCTTTTACTGTGGTCTGCAGTGGCCATCTGCTTTCCCGCCTCTGTTCCCTTTGACCTAGACATCTGCTTTCTCCTTCCATTCCTGACACTGCTCTTGCAGAGAACTGCATGCTCTACAGCCCATCAACCCTGCTTCAGCTGCTGGTATTCTATCTCATTCCAGCTCCTGGTATTTACTCAGTTTCTCTTTTCTTCCTGCTTTATCTCACATATGATTGCCTGCTTCATATTTTCTTCTCCGACTTGGCTCCACATAGGTTATGAAGGCTAACCTTCAATAACCTTCTTCCTTTCACTCCTTTTTTCGAATTTCCTCAGTTCTGTCTTCAGCCCTCTAACCTCAATGCTATCATTCTACAGAGTCCCATTGTTGCCTCACCCGCATAAGTTTTCCTTTTCTCCATTCCCCCTTCCTCTACCCAAAGACTGTTCAGCCTGAAGCTAGCTTCCCCTTTTCCATCCTGTTCTCTGCTCTATTCGCAGTCGGCCCACAGGTGCTCCTGGCCTGCCTTCACCTTGACTCTACCTTTGTGGGGGTTCCTGCCCTACCACTACTCCTTCACTACTCACATATCGGCTACCTAAGCCTTCATTCACAACCCCCATGCTTGTCATTTTCCCAATTTTGCTCCCATCTCTCATTTCGTATGTCAGCTCCCTCCACGGTAGGTCTCTGCCTGCGTTACCTCCAATTTTTTTTTCTACATCATTTTATTTCACTTTTTGGTGGCCCAGTGCCTAGTTCATGGCTCTCTGTTTTTTCTCACAGTGGGGGACTGCTGAGTCACAGTGGGCACTGTGGCTCCAGGCAGTCAGCTTTCTACTGTCTCCCACTTGTACCAATATCCCCCGTCTTCCATCCCCTCTCTTCCCATGCTGACTTCTCAGCTCATCGTAGACTGAGGGTTTCACCTGGCTGTCACCTTCTCTCCCCATCACTTCATTCATTCCCATTCTTTGTTCCCTGCCAGCCTTCAAGGCTTTCCTCCATCAGCATACCTCGTATATTCCTCTCGAACCTCTGCTTGTCCATTTCAACTTCATAGGTACTTCTTCGCTACTCCTGGTACTCCGGTCCTCTCCCGTCAGCTGCAGGCATTGCCTGGCCGTTCCGGTTTCTACCTTCATGTTGTTCGATCCACTCCTAATTTGGCTTCTCAGTGGACCCAGTTGGCATGCATTCCCATGGTTGCTACTTGCAACCTACCTCCTCAGAATCCAAGTCAGGGTCTCCTTCACTCACTCCAACCTCTCCATAGGTATTCTTGTTCACATTGACTATCCGAGCATACCCCTCATATGGGTCTCATGCTACCTTGACTCGACCTGCTCTCCACTTGGAGACATACCTTTAGTGTCCATTGATCCATGGCTTGGGGCTAGCCTGTAGCCAGCAGTCTCGCTGTGCACCCCTGAAGTCCGCATCTAGAGCATGCAAAGCTTGGAGTGAGGTCCTTCTCCCTGGCCCATAGTGAGAATGTCTTCACTTCAGGTGGACCTTCAGTCATTCCTCGCTTCGCTGACACCTCTAGATATAGAATTTATGACTTCAAGCTACGAGGGGGTGGGGCTCTCATCTGTGGGACCCCTTTAGCTGCCCGAGTGGGTTTGGAGGCACCTTCGCACTGAACCCCTCTGGTTCACCTGGTCTGTTTCGTAGGCTCATGTAGGCTGGCTGAGTGCCTCAGCAGTCATTTCTCGCCTTCTTTGCTTTGGGGCGTCTAGTTGCAGAGACGTTGCTTGCAACCCTTAACAGCATTCCTGTTAGAAGGATAGAGTGAAAGCTCTTCCAAATTGGAATCTTTTCCTCTTCCCTCGATCTTGACTCTAAATTGCAGTAGCTGAGCCGTCACTAACCAAAATGCCCTTCAGCCTGGAGGGAAGGTGACCTAGGCCTTGGATCCCCAGAGGTTTCCTCCTCAAAGGGGTTTTTCCCTCTCCTCCATACCGATGTTTATAATATTAGATAGGGTTAGTGCTTTCCTAGGTTTTGTAGTTAGGTTCCGCTGTTGGATGGAGTCGGATGGTGGCCCTGGCTGTTCCCTCTCTTCTTAGGAAGTCCCACCCTCCTGCATCGTGTCAGCTCTCATTTCACTCATTGTCCTCGTCCTCTCCCATTCTTCTCTTGTCCTTCCCATCTACATCAATCGACCTCCATTCCTGTCCTCAATATCTTCTGACTTCTCACCTCCTTTGAATCTCAGCACTGTTTTGGGTATTCTTTTTGGGCTTCTTCCTAGCTACCTTTAACCAAGGGAATCATTCTCATGGCACCTATAGGGGTGGAACCCTCCTCTAGGGTTTCTCGCTGTAATACCCCTACAGGGTGGTATATTCCACGGATAGAGAGATGAACAGACACAATGTATCTAAGTCACACAAGCATATTTCATACCAAGTTGCATAAGCACATTGAATTGCAAGGCTACACCTGTAGTTCGATGGGCGGAGCAACAAACCACTCCCCCATCAGGCCTTTAAATGCCACTCCTCCTGGCTAATCCAGTATTGTTTCTTTCATTGCCCCACCATCCTCCCCTCCTCCTCCTCCAGTGGCATGTCTCTCTTTCCTGTGGGCTTCTTCCTAAGCTACCTTTAGCCAAGGTAATCATTTCCATGGCACCTATAGGGAGTGGAACCCTCCTCTAGGGTTCCTTGCCATCGTACCCCTACAGGGTGGTATATCCCATGGATAGAGATGCGAACAGCCACAATGTATCGAAGTCACACAAGCATATATCACACAAAGTTGCATAAGCACATCGAACTCTGGGAGGAAGGCTTTTCCACCATTTGGGGGCACAGTTACTGAAAGCTCCATTACTGGTTTTATGCAGACAGGATGGTGGGACCCTCAAAAGGGGTTCAGTGCTTGAATGCAGAGTTCAGACAAGGTGAAGTAAAAATGGGAATTTGGTCACACATGCAGGGACAGCTGGAGCCAGATAATTCAAAATGAATAGTAAACTCTTCCTCAGCTTCAGGTTTGACATAGGTGGGCATGCAACTATATTAAGGAACTCTAAGGCTACCTCCTCATTCAGAACTACACTGCTCTCTAATGTGCTTTGTGCAATATCTTTCAGTTTACATTATTAAAGTAAGGCTCCTGTAGGACAGGCGTGTTCCCCAGGTAACTACAACCACTACCTTACACCACCACCACTGTGTTCCCATACACTTTTCGGTAGCTCCTGGGTTCTTGTCTCACTCAACAGTAAGGAGGGAGAGTTGGTATCTGATAGAGAAAGAAATGGCGATACCTCCCCCAAAAGAAAAATTTAAATAGGCCTGATGAGGTAACACTACAGCCTCCTGGGATGCTGTACCAGCCTTCATCCCCCCTCTGGTCACATCTCCCAAGACCCAAAGTAAAATGCAACAGTTTCCCCAAAATTACATGCACAATGGCTGCCGCAGTCAATAATGAGAGAAGCAAGAACACACATTTATTAACAGCAACCAGGACATGTAAGGGAAGGTTAAATGAATGTAAGGGCCTCTTTAGGTGCCCTGCTATGGGTTCCCCCATACACATACTGGGTCATTGCTAGTTAATCCCTATGAGGGCATGGCTGGTTGACTTAAAGGAGGGCCACCACTGAAAAAGCCAAACTAGATGCAGTCAACTCATCCCACCACACACCATAAACAGTACAATAGTCCTCCAGTGTTCCTGTACTGGAGCCATTGCCTTCTCCTGTCTGCTTTTAGGGATAGATTGTAATTAGTGTAACAATCCTCTCCCTGTTATAGGAGGTGGGATTGTTACTAGCAGTGACCAGTCTGAGCAGTTGGAACCTAGGCACCATTGCTCCTGTCTTTAGTGGATGGGTAGGAGACTAGGGTCAGGGATATAAAGAGATTTAGGAAGGAAGTTACTGAGTTTGGGTTCTAGTTGGAGTTTCAGCTCAAGGAATGAGATGAGAGATGTCCAATTCAGGGGTCTGGAGTCGGTCTGTTGAGCATGGGGTGGTGGAGGGTTTCAGGTCAGGGGTGGCACGATGCCCTCCAGCTCCTCTGCCTGTAACAGTAAGAGGGAAGATGCAAGTAGACCAGCCATGAGTGTCCACCCAGGTGCTGGTCAAGGGTGCCTCAGTTGCCATGCACAGTATTTGGGCTGGTTGGTTCTTGGTCTCCTGGAGGAAGGTCAGTGAGCAGTACAGCCCCAGTACAGGTACTTCTGGTCCATGCAGGTGTTATTAGGGGACCTGCTCATGGGTTTCCCTGTGTGCTGGGCTCATGCTATGGGTGCAGGACGATGAATTGCTTATGAAGGAGTGCTGGGCATTGGTTCTTCCGGGGGCAGACAAGACGGGAAAGTACCTGGACTGTGAGGAGAGATGTGGGTTTCCCAGGAGGGCACCCCCTCAAGAAGCATGCACTGATGGCTTTTGGCTCTGGAGGGATTCCCTGAAGATCTGTTAAGAAGAGAGGGCAGTAGTCTCCAAAGTCAAGAATGGTGTCCACCCATGTGAGATGTGTCTTTATTATGTGAAAATCAGTAGACTAACTGATAGGCATCTTGAATACCAGGGTTGACTGGCTGTGTCATCTGTCAGGATAAGGGTTCCTGGAGGATGGATCAGTGGGGTTGGAGCCCGAGTTGGTAGAGGATCGGTCTATGACTCTCTATAGGTATGAGGGGTGACAAAGATCCTTAACACAAGCAGGTGGGTGGGTCACTCACTGCATGAGCGAGTAGAAGTCAGGGTCATAGTTGGTAATGTACATTATCTGAACAGGGTTATACCTGGGAGGTATCTGAATATCTATCTATAAAGCCCAGGTTTCAAGGTACAGGGATGGGAGAGCCTGCAAACAGGAATGGAGGATCAGAGGCCCTATGGAGACTGGTTGTTTGCTCTAAGTACTGGTGTACTGCTTGATAGGGTTGTGCAAGTAATGAATAGTATTTCCCAAATACCACAAATAATGCACTGTTCATTATTTGGATCCAAATAATGAACAGTGGCACTATTCATGCCCATTCATATTCTGGAAACACACACAAAAAAGGAAAAAACAGCCCCTCCATCCTCCTTCTCAGCCCAGTTGCGTTAAAAACAACCTCCTGTCCCCCCCCATGCAACAAACTCACTCCCCCAGCACCATGATTTCAAGATTAACAAGAACAAACTCCCACAGTGGGCAACCGGTACAACCTGCCCACCTCCACAACCAGCTGCTGTCTCCTCTTGCCATTATTTTAGTTAAATAAATAATCCCCTCATCCCTCCAGCACCACTTATGTCCCACCCTCCTTCCCCCAGCACCCACATTTTGTAAATTTAATTAGCATGTCCCCCAATACACATGAGAAGGCAACTAACACAACTCACCCTCCTCCACGGCTGGTCACCTTCTTGTGAATGGCACTCTGGTGCTTTCTTGCTCGCATAGTAAACAGCTAATTATATGACAGCAGGTATGGGAGCACCATTCACAAAAAGGAAGCTGTCCATGGAGGAGGGCAGATTGTGTCAGTTGCCTTCTTGTGCTGGTTGGCACTTGCTAATTACATTTATGAAATGTGGGTGCTGGGGGTAAGAGGGTGGACTTGGATACTGCTGAGGGGGTGGTGGATAGGGTTGATTTATTTAATGAAGATAATGGAAGAGGTGATAGTGGCTGTTGTGGAGGTGGGTGGTGGGTAGTACTGGTTGCCCATTGAAGGAGTTTTTTCTTGTTAATCTTGAAATCATGGTGCTAGGGGGATGAGGGCTGAGTGAGCTTGTTGCAGAGGGTGGGGGGGACAGGGGTTGCTTTTATTTATTTATATATTTACTGGGTAGGCGCTCTGATCCAATGGACCATTTTCAGGCGAGACATGAGCCATGAAGATGGCACATACTGTAGATAAATACAGGTAAGAAATACAAGTACACATGTACAAAGGGTACAAAATATAGTACCTGAGAACTACAAGTGCCGATACAAAAATACAGTACGGGAAAAGACCTCAACAGAGTTATAAATGCAGTAAAGTGTAAACCACAGTAAATAATTGTACTGCACAGAACATCGGGGTGAAACAGACAAATACAATACAAATACAAACACAATTTTGCTGAGCAGAGTGAGGGCCTATGTTTTTCCCCCTCCCCCCACCACCACCACAGGTACACGAATAACTAAACCAATACTGAATTTCCAAGTATTTGGGGCCCCAAATATGACTATTTGGCTGAATATCTGAAATGAGGTATTTGCCCACCCATACTGTTTGATAAACCTTTGGGGCTTTGTGTCTCCATGAATTACATGATAAATTTATTGTCTGATATATTACCACATATGAATTTCCCCTAGCAAAAGGAACACCTGTGAATTGCCAGTCTGAGTGCTGAGTGATTCTTTTGTTGAACTGCTACCAATCTCTGTTTCAGGGCAGATGTGAAGGAGCCAGCTGTGCTGCAATCTGTTTGTGAGAGGACTCCTGACATGCTAAACAATCCAATTACCTCTAGACATAGCAGTTACCCTGTGCATTGCCCACCTCCATCAGGGCATATGTAGGATTAGCTGGCAGGCGGAAGTGGGGTTGCATTAGTATAAAGAAGCTCCCTACAAACAGTTTCTGGGTACCCAGGGTTAGCTCATGGAAGGCTAAGTGATGTTGCTGTGGGTTGGCGAGCACTGAAGCACTTTAAAACAGGAGCAAATGCTCAAATCGCTATCCCCCAAAGATCATACAGTTGCTAAAATGGCTTAACACAGACCTCGAACGTAAGGAATTTGTAGTCCGACTGAAGGCTAACTGGCAAAGAACTGCTCCACAGACAGACAGACAGATAGATAGACAGCTTCCCATGAAGCAGGTCCTCCCTGTTACATACTTATAATTCCTTCCTGACCAGTGGACTTTTCCTGACTTGGCATGCCTCTGTGGCTCGGCTCCACTTGAGGTGTTTCTATCTCTTTGGCTTTCTCTTCAGCTCTTCTCAGGCTGGTGGCTCTCAGCTTTCTCCTGGAGGTTCAACTGCTTTCTTCTTCACTCGCTCAGTTGCTGAGGCCAGTGTTGAGCCACACATCCTAGCTACTAGATCATTAGGGTTTGTGCCAGTCTGACACCTGGCTAAAGTGCTTGCTAGAGAACCTGTACTAGCAGCTCTAGCTCTGTCTTCATGCTCTGCGCTGTCTCAGCATGGTATGTGTGCTGGCTAGCAAGCACACCTTTTTCTCTCTCTTTCTTCTCAACAGGCTTTATACTAGCCCACAGTTCATGACTCAGATGAGTATGGCACAGCTCAAACCTCCCTGGGCAGCAGAGGATGCTAGTACACAGAGATCTCATGCAGACTGTCTTAGCCCCTAACACAGTCCCTTTCTTATAGCAGCAAAACTGGAGAAACTCCTATTGGTTTAAAGGGCTGTTACTGACAAACCTCAACAGTCCATAAGTCCTTCAAAAAGGCCCATGAATTCTCCATCCATCATCACCCAGATGCTTCCTGGAGCATGCTTCGGGCTCCCAGACCACTAATTGGCAGTTAGAGGGGTCAGGGACATCCAAGATGGCAGCAGCCATGGAATCTTGGGGCACTGGCCACCAATTGTGCAATATTTTTAGGGTTTCTGCCCTCATTAGCAGCTCCCTAGATTGAGGTGGTGGCACTGGGGATGATGGTCTCTGGTTGCACTGGGATTGCATTTGTGGCAGTCCTCCATTGGCATGTGTATGAGATGATAAACCGCAATTCTTGCCAGTCCCTGCAAGCTCCTGAGGAAGGCCAACAGAAGGTGACAGTATACTGGGTCCAGGTTGGGGTTCCTCAGAAAAGACACAATGTTGGGGGCCTTACAATAATGACTCATATTTGTTTTTACATGGTCTTCTCGTGTAACAAAGCATGGTATAGAGGACACATAGTATAAACTAGCATTACAGTGACAGTGCTAACTCAGGCAGATTAAGTATATAGCAATTTAAACATGTTAAAAGCAACTTGTTCTCCCCCAAATGTGTCTTCAGTGCACTCTTGAAAATGTTGAGACATATACCTAAGGAACAGGCTCCAACTTCCTGCTAGAGGCATAGAAGAAGTCTAGCTTAGAGCTGATCCAAACCTAAACATGGGACTGCAAGATGCTGGTCACCAACAGAGTGTGTCACACCTGGAAATGACCCATGGCTCTGTGTGTTTAGCCCAGTCACCAGATTTCAAATAAATAAATAAAACAGACCTGGATAAACAGACAGAGGCATAAGCAGGGCCAACACAAAAAATGGAACTAGGAATCAAAGTATGGGTAAATTGGTAGTTTTATAAAGGCATTCACCCACAAGGCAACACAAAAAACTTGTTAAATAGGACATGTAACCCTGGTGCCATTATACCAAGAGCTACTACCCTTGCCTGCTTCCCTAACAACAGGTTGAGGGGCCTGAGTTCTGAAATTTGGCTACTGTGGTGTATCTACCAACAGTAGAACTACAATTATGGTGCCTCCACCCAGAGTAATGCTTAAGTGGATCATCAACAGAACTGGTACAGCCCTCTGGGAAGCTATAACCACACATAATCCCACCTAGTGACCTTTTACATTAGTTTCACGATTACAACACTTCACACTTGAAATACAGGTTAATACCAGCATTAATGATATGCTCATGTACAATCCACTTACCAGCAGGGTTCAATCTCCTGACTTTCACACTACAACCCCCTGCAAAAGACAGTTTCAATAATACAAACATGCACCCTCAGTATGCTTTGCCAGTACATGTATTTCAGTAACTTTCAGCCAGGTAATGATACGATGTCAAGCCAGGTTAACAGTAACAATAAATCAGGTTTACTGAGGGGTCATGAACAAGGAAGGGGGGAGAATCTAGGTAAATGATTATTTTACTGTTTTGAAGCAGGCTTAGTTGCTTGTAAATTACTTTAGTCCCTGACTTATCAGTCTCTGCAACTACTGGGTACCCAGAGTGGGAATCAGGCATGCCTGAGGTGGTGCCGCGGGTTGGCAGGCATTGCAGCTGATGTTGGGGCCCTTAATGGAAAGAAGGGTGATTAAATAGATGCAACACACTTGTAAAACCATAACCATTTGTATCCGTGGCTGGCTGGCCCTGTCACATTAAAACACATTAACTGGCAAGACTGAATCAGATGGGACCATTTAAACAATTGATGATTTGTTGCAGGGAGCTACCCTGGCTTTACTCACTGTACCCAGATGAATGGAAAAAGGATCTGGCAACATCAGGACCTGCTGCTTGCTTGAGTTGTTGATGGGGACTGGGACAAACATGACTCACCTCTGCTTCATGGCCTTTCCCTGTAGGTGGCTGCAACCTGCATTTGATTGCTGCACAGGAGCTGAATCCCCAGTGCTGGTCTCTTGCTCGAATGCTGAAAATGGCACAGGAACAGTCTGGCTGGGCCGATGTTGGCATATGCCCTGCTGAATGTAATGTCTTTTAAAGTTGGTCTGCGTGCTGGTAAACCCTCCTGCTGGGTTTTGATGAAAGTCTTTACTACACTGAGATGGCTCCTGATTTGCCACAGGAGTCCCAGGATCAATGTCTTCACATGCTATAGGCCTCAGGCTCATTGCTGAAGAAACAGCAGACTTTCCCTTTTCCTTGGTTCTGCTGATTTCTCCTCAGCCAATTGCTGAAGAACCCTTTTGGTCTGCTTAGAAGGCAGTTCCAGAACACGGATCCCCTTTAGAACCAAAGAAAAGCCTGCAGGAGGCAGTATAGGCCTCTTCCTGCTAAGGGTGACCTCTCAGTTTAGAGGCTCAAGCTGCAATGCACACAGTTAAAACACAGTTTTAGAACTTGTCCAGTTTTCCTGTATTCCAATTGGCTGTGGGAGCTGTCAATCACAGTTCCGGCACTCTCATTGGTTTATTTAGGTGCCAACAAGAAAGTTCACAGTTTCTCCCATAAGGCACTACAGTTAGGACCCCTTGAGGACCCCTTAGTTCCAGTTGGTTCAAAGCAGGAATCCAGGGCCAAAGGTGGTGGCTTCGATTGGAAAGAAGTGATACTGGCAGTACTGGCAGTCCAAACAATTCATTTTAGTTAAAGAACAGCAGGGAGTTAGAAATAACTATTTACAGTACATGAAAGGACTCCCTCTGCTCTACTAGTGACAGCAGAGTGGAGTCAGTTAGGGAAAGGCCTGACTGGTCACAAACTCCATTGTACTTGGATCCAGCCCAGGCTATTTACACTATACCCAAGGCTGGAGCTCTTAAAGAAACAGCGCAGCTGCATGGATGTGCGCACACACGCAGAGCATCAACAACACCCTCCTGCACATGGAGTTACCTTTCTTTAATGGATGTCTGCCAGGCAGTGGGCATCAGTGGAGTCCAGGGAGATACTCAAGGTAGGCCCCCCAGATTTGGGGGAGGGGGTTACACTCTCCTCTGCCCAGGAAACTTGGCATACGCGTCAAGTCTATAATACAAGTAACAGTTGCTATAACCCCTCTATTATATACAAAATCTGCACAGATATGAAATAACTATATTCATTATAGGTGTGCTTTACCTTAGATGAGACTTTTCTTTTAAGCAATTGCATAGTTTAGCTGGTTTACATATCATCATAACACTTTACATTTCTTTAGCTAACTTATTTTTAACCATTTGACCATATGAATTACATTTTCTTTACTCAGGAACTTTTAAACAATGACCCTTGGTGGACAGTAGACCTGAACTTTTCAACTAACCCTTGGAACTCTGTAGTGGGGGCCCCTAAGGGACTGAGTAGATGACTTAACTAATATTTTAGAGGATGCTGCAAACACTAACTTGGCAGAGAATTGGCTGTAATGTAAACCCCTTTGTGAACTGCATTCATGGTCAAGTCCACAGGCTTTCCAGGTATATCATAGGTGAGCTGAACCACTGGTTTCACAATTCTTCCCGATCTTCTAGGTGTAGAGGGCATTGACACTGATACTTCAACATTAGCATTTGGGTTCATGACTCCCTGTTCATTGTCCAGCACCAAGACAGCTTCTGAAGAAGGGGGCACCACTGCACTCTCTTGAGATTCAGCACTGGCTATAGGCTCTTTATTTTGCACATTACTTTGATTCTCTGGTACTGGAGGCTCATTTTTATTCAAAAGTGGTATTTTAACAAAATTGGAATCATCCAACACACTGTTAGTAGTTCCAGGAAGAGCCATATGTTCTTGGTCACAGAATAGTTCACTTACCACACTTAATCCAGCATCACTTTTTTGTTCACTTACAAGTTCACCATCACCTTGGGGTTCATTGCCTAGTTCACTATTTTTTTCAGTCAGAATCAAGTGCTTCAATGTCAGACAGTTCTACTAGGCAAAGGGAGTCTGCTATGTCAGAAGTTACACTTTGTGCATAACTCTCTTGCAGTTCAGGTACCATTGATAAAGCAGGGTTTTCAGGGGTTCCTGGAACATTAGAAGGGAAACCAGAAGTAGGATGGTGGGCTCCTTGAAACAATTGTCCTAATTCAAGAGAAGGCAATAGACAGCACCACACTCACTGTTATCATCCTTGGAATCAGTATCATTATCAACTCTAGCACTTTGATCTGGGTGCTCTGGCTGTTGGGCAGCAGGAGGTAAATCTGACTGTTTCTTACAAGCAGCAGATCGGGTGACAGGTCCTGTTGGAGCAGTATCTAGCAGTGCAGTATCTATGACAATTTGACCAATTGGTAGAATGTGATTCCTGTGTATTGTCTTTGCAGCTCAAGGATCTCCTTCCAGTCACACCCTGTATACTGGCAAATCATCTTACTTGCTGAATACAATGTAAGGGGTGTAGCTCCAGTGGTCAGCTGTTTTATGTTTCCCCTGGAAACCAAGATTTTGCATTAACACATAATCTCCAGCCTTTAATTCATGGGCCTTTACTTGCTTGTCATGATGTGCCTTGTTAGTAGAGATGGGTGAAGTGGCTCCAATTCGCTCCTCCAAGTGATTCACGGAGTGAAGACGAATTCGTGGAGTGCTCCGCAATGCGAAGCGGAGTACTTTGTGTTATAATGGGTAACGTGAAGTCCATTGAAAACAATAACTTTGCGTTACTCCGCCTTCCCAAACCACTACTCCACCAATTATTAAGGTGAAATACATTGAAAACAATGTACTTCACCTCACTTCACCATGTTTTTAAGCACCAAAGGTGAATTTTGCGGTGATTCATGGGATTTCAGGTCACATGGGCTCTAGATTGTTCTGCACAGCCTCAGTTTGGGGTAGTGTGTGTGTAGGAAGCTGTATGAGACAGTCTGCTCTGAGAGCTCTCTGTGATTCAAACCTTTTAAAAGCTGTTAAAAAAGCCTTTTTGAGTCTTGTTTTTTGCTGAAACTTTAGTTCATTGATTGTAGGAAACCCTCTTGTGCTCATATCATCGAGCATTTATTGTTTGTGTGTGGCTTTTGAATGTTAATGTACAACATTCAGTCTGTGTACTGAGAGACAGTGGAAGTGTGCTTTGGGGAGGGGCGTATCTGTGGTGTATGTAGATTAACTTGGAGAAAAGAGTTCTTTCTGTTTTGGTGATATTTTTCTTATAACATAACTTTTCTTATAACTGTGTTAATGTACACACAGTAATATTTTCAATAGTTCTTGCTGTTTTTTTGCTGATTGTTGTGGTGCATCAGTGCATAATTTTAATTTGTTTAAAATATATGGTTATATTACTGAAGTTTTCAATTTGCTATGCATTACTCAGTGTGTGTGAGTATGTGTAAGACACGTGTCATCAAATCAGACACCTTTTATTGTGCCACATAGTAATTTCAGCAATGTGAACCTGCTATCCACTGCAGCTGTGTGATTTGTGTACTTCTTTGTGGTATCTTTACTAGTACTAGTGACTGTTACTGCAGCAGTGCAGCATACTGCCAGCCCCCCACGGCCCACCCCAACCAGCAAAGGTATTCTTTTCCAGATTTGAATTTCTGATGGTGAGCACTGGTTGGGTGTTGTGCCTTTCTGTCTGCATCTCTTCAGTGTGCAGCGCAATCTTAATCTGTCTGTGCATTTGCATCTCTTTAGGGTCCAATCTCCACCTGTAACTTAAGTCACTGTTGTTTCTTTAGCTTCCCTTCAGAGTACTGGACAGGTGTGGTGCATAATTCTGCATGAACATTGTGCTCATTAATATGTGTTTTTAAGTGAGGACCATCATCACGAGTCACTCATGATACAAATCACGTTCTTCATCATCACAGTCACAAATGCAATCACAAATCACGATTTACAATCATGTCATGAATCACAACATTAATTTTTTTTCTAGTTACTTGGATGTATTGTAAGCCTGTTTTGTAGTATTTCTCCAGGCTTCACCACTCTGCCATTGTGCTCATTGATACATGTTTTTAAGTCGGGGAGTTTTAAGCTACAGCTAATCGGGGAAGTACAGCCGTAGGCATTCGCGTTCCCAATACAGTTTCATTTTGGTTATCTCACACCATCGACACCGAATCACGTTCTTCATTATCACAGTCACAAATGCAGTCACAATTCACAATTCACGATCACATCACGAATCACAACATTAATTTTTTTTCTAATTACTTGGATGTGTTGTAAGCCTGTTTTGTAGTATCTCTCCAGGCTTCACCACCCCACCATTGTACTCATTAATACATGTTTTTAAGTCTGGGAGTTTTGTGCTGCTGCTCATCAGGGAAGTACAGCCATAGGCATTCACGTTCCTTCCTGTACAGCATGTCAGCTACAGTGCTATAAGTAGTGGTGGGCGAAGTGGTCCCAATTCGCTCCACGAAGTGATTCGCGAAGTAACGCGGAACCCATGGAATACTCCACAATGTGAAGCAGAGTACTTCGCTTCATAATGAGGAACACGAAGTCCATTGAAACCAATGACTTTGCATTATTCTGCCTTCCCCAAACCACTTCTCCACCAGTTTTAAGGTGAAGTACATTGAAATCAATGTCATTTACCTCACTTTGCCTTGCAATTGAGCTCCAAATGAAATTCTGCAGTGATTCATGGGATTGCAGGTCACATGGGCTCTAGACTGTTCTGCACAGCCTCAGTTCTGGCCTGGGTAGTGTGTGTGTAGTGGTAGCTGGAGACAGTTTGCTCTCAGAGCTCTGTGATTCAGAACTTCTAAAATCTGTTTAAAATACCTTTTTGAGTCATTTTTTTTGCTCAAAATTTACTACATCGATTGTAGGAAACCCTTCTGTGCTCATATCATCGAGTGATTATTGTTGTGTGTGGATTTTGAATGTTAATTTAGAACAGTCAGTCTGTGTACTGTGAAGTGTGCTTTGGGGAGGGCCGTATTTGTGGTGTAGGTACATTAACTGGGAGAAAAAGGCAGTCTTTCTGTTTTGGTTATATTTTTCTTGTATAACTGTGTTAATGTACACACAGTAATATTTTCAGTAATTCTTGACATCTTTTTGCTAATTGTTGTGGTGCAGCAGTGTATAACTTGTCTGTTTAAAACATTTGGTTATATTACTAAAGGTTTTCAATTTGCTACGCATTACTTGTAGTGTGTGTTTGTGAGTGTGTGATGCGTGCCATTGAATCAGACACCTTTTATTGTGCCACAGAGTAATTGCAGCAGTGTGAACCTGCTAGCCACCGCACCTGTATGAATTCTTTATACTGCTTTGTGGTATCTTTACTGGTAGTGGATTGTTACTGCTGTGCACTAATCACCCAACTGGCAAAATGTATTCCTTTCCAGATTTGTATTTGTGACTTGTGTGCACTAGTTAGGTGTTGTTGTGCCTTTTCGTATGCATCCCTTGAGTGCACAGCGCAATCTTAATCTGTCTGTGCGTTTGCAGTGCACCATTAATTCAGGGAGACTGCATTTCTTGTTACACTCTCATTTCACTTCGTCAACACTGGGGGATTTTCTGGACACAAGACAGTAGCATTTCATCAGCACTGGGGAATTTTCTGGACACAAGACAGTAGCATTTTGGAGATGCACATTAATTCTGGTAACTCTGTGTGTGACCACTGCAAGCATGACTGAGTGCACTATTAATTCTTGGAGACTTTGCACTTCTTATTATGCTCTCATTTCACTTCGTCAGCACTGGAAAGTTTTCTGGACACAAGACAGTAGCACTTGGGGGATGCACATTATTTCTGGTGACTGTGTGGGTGGGGTGCTGCCAATATTATTGTCACTCTGCCTTACTTCGTGTTTAAAGCGGAATGAGAATGCGAAGTAATAACAACAAGGCGAAGTGAGCCTTTCCTATGGGGCACTCCCCGTAGCGAAGTGCCAATGCGAAGTGGCCATTTCGTGTTCACTTCACAGGCGGATTTTAAATTTGCTGCATCTCTACCCAACACAGGTTCCTATTCATTTTCCACCCACCTCCTCCTCCTTTGTAGGTTTTTCATCAAAAAAATAACACCCATACCACCTCCTTGATCTTAACATATTGTAATATAACATTTTGGCAATATTAACATATTTAGCCTGCAGTATACCCCAGTCAATACTATTAATAGATTTAGCTGCATCAATACAAGAAAAATTTCCTTCAGCCTCATAGGCTTCTTCTTGCTTGATTGAAGTCTTCAACTCCAGCACAATATCACTAGGCACAGTCTTACCTGGGGTCTCACATTCAAGTTCCATACCTGCATCTCAGACCTCCAACAGGTAACATCCTGGGAACTCAGGAAACAAAGGAATATTCTGCTCAGTCGGGGGGGTCCTCCTCAAATTGAGCCCATGAAAAATCCTCCTCTGACTCCTTATCCAAACTCTCTGGCAGGAACCTCTTGAGCACCTGGCACCAGTGTTCCACCTCCCTGCATAGTCGGTATGCCTCCAGCCACTGCCCACTCATCCAGCAGATCATCCTCATCAGGGTCTCCACCTCCAGGGTGTTGTCTCTCGCACCTCCAGTCTGCCTCGACCTGCATCTCTCCATTGTCTTCAGGCTTGGCCTTCCTCCGAGCTCCCAGGTCCAGCCCAAGCAGCAGCTTCTGTCCATCTGTCAGACATGGTTCTAGTCAGAACTCCACAGACTTTCTTCTCCAGGTTCTCCTCTGGCAACTCCTGGTGCATCAGTCCACCTGGGATATCTGGGCGATGTCCACCAGAAAATGTCCCTCTTTGGCCACTCCAGATGCTTCCAGAAAGTTATCCCACTGCTGATACCAAGTCTGTGGAGGGGATGTGGGATAACAGATGGACCAGACACCGAACTTCAAGTTCAACACACAATCTCTTTGTGATGTTTATTCAAAATGCAGTAGATAACTTTCAGCAACAGCATATTCCTTCTTCAGTACATCAGTTTGCAGCAACAGACTATGAATGTCCTTTCTCTGCACTTAGCCAGCACCTACTGACACTGATTTCTGATCCAACTCATCAGTTGAGATTCAGCCTCCACCCCTATGTGGGCCCTGTTTGCTTGGGTAGTGGGGGCTCAAATAAAAAAATGAAAACAAGCTAAAGACAAAGAACCTCAATGCAGAAGCACTGAAACATGGGTTACCCAAAATAGCATTGATAATAAACCAAGTTTCAAAGAAACACAACATCACACATACTTCCATAATGCAAAGCATCAAGGGATATATGCAAATCAACATGACATTTCAGATTGTCTCAGTTTACAGCAATTTACATGCATTTTGAATAGCACAACTAACTTAATTTTTATAATACAGTCAACTAGTACTTTTTACCTTTATCAAAAACACCTAGTGCCATGGCATTTTCAACATTTGCAGGTTTCATAAACATAAAGTTTATATATATATCAAGGTATTTTATGACATAGTGCTATTACATACTAAATCCAACAACGATAAACACAACCTGTTTTACATAAACTTGGAGGTCACCACAACAACCTCTCTGTACGAGGACCTGAGAGGGAAAAGGAAAATTAAAGAGGACACTATAGCATAGTAATGAAAGGGAAGGGGTGCCCATAGGTGGCCACCCTTATGGACTAGAAATTGTAAAGGATAGATTAGGCTAAGAAATAGAAGAACTGTTGCAACAGATTTAAGAAAAGGTCGGTCCTCAAGAGTGGCAGGAGCTCCCTGTCACAGGACCCATTACCCAACTATACTGTCAAACTAGATCTTATTCCCCATAAACCTCAAAGCCTATAGTGTAGTAACAGGAGTTTATAAATTATAATATAAATATAAACTGGCAGTATAAGTGTCAAACAAAAAACTGCTTGTCAAGGACCACCAAGAAATTAAGAACATGCAGCCTGATATGTACAGATTTCAATAAATTCTCAGTGTATAATACATAGAGAATAATATATGGGGTGGCATGTGCAATGAGTTTATACACGCATTCGAGTTGTGGGATGCTGTTTGTGAAAAGCATCCCACAACTAGAGATAATGTAAAATTAAGTTCTACACAGACTGCCCAATATTTTATTTTTTATAATTGCTGGCATGTGCTCTTTGGCCTTAGCAATTATAGAAAATAAGCAAATAGACTGGTTTTTAGGCAGCCGTGGACCAGTGCATGATCCGTAGTCTGCTAAGTTAACATTGCTCTACTTGTTCGAGGAAAAAAGATTTTGTTGCTGTATTTGTCTTTTTTTTTTCATTAAACTTGCTGCCGAGTGGCCTCTGTGGCGTCCTTCCAGCTTGAAGAGGTCTGGAGATCTGTTGGCGCATGTATGCGGACAGGGAAACTCGCATGTTGGTAATGTTTCCGTTTTGGTTTTGGATTCGTGGACATTCTTCTTTCCTTTTTTTTAACAAAAAAAATCAAGTTACTGCCGACAGCGAGGGGTGGTGAGGTCTGTGGCTGTACAGTTAAGGAAGACCAGTGACTGGTGCGTGCGTGGTCATAGGGAAATCCGGCACGTGTTTGCCATTATAACGGCACATTATAACTGGGTTTCCCTATGGGAAAATGTGCTAGTCAGTAATTATAACAACTTTATGTACTGAAAATGGCTAAGGAATCTGAATAAAAAATCACAGGAATTAAAATCTTTCACTCCCCACCACACCCTCATATCTGGGGGAGGGGGGATAACTAGTTTTAAGGAGATATACACACACACACACACACACACACACACGCACACAAGCACACACGCACGCATGCACACACACACACACACACACACACACACACACACACACACGAGTCCTAATGCACCATCATTCACATCAATCACTGCAATTGTTACCCAAAGGAATTTAACTTGTCATGAAATTCCAAGTAAAAAGCATTATGTATCCTAATATGTATGGAGTTCAAAATGTGACATTGCGTAACCATACTACTATCTGTGCAGTAACAGTTCAAGGATTCTGAATAGAACCACAATAAAACAAAACTTCTACCATTCCCAGGGTAAGGTAACTAGAAGTAAATGTGCAGTATGTATGTAAAACAAGAGTCCTAACATACCTTAATTTCCACAAATCATTACAATATTAACCCAATGTAATTAGATCTGGCAAGGATCCCCATGCAAATGAGATCCCGCACCCCAATATGTTCAGAGTTCAAAAATGTGACAGTATATAATAAAACTACTGTATGTACAGTAACAGGCTAGGGAATCTGAATATGATGCAATGGAATCAGCCCCACCCTTGGGGGAAGGTAACTAGTAAGAAGGAATTAATATCCATTATGTGTGTGAACTAAGAGTAATAACACACTGTAACTCCATGTATCTGAATAGAAACCCACCTCAGTGTAATGGCAACCCTCACACCTGCCATATTCACATACCCACCAAACACACACACACAGACACACACACGTGCTGAAGTCCTATAATATGTCTATCCTAGGAAGAAAAGGTCTGTGGATGTTAAGTCCTATAACGTGCCATAAACTCCACATCTGTGTTCATACCATCTACTACCATACTGAGATGTAAAATAACTTTGATCTCAAAAGCTTGTCTCTGTTGTGTACTTTTGAGATTTCCTTTTAAGATCATTACTGACATCCAAAATTGAGTGGTCAGGCCAAGAGAAGTGTTGCCCCACTGGTTTTTCAGTCATCTTCAGTTTACTATTACATTTGTGCGAGTTTATCCTAGTGTCGAGCAGTCGAGCAGTTGACTTGTCTCTCCAGCATAACCTGTTTGTGGACATCTCTTGCACTGCATGAAATAAACAACATGTTGTGATGTACATGTATAATTACCATATAGTGTATGGTGGAATGTTGTTCACCACTGAAATCAGTTAACTGTAAAATGTTCTGTTGCAGTAGTGACGTCCGTAGTGCAGCAGAACGACTTTTTGTTCTGCTGCACTATGGACGTCACACAACACTGACTGCAGCAGAAACGGCAGGCTGAACCAGATAACTGTGTCGGCGGCAGCAACACGATCACCCAACACTCACAAACTGGAGGATCAACCAGATATACAAATAGTACTTACAAACAGGAGAGTCTCCTCACAAACATTGCTTCTCACTAAGCGAGGAATTTGGCTGCCATATTTGTTTTTTAAAAGCCCTCCCATACCCATTCAATAACCAATCGAAGGTTGCCCTACCAAAATGACTGATGTGTGCTCCATAGCAACCTCAAATCCTCACCCTGACAGTGAATTGAAAAGTCTGTGACCCGTACAAAAACAAATGTATTGAAAATACTGCAGTGATGTTGAAATAAACATGTTACATTTATTACCACTGTTTTCTTGTCCTCAAAGTGCAAGTTTTTCACCATACACTATATAGAAAAGTGTATGGCTCCCGATGCACAACATGACTATTCTCCAACTTGAGTGGTTACTATGCCGACTGTGTGACCTCTCGAGCTGCACTCTCGAGGTCAACAGTCGGCATAGTAACCACTCAGTTGGAGAACAGCCTTGTTGTGCATTGGAAACCATACACCATCCTATATGTACCTTGAATTGTCTGTTTTGTGATGTAACCACACAGTCATCTGGCATTTTTTAGGCAAGCAGGGGGCTCTGCTGGACTGACAGGAAGAGGCAATCTACTCATAAGCTCAAAATACGACAGACGATGCTTGTGGGAAAGGAGCAAGTAAAGGGAAGGGACATCAGGTGCTAGTTACATTTAGAAGCAGAAGGGAGTGAATTCAGATTAGCAGATATGGGAGTGGTGCAGTGCCATGGTTGTGGAGCTGCAGTATTCTGGGAGACATTAAAAGGGGAAGGAATTACTAATCTTAGAGAACTTTAACATGGCCTGGGGGGGTCCAGGGGTGAGCACTTAGCTGCAAGCTTCTCTTCCCTGGGCCTGACACAAAACGTCAGCTCTCCCACATGAAAAGGGTCCCAGCAAAGTCCCGAAAATATCCTAGACTTAATAGTCTCCTCACCATTACTAAAAGTGCAACACATGCGAGTAGATGCCCCAAACCTAAGTGACCACAACCCCATCACATGCACACTGACACGATAAACAGAAAGGGTAAATGAGAAGCCTCGCTCTAAGGAGAGCTGCTTTATAAAACTTCGCCATATCAAGCTTTAAGACAGATCTATCAAATGTTAGATGGGATAGGCTGTATCTCATTCTAGACATCAACCTAATGGTGTCAGACTTTAGTGATTCATTTTTATCAGTATGTAACAAGCATGCAATAAAGAAAGAAAGGCTAGAAAAAACACCTACCATGGGTAACCGAGTCTTTAAAACAACTGATCAGAATAAAAGACAGGGGCTGAAAAAAGCTAGTAAAACCCTAAACAAAGAGGACTGGGAGGCATTCAAGAGGATAAGGAACAAATGCAAAGGGCAGATTAGGAAAGCCAAACAACAATTTTACAAAAGGAAGGCTGAGGAGACCACAGAGTCCTCATCTTGCTGGCAGCTAATCAAAGAAATGGAAGGAACAGCAGCTACTAAAACCAAAATAATATTTACAGACAAAAAAGGGAAGGAGATAGTATCAAAGGAGATGGCAGACATATTAAATAACTACTTCAGCACACTACCCGATGTGAAAATTCCACAGCATAGGGCACCTTCAGATGAGCTAGGCAGTGGCTTGCTACCTGACCCAAACAAAAATACGAACCTCCTAAAATGTTACTTTTAGAGCCATTAATCTAGCTGAAGTCGCAAAAGAAATAAAACAACTGAATGCAAAAAAGGCACGTGGGCTCGATCAGATAGAAGTACAATTCCTGAAACAACCCCAGTCTTAACAAAAAATCTACAACAGATCCTTACTTGAGGGTGTCTACCCAGACCAGTGGAAGATAACTAAGGTAGTGCCAATACACATGGGGGGGGGGGAGGCCTCAACAACCCATCAAACTACAGACCAGTGGCATTGCTATCCATTGACTCAAAAATACTAGAGAAGCTGAATGGGAAGCAGCTGAACGAGCACTTAGACAAATATGGGCTGCTAACTAAACACCAATCTGGATTCTGTCCAGGGAGGTTGATAACCAAAGTGTTCATGGAGTACGTTAACTCTGTGGCAACAGCCTTCGATAATGGGGAATATGTGGGTGCAGTGTATGTCGTCCTCTCCAAGGCCTTTGGCTTAGTTGACCACACTATACTTCTCAGAAGGCTAACTCGAATCAGACTGTCACAGAGAGTGCACACCTGGTTTCGGTCATACTTGAGGAACAGGAAACACCATGTCATGGTGAATGGCACACTCTCAAACTCACAAATACTGAGTAGGGGAGTGCCACAGGGTTCCATCCTGGGGCCTCTGCTGTTCTTGATATATATAAACAACTTACCACAGCACATAACTAAAGCAGAAATACAACTGTATGCTGATGACACAGTTCTCATAGGGAGAGTGACATCCCATGAGGAATTAGAAAATATTTTATTTATTTATTTAGGAAATCGGAATTACAACCCTTTGAGTCATAGACTCATTCCAAAGGCTCCAAGTCACTGTTTTACAGTATGACTTCAACCGGCTTCAGGAGTGGTTCTCACAGTCAGACATGGTGATGAGTGCCAAGGAAACTTAGGTGACACTATTCAGGCAAAAAAAGAGATAAGGGTGACAGGGACTCAGATCTAAAAATACTGACAACTGATGGCCAGACACTGGTGAATGTAAGTGAATATAAATGCCTGGGAGTGCTCATAGACAAATCACAAAATTTTAAGTCACACATCACCCATACTATCAACAAAATAAACAAAAGGTTGTGGGCACTGAGGAGGAGGAGGAAAGCATTCTATATCCCAAAAGGGCCAGGAAAACAATAGCGACACAACTACTACTGTCATCCCTAAAATATGGGAACATAGTGTACCAACTCACAAATGGGACTGCACTAAGCAAACTGGACTAGGTATATAATACCAACAAGATTTGTGCTAAGGTGCCCATATAACAGACACCATTGTCAAATTTACAGAGAATTAAACTGGGGGCCTGATTCTCAAAGTTCTCTTGGAGTGACACAAGTTGCGTCACTCCAGGGATGTGGCAAACTCAGGGTGCACCAGGGACCCTGCACCCAATTTTGTAAGAATCAGGGTCCTGGAGCCAAACTCCTGGGGTTTGCCGCATGGTGCAACCTGCATCAAACAGTTGGTACACCTGAGAGATGTGCCGCAAGGATCAGACCCCCCACCCCGGTGCAACACATGCGAGGCAGGAAAGAAATGCTCACCAGGAGGGGGTAGAGGGCAAAAGGGACAGGGGCATGGCAGAGAATGTGTCTGGGAGGACATTCTGGAATGCCTTTGATGGTAGTGGCACCCAGGGGTGCGTGTCAAGTGTTATGAAGCTCCAAAATGCCAGCACAGCTATGTACTGTGTTACAAGGTACAGTAACTGGTACAGATACCGTCTGGTCAATTGCAGCCCAAATAAAACACAATAATGGATGAATGAGTGATAAAGTGGCAGAATGCAGCAGCATATTCTACCATTACACAGCAGACAGCCCAGCCGTACAGAGATCAGTGTACAGTTGGGCTGTCTGTCACGTAAAGGTCGAATATGCTGCCACATTCTGCCAGTGCACCACTTGTCCATCCATTATTGTGTTTCATTTGGGCTGCAACTGACCGGACTGTATCTGTACCAGTCATTGTACCCTGAAGCACAGCACGTAGCCATACTGGCATTTTGGAGTGCCATAATGCTTGACATGTAGCCCTGGGTGCCACTGACATCATGGGTATTCATGGCTGTCCCCCGACACATTCTGTGCCACTTCCTGTCCCTTTTGCCCCCTGCAGTCCAATGCTCACCCTGTCCCTTTGGTGTAAGGCACTTAGACAAGCTCCTGGCTCATCTAAGTGGTTCCTTGTCCTGCAGCCATGGCAGGGCTTTTGGAATCCAAGAAAGGGGATGTTGTAGCCCCGCCATGGCACAAGACCCCTTGTGACCTGGCACACCCCAAAGTAGGTTGCAAGGGTGGTACAGTGCCACTTCAGCACAGCGGCTCCCCATTCTGATGCAGACCGCATTTCAGAATAGGGAATGCCGCATCTTTTGACGCAAAGTGCCACTTGCGTCATTCATGTATTATGCAGGCACTGGCTCTCTCTAGACCTCAGGAGGGAGAAAGTGAGGGCACTCACGGCATACAAACCATATAACGGATCATCAGCAACCCGGAATTTGCCTCTAGAGAAACTCACACGCACAATCATAATTTAAGAAAGGCGAGACATAGAGGATACACTATCCCAGAAATATCTAAATCATGTGGAAAGATTAACACCAAATGGTGGGTGGTAAAGGTATGGAACTCTCCCCCCCCAGACCTCAGAAAAGCACCCAGAATAAACAGTGTTAAACATATGTTGAATAAAACCTCATCAGTCGCTTGTAACTGTGTAAAATAATTGCATGAAGTGGCAACTTCTCGATCAATGATTGTATTGTACCTATGAGGCCTGTAGTGACAGTTATGACATACTGTACATTTGTATGGAATTGTAATCTGAGACTCAGTGTAACTGGACTATGCATTTATACTTAGAATCTTAGACTCAAAATAACTGGACGTGCACTTAGTACAAACTGCACTTGGCAGGACAACTTGGTAAACAGGGCTGCAAAAGTCCTAACAGTGCAATCTTGTTGAAAAATAAAGATTCTACATTCTGGAGACTGAGGTGCTGCCCCATCTGCATGCACATCCCTGGCTTGAAGACGGAGACTGCTGGTCTCTGTGCCAAGCTGGCTAGGATCCAGAGGACCTCTTGCCCCACCCAGGAGCCACCAAGTCTCCCACTGCCCCAGAGGTTGCCTAGGCAGAGGAGGGATGACTGGACCTTGTTGGGCTCCAGGAGGGTGGGGTGGAAGATCAAGGGCTCATCCCTCCACCTGTGCCACTGCAGAATTTCCTCACTGTTGTGGCGGGATAGGATTGCCGAGAGGAGGCACCTGAAGTGGTTGCAAGGGTGGATGTGGGGGTCCTCTGAAGGGGTTACCCCGAGGTGGGAGGTAGAGTACTCCAGCAGAGGAGAAAAGTGACAACAGTTTCTGGTAGGGGACTCAATTGAGAAGGGGATAGATTTGGGAGAAACAAGGGGTGAAGAGAGCATGGTTAGGTGCCTACCTGGTGCCTCAGCTCAGAGGGATGGACAGCAGATCCTAAGGATTGCTAGGGCAGTAGGCGAGGGGGGATCTGGATGTGACTGTCCACCTGGGGCTAATGACCTAGTGAGGGATGGGCTGGGGTAGTAAAGAGAGAATTCAGGGAACTGGGGCGGGGCCTACGGCAGATAGCATGAACAGTAGCATTCGCCAAGGCACCACCTGCATACAGCCAAGGGGAGGATAGGGTACTCTGCACCGTGAGCTTCAACAGTTGGTTGAAAGGATGGTGCAGGAAGGATAAGTCTGTCTTCACTGGAGACTGGGAACCAACCTGGAAGGATATAGGTCTGTACTGAGGTGATGGCCTACATGCACCTGGGAAGGAGACTGCAGTCCTCAGTGGAAGGGTTAAATGTTATGTTGATGAACATTTAAACTAACTGAGGAGGGAGGCGGTAAAACAAATGGAGGCATAAACTGCCCCCCACCACACACACACACACACACACACACACACACAGATTGAAGTAACAGGAAGAGAGGGCCTGAGGGAAGAAAACTCCCCAGGGTGCAAGATAAAGAGGGCTTAGGCACAGTATGAGACAAGGGGGACAAGAACAGAAATGCGGAAAGAGAGGTGTTGAGGAAGCATTACACAGGGAGGGTAGCAGGGGGAGAGGAAGTGAGTGAATTTCCAAGTGGCAACAAAGGCAGGAGCAGGGGTTGCAGGCAGGGGAGAGGAAGTGAGTGAATTTCCAAGTGGCAACAAAGGCAGGAGCAGGGGTTGCAGGCAGGGTGGAAGCAAGATGTGGAGTCATGTGCCAGCATAAGGAGTTTGGAAATAAAATTCGAGACCTGGAAGCCATCATGGCAGAGAAGACCTGGATCTTGTGGCCATTACTGAGTCATGGTGCATAGTAAGCCAAGATTGGGACATGGCCATATCAGGCTACACTCAGTTCAGAAGGGATAGGGAGAGGAGGAAGGGTGGGGGGGGGGTTGTGCTGTATGTGAGAGACGGTATCAGAGTGACAGAAGTGCAAAAGAACCTTGGGTAAAGGAAGGGCTGAGGTGCTGTAGGTCACCTTCCTTCTCCTACACTGTGATCTTTATACCTCTTTGGGTTGGTCATCCTTATCAACTAGACATCTCATCCATTCTCTCACCTGACTCTACAAAGCTCTCCTATCGAAGCTCTTCCCTACATTTCTAATCTCTTTCAGTGGACTGCCTGCCTTTACTCCTTACGCAGCAACTCCTACATTATGTTAGTTATCCCAAGCTCCCACTCCCACTTCGGAGCCATGGCTATAAGCCATGCTCTTCCAGATACGTGGAATAAAGCCCAAGCTAGACTCAAACTACAAAATCTAATCCCCTTAAATAGGTTCAAAAAACTGGTCATTGGTAAGCTACATGACTCCTGTGTTTGCCACTGAGTAAGTGTTGTCACCTCACCCATTATTCCTTGAGTACACAACAAACATTCCCTTCTCTACAGCTCCATCCCTTACCCTCTTCCCCCATATACCCCTTCCTCCTCCCTCATCCAGCCCGTTTCACCCTCTGCCACCTTGACTCTCCACCCTACCCACCTCCAGCCTCACCGCCTTCTTTATCTTCCACTGCCAATTGCCCTCCCTCCAGTCTATATTCAATACCTGGTCAACCTCCTCCATCTGCCTACCTAATTATTGCTGCACATTGCTTACCGTGTATCACCATCCTTGTTCTGAAATATTTAGATTTACTGTAAATATTTTCGAAAATAATCCTGTACCTTGTATACATCTTAATTATTCTTTTGTGTTTATTGTATCATTATATTGCATACAGTATGTCTTCTATGTTCTAATTGTATGCTCAGGACCTCCTTGTAAATGAGCCTGCTCAAAGGAGTTTTTCCTACCAATAAACTTGACAACTTTGACTTGACTCATCCTGGAGATGTGAGCAAGAACCACTGTTCATACTGGGGTGATATACAGACCTCTGACACAAGGGGATGAATTAGATAAGGCACTAGTGGAAGCCATTAGCATGATGGTAAAAAAGGGGGAGGTGCTGCTGGTTAGGGTCTTCAGTCTGCTAGATGTAGATTGCTGCCTCCCAGTCACAGCCTTGGCTAGAAGCAGGACCATCCTAGACTGCCTGCAGGGTGTGCTGCTTAGGCAACTAGTTAAAGAGCCCACTAGAGATGGTGCAGTTCTGGACCTGGTGCTCATACTGTAAATAGGGACAATGATACAGGCATCAAGGTGGGATGTCAGCTGAGGACCAGCAATCATCATACAGTGTGGTTTAACAAAATGCACAGAGATAAACCACACAAAGATGAGGGTCCTGGACTTTAGGAGGGCAGATTTAAAAAAAAGGGTGAATGCCTCAGAGATGACCTAGCAGGGGGGAATTGCCAAGGTACATACAGTAGATACATAGATACATAGACAGTGTCGGCAGATAAGGGCCTATGGCCCACCCAGTCTGCCTATTTGAGCTTGTAAGTTCAGTTTATGTTTTCCTAGAGGTCTGTTGCCCCTTACCCCTGACCTCCAGAATTCCTTTATGTCTATCCCATGCATTCTTAAATCCCGTGATTGTTTCAGCCCCCACCACTTCCTCTGGCAGGATGTTCCATTTGTCCACCACCCGTTCTGTGAAGAAATTCTTCCTCACGTTTCTCTGAATCTTCCTCCTTCCAACTTCATCTCATGCCCTCTAGTCCTGGAACATCTTTTTCACTTAAAAATAGTGTATTCCTGCACCCTGTTCCTCCCTGTAAGATACTTGCATGTTTCTATCATATCCCCTCTCTCCCTCCTCTCCTCCAGGGAGTACATGTTCAGTTCCTTCAACCTGTCCTCATAGGACTTGTGATGCAATCCATGCACCATCTTTGTTGCCCTCCTCTGAACCTTCTCTACCCTGTCTATGTCCTTACGTAGGTAAGGTCTCCAGAACTGTACACTGTACTCCAGGTGGGGCCTCACTAGTGTCTTGTAAAGTGGAATTATGACCTCCCTTTTCCTGCTGGTGATGTCCCTGCCTATGCATCCCAGCATCCTATTTGCTTTACCTGCTGCCTTGTCACATTGTTTCCCTACCTTTAGGTCATCAGAGATGATAATCCCAAGATCCCTTTCCTACTTGGTGCATGCTATATCCTCACCCCCCCCAACTGATATATTGTGCCAGGGTTTTTGTGCCCCATATGCATTATCTTGCACTTCTTTGCACTGAATTTCAACTGCCAAACTCCTGACCATTCTTCAAGTTTTTGCAGGTCCCTTCTCATTCTGTCTACACCCTCTGGTGTGCCTACTGTGTTACAGAGCTTTGTGTCATCAGCGAACAGTGAAATTCTGCCTTTTAGGTCCTGCGCAATGTCACTGATGAAGATGTTGAATAGGACTGGTTCCAGCACTGATCCCTGTGGTACCCCACTGGTCATTCTTCCCTCTGTGGAGTGACAGCCATTTACTACCACCCTCTGTGTCCTGCCACCCAGCCAGTTACCTACCCACCACACTGCTGTCCTGCCCACACCCATATTCCCCAGTGTGTGTAATAGTCTTCTATGTGGCACAGTGTCAAAGGCCTTGCTGAAGTCCAGATAGGCCATGTCCACTGCCCTCCCCTGATCCACCTCCCTAGTCACCCAGTCAAAAAATTCAACGAGGTTGGTCTGACATGACCTCCCCCTGGTGAAAGCATGCTGCCTTGGGTCCTGTAGTCCATTGACAACCAGATGTTCCACCAATCTCTCCTTTAGTAGTGTTCCATGATCTACCCCACTACTGAGGTGAGGCTGACTGGTCTGTAGTTCCCCGCTTCCTCTTTGTTCCCACTTTTGTATAAGGGGACTACATCTGCTATCCTCCAGTCTTTGGGTACCTCACCTATTTCCAGTGATCGGCTAAACAGGATAGCCAGAGGTTCAGCCACCACCTCTCTTAGTTCTTTAAGGACCCTGGGGTGCACCCCATCTGGACCGATTGCTTTATCAATTCTTACTACTTCCAGTTCCTTCAGGACCCTTTCTCGTGTAAAGGGACTTGTGTCCATTTCTGCACCATTCTCACCCCTTGTACTCCCTTCAGACCCATTACCCTCTTCTTCCTCAGTAAAGACTGAGCAGAAATACCTGTTCAATATGTCAGTTTTACTGTTGTCATCCCCCACGCTGCCCCATCCTCCACCTTCAGTCTCACTATCCCTCCCTTTGCCTTTCTTTTTTCACTTATGTACCTGTAAAAGGTTTTGTCTCCTCTACTCACTGATTTTGCAATGTGTTCTTCTGTCTGAGCTTTGGCTTCCCTTACTGACCTCCCTGCCTCCCTTTGGTTCTCCTGGTACTTCTCCCTATCCCCTTCTGCCTGTGTCTTTTTGTATTGCCTGAATGCAATCTTTTTGGCTTTCACTTTCTTTGCTACCTCTTTGGAAAACCACAATGGTCTCCTCTTCCTTTTCCTCTTGCTAACCTGCTTAATGCATAATTCAGTTCCTCTTGTAATCCCCATTTTAAATACTGCCCACTGTTCCTCAACCCCTGATTCCTGTCCCATTCCCTTAATGCCTCTTTTCAAGTATCTCCCCATTTTCCCAAAGTCTGCCCCCTAAAATCCAGGATCGTGTTTTGTGTGTGGTTTGGTTCTGCTCTTTCTGTGATTTCAAACCACACATTGGTGGTCACTGTTCCCCAGGTGCTCCCCACTGTTACCCCATCACACTGTCCCTGTTTGTGAGCACAAGGTCTAGTATTGCCTTCTGCCGAGCTGGTTCCATGACCAGTTGCTTGAGGAAGGCACTCTGAAGGGAGTCCAGGATAAATCTGCTCCTAGTTGATGCTGCTGCTGGGATGCTCCAGTCCACATCTGGAATATTGAAGTCTCCAACCAGTACTCCTCATCCTTGTCTGCCATCCTTTGGATGGCCAGCATCAGCCCCCTATCTGTTTCTTCCTCCTGGGCTGGTGGTCTATAGACCACACCTGTGCGGATGGCTGGCCCCATTTTCCTTTCCAGCTTAATCCACAGTATCTCTCCTCCATTTTGTTCCACCTGGATCTCTGTGGCCCTTATGTCATTTTTCACATACAGTGCCAGTCCTCCTCCCTTCCTGCCTGCCCTGTCTCTTCTGAATATGTTGTAGCCAGGTATAGCCATCTCCCAGTCGTGGTTATCATTACACCAGGTTTCAGTGATGGCCACAATGCCCAGGTCAGACTGCACCATGACAGCCTCCAGATCTTCCATCTCGAAGGTAGGGTGGAGGAACAGTGGAGCAAATCAAGGGATGGCATAGTGAAGGCAACAAACCTCTGCATGAAGGAAGTTAACAAAAACAGGAGGAAGAGGAGATCTCTATGGTTCTCGAGGGCAGTGGCAGCAAAGGAGAAGGCTAAAGGGGTAATATTCAAGAGATGCACAGGAAAGAGGACAGGGAGGTGTACCAGGCAAAGCAGAGGGAAGCAGGGAAGGTGGTGAGGGGTGCAAAGGCACATGTAACCCCTCACCCCTGCCTTTTTAGCAAAATGACAGGTGGCATGCTGTTGAAGCTGACAGCAGTACCTGGTGGGGACTGGGTTCGGGGAGGATGAGGTTACTCGGCACAGGGGACCTAGGTTTGGCTACTCTGAACAGGGGCACCCAAGTAAACCCGAACACAGGAAGCAATAACTGTAATGTCCAGAACCAGGAATGGGATTCTTCAGTGTGGCTTTTATTTACATCCAAGTTGAACAAACAAAGATAGATGGACCCCAAGGGCTACATTTCCTGGTAATGCAGATTAGAAACTACAGAACACTTTATCACTATTTCCAGCCCTCAGGCTCTAAACCCACCAGGCACACAGCCCGGACTTGCACACAGCTTTGGGTACACAGCCCGACTTGTACACACTTGGGTTTTCCCCACTGGCCCGGCTCCCTCACCGGCCACTTGATCCACGGTCCATTGGAGGAATGAACCAATTATCCTGTCATGGCTTCCCAAACCACACTAGAGTCTTCGACTCCTAGAGAGAATTTTCCTTACAATCCCACGTCTGGGTACTTCCCTCATCACTGGCCAAGTGCCTGAGGTAAAGTAGAAATCCACAGAAGAAATCCGTAGAGGTGGACCTGGTCACTAAAGATGGGTGGCCACCCACCTCCAGCTCCCAAAACCCATACCCGGCCATTTCCCTGGAAACTGAACAATTTCTTTACTGAACTTTCAAATGTAGATTATGGGTAGACGTCTGTCACATCACCGCTACATATTATTTGCATTCCAACAAACTCTGGACTTGAACCTACTTTTGCTTTGCTTAGCCCATTACTCTAGGCTTCCCAATATTGTAGTAGTTCAATCCCCACATTGTCACACAAGTCCCAGGGTGAAAAACATAAGCCCTTTTAGCCAGAGCAGACACTCACCCTCACGTTGCAGGTGCCCCACAGGTGACTCACAACTCTTCTTTTCTCCCAAATAAATACTGGAACACATAGGCAGCTTTTCCTCCACAAGCAGAACTAGGGGGTTGCTCCAGGAATCTGCAGGGAAACCTTTTCCTGCCCCCCCAAAGGAAGGGGGCACTGAGACCCGAAAACAGCGGTCTCCACCACTTCAGTAATCTTCTGTATCTCTCTTTAAGGTGGAGACACACACCCTATTACTTAAAAGTAGCCCTCTGTCAGGGCTGAGGCTCCTAGAGCCTTCACTGAGCAGCTTTACCAGCAAGCTCCCAACTTCACACTCACTCACTGAAGACTGACTGAAGACTGACTTCAAAATCTCCCAACGTTCTAACTAACTCCCTTTGCCGCAGATTCCAATGTGGCTCATGCAGCTGCGATAGTTCTATTGGCGATGTCATCCCTCAGTCTCAGCTGAGACTGAGAACAAAGTGAGACAGTGTAAAACCCATTTAACTGGAGTTTCACAAGCTGCCTTCCCTGCTTACCACTAGGTCTTACTGGGATTCTAGTAACCCCTGGTAACAAGGGGGTTACATTCACCTTTGACCAGGAAAATGACTGTCCGCAGTCATTATTTACCCAGCCTTAGGCCATCCCACCCTATGTGCTACCTGTGGAGGGGGGTGATCAGGCCCCCTCCTACCATGTGCAAGCATAGGCAGGCAACACTAAGGGCCTAGAGGCCTTCAGCTGACATATCAGCCTCTACACTATCCACTTACTATGGACACCTAGTGGCTCTGGTAGAACCATCCAGAGCATAGCCCTGATAGATCAGCACTGTGGCCCCTACTGCAGGTCAGGGCCACAGCCTGTCTATCCCACCTAACCCTCTAGGGAAAACCTATCTGCCTTTAACTTAATACCCCCAAAAACAAAAACAACCCGGGGACCTCCCCGACCTTGAGCAACCTGCAACCACACACCATTAAAATACCATATTTTATACCATGTTACTGTCTCCTCCCTAACCCCACAACCACACCTGTGGAAGGAAAGGGTTAATACAGTAATAACAACAGTAACACCACAGTACTTTAAATTTCTACACACTAAAGCACTGATGAGGAACTCCGATGAGCCCCTCCTCCTCTTCTTGTCTTCTCTTCTGTCTTCCCAGGAACACCTGTAAGAAAAAGAAAGACAACACACACCTCCTAATCTGCATACACAGTCTACCCAGACCCCTATCATCAAAACACTGAAAAATCCCAAAAAGATTTTTTTTTTTTAGAAAAAGGTAGAAAAACAGTATTTACATTAGAAAACAATGACATTATTTACAATACACATTTGGGGGGATGGAGTGCCCTAAAAGTCCCAACTAGTGACCACAATGCCCGAAGGCTAGTCCAATAAAGAGTCTCTCTTGGGCTGGAGCCCGGTGAAGCACAGTTCTAACAGGCCAAAGTCCCGAAGGGGAGAGTCTTTGAGGACAGTTCACACATTTTGAAGTCTGCTAGTGTAGGGTGTGTTCTGCAGTGTCATAAAAGATAAAAAAGTTCGGACTTACCAGCCACTTGTAGAATGAAGATTTTGGGACCGACCTGCACCTCTGACGAAGACTCTCCCTTGCAGCATTTCTTCTGATACAGCTGGGCGGACATATTCCGTGAACCACAGGAGGGCACATCTGGGAACAGCTGGGCTGATGTCATCTCTGGAGATGGAACCTTAGAACAGGAACAAAAAGAAAACAGCTGGTCCAACGTCATCCGATTACCAGGCGATGAACAGGATACAGCTGGTCTGGCATCCTCTCTGGATCTGAAGTCATCTGGTGGGCCAGTCGATGGATGCTGGAAAGGCCAGTACACTGTAGACTGATGAATGTGGGCACCTGAGTCCTGGATGTCCATATTGGCGGATCAATAAAGGCACTTCACAGTCTGGTGTGGCAGTATTGACTACCACTGCTCGGCTTTCCATTTTGTAGGCACGAGCACATTTGCTGGGAGGTCCTTGCACTGAGGCCAATAGTACCGGGGTCAGGAGCTTGAATTATTACCCTGTCTGGGTGCACATAATTCACACAGTGGGAGATTTCACGTCCATCTCCGTCCACTATTCTCTGTCTATAAACAGTGTCCTGCCTCTCTTCCACTGGGTATACTTCTTGTGAAACAGTCTGTTCTTTACATGCTTGTTGGCCCCAGGATGCACACTTTTCATTGCTTCATCCCAGATCCAGAGTTTCCTGCAGTTCTCAATCTCCTCCCAGACTTTCCAAGGAAAGGTAGGAAAGGTCATACCATAGATCTCATTTGCCTTTCTACGAACCGGTCTCTCCTCTTTACTTGCTTTGGTCAATCTGAGACCACTGGCTTGGCTTGGGGGTGGCCAGTCCTGGTTCTGCCAGCTACGCATCCTTAAAGAAAGTAGAAACGGATCCCTGACTTCTTCCTCTTGTGAAGCCAGGGCAATGGCATCACCACTTTCTTCCATGAATTCCTCCGAGGCAAGATCTTGAGGCTGTGTACCCGTTCCTTTTTCACAAGACCACTTAGGTTCCCCCTCATCTTCCTCTTCAGTGAGGATCTGAGCCCAGGAGTGAGCAGTCATTCTCACTCCCGAGACTATCCACTCATCACTAGGTGTGGAGGTCGACACCTCCCACTCAAAGGCCTCCCGCATCTCATCTTCATCTAAGAGACTTGGGCTAGGCCCCTCCCTCCAGGGGTCTATTGATGCTTTATCCGAACTTTCCTTCTGGGATCCAGCATCCAAAACTTCAACTTCTGGTTCTGTCTCTAACTCTGCACCCTCTAGCTTTGTGCCACACTCCCCCGAGGGGCCTTCCTCCACAGGCTCCTCCTTGTGCCGTGTGCTGCCAACTGCAGATTCCTGAATCTTTGTCCATGTGGGAGCCAACCGAATTTGAGGTGCTTTATACAAGCCATATTTTTCTAGGCATCCAGCACAGTGAGGAATCATGAAGACGTCCCTTCCAGCTCTCAAACATATTTGACATACATGCACTGGAAAACCAGGAATCACCACATGAGGAGGCAGTTGTCCTCCATAGCACCACTTTTCAATATCCCTCAGTCTATTTACTGCTGCTGTTACTGCAACCCGGGCATGATCCGGGTAATGAGCTGGTTCTGAGGCCATAACTGCAGAAAAACAAACAAAAATTCACTGTAAGTGAAAGTCCCACTTTATTGAACACACTCTTTAGCTGTAAAATGGCTCCTCTGCTGCTGGGTTTACTTTACTACCCCACCCTGTAATGGCGGCGGCAGCACTCCTGTGCATCAACATTCAGAATCTGGGTCAAGCCACTGAGCACCCGATTTACACACACTACTGATAACTTTTGCTCAAACTGCACAACTTGCTCTGTTCTTGCTTTAAACACATTTACTGGATTTTCTACTGACTTTTTACATGTTGGAAACATTTTTTTTTTTCACAGTCCCTTAAAGCTTCAGGTTTTTAGCACAGGATTGCCTGTATTACTAGTGCTGCACATTGGCTACAACCCATAGTCTCTCTCTGGCTTCAAACTTTAAACTGAGGCTGAATTCATTACTATGCACACAGTCAATGGTTTAACAGACTTGCACTTGCTGGCAGGACTTAACACAGTCGTTACTTGCAAAGCAACTACACTGCTGCACGCACATTTATATGGTATAGGGCAGAAAATCACTGTTTGAGCAGTTTTTGGTTGTTCCTTACTGTTATCAGTAGCAGTTTGCTGCGATGGGGAAAAACGGCCTGCAGCCAGTTCTTGGAGGCCTCAGAACAGAAACGGGTGGGCAGTTCTACCGATCGTCTTTTTAACCACCACTTTTGCAATTTCAACGATCGATTAATGGGTTGAGCCCGATTTTAAACTAAAAAGTCTATTTTTAACAAGTTTACAGTGATTTTAACACTCTGCGATGCTCCTCCACTGCCAGTACACGCACTCCACTCACACTCCCTCTCGAATGCTGGTGCAGTCTCTGTAGAGCTGGCTGAGGGGTGGGACTGATTGCAGCCTGACCAATCACACGACGCCATGCAAATGAGTCTCTTCTTCCTTACGAGGGCTCTTCTCCTCACAGCGATCGTCAAGCAGGCAAATTTAAACTGCAGAATGCAACTTTTTTCCTTCACCAACTGACTCCATGGCGGGAGCCCATGTCAGCCATTTAACATAGCCATTTACACTGCAGTCTCTCATTCAATTCAAAAAGCATTTCCAATGTCCAGGGCACAATTTTCCTGTTGCTACCCCTAGTCTTCCACACTTTTCTTTACCACAGTTCATTTTAACAATCAGGCAAAAGCGCTGTAAACAATTTGATGCAGGACAAGTGCACACTCGTTGGCTTTACTGCTCCTTGGTAAACAGTTGGCATTTTAAACAGCAGCACAAGATGCACAGCACACAGCAACATACTAGGGAAATTGCTTCAGCTTTTTGGGCTACCCACTGCCAGATAGCCAAAACGCTAGCCCCCTTGCGGAAGCACCTTCCTCCCTGAACAAAATCGAAAGAGGTGCCTCCATTTTTGTAACCCCTCACCCCTGCCTTTTTAGCAAAATGACAGGTGGCATGCTGTTGCAGATGACAGCAGTACCTAGTGGGGACTGGGTTTGGGGATGATGAGGTTACTTGGCACAGGGGACCTAGGTTTGGCTACTCTGAACAGGGGCACCCAAGTAAATCCAAACACAGGAAGCAATAACTGTAATGTCCAGAACCAGGAATGGGATTCATCAGTGTGGCTTTTATTTACATCCAAGCTGAACAAACAAAGATAGACGGACCCTCATGTGGCTACATTTCCTGATAATGCAGATTAGAGACTACAGAACACTTTATCACTATTTCCAGCCCTCAGGCTCTAAACCCACCAGGCACACAGCCCGGACTTGCACGCAGCTTTGGGTACACAGCCCGACTTGTACACACTTGGGTTTTCCCCACTGGCCTGGCTCCCCCACCGGCCACTTGATCCACGGTCCATTGGAAGAATGAACCAATTATCCCATTCACGGTCCATTGGAGGAATGAACCAATTATCCTGTCGTGGCTCCCCAAACCACACTAGAGTCTTCAACTCCTAGAGAGAATTTTCCTTACAATCCCACGTCTGGGTACTTCCCTCATCACTGGCCAAGTGCCTGAGGTAAAGTGGAAATCCACAGAAGAAATCCGTAGAGGTGGACCTGGTCACTAAAGATGGGTGGCCACCCACCTCCAGCTCCCAAAGCCCATACCCGGCCATTTCCCTGGAAACTGAACAATTTCTTTACTGAACTTTCAAATGTAGATTATGGGTAGACGTCTGTCACATCACCTCTACATATTATTTGCATTCCAACAAACTCTGGACTTGAACTTACTTTTACTTTGCTTAGCCCATTACTCTAGGCTTCCCAATATTGTAGTAGTTCATTCCCCACATTGTCACACAAGTCCCAGGGTGAAAAACATAAGCCCTTTTAGCCAGAGCAGACACTCACCCTCACGTTGCAGGTGCCCCACAGGCGACTCACAACTCTTCTTTTCTCCCAAATAAATACTGGAACACATAGGCAGCTTTTCCTCCACAAGCAGAACCAGGGGGTTGCCCCAGAAATCTGCAGGGAAACCCTTTTCTGCCTCCCCCCGAAGGGAGGGGGCACTGAGACCTGAAAACAGTGGTCTCCACCACTTCAGTAATCTTCTGTATCTCTTTTTAAGGTGGAGACACACACCCTATTACTTAAAAGTAGCCCTCTGTCAGGGCTGAGGCTCCTAGAACCTTCACTGAGCTGCTTTACCAGCAAGCTCCCAACTTCACACTCACTCACTGAAGACTGACTTCAAAATCTCCCAACGTTCTAACTCCCTTTGCTGCAGATTCCAATGTGGCTCATGCAGCTGCGATAGTTCTATTGGTGATGTCATCCCTCAGTCTCAGCTGAGACTGAGAACAGAGTGAGACAGTGTGAAACCCATTTAACTGGAGTTTCACAAGCTGCCTTCCCCGCCTACCACTAGGTCTTACTGGGATTCTAGTAACCCTGGGTAACAAGGGGGTTACACACAAATAGAGGAAAGGATAGCCAAAGGGATAGCTAACGGGGGCAAGACCTTCTTTAGATACTTCCATGGAGGAAGACAAGGGGAGAAATTGTGAAGATAAGAAGGGTAATGGGAGATCATGCAGAGGAGGTTTGGAAAAAAGTAGATCTCCTGAACAGATAATTCTACTCAGTCTTCACAGTGGAGGAAGAGGGGGAAGGACCACAATCAGCAAGAACACTGGGGGGTGGGAGGTGGACACAAGTCCATTTACAGAGGAAAGAGTCCTGAGAAGACTTGCAAATCTGAAAGCAGAAAAGGCTATGGGGCCAGACGAGGTACATCCACTAATGCTGAAGATGCTGAGGGAGCTCGGGGAGGCACTGGCTGTACTTCTGACAATCCTATTCAATAAATCATGGTAAACTGCAGTGGTTTAAGAGGACTAGAGGAGGGCAGACATGGTCCTGTTTCATAAAAGCAGCAGCAGGGAAGAGGCTGGCAGTTATAGGCCAGTGAGTCTCATGTCAGAGGTGGGAAAGTTAATGGAAACACTATTAAAAGAAAGGCTATTGGAACATCTTGAATCCGGCAGGTTACAAGACCCGAGGCAGCATATATTCATGGGGAGAGATCATGTCAGATGAACCTGATTGATTTCTTTGACTGGATGACCAGGGAAATAGATCAGGTTGGGGTGGTGGATGTGGCCTACTTAGACAACACTGTGCAAAATAGGAGGCTTGTAACACAACTGGGCAGTTTGGGGGTGGGACCCAAGGTGGTAGACTGGGTATGGAACTGGTTGATGGGTAAGTGACAGAGGATGGTGGTAAATGGCACTCACTGGAATGAGGGGAAAGTGACCAGCAAGGTACCTCAGGGCTCAGTGCTGGGGCCAGTCCTCTTCAGTGTTTTCATAAGTAACATGACAAATGAGCTGGAAGGGAAGGTATGCCTCATTGCAGATTGTGATCAAGGGTAATAACAGCAGGATTTCAATGCAAAAAAGTAAAAAATCATGAACCTAGGGCACAGAATCCCAGGGGCTTTGTATTAAATTGGGGGGAGGTACTGATGGTCACAAAGCAGAAAAGAGACCATGGGGTTTTCATATCTGATGACCTCAAAGTATTGGGACAGTGTGACATGGCAGTAGGCAGGACAAGCAGTATGCTGTTGTGTATTGGGAGGGGAATCACCAGTAGATGGAGAGAGGTGGTGTTACCACTGTATAGATTACTGTTGAGACTCCACCTGGAGTACTGTGACCCAGCATTAGGGGTCAGGCAATGCTTGAGTTGATAGGTGGCCCCGAGTTTTTGGTTAACCCTGCTTATGATGAGGTTGATATGCTCCATGTAGGAGAGAGTAGCATCGAGAGTTACGCCTAAGTATTTGAAGGTGGGGACATTCTGCAGGGCACGACCAGCAGGTGAAAGAACAGAAAGGGAGGAACTGGATTTCAGGGTATTATCCAGAAATGGTTTGGATCCAAAAAGCATGGCTTTGGTTTTCTTTGCATTTACTAGGAGTTTATTTGAGAAGAACCAGTTGTAGGCTGAACCATAGTTTTGGTAAAGTATGGAGGATATGTTTGGCAAGGACTTGTCGCTATGGAAGAGGACAAGATCATCCACGTACAGCAGTGCTTCACAGTTGAGGCTGCTGGTGGGGAGGGAGTTGATAAAGATGGAGAGTATTAGGGGACCCAATATGGAGCCCTGGGGGATGCCTGTGTATACAGGCAAAGCAGTTGAGATGGTGGTACCAATGCACACCAATTTGGAGTGGCCTGAGAGATAGCTCCGAAACCATAGTGAAGTCTTGTGGGAGCAGCCAAAAAGGTGGAGTTTGGTATGTACAAGGGAGTGGTTGACAAGGTTAAAAGCCTTGGTCAGCATGGCTGGATTAACCTGTATGCCAATTACGCCATGGCGTAGGGCCCCAAGGTTCAGGAAGGCCCCCACTGTTAACTTATTTATGGTTACTTTCTTTAATTCTGGCTGTACTGGATGACCGCTGACAGGCCAAATTGCCCAAAAAGCAGCCCCCCCACCTCACTGAGTCAGCCTGGTGAATGATGACCCCCCCGCTGCAGCTGCTCTGAGCAAGTGAGCCTCTCAGTTTCTCTGACAGCAGCTCCAGCTTCACCTCTGATCCACCCTGACCCCACCACACACAACCAATCATGTCCATCAGAGGTACTCTGAAGGTGTGGCTACTGGGGAGCGGGAATCAGTGTGTGCATGTGCATGGCATCAGGACGTATGGGCAGGCGGTAATGAGGAGTAGAGGAGGAGAACGAGAGAGAGCTGTGGCGGTCAGTCGTCGGTGCTGGTGGTTGGTCTCGTCTATCAAAGCAGAAGAGTCTCTGTCTAAAGACACAAAAATAGAGAGAGAGAGTCAGAGCAGGCCACGGGGGGTCACCCAGAGTCAGATTTGGCTTCAATGCAATGTCAAGTGCTGCTGGTGTTTTCAGTGTAGCCACTAGCCAGGGTCAATCAGTGCTGCTGCTAGTTGGGCCTTTGGTCCTGCTGTGACTATGAGGAGTTCTCCCATGCCGGGCAGCACTGCAATGCTGAGTCATGTCACCACTGCCTGTGTGATCTTGAGGAAACAAACAAGAGAACAGACTGGACTCATCACAGTCACATTCACATCAGTCAGGCCACACCAGGTATGGTGTGTTGACTAGTCATCTGCGTGCTGCAGTGTCCAAGTCATTTGTGCTGCAGAAATAACTAGTTTTATTGCACTGGAGAAACAAACTAATCTGTGGTTGCCTCTGGTCATGGTCTGTCTGTGAGTGTTCAGTAACCTGAGTAGTGTACTGAGTCTTTAATAAGATTTGAGTTTGGCACTGAGTAGACCATGGGATGCTAATAAGTCACCTGAGGGGAACTAACTTGTGCGACTTGCCCTTGCTGGCACAGTTTTGTCTTGGTTTGATTTGAGTCATATACATTACTGGGAAGTTGCAGCAGGTTGCTCTAGGAAACTTAATTTCTGAAGTGACTGCAGTCAACACCTGCAGGTCTTGCAGGGTTCTTAAGGCTCAATCTTTTTGGCACAACTCTGTTTAGCTGCTTTAGCATCAATGACTTGGAGTAGGGGCAAGGATGTGGCAACTCAGCATTGGCAGCAAAGCAACTTTTAGGTTGACAACAAAACTATAAATGACAATGGAGAAGGAGGAGAGGAGACAGTGGGAGAACAGACAGAATTGAGGACAAAGATAGCTGCACAGAGGGTGATTGTGGCAGATGCATTGCAGAGGCAAGGAGCTTGAGCATGTCTCGGGTTTGGAGCTCGAAGGAGTCTTGAGTGGGGAAATAATGGGAGGGAGCTGTGAGCCCCACTAACTGCTTCAATACATGCTTCAGTTTTTTGGTTTTGGCAGAGAGAACAGGCATTCAAGGAGGCATGTGTATGGAGATCATGGCAGCTACAATCACCATTTTTATTAATGTATTTATGTGGAATTTGAATTTGATATCTGGGAAGGCAGGGCGCACTAATTCAAGCCTAATGTCCAGGTGTGTCTCGGGGAGGGGAAAAAAAGAGGAAGAAAAGAGGATCCATAATTATCAATAACAAAAATAGTTACAGGGTACAGTAGTGGCAAGGGAAAAACAAGACGAGTTAAAGGTAACTAAAACGTGAAAATTTACAAAATGTTTATACTGTACCGATAAAATATTTCATTATGCAGTAATTGGTCATTCTGAATTGTGTTGTTTATAATCAAGGGCATGTGACCTGTCAAGTCATGTGGCAAAACACATAGCATTATAAACCACATCCTGCTTGAGTACCCTGGTCGTTACTGCAGAAGAGTGAAATGTTGGCATTTAGGGGGCGGCCCCCGGGCCACAAAATATGACTTGGAGTAGGGCCCCCACATCCATTAATCTGGCCATGTTGGTCAGGTCCACAAAAACAGCACCTGTGGCTCTCCACTGGTCCATATTCCTAAGAACGTGATCAGTGAAGTGAGCCAGTGCAGTTGTGGTGCTATGGTTTTTGCAGAAACCATGTTGTTGACTGCACAACAGGTTGTACTTTTCGATATGGTTTGGATAGTTGGCAGTGGACAATTTTCTCAAGGAGCTTGCTAAGGTGGGGAGGAAAGAAACTAGCTTATAGTTGTCCGAGGAGAGTGGGTCCCCAGATTTAAATATTGGTACAACCTTGGCAGTCTTCCATGAGTCTGGCATGAATGAGGTGGACAGTGCAAGGTTGAAGATGAAAGTGAAGGGTTTGAGATGGTGGGGAAATGAGTTTGTACAGGGAGGGGTAGAGACTGTCAGTGCCTGGGCTGCCCCAATTAGGGAGAGTCTTAATAAGTTTGGTGGTATCCTTTTTGAAGATGGCCCTGTAGTAGAAGAGGGGGGAGAAGAGCAGCAGTGGGAGAGGGGGAAAGGGGTGGGTCACCTGGGCAAGGTCCTTGGCTAGTCTGTTGATGGTTTGTAGTTTACCGAAGTGGGTAGACATGTCTGTGAATTTCAGGTTGAAGGCCTGAGCAACCTCTGATGGATTAGTCAGTGGGCTAGTGAGGGCGCTCAGCTGGATAATAGGACTGTGGGTACAAGGATTGAATAGGGAACTATGGGAGCCCCAAAACCGATGGGGGTTACCAAGGTTATCCCTCTGTAGGCTGTGGTAAACATTCAGTTTCAGTCACTTCGACATTTGTTTGCATTGATTATGCAGGCACCTGTATTCATTCCAGAGGGCAGAGAAGGGGGTAATTTTATAGGCATCCCACTTTCTGTCCCTTACATTCATAAGAGCCAGTAGTTACTTAGAGATCCAGTGGGCACCACCATATCTCACTCTCCTAGTAGTGAGAGGAAGTGGCGATCCTGAATCTGCAGAAGGGCATCTGTGAGGAAAGTCACGTCCAATGTCATGTCCATAAGTGAGTACTGAGCCAACCAGTTCACTGCCCGTATATCCTCCAGGAGGTTAGAGGTGTCCTAACAGTTAAAATTATTCAAAGATAGATATTGGGGGGGGGGGGTTGGTCTTGGTGGACCAAATAATGTAAGTGGGAGAGTGGTCACTGATTGAGTCAGACAAGGTCCTGGCCTAGAGTACCTTGTCTTCCCTGTTGGTGGCTACCCAGTCTAGGAGGGAGTGATTTAGTGTGTGGGTATTGTGTCTGGTAGGGACTGAGATGGTTTGCACCAAGTTGTGTTGTTTTAGCAGGTTGGCATAGCCTGGTTTGAGGGCACTCAACCAATTTAAATTAAAGCCACCCAGGAAAATGGTGTACCTGGACGGGGTGAGTTTGCCCAGTCCAGTCAGGAGGTTAATTAAGTCAGGTGTGCCCCCCCCCACTGGGGAGTTGTAGCAGCATCCTAGGAAAAGTCTTTTGCTGAGCCCAGGGTCAGCTCAGAGATGAGCCACTCGCTTGGGGAATCAGGGTCAGAGCTGAGGGCAGAGGTGGTTAAGAGGGATTGCCTAAGGTAATGAGCAACTCCTCCACCCTTCTTTTTCCCTGGTCTATTGCAGCATAATATGGAGTAGCCAGGCAGTTGTTACAAGGCATTGGGGAGGTGTGGCTTTAACCATGTTTCTGTTAAACCAAGAACATGGGGCTTATAAAGAGATACCCATGCTTCCAGATCAGAACATTTAGATGGGATACTACAGATGTTTAGTTGAGCAATTTTTAGCCCTAGGGAGCTGGCCCAGGTGTTACTGGAATGGTCATTTGGGATATTTATGGGACCAGGGTTTCTTTCCACATCATCTGCAAGCAATAGCAGGGAAAAAAGCAGACAGTAGGGGTGTGGTAGCAAAGAGGATGATAGTGAGAGGGAGTGCAAGAAGAATCCAAATTGGCGATGCTCGAGATTAGTGAGAAAAGTGAAAAGTAGTGGGCCAAGCAGAGTTAGTTCCCATCTGGCTACCCCGAGGGGGAAGAAGGACTTGAGGGTAAGACAGTATGGAGAAGGATAGGTACTCTTGTTCCAGAGCAAGCACAGAGGAACAGGAGTCAACCACCATTAGGGTGCCTAGCAGTGAAGTTGCCAGTAGGGGGAGCACAGTAGGATTCATGATGTAAGGATTAACTCATGACAGAGTGTGGGTCTATTGGGAATTAATCCATGGCTGGGGGGTGGTGGACTATGAGGCCGCAGGCTGAATGGTTCCAACCAACCAGCCATGGATTAATTCCCAAATAGACCCACGCTCTGGAATGGGTTAATTTACTTGTAACATGGGGAAGAGAAAGGGTTCAGCTCCCTTTTTTTTTGGTCTCTTCCCCCATGTGAAAGTGTTTGAAAAGTAATTTAAAACTGTGAAAACTGCAGTGTTTAAAGGGTTCTGGGAGGACATTTAAGTTCCTATCTGTAACATGGGGAAGAATAAATGGTTGCACCTGATTGGAGAAACTGCATGCTGAACAGGCTGAATTTTTCTTTTTAATATTGTGAGTGCAACTGTGAACAATTACTGATTATGCGTAGATGTGATCAACATTTCAGAATATGTGCTCTATTTGGCTGGCTTACTTTTGTTTTCCACTTCAACTTTTTATTGAAATTCGAGTATATAAGAAAGCACACATCTTATACAATAGAAGACTATCCTTCATGTAAGGTATAAAATATCACTTAACAAAACACAGTATTTAGGGCAAACATATTGGAGAAGCCTTATATACATGTATTGATAATAAAACACAAACCTAGACAGGATGTAAGTGGAGAGCAGAAGGGTTACAATCAATAGGGTATTATAGGATCAGAAATAGCAACCATGTACAAAATATATGCTAGGGCAGGCTATGGCAAGGCATTCAGTAAATTGCAAAAAGTGACAAATGTGGTAATATGAACAATGCTCAGTAATGGAGAGGTGAAGATAAGAGAAAAGTGTGCAAGGAAAGAAAGAAGAGAGAAAAAAGCACAGAAGAAGGGAAGGAGAGAGGGAAAAAACAGGGAAGAAGGGAAAAAAGAGGAGAAATATGTGCGCAAAAGTTACGAGAAAACCTAATCTGAGAGCAAAATAAGAATGAGGGCTAAATATCCCTAAGATTTATGGTCTAGAAGAACTAGGTTCATGTACTTGAAGTAATCCTGCCAACATCAGTCATATACAGTGAGTTGGTTATGAGTAACATGAGATAATTGGTCTAGAGAGGCATACTGAGAGAGACTTTGAAGAACATCTGAAAGAGAAGGCACCAGAGTTGATTTCCATTTCATAAGAATCAGACGTTTGACCAGAAGAGAAAGTATGTTTAGCCATCTAAAATGTACATGTGAGAGGATAGAGCTATTGGGGATAAGGATGCCTAGAAGGAATAGCTTGGGGTCAAAAGGTAGTTTTTGTCCTGTTACTCTGGAGGCAAGTAAACAGACTTTGTGCCAGAGCTTATTAATGGGAGCGCAAGACCACAAGATATGAAGGAGATCCCCATTGGCCAAATTGCAGCACCAGCAATTATTATTATTTAATTCGTTGAAGTACAGAGGGTGTTCTATACCAAAGTTGTAGGATTTTAGTTTGTATTAAAGAACTACGGGCATCTTTAATGGTATTATGTGCAATACGCCAACAATTACTCCATAGTGCGTCTGAAATATTGTAGTTAAGAAGAGTACTCCATTTATTTTTGGCCTGTATAGACTGATCAGGTAGATTATCAATAATGTCTTTGTAAATGGAGCTATTTAATTTTACTGATAAATTAGTCCAGTGCTAGATGTATGGGTTTAGCAGAGTATGCTTATACACTAAACTAGAGAGAGAGTTATAAGCTGCCCGAATTTGTAAAAACTTCCAGAAGTCCTGTTTAGGAAGTTTCCATGTGACCTGCAAGCCTGAGAATGATCTAAGAGTGAGTGAATTCTGGTCCAAGATATCTCTGAGAAAGAAAATGCCTTTGTTCCTCCATGTACAACAGAAAATTGGGTGATCTTCTAGAGTGAGCAGTGGATTGCCCCATAAGGGGGCATAAAACCAGGCTGTTGGATTGGATTTCAGGAATTTGTGGGTTAGTTTCCAATAAAGAACAGAGGATGATATGGTCGGGTGAGATTTTAGTTTAGAGGAAATGGGATTAAATATGAAGGAAGTGGGAACTCCTTCCGGGCACCATGCAGATTCCATTGCAACCCATAGTGGTAAGTGAGGGGAGGGTTTCTGAAACCATTTAATGGTTTGGGGCTGGCTTATTTTGTGAAGTGTGAAATCATCTCCGTTTTTCTGCTGTGTTTGCTGTTTGAGATTTGGATGCTGTGCATTATGGGAAATGCATATATTTAAGTGGAGAGGAGATTTGATATCTGGTAGTTGTTGCTGCAATTCTGTTGGCTGGCCAACAGATGGTACACTGAGGCTTACATCCTTTTTATCTGTGAATTTTATAGCCAGCTTTGCACAGTAATAACTTTTCCCCCTTTCAACTGATTTATATGAAATTTAGAAAGTGCAGCCTCTGTGTCAGGAACTGTTGATCCTGTAAATTCCATGAAGATTGGTTGACAGGAGGCAAAGTTACAGAGGTGCACAATAATGCAAAAGTCTCAGTTTTTGAAAATGTTAAGAGTTTTTGCCACCCGATAACTAAAAAATAGGAGACTTTGAAACCTGAAATTCTCAGGTTTGATAGAGATTGGTCCAAGGTGTGTGCTTTTGTGGGTTTTAGGTCCCACTGTTAAAGTATTTTTTTTAAATATTCAATAAAAGACATTGAGGCAATCTGGAAAATCATATGTGGCATACATTACTGTGTGGTTACTGAAAGGGTATGTATTTCTGAGCCAATAGACCAAGTAAAAAAAAACAACCACATTACATAGTCATATAGAAGTTTTCAAGCAAGAAATATGCTGCTAACTCTGCTAAATCACAGAAATAAGACACTTCTGTGATGTGTGTAACTGTTGTGGTACTTTGAGAGAAACAAAATGTGTCCACTACTGGTACTGCAGCTAGGTACAGGAAACAGACATGGGGAAGACAAAGTGTGTGCACTGTACCATTGATTCATTCTCCAGCAACCATGGATTACTTGAGAATTAATCAATGGTTACCTAATGCTGTTGGACCAATCCTGTGCAACCCTTTCTCTTCCCCATGTTACAATGCAAGTTATACTGTTGTTAGACCAAGTAGCAGTGAAGGCAGCGAATAGCCTAGTGGTTAGGGTTACCGGTTGAGAATAGGAGGCAGAGGACTGACAAGGTCTGAATCCAAAAGCCCTATACTTGGGGAAATTCCCCAACACTACAAATATGAAGAAGGGGAGGTCACTGATACTGAGAAGGGACTAAATGTACCTTGTTTAGGGCCAGGATAGAGGAGGGGCCATAGGGGGCGATTTCACTGTTACTTCAGGGGAAGGGTGGACAATATCAAGCATGCACCAGGGTAGGGGTGCGAAAGTAGGCTGATAGATTCTGGTAGCAATAAAAGGAGGACCACCCTTGGGTGGTTAGAACCCTACAGTCCAAAGTTACCTGTTGTGGAGCAGGGTTGAAGAGGGGAGGGGGGAGAGTTCCAGATGGCTGGCTGCCCGAGAGCTAAAATGCAGGCAGACTGGCACTGAATGCAGTGGTCCTGGAGCTAGGCAGGGCGAAGGGAAGCTGGGGAAAAAGCAGAGTAGAAACAGGGTTAAAATACAGCTAACAGGGGGTGGGTGCAGTAGTAGCCTGAGCTCAGGAGGGAGGGAGTATGGATAGGCAGGTAGTGTAACACAGCCCAGCTGACCCCCCCCCCCAGCAGCCAGAGGCAGGAGTCAAACAGTATTATGCCAGGAGCTGCTAAGTACAGGTAGAAAACTGCAGTAAGGGATTTAAAATAAGGTAAATTAAACAGCACGCTGCAGGTGACTTGTGGACGTGAGCACTGGAGAACCACGGCAGTGGTCAGGCTTCTGCAAACCCTTCAGCACTGTACTTAAAGCAGCAAGTGAAATTATTAGGCATCAGCTATCCCCACAGCAAATGATCAAGTGCTGCAACTAAGAGACAGTGGACTAGCGATTGAAAATGCAGGCTAAATGGAAATCACGTTAGATAATAGTGCAGATCCAACTTTTGGCTAGAACTCCATTAAAGGGGAGTTCAAAGTCACCCTCAGTAACAGTTGAATCAGTTGCACTTCACCGACTCTGCAGGTGGCCACGTGGTCTGGCACAGCAGTGAAGTGTACACAGAAGATGGCGCCTGATCGGTAGATGGAGGTAAGCACAGTTGAAAGTTACCTGTTGTGGAGAGCAGTGGAGTAGGCTTGAGGAAGGAAGGGGAGGGGGAAGCGTTCCAGGCGGCTGGCTGCCCTGAGAGCTAAAATGCAGGCAGACCGGCTCTGAATCCAGTGGTCCTAGAGCTGGGCCGGGCAGAGGGGAAGCATGCATAGTGTGTGCATATGCATTGGTTCCCTAAGCATGCCTACATCCACAAGAGAGACACACACAAAGGGGAAAAAAACTTGGCCCTGATAACGGCTCCTAATGGAACCCTAGTATATCCGGGGTGGTCCCCTCTTCCTCTTCCTCCTTCTCCATCACTTGATGTAATGCATGATCAGGGGTGTATCCCCACACACCAGTACTCTGCTGGGGAGTAAACCAGAGCTACATGGGGTAGATGGAGGAAGGTATGCGGGAGAACAGGGGGAAGTCTTGGGAGGAAGTTCTGGGGGAGCTGGCCAGTGATAATGGGAAATAAAAAATAAATTACACTAAGTGAAAGTTGGAGTATAGTTGACATGAACACAGTTTTCATGCATCAATGCAAATTAAATCATGTGTTAAACTGATAAACTGAGGTGGATGATACTTGGTATTACAGTGGCCTTTGCCTTGGAAGATACTAACTGTATTCCGTCATCAAGAAGCATATCATTATTATTTCCTGTTTTATTTAAATAATGTATTTCAGTGGGATAGCTAAAAATCTCACTTTTTCTACTCCCCCCATTTTGATGTTCTGTCAACTATAAAAACAGGAACCTAGAAACTTAGGCGGGACTGCGGGACTGCGGGACTCCCGTGAATTTATTTACTACAACCACGAGCAAGAGCAGCTAGTTTTAGGTGATGCAGTGTTAAGGGTGATGAGCAGTGCACTTGGTGATCCTGGTTTGAGTTCCCCCACCACTTATTCACTGTGACCCTGAACAAATTACTTTGTGGTGGAGGGTGTTTTAGAGTGCTGGGCTGTGAACCGTAAGACCCAGGGTTCACACCCTGCCCCCACTCCCAACCACCACTTACTATGTGACCCTGTTCAAGTCACTTTTTTACACACTGTTTTGTGCTTCTTGAACAACCAGTGGTACATCATTCCATCATAGTCAGCTGGCACCTGCCCAAATGCAGAGCCCCATCAAGCTGTACTCTCTCCAGGATCTATCCTGGCCAGTCCTGATTCCCTCCGCAGCTTGCCTGGTGGGGTGAAACTCTAGTGATTACCCTAGCTGGGATGGGGGACCCTTCTCATTACAGCATCCCAGAAGAAAGAAAAGGAGAAGGAACTATCTGGCCAACAGCTGGAACCTAAGGGAAACCCATAGCAAAGGAAAAGGCATGAAGCAGCACTTATGTTAATTGAAGGGGTTGGGATGGACTTCATCTGACTACCAGCAGCATTTTTTGTGTTTGATTGTGCCCATAGTGTGAAGTGAGCATTTTGTAGCTACTTGAGAGAGTAGGGGCTGCAGAGGTGTGTCAGTGTAGCATTCATTGCAGCTCAGGCTGCGGGAGGCTCACCACTCACAGCCCAATGAGCAGCCGGCTGATAGTGATGAGTTCGGCCAGGCTGATGGGCAAAAACCAGAGGCAGCCACACCTATCAGAGTGCAGCTGTCTCTTTTCATTTACAGGACTTCACCCAGTAGCCAGCTGAGCAGCATCGTCAGCCTGCTCCTCAAGTAACTGCAGCTTTTCTGCATCCCCCAAAAGTGCACCGACAATCGTAAGAAGCTTAAAGTGGTCTATTCATCTCTATTAATTCATTTCCCCATCATGCGGTTCTGATTGCAGTGTCACGGGAAGTCGAACTGGGGAAAGAAAAAGAAAAGCAAGAGCATTTCAACAACCCTTAAACTACAGCGATTTTTATTTGCAGAAACCTGCCATTTTCTCGATGTATTTAATGGGACCTGAACCCACTCAGTAAGCAAAGACCTCAGCTACCCACGTGGTAGATGATGCTAAACAAGAAAAGGAAATTCTTCACTTGCCTGGGTGAGACATGACCACGTCACCTTTCTTCAAGTTGAACACCACAACCCTGCTCGCCCCCTAGTCCCTCACCAGTTAGATTTATTTGCAGAATGTGCTGTCACTGCCCCTCTTGATGTGCCTGATCCACTCCTCCATGCTGGGGGTGGCCAGTAGATGAGATTGGGGTCATAGCCATAGACAGCCAACTTGACCAGTTGGCCAACAAGCAGGAGTAACACCATCAGCCCTTGCATCATGTTCTGCCAGGACTGGAGCCTGAACAAGACATCCTTGCCCTGCTGCCACACCATCTTGTTGTCAATGATGAATGAGACATTCATGCTGGCAGTCCACAAGGAGCTGGCACTGGGGCTACAAACAGACAAAATTGTTAGCACCAGAGGGACTGCTGCCAGCTGCCAGGTACAACCAGACACCAGCCCACCAGCCAGCCACAGCTTCTTATCTCATTCTAAGTGGAGTCTTGCATGCATCAGGTTCTATTTGCATGTCCCTCTAGTACCTGCATACAGCTGCTGCATCTGGAAGTGTTTTGCTGATGTCAGCAGAGAGTAGAGGGTACAAGAAAATGGAGCAATCTCACTATTGTCAAATGCACTTCCAAAGGCTGTGACTCCAGTGGCAGACACACAGTACCATCAATGGCTCATTCAATGGTTTTCTGGTGTGTATGGGATCATGTTGTGCAATTTAAGGTCACCACTAACTGCCACCAACGCTCTCAGAGTGGCCAATGTCTCTGAGCCCCTTCCCCCCTTCCAGGTCAAGCACTGAAAGGCTCCATGATCACAAGGCCAGTTGCAATTCGGATCAGAATTATTATTGTAACTTTCACACAGCTGTATCCTTGCCTCTTACCCAGCTATGTACCTGACGCAGGACCCTACTGAGTACTGTTTGGGATGGGGGATAAGAGTTCCAAATTCCAATGTCTGACAATTTCTGTCATATCTGGAAAGAGAGTGACAGATCAGGCAGCAACCTGTGGACTATAGCATGGTTTTATTTATTTTTCTAAATCCCAGTCCCAAATTCTGTCTATCTCCTTGTTCTGTCCATTGTGAGGTTAGCGAGAGAGAGAGAGAGACACATGGAGAGACATCTGGCATACAGCATTGCATCCCTTTCACTGGCAAGTACATTAGCCACTCCCTGCTGCTCCATCACTCCATGCGTTACCCTACAACTCAGCTCCCCACAGCGTCCCGGCCCTCTTTCTCTTCCCCCTCCTCCTCAATGCACTATTCCACCATGTCGACAGTGCTGGATCATCTGTTGGGTTGACTGACTCAAAATTAATGAAGTCAACCTTGGTGCTAGTGGAGGGAATCACTGCACAGCAGCAGTCTACTACATTAGGCCACGCCCCTTGACTGGGAAGGACTCTGGAGGCAGTAGCATTAGCCAGGGTGAAGAGGAGGGCAGTATCAAGTTGATTCTTGCGGGGCAGCAGAGGGGGGCACTGCCTGAATCTGAGGAACACCAGAGGGAGGTAGAGGTGAGCTAGCCCAAGCCAAATGAGGAAAGCAAACACTAACATTCATTAAGCCTAGTTGCCAACAGTTGAGTGCAGTGTGGAGGAAAGGACCAAAACAGCCCATAGCACAGGAGCAGAATAGCTGTGGAGGCAGAGCGGAGCAGGTCCGAACTTAGGAACCTTGCAAAGTGCACGCCACAGAACTTGACAAAGATTTTTTTCTAGTTCTGTGGTGCACTCTGTCTCCGTAGTTACTTATGGGCCTAGTGTTAGACTGCCCATAGCAGGGAATTATACATGAGGCCATGTGCCAACTACTAACTCAGAGTGCCTAGACCTGACCTGGTGGGAGTAGGGACTACTGGGAGAGACTCTGTGTGGATGGTGAGGTCCAGACTGGTTGGTTAGTGTCCCAGCAAATTTTATGTATTTTATTTATTTATTTATTGGATTTTGTTGACTGGATAGGCCCACTGAGACTGAAAGTCCCTTTTTGGGGGGCAACCAGGAATTAGTTAACAGGTAACAAAGTAATATATAACAGCGACTCGACATAAAATGTCAAGACAGTGCAATACAATAATAGTTAGCAAGGTATAAACAGTAGCATAAGACATACATAAGATAAAGTTAAAAAACACTAAAACAATATTATAATTACACAGAAATATCATTGGGTATAGATAACATAACAATTAGTTAATTTATCACATTCTCGGTAGCAGTTGCATTGGCCCCTCCCTATGTAAAGATTTTTCACACTAGCTTTGAAGTTGGATGAAGTCTTACAGTCCCTAGTTTCAGAAGTAAGGTCGTTCCATATTCTAGCAGCAAAGCAGGCAAAGGATCTACTACCAGACTTTAATTTATGGGCTGGCCCACCGGCATAGCGGTGGCACTTCTACTTATTGTGCTGGTGACCTGGGTTCAGGAATGAGCCTGGGTCATCGGAGAGAGGGCCAAGGAGAGGAGGACTGAGGATCCCAAAGAATGCTCTCCTCCTCTGGGGAGGGAAGGGGGCCCTATTCCACTGTACAACTGCCACTTGGATGACCACGGGTGATGGTACAGGCAGAAAAATGCCTCAGGGAAGTGTGAGACACCAGTTGGCTGCGGTGGATGCTGGCACACGTTGTGCATATGCCCACATCTCTGATGGTGTCTCAAATGGGGGATGGGAGAAACACAGGAAACTCCCTAACTGCCACAGCATGACAGGCCCGCTCTGCCCACAAACCCCACACTTGCCGACCTGGGCTCCCTGCAGGCACCAAGCAACCTGCCACATTCGACAAGACCTGGCCCAACCCATGAGCCTCCCCACCACGAGTGACTGGCATGAGGACGGTTAAGTCTGGAAGATGACTGAGTGATGTGGTTGGGGTTGAACGGGTCCTTGAGAGGGGCCCAGAGTCAGTTGGCATCAGGCGAGGATAAAGAGTAAATGAAAAAACAATGTGAATTACAAAACAGAATTACACAGCAAATACAAGGAAGCAAACATTTGGCCCCAACAAATTCTTGTTCCTAGTTAAGGCCCAGCCCCCTGGGATGGTGCTACCTGACATGTGCAAGCACCAGCAAGTCAGGAGCTCTTACATCCATGCGCCCTCCCCCATCCAACTGTACCTGTTAGTTCCCACTGCACAACCACTGTTTTGGGGTCACCCAGGTTGCAGTGTTACCGCAAGCAGACACAACTCTCCCTGCCCGAGGAGGAGAGTTTCCTGTGGACCACTGGATCCTCCTCCTCCTCCCTTAGCTGGCCCATTCCCAAACCCCAGTCACTAGTGTCTCAAGTAGCAGTACAGCTGTTGGGCTGTTGTGACAGTGCAAGGCACTTGGGTGCAGTGATTAGAATGCTGAGCATTGAACCTCGGCTCCCCCCACACACACACACACACACACTGAGTACGTGAGCATGAACAAGTCAGTGAAGAAGGGGTTCAGTACCAAGTGGTAAACCTGGAGAACCAAGATTGAATCCTGCCACCAAAAACTCACTGTGTGACCTTGAGCTACCCACTTACCCTGCCTGTGTGTAACATGCAAGTGAAAAAAAAATCAAAGGGTGTCAGTCTTACCAGCTGGAGTTATAATTCCTCCTCATCAGTACTGAACCTGATTACATCAGTTGAGCGGAAGCTCACAGCCCATGTTTCACTGCTTGGCTTCCTTCCACTCAAATGACATTACCAGATTCTGGAACTGATTGGTAACTATGAGAAATGAATGTCTGGTGAGGAAATGGCAGCATTGAGAAGGGACCCTAAAAAAAACGAAGAAAAAAAAGTAAAAACAACATGATTTTAAAGCGAACAAAAGAAACAGTACAGGGAAACTGAGAAGGCTACACACATTTCCAATTATATCAGGTAATGCACTTTCTGTTAAGAAATGTCACGCCAATTCTCATGAAATCAGCTCCTAACAGCAAAACAGAAATGAAGGCAAGAGGGATGGAAAATGTCAGTATTCACAGGCCTCTCTGAGAGAAGCCAGCTTTCACTGCCTTTGCACATAAGAGCTATAACCTTAGTTACTTCAGTTTTATTGCTTTTGAGTGTTCAACAGAACACAGATCAGCTGCCAGACCCTGGCAGGCTCTTCATAGTGCTGTGTCTAAAGGCAGTCCATTACTTTTCTGGATCGTTAATGCATAGAGAATGTGATGCAGACATGAGGTTACTAGTTCTACAACCAGGTTACAATCTGGCTGTCTTTTTCCAGAGTTTATATAATTGACCATTCTTATGGCAGAGGCTGAGTTGGTGTACAAAAACAGTTCCCACTCTACCACCTGGCAGAAGGAACTCTAAGGATCTTCTCCCTGAAGATGCTTTCTGCCACAAGTGCACTGCCCAGGCTCAGTGTCTCAAGTAGAGTTGTCAGAACCCTTTCATAATCCAGGTGTTCAAGCTCTAATTTAGAATTAGAACAAGGGTTCTAAATACTAAGTGAAATATTGCTGTTTTTTTTTTTTTTTGTTCAGATGTTTAAAAAAACAAGAGTTGCCAGCTTGGAAAACAAACGAATTAGTGGGAATTACATCTTAAATGAGAGAATGGAGAGAGAGAGAGAGAGAGAGAGAGAGAGAGAGAGAGGAGGGAGGGGAGAGAGAGAGAGAGAGAGAGAGAGAGAGAGAGAGAGAGAGAGAGAGAGAGAGAGAGAGAGAGAGAGAGAGAGAACCAAACACAAGGAATTGTGCCACTTTGCATTTGGTATGCACAATGTGTTTCTCTTTTCTGCTTGTGCAGTGAAACAATATTTCTGTTGTGCTGAAAGGGCAGGTCTTTTTTATTTTTATTCCTCTTAGCATCTTTGTTTTTTCTCATCCATCCTGAACACAGCTTTGAGTTCTAATGAAGATTAGAACCCTAGAACTATTTGCAAAGTTCTAGACCAGAACCAGAACCCAGAACTTCAATAGGTTCTGACAACAAGTCTAGATTCACGGCAATGGACTCTTCTCCTCATACCCCATGCATACTCTCAAGTATGCGTGGGAACTACGAAGGGGTGAAAAGTCCTTTTATTCAACTCCTGTAGCCCTGGGGAACCCCTTTCCAGCTGCAGACCCCAACCTGCTGTCACTGGAGGTTCAACCTCTGGGCCCAGTACAGCTGTCGTTTGACTCTGGCCTTCATCAGAGTTTACCATCACTGGCAGTGTCTCCCTTACCCCTACAGCAAGTGTCAATCAGTTTTCATTTTGGTGATACAAGAAGGAGATGGGCAGGCCCTTAGAGTATGTACAGTCCAGTTTGAGAGGTGGGTAGAATGCAGCATCATCATCTGGCATTTGCCCCACCCCATTTTCCATGTTTTTTCTCCCTAAGCCCCTCCTGCAGGAAGCAGTGGTTCATTTGGTCTTCACAGTAACATAGTATTATTTTGACAAATGGGACTTAGGGCGCATCCTGTCCTCCCCGCCTGCTACATGCAGGTACTATGCTGAATGACATACAGTATATCCACACCTATCACCCGTCTGTGACCATATGTTGCTGGGAGCTGGTGGAGACCTGATTGTGATTATGTGGAGGTGCGAAGCAGGCTGCCATTATTGATGGCAAAAACGTAAATAAAATAACTAAATAAAAAAAATCAGTCAGAATGCCACCCCCATTTACTATGTAACCTCTCTGACATTCTGCACAGGAATCTGTCTAGGCCTGCTTGAAAGCCTGAATAGCAGGGATGGATTAACAGAAGGGCAAAAGGGCAATGTCCCTGGGCCCTGAGATCAGGGTGGTGCCTTGCCAACAAACATTCCTTTTTTATTTTATTGTTTTTTTCACTGTGCCCAGGCTGGCCAGCCCTTTGGCCTCATGGCAGGACTGACCCCCTGCACACATGTACACATCGCCGACAACCTAAGCAAAATAAAGATGCGCTTCTTTTCTTAGCTCTCATCTGTGACCGTATGTTGCTAGGAGATAGTGGAGACCCGATTGTGATTGTGCGGAGGTGCGAAGCAGGCTGCCATTATTGTTGGCAAAAACACGTGGGAAAGGTAAGAAGTCAGGTCATGCCCTCGAAGGAGTCTTGCACAGTTTAAGAAGCGCTGGTGGGAAGGAAATTAAATTGTTGAGTCAGACTGACTGTCACGCACATCAGTGGACACTAACTACCAAGAGAGGAGACTCACCAGAGATGAGACTCTGCCTCTCTGAGACAGTCTCACAGTGAAGACCAGGTAAAGAGGCCAGCAGTATTGGTGTCTGTGTGAGGAGGAGGGAGAAGCGTGTGGAGTGAGCAGCGGCTCGACTGCAGGCCAACCTGCAGAGAGAGAGAGAGACCGGACAGGACTGGCAGCATGAGTCGAGGTTGCCAGGTTGGGCAGTGTGTCACTCATGATGTGCGGTGGTGCAGCAGAGGCAGAGCAGTGTGGAGCGTGGAGCCTGAGAGTGAGAGGCAGAAACAAAAATCTGTGTGAGTGCATAAAGGTGCCTGTGCAGCACTCAACACGTCTATGATCTGTCAGGTCATCCTGCCATAACTGGAGTCTGACTGGTAGGCATATATGAATATCATATTCCTCCAAGTGTGTTTACTGATGTTATCTGAGCATTTAATAGCACCTAATGAAAAAAAATGTGAGTGAGAAGGATTTACAATTACAAATGTATAGAATGTCATGTCACTCATGTGAGGAAAAACATAAGAGATGTGTGCTATAATAATGAATACCAGGAGGGTATAACAGACTCCCGTGTACTGTAGAAGAATGCTGCCATGGTAACTATCAAGCATGCATACAACCAGGATTCAGCTGCACAACCTACTATAGACTGGGGGTGCAGACTCAAGCTTAGTGTTGCTGGTGGTGGAGTCTGTCATGGGACCTGGAAACAACTTGACTGGGAAGGTAAAGTGGGTGGTGTAGCAGTGAGGACTTGGTGGGGGGGAACTACAGCTTAAAAATGCCCAGGGGCTTTTCCAGTCTTAATCCAGCCCTGCTGAATAGTACTAGCTTCCACAACTTCACTCGGCAGGGTATTCCACATTTTCAACACCTTGTGCCTGAAGTAATTTTTTCTTATGTTGCCCCTTGTTCTGCCAACCTCCCAGTATGAGTGGCTGCTCTCTAGTGCTACTAGCAATCACCAGCTTACAAATCTGTCCACTCTGCCCATCCCTTTTTGTATTCAAAATACGATGATCGTGTCCCTTTTCTTCGCTAGGCTAAAAAGTTTCAGTATAGCTAATCTGTCCTCATTATTCCTAGCTTCTAACACATGCTATTCAGCTTGGTGACCCTGTGCTAAAGCCTCTCAGTCTCTTCAGTATCCTTTTGGCACCACGGTGACCAAAACTGGATGCAGTTCTCCAGGTGTGGTCTAACTACGGAGAGAAAATGAGTAGGGAGATTGCCTGACCTCTGATTGGTTGAACCCCTTTCAAAGAAGTACATATGGGGGTACATATATGTAGGAGAGCTGAAAAGAACTACATAGGAGAAGTGATTTATTTATTTTTTTTCATTTCAAACTTTCAGGATTTGTGTAAGTGAATCTCTGATTGAAATTGTTTTTTGCAAGGTATATTATCTGTTAAATTGCTGTGCAGGTTGTCTTGCTGAAAAGAAGGAAAGCATTCACCGGGGTGGTGGGTCTGAGCTGTAGTTGTTTGTTTCTGGAGGGCACAAGTGTGGTCCCATCCACCCCGCCCCTCACCCGGCCCACCCCAAGTGTGTCATTTCCTTTATACCAGAGGTTCTGACATCACTTCCCCAAAAGGGCAAAGGACATACCTGTGGACCACTGTTGTGGCTTTGAATTTTTTCTCTCTCAATTTATTTTCAATAAACGAAGAATACTGGGCAAAATTTCCTTGGATTTATCCAGAAGTACTTATTTCCTCCACACTCTGAGTGTGGTAAACTGTGGTCTATTGTTGTTATTGGGTTGCACACCCTTACCTGCACTGGTTCCTTTTCCTGGTGCATTTAATTTCTTTGGTTTGACAGCAAAGGATATACACCTGTCATATCCTTAACAGCACAGCACACCGTGTAGGGGGTAAATGCATGCACACACTAACAAAAAAGAAAAACAAATTTAAACACGAAGGGAGAGAGTCATGTGATGAATGGTGCAATGCAGTGGCTGTGGGGCAGCAGTCTTCTGGGAGATGTTCTGGAGGCTGTGATGCTGCCCAATTTGCAGGCACTTCTCTGGTCTGAGGGTGGAGGTTGCCCGTCTCCAAGCTGACCTGTCGAGGATTCAGGAAACCTCCTCCCCTACCCAGGAACCACCAGGACTGCTTCTGCTGCCTCATAAGTTGCCAAGAAAGAGGAGTGGTTGGACCACAGTGGGCTCAGGGAGGGTGAGGGTGGTGGAATAGAGGTGCATCCCTCCAGCTGTACCTCTCTACAATTCATATGCCATTCTGGCGGAGCGTGGTTCTTCTATGGAGGCACCTGCAGTGAAGACCAAGGAGGATGCTGGGAACCTCCACAAAGGAGACCCACAGGAGGGTGGCATGGAACCCCACAGGGGAGGGAAACAACTCCTGGTGGGGGACTCAGTTGTTACAGGGGTAGAACTGGGGGGGAGAGGAGGTAAGGTGCCTGCCCAGTGCCATGGCTTAGAGAGACAGGAAATTAATCCTCATGATCGCGGGAGCAACTGCACAAGAGAGGGAACTGTATGTCATTGTCCACCTAGGGACAAATGACCTGACTGGGAATGGGATCAGAGCAGTGCAGGAAGAGTTTGTGGAGTTGGAGAGAGGCCTTAGACAAGTAGCATGCACGGTAACCTTCTCGGAGGTGCTGCCTGTCTCTTGCATGAGTGAGGCTAGGGTACTCCACACCATGGGATTCAGTGAATGGCTGAAAAACTGGCATGGAGCTCAGGGTTCTGGCTTCATTGGGGATTGGGGGTCCACCTGGAGGGATACAGGCCTATACTGACACAATGGTGTGCATCTGTCCAAGAGGGGAATCAGGATCCTAGGTGATAGGTTCAAATGCTTCATTGGCAAGCATTTGAACTAGACAAGGGAGAGGCACTGAAATGGAGCAGGGAAATCCCAGCCCCCCCCCACACAAAACAAGGTAGTTAGCAAGGTAAACACCAAGAAAGAGAGGAGTCGATAGGGAGCAGGACAGAAGTCAATGGAGAAAAAGTCAAAGGCAGTAAGGACAGGGATGGGGCTAAAAGGGGTAAGGACATCAAAAAATGGAGGGTGATGAGTACCAATGCCCACAGTCTGAGTAACAAGCTCCCTTAACTAATGACATTGATGGAAGAGGGATGTTTGGATATCATGGCAGTCACAAAAACATGGTACACAGAGAACCATGACTGGGATGTCAACTTACCAGGGTACACAATTTACAGGATGGACAGGCAGGGTAAAAGAGGAGGAGAAGTAGCTCTCTATGTAAAGGAAGGGATCAAAGCAATGGAACTAAAGGGTAAACAGGGAGGAGAGGAGGCACTGTGGATCACCCTGGAGACAGGAGATGGCACCACAATCTGCACAGGGGTTATATACAGACCCTGTCTCTGGGGGAGGCAATGGACAAGAAAATGACAGAAGGCATCCTTAGAATGACAGAAAAAGGGGAGATACTGTTGATGGGGGACCTGAATATGCCAGATGTTAACTGGTGCACCTTTGCTGCAGCCATATCCAAGAGCAGTGTAATTCTTTTTTTTTTTCTTACTCTATTTTTCTGTGCCTCTACTGTCTCCCAACCTCCACTCCTTCAGGCCTCCAAGGAACACTGCTCCTCGACCCTACCAACTTTCCAGGGTCTGCTCCTAGAGTGCCACACTCACGAACCTCGGGACCCTTGATGGCCTGGATTACCCCCCCCCGCCGGCGGGGTGAGGAGAGATCCCCCCTTACCTTCCTCTATCCCCGAGAATGAGCTGCACAGCGGGGTCTGCCCTGTTCAGTCGGCGGGAGGTGAAGCAGGTTCCAGTGGTCGTCATCTAGGAGGATTGGAGAGATGTTTTTCCTCCAGGTTACACCCCCGACGCTGGTGTGCAATGAGGAACAAGGAGTCAAACGCACGCCGAGATGTACATCCTACTCCAGTCCTCTGCCAGCGTCAACCCTAATGTTGTGGCATCCCCCTGCTGCACCGTCATCCCCTGAGTTCCCCAGTGGGTGGTGGTATTGTGGCAGGAAAAGCTTCCCATCCCACCCCGGAGAAGGAGAGCAAGCCGTTGGGTGCACAATCCTTCTCCTCCCTCCCTCCCTCCCGACCCCCAGTGGCCCGAGCCCATTCCCAAACCTGGGTCACCGGCATGGTGTGAGGTGTGGCATCCAGCACCTCAACCCTCAGCACCACCAGGCCGGCCAGCAGGGTCATTCTTGATGCCCTACAGGGGGCATGCCTCAGACACCTGGTATTGGATACCACTTGGGAGGGAGCAATCTTAGACCTGGTACTCTCAAATGGGGATGGACAAAGGATCTCAGATTTAGAAGTGGATCGCCATCTGGGAACAAGTGACCACCAAGCAGTATGGTTCATGATAAACACAGCCGTAGAGTCAAGCCATACAAAAGTGAGGGTATTGGACTTTAGGAGGGCTGACTCTAGCAAAATGGGAGCGTGTCTCAGAAAAGCACTAGCAAATAGGCAAGAAGGAGGGGTGGAGGAACAATGGGGAAAAATCAAAACTGCCATCGCAGAGGCAACAATCCTTTGTGTGAAGCAAATAAACAAAACAAAATGAAGGAAAAACCACTATGGTTCTCAAAAGAGGTGGCAGGGAAGGTTAGGGAGAACAAGATAGCATTCAGGAAGTATAAGGAAACACAGAAGGAGCAGGGCAGAGAACTGTACCAGTTAAAGCAGAAGAAAGCAAGGAAGGCAGTTAGAATAGCAAAGGCCCAAACTGAGGAAAGGATAGCCAACTCAGTTAAGAAGGGGAATAAAACCTTTTATAGTACATTAAGGAGCAAAGAAAGACCAAGGGAGGGATAGTGAGGCTTGATAAAGGAGGGGGTGGGCAGAGGGTGACAGTGAAAAAACAGGGATACTGAATAAATACTTCTGCTCAGTAGTCACAAAGTAAGAGGAGGGGGAGGTACCTAAACCAAACAATAGAAGCACTCTGGATAGGGTGGTTGATACCAGTCCATTCACAGAAGAAAGGGTCCTGAAAGAACTCCTAAAACTGAAGTTGGACAAAGCAATGGGGCCCGATGGGATTCACCCCAGAATTCTAAAACAACTAAGGGGAGAACTAGTGACACCAGTGACTACCCTTTTTAACAAATCATGGAAGGATGGTGTGGTACCTGAGCAATGGGACCAGATGGCATACACCCAAGGATATTAAGAGAACTGTGAAAGAAGATAGCAGAACCTCTGGCAGCCATGTTCACCGAGTTATTCAACACAGGGCTGGTACCAGAAGATTGGAGGAGGGCACATGTGATCCCTCTACACAAATCTGGCAGCAGGGAGGAGGCAGGGAACTACAGGCCCATCAGCCTCACCTCAGTAGGTAGTGGAGAAGATCATGGAGACATTGCTTAAAGAAAGGATAGTGGGGCATCTAGAAGCCATCAGAGCCCAGGACCATAGACAACATGGATTCACAGTGGGGAGGTCATGTCAGACAAATCTGGTTGATTTCTTCGACTGGGTGACAAAGGAAGTAAATCAGGGTGGGGCAGTGGACATTGCTTACCTTGATTTCAGCAAAGCCTTTGACACCATCCCACATAGTAGACTGATAAGCTGGGTAGGCTGGGCATGGGGGACAGGGTGGTAAACTGGGTTAGAAACTGGCTAAAAGACAGGAGGCAGAGGGTGGTAGTAAATGCGGTGCAGTCTGGGGAGAGGGGGGGTGACCAGTATGGTGCCTCAGGGATCGGTCCTGGGGCTAGTCCTGTTCAATGTCTTCATTAGCGAAACTGCAGAAGGGCTGGAGGGTAAGGTCTGCCTGTTTGCAGATGACACCAAGATCTGTAACAGAGTGGATACCCCAGAGGGGGTGGAGAAAATGAGGAGTGACCTGGGGAAGCTTGAAAAATTGTCTGAGGACTGGCAACTGAAGTTTAATTCAGAAAAGTGCAAAATTATGCACCTGGGACACAGAAACCCTGGGGAAAGCTACAGGATGGGGGGGAGAGTTGCTGACAGTCACAAAGGAGGAAAGGGACCTAGGTGTTATTATTTTACATGACCTGAAAATGTCAAATCAGAGTGCTAAGGCAACTGGGAGGGCCAGTGGCATGCTAGGGTGCATAGACAGGGGTATCACCAGCAGAAGGAGGAAGGTAGTGATGCCATTATATAAAACCATGGTCAGGCCTCACATGGAGTACTGTGTGCAGTTCTGGAGACCGCACCTTTGTAAGGACATTAACAGGCTGGAGATGGTCCAGAGAAGGGTGACTAAGATGGTACAGTGCTTGCAACACAAGACTTATGAGGAGAGATTAAGGGACCTCAATATGTACTCGCTGGAAGAGAGGAGGGAAAGAGGGGACATGATAGAAATATATTTAAGTACATCAAGGATATAAACAATGTACAGGAGGAGCACAAGAATGGGGGGGCATGACATGAAATTGGAAGGTGGGAGGTTAAGAGGGAATGTGAGGAAGTTCTTCTTCCCAGAGAGGGTAGTGAACGCATGGAATAGTCCGCCTCAGAAGGTGATGGGAGCAAGCACTGTGGATGGATTCGAGCATGCTTGGGGCAGGCATAGGGGAACCATAGAGGTACAGCAGCGGGTGGGTCGGAAGCTGTAATCCAGTACAAGGGCTTACGGGCTGACTAGATGGGCCCGGTGATCCTTACCTGCCGACAATTTCTATGTTTCTATGTTTGGAGGAGGGCAGCTGTGATTCCCCTTCACAGAAGTGGGAGCATGGCAGAGGCAGGAAACTATAGACCTGTCACTTTGACCTCAGTATAGGCAAAATGATGGAATCACTTCTGAAAATAAGAATTGTTGAGTACCTAGAGGCCAGTGGGGCACAGGACCCAAGGCAGCATGGATTCACAGCAGGAAGGTCATGTCAGATGAATCTAATAGATTTCTTTGACTGGGTGACCAAAGTAGTAGACCAGGGAGGGGCTATGGACATGGCCTACCTAGACTTTAGCAAGGCATTTGACACAGTCCCACACAAAAGGTTAATAAACAAGTTAACCAGCCTGGGAGTGGGTCCCAGGGTGGTAGCCTTGGTAAAAAATTGGCTAGACAACAGGACACAGAGGGTAATAGTAAATGGAGTCCACTCCAAAGAAAGGGGGGTTACTAGTGGGGTACCGCTGAGTTCAGTACTGGGACCAGTCCTCTTTAATGTCTGTATAGGTGACATTGCAGAGGGACTGGAAGGAAAAGTATGCCTCTTTGTAGATGACACAAAGATCTGCAACAGGGTTGTTATACAAGGGGGTGGAAAGGATGAGAAGTGACTTGGCAAAGTTGTAGGAATGGTCAAAAGTATAGCAACTTAGATTCAATGCAAAGAAGTGCAAAGTAATGCACCTGGGAAGTAAAAACCCAGGGGAAGAGTACACAATGGGGAGAGGTACTAACAACAACAAAAATGGAAAGGGACCTGGGATAGTCATGTCAGATGACCTAAAGGTAGACAAGCAATGTGAAAAGGCAGTAAGGAGGACTGGGGGGATACTGGGATGTATAGGGAGAGGCATCACCAGTAGAAAACAGGAAACTGTTATCTTTCTATACAGACAGTTGGTGAGAACTCATCTGGAGTACTGCGTGCAGTTCTGGATACCCCATCTCTGGAAGGACATAGACAGGTTGGAGGCAGTCCAGAGGAGGGCAACTAAAATGGTGCAAGGTCTGTACCAGAAGCCATATGAAGAGAAACCAAAGGAGCTTAATATCTATACCCTCCATGAAAGGGGGGGGGGGACATGATAGAAACTTTCAAGTACCACTAGGGAATCAACAAAGTCCAAGAGGGTAGCATCTTTCAGAAAAAGAGATGTGTAAGAAGAAATAGGCTGTTGGTTAACTAGGATTGGCAGCTTATCCAGTAGGTAGGGAAATGGGCAGACTAGGTGGGCCAAGCAGTCCTTATCTGCCGTCAAAGTCTATGTTTCTATGTTTCCAAGAACAAGGGGGCATAATTTGAAGATAGAGGAGGGATGGCTCAGTGGCAATGTGAAGAAGTATTTTTTCATGGAGAGGGTGGTGGATGCATGGAACAGCCTTCCTGAGGAGGCTGTGGGGTCAAATACAGTGGGGGAATTCAAGAATGCAAGGAACAGACATAAGGCAATTCTAGTGGGGGGGTTAGGAGGAGATAGACTGTTGGTTAACTAGGATCGGCAGCTTATCCAATAGGTAGGGAAATGTGCAGACTGGGTGGGCCAAGCGGTTCTTATCTGCTGTCAAAGTCTATGTTTCTATATTGACAGAGACCAGAAAATAACACGTCCCTGTGCCAACTGACTGCTTACCTAATGAAATCAAGCAGCGGTTCAAAATTGAAACCTGTAATTTTTTTTCTCGCTTAGTGAGTGTAACCCTTCCCCCCCAACTCGATCTCAATAGCAAGACAGTAACTCCCAATGGCCTGTTATCCACAAAATTAGCTTAAAAAAATAAAAATAAAAAAATACTACTTTTTTATTTTTCAGACCCCAGACCCGACTCCAGCGATGCCATCACTCCTGACCTCTGACCACCCACTCTCACTACTGCCACAAACTGGCAGCATGACTCCATCTGCAGCAGCACAGTCTAATAAAGTACTGCTAGTCTCATAACTCAGCGGTACTCTTGCAGTACGTCCCGAACACCTACCAATAAATCACTCTGCCATCTCTTTCAGTCACTCACTACAACTGTCATGTAAAAGAAAGCAGGAAGGAGACAAGGAAGCAGAATGGGAACAAATACCTGGGAGGGAGGGAGGGTTAACAGCACGGAACACTAATAGCACCTTCTGCTTCCAAAGCCGGCAGTACAGGGATTACTTTGCCAAAAATAATTTTATTAATTTAAATTAAATATTTAAACACATTTTGTCTTAAATTTGTTTCCCTAAAATAAAGCCCAAATTTAATTTTCTAAGTGCAATAATTCCCTCCAGGGTGTGCGGTATGGGCTATACCAGATCACCTACTGTAGGAGCTATAAGGCCTCTGTCTGCTGTGTTGGGTCTCATTACATCCCTGGGGCAGTCCGGTATAGCTCACTACTGCCCACCTGTCAGGTGTTATTGCTAGTTTTGTAAAGGGAGAGGATCACCTTCCTTGACCTGCTCCTTATTCTCCCTTCCCCCACTAATCCAACACTTTGCTCTCTTGACTGCAAATTGACTGCCTGCCTTTTACTTACTGCCTATCATCAGAGAACCTGACATGTCATGCATGCAGTTCCCACCTTCCCTCAAGTACTCATGACAGCAGTGACCCTGTGATCATCCACAGTTGCTGTCCTCCATCCCCAGCAGAGAAGGGCACACACTGGGATCCTCAGTCCTCCTCCTCCTCTTGCCAGCTCAAGCTTCCCTCTTAAGGCTCCATCAGCCCTAGGCAAAAGGTCATCACAACAGGACTTTCATTTCAGCTCCTGAGCTTGAATAAAATAAAACAAGCAGTTGTCAAGGCCAAATGTTCGCTGCTGTTATCGTTGTTGTACTGGGTCTTGCTTGTACACATTTTTACTATGTATTTAACAAGGATAGAGCAGATGAGATGCGATAAAAGAAAGCAAGGAGACAATGAAGCAGAATGGGGACAAACTCCTGGGAGGGAAGCCTGTTTAAAACCCTACTCTGTGCTCAAATCCTCCCCCACTCCAACTATGACTGTGCTTAGTCCTTCTCCCCTTGCCTGTGACTATAATCTTTTGATTTCTGTATATTGTTATTGTACATGCTGGACGTATAATGATTTGGCACATGTTGGTCCATTCCACCCTTGAACTGTAACATGTTTTCACTATATGCCTCTTATTGTATGTACTGTTTCTAAACTTGCAATGTATGTATTCTGCTGTGTTCTCTGTATATTTATTATTGAATATCTTGTCATTTCTTGTAATGTTTGTATATCTGATGTGGAGCCTTTGCAAAAGAGTCCTTGACTCAAAGATTGTAATTCCGATTCCTTCAATAAATAAATAAATAAAATATAGTTTTCAGTGGTGTCCTGCTTTGACACATTGTTAGATTGTAATTACCCAGGACAGGGCAGCTGAGAGGCAATATCTACTTTTAAGTCAGCTCCCACATTTTGACCCCAAATGTCCGGCAGGCTTTTTATGACCTGAGATTATGATCAAGTCAGGTGGAATTTTTAAAGTCCCATGCAAAAGGTGATTTCACTGTGAGACTGTGGTAACAAGTTTCCGAGGGGATTTGAAAAATGACACCTGCCATGTTCAGAAGGTGGGATAACACAAGGGATATGTTGAACATTAGGGGCCAAAATCTGAAAAAAATAAAGTTACGAGTAAATGTTGGAACAATTCTTTTCCTCGTAACTTAGTTGGTTTTTTCACATTTTTACCCCAAATTTGCAACATGATCTTTTTATGACCACTCCTTCTGAGCATGACAGGTGTAATTTATAAAACAATGGCTGAAATTTCATTTTGTACCACTACTGTTAAAACACATTTTGGGCAGCATTTGAGAAATGACAGTTGTCGCATACATGAGGTGGTGTGAAAAAATGGCTATGTTGAAAATTTGGGGTCAAAATATTGAAAATTACCACAGTTACGAGACTGCATTTGTAAATTTCAATGTAGGCTCATAACTTTGTTTTTTCAATATTTTTACCTCCGATTTTCAACATAGCCTTCTTATGACCCCAGCTCATGAGCAAGGGTGGAGAACATTTTCAGTTGCTGCCCGCAAGGTGATTTTGTGCAGCAACCATGAAATGACCTTTCAGGATGCAAAAACACATTTTGGCCAGGAGTTGAAAAATTACATTTGTCACATTCATGAGATGCTGTGAAGAGATGCCTATGTTGAAAATTTGGGGTAAAAGTATTGAAAATTATCAAAGTTACGAGCCTGCATTCACAAATTTCAACATAGGCTAATAAGTTTGTTGTTTTTTAATATTTTCACCCAACATTTTCAACATAGCTTTCTTATGATCCCACCTCATGAACAAGGGCAGAGAAAATTTTCAACTCCTGCCCGAAAGGTGATTTTGTGCAGCAACCACAAAATCACGTTTTGGAATATATTTGCCTAATTTTACTTCCATTGCTTATGATGTGGGGTCCCAAAAAAGGCACGTCGAAATTTTTGGGGAAAATATTCAAAAATGGCCAAATTATGCCACTAAGTTCAAACCCCACTGAAATACATTAAACTGCATACCTGATTTCTTCGGTTCGCAGTCTGGCATTGAAGAGTGAAGATGTGTCTGCGGTCCAGAGAGGACTACAGCGTTGGACTCCTGGTGGGCAAGTAAGGGCTTGGTAGGGGGGTGATGGGTGCTGAGTGGAAAGGTCAGGTGAGAGGACTAATGGCTTGGCAACAACAGACATCGATAGATGGTTTCCTTTTTTACAGGGTATATAATATGGAAGAAAAATACAGGGGATGGTTTTTTTTATTACAGGTGGTGACACTGGGGGATTGGGCATCCCCAGTGTTGGTGTTATATTTGTGGGGGATGCTGAGTGGGAGGGGTCAAGTGGAGGACAATGTTGAAGGTAGCAACTGACAGCGATGGGCGTTTTCTTTTTACAGGGTATATAATCTGGGAAAAAACTATGAGGATGGTTTTCTTTATTTTGGGGGAACACTGGGGGATTGGGCACCCCTAGTGTCAATGTTCTGTTTGTGGGAGGGTGTGGGGTGGTGGGTGCTGAGTGGGAGGGTTGGGGGGACAGTAACGGAGCAACAGACATCGATGGATGTTTTCCTTTTTTACAGGGTACATTTACAGAAAAAAAAATGACTAAGGATGGTTTTCTTTATTTCAGGTGGTGACACTGGGGTATTGGGCACCCCCAATGTCAGTGTTATGTTTGTGGGGGTGAGGTTTGGTGGTGGGTGCTGAGTGGGAGGGTCAGGTGGAGGGACAGTAATGGAGGCAGCAACAGACATCGATAGATGGTTTTCTTTGTTAGAGGGTGTAATTCAACCCTTAACAGGTTAATCATGACAGATCAGCTGTGCTTGCTGAGTGGCTTAGATCAAAGGAAAGAGCCAACCTATGATTGGGTCGGCACCCTCCATTGAAATACACAAAGTTTTCACCCAGCAAGCCAGAACAGTGCCATGACTGGCCTGGCCGATGACTGGTGTGACACTGATGAGCCCCTTGCAGACCACTCTGCACTGGACTGACACTGTCACACCCCTCAAAAGTCACTCTCCTAATAAAATGTTCGCTGCATGTGTGTGTGCATGGCGAACATAAAAAGCACTGATTTTGCAGATCCTCTATAATCTGTTGGATCTCAGATTGAAAAAGTTGGTTTGGATCAGCTTTTTTGTTGGTAATGAGTGAATAGAGGTTCTAGTTAAACACTGTGCCTGCTAACCAAGAGAGGTAATTGCTTCTCTGTGTAGTCCCCAACCCCCCAATGGTAGCCCAGAGGGATTTCTTCTCTAGTTAGGACTAGGTCAGTCTGATTCTGCCCCATTACAATAAAAGGTTAAGTTTTGCTAGTGCCTGTAATAGTAGTTGAGTGTTTACTGTTTTGCAGGATCTACTAAGCTGGGAGCTTGTTAGTTTCTAAGTAAATCCTGTTCTTCAAGTACTACAGGTTTCCTGGGTTTCTGGGTTGCCTGCCCCTAGGGTATAAATATGGTGCCACAGACTCATGCAGGTAATAGATTAGAGAGTTCCAGCACAGGAAAACTTATGTAAGAGAGGCTCCTGGCCAAAGGGGGGTTGCCAGGCTGTTGGTGGTGGCAGGGTCCTGGATCCAGAGTAGCACTTCCCCCCCTCCAGGCTGAATGTCCAGACTCCAGGTCATGGTGGAGATCCATTATTTAGAATGCAGACATTTACTTCCTCAAGGGGACCACCTGATGACAATCACCAGTAGATCATTGGTCCTCAAGATGAGAATGAAGGGTTCTCCATGTGAGCTCCCAGTCAGGGAGTGTGCAGGGACTGGTAACTATGGGGATCTGTGTGATGTTGAGACATGGAAACCCAGGCTGTGGGTAAGATGAAAACTGTGTCTTGACTACCTCTTAGCCATGCTCAGAACAGGTAGATAGGCCCTATTTGTGGCCTAGGAGGATATATCCCTCAGTAATGTTGTGGGACATTTCAGTTACACATGTAAATATGTATGTAAATATGGTTGCAATCTGTCTTTAAGTCACCAGTAATGTCTGTGGTGAGCTCTAGTGCCCTTGTACCAGCAGTGGGCACCTGTAGAGGTTAAAATACCTTAGTAGAAGGTTTGGATCCCGCAGCTTTTGGACACACAATATGCATTCAGATGTTTAATTTGGGTCCCCCTGACAAGGTAGCGTGCCAGTAATATGACCGAATGAAGCCTTGTATAATGGTGACTGTGCACAAATCAGTATAACTAGTTTTTGTTTCATGCCACCCATGTAAGAGTGAGTGCCCTGTGTCATGAAGTCATTGTTCTTGGGGAATAAGCACCAGTCTGTGACTGTCTTGTCAAAGTGTAGTGGCTCTCAGATCAGAATTTAGTCAGAGGCTCTCATGCAGAAGCGTGAACAGCCTGTGACACATTCCTGCTACCGCCACCTGATCTGCTCAGGGTTACATCTAAGGCATGCTAATGTGCAGTTAGAGTTATGACCCCTTGTCAACAGGGTACAGTGCTCAGGCATCCTGGGGCACTCTGTAATATCTCCAGGTGGAGGCACCACACCATGGGAATGAGTTATGATTTTTGATCCCTGAGAACTGTGTTTTAAAGAACCCAGGCTGGCCCCCTCAATATAAAAGGACCAATTTCCCCTGAAGGCTCCAGTATGGCCATTGACAGACTGCCCTGACACTCCACCAGTGGGTGTGTGGATGTGTATACCACTGCCTGCTTCCCAAGCCCCAGTCAGGGAGGTGGCAGAGAGGCTTCACTGCATCATCACTTCTGATGTGGAAGACTAAGGCCCCGTCCATACTAAAGACCGATTTTAAAATGTTTTTAAACATGTTTTATAAACCGGTCCCTAGCGTGATTGTTAGAGCATCCACAATGTGCTCTGACAACCACACTTGCCTGAGCGAGTTCCCAGGCATAATTGCCGCACCACCATAAAGCATTGCAGGTGCTGTAACGCATGATAGGATACTCGCTATTGGGCTCCCTAACGGATTGGAGGAAAATTACATTGCCAAAATTGGGAGCATAGCCGTGTTATGTCATATATATATATATATATATATATATATATATATATATATATACACACATATATATATATTTTTTTCACTATTATTTTTATTATACTGCAAGCTAAATTGAAGTTTTGTTTACACATGGCTGCCTTAACCCATGTTACACATGCACTCCACACTGCTGTTAGCATGCGTTAAGGCAGCCATGTGTGTCTAAAACCATGCTAAAGACTACCTCCCTAGCAGGATTTCAGCGTGGTTTTGGAACACAGTCGTGGCATGGTTTAACGGTGCTGCAGCATGTATGCAAACTGTACTTGAAGGGCTTAAAATGGTTTAAGGCATTTCAACTGTTTTAAGTTCCTTAGTGTGTACAAGGTCTAAGAGAGAACAGAAAATTCAAAGGCTTTAGAAACAGAAGCTTACTGCCACCAAGCCAATGTACAGTGCACACACACCACTAGACTGTGGTCAGTACTGGTAAGGTACATACTGAGAGAGAGATCCAGTCATGCCTCAGTCCTGCTGCCACCACCAGCTGGTGACATCATGCACTGTTCATTATCTTCAGTCAGTGAGCAAGCCTGTTTGTCATGTAGCAAAGAATTCCATGCATGTCATTCCAGATCTGTCAGTATTTACAGTTCCCAGTTAAACAAATAATTGTGCTGTTCCTAATAAAATAGTGTTCATACCTATCTATAAAACAAGTATTTGTCAATGTTGAAAGTTTGCTGCGTTACTTAAGGAAGAGCATGAGGAGGCACTCCATAGAGTTTAATCGGGGCAAATTGTAAAAGCTTGTTTTTATACTTTTCAGTGACAATTTTGTCAAAGAAAGGCAGTCGCTTAACTAACAAGGACCTTCCTAGATAAGCAACTGCGTTTCTCTGACAAAATCGTCACTGGAAAGTATAACAAGCATTTGTCAATGCCGAATGTTTGCTTGCTGGCATTGGCATTGGTAATGCAGGAGTTAGAGAGATGCATAATAGGAACTGCAGTGAAGTATTGAACTGACACCAACCCCACCCCCACCCTGCAGAGACTGACAGGCATTGGGGGTGTGCATTTGGGTCCTTGGCCATAATGCTCATGCCATTTCACCTCACCCTACTCTGCAGACACTGACAGGTGTCGCAGTGTGCCTTGGGGTCTTCGGGCCTTATGCTCACTCCATTCCATAAGGAAATACTTTGAGATGGGTGCAGTATGGGAGAATGGGGTGCACATTGGGGTTGAAGACCCCAAGGCATACATCGATGCCTGTCCCTGACTGCAGGGTGGGGGTGGAATGTCGTGAGCATTAAGGCCGATGATCCCAAGTCACACCCCTAATGCTCCAAATTTTCAAAATGGGCTTTTTGTGACCCCACCTCATGAACAGTGGCACTATCATTTTGTTACTCAGTCCTGAAAGGTGATTTTGCACAGAGACTGTGGCATTTGGTGCCACAGAAGCGAAAACACATTTTGGGCAGGATGTGAAAAATGACAGCTGTAATGTTCATGAGCTGGTGTGAAAAAATGGCACTGTTGAAAATCTGGAGTACAAATATGAAAAACTGGCAAAGTTACAAGTGTGCGTAGAAACTGTGCAACGCACGCCAGTAGCAAAATCAGTTTTGGGAATTTTTTCACCAGATTTTCAACATGGCTATTTTTGGACTTTTCCTCATGAACAGTGGCACTGTGATTTTGTTAATCTGTCCAGAAAGCTGATTTCCCACAGTAACCGCGCCATTCTGGGCCACAGGTGTGAAAACATGTTTCAGGCAGGATGTGAAAAATGACAGCTGTACTGTTCATAAGGAGGTATAAAAAAATGGCAATGTTGAAAATCTGGAGTGAAAATATTAAAAATTGCCGAAGTTACAAGCGTGCATAGAAACTGCACAACACACACTCATAATGCAGTCATTTTTTGCAATTTTTTAATCAAATTTGCAACATGGGCTTTTTGGGACTTCTCCTTATGAACTGTGGCACTATCGTTTCATTAATTAGTCCCAAAAGGTGAATCGGCACAGTGACTGTGAAATCACCTTTCGGGACTGAGAAACGAAATGACAGTGCCAGTGTTCACAAGGTGGGGTTCCAAGAACCCCATGTTGAAAATTTTAGGCCAAAATCCTTAAAATGGCTGAGATATCAACCTGAGTTAACCCCCCCCCCATTGACTCCCATTATAAGTCTTACCGTGGTTTTTTTCAGTTTGCGGTCGGCTTTTGAAGAGTGCAGACGCATCCTGGTCCACAGAAGATTGCTGCTCCTGACCTCTGGAGGTAAGTATGGGGTGAGGGGTGGTGCAGGGTGGTGGGTGCACAGAGGGAGGGTCAGGATGGGTGAGGGGAACGGGTGAAACAACAAAGGACCGTTTTGTTTTTTGCAGGTTAAATTTAAAAAAAAATACTCTGGGGGACCAGTTTCTTTACTTACAGGTAAAAAAAAAATACTTTTGGCACACTGAGGTGGGCTCCCAGTGTACCACATGAGTTTGGGGGAAGGCCTGATGCCGATGGAGACTGGACACCCCTGTCAGCAAAGAAATTGAGCTTGGGGGCAGAGGCACACTGGGGTGGGCTCCCAGTGTGCCACATGAGTTTGGGGGGCCTGATGCCGATGGGGATTGGGCACCCCATCTGCAAAGAAATTGAGCTTGGAGGGGTGGGGGCAGCCGACACTGGAAGTGGGCATCCCAGTGTTGGAAAAATATGGCAAATGTCTCAGCACACTGTGGTGGGCTCCCAGTGTGCCACAATGTGGGGGTGGGATACATGCTGACATGGGGATTGGGCACCCCGATGTCAGCTTTCCTGGAGAGTGTGTGGTTTCCGCACATGCGCAACAGCAGTGGTGCTACTGTGCATGCAGATAGGCTGCATTCCACACATATTTGTTCCATGACCGAACAGTGATCAGCTGTTCGGTGGCTCCTTGTTTTGAAGTTTTTGCACACACTACTCATAGCAATAAGCTTGCAGCGCGCAGGTGCAGCGAACCTAAGGAGGTTCATGTTCCTCTTCTTTGGCTGTGAAAGTGACTATGGTGATTTGCAGGGTGACTTTGGGTTCAGTATTATTTAGCATACATTAGAAAATGGGCTTAAGAATATAAGAAATCTGATTGTCTGGCAGGGGTACATTACCTTAGAGTGAGAGCCCTGTAAGTTAAAAGTCCCAACCATGCCAACCCAGTGAAGTATCATGGTGCTTATCCTCCTTTGTCACTGGCTAAAGCACCTCGTTTCATTTTAAAATCGCTGCCATTTTTTTCTCTCGCCTAGCGAGAGACACTGCCCCCAAATGCTCATTTAGTGACACTACAGTCACCCGGTTTACACAACTGACAGCCCACTTAGTGAGACTGACTGTGGCTACCCTTGCTCGACACTACAGTACCTCTCACAACCTCACCTACGTAAGTGTTTCTATTTTTTTTTTAATACTGTGACTGTCAGTCTGATTTTCTCTGCAACCCGCCGCTCACTGTCTCCTGAAAACGAAAGTGCTCATCACGTGATCCAACGACCGAGTGTGGTAGCCCCCTCTCCAGAAGCAGAGAAGCGCTCCCCAAAATCTCCCTCACTTTCTAATTCAAAACACATTACAGGCACTATTCACACATAAGAAAAGCCAGCTGACCAATAAGCTTTGGAAAACCGCGTCTTGTCACTGCACTTTTTAAATCTGCAGCGCTCGCCTCTGCCTGCTACTAAAACAAACTGCCAGTACAACAGTGCAGTATTCAATGTACCATGATTGTCGAACGAGCACTCCACCAATATGAGCAGCAGAGATTTACAACTTTCTTTACTATCTTCTGCTGTTACTGACAATATATTTAAAAAAAACAAACAGTTTCACCAATGGGGCAGCAAATCAGGAAGCACTAAGGGGGGAGGGGGGCTGAAACAGCTCACTACCAGAGGTACATGGACTACTTTACATCAAAAGAAGAAAAAAGGAACTGTAATCATTTTTGTAGAATTACTTCATATTTTTTTTTGTAATCCTACAAAAATGACACATCCCATTTTCTAAGCGCAATAATACCCTCCAGAGTGGGCAGTATGGGCAATACTGGACCTTCCAGGGGCTAGAAGGCCCTCCGCCTGCAGTGTTGGGCCTCACAACACCCCTGCGTGGTACGGTATTGCCCAATACCGCCCACCCTGTTGGGTATTATTGCTTGCGTATGTTACCACCAAGTAAAATTGTTAGAAGGTTCTGCATAATGAAGGTTATCATCCCTATGTTAATGACACCCATGTGTGCCTTTCTTTCACTTGCTTCTGATCAATATGCTTCTTAACTTTTGGGGAGAGATGTAGCATTAAATGTCTCACAGCTGCTTAAGGTTCTGTTCTGATATAGAGGTAATACTGACTCGATCAGCTCAACAGGTGGCAGATCGAGTTCAGCCAATAGCTGTAGGCCCTGACCTTTGATGACATTATTGTCAAGGGCTAATTCAATATGCAGTCTGAGAGTACTACTGTATTTAACCAGCTGTTTTGAAGATTAGATGAAAAGTCTGGCCCAAAGTAGCTTTTTTTTTTTTTACCATCTTAGAAACATTTCCAAACTATCTATGTCATGCCAGGTGGCCTTGGATCCATTATACACCTAAATTATTATAACGTGCTCTATTTAGACTTGAAAGATGTATTCACCATGTGCAGGCAGTGCAAAATGGAACAGCTTTGCCAAGTCTGCCTTTCAAAAAGACATTTTTGCAACAGACTAAGGGCTCACTCCACAGAAAAGCCCAGATCCACCCTGAACTGCACATAAGTGGGTGCGCAATTCTGCTGCATGCAACAGCCGTACATGAGATGCAGTGCACAGCAGCCATGGGAGCGGCTGTCATGTGTGGATGGCACCAAAGAGATGCATGCAACAGATGGATCTTCAGGGAGCTGCACAAGCCAACAATTTACCCTGTGGCCCTGCCATTAAAGGAGATGTCACCCACACACACACAGATTGTAACACTGAAATGTCAGCTGTGGATGCCACAGTCAGTACATCACAGACACCCACCTGGATGGTAATGGCATATCACAGTTGACAGCACCAGGGCAACCTGGTCCAGCTGGTGCTCATGCAAGGGATGGGGGTGGGAGCAGTGAAGGTGTCTGTGGCCTCCACCACAGGCCACAGATGCTGAAGTTCACAGAGGAGATGTTATTCATTGCCACAGAGGTGCATGCAAATTACTTTACCATGTACAGTGCTGGGGCACTGAATGGCACACCAGCTCACAAGCACCTCTCATGGGTTGGCATACAGGGTGCTGTTAACACCACAAGGAACACAAGCGTGCAGTCATGGCCATCAACCATTGGTGATGTGAAGAAGAAACTTGCACAGCTGAGTCAGGCACAGCTGGTGACAGGGGGTGGCAGCCTAGATGAGGACCCTGAGATGATTTCCATTGATGAAATCAGGGCAAACACCTTAAGCCAGCAATGAGTCAGTGGTGAGAAGAAGGGACTCAACATACTAGAGAATGAGCACTGTTATGGGGCCACACTGTGACCATACCATGCATGTATACAGTGCTAATACTATGCTTGTCTCCCACAGATGTAAGCCTGCCAACACCTACCTGAGATGAGGACGGTGATACCGAGGACAATGGAACACAGGAAACTGGTAGGTAGTGGGCAGTACATGCCCACTCAAAGGTATACAGTACAGTAGTCAATCGATGCAGTAACCTGAACACCTGTACTACTCACGGGTATAGAATCAACTGTTTCCCAGGTCTCCCAGGACACCACTAACTTTGCCATGGACAGCCCACAGGACAGCGGCACCACTACAGGTACATTACACAGCATGCACTAGGTGGATACATCCCAGAACAAACATGGCCACCCCCAGGCCATCTGCAGACCAGTGCAAACAACATGCCACAGACACACAATGCACAACCGCACAGGATACAGCATCAGTTGTGCCATGTGCACAAGACATTGCCACACCTGAACAATCCCAGGGCATAGTTCATGGCATGCACGCATACAGCACAGGGTATGCAGTGAGTGACACTATCCACAAACACAGACCATCTGGGGGGCCCCTCAGGGACACAGCCCCCAGAAAGGAGAAACAGGAGGCAGACACTGCATGGCATGCAAGCCGAGGTGTATGTCCTGGAATAACAGTGAATAAGCCAAACACATGCAGGCCACAAGCAACTACAACACTTTGCTGACAGTGTCAGTGGACTACATACACAGGTAGTGGGCATGCATAAAGAGCTTGTAGCCATCAGACAGTCCATAGACAGTAACCTCAGTCACCTGCCCAATGTATGCGGGTATTGCCACTCTGCCATGATGCAGGCTTTGCTGGCAGGGCATGGTACTAAGGCAGTCTACCCACAGCCATATCCACACCTAGCCCTCTGCACATGAAATGAAAGCAACATACAGAGGGGTATTCACAGCAATGTATGGTCACAGACACCCCCCCTTCATACCAGGGTGTAATGGATGGGCCTATGGTGGAGAGAGCCACAGGGAAGAGGGCAGCAAAGACAGAAGGTGGCAGAAGACACAGTGCTCACCTCCATAAAGCAACACCACCTGACTAGTCCACTCATAAAGCATGCACACGCGGCACAGTAGACTCTGAGATCACTTTTATAGACCAGTACACACCACCACCACCACACATACCTCACCACCCTTCCCTTGCCATGCACTCCCCTGAACTATGTGAAGTCGTTCAGCAACAAGCTCACCCTACATGCCCACCCAGTAGGGCAACCAGTGTCCAGTCCATCAGACTTCCTCAATTGTCAGGGATGTCTACAGTATCAGCCCCTGCCATGTCACAGAGACATGAAGCAATGCCCTTGGGTAAAGGTAAGTGCTTCCTTATGGCTATGTTCTGTAATTTGCAGCACACAACTAACAGCTTGCACACCTCACTGGGAGTTAGCTGCAGTGTCTCCCCTGTCTTCTCAAGGCATCTGTTCACCTCTGTCTGGGGCTGCAGGGACGGGAACATCAGAAACATCCATAAAGGGTATCTTCTGTCACCTGTGTGGGATAAGTATATCATTAGTGTGGTGAACACATATGTGCCCCTTCAGCCTGCACCACTCCTGCCCATGTGAACATACCGATTATCCAGCCCTGTCTAGCAGGTAGGGTGCACAGTGACGGTCATAGTTCAGAGTTCTCCAGTATGTAAGAGTCATGGGCTGAGCCTGGGTACCTGGCATAGAAATGCATAATTACATCTGCAGCATCGCACATGACCTGCATGGTATGAGTGGGAGGTGGTTCTTGTGTGATTTCTCTGCATGTGTTGGGCCATTACTGGCATGTGCAACAGTCCAGGGCTGGCCTTAAGGATAGGTGAACTAGGTGGCTGTCTAGGGTGCCATTCAGTAGGGGGTGCTGTGAAACAGAATTCATTTTTTTTTAATGTTTTTTTCCTCTGAGAGACTTGGACTGAAAAATAAAGATGGTCAAACCTGATGTTTGCTTTTTGAGGGATAGATTGTCTGCCAGATTCATCTTTCAGTACCCTGCTTGCATGGCCCACCCCATGAACAGCCACTGGATTTCTGCTAATTTTGTGTAGCCAGTGAGTAACAGGCAGCAGCTGCAACACATGTCAGTTCCGTGCCCCATGTCTAACCATTCTTCTTTTGGCACCAGAGAGAGACTAGTGCATGCACAGAACACTGGGGAGCAGTTGCAATATCAGTTTTGGTGACAGCATTGAGCAGAATGGCTCCATTTTATAAGCGCAAGGTGAGTGGAGAAGACTGATGGAGTCCAAGTCAGAAGACATCACCAAGCTGTGGAGAGTTTAACTGGACTGGACGAGGGAGGCAGTGAGGTCAGTGTGCAGCAGGCAGTGGTGGCAGGAGGGCGCAGGGGTGTTGTGTGCTGCTAGGGGCATCAGAGCTGATGCAGGACTCAGGACGGATGTCAAGGGAGCCAGAAGGCTGCAGCAGCCAGGCCGGATGACCCAGCAGAGTCTGGACTTGCCGAGAGGACCCTGGACCCAGAGAATTGGAGGACTCAAGGCTAGAATAGGAGGTCTGGAGGAGGAAAACTAGATCTGACTGGGTGGTTGGAGTGGGACTGTGTTTCTCATCACTGTGGTGAGCCTGTGAGGTGAACTGCACTTGCAGAATTGCAGTGAGAGTTGGGATTTGGGATGGTGGGAAAAAGTTACAATCGGAAAGGTCAGACGACTAAGAACTGGAAAGAGGGATTAAAAAAAATAGGAAAACAGTACACTCAGTGGCACCCAAGGCCAGGCCAGGCCACTTGAATAAGCAGAATCAGGCCTGTGACAGGCTAGTGACTGCAGAGTAGTCTGCAGAGGATCCAGAGGGACTAGTATGAGCAGCAGCCAGCCAGTGAGGTAGGGAGGGAGGAAGAGAGGGAGGAGACGCAGTTGGGCAGAGTGGGCCCATGCACTGCAGGCAGCAAGAACAGCCAGATAAGGGTAAGGCCATGCCAACAAGGAGACTGGCTATGATGGTCTCCCCTCAGTGTCCCAGAGGAGGAGAGTTTCATCCTGACAGACTCAGGCGAGAGAAGGCGGGAGGGGGGGAGCAAGTGCCTGACTCAATCTGTTGTCTGTCTGAGGCAAGGGGTCATCATACTGACTCCCCTGAGTATAACCTGGAGGTCCTGGACATGGACTGCTGGTAGCCTTCATTTTTATGATCCTGAGTGGGAGACAGACCAGCAGAGGGAGGGAGCAGCAGCAAGCTGGACTCAGGAGGAGGACCACCACCACGGACTTGTACTGAGGTGAGTCGTTATGTCTCAGTTAAAGGGAGTGAAGAATAACATGATGAGCAGTTACAGACTTGATTGTTTAAACTGTTTAATTATAATTTAAAAAGTTAACTTTTTGAGCTAAACAAGTAATTGGTGATGATGAGGAGAAGTGACCTGATTGCTAACTTAAAGGAGGCAAGGGACCTTGTTAAGTAGAACTTGCCACTGTTTCATAATGCTTGGGCCTTGTGGCTTCATCCAACAAATATTTTTGTTAAATATGTATACATAAGATGTAAAGTTTGTCAAGTACAATTTATTTACGTGTGATGTCTCCCCCCACCACCCTTTGCAATTTCTGTCATGAAAATATCACAAGATTTGTAAGAAATGTTGTGGTCTTGTCTCTTTGTGTGGCACTGCCAGCAGGGGTTTGTTTTGTGGTGTGTGTTTAATTGTAACATTTGGCCGACAAAAAATTACATGGCTGGTTTAGTTACTGTTACTGCAGTGCTGCAATGTATGTCAGTAGTAATGTATAACGTTGAGGAACAATAATTAATTGATGTACCGTATTCAGTGTATTTAACAGACATAAGGTATGGATTTGTCTAAGTTTTACCTTCAATGTAAGCCTTAAAATGCACCACAGAGCACCTAAAACCCCAGAGCTTCTGGAGGCCTAGCGGCCCTCAGATCCCAGGCTTCTCACAAAATTTATTAACATGCTACACACACAACATCTCTCTATCACTCACTAGGATAACCCCCCCCCAAAGATAAATACATGCAACGGGCCTGCAAGGGGGCACCATTTACAAGTTCACCTAGGGTGCTACATACCCTAAGGCCATCCCTGCAACAGTCAATGTCATCTATGCTACTGGGCATGCCTGCCACAGCATAAACGCAGCCTTGGTGTCCCTCATCACCTTCTCCATCTGTGAAAATGTTATGTAGTCACTGCAGTGTGCCAGCAGCACATCTGTCATCTGCCAGCGTTACCTGTTGACAGAGGACAAACTCGTACAGGTCATGGCCCCTGTCATGTGTTAAAAAGTACATGTCCCATAGTGGGCCAGTTTGGTTAGCACGTGTGTGTGTGTGTGTGTGTGTGTGTGTGTGTGTGTACACTCAGTGCAAGGCTCCATAGAGTCCTAGACTGCAGCTGTGGTTCCAGTACCTGGCATATCTTTGACATAGTGCCCCTGTTGAAATGGTACCTTCCTATGCACTGCTGTTGTGTTAGTATGGCTGTGTCAGCCCTTGGTTGGTAACTATGGAGGAATCCAGCATGCTGTTTCTGTCCCTCCTGCACCTCATTCTGCAAGTCCAGTGGCATTATGCCCATCAGGATGCTAGAGCATATTGTTACAAGGTGCAGTCTCATGCCTACTGCCACTTCTTGGCATCTCTGATATTGACCATGGCAACCAATGCATGTCTCCTTTAAATATCTGTCTTGTACCACACAAGGCCAATTACTGGCAGCCAGGTGTGGGCTGTGGGGCATATGGTTGTGGCATCATTCCGCCATGGTTGTACTCAGTCATGTTAGTACAGGAGAGCATTGCCTGCAGGGGCACAGCATGATCTGCAGGTACACAGCACAAAGGAAGATGCCGAAGACAAAACTAACATGGCCTAAGCCAGCAACCATGCTCCTGGAGGCATACCTCCCTAGGACTCTGATCCTGGATGGTAACAGGTACTGGGATGGGGCTGAAAGTTACTGGCAGCTGGTCGAGCCCCCTCCCCGATAAGTGTTCCACTATGTGCATTTCACTCATCACTGCCTTCTGCTTGTTATTGTTTATTATCTCATATGACTTATACCTTGTACTGACTGAGTGCCATTCCATGTGCAATTGCATGGGTACACCTCACCAGTTGGTACACTGATACTGTGGGAGGGGATGCCATGGAGGCCATAGGATGAGTCTACTGTCTATGACAAACTTTGACCCCAAGGACTGGTTGCTGAGGGGTAACAGAGGTGATAGTGCCAGAGGTGCATTGATGCAGATCCACCCAGCCAGAGACCGGGCCAGGCAGACAGTGGCAGAGACCTCATGGAGTGGGTGCTGTGGCTGCCAACCAGGAAGTCGGAAGTGGTGGATGGACCACCTAAAGTCAAGCGGGGTGCCATGTGCTGTGAATCATTGTGAACTACCTACGCTGTGCTGGAGCTAAGGCTGGCCTAACACATGCAGTGCACATTACTGATGTATGATGCAGCACCCTGTTGCATGGAGCTATTACTGGCAACCATTTAGGTTGTGCTGAACAGGACATGTTCTAATTCTCACTGTTATTGTGATGTACAGTAAATATCTATGTCCTTTGGTGGACATCAATTTTCTGTGTCACTGTTGCTTCTTGTGGGGGCAGGACAGGGGTGTTTGGAAATGGCAGGACACTGTGCAACCAATGTGGGTATCTGTCCATGCCTGGGTTAGCACAGAGGGTACCTCTACAGAAGACCCCATGCACATGTAGGTGCAGGGTTTGCACTCCACCTGCGAGCTCTACTATTCTGGGCTGTGGAATGGGTACACACATGAAATATATGCATACTGCGAGACATGCTCAGGACTTCTGCTACACATACCTGTTATGTGGGATGTAAGGTATGCATTGTGTTTGCAAAAGAAATTCACTCGAGCCTTCAGATCTCTTCTAAGAGTTTATAGCGGTTATTCAGGTTTACATGCATGTTCATTCCTTCATCTTTTTTTGGAGCTGTTTATTTAATTTACACCCAGTGCTTATATAAAGATTTCTTATCTTAAATAATACCAACACCCCATTATAAGCCAATCATGTAACAAAGTAACATATTAATCTTAGGGTGCAGTGAATTTATGTCAAACCATAGGTATGACTGCATTTCTTACACAACATCTAAAGGTGTTTACTACATTTCTCACACAATCTCGTAAGTGCTGACTACACTTATGGAAGGTTCTTTGTGTGCACACCTTCCTTAACAGGTGTCTACCATCCTAATAAGGGCATACCATCCTGATAAAGGTTTATTATAGGACATTTGATGTTGGATGTTGTGAAGCATAAAGTGTTGTAAAATTGTCAAGGTTATTACAAGACATTTGATTAGGCATTATTGTAGGTTACACTTAAGTAAAAGTTATATTTCCGTAAATGTTACACTACAATCCCCCCCTTTGTGACTCTCTATAATTGGAGCTCACACTATACGGTGTTGCAATTGTAACATTTGTATTTGTCGAATCATGTGTTTCATCTTACGATACAATAATACTTGTACAATAACAAGAATACAGATTACTGCAATACCGCATACTACCACTATCAGAGTTGGGCTAGTACCTAAAACAGCCGAGCCCCAATCCCACCAGGATATAATGGTGATATATGATGACTGTCTTTTTACCTCTTTAGCAGAGGCCTTCCGTGAGAAAACAAGTCCTTCTGTTTGTTGTCGATACAACAAGGCACCAAGTGTAATTTTATTAATTTTGGGTAATTCGAAATGGGGTTGGAGTTGCCAAATCAGTGAGTAAATCCAAGGCCATACTAGAACCATCAATATGGGTAACATTCATTTGGCTATAGGCAGGACGTTCCCGGAGGGTCCAGTTTGCAACCCACCAGGTCTTGTCACTACACCCCTATATATTCCAAGGTTGACCTGCGATTACACACCATGATTGGTTCCATCTCATAGTTTGGCAGTATTCATTTGCAGATGTTAGGGTAAATTTACATTGATCAGGAAACCATAGGTCAGTTGATGTCTGTTCCCCACATATTAAGGTTTCATGTTCTTGTACACACTGTTGCTTAGGTAAGACAACATATTCATTGTGTACTGAGATAATAGTGTCACCTGGTATTTGGAGTCTCATGATCTGGTCATGTAGTAATACTCTCAAAATTACTGATTTGCCATGATATTTTTGGTGGTTCAGAACATACAGGTAGCTGATAATGGTCCAGCAGCCATATTCTTTAAAGTCATTTCCAAAGAACAAATATGACCCTTTATAACCATAGAATCAATGCCATTGACAGTTCCTAATTCTGAGCCTAACCAGCCCCATATGTCTCTTTTACGATGAGATAAACCTGGTGCTGCTTCTGCAGGAATTTTAAATGACCACGCTCTATGTCTATCATGGTATTGATTCAAAGTTTTATTATAATATTGTTGCCAAACTATTACCGAAGCCCGAGTTCTACATTGAGGCGGTAATCATTGAAAAGGCAAATGTAGCAAAGCATTATAATACTCCAACTTTCATGGATAATATAGAGGATATACATTTTGTGTTAAGATAATACCATCTGATGGGGGCAAGAATTTTTGCCCTGATATACCTTGTTTTTGATACACTATATTCCAGGCCTCGAAATTATGCCATGCTGTTAAATTAACATTACAGGCCATTCCCGGCCATGGTGCATGTTGGAAAACACGTAGATATGTTAACAATGAATATTTATTTGTTAATGGTAATACTGTAAAAAATTGCTTTAACCCTACTGTATAATTTGTTACAATAGATGTATTATATAAAAAATGCCACATATTACGTCTTGGACCATAAGAATAATGTAATGCAATTGTATTTGATGGATATTGTAATATGTCCTTTAATTTTATTTGTAACAAATCTTGTTCTTCTTTTGTCAGATTTGTTGTATCCCCCAACGTGGAGTGGATATAGATCCCTTTCTGGGCTGTTGTGTTCACAGTACCATTTAACAAGAAGATGTCTGGTGTGTTCATGTCATTCTCCCAACAGCACTGGGAGACCCCATGCAGTACGATTTGCGGTATATTGGTTGTATAAACTGTTCCAGATATGTCCCGGACATCCATTTATGTCGGAGGTTACCAGGATCAGTAAAGTACTACACAGCATAAGTACAGGAAACATCATCGTGCTTCACCTATCGGGAGAAACAGGGCAATATCAGTTGTTATCATTTAAAGGCTGATACAACTTACATTTGTACACATGGACTCATTTGGTCTGTGTAGACCTTTGTCAAATTCGATGCACCTGAATGACCCATGGCCCCAATAAATCAATAACCGTATAGGGCCCCATCCTATTAGCATCCCATGGTCCCTTTTGACCAAAGTTTTTCACCATGACGTGATGACCCTGTTCAATGGGCAGTATCACTTTTTCATCATGTCTCTGTTTGTTTTTCCAATGAGTCTGTGCTGTATTTGTGGCAGCATGAGGTACATAAACTGCTAACTGTTTTTGTAGCTGTTGCAAGAACACATCAGTTTTGATGTGATCTAACACAGGTGTTGACAAATCTGGATCCGATGGATAATACAGCCGCATATCCCGTCCAGTCATTAACTGGTAAGGGCTATAGCCAGTACTCTTGTTTTCTGTACCTCTAATACCCATTAGGATTCCTGGTAAGTGCATCACCACCCTTTACCGGTATCCAACACTGCCTTTTTTAGTGCATTTTTCAGAGTGTGATTTAACCTTTCCACCATCCCGGATGATTATGGATGATAGGGTAAATGCAAACGTTGAGTGATACCTAAAATATCACACAAGGCTGTCATTATTTTTGTTGTAAAGTGAGTCTCTCTATCACTTTCAAGGACTCTGGGAAAACCCCAATGTGAGAACACTTGTTTCCACAATGCTTTTGCAGTAGCTTGTGCGCTATCATTGTGTACTAGTAGTGCTTCTACCCATTTGGAAAATCTATCAACAATGACTAGTAAATATTGGAACCCCCCTTTTGCAATAGGCAAGGGCCCCACATAATCAATTTATAAGCTGGACCAAGAACCGTCCACTGGGGTATATGTCCTAACGGAACCCTCTTACCAGGCACTGGAGGATTCATCTGTGCACAGATGAGACATGCCTCCAGGCATTGTTTGACATCTTTTCCCAGTTTTGGCCACCAATATTTTTGTGCCAACATTTTACATGTTCTGTGGAGCTCACAATGACCCCCAATATGATGATTATCCATGATAATATCTTTCCTAAACGAAGTGGGTGGTATCCACTTCCTAACTCCAGGTTGTCATTCCCATACTACCATATCTTCCCATATGGTAACATGTTTGGTTGTACACGTCCAGTGTCTTTCCATTGGTTCTGACAACCCACTATCCAAGTATTTGTATCTTGGATACACCCCAAACTTGGGACTTGTGAGATGGCAGCTATCCATTTAATATGGTGTTTATCAAATTTGTCCATCTCCCACAATTTTGTAGAGTCACCTCTTAGAGGGTCTACCCATAAGTTTGATTGCTTTGTGGCTATTTTAGCCAGGTTATCCACCATATTATTATTTAATTCGTGGATATCCTTTGGATCTTTTTGATGAGCTTGAACTTTACAGATAGCAATTCTCAGCGATGTTTGAGCTCCCATATCCCATATATGTTGTAATATGGGGGCAAAAGCCACGGGTTCACCAGTGGCTGTTCGCATTCCTCTTTTCATCCAAATAGGAAGAAAATCTAACAAGGAATTGACAACAAAAGCACAGTCCAAAAAGATATTAATGACTTCCTGTGGATACATCATGATAGCTCAGCGGACTGCCTCCAATTCCGTTCGAGGGGCAGAAAATGATGATGGACATCGTACTACTATTTCCTGATTTATTCCTGGAGTCCAAATAGCATATCCGGTATGAAAATGGCCATCAACCCAAAAGCGGGAGCCATCCACATACACATCAATACTCATAAAATTAGGTTCAGCAGCAAAAATTGGTTTGTATTCAATACCCATGACTTCTCCACAGTCATGCGTATCTCCCTCCCGTGTTGTTAGCTCTACTAACATAGGGGAGGTACATTTTTCCACAGTGATATTTTTCCCTTGTAGAGCCAATGCCCATTTTACCAGTCTCTGAGAGGACACTCCCTATACATCCCTTTCTAAGAGAAATTTTACACGTGTGTGTGAAGTTTGCAAAACAATATGATTAAACCACACAATGTGTTTAGTAGTTTGAACTGCCCAATATACAGCCAATAAGTGCTTTACACATTCTTCATAAGTTTCTTCTACTGGAGTTAACACCCAAGAAAAAGATCCCACTGGACGTAAAGTCCCTGATTGCTTTTGTAATAGTACTGCGTTGATCACTTGATCAGTCTCATGTACCTGTATCACAAAATCCGATGACTCAGAAGGGCTAATGAGGGCAGGAGCCGTCATTAGTGCTTGTTTTAGAGCCATAAAAGACTGCTGATGCTCTGGTTCCCACTGGAGGATATATGTCTCTTTTCCTTCCTTTAACAAATTGTACAGCAGTTTTGCCATTCTAGAAAGTGCTTCTATAAAATCTCTACAGAAGCCTACCATACCCAAAAACAGTTGAAGTGCTGTTTTCGTTTTAGGTCTGGGTAACTGTTGTGTGATCTGATTTTTATCTGAGTCTACAGTACATTCTTCCTGATTAATACAAATCCCTATAAAGGTGACTTGTGATTGCCCAATTTGAGCTTCGCTCGGGTTCAGTTTTAACCCTCCTTTGTGTAATACAGTTAACAGCTCATTTAATAAACTGACATGTTCCTGTTATGTGTCAGTCTGTAACAATATGTCATCCACATATTGAATTATGGCCTCAGGGTGAGAAAATCCTAATAGTATCTCAGCTAGACATTGATGGAATAAGGTTGGTGAAGAGTGAAAACCCTGGGGTAAACATTGGTAAGTGTACTGTTTATCCTGAAAAGTAAATGCAAATTTATACTGACTATCAAGATGGACAGGGATAGACCAAAAGCCATTTAACACATCTAGTACAGTATAAACTGTAGCTGTAGGAGACAGCCAAGATATCAAGTCAGGAAGCCTCGATACCACGGGGGTGACCAAGGGTGTGAACTTATTTAGCAATCTATAGTCCACCGTTAATCTCCAGGTACCGTTGGGTTTACGTACCGGCCAAAGAGGACTGTTCATTGTTGAACATATAGGTCTAATGACCTTTTGTGACTGTAACTGTCTCAGTATCACACATATTTCTTCATAAGCTTCTTTAGGAAAAGCATATTGTTTTTGCGGAGGGGGGTCTGGTCCTTCAATTTGGACTTCCATATTAAACACCCTGCCACACTCTGTAAAATTTTTAGCCCAGATTGTTTCATATATTAACCACAAATACGATCCATTGAGGTATGTGTTTCCATAATTCCTCTAAATGGTAGATTTTCAAAGATTTTACAGTATATATACTATGTGAATCATCCACATTTGGTCCTGGCTTAGTAGTACTTCTTTTCCATAAAATCATGTTACTAAGATCTGCTACCAAACCATGTTGTGCCAAAATGTCCATACCCATGATGGTACCTTCATATGTATTATGTTTCCAAAACATACATTTTAATTGCTGTTCTCCAATCTGGACCATGACTGGTTTTGTTAAGTATGCTGTTAACACCCCCCTGAGAAGCCTTACAAACTTATTTGCTGCTTTCCATGGGTTGTTAAGGGCACATCTCTATTCATTATACTAACGGAAGCTCCAGTATCGACCGATATCATAATCTGGCAGCCCCTGACCATTGCCGATACAGTAGGATGACCCTCCCAGTCCTCTATTAATTTTCCTAGGATTTGGAAGGTGGGGGCTTCATCCCATCATTGCCCTAATTGTATCAGTTCTTCTTCATCAGGTTCCTTTTTAATGGCTGCCGCAGCCTTGATATTGACCAAATTACTGAGCATTTCAATACATTTTTGTACGTCTGCCTTACCACTTGGTTTAGCATCATTACCAAGAGCTTGTGCTCGTCTTCTTTCCATTATCTGTCTTTGTTTTCCCTCCATGTCTCCACCTTTTGCCCAACAATCTCATTTGTAGTGTCCTTCTTTGTTACAGTTATTACAGGTATATCTACTCTTTCCTTCTGTTTTGACAATAGCAGCTACTCTCCGCTTGCCCTTTCCCTTTTCTGGGCTTTGATCATCCTGTTGCATCCACCACCAATCGGTTAACAATGCTTCTTTTTCTGCACATGTACACGCTCACTTACACAACATGCGTATTGATGCAGGGACTAAAATAGCCTGCTGATCTATCAAACTAAGAAATGGCTCCTTATCTTTACTAGGTTTGCCCACGCCTCCATAGGTGGTGTAGGCAGCATATAATCGGTTAATAAACATAATCAGGGATTCCTCAGGAAGTAATTGTACTTCATAAATCTTTCCCCATTCTGTGGGACCCACCATGCATTGACTGTAAAGTAGCTTGGATCTCATCTATACTTGCCCAAGTGTCGCTGTTATCAGGGTTAGCCTGCATACCAATCATGTTAGCTGGAAGGCTGTGGAATAACACGGCAGGTAGGGAGAGTGTCACTACTTAACATGCATCTTTGTTGGTTAGATTAAAATGAGCTACTAATGTTTTTAGCTTTGCACAATAGGGCACTGGATTTTGTGCAGGCTCCCATTTGCTTAACTGATCTACCAACTGCATAGACTCTTGTAAAGTCAAATCTCGGGAGAATTTTTGAACATATTCCACCTTTTCAATAGCCTCTTGTACTTCCTTTTCTATGGCATGTATTTCACTATCCTCTTTAACCTTTCCACTTTGGCCTCTGTGTGCCTTTCACACTCTGTTATTTTGTCTTCTAACCTATTCTTATTGTATGCTGCTTGTTTTCCGGTTTACCAATACGGACTTTGTAATTTTCAATGCTTGCTGTAAGTACCCTTATCTCTTCCTCTATTCCCTCCTGAAGCCTGGGAGTTAACTTTTTTTATCCGTTTACTTGGACTGGGCAATTTTTAACTTTCCCCTGTCATTTTTGTAGTAAAGGAGGCCATTTTCCTTCGCCTCTTTCTACTTGGTTCTTCCTCGCTCTCAGAACTACTGAAGCTCGAGAAACTATCAGTAACCATTTTGCAGCTACAACAATGTTTTGGCTGAAAGGGGTGTTTAACCTGCGTAGGTGCCATTTTATATTTTTGGACATCTTCACCCAATGAGGTTATTTGGTGTCTTAATTCTAAGGAGATTTGGCACTGCAGCAGTGCCTCTGCTTGTAATGTATACAAGGACTGTTCTTTATATGAGAGGTCTTGGGCATATTCTTGATTTGCCTGATCTAATCTTTCTACTGCCTGCTGCAATTGTCTGGTCAGTGCATTAATTTGAGCCTGACTCTTTATTTATAAATTTAATATTCTCTTCTAACTGATTATTCGTAATCTTTATCCCACAAACCTCCCCTTGTGCCACATTTACTTTATACTCCATTTCTCTGGTATCAGTGGCACATTTTTGCATTTCCTTCTCTAATTTCTCTTCCATATCTGTTATTACAGTAACACATTTTTCTGACTCCTTTTCTTGGAGAGCTAAACCTTCTGTACACTTCTCTTCATTTTCTAACATCTGCTTCTTCATATTACACATTCTAGCTGTTATTTCATACTGATATTGTACATACATTTGACAGATGTTGGCTAACTTAGTTCTATCCACTTTAACTTTCTGATTTCTATCCATACATTGCTTCGTAATGCATAAGTACGCATCTTTCTGTTGTTCAGGAGAGTGGTACGGACCTTCCTTTCAATGCGTTTCTAGAAATTTACGTAAAATGGTATCCATACTTATGTCTATCTTGTGGCTGGCAAATCATGTGTGACTTCACACCAGTCCTCCTGAGTTCCTTATTCGACTCCCTTCCATACTTGATTGATCAGATCAGGTGCAGTAAGGCGCTCCCCGCAGCTTGGCCCCTTTGGTCCATTTGATGTCATCAGCAACCGTATAGACTGTCTTCAGACATCTGAGTCATGGCACCAATTGTAAGGTATGCATTGTGTTTGCAAAAGAAATTCACTCAAGCCTTCTGATCTCTTCTAAGTGTTTATTGTGGTTATTCAGGTTTACATGCATGTTCATTCCTTCATCTTTTTTTGGAGCTGTTTATTTAATTTACACCCAGTGCTTATATAAAGATTTCTTATCTTAAATAATACAAACACCCCATTATAAGCCAATCATGTAACAAAGTAACATATTAATCTTAGGGTGTGGTGAATTTATGTCAAACCATAGGTATGACTGCATTTCTTACACAACATCAAAAGGTGTTTACTACATTTCTCACACAATCTCGTAAGTGCTGACTACACTTCTGGAAGGTTCTTTGTGTGCACACCTTCCTTAACAGGTGTCTACCATCCTAATAAGGGTACACCATCCTGATAAAGGTTTATCACAAGACATTTGATGTTGGATGTTGTGAAGTATAAAGTGTTGTGAAATTGTCAAGGTTATTACAAGACATTTGATTAGGTATTATTATAGGTTACACTTAAGTAAAAGTTATATTTCAGTAAATGTTACACTACATGTGGGCTCTGGGATCCCTCTGCGCTCACACTGAATGGGCCACTGTGAATTCACTTGTGCGGCCAATGAACAATTTTTGTACGTACAACACTTTGCATCTGCTGCATTCAGCTGCATAGGATGTGCAGCCATGTTGTGATTTAAGCCCCAAGCAGTAGGTGCTAACAAAGTTATTACTAACCCCCGTTCAACTAAATGAGCACTAACTTCAAAATCTTGTGAGTCTTTGGGCAGTTCTTTCTGCATAAACTGTGAGTAGTAGAATTGTTCTATATACTTAGACTTGTTGCATGACACACGTTATTCAAACCTTAGTCTGCTATTCTGCTTTTTATACTGAAGTTTAAGAAAGTTTAATGAAAGGCTGGCCCATCGGTGCAGCAGTGGGATTATCTCTCACAACACCAATGACCTGGGTTCGGGAACAAGTTGGAGTCACTGGGGGCCAGCCATGAGGAAGGAAGATTGAGCATTCCAGAGTATGCTGTCCTACTCTTGGTTGGGGAGGTAGTGGGCTCCACAATGTGATCACCACCTGGAGGCCACAGGTGGTGTCTCAGTTGGAGTCACTTGGCTGGGATGGAGGAGAGCAACTCCATGAGTATGAGCATGAATCATTTGTGTACGTACACAGCTGCAGGATTCAAGCCATCCAGCTGGAAAGAAAATGAAGAAAAAACCCTGAATGCAACAGATCGATGGCCGACCTCTTGCAGGACCTGCACCAATTACTAGGCACCCTCTTAAACTGGATGTGATCCCAACATGAGCTGAGCGACCCCACTGGCCCTCTCATGGGTGATGGAGGGATGAGTGCCTAGTTAAGTCTAATGACGGGGCTGGGGGGGGGGACTGACCAGAATGGAGTAGGTTGGAGACTAGGGGCAGAAAAGCCTAGAATTGTAAAAATAGAAATTTTAAGTAAGTTATACATTAGCAACATAATACAAATGAATGTATGTAGCTTCCATTAAAAAATGCATATGTGTCTGTAATCCCCCCCAATTCGGGGAGCTTACCTTGAGTATCTCCCTGAGTCCACTGCCTGGCAGATGTCCATTAAAAAAAGGTAACTCCATGTGTAGGAGGGTGTTGCTGGTGCTTTGCATGTGTGCGCACATCCATGCCGCAGTGCTGTTTCTTTAAGAACTCCAGCCTTGGGTATAGTGTAACTAGCCTGCGCTGGGTCCGAGTACAGCGGAGCTGGTGACCAGCCATGCCTGTCCCTGATTGACTCCACTCTGCTGTTGCTAGTAGAGCAGAGGGAGCCCTTTCATGTACTGTTAATAGTTATTTCTCACTCCCTGCTGTTCTTTAACTAAAATAAATTGTTTACACGCCAGTACAGCCAATATCGGTTCTTTTCAATGGGAGTCACCATTTTTGGTCCTGGACTCCTGCTTTGGACCAATTGGAACCAAGAGGTCCTAATTGTAGTACCTTATGGGAGAAACTGTGAACTTTCTTGTTGGCACCTAAATTAGCCAATGGGAGCATTGGGACTGTGATTGACAGCAGCCACAGCCAATTGGAATACAGGAAAACCAGACAATTTCTAAAACTGTTTTCTAACTGTGTGCATTGCAGCTCAAGCCTCTGAACTGAGAGGAGCCAGTGTGGCTCAGCCACCCTTCACAAGAAGAGGCCTGTATTGCCTCCTGTGAGCTTTTTGTTGGTCCAAAAGGGGATTGATGTTCTGGAACTGCCTATTAAGAAGACCAAAAGGGTTTCACAGCAATCAGCTGAGGAGATAAACTGGCAGAACCGAGGAAAAGGGAAAGTTTGCTGTTTCATCAGCTACGAGCCTGTGGCCTACCATGTGTGTGGAGACATTGATCCTGGGACTCCTGTGGCAAATCAGGAGCCACTCCAGTGTAGTAAAGACTTTCATCAAAACCCAGCAGGAGGGTTTACCAGCACGCAGACCAACTTTAAAAGACATTCCTTTCAGCAGGGCCAATGCCAATGTTGGCCCAGCTAGACTGTTCCTGTGCCATTTTCAGCATTCGGGTGAAAGACCAGCATTGGGGATTCAGCCCCTGTGCAGCAATCAAATGCAGATTGTGGGTACCTACAGGGAAAGGCCGTGAAGTGGAGGTGAGTTATGTTAGCCCTGGTCCCTATCAACAGCTCAAGCAAGCAGCAGGTCCTGATGTTGCCAGAGCCTTTTTCCATTCATCTGGATATAGTGAGTAAAGCCAGGGTAGCTCCCTGCAACAAATCATCATTTGTTTAAATGGTCCCACCTGATTCAGTTTTGCCAGTTAATGTGTTTTAATGTGACTGGGCCATCCAGCCACGGATACAAATGGTTATGGTTTTACAAGTGTGTTGCATTTATTTAATCACTCTTTTTCCATTAAGGGCCCCAACATCAGCTGCAATGCCAGCCAACCCGCGGCACCACTTCAGGCATGCCTGATTTCCACTCTGGGTACCCCGTAGTTGCAGAGACTGATAAGTCAGGGACTAAAGTAATTAACAAGCAACTAAGCCTGCTTCAAAAAAAAAGTAAAGTAACCATTTGTCTAGATTCTTCCCCCTCCCTTGTTCATGACCCCTCAATAAACCTGATTTATTGTTACTGTTAACCTGGCTTGACAGAGTATCATTACCTGGCTTAAAGTTACTGAAATACATGTACTGGCAAAGTATACTGAGGGTGCATGTTTGTATTATTGAAACTGTCTTTTGCAGGGGGTTGCAGAGTGAAAGCCAGGAGATCTAACCCTGCTGGTAAGTGGATTGTACATGAGCATATCATTAATGCTGGTATTAACCTGTATTTCAAGTGTGAAGTGCTGCAATTGTGAAACTAAATGTAAAAGGTCACTAGGTGGGATTATGTGTGGTTATAGCTTCTCATAGGGCTGTACCAGTTCTGTTAATGACCCACTTAAGCATTACTCTGGATGGACACACCATAATTGTAGTTCTACTGTTGATAGGCACACCACAGTAGCCTGAATTCCAAACCCAGGCCCTCAACCTGTTGTTAGGAAGCAGGCAGGGGTAGTAGCCCTTGGTATAACGGCACCAGGGTTACAAACATGGAGGCACCGTTGGGATTAGCCCCCAGTGGTCCATATCATTACCTTGCTTAAAGTTACTGAAATATTGGCAAAGCATACTGAGATTGCATGTTTAAATTATTGAAACTGTCTTTTGCAGGGGTTGCAGAGTGAAAGCCAGGAGATCTAACCCTGCTGGTAAGTGGATTGTACATGAGCATATCATTAATGCTGGTATTAACCTGTATTTCAAGTGTGAAGTGCTGCAATTGTGAAACTAAATGTAAAAGGTCACTAGGTGGGATTATGTGTGGTTATAGCTTCTCATAGGGCTGTACCAGTTCTGTTAATGACCCACTTAAGCATTACTCTGGATGGACACACCATAATTGTAGTTCTACTGTTGATAGGCACACCACAGTAGCCTGAATTCCAAACCCAGGCCCCTCAACCTGTTGTTAGGGAAGCAGGCAGGGGTAGTAGCCCTTGGTATAATGGCACCAGGGTTACAAACATGGAGGCACCATTGGGATTAGCCCCCCCAGTGGTCCATATCATTACCTTGCTTAAAGTTACTGAAATATTGGCAAAGCGTACTGAGATTGCATGTTTAAATTATTGAAACTGTCTTTTGCAGGGGTTGCAGGGTGAAAGTCAGGAGATCGAACCTTGCTGGTAAGTGGATTGTACATGAGCATATTATTAATGCTGGTATTAACCTGTATTTCAAGTGTGAAGTATTGCAACTGTGAAACTAAGTGTACCAGGTCACTAGGCAGGATTATAGGTGGTTATAGCTTCCCAGAGGGCTGTACCAGTTCTTTTAATGACCCACTTAAGCATTACTCTGGGTGGAGGCACCATAATTGTAGTTCTGCTGTTGATAGGCACACCACAGTAGCCTGATTTCTGAACCCAGGCCCCTCAACCTGTTGTTAGGGAAGCAGGCGGGGGGGGGGTTCCATGTCATAAGGGTGACTGAAAAATAGCTATTGTCATTAGGGCGAGTGTACGTCACTGAAAATGAATTTCAACAGTGCACACTTGCGATGAGGACAAAAAGGGTGCCCGAGACCTATGGGTTTAGTTTTTAATGTGGGGTGCTGTGTCCCCTGCACCCCCCACTTATGGATTCTCAACTCCAGGGGGGTGCATGTTGCAGGGGGAGAAAACCTTAAAAAAATGGAAAGCTGCCTGCAGAACAAAAAAAAGCGTCACACTGGACCTGAACCCTGCACCTCCCAGCCAACCACCCATCCACCATGCTAGCAGACCAGCTTGTCAGCTGCTTACCACACCCCGTCCCACATGCCATCCCTCTCCTGCCTCTACCCTTGTGTGTGTGTGTGTACGCGTGCTCATATACGTGCATACTTCCTGTCACTCTATTCACCCACCCCAGTATCCAGTCGTCTCTCTGCTAGGTAGCTGTGAACACAGGCACCATAATTTAGTCACCCTTTTTGTAGGCACCCAGTTTCAGTCACCTTGGTCATGTGATACCAGGAAGGGTTAGTAGCCCTTGGTATAATGGCACCAGGATTAAAATCATGAAGGCACCACTGGGATTAGCCCCCCCAGTGGTCCGTATCATTACCTGGCTTAAAGTTACTGAAATATTGGCAAAGCATACTGAGAGTGCATGTTTATATTATTGAAACTGTCTTTTGCAGGGGGTTGCAGGGTGAAAGTCAGGATATCGAACCCTGCTGGTAAGTGGATTGTACATGAGCATATCATTAATGCTGGTATTAACCTGTATTTCAAGTGTGAAGTGTTGCAATTGTGAAACTAAGTGTAAAAGGTCACTAGGTGGGATTATGTGTGGTTATAGCTTCCCAGAGGGCTGTACCAGTTCTGTTAATGACCCACTTAAGCATTACTCTGGGTGGATGCACCGTAATTGTAGTTCTACTGTTGATAGGCACACCACAGTAGCCTGATTTCCAAACCCAGGCCCCTCAACCTGTTGTTAGGGAAGCAGGCATGGGTAGTAGCCCTTGGTATAACGGCACCAGGGTTACAAACATGGAGGCACCTCAGGGATTAGCTCCCCCCAGTGGTCCGTATCATTACCTGGCTTAAAGTTACTGAGATATTGGTAAAACATACTGAGAGTGCATGTTTATATTATTGAAAATGTCTTTTACAGGGTGTTGCAGGGTGAAAGTCAGGAGATCGAACCCTACTGGTAAGTGGATTGTACATGAGCATATCATTAATGCTGTTATTAACCTGTATTTCAAGTGTGAAGTGTTGCAACTGTGAAACTAAATGTAAAAGGTCACTAGGTGGGATTATGTGTGGTTATAGCTTCCCAGAGGGCTGTACCAGTTCTGTTAATGACCCACTTAAGCATTACTCTGGGTGAACACACCATAATTGTAGTTCTACTGTTGATAGGCTCACCACAGTAGCCTGATTTCCAAACCCAGGCCCTTCAACCTGTTGTTAGGGAAGCCAGCAGGGGTAGTAGCCCTTGGTATAATGGCACCAGGGTTACAAATGTGTAGGTCCACTGGGATTAGTGCCCCCCAGTGGTCAAAATACAAAATTGCAATTTCTCTTCCTATGAGTGCTGGTGTCAAAATGGAGGACAGGGCTGGACTTAGACTTGGGATCCCTGTCCACAAAATGGCTGTGCATCACCTAATAGAAGGTGTGAAGCTGAGGAGGTCGATCCTCATAAGGCTGTAATGTTATTAGATATTCCTTTGGGTACCACTAAGACTGCTATAGAAGAGACAGTAAATAAGGTTAAATATTTGGGTAAAGCCACTGTACATGGATGAAATGCTGATCTGTTTAGTCAGAGTTTAGTGGCCTTAATAGCTTGCAGTGTTGTAGTGGACCCCAAGCAAGTACCCCCTGTCATTATCCCCGATGAATCCCAGGTGAATTGGAGAGTGATCACTTTGCATAGTGGGGCATCCACACCTAAGGGGTCCCCCAAGTTGGAGGAATTTAAAGACAAATTGAGAAAACTGTTAGCAGGTGAGACACAGATGTGGGAAGACCTAAAAAAAGGCCTTAGATATCCTGGGGGGGTGGTACGCCTACAAACACCTCTCCTGCTCCTTCACCAGCTCCCTCACCGGCACCTTGCCATACCCTGACCAGTACTCATACCCTCAGTGAACATGGACTCATATTGCAGGCTGAGAGTGTTTTCTGGCACTGTCCCTACACCAAGTGGGGAAGATGATATAGAGACTTGGATGGGCTATGCCTCCCCCGGTCCAAGAGTGGCAATGTGCAGAACCAGAAAAGAGAAAAAGATTAATGGAAAGCTTGCAGGGCCCTGCACTTGATGCAATCAGATTTTTAAGGTCCACAAACCTTGATGCTTCAGCTAATGAATATTTATCCACATTAAAAGGTTTTGGCAGTACTAAATCAGGAGACGATGTAAAGTGGAAATTCAAGTCCACCAAACAGTGAAAAAATTAATGTTTGTCTGCTTATGTGACCAGACTCGAAAGGGCCCTCCAGAGAGCACACTGCAAGGGTGGAGTCCTGGCCAGTGACTTAAACAGAGTGAGGTTAGAGCATATCTTGTACTCTGCCAGATTCTCCAGTGTGCTGATGCTTCAATTAAAGTTTCAGGATTGTAAAGATGATCCTCCTGCATATTTCTGACTAATGAAAGAAATTAGAGTGGCTGAGAACAAAGAGGAGTTTTGGAACCCTTATGCATGTGCTGTCCGAGTGGCCCCAGCCCCTGAAAAGCCTGTTGACAAAGAACCTGCTATCAATGCCCAGCAGATTACAAACTTGTTAAATGACCTATGAGAAGTAAAGGCCAGTGCCCAGAGCATGGTGGAATTGGTTAAAGGTCAAACTAATCATACCCCTGCTGCTGAAGTCATCAGTGAGGTACAGTTATCTGCCACCAGTGCCAGTGTTCAAGTCCCTGGTGAGGCACCAAATGACAATATGCTGAAGGAACTGAGAGAGTTAAAAGCTTTAGTGAGTGATCGTGCGCAAATATCTCGCCGGCCATTCACCTGGTCCAGGCCTAAAGATGAGTACAAGCCTAGTCCTCACCCTAATCATAATCAAGTGGAAGAACCTCAAGCACCTAACCTTAGACCGAATGTTTTTTGCTACCGCTGTGAAGAAAATGGGCACACTAAACGAACATGCAGTTTTCCTGAAGACTTGTGAAAGGTAACAGCCAAGCTGCTTAACCAAGTGAGGCAGAGTGGTTTAAAACCTCAATCCAACCCTCCTCACAAGCCTTATATCGGGTGATCTACTGCCATGAATCCCATAAACAATGCCCCTCCTGACTGGTCAGAACTGGTGGATCGTTCTATGGAGACTAATGTACATATCGATGGCATCCCAGCCCGAACCATATTAGACAGCAGATCTCAGATCATTATTTAAGGATTGGTATGATCAGCACCTCTTGGACCATCCTCTGCAACTCCTTGATGGACTTCATGTGTGGGGGTTAAGTGACAAATTGTATCCTTATTTTGGTTTTCTTCGAGTGTGTCTTTCTTTCCTTTCATCAGTAGCAGGCATTGGAGATCCAGTGGAAACTTTAGCTCTTGTGTGTCCCCCATCTGGTCTGTATGATGGTATTCTAGTGTTGATAGGTACCAACACACATATATTTGGATGTCTTGCACAAATGTGTCAAGAAAGACAAGCACGAAAGACAGGGAGGGCTCTTCACATTCACGCCATGGTACAGGAAGCACATGAGATGCAGATGCACCCAGATGAAGGTGACCAGGGTGAGTCTGTGGGATTTGTATGGAAGAAGGACTCTTCACCTCTCATTCTTCCCCCATTGCTCAGTGTAGTGCTAGTGGAGCAGTCCATCTATGCAAGGATGTAACTAACAAAATACTAATGTTGGACATCCCAGAAGAAGGAAGACTGCCTGAAGGACTTCTGATTAAACCCAGTGTGCTGCCTGTTTGCACTCAAACATATGCTTGGAGAGTGTTAGTACAAATTCAGAATGTTACGGTTCGGGACATTAAAGTTAACTGAGGTTGCACCCTGGCCAAGGTATACTGCGCTCATACTGCCATGCTGCCATCCAAGTGTCATAATGGAGCAGAGTGTGAGGTATCACTGGACATGTTTGACTTTGGAGAGTCTCCCATACCTGATAGCTAGAAGGAGAAAATCAGTCAAAAGCTGGTTCGGTGCACCAAAGTGTTCTCTCTTAAAGAATGGGACGTTGGTTATGTTACCAGTGCCGAACATCATATTCACTTGCATGACGAAAGACCCTTCTGGGAAAGATCATGATGCCTAGCCCCTGCTGACATTGACAACATCAGGCACCATCTACAGGAAATGTTTGTGGCTGGCATCATGCACGAATCATGCAGTCCTTATGCTTCTCCAATCATTGTAGTCGGGGAAAAAGAATGATTCTGTCTGTATGTGTGTCAACTACAGGACTCTCAATAAAAGAACTGTACCTGACCAATATACTATGCCATGCATACAAGATGCCCTGGACTGCCTCAATGGGAGTAAATGGTATTCAGTCCCTGATCTCCACGCAGGTACTATCAAATCCCCGATGGCACCAGAGGACAGAGAGAAGACTGCATTTATTTGTTTGTTAGGCTTCTACGAGATCCTCCACATGGCCCAAGGCATATCCGGTGCACCAGCAACTTTTTAGAGACTAATGGAATGTGCCATGGGAGATATGAACCTTCTCAAGTGTTTAGTCTACCTTGACAACGTCATTGTCTTTGTCAAAACCCTTGAACATGAGGCTCGTCTATTCAAAGTGCTGGACCGACTTGAAGAATTTGGTTTAAAGTTATCAATTGACAAATTCCAGTTTTTCCAGAGCTCTGTGAAATATGTAGGCCACATTGTATCATCAGAAGGCATCCAGACAGATCCTAACAATGTGGAAGCATTAATTGACTGGCCAACCCCAAAGAACTTAAAAAATCTACAATGATTTTTGGGCTTTTGCGGTTACTATTGCCATTTTTGTTTAGGACTATACCAAGGTAGTGCATCCACTGTTAAATTTAATGCAAGGGTATCCTCCCACTCAGAAACAGTACAATAAAGGCACTGAGGCAGAGACTTCAAAAAAATATTTTCAGCCCCATGAACCCTTTGGGCCGAGATGGACGTCAGATTGTGATGCAGCTTTTCACAAAATCATCTATCGACTAACTCATGCACCTGTTCTTGCATATGCAAACCCCTCCAAACCATAAGTGCTGCATACTGACGCTAGCCTAAGTGGCCTTGGGGCTGTGCTCTACCAAGAGTGTACAGAAGGATTGCGTCCAGTGGCGTATGCCAGCAGAAGTCTGACTCCCTCAGAAAAGAACTATCCCATGCACAAATTGAAATTTCTCACTCTCAAGTGGGCAGTTGTGGAACAATTCCATGAATATTTGTATGGTGCCAAGATATTAGTTAAAACAGACAACAATCCTTTGACCTACATCCAAACTTTGGCAAAACTTGATGCTACGGGACACAGATGGCTCTCCGCTCTGTCTACATATGATTATGCGGTGGAGTACTGACCAGGCCTCAACCATGTTGGTGCTGATGCCTTATCACGAAGATCTGCCTCCAACAAAGAGTGGGTACTATTGTCAGAACATTCCTTAAAAACATTGTGCCATAAGTTTGATAGAGATGAAACTCCATCTGCTGAAACTGTGAACTGCTTAGCCGATTGCCTGGGACCTCCCGACACTTGCTTGCCAGTGGCCTACTGCAATTGTGCCACTTTGGACCTAAATGCCCTGCCACTGTTAATCCTAGCTGACCTTAAAAGGGAACAATATTATGATTCAGTGATCAGACCAGTCTTGAATGCCCTCACAAAGGGAGAAGATGTCACCAGACTATGGTCCAGTGATCCCAGAACTGCTCTATTGTTTCAAGAAGGGCCTAAACTTAAGCTCCAAGAGAAGTTGTTATATCGTGAATTAACAAGTAATCAAGGGGAAATCATGAAAAGACAACTAATGTTGCCCTCAAAATTCAAGTGTGTACTATTAAAAGCACTCCATGACCAAATGGGACACCTGGGTAGTTAAAGAACTCTGGATTTGGCCCATGCACATTTTTACTGGTCAAAAATTGGTGCAGATATTGAACAGTATGTCAAAACCTGCAGTAGATATCCTCAACAAAAAGCACAACCACAATGAGCAGCGCCCCCATTGGTTAACATACCCACCAGTGAAGGTAGTATGTATAGATTTCCTGAGCCTAGAGCCAGATTCAAAGAACATTGGTAATGTGCTTATAGTGACAGATCATTTTTCAAGGCATGCGCAGGTATACCCAACTAAAGACCAGAAGGTGGCCACAGTAGCAAGGGTCCTTGTTGAAAAGTTCTTTGTTCACTACGGTGCTCCTCAGAGGATTAATTCAGATCAAGGCTGGGACTTTGAGTGTAGACTGATTAAAGAACTTTCATCTATTTGAGGTGTATGAAAATCTAGAACCACTCCCTACCATCCTCAGGGAGATATGCAGCCGGAAAGGTTTAATAGGACACTACTTGATATGCTTGGTACTTTGCATCCCAAAAGATAAACCGAGATAGAGTCAACAGATAAGCTGTCTTGTGCATGCATGTAACTGCACCAAAAACTATTCCTGTTGATGTCTGTTTCAAGGTTTCACTGGATGGAGTCCAGTCAGATAATTACCCAAGGCATGGATTGCTGATGTCCTGGGTTAAAGTCCCAGTGAGAGTCACACTTTTCCTTTCATTTCCACAATTGGATTTCTAAATAATGCCTCACAGTGGCTTACTGCATTGAGAGAGAGAGAGAGAGAGAGAGAGAGTAGTTATTTGGGTCTTTGAAAAAAGGCTGCCTAGTTGCTCATTATGCAACACCCTTGAAAGGAATGTGTGTGATTCATTGGGAAGATTCAGGAGGCTTACTTGTCTGAGGCTGTCATAGCACAGATGGTAAGAACTAAAGTACGGATTGCTGATGTCCTGGGTTCAAGTTCCAGTGAGAGTCACACTTTTCCTTTCATTTCCACAATTGGATTTCTACAGTATATTAAGAAATTAAAAGTACATATAAACCATGCTTACCAATTGGCCCACACCATAGCTGCAAAGAAAAATCTAGCTAACAACTGGGTAACACCTAGAGTGTGTACCTTCAGGTGTCTGTATCAGTAGCAAGTGAAATGAATGAGTCAAGAGACATAGTGGGTTTATGTTGAGGGGTTGAACCTAGGACTGGGCCCATGCTTAAAATCGACATGTCTGGTGGGGTTGGAGCAGGTAATTACTCACCCCAGAGAAAATCTTTCTGTGGTACTGGACTTTACAGCCATCCAGATTTTTGGTTAAGAAATATAACATACTTTCCCTAAAAGGAGATAGTTCGGGGAAGGTACCGTTAGTCTCTGTTGAGAAATGCATTAATGCCTCAGGGTAAAGAAGGATAATATCTACTATGTTTATGATAGAATGTTTATCGTTAATAGAGACCCTGAGACAGAGCTTCTGAAGATGAATGGGTGGAAGCTCCATCCCTTCCTGGGACAGGAAGGCGGTAAGCAGTCTGCAATAACTGCTTCCCTCTTAAGGTGGGGATGTGTGACAGGGAGCTCCTGCCACAGTTGAGGACTGACCTTTTCTTAAATCTGTTGCAACAATTCTTCTATTTCTTAGCTTAATCTGTCCTTTACAATTTCTATCCATAAGGTTGGCAGCCGCCGACTGAACACTGAATGAGCGCATACTACTGTACATATGCCAAGGTGAATGGCAACTCATTCACCGAGCGTGTATGTACAGTAGTACACACTCACTCAGTATTCAGTCGGCAGCTGGCCATGGTGGTGAGAGGTGGTCTGTACCAGTCGCTAGCTTGAAATGGGTCAGGGGAGCAGGGTGGTTGGGCACTGCAAGGTGGAGGGCCACTAGACCACCAGGGAAGACTGGGATGTGGGTGTTAGTTCTATCATTTCTTACCTGCTCGCACTGTGAAGCTATTCATGCCACCCTACAACTAAGCTTGAAGAAACTGCACATAGTGTGCGCATATAACCCTCCTATTGGTAGAATTGCTGGTTTTAAGGAACTCCTATCCCAGGTGGACAAAGCCGTTGGATGTAAAGGAATCCTCATAATGGGAGATCTAAACCTAAACTGGACTAGTAAAGCTGGCCAGTCCTTTCAAACTGTTGTACATGGCCATAACTTCCACCAACTAATCACTGACCCTACAAGGGTTATGGCCCCCCCCTCGTTCTAGTACACTAATTGATTGGGTCCTTACGAACCCTCTCAACAGTATAGTGGCTTCTGGTACCCTAGCAGATACTATAAGTGATCACTCCCCAATTTTCTGCATCTGGCACACTGCAAGACCACCATCTCCCCCTCCAAAACGTATCACCTTCCGCAATCTGGCTAATCTTAATCCGGCACATTTTATGCATGATGTCTCAATAATAGACTGGTCTCCCATCTTTGCCTCCTCTAAAGCTGAATTAGCCCTTGACTACTTTCTTGCAAAGTTTGGATGTCTCCAGGATATCCATGCTCCCCGAGTCACATGCCATATACGGGGTACACAGACTAAGTGGCTCACCAAAGATCTCCTTTCTCAACTCAGGGCTAGCGATAAAAGTTGGTGGCGTTTCAAGGCCTCATCACTACAGGCAGATTATAACCTTTATAGAGCACAGAAAAATTCCTGCAAAAGAAATATTCACCTTGCCAAAAGCTCATTCTGCAAGGACCTATTAAGGAAATCTGCTGGTGACTCCACGGAATTTTGGTCTCTCATAAAAACTCTCCTTGGAGCCAATAAATCCTCCACTACTAATGACATGCTGCTAAACAGCTTGCATTGTAATAATCCTGTGACCATAGCCAATGCACTAAACAGCCATTTCTCTGACCTATCTGGCTACTCAGCCTCTTTCTCCCCGTTCCCCCCATTTCTAGTTCCGTCGACACAGAACCGGCACCTTCTCATCCACTGTTCAGGTTTCGGTCCATTACCAGAACTGAAATCCTAAAGCTGCTACTCTCCATCTCTGATAGCACTAGCTCAGGTGTTAATGGACTGGAACACTGGCTACTGAAAGTCACTGCCCCTCTGAGTTCCTCCCCTTTAACTAAAATGTTCAACTTATCAATATGTCATGGCATAGTTCTCAACATCTGGAAGCTAACCAGAATTACTCCCATCCTTAAGAAAGGTGATCCTAAAGACATGTCTAACTACTGACCTATTGCCATTCTCCCCGTGCTCAGCAAAATCCTTGAAAAATTAGTGGCTACCCAAACTATAGCATAATTTCAGGAGCACAGCCTCCTCTCAGATTCCCAGCATGGCTTCCGCAAAGGCTACAGTTCTTCCACTGCCATCCTAAAACTTACTAATGACATCTATGCTGCTATGGAATCTGGTTTTTGACAGGTGCTATCTTCATTGACTTAACCAAGGCATTTGACCTTGTTAACCATGCCCTTCTCCTAACAAAACTCCACTCTTTTGGTTTCTCCACTGAAACAGTTGCCTGGTTCAAAAGTTATCTATCCAACCAGATGTAGGCTGTAGCTTTTAACTCAGCCAGGTCAAATCTTTCTCCTATACTCATGGGAGTTCCCCAAGGCTCCATACTTGGCCCGCTACTTTTCTCTATTTTTATAAATCACCTCCCATCGTTTGCCCCAGCCTGCTCGACATTGCTGTACGCTGATGACCTTGTCATTTACCGCAGTGGTAGTAATACCGTGGATATTAACCACTCCCAAGCTGTTGACTTCTTAAACATTCAACCCTGCCTAATGGAAAACAACCTTACTTTTAATGCTAGCAAAACTCACTCCATGCTTTTTGGCTCTCCAGCTAGACTCAAAGAAAATAGCAATGCCCTCCAAATAGCTAGTGTCAATGGTTCCCCAGTAGTTACAACTGGCTCCCTCAAATAGCTGGTCATTCTCCTTGATGAATCCCTGGATTTTGACCTCCATATCACTACCACCTGCAAATCTGTGAATGCTAAAATTGGAGGTGCCTACCATACTAGTTATACCCTCACACCATCAGCCAGGCTTGCTGTAGCTTGAGGCCTACTGCTCCTGGCCCTGGCTTATGGTTCAGTCACCTACCTAGGGGCATCTAAGACCTCCCTTCATAAAATGGGATACTGCCTATAATAACATCTGCTGCTATGCTTCTGCATCACCTCAGTTCAAACATCATTGTCAGCTTTATGCTGACCTAAAATGGCCCAGCCCTGCTGCTCACTGGTTTCTGTCCTATGGCTCTCTAATTGATGGTAAAATTAGATCAGGTCTCCCCCAGTCCCTAGCCTCCTTGCTACACTCTCATACTCCTTCCTATGGTCTCCGATCTAATGGCCATGCCCCTCTCTCCATCCCTAGATGCAAAACCACTATGGGTACTCGTGCTTTCTTTTATGTGGCCCCTAAGTACTGGAATTCCATCCCTCAAACTATTCACCTAGCCCCTACCCATGCTGGATTCAAGAAGCTCCACCGTGAATATCTATTGGCCTCAAATCCTTGTACCTGTTCCATCCTCCTTAGTTCATTCATTCCTTCCATCCTCACCCAAGTCCTTTCTGCACTCTCCTCCTTACCCTTCCCCTGCACGCCTTCATCCTTTCTGCCTCCTTTCTTCCTGTTCCTACTGCCCCTCCTCCTCCTCTTTTTACTTCTCTACATTTTTGGCCTAGTGATGGCACTTACTGTATTTCGTACTCTCCCGGTTAGTACCTATACTAACTTGTTGGCACTTGTTTATATTTTTTGATTTTTTTCTCTAACTGTTCTGTGTATAAATTTTGTCAGTGTTAACTCTGTATATCACCCAGTTGCTAAGTTGTTGTATTTCTGACCATCCCTATGTTTACTTCCTTGTGCTGCATCACATTGTACTGCTCGTGTATTGTTTTCTCTTGTATCCTCCCGGGTCATGCCTGAAAATAGGCATCTCTATGCCTAGTGCACCCACCCAGTCACCAAAAGCAAATAAATAAATAAATCATTTATGGGATCGGGGATCGGGTTGGGGGCCACATTTCACAAATTGCAGAGGTCAGGGGCATGAGCTAGTCCTGTGGGACATTACTATGTTATTGGGGGTCAGGGCATGTGCATGTCCTGTGGGCTTTATTGAATCTTTAGGGATTGGAGGGCATAGGAAAGCCTTAGGGGCTTTATAGAACCTTTGGGGATTGGGGGGGCATGAGCTTGCCCTGCGGGGCTGCATTGAACCATTGGGAATCGAGGCATGAGCTGGCCCTGCAGGGCTTTAGTGAACCTTTTGGGATCGGGTGGTATGAGCAGGCCCTGCGGGGCTGCATTGAACCATTGGGAATCGAGGTACGAGCTGTCTTGCAGGGGCTTTAGTGAACCTTTGGGATCGGTGGTATGGAGCAGATTTTAAGGGCTGCATTGAACCATTGGGAATCGAGGCATGAGCTGGCCCTGCAGGGCTTTTTAGTGAACCTTTGGGACCGGAAGTAAGGAGCAGGCGCCCTGCAGGGGCTGCATTGAACCATTGGGAATCGAGGCATGAGCTGGCCCTGCAGGGCTTTAGTGAACCTTTTGGGATCGGGTGGTATGAGCAGGCCCTGCGGGGCTGCATTGAACCATTGGGAATCGAGGCATGAGCTGGCCCTGCAGGGCTTTAGTGAACCTTTTGGGATCGGGTGGTATGAGCAGGCCCTGCAGGGCTGCATTGAACCATTGGGAATCAAGGCATGAGCTGGCCCTGCAGGGCTTTAGTGAACCTTTTGGGATCGGGTGGTATGAGCAGGCCCTGTGGGGCTGCATTGAACCATTGGGAATCGAGGCATGAGCTGGCCCTGCAGGGCTTTAGTGAACCTTTTGGGATCGGGTGGTATGAGCAGGCCCTGCGGGGCTTTATTGAATCTTTGGGGATTGGGGGGCATGGGCAAGCCCTGTGGGGCTTTATTGAATCTTTGGGGATCGGGGGCAAGAACTAGCCTTGCAGACTTTCTGCAAATATTGGGGATCAGGGTGGGAGGGCTACATGTGCTGGGGGATGGCCTGGTGGCACATTGGTGCAACCCCAGGTGGTGTAAACTACACTTACACCAGCTAATAACTGGTGTAACTGTACTTTGGCAGATGTCCTCTGGGGTTGTTCTTGAATAGCAAACTTGGGGACTTGAAGGCTACCCTTCCAGAATAGGGTGCAACTGCTTCCATAAACCCCCTAGTGCCATGTCGCAGGGGGTTTATAGTGTAACTGGTGGTGTAAGTCCACTTTAGCGCAAGCAGCCTGTGAGATGTAGCAGGCTGCTTTGCAGAATAATGAGTGTCGCAAATCCTGGCATAAACTGCTACTTACACCATTTGTTTTTGGCACAAGTCAATTTATGCCAGGTGTAACCCTTTGAGAATCAAGCCCATGGACTACAAACTCCTCTAATATTTCATTCAGTTCAACCCACTAATATTGTAAATAGTAAGTTGCGTTTTGGGAGCAAATATAAATGTTGTGCACAATTAGAGTGTTCCTTGCAAATACCAGTTTTGTTGCCAAGAATAAATCTCTTTCTAAAATTATTTTGATCATGGCATCAAGAGCAACATTAACATAAATTTCAAATCACTTGTTGGGTGTCCACATTTAGTGATTTTTTTTATGCACTTGAAAAATAATCATGTAATCCATTAGAATTTAAATAGATAAACAGCTAGCTAGATAGATAGATAGATAGATAGATAGATAGATAGATAGATAGATAGACAGACAGACAGACAGACAGACAGACATATAGTGTTGTCAAGGCACAGGTCAGGAAGCATAGGAAAAACCAGGAACAGTTGTAGAATTCACCAGAAAAAATATTTACAGTAGTAGTAACATAAAAAGAAATAAACTTGTTCAGAATAATTATATACAGAGAAAAAAAAAACGTAGTTTTCCTTGAGTCTCTGTGTCCCTTCTTCTGTTCTTCAGTAGTTGCAGCTTAGCTACTTTATAAGTCCTTTTAACCCCGATTCTTAGCAAGCATCCTGTTTTTGTAAATATCATGCAGGAGTTGCTAAAACATAGTGTGCTTGCTGAAGCCCCTTGTGCACAGCTTTTGCAAAAGGCTCAGAGATTTGCACTAAGGTAACATCTAGTTTCCAACAGCTTTTAGCAGTCATCTCAAATTATAAATATATACAGTTCAACAGTAACAATATATATTTTCTAAACAAAAGAGATCCCAATATCCATTACATTTCCACATATTGATTTGCATAGATTTTTATATCAATGGATATGCAAGGGAGGAAAAGACAGACAGCAAGAGAAAACTGAGAGACAGAGAGAGAGAGAGAGAGAGAGAGGCAAAGAACTGCAAGACTGTTTGGGTTGATCAAGTCCAAAGTCTCACAGGAAAATTTGGTTGCGCAACCGGACAGAAGAGAGAGAAAAGGAAAGATCCTTGCATTTAAACACTTTCTCCATAACAAATGGGACAGGGTCCTATTCTACTGTGTCACAGATAGACAAACAGATAGATAAATTGAAACTATATTTAAATAGCACCCCATTCTAGAGACTCGGAGCACTTCACATTAACAATTAAAAACAACACAAAAAGCACACAGTATAATAATCAGATTCATCAATCAGATTTAGGTAAAGCAGACAGTAAAAACTAAAAATCTATCTACCATTATAATTACAAGAATAACTCACAATAATATGTTTATAAATTAAAGGCCTAATTAAACAAAAAAGACTTTAAACGCCTTTTGAAAGTTTCCACTGAGGGTGCCTCCAGCCTCCCGAAGATGATTAGGTTATGAGTTCCACAGGGTAGGTGCGGCAGCAGAAAATGCACGGTTACCTGAATGCCACAACCTAACCCTGGGAACCCTAGGGAGTCAACCCTCGGTGGAATGGAGAGCCCAAGACAGACAATGGGGCACAAGGAGATCTTGCAGATAGGCTGGTTTCCCTTCATGTAGGGCCTTATAGGTCAGTAACCCAACCTTGAAGATAATTCACCAACTGACAGCCAGTGCAGTTCATGGAGGACAGGCGTAATATGATTACACTTTCATACGTCTGTTAGTAATCTCGCTGCTGCATTCTGCACCAACTGCAGCCACCAGAGCTTTCCTTTGGATAGCCCTAGGTACAAGGCATTGCAGTAGTCCAACCTGGATGTGTCGAAAGCATGTACCAGTGTGGTCAGGTCTTCAGATGGTATAAGGGCCTGGATCCGGTGATATTCCTCAAATGGCAAAATCCACTTTTGACGACCGACACCTGAGCATCAAGTGTCAGGCCATCATCAAGGATCACACCCAGATCCTTCACCTGTGTGGAGGGGGTCAGTGGGACCCCCCCAGTACTAGACCGGGGATCTCCCAATCGCCCCCCCACCACAACAACCTGGATCCACTACTAGCACCTCAGTCTTGTCAGGGTTGAGTTGTAGCTAGTTATGAGTCATCCAGATCTGGGTCTCCTCCAGGCAGTTGTTAAATACCGAGGCTGCCATCTGGTTTCCAGGTGGACAGGACAGGTATAGCTGGATATCATTAGGATAGCAATGAAAACCCAGCCCGTACTGCCTGATAATGTCTCCCAATGGCAGCATATACACCATGAACAACAAGGGTACCACGACCGATCCCTGCAGGACCCCACAGAGAAGAGGCTTTGGGTTAGATGAGGCCAACCCCATCATTACCCTCTGCACTCTACCTGTCAAGTATGACCTGAATCAGTTGTTGACATTACCGGACAGGCCACACCAGTACCGCAGTTGGTTAAGCAATACCTCATGGTCCATGGTGTCAAATGCCATTCAGAGATCCAGGAGGACCAGGATGGTATGCTCTCTCCTGTCTCTCACCATTAGGAAATCATTAAGCACCTTCACCAGGGTGGTCACTGTACTGTGCCAGGCTCTAAACCCATACTGGAAAGGTTCGTAAGTGGAGGAGGAGATAAGACGCGCCTCGAGCTGAATGGCCACCACTTTTTCAATAACCTTTCCTAAAAATGGGAGGTTTGAGACTGGTCTGTAGTTGCTGAGACACTCTGGGTCCAATGAGGGTTTCTTCACTAGGGGTCTGACTAGGGCCTCTTTAAAGGCTGATGGAAAGATCCCACTTCTCAAGGAACTCTGGATGATCTTAGTCACCACAGATCCAATCAGGTCCAAGCAGTCAACCAAAAGTCGAGTTGGACCTGGGTCCAGATCACAATGTGTTGGTCACAGCCTCGAGACAATCTCCATCACCTACTTCACTCCAACTGGATCGAACGCAGTCCATACGGGAGGAGTATTCCGACTGGCCTCAGAACAAACACATCAATCCCTTTGAGTGATGCTGGAGGAGATCTCCGCTCTGATAGAGGACACTTTGTCAGCAAAGAACTGAGTAAACTTTTCACATCTAGTGCACGAACCTGCTCCCCCCACTCGGAGACAGGCAGGATGTAATAGCCCATCTACGTGCGGAAAAGCTGAGCTGGTCTGTTCCTTGCTGCTGCAATCTCCCTAGGCAAAAAAATATGCCTTCTTCCAGGAGATTGCCCCCTGGTAGTCACTGTAATGTGACCTCAGGAACAATTTGTCCTCCACCAGGCCAGATCTCCTCAAACATCTCTGTTACCCTCGGCCCTTAATATTTAACTCCAGAAGTTCCCCATCATACTGGGGAGGTTTCCATTGAGTAGATAGGGGTCAGACACAAATGGGTGCAGTTGAATCAAAGGCAGCAGTGATGGCCCAATTATAGGTTGCCACTGCCTCCTCCATTCTAATTGCACACGCAACCGCCACACTCAATAGTTCCAGCACCACCTGTAGTCTCATTGGAGACAATCTCTGTAAAGGGCAGTACCAGGCCATCTCCACAGAGGTGCTATGATCTGACCACACTACCGGATATATAATGAGGTCATCAACCTCAAGGCCCAAAGTAACACTAGGTCTAGTGTGTGGCTGCATGAGTGGGTAACTGAGGTGACATTTTGTGCCAGGCCCAGTGCCTCTATATTCTGCAGAAGATCACACCCAAACAATGAGAGTTCATCATCAATACAGGCATTGAAATCCCCAGAATTAACCATCTGGGGGACTCCAACACCAGGCTGGCGATGAAGTCTCCAATCTCCTGCAGAAATTCTCTCTCCCCGCCTGGAGGGTGGCAGAGCAGGAGGATCCTGTAGCCCGTGCCAGGGCCCCCTTGTGTGGCAACACACTCAAATGACCCAGTAGGGCCTGTAGGCAGCACTGTGAGGCCCAGGCTGGATTTAAAGCAAATGGCCACTCCCCTGCCTCTGCAATCCTTCCTCAAGGTGTCTATTATTGAGCACCCAACTGGCACTGCCGCCTCTAATATGGGGTGGCATTCTCATCCAACCAGGTCTCTGTGATACAAGCCAGGTCTACTGAGGATATCAAGTCCATCATTACGGCAGTACTGTTGCTGATTGGCCTGGCATTGCATAATACAGCCCAAGTAGGATGAGGGGGACTGCTGGATCAGCTATCTGCCCACTTCCCAGTGTGGAGCCCTTGGGTATGGGAATTAGACAGGGCAGATACTTCTCCAATACCCATTTTACCCCAGGGTGTCTTCTTGGCCTCACCAACTGAACCCTCGACACCCCAGCAGCCACTCAAGCTGGCCACTCTAAGCAATCCCCAACACCCTGCATCTTCTATATGTTTCTGCAATAAGCAAGGGGAGCTCAAAGGGGCAGAGGTCCTGGAGATAGTCTACTGAGTAGCTGCACCTTATAGGTCTATTTCCCAGGCACATATTCAATTTATCAAATAAAACCAATCAATTTTATAAATACCCACCCAAAATCATACTCACATCCAAGCATTCATACAACTGTTCAAGTCATACAATCTAGTTAAACCCCACAACCCTCCCTATCCTAAAATAAGTTTCAACCTGAAAAAAACTCCAACCCCAACCCTTCTACAATTACTGTAAAACCCTCAGCTCAAATTTTATGGGGGAGGGGGTCCAAATCTAAGTCTGTGAAGCAGTTCTCCAATGAATCTGTTTAAGTCCTTAAATCACAGTGAACCAGATAGTTTCTCTCCTGTCTCACAGGAGAAAACACCCTACAGTTCTGTAATCTGAGGTCAGTTTAGAGACAGAGAATCAGGCAATCCATAGCAGTCAACGCACAACAGAACCATCTGATCCCAGTTTATGCAGTCCAGACTCTCACCGCCTTACCGCCTCTGGATCCTTCAATGGTAAGTCAAGTCCCGCAGTGTATGTCCATGTGATATAAAAATGTTTTACATCTGTCAGCAGATAAGAACTACTTGGCCCACCCAGTTTGTCCATTTTTCCTTTTTTTTGGTTTTAGTAATTAAAATTTTATTGTGGTTGTCAGTTAAGATTGCATACAAAATTGACCATACTCAAAAAATAAAAGGAGCCTTAATCACAGCTACGGATTTATGTCGACCGCAAGTTGTGGTTGATTTAAATCCAGCAGGAGATCTGGGTTGTTTTTCTATCGGGGGGCTTCGCCCCTGAACCCCCCATGCAGGGCAGGGGCTCTACCCCTGCACCCCCAAATGTAAGGATTGTCAACTCTGAGTCAGAGTTGATTTGGGGAGGGGGTTCGGGACTGGCTGACAGAGTGCTGGGGTCTCAGGCAGACCATTACAGTGAACTATCGATGTTGTCGGCATTTACATGTTTGTTGTAATGGTGTTGCTATACAGAGGGCATACCCCTTAGATCTACAGTAAATAGTCAATAATCTTGATGTGACATTTAGAAATCAATGAAGCGTATTTAAAATGTAGTTCATGCTAAAAAAATTCTTCATTATTGAAAAACACAAGTCCCTCTTCCATTCTGCCACCTTGATCATATACAATCCATTTATTAAATTATTACTAAAAACATTTCTATAATGCATGTATCCAGAAATATTTTCTTCCATTCATTTATATGGAACCTTATATCAACACTGTCATCTTTTCAATATTTTAATATGAGCCACTTCATGGCCATTAATGCTATAGACAATAAAATTGATTTTTTGTCCACATATCATGTATGTTATAAAAAATTAAAAATAATGGCAATTTACATGAAACAGAGATGTCTTTTTACACTACCCTACTTACAATAATTTGAGTTAGCTTCTACCATTCTTAAAAATCTGCGTCCTTTGTTTTACGATGCCAGCTGTTTAATGAATTCGTTATCCCCATTTTTGATAAACATGAAGGGGTAAAATGTGAAGGAAAACATATGGTCTATTTAAAATGTTGTGTTGTGTTGTATAGACTTGTTTCTCAAGCTTTTATACTGTTTATAGATGATAAAATTTTCTCCTAGTTCTTATCACTGATTTCCTCTGCCAAGTCTTGTTGCCATTTGATTATAAGCTTTTTGTAACACTCTGGCCTAGTTTAATGTGAGGTATCTTTTAATTACAGCAAACAGGCTAGTTTTCTTTTTATTGTTTTGAAATTCAGTTAATGGATTGAGTGGAGCTCTTTTCCAGCAGTTGTACATTTCATTGAAAATAATTTTTAACTGCACATATCTATAGAGTTCTGATTCTGGTAACGAATAATGTGTCCTGCACTCTGTCCAAGATTTGTATATCATTAGGTGTTTCTACTGTGATATACCCTTATTTGCTAATTTTTTTTAAACACAAGAGTAGATTGTTAATAAGAAACACTGGATTCTTACAGATAACATTATATATTATACTGTGTTTAGGTTTCAGTATAGATTTGGTTTGATATTCTATTGTTTTTTAGTTTAATAAAGTTCTTTGGACAAAACCACAATGATTGTATGGTTGTCTTTTTTGTCAGATGCTCTAATGAAGCCTCTTTTCGCTTATTTTCTGATTCAGGACCATTGTATGCCCATTTTAATGCCTTTTTTTTTGCTGTAAATACATGGTAAAATGTTCTATATCTGAGCATACCACCCCCCCCCAGTCTTTTGGCAAGCATAACCATGCCTAAGCTATTCTTGGCTTATCAAAGTTCAAAATGTAATCTTTAATAGCCTTATTTATTTCTTTAAACCACTATTCAGGTATAGGGGTGATAATAGCTTGTAAAAAATAAGAAATTAAAGGCACGATACCCATGTTAATTAATTGTGTTTCTTCCCACAGTGACATTTTCATTTTAGCCAAGCTTTGTAATTTATTTTTAGCATTCTTAGTTAATATGTTGTGGTCGTAATGATATAAATCTGTAAATGGTGGAGACAATAATATACCCAGATATTCCAATTTCTGCATTTTATATTTTACTGGAAAAAAAGATGTTTATAGTCTGGGCAGCATAAATCTGTGTTGCCAGGAGTTCTGATTTCCCAATATTTAATTGATAACCTGAGATTTGTGAGTCATTTTAAATTTCTTTTAATACTTTTTAAAACTATTTATTGGATCTGTCAATGTTAATGCAAGATCATCTGTGTATGCATTTAATTTTTGTTCTTGCTCTTCTACCTGTATGCCATTTATATTATTATTGTTTCGAATATTGAACAAAAATAATTCTGTACAAAATATAAATAATGAAGGGGACAGAGGGCATCCCTGCTTATCCCTCTACCTATAGTAAAAGAACTTTGCTATCCTCCTATCAGGGATAGCAATCTTGCTATCCCTGATCAGTAGCCAATCCCGGGCACTGCCTGGGAACCAAGAAGTGGGCACAGACTTTTTTAAGGACTAGGCCATCAAGTGGCCCCCCACATTGTGTCCTCCTGCGCAAAGGATGCTGAAGACTTCCCACCAGAGTGAGCTCAACAAGGCAGCCAGCAACTCTGCTCCCCTGCCAACACAAGGACCCTACCCAGGTAAACCTGTTGGGGGCTGTATTATAGGGCGGCTGTACTTAGGAGGCCAGCTAAGTATGTCAGTGGATTTAGGGCTTGCTGTTGTTGTTTCCTTGTCTTTAGTATGGTGTTTGTTCTTAACTGATACAAGGTTTTAGTGTGTTTCTGGGTAGTATGGATTGTAGGTAAACTGTTGCTGGGTGCAAGGGTAATTCAGGGATCAGTAGCCTACTGTTAAATAGTTGCTAGATATAGTAGGGTGTAGGGACTTGCCATAAAAAGCCTGCTAGGCATTATTGAGCTTCAGGGTTTAAGGGCGTATGGCTAATGGGTGGTAGTAGGATAGCCTGATTGGCTTTGGGACTAACAAAAAAAAGAAGGACTAGAAGAACAGGGACAAGAAAATGTGGTGTGTGGTGCAGTGCAGAGGTTGTGGGGTGGCAGTCTACAGGGAGACCTTCTGGAGGCTGCGGTACTGTCCCATCTGTGTGTGCCTCTCTGGTGGGGGAAAAGGTTTCAAGGCTCCAAGCAGCACTGGCAGAAAGTCAAAAGAATGTCATGAGACTCAAAGTAGTGTGGACAAGGAGTTTGGGACCATCTCACCCTCCCAGAGACCACTTAGGCAGACACTGCTGCCTCAAAGGTTTCCAGAAGGAGGAGCAATTGGACTAAGGTGGGCTCAAGGAGGGCAGGGGGTCATAGGATTGGGAAGGCTGGGGGAAGGGGTAACAGACACACTCCTCATCCACTGCCACTAAGAAAGTCCTATGCCATTCTGGCAGAACGGGACTGCCATGAAGGGGCACCTGAGGTGGTGGACTGACAGGGTTATGGGGAAATGCCCAAATGGAATTCCCAGGAAGGGGGTATTAGACCCCAGTGAAGGAGGAAGCAACTTCTGGTGGGGGACTCTATAGTCAGGGGGATAGAGTTGGGGGAAGGAAAGGGGGTAGAGAGGAAGGTAAGTGCCTCCCTGGCACATTGGCACAGAGGGATGGAAAGCATATCCAGTGAATCGCGAGGGTTATAGGAAGGAAGGGGGAGCTGGACATCATTGTCCACCTGGGGATGAATGACTTAGCTCTGGAAGGGACAGGGGCAGTGTAGGAGCAGTTTAGGGAGATGGGGAAGGGTCTTAGGCTGGTAGCATGCACTGTAGCCTTTAGGGAAGTGCTGCCTGTCTACAACAGGGGGAAGGAGACAGCTCTGCACTAAGGCGTTCGACTCATGGCTGAAGGAATGGTGCAGAGAGGAGGGGTATGGCTAAATTGGAGACTGAGGCTCCACCTGTAGGGATCAGAGCTTGTACTGGGGAATGGCCTGCATCCATCCAGAAAGGGAGCAGTCATCCACAGTAGGTGGTTTAAATGTTCCTTAAACGGGCATTTTGACTAGCTAAGGGGGTGGCAGAAGGCAAAGGGGTGGCCTAAACCCTACCGGGTCATAATGTTGTATGCTTAATAGCGTACGACATTATAGCTAACCCGTAATAGTGCTGTCTAGGACAGTGAATGGTACAATACCGCGTATACTGCTGTATGCAGTATTGCATCATTCACACACTCCCAGGCAGAGGATTAGACCTCTGCAGTGAGTAGGTTTTGCTGAGCAGCTGCCGTGGCTCACTGGACAGAGCCACAGCAGCAGGAACCAAGGCACTGAGTCTGGGACCGGGTTTGATTCCCCAGTACCATATATTGTATTTTTTTTTGGTCTTTGTGCACTCCCTGAGTTGGACCCCCCCCAAAGTTAAGAATCTTTAGTGGGGGGGGTCTGGGGGTGCAGCCCCCTGCAATGAGGGGTATGGGGGAACAGAGCCCCCCACAGAAAAAAGAGTTATGCCACATGGCATAAATCGCACTGTACTGGCAGCGTGCTTTAGCCATGCGACATTATGACCCCATGCCAGCAGAAACTACCTTCTCCAGGCTGTGATGGAGGGTAGAAAATTTCTGGGGGAAAAGGATTCATTCTCACCAAGGGGAAGGGGAACATTGTTTAACCAGGAGTAGCACACTAAGCTGAAGCTTGTTCCAGATGTGATCTGGGAGCACAAGGCAGTTAAGTGACTTGCTCAGGATCACACAGTATGCACCTGTGGGATTCAAACCCAGGTCTCCTGATCTGCAGTTCAGAGCCTTAACCCACTGCACTATGCTGCCTCCTTAAAATGAAGGCGATCCAAGGGTACAAGAGATCAGCATGGGAGGAAGATGGGAAGAAAAACAGGCAGTACACAAAGGAGAAGACGAGAGAACAACTAGAAATGATGTGGAACAAGAGCAGAACTAATGAAAATCTGGACAGACGTGTGCCAATGCTAAAAGTCTGGGAATTAAGATCAGGGCCCCATGTTCACTATGGCAAGCTGGACCTACATTCTGAGGCAGGATCTCATGTTTGCTGCGGTCAGGCTATGAGCAATTCTGCTGCGATTCTGTGGCAGTTCTGTGTTGGGCTTTAAAATCTCTGGCAACTTAAATGAGCCCCAGCATAAAATCTAGTTATCCAGAAAGAATGCTTAAGAAAAGGCAGCTTGGGGCAGTTGGACAAATGCACAGGCAAGGCAATGCAAAGCAATTCTGGCATCATGATTTGGACTGGATGTAGGGCATGGGGGAATGAAAAGGTTATTTATTTTTTGACTGCAGTCTATTTTATTGTCCCATGGCTACCCCCCCCCACCTGCCCAGTGCTACTTACCACTGCTATGGTCCTGAGAGTTTCTCCCCACCTGCCCAGTTACTTGAAGATCAGTACTGCCCTGTTGCAAAACAGTGCTGCTCCAATTGCTCCCTCCCATCCATTTGCATGAAGCCTGGTGATGGTTTGTGCTGTAATGCTGCTCTAGTGGCTTCCTCCTGCTCTCACAGATCAACACCGGTGGTATCATTTGTGTCAATGCCACTTGGCTTCCACATCTTCTTCTTTCTCAATCTGTAAGGATTTACTGTGAGGCTAGAGAGTAGCTGGACCATTTTATATTAAGCAAAGGTCCAGAAAGCCTCCCATTTTTTGTCTGCAATAATTACTATTACTTTTTCATTCCACAGTTCTGCAACAGAACCACCATTCTTTCCTATGAAATAGACTTCCTGAAGTTCCTTCAGTGTTTCTAGAAGGCCATAATGGTCATAAGCTTGAGGGCTGAGTGCCAGTGGATTGGAAAAGGCCACTGACTACTGCAACCCAGGGCGGATGGATGTATAATGGAGTTGCCAGCAACTCACACTGATGCCATTTTAAGCTTGCTCACAATCATTGTAGCTATTTAGTTGGGGTTTTCAGTGGTGAAGGCCATTTTTACTGCACCAAAAAATGTTTGTTCTGCGTCAGAGGCTTGTTTCTGTGGAGGACCAAGTTTCTGCGGCAGTTGCTGCAACTGCAGAATCACAGAAAACACGAGGCCCTGATTAATATACCAGACCTGAAGGCCACCATGGCTGAGCCAGGTCTGGGTATTGTGGTCATCACTGAAACATGGTGCACAAACACCCATGACTGGAAAATGGTCATACCTGGCTACACAATGTTTAGAAGGGACTGGATAGGAAGGAAAGGTGGGAAAGTGGTGCTTTATGTTAAAGAAAACATCAAAGTGACAGAGGTATGTGGTGGATGGTGGGGTTGAGGTGTTGTGGGTCAACCTGGAGTCTGGAAACAGAGCCACCATTCCCATGGGAGTGGTATACAGGCCTTCGACGCAGGGAAAGGAAATAGACAAAGAGTTGTTGGAAGACATAGGCAAAATGTTTAAGAAGGGGAAGATGGTGCTGGTGAAGGACTTTAATCTGCCAGATGTAGAGTGGCGCCTACCTGCTGCAGCATCAGCTAGGAGCAGAGACATCTTGGACTCCCTACAGGGGGCATTCCTCAGGCAGCTGGTCAGTGAGCCCACTCAGGATGGGGCAATACTGGACCTGGTACTTACGAACGGGGACAGTGTGGCGGACATCAGAGTGGGGAAGTCATCAGGGTACCAGTGACCATCCCACAGTATGGTTTAATATAAAAGGACAGCGGAATCCAATCACTGAAGGGTGAGGGTCCTGGATTTTAGAAGGGCTGACTGTACAAAGATGGGGGAATACATCCGAGAAGACCTGGCAGGAGGAGATGTTGAGAGAGGGGTGGAGGGAAAATGGACCAGAATAAAGGAGAGCATAGTATATGCTGCAAACTTGTATGTCAGACAAATAAGTAAAAGCAGAAGGATGAGAAGACCATTATGGTTATCAAGGGAAGTAAGGTGAAAGAACAGTGGCATTCAGAAGGTATAAGGAGATCCCGAGAGAGAAGGACCAAGAAGTGTATCTGGGAAAATGGAGGCAGACAGGCAAGGCTATAAGGAGCACAAAAGTGGAAGCTGAGGAAAGAATAGCCCAGACAGTATCAAAGGAGGACAAGACATTTTTCAGGTATATCAGCGAGAAATGGAAGACAAAGGGAGGGATTGCATGGTTAATAAAGGAGGCAGGGGGCTATACTAAGGAGGACCAAGAAAAGGCACATATACAAATATTTCTGCTCAGTATTCCTTTACTCCTAATATGTAATTCCACCTGATCATGTGAAATGCTTTTCTTGTATCCAGAGACGGCTATGGCATACACTATGGCAGGGTGTTCCATTAAGAGGTGCACCTTATGAGTTCCCTCAAATATAGTTCTAGCAGTAAGAAACCATTCTGGTCTGGATGAATAATTTTTGTGTTTAAATGTGGTAATATCTCATCTTCAAATTGTAAAAAAAACAATCAAGTGTCAATCCATCTGGACCTGGTGCCTTCTCTTTTGCCATAGAGGCCAGAGCACTCTATATCTCTGTCCTGGTAATATCTTCATTAAATACAGCATAGAACTCTTCCATAATGTCAGTTGGTAACATATTCCTGCAATATTGTGCCACCTCCACCCTCAAAACCTTATGCTTGGACTTATATAAATCAGAATAGAAATCTAGAAAACCCTCTTCTGTATCTTCTTTCTTTGTTTTAAGTGTGCCATGCTTATCATAAATGGCAGTTATTTCCCCTCTTTGCTCTTCTTGCTTTATTCTTTCAGCTAAATACCATCCTGAGGCTTCACTATTTAAATGCCAGTTCTTCTTTATTTTAAACAAATTTGCCTCTGCTCTTACTGTTGCTAACCTACCTAATGTATGTAACCCTGGCACCAGTATACCAAAGGCCACTACCCCTGCCTTCTTCCCTGACTGCAGGTTGAGTGGCCTGGGTTCGCTATCAAGGGTCACTGTGGTGTCACTACCAACAGTAAAACTACAATTATGGTGCCTTCATCCAGAGTAATGATTTAGTGGGTTAGATCTTGAACTGATACAGCCCTGTGAGAAGCTATACCTACCCACAGCCACAGCTAGTGACCCCACACTTGAAATTACAATAACCACCTTGCTTTGCATTCAATTCACAATTAAAGGTGAGTGCTAATAATATGCTCACAGTGACTACTTACCAACAGGGTCTGGAACTCTGCATTCACCCTGTGCACCCGTAAAGTGTCAGTGGCTCAGCAGGTTGCACACTTGCCTTTGAGGCTGGGAAATCAGAAGGCTGTGGGTTCTATCCCCACCCTAGGCACTTGAGTTAATATCCCAATACTGACACGACAGTGCAGCATGAGGGGGAGTGCTGCACTCCTGAGGTGCCATCTTTCAGATGAGATGTTAAACCGAGGTCTCATATCTGCCTGTTCAGGTGGATGTTAAGGATCCCATGGCACTTCTCGAAAAAGAGTAGGGGAATTTTTTTGGAGAAAAGGAGTGTCAAATTCAAGACAGTCAAGCTCCATTCTGCAGCAGTCCAAGTAATGTCTATAACATCCTCGAATAAATTCTAATCTCTTCATTCCATCCAGCCATCCACTGTTTTATATGTTAAATCCATGGTTTTCCCATCTAGCCATCAATGACTACCGCACACCATCTATAGGAACACTCCATACTATCAATACTTGTCTTCTTCATAAGAACTTCCTTAATTTACTCATACTTATATTTCTTCCCTTTCATTCCTCTCTCTTTCCTTTTTTCTTTTTGTTTTTTTCTTTTCTCCTTTTACTGCATCAGTGCTTTATATCAACAATATCCATGTATTCCAAAGATCGTCCTCTCTCCAACCTCCTCTCTTCTGTTTCTCCTTTTTCTGTCTTTTTTTATGTTAGCCTCAAAAATGTCATACTATTGTCCCATAATCCATGTAATGTTTTCCTTGTCACAGTCTTTGTGTCTTTCTCATAAATTTGTTGAAGTGAGATTACTACATTCTTTATCATAGTCTTGGGTAGGGTCTCTTGTTGCTGTATAACCCATTTGCACCTGGCTTGCCATATAAAATATTTGAGTATTGCAAATATAGCCTGTAATGTTCCTTTATGAAACCCATTCCATTTATTAGAAAAAAACTGTGTGCACAATTTCCATATAGGATAAGTTCTGAAACATAGTAGTCTGCCATGTCCTATTCACCATATCCCAGAATGCTTTCACAAATGGACACTCCAAAAAAAGATGTTCCTGTGTTTCCAAGAGCTGTATACAAGAATTCCCTGGACAATATCTTTCTGTCAACTGCTTATGCTTGAGGTTACTCTTTACATTCATCCGTCCATGTATTCTTAACCACAACATGTCCCATGCAAAAGCAGGAATCCTTTCATTGGTTAATTGTGATAATGTGGTTTGTATCTCAGATAGTGAACAATTAGATAATTCCAGCTCTTGCTTTGTGTGCTCCATCATAATATTATATAACTCCTGTCTTGTTTTGGGTCTCATATTTTGTCCAGGAATTTTCAGTTTGATTAAGTCCTGAATCATAGGTTTTACATATTCAGAGATCACTGTTGTTCTAGTCAATAATCTCCTATTCCCCCTGTTCCCACGCCAGTTTACTAATTTCTACCCATTCGAAAATCATCTCTTCCCATGACTTTTTCCCTCCAACTAATGTAGGGAACATATTATAATACATGAAAATACTATAATAGAATATTCCTGGATCTATCATGTCCAAACCTCCCTCTTTTACCATTCTATATGTAATCCCTCTCTTTATTGGGTACAGACGACTCCCCTGCAGGCTTTGAAAGAAAACACTATATAATTTGGTTTTTAATTGTGGGGGGGGGGGATATATAACTTGTGTAAAGGAATAGTGGTACTAGTATGTTTTTTATTAATGACACTCTATTCCGTTTCAAAATCTTTAGCACTTTCCACCCCCTGGGAGATGCTTTCTGCTTTTCTTAATTTACTTTCCCAATTTAATACAGCTAGCTCTCCATCTCCAAATATAATCCCTAGAATCATGATGGATTCTTGTGTTATTTTAATGCCTGTATACCTGCTTTTAGTAGTGTCTGGTTTACTTCCAATCCATATTCCTACACTTTTTTTCAAAATTAATCTTTGAGCCAGATGTCCTAGACTACTCTAAAATTATGTTTGTAATATCCTTTTCTTCTGTTCCCTTATCAGCTACAATTACAACATCATCTGCATATGCCAAACATCTTACTGGGGGACCCATCTGTGTCAGGGATATTCCCTTAATGGAATCAGACATCTGGATAGATCTTAAAAAGGGATCATTACAAAAGGTGTACAACAAGGGGCTAAGGGGGCAGCCCTGTCTCATCCCTCTTTTTAATCTTACAGTCCTACCTGTCCACCCATTTATCCTAGGGGTCAATGTTACCTCCTAGTACAGGCATGCTATCCACTGTACAAATTTATCCGGTATCCCGTAATGCCGTAAAACTGAAAATAAAAAGGAGTAAGATAAGGAGTCAAAAGCTGAGAGATGGGGAGTATCCTGTTGATCGATGGACCGAGATGAAGTCTGCTATGGTTTGTTTTAATTTATTTAGAAAAGGCTTGTTATTCAATAAAGAAACATTAAGTCTCCACAATGTCTGTTTTTCCTTTGGCCTTAAGGATAATTGGATAGAGACTGGTGAGTGATCCGACAACTTTATATTGTGTATATCGGATTCATCCACCAAGTGCAGGGAGGTGGTGTGAGTGAAAAATAGGTCCATCCGAGAATATGATTGTTGGGCCGCTGAGAAAAAGTAAAGTCCCTCCCCCGGGGATGATGTGTCCACCATATATCTATTAATCCTAATTCTTTTGTTAGCACATTTAGGGATTTAGAGGCTGCTTGGGAAGAGGAGATGGTCTGGTTAGATCTGTCTCTCTGCGGACAAGGAGTTATGTTAAAGTCCCCCCCAGGATTAAAATTCCTGGTGGGAGGTCTGTTATTTTTTCAAACACTAATTTAAAAAAGTCCTCCTGGTTATTATTCGGGGCGTAAATGTTTACCAGATGGAGTAATTTACCATATGAATTTACTGATAGTCTGACATATCTGCCTTGCAGGCCCCCCTCTGAGGATTCAACTTTTAGATTTAGCCCTCTTCTCTATAGAATTGCTACCCCTGTCTTCTTAGCGTGAAGGTGTGAGGCTGCCACTACGTTTTCCACCCAGGCCCTCCTCAACTTCAAGTGCTCTGCTGTAGATAAATGTGTCTCTTGTAAGAGGATAACGTCACCCCGTAATCTTTTAAGATCCTGCAGTAATCTGGTATGCTTAATGGGACAGTTAACCCCCTTCACATTATAAGAACTTATTTTTAAGGAGGCCATGAGTAAAGCCCCAGAGGGGAACAAGATTTGATGTAGTTAAGGTTGGACATAGGCTCTGTATAACATCCGCAGGCGACTTTGTACCAGTAGTCTCCTATCCGTCTTAAAAGGGATGCATCCACTGGCTATTTCACCTGCTTTGATCCCTGCATCTCTAACAACAAGGTCTCACTCAACAAACACTGTACCCTGAACATTGGGTAGAACTGATAGCTAGAAAACATCTTAATTGATAACAATTGTGAAACACTGTTGATACAACAATAAACAGAATTTGTAAAGCCCAATACTAACAGCCCCCCGAGCCCCCCCCCAACAAAACAACAGGGAGGAGAGGGGAATTATCAACTCAGTTTAAGCGAGAGACCTCAAGGGAATCTCACTTGTGCTCCCTAGGTGTAAATCCAGGACCCCTATGAAGGAAAACGGGCCCACTATAAGTGGAGAGTGTCTGAATAGGCATAGAAACATAGAAACATAGAATTTGACAGCAGATAAGGACCACTTGGCCCACCTAGTCTGCTCATTTTCCTACCTAACAGATAAGCTGCAGATCCTAGTTAACCAACAGCTTACTTCCTCCTACCCCCCCACTAGGACTGCCTTATGTCTGTCCCATGCATTCTTGAATTCCCCCACTGTTCTTGACTCCACGACCTCCTCAGGGAGGCTGTTCCATGTATCCACAACCCTCTCTGTGAAAAAATACTTCTCACATTACCTCTGAGCCATCTCCTCTATCTTCAAATTGTGCCCCCTTGTTCTTGCACATCTCTTTTTCTGAAAGATGCCACCCTCTTGGACTTTGTTGATTCCCTTGAGGTACTTGAAAGTTTCTATCATGTCCCCTCTCTCCTTCCTTTCCTCAAGGGTATACATATTAAGCTCCTTTAGTCTTTCTTCGTATGTCTTCTGGTGCATACCCTGCACTGTGTATCTCTTTCAAGAGACTAAGAGCTTAGATGTTTTTTAAGCTCTTCGAGTACGAAGAGGTAAGAAAAAAATAATCCCTCAAGATTGGGGCTGGGCTTAGTGAAAGAGTGGATTAAAAAAAAGGGAAGAAAAAGGCCGAAAAACACCGTCACCGAGAAGTTGGAGATCTACCCTCTCTCCCTCACCGTCTTAAGTCTGTATGTTTAGGATTCCAAGATGTACCCCTCCTTACTCCCATCTGTAAGTTCTGGAAAAGAAAGAAAAACTTACATTTTTTGTCCTCCTTATCTTAAAGAGATCGGTCCCCTAATCATTCGACCCAGAGCATACTTGAACCCACGCGTGTCCCTTCCTTCCTCATACGATTGAAGTATATCAAAGGTTTCCAAATAAGATTATCATGAGAGAGTGCTGTGAAAGGTTGCCCTCACCCCCACCCCCACTCCACCTGTTATAGATCACCCTTATTAAGACCCCAGGTAGATTATGATAGGCATTTCAAATCACATAATAGAAGTACAAGCTGCCTCAATTAGGGTCTATTAAGACGTATTAAACAAATCCGCTACTGCCTTCGAACTCCCCCAATAGAGAGAATAGTCACTGAACCATCATTCCTTGGCAGTGTCCTTTGAAGAGACTGAGCGAAAGAAAAAAAAATCCCCCAACTTGCAGTGTCACTACAGTTCTGTCAGTGGAGAGCAACCGCGAGGTGGGGAAATCAAAAGCTTCATCCGAGGGAGATAAAGAGATCAACACAAGTCACCAGAGTTAGTAGGTAGTAGTGCCCCAGTCTGCAGTTAAAAACTTACTTTACCCAGTAAGTCACTCATCAAGGATTGCTTTGTTTGGCTCTTGTTGCCAAAGCGCCCTCAGTTTTCCTACTGTCTGCGCATTTTGTAGTCTTCACGAGGTCCTGGATCACTGCGGATGGGAACATTCCTCGATGTGGCCGCTTCATTCCTCTCTCTGCCACTTGCCAGGTATTTTTTAGTTGCTTTAACTCCAGGAGTTGCATCTCCATACCTGGCACCTTGATTCCCCATTCTTTTAAGAATGTAGCTGCCTCGACTAGGTTAGAGTATGCCTTGATCCCATCTTCCAGATGCACCCTTAATCTGGCTGGGAAAACCAGTTGGGCCTTGATGTTGTTTCTTTTTTCCTTGATCTCTTTTAAAACTGCTCTCACTTTAACTCACTCTGCCTGCAAAGCAGGGGAGAAATCTTGCTCAAAGAAAATGTTGGAATCTTTGTATTTAAGATCTTTGAGCCTCCAAGTTTCTCTCAGGATCCACACCTTTGATTGGAAGTGCACCATTCTGACCACCCAGGGGTGGGGCCTAGCCACAGGGGTTGTGGGTTTTGGGATCAGCGATCTATGTGCTCTGTTGATTGACATGTTTATGTCTGGAGGGATAGAGAATACTGATCTTAAAAGCTGTTGCATAAAGTCTATTGGTGTGGGGAACCCTTTTTCCGATCCCTCCGGGACTCCATGAATTCGGAAGTTATTTCGGTGTGTGCGATCCTCAGTGTCCTCCAGCCTGTTAAATGTGCCCTTATCTCTTTGCAGCAGGTAAAGCAAAATTCTGTCTTCTGCATCTTGGGCCTCTGATAATTCAGTTATTTTGCTTGTGTGATCCGCCACCTTTGAGTCAATGTTCCGGACATCTTGACATAAGTCAGCTAAGGAAGACTCGATTTTTTGCACTGAGGTCAGTATTTTTTGTAGAGTGCATTCTGCTTTTCTTGAAAGACCCGAGTCTTCCTCATCCATATCAATTGAGGAATCTGAGAGAGTGGGGTCTCGGCGAGAACGCATCGAGAAGGCCTCCATTTCCTCGCCCAAAGTTAGTTGCTTCATTTTTGTTTGTGAGCTCAAATTTTTCGAGTTTCTTGGTCTGTGGTTCTTAGCAGACATATCCCCCGACTTTCTTTTTGAGAATTGCTTGGATTGAATCATGCAAAGGAGAGGATTTCAGTGGATTAGTAAGACGGCTGAGAGAGCTAGCTGAATTAGGTTCTCATCTGCTCGGTGACGTCACCGGAAATCCAACATTTCTTTTTTTATTATTCCTATTTGTGCACTAAAATCCATTTTTAATTTTTCTGTTTTACAAATAAGGTTTTGAAGCTGTTTCCTTAGTCCCAAGTAGTCCAATAAGTTTTTAAGGCTTGTTTGAGAGCCTTATTTTGAAAAAACTCCTTTACCAATTTTTTCATCTGTTCCCACTATTCTGCTTGAGAGTCAAACAAACATTGTACTGATTTCCTTGCTCTCCATAGTGTATCCCATTCTCTTTGAATCACTTCAGATTCCAATAAGGAACTATTTAAACGCCATGGGCTTTTCTCACACTTATGGCTGTTTCCTCAGTTGAGATTCATCCATAGACTCCTATGGTCTGAGAAATCAAAACACTGTGTCTGTATATTATGTACTATTAAGCAGGTGGATACAAAAAAGTAATCTATCCTTGTTGATAGGGGACCCCTGAAATATGTATTCCTCCCTGTTTTGTGCTTTGCCTGATAAGCATCGTGTAGATGAGTGTTATTCACAACATCATTCAAAACATTAGAATCGCAAAATAGTTTATTTGTTTTTAGGCCCCTGTCCATCCTTTGCATAGCACAATTAAAGTCTCCCCCCCATATCACTAACCGAGATGTGCGCAAATACGATTGTATTGCTCTAAAAAGTGTAATCCTATTAGCTTTCCCTTGGGGGGGCATAACTGTTTACTACTCTAAGTCTGGTATCCCTGAACTGTATATCTAAACTTAACGCTCTCCCAGGCTCTAAATCTATTAACCTGGTGACCTTCAGATGTTGATTACTAAAAAGGATACCCACCCCATCACAGGTGTATATGCCTTGGGACCAAAAGGATGCCCCTTTATCCCACAATCTTGATGCTTGTGCTATCTCAAAAATATTTTTAATCATTGTATCCTGAATAAAAATGATATTCACTTTGGAAGACTGCAACTCTGAGAGAATAGTCAGTATTTTCCCTTTCTTAATACTGTATACATTAATGGACAGTAATTGTAATGATGTCATGTCTTGTTAAGGAAGATAGGCATCACGATTCTCTATTTTGACCTAGTCTTCCATCTTTTTGTCCCTTTCTTATGTGTTGTACCTTCTTTTTCTGAAGAATGGTCCATCGTAGATGACGAAATGGAAGAAGAATCTGACTCCTCATCCTCCTCAGTATCACCCCATTCATTTATTTTGAACAAAATACTATATGAGTTGTCTGAAGTTGTTTTCTCTTTCCCTTTTGTGACCTTTCGTTCTTTCCCTTTTGGCTCTGTTTTAGCACTGAGCCTGGTCCAAGGTCTTTTTTTATATTCCACTATCTTAAATGGAAGTTTCTGTGTCGGGGATTGTAGATAAATCCATTTCATGTGGCTTCTGTCCGTTATCCCTTCCTTCCTCCTGGGGCTGTGCCTCATCCTGGGTCTGGACCCTTAGGCTCTCTGGCTCCTTTTCTGGTAAGTTTTGTATAGAAGTGTGTGAGGAGGGTATTTGTGATGGTTGGGGGTTGCAAATTTGTGTGGCTTTTTGCTGCAAATCCACTGGCTGTGTCTCACTTCTTGCATTTACCCGACTCACCATCTCTTTATGTTTCAGCCCCATAGTAATTCCTTCATTACTCTGGTCCTGCTCTGCTTTTTGTGGCACAGTCCTTTTCTTTCTCAGTTCCCTTTCTCATTTCATTCTGTTTGGCTGCTTCTTTCTCCTGCCAAATAGCTTGCATTCTTTTTTCTGAGGCTTCAGCACATCCTTTTTTCTGCGCCTGCGTAATTAATGCCTCATGCGAGACTCCCTCTACAGTATCGTGGGAGGCCCATGGACATTTTATGTAGGAATGTCCCTTCTCCTCACATAAGTTGCATCTAAATTTATTTATGCACGCTGAAGCCATATGTCCGACTTCCAAACAATGTGTGCATTTTGGAGTGTCACATGCATTTCTTAAATGCATTCATGAGCCACATTTGTGGCATTACTTAGGCTGGCCTAGATAAAATAATGCTCTCCTATCTCTACCTAAGTAGAAACAGCTAGGTAGGTGTATAATCCCATGGTTTCCTAAAAATCATTTGCATTTATTCTCCATGCTCCAGTCTAATATTGCTCTGAATCTATTACAGGGATTGGGTGTTCCAAAACCTCGTAACATTTTTTTTAGCCAAAACAATATATCTGTAATATTAACCCTCTCATTCTTAAAGATGATGGTGAGCATTCTAACTGCTGGTTTGGTGATTGGAATGGCTCAAAATGATGACCACAAAGGGGTATTTTTTATCATATTGTATTTTACCCAGAATCTGTCCAAGCATTCCACTGTTTTAAAACTAATGTCATAATTGTACTCATCTGTGTGGATGAGTGCGAAAACCTCAGAAGCATAAAATTTCAAGGAGTCTTTTAGCAAAGTTCTTCCCACATAAACTCTGTCGGTCGGGTCTTCTAAGCCACCTTTATATATTAACCTGATGGCATTGCATCGTGGAGCTGGTTCACCTTTGTTTTTAAACAAATCTGCCATGCGTAACACAGGTTTAAACCTTACTTCCTGTGCTGGATCCTGCAGTCTTGGGACCCCCATGCCTACTGGTAGCTCCTCATTTGCTTTTTGGCTGTTGTCAGAATATTCTGGTGCAATATTCAATTTGCCAGTGTTTTGTCTCTGCTTATTTGGCCCTTTAGGTGCAGTTGATGTAGATGCTACTTCTGTTTCTACTGTATCAGTATCAGTATCTCTCTCACACACATTTACTACTGACTTAGCTGTCTTCTCCCCTTCCATCGTTTCTTTGTTTACAGTATTAGTTCCTACAGGATCATCTCTATGGGTGCATGCTCCCTCCATTTGATCACTGGTGCCATCATTAACTTCAGTTTCCATATCATCCTTAACTTCTCCCACATTTAGTGCACACCGTTGTTTGTGATTAGGTGAAAAAACAACTTTACCTGTTGATGTAATCTCCATCAAGGAGTACTGCGCCACAGCTGGGTCTGTTGGGTCAGGAGACCATCTGCCTTGTGGTTCTGTTACCCAGCCTGTGTCTTGTAAGGCCTTTGCGGGTGTCCATATGCCCGTATCAATCACTATGCCTTCCGAGCGTTCTTCTGAATGCCCCACGTCTTTGATTCTTGCTGCGACTCAGGCCAAAACTCCTAAAGTTTTCTTCCCACTTCGGCCTAAAGCTGTACTGTGCTTCAGTAGGGGTTTCTGAGCTTCAGTGCTCCCTTGTATAACTTTTTGCTGGCTGTGTTTCTCTCCTTGTGTCTGCTCATGATTGATACTTTTTGTCAAGTGATCTTCAGCTTGCTGCAACATCTCAGACATGATCCAAAATTTAACTTCCTCATCTGCTATTTGTTGCATCAACAACTGATGTTTAATTTCCATTTTTTTCCTCAGTTTCTCTTTATCCAAAATGGGATCCTTCTCCTTGTCGTCCGGAAATTTGAAGTCCTCCCGCAGTTCCATATCCACCACTTCAGCCTTTACTAGTTCCTCAGAAGCTTCCTCTGACATATCCAGTGGTACTGTAACCACTAGGCTGACTGCCTGGTCCAAATCCTGTACCATTTCCTCTCTGTGAGTCACATTCCACTTTTTCTCACCTTCCATACTAGTGAGTGGTGAATAACTCACATTATCTTCAGCCTTTGTCGCCAGATTTGAACAAGAAACTGGGATGGAGACCTGATCCCCAGTCTCCTGAACATCCATCTCCTCCTCTGCAACACTCTGGTCGGCCATCTTGCTGTCAGCCAGCAAATCACCCTCTGGTGAGTAGGGGAGTTTTTATTGATAAATAAACATAGATCACAACTCAACATAAAGGTAAACAGAAACAACAAAACTGTATAATCCACTTCAATAACACATTAACACTTCATCAGTCTTTGAAGTACATTTCTGAAATTTAAAGTAACATCTTCATTTGTACTCAATAATATGAGAAAATCCTTTCCACCATTTCATGACTTTAAGTGAATTGTATAATTGGACATCTTTAAAATACACTTTCTGTTGTTTGTTAACTACTAACAGACAGTAACCCTCATATGACACTCTTTTTTTATATATTACCCATTGACACCTAACCTGCCATAAAAAAAATCGTAAACATCCAAAAAAAACTGCTAAAGTACTTTTGTTAAATGCAACTAAACTCGGAGGATAAATACCTAGAACCAAAGTTTTGTAATTTAAATTCTTCAACCATGAAAAATTAAATTTCTTAGCAATATAACTCCACAATTGCTTCACAATTGAACAATGTAAAAACAATGCTCCATTGTTTCTTCTTGATTGACACAATCCGGGTAAGGACAATTCCTTTCATCTTTTGCTTTATATTTAGCATTCCCCCTCAAATTCAATCTTCCATACATTATCAACCACTGCATTTCCCACAAAAAAGACAGTATTCTAGTATTATTTAATTGATCCAATATGTGAGACTTCTGAGCCACAGGACAATTCTTAAAACTTGTTCTAAAGGGTAGATGTGGCACATAATTACCTTATACAAGGATTTGACCATATTTGTAACTATATGTTGTTTAGATATCTGCCATTTAAATAATTTTTGAACTGCTGGTCTGAAATATATGGGGGTATGAATATGTGGGTTAAGTTTAGGAGCTAAATTATGCCAGACTTTAAAATAATGGCCTAATACTATTTCCATCCAAATACCTTCTCTACTGTCAGAAAATAAAAGCATCCTTTCAATTGTTTGAGGAAAAAAGAGAATAAAAAAAAACCAATAGGGTCAATATGCCCAGACCTCCATTTTTAATCTCCAAATAGGTAAAACATCTTTTTACTGGATTTAGCCTGTTGCTCCATAGCATCTGGAAAAAACAGCTATATAGTCTGGTCTCATACTGAGTTGGCAGGGAAAAAAACATAGCTACATATTGTAAGCCAGGAACTATAAACTGTTTAAGAATTTGAATACATTTAGACTTCGAGAATTTATACTGCCTCCATCGAGACACTTTAAGCTCTGCTTTTTTTAATACTAAATCCCAATTTACTTCTGGAATATTTTGTGACCTGAACATAACACCTAATATACTTAAAGACTCTGAAGATATCAAAATGTTTTTGTAATGGATAGCAGAATGACTACCTGCTCCTATAATTAGGCCCCTTGTTTTACTCATGTTAAGTTTAGTATTTGAAACCTCAGCAAATTAGTCAAATTCCACAAGAAAGTCTTGTAGATATTCATAATTGTTAAAAAATAAGCAAACATCATCCACATAAGCTTGAATATGCAATTGAGAATGAAAATTATCCCCTCTAATCCCTCTCCACTTAGGAGATAGTGACAAAGAACGAATTAGAGGTTCCAATGAAAAAATGTATAAAAGCGGACTTAATGGGCATCCCTGACAAACTCCTGTTTTCAAGCTAAAATCTTTAGTTTGGACACCTTTAATAAAAGGATGCACTCTGGCAGAAGTATAAAGGGACTTAATGATGTTAATGAATGGAAGTGGAATCCCCAAAAATGGTAGCATCATAAATAATTATGTGTGGTCAACTCTATCAAATGCTTTTTAAAAATCAGCTGAAATCAAATATCCAGTCTTACCTTCTAAAGATAAATATTCTATTAAGTCTCTAATAATCATAAGGGCTGATTGAATTCACCTACTTTATAGTCTACAATACTGATAGGGTGAAATTACTTTTTCCGCATAAATTTTCATTCTAGTATTCAAAAGCATGGTGAAAATCTTATAATCAGAATTTAAAATTGTAATGGGCCTCCAGTTTTTTAATGTCCCCTTTATCACCTGATTTATAAATATGAATAATTAAACCATCCATAAAAGAAGGCAGCATGACCTGTCCCATCATCATAAATTGAAAAACTATGAATAAACAAGCAGTTATTGCAGTTTTGAAGGTTTTATACAATATATTAGGGAGTCCATCCAATCCTGGAGATATTTCATCCTTCAAGTTCTTAATAATTAACTCTATTTCTGACATAGTAATGGGGTCTAATAACTTTATTGAATCATTTGATAATAAGGATGGTGGGGAAGAATCTAAATAGTTGGTAATATTATCTTTCAAAACAGGAGATGTAGGGTAAAGGGATTCATAGTGTGACTCTATAATGGAGCACATATCCATCTCCTTAACAACCTTTTTACCATCTGATACTAGAAAATCCATTGAAGTAGACTCTTTCAAGTTTTTACAGATTTCAAAAGGATCACCTACTTTAGACTTTTGAGTACGATATGAAAGTAAAGCCTGCAGAGTTTTAATTCTATCATATTGCACTTGTTTCATTTTGGTTTTAGTAATTTCAATTTGATCTGAGTAGTCTCTCTTAGAGGTATTTGCGATAGAAATCAATGGCTGTAAATGCTTTCTGAGTTTTAGATACGAAAGAAAATTAGAATTACTCTATAGTACCATATTTCTTAAACCATCTGCTTAAATCCATTTTAGTCTCCATCCACCATACTCCTAAATCAGTGTATAAAAAGGCAACTGATAATCGGGCATTTAAAATAGCAAATACCGAATGTCTAACATAATTATTAGTAAGAATAGAAGTATTTAATTTCCATCTTAGTCTTCTTTGTGGTACAAAAGTCAATTCCCCAAAGGAATATAGTAAAAGCATGTGGTCAGAAAACTCCACAGGAATAGTTTGAAAATTTCCAGTAAGTACTGGAGGAGATATAAACAAATAATCTATTGTAGAATGCAATTTACCTTTCATAAAGGTACAACTGGGCCCCGATCTCAAGTATTGAAAACAATTAATAAGGCCTGCCACTTTAATGATAGATTCCAAAGAGTGTGACTCACAATACATTTTTTATTGGTTTGCCCTTTAGCCAACAGGCTACAATTAAAATCTCCTCCCTCAAAAGTCTTATATGAGGTGACTAAATATGGTTGAACTGCTTTCATACAATTAATTCGATCTGCCTTAGTTTGTGGGTTATAAATATTAATAAATCTACAATCCATAGAATTTCATTTACCATCTAAAATTATCGCCTTTCGTGGAATTAAATGAATCAATTTATAAAGCAAAAAATGAAAGGCATTGAACAAAATACCCACACCAACTGCGCAATCTCTACCAAAGGACCAATAAGAGGGCCCCATGGTCAATCCCTTTTAAAAGAAGAAATTTGTTCGAAGGAGTACATCCAGGTTTCTTGTAGATCGCAGACAGAAATGTTATTATCATGCAATGACTGAAACACAGCCTGCTTTTTAATAGCATTTAATATACTGTGAGTGTTCAAAGAACCCCATTTTTGTACCACCATTCTTTATTTAGCTAAGCAAAGCTGACCTTATTTCTTTTTTTTCCCTTTATATTCCTCAGCTGGCAACCCTGTGGTCTCCTGTACAGATTTTTGAGAATCAGAGTCAACAACATCCATTTCAGAGTCTCCCCAATTTGCAAATAAAGAAGCATAGGAATTAGGGGGTTTAATGCTTGTAGTAGAAGGGAAAAATTTAGCTCTACTATTCCTAGAGGATCTCCTTGGGGGTAAAGGAGAAAGAGCGGTGTTATCGCCAGGAGTCTTATCTGAACTCTCTGAACCTCTATAACACATAGGTTCAAAAGGCCCAGGATTGAAAGGACATCTGTCTAAGTCTCCTTTTTTATCTAAGCCAGATTCACTAGCTATAGGGATTGAAACCTCAGGACCCAAAGTCGAAGGGGGGGGGGTTCAAGGGATGCTGCTCACTCTTAGCCAGCTGTTGCTGGGAAAGGAAAGTGTTTTCAGGGGGAATTACTGGTTTGTTTGAAGAAGACTCTTGGTCTTTCTGAATCAGTAAGTCAGGACTAATGCAAGACACCTTATTCTTCACAGCCCAGGGGCATTCATGAAAAACATGACCCTACCCCTCACACAGGTCACACCTAGCGTGGTTTGTACATTGCATTTTTACATGCTCAATTCCACCACAATTGTCACACCTAGGTTGATCACAGACACTAGACAAATGGGTTTTTGATCCACATTTATAACAAGCCTTGGGCTGACCTCTGTAAAAACATACTCCCCATCCCTCCCCAACAGAAAGGAATTAGGAATGTGTTCCACACCAGAATCTCATTGTCTTAATTTAACTTTATATTTCCAACCCCCCATCCAAAATTGTTCCGAGTCGGATGGGTTCGGGTTCACTCAGAACTTCACATTTTTGTGGAAGCCAGTAAGTTATGTCCTCCACATGGACTCCCTCATTCCTAAACATCACAGTAACATATTTAATCAAAGGTTTTGTAACTGGAATTACCAAAAATGGAGTCCATGTGGGAGAAAACTTCACCTGTCCGTAACGCTCCCAAAATAGGTCTAAGGCATACGATGTTCTAAAACTTATATTGTAATTATCCTCCCCTGAGATATTTCTGAAAGCAAATACATCTCATGGGGAAAAATGAAGAGAATCTTTTATTAAACATTTACCCACATAATACCTATCGGGACGTTCATCTAAGCCCCCTTTGTAACGAATGCACACTGCATTCCGTCTTGGAGCTGCTTCTCTTTTGGAATGGGAGAAGAGATCAGACATTAAAGATTTTTTTATTTCAGTAAAAGACCTGTTACTACTAACATTAGTGTCATCAGGTTTACAAGGATTCACTGTGACTTGTACAGGATCAATAGTCTTAGAGTTACTGGAGACCGTTACAGTATTGGAGACTTCTTTATTCTCTACAGGATTTTCCAGAAGCTGCTTAGTGACAGTCTTAGTGTCAGACAACGCTAACATGGGAATATTTGGTTTCCAATCTGGGGTAGCAGTCTGTAGATCAAAGGAGGAATCCCACAGTGGGTCAGGCATCCAAGAACCAGTAACTGTCTTCTCCCAACCTGCCTCTAGGAGTGCTTTGTGCAGCGACCAATTTTCATCATGTGAGCCATTTTGTAGCAAGTCATTTGCTTTAGACTGATTTACTGTTTTACCTTTAAAGTCTAGAGGGAGATTTTCACAGTTCCTCCCTGACTGTGCACCCACAGGAATAGTAGCAGATTTTTTAGTAAAACTAAACACAGTAACTCCAAACTGCTGCTTTACGTCTCCTTGAAAAGTCACAGGGTGAGTTTTCTCTGCTGGCTTTCCATGGTAAACCAGCAACTTAAACACAAACCCAGCTTCTTTAGTTAAATGGTGCTTTGATTCAAAAGGAGAGCTTTAAGCCTGTAATGTGTGCGCTACACCAACTTCATGCTGGTCAATCTAGTTCTTAATACAAGACTCCTTTAATACAGTTCCTTTGTTGGAGCAGAATGACTTTAGGCACTCGCTATTATCTGCGATTTTCTTGCCAACCAACTTAGAAATAAGTGTTAACTCACCCTCAGATTGCCAGCGCTCCCGCTGTGCTGCATCACCGTCACTACTGTCAGACTTCTCTACCAGCCTGTCAGATGCAGCAGCTGATAACTCGGTGGGCTGAGGGATCGATTCTTGTAGAAGTTTCTGCAGTTGTAACTTGTGAAGTTCCATTTGAGACTCAGCGCATATAGCATCCGTTCTAATGTTGACCAATTTTACATCAAGAATCTGATGCTCACTGTGAAGTCCCAACTCCACTGTAGACACAAATGCTTCATGAAAAACTTTATCTAGATCCATTTCCATTTCCAGGCCATCAGCCTGAACAGCCTCTGACTGTAGTATAGTGGAAGGTGAGGCCTTTCCTCCCACCAGACACACATCCTCCTTCTCTGGCTTCTCTCCCAAAATGACCATCATATAGCCTGATAGCCCATCCACCTACAGGAGAGTAGGGGAATTTCCCCAGTGCCCTGGCCAAATTTCCTCCCATTCACTAAAATACCACCAACAGCATAATCTGGTTCAAGGTCAGTTGGCATTCATCTGTATCCCCTTCCCCCCGGGTCGTGCCTGAAAATAGGCGAGAATTTGTCTAGTGCACTTACCCGGTCAACAAAAAAAAAAAGAACAGTTACCAGCAATAAGACAGAACCTTCCAGTTTGCATTAAACCAGCACTCAGTAATATGCTTATGGACTAGAATAACATTTAAACAACAAACAGATTTATTTTGGGGTTTAAGGAAGGGAAAGGGGATGCAAATGAAAGCTTGATCAATTGGTACTTTTGGTTTTAGCAGTAATTTGACTTTGTATAAACATTCAACCAAATGCATTAACCCCTTTGGACTGTCAATTAACCTCACTGGGTGCCTGGGATAAGCTACGTTGCAGGCCTGAAGAGGTGCTGCGGGTTGGCCGGCATCGCAGCTGGTTGGGGTCCTTAAATAAAGAAATGGTTAAGCTTTCTTTTGTACTTGACTGTAACAACATAAATCACTTGTGGAACCCCAGAAATTTGTAATCCCCAGGCCTGATGGCCTGCAAAGACAGTCTAAACTAAAGTGTAGACTTGAAAGGCAAATCAGTTGGAATGAACAGGTTAACTGGTGTTGCAGGGTAAAACTCTGAGGTACTCACTGAACCTTGGACCTCGGGATCAGGGCTGATTTCCAGGATGGCTCTCCTCGAGGCAGGATGTGGCTGCAGGCTGCAGGACTTCATTCTTTCTGGCAAGGACCAGGATACAGGGACTGGAGCTAGCACACCTTACCCCCTCGTCAAGGCGTAGCCCACAAGGGTGGCTGCAACCCATGAAGAACTTTTCTGCAGGAGCTGATTCCCTTCTCTGGTCATCTGGCAGCTTGGCTTTTACAAGCAGCAACAGTCTTTTAGGCACATTACTTGGCATCACCAGTTCAGCTTGGCTACAGTTCGGTAATAGGCCGCACAGCTTACTCACTTGCAAGTTGCAGTCCTGGAAATGTAAGCTGGCACACAGCAATTTAGATCACCCTCCGGCAAATTGGCTAAACACAGTTTTTGTGACCATAGGCATTGAATTCAAGCGCAGCCCCTGAGGCAAAAACAGCTTCTCATTGAAATGCAGATTTGGGATCTTTTAACACTCTGATCCCACGTTTAGTCTGGAAATGCATGGATTCTTCCTTTTTAGGAGGATTCTAGCTGGTTCTGCAGATTTGGCTGACCCAATTAATCAGCAGGCATTTTGGCCGAGAAGAAGCAAAGCAGGCCTCTCCCCACATTCCATGTGCTGAAGGGAGCCTCCTTTCTCCTTCAGGAGCTACAGACAGGCACCCTCGAACTGCTGCTTGAACTGACTCTAACTGAACAGACTCAAACAGTCCAGGCTGATAATGACAGTCCCAGTCCTTTAATTTGATAGCATTTTGGTGCCTAGATTTTGTCCCTGCTTACTCCCCACAAGTCTCTGGCACTGTCCCAGGAGTCTCTTTGATTAATCCTGGCTTCAGCTTGGCTGCTGGCTGCCAAGATGGTGGCGGCTGATACAGTTTTAGTGCAGTTTTAACCATGTCCCCACTTATAAAGTCCTGGAGCAGCCAGCAGATTAACTTTTATTAAATTGTAACCCGACATATATATATAGCCCTAACAGTGCTCTCTCAAACACATTCATTATTTATTATTTATTCTCATCCCCTATGCTGTCGCTGCCACCAATACACTGACCCCCAGGTGGCAGGCAGCTCCTCATTCATATGCATGCAGGGCTCATTAATATTCATGAGCCCCGCTTATGCCTGTTTTAAACTTTTTTATTTTTCCTTCTTGGGCCTTTTTGCTGACAACTCTAAGGTCACTGATCCCCATTTAGCTTAGATGGGGCATGAAGGGAAACATGCCGCACAGGGGTTGTATACAGACCCCCATCTCAAGGGGAGGAAACGGACAAGAAAATGATGGAGGACATTCTCAAAATGGCTGAAAGGGGGGAGATACTGTTGATGGGGGACCTGAATATGCCAGATGTTGACTGAATGGAATGTGCTGCAGCCACATCCAAGAGCAGGGTCATTCTTGATGCCCTGCAGGGGGCAGGCCTTAGGCAGCTAGTGTTGGAACCCACTGGAGGGAGAGCACATTTAGACCTGGTACTCTCAAATGGAGAGAGGATCACAAATTTAGGAGTCAGTAGATATCTGGGAACAACTGACCACTGCACAGTGTGCTTCACAATAAGCACAACCATGGAGACAAGCCATACAAAAACAAGGATACTGGACTTTAGAAGGACCGACTTTGTCAAAATGGGTGAATACCTGAGGAATGCACTAGCAAATGGCCAAAAAGGAGGGGTGGAAGAACTATGGAGAAAAATCAAAACTGCTATCATAGAGGCAACAAGCCTTTGTGTGAAACAAAGAAAACAAAGCGGAGTAAAAAAACACTATGATTCTCAAAAGGGGTGGCAGGGAAGGTTAAGGAGAAAAAGGCTGCATTCAAAAAGTATAAGGAATCACAGAAGGAGCATGACAGGGAACTGTATCAATTAAAGCAGAAAGAAGTGGGAAGGCAGTCAGAATAGCAAAGGCCCAAACTGAGGAAAAAATAGCCAACTCAGTTAAGAAGGGGATAAAACCTTTTATAGGTACATTAGGGAGCATAGAAAGGTTAAGGGAGGAATAGTGAAGATTAATAAAGGAGAGGGGAGGAGGGCAGAGGGAGACAGTGAAAAGGCAGAGATACTGAATGAATACTTTTGCTCAGTATTCACAAAAGAAGATGAGGAGGAGTTACCTAAACCAGACAATAGAAGCACTCTGGGTAGGGGTTGACACCAGTCCATTTACAGAAGAAAGAGTACTGAAAGAACTCCTAAAACTGAAGGAGGACAAAGCAGTGGGCCTGACAGGATTCATCCCAGAATCTTAAAAAGAACTAAGGGAGGACCTAGTGACACCACTGACCACACTTTTAACAAATCATGGGAGGATGGGGTGTTACCTGAGGACTGGAGGAGAGCAGATGTGATCCCCCTTCTCAAAAGTGGGAGCAAGGCAGAAGCAGGAAACTACAGACCTGTAAGTTTGACCTCAGTGGTAGGGAAAATGATGGAATCACTTCTGAAAGAAAGAATTGTTGAGTACATAGAGGCCAGTGGGGCACAGGACCCAAAGCAGCATGGATTTACAGCAGGAAGGTCATGTCAGACAAATGTAATTGATTTCTTTGACTGGGTGACCAAAGTAATAGACCAGGGAGGGGCTGCGGATGTGGCCTACCTAGACTTTAGCAAGGCTTTTGACACAGTCCCTCACAAAAGACTAATAATCAAGTTAGCCAGCCTTGGAGTGGGTTCCAGGGTGGTAGCCTGGGTAGCAAACTGGCTGCACAACAGGACACAGAAGGTAATAGTGAATGGAACACATTCTGAAGAAAGGGGGGTTACTAGTGGAGTACCTCAGGGCTCAGTACTGGGTCCAGTCCTCTTTAACATCTTTATAGGTGACATTGCAGAGGGTCTGAGGGAAAGGTATGCCTCTTTGCAGATGACACAAAGATCTGTAACAGAGTTGATACACAAGGGGTAGAAAGGATGAGAAGGGACTTGGCAAGGTTGGAGGAATGGTCAGACATATAGCAACTTAGATTCAATGCAAAGAAGTGCAAGTAATGTACCTGGAAACAAAACCCAGGAGAAGAGTACACAATAGCAGGGGAGGTACTAACAACAACAAAAAATGGAAAGGAACTTGGGGTAGTCATATCAGATGACCTGAAGGTGGGTAAGCAATGTGAGAAGTCAGTAAGGAGAGCCAGGGGATACTGAGATGCATAGGACGGGGCAGCACAAGTAGAAAAAGGGAAGTGGTTATCCCTCTGTACAGACAGTTGGTGAGACCCCATCTGGAATACTGTGTGCAGTTTTGGAGACCCCATCTATGCAAGGACATAGACAGGATGGAAGCAATCCAGATGAGGGCAACTAAAATGGTGCAGGGTCTGCATCAGAAACCATATGAAGAGAGACTGAGAGAGCTTAATATGTATACCCTTGATGAAAGGAGGGACAGGGGGGACATGATAGAAACTTTTAAGTACCTCAAGGGAATCAACAAAGTCCAGGAGTAGCATCTTTCAGAAAAAGACATGTGTAAGAACAGAGGGCACAATTTAAAGATAGAGGGACGACGGCTCAGGGGTAATGTGAGGACATTTTTTTTCATGGAGAGAGTGGTGGATGCATGGAACCGCCTTCCTGGGGAGGTTGGTGGGTCTAAAACAGTGGGGGAATTCAAACATGCATGGGACAGACATAAGGCAACTGTAGTGGGGGGTTGCAGGAAGTAGGCTGTTGGTTAACTAGAATCTGCAGCTTATCCAATAGGAAGGGAAATGGGCAGACTGGGTGGGCCAAGTGGTCCTTATCTGCCGTCAAAGTCTATGTTTCTATGTTTCTATGCCAGCAGCTCACAACTTTATTTTTAGCCCAAACTGGCTGAATTAAGTTACTGGGGATGTGCTGGGGGACAAGGGAACACCGGGGGGACAAGTGGACTAAGGCTAGGAGGCAGATGGTACTGTGAGGAACGGGTGGTCACCTGAGGCATCAGGAGAACACCTGGGAGGCATTTAAAAAGGTAAGCCCCATTTGGGTTGGGGGTGTTACATGTATTTTTGATATTCTCATAATCTGCTCTGAAACTTTTATGACCAGCTCTTATTTTTTGTTCAAGTATTTTACTTGGGTTTCTAATTCCTTGTTTTTTTGCATCTTTTGTCTATTTCTCAAACTGGTTCCTAAACTCGCCTTGCCTCTCATTGTAACTTTAAAGGCTTCCCAACTGCAAACATTTGTGTTTGGATTATGAGAATTTTCTTTCTAGTAAGTAAAGTAAGTAAGTAAGTAAAATTTTATTTTTTAAGCGCTTTTCAAAAATCCAAAGCACTGTACAAATGAACATTTAAAATAACGAACATATCATTAACAATAAAATCATTCTCCAAAGGCTTTTAAAAACAAAAAAGTTTTGAGCTCTGATTTGAAATCATTTGTGATGTAACTGTGCAAAAATATTTTTCTTTCGGTAGACTATTATTCATTCTCCATTTAAACTGTGACTGAGTAAAATCCAATTGGAATGTCAATGAAATTAAATCATGGTCTGAAATGTAAACTGGTTCGATATTGGCCTTGAATAAATCAGCCTGGCTTACTAAAATTCTAAATTTTATTTTTTTTATTTTATTTATTTTGATCTAGGATTACAATTACCTTTGAGCCAAGGCTCTTTTTCAAAGGTTCCACGTCAGAGAATACAAATGAGGAAAACAAACATTTTAACATTCAACATTTCAATGCAAACATTTCAGCCAGAGGCATTTGTCAAAACAGAGAATTAGTTAGGAAGTGCCGATTTCAGGGTGAGAGGTGGGGGTGACGAGGGGAATATGACACATACAGGGGGAAGAAAACAGGTAGGAGGTGTGGAGGCAGAGGAAAAGTGCATCAGGGGGTACACGGTTGCAGGGTGTTGCTGGAAGGACTGTTGTTAGGTGGGGGGGCCACAATACTGGTATAGGTGGTGGTCCTCAGTTTCGGTGAAACAATCACAGGAGCTGGCGGCAGTGAGATGGTGTCGGAGACTGGTTCTGAACATCCCTAGCATTTTGGCTGAGGAGATAGTGTAGCTGAGGCCATTTAGCCAAAGTGGAGCTTTGTGGGCAAAAGAGTGTTGGCCCAGGCTAGTGTGACAGTAAGGAACTTTCAGCAGCTGCCGATTTGATCTTCTAGAGCTCCGACGACTAGTGCTTTCGGGTAACAGCGCTAAGACGCCAGGAGGTGAGAGGCCAAGGTGAATTTTCTTCGCCATAGTACAGGTGAGATACTTGATGTGATTTGATAGTTGGAGCCAACCTGTAAATATTAATAAATAGTGTATTCTACAAGATTTATGAACTCCAGAGTAAAAGGTGTATTCCTTAGAAAAAGAATGAATTTCTCACCATACATCAATTAATGCCCCAGTCTGCTCATTTTGCACTACTGGCTTTGAATAAAACAGCCTGACTTACTAAATTTAAAGATATTAGTAAATAGTCTATTCTAGAAGAAGATTTATGAACCCTGGAGTAAAAGTATTCGTTAGAAAAAGGATGAATTTCTCTCCATACATTAATTAATGCACCTGTCTGCCAATTTTTCCCTATCTGCAGTATCACCACAGACCCTACTACCTGATCTCCAGCTCTTCCCTTCCCCCATACCTTGCCCCTAAAACTCTGTTATGCCTATCCCAAACTTTCTTGAACCCTTCCAGTGTTTTTGCCCCATCTACTTCTGCTGGAAAACTGTTCCAGAAATCCACCACCTTTTCTGTGAAGAAATACTTTCTCCCATCTCTCCTGAATTTACCCCCTCCCACTTCATAGCATGTCCCCTTGTTCTTGAGCACCTTTTTTTCTGAAAAATACTTCCCTCTTGTGCCTTATTTACCTCATTTAGGTATTTACAGGTCTCTATCATATCCCCTCTTTCCCTTCTCTCTTCCACGGTGTACATATTGATTTCATTCAAGCTCTCCTTATAGATCTTCTGATGAAGACTCCACACCATTTTAGTTGCCGTCCTCTGGACCACCTCCACTCTGTCTGTGTCCTTTAATAGATGTGGTCTCCAGAACTGTACACAGTATTCCAGATGAGGTCTCACCGATGACCTACGCAGAGGCAACACCACTTCTCTTCTTCTGCTGCTGGTAATCCCTCTCCCTATGCAACCTAGCATCCCACTAGCCTTCCCAACTGCTTGACACACTGCCTGTAACTATACATTAAATAGTTCTGGTTCTTTACCAGTAACCAAGTCACTTGAAGACATATTATACTAAAAGGGGATATAAAAGAGAGACAATTTTTATCCTGCATTTTTTAGGCTAAGCCTGCAATATTCCATGATAATATAGAGAAGTACATTTATGCATTGAACTAGTACCAACTGACTCATCCTCTTGAGCCATTTCTTCTGCCATTCCATGGCTCAGTCAATTCCCATACAAATTAATTAAACCAGAAAAAGGGAGTTGGGTAATTATTGTGCCATCACTATTTGGGAGAGAAAATCTTGTACCAAGATTTTAATTTGCCTCAAACACCACATCTTCTAGTACCTCATTCATGACTGGGTGAGTTTCCTGTATCTGGGTCAAGAATATTAACCTCAAGTACATCTAATTTTTCTGCCACCTGAAAAATGATTTTCTTAGTCTGTAGCTCCGGACCTTTACAACAACCAGCAATTGGCCACCAGCATATTATTTTATTAGCTTGGATCCTGACTTTCATTTATTTCCTTCAGCAATGTGAAGACTGCTGGCTTTAGAGAAAATTGAGTTTCGTGTATTGTTTTTGCTAGCCCCCAAATAGAAAATATACTCTTGCAGGCTGGATGTCCCTACTTCTATTTATTTTCTGTCTTCTTATTACATCAAATATTCGTGCCAATTGTTAATCTTCTCCATTCCTTATTTGAATTGTACACATCTCTCTGTGATACTCACTTGCATATGGTTGGGTCTGCTGCTACCTTCTTTATAACTAAGTTTTTAACCTGATAGTACACATTGCATGCCATTGCCATCTCCCTAAAAAAATGGTGGACTCCATTTGTTCCTAATATCTTCTCTAAACATCTTAAATATTTCAGCACCACTTATTCGTAATTTTAACTGAGCATTCAAATGATGAATTATTATTTGTCTAACAGAGTCTGACGATTCATTTGCCTTTTAATAAATCCCCCTTAATACTAGAAAGGTTTCATTCCCCTTCAATCCTATCACCCAGTGTTCTACTGCAGGACCTACTTGAGTTAACAAGAGGAGCAGCTTGCTTCAAATCAAATGCTGAAATGTCACCTTGTCACCATCCCTGCATAACTGCCAGCAATTCTCCAGGACTGATCTCAGTAGTTCATGGCAATCTGTTATCCCTCCTCCCTGGACAACCTTATGTCCCTTGCTGAAGCTGGGTTTTAGGGTCTGTTACTTGTGATGCAAGATCAGTCCTATCCAGATATCAGACAAGTGGGTCCTAATGTTGATGTACAGTCATACTCCTATTATTCCCTACTACTAAATGAATCAGGTTCCAATGCTTGGGTATCAAGATCTATGACACTCCTTTCTTTGTTTAAATGGTCATCAATGGTTCCATTTACGCTTACTATATCATCAACATTTTTCCCATTCATATGTGTTACTAGCAACGCTTGTAGTTGTTTATTTTTTCTGTTATTTCTTTTTTTATTCCCCTTCCCATTGGTCTTTTTGTTTTAATTACTCTAGATGAGTCAGTGATAACTGTGCCAGGGAAACAGAAACAAAGAAACATAGAATTTGTCAGCAGAAAAGGACAGTTTGACCCACCCAGTCTGCCCAGATGTTCCTTGTATTGTCCACCTCCCCAGACCCTACCTGGTCTCTGGCGACCTTTCCTCCTCTTTGTCTAGTTACCAATATTCAGCATGTCTATCCCACGTATGCTTGAAGCTCCCCACTGTTTTTGCCTCCACCACTTCTGCTAACAGTCTGTTCCAGGTGTATTTCACCCTTTCAGTGAAGTAATACTTCCTCGCATCCCTCTTAAACTTTCCCATCCAGCTTCATTGCATGATTCTGGTCATAGTGCTGTTTCTTATTTGAAAGAAGCTCCTCTCCTGCACTCTGTTTGCCCCTGTGAGGTACTTGTAGGTTTCTATTATGTATCCTCTCACTCTCCTCTCTTTCAGTGTGTACATGTTGAGAATAGATCCCTCAGTTTCTCTTCATAGAGCTTTTGGTGCAACCCCTGAACCATTTTAGTTGTCCTCTTCTGGACTGCCTCCACCCTGTCTATGTCCTTTCTGAGGTGTGGCCTCCAGAATTGGGCACAGTACTCCAGGTGGGGTCTGTCCAGCAAGCACTACAGTAGCAACACCACTTCCCTCCTCCTGACTGAGTTATGCACCTCAGCATTCCACGAGCCCTACCCACTGCTTTGTCACATTGCCTGCCACTTTGAGGTAATCGGTTATGATGACCCAGGGTCCCTTTCCTGCTTTGCAACTGTCAATATCCCCATTCTATACTCAGTTCCTAGATTTCTATGCCCTAGGTGCATGATTTTGCACTTTTTTGTATTGAATCACAACTGGCATGCTCTTGACCATTCCTCAGGTTTCCCCAAGATCCCTGCACATTCTCTCCACCCACTTCTGAGTGTCCAACCTATTACAAATTCTAGTATCCTCTGCAAAAAGCATACCTTCCATTCCAGTTCTGCAATGGCACTTATGAAGACATTGATGAGGACTGGTCCCTCCCAGTACTGAGCCCTGTGGCACCCCACTGGTCACTTTCCCATTATTACAGTGTTGTTAACCACCACCCTCAGATGTCTGCTCTTTACCTAGTTTCTAACCCAATTCACCACTTTGGATTTTATCCCTAGATTTCTTAACTTCTTAATCAGTCACCTGTGCAGCACAATCTCAAAGACCTTGCTAAAGTCCAGACAGGTCACGTTCACTGCCCCCCACCAATCTATTTCCCTGGTCACCCAATCAAAGAAATCAATGAGATTCATCTGGCATAACCGTTACCCCATGAATACGTGCTGCCTGTGGTCTTCCATGGCCATTGGATTCAAGATACTCTACCAGCTTTTCCTTTAGCAGGGTTTCCATTAGTTTTCTCACCACTGAAGTGAGACTGACTGACCTATAGTTGCTAGCCTCCCTGCCTGTTGCAGCTGTTATGTAGAGGGACCATATCTGCTCTCTTCTATTCCTCCAGAACCACACCTGTTTCCAAGAACTGTTGAATAAGGTTGTCAGTCCAGCAGCTAGCACCTCCCTGGGTTTCTTTAGTACCCTTGGATGTTTCCTGCCTGGTTCCATAGCCTTGTCCACCTTCACAGCTGCAAGACCCTTCAGGACTCTTTCCTCTGAAAATGGACTTGTGTCCGCCTCCCCCTCTTTGTTCCTGCTGCTCCCTGGTGATTCATCTTCCCTCCCTCCACTTTGAAGACTTAGCAGAACTACCTCTTCAGGATGACAGCATTTTCTTGGTCCTTTTCTATGCAGTCTCCCAACTGTTGCCCTCCTTATCCTCACAATCCCTCCCCTTGTTTTCCTCTTCTGACATACACTATGTAGTTGAAGGAAGTCAGGGTGAATATTACAATTATTCAACCCATCCTTAGAAATTTGCTTCTGCCCAGTAGCAAAAACTCTCTGCTATCAAATGTGGAAGCTGAGCATATAAGTCAGATATGATTCCTTTAACCTCTTGAAACTAGATGCACAGATACAGAGACACTGAGGTCATAAAAAGGCTCTTGGCCAATTAATTCTGCCCATCCTAACTTGTCTGCCTTGCCTTAGTGGCAATCCTCCCCTTTTTTATTGTCCCCCTTTTTCTAATTAAACTTACTTGCCTGCTCCATCCCTGCTGAAGCTGCTGATTGATTTGGCCTGTACGACTTCTTTGCATAGTTTATTCCTCTTAGCTACCATCCTTTCCATGAAGAAGTGCTTCCAGAAATTCTTTTGAATCTCTTCCACCAGCTTTAGTGAATCCCCTCTCATCCCTGTGTTTAAACTCAAGGAGGATAGTTACTTGGCTTCTATGCTGTTTGTCCCATTCAGGTATTTGTATGTCTCAATTATGTCACCCTTTGCCTCTTTTTCTCCAGAGCATACATGTTTAAAGTCCTGCAATCTCTTCTTGTATGTCAAATCCCCAAGACCATGCATCATTTTAGTTGCTCGGTGCTATACTGCCGCTACCTTGTTGTAGTCTTGTCTCAGGAGTGGGCTCCAGTACCTTGTGTGATATTCCAGGTCTGGCTGCACCACTGATGTGTACAGAAGAAGAATCGCCTCCACCTTCTACTGCTTATCCCCCTACCTGTGCATCCAACATTCTGTTTGCTTTGCTCACTGCCCTATTGCCATGTGCAGACCTTTTTAAGGTCTCTCATATCATCAACCCTTAATCATTTTCTTCTGGCATGCTGTCCAACCCCACCTGTCCCATTTCATATTGAACCTTTTGGTTACTTTTCCCAAAGTACATTACTTTACATTTTTAGCCTTAGAGTTCAGCTGCCAAATATTGGACCAGCTCTCCAACCTGTCCAGATTCTCCATTAGTTCCCATCTCTTTTCCTCTTGCACATATCTTAGTGTCATCTGCAAAGAGGCATATCTAACTTTTAATACTTTCATCCACATCTCAGATGAAAATATTGAAGAGCGCTGGTCCTAGTGTTGACTTCTGAGGCACCCCGTTGGTCACTTTCCACACCTCTGAAGACTTTCCATTGACTTCCACCCTCAGTGATCTACCCCTCAGCCTGCTCTCTACCCAAGTCACCATCTTTTCTTCTAAGGTCCCTAATCTTTGTGACCAGCCTCCATTGTGGGACTTAGTCAAAGGCCTTGCTGAAGTCAAGGTATACTATATCAGTTGCCTGCCTCTTGTCTGACACTGTGGTAATCCAGTTGAAGAATTCAACCAGATTCATCAGGTAAGACCTTCCCTTCATGAACTCATGCTGTCTGGGGTCCTGCAGACCATTCCAATCTAGGAAGTCCATCAGGTCCTCCCTCAGTAGAAGCTTGAGGATCTTCCCCACTATAGGCGTCAAGCTGACTGGCCTATATTTCCCTGGCTCATTCTTCTTCCCACTCTCATGTAGCAGAACCACATTTGCTGTCCTCCAGTCCTTTGGGACCACCCCTGTGGCTAGTGAGCTATTGAAAATATCTGTTAATGGCTCTGCTATAACCCTTGCTACCTCATGTAGCAGGGTCTAGAACTCTTTTCTAAAGCTACATACTTCTTCCTGAATACGTAAAATACTCTCCATTAACACACAATTCTCTTGCTATCAATTCCCCATGATATTTTTCATCCTTACATCTAAACTGATTGGGATTACATTCAAATTTCTATTCTTTACAGAGTGTTCTCTTGTCCAAACACAAAGTGATTAAAATTGCAGTGGAATAATAGAATTATTTGAACCCTGCTGTTCTCCTCTCCATTTCCCACCTTTTCATTAAAGTTATTTTGAGTCATTTAATGAAGGGATTTTTATAGCGTAAATAGTCTCATGCAGATCTTCCACTAGTTTACTTACACAGTTATTAAAATTTAAATCCAGAGACGTCAAGGAGGTTACTACAGGTATGTATAGAAGGTTGCTTCACTGTTAAAGGCCCTTCAGCTTCTTTAATCAAACTAGTTTGAATTTGAACAGGAGGAGAGAATTCAAAGCATGGTTATTCTGTTTTTTACCATCAATAGTCGGGTCACATTCCTCATTTATACATTGGTTTGGGGACTGGTTTAAGATTCGAGGGGCACAATCATTATGCCCCCAAGTTGCTTGTGAATGCACTTTTGCTACAATCCTCCTAACATTGGTATCACATATCACCAGTGGGGAAATTGCTACAACAGAGTTATTTCTACTTCCCTTTGCAGTCAATGGTGCTACAGTTTACTCCATAAGAAGACGATTATTATCAATTGCTGTTGTAACACATTTCCCTTAGTTTTTTCTTATCTGCTTACCATTGCTTGCTTGCCAGAATCCCCCTCTTCTGCTTCACCTATCTCTGCTTGTGCCTTTGGCTTGTTACTTCTTGTTACTGCTGGCATTACTGCCAATTTTGTTTTTTTAAATATAATGTTATTAAGAGTACAGGATTATTTATTTATAGCTGTTAAAATAAAGTTGAATCACAGGCTGAACCTCAAATTATACTGTTTAGATTAGCACAGCCACAATATGTCATACAGGAGCAGCACTGCACAGCGTCTTTAATTCTAAAGTTCAGAAGTCCAGGATTTTAAAGATTGGAGGATAAATCTTCACAGAAAGCAATGTTCTACAGATGAAATGATTAGATGGAGGAAGCTTTATAAACTTTTGAAATCAAAGTGAAGACAATAAAAAAGTTATTTAAGTGAGGACAATAAAAACATACTTATGTTTACTTAATGGGTGAGTGCCTAAGGAATGCACTAGCAAATGGGCAGGAAGGAGGGGTGGAAGAACAATGGGGAATAATAAAAACTGCCATCACAGAGGTAATGAGCCTTTGTGTGAAGCAAATAAACAAAACAAGATGATGTAAGAAACCACTATGGTTCTCAAAGGAAGTGGCAGTGAAGGTTCAAGAGAAAAAGAAAGCATTGAGGAAGTAGAAGGAATCGCAGAAGGAGCAGGACAGAGAACTGTATCAGTTAAAGCAAAAGGAGGCTGGGAAGGCAGTCAGAACAGCAAAGGCCCAAACCGAGGAAAAGATAGCCAACTCAGTTAAGAAGGGGATAAAACCTTTATAGGTACATCAGGGAAGCGAAGGAAGACCAAGGGAGGGATAGTGAGGCTTAATAAAGGGAGAGGAGGGTGGGCAGAGGAGACTGTGAAAAGGCAGAGATACTAAACAAATATTTTGCTCAGTATTTACAAAGGAAGAGGGGAGGTACATAAACAAACAGTAGTAACACGCTGGATACAGAAGTTGATACCGCCCATTTACAGAAGAAAGGGTTCTGAAAGAACTCTAAAACTGAAGGTGGACAAAGCAATGGGGCCTGATGGGATTCATCCCAGAATTCTAAAAGAACTAAGGGTAGAACTAGTGACACCACTGACTACCCTTTTAACAAATCATGGGAGGATGGGTGGTACCCGAGGACTGGAGGAGAGCAGATGTGATTCCCCTTCACAAAAGTGGGAGCAAGGCAGAAGCAGGAAACTATAGACCTGTTAGTTTAACCTCAGTGATAGGAAAATGATGGAATCACTTCTAAAGGAAAGAATTGTCAGTATCTAGAGGCCAGAGGGCACAGGACCCTAGGCAGCATGGATTCACAGTGGAAGGTCATGCCAGATGAATCTGATAGATTTCTTGACTGGGTGACCAAAGTAGTAGATCAGGGGAGGGGCTGTGACATGGCCTACCTAGACTTTAGCAAGGCATTTGACACAGTCCCACACAAAAGATTAATATACAAGTTAGCCAGCCTGGGAGTGGGTCCCAAGATGACAGCCTGGGTAAAGAATTGGCTGGAGAATAGGACACAGAGAGTAATAGTAAATGGAGTCCACTCAGAAGAAAGGAGGGTTACTAGTGGGTACCGAGGTTCAGTAATAGGACCGGTCCTCTTCAATGTCTTTATAAGCGACATTGCAGAAGGACTGGAAGGAAAAGTATGTCTTTGCAGATGACACTAAGATCTGCAACAGAGTTGATGCACAGGGTGGGGTGGAAAGGATGAGAAGGACTTGGCAAGGTTAGAGGAATGGTCAAATGTATGGCAGCTAGATTCAATGCTAAGAAGTGCAAGGTAATGCACCTGGGAAACAAAACCCAGGGAAGAGTACACAATGGGGTGAGATACTAACAACACAAAATGGAAAGGGACCTGGGGTAGTCATATCAGATGACCTAAAGATGGGCAAGCAATGTGAGAGGGCAGCAAGGAGGGTTGGGGGATACTGGGATGGCAGGAGAGGCATCACCAGTAGAAAACAGGAAGTTATTATCCATCTGTACAGACAGCTGGTGAGACCCCATCTGGAGTACTGTGTGCAGTTCTGGAGACCCAATCTCCGTAAAGACATAGACAGGATGGAAGCTGTCCAGAGGAGGGCAACTAAAATGGTGCAGGGTCTGCACCGGAAGACATATGAAGAGAGACTTAAGGAGCTTAATATGTATAGCCTCGAGGAAAGGAGGGAGAGGGGGGACATGATAGAAACTTTCAAGTACCTCAAGGGAATCAACAAAGTCCAAGAGGGTAGCATCTTTCAAAAAAAGAGGTGTGCAAGAACAAGAGGGCACAATTTGAAGATGGGAGGCGGCTCAGAGGTAATTTAAGGAAGTATTTTTTCACAGAGAGGGTTGTGGATGCATGGAACGGCCTTCCGGAGGAGGTTGTGGAGTCAAAATCAGTGGTGGAATTCAAGCATGCATGGGATAGTCATAAGGCAGTTCTGGGGGGTGGGGGTAGGAAGAAGTAGGCTGCTGGTTAACTAGGATCTGCAGCTTATCCAGTAGGTAGGAAAATGAGCAGACTGGGTGGGCCAAGCGGTCCTCATCTGCTGTCAAATTCTATGTTTCTATGTTTCTTATTTTTACATTGGCTGCACTTGCGCAACCAATGTTTTGTGCCAAGGATAGGGTTTTTTTTTTGGGGGGGGTCACTGCTGAGCCAATTGCAGTTCACAAAAGCAAGGGCTCAGCAGTCTACACCACTGACTATGGGCTGTGGTCCTGACGTCACTCTCTGCTTGGTGGGCTGAAACTTTGTGTATTTCAAAGGGTGAAGCCGCTCAAATCAGAGATGGCTTCGGTCCTTTGATTTGCATGAAGCCATCAGCAAACAGCTGAGTAGCTTTCAAAGAAGCTTGCCAATTGTTAAAAAAAACAAAAAAAAAAAAAGACACCCATCGATGTCTGTTTCTCACCCTCACTGGACCCTCCCTCTCAGCACCCACTGCCACCCCCCAAAACATGACACTGACACTGGGGGTGCCCAGTTCCCCCAGTGTTGCCACCTCATAGTTTTTTCTTTCTTTAATTTTATATATTTCCTGTAACAAAGAAAACTGTACCTTGATGACTGTAGCTGGTGCCCTTAAGCCTGCTATTTCATGATGAAAACGGTATGCACTCTGTCCTGTTCATCTATTTATAAAAGTATCAGGTGGTAGTTTAGAAATAAAAGATGTGAATGAATGTGCGACCTACAGTAGAGCAAAACAAAGCTCTGAGTCAACGGTGATTCCCTTAGCTATAACTGCTCCCCTCCACCCTCTCCTCCCTCTGAGCACCCCCCAACAAACATTACACTAAAACTGGGAGTGTCCAACCCCCTCATAGTCTTTGTTTTTCTTTTAGCTGTTCCATCCCCACCAGATCCTCCCTCTCAGCACCCCCCATAAACATAACACTGACACTGGGGAACCCCCCCCATAAACGTAACACTGACACTGGGGACCCCCCCCATAACGTAACACTGACACTGGGGGTGCCCAATCCCCTAGTGTCATCACCTGAAATATAGAAAACCATCCCTCCTTATTTTGTTGTTTCTTTTTAATCCTGTAAAACAGAAAATTGTCCATCGTTGTCTGTTGCACTGTTAGTCCCCCGCTCCCAACCCTCTCTCTCAGCACCCACCACTACCCCAAGCCCTTACTGACCCAGCGGGGATCCAACACCACGATCTTCTCTAGACCACAGAGATGGCTTCACTCTTCAAAGCCAGACAGCAAACTGAGGAAATCAGGTATGGTGTTCAAAGTAATTCAGTGGGGTTTTGAACTTAGTGGCATAACCCGGGCATTTTCAATATTTTTGCCCCAAAGTTTTCGGGACACCACCTCATAAACAATGCAAGTGATATTAGATAAATCAAGCCCTGAAAGGTGATTTCATGGTCACTGCATGAAATCACCTATTGGGAAGGAGTTGAACATTTTCTCCACCATTGTTCGCGAGGTGGGGTCATAAGTAGGCTATGCTGAAAATTTAGTGTAAAATATTAAAAAACAACAAAGTTATGAGCCTACATTGAAGTTTGCTAACACAGGCCTGTAACTTTGGTAATTTTCAATATTTTGACTCGAAATTTTCAACATGGCCATTTCTTCACAGCACTCCATGAATATGACAGCTGTCATTTTTCAAATCCTGGAGAAAATGTGTTTTCGCATCCTGAAAGGTGATTTTGCAGTTGCTGCATGAACTCACCATTTGGGCAGGAGTTGAAACTTTTCTCCACCATTGTTTGTGAGGTGGGGTCATAAGAAGGCTATATTGAAAATTTGGCATAAAAATATTAAACAAGCATTTGTCAGTGCCGAATGTTTGCTTGCTGGCATTGGCATTGGTAGTGTAGGAGTTAGAGAGCTGCATAATAGGAATGGCAGTGAAGTATTGAACTGAAGCCAACCCCGCTACCACCCTGCAGAGAGTGACAGGCATTGGGGTGTGCCTTTGGGTCGTCAGGCTTAACGGCCACACCATTTCACCACACCCTACCCTGCAGACACTGACAAGTGTCACGGTATGCCTTGGGCCCTTATGCTCACCCCATTCAATCAGGAAATATGGTGTGATGGGTGCTGCATAGGAGAATGGGGTGAACTTTGGGGCCTAAGAGTCCAAGATACACCTCGATGTCTCTCACTGGCTGCAGGGTGTGGAATGGTATGAGCATTACAGGCGAGAATCCCAAGTCACACCCCTGATGCCTGTCAGTCTCTACAGGGTGGGGCATTATGGTCGGAAATCCTAATGTCTCAGGTGTATGTTGGCATTTTCACTCCAAATTTTCAACATGAGTTTTTGTGACCCCACCTTGTGAACAGTGGCAATATCAGTTCGTTAGCCGAGCTGATTTCGAACAGGATGTGAAAAATGACAGCTGTACTGTTCATGGGGGTGGAAAAATGGCAATGTTGAAAATCTAAAGTGAAAATATTAAACTGGTGAAGTCGATTATTGTGTAGAAACTGCGTTAGCACACCCGTAATATAATTAGGTTGGGAATTTTTTTACAGCAGATTGTCAACTCAGGCATTTTGGTGCCTCCGATCACGAACAGTGTCACTGTGATTTACTTTGTCTGTCCCGAACAATGATTTCCCACAGCGACCACGCATCTCTGTGCTGAAAGTGTGAAAACACACTTCGGCCATGTTGTGAAAAATGACAGCTGTACTGTAAATAAGGAAGTGTGGAAAAATGCCACTGGACTTAAAATATTACAAAGTCATGAACTTACGAGGGTGCGTGGAAACTGCACAATGCTCACTCGTAACACAGTCATTTTATGGACTTTTGTCACCAAATTTTCAACATAGCCATTTTAAGACCTCTGCTCATGAACAGTGTAACTGTGATTTTCTTAATCTGTCCCAAACATTGCTTTACGCACACCAACAGCACCATTGTCTGTGCGAAAACACATTATAGGTGGCATATGAAAATGGCAGCTGTACTGTTCATAAGGAAGTGTAATAAAATGGCAATGTTGAAAATCTGGAGGAAAATATTAAATTCGCAAACTTATGAGCATGCATAGGAACTGCATAGCACACTTTCGTAAAACAGTCATTTTGGAATTTTTCACCAAATTTTCAACTAGCAATTTTAAGACCTCTGCTCATGAACAGTGTCACTGTGATTTTCTTAATGTGTCCCATACATTGATTTCAAGACATCGACTGCGCCATTGTGCGCTACATGAGCAGAAACACATTTTGGGCAAGATGTGAAAAATGACAGCTGTACTGCTCATAAGGAGGTGTGGTAAAATGGCAATGTTGAAAATCTGGAGTGAAAATATTGAAAATTCGCGAACTTACGAACGTGTGTAGGAATTGTACAACATACGCTCATAAAACAGTCATTTTTTGGAATTCTTTCACCAAATTTTCAACATAGCCATTTTAAGATCTCTGCTCATGAACAGTGTCACTGTGATTTTCTTAATTTGTCCCGTACATTGATTTTGCACACCAACTGCGCATTGTGCGCTACATGGGTGGAAACGCGTTTTGGGTGAGATGTGAAAATGACAGCTTACTACTCATAAGAAGGTGTGGTAAAATGGCAATGTTGAAAATCTGGAGTGAAAATATTAAAAATTCATAAACTTACGAGCGCGCGTAGGAACTGTACAACGCACGCTCATTAAACAGTCATTTTTTTGAACTTTTTCACCAAATTTTCAACATAGCCATTTTAAGACCTCTGCTCATGAACAGTGTCACTGTGATTTTCTTAATGTGTCCCATACATTGATTTCGCACATCGACTTCGCCATTGTGTGCTACATGGGCAGAAACACATTTTGGGCAAGATGTGAAAAATGACAGCTGTACTACTCATAAGGAGGTGTGGTAAAATGGCAATGTTGAAAATCTGGAGTGAAAATATTGAAAATTCGAACTTCACGAAGGCATGGAACTGCGCAACGACGCTTGTAAACAGTAATTTTTAGGAATTTTTTCACCAAATTTTCAACATAGCCATTTTAAGACCTCTGCTCATGAACAGTGTCACTGTGATTTTCTTAATTTGTCCCGTACATTGATTTTGCACACCGACTGCGCCATTGTGCGCTACATGGGTGGAAACACGTTTTGGGTGAGATGTGAAAAATGACAGCTGTACTACTCATAAGAAGGTGTGGTAAAATGGCAATGTTGAAAATCTGGAGTGAAAATATTGAAAATTCACGAACTTACGAGCGTCGGGAACTGTACAACGCACGCTCATAAAACAGTCATTTTTGAACTTTTCACCAAATTTTCATATAGCCATTTTAAGACCTCTGCTCATGAACAGTGTCACTGTGATTTTCTTAATTTGTCCCGCATATTGATTTCGCACTGACCGCGCCCATCAGCACCATATGTATGGAAACATCGCTTTTGGGTGACGTGAAAAAATGACAGCTGTACTGCTCTACAAGAAGGTGTGGTAAAATGGCAATGTTGAAAATCTGGAATGAAAATATTGAAAATTCGTGAACTTACGAGCGTGCGTAGGAACTGTGCAACGCACGCTCGTAAAACAATCATTTTTTGGAATTTTTCCACCAAATTTCCAAAATAGGCTTCTTGAGAGCCCACCTTATGAACACTGCAGTGTCATTTTGTTAATCGGTCCCAAAAGGTGATTTCACGCAGTGACTGCGAAATCACCCTTCGGCCTGAATAACGCCATGACAGTGACAGCATTCATGAGAAGGGGTCCCAAAAACCCCATGTTGAAAATTTGGCGCAAAAATTCCCAAAAATGCCTGAGATATGCAACAAAGTTGAAAAAACCCTATCTATCCCATTATACAGCTTACCGGCATTTCCTCAGTTCGCGGTCGACTTTGAAGAGTGCAGACGTGTTCCCGGTCCACCTAAGATCGTCGCGCCGGACTCCGGAGGTAAGTATGGGGTGAGGGTGGGTTTGGGGAGGCAGGGTGCGCAGTGGGTGGGTGCGGGTTATGGGGAGGGGGCTCAGGAGACTGCGTGGGACCGTTTAATTTACAGGTTGTTTTTTTTTTTAAATTGACGACGCGGGACGTTTGCCACGCTGGGCTGGGCTCCCAGCGTGGCACAAGGATGGCTGGTTGGGGGGGCCGTGGAGCCGATGGGGGATTGGGCACCCCCGTCAGCCATAGCATCTATTGCCACTCTGGGGTGGGCTTCCAGCGTGGCACCCAGTACTCGGGGGTGAGGACAGTGGAGCTGACGGGGGATTGGGCACCCCCGTCGGCTATACTATGAGTTGCCACGCTGGGGTGGGCACCCAGTGTGGCATGTGGAAGGCTTTGGGGAGCGAGCACAGCCGACGGATTGGGCACCCCGCCGCTAGTACGTGTGTGCTGGGGGTGCATGCAGGCGCGTGTGTGTGTGTGTGTGTGTGTGTGTGTGTAGGGGAGCTGGCGCATGAGCAGGCGATCATCTTATCGCCTGCGCACAAAGCGTAGCTCCCCCTTTCAACTGTACGCCACTGCATTTTGGAGCTGTCATAGACATCTCCAGCATGCATTGGCGGACTGGGGCCGCGCCTGCCAACATACTGACTGAATTGGAAGAGGGGGTGACACACCTCCGAAAACTCGGATGATGGCACTATGTTTCCTGCACATGCGTGCAAGCAAACATAAAAAAGAGTATTTCACCTAGTCCACCTCCTAGTGAAACAATTAAAATAAACAAAGAAATAGTGAGCGGTGCTCCCTCTACTTTGATGTGGCTTGGCTCACTCAGGGATTTGTATTTTATTTATTTATTTCCAGTGAACCAGGAAGATGGACTGGATCAAAAAGATCTGTTTTCAGCCACAACCTGAGGGGAAAGGTATAGCCATGCTACTCAATGAGGTAGAAGATCTGTCTGGTATAGCAGCATACTGTCCCAACAAGAGCTGCTGAAGCTAAACAAATGAGACATTAGGGTGCCAGCCTGGTGGCGCTGAGGGTTTAGGTGCTGAATGCCACACCTCACACCATGCCAGTGACTCAGGTTCAGAGACAGACTCGGGTCGTTGGGGGTCAGCCGAGGCAGACCAGAAAAGAGTGCCCAGCGGACTGCTCTATACTCTACGGGGAGGGAGGGTTAGTGCTTGGCTCTTACCTGACTTCTAGTGTTGACTGGGGGCAAGGCAGCCAGGACTGTTCAGACTGACAGGAGTGACAGCCGCTGACATCCTATGTATGGAATCGTGCTTGGAAGTGTCTGGAGCATTGTACGCTCACTCCTTGAGTGGCCAAGAAAATGGAAAATGATGGTCTCCTGAGCAGCTGCTGACATCCAGCCACCTGGCAGCCCTGCAACCGATGAACACCCAGCCCACACTGCTTTGCTCGAGGGTAAGACCTGAAGGGATATCTGTGTGATGGGGCTGGAGTGGCTGGCCTTCAGTGGGCTGCTTGGGGGTCAGGGGAGAAAGAGCACCAACTGCAAAAAATAAATGAGGCATTAGATCAGATTTTATTGGGCAGGACACTGTAGAAAGTGACTGCTCAGCACTGCTGTGGCCTCCTTCTATGATCTGTACCAGAGTCTTTTGTTGTGAAGCAGACATGGCAGGCTTTGAGGATGGGACTCCAGACAAAAACATATAGAATAGTGGATGGGCGCCCATCCACAACAAGGCTGTGTTTCCATTGAGGGTGTTGATGACATCAGAGAGACCTCGAGAGCGAAGCTCGAGAGGTCTCCGTGATGTCATCAACTCCTGAGATGGGAAACACTGCCGAAGTTGTGGATGGGCAACCATGTACTATTTTATATAGTATATGGTTTCCCCGCAATGTGTTTGTACCTTAACTCTTGCACACTGATTCCCGTTCTCTCTACTTCAGTCCACAATACTTCTGATACTCGAGTCGTTGCTGCAGTCCTGTTCCGAGTCCTGTCCCCAAACATAATGGTCCTTCACGCAGCAGTCACACTCTGATCCGACAACTGTGCCGACAATTAAAAAAAACTGCAAAGTAACAGTTTGGATACATGGAACTGACTTTAGTAGTCCGTGTCCAAACTGTGTCTGTGAAGTATTCGGCTCGCCGACCGCACTGCTCGCTAACTGCAGGCGCCATTTTGGAGTGAATTTTTTGAAAACAGCACTGTTGCAGCCAATCAGATGGCAGGTTAAAGGCAAAAAGTTGTTGTACTATCGCTGTGATGTCAGAACGATAGTACAACAACTTTTGTTGACCTTTGAACTGCCCTACAACAAGATTTGGAAAACCTTTGTTTTCCATACACAATAAGCCCTAACCATATACTATAGAACTGTTAATCACTTCTGTTGTAATTGTTGTTTGTTCTGTTACTTAAGTATGGTATGCTACATGTTGACTTTCTGTCATCCTTTTTCACTCCCTAGTAGTAAAAAGCCTGTGGGTGAGTCAGGTGTGGTTACATGCTGTTGCCCATTGAAGTAGTTTCCCTCTTTAAAGCAACCATCTTGTTTCGGGGGCCCCAACATGCAACCTACGTTTAATTGTTTGATTTGTGCTGGTTATTGCTCCTGCAATTCTTGATTCAAATCTGCCACGCTGAAATGAATAATCCTGATTTGTGCAAGCAAACAAGTTGTGAAATAACAGCGGTTTCTCATATTAAACCACAAGTATGATATTGCCAGCTTGTGCAAGTCAGCATGGAATTGCATGGAGTAATCCGTTAGCATGCCTAATTTGTTCCTGATAAATATCATATCCCCTTTCAGCCATAGGAACATGGCTGGTGAATTCCACACACAGGCAGGCCAGGGTAAAAGTAAGAATTTGTTTTACAGAAATATCTCAGGACATGGGTGATCTTGCCTAATATTTCCATTGTGCCCTGGTATCATTTAATAAAGCTCAATGTGGGAGGGGTAGCCAGTTCACTTATTCACCTAGTTGTTTAATTTTATTTTAGAATTTTTGTACGGGAAAGGTGTGCTGGGCCAAAGTTCTTTCTCTGGTGTGACCCAGGAGCACAGGGAGGGTAAATGACTTTTGAAAGATTGCATAATATGCAAGTGGCAGTTCTGGTATTGAAACCTTGGTTTACTGGGTTTTCAGGTCCACAGCTTGGTTGTCTAACCTCTGAGCCATACAGGCTGGGAGACATACATGTCTGTAATACATGTGGGGGAAGGGCTGTGCTGGCACTTATGGCTGGTGTTAACGTATATTTGTGTGCATGCTGGATGTGCTGATTATATGTTGGCATCAAGATGGCAGTGGGCTGTGTCTGTCTAATCATAATGCATGTGATAGCCCTTGGATGTACAGCAGCTATAGGACACTGATGTTTCCCATTGTCTCACACATAAGAGATGACATCATATAGATCAGCAGCAGCAGGGAAATCCGTGCTGCCTCTGTGGATGTATTCCTATAGTGCGCAGTGGGATCACCTGCTGACCACTTGATTAATATGCATAACTGCCGTAAAAAAGCTCCTCAGCTTATGGTGCAATAACATGTTTTGTGTCAGTTGTAAGTAAAGCAATGCAAAGACTGGTTCTCAGAAACAAACAGGGCCAGAGCACAATGTGTGATGATTTGTGCCTGCACCCATGTGCCCCCATACCAAAGCACCATGCTGAGAGCTGTGTGAACAACACATGGGAAAGGAGTTCCCATTGTGACAGCTGTGCACTCTCATGAGGAGGTTGCATGTTCTAGTGGCTAGGACACAAAACTGGGAACAAAGAGACACAGGTTCAACTCACACCTTGGCATGTGGTCATGACTGCAGCTCAGCATGGCTTTATGACCCCGTACATGTAACAATACCCAATTCTGCAATGCTGTGTGGTGCCAGGTAGAGGTGGGCAAAGTTTTAAAAATTCACCTTGTGAAGACCTTTGTGAAGCTCCTGGACCTCAAAGTGGGAAGGATGCTGCAAAGCCCACTGCATAAAATCAATGGGCAACTTCACATACAAAATCCTAACTTCACCGGCGAAGTTTGCTGACAATCAAGATTGGAGTGAGGGAAAGCATGTGACCTGCAGACAACACAGAACTACTGGTCACATAATCTAATTGGAGCCTTGCAGTCTACAGGTACCATGTACCATGTGACTGCTGAGCTCTGTGCAGTGCCTACTCTCTGGATGTCCGTGTTTTTTTACAAAACAAGTTTGACCATGGACATCCATGGTCATCCCTGTTCTGTCCCTGATCTTTGCCCATGATAACTCCATCCATGGTTTGTCCATAAGTAATGAACAAGATTGTTCACGTTTTTTAAACTTAGTTTTATTTCAGTATTCCAATTATAAAAAAAAGCATTACAACATTACAACAATTCACCATACACTTCAAATATCACAGTAAAATCTGAAAGTCGTATACCCCTCAGGATCATACATAAGACACCCTTCTATTCAGACTAGTTAAGTTACCTTTTACTGTGTGGAAACCTGAGGGGCTATCACTTCATTAAATTAGGGTGTAAGATGGTAGAGATACTTATCAATGATATCTAACATGGAAATAAATCAAACATATAATAGAGTCTTTAAACATACATAACAAGAACAGTCAAACTGGTGTGTGAGACATTGTTTGTGTGATCCCACTGGGAATGGGTAGGAGGGGGGCCTTAAAGAGCAACTGATACCATTAGGACAACTTCGCCAAAACATAATATTTAGACACAGTTCAGCTTGTATTTCACGTTAGTTCTGTATTTCTCATCCCCATTATTTATTACTGAGGCCATTTGCATGAAAAGGGGATATTTGCTCCTGAATAGTTAATCTATTCATATTGCTTTCTCCCTATCTGAGGTCATAATACTCTACTTGTGACATCACAATTACTCCCATGGCAACAGATTGTGATGTCACAACAGAAGACAATGACATGAAATAAGGAGTAAGCAAAAGAGGCAGATAACTCTAAGAGATATAGAGCATGCTTCCATGCAAATTTCTCAGTAATAAGTAATGGGGAGAAGTCTATTGAACACATATAGAATGCAAGCTGAATTCTACCTAAATATGTTTTTCAAAGTTTTCTTTGAGGCATCAGCAGCTCTTTAAGGCATAGATCTGACCTTTCTGAAGTGTTTAAAATACACTATAATAATATAATATAATATAATATAATATAATATAATATAATATAATATAATATAATATAATATAATATAATATAATATTATAAAGGAGCCAAACAACTAACCATACAAATGGAGGATAGAGGATATGACCACCAACACTTCAAAATAGGTGTGGCATTATGGAAATCAAGGAAAGAAAAATGTGAGTTCTTTAAACTACTAACAAGGATATTAAATAGAAGATTTGACTTAAAATATGAGTATGTATGCTGTGGTTGCTATTATTCCATTGACTGCTGTCCTGCAGCTGCTCAATCTGTGGTCTGTATAAGATGCCAACGGTGCCAAGTCTCCAGAAAATGTGTAGTGCACAGACGAAGGGTAGCTGTGATTCTTTCCATAGATTCCATCTCAGAAACCTTGAGTCTCCATTGGGATAGGGTGGGCACCTATGGGGAAAGCCACTGTTAAGTAATACATTTCAGGGCTGCTACTCTTAACATATGATACTGTTTATTGGTATGCCCCGAAATCCCAGGGGTTTCTGACAGGCCAAGCACTCAGTTGGGAAAAGTGAATGGTATGGGCATGTTAAAAATTACTTGCATATAGGTATGTGACTGTTGCCAAAATGGGATTAACTTTGGGCAGCTCCAGAAAATGTGCCAGTGAGAACCAACCAGGCCACAGTCTCACCAACATATGCCTGAATAAGTGGTCCCAAAGTGTTTTGTTATGGTAGGAGTGCAAAATTATCTCATTAGCAGTTTCCAATTAAATTCTCAACAAGTGGGCAATGCTGTCACCTCCCATCCACGCATAATCCTACGCTCCCATTGAGCTTGAGGGATAGAGAGCCCAGCTTCATTTTCCCACTCAAGTCTGACAGATTCTGTCGGGGGAGGGGGGGGGACAAATCTGTCAATATTTTATATAGTGCCAAAATTGATCTAACTTTCACCCACAGGGTTACCCACCAATAAAAAAATCTCTTCCAGTGCTGTTTGTGGTCTTTGTAATTGTTGAAAGTGCAAGTGTTGAGAAATGAAATGTCTGACCTGCAGGAAATGAAAATGGTCTTCTTTCCTTAATGTAAATTTCTGCTGTAATTGTTGAAAGGACATGCAAATATCCCCATTAAGGAAATGTGTAAACCGGGTTAGGCCATGGGTATCCCAGTACTAGTAACCTTTGTCTAATTTAGGGGGTGAAAAGTCCTTGTGATGCCTAATAAGGGTAAGGGGGCCTAAATTATTAGGAGTTCCTGTAAGGTGTTGGAGTTAGAGCAAACTCTTAATTGTATGTTTAGTCCATGGGTTACCCACAATACAAAACATTTGGGAAGAGATCATCCGGGTAGGCAATGTCCAAAGGGATAGGGGACCAGATCCTGGAGTTCCAAATCGTACCACCCTGTCTTCTGATGCTGTTTGATCAGTGTAAAAATCCATGGTCCCTACGCAGCTAGGAAATATTTTTGGATATCAGGGAGCCCTAAGCCACCTGTCTCTCTGGGGAGACATAGTGTAGCATGGGAGATCCTCGGTTTCCTACCCTGCCATAGAAATTTGGATATTGTTGTTTGGAGGTCTTGCCAGTACGCCCTGGGAACTGGTACGGGAAGAGTTTGAAATAAAAACAATAGGCAGGGAAGGATATTCATTTTAACTGACTAGACCCATCCATGTAAAGTTAAAGGAAGGACATTCCCACGTGCCACATCGAATTTTATCATCTGTAGTAATTTCTGATAATTATCAGGAAATAGTCTCAAGATGTTTGCTGAAATTTGAATACCTAAGTAGCGGAAACTGTTCTTAGCTGCCCATGCAAAAGGAAACTGGGTTTTGAAACCTGTAGGGGGAGAGCCACTCAAAATCATGGCCCCTGATTTGGAGAGGTTAATTTTATACCCAGCCAATGCACCAACATGCCTTAAAAACTGTCAGCAAGTGTGGAAGAGAGTTCACAGGGTCTCCAAAAAGTAGTAGGGTGTCGTCTACATACAGAGCAATCTCTTGCTCCTGTGAACCTACTGAAACACACTTAATATGGGGGTGTTGCCTAATTTGAACTGCGAAGGGTTCAAGGCTGAGGGCAAACAGGAGAGGGGAAAGAGGACACTCCTGTTGTGTTCTGCGTCCCAAGGGGAATCTATTAGAGATACAACCATTTACCCATACTGTGGCCTCTGGGCCATGATATAGGGCAGTAACAGTGTCTATGAACTGTTCCCCCAAATTAAATTTATGGAGTACCTGTTGCAAAAAACACCAATCAGCTCTGTCAAATGCTTTTTTCTGCATCGACACTAATGGCCAGCTGGAATGCCCTTTGAGCTTTTTGAGATGTTATGATATTCCAGAATCGGCAAATATTATCCTGTAGTAATCTGCCCTGGATGAAGTCAGTTTGCTTGTGATGTATCAAATTTCAAATTACACCCTGAAGTCTACCCTCCAAAATTCCCATGAATATTTTCAAATCTGTGTTCAGCAGTGAAACTGGACGATAGGACCCACAATCTGTGTGTGTTTGGGGGGTTCCCTGGCTTCAACAGGAAAGAAATGTGGACTTGTTTCCAGGAAGGAGGTATTGCATGTCCAGCTCTCAAAATGGCGTTAGTCACTTTGGTAAATAGATGAACACATTCTGAGTTAAATGTTTTGTAGAATTCAGCTGAATAGCTGCCTGGTCCAGGGGTCATGGAGTTTTTAAGATGGTGTATCTGATGGAGACCCTCCTGAGTAGTAGGGCACAAAGTACACTAACTTCTGAATCCCGGAGGGAGGGAAGTGGGATAGTCTCCAAAAAGGTTTGGACCTCTCACTCATGGTTAGGGCCTCACTCCGCATTATAAAGTAGGCTATAGAAATCCACAAAATGCTGGAATATATCTTTTGGAGAGGTGATTTCTGGGGCTGTTTCACTACGTTGCAATTTTAACACCACCCTAGTTGCAGCTTCTTTACGAAGTTGGGCTGCTAACAGCTTACTGGCTCTATTGCCCTGATCATAAAAACGTTTTGCATATCTCAGGGCCCCTTCAATCCTGTGTTCTAGTAGCTGAGATAGGGTTTTCATAGCTTCATCTAACTGTGTGTTGGTCTGAGCATCCATATTAGTCTTATGATGGGACTCAAGTTCCATTATCCGTTTTTCCAGTTCTCTTTACTGACTTAATTTTTCCCTCTTAACCCTAGTAGCATTAAGAAATAAATTTGCCCTGTAAAAAAGCCTTAAGGGCGTCCCGATAGAGAGGGGTGGAGTATCCTCTGGTGGAGTTTAGCTGCTGGGAAGTATTTATGTCCTACTTAGATTGTCCATGTTTGATGCCCAAATGCCTGGAAAACTGTACCATCAAGAAAGACGAATCAGGATAACTTAATCCATTTTAGTCTGGTAACTGGAAAAAAAAGTTTTCTGATAAATAACATTTTTAATAATTTCAGGTAGCAGCCATAATTGTCCATGATCTAAATATGGGTTTTAGGGTCCATGCTTGAAAACAGCTTTCATGGTTTGGTTTTAAATTATAATATTAGTTAAATGTGTTCTCTTTGTATCCTGTTTAAGATTATATTATGGATGGTATCGGGAGTAAAATAAAAACATTATTTTTATCACCTATGTAGTTCCATCGTTTGCTCTACTTACAGTATGGATTCTACAGTTAAACTGCATAAAATATTTCCAGCTAGCAGTTTAGCCTCATTTAGAGGTGGTCTACTTAAGCTCTTTGTTATAGGTGTTAACCCAAAAGGTGAAGATTAGACGGAAAGATATGACACTCAATTTATTGTATTTCTTGTTAGCCTCTTTTTGTGTTGCTTGCAGGTTTTCTTCACAAGCGGGTTGTGTTGTGTCGAATGGCAGCAGCCCATTCAGGGGCTGGTCTCTGCCTCGGCCAATAGAGGAACATGCTGTCGATCACTAGCAGTTAATGAGCAGGCCACTACATCAAAGAAGCTGAGCCGCTGCAATCAGGGAGTGCCCCGGCACTATACGCAATCAGCTGTTTTTACGGAGGGGCCTCTCTGACTGCAGTAGCCAATTACACAGTTCCATTGTGCTGTGTTCCTATGGCGATGGCTTCTTTGTCAGCCTCTCACAGTCCCCACAAAGCTGACAGAAAGCCACCACCCACCCTTCACTGTGCCTTCCTGGTGAAACATTTAAATAAATAACAAAAGAAAGCAAACCGGGGTACCCAATCCCCCTCAGCTCTTGCCACTCCCCCCGCACTTATATGTGCCAACAGGGGTGCCCAATTCCCCTGTCGGCATGCCACCTACCTGGTAATTTTGCTGATAGGGGAACAGGGAGCCCACTCCCATCGGTATAATGCCCCCCACTTCAGTGTGCCGAGGGGTACCAATCCCCTCAGCTCTTGTTCCCCCAGCACTGGTATAAGCTGACAGGGTGCTGAATCCCCATCAGCTACAGCCCCCATAATACTCAAGTGGCACCCTGGGAGCCCACCCCAGCATGCCAAAATTAAACCTCCCTGAAAAAAAGAAAACCTTCCTGCAACTTTTTTTTTTGTAAATAAACCTGCAAACTAGAAAACGGACCCTCGTTGATTGCGGTGGTCCCTCCCCTAACCCATGCCGACCCTCTGTGTACTCCACCTCCCCACACACACCCCTCAACCCATACTTACCTCTGTAGCTTGGCACGATGGTCTTCGTTGGACCAGGAACAAGTCTGCACTCTACAAAGCTGACAGCAAACTGAAGAAATGCCAGTAAGCTGTATAATGGCATAAATGTTTTTTTTTTCAACTTTGGTGCATATCTTGGAGATTTTTGGGAATTTTTTCACCAAATTTTCAACATGGGGTTCTTGGGACCCCACCTCATGAACTCAGTCACTGTCATTTTGTTATTCGGTCCTGAATGGTGATTTCGCAGTCACTGCATGGAACCACCTTTCGGGACTGATTAACGAAACGACAGTGTCACAGTTCATGAGGTAGGCCCCCAAAAACCCTATGTTGAAAATTTGGTGAAAAAAAGTCCCAAAAATGACTTTTACAAGCATGCATTGCACAGTTCCTACGCACACTCTTAACTTCGAGCATTTTTAATATTTTCACTCCAGATTTTCAACCTTGTCATTTTACCACACCTCCTTATGAACAGTATAGCTGTCATTTTTCACATCTCGTCTGAAATGTGTTTTCGCACAGGTAGCGCACAATTTTGTGGTCGGTGTGTGAAATCAATGTTCAGGACGGATGAAGAATGTCACTGTGACACTGTTCATGAGGTAGGCCCCCAAACACCCTATGTTGAAAATGTGGTGAAAACATTCCCCAAAATGACTGTTTTACGAGCGTGCATTGCGCAGTTTCTACGCACGCACGTAACTTCCAGCATTTTTAATATTTTCACTCCAGATTTTCAGCATTGCCATTTTACCACACCTCCTTATGAATAGTACAACTGTCATTTTTCACATATCACCCGAAATTGTTTTCGGACATGTGGCGCACAGTGGCATGGTCGGTGTGCGAAATCAATGTTCGGGACAGATTAAGAAAATCACAGTGATGCTGTTCATGAGCAGAGGTCTTAAACTGGCTATGTGGAAAATTTGGTGATAAAAGTCCATAAAATCACTGCATTACGAGCGTGCATTGTGCAATTTCCATGCACCCTCGTAAGTTCACAAATCCGTAATCTTTTCAGCCCAGATTTTCAACATTACCATTTTTCCACACCTCCTTATGAACAGTGCAGCTGTCATTTTTCACACCCTGGCTGAAATGCATTTTCGCATTTCCGGCGTAGACTAGCACAGTCACTGTGGGAAATCAGTGTTAAGGATAGATTAAGAAAATCACAGTGACACTGTTCATGAGTGGAGGTCCCAAAATGCCTGTGTTGAAAATCTGCTGTAAGAAATCCCAAAACTAATCCCAAAACTAATTACATTACGGGTGTGCGTTGTGCAGTCTCTACACACACTTATGACTTTACCATTTTTTTAAATATTTTCATTTCAGATTTTCAACATTGCCATTTTTTACACCTCCTCATGAACAGCACAGCTGTCATTTTTCACATCCTGTTCGAAATGTGTTTTCACACCTGTGTTGCCAAATGGTGCTGTCTCTGTACAAAATCATCTTTTGACTAATGAACTGATAGTGTTACTGTTCATGCGGTGGGATCACAAAAAGCCCATGTTGAAAACTTGGAGTAAAAATACCAAGAAATACCCAGGGTGTTAGGGTTTTTGACCATAAAGTCCTACCCCGTAACGACTGACAGGCATCAGGGATGTGACTTGGGATTGCCGATAGTAATGCTCATGCCATTCCACCCCTGCCCGCACCCTGCAGCCGGTGACAGGCATCTGGTGCACCTTGGATTCTTTGGCCCCAGGATTCATCCCATTCTCCTATACTGCTCCCATTTCAGCATATTTCCTTATGGAATGAGGTGAGTAAAGCCCGAACACCCAAGGCACACTTCGACACTTGTCAGTGTCTGAAGGGTAGGGTGAGGTAAAATATCATGACCATTATGGGCAACGACCCAAAGACACACCCCAATGCCTGTCCATCTCTGCAGGGTGGGGGTGGGGTTGGTGTCAGTTCAGTACTTCACTGCCATTCCTATACTGCATGGTCCCGATTCTCATAGGGGCCTGCCTGTGGTGCAAGCTGTGGCAAACAGCAGCTTGCACCAACACCTGGTGTGCCAGGGACCCTGCACCTGATTCAGGTACAGGAGGGTTCCCCGCGGCTAAGTCCCCATGCTTGCGCTGACTGGAACCCTGTGACAAACCCCTGGTGCACCGCACTGGTCCACCGCAGGCCACCACAGACTAACACAGGATCCCCGTCCCACTAGATAATGGGCATGTGGACCCGACCTGGTGGGTCAGTGTCCTCCCACCATGTTCGGTGCAATTGGTGCCTGGCCACGGAGGTGAGTGGTGGGATGTGCTGGGCACCAGGGAGCAGTCAGGACTGGTGTACAGGGGGGTTTGGGCACCACCTGCTGAGGCATGGATGGGCACTGTGCCACCATATCTTGATGCTGTGGTAGCGCCGATGGGGTGGGGATCAGGGGAGCTGCTGCCAGAATGGGCGGCATCAGGACAGGGGCACCAACATTGTACATAGGTGGCATCGGGGAGCTGTGAGGGGTGCCATTGGACCACTAGGATGATGGCCACACATACGGGGGCCACACTCGGGGGTGTATGGTGGGTGGACTGTCAGCCATGGTGTGCCGCACACAGGCATGTCACCCAGGGGAGAATGTCTAAGTGTCTTTATGCCTGCCCTGGCTGGCCTAAGGGCACTTAGAATTTCTCCCTCTGGGTGATATCTGTGAATTGCAGGATGCAGCTTGCATTGGCCGCAGTCCCCCTACCGCCGTGCTGCAGTGCACTGCAGGTGCAAGCCCTGTGTGGGGCAGGTGGACTGCGGTCGATGCAGGCCACCTTTGTGAATCGCATGGAGGGCGGTCATGGATGCAAGGTGCACCTTGCACCATATCTGTTCGGCGCAGGCACCTTGCATCCGATGCAGGGCTTTGAGAATCAGACCCCATCTGTCTAACTCCTGTACTTCCAATGCTAATGCCAGCAAGCAACCATTCAGCATTGACAAATGCTTGTGTAGTGAGCTCTGGCCCATAAGAGGCTCACAGGTGACCAGTGGGAAGCTCATTAATTAGGAACAGGCTGCATCTCTCCTGTCTGCAAGCTCAGCCCAGGCTAATGTACATAGACTTTATCACATTTCTTATGAGTCTTTCTTAAACGTGTTTTATCTGTTTACAGGAGTGCACCTGATTTGAGTCCAAAATCAAAAGCAAATAGTTATAGTAGCAGAGCCCCCTCCCACACACACACATACACACTCCCCAAAAAGCTGCTTAAAATCCTGCAATTGATTCAAATCAATTCCATTTTCTTACTTAGTTGGGGTTCAATGCCAACAAGTGTAAAATCACGTACCTAGGACATAGGAACCCCAATGCTGAGTATAGGATGGGGGAGGTACTGATACTCACTAGACATGAAAGGGTCCTTGAGGTTATTATATCAGAGGACCTCAAGGTGGCACTACAGTGTAACAAGGCTATGGGCAGGGCAAATTGGATTCTGGGGTGCATAAGGAGTGGCATCTCCAGTAGTAGGAGGAGGAGGGATGTTGTGCTGCCATTGTATCACTCCCTGGTATACCCCCAGCTGGAGTACTGTGTCCAGTTTTAGAGTCCACACTTCAGAAAGGACATAAGGTGGAGGTTTTCCAGAGGAGGGCAACTAAAATGGTTCTGGATTTTCACAGGATTCCCTACAAGGAAAGGCTGAAGAATCTCAACATGTACACTCTGGAAGAGAGGAGGGTGAGAGGTGACATGATGAAGACCTACAAAGTACCTCACGGGGTAAACCGGGTACAGTTGGGGAGTGTCCTTCAAATGAGGATGAGCACCCAAACCAAGGGCCATACAGTGAAGCTGTGGGGGTGGGGAGTTCAGGATAGATGTGAAGAAATATTTCTTTATTGAAAGGGTGGTAGACACCTTGAACAGACTGTCAGGGGAAGTGGTGGAGGCTAAAATGGTAGGGGTCATGAAGCATGCATGGGATAAACATAGGGGTATATTAGAAAAGGTGAAGGAGGGGGTCAACAGAGATCAATAGGGCTATGGAGGTGGAGTAGGTTCAAGTTCATTGCAGGAAAAATCCAGTGAGCAAGCTCATTCACAAGGAGGCCCTGATGGACGCAGGCAGAATAAGACATACAGTAACATATACAGGCAGGAGTCACAAGCAGGAAGAGAACACTTGGGCAGACTGGGTGGGCTGAGCAGTCCTTTTCTGCTGACAAATTCTATGTTTCTATGGCATCATGTGTTCATTCAGCTGCAGTGTTTATTTAAAGTTGGGCCTACCATAAGTCCAGATATAAGGTACAGTAAATTACCGAATTAGATGCAGCCCACTTACAGTACAATAAACAGAGCCCCAATGCTTCGAGAAGCCTTTACTCTTCATAAGGCTGCTTAAAGAGCTGGGGTTCTATTGGCAGTGTCCACACCGGTATGCTGATCTTAAAATTGATGCCACATGTGAATGAGTACTTGATTCTTGCTCACTCCATTTCTTCACCACTTTGAAAGCTGCTTGTCCTGAGTTGGTTTTGGGCTGGTAGTGCATAGTCTGTGTTGGAAGATGACCAATAAGTAGCACTGAAAGACATCAGACTTCACAGACTGTGTGTGAAGGCAGCTGCTCACCCACCATCTTGGCAATAAGAAGGCTGCAGCTGTGGCCACCAATGACTGTTGGGGTGTGGGGATGGGGGGACCAAAGGGGAAAGACATAAGGAGATAAAATCATAATAAAAAATTGTGAGACCTTCACCTGCTTTCCAAAACACTTACCAGTAAAAGAACACTATGAAGTTTTTCAAATGGCAACACAATCTGGTGAGCTCTCTGTGTGCTGTCTGACACCAGGCATCAACCAGCGTAAAATTGCCTAAAGAATACAGTGTGGTCATGTGGTTACTGAAATACTGGAGATTACAGATTTATAAGAACAAAAGAATATTACACAGAAGCTGGCACATGTGCCTGTAGCAGCTGTCTCCTGCTTCTCAGTAGTTATATTTATACCCTTGAGGTACTTGAATGTTTCTATCATATCTCCTCTTTCCCTCCTTTCTTCCAGTGAGTACATATTTAGGTCCCTTAATTTCTCCTCATAAGTCTTGTGTTGCAAGCTCTGTACCATCTAATTTGCCCTTCTCTGGACCATCTCCAGCCTGTTAATATCCTTACAAAGGTGCGACCTCCAGAACTACACACAGTACTCCATGTGAGATCTGACCATGTGGAGACCAAAGAACACCTGACCAGGTTGGATGACAAACTATCATCCATTTCATCCAGCATCTCCTTCTCTGAGATCCTGCCAGTCTGGGAGTGGGGGGCAGATGGACGAAAGGTCAGAGAAGGGGAGATGGTGCACTAAACATGTGGCTCAAGGGCTGGTGCCAGGAAAAAGGACACAGATTTGTAGGGAACTGGCAACAATGGCAACAGGGAGTGAAAGTTCTTTAAACTTGATGGACTGCATCTGACTAAGAAGGGAGTCAGTGCATTGGGGCAGAAGTTTGACGTCTTTGCAGAATATTTATACTAGCAAATGGGGAGAGGGGTGCAGCACCTCATATGTCGAATGGGAAGAACACCCTTCCCCCCTCAGCTAGTGGTCAAACAGGAGTTCAGCATGTTTGTAGTTCATTTGCATCACCAGATAAGGAAAAAGGTCTGGCTCCCATAATGATGCACAGGGGAACGCCATACCTCACCCAACAACTAACATACACAGAAATTTGGCTAATGGAAAATCATGTACTCAAATGCTCGCAGTCTGGGAAACAAGATCCCAGACCTGCAGGCAATAATGACAAAGGCTAAACTGGACATGGTAGCAATTAGCAAGACGTAGTTTACCAGTAACCACACTTGGGAGACTTCAGTACCTGGATATGTACTGTTCAGAAGAGACCGAGGTACAAAAAGGGGGGTGAAGTGGCCCTGTATGTCAATGAAAATATCAAAGCTACAGAAATTCAGAATACACATAAGGAGCCTGAAGAACTGTGGGTCACCTTGGAAACAGGAAATGGGACAGCCATATGAACTGGGGTTGTCTACAGGCCTCCAGACCAGGGGAGGACATAGACACATTACTGTTAGAAGATATACAAAACATGACAGCTAAAGAGGAGGTTTTGATAATGGGAGACTTCAACATGCCAAATACAGATTGATCAATACCAGCAGGAACATCTGCCAGAACTAGACACATGGTGGATTCCCTGCAGGGGAAGGGCCTCAAACAACTGGTAGAACAACCCACAAGAGACAGGGCTATCCTTAAATCTAGTACTAACTAACAGGGAAAGGATCACAGCTCTCCAGGTAGAAGGTCACCGGGGGGCCAGTGACCATCACATAGTATGGTTCAGTTTGGCCACTAGAACTAAATCATCCCATTCCAAGACAAAAATATGGGACTTCAGAGGAGCTGACTTTGATAATATGGCAAACAGAGTTAAGCTAGCCCTGGCAATAAGAAATACAGGTGAGGGGGGTACAGGCAAAGTACACAAGCATTAAGGATGCAATACTTGAAGCAACATCCCATTGTGTTAGAGAGAAAAGGAAGTGGAAAAGAATAAGGAAACCACTTTGGTTCTCAAAAACAGTAGCAGAAACGGTCAGAGTCAAAAGGCTGGCCCTCTGGAAATATAAGGGAACACAGTGGGATGAAGATAGGGAGGCATACCAAACTTCCCTAAGGGAAGCAGGGAAGGCAGTAAGGCAGGCAAAGGTCCAAACCAAGGAAACACTAGCACAAACAGTAAAAGAAGGTGACAAGACTTTCTGTAGATACATTAGGGAAAAGAGAAAGTCCAGAGGGGATATTGCTAAGATCAAAGGGGATAAGGGGGCATGTGAGGAGGAGGACCATGTAAAAGCATCTATCCTAAATAGATACTTCTGCTCAGTATTTACTGAAGAAAAGGCAGGGCAGGGCCCACAGCTCAGCACCATGGACACAGTGGGGAGGGAGGTGTGCACTAGTCCCTTCACAAAAGAAAGGGTCCTACAAGAGCTCGATAAGCTCAGGTTGGACACGACAATGGGACCTGATGGCATACATCCCAGGGTATGAAAGGAGCAAAGGGTGGAACTAGCAGAACCATTATCAGAACTGTTTAGCTAATCTCTAAGCACAGGAGAGGTTCCAGAAGACTGGAGAAGGGCTCATGTGATCCCGCTCCACAAGAGTGATAGCAGGGAGGAGGCAGAGAACTACAGACCAGTCAGTCTCACTCAGTAGTGGGCAAGATTATGGAGGCACTCCTTAAGGAAAGGATAGTACAACACCTGGAATCCATAGGAGCACAGCATCCAAGACAGTATGGGTTTACAACAGGAAGGTCCTGTCAAACTAATCTCATAGATGTCTTTGACTGGGTAACCAGTGTGGTGGACCAGGGCGAGCAGTTGATGTTGCCTACCTTGTCTTCAGCAAAGCTTTCGATACTGTTCCACATAGAAGATCGATTAATAAGTTGGGTAGGCTTGGGGTGGGTCAGAAGTTGGTCAACTGGGTGGCAAACTGGTTGGCGGGCAGAAAACAGAGCGTGGTGGTAAATGGTATACAGTCAGAAGAGATGCAAGTCACAATTGGGGTAACTCAGCGATCAGTCCTGGGGCCAGACCTCTTCAATATCTTCATCAGTGACATTGCAGATGGACTGGAGGGTAAGGTTTGTCTGTTTGCTGATGACACAATGATCTGCAACAGAGTAGATGATCCAGATGGGGTGGGCAGAATAAGAAGAGATCTGGATAAACTAGCAAAATTGTCAGAAGAGTGGCAACTGGGGTTTAATGCAAAGAAGTGCAAGATCATGCACATAGGAAAGAGAACCCCTGAAGCCACCTATAGGATGGGAGTGGCGTTGCTGGCAGTCACAGGGAAAGAAAGAAACTTGGGCATCATCATTAGCAATGACCTGAAATCATCCAAGCAGACCACTAAAGCAGTAGGTAAGGCTAGGGGGATGTTGGGGTGTATTAGTAGGGGTATCACAAGTCGGGCTGTGGGTTCAGTTCCCACATCTGGCACGTGGGTTAATATCCCAATACTGACACTGTAGTGCAGCATGCGGGGGGGTGCTGCACTTCTGAGGTGCCGTCTTTCTGATGAGATGTTAAACCAAGGTCCCATCTGGCTGGATTGGTGGTAGTTCAGGTGGATGTTAAAGATCCCATGGCACTTACTGAATAGAGTACGGGATTTCCCCGGTATCCTGGCCAAATTTCCCCCGTTCACTAAAAATACCACCAACAGCTTAATCTGGTTCAATTTCAGTTGCTTACCATCTGTATCCCCCCCCCGATCGCCCCTGAAAAAGGGACTTCTAGTCCCAGTGGGCCTACCGGGTCAACAAAATTCAATAAATAAATCAATAAATTAAATTAATCAATAAATAAATAAGTGGGAGGTAATAATCCCTCTTTACAAGACACTGGTTAGGACCCATCTGGAGTACAGCATGCAGTACTGGAGGCTGCACCGTCACAAGGACATTAACCAAATTGAGGCAGTTCAGAGAAGGGCAAACAAAATGATGCAGGGACTGCATCAGAAAACATATGAGGACAGATTAACAGAGCTCAACATGTATACCATAGAGCAAAGGAGGGAGAGAGGTGGTATGATCGAAACTTTCAAACAGCTTAAGGGCATTAACAAGGTGAAAGAGTCTAACATGTTTCAATATAGATAAAGAGCAGGACAAGAGGACACAACATGAGATTAGAGGGAGGCCGATTAAGGGGTAATGTGAGGAAGTTCTTTTTTACAGAAAGGGTGGTGATTGCATGGAATGGCCTACCTCAGGAAGTAGTGGATATGAATACAGTGCAGGGCTTCAAACAAGCATGGGATAGGCATAAGGGAGCGATACAGATGAGCATGAATAGATAGGCCATTGACAGAGCAAAGGCCGATGGCACCTTCATAAGGCAGAAAAAGAAATGGGCAGACTGGATGGGCCTTACGGTCCTTATCTGCTGCCAGCTTCTATGTTTCTATGTTATATAATGGCATCACTACCTCCCTCCTTATGCTGGTGATACCCCAGCCTATGCACCCCAGCATGTCACTGGCCCTCCCAGCTGCCTTACCACTTTGACATTTTCAGGTCATCTGAAATAAAAACCTCCAGGTCCCTTTCCTTCTTTGTGACTGTTGGCAACTCCCTCCCCCCATCCTATAGCTTTCCCCAGGGTTTCTGTGTCCGAGATGCATAATTTTGCACTTTTTTGAATTAAACTTAAGTTGCCAGTCCTCAGACCATTTTTCAAGCTTCCCCAAGTCCCTCCTCATTTTCTCCATCCCCTCTGGGGTATCCACTGTGTTACAGATCTTGGTGTTATCTGCAAACAGGTAGACCTTTCCCTTCAGCCCTTCTGCAATGTCACTAATGAAAACATTGAAAAGGACTGGCCCCATGACCAATCCTTGCGGCACCCCACTGGTCACCCCTTCTCCCCAGACTGCACTCCATTTACCACCACTCTCTGCCTCCTGTCTGTTAGCCAGTTTCTAACCCAGTTTACCACCCTTTCCTCCATGCCCAGACCACCCAGCTAGTTTATCATCCTTCTATGTGGGACGGTGTCAAAGGCTTTGCTGAAATCAAGGTAAGTGTTGTCCACTGCCCCACCCTGATTTACTTCCTTTGTCACCCAGTCAAAGAGATCAGTCAGATTTGTCTGACAGGACTGCCCCACTGTGAATCCATGTTGCCTATGGTCCTGGGCTCCGATGGCTTCTAGATGACCCACTATCCTTTCTTTAAGCAATGTCTCCATGATCTTCCCCACTACTGAGGTGAGGCTGACCAGCCTATAGTTCCCCGCCTCCTCCCTACTACTGGATTTGTGTAGAGGGGCCACATATGCCCTTCTCCAATTCTCTGGTACCACCCCTGTGTTGAATGACTCAGTGAACATGGCTGCCAGAGGTACTGCCATCTCCCTTCACAGTTCTCTTACTATCCTTGGGTGTATGCCATCTGGTCCCATTGCTTTGTCCACCTTCAATTTAGTCACCTCCTACAGTATTGTTTTGCCTATGAATGGATTATTGTCCACCTCTTCATGCCTTTGCAACTGCTGTACTGCTGTGGCCCTTGCCCCTACCCCTCTTCTGTACGTACTGAAAGACACAGTGGATGCCTTGGGAGGGGCACGTGACAGTTCTTAGGCATGGTACTATCACTTCCAAATACCTAAACAGCACGTATAAGCAAGCAACACTCGGCATTGATAAATGTTTTTTAAGTTAATACCATCTCTTACAGTATGCCATCTAATTGTGACCTGTCGAAAGCCTCACCAGGATCAGTGTAATTCTCAAACTAAATCATGCCATCTCTTGTCGGAGCTGTAAATGACAGCTACTGTATCATGCATATCTGTGTGTTTTTCAAAGTAAAAAACAAGATCCTAAAATATATTCAAGTTGTAGCTGTATTCCTTAAATCTGCAGTTTGTGAAAATGATTTTCTGATCATAAGGTACCGCCTTCAGGATATGGTACCTTAAGCTGGCACTAGTCTTTTTGTGGCAATTTTAACATTTTACTTGCAGCCTTTATTTAGTCTGAAGGGATTGTAGTTTGGCCCTGACAAGGTGGTCAGCCAATGCCTTCCACTTCTGTCTTCATGTACACCACCCCCCCGCCCGCTCAGGCACATTATGACATGCAACAAGGTAGAGTGCGGGGGCATGCCCCACTGAAACGAATGGGAGTGTATTTTCATTACAATTTAGTACTTTATAATTGCCAGCTGGAGATCAGTGAAGGCTACCGCTCAACTAGCAAGGGGCTTGGATTTTCTGTATTTGCTAATTTTGGGTTCTGAGGAAAAAAGACTTCCTTGCTGATATTTTTTGTGCAATAATTATATTACTTTTATAAACAGGATCTTCTTTTTAAACAACTGCGATTATATTTGGCACACATTGTTATTACCCAGTGTACTACCATGAATAGTACACAATGTTTAAGCACGTTAAAGTGGTGTGTGTCAGAGCAATATGGAATTTCATGGATATCAGCTGTGCCATAGAACCCTCAGTACCTGAAGATGATTGGACTGTACATATTCATGTCTCATTTTCCCTTCAAACTTCAGTTTACATGTACTGTACTTGTGTTTTCCCTGGCATTTTGTATGATACCATATCATGTTTAAAGTTTCATTATCAAGTAGTGTTATAATGTCTCTTGTCCTAGAGACAAATGGAATGCAGTGAAATTATACATTTAAAGATTATAGTTTATCAATGTGCAGGCCCTATACAGCAGCTGTTAAATATCACTGGCTAGACCTTCTTTACTAAATACTCACTGTGTGACCCTGAGCAACTCACTCAATGTCCCAGTGCTGCATTCCACTCGCTATGGAAATGGGTGTAAGTAGGATCTCACTGGAATGAAATGCGGCACCTCAGCTGGGTTAACCTTGGTAAATGCATCATAAAAATGGGTGAAAGTCAAACTGTAGTGAAAATGAGGTATTGCAGCTGTAGTATTTTGTGTAAATCCGTTGTACAAATGGGTACAAACTGAACCCCATTAGGACTGGCAAAGTGTAGCTCAGTTGGGCTACCTTGGGTAAATAAACTATAAACAAATAAAAAAAAATATTGCCAGCAGTCTCCGACTCTTTCTAGTCTTTTCATGTCTCTTCCACCCCAGATCGTTGAGGCCATGTTTATCGCATGGACAGAATACTGTTCAGAACTGGGAGACCCCAGTTTCAAACCTCACTAAAGCCACATATTAACTATGTGACATTGAGCTGTTCACTTAACCTCACAGTGCTCCAGTCAACCCACCTATCTACAGTATCGAAATTGGATGACGCAAGTTCCCTCTGGAAATGTGATGGTGAATCTCAGCTTGTCTATCCTGAAATCTTGATTTAGTAGTTGCCGTATTGGTCCTTGCAAGAATAGATTACATAATGAGTTGATACTTTTATCGGACCACATAGTGCAATAACAAGAACAAAGTAAAGCTAGAGCACTTTGTTCTTGTTACATCTATGTTGGTCCATTAAAAGGTATCAAATCATTTGCTTCTGGATCTTGTCTATCCTGGGGATATAAATTATAAGAAAAAAATAGTGCCTTTTAAAGTAAAGAAACCTATAAAAGTGCCATTTAATATTCTCCTTAGATTGGTCTTGAATTGTGTTCCCCCAAGCTAAATTAGTGTGGCATGATGCCCCTGGGATGTTGCATCTCAGCTGCACTGTTCTGTGTAAATGCAGTGTAAAAACACGTAAATACAGGACCCCACTAGAAAGGAGATGTCGCATCTCAGCCCGGCCATTCATGGTAAATAAACTGTAAAACAAACAAACAAGCAAACATGACTGTCAGCCAATGGTTTTTCCCAGTACCTCCCTCCCCAGCTGTAAGGTTTACAAGAGTGTCTGAAGCACTGTTGGGAACCAGGATATTGCAGGTTTAAACCCTGCTACTGTTAAATACTGTGTTGCCTGAGCAAGTTTCTGAAAATGAGAGGATGCATCCAAGCTGGGCTATCCTGGGTAGGTGGCCGAGTGTGATGGCAGAGTGTGGAGACAACTGGCAACAGTAAATTTGTTTAAACTGTAGAGGGAGTATTAGCCCATCATTTCTATTACATTGTACAGGGGAGCCGAGAAGAAGCCTGGGCCAAAGAATTCACGAGAGCATGAATTACAGTACTTATAGTTCATGACAATGCCAGAAGTGTAATCAAAAGGAAAGACAAGTTGAGGATACCTGCCAGAGAATGTCAACATGACATATTTGGGCTTTCAGAGACTTGGCTGTCTCTGAATATTGAAAATACTGAAATCTCTCCATAGAAGGATACTAGCTTATTAGACAGACAGAGAAAAAAGGGGAGGGGACATAATGTTTTACTTGAAACAAGACCTTATTAACTTCAATCTGATTTTAGCAAAAAGTATTGTGGGGATTGATTTAGTGGTGAGAATGGTTAATTTAAATGTCTTGGTGGGGGTGATTTACTCCACACCAAAAATTAAAACCAAGAACTTCGCTGTACTTTCTCATGAGATTCAGGAATGTGTTATGGATAGGGAATTTGTGATAATGGGAGACCTAAATGCTGACTGGGGTCAGAAAAGGGGAATTAAACAGCAAGACAGCTTTAGTGTTTTGGGATTAAAGCAACATATTTGTCACCCCACCAGATGATCTGAGAACAAAGAAAAAGAGCAGTGCACACACCAAGCTCAGGATGATACAGAATTAATATTTTACTACCACATATCTGCCAGGAGTGCCAGGCTGACTTCCCCTACATAGCACCTCAAAAAGATGCTTCCTCAGGGAACGGAATTAGTAGGTAAAAGCACATAAAAATACCCCTACCCATCAACAAAGTGCATAGTTATTGGCTATACAATTACTGCCTAAAAACTACTTGTGCAAGTACTAAAAGTGCACAAACATTGTGCAAACCCAGTTTGAAGTGCATATAAAGATACAAAAAACATCATTTTATACTTTTTCATTTTACTCAGTTGCACACTGGTCCTTTTGTGGTAGCCTCCTGATTATTACTGCACTTCATACATATTTAATTCATCTGTGTCAGGGAACTGCTAATTTATATAGATGTGCTTCCTCTGAAATATCATATGAACCAGGATATAATCCTCCATTAGTGCCACAGCTCCATTGGAGTGATACACCAAGTGCATAAAATAGTTGCATTTATTTATTTATTTATTTATTTATTTAATCTTTTTTTTGCTCCCCCCAGCTCCAGGCCAGCCTCTCCTTCAGGCCTTACTATGCCCCTCATTGCCACACTGCCTTGGTTCAGCCACTCATCACCCCATGTTGCAGCCCCCCCCCGGGTAACCCAGATGTAACCGTCCCTCTCCTCCAAGGGAGAAAGCACCAGTGGGGCTACCAGCGCAATTCTTGGCCTGGGTGCTGCTGGGATGGTCTGTGCACTGCCCGAGGCCTCGCAGCAGTGGAAAACTGGCACCCGTCATCCGGTCGACCTCGGGGCTCTTTTCCCATTTGCTCCCCGGGGCTTATGCCGATGTTCACCACACCTCATTAGTTAGTGGTACCCCATGCATTGCCATGCCCCCAGCCTCTGCCAGGGGTGAGCAAGCACCGGGTTGCTTCCCTGCCCTTCCCCCGCCGAGAGAATGCAAGCAGCCATCAGATGCTCAAGCCTTCTCTCCCCAGCCAGCCCTCCAGCACCCGGGTCCATTCCTGAACCCAGGTTGCTGGCATCACAAGAGGAAATCCAACCACTGTGCCGACAGGCCGGCTTTTATTTTTTATTTTGATTTATTTATTTAATTCCTTAACCAGGTAAGAGTACTGAACTGAGGGTCCTTTTTCAGTCTCAAGCCGGGCAAAGTATGCAGTACAAAATATACAACATTACACAATAACATTCAAAATTTATTGATAATTATTAATATCATTTATCTAGCCTTTTGCGGATACCAAGGGTCTAATCCAAGGGATGAAAGATGTAAGGACCTAGGAATGAAAGCACAGGCACTATGACAGGTGCAAAAGAGTATAAGTAAGGGAACACAGGTGGTAATAACAGAATAAGACAGAGAGATTCGTGTATCAAAAAAAAATTTAGTTGACAGATTTCACATCCATGAACTAGGAGAACTGAGGATGTGCACAAAATAATTAGACAAATGAAGGGGAAGGTAGTAAAGAGAAACAGGGGCAGAAAGCAGATAGAAAGTTCGGGAGATATTGACATGTTTTGTATGGCTAGATACTGGAAAAAGAGGCTGGGGGTGAGGGGAATAGGAGTGGGTGGGGAACAAGAGAGGAGAAAAAATTTAAAATGGGGCAAGAAGATAAAGGAATAGAAGGGGGCTTATTGATTAGGGAGCAAGTGAGGTCCAAATCCTACAGTATATCATTCCTTACTTCTATGCATCAAACTGATTACCAAATTGATGCAAGGGCAAGAAATTTGCAAAAACTGTTTGAAGTCCACGTGGTCATTAAGACCATGTGGTGTCAATATACATTTACCAAATACGATTGGTTTAGATTCTTTTTAAAACACTTTTTCATTCTGTCACCTTCTCTAGGTAGTGGGGAACTTGTTTCAAGGCCCAGCATTTGAAACTGTTGGTACTCATTTTGTGGGCCCCCCTGAAGTGTCCATGCAGGGCATTATCCATGTTCTTATTTAGAATTGCTCTCACTTGCTCTTGGATGTGACCTCCAAATAGAAAATGAACTTTGTCAGGCAGTGAATGTAACCCTTTAACCAGTATTTTGTGCCACTTTTTGGGTGTGCAAATTTGTTGTCAATAGATGCAAAACAACAAATGTCACACCGACTAAAACAAAAACACCCTTGTCTCTTCCACTGAGCATTATTTTTTCTGTTCTCTACAATGATTTAGTGTGAGATGGTCTGATAGTGCAGTGCCCCTTCGAAATGAAATCCACGGTGTTGCACACACCAGATGTCTCAATTCCTCATCCACTGCTAAAACAGACCATCTATTTTTGATAATATGTCTGAGTTCCAGGGCCCTTGTATTATATTCAATTATACAATGGCAAGAAAGAATGTTGGGCTCTGACTGGTCAGTCTGGGACTGGACCCGTGATGTTATCCCAGCATAACATCACGGATCTAGACCGTGTTAAATGTTAAAAAATGATTGTTCCACAGCCGTCCCAGTGAGCAGCTTCAGTGGTCCCTGCTCTGCTCAGAATCGGCATTCCCCACCCCACTCAGAATCGGCACTCCCTTACCCCCAGACACAAAATCCACACTTTACTTCCTCATGCGTTCCCTAAAACTCTTGTTGCCACTTTAATTTAAAAAAAAAAACAACAAAAAAAAACTCCTCACATGAGCAAAATGAAAGCTGGATTTGGCTTCACAGCAGTCCCTTGTTGTAGTGACAGTCCCCGCTTGGTGAACATATTAGTATCATTCATTATTTTTACTTTTTTTTTGTATAAAAAGAAAAACATCACATCTTGTTTATAAGATAATACTGTCACTGCCTCCCACTCTCCAGGCACTCCCCGCTCTGAAACCTAAACCGGTCACTAGGATCAGCTTCACATTGTCGCACAGTAATGGAGTGTGTGAGCTAAGCACGTGTATAACCCCGTGCTTCACTTCCTCACCCTTTCGCTGGTTTCTGCCTTCAGTCCCTTCTCCTGGAAATTGTAAAAACTCTACTGGGAGAAGACACAGCTGCAACAGTGGGATGGGGTGGAGGAGCTATTTCTCCAACTTCCATGCTATGGATCAGATGGCTTCATTCTGAGAGTTGGGGAGAGGGGAGAGACGACATCTCACTTCCATACGGCGGCCGTAACAGCAAAGGAGGGGAAAGAGATTGAGAAGGAAACATAAAGTGGACATTTAAACTGGGAAAAATGTGAGAACAACAGACATAAACGTTAGTGTGGGGGAGTGCACAGCCACAGTAACAGCAGCTCCACCTACTAGTCAAAACAGTAAATCAGCACTCTTTTTTAAAAAGTAAACCTATACATTAAATAAACAACAGAAAATCTGCTTTTAAATGCACTTTTTTTATCTTTTCATTTTTTTACAGACACAGGCCATTGTATAATAGGAATAATGCACTCCAGGGTGTGTGTTGTGCAGGGAATAACATCACCTTGGGGTGTTGGATGTACTCGGCCTGCAGCCTCATGCCCAACCACCCAAGGTGTGATGTTATCTCAGCATAACACACACCCCGTCATGCATTATTCCTTTATTACCAAAGTAACTTTCTGGACTGTTGACATTTTCACACTCCTGTACTTGGGTGGCTACAGGGTTTTCCTATCAATCTCAAAGACCTTTTTTAGTAGTTTTCCACTATCTTTGCAGAATAGCCTCTCTCCCTGAACGTGGCCAACAGTACAACAGCCTCCCTAAAAAATGCATCATTTGAAGAACAATGGGAGCTGTCTGCTTGCAATAGTCTGTTGCCTGCACTGAGCTTGTTGTAGGGGGCACTACCAACCCTCATTGCGTCATATCCAGAAATTCAATTGATTTTGGGTCTTCCCTATTTGTACACATCAAGTTCAAATCATTCCAATTTATCCAATTCTGGAATACCAACTTTAGGTGTGTTTTCTTGGTGTACAGTTATATATTTTGACTGACCTTATAGTTGTTTGACCACTGCTGTTAAAATGACAATGATCTTCTAAATTAGTTGAAAACTGCTTCTCTTGTGTTTATGTTTTCATTTTGCAATGTGACTTCTGCTATCCTGTTACATGTACATCCTCCCCAAAGTGCATATCCCTTTGTGATCTCCCTGAACATCCTATTATGTTGGGGATTAGGGCCAGGATTCATAAAACGTTGCCTGGGCATATACCCGGTTTTGTGCGAGCAAACTGGGTTTTGCACGGAGCTGGTATTCACAGAGGCCTGGTTTGCATGCTCAAATTGGGTTTGCACTCTGTCAAAGTGTGGAGGGGGGCACAATACAGATGAGGGGGAGGGGACCTAAATATCGTGCAGTCTGATTCACAGCGCGCATTTTCATCTATTAATGGAGATCTAGGAGTACATCTTTGAGCAGGAACCTCATTTACAAAGGTTCCACATCAGTAGAGAATAACAAATTACAGACAGTTCAAACAGAAACATATGGCAGAGATGTGGTGAAATTAAATTTCACTGGCAAAATTCCTGCAAAATCGGCAATTTCACCATCAAAATATTTTGCAAAATTCTGTTGTTACGCAAAATATTTAGTGGGTGTGAAGCTGCAGAATTTTGCCTGAAAACAGCAAAATTTCACCTGCAAGTGGTGAATTTTGCCATTTAGCAGGCAAAATTTTGCGCTCTGCAGGTGACATTTTGCACTCAGTGGACAAAATTTCACATTTCGCACATGCAAAAAATTTCACGAAATACTCACATTGTCTAAATATTTTGTGTAACGAAATTTTGTAATATCACCCATCTCTAATGACAGTACTTGAATTTCGAAACATGGAATTGCACAAAAAATATAAGTGCGGTGAAAATCTTAAACAGTTAATAATACAGGTGAGTATAAGGTTGCATACAATGCGAGAACAGAGCTACAGTACTTAAACTACTAAGCAGAACAACATTTCATTGTCAAAGTATAGGAGGGACAGGGAGGGAGGAGAGATGCATGGATGGAAATAAGTGCATCAAGGAGTGAAAAGGGGGATAAGAGAGGGCTCACGGGGGGGAATAGGAGGGGAGAGGGAGAGATGGGTAGGAGGAGGATAAGAAAAAAGGTAACAGGGTAAACAGTCTCAGCTGCTCAGGTTGGCCAGCAATCACAGCTACTCAGATTGGTGAGGTGTTGGTGGAGTTTTCTTTTAAATGACCCAGGCTTGGGCTGATTGGTAATGTCAGGGGGGAGTTCTTTAAGCCAAAAAGGGGCACGGTACGTGAATGTCCTTTGTGCCTGCAAGGTGTGAAAGAAGGGGACAATAAGAGATTGTTTGGTACTGCTTCTTGTACAGTGGGGGTTGTGGAGCATTTGCTCTGCGCAAGGGCCTTTTGCATGGCCCCCTTGCATGGAGCAAATACCACCAACCGAGACCTTGCCTTAGTCCTTTGCAACCCTAGTGGCTGGCAAAGGTACTGCAGTAATTCCCCACTCCTGACACTCAGGGTATACCGTCAAGAGGGTGGGGGAACAAGGGTGCAGAAACAACGGTGCCATAATGTGGGCGCAACTCAGGTGGGCACACAGGACTTGTGGCAATGATGCAGGGAGGGCATCTCCCTTCCTCCAGCTCCCCGATATGCCCTGCCGTGGAGTTTGTTATAATAATTCTGGGTGGTGCAGGGGCAGTTCCTCCAACATCAGTATCGCACAGAGTTGTGCCTGGTGCGGTACTTTATGGGGTTGACTTTCCAGTTACATTGGACGATGTCACCCTTTTTGTCCCTCACCTTCTTGATGGGTGCTCTTATTGCTGCACCCTTTTTACTGGTGCCGTCCTTGTCTGTGCCCACATGATACACAACTGACCCTCAGCACAATAGTCCCTGGTGTCCAGTGGTCCCTTCCCACTCCTGGTTCCTGTTCCGATGTAGAAGAAGAGTTTTCCTGGTGTCTAGTTGTCCTTCCCCTGTCCCTTCCCCTTCCCTGTAAGGGTGAAATCCCCCCTTCGTGTGACATCCCCCCCCCTCAGATCGCCGGCTGATGTTCAGATTTAACTTTTTCTGGTGTCTAGTGGCCCCCCCAATTTCTGGCCCACTGTATTGATTTCCACTTTCCCTGGTGTCTAGTACCCCCACTGATCACCGGTCGATGTGATGCTTGAAATTTCCCTAGTGTTCAGTGGTCCCTCCCCACCTGTACCCATGCTCGATATTTAATTGATTATGCCCTGGTGTCCAGTGGCCCCAAACCCAATCCCCTGTAATATCAAATAACACCATTCACTAGTGTCCAGTGTTCTCACCACCATAATCTCTTATACAATAAATTGATACTGTTCCCTGGTGGCTAGTGCACTCCCCACCCTACTCCACCCAATCCCAACCCTGAACTGGTGACTGGCACAGCCCTCCACACTCCACCATGGCCAGCCGCTGATTGAGCTGTCAATGAGTACGTACTGTAATTTACGGAATAGGGGATTGAGATGGGGGAAAACACTGGACACCATGGTATGGTGTTATTTGATATTACAGGGGATTGGTTTGGGGTGGCCACTGGACACCAGGGCATATTAATTAATGATTAAAGATGGGGAGACCTAATACCAGGGCATATTAATTAAAGATCAGGCATGGGTGCAGATGGGGAGAAATCACTGGACACTAGGGAATATTAATTAATGTTCGGCATGGGTGCAGGTAGGGGAGGGACCACTAGCTTCAAGGAAAGTTAAATCAACACATTGGGATGGCAGTTGGAGGGGAGAGAAGACATCAGGGAATGTTAATCATTACATGGGGCCGGCAACTGGTGGTGGGGGGGATGTCACACTGGGGAGGGATTTCACCTTTATAGGGAAGGGGAATGGATGTGGGCAGGGACCACTGGACACCAGGGAAAACATTATTGTACATCGGATAAGGGATCAGGTGGGGAGAGGGACCACTGGACAGCAGGGAAATGGTTATGTACATTGGACATGGGATTGGGTGGGGATGGGATCACTAGGCACCAAGAAAACAGGGTTGCATATGGGGCAGGGGCTGGGGGAGCGCACTAAGCTCCGGTGCAGCCTATGTAAATGGGCCCATAATTGGCATGCAAATGGACACACAGCACCTTGCATGCCCGATGGGCTCATTTACATGGCTACTTTTATGAACTGGAAATAGCACTCCTGCGCTATTCATTGCAAAGCCACACTCTTGGTTCCATGTTGGGTTGTTGCCAATGGGATTACTCCTAGCTCTAATAGGGTTAGTGCTTTCCTGACCTGGCCCTATTCTCAGTTGGATAATGCACCTAGTTGGATAGACTGAGAATAGCAACCTTAGGCACCTGGGCAAACGCAAGGTACAGCCCAAATGTTTGCACTGTGCTTTGCGACTTTTTGTGAATCAGGTTCCAGATCATTAAAATGGAAGCAATGATGCAACTCCATCACTGTGCTGGGGCTGAATAGCATTTCTGAAATAGCATAATTAGTAAGGCTCCCAAATATTTGGGAGCCCTTCCCAAATAGGGGACTATTCAACCCACCCGTGAGGAGGCTATACTGGATTTGATCCTGACCAACAGGGACAGGATCACAGATGTGGAGATGGGCAGTCTCCTTGACCAGTGACCACAGGACAGTGTGGTTTAAGGTACCCACAGTGGAGGAGGCAAGCCATGCAAGGATAAAGGTCCTAGGTTTCAGGAAGGCTAACTTTAAAGAGATGGGTAGAAATCTCAAAAGAGCCCTAGCAGCGGAAGGTACAAGAGGAGATATGGAAAAACATTGGTCCAGACTCAGGCGAGTCTTAACAGAAGTAACAGATCACTGTATCAAAATGCATAGCAAAAGTAAAAGAAAGAAAAGGCCATTATGGTTCTCAAAGGAAGTGGCCTAGAAAGTAAGGGAAAAGAAAAGAGCCATCAGAAGATACAAGGAAACACAAAAGGGTGAGGACAGAGAACAATATCTGGAGAACCAGAGGGAATCTGAAAAAATAATTAGAAGAGCTAAAGCACAGACAGAGGAAGGTATAGCCCGGGCTATTAAGAAAGGTGACCAGACCTTCTTCAGATACATTAGCAAGAGGAAAACGACCAGAAATGGGATGGTTAGGCTGAAGAAGGAAGGAGGAGAAAGGGTGGAGGATGACCTAGAAAAGGCTGAGATACTGAGCAAGTACTTTTGCTCAGTATTCATCAGGGAAAGGTGAGGGACTGAGACAGTAAGAGAGGTATTCAGGGGAGGGAGGTAAACACCAACCCATTCACAGTGGAAAAAGTCCTAGTAAAACTCAAGATAAATAAAAGCAGATAAGGCAATGGGGCCAGATGGGATCCACCCCAGAGTACTAAAGGAACTCAGGGAAGTGCTGGTGGAACCACTGGCTGTCCTTTTCAACACATCATGAGAGACGGGGGAGGTACCCAAGGTCTGGAGGAGGGAAGATGTGGTCCCTCTCCACTAGAGTGGAAGCAGAGAGGAGGCAGGCAATTACTGGCCTGTAAGCCTGATCTCAGTAGTGGGGAAACTAATGGAGTCCTTAATTAAGGAGAGGATTTTGAAGTGTCTGGAGGATAGCCCGGCACAGGATCCAAAGCAGCATGGATTCTCAGCGGGAAGATCCTGTCGGATGAATCTTATAGATTTCTTTGACTGGGTAACCAGGGTGGTAGATCAGGGAGGGGCGGTGGATGTAGCCTACCTGGATTTCAGGAAGGCCTTCAACACTGTCTTGCACAGGAGATTGCTAAATAAACTAGGGAGCTTGGGAGTGGATCCTATGGTGGTAAAGTGGGTTGGGAACTGGCTAAGGGACAGGACTCAGAGGATGGAGGTAAATGGCATGAAATCTGAGCAGAGGGAGGTGACCAGCGGGGTGCCACAGGGGTTGGTGCTGGGGCCAGTTCTATTCAGTGTCTTCATTAGCAACATTGCGGAGTGCCTGGAGGAAAAGGTGCGTCTCTTCACAGATGACACCAAGATCTGCAACAGAGTGGACACACTGGAGGGGTGGAAAAAAAAAGAGAAAGTACCTAAGCCTATTAGTGGAGTGGTCAGGTGTCTGGCAGTTGAGTTTCATTGCTAAAAAGTGCAAGATTGCACCTGAGTCACAGGAATCCAAGGGAGGAGTACAGGATGGGTGGGGAAATTCTGGCTACCACAAGTCAGGAGAGAGAGACCTGGGGGTTATCATATCTGACAACCTGAAGGTGACCAAACAGTGTGAAAAGGTGATGGGGAGAGCAAACAGAATGTCGGGGTGCATAGGAAGGGGCATAACAAGCAGGAGGAAAGAGGTGGTGATACCAGTGTACAGATCACTGGTGAGGCCTCAACTGGAGTACTGTGTCCAGTTCTGGAGACCACATCTATGGAAGGACATTAACAAAATAGAGGCAGTCCAGAGAAGGGCAACAAAGATGGTACATGGACTGCACCAGAAGCCCTATGAGGAAAGACTTAAGGACCTTAATATCTATTCACTGGTGGAAAGAAGGGAGAGGGGAGATATGATAGAGACTTTCAAGTACCTTAGGGGAATAAACAGGATACAGGTTGAAAACATATTTCATAGAAAACTATGCAGAAGAACGGGGGCATTATATGAGGCTGAATGGTGGAAGGCTTAGGGGTAATGTTAGGAAGTATGTTTTCACTGAAAGGGTGGTGGAGCCATGGAACAGCCTCCCAGCAGAAGTGGTGGGTGCAAAAACAATACGGGGGTTCAAGACTGCATGGGATAGACATAAGGGTACCCTGGAGATGTGCAGAGCAGGAGAGTCGCAGATCAAATAGGATCTGGGGCTACAGCAGTGAGTAGGTAAATGAGCAGACTAGGTGGGCCTTATGGTCCTTATCTGCTGAAAGATTCTATGTTTCTATTCCTCCTCTATTTGTATTGGGGAAATACTGCATTTTTTTAATTAGAAATAGTACCCCACCCTCCTCTCCAGTCTAGATCCTGTTAATTACAATCCTTCATCTCCCCACCCTCTGTCAGAAGCCCAATCTCACCGTCCTCCCCTCTCAGCACCTAGAACTGGGATGCTCATCTAACCATTTGAAAAAAATCCCATGAATGGCAACTGGCACAACCTGCCCACCCCAACAACTGGCCGCCATCTTTCTCATTTTAAATATAGTGCTCATTTGGGCTTTACAAAATTATTCTTATGTCTCCCCCAACCCTGACCCTGGCAGCACTCTACTCCCAACCACCTTCCTCTAGCACCCAATTCTCTGTGCAAGAAGGCAACAAACCCAACCCAACCTGCTCTATGGCTGTCCGCCTTCTCATGAATGAAAGTATTCACGCACTTGCTCACCCTGAATAATAAAACCAGCTGATCACGTGATTTATAGCAAATACATCCTGCAAAAACTGGATGCATGGGTAAGTGAAATTAATATCCTGAGCAATAAACAGTCTGGGTTCAGGGAACACAGGTCAATGATTGACATCACTTTCATTTTAGATTATCTAATACAACAAAATGTTAGATGGAAGAAGGACTCGCTGTGCATCGCAATGGTGGACATAAGATGCATTTGATAAAGCTGATAGGGAAATACTGTGGGAGAGCCTGAGAACACATAATATAGAGACAAGACTCTTAGCTATCCTTCAAATCATATACTCAAACACAAGAGTGATAGTAAGATATAAGACAGAGGGTAAGAAAAAATGATTCACACAGCTAGTGGAGTCATACAAGGTTGTGTCATTGTATCAATAATATTCAATCTTTCTATGAACAATTTGATATTGTAGCAGGATAAATGTTCTACAGACACCCCTAAAAGTAAGGCCATCTCTGTCAATCTTCTTTTTATGTTTGCTTGTGCGCATGCGCAAGGAACGTCTTGGGAGAATGGAACACTTTGGAGGTGTGCCCCTCCTCTGCAATCCCCTGCTCCATTGAGCAGGCGTGGCAGTCCTGCACCAATCGGACGCGGTGCTGTGTATGACAGTGGTGGTCTTTTCTTCAAAGAAAACCACCGCTGTCATACACAGCACCGCTGCCACGCCCCCAAATCTTTGCTGCCACGCTGGGAGCCCACCCCAGCGTGGCCAACATCCCGCGTTGTCTGCCGATGGGGTGCCCAATCCCCCGTCGGCTCCAGGCCCCCCAGCCATCCTTCTGCCACGCTGGGAGCCCACCCCAGCGTGGCAAACGTCCCGTCCCGCTGTCTGCCGACGGGTGCCCAATCCTGCTTGGCTCCATGGCCCCCAGTCATCCTTCACCCTGCTGGGAGCCCACCCCAGCATGGCAACGCCCCATGTCGCCTGTTTTTTAAACCTGTAAATTAAAACAGTCCCATGGCGCTTCTCCCAGGCCCCCTTCCACAACCCGCACCCACCCACTGCGCACCCAGCCTCCCCACACCCCCCTCACCCCATACTTACCCCCGGAGCTTGGCGTGACGATCTTCGGTGGACCGGGAACACATCTGCACTCTTCAAAGCCGACCGCGAACTGAGGAAATGCCGGTAAGCTGTTTGATGGCTAGATAGGGTTTTTCAACTTTATTGCATATCTCAGGTATTTTGAATTTTGCAAAATTTTCAACATGGGTTTTGGGACCTTCTCATGAATGCTGTCACTGTCATGGCATTATTCAGGTCTCGCAGGTGATTTCGCAGTCACTGCACAGTCACTGCATGAAATCACCTTTCAGGCCTGAATAATGCCATGACAGTGACATCATTCATGAGAAGGGGTCCCAAAAACCCCATGTTGAAAATTTGGTGCAAAATTTCCTAAAAATGACTGTTTTACGAGCGCGCATTGCGCAGTTCCTACGCAGGCTCATAAGTTCGTGAATTTTCAATATTTTCACTCCAGATTTTCAACATTGCCATTTTACCACACCTCCTTATGAGCAGTACAGCTGTCATTTTTCACATCCTGCCCAAAATGTGTTTCTGCCCATGTAGCGCACAATGGCGCAGCCGATGTGCGAAATCAATGTATGGGACACATTAAGAAAATCACAGTGACACTGTTCATGAGCAGAGGTCTTAAAATGGCTATGTTGAAAATTTGGTGAAAAAATTCCTAAAAATGACTGTTTTACGAGCGTGCGTTCGCAGTTCCTACACACGCCGTGAAGTTTCAAATTTTCAATATTTTCATTCCAGATTTTCAACATTGCCATTTTACCACACCTCCTTATGAGCAGTATAGCTGTCATTTTTCACATCCTGCCCAAAACATGTTTCGCCATGTAGCACACAATGGGCGCGGTCGGTGTCTTGAAATCAGCGTATGGGGCACATTAAAGAAAATCACAGTGACACTGTTCATGAGCAGAGGTCTTAAAATGGCTATGTTGAAAATTTGGTGAAAAAATTCCTAAAAATGACTGTTTTACAAACGTGCGTTGCGCAGTTCCTAAGCATGCTCGTAAGTTTGCGAATTTTCAATATTTGCACTCTAATGACTTCCAAATACCTAAACAGCAAATAGAAGCAAGCAACATTCGGCATTGACAAATGCTTGTACTTCTTTGTCACTGATTTTTTTAAGCCATGTCCAAGTGCCAAATACCACTGCAAATACCTGCAAGTGAACGTTCGGCATTGACAAATGCTTGTTTATGTGGATGATGATGTAATAATTTATTGTACTCCACAGGGATGGCAGGTTAGCATAGAAAAGACAAAGAATCTGGTGGTGGGAAAAAAGCCATTACGATCATATAAAATGTCCATTGAAAATTTTAATGTAGCGGTGGTGGACATTTATAAGTATTAGGGACTGTACTTTTCATCAAAGGGTGATTGGAAGTACCATCTACTGTAGAAACATCAAAAATGTTAACTTGACAGGCAGGATGGGACATGCATCACTGTGTAAAAGAGTTTGCATCAGATTCATTCAAGGCCATGATGGATGTCTTTTTCAACAAAGGTACACTCTCACATACTGCATGAGGTAGACAGAGGTTTGGGCAATAGAAACCACAGCCAGTATTCTGGAGCCAATGCACAATCTGTTCATTAGAATAAGCTTACTGTAGGAGCTTAGGATTCCACAATTTATATCAGTGGAAATGTTATAGGCTTCAACAAACTCGACTACACTAGCTACTTTAGCAGTAATAAGGGCATATAATTACTGGTTTAATTTTTCTGCAAATAGGAAAAATCCATTTCTTTATGCGTGATGGCTGGAAATGGTAGACTTCTAAAGTGTATTACAGATAAATGCTTTGTCTCATGGTTTCATAACCAGACATTTTACTCAAAAAATGGTACCAGTACAGTACACTTTTTGGTCCAGTTCCTATGAAGGATGGGAGTGCCTTCAAAAGGAATGTAATAAGCAGACTCTAAGAGGTAGCTATACAAAACAACTTAGCTAAATTCAGTTCAGTGGGTACATCATTTTTATATAAACGCCTAAAAAAACAACTATGAGACAGAACCTTATCCTAGTCTGTGTGAACTATCCACACATTATAAAAATACTGCACAACTGAGATTTGAGCTAAATGTGGTGGGGGCAGCACATTTTATTACATGCGATCAATACAGAACAGGAATTGGCTGCAGTTGTGCTGGTTATGAACCACTGGACATTTACTGTTAGAATGCAAAGACCTTCAAAGGCTGAGAGACAAGTGGTTCAAATCGTGTTAGAATGAAAAACTTGGCTCAAAGTCTGCTGTTGTGCAATATCTGTTGATAATAATTCAACCAAAGTGCTCTATTCTGTGACATGTTTTGCTTAAGCTGCTTAGTATCTGCTTAAATCAAAGGCTAATTCTGAGTACATTTAGAATGGTAATCACAAGGCTTTAACATGGTCTTAGAAGGATAATGTTTTGAGTATGTATTGTACATTGTTTCTGTTGTAATGTTTTGAACTACCCTTATATGTGGTTTTATACATGACTTTAATAAAATAAACCTGAACCTAACACAATTCCTCTTCCTGTCTTTCTTTTTTCAGTAATATATGTGAAAAACTGTTTTTCTTGTCTTTAACTCCCTCCACAACATGTAGTTCTGTGTCTGCTTTTGTATCCCTGGCTGCCTTCTTGGCCTCCTTTCATGTCACTGGTGCTCATTCCATTTTTCATTCCCCTGCTTCTCCTTGTATCTGATGGAGGGCTTGTTATTGGACCTCACTGCATCACCAACCTTCTTAGAAAACCAGATTGGTGTAGCAACTGTTAATACTGTACTGCAATGTCCAACACAAACTAAACTTGCTACTCTCTGCTTATGCTGATCTCTGACTGCTCTTATTGTCTAAACTACAGTACATTATGAAATGGGTAGAAAGAATGCTGACTCCTGATTGGCCAAGAGGTACTTTAGGCAGGGATGTTATCCCACCAAAACAGCCTGGCTAAAAGTATCTCAAAAAAATATGTGTAACTCTCCTCTAGGGGCTTACCTGAGTTGCCCCGTGACTTCCCCACTTTCTCCCATTTCCTGGTGCCCCTGATTTCACTCGGTTTCACCGGATGGCCTCGCATGTTGTTTTTGCCCAGTTTGGGCATGGATTCTTGACCTCGAGCTGCTGGCATGCCTGTTTGGGCCAGAACTCGCGCATGTGCAAGCAATGCCTTTGACATGCCGACCTGTAATTTTGCGGGCAAGTGGAGTGAAACAGCAGTTCTGGAACTTCTCCCTTGCTAACTGAGGGGCAGTGACCTGGGGAATGCAGCAGAGAAGCTGCGTTGGGGGTAAAATTGAAAGTTTGGCAATGGGGTTAATATGAGAGTTCATACATATGTATGACCCTCATGCATATTAATTAGGTTGCTGCCTGCCACCTGGGGGACAGAATTGCGGAGGCAGGGAGAGTGGGATAACAGGGATTCATTGTTAACCAGTGTTATTGTTGGCCAGAGGACAACTGTGGCCACAATCTGTTTAAATGGACAAAGCATTGGGTTGGTCTGCACCAGACCTTAGAAGGTGAGGAACTGTATTGCACTGCATTAGACAAACTGGGAGCTGACATCTTGATAACGTTTTGACCTTTGACAGCAGCCAATCAGTGATCTAGGTGCCCAGAACTTGGACAAAGGGACTCCTGGGAAGAGGAGGCGACTAATTCAGGCACCTAGATCATGCCCCAATAAACGAGCAGGAAAGATTGATCTCTAAGGTTATCGATTATTGATAGGCTTCATCTGCCAATCAGAACAGAGGATTCTCAGCTGAAATTGTGTGGGCCTGTTGGGATTTTTTCAGTCTGTTCCTGGACTCTGGCTGAGTCTGAGGTATCCTGTGAAAGTAGACTTTGGATTGCAAGGGCCTTTCCTAGGTAGTTTTTGGTGATTGCTGCTTGCAGAGCTAGATTGAGAAGGCGGAAAGAGATTGAACAGTGATCCAGATTCCCCAGGTACTGAGGAGTTGCTTAATGATTGCTTGTAGAAGCTAAATGCTACAGAAGCCCTGCACTAATCAGCTGAATTGGCTGCGAGGACTGTGTGAATTATATGAAGGCTGCAGTTGCTACTGAGAGTTCGCTTGCTTGTGTGGGACTTAAATTGTAATTTTGAAGAGGCAAAACATCTCTGGTTGTTGGGGTGTTAGCCAGGTGCTGCACATGTCCTGAGTGAACTGGTTAAAGTTGGCTGAGAGCTGTGTTCTAGCTGCAGCTGAAGACAAGGTTGTGGACATTGATTAGTTGAAAGGTGCGGACTGGTGTGCAGGGGCTTGCTGTTTTTGGATTCCCCTGTTGGATTGCACTTGCGCTTCTTGGAACTAAGGCTAGCACCCACTTCATTTGGCACTGGACTTCATTTGGAATAACTGCCTGTGAACTCTTCTTGCTTTGAACTCAGTGCAGAGACTGCAAGAGGACCCCCACCATTTGGGAGTTCTCACCCAGAGTCAGGGAGGGAACCTGCTAACCCCTTTCAAGTGGGACTCACTGTCTCAGGAGGTCACTGGCACTTGCTAGGGTGCTAGGGCACCTACAACCCATCAGGGGAGCCGGGCTGTGGAGCCACTTCCAGGTCTGAGCCTTCTGAGGCTGGTGCTGTCCTGCCACAGAGCTCTGCACCAGGCCAGAAGTGGCAGAAGGTGACAAGCGGCCAGAATTACAAGCAAGGTGATCAGCTGCAGGATCTTCGAGCAAGTTCCATCCTGCCCAAGGGACCAAGGCCGGCTTTCCTTCTGCCCTGTACTGCACTGAAGAAGGAGCGCCATACTCCAGGATCTTGAGATCAACAAACAGTGAATACCCAGGACCTGGTTCCTGGAAAGGAAAAAGGAGAATTTGTGTTGCTTTCTTAAACCAAGTTCTTTGCAATATTTCAGGGCCCCAACTGCCAGCCAACCCGCGGCACCGATCAAGCCTGCACCTACTGGGTACCCAGAATGACTGTTTGGGAGCACTGGTACCAGTAAGGGTGGGATTGGCCTGTGGGTCCAAATGTGCATTGTTGCTACCTATTTCACTAACGTTTCTTTCTTTCACAGCCATCCTTTATCCCAGTATCCCTTCCCTAGTCCTTACCCCCCAATAAAGCTGTGTTTGTTTGTTGAAACTGCTGTGTTAGTGAAGTTCCTTGTGTAACCCCTCTGCAAATGGGGGTTCCCAAAAGTCTTCCAGGAGCTTGCTTAAATGCTCCAAGCCTGGATGATGTTCGGCGTCTAAGCCGTTTATCTGTAAGTGCTTTTAGAGCCTCTGGTACTGTCTCTTTAAGAGCTGTCTGCCTGCAGACATAATTAATTTGGATGGGGGTCTGTGTGTTTTCCTGCTTGAGTCCCACTCGAGCTGCTGCCAAATTGCTCCATTTCTGCCATCACTAAGTGGGCAGAGTGAGCACTTTTCAAAGATATAACTGTTTGCCAGACATCATTTAGAGTAATAACGAAAATACAGTTTGTCTAACCTGCTTTTCTTTGCAATCAGAACTGTGTTTGCCTAGCCCCACTCTAGTTTTGAACTGCTGAACTGGACCAATCAGTGTGGGGGGACCTTTGAAATGGAGCCTGCTGCTGGCAAATCAGAACTTGGACTCTCATTGTGGAGCCAGCCACCTATGTACTGTATGGCCAATGCTTCTGGGAATTGTAGTTTGGACTGCAGCGCTTTTTTCCACCAACAGGGGGAGTTTACTGTGAGTGACAGCAAAACCAGCCAACTGACTGGGAGGAACTCAAAGGAAATGCCCGACTCTGTCTACTGGAAAGATCAGATGAGTTGTGACTGTGAAGAGGGAAGGAACTCCGGGCTCCTGCGCTGTTGAGTTTTCACATGGGAAGCTCGTGTGGGGCCCTGAAGTTCGGCCTACAACTGTTTGTGAGTGCCAGTGTGGACCGAATCAGAGTTGTAAGGAGAAAGAAGCACCAGAAGTGAGGAAGCCAGGCTCACCCTGTAGAAGACTGGAGAAATTGCTGAATCACACTCGGTCTGTCAGGAACTGAATCTGCTGTGTGTTCTCCCGGGTATTGTGCAGTAATTGCGATTGGGATCGAGAAGCAGCCTGCCTGGTATAGTATTTTCCTTTTACATATAAATGTGTGTAGTGCTTGTGGGGAATCGCGTTTCAAATCCCCTGTACAGTGAATTGAGTGCATGAAGCTGGAAGTAAATCCCAGCTTAATCCAGACTACATCCATTTGCTCTAAACTGCAGTGGGGTCCAGTCACAAGGACCTTGTCCACATGGTCTGCTCTTCCTGGCAATCCAGGACAATCTGCCTTCCATTCAGTTTCAGCATTGAATTTGTGAGTACAAATCAGGGTAGCTCCCTGCCATCATCTAATTGCAAGTGTTCCATCTGATTACTTTTCCTTTCTTTCTTCATGAACTGAGCCTACCGCCCGGATTACAAAGTGGGTATTGTGCATGCATTTTCCATCCTCAGGGCCCCAACCAGCTGCACCAAATAGGCTAGCCTCTTATTGCCTGGGTACCCAGTAAGAGTGACATTTGGGACATTTGGGACTCTGAAATATGTACGCAGTACTGTGATTATTAATGTGACTGAATCAATTAACCTGATTTCCTCCTGTCCTTGTTACTATCCCCTAAATAAATCAGATTTGGTTGTTTAGCAAAGTTACACTGCTTGAACTGTGGGTCTATGTTGAATTACTGTACAGTGGTTATTGTATAACTGCATCTTACTTTACAGGGGGTCCCCAGAGTCAAGCTGATTGAACCAATCCTGGGGTAAGTGTATATTGCAAGGGTACTGTGATTGATTTGTGTGGGCCACTAGTGGGGAGAAAGGGGGGTTGCAGTGACCCAGAGGGCTGTGATCAAGTCATATCAGACTGTCTTAACCCCGACCTCTGGGTGGAGGCACCCGCCATCGGATCCAGGCCCCTCAACCTGTTAGAGGCAAATCAGGCGGGGTAGTAGCCCTTAGGATAGCGCCACCTAGGGGTTACACTTGCAATTGCCCATTGCTGAGATTTATGATTTATGGTGGATCAAGGTTATTGGGGACACTGTGTGCAGAGTGGTTGGTTGGGGACGTGGGTAGGTACAGTATCCCAGGGGACTATACCAGGTGGATACCTGATCCACTAATACCTTACTCTGGGTGGAGGCACCATCTATTATCAATATTTCTGGGAACGAACCCCCAATTGTCACTGTAGCAGGACCCAGGCTCCTTACCTTGTACCAAGGACAGCAGGCAAAAGGGGGTAGCCCACTGGCATATGGCACCTGGGCTACATCTTGTAGGCACTGCTGGGATCTCCCGATTGCCAGCCATGTCTGCACCAGAAAATCTGAGTGTTGGGACCCCTGACGGGTCCCTGGGCCTCAAGCTCACTCTGCCCCAGCCCACATTTAAGCCTAGCGAAGAAGATAAGGTGAGGCTAGTGGAATGGAGTGGGGGAATGAAAATGGATCCCCAGAGGTCTTTTCTTTTGATGGGGGTACCCCAAGAAATGGAAGAGGGGGATGTTGAAAAGTGTGAATCCACTATAAAGAGACTGGGAAAGGTCAAAGTTCAAGGGGAAAATGTTTGATTCAGCTAGGGATACATTGACTATGCTGATAGAGAGTACTCACCCAACAGAGGACAACTGGATGCCTGGGGCCTTGGTGGTAGAGGAATTGACTGAGGCTCTACCGGTGGTAACTTCCTTTAGTGTGACCTCCCCGGGGGGAGGGAGTGGAGGGGCTGGATCCGTTTCTAGAGCGCCAAAGTCTGAGAAACCCCAGCCTGGTTCCATGCCTGTGGCCTTCGAGTCATACTGTAAATTGAGGATGTTCTCAAGGGTAAAACCTACCCTGAATAGTGAGAACGACTTGGAGGCCTGGGTGGATGGTGCCACCCTGTTAGTTCAGGACTGGCAATGTTCTGAAGTTGAGAAGCAGAAACGATTAGTAGAGAGCTTATGGGGTCCTGCGTTGGAGGTTATACGTTCTTTATGAGCCATGGATCCCAAAGCCCCAGCCCAGGTACACCTTATGGCCTTGGAAAGCGTATTTGGAAGTCCTGAATCCTGTGAGAACCTCATGTGGAAGTTTAAAACCACTAGGTAATGGGGGGTGGGGATCATTGTCTGCTTTTCTAACCCGGGTAGAAAGGCTGTTGAAGAGTGTGTTCTGGAAGGGGGGGTAGCAGCCCAGGCCCTAAACTGGATGAGGTTGGACCACTTAGTGAAGGCTGCTTGCTGTTCCCCTTTGTTGGTGTTACAGCTGCACTTAGCAGACTGGAAGAATAATCCCCCTCCATATTGGGTTTTGGTCCGGGAGGCTGAAGAGGAGCAGGGTCACTGAGGGATGCACACGGCCTCCACAGCCATGATGCAGATGGAACAAGAGATGCCCCTTTGTGAGGTACAGAAATGAAGGACTTTGTTGAGGGAATTTAAGGATGTAGTCACCTCGGCTAAACTAGCTGTGGGTTCAGATTCGACTGAGGCACCCAGGATGAGTGGTATAGTCCCTAATGTAGGCCCAATAATGTTTGGCACTGGGTCCCCTGCCCTGCTCCAGTACCCCCTTGACGTAGGGGTCAAGGCTGAAATAGAGGAATTCATCCAGAGGGTAGCTGAGTTAGAGAAGGTGGGGGTGCCAGTTGCTGCCCAAGGAAATGAGCGGGTTGTAGTGTGGAATCATGCTGCTCAGTGCCCTGGTGGGAATGCCTGGGGCTCGTCTGGTGGCGACAGATTGGCCACGGCCCCAGGAACCCGACATTTGCTATAGGTGTGGGGGTGAGGGCCCTATACAGAGGGGGTGTAGGGTGTCTTTAGACCATTCATCTTACAGAGATAGGGCACCCACCAACCCAGCCCACAAACAGGGAAACTACGGGGGGCCTGATAGAGGAGCACATTGGGGCCCCTTGCAGGTCCAGCTGCATGGCTCACACAAGGGGTTCATCTGGCAGAGCCGCCAAGTCAGCACCAGAAGACATGCCTAAATTCGTGGGACCAACAACCGAGACCAAGATCACCATCAACGGAGACCCCACCTGGGCTGTTCTGGATAGCGGCTCCCAGGTTACCATTATTTTTAAATCCTGATGTGATCAGCATTTACCAGATGTGGAGACACAACCATTTGAAGGACTGCACATGTGGAACTTCAGTGAAAAGGCATAACCTTATCTTGGCTATGTCAAAGTGTGGTTGGTGTTCCCTACCAAGGTGGCTGGAGTGAGTGAAGCTGTAGAGACCCTAGCTTTGATTTTCCCAGAAGCTAACATCTACAATGGGGTGCCTGTGTTAGTGGGCACAAATGCCCATATGTTTGGACATCTGGCCCAGTTGTGTTGTGCTTGACTACCTGAAAGAAATGGTGAGAAATGCCTGTCACACCCCTGCTCTGGGAGGCCTTCTGAAGGAAGGGGCAAACCCCTGTTGAGGAGCCTGATGGTCCCGTGGGGATAGTGTGGAGAAGAGATGGGGATGAAATTGTGCTCCCACCAAATGCAGAATGCAACATTTCTGGTGTGGTCAGGTTAAAGAAGGATGTCAAGAATGAGATACTGATGTTGGATGCTCCAGACGAACATGGGTTGCCAGTGGGACTGTTAGTCAAGCCCAGTGTTTTGCCAGCCAGCGCGCATGCACATGTTCAGAGGTTGACTGGACAAGTGAAGAATGTCATGGATAAGGAAGTGGTGATGAGGAAAGGGCGGACCACGGCTCAAATACATTGCACTGACATGGCAGCGCACACCGCTGCAGCGAGCAGAGTCACCCCATCGGGAACTGACCCGGGATTGTTTGATCTGAGTGATTCTCGCATCCCAGAGGAATGGAAAGACAGAGTGAGAGTGAGGGAAAAGCTGGCTGCTGGATGAATGTTTTCTCCCTGCATGAATGGGATGTAGGGTGTATAAGTGGAGAGCAGCATCGGATGCAACTCATGGATGACAAGTCTTTTCAAGAGAGATCAAGACAGCTGGCTCCAGCCGATATTGATGACATCCGGTGGCACTTGCAAGAGATGATGGCCACAGGGATTATTCAGGAATATAGGAGCCCATATGCATCACCAATTGTGGTGGTGAGAAAGAAATGAGGGGCTATATGCATGTGCATGGACTACCATACACTGAATAAGCGGACTGTGCCAGATCAATATACTATGCCCAGAGTTCAGGATGCACTGGATTGTTTGAATGGAAGCCAATGGTTCTCGGTTCTGGATCTGCAGAATGGCTACTATCAGATACTGATGGCCCCCAGGATCAGCAGAAGATGGCTTTTATATGTCCCCTTGGATTTTAAGAGTTCCTGAGAATGCCACAGGGGATCTCAGGCACACCCGCCACCTTCCAGTGCCTGATAGAGAAAGCTGTAGGGGATATGAACTTGCTGGAGTGTTTGGTCTACCTGGACAATATCATCATGTTCAGGAAGGCTCTGGAGGAACATGAGGCCCAGCTGATGAAAGTGTTGGACCGCCTGGAAGAATTTGGACTGAAGCTGTCCATTGATAAATGCCAGTTCTTTCTGACCTCGGTCAAGTACGTGGGGCACATAGTTTCTGAAAAAGGCATACAGACTGATCCCAGCAAGATTAAGGCCCTTACCACTGGACCTAAGCCACGAACTCTGAAGGAATTACAGCGGCTACTTGGTTTCTGCGGATATTGTAAAGGATTACACCCAGGTGGTATGGCCACTCTTGAATCTGTTACAGGGGTATCCACCCACCAACAAAAGCAAGAAAACTACAATGCCCGGGGCTTCTGCTAGACCTGTTAGCTACAGCATTTCCGACCATCTGAACCTTTCAGCAAGCAATGGAATGAAGAATGCGATGAAGCTTTTGAGGACATCATCTATTGTTTGACCCATGCCTCAGTGCTGGCCTGTGCGGACCTGCAGAAACCCTATGTACTTCATGCTGATGCCAGTTTTAGTGGACTTGGGGCCATATTATACCAAGAGCACTGCGGAGCTTTGCATCCAGTTGCAATCGCCAGTCGGAGTTTAAATCCTTCAGAACAAAGGTATCCTCTTCATAAGTTGGAGTTTCTGGCATTGAAATGGGCCATATTAGACCATTTCCATGATTATCTGTGTGGGGCCAAGATCTCCGTGAAAATGGATAACAATCCCCTCACCTACGTGCAAAGCACTGCTAAGGTGGATGCAGCTGGTCATAGTTGGCTGTCAGCTTTGTCTACCTATGATTACTGCGTGGAGTACTGCCCAGGCCTAAACCATGTAGATGCTAACTCCTTGTCAAGGAGGTCCCAAGCCTACACTAATGAGAGCTCTAGCTGGGTAAAAATTTCGGAACAAGATGTGAAGGCCTTGTGCAAGAAACATGATGGAGAAGACACTTTCTCCCAAGGACACCCACTGCCAGGTAGAATGTCTGTGGGGCCTCAGGGAGCTGACTTCCAGTTGTCTACTGCCGGCTGACCACCCTAGGTGTAAGATCCCTTCCCCAATGAACTAGTCAAGACCTACTGTACAGCGGGAGCAAAGCGCCAGCCCAGTCACCGGGCAGATTATACAAGTGCTTCTACAGCAGGGGAGCCAGGATCAAGTGGGCACCATCTATCCCCTGGCACAGCTCCTGCTATGCAAATGGCCTAAGTTGTGGCTGAAGAAGGGGTTGTTGTACAGAGAGACTGAGGACCAGCAGGGGGCCCCTCAGGAGCAGTTGGTACTACCGGAAAATATGTTACAACTGTGTTGAAGGCTGTACATGATGAGATGGTGCATTTGGGCACTGAACGCACTTTGGACCTGGCTAAGAGTCAATTCTATTGGCCAAAGATGGGGGCAGATTTGGAAATGTATTGCAAAAGCTGCATGACATGTATACAAAGGAAGATGCTTCCCCAGAGGGCTACTCCCTTAGTCAACAACAAAACTAGTGGCCCCATGGAATTGGTATGCATAAACTTCCTTACACTGGAACCTAACTCACGCAACATTTCCAACATACTAATTGTCATGGACCATTTCACCTGATATGCTCAAACTCATCCCACCAAGAATCAGTGATCTTCCACTGTGGCCAAAATATCGGTGGAGAAGTTTTTCGTGCATTATGGTGCCACCCAGAGGATCCATTCTGATCAGGGCCATGATTTTGAAAGTCGTCTCAAAGAACTATTGTCATTGTGGGGTATCAGGAAGTCCTTAATCATGCCTCACCATCCCCAAGGTGACCCTCAACCAGAGAGATTAAACAGGACTTTGTTAGATATGCTGAGCACCTTGGATCCCTGGGACAAGCGCACATGGAGTCAGTGGGTGAGCACCCTGGTTCATGCCTGCAACTGGACATGAAATGATGCTACAGGGTTCTTTCCCTACTAACTCATGTTTGGGAGGGAAGCCCATCTGCCAGTGGACCTGTTGCTAAGGAGTCTCCTCGTATGGTCTGGGAGCTGGAGATATTCACAGTATGTAAAGAGGCTGAAACAAAAACTAGATAATGCATACCATCTCGCTTCAGAAATGGCCACTAAGAGAAACCAGGTTAATAAAGAGCACTATGATAAGAAAGTGCAGGTGCAAGATTTGGAAGCAGGTGACTGAGCACTACTACAATAGCTGGACATACCAGGGAAGTATAAAATAGCCGACAGATGGGGAAACACCTTGTATATCATTTTGGAGAAGCTTGAAGGCCTACCACTATACAAAATTTGGCCTGAGGGAGAGACTCATGGGCACAAGATTATTCATCGTAACTATCTGCTGCCTGTAACCCTCTTGTTACCCAGGGTTACTAGAATCCCAGTAAGACCTAGTGGTAGGCAGGAAAGGCAGCTTGTGAAACTCCAGTTAAATGGGTTTCACACTGTCTCACTCTGTTCTCAGTCTCAGCTGAGACTGAGGGATGACATCACCATAGAACTATTGCAGCTGCATGAGCCACAATGGAATCTGCAGCAGGGAGTTGGAGTAGAATGTTGGGAGGTTTGAACAGTAGGTAGGTCTGTAGGTCAGTTGGAGTTGGGAGCTTGCTGAGAGAGCAGCACAGCAGCTCTGTGTAGGCTCTTGGAGCCTCAGCCCTGACATAGGGCCACAGTTAGAAAAAAGGTGTGTGTTTCCACCTTAAGAGAGACACAGAAGATAATTGTAAAGTGGTGGAGACCGCTGTTTCGGGTCTCAGTGCCTCCTCCTTCCGGGGATAGGGGTCATGAAAGGGTTTCCTGCGTATTCCAGGGGCAACCCCCTGGTTCTGCTACTAGTGGAGAAGCTGCCAATTTGTTCAAGAGTTTTTTTGGGAAACAAGAAGATTTATGAATCGCCTGTGGGGCACCTGCAACCGGAGGGTGAGTTTCTACTCTTCCTAAAGGGCCTATGTTTTTTCACCCTGGGACTTGTGTGATAGTGGGGATTGGACTACTGAAATAGTGGGAGGCCTAGAGTAATAGGCTTAGCCAAAAGTAAAAGTATGTTCAAGTCCTGCACATAGTGGAAGTCAAGACATGTAAAGGAGATGTGACATACGTCTACCCAGTAATCTACATTGCCAAGCTTTCAGAAAAGAGTTGTTTAGTTTCCAGAGAAATGGCCTGGTATGGACTGTGAGAGCTGGAGGTGGGAGACCCCCCATCTTTAGTGACCAGGTCCATCTCTACGGATTTGCTCTGTGGATTTCTACTTTGCCTCATGCACTTGGCCAGTGATGAGGGAAGTACCCAGACGTGGGATTGGAAGGAAAATTCCCTCTAGGAGTCGAAGGCTCTAAGGTGGTTTGGGGACCTACAACAGGAAAACTGGTTCATTTCCTAAAATGGACCTCGGATCAAGTGGCCGGCGGGGGAGCCGGGCCAGTGGGGAAAACCCAAGTAGTGTACAAGTCGGGCTGTGTACCGAAAGCTGCGTGCAAGTCCGGGCTGTGTTCCTGGTGGGTTCAGAGCCTGGGGGCTGGAAATAATGATGAAGTGTTCTGTTGTCTCTAATCTGCATTGCCAGGAATGTAGCCCCATGGGGGTCCGTCTATGCTTTGTTTGTTCAGCTTGGATGTGAATAAAAGCCACACTGTAGAATCCCATTCCTGGTTCTGGACATTACAGTTATTGCTTCCTGCATTCGGATTTACTTGGGTGCCCCTGTGCAGAGTAGCCAAACCTAGGCCCCCTGTGCCGAGTAACCTCATCCTCCCCGAACCCAGTCCCCACCAGGTACTGCTGTCAGCTTCAACAGCATGCCACCTGTCATTTTTGCAAAAAAGGCAGGGGTGAGGGGTTACATGCCTATTGGTAACAAAGTAGTAAATCCTGAAAATGCTGTGGACGATTCCTCATCACCCCCCCTCCACACACCTCTCGAGCTGCTGCATGCAGGAGACAAAGGCAAAGAAGAAGTGATGCCATGGGGGCTAGGCCTGCCCAGGTGAGGAGGTCTCAGATGAGGAGGACATTGATGAGGAGTCTTAGGTGGAGAATGATGATACCCTGTGTATTCATTATCCTACCCCAGAGCTAGCCAGGCTGTTTCAGAGACTGCCCCTGATAAGGGTTATGCCTAGGAGACAGGGTAGGGATAGGGAGTCTGTTCAGGCCGTACTCTCAGGGGGGGCCACTCTGGACTTGAATACTGATCCAGCTGAGCTGCTTGAGGGGTATCGGAGCAGCTCAACCGTAGATACACCTGTGGAATGGCCACAGGGTGGTTCTGAGGATCAGGAAGGAGAGGGGGAAGAAGAATCTTTTGGAGGGCTCACCTCAGAACTGAACACTAATCTGACTTTGTCCTTTGAAGGAACCTGGGTTAGTCCCCCTTGAGCTGTAGGTGATGCTAGGGAGGTATTGGAATCCTTTGCCCCAATAGCTGAGGAACAGGATGAACAGGGAGAGTGTGAGGAGGAGGAAGAATCCACAATTGACCCCGGGGTGGTTAGTAGTTCCAGCATTCAGGAGACTCCTAGAAGGACAGGGAGGACAATACAGCCTGTTTTTAAACTGACAGATGATGCCACTTGAGTTCCTACAGACTTGCCCTTGTTTGTAGTACATAAGGGAGTGTACATTACCCCTAGGTCCCTACAGAAAGTGGTTATGTGCCCTGCTGATGCTACACCCCCTAGGTCCTAGAAAAAGGTGACCAGAAGAAGAAGAAGAGGGAGGTGAACAGGGTACCTAGGAGGGTTGGGGAAAAGAAGTGTACTCTGTGGGATGTTAGTATTCTATGGTTGATAGGTTAATCCTATGGGTGCCACTTTTCATGTGGCCAAGGGGCTCATAAAGGGAAAAGAAATTCACTAGATTGTACATAATGTTCTGTGTTAGAATGCTGAAATGGTTACTGTATATTAGATAGGAATCAGGTATATAGTTAAACATTTTATTAAGGTTGCTGTTTCAGTCGGGTATCTTTCCTTTACGCTTGTCATGGAAGCCAAGTGTTTTGAGGGGGAGGAGTGTAACCCCCCTCTGGGAACTTACCTAAGTTGCCCAGTGATTTCTCAATTTTCTCCTATTTCCTGGTGCCCCTGATTCCCCTTGGTTTCCCCGGATGACCCCGCTGTTGTATTTGCCCCAGTTGAGGAGGCGTGGAATCTGACTGCGAGCTGTACCTGTTTGGGCCAGCACTTGTGCAACCTCAAGTGACTCCTTTGATGTGCCGACCCACCATTTTGTGGGCAAATGGAGTGTGACACAATGGTCCCGGCTCCTCTCCCTTGCTAACTGAGGGCCCGTGACCTGGGAAATGTGGCAGAGAAGCCATGCTAGAGTTAAAATTTAAAGTTTGGCAATGGGGATAATACGAGGGTTCATACATAAATATGCCCTTATGAATATTAATTAGGTTGCTGCCTGCTGCCTGGGGGGACAGAACTGCGGTGGCAGTGACAGTGGGATGACATGGACCATTTGTTAACCAGTGGTATTGTTGGCCAGAGGACATTCCGGTGGGGTGTTTAAACGGACAAAGCATTGGGTTGGGCTGCACCAGTGAGGAACTGTATTGCACTGCATTAGACAAAGTGGGGGCTGACATCATGATAACGTTTTGACCTTTGACAGCAGCCAATCAGTGATCTAGATGCCCAAAACTTGGATAAAGGGACTCCTGGAAAGAGGAGGGGACTAATTCAGGTGCCTAGAACATGCCCCAATAAACAAGCAGGAAATATTGATCTCTATCGTTATCGATTATTGATAGGCTTCATCAGCCAATCAGAATGGAGGATTCTTGACTGAAACTGTGTGGACCAGCTGGGATTTTTTCAGTCTGTTCCCAGGCTATGGACGAATCAGAGATATCCTGTGAGAGTGGAGTTTGAACTGCAAGAGACTGTCCCAGGTCCTTTTTGGTGATTGCTACCTGCAGAGCTGGATTTAGAAGGGGGAGAGAGACTGAACGGTGATCCAGATTCCCCAAGTACTGAGGAGTTGCTTAATGATTGCTTGGAGAAGCTAAATGCTACAGAAACCCTGCACTAGTTGGCTGGATTGGCTGCGAGGACTGTGCAAATTATCTGAAGGCTACAGTTGCTACTGAGAGTTCGCTTGCTTGTGTGGGACTGAAATTGTAATTTTGAAGAGGCACAGCATCTCTGGTCATTGGGGTGTTAGCCAGGTGCTGCACATGACTTGAGTGAACTGGTTAAAGTTGGCTGAGACCTGTGTTCTAGCTGCAGCTGAAGACAAGGTTGTGGACATTGATTAGTTGAAAAATGCAGACTAGTGTGCAGGGGCTTGTGGTTTTTGGATTCCCCTGTTGGACTGCACCTGCGCTTCTTGGAACTAAGGCTAGCACCCACTTCATTTGGCACTGGACTTCATTTGGAATAACTGCCTGTGAACTCTTCTTGCTTTGAACTCAGTGCAGGGACTGCAGGAGGACCCCCACCATTTGGGAGTTCTCACCCAGAGCCAGGGAGGGAACCTGCTAACCCCTTCCAAGTGGGACTCACTGTCTCAGGAGGTCACTGGAACTTGCTGGGGTGTTAGGGCACCTACAACCCATCGGGGAGCCAGGCTGTGGAGCCACTCCCAGGTCTGAGCCTTCTGGGGCTGGTGCTGTCCTGTCACAGAGCTCTGCACCAGGCCAGAAGTGGCTGAAGGCGACAAGCGGCCAGAACTACAAGCAAGGTGACCAGCTGCAGGATCTTCGAGCAAGTCCATCCTGCCTGAGGGACCAAGGCCGGCCTTCCTTCTGCCCTGTGCTGCACTGAAGAAGGAGCTCCATACTCCAGGTTCTTGAGATCAACAAACAGTGAATACTCAGGACCTGGTTCCTGGAAAGGAAAAAGAGAAATCTGTGTTACTATCTTAAATCAAGTTCTTTGCAATATTTCAGGGCCCCAACTGTTGGCCAACCCGTGCCACGATCAGGCCTACACCTAGTGGGTACCCAGAAGGACTATTTGGGAGCACTGGTACCGGTGGGGGTGGGGTTGGCCTGCGGGCCCAAATGTTTATTATTGCTACCTATTTCGCTGACTTTTTCTCTCCCTCTCTCCCCCCCTCCCCCTCTCCCCCTCTCTCGCTCACAGCCATCCTTTGTCCTGGTATCCCTTCCCTAGTCCTTACCCCCCCACAATAAAGCTGTGAATTTGTTTGTTGAAACTGCTGTGTTAGTGAAGTTCCTTGCAATTGCTCATTGCTGAGATTTATGATTTATGGTGGATCAAGGTTATTGGGGACACTGTGTGCAGAGTGGTTGACTGGGGAGGTGGGTTGGTACAGTATCCCAGGGTGCTGTACCAGGCAGATACCTGCCCACTAATACCTTACTCTGGGTGGAGGCACCATCTATTATCAATATTTCTGGGAACAAACCCCCAATTGTCACCGTAGCAGGACCCAGTCCCCTTACCTTGTACCAGGGACAGCAGGCAAAGCAGGGTAACCCACTGGCATATGGCGCCTGGGCTACATATGTTTAAAAATGACATCCTATTTACTAAAAAAGATCCATTTCATAATCGCAATAAGGAACTCCAGGAGGTGTGTTATGGTGGACTGACAGCCCTTCTTGGGTGGTGGAAGCACCCAGTTTGCCTTGTGCAACCCACCCAATGCTGGCTGCTATCCCACTATAATGCATCCCCTGCCATGCCGTATTGCTCAGTTATGAAATGGGTAGGAAGAATGCTGGATCCTAACTCGCTGAGAGGTACTTTCAGTCAGGCCATTATCCCAGCATAACAGCCCAGCTGAAAGTACCTCTAAGGAATCAAGGCTCTGCACACATGCAGAGAGTTATCCGCAGCTACACTGCACTGACCTGCCAAAAACAAACATGGCTACTACGGCATCATGCCCCCACTCCTCTCACCCGCCCCCCCACTTTGTTTGTATAACTGGTTTTGTACTGCTGCAGACCTGAGCTCTTGCATTCTGATCCCAGATGTGACTCCCAAAACTGGCCCTAAAAGATGCCTGCTATTTTGAATTTGAAACATCCACAGACATTCTGCTGATTATGTCACTGCTCAAAAGACCTTAATGGTATCACAAATAAACCACTGATGGCACCTCTAAAAACATCCAACTGCGGCTACACAAGCTACTGCAAATTATATCCTTTTTTAAATACTCAACAGGTTTACTGAATTAAGCAGGGTCCGACGCCAGTGTTGCCACTGAAATAGCTGCTAAAACAGCCGCTAGTTACAACTGATGCTGTGCCATGCTCTCTAAAGCAGCTGCTACCCTAATTCTGTTGTGTTGCCCATACAAGCTGTATACATGTAGCATTGGCACCACCTACTGGCCAAGTGCTGCTATAATCTGTAAACAGCACTGCTTTTTCTTTTTAACTGTTTTTTTGTTTGTTTTACATTTGTTTTCAGATTTCTTTTATTTTCAGTAAAATATACATATTTGTAGAAAACATGTCTTTATTAATGGGCAACAGACCCATTTCATTATCGCAATAAGGTACTCCAGGTGGTGCGTTATGGTGGGCTAGCAGCCTTTCTTGGGTGGTGGAAGCATTCAGCTTCACCTCATGCTTTAACCCACCCAAGGCGAGCCATTATACCACCATAATGCACCCCTTGTCATGCCTTACTGCTTAGAGGTATATGGTGCTGATTCTTCATGCTGTTGATTTTGCTTATGGATTTCATTGTCCTTATGCTGCTTTTGATGTTCATGGATACTATGGTAACTTATAAATGTTGTAAATTCCGATATTCTGACTCATGTACAACATTACTTGTGGTTGTTTTATGTGCTACTTGCTTCCCACTGTATGTTGTGATAATTGCTTGTTAAATGTACTCATATAAATTCTTCTGTACCCCACCTCCCCCGGTCACAATTGGAAATGAGCCTTTCATTAGTCTGCTTGTTAACCCTGGTATAACATGTTCAAATAAATAAAATCCTTTGTCGATCCCCAAGATGTAAGCACAATGGATATTTAAAAATGTATAAACTGTGGATCTATCCACATAATGAATATAGATGCATGTTCACATGGAGCCTGCTACACGGGCAAGACAAAATGCTAAATTAAGATGCAAATTGGATAACATACAGTATGAGGGCAATTTGACATGGAAATGTTAAACATCAGACTGAGGAGCTAGATGTCACTGTACACCTGGGGACCAATGACCTGGCTAGGGATGGGGCTGACATAGTGCAGGGGGAGTTTAGGGAGCTGGAGAATGATCTTAGACAGGTAGCATGCTCAGTGGCTTTCTCTGATTTGCTGCCTGTCTATGACAGGGGAGAAGAGAGGGATCTCTGCACAAAGGTTGAAGGAATGGTGAGAGAGGAGGGGTTCTGCTGCACTGGAAACCATGACTGGGGCATGGCCATACTGGGCTATAATCTGTTTAGGAAAGACAGGGTATGAAGGAAAGGAAAGTGTGTGGTGCTTTATCTGAGGGAAAGCATAAAAATGACAGAGGTACAGGGAATACGAGGGGTGCGGGGGAGAACAGAGGTACTGTGGCTCACCCTGGAGACAGGGAATTGAGCCACTATTCGCTCTGGCATAATGATGCAGTGAAGTTTTAATTAGCCGACAAATTTTGGGCGAAGTAGCAAAATCCACCTCCATGGATCATTTTGTAAAGTTTCCCTGCCTGATAAGAAATTCGCCACTTGTAAGTTCGTGTTACCCTTGTTTTTTTTTTTTTTAAAAAGCAAGGTGAAGTTGGAAATGGCGATTCCCTCCGCCGATCGCCAGCCTGATCTTTCCCTGGTGTGTAGTTGTCCACCCTCACTCGCTGATCACTGGCCCAAAATAGAATTAAATTCCCTGGTGTCTAGTGCCTCCACCCCCCCCCCCGCCAATCGTACAGCCCTGTGTAAAATTAAATTCCCTGGTGTCTAGTGGTCCCTCCTCTGCCGATCGACAGCCAATGTAAATTTTATTCTCTGATGTCTAGTGCCCCCCACCAATTGCTGTCCCAATGTAAAAGTCCCCTGGTGTCCAGTGGTCCCTCTTCCCATCTGCACCCATGCTAGATAAAAAACACATTCCCTGATGTCTAGCAGCCCCCGCTGATCATCAGTCTAGTTAAATTTAATTTACCTGGTGTCCAGTGGTCCCCCTCTACCAATCACTGGCCTGATGTAAATTATATAGTTTCCCTGGTGTGCAGTGGTCCCTCCCCCCACGCACATCCATGCCAGATCAAGGTCTCCCCCACCTTTCATTGACCCGATGTAAAAAATTTCCCTGGTGTCCAGTGGTCCCTCCCCCCACCTGCACCCATGCTAGATCATATAAACATATTCCATGGAGTCTAGTGGCCCCTCCCCAGACTCTCACCCATGCCTGATCTTTGAAAACATATTCCCTGGTGTCTAGCAGACCCCCCCCCAGCAGGCAGTGCCCTACAACCCTGCCCCCCCATCCCAACTCCAAGCAGTTGACTGACACAGCACTCTCCTCTCCAGCATGCTAACCGCCCGACAGAGCTGTAAATGAATGAGCATGTACTTGTACAAACACAGGCACATTCATTGACAGGCCAGCTTCCACTTATTCATTCTGTCAGCAGTGCAGACAAGAGTAGAGGGCTGTTCTGGTTGCTGACAGGGGGTCGGGATGTGAAGAATGGCATTGTGAATCCCTTCCCTCCATTCTTGTCTGTGCCACTGACAGAATGAATGAGTTCAATGAATGAGAATGAGCTGGCAATGAATGAGTGCGTGCTTGTACAGGTACGTAATCATTCATTGACAGCTCAGTTGGGCTGCTGACGTAGTGGAGAGCGGAGGACTGTGCTGGTCTCCTGGCTCGGGTTGGAGGTGGGGAGGAGCAGGGTAATGGGGCACTACCTGCTGGGGTGGGGGGTCCGTTAGACACCAGGGAATAAGTTTTGAAAGACCAGGTGTGGTTATGGGACCACTACACACCAAGGAATATGTTTATATAATCTAGCATTGGTGTAGGTGGCGGGAGGGACCACTGGACACCAGAGAAACTGTTTACATTGGGCCAGCAATCGGCGGGGTTGGGGGAGACCATGATCAGGTATGGGTGTGGGGGAGAGACCACTGGACACCAGGGAAACTATATGGATTCACCCATGTGGCGTGCAAACAAAGCGCTTGGTAAATGAGAGTGCAGGCAAAAATGTGACACCGAAGGTGAGTGGCATGGACTGGATCACTCTCAGCCAGACCACACACAGTGTCTGCAATATTTTTGCCCCCCGCAGTCCCCTTCAAATTAATATAAACACTCCACCTGCTTGCACAAGTTGGGGGCAGAGGCAAAGAGTTACGGCCCTAGTGCTGACAGTACCAGATGGTCTGGATTCTGGTACGCTAATATAGCACATGCTGTGATGATAGCACTCTGATTACGGCACCCTACTTGTGGCACCTTCACAATGGCATACCAACTATATGATTTACATCAGGCCAGTGATCAGTGGGTGGGGGAATCACTAGACACCATGGAAATTAAATTTAACATTGGGCCAGTGATCAGCCGGGGGGGACCACTAGACACCAGGAAATGCAATTTTACATCGGGCTGGAGATTGGTGGGGGGGGAAGGGAACCACTAGACACCAGAGAATTGAATTTACATCTGTTTGCCAATCAGCAGGGGTTGGTGGGTGGGAGGACCACTAGACACCAGGGAATTCTATTCTACAAGGGAGGCGATCGGTGGGAAGGGGGGACAACTGACACTAAAAAAGGAAAAAAAAGAAAATCTGAAAAATGCAGCAAAGTTGCCCAACTTTGCCAGTGGAGTTCAAACTCCGCATTTTACGGAGCATTTTTGGGGGGTGAAGTTTTGTACTTAGCACTGAGGATTAATTTCATAAACTGTGGGAAATCCGTGAATTAATTTGCAGTGCAGTTTCCCAACTTTGTACATCTCTACTCTGGCGTGATCTGTAGACTTCCAGCACAGGAGAAGGAATTAGATAAGTAACTGGTGGAAGCCATTGGCAAAATAGCAGAAAAGGAGGTGCTGCTGATGGCGGACTTCAATCTGCAAGGTGTAGATTGCAGCCTCCCAGCTATGACTTCAGCTAGGAGCAAGGACATCCTGGACTCTCTGCAGGGGGCATATCTCAAGTAACTAGTCAGTAAATCCACTCATGATGGGACAATACTGGAACTGGTATTTACTAAGAAGGACAGTGTTGCAGACATCAAGGTGGGGTCTACATGGAGATCAGCAATCACTGTACATTGTGGTTTAATATAAGGACAGCTGCCGAATGAAACCACACAGTGGATCTCCAGAACTGCATGTAGTACTCCAGATGGGGTCTCACCAACTGTCTATACAGAGGGATAACAACTTCATGTTTTCTACTGGTGATGTCTCTCCCTATGTGTTCAAGTATCCCCCCAGCCCTCCTTACTGCCTTCTCACATTGCTTGCTTATCTTTAGGTCATCTGATATGACTACCCCAGGTCCCTTTCCATTTTTGGTGTTGTTAGTACCTCCACCACCATTGTGTACTCTTCCCTGGGGTTTTTGTTTCCCAGGTGCATTACTTTGCACTTCTTTGCACTGAATCTGAGCAGCCATACTTCTGACTATTCCTCTAACCTTGGTAAGTCACTTCTCATCCTTTCCACCCCTTCCCCCCCACCGTGAATCAACCCTGTTGCAGATCTTGTGTCGTCTGCAAAGAGGCATACTTGTCCTTCCAGTCCCTCTGCAATGTCGCTTACAATGACATTAAAAAGGACTGGTCCCAGTACTGAACCCTGTGGTACCCCGCTAGTAAGCCCCCTTTCTTCCAAGTGGACTCCATTTACTGTTACCTTCTGTGTCCTTTAGTCCAGACAGTTTTTTACCTAGGCTACCACTCCCTGAGACCCACTCCCAGGCTGCTAACTTGTTCATTAATCGTTTGTGTGGGACTCTGTCATATTCCTTGCTAAAGTCTAAGTAGGCCATGTCCACAGCTCCTTCCTGGTCTACTACTTTGGTCACCCAGTCAAAGAAATCTATTAGATTTGTCTGACATGACCTTCCTACTGTGAATCCATGCTGCCTTGGGTCCTGTGCCCTGCTGGCCTCTAGGTACTCAACAAATCTTTCTTTCAGAAGTGATTCCATCATTTTCCCTACCATTGAAATCAAACTAACAGGTCTGTAGTTTCCTGCCTCTGCTTTGCTCTCACTTTTGTGAAGGGGAATCACATCTGCTCTCCTCCAGTCTTCAGGTGCCACACCACCTTCCCATGTTTTGTTAAAACTGGTAGTCAGTGGTGTCACTAGTTCTCCCCTTAGTTCTTTTAGAATTCTGGGGTGAATCCCGTCGGGTCCCATTGCTTTGTCTACCTTTAGTTTTAGGAGTTCTTTCAGATCCCTTTCTTCTGTGAATGTACTGGTGTCAATTCCCCTATCCAGAGTGCTTCTATTGATTGGATTAAGTACCTCCGCGTCTCTTCTTTTATGAATACTGAGCAGAAGTATTCGTTCAGTATCTCTGCTTTTTCACTGACACCCTCTGCTCACCCACCCTGCCCTTTTTTAAGCCTCACTATCCCTCCCTTGGTCTTTCTTCACTCCCTAATGTACCTATAAAAGGTTTTATACCCCTTCTTAACTGAGTTGGCTATCCTTTTCTCGGATTGGGCCTTTGCTATTCTGACTGCCTTCCCTGTTCCTCCTGCTTTAACTGATGCAGTTCTCTGTCCTGCTCCTTCTTTGTTTCCTTATACTTCCTGAATGCTATCTTTTTCTCCCTAGCCTTCCCGGCCACCTCTTTTGAGAACCATAGTGGTTTTTCTTTCATTTTGATTTGTTTATTTGCTCCACACAAAGACTTGTTACCTCTGTGATGGCAGTTCTGATTTTTCCACATTGTTCCTCCACCCCTTCTTCTTGCCTGTTTGAGAGTGCTTTTCTGAGGCACTCTCCCATTTTGCCAAAGTCAGCCCTCCTAAAGTCTAATACCCTCACTTTTATATGGCTTGTCTCTATGGCTGTGTTTATCATGAACTACACTGTTTGGTGGTCACTTGTTCCCAGATGGCTACCCACTTCTAAATCTGAGATGATCTCTCTGTCCCCATTTGAGATTACCAGGTCTAAAATTGCTCCCTCCCCCATGGGTTCCAACACTAGCTGTCTGAGGCATGCCCTTTGTAGGGCATCAAGAATAACCCTGCTCTTGGATGTGACTGCAGCAAAGGTGCTCCAGTTAACATCTGACATATTCAGGTCCCCCATCAACAATATCTCCCCTTTTTCTGCCATCCTAAGGATGCCTTCTATCATTTCCTTGTCCATTTCCTCCCCCTGAAATAGGGGTTTGTATACAACCCCTGTGCAGATTGTGATGCCATTTCCCATCTCCAGAGTGACCCACCGTGCCTCCTCTTCTCCCTGTTTACCCTTTAGTTCCGTTGCTTTGATCCCTTCCCCTACGTAGAGACCTACTCCTCCTCCTTTTCTACCCTCCCTGTCCCTCCTGTAGATTGTGTACCCTGGTATGTTGACATCCCAGTCATGGTTCTCTGTGTACCATGTTTCTGTGACTACCACAATATCCAGGCATCCCTCTTCCATCAAGGCCGCTAGTTCAGGGAGCTTGTTACCCAGACTATGGGCATTGGTACTCATTGCCCTCCATTTTTTGATGGCCTTACCCCTTTTAGCCCCATCCCTGTCCTTACTGCCTTTGCCTTTTTCTCCATTTACCCCTGCTCTATCGACTTCTCTATTTTGGTGTTTACCCCACTAACTACCCTGTTTTGTTGGGGGGGCTGGGATTTTCCTGCTCCTTTTCAGTGCCTCCCTCCTTGACTACTTTAAATGCTTGCCAATGAAGCATTTAAACATATTACCTAGGATCCTAGTTCCCATCCTGGACAGATGCAGACCATCATGCCAGTATAGGCCTGTATCCCTCCAGGTGGACCCCCGGTCCCCAATGAAGCCAAAACCCTGAGCTCTGCACTAGTATTTCAACCACTGATTGAATCCCATGGTGCTGAGCACCCTAGCTTCACCCATGCCAGACAGGCAGCACCTCTGAGAAGGTTACCGTGTGTGCTACTTGTCTAAGGCCCCTCCCCAACTACACAAACTCCCCTGCACTGCTCTGATCCCATTCCCAGCCAGGTCATGTGTCCTTAGGTGGACAATGACATCCTGATCCCTCCCCCATGCAGCTGCTTCTGCGATACTGAGGTTCACTCCCTGTCCCTCCAAGCCATGCCGCCGGGCAAGTACTTTACCTCCCTCCCTCCTCCCTCCCTCAGTTCTACCCTCCAACAATTGAGTCCCCCACCAGGAGTTGCTTCCTTTACCTGTGGGGTCCCGTGCTACCCTCCTGTGGGTCTCCTTTGTGAAGGTTCCCAGTATCCTCCTCGGTCTCCACTGTGGGTGCCTCCATAGAGGAACCACACTCTGCCAGAATGGTGTATGAATTGTGGAGAGGTACAGCTGGAGGGATGTGCCTCTGTTCCACCACCCTCACCCTGCCTGAGCCCACTGTGATCCAACCGCTCCCCTTTCTTGGCAATCTCTGAGGCAGCGGCAGTGGAACTGGTTGTCCCTGGGTGGGAGAGGAGGTCCCCCAAATCCTGATCAACTCAGCCTGGAGATGAGCAGCCTCCTCCCTCAGCCCAGAGAGGTGCCTGCAGATGGGACAACACCGCGTCCTCCAGAATGTCTCCCGGAAGACTGCCACTCTACTGCACTGCACTGCACCACTCCCATCATGTCATTTGTGGCTCCTCAACTGTTGTTTTGTATGCTTACTCTTTCCTCTCTGTTTATTCTTTTTTTTGTTTTTTGTTCCTTACTTCCCTACTGCCTCTGTGCCCTTACAGCTCCTGCCCTTCCTGTTCTGGGACAGGAAGTTCCTATATTCCTCAGTAGTCTCCGTCTTACTTGCTCAGAGACAGACCTCCAGCAGCTAGGGGTGAGGGAGCGCTATTCTTTTCTTTCTAAGATGGTGAGTCTTTTGTACCTCTGTGATTACTCCCTTCCTGCTCCCAATTTTAAATGTAGGCACCTGGCTTTCTGCTGCCTAAGTCACACCCTCTAATTTACAGCTCTCCTCTTCACCTAGCTAACTGCACAGTTAACAGTTCCCTTCCCCCAGCTCACACAAGCACATTAACTCTTGTTTTTTTTTTTTTTACCCTAATTGAAGGTCCCAATAATAGAGTTGTAGTTCTTTAGTCCCAGTAGTATAGTTAACCAATTTATCCCTCCAGGGTGTGGGTACATTGGAGGATTTATCACGGCTGGTGTGATTCCCAAACCACACTAATCATGTTAAGTCCTCCAGTGTACCCACACCCTGGAGGGATAAAGTTATATTATACAATGGAAAATGTTGTTTCTTTAATGTTTTTTAACTATTTTCTAACTCACTGAGGTCCCTACACTGCGAAAGAGGATGTCATTTAGTAAACAATTTACTGTGGTGTTTTAGTGAAGCAGCGACAGGACAAATTGCGGCAGTTTCGTTTGAAGTGAAAGCGACCGGATTAGCACGACATAAGGTTGGCTGGCACTTTTTCCAATGGGTACACTGGAGGATTTATCACGGTGGTAATTGTGCCAGCCAACCAATCAGGATGCAGGATTTGGGACATTGGATTTACCACATTGTGTAATAGTAGATTTCTAGCAGCTGCCTCCTTCCTCTTGCTGCTCTCTGCCAAAACCCAACTAAGGAAGTTTTAAATGCAGACACCTGGCTTTCTGCTGCCTAAGCCACCCCCCCTTACAGTTGTTCTTCTCACTCACTGTAGTCTAACTGAGTTAGCAACAGTAGGTGAAGAGGAGGAGCTAATCGCATAGATAACAGTTCCCTTCCCCCCCAACTCACACAAGCACACTAACTCTTTTTTTTTTACCCTAATTGAAGGTCCCAGTAGTAGAGTTCTAGTTCTTTAGTCCCAGTAGTATAGTAGTAGAGTTCTAACAGCTGCCTCCTTCCTTTTGCTGCTTTCTGCCAAAAAAGGGGAGGGAGCTCCAGATATTAGGGAAATGATACAAGAAGGCAGCCCATCCTGAAGTAGAAGTTCGGGCAGGGAGGGCAAGCATCCTGTAGGGGGAGTTGCGGAGGCTGTAGGTGGGAGTAGGAGGGATGGAGAAGATGGCATTTAAGTAGGGTGGAATGGAGCCAAGCCAGAACTTCCCAACTAATGAGGCACTATGGGCAAGGTGTATGGCCCCAAGAGGTGGGAAGGAAAGGGTGGTGTAGAGGTCACAGTGATGTGTACTGTACGTGGTGGACAGTTTAGAGCAAAGTGACAAAAGGAGTTGAAAAGGGTGTCCAGTCTGGTGAGGGTGGACTTAGGAGCAACACTGTAAACTACATCTCCAAAGTCATATATTGGGAGGATCATCTTCTGTATGATCTCAAGGGAGGCCTGAGGGGGGATACAGTCACAGTGTCTATATAGAATGCCAAGTTTGGGATGCAGCTTTTTATGGATAGAATCCACGTGACCAGCGAAGGAGAGGTTCCTATTGAGCCAGAGCCCGAGGTATTTAAAGGAGGAGACATCCTCTAAAAGGGACCACTCAAGAGTGTGGAAGGTAGAGATGGCTGTAAGCCTGGTGAGCCTTCACTTGGTGCCAAAGGTCATGGAGACCATCTTTTTGGCATTGTGAGACATTATTGAAGGCCAGGTGGAGGCTGGATGCCACATCAGAGGGAGAGGTACCGGAGGTATTCAAAACAGCATCATCTGCATACATGTGGATATCAGCTATTGAGCAGGCAGCAGGTAAGTCATTCAGAAATATATTGAGAAGATAATCAGTCAGAGCACCGAACCTTGAGGGACTCCAGTGGTGATAGGGAGGGGGGAGAGGGAGTTGCCTATCCTGTCTGACTGGGTCCTACCCAAGAGATAGGAATGGAACCAGTTTGTGGCAGACTGAGATACCAGCTGCTGCAAGCTTATTGAGGAGCAGGGGTAGGCAACAATGTCGAAGGCTTTGGCCAAATCGACAAAGATGGCAGAGGTTATGTGATTCTGATGCATGCCAGAGAGAATGAAGTCAGTGAGCTGGAGAAGGGAGGTTGTGATGGAGTGGGCCTTGTGGAACCCAGACTGGAAGGGGGTAAAGAAGGAGGAGGAGGAGGAGGAGGAGTCAAGGAAGGGGAAAGCTGAGCCAGTACCAGGTGCTCTTGGAGTTTTGCAAGGATTGGGAGTAGGGATACTGGGTGGATGTTACCTGGATTTGATGAGTCACTCCCCTTAGGGAGGGAGATGACTGTGGCAAGATTCCAGGCATCAGGAACAGTGGCCAGTGTAAAGGAGAGATTCAGAAGGTAGGTGAGCAGGAGAGCAATGACATAGGCCGAAAGGCGCAGAAGCTTAGGATCAAGCCCATCTGGGCCTTTGCCCTTATGAGGGTTAAGGGCCAGAAGAGTTTTTAGTGTGTCAGTGAGGGAGACCGGTGAAAAAGTGAAACAAAGGGGAGAGGAAGTGGGTGTGGAAGGAGCTGGTGGAGGAAGAGCTGAAAGGGGGTAAGGATGCAAGAAGGGAAAGCCTTTCTAGGCAAAACGAGATCGGGAGCGTGTTCTACTTCAGGTTTTTTACCACCAAGGTATTGTTTATGGTTGTATTTACAAATAAACATATTTGCATTTGTACTGAATCCTGGTGCTGGTATATTACTTGCTTGACATTTGGGACGCTGCAGAGGAACTAGAGGGAATGGTCTGCTTTTTTGCAGACTACACCAAAATCTGCAATAAGATGACCACTCAGGAGGGGGTGGAAAAAATGTGCAGGGATCTAGGGAAACTGGAGGAGTGGTCAAAGACATGGCAGTTGGGAGTCAATGTTAAAAAGAGCAAAATCATGCACCTAGGGCATAGGAACCCTGGGGTAGAGTATAGGATGCAAGGGGGGGGGGCATTGGCAGTCACTAGACAGGTAAGGGACCTTTGGGTTATTATATCAAAGGACCTCAAGGTGGAAGTGCAGTGTGACGAGGCCCTAGGCAGAGCTAGCTTGATGCTAGGGTTCATAGGGAAGGGTATCGCCAGTTGGAGGAGGAGGTCTTACTGGTACTATATTGCTGTCTGGTACATCCCCACCTGAAGTGCTGCATCTAGTTCTGGAGATCACACCTCAAAAAGGACATAGACAGGGTGGAGATGGTCTACAAGAGGCAACCAAAATAATGCAGGTGTTGCAAGGGAAGCCCTACAAGGAACAACTGATGGATCTCAACATGCATACCCTGGAGGAGAGGAGAGCAAGAGGTGACATGATTGAGACCTACTAGTACCTCATGAGGTGAACAGCATACAAGAGAGGAGCTTTTTCCACATGAGGATAAGCTCCAGGACTAGGGGGCACATGATTAAGCTGGAATTGAGGAGTTCAGGAGGGATGTGGGAAATATTTCCTCACTAAAATGGGAGTAGATGCATGGAACTGACTGCCAGCTATGGTGGTGGAGGCTAGAATAGTGGAGGGCTTCAAGCATGCGTGGGATAACAGATGAGTATATCAAAACAGAGGCAGGGAGGGTGGAAGGTAGCTGAAGACCCAATAGGGTCTGAGGAAGTAGAATAAGCAGGGAACACCTGGGCAGACTGGATGGGCCAGGTGGGCCTTTTCTGCTGACAAATTCTATGTTTCTTTGTTTCTGTGTTTCAATGTTTTCTTGATATAGGACAGGGAGTTCAGGGAAAGGTGTGCCTTTTCACAGACAACACAAATGTCTCTGAAAGAGTAGACAACTAGGAGGGGATAAGGGCCATAAAGAAAAATCAGGAAACTCTGAAGAGGTGGTTGAGGGTATGACAGCAGAAATTTAATGAAAACAGTGCAAGGTAATGCACAGAGGGTCAGGAGCCAATTATAGGATGAAAGGGGTGGTAGTGGAGAGCACATCAGATGAAAGGAACCTGGTGGTGTTATAATGGAGAACAGGAAGGCAACAGTGCACTGTAATGGGGATGTGGTCAAGGCAGTGATGTTGGGCTGCATAGGGAGAAGGATCACTGGATACTGTCCTGGGGCCAGTCCTGGGGCCAGTCCTATTCAACATCTTCATTAGTGACCTCGCAGATGGACTAGAGGGTAAGGCTTGTCTGTTTGCAGATGACACCAAGATCTGCAACAGAGTAGATGATCCAGATGGGGTGGGCAGAATGAGAAGAGATCTGGATAAACTAGCAAAATGGTCAGAAGAGTGGCAACTGGGATTTAATGCAAAGAAGTGCAAAATCATGCACATAGGGAAGAGAAACCCTGAAGCCACTTATAGGCTGGGAGGGGAGTTGCTAGCAGTCACAAAGGAAGAAAGAGACTTGGGCATCATCATCACTGATGACCTAAAATCATCCAAGCAGACCTCTAAAGCAGTAGGTAAGGCTAGGGGGTGTTAGGGTGTATTAGTAGGGTATCACAAGTCGTAGAGGGAGGTAATAATCCCTCTGTACAAGACATTGGTTAGGCCCCATCTGGAGTACTGCGTGCAGTATTGGAGGCCACACCTTCACAAGGACATTAACCAAATTGAGGCAGTCCAGAGAAGGGCAACCAAAATGGTGCAGGGACTGCATCAGAAGACATATGAGGACAGATTAACGGAGCTCAATATGTATACCCTTGAGCAAAGGAGGAGAGAGGGATATGATCGAGACATTTAAACACCTTAAGGGCATAAACAAGGTGAAAGAGTCTAACATGTTTAAATATAAGAAAAATTGCAGGACAAGAGGACACAGCATGAGATTAGAGGAGGCCGTTAAGGGGAATGTGAGAAATTTTTCACAGAAAGGGTGGTAGATGCATGGAATAGCTTACCACAAGAAGTGGTGGCTATGAATACAGTGCAGGGCTTCAAACAGGCATGGGATAGGCATAAGGAGCAATACAAATGACTATGAATAGATAGGTCACTGACAGAGCAAAGGCCGATGGCACATTTATAAGGTAGAAAAGAAATGGCAGACTGGATGGGCTCAAGTGTCCTTCTTATCTGCCGGCCAACTTCTATGTTTCCCTGTTACTGGAAGTACTTTTACAGAAAGAGTGGTGCTGGAGTGGAACAACCTTCTGGAGGAGGTCACTGGGGCTGAAACAGTGGGAGGGTCCAAAAGTGGATATGGGAACATGCACATGGGAATTGTGCATAAGGGGCAGACTGGGGTGGTGGGTGATGGTAGTGAGGACTGATGGCATGGGTCATAATGTGGCAAGACATTATACCACATGCATATAACGTCTTTATTACAGGCGTGATTTCACTTATTTGTCGCATACAGTAAGTCTTTTTTTGTGGGGGCACCGCCTCCTGCACCCCCTGTTATGGGTGTCTACTGCCCCAAACCCTCCCAACTAAAATAACTAACTCCAGGAGGTTTTAAAGTAAAGTGCGAAAAAATATTACACTTCTATGTGTCTGGGCCCAGGAATCAAACCCAGTCCCAGATACTCTACCTGCATCTCTTGCTGTCAGTGGCTTAGCTCATCAAGCCACAGCAGCTGCTTTGCAGAAGCCTGTCCCAACAGAGGTCTTATCTTTGCCTGGGACAGTGAAAGGGTGCAGTACCATGCACAGAACCTTTTACAATATTGCACCCTCTCGCTGCCAAGTACCGCGCTGTTTCTTTTTAAGCGCTTCTGTTGCTTCAATAACACTATTAAGTATACGACATATTGACCCATAGAAGGATGGACAAGAGCACAGTCTCAAACTTAGAAAGTCGCGGGCAGCCTGGATGGGCAATTAGGCTTTTATCTGTCATGACTCCCTATGCTTCTGTGGGGTTTGCAGTTACCTATATGAAGACATATTTGTAACTTTGAATTACAAAGGCAGGCAAATGCTAGCTTAGTTAACATGTTTTTATATAAGAGGATAATGGCTGAGGATGTGATAACTACCTGTAATCACCTAATTAGGTGCTAGGGACATGTAAACCTCGAGCGAGCTCGAGAGGTTTACTGTAGCCCTAGCAACCATGAGAGGTGATTTAAACATGGTTGTCACCTGATCCCCAGCCATCATCTTTTATAGTGTATGGTCAAAAAAACCACTGTTTGTATTCTATGTGTGAGAATTATGGAACTCTGGTGCATTCTTTTTTGTTATGCCACTGTTTGGAAGTTCCGAAGTGTGGTTAACAACTTTTAAAATTCTAAACAGTGCATAACAAAGCTGTGTGACTGCTGTTTATGGTGGTTAATAGGTACTTACCATACATTATAATTGTGATTTATCATTGAACTCAGGCATTGCTAGTTAGGTAATACAACTTCAGACAAGTTGTTTAAAAGGCCATGACATTTTGGAGGTCAGCAAACCCTTGAGAAAGCATTACACACAGGTGAGAAACATCAGGTTGGACTGTGGCACTGCCACTGCTTTCGGAACAGCACGCCAGCACTTTTTTGAAAAATGATTGTGAACTTTGATAAAGATAACTATCCAAATTCTCCGATACTTTGAGTGGATCCAATACAGCTAAACAGCGATGCAGGTTGGTGAGCGCTGTACTTCGTTTGCTGTCAGCCATTTTTTAATACCAAGTCATGTTATACTGTAAGTGCAATAACACACTCCATTGTACTGTATGTCATAACAGCGACCCTCTTCAGGTGTTATGCTGAAGAGAATTTGGTTGTGACTCACCACACACTGGAGTAGTTACTACCGTATGTATTACAGGAATGCACACCGTGCTGTATGTTGTAATGTTGCCCATGTAAAGGGCTTGCATCACTAAAACATATTTGCCTCTGGCCATTACTCAGTTTTGCAAGTCGCAAGTGTTTTTACAGTTCAAACCCAGAAGTATTTACAAGATATGTGCATTATATATCTTTCAGCATAGGACTCATAAACAAATATATTACATACCAGCTGGGATGTGTAAGAGAGCAGAATCCATGGTGTATCTGTAATTCACCGCTTGTTCAGCTGTTGAGTTGAATCTAATCCAGCTCTTCTGAACATTTCTCTACAGATGAAGGGACAATAAAAATTAAGGAGACACAAGTGGGCTTTAAACTCTAATTGCTGTAAGAAGAGAATCACATTAGAATAAGTGCTGTTTTTCTATGAGGTATATTTGAAAGAATCAAGATGATCAAATAAATGATGTAGAGTGGACACTGTTGTGCAGTAAGGTCATTTAGGAGAACAAAACAGAAGCATTTGGCAGCTGTTTTTAGCTGTATCTGTTGTTTTGTGCATGCATCTCCTCCTGTCTCTATACCTCCCCCCCCCGCCCAAAGTGTGGGGCTTACCTTCAGCTCCTGGAAGCCCAGCTGAACTGCAGCAGTCCTTTCTAGCTCTCTCCAGCCCCAAAGGATTTCAGAGCTGTGGCAGGGGATCAGAGGTGAGTTGCCAGAGAGAGGAGGGAAAGCTGGATTACTTTGGTGCCTCCTGCACTAACTCAAACGTGACTCTGTGCCATCACAATGACAGTGCAGCACGTCAAAGGGGGCCAGAGTGCCACCAATGCTTGAGCACTGTCAGTGCTCTCGACTGTGTTTGAACTCCCCCGCTGCATGCCCCAACTGACTGAACTGCAAGCATGATCATGTGAAAGCAGACCGGGGGCATCAGTAAATGTTTTGAGGGCTGGAGCCCTGTTGACATTAGGACACTGAGCATGTGATGCTAAGGGCCACAAAAGCAGCAGCCATGTTAGTTGCCTGCAATCACTGACAATAAGATCACCTGGGTCAGAGGGTAGAAACCAGTCAATCAGCCTGCAGAGCCTGGAAGGATAGCCACCAAGGGCTCCCGGAACACAGCAGGAGTGAAATAATTTTTGCATGAATTATGGGCCAATTCTCTACCGAGTGATGGACCTCCAGCCTTGCCCCAGAGTGATGGACAGCCCAGAAGACCAATGAAGAGCTACAGTTCCCCAATGAATTGTAGGGGCTGTTCCAAGACCCATTACGTCTGTGTATTTCTGCAGTAAGAAGTAGACTGGTGGAGCTGCTGCGGAGATTGACTGTGCGCCTATCTGAGACAAAGGGGAAAAGTGAGAAGCTAAAGAAAAGGAGATAATCATGTGCTCAGCAACACACAAAACTAAAGCTGAAGTCTACAGCAAATGAAGGAGACCTGTGCTGCAGCTGGGGAACATGACTGAAACCACCTAGCCAGCACCACAGCCAGTACTTGTTATCACCACCCCCTCCAGAACTGGATGGCAGGATTTCCTTGGTGGGGTGGATAAACTCAGTACAACTGAGAGTCAGCTACCTACTGCTGAAATCAGGAGAGGCACATGCATCAAAGGGCCAGCTACTGTATCAGCCAACACCATAACCCACCACAGATGGAGGAGAGTGAAACCAGCCAAATGAGCATGTTGTGAACTATGCTATCGCCTCTGCACACTGAGAAAGAGATCTCCTGGTTTGAGAAACCATGAGTAAACTCTGAGCTTGCCCTGTAATCACAGTAATTGTGTATCATAGTTTGGGAAGTCCGTTAATGGCCTAGGCAATTCATCTGGGATTTACACATAAATACCCACTTGAGTTTAAAGAACATTTGGGTTTGGGATTTTATGCACTGCTTTTATTGGTTTAAGTGCACACATTTCCATGGCTCATGGCTGTGTACCCAGTAAAGCACCTGGATCTCCAACTGATTTAAGAGTTGTTACTGGTACCAGTGGGGAAGAGGGTAGGGCACCCAGTACAGTTGGGCTAGGGATAGCAGCTGTAGAGTGCACATGTGATATGGGAGCAGGCAGAGTTGTGGGCTGAGTCTAGAAAGGCACGTGAAGTACAGCCCAGGGAAATATTATTTTGCTGTGCCTCGCAGAGCACAGAGAAGTAGCCCCTGTATTTCATTTGAGCTGGACCTAGATGAGCTGTGAAAAACCTTCTGGTACTACACTATATCACCCCACTGCCTAACCTCCTTTCTTTTTAGGCAGCAGCAGTCCCTAAATAAAATTATGTTTATATGGTTGAACTCCTTGTCACAGTGATTATTGTTTAAAGTGATAAGTTGTATCCTCACTGGGGTAATTGTAATTGCACTGTGTTGGTTCATGCGAGTGTGAGTCCACTGGGGAGGTGGGTAGGCACTACATCCCAAGGGGGTGTACTATACTGACATCAAACCCACTTAAACCTTCCTCTGAGTGGAGGCAGTGTGCAAATAATTTAAACCTAGGATATGAACTGCCCCCCCCCCCCAAACCAGGAGTTTCTCGACCCAGGCCCCTCAACCTTGTTTAAGAAAACAAGGCAGGGTAGTAACTGCAACAGTCATAATGACCCAGTTACACATATATAGTAAGAGTGGTATACACGTAAATAAACCCATGGAAGGGCTAACCAAATAATGTGCCCAGAGGGTTAGCCCTTAACTGGGGCTATTTCCTCATATATTAGGCTTACCCATCATGTATTTTATTTTATATAATACATAAGGATGGTTATTTTTTACCTTTTGATCACATTTGTTACCTTCCTATGTTTGCCTTTTTTCATTTTTTATGTTGCTTGCACGCATGTGCAAGAAACATAGTGCCATCATCCGAGTTTTCGGAGGTGTGGCACCCGTCTTCCAGTTCAGTCAGTGTGTTTGCAGGCGCGGCCCCAGTTACCCAATCACTGCTGCAGCTGTCTATGACAGCAGTTGAAAATGCAATGGTCGTGCAGTTGAAAGGGAGAGCTCCACTTCAGTGAGCAGAGATCTCCCCCCCACACACACACATGCAAGCAAGCATACTGCATGCTGATGCGCTCCCTCCCCCCCCCACGCACACACTGTATGGCCGATGGGGGTGCCCAATCCCCCGTCGGCTCCGCTCCCATAAAGCTGTCCAGGTGCCACGCTGGGAGCCACCAACGGATGGCAAAACTGTTAGAGCCGACAGGGATGCTCAATCCCCTGACGGCTCCACCGCCCCCAAAAAAATCTTTCCAGGTGCCATGCTGGGAGCACACCCCAGCGTGGCAAAGCTTGTTATGGCCGATGAGGTACCTAATCCCCCTGTTGTTTGCCCCAAACAGCTTTTCAGCTGCCACGCTAGAGCCCACCCCAGCGTGGGCAAATGTCCCGTCATCTTAATAAAAACAACCTGTAAACAAAAAAGGTCCCTCGTAGTCTCCCTGCCCCCACAACCTGCACCCACCACATCGCGACCCTGCCTCCCCACACTCCCCTCACCCATACTTACTCCGGAGCTCGGGCGTGACGATCTTCGGTGGATCGATCACGCCTGCACTTTCAAAGCCGATCGCGAACTGAGGAAATGCTGGTAAGCTGTATATTAGAACAAGCATTTGTCAATGCCAAATGTTGCTTGCTTGTATGTGCTGTGAGGTATTTGGAAGTCAGTGGAGTGGAAATATTGAAAATTTGCAAACTTACGAGCCTGCGTAGGAACTGCGCAACGCACGCTCATGAAACAGTCATTTTTAGGAAGTTTGTGACCAAATTTTCAACATAGTCATTTTAAGACCTCTGTTCATGAACAGTGTCACTGTGATTTTCTTAATGTGTCCCATACATTGATGTCGCACACTGACTGCGCCATTGTGGGCTAGATGGGCGGAAACACGTTGTGGGCAGGTTGTGAAAAATGACAGCTGTACTGCTCATAAGGAGGTGTGGCAAAATGGCAATGTTGGAAATCTGGAGTGAAAATATTGAAAATTCGCGAACTTACGAGCGTACATAGGAAGTGCGCAATGCAGGCTTATAAAACAGTCATTTTTAGGAATTTTGCCACCAAATTTTCAACATAGCCATTTTAAGACCTCTGTTCATGAACAGTGTCACTGTGATTTTCTTAATGTGTCCCATACAGTGATTTCGCACACTGACTGCGCCATCGTGCGCTACATGGGCAAAAACATGTTTTGGGAGAGATGTGAAAAATGACAGCTGTACTGCTCATAAAGAGGTGTGGTAAAAAGACAATTTTGAAAATCTGGAGTGAAAATATTGAAAATTCGCAAACTTACGAGTGTGCATAGGAACTGCGCAACGCAGGCTCGTAAAAAAGTAATTTTTAGGAATTTTTCAACCAAATTTTCAACATAGTCATTTTAAGACCTCTGCTCATGAACAGTGTCACTGTGATTTTCTTAATGGGTCCCATACAGTGATTTCGCACACCGACTGCCCCATTGTGCGCTACATGGGCGGAAACACGTTTTGGGTGAGATGTGAAAAATGACAGCTGTACTGCTCATAAGGAGGTGTGGTAAAATGACAATGTTGAAAATCTGGAGTGAAAATATTGAAAATTCGCTGAACTTACAAGCCTGCATAGGAACTGCGCAATGCATGCTCATAAAACAGTAATTTTAAGGAATTTTTCCAGCAAATTTTCAACATAGGCTTTTTGAGAGCCCACCTTATGAATATTGGCAGTGTCATTTCATTAATCGGTGCCAAAAGGTGATTTCACTCAGTGACTGCGAAATCACCCTTCAGGCCCAATAACGCCATGACAGTGCAAGAATTCATGAGGAGGGGTCCCAAAAAACCCATGTTGAAAATTTGGTGCAAAAATTCCAAAAAATGCTTGAGATATGCTGCAAAGTTGAAAAAACTCTATCTATCCCATTATACAGCTTACCGGCATTTCCTCAGTTCGTGGTTGGCTTTGAAGAGTGCAGACGTGTTCCTGGTCCACTGAAGATGCGTGCGCCGAGTCCGGAGGTAAGTATGGGGTGAGGGGGTGTGGGAGGCAGGGTGCACAGTGGGTGGGTGTGGGTGGGGGCCCAGACAGCGAGGGACTGTTTTATTGCAGGTTTTTTTGTAAAAACCAGGAGGGACGACACGGGACTAGCCACGCTGGGGTGGGCCTCAGCATGGCACAAGGACGGCTGTTTGGGGGCCATGGAGCCGATGGGGTTGGGCACCCTCCGCCGGCACAGATCTGCTGCCATGCTGGGGGTGGGCCCCAGCATGGCACCATGTACTGGGGCAGTGGAGCCGACGGGGATTGGGCACCCTGTTGGCTGTAGATGAGTTGCCACACTGGGTGGGCACCCAGCGTGGCATTTGCAACTCTGTTTGGGGGCAGCGCAGCACAGCTGACGGAGTTGGGCACCCCGTTGGCTATACAGTGTGGGGGGGGCGAGCACGCAGTATACGTGCATGTCTGTGTGTGTAGGGGGAGTGCGCATGAGCAGGCGATATCTTATCGCTGCTCACTGAAGCATAGCTCCCCCTTTCAACTGTACTCCACTGCATTTTGGACTGCTGTCATAGCTCCAGCAGCGATTGGAGAACTGCGGCCGCGCCTGCAAACACACTGACTGAACTGGAAGAGGGCTGCCACACCTCCGAAAAACTCGGATGATGGCACTATGTTTCTTGCACCATGTAGCAAACATAATAAATAAGTTTTTTTCAACTTATTTATTTATTATTTATTTATTGAATTTTGTTGACTGGGTGAGACCACTGGGCCCCAGAGGTCCCTTTTTCAGGGGCGACCCAGAGGTAAAAAAGTTACATACATGTAAACGGAACAGTACAAATTGATAAGTGACATGATGTTAGACAGTTAAATATTCCATAGGGTTACAATCAGGTAGGAGGTGTGGGAACATACAGTCCGTGGGACATCTAGATTAGATATTTACAAACGTTATGCATGCATAAATTTTGTAGAAACTAGGGAGTGCACGAGAAAATGGCTAATTTGCCTAGAGTCAGGATGCCTTACTGAGGGATTAGACGGATGGGGTTATGGGTAACAATAAAGCACGCCTTCCTAGGTAGGAGAGGCAGTGACATGTGGTCAGGTCCTAAGGCACTGGCAGGAACTCCTATCAAGCAAGTGTGCTTTAAGTTTGGAGCGGAAGCGGGATCCAGATCCTGCCTCCCGTACCACAAGTGGGAGGTTCGATCGGAAGGGCTGAAACGCGAAGGACCTGGACCTGGCTTTAGTCCTTGTTTTAGGAACCTCGAGGAGAGTTTGTCCTGAGGTGTGGAGACACCTCAGATAGGATTTAACCCTGACTAGCCCTTTGAGGCTGGGGGGAGGAGAGGGGCCCACTAGCTTAAATGTCAGGCTAAGAGTCAGGTAGATGAGGCGGGCTTCCAGTGACGGACTCCTGAGCCTAGCTTGGGCCTCGCAGTGGTGGGTTCTAGGGTGGGACATTGTAGCAAACCAGGCAATCTTGTTATATAAGGTCTTTAGCCTGTCAAGTTCTGTAGCGGCCACACCTTGGAGAACTGGTGCTGCGTAGGTGAGCTTAGGGAGTAGGATGCTGGTTGCAATGGCTACCCTGGCTTCAGGGATAATCTGGTCCTTTAATCTATAAAGGATACCGAGTTTCACATGGATGGCTTTGGTTAGTTGGTCAACATGATTTTTTAGAGTAAAGCTTTGGTCAAGGGTTAGACCGAGATACTTTGTAGAGGTAACCACTTTTCGAGTTTGTCTCCCCCTCTGGACTGCAGTTGAAGGAGCGTTGACCGCTCAGATCCCAGGGATCTAGGCCCAAACAGCATCGCCTTGGTTTTGCTGGTGTTTAATACCATTTTGTTCAAAGTGAGCCAATCCTCCATCTGAAGGATGTCCTCTTGAAGGGCTTTCTCCAGTTCTTTTACATTAGGGGAGGCTCGGTAAATGACAGCATCATCAGCGTATTGGATGACGCTGCTGCTCCCACAGTGTAAGTGCAGATCATTTATGAACAGAGTGAAGAGAAGGGGGGCCGAGTATAGACCCCTGTGGTACCCCTTCTTTGAGCGGTGCAGTCTGGGAGACATTGTCCATCCACCTGACCCTCTGGGTACGGCCAGAGAGGTAACTCGCAAACCAACCTAGTGCATGGGTGTCCAGGCCAAGAGAGCACATTTTATGCAAGAGGAGGCTGTGGTTTACCAAGCCAAAAGCTTTAGAGAGGTCAATGAAGACCGCACCTGTGCTGACCCCTGAGTCAATGTTGTACAGGACTTCTGCCGAGAATTTGGTTAGGGCCGTGTCTGTCCCATGGTTGGCTCTGAAGCCGTGCTGAGACAAGGAGATTACCTGGTGTGTTTCCAGGTATTTGTGAAGTTGGGAGTAGACTAGCTTCTCTTGTATTTTCGCTATTACGCACAGCAGGGAGATAGGCCTGTAGTTCCCTATTGGTTCGGTGGGGCCTCCCTTGTGAATGGGAATCACTAGGGCCTACTTCCATGGCTCAGGGACCTTCCCCTCCAATAAGGACCGGTTTATCAGCCAGGCAATTTGCTTCACTAGAGCTGGGGCACCCTCCTTAAGAATTCTTGGCTGGATCCCGTCAGGGCCTCCAGTACCTCTCAACTGCAGGGATTTAAGGATGAGCAGAACTTCCTTTACCTTAACCAGCCACAGATGAAACTGTGGGCGGTCAAGTTCGTGGGGCTGATGCTCGTAGGCCTTTTCCGCTATCAATGTGCCCCACCTTGTACGCAGATCCAGGTTCGTGAAGTAGCCGCTTAGGGCCTCGGTTATTGCAAGGCCCTCATCCAGTACTTGCCTGCTCTCACCTGGATAGGGCCGGTAGTTGATTTTTTATGCCCTTTTAGGAGTTCGTTAATATGTGACCAGAAGAACCTGGGGTTTCCCAGGTTAGTTTTTTGGAGATTGGAGATATATTCTTTCTTAGCTTTCTTTATGGCCTGTTTGCATTAGTTTCTGAGGGCCCTGTAGCTGTCTAAGTCCACTGGAAGTTTAGTTTTCGTGAACTTTGTTGCATATCTCAGGCATTTTTGGGAATTTTGGGCCCAAATTTTCAACATGGGGTTTTGAGGACCGCTCTTCATGAATTCTTGCACTGCCATGGCGTTAATCGGGCCGAAGGGTGATTTCACGGTCACTGCGTGAAATCACCTTTTGGGACCAGTTAACAAAATGACACTGCCAGTGTTCATAAGGTGGGCTCGCAAAAAGTCTATGTTGAAAATTTGGTGAAAAAATTCCTAAAATTACTGTTTTAAGAGCATGCGTTGCACAGTTCCTACGCACGCTCGTAAGTTTGCAAATTTTCAATAACTTCACTTCAGATTTTCAACATTACCATTTTACCATACCTCATTTTGAGCAGTACAGCTGTCATTTTTCACATCCCACTCAAAACGTGTTTCTGCCCATGTAGCGCACAATGGTGCAGTCGGTGTGCGAAATCAATGTATGGGACAGATTAAGAAAATCACAGTGACACTGTTCATGAGCAGAGGTCTTAAAATGGCTATGTTGAAAATTTGGTGAAAAAATTCCTAAAAATGACTGTTTTACGAGCGTGCGTTGCGCAGTTCCTACCCACGATCGTAAGTTCGCAAATTTTAATATTTGCACTCCAGATTTTCAACATTGCCATTTTGCCACACCTCCTTATGACCAGTACAGCTGTCATTTTTCACATGTTGCCCAAAATGTGTTTCTGTGTATGTAGCGCACAATGGCGCAGTCAGTGTGCGCAATCAATGTTTGGGACAGATTAAGAAAATCAGTGACACTGTTCATGAGCAGAGGTCTTAAAATGGCTATGTTGAAAATTTGGTGAAAAAATTCCCTTCAGCCGTTCTGCAATGTTACTAATGAAGACCCTGCAGCACCCCACTGGTCACCCCTCTCCCTAGACTGCACCCCATTTACCACCACTCTCTGCCTCCTGTCTGTTAGCCAGTTTCTAACCCAGTTTACCACCCTTTCCCCCATGCCCAGCCTACCCAGCTAGTTTATCAGCCTCCTATGTGGGATGGTGTCAAAGGCTTTGGCTGAAATCAAGGTAAGCGTTGTTCACTGCCCCACCCTGATTCACTTCCTTTGTCACCCAGTCAAAGAAATCAACCAGATTTGTCTGACATGATGTCCCCACTGTGAATCCATGTTGTCTATGGTCCTGGGCTCCATGGCTTCTAGATGTCCCACTATCCTTTCTTTAAGCAATGCCTCCATGATCTTCCTCACTACTGAGGTGAGGCTGAATGGCCTATTGTTCCCTGCCTCCTCCCTGCTGCTGCATTTGTGTAGAGAGACCACATGCGCCCTCCTCCAATTCACTCATGTTGAATGACTCAGTGAACATGGCTGCCAGAGGTACTGCTGTCTCCCTTCGCAGTTCTCTTAATATCCTTGGGCGTATGCCATATTGTTTCATCGCTTTGTCCACCTTCAATTTAGTGAGCTCCTGCAGGACTCTTTTGCCTTTGAATGGACTATTGTCCACCTCTTCACCCCCTTGGCAACTGCTGTACTGCTGTGGCCCTTGTCCCTTCCACTCTTCTGTGAATACTGAGCAGAAAGACACAGTGGATGACTTGGGAGGAAGGCATGGAACTATCACTTCCAAATACCTAAACAGCACATACAAGCAAGCAACATTCGGCATTGACAAATGCTTGTTGTCTTACTGTTTTTCCATAGTGTAGTGATATTTTTGGTCTATTTAGTTTTTTTGTCCTCTTACTATTTCTGTACTGTAGAGTCCCATTATATAAGGACACACAGTTGTGGTGGTCCATCCCATAGCTCATCGTGGTGGTGTGTGTGGTCAGGACTGGCGTGTCATTTGCAGTCAGGAGCATCAACTGTGTAGTCAGCTCCAGCATGGTTTGTTTAGTCAGGAGAGCAGGTGAAGGAGCTCAGAGTCAGCAGCATGGATGGTCTGGCTACAGCTGAAGGAGGCTGGAGTCAGTGGCAGCAGCATGGACAGCACGGCATCTCAGGAGAGAGCTGGAGCATCAAGGCAAAGGGCTGTTTGGTGAGAGACAGAGGGAACAGTTAGGTTACTGTGTGGCTGTAGTTACTATTTTTTTGTTTTGTCAGATTGGGTTTTTGTAGGTCTGGGGGTCATTTCTGTGTTCTGTGGTACGTGTGTTAACTGGCATGGGAATTGGTGTAATTGGTTTGGTAGGTTTGCTTATTAACGTATAAATCATCTTATTGTGCTAACTGGCAGCAGTTAGCAATGGTCCTATTTTCAGACATTTAAATTCATGCCTCCAAATGATCCATATAGTGAATGTACCTAACTAAACAATGATGTTGAAACTGTGGGCCCGATTCTAAAATGGGTTACGCATGTCACAAGGTGACTTGCACCAAACCCTATGGAGGCAAATCACACCTTGTGACATGCGTTACGCCCAACGCAATTCCAAGAGGCGGCCTGCGACATGGCGTAGGTTGCCTGACCAAATGTGGGTCACGCCACCCATTACGCCCGCAACCCCCTGCGACATGGTGCAAGGGGGATTCCAGCAACAATTATGCCGGTATTCCAAGAGGGCGGCTGGCAGAATTGCAAATCACGATTCCAAGTGGGACCCGGTAGACCATGGTGTAAGTACAGTTAGATCAGCTACTAGCTGGTCTAACCATACCTATGTCTACCCGGAATGCACCACTGAGCCTGCCACCTCTCCAGCTGACCCCCCCCATGGTCCCCGGTGGTAGGGCTGCCCACCGTGGGCCACTGGCACCCCCTCGCCCCCAACCCCGTGCAGTGCCCTCATGGGGCAGTTCCCATCCCCTCGCATGCTAGGCACCCCAGGGTGGTCCTGTGGCCCCCCCAGCCACTCCACAGCCCTGTGGGGCAGTGCCATGGTGTTGGGATGAGGGCTCGGGGGGCCATGCCTTGCACCGCTTGCGCCCTGTGGACTGCGGCTTGCGGCATCCATGTCAGGTACGCCCTTCCTGTGCCACAGCCCTGAGGCTGCTGCATGTCACAGGGCACAAGTGCCAGGGACCCTGCCTGTTCTGGAATAGGGCACAGGGTCCCTGGCATAGTGGCGATTGTCACAACTCGCATACACCTGTGAGTTGCGACATTCGTCTTAGAATCGGGCCCTGTGTTTTCAATTTCTTTCTTTTTTTACAGACAATATTCTGCACAGGGCTTTTTCATAGATCTAGTAATTTGGAATGTTTGCTATGTCACAGTGTGTGTACAGAATGCTGAGCATGAGCTGTTCACCTAGCAGAACCATGCTCAGAGTGCTGTGCACAACCCGTGACATAGTTAAAACTCCAGATCACAGGTTCCATGAATAGAACTGTAACAAAATACTACTCATAAAAACAAAATATTGCAAAATACAGTTTTACATCACCTTTTATTCAGGTACAGTTACATGTGGATCATTTTGGGGTATATATAAGTTCTGATAAAAGGAACATTATAAAGTGCTACCAGTTGGAAATAATTTCCTGTTCCCTTTAATTGGTAATTAATTAATTTTGGTCTGTTTTGTTCTATGAGTGTTTTGTTCCAGTGGTATGCACCTTTAATTGGGAATGGGTACAGTTTAGCAATTGGTTTAATTGCAGAGGTATGCAGTTTTAATTTGCAGGGAAGTAACTGATAATGGATACTGTTGGGCAAAAGTCCTATTATGTATGGTAGAACGTTGTTAACCTTAGGAAATCATCATTTCCTAAGGTTGTTATACCACCGTTGTGACATAGAATTGCTGTTAACCCATCGATGTTATGTCACATCGATGGGTTAACAACATGGAATCCAGTCACGTGTCCGTCTCTAAGGATGCGCAGACAGCTGCGCATTTCAAATAGCATTTTTGTTTATTTACATTTAGCAGACCAGGCCCGACCCTGCCCGCCAGCCCATCCGTAGACCCATTCAGACACACTGCTATCACTGTCCTCATTGCAGCTGTTTAGTGATAGCAAGTAAGTTTGTATTTGCCGTACACTACTTGCCTTTCTAATGGTATGCTTTGTTATTTTGATCTTCCCTCTCCTCGCAGGTCAGCAGTATAAATAACCAGGCAGGAACTTCCCAGCTTTTCATAGCACTACAGACGTGACAGCTGACTTACAGCAATCCCTATTGGTCATCGAAGGTCACATGTTTCTTGACCTTTTCTTAGTTACTGAGACTGTTGCATTTTTAAACTCGGTGTAGTCTTTACTGCAATATTTTTTTTAATAAAAAACGCATTTCTTTTAATCGTAGCCTCAATGTACATTGCTGGATGTGTTTGAAATAAATTCTTGTCTTTCAAAATGAATCAGCATCTCAGTGTCATCTGGGTAAGGTAGGAGCAGTACTTGTTTTATTAATCGAAGCAGGTCTGATTGTTTATATGTGCCACCTTTGATTGCAACGATGTCCATACGATGCCCATACACTATAAAAGACAATGTATGGGCATCAGTGAACAACCACACGCTTACGTCTCATGGTTCCCATGGCAACATTGGTAAACTGCTCAAGCTATGCTATCGAGGTTTACCTGGGTTGCCAAGGGAACCACTTGATACTAGCATAGTGTGGTCGTTCATCAAAGCCCATCATTATCTTCTATATTATGTATGCAACAAGCCACGAGAGGGTGTGCATTGCAGGACTTTAATGCATACCCCAGGGGTGTAGTAAGACACAAGACCAAAGCTGAAGTATCTTCATGCCTCTGGGATGTACATTCTAATCCTGTAATGCACACCCTGGAGTGGGTTATTGCACTTATAAAATGGCTTGCCATTATTTCATGTAAAAAACATAAAAAATAAATACAATAAGTAGTTTTGTAAGTACAATGATTTGTCTAAGTATGATTTAACTGAAAAAAAACTATACCATTTGAGTTAAAAACTCCGTTTTGTATAAAGTCTGCAGGTGGTGCTGTGAGCTAGGGGTTGTAAAGCTGCTTCTGTCTTCGTCTGTGATTTTTTTTTTGTTTGCCAATATGTAGTTACTTTATATGTGGTAGCACTGGGAAAGCTTGGTTTTATCTTTGTTGGCCTTGTGTGCTCCTGTTGTTGGATACTAACAGTTTCACTCCTGATCTGTAATGCGAATAGTGACACTGCAGCTGTATGTTTGTTAATGACCATTTGGTGTTTCAGTCATTGCCATTCGGTCGATCCTGCTCCGTGCTTGGTGATGCCCACGTTGTTCTCACTAATGCTGACTAGAGGTTCTCTTCACATTTCTGTTATTACCACTCACCCTTCCTTTCCTCTACTTGGAGATGCACATGCTATGCTCACTACTGCTGGCTAGAGCTTCTCCAAGAGACGGGAGGTAAATTTTCTTTCTGTGGACTGAAAAAATATACAGTTGTTTAAACCCAGATTTTGCGGTGGGTTACTTACGCAATAAGGCATGACAGGGAGTGGGTTATAGGGGAATTATGCACAACTCGTGTGGTGTGTTACAAGGTGTAACTGAATGACTTAATCACATGAAAAATGGGTAATCCCTGAATTACCCACATCCTGGAGTGCCTTATTGCGATTATACAATGGACTTGTGTGTAAAATCCATTTAAAATGTATTTAATTAGAAACATAGACTTTGTCAGCAGAAATGAACCATTTGGCTCACCCAGTCTGCCCAGATAGTTCCTGCCAAGTCTATCTCCGCAGAAACTAACTGTTCTCTGGAGACCCTCCCCCCCGCCTATTTCCTTATATTCCCCTGTGCCTATCCCATGCATGCTTGAAGCCCCCTTTTGTTTTCATCTCCACCACTTCCGCTGGCACCCTTTTCCAGGTGTTCACTGCTCTTTCTGTGAAATAGTACTTCCTCACATCCCTCCTAAACTCCCTCCCTCCCTCCAGCTTCTTTGCATGCTCTCTGCTTTTGGTGCTCTTCCTCATTTGAAAGAGACTACCCTCCTGCATCCTGTTCACCCCTGTGAGATATTTGTAGGTCTCTATCATGTCCCATCTCACTGTCCTGCCATCCAGGGTGTACATGTTGAGATCCATCAGTCTCTTCTCATGAGACTTTTGGTGCAACCCCTGCACCATTTTACTTGTCCTCCTATGGACTGCCTCCACTCTGTCTATGTCATTTCTGAGGTGTAGCCTCCAGGACTGGACACAGTACTCTAGGTGTGGTCTCCCGAGTGAACAATATAGTGACAACACCACCTCCCTCCTCCTGCAGGAGATACTTCTCTGTGCATCCCAGCATCCCACTGGCCCTACCCATTGCTTTGTCACACAGTCCTGCCACTTTGACATCATCAGATATGATAACCCAAGGTTCCTTTTCTGCTTATTGACTGACAGTACCTCACCCCCCCTTACTTTTTTATGAAAGCCATTCCTCAGCTGGGGGTTATTTAAGCAATAAACCACAACAGGGTGCGAGTTATACTGGGATTTACCCATGCCTGGTGTGGTTTGGTCATGAGGCACAGCCAAGTGACCAAATCCGCACCAGAAGTAGGTAAATCCCAGCATAACCCACACCCTGGAGGGGTTTATTGCAATTATACAATGTTCCTATTTTTTTTTTTTTTGTTTAAAAAGTAGAAGATTTTTGTTGGCATTTAAATAACAATACATGTAAATAAAAATTGCACCAGAAAAAATAGTGCTGTGTTGCTGGGTAGACTGTGTACTGGAGATGTTGCCTAGTTCCTAATGTGGGCCCCCACACACACACACACAATAGTAAGCTACTAAGTAGTTTTTTTTAAGGGAGCTTGAAAGTCATGAGTTTTTATTTTTGCCCCAATTATACAGACAGTCTGGGAGTAAGACGTCACCGTAGCTGTTTGACAGTGTGAAGTAGCGTGTTGCGAGCAGTGGGGGTCTGCCAGCAATGTTCAGCTTGTGCTTCCGGGTTGTTCATGGTACAGAGGAAGGAATAGATAAGTGGTCAGGAGGTGAAGAAAAAATAGATTTTTTTTATTCGTTAACGATGCCTGTAAGCAGGCTTTGTTGTGTTTGATGGACTACAGTTCATCTAGGTGGCATGAGCTGCGGAGGTTTCGGCTGTGGTGATTTCAGCAAGTTTATTTATTTTTTTTGGTTGATATGAATCTTACCTGCTGGTCAGATTCCCACTTTGTGTTCTTCTTACTTTTTTTTGGGAGGGGGGATGTTTAGTGATTGGCAGTGAGATACTACTGTACATCAAAGGAGCATGTAGGAGCGAGCTGCAAAGATCGCTGGGACAGAGCCGACACGAAGAACAAACCAGAGGTAGTGATTTCTTTTTCTGTTGTGCACTGGTCACCCCAAAACGACTGGAACTTTACCCATGGGTTATGCTGGGATTTACCCATGGGTAAAGGCTGCTGCTGACAAATCGGCTTACTGAATTTAGAGACCCCATTGTATAATGTAGGATTTACCCACGGGTAAAGAGCTAAACTGACCAATATGGTTACAAGATTTGTTTATGTCAATTGCATAATACTGTGTAATGAGCATCACTGTGCGGGTGTCACAGCATATGTTTTTGAGGAAATTTGAGGTGGCAGGACACAATTATTTAATGAGTTGGGATACTTAGTAATATCACATAACTTGAATGAACACTATGCAATTTGGTGGCAGACTGGGAGTAAAGAGGCTTTTATAGGTTGTGGGTTATTAAGTTAGATAAAACAACTGTGTTTAGTATACAAAGTAAAGTTTGGGAATTGCAACATGGCAGCAACTGGCATTTATTATTTTCATTTTGGTGCGTAGTAAGTAGGCCTTTTTGGGATGGAAACTAGATCCAGCACCTGCCTATGCAGTCAGTGCTAGGATTTTAATATATGGGTATAGTGTGCATATATACGAACAGATAATCTATTACAGCATGTGCATTCGTGCTTGGATATATGCATGCTTTGGGTGCATTGTGAGGTACGAGGCTGCAGGCCGCACGCATTCAACTACCCAAGGCATGCGTATGTCAGAGCACAACTGCACGACATGCAGTGTATTATCTGTCATAAAATGGCCACATTTTTTGGGGATGTCAAAAAAATGTCCCTCTCTGCCACAAATTAGAGTTTTATTAAGGTGATCCGGTTGATCCTGTCATGATTCTAGCAATTTAAATGGGATCAAAAACAATTATCTGGTAGATCCTACCATTTGAACACTCCCTTCAGTTTTACTTTCACTTTCAGCCTGTAGTGTAGCGTGACAGCGTGGGGTTTATTGCGGTAAATTAAAACACACACAAATTTAAAATGAGCAAGATTTTGTATTACAAGAAGTAATCCAAAGGTTTTCATAGTAAATTTACTTAGCATCCTCTGAAAAAGCTGCTTACACTACAGTAAATCGCAACGAGCATGGCAGAAACTACACAAGCATAGATGCAAGCGAGAGCAAGGGTTACTATAGGAACACTCACTTTCACTTGTGTCCATGCTTGTGAAGTTGCTGACATGCTCGTTCTGATTTACTCTAGAGTCTGCAACTTTGCAAGAGGATTCTAAGTAAATTTATTCTGAAAAACATGAATTAATTCTTGCAGTACAAAAACTTGCTTATTATAAACTTTTGCTTGCTATTTTTTTACCACAATGAACCCCACATATTCATACTACACTATTAGAAGAAGGTGAAAATAATTAAACTGGAGATAGTGTTCAAATGGCATGATCAAGCAGATAAAAGTTTTTTTTAGCATTTTAAAATACCAGAGTCATGGCAGGATCAACCAGTTTTTTTTTTTTAACTTTATTCTTCCTGACACCCCACACATCCTTCAGGAGTGCCCACTTGGATCTCCACCCTACTCCCAACCTGAACCCCGCATTTCCCTGACCTCTCCCCGAATGACTGCAGGCTGACCCGACCCCCGGTACCATCTCCGGGGCTGATTCCGCCCTCCCATGGCAGCTAACTCCTAAGTGTGAGGGGCCTACCTGCAAGTTGTCAGGTCATTAGAGCGATAGAGAGAGATCCTGGGTGCATCTGGGCTGGTATTTGGGATGTGGAAGGGTCCACCGGGGCCACTGTCATCTCCCGACGTGTAGGAGTATTGTTTCTTGTTTTCCCCCCCACCAGACCCGGCCAGCAAGGCTACTTAATGCCGTGGCTCCACCCCCAGAGCATTGCACCGTGCACTATACTGGCGACCCTCCAGCCACCGCCAGAGGTCGCTCCCAGAGCGAGCGATTCCCAACCCGCCCCGGAAGAGACAGCAGTCGGCGGATGCTCAATCTCTAATCTCCTGCCGACCTCGTCGCTGCTGCTCGGCCTCCCGAACCCGGGTCGCCGGCATGGCGCGAGGTGTGGTGTCCAACGCCTCAACCCTCAGCACCACCGGGCCGGCTGGATCAACCAGTTAGTTTTTTTTTTATGAAATGGATCATTTGGGATGGAGTTATTAGTAATATGGAACAGCTACATATATATTTCATGGTTTATGGATGTTAATGTAAGGCTATCTGTTGCAGCCTATGTGTGCCAGTTTGTGTGTGTCAGCTGTGGAGTGATCTCCTTGTCCAGGGTGCTAGTGAGAAGGTTCTGAGGAATGAAAAAAAGTGCAGGCATGCGATCATTGTGGGATAATGCAGGGTCATGTGGAGAAGACTGGATTTTCACTGATTTTTCTTACCCATTATATATATCTATATATATCTTATATGTATATATCTGCATGTAGCTTGGTTGTGTGTCACGAGCCTAAGGGCTATGAAAGGGGCTGAGCTTTAGAGTTGAAAATAGTGTTTTTGTGGATCCTACCACTATCTGTCAGGTAGTGCTGGTATCCTACCTAGGGTCCTACCAGAAATCCTAGCAAAGACAGATGTAGGATCCAGGATCAGTTAGCGATGGATCCTAGTTAGGATCCAGGGATCCTAGGCCAGGGTCAGATCCATGGATCCTAGGTCAGATAGTTAGGATCCAAGGTCAGATAGCAATGGATCCTAGGTCAGATCCAGGGATCCTAGGTCAGACAGTTAGGATCTGGGGTCAGATAGCGATGGATCTTAGGTCAGAGCCAGGGATCCTAGGTTAGCTAGTTAGGATCCAAGCTGGATCTGTTGCTAGGATTCACAGGATCCGCAATGTTTGTTGCTAGGATCCACAGGATCCACAGTGTTTGTAGTATCCATGCACTGGATCCTAGAGGGTATGATCCATGGTCAGATAGCACTGCTATCCTACCACAGCAACTATCTGGCCAAATAGGAAGCATCTGTTGGTATCCTAGTTTCTAGGATAATATCTGAGCAACACTAGTTGAAAACCCTAATGCCACATGTCCATCTCTTTGTGGCTACAGAACCCTGACAATACATTTAGAATGGTTTTGCAATGAATCTCTCTCTCTCTCTTTCTCTCTCTCTCTCTATCACAGTATACAGTATGTGTGTGTTGTATCTATACTGATATGCACACAGGATCACCATAAATGTTAAGAGTGTTACCCCTGCTTTATGGGATCCAGTAAGGTTGGGGTGCCTGGGTTAACTCCAGTGGAAATTTTTTACTCAAAGATGTTAAGTTGAAATATGTTGTGTGGTACCTTCATCCAGGGAAAGTTAAATGGACTAAGTCACAAACTAGTACCCCGACAAACAGTACCTACTAGCCCACTGTGGCCCCCACTAGTACAGCTTCCCCAATTCTCAAACAGTGAAATAGTAGTTGAACAAACAGTACTTAACATTACAAATAACAAGCTAGAGAGCTGGAAGTTCAAGCAAGTATGAAAAGGATTTACTGGAGATCTGGAATGAGGACCCAATGGGAGAGGAAAGGCAAGGGTTAAGGCAGACAAAATTGTATGCAAGCAGTTCCCCAGCAGTTTCTAACAGACTTTCAGTGCAACCTACCCCCATAACCAACACGATGCCCCTGCACAACTGTACTGTCCAGGCATATACCCCCTAACTATACCCATATGACTCTAGGGAGCTTCTGATGCTTTACTTGGTACCCAGCCAGTGGAATGTTGTAGGCCCAATAACGTTGCATGTAGTGGGCTTGTGTTGGTGCAAATTAAACAGTTAAATGGTTTAACTCAAATTTGTAATCCTAGCCAGATGGCCTAGTCCAACAAACTTAGAATTACTTTGTGGCATTGGTTAACTATGCAGATGACCATGTTGCAGGACCCATGGGCTCTGTTTAATTACCATGGTTGCCCTCAATGACGCAGCAACAGCAAGCTTCCTCTCGCTGTAGTTCTGGCTGGATGTGTTAGCCCCTTTCCATTGCAGAGTAACTTATACCTCTGATGCCTCAGCTCTCTTAGGCCACCAGGTCCAGCACCTCCGCCTATCAGCTGAGCTCAGCCACAAAGGAATTTTGAAACATTATCTCCAGCAACGGTCTGTGTATGTGCTGTGGAAGAATAAACAATGCATTTCAGTCTTTCACAAACTCCATTCATTGGAGATGGGGATATTATGTATCCCTACCAAGAAGTGTTCCTATTTTTCCTCCTGTACAACTGTGTGCAACTCTTTTTCTCATTTACCTGTTGGGAGTTCAGGTTACATCTTGCATTAACTTCTATAAAACCCTGCAATGTGGCCTGTCTGGCTGCCTCTGTCTGTCTGTCTAGTCATCCATCTGTCTGTCTATCTATCTATCTCTCCACTCTTTTACCTTCTTTCACAGATTGTTTACTTTATACCATGGTGGCCGATGATGAATCATGCTGCTAGACAGAGGGGCTGGTGTAACTTTGAACTCCTCACATCCAGGGCCTGGGTCAGCCATCATCAGACGGTCTGACACAAACGAGCCTCAGTTAGCTGGCCCAGAGTTTTCTTTTCACACTGGGAAACAGACACCCACTTCAGTGCTGACTGAGCTTTGGAAATGCTAGTTGTTTCCTAAAGAATTTGAAGCCCATCCCAAGCTGCAGTACTTGGCTTCAGATTGAACCCTGAATGTAAAGTGTGCACTAGAGCATTGACCCGCCAGAGTGGCTAATAAACACTTTTGTATTGGAGTTGTATTTCAGTGTTTAAATTGTTTTTAGGTACTAGCCAAAATGCTGTTAAAACTGGGTATTTGTCTGGAAAACGTGATACTTCACAGATGTTTAAATTTTTACTCACATACCATTAATGTTTTATTTGATTTCTTTTTTGCTTATGCCTTCTTTTTCTATATAGTACATTCTCCCTTGAGGTTTCCACTTTCGGGTGGGGTGGGAAACTGAACTCATTTAGAAAGCTTGCATTTCATGCAGTACACCATGGTAGAACATGTTTGCTTACTGGGGAACTTAACATCAAGTTAGCTGTAAGCCACTGTATACTTTCAGTTACCTCTAGTAACACCATTTTATACTTTAAGGACAGCAGTTCAACAAGTACAAGTTATTCATGGGGGCAGGCTGACAACAAGAAAGGGAATGGCAATATTGTTTAATCAGGAGTGGCACAGTAAGCCAAAGCTTGTTTCCAGATGCGACCTGGGAGCACAAGGAAGTTGAGTGACTTGCTTAGGATCACACAGGATGCACCTTGGCAGCTGTGGGATTCAAACCCAGGTCTCCAAATCTGCAGCTCAGAGTCTTAACTCACTGTGCTATACTGCCTCCAAGAAATAAAATGGCCCAGATAGTCAAAAGGGTTGCGCCATGCCCAATAGGGTTGCGCCTGCACAAGTCAGAAATTGCGCCATTCTGCAATATTCAGCAGGAGGCACTTGCACCACTGAAAACATGCTGAGCAACAGTGCAATGCAAATGAATGCATGCTGAACTGGAGGGAGAGGAACCATGCATAAACTGCACAGCCCGATATTCAGCCAGGCTGTGCAGAGTTGTGCAGGCACAACCCCCAACCTGCGCCTGCACAACTTTGAGCCAAAAAAAAAGGTAAGTCGAGGGCCACCCACAGGTGAGCTGCTGCATTGCAGGGTGCAACACAGCAGCCTGCACCTGTGGCTGGCCCCTCAACCTACCTCCCTGTGCCCCCCCTGCAGCCCGATTGCGGGCAAAGTGTAAAATCCCCCACCCCACCCCCGATGACTGGCCCGATTGCGGGCAAAGCAGAAAAGTCTTCCACCCCCGACTGGCCTGATTGCGGACAAAGGCAGAAAAGTCCCCCGACTGGCCCGATCAGGCATAAGCAAATCACCCCCACCAGCCCGATTGTTGGGCAGCAAAGTGTCCCCGAACATATCCCTGGTGGTCAGTGGACCACTAAGCCCGATCACGGGCTGAAGAAGTGTAAACCTCCCGAGCGATCCCTGGTGGTCCAGTGGAAGCCGATCGCGGGCTGAAGAAGTGTAAAACCCTCCCTGAATGTATCCCTGGTGGTCCAGTGGACTGCTAAGCCCGATCGTGGGCTGCATAATGTGGCAACCCCGCACCCAAGACCATATCCCTGATGATCTAGTGTCTCCCACCCCACCCACCCATGAAGCCCTCACCACCCGCCCCACAGCCGGGCGGCGGCAGCATCCCACTCGCTGCCGCCGCCCACCGCCTCGCCGACTGACTGCCCGGGTAGGGCTGCACCATTGGTGCAGAGCAAGAGCATGGTTGTAGTTTATTGTACAGGCAGTTCCAGATATGTGGAATGAATGAATTATTCACATATCTGGACCGCCTTGTACGGCGGGGCTGCAGTCAGTGGCTTCGTGTGGGTGGGTGGGGACACTAGATCACCAGGATATGGTCTTGGGGGCGGAGGGTTTCGCGTCATTATGCAGCCTGGCGATCGGGCTTAGCAGTCCACTGACCACCAGGGATACATTCGGGGTTGTTACACTTCTTCTCAGCCCACGATCGCTTCCACTGGACCACCAGGAATACGCCTGGGTTTACACTCTTCAGCCCGTGACCGGGCTTAGCGGTCCACCGGACCACCAGGGATATGTTCGGGGACGCTGCTGCCCGCGATCGGGCTGGTGGGGGAGGTTATTTAGGCTGTTGCCCGCGATGGGGCCAGCCTGGGTGGAGGGGATTTGATGTTTTGCCCGCCGACCGGGCGTCAGAGGTGGGGATGTATACACATTTGCCCGCGACGGCTGCAGGCGCCGGTCCTCGCAAGGCTGCTGCCTCAGGGCGCCAGGCGCAAGTCCTCGATCGCGCACCTGCATGCAATGGCATGCAAATGGGGCTATGCAAACATATGCAATGGCCCCTCGTGCCTTTGCATGAATTATGGCCCCATTTGCATGTCACCTTTTGAATATCGGAAATTTGCGCATGGCGCAATGGTACTTGCGCCACCGCAAGTTGAATGCTCCACTCTGACCACTTGCGGTGGTGCAAGTTCCACTGTGCCATGCACAGTGGCTGTGGTCGGGGGGTGATATTCAAAGGAGTTGTTCAATAGCGCAACTCCTTTGAATATCGCTCCGGCCACACCCCTGCACAACTATTTTGTGCAGCGCAAGGGCTTGCACCACAAAATAGCGCAGTTTGAATATCCGGCCCAATGTATTTTTTTATTTATTGAAAACTTTGTAGATTACCTTTGAGCACAAGTGATCATTTACAAAGGTTTCATGTCAAATACATAGTTACAAAGAACATTGCAAGTTTCCAGTGGAAATGCAGTCAAGTCAGGCTCTAAGCACTTAAGACAGAGGATGTATGGGCTACTATCGGCAACAAGCATATGTAGCCATTGAGAGGTAGGCATGGCGACCATTTAAACTTCAAGAGCGAAGTTCAAGGGGTTTTGGTGGCCATGGCAACCTTGAGATGGCCACAAATGCTTGTTGCCGATAGTAGGTCATGCATTGTCTTTGATAGTGTATGGTCCATACACAATGAGAAGCACATCTACAAAAACAGAGTTCATCCTTTGTTTTTTTCTCACCGCTGCTCTCTTCCCGAGTCTGCTATCACCACCACAGTCATTTCAGACAGAGCAGAGGTTTGTGTACTGTGCATGCCCGAACACGTTCCAAGTTATTGTGTTGGAGTAACTATGTAGCTAGTGCAGCAAAACTACGATGATGTACCTACTGCAGCTGAACAACACTGTTCGAGAGATGTATTTCCATCCTCAACATCATTCCACCATACACTATAGAACAATTACATACAGTTCTGAAAGAAATCCATGCAGAACACTGTATAAAACGTTCCAGGATATATACAGAGAAAGACCAAATAGAAAAGTTTAATGGTTATAGTTGCATTGGACTACAAGGGCAGACCACAAAGAGCTCTTAAACCGATTTATCTCAGGGGAAATTCAGCAGTGTATCAGGCTGTTCATTTATTTATTTTTTGTATTTCGTTGTTTGGAGTAACACCTTTGAGCATTGCTTTTTTACAAATGTAACCCCTAGGTGGTGCTATCCCAAAGGCTACCCCCCCCCACCTGCGTGACTAGGTGCAGGTTAAGGGGCCTGGGTACTGAAAATGGGTGCCTCAACCCAGAGGACAGGGTTATTAGTAACATAGTTGACCTGGGTACAGCCCTCCGGGACACTGTAACACCCCTCTTTCCCCTCTAGTGGCCTAAGCAATGAACAACAGACACAGTTACAATAACCCCTAAGCAGCATACAAATCCCCACACTGTTTGCACTTACCACCAGGGCTGATTCCACCAGTTTGACCCTGTAGACCCCGTGCAAAATAAGGCTACACACAGCAGGTAACAACAGTATAGTGCTTCTTGTACAAAATGGAGCCCCAGTCAAGTTAAATGCAAAAATAATTAGATCCGATTTATTTGGGAGAATGGACAAAGGAAGGGCATAATTTGGCTGATTAGTTCTGTAACTGATTCAATCAGGCAATCATGCATGCTCTTTAGAGTCCCTTCACGATCACACACTCTGGGTACCTAGTTGGGAAAAAAAAAGGTGGGTTAGCCTGACATGTTGCCTGGGGTAGGCTGGCATTGCAGCAGGTCGGGGTCCTGTGGTAGAAAGAAGGAGAATACACAACCACACACAATTTGTAATCCGGAGCATGGAGGCTCAGTTCGTGACAAGAAAACAACAATTGAATCAGATGACAACACTTTTGATTTAGCTAATGTTACAGGGCGCTACCCTGGTGTTTACTCATGCTACCCAATATGAAACACAGGAGGGACGAAATGGAGACTGCAGGTCGACAAGCTGGTATGCCAGGAGAAGCAGGGCCCACACGATTCACCGAGGTGTCGTTCCTGTTCGAGATGTTGAGCAGAGGGCTGATCCCTGGGTGAGTCTCTCGTTGATGGTGATCTCTGCATCTGAAGTAGCTGACTGGGCCAAGGTGGCAGGGCCCAGGCCAGGTGAACAGTTCAGATTCAGTTCAATAGGTGCTGGATTCAGCTTCCAGCAAGCGTGACACACTTAAATAGGGGGGAACCAAATCATGACCCACTGACAGCTTACAGCATATTTATAGTAAAGCAAAACACAACACCACAGGTTGGATGACAGTCCAGTTGCAATTTCAGTTTTCCTGAGCAAAACCGTGATCTCTGTGGTGATTGAGATGTCCTGACAGGCCAATCAGTTACAGCAAATCTTCAGTCTTCTTCAGGGAACAGGGCAGTCACAATTCAGTATTTCTGGTCACAATCCAGTTCGGATTCAGTCCGATTAATTTCACTAGCAGATCCCTCAGAAGGGAAGATGAAGCAGGCAGGCCAGACACAGCCTTCCCACCAGTTTTCTGTGCCACTACACAGGAGCAGCTGCTTGAATGTCTTCAGCAGTTTACTCTCTCAACTCCAAACTCAGACTGACTCTCTGCGGCAGACAGCAGAAGGACTTCCTTCTGATCCAAAAAGGGTTTGGTTGGTTGATTCATATATCTATCAAAGCAAGGGCTTCCCCTCCAAGTCCATTTAGGGGCCAACATGAAAAAACTACAATTCCTACAGAAATTCACTCCCACAAGACCCCTGTGGACAGACTCCATTTTAAGGTCCCCAAAAGGTACTGATTGGTGCAATACAGAAATGTCCATGCTGCAAAGAAAGGCAGGTTAGACAAACTATAATGCCATTATTATCAGAGCAGCTAATCAGCAAACAATTACCAGTTCTAACAGCGCTCCCTCTGCACCATTAGCGATGGCAGAACAGAGCAATATTATTGCAGCTGGAAATACTCAGCCCCTACCCAGATTAATTATACACTACAAAAATAATGTATCTTAAAGGGACAGGCATGGAGACTTGCATGCAAGCCCTTTTATACCTGTAAAGACACAGAACGTCTGCCAGGCAGTGGGCATTTAAGCACACCCAAGGAAGTTTTTTGGGAACCCCCATTTATAGGAGGGGTTACACCAAGGTTCTACATCAAGGAAGTACAAATGGTTTAACATTGCAAAAACATTAAGCATTATACACAGTAACAAAACTGAGTTCATGGCAGCAGCTTAAAGGCTTTTTCAGTGAGTTACAAGTATTATACAGGTTGCCATAGCAGTAGATACAGAGTGCCCAATGAAAGGAGGTGAATAAGATATAGTAAAGTAGCCAAGTGGCATTGCGGGAGAGGCAAAGTTGGTAAGGGTGAATTAGTAGGGGGTGGGAAGTGGGGAGAAGGGAGAATTGGTAGAGTGGGAGGGGGGAAGGTGACAGTGGGAAGATGGAGGGGTCGGGAAGGGTGGGTGGTAGTAGGGGGAGGTGAGAAGAAGTGGAGCTGGTGAGGGCTGTGGGGAGCAGGGAGACAGAAAGGAAATTAGGTCTATCTTATGCATTGACATGTAGAAGAGGGGGTAAGATATTTTCTCAGCTCCTGTTTAAATTGCCCAATTTTGGGTAGATTTACTAGAGATTGAAGAAGTTCATTCGGCCAGAGAAGGGCACGTCGGCAGGAGGATCTCTTAGCCAGGTTTGTTCTACAAAATGGAACATGAAGGGTGTTTCTACTCACATTTCTAGTCAAGTGTGTATTAGCAGTATGTCAGAAGAGAGATTGCAGTATGTGTGTATGTGTGGGTGTGTGTGTGTGTGTGTGTGTGGGGGTGATACCCATGAGGACTTTCTTCCCCATAAGGCAAGACTGGAACGTGATTCTGTGCTCTAAAGGTATAGACTGCAAGTATGGGTGTACCTATCAGCATTCAGAGCAAGATGGCAAGCCTTGTTGAACAATACTTTAATTCTATTTAGAACCGTGTCTGATGCTGCGCCATAGATCATTAAACCACAGTAAATGACCGGGAGGATGGACGCAGCCGAGCATTAAGAGTCATGTATGCTTTATGTCTGTAGAGGGTTACAAGTTTTCTATTGATCACCTTTATGACTTGGTCAGTGTGGTGGGAGACTGTTAGGGTGTCATCTAGGTAGACACCAAGGTATTTGAAAGTATCAACCTGATCAAGGACTGTACCTCCCTTGTTCAGAATTTCCAGAGGGGGCAGCTTCTTTTTCTGGGGGCAGGTGATGAGCATTGATTTGTTTGTTTTTAATAGTTTAGGATGAGTCTGTTGTGGAGGATCCAATGTTCAAGCGAGGCAAGGCTTTGTTGTAGTGTATAGGTTAGATCAGCGTGGTTCTTGTTGCTAGAGAAAATAACTGCAGCATCATTAATAAACAGGCTGAACAGTAAGGGACCTAGTATGGACCCCTGTGGGACTCCAGCTGTCACAGACCTTGACTCAAATAGTGTGTCATTAATATTTACTCTCTGGGAGCACCCTGAGAGATAGCTTGCAACCCAGCTAGTAGTCTCCTACTAATCCTGATAATCAATCAGTGGCCCTGAAAACAAGTGATCATTTGCCCAGCTGAGCTGAGTATGTTAGAAAGGAGGCTTAAGGATATTCCTGGTCATGTTCCTGGTGTCGTATTGGTTAGAGATGGTGTGGAAGCAATTTGTTAAAGCAGGGTGCGTTTGGCCCAGGAGCACTCTTTTGGTTAGCAAACAAGTCTGGAGTTTTATTCTGCAGGGTAAAGGCAGTCAGTTAGTGAGCGTATAAAAGGTACAACTATGAGTGCAGTTATCTGCACCAGGTACTAAGTGGCATGCCTTATTACAGATCAGCTTTGTCTCAGTACTCAGTGCTTAAATCTCAGTAAGTAGTCAATTAAAATACTTACAATATTTTCACGTATTACACTACAGAACGACTCAATCCTTGAATCAGAGGCAAGGGATACAGCACTATTCTGACATCACTAGCATAGTTATAGGCAGTGTATTATTATGGGAATCTGGTCATGCTTCCATATTTAAGTTTCACTGGTAACTTCAATATATACAGTATCTATATGTATCTATATATATATATATATATATATATATATATAGATATATATATATATATATATATATATATCTCTATATAAAAACACAGGTTTTGCTTTCTTCTGAAGGAAAACACTGCTTGTTTTAGCCCTAATGTTTTAAAATCTCTGTAGCTTGTTGTCTGCATGTATTTTCTTTTTTTTTTTTTTTTCAAAATTTTCTCAAAGCTTTGCATTTTTTTATTCACAGATGTTTGGACGTATTTGTGATGCTTCCCGCAGTTCATGGCAAGTTCTGCTACACCTGTGGGAATAAGTAAAAAGATTTTCTATGTGGTACCAGAATCTTTAAACCCTAAAAATGTCAGCCTTCAGTAATCTGTTCACAGGTGTCCAAGATACAGTATAAACTTTATAGCAATATCATTTTTACAACTTTTTTATTGGTTACAACTGATAGCCCAGCAATAACATGCCACAGTACCATGGCGGTAATACTGGCTTGGACGTGGCCTTGTAGCATTAATCTTGGATGGTCACGGATGGGGAAGTTCTGCCCATGATAGAGCATACCAACTTGGTGTGAGTGGTGCCATGGTCCCTCACTGCAATAATGACTCCTATGGTGGGCCAAGGGGCTTGTTCTCCCACAGGAGCACACTTTATGCATACAAGGTTGCCCCATGGCTGCACAGCATCATTGGGGTGGGAGGAGGAAGCAGCAATGGAATAACAAAAGGCAGGAAGGAAGGAGGTTAGGCAGGTGACAGAATGCAGGCAAAAGTCTAGGACCTTGCACCCCTGCCAGATGAGTAGGTCCTTTGGTGAAGGTTAGCTGGGTTGGGAGGTGGCCAGTTAAGATTTTTTATTATTTTTTTTGGTGGGGGGGGGGGTTACTCTAGGAGGAGGATAAAGACTTCAGTTAAAAAATGTTTGCCATTATTTTGGAGCAGTATCCTGCCAAAATTACAACATTTTAAATCATACAAATTGTCAGGGCAGTAATACCTAAGATGTTGTATGCTTTTGGTAGTCCTATTTCAAACAGTCCGGGTAAATTTTGATTAAATATTTGCTTAAAATGATATTCTGGGTAGTGAGCATGCATAATACGAAAAAATCATAAAATGAGACAGTGTACAACATGCATAGAATAAATCCTATTATTAGTATTACTTCTTTTCTCCCATTACAGTTTCTTCAGTCTTACTCCCCATCTTCCCCCTTGACATTCTCCTATGTTCGTTCCCTCTAACCCCACGTCACCACCCCCTCTTTTCCAGAATACCTGTTCGTAGGTGTAGGTCTCACACCCTTATGCTCTTAACAACCCTTCTGCTACTGCTGTCAGTTGATGTGGAACTAAATTCTGCCCCCCATAGAGCTAAGTGTTTTTCATGTAAACATCATGAATTTACTCTCCAAGTTTGAGCAGCTAAGGTGGTGTGTCATACACTACACAGTCCTGATGTCCTGATCATTAGTTAAACTTGGCACCCTGCTCAACTCAGTGATGTAGGAATCAGACTCTCTCTGGCTCCACAGTTCCCAGACAGGACCATGGGAAGCACGGTGATGGAGTTCTTCTATACGTATGTCACAGCCTTAACTGTGATGTCTTGTATCATTTTGCCATCCTCTCTTCCCATGAACTCATCTTGTGTAGAATCTCTTTCCCTTGCTCACTTTCCATTTTCATTGGTGGCATTTACTCCTACCCTAAAGCCAGGCCTGATTTCTGCCCTGCCACTCTCTCATCTACTTCCTCCCTTTCCACTTCAGGTGAACTGTTTGTCCTGGAGACCTAAATATAAATTGGCTCTCCCCAATGGCAAAAAATACTATTCATCATACTGAGTCATTCAGTCTCATGCAGCTCATTACTGAGCCCACCCATCTCAATCCCCACTCCACAAATAATTCCCTCATTGACTGGGTCTTGTCGTCAGACTCCCACCACATTATTTTGTTACCACACTACCAGATGCTTTCTGTAACCATCACATTCACTGCATTAAAGCTCCACCAGCTTGTCTGGTCTCGGTCACTCAAGTCTCTTGACTTTTCATCCCTGCTAGATTATCTTTGGGACGCTGATAGTTCGGCACTCACATTATCCACCAATATAGATGTTGCTCTTGCCTCTTTCATATCCAAAGTCATTGCACTATTGGTCAAACATGCCACTCTCCAGAGGTCTTGTGTCAGTGATTCCCACCTTCATTGGACCTCTGCAGAGGTCATTGAGCTGCTCAAAGTTCATGATTCTGTCTGGCATCTCGACAAAGCCTCAGACTCTCCTGAGGACTTATTAAGATACAGACAACTACATAATGTCAGCATTAAGGCAATGAGGGAAACCTAATCAATTTACTTCACCTACAACCTGCAGAACAACCTTAAGTACCCTGATAGGTTCTGGAAGGTTATTCACTCCCTTCTCAACCCCCTGTCTCAGTCTTCCTCCCTCATCCTCAAACTAGAAAACTCACCTATCCCTTCCCAACTGAGGACTCAACACTTTAACATTTTCTTCACATCCTGTGCCCTCTCCCCTACTTTCTACTCCCTTCCAGTCTCCTCTCCTGCCTGCCTTGTTTCTCCCCAATTGCCCTTGTCCCCTCTCCCTCAACCCCAGAATCTTTTTTCTTCTCCCCAGTTTCCTCAGAGACCACCCTTGCTGCTTTACTGTCTCTTAATTCCTTTAAAAGGCACAGTGCAGGCAGGCTGGATACTAATCTTCTTACTCTCTCTGCACTAGCCATTACCACCACTCTTACCTCCCTTTTCAATCTTATTTTCCAGCTTGGCTCTGCCCCCCCAGTCTTGGAAGCAGGCTAAAGTATTCTCTCTCTCTCTCTCTTCAAAGGGGGTGACTCTTCCTCCCCAGGTAATTACCACTCATCTGTCTTCTCCCTGCTCTGGCTAAGATGCAGGAAACACTTGATCTTTCCCAGCATTCCTCCTACCTTGATTACTCTTCTTTCCTCTCACCTTTCTAGTATGGCTTCCACAAAAACCACTCCACCATTTTTTGCCTCTTCTGTATCATTCACTTTTGGCTGAAAGTCATGAAGCAGGGCCTGTTCACTGCAGACATTTTCATAGATTTGGCTAAGAGCTTTGATACTGTGGCTCACCCCCTTCTTTTAGATATATTAGGAGCTATGGGCCTATCCAACCTGGGGTAGGGTGGTTTCACTACTACCTCTCGAATTGGCTCCAGTTCGTCCAAGTTGGTAATGCCCTATCCACTCCGCTGCACATCAAGTCTGGTGTCCGCCAAGGCTCCCTGCTTGGCTCAATCCTTTTCTTCATCTTCTTAAATGATCTCCCCTCCACCTGTGTCTCCTCACATACACAAGCACATGCATGCAGATAACACAGCTCTGTTTGCTTCAGATGTTTCAGTCCCTAAGCTGAAATCATCACTCCAGCATGACTTAATGTCCAAAGTTGGCTTCACTCAAACCAGCTCTAGCTAAGTGCCAGAAAAACCTTAGAACAGAGTATGCCTGATTTAGTCACAGGCAGAACTTGAAGAGGCATTCTTTTTTGTTTTAGATGACATAGGTAGGTTAAAATGTGATATTTTTGAATTGATATCTTTATTATTGTCTGTAGGGTAAATTTGAAACCAGTCTTGATAACCCACTTTTAAGGGCCATATTAAAGAGCCGAGTCTTGCCCTGTAGTGTGGGTGTGGGGTGATTATTGGAGTAGCAGGAAATAAGGGTTGAGGCCTTATATTTGAACCTACTCAAGCATCCCTTTGTATTTACATCCCATCGTGTACGTAGCAGATTGAAAGAATGAGACTTATGACCTAGAGGCACCTGTAGGACTCTGTAGGACTGCTGGGGATTCTAGAGAAACATGTAACAAGTATTGTATCGATCTGAGGGGATAAGTAAGGAAGTATGTATGCATTTCCAAAGGAAAACCCTACCTGGGGTACAGCCAACTCATAGACTGTCTCAGGCTTTAGAAGGCAGCTGGAAAGTAGCAGAAGGTGGGAAGAGAAGAAGGGAGGAGGAAAGCCCAACCCTGAGGAATCAGGGCTGCGCTCAAGCAATAGGTGTATCCTGTTGCAACAGCTGGTCCCCCAGTCTCTCTCAAGGAGAGATGAGGGAGCTAGCATGCAAAGCAGCCAGGCTTTGAAGGAGAGCAAACCAGGGGAGTATCAAGCCCCAAAGAGGGCAAGAGGAAGGCACACATAGTAGTGGAACTTGATAGTGAGGGCACTGCAAAGGAACTGGGTCTCAACCCCTAATAGCAAAGAAGTGGTGTGCTGTTATCCTGGGGTGACAGTGGACAGACATTGCCAGGGTGGTAGAGCTAACAGGAGAGGGGGGTGGAAAGGCCAGATCTGATTTTACACATGGGTACAAATGATCTGAATAAGCAGAGCATGGAACAGGTGAAGGCAGACTTCTTTGCTCTGGGAAAGATAACGAAGGAAGGAGAGAGAAGGAGGAGTAGCCTTCTCTGAGAAAATACCATGGTCATACCCGAACCAAAAGGAACAGTTTCACGTGTTCCAGTTCAGTGCATGGCTAAAGAGTTGGTGCAGGGGAGGAGGGTTTTGTGTTCCTATGGGACTGTTGCCAAACTTGGATTGGTTGGAGGTTGTTCAGAAGGGACAGTTTGTAGCTTAACGAGGAGGGCCCAGGGTTCTGGGACAACGGTGGGTGTAACACATAACTACTGTAGTTTAAACTAGTAAGAGCAGAGTCACAGAGGTAAGGCACATGCAAAATTTCAGAAACAAGGTGTGCCTTGCTGGCCGTCCCTAATGAACTCAACAGGATCAAGTAAACTTGTGGTAAATGTCGGAAAATGATATGTGCCAATGCTCTCATCAGGAAATCTAAAGCATCCTTTCTTAGCACAAACCTAATAAATGCCAGAAATAATCCCAAGAAATCCTGGCATCTGTTGATCTGGCGAACTCTGTCTGTAATTTGCTTTCTGAGTCCACCACAGCTAATGTATCATATAGTAGGACAATGTTTACTCCAGTGAGGGAATATTTACTCTCTTTAATTTTCCTTTTGCTGAGGCCCCTGCTATGTTACTGAAAAAAGCTGGTTTATTTCACGGTGGCACTTTTAGTGATCGCCACACTAAATGCCCTCCCTTGAGACCAAGGTTTTAATTTAAAAATATCGGGTCTGATGAAGTGTTCAGATTATTACTTTCTCTGAGAGAGGATACGGCTTAGGTTACTGACAATCTAGAAAACCATCTCCTCTAATGTAGGGCTGATATTTTGGCCCTTCCCCTCACTAATCTTTTTAACTTATCTTTTTCTACAGAAACTTGTGGAGGGACTCTCAAGGAAATAAAAAAAAACAACAACTTTATAATCATCTCAAACAAATATTTTTCATTCTTGACACACTTCATTTCTATATATAAAATATGTCACATGTACCCGGTCTATCAGGGCAGAAGGCACCAAGCGCGCAGGATTTTAAAAAGCTGTAGCCAGGCCGCTGGGAGCAGGCAGCTTTGCCGCATGCAAGAGGAGGATCGCCAGCATTGGTGGCAGGACTGTTGACTACAGGGAGCTTTTTCTTCCCACCAGCTTCCCCAACCCCGGTCTCTGTTAAATGCCAAAGGGAGGAGGAGCAAGCTAACGGAGGAGGAGGAGCAAATTAAAACTGAATGAAACAGGGAGTGGCCAGGATACAAAGAGGGAAGCTGGGTGAGCAGGGTACTGTACTGTACTGTTAAAAAAAAAATGATTAAACTCTGAACTAGGACAGCTTGCTGCTCTACTTGGAACTAATCTAAATGACTGAACTCTACCCTAAACTGGTCTGGTCCTAAAAATGGGATCTGGGTAGATGGCAGGGGACTACCCAAGGAAACTGTTGAAAAAGGAGTTCTATTTGCTCATTTTACTTGATCTTACTTGATGAAACTTACTGAAGTCGTGAAGCAGTTGCTATTGTGAGGTGAAGGCCAAGGGTCTACTAGGTCTACTAGGGCTACATCTGTGTACAGCTGTTGGGGTGGGGAGGTGGCCGAGGGGCAAACTGGGTAACAGTGCTTGAGGAAGTTCCTGAAGTCGTGAACAGTGCTATTGTGGGGTGAAGGTGGGGATCTACCAGGACTACACTTCATACTGTGGGGGAACTGTACGGCTATTTTATTTTATTACTAAACTATATAGGGTAATGACAGGCATTATACCAATTTAGCAGAAGGTGACATTAACAATGGAAAGGCAGTGCAGCTTGAGGGGCAGCCAAAGAGGGGGATTCTTTGGTAGAGTGGTAGATGTAGCGGGGGGATGGCCATGATCTTAAATTGGGCTTGAAGATGTGAGGATGCTGTGTCAGCAGCCTCACAGCTAAGGGAGGAAGGGGTGGCTTGAGGTGGGCACTAAGCAGGGGGAGGGAACAGTGGGGAGGAGGGGCAGTGGAACAGGGACAGTACCAGCTGGGGAGGGAGAAAGCAGGGAGGTCCAATGGGGATTAGGCACATGGGCTGAGAACACAATGTTTCAGAGAAATGAGGACAAGAGGTAGTCCAGGGGATGCAGAGCACAGAGAGAAGACAGTGGCATCACAAGGGGGGAGGCAAGAGACCATGAGACAGGAAGTAAAGAGGAAACAAGGGGTCAGGAGGTGTGGAAGGTAGTAGGTTCAGAAAAAAGAAGGCAGACACCTGCAACTTGGGGGCGGAATTCAACTAGGAGCACAACAGACAAAGGAAAGAGAAGTTTAGGAGTACAGCAGGAAAACAGATTTGCACCCCTCAATATACTAGTGGAGGATGGTATGGAGGAAAACGACTGATGAGGGAGCAGGGGCAGGAAAATTGGGAGAGAAGGGGATAGACCAGTTGGGGCCAAACCAGGGAGAGGTACTAGTGGAGGATGGTCTTAGGATAAGAGGCAGTGAGGAGCCCATTAAGGCAGAGGCAAAGGCAGGGAAAGCAAAAAAGCTAGAGACAGTACCTTTGGGGGCCATCCATGGAAAGGAGTGCATAGAAAATGAAGAAAGGGAAAGGAATTAAATGGAAGGAACACCTGGGGAGGCGGGGCAAACAAAGAGGAAGTATCTCAAAAGAGCAAGGGTGAGGAAAACCCCTCGGGGGACATAAGGGCACTGAGACATTGGGAAAAGCGACTATAACAGGAGCAAGAAAGGAAGGTGTCAGTGGGGAGATGAAGAGGATAGAGCATGCTCCAAACAAAATGCAGGCAATAGAAGTCTACCCACAGAGCACAAGGAAGGGGCAGAGCTAAGGAATAAGGAGTATGAAAGACATGGAAAGGAGGGAAAGTTCAAGGGGAAGGAGAGAGGAAGTCAAAATGGGAGAGTGCAAAAATCCCGACAGGGCAAGGACAAGGTGGAAAATGGAAACAGGGTGGTCAAGGGGAGGCATGAACTAGGGTGTATGCTCGAATACCAAAAGAGCATTCAGGATTACGAATCTAGGCTTCATAAAACAGGGCTTTATTCACTTAAACTTAGAAGAATAAGGGGTGATCTCCTCCAGTTATTTAAGATCTCTCATTCTGCCACACTAATGAATTTATGTGGATTGTCTTTCACATCAAGAAAAATTGTAGCCAGGAAACACAATAAACAAATAGGAGTTGATAGAGCAAAAACAAATAAAAGGCAACAATTTTTTACAGTTAGAGCCCCTAGAATTTGGAATTCTTTACCTCAGGATATTATTGATTGTCAACTATAAATAACTTTAAAGTTAAGCTTGATAAATGGCTTCTAGGAAGAACATAACGTAACAATGATCCACAATGTGTGAAGGACATCCTCAATGGGCTTCGGCCTTCTCTTGTCCATTAACCAAGTAAACAAGTAACCAAGGAAGAAGGGAGTACAAAGGTGGCACTCATAGGGGACCGATTATAAAGGGAATCCAATGGGGGGAGGAAAGGAGCAAGAAACAGTGCAGTATGGGTATTGTATATGAAAGGAATGACAGCACTAGATGTCAGGCACAATATACCATCTTTGGGCAAGCATCAGGATGGGAGGACGCACTTGGTGTTTCACCTTGGCACCAATGACCTGGAGGGGAACAGTCTGATGGAGGTACAGGCAAGGTTCAAGGAGCTTGCTAGGTTCTGCAGTGACATGGTCTTCCCTTTCATTTCCTTCTTTGAGGTGTTGCCTGTACCAAGAGCAAGCACAAATAGGAAGGAAAAGATAGTGGAATTCAATCAGTGGCTGAAGGGATGGTGTAGGCAGATGAGATTTGGATTAATAAGTGATTGGGGTTCAAAGCGGGAGGAAGAGGGACTATGTGCCCCTGATAGGCTGCACCTGAGCTTACAAAGGACAGCTGTACTAAACAGCAAACTAGAGGACTTTATAGTCAGGAAGTTAAATTTAAACTAATTTGGGGGGGGGGGTGTTAATGAAAAGACCACTCATATAGGTAGAAGAGTTGGGAGGATATCAGCCTCCCCCCAGGACAAAAAGGAAAGGCAGGCAACATGCAACAACAGGAAGGGGTTGGAAGGGGAGGATAGGGAAGAGGTGCCTACAAGGTGGAGGGGATTGGTATCAAATATCAGGAGCTTGGGAAATAAACTAGGGGAATTGGAGGCTACTATGGTGGAAGAGGGGCTCGACATAGTAGCAGTGAGTGAAACTTGGTGAAATGAGCATCATGCCAAAGAGACAGTCATACCTGGATACCGACTGTTTAGGAAAGACAGGATGGGGAAGAGGGGAGGAGGGGTAGCATTATACATCGAGGAAGAAATTGGGGCCATGGAGGAAATGGAAGAGGAAGGGGAAACTGAGATAATGTGGGTCACTTTAGACATAAGAAATGGGAAATCAGTGAGGGTGGGGGTTGTTTCCAGACCTCCTATGCAGGGGGAAGAGGAGGACAAACAACTTGTACAGTTGGTGACAAAAATGGCACAAAAAGGGGAGATTCTGCTATCGGGGGACCTAAACCTCCCTGACATCAACTGGGAGATACCAACAGCGGTATCAACTAGTAGCAGGGGGATCTTGGAGGCACTACAAGGAGTTTTCCTGCAACAAAAGGTAAGGAAGCCCACTAAGGGAGAAAACCTGTTGGACACAGTCCTCACAAATGGGGACAGTAGGACGGAAGAGGAGGTGGAGGAAGGATTAGGCACAAGTGACCACAGGGCTGTAAGGTTAGGAAGGAAAGTAAACAGGACAAAAACTAGGGTAATGGACTTCAAGAAAGCAGACTTTAACAGAATGAAGAAGATAGTTGGGGAAGAAATGATAGGGATGGGGAATATAAAGGATGTGGAAGAATTATGGGCAGCTATTAAGGGAGGGGTGCTGAAAGCCATTGAAATCTGCATCAAGAAGGTTAGGAAAAACAGAAGGAGGAGACCTCTATGGTTTACAAGGGTGTGGCAGGGGTGGTCAGGGAGAGAAAAAGGGCATTCAGGAGGTATAAGATGTCACAAAGAGATGAGGATAAGGAGGCATACAGAGAGAAGAGGAGGGCGGCAGGGCAGAAGATAAGGAGGGCTAAAGAGATCACTGAAGAGAAAATAGCAAAGCAGCCCAAGAGGGGAGATAAAACCTTTTTCAGGTATGTGGGAGAAAGAAGGAAGGCATGGCAGGGAATAATGAGATTGAGGGAGGAGGGAGGAATAAAACCAGAGGGTGACTTTGAAAAAGCAGAGGTATTAAATAACTACTTCTGTTTGATCTTTATGAAAGAGGGTGAGGGTAGAGGACCAGAGCTGGAGGGGAAGGGAGGGAAATGCAGGGAAATTGATACAAGAATGTTCACAATAGCTAGAGTAAGGGAAGAACTGGGAAGGCTGAAGGTGGATAAAGCAATGGGGCCAGATGGCTTGTACCCAAGGGTACTCCATGAGCTGAGGGAGGAGCTGGCAGCACCTTTGACAATACTGTTTAACTTGTCCATGGATACAGGGTGGGAGCCTCAAGACTGGAAGAGGGCAGAGGTGGTTGCATTACATAAGGGGAGAAGCAAGGAGGTGGTCGAAAACTACCACCCTGTCAGTCTCAACTCGGTGGTGGGGAAGGTAATGGAAACATTACTAAAGGAAAAGGGTGGAGGAATACCTGGTGACCAAGAGATAGAGTTTTTTGATTGGGTGACACAAGTAGTGGACCAGGGAGGGGCAGTGGACGTGGCCTGTCGGGACTTCAGTAAGGCCTTCGACACCATCCTGCACAGAAGGCAAGTAAATAAGCTGGAGAGCTTAGGGGTGGGCCCAAAGGTTACTAAGTGGGTGGGAAACTGGCTGATGGGAAGGAGCCAAACAGTGGTGGCAAATGGGGTACATTCTAGGATAAAGGGGGTAATGAGTGGGGTGCCTCAGGGGTCAGTATTGGGACCCCTACTTTTTAATGTCTATATCAGAGATCTAGTGGAAGGACTAGAGGGTAGGGTGTGCCTATTCATGGATGATACAAAGGTCTGCAATAGGGTGGACATCCAAAGAGGAGTGCAGGCCATGAGGCAAGATCTGAAGAAGCTGGAGAAGTGGCCGGAAACCTGGCAACTAAAATTCAATGTGAAAAAGTGTGTAGTAATGTACCTAGGGCAGAAAAACATTCAAGCAGCTTATACCCCTAGGGAAGGAAATCAAAGAAACAGAGCAGGAGAAGGATCTGGGGATTGTTATATCAAGAAATCTTAAGGTGGGGAACCAGTACAGCAAGGCGGTGGGTAAGGTAAATGGTTTGTTGGCCTCCACTGGAAGAGGCATAACAAGCAGAAGGAGGGAGGTACTAATGCTGCTGTACAAAACAATGATGAGGCAGCACCTGGAGTACGGGGTACAGTTCTGGAGACCACACCTATGTAGGGACGTTGAGGAGCTGGAGAGGGTCCAGAGAAGAGCAACCAAGATGGTGCATGGGATGCAGGGAAAGACATATGAGCAGAGGTGGAGGGAGCTGAATCTATACCCACTAGAGACTAGAAGGGAGAGGGAGGACATGATTGAAACTTTGAAGGATTTGAAGGAGATAAATAAGGGGAAGGTGGGAAGCTTGTTCATAAAGGAGGGAGCTAAAATGAGGGGGCATAGCCTCAAACTGGAAGGAGGGAAATACAGAGGCAATGTATGGGGGCAGTTCTTCACAGAGAGGGTGGTGGAGGCCTGGAGCAGGCTACCAGAGGAGGTGGTGGGATCCGAAATGATGGGGGAATTCAAGAGAGCATGGGCTGGATATGTGGGGTTGGGGGGGTCCTAAGCCGGTAAAAAGGAGGGGTGGATATAAGGGCAGACTAGATGGGCCAGTGTGGTCCTTTTCTGCCATCAAATTTCTGTGATTCTGTGATTACCCATTTTCTAAGCACAATAATACCCTCCGAGGTGGGCGGTATTGGGAAATACCAGACCTTACAGGAGCTATAAAACCCTCAGCCTGCAGTGTCGGGCCTCATTATGCCCCTGGGCGGTCTGGTATTTCCCAATACTGCCCACCCCTGTTGGGTATTATTGCTTAATTAATGAATATTTGGTTAAGTACCAGGCCCTATCATGCTTCTTGCTGGGTTTTGGGTCCAGTTTCTCGACCCAAATAGCACTGAATGATTTCACGATTCTGTTTCTAGGGCCTTAGATTAGGGGTGTCTTGTGGGTTCCATTTTTATTGATTTGTCAAAAGATTTCGATGTTAAAAAACTCTCTTTGCTTATAAATTGTTTGTCTGCTGCTCATGGCTTTTCTCCAGTGTTACTACTTGGTTTTCTTCTTTTCTGGCCATCTGTGCACTGGTTCGATTGAGCCCGTCAATAGGGTGCCAATTAGCCAAAATTGTCGCCTTCCCCGAGGTTCACCCTCTGAGTTAGAATATACAATATATTTGGGGAGTTGCAGGGGGGGGTGCAGCCCCCGAGATAAAAAACAGGATTCGAATAAAAATCCCTGGTGCCCTAATGATGCGCGCACTCGGACAGGCGCATTCCCATGGTGGAACCGGTTTTCTTCTTGTTTCAATAGGAGAACTCAATCTGTCTCTTGGACAGGCTGTTTTTCTTCACCTTCATCAATTTCTGATGAGAAGTTTTCCTTACTTTTACATTGGTATTACTTTGTGTTTAATTATTTTAGTTTTTAATTCAGGAAGGGGGTTTTCAAGACTGCTTATCTTGTCAACATCTTCAGAAGGGCTGAAATAACTGCATATTTGATTTTCCTTTGTGGCTAACAAACCACCAGGCTGTTTTGGGGCTGGAGAGGTTTACCTGTGTCTGACTTGGATGTCTGGATTTTTCTCTGTTTGATTAGCAGGGTATTTTCTCTGTCAAATTGTTGTGTAGGGCATCTTGTTGACAGGAAGGCACTCATCACTGCTGTGGGTGAGAGCTTTAGCTGATTGTTTTGTGAGTGCACAGTTTTAGCCCAACCCCCTTCCCACCCCTCACCCCACCTACCCCTGGAAATAGTTCCTTTATACCTGAGGTTCTGACATCATTTCCTCAAGAGTGCAAGGTGCATATCACTGTCATATCCTCTCTAGCACACTGCACTAACAATATAAGCATACACATTGTATAATATATATATTTCTATATAACAAACCAATCACACACGCCCAGCACACACACACACACACACACACACACACAAAACAAACAAAAAAAAATGATAAACATGTGGGAGTAGTGCAATGTAATGACTGTGGGGCAGCAGTCTTCGGGAGTTTTTTCTGGAGGCTGAGATGCTGCCCTTTGCAGACAACTCTCTGCCCTGAGGGAGGAAGTTGCCCATCTTCAGGCCACACTGGACAGTAGTAAGGAAACCTTCCCAAGGCCACACTGGACAGTAGGAAGGAACCTCCCCATCCAGGGAGCACCAGCCACCACCACTCACCCAGAGGTTGCAGAAAGCACAGCAGTTGGACCACAATGGGCTCAGGGAGGGTGAGGATGGTGAACAGAGGCACACCAGTCAATTGTTCCACTCCACAATCCATACACCATTCTGGGGAGCATAGCTCCCCATGGATGCACCCACAGAGAAGACTGATGACAACTGTCACAAGGGAGGCCCACAGGAAGGAGGCAGAGGACACCACAGGGAAAGGAAGCAGCTCCTGGTGGGGGACTCAATTATTAGGGGGATAGAACTAGGGGAGCTGGGAAAACTGAAGTAAGGTGCCTGCCTGGTGCCATGGCTTGGAGGGACAGGAAGCGCATCCTCAGGATCACGAGAACAGCTGCAAGGGAGTCTGAGCTGGACGTAATTGTCCACCTAGGGACAAATGACTTGGCTCATCATGAGATTAGAACAGTGCAGGAGGACATTGTAGAGTTGGGAAGGGGCCTAAGACAAGTAGCACACACAGTATCCTTCTCAGATGTGCTGCTTGTCAATGGCATGGGAGAGGCGAGGGTAATTAGCACCATGCAGTTTAATGAATGGTTGAAAAAATGGAGTGGAGCACAGGGGTTTGGCTTCATTGGAGACTGGGGTTCCACCTGGAGGGACACCAGCCTATACTGGCAGGATGGTCTGCATCTGTCCAGGAAGGGAACAAGTCTTTTGAGCAATCGGTTTAAATGCATCATTGGCAAGCTTTCAAACTAGTCAAAGGGAGGCACTGATAAGCAGCAGGAAACTCCCAGCCTCTCCCTACAAAACAGGGTACTAAATGAGAAAAAGGACCGAGGTAGAAAGGTCAGTGGGGATGCTGCAACAGAAGGTAAAGCCATCAAAAATGGAGAGCAATGAGTACACAATGCCCGTAGTCTGGGTAACAAGCTTCCTGAATTAGTGGACTTGATGGAGGAGGAACATCTGGATATCGTGGCAGTCACAGAAACATGATACACAATAAACCATGACTGGGATGTAAACATACCAGGATACACTATCTACAGGAGGGACAGGGAGGGTAAAAGAGGAGGAGGAGCGTCTTACATAAGGAAGGAATAAAAGCAACAGAACAAAAGGGTAAACAGGGAGGAGGAGAAGAAGCACTGTGGGTAAATTTGGAGACAGGCAATGGCACTACAATCCACACAGGGGTTGTATACAGACCCCCTTCTCAGGGGGAGGAACTGGACAAGGAAATGATAGAAAGTATATTTAGAATGGCAGAAAAAGGGGAGCTATTGCTGATGGGTGATCTGAATATGCCAGATGTTAACTGGAGTGCAGTTGCAGCAGCCACTTCGAAGAGTGGGATTATTCTAGATGCCCTACAGTGGGCATGCCTTAGACAACTAGTATTGGAGCCCACTCGAGAGGGAGCAGTCTTAGGCCTGGTTCTCTCAAATGGAGATGGAGAGAGAATCACATATGTCGAAGTGGGTAGCCATCTGGGAACTAGCGACCATCGAACAGTATGGTTCACAATAAACACAGCAATAGAGTCAAGCCATACAAAGGCAAAAGTACTGGACTTTAGGAGGGCTGACTTGCTAAATGGGTGAGTGCCTATGGAATGCACTAAAATGGGCAGGAAGGAGGGTGGAAGAACAATAGGGAATAATAAAAACTGCCATCACAGAGGTAACGAGCCTTTGTGTGAAGCAAATAAACAAAACAAAACGATGTAAGAAACCACTGTGGTTCCCCAAAGGAAGGGCAGTGAAGGTTCAAGAGAAAAAGAAAGCATCTAGGAAGCACAAGGAATCGCAGAGGAGCAGGACAGAGAACTGTACTGAAGTTAAAGCAAAGGAGGCTGGGAAGGCAGTCAGAACAAAGAAAGGCCCAAACTGAGGAAAGATAGCCAACTCAGTTAAGAAGGGGATAAACCTTTATAGGTACATCAGGGAGCGAAGGAAGACCAAGGGAGGGATAGTGAGGCTTAATACAAAGGGAGGGAGGGAGGGTGGGCAGAGGGAGACTGTGAAAGGCAGAGATACTAAACAAATATTTTGCTCAGTATTTACAAATGAAGAGGGGAGGTACCTAAACAAGCAGTAGAAACACTCTGGATACAGAAGTTGATACCAGCCCATTTACAGAAGAAAGGGTTCTGAAAGAACTCTAAAACTGAAGGTGGACAAAGCAATGGGGCCTGATGGGATTCATCCCAGAATGCTAAAAGAACTGAGGGTAGAACTAGTGACACCACTGACTACCCTTTTAACAAATCATGGGAGGATGGGGTGGTACTCGAGGACTGGAGGAGGGCAGATGTGATTTCCCTTCACAAAGTGGAGCAAGGCAGAAGCAGGAAACTACAGACCTGTTAGTTTAACCTCAGTGATAGGGAAATGATGGAATCATTCTGAAGGAAGAATTGTCGAGTATCTAGAGGCCAGAGGGCACGGGACCCTAGGCAGATGGATTCACAGTGGGAAGGTCATGCCAGACGAATCTGATAGATTTCTTTGACTGGGTGACCAAAGTAGTAGATCAGGGAGGGGCTGTGGACATGGCCTGCCTAGACTTTAGCAAGGCATTTGACACAGTCCCACACAAAGATTAATATACAAGTTAGCCAGCCTGGGAGTGGGTCCCAAGATGACATCCGGGTAAAGAATTGGCTGGAGAATAGGACACAGAGAGTAATAGTAAATGGAGTCCACCAGAAGAAAGGAGGGTTACTAGTGGGCACCGTGAGGGTTCAGTATTAGACCGTCCTCTTCAATGTCTTTATAGCGACATTGCAGAGGGACTGGAAGGAAAGTATGTCTCTTTGCAGATGACACAAAGATCTGCAACAGAGTTGATGCACAGGGTGGGGTGGAAAGGATGAGAAGGGATTTGGCAAGGTTAGAGGAAAGGTCTAATGTATGGCAGCTTAGATTCAATGCTAAGAAGTGCAAGGTAATGCACCTGGGAAACAAAAACCCAGGGGAAGAGTACACAATGGGAGGTGAGATAATAACAACAACAAAAATGGAAAGGGACCTGGGGGTAGTCATATCAGATGACCTAAAGGTGGGCAAGCAATGTGAGAGAACAGCAAGGAGGGCTGGGCAGATACTGGGATGCATAGGGAGAGGCATCACCAGTAGAAAACAGGAAGTTATTATCCTCTGTACAGACAGCTAGTGAGACCCCATCTGAGTACTGTGTGCAGTTCTGGAGACCCAATCTCTGCAAAGACATAGACAGGATGGAAGCTGTCCAGAGGAGGGCACTAAATGGTGCAGGGTCTGCACCGGAAGACATATAGAAGAGAGACAAAAGGAGCTTAATGTGTATAGCCTCGAGGAAAGAAGGGAGAGGACATGATAGAAACGCCTGGTACCTCAAGGGAATCAACAAAGTCCAAGAGGGTAGCATCTTTCAAAAAGAGGTGTGCAAGAACAAGAGGGCACAATTTGAAGATGGGGGCGGCTCAGAGGTAATGTAAGGAAGTATTTTTCACAGAGAGGGTTGTGGATGCATGGAACGGCCTTCCGGAGGAGGTTGTGGAGTCAAAATCAGTGCTGGAATTCAAGCATGCATGGGACAGTCATAAGGCCATTCTAGGGGGTGGGGGTAGGAAGAAGTAGGCTGCTGGTTAACTAGGATCTGCAGCTTATCCAGTAGGTAGGGAAATGGGCAGACTGGGCGGGCCAAGCGGTCCTTATCTGCCATCAAATTCTATGTTTCTATGTTTCTAATATGGTTCCTCAGGGGTCTATTCTTGGTCCTGTTTTACTTAATCTCTTTGTGAATCCTTTGCCCTCCGTAGTTGTTCTTGTTCTGTTAGACTTTGCACTGATGACACTGTACTTGTTTATTCTCACAAATCTCTCTCTGCTCTTGCCAGTTCTTCAGGGTGACTTTGATAAAGTTGTGCAATGGTTTTCAGATAATCTTTTAATTCTAAATAACAAGAAGACTCAAACAGTGCTGTTTGGGTCCCAGTACTTTTTGTCCTTGGTTGATTCATCCTTTCTTATTACTTTGAGGGACTAATCTAACATACTAACATACTAAAATGCCAGCAGAATAGGCCTAATGGTCTTTCGAGTCTGCTCGATTGGTCAGCCTCCACCCTGGGTGCTGACCTTGTTGCCCCCCTCACCTTCTCTGGCTTCTCCCTTCCCAGTTCCGGATATTCTTGCTGCATTGGATTTTGCTTCCAGAACCCTTCCCCTGTACCTGTCCCAGCCCATCTTGAACCCTCCACTGCCTCTGCCTCCACCAGCCCCTAGGCAGTGCATTCCATGGCTCCACCACCCTCTCAGTGAAGTAGCACCTCCTCCTTTCTTTCCTGAATCTTCCCCCCTCCAGCTTCCACCCATGCCCTCTAGTGGCCCCCTCCTCCTTCCTTCGAAGCACCCTGACTGTTCTTCCCCTATTTACCCTCTTCATGTACTTAAGACCTCTATCATGTCCCTGTGGAACAAGTTAACTAACGTAATATATTTAAATTATTTTTGACCCCCTTTTGACTTTTAAACCACATACTGACAACACTGTTTTTAAAACTTGACAATGTCTGGACTGTAAGAAGTGTGCCAGACATTGGTTGTATGTCAGAGATCATAAAAATATCTTTGGGCAAGCAGTTCTTCCCATCCAAGATTATGGTGGCAATATTTATCCCCACCCCCTTGAATCACATCTTGCTCTCTTAAATACTGTTTACTTCCAGCTTCTGTGGTTCATCTCACAATCAAATAGGGACAAGCATCACTGCTCCTTATTATACAAGCTAAATTGGCTATCTCCCAGCTCTACTGTAGACATAATTTAACTTGCTATCTCTTATTTTAAAACTGCTAATAACCAAACTCATAAATGAACAAGTACCTGAGTAGCTGGCACCCACCACGGCCTGGAGTCCTGTATATGGGCTTCCAAATGAACCGTGAAATCGCAATAAATCCAGTTTCTCTTCACCAGAAATGACTGTCAGACTCCAAAATGGTGCAAAATCCAACTTTAATGAATCCAGTCTCAGTGAAAAGACATAAATAGGATAAAAAAAAACAGAGTAACAGCAGCTACTGGTTAGTAAGCCAATATGTTTCGCACCAGTTCGTGCTTTTTCCAAACAAGTTTTCACAGTTGCACGGCAAAATCACTTTTCGATCCACCTGCCTTGATCATAATGTCAAGTCATAAAAAGACAGTGTTGTAAATCTGAGGTCAAAGTGTGGGAGCCCTGGGGAAATACAATCTACAAATGTGTAAAAGCAGGACACAGCTGAAACTGAGATCTTGCATATTATCCTGTTTATCCTGGTTAAATATATATAGAAAAAAAAATGTGTAAAAGCAGGACCCCCGGTACAGCAGAGCCCACACTGAACTGCACATTTATGGTGCTCTATCCTGGGAAAAATATATTGTAAAAGCTGGACCCCACTGAAAAGGTAACTTGCCTTTCAGCCGGGCTATCCTGGGTAAATACATTACAAAAATGGGTAAATGCAAGGCCCCATCAAAAACGAGATATTGCGTCTTGGTTGTGCTACCCTGGGTAAATGCAGAGTAAAAATTGGGAAAAGCAGGTTCCCACTGAAAACAAGACAGCATCTGAGCTGTGCTATCCTGGGTAAATACAGTACAAAAATGTGTCAAAGCAGGACCCAATTGAAAATGAGATATTGCATCTCACCTGGGTTATCCTGGGTAAATATATTGCAGGAGTTGTGTGTTAAAGACTTATCTTTTTAGCCCAGCCTTTCCTGCAAATGCTTTTTAACGTCTCTGAGTTTATACAAAAAAAAAAAAAAAAAAAAGATCTGTTGCTGATTTATAACTATGATTATTTACCCCTGGTAAGGTCTTGTCTGCTATCCTTCATTTGACAATGGTGTGAAAACAATCTATTGACCACATTAAAGGTAACCTTAACAATCTGTATTCGGAGATGTACAGGACGAGACCTAAATGTGTATGTGTATGTACAATATCCCACATGACTGTCTATTCCTCTGTACTGTTTTTTCTTATGTTTGAAAACCAATAATGATTTTCAAAAATAAAAATAATTATGATTGTTTATAACTCTGTTAAACCTGTTCTACTGTATGGCGCCCAGAGCCCCTGGGATTGGGCGCCTAACTAAATAAATTACTACTTAGTTACAAAACGGTGTAAGAACAGGACCCTACAGCAGAAACCCACTGAAAAAGAAGATGTAGGCCCAGATATTCAAACTGCGCTCAAAACTGGCGCAACAGCAGGAGCAAGCACAAACCAGTTGCGCAAATGCGCAACAGGTGCGATATTCAAACATGGAGCAGAGCAAATTGCGCAAGCAACCAACGTCTGAATATCGCACATACCACGCCATCGCTAACCAGGAAGGAGAAGCTGACAAACACAAGCGCTTATGGCGCAACCATGGAAGCTCAGCTGAGCAGTGCAGAGCTGCCATAGCGCAAGCACAGCCCCCCAGAGCAATGGAACTGCACATCCAGGGAGGCAGGCTGGGGCCCACCGCCAGCCATGCCACACATGGGCACAGGAACTCACTGCAGAACCCACACCACACTGGCACACCCCAAGCACAGCATTACTGGGGTGGGACGGCTGATCCACGTGCCCATGGGGACAAACCAACTAAAGCATAGCAGAGCCATGACGCCCAGCACAACCACTGGCAGGCAGAGAGTGCCACACCCAGGGGTTGACAACCACAGTGCACATCAGTCCCCTGTACGCACAGCACAGCGTGCACCGTGCCCCAAGACATCATCTATGTGCAGTGACAGGCACTGCAGGAAACACCATGCACCCCGTACACACGCCAACCCATGCTGCAGAGAAGCAGACCACCCAGACTCCACCCTGTGCACCCAGCAGTGGGTGGCAGCAGATGGCGAGAGCAACAGAAAGGCAATGCTATGCTGGTGATACCTCCCCATGGACACACACACACACACACACACATATCCAGGACCATAGTAGCCCAGATGGCATGTACACCCCTGCAACGGAGCACCCAGAGCCAGTTGCAAAGCAGACACCAACACAGCAGTTGTACCAAATAGAATTTTATATTCAAACAAAAAGAGGTAACAAAACAGCTAAAACTATGTACAAGTTGGGGGACGGAAAAAGGCAGGGGTGTCAAGGGAGGGAAAACAACTTGAGAGGGAAGTCAGGGTGAAAGGGATGGGGAAGGGCAAATAAAAGGTGAGCTACGGCCCAGCAGGCTCCTGCTCCTCCCCCGCCTCTTCCCTCCTGTGTCTGTGCCGCTGCCCCTGTTGCTGTAGGGCTTGCAGGAGCTCTTCTGTTGTCGCCGCCAGCTGTGTCAGGCACCGGACATCGTGCGCCATGCGCCGAAGCACACTGAGGCCTAGGAAAATGGGAACACAGTCAATGGCTGAGACTGACCACAACCCTGAACACCACCCAACCTGCAACCCAGCTAACCCAATGTGCTGCACATGTGATGGCATGCACCCACCCACAGTGAACATGCACATGGCCATCACAAACAGGCGGCACCAGCCATGCGCACCACCGCCCACACACACTGCCCACGTCAAGCACAGTACAAACTAGGCTGTCATGTGCTGTTGCAACGTGGTGCGATGCCAGTCACACAGCTATGTGCCCAGTGCATGCCTGGACCACCTGTGATGCATACACAGACGTGTCGTGATGCTGCACTGTGATGCAGGTCACCTGTGTCACACCTACATACATGGATACATAGACAGTGTCGGCAGATAGGGGCCTATGGGACACCTAGTCTGGCCATTTGGCCTTGTACGATCACCTCATGTCCTATAAGTCCATTCCCCTCACCCTGACCTCCAGAAGTCCCTCATGGCAGAGCCCACATACAGATCTCCCGTGACCAAGTCAGCCCCACCACATCCTCTGGCAGGGTGTTCCACTTGTCCACCACCCATAATGTGAGGAAACACATTCGCATGTTTCCCTTAAACGAGCCCCTCCAACTGCATCCCATGCCCTCTACACCTGGAACATCCTCTCGCTGACAAATATTGGTTCCTGCACTGTTCCCCTGTACAATACCGTATGACCCCATCATATCCCCACACCTCTCCTCCTCCAGGAGTACATGTTCAGTTCCGTCAACCTGTCTGCATAGGACATGTGATGCAATCCATGCACCATCCATGTCGCCTCCTGTGAACACTCTCACCCAGTCCCGTCCATACGCAGCTATGTGTTCCGAACTGTACACTGTACTCCAGTGTGGGACCTCACTAGTGTTACGATAGTGGAACTACTACCACCCATCTGGTTGTGTCCATCATGGTTGGTGGTCCTGCCCCCAGCATGCAATAGCATCCATGACGTAATGATACTCACCCCTCCAGCAGCTCAGTCTGCCGCTGCTGCTGCTGCTGTTGATGCTGCTGCTGCCGCGCGGGCCGACGGCCTGTGGGACTGGGGCCCTGGCATGGCCCACATCAGCCGCGTCCGCGCCATCACCATCCGGCCTGTGGGAGACATATGGTGAGACAAACATCAGTGTGACTCAAAGCAGAGTGCCCCTGCCCCAGTAAGACTGCCTGCCTACACAGCCATAACCATCCATCGCACAGCTGCACACACTGACACACCGATGCACAGCCACCCAGGCACACACACACCCCTACAGAGAATATAGGGTGAATAGATGGTACACTTTGCGTGGTCGTAGGCACCAGGCCCCGCCCTGGCACCGGAACGCAGCCGCTAACAGCTCGGGTCCTCCGGCGGAGATCACTGAACCGTGCCGCACTGCTCCGCGACTGCCCCGCCAGTGACCCCACCAGGTCAGTGGCCACTTGCTGCCCACATGGGTCCTCGGTCCGTGAGGGGGCCTCACCATACAGTTGGTCATAGTGGGGCTTCACTAGGGCCACCAGGTTGGCCACCTCAACTTGGCTCCACGGCACCGCCCTCCTCCTAGCCATGGCACCAACTTTACAGCAGGCAATATGGCGCCCCGCTGCGCTGTGACCCCACGTGGAGTTGTTGCGCAATAGACCAGCACAGGCACCTATCGCGCTGTTCGCACAGCGCTGTCACTTTACATGGCGCTGTAGCGAGACAGCGCAATAGGGACGTACACATGGCATGCACTCAGCGCCAGGGGTCAGAGGGCATACCTAAGGTCACGGCAATGACGCAAGGCTACGCACAGCGCCATAGGATGCATAGGTATCCTGCGCGACTGCGGCTACTGGGCACCAGTGCCATAGGGGACTATCGCGCAGAGGTGCCTAGGCACCATATAGTCGTCGAAATGGCAGCGCCACTGGCATCAATGTGGTACATGTCCAGAAGAAATGTCGCGCTTCAGCAGTTCAGCAGCGCGATCGACGAGCGCGTAACCCGGCCTGGGCATGCGCAATGCAGTGTAGCACACAACCACAAACATGCGCCATCGTCTGCTAGCCGGGACCTTCCCTATTGGCGCTAAGCGCATTTACGCGATATTCAGCCGACATATGCAAAGCAGGCGATCAGCCATTCAAAGGCGCAGTGGTGCGATTAGCATGTCAGTTGAAGTTGCGCCACACCTCATTTGGTATGTGGTTATGCTTATAAAATACGACACTGGGTTGTGTGCGCGTGATTTGGTTGTTGCAGCTGAGAGGTGAGCGTTACATGCTGTGTGATGCTCAGGACAATGCACATGGGCAGGGTGCTGGAGGGTGTCACGGGATGAGGGGCTGAGCATGATGAGGGCACTTAGAAGGGGCAGAGGCACCCTTTCCATCAGTATCTCCCAGGCAGCGAGAAAGGGGGCTTTGCCCCCAGCCTGCAGCTATGCTCATGGGGAAATGCTGTGGACTGCAGTGTGACAGTCCACTTCCACCCATCACAGATCAGCATGACTGACGAGAACCAGGCCGAGGTGTGGACGGCAGGCGAGGGAGGAGGCCAACTCTCACCACAGCAGAGACGAGGCCCTCCTCCAGGGGCCTACCTGGAGGATGAGCCGCTGGAGTGGGCGAGGGCACCCCTCAGCAGCCAGGCCGCATGGGAGGTGGTTTCACTGGCCCAACCTGCACGGAAGCCACCAGCGCCCGCAGGAGGCCGAAGAAGATGGGGACTGACCGCAGGAGGCTGAAGGAGAAGGTGGCTTCCTGTGGTGAGACGTTGCCACTGGTGGGGACCACCAGTGGTAAAGTTGCAGCTGACCTCGACCCGAGGAGACACTGGTCGCGCTGTGCAGCCGAGTGCCATTGCGGTGTTCCTGGCGGAGGATTCCAGACAGGTGGAAGCCCATCACTGCAACGGTATGTCGCGGTGATGTTGTGTGGGGGGCGTTGTTGCTCTCTACATGCACCTGCTACGTACTTTCTTTCTGTTTCAGATCCTGTTCGCCTGCAGGAGACGGTGGTAGGTGGTGCTGACAGTGAGGCAGACCTGCTGACCAGGAGGAGGGACCTCCACCTCCGCCAGCAGCCTGCACGCACTGCAGCAGCAGGCCGGCTGGGCTGACAACCCGCCGGCAGTGATACGGGTGCAGGGGTGCATGGCCTGTGTCACAGCAGTCTGGTGCGCATGTGCCAGCATGCTGTGCCTATGGCAGTGCACCACTGGCACTATTGATGATGGCAGCCTGCAATGGCCAGTGAGAGGTGTGTGTCCCACGAGGGATACGCGGACAGGTCAGCATGCCCCCTGGCCGTCCAGCCCACACCTGTGTGCCAGCATGCTGGCACAGTCACAGGCTGGCCTGTCAGCACCGTGGGCAGCACCGGTGGCTGAGCAGGTGTCTGCACTGTTGACAGCACAGGGGTGGAACAGGTGGACCTGGGGGCCTGTGCAGTTGAGGGGGCAGCAGCAGTTGCACACCAGGTCTGGGGACAGCCAGCAGTGGCACTTGTCCACCGCCTGATCATTGCATACCTGTCCTGGTGAACATGCCACCTTAAGCTGCACCAGACCATCCACACTCTGGGGGCCGACATTGGTTCACAGTGTCTTTTGGACGGGTACACCTGCCTGCTGCAGGACGGTGCAGCTGCAGGGGCGGTTGCAAGGTCCGGAGCACTGACTGTGTCCGTGAGCTGCAGCAGGAGTGTGTTCGACCTGGGCCGAGATGGTCCATATGCGGACGGATGACCGCTGCCATCGACATAGGCTGACCCAGGCAGTGGTCCTGTGGCGTACTGCGCATTGACCATACACTGTTTGGTGATTCTGTACCACGCACCCCACACAGTGCGCACTCCACTTCGCTCCCCGCGCGCTTACGTACACCAGGCCTGTTTCCACTGGCTCCTGGTGCTGTGGTATCCCGAGCACCCTGGTGCAAGTTTCTTCGGGGATGCAGACCCCTGTGGCAAGGTCGCGGTCACGCACTGGGACCCCTGGTGGCAGTAGTGCTACCCGATGTGGGCCCCGGGCGCAGCCTGCCAGTGCTGCTAGGCCACGGCGGGCCCGCCGCATCCGCGTGGGTGGCCGTGGACAGTGCTCCTGACTGAGCTGTCTCCCAATGCAGGCCCTGTCTGGTGCTGCCCTGTGTAATGTGTGTCATGGTGGGCAGTGCACTGCTGGGTGCTCTGCTCACCAAACTGCGACACACGGACCACCTGCACACCTTCCCAACCGCTGTCCACAGGTGCGTGGATGATGATGCCTGCATTGCACTGTACACCAAGGTGCAGGTTGCCCAGGTCCTGACACACGACGTGGACAGTCCAGGTGGTGAGGGTGGCTGGTGGCATGTGATACGTGTACCTCCGATTGCGTGCTGCTGCCCTGCATGCTGCCTGTGTGTGTGTGTGTTTATTTGAGTGCTCACCCCTCTCTACTAATGTACAGGTATGCGACCCTTCAACTCCCTGACCTTCATGCACGTGTGTTCCCCTGTGTGCCTGTGGTTTCTTGACAGACAGTGTTGCCTGCACATGTCCCCTGACTTACCTGTGTTGTCGTAGTGCTCTTCTGCAATGGTGTCCTGTGCAGCTGGGCCTGCCGGGTCAGTCGGGGTCCCTCCGCCCTAGGGGGGTGGCCATCACCATATCACCGGCGCCACTGGCGCCCCCATCGCTGTCCCCTCTTGACCTGTACGGCTATCCCATGGTCTTTGGCCATGTTGTGCAGGATGCAACAGGCCAGGAATATCCCACAGGCCTTTTGGGGCTGTACTGTAGTTCTACTGGGTGTCCAGCATCGAAGCGTGCTTGAGTATCCGAACACCGCGCTATGATGTTCCTGTTGCAGCTGCAGCTCATTGAAACCGGCTAAGCGCTGTGGTCGTGGGGCGCCTGCATGTTGTGAGTAGCCAGGGACGGAGGTATCCACAGTCACCTGTGTGGAGATAGTGGAGATCAGTGTTAGGGTCAGGTAAATATTGCCCATATCCTTGTGTGCCACTACCATGGCACCTGTTGCATTCCCACCCTTGCACAGAGTTTGCATTCCATACATGTGTACTCACCCACTAGATGACCTGTGGGATGTTCCCACTCTCAAATCGATGGCACAGTGCAGATTGGTGCCATATGAAGGCATCATCGTGCTCCGCCAGGTGTGTGGCACAGACATTGATGATGCGCCCAGGCATCACACACCACCCGGCAGTTGACACTGAGTAGCCCTTTCGGTTCCGACATGCTTGCCCGTCGGGGCCGGTGTGGCGTATGAATGGCCACATGGTGCGGTCTATGGCACCTAGCACGCCAGGCATTGTTAATACCCTGTGGAACTCCTGCGTTTGCTGTACGCTCTGCCACGGTGCTGGGGAAATGGATGTACTCCGCAGCATGAGGCAGCAGTGCGCTGAGGAATTGGTGAGGATGCGTGGCGTGGCCGACGCGTGATGCCTGTGGTGTCCCCTGTCGGCCTGGAAGGTGCCCGTGGCGAGCAGGCACATGCGGGCTGTCACCTTGGTCTCCACCGGACAGAGGCGTGACTCAGTCGTGGGGGTGCCTGCATCACATCACTGCACAGCTCACTGAGCCGTCTCAGTATTGCCCTGTTCAGGCGGTACCGGGCCACGATCTCAACATCACTGTACAGCTCGTAGCTGATGCGGGCACGATACCGCCTGTCGGGGGCATACCGCCGACGGGCCCCTCCACGGCCACGTCCCCCTGCAGCATGCTGTCTCACCCCCCTCATTACAGCTTCCATGTGGAAGCTGACACTGTCCATCTCCCTGGCTTCTGCCCCCCCCAGCTGCTGTTCCTGTGTTACCCCCACTGCCCCACTGCTGCTTCCACTGCACCGGGCACCCCCACTGGCCTCTCTGTCCTCCAGGACCCTGTCCCTCTCTGTCCTCTCTCCTGTCTCCTGTCTCTGTCTCTCTCTCTCTCTGTCTCTCTCCCCCGGTTTGCGGCCTGCTCGAGTTCTTGCGCCGCTCCCTTGAGCCGTTTTATTTTGGCTCAAATCCGGTACTGCGCAACTTCCGGCCGAGCCACTCTTGCGCATTGCGCAAGTGTTCAAATATCGCATTGCGCACTTTATGCATGGACCCGCCCCCTTCGGTTGCGCATGCCTTCATTTCCATTGCGCTGTGGCTCAGCGTGTTTTCGGTGGCGCAACTGGCCCCTTCTCAATATCGCAGAATGGCGAATTTTTGGAGTTGCGCACGCGCAACCCTGTTGCGCATGGCGCAACCCTTTTGAATATCTGGGCTGTAGTGTCTAAAGTGATCTGTCCTAGAAAAATAGATTATAAAAGCAGGACCACCCTAACAATGAGATATCACATCCCGCCTCAACTGTCCTGGGTAAATGCAGTATAAAAATGTTTAATATCAGGACCCCATTGCAAATGACATATTACATCTCATCTGCTCTATGTTGTGTAAATATATCAAATCAAATCATTCTTTATTTATAAAAAAGCACTTTTCTGAAACCAAAGCACTTGCACATAAAACCATAAAGATAAAAAATGTTCTAAAACAAACAATTTCCAGTTAGATATAAGTAAATGATAAACTAAAAAACATGCAATAAAAGATAAAATCATGTAACAGAGTCCAGGAATGCCTGGCTAAATAAATACAGTACGTCTTTAGTGCTATTTTGAAGCTCTGGACGGTCAGGCACTCTCAAACCCAATGAGGTAGAGAATTCCACAGGGTAGGGTCTACAAAAGCAAAACAGCAAGCCCCAGATGTCTTTAAATGTGCCCTGGGAATCTCCAGCAATCCCTCATTGGTGAAGTGGAGTGGAGTGGGCGGAAGGGGCAGTAAGGACGGAGGAGATTTTGCAGGTAGTGGGGTCCCTGTTCATGTAGGGCTTTATAGGTCAGTAACCTGACCTTGATGGTGATCCGCCACTGTACTCGCAGCCAGTGCAGTCCACACAGCATAGGCATAATATGACTGGTCCTGGAAGTACCAGTCAAAAGCCTGGCTACCACATTTTGCACCAGCTGCAGGTGGCGGATATCAACCCCGAGTAATCCTAGGTAAAGGATGTAGTAGTCAAAGCGGGAGGTCGTGAAGGCGTGGACCAGTGTTGGAAGCTCAACAGGAGGAACTAGATGCTTCACCCGGGTGATATTCCTCAGATGGAAGAATGAGGTCTTAATGATGGCCGACACCTGAGATTCAAGGGTCAGGCCGCTGTCAAAGATAACGCCTAAGTTCCGCACCTGGTCTGAGGTAGTCAGCTGAATGCCCCTGAGCCAAAGCCCAGAAGGCTGCCCTGCCGACAAACCCGCCTCCCAATGATCTGGGTCCACAACCAACACTTTAGTCTTATCCGGGTTCAACTGCAGCCAGCTGGCACTCATCCAGTCCTAGATCTCGGAAAGACAGTTATTAAAAGCTGAGAGAAAGCTGTCTTACCCAAGCACAAAGGACAAATACAGCTGAGTGCAATCTGCATGGCAGTGAAAACTCAGCTTGTACCACCTAATGATATCTCCCAATGGCAGCGCCAGCATGTACACTGTGAACAACATGGGTGACAAAATGGAGCACTGTGATACCCCGCAGGATAGGGGGAGAGGGGCTGAGGAATAAATTCCAGACATCACTCTCTGAATCCTACCCTCGAGGAAAGATCAAAACCATATGAGGACTATACCAGACAGTCCAAAGATGAACCGCAGGTGCTCCAAAAGCATACCATGGTACACAGTGCCAAACACTGCAGAGAGATCAAGGAGGACAAAGGTGGAACGAATCTTCGATCTCTCACTCTCAGGAGATCATTTAGCATCCAGACAAGGGCTATCTCTGTACTATGTCTCTTCCTAAACCCTGACTGGAGAGAATCATAGACATCGTGGGTGGATAAATGATCATCCAGCTGCAGCGCAACCACCTTCTCAATATCCTTACCCAGAAAGGGCAGGTTAGAGACAGGTCTTTAGTTAGCAAGACAGTCCGGGTCAAGGGAGGATTTCTTAAGGAGTGGTCATACAACTTCCTCCTTTGGGGGTCTGGAAAGACCCCTCTCTCCAGTGAACTCCAGACTATCTCTGCTATGACAGGGCCAATCTCATCAATGCACCCTACAAGAAGGCATGTTGGGCCCAGGTTCAAACTACAGCAAGTTGGCTGCAAAGTCTGGACGATCCTCACAATGTCCATGAGTTCTGGCTGGCTGAATTCAGACCAAGCAAGCTGGGTGTCTGCAGCCCCCAGCCGCTATACCCAATAGAGGGGGATGAACAGATCTAGGACCTGATGGTGGCAATCTTATCTGTGAAGAATTGAGCAAACTCATCATATCTCTGTTGTGAAAAAGCTCTACCAGGCTGAAGACAGATTGGATTGTACAATCTGTCAACAGTCTGGAAGAGCTGAGTTGGCCAGTTCTGTGCAGCAGCAGTCTCCCTGGACAGGAACTCTGCCTTCTTATCGGTGATTGCTGATTGACAGGCAACATAATGGTCCATCAACCTAAGTCTGTCACCATCCAAGGCCGATTTCCACCAGCACCTCTCTAGCCTTTGTCCCACTCTCCTCATCTCCTTCAAGGTCCCATCAAACCATGGGGACCTTGGGCAAAGAGTGAGGGGACAAACCCAAACAGGAGTTATGGAATCCAGAGCCTCCATCACCGCCTTATTATAGGCTAGTACTAGATTCCCTGGATCCATGCATTCACTCGATATTCCTGATAGGTCCAGCACCACCACTAGACCATCTGGGGTCACACCCCTCAAAGGGTGGTACTGGACCATCTCCATGGGGACAGGCCCATTGGAGAGAGCCACGGAACTGAACCCCATGGTGTGATGGTCAGGCCAACTGACTCATTCCACCACCACATCGGAGATCTCTATCCCCATGAGGAACACCAAGTCCAAAGAGTGACCACAGTTGTGGATCGTGGAGGTAATAACCCGTGTGAGGCCCAACAAAGTCATTAGTTGAAGGAAGTCCTGTCCAAACTGTGAGAGATCATCATTGACCCAGGCACTGGAATCCCCCAGAATTAACCATCTGGGTGATCCTAAAACCTCATCGACGATGAAGTCCGCGATTTCCTGCAGGAAAACTCTTCCCATATCCGGGTGAACGGTAGATGAGAAGTATCCAGCACCCTACACCCGCGCCCACAATACACTTGAAGGAATTGGTGGTCCCCACCGGTACCTCCACAAGGCCCAGGTCTGATCTAAAACAGATGGCTACACCCCCGCCCCTCTGATCCATCATCGGGCAGTGCATCACTGAGTACCTGGCTGGAACTGCTGAAGCCAAAACAGGGCCAACATTTTCATCCAGTCAGATCTCTGTGATGCAAGCCAGATCTGATGACCCAACGAGATCTGCTATTAAATCAGTCTTGTTCTTGATTGATCTGGCATTGCACAACACTGGTCGAGTAGGATAAGCAATTGAGGAAGACCACATCACCAGCCTGCATAAAGCAGAACCCTTGGGTATGGGAACAAGACAGGGAGGACCCCTTTCCAGGACCCATTTTGCCCCAGGGCACCTCCTTGTCCCCACTACCCCAATCCATCCACTGCTCTCCATTCCCTCTCCTGGTCCAGCCCCCCCCATTTCTTCTCCTCCTAGACATCCCCAGAGCTCTACACACCTCATATGCCTCCAGGGACAGCGGAGGACAATTAAAAGGGCAGAGGTACCTGGGCCTGGAGTGGGAATAGCGCCTGACCATCTTCACACTTCCCCAACACATTCCCACAGGCAAGCAGCAAGCAACACCAACCAAAACATACACAAACACTCATACACTTCACCCTCGTACAAACAATACAATATCTACACACTAACACACCATATACTCCATCAATTAATCAACACACTAAGAACTCCTCCCACAAACCACCCCAAACATTAACTTAACAACATAAATAAAATGAAAATTAACCAAACTGATATTGCAATTTGTAAAGAAACATAGAAACAGACTTTGACGTCAGATAAGGACTGCTAGGCCCATCTAGTCTGCCCATTTCCCTACCTACAGGATAGGACGCAGATCCTAGTTAACCAACAGCCTTTATCTTCCTGCCCCCCACAAGAAGTGCCTTATGTCTGTCCCATGCATTCTTGAATTCTCCACAGTTTTAGACCCCACAACTTCCTCAGGAAGGCTGTTCCATGCATCCACTACCCTCTCTGTGAAATAATACTTCCTCACATTGCCCCTGAACCGCCCTCCTTCTATCTTTAAATTGTGTCCCCTTGTTCTTGCAAGTCTCTTTTTCTGAAAGATGCTACCCTCTTGGACTTTGTTGATTCCCTTGAGGTACTTGAAAGTTTCTATCATGTCTCCCCCTCTCCCTTCTTTCCTCAAGGGTATACATATTAAGCTCCTTTAGTCTCTCCTCATACGGCTTCTCTTGCAGACCCTGCACCATTTTAGTTGCCCTCCTCTGGACTGCCTCTATCCTGTCTATGTCCTTGCGGAGATGGGGTCTCCAGAACTGGACACAGTATTCCAGATGGGGTCTCACCAACTGTCTGTACAGAGGGATAACAACTTCCTGTTTTCTGCTGCTGATGCCTCTCCCTATACATCCCAGTATACCCCCGGCCCTCCCTACTGCCTTCTCACATTGCTTGCTAACCTTAAGGTCATCTGATATGATTACCCCAGGTCCCTTTCCTGTTTTGTTGTTGTTACTACCTCCCCACCCATTGTGTATTCTTCCCCTGGGTTCTTGTTTCCCAGGTGCATTATTTTGCACTTTTTTGCATTGAATCCTAGCTGCCATCGTCTGACCATTCCTCCAACCTTGCTAAGTCCCTTTTCATCCTTTCCACGCCTCTGTGTATCAACCCTGTTGCAGATCTTGTGTCATCTGCAAAAGGCATACTTTTCCTTCCAGTCCCTTGCAATGTCACTGATGAAGACATTAAAAGGACTGGACCCAATACTGAACCCTGCGGTACCCACTAGTAACCGCCTCTTTCTTCAGAGTGGACTCCATTTACAATTACCTTCTGTGTCCTGTTGTCCAGCCAATGTTTTATCTAGGCCACCACCCTGGGACCCACTCCCAGGCTGGTTAATTTGACTATCAATCTTTTGTGTGGGACTGTGTCAAATGCCTTGCTAAAGTCTAGGTAGGCCATGTCCACAGCCCTCCCTGGTCTACTACTTTGGTCACCCAGTCAAAGAAATCTATTAGATTCGTCTGACACGACCTTCCGCTGTGAACCCATGCTGCCTTGATCCTGTGCTCCACTGACCTCTAGGTACTCAACTATTCTTTCCTTCAGAAGTGACTCCATCACTTTCCCTACCACAGAGGTCAGACTGACAGGTCTGTAGTTTCCTGCCTCGGTCTTGGTCCCACTTTTGTGAAGGGGAATCACATCCACCTTCCTCCAGTCCTCGGGTACCACACCATCCTCCCATGATTTATTAAAAAGAGTAGCCAGTGGTTTCACTAGTTCCTCCCTTAATTCTTTTAGAATTCTGGGGTGAATTCCATCAGGACCCATTGCTTTGTCCACCTTCAGTTTTAGGAGTTCTTGCAGAACCCTTTCTTCTGTGAAAGGACTGGGATCGACCCCTATCAAGAGTGCTTCTGTTAATTGGATTAGGCACTTCCCCCTCCTCTTTTGTGAATACTGAGCAGAAATATTCGTTCAGTATTCCTGCTTTTTCACTGTCCCCCTCTGCCCACCCACCGTTCATTCTATTCAGCCTCACTTTCCCTCCCTTTGTCTTTCTACGCTCGCTGATGTACCTATAAAAGGTTTTATCCCCTTTCTTAACTGAGTTGGCTATCTTTTCCTCAGTTTGGGCCTTTGCTATTCTGACTTCCCTCCCTGCTTCTTTCTGCCTTAACTGGTACAGCTCTCTGTCCTACTCCTTTTGTGTTTCCTTATACTTCCGGAATGCTATCTTTTTCTTCCTGACTTTCACAGCCACCTCTCTTGAGAACCATAGTGGCTTTCTTTTTGTTGATTTGTTTATTTGCTTCACACAAAGGCTTGTTGCGTCTGTGATGGCAGTTTTGATAATTCCCATTGTTGCTCCACACCTCCTTCTAGCCTGTTTGCTAGTGCTTTTCTGGAGGCACTCTCCTCATCTTGCCAAAGTCAGCCCTCCAAAGTCCAGTACCCTCACTTTTGTATGGCTTGACTCTGTAGCTGAGTTTAACGTGAACCACACTGTTTGATGGTCACTTGTCCCCAGATGGCAACCTACTTCTAGATCTGAGATCCTCTCCTGCCCCGTTTGAGAGTACGAGGTCTAAGATTGCTCCCTCACGAGTGGGTTCCGAAACTAGCTGTCTAATGCCTGCCACCTGTAGGGTATCAAGAATGGCCCTGCTCTTGGATGTGGCTGCAGCAAATGTGCTCCAGTTAACATCTGGCATATTCAGGTCTCCCATCAACAGTATCTCCCCTTTCTCTGTCATTCTAAGAATGCCTTCCATCATATCCTTGTCCATTCCTTCCCCCTGACATGGGGGTCTGTACACAACCCCTGTGCGGATTGTGGTGCCCTTTCCAGTCTCCAAGGTGACCCACAGTGCCTCCTCTCCTCCCTGTTTACTCTTTTGTTCAGTTGCTTTTATCCCTTCCTTTACATAGAGAGCTACTCCTCCCCCTCTTCTCCCCTGCCTGTCTCTCCTGTAGGTTATGTACCCTGGTATGTTAACATCCCAGTCATGGTTCTCTGTGTACCATGTTTCTGTGACTGCTACGATATCAGGCATCCTCTTCCATTAAGGCCACCAGCTCAGGGAGCTTGTTGCCCAGACTACGAGCATTGGTACTCATTACCTCCATTTTCTGATGGCCTTACCCCTTTTGCCCCATGCCTGTCCTTCTTGCCTTTGTCACTTTCTCCATTTACCCCTGCCCTTCTCCCTATCGACACCTCCATGTTGGTGTTTGCCACACTTACTACCGTGATTGTTTGGGGGCTAGGATTTTCCTGCTCCTTTCCAGTGCCTCCCCCCTTGGCTAGTTTAAAAGCTTGCCAATGAAGCATTTAAACCTATCACCTAGGATCCTGGTTCCCCTCCCGGACAGATGCAGCCCATCATGCCAGTATAGGCTTGCATCACTCCAGGTGGACCCCCAGTCCCCAATGAAGCCAAATCCCTGAGCTCCACACCAGTTTTTCAACCACTGATTGAATCCCACGGTACGGAACATCCTAGCCTCTCCTATGCCATAGATGGGTAGCACCTCCCGAGAAGGTTACCGTGCATGCTACTTGACTAAGGCCCCTCCCCAATTCCACAAACTCTTCCTGCACTTCTCTAATCCCTTTCTTAGCCAGGTCATTTGTCCCTAGGTGGACAATGATATCCAGCTCACTCCTCTGTGCAGCTGCTCTGGCAATCCTGAGGATTCGCTCCCTGTCCCTCCAAGCCATGGCGCCAGGCAGGCACCTTACCTCCCTCTCCCCTTCCTTGTCCAGTTCTACCTTCCTAACAATGGAGTCCCGCACCAGGAGTTGTTTTCTTCCCCTGCAGGGTCCCCTGCCACCCTCCTGTGGGTCTCCTTTGTGGAGGTTCCCAGCATCCTCCTTGGTCTCCACTGTAGGTGCCTCCATAGAGGAACCACACTTTGCCAGAATGGCATAGGAATTGTGGAGCATCAGATAAAAGAGCAGTCACTGTATATCTCTTAGTTTAAGAATCCTTATTGAGGTCCATATATAGCTCCCACCTCTGTGGACAATACCAAGATGACTAATTCAAAGTTCAACTGCCACTTGAACTTGAAACAGTCAAAACAGGCATTTAAGGAAAAGAATAAAAATTATAAGGCACTGTCACTGCCAAGCATTGATTAGGAGGTCGCTTTAGGGTACAGTTCAGATTCCTGTCCCAGGAAGAGGATCCTAGTATCCCAAATTCTGTGCCAAAGTCTTCTCAAAGAATCCGATAGAGCCACTGGTCTTAGGCTCCACCTAATATGATACAGGCTCCTACCACCAACCGCTGCCTCAAAGACCGACCAGGGCAGTCCCCAGTAGAGAAAGGGATACTAGCAGTATCGTGCAGAAAAAACAGGGGCTTCTTGGCTAACACCCAGAAGGCAGCTGCCCCTCCACCTGCCCAGTCCGTAGCTACAGTTCCCGGGGTAAGTCAGTCCACTGACTGACCCCCTGGGCCACTTAGGAGGCACAGACAGATCTTTGCCCACCCTCCGGTGAACCCCATCTGCGTCTCCTGCTCAACTCAGCACCAACCAAGCGGTCACCCCCCAGGATGAGCCAAGACTAACCCACTGCCCACAACAATCCTGCAAACCCCCCAAAAATGGACAGAATGCTCACAATTCACTCCCAGCACAAATGATGCTGTCCAAATCCTTGTCCGTCCACCAAATGTCTCCTCCACATGCTCCGGCTCTCATAAGCACCGCTCCTGTGGTTCCTTCCTTAACTCGCCATCTTCCTCACTCCGGATCCTCTGCCTCTCACTCTGATGACCCAGGTTTCAATTCCAATACAGAGACAGGTAAAAGATTTAAACCAGGACCTCACTTGTGAAAATAGTTTATTTATCTGGTTGGGGACTGACCAAACGAGCAGACACGAAAGACCGTTAGGCCTATTCTGCTGGCATTTTAGTATGTTAGTATCTAGCACGGTGAATTTGTAGCATTAGATAACACAGAGAAAATAGAATTCTGTAGATCTGTAACTACGTGAAGCCCTCTCTAAAACCAAATTCATGCACACTATCCCCTCACTGGGTCACTTCAATTACCTATCTAAATGCCACTAATAACACTAACTAAAACTAAAAACAAAACAAAATGAAAACAATAAATATAAAATTAAAAGCTAACTGCTGCTAAAGTGCTATGAGTGCAAACAATGCTAAAAATATTAAAATACGACTGCTAAAGAACTACTAAAGTGCTAGCAATGCTTCTGCCTTTAGCAGCTCAGCCCAGCATGGCCACCATTATGCCCCCAAAATGTGTACAAGCAGGACCCAATAAAACATCATGCTAGCAAATATTTGGCAATGACAAATGCTTGTTTTTTATAGAGAATGTAAAGCACAGACCGGTACTGTTGGAGATAATATCCAGAGGTCCAGCTAGTTCCAATATGTGTGTAACCCCCCCATGGGTGGGGCTTACCTGGTTTGCCTCCCAGCAGTCTGGTTTCACCTGTCCCATTCCAGTGGTATCCCTTTGCTGCTCCTGCCGGCCCCTGTGTGTCTGTTTTGCTGGGAGTCTGAAGGAGTTGTGTGTTAAAGTTTAAAACCACAAGCTCAGAGGTGCAGTGCAGTAGTGCGGGGCAAGCATTAAAGCACCACACTGCTCTGTGGGAGCATGTTCGAACTGGCTCTTGCTCGAACATGCAAGCTGCCATGATCTGCTCACAGATCTTAACAGTGCTGCAGTGCTTAGTGTTCAGGCCACACTGGCAGCTAAGCAAGTGTGTCTTTGTGTGATCCGACCCCGGGGACCTGAAAGACATAGGTGGGGTTCATAGACACTCTGGGGGAGAACAGAAAATGAACTTTGTAAAAGTGCTTATGGATACTGTATCTTTAAGAGCAGCCAAGGCTGCACTGTGTAAACAAAACATGCCTGTTGCCTAGAGTAACAGTGCTACGGTGCTAGCAACAGGCAAGGGGTGACTTTGCCATGCCCCACTCTGCTACTGGACAATAGGGCAGAGGGACAGCTAATGGACTAGAGGGGCATTTGGTGTAAAAGTTTTAGGCCCGGATATTCAAACCGTGCCCAAAATGTGCGCAACAGCAGGAGCAAGCACAAACCAATTGCGCATATGCGCAACAGGTGCAATATTCAAACATGGAGCAGAACAAATTGCGCAAGCAGCCAATGTCTGAATATATTCAGACTAATCAGCGCCATAGCGCAACCAGGAAGGAGAAGCTGAGCAGAAATGTTGCGCTATAGCACAACCAGGGCAGCCCAGCTGAGCAGTCCAGAGGTGCCATAGTGCAAGCAGAGCCCCTCCCCAGAGCAATGGAACTGCACATCCAGGGAGGCAGGCTGGGGCCCACCGCCAGCCATGCCACACATGGGCACAGGAACACACTGCAGAACCAACAAGACACCTGCACACCCCAAGCACAGCATCACTGGGGGTGTGACGGATGATCTACTGGCCCATGGGGACAAGCCAACAAAGCACAGCAGAGCCATGACACCCCAGCACAACCACTGGAAGGCCGAGAGTGCCACACACAGGGGGTTGACAACCACAGTGCACATCAGCCCCCATCGCTTTGGCACAACCTGCACTGTGACCGAAGACACCACCCATGTGCAGTGACTGGCACTGCAGGAAACCATGCATCCCCCCAGCACACGTCAACCCCGTACAGCACACAAGCATACAAGCCAGACACACCCTGTGCACCCAGCAGTGAGTGGCAGCAGACGGCAAGACCAACAGAAAGTCACTGCCATGCCGGAGATACCTCCCCATGCACACGCGCACACACACACACACACACACACACACACACACACAGGACCATACCACCCCAGATGGCATGTACACCACTGTAACTGAGCACCCATAGCCAGATGCAAATCAGAGACCAACACAGTATTCATATCAAAATATAAATGTATTTTTAAAATTTCAAATAGTAAATAACAAAACAATAAACAACAACTATTTACAAGGGGGGGGGAACGGGTACAAGGTAGGGGTGTTCAAGGGGTAGGGATGAACAACTTGGAGAGGAAGGCAGGGTGGTAGGGATGGGAAAAGTGGGAAGAGTATTGTGTCCTAAGGCCCAGCTGGCTGGTTATCCTGCACCTGGTTCGCGCTCCCTGTGGCGCCTCCTCCATGAGCCATGTCGCTAATGGACTCCAGGATGGCCTGGTTTTCAAGGGACACCTGTGTCAGGCCCGAATGTCTTGATCTATCCTCCGGAGAACTTGAGGCCTAGGAAAATGGGAACACAGTCAATGGCTGTGACTGACCACAACCCTGAACACCACCCAACCTGCAAGCCATATAGCCCAATGTCCCCACCTGTGATGGCATGCACCCACCACAGTGAACATGCACATAGCCATCACAAACAGGTGGCATCAGCTATGTGCACCACTGCACACACACACTGCCTATGTCCATCACAGCACAAACAAGGCTGTCAAGTGGCGTGGCAACGTAGTGCGATGCCAGTTACACAGCTATGTGCCCAGTGCATGCATGGACCACCAGTGACGCATACACAGACGTGCTGTGATACTGGACAGTGATGCATGTCACCTGTGTCGTGCATACATACATAGATACATAGACAGTGTCGGCAGATAAGGGCCTATGGCCCACCCAGTCTGCCATTTGAACTTGTAAGTTCACTTTGTTTTCCTATAAGTCTGTTGCACCTTACCCCTGACCTCCAGAATTCCTTTATGTCTATCCCATGCATTCTGAAATCCAGTGATTGTTTCAGCCCCCACCACTTCCTCTGGCAGGGTGTTCCACTTGTCCACCACCCGTTCTGTGAAGAAATTCTTCTCATGTTTCCTCTGAATCGTCCTCCCTCCAACTTCATCCCATGCCCTCTAGTCCTGGAACATCTTTTTCGCTTAAAAATAGTGTTTTCCTGCACCCTGTTCCTCCCTGTAAGATACTTGTATGTCTCTATCATATCCCCTCACTCCCTCCTCTCCTCCAGGGAGTACATATTCAGTTCCTTTAACCTGTCTTCATCGGACTTGTGATGCAATCCATGCACCATCTTTGTTGCCCTCCTCTGAACCTTCTCTACCAAGTCTATGTCCTTACGTAGGTATGGTCTCCAGAACTGTACACTGTGCTCCAGGTGGGACCTCACTAGTGTCTTGTATAGTGGAATTATGACCTCCCCTTTCCTGCATGGTTGTGTTGTGCATGGCTGGTGGTCTTCCCCCCAGCATGCAATAGCATCCATGAAGTAATGATACTCACACTCCTCAAGCAGCTGGGTCTGGCGCTGATGCTGCTTCTGCTGCTGCTGCTGCTGGGGTGCAACGTCCACGGCACGGGGCCCTGGCGGCCCTCCTCACCCGTGCCTGCATCCTCACATCCTGGCCTGTGGGAGACATATGTTGAGACAAACATCAGTGTGACTCAAAGCAGACTGCCCCCTGCCCCAGTGAGTGCCTGCCCACACAGCCAGACCCATGCATCTCACACCTGCACACACTGACACAGCCAACCATGGCAGAGCCATCACCTATGCACAGCCACCAAAACACACTCACACCCCTACAGAGAATACAGGTGCATAGATGGTACACCCACCTGGCCTAGGCACCACGCCCCGCCTGGCACGTGACCGCAGCCGATCAAGAAGCTCCGGATCCCTCCGGCGGAGGTCACCGTACTGGTGCCGGCACTGCTCAGCTGACCGGCACCGTCCAGTGACCCCCACCAGGTCAGTGGCCACTTGCTGCCACACCTGCGTCCTGGCAATGGTGAGGGGCGCCTCACCATAAAATGCCCCATAGTGGGGCTCCACTAGGGCCACCAAGTTGGCCAGTTTGACTGGGCTCCACTGAACTGCTCTTCTGTGAGCCATGGTACCAACTTTACAGCAGGCAATATGGCGCCCCACTGCGCCGTAACCCCACATGGAGATGTTGCGCAATAGACCACCACAGGTTCCAATTGCGCTGTTAGAACAAGCCGTCCTTCACATAAGCGCTGTCACCAGACAGCGCAATAAGCCGTATACATGGCGGCGAACAGGGCCAGGGGCAAAGTCGGACACAAGGTCATGGGCAATGGCGCAAGGCCACGCCTGGCGCCATCTGATGTATCGCATCCTGTGCGACCGACCAGCTGCGTACCAGTGCCACAGTGGACTATGCGCGGTAGTGCCACAGCGCCATATAGTGCCCAGTGCTGTAGCGCCACTGGCACAATGGTGGCCATGGCCTGAATTGCCGATCGCGCACAGCACGTCATGGCCAGCGGCGAGCGCCTGCGTAAGCTATCTGGGCATGCGCAATGCAGTGTACCACACAGTCACAGATCTGCGCCATTGGCTCAGCCGACTCAACCGTATTGCGCTAGCGCCAAATTCGCAATATTCAGCCGACACATACAAATCATCTTATCAGCCATTCAAAGGTGCAGTGGCGCGATTTGCATGTCATTATAGTTGCTCCCTCTAATTTGCATGCATTGCGCTATAAATGTGCGACATTGGGCTCGCTGGCCAGACTCGGTTACTGCAGGTGAGAGGTGAGTTGCATGCTGTGTGATGTTCTGGACAATGGTCATGGGAAAATGCTGTAGACTGCACAGTGACAGGTGTCCCTTGCCCCTACAGATCGCCATGACCGAGCAGAGCCAAGGTGAGGTGAGGACGGTGGGCATAGGAGGAGGCCCAACTTTACCCCAGCAGAGACAGAGGCCCTCTTCCAGGCCTACCTGGATGAGGAGCCAGTGATAGTGGACGGAGGGCACCCCTCAGTCCCGTGCGGCTGCATGGGAGGGGTAGCTCGGGCGTGAACCTGCACGGAAGCCACCAGCGCTCCGTGCAGGAATGCAGAAGAAGATGGGGACAGACCGGGAGGTTGAAGGAGAAGGTGGCAGCCTTCAGGGCGGCACGTGCTGGCACTGGCGGGGCCGCCAGTGGTGTTGGAGCTGACCCGGCTGAGGAGACACTGGTTGCATCAGTGCAGCAGAGCGCTATGAGGAGGCGTACCAGGAGGTGGATTCCAGACAGGTGGAAGCCCATCACTGACGGTGTGACATGGTGGTGGTGTTGGGGGGGGTTGGGGGGAAGGTTGTTCACATGCACTCACATGTACTCTCTTTCTGTTACAGATCCTGTTCGTCTTCAGGAGACGGTGGTGGTGGGTCCAGGCAGTGATGAAGACCTGCTGGACATGGAGGAGGGTCCATCCACCTCTATCACCAGCCAGCAGGCACTGCAGCAGCATGCACGCTGGGCCGCCAACTCTGGTGTCGGTGATTCGGGTGCGGGGGGTGCACAGCCTGTGTCTCAGCAGTCTGGCATGCAAGCATGCCAGCACGCTGTGACTATAGCTGTACCTGCATCTTGATGATGCAAGGACTGCAATGGGCAGTGATAGGTGTGTGTCCCATGACGGACACACAGCAGGCCAGCAGTGCCCCTGGGCCTTTCTGGTTCCAACTTGTGTACCAGCAGGCTGGCACAGTCCCAGGCTGTGCCTGTCAGCACCGGTGGGGCAGCACCGGTGGCTGTGCAGATGTCTGGCACTGTTGCTAGCACAGCGGTGGAACGAGTGGACCCTGGGGCACAGCAGTTGGCGGGGCAGCAGCAGCAGTCACCCACCAGGTCTGGGGGCACAGTGTCCAGCGGTGGCACATGTCCGCCGCCTTTTATCCACCCATTCCTGGTCCAGCAAACAGAGCCCACCTCAAGGGGTGTTGTGCATCAGGACCTTCCACACCCTGGGGGACAGGATGCCATTGGGGCACAGTACCCATTGGACGAGCACACCCGCCTGCTGCGGGAATCAGTACAGCTGCAGAGGCGGGTTGCAATATCCGTGGAGGCACTGTCTGTGGCTGTGGAGCGGCACAGCAGGGAGTGTGCTCTGGACTGTGCAGAGCTGGTGCGTATGCGGACGGATGTGACCGCCGCCATTGACAGGCTGACCCAGGCAGTGGTCTCTGTTGTGGACGCATTGGGCACACAGTCAGGTTTCCCTGTACCACACACCCCACACAGTTCACTCTCCACTCCCCGTTCCCAGCGTCGTGCGACACCAGGCCTGTCGACGCCGGGTTCTGCTGTGGCCATCCTGAGCACCCCTGGTGCAGGTTTGTTCGGCATGCTGCAGACCCCTGTGCGGGCAAGGTCAGGTTCACGCAGTGGAACCCCTGGTGGTGCAACAGTGCCACCCCATGTGGCCCCTGCTCAGCCTGCCAGGCTGTTGGTCACGGCGGGCCGCCCACGCATCCGCTGGGTGGCCGTGGGACAGTGCTACATGACTGAGCTGTCTCCCAGTGTGGGCCCTGTCTGGTGCTGCCATGTGTGCAATGTGTGTCATGGTGGGCAGTGCACTGCTGGGTGCTCTGCTCACCACGCTGACTACGGACCACCTGCACACCCTCCCAACTGCTGTCCACAGGTGCGTGTGCATGATGATGCCTGCATTGTACTGTACACCAAGGTGCAAGGGTGCCCAGCATCTGACACACGTACTTGGACAGTACAGGTGGTGGGGGTGGTCGGTGGTGCTGTGTGTTAGCAATGTCAGTTCTGCTGTGCTGTGCATGTGCCCATGTACGCTCTGTGCCTGGTGTGTGTGTATCCATATGAGTGCTCATCCCTCCCTGATGGTGTGTTTGTATGCCTGGACCCTTCCACTCCCCTGGCCGTCATGCACCCCTGGTGTGTTACCCTGTGTGCCTGTGGTTTGCGCATGGACAGTGTTGGTTGCACATGTCCCCTTGACTTACCTGTGTTCTGCATAGTGCTCCTCTGTGATGGTGTCCCGGTGCAGCTGGGCCTGCCAGATCAGTCGGGGGTCCCGCCGTCCTAGGGGGGGCTGCTCATCACCATCAACACCGGCGCCACTGGCGTCCCCATCGCTGTCCCCCTCTTCAACCTGTACAGCTATCCCATAGTCTTTGGCCATGTTGTGCAGGATGCAACAGGCCAGGAATATCCCACAGGCCTTTTGGGGGCTGTACTGTAGGGCACCGCCAGAGGTGTCTAGGCATCGGAAGCGTGCCTTGAGCATCCCAAACACCCGCTCTATGATGTTGCGTGTGGAAACAGGTGCCTCATTATAGCGTTGCTGCGATGGGATCATGGGGTGCTGGTACGGTGTGAGCAGCCAGGGACGGAGTGAGTATCCGCTGTCACCTGTGTGGAGATAGTGGAGATCAGTCTCATGTTCAGATCCATATTGCCCATATCTCTGTGTGCCACTACCATGGCACCTGTGGCATTCCCACCCTTGCCCCGAGTTTGCATTCTATACATGTGTACTCACCCACTAGATGTCCTGTGGGGATGTCCCCCCTCTCGAATCGATGGCACAGTGCAGACTGATACCATATGAAGGCATCATGTGCTCCGCCAGGGTTTGTGGCACAGACATTGATTATGCGCCCAGTGGCATCACACACCACCTGGCAGTTGACACTGGAGAATCCCTTTCTGTTCCTATATGCGAGCCCATTGGGGCCAGGTGGCGTGCGAATGGCCACATGGGTGCAGTCTATGGCCCCTAGCATGCCAGGCATACGTGCTACCCTGTGGAACTCCTGCATGTTTGCTGTACGCTCTGCCGTGGTGCTGGGGAAATGGATGTACTCTGCAGCATGTGGCAGCAGTGCGCTGAGGAATTGGGTGAGGATGCGTGACGTGGCAGACTGTGTTATGCCTGTGGTGTCCCCTGTCAGCCTCTGGAAGGTGCCCGTGGTGAGCAGGCACATGCAGGCTGTCACCTTGGTCTCCACCGACAGAGCGTGACTCCGTGTGAGGGTGCCTGCATCACATCACTGCACAGCTCACAGAGCCGTCTCAGTATGCCCTGTTCAGGTGGTACCGGCCCACGATCTCTACATCTGTGTACAGCTCAAAGCTGATGCGGGCACGGTACTGCCTGTTGGGGGCATACCATCGACGGGCCCTTCCACGGCCACGTCCCCCTGCAGCATGCATTCTCACCCCCTCATTACAGCTTCCATGTGGAAGCTGGCACTGTCCATCTCCCTGGCTTCTGACCCCCCCTGGCTGGTGTTGCTGTGTTACCCCCGCTGTCCTCACTGCTGCTTCCACTGCACCGGGCACCCCCCGCTGGCCTCTACAGCCTATGGCTCACGCTTTCCTTGCCTGCCCTAGCCTGTCTGTTGTCTGTCTGTCTGTCTCTCTCTCTCTCTCTCCCCCACTTGGCAGCCTTGTAGCGTTCTTGCGCTGCTTCCTTGAGCCTTTTTATTTTGGCTCATTTCCGCTAGTGCGCAATTTCCAGCTGTGCTGCTATTGCGCATCGCGCAAGTCTTTGAATATCGCATTGCGCTCCTTATGCATGGATCCACCCTCTTCGGTTGCGCATGCCTTCATTTTCATTGCGCTGTTGCTCAGCATGTTTTCGGTGGTGCAACTGCCTCCTTCTGAATATCGCAAAATGGCGCAATTTTGGACTTGCGCATGTGCAACCCTGTTGCGCATGGCACAACACTTTTTGAATATCCGGGCCTTACAGTTTATCTGCAAAGAGACTTTAAAGTTGAAATTGCTGTATAGCATTGGACTGCTAGATGTTTAGCAGCCATCTTTGTTGCCTTTGACCTGCTCTGCAGCCAACAGAAAGTTGGAGACCCAAAAGACTACAACAAAGGGAGTTTTAGGGAAAGCCACGGACTATGCATTGGCACATTTTCCCTTAGCCAAGCAGGTGTCAATAAGATGTTCTGCATATTAATTAAGAGGACTGACAGCCTGATTGATGAACTGGGACATTGATTTGACCCTCTGAGTTCTGGGTGGGGGGCAGATCCAGTTAGTTCAGTTGTCTGGGAGCTTCAAGAGGGAGAGGAAGCTCTGTTGTGATCTCTGAGAAGTTTGGAGGCCTACCTGTGGCTTTCATAGCCACTGGCCAGAGAAAGGTTGATTAATTTGCCAATATCTGGAAAGCCATTGAAAAGTTGAAATCTGTTTCATTCTCAAACTGAGCATTTAAAAGCTTGAATCTGAGAGACTGTTTCCTGCTAAAATATGGTAGGAAATCCAGTGACTGTGTTCCTGTTGAGCGAGTGCCACAGCTGCCAGCCTGCCGTGTGGCTGAAGCCATTTACAGCATATTCCAGAGCTCATGGAGAAACAGTCCCTGCCAGCAGAGGATGGTCTGGGGAATCTGCCAGTTAGTGTCACAGTCAGGCATTACCCATCGTCTCACCCTGAGGGTTAGATGCCTGGATGTGTGGGGTGAGGTGTGTGGCCCTGGTCCCCAGTACTGGTCTGTCCAGCCCACTGATGAAGCTGAGAAGAAGGTGACAAGCTACAGAGTGCAGATATAGCTGTTTCTCATCCCAGGAGACCTGCAATCCAATGTGAAGCCCTTAGAGCTGCAGTTCAGAGCAAGGTTCATCATCCATACAGAAGTCATTTTGTCTGGCATCTCCAAGACCATGAGTACTGTGGGGTTTTGCTGTTAACTGGGGATTTCCCAAATAATTTGCCATAAACTTCTATTTTACTTAAAGTGCACCAACACCAGCCACCCAGCTGTAATTTAACAGGCCTGCACCTTTTCTGCAAGCTGGGTACCCAGACAGATATCGGGAAATAGTGGTACCAGTGGGGAGGTGGGTTTTACTGATGGAGTTTTGTTGTTGGGGTTGGGCACCATTGTTGTTGCTGTTTATGGGCTCATCTGTTAAATCCAATGTTTTCAATCAGTTACTTATCTCATCATCCCATTCCCCTATCCCTGTAATAAACTGTTGTTCTTGCTTCAGATTGACTCATGAGCATATTATTAGTGATAGCCTTTAATTGCATACACTGTAAAATATTGAATCTGCTATTGATATTCCATGTGTGGGGTGACTGCAAGGGGAGGTGGGTAGGTACATCATCCCAGGGGGTTGTACCAGACAGACAGCTGGCCCACTATATTTTTACTCTGGGTGGAGGCACCATGTTGATTAATTTTACTTGTGAAAGAACCCCCCTTTTCTATATGAAACAGAGCCCAGGCCCCTCAACCTTGTTGAACCCACAAGGCAGGGGTAGTAACTGAAAGCGACTCAGTTACATCTTGTAGGCACCATTGGGATCTGCTGTTCACCAGACAAGCCCCACATGGAAGCCATTGCTCATGAGAACAGTGGTATAGCCCCCAAACTCTGAGCTGTTACTGCTACTATGACTTTCCCTAAATTAATAGACTCATGTGAGGCTGAGGAGCCGGACCCCAAAAAGACTTTTCTGCTCTTGTGAGTCTCCCCGGGGACAGATAGGGAGAAAATTGAGGAGGCCCTGTGTGTTATCAAATGCCTTGGTCCAGTCTCTGTCAGAGGAGACAATGGACTCTGCTACAAAGAGTTTAACTCTGCTTATTAAGTACCAAAATGCTATTGATACCACCAGAGTGCCTGTAAGTGTTTGCAGGAACAAGGAAAGTCCACAGAGGAGGTGAAAACAGAGTTTGATGTGCCAGGGAGTGTCCCACCTCAGACCCCATGGGGGAGGACTCACTTATGTGCCATCAGTTGCCCCAGACTCCTACCGAAAGTTGTGGATGTTTTCTGGAGTAAAGCCCACTCCACCAGATGACGATGACCTAGAAACCTGGAGGGACTATGCCGCTCCCCTGATGCAAGACTGGCAGTGTTCAGAGGCTGAAAACTAAACTGCCTTGGAGAAAGTCTCCAAGGGCCTGCTTTGGACACTATTCAGTCCATTAGAGCTACAGACCCAGATACTACTGCCCAGGAGTATCTTATTGCCTTAGAAAATATGTTTGGGAGCACTGAATCTGGTGAGGACCTTGTGTGGAAATAGAAGGCCACTAAACAATGGAAGGGAGAATCCTTATCAGCCTATTTAACTCGTCTGGAGAGGGTGCTTCAGAAAATCTTCAGAAAAGGAGGTGTGGCCTCAAATGAACGGAACCAAATCAGGCTGGATCAAGTACTTAAGTCTATATGGTACTCCAGTTTGTTGTTGCTCAAATTTTGCCTCCAAGAAAGAAGTGCTAACCTTTCTTCTACAGCATGCTGATGAAGGAAGTCCGAGGAGCAGAAGATGAAGAGGAACCTTGGGACCCCTATGCTGGCGCTGCAGCTGCAACTCCCACTGGTGAGAGAGAGCCTGCCAGTGATAGTCGTGAAATCCAAGAACTTCTTAAAGAACTCAGAGAGCTGAGAGTCAGCTCAACTGGTATGCTGACTGCTGTGACACTTGGACAGCTGGTTCTGATCAAGGTATCATTTTTTGTAATATAAAAATGGGTTATGGACTGCCTCTCTTGAGAAATGCTGAAACAGCATGTGAGATGACACATACACACACAGGTTTTAGATACAAGGTGTTACCTGGAAGGCCAGAAGCTAATTACAGACTTTAACTAAGTTAATTATAGCTGTAGTTGCTAAGAGGGAAAATCATAAACTTTTATAACGCTTAGAGGAGGAGGAAGAGCAGGTTGTGACATTTTAGTGCGAAGTCATAAAAGATGCTTTGATGTCCTGGGAAGGGGAAACTGATCATAAGATCAAAAAAATGTCATTTGAAAAAGAAAATGAGTTGTGCTGAGGATTGCAAAATTTAATACTTTGAAAAGACATCCTGTTTTTGTATAGATAAATATTTTTTATATATTCTGACAGAGAGAAGCTAGGTGACCTCGTGCAAAGAGGTGGGCAAAGCCAGCTTTTAAACAATATTCTGTTTTCCTTCAGAGACACACTTTTATCTACACTCTGACAAAGAAACATCTTTGAGCACTTTAAGCAGGTATTTAGAGAGAGAGACAAATCTATGTACTGTAGTAGGAATTGCACTGTTAAAACCTTGTTCTTTTAAAAGATTTGTATGTTTTGTGATATATAGTTCTGTATTTTATGTCTTACATATTTTTTATCTATTTGAGTAAAACACTATTTTTAGAGCCTACTTGGTCTGTCTTTGATTTCTTTTCTTTTACAAGTGGAGTATATATGGTTAAAGCAGACACTGTACATAAGCTTGAATGGTGATACCAACCTGGAAAAAGGTAAGAGAAATCTGAGGTCTTTTATTATAGTTTTTAAGGGTTCATTTCTGTACACGTGGTTAAGTGCCCGTAGGCAAAGATATCTGGCCACCCGAAGACAGAATTATCTGAGACTGTACATTGGGTACGCTAGCAAGAGGTTCACAGTTTGAACCCCTCCAGAACTGAGTCCAAAGGTTGATTCGAATCTACAAAACAGACAGGAGGGTTACCCTGTTTCTGTTAACTGTTCACAAGACTGCGCTCGGAGGTTGGCACTTTGGGAGTAGAGGGCTGACCTGCTGAGTGGGTTTGTGACAACTGCCAGTAAAGGAGGTGATGTTCACTCCAGCCAGTCTGATGTAACCTCTGACCAGAACCTGTCTGTAATGGGTACTGTTGTCCAAATACCTACCTCTACAGCCCCTGGTGAACACCAAAACCAGGTGAGGGAGCTAAAGGCCTTACTGAATGAACTGAAGAAGTGTGACACTCAGCAAGCTGTGCACAAGAAGAAGGGAAACAGTGACTGAGGATCTGTACCTGGCAGAGACTCCAAGGGGAACTTTCAAAAAAGCAAAAGTCCTGAATGGAAATCGTCTGAGTCACCCGTCCCTGGTCTAGCCACCCAGGTCTGTTCTATTACCACTGTGGTGAAGTAGCCACATCAAGTGAGAGTTTTGGTCTCCCAAAGATATACGTAAAGTGAATGCAAGATTTCTTGAATGGATGCAGCAGCAAGGGAACTTCAATGGGCCTCCAGCTAAGTCGGGTCCTACTCAGTCAGTGGCCAAATATTCAGCCAAAGCATCTGAAACTGCACTTTTTGACTTTAATAAATTTGTTGGACCTTCCACTGAAACTAGTCACTATTGAAGGGGTGCCTGTTTGAGCTGTTCTGGACCATGGTTCCCAAGTAAACATTATACTTAAAAATTGGTACGACCAGCACTTGTGTAATCACACGCTACTGCCCTTGGAAGGCCTGAATGTGTGGGAGCTAAGTGACAAGTCCTACCCATATCTGGACTACCTCAAAGTATGAATTGCTTTCCCTACCAAAGTAGCTAGAGTGGGAGACCCTGTGGAAACTTTGACATTAGTGTGTCTGGAGTCTGGAATGTATGATGGAGTGCCTGTACTTATTGGCACTAATGCTCACATGTTTGGTAGCCAGGCTCGGCTTTGTCAGGAAAGGGAGGCCAAGTCAAAGATGAAACCAATGAAGTCCTGGTAGGACCTGAGGCCATAGAAACAGAAAATCACTGAAATGCCAGAGAAAGTTGTGGCCCCCACTTTGCCCGAGGATGTTTCATCGCTGGTCAATGAACCAGGACTGATCACCCCGGATGACAAAGAAAAAGCGTTGATTCCATTGCTTCATTCTGAAAGAACCATCAAACCTTTATTAAGGCTTGCCTGTGACTCTCCAGGGGCTCCAACTGAATTACCCGTGCATGTAGTACACAAGGGCATATATGTCACCCCAAAGTCTCTACCCAGAATTATTGTGTGCCCACCCAGAGCAGGTAAAGTTGTGGAAAAAGTAAAAGGAGAGGTTGAAAACAAACAATTTCAGTAATGTATTGTCTCTAACTGCATTTTTTCTAGAGTTATAACTGACAGCTGTCAATAAATCTGAAAGATCTTTCAGTATGTTGCTGTTACTGCTAGATAGTTACATTTATCTAGACTAGGGTGTGTTGATTACCTGTGCTAGCTAGGAATCATTTGTCTAGTTAGACAGTGCATGTTTAAAGATGCCATGACCAATGTTTATTGGTACGAATTCCCTGGTATGGACTTGGCATGGACGCCCGGCGTTTAGGCAGGGAAGAGTGTAACCCTCCCCCATGGGTGGGGCTTACCTGGTTTGCCTCTCAGCCATCTGGTCCTACTGCTCCCATTCCAGTGGTGCCCCTTTGCTGCTCCTGCCAGTCCCTGTGTGCCTGTTTGCTGGGAGTCTGGAGGAGCTGTGTGTTAAAGTTTAAAACCACCAGCTCAGCTGTGCAGCACAGTAGCACTGGACAAGCATTAAAGTGCCACACAGCTCTGTGAGTGCAGGTTAGAGCTAGTTCCTGCTCAAATGTGTGAGCTGCCACAGTCTGCTTGCAGATCTTAACAGCGCTGTGGAGCTTAGTGTTAAATCCACCCTGGTGGCTTAGTGAATGTGTCCTTTGCGTAATCCAACCCCAAGGACCCAAAAGCCATAGGCGGGGTTTAGAGTCACACTGGGGGAGAACAGAAAATGATCTCTGTAAAAGTACTTATGGACACTGTATCTTTTTTATTTTGTTGACTCTGTTTATCTCTCTCCTTTGACGCTGACACCGGGGCAGCTCTGCAGTGGAGCCACTCGGTCCTTGCCTCCACTGTCCACCTGAACCCTTACCCTGACCAAGAAATCGGGTATGCTGGGTTCCCCATCTCTTGCCAGCCCTTACAGGAGGAGGAAGGGGACCACAGATAGTCGAATTGAGGTTCGGGCTGGCACTGGGCATGTGAGCAAGGCCACTGGGCATCCACCTTTGCCTCCCTGTCACCATGGATTTTCCTTGTTCGTCCCCTCCCCAGATGCAGGACGTGCAATGCATCCAGCATGAGATGTGTGCATTCCCGCCCATGTTGCAGGTTGTCTGCCTGACGTTGTCCCTCTTGCATGGTCCCCAACTGCTGTGCCCTCAGTCTCCACTGGGCCCACTAGCATTGCGGTACAAGGACCCCCTCCCTCCTAGGAGAGGAGAGCAGTCTGTCAGATGCTCAATCCTCTCCTCCCTGACCGACCCCCTGCTCCCCGGGCTTGTTCCCGGACCCAGGTTGCCGGCATGGCACGAGGTAAGGCAGATGCCTCAGCCCTCATTGCCACTGGTCCGGTCCTGGAAACTGTATCTTTAAGAGCATCTGAGGCTGCATTGGGTAAACAAAGCCTGCCTGTTGCCTAGCGTGACAGTGTTATGACACTAGTGACAGGCAGGGTGAGACTTTGCCATGCCCCACTCTGCCACTGGATAATAGGGCAGAGGGGCAGCTATTGGAGTATGGGGGCATTTGGTGTTAAAGTTTTACAGTTTATCTGCAAAGAGACTTCAAAGTTGGAACCACTGTATTGCATTGGACTGCCAGACTGTTTAGCAGCCATCTTTGTTGCCTTTGACTTGCTCTGCAGCCAACAGAATGCTAGAGACCCAAAAGACTACAACAAAGGGACTTCTGGTAACATGCACCGACTATGCATTGGTGCCTTTTCCCTTAGCCAACTGGGCATCAAGTATATGTTCTGCATATTGATTAAGAGGACTGACAGCCTGATTGATGAACTGAGACATTGATCTGATCACCTGAGTTCTGGGGGCGCAGATCCACTTAGTCCAGTTGTCTGGGAGTTTCAAGAGGAGAGAAACTCTGCTGTACTTTCTGAGAAGTTTGGAGGCTTGTCTGCGGCTTTCATAGCCACCGGCCCAGGGAAAGGTTGATCAATGTTCTAATATCTGGAAAGCCAGTGAGAAGTTGAAATCGGTTTCCTTCTCAAGCTGAGCATTTAAAAGCTTGAATCTGAGAAACTGTTTCCTGCTAAAATCTGGTAGGAAGTCCAGTGACTGTTCCTGTTGAGTGAGTGCCACAGCTGCCAGCCTGCTGTGTGGTTGAAGCCATTTACAGCATGTTCCAGAGCTCCTGGAGAAAGAGTCCCTGCCAGCAGAGGATGCTCTGGGGAATTGGCCAGCTAGTGTCACAGTCAGGCATTACACATCGTCTCCCCCTGAGGGTTGGATACCTGGATGTGTGGGGTGAGGTGGTGGCCCTGGTCCCCAGTACTGGTCTGTCCAGCATGCTGATGAACCTGAGAGAGAAGGTGACAAGCTGCAGAGTGCAGACCCAGCTGTTTCTCAGCCAAGGAGACCTGCAATCCTGCGTGAAGCCCTTACAGCTGCAGTTCAGAGCAAGGTTCATCTTCCATTTGGAAACCATTTCATCTGGAATCTCCAGGGCCATGAGTACTGTGGGGTTTTGCTGTTACCTGGGGATTTCCCAAAGAATTTGCCAACAAACTTCTATTTCACTTAAAGTGCACCAACGGCGGTCACCCAGCTGCAACGTAACAGGCCTGCACCTATTCTGCCACCTGAGTACCCAGACTGACATTGAGGGACACTGGTACCAGTAGGGAGGTGGGTTTTACTGTTGCGGTTTTGCTGTTGGGTTTGGGCACTAATGTTGCTGTTTATGGGCTCATCTGTTAAATCAAATGTTTTCAATCACTTATTACTTCATCCATATTCCCCTACCCCTGTAATAAACTGTTATTGTTCTTGCTTCAGATTGACTCATGAGGATATTATTAGTGATTGCCTTTAATTGCATGCACTGTAAAGTATTGAATCTGTTATTTATTTATTTATTTGGTTTTTGTTAACTGGGTAAGTTGCACTAGCCATAGCAATGACTATTTTCAAGCACGACCCAGGAGGTTACAGAAACAAAACATTAGAGGCAGTGACAGTACAATGAATAAGGTACAAAAAAATTGACAATTTCTGAGGCGCAAGGACACAATACAAGCACGAGAATACACTAATTATAGTACAATTACAGAGTAGGTATTATAGGAAGGTACGAATAAAAGGTAAATTCAAAACAACAACAGTTCAGTACTAATTGGGGTGGGTATAACACTGAGGTGATTGTACACTTTCTAATAGTCTATACCGGGTAGATATGGTAGTGCTGGGAGAAAAATAGGAGTAGGGCTACCAGACTAGGGAGGATATTGTGGAGTAGGGGGATAGAGGAGGAAATTAGGAGGAGTGAGCCAAGAACGAAATAGAAAGTGGGACAACCTTGGAGAAAAGTATAGAGCGTGTTTATGAGGGCAAGTTTTGGAGATAGGTAATGGAAGGGGGACTTATGAAGTGGTAGGAACTAGGGAGGTTCGAAACAGGAGCATGTACAGGAATCAGTCAGATGGTCACGTAGCAGTTTTTTGAAGGAGGCATGGGATGGTGCTGAGCATATGGTTAGCAGGAGGGAGTTCCAGTATTGAGGGGCATGGCAGGAAAAAAGCACTAGCACCTTTAGTGGAGTTATATCTAGGAATGTGAACAGGAGCATTGTGTGTCGAGCATAGACCATAGATGGGTGTCTGGTTTCAGAAGAGGCCTGCAAGAGGCATGAGTATTTGTGTTCTGATGATATTATCAATGACGGAGCCATAGGCATATGATCTGGATGCAGGAGGAGAGAGCCAGCCCAGTTCAGCGTAAAGAAGGCAGTGGTGTTTCATCCGATGAGAGGAAGACATGTAGCGACAGATATTGTTGTAGGTAATATCCCACTTCCAAAAAGTCGTTTTACCTGCTGTGGTCTAAGTTGCAGCCCCGTAAGTGAGCGATGGCAGTAGTATGCCACACGCTATGGCAAGTCTGGCAGAGGGGGTGAGTACATAGCTAGTACGATAGGAAGTACCAAGTTTTCTATTTACCAATTTGCAGGTCTGTTGAATGTGAAGATCAAAATTTAGAGACGAATCAAGGGTGATACCTAGATATTTGAAAGAGTAAACCACCCCAACAGGTGAGCCATCAGCAGTAGCGACATTGAAGTGGGGCTGAGCATGCTTAAGTTTATTACTGGAGCCAAATAGCATTGCTTTGGTTTTAGCAACATTTAAGACAAGTTTATTGCTGAATAGCCACTGTTGAATTTTTTGAAAGTCCTGGGAGAGTCGCTGGTTGATGTCAACAATGTTTTTAGCACTGGCATACAGGACAATATCATCAGCATAAAGCAAGGAGGCAGTCTGATGGAGGTTTGAGGTGATATAGTTGATAAATACAGAGAAAAGCAGGGGACCAAGGATAGATGCTTGTGGAACGCCAATGTTTATGGTGGTTAAGTCTGATACCATGGAATTGTATTTAACTAATTGAGACCTATCCGATAAGTAGCTCTCAAACCACGTAACGACATTTGGTGAGAAACCTATCAGGACTCATCAGTATGCCTCATCTGTTTGACACCCCAGTGGAATGGACTAGCTACCCTTAAGGCAGTGTGCCTTGGATATATTGTGGTGAACCCATTAAAATAAAATACTATTTAAAAGACAAAGAACCTCTGTGTGCAAACACTGAGGCAAGGGTTACCCCAAAGGGCATTTGGCTGGGAAGCCAAGTTTCAAGAAAGTACAAAATCACACATGCCCCCACAATGCAAAGCATCATGGGCTGCATATGCACATCACCACAGAAGGCACACTGCCTTAAGGGTAGCTGGTCCATTCCACTGGGGTGTCAAACAGACGAGGCATACTGATGAGTCCTGGTAGGACGAAACACGTGTCTATGTCTTCTGTTAGCACCCTTTGCAAACTGTGTGAGAGGCCTTTCGGCACCATGCAATTCTGCTTAAAGTTGGACCAGCATAACATTCTGTGGTGATTTGCATATGCAGCCCATGACTGCAACGTGGGCATGTGTGATTTTGTACTTTCTTGAGCAGCTTCAACTCTGGCTCTGCCTCAATGTTTACACCTGAAAGGTCTTATTTCAAGCTCAGGATGGTTGGGTTCAATTGGGCAGAGAAGAAGGAGGTGCAGTTAGAGAGGTCAGAAAATTGAGTGTTAAAAAAGTTTGCAATGGTTCTGGGATTGTTGTAGTGGATGCCATTTAGAGACATGTCGTTAGGGGTAGGAGTTTGATTTGAGTCGAGGAAGCATTTTATATGAGACCAGAATTTTTTGGAGTCCCCATAGGGTTTATTTAGAAGATCCTTGCAATAGGCACTTTTGGCCTTTCTGATTTCCCTTTTGCAGGAATTGTGTAAGGCTCTATAGGAATTAAAGTCAACGGTTTGTCCTGAGCTTTTATAGTGGAGCCACCTTTTGTCTCTCTGGCGTAGTTTGTGGAGAAGGTCTGATTTTAACCACTGGGTAGGTTTGTTTTTTACCCGCCGGGTAACGAGAGGACAATGTTTTTCCTGAAGCGCAAGAAAGTGAGTCAGGAAGAGGTTCAGAGCAGATTGGGCATCACTGGATATAAAAAGTGGGGTCCAATTAATAGTGGCAGTATCCAGTAGGAAAGACTGCGGGTCAAAGTGTGCATAGTTTCGGAATGTAATGAAGCGAGGCTTCAACAGGGGAGGTCTAACCTTGCCCCATACACAAAAGGTGGGGGAATGATCAGTGATAGCGTCAGCTAATATGCCAGAGGCGATAATGTTCTCTTGGTGGTTGGTCATAACCCAGTCCAGTAGAGTGCTAGATTTGGATCGCAGGGCAGTTCTAATGGGGTCACTGATCAATTGGTGCAAGTTGAGACTTTGAAGCCTGGTCAGAAATGAGGTTTGGGAGCTACCTAACCAATATAAGTTGAGATCACCAAGGATGAGGACCTCATTTCTTCCTAAGAGTAAAGAGGTCTGATTAATTAGCTCATCAAGTCCATTTAGACCACTGGAAGGGGTTGTAGACACACACTATATGAAGGTTTTTGGAGCCAAGAGTGAGAAGGACATGTAGCATTTCACAGTAGGTGAGGGGGATGAGCGGATAGCAGAGAGGTGTAGGTGTTCTTTAAAATAGATTGCAGTGCCACCTCCTCTTTTGGGCCCAGGTCTGTCAAGTCGCAACAGATTGTATAATGTATATTGGTACTCCATGTGTGGGGTGACTGCAAGGGGAGGTGGGTAGGTACAGCATCCCAGGGGGTTGTACCAGACAGACAACTGGCCCAATATATTTTTACTCTGGGTGGAGGTACCATGCTAATTAATTTTATTTGGGGGAAAAAACATTTCCATCTGAAACCGAGCCCAGACCCCTGAACCTTGCTGAGCCCGCAAGGCAGGGGTAGTAATTGAAAGTTACACGGCGACCCGGTTACATGTGAAAATGTTTCCTGCTGTTTTAAGCTTAAACTTTGAAATATGAGCTTTCCTTCAGAATTCCTAGACATTCTAATCCATCTTTTTCAGTAAATGCTGAAGTGGTGAAAAGCACTGTAGGTGCCACTTACAAATACTTTAAAGACATTTTTCATGTATGATTGGAACCCCTACATCACATTGTACTGCTCTATTAACATTTAAATGGATGTGCTTGACAGCAATCTTGAAAATATAAATGTACCTTTGTTTGCAGATACTGCAAACAAATGCAGAGCAGACAGTTCTGCAACTAAGAGGATGATTGCATGACATTTCCTAAATTGGCAAGTAAATGTTGTATAACTTAACTGTAACAGAGTGTTGATAGGACCTCATGGGTACAATGTGTCTCTGACTGTTCAACTCTGCCAAAGGTGTGAGTAAGATTCCAGAAGACAGTGGGGAAAAAAGATGTTATCGCATAACATGAGCAATGTGATTTGCGTGACGGAATATCAGCGGTTGCAAATGAGCGACCGCATTAAGGGCGAACGGCAGATTATGGCGCTCTGCACATTAGGGCGACCACACAAATTTAGCTTTCCCCGGTGTCAATGTGCTACTCGGAGTGAGAATAGTAGAGATGGGGGAGTCCAGCGGCATAAACACAGTTGTTAACGTTTAGCTGTAATGTGCCTCGCCGTAGTTGTCGGTCGCCGAAATGACGGTCACTGTAAAGTATTCGCCCGATTTGCATTCGCCCATTAATATTCACTCAAGTCACATGGAACCAAAAAAGACAATTGTATTGTTCACATGAAGAGGCAGAACAGGCATATTTAAAGCCAATAATGAGTTCCTGTCTTTTGTTTAAATATTCTCTTTAAGAATTCAAAGCCACCCTTCTCAAGTGCTGCCTGTTTATGAGCTAAATTCAAAAGATTAAGTATGATGCTGGCAGATTTGAAAAGAGATGAAGGGGGTGAAGGAGCTCACACTTCAAGTTATCACCATGTTTGTGATGCTACACACACCGGCCCTAGGTTTTTTCACCTTAAAGATGAACTAGAAAGTTACTATGTGAAGGAGAGGGTTCTTAATATAACCTTGCTACACATGTTGCACAACTCTGCTAGCCGGGGTTATAGCCTCTTATGCAAAGCTGCATATGCTATTTCATTGCAGCTTTGTTTATTAGCACTCTACAAGCTGCAGTACCCACTGAGTAAGCATAACACATGACACGGCATGCATTTATGGGGTAACCACCGTACTTTCTTCCTCCTGCTCTATGGGTAGAAGGCATCAGGTGTTAGGTGAGTGCACTTCAACCACAAGGATGGAGGAAGTACGGTAATTACCAAATAACAACAAGCTGTGAAGTGCATTATTGAGTTTATAAAATGACACCAAAATAATAAAAAACTTAAGACAAAAAAATCTTTAATAATAAAATCTTCATCATTCATTGTTGTTAATTGAATCTTTCTTTTGTTTTTTCTCAACTATCACAGTTACTGAGAATTCCAAAGCAGTGTAGTGAAATTTCTAAGCAGTTAGGCAGCCTGGACAACAAGTTCCAATGCTTTTTTTTTTAAACTTTGTTTATACCCCCTTGCTCACTGACCCCATAGGACCTTTCTCCACTTACCGACTTTCTCCTTCTCGCCAAGATACTCCTGTCTGGACCTCCATCCTGGGATGCTCCCGTATCCTTATCCCCAACATGCTGACCCTCTGGCTCTGAGTCTCTCGAAGTGGGGCCGCCAACTCCTCTGACACTCTATCTATAATCTAGTGGGTGGCCGGAGTGAGGGTGGGAGCCGGAGGCTGGCAGGGCAGATATGGCACTGAATGTGGGTGCTCTTTGTGGATCCCACCTTCGCCTTCCTTGGTGCCAGGGCTTTTCCTCCATTTATCCTTCCCGAGGTGTGGACGTGCAATGACATCGCCACATGGAGGGCATGATCCAACCCCCTCCTGCAGATGTTCACTGTCACCTTCCCCCTTTTAAGTTCCTGCGAGTATGTAGTGCTGCCAGTCTCCACCAGGAGCTGCTACAAGGTGGGGAATCCCCAGTTATCCATCCCAGGAGAGGAGAGCAGTCCTTTGGATGCTCAACACTCTCCTCCTCCACCGACCCTCGATGATCCAAGTCTGCTTCCAAACCCGGGTCACCTGCATGGCCCGAGGTGTGGCATCCAGTACCTCAACCCTCAGTGCCACTGGGCCGGCAACAAATTCCAATACTTTGTAAGGCACTTTCCAGAACCATGCAGCTTCTGGTCAATTAGTGTACAGGTCTGGACAGCCATTGACTAATCAGATCACTGGATTTTTTTTTGTCCATTTCATGAAACTGATTATTTCATTGTTGGATGAGGCACATGGCAAATTTGCTGCATTCATGGATCTGTATAGATGTAGGCTAGAATGGTCACAACAAAGTGGGTGGAGTTCTGGGACACCAGAGCCATGTGCCCTGCAAGGCCACTTGCCTAATTAGCAAAAAAAAAAAAAGCACTCTCTTCACTCACAGAAAACTTGGGCTATGTAATAACATGCTCCAAACATAGATGTTTGTGTTACCACTGCATATTTTATTTAATAAAGCAGTAACCACCACAGTGTAATATCAAAGGAGAGGTTAGAACGTCATGGACTGACATGGATCAGAGATGGAAGGAATAGCAGTAGAGAGGGTACTCAGGGGTCCTGGGACCCTGAAGTTAGACCAGTCACCAGGACCAGATGGTTTGCAACCTAGGGTGCTAGGGAGGTTGCTCAACTCCTGGCAGAACCACTAACTGATTTCAACTGCTCCACAGAAACAGGGGTGGTTCCAGCTGACTGGAAGGAGGCCAGTATGGTCCCTCTCCACGTAAGTGGGAGTAGAGAAGACCCTAGGAACTACAAATTGGTCAGCCTGACCTCAATCCTGGGAAAGCTGCTAGAGACCATTATAAAAGAGTATATAGCAGAATGGCTGGAGACCAGTGGGCTCCAGGACATGAGACAGCATGGGGTGCATGTCAGGCAGATCATATCAGACGAACATAACAGACTTGTTTGATTGGATCACAGAGACAGTCAATAGGGGCTGAGCTGTAGACGTACTACAGTATATCAGATCTTTAGCAAAGCCTTAACTCTGTGCCCCCTAGGAGACTTGTAAAAAAACTGAGGGAGCCTGGAAAGGTAGACAAATTTCCTAGGTGAATTAGTAACTGACAGGGAGAAGAACTAAGGGTAGCTGTCAATGGAGGATACTCAGAAGCTAGAGCAGCCAATTGTGGGATACCAAAGGGTTGGTCCCGGGATCAGTCTTTTTTAACAGATTCAGCTGCAATGTAGGGGAGGAAGTTCAGAGTGCAGTTCTTGTCCTTGTAGATGATAACAAAATTGGTGGCAGGGTGGATACAGCAGAGTGAATATTGCAAAAGAAAACTGACCAGGATAGACTGGAAAAGTGTTCTAAGATATGGGTACTTAAAGTGTAAAATTCTATCCAAGGACCCCTATTGTTTTCCAGTTACATCAGCTCCTTGGGCAATAACATCAGCAAATCAAAGCTACATTTCTTTGCAGAAGATACTGTGCTGTACTCATCCAAAACCTCCTTGCAGGAAGTATGCGTTGAGCTGCAGTCAGATTTTAATCAGCTGCAACACAATCTAATTAGATCCAAGCTGCTGCTGAATGCAAAGAAAACTAAGGTGATGTACTTCAGTTCCACACACCCATCGGCAACCCTACATAACCAAAATGCACCTGCACCTATCACAGCCCTTTTTGGGGACTCGCTAGAGGTGGTGAATAAATTCAAGTACATGGGTATCTGGTTGGACAACAAATTGACATTTGGTGCACATATTGCTTGTCTCACAAACAAACTAAAATCAAGACTCGGGATTTTCTGTAGGAACAAATCCCTCTTCCCAGCTGACATTAGACATAGACTCGACCAAGCTAACTTCCTCCCATTGTTAGATTACGGGGATATTATTTATAATTGTAGCACAGTGACTAACTTACACAAACTTGATGTACTTTTCCGTCATACCCTACGCTTCATAACAAATACCCACTATAGGACGCAGCTATGTGACCTCTATCAGGCAGTAGGTTGGACATCTCTCGCCACAAGACAGATGCTCCATATTGGCATCTGGACTCTGAAAATTTTAAGGAACAAGTTACCTTCATGCATTTTTTCCCTTATTCACAAGTCTAACAGCAATTACTCGCTAAGGAAATCTATTTTCATTTTACTGGATGTGCCCAGAGTGCGCATCTCCCTTGGCAGAGGGGCAATTAGCTTTGTTATCCCAACTGTCTGGAACAAAATTCAAATGGTACTCTGAACTTATCTCTTTAGGCTTCTTCAAATCTCTGACCAAAAAAAACTTTAAGGATACTTGTCACTGCCACAAAGGTTAGCATCCTCTCTACCACACATCAATTAAGCACTTAAGCTCTTATTTTCCTCTTACCTACATACCCTAATTTCTTCCTTTATCCTCCACAAATCCCATACCCTCCTTCTCCCACCTAACTCTCCCCTACCCCCTCCTTTCCTCTCCTCTAACTTCCTAATTTGGATTAAAGGATGTTTGGTATTGTTATGTTCTAGTTGTCCTTTGTTAGGTTCTCCCATTTATTGCAATGTACGTTTTTTAACGTTCAACTTTGTTGGAAATACAAACAGACCACTTTTCAGTGCAGCTAAGCCCCAGCCAGGTATATTTTAAATTAAGAATGGAAATGAGAAAGGAAAAGTGTGACCTACCAGGAGTTAAACCCAGAACCCTATAATACTGTTCCAGTGCTCTAACCATTAAGCTATGGGCTCACATGGTCAGCAGGCCTTAGGCTTTCCTTAAATCCACACAAATTTGTTTTTCAACTGTTGCACAATCCTGCAACTTAGGAACATATCAGAAATATAAACAGACCACTTATCAGTGCAGTTAAGCCCCTGCCAGGCATATTTTATTTAAAACAAGGATGGAAATGAGAAAGGAAAAGTGTGGCCCACCAGGAATTGAACCCAGACCCCTGGTAATACCGTTCCAGTGCTCTAACCATTAAGCTATGGGCTCACATGGTCAGTAGGCCTTAGGCTTTCCTTAAATCCACACAAATTCCTTTCTCAAGTGTTGTGCAATCCTGCAGCTTAGGAACATATCAGAAATACAAATAGACCACTTCTCAACGCAACTAAGCCCCTGCAACTTTGTTGGATAGTTTTTTTTATGTATAGGTATTTGTACTGCTTGCTGTAACATTGTCTATCAGGACCTCCTTGTGAATGAGCTTGCTCAATGGTGTTTTCCTCCAATAAACTTGAACTTGAAAAAAAAAGTCATGCACATTGGCAAAAGAAATCCAAAAGCAGAGCACTGGTTGGGTGAGTGAGGGTTGAGTAGAAGACAGAGGAAAGGGACCTGAGGTTATTATTAGTGACAGTCTAAAGTCCCATGCCCAATACCAGAAGGCTGTAGGGAAAGCAAATAGAATGTTGAGGTGCATAGGGAGGGGATTTATTAACAGAAGGAAGGAGGCAATTTTGTCTTTGTACAGATCCTTGGTGAGACCACACCTGTACATAGCACTGGAGTCCGGTTCTTAAGAAGGAGTTCAGAGGAGGATCATAACGATTGTTCATGGTCTGCTGGGTAAGACATATGAGAAGAGGCTTGAGAGTCTCAATATGCACACACTAGAGGCCAGCTGGGAGAGGGGAGACACAATAGAGACCTTTAAGTACCTCAGGGGTATTAATAAAGTGGACTGTAGTGCCCCGTTCACAAGAAGTGAGGCAAGGTAACAAGAGGTCATGGATGCAAATTGGTGGGAGAAAGCTACAGGAAGGAAGCAAGGAAGTGTTTATTTGTAGAAAGGGAAGTAGAATGTGTTGCCAAAAGAAGTGGTTGGCTTGGACTCCACTGCATGCTTCAAACACAGATGGTATAGGCACAGGGGAATGGTCCAAACCAGAGGAGATTTGGGGGGTTGGCAGTCAAGGGAAAAGGGGATGAGTGGACCAGGGAGGTGGTGTTACAGCCAGAACCACTGGTAGACTACCTCCTGTCCAGCTGCAGTTTGGGTGTGGATGCAGGCAGGTACTGGGTAGACTTAATGGCCATTGAGCCTTTCTCTGTCATTCAGCATCTATGCAAGCAATAATACCCGACAGGGTTTTCTATGTTTCCACTTGCGTACCTGTAAGGGCTGGTTTGCAGTATGAGTTTTCCCCATTCCTACATGTGGATTTTCAGATTAGACTTTCACATTTGTAACTTACAGTCAGAACCACATGGATACTGCCCACTACCACATAGCTGCGCTGATGTGCCCGTGCCACTGGCTAGCAATTGTAAAGCTATCAAATATGCCTAAAAATGATTGGCACCTATGACTTCTTACATGAGCCCAGTGGTTAGTCAATCAGTCATACAGGAAAATGTCCATTAAGTCAAATGCCTTCTTCTCAAAGATAACCTGTTAAATAACACTAAATACAGGATAAACAAATGTGATACCACTGGGCTGTCATTAATGTTGTGGTAACTATCCCTGACTTGTGGACTCAAGAAAGTCAAGGGGCCTGTTTTTATTAAATCATGACTGAGGGGTTTGTTTCCAAAGCTAGAATGAAATATTATTTTGCCTCCACCCAGGGAAAGGTTTCAGAGGACCTGGTGCAAATAAAGTCCACCCCCTGAGATGCAGTACCCCTTCCCGATCAACCCACCAATAAACCAACTCAATGCAGTGACAGTCCCTACCAGCTTATTATTATAAAAGAACATGTGCACAAGCCACAGACAGGAATAAGAAACAAAATAACAGGGGATTTTATGGGATACTTTCAGGCCCTAAAGAGGAAAATGGGGCTTAGTAGAATGAGGTAGCATAGTATAAACCCAAATGGTTCCTCTGTGCTCTTAAAGACCCAGCCAGAGATCACAGGGCTGCTAGTCAGTTGCCCTTATAGATATAATGAAACAATGGTAACATGAGGCTATGCTTCAAGTACCCTTCCAGGCTCAGCTGAATAACAGTACCCACCCCACACCACGCACTGTACAGTACTCTTGATTGCTGTTACTCAACTGTACTTGCAAGTGCTCCATGCGCCCCACTAGCACCTGTGTAAACCCTTAAAACCTATTAGCGATTTTCGGGTGCATCACTGAGTACCCAGCCATGGAACTGGTGCAGGCCCAGTGACGTTGCACATGGTTTGCCAGCAGTGGAGCACTTAAATAAATAACAAGCAAAGCTTTGTAACTCAAACCCCCAAACTCAAATGCTCTTAAAACCACAAGAGGGTTTTGAAAATCCCAACCAGATGGTCTAGTCCATTAAATGATTTCCCAACTATGATACAAAAATGATGCAGGTGCCGGGCAAGCCCTGATTTACTCATGGTTGCTCCAGAGCCTGAGATTTCCCTTGCTGCACTGGAGTGATGGAGCAGTTTGCATTGAGTCCCTCTGTGGCTGGTTTCAATCTCTCCTTTCTATTAGCCCTCTGGTGTGGTCTGGTAGATTGCTCTTTCTCTGGTCAAGGTGAGGCCTCTCCTGACCTCTGCTTTGAGCAGATGATCCTCTGATACACACAGGGCAGCTCATCCTGTGAACACCCAATCCTACCTGCTCATGCATCACATACTGGCATCCAGTCCCCAGTGTGTGGTTGTAACCAGCACTGGGCTTTGGTACTGGCTGGGTGGCTTCCCAGACTAGCTGCATTTAAATTTGACTTCAGGGTTGCAGCACATCAAAAGTCTTTCAGTCAGTTGTTGCATTCCTCAGCTTTAGTTCGTACTGAGCTAGAACACGGGGCCCTATTCACAAAGCCAATATGCCACATATACATGATGTGTAGGCTTTGTTAGGTTCCTTAGCCATGCGGCGAAGGCAGAATGGGATCCCTGCACATTCTCAAGAGGGATCCATGCCTTATCTACACCCTCACCCTGCTCTTTGCCTGGCTACACATGCAGCCTGGCAGGAAGGGTGACTGGAGTTGGGGCATGGCTACATGCCATGCAGAAACATGAACGAGTGGTGCAGGAAACAGTGGAGGGGGTGGTAGCTATGCTAGCAGGGGCCCTGCCATAGCCACATATGTGCCCCCTCCTATTGGCTAGACAGGGCAGCAGACATTGAGCCATTCCACCCACACTGCTACTCTCATCCCTAGAAGTATACTGGGGGGGCAGTGGTATAACTGAGAACACTTTAAGGGATATGGTTGTCCTGGGAGTACTAGCCATATCCCACAATTCCCCACACTGTGCAGAGTGGGGGATCTACTCCAACAGTGGGGTGGGCCATCCTATTGGAAGGCTGCTGTCAATCTTTGAGCTGCCCCTGCAATTGTCCCATGCTACTATGCAGGTGGGGATGGCACAAGAGATGTGTGGCTATGCTTTGTGCATATTGCACAATATGTACTGCATAGCTGGTGTGGGGTACCGTGGCCCAGGTACGCTCATTTAGATCATACCTGCACTGTGGTTGTCAAAAGAGCCCACAGTTCCCTTTCTTTCTCAGCAAAAGTTCTGATTCTCATTCCTGCTGCTCTGTCTCTGGCAGATGTGCAGTCTGTCTCTGCAGTAGCACAGCAGCAGGCAATCTCTTTCAGTAGCATGCAGGCACTAATGTGCTTCTTGCTGCAGATGCACACAGACCTGCTTCCTTAGGGTTTTTGCTCAGACCTCCACACTTGAGCAGACTCGGCCAGACTGAACTAGCTCTGGAACAGCCTTTGCTGTTCATGGTAGAATCATAGCTCCCAACTGGTTTTACAGCTGCAGTGGGCAGAGCCTGCAGATGTTTTGCATGTACAAAAGGAGTGATGTCATGTTTTCTGTCTGTGGAACTAACTGAAGGTGTAAATAGTCTCCTCCACCTTACCCTCCTCCAAGAAATGTTTTCCACCCTCAAATAAATATTCTTTCATGTTAGACAATGGTTGCAGGGCACTATTTTCTTTCTTAAATGTGCGGTATGAGAACTGGAACCTGAGTAGTGGGAGGCAGCATTAGTTTTGTTTGGGGAATAAGATCCACTCCCACCTCCACCCGAGAAGCTCCTAAAGATCCACCCCCTCCTCTTTTTGGTTCATGTGGGAGGGACATGAGGTGGACCTATCATGTTGGAACAACTGACAATCAGAGCTGTCTGAGGAAGTAATTAAGGAGTGCTTGAAACTGCATATAGGCATATCCACCTCCTCCCCCCACACACAGACATCATGATTTTTTTTTTTTTTAACTCTAAGCATGTCAATATTTGGCTCTTACAGTATGGGCAAGTTGGGCATAAAAATAAAATAGAAAAAAAGGATCAAGCAGGTGCCTTTTCCTTTGTCAGATAGATGCAGACAGAAGGTCACAAATCCTGTTTGACAAGTTCATTATATGGATGTTTTCCATGTAAAACAGAAATGTTGTTAATGTCATGTCTGTAGCATCGTTTGTAGCCAGTAAACTATTATTTACATAGGTACTGTAAACAACAGGTTTTAATTCAGAAATCCAGTCTTGATAAATTTGTTTTTTTAGCAGTTCTGTAAGATTTATGTCTCTCTGATTTAAGAGTGCATAGCACAAAAACGAAAGGGTTTCTGTAATTGATTGTTGTTTGCATCAGAAGTGGGCGTAACAGTGGCATGCAAGAGTGAAGTCTAAATTATTTCTTGTCCATTCTGGGATCTAAAGTTTAACAGTAATGTGTGAAGAGAATAAAGTCTTGTGTTTTTTGCATTTGAATAGGTTTAGTGCTTTGAAGTTAAAAGACATACATATTAGGGCTGCGCGAACCCCTAAAAGTTCTACCTTGCGAACTTTCTGAGTAGAATCCAAAAAAGTTCTATCTGGTTCTACCTGGTAGAACCCAGTAGAATTGGGTACTACCAGGTAGAACTGGGTTCTACCATTTATAATCAAGTTCTACCAAGTAAAACCAGGTTCTACCAAGTAGAACCAGGTTCTACCAAATAAAATTAGTTCTACTATGTAAAAAACAAGGTATATTAAGTAAAACCAGGTTCTACATGGTATAACAAAGTTCTATAATATATAACTCAAAAAAAACTTACATTTACATGGTTCTACTTAATTAAGAAATTCACCGAAGTATTGTTTTTTGTTTGGGAAAGTACATGTAGTACTAAGAATGGTATAAATACAATTAAGTATTGCAAAGCTTTGGTGCATAGGATTCTGTCTCGGTGCTTGAAAGTTTTGCAAAACTTACCATTCTTAAAGTTAGAATCTTAGTATTACATGTATATTCTCAAACATGCAAAATAAAATATGTGGATTTTTTTTATAATTAAGTAGAACCTGGTGGAATGGGCTTACTGCTTATATATTATAGAATCACCTGGTTACCCAGCAGATGCTTAAAAATACTAGTGTTGAAACAGATTTAACAAGCGGTAAAGGTCAGGGATGATATATGACTCGTATATTATCCCTGACAACTTTACCTTTTTAAATCTGGTTACAGGCAGATCAAAGGGTTAACCCCCTGAGCTATACCCTGTTACAATAATTTTAAATCTTCCCCCACTGTTAGACTCAGGTACTAATAGAGCCCAGTTCAAAATAACTGGCGCCCATGGTACCTATAGCTTCAGCTGCTTTAGTACCAAATAAGTACATGGACAAAAGTTTACAGTACAAAATGTATTTAATTCACACAATATGTTAAAGCAAAATGCCACACTGCCCGAGCGCTTCTGTACCTTACCTTCCCCAGTGCCCCGAGAAAGGATGGTACAAGCACGCTGGGGCAGGTGTCTTTGCTTTTTACCAGATTGTGTGGATTAAATTATGTTTGTACTTTAAATTTTGTCTGTGTAGTTATTAGTTTGGGGCATTCTGTTATTCTGAGTAACTAGTGTTGATGTTAGTAATACATTACCCACCACACTCTCCTGCCCTGATCCCTACACCTCCCATAGGTAACTATGTCAATACTGAAATTGTGTTTATTTATGATGCCAGGTCACGTGCATGGTTTGGTGTCTAACAAAGGAGGGTGAATAGTATTTGTAAGAGGGAGTGTCCCAGGGGGTTTGGAGGGCTTGGAGTTTCGGACAAGGGCTAGGGTAGGATCAGTGATTTATTTTTTTTGTTGTCATGATAGTCAGTTAGTGCAGTATGTGGGAACAGCATTTTGTAAAATCTTTTTTTTTTTTATTTTCATTTTACAGGTTATAATGAAAACAGTTTCTATCTGGTGAATGGTTCCTTCAGATCAAAGCATTGGATGTCATTGGGTGCAACATTGAAATTGGGAATGTATTGTAAAGTTGACATTTTACAGCAAAAAAACATTTTTTAAATTAAATTCCCATCTGGAATTGAACCAGAAGAACAGTTATTTATTATTTATTTATTTTATTAATGTTTTTGTTTGTTAACAGCTAGTAGTAAGTATTCATTGAGTGTGTATTTTGTAATAAAAATCCAATAAAACAAATGGATGAAGACAGAGCTGTGTGACAATGTGTAGTCATTTCTGGTTGTTTTAGTTGAACTGCCATGTGCAGTGGTCCTTCAGTTTCTGGTGCTAGTCAGATTGGGCCTTAGTGGCACATGAGAACCAGCAGTGGATGTTTGTTTCTGAAATTAATGGAACTCCAGGATGAGGAGGAGACAGGGGGACCCATCAGTGGAGAAAAGACAGCTGGAAAGGCTAGTGGCTACTAGTGGCAACAGAATCCTTCACCATCATCGTCGTCATCATCAGCGTGGCATGATGCCATCTGTGTGCTGTCACCCTGCATAAATTTGGGACAGTATATGTTTTTGAACTGAGGCAGGTTCATTTTTTAAAAAGTGAGCCTCTCTACATTCTTCGTGGAAAGACATGTTTTTTTGTCATTCACTATTGCCCTAGCAGCACTAAAAATTCTCTCTGAATATGTGCTGGCAGGTGGGTACCTGAGGTATTCAATTGTGATCTCAGTTAAAGAAGGCCAGATCAATTTTTTCTGTTGCCAATAAAGCAATGGTTCATCACCTGCAGTGAGATGTACAGTCTCCTCCATATAATCCTTAACCATTTTTGCAGCAGGGACTTCTGGTACCACTATTGCTGCCTGAGCCTTCCCAGCTGTCTTTATTAGACCAAAGTCTGACAGCATGTCCCACAGTGGTTTGTCCTCTTGTGGTGTAGCAGCAGTTCTGGTTTGCGTTTGATGAGCTAAAACATCAGTAGTGATGGCAGCAGCAGCAGCAGCAGCAGCAACAACAGCAGATTGTGTTTCCTCCCTCTCCACCAGATTTTGGTCAGAATTTGAATGTTGCCAAAAGGGCACTGATGATGTACTACTTTTCTGAACTATACATGCTGACACTTTCTCAATTAACAGTTCACGATAGTGTTCCAGGTCTTTAAAGTCATATGGTTTGAAGAATGTCTCAATTGTATCCTTAAACCGAGGGTCCAGAAGTGTGGCCAAAATGTAATGTTCTGCTTTGCACATATTTACAATGTGCTCATCAGCCAGGAAGGTTTGTATCATTTTTCCAACAAGTGATGCAGCATTGATGTCATCATTGTCAAAGAACTGTGACTCGAGACGCTGCAGTCTCATCCTGATGAGTGAAATTAAGGGTAGGATCTGACTTAGTCCGGCACCATAAGAGCTCACCACTCGGGTAGCCTCCTCAAAGGGTTTAAGGATACAACAAAGATTCTCCATCTGACACCACTGATTGGGGCTGATATTTACATCTCCTTTCCCAATGCCATGTTGGACTGCATATTGATGGATGGCTTTCTGTTGTTCAAGCATTCTCTGCATCATACAGTAAGTGGAATTCCACCGGGTTGGAACTTCCTGTATCATCTGGTGGAGAGGGAGGCTGTTTTCAATCTGAATCTGCTGCAACAACTTTCGGGCTTTCACAGAATGGCTAACGTGAGTGCACACAGTGCAGGTAGCTGCAATCAGGTTCTGCACATTTCGGTTCTCACTGATGAAGTCTTTTACCACCAAGTTATTAGTGTGTGCAAAGCATGGTACATGTGTAAACTTACCAAGTCTTACTGCTTTCACAATATTTGTAGCATTGTCAGACACTATAAACCCTGGTTGCAAGGACTTTGGAGTCAGCCACTCAGCAAACTTCTTTGAGGCCTTCCAGAAGATGTTCCGCTTTGTGATCTTTTTCAAAACCATAAATACATAAAGCTGCCTGCCTTCGAACTGTGAAAGTCCCTTGTTTCTTGCTGCTGCTGCTGCTGTCACCAGTGCCACCACATGATGATGATGATGATGATGAGGAGGAGAAGGCGGAGGGAGGAAAGTTTACCCAGTGGCCAGTCACAGCCATATAGTCAGTCGTCTGACCACTGGTCCACATATCTGTCATGACATGAACCTTTTTGCCCACTGACCCTTTCAGAGCATCAGACATGCTTTTCCGAACAGCATCATACAAATCTGTAATGGCAACACTGGAGAAATAGGTCTGGCTGGGGACCTGATACTTTGGCACAGCAATTTCCATGAGTGCTTTAAAACCTCGGTTAGCCACAAATGAGAATGGGAGCAAGTCAGTAGCTATCATCTCCCCAACTGCCTTTGTCAATCACCTTGCCTCAGGCCTGTTGGGCTTATATTTCTGTGACCGCTCAAAGCAGTCTTTTAAAGAAATGTGATGCTCGCTATGCTTGCTGCTATCACCTGATTTTCTGGGCTGCTTCCTTTGACCTTTACCACCATGAGGAGTGGATGTTGTGGCCGTGGATGGTATATGACTCCAGTTGGGCTGTGGTGGTGGAGTCAGAGGGGTAAAGAAATGAGAAATAGAGGATGCAGTGCTTTGACTGGAAGGAAGACTTTCATCATCCTCCACCTCCGCATCAGTTACTTCATCGCCTTGGTAAACATCCATTACCTCATCCTCCTCAGCTGAGTGCAGAAGTGCAACAACGTTTGTGTGCTCCTATTGTGCTTTCTGATACTGATAAATGTGAGACTTGTTCATATGTCTTATTATTGATGTTCCCAGTCGAGTACCCACTTTACCACGACTTCATTTTGTTTGCCATAATTTGAAAACCACATGGCTGCCAGATGATTTATCTTGTGTGAAAAAATCCCACACAGTGGATTTCACAGATTTTGTTGCACTGCTGCTTATAGGGAGGATAGGTTCATTACTACCACTGCCACCACCACCACCACCACAGCCACTACTATTTCCACTACCTCTTTGAGGTCTTTCCATGCCCATCTGCATGTAATTTTGAAGATGCACAATCTCTCTGACTGGTTGAACTGCATCTCTTTCTTCCCCTCGTGAAGCCTGTCCATCTTCTGTCCTCTGTTGTTCCTTTGCATGTGTGGATGTCTGACTCTCGAAGTTATGCCTCACTATCATTAATGTTTTTTTAGCACCACAGCCATCCTTCCGAGAACTTGTTTTTGCTCTTTTTCTGCCTCTGTATTCCTCCTCTTCATCCCACTCTCCAGAGCTACTACTACTTGACATACTGACTGCTGCCTTATCTACTACAAACTCAGGATCTGTTCCACTGATTTCCCCCTCACTCTCATCAGTCTTCTCCTCCTCATCATCATCATCCATCACTCTGCTTACTAAAACTGGCTGCTGCACTATTATGGCCCTTGTGCTCATCCTCTGAGTACCACGACGGGTTACTCCTGCAACGTCCTGAATTTTCTGTACTGTTGTTACTGTTGCCTGGATTGCCTGAGAAGTGCTGCTATATTTTTTAACACTTATGGCTGCGTCGAGTCAAGTACTTTTAGTAAGGCACAGGGATATTTTCTCCCCAACAGGTAAATACAGCACTGCTTGCTGCGTCGAGTCAAGTACTTTAAGTAGTAAGGCACAGGGATATTTTCTCCCTAACAGGTAAATACAGCACTGCTTGCTGCGTCGAGTCAAGTACTTTAAGTAGTAAGGCACAGGGATATTTTCTCCCTAACAGGTAAATACAGCACTGCTTGCTGCGTCGAGTCAAGTACTTTAAGTAGTAAGGCACAGGGATATTTTCTCCCTAACAGGTAAATACAGGTACTTTAAGTAGTAAAACACAGGGAGGTTATTTTTGATTTCCCACACAGGTAAAAAAGACAACCACAGACTCTCAGAGCAGCACAGCAAAATGAGTTGAGTGAGTCGCTCTGACTGACCCTCCCCTCTGTTATCCTTTGTGGCACTGGTGGTAGGACCAGGTAATTTTAATTTTTAAACTCTCATGTTATTTTTAATTATATATTAACTTAGGATTAGAGTTAGGAGAACTAGTCTAGGAGTCAGGAGGAGGACCATGAGGAAATGTAGAATGCACTACTGTAATGGATGAGAATAAGAATATATCCCTTGTAACAGGCTAGCTAGCCACCCCAGGCCACAGTGACAAAAGACACAAATTACAAGAGTAGTGCTACTACAGTACTATTGTTTTCTTTTTGCCCTGAATTGTGCAGGTATAGCTAGGTAGTAGGAAATTATTAAATGAATATTATTTTTCTCATTGAACAACACACAGATAGATCATGTGTAATACTGAACTTATGCACTTTTCCACAAGAAGAACATGTAAAATAAAGAAACGTCGTCTGATCAATTGAATTGAACGAACGATCCAAAATCTAAAGTTCCTTCCAGCATGATAAATGAATCAAATCTGAAGAAGACAGACTAGCTCTCTCAGGCTGCATGCCACCTTGTTTCTCTCTCATACAACACACTGAATAAAACAGAGCTCATGGTGGAGCAAGTATAACCCCTTCCCCACGTGTTTTGCGACCTGTTTCACCAATGGTCGCTACTGTTGCTACCAGTTCAACAGGAGAGGTGGAAACATCCCGTCATCATCCAATCATGCCAATCCTTATCCGCTGATTGATGTGCTGGTAGCTGGTCTCCTGACTCTCCAATTTGTGCACCACCTGACTGAGAGGGAGAGGAGAAACGGATGCATGCGCTCACCGCAACTACACTGTCATTCAGGGGTAGCAGGAAGGGATCGGGGGCGGGGCAGCAGCCAAACAGAAAACAAGCACCGAACTTAAACCCCCAACAAGCATCCTTATTCATTATGCAGGCTCAGCACTTGAAATGGCAGAGCAATGGTTGAGCCCTGCGCTCGGTGACTGAGGATTCCTCGGTCCTCACCCAGTGCAGGGCTCGAACCATTGCTTGGCCATTTCAAGTGCTGAGCCTGCATAATGAATTGACCTTGACGTACATTTAATAAAAAAATGAAAATGCATTAACAAAAAAAAAAACCTGGGTTAGTAGTGGTTGTAAAATTTTAAATTATAATCCTACTTCTGCAACGGTGAAGGAAAACTAAATGTGCCGTCTTACAGAACATTTCCTTAGTTTGAAAGGTCTGCTGTCCTGGCTTTTCTCAGCTGGTGGCATCTCTCTACTTTCTGCCTTTTCCCAGAAATGATGACCCTTTAACCTCCAAGTGAGAGCACGGCACCTTGGCTTAAACCCTGCACTGCACACTGCACAGTGCACACACAAGTCAGTCTGTCTCTAGACTGGACCTGGTGCTGTCAAGCCTGTCAATCGATTGAATGAGCACTTGAACAGTAACTTTACCTGGGGGCGGGGGGCTGCTAGGACTAGTTGCTTGCAACTCCTGTCTCAGGAGGACTGACTGCTTATTCACAAGACCCGAATCCTTCCTGACTGTACTGTCGAGCTGCTTGCTTCATCAGGATGGTGCCACACAGGTGGGTCCCTACTCCTTCCCATCTCAATCACATCTAAGGGAGAAGATAACTTAGAACAGGTCACTTGGGGGATTGGACTCCACCACCTCCTCTGAGTCTGTTCCCAGCTGGAGACTAGAGTGCCTACTGCCAGTGCCTAGGGAGGGTAGCAGGAGCAGCAGCGGTGTGACACTTAGTGGAAGGGGATCGGGACAGAGTCCTAGGAAGGTAGGGAAATTAAATGGGGTCGGGGGGCAGACGAGCCAAGTAGGTGGTCTCAAGAAACAGCAGCAACCAACCAACCAGGAGCTGCAATAACTAAAAAAAAACAAAACAACTGCAATACATTTCTAACTTGTGCCGTTGGATTTAATTACCAACTGAATCAGGACTCGGGGGGGGGGGTTAGGTGAGGTAGATGGACAACAAACTAGACTACTGGACCAGTCTTTAGCAAAGAAAAACAAATGGCAGGGTTAGGGAATGTGAACTTTGTGAAGTCTTACCTTAGTAGGCAAATTCAACACGGAAGTAAAAAAAAAATAAATAAATGGGGCGAACTGACATGAACCAAAGTTTGCATTTTTGTTGAAAATGTTCGAAATGCACGAACGAACATGAACAAGGGGGTTCGACTGTTTTAAACAAATTAGGGAACCGAACTTGCAGCCCCAATAAATATATATACATAGTGTCATGGGCACCTGAAAAGGAAGGAGATACTACTAAAATAAATGCTATTCCAATGATTTATTTATTTATGTGTGAGATTTTAAGTGTAGTTCTGCCTAGGTCACAGACACATAAGATATAAATAAGGATGGATGAATTAGTCAAAGCTTGTAGTAGCAAAATAAAGCAAGAAAATGATATATTGTTTTTTTTTTCTTTCAATTGTTTAACCAGGAGTGGCACGCTAAGCTGAAAGCTTGTTTACAAGGGCAACCTGGGAGTACATGGAAATTAAGTGACTTGCTCAGGGTCACCCAGTATGCAAGTGGGGCCTGTGGGATTCAAACCCCAATCTCCAGATTTGCAGCTCAGAGCCTTAAACCACTGTGCTATACTGCCTCCCTAGTTATGGCAGTCATCTGTTTTATGGTTCATGATGTTGCTGTAGTAAGCATACTAAAATGGCAGCAGAATAGGCCTAGCAATCTTTCGTGTCTGCTCGTTTGGTCAGCCCCCACTCTGGGAGCTGGCCTTGCTGCCCCCCACCCTCTTGGGCTTCTCCCTTCCCAGTCCAGGGTATTTCCGCTTCATTGGACTTTGCTTCCACAACCCTTCCCCTGTACCTGTCCCACCCCCTCTTGAACCCCTCCACAGTCTCTGCCTCCACCAGTCCCCCCGGGCAGCACATTCCATGGTTCTACCACCCTCTCAGTGAAGTAGCACCTCCTACTTTCTCCCCTGAGTCTCCCCCCTCCAGCTTCCACCCATGCCCTCTAGTTGCCTCCCTCCTTCCTTCGGAGCACCGTGACTGCGCCTCCCCTATTTACTCCCTTTATGTACTTGAAGACCTCTATCATGTCCCCCCTGTCCTTTCTCTATTCCAAAGTGTACATATTTAGCTCTCCGAGCCTCTCCCCAAAGGTTCTCTCCCCCAAGCCACAGATCATTTTGGTTGCCCTTCTCTGGACCCTCTCCAGGAGTTCAATGTCCCTCTTTAAGTGTGGCCTCCAAAACTGCACGCAGTACTTGAGGTGTGGCCTCACCAAGCATTTATACAGAGGGAGTATCACTTCCCTCCTTCTGGAGTGATCCCCCTAGTGATGCATCCCAGCATCCTGTTGGCCTTGGCCGATGCCCTCCTACAAGTCTCCGAGTTGTTTATCTTGAGATTCACCACAGCCCCAGGTCCCTGCCATACAGCCATAGCAGCAGTACATTGCATAGCAGATGTAAAATGTCAATAAGCAGGTCATGCAACAGATGTGCTGAGCAGTTACTGAAGCAAGAAATGTACAGCTGTCATTTTTTTACATCCTGTTCAAAATGTGATTTTGCACCTGTGGTGCCAAATGACACAGTCACTGTGCAAAATCACCTTTCAGCTAATGAACTGATAGTGTCACTGTTCATGCGGTGGGGTCACAACAAGCCCATGCTGAAAACTTGGAGTGAAAATACCAAGAAACGCCCAGGGCATTAGGGCTTCTGACCATAATACCCTGCCCTGTAGGGACTGACTGGCATCAGGGGTGTGACTTGGGATTGTCAACATTAATGCTCACACCATTTTACCCCCATCCCCACCCTGCTGCCGGTGACAGGTATCGAGGTGTGGCTTTGACTCTTCAGCTCCAAAGTTCACTCCATTCTCTTATACTGTACCTATTTCAGCATATTTCCTTATGGAATGGGGTGAGTGTAAAGTTTGAAAACCCCAAGGCACACCTCAACTCTTGTCTGTGTCTGCAGGGTAGGGTGAGGTGAAATGGCGTAAGCGTTATGGGCAATGACCCAAAGGCACACCCCAATGCCTGTCCATGTCTGCAGGGTGGGGGTGGGGTTGGCGTCATTTCAGTACTTCACTGCCATCCCTATTCTGCCTGTCTGTGTGTGTGTGTGTGTCTCGCTCTCTATCTGTTTATATGTCTATGTAATTATCTATCTTTCTATCAATTGCATGTATCGCTATTTTTACCCATTTCTAAAACAAACCTGCATATCACATTTGCCTGCACTCTGAGCACATACTTATGAAACTGTCGATATTTGTACTCCACTTCTGCATAGACCTCATACTTTCCTAATATTCCCATTATCACAAGCATAGCTACCTTGCCCTTATCAAAAGCGAACCCCTCTGAAAGTTAATATCACATTTTCTCTAACAGTCCATCGTCATTACACCTGACTTCCTGACATCAACACATTGCTTAAATATAACTTACATCACCTCATGGACAAAAACCCTGTTTCTCTAAAAAAAACAAAACAAAAAAAAACTGTAAATAATCTCAAGGCTGAACATATGCCAGCCATTACTTTTTGATGTACTGCCACCTTCTGTACCATCATGGGGATTTGCATATGTTTCCCATGATGCTTTACATTATTGGGATACGTGCAATTGTGTTTTCTTTAAAATTTGGCTGTCTGGCCCATATCATCTGAGATAATACATACCTCAGTGGCATTTGATCTGGGGTTCTTTTGTAAGCTTCCTATTCCTTCCTTTAAAATGTACACCTCCATATATTTTCCTTAGAACAGAAACTAAAACAAATCTTACTACTTACAAATCATTGTGTTGTTTCTCTATACCTCCTTAACAATTCCACACAACTTTACTAACTTCATTATGTAGCCGTGGTGGATCTGACCAGATTTAGTTTTTAAAGCAGTCAATCAGACTTATCAGGTCTGGAGGTTTGTCACTCAACAATTGATTGGATGATGCAGAGTAGCCTGCACTAATTAGGTCCACTGCAAGACCATAAGTCCTTGTTGCTCTCTCTGTAGGCAATCCAACCCTGATTAGTTGACCAATCACCCTCTGACTCTGTTAACATGCCACTTGGGTCAGAAGAGATGAAGATGGCTGACAATTTATAGTCCAAAAGGCACTCTTTCTCAAATGTCCTTATATACACAAAGCTTTACAGGTAAATGTGTCGCACCCCAAACAAGTCCACTGTGGGTGCACTTATATGTCCAAATTGGTTGAGGCAACAATCCAGAGTTGCCGGTTCAGTCGGGAGTGCTGATGCTTTGACTCTGACCATGGTGACTGGTGAGCTTGGTGTATGAGTGCAGGGAGTCTTAAAGGTAAAGCCTCCATGGGGGTGATTACAGAAGTGTTTTTCACTCCCATTGCTGTTTTACTTAATTGTGCCTGCATGCTAGCTGACACTCTGTTGCCCATGTTCTGTAGTGTGTCTGTGTGTGTTTTAGTAAGCAGCATTCCTGGATGTGCCTACCTTAGTACATGACACTAAATGTTTTACATCAGGGGCACTACTTTCAGTGGCACTTGCATTGCTGCTACATAGCATAAGCGTAGGAAGAGGCCCAGATCGAATCTGGCTATCACACATGGAGTTCTCTCATGTTGCCAAGTCAGCCAGGAATTATCAGGTCATTTAGCACACCACAATCCCCAGCCAAAGTTCATATTTTAATTTGTTCTAATTTTGTTCTGGGGTACAATCAGCCCCCTGCACCTTACTGGCAAGATAGCCCAGAACATGTCTAAAATTAGTCCCATCAAGTTCATTATAGACAAGGAAAGGAATTTGGTTTTATATAGTGCCTTTTATGCATTGTGTATCTTAAAGTGCTTTACAATCTAGTAGAGGTAAGGGAGAGCATTTTTGCAGCCTTCTTCAGTGCATAATGAGATTCAGTCAGCCTAAAGATAGGTTAGCAAGAAATTAGAGAGAAGTTGAGCATTGGAAGGTTAAGTAACTTGCTCAGGGTCACACCATATGTGGTGGTAGTGGTGATCAAACCTGGGTCTCCAGGTTCACAGCTCTTCATTCTAACCACTAGGCCAAACTGGTACCCATAAAGATTTTCACTGAGAACAAAAGTTTACAAATATTTGTGTCTAAGTGTTTTGATTTACAACTGAATATCTAATCAGTGCTAATATGAGCATTTGTTTATTTATTTTAACTTTGATAACCGGGTAAGTGCAAGTGCACTGGCAACAAGTGCCTTTCTCAGGCATGACCAGGAGCGATTGCACAGACAGGGGTTTGATATAACATTTTACAAAGTACGCAATTTACAGTATGTACAACAGTTTACAGAAAGGGTTATGAACAATACATATAGGATGCAAACATTCACTTGCGATATACATGAGTGATAAAGCTTCAATGGATGGCACATAAATACATGGGAGGGTATATTTGTAAGGGGTAGTAAAGGTGACAGCAGAATAGTTATAAGCAGGCAGTGCAGGTGTATGAACAATGTCAACAGGTAGGGGAAGAGGATACAGAGGGAGGATTAGGGAAAACAGTTGCAGAGACTGAGTGAGGAATAGTGGTCTTTCAGCAGTTTAGTGAAGGCAGAGGGTGCAAAGGTTTTTTTGATGGGAGGGTACTGAGTTCTAAACTGAGGCGACTCGATAGCAAAAAGAGCATTGTCCCATGTTAGTACGCAACAGCGGAACCGAGATGCTATTGTTTGCGGCTGAGCAGGAGGTGGACAAATCTACCAATAAGATTAGTATTGCTCAGATGGATCCAGACAAATCTGAATCCACAGATACCTGCCCTTTGTGGCAGGATAGTGGATCTGTCAGATACTTTCACTATCTGCCTGTGGATCCGGCCATCAGATCCTAACCAGGATCCTTTACTATCTGGCCCTGGATCCTAACTATCTGCCCTAGGATCCATCACTATCTGACCTGAGATCCCTGGATACTAACTAGGATCCCTGGATCCTAACTAGGATCCATCACTATCTGACCCTGGATCCTACATCTGTCTTTGGTAGGATTTCTAGTAGGATCCAAGGTAGGATACCAGCACTATCTGACAGACAGTGGTAGGATCCACAAAAGCACTATCCGAGCAACACTAAATGAGATCAGTTTAGCTAGGTCAGCAGGGGTGCCTGTTTACACGTCTTTTTAATGAACCTAGCAAGTGTTAGGTTGTCTTTCAGATCAGGGAGTAGCCAATTTAAGGTATGTAGTGTGAGGCACTGATGAGTTTTGTGATCGCTGCTAGATGCGAATTTGGTGATTTTATAGTATAGGGTGTGATTTTTTTGCAGTACTGATTTACTGGCAGTAACAACTACTGTATCAGCGAACTGAAGTCAAGCGCGGGAAGCAGGTTTGCCTGGGCTGTTCTGATCCTGGTGTCAGATAATAGGTACTGGTGGATTCTGTACAATGAGCCCAACTTCTGGTAAAGCATGGTGGTGGTGTGCTTGATGTGGGTTTCAAAAGAGATGGTGGGATCTAGGTATACTCCCAGGTATTTAAAGTAGCTGGCCTTTTCCAGCAGGTACCATTTTCTGCTTTGATGCAGAACATTGGGTATAGATTGTTCAGGTTTTGCCTGGTCCCGAACAACATTGTTTGGGTTTTTGGGAGGTTAAGACAATATTCTCTTGTACAAACCACTCTTGTAGCTTTATGAAGCTGTTGCTGAGTGTTTGGTTGATTGTGGCAACATCATTGCTGTGGGTGTACAGGACAGCGTCGTCTGCATAGAGATGGGTATGCACCAGTTTGCAGACTGTGGGCAGGTTGTTTATGAAGATGGAGAACAGAAGTGGCCCCAAGGTGGAGCGTTGGGGGACACCACTGCTGATGGTGTTTGCATCGGATAAAGTGTTGCCAATTTTCACGGCCTGTTTGCTTTGACACAGATAATCTTTGAACCATGCAAGAGCAGGGGGTCCGAGGCCTACTTCGAAGTAGCCTATGGATTATTACTTTGTGGTCGACAAGGTCAAAGACCTTGGTCAGATTTGCGAACACAGTACCAGTTACTAGGTCCTTGTCCATTGTGTGATAGATGGCATTGGTGAACACAACCAGGGCAGTATCACTGCTGTGTTCTTTGTGGAAGTCATGCTGTAAAGCACAGATTAGATTATGCTGCTGCAGGTATCCGACTAGCTGGACATATACAATTTTCTCTTACAGTTTGGCTAGAGCTGAGAAAAATGAGAATTTAGTTTTTTCTGTGCAAAAGAAACTGAAGAACTGCTGTTATGCCATTTTAATCAAATCTCCAGGAACATATACAGAACAGTGTATAGACAACCCTATACAATGCTTTGGTTCCATGGAGGGATTGAGATGACATCATAAGGACCTCGAGAACAATGGTGGAGAGGTCCTATTATGTCATCACAACCTCAGATGGAAACACAAGCCTTGTTGTATATGGTTTCTAATTCAATATTTTGTAAAGTATAATGTTTCAAAAGTCACTTTTTTAAAATAAAGACACAGAATTCAGGCAAGTGCAATCAGTTAAATGATGTATTAAGAACGAATACTTACCTGCTGTTACAGTAGATTGAAAGAGTCTCCTCCATTGAACCACATCATGGAACTGTAAGCTCTAGGTGTCAGGACCAAAGGGAAACTTTTTGCAGGCTGGAGCTGCACACATCAACATGCATCAGTGTCCTCAGCATGCCTCAGTTCTCTGACAGAGACAAGCTTAGAGTGTTATCAGACAGGCCAAGAGTAAAGCAACCGGGACCACAAAAGTCACACAGGAGTGTACATGGAAACCTTAGTGTTAGGGCTGCAAGTTCAATGCGATCATTCTTCCTAAATCCCCCCCCCCCCACAGTGTTCACACTGCTCTACTGATGCATGAACAGATCTTTGATTTTTGTGAACTTTGGTTCAACTCAGCATTCAAGTCAAAGATTGCTCTTACTGGTCTCCACTCTTCCATGCATCACTGGGCTCAACTAGCCAAATCCAGCCATGCATGTTCGTTGTTCTCTCAAATGAGACATCTTGTGACATCTGTCTCTCTGTGAGCCAGACAAGTCCCACCCCCCACCCGCCATCAGCATTGTTATCTCAGTCCTATATGTAAACCATCAGGTGACTGACTGATGTTTGAGGCTGTCATTTAGAGATGACCAGCTATTGGAGCTGGTCGTAAGAGAGCCACTTAAGTGGCTGGGCAGGACTAAGCAGTAACAGTGCTTTCTATCATCTAAGCAGCGTGCATGTTGTGGGTGAGAGAAGCTGTTCGTGTCTCTGACTGTTCTCCTTTCCCACGCTGAGTGTGGTGGCCTGAGGGCCAGAAGAAAATAAAAAACCTAAGTCTAAGAAAACAAGCATTTGTCAATGCCGAATGTTGCTTGCTTCTTTGTGCTGTTTAGGTATTTGGAAGTCATTGGAGTGCAAATATTGAAAATTTGCGAACTTATCGAGCGTGCGTAGGAACTGCGCAACGCACGCTCGTAAAACAGTCATTGTTAGGAAATTTTTCATGAAATTTTCAACATAGCCATTTTAAGACCTCTGCTCATGAACAGTGTCACTGTGATTTTGTTAATGTGTCCCATACATTGAGTTTACACCGACTGTGCCATTGTGCGCTTCTTATGGGCAGAAACACGTTTTGGGCAGGATGTGAAAAATGACAGCTGTACTGCTCATAAGGAGGTGTGGTAAAATGGCAATGTTGAAAATCTGGAGTGAAATATTGAAAATTCGCAAACCTATGGTGCGTGGGGAACTGCCAGCACACTGGTAAAACAGTCATTTTAGGAATTCTTTCACCAAATTTTCAACATTGCCATTTTAAGATCTCTGCTCATGAACAGTGACACTGTGATTTTTAATGTCCCATACACTGAGATTCGCACACCGACTGCGCCATTGTACTACAAGGCGGAAACATATTTGAGGATGTGAAAAATGACAGCTATACTGCTCATGAGGAGGTGTGGTAAAATGGCAATGTTGAAAATCTGGAATGAAAATATTGAAAATTTGAAACTTACGTCATGTAGGAACCGGCGCAACGACGCTCGTGAAATCAGTCATTTTAGGAATTTTTCACCAAATTTTCAACATAGCCATTTAAGATCCTCTGCTCATGAACAGTGTCACTGTGATTTTCTTATTTTGTCCCTTACATTGATTTAGCACGGCCTAAGCCATTCTGCTTCTAGGCGGAAACACATTTTAGGTGGATATGAAAAATGACAGCTGTACTACTCATAAGGTGTGGTAAAATGCAATGCTGAAAATCTGGAGAAAAATATTGAAATTTCTTGAACTACGAGCCTCGCGTGGGAACTATGGCATACAATCGTAAAACAGTCATTTATGGAATTTTGGGACCAAATTTTCAAAATGGGGTTTTGGGACCTCTTCTCATGAATGATGTCACTGTCATGGCGGTATTTGGGCCCAAAGGGTGATTTCACAGTCACCGCGCAGTCACTGGAACACTCCTTCGCCAATAACGCCATGACAGTGACATCATTCATGAGGAGGGTCCTAAAACCCCATGTTGAAAATTTGGTGCAAAATTCCCAAAAATACCTGAGATATGCAATAAAGAACCCCCCATCTAGCCCATTATACAGCTTACCGGCATTTCCTCAGTTCGCGGTCGGCTTTGAAGAGTGCAGACGTGTTCCCGGTCCACGAAGATCGTCGTGCGGAGTCCTGAGGTAAGTATGGGGTGAGGGGTGTGGGGAGGCTGGAGTGCGCCAGTGGGTGGGTCGCGGTTGTGGGGGGTCGGGAGGCGTCATGGGACCGTTTTGTTTTATAGGTTTAAAAAAAAACTGACGTGGGCGTTTGCCACGCTGGGGTGGGCTCCCAGCGTGGCACAGAGGACGGAGGGCCCGTTCAGCCGGCGGGGCATTGGGCACCCCGTCCGTGAAAGACTGATTGGCCGCTGGGGTGGGCTCCCAGCGTGGCACCAACTACTGGGGGGCGGCGCCCAGCTCAGCTGGCGGGATTGGGCACCCGTCGGCTACACAAGTACGTCTTGGGCGCGCATGCCTTCGTGTGGGGGGGAGCTATGCTTCTTATCGCTGCTCACTGAAGCGTAGCTCCCCCTTTCAACTGTATGCCACTGCATTTTGGAGCGTGTCATAGACAGCTCCAAAATACATTGGCTTACAGGGGCCATGCCTGCCAGCTCACTGACTGAATTGGAGGAGGAGGAGGTGACACACCTCCGAAATCTCAGATGATGGCACTATGTTTCTTGCACATGCGTGCAAGCAACATAAAAATAACTAATGGCTTCTTAGGCAGCTATAGGGACAGCCTGTAGGCAGCAGACACAGGGGGCAGCTTAAACATTATATATTGGACTGGGGAAAGGGGAGTGAAATGAGAAGGGTGTGTGGTGTGTGCCTGTGTGTGGTCTAGAGGACAGCTCAAACATCATCAAATTGTACAACAGGCTTAACAAAATATAATTTAAAAACATTATTCAAAAACTGAGCTGTCCATTAAGCACAGCAGTGTGTAGCTGTGTGCAGGAGGTCTAATAGACAGCTCCTCCACTGTCCTCTTTCAGACTGAGGGACTTACTGATTGTGCAGATTGTGCTACTGCTATGCAGTCTGTGGAAGTCTGAACCCTAAAGAGCTACTGTTACCCTGTACCTTATATATAACCCACAGCCTGAACGAAAAAAGAATTAAACAACCTGCCTGGCTGAAAGAAAAAAATACAAGAAGAGAAGTAATTAGCAGCACGACAGTAGTTTAAGATTTAAGTGGCTTGCTGATGCTACTCACAAACAGACAAATGTCTAAGGAATCAGACCACAGACAGACAGAGAGCAAGAAAAACAAGCATTTGTCAATGCCGAATGTTGATTGCTTTGCTCCGTTGAGCTCGCTCACTCCCCCTCTGTCAGTCGCTTGTTCTGTTTCTGTTGGCGATGCAGGCTGGGCTTTTGTCTGCCCACAAAGAAATCTGCAGCTATCCCAACAGAGCTCCGTTGAGGTCGCTCAGTCTCCCTCTCTCGCGTGCTCATTCTGTTTCTCCTGGCACTGCAGGCTGCCCTTTTGTACTGGGCTCCTGGCTCTGTTGGTGTCTTTGTCTGCCCACAAAGAAATCTGCAGCAGACCTGACAGAGCTCCGTTGAGCTCGCTCACTCCCCCTCTCTCACTCACTCATTCTGTTTCTGCCGGTGCTGCAGGCTGCCATTTTGTACTGGGCTCCTGCCTGCGTTGCTGCCTTTTTCTGCCCATAAAGAAATCTGCAGCAGTCACGATAGAGCTCAGCTGAGCTCGCTCACTCCCCCTCTCTCTAGTCGCTCATTCTGTTTCTCCCATCGCTGCAGGCTGCCCTTTTGTACTGGGCCCCTGCCTGTATTGCTGCCTTTTTCTGTCCACAAAGAAATCTGCAGGAGTCCCAACAGAACTCCGTTGAGGTCACTCACTCCCCCCCCACCCGCTCGTTCTGTTTCTCCTGGCGCTGCAGGCTGCCCTTTTGTACTGGGCAACTGCGTTGGGGCCTTTTTCTGCCCAAAAAGAAATCTGCAGCAGTCCCGACAGAGGTCAGTTGAGCTCAGTCACTCCCCCCCCCCACTTGCTCGATCTTAATATGTCCCAAACACTGATTTCCCACAGCGACCGTGCTATTCTGCAGCAGGAGTGCGAAAACATATTTAGGCCAGGATGTGAAAAATGACAGCTGTACTGTTCATAAGGAGGTGTGAAAAAATACCAGTGTTGAAAATGTGGTGTGAAAATATTACCGATTTGCGAAGTTACAAGTGTGCATGGAAACTGCACAATGCACGCTCGTAACACAGTTATTTTATGGACTTTCATCACAAAATTTTCAACATAGGCATTTTAGGACCTCTGCTCATGAACAGTGTCACTGTGGTTTTCTTAATGTGTCCCAAACACTGATTTCCCACAGCGACTGCACTATTCTGCGCAGGAAGTGCGAAAACGCATTTCGACCAGGATGTGAAAAATGACAGTTGTACTGTTCATAAGGAGGTGTGAGCATATCTACTCATTGCTTTATCTCCACTCCACAGACCCTGCTGTAATATAGAACCACGCATGACCATGGGCGGGAGGATGGGCAACTCTAAAGTTCTGGCACAGCTCCATTGAGCTCTCTCACTTCCCTTCTCTCATTCTATTTCTCCCGACACGGCAGGCTGCCCTTTTATACTGGGCTCCTGCTTGCAATGGCGCCTTTTTCTGTCCACAAAGAAATCCGCAGCAGTCCCGACACAGCTCTGTTGAGTTCACTCACTCCCCCTGTCTCACTCACTCGTTCTGTGTCTCCCCGTGCTGCAGGCTTCCCTTTTGTACTTGTCTCATTTCTCCATTGGTGCCTTTTTCTGCCCACAAAGAAATCCGCAGCAGTCCCAACAGAGTTCTGTGGAGCTCGCTCACTCCCCCTCTCTCAGTTGCTTGTTCTGTTCCTTGCGGCACTGCAGGCTGCCCTTTTGTACTGGGCTCCTGCCTGCATTGGCACCTTTTTCTGCCCACAAAGAAATCCGCAGCAGTCCTGATAGAGTTCCGTTGAGCTCACTCAGTCCCCCTCTTTCACTCGATCATACTGTTTCTCCCACCGCTGCAGGCTGCCCTTTTGTACTGGACCCTAACTGCATTGACGCCTTTTTCTGCCCACAAAGAAATCCACAGCAGTCCCGACAGAGCTCCGTTGAGTCCGCTCACTCCCCCTCCCTCACTCGCTCTCTCGTTCTGTTTCTCCCACTGCTGCAGGCTGCTCTTTTGTACTGGGGACCTGCGCTGGGGTCTTTTTCTGCCCACAAAGAAATCTGCAGCAGTCCCAGCAGAGCTCACTTGAGCTTGGTCACTCCCCCCCTCTCACTTGCTTGATCTTAATCTGTTCCAAACACTGATTTCCCACAGTGACCATGCTATTCTGTGGCAGGAGTGCAAAAACATTATGGCCAGGATGTGAAAAATGACAGCTGTACTGTTCATAAGGAGGTGTGAAAAAATGGCAGTGTTAAAAATGTGGTGTGAAAATATTACAAATTTGCTAAGTTACAAGGGTGCATGAAAACAGTTCAACCCACGCTTGTAACACAGTCATTTTATGGAGTTTCGTCACCACATGTTCAACATAGGGATTTTAGGACCTCTGCTCATGAACAGTGTCACTGTCATTTTCTTAATCAGTCCCGAACACTGATTTCCCACAGCGACCCTGCTATTCTGCGCCGGAAGCGCGAAAACACATTTCAGTCAGGATGTGCAAAATGAAAGCTGTACTGTTCATAAGGAGATGTGAAAAAATGCCAGTGCTGAAAATCTGGCATGACAATATTACAAATCTGCAAAGTTACAAGGGTGCATGAAATCTGCGCAACTCACAATTGTAACACAGTCATTTGATGGGCTATCATCACCAAATTTGCAACATAGGCTTTTTAGGACCTCTGCTCATGAACAGTATCACTGCCATTTTCTTAATCTGTCCTAAACACTGATTTTCCACAGCGACCGCGCTATCCTGCGCTGGAAGTGCGAAAAGACATTTTGGCCAGGATGGGAAAAATGACAGCTGTACTGCTCATAAGTAGGTGTGGAAAAATGGCAATGTTGAAAATCTGGAGTGAAAAAATTATAAATTCGCGAAGTTACGAGCGTGTGTGCAAACTGTACAACGCATAGGCTTTTTGAGAGCCCACCTCATGAACAGTGGCACTGTCATTTCATTAGTCCCAAAAGGTGATTCTGCACAGTGACCACAAAATCACCTTTAGGGGCCGAATAACGCCATGACAGTGGGATAATTCATGAGGAGGGGTCCCAAAAAACCCATGTTGAAAATTTGGTGCCAAAATTCCCCAAAATCCCTGAGATATGCACCAAAGTTGCAAAAACCCTATTTATGCCATTATACAGCTTACTGGCATTTCCTCAGTTCGAGGTTGGCTTTGAAGAGTGCAGATGTGTTCCCGGTCCACCGAAGATTGTCATGCCGGACTCCATGAGTAAGTATGGGGTAAGGGGGTGGGGAGGCAGGGTGTGGGTTATGGGAGGGGGCAGGAAACCACGAGGGACCATTTTCTTTTTGACAGGTACAAAAAAAAAAAAAAAACACTGTGGGACTTTTTTTTTTTTTTACAGGGCCATTTGGCACGCAGGGTGGGCTCCCAGCATGCCAACAGAGTGTTTGTTTGGGGGGCAGCTCTAGCCGATGGGGATTGGCACCCTGTTGGCATAAATGGGGGGGCGCAAGAGCTGAGGGGGATTGGGCACCCCCTTGGCACACCTGTAGTGAGTGTTTGGGGGGGAATTATGCCGACAGGGAGTGGGCTCCCCCATCGGCAAATCACACTGGGGAGGAGGGACATAATGCCTACGGGGTGTGGGCTCCCCCATTGGCAACATCAACATTAGGGCACTGAAGCCGATGGGGATTGGGGACCCCATTGGCAAACAAACACATTGGGGGAGCATGTGCTGCTGAGGGGGATTGGGCACCCCCTTGACAGTGGGGCTGCTTCATATTGTTTATGAACACGGTGGTAAGCCACCGCCATGTTCTCAAACAATATCACACTAACAAGGTTCCGCCCAGCAATGACAAGTCGCTTCCTCATTGCAGTGGAATGGCTTACGCTACTATGATGAGGCGGCCCCTGATTGCAGCGGCTGAAACTAGTGTCAGCAGCAATGTGCCACCCCATTGGGAAAAGTGGGCCAAGCCTCCAAAGGCTGTGGGGGCACTGACCACAACAGTGCCACGCCTCCACAACCTGCTTCTGGAGCAAGCTGCCGCACTATGTTTCTTGCGCATGCGTGCAATCAACATAACAATTATCAAGAAAAACTGAGTGAGTCTCAGACTGGGAGCAGCTTGGTAAAGTTTTTAAACACCAGCAGAAACACTACAATGAGTAATAGTACTGCTTATAGTAGTACTAACTAACTAACCACTGTGCTCAGTCTGATGAGTGGAGAACCAGTTTATTTTATACAGGCTGTACTTCACTAATAAATAAAATAGCAAGACATTTTTTTCTATTAGCTGTTTGTATTGTACTGCATAACTACTGCAGTGCCTGCCTGACTAGTGGCCAGTAATTTTTCCCAACCAACACTCATTTCATTTGTACACCAGATATGGTTTATCAGCCTGCTTGTGATTATTCTCCTGTGTTTTTCACACTCAGTGTATTCATTAATAAGTGCTTTATTTCCCGGCTTGGGAATACATTTCTTATTGTTTTCACTACTTAACTCCACACAACCTGGAGTGCTTTACTGACCTGTTTGGTAATAAATTTCCCTGTGTTTTCATTACTTAACTGAAGGATGCACCCATTATTTTAATACGGAGTATTTTGGGGGTAGCTTGGCCGAAGACACCAGGAGAAAGGACTGTTGTGTGACTGGACTTCTCTACTGGGACTAAAGAAGTAGAAATCTTGTACATGGAACTTTAATTTAGGGTAAAACTAACAAACAAAACAAAAAAAAATGTGTGTTTGTCTGATTTAACTGAACTGAATGGTTATCCGAACAGTTATCTAGGTGTAAATCTCAGGTGATTGAAAGGACTTGATAGCTGTGTGGTTTAAATTACTTGTAGAAAGATCTAGTAAGTAGGGGAAGTGGCTTAGCTAGAAGGAAGCTACATTTAAAATTGCCTTAGAAAGATTTTGCTAGTAGCTTGGCAGAAGACACCAGGAGAAAGGACTGCTGTGTGACTGGACTTCTCTACTGGGAATATATTGCCCTCCTTCCCGCCCCAAGCTAGTTCTACTTTTATAGGCACAGAATTTGACTGACAAGAGGAACTTCCTGTTTGGGAGCAGGAAGTGAGTGATCACAGAGCCACCAAAGACCCACCATCCTAGAAGGGCAAGAGTAGCTCTCCGGCCCCCTCTAGCTGGTGGAGGTCTGCCTCTGAGCAAGTAAGGGGTCTACTGAGAAATATCTTCTTGTCTCAGAACAGGACAATCAGGAGCTTAAAGGGCACACAGGCAGAAAGTAAGGAGAGAGAGGAAAAAAAAACAGAGGAAAGAGTAAGGATTGCAAACAGTTAAGGGGTCAGAAATAAGACATGATGGGAATGGTGCAGTGCAGTGGCTGTGGAGCAGCAGTCTTCCGAGAGACGTTCTGGAGGATGTGGTGTTGTCCCATCTGCAGGCATCTCTGGGCTGAGGAGGAGGTTGCTCATCTCCAGGCTGAGTTGGCCAGGATTTGTGGGACCTCCTCTTCCATCCAGGGACCACCAGTGCCACTGCCATTGCCTTAGAGGTTGCCAAGAAAGAGGAGTGGTTGGACCACAGTGGGCTCAGGGAGGGTGAGGGTGGTGGAACAGAATCACATCCCTCCAGCTGTACCTCTCCACAATTCCTATGCCATTCTGGAAAAGTGTGGTTCCTCTGTGGAGGCACCCGAAGTGGAGACCAAGGAGGATGCTGGGGACCTCCACAAAGGAGACCCACAGGAGGGTGGCAGGGGACCTCGTGGGTGAAGGAAACAACTTCTGGTGGGTGACTCCATTGTTAGGAAGGTAGAACTGGGGGAGGAATGGGAGAGGGTGGTAAGGTGCCTGCCTGGTGCCATGGCTTGGAGGGACAGGGAGCGAATCCTCAGGATTGCCGGAGCAGTTGCACAGGGGAGGGAGCTGGATGTCATTGTCCACCTAGGGACAAATGACCTGGCTAAGAAAGGGATTAGAGAAGTGCAGGAAGAGTTTGAGAAATTGGGGAGGGACCTTAGACAAGTAGCACGCACAGTAACCTTCTCGGAGGTGCTGCCCATCTATGGCGTAGGAGAGGTTAGGGTGTTCCGCACCATGGGATTCAATCAGTGGTTGAAAAACTGGTGTGGAGCTCAGGGATTTGGCTTCACTGGGGACTGGGAGTCCACCTGGAGTGATGCAGGCCTATACTGGCATGATGGGTTGCATCTGTCCAGGAGGGGAACCAGGATCCTAGGTGATAGTTTAAATGCTTACCAATGAAGCATTTAAACCTAGCCAAGGGGGAGAGGTACTGGAAAGGAGCAGGGAAATCCTAGCCCCCCAAAAAAAATCACGGTAGCAAGTGTGGTAAACACCAACATAGAGGTGTTGATAGTGAGAAGGGCACAGGTAAATGGAGAAAGTGACAAAGGCAAGAAGGACAGGGATGGGGCAAAAAGGAGTAAGGCCATCAGGAAATGGAGGGTAATAAGTATCAATGCCCATAGTCTGGACAACGAGCTCCCTGAGCTGGTGGTCTTGATGGAAGAGGGATGCCTGGATATCGTAGCAGTCACAGAAACATGGTACACAGAGAACCATGACTGGGATGTTAACATACCAGGGTACATAACCTACAGGAGAGACAGGCAGGGGAGAAGAGGGGAGGAGTAGCTTCTATGTAAAGGAAGGATAAAAGCAACTGAACAAAAGAGTAAACAGGGAGGAGAGGAGGCACTGTGGGTCACCTTGGAGACTGGAAAGGCACCACAATCGCACAGGGTTGTGTACAGACCCCATGTCAGGGGAAGGAATGGACAAGGATATGATAGAAGGCATTCTTAGAATGGCAGAGAAAGGGAGATACTGTTGATGGAGACCTGAATTTGCCAGATGTTAACTGGAGCACATTTACTGCAGCCACATTCAAGAGCAGGGCCATTCTTGATGCCCTACAGGTGGCAGACCTCAGACAGCTAGTTCGGAACCCACTGTGAGGGAGCAATCTTAGACCTCAGACTCTCAAATGGGGGCAGTGAGGATCTCAGATCTAGAAGTGGGTTGCCATCTGGGAACAAGTGACCATCAAACAGTGTGGTTCACGCTTAACTCAGCTACAGAGTCAAGCCATACAAAAGTGAGGGTACTGGACTTCAGGAGGGCTGACTTGGCAAGATGGAAGAGTGCCTCAGAAAAGCACTAGCAAACAGGCTACAAGGAGGTGTGGAGCAACAATGGGGAATCATCAAACTGCCATCACAGAGGCAACAAGCCTTTGTGTGAAGCAAATAAACAAATCAAAACAAAAGAAAAAGCCACTATGGTTCTCAAAAGAGGTGGCTGTGAAAGTCAGGAAGAAAAAGATAGCATTCCGGAAGTATAAGGAAACACAGAAAGGGTAGGACAGACAGCTGTACCAGTTAAGACAGAAGGAAGCAGGGAGGGAAGTCAGAATAGCAAAGGCCCAAACTGAGGAAAAGATAGCCAACTCAGTTAAGAAGGGGGATAAAATCTTTTATAGGTACATCAGCGAGCGTAGAAAAACAAAGGGAGGGATAGTGAGGCTGAATAGAATGAATGGTGGGTGGGCAGAGGGGACAGTGAAAAAGCAAGGATATTGAATGAATATTTCTGCTCAGTATTCACAAAAGAGGAGGGGGAATTGCCTAATCCAATTAACAGAAGCACTCTTGATGGGGGTCGATCCCAGTCCTTTCACAGAAGAAAGGGTTCTGCAAGAACTCCTAAAACTGAAGGTGGACAAAGCAATGGGGCCTGATGGAATTCACCCCAGAATTCTAAAAGAATTAAGGGAGGAACTAGTGAAACCACTAGCAACTCTTTTTAATAAATCATGGGAGGATGGTGTGGTATCCAAGGACTGGAGGAAGGCGGATGTGATTCCGCTTCACAAAAGTGGGACCAAGACAGAGGCAGGAAACTACAGACCTGTCAGTCTGACCTCTGTGGTAGGGAAAGTGATGGAGTCACTTCTGAAGGAAAGAATAGTTGAGTACCTAGAGGCTGGTAGGGCACAGGACCCAAGGCAGCATGTGTTCACAACGGGAAGGTCATGTCAGACGAACCTAATAGATTTCTTTGACTGGGTGACCAAAGTAGTAGACCAGGGAGGGGCTGTGGACATGGCCTACCTAGACTTTAGCAAGGCATTTGACTCAGTCCCACACAAAAGATTAATAGTCAAATTAACCAGCCTGGGAGTGGGTCCCAGGGTGGTAGCCTGGGTAAAACATTGGCTGGACAACAGGACACAGAAGGTAATTGTAAATGGAGTCCACTGTGAAGAAAGAGGGGTTACTAGTGGGGTACCGCAGGGTTCAGTATTGGGTCCAATCCTTTTTAATGTCTTCATAAGTGACATTGCAGAGGGACTGGAAGGAAAAGTATGCCTCTTTGCAGATGACACAAAGATCTGCAACAGGGTTGATACACAAGGAGGCGTGGAAAGGATGAGAAGGGACTTGGCAAGGTTGGAGGAATGGTCAGAAGTATGGCAGCTAGGATTCAATGCAAAGAAGTGTAAAATAATGCACCTGGGAAACAAGAACCCAGGGAAGAATACACAATGGGGGGGAGGTAGTAACAACAACAAAAAAGGAAAGGGACCTGGGGGTAATCATATCAGATGACCTTAGGGTTAGCAAGCAATGTGAGAAGGCAGTAGGGAGGGTTGGGGGTATACTGGGATGCATAGGGAAAGGCATCAGCAGCAGAAAACAGGAAGTTGTTATCCCTCTGTACAGACAGTTGGTGAGACCCCATCTGGAGTACTTGTCCAGTTCTGGAGACCCCATCTCCGCAAGGACATAGACAGGATAGAGGCAGTCCAGAGGAGGGCAACTAAAATAGTGCAGGGTCTGCAAGAGAAGCCGTATGAGGAGAGACTAAAGGAGCTTAATATGTATACCCTTGAGGAAAGAAGGGAGAGGGGGGACATGATAGAAACTTAATACCTCAGTGGAATCAACAAAGTCCAAGAGGGTAGCATCTTTCAGAAAAAGAGACATGCAAGAACAAGGGGACACAATTTAAAGAAAGAGGGGGGCGGTTCAGGGGCAATGTGAGGAAGTATTATTTCACAGAGAGGGTAGTGGATCATGAAACAGCTTTCCTGAGGAGGTTGTGGGGTCTAAAACTGTGGGAGAATTCAATAATGCATGGGACAGACATAAGGCAATTCTTGTGGGGGGTAGGAAGAAATAGGCTGTTGGTTAACTAGGATCCGTGGCCTATCCTGTAGGTAGGGAAATGGGCAGACTAGATGGGCCAAGCGGTCCTTATCTGCCGTCAAAGTCTATGTTTCTATGTAACCCTTTAGGCTGTAACCAGATTTAGAATGTGCTAGATGTCAGGGATGATATACCACACTATTTTACAGCATGTCTCTACACAAAAAGTTTGTAAAACATACCCTTCTTAGTATTACATGTACTTTCCTAAACATGCAAAGTACTGTGTGGATTTTTTAATCAAGTAGAACCAGGCAGAACTTGGTTTTATATTGTAGAACCTGATTATACCTGGTAGAACCTGCTTCCATCTGGTAGAACCAGATAACACCTAGTTCTGTCTGGTAGGACCAGGTAAAACTTGACAGAGCTTTTTTGGGCTCTACTCAGAAAGCTTGTGAGTTAGAACTTTTAGAGTTTCACACACCGCTATTTAGTATGATGCCATTGGTGGCATCAGAAGAGAAACACCTTGTGATAGTAGGCAGTATAGTCACTTATCACCAGACTAGGGAGGAAGACGGGAGGGAAAGCTATGGCTCAGTGGAGGAAATTCACTTAAAGATCTACTGTTATGGTATGAAGCTATCCTTTCTTCTTCTGGGATCTCTCCCTTCACTGAGCCACAGTCCTGGAATGATTCCCAAGCAGTATCAAACCATTGAAGGAGGACGGCAGGACCTAACGATCCTGTGTATGGAAGACTTGCAGAACAATGGGGCCAAAATCAACACGTCTATGAGAGATGCTGTCCAGACTGTAATGTTTAGTGAATGCATGAACAGTATTCCAAGTGGCAGTAGTTCAGATGTCAGCAGCAGACACATTCTGAAAACAAGCTACTGAGGTAGCCACCCTGCAGGTGGAATGTGCAAGAACAGGACCTGGAAGCTGCTTACCATGCTTCCAGTATCAAAACATAATACAAAAGGCCAGTCATTTGGATAAGCCTTATTTAGAAATTGGTGAGCCCATTATTCAAGGGACAAAAGCAATGAACAGGTATGAAGATTTTCTACAATCCTTTTTATGATTCTGGTACAATGCAGTGTCCTATGGACATCCAGCATATCTAAACGATGCTTCCCAATATCCATGGGAGAGGAAAAATAAAGAGGAAGGTCTAATGTCTAATTTAGTACTTTTTCTGACACAACCTTCGGAAGAAAACCAGGACTGGTACATAGAGACTAGTGGATGGGCAACTATGCACAACACACTGGTTGGGCATAGAGTTTCCCATCCACTATTTTTCTGTTTGCTTGTGCACATGTGCAAGAAACATTATGTGGCAGCTTAGGAGAGAAACAGGTTGTGGAGGTGCGGCACTGTGGCGGCCAATGCTGGCATTGTATTGTTGGGCTTGGCAGTGCTCAACCAATGCAGAACCAGTGTCCTGATGAAACTGGTTCTGCAGAGTGCCACCAACTTGAAAGAATTTTGCTGCTGTAATCAGGGGCCGTCTCGTCATTGCAGCATCACCCATTCCGCTGCAATGAGGAGTGACCCGTCATTGTAGGGCGGTACCTTGCCTGGTGTAACATTATCAGGCACATGGCAGCTCTATGCCTCCACCTCAGAGCCCCATGAAAGCCGACGGGGATGCCAAATCCCCTGTTGGCATGCCCCTGACCCATTTCATTTGCCGATAGGGGAGCTCACTCCTCATCGGCATAATGTCCCCACCCCCAATTTTAGGTGTGCGCCGAGGGGGTGCCCAGTCCCCCTCGACATCATGTGCCCCCCCACTCGTTTCTGTGCCAACAGGGGGCCCAATCCCCGTCGGCTTCACTCCTCCTCTCCACAAATGCTGGTTGCACACTGGGAGCCCATCCCAGTGTACCAAAAACACACCTGCAAAAGTAAAAACCAACCGCGTTATCTGTATTTTTTTTTTTTTTTAAACCTGTAAAACAAGAAAACGGTTACTCGAAATGTCAGGTGCCCCTCCCCAACCCCATGCCCACCCTCTGGGTACCCTACCTCCCCACACACCCCTCACCCCATACTTACCTCCAGAGCCCGGTGAGACGATCTTCGGTGGACTGGAAACACGTCTGCACTCTTCAAAGCCGACTGCAAACCGAAGAAATGCAGATCAGCTGTATAATGGCATAAATATGTTTTTTCAACTCTGGTGCATATCTCGGACAATTTTGGGAATTTTGGCACCAAATTTTCAACATGGGGTTATTAGGGACCCTCCTTATGAATTCGATCACTGTCATGGCGTCATTCAGTCTCGAAAGGTGATTTTGTCAGTCACTGCGTGGAATCACCTTTTGGGACTGATTAACAAAACAACAGTGCCACTGTTTATAAGGTGGGCTCTCAAAAAGCCTATGTTGCAAATTTGGCGAAAAAAATCCAAAAAATGACTGTTTTATGAGCGTGCATTGCACAGTTTCCATGCACGCTCATAACTTCGCGAATTTGTAATATTTTCACTCCAGATTTTCAACACTGGCATTTTTCCACACCTCCTTATGAACAGTGTTTCGCAATTCTCGCGCAGAATAGCACAGTCGCTTTGGGAAATCAGTTTTTGGGGCAGATTAAGAAAATGACAGTGACATCATTCATGAGCAGAGGTCCTAAAATACCTATGTTGAAAGTTTGGTGATGAAAGTCCATAAAATGACTGTGTTACAAGTGTGCATTGCGCAGTTTCCACGCACCCTTGTAACTTCGCAAATTTGTAATATTTTCACACCAGATTTTCAACACTGGCATTTTTTCATACCTCCTTATGAACAATACAGCTGTCATTTTTCACATCCTGGCCTAAATGTGTTTTCGCACTTCCAGCGCAGAATAGCGTGGTCGCTGTGGCAAATCAGTGTTTGGGACAGATTAAGATTGAGCGAGTGAGTGGGGGGGAGTGAGTGAGCTCAACGGAGCTCTGTCAGGACTGCTGTAGATTTCTTTGTGGGCAGAAAAAGGTACCAATGCAGGCAGGAGTCCAATACAAAAGGGCAGCCTGCAGCGACAGGAGAAACAGAACAAGCGAGTGAGAGAGGGGGAGTGAGCGAGCTCAACAGAGCTCTGTCAGGACTGCTGTGGATTTCTTTGTGGGCAGAAAAAGGGGTCAATGCAGGCAGGAGCCCAGTATAAAAGGGAAGCCTGAAGCACCGGGAGAAACAGAATGAGCGAGTGAGAGAGGGGGAGAGAGCGAGCTCAGCGGAGCTCTGTCAGGACTGCTGTGAATTTCTTTGTGGCAGAAAAAGGCATCAATGCAGGCAGGAGCACAGTATAAAAGGACAGCCTGCAGCGCTGGGAGAAACAGAATGAGCGACTGAGAGAGGGGGAGTGAACGAGCTCAACAGAGCTCTGTTGGGACAGCTGTGAACTTCTTTGTGGGCAGAAAAAGGTGCCAATGCAGGTAGGAGCCTAGTACAAAAGGGCAGCCTGCAGCACCGGGAGAAACAGAAGCGAGTGTGAGAGGGGGAGTGAGCAAGCACAACGGAGCTCTGTCAGGACTGCTGTGGATTTCTTTGTGGGCAGAAAAAGGTGCCAATGTAGGCAGGAGCCCAGTACAAAAGGGCTGCCTGCAGTGCCGGGAGGAACAGAATGAGCGAGTGAAAGAGGGGGAGTGAATGACCTCAATGGACCACTGTCGGGATTGCTGCGGATTTCTTTGTGGGCAGAAAAAGGTGCCAATGCAGGCAGGAGTCCAGTACAAAAGGGCAGCCTGCAGTGCTGGGAGAAATAGAATGAGCGAGTGAGAGAGGGGGCGTGAGCGAGCTCAACGGAGCTCTGCCACGACTTTAGAGTTGCACAACCTCCCGCCCAGTGTCCTCTGTGGTCCTATATTACAGCAGGGTCTCTGGAGTGGAGACAAAGCAAGGATTGGATACTTTTAGGATTGCTGTAATAATACAGATTTAGTTGTTCTGTTTATTTCTCTTACTGAGCTGAGTAATACTTGGAGTGCAATAGGATTTCTAACTGGGCTAAGTGAAACTATATGAGAGCAGAGAACAAACAGTATGGTAGCTGAGGGTGAAAAAGGACAAGGAGGTTTTAGGATTGCTACAGTAATACAGTATCTAATGGACTAGATTTGAGACTGAATTAACCCGGTCAGCAAGGAGGCAGTAGGGGGACTATAGTGGGGGGGGAACAGGAATTTGAGTAAATAGGGGCCTAACAGTTGTAGTAGGGTGCAGAAACCAGGAGTAAGAGCCTGTAACATAAGATGTGGGCCAAAATGGGGCAGGTTCCATATGTCAATAGCGCAAGCATCTTTGGAATGGTGGTGGGGTGTACAGGGTGTGGGTCCACCATGATCCTGGACTGGGCTTGGAGGATGGGGGAGGTATATGGTCTGTAGACAACTGGCTAGTTTGAGTGAGGAACTGTGTAGGTTAGGGAGGAGTCTAAGTGGCAGGGCAGATGAGTATGGTAGGCATCCTGGCTGGGGGGAGTAGGGGATGGCACGGGGGGCGGAGGAAGAACAACTAGAGACTGAAACCACCCCAGTATCCGAGGCACTAGCAGAAAAGAGAGGAGAAGGGAGGGGTGCCTGAGGCAAGGGGGAGGCCTCTGATGGGGAGGAAGAGACACGAGGAATACCGGGAGAGAGAGCAGATTGCTGCAGGTAGGAGGGACCAGGGTGGACCAGGGTGGTACAGAGGGAACAAGTAGGAGGGGGGAACTGATAGAGGGAAGAGATGGATGAGGAGTATCAACTAGAAATAGATTGAGCCTCTGCTATGGGAGGGAGAGGGGGAGCAGGAACATACTGAAGGGGGGAGGACAAGCGGGGCATGAGAGGGATGGCAACAGGTAGGGGAAGAGATAGCGAGGACAAAAGGGTAGGGGGGGCTAGTAAGGAAGGAGGGGTGGTGACTGGAGGAGAGAAGGCTACGCGAGGGGGAAGGATAGGAGGGGCATCACTGTCTGGGTAGAAGGGAATGGGGGTTCTAAATTGACAACAACAGGGATAGGAGAGGGATTGGAAATCAGCAGGGGAGGAGGGGAGGTCGACATGGGAAGCCCAGTAGGAAGTAGTCAGGATGGGATGGGGTTCAAGGGGGATGTGAGGAGTAAGGCAAAGAAAAGGGGTGAGGCGGAAGTACGGGGTACAGATACAGAAGGTGCAGCTGGCTTGGGTAAGGGGCAGGGAAGAATGAATACTGGGGTGGTGGAAGGGCATTAGGAGGGAAAGGGGGTAGGAGATGGGGGTACTCATCCAGGAGGATCTTATGCTGAAAGGGGTGAGATGGGGTGGAAGGGGGGAAGGCACAGCCGTATTTGGGTTGAAGCTATCCCCAGGTTGACTGCAGGAGGGGCAGGGCAGGCACTGCTCAAGTGTGCAGTTAGGGGGAGGAAGAAACCTCATTTAGTGTTGCATGTGGGTACAAATGACATGGCGGGGGAAACTGTGGAAGTAGTGAGGGTGAGGTTCAAATAGTTGGGCAGGCAGTGTGAGGGGGTAGGGGAGCCAGTGGCATTCTCAGAGGTACTTCCAACACCATGTGCAAGCATGGGGAGGAAGGGTAGGATTGAGAAGTTCAACGAGTGGCTGAGGGATTGGTGCCACACCAAAAATTATGGGTTAGTGACTAACTGGGGTAGGGTCTGGGGGAATAGTGACTTGTACGCGGGGGACAGGCTACACTTGAGCAGGAAGGGAAGGGGAATATTAAAGGCAAGATTATAGGGGTATATCTTTACTAAGGTGGATTTAAACTAGTGGGTGGGGGGTGGCCAAAAGACCGAGGCTGGTAGAAAGGTCTGGACAGGGGATCCTAATGAGCTCACCCCCCCCCCAGATACAGGTAAAGGTGGAGGTGTAGTAACCCTGGGAGGAGGGCAGGCACAGTGTTCTGAGTGTAATACAGAAGGCACCACCACCCAATAAGAATAAGGAGGAGAAAGGGTACGGATGACTGGGAGGAGGGACACAGGCCAAGGAGGAGAAGAGTGAGGACAAGGAGGGGTACGAGTGGAAGGTGGTCTCTCTCAACGCAAGAAGCCTGGGGAACAAAATTGCAGAGCTTCAGGTGCTCCCTTTCAGAGGAGAAGGTGGACATTGCTGCAGTGACAGAGACTTGGGCCACAGAGTACCCTGATTGGAACTTGGCAATCCTGGGATACGGGTTATACAGGAGGGACCATGGGGTTAGAAGGGGGGGTAGCACTCTATGTGAGGGAAGGGATTAAATGCATAAGGGACAAGGGAGAAGAGGAGAGGACAGAGGCGCTTTGGGTGCAGCTCCTGGACTCCAATGTCAAAAAGCTGAGGCTGGGAGTGGTGTACAGAACACCAGCCTAATCCAGGGAACTGGATGGGGAGTTGGCAGCGCAAATAAGGAGGGTATGTAGAAGGAAGGGGGAGTGTAGTGATAATGGGGGATTTTAACCTACCATGAGTTGACTGGAGCACCCTGGCCACTAACAGTACCAGGGAGCAGGTGCTCCTTGATGCATTCCAGGACGGCCTTCTGACGCAATTGGTATGTGGGGCTACACGGCCTGGTAGCACTCTGGACCTAGTACTGGCAAATGGGGAGGTGCTGAGGGAGGTAAGGGTAGAGGACCCACTAGCAGGTAGTGACCACCAGACAGTGTGTCTCATTCTCATGCTGGGCAGGGAGATAGGAGGCACGGGCACTAAGGTGGTGGACTTTATTAGGGTGGACTTTGGGGGGATGGGAGCAATACTGCAAAGGAGACTCCAGGATATAAGGCCGTGGATGGATGCAGAACAAAAGTGGGGAGTCATAAAGAATGGGCTAACAGAGGCCACGGTAGCCTGCACCAGGGCCAGGAGTAAGAAGAGCAGAGCCAAGAAACTATGCTGGCTGAACAAGGAAGTGCTGCAAGGGGTGAAGGCAAAGAGGGCTGCATACCGGAAGTACAGGAGAACAGGGAAGGGAGAGGATAAGGAGACTTCCGGGAGTTGGTCAAGGAAGGTGGCCAGGAGGGTGAAGAAAGCTAAGGCCTCCAGGGAATTAAGGTTCACACAGGGCATAAAGGGAGGGGAAAAGGACCTTTAGGTATGCCAGGGAAAAGAAGAAGTACAAGGAACATATTGTGAGGATAAACCGGGAAGGGGATTGGGTGGAAAAGGGGAAGGAGCAAGTGGAAATTCTAAATGAGTACTTCTGCTCCATTTTCACTAAGGAGAGGGATGGTCCACTACCAGAATGGGCTTGGGGGTGGGAAAAGGGGGGGAGGAGGTGACGGACAAAGTGATCACAGGGAGGAGGGTGCTGAGTGGGGCTGAGTGCAATAAGGGTGGACAAGGCATCAAGTCCCGATAGCATCCACCCCAGGGTGCTGAGGGAGATGGCGGAGCTGTTGGCTGAGCCACTGGCAGATCTGTTCAACACTTCCCTGGAAATGGGGTGTGTGCCCCAGGACTGGAGGGTGACTCATGTGGTGCCCATACACAAGAGTGGCCTAGGGAGGAGTCAGGAAATTATCGGCCGGTAAGTCTCATGTCCATAGTGGGTAAGCTTATGGAGGTGATAGTGAAGGAGAGGCCGGTGGCATTCCTAGAGAGTAATGGCCTTCAAGATGGGCGGCAACATGGGTTCGTCTCAGGGAGGTCTTGTCAAGCCAACCTAATAGAGTATTATGACTGGGTGACAAGGGAGTTGGACAGGGGCCATGTGGTACATGTCCTGTACTTGGACTTCAGTAAGGCCTTTGATACAGTGCTTCATGGGAGACTGGGGGGGAAGCTGAAAACAGTGGGGGTGGGAAAAAAAGCTGACTAAATGGATAGAGAACTGGTTACAGGAGAGGGTGCAGAGGGTGGTGGTGGTGGGGGGGGAGCTCTCGGCACCCAGAGCAGTGACAAGCGGGGTGATGCAGGAGTCAGTGCTGGACCCGGTGCTATTTGGGCTCTTTATCTCCAATATAGCACATAGAGTGGGGAGCAGGGCTAGTCTCTTCGTACAGTACACCAAATTAGGGGTGGTGGTGCAAGAAGAGGACAGGTGGGAAAAACTGCAGGAGGACCTAACCAAACTAGAGACATGGGCAGTGGAGTGACAGCTAGGATCCAATGCAATGAAGTGTAAGGTGATGCACTTTGGGGCTAAGAACCAGAAGAGGAACTATTGGTTGGGGATCACAAAGGAGGAGAAGGACCTAGGGGTGTTGGTAACTGGGAGCATGAACAACTCAGCCCAGTGCAGAAGAGCGGCAGCGAAGGCAAACAGGATGCTGGGGTGCATCGCAAGGAGGTTCTCATACAGACACAGGGATGTGATCCTTCCTCTCTACAGATCATTGGTCAGACCGCACCTACAGTACTATGTGCAATACTGGAGGCCATACCTGAGGAGAGATATAAAGTTACTGGAGGGGGTGCAAAAGAGGGCAACAAAAATGTTAAAGGGGATGGAAGGAAAGGAATATGAAGTTAGGCTGAAGGAGCTGCACATGTACACTGGAGGAGAGGAGGGATAGGGTGGATATGATTGAAGCATTTAAATACCTGAGGGGGGTAAATAAACCTAGCACCAAGGGGGTGTTTAAACTGAGGAGTGGAAGAGAAACGAGGGTCATGGACTAAGGTTGGAAGGGGGATGTTTCAAGAGGGAAATGAGGAGGCACTACTTCACTGAGAGGATGGTGTCTAGTTGGAATGCGCTGACAGAGGACTCCCGCCTACTTTCCTCCAGCAAATCCAGAAGGGGGTCTCCTTCGTCCTTTCCCTCTCCATGACTACACACTGCAAACACCATGTCAGCCCTATTTGCATATGGCTTCATCATGTTGACATGGTACATCCTTTCTGTCTGTCTACGGTCAGGTAACACCACAATGAAGTTCACGTCATTTACCTTCCTAACCACTTTGTACGGTTCTGTCCACTCAGCTTGCAGCTTGTCTTTCCGGACCGGAATAAGGACCATGACTTCCTGACCCACCATGTACGAGCGAGATCTGGCTCTGCGGTCGTGCCACACTTTTTGTTTCTGTTGGGCAGCTGCTAGGTTGCTCTGGGCTGTCTCCATAAGCTCCTTCAACCTTTCCCTAAACCTAAGGACATAATCCACAATGGGAGTCCCTGGGTGGCATGCTTGCCTTCCTAGTCCTCCTGGATCAAGTCTAGGGGCCCACGTACCCAGCGTCCATATAAGAGTTTGAAGGGGGACAATCCTTTTGACTCTTGGGGCACTTCCCTGTATGCAAACAACAGGTGGGGAAGGTATTTCTCCCAGTCCCTCCCATGCTGTTCAGCAAATGCCCGGAGCATTGACTTTAGGGTAGCACTGAATCATGCCACAAGCCCATTGACTTGTGGATGATACGGTGTTCTGCATCTCTGCACCACCCCACACTTCTCCCATAAACATTTCATCAGGTCCGACATGAAGGAACCCCCTCAATCGGTGATTACCTCCTGCGAAAACCCAACACGGGAGAAAATCCCAAGTAAGGCATCTGCCACTTTGTCTGTCCTCAGAGAGGATAGGGCGACTGCCTCTGGGTACTGGGTGGCATAATCCACCACAGTCAGGACGAATCTCTTCCCTGAGGAGCTGGGGGTATTTAAAGGCCCCACCATATCCATTCCCACCCTCTGGAATGGCTCCTCCACTATGGGCAAGGGGATCAGGGTGGCTTGGGTTTTCTTGCCCGCCTTCCCTATTTCTTGGCACCGGTGACAAGACCTGCAGTACTCCTTCATCTGCTGGGTGAAGTTAGGCCAGTAGAAATTCTGGGCCAAACGTTGTGTTGTGTGCATTATTCCCAGATAACCAGACAAGGGAATATCATACGCAGTCTTGAGCAACTGCTCACGATACCCCTGGGGAACAACAAGCTGCCTGCCTAGCATCCCTCCCTCTGTCTGTACTGCCTGTGTATACATAAGTCCATTTTCCCAATAAACCTTATGTCTGCCGTCACCTCTCTGTGTGTCATCCGAGTCTGCCCAAGCCCTCAGCTTCTCTTAACTAGGGTCACCCCTCTGATCAGCTGCAAATCCCTCACACAGTCCCAAGGCATGGGACAGGTCCCCTTCAGTTGCTAAACTAGGGTCTCTAGCTCTAGCGTCAGGGCCCTCAGGATCACTGTCAATCCCAACCCTCTGACAACAGGTCACCCTTCCCTCTTCGGAATAACCTTCCGTAGCTGTGTGGTCACTTGCTACCTGGGAAATTTCTACCCCCTTTTTATCAGTCTTCCCATCTGGAGACACAGGCTGGGGAACCAGCCTCTCAGTGGTTTCCACCGTGGTTACTGTGGAGTTCAGGGAACTACTATTTTCCTTTGCCGCTTGGCTATGGGTAACTGCACATACCATCCCCTGCTGGGGATTGTTGCCCAGGATCACATCCACTGCTAATGTGTTGGCTACAGCCACCTGTTGCACAGTTCCCCCTGTTTCACCCCAGTCCAGGAGAACACTAGCGAGTGGCAATGTTTTCTCTTCACCAGTAAACCCTTGTGCCGTTACGTATTTATTGGGTATAAGCTAACCAGGCTGTACCAGATCCCCCTTTACCAATGTCAGGGATGCCCCTGTGTCCTTTAACCCCTGCGTGTGTACACCATTTACTGTGACTGGGTGCATGTGTTTCCTCATGTTCAATGGCATGTTGTTTTCTAGCACCTTGTTGTGTATTTTGGCTCAGCTTTTTGGGGCACTCTCTGACAATTGCCCAGTTTCCTTACACAGCCAACATGCATTTCTTACTTCAGATAAATATTTTCGTTGAAACCTGGGGCTAACTGGTTTCAGTGGCGGCAGTGAGGGTTTTAGCTGCCCTGAAGGCAGGCTTTTCCCTTTCTGCGCTGCCCGCCCACACATTTCACTCTCAGAGCAGGTCTGCTCTTGGCATAGCGGTCTGAAAGTTCAGCAGCCTCTTGCACTGTTTTTGGATCTCGGTTCTCTAGCCAGGTTTTTAGCTCTGTTGGGCATGCCCAATAAAACTGTTCTAATAAAATCACATTTTCAATTTTATCAACAGAGTTTGCCTCAATTCCTTCTCACCAATGTTTTAAAAACTGATGTTGTTTCATGGTAAGCTCCTCGTAGCTCATATCAGGGCTTCTCCTGAGCTTACGGAATTTAGCTCTGCATGTTTCAGCAGTTAATTCAAACTTTAACAGTGCAGCTTTTAGCTTTCTGTAATCATTGCTGTCTTCACTGTCCATTTGACCCAATGCATCCCGTGCTCTCCCGGTAAGTAGCGGGGATAGCTGGAAGCTCCAGGACTTTCTAGGAATTTTAGCCTGAATACAAGCTTTTTCAAAAGAATTTAAAAAAGTGTCCATATCTTTCCTTTCCTTAAACTCAACTATTAATTTGGAGTTCAATTTGTAACCCAGTCCTACAGTCCCAGTTAAACCCAAGCCACTTATCTGCTCTGGTGCTGCTGGTCGGAGTCGTATCTTCTCCAGTTCGTGTTGCCACTGGCACTCCTCTCGCCTCTCCTCTGCCTCTCTGTGTTCTCGCTCTCTCTCCTCCTCTGCAGCTCACTGGCACTCACACTCCTCACGGTCTGCCTCCCTCTGTTGTCGCTCTGCCTCACGGTCTGCCTCCCTCTGTTCTCGCTCTCTCTTCTCCTCTGCAGCTCACTGGTGCCCATGCTCCTCATGGTCTGCCTCCCTCTGTTGTCGTTCTGCCTCCAGTTCCATCCTGTGCAACTCAATTTGCAGTTTGAGTACCTCTGGATTCAGGATACTGGTGACCATCCCCTGCTGCTGTGGCCCTTCACTGACCGTGGCCCTGCTGTCCTTTTCAGTCATGGTCGGTGACTAGCTGCTCTGGGTATCTGCTACCATCAGGGCCTCTATGAGGTTCTCCTTTTTGGCTGTCATCTCGAACGGGACTCCCCTGTCCCTGCACAACTGCTTCAAGTAATCTACAGTGTGCCTGCTGTAGTCAGAAGCCATCTTCTTCTTCCCTGACTATGGCTACTCTGACTTGCACTTTTAGAAAAAACACAGAACAATAAAACTTGTAATACCAAAATTATACCACCGCTGCCAACCAATCTGTCACAAACCCACTCAGCAGGTCAGGCCCTCTACTCCCAAAGTGCCAACCTCCAAGCGTAGTCTTGTGAACAGTGTAACAGAACAAGGTAACCCTCTTGTCTGTTTTGTGAGTTCCGATCAATCTTTGGTCTCCAGTTCTGGAGGGATTCAAACTGTTAACCTCCTGCTAGCATATCCAATGCACAGGCTCAGATATATCTATCTTCAGGGGTCCAGATATCTTTGCCTATGGGCACCTAACCAGGTGTACAGAGATGAACCCTTTAAAACTTTAATAAAGACTGCAGATTTAACACTTCTCTTTCCAGTTTGGTACCACCATTCAAGCTTATGTCTATTGTCTGCTATAACCATGTACTTTTCTTACAAATAAAAAAAAGAAGTCAAAGACAGACCAAGTAAGTTCTAAAAAGAATTTTACTAAAAATAGTTAAAAATATGTAAAACACAAAATACAGAACTCTTATATCAAAAGATTTACAAATCTTTTAAAAGAAACAAGGTTTAAACAGTGCAAATTCCTACTTCAGTACTTAGTCTCTAAATACTTGCCTAAGTGCTCACCGATCTTGCTTGGTCAGAGTCTAGGTAAAAATGTGTCTCTGTAAAACAGACTTATTCCTTAAACAACTGTACTGGCCAACCCCTTTTTGGTGAGGTCAGCTAGCTCCTCCTCTGTCAGATTATAATTAAAAATATATCTAATAAAAAAGTAGTCTTTTTAAAGTATCAATTTTGCAATCCTTCAGCATGACTCATGTTTCAAATGACATCTCCTTTGATCCAGGCTGCATCCTCCTCACACAGGCTTCATATGAGCATTTACAACCTCGCACCTCTCTTCAACGTCAAACCTTTTTTATGATTTCCCTCTTAAAGTTAACTTAAACAACTCTGTAATTAGCTCCTGGTCTGCTATGTAACACATTGCATCTAAAAAACTGAGTGTGTGTGATACACATGCTGTCAGCATTTCTCTTAGCTTGCATCTGACAGCTGAAAACTGGGAGGGGGGTTGAGGTCACTCCTAGAGTATTGCATTTTTCAGCAGAGATGGTCATTAATACATTTTATATTAAAACAATATTATACAGCACTCAGAACTGGCTGTCTACATCACAGTAACATGCAGGACAGTCAATAGCTTTAAGAAGGAGTGGGATAAAGCAAGAGGAAGAGTCAGGGGGTCAGGGGCTGGGACAAGTGGGGGAGGAACTGAGGGGGAGGAAGCTGGGGCAGCTGCAATCTAGGGTGCTAGCTGCATACTCGGGCAGACTTAGATAGACTGATTGGTGTGTTCTGCTGGCAGATTCGTATGTTCGTATGTAAAATCACAGTGACTCTGTTCATAGGCAGAGGTCCTAAAATGCCTATGTTGAGAATTTGGTGACATGCAGTTTCCACGCACCCTCATAACTTCACAAAGTCGTAGCATTTTCCCTCCAGATTTTCAACTTTGGCATTTTTTCAGACCTCCTTATGAACAGTACAGCTGTCATTTTTCACATCCTGACAGAAATATGCATTTACACATCTGGTGCAGAATAGTGCAGTTGCTGTGGGAAATCAATGTTTGGGAGTGATTAAGAAAATCATAGTGACAGTGTTCATGAGCAGAGGTCACAAAATGCCTATGTTGAAAATTTGGTAAAATAATTCCACTAAATGACTGTGTTACACGCATGTGTTGCGCAGTTTCCGCATACCCTTGGAAGTTTGAGCATTTTTAATATTTTCACTACAGATTTTCAACATTGACATCTCTTCACACCTCCCTATGAATGGTACAGCTGTCATTCTTCACATCCTGCCCGATCTGTGTTTTCGTACATCTGGTGCACAATGGCTGTGGAAACTCAAAGTTTGAGACACATTGGGAAAATCACAGTGCCACTGTTCATGAGAAGAGGTCCCAAATGCTTTCATGACGGGGGGTTACAAAAAGGCCATGTTGAAAATTTGTAGTGCAACTATCAACAAATGCCTGGGGCGTTAGGCTTTCTAACCATAACGTCCCACCCTGTACAGACAGACAGGTATCAGGGGTGTGCCTTTGGATTGCCAACTGTAATGCCCATGCCATTCCACCCCAACCCCCCCACTCTGCAGCCAGTCACAGGTATTGAGGTATTTCTTGGACTCTTTGGTTCCAGAGTTCACCCCATTCTCTGATAATGCACCCATTTCAGCGTATGTCCTTATGGAGTGGGGTGACTGTAAAGCCGAACACCCCAAGACACACCTCAACACTTGTCAGTGTCTGCAGGATAGGGTGAGGTGAAATGGCATGAAAGTTATGGGCGACAACCCAAATGCATACCCCAATGCCTGTCCGTCTCTGCAGGGTGGAGGTGGGGTTGGCGTGAAGTTCAATACTTTACTGCCATTTCTACTCTGCATCTGTCTTACTCCTGCATTTCCAATGCTAATACCAGCAAGCAAACATTCAGCATTGACAAATGCTTGTATTTATAAATGTGCACGTCTAACATTTGGAAAAGTGTAATTTGTGGATAAGAAATGTTTGAATCTGATGCAATGGCAATGTAGAACTATCACAGACCACTAAGCTGTATAAGTAGAAGCAGAACTGTTCTTTCTTCCTGCTGAACTATTCAGTTTTTTTATTCCTCAACAATAAACAAGTTTGACTGAGGTTTTGTGGGTAAGTGTGCAACCCATGTTCTTCTTCCAGAGTGCTATCAAAGTGCAAGGTCAGATAACTTCATGGACAATCATTTTTAAGTTTGCCGTGCCTGCGTGCAGTGAACTTATTGCTATGAGTAGTGTGTGCGAAAACTTCAAAAGAAGGAGCCGCTGAACAGTGATTGCTGTTCGGTCACAGAACAAATATGTGTGGAATGCAGCCGATTCCGCACATGCGTAGTAGTGCCACTGCTTCTGTGCATGTGCGGAAACCACACACTCCCTGTGAAAGCCAACATTGGGGTGCCCAATCCCTGTGTCGGCATGTATCCCCCTCCTCCCCCACATTGTGGTACCCTGGGAACCCACCCCAGTGTGCCGAGACAGTTTTCGTATTTTCCCAACACCAGGATGCCCACTTCTTGTGTCGGATGCCCCATCCCCCAAGGTAAATTTCTTTGCTGACAGGGGTGCCCAATCCCTGTTGGCATCAGGACCCCCAAAACTCATGTGGCACACTGTGAACCCACCCCAGTGTGTCCCCATCCCCAAGCTCAATTTCTTTGCCGACAGGAGTGCTCAATCCCCGTCAGCACTAGGCCCCCCCCCAAACTCATGTGGCACACTGGGGTCCGACCCCAGTGTGCCAAAAGTATTTTTTACCTGTAAGTAAAGAAAATGGTCCCTGGAGTCTTTTTTAATCTGCAAAAAGAAGACAGTCCTTCATTGTTTCACCTGTCCCCCTCCCCCATCCCGACCCTCCCTCTGTGCACCCACCTCTCTGCACTCCCCTTACCCCATGCTTACCTACAAAGGTTGGGTGCAGTGATCTTCTGTGGACCAGGATGCGCCTTCACTCTTCTAAAGCAGACTGCAAACTGAATAAAATCACGGTAAGCCTTATAATGGGAGTCAATGAGGGGATGGGGGTTTCAACTAAGGTTGATATCTCAGCCATTTTGAGGACTTTTGGCCCCAAATTTTCAACATGGGGTTCTTGGGACCCCACCTTGTGAACACTGGCACTATCATTTTGTTTCTTGGTCCCAAAAGGTGATTTTGCAGTCGCTGCATGGAATCACCTTTTGGGACCAATTAACAAAACAACAGTGCCACAGTTCATGAGGAGAGGTCCCAAAAAGCCCATGTTGCAAATTTGGTGAAAAAATTCCAAAAAATGACTGTGTAATGAGCATGCATTGTGCAGTTTCTTCACACACTCGTAACTTCACCAATTTTTAATATTTTCACTCCAGATTTTCAACATTGCCATTTTTATACACCTCCTTATGAAAAATACAGCTGTCATTTTTCACATCCTGCCTGAAACGTGTTTTCACACCTGTGGTGCAGAATGGTGCGGTTGCTGTGGAAAATCAGCTTTTGGGACAGATTAACAAAATCACAGTGCCACTGTTCATGAGGAGAGATCCAAAAATGGCCATGTTGAAAATTTGGTGAAAAATTCCAAAAAAATTATTGCATTACAGGTGTGCGTTGCACAGTTTCTATGCACATTCATAACTTCACCAATTTTTCATATTTTCACTCCAGATTTTCAATAGTGCCATTTTTTCACACCACCTCATAAACAGTATAGCTGTCATTTTTCATATCCTGGCTGAAATGTGCTTTCGCACTCGTGGCGCCAAATGTATAGTTTCTGTGCAAAATCACCTTTCAGGATCGAGTAACAAAATGACAGTGACACTGTTCATGAGGTGGGGTCACAAAAAGCCCATGTTGAAAATCTGGAGTGTCGGTGGTGTGACTTGGGATCGTTGACCGTAATACTCACGCCATTCCTTTCACCCAGTAGCCAGCGATAGGCATCGAGGTGTGCCTTGGGGGTCTCGCCCCAACATTCACCAATCCATTCTCCTGTACTGCACCCATCTCAGTGTATTTCCTTACGGAATGGGTGAGCATAAGGTCCGAAGACCCCAAGGCACACATAACACCTGTCTGTGCCTGCAGGTTAGGGTGAGGTGAAATGGCATGAGCGAGCGTGACTAATCCATCCAAAGGCACTTCAAAGCCTGTCAGTCTCTGCAGGGTGGGGGTGGGGTTGGCATCAGTTCAATACTTCACTGCTATTTCTATTATGTGTCTCTCAAACTTCTGCATTACCAATGCCAATGCCAGCAAGCAAACATTCAGCATTGACAAATGCTTGTTATAGTGTATGGTGCCCTCTTAGTAAAATAAATGTGGTTTAAATAGGTTTTTATTTTTAAAATAAAAGAAAAAGTATGTTGGTAGCGGCGCCTTCTTCTGTGACTTTGTGCTGGTTGCCAGTTTGTTTATGTGTGGTTGGTAGGGAGCAGATGTCCCTATGTTGGTAGCACAGCCTTTTATTGGCTGGAATTCTGGTGCGGGAGAGATTTAAAAAAATGGTGACTATTTCTCACTTAGCGAAAGGACCTCAGCTGTGAAGGGGAGTGTTTCATTCTGTAAGTTAATTTTTATATCAGGTTGATCCTGCATATTTTACTGTTATCTGGTTGATGCTGCTCGAGTTGCCATTTTGGGTGATTGTGTTGCTGCTGCAAGTGTAATCTGGTTGATCCTGCCGTTTCTGTGGCTTGTGCGGTTCTGTGTAGAATGTTTAGAGGTTTTCAAAATGTTATTGTACCACAGTAGGGTACAATCATGTTCGATGACCTTTTGAACTGTGGTACAACAACATTTTGAAAGTCTCCAATTTCCATACAGAACAAGCACTCACCATACACTATATAATGTTGTCCCATCCTTGTGAAAAATAATACATGGAGGATCTTCAATCAGAGCCTGTAACTCAGAGATGGGTCTAGCAGGCATTGCAGCTATTTGAAATAGTGTTTTCCAAGAGAGGAAGTGTGGCTCACAAACAGCCACAGGTTCAAAGGGAGGCATAGTGAGTGTCTCTGACTTTATAATGAGGGCTGCAGAAGGACAATACCCCTTAGGAATCTATGTGAAACCTTCCACTGGGCCACAGTCTTAGCCTCTTTCAGAGAATGGAATGCCGACAAGGCAACCATATGGACCCTTATGAAGGAATAGCCTAGTCCTGAGTCCTTAAGGGACAAGAGGTAGTCCAGTATTTTTTTTTTCAATTGAATATTTTTGCTACCTTGAACCTTGGCAGGTGGCTGTGATCCTCCTCACGAAGGAACTCACTTTCTGGTCTCCATATTCCACACTCTACCAACCTTGGAAATTCCCCCGTGGATTGCCCCTCACTGCAGGGCCAGGGAGGAGGGGACCAGTTTCCCCCCCAGAGACCCAATCCAGACACCAGGGGTGGCCCCCAGGGATGCGGGGCCATCATGGAACCTACCAGGCTCCTTTTTCCTCTTTTTCTCCGGTCCCCCCTCCCCTACTGATGCAAGGACATCGGTACGTGCCTCCTGATCCATACTGCCCTCCAGCCACTGCCAGAGAGCAGTCAACAAGTGGAATGACATGTTTCCCTCCCCCTGGGAGAGAGGAGAGCAGTCTTCTGGATGCTAGATCCTCTTTCCCCCCTGCCGACCCCAGTTGCCCAGGCATGTTCCCGAACCTGAGTTGCCAGTGTGGCGTGAGGTGTAGCGACCAGCGCCTCAACCTCCAGCGCCACTGGGCTGGTCAGTAGTCCAGTAATTTTTTTTTCCAATTCTTTTTCTGGCTCCACTTTTAGTCCAGGAAACTCTCTTGGGCATCCACTTGCCCTCAACTTTACCTCTGGGCCTGAAACTCCTCTTCACCTAGCACCAGCCCGGCTATCCCCTTGGCGCTGAGTCCCCCGAGGTGGGGCTACCCTATCCACCCAGGGTGCTCTATCTAGAATTCGGGCTGGGCTGGGCTTGGTCCAGGAGTTGAGTGAGTCCGGCCAGCGGAGTGTGGTTGAGAGGGTGGTGCCATTGCCTATCCCCGGGAGCAGGGGATTTTCTTAGTTGCATCCTCTCCCTCCTCCCCCTGGCAGAACCCAGACGTGCAATGATGCCAGGGACATCTGCTGCGGATCTGCGTCCCTCTTAGCCATGCCCTAGGCATTGCAGTGCCTCCGATCACCACCGGGGGGCACTACAGGGCCGGGTGGATGCCTGGATTCCCCTGAGAGAGGAGAACAGTCCTCCAGATGCTTGATCCTCTCTCTCCTCTGCTGAATCTGTGCGGCCCGGGCTCGTTCCTGAACCTGGGTCACCGACATGGTGCGAGGTGTGGCATGCAGCACCTCAACCCTCAGCGCCACTGGGCTGGCTGGTAGTCCAGTATTTTAAATAATTAAATAATTAACTGAATACCAATTCATGGCTATGTGGACATGAATGGAAATTAAATGGTGGTAGGATCAGAAGAGATGTGAGAAAGTACTTCTTTACAGAAAAGGTGGTGGAACCTTGGAACAGTCTGTTGGTTGAAGTGGTGGATGTGAAAACAGGAGATTCAAGCAGGGCTGGGTCATAATGAAGAGAATAGTGGTTACTGGGGGGCAACAGGACCAAGGAGGAGAATAGAGAGAAGACGGGGAGGGTTAGTACCCTGGTAGGTTCCAGCGATTATAGGGAACTTGGGCAGACTGGATGGACCTATGGTCTTTTTCTGCCATCATTGTTTATGTTTCTATGTTTCTAACTGGATTCAGAGCATTTCCAGTGCACCAGTCAGTAAAATACTTCCATTTTTGTGAATACAGTAAGTGTATCAGGTAGACGGATTTCTAGCTGCCAATAGCACATCATTCATTGCTGGGGAATCCCCAAAGCAGGAGAGCTTTACGTGCTCAGGAACTAGGCATAAAAGTGCAAGGATCAAGTGTCCAGGTGCATCAGAGTACCCTGCTCCTGTATCAGAAGTCCAGCCCTCAGATGGAGCATGGACTGGAGTCTCAACAGCCAACTGTTGAAGAAGTGGAAACCAACTTTGTCTGGGCCAGTGAGGAGTTGCCATAATTAGGGTGGCAAGCTTGGCCTGTGTCTTGACCAGAACCCTCTGCATGAGAGGGAATGAGAGGGAGCATATAGAAATCTTCCTTTGCAAGAGAGGGACAACACATCTCGCCAAAATATTCAAAGCTTGGAGCGAGCATAAACACAGTAGGTTTACCTTCTATGGAGATGCAAACAGGTCGATGTCTGGATGATCCCATTTTTTTGAAGATGTCATCTACAATGGAGTCTGAGAGTTCCCAGTCATGGCAGAGTACATTGGATTGATTGACATGATCTTCAAGTGCGTTCAGGGTCCTGGGGAGGAACACCACTGACAAAACTATGTCATGTTCCACTGCCCAGTGCCAAACTCTCATTGCTTTTCTGCAGAGAGCATATAAATGTACCTTACCTTGTTGACTGATAGAATTCCTCACTGACATATTTTCCTTGCAGATCAACAGTTGATTTCCCTGAAAGAGTGGGCAAAGGACTGTAAGCCACACAGAATGCCCCTCATCTCCAGAGTATTGCTGTAAAGCACTGTATCCAGAGGGCACCACAGACCCTGTGATCCAACATCCTAGTGCTGAGCCCATTGCACTCTAAGGAACAACTGCAGACTCCTCATATGGAGGTGGCCCAGCAGAACTGTAAGGATGTCCACTGCCATCAGTCCAATCAGTCTAAGGAGGCATCGGGCTGACATATAGTTGCTGGAGGTAACCAGCTGTACCTATGCCACAAGTACCATGGCATGGTCTGAGGGCAGAAAAACCTAACCAAGACCTGTGTCCAGCACTGCTGCTAAGAATTGGAGCCTCTGGCAAGGGGTGAGGACTGACTTCAGTTCATGGACAAATATGCCCAGTTTGTAGAACAATTGCCTGGTCCAAAACAGTGTGTATATGATAGCTTCCTGAGATGGGGCTTTGAAGAGCTAATCGTCTCTGTAAGGGGATGACCTATAGAACTTCCATACAGAAGGCCTTTGTCACTGTTGCAAATACTTTTTTGTAAAGACACATGGTGCAGAGCATGAGACAAAGGGAAAAACATGAAATTGGTAATGAGAGCCCTGAAGCACAAATTTCAGGTACTTTTTGTGAGAGTGTCTGACTTTGACATCAAGGTACGCATCCTTCACATCCAAAGTGACCATCCAGTCCCCTTTTAACAATAGGGGCACCAGGGACTGAAGGGATACCATGCTGAACTTTTTGTATTCTGTGTACAAGTTCAGACCCTTGAGGTCTAGTACTGTTCTTAAGTCCACTGTCCACTTTGGAACTAGAACATATTGGGAATAAAAGCCTTGATTTAGTTCTGTAGCTGGGAATAATTCCACAGCCGTTGTGTGGAGAAAGGAATGAGTCTCTTCCAGCAGTGGGGCACTATGTCCAAGAGGATATCTGTTTGGTAATGGGAAGTAATTGGGAGGAACAATAAGAAGTTCTGTTGCATGTCTATGCTGAACCACCTCCAGTATGCATGGATCTATAGTGATCTCCCTCCATTTTGGTAGAAAGAGGGAGCTCCAGCCTCCCACCTCAACTTCCTGAGACAGTGAGGCTGGAGGTAATGGAGGGAGTCAGAAGGCACCAGAGATGGTGGGGGTGCTGGTAATTGTCTGACCTTTTGTAAGTCTGGCATGGGCACCTGAGGACAGGCTGGTGACCTGATCTGTGGAGGGCTGAGGCCACTGTGATTAACAGCAGGGGCCTCTTGACTAACCTCATCCAGAACAGCATATGGCCTACAAAAAGATCCACAACCCTATCCTGTGGATGTGGGGTTCAAAGTATGCAGTGATCTTAGAGTCATTCAAGATGTTTGCAGATCCTTCAAAGTATTATTTTCAACATTGCTACCAAATAGTTGTTTTCCCCTGAAAGGAACATTCATTACTGATTGCTGCACATCAGAGGAAAAAACAGTCACCCTAAGCATGGGGTAGTGACATATGCAAATCTCAGAGGCAGCAACCCCAGCAGCAGCATCAGAGGTATCATAGGCTGACCAGAGTAGGTGCTTACCTGCTTATTGGCCATTAGCAATTGTTTGTTGTGCCACTATTTTATTCTGGCAATTAGGCAATTCTTTTAGCCAGAGTGGCCATTGTTTTCCATAGGCAGTTCTGATATTTAATCATATATGCCTTTTAGTTTGCAGTTCTGAGGCACAGAGCAGCTGATGCAGAAGTCCTTTTACCCATCACATCCAGTTTCCTTGACTCTTTGTCAGGAGGAAGAGAACTCAAAGGGCTTTGAAACTTTGGATCTGTTGTGAGCTGCCATAATTACCACAGTCTGTTTCAGACTGTGAAAAATAACATGGCTCCACAGTAGGGTTGGATATTGTTTATCCACCCTCCTAGGAGCAGCAGGCAGTTGTGGAGGCCTATGCCAAGCAGCCAAAGTGGCATCCCCAAGAGCAGAGTGCACTAAAGGAATGAAAACTGTAGGACAGGTGGAAGCTTCCCAGAACTCATAAAGATTTTTCTTGGAAGAATCCTCTTCCTCAGCTTGGAACTCCAGTTTAGCCTGAACCTGTTTAAGGAAGACCTGAAGTAAGGCATCTTCAGGGTGAGATCTGGGTGCGTTTACCACACTACCCTCAGAGTAAGAGGACAGAGTGGAGCTTGAGCCAACCACATCTATTACCTTTTCCTTTTCCTTTTCTTCCATGGCCTCTTCCCACAACTTCATGTATTTTGGATTATATTCCAGTACATCATCAATGTAGACCCATATTATTATAGAGTCAATGGGACATGGAGACAAATGAGAAGGAGCCGATGATGGGTATCCCATCAGCAGCGGCCATTCTGGGCCCTGCACTATGGTAGAGGCAGAAAACTGATGCCTCAACAGAAAAACCATTGATAGGCCAGCTGGAGGTGCCAATAGGGTAGGTGTTGACAGCAGTGGCAGCAGTCGCTGAAACAGCTCCAATATTGTTTGATACAATACCTGTGCATCAATGGAGCCTGAAAGGGCTGTCGACAGCTCAGGCACTGATGGGACAGTGCTTGACAGTGGAAAAGGCTGTGAGTCCCCAACTGGGGAGGATGGGCTGATGCTGGATTCCACCCTTGGTTTTGGCAAGACAGTTGGGGGGGCAGGACTCATAGCCAGAGCCTGGGACCCATCTTTTCCTGTGGACTTACTCCATCTAAGTGGTGAAAAGGAAAAAGCTTTTTTTTTAACTTTCTGCATTTCTCCATCTCTAAATGCTGGTGTTTATCTGCAGACTTCTGTGACTTGTCTTTTTTCTTTGATGATTCAGTGATGGCCACCATTGACCATGGATTTCGACATGCTCATTTATTTATTTTATTTATTTGAAAAGGTTTCACTAGGAAAGACAACATGAGCTGTAAACAACTCATTTCCAGAAGCATCCTGGGGAAGGGGGGTTACATAAGTGGGGGAGCAAATCAAAGACAGGCAATATAAAAACAGTATAGCATACGTACAATACATTACTAGCTTGGACAAGGAAGAAAGACTAACCATAGTATTATTAAGGTAAAATCATGCAGGGTTACAATACCATAGGCACAAGAGTACAAATAGGTAACAAGGAAGGTGTGGAGTACACCTTAAAGTGCTAGATAAGGCTGGCAGAGTACAGAGGGTACCAAGTGCTAAGTAGACAGGTAGAATTGGAGAAGTGCTAAGTAGGCAGGTAGAATGGTAGGGGCAAGGAAGGAGGTGGGGGGAGAAGGCAAGCAAGCGGGGGTTGCCTCTTCAGGAGATGATGAGAACCTTGCAAGGGGGTATGAATGCAGACAGAAAGGAAGTGAGAGAGAGAGGAAGAGGAAGAGGGCAGGGGAAAGAGGAGGGGGAGAAAGGCAAGAGCAAGGTGGCGGCACACCCCAAGGCAGGCAAGGAGGAGAGTGAGAACGAGAGAGAGAGAGAGAAGGGTAGGGGGGAGGAGGGTGGTAAGGAAGCTGGGGATATTATTCCCCTAGGGATGCTGGGAACCCTGTGAAGGGGGGATTGTACCCAGAAAGGAAGGAGGGGAGAGAGGAAGGAAGAGGAGCGGGGGAGTAGAGTGGGGGAAGGGAGGGAGGGTGGTGGAGGCTCTGTCAGAGAAACTGGAAGAAAATGGGTGGGGATGTTAGGGATCGGAAAAAGGGGGTAGGAGGGGAAGGGATTAGGTGCAGGTGCAACTGTGAACAGTGTGCTTCTGAATGAGAAGGGTTAGTGAATGGTGAAATTCGGTGGAGTGAATTTCAAGAGGAAGGAAATCCCAGGTATTAGGGTACTTGAAGGAAAAAGTGACGCAACCTGAGGAGGTGTGCCGGAGGGGGAGGGTACGATGAGTGGAACTGCAGAGGATATAGGAGGAGGGAGGAGAAGAGATAGAAGGGAGGCTAAGTATGGAGGGAGAGATCCAAGCCAGAACTTCCCAACTAGACTGGCATTGTGTTGAAGTCATCTGGCATTAAGGGAGGGAAAGAAGAGCAAGGTATAAAGATCACAGTGGTGAGTAAGTGGAGGGCAACCCAGTATGAAGTGACAGAAGGAATCAAAGAGGGTGTCCAGTCTGGAGAGGGTGGGTTAAGGGGCAGAACAGTATTCTATGTCCCTGAAATCAAGGACAGGGAGACTCATCTTTTGGACAGTTTCTCTCTGGGCTTGCAGCGGCAGGCAGCTGCGGTGCCTGTACGGTGCACCGAACTTAGGGAGTGGTGTTTTGTAGATAGTGTCAATGTGAGCCTTAAAGTCTAGGGACTTGTCTTGCCATAACCCCAGGTATTTAAAGGTTGAAACATCATTCAATATAGTACCAGAGAGGGTATTGAAGGTAGGGGTTATGACAAGTCTGGACAGCTTTTGTTTTGGAGCCAAGAGTCATGAAGACTGTTTTTTTGACGTTCATGGAGAGTTGGTTATTACTGAACTAGTGCTGGACGATGTTAAAGTCCTGCTAAAGGCTGGTGGCCACTTCAGACGGGAGTTTCCGGAAGAGAATAAGACCATGTCATCTGCATATATGTGGATGTTTGAGGAAATGCAGGTATTAGGAAGGTTATTTAGGAAGATGGAAAACAGTATTGGTTCGATACTGTACCTTGGGGGACACCAGGGTTGATGGGGAGGGGAGGTAACGTTACCAGTTCTAACCAACTGTGTTGGACCTATGAGATAGGACCAGAACCAGCTGGTGGCGGATACATAGAGGCCAGCCGATGACAGCTTGCTCAGGAGGAGGGAGTGAGAGACAGTGTTGAAGGCTTTGGCCAGGTCAACAAAGATGGCAGAGGTGATGAATCCCTGATCCATACCTGTGAGTATGGAGTCAGTGAGCCGAAAGAGGAAGGTGGTGGTAGAGGTTTTTTTTTGGAATCCAGATTGGTAAGGGGTTAAAAAGGAGGTAGAGTCAAGGAAGGTGGAGAGTTGCCCCAGGGCCAGATGTTCTTGGAGCTTAGCCAGAGTGGTCAGTAAAACTATTGGAAGGAAACTGCCAGGGCTGGAGGGGTCACCACCTTTAGGAAGGGGTATAATGGTAGCTGGCTTCCAGGCATCAGGGACTGATGCGTGAAAGAAGGATAGGTTCAGAAGAGTAGAAAGAGGCTGAGCAATAGAGTAGGCTGAGAGGTGGAGAAGTTTGGGGTCCAGGCCATCAGGGCTTTTTCCCTTGCAAGGGTTCAGGGCCAATAAAACATTCAGGGTGTCCTCAGGTGATACAGGCTTGAAGGAGAAGTGTGAGAGGGGGGGTTGAGAGTACGTGGTGGGTGGGAAGGGACATGTTGGGTCACTGGATGCAAGGGGGGGAGACAGGCAAGAAGGGAGGAGGCACAGGAAGTGAAATAATTGTTGAATTTGGCTATCACAGAGGGGGCGTCATCTAATATGTGGGAACCAATTTTTAGGACAGGTGAAGGGGAATGGGCAGGTGGGGAAAATAGGGCATGGATAACCTTCCAGAATTTGGAAGGGTTGTTGATGTTTTCATGGAAGGAGGCTTGGAAGTACTTGGCTTTGGCATGCTGAATGGCTTTGGTGCATGCGTTGTGGAACATGTGGTAGCACTGAAGGTCATGGGGAGTCGGAAGTTTTGAAAGCTGCCCAGGCTTGGTCTCTGCACGCTGGCATGCGATCGAGTTTAGCAGAGACCCATGGGAGGTGATTCCCAATGGACCCTTACATTTCCAAAAGGCGCATACCAGCCCCAGACATTGAGAAACTGGGAAATGAAATAGCTCAAGACAGTACTGACTTAGGCAGCAGTGGTGATTGGTGACCAATCTATGTTGGACAGGTCACTATAGAGGGAGGACAGATCAAAGGAGTGGAAGGAACAAAAGTTGAGAATGACAAGGGGTGATTTAGCGCAGTGGCTTTTATGCACGTGGTATACCATGTGATGATCGCTGAGTGCATTGGGGAGTATACCAGAAAGTACGACATGGTGTTGGTGCGATGTCAGTAACCGGTCGATAAGGGAATGTTTACCAGATTTGTGATTAAGCCGTGTAAGGTCTGTAATGAGTTGCTTTAAGTTGAGTGAAGAGACATGGTTACAGATTTTAGATAGGGTACTGGACTGCCAATTGATATTGAAATCCCTGAGAAGGAAGAGTTCACCAGGAGAGGCAAGGGATGAGATGGAAGAGAGAAGATCAGTGATAGAGGAGAGGGAGGAGACAGGGAGGTTTGGGCAGCAGTAGATACCACCTACAAAGATAGGGTGGGAGAAGGGGAGGGAACTTTTTACTAGAAGCATTTCATAGGCGAGGGAGAGGTGGTGGAGAGGCAGACTGAGTACTTTATGGATGTGGATATGCACATGGCAGCCCCCCCACCCTGGACTTACAGTCCTGGTGGATGAGGGAGTATCCAGGGATGGAGATTGCCGAGTCGGGGATTTTAGAGTTGAGCCATGGCTCGGTAAGGGTAAGGACCGAGGGTTTGAGATGTAGCATGAGTGGCTGCAGAAGATCAATTTTGGGGAGTAGGCTTCTAATGTTTAGGTGCAGAAGCCTAAGACTTTTGGGCAAATGAGGAGGAGAGGGGGGGACCGGGGTTGGGTTCGATGTCTCCAGCTGTGATAAGCAGAAGTGTTATGAGTGTTCTTGTTAGGATGGCTAGGCATTTTTTGATGCGGGAAGTAGTCAGCTGGAGGTGGGCTTGGGCCTGTTGTAAGAATAGCTGTTATGGAATATGAAGGCTCACAAGGAGGCCAGGTGGGCACTGGTTTATGGAGGATGCTGGCAATAGCATGCCAAGGGAAGTGCGCTAAGGCAGGCTCACTGGATAAGGGGAGGTTGGGGGAGAAGGAGGAGGTGCATAGGGAGGGGCAGGTGGAGCAGGAACAGGAGGAAGAGAAGAAGGGGAGAGGGATGACAGGGAGAAAGGCAGGGAGAGGCAGGCAAGGACAAGTGGGTACATGATGGGGAGAGATTAGAGTGAGTAGGACAGTGATAGAGAGGGGAGGAGGATGGAAGAGCAAAAGAGAGAAGAGGAGATATTGGAGTTGGAGTTAGAAGGTATAATTAGGAATGTGTGGAAAAACAGAGAGTATAGGGGTGTGTGGAAGGCTCTCGTATATAATGTAATGGAATGCTAACTTACCAGTTGAGTGAAAAATTAAAAAAAAAAACTCATCAGGATGGGGGGGGGAAGGTAATGTGTAGGAGTGCACTCAGTTATAGGAACTGAAGGGAACAGTCTGGCTTGTGAGAATAGACAACACCGGGCTGGAACCAATGGGAGAGTTGGTGGGGAAGTAGTGGGAGGAGCCTAAAGTGGATTTAATAGAGGCCGGGGTCGGGGAGGCCAGGCGGGACAAAACACTTAGCTGTATTAGACAAGTTGGAAAGTCAACAGCAGAATTTGTACTAAACGAAGCTGTGCAGCAGAAACATTACTGAACTTAGCAGAAACATTACTGAACTGAGCTGGAAAACCTGCAGCAGAAATATTATGAATTAAAGCAACACAGCTCATGGTGAACCCTTAATGAGCATGGGTGATGAAAAAGAAGCAGCCTTCACCACAGTCTGTTTCCCCGTTTCTTAGATCAAAAGAAAGTCTTATAAAGCCTTCTTACGACATCTCCTGGTTGCTTGGTTAATGCCCTAGCAAATTATGCATGCTTTAATGTCATGGTTTGTACCAAGGCAATAGATATAAATGGAGTGGCCTTCATCTTTATACATTTTAACACCACCACAACAGCAATATCAGAGCAGCAGTTCTTTCTCCATTTGCAGCATAAAAGGTAAAGTATATAAAAAAAAAAAACTTCAAGTATACAGCGACAGCGAATTCTTGTAAAGGTTAAACAGCATTCTTCAGCAGCAGTGGACCAATGAGCGGTTGATGGCGGGAGAAGAAATGATGCATGCTGGGGATGCAGACGTTATACAGGTGCCAATGAAACATGTTGGTGAAGGGGGCCCCAGCCTGTAAAAAAGTTTCCAGTCGGTCCTGACTCCGACTGCTTACAGTTCCATGGTGCAGCTCAGTAGATATACTCTCAAAGAAGATTCCCTTTTCTAGAAAATGTTCAGTAACAGACATTAAAATTGCTCAACTAGAACAATTTAAAACCAAAAACTTGCCTTACTGTTACTCTTTACTCTAGGATGTGGATCATTTCTCTTATGCCAGTGCGGACACATGAAACCAGGTCAGTGATAGGCTGTCCCATAATTAGGCTTGGTGATGTCCAAAAACTTTGTCTGAACTCTACTGGTTTCAGTGCGAAACCTCCTTTGTATTTTTTGATGTTCCAATGCAAAAGTAGGGCTATTTGTTCCCATGCTTACAAGTGACCACTTCAACACCAGACTTGGGTCCAAAGTAAATTAAAATGCATACTTAAAGTGGTCTATTGCAATCCCCAAAAGCACATTTTGTGTAGAAGTGCTGGACTGTTTTTAATCCAAAGTTGTTTTGTAATAATGAATATGTTGGCACTTTATTAAAATGGTCACTATGATGTCTCTATTTATACATATGCACTTATTTCACTGTATGGCAGCCAAGGAATTAAATATCTGGTACCTTGTTTGTAAACCAGGATTTCATATGTAAATTAACTGTTGAATATTCATGAAACCATGCACTTAAACACTGCTTTTGCACATGACCCCTTCCCCCCCGAAGAAGCTCTGTAAGCAGGGTGATATGTAGGGATGTTCAGCACTGCATCCTGCAACTGACACTTTTGGTTCAGCAATAAAAGGTAAGTTAATGTGAAATTCTGTATTTTGTGTGCTCCACTTTTTGGTTTTTTCTGCATCTAAGAACTTTTGTACATCAGTGTGAGCACCTTTAGAGGTAGGTGTCAGCACCATAGCAAGACAATTTCGCACTCGGGGCATGCCACACACTTTGTACCTCCTCCCCCATCCTGTACACAAAAGAAGCTTTTCTTGCATCTTGCAAGATAGGTAGGGATAAAACAAATATACATTTTCAAGCAATACATTTTATTGGCATGTCCACGGGGGATAGAAACATAGAAAATGTCGGCAGAAAAGGACCTCCTGGCCCACCCAGTCTGACCCAAGGTCCCAACCTACTGTGCTGCCGTAGACCATAATTGATCTCCAACCTTACCCCTCCCCTTGCTCTGTTACCAATGTCCCCTTTTGTCTATCCCATGCATATGTGAATTCTGTTACCATTTCAGAACCAACCATCTCGACTGGGAGGCTGTTCCAGACATCTACCACTTTCTGTAAATAAGTAAATCCTCACATCCCCTCTAAGTCTTCCCCTTCCAGCTTCATATCATGCCTCTTTGTCCTTGAGCATCTCTTTCTGTCTCAGTGCCATCTTCGTGTACCCTCTTGATACCTTTGAGGTACTTGAATGTTGCTATCATGTCACCCTTCTCCCTCACTTCCTCTAGAGAGTATATATTTAACTCCTTGAGTCTTTCCTCAAAGTGCCACTGGTGCAGACCTGCACCATTTGGTTGCCCTTCTCTGTGCTGCCTCCAACTGGTTTATATCTTTCCTGAGATGGGGCCTCCAGAACTGGACACTGTATTCCAGGTACAACCAGGGCTGGATTTACATGGTCATGGGCCCTGTGCACAACATCAGCCTTGGGCCACCTGCATATGCACACACACACACACACACACACACACACACACACAGCCACCCCACGGGGTCATGCAACCAACATATGACTTATCTCACCTCTACATTACTGGATGGATGCATAGCACATGGCGCACCAGTTAAACCAGCAAGTTTTACAATCACAAATGCAGGCCCTTCTGACCAAAGGGCAGATGAGAAAGATCCAATCCTGTCAGAGCTGTATTCCACCTTTGTGTTAGGTTGTCACAAATATGATTACTGCATACAAGTACTGATAGTTTAACTGTACCCCATCAACAAATACAGAAAATGCCACTTCCCACATATGATCTCACTAAATTCTCAATACATACTCCCACAACAGTACATATCTGACAGGCATGTTACCAGTATATTCACTGTTTGTTTTATTTACTTGCTTCACATACTCTATGCCATTGGCCGCAGCTCGGCATACACAAATAATAAGGAACGGCCATAGGCAGATTAACTGGCCATGGACAGACAAACACAAATCCTACCCCCCCTCCAATCTTGCCAATAACACTTTCTCTCACAGAAAATTCACATCTGTTTTTTTTTTTTGTTTAAGTTTAAAAAAAATAAAACATACCACTATAAAATAGTATAACCAAGTATTTCCTGTACAGCAGGCCATCAGTGGTAGTGAGGCAATGTAATGGATGGTACACAGTATTCTGTACACTAAAAAAACATAAATTTAAGTAAACTATTTCCCTACCACAAAACACCATGCGTAGTTGCACACTTGACTGCTGTGTGCCTGTCACATGGTAAATTCATTTAACAATCGACAGTAAATTCATTTAACAATCGTACAGGTAACCATGAGCAGAGCACATGTTATGCTTAAATTAAATATATACTAGCTTTACACCGTATCACTTTTGTTCTTGTGTCTGCAGGTAAAACTACCATGCTGGACTGGGAAAAAATGGACACTAATGACTGTACTAAATTAATTTGTATTATAGAAAAAAAAAAAAAGGTTGATTCCATACTAAAAGCGCCCACTAACAGTAGCGAACCGGTGACTTCTTGATCAGGCAGAACACTGGACAACAAAGGCAGGAGTTAAAACCCTGAAATTAAAGTCTGTTGCGGTACTAAAACCTTGAGCCAGTGCAGTGATTTTGATACATATTAAAAGTCTTCCTCAAGCAATCTTTTTTTTGTTACTGTTAACAGCAGTTTCATCTGGTGCTATAATTGAAATGTTTGTAGGCACATCTGTATTGTCGAGATATCTGCCAGCATGATGAGGTGCCTAGCTGCTCTGGGAGTTGAAGCAGGAGTCAAGGCAAGTCAGCGGAGAAGGGAGAGAGGGTGATGAAATGGGCACAGAGCCCAAGCGAGTCCTCCCCTTGTTGGCATCTATATCAATTTGAAGAAGTTCCTTTGAAAATTAAATCTCTCTCTCTCTCTCTTCTCTCTCTCTCTCTCTCTCTCTCTCTCTCTATATATATATATATATTTTTTTTTTGCTAACAACAAGAATATGGGCCATTCAAATAGACCCACCTTGGACATAGTCAGAAACTGTCTTGGATCCCGACTTGCTGGCATGAGTAACTCTGTTTGACTTTGAGGAAAATGAAGCTAACATTGAACAACAAGCAGGGATACTAGCCGTGGTAGACATGTAGCAAGTGTGGTTGAAGGAAATCATCAGCCTTCCACCAACTTAAGTGAACATACTGTTGCTCCTACTGAGGAGAAAAGGAGAACTCCTCTTCTTGCTGCTAATCAGACAGGACAGAGAGAGGTTCCCCGTTCTCTTGGCAAAGAGTTGGTCAATTTTTTTTCCACCAAATTAAGCCCCACTTTGGATTTCAAGGATTTGAATATACTGTATACAACACAGTAAGTGAGTAACACACATTCAAAATACAGATAGATGAAACTTACCAATAAGAGCAGAGCAGGGCAGCAAACACTTCTTTCTGGCCTGGGCTTCTGGCAGTAATAGAGTCGGTCAGGAAAAGTAGGAAAACAGTGAGCAGCAAGCAAGCTGGTAACAGCAGTGCAGTGGCATGTTTCAATGATAAACGCAACAAGGACAAGCAGCTTGCTTGAGTTTGCAGCCTGTGCTTTTAAAGTCTGCAGATCATGGACACTCTACAAACAATACTTTAGTTAGGCATGGAAATTCACTGGGTCAATCAGGAATCCATTTTTCTGCAATTATGGAGAAAACCAGTGCGTCGGCTAGGAAGTGGCGCCATGGGGCAGGACAAGCAGGGTACAGGTACCTGGCGGCTGACAGGCTCACTAGGTGAGGGGTGGCAGGAGGGTGTCAACTTGACCAATAAAGCAGACAGTGATGCGGGGGCGGCGGAAGAAGAGATCATAAATCCCACTGCAGCGGTGCCACAGAAAGGGAGATAATAGTGGGAATAGGCAGATTAATCAGTGTGGGAGGGAAGTGTAAGCACGAAAGGAAACCAAACGTGTGTGCACCCCACAGAGGCATGCACCTGGAGTGGCTACCCTCTTGCCGTGCTCTTCTTATGGTACTGGCGGGTGTGCTCGGAACTTTTCTTTGTTTTCAGGTTTGGCATTCTATTCTCCACATACTTTGAGAGCACCCGCAACTTTAAGTAGTATTGCCTCCCATTTAATATGTCCAACTGTACATTCTATACTGCAATAAGTTTGCAGTTTGACAGTGGCTGATCCAAGCATGAACCACAGCTCAGACTGAGTAAAAAGGGTTCCACATGAAGACTACGAAGACAAAGACAGCATGGTCAATAACAGTGCCATCAATAACCCAAAAGGAAGATGCGTGGCCATGTAAAACAGAGATGAGGAAAAACCACATCAAGGAAACAATACCCCAGGACATGCAACCATACATGATGGCATATTCTGCAAGTCCTCTGCCCAAAACCTAACCACAAAAGTGAAACAAAACTCATGAAATTCACCTTCATTGCAAAAAGTAGGCATCAAAATCAGACTTTAAGGTTCCCTTGTTAAGACTGCAAAGTGTTGTTTTTTATAGTTCACTTTTCCTTCTTCTGTGAGTCAGGCAGAACGGTTTTCACCATGCTTATTTGTAGGACGTGGTTTTGATGAGATACCAGTGAATAGTACTCACTGAGTGAAAGCAGGTGGCAGGGGAAGCAGCTTCATGGCAGCTGGCAGCAGTCCACAGAATTACAATGTATACATTACTGCAGGCAGCAATGGTACAGACATGAGAAGGGGCAGAATTAAATAATACTATTTCCTTCCTACAGAAAAAGTTATCACAGCTTCTTCAATTTACAGACTACCAAACGTTTATTATAGAGATTGCACCGCTCATTAACTCCCAAACCTCGTCTTGGTCAAAAATCTGGACCTATTCTAGCATGATTTCTAAACTATGCATGTACAGAGCTTAGTATTGCAAAGAGCAAGAGACTTAGGTACTATTATGTGGTAAAACCACCCCATCCATATATGCAGAGATTTTTCAAAAGAGATCTTGCTTAAGTTAAAAGAAAGGCTTACGCAGTGGCAAAACAGATCATGCATTGTCCGGACTTAAAATTTATGCTTCATTATCCAGCCACAATGAGAACTGTATTTAATGATCATACCATGGATTTTGTTACACCAGCAGCTCATGGAGTTTTTGAAATTGCACTGGCCTCAAGCTTTTCATGAGCCTTCTGCCACTACAACTATAACAGCTGCTACTCTAATGGAAACTGTACCTTCTACCTCTTCCTTTCCATAGACCTCTGCCTCTGCTTCATCTGATCAGGAAATCTGGACTGTGGCAACTTGAAATCGCCAGCAGCAATCAACCCAACTGCAAGTTAAATCCCGTGACTCTGCTGCCCACTCACATGCACAGAGTCGGAGTCATAGCCAAAGCTGTAACCCCATGACACACAAAGAATTAGATGGTGCCTCAGATCTAACCGACTGTCTTCTAATGAAAAATAAGTATGCTCTATTAAGAGCATACCTCTCAACTGTCCCTGATTTTCAGGGATGTCCCTGATTTTGCCTCAGAAATTTCTTCTGTCCCTCCTAAATTTGGCATTTCTGTCACTGAAGAGTAGGGATTTGAGTCATAAAATAATGGCAGCCACTGGTGTTACAGTCTAGTTCTCATTAAGAAAATGCTATTCACACTAAGAAGCATGTTGTACACAGCTTCTGGAACTACTATTACTATTTTTTCAGATGTGTCCCTGATTTTGGTCATTTGTCCCTGATCATTTTAAGTCTTGTCCCTGATTTGGGATGAGGGAGGTTGAGAAGTATGATTAAGAGCCTCTACTCCACTGCCTTCACCAAGCTCTGCTGTATGCTCTGCCATGAGATCTGAATCTCAACAGGCACCTGTGAAACTTTCAGAATCTTCAGAGCTGGCACCGGAGAAATCTCCTACAGATGTCTCATGGGTGTATATAGTTGCCAACTCTCCTCCTCATGGTTCAGAACAACCAAAGGAATCTCAAGGCAAATCTGGTGTCTCAGCCGATCATAGCTCTCAAAGAAGCTCTGACACACAGCTTTAGCCGACCGGGAGACTGATGTCTTTTGCAATGTTCATCTTTTTCACCTCAGTGGTATTACCTTTTCCACTTACTAGTTACAGCACTATGTGATAATGAGAGGCGCAGTGTGCCTAACTAGTATGACTGTCTGCACTCTTTGTTCTATACTCTGGACTACCATGTGCCTGCACCCCTTGATATTCATTGCTGCTGTTATTTTCGAGGCACTGCCCTTTCGGCTGATGATATTTCATAGTGGGGTTGCAGGCTTCATTCCTTCCCCGAGTTTTGCTTTTTCTTTATACTTCTTATATTGCTGTCTTTCTTTTTATGTTAGCTTATATGCTTTGCAGTCATAGACTTTGTGTTTCAATGCATCAGATAACCTATATTTGTCTGGCTTGATATACTTTTGATGCCTGGGCATAGGATGTGCTTTTACTGCCCATTTATGGTGTTCTTCTATACTTTTATCAGGCTAGTGTTACTTTTACTGTACTAGCTATTTTTATAATATCTTTTGGTACATTAATTTAGGAGGAGATTTGCCTCCCCTTTTGTACTATTCTGTAACAATTTTACACTACTTATATGGTAACTAGTGCAGTTACACATGTCTGTCTATACACAAAAGCTAGTAATTTGACCATTAATATATCTTCTCTATTTTATAATCAGATTTATGAATGGCTATGTTTTTTTTGTTGTGTCTGCCATGCCTTTCTTCCACTGGGTATACTTTTTATTGTTATGGCCTAAACATTGAAGGACTGAGGGAAAAGGGTAGGTTCCTGTATTATACCTGTTACTCTGATTATTATTTTACATCTTGTATTATATTGGATTTCGATATTACTTTGTACTACCTTGCTCATTGAAAGATATTCTTGTTATTTGCTCTATGTTCAAAGCATGCTGTGGTGTGTAGAGTGGAGGCCTGGGACCTATGTTGTAGGTCGGCTGTCTTTTCCTCTACTCACCTTAAATGGCCTATTTATTACGTATATTGTGGTTCTTGTTGTGCTATTTATTTCTACATCGCTTGACTGCTAAGAGACGTGATTTCTGGACAATTAGTAGCTCAGCTACACACTGCTATATGCATATGTTAAGATTAAATATGTTTTTTGTTCCTGCTGTAGACACCATTTCCTGTTTTGTCTTGGCTGGGTGCTTTGTGTCCCCTGACACATTTTACTTACCCTTTTCTATCTGTTTACCTCTGATTTCTCCCAGTTGGCTGACTTATTTATATTGAATGTCAGGGGCCTCAATGCACCCAGTAAATGAAAACAGGTATTATCACATCTTAAGTGTAATAAAGCACATATTGCTTTTCTGCAGGAAACTAAACTATTAGAAGCTGACACAGATAGGCTTAAAGAGCATCTTTCATGGTATGAGTGCTCATAGCTATGAAGGAGCCTTACCTGACTCCGAGTCCAGCAGTATAAAAAAACATTTTTATATGCTGCCCTTTTTTGGGAGTGAAGGGGTCGTGTTTTTGCATGGAGGAGCTGAGCAGCTGATCCCTTCCACTTCTAAGTTTAGAGACATACCCCCTTGCTATTCCATATTCTGACATCACAATGTGCCTGCATGGGGGCACGCTCCATAGGCATGTTTGGAGTGCATCCCCCACACAAGCACATTATGATGTCAGAATATGGAACAGTGTGGGGGAGTGTCTCTAAACTGGGAAGTGGAAGGGATCAGCTGCTCAGCTCCTCCGAGCAAAAATGTGATCCCTTCACTCCTGAAAATGGCAGCATATAAAAATGTTTTTTTATACCATCAGACTCGGAGCCAGGTAAGGCTCCTTTGTGGCCTTTTTTTTGGGGGGGTATTCTGTAACAGAGCACGAAATGTGCTCTTTAAGAGAGACTGGGTGGGTCAGGTTGTTGCCACTTCTGCATCTTCAAAAAAATATGGTGTTGTAATTTTAATGCATAAACGGTTGAATCAGAAACCCTTCTCTATTGTTTGTGATACCCATGGTAGATGGTTAATTGTTGTTTTAGATACTTCTTCTGGCCCTCTTCAACTGATTAATCTTTATGCCCTTAATTATGATGACCTTGTATTTTTTCATAACTTAGACCAGCAATTATCATGTAATTTGGCTGCTAATTTACCAATAGTTATAGCTTGTGATTTTAACCTTACAAATGACCCCATTGTGGACAGAAGTAATTCCTCAGTTGGACCACAGCATAAAGGTGCCACCACACTTTCTTTATTAATGCATGACTTTAGTTTCTGCAATATTTTTAGCGTTTTTCATCCTTAGACTAGAGAATATTCCTACTATTCCTCAACTAATCACTCTTACAGTAAACTAGACTATTACCTTCCCTCTCCATTAGTCAGGCATCAGTTGATTGCACTATTTTATCAATACTCATTTCTGATCATGCCCTGGAGCAACTTCATTTGTTATGAGGCAGCCCCCAAACTCATTCACCAACTTGACGCCTCGATCCGCTTTTATTGAAGGATCCAGATTTTGTGCCCTGGATTAGAAAAGAAGTAGATGAATTTCTTTTACATAACAACACATCTGATATACCAGTTGGGATTGTTTGGGAAGCAATAAAAGCCACCCTTTGTGGGAAAATAATTAGTTATGCCTCCCACCATAGAAAACAAAGAGAACATCAACTAAAAAAAATTGGAGATGACCCATAAGATTAAAGAAGCTGATATGCCACCTTATCTTACCCCGACCCTCATTCACCCTTCTACCGAGAAATTCTACAACTACGCATTGATATAAATACCTCGCTATCTCAGAAAGCTGAAGTAGAGATTCTAAAACTCAAACATAAATACTGGGAATGGGGGAAAAATGAGGCAAACTTTTGGCTTATTGGCTCCATACACAACAAATGAAATGGTTCATTGCTGAGTTACATGACACCTCTGGCTCTGTATACACAAAAACTACAGATATTAACTCTATTATGACTGAATATTATAAACAGTTACAGTATATGCTTCACACCCCCATGATAGTCAGTTAAATATCACCTTTTTTCTAGAATCATTACCACTCCCTCATCTCTCACTTGAAGGGGGCTGATGCACTTGAATGTCCCTTTACTGTTACTGAAGTGTGTCAAGTCCTTTTGTCTTTAATCTCAGGAAAAGCACTCGGTAGTGATGGCTTTCCTGCAGAATTTTTTAAAGCTTTGGCAGATCTCATATGCTCCCTCCTCTGTCCAGTATATGACAAGACGATAAGTACTGGAACTCTTCCCCCTACTCTATGCGAAGCTATCATCACAGTACTGCCCAAAAAAGGCAAGGACCCTACCCTTCTGTCTAGCTATTGGCCAATTTCATTGCTTAATGTCAATAGTAAAATATATGCTAAGATACTGGCATGCCATTTGGAACCCCTTATTCCTCATTTGGTTCATCAGTCCCAGGTGGCTTTTGTTAAAGAACATCTTGGTTCCAATCACCTTCGCTCTATAATAAATCTTATGTATAAAGCCAATCATTCTAAAACTCCTGCCGCTGCTATAGCGGTAGATTTTGAAAAAAGCATTTGATTCCTTAGAATGGCATTATTTACATTTTGTTTTATCTCATCTGGGACTTGGTGAATGTTTCTGTTCTTTTGTTAAACATCTCTATTCCTCTCCATTTGCTCGTGTCCTCATGAATTCCACCCTTTCTTCCCCATTTCTGTTAGCTAGTGGTACTAGGCAGAGCTGTCCATTCCCCCCCTCCTTTTTATACTAGCGATTAATCCATTAGCTGCAGCCCTTTACCAGAATTCACAAATAAGAGGTATCTCCTTAGAAGGGGTACAATATGCTTCATTGTTACAGTATATGTGGATGATTTGTTAATCCTATTGGAAGACGTTGTTACTTGTTCCCTACCTCTTTGTATCTTATTAAACATAGTTATCAGTCTACCCAGACTTACAATTAATTATACTAAAAACAAAATTCTACCATTGAACAGCCTATGTCAACCCCAGGTAGCTACCTCCCTGGGATGCAGATGGTCTTCCTCCGGCTTTACATATTTGGGTATTAAAATTGTACCTACTGTAGACAAAATTAGGGAGACAACAATCTACCTTTACTCTAAGACCTTAAGACTACTTTAGATCATTGGAAAACACTAAAACTTACCCTCACCAGAAAAATCTCAACTATTAAAATGATGATAACCTCCAAAATATTATATATAATTTCTTCTATCCCCTTATCTCTCCCTCACCCTTTACTAGCCAAACTAGATGACATACTAAGAGATTTCCTATGGGAAGGTGATCAACCTCACTATAGCCATTTTAAACTTTGAGTTCACTGGTCATAAGGAGGCTTAGGTCTTCACTGGTATTTGGATTATTTATGGGCTTTTCGTGTGTCACTAACATTGTATTGGTTTGACTGTTACACTGATGAGACCCCACAATGGGTATGTATGGAGGCCTCATTGATACCTGGTGGTATGGCTTGTAACACTCTCTACAATCCTCTTCCCTAAAAACTGAAATCCCATCCCACTATAGGCCCTTCCATTTATTACTGGAACAAATTACGTAAATGGTTAAAAGCTGATCCCAAGCCTGTTGTATTTACCCCTTTGGGGTAATCCCAACCTTATATTAGCAGGTAAACTGCTTTTTTGGTATCCGTGGAAATCCAAGGGAATCCAACATTTAAAAGATCTCTTAATACCTGATAAAAACCTCTTGGACTCGTATACAAATCTCCAAGCAGTTTGGGACTTTCTGCAACAGAACCATTGGAAGTATTTGCAGCTCTGTACCACAATTCACCCAATGATAGCCACTCTTTCCAATTATATCTATAATCCCTCCTTTATGTTGCAGCAGCTTCAATGTCACTCACATAGAGTGGGATTGATTTATAAAACTATTCAGAAGCATATTCCTAATCAATCTCTTGCCTCTAAGACTCGCTGGGAACGAGAACTTAATATTACTATTTCAGAGCACACATGGGCACAATGTTGTAGATACAGCCATGCTGTTTTTAAAGATACTCATAATATGCTCATTCAAAACAAATATCTAAATTTTTGGTATAGAACTTCTTCATTTCTTCATTGCCTAAAACTTCTGAATGATAATTGCTAGCTATGTTCATCCCCTGGCAGTAATTTAATCCATATATTATGGTCCTGCCACCTAATTCAGCCTTTCTAGCAGCAAGTCCAATGACTTGCACAAGTTGTACTTGGATATCATATACCTTTATCGGCTCCTCTAATGCTCCTTGGGATTGTTGACTATGCCCCATACCTTCTTCGTCCTGCACACAAGTGGTTAGCACACCTTTGTATGCAAGCCAAACAACTAATTTTAACCCACTGGAGAGCCCCTGTTCTCCCCTCCATTACCGAACACTTGGTTAGTCTATCTCAAACCGCTTACTTTGACCACCTTACTCACATTGCATTAGATACTCTCCCAGAATTTATTAAGTGTTGGCAACTCTTTTATAACTATTTGAAATCGATTTAAGCTTGAGTTACTTAGTTTTTTTTCATTGTTCGGCATGATCTTTCTTATTATATTTTGCTTGGTGTGATGTCTCTCAGGTAATTGTCATATATTTAGAGTGTGTTTCACTGTTCCTGTTAGTACTGTCTGTTCTTATTATGCCATTTGTACTTGCTGTTTTGTTACACTCTAGTTCTACTATTGGAACTGTACTGTTCTGACTAGTTTTTCTTTTTAAAAAATAATAAAAAGATTAACTGCAAAGTTCCATGGGAGAGTGGACACAGAGAAAGGAAGACAGGACATTAGGGAGGACTTGGGTAAACTAGAGAGATGATCAGGCATTTGGCAACTGGGATTCAGTGGCAGAAAGTGTAAAGTAATGCACTTAGGAATGAAGAACCCAGAGATCACATGCTGACTGGGGTGTGCGCAGGTCACCAAGTCAGTGGAGGAGAAAGACCTAGGCGTGGTCATCACAAGTGACAGAAAGCACTCAGCACACTGCAAGAGAGCAGCAGCCAAAGTAAATCAGATGCTGGGATGTATAGCGAGGGATAACACCAGTAGAAAGTCACCCTGCTACTGTCCCGGTCACTGATTAGGATGCATCTGGAGTACAGTGTACAGTATTTTATTTATTTATTTATTAGATAATCGATTTACAGATCTTTGAGTCATAGACTTATTTACAAAGGCACCTCGTCAAGAAAGCAAGACATCACAGCAAACAAACAATACAGTACATAACGCTTAGATTGAGAAAGCAACCAGTGTTACAGCATTCACTGGTGGTACACGCTAGGTAATAGGTAGATCACAGTAGTCATAATATAGGTACATGAGTACCACGTCAGGTAGCAACAAGAGATATTTTATTACATTAGTCAGCAGATGTTGCATGAGACCCCAGGTATATACAGCAAGAGTAGACAGGGCAGACCCAGCTTAGGGGTGAAGGTAAGGGGCAGGTGGGGGATTATGTGCAGTTACTGCACCGAGTGCTTGTCAGATGGCTTCTGAGGGAGATCTTGAAAGGACCAATTTTACTGGAGTAAGCTATATTGGCTGGGAGGGAATTGAACCAGGAGGGAGCCCGATAGCAAAAGGATCTCTGGGCCATAGAGGTCCTTACCCTGGGGACAATAAGGGAGGTTTTGACACTGCTGTGGGTGGAGACTGAGGGGGAGGCACACTGCAGGGAGGTGGTGACCCTGGGGGGAGAGCCCTAGCAGGGTCTTTTTTACAAGAAGGCAGGTTTGGGATTGAAGGAGCCCTTATCTAAAGAAAGACATCAGCTTACAGGAGGCGGTGCAGAGATGGGTGACCAAGATGATCCAGGGACAACAGAGCAGGCCTTACAAAGAGAGTCAGAGATCTCAACATGTACTCTCTGGAGGATAGAAGATAAAGGGGGTGACTGGACTGAATCCTTTAAATACCTTAAGGGTTTTAACAAAGTGAACTTAGAGGGTCTATTCAAACTTAGTGAAAACAGAACCACCAGGGACAACTGCCACAAACTGGTAGGGGGAAAGCTCAAGAGGGAAATGAGGAGGCACCTTTTCATTGAAGGAGTGGTGACAGGTCAGGACTTCCAGTGACAGCAAGGAGCCTAATCTCAGAAACTCTGCACTCAACCTCTCTTAAACTCCTCCAAAACACTACATAATTGCCTAAATAATGTCCCAGAGCTCAGGGAGAGGACATAAGGACTCTGGCAGAGGCAGAAATCAGAACAAAGGCAAAAGTAAAAGCAAGGATGCCATGGGATTAATTGAGGACCAGCAGGTCGGTCTCACCCATGGACTCCCATGCGGCCGACTATGATACTGATGGTGAAAACGAGCATCTGTCCCGCACCTGCTTTGAAAGGCTACTCAACGAAATCAGAGATTCCAGAAAAGAGAACAAACAAAGGTTTTGAGCGGTACAAAGAAAACTAGTTGCCATGGACTCATGAATAGGTTAAATCGAAGACCGGGTTGCAGAAACTGAGGATGGCACAGCCCAACTATTGGAGATAGTGCAATCACTCTTAGTCCAAACAGGGGAGTTGCAGGCAAAGTGTCTGGATCTGGAGGACCAGTCCCACCAGGACAATTTACACCTTTATGGTCTCCCAGAGGGCATGGAAGTCTCCCCGGTTGCTCCCTTCCTTGAAAACCTACTGAAAGATGCCTTGGAGATGCCCGCTACTTACTGTCTCCATATTCAACAGGTGCGCCACTCCCTCTAGGCCAAGCCAACAGATCCAGCAGCTCATTCACGATCTATAGTATTCAAAGTAAGCTCCTTCAGCATGAAAGAGGACATTTTGCGATGGTCATGGGCTAAAAAAGAAATAAGTTACCTCACTCACCGCTTGTTTCTCGATCATGATTACCCCTAGGAAGTGCAGCAAGAGAGGCCACATTATCTGCCGATTCTCAGGATCCTCCATGAAAAAAACATCTGATTCCATACACCCTACCCATCCAAATTGCACGTATTTTGGGAGGACGGCACAAAGGTGCACTCTATGGTGGAGGAGGACATAGCAGCCCTTAAGAAGAGGCAAATCCAGGTACCTGATGGTCAGAACCAGAGGGAAGGGCATAGCAGACCTGAATGACAGCAGGCTAAAGGAAGGAAGCATCCCAGATCCAAAACATTAGTGCACTCTGAGGCTCTACGAAGGATCCAGCACCTACTGAAGAAGTCAGTCTCCAATGACAAACCAGCCTGAAATGAACCCACCTTTATTATCTAGGGATTACTACTGTTTTTTATGGACTTTCCCCAGCTCCCGACTGACTGGACATAGCTGAGTAGACATTTCTAATTACTGTTTACTGTTTTTTTCTGAATCTTTGGAAAGGGTCGAAAGGCTATGGCAGGGAGGGAGTGGGGTGAAAGGGAAACTCTCTGGCTCTCCGAGTATTCTAGGTAGGGTTCTATTCCCACATCAACTGGGCTTCCTACCACTGCTTTTGTATAGGCAGAACTGCTCTTATTGCCTTTGAGGATCCCTTCATACTATCCCTGCAAGGGGCCTGGATACTATACTCTATTGCTAAAGAACTGCAAGTGGGGGCTATGGACCATGGTTGCCTAAATGTTTAGAATGTTTCAAATGCTCATACAATGACTGCTCAGGGATGCTATCCTTGCTTCCCCCCTCCCCTTGGGGGGTGAGGGATGTGGGGGAGAGCCTGCTGCTGCGGTTGGGCTAAGCCCGCAATCAATTCACATGCCTGCTATCTGCCACACAAAAGGTAATTGCGTTATAGGTCAAGTTGCAGGCGTATGCTAGGACTTGCATGCATCCCGTGGCCGCTTGTACCATCTGGTACTTTTTTCTAGGAGCCCTCTTCGATCATGGCTCTAGAGGAGGTCTTCCAGGAAAAGAAGCACTAGTTTACCTCCTCACTCTTCTCAAGTTTGAGAAGACACAGAGGCTAACTTATTTTATTAGCCTTCTGTCTTGGAAGCAAAAGTTTGTTCAGTTGGGTATTGTTGTTAAGGTTGCTATGTTGACTATTTTTGTTTTACTACAGTTTATTGGGCTAAAGGAACCACTGATCAATGCTATTAGCAAAGAGAGGCAACATAGGATCTGGATAGGGGAAATGAGAGGGTCTGGGGAGGATTCTTTACAGGAGAGAGCTATCATCGTCAGCAAATGGAAGTCTCATAGTTATGGCACACTCACATACTATTTGCACATATAATGTGCACAGTATAACTAACCCCATAAAATGGAGTAAAATATTTCAATAATTAAAAAGGGCAGGAGGAGACATCCTGCTACTACAGGAGACTCATCTCTCTCAGACAGAACACAAGAAATGTGAGCACTTTGGTTTCTCCCATGTATAGCCTTTTCTTATGGGGGGGAGGAGGAGAGGGATGGCAGTTCTGGTCAGAAGAGGGATTTTGTTTGATTTGCACAATCAGCTATCTGATAGGGAGGGAAGGTATGTCATGGTTAAAGGCACCCTGGAGGGTCTGAAGGTCACTATAGCATCCATTTATTTCCTCCAGGCCTCAGATTATACTCTTTACAAGTCATTTTTATTTCATCTAGCTCAATGGGCCAAGGGACAGGCGATATGTGGGGGTGATCTCAACTTAAATATCTCAGAGAGAGCCAAATCTTGGACCCCCCCCAGGCAAGGTTAACAAAACTACTAGGGAACTGCAAAAACTGCTTAAGGAGTTGGGATACGAGGATGTCTGGAAACACTTGCATGGCACAATGCCCAGGCACACCTTCTTTTCACAGGCCCACAATACCTATTACTGCTTGGACTTCTTCCTTGCCTCCCGAGAGCACTTGGGATTGTCTCAAAAAATCTGGTCGGGGGACTTTGTGCTCTCCGACCATGCTCCAATTTTCTACAAATTCCAAATGGGTACAAGTAAGAAAAATACCTTTTGGAGACTGATCTTGTCCTTACTAAGGGACTCAGGGGTGAAGGAAGAGGTAGAGAATACCATAAAGTAGACCATGCAGGATAATGACAATACAGACACCACAGTGGCTATACTTTGGGATACTATTAAAGCCATATTAAGGGGGAAATTAATAGGGATATCAGCCTTCAAAAAGAAACAGAGGGAGGCCCGCAGAAACTCTCTCGAGCTGAAAATTAAGGAACTGGAGGACCAACGGTGCTTACAAATAACAAGGGCAAGGAACCAAGAACTTATAAAACTGAAGAAAGAACTAAATAGCATCCTTGATTATTCAGTAGAGTAGAAACTTGTCTTCTTGAGACATAAGTTTTACGATGGGGGACCTAGGTTTTTAAAATAAGTTGCTGGCAGATTACAAGCTCAGAGGGCTAAGGCCACCATCCTGAAAATTCAAAATCCCTCCTCTAAGGAAGTGAAGAATATCGTCCACGGTATTTCTGAAGCATTCTTGAGCTCTTGTACTAAGCGGTACTCTCCAGCCCCAGTGCAGCCCAAACAAAACATTTCTGATTTTCTCTCCCCCCTCCAATTTCTCACCCTGACAGAGAGTCAGAAAACCCAGTTAAACTCACCAGTAACAATCAGGGAGATTGAAGAGGAGAAAGGCCTACTAAAAACAGGCAAATGCCCGGGATCTGATGGACTCCCAGGTGAATTCTATAAAACATTCTCTAAGTCCTTATCCCCGCTATTAGAGAGGGTCTTCTCTTTTATAGCCACAAAGGAAGGAAAAAGTCCCCATTCCTGGAATGAAGCCATAATTTCGGTTATCCCCAAATCAGGCAAGGACCCCACCCTGTGCTCCTCCTACAGACCTATATCCATTTTTAACACTGATTACAAGATATTCTCATCTATCTTAGCCAAATGGCTAATTCAATTTGCTCCTAGCCTGATTAACATGGATCAGTGTGGGTTCATTCCGGGCAGGCAAGCCCAGGACAACATCAGACATACCATTTACTTAATTGAAAACATCCAGACTCAACAGAACCCAGCTCTTCTCTTGGGTTTGGATGCAGAAATGTCATTCAACATGGTGTCCTGGGATTTTTTGTGTGGGGTCCTTGCCTCCTTTGGTTTCCCTGAACAATTTTTGGACACAATTTTCAAATTTTACAAAGCCCCAAAGGGTTACATAAGAGCTAATGTCCATCTTCTTCCAAGTTGTGTACTGGGTGTGCTTTGAAACAACTGAGAAGCTGCATGGGATATATTATATTGGACTAGATATCTGTAACTAATCTCTCTCTCTTGCTTACATCTGAGAGAAGTTTTCCTTACTTTTACATTGGTATTGTTTTGTGTTTAATTATTTTAGTTTTTAATTCAGGAAGGGGGTTTTCAAAACTGCTTATCTTGTCAGCATCTTCAGAAGGGCTGAAATAACTGCATATCTGATTTTCCTTTGTGGCTAGCTGGACTGATTACTAGAATTCTGTGACAATCTGCATCAATATATTTTGCAATATTTGCTGGTGGTGGTTGTGTGATTTAAAATAGCAAAGGCTGCAGTTTGTAATTGGATGCCAGACATAGCCTGAGGTGGGGGAAATTGTCTTCACAAGTCAGGGAGGCCTGCATCACAGCCAATTGTTCTAGCCTTACCATTTCAGCATTGATCAATTACTATAAACTACTGGTGTGATCCTGTTTCAGACAGAAGTCCATCTTCTTAAAGGTTGTGTACTGGGTGTGCTTTGAAACAACTGAGAAGCTGCATGGGATATACTATATTGGACTAGATATCTGTAACTAATCTCTCTCTCTTGCTTACATCTGAGAGAAGTTTTCCTTACTTTTACATTGGTATTGCTTTGTGTTTAATTATTTTAGTTTTTAATTCAGGAAGGGGGTTTTCAAAACTGCTTATCTTGTCAGCATCTTCAGAAGGGCTGAAATAACTGCATATTTGATTTTCCTTTGTGGCTAACAAACCACCAGGCTGTTTTGGGGCTGGAGAGGTTTACCTATGTCTGACTTGGATGTCTGGATTGTTCTCTGTTTGATTAACAGGGTATTTTCTCTGTCAAATTGTTGTGTAGGTCATCTTGCTGACAGGAAGGCACTCAACGCAGCGGTGGGTGAGAGCTTTTAGCTGATTGTTTTGTGAGGGCACAGTTTAGGCCCAACCCTTCCCACCCCTCACCCCACCCACCCTGGAAATAGCTCCTTTATACCTGAGGTTCTGACATCATTTCCTCAAGAGTGCAAGGTGCATTTCACTGTCATGTCCTCTAGCACACTGCACTGACAATATAAGCATACACATTGCATAATATATATATTTCTATATAACAAACCAATCACACATGTGCATGCGCGCACACACACACACACAAAAACAAACAAAAAAAGTAGATAAATATGTGGGGAGTAGTGCAATGTAATGGCTGTGGGGCAGCAGTCTTCCGGGAGTCTTTCTGGAGGCTGAGATGCTGCTCTATTTGCAGACAACTCTCTGCCCTGAGGGAGGAAGTTGCCCATCTTCAGGCTGCACTGGACAGTAGTAAGGAAACCTTCCCCCAGGCCACACTGGACAGTAGGAAGGGAACCTCCCCCATCCAGGGAGCACCAGTGCCACCACCACCACTACCTCAGAGGTTGTGAAGAAAGCACAGCAGTTGGACCACAGTGGGTTCAGGGAGGGTGAGGATGGTGGAACAGAGGCACACCCAGTCAATTGTTCCACTCCACAATCCATACACCATTCTGGGGGAGCATAGCTCCCCTATGGATGCACCCGCAGAGAAGACTGATGACAACTGTCACAAGGGAGGCCCACAGGAAGGAGGCAGAGGACACCACAGGGAAAGGAAGCCCTGGTGGGGGACTCAATTATTATGGGGATAGAACTGGGGGGAGCTGGGAAAACTGAAGTAAGGTGCCTGCCTGGTGCCATGGCTTGGAGGGACAGGAAACACATCCTCAGGATCACAAGAACGTCTGCAACAGAGTCTGAGCTGGACGTAATTGTCCACCTAGGGACAAATGACTTGGCTCATCATGAGATTAGAGCAGTGCAGAAGGACATTGTAGAGTTGGGGAGGGGCCTAAGACAAGTAGCACACACAGTATCCTTCTCAGAGGTGCTGCCTGTCAATGGCATGGGGGAGGTGAGGGTAATTAGCACCATGCAGTTTAATGAATGGTTGAAAAAATGGTGTGGAGCACAGGGGTTTGGCTTCATTGGGGACTGGGGTACCACCTGGAGCGACACCAGCCTATACTGGCAGGATGGTCTGCATCTGTCCAGGAAGGGAATAAGTCTTTTGAGCAATCAGTTTAAATGCTTCATTGGCAAGCTTTTAAACTAGTCAAAGGGGGGGAGGCACTGATAAGCAGCAGGAAAATCCCAGCCTCTCCCTACAAAACAGGGTACTAAACGAGAAAAAGACCGAGGTAGAAAGGTCAGTGGGGGATGCTGCAACAGAAGGTAAAGCCATCAAAAAAATGGAGAGCAATGAGTACCAATGCCCGTAGTCTGAGTAACAAGCTTCCTGAATTAGTGGCCTTGATGAAGGAGGAGCATCTGGATATCGTGGCAGTCACCATGACTGGGACGTAAACATACCAGGATACACTATCTACAGGAGGGACAGGGAGGGTAAAAGAGGAGGAGGAGTAGCTCTTTACATAAGGGAAGGAATAAAAGCAACAGAACAAAAGGGTAAACAGGGAGGAGAAGAAGCACTGTGGGTAAATTTGGAGACAGGCAATGGCACCACAATCCACACAGGGGTTGTATACAGACCCCCTTCTCAGGGGAGGAAATGGACAAGAAAATGATAGAAAGTATACTTAGAATGGCAGAAAAGGGAGATATTGCTGATGGGTGATCTGAATATGCCAGATGTTAACTGGAGTGCAGTTGCAGCAGCCACTTAGAGTGGGGTTATTCTAGATGCCCTACAGGGGGCATGCCTTAGACAACTAGTATTGGAGCCCACTCAAGAGGGAGCAATTTTAGACCTGGTTCTCTCAAATGGAGATGGAGAGAGGATCACAGATGTAGAAGTGGGTAGCCATCTGGGAACTAGCGACCATTGAACAGTATGGTTCACAATAAACACAGCAATAGAGTCAAGCCATACAAAGGCAAAAGTACTGGACTTTAGGAGGCTGACTTTGCCAAAATGGGTAAGTGCCTAAGGAATGCACTAGCAAATGGGCAGGAAGGAGGGTGGAGAACAATGGGAATAATAAAACTGCCATCACAGAGGTAACAAGCCTTTTGTGAAGCAAATAAACAAAACAAAACGTGTAAGAAACCACTATGGTTCTCAAAGGAAGTGGCAGTGAAGGTTCAAGAGAAAAGAAAGCATTCAGGAAGTACAAGGAATGCATGAAGGAGCAGGACAGAGAACTGTATCAGTTAAAACAAAAGGAGGCTGGGAAGGCAGTCAGAACAGCAAAGGCCCAAACCAAGGAAAAGATAGCCAACTCAGTTAAGAAGGGGATAAAACCTTTTATAGGTACATCAGGGAGCGAAGGAAGACCAAGGGAGGGATAGTGAGGCTTAATAAAGGGAGGAGGGTGGGAAGAGGAGACTGTGAAAAGGCAGAGATACTAAACAAATATTTTTGCTTAGTATTTACAAATGAAGAGGAGGTACCTAAAACAAACAGTAGAAACACTCTGGATACAGAAGTTGATACCAGCCCATTTACAGAAGAAAGGGTTCTGAAAGAACTCTTAAAACTGAAGGTGGACAAAGCAGGGGCCTGATGAGATCATCCCAGAATTCTAAAAGAACTAAGGGTAGAACTAGTGACACCACTGACTACCCTTTTAACAAATGATGGGAGGATGGGGTGGTACTGAGGACTGGAGGAGGCAGATGTGATTCCCCTTCACAAAAGTGGGAGCAAGGCAGAAGCAGGAAACCACAGACCTGTTAGTTTAACCTCAGTGATAGGGAAAATGATGGAATCACTTCTGAAGGAAAGAATTGTCGAGTATCTAGAGGCCAGAGGGACACAGGACCCTAGGCAGCATGGATTCACAGTGGAAAGGTCATTCCAGATGAATCTGATAGATTTCTTTGATTGGGTGACCAAAGTAGTAGATCAGGGAGGGGCTGTGGACATGGCCTACCTAGACTTTAGCAAGGCATTTGACACAGTCCCACACAAAAGATTAATATACAAGTTAGCCAGCCTGGGAGTGGGTCTCAAGATGACATCCCTGGTAAAGAATTGGCTGGAGAATAGGACACAGAGAGTAATAGTAAATGGGAGTCCACTCAGAAGAAAGGAGGGTTACTAGTGGGGTACCGCATGGTTCAGTATTAGGACCGGTCCTCTTCAATGTCTTTATAAGCGACATTGCAGAGGGACTGGAAGGAAAAGTATGTCTCTTTGCAGATGACACAAAGATCTGCAACAGAGTTGATGCACAGGGTGGGGAGGAAAAGATGAGAAGGGACTTGGCAAGGTTAGAGGAATGGTCAAATGTATGGCAGCTTAGATTCAATGCTAAGAAGTGCAAGGTAATGCACCTGGGAAACAAAAAACCCAGGGTAAGAGTACACAATGGGAGGTGAGATACTAACAACAACAAAAATGGAAAGGGACCTGGGGGTAGTCATATCAGATGACCTATAGGTGGGCAAGCAATGTGAGAGGGCAGCAAGGAGGGCTGGGGGGATACTGGGATGCATAGGGAGAGGCATCACCAGTAGAAAACAGGAAGTTATTATCCCTCTGTACAGACAGCTGGTGAGACCCCATCTGGAGTACTGTGTGCAATTCTGGAGACCCAATCTCCGCAAAGACATAGACAAGATGGAAGCTGTCCAGAGGAGGGCAACTAAAATGGTGCAGGGTCTGCACGGAGAAGACATATGAAGAGAGACAAAAGGAGCTTGATACAGATAGCCTTGAGGAAAGGAGGAGAGGGGGACATGATAGAAACGTTCAAGTACCTCAAGGAATCAACAAAGTCCAGAGGTAGCATCTTTCAAAAAAGGTGTGCAAGAACAAGAGGGCACAATTTGAAGATAGAGGGGACGGCTCAGAGGTAATTTAAGGAAGTATTTTTTCACAGAGAGGGTTGTGGATGCATGGAACGGCCTTCTGGAGAAGGTTGTGGAGTCAAAATCAGTGGTGGAATTCAAGCATGCATGGGACAGTCATAAGGCCATTCTAGGGGGTGGGGGTAGGAAGAAGTAGGCTGCTGGTTAACTAGGATCTGCAGCTTATCCAGTAGGTAGGGAAATGGGCAGACTGGGTGAGCCAAGCGGTCCTTATCTGCCATTAAATTCTATGTTTCTATGTTTCTATATTTCTAATGGCCATATCTCAGACTGCTTTCCCCTATACAGAGGTACTCGACAGGGCTGTCCCCTGTCCCCCCTACTTTTTACCTTTTACATAGAACCCCTTGCACAGTATATTCGACTCTCACCTGATATAAAGGGTATCCCATTGGCAGGTACGGAACACAAGTTAGCTTTATTTGCTGATGATATACTAGTTTACTTAACTGACCCTGATTCATCCCTGCCTGCACTTCTGCAGAAAATCCGGATTTCTCCCAATTATCTGGTTATCCTTTAAATGTTAACAAATCAGACGCCCTTCCCTTCCCTTCGATTATACTCCCTCACCAATACTTGGAACCCAATTCAAGATTAAATGGGATTTACAGGCCCTCAACTATCTAGGCATCAAAATACTTAGAGACTTATCCCAACTATATTCGTCCAACTATCTGCCTCTAGTAACAGCGTTAAGACAGAACATGAGGAGATGGAATCTCCTCCTTTTGCCATTTTACACACGTACCCTCTCATTGAAAATTAATGCCCTTCCCAGATTCCTTTATTTGTTTCAATATGTACCTTGCACAATAGGCCCCACAGAAATTTTATCATGGCAAAAAGCATTTAGTGCTTTCCAATGGAACCACAAAAAACCCCGGGTTAATCAAAATAAGCTATTTCTCCCTAAAGCACTAGGGGGGTGGCATTACCATCCTTAGCAAGTTACTGGGCTGCTGCTCAAATGCACCTGGCACTGCTCTAGGGGAACAGAATTTACCAGGCTTATTGGAAGCGAATAGATTTAGCCAGACAGCTTGCCTTTCCATTGCAGGCCTGTCTATTTACATCTCCACTACTGAAGCAGGCAAAACAGCTAGTCTCAAAAGCTACTGCCACCATTCTAGAGGGTTGGCAAAGGGGAACAGAAAACAGAGTTGTCCAACAGCATTTTTGGCTGTTCCAGTGGTTCACAGAGACCCCCTCAGTTCTCTCCCAACACTATGAACACTGGTACAAAGGCCAAGCTGCCCGGAGCCTTGTGGCCCCATGACAGTTACTCAGGGGGACCATGGTGGTGAGTTTCAAGAAGGGACGGGGAATATTTCACTGGACAGAGAAGGATAGACTATATTATTACCAAACAAGAGACTTCATTACTAAACACCTAAAAATGAAAGGTTTGGTCACACAGACCTGGTTGGTTGATACTCCTTATATTCAAATCTGGACTTCCCCAATGGGCGAGAAAGCTATTTTAGTAATATGCAAATCCCTAATACTCCAATTAGCCCATATTATGCAACCAGTCAAGGCAAGTTGGGAGAAGGAGTTCAATCAGCCCATCAATTCTAAGGACTGGCAGAGGGTCTGGACAGGAGTATGGTCTACAGCTTCCTCTCCTACATAGAGGGAATTTATGTGGAAAGTCCGGGTTAGATTCTACCTTGTCCCCTCAGTGGTAGCACTGAGAAATCCAGGGACATCTTCAAGATGTTGTAGAGAATGTGGGACTCTGAATGCTTCACATAAGCATGTGTTTTATGACTGCCCCAAATTGTCCAACTTTTCGGACAACGTCTCTTTATGTATATCTAACATCTTGAACTTCCCCCAGACCCTCTTGGGAGTCAGTTGCTTACTGGGTGTTCCTCCAGAGGGCACCAAGGATAAGAATATCCTGTATCTGTGGTCGATTCTCTTGTGTGCAGCTGTGACTGTGTGACCCCTGTCATGGAAGGGTGCCCTGAGTTTGTTCCAGAACCCCACCCAAAGACTCACTAAAATGTTTAGGAAGCACAGAAACAAAAAACAAGTAAAACTGCAGGACAGGAACAGCCATCCCCCTTATGTTCTGTTCCCTGTGTTTGCTAGACTCTGCCCTTGGCAAAGGGACAAAATGAAAAGTAAAAGCTGATGGCTGCACTTTGCAGCTGTAGGCAAAAGTCAGTAACTGTTTTCTACAGCTCTAAATACGAGCAGTTAATTAAGCAGCTTGTTGCTGCTTTACTTTAAAAAATACACCATTCTGTGTGGTATAGGGTTTGCATCTGCTCTAATGAAAGTTTCAAAAGAGCAGACACATACCTCAACAATAATAACACAGTTAAAATCACACTAGGACTCTGGGGCCCCATTAAGATTATCTGTGGTGTTTAGCTGAGCTCCTAGTAAGGTACACATTGCTTTAAGTAGAAGCAAATAAAATACCTGTTTGGGCCTTGTTTACCAAAAGAAATTTACAAGGTGCTTACCTGAATTTAGTCCAGGAGGAATGCCAGTTTAGAAGTCAGAAAACACAAGAAAGCTAGATAAAGCTCTAAGGACAACTTTCATGAAACAGTTGTTCTTTACTTGTGCGAAGCCCCTTTGTTTGCTGTATGTGGTGCTGTTATAGGGCTGGCAGTCCACAGACTGTCTGATTTTATGAAACTTGCAGTTAGTGAGGTCACTGCCAGAGGCGGAGATAGGGGAAATTAAGTTCCTCATAGCTATAAAATTGTGTAGTCAGGCCAGACTGAATATGATGTTAATGTTGTTAGGACTCCTATTAACTAAGGCTTAGAAATATCCCTTTTTCTTATGTTTAGGCCGGGATATGAGATGTGTTTTTAGTTAAAAAACATAATGTGGGTGTTTCCCAAAGAAGTGATGTCACTAGGACACAGGATAAAAGATTGCCACTAGGGGCTTAAAGTTAGATAGGATGTCAGTGGAGAGCTGCTGTGTGAGGAGTGAGACCACTAATGCAAGAGCATGTGTTTGCTCCCTTAATGGAGCTGTATGTGTGCCACTAGGCACAGCAGTGACTTTTGACTTGAAAACTGCTGAACTAATAATTTTCTTGATTTCTGTTCAACTACTGATCATTTAATGAAAGGAAAATAAAATGATAAATGCCACCTGGCATTTTTAATACACTTTAGCTGTGGTCTGCCTGAAGTTACTATCCTGAAATCCCTACCCCGCTATAATTGGTTTCAGAAGTGGGATGTCCTGGCTGAGTATCTGAGGGACACATGGGAGAGCTCAGTCAGGAGTGCTAGACCTAGTACCTCAGGAGGAAGGCAGACAAGTGCATGGCACCAGATGCAATGACAGAGGAGATGAGGATGTGTGGAGATGGTGACCTGGGCAAGGCACCATGGGACCAGATGGTGAACCTGAGGAGACTGCTGCACTAGATGAATGAGCTGTTGTCTGCCTGCAATTTGTCTCCTGAACATCTACCCCACTACAATTGTGTTAGAAGTGGGATACCAGATGAACGTCCAAGATATACCGAGGGAGTTCAGTCTGGGGTGCCAGAACTGGCATCACAGGATACAGGCAGACAAGAACATGGCACCAGATACAATGATGGAGGAGATGAGGATGTATGGAGACTGTGACCTGGGCGAGGCACCATGAGACCAGATGGTGAACGTGAGGAGACTGCTGCACTGGATGAATGAGTGCTGGCTGGCTGCAGAGTGATGCTGGAGGGAAGCAGAGCTCAGATGTTAGGAGCTGAGGACTCACGTGGAGCAAGCCGAAGACCTATCCAGAGGGGAAAGGCCTGAGATCCTGGAACCGGAACCAGAGGAAGCCCCATGGGAGTGCTTCAGGTCGGAGGTTCCTATCCTGCCCATGTTCCCTGGGATGTACTGGATTGAGATGGTGAAGCAGTGATATCAGAGAAGTCCCCAGGTAAGGATGATACTGTCTATGCGTTACCTGAGGTGAAGACTGCTATTAAGCAGAAAGAAGCCAGTTGGGCTGAAGGGACTCATGTACCGTTGAATGTTGTTAAACATAATCAGAAATCTGAATGCAGTGACCCAAGTATAGCATGGGGAAAGTTACAGGTGGGTGACCCAGACATAGCCAAGTTGGTATCTTTTATCCAAGATCAGGAGAAAGGTAGGGGGATTAGTTCACAAAAAGTAAAACCCTTCTGGTGGGTTGAATATAAACAGGGGACCCTCTATCACATTAATCCTAAGCCCCAGACAAAAAGGTTATGTGCAAGGATAGTGGGACCTATAGCATACAGGGAGGCGGTTATGGAGAATGTCTGCTCCTACCAATCCAAACCATTACAAACTGAGAAAGTATTGATGGAGCTAACCTCAGCTTTCTTTTGGCCAGGTATGTGGTAGGGAAAATGATGGAATCACTTCTAAAGGAAAGAATTGTTGAGTTCCTAGAGGCCAGTGGGGCACAGGACCCAAGGCAGCATGGATTCATAGCGGGAAGGTCATGTCAGACGAATCTAATAGATTTCTTTGACTGGGTGACCAATGTGGTAGACCAGGGAGGGGCAGTGGACATGGCCTACCTAGACTTTAGCAAGGCATTTGACACAGTCCAACACAAAAGATTAATATACAAGTTAGCCAGCCTTGGAGTGGGTCCTAAGGTGGTAGCCTGGGTTAACAATTGGCTGGACAACAGGATACAGAAGGTAATAGTAAACGGAGTTTACTCTGTGAAGAAAGGTGGGTTACTAGTGGGCTACCACAGGGTTCGGTACTGGGACCGGTCCTCTTTAATGTCTTTATAAGTGACATTGCAGAGGGACTGGAAGGAAATGTATGTCTCTTTGCAGATGACACAAAGATCTGCAACAGGGTTGATACTGAAGGTGGGGTGGAGAGGATGCACCGGGACTTGGCAAAGTTGGAGGAATGGTCAAATATATGGTAGTTTAGATTCAATGCAAAGAAGTGCAAAGTAATGCACCTGGGAAACAAAAATCCAGCGGAAGAGTACACAATGGGGGGTGAGATAATAACAACTACAGAAATGGAAAGGGACCTGGGGGTATCCATATCAGATGACTTTAAGGTGGGCAAGCAATGTGAGAAGGCAGCAAGAAGAGCTGGTGGGATACTGGGATGCATAGGGAGAGGCATCACCAGTAGAAAACAGGAAGTTGTTATCCCTTTGTACAGATAGTTCATGAGACCTCATCTGGAGTTCTGTGTCCAGTTCTGGAGACCCCATCTCCACAAAGATATAGACAGGATGGAGGCTGTCCAGAAGAGAGAACTAAAATGGTGCAGGGTCTACACCAGAAGACATGAAGAGAGAGAGAGATTAAAGAAGCTTAATATGTATACACTCGAGGAGAGGCGGGAGAGGGGGGACATGATAGAAATGTTCAAGTACATCAAGGGAATCAACAGAGTCCAAGATGGTAGCATCTTTCAGAAAAAGAGATGTGCAAGAACAAGGGGGCACAATTTGAAGATAGAGGGGGGATGGCTCAAAGGTAATGTGAGGAAGTATTTTTTCACTGAGAGGGTTGTGGATACATGGAACAGCCTTTCTGAGGAGGCAGTGGACTGAAAAACAGTGAAGGAATTCAAGAATGCATGGGACAGACATAAGGCAATTCTAGTGGGGGGTAGGAGGAAGAAGGCTGTTGGTTAACTAGGATCTGCAGCCTATGCATTAGATATGGAAATGGGCAGACTAGGTGGGCCAAGTGGTCCTTTTCTGCCATCCAATTCTATGTTTCTATGTACTGCCAGATAGCTGAGTACTTAGAAAGCAGGTGTGTGAAATTAAGTGTATCAACCAGACGCATGGGGAGTAATACCCACAAATGGGAGGGCCGAAGGAGAAGGCAACCAAGGGAAAAGGCAAAGAACCACTACATGTTAGGATGTACAAGGTAGCGATCACACGGAGTACAGTTATGGGTACAAGAAGATCTCTGAGAGCTATGGGTTGAGGTAGAAAAGGTAACCTCTAGAAGAATTCAATAGTTGAGGTAAATATTGTGCCCTATTGATATATGTTGCCTGACCTCATACCTAGAATGGATAAAAATGAATGCAGAGGTACAATGCTGATAGATACAGTTTCCTTATTAAATGTATCAAGCTTGGGATGATAATGTATGGGTACATTAAGGAAGCTAGCTGGGATTGTTGTGCAAATGTACAATAAAGTTACTGAATATCAGCCCCAGGGTAAAGACAGATTAGGACAATTTAAAATGATAACTTATACTGTGAAAAATCTGTTTGAGGGACCCTGGGGTGGAGCTTATGGATGAGGGAGGGCCATAGCTCCATCCCCTTCCAAGAAGGTGGGAAGGTGGATTGGTATATCATGTACAATTTGTTTTTCCTTCTTTGGTTTTCCTTCTCTGCTGCAGCAATCTTTCTTTACTAATGTTTTCCAATATCTTCCAACGTCCATTGAGTTGGCCACTTTTGGCCGATTTCTCTCTTTTTCTACTGCTCTTTCTTTACTTTTTGATCTAAGTCTATTTTTCCTTTTGCTGAAGTTTAAGGATGAGGTTTATGATGTACCTCTATTGTTAAAATATGATGTAACTTTGAATCGGGTACTAGGAGTACTTATGAAAAGGGGCACGGATATGTAATGTGTATAGAGATGGATGTTATGTGGACTGTATGTCAGTTAAACGTGGATGTTTATTATGTTTAACTGGAGGATAAAAGCCCCAGGGTTAAAGAATGTATATTTTTTTTATACGCTTTTCATCCTTACTAGAATGATTTAAGGGACCCTGGGGTGGATCATCCAGGTGAAGGTGGGCTGGAGCTCCACCATACCCTCTTAGGGAAGGTTGTATCGGACAACCATCAGAAGGTTGCCCTCTTAGGGAATTCTGAATGCCTGGAATGAACAGCTTCCACTCCAGGTATCAAAGGAAGATTTGGAAAAGTATACTAAATTATCAATGGGACTTTTGGGAGCCCCTTACTGGCGAGAATTTGCCTGGAAAGCTAGAAATAGATTTTTCTATACACTGGCAAGGCTGGCCAAGTTCTCATCTGGAACGCCAAGCTATTGCTGGAGAGATTGTGGAGAAATATCTGCAGATCAGTTCCATGTTTTTTGGGCCTGCCCGCAGTTAGCAGGTTACTGGAGAGATATTTCAGAGGCATTAAAAGAATTGGTAGATGTGGAAGCTGTATTGACCCCTGAGCTAGTATTACTCTCAGTTCCACCAGAGGATCTCCCAGTACCCAGAGGATCATTGTTAATCACTTATATACTGGTAGCTAAAAAAGCAATTACTAGAAACTAGGGAAAGAAGATGCCCCCAAACATTCAGAGCTGGCGGGGAATAATGGGAGAAATTTATGTATTAGAGAGATTAATAGCCAAAAGCACAGATAAATGGTCTGCCTTTGAGCTTAAATGGAGGAAATGGATTATATATATTTCATCCTTAGATCCTACTTTTGTACCTTAGAAATATATTGACCCAGATGATGGTTTCTGTAAATGTCTTACAGCTCATTATATGAACTGCTTTAAGAATTATGTAAGTTGTCCTGAGACCTTTGAATAATGTATTGCTATGTACCTGACTGCTGTAATTATGTGCTGTCTTAACTTATATACTGTAAAAACTGTTCTATGGTTTTGTGAATGAAACTATAATAAATACAAAGTATAAAAAAAAAGAAAAAGAAGGTTGCCCTCTTAGGTGGGGAGGAATGTGACAGTGTGAGCCTTGTCAAGGAAGGGTGCCCTGAGTTTGTTCCAGACCCCCAAAAGACTCACTAAAATGTTTAGGAAGCACAGAAACAAATAAAGTAAAACTGCAGGACAGGAACAGCCATCCCCCTTATGTTCTGTTCCCTGTGTTTGCTAGACGCTGCCCTTGGCAAAGGGACAAAATGAAAAGTAAAAGCTGATGGCTGCACTTTGCAGCTGTAGGCAAAAGTCGGGAACTGTTTTCTGCAGCTCTAAATAAGAGCAGTTAATTAAGCAGCTTGTTGCTGCTTTACTTTAAAAAATACACCATTCTGTATGGTATATGGTTTGCATCTGCTCTAATGAAAGTTTCAAAAGAGCAGACACATACCTCAACAATAATAACACAGTTAAAATCACACTAGGACTCTGGGGCTCCATTAAGATTATCTGTGGTGTTTAGCTGAGCTCCTAGTAAGGTACACATTGCTCTAAGTAGAATCAAATAAAATAGATGTTTGGGCCTTGTTTACCAAAAGAAATTTACAAGGTGCTTACCTGAATTTAGTCCAGGAGGAATGCCAGTTTGGAAGTCAGAAAACACAAGAAAGCTAGATAAAGCTCTAAGGATAACTTTTATGAAACAGTCTTTCTTTACCTGTGGGGAGCCCCTTTGTTTACTGTATGTGATGCTGTTATAGGGCGGCTGGCAGCCCACAGACTGTCTGATTTTATGGAACTCCCAGTCAGTGAGGTCACTGCCAGAGGCGGAGCAAGGGGAAATTAAGTTTCTCATAGCTATAAAATTATGTAGCCAGGCCAGAATGAATATTATGTTAATGTTGCTAGGACTCCTATTAACCAAGGCTTAGAAATATCCCTTTTTCTTATGTTTAGGCCGGGATATGAGCCTCATAGAGATGTGTTTTAGTTAAAAGACATAATGTGGGTGTTTCCCAAGGAAGTGATGTCACTGGGACACAGAATAAAAGATTGCCACTAGGGGCTTAAAGTTAGATCGGGTATCAGTGGAGAGCTGACTGTGTGAGGTGTAGGACCTTTGATGCAAGAGCATGTATCTGCACACTTAAAGGAGCTGTATGTGTGCCACTGGTCACAGCAGTGACTTTGACATTTAAACTGCTGAACTAATAATTTTCTTGAATTCTGTTCAACTACTGATCATTTTATGAAAGGAAAATAAAATGATAAATGTCACCTGGCATTTTTTATGCACTTTAGCTGTGGTCTGCCTGAAGTTGTTATCCTGAAATCCCTACCCCACTACAGCAGCATATAAATCTATCACCAAAAAAATGACTGTAGGAGAAACCTCCAAAGATACAGGATTGGAAATCATTGGTTCTCACTATCCAACACAATGAGCAATTATACTAATAAAAGGAGTATAAAAAAAGAGAAAGAGTGGTGGCAGACTGGATTGAGTTGCTGGAGGATATCATCTCAATGAAGACTGTAGATAGCTGCAAGAGAGGATGCGACAGGGTAAAAGGGAAAATTGCATAAGGGAGGATGGGTGAATGTTGAAGGGGAAGGAGCAGTGGATACTCGGGGAGGGGGGAGGTGGATCCCTCGGTAGATACTGGGAGGTCTGCAAACTTGAGCAGACTAAATAGACCATAAAGACTTTTTGTGCTGCCTATTTTGATATGTTCATATCTTCTTATAGTCTTATTCAATTACTCAAACTTGTTAAGTTTGGCTATAGCAGGAAGAATAGGTCCTAATCTCTTAATAGCATAGATATCCTAAGAATTAAACAGAGAGCCCAATCTATCCAATAACGAAGGGGTAGAATTAGACTTCTATAAGAACTGTAAATGTACATAGGTTTTCTTGTGTCCTCTGGATTGCTGGTTTATCTTCCATCGGTTTATCACCAGTATTACTACTCTGTTTATTTAGATGCATATCACATATTGTAAATGAACCCTGGTGGAGACTGAAGCTGCAGCTTCCCACTGTTAATATATGCTAAACAATACATCACCAGTGGGTAGGAACACAGTCTACATTCCAAATGAAATACAAAATCACACACACACACACAACACACACACACACCCATAATGCAAAGCATCTTGAGATGTATATGCAAATTACCATGCCATTTTAGGCTGGTTCAGCTTTAAGCAAGAATGCATGGTGCCAAAAGGCCTCTCTACTTTCCTAATGGCTGTCTTGTTTTACTTACTTCTCCAAGGTCTATGCTACACAGAATACTTTCTACATAAATACATTTATTAAGTAGTTGCTTCTATGATAAATGGTCCAGAATGTAATTATTCTTACAAACATTTTTGAGACAATCTTGAGATACCAAAAAAGAGAGAAGAATGTGTGAAGCAGGAACCTAGGACTCCCTATTCAAAGCGGCTGTGTTTCCTGAATGTACTACTGTATATGGACCAGTAGTGTGCAGAAAGAAACATAGAAATTGTCAACAGATGAGGACCACCAAGCCCATCTAGTCTGCCCATAAGCATATCCTTCTTTGTGGCCTTTGACCCTACTTGGTCAGTGACTATCTCCTTTCCTTCCCACCCTAAGAGTCCCTTTAAGTCTGTCCCATGCATGTTTGAAGCCCCCCCACTGTGTTTGCTCCCACCACCTCCTGCGGCAGATTATTCCATGTATCCACCACCCTTTCAGTGAAGAAAAACTTCCTCACATTCCCCATTATCCTGCCCCATCAAGTCTCATATAATGCCTCCTCATTCTCTTAGTTCTCCAATATTGAAAGATGCTACCCCCCATACCTTGTTTATGCCCTTAAGGTACCTTAAGGTCCCTATCATGTCTCCCTGCTCCCTCCTTTCATCCAGTGAGTAAATACTGAGATCCTTCAATCTCTTCTCGTATGTTTTCTGGTGCAAGCTCTGTACCATCTTTGTTGCCCTTCTCTGGACTGCCTCCACCCTGTCTATGTCCTTATGTAGATGCGGCCTCCAGAATTGTACACAGTATTCCAGGTGAGACCTCACTAGTGTTTTATACAGCAGAATCACCACCCCCCTCCTTCTGCTAGTGATACCTTTGCCTATGCACTCTAGTATGCCACTGGCCTTCGCTGCAGCCTTTGTACTCTGCTTAGACTTTAGGTTATCAGAAATGATAATCCTGAGATCTTTTATACTAGTATCCTAATAGGATGGATAGGGATGGATAGTACCCCAAAACCCAGATTTCAGATGTCAAAAAATAATGTTGACAACTGAGAATGGATCTGCTTTAGTAGGATCCCTTCTATGGATCTGATCAGACTGGTTGGATCCATGGATCTGATGGATTCGACGGTCACATACATGGATCTAACTGGAGAATGTGACTATCTGACCATTGGATCCAATGGATCTCATCTAGGATGCCTGTATCCAACCTCGGATACATAAATATCTAACCTTGGATCCTAGATCTGATTTTAGTCAGATATTTACTGGATCGTAGGTCGGATACCAGCACTATACAGCGGAGGCTAGTCAGATCCACTAAAGCACTACCAGAACACCACTACTGTAGACACAATCAGGCTATTAGCATCAGATTTGTGATTGATTGTCATAACAGGAAATGCATAACTACAACCATTGTTGTGAGCGTAAGCCAGTGATTCTGGGGTTATGAAGTGAGGTTTTTTCATGAAGTTCCAGGTCATCCTGCCTGCTGCCTTGGTGTTGCAGTGGGCTACTAAAAACTGAATGAATGTACTGTTGTATTAATTATGCATCATTGGAGTAAGTAATTTGAAATTAACTAAAATAAGACTTTCAAGAAATGTTTAAAATACATTTACAACAGAACTGCACTCACATTTTGTGTGGTATGCACCTTTTATTTGGATACTGTGGAGTGATGGGACTCTGTAGCCTCACACAGGTATGCAGGACAGCGCTTGCATGTTGCATGCTGGACAACATTGTCATCCACAGTGGGACGCTCTTTTGAGCCAAGGTGACAAAATTGTAGCCCTAGTAGGTGGCACATCTCATTGAGCCACTCCAGTAGAAGTTGGCCCAGCAGGACTACAGGCTGTTATACAGGGAGGTACATGCATGTCTCAGACCAGAACATTTTGAGGACAGACTGTAAAGGTTCACAAGACACAACAGGCAACCAAATGAATGGAACAGATTTATGGGAATGCTTTGCAAAATGAGCATCCATAATATTTTTTAAAAACCAGCAAGGAAATCAAACAACAATATCAGCAGCAGTGAGCTACTGCCTCCATCATTGTGATGTCACAAAAAAAAGATAAAACATTCCGACAAGTGCACTAGTGCTGTAATTGTGCCATGCTTGTGCTAGCTCTTGTGCCAGTCCCTATCTAAGGTACATTCAAAGGCATTGAACTCAGGGTTTTAAATAATTGATTAGCAGCTTTTTTCTTAGGACTATACTAACTGTACAGAAAGTATTTATACAGATTTTCTAGAAGTGCTGTGTTTGTTAAACACAGTGAGGCAAGAGCTATGCATTTTCACAAAGATTTAGCACTTTTATGAGCAAAACACTAATCAATTTTTAGAGTTAAATAAATCCCTGGAACTGGTTCTATATCATTTGAATATAGGGCTCACTCCATACTGCACAACTGCAGTGCATTTGTGCAGCTCTGTGTATAGCACTGAACACAGAAGGCAGCACTGGGTGTGAGGGAGAGTACCAGTGAATGACACACAACAGCATAGGTATCAAAAATGTACTTTACTATACAAAAATGACAACAGGCCGTACAAACAAATGTAACAAGACGAACAATAACAGCTACTACCAACAACAAGTGGGAGGGGGTGGAGGATAAAAGGAAAAAGGGTAATCATCCATATGGAGCGTGGGTGGGTGGAGAAAACAAAGAAAAAGGAGTGTGGGTGGGTGGAGTGGAGTGTGGATGGGTGGAGAAAACAAAGAAAAAGGCAAACCACCTATAGAAGGGTGAGAACCCAAGGAAAAAGGGCAATCGCCTGTATTGGGGGGGCCATAAAAGAATATGGGCAACTGCCAGTAGAAAGGGGGGTGAGAAAAGAAAAAGGCAGCTGCCCAGTAAACCAAAACAAAACTAAGGGCACTCTCCATGACATTCAACAGAAAGGGTATCCATTCACAAAAATCAAAAGAAAGGGCACACACCCATTGAACTCAAAATAAAGAGCACATCCTACCACGAAATGTCCATAGGCTGATACCATCGAGGGGCTGCAGGTGGTGGTGGTGGTGGTGGTGGTGGTTGTAATATGTATGCCAATGCCACTGGCAAGATCTCTACCACAAGGGTGCATTCCACACTAGCAGCCAGGGCAGGCGGACCTGGCTTCTTAGGAGGTTGTCCCATCCCTCTGTCATGGCTGCATCCCTCTGACACCTGTGGGCTTCTGCATCTCTCTGGATACCTATGAAATGAAAAACAGTGAACACAGACAGCTGTACACACAGGACAAGGGACACAGGAGTGGCTTAATATGCATAACAGATGTACAACCAGCTGACATATGGGCTACCATGCCACACATAAATGTAGGGAGTCAAACAGCCACAATGGAATGTGCGTGGCATACCAGAGACAGCACTGTTGACCCAAACAGTAGAGGACTGCACATTCAATGAGTGTGCCATGCTGCAATGGAGCATGACTGAGACTTGCAAGGGACATACGATACCAGCAGGCATGCCAGATGTGGGAACACAGCACAAGTAACACAGGTCCAAGCTAGATACTGATAGGCAGTGTGATGGCTCACGTGGCTTGGTGCTGCACAAATACATCGAATGCCCTGCAGACCAGCCATCTAGCACACAGGCCAACACAGGTGTGAGGGCCAGCAGATATCCATGAGCCACCCTGGTCAGATACGGGGCAGGTTCAGGCGCCAACATGACTCACACAACAGAGCTGTATATGGATGGGACTGTCATGCAGCACTGTGTGCTGTGAGGGTAACATGTGTGCAGCAGTGTTGTATGTGGGTATGTGCACTGCACACTGTACTACAGTCAGCAAACAATGGTGGTGTGGCATGTAGAGCTGCCTGTAGGACCCCTCATCCCAGCAGCTGCTGGCCACACCCTAGATATAAGGTTCTTACCTACAGAGAGCCAGTGCAGGACAGTGGGCCCTGTGAAGACACTGTTGGGTCTGAATGTATGTATGGCCCAGCCTGTGTACAGTGGAATGATCATATACCAGTCATCACTGTGTTGGTCAGACACTACCGAACATACATCACAATGTTGGTCAGATATGGTAAAATACAGTCAATGCCACCAATGTCTACTCCGCCTCTGACCCCATGGCACATATGCCCAGCTCTGTTGAGATACAGTGGCGTGATATCCAGTGCATATGGCACTGGAGATGGCACTGCTGCAGGCAGACTATCATCAGTGCTGTATGATGCGCACACCAAGACAGAGTGGTGTACTGGTACTGCATTGGCCTGTGCCTACCTCCGGACGACCTATACACATACACAGTCCCGAGCATGTGGCACAACAGATCAGACTGACATTAACATGTGTAACAACCGAGGCTGAGAGCATTATCACCAGCTGCCAGGTGCACCGGGTCAGAGACACAGGGACCATGCCATTGCATGATTTATGGAATGCTGCAGAATGGTATACACACACAGGGCAGCACTCCTGCCTCAAGTAGATGCACAGCAGTAGACTGCACATATCATGACACACCACAGTGTTAGTGGTGGGACAATACTCCAAGTGCAGGGTGATTGTCCCCAGCTACAACTGCATAGCTGATGCCCCCCCTCACGTATGCATGCAGCATGATGAGGCACACACTGACATCTGTCTTCAACCGTAGAAGCATATAGCATAGCGTAGACATGCAATCCTGAGTGCGAAACACACAATGCAGGGTACTTACATGGATGATTTCTTGAGAATGGCTCTGCTGAGCCCCATCACAGCCTGATGATTGCTTACGGGCTGGCCCTGTCTGTGTCCCTGCTGTAGCTAGGCCCCTGGCCTGGCCCTGCTGGCTGCTGAGGTTTATGGAGGAGGACAATGGAGATGTGATCAACATCATGCAGTGGACTACATTACACAGTATCATACACCATAAACAGAATATGTGCCCATTTACCGGTATTGTGCACTAGCTACCACATGTGCTGGTGCACAAGGGCAGAACTGAGCAGGGCCATGTTGTACTATTGTGAATAGCTGTGGCACCACACACTGGCATGCCATGACTGAGCTGTAGCAGGAATGATACATCTCACTGTTGAAGGTATGGCCTAGCATAGTGTACACCAGCCTATGTAGTGTCCATATCCTTCCATCCTCCTCACCCCTGTACAACATACCCATACATGTGAGCTACAGGCCATGTACACCTCATAGTATGCATTTGGATGCATGGAACACCAGGTCTCATCAGTGCAACTCTAGGGGAGGACATGGTACCATTGGTGTAGACCAGCACAGTGCCCGGTACAAACCTGGCACACCCTGTGCAATATAACAGTGCCCCATGCATTACCTAACATATGTATACCGGCGCCCATACAGTGTAACACAGACAGTGCATGCAAAACAGACAGTGGCCTCACCCACATGCTGCTGAGTACAACTATCAGCGCAGTTACATGTAGAAGACATGTGACATCCTTCTGGGTGATACCTGAAAATATTTATTTTTTTTATTTATGTATTTCACCATTAGGACCTTTGAACACAAATTGGCTCTTTTACAAAGGCTCCAAGTCAATGTATTACACAATACAAATCAGTTAATCACACAACAATACAGAAACGGGAGGATCAACAATGTGAAAGAAAACAAACAGCGATTACACCCATAATAGCAAGGACAGACAATGGTTACGTAAGTGCATGATTGAAAAGTGACATCCTCCTCCAAAGCAGGCAAGGACTACAACGTAAGTGCAACCTGTGGCTAGAAAGGCAACCTGGTAAAGGCTTTGTCCGTATGTGGGGGGTAGGGGGAGAGGTGAGGTAGGTGGATAAAGTGGGTCCAATTTACAGGGAACAGGTAAGGGTTTAGTGTGAGGCGCAGGGCAGCCAATGCAAGGCTTTGTCATGGGTGGAGGAAAAGCAAGGGGGAGAAATAGAATGAGGAGGGGCAGGTGTGGGGTGGGGGGAGTAAGATTTTGAGAGAGGGGAGTAGTCAAGGGGGAGGAGAGGGGTGGGTACACAGCAGTAGGCATGAACATGTCCAGTGTATTGTACCTGGTAAACAGAAACCTGAATAATGTTAAATGGAACAATACATTACTCTGTCATTCACCCTGACACTGCAGTCAAGTCACTGTGGTCGCACACAGTCATGCTGCCATGGCAGATTCACACCTCAGGGATTCACAGTGTGTCCTGTACTGTACAGGGCATCAGTGGACATCCATTGGGACAGTGTACAGCAGCATTGGAAGGTGCAGACCATACAGCTGACAGGGTCCAATAGGACAGAGGGGTCACAACAGAGAGGCACCTGCCCTGTGCATGTCCCTGACGCACATGACCTAGGAGGTATATAACCTTGGAAATCATATGTCACCCACCAAAAGAATAGATACAGCTCTCTGTACTCACTTGGCTTAGGCACTGTGCCACTCTCCACCATCACCCTGAGCTGCTGCAGGTGGCAATGTTTCCTCCTCGACAGGTCATAGTACCTATTTTGGCACTGGTCACCTGTGCAGGTGAGACTGGTCCTGTGGGTGAGCCTTCTACCCAAAGATGCCCATAATACTCTTCTGGGCCTGTTGGTTATCTCCTCACTCAACCTCTGGTCCTCCCTGGCAACTAGTAGTTCCATCAGGTTGGCCAGCTCACTTGTGAGCCAACTGATATCCCTCTGTAGGGCAGGTCTCTTCCTATCTTCCATTGTTGCTGGGCCTAGAGTCTGGCAGCAACACCACAGCAGTAACATCAGTGTCCTGGCTCTATGGGTGTGGCCTTCCTGTCTGTGCAACACATTTTGCTATTAGCCCTGTGCCAACATCATTTAGCATGGCACGTTGTGTACTTGTGTGGGGATCTTCAGCATGCAGGAGGCATGGGGTGGTACATGCGACACTATATCATGCATAGCTGTGCTGTATGATGACATTGTCCATGGCACATGATGCCACGCCTGCAACATATATGGACGGTGCACTAGTGCTAGTGCAACTACACTAGTGTTTGTGGCAAAACTGCAATATTCAACCAATGTATGCAAATGAGCTACTCCTGCAGTCTGAGGGCAAACACTCACATTAACATGAAATGAAAAAAGTAAGTGTTTGTGCTCAAAGGGGACTAATGGCTATCCTACAGGGTTACCGCAAGGTGCTACTAGCAGGGAATTAAGAGTCATGCACATACGTGACCTTCATACAGGTCAGGTAATTTTCTAGCAGCACTTCTTGCTAACAAAAGGCTGGAGGTAATGTAACCATTCTATCAAACTTCTCATTTACTGTGAAATTTAGACCTTTTAAGCATTGCAAAGCAAAGAACAGAATATACAGATATTGCTTACTGTCCTGGATATTCACTCCATTTTTGCTTTAATTTTTCTTCTTGGCTCAGTCGCCTAATTCCATAAATGACTGCTTTCCAGCTTTTGGGATAGTTGCAGTAGCCCCCCATTAGTCTTGTCATTGCTGAAAAAAGGGTGATTAGTTGCACTTATACAGAGATTTTACCGTTGTGCGTTTAGCAATAATTCGTAGTGTTGCTTGCTCCTTACTAAGGGCTGATCGTTGTGCTCACTCTGGTGAGATTAGAACATGAGCGCCACAACAGGTGCACCATTCATGTCAGTGCTGATGTTCTGGCATAGTGACACCTTCCTCTTAACTACCGAGTGTGTGCACCATGAACGGCCCTTTGTTATGGGCAAGCAGCACTATGAATTGCGGAGACCTGGGGGTGACCCTATTTGATAACCTAAAGGTGGCCAAACAGTGTGACAAGGCAGCAGGAAAAGCAAGTGAAATGCTAGGGTGTATAGGGAGCGGTATCACCATCAGAAAGAGGGAAGTGGTGATACCCCTGCATAAATCACTGGTAAGACCTCATCTATAGTACACTGTTCAGTTCTGGAGACCACATCTCCGGAAGGACATAGACAGGGTAGAGGTGTCCAGAGGAGGGCAACTAAAATGGTGCAGGGTCAGTACCAGAGGCCGTAGGAGGAGAGACTAAAGGACCTCAATGTGTATACCCTGAAAGAAATGAGGGAAAGAGGGGATATGATAGAGACTTTCAGATACTTCACGTGTATAAATAAGGTACAGGAGGGAAGCATTTTTCAGAAAAACAGATACTCAAGAACAAAGGGGCATGCTATGAAGCTGGATGGGACTAGACTCAAGGGAATCATGAGGAAGTACTTCTTCACAGAAAGAGTAGTGGATGCCTGGAACAGTCTCCCAGCAGAGGTGGTGGGGCAAAACTGTAACGGGATTCAAGAATGCATGGGATAGGCATAAGGGAACCTTAGTGGTTAGGAAGGGGAAAGCTATGCCAGAGATGGAGTAGGATCTACAGTATTTCAGAACATAAGGAAAATGGGCAGACTAGGAGGGCCAAGCAGTCCTTACCTACTGTCAGTTTCTATGTTTCTGTGTTTCTATGGGATCACATCTGTCCAGCTGCTCCTGTAACAGTTGGACCTCTGGCTCAGAATCTGCTACAGGGTGTTCCTCTGGGCTGGAAAGCATATCCCACAGTTGAGTGCCATATTGTGTAGTATACAACAGGCAAGGAGTATTGCACAGGCCCTCTGAGGTGTGTATTGTAGGGCACCACTGGAATGATCAAGGCACCGGAACTGCATCTTGAGTATTCTAAAGACATGCTCGATGATGTTGCATGTGGCGCTGTGTACCACACTGAACCTGTCTTCTGCAACAGATGTAGGTCATAGAACAGGTGTGAGGAACCTGGGATGCAGGGGATATGCCCTGTCCCCCATGTTAGGTAAAGGGCATTGCTTAGTGCCATCATCTGCAACATAGGGGGAGAGGCCATTGGGCTATACTCACCAATGAGGTGAACACTAGGGATGACCCCACCTTCAAATTTCTAGCACAGGATGGAGTTGTGCCAGATGAAGGCATCATGGGCACTGCTGGGGTACTGTGCCAGCACATTGGTGATGCACCCTGTTACATCACACATCACCTGGCAACTGATGAAGTAGTACCCCTTCCTGTTGATATAGGTGTGAACCCATACAACCGGTGGGTGCCTGGATAGCAACATGGGTGCAGTCGATGGCACTGAGTACAGCTGGTAGGTGAACAACTTAATAAAACTGCTGCATGGTTGCTGTTCACTCAGCTGGCATGCTAGAGAATATGATGAACTTCCCAGCATAGGCCAGCAGGGTATCTGGGAACTGGCCAAACATCTGCGAGGTGGCTGACTGTGGGATACTGGCGTTGTTCCCCACCAGTGTCTGGAAGGTTCTAGTGGCCAGGAAGCACAGTGCAGCCATCATCTTGAACTCTATGGACATTGTATGGCTGGGCCGAGTCAGTCTGGAGCTGCTATTGCAGCAGCTTACACAGCCGCATGAGCATGTGCCTGTTGAGCCTATACTGGTCCCCAGTCTGGTCATCACTGAGGACTTTGAATGTGGCTCATAGAATGGCATTGTCTGTTTGCAGCTTAGCACCTCTGTGGTCTTCCCCTGGTTCCAGGGTGGGCATTGGCCCTCTCCTCATCCTCCATGATCAGCTGCATCAGTAAATGATGTGTGCTGCCACGTGAACCATCTTGGTTTGTGGTCTGCGGTGTCTCCCCCGCCTCTGGAGTTTGCTCTGGGTTTAGATTGCCTTTTTAAAGGCGGTAATTGCTCTGTGCTTTTGGACTGGACAGTTCCCTTTATGCAGTGCTATCATGTTAAATATCATGCTGCACACATTTTACAGGTTACTACCCTCTGGTTTGGGTGCTGTATACATTACCTCTGCACTAGTGCATTCTTGCAAATAGTGGGTGCAGCAGTGCCCTCCGAATATGGGATTCTAGCACTAAGCAGGCACAGTATGGGCACAAACACTTTGCATAGTGTGCAAAGCTTTGAATATGGGGTCCCAGAAGTAGACAAGCAGCTAGAATAGATTACATATAGGGGATGTGAATCCTGTTTTCGAGCCAATGGACACAGTTATTGGGGGCTATGCTCGAAAGGGCACAAATTATGCGTAATTTGTGTGTAAATCACCTGCACACCTACATGGCAATGGACAGGAGCAGGATGCATGGATTCATGACCGCAAGCACTCCCCGGGTACCTGCCCATGGCTACGTCCCCCTCCGGCGCACAGCTGGATTAGGGTTGAATGGGGGCGGAGTGCGGGAGGCAGGCGTGCATCCAATCAGATGCCCATCCTGCATCCCAGAGTTGGAGCCCTTGTGCTGCAGGTGCAGGGGAGTGCAGGAAGGCATAGGTCTGGGAGTTTTACATCTATGGGAACTGGCCCGAATGGCCTGGGCTGGGGCGGCAGTGTGCCGGGATACCCGTTGCTGCTGTGCCCCATTGGTAACAGATGGGGGGCACATAGGCACTTATGGCAAGGTCCCTGAGGCATAACACTTCTCACACTGGCTCGGCACTCCATGCCGTGGTGAATCACACAGAGTAAGGGCATGCCCCCGGCACACCCCCTGGACCACCCGTGACACATAGCATCATGGTCGCCCTGGGGATCTAGTGTGAAACTGGCTGGCATGCCATTTGTTACTGTCACCAGAGGTCCGCTGCATGGCTTTCAGACTTAGGGATGCCTATTCACCTCACATAGATGGTACGTAGGCATCGAGAATAGGCCCCATTATGAAAAGAAGTATTTGAAACAGAAGTGGAGATCTGTCTATAAATAAGGATTTTTAAAGTTGCTATTGTCATGTCTGGCACTCTTTAAGAAGATCAAGAAATTACTTTAAAAAGTCAGATGGTGCCTAAAGGCCTGATCAATCCGGAAAATGGTTTAGACCCCTCATGCAGGTGTGGAGGGCTTGTAAAAGCCACAGAGTGCCACCTCTGCACAACCAAAGCATTCCACAGCACTCACAGCATGGGTTGCGATTTGTGTTGGAACTCCACACCCAATCCCACTCCACCAGTGAGTCTTTGTGGGTGGCTAGTATGGGGTGGGCATGGGGCTCTATATGTAATCCTCAGCTTGTGTTGTGTGCTATGGCAACTGTGCAGAAGGTGGATCACTATGCAAGCGGGGACCCCGCAGGAGTACTTATGTGCCTTCTGAACACAGCTGCCATGGACTTTCGTGGGGCCTGATTCCTCCTCCTCCGCACACATTTGCCTCAGCCCACCAAGATAGCATGGAGGGCTGGAAGGACTAACTGCCAGTTTCATGAGTTTATTTAAACATTGCTGTGCCAACTGGGGATATGGATATGGCAGTCCCTGGAGGACTAATGCACCCCTCCATTCCCTGATGTACGTGGCATTCAATTAGACTTCTGGTGTCCACCCATGCTCTGCCCCCTACGCCAGATGCTTCTAGTCCTACTGCAGTGCTTTGCCCACACATACAGAGGGGGTCAGGGGCTGTGAATTCAGCCATGTTTGCCCAGATCTGTAGATGCAGATGCAGGGTTCTGTCTCTGGATACACACAATATTCTCTGTGAATTGGGCCCTAAGTGTGTTTGTGGAGGAGGGGGTGGTGGTTGGAAGCTGAAGAGTCCCTGAATGTATCTGTACAAAGGACTGTACAACTGTGGTTATTTTCTTACTCTGTAGATGCAGTGTAACTCAAATTAGCTATAAACTAAGTCGTACAAGATGCGTTGGAGTAGGAACTGGTGCAGCCTTTACTGTAGCAAATAAATAGACTGAAGCATGAGGCCACTCTCAGTAGAACAGCTGGAGGAAGGTGCCCTGTGTCACCCAGAACAGCTGCAAATGATGGACTTTCATTTAAACCAGCTGGTAGAAGACTTGCAGCTTTATGGCTAAAAAATGGATAAAGAAAGACATGGAACTTCTGTAAGCGTAATTAAAAAGTTCAGTTTATTTCTATTCATTCTGTTGTAGATTGCCTATCATTATTTTCACATGTAGAAAAAAACAAGTTATCTTTAGAGCAGTTACAATAGAAATCTGTAATTTACTTAAATACAATACAATACTTTATTGTGTAATCCTAGGGTAGCATATTTAAAGCATTCACAAATGGATGCCAACGTGTTGATGCAATCATTAAATATTGATATGCAAGTGAAGGAGGCATATTCAAAGTACCAGAATGGCAATAGTGTGAGCCCAAAAACATTTTGATATGCCTGCTGTCACAAACTGTACTGTGAACGCAGTGTAAAATATACCTGCACTCACAGCACAAACAAAACAAATAAGCAAGCACACTTATGTAAGCTCACAGTAGCTCCCAGTGCAGAAAAATACACGAATGACATAACACAAACAGAGGCAAGTTGCTGAGGTGATTAGTACACAGAAAAACAATACATATGCTGACAATAACCATGTCCCTTCCCCACAGATCCACTCATCATTCACACACCCATCACCCCTACATCTAAATAAGTCGAACAGGAAACTCACTTGGTAATGCCCCATGACCTATCCCCATGACATACCCCCAAGGCAGTACACAAAGAAGACAGGCTATGAAAAGCCTCCCTTCCAAAATAAGGAGCACACAATTAAAGGCCTCCCCCATGGCCGTACTGAGCACAGGAACAAAGAAGCCCCTCCTCTGCACTGTGAAGGGGGATCCCCTCCCAGGCACAGTAACATGAAAGGTACCCCTAAACATCCTATCCTGGGCACAGTAATGCAAAAGGTACCCCCACCCAAATCTCATCCCAGACACAGCAACACAAAAGGTAACCTCTCGCCCACAATTAGCCCATCCTTGGAATAGTAGCAACAATCATAACACAGTAGAAGACCCCCAACACCACATTTCGAAACAGTGCCCTGGCCACTACATATGATATATCATCAAAAGCTTGGCACCTTTCCTAATCACAGAATCATGCTAAGCATAGGTTTATGCCAGCAGAGGTGACTAATGCTGTCCATGTCCCTCAGTTGCTGATGATGGGGCCACAGTAGTGGTGGAGACTTGTTGCTCTTATTGTTACGTGCCATTCAGAGCCAGACGATGCTGCCACTGGATGGTGATGAGTTCTTCAAGAAGATTGTGTTTGCCATATGTGCCATAGGTTTGCAAGCATCACTGCCAACATATGACCAGGTCTGGTCCTCCCCTGCTGCTCCTGACTTTCACCTGCCAAAATAAGAGATCTCAACTACAGTGAACAGTGAAACAGACACTCACAGATAGACAAAGAGAAAATATCTGTAGTACACCGTGTGCAGATCAGACCGTATGACTATTACAGTACAGGTGAGAAATGGCTATCATCACACAGCAATATCTGCACATTTGTACACATCTATACACATGGCACCTCAACATGTGTTTCATGCTGTTCTGTGTGTTGCAATATATCTGCTCGATGAACAACTGGGGGCTTTGTGTTATGTATAAAATCCATGCAAAAGCCAGCCACTCCAAACAAGATGACGTTGTATAATCCAAAGTTCAAGCATTAACAGGGGTCCACAGGTCCTGGCTCAGCGTTTCACATCTTGGGCTTCTTTGAATAAACTTTGTTAAACTTTGATTAAAGACTGCTGACCTTTGCCTGCTGGCCCCAACCAAAGAGCTCAGCTGAATATTGATATTAAAGGACAGGAGTACCCATCTGGACCTTGTGTATTTCTTGCAGCATGGTATTAGGGACATATACAGAGCTGCCACTACTGGACACACAATACAGGTGACACATACCAGAGGAACATACATGAGGTTATGGTGCCAACTTTGTATGCATGCAGTGTGCTGTGTCATTGCTATGCAAAATGTGACCAGAAGGAGCGACATGTCCTATTCAAAATCAACATTCTATAACTGCAATGCTGCCAAAACTAATAATGGGTGGTGAAGCCATGTCACATCTTCACAGAGTAATTACTGCCTACTGCACTGGATGTTCCTGCACCTCCATCCACTCTTGCGGTTCTTGCCACTTGCCTATGACCTTGTTGCATATCTTGGGTTTTGCCATTTCCTGCAGAATACAGAGAGGCAGCACAGTATTAGTATGTGGACAAAAAACATGATTCCATCCCCCTTCCTACTAGAGTCACCCTTCCAAACATGGTGCACATATATATTTCCTCAAGCATGCAGTACAAGTGCATACATCAGTTCATACTACTGCTTGGTTCCCTGAACACACCCTGAATGAACCTCAGCAGGGCATACAATTTGTATCATCTAGTCCTGTGTCCAGAATCTACTGTGTAGAGCACAAGTGCTATTATGTGTTGACATTATGCTGTGAGTGACAGTGTGTCACCAGTTCCTGTACCAACACTGATCTAACTACAGGGATGTCATGGCCAGACAATAACTGTCGGGGCCATAGAAGTACATATAAAGCACAGGCGACCACTAACAGACATGATGACATCCATTCTGCAGGGCAAACACAGATGAATGGATATGACTTGGGTGTGTACATGTTTACCCCCAACCAATGGCCCTGATGGCCCTGGGCAATATACACAGCATACTATACACACCTCTACACTGATCAACTCCCTCCTACCCTGCATCACAGACATTGTCAAAATTGGTCCCTTCAAAATCGCCCTCTGGAACCATCTCTTCGATGCTCATTGCTTTAGATGCACCTAATTAATCCCGCTGTGGGATCCTCCTGTCAGGCCTCCCTGACTTAAAAACATCCTCAGGACAGCCTATCCTCCCACCCCACTCCCCATCCCTACCTCCACCCTCTCCAGGTATTATCCAGGTATGTCCAGGGCTGTACCCCCAATGTAACCCTTGGGTACCTTGTATTTGACTGTAACCTATTATAAGTAACATTATTATGTAACCTATGTGTACTCTGTGTTTAATGTTCTACACCTGTACTGTTCTCACTGTTGTAATCACACTGTGTAATTCTGTCTACACCCCCACCGTGATGAGATGCCTTTGTAAATCAGTCCATGACTCAAAGGTTGTAAATCTGACTTTTCTAATAAATAAATTAAAAAAAAGATCAGTACAGTGCATCATTATACTGGACTCACCTACTCCACTGTTGCACAAGTCAATAGCTACACTACTGTAAGCTCAAGGACAGAACATATCCTTACCAGCAACTGACGCCCCTCCACTCGCAACCTTGGTACAGAGTTGTGCCAACTTCCCCTCCTCTTTACAGCACAAATTATTCCATCAATGCCTGCACTGTTCTGCAGTATTTAACAAAACTGGATGCCCACTGCAGCCATTGAACAACAGCCCCTGTAAGTCGATCAGCCCTTGGGAGCAGCTTTGCATTGGTGTCAAAGAGGCATCCTTCCCACCTGGTGACTTCTGCCAGCAGGAGGGCAAGTTCCTCCCCGGTGTAATACTTCTCACACTGCCTGTCATGTACTCCACTAGCATGCTCTGTCATGCTTTCATTGTGTTTCTCTGGCACTTCTGCTCTGACAGGTACACCCTATGTAAGATCGGCAGTATAGTACTTTTTACAAGGGCAGCATTGATGACTGTGTTAGCAAATGCAAATGAGTGCTCTGTAGAGTATACCAGGCTATATCCCTTTTGCAGTGCATTTGATTAAATACACAGTGATGACGTATGCGAGACATGTTAGCACTCACACAGAACTGGCTAGCATTCGCTGACATGTGCGGCTGTGCAGGAGCTAACATTGCATGATTTCACAGATTACACTTCACTGCACAATGTTATTTGACTAACGACTATGCTAAGTGACAGCTAGCCATTTGATTGTGAGGTTCAAGTACAAGGTACAGGGTCCTGCATGCACTGTGGTAAAGTGGAACTACATTCCATGACAGGACCTCATGCTTGCTGGGGCGAGACTATGAGCAATACTGCAGCATCTCAGTGGCAATTCACTGATGGGCTTTACATTTTATGGCAACACAAATGAATCCAAAATGCAATCTAGTTCATTGGATCGAACACTTAAAAATAGATAGCCTGGGGCAGTTCCGCAGCTGCACAGGCAAGGCAATATAGACACAGAAACAGAAGTTGACAGCAGAAAAAGACCATTGGTCTATCCAGTGTGTCTGTAATACCCTATCCTACTACCGTGACCTAGGTTAGCATTTTGAAACACTCATGTCTGTTTTCAGATGCAGGTGCCGAAATGTGCTCAGGAACTTAGTCCAAGAAAAGCTGGTATAATGTCCCAGATGGAATTCCGCACTTGCATCCAAAAAACAGACACAATTCCTGCAGTTGCAGCAGAAATTGCCATAAACTGTGGGAGTTGTGAATGTGTCAGGATGTTTGAAAATGTGCTGCAAGAACCCCGATACATTTTCCTGAATGCAGCATGTGTCCAAAATATGGACGGGAGTGCTGCGTCCAGTTCTTTAAAAATCCTGACTCTAGTGTGTATATGGGATTTGTGCCCACACTACCTGCCTCTGTGTTCCCTCTCTTGCCTCTACTCCACTGGTTGACTATTACACTCTTAACTCTGTCCCAACCATGTCTGAAGCTGGTAATGGTTTGGTGCCCGCCACCTCTGCCAGCAGGCTGTTCCATAGCTCAGCCACTACGCCTGTAAAAAAAGAACTTCCTCACGTCCTTCCTGAATTCCCCTCCCCCCAGCTTCCACTTGTCACTGTTCTCTAGATTTGTTAGTCCTGTTTAACAGTTCCTCACAATTGACCTTGTTCATGTATTTTAGGAACTTGAAGGTCTCCATCATATCATGTGCTTAACTCTTCCTCGGGTCACATCTGGAAATGAGCTTCTGCTCAGTGTGCCTTTCCCCACCCCTCCCCCCAAAAAAGTTCTAAATATTGCCCCTCTCCCTTCTGGCCTGCAGTAAGTGCATGTTAAGTGTCCTAAGCTGATTCTCAGATGATCTGTCTAGCAGGCCCTGAATAATTGTTGTTATGCTATGCTGCATCATCTCCAGCCTGTCTCTGTCTTTCCTCAAGTGAGAGCTCCAGAAATTGGGCACAGTGCTCCAAGTGTGGCCTTCCCTGTGTTCTTTAGAGAGGTAGTAATACTTCCTTTCTTCTGCTGTCACAAAGCAATTCTGGCATCATGATTTGGACTGGAGATAGGGCATAGGGAAATTGAAGGGTTATTTATTGTTTTTTTCTACAATCTGTTTTATTGTCCCATGTCTCCCTCCCACCTGCCCAGTGCTGGTTTACCACAGCGGTGCTCCTGTGGATTTCTCCCCCTGCCTGCCCACTTGCTTGAGATCAGTACTGCTGGGCTGCAAATCAGTGCTGCTCTAATGGCTCCCTCCCTCTCTCCCACTTATTTATTTATTTTATTATTTATTTATTTAGTTTTTGTTGACCGGGTAAGTGCATGAAACCTGGCTGGTGCCAGCTTAGTACCATTCCATTAGCTTCCTCCTGCTTGCCCACTTCAACACTGGTGGCATGTTTTGTGTCGTCATTTGGCTTCCACATCTGGATTGTAAAAGGGTTGCACCACTGCCCCCTCCAAACCAGGGTGAACATATAATGGAGCTGCCAGCAGACTCATACTAATGACATTTTAGGGCTGTTAACAATAATTTTAGCCATTTAGTTCAGGGTTTTCAGTGGTGGTGGCCATCTTTGCTGCACCAAACATGCCATTTCTGTAGTAGAGGCTTCTGTTTCCAGAGCAAGATCATGCTTCTGTGGCAGTTACTGCAACCACAGAATTGCAGAAAACACAGGGCCCTGGCCATGTTAACCTATTTAGTGCCTCAGCACCACAATAGTGTCTTGAAGCCAAAAACACATATTGGAAAATAACATGTAGATGAAGACACTTAGCAGTTAAGGAAAAAAAACACTATTTACATATCATTAAATGCCATTACCAGACTATTACCATATTGTTAGATCCTCTCCTTGTTATAGTACCCGAAGCCAGTATTCTGAAGTGTAAGAGGATATGCTTCCCTGAAATGTTTATGCCACAAGTTCGTTTTGCCATGCAGTACTGCACAGAAACATAACTTGTCTGCAGAAAAGGACCACTTAGCCCACCCAGTCTGGCTGGATGGTCCCTGTTTAGTCTGTCTCTGCAGACCCTAACTGATCTCTGGTGATTCTCCCTCACTGCAGCACAGGCTTAGTACTCACAGAACAGGGTGCCTGCCATGACCACTTATTTAATGTGAATTTGTCACTCTTAAGGAAACTTTGGCAAACATGGTATCTAGACACTTCTGGTTATATTTAGAGTCTGTCTGCACTTTGCTTCCTTTGCTCTGCATTACTGTACTAGAATATTTTGCATGGTAACAGGTTCCTTCTCCCCTAGAGTTATCAGCTTTTGCTACTTAGTCCATTGCTGAAGTCACAATCCTCTTTCTGACATCACAGTTTGTTAAATGGTTATGATATCTCAAACACTAAAACCACAAATATGTAGCTGTCAATAACATGCCACATCATACCCCCCACTACATGGGTGCTATGACCAGTGGACAGGCTGCCTGTCCCCTCCCTCCACCTGGTAGTGACATCCCCTTAACCTACCCATGTACCATGCCAAAAAAGTCACATCGCATCACACAATTGCAGGCTCTAACATATTTAAAAATGGCAAGCTATAAGGATCATGTGGCTGCTCTTACTGATCTCAGGAAATATTCATCCAAAACCTGGCCTGATGACATACACTGCAACAGTTCATGAGAAACAGAATGGTCTGACAATAGCATCTTTAAATATCTGCAGCCTGCTAGCAAAAATGGACACCCTCCAAATCTGGGTCCAGCAGCACCAGCCTGACATTCTTGTGATAGTAGAGACCTGGCTATCACCTAGGGTGCCAGACTCTGCTATACAACTCACTGGGTATGCTGCCTTCAGACTAGATAGACTCGGTAAAAGAAGAGGTGGTTGTATTATATATGTTAAAGACCACATTCAGGGCCAAATGCTTAACTCATGTGACACCAAATGTGGGGCTCAACTGATGGCCATAAAAGTAATACTTGGCAAGAACGGGAAAACCCTAACAATAGTATTGGCCTATATTCCTCCCAAGGAACAAGCGAACGGTTTCAATTCTGTCATCAACTACCTCTCTGAAGTGGGACCAAACACAGAGCTGTTAATGGTTGGAGACTTTAGAATCAACTGGTCCTCCGCTGAAGCTGTACACTACAGGGACTCATAGCCGCTCTCAACCTTGTGCATTGATAGGCTCCACCACTCGGTACAACAGCAGAACCGGCATGGGGTCAATAATCGACTGGGTGGTAACAAATCAGCCAGTAAGAATATCCTCCATCACGGTTCTCCCTGACTCCCTCAGTCACCACTTCCCGGCAATCTGCAAATGGCCGAATAAGGCCCAAAAGGCGCAGCCAAGACTATTACTGCTAGACTTCTGAAGAAAGGCAAGTTGGGAGCTCTAAGAGCACACCTCAGCCTCCAAGACTTGTGCTCACCGTCTCACCCACACATGTGACCTGTACACTCAGACCGGCTGGCTCCAACTATCAAACCGCATAAAGTTTCTCACCTGCTCCATGATGAAAAAAATCTACCTTGGCCTTGCACCTTCTGGGGTCTCAACTCTGTTACAACACCGAATTAACAAATAGTGCCTTAGGAGATCCACGCTACAGCTACTGAAAGTCCCCCACTGTCACACTTCACAGTGACAATACTCTTTTGCTTATCGAGCACCACTGTGGTTCGATGGCCTGAGCCTAACCATCTCCTCTGCCCCAACTATTGGTATGTTTAAAACTAGGCTCCGGGACTATCTCATCACCAACAGCTCCTGTGACTGCCCAACTTAACCTTGTTTCTCCACTTCCCTTTCTGCTCTAGTTGTCCCCCCTCCTCCCTCCTCACTGGATTCTACCCTCACATCTTGGTATACCCAATGCTGCACTTTTCACCCTCTCACCACCCTTCCTACATTCCTTCTCCCCCACCCTCTTCCCTCTCCCTATGACTCTGGCACTTCTTATCTGTTGTCTATTTTCTCTGACAAATGCCGCTGGCTGCCTTGTTACAATGCTACCCTTGAACTGTATTAATCTGTACTCTGTTTGCAATGTCCACATTGTTGTAATGCCTGTCTTGATGTTCCCCATAATTTGTCTTTCTCTGATGTGGAACCTTTGTAAAAGAGCCATGGCTCAAAGGTATTTGTAATCCTAGACTTCATAAATAAATAAATAAGATTGGAGCTCTATTGACCACAAAACAGATGTCAACACTGCCCTAGAATGCTTTATAAGCAAATTCAATGAAGTGTGCAATATCTACGCCCCCTACACCAAAAGAAGGATCCACGGCTATGACAGCCCCTGGATCATGCCACAGCTACTAGCTCTCATGAAAAATAGATGACTTATGGTACAAAGCAAGGAACTCTGGTACCCAGACAGACTACCAGAACAATAGAGCTGCACAGAATAAATGCACCTGGGCTATTCGCAAGGCCAAAAACACTCACTTTAAAAATGAGCTGACAAACTCTTGGTGTGACAGTAGATGGTTCAGGGAGAACACCAAGTCCCTAATCTGTAAACCTAATAAAACTCCCCCACCTTCCTGAACATTGAGGGCCAACCTATGCAGGATCACAGTCGCATAGCAAATGTCTTCAACAAAGCGTTTACTGACCTCAGCAGAGTGTTGCCCCCTAGCTTCCTTCAACACCAATCAGATACTTGCACCGAAGGAAACCTGGGGACACAATCAAACTCCCATCTACCTTTCTACTTCAGAGCTATCACCTTTATGGAAGCAAAAAAGTACATCTAAAAGCGCTAGGTAATTCCAGAACTAACTCTGATCAACTTGATCTAAAACTAATTAAACTCACCCTGGACATAACTCTCAAACCCCTCACCAAAATCTTATTGTGGTTACCCCTGTTTACAAAAGTGGTGACAGGGCCAACTCTACAAATTATCGCCTAATATCTATCCTTCCTCTACTCTCCAAGGCCCTGGAGTGAATTGCAACCAACCAACTGGCAGAATATCTAGACAAGCATCATTTACAATGTCAGCAACAACATGGATTTCGAAAACAGCACAGTACCACAACCACTCTAGTGGAGTTTACCAGCTTTATCCATAATGTGCTAGACAAAGGGCTCTTGGTGGGGGCAATATATATTGATCTCACCAAGGCCTTTGGCACCGTCAATCACAATCTGCTCCTAGATCAGCTCTCCAATACCAGCGCTCCCCTGCAACAATAGCATGGTTCAGAAGCTACCTCTCTGGGAGGGTCCAAAAAGTGAAAATCCTGGATACCTTCTCTGACAACCTCAGTGTTAACACAGGGGTTCCTCAAGGCTCTATCCTTGGCCCTCTACTGTTTAGCCTGTTCTTAAACAACCTCCCTCAATTGGTAAATGACCAGCTACTACTATATGTGGATGATGCGGTCCTATATTCATGTAATGCTGACCCCTACATACTGGAAAAACAAATGCAGGCTAATTTCATTGCATTTGAGCACTGGTTCCTTCAGTCAAAACTGCTCCTCCATTATTAAAAAAAGGCAAGACTATGTTATTCGCATCATCACATAACAAACAGCGCTCCCACCAACTTTGCATTTTTAACAATCAGAACTCTTCCCTGGAGATGGTCCAAACATTTAAATACCTAGGATTGACACTGGACCGCACCCTCTTGTTTAACCAACATATAGACGCAGTCGCAAAGTCGTCAAATGCAAAACTAGGATTATTGTACAGACACTGAAAAGGCCTGACTTCTGAGGCACTAAAAACTGCTGTAAATAGCACATTCCTCTCAGTGATAGACTATGGTCTAGCAGTATAATGGGCTACCTCCCAAACTACTTTGAAACATATCAAAATGACACTAATCAAAGCGTGTCATTTAGTTCTAGGTGTATCCTATCTCACTCACACCTGTGAGTTGTGCACTCAAACGAACTGGCTCAACTTTGACAGCCACCTCCAGTATCAAGTATGGCTGCTCACCAAGAAGTCTATGCTAGGACTTACCACCCCAGGCCTGCAAAGCCTTCTTAGCTGACCTAATTCCATCAGATGCACTAAGGGTACAAACAACTCAGCCCTCTGTGTCCCTTTCCGTAGAACCACAAAAAGACCAACGGTCCTACGAATACCGGGCACCACTTTGACTTAATGCGCTTGACCTAGACATCATGAAAGAGGACAAAATAGGTCCCTTTAAAGATAAACTCCAAGTGGCCCTTGGCCCTTGCCACAAATGGTAACTGTGACTATGAGACCTGAACCCACCCCACAATCTTCCCTCCTCTTTCCTGCTACCCTCATTCTTGCCTGCCCCCTTGTCTTCTCCTTTCTTCTTGCTAACTAACTCTCCCCTAGTAGGCTCCAGGTCCCCGCCTCAGCACTTCCCTCCCAATGAGTCTAGCCCTTCAATATGACTACTCTCTTTAGCACTTAAGACAAAAGAACAAGTTCTTGCCTCCTTACATCTAGTATTAGTGAATTATTTTACAGACTGTATCATCCTCTGTTCCCTACCTGATTTGCTCTATATCCTGTAGATTCTCAAGTTGTTCACTTAAACTTCTTGTCAACCTAGCCTGCTATAAACCATGTATCTGTATATTTTTACTTATGTAATCCCTGTTATTGCAATTATGTAACCTTTGTTACCTGATGTACTCATGTTTTTTATAAGGCATGGAACCTCCATTTATCTGTTCATGTACTTGTAATCGTTGTAAATTATGTTATGCTCATGTATTACTATGATGTGGAACCTCTGTAAAAGAGCCTTTGGTTCAAAGGTGCTTTCTAGAAATAAATAAATAAAATAAACAGAGAACTGTGTCTTTTGCCAAGGATTCATTAGCAGGGTTTTATCAGCTGTAGGAGACAAGAACATGATTTCCATGTAAATAAACCAAGTAACAAAGAATAAAATGATAGAAATGGTAAAATGTATAAAATATAGGCTGAATTGTGTCTGAATATTATGTTTTTCTTACGTCTGTCCAATAGTGAAAGAAATAATGTTTGTACAGAGGGGAAAATGGCCTGGAGTTTCAATTTCAACCCTGCCACTTACCTCCTCTGGCACTTGTCATTGGAGTCTTAACTCTCCAGTTCAAATTCCCTCTGGTGCTCTTTTTCCTCTCTCTCTTAACCTCTCTCTGATTCTGGTTTCCTTTTTCTTGCATCTCCAGTTCAAACCTCTTTTGCCTAAACTCCCTCTGCTGCTGTGCTTCAAACTTTCTATGCTCAAATTCCAGCTCCAATTTCCTCAACTCCAGCTGCAGCCTAATCCCTTCTAGACCCAGCTCTGTGGTGATCTTCCCTTGCTGCTGTGGCTCTGGGTTCCTTCTGGTCTCACTGTCCTCCCTGCGACTAGACTCTGCGATGGACTCTGGCACCCACACATCCAGGTGCTGGTCCTTTTCAGTCACTGGCAGTCACTCAAGGTTCTGGACAGCCGCTAGCTCATCAGCTGCCATGAGAGCCTCCGTGAGGTGCTTTTTGGTTTGCCCCTTGTACTGGACCCGTCTTTTCTGACACAACTGCCTTAGGTGGTCTGCAGTGCATTTGTTATAGTTGGAAGCCATCTTCTTTCCTAACTATTACTACACTAGCTTATACCAAAAAAAAAAAAGAAAACAGGTAGGGAACTTTATACTGTAACCAAATTATTATTTTCCAGATCTCTGCCTTGAGTGTGTGTGGATTGCTTTCGGTTTATCAGTCTGATATACTAGCCTTGAATTCAACTGTTATGCCTGTGCCACCAATATTTCTTGAATATCACTGCTACCAGATCTCTTGGATCCCACCTCTGTGCACCAGATGTGTCACGTGCCCACTCCTAAGTGCAGTCCGTGACAGGGAGGGGGAAAACAGGGGATACCCTCTTCAAGTCCCTCTATAGTGCTTGTTGGCTTCAAAACTAAACACTCGCCATGAAGTCCCAGGGTCCCCTCTTTACTCTGGATCAGGGTACAATACCAGTCTCGAGTCTTGTAGCCAAATGAGAACCCCTTTTCGGTTGTTACAGAAAAGGGGAAGATCCAGGTGTTACAACCTCACAGATTAATACTGAACCTCCCACAATCGCACACCCACTTTAAGAAAATCTCACTCAGGCTAGTTTTCTTAAAAACAAAAATGTTTTTACTAAATAGTTACTAATCATACAGTTACAAATAAAAAGGTTTAAATAATCTTTTTGGTTACAGAATAACAAAAAAAGTGGAATTGTACAAAAAAGTACTATAACAATTATCTAAAGTTCTAACTTAGTTTGTAGCTAATTGAAGTCTGTAAAGAGTAAGTGCAGTCTCTAGTACTTAGTCTCTGTGTTGTGGCAGTTTTGATTCTCTGTGTGTTCAGGAGAGAGTTCAGATGAAAAGTGTCCCACATGCCCTGAGCTGATATTTACCTATCAGGTGAGTCAGAACAACTACTCCATTTGGCCAGGAGATGTCACTGTTCCGCTGTTTCCAAAATTCCAAGAACGTCAAAAATCAAATCCAGTCATCAAATCAAATCTTGTTATGCTGTGACCAAAAATATTATTTAAACCTTTTTAGTTGTAACTGTATGATTAGTAACTATTTAGTAAAAACATTTTTGTTTCTAAGAAAACCAGCCTGAGTGAGATTTTCTTATATTGGGTTTGCGATTGTGGGAGGTTCAGTATTAATCTGTGACTAAACTGTTATTGCTACAGGGTGCCATCATAAGCTACCAAATCGAACAAAGGGTCTGAAAAAGGAAAGTCTAGATAAAAGATAGGGAGAATATGAAAGTCTCATAGAAAGGTCTGTGTGGATTTGAACCAGGTTATTGCACGCCTTGCAGAGGAAGGCAGAATAAGGGTTACAACACTACCCTGAAGAGGTTGTAATGCCTGGATCTTCCCTCTTTGTGTAACAACTGAGAAGGGGTTTTAATTTGGCTACAAAACTCAAGACTGGTATTATACCCTGATCCAGAGTAAAGAGGGGGCCCTGGGACTTTGTGATGAGTGTTCAGTTGTGAAGCCAGCGAGCACTATAGAGGGACTCAAACAGGGTATCCCCTGTTTTCCCCCTCCCTGTCATGGATTGCACTTAGGAGTGGGCACTGTAAGCTCAGTGGACCTGACTCTCAGGAGCTAGTTTATGACAGGTTGCACTATATTTGAGGGAAGGAGTCAAGACCATGGAGGTACAGGGTCACCCAGAGGAAAAGGAAGGGCTGGAGGTGCTGTGTGTCACCTTGGAGACAGGCTCTGGGGCCACTGTCTTCACTGGGGTAGTGTACAGACCTTCTGGATAGGGAGAGGAGTTGGATAAGGCACTTGGAAGCTACCATCAGAATGGCAAATAAGAGGGAGCTGCTGCTGGTTGGTGATTCAATCTACCAGATATGGAGTTGAGCTTTCCAGGAATGACAAAACAGGTCAGAGCTGCTACCCAGAACATGGTGCACACAGTACAAGAATGTATAATTCCAAGCAACAAACTGTGGCACTCACTTACACCTGGAAAGAATGCATCGTGGACATTTTTTCTCTGAGTTGCTGTGGCTAAGGTGAAGATGCTGGAGTGCTGATTTTTCAATGAAGGATTTAAGCATTTCTTTGGATCTCCATGATGCATTCTTTCCAGGTGTAAGTGAGTGCCACAGTTTGTTGTTTGTAACTTTCCAGTAGTGGCTTTGGCAAGGAGCAGAGCCATCCTTGACTCCCTGCACGAGACTTTTCTCTAGCAGCTAGTTAAAGAACCCACTAGGGACAAGGTAGTGCTGGACCTGGGGGACAGCATTGCAGATATCACAGTAGGGAGCCCCTTAGCAATAGTAATTATTGTACAGTGTGGTTTAAAGGGAAAGTCTCTTTAACTATTTTCTATATACCTGTACAGTTTGTAGGCATGAACAATGATTCCCTCTCTTGCATCCTCCTAATTTCATTCTGATTTAAATATAAATGAGGTTGCTTCACTCTGCTCTGCCCTGGTTTGAACATCTGCTTGACTCCATTGCAAAGGCCATGACCAGGTTCTTCCTTTAAGACTAATATATCAACCACACAAACCACTCCTGCACCTTAATTTTTTGTTTTCAACACACAAGAAGGTTTTTTTTATGCTTTCCTATCCACTAACTCATATAAGGCCTCTAACTTGGTATATCATAGCAGACTGGTCAGAGAGTTGGATGAGCTGGAACCCCTACGGTTGGGGGCTACACTTGTGGGATGGGCCAGAAACTGGTTGCCAAAAGGTGGTCATGGGGGGGATACTCAGAAGCTAGGCCTGTGACCAGTGAGGTCACACAGGGCTCAGTACTTGGTCTGGTTTTGTATAACATCATCATGAGTGACATCACGGATGGGATGAGGGGTAAAATCTATGTATTTGCAGACACCACCAAGCTCTATTGAAGGGTGGATATGGAGGAGGAAGACAGGAACTCAGGGGAGGTCTGGCTAGGCTAGAACAGGGGTCCGGCATTTAGCAGCTGGGGTTCAAGATTAAAAGTGCAAGGCTATTCACTTGGGATTAAAGAATCCAGGGACCAAATGCTGGTTGGATAATGTGAAGGTAACCAGGTCAGAGGAAGAAAAGGATCTGGGATTAAAAATGACAAGTGACCTGAAACACTCTGTACACTGCAGGAGAGCAGCAGCCAAAGCTACTCAGATGCTGGGCTACATATCAAGGGGGATTAACCACCAGGAAGGTGGAGCTCATTCTGCCACTATATAGATCACTGGTAAGGTCACACCTAGAGTACAGTGTACAGTATTGGTGCCCATATTTTAAGAAGGATATCAACTTACTGGAGACAGTCCAGAGAAGAGCAGCCAAGGTGATACAGGACCAGCAGGGCAATACCTATGAGGAGAGGCTCAGGGAGCTCAGCATATATTTTCTTGAGGAAAGAAGGGAGAGGGGAGAGATAATTGAGACCTTCAAATTTCTTAAGGTTATAAACAGGGTGAGCACTGAGGGCATCTTTAACCTTAATGGGAACAAGACTGCTATGGGGCCGAATGTAAAGCTGGTGGAGGAAGGGTTCAGAAAGGAGATAAGGAGGCACTTTTTCACCAAGAGGGTGGTGTGCAAGTGGAATGATCTGCCAGATGAGTAGTATCCCTAAAAACATTGGACAGCTTCAATAGACAACAGGACAGGGTGAAAGGGAATTTTGCAGGTAGAAGGGGGTGAGTGGGGTGGAGAAGGGGAAGCTGAGGTAGGTCAGATGGGAAATGGGAATGGGGCAATTTCCTCAGTAAACACACAGGGAACTGCACATTTAAGAAGACTAGACTGTAAAGCCTTTATCTACTGGTATGTTTGTATGTAAAAGTGAATTTGTTTACCTAGTGAGACCAATTTTTCCATATGACAGCATAAAAAAATGCATTTATCCACAGAACATTCATTTTCACTTCTACTCATAGGTGAAAAGCAGGACACATTTTTACTAATAACTCAAAAAGGATCTATGACCAGTCATCGACAGAAACTTTGTCGAACAACTGGACAGCGAAATCATCATGACCACTTTTTGCAGTTGGCATACAGTTCCTAACTCCCTAACATGTTTTCTTTGGGGGGGCTTGCCCCCGAACTCCCCACATGGAGGGCTGTGCCCCTGCACCCCCCCAATTAAGATAATCAACTCCGAGTTGGAGCTGATTAGGGAAGGGGGTGCAAGAAGACTCCCTGAATACAGTGCCAGGGTCCAGCGCTGACACTACAGTGACCTGGCGCTGTAGTCGCTGTAGTATCAGTCGATGTCAAAGTGTCTACGTCAGAGGTGTATACCACTCAAAAACAGTACATGTTGTGCAGAAACTAATTAGCAAAGATTCATCCTTGGACCAAACTCTATCAAACTGGAACATTTTAGATTTTAAATCCGAACCATGTTTGAGCTATTGATGAGCAAGAAAGATCTTAATTTTGGTGAATTGATGTATTTTCAACCTTTTAGAATATGTGGCAATTCTGTCAAATGGTGGCTGTGAGATTAAGATGCCAAAATAGGAGCTTAAAATTAAAGTGCCAAGCCAATCTTAATTCTCAGCTTTCTTGGTGTTAAACTCTTTCTGTGTCTTCACTTTATGTATACTAAACTATTTCTGTGTCTGAGCTTCTTCAGTACTAAAATATTCATGTGTCTGAACCTTCTCAGTATTAACATATTCCCATGTCTCAGCTTTCTCTGTATTAAAATATTCATGTGTTAAAATATTCCAGTGACTCTGTATTCCTGTGTCTCAGCTTTCTGTGTATTAAAACATTTCTGTGTCTCTGTATTCCTGTGTCTCAACTTTTCCAGTATCAAAATATTCCCATGTCTCAACTTTCTCTGTATTAAAATATTCCCATGTGTCAGTTTTCTCTGTTCTATATTAAAATGTTCCTGTATGTCAACTTTCTCTGTGTTAAAATATTCCCGTGTCTCAATTTTCTCAGTATTAACATTATTCATGTGTCTCAACTTTTTCTGCATTAAAATATTCCCATGTCTCAATGTTCTCTATATTAAAAATATTCCCATGTCTCAGCCTTCTATGAATGAAAATATTCCTGTCTCTTTATTCCCGTGTCTCAGCATTCTCTGCATTAAAATATTTCCATGTCTCAACTTTTTCTATATTAAAATATTCCTGTGTCTCTGTATTCCAGTGTCTCAACTTCCCCTTATTGAAATATGCCTGCATCTCAGTTTTCTCTATATTAAAATATTGCAGTTGTCTCAGCTGTCTCTGTATTAAAATGTTCCTCTACCTCTGCTTTCTCTGTATTTAAAGTATTCATGTGTCTCAACCTTCTCTGTATTAAAATAATCCTGTGTCTCAACTTTCTCTGTATTAAAATATTCATGTGTCTCAGCTATCTGTGTATTAAAATATTCATGTGTCTCTGCATTCCTGTGTCTCAATTTTCTCAGTATCAAAATATTCCTATGTCTCAACTTTTTCTGTATTAAAATATTCCAGTGTATCTTTCTCTGTATTAAAATACTCCCATGCGTCAACTTTCCCTCTACTAAAATATTTTCATGTCTGTTTTCTCTGTACTGTATTAAAATATTCATGTGTCTTAACTTTCACTGTATTAAAATATTCCTGTGCCTCAACTGTCTCTGTATTAAAATTATTCCTGTATCTCAGCTTTCTCTGTATTTAAATATTCATGTGTCTCAACTTTCACTGTAATAAAATATCCCAGTATCTCAACTTTCTCTATATTAAAATTATTCCTTTGTCTCACCTTTCTCAATATTAAAATATTCCCATGTCTTAACTGTCTCTATATTAAAATATTCCTGTGTCCCTGTTTTCCCATGTCTCAACATTCTCCATATTAAAATATCACCATGACTCAACTTTCTCTGTATTAAAATATTCCCATGTCTCCGCCTTCTCTGTAATAAAATATTCCTGTGTCTCAACCTTCTCTTTATTAAAATATTCCTGTGTCTCTGTATTCCTGTGTCTCAACTTTCTTTATTAACGTATGCCTGTGTATCAGTTTTCTCTGTATTAAAATATTCATATGTCTCTGCCTTCTCTGTATTTAAAATATGCCCATGTCTCAACCTTCTCTGTAATAAAATATCCCCATGTCTCAGCTTTCTCTGTATTAAAATATTCCCATGTCTTAACTCTCTCTGCTTTAAAATATTCATGTGTCTCAAATATTAAAATATTCCTGTGTCTCAACTTTCTCTATATTAAATAATCCTGTGTCTCTGAATTCCCGTTTCTCACCTTTCTATGTATTAAAATATGTGTGTGTCTCAGTTTTCTCTGTATGAAAATATTCCAGATGTCTCAGCTTTCTCTGTATTACAATATTCCAATCTCAACTTTCTCTGTATTTAAACTATTTCCATGTCTCAACCTTCTCTGTATTAAAACATTCCTGTGTCTCAACTTTCTCTGTATTAAAATGTTCCTGTGTCTCAAATATTAAAATATTACTGTGTCTCAAGTTTCTCTGTATTAAAATATTCCTGTATCCCAGATTTCTCTGTATTATAAAATATTCATGTGTCTCAAGTTTTTCTGTATTTAAAATATTCCTAACTACAGACCTGTTAGTTTAACCTCAGTGGTAGGGAAAATTATGGAATCACTTCTGAAGGAAAGAATTGTCGAGTATCTAGAGGCCAGAGGGGCACAGGACCCAAGGCAGCATGGATTCACAGCGGGAAGGTCATGCCAGACAAATCTGATAGATTTCTTTGACTGGGTGACCAAAGTAGTAGATCAGGGAGGGCTGTGGACATGGCCTACCTAGACTTTAGCAAGGCATTTGACACAGTCCCACACAAAAGATTAATATACAAGTTAGCCAGCCTGGGAGTGGGTCCCAAGATGACAGCCTGGATAAAGAATTGACTGAGAATAGGACACAGAGAGTAATGGTAAATAGAGTCCACTCTGAAGAAGGGGGTTACTAGTGGGGCACTGCAGGGTTCAGTATTAGACTGGTCCTCTTCAATGTCTTTATAAGTGACATTGCAGAGGGACTGAAGGAAAATATGTCTCTTTGCAGATGACACAAAGATCTTCAACAGAGTTGATGCACAAGGTGGGTGGAAAGGATGAGAAGGGACTTGGCAAGGTTAGGGAATGGTCAAATGTATGGCAGCTTAGATTCAATGCTGAAGTGCAAGGTAATGCACCTGGGAAACAAAACCCAGGGGAGAGTACACAATGGGGGTGAGATACTAACAACAACAAAAATGGAAAGGGACCTGGGGTAGTCATATAAGATGACCTAAAGGTGGGCAAGCAATGTGAGAGGCAGCAAGGAGGGTTGGGGATACTGGGATGCATAGGAAGAGGCATCACCAGTAGAAAACAGGAAGTTATTATCCTCTGTACAGACAGCTGGTCAGACCCCATCTGAGTACTGCATGCAGTTCTGGAGACCCAATCTCGCGAAAACCTGGACACGGTGGAGGCTGTCCAGAGGAGGGCAACTAAAATGGTGCAGGGTCTGCACTGGAAGACATATGAAGAGAGACTTAAGGAGCTTAATATGTATAGCCCCGAGGAAAGGGGGGGCATGACAGAAACTTTCAAGTACCTCAAGGGAATCAACAAAGTCCAAGAGGGTAGCATCTTTCAAAAAAGAGGTGTGCAAGAACAAGGGGCACAATTTGAAGATAGGAGGGCGACTACAGGTAATTTAAGGAAGTATTTTTCACAGAGGGTTGTGGATGCATGGAGCGGCCTTCGGAGGAGGTTGTGGGAGTCAAAACAGTGGTGGAATTCAAGCATGCATGGGACAGTCATAAGGCAATTCTATGGGGTGGGGGTAGCAAGAAGTAGACTGCTGGTTAACTAGGATCTGCAGCTTATCTATTAGGTAGGAAAATGGGCAGACTGGATGGGCCAAGCGGTCCTTATCTGCCGTCAAATTCTATGTTTCTATGTTTCTATGTCTCAACCTTCTCTGTATTAAAATATACCAGTGTCTCAACTGTCTCTTTCTTAAAATATTCCTTTGTCTCAAATAATAAAATATTTCTGTGTCTCAGCTTTCTCTGTATTAAAATACTTCCAAGTCTCAAAACTTTCTCTCTGTTAAAATATTCCTGTGTCTCAGCTTTCTCTGCATTAAAATATTCCTGTGTCTCAGATTTCTCTGAATTAAAATATCCATGTGTCTCTGTATTCCTGTGCTTCAGTTTTCCCTGTATTAAAGTATTTCTGTGACTCAACTTTCGCATATTAATATTCCTGTGTCTCAGATTTCTCTGGATTCAGTTATTCCTGTGTCTCAGCTATTTCTGTATTAAAATATTCCCATGTCTCAACTTTCTCTGTAATAAAATATTCCCATGCCTCGGATTTCTCTGTACTAAAATATTCCTGTGTCTCTGTATTCTTGTGCCTCAGCTTTCTTTGTTTATAAAACATTCCCATGTCTCAGCTTTGTTTGTATCTAAAATATTACCATCTCAACCTTCTCTTTATTAATATGTTTCCATGTCTCAACTTTCTCTGAATTAAAATATGCCAGTGTCTCAAATATTAAAATATTCCTGTGTCTCAACTTTCTCTATATTAAAATAGTTCCATGTCTCAGCTTTCTCTGTTTTAAAATATTCATGTGTCTCAGCTATCTCTGCATTTAAATATTCCTGTGTCTCTGTATTCCTGTGTCTCAGTTGTCCCTGTATTAAAATATGTCCATGTCTCAACTTTCTCTATGTTGAGATATTCCTGTCTCTCGGCTTTCTTTGTACTAACATAGTCCCGTGACTCAACTTTCTGTGTATTAAAATATTCCTGTGTCTCAGTTTTCTAGGAATTAAAATATTCCTGTGTCTCAGCTTTCTCTGCATTAAAATAGTCCCATATCTCTGTATTCTGGTGTCCCAGCTTTCTCTGTATTAAACTATTCCCACGTCTCAACTTTCTCTGTGATAAAATACTGTATTCCCATGTCTCAGCTTTCTCTGTAATAAAATATTCCAGTGTCTCTGTATTCCTGTATCTCATATTTCTCTGTATTATAAAATATTCCTGTGTCTCAACTTTCTCTGTGTTAAACTATTCCTGTGTCCTTGTTTTCCTGTGTCTCAGCTTTCTCTGTATTAAAATATTCATGCATCTCACCTTCCTCTGTATTAAAATATTCATGTGTCTTAGCTTTATCTGTATTAAAATAGTCATGTGTCTCAACTTTCTCTTTATTAAAAATTCCCATGTCTTAGCTTTTTTATAACGCAAATATTTCCCCATCTCAGCTTTTTCTGTATTAGAATTTTCCCATGTCTCAACTTTTACTTTACCAAGTATTTTTACTTTTCCACTAATTGGTAATCGTTTAAGAAAGCCATAGTGATAGTTCTTATTTTTAATTTTTAATCTTTACTTTATCACCATATCTGCCAACCTGCCCCCATGTTGGACCAGATCCCCAGCCCCATTATCCAGCTTCTCTGGGACTTACCACATACTCCATGTGTCCTTTGCCATAGGCGCTGGAGATGCCCAGTCACTGGTGTGGGGCCTGTGGGAACCGTACCTTCATTCTGCCATGATGGGGGGGGGTCCTCCATTTTTTCCTACGGACCATGGCATGTGCAGTGATGCATTGTGCAAGCTCCACCTCTGCAGAGATACCCCTGATAGCAAGAGGGTGGTACTTTTTCCCTTGTATCCTACAGCACTGCTACCTAGATCTTCCAGGTGGCAGCTGCCTAGCAGTATACATGTATCCCCCCTCCCTGAGGGAGGAGTGCTGTCTTTGGGATGCTTAATCTTTCATGCTCCAGCAAGCTCCCAAGTGACCCTTGTTGTTACCAAAACTGGGTCGCCGGCATGGTAGGAGGAGAGGCACCCAGTGCCTTAGCCCTTCACTCCACCGGACTGGCTGGTGATGTTATTTCTAACTTCATATTTTGTTTTCTCTGTGAAAACTCAAGACAATTTTTTTGTCTTGCCTACAGCCTTACCACCTTGGAGCCTGATCTCATAAGATTTCAGAAGCTAAGCAGGGTCTGACCTGGTCAGCAGTAGGATAGGAGACTTCCAGTGAACATCAAGGGCTGCAGGAAGTGGTATTAGTACATTTGCAAAAGCACTCTCCTCTTGATATAAAAAAAAAAAAAAAAGAGTTGTTATACTGATGCCCCAGCACGGCATTTGAGGGACACTGTTTTGAATGAAGTGCCATCTTTTGGATAAGATGTTAAACTGATGTCCTACCTGCATATTCTGGTAGTTGTACCGATGGATGTGAAACACCCCATTATACTTATTGAAAAGAATAGTGGAATTTCACAGGTGTCCTGGCCAAATTTCCCCATTTCACTAAAACCCCTACTAGCTTAACTTGATTCAGCATGAGTTTGTTTGTATCTGCATATGCCTCCTCCTGTGGCAAGGCTGTAAACAAGAAGTATTCACTATCCTTCCTTATGACTTGTGGTGAGGTGTGCAGTTGTCAGAAAATAATCAGTGATCATGTGACATGTTTTGACCAGTGAGGTTACAGCATATTTATGGCAGGAAAAGGCAGCCAAGGGAGTCCACATTTGGTGCTCACATAAAAAAATCCAAAAAAAAACTGTAAAGAATGGGACTACTAGAACTCTAGTCATAGTGAAACCATGACTTGGTTTAAAGAAAATATTTAAGTTAAAAAGCAACAGTCCATCACTCACTCTCACTGGCATCCGCTGCCAATGATTCATACCTTGAGTAGGCACACATATTGCTGTGTGAAATGTTGGTGGTGGATAATGGTCGGGTGAGTGAAGGATTGCTCCTTTTTAACTTAAATAAAGTATTTTCTTTAAACTTTAAACCAAGCCAGGGTTTCACTATCAGACCAGAGTTTGAGTAGCCCAATTCTTTGTAGCATTTTCATAGTCCAGTTTATAATATAGAGAAAAATGCAAGGGCTGGAGTGTATTAAATTCAAGTAATACAATCCAGCCCATAATATTAGTTTTTATAATTTTTTTGTGAAGCAAATTTTTTCAACCAGAAACTCAAAAAATGTAAACTGAGGGAGGAGTGCTGTCTTTGGGATGTGTAATCTTTCCTCCACCAGCAAGCACCCAAGTGACCCATGCTGGCTTTAGCACACAAAATGCAGGGTAGTATAGATAGTAGCAAACAACAGACCATCATCAGCTTATCATTTTCATTGGCTGGCCTGGTGGGGCAGAGGGCTGAGACGCTGGTGCCTTACCTCAAACCATGCTGGCGACCCATGTTTGGGAATGAGCACGGGCTGCCGAGGGTCAGCCGGGGAGGAGAAGGATTGAGCACCCAATGGCTGCACTTCTTCTCCGGGGCAGAAGATCTGTAAGCCTTGCTGCTTTACCGCCACCTGGGGGAGGGAGAATGTCAGCCAAGAACTGGAGCAGGGGGCACGTCTCAGTGTGCCTTTGACTCCTTGCCCTCCTAGCATTCTGATGGCCAAAGGGGTGGGGAGAAAACACAGGGAAAAACTGCCTGCTTTGGCGCCAGTAGGCGGGCTCCAGGAGCTGGCGATCATGGGAATCCAGGGGCCTAGGCACAAGGTGCACACTCCATCACAGGTCTGGGGAATCAGACAGGAGACTCCTCCATCCCAACCAGGGAGTCATATGGACATCAAGGTTCACTGAGTGGGGCACCCATATGCACCGATGGCACTTGGAGGAGCTCCAATGCAGGGTACCATAGAAGCCCCGAACAGCGGGGTTAATGCGGGCAACAGATAGGAGGATAAACGCAGAGATAAAAAGAGTTATCATTTTCAGAACAAATTATTTGAAATACCATAAATAGAATATTTAAAATGCCTTAAGTCAGAATGTCAGAATGAGGAATGTATTTAAAATGGCAAAGTGGAAAACAGCAATCAGGAGTCGAGATGAGTTGCCAAAAATGCCTGTGTTTAAAACGTGCAAATTCAATGTGCAGACTACACTGTTTTTGGAACAGTACTGCTAACATTTCAATTTTATGTTGAAAAGTCTGAAAATATTAGTTTAGCAATGCTTTTTAGGAAACTATAGATTTGTCCATTTTGAAATACTGAGTGCGATGGCTCTCACATTCGCAGTGGGAAGTGAAAGTAGCAGCTGCTGTGTGGCTGTGAGAACATGACTCACACTATGAGTGTCTGAGGCAGTATGTGTCTCCCATAATAACTGGTCAAATATTATGGGAAATAATAACTTGTAGAGCCCATAGAACAAAACTGATCACCAGTTATTATAAAAGAAATAAAACTCTGTGTTCTATTTGAAGTCCACACCGGAGCAGTGACTCTTTTCATTCCTAGAATTTGCATGTACAGTAGAAAAACATTTTTAGAAAGGGTTTCTAGGTAACATACATCAAATCCTTGAATGCTCTTCTTTCTACTGCAGCACTGGGAATAAAAAAAGCATTTTTAAAGAGATAGGTAAAAAGCCCAGCATTGTTTCTAATCCACATAGATTTATGGTGGAAGCAGTCTAAAGAGTGGAGATCAACAAAGTACAGAAAAGAAATGTCTGAATGAATCTAGCAGAAGTGCAATGGTTACAGAGCTGCAATACCCTCCACAAGGCTTGGAGATGTGTAGTGAACAAACTTCTATTATTGAAAACATTCACAGCGCTTGGCCATCTCTGGCCAGCGTGCACACAGTCAGATGTAGACCAAATGACAACTGTTGGAGCCATGCCAAGATGAGGCAGATATTTTCCACATGATGTGGGAATGTAAAAGAATTACAAAACGTTCTGGACAGAAGTCATAAGGGTCAATCAAGCTTATATGCAAGTTACAGTTAGACATATGAAATTAACCAAGAATACATTGGCCAAGGAACTTAAAACTGTTTTAACAATGTCATGTCCTATTGGAGATCACAGGACTCAGGCCCCCTGAAATCAGTGACTACCTTATATTTTTGGGGATCCCCAGAGGGATTAATCTAAGGGCCCAACTTAGTATGCCCATCTCCTCTTGAGAGGACGGAATGTATCTTGATGTCTAATCTTATGGTATTATAGTGCCATTTTGGAAGTTTCTGACAAGCCCTAATGATGTGCACGAGCTGTGGTCACAGCTCCATATGGGTAGGGGAATCCCAGGGGCCACTAGGACTGAGGGTGCCAAAAGGTCTGCTCTGTCTGACCTTGGTGCAAATGTTTTATCAGCTGTCTTATTTTATTTGAGTGGCCTATGTGTGGTTGCATTGGCTCTCTGATGTGGTCAGTACACAACTATTTGTGAAACACAGAAGAAATTCTTAATGCCTCTCTCATGCTAAAGATCTGGAACATCCCACTCTGACTGGCTAAAACAATGCCATTAATTCTGCAAGCTGCATTGAAAGTTTAATAATGTTCTCATCACTAAAAGCTAAAAACAGCAAGACTATACCACCCAGACAAAGAAATATGAAGAAAGAAATCCACTGGGTATAAAGATAAATATTTACAACAATGAACAATATGCTACAAAAACAGAAGTAGCAAAAAACACTGCCTGTCTGTCTATTATTCTTTTTCTTAAAGGACTTCTCTGTTATAGGCAGTTCTCTGAGGCAGTATAGCACAGTGGTTTAAGGCTCTGAGCTGCAAATCTGGAGACCTGGGTTTAAATCCCACAGCCCCCACTTGTATACTGTGTGACCCTAAGAAAGTCACTTCACTTCCCTGTGCTCCCAGGGCGCACCTGTAAACAAGCTTCAGCTTAGTGTGCCACTCCTGGTTGAACAATTGGGAAAAAAAGTACAGTTACTGTGCCTTTTATAGTTTGCCATCTCGCCTACTTTGGCTATATATATATATATATATATATATATATATATATATATATATATATATACACATATACACAGTATATACAGTATATGGACACGTTAACTACAGACATTCTGAGTGTCTTATGGTTATTATAAATCTTGATATCACTTTTGACCAATAAGGATCATTTGTATATTTAAAAACATCCCAAGTACTCTTATAAATATAAGCGGGTGTTAAAGGCAAGAATTGAAGAAAGCCATAACCATAAAAAAAACACAACAATTGTACATATACGGTACATATAGGAGAGCTTTCTCAAGTTTGTTTTATGTGAGAGTACTGTGAAGCTAAGGTGAGCAGATCTGGCAGGCGAAGGACTTGAGAAGACACTTAGTATAACCATAAGATGCATAGTAATTGTACTTAGAAGTATAAGCCATGTTACAGATTAAAGTATAACTAAGACAACTAATTTAGCCTTTTTTAATAGCATAGGATTTTTAATTATATAGTGCCTTTCCAGAGCTCAAGTGCTGTACAATTCAAGCAAATAACTGCTGGTCATCGTATGACAGGTATGTTGATAACGCCACCTGGGGTTGGGCACGAGGCCGAGGCCGGCGCGCCCAATGACCCCAGGAGTAACGCGTTATCCCAGCACAACACACACCCTGGAGTGCATTATTGCTATTATACAATGGCTCATTTGTAATAAAATAAATAAGCATTTGTCAATGCTGAACATTCGCTTGCAGGTATTTGCAGTGGTGTTTGGCATGTATGGTGCTTACCCTAATGCCCTGTGCGATTGCTGGTATTTGCACAATAAATTGTCAGCATGACCTTTTGTTACCCCATTATGCGCTACATAGGCGGAAACACGCTTTGGGCAGGATGTGAAAATTACAGCTGTACTGCTCATAAGGAAGTGTGGTAAAATGGCAATGTTGAAAATCTGGAGTGGAAATATTGAAAATTTCAAAAACCTAGGAGTTATGGAACTGTGCAATGCACGCCAGAAACAGTCATTGTTAGGAATTTTTCACCAAATTGTCAACATTGACATTTTAAAACCTCTGCTAATGAACAGTGTCACTGTGATTGTCTTACTGTGTGCCATACATTGATTTTGCACACCGACTGCGCCATTGTGCACTACATGGGCGGAAACACGTTTTGGGCAGGATGTGAAAAATGACAGCTGTACTGCTCATAAGGAGGTGTGGTAAAATGGCAATGTTGAAAATCTAGAGTGAAAATATTGAAAATTAAGAACTTACGAGCGTGCATGTGAGAACTGCACAATGCACGCCGAAAAACAGTTATTTTAGGAATTTGTTCACCAAATTTTCAACATAGCCATTTTAAGATCTCTGCTCATGAACAGTGACACTGTGATTTTCTTAATGTGTCCCATACACTGAGTTCACACAGCGACTGTGCCATTATGCGCTACATGGGCGGAAACATGTTTTGGGCAAGATGTGAAAAATGACAGCTGCAGTGCTCATAAGGAGGTGTGGTAAAATGGCAATGTTGAAAATGTGGACTGAAAATATTGAAAATTCGCAAACTTAGTGTGCATAGGAACTGCACAATGAACACTCGTAAAACAGTCATTTTAAGGAATTCTTTTACCAAATTTTCAACACAGCCATTTTAAGACCTCTGCTCATGAACAGTGTCACTGTGATTTTCTTAATGTGTCCCATACATTGATTTTGCACACGGACTGCGCCATTGTGCGCTACATGGGCGGAAACATGTTTTGGGCAGGATGTGAAAAATGACAGCTGTACTGCTCATGGGGAGGTGTGGTAAAATGCCAATGTTGAAAATCTGGAGTGGAAATATTGAAAATTCGCAAACCTGGTTGCGCATGGAACTGTGCAACGCACGTAAAACAGTCATTTTTAGAATTTTCACTCATTTAACATTGCCATTTTAAAACCTCTGCTAATGAACAGTGTCACTGTGGTTTCTTACTGTGTCCCATACATTGATTTCAGACACCGATCGCCATTGTGCACTACATGGGGGAAAGATGTTTTGGGCAGGATGTGAAAAATGACAGCTGTACTGCTCATAGGAGGTATGGTAAAATGGCAATGTTGAAAATCTGGAGTGAAAATATTGAAATTGCAAACTTACGAGCTGCATAGAACTGCACAACGACGTCAGAAACAGTTATTTTAGGAATTTTATCCTAAATTTTCAACATAGCCATTTTAAGATCTCTGCTCATGAACAGTGACACTGTGATTTTCTTAATGTGTCCCATACACTGAGTTCGCGACACCGACCGCGCCATTGTGCGCTACATGGCAGAAACACATTTTGGGCAGGATGTGAAAATGACAGCTGTACTGCTCATGAGGAGGTGTGGTAAAATGGCAATGTTGAAAATCTGGAGTGCAAATATTGAAAATTAAACGACGAAAGTGTGCGAGGAACCGCGCAACGCACGCCGTAAAACAGTCATTTTAGGATTACTCAATTTTCAACATAGCTATTTTAAGACCTCTGCTCATGAACAGTGTCACTGTGATTTTCTTAATGTGTCCCACATTGATTTCACGACACCGACGTGCCATTGTGCGCCATATGGGCGGAAACACGCTTTGGGTGAGATGTGAAAAATGACAGCTGTACAACTCATAAGAAAGTGTGATAAAATGGCAATGTTGAAAATCTGGAGTGAAAATATTGAAAATTGGCGAACTTCGTGCGTGGGAACTGCATAGCATAGCTAAATAAACCAGTAATTTTTTGGAATTTTTGCACCAAATTTTCAACATGGGTTTATTGGGACCTCTTCTCATGAATGATGTCACTGTTATTGCATTATTTGAGCTCAAAGGGTGATTTTGCGCAGTGACTGTGCAGTGCCTGCGAAATCACCCTCGGGCCCGGATAATGCCATGACAGTGACATCATTCATGAGAAGGGTCCCAAACCCATGTTGAAAATTTGTGCAAAATTCCAAAATGACTGAGATATGCACAAAGTTGAAACCCCCTATTCAGCCCATTATACAGCTTACTGGCATTTCCTCAGTTCGCAGTCGCCTTTTGAAGAGTGCAGACGTGTTCCTGGTCCACCAAGATCGCCGCCAGAGTCCGGAGGTGTGGGTGGGGTGTGGGGGAGGCTGGTGCGCAGTGGGTGGGTGCTGGTTGTGGGAAGGGGGCTGGAGACGTGCTGTGGGACCGCTTTTTATTTTACAGGTTTAAAACAAAAAGCATTTATCGCAGACGCTGCTATGCTGGGGTGAGCCCCAGCGTGGCAGAAGATGGCTGAGGGGCAAGGAGCCGATGGGGATTGGCACCCCATTGGCAAACTACGCTGGGGCCGAGGTGCCGACGGGGATTGGGCACACCCATCGGCAAAACAAAGGGGACCATTTGCCACGCTAGGGTGGCACCCAGCATGGCAGCAGGATGGCTTGGGGCCGTGGAGCTGACGGATTTTGCCATGCTTGGGGTGGGCTCCCAGCATGGCACCAAAGCTTTGGGGCGGCATGACGCCGCTGAGGGAGCGCATGACGCCGAGGGGACGGCAGACGCGGTGCTTTCAGTATGGCAGCAGTGCTTTCCTTTGAAGCAGAGGAACACCGCTGTCATATAGAGCTCCTGCACCCATTGGTGCAGGATCACCACGCCTGCTCAAGGGAGCAGTGCATTGATGGGAGGCACACCTCCAAAGTGTGCTACTCTCCCAAACGCCTTGACATGCGCCATAAGCTAACGAAAATGAGAAAATGTAATTTATTTTTTATTTGAATTTTGTGTGTGATGTGTACATCTGGAAAAAAAGTCCAGTTTTTCTTTGCCACTAGGTGGAGCTCTGTGAACGATGACGCCTGAGGTGCATAACCTTTGCTGTTTTCTGTGTCTTCCTATGTAAAGAAACTCTAAGACCCCCCGCCCCGATTTGGCTGCTAAGTTTTTTGGTTTTTTTTATTTATTTTGTGTCCTGCAGTTTCACTTCAAACGTATGAGCCCTTTGCTTACTGCGGGCTCTGAGGTGTTAGTGAACTGCAGATAGCGTGGTGCTGAAATGGGTAGCCTAGGCAGTGTTACAGGAGTCGGAGTAGATGTATGTACCCTCTGTAGCTGTACTTGCCTGAGAGGAAACAGGCTGCCTGGACCGCAGAAAAAGGCGAGGGGCTTGCTTCCACTCCGAGGTTTGCGGTCGGCAAGTTTACACCACGGCGGATACCTGTGCACGCCCTGTATACAGCAGGCCACAGACAAGCCAATTAAAGTTGGCTTTCTTTTGTTGTAGATACTGTTCGAGTCGGAGGCTTAAAAAGAGAAAGAAAAAGCTTCTTGAGTGAACTTGTGGACTGGGAGCTGAGCGACTGCAGATGCTCTATAGTGTGAAGCTGCTCGTGGCTGGGTTTAAAAAAATGCGATCAGGCAGGGCAACACTTTTCAGTTCATCCGTGTTGAGGAAAGGGAGATGCGCTGGAATGTAAAGGCAGTGGGCTTCCCTAGTCGGTTTCGGTAAGTGAAGGGGAAAAAATGACAGGGAGTTGCAATGTGTACCGAGTGAATCACAGTGAAATATTTTGGGGTGGGGGAGGATTTTGTTTGTTACAGATACGGTCTTGGCTGGCAGGGTCTGTGACTTGAATGAACAGTGAGAAGCTGATCTCAAATGTTGCTGTCAGTTGGGGTTATAGATAGGATGGGCACTGATTTTTTTTCCCTGTGCTTGGGTCAAGTCTGTGCTGGGACTAGATCCGTGATGTTGTACTGGGATAACATCATGGGTCTAGCCCTACACTGACCAATCACAGCCAAGGATTCTTTCTTGCCATTGTATAATAAACCATATCAAATAACAGAAACAATACAGGAATTTAAATTTATCTCAAAATGACCAGGGCTATCAATCTCTTGAGAAAGTCTGTCTGAATAATCAGGTCTTCAGTTGTGATTTAAAACATTCAACCTAAGAGGCAGAATGAATGGATTTCAGGACAATGTTCCAGTATTTCCAGAGCCTGGGTGCAGCACCAGCTATAGAAAATACTTGATGTCCAGTAGATTTTACTCTTGCTGATTGGACTAACAAAAGTTCATGGGTATCTGAGCAGAGAACTCTGGTGCCCCGATGATCCTTCTTAAGGGTTTCCAGTAGCCTATGAATGTTGAAGGGTCCCAGTTAATGAATGGCCTTGTAAGCCAGCAAAAGGATTTTTTTTTTGCATCATCTTTTTTATTGAAATTTTTGGAACAAACATAAAAACATACACATACATCTCACAAATAACAAATTCATTGAACTATACACACAATAGAGTCTATTCCGTAACATATGAAATAGCATTTTTTTTATCATATTAACTTTCTCAGCTATATTATTCCATCTATATGTATAAAAGATTGGTATAAATAAAGTTCCATAGTATTCTCTTAAACTGGATAGGCCTGGGTGTGCCTCACTCCTATCAAGGTCTCCCTTTAACCATCCCCCACCGTCAATCCCCATACTATACCTCACCCATGGGGCCTCAAACACTCTTTATCCATTATACTCCATATCCCCATCCTCCTCCCTCAGGACCATCCTTCACACAAGATCTGGGTCTCTCCAATTGATAGCAAGGAGAGGAAGGACTGCCACATGGTGTAAAACAGTTCACCTCTCCCCTTCAGGGCATGGGAAAGTCTTTCCAAAGCCAGGGCCTGCAGGGCCAGGGTTTTCCATTGTTGTACCATGGGAACCATTGCAGAAACCCATGTGTTCAGTATACAGTGTCTGGCTAATATGAGCAGCACTCGTGCCCACCTCGGTAGGACACACCACCCCTTGTGCCCCACGTCCTCTATCCCAAACAGGAGAAGCAATGGAGACAATGGTACCACCTTCCCCATTAGCTTTTCCTTTTCTCCTGCTACCTCCTTCCAGAAGGCCTGTACAATCAGGCAGGACCAGAAATAATGGTAGTAGGAGCCAGTTCGCTATTACAGCGTGCGCACATTGGTGAAATGGCTGGATTAAATTTGAGAACAATGGGGGGATAATACCGTGTGTGAATTTATAAAATGGCTCTTTGTGTTTATTACGTATTAGGTCCCCATGTGGAGTTTTAAAATTAACCACCAATTCTCTTCAGAGATCTCCAACTCCATGTCCCTTTCCCATAGCATTTTAGTTTTTCAAGTAGTATCTAAAATAGTATTGCCCCCCCCCAAGGCCACCCTGCAGATGATGCCCTTGGAATTCCTACATGATGCATATAATATCTGTTCTGCTTGTCCCAAGGGGGAGTCCACCACCTGGTCTCTCCCTAGCCCCCTACAATATGCTCTGATCTGTAGATATCAAAAGAAATGTGATTGGCCCAGACCTGTCCTCTCTTGCACCTCTGCAAATGTGCAGAGTCCCTCTTTAGTGTGTAGATCCCCCAAATGTTGAACTCTTCTCTCCTCCCATTCCATGAATCCTGTCATTAAGTCCTGGCAGGAAGAAAGGGTTCCCCGATACTGGGAGCAAGAGTGTGTCTTCTGGCCCAACCCTAAGAGCCCTACCCATTTGGTCCCAGCTCACTAAGACCGCCAATACCAGTGGATTGTTTTGGCCTAGATTATTATATGCCCTTTGTCCCCTTTTTTACAGATAAGCGGAGAGTCTCCCTGGGCATTCATGCTCCTCTAAGTCCAGCCAACCCACAGCCCTGGGGTGGTTCACTCAATCTTGTATATATATCAGTGTTGTATTACCATAAAATAATTTTGCAGGTCTGAAAAATGTACCCCACCATTCTCTACAGTCGCCTTGAGGTGCAGGAGGCTGACCCTTGGCTGCTTCCCCGCCAGCTAAATGCAGAAAAGGCCCCCTCCAGTTTTTTAATATCTGTCCTCGTAAATCCCACAGGTACCATGTGCATCACATAGAGAATCCGTGGTAGTATATTAATTTTGAATAAATTTATTCTGCCCAGCCAAGAGATGGGCAAAGGTCTCCATCAGCGCAACTCAGCTTCAATGGTCCTAATCAGGGGGGTGTAGTTCAAATCATAGAGTGAGCCCACTTCCTTACCAACTTGTATGCTCAGGTGCACGAAGGAGTCCTGGACCACTCTAAGCCCCCAACCATCCATTATACTCGTACCCCCACCTCGACTTTTAACATATCAGACATCCCAAATCTAATTTTATAACCCAAGAATTGTGAAACCTTTCAATAAGCCGCAGTAGGTGTGGCATTGATTGCTGCAGCCTATCTACATACAGTAGCATGTCATCCATGTAGATGGTGACCTTGTGTTCCCTGCCTGACTTCTCCTGAACCCCAATGATGTTAGGATTATCCCTGATACTCACTGCCAATGGTTCCAGTGCCACTGCGAATAGGAGATGTGAAAGGGGGCACCCCTGCCTGGTTCCGCTACTAAGGGAAAGTCTGCCTGACAAGGAGCCATTCACCAAGACCTGTGCCATAGGTGCCTCATGCATAGCCCTAACCAGACCCACGAACACTTCACCCAGACCAAACCAGAGAGCACTTCAAATAAGTATTTCCATTCGATATGATCAAATGCCTTCCTGGCATCCATAGATATTACCTGGGTGGCTCCACCTCTCCGAGAGGCTCCCCATACCACATTCAAAAGTTTGTGCTTATTAAGGTAGGAGAATCTGCCCTGTATAAATCCGGTTTGGTCTGGGTGAATCAGCCCCGGCCGTATCTTGTCCAACCTCCCTACCAGTATTTTCATCAAGATTTTAAGGTCACAATTCAGGAGCAAAATTGGCTGATTTGAGGCACAGTCCAATGGATCCTTGTTAGGCTTTGGTACTACATGAATAACTGCATCCTCCCTTCTTCCCTCACCTCATCCAGGGTTTCCCAGAGTGTGTCCACCACCTGAGCCTTCATCAGTTTATAGTATTTAGCTGGAAACCCATCTGAGCCACTGGCCTTCCCAAATTTCAGGCAGCTAATTGCCCTTCCAATTTCCTCCTTAGTGATTTTGGAGTCCAGCCATTCTCTCTGTGTATCTGATAGGCAAGGCAGAGTAATGCTGTTGAGGAAATCCCCACCAGGTTCTCAGTGCCCCCACACTCTGCCTGATAAAGCTTTTGATAAAATTGTTTAAATCTTTCTCTTATTTTTGGCTTGTCCCTTACTGTATCCCCATCCTCCCCCTTAATGCCCATCGCCATATTTGGACCCCTTCTTCCTTTAATCAGGTTAGCTAACATTGGCCCCTGCTTATACCCCATTCAAAAAATTGTTTTTTTAACAAAAAGCCAGAATTTATGGGTCTCACACAGCAGAAGTGCATTTAATGCCTAGAGCGTGATGTCCCCGAGCCACTTTCCACTCTAGGGTTTCAGCCAATTCTCTAGATTTTCCCTCCTTTCCTGCACCTTTCTTTTATGGTTCGATACAAACTTAATTATAGCTCCCCTCATATATGCTTTCCCTGCATCCCACAAAACTGCCTTGTTAGGGGTTGTGGCCCTACTGGTTTGTATATATTGCTCCCATTGTTCCTTCAGATAATTCTTGAAGTTGCATTACACATCAAGTAGTTGGGAAATTTCCAGGAGGGGGTCCCTCCCACATCTCACTCAGGCCCAATGTCATACATACCATAGCATGGTCCAAAATATAAACTAGACTGTGCTTAATCCCCTCCCAAGAGCTCTCTCCCAGAGCGTGGACCAGGCAGGCGCTAGGAGCCTGCTGAACAGACTCCCTGCCCCAGACACCACCAGCAAGCAGTAGCAGGAATCCCCTCCCAAGAGCTCCCTCCTGGAGCGTGGACCACGCAGGCGCTAGGAGCCTGCTGAACAGACTCCCTGCCCCAGACACCACCAGCAAGCAGTAGCAGGAATCCCCTCCCAAGAGCTCCCTCCTGGAGCGCGGACCACGCGGGCACTAGGAGGTAATAAACTACCTCCAAATAGAAGCACCTTTGTGAAGGGGGACGTTTGTTGTAATTTTAAACGGCTACAGCAGTAACGGAGGCTTACTTGAACTCTTTCTATTTGTTCTAACTTTGGGCTTGCTACATGCCCCTTTCAGCTTATTTCTCTGCAAATGTAAACAGTGGCTGGGGGGAGTACAAGCTCTAGCAGCACCGGGCTAATTGTAAGCGTGTTCACTGTTCAACTGCAAGCATATATTGCATGTTCATAGATCCTATAGTTGTTTAGCCAGCTTACCTGCCTGAATTCTGTATTTGCCCTGTTTCTCCCACTCTGTGCCTGATTGTAACCGGGAGTAGCATCCTGCGCATGCGCTGTGCAGAGCTCGGTCACCCGCTGCATTCTAATTGCCTCCTTTGTCTCCCTATAGCCTGCTGAACAGACTCCCTGCCCCAGACACCACCAGCAAGCAGTAGCAGGAATCCCCTCCCAAGAGCTCCCTTTCAGAGTGCGGACCACGCGGGTGCTAGGAGGTAATAAACTACCTCCAAATAGCAGCACCCTTGTGAAGGGGGATAGCTAGTCGACGCACTACATACGTCGACTGCCCCTCTACTACTGCCCCACCCACCGAAAGGCTAAATCCGGCCCCTCCGTGCTACGCTGCCACCTTACCATTGCACTACTCCTTCTTCTGGCGGCAGGGGATATACACCCTAACCTGGCTCAACCCTTACCCCAGGCCCTGCCCACCCCATATCAAACCCCTCAGCCAGAGCAAACTCCGTCTCCCACCCTAGCTTCCTCCCTTGGGGCCTACGTCTTCTCCACCTAAATATTCGTAGCCTAGCCCCTAAGCTCGATCAGCTCCAGGTCCTTGCCATACACTACACCCCTGATATTATCATCCTATCTGAGATCTGGCTAAAACCTAGCCTACCCGATAATAATTTCGCTATTCCAGGGTTCAACATCATATGGCAAGACCGGCCTTCCAGAGGCGGTGGGGTGGCTATCTACATCAGTTCAGCCCTCCACTTCACTGTCTCCATTACAAAAACTGTACCCAAAGCTTATGAGCTTCTGATGGTAAAACTGTCCCCCTCCTCCTCACTACCTATCTTTGTGGCTGGCATTTACTGCTGCCCAGGCACGCCAACCACAATAGTCACCGACCTTCTGGGCCAGCTCTCTTCCTTTGCCCAATCGGGTGAACTATATGCTATGGGTGATTTTAACCACAATTGGCTAGCACCCACCTTTACCAAAACCCAAACTGAGTTAACTGCTCTTAACCTCTGTCAAACTATTACTGAACCCACTCGCTCTAACCTTAAGTCCGGTAATCACTCACTCCTCGACTGGGCGCTTACCTCCCACCCACACCGCATCATCAGCTCAGGTCTTCTCCCTGATTCCATTAGCGACCACCACCTAATCTACCTAGTCCTCAAAATCCACAGAGTTAAATCCCCTCCCAAATTTATATTCCAGCGTTCTTACAAATCCCTCAACCTCCCCCCCCCTTTTGGATGATCTTCACCACTTTAATTGGGTCCCAAGCACAAACCGCTCTAATATGGATTTGGCCCTTATGCACTTCCAGAACACCTTCCTCTCCGCCTGGGACAAACACGCCTTCCTCGGGCTAGAGTCCATGGTTCTCACTACTCTGGATCACTCACGAGCTGATTGCTTGCCAACAAGCCCGTGATGATAAGCGGCTTACAAATCCTCACTCCTCCCGGCGACTACACCTCCCTATCGCATGCTCCACAATAGGGTGAATGAGGCCATCTGCTAGCTAAGTCTGAATACTTTAACAACACACTTAATGCAAACCTTGGAAGACCTTCCAAATTCTGGAAAGTCATTAACTCCCTTTTCTCCCCCCAAACAACTAGCCCTCCACCTCTTCTCCTTGCCCAAGGGACTCTCCTTTCCGATCCCCGGGAAGTCGCCTCCGAGTTTAATTCCTATTTCACTACCTGTGCTCAGGCCCTCCTTGAAGCCCTTCTGCCTGCAAACACCCCATCTCCCCGGTCTCCTATCCTCCAACCATCCGGTACGAACCCCTTCTCCTTCAGACGCATTTCCCCCACTGAAACCTTAGATGCCCTTTGTGCCATAACCCTCCAAAGGCAAATCCCCCGATGGTCTTGACAACAAACTCCTCTTCCTATCTGCCCCACCATCGCTACCCCCCTCACAGCCCTTCTAAATCTTTCCTTTAGTACTGAGTCACTCCCCTCTGTATGGAAGCATGCTACTGTTCTACCGCTCCCTAAAGGCAGCCACTCTACCTCACATCCAACTACTGCCCCATCTCCTCCTCCCACCCTGCAATACTCCAAGAACAGCTTGTGCTATCCCAACTCTCTCACTTCCTAGAAACTAACTTCTTCACCCCTTTCCAGTCAGGGTTCAGAAAACACCACTCCACTACCTCCTCCCTGCTCAGACTCACAGACCACATCCTCACTGGGATGGACAAAGGGCTAATCACTGCTGCTATTTTCATCGACCTAGCAAAAAGCCTTCGACATTGTATCCCATTCTCTCTACTATCCTGCCTTTCTGGAGCTGGTTAGCTGCATCCGCCATAAACTGGTTCAGTGCCTACCTTCTAAATAGAACCCAATCCACTAAAATAGCTGACCACCTACATCCCCATCACCTCTGGCGTACCGCAAGGCTCAGTCCTCGGCCCCATCCTCTTCTTCATCCTCCTAAACGACCTGCCAAACTCCTGCTCCTCTTTTGCCATCCACATGTATGCAGACGACACAGTCCTCTTCACCTCTGGATGGACCCACGCAGAAGTCACCTCCAACCTTCAATCTGACTTCAATAAAATCCAACTCTGGTTCAATAGCAACCAACTCTCCCTAAATGCTAAGAAAACCAACTCTATGACTTTCGGCACCAGACAGCACCTATCCAAACTCACCTCCCCTCTGAGGTGCCACACCCTAAATAACACCATCCTCGAAGAAGTACCCTCCTTCAGGTATCTCAGGGTTTGGCTTGACCACCACCTCTCCTTTTCCACTCACGTCGATGCCATCATTTCCAAACTGCGCCCAAAACTTGGTGCCCTCTATAGAAACCGCACTAGTCTCCCTCTTCCTGTCAGATGCAAAATTGTTCAGAAAATGATTCTACCCTCCTTCAACTACTGTGATGTAGTTTACAGTTCCACTGCACAGACCACCCTAGCCAGACTAGACCCCCTCTTCAATGCATTTTGCTGCTTTGCCCTCAATGCTCCCCCTCAATCACATCACTGCACGCTTTATCGTTCCCTGTCCCTACCTTCTCTAAGTAACCGGCACCCAATTCATAGCGCTAAATTCACTTCTAACTTCTGGCTCAGCTCCCTCCCTCCCTATCTCGCCTCCGCCCTATCCTCCCCACCTACCCCCTCTCATGCCCTCAGATCCGCTGACCCTAGACTACTATTCAACCCTCACCGTAGGACCACCACCGGCCAATCTGCATTCTCTTACCTTCCCTAAACTCTGGAATGGCCTGCCCACCCAGATTCGTCATTCTTCATCCAAACTCTCCCTTTCCTATGCCCTCTCTAACTTCCTTGTACCTAATTGCTACTGCCCTGACCACCCTCCCGTTAGCTCCTCCCCCCCGCTCCCCTCTCGCCTGACCAGCGGCCCGGCTATTGCCTAATTGTCTGGCTTATATACTACCCTGCGCACTTATACCCTCTCTATTACCTACTCCGCACTCTCAATTTCTCCCTTCCCCCCTTCCTAATCAACCTAAGCTCCCCAGCCCCACTCCCTCCCTCCTCACCTAACCTCTCCCCTATACACCTACGTTTCTTCACCCTCCATCTCTACCCCCCATCTTGCTCTCCAAATCCTTCCTTTCTACTTGATGCATCTCCCTGAAGCTCAACCTCCGCTACTGGCACTCAAGTTCTGCTATTACTACCTCTGTTCTGTTACTGGCACTTATGTATTTCATGTTTTGCCTCGATGTGTACCCTTGTATTGTATACCATGCCCTTACGTTCATGTTCTCTACTGTTCTTACCTAGTTGGTTAACCACAATTTGTATAACCTGTACTTGCTGAGCCTGTGCGTTGCTGAACTGCACTGCCTATGTAATTTGTTCAAATGTATCCTTCCCAACTATGTACATTTTCCATATTGTGCTACTGTAAGTTCAACTTTTGTGTGTATACCTGCCTCCTCTGTAACCCCCCCCCCGAGGTCTTTTTGCTCCGTGTGCCTTTCCTGGTAAAACATTTTCAATAAATAAATAAATAAACTAGCTTGAAGAACCAGCTCCTAGGTAAATACAGATAGTCTATTCAAGACCAGGACTCGTGGGGATGTGAATAAAATATATATTCTCTGAGAGTTGGGTTTGCTACCCTCCATCCATCTATCAGGTCCAGGTCACACATACCAATCTGCCAGTTTTTTGTAGCACTCTTGACCTGTCCCCCCCCCCCGAGAGATCCATTTCTGGATCCATGTAGTAATTAAGGTCTCCTCCCAATATCAGGCCTCTGAACTGTTCTGTTATCATGACATCCATAAGATTCTGATAAAACACCAGATCACAAAGAGCTGGGGCATAAACAATTGCAAATATCACCTTCTCGCCATACAAATCCCATTCAACAAAAATGTAGCACCCTTCCCCTGAGTCTGCAATGACCCATCCCACCTGAAAAGGTAGCTTTTTATGCAGTAAAACTGCTACCGCCTGTTTGTGCGAGTTATATGATGCCGCATGGTACGTCTCTACCCATCCTCATGCCAGCTTGTCATGCTCACTATTTGTCTGGTGAGTTTTTTGAAGCATAGCCACCTGAGCCCCCTGCCTGTTAAGTGCTGTTTGCAGGGCAGTACACTTAACTGGGGAACAGATCCCCTGAACATTCCAGGTTATAATAATTAACTCTTGAGATTTAGCCATGGTAGATGTCAGACAGTTTCCCTTGAAAAATCAGTAGCCTTGTTCACATTATATATCTTCCCCCACCCCTCCAGCCAATGTATATACCAGTCAAAACATGCAATCTTGGACCCTGAAAAACACAGAAAAGTGAACAATAGACAAACAAGCAGAACTTAGAACAATAAACTCTCTCTCTCACTTAAACTACATCCATTTCCACTCTTCATTGATGTTTCCTCCACCACCCTCCCTGGCGAATTGTATCATTATCCACCTCTTTAGGTTGTAAGAGGAATTGCAAATTTGCAAAATTTTACACAATATATCCCAATCGCAGATCGTGTCTCACTCACCCCGCCCCCTCACTTTCCCTCATCATAGAATCCTTGAACTTTAGTAATACTTATAGTATTCTAAAGGCTGTAAAAGCTGTAAAATCCGATATGTTAACTCGCATATACAGCCCCTTTACCAGCCTAACCATAGAACAATCGGACAACATGAAGCCAAATTGACCTACATGATGCAGGTGCTCATTATGCGCTATCCGTCCCCAGTGCTACCCCCCAGCAACTCACGCCAGGAGCCCAGTTTTCCCACTTCTTATAATTTGCTTGTCCCATAACCCTCTGATCATTAAACCCAGCCATGCCAGAATGCATGTCACCCCTCCAGCAGAGGGAGAAGCAAAGAAACGAGCACCCCCAACTGTCAGGTTCCTTAAATGTCCTGCTTTTCTAAATCAGTGTTAGTCTTTCTGATAGAGCTGGCCACATTGTTCAAGTGAGGGCCGGAGTAGTACAAATAAAAACCCATGCGCAACACCCCCCCCCCCAGCTGGCTTATCTCATTGTGAATTTATCTTTGGTCCACCTTCTAGAACCTCGCAGTTTAAGACCCTTCACCAAGCCACTATAGAAAAGTCGGGTTCAGAAACATTCCTCCTCTCCAGGCTACGCTTCTCACAACAGGCCATATTTTCTTGGGTATGAAGGAGAGTCATGCCGCACAAGTTCCAATGAGGTGGACAAAAAATCTAGCAGCACAAAGATGCTACTCCAGATAAATCTGCCCATAGAAAAGTTATTTCCATCTTGATCCATGTAAATAATGATGTGCTGCCAGATGGGGAAACAAAGCATCGAGCCAGGGCTTCATCTCCCGGGGTTCCCAGGCACAGGAGCAGACAGCACATGGTTCCAGCATCAGTAGCAGAAAATCACATAGGCCGCACTGATGGTGGCAAGTTGGTAGACAGTTCCTTATTCAGCCCAGTTTCTTCTTGAACCCGCTCACAAATGCTTCAGCTTTCTACACTTCCCAGAAGCAGTAAGTTGTTCCTTCATGCTTAATTTTGAGTGTGGCAGGATACACAAGAAAGCAATCCACCTTCTGTTCCTGAAGCTGCGCCATCACTGGATTAAAGACTGGGTGCTTTTTGAGGAGGCATGCAGAGTAATCCTGTGAAAGGAATATTCATTTCCCTTCATATTGCAGGTTGTTGGTCACACAGTAAACCCCCAGTACAGCTTCTCTATCCTGGTAGCTATGGAAGCGTATGATTATTTGTCATGGTGACTGATCAGGTTTCAGCTTAGGCATGACGGCCCTATGGGCCCTTTCCAATTTGTATTTCCCATTTTTAGGTGTCAAACCCAGCACCCAGCATCTCCGGCAGTTGTCTGGCACAGAAATCCATAAAATCTGTTCCTTCCTTCCTTCCTTCCTTCCCCTTGGGCAGGCCCCACAAACGGATGTTCAGCCTCCTGTGGTAATTCTCTTGATGGTCAAATTGTTCCTTAAATTCTTTCATTTCCCTCTGAAAAGCCACAATCTGCTTGGGGACAGGGCTGGTGGTATCCTCCAGGTCTGAGACTGTCTGTTCCTCTCACTCAATCTCTTGTTTGGCATGCAGATCCACAAGTTCCTGAAATTTTTTATCAAACTTAGTCTCCATGTGGTCTAGTCACGGCGCCAGGGCAGCCAGGACTTGGGCGATGACTTCTCTGCTCAGCGCACTTATATCCACTGCAGAGAGGGAAATTGGGCACGTATTGTCCTCTTGGGCCACTGGAGGTTGCTTCCGTTAGTTCTTAGATGCAGCCCGCAGCTTTTTCGATGGATTTTGAATCAAGTACTCGTCCGTACTGCAGTCTGGATGTTTAATGGGTAGTTTCTGTTGTTTTTTTGGTTCAATTCCTACTTTTAAGTTATGTTTAAATTTAGCGAGGAACGGAGTGAAGTGTAGACATGTCTTTACTCTTCTCTGCTCATTAGCACCCCACCCAGCAAAAGGATTTTAAGTTCAGAACACCATCTAACTGGTAGCCAGTGCAAATCCCATAATGCAGTAGTGATATGATTAAATCTGGATATACCTGTTAACAATTTGGCTGCTGAGTTCAGAAGTAATAAAAGACAGTGAAGCTGAATAGCTGGCATGCCATAGTAGACAGCATTGTAATACTGAATTCATGAGGTAACAAAAGCTTTCACTAGTGCGTGCAGATCACTTTGGTCAAGAAAGGGTGCAATCTGGCTACAAAACCACTTGTAATGACAGCAGAAATTTGAGATGTTAAAGCCAATTGACTGTCAAAGATTTCTCCCAGGTTTGCAAACTTCCTCTATAATCTGCAGTATTGCCCCATCACATACTGGGGATCAAGAATTTCTTTTACTGCAGAGACCAAGTGATATAAGCCCACCAGAAGCAACTCTGTTTTGCTGAGGCTGAGTCTTAGCCAGTTCGCTCTCATCCAGTTTTTATCTCTATGATAACCTTCTCAACCACACACATTGGATCTGCTTGTCTGGGTCTAAGTGAACGGTAAAGCTGAAGCCCAATCCATACTTTGGAATAATTTCTCCCAGAGGAAGCATATATACTGCGAATAACAAAGAGGAGAATATAAAGCCCTGAGGGACACCACACACAACTGGAGAGTGGGTTGATTGGAAGTTACCCAATACCATGTTCTGGTGGTGATTTACCCAAAAAGAGCTGAACTAGTTTAACACTGTACCAGACAAACCACAGAAGCTCCTCAGATGCTCAACTAACTCTCGTTGATCTGCAGTGTCAAATGCTTATGACAGACCAAGGAGAACCAAAACAGCTCACCCTGATCCTTCACCAGGAGCAGATCATTCATGATATGGACTAAGGCAGTCTCCATACTGTGGATAGATCGGAAACCAGATTGGAGAGGCTCATAGAGGTCAAATTATTCCAGGTGTTTCGCCAGACCAATTGCCCCCACTTTCTCTATAACCTTTCTTGCAAAAGGCAGCTTAGAGATATGTCCAAGTCCAGACAAGTGAGCACTCACGCAAGAAAGGCAATTGCAGCTAATACTCAGTAGACATTTATTTTGTCCGGAGTCGAAACTAGCAACTCAGCGCTTCAGCGTTCAAGCCTTCATCAGGGTGTGTGGCTTAGGGAACTATTGTGATAGTTTAAATACAAAAAGTAAGTGATGACATCACAAAAGTGCAGTGTGCATTCAATAAAGGTACAAACAAATATATTTACAAATTCGTAACATTATTAGAACAGCAATGTCTATTTACATACTGAACCCTAATACACATCAGCCTGAATATCATGATATACACTACATAGGCACAATTCCATTTCGATAAGTCTCAATGGGTTCAGGTAAAAGAAAGACATGGTACTAATTTATTTAAAGGAACTTATTCAGTATCACAAAAATGACTAAGGTTGGGGCACTGCAGGATATAAAGTCCACAGAAGTAAAAAGGTAATAAAAAGGAAGCAAAGACAGAAGAGACAAAAGTCAGAAGAGAGGAATGAAGGGAGGTGAGGTGGTTGTGGGGGAGGAAAACTTAGTGTAGAGATACGCCTGTAGTTTGTGAGATTGTCTAGATCTAAAATTGTCTACTTCAGGAGGGGTTCCACAATGGACCCTGGGGGGGGGGCTGGGAAGACACCCTCTCTCATAGAAGAATTCACAATCTGTACAAATACAGGCACTAGTATATGCCAGCCCACCTTTACCAAATGGGAGGGGGCTGAGTCTAAGATGCAAGTGGATTGCTATTTCTGACAGCACCAGCATATTTCTACATAATCAGCTGTCTGAACATCTAACCATATTATCTGAGATTCAGTTACCTCAGCTCCAAGAACACTACCCTGGTGACCAGCACCAGTGAAGGACATATCATGCCTTATCTCCACTAGAGATGCAGTGAAAATAAATTCCACCTGCGAAGTGAACGCGAAGTGGCCACTTCGCATCATCATAATGGTACGCAAGTGGTCATTGAAAGTGCTCACTTCGCTTTGTTATTATGACTTTGCGTTGTTATTCCACCTTAACGCAAAGTAAGGTGGAATGACAACAATACAGGCACTTTAGGCAGCCCCCCACACACATCACATGGCTTACAGTACTGTAAGTCACATGCTTTAGCCTGGCAGGAAGGAAGTGAGTCATACAAGCAGATACTTTCACTTTCTCCTTTGCAGAGGTAGAAAGAGGAAACATTTTGTGTAGGAGAGGAGAGTTCGTTATTAGTTTATTTCTTGAGCAAATTTCAAAAACCAGAAAGCTTTTTTAAAAGCTAATTCTTTAGTTTTTTTTGCACTGTTTTGTCAGTTCTTTTTGGTGACTGATTTCTTTGTCTTATAAGTTTTGTTTTGTGTGTGTGTGCCTGTGTGTGAGTGTGTGTGAAGTCGCTCGTCACGTCGGAGAGGGAAGGAGTGTTTTTTTGTGTGATGGACCAGGGACAGTATGTGGCCTGTGGCCGGAGGGGAGTGCGCACGCGTGGGGGTCATAGCCAGGTGGCATTGGACTGCTCCAGACTCTTTTGTTCTGCCTCCCCCCACTTCGGAAGCAGCAGTACCACCACCAGTGCCACCGCCACATCCACCAAGTCTGCCACCGCCACCACCACCAGCAGTAGCAGCTGCAGGAACTCCAGCAGCACCACCTCCACAGCAGCAGGTGGAGCCCCAGGTGTGTGATCATGCTGCTGGCACTACATCTGCCCCTCCTGTGCCTGATCCCCCCCCCACAGCTCCCCAGTTTGGCAGTTTTTCAGCTGTGTCAGGGGGAGACAGCTGCCTTGTGGTGTGTCGGCTTTGTGGTGTGCAGGTGCACCATGGTCCCCTGGGGACACATCTGGGGATTGGGGGCCAGCGCACACATATGCTGAACCACCACAAGGTGGAGTGGCAGGCTGCCACTGAATGGGCCAGGCCGCCACCTGCTAGCCCTTCTGTGGCAGTGGCAGAGGGTGCTGCTGTTGTGTGTGGCCACAGCAGGAGGAGGGCCACAGCAGCAGCTGCTCCGCCACAACCCCCACCACTGCCACCGGCACCACCCTCACCACCAGCACCACTATCTGTTTTCCCCCTTGCACCAGTGGGTCCCACAAAGCCTGCAACTCAGGCAGACATAGCACTTTTGTGGGCTGCAGTGAAGGAAAATAATGAGAGGGTGGGTGCTGTCCAGAAGTAGGTGGAGCAGATCGGGCAGCACCAGCTACAGATTGTGTCAATGCTCCATTTGCTGCTGGAACATCAGGGGATCCCCGTTAGCTTTTTTTTTCAGCACCCCCACTGCTGTAGTGTTTTGTCTTTTGTTTATGTTTAATAACAGACAGAGGGAAGGCCACAGTATTAGTTTAAAGGGAAGCAGTCAACAACAGGAGGTCCGGCCCACTGCAAGGCTTACCCTCCGGTTAAGCCTTTTAAGTATGTTGTGGCATTTTTCTTGCGCTGCAACATACTTTATTTTAATGAAGAAAAGTCAGTGACCCGGAAGTATGGCGGCTGCTATGGGGGCTCTATTAGGTGCAGCACGGCGACGCGATCATGCGCTCAACACAGCATTGAAGCGCATGGTGTCTCCACCACACCTTCCTTTACACATAATGGAGCCCTCATAGCATCCGCCATACTTCCAGGTTGATGACTTTTCTTTATTAAAATAAAGTATGTTGTGGTGCGAGAAAAACGCCACAACATACTTAAAAGGCTTAACCGGAGGGTAAGCCTTGCAGGAGGCAGGAGCTCCTGTTGCTGACCGCTTCCCTTTAAATATATACATACACATACAGACATACATGCTCCTTATTGCCCTGTTATTATACTCCAGTGCCCAGGACTCAGAACCATGAGCCCGGCTGCATTTTGGAGCAGTGGGCGGTAAAGCCATAACAGGCTTTCAAAGTACGTTGTCGTGGCCTGCCGGGCTCTGTTGACAATTTCAGGAAAAGGTGCCGGGAACCCGATTGGCTGTCCTTGTATTGCTCTGGTGCTTCTCATTGATGCACCTTTTTTTTGCAGCTTCCCGATTGGTGCACTTTTAAATCCTGCTTGTCTGTGGGAAGCCAAGTCCGCTTAGGTGGTGTACCTGGTCTGGATTGCCGAAATTGACTGACTGCGAGCTTTTACTCAGCGGGTCTGACTTTCTGCATAAAAGTAGCTGTTCTCACATAATTATTGTGAGCACGCCCGCTGAAGTAAAATTTTATCTGCTACTGCTATAGCTTACAGTTCATGTTTTCAGTGATTACAGCTCCTTTGGGACCTCTTACTTAGTCATTTTGTACAAGCTGTCTTGTTCCCGCCAGCACTTTGCGCCAGCTCCTCACCCACTCCCCACCGCACCCACCCTGGGTGGACAGTTCTTTATATAGGCTTTCCCTGGACTGTCATATGACTAAGTACCTAAAATCCCATTGGCTCCTTATACTCTTGTGCCACCAGGGGGCAGTTAATAGTAATTCTAACATTCTTGCTGGTTGCAGTTGTTTGTTTTCCAAAGACCTCTTAGCCCTGCAATACTCGGTGCGCTTCTTGACCAACTGTAGCTCTATCCCACTGCAACTACGCCCCTCTTTCCTGCAAGGTTTATCCTACCTAGGCTGTTTTGGTGATCTGGTGGCATTTCTTCTCCCTGCTACCTAGGGCAAGTCTTTAGCCTCCACGTACTGCTGCCATTAGGGACTCTTCCCCTCAAATAAAGTTTTCTCCTCAGGAGTCCCTGGATTCTATGATGCCGTCTTGCTGCCCATCTGTCACGCCATATGTAGCCCTATGCACCATGCCTCTCCGTTGTCCCACAATGCACCCTGAACCGAAAAACCTGCTAAGGTACTGTCTGGGAGGCATAGCTCTCATCCTTCTAGCTCTACTCATTATGGATATTCCATCACTCCTGATCCCCTGTGACCACCTTGGCATAGTGTCAGACACACGTGACTTTCGCTTCTCCAACCTAATAGTCACCAAACACTGGCCTGTTTGTTCTTGGAAATTTATCCTATATCCGAAGGGCTGTACTTATTATATGCTTCTTGGACTTGATAAGTAAAGTAGAAGGCATGTCCATATCCAAATCTTTCACTTAGTTAGGCTTTGCTTCTTGGCCTCCCTTATCCTCCTTTTGGCAGGTGATGTTGAGGCAAATCCTGGCCCCCCTTCTCACTTCTCTTTGGATGACATGTCAGGACTTCCTAAAAAGGGGCTCCTTATTGCTCACCTGAATACAAGAAGTCTCACATGCCACATGGATGAACTTATGGCATGGACAAAAGAATATAACCCAGATATTCTTTGTCTCACTGAAATGTGGCTAAAACCCAGCACCAACTCTCTCCAATAGCAAATCCATCGTAGGGATAGGCCAACTAAGAAACGAGGTGGTGGCGTTGCCATCTATCACAAAGATCACCTCAACCTAACAGCTATCTGTGATCTGACCTCTTCCATGCTGTGTGAATGATTACATGTCACTGTCTCACTAGGAGCAAAGAAACTCCATATCGTTTGTGCCTATAACCCCCCTACTGTTGGCTTGGCAGGGTTGCAGGACCTACTTGACACAACATTCACACTTGCCAATCATAATGAGGTAATAATCCTGGGGGACATAATCCTAAATTGGCTGGGTCCCGCTCATAGCTCCTTGATATCAGTAGCCAGTAGTTATAACCTGTATCAGCTGATTACTGAACCTACTAGGTCACCAAGTCCAACTAAAACTGGTACCCTTCTGGACTGGCTACTGACAAACCATCCTGAACATGTGACCTCAACTGGGATTCTTACGGATGCTATTATTGACCATATTCCAATTTTCTGCCTGTGGGCCTCTGCCGCCCCGCCATCTCTTCTGCCTCGCTACGTTACTTTCACAAATTTTGGGCACTTGGATAAAAATGCATTCTGTCTAGACATGTCTAGCATAGATTGGTCTGAAATCTATAATACTAATGATGTTGAAGAGGCTCTACAGGTCTTTCTCAACAAATTTATTGATATTCAGTCTAGGCATGCCCCTAGGATCACTAGGAGAGTCAGAGGCAAGCCTACTAGATGGCTACATAAGGACCTCCTAACTGAGCTACGTGTGAGAGACAAACACTGGAAATGCTTTAAACAAACTGGGCAGCTGGCCGACTTCAACACCTGTAGGTCTCACAGAAATCTCTGCAAAAAGAAAATAAGATTGGCCAAAAGTAAATATTGCCAGGACCTGCTGGTGAGCGCGGCGTTGGACTCTAGAAAATTCTGGTCTCATATCAAGACTTTTCTAAGGATCCTCCCAGTCATACACCCCGTCTGATATAATATTAAACAGGGCTCACTGCAATGACCTGAAGACTATAGCCAATGCTTTCAACCTAGGGTTCTCGGATCTGTCCCAGTACACCTCCACTTTCCAAGCTCTGGCCTCCTGTCCTCAGTCTCCAGGAGATAACGGGTTGCCTGGCTCCTCTACATTCTCCCAAACAGCATCACATACCCCATCTTTCTACTTTAAGGCTATAACTGCCCTGGAGGTCTTCAAACTCCTCTTAACTATATCTGATAATACTAGTGTAGGGTCAGATTTCCTTGAACCTTGCCTCCTCAGACTTGTGACCCCCTATATAGCCTCTCCTTTGGCAAAAATATATACTTTGTCCCTGTCTAGTGGCACAGGTCCGGCCTTGTGGAAAGAGACTCATATAACACCAGTCTTCAAAAAAGGGGATAAAAAAGATATTGGTAATTATCATCCCATTGCTATTCTCTCGGTCTTGTCCAAACTACTTGAGAAGGCTGTTGCCACCCAAACACTGGACTTCTTTTCAAAATATGGTATTCTCTCTGATGCTCAGCATGGTTTCAGGAAAAATCACAGAATGTCCACTGCTTTACTAAAACTTACCTCTGATATGCTCTCTAACATGGATTTGGGTAGACTCACTGGGGCTGTTTTCATCAACCTTACAAAGGCCTTTGACCTAGTGGACCACCCCCTACTTCTATCCTGCCTTTGTAGCATTGATTTCTCTACCCCGGTTGTTCACTGGTTTAGCAGCTACTTGTCCGGCAGGTCACAAGAGGTGAAATTCAATGCAGCTATATCTGAGGTTGCCTCAATAAGTGTGGCTGTGCCTCAGGGCACCATCCTGGGGCTAATCCTCTTCTCGCTCTTTGTAAATAATGTCCCTAGTGCACTGCAAAGCTACTCATCTCTCCTGTACACAGACGATCTTATCTTTGCAAGTGATAACAAAGTGGAGAACTTAAACTCTGACCTCTCAACTGACTTCAAAAATGTCCAAACCTGGCTCTATGAGCATAAACTTGTGCTCAATGTGAAGAAAACGAAGGTCGTGCTTTTTGGCTCGGCCCCATAACTTCATAACTGTTCTACCTCCCTTGCGGTGCAGGACCTTGATAGTATTGAACTCAAAATTGTCTCGTCTTTTAATTACCTTGGGATCATGCTCAACCAATCCTTGGACCCTAACCTTCACGTTCAATCCACCTGCAAGACTGTAAACAGTAAACTAGGTGCTGCGTACAAGTTGGGTTTCATGCTAACGCCATCTGCTAAACATGCCATTGCCATAGGAATACTGCTTCCCTCCCTTACCTACTGTGCCCCCCTCCTTGCGGGTGTCCAGAAAACAGCCCTACAGAAGTGGGATGTCATATATGATAACATGTCACTATGCGTCCTCCTTCTCTTGACTGAAACATCATTGTCAACTTTATGACGACCTTGGATGGCTCTCTCCTGCCGCATTGAGACAATATCATCTCGGTTCCCTTACTGACGCAATTGTTAGGCTCAAAACCCCCAAATCTCTTGCAGAGCTGATAACTTCTCACACAGCCCCCTGCGGACTGAGGTCTGCTGACAAATCGCTATTAAATGTCCCTAGATGCTACACCTCTAAGGGCACTGGGGCTTTCAAATTCGTGGCTCCTCAGCTTTGAATTCACTTCTCCTTGAACTCAGATTGTCTGGTTCCCATCAGTGTTTCAAAATGAATTTCATCATTATCTACTGCGTGCTGATCCCTGCACTTGTTTTGACCCTACCTGATTCCTTGGTCTAACCTGACTTCCTGATCCCCTACTATCCTGCTCCTATCTCTGCACTTGTCTTGTCACCACCTAATACTTTGGTTATACTTATCTTCCTCTATGCCCTATTATCCTCCTATCTCTGTACATGTCCCTTCCCTTCCTTTACCTCTCTATCACTCTGCAACCTCACTGTCTCTCCTTCCTGCCCTCCTCTTCCTCTTCCTCTTCCTCTATCTCTCAACTTTATTGCTAAGATAATTATGATAGCTGAGTTTCCCTGATACTGTATTCCTACTTGTATTATGTTTTGTTATATTCCCTTGACATTTTGCTATCTGTCTTGATTGCTTGTTCAATGATGTCTACTGTATTGCTTTAGTTCCTGATACTGTTTCCCATCTGTAAAATTGTTTCTCTACTAGGGAATTTTGTTATTGAGCCCTCCCCATTCGTTATATTTTACCCCCTTCCCCACTGTTCCTGCATCTATGTACGTTGCCCTTCACCTTGAAAAGTGTATTGTTTGCATCTTACCTTATTTGAAACGTACTTGTGTTTTGCCCAATTTGTTCTGTACTGTCCCGGGTCAGGCCTGAAAATAGTCATGATGTTGGCTAGTGCACTTACCTGGTAAACAAAAACTAAATAAAATAAATAAAGTAATGTTTACTTTCTGTGGTGGAGTGGTTGTGGAAAAGCTGGTGTGAGCAGTGCAAGTATGATGTGCTAAATTGCATGTGTGCAGTCAGTGTTGTTTCCTGTGTGTGTGTGTGTGAGACATCAGACATTGTCCAGCTTCTTGCAAACATATATTGCTGACTTGTTGCAGTGTTTATGGTATAAAGAATAGCAATAAGAATCATGTATATTTTATTGTAATATATGGATTCTTAAAATAATACCCCCAAAAACCACAAAAAAATCCTTGTAATAGATTAGTTAGTCCCGTAATACTATACTTCCGGTGCTCGTAATACTATACTTCCGGCCCAATAATTCTGTACTTCTGGTCCCCGTAATACTATCGTTGGGACTACGGGACGCGACTACTGTATGAACCGTGTGTTTTTTTGTTTTTTTTTCTCTGAAAGAAGCGGGAATAGATCGGGAGCTGGGGTGTGTGCAAATGAGAAGTGAGGAACACTCTGAGTCTGACAAACTCTGCAGACCGCAGCAGCACAAGTAAGAACTTGGAAATTCCTCCCATCCATATATTACAAAAAATAACAAATAGGTTCTGGTGTTTCAAGGCAGAAATTCCATCTTGAGGTTCTGGGGACACAAGAAACCTCTCGAACTTCCCTCTCGGGGTTTCTTGTGTCCCAGAACTCTCGATCATACTGCCTTATATACCTCAGAACCTATCTAAATCTATTTGTCACCATCATCATCAGCGGACTAAATGATACAATATTTTTTCAGAGGTGTCTGGCCAGAGTGCACCTTAGTCACATACTGAACATATGACTTTTAGGAGAGCATGTGTTTTTTGTGCTATGATCTCCACAAAGTCATGTGTGCACAGTGAGTGACTGAGTTGCACAGTGACCCGATACCTTTGAAAAAATATCATATCACTTACTCCACTGGTGCAGATGGTACAAATAAAATATACATCATATATTCTTTCTTATCTTTATTCTTGACATATGGCAACAAGTCACACCATATACAGTATATGTTTGCACAATGCAGTTCAGCGCAACATACTTGCACTGCTCAGTAATGCTTTTTGTGAAACACTTCAAATCATGAGTCCTGACACAAAGTAAACATTACTGAGGCTCCAGAAACTTTTCTTTTTTGAAATAGACATTAAAGCAGCAGTGCAGCAATCTGGTGAAAATTTTGACCTATACTTTTTTATGCTATTTTACATTGCCACTTTACTTACCTCCTGACTTGTATGACACCATTCTTTCCAGTATTTGAGTCTGCTATAGTACTTTTTTTCATATCTGAAATAATAAAAGGAGCACTCCTTTTAATATGATGCAGACCAGGTCTTCGTCAGTATTTTCCACTGTTTTTCTCAATCAGTTGTTATACATTACGTCTGTTGTAAAATTAACAATTATGCAGCAGGCAGTGTCTTATGACCTCACAGAACAATATTTATTGAAAAACAGCTGCAAATAGTGATGAAAACCTGGTCAGAGCCATATTAAAGGCGTTCTTTTTCAGACACGAGGAAAAAGTAGTAAAGCAGACACAAATTGTGAAAAGAAGGGTATCATACAAGTCAGGAAGGAGTAAACTAGTGGATGGCAATGCAAGATAGAAACATAGAAACAGAATTTGATGGCAGATAAGGACTGCTTGGCCCACCTAGTCTGCCCATTTCCTACCAAATGGATAAGCTGCAGATCCTAGTTAACCAACAGCCTACTTCCTCCTACCCCCAACTAGAATTGCCTTATGTCTGTCCCATGCATTCTTGAATTCCCCCACTGTTTTTGACTGTATGACCTCCTCAGGAAGGCTGTTCCATGTATCCACAACCCTCTCTGTGAAGAAATACTTCCTCACATTATCTCTAAGTCATCTCCCCATTATCTTCAAATTGTGCCCTCTTGTTTTTGCACATCTCTTTTACTGAAAGATGCTACCCTCTTGGACTTTGTTGATTCCCTTGAGGTATTTGAAAGTTTCTATCATGTCCCTCCTCTCCCTCCTTTCCTTGAGGCTACACATCTTTAGTTCCTTTAGTCTGTCTTCATATGTTTTCTGATGCAGACCCTGCATCATTTTGGTTGCCCTCCTCTGGACAGCCTCCACCCTGTCTATGTCTTTGTGGAGATGGGGTCTCCAGAACTGTACACAGTACTCCAGATGTGGTCTTACCAACTGTCTGTACAGAGTGCCAACAACTTCCTGTTTTCTACTGGTGATGCCTCTCCCTATGCATCCCAGTACCCCCCAGCCCTCCTTACTGCCTTCTCACATTGCTTGCCCACCTTTAGGTCATCTGATATGACTACCCCAGGTCCCTTTCCATTTTTGTTGTTGTCAGTATCTTACCCCCCATTGTGTACTCTTCCCCTGGGTTTTTGTTTCCCAGGTGCATTACTTTGCACTTCTTTGCATTGAATCTAAGCTGCCATACATTTGACCATTCCTCCAACCTTGCCAAGTCCTTTTCATCCTTTCCACCCCACCTTGTGTATTAACCCTGTTGCAAATCTTTTTGTCATCTGCAAAGAGACATGCTTTCCCTTCCAGTCCCTCTGCAATGTCACTTATAAAGACATTAAAAAGGACCGGCCCCAGTACTGAACCCTACGGTACCCCACTAGTAACCCTCATTTCTTCACTGTGGACTCCATTTACTATTACCCGCTGTGTCCTGTTGTCTAACCAGTATTTTACCCAGGCTACCACCATGGGACCCACTCCCAAGCTGGCTAATTTGTTTATTTATTTTTTGTGCGGCACTGTGTCAAATGCCTTGCTAATGTCTAGGTAGGCCATGTCCACAGCCCCTCCCCGGTCTACTGCTTTGGTCACCCAGTCAAAGAAATCAATTAGATTTGTCTGACATGACCTTCCCGCTGTGAATCCATGCTGCCTTGGGTCCTGTGTCCCACTGGCCTCTAGGTACTCAATAATTCTTTCCTTCAGAAGAGATTCCATCATTTTCTCTACCACTGAGGTCAAACTGACAGGTCTATAGTTTCCTGCCTCTGTCTTGCTCCCACTTTTGTGAAGGGAAATCACATCCACCCTACTCCAGTCCTCAGGTACCACACCATCCTCCCATGATTTATTAAAAAGTGTAGTCAGTGGTGTTATTAGTTCTTCCCTCAGTTCTTTTAGAATTCTGGGGTGAATCCCATCAGACCCCACTGCTTTATCCTCCTTCAGTTTTAAGAGTTGTTTCAGAACCCTTTCTTCTGTGAAAGGACTAATATCAACCCGCCTATCCAGAGTGCCTTTATTGACTGGATTAGGTATTTCCCCCTGCTTTTCCATTGTGAAAACTGAGCAGAAATATTCGTTCAGTATCCCTGCTTTTTCACTGTCGATCTCTGCCCAACCACCTTCCTCTTTGTTCAGCCTCAGTATCCCTGCCTTAGTCTTTCTTTGCTCCCTAACGATACCTATAAAAGGTTTTATCCCCCTTCTTAACTGAGTTGGCTATCTTTTCCTCAGTTTGGGCCTTTGCTATTCTGACTGCCTTATCCGCTTCCTTCTGTTTTAACTGGTACAGTTCTCTGTCCTGCTCCTTCTGTGTTTCCTTATACTTCCTGAATGCTATCTTTTTCTCCCTTACCTTCCCCACCAATTCTTTTGAGAACCATAGTGTTTTTTTCTTTCATTTTGATTTGTTTATTTGCTTCACACAAAGGCTTGTTGCCTCTGTAATGGTGGTTTTGATGTTTCCCCATTGTTGCTCCACCCCACCTTCTTGCCTGTTTGCTAGGGCTTTTCTGAGGCACTCTCCCATTTTGACAAAATCAGCCCTCTTGAAGTCCAGTACCTTCACTTTTGTGTGGCTCGACTCTACAGCCAAGTTTATCATGAACCATACTGTTTGGTGGTCACTTGTTCCCAGATAGTTACCCACTCAAGATCAGAGATCCTCTCTCCATCCCCATTTGGGAGTACCAGGTCTAAGGTAGCTCTCTCCTGAGTGGGTTCCGAAACTAGCTGTCTGAGGCATGCCCCCTGTAGGGCATTGAGAATGGCCCTGCTCTTGGATGTGGCTGCAGCAAAGGTGCTTCAGTCAACATCTGGCATATTCAGGCCCCCATCAGCAATATCTCCCCTTTCTCTGCCATCCCAAGGATGCCTTCTATCATTTCCTTGTCCATTTCCTCCACCTGAGATGGGGGTCTGTATACAACCCCTGTGTGGATTGTGGAGCCATTTCCAGTCTCCAGGGTGACCCACAGTGCCTCCTCTCCTCCCTGTTTAGCCTTTAGCTCTGTTGCTTTGATCCCTTCCCTTACATAGAGAGCTACTCCTCCTCCTCCTCTTCTTCCCTCCCTGTCCCTCCTGTAGATTGTGTACCCTGGTATGTTGACATCCCAGTCATGGTTCTCTGTGTACCATGTTTCTGTGACTGCCACAATATCCAGGCATCCCTCTTCCATCAAAGCCACCATTTCAGGGAGCTTTTTACCTAGACTACAGGCATTGGTACTCATTACCTTCCATTTTTTATGGCTTTATTTCTTTTTTCCCCATCCCTGTCCCTACTGCCTTTGTTTTTTTCTCAATTTACCCATGCCCTACTCCCTATTGACTGCTCTATCTTGGTGTTTACCTCACTAATTACCCTGATGTTTTGGGGGGGGCTAGGATTTCTCTTCTCCTCTTCAGTGCCTCCCCCCTTGGCTAGTTTAAATGCTTGCCATTGAAGCATTTAAACCTATCACCTAGGATCCTGGTTCCCTTCCAGGATAGATGCAGACCATCATGCCTGTATAGGCTTGCATCCCTCCAGGTGGAGCCCCAGTCCCCAATGAAGCCAAATCCCTGAGCTCTGCACCAGCTTTTCAACTAGTCATTGAATCCCATGGTGCGGAGTGCCCTAGTCTCATCTATGCCATAGACTGGTAGCACTTCTGAGAAAGTTATTGTGTGTGCTACTTATCTAAGGCCCTTCCCCAACTCCACAAACTCCTGTTGCACTGCTGTGATCCCATTCTCAGCCAGGTCATTCATCCTTAGGTGGATAATGACATCCAGCTCCCTCCCCCTTGCCACTGCTCCCACAATCCTGTGGATTCATTTCCTGTCCCTCCAAGCCTTGGCACCAGGCAGGCACTTTACCTCCCTTTCCCTCCTTCCCCAGTTCTATCCCTCTAACAATTGAGCCCCCCCACCAGGAGTTGTTTCCTTCCCCTGTGGGGTCCCTGGCCACCCTCCTGTGGGTCTCCATTGTGGAGGTTCCCAGCATCTCCTTGGTTTCCACTGCAGGTGCCTCCATAGAGGAACCATTCTTCACCAGAGTGGTGAATGAATTGTGGAGAGGCACAACTGGAGGGATGCACCTCTGTTCCACCACCCTCACCCTCCCTGAGCCCACCGTGGTCCAACCACTCCTCTTTCTTGGCAACCTCTGAGGTAGTAGTGGTGGCCTGGGTGGTCCCTGGGTGGGGGAGCAGGTTTTCCAAATCCTTGCCAGGTCAGCATGGAGACAAACAACCTCCTCCCTCAGACCAGAGAGGTGCCTGCAAATAGGGCAGCAACACAGTCTCCAGAATGTCTCCTGGAAGACTGCTGCTCCACAGCCAGTGCATTGCACCACTCCCCACATGTCTGTGTCCTTTCCAGTTACAGATGCTTTTTTGTTTTGTTCTTGTTTTAGTGTGTGCAGGCTTGTGAGTGTCTCTACCCCCTATTCAGTGTGCTGTGCCTTTAAGGATATGAACAGGTGTATGTTGTTAGCAGTTTTGGGGAAGTGATGTCAGAGCCCCTGCTATAAAGGAAGTTAAGCTCTTGGGGTGGGTGGGAGTAAACCTATGCCATCCAGAAACAATCATCTACAACTCTTACCCTCCACCCCGGGAGTGCCTTCCTTCCTTTCAAACTCCTATTTCACAAAGGCTAAGTAACAAGTCTAGTCACAACTGACTGCAAATATCTCCCAGCTACAGTTCCTCCCTGGCAAATTAAAGTTAAAACTAAGACAATTCCACCCAAAAAACAGAATCAGTACTAGTTACTTACACAGGTCCAAAAAGTAATAATTCAGTTCAGTATAGTCTAGAAAATAACTTCCCTGATTCAAGAAAGCTGTGGCTGCTTTCTCACTCTCCTTGTCTCAGGCTCAGCTAGCATAAAAAAGTATAGGTCAAAATTTTCACCACATTGTTGCACTGCTGCTTTAATTTATAATTTAAGTATGACATTATGTGGTCACAATCACAATACACAAAATGCAACTGTCAACTGCAACTGAAGTGAAATGGGAGCATTACACCACATGCAAAGTCCCCCAGAATGTATTGCGCAGTCACTCATGCACGCAGTGGTCACACAGAGTCCCCAGAATTTTTCTGCATCCCCAAAATACAGCTGTCTTGTGTCCAGAAAGTTTACATACTTTGTGATGATAATGTCATGATGCACAGTGTCTTGCCAAACCATGTGTAGGAGGGATAACATGACATGAATCCATTCAGTGTTCCATCAGAAATGATGACTGTGAGAGAACTATTGCTCGTCCAAAGTGTACTGCGATTCCCATAAATGCGATGCAATCACCTCAACCGGATGGAAGGGTGCCCTTTGTGTGTACACTAATAGTAGCCTTGGTAAGTTGATATATATATTTCCTAGGTGGGGGGTAGACATATATAGACATGTACTCAATGTATTGTTTTGTATCACAGGTCACAGATACTGCTGGTGTGCAAATTCCAGTTCCTGATGAGAAATGTTGGAGTTGAAGTTGGAAATGGAATACTCTCCAGCCAATGAAGGTAAGTAATTTTTTTGGGGGGGAGGGGAAGCATATTTGCAAATTGCAAGTAGGTCTTATTAATGGTTTATTATTTGGTTACTTCTTCAAAGATTTCATCTGCATCCTTCTCCAGTCAGGCAATGATGGTCATGGTCATCGATTGAAACTACTTCTGCATGTTGCATGTCTGCCTCAGCCCGGGGTAGGGGGGCTGATGTTGAAGAAGTTCTTTGGATAAGGCAACTATGACACAACAAAGATCTGGAAGTTTCCTAAAAAAAGAAATGAAGGACTTATTACAACTTAATTGCAGCAGTAAGACATTATGTTTAAGCCGTGGCTGTTCCATGGGTAACTGGATTAACACAGATAGCAAGCTGTCCCCCTGCAATCATCAGATCACATCTTAATTTAGTACCAGGCTGTGTAACAAATACACTGTGTCAGTGTCCGTGCGTGTCAACTCAAGTTACATTTCAAAACCACATCTTGTCAAGTAACACAACCTGGGTCCAACTTTTTCAACACTGTCATGGCTGCACAGCTGCAAATTTGGAATACAGTGCATGATATGTTGCTGTATATTTTTTGTGATGTTCATGTCACCTAGTTTATGAATCCTCAGTCGGATTTGTTGCTGTCTTATGAAAAAAAGGAACAGATGAAATAAAATTGATATACTTACCAGTATGGATTGGAAATGGATATTCCATAGGTTCCTGTAGACAGTACTGCTGCTGTACCATTGATACAGAAGGAGAGTCATTTGTTGTTAACCTGTAAAAAAACAAAATAAGTTGTCCGTATGTGTTTGACCATTGCAGCTCGGAAAAGCAACAGAAAACAGAACACACAGCTAATAGAAGTTGAATAGCACAAAAACGATTAGTACACATACTCACTTTATAATTTTAATAGTAAGAAGCCTTGTGCCTGTGGCTGATGAATGTGGTCTCCTGTTTGACTCCCTCTGCCTTGGCATGGTCAATGTAATGGAAAACATTGTCACAATGACACTGGTGGTGGGTGGTGGTGGCCATAGCTGCGGCACATGATGACATTCCCTCTCACATCTTCCTGCATCTGGTTTTGGTGGCAGTGGCGAACAGCGGTCTTATGGTGGTGCTACTCGGGGGATGACACATGGTCACATTCCCTATGGCGGCAGTGGAGAACAGAGGTCTTATGGTGGTGGTAGTTCGGGAGCCAGGATATACTGTGCTTTGTGTTATAAATGTGATGACGTGACATATTGAATTTGAGTCAGTATGAGTGGGACAGTGATTTAACTTTATGAAAAAGAGAACATGTATCATACAAGACATGTGACAGCCTTTTAACTACTTAAGTTAAAACCTGCCAACATTAACCTCATCATCATTCATCATCATCCTCGGAAAGAAAGTTGCCCTCGCAGTCTTCTATATCTGAATTCGGACCACAGGGAAATCTTTCTCCATTGTGTTATCATCTACATCTTTGGTAGGCCGCTTCATGCTGTCACTGTCACCAGGATGGTCCCTTTCTTCAACATCAGCAAAACCATGAGTATGCCGGGGTATGAATACTGAGGTTGCAGTCTGAGCTGGTATGTGCCTCTCATTCATTTTTTTGAATGTCAGCAAACTGACATTTGCTGGAGAGAGGTTTGTATGACAATCCTGTGCTATTGCACCTGCTGAGCTGAATACCCTTTCGACACTCACACTGGAGGGTGGGCATGTCAGGTACTTCAGTGCCACAGTGGTCAGCTCTGGCCATTCACTGACCTTTCCACTCTAGTATAAAAGGGGATCATCAGTGATTGACAGATGCCTGTTTTCAGACACATATGACTCAGCCATTCCCTGTGCTGCTCTAAGTCCAGTGGTTGATGCCTCATCCGCTTCTCCAGAATCATTTATGTCACAAATCTTCACTTGGGACAAAGCCTTCCAAAGTGGGTTATTGCCAGTCACTTTTGATGACAGGCCACCTGGAACTGCAGTCCCCTTCCCCTTACAGGATATGCTTTATACTACTCCTCCATGTTCACCTTCAACCTGATTATGCTGCTCAGGTTTCCTGACCTTAACACATGACTTCTGTGCCCCATGAACCAAGTGTACCAGTTGCCCACTGAAATTTTTTACCTGTTCAGGCCCACCCTTCAGTACTGAGGCAATTCCACATTTGTATCATGGTCCAGCATTGTTGCTATTGCAAAGTTGTCACTACGCTGAATGCTCAAGATGTGATGATTCTGGTCGAATACTGTCAGCATGTATTTTAGCAACACATTGCTAGCACTGTCTCTGGCAACATCAAGGCTATACTGTACATTCACCAATGTCTGCCTCAGAACCCGCAGCAGTGGAATTGATTGGCTAATGGAGGCCAGCTCGCCACTCACTGCCTTTGTAGCATGTTCAAAAGGCCTCAAGATTCTTATTACAGAGTCCATGAGGCGCCATTGTTCAGTCATCATAGACATGGAGGCCCTGGAATTGTCACGGCTAGTGTGCATGACAAGATATTCTGAGATGGCTTTGTACTGTTTATACAACATCTCTGCCATGTATAAAATGGAGTTCCACTGGGCGACAACTTTCAGCTTCAAGTGGTGCTGCGGGAGGCTGTTTCGGATCTGCAACTGCCGAAGTTGGTCACGGGCCTTTGCAGAGCGTGGAAAGTGAGAACAGATATGGCGTGCAACTGTCAGCATTTCCTTTATATCAGGGTGCTGCAGAAACTCCTGCACCACAAGATTTAAACAGTGGGCCACACATGGAACCTGAAAAAAGCCACCATTCATGATGCATTTCACCATATTTGACCCATTGTCACTTGCTATGAACCCAGCTCTCAGGGACAGGGGGTTCAGCCACTTGTCAGTTTCAGTCAGTACCACCTCCAACATGTTTTCACCAGTGTGTGAACAGGTCACATTGTGTATAGCAATCGCTGCATGCTGTCGAATTCTTGGAAGATTGCAACCACGACATTCCACCTTACTACACTGATTATTCACACTACCAACAGCACGAACAACCCCCCGGCACCTGTGCCCAGTGTGCAGTTATACACAAATATGAACTCCCTGCTGTTTTGCCGCTTGTCCACATATCCATACTTAAATAGATGAATGGAGAGGAGGAATGTTGAAGGGCATGTCTTACTGAGTTGGACACAGTATGGTACAACTCTGGGACAGCACAAGTTGAAAAGTATGTCCTGGATGGGACTTTCCATTTTGGACAAGCACGTGCAGCAAACCGCAGGAACCTGGACTTCTCCACAAAGAGAAGGGCAAAAGATCCATCGCCAGCATTTCAGCTACAGCAGCATTAAGTTCACATGACACTGTATGATTGGGTGGGTACTTCAGCTTATGCGCAATAACACTCTGTAATGTGGGCTGACAAACGTTTTACACGGGGTGTGATGACAAATGGTTCTGTTCTGCGAATGGCAGGGGGTGGAGTGTGGACGTGTGATGAAGACGGCTGCACAGGTGATGACAAACCCAGAAATGCAGTTATTTTTCCAGATTTATCAACAGGGGTTGATGTACCACTTGCACTAGACATACTGCATTGACCACCGCCATCACCAGAACTGCTACTCTCACTACCACTGGACAAGACTTCAGATTTATTCTGCTCTTCCACCTCATCATGCTTGTAGTAATCCTCTGCTGTTATGTCATCACTACTGCAAGCAATTAATTTTCTGCTTGATGCTACAGTCATGGAAGGGGATTACATGCTCGTTATGGTTGATGATGAGGGTGAACGCCCCACTGTGGTACAGGTTTTAGCTGCCATCTTGTGCTGAGTCCACAGTGCCATGTGCCTATTCTTTTTTTTTTTATTCTGTTTATCTCCCTGAGAACCCAAACTCTCTCAGGCAATCCACACACCTGCCACTTCTACCGCCCAACTGTGACCATCTACCTCCCCAAAAGGCGTTAGCACTCCCCACAGGCTCCCGGTCCATACCCGCAGGGAGATCAAGGGGTGGAGGTGGAGGTAGAGGCCCAGTATTGGGCATGTGGCAGTCAAGGCACCGGGATGCCATGTGCCTATCTGGCCCTCGGGGGATTTTCTCCTTGTTGCTGTGGTTTCCCCTCATGTGCGTGGGCACGCTGCGACACTCTGGCACACAGCAACCCTGCCAGCGTCAGCCATGCCTGTACATGCATGCCTGGCTTGCTACAGTTCCTCCAGTCTCCACTGGGGGTCACTGGCTCACTGGGCTACCCCATCCCCTGTAAGCCTGGGAGGAGAGCTCCACACGGGAGCTCAGTCCTCAACCCTTCCCCTGCCGACCCCCAATGCTCGAGTCCATTCCCGAACCCGGGTCACCGGTGTAGCATGAGGTGTGGTGTCCAACGCCTCAACCCTCAGTGCCACTGGGCCATCTATGTGCCTATTCTTAAGATGTATATGCTGTCCCCCTGTGCCCAGATGGCTCCCCTTTGTACCTCGACTCACACGCACCTGGCACACCTGGCAGATTGCAACTGACTCATCATTTGCATCTTCCACAAAAAAAAATCCCAAACAAGGGATCTTGATGCTCTAGTTTTAGCATGCCCCCCGATGCTGCTTATTGGACTCTGTTTTTCTAAGCCATGAAGTGGTGAGTGTGCTACATGATTTTTCAGGCAGGACACACTTGAACTGCAACTAACCACCACAACTACCTATCATTATTACTGGGTCATCATCATCAACTGAAACTGGTAAATCACAACTTTTTACGGGAATGCAAACAGCCCCAGACACAGACACCTTGAGTTTCTTTTTCTCCGGTTCCCAACAGGGGTTACTGCCATCATCGTCATATTCATCAACATCATCCACATCTTCTGCTTGGATGCTGGCATATAGACTGCATGTTGCAGCCACAGCAACATCATCATCATCATCAGCACCACCATCACCCGAAATGTTTTCACCACACTGTGAATCACTGCATGACAAATGCATGACCTGAACCGTGGTGGAAGAAATGTCACATTGTATGCTATCGTTGATATGATGATCAGAATCCTCATGTCCAGTTACTGGGATGTTACTGGGGAGTATGACATCATCTACACTGTCACTCACTGACACTGCTTCACACTCCACTATAATTTTGGACACGGTAAACTGGTCTGAACTGGAACTTGAGGCAGCAATACTCATACCACCACCAGCAACTGCACTAACACCACCAGCTGGGACAACATCATCTCCTCCAGCTATGAGTGAAGCTACTGATTGCACTGTAAAAAACATTGAAGGAGAAATACCTTTCCTCACATTAGCAATGCACTTCTGTGACTGCATACTACTACCATACCCACAGACCATCTTACCACTGGCAGCAGTGTCATGGCGTTAAACAGCTTTGCTTGCACATCTCTTTGTGGGCATTTTGGAGGATCAACATGAATATTCTAAATAAATTCAGATTTTGGAATGTTCACTCTGGGTGGGAGCCGAGGGGGGGTAGGGGTGATGCTGGATGTGAAGCCAAAAAAAACAACTGTGGCTTCAACAACAGATACAGCAAAGTCACAACAAGTTCAACAACACCTTAACTAACCAGTGGTGTTCTCAAGTCACAAACAATCCAATCTGGAAAAGAATACCTTTTGTCGGGGGGGGGCACTGACTGCAGGTTACTGCAGTGCAAAAGCAAGAAAAGATACCACAATGGCAGTACAAAATCATGCAGGTGCAGTGGATAGCAGGTTCACACTGCTGTGCCTGCAATTACACTGTTGACAATAAAAGGTATATTATTTGATGTCACGTCACGCACCGCACACACACTCACACACACACAGAATTTGTCTACAAGTAATGCGTTCCAAATTTAAAACTTCAGTAATATACAACGTATTTTAAACAACCTCAACGCTGCACCAGGTCTCTCCAGACCACAACACACACAACCAGCAAACAAATACCAACAATTACTGAAAATATTACTATGTGTACATTAACAGTCAGTTATGCAAGAAAAATATAACTAATAAACAAAGAACTCCCTATTTCTCCAACTTAAGTCTATGTACACCACAGATACGCCCCTCCCCCAAAGCACACTTCCACTGTCTCTCAGTACACAGACTGAATGTTGTACATTAACATTCAAAATCCATACACAAACAATAAACGCTCGATGATATGAGCACAGGAGGTTTTCTACAATTAATGAACTAAAGTTTCAGCAAACAAAATGACACAAAAATACTTTTTTTAACAGCTTTTAGAAGGTTTGAATCACAGAGAGCTCTCAGAGCAGACTGTCTCCTACAGCTTCCTACACACACTACCCCAAACTGAGTCTGTGCAGAACAATCTAGAGCCCATGTGACCTGAAATCCCATGAATCACTGCAAAATTTGCCTTTGGAGCTTTAAAACAAGGCAAAGTGAAGCGAAGTACATTGTTCTCAATGTACTTTGCCTTAAGGTTTGGTGGAGCAGTGGTTTGGGAAGTCTGAGTAATGCGAAGTCATTGTCTTCAATGGACTTCATGTTACCTATTATAACGTGAAGTACTTCGCTTCGCATTGTGGAGCACTCCGCGAATCCGCCTTCACTCTGCGAATCACTCCGTGGAGCAAATTGAGGCCACTTCGCCCATCTCTAATCTCCACAGTCTTAGTCATGAAGAAATCAGAAAACTCTTTGCATCTCTCCACTGAAACTGGCTCCAACCAAGAGCCAAGACAGTCTGGATTTAGAATCTTATCGAAGACTGAAGAGAGTTGCTGGTCTGTTCCTCCTGACTGCAGTAAGGGAGGAATAGCAATTTTTCCTCACACTAATCATTGCCGCCTGTCTATCAGAGAGCAGGTCAGATTTCCTCCAAAGCCTCTCAAGCTTCTGTCCACCTGTTGTCAGTTCCCACAACTCACACTACACCAGTGAGAGCTGCAATACCCAAGATGTGGGCAGAGATGGACAGGTGCCAGGCAATCAGCTGCAGCAAGGATGGCAACATTACAAGGCTCCACCACTGCACCCCCTGGAGGAAGAAGCCAATATCCCTGAGATGTCCACATGAGCTCAAAAAGTATCACGTTCAGCACTCCTCCAGCTGAGACAGTGGCTGAATTTGGGGAGGGTGGGGATCACATATCTTCTCAAACTGCAACATGAAATAGAACAGACAACTGGTTCAGTAGATATTTTAGATATCCCTGAGCCAGAAGTAAAAATCAGATCAAGAGTGTGGCTAGCAACATACATTCTGACGGAAATTCATCAAGTTCAATAAACGTAGGAAATCTCCTGAAAATGCAGATGAGGAGGAGGAGTCCACCCAGGCATTCAAGTCCCCAGTATAAGGCTCAGGGACTCCAAGACCAGGGACAATACCAACTTGGAGAATTCCCCACGAAAATCACAGACCACTCCTGGTGAACACTACACCAACAAAAGTCTACAATCCACAACCTCAAAGCAAGTATTAATGTTTACTCTTTTTTCAATAACCAATTAAATACATCCAAAGTGCATTTAAAGGTGATAGGAAACCATTTGATATAGTTAACTGCCATCCCAGTGTCCTTTCCTTACCAGTTACGTATTCTGATATGTTTGATCAATTTTTGAAAACAAATAATCTAGCTTCAAAATTAGAACTCAAAGACCAGAGGATTCATATGACCGTTCAAACCTTTCTTTGTCTTTTTTGGCTCATCCCCTGGTCCTCTGCACAGCATCAAGTCTTTGGCCTGTACCTGCTGTGCAATCATGCACCACCACACTCTCCATTCACTCCCACCCACCAGCAGGAACAGATAAAAGGAAGGAGGTGGAGTACATTAGGATGGGAGCGACTGGGGTGGGCAGGCACAGTGGCTGCCACACGGGGATGAGTACAGGGCATGGATGGGTTTCTCCTGGGCTGTCCACAGATCTGAGCAACCTGAGCTAAGCCAGTCTAGCACATCAGTGCTGCCTGAAGAATGGGAGGGAGCTGGGAGGGTGCACATTTAAAAATAAATGAAACAATTGCTTTGCTTTGGGAAGTTGGGAGGGAAGTGGTTAGAGAAACAGAATTTTCAGGGTTCGTAGTGCTGGAGATAAAGGAGACGCAAGTGTGTAGGAACAGGGGAGGGTTTAACTTGATTAACAGGTCTGTGTTGCAGGTGTGGGAGGGACTTGTGACCAGGAGAGGATCACATATTGGATCAGTGAGTGATATTCTGAGCAGAGGACGTGCCGTGCCTGTAATGTAGTCATGGGATGACTGTCTGAACTGCTGAAATGTGTATCTTGTGGCAGAGTTAGAGCTGAACTAAGCAGCAAAGTAGACTGTTTGTCTGGCAGTAGCTTGTTCAGTAAATCCTAGCCTGTCACACCCTACTGCTTCCTCACAGAAAAACCTCCCTTGGTCAAAACTGCTTCTCGTACTGGTTTGCGAAACATTGGAATGACCTGCTTGGCACTCTAAAAACTGCCAGTTCTGCTGAATTATTTAAGTCCAAGCTATTAAGCTCACCTCACTCTAACTGAAGCATGTAATTGCTATCACTGACCAACTGTCTTTCCTCAATTGCATTCTATGTACAATGCACTTAATTCATAATGTGAAGCAAACATTATACCTACAGTGTGTAGTGTAAGATATGGTAATAGCACCGCTTGTACAGCTGTATCTATGTTTGTCACCATATATCTGTTGTGACATATCTGTAGTTACAACTGTATCTTGTATATTTGCTGTAACTGACTTATGTTACTTTTGTCGTACCTGACTCTAGACCCTTTGAAAATAGGCACTGCCTAAAGGGTTTTATCTGAAATAAAAACTAACCAAAAGGCCGGTCCACCTTCACAGAGGTAGCGCTACCTCTTGCAACTCTGGTGACCCGAGTTCAGCAGCACGTTCAGACAATTAAAGGGCCATCCAGAGGAGGAGGATTAAGCATCTGGAGGACTACTTTCCTCCTCCTGGAGGAAGGGGAGCGATCGCAGAGCCTGGTGCATGCCAGGCCCCTGGTGGCAGCAAGGAAAAAGGTACCCAGGGCCTGCCGCAGAGTGTGTGGGTGGTGGGCAGATGCTGATGTATGACACACCTCCCAATGTAGAGATCGCCGGTAATCCATATAGTAATATAACCCTGGTGGTCCAGTGCCCCCCCATAGCCACGATCACTGGTAAATGAGACACATTCCAGCCATGGTGGTTGCGGTGCCCCCCACCGCCTCCATCACTGGGATCTCCTGCCACCCAGCTCCTCCCCATCATTGGCGGGCAGCATCAACCTGCCGCATGCCGGCACTGCCTGCGAATGACAGCTTGCAGTATGCACTGTAAGCCCATTGGTCCCCAGTGTGGACGGTGGGCTTACAGGAGCATACTATATCGGAAAAGTCACAAATATGTGAATCGACTTCATTCACATATTTGTGACTCTCTTGTACAGTATGCCCTGCAAGCCAATTGGTCCACACTGTGGACTAATGGGCTTACAGCACCTACTGTAAGCTGTCATTCGGTGGGCTGCTGGGTGGTATGCAGGTGGGTTGAAGTTGCCCACGGATGACGGGGTGGGGAGCTGAGTTGGCAGGGAGTCCTGTGTGTGGAGGGTTGGGGGGCACCGCTAGACCACCAGGGCTGGGATGTGTCTCATTTACCGGTGATCATGACTACAGGAGGAGAGGTACTAGACCACCAGGGTTAAATTACTATACAGACTACTGGTGACCTGTACATCAGGAGGGGTGGAGGTTACCACTAGATCACCAGTGAAGGGAAGGGAAACATGACTCTTTTACAGTGATTGGTGCATCGGGTGGGGTGGGGTACCACTAGACTACCAGGGCTTTCTTACGTGTATTACACCCAGTGATCAGGCTTACAGGAGGGAGGGGGTACCACTGGACTACCAGGGACCATATGGGTGCTTTTGGACTGTGTTCTGGGCAGGTGGGTGGCCACCCATGGCTGGCAGCTGCTGTGTTGCGCCTTGCAATACAGCCACCCACTTGTGGGTAGCCATCATTTGAGCCTTTGTTTTCCCGGCTCAACTTTGTGCCACAGTATGCGGCACATCTAGGAGTTGTGCCAGCAGATGCGCAGAACATCCTGGGCTGAATATTGGGATGTGCCACATATGCATGGGCACGCCCCCTTCAGATGTGCTGCATACATTACCAATGCGCCCTGGTGCATCAGGACTTGTGCTGCGCAAGTCCCACTTTCAAATATTGCACCAGGGCACATTGCAGGGGTTGTGCCAGTGCAACTCGGTTGCGCCAGGTGCAATCCCTTTGAATATCTGGGCATATGTATCTTATGCAAATGAATAAATCCCAGAAATATTTTGGGTGACAGAGGAGGACAGAAAAATCCTTTATTAATTAAAAAATATCTGTGACTCCTACATTGCGTACTGGCCATCTGTCCTGCTTTGCTCCCTTTGACTACACTGTACCCACTGCGTGATCATGTGCCACCTAGCACTCAGTGTATAGTATCTCGCACACATAAATAAATCACAGAAATGTTTTGGGTGACATTGGAGGAGAGAAAATTCCTTTATTCATTTTAAAAATATCTGTGATGCCTATGTTGCATACTGGTCATCTGTTCTGTTGTGCTCCTTTTGACTGCACTGTACCCAGGTTGTGACTGTGAGCCCCCCCCCCGCACTTGGTAACCCCCTTTATCACGCTGATTATCAGTGTGATCAAACTGGTTATTATGGCATTTGGAGTGCTCATATTTCACTTTTCCAGCTGGGACTGTTGATTTTCTTTTTTTGTTAATTCCCTGCACCGGTTATTATAAAAAATAAAACATAGGGGACTCTGTGCTTCTGAAGTTATTTTACACACCCTTGTTTGTGTTATGACAACATAAACCTCTTAAGCTTTGCTCTTGAGGTTTGTGAGTCATCATCACACACCTCGGCTGTGCAAAAATAACTTCATAACACACAGTTGCCTATGCATTGTTCTCTATGTATCTTGTGAAAAGGAATAAATCCCAGAAATATTTTGGGTGACAGGGGAGGACAGAAAAATCCTTTATTCATTTAAAAATATCTGTGACTCCTACATTGCATACTGGCCATCTATTCTGCTGCACGGCCTTTGATTGCACTGTACCCAATGTGTGACCTTGTGTCACCTGGCACTTAGTGTATGGTATCTCACACAAATAAATAAATCCCAGAAATATTTTGGGTGACAGGGAGGAGAGAAAAATCCTTTCTTCAGATCTATGGTTCATAAGTTGTGTGCTGGCCATCTGTTCTGCTGTGCTCCCTTTGACTGCGCTGTACCCAGTGTGTGACCATGTAATACCCAGTTATGATAATTTTTGCACATTTCTATTGCGAGATTCATAACAAAAGATCATTATGACCTAAGCTAGCCATCCCTGTGGTGTGCTATTGAGAGTGAGATTGATTCCCAATAGATTGAAAGAGGCAATTCTAATACCTGCTTCCCCCCTTTCTACTCCACACAGAAATCCCTATCTGTTATGGACATTTCATTATTTCGTGTCCTGTGTTTTCCTGCATAATCACTTTCTCAATGATTTGATTATTTTCAAGTTTTGCTTATTAAAAGATAATTATGGGACCACGTAGTACTTTGCAAGGTTTGAACTGAGCATTGCACTAATTTGAACTTCCAAGCACATTGGCACCTTTGTGAAATAGCACTAGTTACATTCTATATTAAGAGATTTATTTGAGTATTTACATTACACAGATTATTGGAGATTTATGTCCAATTATTCAAGAGGACTGTCATTTTTTCAAGATTTAAAAAGACATTTACCTATTTTCTTATTTACAGATTTTTGCTAAATTTGTGCAAAGTGGTGGAATTGAGCAGTATGGAATTTTTTTTGAAAACTCAAAAGACCACAGTACCTCTCCTTGCAGATGCTCCTGGCATGCATTTCACTGTGGTTTCAGCTCCCTTTGCACTGATGGACTGTGCCTCCACTCCTCACAACACAGAGTCTCCCATGACCAGAATCCTCCTGTTGCTCTGTGTATTCTTCTTCTCCTTTCTTGTACTCCCTTCCTGCTTTCTTGAATCAGGTTTGTCCTGCTCAATTCTTCCTTCTGCCTCACCTGGTTTCTTTCCCCTGGCTAGGTGTGCAAAATTATTCTGCATGTGGATAGTGTGTGGCTGGCAGTGCTCCATGTTAGCTCTAGGTGCCCACTGCCCCCTCCCACCACCCTCAATCCCCCAAGACCCATGGGCCTTTGGGGGAGTGGGTGGGTAAGAGGGGCTGGTGGGCATCCCCAATCCAGTCTCCTCTGCAGCCTCATGATCTCTTCTCTTGCCTGCCATAGCTTCCTCTGTAGTTCAACTGTCCTGCAGAAGGGGCACCCCAGTCTCCAGAGTGTCTGCCTTGATACCAGCCCTCCACAGCTCTGGCTGATCTGAATGTTCGTGTCTGTTTTCCTCCTGACCTGTAAGTGTCACTGTTTCTTTCTCACTTCACTGTGTCTTCTCTGTCCTCTCTTCCTGTTCCCACTGGTGTCTTCCCTTGGGAACCCTGCAGGAAGTTCCCTTTGGCTTCTATAAATGTAGAATGACCGAGGGGAGTGGGTAGTACTATTACCACCCCTTAGCAGTTAGCAGTTAAGTGATGGAGGAAGGGGTTTCCTTGCTTATTATCCAGCGCTTAACCTGATACCAAATATCTGCCCAGATGAAAATGAGTTAAAAAAATTCAGTTGTCATAGGTAATTGCTTTGGTTATTTGATTAAACAACTAAGGGTTAAATTGGTCTGCCTTTGATTTGTACGCAGGACAAATATCTTTTAAGAGTAGGGCTAAAACAGGGTTGTCCAATGAATAAAGCAATATTATAAAAGCAGGGTATTTCAGAGCACCAAAAATACTGATGGAGTTTGTCCCTTAAAATGCAGTGGAGGATATTCATGAACCTTTATGTTCATAAACTTTCATGAATAATTTGATGCATGCCTGAGGAACGAGCTGAATTCATGAACTATTCATGAATATTTCAGTAAGCCATGAGCCTTGACAGGTTGTGCACTAAGTAAGCAATAAGATACGGCGGGGTGTGGGTTGTTGTCTGATAAGAGCATGCCAGATGCATAGTGAGGCATGAGGTGCTTATGCTGAGTGCCTTCAGCACCTGGGAAGTGATCTTATAAGCAGTTCTTTCCTGTTATAAAATTATTGTGTTCTTTGGGTTTGGTTATGGCAGTAGAGGGTGCTTAGTTGCAGCCTGTTTCCCTTGCCTTCACTTAGCATGGTGTATCCCCCCCAATTTGCTAGTTTGTGTGTTAGAGATGAAAGAAGGCCAGTGGTGGTGAACATCACTGGGCTCTGGAAGAAAATCAGATCTGTTTCTACTGCTGCTGTAAGGACTGAGCGTAAGTGATCCATCCGCACTGCTGTTATCGGTATGAGGTGAGCAGTCACACTATAAAACTGATACACAAAAAAAAGTTGCACTACATGAAGAACAGCTAGACAAATAATTCAAAGTGCAAATAAATAACTTGTTATTCTGGCAGAGCTCCACACATTAAGTGGCTAAACCCTGGTGCTTTGGATCTCCATGTGACCTGAGAATGGTCACATGGAGATCCTGGCTATCAGGGTTTAGTGCCACTGTAGTGTGGAGTTCTGCCAGAATAATGCTATTTATTTGCACTTTGAATTATTTATCTAGCTGTTCTTCATTGGCATGCACCTTTTTTTTGTGTGATTTGTAGTATCGGGTTGGCAAATGTTATAACTAGCCTGCACCTTCACACTAGGGTCTGTGCGTGTGGTATTTGTGATTGCTTGAAATGGAATGCACTTCTCCCCTCCCATGACTCTTGCTGTCTTGAGTGGCGGTGACAGAGGAAACATTGTATTTTGGTGCCTGATGAACATGATGCATCACTTTTGATCAAGCGTGGGACACTTCAGTTGCTGGTGGTACAGTTTAGGACAGCCAGGTATTTTTTTTTAAAGTGATGACATGGTGGGTGAGTGGCCAGGCAGCTGGTGGGTGAGCCAGAGACTGGCGCTTGGAAACAGATGGTGGAGAGTAAGAGGCCTAAAGAAAAAGAACAAAACAATATTTTTAGGCATGTACAAGGTGATTGGGCTTAATATTTTAAACAGTAGGTTTGTAGTAAGGTGAGATGGACTGAGGGGTTATAAAAGCTGTGTGTTTCTCTTTTGTTTTGTAAAGTGATGGCAAATGGCACTTGGTGTACTTTTTACCGCCAGCATGGCTTCTAACATATTTTGCACATTGCATTGTGTGGCCAGCGATGTCAGTGGTACTGTGCCCCAGTTTCCAAAAAGTGCCAGTCTTAGGGTTGTCCTATATGGACACTGGTCCTGACCAGTCAGGACACAGGATTCTTTACCTATATTATAAAAGATTTTAATGCATGCCCTAGGGAGCGAGGCACTAGGTCAAATGCCAGTGTCCTACGCCCCTGGAAGTGCATTCAAATCATTTAATGCACGCCTGGGTGGCTTATTGCACTTATAAAAGCGGCTCACTGCCCTTTGTATTATATGTAATGTGAAACATTTTTAATGATTTTTACCTAACTCATTTGTTTAAATACATTTTAAAGAACAAAATACATACATGAAATAGGCCCTGGTTTTAAAGGTAATGAAGATTTTTCCATTGGTGATGGGTACCTGACCATGCTGTGATAGGAACTTAATACATAACCAAATTACATCTTTCAACAAATGCAGTTTCTTGATTTTTCTTGCCATTTTATAATGAACATTCATGAATGCTTCATGCTCATTTCAGCTGGACGATTCAACAGTACACACATAACATGGAAAATCAATGAAGTTGTAATCATACAAAACAGTTACATGTGTTACATAACTGTTTCTTCGCTCACTGCATAACTAGCTTAGTAAACCATAATTTCTGATGGAAGGATGTAACAAATTCCACAGGGAAGAGGCTTGATAAGGGAAAATTGTCTTTCCCATAATCGGTGCGGCATTTAGGAATGCAAAAGTTGTGATTAGAAGTCTCCTGCAGGACTTATTTATGTTGTGTCCTTAAAATTAGTTGAAAGGTAGTGGGCAATATAAGGTGGAATAACTTTAAATATCATTTTATACCAGTTATAGTCCCATCTGGAGTCTTAAAAGAAGCCACTCCAAGTGAGACGACATCTGGCTGTGGTTAGCAGTAAAGTCACATTCTAGAATGAAACACAACACATGGTTGCCCATGCCTGCATGGCAGAGGAGTACCGTGCTGACTGGCATAGGGGCTAAGAAGGGATATACCTTTGGTCACCTTTTCTTCCATGGGAGAAGGAATCATTACTTTTTATGGTGACAACAAACAGTGGTTTACCAACTAAATGGGGCCATCCCTTGCTTGGGGTGAAATCCTCAGCACCATCTGTCCTGATCTTCCGTCAGTCAAACAGAATGGCCTCTTGCTTTAAGCTGGAGTTCTCTGCCAGCACTGACCGCCTGCTGTACTCTCTGCCTTTACAGGAAAGAGAACAGTTTGGTTGGATGCCATTGGGTAAGTATTCAGCAGGCCTTGCTGTCCCCAAACTTTTTTTGGTGATGTTAAAAGCTTGGTTAGGAATCAAGGTTTGCAATGGTGAAGGGTGGGAGAAGTAGGCAGGATAGGAGACTCCTGAGTGGTGTCATGGAAAACTTCCCTCTTCTAGATGGGACATGGACATGGACCCCCTTCCAGAATGGTGGGAGGTAGATAGTGCAGTTCTCAGTGGAGAATGTGAAATCAGAGTCCACCACTTGGGGAGGGGGCATTTTCAAGGCTATAGCCTGTGATTTAGTGGGGCAGCATCTGACTCTCACTACATACCCTCCAGGGGCTATATAAAGACATATACTGAAGTTACCTTCAGAAGCTCATTTTGTTTGCTACAGTACCACCAATCACCTCTCCTCCTCTTAAGGCAGTGCTTTTCTCCTTACGGGCTCTCTCCATAAGGTCTTATTTTAGCCAGAAGGAACTTTGTTCCTGTTGTACCTTAGGGTTAAACCCTGCTCAAAAGGGTTCCTGTGCCTGTGGTAGCCTGAAAGGGTGGCAGTCCCTATTTGGGACAGAGATCACAAACTGCCACAAATCCATTGTATAAGCATTCAAACTACTCAAGCTTCAGTTACACATATCCTAAACAGAATAACATGCTCAGTTGCATGAGTACCATTCTGTCTTTCTTCACTCAGTCACTCACTCATGGACCCAGCGAACAAATATCTGGATGAATCAGCAAAGAAGTTAAAGTCAGGTCAACCTGTTCTGTAGAATAAATTAATTCAAACTTAGTTTTAGAATTACTTTGAAAGTATCCTAATGGGAGGGTGTCTGATTTGTTTTAAACTGTTTGTTTCAGTTTAAGTCCTATATCTGAGAAAAGATAGTGGAGGTAAAAACAGCTGATCTCCACTGATCCCTTGCTATTATTGATATTTTAGCAGCAGATCAGGCAACGTCAGTCTCAGTTCAGTTTGTTAGAAAGAGAAGCAGTTCCTTTTAAAGGCAGTGGTACTGTAAATATAAAGTTTTTCTTGCAGGATTGAGAACATGACAACATGAGTTATTTATAGGACGTGAAAAAAGTAGCTGGACTGATCAAAGGAAACTGCTTTTTCCTGCATACTTATTAGAAAATATTCATATAACTGCTGTGTTTGTAATGTTTGCAGGTTAAGCTGTATTAGAGTGGCTGCTAAGATGATAAATGAGGAATGCAGTAGATGGCAATCATGATACAGTCTACTCTGTGATAAATACTGTATAAAGAATAACAAGCAGAAAACCAAGAAGCCAATGCACACAGTGTGGGACAGAATCATTATAATTTATGTCATACAAACCGAAATGGAGAAATATGTTATTGTGTATATATACACACACACACACACACGTAGAAAGTAAATGGCTCGCTCTAGGGGTGGTGGAGCCTTGCTCCACTGGCAGTCACAAGAGTTAGACAAGCATTTGTCAATGCTGAATGTTGTCTTGCTGGCACTGGCATTGGTAGTGCAGGAGTTAGAGAGATGTATTATTGGAATGGCAGTGAAGTATTGAACTGATGTCAACCCCACCCCCACCCTGCAGAGATGGACAGGCATTGAGTGTGCCTTTGGGTCATCGGCCATAACACTTGTGCCGTTTCACCTCACCTAGCCTGCAGACACTGACAAGTGTTGCGGTGTGACTTAGGGTCTTGAGCCTCACGCTCACCCCATTCCATAAGGACATATGCTGAGATGGGTGCAGTATAGGAGAATGGGGTGAACTTTGGGACCAAAGTCCAAGGCACACCTTGATGCCTGTCACTGGCTGCAGAGTGGGGTGGAATGGCATGAGCATTACAGATGACAATTTGAAGTCACACCCTGATGCCTGTCAGTCTCTACAGTGGGACATTCCGGTTGAAATCCTAATGCCCTGGGTGGTTGTTGGTATTTTCACTCCATATTTTCAACATGGGCTTTTTGTGACCCCACCTCATGAACAGTGGCACTATCAGTTCGTTAGCTGGAAAGGTGATTTTGCACAGCAACTGCGCCATTTGGTGCCACAGGTGCAAAAACACATTTTGGGCAGAATGTGAAAAATGACAGCTGTACTGTTCATGACGAGGTGTGAAAAAATGGCAATGTTGATAATCTGGAGTGAAAATATGAAAAATTGGTGAAGTCACAAGTGTGCATAGAAACTGCTCAATGCACACCCGTAACGCAATTTTTTGGGGAATTTTTTAACCAAATTTTCAACATCGGTATTTTGGGACCTCCACTCATGAACAGTGGCACTATGATTTTGTTAATCTATCCCGAAAGCTGACTTTCCACAGCGACCATGCCATTGTGCGCCAGATATGTGAAAATACATTTCAGGCAGGATGTGAAAAATGACAGCTGTACTGTCCATAAGGAGGTGTGAAAAAATGGCAATGTTGAAAATCTGGAGTGAAAATATTAAAAATTGTCAAAGTTATGAGCATGCATGGAAGCTACACAATGCACGCTTATAACACAGTCATTTTTTTAAATCTTTTCAACAAATTTGCAACATAGGCTTTGGGACCCCACCTCATGAACAGTGGCACTGTCATTTCATTAATTGATCCCAAAAGGTGATTCCACGCAGTGACCATGAAATCACCTTTTGGGACTGACTAACGAGATGACAGTGCATGTGTTTACGAGGTGGGGTCCCAAGAATACCATGTTGAAAATTTGGAGCCAAAATTCAAAAAAATGGCAGAGATATCCACCTAAGTTGACCCCCATTAATGCCATTATACAACTTACTGGCATGTCTTCATTTTGCAGTTCAGCTTTGAAGAGTCGAGGCGTGTTTCTGCTCCACGAAGATCTCAGCACTGGACTTCCAGAGGAAGCATGGGGTGGGGTGGGGTGTGGGGAGGTGGTGTGTGCAGAGGGTAGGTGCGGGTTGAGGGAGGGGCGCCACGGACAACGAGCAACTGTTTTCTTTTTTTCAGGTAAAAAAAAAAAAAAAACAGACCCAGACATCACAGTGCCGACACGGTCAGCTTTGTGTGAGTGGCAGCACGCTGGGGTGGGCTCCCAGTGTGCCACACAATGTGGGGGGATGAGGGACAAAACCAGACCTGGACATCGCGGTGCTGACATGATCAGCTTTGTGTGAGCGGCGGCACACTGGGGTGGGCTCCCAATGTGCCACACAATGGGGGGTACAAACCGACCCGACATTGCGGTGCCGACACGGATGGCTTTGTGTGAGTGGCAGCACACTGGGGTGGGCTCCAAGTGCGCCACACAATGTGGGAGGGACATGCTGACACGGGGATTGCACCCCCGATGTTGGCTTTGTTTGGGGATTGTGCTGTCACCATGTTTATTAAAATGTTTCACCAGGAAAGGCATGCACGGGAGGTGTGTCTTCTCTGCCGCTGCATGATGAGCTTATCTCTGATTGCAGCAGCACATTTCTTTCAAGTTGGTGGCACTTTACATAATTCTTGTGCCAGCGCTAGCATGCTGGCTAATTGGGGAATAAGGGATACACCTACTAAAGCGTGCCCTGCATTCGCCAACACTTACACATCTCTCACTGTGCTATTACTCCACAAGATGTTGCTTGTACGTGCTCAAGACAATATAAAAAACAGATCAGCTCTCACCCTCCGTAATGCATAGACAGACCTCACTCATCTGTATAAATTTATTACCTCCTTTATTCAAACATTAAAGTGCTGCATACAGTGTAGATGTGGTACAGATTTACAAGCATCCACTGACCTAATGTTTTGCTCCCATCAGCTGGAGCTTTGTCAGAGCTTAGTGAGCCAATCACGATCTCAGAATTAAATACAAAGTACTGGGGTGATGTGATCAAATACAAAACAATTATAATGCTTCGTTGGCTATATACATACAAGAACTAACAAAGTGCAAGTGCATAATTTAAAACACATTGCATACATACTGTACAGTACATACTTCAATACACCAGTAATACAAAAACTTTATGTCATGATTCAAAAGTATTATAATACAGTACTCTTTCAGTCCAAACTTTAGCGATTCCTTCTAGACTGGCACACACTGTTACTTGTAAATAATAACATACCGATCAGAAAATTGACAGTCAGAAATATACAGCTAAAACAATCGAGAGAAAGAATATCAGGATCCAAAATTCATGTAAATGGTCATTGAATAGAATGTTTTAATAAATGGATAAACTAGCCCTAAGACTTACATTGGCGCATATATACTGCATAGGTTTAGTATTCAAAGGACAGTGCAAGAATAAGCTGCCTATAAAAAAGACCTTAAAAATATCAATTGCTGCCTGGACTACTAATACCCATAGAAGAAAAAACTAGGCACATAATAACTGAAATTTTTACGACAAGCCGCCTGAACAGACCAAGCCCTGTGCTTCAACCCTGACGTGGGTCTTCCTTAGGGGCGGATCCGCCCCTAAGGAAGACCAATTTCAGTTATTGTGTGCCTAGTTTTTTCTTCTATGTTTATATTTGAGTTGGCAAAACTCTACTAGAGCACCACCAATTTCCATGAGCACATGATATTTTCCTTTTTTTACTACTAATACCCAGTATGATACACAGTATAAATACCCCATATTATAATACCCAGTATGATACATAGTATAAATGCCCCATATTATAATACCCAGTATGATACACAGTATAAATACCCCATATTATAATACCCAGTATGATACACAGTATAAATGCCCCATATTATTGTCTCACAAAGAGACTAAAAAATGAGGTGGGGGGTTCTGAAATCCAAATACCTCTCTTGGGATCATATATACATGCAACTAGTCCTAGTTTGCAAGCCTTCAAACCAAAAATAGGTGAACTGCTTTTGTTGGAACCTCAAGGTTGCAAATGAATAAGAAATTTTCTACTACGGAGACAGTTCTTTACCCTGCAGTTTGAAATACAAAACAATTCTACACTATTAAGAATATATTTACAAATGCATTCACAATTCATACCAAGTCCTGCACACAATTTAAAAACCTTGCATGGATGTCTCGACTGAGACAAGAGATGGAGGGTGGGGGGTGGGAAAGAGATCACAACTGAAAAACTTGTTGTGAAATATTTCAAAGAAACTGATATTAGGTGTTCATACTAAAAACAAGTGAACTTCCAGTTTCCCAGTTTTCAATATCCATTAGTCAGGGAAAAAACTTCAGTTTGGTATATGGACAACCTCATGTTGCTTCTGTAGTTCAAAGAAGACAATTATATATAAATATGTTACACAACTAAATGTGTATTAGATAACTTTTTGAGGAAACAGATACACATATCGTCCCCTACCCACTCATTAACACATACTTGCCTATCCACCCATGGGCATGGACTGACACACATACTCACTCACACATGTTTTATTTAGCATTTCTGTACACAGGATATCCACAAGGGTAAGGAAGGCAGATATGCGCTTCTAAAGGGGACTTATTGTGGCTCTTTACTGACATTAGTTTTTTTTTATTTTGTTTATGAAAGTTCAGGAGTGGGGTGAAGGTATGGTGATTTTTTGGGGGAATCTTAACTTGACTCCCCCATCTCAATAGTACTTCTCCAATTCCAAGGAGGGAACACTTAGTTTCTAAATGTGTTAAAAAGCTGTTAGGTGTAAGGGAGCTAGCGGCTGACTGGAGAAGAAACTTTCTCAACAGCTCCACCTCACACAGTATAAAATCTACTTTTTAGACCTTTTAAAACATTCCTGCTGAGATTCCTCCCTAATAGTCTAATAGCACATGTGTTCCTGGTACAATAGATTTACTTTTCAACTTCCTTTGACATGAGGAAGCCTCACAACACTCCCCCGTAGGAGCCCAGATCAAGCAAACCTGAGAAGCAGCATGGAGGTGCGTCCAGGCAGCAGAGTGCTACCATAGTGCAAGGATCTGGAGCCAATTAATACAGCCCTATTGGAAGTGCTGCAAGACTTGAAATCTGAATTGAAACAGACAGTAGGCGACCTCAGTAAAAAATTAAACACCTTCAATACCAGGGTACTAATGGCGGAAACTAAAATACAATGGGAGAGAGATATTGTGGGTTAAGCTGGAAAGGAAAATGGGTCCAGCCATCTGCACAGGGGTGGTCTATAAGCCACCAGCCCAGGAGGAAGAAACAGATAGGGAGTTGATGCTAACCATACAAAGGATGGCAGACAAGGGGGAGGTGGTGCTGGTTGGAGATCTCAATATTCAGACGTGGACTGGAGCTTCCCAGCAGCAGCATCAACCAGAAGCATATTTTTCTTGGACACCTTCAAGGTGCTTTCCTCAAGCAACTGGTCATGGAATCAACTCAGCAGAAGGCAATACTGGACCTTGTGCTCATGAATGAGGACAGTTTGATGGGGGTAACAGTGGGGGAGCACCTGGGAACAGTGACCACCAGTCACTGCGGTTTGACATCACAGAAGGAGCAGAACCAAACCGCACAAAAACACATATCCTGGATTTTAGGAGGGCAGACTTTGGGAAAATGAGGAGATGTTTGAAAGAGGCATTAATGGAATGGGGCAGGAATCATGGGTTGAGGAACAGTGGGCAATATTTAAAACGGAGATTACAAGAGCAACAAAATTATGCATTAAGCAGGTTAGCAAGGGCAAAAAGAAGAGGAGGCCATTATGGTTTTCCAAGGAGGTAGCGGATAAAGTGAAAGCCAAAAATATTGCATTCAGGTTATAAAAAAAGATGCTTGCAGAATAGGATAGGGAGAAATACCAGGAGAAGCAACGAGAGGCAGGGAGGTCAGTAAGGGAAGCCAAAGCTCAGGCAGAAGAGCGCGTTGCAAAATAAGTGGGTAGAGGGGACAAAATCTTTCATAGGTACATAAGTGAAAAAAGAAAGGCAAAGGGAGGGATAGTGAGACTGAAGGGGGGATGAGGGCGGTGTGGAGGATGACAACAGTAAAGCTGACATATTGAACAGGTATTTCTGCTCAGTCTTTACTGAGGAAGATGTGGGGTAATCCATCAGAGATTAGGTATGCTCTTTAGGATAAAATATTTTCTTGTTCCTGAATCAAGAAGGCTGTGGCACACAATCTATTGTTAAGTGTATTTGATTATGGACTGATGATCTACACAGGAACAAGTGAAAAATGTTGCAGAAACTTAAGGTCATCTACTACAGTATTTTACGGTTTATGACAGGACTGAAATTTAAAACCCACCATTGCACTTTGATTAAGGTAGCCAATTGTCCTTCTTTTTCAGATCTCTAGGATCACTGCCACCAACCATTTAAGATCTCTTCTTCAATTTTCATGGTCCAAAAAATACAAGGTCTCAGACCAGGGGGCTGGTCAGGATCCCCTTGTTGAAGAAAGTTGTTGGCCAAAGGTTAGTGATCTATAGGGCCACTGTATTTTTATGTTGGCTTGCGCTTGCATGCCAGCCAACATACTGCAGTAGTAGCAGATTTGGAGGTGCAGTCATTTGTAGAATGCAGGGCATGCATCAATAGGTGCGTACCTCTTTCCCCAATAAGCCAGCATGCAGGTGCTGACACCAGGCATACATAAACTGGCCACCAGATCAAACAAAAGTGCCACTGCAATGAGAGGCAAGTTCATCATGCAGTAGCACAATAACACACCTCCCGACATGCCTTTACTGGAGAAGTTTTCCAGTAAACATGGCGACACTGACTGCCACCACGCACAATGCCAACTTCAGGGGTGCCCAAACCCCCTGTTGGCATGGTCCGACTCCACTTCATTTGCCGAATGGGAGCCCACTCCCTAGCAGCATAATGCCCCTCCCATTCTAATTATGTGCTGAGGGGTGCCTAATCCCTTTGGCTTCAGTCCCTCTGCCCATTTCAATTTGCTGACAGAGCCCACTCCCCATTGGCATAATGTCCCAACCCTGGATTTTTGCTGTGCGATGGGGTGCTCAGTCCCCCTCGGCACATCATCTTGCTCCCCCATTTGTGTGTGGCGGGGACCCAATCCCTGTTGGCTGTGGTCCCCTCCTCATAATGCAGTGGTACACGAGGCCAACCCCAGTGTACCAAACAAATACCTGCAAACAAAGAAAACCTACCCTCATTGTCTTTTTTTTTTTACCCTGTAAAAGAAGAAAATGGTCCCTCATGTTTCTCCTGCCCCTCCCCAACCCGCGCCAGTCCCTGTGTACCCTGCCTCCCCATCCCTCACCCCATACTTATCTTGGGAGCCCAGCGCGCGATCTTGATGGACCAGGAACACATCTGCACTCTTCAAAGCCGACTGCGAACTGAAGAAATGCGGTAAGCTGTATAATGGCATAAATAGGGTTTTTTCAACTTTGGTGCATATTTCGGGCACTTTGGGGAATTTTGGCACCAAATTTTCAACATGGGGGTATTGGGACCCTTCCTCATGAATTCAGTCACTGTTGTGGTCTTATTCGGTCCCGAAAGGTGATTTCGTGGTCACTGCGTGGAGTCACCTTTCGGGACCGATTAACGAAACAACAGTGCCACTGTTCATGAGGTGGGTTCTCAAAAAGCCTGTGTTGCAAATTTGGGAAAGAAAATCTATGTTTCTATGAGATGTGCAAGAACAAGGGGGCACAATTTGAAGATAGACGGGGGACAGCTCAGAGGTAATGTGAGGAAGTATTTTTTCACAGAGAGGGTTGTGGATGCATGGAACAGCCTCCCTGAGGAGGTCGTGGAATCAAGAACAGTGGGAGAATTCAAGAATGCATGGGACAGACATAAGACAGTCCTAGTGGGGAGTAGGAGGAAGTAAGCTGTTGGTTAACTAGGATCTGCAGCTTATCTGTTAGGTAGGAAAATGGGCAGACTAGGTGGGCCAAGAGGTCCTTATCTGCCATCAAATTCTATGTTTCTATCCAAAAAATAACTGTTTTATAAGTGTGAGTTGCGCAGTTTCCACGCATGCTCGTAACTTCATGAATTTGTAATATTTTCACTCCAGATTTTCAACAGCTGTCATTTTACATATCCTGGCCAAAATGCGTTTTCACACTTCCGGCACAGAATAGCACGGTTGCTGTGGGAAATCAGTTTTAGGGACAGATTAAGAAAATAAAAGTGACACTGTTCATGAACATAGGTGCTAAAATGCCTATGTTGAAAATTTGGTGATGAAAGGCCATAAAATGACTGAGTTACAAGCATGCGTTGCGCAGTTTCCATGCACCCTTGTAACTTCACAAATTTGCAAAATTTTCATGGCAGATTTTCAACACTGGCATTTTTTCACACCTCCTTATGAACAGTACAGCTGTCATTTTTCACATCCTGCCCAAAATGTGTTTTCACACCTGTGGTGCACAATGGCGTGGTCGCTGTGGGAAATCAACTTTTGGGACAGATTAACAAAATCACAGTGCCACTGTTTATGAGGGGGAGGTCCCAAAATGCCTGTGTTGAAAATGTGGTTAAAAAAATCCTAAAAATAATTGGGTTATGGACGTGTGTTGCGCAGTTTCTATGCATGCTCATGACTTCACCAATTGTTCATATTTTCACTCCAGATTTTCAACGTTGCCATTTTTTACACTTTCTCATGAACAATACAGTTGTCATTTTCACATCCTGCCCAAAATGTGTTAAACAACTAAAATAAAATAAATAAATAAATAAATAAAATGTGTTTTCATGCCTGTGGCGTCAAATGGCACAGTTACTGTGCAAAACCACCATTAGGCTAACAAACTGATAGTGCTGCTCTTCATGGGGTGGGGTCACAAAAAGCCCATGTTGATAATTTGGAATGAAAATACCAACAAATGCCTACAGAGTTAGGGCTTCAACTTAACACCCACCCTGTTGAGACTGATAGGCATCAGGGTGTGACTTGGGATCATCGGCTGTAATGCTCATGCCATTCCACCCCACCCTGCAGCCAGTGATAGGCATCAAGGTGTGCCTTGGAGTGCTTGGCCCCAAAGTTCTCCCATTCTCCTATACTGTACCCATCTCAACATTTGTCATTATGGAATGGGGTAAGTATAAGGCCCAAAGACCCCAAAGCACACCACCACACTGTCAGTGTCTACAGGGTAGGTGAGGTGAAATGGCATGAGCTGCTATAGCTAATAACCCAAAGGCACACCCAATGCCTGTCAGTCTCTGCAGGGTGGGGTGAGGTTGGCATCAGTTCAATATTTCACTGCCATTCCTATTATGCATCTCTAACTCCTGCACTACTAATGCCTATGCCATTAGACAACATTGCATTGACAAATGCTTGTTTAATATATTCCGTTGGCTTGTAGCCGATTGTAGCATCAGTGAGGGCATTCAAGTATAGACTAGTACAATGGCTAGACACCTTTTCTAAATGTAAATGTTTTCATTAATGTATAACATGTACGTATTAGATAATTAGATATTAGTGTAAAGTTTGTTATACTATAATCATACATATGTATATGTTATTGCAAAGTCTGGTATTTAATAGTATGTCCTTTTTTATGTAAAACTTGTCACTTGTGAAAATGGGCAGTTTGCCCATCTTGCTTACAAGTATAAAAAATAAAAATGAAATGAAAGGTAATGGGCCTGAAGGGAGTACAAAGGGTGAAAACGGCGCAGAACTGGACACAAGTCCCTTTACATGAGAAAGGGTCCTGAAGGAACTGGAAGGAATAAGAGTTGATAAAGCAATGGGGCCAGATGGGGTGCACCCCAGGGTCCTAAAAGAACTAAGAGAGGTGGTGGCTGAGCCTCTGGCAATCCTGTTTAGCTGATCACTGGAAACAGAGGAGGTACCCAAAGACTGGAGGACAGCAGATGTAGTTCCCTTATACAAAAGTGGGAACAAAGAGGAAGCGGGGAACTACAGACCAGTCAGCTTCACCTCAGTGCTGGGGAAGAGCATGGAAGCACTACTGAAGGAGAGGTTGGTGGAACATCTGGTTGCCAACAGACTACAGGACCCAAGGCAGCATGGCTTCACCAGGGGGAGGTCATGTCAGACAAACCTCATTGAAGTTTTCGACTGGGTGACAGGAGAGGTGGATCAGGGGAGGCCAGTGTACATGGCCTATCTGGACTTCAGCAAGGCCTTTGACATTGTGCCACGCAGAAGGTTATTAAACAAACTAGGGAATATGGGAGTGGGTAGGACATTAGTGCAGTGGGTAGGTAATTGGCTGGGTGGCAGGACACAGAGGGTGGTGGTAAATGGCTGTCTCTCCACAGAGGGAAGAGTGACCAGTGGGGTTCCACAGGGATCACTGCTGGGACCAGTCCTATTCACTATCTTCATCAATGAAATTGCACAGGACCTAGGAGGCAGAATTTCCCTGTTCGCTGATGACACAAAGCTCTGTAAGAGGTGGACACCCAGAGCATGTAGACAGAATGAAGAGGGACCTGCAGAAACTTGAAGAATGATCAGGGGGTTGGCAGTTGAAATTCAATGCAAAGAAGTGCAAGATAATGCATATGGAGCACAACGACCCTGGAACAACATATCAGTTGGGGTGAAGATATAGCATGCACCAAGCAAGAAAGGGATCTTGAGGTTATCATCTCTGATGACCTCAAGGTAGGGAAACAGTGCGGCAAAGCAGCAGGTAAAGCAAATAGGATGGTGGGATGCATAGGCAGGAGCATCACCAGCAGGAAAAGGGAGGTCATAATTCCACTATACAAGACACTAGTGAGGCACCACCTGGAGTACAGTGTACAGTTCTGGAGACCTTAGGACATAGACAGGGTACAGAAGGTTCAGAGGAGGGCAACAAAGATGATACATGGATTGCATTACAAGTCCTATGAGGATAGGCTGAAGGACTTGAATATGTACTCTCTGGAGGAGGGAGGAGGAGGAGAGAGAGGGATATGATAGAGACATACAAGTATCTTACAGGAAGGAACAGATTGCAGGAATACACTATTTTTCAGCAAAAAAGATGTTCCAGGACTAGAGGGCATGGGATGAAGTTGTAGGGAGGGTGATTCAGAGGAAACGTGAGGAAGAATTTCTTCACAGAATGGGTGATGAACAAGTAGAACACCCTGCCAGAGGAAGTAGTGGGGGCTGAAACAATCACTGGATTTAAGAATGCATGGGACAGACATAAGGGAATTCTGGAGGTCAGGGTTAAGAGACAACAGACTTCTAGGAAAACATAAAGTGAGCTTACAAGCTCAAATGGGCAGACTGGGTGGGCTGTAGGCCCTTATCTGCCAACGTCTATGTATCTATGTATCTACAATCAGATATGTGGTCACTTACAAACATGACTGGCAAGCCAACATCTATTACCTTTGGCTGGGTTAGAGAAGATAAACTACTTTGACTGTGACTGGAGCACCTTGAACATGGAGTGTCATCCTGTAGTTTACACATGCTGGCAATATGGAGGGGGCCAAAGGATTGGACTTACTTAAATTTGTTTTCTGGAGACAATTTGATTCCCAGCCAATGCAACTGAGAATTTTGGGCTGGCAGTGTAGCCTAGAGGTTAGAGTAACTAGCTGTGAATGAGTTTTGTACATCCAGCAAATATGGGTTTGATTCCCACAACCTCTGCTTCCGAACTGTGACTGTATGACTCTGAGCAAGTCACTTAACCAACCCAAAGCTCCCGGGTTGTCCCTTAAAACAGGCACTTGTGCCTAGTGGGCATTACCTGGTTACCAAAGAATAATAATAAAAAACTGTATTCAACATTGGAGTTAGACCTTGCTGATAAACTTTTGAAGGCTTATTGCATCACTTCCAGACAACGTCCTGCTAACCCGAACCTGCCACAGACTGTTCTCAATTTGACATCAGGAGTACACATCAGGGATGAGATTCTAGCAAAGACGCAGCATAAGGGGTCACTTGTTTTACCGATGGGACCAGTAACTACTTGCTACTTGACATTAGCTTTGTTACAAGACAGAGATGTAAAAGATTTGATCTGTTGCAGCTGGGTCTCCGGGAGCTGGGGGGGGGGGTTGCATTCCCTACAACAGCCCACCACAATGAAGGTGATATATTCTGGTAAAACTTTTCACAGACCCAGCTGAAGCTCTAAAATACCTAGACAAAATCACAGAATCATAGAAATCTGGCGTTAGAGAAGGACTTCTCAGGCCCATCGAGTGTGCCTCTTACCCCCCTCCCTGTCACATTTGTCAAGGAACATCCCCTTCTGCCCACTGATTAACCCCTTACATCTGTCCCATGCCCTCTTTAATCTGCCCATCAGTTCAACCCCTACCACCTCTTCAGGTAGTCTGTTCCAGGACTCCACCACCCTCTCTGTGAAGTAAAAATCCCTCACATTGCCCTTAAATCTTCCTCTCTCTAATCTTAGAATATGCCCTCTCATTCTAGTACACACTTTCCTTGGAAATAAGCTCCCCTCCCTCACCTTATTAATCCCCTTCATGTACTTAAATGTTTCTATCATGTCCCCCCAATCAAAGTGGACTTCTCTGGTGGCTCTGCTGAGGGTCATTCGGGGATTGATGGTAAGGACTGAATAACAGTATTGTTCTTATCTGTTTTAATATAAACATTAACTACAAATCAGTGGCTATATGATGTTTATAAAAGGGTTCTATTAAAAATGTAACATAGTTTGTTTGCATAGATTCAGTGGGATGCAATAGTTGTTTTTCATTTGCAGTCCTGTCTGGGTTAGATGCTGGATTGGCATCTTGATACTATCATGTGGAGAGTGCCGGGCTATTTTAGTTTTCATCTAAGATGGCCACTACCGCATGGCAGGAACACTCTTCTGATGCGCTTATAATGCGTGTGGACAGCTGCTGTACTCAGCATGAAGCCTATGCTACTTTAGAGATGCTGCAGTGTGCCCATGGACTTGCTGAGCTGGGAGAAAACGTACAAGTTTGTTTCTATATTGCTGCTACCAAATCCACATTATAAACTCATTTTGACAAATGTGAGTAACCCTCTCCTGTTATCTTTATTTCTTAATGATGGTGATGTACAATAGGAGAATGTCGCCTTGTTTGCAAGTTCCTAAGGGAGTCTGATTGCAAGGCTTACTTTACCACTGAAAATTCAGAAAGTTGTTACTGATCTTTGTTAGGCATTGAAAGTCCTTCAGTGTCCTCTTCATAATAGCATGAGACTATTATGCTCAGGAAGGCTTCCTGACTATCAGACAGATTATCTTTTGTTGGACACATAGTTTAATGGATCACTTTACTGATCCTTTGAGTTTTTCACTCTGGATTACCATTCGGGATGAATGCCATTGTCTTGCTGCAGTATCCCCTTAAATGCTGTAACATCATATTATTAGTGTGGACTGTGCTACTTATGATATATCTTTTCCTTGCGGCTTATACTCTGATCACATCACCTATGAGGAAAAACTTAGGGAACTGAATATGTACTCCCTGGAGCAGAGAAGAGAGAGACAGGACATGATTGAAACATTCAAGTACATAAAAGGCATTAACAAGGTACAGGCACAGGAACTTTTTGACTTCAAGAAGGGCTCTAGGACCAGGGACATAACCTCAGGCTACAAGGAAGGAGGTTGTCTACCAACACCAGGAAGTTTTCTTCACAAAAGAGTGGTGGACACCTGGAACAGCCTACCCCAAGAGGTTGTGGGAGTCAACACTGTGGGGGGAGTCAAGAATGCATGGGATAAACACAAGGGAGCCCTGACTACAAAGGGCAACTAGAATGTCAAAATAGGTCTAAAACAAATGGCCAGTCTGGATGGACCTAGTGGTCTTCTTCTGCCACCAACTTCTATGTTTCTATGTTTCTATGATTGAAGTTATATCAATAACTTTTTATTTTAAAATTTACAAATAAAAAGTAAAAAAAAGCTGTTAGATGGGTTAGGATATCTGGATACCTGGAGATCACTGTATGGGCAGGCAAAAGACTATACCTTTTTTCAGCCTCTCGTATAATGTACTCCTGTTTAGATTATGTTTTGGTTCCCAAAGAATGTGTTGGGCAGGTCACTTGTAGATTGATGGGGATCATGGGGCTTTTTAACAATACACCAACTTATCTGCAGTCGTCTTTGCAGGTCCCTGATAAAACTATGGTGTGGTGGTTCAATACCTTGATTTTGAAAGACCCGAAGGTTCAGACTATGATTCTGGAGGCTATTCCATGAGGGCTCAGTGAGAAAATGTTACCTGATATTTCTCCAATTATACAATGGGACACGACTTAAACAGTTTTGAGGTGGAAGCTTATTACAGTGACATCCAATTAAAAAAGAGAGGACTACATGACAAGTGGCTTCAGAGACTCAAATTGCAGAACTGGAAGTGTTACAAAAAGTTACGCTTGATAGGCAGAGAGGTAGGGAGATTCTTGAAAAAAAGAAGGAACTAAGAGCAACTAGGAGACCTACTGGATTACGGGGTGGAAGAACAACTTAAGTTTTTGTGGCTGAGGTATTATGCGAGGGCTCCAGAGCATTACGACTCTTTGTAAGCTTCAGGCACAGCGTGCCTTGGTGCAGATAACTAGGATCCATCATCCAGGGTCAGGAACCGGAGTTTCCAAGATCCATGATACAGTACCTCTGATGCTTTTACACCGTATGCCAAAAAGGCAGCCAGAGACTCAGATGGGGGAAATTCAGGCTTCTTTGGCACATGTTTAGCATCCTCAGTTAACAAAGGAAAAGAATGATATGTTCACCTCTCCAATTGTGCTGCAAGAGGTGCAGGATGAAATTTCCATGAGTAAGACAAATGTAAAACCTGGGATTGGATGGGTTCAGTGCTGAATTTTACAGACAGTCCCAGGAGGCTCTGGCTCTACTCCTGGTTCAGGCTTTTAATTTTGCATTCTCTGCAGATGGGAAGCTGGCTCCTTCCTGATATTATGCCATCATATCCATTTTCCTAAACCAGCAAGGACCTAGTTTTTGTGCATCTTATCACCGGTTTCTATCCTAAACATAGCCTACAAAATTTTTTTTGCGATAGTTACAAGAATGTTGGAATCTTTTGTCCCCAACTGGTGGGTATAAACCAAACAGGCTTTGTACAGGACAGACAAGCTCAGGACAGCATTCTTAGAACAGTCGCTGTTATTTGCCATCTGAACAGGACTGGAGGAGAAGCACTCTTAATGAGCTTAGATGCAAAAAGGCATTTGATAAGGTGGAATGAAGGTTTCTCACAAGGTCCTTGCTGGGTTTGTTTTTCCTTGGATTTTGTATGTAATATTCAAGCATTATACCATATTTCCTTGAATAGAAACTGTGGCTTCTAATAGCAATCAGCTGTTTTCAGATGCAGTTTCCATTCGAGGACAGCTAGTATTAGAAGGCAGCTTTTAATGAAATCACTACAAAAAGTCTTCCTGATTGCAAGGAGAAAAAAAGCAAAACACTCAAAAATGTTCTCCTTTACCTCCTTAATGCCAGCAGATGCCTTTAATAATGATGATAAATTTTAGATTTACTTTGGTTTTACTAAGTAGTGCAGCAGTTAAACTTAATAATAGTATCTGAAATCCAGACTGGTATTGTGTATGCTAATAGAAGGGGGTAGAGGAGCTCTAGCAGAGAGCTTGCTGAGACTGGAATAACTCCCAGTTACAAGCTGCGGCTTCTGATAGATACAACTTGTAATAGAGGCAGTTTCTAGTTGAGGAAATATGGTAGTCACCCCTGTACCCCAGTTCCTTTTTCCAAGTTCAATAAACTTTATTTAAGATAATGCTGGAGAATAACGTAACAGCAATAAATGAGAAGGAAGAAAATGCATAATCACAGAATGATCAAATGATCGAGCATACGAAGAAGAGTAACACATGTAGCAACAGACTAACAGATAAATACAAAAACGAATGAATATAACTCCCCTTCCCACCACCACCCATCCACCAGAAGAGAGTAAACACAATAAATACCATCAGATATAGATAGTTGTATAAAAAGAAAGACCTGTTGAAGTTGTTCTCAACTATTATGCAGGATGTGTTAAAACCACTATGATTCTGATATTCTAGTACAGGACACTCTTATAGGGAATAACGTGAGGAAACCCAGAGAGTCCACTCAAAAGGTTAGGAGGGCATATAGCAGTTCCCAGACTTTCTTATATCTGGATAGGCAATCCCCCATACTGACAATTAACCAATCCGCTTGTGGTGCGAACAGTATTTCTCTGTACCATTCTAAAAATTGAGGGGTAGATTGTCGCACCAATGCCTAAGAATTACTTTCTTGGCACAGGCCGAAATCAAAAGTCATGTGAGGTTTTTGGTTACCAATCAGCCTATCACTGACTTCCCCTAACAAATTTCAGGAAGAAAAGCTCCTGTTAGACCAAAAATAGGATCCAAATGTGACTGTATACTATTCCAAAAGGGGATAACTTTTTCACAAGTCCAAAGGATGTAAAATAGTGTGCCCAGCTGTTTGTGACATCTGGTCTGGCAAGTATCTGAGGAGAGTCTAGCCATTCTAAACAATTTAGTCAGAGTATAATAGAGGTTATGAAGTATCTGATACTGTATGAGACAATATCTATCCCTTTTTAAATATTTGTAAGTGTGCCTCCAGAAGTCTGGCCAATCACAAGGGGAATTGGATTCGGGAAGTGCCTGATCCCAGCAGTAAAATAAATCTCCTTCTCTGTTAGATAGGATCTCATATAGTTTATAGTAATAATATGAAATGGTGTGAGATGTAGGTGCAGTTGAAACTAGGGAAAGAATTTGCATATCATATTGGTTATTCAACAGATCGGTCCCGAAGTGATGCATTAGCATATGGGGCAGTTGGAGGTATTTAAAGCATAATGAAGAGGGCCAATGATATTTCTCCTGTGCTTCTCCGAAAGATAAGCAGTTTCCCATTATGTAGAAGGAAATTTACCATATTTATCTCCCTGTAAGGTCAAAAAACCTTGGTGAGAAGATGAGATGCAAGTTTGAAACTGGGGTTCCCCACTAATGGTTGCATCACGTTCCATTGAGGTTGTACCTTAAACACAGAGCACAACTGCACATGAACCTTAAGAGATGTCTCTATAGGAGTACCTTTCAGAGATCTGGGAAGTGATTTACGAGTAATAAAAGGAATTGCATGAACGACCAGGCCCAATTGTGAGCACTGGTCCTGCTCTATATCTAGCCATTGAGGGGTATAAGGGAGGGAAATGTCATCTGATTTCGGCCTTAACCAAAGAAAAAATCTGGTGCAGTGGATGGCCAAGTAATATAGAAAACAATTGGGCACCTTTAGGCCACCTCTTTCTCCAGGTCACATCAACTTATACAAGGCCCTTCGAGGTGACTTATTCAGCCATATAAAATTAGAAATTATTCTATGTAGCTGAGCAAATCAGGATTAGGGCAGCACCTGATTCATCATCAGAAGGGGATGTAAAATAATGGGGGAGGACATTCATTTTTATTATCTAAGCACCCCCACACTGATATAGGCAAGATTGACAACTTGTCCAAGTCGGTCTTAATATCAGTCACCACCAAATCAAGTTATATTTTTCATTTTGAGTGGAGAAACACTTAAGAAAAATTCCTAAATATTTCAGCTTGCCCTAACCCATACAAAGCCAAGATGCTCCACACTAGTTCTCATAGCTGCCCCATTCAGAGACATCACTTCAGATTTTGCTAGGTTCAACTTGTGCCTGGAAATTTCCCCAAATGCTTGATGGCATCCAAGGCAGCAGGCAGTGAAACATCAGGTGAAGTAACATGCAATAAGATCTTGGCTGCATATACTGATAATTTATATTGAGTTATCCCCAGAAGGATGCCAAAAATATGCAGTGGTATTAATTTTCCTTATTAGGGGTTCTAAAAGGTTGAATAGAAAAGGGAGAAGGACAACCTTGCTTGGTGCCTTGTTGTAAAGGAAAACTTTTAGAAAGGACCCTGTTACAAAGGATACTGACAGACTGGCATGTGTAGAGCACCCTTATCCAGTGAATAAAAACTGGGAGGAGATGAACTCTAGGTAAAAGATTCAACAGGTAATCCCATGAAACCCTATCAAAGGCTTTCTCTGTATCCAGAGAAGCCAACGTCACAGGGGTGTAGGAGTCCCTGGAGGCAGAGATGAGGTGAGAATGCTTGCGCATACTGTCAACTGAAAGCCTCCCCGTCACAAAGCTGACCTGCTCCCTACTGATAAGAAGTCCCCAAACCTGGTTTAATCTGTTAGCCAATATTTAGCAAAAATCTTGAGCTCTACATTAATAGAGATATTGGCCTATAACTACAAATCTGTAAGGGATCTCTTCTGGGCTTTGCAGCACCACAATAATTGCCTCTGTAAGCTAAGTGTCCATGAGACCCTCCACAGAGATGTGATTAAATGTATCAAGCAATACAGGAGCTAATAAAGATTTAAATTTCTTATAAAAATTGGAGTATATCCATCTGGACCTGGAAATTTATCTGAGGCCAGGAGTCAATGGCTTTACAAACCTCAGCTAGATTCAGGGGTGCCTGTAGGATATCTGTACCTCGCTTAAGTGGGGCAGATCAAGATCCTGAAGAAAGGTATCAAATTGAGTGGGACAGAAAGAGGTAGAGGGTCACACATACAGGTTCTGATAATGGGATTGGAAACAGGCTACAATATCCTGGGGAGAAGTAATGAGTTGGCCTGATTCTATACGGATAGAGGATACTATCCTATCCATAACTTGGGATCACAAACGTAAGGCCAGCAGTTTTCCAGCTTTTCACCCCGGTCAAAATACTTTACTTTGGAACACAGTGATAGATGTTCTACTTTCTCCACCAAGAGATGGTTATGTTGTAATCTTAAGGCCTCCAAGCATTCCCAGTCCTGATGGGGGGACGTTGGGGAAATTTGTTACTCTAGGTGCTTGATCTGACCTAACAGGGAAGTAATTTCTTGTGAGGTTTGCTTTGTACATTTGGAGGCCAAACAAATCAATTCACCCAAGAGGCCCCCATAACACATTCAATTTAGTCATAGAAGGGCATTGACTTCTAAAGGAGGTAACAAATTGCTGGATATGTTCTAACAGGCTGATTATTAAATCTCCAGGTCTTATTCCATTCTATGGATGGAGAAAAACACAGCTGAAGGAGTACAGGATGATGATCAGAGTTACGTTAGCCCCACAGTAGCATAACAAAATATCTGAAAGGTGCTCCTCCCCAACAAGAAGAAATCAATCCTGGAAAAATAATTATGAGGATAGAGTGAAAGGAGTATTATGCGCTGATTGGGGTGTAACACTCTTCAAAGTTCAACTACACGCCAAGATATTCATGGTTCCGCGCAGAATAGTTGTTGACCTGGTGTGAGGGATTGGCAGAGCAACTGGACCAGTCTAAGTCATTGCAAAAACTGTGTTCCAGTCCCCAGCTAAAGAATGGGAAGAGAGACCCATGAAGTTAATAGAAATTAAAGAGGTGAAAGAACTTGGGATCCTCCATTGTAGGACCATATATTACATCTAGGACAACTTCCAAGTGCCTTACAAGGTGCATAAAATCAAAAACTGCCCCAGGGATCTGCCACCTCTTGAAGTAAACAGAAAGGCACTCTTCCAGCCACTAGAATAGCACCTTTCTTACAGGAGTCAGAGCCAGCACCAAAAGCCTGGCCCACCTTGGATCTCCTAAAAAAAGAAACCTGGGTTGAGAGCAGGTGGGTTTCCTGAAAGATGGCAACATACACTTGTAATTTATTTAAATGCAGCAGGACTTTCACCTTTTTTGTGGGAGATGGAGTGCCCTTAATGTTCCAAGGACAAAAGCTGTAACTAAGTGCCATTTTTGTTATATATAAACCTATAAGCACAACCTATCATACAGAGGTAGTAATTTACCCTGAGAAAATCAGAAATAAGATTAAGTCTCTTCCAATGGAAACCCACCCCCTCCTCCCAGCCCCATATGTAAACTCCAACACCCCATAAAACCATGTCAAATAGCATGACAGTCAAACAAGTCAATCCAATATTTTCATGTATCTCCCAAAAGTCCTATGAAATTGCAGAGCAAAATTTATTGCGAATCCCCCAAGTAAAGATTTTACCAGAATTCCAAAAAGAATAATTCAGTTTCTCTCACAAGGTAAATTCCTCCCATCCCTCCAAGTTCCCTTGTCCATGTCATAAACCAATTTCCCAAAAAATTGTTTTTCCTCAATCCCTCCCAAAATGAACCAGCCTACCCCCCAACTATACCATTTTCTATTAAGAAAACCCATCCAACCAATAGTAAAGAGTGTATTGCCATTACCAAACCTGCCCAGAAGACATACTGCCCTTATGAAGCTTGATCTGACTAATATTGGAGACCAGGCAGATGTGATTGGTACATGGGGTTCTAACCCAGTGAAGGGTAAAATAAAGCCAAATAAACCTAAACGCACCTCATACACCCCATAAAGGGAGGAGTAATGTAAGATCTCAGTCCCAAAGGCATAGAAGCAATCCTTTGTCATGGAAAGTACAAGTTCCCAACCCCTCATTCTGCCTCATGAAGCCTGCTACCATTACCAGCATTCAATCCCCACTTCCCCCCCCCACCCTTATCCAAAGGAAGAAAAACAAGTATCTGTGTCATTGCAGTCTGCTATGAGGAAAAAAGTCTTGAAAGTTACTACCTTCATAGTAGTTTCCTAAAAAGAAGAGCAGCAAATTAAAGTAATTCTATCATATTAAACAAATATGCTGGAATAGTAGAACAACATAAAAAACATTGCTTTAATAAACATTAAACTGAATGGCAAAAATATTCCAGTCCCAAAGAGTTTCTTTGCTGCCAGATGCCCCAGAGGGAGGAGGTAATGAGAAGTCCCAAGAATAGATAGCCTAGAGGGAGAATTGACCAGTCACATGAATTTATGCAAGGGGCCACTGATCCTCTTCTCCCTCGCCACAGAAGCAAGAGGTGAAATTATGTTGCAGATTAATCAAGTCGTGCCTTCATAGATGTTCTTGAAGAGGCTCGAGAGTTCAAGGGTGCTCAGGGAGCTAACCAAAGGGACCGGCTGACAATTGCTCAAGGGCTTTCCATCCATAACAGGAGCAGCATTGGGTGCCTGGAATCTATCACATCCAGACAAGCTCGGTAGGGATGGATGAGGCCAGTCAGAAAAAGAAAAGCTGTAGAATGGACAAATTATGCTTGCCAGTCTGAGTGTCTCTTATGGTGGTAAGAGTTAAAAAAGGTGCCCAAGCATAAGGAAGAGACCTGGCCCAAAATACCTTGACCGCATGTGCAGAAAGTGAGGAAAAGCTGACCTCAGGCTCAGTCGATTGAGGAACAAGAGCAGCTTCAATTCGGGATTCTTTTGCGATGCAGGGTTAGAGTGTCAGATGTGTCCAAAAAGTTGAAGCTCTCGCATGATGCGTGCCGGGTTGAGGGACATATCTCGAGGGATGACACCCCACTGCTCAGTCCCTGAAATTAGCATCCAGCCAGTGTAGAGATAAATCTGAAGGTGCATCTCACAATGGGGAATGGCAAAACCAATAAGAAAGTCCGAGCAGTAAAGTCCAGCCACCGCTCCCCAGCAATGGAAATCATAGATCGAGGTGGGATCCTGCTTCAGAATAGAAACACCAATCAAATTTGCTGAAAAGATGTCAGTAACAGAATGCCTTGGAGAAGCTGGATTAGCCTTGCTAAAACATAGGCAACTTGAGATCAAGCTCGTGGGCACCAAAAGTTACCTCAGCAGAACCACAAAGGGGTTGAGTCCGTAGGAGAAGCCAGCAGGCACATGTGAATCAGCCCAGGAGGGATAACAAATATATCTTGCCAGCCATTATAAAGGATGGGGAGCAGCACCATAGCAAGAATCCTCAATCAATTCAGTATTTCTGAGCAATGCAGGAACAGTAAATATAATGATTAGCAATTCGGCCATATTTACGTTTAGCATTCTTCAAAACTCACATAATTGGTATGAAGCCAGATGGAAATATTTATCTCTAAAGAGGTCTGGCAGGAGCTTTTTCAACTCAGTAACAGCTCAGTCTCCCATGTCGAAAGAGTGCCAAGATCCTTGTATTGAGACTTGCAATCTAGCAGGGTAGAGGACATGAAATTTTATGCCAGCTGCAATAAGTTTAGTAACAGTTGGGTGGAAGGCAGCCAGTTTCTGTCTAGTGGCAGCTGGCAGATCTTGTGAGATCCAGAGTCTGACACCCTCCCATGTAATCTTTTTAAGCTCCCATATTTTCTGCAGAATATGCTTTTTGTCAAGAAAATTAAGTAATCTGAGAATGAATGGTTGGGGAGGAGAGCCAGTCGGAGGGTGGTCTGGGGCGTAGTGACTGATGAGCTTGCTCTACAATATAGTCAGGATTATTGGGAGTAATCTGAGAATGAATGGTTGGGAGGAGAGTCAGACAGAGGGTTGTCTGGGGCATAGTGACCAATGAGCTTGCTCTAAAATATAGCCAAGATTATTGGGAGAGGTCCCTGGTGCATTCAGAAGCTTCTGAGTGAACCAGATTGGAGTAGAGCTCTCCGCATCCTCCGGTAGACCAAATATGACCAAATTATTTTTCCTACTTCTTCCTTCCAGGTCCTCTAATTTGGTCTCCCTTTTGGACAGTTTTTTGGTGGAGATGGGTCATGTTGGGCAGTACACCATTACTGCAGTGACTCCGGCACAGTGAAGACCACCACAGCAACAAGAATTGGGCAAAATCCGCCCATTGTCGTGGTGGTCTGTGTGGCGATTGGGACTGCCTCGTTGGGTGTTCCCCCGTCGGTCCAACTCTGACTCGAAGTTAGAATCCTAGAGACCAGGGGGTATGGGGCGGAGCCCCCAACATGGGGGGTTGGTGGGGTGGCACCCCCCGATTGTGTGCACTGACATCCCCATGGCTACTATGCCAACAGTCATCATTGCAGCCATTGCTGTAGAGGATGTTGGCGCTAGTGCTGTCAAAGCACTATGGATAAACCATTTTGGGCTCCACTCTGTCACGCCATTTCTCTACAGAATTGGTACGGACTTCCAGATCTCCAGCCCTCTGGCCCATATCACCAAGATCTGTTCTTAGAGATTTTATTTCATCAGCATGGTCCCAAATATAATCCTTTAATGGCTGGCGTTCGCAGAAAAACTTTTCTTCAGAGAGGGGGACCAGAGCCGGGGTAACAGTAGTGTTCAGCAGTGGCACCCTGGGCCTCTTTGAGAGTTTGTATGGAGTCTGTGGTGGGGTATGGTGCGGTGGTGCTTGTCACATCTCTGCCTCCATAATTATTGCCAAAACTGGACAGCCAGTGTAGCGTTGTGAAAAAATTACAATTATCTATTACAAATACTTAGAAAGGAGACAAACGGAGACGGTACTGATGGTGGAAGAATCTAATGATTATAATAATAATCACAGTGAGAGATTACAAGTGGTACATCCTTCATTCTTCATTCTTCAAACTAACAGTGTATGGTGGCTTGCTTATATAGTGGAAAAAGTATCATTATTTCCTATGGAGTTCTATGATTGGTACAAAACAAGTACAAACATTAACTAAAAGGCAATTCTCCTTTTAGTATATGTATGAGCTAATCCTAGTAAGCACAAATGTATTGATAGTGTAAATTATATTACTATATAAGGCTAGTAATAGTTGTCATTACCAGTTACCAAGGTCTAGGAGGAAGAAATAGATTTGCACTTAGGAATGTGCATACAAGCTTTTTGGCCTGTCCTGATAACAAACACTAAAGATAGTCAAAGGATAATTTGAACTCTATCCCTGTATTTCTGTCTTTGCAGACACTTAAGACACCTGTTTGTTATTACTCACATGGTCAATACAAATATCAAAAGACACTTTAATATTACAACTTGTGGCTCAGTTAAACTTGTAGCTTTACAAGTTTTAATATGATTCAATTATATAGGCCATTATTTGTTACATAGATACATTATGTTTTAGACCAAAATGAGGTTAGCCTGAAATATTGAGACACATTTCTTTATCCCTTGTTACAAGCCCCCCTTGGCCCAATATTTTCCAATTATTATTTGTGCAACAATACAACTCCTTGGAGCATGTACATCTCACTATGTACTTTATAAATAGTAAGTCTTAAGTGAAACAGGCCTATAATTACCAAGAACACTAAGATCACTGGCAATACAAGTAAAACTTTAAAAGACAGGTCTCCTAAGGGTCCCCCTGCATAGCTATAAATTAAGTGCTCATTATCACTCTCACTGAGCAATTCATTTACCTACCTGTGCCTTATGAATTTGTATCAAATGAGTATCTTTTCGATTTAAAAATGACTGTACATTAAGAGACAGGAGAGGTATCACAGCTCCAAATGATGACACGTAACATGTCAATTAACATAGTGGCATAAAACTTTGACACACCAGTATCTGCACAACTATTGTTAACATTTATATTCCAACCAGAGAAAATCTAGATTTATATGTACTCTACTGTGCTTCACATTATTCACAAGCATTTGATCAATAAGTGTTGATTAAATCCACTCTCTGGCCCTTTTGTCACATTTGGACATTCAGTTGGTTTTACAGTTAAGTATATGGCATTTGAGACTACAAAACATAATGAGTTGCTTACACTAGCATAGTTACAAACACTATTATCACCCCAAAGACAGTAGGACAGAGTTAACACATAAACACTATTGTCCTTTGGTGTGGCTCTGTTTATAACAAGAGACACATTTTTTCTGTTTTTAGTCCATGTAGCTTTGCTGTGATCCAGTCTTGAGCTTTGAGGCACAGCTGCTAGACCAGCTGTTAAGTATGTCCACACACCAATTTGTAGAAAAGTCAGTGTTTATATTGCTGGCTGCTGGATGGCTGATTAGCAGACACACTGCACTGGTCAGGGGTGCATTAGATTGTGCATTGAGTAGCCACACACACACTGGCATGGCATTTGTGCTGTGGTAGTTGATTACACCCTGGCACACAGATTAACAGTCCACAAAAAAGTAATAGTTTACAATAAACCATTAAAAACACAGTCCATAGTAAAGCAATAGGTTTGCATAAAGTATCAGCCATGTTTGGAACAAACAGCAGTGAAGAAAATGGATGTCTTGCTTGAAGATCAATTGAAGAAGAATCTTCTTGCTGAAGTTAGGGGATTGCCCCTACCCCAGACTCAACTTCATAGTAAGTAGAAACAATAAGCTTGATTGTAGAGTTTACTGGACCTTTTTCAGTTGATTTAAAGTTTAATTTTGCTAAAAACATTACACTTGCAGAAGTAATAATGTTTAAACACGAAACAGACTAAGAAAGCTGAAAAGACAATTAAAAGAATGAATATGTGGAAATACATAGACAACTCCACTCCAGCTTAACTGATTCTTGAAGCATATGTTTTTGAAAAAGAATCAAATACACGTTTTTGGTATTTACCCCTATGGGAGATGGCAATGTACCTTGCAACCTTTGTGGACATTACACTGGAAGGAAGGAAGGAAGGAGAAGGTAGCTTACCCCCTCCCCGAGCTTCTACTGGCGGAACAGACCGCTCAACTACTGTAAAACAAGATTATTTCCATAGGATAAAAGAAACCAAGCGTCCGGGTTCCCCTATCCTAAGTATGACAAAATGTCAGCTGAGTTTATAAATGATCTGGATTGATGGTAATACCGTCGTATGTATTTTTAGAATGCATTTAAAAAAATGATTACACCATGGTCACACATAAAAACAAAAGCCATTGCTTTTAATTGTAGATGGTAAACTCTCAAAACAGCTGTAATAGTCCTTTTTAAAAAGTGTACTGTATACATATATAAAAAGTAAAAAGTATGGGAGGTGATGAATAATTCTCCCCGTCCAGCTGCACTGCCTTGCATAGTATAGGAATCACGTGATATTATTCAGAAACAAAAGTTTTGCTTACAGTTAAATGTTGATTGACTGTGTTTGCTGCAACACAAGAAGGTCAAATAAAATGCAAAAGGTCACATAGTGTGCATGCAAGGGTCCTCAAACCCAGTTATTTTGTGGTGTCCTTGAACACTACTGATATTAAAAATATCTTTAAATAATAATAGAGCACGGAAATGAAACTGCTGGCCAAGACAGTACCCACACATATACATACACAACAAGAGATACTTAACATAAAATAAGTCTGACATTATTTGACACCAATTTGCTGAGGTAATGCCCATAGTTTTATTAGAAAACTGTACGTGTTTTAGATATATGATGCTGAAAATATTACAGCCACGGGCATTTAGAATCAGGGTTGTCCCTTCCCCCATCAAATGTAAAGTGTTTTTTTTTACCGGAATGTTGCTGTATGATAGCAACATTGTTTTTAATATTGCAGCTTAAGGTATTAATGCACTGCATAGGAAAGGCAGTATGTTTAGACTTCTTGGCTAATGTTACATTGCACAGGAAATTAAAACAACTTTTCATGTAATTAACTTAAACATTTTTATCCAAGGACACTTGAATACCATATTTAAAAGAATGCCAACATCATTTTTAATGAGAATCTTTTGTCCTTCAGAAGCGCTAGTGTTACTGAAAACATTATTAATCATGCCAAACAACTCTGGGTGGTTTGTTTGGTTATGATAGCAATCAGGGGCGTTATGCATTCTGAAATTCTGGAGGGCACAAAATCTGAACCTCTGTAGGGGTCGGGGCATGCCCTTGAGAGAATTTTGAAAAGTTAAAGTCAAATGGTGCATTTTGGTGACTTTCAGCAGTCCAAAAGCTGTTCTCCAACACGCTAAATTCCTAGTCAGAATGCTGTGGACAAGTTGATAAGGAGAGGCTGATTGCTGGCATAATGTATTCCGAACATAGCACATTTGTACTCTGGTATCTGTCCTGGCCACCTTCATAGGAACATAGGAAGGTGATGGCAGAAAGGACCGCCAGGCCCATCCAGGCTGCCCATTCTACCTAGTTGTCCTCTACACCTGCTCGTTTTGCCCTCCCCCCCATTTCCAACCTCCCTATGTGTTTCTCCCAAGCCTTCTTAAACCCCACCACTGCCTTCTCCCCACCACCTCCCTAGGCAGCCCATTCCAGGTGTCCACCACCCTCCCAGGAAAGAATTCTTCCTAATGTTTCCCTTAAACTTTCCCTCCTCAATTTAAAGATTATGATCCCTTTTTCTGGGACACCCCTTCACCTGGAAGAGGTTTGTCATAGGCACTTTATAAATAAATACCCTTTAGGAATTTAAACATCTATATTGTCTCCCCTCTCTCCCTCCTCTGTTCCAGTGAGTACATCTTTAGGTTCCTCAGTGTCTCCTCATATGGCAAGTGGTCGAGCCCCCTCACCATCTTGATCGCCCTCCTCTGAACTCGCTCCACCCTCTCCATGTCCTTCTTCAGGTACAGCCTCCAGAACTGGACCCCATATTCCAGATGTGGCCTGACCAGATGAGTTGCTAATTTACAAGGCCCTGACTATCTAAAAGTTCTCCTGGCTTGTTATACACCTGATCACTCAGTCCCCTCCAAGGAGTTGCTATTGGCTTGGCCATCCCAAGATCTCACCTAAAGCAGTCAAGTGAGCATGCTTTCTCAGTAGTGGTCCCGACTGTTTCGATGCATTACCTTTCAACCGCAGGAATTCCCTCTCACAGGTGTTTAAGAAAGGGCTACAATAACAAGTATTTGCACACACTTTAGGCAAGAACTGACTTTTTATTGAATAACTGTACCTCTGTTTGATTTTATGTTTATTTATTTAAATAGCAGTATATTATGCTGTTGAGTGCTGAGCCCTGTGCATAAAGTGCTATAAAGTAAAATTGCCTTGTATTGCCATGAAGTAACAGGAGACTTGGCACACCAGACAAACTGGAAACAGCTGTTCATTTAAACACAGATACTGAGCTACACCCCTATTTAATCGACTTACAGGCATGAGTTTTCCTCATGAGGCCCCAAAGAAAATAAAGTAAGTAACTATTTTCTACATTAAATCTGGTATTTGCCAAGTATTTTGTTCCTTCTAGCAATTGTTTCTGACTGGTGGCACCTCTGAGAACTGTGGCATGTGCTTCTCCAGCCTATGTTTATTTACTTTGAAATGCATGCCATTACCTGCAGACAAACACAGAACAAGGACCACAGGGTGCTTCAAGCCCATTACTTCAACATGTACCACGTGACCACAATGGAGGATGGACTGCGGTGAGACTGGCTGGGGATGAGGATGCTTGGAACCAGCATGAAGGGGGTCACAGGATTGCAAACTCAGAATCACTCTGCCCCACTAATAACAGAATTAGTATAGAACTGCTCCACAATGGAAGCTAAAGTTGCTACCCTGAGGGCATGGCCCTGTCCCGCAAGAATGGGTCACAGGGGAGGGACTTACACAGCATCAACAAGAGAAAAGAATGCATCAAAGTGTTAGAGAAATCTATAGTTATAGTAGTGAGTTTGCCCATTTGGCCATATCAAGAGACTGATCTGTTGGGGGGGGGGTTACTTTGCTGCTGCAAGGTACAAATGTCCTAGAAAACAAATAATGGCATAAAGAAGGTAACAACACTCATCATCCTGGAGCTAGGCAGTAAGCTGGCTGGGGTCATTAGCAGATCCAGTAGCCTTCTTGAATTTGTTACCAGTGCCACATGCAGCACAAAATGTAAGGAATCAAATCAAAGAGTCTGACGTATGTATAAAGGTTTAGTGCGAGTATGAAAGTTCCACTTTTTGGTAGATGACTGGTGCATGTACTACCACTTCAGTCAATACAATTTTAAACTATTCAAGTGGGAGGGAAGAGTAACCATTACACTTTCCTCCCCCTTGACTGTAACCCATGGAGCAGAGCAGAAAAGAATCCAGCAATAGCAATGGCATGCTATTTTTATTCACAATCCACAAGGCATGCCGCACCACTTCCCAGGTGTTATGACTAACCAATTCTTACCACCACCAGCCTTCAAAGATGTTGTGGCTGGCCTCCCAGATGGTCCTCTCTACTGATAGCAGGCAGGCTTCAAAGATGTTGTGGTCTTCATCCTTGCTACCGTCTCGATGCCGATGGCATGCGATGTGATGTCAATTTGTGCACTACTGTGTGGACTGCTGGCTCAGACTTGGCTGAGTTGGACTTGGCTCTCACAGACTGTTGTCGATGTCCAATCCAGTGCAACTCCGTCTGTACCAGATGTGGGCCCATCGCACTGTTTTTATTTTTATTTTCCGACGACTCCTGATCCTCACACTCACACTTGGTAATTGAACTGCCAGTTTTCCCTTCCTGCTGGCCGGGTCATCTCACCAGCTGGGTGGGTGGCTGCTGCTCTACCAATCCTAATCCAGGAACTCCTCTTCGATTCAGAACACCGTGGCAGTTGCTCTCTCGACTCTCAGCTCGCTCATCCGACTCCAAAGGCATTCTATTCACCGACTGAGAAAACACTTACAAGCCAGTTTACCGCGCAAGATATTTCTTCACACCTCACAGTGATTGGCTGGCTGCACAAAAAAAAAAAACTTGCAGGAGAAAAAAGAGAAGAAGTGATTGGTGCTGATTATTGTCAGCATGGTTAGACTACCCAATCACTGTCTGTCTCTTTTCTTAAATTGCTGTTCTATAACCAGAGCCAGTCTCCAGCAAGTGAAGTAGCAATGCAAGTCAGACATGAAGAAGGCGGCATCGGCAAGAGACAGGCTTATTGCATTTTATAAATCCCGGCACCGTAGCTTTGCACCCTCCCTTACCCTCCCAGGCCAATCAAATTCAGAACCCCCATGGCCAGCCCCCCACCAAAAAAGACTTAAAAAAACAACATTGTTGTTTTTCAGCCCTCAATACAATACTAGATCAATTATTTTTTTAATAGATTGCACCGCAATATTGGGGGGGCACATGCCCCTCAGGCCCTATGGGCATGACGCCACTGATAGCAATCACAGAAGAACAAGTGGCTAGCCTTTTCTCTAGTCTACCCACAGCATACTGAGAGTATTTAGAATCAAACTCTTTAACATTAGAAGAGGCAAGGTCTTTGGGCATTAAGTTAGTATGCCTTGTCAATACCTCTGGCTATTGATTGCAAGTTTGCCATATTTGACTTTTACTCCTACATTTTAGCTGCTCAGATACAGGAGTTAGCACTCTGTAAAGTACCTGTTTTTAGATTTTAAGACATTTACATCTTACAAACATGCTATTTATTAACAGAAGCTGTGTTATAGTTTATATTGCAATCAATAAAGAATTATCCCTATCTAAAAGACAAAGGTCTCCTGTACCTTTACTAACTATAACTTTAGTTGTGTCTTTTTCTTGCAGGGATTTTGGCTCTTGACTTATTGCATTTCTAAACTAACTATTTTTGACTGTAGCTGGATTATTACATCTTTCTGCTCATGCAGCTTTCCTCTTTTTTTTAAAGTCTCATGTGTTAACGAATTACCACCTGGCTATATTATCACAGACTTTGTACAGTATTTGCTAGTTTCTCTTTTGATCATGGTTTGTATGCTCCCCCTTTAGGTGTTTCCCTAAGAAACAACCTATTAATATTTTCATACTCATTTTTCATCCTTGTGTCTGCCTAGCCTTTACAGCCAGATGCACTCATGCACTGGTGCCCTGGTCCGTCTGGCTATGTCTTACGGCTCCCCTGTGAGGTCCGGCTTGCAAGTCCCAGCACCTTCACTTACCTACTCTGCCCCATGAGTTCCTACAGAGTTAAGCATTACTTTTATTTAAAGAAATTGGAAAGCATACATCACCTGATTAGCAAGTGGCTAAACTGTCTGTGTGCACCATTTTTTCTCACTTTAAGCCATCAGCACCACGTCTCCAAGCGTCGTCACCTTCTTATTGGGGCCCGCACATTAACCAACCAGTAGTTAGGCAGCCTCCTCAGCATGCAGCACCAGCGATCCAAGTCTTTAAGGCACCAAATGTAGCATTGTGAAAAAATTACAATTATCTATTACAAATACTTAGAAAGGAGACGAACGGAGACGGTACTGATGGCGGAAGAATTTAATGATTATAATAATAATCACAGTGAGAGATTACAAGTGGTACATCCTTCATTCTTCATTCTTCAAACTAACAGTGTATGGTGGCTTGCTTATATAGTGGAAAAAAGTATCATTATTTCCTATGGAGTTCTATGATTGGTACAAAACAAGTACAAACATTAACTTAAAAGGCAATTCTCCTTTTAGTATATGTATGAGCTAATCCTTGGTAAGCACAAATGTATTGATAGTGTAAATTATATTACTGTATAAGGCTAGTAATAGTTGTCATTACCAGTTACCAAGGTCTAGGAGGAAGAAATAGATTTGCACTTAGGAATGTGCATACAAGCTTTTTGGCCTGTCCTGATAACAAACACTAAAGATAGTCAAAGGATAATTTGAACTCTATCCCTGTATTTCTGTCTTTGCAGACACTTAAGACACCTGTTTGTTATTACTCACATGGTCAATACAAATATCAAAAGACACTTTAATATTACAACTTGTGGCTCAGTTAAACTTGTAGCTTTACAAGTTTTAATATGATTCAATTATATAAGCCATTATTTGTTACATAGATACATTATGTTTTAGACCAAAATGAGGTTAGCCTGAAATACTGGGACACATTTCTTTATCCCTTGTTACAGCCAGTGACGGATCTCAAAAACAGGTGATTTCAGTAAGCAGTCCGATTGAATTAAAATAAGGTAGTAGCTATTAGATTGCAAAGAGAGTTTATATTAAATGAAGCAGGTGGAAGCGGAGGATAGAAGCTGCTACTTCTTCGGAGGCATCATGTGTCTCCCTGTATCCCAGTTCTATTTCTGGGATGGTGTGCATTTATCAGACATAGGTTGTGATAGGTTTTTAGCTGACCTACACAGTGCTGTGCACAAAGTTCTAGTGTAGTGCTTTTGTGGGGGGGGTGAGCACCGAGGCTGTACTCTGCTCAACCTGGGCCTCAACCTCAACTGAGCTGCGCTCAGCCTGTAGTGACCAGCAGTCTTGCAAGCTGTGTGCAAAGGGATATGGGAAACTTGTCTCCTGCAGATGATTCTCCAGGAGGTGGGCAAGAGGTGAGAACCTGGAAAACAGTATACTGTTTGCTTTTACATGAATGCAATAAATTTTTCCTTGTCTTTTGAATTATGGTGTCAGCATTATATGTGATGGTGAGTGCCCGAATAACCTGTTTGTAAGAATGTTCTGACTTTCATGAGCACCACAGCCTTAGTGCGCACTCTGTTTTAAGTTTGTTTTCAACCTGGAAAACAGGAGTCCCCCTTGCAGGGGGCAGTCAAGAGGATAGCCTCTTTGGGCATGGGCTGCATGTGTAGCAACATCCAACGGGGAAGGGGAACATGTAACATGGCCCTAGTGTCACCTTTTATGCCTTAGAGGCCAGAGTCCCTCTGAAGACTGTACCCTTTGTTGCATCCCTTTGGGTTAAGGGATGGCCAAGGATAAAGACTGACCATCCAAAGCTTTGCTACCACTTTCTTGCTGCACACATCGCATTATTTATGTAACTTGGTATGATATGTTTCAATAAACACATGGCTGTGTTCATTTTTCTGCAAAGCACCATGCATGTCTGCTTTGGTGAAAGGGTGGGAATGTGGCCTACTAAGACAGTAGAGAAGTCTTCAAAGGATTGCTGTGGGTGGGGATCTGCCTGTGTCCCACTCGCTTCTGGCACCTGTGCTGACAGGTCAGGAAGGTAGGCAGGTAGACTTCCACTAAGGAGCAGGATTGGCAAGCAGATAGGGGTTCCCAGGGGTGGAGGGGTTGTGGCAGGATGGGACAAGCAAGAGGTGCCTAACTAGGAGCATAGCAGTTGGAGCTCTCTTTGCCCTCCACTTAGGTTGGAATTTCCACCCTTCTACCCTTGTAAAAGTAGGGCATGGGAATGACAGGGTATAGAGAACTTGCTTTCCCACTACGGGTGTCCACCTTAGGGGATGAGAAAGAATTTTATCAGTTTTTCCCATTAAATATTCTGAGTTTTTCACCTTCCTCTGTGAGGTAAAAAGAGTTTAGGTTTAGCATAGGAATGGCAATCTCCCAGTGAGTGTACAGAAGGGGGAAAAGGGAAACTTGCATCTCCTGCAGATGGTTCTCCCTGAGGCAGGCAAGAGGTGAGAGCCTGGATGGCTGGTGTTCACCCTGCGGGGGGCAGTCAGGGGGGATAGCTTCTTTGGGTATGGCCTCCATGCGTACAGCCATCTGACCGATGGGGAAGGGGCACAAGTCACGTGGCCCTGGTGCCACCCCTTGTGCCTCGGAATCAGAAATCACTCAGGAAGCCGCACCCTTTGTCAGATCTCTTTTAGTTTAAGGGGATGGCTGAGACCAAAGGTTTGACCATCCAAAGCTTGTAATGATTTCCTTTCTGTGCACTTCATGCTATCTCTGTAACTACGGTTACAGTATGTTTCATTAAACACATAGCTGTGACCCTTTTTCTCCAAAGCACTGTATATGTCTCGGTCTGTTTGGGTAAAAGTGTGTGTGTCGGGGGGGAGGGGGGATGTGACCTGCTAAGACAAAGGTCAGTACATATTGGTGACATTTTCACAGCATTTAATGTAAAAAGGAATAATAATTTCTTCAACAGCATCTGGCAGAGTGCTGCTGTAAAAGCTACAAAACTTCATTATCTAAACATACTTTACATATTATTCTGAAAGCTCTTTGGAAAATGCCAGTTTCCACAGTTTCTGCTGGGTATTCCTTTAGTGCCTTAAGATGCCTAAAAAAGAAATACAATGACCAATGAAAGACTGACTGGGCTTGAAGTGCTGCCTGCACATTGTGGTATGCATGTTTATATAAGAACAGTTCTTTAATACTTTGATGCTTCTGGCCATAGGGGTATTGCACTTGTGTTTGACTCTTAAGGATCATGAACATCACACGAGGATTTTGGATCCATAACTAATTATGACAAATGTTGACTTTAAAATACCAACTTGGTATTTTTACGGAACAGCCACATGCATATATGTTCAGAATCTGAACCTTTCTTGATTTTTTTGAACTTATCCTTACTTTGCTGCCAAATTACATTTAATACTCTAGTGCAACAATGCTTGGTAAGTCATGGGTGCAATGTAAGTTTTTTTGGGGGGTTCCCTTCTTCTGTTAGCCATGCCCCTTCAGGTTCACCACCCAATCCTGTCACCTGGCTTCCCATATTTAACTTCCAGCCCCTTCTTCCCATGGCTTCCCCATGGCTAAAATGGTGGCTGTCACAGAATCAGATCCTCAGTTGGAGGAGGTCCACGGGGCCAGGTCTCATTGCTGGCCAGGATTTACTGCCTTTGTCCCCTGTGGACACGAACACTAGTGTGGCAAGCTCCGATGCATGCAAGCATGTGGAGTGCAGCACCAATGGGTCCTCCTACTCTCTCCACCACCCCATGTGCACTGCCACCTGTGGTCACCTAAGTGGCAGTATTGCACTGGAGCTGACAATGCCCCTCCCCCGGGAAGGAGGAGCACGTCCTCTGGTATTGTCAGCCCTTCTTCCCTGGTGGACCCCTGATGGCCCAGGTTAATTTCCAAACACAGGTCGCTGGCATCGAGATCAGTGGCACAACTGTTGCACCGATGGGCCAGCCCTGTGCAAAGCAATTTTTTTACACAATGGGTAGGGACTGTCCTGAATCCTGATTGGCTTAGACAGGATTCTACCCATGTATTTTATTTGCACTAAACCACAGGTAGAAAATGCTCGAGCACTTGTGTCCTTATATCCTTGACTGCAATCAAGTTTTGAAAACTTTCTGTCACCATTTTTGGGGGTAGTGATTGGCTGCTGTGTCTTTTGCTTCAGTCCCCACAGAACTCCTGCTTCTGCCCAGCACTGTCCCCACCGTACCCAGGCTTACCCCCCTGGGCAGGGCCACCAGGTGGACATGCACCAATTGTCACATGTAAGCTAGCCCTGGCTTACCCCCAGGGTGGGGCCACTGGAGTGGGACCCCAGCAGACAATGGGGGCAATGGAGATGGAAGTTAGGCAGGGCATTATGACTGGGGCCAGAATTTTGTGTGGACTGTCCCCTGAGGTGGGACATGCAATGACAGCCAGTGTCTGTCCTCACCTCCAATGTAAACTGGTGCTAGTTGTTCTGTGGGTCCCCAGGCCTCTGCTAGGCACTGATGCCATGCTGGATACCCCCTCCCCTGAAGGAGAGCTGCCCCATGGGTGCTCAATTCTTCTTCACCCGGCTGGCCTTCCGACTCCTGTGTCCGTTCCTAAACCTGTAATGTTGGCATGCATGCGAATGCCTTGCCTGCTTGCCTGCTGTGTCTGCTACACAACTGCCAGCCATTTCAGATTTCATTTTTTTTTCCTTCCTACAGCACACACAAAACCTATGTGTCACACTGTCTTTGTCTCCACACTACCCAAAGAACAGCATGCTCACCCTTTGTGCCAAGCCAGAGATTGCTGCCACCGGTCACTCAGACCACCAGTAATTTTGTAAAATGTGCTACTGCAGATGGTAGCATGTTGCTGGGCTAGACCATAAGAAAGCGTCGGTCTTGCTGTGGCTCACAGGGCTTCAAAATGCCACATGATCTGTGTGGCATTCCAGATCACATTTCAGCAATAAGCATACAGTATTAAAGAATAGAAAAAAGTACTTAAAAACAAAAAAAAGAAGGAGAATCTGACTACTAAAATGACCATGAACTGTAAATGGAAATGTAAAGTACATATCGCCTCTAGTGGCAACTGCCAAGCAGAGGGGCTATTTCACATAACAAAAGCATTTTTAAAATATTTTAACATTTTTTAAACCTATTTTAAATTTTGCCAACATATACCCATTTTATAATGCAATAACACATTCTTGGTGTGGTTTAGTCTGGATAAAAGCACTCCAAGGGCAGTAAGGCAGAGGTCCATCACTATGCCCCTAGGTGTGCATTTATCAAGATTAAACCATACCCCATTGTGTATTATTGCTTACATAACTGCTAACTTAATCAGAATAACATGGATAGAGGTTGTCTTTTCTCTAGTAATTTGAACTTTTACCACTGAAAAGCACTGTCCAAAAAGGGTATGGGAGGAAAGGAGGGAGAGGTGCTACTAACCATGTAAATAATAATGTGTAGTGTATCCATATCCTATGTCCTACTAGCAGGGTAAAGCTGGAAATTTTAAGACTTGTAGTTCTTTAGTGAATTACTTCTGAAATTTTGTAGTGAAATCCCCAAATCTGTAGCCAAGCCCAAACATTTAGCTAGATGTACACACACAGCAGCTATCAAGCATCACAGTTTGGTGTTTGGAGCGCAGCAAAAACAGCCAAGTCCATACCAGAATATTATAACAAAATGCAATCTGGTGAATGATGGCTTAAACACTGTACTAGATCTAGGATGAATAGAAAGGCCCTGTTAAAGTATTTCTACTGCCTTCTCTCAGGGGTCAGGCAGAGCTGGCTGGGGACTGACCTCTGAGCAGACAACATAGCAGGTAGCCACAGCAGTGGAAGGGCTTGTGAAGTCCAAGGAAATCATGAGGCCCAATGAGAGGCAATACCACTCTGGACTGTTAGTCAGGCTCATCTCCGACCATGATCCAGTCTGACTGACATGCCATCCAGGCTCTGAGTTCATCCCAGAATCAGTCATGGAGGATGCTCAGGGCCATGCCCAAGGCATCACCACTTTTTAAGCAGGATGGTCCAGTATCACCCCCTGTCTTCCAGCAGACACTTCCTGGTGCCTCGGTTCTTCATCCAGGAGAGCACCCCTCCTGTGAGTGAAGCCTTTCTCTCTGCCTTTCCCATGGCACAGGCATCTTCCTCCAATGGGGAAGGGTTGATGATGGTGTTGGGTGGGTCTGCTGCTTCATTCTGTCTGTCCTTCTCTTCCTTCTCTTTGGACAACAGCTCCAGGGAGTACCTATTAGGGCCTGGGACTATGGTTATCCCAGGTGCAAGCACAGCATCATCATAAAATGCCTCACACAGCCACATGGTCGGTACTCAATCAGCATGGAAGAGCACAAATCGCAGTACCCAGGGGGGCTTTTCATAACCGGGTGATTCCCCTCAGCCAGTGCTGGGGCACTCAAATATTTTCTCAAGTGCCAGGCTCCTTCTCTGGGGCCACGGGGTCCACATCTGCTGATGTGGCAGCCACTCCTCCGGTCACAGCCTGAGGCTGGATTCCTTTAGTGTTTGCTGTTGGTCTCCTCTCCCTGACATGCCTGTTCTGTCTCTTGTCACACAGTTACTTCTGCTTTTTTATTGGTACAATGTATGCACACCACAGTGTTTTTCTGTTTGTTTGCTTGTTTATTTGCTTATTTGCTTAACAAGTTAGCACTCTAGAACAAAAGTTCTGTTTACAGGTGTGACTCACAATAAACATAATTAAACAATATACATACAATTAAACACAAGATGACAAAACAGACAAAATGAATAAGAACAATATACATGGCATCAACCAAAGCAAACACATTGAACAAGACCTTCAAAATGATCCAATAACAATTTCTTAAAAGAAAAACATTTGATTGTTCACATACACCAAATGAGAGATTATTCAGGTAAATGGACCAAGATACATAAAAGCCCTCTGACCACTAGCAGTCCTCGGTAAAGGTATTTTCAAGGATCTGTTATCAACCCTATTTCTTGAAAAGAAACCTGAGTTACATGATTGTAAATGTCTGTACAAACTTAAAGGCCCACCAGATTTCAAGATTTTAAATATAAACTTTGCCATCTGAAATCAAAAATGTAAATGAACTGGCAACCATCTCACAGAATTTGAGACTACACAATGATGTGTTGAATGGGGAACCATTAAATCAAATTTCCCAATTAGTTGAAGGAGTGCAGATTTTTTTGCCATTACCCTAGCTGAAGCCCAATCAGTAATCACAGCGGCATAATTTATTACAGGAGCCAAACCTTGTTGAGATATTGCTATTCTGGTATCAGCAGTTAAAAAAGCATGTCATCTATACAATAATGAAATCCTAGAATGAATTAGAGAAGTAATATTATCAAAATGACTATCTAAACTTAGAATAGCATCTAATGTAACACCCAAATAATGAAAATTAATAACCGTTCAAAGCAGGATCCATCAAGAGCAGTGACTTTCAAACTTTGTCCCTATCATTAACCCTAGTTCTGGTCCCAAACAGCATAGTCTTGGTCTTAGTTTTATTCAAGACCAACCTATTTGTTTCAAGCCACCTTTGTATGGCACACATCTCTGCAGTTATTGTACTACCCAGCTCATCAATTGAAGTACCATGTAAATAAATAACCACATCATCTGTATATAATGTAAGCCTAACATTACGTATTGCAGTACTCACTTTATCAAAAAATAGTGAAAACAGTACAGGGCCAAGTATATGTGGGTCATATAGTCTGATCCAGGTCTCAATCTCATGAATCTTAGGTAACAAACTTTGAATATTACAATGTATTAATCTTAGTCCCTTGCTATTAGAATGGAGGGTGGACACAGCTACTTGAAACAAGCATTTGTCAATGCCAAATGTTGTCTCGCTGGCATTGGCTTTGGTAGTGCCAGAGGTAGAGATGCATAATAGGAATGGCAATGAAGTATTGAAGTGATGCCAACCCCACCCTCACCCTGTAGAGAGCGACAGGCATTGGGGTGTGCCTTTGGGTTGTCAGCTATAACGCTCATGCCATTGTATGTCACCCTACCCTGTAGACACTGACAAGTGTCGTGGTGTGCTTTGGGGTCTGTGGGCATTATACTTACCCCATTCCATAAGGAAATACACTGATGTGGGTACAGTAGAGGAGAATGGGGTGAATTTTGTGGCCGAACAGTGCAATGCACACCACAATGCCTGTCAGTGGCTGCAGGGTGGGGGTGCAATGGCACAAGCATTACATCCGGTGATCCCAAGTCACAGCCCTGGCCCATGTCAGTCTGTACTGGGCAGGGTGCTACAGTTGGAAACCCTAACACCATAGGGGTGCGGTGGTATTTTCACTCCTGATTTTCAACATGGGCTGTTTGTGAGGCCACCTCATGAGAAGCGGCACAATCAGTTTGTGAGCTGAAAGGTAATTTTGCACAGTGGCTATGCCATTTGGCAACACAGGGACGAAAGCACATTTTGGACAGGATGTGGAGAATGGCAACTGTATTGTTCATGAGGAAAGCGTAAAAATGGCAACGTTGAAAATCTGGAGTGAAAATATGAAAATGTGAAGTCATTAGCATGTATAGAAACTGCACAACACACAGCCATAACCTAATTATTTGTGGGAGTTGTTGCCACATTTTTAACATATGCGTTTGGGACCTCCTCATGAACAGTGGCGCTATGATTTTGTTAATCAGTCCCAAAAGCTGATTTTCTACAGCGACCATGCCATTTTGGGCCACAGGTGTGGAAACACATTTAGGACAGGATGCGAAAAATGACAGCTGTACTGTTGATAAGGAGGTGTGAAAAAATACCAGTGTTGAAAATCTGGCATGAAAATATTGCATATTTGCAAAATTACAAGGGTGCATGGAAACTGCGCAATGCATGCTTGCAACACAGTCATTTTATGGACTTTTGGCAGCAAATTTCCAACATAGGCATTTTAGGACCTCTGCTCATGAACAGTGTCACCGTCATTTCCTCACACTGTCCCGAAAACTGATTTCGCACAGCGATCGTGCACTTCTGCACCGGACATGCAAAAATACATTTCGGCCAGGATATGTAAAATGGCAGCTGTACTGTTCATAGGGAGGTGTGGAAAAATGCTAATTTTGAAAATCTGGAGTGAACATATTACAAATTCATGAAGTTACGAGCGTGCATGCAAACTGCACAACGCACACTCGGAAAACGCTCACTTTATGGACTTTCATTACCAAATTTTCAACATAGGCATTTTAGGACCTCTGCTACTGTCATTTTCATAATATGTCTCGAACACGGATTTCCCACAGCGACTGTGCTATTCTGCGCTGGAAGTACGAAAACACATGTTGGCCAGGAGGTGAAAAATGGCAGCTGTACTGTTCATAAGGAGGTGCAGAACAATGGCAGTGTTGGAAATCTGGAGTGAAAATATTATAAATTTGTAAACTTAACGAGCGTGCATGCAAACTGCGCAACGCACGCTCATAACACAGTCATTTTATGGAGTATTGTCACCAAATTTTCAACATGGGCATTTTAGGACCTCTGCTCATGAACAGTGCTACTGTCATTTTTGTAATCCGTCCCAAGCATTGAATTCCCACAGCGACCATGCTACTCTGCACCAGGAGTGCGAAAACATATTCCGGCCAGGATGTGAAAATAACAGCTGTACTGTTCACAAGGAGGTGTGTAAAAATGCCACTGTTGAAAATCTGGCGTCAAAATACTGCAAACTTGCGGAATTCTGATGCGTGGAAACTGTCGCAATTACTGCGCTCATAAAACAGTCATTTTTGGATTTTCCCACCAAATTTGCAACATAGGGCTTTTTGAGAGCCCACCTCATGAATTCTGGCACTGTCATAGCGTTAATCAGTCCGGAAGGTGATTCTGCAGTGACCGCGAAATCACCTTTCAGGATCGATAACGCCGTGACAGTGAAATAATTCAGGAGGCGGGGTCCCAAAAACCCCATGTTGAAAATTTGGTGCCAAAATTCAAAAAAATGCCCGAGATATGCATCAAAGTTGAAAAAACTCTATTTAATCCATTATACAGCTTACCGGCATTTCCTCAGTTCACGGCTGGCTTTGAAGAGTGCAGACGTGTTCCCAGTCCACCAAAGATCATCGCGCCAGACTCCGGAGGTAAGTATGGGGTAGGAGGTGGGTGTGGGGAGGCAGAGTGCATGGTGGGTGTGGGGAGGCAGAGTGCACAGTGGGTGGGTGCGGGTTGTGGGAGGGGCAGGGAGTGGCGAAGGACCATTTTTGTTTTACAGGGTTTAAAAAGAAAAAGACATCGAGGATGGTTTTCATTTTTCAGGTGGGATTTCCCAGTGTACCACCTCAGTGTTTGTGGGTGGGGGTGCTTTAGCTGACGGGATTGGGCACCCCATTGGCACATAACAAATGGGGGAGGTGCATGATGCCGATGGGGAGGGCTCCCCCTGTCGGCGATGTGACAGGCAGCAGCAGCAGCAGCAGTCACTGCCGCCATGTTGCCTACATCACAGGAGGCATGTAATGGTCACGCTGCATGAGAGCTTCGCTCTTGTTGCAGCGGATCTTTTCTTTGTTGCGATGGCCACATTAGGCATGCATGAGGTCAGTGTCTTCTGCTGCCTGATTGGGGAATGAGGGACGCACCTTTTCCTACTACCACAATATGTTGGCTGCGCAAGCGCGAGCCTGCATAAAAATTACTCTTACTTGATTTCAGTTCTGCAAAGTCCTGCCTGGCCCCACAAAATACAAAATAGTCCCTGATGGTGAATTCATGGGTGAAGTCTGTTGGATGCAAGGTCTTATTATGAAAGTGGGTAAGGGTCCATGGGCATGCCTCCCTCTTCTGAGCAAACAGGTATGATAGTCTGTTATGATCCAACAAGTCACTAACTCCTCTGTCCCTGGTGCTAAATCCACAGCTGATGTCACTCTCCCAGGATCCTCTGGGGCCAGACAAAAGGATTTGAGGATGATCCACAGGTTGGTGATGGACAATCTTGCATTATCTGCCACTAGATCTTCTTATATGGGGCCATCTTACTTTGGCACTAGTGCTGGTCCTCTCAGGTCATTGTCCTTGCTGCTGTCCATGCAGAAACACTCTCATGCACAACACAGGCATGCAGACCCCCTTCTAACCCTGCCTGTTTGCATGCTAGGGTGGGTTTTTGAATCTCAAGCTGCAGTCACTACACCATACAAATTAGATAGGAGCCAGATGCTCCTCTCCTAAAAGGAAGGTGGACATGCATTACTTGATCCGCTGTTGGAATAAATTGCAACAATTGCTCTTTTCTTCTTTCAAGTTCACGTTAACTGCTTGGGCCCATATCTCAGTGCTTATTATGTCAAATTTCACCAAACAACTTTTAAATTGTACATCTTGAGGTACCCTCTGCACCATACCCCCAGTTTCTTGCATCTCCCAAATTCCCTTGTGTAAGAACAAGGTCCTTCTCCATGTCTAGGGCATAGGATAGAACTTCTCATTCAAGGAAGGCCTGTGTACACCACAACCTGCACCTCCATCAACCAACATGGGCCTGGGAAACAGGGACCAGGGGCATCAGAAATCACAGGGGCATCAATACAAAGAGACCATACACAAACTGGAATGTCAATGATGGGAGCTGGTATTAAACAGTTCAGTGTTTATTTCACCTTTAGCAATTACAGGTCTCCAAAGGGCTACTTCTCTCTTTCCAGCTCACTCCTCCTTAAGTTCATTTAGGAGGGCTCTCATGGCATCTCTGGACTTTCTGCTTAGGACAGGCACAGCTGCATCTTAGATAACTACATTTCATTACAGTTTTGTCTCCTAAAAGAGGCAGTATAGCACAGTGGTTTAAGGCTCTGAGCTGCAAACCTGAGACCTGGGTTTGAATCCCATAGCATCCAGTTGCATACTGTGTGACCCTGAGCAAGTCACTTAACTTCCTTGTGCTCCCAGGTCACCCTGTAAACCAGCTTTCAGCTTAGTGTGTCTCTCCTGGTAAAAATAAAAATAAAAATACGGAGTCCCATGGGTACTACCTCACAAGATGGACAGTGGTACTCTTCAAGGTAGGGTGAGACACTACCCTGGGGGCTACTCATGCTCATGCTTAGCTATGTGCCAGGAGTTGACACAAAGAGCAATACTGGAACCAACTTATGGGTCTCTGATCTTTCCACAGCTGTGCACACTTTCCTGCATCATGCTTACTAGGTTCTAGTGTCCTTTTTTTTTTGCAACAGGCTCCATCATCTGGACCAACCTCAGTGGGACTTTAAGCTGACCCAACTCTTACCAGGCACCTCTGCCATGATGTAACCCAATATACAACAACAATACTTTCAGAGGTGTATGCTGTTTACTCTGGTACCAGCTACTACTCAAGCTTCTAATGGAGGTGAACACTCATCTTGCTCACTACTTTTTACTTCAGAATGGCTCACATAGACCCCAGCTACCTCCTTGACTGGAGTCCCACCACTACTCCAAAGTGTATCTCGGGTTGGGACTGTTGGCTTGACTTAATGGGGCAAGGTTACAAGGATGACCCTTCTGGTGCTGTTGTCTGTCTCCCCACCCCAGAGAGGTGAGGAAAATCAGGGCTCCTCAGAGGTTCCTCCTCTCTTCCTCTCTGGCAGTATTGCAGATCCCAAGTCCCCTGTGCCACTGGGCTCCCTCCAGACTGCCAGGCCCAGCTAGCCTTCTCCCTAATATAGGCAAAGAGGAAAGGGTAGAGCCACTCATGCTCAGTACCCCTGGCAAGCCAGACAGCACTCAGACACTCTGTCTTCTAGTTTAGGCCCAGAAGGAAACAACTGTCAGGGACCAAGTTCACTCTTCAAGTGCTCCCTTGCAACCTGCCTTGAGCTTAAGATTGAGAGAGGCTGATTACACACACACACACACCAACAAAAAAGCTTCAATATTTTTTCAGCAACTATTGCATGAACACCAACAACCTTGAACCTTTTATAGTTCACGCGTGTCCATTGCTACTCATTTGGAGGGCTGACTCTTGTTTTATCCCTAAGAATCTTTCTGTGCCAAATGGAAACAATGGTAAAGTGTCACACTGAACACTGTATTAAAGCACCAGTTTATATTTGCTCTGGCTGCTCTATCAACAGCAAACTATGAACAATGAAGCATTTATCCCCACAGTATTCTGACCTTGTGATGTGTTGCAGAGCAAGCTTATTCTGTTTCTGCTCCTTCTTTTGGAACAAGATACCCATGGAAATGCGTCTATTTATAGAATGATGTTACGTTTAAAGCTTTCCTGAAGAAATGTTACCTAGATTCTCTTAAAAGTAACTGTTAGTGCGCTGCAGGCTTGTGTTTGTGCTATATGTTTTATGTAATTGTATAGTGTGTGTGGCCTTATTGTTTGTAACATCTTGACTGTATTTTACGGTCCCACGTCATGTTTGAAAATGGGCCTTGGCTCATAACAATTACCTGGTTAACAAAAGTTTAAATAAAAATCTTCTTCTGATATGACCAAAGGGGGCTGATGGCTCCACATCTTTAAACAGAACCACCCCCCCATTAAAATAAATGGTTGTCTTTGATGAGTTACAGATGTCACTTCAGACCTATGAGGGCCTAGCCCTTGTGCCCAACCTCCACTGACCCCCTCCCTTAGTATAATTCCAGAGCTGGTTACTCAAATTTGAAAACCAGCTGGAAACTTGGTCTCTGCATACGAGAGAGAGAGAGAGAGAGAGAGAGAGAGAGAGAATATTGTACGGAAAGGACATCACTTTCCATGAAATGGAGATCCTGTGTTTAAAATAATACCCTATCAGTGAGAGTACAGCATCTCACATTGGTTTGCTATTTAACTTATTTTGTTAAAAGGATTTGTCAGGAGCCTGTGCTGTTGTATGCAGTCGGTGAGCAGATCAGCCCCACTTCCGTGATCTTCACCCTCATTGCAATAAATAAATAATAAAAATACAGTTCCAAATTTGGAGAGACCTTGCCAGCCTGCCACCAGGTAAGTCTTTCACTTAAAGCCAAGTCCCAGCTACTGTGTGTGAGTATGTTTTTTTTTTTGGGGGAGACTGCTGCACACTATCAGTCTGGGTGTCTTGTCACTCCATTCATCCCGTTTTTATGCTGTCTTGCACACGTGCAAGCAACATTTTGTGGCAGTAGGAGATGGTAGTAGGAGAAATGCACAGGTGTGTCAGTTTTGGCGAATGCAGGGAACGCTTTAGAAGGTGCGTCCCTCATTCACCAATTAGAGAGCATGCTAGCAGTGACACAAGTTTTATGCAGTGCCACCAACTTGAAACAAACTTGCTGCTGCAATCAGAGATTAGCTCGTCATGCAGCAGCACAGATGACATGCCTCCCGTACGTGCCTTGCCTGGTGAAACATTTCAATAAACATGGCAGCGGCTCACATCGTCCAGCTCTCACAATCCCCAGAAAGCCAACTTCGTTGGTGCCCAGTCCCCCTATCAGCATGTTTAATGCACCCCCAAGATTGTGTGGCACACTGGGAGCCCACCCAGTGTGCCTCCATGATGCTCGAAGCCGACCTGCCACGGCATGTTCCTGCCCTGCCCCACCCCATTGTGTGCCACACTGGGAGCCCACCCCAGTGCTCCACATGCTCGGAGCCTGCACTTGGCCAGCATGTTCCTGCCCCTGCCCCACCCCCATTGTGTGCCACACTGGGAGCCCACCCCAGTGTGGGCAACATCACCCCAAGTTATGGGCACACTGGGAGCCCACCCCAGTGTGCACAACATTTGTTTTCTTACACCTGTAAAGAAAGAAACCGCCTGCAGTGTTTCTTTTTTAAAGTACCTGAAACAAAGAAAATGGTCCTCACTGTTGGCGGCGCCCTCCCCCAACTGCACCCACTGTCTGTGCACCCCACCTTCCCACACCCCTCACACCATACTTACCTCCGGAGGTTGGCAACGCGATCTTCAGTGGAGCAGGAACATGTCTGCAATCTTCAATGCTGACCGTGAACTGAAGAAAGGCCGGTAAGGTGTATAATGGCATCAATGGGGGAGGTTTCAACTTAGGTGGATATCTCTGCCATTCTTTTGACTTTTGGCTGCAAATTTTCAACATGGGGTTCTTGGGACCCCACCTCATGAAATTAGTCACTCTCATTTCGTTATTCAGTCCCGAAAGGTGATTTCATGGTCACTGCGCAGAATCACTGTTTGGGACCAATTAATGAAATTATAGTGCCACTGTTCATGAAGTGGGCTCCCAAAAAGCCTATGTTGCAAATTTGGTGAAAAAATTCCAAAAAACTACTGTGTTATGAGCATGTGTTGCGCAGTTTCCATGCACGCTCGTAACTTTGAGAATTTTTAATATGTTCACTCGAGATTTTCAGCATTGCCATTTTTTCACACCTCCTTATAAACAGTAAAGCTATTATTTTTCACATGCTGCCTAAAATATGTTTTTGCACATCTGGGTACAATGGCATTGTCACTGTGGGAAATCAATGTTTGGGACAGATTAAGAAAATCACAGTGACACAGTTCATGAGCAGGGGTCCTAAAATGCCTATGTTGAAAATTTGGTAAAAAAATTACAAAAAATGACTGTTACAAGCGTGCATTGCACAGTTTTCACACATGCTCATAAATTAGAGAATTTTTTAAATTTTCTCTCCAGGTTTTCAACGTTGCCATTTCTTCACACCTCATTATGAATGGTACAGCTGTCATTTTTCACATCCTGTCCAATATGTGTTTTTGCACATCTGGCACACAATGGCATGATCGCTGTGGGGAAAAAAATGTTCGGGACAGAGTAAGAAAATCACAGTGACACTGTTCATGAGTGGAGGTCTCAAAATGCCTATGTTGAAAATTTGGTGAAAACATTTGAAAAAATGACTGTTATGAGCATGCGTTGTGCAGTTTCCATGCCCACTTGTAACTTCAGGAATTTTTAATATTTTCACTCCAGATTTTCAACATTGCCATTTCTTCACACTGCCTTATGAACGGTATAGCTATCATTTTTCACATCCTGCCCAAAATGTGTTTTCGCACATCTGGTGCAGAATGGCTGTTGTGTGAAATTAACATTCGGGACAGAATAACAAAATCACTGTGCCATTGTTCATAAACAGAGGTCTCAAAATGCCTATGTTGAAAATTTGGTTGAAAAAATTTCAAAAATAATTGTGTTATGGACTCTGCCACAGACTAATTCCCAGTCCCGCAGTCATCACTACTAGTCCCAAACCCTGTCCTGGGGAGCCAGGGATGCAACGTCAGTTTGCTGACACTCACCTGTCATAGGTGGGTGGGTCATGATTCTGTGGCCCTACCCTTGGGGGCAAGCCAGTGAGTATCTGTATCAGATAGCGGTAACTGGGGATGCGTAGACTGGTGCAGGAGTGAGCAGATGGATGAGCCCGGGAGCAAAAACATAGTAAATAAAATAAAAAAGGACCAGACCAGTATTGAACCCTGTGGCACCCTGCTAGTAACCCCCCCTTTCTTTGGCGTGGACTCCATTTACTAATACCTTCTGTGTCCTGTTGTCCAGCCAATGTTTTACCCAGGCTACCACCCTGGGATCCACTCCCAAGCTGGCTAATTTGTTTATTAATCTTTTGTGCAAGTTTGGAACATGTTAGGGGGCATGGTAGGGCTCTGCAGTTTCTAAATGTGGTAGTTGCATGCAATTTTACAATATGGCAGGGATGGAACTATCCCAGAATGCTGCAGGGGCACTTAATTTCACAATATATTAGGGGAAATTCATCTTGAATGTGGCATAGAAACAGTATGTCAAAATGTAGTGGAGCTGAACACTTTTGTGATATGGCAGGAACTCACAATTTTGGGATGCTCTGGAGAAGCAGCATTTTGAATGCAGTAGGAAATTGCAATTTTGAAATGTGTACAATTTTGGAAGTTGCATCAACACCACATTCTGAAGTTGCACCCTGCTGCATTCCAAAATGGTGCATCCCTGTCTCTTTCTAAAATTCTGCATTCCCACTACATTTCAAAATTGCACATCCTGTCCTCATTCCAGAATTGCGTGTCACTGCCACTGCTGCTTCCAAAATTAAGTATCCAGGTTGCATTCTTAAAGTATGCATCCATGCCATGCTCCAAAATTGTGCATGCTCACAGCATTCTGGAACTGTGCTATGCACACAATCGAAACTTGTGCATCCCCACTGCATTTTGAAATTGCACATCCCTGCCACATTCCACATTTACACATCCTTACCAAATTTCAAAAATGTTTATGCAACAAACATTCTGAAAGTGCTTCTCCTCCCAGTCTGAAACTGCATGTCGCCACAATGTGAAATTACTTACCCCACTATATACCATAACTGCATATTTCCATACATTTTGAATGTCATCATCTCTACATTTCTATGTTGCTTTAAGCAGTAAATGTTTTTGCTACAGCGAGTGACATTTCAGAGGTTATTATTATTTATTATTAATAAATAATAATAATAAAATAATAAAATAAATTTCAGAGGTGTGTCGCTGAATAACCTAATGCAGGGCAAGCTGCATTGTGCTTGTCCTTGACAGACCAATGATTATGGAAGCTAAGTATGACAGTGGTTCACAGTTTATGGGTGGAAACTTTGTGTAGTTGAAGCAAATGAAGCACTCCAATGACAGAGCACTTCGTCAATTTCATTTGCTTAAAGCTGTCCCTCTCCTCCATTGCTCCGTTTTCCTTGCTGGTACTAAAGTGCTAGGCAAAACATCGACATTCACAAACTCATTGAGCCCCTCCTCTCAAAAGCTGATCTGCTTAAATGAGCAGGCATTGCCTTCTGAGTAAACCCCTTAAAATACTAACATACTAATTGCCAGCAGATTAGGCCTATTGAGTCTGCTCGAACCTCAGATCCCTAGTTGGGTGCCGAGGCCTTCCCCCACCTTGTGTTCCAGAAGTCCCTATCATCCATCCCCAGCCCCATGGGCCAGGCTATCATCTGATACATCCACTTTCTGTTCTGTCCCACCCTCTCTTGAAGCCGCCCACTGTGGATCTCTGAACCAGCTCGCCAGGCAGTGCATTCCAAGGGTCCACCACCCTTTCAGTGAAAACCTCCTCCTTTTCCCCTCACCCTTCCACCTTCCAACTTCAAACCATGCCCTCTGGTGATACCTCCTGCTTTAGTATAAAGATCCCTCCATGTTTACCCTATTTATTCCCTTGAGGTACTTGAAGACCTCAATCATGTCCCCCCTGTTTCTCCTCTCCTCTAATGAAAATAGGCAGAGCTCCTCAAGTCTGCCCTCATACGTCAAATCCCCTAGTCCTCGTATCATCTTAGTTGCCCTTCTCTGTACCCTCTCCAGGAGCTGTATATCCCTCTTCAAGTTTGGTCTCCAGTACTGTACACAGTACTCAAGGTGTGGTCTAACCAGTCCATTGTACAGCGGCAGAATCACTTCCCTATTCCTAGAGGTGATCCCCCTTACGATGCATCCCAACATCCTGTATGCCTTGCTAGCCGCTCTCTTGCACTGCTCAGAGTTATTCATACATGCATCCACCATGACCCCTAGGTCTTTTTCCCCTATTGAGGCCTCCAGCACCTCCCCTCCCAGGGTGTACCTGTGTTTAGGGTTTCTCCGCCCAAGATGTAACACCTTGCACTTGGTGATACTGAAATTTAATTTCCATGTGTGAGCCCAGCTTTCCAGGGTGCCCAGGTCCCCTTGCAGGGCCAACCTCCCCTCTTCTCCCTCAACTACTGCTCCCATCTTGGAGTCATCAGCGAAGAAACTCATTTCACACCCTATACCCTCCCTGATGTCTGATATGTATGCATTAAACAGGATCGGACCCAGGACCGAACCCTGCGGTACCCCACTACCGACCTCTCTAGGGTTTGAGAGCTTCTCACCGACCACTACTCTCTGGGTGCATCCAGCTAGCCAGTTTTCAATCCATCTGACCATCAAAGGGCCTACTCCCAACCCCATCAGTTTCTCCACCAGACCATTGTGCGGGACAGAGTCAAACGCCTTGCTGAAGTCCAAGAATAATACATCCACAGGCTTTCCCCTGTCCACTTCTGATGTTACCCATTCGTAGAATGCCACAAGATTGATTTGACATGATCTACCTGGCACAAACCCATGTTGCTGACTGTCCAGACCTCCCACCTCCTCCAAGTACACCCCCAATCGTTCCTTTAGTGTACTCTCCATTAATTTTCCCCACCATCGAGGTCAAACTGATGGGTCTATAGTTACCTGTTACTTCCTCGACCCCCTTTATGGATTGGCACCATGTGCCTCTCGCCAATCCTAGGTACCCTTCCTGTCTCAAGCGACCTGTTGAAGAGCTCACCAGTGGTGCAGCCAGTATGTCTGCCAATTCCCATAGTACTCTCGGATGAATGCCTTCCGGCCCAGGAGATTTGTCTTTCTTTAGGGCCTTGAGGGCTAACCACACCATTTCGGTGGAGATAGCATCATCTGTCCCCTCCACCTTACTGGCCTTTTTATCCTCATCCTGATGTGACACCCCTGGGGTACCTCTCTCTCCCTCTTGCTCCATTTCTGTTGCTCCCCTGATCCCACTCAATGATGGACAAGTTATTACATAAGAAAACCAGAATGTATCATGTCAAGTAAGTTTGTAAGGGAAAAGAAAGACAAAAAGGAAGCTGGTGTTTTCTTTTTGTTGCTTACCTGAGGTATTTAAACAGGAATGGCCTAGCTTGAAGGCAAGAATTAGTCAGTGATATGGAATGAACTATTTACATAGCTGAACTGTCACATCTGTAAATGTTGCCTCTGCACTATCAGTGCCAAACACCTAAACAGCAAATACAAGCAAACAACATCTGACATTGACAAATGCTTATTCTTTCTGTCAATATGCCAGTCAGTGTTGCTGTTGTGGCTCTGGGATTTTGGAGGGGGGAGGTTGTATTAGATGGGGTGTCACAGCAGGTCACTGGCACTAGTTACTTAGAAGGGAGCAAAGTGTCACTCACTGCTTTGGGCTCCATGTCAATGCTCGGTAACTCCTGTCCAAGGTGCCAACACAGATAGACAGAGAGAGGATGCAGGACTGATTTGGGATGGAGTCTACTCTCTCTCCTTCATCATCTTTGCTATCTTAAACCTGCCTCATGGAAATAAATGTGCCACTGCTGTTTCCTTGCTCCCACCTTCCCTCCCAGGCTGCCACAGAGTAGTCCCTCTAGCACAGACTCCAGTGCAGAATTGCTGTCAGAGGTAGAGAAAGACAGTTGCGCTGGGAGGACACAGAGGAGCAGTGATGGTGCCAGAGGTACCACTGGGACTTAAAGCTACACTCCAGGGTGAAATTATTAGTTACGCCACCCACAGGAAAAGATTGAGGGAGCAACAATTAAGTAACTTTGAAAACACACTAAAACTTAAGGAATCTCAATACTCAGCCACTATACATACAGATCCTCACCCCCTTCCATTATGAAATTCTCCAACTTCATACGCAAATTAATGAGCTAATTTCTCGTAAAATGGAAATCATGCTGTTCAGATATAAACGTAAATATTGGGAGGGAGGGGAGAAGGGTGGCAAACTATTAGCCTATCTACTCTGTTTTCAACAAATGAAGCACCACATTGCTGGCTTAAAAGATGCTTCTGGACGTGTCTGTACAGACAATCCCTCAATTAATCAGATTATGACCTCATTCTACAAAAAATCATATTCATCTCCCCCCACTCCACAATCTCCCCTTATTAAAGATTTTTTTGGAAAAGTTACTTCTTTTACACCTTCTCTCTGACTTAGCGGATTCCTTAGATAGACCATTTTCAACAGAGGACGTTCGGCGTGCCCTTTTGTCCCTGAAAGCTGGAAAATCCCCGGAAGTGATGGCTTTCCCATGGAATTTTATAAACATCCAGCTGAATTATTCCACCCTTATCATGTAAAGTATTTCAAGAAGCTGCTTTTTTAGCCTATTTGCCTCAATCCATGACTGAAGCAATTGTTACAGTGCTTCCCCAAAAAAACAGAGATATTTCCTTCCCTCCCTCTCAACTATCGTCCTATTTTTTTACTTAAAGTTAAGTTCTGATCTAGTGCCATAAGGTATTAGGCTTCAGAGCCCAATAACTGTGGCAGTGTGGGCTCCTACTAGTTAAGCGATGGCTTTAATTTTCCTCTAGGAGTGCTTAAATTTACTAAAAAACAGCATTTAAAACAGTCCCCATAGACTTGAATGGGGATCGCCTGCTGCTCTCCTGTTCACACGTCACAAAATCTTAAAGTGAGGGGGTGGAGCGGGGCAAGGTGGATGCACCAGAAAGCTGGAAGGGACTGGCTGGCCATGGGTTTGGCACCAGTTACAATCCCTTCCACTACTAAACACAGGCACTTTTAAATTAAAATTTTATCATGCATCAGCTCACGGCGATATAAGGTATTGGGCTATGAAGCCCAATATTTTATGTCAGAAATTTCCTTTAACCCTGATGGTAACATTTTTGCTAAACTAGCTATATGTCTTGAACCCCTTATTCCTTATTTAGTTCACCGATCCCAGGTGGGATTTGTTAAAGGAAGATCTGGTTCTTACCATTTTCGCTCTTTGTTAAATATCATGCATAAAGCTAAATCTCTTACATCTCCTGCAGCTGCCATAGCAGTTGATTTCGAAAAAGGTTTTGATTCTTTAAACTGGAACTTTCTCTGTCTAGTACTTTCCAACCTGGGTATCGATGACTCCTTTTGCCCCTGGATAAGACTTCTATACACATCACACTCAGCACAGGTATTAACAAATTCCATCTTATCCCAACCCTTTCACCTTGCTAGAGGAACTAGACAAGGCTGTCCCTGTCCCATTTCTTTTTATTTTAGCCCTCGAACCTCTAACTGCTGCACATCACCAATCTATAGTGATCAAAGGTACTTCTATAGGCAATATACAATACACTTCATTGTCTTATGCCGATGACTTATTAATTTTATTAGAAGATTTAGAATCTGCTGCTGAACCCTTAAACTCATGATTGAATATTTTTAATACTTTATCTGGCTTAACTGTGAACTACAAGAAAACTGAGATACTACCTTTGAACCAATTTTGCAAATCTTATATGAACATCCCTCTTGGAGTTTGCTGGACCCCACCCAAGGCATTTAGAAACATAGAAACATAGAATTTGAAGGCAGATAAGGACCGCTTGGCCCACCTAGTCTGCCTATTTTCCTACCTAACAGATGAGCTGCAGATCTTAGTTAACCAACAGCTTACTTCCTCCTACCCCCCACCAGGACTGCCTTATGTCTATCCCATGCATTCTTGAATTCCCCCAATGTTCTTGACCCCACGACCTCCTCAGGGAGGCTGTTCCATGCATCCAAACCCTCTCTGTGAAGAAATACTTCTCACATTACCTCTGAGCCATCCCCCTATCTTCAAATTGTGCCCCTTGTTCTTGCACATCTCTTTTCTGAAAATGCTACCCTCTTGACTTTGTTGATTCCTTGAGGTACTTGAATGTTTCTATCATGTCCCCTCTCCCTTCTTTCCTCAAGGGTATACATATTAAGCTCCTTTAGTCTTTCTTCAGATGTCTTCTGGTGCAGACCCTTCACCATTTTGGTTGCCCTCCTCTGGACAGCCTCCACTCTGTCTATGTCTTTATGGAGATGGGGTCTCAGAACTGCACACAGTACTCAGATGGGGTCTCACCAACTGTCTGTACAGAGGATAACAACTTCCTGCTTTTACTATTGATGCCTCTTCCTATGCATCCCAGCATCCCCCAGCCTTCCTTACTGCCTTCTCACGTTGCTTGCCCACCTTTAGATCATCTGATATAATTACCCCAGATCCCTTTCCATTTTACTGTTGTCAGTATCTCACCCCCAATGTGTACTCTTCCCTGGGTTTTGTTTCCCATGTGCATTACCTTGCACTTCTTTGCATTGAATCTGAGCTGCCATACATTTGACCATTCCTCCAACCTTGCAAGTCCCTTCTCATCCTTTCCACTCCATCTTGTGTATCAACCCTGTTGCAGATCTTTGTGTCATCTGCAAAGAGACATACTTTTCTTCCAGTTCCTCTGCAATGTCACTTATAAAGACATTAAAAAGGACCGGTCCCAGTACTGAACCCTGTGGTACCCCGCTAGTAACCCTCCTTTCTTCACTGTGTACTCCATTTACTACTACCCTTTGTGTCCTGTTGTCTAGCCAATTGTTTATCCAGGCTACCACCTTGTGACCCACTCCAAGGCTGCCTAACTTGTATATTAATCTTTTGTGTGGGACTGTATCAAATGCCTTGCTAAAATCTAGGTAGGCCATGTCCACAGCCCCTCCCTGGTCTACTACTTTGGTCACCCAGTCAAAGAAATCTATTAGATTCATCTGACATGACCTTCCCATCGTGAATCCATGCTGCAATGGGTCCTGTGCCCCACTGGCCTCTAGGTACTCAACAATTCTTTCCTTCAGAAGTGATTCCATCATTTTCCCCACCACTGAGGTCAAACTAACTGGTCTGTAGTTTTCTGCCTCTGTCCTGCTCCCACTTTTGTGAAGAGGAATCACATCTAACCTCCTCCAGTCCTCAGGTACCACCTCATCCTCCCATGATTTGTTAAAGAGAGTAGTCAGCGGTGTCACTAGTTCTACACTTAGTTCTTTTAGAATTCTTGGGTGAATCCCATCAGGCCCCATTGTTTTGTCCACCTTCAATTTTATTAGTTCTTTCAGAACCCTTTCTTCTGTAAATGGACTGGTATTAACCCCCGTCTTCAGAGCGTTTCTCTTGTTTGGTTTAGGTACCTCCCCCTCCTCTTCCTTTGTGAATACTGAGCAGAAATATTCATTCAGTATCCCTGCTTTTTCACTGTCACCCTCTACCCACATTCCCTCCCCTTTATTAAGCCTCTGTATTCCTCCTTTGGTCTTTCTTCGCTCCCTAATGTACCTATAAAAGGTCTTATCCCCCTTCCTAACAGAATTGGCTATCCTTTCCTCAGTTTGGGCCTTTGCTATTCTGACTGCCTTCCTAGCCCCTTTCTGCTTTATCTGACAAACTTCTCTGTCTTGCTTCTTCTGTGTTTCCTTATATTTCTTGAATGCTATCCTTTTCTCCTTAACCTTCCCTGCCACCTCTTTTGAGAACCATAGCGTTTTTTTCCTTCGTTGTGTTTTGTTGATTTGCTTTACACAAAGGCTTGCTGCCTCTGTGATGGCTGTTTTGATTACTCCCCATTGCTCCTCCACCCCTCCTTCTTGCCTGTTTGCTAGTACTTTTCTGAGGCACTCTCCCATTTTCCCAAAGTCAGCCCTCCTAAAGTCCAATACTCTTGCTTTTCTATGGCTTGATTGTATGGCGGTGTTTATCGTGAACCACACTGTTCGGTGGTCGCTTGTTCCCAGATGGCTACCCACTTCTAAATCTGAGATTCTTTCTCCGTCCCGTTTGAGAGTACCAGGTCTAAGACTGCTCCCTCCCGAGTGGGTTCCAATATTAGTTGTCTGAGGCATGCCCCCTGTAGGGCATCAAGAATGACCCTGCTCTTGGATGTGCCTGCAGCAAAGGTGCTCCAGTTAACATCTGGCATATTCAGGTTCCCCATCAACAATATCTCCCCTTTTTCTGCCATTCTAAGGAAGCCTTCTATCATTTCCTTGTCCATTCCCTCCCCCTGAGATGGGGGTCTGTATACAACCCCCATGCAGAGTGTGGTGCCATTTCCTGTCTCTAGGGTGACCCAGAGTGCCTCATCTGCTCCCTGTTTACTCTTTAGTTCTGTTGCTTTGATCCCTTCCTTTACATAGAGAGCTACTTCTCCTCTTTCACCCTCCTGTAGATTGTGTATCCTGGTATGTTGACATCCCAGTCATGGTCTCTTGTACCATGTTTCTGGGACTGCACAATATCCAGGCAACCCTCTTCCATCAAGGCCACTAGTTCAGGGCTTGTTACATGACTACTGCACTGGTACTCATCACCCTCCACTTTTTGATAGCCTCACCCTTTTGAAACTGCTCCTGTCCTTCACTGCCTTTGCCTTTTTTACATTTACCTCTGTCCTGCTCTCAATAACTTCTCTACCTTGGTGTTTACCTCACTAATTACCATGTTTTGTGGAGGCTGGGTTTCCCTGCTCCTTTTCAGTGCCTCCCCCTTGGCTAGTTTAAATGCTTGCCAATGAAGCATTTAAACCTCCCACCTAGGATCCTGGTTCCCCCCTGGACAGATGCAGACCATCGCACCAGTATAGGTCTGCATCTCTCCAGGTGGCTCCCCAGTCCCCAATGAAGCCGAAACCCTGAGCTCCACACCAGTGTTTCAACCACTCTTTGAATTCCCTGGTGAGGAGTGCCCTAGCATCACCCTTGCCATAGACAGGCAGCACCTCCGAGAAGGTTACTGTATGCGCTACTTGTCTAAGGCCCCTTCCCAACTCTACAAACTCCTCTTGCACTGCTCTGATCCCATTCCTAGCCAGATCATTTGTCCCTAGGTGGACAATGACATCCAGCTCCCTCCCTTGTGCAGTTCCTCCCACGATCCTGGGGATTCACTTTCTGTCCCTCCAAGCCGTGGCAGCAGGAAGGCACCTTACCTCCCGCTCCCCTTCCTCCCCCATTTCTACCCCCCTAATGATTGAGTCCCCCACCAGGAGTTGTTTCCTTCCCCTCGGGGGTCCCATGCCACCCTCCTGTGGGTCTCCTTTGTGAAGGTTCCCAGCATCCTCCTTGGTCTCCACTGCAGGTGCCTCCATAGAGGAACCACTATCCACCAGAAGAGTGAATGAATTGTGGAGAGGTACAGCTGAGGGATGCAACTCTGTTCCACCACCTCTCCTCCTGAGCCCACCCTGGTCCAGCCTCTCTCTTTCTTGGCAACCTCTGAGGTAGTGGCATTGGCCCTGGTGGTCCCTGGGTGGGGGAGGAGGTTTCACGAATCCAAGCAAGGTCAGCCTGGAGATGGGCAACCTCCTCTCTCAGACCAGAGAGGTGCCTACAAATAGGGCAGCATCACAGCCTCCAGAATGTCTCCCAGAACACTGCCGACCCACTGCCATTGCACTGCACCACTCCTATCATGCCTTATTTTGTGTCCCTTCTCCTGTTTCTCTGTATACTTACTCTCTCCTCTCCTTACAACTCTCACCCTTCCTGTTCTGGGACAGCAACTTCCTATCTTCTTCAGTAGCCTCCTTCTTCCTTGCTCAATGTCAGACCACCAGCAGCTGGGGGAGTGAGCTACTTTTTTCCTTTATGGTTGACAAAACCAATGTTTCTCTATGATCCTTCCCTTCCTACTGCCAAACAGGAAGTTCCTGTTGACAGTCAAATCCAGTGGCTATAAAAGTAGAACTGGCTTAGGGTGGGTGGAAGTAGGGCAATTAGTAAGAAAAAAGGCTAGCAACAGGAAGTTGTAATTTGAGTCACCTGCTTTTATAGTGTCTAAGCCACACCCCCAATTAAGCTCTCTCTCCTCCTACTGGTTTAACAAAGTCAGCTGATGCAGTACCCTTCCCAGCACAGAACACACAATGACTTTCTTTCTTTTCTTTCTTTTTTTCATCCCTAAATAAGGACCCCTTCTACTTCTAATAAAGTATCTGTCTACTTAATCTCAACAGACACTGACTCCTGCTGAGATATAAGTGTTAAATTAATAAGAAAATGTAGCTTCTTTTAGTTAGCTGCTTTCTGCTATACAAGCAAGGCTAGCAAATTTTCCTATTTAGGTATTAAGATTCTACCCAATTTGGACATGATTTGGGAAGCTAATCTCCCTTCTTTATTAAATAACATCAAAACAACCATAGAGCATTGAAACCCTCAGTTTATCTTTTCGTGTGCAAGATAGCAGCCATAAAACAACTATTACACTCAAATTATATACCTGTTTTCTAGTATCCCACTATTATTGCCTCACTATTTCTGTTGAAGACAGACAAAATGATAGGGACTTTTTATGAGAGGGACATGTCCTAGGTTTAGTCAAACTAAACTACGGGCTCACTGGTCTAGAGGTGGCCTTGGACTTCTTTGGTTTTTGATGTATTTATGGACCTTGCGTTCACAGACTGTAAAATGGTTTGTCAGATCCAATTCTGAAACTCCTTTATGGGTAACCATGGAAACGTCTCTAATTCTAGGAGGTATTCCGCTAATTTTTTATTTAACTCCCTATCTAAAATTTAAAATACACCCTTCTATTCACACTTCAGTACAGTACTGGTTTAAATTACATAACTGGCTAAAAACAAATCCTTTACCTATTTTATACACTCCCATATGGGGCAATGTTGATGTTACCCTGGATGATTGGCCATTATTTTGGAATTCCTGGAAGCATAAAGGTGTATTTTACCTGGGTGTAATGGTGATTACTGACTCTTCTATATTACAACCCTTTTCATGCTTACAAGCCAAATGGCATATACTGAAACAGGATTTTTGGAAATTTCTACAAGTACTTACTGCAATCTCACATTTACTACCAAAAATTTATATACAACCCTCCTCTACTGACCTTATTACTTCATGGATTAATAATACTTCTGGCCTGGTCAGTAGACTCTATAAATTTACTAGAGACACCTTGCCAGAGCAATCACTTTTGGCCAGAGCCAAATGGAATTCAGCTTTACGTTCTAATATAACTGATGTACAATAGAGGCATTGTTGGAACCTTTGCCACAACATGTTTAAAGATGCTTATAGCATACTTTTACAATATAAGATTCTTCACCTATGGTAAATAACTCCATCACTACTTTACCATTTTGGCTTACTACCAAATGATCATTGCTGGCATTGTAATTGCTCAGACGGAGACTTACTACATATTTTTTGGTCATGCAAACCAGTATTGGCCCTGTGGCAAAGGGTTTGCCACTTTGTTTCCAACATTGTTGGTTGCAACATCCCCCCTTGACCCTCAATATATACTGTTGGGTGTCACAGACCAAAATATTAAACTGTCTAGATACCATCATGGATGGTTGAGCTTGCTTTTTTATGCAAGTTAAACATTTAATCTTAATGCATTGGAAATCTGTTGTGATACCCTCTTTTACAGACATTCTTGATAGTTTGACACAAACTGCTTTCTTAGAACGCATATCCTACCTGGCCAGTGACCATTTGAATGAGTTTAGACTGTGTTGGCAGGATTATTTTGATTTTGTGATACCTATGGGCTCTATACTGTTATGATTATTTCTCAATGTAATATAACATTACGCATTATAGCAGCAATATCTCTTAACTTCTTTTTGCTGTTTTGAATAGACCTTATAATGCAGTATAACACTTTGTGTTCTGTATAAAGACACATCGACTGCTATTATGGTCTGCTATACTATGATTCATATCATACTGTTGGAAAGCCTTATTAATGAATGTTGTCTGTATCATTGTTTTGTATTTTGAATAAGTCTTAATAAAAAGATAAAATGCAAACATAAGAGGTACCACTGGGGAGATGATGTGCGGGAAGGCTCAGACTGACAATGCCAGTAAGTACCACTGGGAGATGTGGGCAGAAGTCTGTCCGGTACTGTGCTCATTTTGCTGCTGACTCCTCCTGGTTCCTCACAGCAGAGGAGGACACTTTGCCCATTATTACTACACAGAGGGATTCCTGTCAGTCCTCCTCAGGAGAGGGGAACACATTGCCTATTATTGCCTGTATGGTGGGACTACTTGTGCTCCCCCTCGGCAGAGGAGACAGTTTTGAGTTGCCGCTAGCATGAGGGGAATCCTCCTCCTGTTCTCCCTTACCAGAGTGGGACACTTTGCCAATTGCTGCCACCTCTTCAGGACTCCTGTTAGTCCCCCTCAGTAGAGGGGCACGTCATAATTTTCCACCAATGTAGCAGGACTCCTCCTGCCACAGAAACAAATGAATGCATCTTGTTCTGTGGTGATGTAGATACATTTGTGATCTATAGCACTGCATCACAGCTATGCTGCTGTCAGCACCCCACTTACTTTTTCCCTCAGAAGGGTCAAAACAGGGAAGCTCACATTTTCTGGTTTTCACCATGCTGAGCAGACTTCTAACAAGAAGTCTGCTTTTAGCTTCACTAACCAGCCTTAAAAAAATGGAGACAGTGCAGGGATTTAGAAAGTGTCCATGGGATTGTAGAAGCTAAATTTAAGCATCTGGTCATGTGGTCTCATTAGGAAGCAGAGACTGAAGGAGTTGTTCTCTGAGTGGAGGACAGGCTAGATTCTTGCTTGCTTGGCCCAGACTCCGCTAGGACTATATAATAATAATAGCAGTAAATGAACCATATACTATGTAGTTAGCCTCGTATGACATTTATGTATCGCAAGCTTACTGTATATATAGCCTGTTGTACAGATGGTGTACTATTAATTTACTGTTGAATGTTTTGTTGGAATTGAAGAAAATTAAATATAGTTCTGATTACAGAAATAAAGAAAGACAGTCTGTCTGACACTAAATGCAGCAAATGTTTTCCTTCAGTCTTGTGGTCTGCACTCCTGGCCCTTCCCCTGTCGTACACATAAACTACATCATTAAACTATTGCCATTTGGCATGTATGGATTTTCTAGTTGGAGCCCAGAATGGCTCTCTGCCCATCCCTGATTAGAGGATTCAAGGAGATCTGATGTTTTTTTCTCACTAAGGGCTGAGCTGTGGATCTGCCTTTAATTAAAATAAAGGTTGCCTAATCCATCTAAGCAGAAACTATTTTAATTGTGGGACAGTTATGGAAATCTGTAATATGGAAAAATTTGAGGTTGCAATAATAATTTTCCAGAATCAGTATTTTATGGGTTCATAGAAATGTCCAAATGGCACCCCACCCCCACCCTCAGCTAGGTGGCATATCATTAATTTCCATTCATGGCTTTGCCACTCATGAGTTATGGTCCCACTCCCTTACTCATGGAAATAAATGGCATATTTGAACACAGGCCATTGTATTTTTAGTTTCCTTTTTTTTTTGTTGACCGGGTAAGTGCACTAGACAAATCCTGCCTATTTTCAGGCACGACCCGGGGGAGGAGGATACAGATGAATGCCAACTGACCTTGAACCAGATTAAGCTGCTGGTGGTATTTTCAGTGAATGAGGGAAATTTGGCCAGGACACCGGAAATTCCTACTCTTTTCGATAAGTGCCATGGGATCTTTAACATCCACCTGAACTACCACCAATCCAGGCAGATGGGACTTGGTTTAACATCTCATCCGAAGATGCACCTCAGAAATGCAGCACCCTTTTCATGCTGCACTACAGTGTCAGTATTGGGATAGTAACCCAGTGCCAGTTGTGGGAACTGAACCCACAGTTCTCTGATCTCCCGACCTCAGAGGCGAATGTGCTACCTACTGAGCCACTGACACTGACGATATGTCGATATGACGGTATATCCTATATGTAAGTCTTATATTTTCCTATATTATACTTTTACCTAACATTCTTTATACTTGACATACCAAAATGGAAACAGATTTTTAATTTTATTTAAAATATTCGCTTTGGATTATTGACTTTACAGTAGGTAATAAACTGAACAGTCACGATTAATGCATAATAAGGTTAGATATTCAAAGGGATTGTGCCTGGCGCAACTGAGTTGCACCAGCGTAACCCCAGAACTATGCCTTGGGGCAATATCCAGAAAAGGGAATTGAGCAGTGCAAGTCCCAATGCACTGGGGTGCAAAGATAATGTATGCAGCACATCTCCAGGGGGTGTGCACATGCATATGTGGCACATCCCGATATTCAGCACAGGATGTGTGGTGCATCTGCTGGCACAACACTGAGATGTACTGCATACCTGGGCTCAAAGTTGAGCCCACAAAAAATGGCTCAAGTACAGGCCACCCACCGGTGGGCCATTGTATCACAGTGTGCAACACAGCAGCTGCCAGCCCTGTGTGGCAATCCCCCCAACACCGTGCACACGCACACACAATAGGCCTTGTTGGTCCAGTGGTACCACCCTTCTCTCCCAACACCCCAATCATCATAGATAACATAATTACACATCCCTGGTAGTCAGTGGTACACCCCTTCCCTCCTGACTCCCCGATCACTGAAAATAAAATAAATACACAACCCTGGTAGTCCAGTGGTACACCTACCCCTCCCATAGGGGTGATCGCTATGTTAAAAAGAATGCCCATGTCCCTGGTAGGCTACTGGATCCCCCCACCCCTCCCACAGTGGCAATCACCATGTAAAACATAATGCCCGTGTCCCTGATAGGCTACTGGAACCCCCTCCCCATCCTGACCATCCGACCACCAGTGCCGTAATGTTATAATCATCCCTGGCAGTTCAGTGTTTCCCTCCTCCCCTCCCGAATCCCTGATCTCTGTTGAAATATAATACTACACTTCCTGGTGGTCCAGTGGTACCCCCACAGGACCCCAGCCCCAGCTCCCTCCAGTCATCGGTGAGGCAGCATACCCACCCACATACCACCGTGGCTGCCCACAGAATGACAGCTTACAGCAGTGGCTGCATGCTCATTGGTTCACATTGCGGACCAATGGGCTTGCAATGCATGCTGTAATTATTCACAACTTTGTGAATGAAGTCATTCATTCACAAAGATGTGATTTATTACAGTATGCACTGCAAGCCCATTGGTTCACAGTGTGGACCAATAAGCTTGCAGCCAGTACTGTAAGCTGTCATTCGGCGGGCAGCTGTGGTGGTATGTGGGCCGGTATGCTGCCTGCCAATGACCAGCGGGGAGGAAGCTGGGTGGACTGGGGGTCCTGTGTGGGTGGGGAGGTGAGAGGTACCACTGGACCACCAGGGAAGTGTAGTATTATATTTTGACAGAGATCAGGGATTTGGGTGGGGAGGGAGGAACCACTGGACTGCCAGGGATGACTATTACATTACAGCGCCGGCGATCGGAGGGTCAGGATGAGGAGGGGGATTCCAGTAGCCTACCAGGGACATGTGCATTATGTTTTACATGGTGATTGCCACTACAGGCAGAGTGGGGGGTTCCAGTAGCTATCGAGGACATGGGCATTTTTATACATGGCGATCCCCGCTATGGGAGGGGGTTCCAGCTCAATAGGGACATGGGCATGATCTTTACACGGCGATCACTGCCACGGGAGGGTGGGGGTTCCACTGAACCACCAAGAATATAAGTGTAATCATCAGCATGGTGATTGGTGCTATGGGCTGGGGTACCTCCGAACCTCCACTGCCAGCACACTGCATGGTGTGTGGGTGGTAGGTGCATTTTGCTGGACAGACCTGCACAACTCCATGCAATGGAGCTGATAATGACATGCAATGGCCCCATTTGCACCTTGCATGCATAATGGTCCATTTGCATATCGGGTGTCTGAATATCAGGAATTTATGCACGGCGATTCTGATGCACCAGCGCATTACCCATTCCTGGTATTCAGACCTGTTTGGGGATGTGCAGGCACATTGTATTTGCACAGGGTGCATTCTTTGCTATATTCAGAAGGGATGTGCCATGGCACATCTCTTAAATATATACCTTAGTTGCTCCAGCGCAACTCAGTTGCGTGAGCACTCACTGCACCATTGCCAGGTGCATTTTTGAATACTGGGCCCTAAGTAAGCAATTGCCTATGACAGGGCATGCATTTCTAGAGGAATATGGCATGTCTTGGGTGAATTGGAAGGCATAAGGCCAACAGTTCATTGTTAGGGAAGTACATTAATTCTCAAGAAGTGCATTTCCTGAAGTGGGTTGTTATAGTTTTAAAATGGAAAAAAGTTTGATTTTTGTGTAGTAAGGTTATTGCTAGGTATGTTATGTTAGGCTGATGGCAAACCATACATGCACTGGAAACTAATGAACAGTCATGAGATGTGTTTCAACTAATGAGGTTGCTAGGATTATGGGGAATTCTGAAGTCCATTGTATGATAAAAAAGATTTTAGTTGCATTGGTCCTTAGAAAACAGCAGTCACTGGATAGTTGCTGGATAGTTTGATACTTTTTATGTCAGGACAGTAAAAAGATTTACAAGGAAGGGTGAGAAGGACTAAACAAGAAGAGTGGGTGGGTGGGCAATGAATGGGAACAGGTCTATAGCTAGGCATCCATTTAGCCTCTGTTGCGAATATTTTAGCACTTCCTGTTAATCATTCCCTCACAACTATAGACCTGCTCCTAATCATTGCCCAGCCAGCCTTCCTGTGAAGTCTTTCTCATTCTAATATCCGGTCACAAGTTATTTTAAAACAATGCATCGCAGTGTATATAAAATCAACTTCTTTTGCTTTGTTTGTTATAACACCTGGGGCCAGATATTCAAAAATGGGCAAAGTGGAGCACAAAGGTTTGGGCTGCACATGCCTGTTGCAAACAACTCTGAGGACAATATATTTAGTCAGATAGCACACCGCACTATTCAAATGAACATAGGAGAATGCTAAATATGATAAGCTGAGTAGCATTGCCCCAACAGTGCAGGGAACAGCTCCATCAGAACCGACAGTGCCAGTAGCTCACAGTGTGATATTCAAATGGTTCTATGCAAATTAGTCCATTGGGCGTAAGATGCTAAGAGGCCGTTGTATGTCCATTATGGGCAAATTTGAAGAAATACAGATGAGGGGTACAGGCAAAGTGGGCAAGCATTAAAGATGCAATACTTGAAGCAACATCCCATTGTGTTAGAGAGAAAAGCAAGAACAAAAGAAGAAGGAAACCACTTTGGTTCTCAAGAACAATAGCTGAAAAGGTTAGAGCCAAAAGACTGGCCTTCATGAAATATAAGGAAACGCAGTGGGACGAAGATAGGGAGGCATACCAAACTTCCCTAAGGGAAGCAGGGAGGCAGCAGGCAGAAAGGCCCAAACCGAGGAAACACTAGCACGAACAGTAAAAGAAGGTAACAAGACTTTCTATAGATATATTAGTGAAAGGAGAAAGTCCAGAGTGGGCATTGCTAAGATCAAAGGGGATAAGGATGTGTGTAAGGAGGATGACCAAGGAAAAGCATATATCCTAAATAGATATTTCTGCTCAGTACTTACTAAGGAAAAGGTGGGCAGGGCCCATAGTTCAGCACAATGGACACAGGGGGAGGGAGGTATGCACTAGTCCCTTCACAAAAGAAAGGGTCCTACAAGAGCTCGCTAAGCTCAGGGTGGACAAGGCAATGGGACCTGATGGCATACATCCCAGGGTACTAAAGGAGCTAAGGGTGGAACTAGCAGAGCCATTATCAGAACTGTTTAGTGAGTCTCTGAGCATAGGAGAGGTCTCAGAAGACTGGAGAAGGGCTCATGTGATCCCGCACCACAAGAGTGGTAGCAGGGAGGAGGCAGGGAACTACAGACCAGTCAGTCTTACCTCAGTAGTGGGCAAGATTATGGAGGCACTCCTTAAGGAAAGGATAGTGCAACACCTGGAATCCATAGAAGCACAGGATCCAAGACAGGATGGGTTTACAACAGGAAGGTCCTGTCAAACTAATCTCATAGATTTCTTTGACTGGGTAACCAGAGTGGTGGACCAAGGGGGAGTAGTTGATGTCACCTACCTTGACTTCAGCAAAGTTTTCAATACTGTTCCACATAGACGATTGATTAATAAGCTGGGGAGGCTCAGGCTGGGTCAGAAGTTGGTCAACTGGGTGGCAAACTGGTTGGTGGGCAGAAAACAGAGAGTGGTGGTAAACGGTATACAATCAGAAGTGATGTAATCACAAGTGGGGTACCTCAGGGATCAGTCCTGGGGCCTGTCCTCTTCAATATCTTCATCAGTGACATTGCAGAGGGACCTGAGGGTAAGGTTTGTTTGTTTGCAGATGACACCAAGATCTGCAACACAGTAGATGATCCAGATGGGGTGGGCAGAATGAGAAGAGATCTGGATAAACTGGCAAATGGTCGGAAGAGTGGCAACTGGGTTTAACGCAAAGAAATGCAAGATCATGCACATAGGGAAGAGAAGAGAAACCTGAAGCCACCTATAGGTTGGGAGTAGAGTTGCTGGCAATCACAAGGGAAGAAAGAGACTTAGGCATCATCATCACAGATGACCTGAAATCATCTAAGCAGAACTCTAAAGCAGTAGGTAAGGCTAGAGGAATGTTAGGGTGTAATGGTAGGGGTATCACAAGTCATAAGAGGGAGGTAATAATCCCTCTTTACAAGACACTGGTTAGGCCCCATCTGGAGTACTGCATGCAGTACCGTAAGCTGCACCTGTACAAGGACATTAACAAAATGGAGGTAGTCCAGAGAACAGCAACCAAAATGGTGCAGGGACTGCATCAGAAAACATATGAGGACAGATTAATGGAGTTCAATATGTGTACCCTAGAGCAAAGTAGGGAGAATAGTGATATGATCGAAACATTCAAACATATTAAGGGCATTAACAAGGTGAAAGAGTCTAACATGTTTCAAGATAAGAAAAATAGCAGGACAAGAGGACACAGCATGAGATTAGAGGGAGGACGATTAAGGGGGAATATGAGGACGTTCTTTTTCACAGAAAGGGTGGTGGATGCATGGAATAGCGTACCTCAGGAAGTGGTGGATATGAATACAGTGCAGGGCTTCAGACAGGCATGGGACAGGCATAAGAGAGCAATAAAGATGAGTATGAATAGATAGGCCATTGACAGAGTACAGGCCTATGGCAAATTCATAAGATAGAAAAAATGGGCAAACTGGAAGGGCCTTGCAGTCCTTATCTGCCATCAACTTCTATGTTTCTAAGCTGCATGGGAAGGGGGGGAGGTTGGTGCCCTTGTGACCAGCTCGCCCCACCCCAATTGACTGGTCCTGTAAAATCAAATGTAACCCCTAGGTGGCGCATCCCAAGGGCTACTACCCCTGCCTGCTTGTCTAATAGCAGGTTAAAGGGTCTGAGTTCTGAAACGGTGCCTCCACCGAGGTCAGGGTTGGTAGTGGTCAAGCAACCTGGACACAGTCCTCCGGGACGCTTAACCCCTCTCTTCCTTACTAGTGGCTGGAACAATACACAATAATCACTTTCACAATACCCCTGATACACCACACTGTTTGCACTTACCATCAGGGCTTTCCTCTGGCCTTGCCCTGGGGACCCCCTGTAAAACAAGGTTATACACAGCAAATAACAGCAGTACAGTACTCTGGCACAAACTGGAACCACAGTCAGGGTAAATGCAAAAAAGAATTAGGTCTGATTTATTTAAGGGACTTGAACAAGGGAGGGGCGTAATCAGGTTAATTTGCTTAAAGGCTGTATCAATCAAACACTTATGCATGCACTTCAGGGTCCATAAACAGTCACCCATTCTGGGTACCCAGATGGAGAATTGTGGGCTAGCCAGGAACGTTACAGCTGGTTGGGGCCCTGTGATGGAAGAAAACAATATGCACAACACACACTATTTGTAATCCGGATCCGGAGGGCTCGGTTCGTGAAAAGAAAACAAGACAATCAGATGACACACTTTTAGATTAGGCTGTTGTTGCAGGGAGCTACCCTGATGATTACTCACAATATCCAAGACTGGACACACGCTGGATGAAAATTGAGACAGCAGGTGGTTAATCTGGAGTGCCAGGAGAAGCAGGGTCCATATGAATCGCCAAGGCATCATTCCTGTTCAAGCGTGGAGCAGGGGGCTGATCCCCAGGCAGGTCTCTCATCGATGACTTTCTCTGTGCAGCGGGTAGTCTGGCAAGGCCCAGGCGAAATGGAGACAAATTTGGATACAGTCCGCTTTGGCTGGATACAGCTTCCAGCAAGCAGAACACATTTCACACAGTGGGGAGCCAAATCACGACGCACTTTCGATACACAGCACATTTACATGTAAAGAAACTCTACTGTACCAGGCAAACCGCTCTCCGGTCATGATCGCAAAGTCTATGCACAAACCGGGGATTCAAAAGCAGCTGGAAATCCTGACAGGCCGATCACATTCAGCAAAATCTTCGGACTTCTTCAGGAATCAGCTTGGTAAAAAATCAGTGGCTTATTTTGTTCTCACAAACTTGGATTTAGTCCAAAATAATTCTCTTCTCTCCCTCTCAGGGGCAGCAGGCAGACATGCAGGCAACAACTCAGGCCTTTCCACAGTTCTCCCATGCAAAACTACTCAGATGGCTCCATGACTGTCTCAAGCTCTTGTCTCTTCAACTCCCAATTTAGATCTGACTCAAACTGCAGAAAGCCTGGGAATTTCCCCAAGATCCAAAAGGTTCGGTTGGCTGATTCATCAGTCAGTCACAACAGGAGCTCCCTCTTCAGTTGCAAAAAGGCACCAAAAGCCCAAAACTACAATTCCTACAGATTTTGACTCCAGACAGCTCCTGTAGTCCGGCTCCATTTTAGGTCCCACCAGTACTGATTAGTCCAATTCAGCAGTCCAGGACCAAAATAATGGAGATAAACAAAACAGTCCTTGCTGCAAAGGAGGCAGGTTAGACAAACTACATTATCATTATAACTCTAAATGATTTTCAGCAAATAGTTACATCTTTCAACAGAGCTCCCTCTCAGATTACTTATGACTGCAATCCAGGCAGCTCTTAAAGAGAAAGTACACAGAGGCTATACAGGCACTCTCCGGCAATCACATTTAAACTGCTAAAACGCAGGACACCAGCCTGGCAGTGAGCATTAAGGCAAGCTCAATGAAGACTTTTCGGGAATCCCCATTTGTAGGGGGGTTACACCCTTTCCTGCCTGGAGTAAACTTGGCATCCGCGTCAAGTCTGTACCATCATGCTTCAGTTAACATAAACTTAGTACTTTACTATACATATTCACTACATTTCCCAATACTTTGTCCATTCTGAGAATACATTAGGTATATTTCACACAAGTTAGTTGAACATTACTAAATCATGTAATAAGTTCTTGTACTTTGAACATTGCAAGAGGGGGCCATTCCCTATCAGCTAAATTGGGGCTGGCTGGGGCAGGGGCACCATGGTGATAGGGCAGAACAAGTAACCTGGAATGGGCCGTCAAGCTCAATTTGGGCAGTGAACTTGGTGAAACATAAACACCTTTGTGAACCACATGAAGAGGCAAGTCCACAGGCCTCCCCAGAGAATCATAGTTGAAATGCAGTTCTGGCTTGACAGCTTGGCCAGTCTTTCTGGGGGGAACAACCATAGTCTCTGTACTTTCAGCAACAGGCTTGGGGCTTTCATCACTTGTGAGGGGTGTCTCTGCCTGGATGAGAACGTCCAAACTTGGGGCACTGTTGACTCCTTGCTCTGCAGGCTCTGTTTCTATAACACTTGGCTCATTTTGCAAAGGCTCAGGCACAATCACATTTTGAGGCACTGAAGGGGGGTTGTCAGCACTCTCGCAGTGTTCTTCAAATTCTGGTATGTCACCAGAAAGACTCAAACCATCAGCCCCTCCCTCAGGCAAATCATACAGTTCCACAATACACAGAGACTCAGCATCTTCAGACGTGATACTTTGCACTCCACTTTCAGGGAGCATTGGCTCCAAGGACATTGCTGGGGAGTTAGGCAGTCCAGAAGGCTCAGCTTCATCCCCACAATTAATCAGGGGGTTACCTCGAAACAGCTGACTCAGTTCACAAGAGGGGTAATAGGCATAGTCGCACTCACTTTCGTCAGAAGTGGACTGACAGTCACTATCATTCTGGGCCTGATGCGGAGGAAACCTTAAATCTGTGACTACTGGGGTAGGTTGACTCTGTCTCTTTCTTGCAGTAGCATGAGTCTATGGCCCAGGGGACTCAATTTCTGGGGGTTCAGCCTCAATCATGACTTGGCTGAAAGGTAGCAAGTGGTTACGGTGCATGGTCTTCACAGCTTTGGAGTTGTTCTTGGTATGCACCTTGTACACAGGTAAATCATCCAACTTTCCAACTACTACATGGGGAAGATGGTGACACAAATCAGCAATTTTGTGTTTACCATGCAGTCCCAAATTGCATAACAACACACAGTCTCCAGGTCGAAGCTCTTGAGCCTTTACTTTTTTATCATGTCTCTCTTTGTCGGTTAGATTTCTCTTGGTGGCCATTGTCTGGGCCAGTTGATAGGCATGATTCTATTGAGCTTTCAGTTTCTGTACATATTGCAAGTAGGTTTTAGCTCGGACACCATCTGGAGAGACCTCAAAACAGACATTAACTGGCAGCTGGGCCTCTCTCCCGAACATGAGGCAGTAGGGGGAGAACCCAGTAGCATACTTTTTCATGCAATTGTATACGTGTACAAAGGTGCTAATCTGCTGGCTCCATTTATGCTTGTCTTTTGGGTGGAGGGTGCCTAGCATGTCTAGAAGGGTGCGGTTAAAATGTTCTGTTTGAGGGTCTCCCTGCAGGTGATAGGGGGTGGTTCTTGACTTTTGCACCCCCCCATTGAGAGAGCATTTCTTTGATCAGTCAATTCTCAAAGTCTCTGCCCTGGTCAGAGTGGATCTGCTGGGGGCACCATAGTGGACGAAGAAATTTTCCACTAGCACCTTGGCCATGGTAGATGCCTTTTGATCTTTGATGGGAAAAGCTTGTGCATATCGAGTGAAATGATCCATAACCACTAACACATTGCCAATGTTCCGCTGATCTGGTTCTAAACACAAGAAGTCTATGCAGACTGGTTCCTTGGGGGTGCTGGTAGTAATATTAACGGGGGCAGCCCTCTGAGGCAGGGCTTTTCTTTGCAGGCAGCGACTACAAGTCTTTACCTGGTGCTCAACATCGGCCCCCATTTTGGGCCAGTAGAAGCAAGATCGTATCAGGTCAAGGGTTCTGTCAATACCGAGGTGCCCCATGAGATTGTGGAGGGACCTCAGTACCAAATTTTTGAAGGCCATGGGCAGGACCAATTGTTGCTTGTCTACTTTTTCACTATGATCTACTGTCTCTCTATACAACAACTGATTGAGCAACTTCAATCTGGGGCCTTCTTTAAACAATAAAGCAGTTCGCAAGTCAGTGGAACGTAACTAAGATACATCTTTCCCCGCACGCAGGGCATCAAGTGCTGGCTGAATCACAGGATCTTGGGATTGAGCCCACTGAATGCTGTCATTGTCAGATAGAGGTAGTGCACTAATATCTAGAGCAGAAAAGTGGCAATAAGCAGCTGGTATGCAGGTGTCAGCAGGGCCCAAGCAATCTACTAAATAGTCCATTGTGTTCACAGACATCTGTTCATCTCTATCAAACTTTTGGCACAATGCTTGAATGGCAGGTTCAGACAGCCTGACCCAATCACTCTTGGAAGTGGGCCTTTGTGATAGGACGTCAGCATTAATATGGTTCAGACCTGGTCTGTATTCGACAGCATAATAATAGGTTGATAATGCAGAAAAACACCGGTGTCCAGTGGCATTCAACTTAGCTGAAGTCTGTGCATAGATCAACGGGTTATTGTCAGTCTTCACCAGTATCTTTGCCCCATTGAGATATTCATGAAACTGGTCAACGATGGCCCAGTTTAGCGCAAGGAACTCCAACTTATGCACAGGATAGTTTTGTTCGGATGGGGTCAAGCTCCTACTGGCGAAAGCTACTGGTCTCAGGCCATCCTCATGGTCTTGATACAGCACTGCTCCTATACCCTGAAGACTAGCATCCATATGCAGCACATAGGGTTTGGTGGGGTCAGCATAGGTGAGGATGGGGGCATGGGTGAGCTGGTATATGATCTCATGGAAGGCTGCTTCACAGTTGGGCATCCAGCGGGGCCTGAAGAGTTCACCTGGGTGGAAGAATACTTTTTCTGGTTCTTTAACAGCCCCTTTTTTGTATTTACGATTGGCAGGAGGGTAACCCTGGGTAAGGTTCAAGAGTAGGTGAATCACCTTGGAATAGTCTTTTATGAACCTGTGGTAGTAGCCACAGAACCCCAGGAAACATTGTAGCTCTTTCAGATTATGGGGCTGGGGCCAAGTAGTCAGTGCTTCAACCTTGCTGGAATCAGTCTCTATCTCTTTTGTAGATACTATGTGCCCCGTGTACTTCACGGAGGTTTGGAAAAACTGCCACTTGTCAATGGACAGCTTGAGGCCGAAGTCTTCCAGTTGGTCTAGGACTTTAAGCAGTCAGTTTTCATGCTCCTCTAAGGTGCTTCCAAACACAATGACATCATCCAAGTACACCAGGCATTCCAGCAAATTCATATCTCCCACCGCACCTTCCATCAGTTGCTAAAAGGTGGCGGGCACCCGATATTCCTGTGGCATCCTCAGAAACTCGTAGAACCCCAATGGACAGATAAAGGTTGTTTTCTCATGGTCTTCTGGGGTCATCAGGATCTGGTAGTATCCGCTACGAAGATCCAACACCGAGAACCATTTGCTTCCAATCAAGCAGTCCAGGGTATCTTGTATATGAGGCATAGTGTATTGGTCTGGGATGGTCCACCGGTTCAGGGTTCAATAACAACACACATCCTCACAGACCCATTCTTCTTACGCACAACCACAATGGGAGAGGTGTATGGGCTCCTGGATTCTTGTATTATGCCAGCAGTGAGCATTTCCTGCAGGTGTCTTCTCACATCATCTCTGTCTGCTGGGGCTAGGCATCAGGACTTCTCTTGAAATGGCTGTTCATTGTGCAGGCATATGTGATGCTGTGCACCGTGGACACATCCCACATCCCATTCTTTCAACGAAAACACTTGGTCTCTCTGGGCAAGTCTCTTGCTAATTGTAGCCTTCCACTCAGCTGTCAGTGGGGAGCCACCAAAGTCAAACAAGTCTGGGGTCTCTCTCTCCTTCTCACCAGGGTGCTTGTTGCTGGGCAATACTGCAGTGCCTGCACAATGTACCATAGCTAGGGTGCACCCTCTGTTCACCTGGATCTCCCGATCTGACACATTGTGAATCTGGGCCATCACTCATCGTGCATAGGCATGGGCACGAGCAGGCAAGATGCTGGACTTGACCAATAATCCTTCAGGCAATTTTCCATTGCCTGGTGCATCCAACATCAGTATTTTGTTCTTGATATCTTTCTGGAGGTGGACCTCCCCTAGAATGGTACACTGGGTGTTACGGGCCAGTACCATTGATTCGGGATCTTTCTTCCACATGATCCCCACCGGTTCATCCTGGTGTACTTCCTCGGGTTTCTGTTGCAAATCATAGGACCTCTTGATCACAGCTTGAATTCTCAGGGCCCTCCCAGTCCATCGCCCTTGTTTCTCATGACAGAGTTGTGCCAGTCTCCCAAACATATGTGCATTTGTCCCAATTAACAGGGGGATCCCATCATACAGTCCGTTGGGGGGACACACTAGGGCCAATGTCTCTACTCACTCTCTACACCAGTTACAGTTGCAGGAAAAGACAAGCAGAGGTGGACATACTCTAGGTAGGGATAAGACTTGTCACTCAGGCCCCACACATGTAGGCCATCCAGGGATTGCAAAGGCACATCAGATAAGTATTTGTCATGCCAGTCCTGGAATACAATGATCACTTGTGAACCACTGTCAAGCACAGCCCGAGTATGAAGACCATTCACAGTCACCGTAGTCTTCATTGAAGGGCCCACTATTTTGGACCAGTCTGGAGAGGCAGTAGCAGAGGCCTGGACAGACGATTTAGCTACAAGGAAATTTGAGTTTGGGTTTCTCAAACCCTCACTGTGGTCATTTCGGGCACCTCTTAGCCACTGATTTGCTCTTTGGAGGTCCCCTCGTAGTCTTTTTACTACTCTTTCTAAGTTCTTCTGAGACTGGCATTCTCTTTTCATGTGGCCATCCATTCCACAGTTGTACAAATGGTAGACTACTGGGTCATCCTGGGAGAGAACATCGTATGAGGAACTGAAGCAGTAGTAAGAGATTGGGGTCTAGTATCTGCTTGCAGCGGTGAGCGTGGTGCAGCATGTCTTAACAATTCCTTTAGAGTTGCAGTCAGTCCGGTGATCTCAGCCTTGGAGCCATCCATGGTAGAAGATGACTGAGGGTGCACCCGTACCCCCATGGCAGTCACGTCCTGAAAGGGACCAGAATCTTGTTCCATGGTAGAAACCCTTGCAGAGGCACCCATCTTCAATTCTCGGACTTCCTTTAGCAGCTTGTCTTTCCAATGCTGGGCCCAGGGCGTGAAGTCCTTTGTATTCTCAGAGTGCTTGCTAAGTGCCGACTTTTGCCCTTGAGCCTCACTTGGCTGATCACTCTCAGTCACTTGCACAGCAGCAGCAGATATGGGTGCAATTCCCCCACTTGGTTGCCTTTGCTCAACCCCCTGAATTTCTTTCATTAGCTCATCATAGGAGGGAGGTGATTCCAGTCGGGTGGCAAGGCTCAACTGAAGCAGTAACAATTCTGAAAATGGAGCAGACTTAAGGATCCTGTCCAGCCTAGTTCGATCTAATTCCTTTGATGGCAAACTACCCTTTCTGAGGCACTCTTGTAGCAGCTTTTCAAGCCGAGGTACCTACACAGACAATGGCTCCCCTGGGTACTGCTGAGCGTTTATTACTCTCCACAATAGATCCTCATCTGAATCCAGGCTCCCATACACATTCTCCAAAGCATTAAGATAGTCCTGTGCAGTTGCTTTGGGGTTATTGGCCCGCTTGGCACGGATGGTAGCCAGGGCAGGACTTCAGAGGCTCTCACTCAACCTCTTTCGTTTCTCTGCTTCTGAGCATTGCCATTCAAGTACTAGAGGGGCTACATAGTCTATACAGGTCTCCCAGTCATCCTCCCCCCGAGGGGTGGGGAGGGTGCCCAAGAAGATTCTCAGCCTTTGGTAGGAGTCGTGACTAATGGCATTGGCACAGGCACAGAAGGCGGGGCAGTAACAAGTGCTGGAGTGGGAGGGGGTGTTGGGGAAGGAACATCCCCAGGTGGAATAGTTTCTTAAAGTCCTCTATGGTTTTCTTTTCCTCCAACGACAACTTAGCAAATTTCTCCTCAAAAGCCTCAGAAAATGGTGCAAGCTCATCCTTTCAGGGGTCTTTACTGTCTTTTGTTATCACTCTCCAGGCAGCTGGAAACCCTTCTGGGGCAATAGTCTATGGCACTTCAGAGCTGTCCACGAGGTCACTACACTCTATCAAGGCTATGAAAGTTTGGGCAATCAAATCAGCCTGTGACCCACCACCACAGGGTTTTTTAGACATTCAACTTTCGAGAGTGCTTCCTCTACAGTGTCTTTACTGGTACCCAGGGGAATATTCAGTATAAGTAGAGCATTTTGGGGGTCGATCTCCTGCCCACTACACCACCCCACCCACTGGTGTACATCCATTTCAACTGGCGTAGCCATTAATCTTTAACAATAATTCGTAATTTTTGGCCACTAGAAGGCAAAAAATCCCAGCAGTGCCTCCAAAATATAATCGCTAGGTGACACTATCCCAAGGGTTACTACCCCTGACTTCTTGTCTAGTAGCAGGTTAAGGGGCCTGAGTTGTGAAACAGGTGCCTCCACCCGGAGGTCAGGGGTTGGTAGTGGTCAAGCTAACCTGGACACAGCCCTCTGGGACACTGTAACCCCCTCTTTCCTTACTAGTGGCTGAAACAATACACTAAAATCACTTTCACAATACCCCTGATACACCACACAAGTACCCACACTGTTTGCACTTACCACCAGGGCTTTCCTCTGGCCTGACCCTGGGGACCCCCTGTAAAACAAGGTTTTACACAGCAAATAACAGCAGTACCATACTCTTGCACAAACTGCAACCACAGTCAGGGTAAATGCAAAAAAGAGTTAGATCGGATTTATTTAAGGGACTTGAACAAGGGAGGGGCGTAATCAGGTTAATTTGCTTAAAGGCTGTATCAATCAAACAGTTATGCATGCACTTCAGGGTCCATAAATAGTCACACACTCTGGGTACCCAGATGGAGAATGGTGGGCTAGCCAGGAACATTGCAACTGGTTGGGGCCCTGTGATGGAAGAAAACAACATGCACGACATACACTATTTGCAATCTGGAGCTGGAGGGCTCAGTTCGTGAAAAGAAAACAACAAGACAATCAGATGCCACACTTTTAGATTAGGCTGTTGTTGCAGGGAGCTATCCTGATGATTACTCACGATACACAAGACTGGACACAGGCTGGACAAAAATCGAGACAGTAGATGGTTAATCTGAAGTGCAAGGAGAAGCAGAGCCCACACGAATTGCCAAAGCGTCGTTCTTGTTCAAGCGTGGAGCAGGGGGCTGATCCCCAGGCATGTCTCTCATCGATGGCTTTCTCTGTGCAGCAGGTAGTCTGTCTGGGCCAGTGTGGCAAGGCCTAGGCCATACAGAGACAAATTCGGATACAGTCCGTTTTGGGCTGGATACAGCTTCCAGCAAGCAGAACACAGTTCACACTGTGGGGAACCAAATCATGACCCACTATCAATACACAGCACATTTACATTTAAGGAAACTCTACTGTACTAGGCAAACTGCTCTCTGGTCACGATCGCAAAAGTCTCTGCGCATACCGGGGATTCAAAAGCAGCTGGAAATCCTGACAGGCCGATCCCATTCAGCAAAATCTTTGGTCTTCTTCAGGTATGAGCCTGGTGAAAAATCAGTGGCTTTCTTCATTCTCACAAACTTGGATTTAGTCCAAAATAATTCTCTTCTCTCCCTCTCAGGGGCAGCAGGCAGACATGCAGGCCAAAACTCAGGACTTTCCACAGTTCTCCCATGCAAAACTACTGAAATGGCTGCTTGACTTTCTCAAGCTCTTGTCTCTTCAACTCCCAACTTAGATCTGACTCAAACTGCAGCAAGCCTGGGAATTTCCTCGAGATCCAAAAGGTTTGGTTGGCTGATTCATCTGTCAGTCACAACAGGAGCTCCCCCTTCAGGTGCAAAAAAGGTGCCACAAGCCCAAAACTACAGTTCCTACAGATTTTGACTCCAGACAGCTCCTGTAGTCCGACTCCATTTTAGGTCCCACCAGTACTGATTAATCCAATTCAGCAGTCCAGCACCAAGATAGTGGAGATAAACACAACAGTCCTTGCTGCAAAGAAGTCAGGTTAGACAAACTACATTATCATTATCACTCTAAATGATTTTCAGTAAATAGTTACATCTTTCAACAGAGCTCCCTCTCAGATTACTTGTCACTGCAATCCAGGCAGCTCTTAAAGAGACAGTACACAGAGGCTATACAGGTACTCTCTGGCAATCACATTTAAACTGCTAAAATGCAGGACACCAGTCTGGCAGTGAGCATTTAGGCAAGCTCAAGGAAGACTTTTTGGGAACCCCCATTTGTAGGAGAGTTACACAAAGAATCCCTGGTGCCCAGCAGTCTTCTCTGCCCTCCAGTCACCAACTCATGTAGAGAAAATGAATTCCCTGGTGCCTAGTGGTCCCCTCCACCCTCCCGAATGCCATCACCATATAGGACAAGAGAACCCCTGGTGCAAATGGCCCCCACACACACACTCCGATCACCATCCCTGTATATAACAAGGAAACCCCTGGTAGTAGTGGCCACCCCACCCTCTGATCACCATCCTTGTATATGACAAGGGAATCCCTGGTACTAGTGGTAACCTCCCACCCTCTGATCGCTGTTCTTGTTGCAAGAAAGAACTCCTGGCATCTAGCAGTCCCCCACACCACCAGCACCTTGCAAACTACCTTGCCACTCTCCCCGCCTGTTGACATTGGCACCACAGCTCTTATACTGTGACTGGCACAGCCCTCATCTCACCTCCCTCAGCTGGCCGCTGTATGGACAGACAGGGAGCATGCATCCTCCTATGAACTGTGCAGTACTGAGGTCACAAGCCCTGTGCAGTACATAGAGTGCTCGCTCCCTGTCTGTCCATACGGCAGCTGTCTGAGGAGGTGAGAAGAGGGCTATGCCAGTCACCATATGGGAGCCTCTGGCTTTGGTGTCACTGGGTGGGGGCTGGCAAGGTAGTTTGCAAGGTGCCAGTGGCGTGGAGGCTGCTACATGCCAGGGAGTTCTTTCTTGCCATGGGAATGGTGATTGGAGGGTGGTGGGGCCATTAGTACCAGGGACTCCCTTGTCAAATACGGAGATGGCAATTGGAGGATGTGTGGACCACTAACGCCAGGGATTCAGTTGTCATATACAGGGTTAGTGATCAGAGGGAGAGGTTCACCGGTGCAAGGGATTTCCTTGTCATGTATGGGGGATGGCACTTGGATGGTGAGGGGCCACTAGCACCAAGGATTCCCTTGTCATATATGGGGATGGTGATCTGATAGTGGGGGGGGCACCAGTGGCAGGTTTTCCCTTGTCATATACTGGTGCTGATGATCAGAGGGTGGTGGGCCACTGGTTCCAGGGATTCCAAACTTATACATGGGGATGGTGATCGGAAGGTGGGGGGTCACTAACACTAGGGATTCCCTTGTCATATACTGGGATGGAGATTAGAGGCTGAGGGGAGCACTAGCACCAAGGATTTCCTTGTGAAATACAGGTATGACAGTCGGAGGGTGGGGGAGCCACTAGCACCAGAGATTACTTTGTCATATACGGGGATGTTGATAAGAGGGTGAGGGGTGCCATTGGACACCAGGGAAAATTTTATTTTGATTGGGGATGGAGATCGGTGGATGGGGGGACCATGGGAAACCAGGGACTTCATTGTTTTTAACGGGGCCGAGGATCGGTGGACAGGGGAGACCACTGGGCACTAGGGACTGTTCATTCTTTTTTTGTGTGTGTGCATGGCTCTCTAGACCCCCCGTAGAGGTCTCTCAGCCCCTACCCTCACCATCTCCCCATGCCCAGGCTTACCCTCCCTGGGCCTTCCACAGGTCAACAGTAACTTGTCCTGAAGTACCCCCCAGGGTGGGGCCACGGGAGTGGGACTCCACCTGGTGGACATGGTAGGCAGTGGAGGCGGCGGAGCAGAGCTTCACGCATGGAGCCAGCATTTTGTAGGCTGTATCGGGGGAGGAGACGTGCAATGACGACCAGCATCAGCCCCACCTTCCAGTGATACGGTGCTGGCACTGCTGCTCCTCCAGCCTCCACTATGGGTCTGTAGCATGCCAGACACACAACCCCGGCCCCCCCCAGATTAGGAGAGCAGTCCCTCATGATGCTCGATCCTTCTCCCCCCCGGCCGGCCCTCCGATGTCCCGAGTACGTTCCCGAACCTGGTTGTCGGCGTCACAGTTGGTTGCACTGCCACTGAGGGACTGTTCATTCTTATATGGGAATGGCAATCAGAGGGTGGGGGACCACTACATGCAGGGAGCATGTTACTTTCATGGGGGCCAGGGACTGGAGACCGGGGGATCACTGACCACGAGGGCATAATCTATTTTGTACTGGGCCATGGATCGGAGGGTGGAAGGACCACTGGGTATCAGGGCATTATGTTCTGCTAACTGGGATGGGGATCAGAGGATGGGGTGCCACTAGACACCAAGGGGAGGGTGTGCTCCCCCAACTACCAACTTGGTCATTGGCTGTAGTGGCTCTGGCCACCACCAGAGTTGCCAGGAGAAAGTCAGGGTTTTGCACATAATAACAGCGTTGCTGAAAGTGGCTTGTGCTATTCCTTTTGCATGGTGCTACGGTGCTGAATATTGCATTGTGTGGGTATTCCTGTCCCTGTCCCTCCCTTTACCCGCTGTATGCATTATTTTGTTTTGTATGCGCTAACCCTGTAAATGCATGCAAATTCCCCTTTTGAATACTGCACACTGGTGCAAACCCTAGGCAGACCGGATGCAACCACTTTGCCCATAGGGTAAAGTTTTGAATATCTGGCTCCCGAAGAAGAGATATGTAGTACCCTGAAAGCTTGTGTACTCTGTCATCTTTGTTCAAGACATACAGTATGATGTATTTATTTGTTTATTAGATTTTGTTTACCAGGTAGACCCACTGAGACAATGTCCCTTTTTCAGGGGTGACCCGGGGTTAATTTACACAGGAGTCAACATTGAAATACGATATATAGAAAGGCACAAAGATACAATGCTTTTACAAAGTACAATATATAGGGGAACATAGCTACAATGCAGTTACATAAATAAAATACAGATGTGTTAACTACAAAGAAGGTTTTACATAACAATACATTGAGTAGATATAGCTAGAGCATGAGATTGAACAGAGTAAGGTATAAGGAGTTTGGTAGTCGTGAAAGGTAGGTGTGCAGCATTAATGACAAGTGCAGTGTCTTACAGTGGAGAGGCTGGTTCTAAGGAGATTCTTAAATGACCCTGCAGAGGTGCACTGTTGCAGGGAGGCTAGGAGGCCATTCCACAGCCAGAAAGCCTTATTTGGGAAGGACTACTGGCCAGACAGTTGGTCCAATAAATGGTATCAAACTCTCCAGTGACTCCTGAAGTCCATTTTGTATATAGAAATTGTATACGCCACTATGTCTGGGGCTTAGGCCAAGTGGTGAGGGCTTCAGTCTTACTGGGGTCAGTCTGGATGTCCTTCACAGAAACTATGTGCCCAATGTATTTAACTGAGGCCTGAAAGAATTGGTATTTATCAGTTGACAGTTTCAGTCCAAACTCCTCCAGAAGATTCAACACCTTGAGCAACCGGGCCTCATGCTCTTCTAGGGTCTTCCAAGACACTGTAATATCATCTAGGTAGACCAGACACTCCAGTAGGTTCATATCTCCCATGGCTTTCTCCATTAGGCACTGAAAGGTGCTGGGGCACCCAAGATCCCCTGTCGCATTCTGAGGAACTCGTAGAATCTGAGGGGCATATAAAAGCTGTCTTCTCCCTGTCCTGGAGGGCCATCGGGATCTGATAATAGCCACTCCGCAGATCCAGGACTGAGAACCACTGGCTACTGTTTAAACAATCCAGAGTATCCTGTATTCTGGGCATGGTATACTGATCTGGTACAGTTCATTTGTTTAATGTGTGATAAACAACACACATCTGTGTGGCCCCACTCTTTTTCCTCACTTCAACAATAGGGGACGCACATGGGCTCCTTGATTCTTGAATAATCCCAGCAGTCATCATCTCCTGAAGGTGCCATCAGATGTCATTGATATCAGCCGGGTCAAGCCACCTAGATCTCTCCCAGAAAGGCCTCTCATCAGTGAGACATATGTGATGCTGTTCTCTTCTCACACACCCCACATCCCATTCGTATAGAGAAAACACCTTCATCCGGACGGCCAGTTTGTCTCACACTCTCTCTTTCCATTCCTCTGGGATGGGGGAGTCACTCAAGTCAAATAATCCAGGATCAATCCCCAAGGGAAGCCCTCTTTCACTGCAGTGGGTTGCACTGCTGTATTGACACAGTATGCTGTTGCTAAGGTTCGACCTCTCCTCACCACCACTTCCCCATCTGTGACATTCTTCACCTGTAACAACCCTTTGGACATAAGCATGCACTCTGGCTGTCAGAACATTGGGCTTCACCAACAGTCCCTCGGGTAATCCATGTTCCTCCAGGGCATACAAAATAAAGAAATGATTCGTCACGTCTTTCTTCAACCTCACTACTCCAGCAGTGTTACACTCCATGTTTGGCAGTAGCAGAATTTCATCCCCATCTCTTCTCTACACAATCACTACAGGGTCAAGGGCTCCTTGGTGAGGGACTTTCCTTTCCTTTTGTAAGCTTTTCTAACCACGGGGTGAAGTGGCCACTCTTTACCATCACCTTTCGACCTTTCAAGCTTGGCACAGTTGGGCCAGACGTCCAAACATATGCGCATTCATATCCAACAGCACAGGCACTCCACTGTAAATTCTGGACTCAGGGCAGATTAATGCCAGAGTCTCTACAGTTTCCCCTACACCAGCCACTTTAGTTGGAAAGGCCGTCCACACCTTGATATAGCCGAGGTAGGGATACAACTTTTCATTCAGTCCCCACATGTGCAGTCCCTCAAGTGGTTGTAATTCGACATCTGGCAAGTGCTGATCATACCAGAATTTAAAAATAATGGTGATTTGAGAACCACTATCAAGAACGACCTGTGTGGAGATTCCAATGAGGGTAATGGTGGTCTCAGTAGATGGTCCCACTAGCTTGTGCATGTCAACTGAAGCTGATGTGGTGGTTCTGGTGGTTGAGGCTCTTAAGTGAACCATGGAGATGGACCTGCCAGGGGCCCCAGTGCACTCCATTACCGGGTCTCTCTGTAGTTTCCCTGATTCTGGGTTGAGCTTGCGGGTGGTCTATCTCTAACAGGGGTACGGTTCAATGGCATCCTACACCCTTTCCTTACATGGCCCTATCCCCCACACCAATGACATGTAATGGGCTCCAGAGGCTGTGACTTATCTGGCACCACAGGGCGGATTCCTGACACTCCCACCGAGGCACTTTGTGCTATGGGGCTCCATTCTACAACCTGTTCATTACCCTGGGCCATAACCGGCATCCCCATCCTCTTTAGTTCAGCTACTCTCCAAGCTAACTCTTCCATTTGAGCCTTGTACTGGTCCTGGGGAGTGGGCACCTGTATAGGGGACCCTGTGCCAGATGTCTTTGGGCCTGCACTGGGGGCCATTCCACTTACCCCTTGAGGCTTGGCTGACCCCTGATTCATAGTCAATTTAATCAAGGTAACTATGTCCCTACACTCCCTCAGTAGGGTCTTCAATTCCTCTATCTCACCAGAGAGCACATCTCTTCCTAGCTGCGTAGCGGCCACTGAGGCCCTCTGCACTTCCCATTATCCTTGCTCTTCCTCAGCTTCTCTGACCTCTCACACTAGGGCCCAGTAAGGGGGTGGGGTATAGTCTTTCTATCAGCCAGATGTAGTTGCAACACTAGCAGGGTGGAGTGGCAGGAAGCCTTCACCACATGCTCTAACCTCACATGATTCAGATCCTGAGCTGCCATTCCCTCTTTCCTAAATACCCTCTGTAAGGCTGTCTCCACCTGGGTCAAGAAAGCCGACAAAGGTTCCCCTTCCCGCTGGTGAGTGGTTTTGAATTTCCACATGAGGTCCTTGCAGGACTCTGGGCTACCAAATACACTGTCCAAAGCTGTCAGGTATACCTAGGCTGGGGCTTCAGGATCTGTGGCTCACAGGGAGCGGTTGACCTCTAAGACAGGACTACGGAGGCTCTCTACTAAACGCTTCTGCTTTTCAATCTTGGAGCACTGCCAATCCTGAACTAAAGAGGTGGCACAATCCACCCAGGCTTCCAGATCGTCTTCACCATTTAGGGTGGGCTTGACCTCCAAAAACATTCTCAGTTTACGGTACAACTCAAAGGCCACTGGCATATGGCTATGCTGAGGTTTATCAGTCTTGGGGGGCCTTGGAGTGGATCCCAATTCCTGACACCCTTCCCCCAGGAGGTTATACTAAAAGAGGTCACAACAGGCAGAGCCTCAGACATCCTCTCTGCCACCAAAGTCTCAGGCATCCAGCCAGCTTCCAACACATTTGAACTTTCCATTAACACAATGAATATACCTTTATCTGAATCCAGCATTTTCCCCTTGTACTGTCACTATTCCCAGGTTAGATGTGGTGGACACATACTTATCTATGTCTCCCTTGTCCATCTCTTGGAGTACCCCCATCAAGAGAAAGGACTTCTGGGGATCCATCTTCATGCCCCCACTCCATTCCACCGACCTCACTTTGTCTTTTTCCGTAGGCCTAAACTTGGGCTGGGTTGGAACGGACTTGGGGCCCGGGAACCCCACAGGGGTCCCGCCATTCTTGTTTTCCATTGCAGACATGACTGGTGAACAGGAGATCCCAGCAGTGCCTCCAACGATGTAGCCCTTGCACCATGTGCCATAGGGCTACTACCCCTGCCTGGTACAGGTTAAGGGGCCTTGGTCCTGCTACGGTGGCAATTGGGGGGTTCTTTCCCAAAGTAATGAATAATAGTGCACCCAGAGTAAATTGTAAGTGGGTCAGGTGACTGATTGGTACAGCCCCCTGGGATACTGCACCTCCCCACCTCCCCAACCAACCACTCTGCACACTGGATCCCCAACACTCTTTTCCCTGCAAATATCATACAAACTGTCAGAAGGCAAAATGCAGTGAACCTCTCTTGACACAACAGTTTCAACAACAAACTCACAGCTTTATTGGGGTAAGGGGCGAGGAAAGGGGTACCTGGATGAGGAGTAGTTGTGGAATAAAAAAGAAGAGTTAGTGGCAATGGCAAAACATTAACCAAAAGGGCCTGTAGGCCAGTCCACCTCCCAGGCTGCCCACCCCCACTGGCAGGGCTGTGCCAACAACTATAAGGGCCCTCCTGCAAAATATTTCGTGGGGTCTACTTCAACACCAATAAGTGTAAAATAACCATTAGCGTATATGAAATTTTTATAGTGTAAGTTTTTTTGTATCAGTCCTGCTGAACATACACAGTTTGTCCATGCTGCCCCCCCGTTCCTGTCCCCCATCCCCCTTGCTGGCACCATGATCGAAGAACTTGAACAATGCAGTTTGTTTCTGCTCCTCCTGGGGATACCAGCACCAAGATTAGATGTTTTCAGTAATGGGCCATATTGCTTCTTTGTTCTGTACTCTCCCCTCCCAACCATGTGAAACTGGAGGTGGACTCTTCTGACACCTCTGCTGACAACCCCAATTTCAAATGGATATGCAATTTCCAAAGAGAAACTTGCAAGTTTGTCTGTGAGAAAAGGTTTTCTTAATTCTGACCTCTGAGGCAGGGGACCTACTAACAGTGTGGGCCCTATTGCAACTGCAGCTCTTGCACCCCCCCAGGTCATTGCCCTGCTCACTGGTACCAGTGTTATACCCTGAGAGGTCCCTGGGGTACCCACTAGTTGCAGGCCTAGGCGTTGCCATGGGTTGGCCGGCTGTTGGGGCCCTGAACAATTAGATTAAATTGTCAAAATCAAACTCATCCCCCCCCCTTGCTTTATTTCCAGGAGCTAGGTCTCAGGTACTCACGGTTTGCAGACCTCAACAGCTTTTGGAGTAACAACTGCCCAATGTCCTGGAGTGTGGAGCTCCACTCAGTTCGTGCAACAATGGGCAGAAGGGAGGATGGACTCTGTTCCCTTAGCATGTTGGATCTTGCTTGAAGGTCTTGCAGCTTGTACGCTTGATTGGAGATCTGGTCGCTTGTCACCTTCAGCTACTTCTGGCCCATTGCAGTGCTCGATGGCAGGTCCACACCATCCCCAGAAGTCCCAGACCTGGGACAGGCTCCACAGCTTGGGTTCCCACAAGGGTCGTAGGTGCCCTAGCACTCCAGCAAGTGCCAGTGACCTCCTGAGGCAGTGGGTCCCACTTGGAAGGGGTTAACTGGTTCCCTCCCTGGCTTTGGGTGAGGACCCCTAAGCAGTAGGAGTCCTTTGCAGTCCCTGCACTGAATCTGCGAATGAACTGGCAGCTGACAACTCTTCTGAATAACAGCAGTGACGGTTTGCCATGGGTGCTAGCCTCTTTAGCAATGACTTTGGATGGAACTTAGACCACAGCAATCAGCAGAGGGCTTGGAACTAAACAGGCCCCTGCCCACCCTTTTGTGCTTTCAGGTCCTAAAAGTGTCCACAACAGTTTATCTTCAGCCTTAGCTGGGACACAGCTCTTGGCCACTTTGCTTAGCTCACACTGCAAATTTACAGAACCTGGCTAGCACCCTGCACTTGAGATGCTTTGCCTCTTCAATCTCTCAAACAGAGTCCTAAATACTTAAAGCGGTTCCTCTGTAGCAACTGTTCAACTTTCAATCAGCAACACAGTTCTGTCAGATCAGTCCCATAAATAGTGCAGGGTCTCTGCAACACTAATCCTCTCCAGCCCAGTCAGCACAGTTCACAATACCTGGAGAGTTGAAGAAATCCGTCCAGTCTCTCACTTTCTTTTCTCCTGATATTCCTTTTCTGCAGTGGCAATCTCCAACGGAGGCCTGAGCAAGGCCTCTCACAGTCCAAATCCACTTACACAGAATCTTTCTGGCTTGAGAAGCGTCCGGGAACAGACTGACTCCAACCCACAAAGTCCCTGGGTTTTCACTTAAGTCTCTAGCCTCCTAATTGGCTGATTCTGCTTATCAGTCATCAATCACCATAGAGATCAATACTTCTTGATTATTCATTGGAGAAAGGTGATAGGTGCCTAAAATAGTAAATTCCTTCTCCCAGAAGTCCTCAGGTTCAGTTTTAGGCATCTAATCATCTCATTGGTTGTCTGACAGGGGTTAAAGCACCAGGAACATGGCTGCTTCCATCAGTTAAGCAGCAGTCCTTCTCTTGTCCCTGAAACAAAGTTCTGGTGCAGCCCACAGTAGCAGTTTATTAAATCAACAGTCCCCCATATATGTAGCCCATTTACTCCCCTGTCCAATGAGCCCACTCTCATACAATTAGGTACAGTGGTTCCCCAGTTGCTGTCGCCAAAAGACAATGCCCTTAGCTGGCAGGCTGTACCTCATTAATATTCATGAGGGCTCATGAATTATTCATGAACCCTCACTACATGCCCTTATTCAAACTTTATTTTAAAACATCAAAGTGGCTTGTTTCCGGCCTCCTAGTGGTCTCCAGTTCCCTTTTACCCTAACAGGGGCACCGGGACTGCTCAACCACCCCTGATGTGACCACACAACTGGTGGTCAGTGAAACCAAAGAGCGCAACCTGCGCATGCGCAATCGGCTGTGGCACCGTAGTGCAAGAGAAGGAACAGTGATCACGACTATCTCACCAAGCCCAAAGGGGCTTAGATCAAATACAAGGCTGGCTTGGGAAGGATTTGGGGCACCAAAAAGGATCAAGATACCAGAGGGGCAAAAAGGAAATCAGGAAAACCTGGTGATTAAGTTAAGACCCCGTGGGGGTACACTAAGGAGATCAGGAAGTACTTTTTCACAGAGAGGGTTGTAGACAGGTGGAACTGATTATGGTTCAAGCATAGGGGAGAGACAAATGGGTTTAGTTGGGGGCAACAGGGCAGAGGGGATAAAAAAGGAAAGAGAGGAGTAATCACTAGGGGACTCAGTCTCATAGGTTAGGTAGGGATAAGGGTAGACTGTCATCAATTTTTAAGTTTTATTTTCTGAGATAGTATATAGAGTTTTATTAAAAATGACCTTTCTGATCTTAAGTGTTGTACTAGCAAACAAAATAAATAATCCCAAAATACCAATGAAAACGCAAAACGATAATCACAGCAGCATAACAGAAAACTGTCAAAAACAGCAAATCAGGGTGCATTTTCATTTCCCTTTAATCTTAAATATGAAATATTTCAGCCTGATGAATAAATGGCTGGCTGAAAAGTTCAATCTTTTGCCTACTATTAAAGCAGTTTACAATGGGGGCAGAGCCATAGCTTAGGCGCAGTGACAGAAAAGGGTCTGTCATCCACTGATTTCAGTTTTGAATTAGGAATTATAAATAAATGCCACCCTACTTAAGAGGAATCTCCAGTACCTGTGATGTATGACTGAAGCCACATCTCTAAATGATGTGATCACATCTGTCTTTATCTGGTCAGTTTTTGGCATCAGGCTCCTGTTATTAAGGTGAATGAGCTTTAAGCCCCTGGGGTTGGGGCTGGCAGAAGGAAGGTTATGGGCATTGGGACAGAGCTGCTTTCTGTGTCTTCATAGGCAAGTAGTTATGAGATACAGAATAGCCTTTATCTATCACAGTTTCTAAGCATACTGCTCTATTCCAGCACATATGGCTTGGAAGGGTACTAGTGGTTGCTATAGGACAGCTCAATCAAGCAATCAGTGAATCAGTTTATTTGGATCACTGAACAGGAGAACTGATCATTAAGCAGATGTTCATTTACAATGGTGTCCTCATCAGAATGAGCACAGAATTATTACATGGTATACACAAGCTGACATACGGTAGTAAACAAGCAATTCAGTTCCAACAGCAGCCTAAATACTGTAATTCCAAGTTATAAGTTGATGGCTTTAGAAATGCAGAAAGGAAGCTGCTACATTTCAGGCTGAACCACACTTGAAGTAGTTTGACAGAAGTGGGCTTTAAGTACCCTGCACAACCAGGAATGGGTCCAAAGGTGTTTAATATAGAGGATGGTAGAAATATACATGTGATTTAAAGGACTGTGCAGGTAGTTTGCAGAGAGTGCACCTTCTGTGATTTGGGAGTGACCTACATGATGGGTCCACAAATGCTTGCAAGGAGAAGGGGCCAAAAATGGATCATGGAATAACATGGAAGTAGAACAAAAGCCAAATGGTCAGGTAGGTACAGACATCATTGACTAGGATCCCAGCTATCTTCATATTAGCAATGGTCTGCAGTTAGAAATATACATTACCTAGAGCCAAAGAATGTTTGTACTTTGGTGTCCTTTAACATTGCCCCTCTACTTCCCTGGACACATTCCAAGTTTGTGTCGAGGCAAATAAACAAGTAGTAAAGTGAGATACATGACTACCTCCACAGTGAAATGCTGAAGTTGCTTTGTACTCTGGTGGCTTATGAAAGTCCATGGACATTGTAAGTGCGCCATTACACAACCTCATATGCCTTTAGTTTATTCCTAATCACTCCAGCTTTTAAACTGAGTTCTGTGCATTAGAAACATAGAGAATAATACAAATTAATTTTTCAATTCCCTTGAACGTCAGAGCTGAAATCTTCCATGAACACTGAATGCCAAATGAGGTACAACAGGCTTCTGTGTTAAAGTTAAGCACGTCATTTTAAATGCCGAGATCTGGCTTTTGAATGGAGAGCACTTTTTTTGTATTGCAAAACTTGGAAGAAAATAAAGGAAATTTTTTCCTTGAAACTTGAGGTCTTGGAATATATTTCTCCCTTAAGGTCATGTCTATTTTTGAAGCATGACACTGTCCTGTCAGACCTATAATAGGTCATACATTTTCCAGATACAGAGGGACAGCATAATATCCTTTGTAAACTCCAAATCCTAAGCCAAAACCATTTTTACTATAATTGCAATAAGGAAGCACATTTACCCACAATTCCACTGGGGGTTGGTTGATTTTTCAACACAGTCTTTTGGTATGAGTTAACATATAACATAGTATCTTTTTTCTTATTGGTTTTAGAGACTGCTTTCTTATGTCAGTACACCACACTTGTCCTCATAACCTTTATGTTGTTTGTAGTGTCTCTCAAATTGGGCAAAATTAATTCAAACAGGTAACAACAGTAAGTAAAAGACTGCTTGACCTACCTCATGTTCATGTGTCAACTCAGCACATTACTCAGGGAGCAGGGGTTTGTGTATCGAACCTGGGATCCAGAATCAGACTAGTAAGAGAGCAGTATGCTTGGACCTGTAATTCCTCCACAGTGGGTTGACTGTATCTGCTGTTGCATTGCTGTGCCCTAGTGACCTGGGGTGGTGGGGCGTGCCTCTAGAATATTCTTTCTTGATCACACTGACACACAACAGAATCTTACCTGACTACATCAGGTTTCGCCCTCTGCTTGCCCTTACCATCATTTTAGTGACCTTCCTCCAGGATAGCTGTCGCTTCAAAAGAGCCCATGAAAGGTTAGCCATGGGGTGGCGTAGAGGGGGTGCAGAAGTACAGCCCTAGAGGAAATGGAATAGATTTCATGTATGTGGGGTGGGGTGGGGATTAAGCATAATAAGCAACTTCCAAACTTCCAAAGTAACCCAGAGAAAAACAAAACAGAATTCAGCAATCAAGTGGTCTGAGCTTTAGCCCCTCCAGTCCTGGCCTGGAATTACAGTACATTCTGGGCCACAGACACAGTCACTAAGGGGGTCACTGCAAAGTGGTTGCAATGATCACTTAGCAACAGCAGTGACAATATGCCCTGTTATGCCATGCACAAGAAGGGCCATAAGACTTCCTTGTGCGGTTGCTAAATTAATGTGACTTTCAGAGAAGAGTTCAGAATTACCATGCAAGTGGCCAGCTGGGCAATTCACAAAGCATGGCAGCTGTTGCTATTCAGTTGCAGACTTTTGTGCCACCCCTGCCTGTAGAACTACTACTACAGAAAGGTGGTGGCAGTGTTGCAAAAGCTTCTTCTGGATCAATTGAACTGGCAAAAGCTTGAGATTGTCATAATAATTCAGAGTGGAAGCACATTGTAGAGTAACAGAGTGGGAGGGTGTCACAGAATACCAGCTGTCACAAATCCACCCCTGAGGGTCAGGTCCACGGAGCTCACAGTGCCCACCCCTAAGTGTAATCCATGACAAGGAAGTGAAAAACAGGGGATACCCTCTTGAGTCCCTCTATAGTGCTCGCTGGCTTCACAACTGAACACTTGCCATGAAGTACTAGGGTCCCCTCTTTACTCTGGATTAGGGTACAATACCAGTCTCGAGTCTTGTAGCCAAATATGAACCCTTCTTGGTTGTTACACAAAGGGGGAAGATCAAGGCATTACAATCTATTCAGGGTAGCGTTTAACCCTGATTCTGACTTCTCCCACAAGGTGTGCAATAACCTGGTTCAAATCCCACCAGACTCATCCTTGAGACTTTTGTTTTCCCCCTATCTTATCAAGACTTTCCCTCTTCAGACCCTTTGTTTGATTTGGTAGCTTATGATGGCCCCCTTCGCGATAACAGTTTAGTCACAGATTAATACTGAACCTCTCAAAATTGCACACCCAATATAAGAAAACATCACTCAGGCCGGTTTTCTTAAAAACAATTTTTTTTTTTATTAAATGGTTACTAATCATACAGTTACAACTAAAAAGGTTAAATAATCTTTTTGGTCACAGCATAACAAAACAAAAGTGGAACTGTACAAAAAAACCCTCACTATGACAGTTATATAAAGTTCTACCCTAGTCTGTAATAAATTGAAGTCCCTAAAGAGTAAGTGCAGTCTCTAGTTCTCAGTCTGTGCCATGGCAGTTTTGCTTCTCTTGTGGTCAGGAGAGAGTCCAGATGAAAAGTGTCCCAGAAGATGCTCCAGGAAAATGAAAGAGAGAGACCCTGGTTGTCAGGCTCTTTATGTAGTGTTAAAAATCTCTGGTCTGTCCTAACTTTTAGGCCAGTAGATGTCACTCTTGTGCTTTCCCAAAGTCTTATTTTACTGATAACCTTTGATGTCTCAGTGTCCCATAGTAACACAATTGACATCAGGGAGTCAAGAATTCACATAGGTCTGCCAGAAAGGATGTTCTTGTCCTTTTACCTCTCAAGATGTAATTTACTATAACATTTTCCTGGAACAAAGCATCCTGTCTCTGAAATGCATGGTTTATGACAGGCAATGGATTTTGGCATAGCTCTGTTAATGGACCTTGAAATTAAATCTCAGTTTCCTGGCAGCAACTGCCCCTCAGGTCAGAGGAAGGTCAAACATTTTTTACAAGAAATCCAGTCTTTCTCACTATCCTATGTGATCCCTTCATTAATACTGGCATTTTTGTGGCATTTTAAATTTCACAAAATCACATCACAAAAACATATATAACAGAATTATATCTGCAAATATTAGACAGCTGGTGCCATTCTCGTCTCACCAGGTAGTGATATGAGAATGGGTGGGGGTCACTGGACTGCAAGGGTGATTATCTTGGTCACAGGACATTTACCTGGATGAGCAACTCAGAAGCATTACGCTAAGGAGAGAACAGGTAAGGGGAAATGCCCAGCAGCACAACCAGTCCTTACAATCTTGCACTGTGCAATGTTGCACATTCATGGGAGTTGTAAATCAACATGTTAACAGGAACATGGTGCTATTCCACGGTATTTTCATTTGTGCCCAATAACATCTGGTTACCTTATTTTTATTGTGACACAGTTGCAGGTAGATTTCAACTCTGCACTTTTGTGATCAATAACATCTGGCTACCTTATTTTTAATTGTGATACAGTTGCAGGTGGTTTCCTCCCTGCAACTCTGTACTTCTTTTGTGTTTAGCCACAAAGAGTGGCTGCACAGTGAGGTGCCTGTTTGCAACACATTTTGTATAACTACCCTTTTCAACTGAAAGCTGGTACTACCGCCCACCTTCCTTCCTTCCTTCCTTCCTTCCTTCCTTCCTTCCTTCCTTCCTTCCTTCCTTCCTTCCTTCCTTCCTCCACCCTGTGGTGCCTTCTGAGGAATCACACAGGGTGCCTTTGAACTGAGCTTCCATTGTGCAACAAGATAACACTGGCCTGAATCCCACCACCACAGTCATTGGCTTACTGTGTGACCCTCGGCAAGCCATCTGACAACCATATGCTTCGGTTCTTCCAGTGGTAAAAATTGGGTAGAAGCAGGCCCTTCCTAAAAAACAAAAACAAAACAAAAAACAGATGTTGAATCTCAGATGATCTAAACTAGGTCAGAAAATTGTCATTTTCTTTGAGGACATCTTCCTCCACTGTGGCCAACTTTGTGGTCCTGCCTTGGTAAGTACTCGGACCCCTTAGGAACTTAGGATGTTTGAGGACTCTGGTCTGTCCAATGAAGGATCCCACTATCACCAGCAGTACACCAACCCTGTCTGGAAAGGTTAACTTCATTGAGACATAAGAAAAAAAAATCTTAAATTGACACAGTTGGATGTTGCTGGACATCTATATCTTTTTCGTAATATTCTTCATAGGGTAGTGTTTGTTTTTCTTTCTCTATTTTCTCCTCTACACAAGGTTAGATAATGAAGTTATCCATTAAGGATGTTTCCGTCACATATTAGAAGAGAGAGGAGTTCTGGGGTCAAGATTCCAAAAGTGTGACAAATGTAAATCTACCATGCATAAATTGGACACCATTCCGTCTGCTGTAAGGGCCCTGGAATTATTAAATACTCCAGCACCTGTGGGAATTGTGGGACTGTGAAGCCCAAGACCTCACAGGCAAGGAAAGACAAACTGAAGCTTGATTCTAAGTTCTCAGGTAGGCCTCACCAGTTAACTTTGAGCTATCAACCAAAATCTGCACTGATGCCAGAGGCCCACAGGGATAAGGAGGTACTGATGCCCCAGATGTTCTTTCCTCCACTGTCAGCTCCTGCCAAGATCGTTGTTTTATAAGAGGAAGAGCCAACTTCATAGAAACATATCTAACCAGACTCTCTCTCCCATGTTGGAGGCAGGTTATGAAAGAACCACTATGAAGGGTTAACTTGCTCCTTCAGAGCAGTCTCCTGCTGGGCCTCAAATAAAGACAGAGTGTCTGGGTGTTGGTGCTCTGTGCTTCCTGTAGCAGCAAGTCTGGGAGTATAGGGAATGAATATTTATAAGTCTACTCTCTCTCTTGCCTATATAGGGAGCTTCAGCTAAAGCCTGGCGGGGAGTTTGCTGAGTTTTTCAGAGAAGAACAGTAGGGAAGCACAACCTTTCCTCACCTCAGCAAGGGGGCAGTTACAGCAAATCCCAGCCCAGGCCTCACAGGAGCATCAGGCCCCCAAAATAAGGCATGTGCCCCAGTTTACAGTAGAGATCTCTTGGCCATCAGACTGCATTTTTTGACATAGATTGGTATCAGTAGTGAGTCCTGTTTTATATAGGGAACCAGGCTCACAAGTCTGTGATTTTATTTTTGTTCTTGTAGAGTTTCTCTTCCTTCACCCTGCATAGCACTATCAGCAGGCCTGCTTGCCTTCATTGAATGCTGCCAAATTGTGAGTGAGCAATGCGCTTCTACCTGTCTGTGTTAGAGAAACTGACTAGTATAGCTCAGACATGGTGGCACGCACTGTATATCCTCCTACTATCCTGCCATCAGCTGGAAGACAGCAAGCAGTAGCAGGGAGCAGTGTTCAGCTGAGCACAGTGTTGTTAGCCCCTCCCCCACCCTCCTCCTTTCCCTCCTATAGTGAGTGCTAGTCTAGTACAGGCTCCACTCCAGTGAGTCCACCCACAATCCCTGACATTGACCCCATAGTGAAAGGTGGCATTGACCCCTGGGCCAGGCTTTCATTCTAAATCTGCATCCCCTCACTCCTCAGACTCAGTGGTCACGACTCCTTCTGGACCCTTGACACCTGGTCTGACTCAGAAGAAGCTGGCTTCACTTGGCAGCTCTCACCACATGGTGTTACTATAACAGTCATGGAATGAGTAGTACAGTAGTAGTAGTAAAGACCTTTATTTTTATATAGAATATAACTGTTAGGGCTTACAAAGTTGTCCTGTTATGGTAGCATTGTTGCATAAATCCTATAAGAGGTACAGTGTAGTGCACATAGTATATGTGAGTACACAATTACTGTACATAGTTTATAGGGAAAATGTCCATGCCTCAATTTAAAAGCAGTTGCATGTTTGAGACAGTTCCTTGTTAATGGCAGTTTTGAAAGCAGGCCTGGGTTGGCCTGGGTAACGCCCAAGGCTTAGAAAGTTGCACACATTGCTTGTAGCTGACGGGGATGAGAAAGGGACTTGATGGACAATTTCTTTTGCTCCAGCCACATGTGGCATGTCACAGTGGTGGGTAGGACCACTGCTCTGACTGCTGCAACTGTACTGGAGCAATGAGCAAGGGGCAGGACTCAGTTACTTCGGTTTTAATGATAATCATCATTTTACCAGAATCACTCAGACTGATAAAGAAGACAGAGAGGAGAGTGACTAGATTTCGCAGTACCATTTTCAGTCAATTGTCTCATTTGATCACAGCATCTTATTTTTAGTTTATAAAAGGGGCATTGGCAGTTCTGGTCTCTGATTGACTAGATGGCATGCAGCAAATCTGTTCTATGCAGGGTTTAAAAAAAGTGCTGGCAGTCACAAAACTGACCAGAACTAGAATCACTGCCCAGTAGAATTCTGACAAATCAGTTGGAAGTCATTTTTATTTGTCCACAAAAGCAAGACACACCATCACTTGTCATCTCAAAATGAAGTCATTTTTAACATAAGCATATCAGAAGATGAACTAGAAAACATTTTCAACGACTCGATGGAAGAACCAACAAACCCAGCAACAGAAGAAACCATGATTGGCACTGTGAGTACAGACATAATTACAAACACTTTAGCCACCAGTACAGTTTCATCCAGACACCTGTCCTTTACAAATGAACAGCTAGATGAGATAAAGGATGCTAGAAATGAACCTAATATGAAAAAAAAAACACTGTCTGAGCTCTGAGTAAGCAATAAGACATGATGGAGTGTGCACATAACATATATTACTAAGATATTATGCAGGAAAAAATAGGAGTGAAAACAACAAACACTGGTTAGAGAAAAAAATAACAAAAAGCGTAGTATTTACTGTGTTGCACTGAATACTTGAAGTGGAGAAAACCAAAAAAAATCACTTGCCCAGACTGTAAAAGTTAACTGTTTTTATTTATTTATTTATTGAATTCTCAGATTTACAAACACCTTTCAGCCAGGGGCTCTTTTCCAAAGGCACCACGTCTAAATTCAATGCAGTTTTATTGAAATTCACAGGTGCATTAAATGAAAAAGGCCCTTGAGAAAACATTGCTGCTTAGACAGTAGAAGGCACTGAAATATCAGGTTGGGAGTTACTTGAGGGTGTTCTGTGTTGAGAGGTGCTGCTTGTTTCAGCAGGCTCTTGGTGCTGTCCCAGAATACTGCTCCAGCACCTTCTGCCAGAGCAGGAAGCAACCCAATAAGATCGAGGAGGCTAGCTTTATTTCTGTGGCCAGTGACTGTGATTAGTTCCCTGTCTTCTAAGCCAGTCTCTAATAACAGTTGTAGGGCAGTAGCATGAATTGAATGGCTAGTATAGATGTCGCTAAGCCCAGCCTCCTTGCTAATGTGTGTCATCAGCATCGACAGCCCCATCAGCTCTTTCATATACCAGATTTCCACAGAGTCCAGGAAGTGCAGTGGAAGTTTTCTGGGGTGGCATTAAAATGACAGAGCATCTTTTGGCAACTTATTGATGTATTTTTGAAACTGGCAACTGGACAGTACGGTGACCGAAGTATATATATATATATATATATATATATATATATATATATATATATATATATATATATATATATATATAATTATGGTAGCACAGTAGTGCTACCATAGTTAGGGTTGAGGAGCCATTTACATGTTAAACCCAAAATTTTGCACCTTAATAACTTTGCAACCGTTTGACAGATTTGCCTGAAAATTGGAATACGTGATCAAGACCCATACGCCTTGGGATCTGCCAAGTTTCGTACCAGTTGGATACACGACTGTGTGTGGAGTTATTAATAGTGATCTGTGCGTGCGTTTACGCATTTTCTGGAATTCTATGGTCGCGCCTACAGGTAGCACGGTTTGTGCGACTGGTCCAAAATCTTCAGGGAACATGCAGCCAGGGTCCCTTTTTGTGCCTTTTGAAGATTTCGTGAAAAAATATTAAACGGTTCAAAAGTTATTCAAAATACAATTTCCCATTATAAGTCAATGGGAAAAGTTAACAAAAAGTTCGACAGTGTCACAAATGCACTTTTTACTGTCGCAAATTGCCCTTTTACTGTCGCAGATCTACCATTTTGTTTTCAGTTAGTGATCAGAAAAATGCTTGGCATTTAAAATTGGGACCCTCTAGCAACCTAATTCTTTTTGTATTCACTTAGTCGGGCCCTGAGGATGCTAGCCATGTCTTTACTTTGGGGTAAAATACCCCAGAAATATGTTTTTCAAATTTCTGGAAAAAGTACTTTTGCAAAGTAGTGTCGCACTCACGAAAGTGTCGCAAATTTTCCGAAAGCTTTCACAAATTGCGACAGTACTTTTCAAGGCTGTGGGAAATTTACAGCAATTCTTTGGCACCCTGCTGCAAAAGAATGGTTTGGTGCTTTGGCCTGAAATTTGGACAGAATGTAGCTGACATCTCACAGATGTAACTTGCAGTGTTGTGTTGCAAAAATATTACATGGCGGCAAAGTTACGGCACTCCAAAGTTGATGCTTTTTCCTATAGGATAACATTACGGCATCCGACGCATTGCAGCAATCCTTTGGCGCCCTGCAGCAATATAACGGCTCGGTCTTCTGGGCTGAAATTTGAAGGGAAGATAGCAAACATCCCATAGATGTGCCTTTTAATAGTTTGGTGAAAAAATATTACTGGGAGCCAAAGTTATGGCATTCTGAACGTCTCTTTTTTCCCGTGGGATAACATTACAGCATTCACCGCTCATTTCAGGGCCCGTATCTCAGAAACGGTGCGAGATAAGGACTTTTCATTAAAGAAACACAATAGGGGCTAAGTGCAAAACTAGCCAGGAAAGTCATAAATCATATGACTTTTAAAATTTTTTCCTACGTCGTACGGTTCCTGAGATATAAGCTATTTAGTATTCCAACTCCTCATTTTCTGCTCCGAGACCCATTATTATGCATACATTCTTTGTACTCACTGTCTTTCTCTATGCAGCTTTTGGGGAAAACCAGCCTGTGCACTTACATTACTGTTACTGTTGCTCTTTCCGCTTGCGGTTCCGTACCCGTTTCACTTACCATTCACGTCTACTCCACCATGTGCGTTATCCTTTGCATTTTATTTGTGCTTGTGTTGTCGTTATTTTTTGGCATTTGTGTCTATAGTACTGTTTCTGTTTCACTTTGCGTCACCATGCCCATTGACATTTCTGTTTGCAGGCATCATGTTACTATGTGACAAGACATCACGTGGCGGACCGTTCCCGTCTATGCCACCGTGTGCGTTACCCTTTCTGTTCTCATTCGCACTTGCGTTACCATGTGCGGCACTGTTAGCGCTTCTGTTTGCGTTGCTGTTCCTGTTACTATGTCACAAGACATCACGTGGCGGGAGCGCGGGGCCCTCGCCGCCGCATTACATGGCAGGGCCCCACGCTCCTGCTGCTGCATTACATTCACTATTTCTCGTTATCATTCTCAAAAAGAAGGGAAAGTAGAGGCAAAAAACTCAGTTTAATGCATCATTTAGGGTTGTTCCACAGCGACAAAGTGAGGAAATTCAGTGTTAGGGTTGAAAACCCTTGGAACCCCAGCCCACCCCCAACTGGCATTGGGGTGCGCATTGGGGTGTTAGGTCTAACTCTCACCCCATTCTCCTACTTCTGATGCTTTACACATGTGATGGGGTGAGAGTTGGGGCCGATGACCAATGCGCACTCCAATGCTGGTTGGGGGTCAGGGGTTTTCAGACGTGAACACCTAATTTCCTCACTTCAGTGACAACAACTAATGCATTAAACTGAGTTTTTCCCAATATGTATGTATATATATATATATATATATATATAGTATATATGCAATGGAAGTAAGTGTCATAAATGATTTATCTGCACAAGAGCAGTTTGACCGTGGGTAACCTCATGAGTGGCATAAGCCACGAGTGAGGTGTCCAAGGTCAAACTACTCGAGTGCAGTTAATCATTTATTACATGAGTTTTCCATTGCATATTACATTTATGCAATTCTTTTGTTTTTGCTTTTGTAGGAGGCATTTGTCAGTCAAAAAAGGGAATAAAAATTTAATTTTCTGTCATTTTGTGCTGATTATAGAAAATCTAAAAGGAATGCAGAAATGAAACACCTGTCATTTTGTAAATATTTTTATGCTGAACAACTTTTATGCTCAAATTCAATGCTATCTTTTTTGTTTTTAAGTTACTTGCATTTCTTTGATGAAAAAGTGCACAACAATAAAATTTTCTGCTGTTTCTCACTAATTATGAAAAAATTAAAAACTACCTATAAATGAAACACCACTCATTTTGTAGATATTTCTGTTCTGAATAAACTTTGTGGTCACACAGTACCCTGCTATCATTTTTCATTTTAAAGTTATTTACATTTGTTTGCTGACAAAATAAAAAAAAAAGAATTTTATGCTGTTTTTTATTATCAAAAAATCTAAAAGGTATCAATGAATAAAACACAGCTCATTTTGTAGATATTTCTGTGCTGAACAACTTTCATGCTCACAGTACCCTGCTATCATTTTTCATTTTAAAGTTATTTGCATTTGAATATGGTTAATACTGCTACTGAGGTTGAACATTCTAAATGACATAAGTACTGTATAGATAAATGACTGGTGACATAAACGCTGTATACATAAATGACATTTATGTACACAGTAACTCAGATAAACAGATTTATCACACTCTGTTTATCTCCACCCCATATATATATATATATATATATATATATATATGAAATACAAAATCACACATGCCCCCACAATGCAAAGTATCATGGGCTGCATATGCAAATCACCACATAATACTATGCTGGTTCAACTTTAAGCAGAAATGCATGGTGCCAAAAGGCCTTTCACACAGTTTGCAAAGGGTGCCAACAGAAGACATAGACACATGTTTCATCCTACCAGGACTCATCAGTATGCCTCGTCTGTTTGACACCCCAGTGTAATGAACCAGCTACCCTAAGATGGTCTATCTGGGTTATATTATGGTGAACCCACTTAAAACAAAAAAAGCTATTTGTGCAAGCACTGAGGCAATGGTTACCTCAAAGACCATTTGGCTGGGAAACCAAGTTTCAAAGAAATACAAAATCACACATGTCCTCACAATGCAAAGCATCATGGGCTACTTATGCAAATCACCACAGAATACTGTGCTGGTTCCACATTAAGCAGAAATGCATGGTGCGGAAAGGCATCTCACACAGTTTGCAAAGGGTGCAAACAGAAGACATAGACACGTGTTTCATACGTGTGTGTATATGTTTATGTATGTGTGTGTGTATGTATATATATGTGTGTGTGTGTACATATGTATGTGTATATATATATATATATATATAGATACAGATATATATATATGAATATGTATATCTATATACTGTATCTATATATATATGTGTGTGTATGTGTGTGTGTATAGTTTTATATATCTATATATATATATCTATATATATATATATATATATATACACATATATTATGGTAGCACGGTAGTGCTACCATAGTTAGGGTTGAGGAGCCATTTCTATGTCAAACCCCAAAACTTTGCACCTTAATAACTTTGCAAGTTTTGTACTGGTCAGATATACAGCTACGGAGTTATTAAGCATGATCTGTGCGCACGTTTACGCTTTTTCTGGAATTCTACGGTCGCGCCTACAGGTCATATGGTTTGCACGACCAGCTCAAAATCTTCAGGGAACATGCGGCTGGGGTCCCTGATGTGCCTTTTGAAGATTTCATGAAAAAATATTAAACGGTTCAAAAGTTATTCAAAAAACAGTTTCCCATTATAAGTCAATGGGAAAAGTTAACAAAAAGTTCGACAGTGTAGCAAATGCATTTTTACTTTCGCAAATGGGCCTGTTACGTTCGCAAATCGGCCATTTTGTTTTCAGTTGGTGATCAGAAAAATGGTTGGCATTTAAATTTGGGACCCTCTAGCAACCTAATTCTTTTTGTATTCACCTAGTCGGACCCTGAGGATGTTTGCCTTGTCTTTATTTTGTGGTAAAACACCCCAGAAATATGTTTTTCAAATTTCTGGAAAAGTACTTTCATAAAATTACTTTCGTGCTCACGAAGTGTCAAGCACTGCAAGCTTTACTGAAGTGCGACAGTAGTTTTCCATCTGTGGGAAAGTGAAAGCTATTCTTTGGCACTGCGTTGCAAAAGAACCGTTGGGAGCTTTGGGCTGAAATTTGGAGGAAACGGAGCCGACATCTCACAGATATGCCTCTCAGTGTTGTATTGAAAAAATATTACACAGTGGCAAAGTTATGGTACTCCAAAGTTGACATTTTTCCCATAGGATAACATTACGGCACCCGACGCATTACAGAAATCCTTTGGATCCCTGCTGCAAAATAACGGTTTGGTCTTTTTTCCTGAAATTTGGAGGAAGACAGCCAACAGCCCACAGATGTGTCTTTCAGTGGTTTGGTGAAAAAATATTACAGGAGACAAAGTTATGGTGCTCGAACTCTCTTTTTCCCATAGGATAACATTACGGCGTTAGCGCGCCTTTCAGGGCCGTATCCGAAATGGTGCGAGATCACGGACTTTGATTGGAAAATTCTTAGCCCCTAAACAGGGCTAAGTACAAAACTAACCAGGACAGTCATAAATCATACGACTTTTAAATTTTTTTCTACGTCATACGGTTCCTGAGATATAACTTATTTAGTATTCCAAGTCCTCATTTTCTGCTCCAATACCCATTATTATGCATACATTCTTTGTACTCACTGTCTTTCTCTATTCAGCTTTTGGGGAAAACCAGCCTGTGCGCTTATTACTGTTACCATTGCCCTTTCGCTTGTGGTTCCATGCCGTTCACTTACCGTTGTTAGCGTCACATACCACCCGCGTCGTCATCCTTTGCGTTTTCATTTGCGCTTGCGTTTCTGTTACTTTTTTGCCATTTGTGTCTACCGTACTGTTTCTATTTTTTTCAACCCTAACAGCGAATTTCCTCACTTTTGTTGCTGTGGAACAACCCTAACTAAGGCCATGCAACTACTAAGTGTGATACGTTGTATGCAGCTGCAATCAGGGATGTGTACGTTTGGTGTACATGGCCTCAGTTTTGGCTCCCACTTGGACCAAAGTAGGAAACCCTGCAAGTAGCAGCAGGCAGCACCAGGTTGAACCTGTTGGGAGAGGCCCCATGGAGTGTGGCACAGAAGGAGAGAATATGGATCTACTGCAAGGGCAGACACAAAGAGATGTTTCTATGCCTGTGTCCCAGATGGACAGTATGACAGAAGGATCCATGGACCCATGGAAGGGGGATCCTAGTCCTACCCTAGTAGGGGAGGATGAACTGCAAGAGACACTGAACTGGGAGGTGTCTTGCTCCATGCCCAGTGAAGAGTGGACTGTGTCGGGAGTGAGGACATCTGCTCACTCCTGGGTTCAAATCCTGATTGAGGAAGAGGAGGATGAAGATATGTATCTTCGTGTTGAGGGTCCTTGTGAGTCACCTCAAGCTCTTGCCTCAGTGGAGCCAGAGAGAGAAGAAGAAGGCTCCAGTACCCTGTCTACAAAGATGGTCACGGACAAGTTCTTTTGTTCTTTAATTATGCGGCACTGGCTTAACCAGGACTGGCCACCCCCAAGCCGAGCCATGGACTGCATACTTGTGAAGAGTAGTGAGGAGGAGAGACTATTACATAGAAGGGCCACCACCATATATAAGAGGTCCTTTCCTACCTTTCCTTGTAGAGTTTGGAAGAAAATTGAACAGAACAGGAAGTCCTGGTTATTGGAAGAGGCAAGCAAGAATTTGCATCCTGGTGCAGCAGCAGCATGTGTCAGGGACAGAGTCATAAATGATCAACTGAAATTCTGGAAATTAGGCAGAAATTTGTTTATGGACACTGTGAAAATTATGGACAAGGCAGGGAATGAGACATGCCACAACATAAACTTTGAACGCCCAGATGGTGTCATAGTTCTTGCACCTCAACCCTAGTGGTATTACCCTTAATGGTGCCACTCCCTGTGAATATGCCCAGTCTGCCAAGAGGGAAGCTAAGCAGTGGCAGTGCAGTGTCTGTCATCCAGCAGCAGCAGTATCCAAGGAGGAAGATGCAGCTCTACTGGTATTCCAGGATTCTTCAGGTGCGTCCAGATTCGTCAGCCCAGCAGTGTTTTCCCATTTCCATTGCCTGGCCTTTCAGATGACATCAATCCAGCTGTTTTCTTGTTTCATCACCTGGTTTCCCAGATGACATCACCCCAGCTGTTTTCCTGTTCCATCATTTGGTTTCCAAGAGGACATAATCCCAGTTGTTTTCCCGTTTCATCGCTTGGTCTTCCAGAGGACATCAATCCAGCTGTGTCTAAAGATGCCGCCAGAGGGGAGAGTCCTCTGCTTGAAGATGTAAAATTATCCTTTGTTTTCGGTCTTCAAGGAACTGGTAAGACCCATTTTTCTATGTTTTACTGACCTTGCACAACACACCTTACACTGACAGACTACCACAAACTGTTTGAATTGTCCTCAGAGACTCTCCCCATGGATTGCAGTGCTTTTCAGGCCCTGCCCTGTTCCAGGACTGTTCTTCAGCAGGTTCTGGCCAAAGAGAGTCTCTTTTATGGACCTTGCCCTCGGGCAACAACATTCTGATACTAGTATGGGACATTTAGGGCATTCCATTCCCCAAAATGTGTTGTATAAAAGTCTGTTTTTCCATTTTTCTACTTTTCTAAAATATATTGTTGGGATTCTCTAGTGTTCAGGTGGAGATTTAGACACTGTGTGGTATGCAGAATGTGGTTTTGTGTTTTTCTTCCCTTGCAGGTGTTCCTGACGAAGAAAAGAGAAGAAAAGAAGAGGATGTGGGAGTGCAGCCGAGTTCCTCTTTTTCCCCGAGTTTTAGGATTGTTGTGGTTAACAGGGTGTTAACCTGTTTTTCCTTCACAGGTGTGAAGAGTGTGGGGAAAATTGTGGGAAATGTAAAACATTGCAATGTGTTGTTTCCTTGTTGTTTTTGTTTGCAGGTGTCCTGGGCTTGGGGGGAAGATTCCCTCAAAAGTAACCTGGTCAAATAGATTTTCCCCATTAGGGCATGCTTCAGGCAGTTTCTTGGAGCCACTGATTTTCCATAGATAGATCATAGGATAGAGGCTGAAATTTCATCAGCCAGCCTCTGGGCCTTTAGTGTTGCCTGGCTGTGCCTAGCACATGGTAGGGGAGAAGTAGTGCTACCTCCCCATAGGTAACACAGAGGGTAGGATGGTCTGGTGTCGGGTAGAGGAATGACTGCAGACAGTCATTTACCTGGCATGGGGTGACTGTAGCCCCCCTGTTCCTTGGGGTTACTAAAATCCCATCAGTGTCAGTGTTAAGTAGGGAAAGCAGCAGGTGAATAACTAGTTAAATAGATTTTCACCTGGTCCCTCTCTGCTTACTTGGTCTCGGCTGAGAGCAGAGAGGTGATGTCATTTAGAACTCTCACAGCATCATAGGCCACATAGCTAGCTGTGACTAGGGGAGTTTTAGAATTTTGAGGATTCTTAGTTCTGAGTTCAGTGTGAGCAGTTGGAGGAGAGAAGAGCTGCTGTGTGGGCTCTGCGGACAACCTACTTTTTCTCACCCTAGTCTGAGAACCATTTACCCGCCTTGCTGAAGTGGCTGATACTGTCTTCAGGAATTCCTGATGTCCTGATCCCCAGTGGGATGAGGAGGACTGCCGAGGGATCTGAGGGGTAGTCCCCTGTTTGATCCGAAACATTTCAAGCTGCCTTTTTGTGTACAAACTGTGAGTAAATTCTGTCTGTGAATCCCCAGGAGAGAGGTACCTGCTTTGTTTTCTTTGGGGATGTTACTCTGATAAAGGGACCTATTCACCCAGTTCTGTGCTGAGACTGTTCTCAAGTAGTTTTCTCAAAGCTGGCAGACAATACTGGAGTCCCAGGTGTGACTTATACTTTGTACAGAACTTTAATTTTACACTCCTTTGTAGTGTTTCCTAATGCTAATGTGCTAAACATTTAAAGAAAGCATAATTTCTACTGTTTATTATCTGTTGTGGTGTAACTCTGAAAGAATGGCTGGGTATGGATGAGGAAGCAAAAGGTGGGCAACCCCCCATCTGGAATGACCAGTTCAGCACTTTGGGTTCTGTAAGGGTGCCTGTTTTTCAGGTCATTTGACCAATGCCTGAAGATGGAGTTTACCCCTTGACGTGGGTTTTGCTAGTCTTGAGCACCAGTGTGTTCTGTCATGGCCAATATGCCACATGTCCTACTTTAAAGCCTGTGTCATATAGGAATATGTTCTAAGTCATGGCCTAGTGCCAATAGAAGAAGAAACTGTGTGTTCCGTTATGGCCAGTGTCAAATTTCCAGATGTCTAATCCTATTCTATATGGGCAGTTCGAGTTTCTGTTTTCTACAGATGTTGTTCTGCATTGCCTTGTGCCACGAAGTGTAAACCCTTGGGGGCCCATCTTTGCCTTTATGTACCAACTGTTTTGGAAAAAAGCCACATTCTAGAATCCCAGCCTGGTATAGACAATCTAGTTACTTCTTCCTGTGTGGATTTACTGGGTACCCCTTCAGAACTGCAAACCTAGCATAGCCCTCAGCAAAGTTTCTCTACTCAGGACCTGGGTTTGGTAAAGGTCTGTTTGTGCCTTGTACACACTTTGTGTTTATATTGCTTTGTGCCCCCACCCCTTTCTTTTGCCCTAGACAGAAAAAGTATGGGAGGTGTACTTACTAGTTAAATAAGTGTCTGGTGTGGGGTTACATGAGCTACCGCACTTTAACCAAACCAATAGCCCATATATTCAATTTGTCATTATCCTCCGGCGAACTCCCTTCCATTTGGAAAGTGGCACATGTAGTCTGCTATTAAAATACAGTGATCCCAGTGATTTAAACAATTATAGGCCAATATCCTTACTGCCCATCCTTTCAAAACTACTCGAAAAAGTAATAAATACCCAGCTAAGAGAATATTTAGACTCGGCTATGATATTAAACCATATCCAATCAGGGTTCAGAAAAAAACAGTATGATATCCGCTTTAGCTAAGGTAACTAATGATTGGCATCTGGCACTTGATTCCAAGCAGTACGTCAGCACCTTATTTCTTAACCTGAGTAAGGCCTTCGATTCAGTTGACCATGATCTGTTATTGACCACTCTCCAAGACACTGGCGCAGATGCTATTGTAGTCAGTTGGGTCACATGCTTTCTAAAGGGCAGAAAACAACATATTAAGGCACACGGAGATCTATTCCCACTCAAGATTCTGCCCAGAGATGTCCTCCAAGGATCAGTCTTGGGATCTTTACTCTTCACTATCTACATTAACAGTATCGGCACAGGCATCAGTCGAGCAAGTGTACATTTGTTCGCCGATGATACCGTTATTTATGCAGCCGAACCTACTCTGGAGCTTGCCTGTAATGCATTGCAAGGTGAATTTGATTTACTTCAGCATAGTCTCTTGAATCTTAAACTCTTACTGATTGCAAAAAAAAAAAAAAAATGAAGGCTATGGCTCTATCACCAATCTTCACCCCAGATAAATCCCCCACATTAGATTTTCAGCTACCAATAACATCCCTCCTAGGTGAGCCCATTGAACCTGTAATAAAGATCAAGTATCTTGGCTTCTGATTAGATCTTAAACTTTCTTACACGGTCCATATAGAAGAACTGTGCAAGAATCTAAAACAACACCTAGGTCTGTTCTTCAGAATCAAGCATCTCCTAACTCAGGAAGTCAAGCTAAGACTAGTACAATCTACATTCCTCCCCCTCTTGGATTATGCAGACATTCTATACAAACACTTCCCCCACTCAGCTCTGGTAAATCTTGACACATCGTACAATAGAGCCCTAAGATTTATCACCAGCGCCCCGTTCAGAATGCACCGTTCTGCCCTATATGCTACGCTCGACTGGCAGTCTTTAACAACCAGAAAACTCAAAAATGCGGCCACCTGGACCTTCAGAGACCTATCTGGTATGCCACCATCATATATCTCTAGCCTTCTAACATACTCCACTGGAACCTATTTGCTTAGGAGTTGTTCTTACCTGTGCCTAGACATCCCCCGCTACAGAACTCGATATGGGGCCTCCTCAATAAATTACTATCTTCCCACTCTACAGAATAATCTACAGAGATCTCTAAAACTCTCTTTCCTAATTAAATGTCTTCCTTTAAATCACTCTTAAGATGACATTTTATTGACCCCTGTAGTTGCTACTCCTAACCCTGTCCTGTCCTGCTAGGTCAGCCATGGTGCAGAGTACCTAAGCACCTTCAGGATAAGTGTCAATATTCAGTCCGACACCCCAATCCATTCATACACACACCCTCCTCCCTCTTGTTCCTTCCTTTCTTCTATCTCCTCTCTAGGTCTTCTCCCCCTATCCTTCTTGATGCCCCATTCCCACCTTTTCTAATTATGTTGCTCAATAACTGTATCTAACTGAATGTCACTGACTTAGGTATGTTATCAACACTATTGCTCTATGGTCATTGTTATCGCATTGACCTAAGACACTGTATCCCTCATGCGTGCTAATCAGCAAGTATTACTACCTAGCATCTTGGACTTTTGCATTTTTGTAGACACTGCATATACTGCACATTACATATATTGTTTGGATGTATCTAATGTTTTTAGTATCTTGGATTCTGGTATTTTATTGCCTCGGTATATACTGCACATTGCATGTATCATTTGGATGTATCTAATGTTTTTAGTATCTTGGATTCTGGTATTTTGTTGCCTCTGTATATACTGCACATTGCAGGTATCGTTTGAATGTATCTAAAGTTTTTAGTATCTTGGATTCTGGTATTTTGTTGTCTCGGTATATACTGCACATTGCATGTATTGTTTGGATGTATCCAATGTTTTTAGTATCTTGGATTCTGGTATTTTGTTGCCTCGTGATATACTGCACATTGCAGGTATCGTTTGGATGTATCTAACGTTTTTAGTATCTTGGATTCTGGTATTTTGTTGCCTCGGTATGTACTGCACATTGCATATATCGTTTATGTTTTTAGTATCTTGGATTCTGGTATTTTGTTGTCTCGGTATATGCTGCACATTGCATGTATCGTTTGGATGTATCCAATGTTTTTAGTATTTTGGATTCTGGTATTTTGTTGTCTCTGTATATACCACACATCACATGTATCGTTTGGATGTATCCAATGTTTTTAGTATCTTGGATTCTGGTATTTTGTTGCCTCTGTATATACTGCACATTGCAGGTATCGTTTGAATGTATCTAACATTTTTAGTATCTTGGATTCTGCTATTTTGTTGTCTCGGTATATACTGCACATTGCATGTATTGTTTGGATGTATCCAATGTTTTTAGTATCTTGGATTCTGGTATTTTGTTGCCTCATGATATACTGCACATTGCAGGTATCGTTTGGATGTATCTAACGTTTTTTGAGTATCTTGGATTCTGGTATTTTGTTGCCTCGGTATGTACTGCACATTGCATATATCGTTTATGTTTTTAGTATCTTGGATTCTGGTATTTTGTTGTCTCGTTATATGCTGCACATTGCATGTATCGTTTGGATGTATCCAATGTTTTTAGTATTTTGGATTCTGGTATTTTGTTGTCTCTGTATATACCACACATCACATGTATCGTTTGGATGTATCCAATGTTTTTAGTATCTTGGATTCTGGTATTTTGTTGTCCCTGTATGTACTGCACATTGCATGTATCGTTTGGATGTATCTAATGTTTTTAGTATCTTGGATGCTGGTATTTTGTTGCCTCGGTATATTCTGCACATTGCATGTATTGTTTGGATGTATCAATGTTTTCAGTATCTTGGATTCTGATATTTTGTTGTCTCGGTATATACTGCACATTGCATGTGTTGTTTGGATGTATCCAATGTTTTTAGTATCTTGGATTCTGGTATTTTGTTGCCTCGGTATATACTGCACATTGCATGTGTCGTTTGGATGTATCCAATGTTTTTAGTATCTTGGATTCTGGTATTTTGTTGCCTCAGTATATACTGCACATTGCATGTATCGTTTGGATGTATCCAATGTTTTTTTTTATTTAATAAGCTTTATTGAGTTTCAACAATCCAAATAAAACAATACAACAATAAAACAATATTACCAGCTATCAGATCCATCAACTCAGGTATTAAAACATAACATAAAATCATTCAGACAAAACCCATACCCCCCCTAGAAAAAAAAGGCAATTTAATAGCTAAACCCCCCTCCCTCCCAAGTCACACACTGTTATTTACATTTAGACCAGAGCCCAGAGTGTAGCCCAAGCTGTCAAGGCTTCCATACTGCCAAAAGAGTCTCCAAATTGCCCCAGATCGATAAGTAGGCCTTTATTCTATCTTGCATAGAGGCTATGTGCCTTTCCAATTGCAGCGCTAACATGACCTCCCTATACCATTCCATTGTAGAGGGGAGTTTGTCTTCTGCCCAATGCCTCATAATAACCAGTTTAGTTACCACAGAGATAGGTAGTATATGTGCTTTTCTGACTCTAGGGGTGCCGGGGGGGGGGAATAACTTAGCAGGCACGCCCTGGGTAAACAAGGCCTCTAGTCCCAAACTAGGGTCTAAGGTATTACTAATGGACTGCCAGAGCACTTGCACCCCCGGGCAAGTCCACAGCATGTGATAAAGTGAGCCCATGCCACCTTTGCACTTGCCACAAAGTGGTGAGGCCAATCTCCCCATTTTAAACAACTTCACTGGCATAAGGTAAACATTGTGCATAATATTAAAATGAATTCACCTGAGCCTGTCTTGTTTTATGTATTCATACATTGAATGCCAAAGATTCCCCATAAAACAGGATCCTCAGGAATTCTCAATTCCTTCGTCCAGTAGTAGCAAATCCCGGTTGGTAGCTTAGAGTCCAAAACTTGTAAAGTTTTATAAAAGGTAGAAACCGAGTGGGGTTGGGAGGCCATCTGGAGGAGTGAGGATACATCCATACCCACTGAGTCTTTCAATGGAACATAGGAAGAAAAGGAGGTAAGGGCCTTGCTGATTTGAACATATTTGAAGGCGCTTTTGTCTGAGACCCCAGTGGAGCTCTGGAAGCGGTTAAAAGGGAGTGGTCTCCAATTCGACCAGAAATCAGAAACATTACAGTAATTCATCTGAGGCCAAAAAGTGGAGAGTATTGGATAGCCTCCAATCTTAAAGTGTGGGTTACCTATAATAGGCTGGTCCACCAACTGACACCACCGCACTCCAAAATTTTTCTGTATGTAACTGGAAAGAGGCCTTAAGTGACCAACCCATAGGGTTGTTCCTAAGAGGCTTAGGAATATGGGATGGAGAAGTATATAAGAGGGCCCCTAGTGAGCAGTTAACTCTGGCTGCCAGATGTTTCTCTATATTGAGCCATAAGGGGAAATATTCCGACAGTCCAAATTTCTTATTCCAAAAGGCCAGTTTACTAAAGTGAAATGCTATATAATATAGGAAAAAGGAGGGGGCCACAAGGCCCCCTCTAAACTTTGGGGCTGTTAATTTAAAATAGGATCTACGAATGCCTTTCCCCCTCCAGAGGAAACCATTCACTAACCTTTGGAGTTTGGAAAACCATGTTTTCGGTAAAAAGCTCCCTAGCATTCACATTGGATACAAAATCCTCGGTAGAATATTCATTTTAACAACATTCAATCTACCCCACAGGGAGAAGGGGTGCAGGCCCCATCTCTCCATATCCCCGGCTATCGTTTTGATTAAATCACCGAGATTATTTTTGATCATGGTTCCAATATTTCTAGAAACTTTTATACCCAAATATACTATGGACTTTGCTTCCAATGAAAGACTGTAAGGGGACAGTTCCGCCTTGCTCACTCTACTGTTTAAGGGAAAGACCCTAGTTTGGGCCCGATTCAGCTTATAAAATGATACTTTAGAAAATTCCTTGATTTCAGCTAACATGGCTGGGACTGATAGACTAGGCTTCTCTACGTGTAATAAGATATCATCTGCATATGCTGAAAAGGCGAGTCTTGCGGCTCCCATCTGAATCCCTTTAATACTAGTGTTGCTTAGCAGCCTGCAAAGCAAGAGGTCTAGGTATAGGTTAAAGAGCAAGGGAGACAAGGGACACCCTTGCCTTGTGCCCCGAAACAACTGAAAAGGAGAGGATAACACTCCATTGCTTTTAACTTTGGCTGATGGGCGGAGTATAGAAGTTGTACCCATCTCAGGAACTCATCAGGCATGCCAAAGCAGGTCAGGGTGGCAAAGAGAAAGTCCCAGGAGACCCTATCAAATGCCTTTTCTGCATCCAGGGACACCAGCACCATCGGTATGCTGGAGTCCCTGGCAGCAGAAATAAAGTGTAGCAATTTCCTCATATGATCCCCAGACAACCTTCCAGCCATAAACCCCACCTGCTCGCTGCCTATGAGGTTGTCCATTACTCTTGAAAGCCTGGTAGCCAGGATTTTCGCCAATATTTTTATATCCGAATTCAGTAGGGAGATAGGGTGGTAACTTCCGAAATTTAGTGGGTCTTTCCCAGGCTTCAAAATTAATGATATCACTGCTTCCTGAAAACTAGGATCTGATACACCATTATCATACCAATAGCTAAATACGTTCCTTAATACTGGGCTTAATATGGATTGACAAGCCTTACAGAGATTGTTTGGTAGCCCATCTGGCCCAGGAGACTTATCAATAGGTAGCTGCCGAATAGTCTGTTGAATCTCTGCTAGAGATATTGGAGTGCCAAGGGAGGCAGCCTCCGCAGCTGTAATCTTAGGCAAACTCACTGAGCTGAGATAACGTTCCATATCGGCATTGGTGGGGCACAAAGATGGGTCCACCGCATAAAGATCCTGAAAATATCTACTGAACCCTTTTGCAATTTCGTGCAGGTCGGTACATACCTGACCATCTTGGCCAGAACTAATTCCTGCAATAAATTGTGAAGTCTCTAACTGCAGGATACGCAGAGTAAGTAGCTTCCCTGATCTCTCCCGCATCTCCAGGTATTTAAATTTAGTTCTCTGGAGAGCCAGCTCCGCTCTCTGAGATATAAGTCCTGTATACTGGGCCTGCGGCTGATACAATCTGGTCCACATATCTGTCGAGGAGACCTGGGACAGATTGTGCTCCAGACTTTTAATAGATGCAAGGAGGGTATCCATTTTAGTCCTCTGACACTGGGCCCTTTTCGATGCCATTCTTATAAACTCCCCCCTCAGAGAACATTTTAGAGCCGCCCATACCAAATCATACTTAGTGACTGACCCCCGATTACTAGTAAGGAAAGACGTAATAAAATCCCTGATATGTTCCTGAGAAACATGGTCTCGCAGTAACTGAGTATTCAGTCACCACAGAGGTGATCATTTACCTCCTGCCCCTAACCAGAAGCTCATGCTGACTGGCGCATGGTCAGACAGGACTCTGGCCGATATCTCCACTCGAGAGACCCCAGCCATTGCAAAAGAACTTAGGAGCAAGTAATCAATTCTGGAGTACATTCCATGTGCCGTGGAGAAAAAGGTATATTACTTCTCTGTAGGGTTAAGGACTCTCCACACATCCAACAGCGCTGCCCCATTAATCAGGTCTTTCATAGCTCGCTGGGCTGGAGCTAGACCACGCTTACCGTGATCCGATCTATCCAGCTCTGTCTGGAGTACTAAGTTCCAGTTCCGGCCTAATACTGTAAGTTTTGGTGGGTTAGTCACCACTAAATTTAGCAAGTGAACAAAGAATGAAGGAGAGTCAATGTTCGGCCCATAGATTGAGCCAAGCAGGACCGGGTGGGATTCTAGCATGCCGTGTATCAGGACATAGCGGCCCTCTGGGTCCCAAACTTCTTGAGTTAACTTGAAAGAAACATTTTTTGCTATTAATATCGTTACCCCCCCCTTATTTGTTGCTCTCCCTGCTCCAAAAACTTGCCCCACCCATTGCCTTTTAAAAAGGGTGATATCCTCCCTCTTCAAATGGGTTTCTTGGAGAAACACTATTCTTGCTCGCAGCTGCGATAAATGCTTCAGTATTATTTGCCTCTCAGCCCTATCCTTGGCCCCTTTAATATTCCAGCTTACAAAAAGATATTGGTTGCTCATGCCCCGGTGAAGCAGTGGAAGAAAGGGTAGGGGAAAACAGGAGCATAAAACTAAGAGACCTCAATTGCCCTTGCCTAGCAGATATTGCTAGCACAGGATTGAGCTGCAGACTCAATAAAAAAGCCACGCTGCTCGTTGAAACATTCCTGGACCAGGAGAAATGATAATGTGTGGCCATACCCCCTTTTCCACAACCACCCCCTCTTAATAACAACCCCATTGATTCCCCAATAGCTATCCCTCTCATAACCTACAAACCCCAACTTGAAAAACCACCCCCAGTTCAATATAACTGCACTCCAATCATCTACTTGCCACATGATGTTAAATACTAGCAACCTAAGCATAACAGTCTCGTCCCTACAAGCCCCTTCCCCACCCAGTTGCTCATCTATATGAGCGCAAAGGCTCAAACTGTCTAAGGATAACTTGTGTAAAGTTCTTTATGTCCTTTATATTCATATCAGACCCGAAATACAACAACTCAGAATTTCAGCGATTTGATGTCCCTGTGAAAATTCAATGAAACTCTATTATTTAGATTGATAAACTCCATCTCTGTAAAACTACACATGAATATACTCTAGTACTAGGCTACTCTAAATAATAAAACTGTTAACCACTAACGCAGCAATAGTAGACTCCTTATCCCTCCTCCGATCAGGAAGAAGGACCCAGGGTAAACAACTATCACCTAAACTTTATGCTCCAACCGCAGAGTAGCCTGCTTGGATCCAGTAAGTGATTCTAAGTCCTTGAATCATATTGGACAGTCCGCCATCCAAAGAGAAAGCCCAGAGCACTGACCCTCTTCGAGTCTCATTGAGTCGCTAGTTCGGAAAGGAAAAACTGAAAAAACCATATATGGGGTTCGGGAGCTCTTGGTGCCTTCGACTGCTCCCTTTCCTCGACTAGTCCTTCCAGAATTGGAAACTAACAAAACAAATATCCCCCTTTATATAAAATCTCCGTAAAAGGTCAGTCTTGTTGGAATATCACCCATCCAGCCGCCTTTCTCAGCTTTAACAAAATACACCAGGACGTCATTCTCATACTCTTAAATGGACCTAAAACCGAATAAAGGCCTGCTGCGAGGCATCCCTCCTAAATGTACTGATGTGATCACTCGGGGGATAAAATAAATTCAATCTTCTCTCTCGCCCTTGCCTTCACTGCAAAGGAGTAGAAAAGAGTTCAGGTTAAGCACAGTCACTGTTATAAAACGAAAACTCAGCACTTCATTCCTTTATTCATTTGTAAAGATCCGGGAGAAGTTATTTCGGTTCTTTCAGTGCTTGTGCAGGGGAATCAAATGAATGCCATCTATTTTCGTGCTTGACCAGAAGAATTGCTGGATATTTGACCCGAAACAATTTACCGGCTGCCAACAGCCTGGAGACTACTGGGTGAAGCTCTTGTCTCCTGAGGCGAACCGAGTGAGGGAGATCCTGTGTAATTCGAATTTTCCGATCTTCCCAGATTACTTCCCTGATCTCCTTGACTTTGGCTAGAATATGCTGTTTATCCTGAAAGTTTAACAGCTTGAAGATTATCGGTCTGGGTGACTGTCCTGTAGCTGGTATAGGGCGTAGCGCCCGGTGAGCTCTTTCGATTATGTAGTCTCCGCTACTTGGGGATGGCCCAGCAATTTTAACGCAAAGCTTTTGTAAAAATACAATTGGTGCATTCCCTTCCTCTTTCTCTGGCAATCCAATAATTATTAGGTTATTTTGCCTACTGCGTCCCTCCAGATCTTCGAGCTTATCTTCCAGTTTCTTAAGCCTCCGTACATAACTCGCTGTTTCCATCCCGGCCTTTTCTTGTTTCCTCTCTAGAGAAACGATTCTGGCTTCAGAATCTTCGACTCTTGTTGACAGAGATGCCACTGAATTCTTAATTGCTTGTAAATCCTCAGAAATCGTAGCAACCGCCGCCTGTAGTCGCTGCATAATTTCCAAAAACCTCTCTTCCAAGAGTGCTGGTGCTGTTGCGGGTATCTTGGGCAGGCTAGATGTTTAGGCCATTTCGCGGCCTTGTCTTTCTCTTTCTGGCGTGAGAGGTGGAGAGTGCCTTGGTGGCGCTTTTTTCATATAAATTTCCATTCGGCACTCTGCCTGGAGGTTCTCAATTGAGTTATCTCGATAAGTGGCTGCAGAGGAGAACAGATTTAACTCAACAATCCTGATAAAACCGAAAAAATAGCGAGTGGAAGATGGAGCTCCAGGGAAAAGCTGCTTCAGCTCAGGCTGCCATCACGTGACCCTCTGTATCCAATGTTTTTAGTATCTTGGATTCTGGTATTTTGTTGCCTCGGTATATATTGCACATTGTAGGTATCGTTTGGATGTATCTAATGTTTTTAGTATCTTGGATTCTGGTATTTTGTTGTCTCGGTATATACTGCACATTGCAGGTATTGTTTGGATGTATCTAACGTTTTTAGTATCTTGGATTCTGGTATTTTGTTGCCTTGGTATGTACTGCACATTGCATGTATCGTTTGGATGTATCCAATGTTTTTAGTATCTTGGATTCTGGTATTTTGTTGCCTCGGTATATGATGCACATTGCATGTATTGTTTGGATGTATCCAATGTTTTTAGTATCTTGGATTCTGGTATTTTGTTGTCTCTGTATGTACTGCACATTGTATGTATCGTTTGGATGTATCTAAAGTTTTTAGTATCTTGGATTCTGGTATTTTATTGCCTTGGTATATACTGCACATTGCAGGTATCGTTTGGATGTATCTAATGTTTTTAGTATCTTGGATTCTGGTATTTTGTTGTCTCGGTATATACTGCACATTGTAGGTATCGTTTGGATGTATCTAATGTTTTTATTATCTTGGATTCTGGTATTTTGTTGCCCCTGTATATACTGCACATTGCAGGTATCATTTGGATGCATCTAATGTTTTTAGTATCTTGGATTCTGGTATTTTGTTGTCCCTGTATATACTGCACATCGCATGTATCGTTTGGAGGTATCCAATGTTTTTAGTATCTTGGATTCTGGTATTTTGTTGCCTCGGTATATACCGCACATCGCAGGTATCGTTTGGATGTATCCAATGTTTTTAGTATCTTGAATTCTGGTATTTTGTTGCCTCGGTATATACTGCACATTGCAGGTATTGTTTGGATGTATCCAATGTTTTTAGTATCTTGGATTCTGGTATTTTGTTGCCTCGGTATATACTGCACATTGCATGCATCGTTTGGATGTATCCAATGTTTTTAGTATCTTGGATTCTGGTATTTTGTTTTCTCTGTATATACTGCACATTGCACGCATCGTTTGGATGTACAGTATTTAAGTAAGCAATAATACCCAACAGGGTGGGAGGTATTTGGTAATACCCGACTGCCCAAGGGTGTAATGAGGCCCAACACCACAGACGGAGGGCCTTATTGCCCCTGGAAGGTCCAGTATTGCCCAATACCGCCCACCCTGGAGGGTATTATTATGCTTAGAAAATGGGTCACTGTATTTTAAATGTTTAAAAAAAATTATTTTGTTAAAATGTTACAGCTCTTTAGCATTTTGTTTTGTTAAAAAATAGTTCCTATGCCTGCATTTCATTTTTTTCTGTTGTTCTTAGGGAGTTATGTTCTTATTGAGCTTCTGTAGCCGTTAGTTGGGTAGTTGGTTGTCATGGTTACCTTCCCCCACTTTGTTTTACTGTTTTTTATGTTGATTGCATGCATGCGCAAGAAACATGTTGCATTAGATTTCTCCACAAGCAGGTTGTGGAGGCATGGCACTGTTGTGCCCAATGCCCCCACAGCCTGCAAAGGCGTGTCCCCATCCCCCAATGCCGTGGCACACTGCTGCTAACACTAGTTCTGCCAGTGTGTCACAACTTTCTAAAAAATCTGCCGCTGCAATCAGTGGCCGCCTCGTCATTGCAGCGTCAGCCATCCGCTGCAATGAGGGAGCAACCCATCATTGCAGGACGGGATGTAGGATGTCTGATACTGTTTGTGAACTTGGTGGCGGCTTGCTACCGTATTCACAAACAATATCTGCCCCCCCCATGTTTATTTGCTGACGGGGGAGCCCACTCCCCATCGGCATACTGTACCCCCTCCGTTTTATTGTCTGCCGACGGGGTGCCCAATCCCCATTGGCAGAAAGGAATTCCCCACCTTCTGTTGTTTGCCGATGGGGGTGCCCAATCCCCGTTGGCAGAAATGAACTCCCGCCCTTTTGTTGTTTGCCGATGGGGGTGCCCAATCCTCTGCCATCTACAGCTGCCCCCCCCAAGCAAGACTCCGATGGCACGACATGCCCCTGGAAAGTTAAAAACAGTCCCATGACTTTTTTTTCTTACCTGAAAAAAGGAAACGGTCCTACGTAGTCTCCGGGCCCCTCCCACAACCCGCACCCACCCACTGCGCCCTGCCTCCCCACACCCCCCACCCCCACCCATACTTACCTCCGGAGCTCAGCACGCCGATCTTCTGTGGACCAGGAACATGTCTGCACTCTTCAAAGCCGACCGCAAACTGAGGAAATACCGGTTAAGCTGTATAATGTAACAAACAGGTTTTTTTCAACTTTAATGCATATTACGGGCATTTTTGGAAATTTGTTCACCAAATTTTCAACATGGGGTTTTTGGGACCTCTCCTCATGAATTCTTGAACTGTCATGGCATTAATCGGCCCCAAAAGGTGGTTTCACGGTCACTGTGCGGAGTCACCCTTTAGGGCCGATTAATGAAACGACAGTGCCAGTGTTCATGAAGTGGGCTCTCAAAAAGCCTATGTTGCTAATTTGGTGGACAAAATCCAAAAAATTACTGTTTTACAAGCATGCGGTGCACAGTTGCTGCGTACGCTCGTAACTTTGCGAATTTACAATATTTTCATGCCTGATTTTCAACATTTGCATTTTGTCACACCTCCTTGTGAGTAGTACAGCTGTCTTTGTTGACATCCTGGCCAAAATGTGTTTTCACACTTCCGGTGCAGAATAGTGCGGTCACTGTGGGAAATCAGTGTTCAGGACAGATTAAGAAAATGACAGTGACACTGTTCATGAGTAGAGGTCCTAAAATGCCTATGTTGAAAATTTGGTAACGATACTCCATAAAATGACTGTGTTACGAGCGTGCGTTGCGCAGTTGGCACGCATGCTTGTAGCGTCGCAAATTTATAATATTTTCACTCCAGATTTTCAACATTGCCATTTTCTCACACCTACTTATGAACAGTGCAGCCGTCATGCTTCCCATCCTAGCCGAAATGTGTTTTCTCACTTCTGGCGCAGAATGGAGTGGTCGCTGTGGGAAATCACTATTCGGGACAGAGTAAGAAAATGACAATGATACTGTTCATGAGCAGAGGTCCTAAAATGCCTATGTTGAAAATTTGGTGATGATAGCCCATCAATTGGCTGTGTTACAAGTGTACATTGCGCACGTTCCATGCACCCTTGTAACCTCGCAGAGTTGTAATATTGTCACACCAGATTTTCAACAGTGCTATATTTCCACACCTCTTTATAAGCAGTACAGCTGTAATTTTTCACATCCTGACTGAAATGTGATTTCACGGTTCCAGCGCAGAATAACGTGGTCACTGTGGGAAGTCAGTGTTAAGGACAGATTAAGAAAATGACAGTGGCACTGTTCATGAGCAGAGGTCCTAAAATCCCTATGTTGAAAATTTGGTGACGAAACTCCATAACATGACTGTGTTGCAAGCGTGTGTTGAACTGTTTTAACATACCCTTGTAACTTCGCAAATCTGTAATACTGTCATGCCACATTTTCAACAGTGGCATTTTTTCACAACTCCCTATGAACACTACAGCTGTCATTTTTCACATCCTGGCTAAAATATGTTTTTGCACTCCTGCTGGACAATATCACGGTCACTCTGGGAAATCAGTGTTTGGGACAGATTAAGATCGACCGAGTGACGGTGGGGTGACCGGGCTCAACTGAGCTCTGTCGGGACTGCTGCAGATTTTTTGTGGACAGACAAAGGCCCCAACACAAGAGCCCAGTACAAAATCTCTGAAGCGCTGTCAGGACTGCTGTGGATTTCTTTGTGGGCAGAAAAAGGCGTCAATAAAGGCAGGGGCCCAGTACAAAAGGCCAGCCTTCAGTGGTGGGAGAAACAGTATGAGCGAGTGAGACAAGGGGACTTAGTGAGCTCAATGGAGCTCAATCAGGACTGCTGGGATTTCTTTGTGGGCAGAAAAAGGCGCCAATGCAGGCAGGAGCCACGTACAAAAGGGCAGCTTGCAGCGCCAGGACAAACAGAATGAGTGATGAGAGAAGGAGACTGAGCTACCTCAACGGAGCTCTGTTGGGACAGCTGCAGATTTGTTTGTGGACAGACAAAGGTGCCAATGCAGCCAGGAGCCCCATACAAAAGCACAGTCTGCGGCGCCAAGAGAAATAGAACAAGCGAGTGACAGAGTGGTAGTGAGCGACCTCAACGGAGCTCTAGTGTGACTGCTAAAGATTTCTTTGTGGGCAGAAAATGCGGCAACGCAGGCAGGAGCCCAGTACAAAAGGCCAGCTTGCACTGCCGGCAGAAACGGAATGCGAGAGTGACAGAGGGGGAATGAGCAAGCTCAGTGGAGCTGTGTCGGGACTGCTTCAGATTTCTTTCTGGCCAGAAAAAGCCGCCAATGCAGGCAGGAGCCCAGTACAAAAGGGCAGCCTGCAGCACCAGGAGACACAGAATGAGCAAGTGAGGGAGGGGGAGTCAGTGAGCTCAACGGGGCTCTGTTGGGACTGCTGTAGATTTGTTTGTGGGCAGAAAAAGGCAGCAATGCTGGCAGGGGCCCAGTACAAAAGGGCAGCCTACAGTGGCAGGAAAACCAGAATGAGTGAGTGAGTGAGCTCAACAGATCTGCATTGTAACTGCTGCAAATTTCTTTGTGGGCATAAGAAGGCAGCAACGCAGGCAGGAGCCCAGTAGAAAAGGGCAGCCTGTAGCGCCGGCAGAACAGAATGAGCGAGTGAAAGAAGGGCAGTGAGTGAGCTCAACGCAGCTTTGTCGGGACTGCTGCAGATTTCTTTGTGGGCAGAAAAAGGCATCAACAGAGGCAGGAGCCCAGTACAAAAGGGCAGCCTGCAGTGCCAGGAGAACCAGACTGAGTGAATGAGATGGGGGGAGTGAACAACCTCAACGGAGCTCTGTCAGGACAGCTGTGGATTTCTTTGTGGGTAGAAAAAGCCACCAACACAGGCAGGAGCCCAGTACAAAAGGGCAGACTGCAGTGCCAGGAGAAACAGAATGAGCAAGTGAGAGAGGGGGAGTGAGCCACCTCAGTGGAGCTCTGTTGGGACAGCTGCGGATTTATTCCTCAGCAGAACAAGGTGCCAATGCAGGCAGCAGCCCAGTACAAAAGAGCCGCCTGCAGCACCGGAACAAACAGACTGAGCCAGTGACAGAGGGCCACTGAACGAGCTCAACAGACCAACGCAATCAACATTCGGCATTGACAAATGCTTGTTTTATTTAGGTATTCATTTTATGTATCTGTTTGCAGGCTGCAGCCTGTTATTTTTTGTTGTTTATAAAAGTACTGTGCTAAGAGGGATGCATCACTTACCTCGCACCTGGCCAGAAGATGTGACACCTTAAGTATTGTATGGAGGGATGTGAAAGGGGTGGCAGGGTGTTACATTCTTTTTTTTTATTTTAAATTAATGACAAGGATTGTCTTTATTTTTTCATTTATTGATATTGTACAGGGTGCTGTGTGTGAGCGGGACATTACGGGACATCAGCAGGGATGCCGATTGGAACAAGAGTGGTGGCCACAGTTAGCTGTGAAAGACGTTTTGATGGTACGACATACTTTTATGTGCTTTTCTCAAGTTATGCATTTCCTATTTTAGCTGTGTGTACTGAGTGGGCTATGAATTACATGGGGAAATCAGGACAAGGAGCCTTGGAAGCGAGCAGGTGGGTGAGCTGACACACTATGGAGCTCCAATGGAGGTCCCAGCATTCACACCTGGCTAAAACCAAAACTGAGCCTAGGAAAAGTAGGTCGATTGATGTGCTTAAGGTTTTTTTTGTGTGTGTTGTTCACCTTGGTTATTGTCGCAGGATATCATTTTTAAATTACATGCATTCTGAAAATCAGATTGAGATGCGGTGGGCAGTTGTACTATGCAGTAACTGAGGAGAGCAGACTAATGTTGTATGGCTTACATCTTGAGTTGTGGACCAAAAATCATGGTTAGGCAGACGGGTACAATTTACCCTGTTTTTTGTGATAGCAGCAGGGGTACAGAGCATGGTTCAAGTTTAGGCAAACATGTACAATTGGGCAGGTGAGTGGTGGTGACAGGCAGACGGCCACATCAGACAGCTGCCGTGGAGGTATGGAAGACCCGTACATTTACATGGTGCCAGGAGAAGTTAACGATTTCTGAAAAAAAAGGCTCATTTATGTGCTTTTTTTAAAGGTTGGCCTGTTCTGTTTCTACCTGGGATACCATACAGAGCAGTTTATTTACCAATCAATGTATCATGACAATCGGGCCCAGGAGTGGTTATGGGACTTTCCCTGATCCTGCTCCCCATAGATGGAGATGTGCTGCCAGTTACCAGTGGACAATTTATTGACTGGCTTTGTGTGAGCATGGGCTGAGACAGCCCATGTTAGTGTGAAACACTTTGTTATCATTGAATACCTTTGCTTTTTTATTACATTAAGTGTTTCTGATGTGTTTGGGCGATTTCATTAAAATGAAGGGGGGGTGCAACTGTGCAATGTCACTTCTTCAGTAAATGTCTGTTGCCAGGAAAAGAAACATGGTGGGCAGGGCGTTCGAAAATTGGCTGTGCCCATTGATATTGGTGATGTGGTCCTTGTCACTGGCATTTTTAAAACCCGGGCTCTGTTGTCTGATAGATGCCCACCTTGCAAGGGCTATCAGCCAATCAGAGCCTGGGATTTTCTTAGCTCATTTTCTAATGTTTCCTTATTCCTTACATGTGTATTTATGTTGTTATTGCATTCTTCTTTCTTTTTTAATTGCTCAGGCCCACTTTGTAAAGGAGTTCTCAACAGTGTTCCACCTGGTTAAATAAAGATGATTGATTGATTGATAGAGTGAGTGATCACCAGTAACCACCACCCTTTGTCACCTATCTGTTGCCTAGTTTCCAACCCAAATCACCACTTTGAATCCAGCCCCTAGGATGCTCAATTTCTTAATCATTCTCCTGTGCAGCACAGTGCCAAAGGCCTTGCTAATGCCCAGATAGGCCACATCCTCTGTCCTTCCTTGATCTATTTTCCTGGTCACTCAATCAAATAAATCAATCAGGTTTGCCTGGCATGACCTCCCCCTGTGAATCTATGCTGTCTGTGGTCTTGCAGCCTGCTGGATTCAAGGTACTCTACCAACCTTAACTTTAACATAGTGTTTCCATGAATTTCCCCACCACTGACATGAATCTCACCAGGCTACATTTGCTTGCCTCTTCCCTACAGCCACTCTTATGTAGAGGGACCATGTCTGCTCTCCTCCAGTCCTCTGGAACCGTGCCTGATTTCAGTGAGCTGTTGAATGACATCATTAGCAGGGCAGCCAGCACCTCCCTGAGTTCTTATAATACCCTTGGATGTATTCTGTCTGGTCCTATAGCTTTGTCTGCTTTCAGAACTGCAAGTCCCTTCAGAATTCCTTCCTGTGAAAATGGACTTGAGTCCATCTCCCCACTTTTTTCATGCTACTCCCTGGTGGTCTGTCCCCCTTCCTTTCACTGTGAAGACTGAGTCGAAGTACTTGTTCAGAGTGTCTGCTTTTTCTTAGTACTGTTCAGCGTAGTCTCCCTCTGCTGTCCTCCTTATCCTCCCTATCCCTCCCCTTGCTTTCCTCTTCTCACTTATGTTCCTGAAGAAAGTCTCATCCCCATTTGCTGCCCCTTTGGCTATCTTTTCCTTTGTCTGCACCTTTGCCCTCAGACTGTATTACCTGCTTCTCTCTGTTTTACCTTTCTTTCTTTCTCTGTCTTTGTTTCCTTACAGCCAACTATACGTATGCTTTGCCCCAGGAACATCCAACGCGGTGGATGTGCTAAACAACTGTCTTGCTGAGATCAATGATTGGATGGCATCTAGCTGGTTGTGACTGAACCGCGATAAGACGGAGATATTGGTGGTGGAGTCGAACAGAGTGCGTGATAGGATGGCCTCTGGATCAGAAACTGGACTTGTTCTGGGATCTGTTTCATTGAAGGCCTCCTCTAGGGTGTGAAATCTTGGTGTCATTCTATATAGGAGTTTGACGATGTAGGTGCAGAGATCTTCCAACATCCACTCCTGCTTTTTCCATCTCAGAAATGTCACCAGGATAAAGCCCCTTGTTCTTAGTCTGGACCTCCCCACTTTGATGCATGCCTTAGTTACATCAAGGCTTGACTACTGTAATGCGTTGTACCTCAGGGTCGCAGGAGGATCGCTCCACAGACTGCAGCTAGTGCAGAACGCAGCTGCCCAGTTACTTACTGGGCAGCCAAAGTTTTGCCACATTACACCAGTGTTGCGTGAGCTGCACTGGCTGCCGGTCAGGTGGAGGATCCTTTTCAAGGTGGGTCTTCCCACCTATAAGGCCTTTACACGGTCAGGGCCCTGGTTATCTGTTAGACCGTCTTGTACCTGCTCTCTCGGTTTACCCCCTCCATTCCTCCTGTGGGGGCCCCCCAGGCGATTCCCAGGATGAGGTTGAAATCGGCTGGTGACAGGGTGTTTAGTGTTGCCGCCCCCGTCCTGTGGCATTCACTGCCTCTAAGGGTTAAGGGGACCCCTACTCTGGAGGTATTCAAGGCCCTCCTTAAGGCCCTCTATTTGCCCAGGCTTTTCTGGATTAAGCTGCTCTTCTCAGACCTGAGTACCGCTATTAGTAATTTGATGCCTTAGTTTATTTTTTATGGGAAATGTTTTTATCTGGAGTTATTTACATATATGTTTATATTTCTTTTTTTGTTTTCACTGATTTGTTTTTTGAATATGTGTTTGTTTATTTGTGCGGCACCCAGAGCCTCTGGGATTGGGCGTCTTTTTAAATAAATTTTGAACTGCCTTTTGCCTTGCCTTATCTCATTACCTCCAATAGCTCCATATGAAGTCCGAACTATCCATTGTTTACCTGACACAAAATGCCCACCCAGGAGGTAATGAGTTATACCGCTGAATGCCACTCTTTTTATTTTACCACTGTGGCCACTTCTCTGGAATACGATAATGGTCACTTTTTCCTTTTGCTTTTACTCACTTCTTCACACAGAGGCTGGCTGCCTTAATTATGCCCTCCTTATTTTCCCCCATTCCTCTACACCCCTGGCAATCCCCCACTAGGCAGTTTCTGAGACAGACTTCCATTTCTTTGAAATCCATTCTCCTAATGTCCAAGACCCGCATTCTTGCGAGGCTTGCCTCTGCTCCCATCTTAATGATAAATCACACTATACAATGGTCACTGGTACCTAGGGGACTGCCCACTTTGACGTCTGCAATGTTGTCCCTGTTTGTAAGAACCAGGTCCAGTACTGCCCTTCCCAAGTGGGTCTGTTGACTAGCTACCTGAGGAAAAAAAACCTTGTAGGGAGCCAAGGATGGCTGTACTCCTTGCCAAAGCTGCAGCTGGAAGGCTGTGATCCATGTCTGGCAGATTGAAGTCCCCAGCTAGCAGCACTTCCCTCGTATTAACCATCCTGATGATGGCTTCCCCAAGTGCCTTATCCATCTTTTCTCCTGGGTAGGAGGTCTGTATTTCACCCCTGTACAGATAGTGGCCCCAGCTCCTCTCTCCAGGATGACCCACAGCACCTCCAGCACTTCCTTTTCCTCTGGGTTTCTCTGTATTTCTATAACCTTAATTACGTCAGTCATGTATAGTACAACCCGTCCTCCCTTCCCTGTCTCTCCTGAACAGACAGTAGCCTGGTATGGCCACATCCCAGTCAGGACTGTCAGTACACCATGACTCTGTTATGGCCAGCAAATCCAGGGTAGCCTCCCCCATGATGGCTTCCAGGTCCAAAATGTTATTTCCCAGACTCCTTGCTTTGATACACATGGTTCTCCACACCTTACTTCCTTCTTGCCAGCCTCCCTGCTTTCTCCCCCCTCCTGTCTGTGTTGTTTCCTGATGCTCCCCTGATGCCTCTTCCATTGTTACCCTCTCTGTTGCCTGTATCTTTTACTCCCCTCTTTTTGCATTCTGGATTTATATTTCCCTTGTCTTCTGCCTTGTCCTCACTCTTTTTTCTTGTGCCCCTTCTCTGGGTGAGATTCCTCCTTTCAGGCCCACCCTCCTCATTGAATCATCATGTGGGGGTGCAGTTTTTGCCTCCTTTGGTATTACAGCCCCTTCCACACCAGCTTTTTAAATGCTCATCCAAGTAACATTTAAACCTCCCACTAAGGACTGTGGTCCCCTCCATGAAGAATGTAGGCCATCTCCCTATAGAAGCCCACATCTGCCCAAGCCGGCCTCTAGTCCCCAGTGTTGCTAAAGCCCTCCTCAATGCATCATGCCTTCTACCAATTGTTAAAAGCCCTAATGTAGTATGCCTTTTCCTCTCCCTGGCCATACACATGCAACACCTCAGCAACTGCTACCAGGTGTGCTACCTGCTTAAGGCCCCTCTGCAGCTCCCAGAAATTACCCTGCACTAATCCTACCATGTCCTTTGCTAGATCATTTGTCCCCAGGTGGACAGTGATGTTAGCTCCTTAACAGCTCCTGCTGCCCTAGCAGTCCTCTGAATCCGCTGTCCATCCCTCCAAGCTGAAGCACCTGTCAGGCACTTCACCTCTCTGCCCCATCCACCTCCCTGCTCCAAACTCTATCCCTTTAATAATAATGTCCTCCACCAGCAGCGGCTTTCTCCTCTGCTGTGGGCCTCTATCTCCCTCCTTGGGGCCTCTCCGTTCTGAGGACTCCCTCATCCTCCCTTCTCACTGCTGCAGGTGCCACCTCCCAGCGGCCCTCTCCTGCCAGTATAGTGAAGGAATTGTGTAGTAGTATAGGCTGAAGGGTTTACCTTCCCTCCAGCCTCACTATTCTGAAGCCCTCCACAGTCCAACCCTTCTGTCTCTGCCTAGGCATCCTCTGGCGGAGTGGCAGAAGAGCTGGTAGCCCCTAGTGGGGCAAAAGATTCTCTGCTCCCTTGCCAGTTTGGCCTGGAGTCCAGTCACCTCCAGATAGGTGTGTACAAATGGGGCAGCACCTCAGTCTCCAGAATATGTCCTGAAAGACTCCAGCTCCACATCTGTTACAGTGCACCACTCCCATACTATTCCCTTCTTAAACCTTTCTGTCTGCAGAACCTTCACGGTGCCCTTCTACCTCCTTTTTTATGCCTGTTTACTTCTTTACATCTTCCTTGCCTTTTCTGAAATGTATTTGTTACTCTACCCTAGATAGGGTATCTCCTAATTTCCCTCCTACCAGTAGCTACCTTTTCCTGATGTTTACTATCTCTTACCCCTTAGTTGTTACCCCACTACCTATAGTTACTTAACCTTGCACTGTCTATTTCAATATATCCAAACTCAGTAGTGTGTTTTTTCCTACGTTGGCCTGGTGTCTCCAGTGCACAGTTTACTCCTGCAGATGCCGTAGGATAGATGTTCCACTCCTGCACTGTCTCTCATGCACTGGGACACAAGTGTGATGGAATATGCTGGAATGACTAAATTTATCCTCCCATTGCAGCTTCCTGGTCCTCCCTGTCTGGCCACTTTCAATCACACGGTTGTTCTGTTCCCAACACTCCATATGCCCATCCAGCTGCTTCCTGTTCCTGCTCCCACCAGCTGTCCCTGAAAAAGCCTTCAGTACAACACAAAAAGAAATAATGCACTTGCAACTTAACAACCAGTACCCCCACTAGCCAAGCACCATCCTCCGCTCCTCATTGTTGCTTAGTAAGTTTTCTCACAACTATTATTCTCCCTGTCCTCAAAATCACTTTAGTGTTTTTATTAATGATTTCAATATTTCACTTGTAATCCCTAGGCGGTGCTATCCCAAGGGCTACTACTCCTGCCTGCTTGGCTACTAGCAGGTTAAGGCCTGAGTTCTGAAATGGGTGCCTCCACTTGGAGGTCAGGGTTGGTAGTGGTCAAGCAAACCTGGGCACAGAAACACCAAATTTAGTCGACAGCGACAATGCCGACCTCCCCCACAGCGATGGCACAATACCGACACAGGTATTGTGCCACCTGTTTTAAGGGTGTTTTCTGTGGGGATCTGCCCCCACTCCCGGACTTTAGGATTCCAACTCTCCAGGTCAGGAGTTGGTCTGGGGAGAAGTGGGTGCCACAGGGAGGCGGAAACGGAGAAAACGACCATCAACACGTTGCATGGTAATGGTCTTTTTCCTGTTTCGCCATCGGGGTGTTGACAAATAGGGGTGCACTGCCTGGGCACAGCCCTCCAGGACACTGTAACCCCTCTCTTTCCTTACTAGTGGCTGGAACAATACACAATAATCACTTTCAAAATACCCCTGATATACCACACAAGTACCCACACCGTTTGCACTTACCACCAGGGCTTTCCTCTGGTTCGGCCCTGGGGACCCCCTGTAAAACAAGGTTATACACAGCAAATAACAGCAGTACAGTACTCTTGCATGAACTGGAACCACAGTCAAGATAAATGCAAAAAAGAGTTAGATATGATTTATTTAAGGGACTTGAACAAGGGAGGGGCATATGGTTAATTTGCTTGAAGGCTCTATCAATCAAACAGTTATGCATGCACTTCAGGGTCCATAAACAGTCATACACTCTGGGTACCCAGATGGAGAATGGTGGGCTAGCCAGGAACGTTGCAGCTGGTTGGGGCCCTATGATGGAAGAAAACAACATGCACAACACACACTATTTGTAATCCGGGGCCGGAAGGCTCGGTTCATGAAATGAAAACAAGACAATCGGATGACACATTTTTAGATTAGACTGTTGTTGCAGGGAGCTACCCTGATGACTACTCACGATACCCAAGACTGGACACAGGCTGGACGAAAATCGAGAAAGCAGGTGGTTAATTTGGAGTGCCAGGAGAAGCAGGGCCCACACAAATTGTCGAGGCATCGTTCCTGTTTAAGCATGGAGAAGGGGGCTGATCAGCAGGCAGGTCTCTCGTTGATGGCTTTCTCTGTGCAGTGGATAGTCTGGCTGGGCCAGTGTGGCAAGGCCCCAGCCAAATGGAGACAAATTCGGATATAGTCCATTTTGGGCTGGATACATCTTCCAGCAAGCAGAACACAGTTCACACAATGAGGAACCAAATCACGACCCACTAACAACTCACAGCTCATTTACATGTAAGGAAATTCTACTGTACCAGGCAAACCACTCCCCGGTCATGATCGCAGAGTCTCTGCACAAACCGGGGATTCAAAAGCAGCTGGAAATTCTGACAGGCCGATCACACTGAGCAAAACCTTCGATCTTCTTCAGGTATGAGCCTGGTAAAAAAATCAGTGGCTTACTTCATTCTCACAAACTCAGATTTAGTCCGAAATAATTCTCTTTTCTCCCTCTCAGGGGCAGCAGGCAGACATGCAGGCCACAACTAAGGCCTTTCCACAGTTCTCCTACACGAAACTACTTAAACGGCTGCTTGACTGTCTCAAGCTGTTGCTTCTTCAGCTCCCAACTTAGATCTGACTCAACTGCCAGCAAGCCTGGGACTTTCCAAAGAATCCAAAAGGTTCAGTTGGCTGATCTGTCTGTCAATCACAACAAAGGCTCCCCTTTCAGGTGCAAAAAGGCACCAAAAGCCCAAAACTACAATTCCTACAGATTTTGACTCCAGACAGCTCCTGTAGTCTGTCTCCATTTTAGGTCCCACCAGTACTGATTGGTCGAATTCGCCAGTCAGTGGAGATAAGCAAAACAGTCCTTGCTGCAAAGAAGGCAGGTTAGACAAACTACATTATCACTCTAAATGATTTTCAGCAAATAGTTACATCTTTCAACAGAGCTCCCTCTTAGATTACTTATGACTGCAATCCAGGCAGCTCTTAAAGAGACAGTACACAGAGGCTATACAGGCACTCTGGCAATCACATTTAAACTGCTAAAACGCAGGACACCAGCCCGGCAGTGAGCATTTAGGCAAGCTCAAGGAAGACTTTTTGGGAACCCCCATTTACAGAGGGTTACACCCTTCCCTACCTGGAGAAAACTTGGTGTCCGCATCAAGTCTGTACCATCATGCATCAGTTAACATAAACTTATTACTTTACTATACATATTCACTACATTTCATGATACTAAATCCATTCTGACAACACATTGTGCATATTTCACACAGGTAAATTGAACACTACTATACTGAATCAGGTAATAACTTCTTGTACCTTAAACAATGCAAGGGGGGACCTTCCCTATCAGCTAACTTGGGGCTAGAGGGGGCAGGGGCACCATGGTGAGAGGGAAAGACAAGTAACCTGGAATGGGCTGTCAAGCTCAATTTGGGCAGTGAGCTCGGTGAAACATAAACACCTTTGTGAACCACATGGAGAGGCAAGTCCACAGGCCTCCCCGCAGAATCATTGCTGAAACGCAATACTAGCTTGACAGCTTGGCCAGTCTTTCTTGGGGGACAACCACAATCTCTGTACTTTCAAAAACAGCCTTGGGGCTTTCATCACTTGTGAGGGGTGCCTCTGCCTGGGTAGAAGTGTCCACACTTGGAGCACTGTCAGTTCCTTGCTCTGTAGGCTCTGTTTCTACAACACTTTGCTCATTTTGAAGAGGCCCTGGTACTGAAGGGGGGTAGTCAGCACTCGTATAGTGTTCTTCAAGTTCTGGCATGTCACCAGAAAGACTCATTCCATCAGCCCCTCCTTCATTCAAATCATACAGTTCCACAATACACAGAGACTCAACATCTTCAGATGTGATACTTTGCACTTCACTTTCAGGGAGCATTGGCTCCAAGGACAAAGCTGGTGAGTTAGGCAGTCCAGAAGGCCCAGCTTCATCCCCACAGTTAATCATGAGGTTACCTCAAAACAGCTGACTCAGTTCATAAGAGGGGTAATAGGCATAGTTGCACTCAGTTTCGTCAGAAGGGGACTGACAGTCACTATCATTCTGGGCCTGCTGCAGAGGAAACCCTAAATCTGTGACCACTGGGGTAGGTTGACTCTGTCTTTTTCTTGCAGCAGCATGAGTGACTGACCCAGGGGGCTCAGTTTCTGGGGGATCAGCCTCAATCATGACTTGGCCGATAGGTAGCAAGTGGTTACAGTGCATGGTCTTGACAGCTTTGGAGTTGTTCTCTGGGTGTACCTTGTTCACAGGTAAATCGTCCAACTTTCCAACTACTACATGGGGAAGATGGTGCCACCGATCAGCAATTTTGTGTTTACCATGCAGTCCCAAATTGCGTAACAACACACAGTCTCCAGGTCGAAGCTCCTGAGCCTTTACTTTTTCATCATGCCTCTCTTTATTGGCTAGATTTCTCTTCTTGGCCATTGTCTGGGCCAGTTGATAGGCATGATTCAATTAAGCAATAAGGTATGATCAGGGGTTAGATTAATAGTCTTTTAATTACCCACTAGGGGTTTAATGTGGCACGAGGTACAGCCGAGTGCCATATTGCCCCAGGGGGTGATTAACTAACTGTTAATCTAACCCCTGGGAGTGCCTTATTGCTATAATAAAAAATTATTCCAAAAGAAAAGTGTTAAAAGTATGCTTTTTGAATGTTTTCTTCATTTAGAGGGAGATTTTTAATAAAATTGTTCTTCCACCGACAGTTTAAAAATGCTGGTTCAAAATAAGAATGCAGCATTCCAGTCATTCAGCAGTGCTAGGGGATGGAACGCTGACAGGAAGAATCTATGTTCCATGGTGATCAGGTTGTACATGACAGTATAACATGGATTAATGTAAGACTGTTGGAATCTTAACAGCCAATCAGAGTGCAGCATTTCTGAGACCCTTTTTATAATTGAGCTTTCAGTTTTTGTACATATTGCAAGTAGTTCTCAGCTCGGACCTCATCTGGACAGACCCCAAAACAGACATCAACTGGCAGCCGGGCCTCTCTCCGGAACATGAGGCAGTAGGGGGAGAACCCAGTAGCATAATTTTTCATGCAATTGTATGTGTGCACAAAGGTGCTAATCTGCTGGCTCCATTCATGCTTGTCTTTTGGGTGGAGGGTGCCCAGCATGTCTAGAAGGGTGCAGTTAGAATGTTCTGGTTGAGGGTCTCCCTGCGGGTGATAGAGGGTGGTTCTTGACTTTTGCACCCCCCATAGAGAGAGCATTTCTTTGATTAGTTGACTCTCAAAGTTTCTGCCCTGGTCAGAGTGGATCCGCTGGGGAGCACCATAGTGGACGAAGAAATTTTCCACTAGAACCTTGGCCACGGTAGATGCCTTTTGATCTTTGGTGGGAAAAGCTTGTGCATACCGTGTGAAATGATCCGTAACCACTAACCCATTGCCGATTGTTGGAGGGAAGTGGTCAAAGATGGACGCAGAGTCAAAAGGTATCAGGTTGGACCAAGCAATTGCTAGGCAAATTTATTTTAAGCCAGCATGATAAGCAAAACAAATAAAAAAAAGGCGAACTGAATACGACAAAAATAAACAGAAGCAAATGAAAAAAGAATATATCAATATACACTTCTGTAGAAATGGCTAGAGCATAACAGCCGGTCAGTGTACTACCAACCTCTCCACTCACTATCTATCCGAGGAGATGCATAAAAGTTGTTCCTTTTATCTCAGTGGGGGTCAGGTGATTTACTTGAAGCTCCACCCACTTACTTCCAAAATCCTTAATTTTAAAACTAACCATTATTTTCACATATTAAACACAGGACAGCTTCAATTCAGCATAATATAGTATAGCTTTTGATATCAATAAATATACTTTATTTTTTTTATTGTAATGCTGTTCCTGGTAGCAGACTCCTCCCCTGAATGACCCAAGGTATAAGTATGGAGGGCCGGCTGACTCCTAAGGATCCATTCATAATGATCTCTGCAAGGAGAAAACCCCTTCTAGAAGATTCCCCCTGCTTATACCTCTGTAAGACCTTCCATTCTTAAGTAACAAATAAACTAACATTGGAATTTTATACATTCTTTTAACCAAAAGCTGAAAGTTATCTAGAATTCTGCACATTTAGGTACAGAAGTTTCTTTTTTATATTTACAAATGTGCTGCAGCACAAGGAAACACAGAGCTCTTAGAAGCATTGTATTGCTTTTTTATGGCCATTATCATTCTTACTTTATGTTTATTCTGCTATAATACTTATGGAGATTCTGCAGAAAACATAAACATTAAAACCATGTTTTCTGGAATTCATTTCACTGGGTTACTAACAACAGAGAGAACTTCATATCATTAGTGTTATGCTTGGATGCCTAGGCCTGAAGAAAACAAACAGAAAACTGTGTTTGTTTCGGTTTAGGTTTAAAATACAGCTTCTACCAAGGCAAACTCAAAAGTTTAACAAATAGCTCCACATGGAGGTCTCTTTGAAAATCTCATAATGGAAAAAAGGAAAAGGGGTTTCACCTCACAAGTGCGGGGGGGGGTTCACTTCTTGGCAGCTTTAAACTGCTGCTTTACTGAGTATACTGTGTGCAGGTTTCTAAATGAGGCTAACAGGGCAAACACCCATACGGCAAAATCTCTCTGCAGAATGCACTGTGCATAGAAATTCTAGCACTGTCAAAGTGCCATAACGTTGCAATAATGGGATACAAGTGAAGATATATTAGCTACATTAGCTACCTGGGGGGGGCATGGAGACATTTTTATGTTGCTTGCACGCATGTGCAAGAAACATAGTGCCATCATCGGAGATTTTGGAGGTGTGTCCTCCTCCTCAATTCAGTCAGTGTGTTGCTTGGTAGCGGCCTGTAAGCAATGCATTTTGGAGCTGTCTATGACACGCTCAAAATGCAGTAACATCTGATTGAGGAGCTATGCTTCAGTGAGCACCGATGCATGACATCGGCTGCTCACGCATAGCTCCCACACACAACCCGCAGATGTGCGCGCCCCTGCTTCCCTTGACGCACTGTATAGCTGACGGGTGCCCAAATCCCCGCCGACTGAGCTGCGCCCCCTGTAGTGGGTGCCACGCTGCGCCCACTCCAGCGCGGCAAGTTTATCTCTGGCTGGACGGTGCTCAACCTCCGCCGGCTGAATGCCCTCGTCCTTGTGCCACGCTGGAGGCCCACCCCAGCATGGCAAACATCCCACGTAGTCATTTTAAAAAAAACCTGTAAACAAAAACGGTCCGAGCGCGTCTCCCAACCCCCTCACTACCTGCACCCACCCACTGCGCACCCAGCCTCCCCCACACCCCCACCCCATACTTACCTCCGGACTCTGTTACGCGATCTTGGTGGACCAGGAACATGTCTGCACTCTTCAAAGCCGACCGCGAACTGAGAAATGCCGGTAAGCTGTATAATGGCCGAATAGGGGTTTCAACTTTGTTGCATATCTCGGGCATTTTGATTTTTGCACCAAATTTTCAATATGGGTTTTGGGACCCTTCTCATGAATGATGTCACTGCCAGGTGTTATTCAGGCCCGAAGGTGATTCGCAGTCACTGCTCAGTCACTTTCTTGCAAAATCACCCGCCGGGCCTGAGACTCTATAACAATGACTCATCATGAGAAAAGTCCCCATTCATTAATTGGTGTCATCAAATGCTGTTCTGGTCGTTGCGCAGTTCTATGCAGGCTCGTAAGTTCTCAAAATTTCAATATTTTCACTCCAGATTTTCAACATTGCCATTTTACCACACCTTCTTATGAGTAGTACAGCTGTCATTTTCACATCTCACCCAAAATGTGTTTCCGCCATGTAGCGCTCGTGCACAGTCGGTGTGTGAAATCAATGTACGGGACAAATTAAGAAAATCACAGTGACACCGTTCATGAGCTCAGGTGTTAAAATGGCTATGTTGAAAATTGATGAAAGAATTCAAAATGACTGGTTTACGAGCATCGTTTACAGTTCCTATACTGCTTCGTAAGTTAGAATTTTCAATATTTTCCTCCAGATTTCCAACATTGCCATTTGCCACACCTTCTTATAAATAGTACAGCTGTCATTTTCACATCTCACCCAAAGCGTGTTTCCGCCCATGTAGCGCACAATGGGCGCAGTTGGTGTCTGTGAAATCAATATGCAGGATAAATTAAGAAAATCACAGTGACACTGTTCATGAGCAAAGGTCTTAAAATGACTATGTTGAAATTTGGTGAAATTCCAAAAAATGACTGTATTACAGTGTCGTTCAAGTCTGTTCCTCGCCTTCGTAAGTTCTCAAATTTTCAATATTTTCACTCCAGATTTTCAGCATTGCCATTTTACCACACCTTCTTATGAGTAGTACAGCTGTCATTTTTCACATCTCACCCAAAATGTGTTTCCGCTCAGGTAGCACACAATGGCGCAGTCGGTGTGCGAAATCAATGTACGGGACAAATTAAGAAAATCACAGTGACACTGTTCATGAGCAGAGGTCTTAAAATGGCTATGTTGAAAATTTGGTGAAAAAATTCCCTTCAGATGTTCTGCAATATTACTAATAAAGACATTGAACAGAACTGGCCCCAGGACCGATCTCTGCAGCACCCCACTGGTCGCCCCCTCTCCCTAGACTGCATACCATTTACCACCACTCTCTGCCTCCTGTCTGTTATCCAGTTTCTAACCCAGTTTACCACCCTTTCCCCCATGTCCAGCCTACTCAGCTAGTTTATCAGCCTCCTATATGGGATGGTGTCAAGGCTTTGCTGAAATCAAGGTACGTTGTCCACTGCCCACCTGATTCACTTCCTTTGTCACCCAGTCAAATAAATCGACCAGATTTATCTGACATGATGTCCCACTGTGAATCCATGTTGTCTATGGTCCTGGGTTCAGATGGCATCTAGATGCCCCATTATCCTTTCTTTAAGCAATGTCTCCATGATCTTCCCCACTACTGAGGTGAGGCTGAATGGCCTATTGTTCCCTCCTCCTCCCTGCTGCCGGACTTGTGTAGAGGGACACATGTGCCCTCCTCCAATTCACTCATGTTGAATGACTCAGTGAACATGGCTGCCAGAGGTACTGCTATCTCCCTTCGCAGTTCTGTTAATATCCTTGGGCGTATGCCATCTGGTTCCATCGCTTTGTCTACCTTCCATTTAGTGAGCTCCTGCAGGACTCTTTTGCCTTTGAATGGACTATTGTCCACCTCTTCACCCCCTTGGCAACTGCTGTACTGCTGTGGTCCTTGCCTCTCCCACTCTTCTGTGAATACTGAATGGAAAGACACAGTGGATGTCTTGGGAGGAAGGCATGAAACTGTCACTTCCAAATACCTAAACAGCACATACAAGCAAGCAACATTCGGCATTGACAAATGCTTGTTCTTCCTGAAACCATAAAGAATCACAGGGATAGTATAAAGAGCTTTCCCAGGTGGCCTGTATGGGAAAGGGGAAATAAAGCAAAGTCAATAGAGACAGGATAGATACAGAAGGTGCTGCTGCAGCAGACTTGAAGCAGGAGAAAGGGAAGAAGGTTCTAGAAATACAAATGGTCTTACAGCACCCTGTGACACCGATGTTCCGCTGATCAGGTTCTAAACACAAGAAGTCTACGCAGACTAGTTTCTTGGGGGTGCTGGTAGTAATATTAACAAGGGGGGCAGCCCTCTGAGGCAGGGCTTTTCTTTGCAGACAGCAACTACAAGTCTTTACATGGTGCTCAACATCGGCCCCCATTTTGGGCCAGTGGAAGCGAGATCGTACCAGGTCAAGGGTCCTGTCAATACTGAGGTGCTCCATGTGATTGTGGAGGGACCTCAGTACCGAATCTTTAAAGGCCATGGGCAGGACCAATTGTTGCTTGTCTGCTTTGCTACTATGATTTACTGTCTCTCTATATAACAACTGATTGAGCAATTTCAATCTGGGGCCTTCTTTAAACAATAAAGCAGTTCACAAGTCAGTGGAATGTAACTTAGACACATCTTTCCCTGCACACAGGGCATCAAGTGCTGGCTAAATCATAGAATCTTGGGATTGAGCCCACTGAATGCTGTCATTGTCAAATAGAGGTAGTGCACTAATATCTAGAGCAGAGAAGTGTCCATAAGCAGCTGGTATGTCGGTGTCAGAAGGGCCCAAGCAATCTACTAAACAGTCCACTGTGTCCGCAGACATCTGTTCATCTCTATCAAACATTTGGCACAATGCTCGAATGTCAGGTTCAGACAGCCTGACCCAATCCCTCTTGGAAGTGGGCCTTCGTGATAGGGCATCAGCATCAATATGGTTCAGGCCCGGTCTGTGTTCAACAGCATAATCATAGGTTGACAATGCAGAAAGCCACCAGTGCCCAGTGGCATCTAACTTAACTGACGTTTGTACATAGGTCAATGGGTTATTGTCAGTCTTCACCAATATCTTTGCCCCATAGAGGTATTCATGAAACTGGACAATGATGGTCCATTTTAGTGCAAGGAACTCCAACTTATGTACAGGTTAGTTTCGTTCAGATGGGGTCAAGCTCCTACTGGTGAAAGCTACTGGTCTCAGGCCATCCTCATGGTCTTGATACAGCACTGCTCCTAGACCCTGCAGACTAGCATCTGAATGCAGCACATAGGGTTTGGTGGGGTCAGCATAGGTGAGGATGGGGGCGTGGGTGAGCTGGTATGTAATCTCATGAAAGGCTACTTCACAGTCGGGTGTCCAGTGGGGCCCGAAGAGTCCACCTGGGTGGAAGTATACTTTTTCTGGTTCTTTAATGGCCCCTTTTTTGTATTTACAATTGGTAGGAGGGTAACCTTGGGTAAGGTTCAAGAGTGGGCGAATCACCTTGGAATAGTCTTTTATGAACCTGCGGTAGTAGCCACAGAACCCAGGAAATGTAGTTCTTTCAGATTATGGGGATGGGACCAAGTAGTCAGTGCTTCAACTTTACTGGGATCAGTCTTTATCCCTTTTGTAGATACTATGTGCCCCACATACTTCATGGAGGTTTGGAAAAACTGGCATTTGTCAATGGACAGCTTGAGGCCAAAGTCTTCCAGTCGGTCTAGGACTTTAAACAGTTGGTTCTCATGCTCCTCTGAGGTGCTCCCAAACACAATGACATTGTCCAAGTACAGCAGGCATTCCAGCAAATTCATATCTCCCACTGCATGCTCCATCAGTCGATGAAAGGTGGCCGGGGCACCCGATATGCCCCGTGGCATCCTGAGAACCTCATAGAACCCCAATGGACAGATGAAGGCTGTTTTCCCATGGTCTTCTGGGGCCATCGGGATCTGGTAGTATCCGCTGCAAAGATCCAACACCAAGAACCATTTGCTCCCATTCAAGCAGTCCAGGACATCTTGTATATGAGGCATAGTGTATTGGTCTGGGATGGTCCACCGGTTCAGGGTTCGTTAATCAACACACATCCTCACAGACCCATTCATCTTATGCACAACTACAATGGGAGAGGTGTATGGGCTCCTGGATTCTTGTATCATGCCAGCAGCAGAGAGCATTTCCTGCAGGTGTCTTCTCACATCATCTGTGTCTGCTGGGGCTAGGTGTCGGGACTTCTCTCGAAATGGCCGTTCATCGTGCAGGCATATGTGATGCTCCCCACCCTGGACACATCCCACATCCCATTCCTTCAATGAAAACACTTGGTCTCTCTTGGCAATTTTCTTGCTAATTCTAGCCTTCCATTCAGTTGGCAACGGGGAGTCACCAAAGTCAAACAAGTCTGGGGTCACTCTCTCCTTTTCACCAGGGTGCTTGTTGCTGGGCACTACTGCAGTGTCTGCGCAGTGTACCTAGCTAGGGTTCACCCTCTGTTCACTGGGATCTCCCGATCCGACACATTATGAATCTGGACCATCATTCGTCGTGCATAGGCATGGACACGAGCAGGCAAGATGCTGGGCTTGACCAATAATCCTTCTGGCAATTTTCCATTGCCTGGCACATCCAACATCAGTATTTTGTTCTTGACATTTTTCCAGAGGCGGACCTCTCCTTGAATGGTACACTGGGTGTTAGGGGCCAGTACCATTGAATCGGGATCCTTCTTCCACATGATCCCCACTGGTTCATCCTGGTCTAATTCATTGGGTTTCTGTTGCAAATCATAGGCCCTCTTGATCAGAGCCGGAATTCTCAGGGCCCTCCCAGTCCGTCACCCTTGTTTCTCATGACAGAGTTGAGCCAGTCTCCCAAACATATGGGCGTTTGTCCCAATTAACAGGGGGACTCCATCATACAGTCCAGTGGGGGGACACACTACGGCCAATGTCTCTACACGCTCCTCTACACCAGTTACAGTTGCAGGAAAAGACAAACAGAGGTGGGCATACCCTAGGTAGAGATAAGACTTGACACTTAGGTCCCACACATGTAGGCCTTCCAGGGATTGCAAAGGCACATCAGATAAGTGTTTGTCATACCAGTTCTGGAATACAATGGTCACTTGCGACCCACTGACAAGCACAGCCTGAGTATGAATACCATTCACAGTCACCGTAGTCTCCATTGAAGGGCCCACTATTTTGGACCAGTCTGGAAAGGCAGTAGCAGAGGCCTGGACAGACAATTTAGCCACAAAGAAATTTGAGTTAGGGTTCCTTGAACCCTCACAGCAGTCATTCCGGGCACCCCTTGGCCACTGATTTGCTTTTCAGAGCTCCCCTTGGAGTCTGTTTACTACTCTTTCTAAGTCCTTCTGAGACCAGTATTCTCTTTTCATATGGCCATCCTTTCCACAGTTGTGGCAAATGATAGACTCCTGGGTCACCCTGGGAGAGAAGATCGTATGAGGAACTGAAGCAGTAGTAAGAGATTGGGGTCTAGTATTTGCTTGCAGCAGTGAGAGTGGTGCAACGTGTTTTAACAGTTCCTTTAGAGTGGCAGTCAATTCGTTGATCTCAGCCTTGGAGCCACCCTCGGTAGCAGATGCCTGAGGGTGCACCCCCACCCCCATGTCCTGAAAGGGACCAGAATCTTGTTCCATGGGGGTGGGAACCCTTGCAGAAGCACCCGTCTTCTACTCTTGGACTTCCTTTAGTAGCTCATCTTTCCAATACTGGGCCCAGGGTGGGAAGTCCTTTGCATTCTCAGAGTGCTCGTTAAGTGCAGAGTTTTGCCCCTGATCCTCACTTGGCTGATCACTCTTGGTCACTTGCGCAGCAGTAGAAGATATGGGTGCAGTTCTCCCATGGGATCGCCTTTGCTCAACCCCTCGAATTTCTTTCATTAGCTCATCATAGGAGGGGGGAGATTCCAGTCGGATGGCAAGGTGCAACTGAAGCAGTAACAATTCTGAAAATGGAGCAGACTTAAGGATCCAGTCCAGCCTAATTCAGTCTAATTCATTTGACAGTAAACTACCCTTTCTGAGGCACTCTTGTAGCAGCTTTTCAAGCCGAGGTACGTACACAGACAATGGCTCCCCTGGGTACTGCTAAGTGTTTTTCACTCTCCACCACAGATCCTCATCTGAATCCGGGCTCCCATACATATTTCCAATGCATCAAGATGGCCCTGTGCAGTTGCTTCAGTGTTATTGACCCGCCTGGCATGGATGGTAGCCAGGGCAGGACCTCAGAGGCTTTCACTCAACCTCTTTTGTTTCACTGCTTCTGAGCATTGTCATTCAAGTAATAGAGAGGCAATATAGTCTATCCTGGTCTCCCTGTCATCCTCCCTCTGGGGGTTGGGGAGGGTGCCCAAGAAGATTCTCAGCCTTCGGTAGGAGTCATGACTAATGGCAGGTACAGATATAGGGGCCAGCATTGGCATGGAGACAGAAGGTGGAGCAGTAACAGGTGCTGGAGTGGGAGGGGGTGTTGCGGAAGGAACACCCCCAGGTGGCAGGAATAGTTTCTTAAAGTCCTCTATGGTTTTCTCTTCCTCCAGCAACAACTTAGCAAATTTCTCCTCAAAAGTCTCAGATAATGGTGGGAGCTCATCCTTCCCAGGGTCTTTACTGTGTTTTGTTATCACTCTCTAGACAGCTGGAACCCCTTCTGGGGCAATAGTCTGTGGCACTTTACAACTGTCCATGAGGTCACTACACTCTACCAAGGCTATGAATGTTTGGGCGATCAAATCAGCCTATTGACCCACCACCACAGGGTTTTTTAAATATTCAGCTTTGGACACTGCTCCCTCTACAGTGTCTTTAATGGTACCAAGGGAAATATCCAGTATAAGTAGAGCATTTTGGGGGTCGATCTCCTGCCCAGTACACCACCCCGCCAGCTGGTGTACAGCCATTTCTACTGGGGTAGCCATTAATCTTTAACAATAATTCGTAATTTTTGGCCACTAGAAGGCACAAAATCCCAGTGGTGAACCTCCAAAATGTACCCCCTAGGTGGCGCTATCCCAAGAGCTACTACCCCTGCCTGCTTGGCTAGTAGCAGGTTAAGAGGCCTGAGTTCTGAAACATTTGCCTCCACATGGAGGTTAGGGTTGGTAGTGGTCAAGCTAACTCGGGCACAGCCCTCTGAGATACTGTAACCCCCCTCTTTCCTTACTAGTGGCCGGAGCAATATACAATAATCACTTTTACAATACCCCTGATACACCACACAAGTACCCACACTGTTTGCACTTACCACCAGGGCTTTCCTCTGGCTTGGCTCTTAGGACCGCCTTCAAAACAAGGTTATACACAGCAAATAACAGCAGTATAGTACTCTTGCACAAACTGGAACCACAGTCAGGGTGAATGCAAAAAACAGTTAGATCTGATTTAATTAAGGGACTTGAACAAGGGAGGGGATGTAATCAGGTTAATTTGCTTAAAGGCTGTATCAATCAAACAGTTATGCATGCGCTTCAGGATCCATAAACAGTCACACACTCTGGGTACCCAGATGAAGAATGGTGGGCTAGCTAGGAACATTAAAGCTGGGTGGGGCCTTGCGATGGAAGAAAACAACATGCACAACACTCACTATTTGTAATCTGGAGCCGAAGGGCTCAGTTCATGAAAAGAAAACAACAAGACAATCAGATGACACACTTTTAGATTAGGCTGTTGTTGCAATGAGCTACCCTGATGATTACTCACAATACCCAAGATTGGACAATGGCTGTATGAAAATCAAGACAGCAGGTGGTTAATCTGGAGTGCCTGGAGAAGCAGAGCCCACATGAATCGTCGAGGCATCATTCATGTTCAAGCGTGGAGCAGGGGGCTGATCCCCAGGCAGGTCTCTTGTTGATGGCTTTCTCTGTGCAGCGGGTAGTCTGGCTGGGCCAGTATGGCAATGCCTCGGCCAAATGGAGACAAATTCGGATACAGTTCGTTTTGGGCTGGATACAGCTTCCAGCAAGCAGAACACAGTTCACACAGTGGGGAACCAAATCATGACCCACTAACAACTCACAGCACATTTACATGTAAAGAAATTCTACTGTACCAGGCAAACCGCTCTCTGGTCATGATCGCAGAGTCTCTGCACAAACTGGGTATTCAAAAGCAGCTGGAAATCCTAACAGGCTGGACGCATTGAGCAAAACCTTCGGTGTTCTTCAGTGTTGAGCCTGGTAAAAATCAGTGGCTTACTTCATTCCTACTTAATTTCGGTTTAGTCGAAATAATTCTCTTTTCTCCCTCTCAGGGGCAGCAGGCAGACATGCAGGCCACAACTCAGGCCTTTCCATAGTTCTTCCATGCAAAACTACTCAGACGGCTGCTTGACTGTCTCAAGCTGTTGCTTCTTCAGCTCCCAACTTAGATTTGACTCAACTGCCAGCAAGCCTGGGACTTTCCCCAGAATCCAAAAGGTTCGGTTGGCTGATCTGTCTGTCAGTCACAACAAAGGCTCCCACTTCAGGTGCAAAAAGGCACCAAAAGCCCAAAACTACAATTCCTACAGATTTTGACTCCAGACAGCTCCTGTAGTCCGGCTCCATTTTAGGTCCCACCAGTACTGATTGGTCCAATTTGGCAGTCCAGGAGCAAGATAGTGGAGGTAAACAAAGCAGTCCTTGCTGCAAAGAAGGCAGGTTAGACAAACTACATTATCATTATCACTCTAAATGATTTTTAACAAATAGTTACATCTTTCAACAGAGCACCCTCTCAGATTATTTATAGCTGCAGTCCAGGCAGCTCTTAAAGAGACAGCACACAGAGACTATACAGGCACTCTCTGGCAATCACATTTAAACTACTAAAACGCAGGACAACAGCTTGGCAGTGAGCATTTAGGCAAGCTCAATGAAGACTTTTCGGGAACCCCCATTTATGGGGGTGGGTTACACACTCTTTCAATGAAGTGTTAACAAATATTTTAAAATGGTATATTTGTTGTACTGTTGGATAGGTTTTTCACACTGCATTGGCCTTGGCATCTCTGTTGGCCCCTCCTATTCTTTTATTTACCCCTTTGAAAAACTTGTTTCCATTCCCTTTTGCCCTCACCTCTCCCCTTCTTCTTATATTCTATATAGAGAGATTTTTCAGTCCTTGCCTTGCTTTTGATCACTAAAATTGCTGCTTCAACAAAAGACAGTGCTGGCTGATTGCTATAATAGCAGACTGACTACATAAAAGAAGAGTATTCAAAAGGAAAAAATATTTATATCTGTGGCCAGAATAACATTGAAATTATTTAATTCATTACATGATTGGCGAATGGTGGTCAGGTGACTTCTTGTGATGTACTATAAATTGTACGTTCTTCAGCCAACCAGCAGCTCCCTGAAGAAGAGTCAGTGTGACTTAAAGAGCTGGGGCTGGTTTGTCCATCTACAACTGTATGCAAGAATAAGACTGTTTGTACTTTATCTCCAGAGGCCGCGCTGCTATTTTTGTTGTTTTTAACATAAAAACTTAGAAACATAGACTTTGACGGCAGATAAGGACCACTTGGCCCATCTCGTCTGCCCATTTCCCTACCTACAGGATAGGCCGCAGATCCTAGTTAACCAACAGCCTATTTCTTCCTACCCCCCACAAGAATTGCCTTATGTCTATCCCATGCATTCTTGAATTCTCCCACAGTTTTAGACCCCACAACTTCCTCAGGAAAGCTGTTCCATGAATCCACTACCCTCTCTGTGAAATAATACTTCCTCACATTGCCCCTGAACCGCCCTCCTTCTATCTTTAAATTGTGTCCCCTTGTTCTTGCATGTCTCTTTTTCTGAAAGATCCTACCCTCTTGGACTTTGTTGATTCCACTGAGGTACTTAAAAGTTTCTATCATGTCCCCCCTCTCCCTTCTTTCCTCAAGGGTATACATATTAAGCTCCTTTAGTCTCTCCTCATACGGCTTCTCTTGCAGACCCTGCACCATTTTAGTTGCCCTCCTCTGGACTGCCTCTATCCTGTCTATGTCCTTGCAGAGATGGGGTCTCAGAACGGACACAGTACTCAGATGGGGTCTCACCAACTGTCTGTACAGAGGGATAACAACTTCCTGTTTTCTGCTGCTGATGCCTCTCCCTATACATCCCAGTATACCCCCAGCCCTCCCTACTGCCTTCTCATGTTGCTTGCTAACCTTAAGGTCATCTGATATGATTACCCCCAGGTCCCTTTCCTTTTTTGTTGTTGTTACTACCTCCCCACCCATTGTGTATTCTTCCCCTGGGTTCTTGTTTCCCAGGTGCATTATTTTGCACTTCTTTGCATTGAATCCTAGCTGCCATACTTCTGACCATTCCTCCAACCTTGCCAAGTCCCTTTTCATCCTTTCCATGCCTCCTTGTGTATCAATCCTGTTGCAGATCTTTGTGTCATCTGCAAAAAGGCATACTTTTCTTTCCGGTCCCTTTTTGTTTGTACTGTAAGTAACATTTAGCCTGCATTAACTGTATGTGCAGATACTATCCATAAGTGGATCGCCATCTCTTGGACTAAGTCACAAGCTGTAACTTGCTTAAAATACAATAAAATTAAAGTTGATAAAAAAACAGGGGAAAACAGGCCTGCTGAAAATGCAACAGTGTGTGTTGGGGGAGGGGGGGATAAACCCACTGCAGCAGTTTCAGGATATTTTGTCTTCTCTGCTGCTGAATCTTAGATTTTCTAGAAAACCTAGCCTACACCAACACATAACTACTTGATCTGATTGTGACTGAAAAAAAGCTTAAAAACCTTTAGAGACTGAGGTTAGGGGTGACACACTGCAGCAGCAGCAGCAGCTCTGGGGTTGCCTTCTCTAATTGCCTAATACCTTGGGAGATTCTTCTAACCCAAAATAATAAACCCTCTTGGGTTGATTTAAAAACTTAACAGAAAACTATTAACTGGCTCAAGTCACCTACTGTATCCCTGCTAGTAAAATACCTTTGTACCACAGATAACCACATTATGTTTCTTTAGTGATATACTGTAATTGTACCCTAAATGTATATTTAGAACTGAATATAAAAACAGCAAAGCTCATTACACCAGTAAGAAAATTAGTTGGTAGGTTATGCCTGTCTTGCAGCAGATTTCATAAAATGTGCTTCCAAAATGTACCATTCTGAATCAGATTTTTCAAAATGTCTTCCCCGGACCCCCTGTTTTGGAAAAAAGTTACTGATGGGCATGTGCACCCCCCACCCTGTCTTGGAATCTCATTAATGCCCCTGAAGCCTCGACTTAGAACCAGTTGGGAGAAGTGGTGGGCCTATTCTCAAAGAAGGCCATCAGAGTGTCTTGCCCCCACCCTAGAAGTAGTAGTGCGGTGTTGGAGTCCGCTTCCTGTAAGCAGCAGCAGTTCAGCAACACATCCTAGTGTACAGCAGAACCCAGAGAACCATTCCATGTGGTCAGGTAATTCAGCAGCAGGTAACTTAGCAATCACTATGGCACCAGTGTGCATGGTAGGAGCTGGGATCTGCCAAAGTCCCACAGTGGTTGGGCTGGGCGAAGCAAATGTCTGATTGAAACGTCAAGGTTGTATGACACAAGCGAAGTGTCATGCAGTAGCTGGACTTACTAGTTTGTCAACTTCAGGGAAATATATGCTGCTTCCTAGCTCCTTTTATGTGTTGTACCCTGAAATCCACTCTTTTGTGTGCAAGACATGTTGGGTTACAAAGCTCCCTATGGGTCACTGTATAGTAACTATGACTATACAGTGGAGCATGCCAGGATGCAATTCAATACTGTAGAATTCTGCAACAGAGTTACTGTAGAAAACAAGGCAGTTTCCGTTGCAGTTAATCCCTTTTTCATGTAGGAATCTGTGACTGCATGACATCCAGGCTGTTGTAAATAGCAGAATAAGTCCTGAATGGATAGTATTTGAATATATTATAGCGAAAATCCTTTGTGGATCCCCTAGCCACAAAGTATCTATATGGTAGACAGAGATACATGGTAACTGTGTGTGCCAACCCAGTTGAAGGCAAAGGGTTTGATGTTTTTGATTATAGTAGGCTAAACCTGAAGTAGTCCCTTAGGGGACCAATAGGTCACCCATGGAAAGGATAAATAAACTGCCTACATGCTTGATTTCAGCTCTACAGTAAGTGTGGACATTCAGTTTGTGAGTTGTGTCCCAGTTAATGTGTCCTGTGGTTTCTGCTGCCTCTGGTCCCCATTTCCCAGTCCAATGGTGGCCGACTGCAGTGCAGGTTTCTTAGTGTAAGCGCCCCCCCGCCGGACGAGAAGCAACATCGATTTTCAGTGCCTAGACACAGGGGGACCCATACACAACACTCTTTTGAACCCTTTCATGAACTTGAAAGTCTCATGTCCCCACCCTCTTTCTTCTATCCTCCAGTGTGTACATGCTGAAACTTGTTTTTCCAGTTAACCTTTTTATTGATGTTTTAACACAAAATAGTACAAGATATGCGTTATTTGTTTGGCATAGTCAAACACAAAAGAACAATAAAACAACTAACAATTTATAACAAACTTGAACAAGAAAAACAGAAGGGGGGATTTGATTGTACTTTTATCATGGACATGTTGAGACTTTTAAGTTAAATACTGGATCACGTTTCCAGTTTTTTTTAAATCCCGTCTCATAATGTTCCTTCCTTCTTCACTATTTACCATCCCTTAGACCCTGGAGTTTATGTGTGAGCAAGGTTTACCTTGAACTGGTTATCCTTTCCTATGTCACAAATATACTATTGTGCAAGTATGACCCCTGAAGTATCTCACTAGTCACTGCCCTGTCCTCAGGCAATTTACCATTTAGGACCACCACCTGTTTTTTTTTCCCATTTGACCTATCCAGTTATTTCTTCCCCTAGCCCAGATTGCCCACCTCTTTAGCTAGTCTCTTATGTTGTACTGAGTCGAAGGTGTTGCTCAAACACAGTCATTGTATAGCATATCCACTGCCTGGCACCAGTCTGCAATTTGCACTGATTTATTTGTAAAGTCTGTTGAGTTAGTCTGACAAAACCAGCCCCTAAACCACAAAAAAGTGATGGTTGCTATCCATTAAAGGGACACTGTCAACCTGTTTTTCGTCATATTATTTCTACTTAAAAACCTACATTTTATGATTGCTTCCCTTCTCTAGAATTCATTCATGTTGCTGTTTGTTTTGTCTGTCTCCTTGTTTAGTAGAACTGAAATGAATGCTAAAGTATATTTATAAACAACCTTGTTTTATTTACAATCCTGGATCTGTTCTTACTGCATACCTTCTAAGCATTAGAAACACCCTCAAACAGTGCAGTTACTCGTAATTCATTACGCTCCTTTCCTCCCACTGCTTCATGAGTGGCTCAGCTGTGTTGTGGGTGTTCCCAAGTCCACAAAAGATGCAGCTGGAGCTGATAAAGAAATGTAAACAAAGCTGTTTTGTGTGGTAACACCAGTGTAGTGGGCAGTCTGTTTTTCACTTTTTTAAAGAAAAAAAGAGTCAGATTCAAACTACCAGCGCCATCAGCAGTCTTTAGAGAATTTTAGCAATCATAAAATGTGTTTTTTAAATTAGGGACACTTTGAGGCCTAATGGGGTTGACAGTGTCCCTTTAAGCTTGTTTCCTCTAAAAATGTGACTATCCCCTCTAATAATTGCCTACAGAAGTTTCCTCACTATTGATGACAGATTTCCCAGCCTATAACTTTATGACTTTTCACTATTGCCACCTTGTGGATGGGAACCACATTTGCCATTCTTTAGTCCTTTAGCATTACACCTGTGGCTACTGATTCTCCACAGAGAGCTGCCAGCAGGTACTGTATGCTATCACCTGCTTTGCTTCTTGTAGTACCTTAGGGTGAATCCTATCTGCTGATGCATTCATTTTTTTGTTTGCTTGCACGCATGTGCAAGAAACATAGTGCCATCATCTGAGTTTTCGAGGTGTGTCAGTCCTCTTCCAGTTCAGTCAGTGTGTTTGCAGGCATGGCCACAGTTCTCCAATGCCTGCTGGAGCTGTCTATGACAGCTCCAAAATGCAGTGGCATACAGTTGAAAGGGGGAGCTCTGCTTCAGTGAGCAGCGATCAGATATCACCTGCTCATCGCGCTCCCCCTACACACACACACACACACACACACACACACACACACACACATATATGCTGCTGCGCCCCAATGCACACTGTATAGCCAATGGGTGCCCAATCCCCTATCAGCTGTGCTGCGCCCCAAAACACAGTTTCATATGCCACGCTGGGTGCCCACCCCAGCATGCGTAGCAGATAGCAGGGGTGCCCAATCCCCGTCATCTCCACTTGTCCCCCTGAGTACAGGGTGCACGCTGGAGCCACAACAGATGCCATGGCCAATGGGGTGCCCAATCCTCTGTCGGCTCCACGCCCCCCAGCCATCCTTCTGCCATGCAGGCCCACCCCAGCGTGGCAGACATCCTGTGTCATCTTTTAAAAGAAAAAAAAAACCTGTAAAGAAAAAAACAGTCCCTCGCAGTCTCCCTGCCCCCCCACAACCCTCACCCACCCACTGCATCCCAAATGGGGTGTGTATAAGGGCCGAAGACTCCAAGGCACACCATGACACTTGTCAGTGTCTGCAAGGTAGGGTGTGGTGAAATGGCGTGGTCATTATGCCTGATGACACAAAGGCACACCCCAATGCCTGTCACTCTCTGCAGGGTGGTGGTGGGGTTGGCCTCAGTTCAATACTTCGCTGCCATTCCAATTATGCAGCTCTGTAACTTCTACACTACCAATGCCAATGCCATCAAGCAAACATTCGGCATTGACAAATGCTTGTTAGGTTATCCATTCCTTTTAGTACCCATTTGTGGATTTTCTTCTGCTGTGATGAAATTTAAAGCAGCAGTGAAACAAAACTGGGCAAAACATTTGACCTTACTTTTTTTTTCACTACAAAAATTCCCAGGCATCTTCCAGCTTTATTTGGTGCTACAAGTTTCTAATTTCATCAAAATATGACTATTTTATAAATGTTTCACACACACACACAGACACAGAATGCTGCCGTATTTTACCTAGAATAGCACTGTAGACCTGGCAAGGGTTAGGACTGAGAAAATAAAAAGCCTCATGGTATGCAGTACATGATGTACCTAGGCAAGTTCATTTGACACGTATGCTAATATTGTATCTTAATTGTAGCCAAAACTAGCTTTTTTTGGAAAAACATTTTTTATTGCACTGCTGCTTTAAGTATACTAAACAGATATTTCTAGTATATAAATGTACTACTGTTATTCTATGAAATTTTTTTTATACGGCTAATATATATGCTTTCCATCTAAACCAAATGTAATTTTAAACTGACCCTACTTAAGCACTGCCAAAACTTGACTGTCTGTACATGCTCCTGCGCTATTGTGTCACATTCTTTAAGGCAGTACTTACTGGATATGCATTGATTATGTCACAGTTTTGTTATGTAATTGTTCACCTGTGCATTTGCTCTGTAACTCCTGGGTCATTTCTGAAAAAAAGGGCTTTCATTTGCCTAGCGTTTTACAATGATTGAACATTCTATGACATTAGTCACACCATTCCCCGGCCATTCAGATGAAAAGCATGGAATGGAGTCAATAATGTCATGGATAGAGATGCAGCAAAGTTTTACTATGCTTTTGAATTTTATGCAAAGTCACAGAATTTGCATCTGGGAAACAATTCGTAAAATTGCCTCTGTCAACTGAAAATTTGCCATTTGTAACTTCTCCTTGCTTTGCTTTTTTTTAAGTGCAAATTGCACTTAAAAAAAAAAAAAAAAACAAGAAGAAGTTACCTATATCCAATCCCCGAAATCCCTGGTGTCTAGTGCCCCCCTGCCAATCGCTGGACATAGTTTTAATTATTAAAATCACCTTAGCCCCAAACACCCCCATCACCGTGATCAGCCACAATGTAAAAGAGTGTGTGTGTGTGTGTATATATATATATATATATATATATATATATATATATATATATTTATTTAAATTAAATCCCTGGTGTCTAGTGGTCCCCATCCCCCTGCCAATCACCGGACACAGTTTTAATCATTAAAATCACCCCCGGCCCCCACACAACCCTGCCAATTGCTGGCCAGTCATCCACAATGTAAAAAAAAAAACATATTTTTTTAAATTAAATCCCTGGTGTCTAGTGGATCCCCCACCCCATTAGGGATTGCCCCACCACACCACTCCACCCCACTCTGCCCCCATCCTGACCCCAAGTGTACCACTGGCACAGCTCTCCATTCACCTCTATGGCCAGCAGCCTGACTGAGCTCTTAATGAATGAGTGCATGCTTGCACAAGCATTCACTCATTCATTGATAGCTTGCAGTCATTTTAGGCAGTTTTTCAGGGGCAGTAAAGAATGGGAGGGGGCTGCTGTGGTGACAGGCAGGGGGCGGGATGGGGGAATGGTGGGGCCCACAGTGCAGCTCCCTCATCCCACCTCCCGACTGTGACCAGAGCATTCTCTACCCCCCTGAAAACCATTAGATGTGTATGTTTCTGGAGTGTATAGAATGGGGTGAGCTTTAGGGTTGACAACCCATAGGAAGACTGCCCCTGATTTGCTTTTGGTGTGGCATTGGGGGTTTTGGGTTGGAAACCCTAAAACCACATTTTCCTGCTATTGTCACTTTAGCTTGAACCCTAAATGTTGCTTTATCACAGTTTTTTGCAAAGAATTTCCTTACTTTTTGAGATAGTGTATTTGTATCCTTATTTGTCTGATGGCGTGCAGGGCCCTCCAGGCCCTACACTCCCATCCATCCATAGATGCTTATATGTATGTTTATGGGAAAGCACAGGGCCCTCTGAGCCCTGCGCTTCTATTTGTAGTACAACAGCAACCAAATTGTCAACACAGCCTTCCTAGTACCCTGCCTCATCAACTCGGTAATAAAAATTGTCAAATCCCCATTAAAATGTCATTCCGCGCCACCACAGTGTAATTATGTGGCAGGGGAATGAAGAATACATTTTAGGCAAGATTTGAAAATGGACAGCTGTCACATTCTTGAGGTGTAAAGAAATGGCTATGTTGATAATCTGGGGTTAAAATATTGAAAATTAAGAAAGTTACCAGCAAGCATAGTGAAATGTCAACAGATATGCACAACTTTGCTATTTTAGCATACTTTAACCCACATTTTCAACATACCCTTCTTATGGCTCCACCTCATGAACAAGCATTGTGAAAATTTTGAAATCCTGCCCAAAAGGTGATTTCGCCAACCAACCATGAAATCACCTTTTGAGCAGGATTTGCGAAATTACATCAATGTTGTTCAAGAGGTGGGGTATCAAAAAAGGTATGTTAAAAATGTGGTTTCAAAATCTTAAAAAATGACAAAGTTATGCACCAGAGTTGAAAACCCCATTGAAATACATTGATTTCCCACACAAAAAAAGAAACTGTTTCATGAGTCTTGATTTATAATATAAAACAACCCCACAATTGAACGGCATGTCTAGAACAGTTAATGCAGAATGCAGCTAAGGGGGTCCTGTCCCAATAAGCAAGCTAGATGTGCTGGTTGCTCACCAGAATGTCATTTTTATGGGCTTTGAAATTTGAATTTTTATGGAAAAATAGAAAACAAGATGGCAACCAAATGAAAAAGGATTGTACCCCCATGAAAAAGGATGACATCCATATGAAAAAAGAACTTTTTTTTTTGTTTGTTTCATACAGCTATTTTATGGTGCTTACTGAGCATGCTCAGAACCAAGTATTCAAAATTTCACAATTAGATACTTTGGAACGGATTAATATTTTTTCACCAAACAAGCAAAAGGCACATCTGTGGACCAGCCCATTTCTACCCTGACAATTTCAAGCCAAAATTCCAAACCATCTGGGCACTAGCCAAGTTGACAGTAAACCCATTCTAACCAATGAGAAAAAATTCTGAAAAATTCACTTTTTGCACTATCTGTATCTTGGAATCTGCACATCTGACTGGAACATAACTTGGCTTGTCAAGAGATCAGCCCTATGAGACTGCACATTCAAAAGGTCATCCACATCCTTTGAACAGTTGCAGTTATTAAAGTGCAAATTTTGGGGTTTAACACTGAAGTGCCTGTACAACCCTGAATATAGGGGCACGACTGCGCCCCTATAATATACTCTAAGGGAAATTAGTACTCTGTCTGTGTGCCAATAATGGAGCTGTGGTGGGCATGGGGAGCAGTCACCCTCCTTGGGTCCCTAGATGTAGAACTGGTGCACCTCACCAGGATGTGTTCTGAATCCTGACATCATCTCGCTATACAACCAGACATCTTAGTTTTACAGGGACAGCCCCAAGATGTATTGCCCTATCCTGGTGTTTCAACATTATTTTTAAAACTGCTGCTTTGTCTCAGTTTTAACTGCAAATCCAATTTCTGTCCTGGAAAATCAGCCCCTTGGTGTAGTGATGTTCCCACTAGCCTTCTGGCCCTTTAAACTTTGCTTGCCTAGCTGTCTTGCACTGTGGTGAAGTTGGACCCCTTCTCCCTGCCTGTCTGTCTTCCAACTAGCTGCCGGTCTACTTCTTTTGAGACCTGGACCCACGTATTACTCAGCCAGCCTCCAACTGTAATTTTTTCAGAGTTAACACAGAACTCTGTGTATTATCCATTGAGATTGTGTAAACACACCACCAAGCAAACTCCAATGCTGTCAAAGTATCCACACAAATGCACTCATGCACACACACACACACACACACACAAAATGGAGATAAGCAGTGGTCAAAGTTTGCAGTTTGGTGCATACATGCAGAGTGCTCGAGTTTGAGGGACAGTGTCTGTTGGTAGGAGCTGATAGACCTGATGACTGCTACTCTCCTTTTTGTGGTTGGTCTTTTCTTTTTCCATTTTTATCTGGACCAGTGCCTTATTAATATAATTAAAAATTAAGTCCTGAGGCTGGGTTGGAGGAGAGACAGGACAAGGGGTGGGAGTGTGAGGTGTAGGGCCTGTGTGGATGGGAGAAGCCTGGAATCGATCAGGACTGCTAGCTGCTGAGTGAGAAAGAGAGGAGGAGGAGAAGTGGTGTGAGTCAGGTTAGTAAGCAGAATTTCTCCAAAATTAAAAAAGTCAGTACACTTAAATTTAAAATAAGTCTTTAAAAAACAAATCCTGAGGAGAAGACTGAAGAGTCAGGCTAGGGGGGCAGAGGATTGTGAGGAAAGGCCCATGCCACATAGATCAGGGCTACCATCTATGTGACTCTCTCTGAGGGAGGGAGAGAGAGAGAGAGACAGTCATTGGTGTGAGTAAAACAAAATAATAATTTCTCAGTTGGACCCGTTTTCAGTGTGAAAACATAGAATTTGTTGGCAGAAAAGGACCATTTGGCCCACCTAGTCTGTTCAAGTGTTCCCTGCCTATTCTACCTCCACAGACCTTAGCTAGTCTCAGGTGATCCTCCCCCTCTGTGCCGCTTTTCTAATATACACCTATGTTTATCTCATGCATGCTTGAAGCTGCTCACAGTTCTAGCCTGCACCACTTTTGCTGGCAGTCTGTTCCAGGCATCTGCCACCCTTTCAAGTGAAGAAATATTTCCTCACATCTCTCCTGAACTTCCTTCTGCCTCCAGCATCACTGCCTACCCCCTGGCCCTAGTGCTTATCCTTATTTGAAAGAAACTCCCCATCTGCACCCTGTTCATCCCTGTGAAGCATTTTTAGGTCTTGATTATGGATATCCGGTGAGGATAGTGACTGAATATGGCTGACCGTCAAAACGGCGACTTATATTCAGCGCGTTCCCTATGGGCTACCCTGTGAGGGTAGTGACTCTGCATGAAAATGAGCATAGGGAAGGGTGACAGAAGGGGGGGATAGCAAGGGGAAGAAGAGGGACAGGGAAGAGGTTTTAGGGGACTGGTGTGCCTGCTGCCACTGTGCTAGCCGTGTGGTGTGGTGATGTGGGTGGCTAGTTGCAGTACAGCAGGTACTGGGGCCGGGAGTGTGGAAATTTTTACCGTTGGCTACGAGACTTAATTTTTGTGCGGAATCAGGTTTTGCCCCCTCCCCAACATGCACCACCCTGGAGTTGAGAATCTAATTTCAGGGGGTTGTGGGGGTGCACATCCCCCCCCCACAGAAACACTTTATAGTGTGCTGGATGTCAGGTCGCCTGGAGTGTATATCACTGATTTGCTTTTCGGTGATTTACACTCACCATAATCGCAATAGCTGTTTTGCAATCGCTATTATGACATGGAACCTGACTATGTCACCCCTCTGTCTCCTCTCCTCTCCTCTCTTCCAGGGTGTACATGTTGACAGCCTTCAGTTTCTCCTTGTACGGCTTCCCATGTAAATGCAGCACCATCTTATTTGCCCTCTTTTGGACAGCTCCACCATGTCTATGTCTTTCTGAGATGTGACACAGTACTGCAGGTAGACGTGTACCAAGGAGCAATATAGCGACAGCACCATCTCCCTCTTCCTTCAGGAGATACCCCTCCCCATTCACTCCAACATCCCACTAACCCTGCCCATGTCCTTGTCACACTGTACTGCCACCTTGGGGTCCTCTGATATGATAACCCCAAGGTCTCTTTCCAGTCTAGTGACTGTCAGCACCTCTGCTCCATCCTATATTCAACACCAGGGTTCCTATGTCCAAGGTGTATGACTACTTCTTGGCATTGAACCCCAACTGTCATGTCTTTGACAACTCCTTGAGCTTCCCAAGCTTTCTTTCTGCACCCCATCCTGATTTATTTATTTATTTAGGTTTTGTTGACCAGGGTGGGTGTGCTAGACAAGCACTGCCTATTTTCAGTTCCCCACTCTATTACAGACTTAGGTGTCATCCTTGTTTAATTAAAAATGTGAAAATACCAAGGAGGATTAGAATTGTCCCCTGGAATCACATGTGGACTAAGACCTAAAAAAAGAGTTTATTTCTTCTCAGTAAGTCCCAAAATGCACCAGAGAGATACATAGATACATAGACAGTGTCGGCAGATAAAGGCCTATGGCCCACCCAGTCTGCCCATTTGAGCTTGTAAGTTCAGTTTATGTTTTCCTAGAAGTCTGTTGCCCCTTACCCCTGACCTCCAGAATTCCTTTATGTCTATCCCATGCATTCTTAAATCCCGTGATTGTTTCAGCCCCCACCACTTTCCTCTGGCAGGGTGTTCCACTTGTCCACCACCCGTTCTGTGAAGAAATTCTTCCTCACGTTTTCTCTGAATCGTCCTCCCTCCAACTTCATCCCATGCCCTCTAGTCCTGGAACATCCTTTTCACTTAAAAATAGTGTATTCGTGCACCCTGTTCCTCCCTGTAAGATACTTGTATGTCTCTATCATATCCCCTCTCTCCCTCCTCTCCTCCAGGGAGTACATGTTCAGTTCCTTCAACCTGTCCTCGTAGGACTTGTGATGCATTACATGTACCATCTTTGTTGCCCTCCTCTGAACCTTCTCTACCCTGGCTATGTCCTTACGTAGGTAAGGTCTCCAGAACTGTACACTGTACTTCAGGTGAGGCCTCACTAGTGTCTTGTACAGTGGAATTATGACCTCCCTTTTCCTGCTGGTGATGCCGCTGCCTATCCATCCCAGCATCCCATTTGCTTTACTTGCTGCCTTGGAGCTTTCATAACCCAGAGCTTCTGGGGTTTGTCAGGCCCCAAGCCCCCCTGGCTTTATATCAGACTTTTTGGCATCCTATATCCACAGTTCTTTTTTTATTTGTTTGTTACACACCCATCCCAGTTTCGAACTTTGGAAATATGATTACCCAACTCTATGAGGATTGATGGTGTAAATCTGCCTGCTGTTGCATTCGGCTACTCCATGTATGCAGCAAGAGCAAGCTGCCCAAATCTGTGTGTGAAAACAGAGCAGCAGGCAGGTAAGGCAGAGGGGAGTGCATGCTTACATGTAGAATGATGCACTTGCTTGCAGACAGGCCAGCCTGCCTTTAGCTTGAAATGAAGAAGCTCTGGCTAGGTGCCCAGAAATGTGTGTTAAGCATCACTTTCAGCCTCTGTCTACAGCCTCACAACTCATTAATGTATATCTTGCACTGGAACTTTCACAGTTTGTTTGAGCACCTGCCCTCTTGTTGAACCAGAGATACAATGTTTACACTGCGGTGGTGGTGGCGGTGGTGACGACAGTTGCTGCTCCCATGAGCCAAAATATACAGAAATGTTAAAATCCCACCAGCATCCTCTTATTATATATCTAATGTGCAACCACCAGCTGGATCATTAGCTGTGTAAGTGAAATACAGTTCTCATATGTTTCCAAAAGGTTGTTGCTTTATTACCAATTATAGATATATACCACTGACGATGCAGCAGACAAATCACATTTTCAGCTTGGCACTCACTTGCTGGCATCTTGGTGCCCCTGGTTGACTGTTGTGACCTTCCTGGCCCCCAAGCCTGGCTCAGCCACTCAGATGTTAAATATTTTAGAAGAATACTAATTTGTAACTATACTTTCTGGTAGTACTGTATAAGAAAAGTACATTTCAATTAGTGAATATTAGTAAGTTCCTATTTAAATAGCAGATTTATTGTTTACTTACATTTTAATGACACGTGGAAGGGTGTGGCATGTGCAGTTATAACCCAGGCCCCTCAGAAACACGGGAGTGTTTTACTGTATCTATTCAATTAGTACCACAGGTAGAAATAAAAAAAAGGGCACAACAATTTGAAATTGAAAAATTTGACTGTTTTTGTTGGTCCAAGTGGTGTAGGGATTTAATGATGTAATGTGATCAACTGTCAAAGGCTACCTTCTTTAAGATTTGCTTGCCAGCATTCAATGCCTTGCACAGGTTGGATCCTGGCTAGATAAAAGACCTCTTGCACCCATATAGTCCGGATCATCTTCTTTGTTTCTTCAGGGTGAAACGTTTGGTAATTCCATATTCAGCAATGGTTTTACACCTAATGGTGCCCAAGCTAAAATACTTGTGGTGCCCTCTTTTCTGCTCGCTCCATGCTGCAAGAGACACTTTTCTTAAATGAATATTGCCTCCAAGGCAGTGCTGCCTCAGAGGCAGATGACTTAATACCACCCTTTGCTGTGTCTCATTGGTTAATACCTTCTGAAGGACAGTAACTGAGGTTGCCTCCCTCTTGCTGCTGATTGGTTACACATGCCACTGTCTCGGAGGCAGACTAATTAATCCCACCCTCTGCTGTGTCTCATTGGTTAATACCTTATGAAGGACAGTAACTCAGGTTGCCGCCTGTTGCAACTGATTGGTTACACATGCCACTGGCTCGGAGGCAGACCACTTAATGCCTCCCTCTGCTGAATCTCATTGGTTAATACCTTCTGAAGGCAGTAACTGAGGTTGCTGCCTGTTGCTGCTGATTGGTTATTCATGTGGTCTCTAAATGGCCCTCCCATGTGTTTTTTCTTGCTCTGGGTGATTCTAGCCTGCCCTGATTGATTGACATACAGAAAATGCCTTTTTTAAGACACTTTTTTTTAAATGAAAGTTGCCACTGAGGCTGATCTGCCTCCAAGGCAGTCCTACTTTTGAGGCAGAAATCGATAGAGCGGCCTCCCAGGCTGGGTTTTATCTTCTATAACTAAAGACCTGAGCATCACTGCTGTGCCAGCTTGGTGGTGTAGTGGAAAGATGTACAGCCTGATAAATGATAGATTAAGAGTTTGAATCCACACCAGGTCCCCTCAATTCTCTTTTGTCAGAATTTCACTTGCATGTTGACCCATGGCAGCATGGTGTTAGAATAGTAAGTATGTAAGAAAAGGGACTTAGCTGTGCCTCAGAGGCAATGTTTGCTAAAAGAAAAGTGTTGCAGATCTGCCTCCAATGCAAAACTTTAATGTTGCATTATTCTTTGTCACAGCTACAGTAAGTCCCTTTTCTTATATACTTACTATCCTAACACCATGTTGCCAAGAATCACCACTCAAATGAAATTCTGACTAAAGAGAACTGAGATGACCTTGTATGGATTCAAACTCTAAACCTCTTGTTTATCAGAGCAGTAGACCTTACCACTGCACCACCAAACTATAGTGGTTAAAGACCTGTCTGGTAGGCAGCCCTATCCATTCCTACCTCAAAGGCAGGTCTGCTTCAGAGGCAGATCTGCCTTGGAGACAACTTTCATTAAAAAAATGTGTCTTTAAAAAAGGTGCTTTCTGTATGTCAACTAATCAGGGGCAAGGTAGAACCATCAAACCAGAGCAAGAAAAAAAAACATGTTGGAGGTCCATTGAGAGACCCGATGAATAACCAGCCAGCAGCAATAGGCAGTAACCTCAGTTACTACCTTTAGAAGGTATTAACCAATGAGACGCAGTGGAGGGCAGGATTAAGTGGTCTGCCTCTGAGGCAGTGGCATGTGTAATCAATCAGCAGCAGGAGGCGGGCAACCTCAGTTACTGTCCTTCAGAAGGTATTAACCAATGAGACACAGCAGGGGGTGGGATTAAGTAGTCTGTCTTCGAGGCAGTGCTGCCTCAGAGGCAATATTCGTTTAAGAAAAATGTCTCTTGCCTCCATGCCCTCTCTTACCTTCTGTCCCACCCCCACATCCAACAAGCATTTGTCAATGCTGAATGTCTGCATGCTTGTATGTGTTGTGCAGTTCTTGGTCACAGGTAGCACAGCAGGTAAAATTAACAAATTAATATCATGAGTTGCAACAGTGATATTGTCATGACTGGGAAATGAAGAGGTGCTGTGTGTCCTATGCTTACCATAAGTCAGTACTATGGATGGACAGACCCTAAAAAGGTCCTGATCCTTCTTATAAGGAATGGGTTCCTGATTAGTTCTAACTGGTTCTGATACAAATCAGAACCTTTAGGAAATTAATGTTAATCCAGAAAAGCATCACAGAATACATGAAAGCAATCACGTAATGCACTAAAAAATAGTACATAAAAGTATTTATTTAATCTGAGTTTGTGTGCCTGTGTTTGTGAATCCATGTTGCCAATTCTTCTGCTTCATGTTCCACTTGTTCTTGGCTGTAGAGAATCCATGTATTCTGAGTATGTTCCTTGCAAGCATGCATATCCCCAGCCCTTTCTATTTGCTGGTAGTTTGGTCAAGCCAATATGTAGATCCTTGATCACAAAACCCATCTTCTGGCACCCTTGCTGCCCCACTATTAATTAAGTTCCTGCACCACTGACACCAATCCTGTTTCAATATGTGTACCCATGACCCCTCCTATCTGCTGGCACCCATCTTTTCCCAGCAGTTATACTTGCGGGTGTACACTCTACCTGTACCAGGTGAAAACAGCATTTCAAGAATAGCACTGGTAAAAACAGCACTTCAACAAGAGAGAAAACAAGGATAGCTACAGAGATAGAACAGTGAAAGGTTACCGCTACCCCTGTAGCTGTCACATTGGGGAGGATGTGGAGGAAGTGTACAGGAAGAAAAAAAAGCATGTTGGCTAGCTAAGTTGCTCCCATGGTGGGGAGAGCTAAGGCATAGAGCAGCTTGGTTAATACAGACTTGGAGATCTGGGTTCTGTTCCCACTCTCCTGATTAAGTTTTCATCTCCACCCAGGAAGTTTAATTTTTTTTACAAGTCCTTTCACCCTTGCAGAGGGTTCTCCCCACTCACCCCATGTTTCTACCTCCTCCCCAAGTTCCAACCCCACGTGGAGCTGATTATAATAATATTGGGGGGCAGAGTCCCCCACAAAAACACAATGTAATGTGATTTATATGAACTATGGTAGTGATCCTCGGTGTGTGTTTGGACCGCTACCACTGGTGATGTTTTTTTCAATACTATTTTCACTGCGCTCTGTTTTGGCAGGCGCTGTTATTCCTGCGCTGTTGTTTACAGCGCTGTTGAAACATGGTATTCTGACCTAGAGCCCACTCTACCTGTGCCAAACCCATCTGCTAACACCCACCCTGTCCCAATATGAACTCCTCTGTATTCTCTCATCTGCAGGAACTCACCCTGCTCCAGTATGAACACCCCAGATCCAGTATTTACCCACTTCCTCCACACATCTACTGGTCTCCACCTTGCTCCAGTATGAAAACCTCTACCTCCACCCATCTGCTGACAACCTCCCTGCCCCAATATGTATGCATATCTGCTAGCAAACTCCTGCCCCTGTACAAACTGCCTTGCCCTCTCTCATCTACTGGCTTCCACTCTGTCCAGCATGAACATCTGCTGGCCCATCCATCTGCTGGCAACTGCCCTACCACAGTACACACAATGCATACAACAATGTCCACTGACTGCTACCATTGCTGCCAGTACTAGAACAGACCATGCATCCATTTTTCAAAACACTGAAATACCTAATACTTCCCTTCCTAGCTGCTCCTGTGAACACCAGCATTATCACACACCTGATTCACGGTCCCACCTGCCAGCTCTCGGAAGATCTGGATTGTGCTGTCACAGACTAGAGGGTGTTGGAGATGATCAGACTGCAGGCCATCTGATCTCCTCCTAGATTGCAACTCTTGCTCATCCCACCACCACCACAGGTGCTCACTGGCCTGCCGTCCTCTACTGCAGCCAGCAGCTGATGTCATAAGCTGGTTGTGTGTCAGCAAGACACAACCATAGAAATGCAATCTCTTTTAATTCTGTGTACCCAGCAAAAATTCCATTTGCAACATTATGGGTGATGATATCGAGAAGGGGGTATCAGGATGCATCACTGTCCCTGCAATTACACATCTATCGTGGGGGGGAGGGGAACAGGCCAGGCTGAGTGACAGATCAACTGAGGAGGACTTTGGTGAAGAGTGCCTTCCTGGCTGATGCCAAGCCTCGGCAAAGGTCTTACTTGAAACAGAGCCTGTTAAAAACAAAAGCTGGCTAGAGCCAACAACAGCTGCCTAGGAATTAGCATGATGAATAATTTTGTTGTTGTTGCTATATTGTGATTTGTGTGTGTAAAATAGAGAAGTAGTATAAGCATTGCACCTCACACTCAGACTACTGCTTATTTTTCTGCATTTCCCATGCTTATATTACAATAAGGCTTTACATATCAAGCTAATGCAGAATGGTTTTGCAATAATTTAATGTGTAAGTTTTAATTTTATTCCTTTTTTAAAAGTGAAGTCCTGGTAAGCACAATAGATCTTTACCAGTAAAGCAGTATGGATTTATCATCTCCAGTCTAGCAACAGAGTTGTATTAAATTTGTATGGTGCTTACCAGCTCAGCATGAAATATAAATCATCAATCTTACTGTATATAAATGACAATAAAAGGTAAATATGGGCCAAGGCATCAATAGTTAATATGTAGAAGGTGTCTTAATTGGGTACTAGGGAGCCAGGGGTAGGAGTCTTGAAGGGACGACAACCGTCGGACCTGTAAAATAAAATGTAGGAAAGTGGTCACAAAGGATCTGTAGTTCTTAGGGAGTAAATAGGAAGGATAGGACAGGTTAGACATAGAGTAATACTTATCTGAGGGGGAAACATAGAAACATAGAATCTGTCGGCAGATAAGGACCTGATGGCCCACCTAGTCTGCCCTATGTTCCCTGTCTATAGTGTTGCCACAGACCCTATTTGGTCTCCGTTCTTACCTCCCCCATCCCTACTGCTAAGATCTCTCTGTGTCTATCCCATGCATTTTTGAACCCTCACCATTTCTGCCTCCTCCTCCTCCTCCTCCTCCTCCTCCTCCGCTGATAAGCTGTTCCATGCGTCCACCACTCTCTCTGTGAAGAAGTACTTTCTCCCATTTCCTGTGAGGCTCCCCACTTCTAACTTCATAGCATGACCTCTTGTCCTTAAGCATCTTTTTTTTGTGGAAAATGCTTCCCTCCTGTACCTTATTTTTGCCTGTGAGGTATTGGAATGTCTCTCTCATATCCTCCCTTTCCCTCCTTTCCTCCAGGGAGTAAATGTTAAGTTCCTTGAGCCTAACCCCAATAGGGCTTTTGATGCAGGCCATGGACCATTTTGGTTGCCCTCCTTTGTTTATACTGCCTCCACCCTCTCTATGTCTTTATGGAGGTGGAGCCTCCTGAACTGTACTCATTACTCATGGTGTGGCCTAACCAGTGATCGGTATAAGGGTATTATTACCTCCCTCCCTCCTTCTGCTGGTGATTCCCCTTCCTATGCAGCCCAGCATCCTTCCAATCTTCCCCACTGCTTAGTCACACTGCTTCACTACCTTCAGGTCATCAGAAATGATCACCCTCAAGTCCCTTTCCTGCTTTGTAACTGTTAATACCTCTTCTCCCAGTTGGCATGTTGCCCTGGGTTCTTATGCCCCAAGTGCATCATTTTGCACTTCTTTGCATTAAAACCTAGCTGTCAAGTCCTTGGCTATTCTTCCAACTTTTCTAGATCACTTCTAATTTTTTCCACTCCTCCTGGTGTGGCTACTCTGTTGCAGTTTTTTGTCATCTGCGAACAGGCATACTTTCCCTTCCAGCCCTTTTGCAATGTCACTGGTGAAGACATTAAAGAGGACTGGCCCTAGTACTGATCCCTGTGGTACTCCACTGGTTACCTTGCTTACTCCGGAGTGACTGCTGTTTATCACCACCCTCGAACTCCTATTGCCCAGCCAATTTTCCACCCATTTTACTACCTTAGGACCTACTCCTAGGCTCCCCAGCTTGTTTAACAGTCTCTTATGTGGAATGGTGTCAAATGCCTTGCTGAAATCCAGGTAGGCCCTGTCTACCACTCCCCTTGATCAACTTCCCTCACCCAATCAAAGAACTCGATCAGGTTTGTCTGGCAAGACCTCCTCCCCCCGTGAACCCATGTTGCCTTTGACCCTGAAGGTTATTGGTAACTAGGTATACCCAATTTTTTCCTTTAATAGTGTTTCCATTACCATGCCTACCACCGACATCAGGCTGACTGGCCTGTAACTTCCTACCTCCTCCCTATTTCCACTTTTGTGGAGTGGGACTACATCTCAGTCTCTGATGTATTGCACTTGGCTTGCTAGGGCAAATCCCTCTCCCCCTCCTAAATATATTACTTTCCACAACTTCACCAACTTAAATCAGACTCAATTTCTGCATGCTCTCTCCATGCTTGACTGGCCCTGCATCCATACAGCCAATGATGCTCAGTTAGCTCTTGACCATTTTCTAACTATATTTGGAGCACTCTAGGGCATACACACCCCCTTAATCACACATAGAATCCGTGGTACACCTACTAGGTGGCTCCAGAAAGACCTTCTCATACAAATTAGAGCCAGGGACAAACGCTGGGTGCGCTACAAGATCTCTAGTCTCCTCTCTGATTACTGTGATTATAGAACTCAAAGAAATGCATGCAAAAGAAATATTCTCTAACAAAGAGCTCCTTTTGCAAAGGACTACTGGCTGATGCTGCTGGTGACCCAAGGAAATTTTGGTCACACATTAAGGCCTTCCTTGGAGCTAAACATTGCCAAGTAATCAATGATGCGGTCCTAAATGATGTGTACTGTAATAATTTGGCCACCATTGCAAACTCCTTTAATGTCCACTTTTCGAATCTGACTAAGTATACCTCCTCTTTATTTTCCACACCATTCCCCACCCCTCACATTAAGGCTGAATCCTTGCACACACACCTTCCTTCAGGCTTAATTAAATAACCAGGGTAGATGTCCATAAACTGTTATGTACCATCTCTGACTGTACTAATATTGGATCTGATGGTCTTGACCCTAGACTCCTGAAAACTAGCTGCACCCTTTATCACCTCACCCCTAGTCCAAATCTTCAATCTTTCCCTCTGCAATAGCACAGTCCCTAGCATCTGGAAGATTGCTAGAGTCACCCCTGTCTTTAAAAGTGGTGATCCCAAGTGCATTTCAAACTAACAACCAATCGCCATCCCCTCAGTTCTTAGCAAAATCCTAGACAAACTTGTTCACCAGCAAACTATCTCCTTTCTCCTTGATCACAACCTCCTTTCTGTCTCCTAGCATGGTTTCTATAAAGGCCACAGCACTGCCACAGCCCTCCTCAAATTCACAAATGATACTAAAATTGCCATGGACAATGGTCATGTGATGGGTGTGGTCTTTATAGACCTAACTAAAGCATTTGACCTGGTTGACCACCCCCCTCCTCACCAAACTGGTCTCTTTTGGTTTTTCCCTGGACGTTATGGACTGGTTCAATAGTTATCTGTCAAATAGAAAACAAGTAGTAAAATTCAACTCTGCCACCTCAGATCTCACTACCATATCTCTCAGAATCCCCTCACTTGCTCGTCCTAACTGTACATGGACAACCTGGTTCTTTAATTCAACTCCAGGAATATCTCAGACATCAACTGCTCTCTCTCATCCAACTTCCTTCTCATTTGATCCTGGCTCTCCAACAATAAACTCTTTCTTAATGTTGTTGAAACCCAGGCCATGCTCTTTGGCTCTGCCTCCAGGCTCAGAGCTGGCCCGGGATGAATTGAAATTTCTTGTGTGGATGGCTTCCTATTAAGTAATGTTAGCACCTTCAAATATTTTGGTGTCACGCTTGATGCCTTCCTTGACTATGATCATCATATCACTGCCACCTGTAAATCGGTTAATGCCAAAATTGGAATTGCTTACAAAATTAGTTATGCCCTGACCCCCTCAGCCAAGATAGCTATTGCCCAGGGCATTCTACTACCAGCTCTTGCCCACGGCTCAATCAAGTATATTGGTGCATCAAAAGCCAGTCTCTACAAGTGGAACACCTCTTACAATAATATTTGCCACTTCACCTCTGCATCCTCTCACTGCACACACCATTGTCAGCTTTATGCTGGCCTAAAATGGCCCTTCCCCACCCCTCTCTGACTTTTCTGATTTGGCTTACTGATTGATGGTACCATCAGATCTAGAACCCCCTATCTCTAGCCATCATGTTGCACCCACAAAACTCTTCATATGGCCTTAGATCTGTGGACCATACTCCCCTCCATATCCCTAGGTATAAAACCTCCATGTGAGTCAATGCTTTCTCCCATGCAGCCCCACAATATTGGAACTCTCTTCTCTTACACATCTGAATTGCTGCTACTTGTACTCGCTTTAAAAGACAGCTTCATTATTGTGGCAAGCTAGCAACTGCCAGTCATATTTGCATACATTTTTTGTTATATTTTTATGTGATTTTGTGTATGTGTAAATGCCTCAAGAATGCCAGTGTTAATGAAAGGGTCACATAGAGAGAGAGAGAGAGAGAGAGAGAGAGAGAGACTGAATTTTTCAAATATTTGACCTTCCTCTGTGACCTGAGGAGGAAGCTTGCTGGGCAGGAAGCCAATTACATTAAGGGCTGCTCAACAAGGATGTGCCAGAAAACCATCACCTGTCAAAAGCCTTTGCACTTCAAAGGCAGGATGCTTGGGAAACCAGGTTTTGGGAAATAGCCCTTCTTGACAAGGTGGTATAAATTGTCTTACCAGTAAGGCAGTAGGACATCAAACGGGCAGCTAGGACATTGGGTTGGGGAAATAGATATAATAATTCCTTCACAGTTTGGAAAAGCAAGAGTGACATCTATGGGCCTAACAAAAATGAGACCACTTGCTATTCACAGACTGGGACAGCATCCCTATTTAAGACCCTCCACAGAGCATTGGTTGCTCACTTTTCAAAGGACACTCTTCTGACACACAAGAAGCAAGACTGCAACAACACAGAGACAGACTAAAAACCAGAGACTGCACTTATTCTTCTGGATTTCAATTCGCTAAGAACTTAAGGTACAAATTAAATAAAAGTTTATAGTGCATTTGTTTATGTATATATTTCCACTTTTATTTGTGTTATTCTGTGACCAAATTTTCTAAACTATTTTAGTTGTAACTGTATAATTATTAATTATTTTAGCAAAACATTTGTTTTTAAAAACCTGCCTGAGTGATATTTTTATATTGTGTGTGTGATTGTGGGATGTTCCGTAATAATCTGGAAACAAACAGTTATTGATAAGGGGTGCCACCATGAGCTACAAATCAAATAAGGATCCTGTAATGTGAATTCTGGGTAAAGACAGGGGAAATACAAAAGTCTCAAGGAAGGGTCTGTGAGGATTTGAACCAGGGTATTGCATGCCTGGTGGGAGAAGACTAAATCAGGCTTACAAGGCTACCTGGAAAAGATTGTAACACCTGGATCTTCCTCCTTTGTGCAATGACCGAGAGGGGTTCAAGTTTGGCTACAAGACTTGAGACTGGTATTATACCCTTACCCAGAGTAAAGAGGGGACCCTGGGACTTTGTGGTGAGTGTTCAGTTGTGAACTCAGCAAGCACTATAGAAGAGCATGAATTGCACTTAGGGGTGGGCACTGTGAGCTCAGTGGATCTGACCCTCAGGAGTGGGTTCATGACATCTGGTGGCAGTGGAGGGATCTGAGAGATCTGGTAGCATAGTGTTGTGATTTGAAAGATATTAGTGGCACAGGCATAACAGTTGGGTTTGAGGCCAGTGTATCAGATTGATAAACTGAAAACAATCCACATACAATCAAGGTAAAGATTTGAAAAAAAAAAAAGAATAATTTGGTTACAGTATAAAGTTCCCTACCTGTTTTCTTTTCTTTTTTTGGTTGTAAGCTAGTGTAGTAGTAGTTAGGGAAGAAGATGGCTTGCAACTACAGTGAATATAATGCAGACTACCTAAGGCAGTTGTGTCAGAAAAGAGGGGTCCCGTACAAGGGTCAAACCAAAAAGAACCTCATGGAGACTCTCATGGCAGCCAATGAGCAAGCGGTTGTCCCGATCCTCGAGTTACAGCAAGTGACTGAAAGGGACAAGACCTTGGGCGTGGAGTTGCCAGGAGATGTTGCAGTGTCCAGTCCCAGGGAGCAGGACAGCGAGACCAGAAAGAACCCAGGGCCACAGCACATGGGGAAGGCCACCATAAAGCTGGAGCCGGAAGGGATCAGGCTGCAGCTGGGGTTGAGGAAATTGAGCAGAGGAAGTCTGAAGCCCAGCAGCAGAAGGAGTTTGAGCAGAAGAGATTTGAACTGGAGATGCAGGGAAAAAAGGCAACTTCAGAGAGAGACTGATGAAAAGGAAAAGCAGCTTCAGAGAGAGGCCAAGGAAAAGGAAAAACAGCTTCAGAGAGAGGCTGAGAGGGAAGAAAAACAGTGACAGAGGGAGTATGAAGTGGAGAAGCTAAGACTCCAATAACCAGCCCCAAAGGAGGTAAGTAGCAGGGGTGAACCTGAAACTCCAGGACTGGGGTATAAGTTAAATTCAAAACTAATTGCTGAATTTAAAGAGAGAGAGAGGATATAGATGCATTTTTGAATTCATTTGAAAAGGTTTGTATCCAGGCTAAAATACCCAGGGAGTCCTGGAGCTTCCAGCCATCATTGCTAGTTACTGGTAAAGGGCATAAGGTGCCAGGCCATATGGACAATCAGGAGAGTAGCAATTATGAGAAACTTAAAGCTACTTTGCTTAAAAAGTGTGAACTGACTCCTGAGGCCTACAGGGTTAAATTCTGTAAACTCTGAAAAAGCCCTGACATGTGCTATGAGGAACTCGCCACAAAGCAATGTCAGTTTTTAAAACATTGGCAGGAGGGGTCGGAAGCAAATTCTGTGTGGAAAATTGACAAGGTTGCACTTTTAGAGCAGTTCTTTTGGGCTTGTACGGCAAAGTTGAAACCCTGGCTAGAGGACCGAGATCCAAAAACAGCACAGCAAGCTGCTGAGCTCTCGGATCGCTATGCCAGGAGTAGGCCTGCTCTGAAAGGAAGTGGGGCAGGTGTGGCAGGGCCAAAAGGGAAAAGCACGCTTTCAGGCCAGCTAAAACCCTCACAGCCCTTGCAGTAAGGGAGAAGCCTCATGTTACCAAAAAGGGATGTCTTGGAAAAAAAGAATGATAACTGTTGGTTTTGTAAACAGCCAGGGCATCTTGCTAGACAGCGTCCTGAAAAGGCACAGAGTGGACAAAGTGGTACTCAAATATAGTTTGGTGCACTGTGTATCCCTGAAATCATGGCAGTAAACATGAGGGAGCACATACACCTGGTTATTGTAAATGGGGTACAGACCCATAAGTTAAGGGATACGGGGGCATCTCATACCCTGGTAAAATGGGATTTGGTTGGGTCAGACCAGCTTATACCAAATCAGTTTATCACTGTGAGGGGACTCACTGGGGAGGAGAAAACTTTGCCACTTGCTAGTGTTCTCTTGGACTGGGGTGAGACAAGAGAGATGGTGCAAAAAGTGGCAATGGCAAACAACCTCACCCTGGATGTGATTATAGGAAACAATCTCCAGAAGGGGGTGGTGTGTGGTTGCTCTCCCGTGGCAAAGGCCGATAGTAGATCCCTGAATGCCATAGAAGCTCCTGTGGAAGAAAATGGGAGGCTGGTTCCCCAGCCTGTCTCCTGAAATGGAGAGTAGTGAAAGGGAGGTAGGACTTCCCCAAGCAGCAGTTCATAAAACAGCTACAGAAGGTTACTCTGAGAAGGGAGGGGTAACCAATGGTCAGAAGGTTAGGGATGGCAGTGACCCTGAATACCCTGACACTACAGCTATGGACCCTGGCTTAAGAAATGAAGGGGACATGTCCCATGCCCTGGGAAAATGTGAAGATTTTGTTGCCGCTCAGAGAACTGACCCTAGTTTGCAGAGGCTGAGGGTTTATGCAGAATCTGATGGGACACAAGGAGGTGACATGAGACATAGGGTATTTTGGGACAATGGACTGTTGTATACACAGGACATGAAGACAGAGGAAGGGGTGATGAGCAGGCAACTTGTCATTCCCAAGGGGCACCATGAGAAGTTGCTCAAGATTGCTCAAGATATTCCCATGTCTGGACATCTGGGCATTGTGTGCACCATGCAGCAATTGGCCCAGAGTTTCTATTGGCCCAACTTCACCCAGCAGGTGAAATATTATTGCAGGTGTTGTCACCGGTGCTAACAAATAAGGAAGGCATCCCTTGCCCATTGTGGAGGAGCCATTCCAGAGGGTTGGAATGGATATTGTGGGACCCTTGAATACCCCAATCTCCTCTGGGAAAAAGTTTATTCTAACGGTGGTAGATTATGCCACACGATACCCAGAGGTGGTCACCTTCTCCTCACTTAGGGCAGACAAAGTGACAGACGCCTTGCTAGGGATTTTTTCCTGTGTCATGTTTCTGCAGGAGGTTATCTCTGAACAAAGGGGTAGACTCATGTCAGATCTGGTGAAGTGTTTGTGGGAGAAGTGCGGGGTGGTGCAGAGATGCATGACACCTTATCACCCACAAGCCAGTGGGCTTGTGGAAAGGTTTAATGGTACCCTAAAATCGATGCTCCAAGAGTTTGCTGAACAGCATGGAAGGGACTGGGAGAAATACCTTCCCCACCTGTTGTTTGCATACAAGGAGGTGCCTCAAGAGTTGATAGGGTTCTCCCCCTTCAAACTCTTATATGGACACAGGGTGCATGGGCCCCTAGACTTGATTTGGGAAGACTGAGAAGGCAAACATGTCACCCAGGGAACTCCCATAGTGGAGTATGTCCTTAGGGTTAGGCAGAAGCTGAAGGAGCTTATGGGGTGGCCCAAAGCAAGCTATCAGCTGCCCAGCAGAAACAAAAAGTCTGGTACAATCACAGAGCCAGTGCTCGCACATACAGTGATGGTCAGGAAGTAGGAAGTAATGCTCCTAATTCCAGTCTGGAAGGACAAGCTGCAGGCCAAGCAGGCAGGGCCATATAAGGTAGTCCAACAGGTCAATGACGTAAATTACATTGTGGAATTGCCTGACAGGAGACATACCCATAGGATATACCTTAGCAACATGATGAGACCATATTCAAATAGGGCAGACATGGCATTTGCAGTGTGTAGTCCTGGGGAGGGGATGGATGAGGAAGACACCTTACTGGACTTACTGGAGTAAAGCAAGTGGGAATTACCTGTGGAGGCAGCCAAACTGTCACCCCAGTTGTCCTTGGAACAGTCCCAGGAAGTGAGGGAGGTTTCAGAGGACTTTGCCATTTTGTTTATGGCCAAGCCTGGATGAACCCCTTAGTAACACACAATGTAGACACAAGGATGCAAGCACCCATATGGCAGAAAGCCTACCGGGTGTCTGAAGCCATCCTAAAGGACTTTAGGGGAGAGGTGGAGGAAATGCTGGATTTAGGGGTGATACAGAAATCCCACAGTCCCTGGGTCTCACCTGTAGTACTCATTCCCAAGCTGGATGGCTCTACTCGCTTTTGTGTGGACTATCATGGACTCAGTGCAGTCACAAAGTCTGATGCCCACTCAGTGTCATGGATGGACAAACTGCTGGACAAGTTGGGAGGGGCAACATATCTTACCACAACTGACTTGACAAAAGGGTATTGGCAGGTGGAGTTAACTGCCAGAGCTAGAGAGCGGTCGGCCTTCATCACTCCAATAGGATTATTTGAGTTCTGGGTAATGTCCTTTGGAATGAAGAATGACCCTGCCATCTTCCAAAGGTTGGTCAACCAGGTGTTACATGGTACTGAAGAGTACGCAGTGGCTTATCTGGATGATAATGCCATCTTCTGTGTCAGCTGGGAGGAACACCTGCCCACCTGAAGGAAGTGTTGGGCAGGATACAAAGGTCAGGACTCATTGTCAAGGCTGAAAAGTACCAGGTGGCTATGATGGAGGTGGCCTACCTAGACCATGTAGTGGGGCATGGGCAGCTTTGCCCTAATCAAGCAAGGATTGAAGCAATAGAGGCATGGCCTATGCCTAAAACCCAGAAACAGGTTAGGAGCTTCCTAGGGACTGCAGGGTACTATTGAAAGTTTGTTCCAAATACAGTACTCTGGCAGCTCCCCTATATGGCCTGCTAAAAAGGTAGACTCAGAGCCAGCCTGTGAACGAGCCTTCACACGGCTAAATTGGGCACTGTGCAGTGCCCCTGTGTTGGCCAGTCCAGATTACTCTAAGCAATTTGTAGTCCAAACAGATGCCTTGGATGTGGGGATTGTAGCAGTCCTCTGCCAGACATCTAATCAGGGAAAAGACCACCGAGTTGTATACCTGAGCAAAAAGTTACTTCCCTGAGAGCAGGCATACTTCACAGTTGAAATGGAATGCCTTGCGCTGGTATGTGCCCTGAAGAAATTAGAGCCATACCTCTATGAGAGGCACTTCGAGGTACAGACCGATCATAACCCCCTAGTGTGGCTAAATCAGATGAATAAAACAAATGGCCATCTCTTAAGGTGGAGTATTGCCCTACAGACCTATGACATGACAGTTACCCGCAGGGCTGGATTAGCAAATGCCAATGCAGGTGGTCTATCTCACCAGTTAGAACAGTAAGAGAATTTGTGAAAACCTTACCATGCAGTAGGAGGTGTGTTTCCACAAATTCCATCTTAACAGGGAGGGATGTGTGTGAGCTAGTCACTACCAGTCATATTTGCAGACATATTTTGTTATATTTGTATGTGATTTTGTGTATGTGTAAATGCCTTAAGAATGCCAGTGTTAATGAAAGGGACACATAGAGAGAGAGGCTGGATTTTGTGACCTGAGGGGGAAGTTTGCTGGGCAAGAAGCCACATTACATTAAGGGCTGCTCAACAACAATGTGCCAGAAAACCATCATCTGTCATAAACTTTTGCACTTCAAAGACAGGATGCTTGGAAAACCAGGTTTTGGGAAATAGCACTTCTTGACAAGCTGGTGTAAACTGTCTTGTCAGTAAGACAGTAGGACATCAAAAGGGCAGCCAGGAAATTGTGTTGGGGAAATAGATATAATAATTCTCTCAAAGTTTGGAAAAGTAAGAGTGACATCTATGGGCCTAACAAAAATAAGGCCACTAGCTAGCCACAGACTGGGATGGCCATTCCTATTTATGACCCTCCACAGAGCATTGGTTGCTCACTTTTCAAAAGACACTCTTTTGACACACAAGAAGCAAGACTGCAACAACATGGAGACAGACTAAAAACCAGAGACTGCACTTATTCTTCTGGATTTCAATTCACTACGAACTTAAGGAAGAAATTAGATAAACGCTTATAGTCCATTTGTTTTATGTATATTTTCCACTTTTATTTGTGTTATTTTATGACCAAATTTTCCAAAACATTTAGTTGTAACTGTATGATTATTAATTATTTTAGTTAAAACATTTGTTTTTCAAAACCTGCCTGAGCGATATTTTTATATTGTGTATGTGATTGTGGGATGTTCAGTAATAATCTGTGACCAAACTGTTATTGATAAGGGCTGCCACCATAAGCTACAAATTGAATAAGGATCCTGTAAAGGGAAACCTGGGCAAAGACAGGGGAAATACAAAAGTCTCAAGGAAGGGTCTGTGGGGATTTGAACCAGGTTATTGCATGCCTGGAGAGAGAAGACAAAATCAGGATTACAAGGCTACCTCGAAGAGATTGTAATGCCTGGATCTTCCTCCTTTGTGCAACAACCGAGAGGCATTCTCATTTGGTTATGAGACTTGAGACTGGTATTATACCCTTACCCAGAGTAAAGAGGGGACCTTTGGACTTCATGGTGAGTGTTCAGATGTGAATTCAGCGAACACTATAGAAGGACATGAAGACCGTATCCCCTGTTCCCCCCCATCATGGATTGCACTTAGGGGTGGGCACTGTGAGCTCAGTGGACCTGATTCTTAGTGGCCCCTGAACATGCTTTAATCCACCTTGAACCCCTTTCCCTGTACCCATGACACGGTTGTTACTTCTTTTCTTCCTCACTTACTCTGCCCCCCTTGCACCTCTCTGCTTAGCCTTCACCTCTCCCCTCCATCTAATGTATCCTTCCCTACTCTCTTTGCCCTTCTGCCCCATTACACTGTCTGCCTGCCCCACTCCTAGGCTTTACCACCACCACTTCCTCTTCTCAACTTAGGCCAACATGTTTAAATTCATACTACCCTGATGCCTATCTGGTTATATTATAATTACTGCTTCTGCATTTCTTATTCAAATACTGCATTCCTATCCAGTATTGATGGCATTTTCTCCATTGAATTGTTGCAATCCTTTGTCTTTCAATAGTATTTTCTCCATTTAGGTACTTAACAGTATTGCTACTGGTATCCAGTGGTGATAGTGATAATAAATGAGCAAATGTAAAAACAGAGACTCATTTATAGCACTATCATCATCAGCTACTCTGCAAGGGTAATGATGGCATAGCAAGGAAAGTGACCAGAAGGGGAGGGATATGGAGGTGGAGGGGAGGGATAGGAAGGAGGGTTTAGATAGGGAGGAGAGCCTGCTGAAGCTGAGCCAGCTCTGTGGTGTGGTGGGGAGGGTGGCTGGCTATGGTGCAGTAGGCACTGAGTTTGGGATGGACAGGGGGGTGAGTATTTTGCCACTGTTTGCGGTTGCCTTTTTTTTTTTTACCCCACGCTGAGTTTTGCCCCCTCCTTGACATGCACCCCCCCTGGAGTTGACAATGTGAAAGCAGGAGGGGGTGTGAGGGGCGGGAGGGCATAGCCCCCCCCACAAAAACACTAAGTAATGCTGAAAGTGGGGTCACTGAGAATTGTACATCGTTGAAATGCTTTTCTGTGATATACACATGCCATAATAGTGATCACTGTTTTGTGATCGCTATTATGACATGGAACCATTGCTACTGCTTGTGACCAATACCCTTATGTAAAAATGCGCTTGTTATTTGTTCCACCCTATATTTACTGTCCACTGTTGATGTAATGTATTTTCTCGTACCACCATGTACTTACTGTTCACTGTTGATGTACTGTATTTGACTTGTACCCTCCTGGGTCATGTCTGAAAATAGGCATTTCTATGTCTAGTGCACCTACCCAGTTATCAAGAACAAAATAAAATAAATCTACCCTCCTCCAGTCCGCTGGTACCTCCTGTTTTTAATGACATGTTGAAAAGGGTTGTCAGAGGTGCAACTAGATCCTCTTTCAGTTCCCTAGGTATCCTGGGGTGCAAGGAAGAAGGTCAGCATCCTGTCACACCTGTTAAAGTAAAGAGAAAAATAGGTTAATATGGAGAAAATCCAGTAGCAAGAACAGAAACAGAGGGTGGAGGGATACAAAAGGGGTACAGGACACCATATTTGGATAACTTATGGGAACAGAGGATCGAGAGTTGCCAGTTTACTGTTATGTTGCCGGGCGGATCTGGGCTTTGGACATTAGGCCTTTGCTGCCACTGTTTGAAGGAACTGTTTCTATTGCTGGAAAGCAGGGGTGAGGAGCCTTAAGTTTTGGCCCATCAGCAGTGTTCATGGACTTTGCCTGAATCTGACTTTCCAGAGAGGATGCCACCCATATTCTGTAGAATCGACTGCTAGACCTTGGGGGGAGGCCTATGGTCGCCTGCTTTGGGGCTGCAGCTCCTAGCTGTGCCTGAGTCCAGGGCAGGAATGCCCATATCTGGTCACTGAGGAGTCAGTGGGGGAGTGTGGTGCTGCTCTAAGTCACCCGGGGGTCGGCTTGAAGGCTGATTCTCCTGGCACCTGTAGCTGCTGGTTGCAGGTTCAGAGGGGAGCGGTGGTTTTCTTGGCGGAGTGGTCCAAGTGCTTGCTCTCTTTCTGTTTAGTTCTTTTGGGCTGTCATTACCAACTCTCCCCTGCAGGCTGGGGTGCCAACCTTTGGGGAGTTTTGTTGGGACATCAGCTCTTGGAACAAGTAAGAGCTTGTGTTGCGGTTCTGGAACTTTGTGTTGGTGGCTGGAGTGCTGCTGAAGATTGTGGAACACTGGCTTTGCTTTTTATCTTATGGACCTCAGATTTGTGGCTGTTACTGTGGATTTCCCCACCCCTACACCTTCTTATTCTGGGCCATTTTATCTATGACTTGTGCCTAAGGATTATACTGCCCAGCTCCTTTCAATGCAGCAGACTTTGGAGGGTTGGTGACAGTACCCTGCATTTTATTTTTTCCCAAATTTTCGAATTGCTGTTGACTTCGCTACCCACTATGTGAGAAGTAGTTGTGGGATCGAAGACATTTCATTTTACTCAGATCGGTGAGAGCTCTCTGGGCGTTATTCCCATTTTATGTGCAGCAGTAACTGGTGACTGGTTGCTTTTTCTTGATCTGTTTCCACTAGTTTTCTGTAATATATGGACTGGTATTTTATTTATTTTCTTTTTCTTTTTAGTTGTTTGGGGAGGGGGTTTAGGGTTGTTTTTGATTTTATGTTCTTTCTGTTTTATTGTTCTTAGTTTGTAGTTTCTGGCCTTTATTAGGATGTGCTGGCATTAGGCTCTCCCAGTCAGGCACTACTTCTCCTCCAAGCTTCAGGGCCTCCAGTCCTTTAATTGCCCTCCACTGTTGGCAGTAGTTTACAGGCGATATAGGGCCCTTGGGATAGTGAGTAAAAGGAGAAGGAGGGCCGGGTGCTCTGAACCTTGGGAGAGGGGGTGAGCTGGGGGGTTGGACTGGGGTAGTTTAGTCCAGGAAGCACCCTGGGGCGAAATGGGTTCCAGATCGTGGTCCTTCATATCTGGTTCCCATACCCAAGGGCTCCTGTATTTCAGGGCCGATAGTCCAGCTGACTCCAGAGTCTCGTCCATCTTGAGTGGTGTTATGCAATGCCAGGTCAATTTTGGAGGCGGCTATTCCTGCTGAGTTCTCGGTGATACACCACTCGAGATTGGACCGCAGGGGCAGGGTGTAGCTATTTGTTTTAAAATGAAACTGGGCCTTACAGAAGTTCCAATTGAGGTTCCCAGATCATTTGAGTGCACTGCAGCTGCAGGTGTAGGGTGCAGGATCATTCTTATCTACCATCCACCCAGGGGTGAGAAATTGTTTCTGCAGGAAATTGCAGACTTCGCTGCCGACATGGTGTTGAAGTCACCCAGGTTGATGGTGCTGGGCGACTTCAATGCCTGGGTCGATGACGAACTCTTGGAATTTGGTCAGGGCTTCCTCCAACTCATGAACATGTTGGGCTTCACACAGGTAGTTGCCTCAGCAACCCATAATCAGGGTCACTCACTCAACCTGGTTTTCCTCCTGGGGATGGAAGCCTCTGACCTGGTGGTGGAACTGGTTGGATGGTCTGACCATCACACTGTAAGGTTTAATTTCCAGGCTCCCCTCCTAGAGGCCTGCTCCTGTGGGGATGGTTAGATACTGCCCTTTGATGGATGTTACTTCCGTCGGTCTTTTGGCAGTATTAGACCTATTGGGATTTCTGAATGCTAGCAAGGGTCCAGAGAATCTAGTCCAAGCCTATCATAAGGCTTTGGTTGGAGCTCTGGATTCCATTGTTCAATTCTGAGTTTTCCCCCTCACTCTTCGCCCTCAATCCCCTTGGTTTCATGGGACCTTGAGGGAGCTGAGGCAAGTGGGACGAAGGCTAGAGTGGTGCTGGCGGAGATCTGCTGTGAATGCCAACCACCTTAGATTGATGGAACATTATCAAGTCTATCAATCAACAATCTCTCATAAGAAGGCAGAGTTCCTGTCCAGGGAGATTGCTGTGGCTCAGAATCGACCGGCTCAGCTCTTTCGAACTGTGGACAGGTTATGCAATCCAACCTGTCTACAAGTTCGTAGAGCATTTTCACAGGATAAGGGTGACAAGTTTGTTCAATTCTTTGCTAATAAAGTGGCTGACATTAGGGTGGAGATCCATCTAGCCTGCTCTATTGGGGTTGACAGTGGTCGGTGTATGATTACTATGCCTCGGTTTTCTTGGGTACACTTTGACCGGCCATCGATCTCTGATGTCATGTAGATTGTCCAGAGTATGCAGCCTACATGCTGTAGTTTGGACCCTGGCCCTACACGCCCCTTTTTGGGGTGTGTGGATATCATTGGCCCTGCCCTGGCAGAGATAATTTGGTGCTCTTTAGAGTTAGATGAGTTCCTGAACTCCCTGAAGGAGGCAGTGGTAACACCTCTCCTTAAAAAAATCTTCTCTGGACCCAAACTGCCCTGATAACTACAGGTCAATCTCTAATCATCCCTTTGTTGGGAAGTACTGTAGTTGCCCTACAGCTGGAGAAACATTTGACCGTCCATGACATCTATGATCCCCTCCAGTCCAGTTTTCAGAAGAGGCATAGTACTGAGACCGCTCTGGTTCGGGTGCTCAATAATCTCCTGATTGCAAAAGATCAGAAGCGCCGTTCAATCTTGATCCTTCTTGCTCTTTTGTCAGCCTTCAACACTGTGGATCATGGTGGGCTGCTGGTGTGCCTGAGGGACATCTGCGGCCTGCCAGGTATGGTTCTCAGATGGTTTAGATCTTTCCTCACTGGCAGAATGGTGTCTGGGATTTATTTCTTGTCTTCATTCTCTCTGTCATGTGGGGTTCCTCAGGGCTCTGTGCTGTCCCCTATGTTGTTCACTGTGTATTTGCTGCCATTGGGAGACATTGTGAGACGGTATGGGCTAAGGTTTCACTGTTATGCAGATGACACCCAGTTCTGCCTGTCTTTTGCACCTGACCAGGATAGTGCAATCTCTGTCTTTAATAGCTGCCTTGTAGAAATCCAGGACTGGATGCTGGCCAGCTGGTTAAGGCTGAATCCTGATAAGACTGAGGTGCTGGTGGTGGATCCAGATCACATGATAGAGAGGGCGAGGGCAGGGTCTGCCTCTGGGCTTTGGCTCGGAGGTAGCCAGCTCATGCCCTCTGTTCAGGTACGGAATCTGGTGGTGATTTTTGACGAGGGGCTGACACTGGGTGCACAAGTGTTGGCAGTAGTTAAGTCCTGTTTTTACCACCTGAGAAACATCACCTGGATTAAGCACCTTGTTCCATCTTGCAACCTTCCAACATTGATCCATGCCTTTGTGACCTCACGCCTCGACTACTGCAACTCCCTCAACCTGGGGCTCCCGGGGGTTGATATCCGCTGCTTGCAGCTGGTGCAGAACGCGGTGGCCAGGTTACTGACAGGGGGTTGCCAGGCCAGTCATATTGCTCCTGAGCTGCGTGAATGGTCTGGTTGCCTGTACAGTGGTGGATCACCTTCATGGTCGGTTTACTGACCTAAAAGGCCTTTCATAGACAGGGTCTGGGCTACCTGCAAGAGCTCCTGGTTCCTTACTGCCCCCTCCATCCCCTCCGCTCAGCCGACGAGGAATTGCTAGAGGTTCCCAGGGTTAGATTGAAAACTTCAGGTGCTCGATCATTTATGTATGCAGCTCCAACCCTGTGGAATTCTCTACCTTGTCAGATTTGAGAGTGCCAGACCATGGAGAGCTATAAGATGGCTTTAAAGACTGACCTGTTTTACTGTGCCTCTGGGGATTGTACATAAGAATATTGTTTACTGCAAATTCTATTAATGTTTGTTTTATTGTATTTTACTGTTTTATCTCTGCTTTTATTGTTTTATTGTACGGTGCTTTGATAAGTTTGAATTGTGCTATATAAATACATATTATTATTATAAAGAAAACAGGAGCTTTAATTACAAAGTTACAGTCAGGGTAAACTAGGAATCTAGAGATATAGAGAAAGAAAGAATGTTAATAAACAGATTAGAAAATAGACTAGAAAGTGTTGGGGGCTCAGCAAAACCACTTATCGCCCCTATATGGCCTGTGACCAATAATTAAAAGAAGTAGCACAGATTGACTAGTGGGGCCTTTTTTAGACTAGTGGCTCAACATTATTAAAACATTTTAGCATTGGTGATCAATGGGGCTAGAGTTGTGCCATGAAGGTCAGCAGTTTATATAATACATCTGGTGGGCTAGTTTTCATTGTGGCCAGTTGCTAACGTACAGTATTTAAAGGATACCTAAACAACATTTTGACAACAAACTATTCAAAAATCTGACTTCATAGGGGATTAAAGTAAAGGCTGCTGTATTCATTAATGTTAAAACTACATTTACATAATTTGCCTAAATGTGGTTCCAAAGCATTTGAAAAATGTAAAACTCAGTCTTTCAATTTAAAAAAACTGCCTTACCTGCTTCCTAAAATGGCCACCAAATGTGTTAAGTGATGACATCATTGGAGCCAGAATCAGAGAGCTATGTGGCTCTCTATAGTGCTAACTAGTTCTTTTTTCCCTATGTATTGAATTGTTGCACCACAGTGGTCAAAACCATGTGCATTATTTTGATTAATACACATGTTAGGCTATGGTTCTGTTCATTTTGTTTACTTTAGCATGCTAAAATTGTGTTTTAATCCAACTGACTTTCTCTTTGGCAAACCACAGTGCAGTACAAATCTTAAATAACCTAGTGGTCTAGTGGTTATGGTGGATCCAGGATGCTACAATGGGGGGGGGGGAGGTGTACATACTTGATATGCACTTTTAACATTTTTATTAAACCTTTAAATTGTCTGCTATTATTCTTTTTTAGTACATTTTTGAGAGAACCTACAAATGTAATCCATAGTTTTGAATATAAACATTTGTACAATCAATAAATCAGACTTCTTCAACAAAGTGAAATGCAGCAGCAGCGGCATGCAAGTACATTACTATGTGTGTGTGTGGGGGGGCTGCAGCCACACCCTTCACCACCCCCTAGAGCCACCACTGGTTTGTAGCAAAGTTCTTGTGTGGTACAATGCCAGAGTTCATACTTTCTCAGAAATCAAAAATGTGCTTGTCTTCTTTTTCCATGGGAATGTCAGAGAGGGACTGAAGAGGCCATTCCAGCAGGATACAGCTATATTCATGTTAGGAGAAGACAGGAGGGGGGACATTGAGCAGATCATTGTGGGATCTGAGATGTGGGGCTGACAGCACCGTGATCACTACCTGACTCAGAGTGGCAGGGCTGCACCTAAACTGTTATTTGAATTCAGTGTAGGGAAATTACCCTTGGGTGGGGGGGGGATGTTGATGTTTGTTAGGGCAGTATCGAGGGAGCTGTGTATAGCTCATTCAAGATTCGGAGGGGTAGTAGCCAGCCAACTTGCGTTGTGTAGTAGGGCACGGAACAGTACTGGAGAAGAATTGCCGTTAACTATCCTGAGGGGTTCTGCAGATTACAGGTAAAGGAATAGACCAGCACTGGAAGTTGGGTGGATTCGCTCAAGACATTAGTATGCCTCTCCTGCTAATAATATTGTTATCCATAGTAAGTGTAGCCCTTATGAGGGCATGAACAGCAGTTTTTCTGGTGTGTCCTGATGCTTATTTCTTGGCCCTCCAGGAAGACCTAGTTGTTGGTTAATGATTCGGGGAAAAAAACACAACAGGGGTGCTGTACATACTGCCTTCACTGTGCAGAAGGGTGGTGACCCACTCAGTGTTTACTGTGGGAGCAGAAGTCCAACACTGAGAAAGTGAACTGGAGAGTGATTTGGAAGGCATTTTTTAACAGTGCCAGCTGATGAAGTGTATTGGTATAGGTGTGCACAACTCTCTGAGGTACAAGATACCAGTCTGAGGCGTGAAAATTCTCTTCATGAGACCACAAGTTCATATGCAGTCCTAGGCAGTACTGAGGACAGAATATGGATGGTGGGGTGTTCAACAGAAGGCAGGCTAGGTATAGGAGGTTCACGTGGAAAAAGACTACAAGAGAAGCTTATTTGTGGATCACCAAGAAAGCATGAGCTTTGGAATTGGATCAGACCAGTACTTCGCTACAAAGTTCAGGGCATCACATAACCACTAGATCATCAGGCATTTGAAGTGTTGTATTGTACTGCGGTTTGTCAAAGAAAAAGTCAGCTGGATTACAAAACATTTTCAGCAAGTTAAAGAAAACAAAATGAACAAAACCATAGCCTAACGTGTACTGATCAAAATAATCCACATGTTAACACATGGTGTTGATCATTCTGGTGAAACAATTCAAAACAAAGGGGGAAAGAAGAACTACTTAGCACTATTGGGAGCCACGTGGATCTCTGCCTCTGACTCCAATGATGTCATCATGACTCATCACTTAACACACTTGGCAGACATTTTCGGGAGCAAGCATGGCTGTTTTTTTGAAAGTGAAAGGCTGATGTTTACATTTTTAAAAAGCTATGAAACTGCTTTTATGTTATGTACATAAATGCAGTTTTAGCATAAATGTAAACAACAGCTCTTATTTTACCTCGCAATGAAGACAGGTTTTGGTGTTTTCAGTTTTAAAAAAACTACTCGTTTAGGTACCCTTTAAATAAAATGAGAACCTTTTCGCTGGGGTCTAGTGGGGCCGGGGGGGGGAGGGGTCCCTGGGTCCTGACATTGTTTTGGCAGGCAGCGAGGTACAGTGTGAGGAGGAGGAGGAGGAGGAGCAGGGGCTGCTGCAGCTATTGTGAGAGACTGCTCTAAAAGTGAAATTGCCAGGCACCGCTTTCTACTCCCAGCCCATTCAAAACTCTGGCTGTGGCTTGCTCTGGGGCTGCAAACAGTGGCTGTGACAGGGGGCCTGAGAATGTAGGGCCAACATAGGCAGTGGTGGTTCTTGTTGTAAGCGCTACAGGGAGACCAGGCCAGAGGACCTGGCACCACAGAAGGAGAGGAAAGGGCAGGTTGGGGGGAGGTAATGCTGCAGCAGGAAAAAGTGTGGATCCACAGGTGCTAATCCTGCAAACAGCAACAGTTTCCACACCAAATCCATAGTCAGCAGAGTTTTTCTTTACTGCCTGGTTACTGGTGGGGGGGGGACATGTTGAGGTAGTGAAGCATTTAGAATGGAGACCAGAGGCGGCTCCTACTGGAGTTGCAGGCCATTGACAGGTGCAGTAAGTAGTGGCAGGTCAGAGGGCGCAAGCTGAGAGTGGAGGTGAGTTCCTGCTGAGAGAGGAGCCTTGTCACAGAGAAGTGTTGCAAGCAGCGGCAGTACTAATGGGCCAGAGGAAGTAGTGCCAATGCAAGGGGGGGGAGGGGGGTTGGTTCTCAATGTTGTTTTGGCAGGCAGGGGAGAAGAGTTGAGGAGGAGGAGGATGAGTTAGGGCTGCTGCAGCTAGTGTGAGTGGCTGCTTTAAAAGTGAAAGTGCCAGACAGTGCTTTCTACTCCCACCCCATACAGAGCTTAGGTTGTGGCCTGCTCTGGGGCTGCAAACTGTGGTGGTGTCAGGAGGCATGAGGATGTACGGCTGACACAGGCAGTGGTGGCTGTTGTTGCAAGAGTTGCAAAGGGATCAGTCCAGGCCAGGGGAGCTAGCACCACAGCAGGAGAGGAAAGGGCAGGTTGGGGAACGTAACGATGTAACAGGACAAAAGTGCAGAGCTGCAGCAGTTTCTGCACTGAACCCTCAGGCTGTAGAGTTTTTCTCTCCATGCCAGGTTACTGGCAGGGGGGCACATGCCGGGGTAGTGAAGCTTCAGGAATGGAGATCAGAGGTGGGTCCCGCTGGGAGGTGTAGGCCTTTGAGAGGTGCAGCAAGCAGCAGCAGGTCAAAGGGGCAGGCAGTGAGCAGAGGCGAGTTCCCGCTGAGAGAGAAGGTTTGTCATGGATAAGTGCTGAAAGTAACAGTGGTACTAAAGGGCCAGAAGTAGTGTTGATGCAAGCAGCAGCAGATCTGGTGCCACATACAGTGGCGGTGCCATGGGCCTGAGGATCCGGGCTGAGGCTGTAGGGTCAATACAAGCAGTGGTGGTTCTTACTGCAAGAGCCAGAAGCAGTGTGTGCGTGTGTTTGGGGGGGGGGGACCAGTCTAGGCTGAGGGAGCCAGCTCCATGGAACGTGAGTAAAGAGGCCAGGGAAAGGTAATGCTGTATCAGGAAAAAGTGATACACTTCTGAATTGCAGCCTTTGTACCAGAATGTTTAAAAGAACTTCAGGTGTGCAAGATGTGGTTAACTATTGTAGGATGTTAAAATGGCATCTTATAAAATATTATTTGTACTTAAAATGATTAAAGACAAAAATGATTTAATAACTGACAAAAACCTTCTAACTCAATTACAGTAACTTTCTTGCGTTTATGTTTTCTGTTTTACTTATTTAATGGAATTCTTCAGGAACTATTTAAAATCAAACACCCATGAAAGCTACATTAATTGCAAAGAAAATTGCAAAGATCTGGTGCTTTCTTTTTGGTATTAAATTTTTTTATTTAGTTTCTGTTCTTTCAGGATGTATGAAACAGTTTTAAATAGAGGACATACACTGAGCAGCAAAATGCTTTAAAAAACAAATATATATATATATATATATATTTAGCACAAAGCACTTTAAAGAAAATGTATAACCCCCTTGCCACTCATAGTCAGTCCTCAGTTCATGTGTAGCAGTGGACAGAGGGGGCACAATGACCCTAAAGTCAATCCAGTGCTTTCTAGAGCATTCAGTAGGATAAAGAGTGTGGCCCTCTGATAAACCTCTGTCGTCACAGGGAAAACTTTGAAGAAAAACAACATTCATACAGATTTCCAACTTTTAATTCCTATTCGTATGACCAAGTGATGTCCTGTCGATCTGGTTTTCATGGGAATTTCCTAAGTATTAAAGCACGAGAGAAAGATAAATAGATGAAGTATATGCTGCACTATGGGCACTCACTGTAGGTTTTAAAATTTATCACAGTGGTGTCTGAGGTTCTTTGGCAGAACTTCATAAATGTTTGAGGACACAAAAAGTGTCCCTAGCAGGGCTGCATCCTACCCTTTGTTGATGACTTCCCAGTGACAACATGAAGCATGACAGAAATTGTATTAGTAGCTTAAAGGTACAGTAACAATAAAATGTAACAAACGTAGATGAAAACTACACTTTTAAAAGGGCAGTTGCCATGGTGTTTAATTTTATCACAACCACTACTTAAAATGCAAACAGATGCTTCAGATTAAAATGTTATCATGCAGGCCAAAGTATGTGGCCTAGAGATGCATTATTTAACTCCTTCTGAGACATCCAGAAGATTTGTCCAGTAACGCTGTGGCTCCACCTGTTTCAGTAAAGTCTAAGTGTTACTGAAAATGCATGGCAAGCTCAGTGACACATCTGCCCCCCAAAATAAAGCTTGACACAAACATACACACATAGACAATGATGGCAGAAAAAGACCATTGGTCCATCCAGTCGGCCCGTAATACCCTATCATACCCCTAGACCTTCTTTCTATATAGGGTTTTAGCCTGCAATGTCCACCCCATGCTTCCTGTTTTACTGACAATGCCCTGAGTAACCACTAACCCCTTCACTCTATCCCAGCCAGGCTTGAACCCATTAGTGGTTTTGTCACCCACCAAATCAGCTGACAGACTGTTCCAAATCCTGTTATGAGCTGCCCAAATCCTGTTGTACAAGTAAAATACAAATGAGAAGAGGCCAATGGTCTCATTCACAGAACCTATACCACAGATAACTGAACATGAAATGGAATACAGCTATCTTTGAGCCAGACAGTCTGCCACAGTGGGGCACAGTTGGCAATCATTCACCACTCCAGAAAAAAGAAAGAATAGAAACAAGTAACCTGTAACTGAATGGGTATGAAAGATACATTATCTTTTCAGTTAATAAAGGTGATCTCTCCAAGACAGTAATGATCAGCAGTATTATTGAAAAGCCTGCAGTATGGCTGATCTTAGAATACATAGGGCTCAATTTTCAAAGCACTCTGCAATCACTGCAGTTTGCAGTGTTCTTGGGCTGCAGCAAACTCTGGGTGTGTCAGGGACCCTGCACCTAATTTTGTAAAAATAGGTGTCCTTGCGCTGAAAACCCTGGGGAAGCTGCAGCCGCAGGGCAGCACCACATATGTGGTGCACCTGTGGGGTTCAACAGAGGGATCCATCACCCCCAGCGCAACCTCAGCAGACCCACGAAGACTGGGGGGGTTGCTGTATCTGAAAGGTGTGTACCAGGAGCTGATAGATCCCTGCTGGTGCCATGGGAGAGTAAGGAGGGCACAGCGGCAGTGGGAGGAAAGAGTGGCGGCACCCAGCAGAGATGCCATGCAACTTGCCTCACAGTCAATTGGGCCAGGTGGTGGAGGGCAGGTCCGGACCAGCATGTTCCATACCCCAGTGGACAGCAGCCCTGGCACCTGCCGCACAGGAGCCACAGTCCCCTAATGGCGGCAAGAGGCAGAGGGTGCAGGTTGTGGGGTGCATGTGGTGGCCGGGGATGACCACGACATTATCCATATACAGATCCACCCATGTGGTGGATGGTGGGTGCCTGACTCCAATGTCAGGGACCGTGGGTCCTGTGGGGCAGGTTACTGGGGCACCAAACATTCTGGTCCAGACGTGCCCCTATCTGACCCGATTGACTGTGTGGAAATCTGCATGGCATCTCCCATATGTGCCCCCACACATCCTTCTCACTGCCGCTGTGTCCCTTTGTACCCCATGGCACCGCCAGGGCTCCATTTGCCACCATTCCCCACCTTCCAGGTCCCCCTAATTGCTGCTCAGCCAGGCAAAGGAGCAGGGCCCTTAGACCACCTTCTGGCTGGTGTAAAGTCAGCCCCCTGCTGCGAAAACAGCGGGGCTTCTAGATTTGCACAAAAGGGGATAGTGCAGCCCTGCCGTGGCTCAACCTCCCTTTTTAACCAGGCACACAGGCACTTCTGGCACATGGGTGGCACAGGTGGGCTTTGCGGCATAGCATCTCCATTTTGCAACAGCTGGTGTTTGAACATCAGGTAGCCACAACCTATAACTCAAGGCGCCAGGTGCATCCTACTCGTTTGACATAGGCATCTTGTATTACAGTTTAACTTTTGAAAATGGAGCCCATATATCTTAGCTGGAATTACCCCAGTCTATATTATGGACAATAAACACACCATTTAATTTAAAGTATCGGTTCATGTTATGAAGAAATTGGGGTACCTACCTATCTGTATTCCATTTTAGATCACCTTTTTTCTCTCTTGCCTTGTAAGACTGCAAAATGCCCTTTTCCCATTTTGAGTCTAGCACTTTGGGGATGAGAGCATTTAAAATATTTAATAACAGCATAATATAATATACAAAAACAGTGATGCTTTAGCATGCAGGCTGCAAATAAAACAAAAGGGATAGATTAAATGCATGCTGATATAGAAAATAATGTTCAAATCAAAGTTTTGACCATAGATCTTCTTTAGGAATAATCTGGTAGGAAAAAGGTAAACATAGTACAGCTACACTTACTGTTTTTAATAATTCCTGAAAAAGACCTTCAATCAAGATGTTGACTCCAACTTTATTATTTATTTGGAACACTCCTTTAATCTAGCCCTTCTATTGTTAAAAATAGCTACCACAAGGTTTACATCGATATTCATGTCTGTTAATGAAAGCGCATTGCATAACATCACTTTTCTAGACACTAAGATGAGCTGTCATACAGCAGATACCAGTCCAGGTCCAAAATGGATACAGGGGACATTAGAGCCACAAGACATAATACATAAGACCTTTTCTCTTTTGGGCTTCCTTTCACCCTTCAAAGGCTGCTGCTGCATCTGCTCCTCCAAATGAGACCAGGCGGGCCCAGCCATTCTGTTCCCAACTGATTAATGCCTGTCCTAGTCGTGATAACACATGCACTACCCCGACAGCCTGACCTGACTTCACGTAAAATACAGTGGGGTGCTGTTGGGGAAATAAGCAATTAAAAAAAACCAGTAATACTGGGGCTGCCTTTAAATGGTGTTTAGCTTGGCCATGATTACCTGACTAACCCAAGTCCTCCCTATTCATCCTAGCCACTTCCACCCTGCCCACCCATGTCTGCACCATGACCTGACTCATCTTTTCTTCACTCATCACTCACAGCGAGTGTTGCTTTTTGCCTGCTTAACTGCCAAAATGGCAAACATGGTGATTTTGTGTCAATATGCAGCAGTAGTAGCCGGAACTCTCTTCGCATGGAGGTGGAGCCAGGAAGTGGTAAGGATACTGAAAAGTGTGGCAGACATGGATCCCTAGCCAATAGGATGGCATGGTATGGCAGAAGGTGAATGGTGGAGGGGTAGGGCATTGGCATGTACAGCCATCCCACAGACCCCTCCCCCAAAATGGGGACAGGAAGACAGAATTATGCCATCCATGCATGTTACAGCCTAGCAAAAAAAAAAAAAAGAGTTAGTTGCAGACTCAAGCAGCAGCTAAACTAGGCACTACTGTGGTTGGGTCACAAACACCTTCATGAGCTGCTGAGCTGCCTGCATTCTTCTCACAAATACAGACCGATCAATCGACTGACAATTGTGACATCTTGGGGGTGACATCAGGGAAGGGAACACAGCAGGCACTACTACAGGCTGATGATTACACCATTCAGATGGCTGCTGGGTGGTGTCTTGTACTTCAAAGGATGGAACCATACTGGGATTGGTGCAGTGCTATCTTTTCAACTATGAGAAGTTTACACCCAACAGCCAGGCTGAACGGTGCCACTATCAGTCTGCTCCTTGCTGGACTGTCACTGTTGAGCCTGTTGCACTGAACCCAACAGTGACACACCTCTGAGATGCCATTATTATAACAAGATGTTTGCTTCATTCTGTGCGCCCAAGCAAACATAAAAATTGGTAAACATTCTATTAATACAAGGTGGACAAACATCAATTTGGGTTTGTATGTTAACACTTTTTGTATTTCAAGCTGCTGTCTGCTTAGACTTTGTATTTTAGTGTGCCCCTTCTATGCTCGAGCCCCAAGAAGCTACTTGGTTTGCTTGTACCTCATAGTACCTCTGTCCACATGCCTGCTTGAAGTCCATGGGGGAGGTTCCTTCTCTGTGGCAGCCTCACTCCTGTGGAACTCCTTACCATCACAGGTACATCAGATCTCCTAGGTGTAGGTTTTAAAAAGTCCCTACAGACTCATATCTTCTCCATGGCTTTTGAGGGTAATGTTTTAATGTCATAGTGATTGGAGGGATCATAATGTGTTTTTGATATTGTGATTTTATATTGTATAAAACATTTTATGGAATGCCTGTGCAGTGCTTCAACTCTTCTCGCTGATGTGCTATAGAAAATAAAGGTAATGATGAAAGTGTAGGTTTTTGTGCCATAAAAACACTTCTCTTGGGTGCCAACAGCAAGGGGGCCAGCAGGTCATCATGTTACATCATTTCCCCAACCAATTTTGTGAAGTTCAGCAATGCTTTGCCATAGATTCGGCATGGTTGGATGCTGGCTTGTCTGAACTACAAAAAAAGTTTGCTTTCTAGTTTTCAACAGTTTTGAATGGTTAACGTGCTACTGAGACATGCATAATAGGAATTACAGACTCCTGCTGTCTCCAGAAAGGATTAGCGAGGATACAGAGAACTGGTGGTAATACTGTTGCAGTGATCATGGACCTACTTCTTTGTGGCATGGGGAGGGGAGCTGGGGTTTCTAGCTTCCTTAGTAATGTTACAAGTGTGGTTAGGATCCTTCTTTAAAAGAGAACAAAAAAGAACTTTTTTTTTTGTGAAAAGCAAAAAGAAAAGTGGAATTTTTTGTGGAGCACAGGGCACGTTTTAGAAGGATATCATTTTGAATTTTTTCTAATGAAGTGCTTTAAGGCTGGAAGACAATGAACAAACCCTTGAAATGTAGCCCCCAACCCACATGATTTGTTTAAGCCCAGGCATGTAAACAGGACAAAGCTGAGGTTGTTTTAACTTTGGGCACAGGTCTTGGACTCCACGGTGGTGTTCTGCTCATTTAATGGTGTGCCGCCTATACCCATAGAGCTTCTTCTACATGCAAGGTATGATGGGGCTGCCCTCAGCAAATGAACAGTAGTTTAATATACCTTAGGCAGTAGTAACATGTAATACACAGAACTGAAGAATGTACCCCAGCCAGCAAAGCAGTACCAAACACACATGAAATAACTCCAGGAGTACATGCTTATTGGTGGGAGGAGGACCAGGGAAAAATAAACAAAATGGACTGAAACTAGTTAGACTAAGAAATACACTACACTTACTCTGCTGGTACACCAGCTAAACCTTATCCCCTAGTCTATAAAGCAGCAGATCTTACACCCTTACCCTTATCTGTGGGAGAAGATGACCCTCGTCCCTCATCTGCAGGAGTACCTGACCTTACCTCTCCCAGTCTATAGGAGAAGCTGCTACTGTGGCTGTCATTAGGGCTCAGAAGGAGGATGTTGAATTGGCGACCATTTAAAACCCAGACTATCTCTAATCCACTGGAAAGGAGACTTGATACACACCAATAGTACAGCAAAAAAAATCTGATGGGCTTTTCCTGGGTCTGGCTTTTGGACACAGTCTAGCCAATTACTTTAGTGGCCCTAATCTAGCTAATCTACTTAAACTACATGGTGCAGGGTAAGTCATATAAAATAGTCTTAGTTCTGGAGTCCATTGGGTGTAACAGGTACTCAGTCTGGAACCTAAATCCCAGACTCAAAACACAGAGGTAAGTGCAGTTGGCCACAGATTATCATCACTTAGTGGGGATTTCACCTTCAAGCAGAGGTGGTTAGGATAAACCCAAGCATCATGCAGATGAAAAACAATTTAACTTCAACTTCTTGGCATTTTTATGGGGCATGCCTCTAGCAGCTTGTGATGGAACCCACCAAAGAAGGAACAATATTGTACCTGGTACACACCAATTGGGACAGAGTCACTGATGTAATAGTGGGTAACCACCTGGGATCCAGTGATCATTGTATGGTGTGGTTCAATGTGAGAACAATGGAGGAGTCAAACCACATGAAAGCAAGGGTCCTGGATTTCAGACGGGTCAACTTTGCAAAAATGGGAGAATGCCTCAATGAAGCCCTGTCAGGAGAGAAGAAGGGGGGGATGTTGAGAAACAGTGGGCTAACCTTGAGGGAGCCATAGCAGAGGCAACGAGCCTTTGTGTTAGGCAACTAAGAAAAACAAAGGTAAAGAAAAAAAAACATTATGGTTCCCAAAGGACGTGGCATGGAAGGTTAGAGAGAAAAGGCTAGCTTTCAGGCGGTACAAGGAAATACAGCGGGGAAAAGACATGGAACTGTATCTGGAAAAGCAGAGAGAGGTGGGGAAAGCAGTCAGGAGCACAAAGGCGCAAATAGAGGAAAAAAATATACCAGGCAATTAAGAAAGGAGACAAGACCTTTTTCAGGTACATTAGTGAAAGAAAGAAGTCCAGGGGTGGGATTGTGAGGTTAAAAAGGGAGGGAGGGGGTATGTGGAAAAGGAACTTAGAAAAAACAACAATTCTGAACAAATATTTTTGTTCAGTATTCACAGAAAAAGGGGAAGGAGAAGGACCACTATTGGGAGATAGGAGCACCAGTGGCAGAGAGGTGGACGCCAGACAGTTCACAGAGGAAAGAGTCCTAAAAGAACTCAAGAATCTGAAAGGAGACTAGGCTAATGGGATAGATGGGACACATCCCAGAATATTAATGCTGGCGGCACCACTAACAACCCTATCCAACAAATCGATAGAGACAGGGATGGTTCCAGGGGACTGGAGGAGGGCAAATGTAGTCCCTCTCCACAAAAGTGGGAACAGGGAGGAGGCTGACACTACAGGCCAGTCAGCCTGACCCCGGCGGTGGGGAAATTAGTGGAGTCACTGGGAAAAGAAAGGACTGTGATATTTCTTGAATCTAGTGGAGCATAGGATCCAATGCAGCATGAATTTACAAAAGGAAGGTCTTGTCAAACAAATCTGATACATTTCTTTGAATGGGTAATCAGGGAAGTAGATATGGGAGTGGCGGTGGATGTGGGCCTACCTAGATTTCAGCAAGGCCTTCGACACCATCCCACACAGGAGGTTAATAATGTGTTGGACAGCCTGGTAGTAGGCCACAAGGTGGTAAACTGGGTCAGAAACTGGTTGAGTGACTGGATACAGAGGGTGGTGGTAAATGGCATTCGATAAGTGGGGGGGGTGACTAGCTGGTTGCCACAGGGATCTGTGCTGGGGCCAGTCCTCTTTAATGTGTTTATAAGCAACATTGCAGAGCGGCTGGAGGTCTTCGCAGATGACACTAAGATCTGCAACAGGGTCGACACTCTGGGGGGTGGATAAAATGAGAAAGGACCTAAACATGCTTGAGGAGTGGTCAAGAGTGTAGTAGCTAAGATTCAATGCAAATAAGTGCAGAAGCATGCATTTGGGGCACAGAAATCCAAGTGAGGAGTACAGGATGGGGGGAGAGGTACTTACGGTCACCAGTCAAGAAAGGGATCTGGGGGTAATCATATCTGATGACCTAAAGGTAACCAAACAATGTGTGAAGGCTGTGGATAGAGTCAGTGGGATGCTAGGGTGCATAGGGAGAGGCATCAGCAGCAGAAAAAAGGAGGCGGTTATGTCACTGTACAAATCACTAGTGAGATATCATCTGGAGTACTATGTCCAGTTCTGGAGGCCACATCTCCAGAAAGACATACACAAAATAAAGGCAGACCAGAGAAGGGTAACAAAAATAGTGCAAGGACTGCACCAAAAGTCATATGAGGAAAGACTAGAGGACCTCAGTATGTATTCCCTGGAGAAGAGGAGAAAGGGGGGATATTATAGAGACATTCAAGTATATCAGGGGTATAAACAAGTAACAGGAGGGTAGCATATTTCAGAAAGGAAGAAGTACAAGAACAAGAGGGGGTGACATGAGGCTAGAGGGGGTAGGCTCAGGGGCAACTTGAGGAAGTACTTTTCACAGAAAGAGTAGTAGATGCTTTAGTCAGCCTCCCTGCAGAGGTCTTGGGGGGGGGGAATGGTAGGGGAATTCAAGAATGCATGGGATAGACATAAGAGTACTCTTGCAATAGGGAATGGAGGGTAAGCCGCAGATCAACTAGGGTCTGTGGTATTGCATTAGGTGGCAAAAGAGGCAGACTACATGGGCCACACAGTCCTTATCTGCTCTCATCTTCTGTGCATCTATGTATCTGTGTATTTATGGTAAAGGAATGGTGCTGGTTTATGAGCCAATATGTACCTCTCCAAAAGTGGTAGAAACAAATGTGGGGACGAAGGTGATATACATGCTGGGGATGACAGCAAAGAGAGTGTGCCCAGGAATTGATCAGCTGGTGAAGGGGGTTGGGGGAACCCTTTGTGATTACATGTCTATGTATGAATGACCTAACTGGGGAGGAGGTGGGGATGGTACAGGAAAAATTCAGGGTAGTGGGGAGGATCTGTAGGAGGTAGCCAGATCAGTTGCATTCTTGGAGGTATTGCCAGTATTGAGAGTCAGAACAGTCAGGAAACAAAGGATAGAGGAATTTAATGGCTGGTTGTAGGAATGGTGCAAGGAAAAAAAGTACGGCTGCAGTGGGGCTGAGGGAAGACCTGGTCTGACAAATACTTCTGTGCACTGGATACACTGCTCCTCAGTAGAGGGGGCTCAAGAGTCTTCAGGAACAAATTGGGGGTTACACATCTGGGGACCTTTAATCTGTTGGAGCGTAGCTTGGGCCTTGTGGCTGAGTATTACTGAAATAGCACCCAGCAGGGTGCATGTATAGTGTTATACATCTCATAAATGCTAGAATGTCCACATACTGCACTACAATGTACAATGCCTAGTAGCCATACTGTCTGTACATCTCCAGCCCTAAAGAAACACTATCAGGAGGGACCGGGTGATAAATCAGCAGAATGAGGCAGAATATTGCACCAGAACACAGCAGACAGGTGGAGAGGTTGAGAAGGGAGGAGATAGGGACAACAATAGAGGGAGCAGAGAGATGGAGGAGTTTAGGGCCGAGACCATCAGGGCTTTTAGTCTTGAATGGGTTGAGGGCAAGAAGACCCTTGATGGCATTAGCAGGAGAGATAGAAGTGAAGGAGAAAGGTGGGGTTTGAGAAGGTGGGGATGGGATGGGAACGATGGAGGTGCCATGGGAAGGAGGTGAGTAGAGAGGAGGCACAAGAGATGAAGAAGGTGTTAAACTCATTGACCACTGAGAGAGGGACGGATATGGTGATTCATTTGCCTTGAGGACAGGGATGGTGGATTGGACTTTGGGTGAGAATAAGACATGGACTACTTTCCAGAACTTAGAGGGACTTAGAGGGGTGGTTAATGTTGTTTTTCAAGGTAGTAGTAGAAAAGTACTCCACTTTAGACAGCATAGTGGCTCTGGTGCTTGCATTATGCAGGCTGCAGTATTTGTGTAGGTCCTACACGCAGACAGGCTAGGCATTCTGCTGAGATCCAGGAGCATCTGACCCTGGTTTCCTTAGAGGGGCATGCCTATCCCAGTCAGCAGTGGACAAGCACCCATGGAGGGCAGACAGGTCCAATGATCTAAAGGACCGTAGCAGAATAATTTTTTGGGGGGCTTTGAGGTGTTGGATTTTGTGAGCATAGTAGCATATGGTGGTCACTGAGGGCATCTGAGAGGGTGCCTGCAGCAATAATATGATGGGGGTGTTTGGTGAAATCCCAGTCCTGCACAGTGTGATTGAGTTCCTTGTGACTTGAGACTGGTGGGGTTAGTGATCAGCTGAGTGAGATTTAGGGACATGGTATCGCGTTGAATTTTGGCGTGGGGGGGGTGAGCCAGTTCATGTTAAAGTCTCCTAGGATGAGAAGTTCACTATAAGAGATATGGGAGGAGATGGATGTGAGAAGTTCAGTGATAGAGGAGGGAAGGAGGCCGGAATGACAGTAGACTTCGGCTAAAAAGATAGGGAGAAAGGGAGAAAGGGAGGGAAAGCTTTAGGAGTACAAGCTTGTATGCAGAGTGAAAAGATATGGAGAGTATAGTGGTGTAGTAGTAGTAGTAAAACTTTTATTCATTTCAAATATATGACTCGGGTGATTCAACTGAGACAAGCTAATTTCCAATGAGATCCATGTACAAAGGTTCCAGTTACTCCAACATGTATCACAAATAATTGTCGATATTACATACATACATATAGATAAATACAGTATATATACCCAATTACTCATGATAAATCTATTACACTTCATGAATAATATAATGCACATTCCATAAATATATTATCTAACATCCATTATAGTACCTACCACTATAATACTATATACATCCTACCACTATTATACTATATACATATAGAGGACATGATCACATTTCTTTCACACCGAACTTGAAACTGTATTCCTTGGGTCTCCAGAGTGAACCAGTTTTTTTATTTGTCCTGTATGTACTTTCTTATTAGTGGGCTAAGTGAAATTGATAATAAATTCCAAGTGTGGGGACCCTTGTAAAAAATGATCTCTACCAAAATCAGTTCTGCATTTAGAGGTTAAATACTTTAAGCTCTCAGCACATTTTAGACTTTCCTTAAGTGTTCTTCTTTGCAGCTTCTCTGTTACGTACTCTGGGACATTACCATTAATACATTTAACCATATACAATAATAGAGTTCATCTGTCATCCAGATGTAGCCAGTCTAATTTTTTATGCATTTCAAGTTTATGTGTTCTCTTGGGGACATTTAGTATAAATCTAGCAATTTTTTTGTACATAGGGCAGGATATTCAGAAGGGTTGCGCATGGTGCAACACAGTTACACCATGTGCAACCCACTGATGCCTGGCACAATATTAAAAGGGGATTGAGCCTGGCACAAATCGTCACGTGGAAGCTCATCCAGTAATGTATGCGAGCGCGGGTGGGGACACCCATGCATACTCCCTCACATCCCGATATTCAGCCGGGATGTGCTGAGCCCAGCCATGTGCAACCCTGCACTTGCGCTGCACACGGATGAGCCCAAAAATAAAGAAACAGTTGGCCACCCTGGCGAGCTACTAGTATTGCAGGTGCAACACGGCAGCTGCCACCTGTGGGTGCCACCGAACTCCAGTGCACCTTGGTGGTGGCGCCCCATGCCGATTGTGGGCATATGTAGAAAATAATAGTCCCATATCTCTGGTGGTCCAGTGGACAGCTGCGCAGCCGATCACGGGCATATGTAGAAAATAATAGTCCTATATCCCTGGTGGTCCAGTGGACGCTGCGCCTTGATGAGTGGGTGTCAGTAATTAATAATGACACCAATCCAACCCTGGTGGTCCAGTGGTACCCTTCCCACCGCCCACTGAGCCCCACCCCCTCCCCGATCAGCGATGGGCAGCAGGTTCCCACCCGCTTGCTGCCCTGCGCCCGCTGACTGACTCCGTACAGTAGGGCTGTATGCCCATTGGTCTGCAGCATGGGCCAGTGGATTGCAGCTATGCAACGTACTACAGTCTAGACCTGAATGGATCCATTCACGTATCTGGACTGTGTAGTCAGTACAGGCTGCACACGTCGACTCATGCTGTGGACACAATGACTGCCTATGAAGTCGGTCGATGGGCAACAGCAAGTGAGTGGGGAAACGCCACCCATCGCTGACCAGGGCAGCGGCGAGGCTCCAGTTGGCGGGTGGAAAAGAAACCTGCTGAACCAGGTGAATTGAGTGCATGTTATTACTGACACCGATGGCTGCGAGCAGTCCACTGACCACCGAGATATAAGACAGCAGCCATGCCCTGCGAGCACAAGCAGTGGTCCACTGACCACCAGGGATACGGGACGCTTACATTTCATTCCTATATGCCTGTGATCGGGTGTCGGAGCGTGTTGCCGCTTATGCAGGGGGCGTCGATCCCTGATGGCTGCAACCTGGCAGGGCACCAGGCTCAAATTGTTGGGGATCGGTGCACCTGCATGCAAATGGAGCCATAATGACATGCAAATGGCCCCATTTGTGCTTTGCATACATTATGGCTCCATTTGCATGTGCACTTTTGAATATCGTGGTGGTTGTGCCTATCGCAACGGCACTTGCGCTGGTGCATCCCCCTGCTCCACTCTGGCCACTTGCGCTGGCACAGTGCCACTGTGCCATGTGCACTGCGGGTGGCCAAGGTGTGATATTCAATGATGCTGTGCCAAGGCATAGTCTCCTTGAATATCACTCCCCGCCCACGCCCCTGCGTGATCCAAGTTGCGCTTACGTTCCAGGTTTGCGCCACAGCCTGGCGCAGTCTGAATATCCCGCCCCTAATGTCTAATTTATGTAATTGTGAATGTGAGGGTCCAGCAAATAACATCTCCATAATCTAATACTGTTACCACCAGTGTGTTAACTACCTACTGTCTTGCCTCTTCTGACATATAGTTCCTGGCTCAATATAATGACCCCAGATATTGTCCAACCTTTTTTATAATGAAGTCTATATGTATATTCCATTTGTGGAAACTATCCAAATATACTCCTAGCTGTTTATAATGCGTAACCTGTTCTAAGATTGAGTTAGATATTGTTTCAATTTAAATAGTTGCCTTGCATGGAATACTAGTCCTTTCTCTAGAAAAGATCATAACCTGTGATGGAGATTGGAGAAGAAAGTCCTGGAGTTCATCAAAAGCTTCTTGGAGTACATTCTCAATTAGTCTGGTAGATCACCCTCTTGAATAAATTATAGTGTCATCAGCGACAATCTCTCATTCAGTGTTTGATAGTACAAATTTGCAGACAAGAATGGCAACTGGACAACGGCCAAGCTTCCAATATGACAGTTCAGGCAAGGAAGAAAGCAGGGCTCAGGCCATTCACAAGTAAAAACATTCCAGACTGCTTGAATGTCTGATTCTATAGCCGCATATATTGAAGTTAAAATGGAGCCAACATCAAAAAGTGACCAAAAGTTTTCAAGCTCTACTGGACTCTTTCTCAAGTCCCTTAAATGGGGATCCATTTAAAGTGACAGTGCTAAATATAACAACACATTTCCAATGTGATGACTTGCTCACGCGTGACTTATAAAAACACACACATAATTAAACATAAAAATAGTAATACATTCAAATGTTCATGTATAAAGACTGCATACATTAATGCATAAAGTTCTGAAAAATAAAGCATAGATTGATAAGAAGGGGAGGGGCAGGGGAGGGGGAGGAAGGGTATGAGGGAGAGAGGGGAGAAACAGAAGGAAAGAAAGGGAAGAGAGAATGAAGTGGGGAGAGGAAAGAGAAGAGGGGAGAAGGAAAGGGGAATATAGATTATTATTATGTTTTGTATTCAAAACCATTGGTTATGCAAACAGCATCATAATGTATCTATAATTAAGTTAACATTCATCATGAAAAAATCCCACTGAAATCACCACTTCAAAGGACATTATCATTACTATTTCTTTAAAAAAGGCTGAAGTTGAAATCTATCATTAAGATCCCATCCATTTTTGTCAATAGCTCCAAGCGTATATTAGCAGAAGCTTTCTTTTTGTAATAATGCATTATCTCTGTCCACACCTTGTGCCATAGCATGAATTCTATCAATACCTTGAAACTTAAATACATGATCTGCCCCCATTCTTTGTACATGCTGTGCAATAGCATTTCAGACAGATGCCTTGCCCCCCCCCCAACTTGTCCCCTCCAGCAATTTTTGCTCTCAAGAGAAATTCTACATTTGTTTCTTTGTGCAATCCCTATGTTAAACTGCTTGAGGACTTGTGTGTATGAGATCTACTAACTATGATGGCAAAGCCACCAAAACCCCAATATTTTAATTGTACATGGTCTGAAAAACTTGCACTAGAGACTTTAGCAAAAAACAATTCCATTATGATTAAGAGTGCTGACAAGGGTGGGGCAATAGTAATATGAGATATGGAAGATTACAAATATGAAATGTATAGACAGTTATCAAGCACCGAGTTCTATTAAGCACTTTCTTATGACCCAATGTTTTAATATAAAAGGGAAATTGATGCATATTTAAATGAGAGTTTTCCGATGGGACTTACCTCACAAGAATTGCATGATTACCTTGTGATACAATATCCAGTTCGGGCAGTTACAGTATATATGGACTGCCCAAAATTCTCAAGAATCTGTATCATCCCCTTGCTAGGCCTATTGTTGCCTCCATAGGCTCCTTAACTGAACTGTTGGCCAAGTTTGTGGAGGAGCAGTGTAAAATGTTAGCCCCACTTGCTCCAAGTTACATACGTGACAGTACACATATTTTTCAAACCCTGGAGGACTTGTATGTGGAACCTGATTGGTGGCTGGTCACACTTGATGTGACTGCCCTTTACACAAACATTACACATATCGATGGTTTGAATACTATGATGGAAGCTATGGTCCTACACCCACAGTACAGTCACTCACATATTGAATTTATATTAACATTGGTGGAGTTTGTACTGACGTGTAATGTGTTCAAATTTGGGCAAGATTTTTATGTTCAAGTCGAAGTAGCAGCTATGGGTGTGGTTTTTGCACCCACATGTGCTAACATCTATATATCTATATCTATATATGAGCTGCATCGTTCGTCGGAGCAAGAATTCAGGTACGGCACTGGGCGCAATGGATGAATTTTGAATCCTCAGCGTTTTGGTACCGCCGACACTTGGCGTTGTATCCCTACCACCACCACCACCCTTGCTCGACTGTGTTATTTATAGTGGTGTTCATGTGAATATTTTAACCAGTCAGCCCAGTTTTCCATTTGCTGGTTATCGGTGCCCACCACTAGAGGCAGTAGTCCTTCTAAGCCCACCACCTTTGGTAATCATGCCCAAAACCTGTGCTGCAGGGTTAGCAGCAATTTTATTTCTGGCCCCTCTGCTCTCACCCCCCCCCCCGCCTCATTTCTGGAGAAGCAGCTGGGCCTGCAAAAATTTCACATCCTAGCCTCTTCACCTCCTACCTCCCATACCTCTACCATTCAGCCATCCCCTACTGCACTGCGATTACATTTATATGCTAGCTCTTCTGTCCTCCCATCCTCCCTCCATGCTGGCCTAGTTGCCCTAAAGGTTCAGGCAAAAGCCTCCTCAACAACCCCAGGACAGTCATCATACTCTAGTCATGCACCTAAATATTTGCAACATTCTAAATAAAATCAGCCTGCTGCAACCAATTGTTCTCTCTCCAAAACCAGACATACTAACCATTACAGAAATGTGGCTGAAACCACACAATCTCGATGCAGAGTTCACTATTCCAGGCTACACTCTTATTCGTCAGGATCGTCATGCCCCAAAAGAGGGGGTGGTGTTGCCATGTATATAAACTCATCTTTGCAGTTCACACCGGTCCCATTGCCCAGACCCATGCAATCCATTGATGCCATCCTAATTAAATTTTCCCTAGCCCCAACCTGCCCCATTTTCATAGCCGGGTCCTATTGTCCTCCTGACACATCCTCGCCCTCCATTCTGGAACACCTGAACAGCATCACCTCACTGGCCATGGAGGGCGAGTTGCACATTCTCGGGGATTTCAACCATAACCAGCTCTCCAGTAGCAGCTCCAGAGTGCAGCACCAGGTGGCTGCATTAAACCTAGCTCAATTAATCAAAGATCCCACACGCCTCAACCACAAATCCTCAAACCACTCTCTCCTGGACTGGTCCCTTACATTGTACCCACATTGTACACTCACCTCTGGCCTGATACTGGACTCTATAAGTGATCATAACATGATATACTCTATTAGAAAAATCCATCACCCCAAAATTAACCCACCCAGGACCATCCTCACAAGATCCTACAAATCTCTGGACCTTGCATCCCTCCTGTGCAACTTGTCTAAGATGGACTGGTCTTTCATCCAAAGGGCCACCTCTATTGATTCAGCCTGGGAGTACTTTAAGTAAGGTTTATAACGGTCTGAGAACTCACATACCCCTGTTAAAATGGCTCTGGTGAGGGTTACACACCTGCCATGGATTTCCACGGACATCATGACACTCCTCAAAGACAGGGACACAGCCTGGAAGGCTTTCAAGGTCTCCGGCTGTCAAGTGCACCAACAAAAATATTGCACCCTTTGAAATGCCTGCACTTGGCAGATCCACAGGGCAAAGGCAAAAGACTTCAGTGACACCTTTAAAGCTAACCTGAGCCAACCTCCAAATTTTGGAAGGTGGTTAAATCTCTCTTTGCCCTACACTCACAACCCCCTACCCCAACCCTCAACACTGGCAGCCACACAATTACTGACCCCCTGGATGTGGCCTCTCATTACAACTCCTTCTTTACAGACTGTACCTCGTCTCTCTTGGGTGCCCCCAACCCTCAAGCCACCCTAACCTCTCGGCCATCCCACCGCCTTAAAGCTCCCCCAGCAGGCAACCCATTCATGTTCTGCCAGACTACTCCTGCTGAAGTTTACAAAGTTCTACTAACCCTAAACCCAGACAAGGGCAAATGTCCTACTGGCCTTGACTCCAAACTACTCAACTTGTCGGCCCCAGCCATCGCCCGCTCCTCCAGCAGCTCTCTATAACCTCTCATTCTCTCTTGCCACTGTCCCCACCTAGTGGAAACATGCAACAGTCATCCCGCTGCCAAAAGGCAGTGACCCCCTCGACACCTGGTAATTACTGCCCAATTTCCCTGCTTCCTATCCTGGCCAAAATTCAGGAAAAACTAGTTCTCTCTCAACTCTCCTCCTATCTTGATTCCTCTTCCTTTTTCATACCTTACCAGACTGGTTTAGGAAGACCCACTCCACCACCACCTCCCTCCAAATACTCACTGACTCCATACTCACTGGTATGGACAAGAGCCTAATCACCTCAGCCATTTTTGTTGACCTGGTTAAAGCCTTCAACACTGTCTCCCATACACTCCTGCTATCAAAACTCTCTACGCAGGGCTGTCAGACAAGGTCACCAGGTGGTTCCAGTCCTATCTGCTAGATTGTTCCCAAGCTGTCAGAGTTGGCAATGCCACCTCTGCTTCCCTTTCTGTCACTTCTGGGGTTCCGCAAGGCTCAGTCCTAGGCCCTGTCCTGTTCTCCATCTTCCTCAATGACCTGCCTGCTGCCTGCCCCAGCACATCCATTCACATGTATGTGGATGATACAGTTTTGTACTCATCTGGTGCCTCAGCTGCTGAAGTAGCGACCAGACTCCAGCAGGACTTCAGTGAAGTTCAGTGCTGGTTTCATTCAAATCAGCTTTTTCTCAATGCCAAGAAAACTACCTCCATGACCTTCGGCACAAGGCAGAGACTTTCAAGGCAACCCCCCACCCCTCCTTTCCGCACACTTGATGGGACTTCTATTGAAACATGCTCCACCTTCAGGTATCTCAGGGTCTGGCTTGACCAGCACCTTGACTTCTCTGCACACATTGATGCTATCCACAAAAAGCTCCACCCCAAGCTTGGAGCACTGTACCAAAATCATGGCTGCATCCCTCTGCCAGCAAGACTTGTCATTGTGCAGAGGATGATTCTCCCCATCTTTGACTATGGGGATGTAGTCTACAGCACCACTCCAAAGTCCACCCTGGCCAGACTGGATCCCCTTGTTCCATTCCTTCTGTCACTTTACTCTTGACTGTTCTCCTAGTATGCATCACTGTGACCTTTACTGGAACCTAGACCTCCCCTCATTGCAGGGCTGGCGTCTATCCCATTACGCAAGCCTCATGGCCAAATTCTGGTTGCAGTCCCTCCCCATGTATCTCACCATGGTCCTCTCAGCCCCCCCCCAGGACTATGCACTGAGGAATAAGACTCACGTCTACTGGCCATCCCGCACATGTCAACCTCGGCAGGCCAGTCAGCTTTCAGTTTCCGCATGCCCAGCCTCTGGAACTCTCTCACATTGGACATCCGGCACACCATATCTGGAAGGCACCTTAACTCCCTTCTCAAAACAAACTTCAACCCTACCTGTGCTTGCACCCCAGGAGCTCACTGACTGGGAGTCCTCCAAATCGTGCATTGGGGTAATTACCTCTAGCACTCACCGTTCCCAAATTTCACTGTTCCGTCTATTTACCTGATGATGGAACCTCACAAAAGTCTCCTGTCAAATGGTTTGTTTTCCTCCTATTGTAAAAAACTTGCTACCGTGACTCTTGTGCCTTGAATGTATTACCTCTTGGAGCCATGGCTATGTACCTGCCTGTAGAAATTGTACTCTGCCTTGCTTATGTTTATTCTATGCATATCATGTAATTGACAATACTGTACATGTTTGTATGGTCTCCCATTCTCTGAAATACATCATGTAATGGACCTTACTGTATATGTTTGTATGTTTTCCTATTCTCCCTACCCACAAGGCGCATCTGGAATTGAGCAGTAGTCTGCTCAGCATGCCTCCCTGGTTAAACACTTAAATAAAAAAAATAAATAAATAAATATGCCAGATGGGAGCAGAACCCCATCAGAGATGAAAATAAAAATCTGTTCTATGGGAAGATTGATCTGTATAGGTAATATATTGACAATCTGCTTATGATCTGGCAAGGTACCAGGCAGGAACTGGATTTGTTTGTGACATATCTAGAGTCCACCAATAGTAACCTGAAATCTTCTGTTACAGCTGACCAGAATGCTATTAATTTTCTTGACCTCAGAATCACAAAGAATGGCACTTTAGATATGGAGGTACATACAGAACTCTTCAGAAAAAAGACTGATAGAAGCACACTTTTGCACTACACGAGCTGTCATCCATGGCACCTGGTGGAAAATATACCATTTAGTCAATATACAAGACTAAAAAGAAACAGTTCTACACCATTGGTCTTTGAAACTGGGGCCACTCAGATGTCAGATCATTTTAGAGCACGTGGGTATTCTGAAAACATTTTAAAAACAACTACTAAAAAAGTACAAGAGATGCCCAGGGATCAACTATTGAATCCATCAGAGTGCAAACAGAGACAGCATAAACGAATGAATTTCGTAAAAACTTTTATCTCCCAGTTGCATGCCATTGGAGAGATTTTAAATAAGCATTGGCATGTGTTACAGTTAGAACCGAAGCTTGCAGACTGGATGACGGAACACCCTATGGTCACTTATAGAAGAGGTAGAAACATTGCGGTCTTTGTAATAAAAAGTGCTCTTAATGAAGCTGAGAAGGCTGTTACTCCTCTTCCACAAGGTACTTTTAAATGTAACAATTGTTCTTTTTGTAGACATTTACAGGTGGAGTAGTCTGTCGTGATGGCGACTACGATTGAGCGCTTTCAAAAAGGGCAACTCAATCACGGCGCTTGTGCACAGGGTGACCAGATGGGGGGGTCGGCAAATATAGTAACAGGATGTTGCTATATGTACAAGCGCACGGGGGGAGGGACAATGCCATGTGGCGGGTGGAAGGGGAGGGAGGGTTTGTGGGGTGCAGTGCAGTGGTGGATTGTTGAGCTGGCCATATGGCATAGTGGGTTGGTGGCAGGCTAGGGTTGGGAGGGTGCCAGGTTTGGTTCTAGGCGTGGTCGTTTTGCATCAGTGAGAATTGTTTTCCATATTTTTACCCCCCCTCAACATACCCCCTGGAGTTGAGAATTCTTTAGTAGAGGTGTAGGGGACAGAAGCTCCCCTGGAGAAGGGGCGGGGGGCCCCCAGATAAAAAAAAAAAAAAACCGTCTTCTGGCACCCTGTTGTTGTGCACCAGAGTGTACATTGCCAAAACTGATTTTCGACGATGTACTCGGCCATAATGGTGATCACCTTTCCGCGATCGCTGTTATCACTGGAACCACTGGTGGTGCTTTGTGAAACCCCAAAACAATAAGGTCTTTGACATTAATTGCTTTGTGGACTGCAGTACTGAATATGTTGTATATAAAGCAGCTTGTATGTGCAATTATTTCTATGTTGGTAAAAGAACCAGAAAACCGAAACAGTGAATAGTGGAACATCTGAGGGCAGTCGAAAGGAACAATGAAACAAATGCTATTGCACAGCATGCACAAAGAATGGGGGCAGATCATCTATTTAAGTGTCAAGGCATTGATAGAATTCATGCTATGGCACAAGGTGTGGACAGAGATAATGTATTAGTACAGAAAGTAAGCTTCTGGCGGTATATACTTGGAGCTATTGGTAAACATGGATGGAGACTTAATAATAGATTTCAACTTCAGCCTTTTTTAAAGAAGCAGTAATGATAATGTCCTTTGTAGTGGTGATTTCAGTGGGATTTTTTCATGATGAATGTTGAATTAATTATAGATGCTTTATGATGCTGTTTGGACAACCAATGGACATGAATACAAGATGTAATAATAATAATCTATATTTCCCTTTCCTTACCCCCTTCTCTTTCCTCTCCCCCACTTGCTTCCCCCTTTCCTTTCTTTTCTTCTATTTCTCCCCTCTCTCCCTCTTTCTTTTCCTCCCCTCCTCCATCTTAGCAATCTATACTTTATTGTTCAGAACTTTATGCATAAATGTGCGTGGTTGTTATACATGAGCATTTGAATGCATGAATATGTTTATGTTTAATTATGTGTGTGCTTTTATAAGTCATGCATGGGCAAGTTATCACATTGGTAACGTGTTGTTATATTTAGCACTGTCACTTTAAATATATCCCCATTTATGGAGTTTGTCCGCTCATGCATGTTATGCCTTGAGAAAGAGTCCAGTAGGACTCAAAAAAAGTTTGGCTACTTTTTGGTGTCAGCTCCCTTTTAACCTCTAATAAATGCTGCTATAGTACAAATTTATTCATGTACCTATTGTACAGAATAGGCCCCATTATTGATCCCTGTGGTATGCCCGAAACAGCAAGTCTTATTGGATGGAGGTGGAGATACAAATGGCTATACCCCCCACCCCTGCTGGAGCGATCCTGCCTTACTAGGCAGGAGCCAGGGATGGAAATGTTATTGTTAGAGGTCTTAGGTGAGAGCCATGATTCTGAAATAATTAGCACATCTGGCTGGAGGCTGACCATGACTGGTTGTTGGAGGTCCAACTTAGGGAGGAGACTCCTGATGTTCAGGTATGCGATTCTCATACCCTTTTGGGAGGGAGGGGGAAGGGCCAGGATTCAGTTCTATATCACCTGCCATGAAAAGAAGCAGTGAGGTTAGGAGCTGAGCAGTGACTGAGATCCACCTGCGAGATGGAGTGGATTGGGACTGCGGGCTGCGGGGAGGAGGGGGAGGGTGCAAGAACCTTAGAGAAGCCAGATGAAGGCAGGGGATGAGAGGAGTGAAGGACCAGGTAACCAAGGGGAATGGGATATGTTGGGAAGGCTGAAGTAAGGGAAGGTGGATGGGGGAGGAGAAAGGAGGGGAGATAAGGGGGGTGGGGGAGAGTATTATAAGAAAATAGGAAGGGAAGGAGGGAAACAGTGTCAAGAAGCATGACTGAGTTGGGGATGGATCACAGGAGTTTTGGAAGTAGCACAGGGGAAGAGAATAGGAGATATTAGTAAAGGAGCTGGGGGATATCCAACAGCAATAATGTGCAAGAGAAGTAGACAGCAATACAGTCAGTAGCAACTCACTCAGATTATAATAGGCTATAGGTGCAGAAAAGTTTGCAATGACTACAACTTAACAGTGAATAATAATAAGAATACTAGAATGGTAACACTGGTAAATAAGCACATAGCAACTTAGTGACAGCAATAAGCATGCTAGAATGGTAAAAACTGGTAAATAAGCACATAGCAACTTAACAGTGACAACAATAAGCATGCTAGAATGGTAAAAACTGGTAAATAAGCACATAGCAACTTAACAGTGACAACAATAAGCATGCTAGAATGGTAAAAACTGGTAAATAAGCACATAGCAACTTAACAGTGACAACAATAAGCATGCTAGAATGGTAAAAACTGGTAAATAAGCACATAGCAACTTAACAGTGACAACAATAAGCATGCTAGAATGGTAAAAACTGGTAAATAAGCACACAGCAATTAACAGTGACAACAATAAGCATGCTAGAATGGTAAAAACTGGTAAATAAGCACATAGCAACTTAACAGTGACAACAATAAGCATGCTAGAATGGTAAAAACTGGTAGATAAGCACATAGCTAGACAGAACAAGAGCAGCATGGGTGGGATAGGTTATGCTAACTAATTAATTACTAGGTATAGCTATACAGCAGGAGCTAAACTACTGCGGGGCTAAAACATTCCATAGTTTACATGCTAGGCACAATAGACTAAGCACTCTTACTTGCTAGTCAGATTAGACAATATGGTAGAATGGCAAGAAAATTTGCTGGGCTATGATTGGTCAGTGCCCACCTTCACCAGCGAGATTATCTCAGCACAACCTCACTGTAAGAAGGTCAGGCACATACAGGACCGCATCTCCCAACCCCCCCCAAAAAAGCACTCCTCGCAATGACAGTACCCTGCTAATTTCCTCACTCCCCAGCTGCCCATGAACACTGTTGCTGACTGCCTTGTCAGCAGTTTAAGTATCCCGATACAAACAGTAGTCAGACAACTGTATTGGGAGAACAGAATAGACACATTTTTAAATGAAGCCTACCAGTTTTACAGTTCCCCGCTTCAAAGCCATAACCTAATACGGCATTTCCTCTTCCCTTCAGCTGCAGCGCAAGCCTTTTCAAACAGCCATGCTGCCGCCCATGTCACAGTCCTTTCGCTTTCTCAAACAGCTGCACACTAATTACTATCACCTTGAGAAAGAATAAATAAATAAAACTAAACACAGACTCTGTCACTGTAGAAAATTAACTATGACAGTACCTGCCATTGGCTTCCAAGTAACGGCCGAAATCCCTGTAGTGATGACGAAGTTCCTGAACACCTCATCTGTTCCTTCACGTATATGGAACCCTCCCCCAAAAAAAACTGCTTCTAACACCCACAGGAGGAGTCACAGTCCAGATGACAAGACATCACGGTTGCAGAAGCACATAAGAGGAAACACAGTTAAGCCAGCACCACCAACCCAAAAAAAAACACACAGCTCCACCTGCTGGAGAAATAGAATAGGGACTATTTTATATATACATATGCTTCCACAGTCAAAAATAAAAGAGAAAACTATTTTTAAAGTATTTTTTATCCTATTTTTATTATATTTACAGATGCACCATTGTATAATAGCAATAATGCACTCCAGGGTGTTAGTTGTGCTGGGATAACATCACTTCTGGGACGTTGGACGCACTCGGCCTGCTGCCTCGTGCCCAACCACCCAGGCATGAGGTTATCCCAGCACAACCCACACCATGTCATGCACTATTGCTTAATTAACTTGTACCATGGTGGTGGGGGGGACTGGTACGTAACACAAGCACAGTGAGTTATGCCAAAGAGCCCCACCTAAAATTAAAATAATTATGACATGCTCCTGGTACCAATAGCAGTACTAGCTATGGAGATTGACAGGTTGCACACTGACATAGCCTACTTCAATAATTTTCTGATAGTAGACATCCTCCTGAGCTTCTTGAGGTATGTTTTGTTTAAAAATGAGTGGAGTAACCCCTTAAATTAATGTTTGAAATTTCAGTCTGTGAGTCTGGGCATGAACATGCTGATGCACATGCCTTCAAACATTGATTTAACACGGTTACATCACTCGTTGCATGATCCGTGGAACTTTGTGTCGGCTGTCCATCTCTGCTTGCATTGCTGGTTGTTTTTTTATTTGTTTTTTTGCCTGGCAAGAACTCTATTTCTGCTGGTGTCTTGAACTTTGTAGCAATTATCAGATGAACAGTGGACTTGGTGTATGTACCCGGTGGCTGTCCAGATACTGATAATTTCTTCCTTTGTCTTTTCATTTTAACATCAGTCCTGGAGCTGGTGAGAGAAGCTCTTGGCTGTGAACTAAGGAACTCTCCTCAGTTGTGTTTATCCAGGATATTTTCAGCTTTCCTTTACCATCTTGCCCAATAGAGACCGAGGTCAGTGAGAGGGCCCCCGGTGTCTTAAATTTCTGGGCCAGGATTAAGTTTTCTTCATCCTGCTTTTTTACTCACAAGCTGCAGTATATATCAGTCCAGTTTTGAAAGGCTTTACATGGCTGAACTGAGCCTTGCAGGTTACTCTCCTGAAGCTCCTGGTCTCCTTGCTCTCATCTTTGTTGGGGGTGGTTGAGGGATAAAGTGCAGGGGGAGTGGATTTTAAAATTGTTTAGTGTATTGTTGATGTGGTTGTGTGAATGTTTAGGTTTCCTTTGTATTAGTGATGTGTCTGAGTGTATTTTAAAACGTTTTTAGTAAGGTGTTAGTTGTATGCTTGTTATTAGGCTAGTTCTGTAGTAGTGTGTGGTTGGATGAGTGAGTGTATATTTAGTTAGCTAAGCAGTGTGTGATTTGGGGACTTTATAGTTAGATAGGATGTGCTTAGGGAAGGATGATAGCCTGGGGCATTCTAAGCTTGTGTACAGGGTGTCCCAGCTGCGCAATCTGTGGCCCTTCTCCAACCTCCCAGTTACCACCACCATAGCTCAGTGCTGTCGGGAGGTTGGAATTCAAAGGAACTACATTGATCGATTGTGGCGGGGTACCTTGTGAACATCAGGAGGGGGCAGGATGGGGTGGTTAGATGCAGAAGGCACTGTGGGGTTCATTGGGTCCAAGGGAGAGGCCAGACATGTTTGGTGCCCATCCACAGGGTTCCCACCATACCGAGTGGGCAGGTAGCTACAGGGGCTGCACTGTCCACCAGTCCCCTACAGGCAGTGCTGTGCAATGCCAGATCGATTAGAAACAAGACCACAATTATAGCAGACTTGGTTCCATCAGTTGATCTGGCTTGCATCATGGAGTCCTGGGTGGGTGATGATGCTGGCCTGGTTTTCGAGGCCACTGTCCCTGCCCAGGTACTCTGTTGCACACTGCCCCAGAGTGGAATGCAGGGGTGGGGGAGTTGCTATTTGTTTTAGATCCGAGCTATGATTCACCATGCACCCAGTGAAAAGTCTGGATTCTTTTGAATGTGTGGCCGTTCATGTGGGTCCTGGCACAGACTGCAGAATTCTCCTAATTTACCATCCCCCTGGAGTGGTGGGAGAGTTTCTGCAGGAGGTAGCCGACTTTGTCATTGGCGAAACATTGGAGGCCCCCAGATGTTTAATTCTGGGGGACTTCAATGTTTGGGCCGATGATGAATCATCTGGGCTTGGTTATAGGTTCCTCCAGATTATGTAATCTCTGGGCCTGTCGCAGGATATTTCCTCTGTGACCCATTAGGGTGGTCACATGTTGGACCTGGTTTTCTCACTGGAGCTTAAGATTAAGAACCTCAAGACTGATTGGGTTGGTTGGTTTGATCATTGCATGGTGGAGTTCTCATTGGGGGCACCCTCCGAGAGCCCTCCCCCAATGAGATGGCTAGCTACCACACTTTGAGGGGTGTGATCCCTGAGGGTCTTCTGGTGGTGGCAAACCTGTCTAGTGTGGGCATTGCATGCAATGGGGGTACGCGTGCTGCAGTCACCACCTATAATAAGGTGTTGTTTGTGTATGACCCAAATCTTCACACTTGAGGTCTCCATGGTTTTATGGGGAGCTCAAGGCGAAGAAGACTTTGGGTCAGAGGTTGGAGGTTGGAGCGCTACTGGTGGAGGACAGGCCTGGAGGTGGACAAGCTGGCCCTGTATGCTCACTATGGTGATTACCAGGTGGAAATCAACTGTAAGAAGGCAGAGTTCCTGTCCAGGGAGATTACTGCCAGGAAGAATCAACCAACTGTAGACAGGCTGTTAAATCCAGCCTGTCTCCAGCCAAAAAAAGCCTTTTTGAACGCTTTATGTGAAGAGTTTGCTCGGTTCTTCTCAGACAGAGTGTCCACCATTAGGCAAGGTGTTCCACCAGTGAGCCAATATTTGGCCATATTTGGCTGACAGTGATCGCCTCGGATGCCCAGAGAGCACTCCACCTGGTTGGGGCAAGTTTAGACCTGTGGAGGTGGCTGAGGTCATTGGGGTTGCTTCCAAGCTGAGGTACGCATATTGTGAACTGGATCCGGTACCTGATGCATTTCTTGATGGGATGTGTTGACTCTGTTAGCCCAGTGTTTGCCTTGATTGTCTGGTGCTCCATCTCTGAGGGGGTCTTTCCTGATGCTTTGAAGGAGGCATTGGTGAGATCCCTCCTGAAGAAACCATCACTGGACCCTGACGTCATGACAAATTACCCTCCTATCTTCAACCTTCCATTCCGGGGTAAGGTTTTGAGAAGACTGTGGTGCTTCAACTTGAGGAGCAACTCATGGCCTTTGAGCTATACAAGCCTCTTCAATCAGGGTTTCAGGCAAGGCACAACACAGAAACTGCATTATTTTGGGTGCACAATGACCTTCTTAGGGTGAGAGATCGAGGGGAGGGGACAATTCTCATTCTTATTGATCTCTCCTCAGCTTTTGACATGGTGGATCATTGTGTGTCACTTGACCATCTGAGGGAATTTTGTGGACTCGCCAACACAGTCACCTGCTCTTTTGAGTCCTTTCTCACAAACAGGAGGCAAAGGGTAGTGATTGGGGAATTTCTCCACCTCCCCATGTCTCCTGTCATGTGGAGTACTTCAGTGTTCGTTCTTGTGGCCAATGTTTTTCACCATGTACATGCTACTCCTGGGAGGGCTCATTAGGAAATATGGCTTGGGTTTTCATTGCTATGTTGATGATACCCAGTTGTAGTTTTCCTTGCACCGGGGACATCCAGCGCAGTGGACACGCTAAGCAGCTGCCTTGCTAAAATCAATGACTGGTGTGCCTCCAGCTGGTTGCAGCTGGTAGTGGAGTGGAATGGGGGTGTGATAAGATGGCCTCGGGTGCAGAGACAGGACTTGTCCTGGGTTCTGTACCTTTGAAGGCCTCCTCCAGGGAGCGTAACCTGGGCATTGTTCTGGATAGTGGTTTAACACTTGAGGCTCAGATGTCGGCTGTGGTCCATACCAGTTTCTACCATCTGAGGAATATCACTGGAATTAGGTCCCTGGTTCTGCCCCTGGACCTCCCTACCTTAGTGCATGCCTTTGTGATGTCGAGGCTTGACTACTGTGATGTGCTGTACCTTGGGGTCTCAGGAGGTACCCTCCGCCAGCTTCAATTAGTGCAGAACACAACTGCCAGGTTGTTGATGGGGCAGTCTAAGTACTGCCACATCACCTCAGTGCTGCATGAACTGCACTGGTTGTGGGTCAGGTGGAGGATCCTCTTTAAGGTGGGTTTGCTCACTTATAAGGCCCTACATGGCCTGGGTTCTGGCTACCTGGTGGACCTTCTTACGTCTGCTACCTCAGTCTGCTCCCTCCATTCTTCCTCGAGGGGCCTCCTTGTGATTCCCAGGATGAGGTTAAAAACTACCGGTGACAGAGCCTTTAGTGTTGCCGGCTCCATCCTGTGGAATTCGCTCCCTCCATTAATTAGGGAGGCCCCTTCATTGGAGGTATTTAAGGCACACCTCAAGGCCTTCCTGTTTGCGCAGACTTTTCCTGATCCAGCCTTGTCCCCATTTTTCTTTCTTTCTTTATTTAATTTTTACTTAATTAGTATTGTAGTTTATGATTATTTTATTTGTTAATGTTATTTTGTGATGGCTTTTATGCACGGTGCTCAGAGCCTCTGGGATTGGGTGTCTTTTTAATAAAATTTGTCTTGCCTTGCCATTTTTAAATGAGACATACATCAAGAGGCTCAGGTGGATGTCTACTATCAGAAAGTATGTTTAGGTCATACAGGAAAAAAATGTCTAAACTTGGTCCATGCACAAGTTTGTCATAGCTCCAGTGCCTTGTCACTGTGTGAATGTGCTGGAGCATCAGGAAGTCATACAAAGAGCAGGTCAGCTGAATTAGGGAGAGACTATCAATAATGTAGAAAAAAAAAACAAAGCATCAAACTAGAAAATCAGGGACCACAATACAATTCTATCTCCTTATTGAAGACTATAGGTGGCTACAGTGGCATTTGATATAGGGAGTCAACAGTCAAAAAAAAAGCTGACAGTGTCCCTTTAAAAATGACTAGATATTACTGTGTGATGTGGGTGAAGTGTGAGGAGGAAGTAAATTGAAGAAAACATGCTATGGCAGTGTTTGCGAAGTAAAGGCAATCCTTTACTTTGCAAACATTGCTGCAGCAAATGTATTTTCGTAAATGTCCTGGCGGCATTAATTCCAACGAGTACTGAGTCTTTATTTATTTATTTATTTACTTATTTATTTATTTGTTTGTTTGTTTATTTATTTATGTTTTTGGTAACCAGGTAGGTGCACTGATCCAGGGGACCATTTTCAGTCATGACCCGGGCCATAACATTGCAACATGATACATAGTAGTATACACAATATACACATTTGATTAAACTGTACAAAACAATATATACATTTGATTATACTGTACAAACACCAATGGATGCTTATACATCCATTGTTTACATATGGTAAACACGCATGGCAAAAATAAGGTAACATAAGAAATACAGGCGGTAGTGTAAAAGGAGAGGTCATTTGCATTATACAATTTGACAAGGAGCAGTTTAAGCCTAACTGAAAGAGTAACATCTAGTCTAAATGCCACGCCAGTTGACCTGAGAGAGTTGGTGGCAAGCAGGGCATGACACCCAGACAGTGTACCTGGCTCAGAAACATAGGGGTAGCAACCGGCTGAGTAAGTACAGGTGAGGAAAAGATGCGCTGAGCCCTGCCGGTCAGTAACAAGGGGTTTATCAAGGGTGCAGTACAATGTATTATGGGAGGTCACCATGTGGGATTTGGCTCTAGGGAGGAAAGGGGTAGGGGTGGGGAAAGAGTGAAGGGTGAACATGCTGTCCTAGTCAATGGTAGAAAAATTAAGGTGGCCTTTGGGTTACTGCACTGCCCAGTAAGCATTTACAGGAGGATGCTTCCAGTAGCCAGGCCTTCAGGTTTGATTTGAAAGATTCCTGGGATGGTGATCTACAGAAGGGTGCTGGAAAACTGTTCCAGAGGGAGGGGGCATAGACAGAGAAAGCTTTACTGCCCATGACTGTGGAGACACAGGGAACCTCAAGGGTTTGAAAGGAGGATACCCTAGTAGGTCTGGTGGCCGTTTTGTATATGAGAAGGGGAGCATAGGGGGAGAGTTTTTAATTTCTGAGAGCACTGTCCATCAGACAGCCTGTGGCATGGTCAAAGTGTGCCTGGAGAGGGAGCCATCCAAGGGTCTGGAAGAGTGAGCAGTGATGAGTTAATGAGAAGGCTTTGAGAACAAAGCGACAGATGGCATTATGAGTCATGGTGAGATGGGAAAGTTGCTTTCTGGACAGGTGGGAGTAGATGGGGAGCAGTAATCTAGGAGGGGAGAAGGTTGCCTTGCGCAATGGCAAGGCAAGCTTCAGGGGGTAGCAAGTGGTTTGCATGATATGCTGCGCCTAGCTTCTGATTAATCTTACTTATGGTCTGTGTTGTGTGGTCACAGAAGGTGAGTGATGGGTCGAGAGTAACACCGAGATATTTGAAAGAGGTGACCTGTTCTAGTGGGGGTCCTGCAGGTGGACATACAGTGAGTGCGGAATTTGATTTGACGGCTTTATTTAGGAAAGGCTTGGATCCAAAGAGCATGGCCTTAGTCTTTTTCCCATTTACTAGGAGTTTTCTGGATGTGAACCAGCCTTCAGCTGCAGCAAAGTTGCCAGTGAGTATGGAGGAGATGAACTCTAGGGACTTTTCGCTGTGGTACAGGACTAGGTCATCCGCATAGAGGAGTGTATTGCAGTTTAGGCTATCTACTGGTAGAGCATTGATAAACATGGAGAAGAGAAGAGAAGAAGGCCAAGAATTGATCCTTGAGGAACTCCAGTGCAGGTGTGAAGTGAAGCTGAGGCAACTTTACCTATGAGCACGGATTGGGACCTGTCTGTGATATAACTATGAAACCAGGCTGCAGGTCCAGGGGCACAGCCGAATTGTTCAAGAGTGGCGAGGAGAAAATGATGATCAACTAGGTCAGTTTTGATTGGCTGAAGAAGTGCAAGGCCATGAGTTTCTTTTCCTCTGCCAATCAGGATGCAGGATTTTCCCTATCCATTTTATAACCTTGATATAGAAACACGAGTATTACAATAGAACCTACCCCACTGCTCAAAACAGTGTTTATACTTACACATTGTTCCATAAATCAACACACAATGGCCTATGGCCTGACTAGGGGTTTGCAGTCTACAGTACTACCACTTGTGAGAGGGACTTATAAAACATGTCTGAGTTGCCACTCACAGGTTGTGAGGGATAACACACGAAAGGTTGTGTTGTGAACTGCAGTAATCACACAGGAGGGAGAAGGCCCCCATCAGCTCCACATTCCTCACAACTCACTTGGAAAGAGCCATTATTTATTGGTTTGAATTTTTGGAAGCTGTTCCAGAATCTTTGCTCACCCTGTCAGATGTTATTCTGTACAGAACTTTTGACTCTGCCAGTGTTACTAAACATTTTTTCCTTTGCACTCATGTCTTTATTATGTAATTATATTTTTTTACCTGTATGATGTCTGTTAACTTGTCTGTTTTTTCTGGATTTTTACGTACATGTGATACTCTGCACTGTTTATGTAAAACTTAAATAAAGACTTAAGAAGTAAAGAAAAACTTGTCAGTGTCTGCATCTGCAGTTCCTTGGGACCCTCCTGGAAATGAGAAAGTATATCTCATGGGACTATCATAGGGAATGACATTTTAATTAAATATACAGATATCAAATGTTTCACAAAGGGTTTATCTGTGTTGGGACAGCATGCTGAACTGCAGGAGTCAAAGGCCTTTGTATATTTTTGGCTGTTGTTCTATATAGGAATCACAAGCAGATGGTGGCTACTTAAAACGTGTCTGAGAAGATGATCAGAATTCTGAGCGCAGATGCCTGGAGTGCACCCTGCTACAGCCTGCAGAGACAGCTAACTAGCAGGTCACAGGCTATTTCCTGGAAACTGTCTGCTAACAGCCAGTACCACAGTGTTAATGACTTAGAACATCTTGTAAAGCATTTACCCATTTTGAACCAATATATCTGCAAGGAATATTATTTTTTCATGTTTGTGCTGTACTTGTAACAACATCTGTGACCTCCAGTAGTTGTAAAACTATAGGAATATCTTTACTTGTTTACGTTAGCCTGGCTTAGAAGATGAAATAGATTTTCAGAAGTATTGAAAAAAAGATTATAAAGTGGATTAATGAGCTGCTGCATTTCTGCAGAGTAAATAAACAAAGGATTACAAAAAATCTGTGTTCTTTCTGCTCTTGTTCCAGTGCAGTTTTATGTAACTGATGCCCTAGGTACAGTATAGGCTTAACATAAGGCATGATAACCACAGACACAGTGGCACTGTAACAGTGCTCTCTACAACCTGCGAGAATTGAGTTTATATACAGATGTGGGTCTCCCACCCTGGGATCAGCTCGGGCCAGGTGCATAGTGGAGGTGAATCTGTGGTTCATCTGCTGATCAATAATGCATATAAGACCACCTCTGTAGTCTAGGGGTATAGCTGATGGCACAACATTTTCAGGAAGGGGACTTGTATCAAAATACCAACTGCACTGTCTTGACCTTCCAACCCTGAAGCTGACCACTGACACATGGCAGGGCTGCTGCGGCTACAAAGTAAGGAGCTAGAGAACTTGGAAGCAAAGCAAACAAAGTCAAATGTCCAAACAAGGTTTTAATGTGCCTGTGCAACTGGTTTCATGCTTGTGTAACATAGATAATCTTCAACTGTTCACCTCTCTATCCATGGGATATACCACCCTGTAGGGGTATGAAGCCAAGGACCCTTAGAGGAGGGTTCTACCCCTAGAGGTACCGTGGGAGTGATTCCTTTGGCTAAAGGTACATTAGGAAAAAGCCCAAAAAGAGTATCGAGCAAAGCATGCAAGGTAGTGAACACTTATCAGGATCCAAGACCTGTACTTAGGTCGGTTGGTAGTATGGGTTCTGCTGGTAGCATGGGTCAGTTGGTCATATTGTTTGAGTAGAGTAGACAGGAAACAACAAGTGTATAGTGACCCACTCAGAGGTCTGACTGTAAGGCATGGAGGCCTGGCTTCGTAAGGAGAGAGAGAGAGAACAGCCAAAGGGGGGAGAACAGACAATTACGGGGCAGCCACCCAACTCCATCCAACAGTGGAAACCTAACTATGTGACCTAGGGACTCTGCCTACTCCTATCTAGTATTATGACCATTGGCACAGAGGAGAGGAAAAAAAACCCTTGAGGAGGAAACCTCTGGGGATCCAAGGCCTAGGTCGCCTTCCCTCCAGGCTTTGGGATACTTTTGATTAGTGAAGGCTTTGCTACTGCAATTTTGTAGACCAATCCAAGGGAATTGCAATTTTGGGGAATACTCTCACTCTATCCCTCTAATGGGAATGCCGTTGAAGGTTATGAGCTAACTCTGCAACAACCGGCAACCAAGGTGGGAGGAGGAGAGTAACAACCGCTGAGGTGCTCAGCTGGCCTACATGAACAAACCAGGTGAATCAAAGGTGGTTGTAGGGAGAATAGCTTGAAAGGGTGCCACCGAACCCACTCGGACAGTTAAAGAGGCCCTTCCCATGAAAGCCCCACCCCTTTGCCGCTGAAGTCTTAAAGGCTACATTGAGAGATGCCATCGGTACGGTTGACGACTGAAGGTTCACCCGGAGTGAGGACATTCCCAACTATGGGCCAGGTGAGAAGGACCCAGCCACAAGCTTTGCATACTCAAGATATGGACTTCGGGGTGCAGAGAGCAACCATTGGCCACAGGGCTAGCCATGAGTCCTGGAAGTGATGGATATGGTCAGCATGTCTCCAAAATGTGCAAAGTGTGTTGTAATGAGCATAGGACCTGCACATGTAGTCGTAGTGGATGATGTCAGGCATGGGGATACCTGTACGTAGGTCAAACTGAGCACTGTTGACCTTCGCATGGGTCTTGACTTGATGAGAGCTGACATGGAGAGACATGTACGTAGGTCAGGCAGAGCAATATGGACCCTCTCGTGGGTCTAGTTAAGGCAAATAGTATTTGTCCACCACAGGAATGTTTGCTGACCAAGTCCATTAGAAAGCCAAATTGGGAGTGAATTGGATTGTATATTATGGGTACTGTAAGTGAACGGTGAGGCCAGGCAAAGCCTGGGGCCAATGGTTGGAGAGGAAGAGGCTGTGAAGCCAGTTAGGCAGGAGGAGGCTGCAAGGCTGGTAAGGTAAGAGGTGCAGATCAAAGTGAGTAAACATGATATGCAGTCAGACTTGGAAGGGGATGCCAGTATGGGAAGGGGTGACTGAGTAAACCAGGCACATAACAGTAGGGAAGGGATGGTAGAAGGCTGGGTAAAGCCAGCTGCCCTTAGTTAGTGAGCTGCAGGGAATTGCTGGTTATGTAGTGCCATAAAGGCCATTAGGGGCAGCAGTAGGAGGCCAGCTTGAGCATTGAATGCGTTAATGCCATTAAGGCTATGCGGAGCAACAATAGAAGGCGGGGGCAAGCCAGTGATCAATAAAACACATAAGAAGTTAAAAGCTGCTTCCGCAGCCTGGAGCCACAATGCCCGCTGCAACAACACAGTCCGCCACCGTAGGCAAACGGAGAAGCCACAGAGAGGCACCATGACACCAAATAGCTAATTAAATCAGTAGGATAAAATAATTTAAGTACCAGCAGTTGAATTATACAAGTAGATGAAATTAAATTGATGAATATCTGCAGCTGTAGCTGGGCTGACGTGTGTTTGAGCAGATTAAGAACCCCAAAAGGGCTGTACACAGGGGGACAGCAACTTGGAAGGGCAGGAGAATCAGGTGAGAGTCTGTTGCATAGCTAGTAGCACTGAATAGTCAAGCAAATTAAAATAGGTTTGTCTGCACAAATAATAAGGAAGAACAGAAACAAACTAGATTGGGGGGGGGCAAGGCTGCAGCAACCCTAAAGTGAGAAGACAGATGAACAGAGCCTCTGGCTGGCAAGGAAAAATGCTTGTGTGTTGAGTGAGGAGAGCAGCTCTTAAATAGGCTGGATGGGGGTGTGGCCAGTTGCACCACCCTCTTGAACTACAGGCTGTAGCCTTCCAATTATAAAACAAAACAGAATCCATTATTCGTCATCACTGTGAGCTCATAGTAACTGATGGTAAAACTTCCTTTCACTCCATTTTACACATATCTGCTGGCACGGTCTTCATTTATTTCCCCTTTTCACCAAGGGGTGACAGTTGTTTACTCCTGGATTGCCTTCAGCCTTGGTGGAGCACGCATGTTGGCATAATCCTGGTCCCTATGAAGGCACCTAAATGGTCTCGGAGTCCATCACCCCAGGCAGCACAGGTGGGGACTCCCTGAGCATCTTCTACCATCTTTCCCACTTCAATTAAAACTGGCAAAGTACCCAGTTCCATTGTTAACAGTTGTGCAGCACTAATGCATCCTATCACAGACTTTTGAATAAATTCTGACTTCCATATAATCTGTTCCTGTACACTTTCCTCACAGATTTAGACTTTTGAATTGTCACATATCACTCACAGGGGGCACAGGTCTGGCACCAGCTGGCAATATCTAGACATTTTAGGCTATAAAAGCCTCAGATCTTGTGCCCACAGTGCTACTTTTGCTCCTATTGTAGAAGGGTACCCCAATTTTGAGGCTCTTGTTCAATGGCAGCCACCACACGCGAGTACTACTACAATGTCAGACTCTATAGAGAAAACTTCAGAACAGTGGGAGCTGGCACTGTGTGCCAGTCATACCTCTACCACCAACTAACAATCACCAGTTTCTGCCCTTCAGCATAGACTACTAACTCCTCTCCTTTGGAATACCAAGTCAGACCTGATGACCCATTCCTCTCCAATGGCATATTAAACTGGCATGCCCTAGAGGTCGACAGAGGCTCTTGAAGGTACATAGCTCCTGGTGGAGGGCTGCATGCAGTATACTGAGGTTGGTTCATGAAGTCAACTACTCACACACCCTTCCTGTCTGAGGTCAAAAATCAAGCATGCATGGTTGATTTTAGGCTCAAACAAGCCGTGCGGTTGCTGGTGGCCTCCTGTCCCTTCTCATGGAGGGTGGGGGCAGCTTAAGGAAAGTGTACCTCATTTACTTTTAAATGCTATCTTTTTTTTTTGCAAAATCTTTTTATTGAATTTTTGTGCATAAAAACAACATACATCACACACAAGACAAATTCATCCAACTATATACACAAGGGTCCATTCCATTAAACAAAATATTATATGAAAATCACGTTCTCTTCCTATAAATAAAACATTTTAGAAAATGTAGTTCATGGTCTATATTATGGGCTCCTAAAACATGGCAATCCAGTATAAGACAGTCTAATACAGTACAATACATCTCATACTCAGAGGGGTCGTTAAGGAGGCGTGACCCCCCCACTCCCACCATTCACCTCTCCCAGGTCTCCTGTAATCAGAAAAATCCTTCACACTGAATCTGATTCTCATAAGTGTTAGAGAGGATAGAAAGGGCTCCCACGTTCTATAAAAATGCTCACCTCTCCCTTTCAATAAGTGGGAGAGTTGTTCCATTGCCAGAGATTGTAAATGCTATTTGTAACTTGTGTTTCATTTTATCTTCTTAAAACAGTAGTAACAGGCATCCTTCAGCTGTACAGAGCCATCTGTTGTAGTATTGATGTCATACAATTACAGATCAAGGTATGGCCCAGCCAGTCAGAGGCAAACAGAAATGGATAGAGTGGACAGATGAGCCCTCAGGACTAATATGCTGAGTCCTCCTGACCCCCACTCCATAAATATGTCACTGGTTGCACAGAAAAAACAGAAAATAAAATTGTGTGCTTGTGGGATAGCATAAGGTGCTTGGGCTCCATGGCTAATCTCATTGTGTGCCCCTAGATCAGAAAGCCCAAGCAGTGGGCATGGTAACACCAGTGACAATGATGAGGACAGGTAAAAATGGATGTGCCTCCCCCCAACAAAAACAAGGCATGCAAAATCCATTTTCTTTAATAGATAATTATGTTTGTTAATATTATACTTCACGGTCATCTATTTACCCTCCTCTGTCTGTATTTAATTAGGTTCAAGGGTTTCTCATCAAGCGAAAAGACTAGCTAGCCAACTATCAATCTGGATTTACTTGACTTTAGCTTCTACCTCTGGGGCCCAGAAGTGCTTTACTTTCAGCTTTCAAGTACACTTTTTTCATTCAAGAAAAAAAAAAATTAGAACATGTATCCTGTGGTTAATGAGGGATAGGTTTGCTGGAAAGGTTGAAAAAGGTTGTGTAAGGCCAAAGTTAAAGTTATTTTACTGGAACTGAACTAAAGGTTGATTATTCTGTTCCCCACTTCTATAAGTTCTATGCTTTGCAACTTTTAAACATCTGCCTTACATCACCTAGTTGATTACACTATGATTGTCCTTCTAGGTATGCATTCTCCTTGAGGATTTCTGCAGAACATACCTTTTTGAATGTTTGGTTTTCTCTGTGTATTGAACAATGCTGAGAAACAGGGCAGCATCAACTACTGTACATCTGAAAACAGCATTTACCGAAACATCCTCGGTCCAATCATAACCTCAAAACATTATAGTTAACTGGGGGAAATGAAGTCCGTAAATAAATGTTGTCTGATGATGTTTCATAACATCTTGTTGTCTGCTTTTCGACTTACGCTTGGCCTGGGGAATTGTGCCTGCTGTGTAAACTGGGGACTCAGCATGCTCCAGTCTAGTGCTGGCACCGTTACCTTGCAATGTGGGCTCGCTGGAGCCGTTTGTTTGTGCCAAGGACTGTTTTGCATGTGAGCTGACAATGAGCTGGAAGGCCTGGGTCACGCAGTGCCATATTTGATTTAAGCCGTGCTTATTATGGAAGAATGTGAATCTGCGGGCTTTAGCTGTGCCAGAACAACTGCCTGGATAGAAGATTTACTGATGCAATTAAAGCAAGACAAAATCACTTCAAAAAGAGTATGTGCTTTAGTTTTTTTGTTTCAGAGTTGTATTACATTTTACACTACATAAACTGTATAACACTTGATCTATACACTTAACTTAAATGACAGTTGTCTGCACTTGTGTCTAGATAAGTACATTGTTCAAGTACTGACTGAATTTTCCCCTTGGTTTAGTCCTGCCCCCCCCCCCATGCAGGCTGTGTCAGATGGTGCTGCCTCCAGGCATAAAAGGGGAGGAGCCATGTTCTAGAAGGAGAGGAAAAAAAGGAGCGAGCCTGCTAGAGACAGTAGGTGCCCACTCAGTGCTGCAGGCGTCAGAAGCCCTGGGCCTGCAAAGTTCCTGGAGTGTTACTAAGTTTCAGCTAGCAGTCTGAGATGAAGTGCTGGAGGTCACCTGAGAGGTTACACCTCAAAGGGGGCTCTGAGTCACCCAGCTGGGTGGTCCCTAAAGTATTCCAACATGGGTGCTTTACAGAACTGGTGTCTCGATGCTATTCCAGACTCAGGGAGTGAGAACTCAAAGACATGTAGGTACTGTTGTGTGTTATGGTGGCACCTACCATACACGCACCCATATGCGATGGCTCATGACTAAGGCAGTAAGTTTTTCACGGACCACGCTTATTTCACGAATCCCGTGAAAACACATACCGATCATGAAATTTGTAGTAATGTAACATCGTATGTTAATAAAATTAAAAGCAACAAACTTTCCTGGTATTCAGTGCATTTTTTAATTCCTCTTGTTGTAGTGATTGATGTGGGTATCACAGAACTAGGTTGAAAGATCAATGAAACTAATGACCTGAGAGCTCTCACCTGCTAATCATTCATTCAAGTGTTACAAATGGGCTCATTGAATGTGAGCTGCGGTAACTGCTGCTTTTCATTCTGCTTGAGACCACCTCTGTGTAAGACACCGGGCAAAATCGCAATGTCAGTGCTACTGAAACCACTTTCAGCATCCAAAACCGGCTATGTGTTTCCCAGACAGCGCTGTAAGCAATATGAAAATGGGGTATTTCATGTTTCTGGTGATGTGATATTCTGCACCTGCTGCAGTGTTGCAAAAGACCACAAATGGAAAGCAACCTGTGACAGACACCTAGAGTCATCTACACACATAAAGAAAAAAAGAAAACTCGAGGAGAAATCGACCTCAGTGGTGGAGAAGCAAGTCACAGTAAGAGAGCTATTCACTGTGAAAGCCGCACACCAACAAAGCCGAAAGGTATCTTTATTTAATCTTGTAGAGGCTTTTACTGCAGCAAACATTCCTCTCAATGCTCTTGATAGTCCTGTCCTACACTGCTTCTTAGAGGAGAATTTAAAATCAGGCGGTGTCATACCGTCATCTCAGTGACTAAGGACTGAATATTTGCCTAAGGTTTACGCATTCCATGTGGCAGAAGTAAAAAACAAAAATGCTAGATGCAGTGTCCATCTCAATTGTGTGTGACAAGACAACAGATGTGGAAGATCGATACATTCTTAATATTGTGGCAATTCCTTCAATTCACAGTTGTGCCATACTATCCACAAATATTACAAAATTAGAACCTGTCTTGTTGGACTGCACTGTACTAGATGTGACTAACTTCAAAGCAGTATCCCAGGCTGTGCTACATTGTCTGCAGAAGTATGAAATTCCATATACAAATGTTTCAGCATTTGTGTCCGACATCGCAATGTATATGAACAAGTGCTGGGAACAAAGTCTTAAACATGTCCTTTTAAACGGTGTGCATGTTACCTGCACTGCTCACTTACTGAATTTGCTTGGTGAAATTTGGCACAAGAACTTCCCAGCAGTTAACAATTTAGTGGTTGCAGTTAAAAAACCATTCACGGCATGTCCTGCTAGGAAAGCCCGGTTTAAGCAATTTTTAGTAGCAAAGGACTCTCGAATGCTTTACCTCCCATGCCAGTAATTACGAGGTGGAACACCTGGTTCCTAGCAGTCTTTTACCATGTTTCTCACCTGGAAGAGTACAGAGAATTTTTTAAGGATGAGAGCACAGCTTGCGAGGAGGCGGTCTCAATGTCGGCATCCCCAAGTATTCGTACTGAAATTCAAGAAAAAGCCTCACATGCACCCCCGATTGTCCAGATGTTGCAGAAATATGAAGGTGATGATATAAAAGCGCATCTTGTATATGACGAGCTAATGGACTTTTCTACTTTTCTCGAAGTAAAATCTGAAGCTGCTAAATACCCTTCCACTAAATCTACTGTGTCCTTCTGCGCTAAAAAAATAAAAGAATACATGACAAAGTGTGGCAGGTTCCATCAGTATGCTTCCAAATTTTTTGCTGCAGTACGATATCTAAATCCGTCCAGACTGGCAACGGTTGCTGTCACTGAAACTGACATCTCAAACTGCATTCCCTGGTTTGAGAACGACTTAACTGCAAAAGCAGAACTGAGAGCGTACATAAACGAAACACAGACAAACGTTAATGACTGAGACAGAGATGTTTTAAAGTACTGGCTAGATTGCAGGGATCAATTCCCGAACCTGTCTAATATTGCACTCTCTTGCCTCAGTGTTCCAGTACATAGTGCCAGTGTGGAGAGATTATTCTCTCACTACAGTGCAATGCTCCAAGACAACAGACGCAGCATCAAATCTTCTAACTTGTGCATGTATTCTATGCTTCAGCAAAATTGACATTTTAAAATACTTTATTTATTCTAATAGTTGGTAGTTAATGCAGTATTGGAAGAACGTTTTTGCATTTAGCGGTTCACCTGATTTTTAATTAAATAAAAAATGTGTTACTTCGTATGTATCTGTGGATGTTTTTTTCATGAAATCGGCATTTTAAGAGGTGAAGAAGCCATGAAAAAGGCAATTTTCCAGCGTGAAAAACTTACAGCCCTACTCATGACCAAATCCACAGCCCTGGCCACCCTGATTTGTGCATGCAGAGAGAAGCACACAGGCTTTAGGGCATTTCAGGGGGTGGATGAGGGCCAGGCACTGGGCAACCATTTGATGCCCAAGCCGGTGCAAAAGTGTATCCACTGTTCCATGCAGAGCTGTGTATTATGGGATAGGCAGTCTTGACAAATCACATACGGTACAAGGAAAAACTAGTAAAACACTTTTTTGCCATCTCCAGGCCCCAGCTCTCCATGCATATTGGAATGCTGAGGGTAACAGCTGGGGGGGGAGCAAGTTCAGGGGAGATCATACAGGGATCATTACAGCAGTGCCCTCCTAGTGTAAAGTTAGGGCCCTCTTCAGCCCCTCCAGGGTGCAGAAAATATTTACATGTGGAACACCCCTCTGACCACTCATGTAAAAGGCGTGAGCTAAGTGGGATAGAGTGTGGAAGGCCGGTGCATTTACTGCTGTGGGTGCTGTAAGATGGTCTACATGTGATGAAAATGGCACTCCACTGCTCCTGACAGCCCTCCTCTGGTGTAAATGGGGTCAAAGTACCTTTGTGGATTGAGCCATAAGTAATACCATTCCCTTGAAACCCTTCAGGCACAACTGCACTTTTCAGAGGCCAGCCATACCACTCAACATTTCTGCTCCAAGTGTATCACTCAAAATGAGTGAAAAAGATACAGCAATGAGGAACACATCCTCATCATTTCTGCATGACTGAAGCTCCTTAGAGCTCTGTGGATATTGAGGAGTTCATGTTTGAACTGTTTGCTGTAGGCTGAGTAACCTAGATTAATTTAGATTTCTGCTTTCCTAAGTCCCAGTGCACATTGTGAGATGGTCCGACTCCATGTAGGACATCAGACATCTGGATGGTACACTGGGGAATACACACGTTCATGTGGAACAGTTGAGAAATGCTCTGTAAGGGTAGTTACAGGGCCTCCAAAGCAGGGTCAGGATCAAAGGCTAGAACCTTGGTGTTCTCAACAATATGTTCTTTCCTGGGGCAGCTACCTAGTTTGGTTTGATTTGGTAAGGGATCAGTATGGGAAATTCGAAACTTTACAGCTAAAATGTGTTTTCTTAGTTCGATTTAATGATGTGAGGCAAATAATCCAGCTCAGGTTGGGGGAAGGGGGATAGAGCTGCATATCTGAAGTGTGCCTTTGTTAAAAAAGTTTGCAAATACAAGACACATTTCAAATGTAGAGAGTTACTGTAAGACTATTTCCAAACATAGAATTAGTTTTCATCCCTTGGACATACCAGATGGCAGTAAGCAAAAATCAACTGAGGAGTCAAAATGTACTTTCACATCCCCCAGTGAAGCTATTTGATGAGCGATGTAGCCATGCGTGTGCCTAAGAATGGATGTGCATCAACAGTGATGGTTCTGTTTCAGGCTAATATTTTCATCTGAATGGGCTCAGCTGTTTAGGAGGCAAACATTTAACATTCATTCTGAGTTCTGAAATGTGTTCCCAATACATACCTGCAGTGCGTAGAGAAGGAAAACGGGGAGGGTTGTACAGCCACCAAGACAAAGGATCATTAAACAAGCATTTGTCAATGCCAAATGTTGATTGCGCTGGTGTGTTGAGCTAGTTCACTGCCCCTCTGCCACTCGCTCAGTCTGTTTCTCCCATTGCTGCAGGCTGCTGTTTTGTACTGGGTTCCTGCCTGCATTGACACCTTGTTCTGCCCACTAAGAAATCCACAGCTGTCCCGACAGAGCTGCGTTGAGATGGCTCACTACCCCTCTCTCACTCACTCATTCTGTTTCTCCTGGCGCTGCAGGCTGCTCTTTTGTACTGAGCTCCTGCCTCTGTTGGTGGCTTTTTCTGCCCACAAAGAAATCTGCAGCAGTCCCAACACAGGTCTGTTGAGCCTGCTGGGTCCCCCTCTCTCACTCACTCATTCCATTTCTGCCAGTGTTGCAGGCTGCCCTTTTGTACTGGACTCCTGCCTGTGTTGGCACCTTTTTCTGCCCACAAAGAAATCCACAGCTGTCCCAACAGAGCTCCATTGAGGGTGCTCACTCCTCCTGTGCCACTCACTCATTCTGTTTCTCCTAGTGCTGCTGCCTGCACTTTTGTACTTGGCTCCTGGCTCTGTTGGCACCTTTTTCTGCCCACAAAGAAATCTGCAGCAGCCCCGACAATGCTCCGTTGAGCTCGCTCAGTCCCCTTCTCTGACCCGCTCATTCCGCTTCTGGTGGTGTTGCAGGCTGCCCTTTTCTATTGGGCTCCTGCCTGCATTGCTGCCATTTGCAACAGTTACAATACAGCTCCGTTGAGCTCGCTCACTCCCCCTCTGTCACTCACTCATTCTGGTTTTCCTGCCACTGCATGCTGCCATTTTGTGCTGGGCCCCTGTGTGCACTGCTGCCTTTTTCTGCACACAAACAAATCTGCAGCAGTCTCAACAGAGCCCCGTTGAGCTCACTCACTCCCCATCCCTCACTCGCTCATTCCGTGTCTCCTGCCGCTGCAGGCTGCCCTTTTGTACTGGGCTCCTGCTTGCATTGGTGACTTGTTCTGGCCAGAAAGAAATCTGAAGCAGTCCTGACACAGCTCCATTGAGCTCGCTCACTCCCCCTCTCTCACTCATTCATTCCGTTTCTGCCCGCGCTGCAAGCTGGCCTTTTGTACTGGGCTCCTGCCTGCATTGCCACATTTTCTGCCCACAAAGAAATCCACAGCAGTCACAATACAGCTCCATTGAGCTCGCTCACTACTGCTCTGTCACTCACTCATTCTGTTTCTCTTGGTGCTGCAGGCTGCGCTTGTGTACGGGGCTGCTGGCTGCAATGGCACCTTTGTCTGTCCACAGATAAATCTGCAGCAGTACCAACAAAGCTCCATTGAGGTTGCTCAGTCTCTCTCTCTCTCTCTCTCTCTCTCTCTCTCTGTCACGCACTCATTCTGTTTGTCCTGGCACTGCAAGCGGCCCTTTTGTATGGGGCTCCTGCCTGCATTGGTGCCTTTTTTCTGCCAACAAAGAAATCCACAGCAGTCCTGATAGACCTCCGTTGAGCTCACTCAGTCCCCCTGTCTCACTCACTCATACTGTTTCTCCCACCGCTGCAGGCTAGCCTTTTCTACTGGGCCCCTGCCTGCATTGACACCTTTTTCTGCCCACAAAGATATCCGCAGCAGTCCTGACAGCACTCCGGTGAGTTCGCTCACTCCACCTCCCTCACTCACTCTCTCGTTCTGTTTCTCCCAGCGCTGCAGGCTGCCCTTTTGTACTGGCCTCTTGCATTGGGGCCATTTTCTGCCCACAAACAAATCCGGAGCAGTCCTGACAGAGCTCAGTTGAGCTTGCTCTTCCCCCGTCACTCGTTCCATCTTAATCTATCCCAAACACTGATGTCCCACAGCGACCGTGCTATTCTCTGTCAGGAGTGCAAAAAACGTATTTTAGCCAGGATGTGAAAAATGACAGCTGTACTGTTCATAAGGTGGTGTGAAAGATTGAAAATGTGGCATGAAAATATTACAAATTCGCAAAGTTACAAGGGTGCGTGGAAACAGTTGAACGCACGCTTGTAACACGGTCATGTTATGGAGTTTTGTCACCAAATTTCCAACATAGGGATTTTAGGACCTCTGCTCATGAACAGTGCCACTGTAATTTTCTTTATCTGTCCCAAACACTGATTTCCCACAGCGATCACGTTATTCTGTGCCGCAGCTGTGAAGCCACATTTCACTCAGGATGTGAAAAATGACAGCTGTACTGCTCATAAGGAGGTGTGAAAAATTGGCTTTGTTGAAAATGTGGCATGACAATATTACGAATCTGCAAAGTTACAAGGGTGTGTGGAAAGTTGCAATGCAACTCATTAGATGGGCTATCATCACCAAATTTTCAACATACGCATTTTAGGACCTCTGCTCATGAACAGTATCACTGTCATTTTATTACTCTGTCCTGGACAGTGATTTCCCACAGCGACCACTCTACTCTGTGCCGGAACTGTGAAAACACATTTCGGGCAGGATGGGAAAAATGACAGCTGCACTGTTCATAAGTAGGTGTGGAAAAATGGTAATGTTGAAAATCTGGAGTGAAAATATTATACAGTCATGAAGTTACGAGTGTGCTTGCAAACTGTGCAACGCACGCTCATAACACAGTCATTTTATGGAGTATCGTTACCAAATTTTCAAAAAGCCATCTTAGGACCTCTACTCATGAACAGTGTCACTGTCATTTTCTTAATCTGTCCCGAACACTGATTTCTGACAGCAACTGCGCTATTCTGCGCCGGAAGTGCGAAAACACATTTCCGCCAGGCTGCGAACAATGACAGCTATACTGTTCACAAGGAGGTGTGACAAAATGCCAATGTTGAAAATCTGGTGTCAAAATATTGCAAATTCCGCGAAACTACGAGTGCGTGCCCAACTGCTGATGCTCACGCTTGTAAGACAGTCATTTTGGGATTTCCACTCAAATTTGCAACATAGGCTTTTGAGAGCCCGCCTCATGAACACTGGCACTGTTGTTTCGTTACTCGGCCCCCAAAGGTGATTCCATGCAGTGACCGCAAAATCACCTTTTGGGGCTGTTTAACACCATGACAGTTCAAGCATTCATGAGGAGGGGTCCCAAAAAACCCATGTTGAAAATTTGGTGAAAGAATTCCCAAAAATGCCCGAGATATGCACTAAAGTTAAAAAACTCTATTCATTACATTATACAGCTTACCGGCATTTCCTCAGTTCGCGGTCAACTTTGAAGAGTGCAGACATGTTCCCGGTCCACCGAAGATCGTCGCACCAGACTCCAGAGGTAAGTATGGGGTGAAGGGGGTGTGGGGAGGCAGGGTGCGCAGTGGGTGGGTGTGGGTGGTGGGTGGGCAGCATGGAGACTACGAGGGACCGTTTTCTGCTTTTCAGGGGGAAAAAAAAGCAAAAGACTTCATGGAACAGTTTTTTCTTTTACAGGGGCATGTGGCACGCTGGGGTTGGCTCCCAGCATGCTAACAATGGCTTTCTTTTGGGGGCAGCAATAGCTGACGGGGATTGGGCACCCCGTCCCAGCACACAAGGGAGTCATTACTACCAGGGATTGGGCACCCCATTGGCAGGAATGACAACGTGAGGGGCACCAATGGCTTTCTGTTGGGGGGGACAGCAATAGCTGATGGGGATTGGTCACCCCAGTCGGTAGACACAAAGGGGGCTTCATTATGCTGATGGGGATTGGGCGCCCGTTGGCAGAAAATAAAAGTGCGGGGGTGACAGAATGCCGATGGGGAGTGGGTTCCCCTGCCGGCAAAATGAACAGGGGGGCACTGAAGCTGATGGGGATTGGGGCCCTCGTTGGCACATAAACACGGTGGGAGGGTTATATTGTTTATGAACACGGCGGCAACCCACTACCATGTTCACAAACAATATTAGGCTTGCTAGATCTACCCTGCAATGACGGGTCACTCCCTCATTGCAGCGGATGGCTGATGCTGCAATGACGAGGTGGCCCCTGATTGCAGTGGCTGATTTGTCACAAGTTGGTGCGAACATTCCAAACTTGTGTCACCAGCAGCCTGCAACAGCACTGGGGAAGCGGGACAAGCCTTTGCAGGCTGTGGGGACATTGGCCATAACCATGCCATACCTCCACAGCCTGCTTCTCAGCAAGCTGTGCCAATATGTTTCTTGCGCTATGCGCAATCAACATAAAAAGGTAAACTGATTGCCCCAAAATACCACAGGGAGATAAAGCAAAAATATACACCAGTGCAACAGTGCACAGCTAAAAACATTGCCTTTAAATTTTACTGTGACTTCCACTGCTTCACCTCTTTGTTAATAACTATTCACAAACAGTACAGACTCTACTGTACTGTGAATCCAAACTGTAAAGACAATGTTCCTAATAAATCAGCCTTATAACATGGGCATCTATATATTAGGAAAATGATTGGTCAGTCATAATCAGGTGACCATTTATTAATTTCTAATATACGAACAGTAGCTGCAAGTGGTGAAAAGACACCGAAGAAGAACATGAGACACAGTACTAATTTTAAGCTGTAGTGGAAAATGTGAGCGGCAGCCATATTGATATGCAGCTTAGCAAGGGTACATACCCACCCACCCGAACAACACCGAAAAGTGCACCATGAAGTGCTTAATTATTAGCAGAAATACAGCAGTAGATAAGAAAAAGTACACAGAAGTATTAAACACACGATTGTAGGAGTAGAGAACTGTATATGTAGCATATCAGTGCCATCACTTGCATAATCGCGAATGTCACCACTCCCCAAGTCAGAAAGCTGTAAGGATCATAGCAGTCAGTACGTGAGTAGCCGTTTCCCATAGTGTGTGGTTCTCAGAAAGCCAAGAGCTGAGATACCCCATGACGGCTGCTCACCGTGCTGTTTCCATACCGCTGTGTAACTGTGCAACTGAGCTGACGTGACAGAGAGAGACACAGAGGGACTAATGCAACACACAAATGTTTGTGTGTGTCTGCAAAGTAGGTTGTGTGTCTGTCCAATCTGCGGTGCTCTGGTGGTCCAAATCACTCGTACTGTGCACAGTAACAGGAACCAGAATGGTCCCATAGCAGGTCCTGCGTGCTGTGGAGAATGTAATCCTGCAAGTAAGTACTCACAGTACATACAAAAGACAGGCACAGCATGGCACAGTGAGGCCAAGAGAGAGAAACGCAAGTTAATGTGTCTAAGTTGAGAAATGCAGTGGGGGGAAAAAAAATATTTTTTTTTATGTATTCAGTCTCAGAACACAATAGGAATAGAGAAAAAAGCACCAGCTGCTCCTTGATTTAATAATGTGTGGCCTGTTCACCACAAACTTCTGTGTTATGAATCATTTTTGCTGTTACAGAACACAGAAAACTGTGGTTCCATGGCCAAAAGCAGTGGAGGAACACTAAGAAGTTCCCACAGTTTTTCTTTGTTCTGTGTATATGTCTCCACATTTGGCCCATGTTATGAGTGCAATAACCCATGACAGGGTATGCATTTATTGGGGATTAATCAACACCCCAGGTGCTGTGAGAACACTCGATCTGTGGCCTCGTGTCTCACAACGCTCCTGGGGTGTTGATTAGTCCCCAATAAACGCACACCCTGTCATGGGTTATTGCTTACTTAGAGCAATGCTGATTTTAGGGACAGAATGATACAGTGGTAAATCTGCAGCACCTGAGTTCATTAGACAGGAGTTGCACACAGTGGCAGCTGGTTATCCTGTTAACCCATACAAATAAATCTAAACACAGTAATAGGGTCCAACCTACCAGCAGACAGGCTTGCAAGTTCAAGCAGTATATAATGAAATAATCAGTTTCAGCTGACACTGTAAGTGACAAGTCATGATGAAGACAAATATCCCTTTCTGTGACAGAAACACAAGCACATTATAGGCCCCGTCCACACTACACCGCTTGCGCCCGGTAACGAATGCAATCCGTTACAGCCGCGGAGCGGTGCAGTGCATCCACACCTCGGCAGTGTCTGTCACGGGACTGGCACCGCCGGTCCACACATGGGGATCCGGGCGACCGTTACAGCGGCTCCCAATCCCACAATGCAGCTCGCACTGTGCTTTGTGCCCTGCAGGGGACCGTTACCAGCAGTCCACACTACCGCCAGCAATGGTCCAAGGGCGGGACCGGTTTCATAACCATTGTGGAAACCACCTCATAGGTGGTTTCCACAATGGTTATGAAAACGCCTCCTGTAACGTTACCAGTGTAAACGCACTCCGTTACCAATGCGGTTTACACCCTCTGTAACGTTACAGAAGGGTCTTCGGGCTGCAGTGTGGACAGGGCCTAAGGTAGAGGGTAGGCTGTTGAAACAGAAGTCTCTGATGTGGTGGGCTCCTCTTAAGTGATAGTATGTGTAAAATCTGAGTTTTACACACTACCCCATGTCTTATTTTTAATACGTATAATTGCTGAGTAAAATTTACTTGCCTTGAAAACACCGCCCAGCACTTATAGAAAGGGAAAGGGGAAATTATTTAACCAGGAAAGGCACACTAAGCCAAAGCTTTTTTCCAGGTGTAACCTGGGAGCACAGGGAAGTTAAATGACTTGCTCAGGGTCACACATTATGCAAGTGGGAGTTGATGGGATTCAAACCCAGGTTTCCAGGTTTGTAGCTCAGTGCCCTTAACCAGTACGCTATACTGCTTCCAGTGGTTCTGGTCACGCGGTTGGGCTGGAGTGTAGTTTCCCTTTTACTTTTTTTTTTCTTACTTTTTTCATGATTGCCCCAAAACTGAACATAAAGGAACTGAACAGTAACTATATTTCTGAAGAAGCCTGTCAAAACACTTACTCTGAGTATGTTTCCTGTGAGCTGATAGAAGTGTATGCAAGAGGGAGGCAATGCCCATAGGCATGGAATGAGGGAAACCTGGCCCATTTTCCTCTTTATAACAACCTGGTTATAATGACAGATTATAACCTGGTTCCCTGTGGGAGAAAATGCTCCCCAGTTATATAGAGAATGATATATGGGGTGGTGTGTGTAACGAGATTTTACACACACCCGAGTTGTGGGATGCTACATAAACCCCAAGGGGCGGGCCAAGGGATTTATAAAAGGCATCCACAATGAAGGGTGTGTGTAAAATCGAGTTTACACAACCCCATTGATTTTATTTTTTATAATTGCTGGTGTGCGCTCACCAGCAATTATAAAAATAAAAATTAGATTGCTGTTCAGAAGCCGCAGAGCAGATTGGATTCTGTGTGGTCTGCGGTCTTCGTAGTTACAGTAGTACACTTGTTGGTGGGAAAAGGACGTGGATATTTTCTTTCAAATGTACAGAAACATTGATTTTACCACTGCATGGCAGCTGCAGCATCTTTCCTGGCTTCGCAAGGCAGGGACAGTCTGTGTCATTCACACGACTGAGATCTCATGCTGACGAGAAACACGGCACTAGTTTTACTTTTGTTTTTTGTTTCCTTTGTTAAGTGAAGAAAGAGTTTATTTAAAAAAAATGAATGAAAAAGTAGATTACCATCGAATAAGAGGGATCCGAAAGTGTGCTTCAGGATTGCTGCACGGAATGTGAAGATCAGAGACTGGGGACTGCGCATGGCTGCTCCGAGGGAAATCTGGCGCGTGTTTGCCGTTATAACCAGCCCAGCTGATTATAACGGCAAATTATAACCGGTTTCCTGTGGGAAAAAGCGCTACCCAGTAATTATATAGAGAATTATGTATACGTAGATCAGTGAATGTTTTAGACACCGAGGGTGTAAAAAGAAAAATCCATAAACAAACAGTTGTCTATGTTTTGTTTTTTATAAATACTGGTTCAGGGAGTTTGCAGCATAGCAACATTCACAGCGCAAACTGCAGCCTGTCTCCCTCGCTGGAACTGTCACAAGTTAGCTGTAAGTGGCACAATTCATGGACATTGGCAGGCGTACTCAGATGTGCACACATTTTCTAGGCTGGGGTTGCAATTTGGGTGCATCTTACTCTTTCCTTTGCAATGCCTTTACCCCTGTTCCATTGGTGATACAGTAGCCCTTTTCACATGCTGTCGTGTGTTTAATCAGATGTTTTTGGTGACTACGTGTGTGTGTGTGGGGGGGGGTAGTGATGTGATCAAGTGGGGAAGGGGCGAGCGGTGTGGAATGAGCTACAGATGGGCAGGATGTAAGGAGCACTGAGCAAATAGAACTGTGTGCTGATTGGGTAGGGCCAGCCAGTCACCACACTCAGTTGACAACTGGTGCAGTGGGTGGATCCGCAGAGTTTTCAAACCATTCTGGCAACCATAGATGCAGCTTGTTCATGGTGTGTTCTGTTCCTGTTTTTTTGGCTCCTAACTTTTGGACCAATGATTGAGCAACAAAAATGTCGGCAGGCAGTCGATCAGAGAATGGCAAACAATCACAGTGGATTGACCATAACAGCAACAAACAGGCTTGGATGGAGTTCAGCTAGGGATACATGAGCGTGAGTTAGAGTCAAGCCAGGTAGACCAGGAAAATCAAACCCAAGTGGCAGCAGAGAGAGATTGGTGCTGGAGTTTTATCGGAGGAGGAATTGCCTGTATTGTTTTTTTTTTTTGCAACTGTTGAAACAGTTGAAAATAGAGGAGTTCATTGGTGAAAAGTGGGGTTTAAACTTGTGAAGGGGGGTGGGATGGGAGAAAAGGCTGTCAAGGGGGTGCCGATAAAGGAGGGACTCTGTCTCCACCCCCCTGGGGACCAGGAGGATTGCAGGAAAAGGTCAACTGGCAAGTGCAGACCAGGAGAAAACAGAATCCCCATGGGAACACGAGCAGGAAATGGAACTATAGGGAAAGGGTGGAAGGTAGTCCTGCAAATGCCAGGAGCTTGGGCAATAAAATGCCTGAGCTCCAGGCGATGTTAACTGAGGAGCAGTGGATGTGGCAGCGGTCACTGAGACTTGGGCCACTGCAAGACATGACTGGGACCTGAACCTGGAGGGTTACACTATGTTCAGGAAGGACAGGGGAGGAAGGGAGGAGGGTAGCAATGATAGTCAAAACTGCATTGGCATAGGGGGAGTAGAGGCTGAGGGAACCGTGGAGGCGATTTGGGTCATCTTGATAACAAGGGGGCAAGAGAGTAAAATAGGAGGTGTGTAGACCCCTGCCCTGGCGGAGGAGCTGGAGGACAGTCTGGTGGCAGATGTTGGAGACACTCCAGACTGGGCAGAGGAACGGTGGTGGTGTTAGGGGACTTAAACATGCCAGGAACAGACTGGGAGACTATGACATCCTCTGTGACCAGGAACAGAGGTTGCTGGATGTCTTTCAAGACGCTTCCTAACTCAGCAGGTGAGGAACCACCAGGGAGCACGGGTACTGGATGTGGTCCTGGCAGACAGTGACCAGATTGGGGGCCTGGAGGTAAGGACCCATTGGCGGGAGTGACCATGCCACGGTCTGGTTCTGCCTGGACCTAGGAGGGGTAGAAGGCTGCACAAAGACGGAAGTAACTGACTTCAGGGGCAGATTTTAAGAAATGGGAAGGATCCTTAAGGAGCATTTGGATGGGATTGGGTCAGACATGGGCGCTGATAGTAGGTGGAAATCATCAGGAGAGGGGTGCAGGATGCTACCAGCACCTGTGCAAGTAAGGCAAATGCGGTAGGGCCCAAAAACCCTGTTGGTGGACCAGGAGGTCTAGGAGGTGGTGCGGGAAAGAAAGCAGCCTATAAGAATTCAAGTGCTCAAGGAGTGAAAGGGATCAAGGGAGTACGAGATGGCTAGAAGGGCCACTAGAGTGGTGAGGGTGGCTAAGGCAAGGAAGGAGCAGAACCTGGCCAGGGAAATTAGGAGAGGGAAAAAGGGGTTCTTTAGATACATTGGGGAAAGATGAAGGATGAAGGGGCAGATTAGCAGGATTAAATCAGGGGAGAGATGGGCACAAGACCCGGGGGAGCAGGCTGAGGTACTAAATGAGTACTTCACCTCGGTTTTCACCAGGGAAAATGGGGATGCTGCATCATACATGGGAGGAGACAGAGATAATGAGGAGGGGGGGACCCTTACCGATCGGCAGGTCTGGGGAGAGGGGGAGGCATCACTGGCAGGTGGGGAGGGCTAAGCAGGAGAAGAGGTACCAGAAGTGGAAATCACAGCAGAGAGAGGAGGGAAGCCCTCAGCTCCCTTAAGACGGAGAAAGCACGGGCTGGATAAATTACATCCTAGAGTGCTGAAGGAACTTGCAGATGTCCTGGCGAAACCCCTGGCAGAGCTTTTACCATCTCTCTGAGGACAGGGTGGGTGCCCCAAGACTGGAAGGTGCGCATGTAGTGCCTATCCACAAGGGGGATCAAGGGAGGTGGCAGGGAACTACAGGCCTGTCAGCCTGACACATCGGTGGTGGCAAGGTGATGGAGGGCATTGTCAAGGAGAGGCTAGGGGGACCTGGATAAGTCAGGGTGCCTGGACGATAGACAGCATGGATTCATCCCAGGAAATCGTGTCAGACAAACCTGGTGGAGTTCTATGACTGGGTGACAAGTGCCTTGGACTTGGGTAGACCAGTGGATGTCCTTTCTAGACTTCAGCAAGGCATTTGACTCTGTTCCTCACGTGGCCTGTTGGATAAGCTAGGAGAAATGGGGTGGGAAACCAGATGATCAGATGGATAGGCAATTGGCTCCAGGACCGGACCCAGAAGGTTGTAGTTGGTGGATAGTCTCATCCCCAAGGAGGGTCATTAGTGGGGTCCACAGGATCAGTCCTTGGGCCCTTCTGTTCAATGCCTACCTATCTGACATAAGGACAGGAATCAGGAGTGAGATGAGTCTCTTTGCAGATGACTCGAAACTGGGGCGGTGGTGGATGGGGAGGAGGGAGGTAGCCTGAGAGGACCTGCAGGCTCTGGAAAGATGGTCTAGAAAGTGGAAGCTGAGGTTCAATGCAGGAAATGCAAGGTGCTCCACCCAGGGCCAGAAACCCAGGCCAAGTGTACACCCTGGGGAAATACTACAAGTCTCAATGGCTGAGAGGGACCTGGGGTGGTGGTGGATGTCAAGATGAACAACTCTGAGACTTGTAGGAGGTCAGCAGCCAAGGCCAACAGGATGCTGGGATGCACATAGGGATCCTCTAGAAGGAGGAAGTGATACTCCCTCTGTTAACTGCTTGGTGAGGCCGCACCTGGAATACTGCGTGCAGTTTTGGAGGCCACACTAAAGAGGGACATTAACCTCCGGGAGAGGATCCAGAGGAGGCAACCAAAATGACTGGGGCTTGGGGACAGTGGACCTATGAGGAGAGGCTCGAAGAGCTAAATATGTACACACTGGAAGAGAGAAGGACCGGGGGACATGATAGAGGTCTTCAGGTACATGAAGAGGGTAAATGGGGAGGAACAGTCAGGATGCTTCAAAGGAAGGAGGAAGCACTAGAGGGCATGGGTGGAAGCTGAGGGAGAAGATTCAGGGAGAAAGGAGGAGGTGCTACTTCACTGAGAGGGTGGTGGAGCCATGGAATGCACCACCTAGGGGCTGGTGGAGGCAGAGACAGTGGAGGGGTTCAAGAGGGGTGGGACAGGTACAGGGAAGGTTCTGGAAGCAAAATCCAATGCAGCAAGAATATCCGGAACTGGGAAGGGAGAAGCCAGAGAAGGCGAGGGGGACAGCAAGGTCAGCATCCAGGGTGGGGGTTGACCAAACGAGCAGACACAAAAGACCGTTAGGCCTATTCTGCTGGCATTTTAGTATGTAGCTGGATGGACCAATATTTCAAGGTAATGTGCTGCAGACTTTGTATTTCTTTGGGACTGTGACTAGGGGAGCTGGGAGGGGCAGACTCTTTCACCACAACAGGCTACATGGATCGTTCTAGTTTGCCAGTGAAGCGGGAGCCTGTTCGGACTTCAGAGTGCAACTGATAGCCACTTGTCATTTTGAACACCTATTCTGTGCTAAGTGCTGGTATAATTCTAAAAAAAATTAAACCGGGTAATCTGTGTTTGTTTTTGTGGCAAGGGGGAATGGTGCTGAGAATGTTTCCAATGTAGGGGGGAGGGGGATTGAACCAGAGTCTGGTGCTGGGGTGGAGGATCATCTGTGTCTGGTGTGGGGGTGCTGCGAGTGTGTGTGTGTATATGTGTGTGTGTGTGTGTGTGTGTGTGTGGCTTGAGATTGTGTCTTCTGCTGGGGGGAGGGGTTAAACCAGAGTCTGGTGTTGGGATGGGGTTTCTTCTGCATCTGGTGTTGGTTTGAGCTTTGCTTTCGGGGTTTGTGTAGCATCTAACACTTTGGGGTGTGTGTAAACTTCTCGTCACACACAACACACCATACTTTATTCTATATATAATTGATACTTATCTTGTACATCATCAGACTGGGGCATTTTTTTTTGCCAGAATTTTCAACGTCCACTGATGACCTCATGAGTTCTTAAGTCTTCTAGGTAAACAGTGATGGCCGTGGGGTGTGTGTGTGTGTGTGTGTGTGTGTGTGTGTGTGTTTGTACTGTTAATAGATGACAGCCTGGCCTTATTGGGGGGGAGTTATTGGTAATGGAGGTTGTGGTGCTATGGTGTGTGTGTGTGTGTGTGTGTGTGTGTGTGTGTGTGTACATGTGTGTTGCAGTGTTTAAGACAAAAGCAAAAGACAAAATAATACAGCAGTATAAATTATAAAAAGAAGAACCACGTGGCTGCAGATGTAATGACTGCACCATGGTTTACACTGAAGTTTTTTGCTAATGTTTGTAGGAGGCTGTAGGGGACTGTGAGGCGGCAAATCCTCCTATTTGTCTGGAGTTAAGTTAGTGTATCAGGGTGGGGTCGGGGAGTTGAACAATGGTATGGTGCTGAGGTGTGCGTGTGTGGGGGGCTTGAGACAGGGCTTGGGGTGGCTGTATCAGAGTATGGTGCCGAGGTGTGTGTGTGTGTGTGTGTGTGTATGTGTGTGTGCCTACTTGAGAGGGGGTTGAACCACAGCCTGGTTCTGAGGGGTGTGCATGTGGCATGAGACTACTTTGGAAGGAGGAGTTGAGCCAGATTCTAGTACTGGGGTGGCGGTTCACTGGTGCCTGATATTGGTTTGGAATCTGTGTCTGAATTTATGGGGGGTCTTAGACTGTGTCACGTGTTTACTCTTTCTGGGAGAGGGGTTAGATGCTGTGGCCCGTGTGAGATGATCTACATGCCAGATCTCACTACAAGGCCCAGGGAAGCATTGGTGAAAAGCAGTGCTACTACGTCAAAGTCCTCCCCTGTGGGAACTGTAAGAAATACAACTTTACAGCTATAAAATGTACAGTTAAAGATGTGACAATTGTACTTGCTTTGCAACTCGTGACCTTTTCCAAATGTTGTGAAACTGAAAGGCTTTCTTACAGTATGTGTATGTGTATGTATGGGTGTGTTGCAAAAGATTAGATGCTGGGGTGTTGGGGTGGTGGTGTAGACAATGGTGGTGGTGGGGGGGGGTTAGTAATGTCAGCAGTAGTGAACACATTTGAAATTCCTGGCTATACCCCTGCTACACCTCCTCCCCCTCCCCTTGGGTGAGCTCCAGAACAAGAAAAGAAACAAAAACAATTCTTTTACTTAACGTAAAAAGAAAATGGTAGACAGCTTGAATAAATCAGCACTGCTGGACAGTCTCATGCTGCAACTGCTGCCGCTCCCTCTCGCTACATACAGCTACCTTACTCCCACAGCGCTTGGGCTTGCTTCTCCACTAAACAGTTCTTGACATTTTTGTAAGCGAGTGGTTTACAGGTGTAGAAGTGGTCTGTAAAAGCGTGAGAGTGCTGTGAGACTGATGTGCCGCGCGCTGATGGTGAGCCAGCTTTCACTGTCTTGAGACTGTACATTCCCACTCAATAGCGGACTGAAACAGAAGTGTTCAGAAAATGCTGTACTGACTGGGTAACCTGATTATTACGGTGTTGGTAACATGGATTGAGTCCATGTATTAAAAGGGGTCACCAGCGATTATAATCAGATTGTTGCCAAGGATAGGGGTGACACCCTCATATTACCATTATTATGCTACTTGTGTAAAACTGCGCCTCCCTATACATTTTAAATAGTTTCAGACCCCCCTCCATACAAACACACACACCAAAGTGACAGTTATTTTGTTTGACTCAACAGCAACCTCGCCATCCCTCCTGTCATATTTTGGTATCTCTCCCCCTCCACTTACAAGCATCTTTTTAATTAAAGGTGTACTATACCTAATAGCTCACTAGTATGCCCCTGTACAGTACAGACTGTGAATTTCAAATAAAATCATCATACTGCCTGTGTGGCCCACCACAGGGAACATTGACTTTTACCTCGGTCTCTAGTCTCTATGACTATGCTTGTTGCTAGGGATTGCAATTTCCAGCTGGTTACCGACCCTCCTTGATCTTTCACTGTCTTGTTTGTGTGAGATAATGGCATCCACACAATGATATCTGGCACTCCTATTCCCACAATATGTTTGTGGGCTACTGTTATTTAGGTCTCCATGACAGCACCCCCTCTTGATGTGAACATGCCTCTGCTGTAAAAGGTGCCTGCACTTCCTGTAACTCTAGAGCACCCACCCGGTCAACAAAAATGAAATAAACAAAAACTAAATAAATAAACTAGTGTACTGATGAGTGTTGAATTTTTCAAGGGATAGTGAAATATATACGAGGCTAATATTAGTTGCTCTTCTGAGCATGGTGATGTTTGTCTGCAGTGAAAGTGAGCAGTATAAGCCAGCAATAAGACACGATGAGGTGTGGGTTATGGCCTGATAAGAGCACGTCCGAGGTGCATTATCAGGCATGAGGCGCTTGCGCCGAGTGCCTTTTGCACCTGGGCCGTGCTCTTATCAGTCTATAACCCACACCTCGTCGTGCCTTATTGCGCTTATAAAATGGGCAAAAAAATTCAGGCTGAGACAGGTGGCTTGTATTCAGGTTATTTTATTTTATTTTTTTAAAAGGTTATTTTGTTTTTTGTTTTGCAATGGTGATATTAAATATTTCCTTTTTGTATGCATCCTTATGAATTGTAAATGAGTAACTGAGTAACATTTTTAAATTATTAAAACATTGTCATGTTATGAGAGTGACTTAAAATTAATGCAGGTTGCTTAAAATTGTATTTTAAATAATCTGTAACTGCCAGAGTTTTTATTCATTTGAAATCAGCTGAATTGCATGAGAAACTAACAAACATGAATTTTTCTGAACAGTGACTGAGAATTAACTTATCTGCTGAAGTTTATAAATTCAACTCGCTCCATGTAGCAGTTCGTTACAATGAAAGATCAATTTGTCATTTCTTTTGTTAAGTTTTGGATGAGGGTCAGGTTTTCTCGGTTCTCTTTCATGCTATGACTTCCTGTTGCTGCTGTGACCTCTTGCTCACAGGTTGTACTTGTGGACGGGACCTGCGGGTCGGAGTTTGCACAGGATACCATCATCCGACTTCCTGGAGGCATGGCATGTGTCGAATTGTCTTGTTTTTCTGCTTGATCCAGGGAAAGTATGCTGCTCCATCGTTTACGATCATCTTCTGTTGCTGCCCAGTATGAGCGTAAGCTACATTCACTTTTGTGGGCAGTTACCGCCATTATTTCTCGGGCTGCAAGCCCCGCTTCTGATAATAGTTGTACAGCGGTGGCCCTAACACTGTGATTAGTGTATCCGTGGGAAAGTCCTGCTGCTGTGCTGATTTTGGGCATGAGGCTGGAGAAGTAATTTATGCCTAGGGGCTCTCGGGTATACCAGGCTTCTGCATGTTCATATTCTGTTGCTGGAATTCTATGTGGGTGGCAGTAGAAAGTGGGAGGCTGTGGAGGCAACTTGGAGAGGTATTTTTTGAATGAGGCTACTGGGCACAGAGGGTTTTCAGGAACAGATTATATGAAGCCATGGTGCTGCTGTTTTTGGGGATCAGGTGCTTTTTTGTGGTTTTTTGTAAACCCGTTAAACGTTAGCATGATGTATTCTGTTCCATGACTTGAGTTTTTTATTTCAAAGTTGTCTGGTTTCAACTGACGGAGGCCTTCTCGACCTCTCCGGGCCATGCATAGTTGAATGTCAATCCAGACTTTATAGAGCAGTCCTGTTGGAGTTTCTGGGGATAGTATTGGTGAAGTTTTTAGTATTGAAAGGTCTGGCTTTGATATGGCTGGGTGGTGCTCCAATTTATCATTGCCCTTTCTCCTGTAGCGCTTACATATGGCTGTGAAAATATTATTAGCTGCTTGCAGATTTGGGTCTGCATGTAGATTTATGTTGCGATTCAGTTCTGGGCTGCTAATGAATCAGTTTAGGCCAGCACGTAGAGATAGCTAGCTCACTAGGCTGTACTCTGATCCATCTGTCTGATGAACCACGGCATAGAACTTTCAGAGTGTTTGACAGAGTTCTTCTGTTGTCATTACTTTTAAATCTACAGAGAACTGCCGAGCAGAACACCAGTTAGAAAACACAGTTTTAGCCCATGTGGTTGTTTTTTGGGTGTTCTACTCATCTTTTTCTTTCTCCAATTGATTTAGCTATTCTGTGGTGAACTTTGGAGACATTTGAGTCGTACCTGACATATGTTTTCTTTTTTTAGATGATTTTCTAATATGTTCATTTCCATCAGTGCTGTTGCCTACTTCAGTGAGTGTTTAGGCCAGTTTGATGGAAAAATCCACTTCAGGTACGTCTGACATTTTACAGGGTTTTCTGTTTTACTCTGTGGTACTGGTAGTTATGCAAGAGGCGCTTCACTGTGACAGCTGTGCAACTATGCGAGAAGTCTGTCACAGCGGACTGCTCAGCTGTTTCCTGCAGTCAAAGAGACGCTGTCATTGGTCAAGGATATCAGTGGTGTTGTGCGGCAGGATGTTTTTATTGAGTGTCGGTTGCTGATATATGGCTTCATAAGGACACTGCTAGAAATGGGATTTAGCCAATAGCAATGCCTGAATTTTTGTGTCCATTTTATAATGGTCTGTATTACTAGTTTTAAAACTCAAACCATGATCCTGAGCACGTACACCAGCATCAGGTAACAGATGACACAGGCGTGCAAGCTCGAGATCGTGGTTTGATATTTCAACCTTTTTTACTATACCTTGAAAAACTCAAAACTCATGCATGCATGTGCTACAGGAAGTGCAGACATCTTTTAAAGTGGAGGCATGTTCATGTTGCGAAAAGGTGTCTGGGGTCAGAAGTTCAGCTGGGAGGGGGCTGCCAAGCTCTCGCTGATGATAAGATGGCAGTTGGGAGGTAGGACAGCACACCAGGGCACTTGTCACTCCCTCTGAAGGTAGGAAGGCAGCCTGGAGGGAGTACAACACATCGGGAGAAAAAAATCATGATCAGAACTGTACAGATATATCTGTATATAAGTTTTTTTTAAGTACAACAGCGAGATAAACAATGCAAGGCTAACTGAAAATAGTTTGACCTATGGTCTGAACTTTTACTGTGGTGGTTTTACTTTTATGGTGTTCTATGGAGTTGCCAGACTGATCATATCCTAGTAAAGCAACTCTGAAATAAGATTGCATTTTAGTTATACTTCACACTAATTTACCTGCTTGCTAAAAGATCTGTTCTCTGAACCACTACTAATTTTTCTTATAAGATATTAGACCTGTTATTTGCACCTTACTATGTCAGACTTTATGCAAAGCTGAAGAAACTAAAGAAGCCCACAGCACAACTTAACCAACATACATGGAGAAGTGGTATTAAATGCAGAAAGTAGGACCTGAAGTTGCAAGAATATTCATTATTTAATTTGTTATTCCCAAAAGGTCATTAGCAAACAGGAGTGATCAGAGCTGCAAGACCACTTTTGCAAATGTAATTTTTCAAGAACTCAGTATTCCAAATAGCAGAGGACTGTGTTGTTGCTTCATCTGAACTTTGCTTCCAACTCTGAATTATGGTCAAGAACCTAGAAAATTTCCCTCTGATTAGAAATTCTGCCTCAGCAACAGTGTGCAGTATATGAGAAATATGTTTAACACATTTTTAATACCTTATTGGTACTCTGTTGGTAGCACTTGACCATTGCACTTTGATATATATATTAGCATAATTTGCAAATTATTTTTGAAATTATAGCACCTTTTAAAAATATTATATTTGGTGCTTTGGGTATGATACATCAGTGCATTTTCTTAAGCAGCATTTATTAGTGAGCTCTGTTTATACCCCCATTCTGCTCTTTCTCTGCATTATAAGAATACTAAAAGTGGAAAAATAACTGCACAACAGACTCATTGAAGTAGAAAATAACAAGAAAAAACAAAAACAAAAGAAAAGGATAAAAATGCATATTTGCAGGTAGAGGTGTGTGAAGTTATGAAACTTCATTCTATGGAGAAATTTTCAAATTTGCCTCAGTTCATGAATTTGATCCACCCTGCAAAGTTATAATTTGCAGTACAGTGCAAAATTCACAAATGGCGGGTTTGATAACTGCACCAATGAAGCGGGGCCCACTGGTAAAGTTTGTAATGCCCCATGGGACTGGAGGCCACATGGTACTGAAATGAGATGTATGCCATGCACAGGCTGAATTCAATGCAGTCTTATGAAAAGAGAGTTGGAGTTAAGTCTGTCCTTGAATTTCTGTCTGGGATTTCTGTGCTCAAAAACATTTTAAAAGTGCTTTAAACGTGCAGTATTTTGAACAAAATCACTCCTAAATGTACCTACAGTGCCTTGTGCAACTGGATTAGTATTCACTCACCCGGTAAAAGTGATTATTTGAGTACCCTTTATAGTACTCCGCAGTCAAAACCAATGGGATAGTCCCCGTCCAATCTATAGATTGATGCATGATCCAGTCAAATTTGAGTTGGCCATGGGTCAACCCCTTTGTCTCATCCTATTAGCTCCAGCATGATACTTCCTTAGCAATTAGAAAGAAAGGAGAAAACAGAGAGAGAAAAAACTCCAAGAGAACGAGAAATCCTCTCTAACTGGTACCTGGTAGCTCTGTTACTTATGTCAGATTCACATAATCACATCTCACTCTGTGATAAAAAAAAAACCTTGTTTACTTTTTATTACTAGGTTTAAAAAGGCATTGCATTGGCTTAGTCTTAGCTACAGTTATAAGTAAACAAAGTTGTGATCAGACATTGTTATTGGACATTGTTGTACCAAAAACACTCTATGTCAGGCCTTGTGGGTTCCTGGAAACTAACAACATCAATCATTTCCCCAATGTCATTCATCTGCCATCCTGGTGGAGCTGTGGAGTACTATAAAGGGTACTGAAATAATCACCTTTACCAGGTGAGTAAATACCATTATATCTCGTACCCTTTCTAGTACTCTGCAGTCAATATAAGTGGGACCTTAGAAGCAGTGTAGTCATCATTTGTTTGTGCGGGTTAAGGCAGATCATATTATCTCAGTTGGGTTCCCCCTCTTAACACTCCCCTACCAAAACAGGCTCTGTCTTTGGATACCACATCCAAGCGGTAGTGCTTGGCAAAGGTATGGATTGATGACCATGTGACTGCCGAGCAAACGTCGGCTATCGATATTTGGCCTTTCTCCGCCCAAGATGTAGCCACCACTCTGGTGGAATATGCCTGATGCCAGCAGGAGGTTCACAAGAGTGGCAGCAGGGAGGAGGCAGGGAACTACAGACCAGTCAGTCTTACCTCAGTAGTGGGCAAGATTATGGAGGCACTCCTTAAGGAAAGGATACTGCAACACCTGGAATCCATAGGAGCACAGGATCCAAGATAGCATGGGTTTACAACAGGAAGGTCCTTTCAAACTAATCTCATGGATTTCTTTGACTGGGTATCCAGAGTGGTGGACCGGGGGGAGCAGTTGATGTCACCTACCTTGACTTCAGCAAAGCTTTCGATACTGTTCCACATAGAAGATTGATTAATAAGCTGGGTAGGCGTGTGGTGGGTCAGAGGTTGGTCAACTGGGTGGCAAATTGGTTAGCAGTCAGAAAACAGAGTGGTGGTAAATGGTATACAGTTAGAAAAGATGCAAGTCACAAGTGGGGTACCTCAGGGACCAGTCCTTGGGCCAGTTCTCTTCAATATCTTCATCAGTGACATTGCAGATGGACTGGAGGGTAAGGTTTGTCTGTTTGCAGATGACACCAAGATCTGCAACAGAGTAGATGACCCAGATGGGGTGGGCAGAATGAGAAGAGATCTGAAAAAAGAGTTAAAATGATCAGAAGAGTGGCAACTAGTGTTTAACGCAAAGAAGTGCAAGATCATGCACATAGGGAAGAGAAACCCTGAAGCTACCTATAGGTTGGGAGGGGAGTTGCTGGCAATCACAAGGGATGAAAGAGACTTGGGCATCATCATCACAGATGACTTGAAATCATCCAAGCAGACCACTAAAGCAGTAGGTAAGGCTAGAGGGATGTTGGGGTGTATTAGTAGGGGTATCACAAGTCGTAAGAGGGAGGTAATAATCCCTCTTTACAAGACACTAGTTAGGCCCCATCTGGAGTACTGCATGCAGTACTGGAGGCAGCACCTGCACAAGAACATTAACAACATGGAGGAAGTCCAGAGAAGGGCAACCAAAATGGTGCAGGGACTGCATCAGAAAACATATGAGGGCAGATTAATGGAGCTCAATATGTATACCCTACAGCAAAGGAGGGAGAGAGATGATATGATCGAAACATTCAAACATCTTAAGGGCATTAACAAGGTGAAAGAATTTAACATGTTTCAATATAAGAAAAATATCAGGGACAAGAGGACACGGCATAAGATTAGAGGGAGGCCAATTAAGGAGTAATGTGAGGAAGTTCTTTTTCATAGAAAGGGTGGTGGATGCATGTAATGGCCTACCTCAGGAAGTGGTGGATATGAATACAGTGCAGGGTTTCAAACAGGTGTGGGGTAGGTATAAGGGAGCAATAGAGATGAGTATGAATAGATAGGTCATTGACAGAGTAAAGGCCTATTGCACATTTATAAGGTAGAAAAAATGGGCAGACTGGATGGGTCTAGCGGGCCTTATCTGTCATCAACTTCGGTGTTTCTATGTTTCTATGACCTGCCTCCCTGTATAATTCAGCTATGGTCCACCTCCATCTAGCTATGGTGTTCTTTGAGACTAACTGACCAGCTTTCTTCCCTGTGGCTGAAACAGTCTATCCAATTTGTGGCTGTCATTGGTTTTTGTGAGGTATGTCCTCAGCTGTTGATCAACATCCAGTGATTATGGGATCCCTGTTGTGTTGTCCTGTCCCGTATGCAGTATGGGCTGGTGGACAACCTGTTCTAAGTGGAATGGAGTGGCCAGCTTTGGAATGAAGGCGGGTATTGTTCTTAGGGTGACCCTGTCATTGTGAAATGCTAGAAATCATTCCCTATAGGATAATGCCTGCAGTTCTCTCATTCTTCTAGCTGAGCATATCACTACTAAATATACAGTTTTCATTGTCAACCAACAGAGTGAGTCTTGTTGGAATAGTGGCCCCTGAAGGGCCTCTAGTACAATGTTTAGTTGCCATGGGGTGCACTTTTGTCTGACCCTGGGCATGGATATTGCAACTGTTCTAAGAAGTCTAATTACATCTGGATGCTTCTCGATGAGGCCTATCCCTAGTAATGGGCCTCTGAGGGACAATATTGTCGATGCTTGTACTTTGAGGGAAGAATGGATAAAACCTTTACTCACCCCATCATTTAGAAAATCAAGAATCTGAGGGAGTCCAGATACTGAGCGTGACGTCCGCTGCTCCAAGCACCATTTACTGAAAATTTATCAATGTCTATGGTACGTTATGTTAGTAGATTGTCTCCGTGACTGCATTAGCTGGTCTACCACTCAGGGGTGGTAACCCTGATTCAGCAGTCTTTACCTCTCAGTAACCAGGCCATCAATTTGAGAGATGAAGGACTGGGGTGGAGAACTGGGCCTTGGCTCAGCAGGTCTGGCCACTGCGGTAGAGGCATTGGTGAGTCTATTGTCATTTTCTGAATCAGGGAGAACCACAATCTTCTGGGCCAGTCCGGTGCTACCATCATGACTGTTGCTCCTGTAATGCAAATCTTGTGAGGGATTTTGTATATCATTGTGAATGGTGGGAAGACATATGCCCTGTGGAATGTCCATTGTGCCAATAGGGTGTACACCTTCTGTGCTTTTGGGTCCTTGAGTCTGGAATGGAATTTAGGTAGCTGATTGTTGTCCCTTGTGGCCATGAGGTCTATCTGAAGTGGCCTCCACCTGTTTTGAATCCTCTGAAATGCTCTTTCTTTGAGTTTCTATTCTGTTTGATTTAGGGTAACCCTGCTCAACAAATCCACTTCTGTATTGGCTTTCCCTGCCAAGTATACTGATACGATTAACAGCAGGTGTTATTTTGCCCAGTGTAACACTTTCAATGATTCTGATATCATGGCCTTGCTGCATGTACCTCCCTGTTTGTTCAGGTACGCCACAGTAGCCTGATTGTTGTATCTCACCAGGATTGCCTGCTTGGTGATTAGGGGCTGGCAGAATCTCAGTTGGAGGAAAACTGCCCTCATTTCCAGGACATTTATTCTATGTGGTTCATTCCTCAGTGCTTGTGCTATGTACTGAAGAGCAGAATGATTTGGGTTGTGCTGAGATACATAGGCCAGACCAGGAAGTATGACAATGCCTGCAAGATATATGAGTTATATGAAATGGTTAGTGCTTAGATACAGTACTTCAGCATAGATGTGAACAAGTCAGTGACTATAGTACATATGAACTGGATTGGAATATGCATAGTGCTTAGGTGCTTGAACCAATGAAAAACAACTTGTTCGGAATTGATGTTTTGGCCTTTCTCTGTATCTCACCTTTTAAGGATGCTTAGTTGAGTAGGATTGAGACCCCCCAAAGAAGAATTATAATCACAGGTACGATTACCTCCTCCAGCTCTGGAGAGCGTGGCTAGTAGCATGCAGGACAGGAAAAAAACCCTTGGGGGGAAACCTCTGATGACCCATGGCTACTGACCTGCCCATCCTTCTGGGCATACTAAAGGAGAGTAATCCTAAATAAACAAATATTAAGTTGTTGGCTAGTCTGAAACCCAGTAATGAAAATCTCAAGGTTGATGAAGAGCAAAAGGAATCCAGTACTGATGTTGAATGTCCAGCAAAAAGATAGTAGCATATCCTTAGCAAAGTCCCAGTCCGAGATGTCAATATTCAGGGCAAAATATTGAAAGAAATTAATTTCAAATCCAGTTGAAAGCATAGTCAATCTTGAAGTGGTGGTCCCTATTCCGATATACGAGTTTATGTAAAGCATAGAGTCTTGAAGGTGAGGCAAGTAAGCTGGATCCAAGTTGAGAAGCTGAAGAAGGTGGAGCACAAGAACCCCCGGTCCTGAGTGGGCAAGCTGTAGTTGGACATTAGGCTAGAAAGCTTGGAAGACCTCCAACTCATCCGGTGAAGCAAGTAATGTAAGGAACAGAACCTCTACACGACACGCCAAGCTAGATGAGCAGGTTACAGGTGCTTTAAGAACCTCCACGCCCCGAGCTGAGCGAGGCAGGTGTGGAGTAGAGATAGTCAAACCTCCAGGTCTGATGCTGGGCAAGGTAGGTGTAGGGTAGAAATAGTTGAACCTCCGGGCCCCGATGCTGGGTGAGGCAGGTGTAGAGTAGAAATATTCAAACCTCCAGGCCCCGATGCTGGGCGAGCCAGGTGTAGGTTAATGCCTAAGGCATAAGCCATGAAATAAGAATGGCAGCATGGGAAAAGCTTGGCTGAGATTCCTGGTGGGAAACTGTAGTGGTAGTAAATCCAAACAAACTGAAGCAGCATAGCAAGAAGCATCCAAGGGAATTGATTACAAATATCCTGAGATGTAGTCCAGATGTAAGTCCACAGTAGAATGAATAAGGATATCCTTGATGAGTGGAAGTAGGTGTAAACAGGCAAGGTGAGGGCTGCGGTGTCAAGAATTTTAGCAGGACTGAGCGAGACATCACTGGCAGTGTGTCCAAACCTGATAGAAAAGTTGGAGATAAGTAAGTGACATGGAATGAAGGTGTCTGGCAGATGGAGATCCGATGAAACTGCCCAAAAGGATGCAACAGTCCAAAATCGGCAGGCAAGGAAGCAGCAGAGGCACTGGGACAAGGTAGGCAGGTGAATGAAGGTCCAGATATAGTCCAGATCCTGAGAACAGGCAAACAGCAGGGAGACATGACTGAAGCAGATGGTCTGTAGAAGGAAATCGTACATGCAGCAAGGATGGCTAGGAACAAACCAGCTGATCCAGGTTATAGAAAACAGCATGAGAGAGAAGCTTGAATGGAGCTGAAATCTGGTGCTCGGGAAAGCACAAGGCTGGAGAAATGAGCAGCCAGAGTCAGTAATGGAGAATCACAGGAATGGCTCGACAGAGACTAGTGCTGGAGGGATGCTGGAAAACAGGAATGAAAAACGCAGTAGCTGAGCTCAGATGATAGTCAGGAAAGGACCCAGAGCAGGTGCTGTACGTCATGATAGAGCGCACAGCTGGAGAGCAAGTCAGAAGTCCAGAGGATGGTGGCAAAGTAATCAGCTGGCTCCCCACATTGGGTATGATGAGGCCAGACCGCTACGCAGGTCAGCCAGAGGAAGGAGTAAAAAGTGGCAAGCTAGGCCCCATGAAGGCTAGCAGAACTGCAAAACCCTCATGCAGGGCAGCAGAGGAGCAATGAAAGCTTACCAGGGTAGGCCCCCGCATGGCCAGAGGAAACTGCCGGAGCCCAGGTAAGCCAGGCAGGAAGGGGAGAGAGGGAGTCAAGCTAGACCTCTAGAAAGGCTAGACAGGATGGAAACGCCACCACGGAGGGCAGCCTCGTGCAGCAGACATCCAGAGACTGAAGCAGAGAGGATGGCTGAGGCATGTAGCAATGAGTGCGTGAGCATGAGTGGACCTGCATGGTCAGGAAACAGAGTAGTACCAGGTGGACCCCCATCGGACGTAGTAGCAATAGGAAGTGAGCTGAGGAATGAGGAGCTATATAGCCAGGGAGCAGAGGGAACAGAAAGAAGGTAACCAGGAAGGGCAGAATGAAGAGCAGCAATGGGGAGCTGGAGCACTGATGACTGCTGCAGGTGCATCCGGAGAATAGAGGTGCCGTCCATGCCATCCAAATCCCAGAATGAGGAACAATATACTACACCAGAATGGCAGCCAAGCACAGATAGCAGCAGACTAGAATGTCTTTATACAGGCACGCTCTTCATTCTGCTGACAAGTTAACACAGTTCATGCAGGTGTAGGTACCCCAGTGAGTAGGTAGGTAGGTTACGTATGGAAGTGGAATAGGTTGGACTGGCACTTTTAGGAAGGCATGGGCCATTCAGTGACACTAAGCAATAGGCTGATCCACACAGAGCATAAATGTTGCCACAGATTGCTGTACCTTGAACAGTTCACACAGGATTGAAAAGTCACTTTAAACTGAAGCAAGAGTGTTGGTTCACGCAATAGTGAAAAGTCGCTTGTAATGCAGTGCAGGGCCTGTTCACACAGTGCTGCAAGGTCACTGGAAACTGCAGTAGCAGGGCTAGGGCACACAGCATTGCAAAGTCACTGGAAATTGCAGTAGCAGGGATAGAGCACACAGTATAACAGTCACTTGAAGATGGCGACCAAGCTGGGTCGCTGACTGATAGGGTGCTGAAAGGGAGCCTTTCACCCTTCGTTTACTGCCTCCTATCCATCTGAAACCTGGAAAACCAAATTTGAGCTGCTCGCTGTGTCTCTGTGCCATAAGCTTGGCCAGAATTTATGGCAAACAATTCTAAGTAGGAGTAAGTGCTGCAGAGTAAATAAAAGTTGAGGAGTAGGGCATCGCGTAAGTTAGGGATTGCTAAGTGAATAAGCATAGGAATTGGCTGTCATAATTGTGTAGGCATCCCCAGTTGCAGAAGGATTTAAAATTAGCGCTGTGGTAGTTGCGACTGAAGTTCAGCAAGAAACATTCTTTAATCTGTGATCACTCGAGCAAGAGGACTAGGATATTTGGGTCAGGTCACAATTCCCAAGAGACATGGTCCCTGACTGGAATGGACTGGTACGGCAGAGCATTGAATGAGAGCCATGGAGGGAGGAATTGGCAGATGGTGGAAGAGCCTTTACTGAGGCAGGGATTCTCCATGAGGGCCATTGCCCAAACACTTGCCGAAAGAGAGTCGAGCTAGAATGATGCAACGGTGGCATACTATGAGTGACTGCATGGTGTGGTGGCTGCTCGAAAAAGGGGGATAGAGGAAGAGCACTGCAAAGCAAAGCAAAGGGGAGGCATCGGCAGCAGCAATGGAAAGGCTCTGGCCACCGTGGCAGGAGAAGGACACCTGAAATAAACTGAAAAGCTCCAAGGAAAAACAAGAGGTACAGGGAAAGCAGAAGGAGAGAGGGAGGGAGGGATGAAGGACAAAGGGAAAATGAGACAACCAGAAAACAAACAACGGAAAGGAAATGGGGGAGGGGGGCAGCCAAGGACCAGCAGGATGCCAGCGAGCACAGCGAGTGTGACTCGCACTAAGCAGAGCTGCGATAGCCTGATGAGTTAAATAGGAGATGGGGGAGGAGCTATTCCCTCCTAGAACTCCAGGCATACGCCTTACAGTTGGTAGCATTGTCTCCCATGGGGACCATAATTCCTGCATGACATGATTCTTGTAAGTTGCCCGCAGCCCATCAGACTCATGTTTGTGGTGATGATTGCTGTTCTTGGTTGGGACAGTGTCCGACCTTGCATTAGATTTGTCTTGAATGTCTACCATCGTAACCCGGTTAGGATCTTGGTAGGAGTGTAGGATCTTGGTAGGAGTGCTACCTAAGATTGGAAGTTCTGGGATGTCTGGTCCCAAGTCTCTATCAGATATCTCTGTAATAGTTGCATGTGTAGTCTGGCCCATGGGACCATTTCTATTGTTGCGGCCATGAACCCCAGGATTTGGAGGTAATCCCACACTGCCCTGTTTGTTTTATGTATGATTCTGACTCGTAGACAGATGTTGTTTACCTTGTCCTCTGTGAGGGTTACTCAATCATTTCGTGTGTGTATCCTTGCCCCCATGTGGGAAAGGGACTGAGATGGGGTTGGCTGGCTTTTTTCCCAATTGATGACCCATCCATGTTCCTGAAAACATTGCACAGCCAGGTCTGTGTAGTGTTGTGCCTGCTCAACTGTTTTTGCATGGAGTGGCCAGTTGTCCAGGTACGGGATGACATGTACTCCTTTTCTTCACAGGTGGGCTACCAGGTTGTCCAGTGTCTTGGTGAATACCAAGGGGGGCTGATCCTGGAAAGCATCTAGTACTACCTGCTCCCTTCTATTGTTTGTGGCTGGGGTACTCCAGTCAACTCCCGGCAAGTTGAAGTCCCCCAGAATCACCACACTCCCCCTTTCGCAGGCCCTCCCAATCTGTTCCACTAGTTCCCTGTTTAATCCTTTAGTCTTGGAGGGCAACCTGTACACTGCACCCATTCTGAGAGTCCTATTCCTTGAGTCCTTGATTTCAACCATAGCGCTATGTACTGCTCGCCTACTTCTCCTCCCGTACACACTTCGGTCCTTCCTTCACATACAGTGCCACCCCCACTTCCCCCTTACTCTATCCCTGTGGAAAATCCTGTATCCTGGTACCACCAGTTCCCAGTCCTGGTACTGAGTGGTCCATGTTTCAGTAATGACTGCCATGTCCACCTCCCCATCCGCCATGAGGGTCTGAAGCTCCACCGCTTTTATTCCCTGCACTCTAGCATTCAAGGTGACCACCTTCCACCCCTTTACTCCCTCCCATACTAACATCCTCATTACCTGCCCTTAATCCCTTGTCACGTCATGGGGGCAAGTTCATGTGTCTTCTTCTCGTGGCCTCTGCTTGCCTCCTGCTCACTTGCCAACCCGCGCTCCTATTTTAAATTCTCAGCCTCTTTTAAGTGATCACTTATCCCCGTTTTCAACACCATCTTGCCCTCCTCACTTAAGTGCAGTCTGTCCTTTGAGTAGAGACTACTGTCCATCCAGGTCCCCTCCCCACCAGCCCATACCCTTTGGCCTGACACCAAGTTCCTAGCCATCTATTAAATTTCTCTTTTATCCTTTTTCTTGCAGTGTTCGACCTGGGAACAGGAAGTATCTCTGAGAAGGTTACTGATCTTTCTGCCCCCCTCATATAATGTTCCCAGATCCTCAAACCTCTTCTGCACTACATCTACCATCCCAACAGCTAGGTCATTTGTCCCCAAATGCAGAATTAAGTGACATTTCTCCCTACCTCTTCTAGCAAATGTCAGAACAGATTGCTCTACCCTTTCTGCTGTCATTTCTGGCATGGCCGCCACCCATATGATCTATGCCTCTCCCCCACTGCTCCACCTGACCCCCAGAGAACTGAGTCCCCAGCACTAAGACTCCACCTACTTCTCAACCACATGCCCTCTTCCTCCTCCCCCGCCACCTCTCTTCCTCCTGTAATAAGATTCCACCTCGTTTTCCAAACACATGCTCCTCTTCCTTCCTCCCCTACTCCCCGGCACTTCTTATTTCCTCCTGCACATTAGTTCCCCCTTTCGCCCTCATTATCATTCCCCCACATGATCCAATGTGTTGGACTGCAGTAGCCATATTCCCTGCATTCTGCAGTCTGCAGATTGTGGTATTACCACCATGCTGGATTCACGATATACATGAGCCTGCCACTGATACTTGATTGTGGGCGTGATCAAGTCCAAAATCAAACTTATCAGCTAATAAGATGGGCTCATTGGGCACAGATGTTACAGTCACAGTTATGTAAGGCACAACAAAAAAGTGAGTAGAGACTAGATGTTGCTACCACCTCAGGTAAACTGGCTGAAAAAACAGGCCTGGTAATAGAATAAATGACAATAAATCCACTTTGGAATGCTTTGTTCCAGGTGGGAATTGCAGATGTGGAGGAAAAGGAGGAGGAGGCTGATGAGTTGGCAGGATTGCATGCAGTGCAATGCATGGTGGATGCATATTTAGTGGACGGCAGGCATCTTAACATATTTGAACAGCCACTGCTGTACTACAGTAGCAAAGTCACTGATTGGCCAGCACTGACCTTCACAACAGTCCGATATCTGAGATGTCCACCCTCAAGTGGCAGCATGGAAAGGGTATTTAGTTTGGCAGGTACCACTGTGTGGGACAGATGTATAAATCTGTCTCCTAGAAATGTTGGCATGCTAACATTTATTAAAATGAATGCAGGGCACATTCCATGTAACACAAATACATCTGCATTCACACCATATGACGGTGACAGTGGTGATGAAGAGAACCAGAACAGCCTGGTAGTATCGGTAATGGTAAATTACCTTCCAGTGAAGTAGATGAAGCAATAGTGGAGAAAGAATTCCCATGTGGGGACAACTCCAGCCTGGAAGACTGGGAGGGCTTCTTCCTTCAATGAGGATGATTGAAGCCTAAACACAAAAGTGTTAGATCCATCCTTTCCTCCTGATCAGTTTAATCCTTTTCTTTATGATTCAGTTTTGTTTTCCTGTGATTATCTTTTCCCAACTTGTGATGCTGTTCTATACATCCATCCGATTATCTCCATCTACCCTCTCCTATGTCATGCCTACAATGTATAAAATCTTTGAAGTCGTCATGAGATGCCAAGTTTGCCTCCAGTAACATTGACCACTGCCACCTCAACCACATACATCCAGACAGAAAAACATGGACTGCTAATTCTGTAGTGTAAATGCCACTGACAGCCATGCAGACCATGCATCCACTAGCAGTCAAGACACCTCCTCCTCCTCCTCTGGCCTGCTTGTGTCCTCCACATCCACCGCCAGTGCCTCCACCGCTTGCAGTCGTTCAGGACTGAGAAACAAGGACTGTTAAGCAAGCATTAAATAATGTTGTTGCCAGCCATGCAGATCATACATCTATCAGCAGTCAAGACACCACCTTCTCCTCCTTCTCTGGCCTTCTTGTGTCCTCCCCATCTACTAACAGTATGGGTCACAACGACATGCACGCATCCACCTCATGCATCCACATTGAGAAACACGGACTCTTAAGCCAGTGTAAATGCTTTTGCCAGGCAGACCTCAACACAGCCAGCCAGCCCAACAGCCCGCAAGCCATTTCTCAAGCCGAGCCTCCAGCCAGCCAGACAGCCAGCCCATCAAGGCAGTAAGACCTGAAGTCCAGCAAAGGCCAACATTGTCTGCTGTGATGGTAAGTTACTTTCATTGTTTTTCACACTACTTATCCTCACTGTTGGCAGTGAGTCCATCATCAAACAGGAAGGGTTTCTAGCTTGCATACAAGACACTAAAATGTGTTTCTTTCTTTGCTTTTATCTCCCTCTCACTTCAGGCAGCACACCAGAAGCCCTACATTAAACTTGCCTCTTCCTCCACCACTCATCTCTGTGGCAGCATTGTGCCAGCACATGGCATGCCCATCACTAATTTGATGGTAAGTATAATGCCATCATTTGTTTCATTTTTTTAAAATTTTAATGTTAATTTTTCCTTTCACAGGTAAGCAGTAACACAGTGGCCATACCAACTCAGGCTAAATAATTTTGATTTTTTTCTTCAAAGGTGACAGTCATAGAAAGAGTGGGATTGCACTATGGATATACTGTGTGACATATATGGTGGCAAAGTCAGGCTAGATGCCTTTCTAGTATTCCCAGATGACAGGTATGGAAAGAGTGTGATTGGACAATGGATCTATCATGTGGACACAATGGTGGCAAAGTTAGGCTAAATAATTTTTTTTCTTCACAGGTGGCAGGTATAGTGACTGGAACCCTTGTAACAGAGCTTCTGGCTCAAAGGTGTTTTCAAATCCAAGATTTTAATAAATGAATAAAAAAGTGACTTGCTCAGAGTTACACAGTATTCAAGAGGAGGTTGTGGGAATCAAACCCACGCCTACTGGATGCACTAAGCTCATTCACAGCTCATTACTCTAGGCTATACTGCCAGCCCACAAAAATAAAATCAGTTGGTTTTACTATAACAAGTGTGCAAGTGCTTTCATTCATGAAAAGACAGCTGGTCGTGGAGGGGGGAGGGTTGTGCCGGTCACCTTCTCGATGTATGTCTGAACAGAAGTAGGTGCTGCTGTGTGGGAGTAGGGTTGGTTGCTATGCCTGGGAGTGGGGACATCAGTTATACTTTTTTTTTTTTTTTGCAGGTGACTGAATAATTTCCCGAATACAAACAGTCCCCTATTAGGAAAGGGCTGCCAAATATTTGGGAATCCTATTATTCATGGTATTTGAGAAATTATATTTTGTTCCTGCACAGCCCTACTTTATATATATTTTTTGCTTTTTGAAAATGTCTAACATTGTTTGGGGGCAGTTACACACTACTACTCACTACCATGTGGCAGCATGTAGCAAACTCAAATTTTGTGTACTAGAGAAAAATTCTAGAATTCACACAATTAATGTGAATTGTGATTAACCCACAATTAACAGAAAGTACGTCACAGCAAGAGTATCTGGAGCATTTACACATTGTGCATTGCCATGTGGCAGTATGCAGCAGTCAATCAAATTTTTAGGGGCACTGGAGAGAATTTCAGGGAGAAGAGAATTAATGTAAATTATGATTTATGCACAATTAACACAAAGTGCATTACAAAAGAGTGTTTGGGTAGTTACACACTGTGAACTACTGTGAAATTTGGAGCAGTAATTGAGAAACATTTAGGAAGTAACATAACTAATGTGAATTGTGATTAACACACAATTAGCACAAAGAGTGTTACAACAAGAGTGTTTGGGGCGGTTACATACTGTGCACTACCATGCGGCATCATGTAGCAGCCTGTCCACTTTTGTGCAGTTACACACTGTGAACTGTCATGTAGCAGCAAGTACCTGCTAATCAAATGTTTAGAAGCACTGGAGAGAATTTCTGGGAGAAGAGAGTGTGTCCGCATGTAACAGCCAGTCAAATTTTGGGGGGCATTGGAGAAAAATACTGGGAGAGCACAAGTGTGCATTACAACAGGAGTGTTTAGGGCAGTTACACACTGTGAACTATCATGTGGCAGCATACAGTAGCCTGTCAAATTTTTTTGTAGTGCCGGAGAAAATTTCAGTAAATTATGATTTATGCACAATTAGCACACAGTGCATCACAATAACAGTATTGGGTGCAGTTACACATAGTGCAATACATTGTGGCAGCATGTAGAAGCCTGCTAACTTTTGGGGGCACTTGAGAAAAATTATGGTAGAAATAGGGTTGCCACTAAAAGGCTACCAGAATTGTCCGATGGCATCCCTTAAGAAATGGCAGGAAGTAGCTAGGAAGGGGGGGTGGGAAGGGAGGGACTAGTGAGGTCATAGACAACATCAAAGGTGTGTGATGTGGGGGGGGGCTCAGGTGGGTCAGGATTGGCCCAGGGGAGGAGCCAGGTATGGTCCTTGCAAGGGGTCCTTAAGGGCTATATAAGTCCTTGCACAATGCATTTCCCCCTCTTTTTGTTTGGATTTTCAGTTGAGTGGGTCTTAGCACATTGTTTGACAATTTGGCTTTTCATATGGAGCCTAAGGTAAGGTAATGGAGGGGGTTACTCAAAGCATGGGCCTGAGGGGATCTAGAGGGCAATGATTTGGGCAAGTAAGTAACAATATTGGCTGAGGCTGAGAATGTATATGCAATGTTTTTGCAGGTTTATTTAGGAGGGAGGATATTGTTTTAATTACCTATGATTATGCATTTTCCTGTCTCTGGTGCTTAGTATGTTGATTCAGGGCTCAGGTCCAGCTGAGGCCATGCTAGATTAATAGAGAGCTTGGCTGGAAGATCATCAGTTAGTTGCCTTTTAAATTTCTGAGGATCCGGTCTGCATGATTGCATATGGACTAGCCAAGTTTTGGGTGGGTTCAGGGTGGCCATGAAGCCAGGCCCAAGGCTGCTGGCTTTGGGCCACCTGCCTAGGTCCACAGGTGGGGTTTTCTGAGTTTTCTTTGTTGGAGCCCAGCTGCTAAGGGCTAGTTGCAGCCACAGAAAATTAACGCTTGGCCTGGTAATGGGAACGGATCATTGCAGTCTTTTTAAAGGATTGCTGGTGGGGGTTATTTGTTATAGTTAGGGGAGGCCATAGTGGAGGTCTCCATTGTGGGGTCTGTGGGTAGCATGCTCTGATGGAAGGCCGAATGGCCATTCGGATGTGACGCCACAAGGCACAGCCCTGCATGCCATCTGTAGTCCCCCCGCCTCCCTCCTCTCTGCCTTCTCCTGCTTTAGTACCTGGTGTGTGTCACAAACCCACTCCAGGGTCAGGCCCTCTGCTCCCACAGTGCCCAACCTCGAACTGCAGTATGTGAACAGGGGGCAAACAGGGGCACCCTCCTTTTTGTTTTGGGTCAGAGCAACTACCAGTTTCAAGTCCTGGGGTCAAATATGAACCCTTTTTAGCTAGCGCGCCCATGCAACAAGTCCAAATATCACACCCTCTTTGGGGAAAGCAGCACAATACTTGACCCAGTAGGCACACAACCAACCTGGTTCACAGATCCCCTGCTGACTCAATTGAGACCTAAGTATTTCCTTACCTTGTTGAATCCTTACACAGATTCTTGTTAGCGTGGCTGCATGTGGTGACACACTAAGCACTTTAACAGTTATGGCAGAATTTCAATACTGTTCCAGCATTTACACTTAAAATGAGAAAATGTCTCAGGCAGGTTTGAGGAAGCCAAAAAGTTTACTAAAATTAAAAACAGTAAATACATACAGGGCATAAAACAGAACATATATACATAATGATTACAGTCAGAAAGAAATGGAAATTACAAAACAGAACACCTTGTAACTGAATTAACTAGTTCTAACTCAGTTTTCAGTTGTGTGTTACCTATACTGGCAGAAGTGCCTCTTAAGTCCAGAACACAAGTGTGTCCGTTTTTTCAAAGTTCAGAACAAGAGTGAGCCCCAATTACTTCAGCCAGCTTGGCAATATCCGTTAAAGTCCCAACCTCCTTGTGATGTCACAGCATATGAGATCACTTTTAGTTCTGTAATTAATTTGTAACATGACCAAGTATAGCCAAAATGGTTTCATCTTACTACTTGCTTGAAATCTGCAAAGATAGCAATATCAAATTATAACAGTCTCTCTTTATCAAAGCATAAGTTATGACTGCATTCCCCTTTGATCTCTCAGCAGAACATCCTAAAAACACTTCTCTTAGCTTGGTGAATTTTCACAGGTATCCATCAGAACCAGCTTCCCTCCTGATGTCATAAAATGCAATATTTTATGACCGGTTTCCTAGATGCAAAGCAGCGGCTTGCTATAACCTGTTTTTTTTATAGCAGCTACACAGGCTGTGACAGGTAGGTGACAAAACAGGAAGTTCTATAGTAACTAGTTTATTCCTAGGTCAGTGAGAGGGCAGACCATTTTTTCTTCTCTTTTAAAATCCAATATCCCATGAGGCTCTGCTGCTTGACCTGTTTCTTAAGCAGAACTGCCATACAAAACATATATTTGTAGCAGAATTATAATACAAATAATAACAAGCAGATGGCTATTGTCACACTCTTCCCTCCTATATTGAATTTGGTGGAATCTATTCCTAGGCATGGGATGAGTTTCCCAAATTCAGTTCACTGCTCTAACTGGAGTGATAAACCATCAACGTTTGTGTTTGCTGATCTGGCCCTGTGGGTAATGGTCATATCATATCCCTGTAATGCAAGACTCCATCTTAGAAGCCGACCATTTGTCTTACCCATTTGTGCCAGCCAAACCAGGGGGTTATGATCCGTCTCTGCTTCAAAGTGCTGCCCGTATAGATATGGCTCTAATTTCTTCAGTGCCCACACCAGGGCAAGGCACTCCTTCTTCACTGTAGAATAAACCTATTCCCTGGGAAGTGATTTCTTACTAAGGCACATTATTGGGTGATCTTTTCCTTGGTTAAATGTCTAGCTAAGTACTGCCCCAATACCCATGTCTGTGGCATCTGTCTGAACTACAAATGGTTTATTGTAGTTTGGACGGGCTAACACTGGAGCACTGCACAGTGCTTCCTTTAGCAGTGTAAAGACTTGTTCACAGGCTGCCTCCCAGTTTACCTTTTTAGGCATTCTTTTCTTTAGTAGACCAGATAGGGTAGCTGCCAGGGTACTGTAGTTTGATACAAATTTTCTATAGTACCCTGCGGTCCCTAGAAAACTCAGAACCTGCTTCTGTATTTCAGGTTTGGGCCACACCTCGATTGCCTCAATATTAGCTTGATTAGGATGGAGCTGTCCCCACCCTACTACATGCCCTAGGTATGCCACCTCAGCCATGGCCACCTGGCACTTTTCAGCTTTCACAGTGAGCCCGGCCCTCTGTATCCTGCCCATCATTTCCTTAAAGTGAGACAGGTGTTTCTCCCTGCTGGCACTGAAGGTGACAATATCGTCCAGGTGCGCCATGGCATACTCTTCAGTACCATGTAACACCTGGTTCATTAACCTTTGGAAGATGGAAGGGGTGTTCTTCATTCTGAAAGGCATTACCATGAACTCAAATAACCCTAATGGAGTGATGAAGGTTGACCTCTCCCTAGCTCTGGCAGTTAACTCCACTTGCCAATACCTTTTTGTCAGGTCAATAGTGATAAGGTATGTTGCCTCTCCCAACTTGTCCAGTAGTTCATCCATCTGTGGCATTGGGTGGGCGTCTGACTTTGTGACTGCATTGAGTCCATGATAGTCCATACAAAAATGAGTAGAGCCATCTGGCTTTGGAATGAGGACTACGGGTGAGGCCCAGGGGCTGTGGGATTTCTAGATTACCCCTAAATCCAGAATTTCCTTCACCTCCCTCCTAATGTCCTCTAGGATGGCCTCAGACACCTGATGTGCTGTCTACCTTATGGGTGCTTGCATCCCTGTCTCTACATCATGTGTTGCTAAGGGGGTTAGTCCAGACTTGGCATTAAACAATGGGGCAAAGTCTGCTAAAACCTCCCTTACCTCCTGGATCTGGTCCAGGGTCATCTGCGCCGACATTCTGATTGCCTCCACAGAGGACTCCCACTTGCTTTCTTCCAGCAAGTCCAGAATGGGGTCTTCCTTGTCTGTCCCCTCCCCAGGACCATACACTGCAAAGACCATATCAGCCCTATTTGCATATGGCTTCCTCATGTTGACATGGTACATCCTTTGGGTATGTCTCCTGTCAGGCAGTTCACAATGTAATTTAAGTCATTTACTTGTCTGATTACTTTGTATGGTCCTGCCCACTCAGCCTGCAGCTTACCTTTCTAGACTGGGATTAGGACCATGACCTCCTGACCCACAGTGTATGAGCGAGCTCTGGCTCTGCGGTCATACCATACCTTTTGCTTCTGCTGGGTGGCTGCCAGGTTGCTCTGGGCTGTTACCATAAGCTCCCTAGCTTTTGCCTAAACTTAAGGACTTAATACAGTATGGGAGTTCCCTGGGGGGCATGCTTTCCTTCTCAGTCCTCCTGGATCAAGTCTAGGGGCCCACGCACCCTGCGTCCATATAAGAGCTCAAAGGGGGAAAACCCTGTTGACTCTTGGGGCACCTCCCTGTATGCGAATAACAGGTGGGGAAGGTATTTCTCCCTGTCCCTCCCATTCTGTTCAGCAAATGCTTGGAGCATCGATTTTACGGTACCAGTAAACCTTTCCACAAGCCCAATGGCTTGCGGGTGATAAGGTGTCGTGTGTCTCTGCACCACCCCACAATTCTCCCACAAACACTTCATCAGGTCTGACATGAAGGAACCCCCTCAATCAGTGATAACCTCCTGTGTGAACCTGACATGGGAGAAAATCCCTAGCAAGGCATCTGCCACTTTGTCTGTCCTCAGTGAGGATAGGGTGACTGTCTCTGGGTACTGGGTGGCATAATCCACCACAGTTAGGATAAACCTCTTCTCAGAGGAGCTGGGGTATTCAAATGCCCCCCAGTATCCATTCCTACCCTCCGGAATAGCTCCTCTAATATGGGCAAGGGAATTAGGGCAGCTTGGGTTTTACTACCCACCTTCCCTATTTCTTGGCACCGATGACAAGACCTGAAATATTCCTTCACTTGCTGGGTTAAGTTGGGCCAATAGAAATCTTGGGCCAATTGCTGTGTAGTGCATGAAAATCCCAGATGTCCAGACATGGGGATATCATGAGCAATCTTAAGCAACCGCTCACAGTACCCCAGGGGAATGACAAGCTGCCTGCCCATCACCACTCTCTCTGTCTTTATGTCCTGTGTATACAGCAGTCCATTGTCCCAATATACTCTATGTCTCCCGTCACCTCCCTGTGTCCCATCAGATTCTGCCCAAACCCTCAGCCTGTCTAAACTAGAGTCCATCCTCTGAGCAGTTGCAAAATCTTTACATTTTCCCAAGGCATGGGACAAGTCCCCATCAGTCTCTAAACTGGGATCCATAGCTCTGGCATCAGGTCATTCAGAGTCACTGTCATACCTAGCCCTCTGATCACTGGTTACCCCTCCTTCCTCAGATTAACCTTCTGTAGCAGTTTTGTTAACTTCTACCTGGGGAATTTCTACCTATCTTTCACTACTTTCCATGTCAGAAGACAAAGGTTGGGGAACCAGCCTCCCAGTTTTTTCCACAGGACTTCTATGGAGTCCAGGGAACCACAGTTGGCCCTTGCCATCTGACTTCGGGTAACCGCACACACCACCCCCTTTTGGAGATTGTTCCCTATAATCACATCCAGGGCCAGATTTTCTGCCACTGCAACTTTTTACACAGTCCCTTCTGTCTCAACCCAGTCAAGGGCAACACTAGCAAATGGCAGACTTTTCTCCTCCCTAGTGAATCCCTGTACTGTAACAAACTGATTAGGTATGAGCTGTTCAGGCTCAACCAAATCTCCTTTTACCAAAGTAAGGGATGCCACCATGTCCCTTAAACCATGTGTCTACACCCCATTCACAGTAACTGGGTGCATGCTTTCAGGGATACACAAAACATAGAAACATAGAAACATAGACTTTGATGGTAGATAATGACCGCTTGGCCCACCTAGTCTGCCCATTTCCCTACCTACTAGATAAGCTGCAGATCCTAGGTAACCAACAGCCTATTTCTTCCTACCCCCCACAAGAATTGCCTTATGTCTGTCCCATGCATTCTTGAATTCTCCCACAGTTTTAGACCACACAACCTTCTCAGGAAGTCAGTTCCATGCATCCACCACCCTCTCTGTGAAAAAATACTTCCTCACATTGCTCCTGAGCCGTCCCTCTCTGTCTTCAGATTGTGTCCCCTTGTTCTTGCACATCTCTTTTTCTGAAAGAACATCCTAAAAACACTTCTTTTAGCTTGGAGAATTTTCACAGGTATCCATCAGAACTGGCTTCTCTCCTGATGTCACAAAATGCAATATTTTATGACCGGCTTCCTAGGTTCAAGGCAGTGGCTTGTTGTAACCTGTTTTTTTATAGCAACTACACAGGCTCTGACAGGTAGGTGACAAAAAAGGAAGTTCTAACTAGTTTACCCCAGGTCAGTGACTTGGCAGACCATTTTTTCCTTCTCTTTTAAATCCAGTGTCCCATGAGGCTCTGCTGCTTGGCCTGTTTCCTAAGCAGGACTGCCATACAAACACATATTTATAACAGAAATATAATACTAATAATAACAAGCAGACCGCTATTGTCACGCTCTTTTTCAGTAGCAGGTACCTAGTTCATTGTGCTGGAAGGCCTTTTCAGTCTGGTTTTGTTTTTCTGTAGCATGTACCTGGGTTGCTTTGCTGGTACGCCTCTTTGATCTTTGGGCCAGCAGCTGGGTAATGCACCAAGCAGATGACAGGTCAGGAAAAAATTAAAAAACAAATAATACAAATAAGAAGAACAGTTGATAAGGGCGGCGCTACTTCCAGGGTGCCACAATCTACAAACGTTAGACCTGGAAATGCCCATTGCAGCGGGGAGGGTGCATGGCTGGATCACTCAGTTAAGCCTGGAGGCCCTGATTGGAGGGATGGGACCATGTGGCATGGCACAATCAGTGGGGGTGTTGTGCAGCGGTGAGCTCCCCTTCCCCCCCTTCCTGTACTCGCATCTCAGGATTTTTGTTTTTGAAAACAAAACAAAAGAAAATTAAGTAGGGTTAAGAGAAGAATGGAGGCATGTGGGAAATATGTAGTAGGAGGAGTGGTCTTTGTCAAAAGGGGCATCCCAAGGTAGCGGGGCCTGAGGAAGGGGACAGAAAGGGTAGTGGCCTTGAAAGGGTTGGACTGTGGGCCCAGAAGGGCCATTGGTGTTTGAGCAGGGGGACTGACTAGCAAAGGCCTGGAGGAGGAAGGAGGACAGCAAATAGGATGGCCAAGGGGCCAGTAAACAGAAGGCCTTCAGAGTTTATGCAGTTCTGGGGCATACAGAGTGGAGGCTGTTGGGACAGAAAGGTGTTTGGATCTGGCTACAGGCCAAGCAGCAGGATATCAGGAAATGAAGGAGTGGAATCCTGGGCAAAGGAAGGCATGGCACCAAGTTAATGGTGTGGTGAGCAGACATGTTAGCTGAGGGCTTAGCCATTGAACTCAGAGAACGAAGGTTGTGGGGTCTATCCCTCAGAAGGGGAAAAACAATATTTTGGACATCTGTTAACATTAGGTGGGGGGAGTACCAGAACAATATTGGATCAGGGTTCCAGGTCAGAGAGAGGGGAGTGGGGGAAATGAGTATGAGTGGAAAGGCGGTGGTCCAGAGCTAGGCCTTGGGACTAATGATGATAAGGGGTAAGGGGAGTTGGCCATCTTGGGGCTAGAAGGAATACAGCGTGAGCTTGGACTATGTGGCAACAAAGAAGGCAGGCCAGAGTTCGATAGCATGGGACTACAAGAGATGGCCTTGGGCACAATCCCAATGGGGGATGGCAAGAATGAGCCAGAACAAGGAGAATCCAGCACAGTTATAGATATTTATATATATAAATAAATACACTGAAACTGCTAATAATAGTACGAAACAACAAGGACACTTTGGTTATTTATTTATTTTATTTATTTATATTTTGGTGACTGGGTGAGCCCACTGAGACCAAAACAGTCCCTTTTTCAGGGGTGACTGGGAATTAATTACATACATCTATAAACGTAACAAAATACATACATGTCATTTCACAATTAACAGTCAATATAGACATACTGACTCAGTCAAGGATACAGTGACAGGTTAATTACAATCAATATCAACAGGAGTAGAAGTACTATTATACACAAGATGGTCACAATCAGATTGATGTCCCAATAAGCTTAGATAGGCAGCAGGGAGTCTGGTGGACTCAGTGATGGCAGTTGCAGAGGCTCAGATCCAACAGGTGGGCTTCAAGACCCTTCTTGAAGCCCCCAAGAGAGGTACATTCCTGAAGACTGCTAGGGAGACCATTTCAGATAAGACGGATGAAGGCAGCATAGGACCAGAGTCCTAGGGAAGTCCTAACACTGGGGACATGGAGAATCTGGCAGCCAGAAGATCTTAGTGTTCTCCCATTCTTTTTGGGAGCTAATGTGTTAATTAGACTAGGAGAGGTGCCATTTTGCTGGAGCTTAAATGCAAGGCACTGTGATGGATATGATAATCTGCCATCTAGAGAAGGCCACCTAAGAGATAATAGTACCTTGCAATGATGCTTCCATGGTGGCATCCCTGCAGTGAAGAGCTCTATCCTGTGATACAGTATTTTTAGCCTTTGCATTTCAGAACTTCTTACAGAATGTAATAAAGGGGCCCCATATAGCAAGGTTGGTAGGAGTGTACCAGTGGAAGCCTTGAGTTTGGATTCATGAGTGAGGGAAAGGGCTCAGGTGATATAATAGACCTAACTTTTGGTTGAGTTTCTTGGTCAGATGGTTGATGTGGTTCTTAAAGGAGCAGACTTGGTCTAAGCATACACCTAGGTATTTGATACAATTGACTGCTTCAGTTTTTGAGCCATTGGAAAGAACTGGGGACAATAAATGTAAACGCATTGGGCCTGGGCTTTTAGGGCCAAATAGCATGGCTTTGGTCTTTTTACTATTTAGAACTAATTTATTAGCAAGAAACTAGTTCTCAAGTAGACCAAGGTCTTGACTAAGAAGGTTGTTTAGTTAGACAGTGTCTTGGAAGGACCTATAAAGCATGGCATCGTCTGCATATAAAGTCACCTTGGCCCCTTCACAATGTTGAGACAAATCATTACTAAATAGGAAAAACAGGAGAGGTCCCAATATTGAACCCTGGGGGATGCCATCTGTGACAGGGCATTTGTTGGACTTAGCTCCATGCCATCTGACAATTTGTGATCTGCCGTCATGCTAGTCCGTGAACCATTGAGTAGACAGATGATCAAGACCAAGAGATGTTAGTTTAGTGATAAGCTGCTGATGATTCACCAAGTCAGATGCCTTGGTGAGGTCTATAAAGATTGCACCAGCTGGAAGGCCATCATCTAGAGTCGTGAAGATATCCCCAGTAAGGCTAATCAGGGCCCTGTTGGTACCATGATTTTTCCTAAAACCATGTTATCGTTCAGTTAGTAAATTGTTCCATTCAACATATTCCTGGACCTGCCAGTATACAATCCTCACTAACACTTTATTTAGAGTGCAGAGGATGGATATTGGTCTGTAATTCTCAACAAGCTCAATATCCCCACCTTTAGGGATAGGAGTGACCAAGGCAACTTTCCACACAGTGGGGACTTTGCCTTCAAGCAGCGATCTGTTTAGGAGCCAAGTGACTGGAGAGTCAATGACGTGGGCTGCAATTCTGAGGAGTTTGGGCTCCAGCTTGCCAAACCCAGCAGAGCCAGAAGATTTATTTTTTTTTGTAATTTTTGGACCTCAGATTTAGTTGCAAGTTTGAAGTGAAAATTAGGGTAAGGGGTTTCCTCTTGTAAATGATTCTGGGTGGGGGTGGCCCAGAGGGATTATTTTTAAATTTGTCCAGGTCAGTGAGGAATGCATTTAGTGCATTAACAGCATCTTATGGGTTGGTATAGTGGACACCATTTGCTACTATGTCACTTTTCTCATGGGTGGTGTTCTCCTTTAGGGGAGAATTAATTTGGGACCAACATTTTGTAGGGTCCGAAAGGTTTTTAGTTTGTAGGTTCTGGAAGTATTGTCTTTTAGCTGATTTTAGTTCCTTTTTACACTTGTTTCTCAATTTTCTATATTCTACCCTATCCTTACTTAGATTTGTAGATTTGAATGTTTCCCAGGCTTTGTCTCTCATTCTTATTTGTTTTTTAAGGTCTCTGAACAGCCACTTTGAGTGTTTTCCTCTTGACTCTGATTTGTTTTAGGGGGGGCATGCTTATTGGAGGCCAAAAGGAAGTTACTGATGAAGAAGTCAAGGGCTGAGTCCAGATTGGGGGCTAGCTTGATTTGAGTCCAATCCACAACTGCTAGGGTTTCAAGAAAGGAGCAGGTGTCGAAAATGGAATAATTCCAAGCCCAAAGAACTCTGTGTGGAGGGTTGGGATAGTCATTTTTCCAGATGCCAAATATAGGGACATGGTCACTTATGGAGTCCGCAAATGTCCCAGCCAGTCTGAAACTACTTGGGTTGGAAGCAAAGATACAGTCTAATGTGGTGTGGTTTCCTGACTTAATGTTCAACCTAGTGGGTCCTTGGATCAATTGGGTGAAGTTGGCCTCTAACAAGCTGAATTTTACATCACTAATGGTGTGCTGACTCCAGTGGAGGTTAAAGTCACCAAGGATTATTTTCTCCCACTGAGGTACCCAAGCATCAGAGCCAGAAGGCTCTTTAAGGCATCTTTTGCAGTCTTAGGTGGGTTGTAGATGCAGCCTGTTAGCAGGGGCTTAGTCCCGCCAAGTAGTATTTTGATGAACCCTGCCTCGCCACCTGATTGGGTATGGTCTGGCATTGCCACCAGGGAGGCATTTAGGGAGTTTTTTACATAAATGATAACTCCACCACCCTTCCTACCACATAGCTTGTCTAAAAGACTTAAACCCTTGGAGCTCAACCTCATGCATTAGGATACTAGGCTTGAGCCAGGTTTTGGAAATGGCAGTTATGTCAGGGTAGTGCATATTTACCCATGCCTCGACTTCATGCATTTTAGGTCTGAGGCTGTTAATGTACAGGTGGACTAGTTTCAGATCTTTGGCATTAGCCCAGACAGCCATAGAATGTGACACATTTGGATCATTAGGACATGGAGGGCCAGGGTTAGATTCAATATCCCCAGCGAGTAATAACTTAATGGTCAGCAGGAATTTCAGGAGTGACTCAATGGAGGGAGGAAGATCTGACATTTGTAGACTCTGAAATATTCCATAACCATTTAGCAGTTTCCCCTTTTTCTAAGCCCATATATGGTGATAAGGATAGGATTAAGGTTGGCTTGGGGGTAGATACATGAGAAACTGGAGTACAGAGGGTCTGTGGACTGCCCTGTGTCCTGCCTGAGAATGAGCAGCAATTGGTCTGTGCCCAGTACTACAAGTATGTAAGTACAAGTCAGCGCAATACCCAGTGCCATATTAAAGCTTAAAGATGGGTCAACAAAGAGGAAGAAGTTCAGATTAAAATCTAAGATATTCGACAGTAGCAGGATAGGGAAAATCTTGGAGTAGAAAAATGGTTAGCTAATAGGAGGGAAGGGACAGAGGGGGGACGGGTATAGCAACAAGGAAAGGTTCAATCCCTCAAGTTGCTAAGTGGATGTGTAAGAGGATACATAAAGGGGACACAGAGGTCAGCAAGAGGGGTGGGGGCAGGAATGGGGCACTGGGAAACTTGAGGGCAGTTTACCATTGTGCGGCCAGGTCAGGGGTGTGGCAACCCTCAGTCCTGAGGTCAAGGACAGTAGCAGGAACAGGTGGGCTATCATTCAAGGTCCTTACAGGATTGGTGAGAGATGGTGTCTCGTACACCCTGTGAGGGTGAGGGTGGGAAGTTCGGTGAGGTGCCATTGGGGGGGCAGAGCATATTGGATGCAGGCTGTATCAGTGACGGAATGTCTTTTTTATATGTAAAAGAGTCTAAGCAGGATAGAACAGTGGCACCCAGAAGGCCAGCAGCACCTGCTACTAGCACCCAACTGAGGGAGGAGGCGGTAGCACTGATGGGAAAAATGCAGCATCTTATCGATCTCACACAGAAGAGGGAGGAAGAGGAGGAAGCTACCAGGAAGCAAAAGGAATGAACTGGGCCACGAGGCAGGAGCTGGGGTGGAAAGCACTGTTAGGGTGGTGCCCCTGAACCAAGACCAGAGCCACTGCTGGGGCCCATTCCCTAATCTCCGGAGCCAGACACAGGAGCAGGTAAGGGTACAGGGAATTTGACAGAGGAGGGAAACTTGAAAGATTACCTAGCAGGCCTTCTGGGGGATATGGGGGATAAAGGACTAGAAAAGATGGAAAAGGTAATCAAAGAGATACAGAGGGAGAAGGAGCAAGGCAGAAGAGGGAGTCAGAGGTAAAGGGACAAAGGAACTTTACGAGGGCCCAGCGGGTTTCTCTTTGGGGGATCATGTGTCTTTTTCAATTAAAGAAAAAATTTGGAAGGGGGAATATGTGGACATTTTTGACCTTGTCAATAAGGAGACCACCAACAAGTATGAACAGAAGGAGTCAGTAGGTAAGTCAGAGATTGCAGTGGAATTGGCTGTAGTGAGACACAAGGAGCAAGAGGCTACCTATAAAGCAAAGAATATAGACATGTGGCAGGCTGGTTTCATAATATACAGTGCGATAGCTGTGGAGAAGCAGCCGGAATTGGTAATACTGTTGTTGACTTACACAGCCATAATAAGGGATGCATTTAAAGCAAAAATGGGATACGGGTGGCTCAAGTATGATGAGGCATTCCAGCAGCGGAGGGCGATGAAAGGGGACCTGTGCTGGGACTGTACTCACTCCAAACTATGGGTCAGGACATTATTGGGGCAGTAAAGGGGGGGCAGGGGGAAGAAGGGAGTACGTACCCCAGAGGCCAAGATGTGCTGGGGTTACAACAAGGCCTCATGCACTTGAGCTAATTGTAAGTTCAAGCATGCTTGCTCAATGTGCATGGGCCAACACCCCTTGTTGAGATGCAGGTCCACTGGGGAGAAAAGGGGGAGCCATTGGCACAATGACCAGCCCTTTTGGGATGAGTCTGGGGGAGGCAGGGGGTAGACAAACTACGGTAACAGGGGAAAGGTGTCTGGCAGCGGTGGGGGGGTTACAACTCCAACTATGGCTGAAGGAATTAGGTGTGGGCCAGGGAGATGGGGTTTTCTGTTAGTGAACATGCCCATCAGGGTTAGGGTGGTGGAAGAATGAATGGTACTTTAGCCAGACAAGGAAAAGGGGGCATTATTGAGGGAGGATTTCGGGAGGGTTCACATTGGCTTTTCAGGCTATGCGCCAGACTATGATGGCTAAAAACTTGGGCTCGGTAAGGGGGAAAGAAGGGGTGGTGTGGAAGAAGATCAGAAAGGAGTTGGAAGCAGGCAGGGTGGAAGACCCCTTTAAGGAACCACCTTGTGGGGAATTCAGGGCCTAGACGTTGGGGGTGGTGCCTACAAAACAGCCAGGTGAATATCAGCTAATCTATCATCTGTCATACCCAGAAGTGGCATCTTTAAATGCAGACATCCCAGAGGAGATGCATGTGGTATCTTATGCCTTGCTAGATTAGGCTATTGAATAGATGAGAGCAGTACAGGGGGTGTGGCTGGCCAAAACTCACATAGAGTCCTCTTTCCGATTACTTCCAGTGAGGCCAGAGGACTAAGATTTATTAGGATTCCAGTTCGAAGGGGGCTATTACTTTGACAAGACAATGCCCATGGGGTGTTCCATGTCATGCTCCACATTTTAGGCCTTTAGTTCTTGGGTACAGTGGGTGTTTGGGCACAGGTATGGGTACAGAAGGTTGGTACTTTACTTGGATGACTTCCTGTTGATCAGGAGGAGCCAGAAGGATGCAGAAAGGATGTTGGCAGATTACCAGCTACTATGCCAAGAAATAGGCATTCTATTGGCTAAGAGGAAAATGGAAGGACCTGCAAGGAACCCTCGAGTTCCTGGGACTGGAAGTGGACATGGAGTGGGAGTGTTTCCGCCCTGCCTGCAAACAAAGTGGAGTGACTTGAGGACCTGTTAGAGGCAGTCATGGGGAGAAGAAGGGTGCTGCTAGCATTAGTCCACCAACTGCAAGGGCACCTGAATTTTGCATGTAAAGCAATAGTGCCAGGGTGGGCATTCACATGCCAGTTGGTGCAAGCCACAGGGAAAGCGAAGTTGCCGCACGCTGGGTGGATGTCACTAGGGGCATCAAGCAAGATCTAGCAGTATGAGATGCCTTCATGAGGGAGTACAATGGTGTGATCTTTTAGCAGGATGAGTGGATGTACAATACAGATATTGAAATGTACACAGACGCAGCAGGGGTTTTGGGGATGGGGGCATATTTCAGAGGACAGTGTATGTCAGAGGCATGGCCAGATAGCTGGAGGGAGGCTGGGCTCCCGACAGACATCTCATTCCTTGAAATCTTTCCCATCTGGGTGGCCATAAATGTGCGGGGTGAAGGGATGATTGATAAGCAGGTGGTGTGCTGGTGTGATAACAAAGGGGGTGTTGAGGTCATAAACAGGCAGTGGGGGTCTACTGAGACGGTGACAAGGGTTTTGCAGCAGTTAGTATTACTGGGTCTGAGGCTTAACCTGTCGTTCGAAGCATGTCATATTGAGGGAGTTCAGAAGGAAACCACTGACAGTCTCTCCAGTCTTCAGTTGGACAGGTTCCAGGACTTGGCCCCCCCAAGCAGTGAGACAGAAAACCCGGATACCGGAGCAACTGTGGGAGATTAGGTGACGCAAGCCCAAATGCTATACCAGAGCTCCTGATCAGCCAACACCCTGAGGGCGTATGAAGAGGCGTGGGAGGCCTTCAAGGAGTTTAGGTGGCAGAAAAGCTTGGTGGTAAGTACGCCAGCAATGGAAGCACAAGTCATGAGGTACACGGTGGAGAAATGGGAAGCAGGTATGGCACGCTCCACCATGGGGGTACAGCTGGCAGGTATAGGGTGGGCATGTGGATCCAGGGGGGTGGCCCAAGCTGAATTAGTCCAAGAGGGTAAGATGCATGTTTCTCAGTTGGTAGAGGGGGCAAGGTTCTCAGGCAGATGGTAGGAAGCCCATCATGGGGGAGATCCTGGTGAGGCTGATGGCAACCTTATGGGCAGTGTGTATATCGACCAAAGAGGCGTGCCTATTTTTGGCCGTATTTGCAGTAATGGCAAAAGGGGCATTCAGGGTGAGGGAGGTGGTAGCAAGGAACAAAGGTGACAAAGAGGGCGGGCCTCCAGGCAGAGGATGTCTCTTTCAAATAGAACACCCTGGTGGTCTGGCTTAGGTGGCCAAGGTAATAAGCAAAGGGGAGACAGGGAGCGAAGGATGCATGGTTCAGGCCATGGTAGAATACGAAAGGATCTGGGGAGATGGGACTGGTCCGTGGTTCCTGCACAGTGATGGGGCGGTGTTCACGGGTTACCAAGTGGGGGGCGTGTTGAAAAAGAGGCTGGGATTCATCGGACTGGACCCCATGAGATATGCCCCACATTTGTTCAGGATTGGGGCAGCATCTGGGGTGGCAGTCTGAGGAGGGTCTGAGGTGGAGATCAAGACCATAGGGAGGTGGAAGTCAGGGTGTTATAAAAGGTATGTCTGAAAGTGAATAACTTTATCTCTCTATGTCCCGGCAGGTCTGAACAGGAGCAGGCACATTTGGATAGTGGGACACTCGTTTGTTTACTGGGCTGAAAAATACATGCCAACAATGCCAGGAGAGAGGCGGTTTTGAAGGGACTGCAACTTGACGCAGGTGCACTGGAAGAGGATCCAGGCATGAAATGGGCTCAGCTGCTGCCATTACTGGAAGAACTAAAACTTACGTGGGAGAGACTGGATGTCTTGGTAATCCCTTTGGGTGGGAATGACCTGGGGGAGACAACAGGGGGCGCTGTTCCATGCCATTAGGGTGGACCTAGAGATTATTAAAGGATGGTGGCCGAAGGTGCAGATCACCTGGTCAGAGGTGATCTCCAGGAGGGTGTGGAGGCATGCCAGGGACACTAACCTGTGGAGAAGAGCCGGAAGTGGCTGAATTAGGAGGGTAGCAGGGCTGATCGTGGAGATGGGTGTGATATACGTGAGGCACAGGAACATAGCTTTTCACACAACAGGGCTGTACAGATCAGATTGGGCCCACCTGTCAGAGGTGGGGATGGCTTTTATCCTGATGCCTTTCCTGGAGCTAGCAATCAGTTGGAATTAGAGGGGGTTGAGGCCTTAGCCCGCAGGGGGGAAAGCCCATCTTCCAAGGCAAGCTGGAGATGGGCTAGTGAAAGGGAAGAAAATGTGTAAGGGGGAGGACTTAGAAGAAAGGGGGTGCAGGTTTGGGGGGAGGGGGTAAGGCAACATGGGTTGGGGTCAGTAGCACCCAGAAGTGGAGTAAAGGGGACACAAAAGTCCTAGGGATCAGATCACTGCATCCGGGTCTAGGAAGTTAAAGAAAGCTAAAGAAAATGGAATGGTATGAGGCACTGGATTTGATGTCCGGTCCCCGAGAAAACAAGCAAGAACGGAATGAAGTAAGGAAGAGGAATTGGACAGAATTTAACAAAAGATTGAATGTGGACACTTTAATTATGATGAATGTTTCATATGTAAATAAATGGCATGAGGTTTTAATGAATGTAATGATTTTATGGAAGTGGGTCAATAAAATACTGCCATTTGATCACCCAAAGCCTGGTTTGGACGTGAATCATTTCTGAGGGAGGATCAGATGACAAATGGGGTTGCCAGCAAGCAGTAGCAAGAGGAAGGAGGTGCTGCTAGAACTTTACTACTCTACTACTGGGATTAAAGAACTAGAACTCTACTACTGGGACCTTCAATTAGGGTAAAAAAGAAACAAAAAAATAAAGAGTTAGTGTGCTTGTCTGAGTTGGGGGAAGAGAACTGTTATCTGTACTGTTAGCTAGTGAAGAGGACAGCTATAAATAAGGGTGTGTGGCGTAGGCAGCAGGAAGCCAGGTGTCTGCATTTAAAGCTTCCCTAGTTAGCTTTTGGCAGAGAGCAGCAAGAGGATGGAGGTGTTGCTAGAACTTTACTACTGTACTACTGTAACTATATAGCCCTCCTCCTTCCCCTCCAACCCCCCAACCCCCACCCTTAGCCAGTTCCTCTTTTATAGGCACTGGATTTGATTGACAACAGGAACTACCTGTTTGGGAGAAGGAAGAGAGTGGAGATTACAGAGGCACAAAAGACTCACCATCCCAGAAGGAAAAGAATAGCTACCCCTCACCTCTAGCTGCTGAGGTCTGTCTCTGAGCAAGTAAGAAGGAGACTACTGAGGAATACAGGAACCTCCTGTCCCAGAACAGGTAGGGCAGGAGCTGTAAGGGCACAGAGGCAGTAGGAAAGTAGGGAGAAAAAAGAAAAAAAAAGTAGAACAGAGAGAGAGGCAAGAGTAAGCATACAAAACAACAGTTGAGGGGCCACAAATATGACATGATGGGAGTGATACAATGCAGTGGCTGTGGAGCGGCAGCCTTCCGGGAGACATTCTGGAGGATGTGGTGTTGTCCTTTCTGTAGGCACCTCTCTGGGCTGAGGGAGGAGGTTGCTGTCTCCAGGCTGAGTTGGCCAGGATCCGGGGGACCTCCTCTCCCACCCAGGGATGACCAGGGCTGCAGCCGCTACCTCAGAGGTTGCCAAGAAAGAAGAGCAGTTGGACCATAGTGGACTCAGGGAGGGTGAGGGTGAGGGTAAGGGTGGTGGAACAGAGGCGCATCCCTCCAGTTGTACCTCTCCACAATTCGTATGCCATTCTGGCAGAGTGTGGTTCCTCTATGGAGGCACCAGCAGTGGAGACCAATTAGGATGCTGGGAACTTCCTCAAAGGAGACCCACAGGAGGGTGGCATGGGATCCCACAGGGGAAGGAAACAATTCCTGGTGGAGGACTCAATTGTTAGAGTGGTAGAACTGGGGGAGGGAGGGGAGGTAAGGTGCTTGCTCGGCGTGATGGCTTGGAGGGACAGGGAGCAAATCCTCAGGATTGCGGGAGCAGCTGAATGTGGGAGGGAGATGGACATTATTGTCCACCTAGGGACATGTGACCTGGCTGGGAACAGGATCAGAGCAATGCAGGAGGAGTTTGTGGAGTTGGGAGAGGACTTAGACAAGTAGCATGCATGGTAACATTCTCGGAGGTGCTGCGTATCTATGGCATGGGTGAGGCTAGGGTGCTCCACACCATGGGATTCAATTAATGGTTGAAAAACTGGTGCAGAGCTCAGGGTTTTGGCTTTACTGGGGACTAGAGGTCCACCTGGAGGGATACAGGCCTGTACTGGCATGATGGTCTGCATCTCACCAGGAGATGAACCAGGATCCTTAGTGTTAGGTTTAAATGCTTCATTGGCAAGCATTTAAACCAGCCAAGGGGGGGGAGGTACTGAAAAGGAGCAGTGAAATCACAGTCCTCCCAAAAAAACAGGGTAGTTAGTGGGGTAAACACTAAGATAGAACAATCGATATGGAGACGGGCAGGGGTAAATGGAGAAAAACACAAAGGCAGTAAGGAAAGGGATGGGGCTGAAAGGGGTAAAGCCATTAAAAAATGGAGGGCAATGAGTACCAATGCCTGTAGTCTGGGTAACAAACTTCTTGAACTAGTGACCTTGATGGGAGAGGGATGTCTGGATATTGTGGCAGTCACAGAAACATGGTACACAAAGAACCATGACTGAGATGTCAACATACCAGGGTACACAATCTACAGAAGGGACAGGAAGGGTAAAAGAGGAGGAGTAGCTCTCTACATAAGGGAAGGGAACAAAGCACTGGAACTAAAGGGTAAACAGAGAGGAGAGGAGGCACGGTGGGTCACCCTGGAGATAGGAGATGGCACCACAATCCGCACAGGGGTTGTATACAGACCTCCGTCTCAGGTGGAAGAAATGGATAAGGAAATGATAGCAGGCATCCTTAGGATGGCGGAAAAAGGGGGAGATATTGATGGGGGACCTGAATATGCCAGATATTAATTGGAGCACCTTTGCTGTAGCCACATCCAAGAGCAGGGTCTTTCTAGATACCCTACAGGGGGCATGTTTCAGATAACTAGAGTTCTTACCCATTCAGGAGGGAGCAATCTTAGACCTGGCACTCTCAAATGGGGATTGAGAGAGCATCTCTGATTTAGAAGTAGGTAGCCATCTGGGAACAAGTAACCACCAAACAGTGTGGTTCACGATAAACATAGATGTACAGTCAAGCCACACAAAAATAAGGGTACTGGACTTTAGGTTGGCTAACTTTGGCAAAATGTGAGAGTGCCTCAGAAAAGCACTAGCAAACAGGCAAGAAGGAGGGGTAGAGGAACAATGGGGAAACATCAAAACTGCCATCACAGAGGCAACAAACTTTTGTGTGAAGCAAATAAATCAAAACAAAGGAAAAAAAAAAACACTATGGTTTTCAAAAGAGGCGGTGGGGATGGTTAGGAAGAAAAAGATGGCATTCAGGAAGTATAAGGAAACACAGAAGGCACAGGACAGAGAACTGTACCAATTAAAGCAGGAGGAAGCGGGGAAGGCAGTCAGAATAGAAAAGGTCCAAACTGAGGAAAAGATAGCCAACTCAGGTAAGAAGGGTGATAAAACCTTTTATAGGTACATTAGGGTATGAAAAAAAGACCAAGGGAGGGATAGTGAGGCTTAATAAAGGGGAGGATGGGTGGGCAGAGGGTTAGAGTGAAAAAGCAGGGATACTGAATAAATACTTCTGCTCAATATTCACAAAAGAAGAGGAGGAGGGGGAGGTACCTAATCCAATCAGTAGAAGCATTCTAGATAGGGGGGTTGATATCAGTCCATTCACAGAGGAAAGAGTTCTGAAAGAACTCCTATAACTGAAGGTAGACAAAGCAATGGGACCTGATGGGATTCACCCCAGAATTCTAAAAGAACTAAGGGGAGAACTTGTGACACCACTAACTACCCTTTTTAACAAATTATGGGAGGATGGTGTGGTACCTGAGGACTAGAGGAGGACGGATGTGTTTCCCCTTCATAAATGTGGGAGTAAAGCAGAGGCAGGAAACTAAAGACCTGTTCTCAGTGGTAGGGAAAATGATGGAATCACTTCTGAAAGAAAAAATTGTTGAGTACCTAGAGGCCAGCGGGGCACAGGAACCAAGGTAGCATGGATTCACAGTGGGAAGGTCATGTCAGATGAATCTAATAGATTTCTTTGATTGGGCGACCAAAGTAGTAGACCAGGGAGGGGCTGTGGACATGGCCTACCTAGACTTTAGCAGGACATTTGAAACAGTCCTACACAAAAGATTAATAAACAAATTAGCCAGCCTGGGAGTGGGTCCCATGGTGGCAGCCTGGGTAAAAAATTGACTGGACAACAGGACACAGAGAGTAATAGTAAATGGAGTGCACTCCGAAGAAAGGGGGTTACTAGTGGGGTAACACAGGGTTCTGTACTGGGACTGGTCCTTTTTAATGTCTTTATAAATAATATTGCTGGGGGACTGGAGAGAAAAGTATGCTTCTTTACAGAAGAACAAAGATCTGCAACAGGGTTGATACACAAGGGGGGGTTGAAAGGATGAGAGGGGACTTGGCAAGTTGGAGGAATGGTCAAAAGCATGGCAGCTTAGTTTCAATGCAAAGAAGTGCAAAGTAATGCACCTGGGAAACAAAAACCCAGGGGAGGAGTAAACAGTGGTGGGGGAGGTACTAACAACATCAGAAATGTAAAGGGACCTGGGGGTAGTCATATCAGATGACCTAAAGGTAAACAAGGAATGTGAGAAGGCAGTAAGGAAGGCTGGGGGGATACTGGGATGTATTGGGAGAGGCATTGCCAGTAGAAAACAAGAAGTTGTTATCCCTCTGTACAGACAGTTGGTGAGACCCTATCTGGAGTACTGTGTGCAGTTCTGGAGACGCCATCTCCGCAAGGACATAGACAGGATGGAGGCAGTCCAGAGGAGGGCAACCAAAATGGTGCAGGGTCTGCACCAGATGCTATATGAAGAGAGACTAAAGGATCTTAATATATATACCCTCAAGGAAAGGAGGGAGAAGGGATACATGATAGAAACTTTCAAGTACCTCAAGAGAATCAACAAAGTCCAGGAGGGTAGCATCTTTCAGAAAAAGAGATGTGCAAGAACAAGGGGGCACAATTTGAAGATAGAGGAGGGACGGCTCAGGAGCAATGTGAGGGAGTATTTTTTCACAGAGAGGATGGTGGACGCATGGAATGACCTTCTTGTGGTGGTTGTGGGGTCAAAAACAGTGGGGGAATTCTAGAATGCATTGGACAGACATAAGACAATTCTGGTGGGGTGTAGGAAGAAGTAGGCTGTTGATTAACTAGGATCTGCAGCTTATCCAATAAGTAGGGAAATGGGCAGACTGGGTGGGCCAAGCTGTCCTTTTCTGCCGTCAAAGTCTATGTTTCTATACTTCTGTGCCACTAAAAGGCAAACAGAATTGTCAGATGGCATCCCCTAAGAAATGGCAGGGAGTAGCTAGGGAGCGGGGTTGAGAAGGGGAGGGGCTAGTGAGGTCATAGTTGACATCACAAGGTATGTGATGCAGAGGGCTGAGGTTGGTCAGGATTGGCCCAGGGGAGAAGCCAGGTGGGGTCCTTGCAAGGTTTCCTTAAGTGCTCTATAAGTCCTTGCACAAGACAGCTCCCCCTCTTTGTGCTGGGATTTTCGATTGTCCACCCACCTGCCCAAATCCCAGCAGGGTCAGGGGTGGGGTAATTAATTGGTGCCATGATGGGTGGCACAGGGATTGGATTGGAAGGTGGTAGCTAGGGCAGTTTTGGAAGGTAACCTGCAAAGGGGCTGAACTGCTGAAGGAGCAGTATTAAAGGAAAGGGAGAAGGGGAGAAAAGGGGTAAGGGGCAGGACTTAGTGAAAAGGGGCAGGTTTGGGGGGTGGGTGGGTAAGGCAACATGGGCTTGGGTCAGTAGCATCTGGACGTGAAGTAAAGTGCGGCTGGGAGAGGGGGACATAGAAGTCCTAGGGATCGGGTTACTGCATCTGGGCCTAGGAAGTTAAAGAAGGCTAAAGAAAGTGGAATGGTATGGGGCACTGGGCTGGATGTCCAAGCCCCAAGAAAACAAGCAAGAATAGAATGAAGGAAGAAAGAGGAGCTGGATGGAATTCAATGAAAGATTGAATGTGGACACTTTAATTATGGTGAGTTTTTTATATGTAAATAAACGCTATGAGGTTTTATTGAATGTAATGATTTTGTGGAAATGGGTCAATAAAATAACGCCATTCAGACACCCAAAGCCTGGTTTGGATGTGAATAATTTCTGAGGGAGGATCAGATGACAAGAGAATTTATGTAAATTGTGATTTATGCACAGTTAGCACAAAGTGAGTTTCAACAAGTGTTGGGGCAGTAAAAACACACAGCACAGTACCATATGGCACTACTGGTGACCTGTAGCAGCCAAACATATTTATTCTGGTAGCTGAGAAAAATTAAGGAAAGAGATGGAAATGTAGAGGAAAGGTATCAAGAAAATATTGGTAGGTAATATGTATTTCTTTTCAAAGACAGTAACAGAAGTACAGAAAAAAGAACAAGAAACAATAAGTGAAAAATACAGTTAGATAGTGAAGATAGGTAAAAAAAAGTTTGTATTTCTTTTTTTTGTTGTTAGAAACAATTGGATGGTTTGAAGGAAAGACTAGAAAGAGGATAGAAAATCGTTAAACATTACGAGGTATTTAAACTGCTTTGATGTTCTTCAGCAAGTGCCAACTGCCAAGCTTACTGACCCCTCCCCACCACTACCATCTGCACCTGTGCCACCATGTTGGAGGTTGGCCATCCCCTCGAGCAGCTTTTCCTAATTGGAGAGGGTAACTTTAATATCCTGCTCCGTTGAAGTAAGCTGGTGACAGCGGTCCTTCACTCTCTCCCTTATGCTGGAGAGCTTCAGTGTTGCTGTTGCTGCTTGAAGTGGAACTGTTGGACAGGTGCTTCAAGTGCATTTTCCAGCTGCCCCATCATGTGATGCAAACTTCCCTGATGTACAGTTCATTAGACCTCTGCTGGCACAGAGAAACCACCACTTCCACTACCACCACTCTCCACTACCCTCTTGCTTCTCCCACTCTGCCCGGTGTTTTTTCTTTTTAAGTTGGTTCTTTGACCACCAGTACCGAAGTGTGCTCCCTTCTTGTCCATTCTGACCCTGGCCTTGCATAACTCACAAGTGACCATGCTGTCATCACTAGGGTCACTTATAAAATATCCCACACCAGGGAAGATTTGGGGTACTGGCAGCACAGACAAGCTGCTGGTGCTGGAGGAACAGAGGAGACCAGTGATGGTGAGCGGGGCTCCTCTGCAGGGTGTAATACAGTGCTCGTGGTGGCTCCACAATGGGAGGGGCACAGGGGGTTCTGGTTGCTTCATCTAAGGAGGAACAGGGGGCTGCTGTTCCTCACTAGTTTCTGGCTCCTGCTGCTGCTGGTCTGGGGCCCACTGTGAGTTAACATGTTTCATCTTCTCTTGCCGTGGATGCCACTCTATTGGAGGATCAGGAGGGGCTGCTGCTGCTTTGGAAGGAATTACTGAGGTGCTGTGAGGAGACACAGTCCACAAAAAGCCCAGGTGGCATATCTGTACGGTAGCATTATGGGTGCAAACACATCCATGACCATAACTCTCCATAATCACAAACAAAAACAGAGACAGAGACAGAAAAGATTCAAGATAAGGAGAACAATAAAACTAATAAATACATCAAAGAAAGAGATTCAAAATAATGATTAAAATAGTGTTCCCTAGCTGAACTACAACAGAAGAAAGACAAAAGTGTAAAGTAATTGCTGTAAAGCAGTATCTGAAAGGTATCTTTTTATGTTGGTTCGTGCTTGCACGCCAGCCAACATCTTGTGGTAGCAGATTTGGAGGCGCGGTCACTGTAGGGCGAATGCAGGGCACGCATCAGTAGGTGCTTCCCTCATTCCCCAATAAGCCAGCAGCAGATGCTGACATCATGCATCCCTAATGTGGCCACCAGATCTAAGAAAAGGTCCGCTGCAATGAGAGCGAAGGTCTCATGCAGGGGGACCAAAATACGCCTCCCGACATGCAAGTAACATGGCGGCAACCACTTGTCACAATGCCTACAGGGGAGCCCACTCCCCATCGGCATAATGTCCCCTCTTCCCAAAGAAAACAGTCCTTCGCGGTCTCCCTGCCCCCTCCCACCACCCGCACCCACCCATTGCACAATCTGCCTCCCCACACCCCTCTCACCCCATCCTTACCTCTGGAGTCTGGTGCGATGATCTTCAATGGACCGGAAACACATCTGCACTCTTCAAAGCCGACTGCGAACTGAAGAAATGCCAGTAAGCTATATAATGGCATAAATAGGGCTTTTTCAACTTTAGTGCCTATTTCGGGCATTTTTGGGAATTTTGACACCAAATTTTCAGCATGGGGTTACTGGCACCCCTCCTCATGAAATCAGTCACTGCCATGGCGTTATTCGGTCCCGAAAGGTGATTTCACGGTCACTGCATGGAATCACCTTTTGAGACTGATTAACAAAACTACAGTGCCACTGTTCATGAGGCGGGCTCTCAAAAAGCCTAAGTTGCAAATTTGGTGGAAAAAATTAAAAAAATGGCTGTTTTATGAGCATGCGTTGCGCAGTTTCCATGCACCTTGTAACTTAGTGAATTTGTAATATTTTTACTCCAGATTTTCAAAATTGGCATTTTCCACACCTCCTCATGAAAAGTACATGTGTCATTTTACATATCCTGGTCAAAATGTGTTTTCGCATATCCAGCACAGAATAGTGCGGTCGCTATGCGAAATCAGTTTTCGGGACAGTTTGAGGAAATTACAGTGACACTGTTCATGAGCAGAGGTCCTAAAATGCCTATGTTGAAAATCTGGTGACAAAATGCCATAAAATGACTGTGTTACAAGTGTACGTTGAGCAGTTTCCATGTACCCTTGTAAGTTAACAAATTTGCAATATTTTCATGCCAGATTTTCAACACTGGTATTTTGTCACACCTCCTTATGAACAGTACAGCTGTAATTTTTCACATCCTGACCTAAGTGTGTTTTTGCACCTGTGGCGCACAATTTCATGGTCACTGTGGGAAATCAACGTTTGGGCCAAATTAACAAAATCACAGTGCCACTGTTCATGAGGGGAGGTCCTAAAATGCCTATGTTAAAAATGTGGTTAAAGAGATCCCCAAAATAATAGGGTTACAGACGTGTGTTGCACAGTTTCTATACATGGTCATGACTTCACCAATTTTTCATATTTTCACTCCAGGTTTTCAGCGTTGCCATTTTTTTACATCTCCTCATGAACAATACAGTTGTCATTTTCCACATACTGCCCAAAATGTGTTTTCGTCCCTGTATCGCCAAATGGCATAGTCGCTGTGCAAAACCACCTTTCAGCTAGCAAACTAACAGTGCCGCTGTTCATGAGGTGGGCTCACAAAAATCCCATGTTGAAAATTTGGAGTGAAAATACCAACACACGCCTATGGTGTTAAGGTTTCCAACTGTAGCACCCCACCCTATAGAGACTGACAGGCATCAGGGGTGTGACTTGAGATCAACGGCTGTAATGCTCATGCCATTCCACCCCAACCCCCACCCTACAGCCAATGACAGGCATCGTGGTGTGCCTTGCAGTGTTCGGCCACAAAGTTCACCCCAATATCCTATACGGCACCTACCTCAGCGTATTTCCTTATGGAATGGGGTAAGTATAATGCCCAAAGACCCCAAAGCACACAACAACACTTGTCAGTGCCTACAGGGTAGGGTGAGGTAAAATGGTATGAGTGTTATAGCTGACAACCCAAAGGCACACCCCAATGCCTGTCGGTCTCTGCAGGGTGGGATGGGGTTGGCGTCACTTCAATACTTTACTGCCATTCCTATTATGCATCTCTAACTCCTGCACTACCAATGTCAATGCCAGTGAGACAACATTCTGCATTGACAAATGCTTGTTTTTCCTCTGGTACAGAACAGGCTCCTTCTACTCTTTCAGTCTGACTAGAAATGAAAAAGAGGAAGCAAGTCAGTTACTGTCACTGTATGAAGACAAAAATAGTTCCTGGCAAACACTAACCTTAAACAGGGACGCCAGACCAATAGTAGTATTTAAAAATCTTATTTATTCATAGTACCAGTAGACTGACTTAGACAAAGCAACTGACTGACACATTTCGGACAGAGTCCTTTCTCAAAGTCTGAAAACATCAAAGACAGCAACCTCTATAGTAACACCATGTCGCTGTCACTGTATAGTGATGTATTATGTGACCTGCAGAAGCTCTTCCATGCGACCTTAAGACAAGTTGTTCATCAAAATCTTTGTTTTTGTTTATCAAAATCTTTGTTTTTACAAAACACCAAAAGGGAAGATAAAGGCAAAATTACAAAGCAAAGTTGGAAAAAAATAATTTTTACCATAGGGACAAAAATTTATAAAACTCTCCACTAAGGTGGATTTTAGCAATTTGCCTGAACTTTACAGGTGAATTAAAAGTTTGCAACAGCTACCAAGGAGGGTGGGAGGTCAGGCTCAGGGGGGGGAGGAGGTGACAGGGGAATCACAGAAGGCAGGGTACTGTAGGGCCTGAGGGCATTGTGGATGGACAAGATGCTGAGGCTGGATGGCATTCATCCCAGGGTACTGAGAGAGCTGGCAGAAATCCTGCGGGTTCCTTGGCAGACCTGTTCAATGCCTCCCTGGTCTCAGGAAGTGTACCTTAGGACTGGAGGATAGCTCACGTGGTACTCCTCCATAAGTGTGGTCCCAAAGATGAACTGGGAAACTACAGGTCGGTAAGCCTCGCTTCCATCGTGGGAAAACTGATGGAGACAATCCTGAAGGAGAGGCTGCTGTCCCTTCTGGAGACCAATGGGCTGTGGGATGTTAGGCAGCATGGGTTTTTAAGGGGCAGATCCTGTCAGACCAACCTGGTGGATTACTATGAAATATAGAAACGTAGAAGTTAACGGCAGATAAGGACCACAAGGCCCATCCAGTCTGCCTATTTTGTCTACCTTATGAATTTCCCATAGGCCTTTACTCTGTCAATGGCCTATCTATTCATACTCATCTGTACTGCTCCCTTATTCCTATCCCATGCCTGTTTGAAGCCCTGCACTGTATTCATATCCAGCACTTCCTGAGGTAGGCTGTTCCATGCATCCACCACCCATTCTATGAAAAAGAACTTCTTCACATTACCCCTTAATTGGCCTCCTTCTAATGTCATGCTGTGTCCTCTTGTCCTGCTATTTTTCTTATATTGAAACATGTTAGACTCTTTCATCTTGTTAATGGCCTTAAAATGTTTGAATGTTTAGATCATATCACCTCTCTCCCTCCTTTGCTGTAGGGTATATATATATTGAGCTCCGTTAACCTATCCTCATGTATTTTCTGATGCATTACCTGCCCCATTTTGGTTGCCCTTCTCTGGACTGCCTCCATTTTGTTAATGTCCTTGTGCAGGTGCGACCTCCAGTACGGCATGCAGTACTCCAGATGGGGCCTAACCAGTGTCTTGTAAAGAGAGATTATTACCTCCCTCTTACAACTTGTGATACCCCTACTAATACACCCCAACATCCCTCTAGCCTTACCTACTGTTTTAGTGGTCTGCTTGGATGATTTCAGGTCATCTGTGATGATGATGCCCATGTGCCTTTCTTCCCTTGTGACTGCCAGCAACTCCCCTCCCAACCTATAGGTGGCTTCATGGTTTCTCTTCCCTATGTGCATGATCTTGCACTTCTTTGCATTAAACCCCAGTTGCCACTCTTCCGACCTTTTTGCCAGTTTCCTAGCTCTCTTCTCGTTCTACCCACCCTGTCTGGATCATGCACTCTGTTGTAGTGGTGGGCGAAGTGGCCTCAATTTGCTCCACGGAGTGATTCACAGAGTGAAAGCGGATTCAGGAAGTGCCCCACAATGCGAAGCAGAGTAGTTCGTGTCATAAAAGGTAACGAAGTCCATTGAAAAAATGACTTTATACTATCGCCTTTCTCAAACCACTACTCCAGAAATTTTAAGGCTAAGTACATTGAAAACAATGTACTTCACCTCATTTCACCTTGTTTTAAGCTCCAAAGGTGAATTTTGCAGTGATTCATGGGATTTCAAGTCACTTGGGCTCTAGATTGTTCTGCACAGCCTTAGTTCGGGGTAGTGTGTGTAGGAAGCTGTAGGAGACAGTCTGCTCTAAGAGCAGCTCTCTGTGATTCAAACCTTCTAAAAGCTGTTAAAATAGCCTTTTTGAGTCATTTTTTTTTGCTGAAACTTTAGTTCGTCGATTGTAGGAAACCCTCCTGTGCTCATATCATCGAGCATTTATTGTTTGTGTATGGATTTTGAAAGTTAATGTACAACATTCAGTCTGTGTACTGAAAGACAGTGGAAGTGTGCTTTGGGGAAGGGGCGTATCTGTGGTGTACATAGACTTAAGTTGGAGAAATAGGGAGTTCTTTGTTTTTTGGTTATATTTTTCTTGTACAACTGACCGTGTTAATGTACACACAGTAATATTTTCAGTAATTGTTGATATTTTTTTGCCGATTGTGTGTGTTGTGGACCTGGTGCAGCAGTGCATAATTTCAGGTTGTTTAAAATACGTTGTATATTACTGACGTTTTCAAGTTGCTACGCATTACTTGTAGACAAATTGTGTGTGTGTGTGTGTGTGTGTGTGTGTGTGTGGTGCATGACATCAAATAATACACCTTTTGTTGTGCCACAGTGTAATTATAGGCACAGCAGTGTGAACCTGCTATCCACTGTACCAGCGTGATTTTGTACTGCCATTGTGGTATCTTTTCTTGGTTTTGCACTGCTGTAATCTGCAGTCAGTGCTCTGCCCCCCACTGGCAAAAGGTATTCTTTTCCAGATTGGATTGTATGTGACTTTAGATGAGCACCACTGGTTAGTTAAGGTGTTGTTGAACTTGTTGTGACTTTGCATCTGTATCTCTTGTGGAAGCCACAGTTGTTTTTTTTGGTTTCACATCCAGCATCCTTCCCCCAACCTCCACCCAGAGTGAACATTCTAAAATCTAAATTTGTTTAGAATATTCTTGTTGATCCCCCAAAATGCCCAAAGAGACGTGCAAGCAAAGATGTTTCGCCATGGCACTGCTGTCAGTGGTAAGATTGTCTGTGGGCAAAGTAGTACGCAGTCGCAGAAATGCATTACTGATGTGAGGAAAGGTATTTCTCCTTCAATGTTTTTTACAGCGCAATCAGTAGCTTCACTCATAGTTGGAGGAGATGATGTTGTCCCAGCTGGTGATGTTAGTGCAGTTGCTGGTGGTGGTATGAGTATTGCTGCCTCAAGTTCCACTTCTGACCAGTTTACTGTGTCTAAAAATATAGTGGAGTGTGAAGCAGTGACAGTGTAGATGATGTCATACTCCCCAGTAACATCCCAGTAACTGAACATGAGAATTCTGATCTTCATGTCAATGATAGCATTCAATGTGACATTTATTCCACCGCACATCAGGTCACGCATTTGTCATGCAGTGATTCACAGTGTGGTGAAGACATTTTGGGTGATGGTGGTGCTGATGATGATGATGAATCTGATGATGATGATGATGTTACTGTGGTTGCAACATGCAGTCCACATGCCAGCATACAAGCAGAAGATGTGGATGATGTTGATGAATATGATGATGATGTCAGTGACCCCCCGGTTGGGAACCAGAGAACAAGAAATTCAAGGTGGCTGTGTCTAGGTCTGTTTGCATTACCCCCCCCCCATAAAAAGTTGTGATTTACCAGTTTCAGTTGATGATGATGACCCAGTAATAATGATAGGTAGTCGTGGTGGTCAGTTGCAGTCCAAGTGTGTCCTGCCTGAAAAATCATGTAGCACACTCACCACTTCATGGCTTAAAAAACGGAGTCCAATAAGCAGCATCAGGGACATGTTAAAGTAGAGCATCACAATCCCTTGTTTGGGATTTTTTTGTGCAAGCTGCAAATGATGAGTCAGTTGCAATCTGCCAGGTTTGCCAGGTACGTGCGAGTCGAGGTAAAAAGAGGAGCCATCTAGGCACAGGGGGGACAGCATTCAAATCTTAAGAACAGGCACATGGCACTGTGGACCCAGCACAAGATTGCAGCTAATAACTGTACCACAGTGGGATGTTCACCCTCGTCATCAACCATAATGAGAATGTTATCCCCTTCCATGACTGTAACATGAAGTAGAAAATTAAATGTGTGCAGTAGTGATGAAATAAGAGCAGAGGATTACTGCAGGCATGATGAAGTGGAGGAGCAGAATGATTTTGAAATCTTGTCCAGTGGTGGTGAGAGTAGCAGTTCTGGTGGTGGTGGTGGTCAATGCAGTATGTCTAGTGCAAGAGGTACATCAACTCCTGTTGGTAAATTTGGTAAAATAACTGCATTTCTGGGTTTGTCATCACGTGTGCAACTGTCTTCATCACACATCCACATTCCACCCCCTGCGATTTGCAGAGCAGAACCATTTGTCATCACACCCTGTGTAAAATATTTAAGTCAGTCCACGTTACAGAGTGTTTTTGCACATAAGCTGAAGTACCCATTCAATCATATGGTGTCACGTGAACTTAATGCTGCCATAGCTGAAATGCTGGCAATTGATCTTTTGCCCTTCTCCTTTGTGGAGAATTCTGGGTTCTGGCAGTTTGCTGCATGTGCCTGCCCAAAATGGAAAGTCCCATCCAGGATAATACTCTTTGACCCGTGCTGTCCCCGAGTTGTACCGTACTGTGTCTGACTCAGTAAGACATGCCCTTCAACATTCTTCCATCTCCATTCATCCATTTAAGTATGGATATGTGGACAAGTGGAAAAACAGTGGGGAGTTCATATTTGTGTATAACTGCACACTGGGCACAGGTGCCGGGGGTTGTTTGTGCTGTTGGTAGTGTGAATAATCAGTGCAGTAAGGTGGAGTGTCATGGTAGCAATCTTCCTGAAATTCAGCAGCATGCAACGATTGCTATGCACAATGTGACCTGTTCACACACTGGTGAAAACATGTTGGACCTGGTACTGACTGACACTGACAAATGGCTGAACCCCCTGTCCCTGAGAACTGGGTTCATAGCAAGTGACAATGGATCAAATGTGGTGAAATGCATCTGGAATGGTGGCTTTTTTGGGGTTCCATGCATGGCCCACTGTTTAAATCTTGTGGTGCAGGAGTTTCTGCAGCACCCTGATATAAAGGAAATACTGACAGTTGCATACCATATCTGTTCTCACTTTTCATGCTCTGCAAAGGCCCGTGACCAACTTCAGCAGTTGCAGATCCGAAACAGCCTCCCGCAGCACCGCTTGAAGCTGGAAGTTGTCACCTGGTGGAACTCCACTTTATACATGGCAGAGAGGGTGTATGAACAGTACAAAACCATCTCAGAATATCTTGTCATGCACACTAGCCGTGACAGTTCCGGGGCCTCCATGTCTATGACGACTGAACAGTGGTGCCGCATGGGTCTTGAGGCCTTTTGAACATGTCACACAGGTAGTGAGTGGCGAGTCTGCCTCCATTAGCCAATCAATTCCACTGCTGTAGGTGCTGAGGCAGACATTGGTGAATGTACAGCATAACCTTGATTTTGCTGGAGACCGTGCTAGCAGTGTGTTGCTGAAACACATGCTGCCAGTATTTGACCAGAATTGCCACATCTTGAGCATTCAGCATAGTGATAACTTTGCAATAACAACAATGCTGGACCCACGATACACATGTGGAATTGTCTCAGTACTGGAGGGTGGACCTGAACAGGTAAAAACTGTCAGTGGGCAACTGGTGCACTTGGTTCATGGGACACAGAAGTCACGTGCCAAGGTCAGAAAACCTAAGCACATAATCATGCTGAAGGTGAACCTGGAGGAGTACAGTAGTATCATGCTTATCCTGTAAGGGGAAGGGGACTGCAGCTCCAGGTAGTCTGTCATCAAAAGTAGTTGGTGTTAACCCACTTTGGGAGGCTTTGTCCCAAGTGGGGATTTGTGACATAAATGATTCCGAAGAAGCAGATGATGCATCAACCACTGGACTTAGAGCAGCACAATGAATGGTTGTCATATTTGACTGAACACAGACATCTGTCAATCACTGATGATCCCCTTTTATACTGTAGTGGAAAGGTCAGTGAATGGCCAAAGCTGACCGTTGTGGCACTGAGGTACCTGGCATGCCCTCCCCCCAGTGTGAATGTCAAGAGGGTATTCAGCTCAGAAGGTGCAATAGCTCAGGGTAATCATACAAAACTCTCTCCTGCAAATGTCAGTTTGCTGACATTCATAAAAATGAATGAGAGGCACATACCAGCTCAGACTGCAGACTCAGTACTCATACCCCGGTATAGTCATGATTTTGCTGATGTTGTAGAAAGGGACCATCCTGGTGGCAGTGGCAGCATGAAACAGCCTACCACTGATGTAGATGATAACACAATGGAGAAAGAATTTCCCAGTGGTCAGAATTCAGACATAGAAGACTGCAAGGGCAGCTTTCTTTATGAGGATGATGATGAATGATGATGAGGTTAATGTTGGCAGGTTTTAACTTAAGTGGTTAAAAGGCTGTCACATTTCTTGTATGATACATTTTCTTTTTCATAAAGTTAAATCAGTGTCCCACTCATAGTGACTCAAATTCCATATGTCATGTCACATTTATAACACAGAGTACAGTATATCCTGGCCCCTGGACTACCACCACCATAAGACCGCTGTTACCTGTTCACCACTGCCACCATTGGGAATGTGACTGTGTGTCCCCCAGACTACCACCACTATTAGACCACTGTTCACCACTGCCACTATAGAGAATGTGACCATGTGTTCCCCTGGACTGCCACCACCATAAGACTGCTGTTCACCACTGCCACCACCACCAGATGCAGGAAGATGTGAGAGGGAATGTCATCATGTGCCTCAGCTATGACCACCACCACCCACCACCACCATTGTGACAATGATTTCCATTACATGTCTTGCCCATGCCAAGGCAGAGGGAGTCAAACAGGATACCACATCCATGAGCCACAGACACAAGGCTTCTTACTATTAAAACTATAAAGTGAGTATATGTACTATTGCTTTTCATGCTATTCAACTTCCTTTAGCTGTATGCTTTGTTTTCTGTTGCTTTTCTGAGCTGCAATGGTCAAACACATACAGTCAATTTATTTGGTTTTTTACAGGTGTAACCCCCCTACAAATGGGGGTTCCTAAAAGCTTCCCTGGAGCTCGTTAAAATGCTCCCTGCCTGGCCACTGCCACTATAGGGAATGTGACCATGTGTCTCCCTGGACTACCACCACCGTAAGACTGCTGTTCACCACTGCCACCATTTGGAATGTGACCATGTGTCCCCCTTGACTACCACCAGCATAAGACCACTGTTAGCCACTGCCACCACCACCAGATGCAGGAAGATGTGAGAGGGAATGTCATCATGTGCCTCAGCTATGACCACCACCACCCACCACCACCATTGTGACAATGTTTTCCATTACATGTCTTGACCATGCCAAGGCAGAGGGAGTCAAACAGGAGTCTACATCCATCAGCCACAGACACAAGGCTTCTTACTATTAAAACTATAAAGTGAGCATGTGTACTAATGTTTTTCATGCTATTCAACTTCTTTTAGCTGTGTGTTTTTTTCTGTTGCTTTTCTGAGCTGCAATGGTCAAACACATTCGGTCAACTTATTTTGTTTTTTCACAGGTTAACAACAATTGACTCTCCTTCACTGAAGGTCTGTATCAATGGTACAGCAGCAGTACTGTCTACAGGAACCTATGGGATATCCATTTCCAATCCATACTGGTAAGTATATCAATTTTATTTCATATGTTCCTTTTTTTTCCGTAAGAGTGCAACAAATCTGACTGATGATTCATAAATAAGGTGACATGTACGTCACAAAAAATATTTCAGCAACTTATCATGCACTGTATTCTAAATTTGCAGCTGTGCAGCCATGACAGTGTTGAAAAAGTTGGACTCAGGTCATGTTACTTGACAAGATGTGGTTTTAAAATGTAACTTGAGTTGAGACGCAGGGACACTGACACAGTATATTTGTTACACAGCCTGGTACTAAATTAAATTGTGATCTGATGATTGCAGTGGGACAGCTTGATATCTGTATTAATCCAGATACCCATGGAACAGCCACGACTTAAACATAATGTCTTACTGCTGCAATCAAGTTGTAATAAGTCCTTCATTTCTTTTTTCAGGAAACTTCCAGATGCTTTGTTGTGTCAGAGTTGCCTTATCCAAAGAAATTCTTCAACATCATGCCCTTCCCCTGGGTTGGGGCAGACATGCAACATGCAGAAGTCATTTCAATCGATGACCATGACCATCATTACTGGACTGGAGAAGGATGCAGATGAAATCTGTGAAGAAGTAACCAAATAATAAACCATTAATGAGACCTACCTGCAAATATGCTTCCCCCCAAAAAAAATACTTACCTTCACTGGCTTACGAGTATTCCATTTCCAATTTTGATGTCAAAATGTCTCATCAAGCACAGCAATGTGCACACCAACAGTATGTAACCTGTGAAACAAAACAATACAATGAGTACATGTATATATATATGTCAACCCCCCACCTAGAAAAAAAAATATATATATATATATATAAATATCTCAACTCACCGGATACCCTTCCATCCAGTTGAGGTGATTACATCGCATTCACAGGAATCACAGCACACTTTGGACCAGCAGCAGTTCTCTCATGGTCATCCTTTCTGATAGAACACTGAATGGATTCATGTCATGTTATCCCTCCTTCACATGGTTTGGCAAGACACTGTGCATCATCACATCATCATCACAGTATGTTAATTTCCTGGACGAAAGACAGTTGCATTTTGGGGATGCAGAAAAATTCTGGGGACTCTGTGTGACCACTGCACACGTGAGTGACAGTGCAATAAATTCTGGGGGACTTTGCATGTGGTGTAACGCTCCCATTTCACTTTGTCAGCACTTGGGAATTTTCCGGACACAACACAGTTGCATTTTGTGTATTGTGATTGTAAGCACATCATGTCATAATTAAAGTATAAATTAAGGCAGCAGCGCAACAATGTGGTGAAAATTTTGACCTATACTTTTTTATGCAATTTTAGACTGCCAGCCACTAGTTACCTCCTGACTTGTATGATACCCTTATTTTCACAGTTTGTGTCTGCTTTAGTACTTTTTCTCATGTCTGAAAAAATAAAAGGAGCACTCCTTTTACTATGGCTCGCACCAGGTTTTCATCAGTATTTGCAGCTGTTTTTGAACAAATATTGTTCTGTGAGGTCAGAAGACACTGCCTGCTGCACAATTGTTAATTTTACTCACAACAGACATGATATATAAACAAGTGATGGGCAAAAACAGTGGAAAATACTGATGAAGACCTGGTCTGCACCATATTGAAAGGAGTGCTCCTTTTATTATTTCAGGCATGAAAAAATTACTAAAGCAGACTCAAATATTGGAAAGAATGGTATCATACAAGTCAGGAGGTAAGTAAAGTGGCAATGTAAAATAGGATAAAAAAGTATAGGTAAAAATTTTCACCAGATTGTTGCATTGCTGCTTTAATGTCTATTTCAAAAAAGAAGTATTTCTGGAGCCTCAGTAATGTTTACTTTGTGTCAGGATTCATGAATTGCTTGTGAAAAAGCAGGACTGAGCAGTGCAAGTATGCCGTGCTAAACTGCATGTGTGCCATCAGTGTTCTTTCCTGTGTGTGCAGACATTGTCCAGCTTCATGCAAACTAGGGCTTTGTGAATACCTTTTTCCGAATATTTGGCTGAATATTTGGTATTCAGGGCTAGAATATTTGGTATTTGGTATTCGTGGCCAGGAGGAAGGTTGATTAAAATGTAAAAATAAAAAGCCCCCCCACTTTCCTGGCCAACAGTAGAACAAAAAAATATAATCTCTGGTGTCCAGTGGTCCCACCCCTCCTGCCGATCACCAGCCCAAACTGAAGACACACCCCCCGCCGAGATTGCCATCAATTTCCCAATCTCATTGTTTAAAAATTAAAAAAAGTTCTGTCTCCCTGGTGTCTAGTGGACCCCCCCCACCTCACCCCTGCCAACAAATATAATCCATGGTGTCTAGTAGTCCCACCCCTGGCTTATCACTGGCCACAAACTTAAGAATCCCCCCCCCACTGAGATTTCCAACAATTTCCCGGTCCCCATTGTCTACAAATAAAAAAACAATTCCTGTCTCCCTGGTGTCCAGTGGTTCCCCCCACCTTCACACCCTGCCAATAAATATAATCCCTGGTGTCTAGTAGTCCCACCCTCCCTGGCTGATTACTGGACCAAACTTAAGAATCCCCCCAACGATTTCCATCAATTTCCCAGACCCTGTTGCCTACAAATAAAAAATACATTCCTGTCTCCCTGGTGTCCAGTGGACCCCACACCCTCACACCCTGCCAACAAATATAATCCCTGGTGTCTAGTGTCTAGTGATCCCACCCCCCGGCTGATTATCGGCCCACACTTAAGAATCCCCCCACTGAGATTGCCATCAATTTCTTGTTCCCTGTTGTCTAAAAATAAAAAAAAATGTCTTGTCTCCTTGGTGTCCAGTGGACCCCCACCCTCCCAACCTGCCATCAGATAAATTTCAGTGTGCACAACCTCTGCCCCCCGAGTACCCTGAGCGGGCCACCAACACAGCCCTCCACACACCTCCACGGCCAGCAGCCCGACTGAGCACTTTAATGAATGAGCGTGTTATTTTAATAATGAAAAGTCCATGACCCAGAAGTATGGTGGATGATATGGGGGCTCCATTATGTGTAAAGGTGGGGTGATGCACCATGCACTTCAATACTTTTGCATTTGCCTGCCTTATTGCCTTCCCTGCTTCCCTTAGGGAAGTTTGGTGTTCCTCCCTATCTTCATCATGCTGCATTCCCTTATATTTCCTGAAAACCAAAGTGGTTTCCTCCTTCTTTTGCTCTTGTTTTTCTCCCTGACACAATAGGATGTTGCTTCAAGTATTGCATCCTTAATGCCTGCCCACTTTGCCTGTGCCCCTGCACCTGTGTTTCTTTTTGCCAGGGCTAGCTTAACTCTGTTGGCCATCTTATCAAAGTCAGCTCCTCTGAAGTCCCATATTTTTGCCTTGGAATGGGATGATTTAGTTCTAGTGGCCAAACTGAACCATACCATGTGATGGTCACTAGCCCCCAGGTGACCTTCTACCTGGAGATCTGTGATCCTTTCCCCATTAGTCAGTACTAGATCCCTGTCTCTTGTGGCTTGTTGTACCAATTGTTTGAGGCCCTCCCCTGCAGGGAATCCAGTATGTGTCTAGTTCTGGTGGATATTCCTGCTGGTATTGACCAATCTATATCTGGCATGTTGCAGTCTACCATTAGCAGAACCTCCCCTTTAGGTGTTATGTTTTGTATATTTTCTAATAGTAATGTGTCTATGTTCTCCCCCAGTCTGGAGGCCTGTAGACAACCCCAGTTCGTATGGCTGTCCCATTTCCTGTTTCCAGGGTGACCCACAGTTTTTCTGGCTCCTTATGTGTATTCTGAATTTCTGTAGCTTTGATATTTTCATTGACATAAAGGGCCACTCCCCCCGGGTAACTAGACAAGGTAACTAGACAGTTGGACAAGGGCCATGCAGTGGATGTCCTGTTTCTGGACTTCAGTAAGGCTGCTTGGGAGGCTGGGTAGTAAGCTGGCAGGTACAGATGCAGGGATGAAAATGGTGGGATGGGTAGTAAACTGATTACAGAGAAGGCAGCAGAGGGTGGTGGTGGTGGGGTAACTCTCATCTCTGAGGGCAGTGACAAGCAGAGTACTGCAGGGCTCACTGCTGGGACTGGTGTTGTTTGGGTTGTTTATATCAGACATCTCAATGGGCATCAACAGCAAGATTAGTTTGTTTGCAGATGACACCAAGATGGGAGCAGTAGTGGATGACCTAGGAGGGTGGCATGGGTTGCAGGATGATCTGTTAAAATCTGAGACCTGATCAGACACCTAGCAGTTGGGGTTCAATGCCAAAAGTGCTAGGTGCTACATGTCGGGAAAAACCTAAGAAGGAGCTACCAGATTGGGAGGGGGGTGGGTTCAGCTAGCCATGACAGAGGAGGAGAAGGATCTGGGGGTGATTATAATGGGCTCAATGAATAACTCAGCACAATGCAGGAAGGCAGCTGCAAAGGCCAACAAGATACTGGATTGTATTGCCAGGGGTTTATCTTCAAGCAGAGGGGATATGATCCTTCTGTTGTATAGGTCACTGGTTAGGCCACACCTGGAATACTGTGCACAATACTGGCACCCATACCTGAATAGGGACATTAAGTTACTGGAGGGGGTGCAGCACAGGGCAACAAAGATGATCCAGGAACTAGGGGACATACCCTACATGAGCAGGCTGAGGGAGTTGTACATGTACTTATTGGAGGAGAGGAGAGATGAGGGATTTGATTGAAACCTTCAAGTACATGAAGGGAATAAACAAGATAGGCACAGAGGGACTATTCAACTTAAGGGGGGTAGGGACACTCAAGGTCACAATCTCAGATTGGAGGGGGGAAGGTTCAGGAGAGAAATGAGAAAATAGTTTTTTACGGAGAGAGTGGTGTCTGGGTGGAATGCATTGCCTGTAAAAGTGGTATCCTGTAGAACAGTGGCCTGCTTCCAAAGGGAATGGGATAGGGTAAGAGGGAGAGTCAGGAGAGGGGAGGGAGGAGCAACTGCAGTATGGGGGTTACTAGCTGCACACTTGAGCAGACTTGATAGACCATAAGGCCTTTATCTGCTGGAAAATTTGTATGTTCATATCTCTTTTTGCAGGAGATGCAAATATCATAGCATCAATGCCAACTGAAAAGGACAGATCCAGAAGCAAATGATTTGATACCTTTTATTGGACAAACCAACATAGTTGTAACAAAAAGAACAAATTGAAAAGGACAAAGAATGGACAGTAAGTTACTTAAACCTTTAAATGGTCCATTTGTAAAACAGACACCTCCCTCCCAATGTGTTAAGTGGAAGTTAATTATAATAACACCATTGTCCTTTTGACAAACTCACTAGAAGAAGTAAAAAGAAATTTAGAAAAGCAAAATGATAATAAGGTGCTAAATGAAGCAGAAAAGAATATTGTAATAACTGGCTTACGTTGTTTACCATAGAGAGTAGCAGGTTATAATAATTGGCCATTATAACATGCGAGTTAGAATGGCAAGGACATGCCTACAGCTCTTTCCCCTACACTTCCCCCTGCCTCATGCTACAGTGCTCTGCTTCCAAAAACATACATCCTCACAAACAAATCTCCCCAGAGAGACCTTCGTGGTGACAGAACTATCAAGCAATAGTAATACAAGGACCTTTGTTTAAATGTCAGAAAAAGTTTGAACTTTAAACACAATACCTAGTACGCCCAGTAACTACTTTTTTCCCTTTCCATCTCCATAGAAATGCCGTCTGCTCATGACATCTCAAGGCTAATTAGCATACTCTAAAGCAACTGCTCCTTCATTAGAATATCTCAGTGGCAACACTGCTCCACAGAAAGAAACAAAAGCCCCAGAAGAAGGACCGAATTTAGTAAACAAACAACTATAAATAACCACTATTTACGTTTCTTACAAGTAATCTCTTGTTACAGAAAGCCTTTCCTAACTCGTCTTGTTACAGTGAGCCGTTTCTCTTTCTGCAGCATACCGCAACTTAATAAACTTTAAAAAATGAATTTAAAGCGTGAAATCTTTACAATTATCTGTTCTTGATTCATTAAACTTTTCTTTGTTACAAGTAAAATTAATAAATGTATAAGTTTTTAGACATTCATCCAAGTGTAAGGAAATTTGCTTTACTGTGCATGTATAGTGTTTTTTTTTCTCTAGCTCATCGGAAACAATGTACGCCAGCAATTACATAAAACAATGCATGGGGTAGTGTGCATAACAAGAAATTAATGATCACCCTTGGTGTGGGATGCTTTAATATGTAGCATCCCACACTGCAGGTGGTCATTAATTTGTCATTATGCACACCACTTCATGCATTATTCTACATAAAATAACAAATAAAAGTAAGGAAAAGAATAAACAATGGGGGAAGCTAAAAGGGAGCTAGTGAGAATGTAAACAAATGAAGTAATCACAAAGGTTTTCTTGACAATGGAAGCCATATGAAACAGGGAGTGGAACTCAAGTACAGAATAGCAACACAAAAAAGACAATATCAGGCCCAGATACTGCAAAAAAAGTCAACAGTATAGAAAATACAGAGACACAAAAGAAGGATGGAAATGTTTAGTCCTTTGAACATATTAGACAACGCTTATGATACCTCAACAAAAACACCAGAGCTATTGCATTATGAGAATATTAAGATAAATCAGGCGCCTCTTTAAATATTTTCTTAGACCATATGAATCAACAAGTAGAACAAATGACAACAGATGCTGATCTACTAAAACAGAAGCCAACTAATCTGTCTTATTACATATTTAAGGCACTAGCATACCCATTAATGTCTAATGTGGTCTTGTATAGGCCATAACAGATAAAATAAACACAATAAAATGTATCAAAACAGAAGTCTTTGAAAAACTGATTGAAATGCAATATCGAATTGCAGAAGTATGAAAAATTCAAACTGAAAGGAACTCATCTTTCTCAACAATCATCATTCTAGAAACTCCTTCTGTAGCCAAGAAAAAAAGAAAGAGAAGAAAAGTAAAGAGGAAAATGCCAAAAAAAAACAGAAAATAGTATCTGCAGAAAACACAAAAGAAGGTAGAGAAAAACAACCAAAACAAATAGCTTATGTAAGAATGACTTTAATAGAGGATAAATGTATGCTATCAAATAGGGAGACACAAGAATATTTAGGAGACATGAAACATGCAAAAGAAAGATAAGCGAAGGACAGCAACAAGAACAGGTAGATGTACATTTTGTAATGAAAACAATTCCCAGTGATGATCAGAGTGCTTATACTAGTAACAAATCAAGAGCTGGAATACAAGCAAACTTCCAGGAAATTATACAACAGATAGAAAATAAATATACAGAGGATAAAATTACTTCACATAATAAGCCTGGAAACCACAACTGTATACTTACAGGAAATCAAACAATTACGCAATTAGTTGGCATCTTTGTAAAAGAAAATGAGACACAGCAGATTTAGTAAGACTTTTGCTTCACACAGAACTACCGATTTTGAACTCAAAAGGGAATATTATAACAGTAGTCAGAGATCGAAAAGATTCAGATAAACCAGTATATGCCATGGTAACAAGTCTCAACTTTGCAAAACAAGTATGGTTTAAACTGTGATTTAAAAAAAAAAGATGACTGATGCAATTAGGAATAGCCACAGAAGCATCAGTCACATGGAGAACAATTGATTCAGTGGCCTACGCAGCCAGTATAAAGTTATGCTTGTGCAACTGTGTTACTTGGTTTTGGCTGTTCGCACTCTCTGTTCCAGAGGAATTACTACCCTGTAGGAGTACTAAAGGCAAGGAACCCTCGAAGAGGGTTCCACCCCTAGAGGTGCTGTGGGACAGTTTCCTTAGCTAATGGTACCTTAGGAAGGATCCCAAGGAGAGAGTCTATGCCACTGGAGGAGGAGGGGAGGATGGTGGAGCAAAGAAAAAGTGCTTGAGAGAGACTCAGAGCAATTGCTTATATAGCACAGAAAGGGGGAGTGGTTGGCTGATTGTCCACTGAACTACGGGCATAGAAACACAGAATTTGATGGCAGATAAGGACTGCTTGGCCCACCCAGTCTGCCCATTTCCCTACCTAATGGATAAGCTGCAGATCCTAGTCAACCAGCAGCCTACTTCTTCCTACCCCCACCCCCTAGAATTGCCTTATGACTGTCCCATGCATGCTTGAATTCCACCACTGTTTTTGACTCCACAGCCTCCTCCAGAAGGTCGTTCCATGCATCCACAACCCTCTCTGTGAAAAAATACTTCCTTAAATTACCTCTGAGCCACCCCCATCTTCAAATTGTGCCCCTTGTTCTTGCACACCCTTTTTGAAAGATGCTACCTCTTGACTTTGTTGATTCCCTTGAGGTACTTGAAAGTTTCTATCATGTCCCCCCTCTCCCTCCTTTCCTCGAGGCTATACATATTAAGCTCTTTAAGTCTCTCTTCATATGTCTTCCGGTGCAGACCCTGCACCATTTTAGTTGCCCTCCTCTGGACAGCTTCCATTCTGTCTGTGTCTTTGTGGAGATTGGGTCTCCAGAACTGCACGCAGTACTCCAGATGGGGTCTGACCAGCTGTCTGTACAGAGGGATAATAACTTCCTGTTTTCTACCGGTGATGCCTGTCCCTATGCATCCCAGTATCCCCCCAGCCCTCCTTGCTGCCCTCTCACATTGCTTGCCCACCTTTAGGTCATCTGATATGACTACCCCCAGGTCCCTTTCCATTTTTGTTGTTGTTAGTATCTCAACCCCCATTGTGTACTCTTCCCCTGGGTTTTTGTTTCCCAGGTGCATTACCTTGCACTTCTTAGCATTGAATCTAAGCTGCCATACATTTGACCATTCCTCTAACCTTGCCAAGTCCCTTCTCATCCTTTCCACCCCATTTTGTGCATCAACTCTGTTGCAGATCTTTGTGTCATCTGCAAAGAGACATACTTTTCCTTCCAGTCCCTCTGCAATGTCACTTATAAAGACATTGAAGAGGACCGGTCCTAATACTGAACCCTGCGGTACCCCACTAGTAACCCCCCTTTCTTCAGAGTGGACTCCATTTACTATTACTCTCTGTGTCCTATTCTCCAGCTAATTCTTTACTCAGGCTGTCATCTTAGTACCCACTCCCAGGCTGGCTAACTTGTATATTAATCTTTTGTGTGGGACTGTGTCAAATGCCTTGCTAAAGTCTAGGTAGGCCATGTCCACAGCCCCTCCCTGATCTACTACTTTGGTCACCTAGTCAAAGAAATCTATCAGATTTGTCTGGCATGACCTTCCCATGAATTCATGCTGCCTTGGGTCCTGTGTCCCTCTGGCCTCTAGATACTCGACAATTCTTTCCTTCAGAAGTGATTCCATCATTTTCCCTACCACCGAGGTTAAACTAGCAGGTCTGTAGTTTCCTGCTTCTGCCTTGCTCCCACTTTTGTGAAAGGGAATCACATCTGCCCTCCTCCAGTCCTCTGGTACCACCCCATCCTCCCATGATTTGTTAAAGAGGGTAGTCAGTGGTGTCACTAGTTCTACCCTTAGTTCTTTTAGAATTCTGGAAGGAATCCTATCAGGCCCCATTGCTTTGTCCACCTTCAGTTTTAAGAGTTCTTTCAGAACCCTTTCTTCTGTAAATGGGTTGGTATCAGCATCTATCCTAAATAGATACTTTTGCTCAGTATTTACTGAAGAGAAGGTAGGGCAGGGCCCACAGCTCAGCACCATGGAGACAGGGGGGAGGGAGGTGAGCACTACTCCCTTCACAAAAGAAAGGGTCCTACAAGAGCTTGCTAAGCTCAGGGTGGACAAGGCAATGGGACTTGATGGCATACATACCAGTGTACTTAAGGAGCTAAAGGTGGAACTAGCAGAGCCATTAGCAGAACTGTTTAGTGAGTCTCTGAGCACAGGAGAGGTCCCAGAAGACTGGAGAAGGGCTCATGAGATCCCGCTCCACAAGAGTGGTAGCAGGAAGGAGGCAGAGAACTACAGACCAGTCAGTCTTACCTCAGTAGTGGGAAAGATTATGGAGGCACTCCTTAAGGAAAGGATAGTGCAACACCTGGAATCCATAGGGCACAGGATCCAAGACAGCATGGGTTTACAAAGGAAGATCCTGTCAAACTAATCTCATAGATTTCTTTGACTGGGTAACCAGAGTGGTGGACCAAGGGGGTGCAGTTGATGTCGCCTACCTTGACTTCAGCAAAGCTTTTGACACTGTTCCACATAAAAGATTGATAAATAAGCTGGGTAGGCTTGGGGTGGGTCAGAAGTTGGTCAACTGGGTGGCAAACTGGTTGACGAGCAGAAAACAGAGAGTGGTGGTAAATGGTATACAGTCAGAAGAGATGCAAGTCACAAGTGGAGTACCTCAGGGATAAGTCCTGGGGCCGGTCCTCTTCAACATCTTCATTAGTGACCTTGCAGATGGACTAGAGGGTAAGGCTTGTCTGTTTGCAGATGACACCAAGATCTGCAACAGAGTAGATGATCCAGATGGGGTGGGCAGAATGAGAAGAGATCTGGATAAACTAGCAAAATGGTCAGAAGAGTGGCAACTGGGATTTAATGCAAAGAAGTGCAAGATCATGCACATAGGAAGAGAAACCTGAAGCCACCTATAGGCTGGGAGGGAGTTGCTAGCAGTCACAAAGGAAGAAAGAGACTTGGGCATCATCATCACTGATGACCTGAAATCATCCAAGCAGACCTCTAAAGCAGTAGGTAAGGCTAGGGGGGTGTTAGGGTGTATTAGTAGGGGTATCACAAGTTGTAAGAGGGAGGTAATAATCCTCTTTACAAGACACTGGTTAGGCCCCATCTGGAGTACTGTGTGCAGTATTGGAGGCCACACCTTCACAAGGACATTAACCAAAATGAGGCAGTCCAGAGAAGGGCAACCAAAATGGTGTAGGGACTGCATCAGAAGACATAGGAGGACAGATTAACAGAGCTCAATATATATACCCTTGAGCAAAGGAGGGAGAGAGGTGATATGATCGAGGCATTCAAACACCTTAAGGGCATTAACAAGATGAAAGAGTCTAACATGTTTAAATATAAGAAAAATAGCAGGACAAGAGGACACAGGATGAGATTAGAGGGGGGCCGATTAAGGGGGAATATGAGGAAATTCTTTTTCACAGAAAGGGTGGTGCATGCATGGAATGGCCTACCTCAAGAAGTGGTGGCTATGAATACAGTGCAGGGCTTCAAACAGGCATGGGATGTGCATAAGGGAGCAGTACAAATGAGTATGAATAGATAGGCCACTGACAGAGCAAAGGCCAATGGCACATTTATAAGATAGAAAAAGAAATGGGCAGACTGGATGGGCCTTGCGGTCCTTATCTACCATCAGCTTCTATGTTTCTATGTAACTTCTGTATCCAGAGTGTTTCTACTGTTTGTTTTAGGTACCTCCCCCTCTTCCTTTGTAAATACTGAGCAAAAATATTTGTTTAGTATCTCTGCCTTGTCACAGTCATCCTCTGCCCACCCTCCCTCCCCTTTATTAAGCCTCACTATCCCTCCCTTGGTCTTCCTTCACTCCCTGATGTACCTGTAAAAGGTTTTATCCCCCTTCTTAACTGAGTTGGCTATCTTTTCCTTGGTTTGGGCCTTTGCTGTTCTGACTGCCTTCCCAGCTTCCTTTTGCTTTAACTGATAAAGTTCTCTGTCCTGCTCTTTCTGTGATTCCTTGTAGTTCCTGAATTCTTTCTTTTTCTCTTGAACCTTCACTGCCACTTCCTTTGAGAACCATAGTGGTTTCTTACATCGTTTCATTTTGTTTATTTGCTTCACACAAAGGCTTGTTACCTCTGTGATGGCAGTTTTATTATTCCCATTGTTCTTCCACCCTCCTTCCTGCCCATTTGCTAGTGCATTCCTTAGGCACTCACCATTTTGGCAAAGTCAGCCTCCTAAAGTCCAGTACTTTTGCCTTTGTATGGCTTGACTCTATTGCTGTGTTTATTGTGAACCATACTGTTCGATGGTCGCTATTTCCCAGATGGCTACCCACTTCTACATCTGTGATCCTCTTCATCTCCATTTGAGAGAACCAGGTCTAAGATTGCTCCTCTCGAGTGGACTCCAATACTAGTTGTCTAAGGCATACCCCATAGGGCATCTAGAATAACCCCACTCTTCAAAGTGGCTGCTGCAACTGCACTCCAGTTAACATCTGGCATATTCAGCTCACCCATCAGCAATATCTCCCCTTTTTTTGCCATTCTAAGTATACTTTCTATCATTTCCTTGTCCATTTCCTCCCCTGAGAAGGGGGTCTGTATATTTCACCTGAGCGGATTGTGGTGCTACTGTCGGTCTCCAGATTTACCCACAGTGCTTCTTCTCCTCCCTGTTTTCCCTTTTGTTCTGTTGCTTTGATTCCTTCCCTTATGTAAAGAGCTACTCCTCCTCCTCTTTTACCCTCCCTGTCCCTCCTGTAGATAGTGTATCCTGGTATGTTTACATCCCATTCATGGTTTTGTGTGTACCATGTTTCTGTGACTGCCATGATATCCAGATGTTCCTCCTCCATCAAGGCCACTAATTCAGGAAGCTTGTTACTCAGACTATGGGCATTGGTACTCATTGCTCTCCATTTTTTGATGGCTTTATCTTCTGTTGCAGCATCCCCCACTGACCTTTCTAACTCTGTCCTTTTCTCATTTAGTACCCTGTTTTGTAGGGAGAGGCTGGGATTTTCCTGCTGCTTATCAGTGCCTCCCCCCTTGATTAGTTTAAAAGCTTGCCAGTGAAGCATTTAAACCGACTGCTCAAAAGACTTGTTCCCTTCCTGGACAGATGCAGACCATCCTGCCAGTATAGGCTGGTGTCCCTCCAGGTGGAGCCCCAGTCCTCAATGAAGCCAAACCCCTGTGCTTCACACCATTTTTTCAACCATTCATTAAACTGCATGGTGCAAAGTACCCTCGCCTCACTCATGCCATTGATAGTCAGCACCTCTGAGAAGGATACTGTGTGTGCTACTTGACTTAGGCCCCTCACAAATTCTACAAAGTCCTTCTGCACTGCTCTAATCTCATGTTGAGCCAAGTCATTTGTCCCTAGGTGGACAATGACGTCCAGCTCAGACTCCCGTGCAGCTGTTCTCATGATCCTGAGGATGCACTTCCAATTCAGTGGTCTATGCAGCCAGTATAATGTTATGCTTGTGCAACTGTGTTACTTGGTGTTGGCTGTTTGCACTCTATTCCAGAGGAATCACCACCCTGTAGGAGTACCAAAGGCAAGACACCCTCAAAGAGGGTCCAAAAAATCTTTCAGCTTAGTGTGCTATTCCTGGTTAAGCAACTAAAAAAAAAAAAAAAAGGGGATGATTACCTTGGCTAAGGGTACCTTTGGAAGGATCCCCAAAAAGAAATGTAGTAGTACAAAGCATGTTAGGAATCAGTAGCTGTGAGGCATGGTAGTAGATAAGGCATCAGACAGCTTGATAACATAATGAGATGCTCAGGTTAGAAAATGGCATGAGTGTGATGGATTGCACTGGAGATTGAGGGGGCCTTCTAAGGAGAGAGGGTATGGCAAGTAGAGACACCATCCACCTCCATCCAACAGCGGAGCCTACCTAAAGGAACTAGAGAAAATTAACTAGGGCTAATGAATGGTTATGACCTGAGGCACAGAGGAGAGAAAAAAAAACCTTGAGGAGGAAATCTCTGGGGATCTAAGGCCTAGGTCGCCTTCCCTCCATGCTTGTGATGTTATTTTGGGATGGCTGTGCTACTGCACTTTAGATATCCAATAAAAAGGGGGGTGGAAACTATTCCAACTTAGAGGAAAGCTCTCACTCAAGCCATCTAATGGGAATGCTGTGGAAGGTTGCGACAGTGCTCTGCAACATCGGGGCAACCAAGGTGGGAGGAGAAGAGGAATGACTGCTGAGGTACTCACTTGACCTACTCGCCTTAAAAACAAACAAGGTAAACCAGAGGCAGTCATAGAGAGAATGCGGTGAAGGTGCCTTGCTAGTAGAATACTAGAGTCAAAGGAGATTGCTGTAACCATCCTTCATGGCTAGTCTTAAATTCTACACCAGGAGCAACTATCGAGTCTTGAATGGGTAAAAAAAAAGGCCCACATCGGGGACATTCCCAACTTGGGCCAGGTGAGAAGGACCCCACCCCAAGTCAGGCACATTCAAGATGCAGACTTTGAAATGCAGAGTGAGACCGTCAGCTGCATGGATGCCTTGCACTAGAATGGTATGGCTGGCATACCCCAGAAAACTGAAGTGCTAAATGAACGTTGAGTACTGGGACCTCATGTAGGTCAGATGGTAGTAGCGAGCATTGAGCAATGATTGTGTAAGCAATGATTGGATCTGCACATAGGTCAGTAAGGCAGATTAGCAATGGTCAGACCTGCACGTAGGTCTATAAAGCAGAGTAGCAATGGCTGAACCTGCATGTAGGTCAGAGAAGCAGCAAATATGAATAGCGGGGCAAGCCAGCCAGGTATTCAAGGAAGCCAATGAAAGGTGACAAATACTCTGAGGATTTTTGGCAGTGGAGGCAGGATTAGAACATAAAGTGAATATGCCACACGGGGCCCCGACTCCCCCAACATCTCCACGTCCCCACCGTAGGAAAAACAAGAAAGTGATGGAAGGCACTGAGACCCACATGCATGCATTAAAACTAGTTTACAGCATCAGCAGTAGCTTAGTTGACCTCCAGAGTATAATAGCAATGTACAAACATAAAGAGCAGCATCTGTATTGAGTAACTATGAGTTGTAGGATTCAATGAACATAGATTGGAGGGAGGCAATGCTCTGAAGCAGCTATTGCCAGGCAGTGCAGTGAAACAACAGCAATGAGGTATGTGGTATGAGTTCAGGAAGCGGGATTGAGCTGGATAGGCTAGGGTTCAGAGTGAGCCTGAACCAGGTGAAAGCAATTAAGGTGCATGGCATGGAGAGCAGCTGTGGTATGAGTTGAACCACACAAATAATGATTGCAGTTGCAATGCGAGTAAATGGGAGCAAGTAGCATGAGCTCTGGATTACCAATATACAAGGTGTTTAGAAACAGAAGCCCCCAAAAGAAGACAAAACAAAATACACACAAACACAGAGGAACAGGGAACAAACAACACAATTAAGCATACAGCTGGAGGCAAAATACAAACCAAAAGCAGGAGAAGAGACAACAGAAGTCCAGCAGAAACAAGTAGATGCCAAACTAGCAGGCGGGGGGTAGCCAGCCAGCAACCAGCAGCAAAGGATAGACTGACAGAGCCTCCGGCTGCAAAAAAAAAAATGAAAAATGCTTGCAAACAAAAAGTACTTGAGAAAGAGGATCAGAGGAACTGGTTATATAGCACAGGAAGGGGGAGTGGCTGGTTGCTTATCCACTGAATTACAGGCATAGCCTTCCAATACAATTGTTTTTAATACAGATCAAAACAGATCTAATACAGTTTATAAGATCCTCAAATATGCCTTGTTATCCCTAAAATGGGCTTTACATGTAAAAATAAGGTGAACACTACTGAACAGACTAAGGGAAAGCCTGCAGCTGTAATATTCATTTTTGGTTTGGAAAAATATAGAAAATGTAAAAGACCAAATGATAAATGCTACTGCAAATTTTCTATTTACTAAAGTTCTTAATCTGAATCTCGGCCAAAATGATATTGCTAAAGTTTATAGAACCCAGCCATTCTCATCAGGTAGTCAATCTGACATTCAACTAAGCACTAAGGAGCTAGCCCACACAATCCTAGAGAATGCATCCTGTATTGATCATGTGGGCATACAGTTTTGTCTCTTGGAATATAAGTGGCATTTCTATAAAATTTCAGACATGATGGATCACATTCATTGGAAATTCACAGTGGTCTGTATACAAGAAACATAGATGCATGATAACATTAAGCTAAATTGGTATGAAACATTCAATCTCTCAGCAGTTAAACAAGCATGGGAGGTGTGCAGGGGGTGTTGTAATCTTTCTGATCATGTCAGGGAAAAAACAATTACAGATAAGCTCCAAATAAAACAGCTTTATATTATAAAATTGATTAAATGAAATATAATGGTCCTTGTCCTGACTAATGTCTATCTGCCCCCCTCCAAAATGCAATATTATATGATGAAAACAGCTGGTTTATGCTAAACAAAAATATTCAAGAGATGTGTGCCAAATATCCATCTGCATGTATGTTATTAATTGGAGATTTCAGTGCAAGAATTGCTGATAATAATGATATAGATTTACTGGAATCTTATATGGATGATATTAATGCACCACATAGAAAGAGTTTTTTGGACTTGGACAAACACGTCACACCTCACACACAACAAAAGCGAAAGGAGACTTTTGGTATACTTCACCAACTCAAAGTCCTTTATTTTACCACACTGCAAAAGTGATTAACAGCCTTTACAGGTTCAGGTAATTCCACAAGCAACAACCTTCTTACGTTTCACCCAGTCTTGGGCTTTTTTTACGAAGATACTGCCCCCTGATGTAATGAGAATTTATACCATACAAAGTGATCACATGTACATCAGTTACAGTAGTGTTTCATTGGTCAATTCATACTGCTGAGAAGCAGCAGACATTACTGTTTTTATTTGTTTATTTATTATTGGATTTGGAAAATGTTTCACCAGAAAAGACAACATGAGCTGTAAACAGCTACTTTCCAGAAGCGTCCTGGGTGGGGGTGGGGAGGGGGGTACAAGAATTGGGAGACCAGGCAAACACATAGCAATAACAGAGCAATACAAGTACAATTACTAAAACAAAACAGTGTAGAACAATTACAGAGCAGAAATAACCCAGACCAACCGGCCAGGGTAAATAAAACCATGTTCGGATATAACGTACATTGCAACAACCCAAGAGCAGGTGATCCAGCAGGGTAAAGGTTAGAAGATGAATAACACATTTGAAGTGCTAGAAGTAGTAGACTGAGCACATGATTCAAAGTGCTATTGTATACCCAAGGGAGGGCAGTTATAAGACAAGTGAGGAAGTGAACAGGTGAGGGGTGGAAGGTGGGGGATAGAAGAGGGAGAGAGAGAGAAGGACAGCCAAGATCTAACCCCTTCAGCATGCTGAGAACCCTGCAAGGGGGACAGGACCAGACAGAAAGGGAGAGGAGAGAAGGAGAAGAGAAAGGGAGTGGGGAGGTAGAGAATAGAGGGGCGGAGGAACAGAAGGGGAGGAGAGGAGAGGGAGAGGGATAGGGAAGAAGGGAGGTGGGGTGAAGGATTTGAAAGTGGGGGAAAGGGAGGAGGAAGAGAGAAAGAGCCAATCTATACCCCTTCAGGATGCAAAGAACCCCACAAGGGGTCAGGATTAGAAAGTGGGGGGAACAGAAGAGGGGTAGAACAGAGGGAGCCAGGATCTTTACCCCTTCAAGATGACAGAGAACCCTGCAAGGGGGACAGGATCAGGTAGAAAAGAAGGGGAGAGAAGGGGGGCAAGGAGGTAGAGTGGAATGTGGTGGGTGACCAGAGGGGAGGACAGGGATAAGGAATAGGGAGGCTGAAAAGAGTATGGGTAAACTAGGAATGGAAAAAGGGAGAGCATCAGTGGGGGGGAAGAGGGGGGTAGTGGGGGAAAGGACAGCAGTAGAGTGTCAAAATAGCACAGTATGTTGTGGATGGTAGTAGAGAGTCAAACTGGCACAGTCATTTTAAAATCTGTCATGAGCCTATCCAGGATCTCCTGTTTGCAGAGAGAATACCCATTTTTTCCCAGAACTCAAGAGCAGTGTAGGTCTCAGGAAGAATCACCAACCTTCATTTTCCCAGTAGGAGGGTCGAAACTGTAGTTTTGAGTTCCCTTGACTCTGCACTATGTTCAGTGTTTGAATCCCACCACTACCACTGGCTACTTCTTGCCTAAGTAGGTTTTTACGATAGCCGAGTGGACATGATCTTTCAAGGCACATAGCCTTTGTAAAACCCTTCTGTTAAAATGTTAGCTCACACAATCAGACCCCAGGCAGACTTGATAAGAAAGGTCATAAAAGTTTACTCAGAAGCAATACAGTAACTTCTACAATTTGGAAGAACTTTGAAAAGCAGACAATAAAAATCAAAATAACACTGGATGATTTACAGAAAACACTAGATACTGTTATTCTAACCTATACCTTGTGTAATGTCTAAGTGAAAACACATTTTTTGACATGTAAATATATATCTACACAAAGTGATACCTTACATCAAAAGAAAACAGTTTAAAAAAGTTCCCTACATTTACATATTTCCTATTTACATTTTCCTATTGAAGTTAGTTCATATAATGAATTTTAGGCAGAACAAAATTTCTTTCACTATTTATTTTCCCATATTTAGGTTGTCATAAAACTTCTTCATATTTATCTACTAGAATATAAACTGTAGGGAACTGAAAACGTTTGTTTTCACCTTTTTACAATTTTTTTCTTTACTTTATGTTTTACTTAAAGGGGTAGTTCATTTATAACTCTTAATTTAAAGTTTTATTCAGATGAAATTTTTAGCAAACAAAATTTTGTTAAAGGTTGGAACATTAGCTAGAGGAGGCAGGGGTGGGGGAAAGGAAAGAGTCAGCTAGTAGAGAGGTAAGATGTAGCTTTCCTAAGAATGTACATCTGTGAGGATATTACGTGACCAGAAAAAAATCTACCAGTGTGTGTGTGTGTGTGTGTGGGGGGTAATCATAAGTCCAGAGGTGTTCCTCCTATTTTAAATGGAATGAATGAGCTTGGATATTGGTTTGATCACTTCTCTAAACAAAGGTTCCATTCAAATCTTCTTTCCTGTAAGAGAAAACAAACAAGTTAGCATCTGTTTTTCAGGAAAGGTTTGATTTCTACTGTATGTGCTCATTTAGTCCTTTGCAAATATAAGCACCTGCGGTAAAAATCCAGTAGTTCTCCCTTTTACTCAGGAGGTCATCCTCAGTCCCTGTCTCCTTCTCCCTGCACTCACCCCATTCCATAAGTAAATAAGCTGAGATGGGTACAGTATAGGAGAATGTGGTGCGCGTAAGGGCTGATGACCCCAAGGCACACCCTGAACACATGTGTGTGTGTTCAAGGTGGGGTGTTAGGGTTGGAAACCCTAATGTCACATTTCCCTACTTTTGACATTTTAACCCTAACTGGTGCATTAATTAATTTTTTGCAATTTATTTCCTTACTTTTTGAGATAGTATAATCATGTCCGTGTTTGCCTGTGTAGATGCGTATACTGTATGTAGATAGCTATGGAAGCAAAGGGCCCTCCATGTCCTGAGTTTCCATTTATAGGACAACAGTGACCAAATTGTCAGCATAGCCATCGTATTACCCTGCCTCATGTACCCAGTACAGAAAATTTTTGAATCCCCACCAAAATGTTATTCTGTGGAACTACAACCCCATTCCATACCACAGGTGCAAAAACACAATTTGGGCAGTATTTAAAACATGACAGCTGTGACATACATGACAAGGGGTAATAAGAAGGCTTTGTTGAAAATCTGGGCTCAAAATATTTAAAATTTCCAAAGTTACAAGTGGGCACAGCAAAATTGCAATGAGTGGTTATAACTTTGGTATTTTTCATATTTTGACCCAAATTTTTAACATAGTCGTCTTATGACTTCACCTCATAAACTCCTGTAGGGGAAAATTTTCACATCCGTGCCAAAATGCCATTCCACACCACAGGTGCAAAAACATGTTTCAGATAGGACATGAAAAATGTCAGCTGTACTGGTCATAAGGTGGTGTAAAAAATGGCAATGTTGAATATTTGGGGTCAAAATATAGCAAATTACCAAAGTCACGCACGTGTGTAGATATATTTAAATGAAAGCTCATATCTCTGGCATTTGTAGGAATTTTTAACTTATTATTTTTGATGTGGCCTTTTTGGGACCCCACCTCATGAACACTGGTGGTGAATTTTCGTTATTCAGTCCCAAATGTTGATTTTGCACAGTGACAGCAAAATCACCTTCCTGGCCTTGATTAATGAAATGATAGTGTCAGTGTTAATGAGGTGGGGTCCCAAAAAGGCAATGTTGAAAATTTGGTGAAAAATTCCTAAAAACAGCAAAGTTATGAACATAAGTTTAAAATGCCATTAAAATACATTATACAGCACTTACCTTTATTCCTCAGTTCACGGTTCGGCTTTGAAGAGTGCAGACATATCTCGGTCCACAGAAGATGACACTTTACAACCTCCAGTGGTAAGTATTGGGTAAGGGGGGGTGTGGAGTGGTGGGTGTTCAGTGGGAGGGCGACAGGGGGTGGCGGGGACGATGAGGGACCATTTTCTTTTCCAGGCTTAAAAAATAAAGATGTCGGGGACTGTTTTCTTTTTTATGGGCTTACACTAAATAAATATTTTGGGACACTGGGAGCGGGCTCCCCAGTGTCCCACACTGCTGGTGTGGGGGGATGGCTTACAATAGAAGAATTAAGGGTATGGCGATCAGAGGGTGGGGGTGCCAATAGACACCAGGGGCTGTAATTAAAATTAGGGGACAGCAGTTGGAGGGTGGGGGGTGCCAATAGACACTAGAGACCATATAATTAAAGTTAGGGGATAGCGATTGGACGGTGGGGGTGTCACTTGACACCAGGGAATACTTTTTTTTATGGGGACAGTGATAGGAGTGGGGGGGTGCCACTAGACACCAGGAAAAAGGATGGTTCATGACTAGCACTGCAGCCAGCAGCACAACTGCAGGTGCAGCTGTAGAAATCAAGAAATTCCCTGTGTTCTCACACAGAGAATGTGGGGGACATGCTTCCTTCGCTAAGCTGGGAACCCAGGATTTTAAGTGCCCAGAAAACACATTTGTGGCCCTAACGTAAATAAACAAACATCAGAATCTAGCTAAACAGGTCTCATTTAGCTAGGTTCTGATGTTTGTTTTTAAAAATCACAGCATTTGTATGTATTTTCCACGTTTGACAGTTTGTGAAAAAAATCATCAAGATGGCTGTTGGCATAGCACAACCCCCCTACTGCGCATGCGCAAGAAAACGTTATCTCAAAACCCCTACTGCGCATGCGCAAGTCAAAAAACACTAACATTTAAAGCCTTATAACTCTGGAACCCTTTGATACTTTTTCACCGGACCTGTCAAAGGCACTACCTTGGGACATGACACATGTCCACTGCAAGTATGGCTTAAAAATTCGTTTACATGTAGGCGAGAGAAAAAAAAAAAATCAATGTTAAGTATAGGAAATTTTTTTTTTCTAAAAATGGCACGTGCATATCTCAGAAACCACAAGCTGCCATCACAAAAAAATTCACACATCAAGACTTTGCCTCCTAGACAACACATACAAAATTTCAGCTCATTCTGTGAAAGAGAGCCAAACATATAACTTTTTTTGTAAACTTTATTTAAAAGTCAGCAAGACAAGCCATAGTTACAATCAAGAACATCTAATATACACCCATAGAGTTCATATTATATTATACCAGAATAGAAATCAGCTAGCAATTCGTTGGTCAATTGGAAATGGAAAACAATATCAGTCAAAGACAGTATTGCATTTACAGAATGTCATATTAGACAACTTGTATTGAAGTGAAATGTCAAGGTATCCATTATAACTTTATGCCTCCTAAAGTTTAAAATGTGGGGAACCATGAGGAGCTTAAAGCTTGTTCCAAAGGTCCCCACACTGTGAGGGCTAAAGCCCAAGGTTCAATGTTGGGGAATAGCTCCTCCCACATTCCCCTTAAAGGCCAGCCTCCTTCAACAGTCCCCTGCTTAGCGCGTTGTGAAACACAGCTACTCCTGGGCTCCTGTGTGGCTCATGAACCGAGCCTACTTCTCTTTCCATTCTGCGCCCTGCTTCTTGTTGTCTTCTCCCTGCTCCCTCCTGCTCTTCTCTTTCCTCTTTTGTCCCTCATTTTCTCTTGTCCCCCCCTTCTCACCTTCCTCCCGTCTGGTGTCTGCTCTCTCCAGTTTGCCTCCATTTCCCTTTCTTCCCTCTTCTAAACTCTTTTGCCCACCGCTTCTTATTTCCTACCCCCTGGGTGCAACTTGATTCCTCTGCACCTGCTTGGCATCTACTCCCAGTGCTACTGACTGGCCACTGCACATCTAGGAGATGGAAAACTCTGTTCACCTCATCTGTAAGCTGTATTTCCCGTACAACATCCTGGAAAGCAACCAAAATTGTCCTACTCTGGACCACTCCTCTGCCTGTTTCTTGCTGGCTGCCGTGCCGCCTCTGGTTGTCTCTGCGTCCTGACACATCTGTGGTTGGTGTGTACTGGAGACCTCACTGCATTTTCCTAATGGACAACTGCGTAAGTAACGTTCTCAGCAATCTTGTCTGTTCTGTATTGGTGTACCTTGCCTTTGCGGTTGGCCTGTATGGGCGAACTGTGGCTCCTGCTTCACACCTTTTGCAGTGTTGTAGCTAGAAATCTAGAATATGTAAGCCTACCATTTCAGTGCCTATATGCTATGCGTTACCCCGACCCCTTGTACTTGACATGTTAGCCTTCAGACCCTGTATAGTTTTATGCATTTACCATTGTTTGTCATTCAACCAGGGCGCAACATTCTGTAGGGGTGGATATTTAGAAAGTAGGGGTAGCCTTAAGCTGCGAGCAGGGCCCAGACTGCTGCCCCTTTCCAATCAATGTCTCAGCCATGGCTTACTTGGAGTCTCCTTCCTATGCCCATGACCTTTTGTCCTGCTGCCTTGCTTACTCCACTTTTCTTCACTACCTGCATAGCACCGCAACAGCATGGTGGGCATTCCAACCACAATGATCGCCTGTGCTTCCCTGCCATGTTGCCCTGCTGCACTGAACATTAACATACTCCTACTGCGTTTTTCGGCGTAGTTTCCATTCTTCCGGTATGCTCTGGTCTGCCTGTTCTCCGGACACTTTGAAGACTAATCTGTTGTTTACAACCAGGTCAGCCATGATCCGCTGTGCAATGCAGTTGTACATTACCTTCCTGTGGCTAGGCCCCACTGGAATACTCATTCCACCTTTACATTGCTTTCCTCATACATAGCTGTCAGCATGGTTTCTCCTCCCTATTTTGCTACCAGATTAATAATGGTCTGTACAGTAAACTGACATTCTGCCGGATTCCACAATGACTGTTGGCCTACCACCTTTCCTGGCCCTGCCCTCCCTTCTTTTATCCCTTGGCTCCTTGTCTGCCCCTGCTGTCTCTTCCTGCCCCCCCCATTCCTGCCCTTGCCCTGCGCTCCACTGGTTCTCCTTTTTGGGTCTTTTGCTCCTCAACCTCTATTCCATCTCCATTTGTGCCCCTTCTACCGTCCAGACCTGTACTACCTCTAACCCAAGCCCAACGCTTGGGCCCCCTACCATTTTGCCCTGGCAATTATACCCAACTCAGCTTCAAGAATTATTTTTCCTTGTTCTACCCCCGGTGCTCTTCACCTTCCAGCTTGCCAGTTACGTGCACCGTTCACACATACTTCCTCTTTCATGCCCCTTGCAGTGCCCACCTAAGCCCACATCATTGGCTCTCCTCATGCATTCACTCCTCAGGCATTATCGGTTCTCTGTTACTACCGCAACATGTGCTTCCGTTCACCGATTTGCCTATGGCTTCTCCTCCCCTAGGCCTGCCTGTCCTGAAACCTCTCTCAGGTTCCTGATCTACCCTGCCTTTCTGCCTCCATGGCTTCTGCTACCTTGCGTGGATCCTTACCCTTATAGCCTACTCAGCCTCAGTCATTCATTGCATTCCATCACTACCAGCAAGCTCCTTCCTGGATTAATCTAAACTCCCCCTTACTGGCATTCCTGATGACTCCTTCTCATGTTCACCTACTCTGACTTGCTTCCTTGCCATTTATTCTGCCTCATAGTTTACCTACCTAAGACTACACAGCCAGCTGCCTTTTCCTCGCTCAGCCCATATCAGCAGTTTGTCCAGACTCCGTACCTAACTCGTATGAGTCTTACCTTCTGAGGTACTGAGCGAAAGTAGGCTTGCCCTGTCTACCAGGGATGGGATTCCGTTACACTCACTACTACCTATTACTTACAAACCTGACATCCTCCATCCCTAACTCTGCATGGTGGCGTCGAGTGAAGGTTAGCTCGCCCTGACTACCAGGGATGGGAGCCATGTCTACAATCTACCGTGTCATACTTATGCATCATCTACCTGATACCAGTTGTCACTTTCCTTCAGGAATGGGATCTCTTTACCCCATGTGCCTTCAACATCCTACCTATGCCTGGCGACCTCGAGTCAGGGTCTTCTCGCCTTGACTACCAGGGATGGTAAGTAGGTAAAGTAGGTAAAATTTATTTTTATACAAGTAATACGTCATTTGGACATAATCCAGTTTACAAGACAGACCTGATGGGAGCTTGAGTCTACATTCGACTGTTTCAACCTTATGCATTCTCTACCTGACACCCGGTTGCCACTTCTCTTCAGGAATGGGACTACCATACCCTCTTTGCCTTCAACGTCCTATTTCTGCCTGGTGGCATCGAATGAAGATAATTTTGCACTGACTACAAGGGATGAATACCCTGTTGCTGCTTCCCTTTGGGAATGGGACCACTTTACCTCATTTGCCTTCACCATACTGCTCTGCTTGGCAGCATCGAGTGAAGGTCATCACACCTAGAATACCAGGGATAGGAGCCTGTGTCTGCAATCGACTGTTTCAACCTTATGCATTCTGTACCTGATACTTGGCTGCCACTTCCCTTCTGGAATGGGACCCCTGAACCCCATTTACCTTCCACATTCTTCCTCACCAGTCTACATCCTGCACTTCCATGGACTCATCGTATTTGTCCCCACCTTAGCCTCCTCACGCTCTGGATTAAGACTCTGCCACCTTGTTCAGTTTCTATCTGCATTCAGTTCAACTGCCTCCTGGACTTCCTTGTTGCTGGTTGCTCCTTCCCAACAACGATGTGAGTTTGCCTTCTCCTTTAGAAGTGGGAACCTCGTGCTTCATCGCTGCAGTGCCTTCTGTTCTCTGCACTTGTTGTTTGCCATCTTCTTCAGACATGGGACTCTCGTGCATCAACTTCATAGCGCTTTGTACCTGGCTTTGCTTCTTGGTCTTTCATGGATCCACCTCTCATAGCCTGCAGCATCTTTCCCACATTCTGATTCAGGTTGCTGTGGCACTGACCCCGGTTCTGTTCCCGTCTGCACCTGCCGATGTCAGTACGCTTGGCCTATGCTGTCTTCTTCTCGGACTCCTTCCTCCAGTTCACAGACATCCACTGTGAACTGTCCCCTCCATCCTTGGACTGCTACCTTCTCCTCACCACCCTAGCAGCTCGGGGCTCCTTCCCATTTCCTGTGCCTCTTTTGGGCATTTTACACCTATCACTGGCCAGTATTCCTACCTGGTCAACTACTCCCCCCATTCATCTATTGCATACTTCTACCTGGCCATCCAAACAGCTCCCATCCACTACTTGACAGAGCACTTGTTCATTTCACCTGAGGAAAACTTCTTCTAGCAACATCCCTTGAACTTTATGCCTTAGTAGACTCTTTCGTCACAATAGAGTTATCAGTACTTTCAAATCATCTCCCAAGAATCATTTCCAGAATCCCATTCAACTGGACTATAGAAAGATCTCATTCCTCATCCAATTCTACTGGATGCTCCCTATGCATCCTGTCAATTCAGGCGGTATGGTATCCCTATCTCCCATGTCTCATAAGATCTAAGATTTAGAGGAGCCTTCTCCACCCCTATCTGCTACATGGAAAAAATGACATAATTCCTTCCGTGATGCAACAACGTAATCATCATAGCTGTTACAGATAAAAGGAACCGCAAGATACCTCATAGCAGTACTGGCATAATCCGTTTTAGCTTTTTGTGGCTTTCTCCTACAAACACTGACTCTGTTTGATCACGTTACTCAACTCCTACTTCCTTAATAGCCATTGGATGTCCTAAGCTCATTCCACATTCCCCTTAAAGATAAGCCTCCTTCAGCAGTCCCCTGCTTAGCGCATTGTGAAACACCCACCATCCATCCCTGCCTCCTCCTCCTCCTTCTCCAGCAGTCTGCTCACCCTTGGTACAGGGCTTTCTATTCCCTACTCACAACCCAGTTTCCCTATCAAGGGTGGGAATAGAGTAAAGCCAAAAGTAAACTATGTTACACAAGCACTACTGACTTCATACGCTATTCACCAAAACATTGAACTGATAGTACTTATCTAGTTTACTAGTTGCTGAATACTGAGTGTGTTCCAACTTCATGCAAAGCAAAAGAAATTTGACCCAATGTGCCACAGTGGGAACTGATTCAACCGACCAATTTTGGGTTAAAACCAGTTTTCCCACTGTTACCCCTAGGTGCCACAATGGTGGGTCTATTATCTTCCCCCCCTTGATTGCTATGGGGCAGGCTGAGAAAGACATCTACAGCATCTAGCAATTTGCTAATGTTTAGAGACTTAGTGAGTAGCAAGGAGATCTGTTGCCAAAATGGTAAAACCCTTGGACATGACCATATCATGTGTCAGGAGCCAAACATATTAATGTGCAAAATTTGAGGTTTAACATTAAACAGGCTACTCAACCCTAACCACACCCCTATGTTATACCAGAAGAAACTTGGATAAAACATTACAAGTATATTTTATCACGTTCAAGCCCAGTAAGTTTTGTTTCAGAGGGAAATAACTCTAGATTTTTCTAGTGATCCTTTGGTCTTTTCCATGTGTGAGGCAGAACAGGTGATCATTAATTTTGATTCTAGAGGTGCCGCGGGATGATTCCCTTGGCTAAAGGTACCCTAGGAAGGGTCCCAAAGAGGAGAAGAGGGGTCTCTGTAGGAGAAGGGGAGGATGGTAGGGCAAAGAAAAAGTGCTTGAGAGAGAGGCTGAGAGGAACTGCTTATATAGCATGGGAAGGGGGAGTGGCTGGCTGCTTGCCCACTGAACTACAGGCATAGCCTTCAAATTCAGTGGCCTATGCAGCCAGTATAATGTTATGCTTGTACAACTGTGTTACTTGGATTTGGCTGTTTGCACTCTCTATTCCAGAGGAATTACCACCCTGTAGGGGTACCAAAGACAAAGAACCCAAGAAGAGGGTTCCACCCCGGAGGTGCCGCAGGACGATTCCCTTGACTAAAGGTGCCTTAGGAAGGATCCCCAAAATAAAATGTAGTAGTATGAAGCATGTTAGCAATCAGTAGCTGTGAGGCATGGTAGTAGATAAGGCATTGGGCAGCTTGATAACGTAATGAGATGCGCAGGTTAGCAATGGCATGAGTACGATGGGTTGTGCTGGAGATTGAGGGGGCCTCCTAAGGAGAGAGGGAATGGCAAGTAGGGACACTATTCACCTCCATCCAGCAGTGGAACCTACCTAAAGGAACTAGAGAAAATTAACTATGGCTAACTAACAATTATGACCTGAGGAATGAAGGAGAGAAAAAAACTCTTGAGGAGGAAATCTCTGGGGATCCAAGGCCTAGGTCACCTTCCCTCCAGGCTTGGGATGTTTATTTCAGGATGGCTCCACTACTGCAATTTAGAAATCCAATAAAAAGGGGGTGGAAAATTTTCCAATATAGAGGAAAGCTCTCACTTGATCCCTCTAACGGGAATGCTGTCGAAGGTTGCAAGGGTGCTTTGCAACATTGGAGGCAACCAAGACAGGAGGAGGAGAGGAACGACTGCTGAGGCACTCACCTGACCTATTCATCCTAAAAACAAACCAGGTAAACCAGAGGCAGTCGTAGAGAGAATGCAGTGAAGGTGCCTTGTTAGTAGAATGCTAGAGCCAAAGAAGATTGCTGTAACCACCCTTCATGGCTAGTCTTAAATTCTACACCAGGAGCTGCCATCGAGTCTCAAATGGCTAAAGCCAATCCTGGAGTGAGGACATTCCCAGCTATGGGCCAGGTGAGAAGGACCCCGCCCCCAGTCAGGTACGCTCAAGATGTGGACTTAGAAATGCAGAGTGAAACCGTTGGCTGCAGGGAGGCCCTGCATCAGAATGGTATGGCTGGCATGCCCCAGAAAACTGAAGAGGAGCTGAATGAATGTTGAGCACTGGGACTTTGCAGGTCAGATGGTAGTAGCGAGAATTGAGCAATGATTATGTAAGCAATGAGTGGATCAGCATGTAGGTCAGTAAGGCACAATAGCAATGGTCAGATCTGCACATAGATCTGTAAAGCAGAGTAGCAATGGCTGGACCTGCAGGTAGGTCAGAGAAGCAGCAAATATGAATAGCGGGGCAAGCCAGCCAGCCATTCAAGGAAGCCAATGAAAGGTGACAAATACTCTGAGGATTTGTGGTAGTGGAGGCAGGATTAGAACATAAAGTAAGTATGCCACATGGGGCTCTGAATCCCCCAACACCTCCAAGTCCCCACCGTAGGAAAAACAAGAAAGTGATGGAAGGTACTGAGACCCACATGCATGTATTAAAACTAGTTTACAGCATCAGAGTTAGCTTAGCTGACCTCCACAGTATAATAGCAATGTACAAACACAAAGAGCAACATCTGTATTGCATAACTATGAGTTGTAGGATTCGATGAACATAGATTGAAGGGAGGCAATGCTCTGAAGCAGCTATTGCCAGACAGTGCAGTGAAACAACACCAATGAGGTATGTGATATGAGTTGAAGAAGCAGAACTGAGCTGCATAGGCTAGGGTTCAGAGTGAGCCTGAACCAGGTGAAAACAATTAAGGTGCATAGCATGGAGAGCAGATAAGTGGTATGAGTTGAAACACACAGATAATGATTGCAGTTGCATTGCAAGTAAATGGGAGCAAGTAGCATGAGCTCTAGATTACCAGTATACAAGGAGTTTAGAAACAGAAGCCCCCAAAAGAAGGCAAAACAAAAGACACACAAATACAGTGGAACAGGGAACAAATAACACAAAGAAGCACACAACCAGAGGCAAAATACAAACCAAAAGCAGGAGAACAACAACAGAAGTCCAGCAGAAACAGGCAGAAGCCAAAATAGCAGGGCAGGGGGCACAGACAGCAGCAAAGGACAGACCCATAGAGCCTCCGGCTGCAAAGAAAAAGTGCTTGCAACTAAAAAGTACTTGAGAGAGAGGCTTAGAGGAATTGCTTATATAGCACAGGAAGGGGGAGTGGCTGGCTGCTTGTCCACTGAACTACAGGGATAGCCTTCCAATAGAATTGTTTTTAACACAGATCAAAACAGATCTGATACAGATGACAAGATCTTCAAATAAGCCTTTTTATCCCTGAAAAGGGCTTTACATGTAAAAATAAGACAAAGACTACTGAATGGACTAAGGGAAAGCCTGGACCTATATTATTCATTTTTGGTATGGAAAAAAATAGAAAATTAAAATGACCAAATGATGAATGCTACTGTAAATTTTCTATTTACTAAAGTTCTTAATGTGAATCTTGGCCAAAAGGATATTGTTAAAGTTTATAGAACCCAGCCATTCTCATCAGGTAGTCAAACTGTCATGCAACTAAGCACTAAGGAGGTAGCTCAAACAATCCTAGATAATGCATCCTGTATTGATCATGTGGGCATCAATACTGTTGATCTGAACAGTCTGCCAAAACTTACTTCCCATGGCAACCAAAACCGACTAAATTTATTGCAGATGCTGGACAATATTTATTTATTTATTTCAGTTTGGGATTAAATGCCTTTGAGCTATAGACTCATTTACAAAGGTTCCAGGTCAGACATCGTACAATACAGATAAGACAGACAACAGGAATGATACATTGGTAATACAGAATCAAGTAAAAAACAACAATAAATTCATAACAGGTAGAGTAGTACTGGTTACTTCATAGGTAAAATTCACTATGAGGAAGATAATAATTTTAGGTTCCCATACAGCTTAGGAATTTGCAAGGAGATTTCGGTGTTGTTCCATCTAGAATGGAGGTAGTACAGCATATGCCCGCAGGCTGGAATAGGCAGCAACAGTGTTGAGCAAGCGGGCAGGGGGGGTTAAAGAGCCCAAGCAACAATAGGAGCAGCAGCCAGAGCAGGGCTAGGGATTGGAGTGACAGTAGCAGCCAGGGTAGGCATTGTCAGGAGGCAGGGATCGAGAAGGGGGATTAAGGGAAGGAAAAGAAAAATTAAGGGGTAGAAAGTGAGGAGATGAAGGGAGAGGAAACAGGGTGGAGGGTGGGTGTGGGTGGAGGAGTGATAAGGAGGGTAGGATAGCATGTGGGAGTTAGGGGGAACATGGGGAGAAAGAGAAGAGGAGGAAGAAAGGCAATGAAAATACAGGGGGATGGGTACAGGGTGAGGAAGGGCCAGATTTAGTCAAATTAGGGGTGGGGCAGGTGAGACAGGTAAAGGAGATACAAGGTCAGAGGTTTCAGGAACTGAAGAGTGCTGAGAATGGGTCAGGGCGGGCAGGGGCACCCACAAGTACTTGATGGGGTTAGATGTGTATGGAGACCAGCTTTGAATTTTCTGAACTTATTGCAATCGAGTAGGTCAGGGGGTAAGTCGTTTATTCACTTGGGACCCCTGTAGGACAGGGACCTTTGAGCTATTGAGGTACGCTTGAAGGGTACTTGGAGTACACCCCGGAGGTCCTCCTTGTGCTGATTGATGGTTAGTCTTTTTTAAATAGACATGAGGTGGAATCAGGAGCAAACCCAAAGATGGCTTTCTTTCCCACAAGGCAGCTTTGGTATTGGGCTCCGAGGTGGAGGGGTAGCCAACCAGTTGCTTCATGGAGATCACAGGTATGGGTCAAGCGATCTGCACCCAGGACCAACTAACACGCTTTGTTGAGGAGGGTTCTTACCCTATTCAGGACGGTGTCCATGGCTGCATTGTAAATTGCAAGGCCATATTCAATGGAGGATACCACAGAACTGTATGTGACAAGCTTTAGCACCTCAGGGGGCGTGTATTGACGGTGTTTATACAGAACACCTCATTTTATGTTGGCTGATTTGACTAACTAGTCAACATGTGTCGAGAAAGAAAGGGAGCTATCCAAGTGTTTACCAAAATATTTGAAGGCGTCGACCTGCTCCAGTAAGTCCCCTTTGGAGCTCTGGATCTGAAGTTTTCCAAGGTTCTTCCTCATCTGTGGCAAGGAGAAGAGCATGCTGTTGGTTTTCTTGTAGTTGAGCAACAGTTTGTTATCACTGAACCATTCCTCAAGTCTGTGGAAGTTCACTTCGAGTTCGAGTGAGATGGCGGGGAGGTTTGACCCACTTACAGAGATGACCGCATCATCCGCATAAAGCACAACGTGTGCTTGGCAAACTGTTGTCAGTTGGTTGATGAATAAGCTGAACAGAAGCAGTCCCAGAATAGACCCTTGTGGGACTCCAAGAGTCACATCCATGGGTTCTGATAGTATGCCACTAACTTTGACTTGCTGTATCCTGCCAGATAGGTAGCTCTTGAACCATGTGACTGTGTCCAAGGACAAGCCCATTGAGTGAAGGTTTTGCAGGAGGAGTTGATGGTTGACTGTGTCGAATGCCTTTGTGAGGTCTATGAAGATAGACCCCACTGCTAAACCATCATCAAATGCCTCATATATCTGGGTGGTATAGTTGATCAAGGCGGTTATGGTGGAGTGATGTTTCTGGAACCCATGTTGTTGACTACAGAGTAGGCTGTGCTGCATTAAGTATTCAGTAAGCTGGTCAGAGACCACTTATTCCAGTGCCTTGGATGGGGAGGGGGGATTGAGATGGGTCTGTAGTTGGTTAGGCATGTAGCAACACCTGATTTGAGGACAGGGGTGACAACCACCTTCTTCCACTTATCTGGGAACACTCCTGACCTTAGTGAGGCATTGAAAACTTTGGTAAGGGGATCTGCCAGCTCATTGATGGTGAGTGCCACCAACTTCATGTCTACAAGGTCACTCCTTTATCTAGTCTTATTTAGAACAGCTTTAACATATTTAATGGTATCCTGTCGGTTCATCTGTTTGAAGTAGAAGGGGGAGCATTGACCTGGGGTATGGGTGGTGGGGCATTAGAGTGGGGTGGGTTGAGAGTGGAGTGGAGTGAGACAGGTATTCCTTGGGAAGAACAGAACTTTTGTCAGAGAAAGCTTGGTTGAAGGCATTAGCAATGTCTACAGGCTCCTGGAGTGTCCCCTCAGTAGTGACTATTAACCCTGGTTGTGCTTTGGAAGCTTTACCGGTGAGGGTTTTCACAGAGTCCCAAAATTCCTTACCTCTACCCCAGCTCTTTTTCAGTAGGTCATGGTAGTAGCTTGACTTTGCTTGTTGGATGATCCTTGTACAATTGTTTCTTTCAGAGATATGTTTGATGTAGTCAGCCTCTTTACCAGTAGCTTTGGCTCTATGCCACAAGTTGTCCCTTTCCCGCATGCGCTGTAGTATGGGGCCTGTAAGTCAGGGGTTGGTAGTTCCTTGAGTTTATTTGGTTCTATAGGGGGCAAAGATGTCACAGGCCTTGGTAAAAATGGTGATAAAGAAGTTGAGGGCTTGGTTCCCATCCGTGGCCCTGTCCAGTGGTGACCAGTCTACCAAACTCAGATAATTCCTGAGGAGTCTAGCTGCCCAGGTCTCATGATCACTGAGTGTGTCAGGTAGGACAGTGACCTCAGAGATATGCTCCAGGCTGCTCGCTAGTAGCCAATCGATCATAGTACTTGTGCCTGTTTTGTAGTTAAACCTGGTTGCTTGATGGACTAGTTGAGTAAGGTAGAGTCCAGACACCTGGTCATGGACAGCTAGAGTGTCATTGGACAGCCAGTTAGTGTTAAAGTCACCAACTACATGTTCTCAGTTTTTGTTGTACTGCTCGATGTTGCTTAGCACTTGCTAGATGCCCATTTTGGAGGTTCCAGGGGGTATGTATACAGTGGATAGTAGTAGGGTTTTGTGTTGCTTACCCAGGGTGAGTTTGAGGGTAAGAGTTTGCATTCCTTGTTTAGGAAACTGCTAGGCTAGGCAGCGGTTGGGCTCCAAGATTCTTCTTCAGGTATACTGTGCAGCCACCACTCGCTTTGTCAGTCTGTCCTGCTGGAACACCGCGTAGCCATCCAGTGCTATGGAGGCATTACTAATCTTCGGTGAGATCTGGGTTTCTGTAAGTGCAATTATATCTGGTTGTAGTAGCTCCACCCAGGCCTAGAACTGTGGTAGCTTATCAATGATGCTTTCTATATTTAGTAAGACTATCGAGAGGCATCCCCGAACCTGTTTTGGCCTGGTATCAGGTGGACCTGGGTTTGGGTGGACATTTCCAGAGATTAGCAGCAGCAGTAGTAACAACTTTCTTAGGATAAGTGTCCAGTGCAGCCTACGTGTCTCCTTTTCCTTTACCCAGTGTGGTTCATAGGAGTTTAAAGTTGCTGCAGAGGTTCAGCAGCATAAGATGGCAGCGATGCAAATTTTTTGCGGAACTGAGGGTGTGTAGATAGAGGGTGGGATTTTGAAAACATGCATAAGGCATCCGTCGGTGTAAGTACTGCTGGGTAATAACATAACTTTAGAAAATAATATAAATAGAGAAGCCTCATACTGTTTTGTCTCTTGGAATATAAGTGGCATTTCTATAAAATTTCAGATATTGATGGATCACATTCATTAGAAAATTCACAGTGGTCTGTATACAGGAAACATAGATGCATGATCACATTAAGCTAAATGCATACAAAGCATTCAATCTCCCAGCAGTTAAACAAGTATGGAAGGTGTGCAGGGGGTGTTGTAACCTTTCTGATGATCACGCCAGGGGAAAAGCAATTACAGATAAGCTCCAAATAAAACAGTTTTATATTATAACATTGTTTAAATGGAATATAAAGGTCCTTGTCCTGGCTAATGTCTATCTACCCCCTCCAAAATGCAATATTATATGACGAAAACAGCTGGTTTGTGCTAAACAAAAATATTCAGGAGATGTCTGCCAAATATCCATCTGCATGTGTGTTATTAATTGGAGATTTCAAAGCAAGAATTGCTGATAATGATATAGATTTACTGGAATCTTATATGGATGATATTAACGCATCACATAGAAAGAGTTTTTTTTTGACTTGTAGAATCACGGCACACCCCACACAAAACAAAAACGAAAGGAGACTTTTGGTACACTTCAACAATTCAAAGTCCTTTATTTTACCACACTGCAAAAGTGATTAACAGCCTTTTCAGGTTCAGGTAGTTCCACAAACAAGAACCTTCTTATGTTTCACCCAGTCTTGGACTTTTACGAAGATACTGCCCCCCTGTTATAGTGAAAATTTATACCATACAAAAGTGATCACATGTAAATCAGTTACAGTAGTGTTTCATTGGTGAATTCATACTGCTGAGAAGCAGAAGACATTAATCTTTTTTATTTATTTATTATTGGATTTGGAAAATGTTTCACCAGAAAAGACAACATGAGCTGTAAACAGCTACTTTCCAGAAGCGTCCTGGGTGGGGGTGGGGAGGGGGGTACAAGAATTGGGAGACCAGGCAAACACATAGCAATAACAGAGCAATACAAGTACAGTTACTAAAACAAAACAGTGTAGTACAATTACAGAGCAGAAATAACCCAGACCAACTGGCCAGGGTAAACAAACCCATGTTCGGATATAACGTACATTGCAACAACCCAAGAGCAGGTAATCCAGAAGGGTAAAGGTTAAAGGATGGATAACACATTTGAACTGCTAGCAGTAGTAGGCTGAGCACAAGATTCAAAGTGCTATTGTATACCTAAGGGAGGGCAGTTATAAGACAAGTGGGGAAGTGCACAGTCGAGGGGTGGAAGGTGGGAGATGGAAGAGGGAGAGAGAGAGACAGCCAAGATCTAACCCCTTCCGGATACTGAGAACCCTACAAGGGGGACAGAACCAGGCAGAAAGGGAGGGAAGAGAAAGGGAGCAGGGAGGTGGAGAATAGAGGGGTGGAGGAACAGGAGGAGAGGAGAGGAGAGGAATAGGGAAGTAGGGAGGTGGGCGAGAGGTGGGAAAAGGAGGGGGCGAAAAAGTGAGAGAGCCAATCTATACCCCTTCAGGATGCAAAGAACCCTGCAAGGGGATCAGGATTAGAAAGTGGAGGGAAAGAAAGAGGGGTAGAAGAGTGGGAGCCAGGATCTATACCCCTTCAGGATGAAAGAGAACCCTACAAAGGGGACAGGATCAGGTCAAAAAGGAGGGGAGAGAAGGGGGGCAGGGAGGTAGAGTGGAATGTGGCGGGTGACCGGAGGGAAGGGGAGGGATAAGGAATAGGGTGGCGGAAGAAAATAAGGGTAAACTAGGAATGGAAAAAGGGAGAACATCAGTGGAAGGGGGGAGAAAGAGGGTGAGGAAGAGGGGGTAATGGGAGGGAAGGATAGTTGTAGAGTGTCAAAATAGCACAGTAGGTTGTGGATGGTAGTAGAGAGTCAAAATGGCACAGTAATTTTAAATTCTGTCATAAGCCTATCCAGAATCTCCTGTTTGCAGAGAGAATCCCCCTTTTTCTCAGAACTTGTGAGCAGTGTCGGGTTCAGGAAGAATCACCAACCTTCCCTTTCCCAGTGGGAGGGTGGAAACTGTAGTTTTGAGTTCCTTTGACCCTGCACTTCGTTCAATGTTTGAATTCCACCACTGCCACTGGCTACTTCTTGCCTAAGTAGGTTTGTACGATAACCAAGTGGACACTGTCTTTCAAGGTGTGCAGCCTTTGTAAAAGCCTTCTGTTAAAATGTTAGTTCGCACAATCATACCCCAGGCAGAGTTGATAAGAAAAATCATAAAAGTTTACTTAGAAGCAATACAGTAACTTCTACAATTTGGAAGAACTTTGAAATGAAGACAATAACAAAATTAAAAATAACACTGGATGGTTTACAGAAAAACACTAGATACTGTTATTTTAACCTATACCTTGTGTAATGTCTAAGTGAAAACATCACATTTTTTGACACGTATATCAGTATCTACAGAAAGTGACACCTTATACCTAAAGAAAACAGTTTAAAAAAAGTTCATTACATTTATATATTTCCTATTTGCATTTTCCCATTGAAGTTAGTTAATATAATGACTTTTGGGTATAACAAACTTTTTTTCGCTTTTTATTTTCCCGTATTTAGGTAGTCATAAAACAACTTCATATTCATCTACTAGAATATAAACTGTATGGAACTGGAAAAATGTGTTTTCCCCTTTTTACAATTTTTTCTCTTTTACTTTACTTTTGTTTTACTTAAAGGGGTAGTTCACTTATAACTTTTAATTTAAAGTTTTATTCTGATGAAATTTTTAGCAAACAAAATTTTTTTTAAAGTTGGAACATTAGCTAGAGGAGACTGGAGTGGGGTGGGGAAAGAAAAGAGTCAGCTAGTAGGGAGGTAAGATGTAACTTTCCTAAGAATGTACATCCGTGAGGATATTATGTGACCAGAAAAAATCTACTGGTGGGTGGGGTGGGGGGTTAATCATAAGTCCAGAGGTGTGCCTCCTATTTTAAATGGAATGATTGAGCTTGGATATTGGTTTGATCACTTCTCTAAACAAAGGTTCCATTCAAATCTTCTTTCCTGTAAGAGAAAACAAACAAGTTAGCATCTGTTTTTCAGGAAAGGTTTGATTTCTACTGTATGTGCTCATTTTGTCCTTTGCCCATATAAGCACCCAAGGTAAAAATCCAGTAATTCTCCCTTTTACTCAGGTGGTCATCCTCAGTCCCTCTCTCCTTCTCCCTGCACACACCAACAGGAGTCAGGGGTGTGCCATGGGGTCATTAGCCCTAACACTCACCCCATTCCATAAGTAAATAAGCTGAGATGGGTACAGTATAACAGAATGGGGTGAGCGTTAGGGCTGATGACCCCCAAGGCACACCCCGGATGCATGTTGCTGTGTGCAGGGTGGGGGTGGGGTGTTAGGGCTGGAAACCCTAATGCCACGTTTCCCTACTTTTGACATTTTTAACCCTAACTGGAGCATTAATTAATTTTTTGCAATTTATTTCCTTACTTTTTGAGATAGTATAATCATGTCTGTATTTGCCTGTGTAGATGTGTATACTGTATGTTTGTAGCTATGGAAGCACAAGGCCCTCCATGTCCTGTGTTTCCATTTATAGGACAGCAGTGACCAAATTGTCAGCATAGCCATCGTATTACCCCACCTCATGTACCCAGTACAGAAAATTTTTGAATTCCACCAAAACGTTATTCTGTGGAACTATAATGCCATTCCATGCCACAGGTGCAAAAACACAGTTTGGGCAGTATTTAAAAAATGACAGCTGTGACATACATGATATGGGGTAATAAAAAGGCTTTGTTGAAAATCTGGGCTCAAAATATTTAGAATTTCAAAAGTTACAAGCGGGCATAGCAAAATTGCAATGAGTTGTTATAACTTTGACATTTTTCATATTTTGACCCCAAATTTTTAACATAGTCTTCTTATGACCTATCCTCATATACTCCTGTAGGGAAACATTTTCAAATCCGTGCCAAAATACCATTCCACACCACAGGTGTGAAAACACGTTTCAAATAGGTTGTGAAAAATGACAGCTGTACTGGTCATAAGATGGTGTAAAAAATGACCATGTTGAATATTTACAGTCAAAATATAAAAATGACCAAAGTTATGTGCATGCGTAGAAATATTTCAATGAACACTCGTATCTCAAGCATTTTTAGGAATTTTTTTTCACCAGAGTTTCAACATGGCCTTTTTTGGACCTCACCTCATGAACACTGGTGGTGAACTTTCATTATTCAGTTCCAAATGGTGAATTCGCGCAGTGACAGCAAAATCACCTTCCGGGCCCGATTAATGAAATTACAGTGTCAGTGTTCATGAGGTGGGGTCCCAAAAAGCCCATGCTGAAAAGTTGGTGAAAAATTCCTAAAAACAGCAAAGTTATGAACATAAATTTAAAATGCCATTGAAATACATTATATAGCACTTACCTTTATTCCTCAGTTCACAGTTCGGCTTTGAAGAGTACAGCCATGTCTCGGTTCACAGAAGATGACACTTTACAACCTCCAGTGGTAAGTATAGGGTAAGGGGGGGTGTGGGGTGGTGGGTGCTCAGTGGGAGGTTTGGAATGGGAGAGGGGGACAGCAAGGACAATAAGGGACTATTTTCTTTTTTCCAGGATTAAAAAAAAAAAAGACGTTGGGGGACTGTTTTCTTTTTTACAGGCTTACACTAAATAAATATTTTGGAATACTGGGGGTGAGCTCCCCAGTGTCCCACACTGCTGCGGTGGGGGGCTGGCTTACAATAGAAGAATAAGGGTATGGTGATCAGAGAGTGGGGGGTGCCAACAGACACCAGGGACTGTAATTAAAATTAGGGAATGGCAATTGGAGGTTGGTGGTGCCAATAAACACTAGGGACTATTATTAAAGCTAGGCAGAGGAGTTGGATAAGGCACATGGGGAAGTCATCATCAGAATGGCAAGTAGGGAAGAGATGCCACTAGTTGGTTACTTCTGTCTGCTAGATGTGGAGTGGAGCCTTTCAATGGTGGTTTCACCAAGTGGCAGAGTCATTCTTGACTCCCTACAATGTGCTTTTCTCAGGTACCTAGTCAAAGAATCCACTTGGGACATTCTCATAGGTACCAGTGATTACTGTACAATGTGGATTAATTGTAAGGCTTTGCCCATAGTTCAGAGAGGTAGTGGGCAACTGCACATCAAAACCACACATGTTGAAGTGTCCTTTGGTTGCTCAGAATTTTTGTTTCCATCTGGCTGCAGTGAAGTGGCTTTGTGTGTTCCTGCCGCCTCCTACCTTTGTTGCCATTCGGCTGCCACATGACATCCCTCCTCCATGGTCGTGGTTGTGTGTGGTCTCCTAACACTCTCATCCACTTCCCAGTGGTCTTTAGGGTCTGGTGCAGACTTGCAACATGATCACACTGCTCCCTCTCAGTGGCTGTTTTTGCTCCCCTCACTGGCCCAGAATGCAGCTTCCAGACAGTCCTTGTATGCAGCTCACATCATGTTTTCACTCGTCGAAAAGCTAACTATAGCTCAAACTATTGTATAGTACTTCAGTGTATGTACTGCAATGCTGCATCCCCTCTTGGGCGCTCTCTGGCTCGCTGCTTTGCTGGACTTGGCTCTGGCTGTTTCCTGGTTCCTAGTGCCCTCCACTTCCAGTGTCAGTCACTAGCAGAGCCTTGCTTTGCTGCTCAGCTTCTCTCGTTTGACATGGCATGCCTTTGTTAGCAGCTGGCAGCAAACTGGTCTCTTGCTTCTGCTGTGGACAGCTCAGTTCCATGTTTTTCTTCAGCAGTTTTATTTGGGTTCATTTTGCCTTAGCCTTCAAGTCTTTCCACATTTTGGCTGTAGCTGGCATGTGACTTCCTTTACTGGCATTTTTTGACTTTCCAGTCAAGCCTCAAGTAACCTAACTTGCTACCATTTTCAGACAGCAATTTGCCTTCTCATTTAGTCTTCTCACTTGTTTTGCAGTCATGGACATCAGGCATCACCATCAGCTCCTTGATACTCTCCTACACTCAGAGGCATGCCAGACATGACCATATCTTAACTTCCAGGGCCTTGCCCTGTAGGCTGACATCTCACTCTGCTGTGGAGAAATCTGTATGTGGAGGATGGGTCCCTCAATTTGGTCAGAGTCCTTCTCTTTCTGCCCCTTGAGTGAGAATCTCCTATGTTCCGGGGGAAAATTTAACCATGCAGATCGACTCGGCAACACTTCTCAGTGTAGTATTTAAGACTCCAGCTACTGAAAAGTGTGGCCTCCAAATTCTTGGGGGCTCCTTTAGCTGTGCAGACCACATTGGCAGTAATTTTGAAAGCTATTCCTCCCTACAATCACCTAGGGTTCATCTGGTCTCCACATATTTCCCTTTCTCTGCCCCTCAAAGGTGAAGAACATGCAACTACCACAACTCTCTGTCCCTCAAGGTCTCAACTCTATGCCTTGCCTATCAGGGGGTTGGCTACCTTGATTGGAGGCTCAGTCAGGATCTTTCAGTGATATTTGCTCTCCTTCATTGGAAACCTCTTCTAGCTGCAGAAATCAGCTCACGGCACAGTCATGGCATTTCCATTAGAGGAGTAGAGAGAGCCCTTCCTCCAACATCTTACCCTGAATTGGATTTCTAAACTTCAGCAGCTGAGTCATCATTCTGTCCCTAGCCTGAAATGAAACCTAGGCCTTGGATCATCAGAGGTTTCCTTCATTATAGGGTTTTTTCCTCTCTTCCATGCTGAAGGTCATAAAAGTTAAATAGTCTTCACAGGAGTTTGAGTTGGTTGGTGGTTCTCCTGGTTCCTGGTCTTGGTCTAGCTATGTCTCTCCTCTTTGGGGAAAATTGTGCTTGTCTATCTTCCATTGTGCTTTTGGGCTTTCTTCCCTAAGGTGCCTTTTGTCCTGGACCCCATCTCTGTGGCACCTCAAAGGATTGAAACCCTTTGCCAGCATTCTGCATACTTGTGGCACACTGACAGGGTGGTAGTCCCCATAGCAGAGACAGAGAGAGCATAAGCCAAAGTTCACAGTTGCACCAGCACTGCATACTACTCAGTCTCAATCAATCCTAACCTACTCAGAGTGCAAAGACCTTTTAAATTGCAAGGCTTCACTTGTAGTTCAGAGAGGCAGTGGGCGATGATGCCATCCCCCTCCACATGGTTAAAATTCCACATGTTCCAGTGCCCTTTGGACCTTCGGAATTTTCACTGTCACCTTCCTCCCCTGCTCCTCTTTCAGTGCCTCTCTGTCTTTGGAGTTAGACCTCTTTCCCTAAGGTGCTTTGGTCCTGAAGCTCCATCCCTGCAACACCTCACCTACTCAGAGTTTGATGACCCTTTGAAAATAAAGACAGGAGCTGAGGCAAACCACATGAGGACACGTGTTCTGGACTTTGGGAGGGTGGATTTTAAAGAAGTGGGAGACTGCTTCAGAAACTGCCTCATGAGGGGATTGCCAGGGAGGGGTAGAGACACAGTGGGAAACAGTAAAGGAGTAGATAATTATGGCAACTAGCCTCTGCATGAAGAAACTGAGTAAAAACAGAAGGAAAAAAGAGACCATTATGGTTCTTTAGGGAAGTGGCCAAGGTGGTGGAGGAAAAAAGGGTGTCATTCAGGAGGTGTAAGGAAACACAGAGAAAGGAAGAGAGGGAGGTATACCAAGTAAAACAGAAGGAAACAGGGAAGGCTGTAAGGGGGGGTGCACAGGCAGAGGAATGGATAGCCAAAGTGATAGCCAAAGGGAATAAGACTTTCTTCAGATACATAAGTGAGACGAGGAAAGCAAGGGGAGGAATAGTGAGGATTAGAAGGGTGGCAGGGGGAGACAATGCAGAAGAGGACCAAGAAAAAGCTGCCATCCTGAACAGGTACTTCTGCTTAATCTTCACAGCAGAGAGGAGGGACAGACCACCAGGGACTAGCAGGAACAAAGGGAGTTGGATGAGGTGGGCAGAAGTCAATTTTCAGAGGAAAGATTCCTGAAGGGACTCACAGCCCTGAAGGCGGACAAGGCTATTGCACTAGATGAGATACACCCAAGTGCACTAATGGAACTCAGGAAGGTGCTAGCTGCCCCACTGATGGCCTTATTCAATAGGTCACTGGCAGCAAGTGTGGTTCTAAGGAATTGGAGAAGAGCAGATGTGGTCCCTCTGCATAACAGTGGCAACAATGAGGAGACTAGCAACTATAGGCTGATCAGTCTCACTTCAGTGGTGGGGAAATTAATAGAAACTCTGCATAATGAAAGGATGGAAGAGTATCTTGAATTCAGTGGGCTGCAAGACGATAAACAGCATGGATTCACAGTGGTGGGGAGGACATGCCAGATGAATTTTATTGATTTCTTCAACTGGGTGACCAGAAAAATAGATCAGCAGAGAGCAGTAGACATAGCCTGTCTGAGTAAGGCCTTTGACAGTGTGCTGCACAGCAGACTAAAAATTGAGCAGCCTGGGGTTGGGATCCAAAGTGGTGAATTGGGTTAGAAACTGGTTAATGTATAGTCAACAGAGGGTGGTAGTTAGTGGCACTTACTCTAATGATGGGAGAGTGACCAGTGGGGTGCCGCAGGACTCAGTACTGGGACTAGTCCACTTCAGTGTCTTCACAAATGACACTGCAGAAGAACTGGAAGGGAATGAGTAACAGCAGACTATAACAGGGCAGAGTCAGTGCCAGTCAGGATCTCCAGAACTGAACTTACAGCTTTTAAAAGATCATCTCGGCTTCTAGGGTTTGATACCTCAGTAAACTAAAATTTAGTTTTTCAAAATCATCTGGCATTTTTCTGACTTTGTTTCTGGCTTCCTTCTGAGTATGGGTCTTCTTCTGTTTTGTTAGTGTAGTCTGTTTTCTGCTTCCTAGTTTACAACAGCCCAGTACCCCTGATGTTTGCAGCTCCTATCAAGAGTCAGATTGGACTGTAGGCAGAGGTATTGGAAGGAGTGGCTTTTGAAACTCAGAGCTGCATTCCAGGAGACTGTCAACAGCGGACTGTAACAGGGCAGGGACGGCTATGTTGATGTACTGTAGGTGTGCCTTTTGAGAGTCCTCCAATTGCAGGAGTGCTTTTCCTGCCATGGCAGTGATTACTGATACTTTTAGGCTGTTGGGATGATATCGCCTTTTTTTTATGGTGATTTGGTTGATTACCTGTTTCTGTGTCACCTCCCAACCCCAGCAGCATAGTGGCTGGGTGTATGGTGGGCGGGCTGGCAAGATGACAATGCCGTGTGGCCACCAGTGGGGCAGTGCTCCTCTCTGCACTGGTCTACATTATAGTCCCTACTACTTGTCAAAATCTGGTTCTTGCTGTCCTCTAGCCATTGGCAGATCTGCTACCTATTCTTTTCTGGCTTGTTAATTTTCAAAGAGGGGAATATGTATTCTCCTCCTCTTGTGCAGCGTGAGCTCAGCGTCACAGTAGCACGGGCTTCTGGCAGCAAATAAATGGGAAGTTTTTTGGGCATTTGAAAGGTATGGCATGACCTGGTTATAGTAAGCTGGTGCCATCTTCTGGTAGTAGGTGTTAATTCCGGTGCAGACAATAAAGAATGTACCCAACACTTGCATTTTTTTCTTTCTTTTGTATTGTTCTTTATGTTGGATACCCGACCTATATTTGGGGGCCCTTGTTAATAGATTTGTTAATAGATTAAGGGTCTTGTTAGCCCTTGTTATTAGTGGGCTTCTGGATGTGAGGGGTTTCTCATAACCAGTTCACCCTTCCTTGAATCTCTTCTGTAGCTTCCATGTCTAAATGGATCTCCTGAGCAGGTTGGGGATGATACAGGAGCAAGTGACATTCTCGGAAAGCTGCACCGTGGCTAATGTAGAAGCCTGGGGGGATCAGAGGAGTGAGGACTGGGAAGAGAGCGCATGGTGGGAAGCAGGAGCCGCCAATAAGAAATGCAGTACAGTGGCTAATGTGGAAGCCTGAGAGGGGGCCAAAGAGCGAGGTCCAGGGAGAAAAAGTGCAGCTGCCGGCAGAAGAAAGCAGTAGCCATATCTCCAGACATGTGCATTAATGTCAACTGTAATGCACATGCCCGGAGTTACAGCTAGAGAAAGAAATGAAGTGCTCTCCCATTGGAGCGGTTCATTTCTTTCAACCACAGAACATGCCATGTCAGCAAACAGGACTACTGTCTTGACCAGAGTGCCTGGTCATTGGTGTACATTGCCAAGTCCATTGCAGTTTCAGCTGTAATTGACTTGGCAGTGATACACCTCTAAAATGCCGTTAGTACCAAGACATTCCTTGTGCAAACACAAGTGAATGTAAAAAGGCTAGTAGCAGCTCATTCCTTCCTTTTAAGACACATAACATGGTGTCAGAAGCAGTGAACCTTAATGCTGCTTATAATGGAAAATAAGCATTACCAAGGAAAAAAGACAAAAAAGCAAGGAAAAGATGGAACAATTTAAACCTCCGGAGTTGTTAATTTTGACAGGCAATCTGACTGAAAACTGGAGATGCTGGGAACAGAGATTCAGGCTCTACTTGGTAGCAACAGGTGCAACTGGAAAACCCAAAGAAATGCAAGTAGCAATCCTGCTCCATACTGTAGGAGAAGAAGCCTTAGAAGTATTTAACATCTTCAGCTTTGAGGGACATGGTACTCCTAAATATATAGACACTGTGCTAGAATGTTGTAAAGCATACTGCAACCCCTAAGCTACCCTGTTATCTAATGTAAATGTGTATAAGTTTTCTAGATGGTATGTAAGTGATGGGAGAGAAACATCCAGTATCAAAACAACTGACACCGTACGTAACTAAGTGAAACATAGAAACATAGGATATGATAGCAGATAAGGACTGCTTGGCCCACCTAGTCTGCCCATTTCCCTACCTAACGGATAAGCTGCAGATCCTAGTTAACCAACAACCTACTTCCTCCTACCCTCCACTAGAATTGCCTTATGTCTGTCCCATGCATTCTTGAATTCCACCACTGTTTTTGACTCTACGACCTCTTCAGGAAGGCTATTCCATGCATCTACAACCCTCTCTGTGAAGAAATACTTCCTCACATTACATCTGAGCCGTCCCCCCTCTATCTTCAAATTGTGTCACCTTGTTCTTGCACATCTCTTTTTCTGAAATATGCTATCCTCTTGGACTTTGTTGATTCCCTTGAGGTATTTGAAAGTTTCTATCATGTCCCCCCTCTCCCTCTTTTCCTCGAGGCTATACATCTTAAGCTCCTTTAGTCTTTCTTCATATGTCTTCTGGTGCAGATCCTGCACCATTTTGGTTGTCCTCCTCTGGACAGCCTCCACCCTGTCTATGTCTTTGCAGAGATGGGGTCTCCAGAACTGTACTCAGTACTCCAGATGTGGTCTTACCAACTGTCTGTACAGAGGGCCAACAACCTCCTGTTTCCTACTGGTAATGCCTCTCCCTATGCATCCCATTATCCCCCCAGCCCTTCTTACTGCCATCTCACATTGCTGGCCCACCTTTAGGTCATCTGATATGGTTACCCCAGGTCCCTTTCAATTTTTGTTGTTGTCAGTATCCCACACCCCATTGTATATTCTTCCCTGGGTTTTTGTTTCCCAGGTGCATTACTTTGCACTTCTTTGCATTGAATCTAAGCTGCCATACATTTGACCATTCCTCCAACCTTGCCAAGTCCCTTTTCATCCTTTCCACCCCACCTTGCATATGAACACTGTTGCAGATCTTTGTGTCATCTGCAAAGAGACATACTTTTCCTTCCAGTCCCTCTGCAATGTCACTTATAAAGACATTAAAAAGGACCGGGCCCCAGTACTGAACCTTGTGGTACCCCACTAGTAACCTCCCTTTTTTCACTGAGGACTCCATTTACTATTACCCACTGTGTCCTGTTGTCCAGCCAGTGTTTTACCCAGGCTGCCACCCTGGGACCCACTACCAGGCTGGCTAATTTGTTAGAGGACATAATTCATACAATTATAAGCATAATACAATTAATAGGTTGATAGCTGGTAGTTTATTTTACAAGGGGAATTAAAAAGGAAGTTTGGTATAGTTCCTAAGGTTTGAATTAATTCAAATCAATACAACTGTAATGTGAAATTAAAGATGCATTGATGCTGAGATGCATAACAACACATTAATGGTGTGAGTTTAAAAAAGTTTAATGAATAGCTTATTATAAGTTATTTATTGCTACACATTTAGGGACTGACAAATAGTAGCATTTGTTACTTACAATTGTGCTTAAATAATAAAGAGGTGGGCAACAGTAGCTAGAAATAAGCAGAACTGAATCTAGTATGGCTACTGTGGCAATCTGTGGTAGACCTGTGTAAGCAAGATAAACAATTAAATAGGGAGCAATTAGTTAGTCATCTGTTTTGTACTAGAGTTGATTCTTATTGCTGCACCCTAGCTAGGTGGGCACTACTACATTGATGTAGTAGTCTGTTTTGGGCTAAAGTTGATGCTTACTGCTACACACTATCTGGGTGGGCACTACTAGTTCAGACATCTGTTTTTTGTGCTCAAGTTGATGCTTTCTGCTACACCCTCATCAGCTAGTCTTATCCAAATCCTAATCATCTACCTTTATCCTCATTCAGAGGTTTGTATAGGGATGGGGTAGAGAAGGAAGACAGTTAGTTGTGGTGGCTGGAGGGCATTCTTCTGTAAGAATATGCTCTGGAGGAGGGTCACTGCCCCATCTGCAGGACCTTGGCAGAGCTCCATGCTCAGCTAGTGGCAGCAAAAGTAGAAATATTTCAGCTGCATCATCATCAGCTCAGCTGGTGCCCACACCTCCACTCCCCCAGAGGCTCACTGGTCCAGGGGGTGGAGAGTGATGTGGAAGAAGAGGGGTAAGGGAGGCAGGGTTAGCCACAGGGAGGTTGTCAAGCTCAACAGCATCCAGATGGTGAACTGCTTTATACCCCTGGAGAAGGCTCAGATACCTAAGTCTGCTGGGAGGGGTTCTGAGTCAGCTGGATAAAAAGGGCAGGACAGTGTGATAGTGCCCAAGGGGAAAAACAGGAGCAAGTCTACCAGCAGAGTATTTGTGGTTTGGGTTTCGATGATTAGGGGTGTGGAGATCATGTGCCTTCCTGGTACATTGGCCATTCATGATTTAGACAGGACAGGGAGGATGGGGGGGCTGGGGGTGCTAGCACACCTGAGTAGCAATGATGTGACGAACCAGTCAGTGAAGATGGTGAAGCAGAACTTTCGAAGACTGGGGGACAGTTTGTTGGCACACTCGACATCCCTGGCCTTTTTCAAGGTCCTTCCTGTGTGGGGCAGGGAGGGAAAGAAGAATAGAATAAGAAGGGATGAGACAGAGGAATTTAATGCGTGGCTTAAGGGATGGTGTCAGGAAAAGGGGTACCACTTTGTGCAGGACTGAGGGAACTTCTGGTACAGGAGGCTCTTTAAAGGTAACAAACTTCACTTGATGAGAAGGGGCCAGTGCATTCAGGCAGAAGTTTGATGTTTATACTGGTCAGTTTATCTAATTGCAGGGAGACTGGGACTTGGGGAACCATAGTGATAAGTGAAAGGAAGGGGAACTTGGCTAGTGCTCCCCCACATCTGGGGGCTTGTACCGGCACTGTGGGTAAAAACAGAATTGAAATCAAAACTGCTCTGAGAGAAGGGACAACAGACAGGGGAAATGCAAAGTGTGCAGTCACTACAATAAACGAGGAGCTAAGAGGACAAGGGAAGGACAAGGGAGAAAGACAGGTAAATAGTACAAAGGGTTCAGGAGTTAGACGGATGGTGGTGTGCCTTAGCACCAGGAGCCTGGGTAATAAAATCAGTGAGTTCCAGGCAATGATGGCAGATGCTGAGATGGACACTGTGGCCATCACAGAAACTTAGCAGTTCCCAGGTAATTAGTATTCAGGAGAGGTAGAGCAAAAGGTAGTGGGGAGGCATACCCCTAATGGCAAGAATGGCACTGATGTTGTGAAAGATAGATACATTGGGGCAGTAATGAGGAGAAAGGGCTGCTGTGGGTGCAACTCACGGTGACCTCAGGCAAGAAACTACACTTGGGGGTCATCTATAGACCACAAGGGCAAGGAAAAGTGAGAGTGACAGAGAGCTTGGGGAAGCACTAGGAAAGGGTGTGGCAAAGGGGGAAGTAGTGGTAGTGGGTGATGTGAACCTGACATCAATTGGGATATTCCAGTGGCCAGGAGCATCAGAATTAAAACCTTGCTGGATATATTCCGAGACTGTCTAATGAAACATCTAATTAAGGAACTCACCAGGCAGGAGGCCATTCTCGATGTGTTGCTCACCAACTTAGAGATGGCAGGAGCTGTGACAATAGGGGATCCATTAGGAAACAGCGACCACAACTCCATTTGATTCTAACTGGCCTCGGGACTGGAAATCCCCAACAGAGAGCTAAGGTCCTTGATTTCAGAAGGACAGACTTCAACAGGTTGAGGGAGTTGGTCTTGGAAAAGTTATTCAGGGTAGACAGCATAAGAGGTGTGGAACAGAGTTGGTGAGTAATAAAGGGAACCATTCTTGAGGCATCTAAGTTATACATGAGAATAGTAACCAGGAGGAACAAGTTCAACAGACCGTTATGGTTCTCAGTAAGGGTCAGGGGAAGCAGTGAAGGCCAAGATAAAGGCCTTCTCCAGGTACAGAGAAAAGTGTGGGGGGGAAGAAGAGTGGGGAAGGATACTTACTTGAGAAATAAGGGGGCAAAGAGGGTACTTACAGAGACAAAAGCAGACACAAAGCTGCCTATTACACAGGGGTTCAAGAGCAGAGAAAAATATTTCTTCCGGTATATTAGGGAAAAAAGGAAGAAAGGAGAGGAAATTGTTAGGCTATCTGAGGGGGTAGGGTGATAGAGGAGGACATGCAATAGGCTGTCATCCTTAATGATTACTTTTGTTCTGTCTTCACTAGGGAGGACAAAAGGCCATTACCAGAGACTGACATCAAAGCAGCCACAAGGGGGGTCTTAGAGATGAGGCAACCAGTATTTACAATCAAAAGGGTCCATAAAGGACTAGCAGCCCTAAAGATAGAAAATGCCTGGGACTGGATGAGATGCATCCAATGGTGCTCAAGGGACTGGCAGCAGAACTGGCTGCACTCCTGGCAGGACTATTTAATAACGCATTACAGATGGGGGTAGTTCCAAAGAACTGAAGAGTGGCAGACATGGTTCTTCTCCATAAGGGGTGAGGATAAGGAACAAGCAAGGAACTACAGACCTGTCAGTTTTACCTCTGTTGAAGGGAAGCTGAGGAGCCACTGGTGAAAGAGGACATCGAGAACTACCTGGAGAGCAGCTGTCTCCAGGACAGTAAACAGCATGGGCTTGTGGCAGGGAGATCTTGTCAGACTTACCTTATAGTTTTCTTTGACTAGGTGATGAGGGCATTGGATAGGGGCCAGGCCTTGGATTTACTCTACTTTGACTTCAGTAAGGCTTTTGAATTGATTGATTCCTCACAGAAGCTTGCTGAAGAAGATGGAGGATCTGGGTACAGCTAGGGACATCCCGAAGCATTGGAACTCCCTCCTGGAGCTGAAACACTCAGTGGTGCTAGCAGAGGTAATTTAAACAACCTCTACCAGCACCCTTTGAGGGGGGTTAGCCCGTCGACGCACTTTGCACTTCGACTGCCCCGCCCGCCCCAGCCACCCACCGTCATCCCTTTTTTTATAGTCCCTGCCTGATGACATCTCTTCCTGCTGTTTGAAATACTAAGTCCCCATTTTCCCTGCCAGCCACTAGAGGGACCCTTTGTTACTGCCTCTAGCTCTTCTATTCTCAGAAAGCCTCCCTCCTATTATACTTGGACCCCTCTAACTACCTATCCTCCTCCCTTCTCTCCCAGCCCTCTGCCCTCTCCACCTCCACACCTGATCCTTAACTAGCCTACTCTTAGATCCCCTCCCTTCCACCCGCAAGCCCATGCTGGTTGACCACCTCTCTTGGATTCCTCCAACTACCTATCCCTCTTCCTGTCTTCCTCGACTACAGAGGCTCTGCCCGCTCCCCCTCCCACACCTGACGCTGTACTAAATCCTGCCTGGACCTCCTGCCATCACCACTGAGCCTTCATTGAGCGGCCACTAGGAGTCACTGTTACGCACCCCTTGTTTGGTCCCAAGCATACCCTGTGTCCTGGCCCCAGAATGTGGAGCATGGCTCTCACCTAGGTCCTGTGACCAACTGTCTTGAGTTGGTCTTGAACCTGGTACCCTGGCCACCAGAGTCCGTGTCACTACCACTATTCCAAAGTGGCATCCACACTTGCTGAGCGACACAAAACAACTTCAACCTACCACCCAGCTGCAACCACAAGCAATATGTTAGCCCTCTTACTACAATGCCCCTATCATCCTCACCCTGGCACCATTGTCTCACCAACCTAATACCCCCAGGCACAATGGCACCTGATCCTGCTATTGTTCTGAGCTAGCCCAACCCTACCTCATCATCTGCCCCAGTCATCAACACCTCCCCCGGTTCTCTCCCTACTACTCCTCAGGCGCCCACTGGAGACTTATCCTCCTCACTTTCACAGCCTGGAAAACCCTGCCCACCCCTTGTGCCCAAAAGCACCCCCCTCCCCACGGCATACTTATCGAAAGCTCACCTTGTACCATCCCCTGGCCAGGGCTATGGTTATACTACTACTCCTGACAGGCAATATTCATCCGAACCCAGGCCCAGCTCCCTCAAACCCTCCTACAGGGTCACCTGGGCTCTGCATTGCATCTATGAATATATGCAGCCTGATGGAAAAACTAGATTCCTTCCAATGTTGGGTCACCTCGCATAGGCCAGATGTCATTACGTTGGTGGAAACCTGGTTATCAAAATCCACTCCATACTTGTTTGTCACTATTCCAGGGTACTCCCTGTACCGGGAGGATCGTGTAGGTAGAAGAGGGGGGGGGTTGTGCGATATACACCAGGGACTCTCTCACTGGACTGACACTCCCTGCCCCTGTTCTCACCCATAGGGCACAGGCACTAACTCTCAAACTGACTCCCGACCCCTCCAGGGGTCCCCTCTATCTCACTGCTGCCTACATTCCCCTTAAAAACCAAACTTTGGCACTGGCTTCGCTAACTGATTATCCTTCAACCCTACCTCACACAGCTGACCAAGTCCTTGTGGGTGACCTGAATGTTAACTGGCTCAGCTCATTCGCCGACACCACCCTTGACTCATTCGCAGCCATAGACATGTCTCAACTAGTCTCCCAACCCACCAGAGTTAACACAAAAAAAGGTACCAGCACCTGCTAGATGTGGTCATCACCAACCGCCCTCTACAAATCCATGATACCCAGGTCCTTCCAGGCTCTATTAGTGACCACTCTCCTATCATTTTCCGCTGGGCCACCCCCACTCCCAAACCCACGGCTCATCCCACTCTATGTCGGTGCCTCAGACCAGGCAGACTAAAAGGCCTTAAGCTACATCTTGCCCACATTAACTGGTATCCCTTACACCATGGCCCTGATATAGATTCCGCCCTTACCTTCTTCACCCAAATCTTCAATAATGCCTGCAACGTTTTCTCTCCCATTACAGCAGTCCGCACCAAAGTTTGTAATGCCCCCTGGATTACCCCGTCCCTGCTGCAACTGCTCAAACACAGGGATGACCTGTAGCACCTGGCCTCTGAAACAGACCGTGCTGCGGACAGACAGGCCTACAATGCTGCTAGAAACAAATGCACATGGGCCATCAGGAAAGCAAAAGCCGATAACTATCAGGCTGTGCTTACCTCCTCCTGGGGGAGCGCCAGAACTTTTTGGGACAACATCAAACAACTAAATGGGAGCATGCGCTCTCCTCCCCCTCACAGATCACCATTGAAGGCTCTGTCTCCACTGACCCTGCCCACAGCCAACTTCCTCAACACATCCTTCACAGACCTTAGTTGGTCCTCCCCAGAGACTTCTTTGACCCTCCTTCAACCCTACCTGCCCCTAACTTTCAATATCCTAGCTTCCACTTTGCGTGAGGACTCCCCAGGGGCTAGGCCACACCTGCTTCAAGCTCTAAAGAGCACCAATATTGGCAGCGACTCCTGGACCCCAGTGTCCTCCGCTGGTCCTGGATCAGGTCCTTGCCCCCTAACTACCCCTGCTCAATAAGTCCCTCTGCCTGGGGCAATTCACTACACCTGGAAAACAGCCACAGTCACGCCCATACACAAAGGAGCTGACAGGTCCTCAGCCGGGAATTACCAGCCAATCTCCATCCTTCCACCCCTCTCCAAAGCCCTAGAAAAACTGGTGGCTACCCAAATCACAGATTACCTGACCAAATACAACATCCTCTGCCATGAACAACACGGATTCCGTGCAGGTCACAGTACCAGCACTGCCTTTATTGAGTTCTCAAATTTTCTTCATTCCTCCCTGGACTCTGGCTCACTAGTGGGGGCAGTGTTTATTGACCTCTCAAAGGCTTTTGACACTGTCTCCCACCCCCTCCTGTTGGATGCCCTCAACCACACCGGCTTTGCCACCGGCCCGGTCTCCTGGTGCTCCAGCTACTTGTCTGACCGCTCTCAGCGTGTTAAAATTAATGGGACCCTCTCCAATACATGTCCCATCTGATCCGGTGTCCTCCAGGGTTCCATCCTAGGTCCACTTCTCTTCTCACTATACCTCAATACCATGCCCAGAGCTTGCACAGGTAAAATCCTGCTGTAATGAGATGATGCCGTCATCTTTGCCACCCACCGAAACCCCATCTCCCTTCAAGACACCTTGCAACTAGCCTTCAAAGATGCTGAAGCCTGGTTCAAAAGCACAGACTTGTAGTCAATCTAAAAAAAAACAAAACCATGCTCTTTGCCCATCCCCAAAACAAATTCAGTAATTTCCCACTCCGCATCCTCCCTGGCTCTAAGCATCCTCTCGATCAAGTTCGCCTGTACAAGTACCTCGGGGTCTCCTTTGACTCTGCCCTCACTTTCCATGACCACATTGAAACTCTAGCCTCAGCTACAAATACACGGCTAGGTATCCTTTATCGCTACAAGCACGGCCTCCCCGATGCCCTCCGACTAGCAGTCACCTCCTGAATCATGTCCCTTGTGGACTATGGTCTGCCTGTCTATGGTGCCGCGGACATGACCGCCCTCAATAAAATCCGACTCACCTTGAATAAAGCCTGTAGATTAATTACGGGAGCCACTAGATTAACCCATACCTGCCAGCTATATGACTTGGCTAAGCTGCTTAACCTGGACGAACGGCTCAGATACCAAACCTGCCTCATAAGTCATAACTAAAAATACACTCCTTGGACTATCCCCTCCCGGCCTGACAGCCTCTATCCACCTAGCTCAACCCTTAGTCCAAACTCGTAGCTCCTCCATGGCCACTCTGTTTGTCCCTAGGACCAGGACTACTCATGGTCAATGGTCCTTCTGTTACAGAGCCCCCTCCTGGTACAACACTCTCCCCAGCTCCATCACTGATACCCGTACAATCTCCAGCTTCAAAACCGCGCTTCGAAGTCAGCTATTTAACATGCGTAGCTGTGCTTGTCCATGGCCATAGGTGTTCCAGCTCATTGTACCCAACAAAACTCTCTGAGTAGCTCCACAACAAAAACTGACAAGACTCCCAGAGTGGCTCGCCTCCCTAACCTATCACCTACTCTGTCCCATAGCCACCTGTTTTTACTAACCTAGCAGTATCTGCTCAAGACTAATTGTCTGCTTTTCCATTGTATGCTTATCTCTCAATCTTATCCAAATAACTGTAATAACCAGTGAATACCAAACCTGTAACACTGTTATTGTAAACAAAGTAATTACTGCATATATCTGCCTAAACTGTGACCGCAATGATGTAGAAAAGCTGTAATCTACAATGATGTAACTAAATGTTGTACTGTGTTTGTCCTCTTTGTGACGAGGTACCTTTGGAAATGAGCCTCTGGCTCAAAGGTTATAAACCGATGTATAAATAAATAAATAAATAAATAAATAATAAGATGGGTAGGTTACTGTTTTAAAGAGAGGCAGCAGAGGGTTGCAATTAATGGTGTCAAATCAGAAGAGAGGGCAGTTATGGGCCGAGTATCCCAGGATCTGTCTTGGGTCCAGTCACCTTCAATATGTTCATCAGTGACACTGGAGAAAAATCTAGACCAGGTTATGTCTCTTTGCAGATAACAGTAAGCTTTGTGGGAGGGTGGATTGTGATGAAGGAATCAGGGAAATGGAGAGTGACCTGCAAAGACTAGAGAGGTGGGCTAAGGTTTGGCAGCTGAAATTCAATGCCAAAAAGTGCAAGGTTATGCACTAAGGGAACAAGAACCCCAGGACAGAGTACTGGATGGGTGGGATAAGACTCATCACTACAGCTGAAGAACAGGACCTAGAAGTTATCATCAGTGACATCCTCAAATATTCAAGCCAGTGCAACAAGGCTTATGGTAAGGCAAATAGAATGCTGGGGTGCATTGGGAGGGGCATTGACAGCAGAAGGAAAGAGGTAATTCTTCATCTTCATAGATCTTTAGTGGGGCCACACCTGTAGTACTGTGCCCAATTTTGGGGTTCTCACCTCAGGAAAGATGAGGATAGGCTGGAGACGGTGCAGCAAAGGGTAACAAAGATGATTCAGGCCAATAAGGCAGGTTGTACGAGGAGTCAAGGCACTGAACACATACTCGCTGGAGACCAGAAGGGAGAGGGGAAATATGGTAGAGACCTTCAAGTTCCTGAATGAATAAATCAGTTGATCTGTAGGAATTATTCAGTATGAGTAACAATTCAAGGTCACAAGGGCACAAGTAGAAACTGACAGGAGGAAGTTCAGGAGGGACACGAGGAAATATTGTTTTACAGAAAGTCTGGTGGAACTGTGGACCAGTCTACCAATGTACACCAAAACCATTAATAGTTTCAAGCATGGCTGGGTCACAGTGAAGGATATAGTGGCTACTCTGGGTGAAAGAAACTGGGAGGGGAATGGGGGTAGATGGGGAGGACTAGGACCCTAGATAGACATTAGGTCCTGTGATAAGATAGGGAACCGAGGGCCTACTTTTCTACTATCATTGTCTATGTTTCTGTTTCTATGTTTCTGTGTAGGTGTGCCTTTTTGCAGATAACACCAAATCTGTAATAGGATAAACACTTAGGAGGGGGTAGAGAGAATGCACAGGGATCCAGGGAAACTTGAGGAGTGGTCAAGACAGAGCATGGCAGTTGGGGTTCAATGCCAAAAAATGCAGATTCATGCATCACTGGAACCCAGGAGTGGAGTATAGAACCCAGGAGTTGAGTATAGGATGCAGGGGGGGCAAGTATTAACAGTCAGTAAGCAGGAAAGGTATCTTGTGGCTATCATAACTGGTGGGGAACAGTAAAGGAAGCGATAATTACGGCAACTAGTCTCTGCATGAAGAAACTGAGTAAAAGCACAAGGAGAAAGAGACCATTATGGTTCTTTAGGGAAGTGGCCAAGGTGGTGGAGGACAAGAGGGTGTCATTTAGGAGGTGTAAGGAAACACAGAGGAAGGAAGAGAGAGAGGTATACCAAGGTAAGCCTCAAAGTGTCAGGGCAGTGTGACAAAGCAGTAGATAGGGCTATTGGGATGCTGAGGTGCATGGGGGGGTCTCACCAGCAGGAGTAGGGGCTGGAGTTGCCACTGTATCGCTTGCTGATGAGATCCCACCTGGAGTACTGTGTCTAGTTTTGGTGACTGCACCTCAGAAAAGACATAGGCAGCATCGAGGTAGTCCAGAGGAGGGCAACTCAAATGGTGCAGGGGTTGCACAAGAAGCCCTATGAGAAGAGACTGAGGGATCTCAGTATGTATAACCTGGAAGAAAGAAGAATGAGATGGGACATGATAGAGACCTACAGACAGGTACCTTTGCTCAGTTCTCACAGTGGAGGGTGGAAGGGATGGACCATCAGGAAGAAGCTGGGATAGGGTGGAGAGGGGGTGTACATAGTTCCATTTACAAAGGATAGATGGCTGAGAGGACCTGCAGCCCTGAAGGTAGACAAGGCTCTGGGACTGGATGGAATTCACCCCAGGGTAATAAAAGAACTTAGGGAGGTTCTGGTCACTCCACTGTCAACCTTATTTAATGACTCATTAAAAACAGGAGTGGTTCCAGAATACTGGAAAAGGGCTGATGTCCTGCTATATAAGAGTGGCAGCAGGGAGGAGGCTAGGCACTATAGGCCAGTCAGTCTCACTTCAGTGGTGGGGAAATTGTTGGAAACACTACTGAAAGAAAGGCTGATAGAGTATCTTGAATCAAATGAGCTGCAAGACCACAGACAGCATGGATTCATGAAGGGGGATGGGGAGCGGTCATGCCAAATGAATCTAAAATATTTCTTTGATTAGGTGAGCAGGGAAATAGATCAGGGGAGAGCAGAGGATGCAGCCCATTTAGACTTTAAACAAACACAAATACCCTTGAATCTCTGCAGTCCTTAAATGATTAACCAGTTTTTGTTATAGTCCAGGGTTCTAGTGAAAACATGAAAAAATGGAAAGGACAGGATCAATGTGAAGCTTCTTTCAAGTGCTTTGTAGTCATATATTTCATTATTCATTTAGCTCAGTTTGGTCAGTCTCCTACTCATCTCTGATGCTGCAGCTTTAGCATTAGAGCTGAGAGGTAGACACTGAAAGAAAGCATTCTCTGTTCTAGGTGGAATATTCCACTTAAGGAGCACAGACTCCAAAAAAGTCAATAAAGGTATACTTTTATTAGGGAACTGATTTAAATTGTATGGCAGAAATAAAATAATAAGGTCCACAAGAGACACTGACCAAGCTAAGCTAAATGAACAATAAAATAATTGGCTACAGTTTCAGCTTGGAGGGTGATAAGCAAAAAGTAGGCAGTCTTGCAGAGGGGAGCTGAGAAACAGCTGTTTTCAGCCGCATTTGGCAGCGGGAGGATCGGCCCAGTAGGGGGGGCCAGGTACAAGACTGCATCTGCGGGGGAAGAAGTGAAGGGACCTGCAGGGACTTGAAATTCATGGTCGCAATTGGCGACAACGAGGGGCAGGAGTGTGAGCACCAGGGGCATATCAGGAAGCCCGGTGCATGAATTCAAACTGTTTTCATGCAGCTGGGCATATAAGGGTAGGCCCAGCCATGTTTGGACTAGAGAGTGTCTGGAGCTGGCGACCGCATCAGTGGTCTTGCAGAGGGGAGCTGAAAAGCATCAGTTTTTGGCCACATTCAGTGGTGAGAGGACTGGCCCAGCAGAGGGGGGCCAGGTAGGAGACCGCATTGGCAGAGGAGAAGTGAAGGGATCTGCAGGGACTTGAAATTCATGGTCGCAATCGGTGATCACGAGGGGCAGGAGCATCAGCACCAGGGGGCCTATCAGGAAGGCCCGGTGCATAAATTCAAACTGTTTTCATGTGGCTGGGCTTATAAGGGCAGGCCCAGCCACATTTGGACTAGAGATGGAAATGTAGGGGATTGTTTGTCCCACCCCACCCCGGCCCTGACCTCTATTAAATGGGCTGAGGAGGTGTGTCCTAGTTGGGGCAAAAGGGCAGTAATTGGTGTTTGTTCACACAGTAGAGTTATAAAGGTGATGATTGGTGTTTGGTAACATGGAAGGGTAAATTAATGAAATCGGGCTGTGCTGCTAGCTACTTCAAGATTAGCACCGGCTGTTCTGTATGATCAGGTAGAGGTTAGGTTTCTATCTAGAGCAGGGTTGTTTTCCTACATCTGAAGTCATCTGTACCTCACTACAAATTGGGGGGGGGGCACTAAATTTGTTTAAAGTGAATTGGGCTGATCTATTACACCCCAGTATGGCCACTTGGAGGGGGTGGAGGGATAATATTCCAGGGGGTAGGGACTGGGAAAAGGAGGACGGTTCCATTATGTCTACAGAGGGAAAAACAAAGTGGCCTCAATCCACCATGACAGGCATCTTTGGAAGGGTTGTAGGCTGCGCAGGCTGTGGGGTGGCAATAATTCTCAACTGGGCCTGGAAAGAAGGAGGCTGTCCACTCTGCATGCAGCTATTTTGGATCAGGAGTGAAGTATATTGGTTAAGGAGGAAGCTGGGGAGTTGGGGGCTGTGTCAAAAGATAACAGGTGTGGTTATGAGTGGCAGATGGGTGAGGTAGAGGGGAGGCTGGGGCATAGCTTGGAAAATAGAGGAGGCTACGTTTCAGCAAGCAGGAGTGGGGATATTAGGGAAAGAGGACCTACAGGTAGGTATGTTGAAGCCATGAGGAAGACTTATGGGGTAAATGAACCAAACAAAAAGAGAGTGGAGAGGGTAGAGTCAGGAGGGGCTGTTGTGGGGAAGCCAAGAAGAGCAGACAGTGGGAAGGGTGGTACAAAGGAGGACAGGGTTGAGGGAAGGTGGGGGAGCAGCTTAGAAGGGCAGTCAGGGGAAACTCAGCTCATTTGAGGAAGGCTGGCATACAGTGTTACAATAAATTTGAGCTACTAAGCAACCTGGAAGGGGAGGATGAGGTTGGTGGAAATGAGGGTACTGATGTAGAGGCAGAGGAGAGGGAGCTGGATACCTGGAGGGTTTCACAGACCGGAAATGGAAAGGATACAAACAGTTCCAGAGGGAGAAGAGGAAACATAAATGTTAAGCAGATGGGGGAAAGGCAACATACAGCAGGCTTAAGGGAGGACAGCATGACAGGAGGGTAACTGGAAGATAAGGAGGTGAGGGAGGGGCCCCCCTTCAGGAGGGGGGTCCATACCAAGGATGGGGCCCTAGGTAAAGGGGTCCCACAGGGGACCACTGGAGGCAGGGGTACTATTATGGGGGGTGGATGAAGGTGTAGGAGAAGGGGAAATGATCAGGACCAGGATTAATGGCTCAGATAAGAGTGGATTAAAGGGGACACCCATTCCGGGAGGGGTGTCCGAATCAAGTGGGCATAATATGGGAGGCAGGAAGGGGAGGGTGACAAGGGGGTCTCTCATAAGAAGGCAAGAAGACTCTCATGGATGGGAGCATATGGATAAAAGAGGGAGAGGGGGTGAGAGTGCAGAATGGAGGGAATGATAAGGATGATGGAGGAGTTAAGGTTCTGATACTGGGAGACTCGATGATTGGGGTATTCATTGGGAGGGATGGGAGGGAATACCATAGTCAGGTTAAGGCAGTAAGTATCTCTGGATTGACGGTGCACAGGGCAAAGTTCATGGTGTAAGAACTGGGTAGGGATTGTGGAGGTACACCAGATTTCCTGGTGCATTTGGGGACTAATGATATAGAGGGAAATAGCGTTTTGAAAATCCAAGCAAGATTTCTAGAACTGGCCAGAGTCTGTCGGGATAATGGATGCAACATTTCCTTTTTGGAAGTATTTCGGGTACCAAAGGCCTCTGTGGAGAACAAAATGAAGATCATAGAGGTTAATGACTGGCTCAGGAAGTGGGGTGAAGAAAGTGGGTTGGGGGTGTTAGGGAACTGGAAGGGAGTTTGGGAGGATAAGGGACTGTATGCCAAGGACAGACTTCATCTTACCCTTAGGAAAGAAGTCTTTAAACAGGGGTTGGCAGACTATATTCAAGATAGGTGGGGTTTAAACTTGTGAGGGGAGGATAAAATCCAAGGGAGGAGGAAAACAGTCTGGGGAGGATGCTCCAGGAGGAACAGGGGATGATTAAAGCATAGGGGCCAGGAGGGGTTCGACAAAGTGGATCAGGAACAAGGTGTGGGGGGTGGTGTTAGTTAATGCCAGGAGCTTGGGAAACAAGTTATCTAAGTTCCAGGCCATGCTGTCTGGGTGTGGGTGGATGTAGCGGCGGTCACGGAAACATGGACCAACAAAAACCATGATTGGGACCTAAATGTGAGGGGATACACTATGCTTAGGAAGGATGAAAAGGAGGCCGGGGGGTGGAGTGACTATGTACATTAGAGATGGCATAGAAATTGCTAGGGTAGATGAGGCAGGGGGAAACGTGGAGGCCTTATGGGTCACCTTACAAACCCCTGCAATAGGTAAGGTCAAGCTGGGAGTAGTATATAGGCCACCCGGGATGGGGAATGTTCTGGAGGAAGGTTTGCTGGACAATATTATGGCCCAGTGTGGACCAAAAGGGAAGGAAGCGATGCTGATGGAGGACATTAATATGCTAGGTACAAATTGGGGAACCATGACCTCTAACGTGGCCAAGGAGCAGAGGTTGCTGGACAGCTTCCAGGATGTGTTCTTAACACAGCATGTGGTGGAGCTCACAAGGGAGGGGCACGTTCTGGACATGGTTCAGGCGGATGGGGGTCTGGTAAGGGACCTGGTTGTAGAGGAACCCCTGGCTGGGAGTGACCACGATATTGTCTAGTTTCAAATTAACATGGGGGGTGGAGGGGAGAGCTCTAGGACACTGGCTGTGGACTTCAGAGGAGCAGACTTTATGGGCATAGGAAGCATTCTCAGGGATCACTTGAAGGGGGTTACAACAAAGATAGATGTGGAAAGAGATGGGAGCTCATTAAATGGGACTTCATGAGGCAGTCAGGACCTGCGCTAAGGTGAAGCGTAAGGGAGCTAGGTCACATAAACCATGCTGGTGGTCCAGAGAGGTTCAGGTAGCAGTCAGGGAAAACAAGGTGGCCTACAAAAAAGTACAAAACAACAAGAGGGGGAAAAGGAAAAGGAAGCTTACCGTCTTGCATCTAGAAAAGTCACCCAGATGGCATGGGGGGGCAAAGTTCAGTAAAGAGCAGTGACTGGCACAGGGGATATGGGGAGGGGAAAAGGGGTTCTTCAGGTACATTGGGGAGAGGAGAAAAACCAAGGGCTAGCTCGGCAGATTGAGATCAGAAGGAGGGTGGGTGGAAGATGCGAGGGACTAGGCGGAGGTATTAAATGAGTACTTTGCCTCTGTGTTCACTATAGAGGGGGATGGGATACTTACAAAGCAAGTCACGGTGGGGACAGAAGGGGTAGAGGATAGAACTGGGGGGGGCAACAGAAATGGAGCAGGAGGAGGGGAGGTACCCAAGGGGTGTCACATCAGGATACAGATATAAAGGCCAGTATGGTGGGGGGGAACGGATAATGCTATCTCCACTGAACGGTTGTGGAAAGCCCTAAAGGCCCTAAAGAAAGATAAATCTCCTCGGCCGGATGGCATTCATCCAAGAGTACTATGGAAATTGATGGATGTACTAGCTGCACCCTTGGTGGAGCTCTTCAACAGGTCGCTTGAGACAGGGAAGGTACCCAGGGATTGGTTAGAGGTGCATGTGGTGCCTATCCATAAAGGGGGGTCAAGGGAAGTGCCAGATAACTATAGACCCATCTGTTTGACATCAGTGGTGGGAAAATTAATGGACAGTATACTGAAGGAAAGATTGCGGGTGTTCTTGGAGGAGGTAGGAGGGCAGGATAGCTGACAACATGGCTTTGTGCCAGGCAGATCATGTCAAACTAACTTTGTGGAGTTCTATGAATGGGTAGCATCAGAACTGGACAGAGAAAAGCCTGTGGATGTACTATTTTTAGACTTCAGTAAGACATTTGACTCGGTCCCCCACAATGGCCTGGTGGAAAAACTGATGGGGTTGGGGTTGGGCCCATTGATAGTCAGATGGATAGGAAACTTGCTAACTGGACGCACTCAGAGAGTAGTGGTTGTCGGGGAGGGCTTGTACCCTAGAGGGGTCAGTAGTGGGGTACCACAAGGCTCAGTCCTGGGTCCGATCCTGTTTAATGCATACATATCTGACATCAGGGAGGGAATAGAGTGTGAAATGAGTCTCTTCGCTGACGACTCCAAGATGGGAGCAGCATTTGAGGAGGAAGAGAGGAGGCTGGCCCTTCAGGGGGACCTGGAGACCCTTGTTACATGAGGTCCCTGCACCCTAATCAATACCCCAGAGGTACACCACAGACAGCTAGCATTTATGTATATGTTATACTAATTTATAGGGCTAAGGACATCTACCATATGAGAGTAGATGTCAGGATATGTATGCCTATGATGGCTATATGCTTTACTTTCTAATATACACATGTATTTCTTGCTTATAAGATGTTAGGACACATGTGTCCTTGTAGTGTTATGATATCTGAGTCGGCATTGCCATCTTGTGATGATTTGTATTTACTACATGACTATGTACAAACTGTACTCCTTTGTTTCCACAAAGTGATGACTGTAACAAAATTGTATAATGTTATTGAGGACTGTGGAGCCATCTCTAATTTAGCCGATAGGGCTCACCTCTGTAACTAGAAATGTTTCTATCTTACAGTAACCATGGTAATTATCTTTGGTATATAATGTAAGACATTACGTCTTCTACCTCGGAGACCCCAGGAGGCACGGAGATTCCTCGAGGTGTAGGGAATGCTTAACATTGGCTCCCAGTTCCTAATGGTAAGAACTGCTTAGGGTGACTGTGAATTTCCTTTTGGTAGTAATAAACAAGCTTTATTACTCTTATGCAATGTGTCTGTGATTCCTTGCATTCCCATAATTGCCAAGAACCTGAGAATGAGGGTTTAGACCATCTACAATTGGCGACTGCGTGCAGGCAATATTTGGTGTTTGCAAAGTTTTCACTAGTTGCTACTACTTTCCCTTCCTATCGGGGATAGAAGGTCTGCAGATCTGCATCAACGCTCCCGATTTTCACTCACTTTGTAACTACTTGCAAAGTCTGGCTGCTTACTGGGTGTGGTTGATGCTGACTCACCTCACCCCATGGCAGTTTTGAATTGCAAGCTTACAAGTGCACAGTAGCCCGCCTGTGAAGTAGTGCACCTGTTGTGGATTGATACACAACATGGTGCCTTTTCACAGTTTGATTTTACGTTCCCTCCCACTAAATGGCCACCATATCAAATATCTGAGCAGACTTGAGACTCGATGTCTCGAACTTCCTTGCCTCCCATGGAGAATGGGCTGACTTTGCATGGGATGCAAATCAATCTGAAAACCCCGTGCTGCGGATTTTAACCCAGTACTCAGAGATGAGACAAACAGCCAGAAAGCGTGGAGCTAAAGGGCTGTTGTTCGCGGCTCTCTACGCTGCTCTAGAAGCCTCCGAAGCGAGGTTTTGAACCCTGGATCTGCAAATATCATCTCTAAAACAGGAGAATGCTTGAAAAGAGAGCAGAATTTGGAGTCTGAACTCCAAACTCTGCGGAATGAAAAAGATTCGCTTTTGCATCATTCTGTTCAGGAAATTGAGCAGGAACTTTGCATGTTGAAGAAGGAATGTGAAAGTTTGAGACAGGATAAGGGGCAGGCATTGCAAATGAATGATTTATTAAGTAGAACTAATGATCAGATCTGTGAGGAGTTGGGAGAGCTGCAGGACGAGATAAACCAGGTATGTAATGATTTAGGTGTAGCCACTAGGGAGAATCACGAATTGAGCGCCATGTATAGAGCATTATAGAAGCAGTTACAGGATGATGTGGATCAGAATGTTGCAAAAGTTAGTCATGAGGACTGTGAATGTAAAATGGCAACACTGCACCATCAGTGAGAGGTGCTGGCTGGTCACGTCAAGGCGATGGGCGACGTAGCCCCTGTCCTGATGATGTCATCTGAGGAGGGCTTAGATGATGATATTTCTCAGTACAACACCCAGTCACACCCCTACTATGGCCCAGTGACCCCACCCCACCATCCACAACATGGCGTACCCCCATCACATAACACCATGTCCCTCCGTCATCAACGGCATGATGACCATCATGGGAGACTCCAACATGGCGACCCCCATGATGGGGGGGAGCAGGCCCCGGCCTAGTCCCAATGGCACCACCGATCACTGTTATTTCTGTGGATGATAAGGAAGAGATAGAGAAAATGATTGATACTGCCTTAGGCAATATGACCCTTCCCGAGAGAAACAAACGGGTTCTCTGAACCCAGTTTAAGCAGCTACTACAGGACACTGCTACTCGGGAAGGAATGATCTACACTGTGGCTGAAGCCACAGCTCAGGCAGCCCTGCAGGGTGCCTGAGACAATCTACCTCCAAACGATCGTCCCAGCAATCCCCTATAAATGGCCCACTCTGTTCAGCAGATAGCTGACAGCACTGGTCAGATGAGCCCATCCAATAACCTCGGTTGCCACTTGGAAAAGGTGCGTGCTAAATGTGAAATGCTTAGTCTTGCTGCAGACTACCAAGTCCAGATCCTACGGCAGACCATTGGTCCTGGCCTATGGGCGAAACTCCCCAATGCTATCCGACAGGATAGCCACACCACCTTTGATGAAGTTGCAGCTGAACTCATTACTGCACACAACCCAGGTGTGGTAGGAGTGATGCTCGCATACCCTGTGAAACAGAATGCGAAGGAAAGTCCAGCTTTCTTCCACCAGAGGCTTTGGATGGCCTACCAAGCAGGAAAGAACCTCGTAGGAAAGGCTGCAGATGTGGAGCTTATTGAGTACAAAACCCTGTTCCTTCGGAACATGATCCCTACAGTGCAAGAGAAGGTAAAGCTAACCACTTATCCCACAATGGAGAGGTTTGCCAATATTCTTCGGAAAACAGAGAGTTTATCAACTCTATGTCCGTGATTCAAGCTCAGGCTCCAAGAAGGTAGCTGCCGTGGAATCCATCCCGGAGGCCACGATGCACTACACGGTGGAGGGGTAGGCCCAAGAGAAACAGCCTCTCCCCACAGATAGCCAACACCCCCAGCAGTCCCAACAACAATCCAGGAGTGAGAACCGGAACTACCACAAAAACAAGAAACACCAGAAAAACAATAAGGGTAAACAACAGAGACCAGCTCTTTGTATAGGGAAATAGCAATGAGAACTGAAGCCTCTGAGATCTTCTCGGGAAAGTGCGCTCTGTAGTGGATGTTGTCCCAGTCCGTGCCCTTGCTGCAATACAACCTGGAGAGCAGGCCTCCACAGGCCATGAAGATACCGGAACTTCAGGCTCTCAGACCCCTCCAGGCCTGAACCCAGAAGCGGCTCCCTATATAGCATCAGTACAGCATGGTGAAACAGTCCACAGAAACCAGGCCCAAACGCTCTTTCAAGAGCTTCCCCATGATTGCACTGGTATGGATTGACAATTAAAGGCCCCAGTCCTTATTGTAAACAAGTTGGTCTTGTATACAAATGGAAGGCCCTGCACAGAGGCCGCCTACTTACAGTATTGCCATATACAGGTGCGGCAGTGTCTGTATTGCAGCATGACAACCCAGGCACCTCACCCTGATCTACGGGATGGAAGACCAATATGTCTGGTGTAGACGGAACTAGGCTACCTGTGTACCGCTTCCTGCCACTACCTGTGACACTGGGACACCTGAAGGCATATCATACCTTTCAGCTGATGGTACTGCATGATCACTCTAGTATTATCGGAATTGACTTTTTGGCACCACACAGCTGTGTGGTAGACCTAGCCAACATGTTGTTGATACAGATTTAGGGACAGTACTGTACTGTCATGATTCCTGACTCACACGTGGTTGTGACAATATCCGCAAATTACAAAGAGTATGATGTTATAGATTTGTTTAAGAACCACAAGCTTTTCCCAAAGCTCCTTCCCATCCTACAAAGGCACTTGGAGGCATTTTCCACCAACAAGCATGATTGTGGCAAGATGCACACTGCCATTGAGGTGACAGGCCCAGCCCATGAGAGGCAAAGGCAATACCCCTTTCCACCCGAGGTCTTGCCTTCCCTTAGGGAAACAATCAAATCACTCCTCAGGCAAGGTGTAATCAGGACATGTGTTTCCACTGCAAATTCCCCAGTGTGGCCTGTGAAAAAACCCACAGGCACATGGAGACTTACAATTGACTACAGGAGACTAAACCAGGTCATCCCTAGTTCTGCCCCAACAGTGGCATCAGCACCAGATGTGCTACGACTACTGACCCCTGACCAACAATGGTTTAGTGCCCTGGATATTTCCAATGGTTTTTGGTCACTGCCATTGGACCCTAAGAGTCAATATAAGTTTGCCTTCACCTTTGAAGGTAGGCAGTACACGTGGACCTGCTTACCACAGAGGTTCCATAACAGCCCCTCCCTGTTCCATTTACACATGATGGATGCTCTTGAGGGTTTCTCTACACCCCAGTGCCTCTTGCAGTATGTGGATGACCTGTTGCTGGCCACAGCCACACAGGAACAACATCTGGATCTCTTGGATGAATTGCTGACCCTCATTCAGAGGGCGGGCCTCAAATGTAACCCAGCACATGCACAACTGTGCCAGAAGGAGGTACTCTTTCTAGGTCTGAGGATAACAGACAAAGGCAGAAGCCCTACCTGGAAGAAGATACAGGGTTTACAGTATTTGCCACTCCACATCAGTGTGCCCACCCTTAGAAGATTTCTAGGTATGGTAAATTATTCCAGAGATTTTATTTGTGATTTTGTTCAGAAGGCTGCCCCTCTGTATGAACTACTGAAAAAGGGATGTTCCCTGGACTTGGGGCCCCATACATACCCAAGCTGTGATGTCACTGAAACAGGCCCTGGCCTCAGCTCCAGCTTTGGTCAACCCCTGTCCAGCCCTGCCATTTCATCTGGTATCTGCCACCTCTAACATTGCTATGTCTGCAGTGTTGGCCCAGAAGGTCCATGGAACCCTAAGACCCATTACATATGCATCACAGTTCTTGACCCCAGTGGAACAGAAGTATAGCCTTTGTGAAAGGAACCTTCTGGCTACCTACTGGGCTGTCAAGCACTTTTTGTATATCATTGGGTACTCCCCCCTAATCATCAATACGAACCACACCCCTACAACTTTCCTACTATCAAACAGAGTAAAGGATGGATCAGTCTCTAACACCAGACTGACACACTGGTCCCTCCTTCTCCAGGATAGGGACATCATGGTCCACCCAACTAAAATGCCATCCATGCCGGCACATGGCCTCCTTTTCCAAGGAGAACCACATGACTGTACACTGCAGTCACTTGATCTACCAGATCCAGGCCTTTTCCTTCCTGCTTCACCACAAATACTTGAGAACAACTCATTGTATCATGTTTTTTACAGATGGAACAACCTCCTATTATCAGGGAGAATAGATAGCAGGAATGGGTGTATTGGTGACTTACCCTTTTGGTAACACTGCTAAAATGTCCAAATGTTGCAGTGTAGCATCATCACAGTATGCAGAAATGGCGGTGGTGGCCTGTGCCCTCGAGTTCATTCAGCATGGAACCAAGGATACCATCATTTTTATAGACTCTAACTGGGTTTGTTGTTCTTTTACAGAATATCTTCCTTTCTGGTAGAAGAACTCCTTTACCTCTTCTGATGGCACTTCAGTGAAATACAAGGAACTGGTAATATACATTTATTCACTGGCACAGAAATTTGCACACAAACTCTATGTACACAAGGTTAAGGCCCACTCCATACATGACCCCTATCATGCTTTCAATGATATTGGTGACATCCTTGCTAAGGATGGGACCCGATGGGGGGGACATCTGAATGATGGACCATCCAGAAGCCAGAGCAGCTGTCAGGAAGAAACCTGAAGCCTTCTCTCCCTTCAATTTGTCAGAAGCCCAGCATGGTTACTCTGAACTCAAGGATGTGTTCAGATTTCTGGATAAAGAAACCAAGAAAAATCTACCCGCCCATAACCCCTACCGAAGGCATGAAGGTAAGTTACACTTGTCCAAGCTCATTTGGTACCAACCAGACGACACCGCCACAAAATTGTGGGTGGTCACTCGCCATCTTAGATCAGAATTTTTGCACCAGGTGTATGACACCCCCACTGGTGGACACCAGGGAGTGGAAAACACACTCCAGAGGCTCAAAACCACCGCATGGTGGCCTGGTGTCACCAAGGATGTCAAACAGTACATAGATAACTGCCTTGTTTGTGCATAAAACAACCCCATTCCTACCAAAAGAAACGCCAAGTTACTAACACAAAGGCATTCTGGCCCGTAGCATGCGTTACAGATCAATTTTATTGGTCCCCTTACCAATGCCAGTAGAAATAACAAATACACCCTTGTGCTAACTGATCTCTTCTCTAAGTGGGTTGAGGCTTTCTCCACCAAGATATGCACTGCAAAAGCCACTGCCAAAATCCTGGTGGAACAGATTTTCTCCAGGTGGGGCCTACCTCTTAAGGTAGACTCCAACAAAGGAACCAGTTTTACAGCTGAGTTGATGAAAGAAGCCCTTGAACTCCTTGGAGTTCATCAGAAGTTCCACATACCATACCACCCACAATCATCAGGTCAAGTAGAGAGGTCCAACAGATGGATTAAACAAAAGCTTTCCAAATTCATTGAGGACAATCCCAAGGATTGGGATTCCCTACTGCCATTACTCCTTATGCCAATTACACCCTCAGCCACCACCCAGTTGACACTCTTTGAGGTGATGACTAACAGAAGTATGAGATTACCTGAACACCTGTTGTTTTACCTGTACACTCCCACCACAGATCATGTCTCTGTGGATCAATATGTGGAAAAGTTGAGAAAAGACATAATACACACTCATTTGTATGCTGCAAACTGCATGGACAAAGCCTAGCAACAGTCCAAAATTCAGTTTGACAAACACGCACAAGAAGTAGATTGGCAAGTTGGAGATCAGGTAGTGGTTCTCAGATTTGTACATCCAACACATTCTTTCTCCAACAAGTGGGAAGGACCCTACCCAACTATCAACAAGCTCAGTCCAGCAGTCCATCAAGTTAGACTCATGCAAAACAACAAATTGGCTGACAAATGGTTACATGCAAGCCAGTTGAAACTGTACAAAAGACTATAATTACCTTTCCTCACTCCATTGGGCGGAATAGTACTAATCTTGCTAATGTTTGATTTTCCTTTTCAGATACACTGACAAGATGACTATCTTATTCCATTTTCTCCTTATCTCAGGAGTTATCCCCTGCATCCAAGGCATGGTAAAGCACATCCTTCCTCATCTTGATCTGCCTGCAACCACCCCAGAGGGAGTCTCCATCGATGTCCCTGACAATTTGATTACTGTTCAGGAAGGTTCAGATGCCTACCTCACTGCCTCAGTTGTTGCTCCTGAGAAATCTGCCCTACAAATTGAGTGGCAACCCAAGTCTCAGTGACAAATACTCCCCGTGGTCAAACTCTCCAAGGGAATTTTCCATGGATGGCTCAACACCAAATTATCCCCAAATGGTACCTTGTCCTTGCACCAAACCTCTCTTAGACATTCAGGTTTATACAATATGACTGCTTTAATTGACCCTTCATATTGTAATACACTTTCTAAGGATTCTACCAGGAAATGTTGTGCCATATGCAACATGGCCTCAGCTGCTATGTATTTATCTGTGTTACCCCCCACTGAGATACAACTTTTGGAATGTCCAAAACAAAACCCTGGTCCTCGTAGTGGTCTCACAGCCACTGCTTTACCTAACTCACTTATTAACAACTTACAATATATGCATATACCTGTTTTGTTTAACTTGACTTACTGGAATATGAAAGAATTTGGTATGTGTCATACTACTAACACTTCGTTGTTTTATGGTACCTTGTTACTTGATAACTTAGCAGCTTTTCAGATTCGTAATCAAGACCCTATTGCAGGAGAACATACCACTGAGCATAGAGGCAATTTTAGGAGGAAATCTATTTCTCAGGAAGATGATCAAAGTCATAAAAGAAACACTTAACACATCAGATGTCACTGGTGCCACAGGCACCCTCACTGGTCTTGTTAGTACTACAATGTCTACCTGGAAAAAGCAGACATTGCTACTATCAAACCACATTCACAAAAATTTGAAACCGGTATGATCAATGAAGTTATACCCCCATTATTGCATGGTGTGGATGGCCTTTGTCAGGAAGAAAGATACACTGCATATAATATGCATGACATTGCTAAGGCATTTTCAGATTCTAAAGATAAGATTAATGCCCTTATTGCACAGAACATAAGGAAGCTGATAAGCAATACATTGCCCGTAAAATATTATGTTCCGCCTATGGGTCATATATTATCACTACCATCAACAATCTCTTCCACTATCTGGAATCCGGAAGAATCCCTGATATCCTACTTGATAGACGTATCTCCAAATGGTACTGTCGTCACTGTAAAACCCCTAACTGTGTTGCCATGTGTATGTTACAATCTGTTTCTATTCCTGTTTCTACTGCTTGGAATTTGAAATTTGTGACCAGGTACCCAAATACTGGTCTTTGCTTTACTTCTAAGAAATATTCCATTAAGGATACTATGTTTGTGTCTTTTACCATTTCTTTACCACATTTTGATCCCAATACAGCTATATTTGATAAACTAGCATCCATACACTACATTAGGCACATTGATGAAGATATCTACAGAGAACACCTCGACTTGCCTCCTCTTCTGGTTTTCCATCCTATTCTGGATGCATGGGTCTCACTGCACATGGATTGTTGAGCTAAGAAAGGGTATATTTATGTGTGTCGATGTGACATATTTGATGTTATTAAACCTGTATGTGGATATTCTCCAGATAGTATCGATTGGTCCTTTTCCATGGACGATGACATCACCATCAATGGCACAGAATACCAGGACTCAACATCTGCTTCAGATGCTTCTCGATTGCACCAGTCTTACTGGAAGTAGGTTCATTGCCTGTCAACACAGATTTCCAACTAGACTTACACTTGCCCAGTACAGCTACAAAAATGGAGATTACCTACTGTGAAAATGCAATATAATTCAGATGGTGAATTTTGTGTGGTAACTAATTTTAAGCAATTTACTTATGGCAATAAGATATGTGTTTTTAATTAATCCAATTTCTGTTTCATTCCTCACCAGACCACTATTATTGGGCACACAGTTACTATCCCTGTTCCCCTTGTGCAACCTGATATCATTGATGATAACCCTGATTATCTTCTCACTCTTTCAGAGTATTCACCTTACTTTAATGTACACATTGATCCTCTGACTTTAACACTAAAGTCACTTTTAGACAGGAAGGATACGCACCTCATCCACATCAGCAATAATATGACCAAAGCAAATGAAGCTATATTCAATTTTATCAATGATGGTGATTTTAATAGTGCACTTACTAATACTTGGTTACAGATTACCTTTAAAGGTTTTGTTAGTACACACACATTTTTGATATTTTTCCTTATCATTATGCTTTGCTGCCTCCGGCGCACACTCCGCCTACACCGTGAGCACCTGGAGTTCCTTTACAAAGCTCATGCATCGGGTTTGTAAATGACACCTGCTCTCTCTCCACTTCCCTACTTTTCTTTGCGTTTCCCCTTCTGAGGCAACAAGGGGAGGAATGTTACATGAGGTCCCTGCACCCTAATTGATACCCCAGAGGTACACCTCCGACAGCTAGCATGTACGTATATGTTATACTAACATATAGGGCTAAGGACATCTACCGTACAAGAGTTGATGTCAGGATATGTATGCATATGATTGCAATATGCTTTACTTTCTAATATACACATGTATTTCTTGCTTACAAGATGTTAGAACACGTGTCCTTGTAGTGTTATAATATCGGAGTCAGCATTGCCATCTTCTGATGATTTGTATTTACTAACATACTAACATACTAAAATGCCAGCAGAATAGGCCTAACAGTCTTTCGAGTCTGCTCGATTGGTCAGCCCCCACCCTGGGTGCTGACCTTGCTGCCTCCCTCGCCTTCTCTGGCTTCTCCCTTCCCAGTTCCGGATATTCTTGCTGCATTGGATTTTGCTTCCAGAACCCTTCCCCTGTACCTGTCCCAGCCCCTCTTGAACCCCTCCACCATCTCTGCCTCCACCAGCCCTCTAGGCAGTGCATTCCATGGCTCCACCACCCTCTCAGTGAAGTAGCACCTCCTCCTTTCTCCCGTGAATCTTCCCCCCTCCAGCTTCCACCCATGCCCTCTAGTGGCCCCCTCCTCCTTCCTTCAAAGCACCCTGACTGTTCCTCCCCTATTTACCCTCTTCATGTACTTAAAGACCTCTATCATGTCCCCCCGGTCCCTTCTCTCTTCCAATGGGTACATATTTAGCTCTTTGAGCCTCTCCTCATAGGTCCTGGCCCCCAAGCCCCAAATCATTTTGGTTGCCCTCCTCTGGACCCTCTCCAGGAGTTTAATGTCCCTCTTTAAGTGTGGCCTCCAAAACTGCGCAGTACTCAAGGTGTGGCCTCACCAAGCAGTTATACAGAGGGTGCATCACTTCCCTCCTTCTGGAGGTGATCCCCCTAGCGATGCATCCCAGCATCCTGTTGGCCTTGGCTGTTGCCCTCCTACAAGTCTCCGAGTTGTTCATTTTGACATCCACCACCACCCCAGGTCCCTCTCAGCCATCGAGACTTGTCATTCCCCGGTGTACACTTAGCCGGGTTTCTGGCTACAGGTGGAGTACCTTGCATTTCCTGCATTGAACCTCAGCTTCCACTTTCTAGACCATCTTCCAAGTACCTCCAGGTCCCCCTGAGGGCTACCCTCCCTCCTCCCATCCACCACTGCCCCAGTTTTGAGTCATCTGCAAGAGACTCATCTCACTCCTGATTCCTGTCCTTATGTCAGAGACGTAGGCGTTGAACAGGAGGGGACCAAGGACTGATCCCTGTGGGACCCCACTAATGACCCTCTTTGGGGATGAGACTATCCCGCCAACTACGACCCTCTGGGTCTGGTCATGGAGCCAATTGCCTATCCATCTGATCATCTGGTTCCCCACCCCCATTTCTCCCAGCTTATCCAACAGGACCATGTGAGAAACAGAGTCAAATGCCTTGCTGAAGTCTAGAAAGAGGATGTCCACTGGTCTACCAAGGTCCAAGGCACTCGTCACCCAGTCATAGAACTCCACAAGGTTTGTCTGATACGGATTTCCCAAGACGAATCCATGCTGTCTATCGTCCAGGCACCCTGACTATTCCAGGTCCCCCCTGGCCTCTCATAAACAATGCCCTCCATCACCTTGCCCACCACCGATGTCAGGCTGACAGGCCTGTAGTTCTCTGCCACCTCCCTTGATCCCCCCTTGTGGATAGGCACTATATGTGCCACCTTCCAGTCCTGGGGCACCCACTGTGTCCTCAGAGAGATGGTGAAAAGCTCCGCTAGGGGTTTCGCCAGGAGATCCGCAAGTTCCTTCAGCACTCTGGGATGTAATTTATCCGGCCCAGGTGCTTTCTCCGTTTTAAGGGAGCTGAGGGCTTCCCTCACTCTCTCTGCTGTGATTTCCACTTCCAGTACCTCTTCTCCCTGCTTAGCCCTCCCCCCTCCTGCCAGTGATGCCTCCCCTCTCCCCAGACCCGCCGATCGGTAAGGACCCCCTCCTCAGTATCTCTGTCTCCTCCATGTATGATGCAGCACCCCATTTTCCTTGGTGGAAACTGAGGTGAAGTACTCATTTAGTACCTCAGCCTGCTCCCCCGGGTCTTGTGCCCATCTCTCCCCTGATTTAATCCTGCTAATCTGCCCCTTCACCCTTCGTTTTTCCCCAATGTATCTAAATAACCCCTTGTTCCCTCTCCTGATTTCCCTGGCCAGGTTCTGCTCCTTCCTTGCCTTAGCTGCCCTCACCACCCTAGTGGCCTTCTAGCAATCAGCTCATACTCCCTTCGATCCCTTTCACTCCTTGAGCACTTGAATTTCTTAGAGGCTGCCTTCTTTTCCTGCACCACCTCCTGGACCTCACTGGTCCACCAGCAGGGTTTTGGACCCTACCATGATTGTCTTACTCTTGCACAGGTGCTGGTAGCATCTTGCACCCCTCCTGATGATTTCCCACCTACTATCAGCATCCATGTCTGACCCAATCCCATCCAAATGCTCATAAGGATCCTTCCCATTTCCTTAAAATCCGTTCCCCTGAAGTCAGTTACCTCCGTCTTTGTGCAGCTTTCTAGCCCTCCTAGGTCCAGGCAGAACCAGACCGTGGCATGGTCACTCCCTGCCAATGGGTCCCTTACCTCTAGGCCCCTAATCTGGTCACTGTCTGCCAGGACCACATCCAGTACCAGTGCCTCCCTGGTCAGTTCCCCCACCTGCTGAGTTAGGAACGCATCTTGAAAGACATCCAACAACCTCTGTTCCTGGTCACAGAAGATGTCATAGTCTCCCAGTCTTTTCCTGGCATGTTTAAGTCCCCAACACCACCACCATTCCTCTGCCCAGTCTGCAGTGTCTCCAACATCTGCCACCAGACTCTCCTCCAGCTCCTCCGCTCAGGCAGGGGTCTATCTACTCTATTTTTACCTCTTACCCCCTTGTTATCAAGGTGACCCAAATTGCTTCCACGGTTCCCTCCGCCTCCTCTACTCCCCCTATGCCAATGCAGTTTTTGACTATCATTGCTACCCCTCCTCCCCTTCCCTCCCCCCTGTCCTTCCTGAACATAGTGTAACCCTCCAGGTTCAGGTCCCAGTCGTGTCCTGCAGTGGCCCAGATCTCAGTGACCTCTGCCACATCTACTGCTCCCTCAGTTAGCATCGCCTGGAGCTCAGGCATTTTATTTCCCAAGCTCCTGGCATTTAGCAGGACTACCTTTCACCCTTTCCCTATACTTCCATTTCCCCTGCTCGTGTTCCCATGGGTATTCTGTTTTCCCCTGGTCCGCACTTTACCAGTCAGCCTTTTCCCGCAATCCTCCAGCTCCCCAGGGGGGTGGAGACAGAGGCCTCCTTTATCGGCACCCCTTGACAGCCTTTTTCTCCCATCCCTCCCCCTTCACAAGTTTAAACCCCACTTTTCACCAATGAACCTCTCTATTTTCAACTAAGGATTCCTCCTCTCCAAATTGAGATGGAGTCTATCTCTAGCATACAGCTCCTTATCCTCCCACGTCTCCTTCCAATCCCCCATCAACCCATACCCTCTGACCTCACACCACTCCCTGAGCCACTGGTTTAGCTCCCTAATCTTCCTTTTGTGCTCCCCACTAGCCCTTGGCACCGGCAGGATTTCTGAGAAGGAAACTGTGCATCCTATGTCATGACAGACCTTGGCAAGCTCCCTGAATCTTGCCTGTATCTCTAGCTCGCTATTTCCCTCAATGTCATTTGTTCCAGGTGGACCAGTATGTCCGGGGAACCCCCACAATCCTTTGCCAGCTGATATACCTCGTGCTTAGCCCTGTGCACCGTTAGTCCAGGGAAGCATTTGTTCTAACTAGCCAGGCTTCTCCCTCCCTATCCCATTTGATACCCCTGATCATAGAATCCCCCAACAGGAGCACTCTGACCGCTCCTTTTCCTCCATTCCCCCTTCCATGTCCCTCATCCTTTCTACTGGCCCCTCCACCCAGCCGGCTCCTTGTTCCTCCCCCTATCTGGGTGCCACATGCCACCCCCTCCTTATTTACCCTGACCACCCCTCCTCCAATCCTATGCCTCTCCTCCTCCTGAGTATCCTTCTGTACCTTGCTAACTCCCCCCTCACTGCTCGCAACTGGTCCTTCTCCCCCATCTGCTAAACTAGCCTGGCTCGTCCTCCCTTCCTTGCTGTCTCCATTTAGTCCCTCCTTGCTTGTTGTGCTCCCCTGGCCTAAACCCTCAGCTCCCTTTACTAAATCCTCCTTGTACTTCTGGTCCTTCTCCTTTACCTTTCCTCCCAACTGGTCCTTCTCATTGCGCTTTCCTCCCTCTTCCCCCTGCCCCTCCTGCTCTGATTCACTGCTTCCCCATTTTCCTGCATTCCAGGTTCCCCCCTGTTCTTCCTGCTATCTGGCCCCTGCCTCCTGCCCCCCACTCCCTTTCCATCTCTAACCACCCCTGTCATGGCTACATTACCCCCTCATCCTCGAGCAGAAGAAGAGAATTGAAGCAGTTACTGAGTGTAAGATCTGATCCACCTCCCTCCTTGCTTCCTTCTGTCCAGCCCTGGCCATCTGCCTACTTCCCTGAGAATGTTGTCCCTCTGTCCCTCCTTTGTGAGGGTCCCCAGTTACCTGCCTGCTTCCTTGGTAGTGTCCTTTTGGACCCCCTCTGCCAGGGTCCCTATGTGACCCCTGAGTATTCTCCTGCACTCCTTTCCCTATGCTGCTGTCCCCAGTGCTTGGTGCAACCCTGTGGAGATCCCTTGCCCCCTTCCCCAACCATACCTCCCCCCTTCCCCCAGCTGTCTCCTAATCCCCAACCTCCTCCCTAAGCTGTGCCAGCTGGTAACACACTGGGCAACCACCAAACTTCCAAGCCCAGTCCAGTATCATGGCTGCTCCACACCCTGTGCACCCCACCACCCTCCCAAAGATGCCGGCCCTAATGCCATGTGGTTCCATCCCCTTCCAAGTAGGTTTCGTTGGGTGAGTCACCAGGTTTCCCCCAGTCCAAGATACGCCCCTACTGCCTAATCAGGTCACCCACTAATCTTATATACAGTCCCACAGTACACCGGTAACCCTGTTACTAGGTGCAGTACAACACAGTAAACTTATAAGGGAAATGAACAACTCCCTAAGCTCCTCTCTCCCGGCCTTTAAATCCAACCCCCAGTGGCTAGAACTACATGAGCTGCACCTGCAGCCTTTTCCTCCAATTGCAGGGCAGGTGTTCCCCTATAAATTAGCAGAACTCTGGGGAGGGAGGGTGGGGAGGGTAGGTCTTGGGCAGACACCCGACTCAAGAGAGAGTGTATCAGCCCTGTGTCTCCCCTCCAAGCCCAGCAGCCAAATACCCAGGCCCAAGCAAATCCCACCAAATAGGTTTTAAATCAGAAGAAATAGGCCTCCACCAGCGCAGCCTGTTACACAGTGAAACATCCAACAAATGAGCGCACTTACAGCCACCAAACCAGTTTTCAAACTTCCAACAGCCCCCACAACAATACCCTGCTAGCCCCTTAGAAGTAAGAAAGCAAAGAAATAACCTTCTACCAAGTAAAATCCACAAGAACCCTGTAAAAACAACAAGCAGCAGCTACTGTCCTGGAACACAACTGATCCTGTCCCCTTCCAGCTACACAGCTATGTACAAACTGTATTTCTTTGTTTCCACAAAGTGATGACTGTAACAAAATTGTATAATGTTATCTAGGACTGTGGTGCCACCTCTAATTTAGCCAATAGGGCTCACCTCTGTAACTAGAAATGTTTCTATCTTACAGTAACCATGGTAATTATCTTAGGTATGTAATGTTAGACATTCCGTCTTCTACCTTGCAGACCCCAGGAGACATGGAGATTCCTCAAGGTACAGGGAACGCTTAGCATTGGCTCCCAGTTCCTAATGGTAAGACCTGCTTAGGGCGACTGTGAGTTTCCTTCAACTTAGGGTGACTGTGAGTTTCAGCAAAATAGGTCTCTTCAAATCAGCACTCAGATCTCATCTGGCCAGCCAACAGATTTGCTCCTGCTTCCCCTGATCTCCTCTCCCTGAAATCTGACCTGGAACTCCCCCCATCATTTGCACCTATCAGCTGCCCAACTTGCATTGCACCAACCCTTACTCCCATTTCCCCCTACCCCCACTCCTGCCCCCATTCCATTTCATCAGGTCTTCAACCCACTTCACTACCCATTTTCTTCACTTTCTGCCACAACTACCCCTCCTTCACTTACCCCATGACAAAGTGACCCCGAGCCTGAGGTTACTGCCATCCTTCTGCCCACCCCTATCTTTACCCCCCATCACGGTCAACTATATTGATTAATCAATTTTTCCTTCCAAAAATTCTTTATCTTTTAGGTAATGTACAGTAGCTGCTATTATTGTTCCTGTTATTGTGTTAATTTCCCTACAGCTTTCACTGTCTCGTCGCATTCCTGTATTGTACTGTGTATGTTTGATTCTTTATGCCTGATGTGGAACCTTTGTAAATGAGATTGTAATCCTAGATTTCAATGCTAGATTTCCTTTTGGTAGTAATAAACAAGCTTTATTACTCTTATGCAATGTGTCTGTGATTCCTTGCATTCCCATTATTGCCAATAACCTGAGAGTGAGGGTTTAGACCTCCTGACACCCTGGTCAGGTGGACTCACACCTGGAAATTAAATTTAAATTCCTCCAAGTACAAGGTGTTACATCTAGGGCTGGGGAACCCCAAACACGAGTACACCTTTGGAGGGGAGGCACTAGAGGCCTCAACTGGGGAAAAGACCTGGGGGTCATAGTGGATGCAAGTATGAATAACTCTGGGCAGTGCAGGAGAGCGGCTGTCAAAGCAAACAGTATGTTAGGATGTATCATAAGGGGGAATCATCTCGAGGAGCAGGGAAGTGATTCTGCCACTGTACAATGGTCTGGTTAGATCACACCTTGAGTACTGTGTGCTCTACTGGAGACTGCACTTAAAGAGGGACATACAGCTCCTGGAGAGGGTCCAGAAGAGGGCTACCAAGATGATACAAGGACTAGGGGATCTGGCGTATGAGGAAAGACTTGAGGAGCTTGGCCTGTTTTCATTGGAGGAGCGAAGAGACAGAGGGGACATGATTGAGGTCTTCGAGTACCTCAAGGGAATAAATAGGGTAAACACAGAGGAGAAATTTAGACTAAAGGAGGGAGGTATCACCTGAGGGCATGTTTTGAAGTTGGAAGGTGGAAGGATGAGGGGAAAAGAGGAGGAGTTTTTTCACTGAGAGGGTGGTAGAACATTGGAATGCACTGCCTCATGACCTGGTTCAGGCTTCTACAGTAGAGGGCTTCAAGAGAGGGTGGGACAGATACAGAAAGGGAAAGTTTCAGGGGAAGGTCTGGACCAGGGGGGTGGGGATGGATGTTAGAGGTTCTGGAACACAAGGGGGGAAGGCCTCAGTACCCAACTAGGGACCTGAGGCTTGAGCAGACTCAATAGACCATATGGTCTAATCTGCTGGCAATTAGTATGTTAGTATCTTAGTATTCTAGGTTAAAAGTTAATTCAGTAAGAACTTTGGATCTGAAAATGTATGCAACATTTCTGATATACGAAGAACATTGGTGTATAATAGAGCTAATCAATAGCCCAAAAAAAATCCTGATGAAAAGTCTTGAAATGTTGGTTAAATGAAGGTGGCATTGTGAATTAATAAAGCACTTAAGGAAGAAGTTTTACATTGGTCCAACCTATTTAAACTTTAGCAAGGCCTTTGAGATGACACTACATAGAAGACTGATAAGGAAGTTGACCAGTCTAGAAGTGGGATCCCTAGTGGTAAATTGCTTTAGAAACTGGTTAAAGGATAGGAGACAGAGGGCTGTTGTTGATGGTACTCATTCTAAAGAGGGAAGTATGACAAGTGGGGTACTATGGGGCTCAGTACTTGGACCAGTGCTCTTCAATTTCTTTATAGGGGACATTGCAGAACAGCTGGAAGAGAAGGTATGCATTTTTGCAAATAAAACCAATGTCTGCAATATGGTGGACACTCAGGAAGGGGTGGAAAAATTGTGCAGGGATTTTGGAAAACTCAAGGAATGGTCAAAACCATAGCAGTTGGGATTCAAGTGCCAAAAAATGCAAATAAATACATCTAAGATATAGAACCAAGGCACTGATTATAGGATAGGAAGGGGGGGGATTAACAGTCACTAGGCAGGAAAGGGAACTCAGGGTGATGATATCTAAGGACCTCAAGGTTGCAATGATATGTGACAAGGCAGTGGGCAGGGCTAGTGGAATGCTAGGTTGCATAGGGAAGGGTGTCTCCAGTAACAGGAAGGGGAAGGTGATGTTGCCATTGCATCACTCACTGGTGCAGCTACACCTAGGATACTGTGTTAAGTTTTGGAGACTGCACCTTAAAAAGGACATAGACAGAGTAGAGGGGGTCCAGAGGAGGGCAAGTAAAATAGTGCATGGTTTTCATAAGAAGCCCCACAAAGAGAGATTACAAGATCTCAACATGTAATCTGTGGAAGAAAGGAGAGACAGGGGTATGACAGAGATATACAAGTATTTCAAAGGTGTGAAAAGAGTACTGGTGGGAGTCTCTTTCAGATGAAAACAAGCACCAAAAAGCATAGGGCATGCAATAAGCTGAAAGGTGGGGGAATTCAATAGTGATGCGAGGAAATATTTCTTCACTGAAAGGGTAGTAGATGCCTGGACTAGATTGCCAGCAGAAGTAGTGGAGGCTAGAACAGTGGGAGGGGTCAAGCATGCATGGAATAGACATAGCAGTATATTGGATATGATGCAGGAAGGCGGGAGAGTCAATGGACACCAGATAGGGTCTGCTGAGACAGAATCTGTAGGACACACCTGGGCAAACTAGGTGGGCTAAGCAGTCCTTTTCTGCCATCATTTTGTTTGGAAACTATGTTTCTATGTTTCTGCAAGTATCTCACAGGGGTGAACTCTGTGCAGAAGGGGAGTCTCTTTCACATGAGAAAGAGCACTAGGACCAGGGGCATGCAATGAAGATGGAGGGGGGAGTTTAATTGGGATGTGGGGAAGTACTACTCCACTGAAAGTGTGATAGACACCTGGAACAGACTGCCAGTAGAAGTGATGGAGGCAAAAACAGTGGGGGGGCTATAAACATGTGTGGGATAGACATAGGGAATATTAGTAAATAGGTGTGGGGGGTTCACCAGAGAAAAGTTATAGTCTGTCATGACAGATTAGGCATGGAACATCTGGAAAGACTGAGTGGGACAAGCTACCAAATAAAATCTATTTTTCTGTGTTTCTCTGGCAGCTGTACTGAGAAAACAGACTGACCAGTTCAGGTAGAGCAGGAAGGGATATTAAAGGAACAAGTGCTAGAAGAGCAGAGGGAGTAAGAGGAAGGAGCAGAGGGGGAAAGAAGGTTTGACAGGTATGAGGAAAGGGATGCACACCAGTACTTAGAGAGAAGAAAAGAGCAGTAGGATAGGTGCCAGGAAGATAAGAAGGAAGGGTGAGGAGCTGATATGAGGAACAGCAGTAAGAGGGGAAAAGCCAGAAGAAAACTGACAGGAGTGAAAGACAGGATCCAGTCTGATTAGGGTAGATTTGGAGGAACCACCATAGACCACATCTGCCGAATCAATTAGCAGGAGAATCATTTTAAGGACAATTTCACATTGAACTGGAAATAGAAGACAGGATTTGTTCCTGTAAAGGGCATCTAGTTTGAGGTGTAATTTCTTGAGGATGACATCAATGTGGACTGAAAAGTTGAGATAACTATCAAGCCATACCCCAAGATACCTGAAAGAGGTGACTGACTCAAGGGGAGTGCCATCAAGGGAAGAGAAGAGACAATGGTTTGACCAATGCTACTAAGTTAATCTTGACAATTGAACAGCATGGAGACAGTTGTTTTGGCATTCAATGACAGCTAGTTTGTGCAGAACAAGCAGTGGACATTATCAAAGTCACAGTGTAGGGACTGCTCCAACTGGGGGATGGAAGTTCTGGAGGCATAAAGACTAGGTCATCAGTGTACATATGTATATTAGCTGAGATACACGCTGAGGGGAGGTTATTTAGAAAAACGGAGAAGAGGATAGGGTCCAGAACTGAGCCTTAGGATGCTTCACAGGTTATGGGCATGGGAGCCAACACGGATTCCCCAACTTGGACAGACTGGCTAGGACCAGAGAGGTAGGAATGGAACCAGTTCACTGCTAAAGCTGAGGACCCAGCACATGCCAGCTTATCAAGGAGGAGAGGAGACTGGAAGGGGCAGGAAGTGTCCTTCACCTTGTTTTCATTTTGGTAAAAGTGCTGGTGAACTGGAAAGCAAGATGAGTTGATGATGCCACCACTGTCATTTTATTGGCAATAAAATGACTGTACTGAGCTTTCAGCAGTCATTTTATTGAGAATAAAATGGTAGCTCAGTGTGCTTACGCAACTGGATATGATATGATAATGCTTGTGTAACTTGAGTAACTTGAATTTTGTGTGGCTTTCCACCTCTCTGTCCGTGGGATATACCTCCTGTAGGGGTATGACGCAAGGAACCCTAGTGAGGGATCCCCCCCAACAGGTGCTGGAAATGAATGAGTCAGCTAAAGGTAGGTTAGGAAGAAGCCCATGGGTAAGAGAGGCCAGCCGCTGGAGGAGGAGGGGTGGATGGTGGGCAATGAAAATGAATCCTGAGGGCGTCCAGGAAAAGTGATGTATTTAAGCTCAATGGGGGAGTGACGTTATTGCTCCACCCATTGAACCTCGGGCTTAAACCCCTCCCATTCAATGTGCTTATGCAACTGGATATGATATGATAATGCTTGTGTGACTTGAATAACTTGAATTTTATGTGGCTTTCTGCCTCTCTGTCCATGGGATATACCTCCTGTAGGGGAACAACGCAAGGAACCCTAGTGAGGGTTTCCCCATACAGGTGCCGGAAATTAATGAGTTGGCTAAAGGTAGGTTAGGAAGAAGCCCAAAAATAATACCTGAATTGTCAAGCGTTGAAGAGAGAAGTGATTAATGAATTTTGTGAGAAGGGCTAACTTCCTGAGGAGAGAGGGGAAAGCCGGGCCACTATCTGCCTCCTCCAACAGCGGAACCTAACTAGCTAAGAAGAATATCACTAATTCTAACTAATATTATGACCATTGGCATGGAGGAGAGGAAAAAAACCCTTTGAGGAGGAAACCTCTGGGGATCCAAGGCCTAGGTCGCCTTCCCTCCAGGCTGATGATGTTTGAATTGAGGATGTATATTTTTAGAAAGAAAGGGTTCGGTAACTAGAGGGAAATGAGTAGTGAGGATGATGATGGGATATGAAAGATCCCTAAAAGAAAGCACAGATCAAGGATGGAACATGAGGCTGTGTGCAGCTCGAATGCAAACTTAAGGCACAATTAATGCTGATAGTGATGATCACTGCAAGCGGTCGTTGGGTCGATGAGGTAGCGGAAGATCTAAAATAGGTATGATTGATTGAGTGAGGTGAGGAAGTAGAAATTGAGGATGATGAGGCATGAACGATTAGATCCTGATGTTGTGGTCAATGAATAGCATCAGAGTCAATGATGGAATGCTTGAAGGAACGATAAACTAGATACACCCTGTTGGAACTAAGGAGGGTATGCTCGAGTAGTCGATGTAAGATATTAGATCTAGAAGCAAGGATAGGAAGCAGTAAGTCCATTTATGAGTCAGAGCAGCAATGGGTATCTGGATGTGCTCATAAGGATATTCCAGATGAGTCAATGAGGAGACCAATAATATTGTAGACTAGCTTGAGGGAGCGATGCATTTGATAGAGTTATGCAAGTAAGCAGGCACTGAAGTTAAAGAGACATTCTTGATTATGCAATGTGGATTATTAGAACCTGAATGATTAGATCCTGAAGTTGTAGTCGATAAGGTAGAACGGTATTAATTGATAGGAATGTTAGAGTAGGCGATGTAAATGGATGAGCTGTGAAGTAATGCTGAAGGAAGATGACTGGATTCATGAATTCGACATGCCTGGAGTTATGAACTCTATGCATTCAGCAGGATGGCCGTAGCTGATAGGTGGCATAGGAGTATGATAGGATGCCCAAAAAGAATGCCGACAGCAGGCCAAGAGGGAGAGAAGCCTGGACAGCTGGAAGTGAACTGGAAGAGGGGAGATGGAAAGAACCAAATGAAACTGGCACGAAAGAAGCACACCAATGAGGAACCTTGAAAAGAGGTAGATTCTGAGGCCAAGAAGGGAGACCAGGAATAGGAGGCAACTCGGTTGAAGTGATCGAGAATCAAAACTGGACAAGGTAAGAAGAGGAGTGAGCAGACTCGAACGAAGTATGATGAGTTAAAGAGAAAATGAAGGAAGCCTATGAGGGCAGAATTCTGGAGAGTATAGGCACGGAACTGGAAGAAGAGGACGAGAATGATCAGGAACAGAACCTGAACGAAGGTATCAAGCACCAGGGAGTGAGATGAACGAAGATGCTCCTCAAAAGGAGACTGATGCCAAGGACAAAAAGGCGCATCGGGAACCAGATGATCTGTGAACTAGAGGGCAAGTGCAGGATGGTGATCAAGGGGAGGCAAATCGGACAAAAGCAAGGAGAAGGGAAGCCAAGAGTGGAAAGAATCCATGACGGTCTGGACAAGAAGAAGCGCTAGGCTGAGGAAGGGAACAGGAATGGATGAAGTATGATGAGTGAAGGACACCATGAAGGCAGATACTGGAGAGCGAGGTATGAACGGACGAAGGGTGATAGGGAGGGCAAGAGGGTAGCATGGGACCCAGCCAGAATGGGAGGAGAACTGCATGGGGTGAGTCGGATTAGGCCACACAAGATACAGGATAGGCATAGCCATACTGAGCAAGGGAACAGCATGGACATGGCAACAAACGAAGGCAAGGCATACCGAGAGAGGGAATGAATGAGAACAGCAGGTCAAGGCCAGGCATCATGGAACTGAGGGGTTAAGGAGAAGAAGGATCACCTGGCGAAGGGATCAACTATGGAGGACGTCGAGCAAACAGGCTGCTGAAGGAGGAAGGCACTGCAAGGTGGCAGGAGGGCAAGCTGAATGAGGTAGCAAGTATGCCTGGGCGATCGAAGGTTGGATGGAGTCAGCCAGGGAGGGCCAGAGGATATGAATGGCAAAGGAAATGAATAGATATGTCATAGCACAATGAGACAGAAGCCATAACTGGATTGAAACCAGGATGGACGAGTTTGCAGAAAGAGCCCAGGAGAAGGAGCAGAACGCGAGATGCCGAACCAGGAGTAGGTGATGGGGAAAGTGAGGTAGGAAAAACTAATCTCAGAGTCAATGGAAATAGATAAGCACAGGACAACCAAAATGATTGGCGGCGGAGGGAACGAGAGCCATACGAAACATCGGAGATATACAAGTAATCAAACCTAGTAAAGAGACGGGCGAGGAGAAACACAGTCAAAAAAGGTCGGAATACTATGAGGAAGAGATGGGAAAGCATACATGCCTGTTGAAGCTGGTGAACACAAGCAGAACTATGGGGCATATCCTCAGAGCTGGGGGGGAGATAATGGGAAAACATCAGAAAGCACAAGGTGCGCAGAAGGCAATAATCAGCACGTGAAGTGGTCTACAAGGGGAGAGACTGAAAACAAAGGAGGGTGAGACTTGCTGGGCAGAATTATACAGGCTCCCAAGGGAGACTGGTACCGAGGATAACATGGAAGGATGCAGCTGGTAGCTTTCAGATTCTAGCATTGCAGAAAGACGAGGTAGCCAAAGATGAAGGAACTAGGGTCAGCATCCGAAAGCTGGCAAGCTGTGCGGCTGGAAAGATCTGAGAGGTGGCCATGGTGGAAGATCCCAAGGATGTGGAACTGTTGGGTCCGGGAGTAGGTGCACTAGCGCACTGGGAGGTTGCAGAGCTGCACGGAGGCAGAGGAGCTGAGACTGCAGCTGCCTCCAGTTGGGGGCAGCGTGAAACCAGAAGCAGGGAGCAGAAGATTGATTGAATGGTTGAGTAAGATGAGGAAGTAGACACTGAGGCTGATAAGGCATGAACGGGCGATATGAATGAGGAGATCCGGATGTGGGGTGAGGAGAGAACAGAGGATTTGATGGGATGATGCAAGTAATGAGGCTCCTCGAAAGGAGATATACTTCGAGGCCAAGAAGGCATATCTGAGACCAGAGGGTATTCAAACGAAGGGGGGAGATATGCTTGATAAAGCAATGTAACCACATAGACTTCTTGAAATGAGGTAGAGCCAGAAATTAATGGAGTGATGAGATGAAGTAGGCTCCTCAAAATGAGGTAGATTTGGAAATAAATGTGAAGGAAACTGGAATGATGGTGGATAGCCTCCAGCCAGCCTGTAGCAAGGGGCGACAGACAGGAAGGCATGGCCAGGAATGGAGACAGAGCTGAATCAAGGTGACTGACACTGCAGGCTAGAGGGAAGCGGCCAAGGCATATCAACAGAGTGATTTAAAGAGATGAGTGGTTGAGGCGAAATATGGCAGAATGCGAGCAAATCAGATGAGGAGTGAAACCATGACTGGAAAAATCCATGACAGCCGAAACCGGAATGTATCCGGGAAGGGAGCCTTGATGAGATAAGAAATGGGTAATGAGGACTGGAACCAGGAACCTAAGGTCAGAAAGGACGTAGGACAGTAGGGATTGAATTGGATGAGCAGGTCGAGACAAGGTATAGCTGGTATGGAAGGAGAACCGGAGGAAGGATATGATTCATGAGAGGTCATGATAGGTATGCCAAAGAGAATTCTGGTTCTCAGGACATATTGAAGCAGCTGGAGATGGCTCAATGGTGAGGTGTGTAAAATTGTAGTAAACGGAGGCAGTGTGATGATGAGGAATGACAATGGAGTGAAGCCATGATTGGAATGAAGCCGTGATGGCTGGCACGAAGAAGGTAAATAGGAACTGTCAAGGTACGATGAGGGAAGGAAGCCCAGAAGGCCAGAATGAGTAAGGGTTACGAAACCAGATGGAAAATTAGGCAGGAATTGCCTGAAGCTGATCTTTCATGCGCAGACAGTGCCACCTGCTGGTCGGTAGGAGAACCTGTGCATGACAGAGCAAGAATACCCCCGATATAGGCTAGACTGCAATGTAGCAGATTGGTATAGAAAACGTCCTTCCAGGAACAGCATGCCCTGGGAGGCAGTGGAAGTGCAGGATAAACCCCTCAAAAAACAACACGCACACAAAAAAAAAAAATCATATTTAATGTACGTGCAAAATGCGGCAGGTGAAGGAGGCTGCAAAGCAGTGCAAGGACACCTCGGACCAGTCCAAACCACAGTGTGTGGGGATCTAGAACAGGCAGAACTTCCACAGTGGAAGAAAGCAAACCCTAGATGCACTGCCGAAGCTGGACTGGCAAGGCCGGACAGAAGCCACAGTTTACCCCTGACAGTCACACACATCACGGGAATGCCCCCAGCATAGTAAAAGCCTGAGAGCTTACCCCATTGTAGGACACCACCAACCCTCCAGTAACTGAGTAGGTGAAAGTAGAACCCCGGCAGGTGCAGAGTCGAACAAGCTGAAAAAACATCCAGTAGACACCCAGGCCAGGGCCAGATCAATGGCCATAGTAGAAACAAAATGATCAGTCCCCTAGTCAGGAGATAGGCACCTCAGAAGAAGTCAGAAACCAGCCCAGGACTCATATAAACTAGTGTGGAAACAGCCATAGCCATGTCCAAAGTCCCTAAACTGATTGTACTGCCATTGAGGCAGGATGGTGTGCACCGAACCACATGCATGCAGCAGGAAGAGGAGAAATCATTGGGGTGCAGAGCAGCTCTCGAGTCCTGGATAACGCAAGGAAGGTCACGGGTGACTCGAAGGCACTGCCTATCCTGTCACTCATGCGTGCCGAATGATAGCCAAATGTGAGCATAGCTGGGAAAAAGCAGAATGCCAACTATGCAAGTTAGGTAGAAGGAATGATAGCTGTGGAAGTGTGATAGATGCCAAGAGGGTGATGAACTCCAGCTGAAGGTAAGCAACGCAAGCGATTATAAGAGGGGGTGAGGAGGGCCGCAGCTAGTGGGGAAGGAAAGTGAGCAGGAGGGCGAAAGGGAAGGAGGAGGAGGTCTGAATGGGCTAGAAGCCGAGGGGAAGGCAGAGAACAGGGTGAAGCCTGGACGCGCGAGTGCAGGAACCTGGAAGTGAGAGGATGAATGGAGCAGCAGCTCCTAATAGCAGACGGGCAGAAATTCTGAGGGGAAAAATGATGGGAATGGGCACCAGGATCAGGGGCAGATGTGAAGGAGAGCAGACAGGGAATGGGAAAATAGATGCAATGCACCCAGGGTGGCGTATGCCCTATGCAGAGTGAGCAACACAAGGAGCTACCCCAGGACAGCCAAATGGGGGAGGCGGGGGGGGGGACGACTAAAATTCAGGAGGTAAAGGGACAGAAAGGCAAGATAGTGAGAGAGCAGCAGGAAAACGGCTGACTAGGCCTTCGGCTGCAACGAAAATGAATCCTGAGGGCGTCCAGAAAAAGTGACGTGTTTAAGCTCAATGGGGGAGTGACGTTGTTGCTCCGCTCATTGAACCTCGGGCTTAAAGCCCTCCCATTGTGAGTCTGCTGTGGAATAAACAGTTTGTAACTCTGACTTTTGATTGGACGAAAAGGTCCACATGCACTGTAGTATTATAAGCAATAACCCATGACAGGGCATCAGATTCTAGAGAATCCCCTGACAGAAATGTAAGTGTACTGTGTACATGCAGAATGCATGCCACATGCTTAATTGTGTAATGTCTGTATGTGGTTTGAATACTCAAAGTGAACCTAAGCGAACGAGGTCTAAATAGCAAATCAGGTTTGCATGCTGCAAGCTTGACATGTGCAGCAGGTAAGCTGGTGAGTACACCTAAAAATCACATCAGGTTTGTGTGTTGCATGCTTGACATGAGTGCAGCAGTTAAGCTGGTGCCAACATCATTTAATGAGGTTCACATGTTACATGCTTGCCATGTGTGCAGCAACTCAGCTGGTGCAAATCCCATCTAAAAAAACACATCAGTTTCTATTTCTCATACTATTGCCAGCTAATAGAGCTATTAAAATAAAATGTTCATTTATTTCCCACTAAAATTAGGTAAACTCATTAATTCTGATCCTTTTGCAAGTTGTTTAATGACATTTGATTTATATCATGAAATTGCTATTAATTTATAAAGCATTGTTTATTTACTGCATTAAATGCCTAGGATATGGTCAGCCAACATCTCCCATTCCAGATGTGTGAAGAAGGGCCTCTGTGTTGTGAAGCCTGACCTTTTTGTTTTGGGCCATGCAAATCCCCTTATGCATATTTTGTGCTACAAATGTGCTTCTCCATGACTGTTTCAGTTCACTTACCTTCCTTTACACGGTCTGGGACCTGACTACCTTAAAGAGCTCCTGATTCTGTACTCTTCTGTCTGCCCCCTATGCTCCACTGAAGCTGGCTTACTAGCTGTACCACCCTCCCATTTAAAAAGATTGGGAGATAGGGCCTTTGGGGTGGCTGCGCTACTCCTGTGGAATTCTCTTCCACCATATAGTAAGGCTGTGCCAGCTCGGTGGAGACCTTTAAAATCTCTGTTAAAACTTATTTATTTGATAAAGCTTTTAATCTGCTTTGAATTAATTTATTCTGGTGTTGTTTTTCTGTATTTTGCTGTTACTTTGTTTAGTGCCCTGAGCCCTTGGATAGTGTGCTATTTAAATGCAATTTGCCTTGCCTTGCGTTTGTCATTCTGCATTGAGCATATACACTATGGCCATGCTCAGCACTCTTTCTACTGAGTAAGGTCTTGAAAGCATGCACCATACCTCACATTTTGTTGTTGAAATGAGGGACATGGACACTCAAAATGAGGGACAATGAGGGATACTAAACCTCACAATGATCAGGACACATCCTGAAACATGGAGATACAGTACCTCAGAACACAATGGAAACCATTGTATTTACTTGTACCGATATTAGCACCTGAGAATGAATTTCTACCATAAAGCAGTGGTGTCATTAGGTAGGCAGAGGGGGGCAGTTGCCCTCCCTCCCTCCCGCATTTGTGCCCAGGTTGTTCTTATGGTGTGGTAATAATGGCATTAAAATTGAATTTAATCTTTTGCTCAATAATTGCTCCCCTGGCCTATGTGCACTCACACTACAGGTGCACTCCTGACTCAACTGTGTCTGTATTGCATTGTCCACTCTCTCCACCTATTAGCAGCGGCACCATCACATGTGATGTGCAGGAGCTCCAGTCAAGCAAAAACACATGAGTCATGTGAGTGTGACACTGTCTCTCCCGCCACAGAGTAGACAGGCTGCACACTACAGCTTGGAGGAGTCCGTGAGCCCTGAACTCTCAATAGCAGTGTTGTGGATGCATATTTTTGTTGGTTTGCTCTTCATGAGTCTTCATCTCCCCTCCTGGTGGTGGAAGGGGCAGAGGGTGAGCTAGAAGCAAACTCGAGACTAGGCTACCTACTTACTCTACTAGGCTCACCTCACAAAAAAAACAGCACAGGTTCCCCATGTCAGCAAGTTAGGCCTATCAGCAGCGGTGACAGCAGTGTGGGTGGCCTTCATAGGCCTTGATCAGTGCAGTGTGGCAGCAGCCAAGCAAGAAGCAAGCAACACAGGTTGGGTGGGTTCAGTTGGTGAGGTGACTTAGTTGTGGATCATGCTGGGGACTAAGATGGTCAGTTCTAGCATCCAGCTTCTGGCAGAAGGATAGAGGAACAATGGACTGAAAACTGTGCTGGTGGCACATCAGGCTCTGCCCAGGTTCTGGCCAGATGGCAGGGTAAGTAAAAGGAAATAATTTTTTTACAGGGGGACTGGGGAAGAAGGAAGGATTGAAATATTGAGCGTGTCATTCACATTTCTGTGCCTTTGGGCAGCTTCATGACCCATTTGGGATAGGTATTGAATGGAATGGAGTCGGGGAGAGAAATCAGGACAAAGTTTTTTCTTTTGGGGGGGGTTCAGAACTTCAGCCAGGAAAACAATTGGTTAGTAACTGGGTGGATGTAAGCCCAAATCTGATGCACTGCTCCGGGGTATAGACAGATGAATCTTATACATTTTAATTTTTCCTGATTTGTATATCACTTTTCAGTCACAACAAATAAGTTTTGCTTTTAAAGACATTCCAGAGCTTGTCGCCTAGGTGCTAACTAGCATCTGGCCTCCACTGGTTATTGGCTCCCCCTGCTGAAGTCTGAAATGGCGGCCCTGCCATAAAGTCTAAATTTACAGGACATCCTCTGCATAAGCAGTATGTTTTCCATGAGGGGTGGATGAGGAGCAGAGCTGTTTTCTGGTGTAAAATGAGGGCTGTCCCTTGTATTCAGGGACAGTTGAGAGGTATGGTATGCACAGACTATTGGAACGCCACTATAGTCTGGCTTATTCTCCCCACAGTGAAGCTGACTTCCACATCCCAACGCTCAGACACATTATGATATAGGGAAAGGCAGACTGCAGGACATGCACCATTGAAATGAATGGGGGTATTTTTTTTGTTACTATTTTATACATTATTAATGGAGAGTTGGAGATTAATGAAGGCCATTGCTCAACTAACAAGGGCTTGTTAGTATAACAGTGGCCTTCATTATTCTCCAACTCACCATCATAATGTATAAAATAGTAATAAAAAAAAACTCCATTCATTTCAAGAGGGTATGCCCCAGCACTCTGACTCATGAATATCATCTGTTAAAGACTCCTGCCTCTGGCTCCCTAGTACTCAGGTAAGAGACTCCTGACTTATATCTATACTTGGTGGGTTATCTGAAGCAGCATGGCCACACCTGCTACAGTTGGCGTGCATGGGGGGGCTGGCCATGTGGGTGGGTATCGAGCTATTGCTACTTTTGTGTTTACCCCTTAAAGTCTGTTTGCACGGAAGCATTCAAAACTATGGAGAGAAAATAGTAGGAGTTCAGGCCAGACAGAAGTAATTAAGTAGTTTTGTGGGTAAGTGTGTGTGTTGGGGGTGGGAAGAACCACATGTGTTTCCATTGATATGTGTGCTACAGTTCAGCTGTGGATTTGAGATGAGTAGCCCCATTCCAGATCACTAGGGAGCCCTTCTAGGCAGTTCAGTAAAAGTGACACCAAAAGGCATCAGAGAACAAGCACCAAAAAATCCATAAATGCTGCAAGGGGGCGCTGAAGACTGTTGAAAGGAGCAGAGGTGTGAATGGTGTAAATGAAAGCTAAAGCTTTTAAAGCATATTGACGTCTCTGCTCCTTCAGTGGGACTGTCTGCCAGTGGCCCATGGTGTCTGATTCAACAATTCGAGATGTCAGGGGATCGGTATTGATAGCTCATATTTAGGTAAGTCCTTTAATGCTTCCTTGGCCGATTCATATTCGTTAGTGCCTTGTTCTAGTTGTACAATCAGGTGGGCCAGGTATGGTGTTCTAAACTTATATTTTTTTAGCCTGGAGAGCTTGGAAAATTGGATCATAAGCCCTACGAAGTTTCGTGGTCTGTGGGGCATTATCAAATAGGACCCTTGTTTGCCCTTAAGACTTTTTGTTTAGTCTAGGCCATTTCAATTTTTTTTTCTTTTATGAAGAAGTTCAAAAAATGCATAATTATAGATCTGGGACTGGCTGAGAAGTCCCAAGGTTTTGGGCCTAATGACCGTTGGGCCCATCCAATATCAATAGGAAAGTTGGGTCCAAGCTCCAGGGCCGTACATGAAAAGGAGTCCAAAAAGGCAACCATATCAGAATCTTCAGTATTTTTGGGCAGCCCATAAAGCCTGATATTTTTATGGTGAGCATGGTTTTCAGCGTCCTCCTGCCTCACCATAATTGTTGGCTGGGTATCAATGATTTCTTGGAAGGGTTTGTCTAGATCACCCAGTTGATTATCTAGTGTAGTGGTATGGTTTTCCAACTCGTCGGTCCTCTGTTCTAATCCAGCGAGGTCTTTATGTAGATCCTGCACAGCCTGCTAAGCCCTGAAAGACAGGATCTCCTGGTACACAGTTTCAAATTTGATCTTCTTCGGCTTGTTTTTTCCCTGAGTCGCCCATGATTCAATTGAGTCGGCCATTAATTTGGATGGTATGTCTGCAGCCTGCGATTGTTCCAAATCAGGTTACTCCGAACATGAAGAAATCAGGGCTTCTGACTGAAAATTCACTTTTTCTCTACCAGGTTACATTTTGGCACTTTAGTTATCCCTGCTATGTCCGTTTCAGTGTAGATCAGCAGAAATTTGAGCAGAAGTGAGGTGTATTTTGTCAGATGGGAGATAGAAACTTAGACATTGTCAGCAGATAAGGACCTCCTGGCCCATCTAGTCTGCCCATATGCCCTTGTACTAGATTACTGCTTCTGACCCACTCACTGTTGAACCTCTATGGTTTCCTTATGCCTGTCCCAAGCATGCTTGAATCCACCCACAGTGCTAGCTCCCACCATCTCCTGAAGCAGACCGTTCCATGTATCCACCACCCTCTCTGTGAAGAAGAACTTCCTCACATTCTTTCTTAAACTCCCACCTTCCAATTTCATGTCATGCTCCCTCGTTCTTGTGCTCCTCCTGTATTGTAAAATGTCTCCCCTACCCCCCACATCTTGTTTATACCCTTGAGGTACTTGAATGTTTCTATCATGTCCCCTCTTTCCCTCCTTTCTTCTAGAGAGTACATATTGAGGTCCCTTAATCTCTCCTCATAAGTCTTGTGTTGCAAGCCCTGTACCATCTTAGTTGCCCTGCTCTGGACCATCTACAGCCTGTTAATATCCTTATGAAGGTGCGGCCTCCAGAACTGCACACAGTACTCCATGTGAGGCCTGAGCATGGTTTTATATAATGGAATCTCCACCTCCCTCCTTCTGCTGGTGATACCCCTGCCGATGCACCCCAGCATTGCACTAGCCCTCCCAGCTGAGATGGAGCTGTTAGGCTATGCTGCCTTCTCTTTTAGGCGCCAACCAGAAGTCCTCTTTTTTAATTTTTATGTGAATAAAATGTCTCACGCTTGCATCTTGTACCATAATTTCATTGCTGTGTTTTCCTTCTGCACCCACTTCTTCCTACAGTGGCCAATCTCTTTTTGCTGTTGATGTAGTTAAGAATCTTGAAGTCATTTTGGACTGCAGGCTGATACTAAACCAGCAGGTGTCAGCAGGGGTCTGATCTGTCTTCCACCATCTTTGAAACATGATCAGGATTAAACTGCACCTGGCTCCTGCTCACTTGGTGATGATCATCATGCTTTCATTACCTCTAGGTGAACTACTGTAATACTGTGTACTTAGGGCTATCCAGAGGTTTAATGAGATACCTGCAACTGGTCCAGAATGCTGCAGCTCAGCTGGTGGCAGGAACTTCTCAGAGGGACTACATCACGCTGGTGCTGAATGTGCTGCACTGGCTGCCTTTGCATGGTGCATAACCTCTGAGATGCGATTGTTAACATACAAGGTCCTGCATGGTTTGAGACCCGACTACTTGAAAGATCTGCTCGTTCCTTATCTCCCAACCTGATTCCTCCACTCCACTGATGCTGGTTTACTTGCTGTTCCCTCTTCCTGTTTGACACAATCTGGGGACAGGGCATTTTCAGTAGCAGCTGCAATGTTGTGGAATTCTCTTCCAGGCAGTATCCACTCTGTTGGTATGTTGGAGGCCTCAAAGATCACTCAAAACGTGTTTATCTGAGCAGGCTTTCCCCATCTAGCTAATACCAGATGAATAGCAGTTTATGCATTTTAAATGGCTGTGATTTATTTATTTATTTATTGTTATACTTTATCTTGTTATGGGTTATGTATGTTTTTAATATGTTAAATTATGTACAACACCCTGAGCCTTTGCAAAAAGGTGCTATATAAATACAGTTGCCTTGCTTGGGCAAAGCAGCACACCCATGGTGCATGGCCCAGACCTGTACTTTGCTTCATCCGGAGCCCTGCTTAATTTTGTTGCTCTAACACTAACAGATGCATTAACATAGCTTTCTGTAATTAATTTACCTAATTTGAGAAAATGATATATACAGCGTAGTCAGACACATTGCAACGTAATAACTTGCAGTGAATGACATGTCACAAAATACTGCATGACAAAAGGACCTAACTGTGATTGAATTATGCTGTTCAATACAGTATATTACAGCATTTTGTGATATACTGCAGTTACTGCACTGAACTAAAACGTAAAGTTTTCTTGGTGCAGGGCCCTGTGAGTCCTGCTAGAAGCAGCACAACTACTGCATGGGGCACAGACCTGTAGATTTCCTTGTGCAGGTCCCTATGGGCCTTACATGTATCAGCAGACCTATGAAGCACTGGGCCATACCTGCAAACCCTATGTGAAGCAGCAGATCCACTGGGCATAGGACCAGACCTGTAGTTTGTGCAACCCACTTTTGCCCTGCCAGCTAATCATGCATATGCTCAGATTGGGGTGGGCATGGCTCAGGGCAATCTCTATGTCTAGTGGTGCTTAGCTGTTCAGCTTCAAGGAGTCCTCTTGCAATTAGATGCGTCACAGCTACTATACTTTCATTCCTTTCAGAGACACAAATTGGCACCATGTAAAAATGAGCACTCAGTACAAGAATTAGCAGTTCATATGTGATCCCTTTGCTTATGAGAGAGTCTCATTCCTGCTAGTTCATTCATGCAGTTTCAATTCATTTCATAGATACTGTACACAGGAGCACAGAGCTCCGAAATGTTCGTTACAAGTAATACATGTTCATAGCAGCAACATGCCAACCACCTTAGGGCCACTTAACCACTCATGTTATTCAGTGGACTGTGCCATCTTTAAAGCCAGTAAACCAGGCATACTAGAAGCCAGTCAACTGGGGAACCCATTTACCCCGCTATTGGATACTCATAAACAGATACTGCAAAGCCAGAGCCATTTGTCACTAGCTGCATACCTGATTCAGACATACTTTCTTACTCATGAGGATTATCCATACATGGGCATGTTAAGGATTCTGGGCCCTCACCTTTCCTGCAGTGCACCACAGAACATCTGCTAATGGATTGGATCCCGACCCTGCCACCTCATCCTCCAGGATCTCCCAAACAGATAAATGGCACAACTAACCAACCCTTTCCTTTGCAAATATTATGGCTTAGCATGCTGCTGGATAACTTAAGGATGCAGGGTTCACTGGTAGGTACCAGTCTTACAAGCACCTCAAGATCCCATCTGCCTCCTCACAGGCATCCAATATTCAGTGCATGACTCTAGGACTGAAAGTCCTCAATGCACACTCCTTAAGGGGATGCCCACGCTGGTAACCCATTTCATCTCCATGATTCCATTGTTACCTGGTAAGGGTACAGCAGACCTTCTGTCCAACCCAGGGGACATCTACTCCATTATGATCCTTCTCTCTCCCCTTACTAAGTCTCCCTAAAATGCAACTAGCCATAGGCAAAAAATCTTTCTCCATTCTTGCTGTACAAAAGTGGAACAGCCTGCCCCTTGATGTACTTTCCTGTATGACCATTACATCATTGAAAAAACTACTCAAAGATACTTTCTTCTCCTCTCAATGGTGTGCCTGCTACTAACCCCCATCTCCCTCTGTTTTTCTTCTCCTCCTCCTGCTTCACTCCTCCTCTGCCTCTCTCTCCCTTTTCTTTACCCACTTACATACCCACCCAGGGAGAATCTAATAGCATCAGTCTAATATGCTGGCACTGACCTCTGTTTGAGTGCTCCACCTTCTCCTTAATTTGTTTCTGCTACATCTGGCTCAGCATTTACTATATAATTGTTTATCAACGGTCAATCTCAATGGTTCCTCTGTAACTCACATGTTTGTACTTTATTTACTGAAATTGTATTTCCCCTGGGTTGTCCCTGAAGAAGGGACATGTTGTCTCAGTTGGGCCCACCCGGTCATCAAAATTCAAATAAGTAAATAAATAGTCCACCACATCTCTGTCAGAGGTTGCTTAAGTCACAGTGGATGGATCCTGGTGGGTTCCTGAGGGTGATGGGGGTCGGGAGACAGGTGCATGCTCTTCCACCGATATCACTGCAGAACCCCTTCGCCATACTGGCATAATGGGCTAACTGAGAAGAGGTTCCCATTGCAGTGGGAGGAAAGGAGGGGGTCCTCAGAAATGGAGGCCCAAATGGGGGAGGTAGAGGACCCCAGCCCAAGAGGAAGCAGCTGCTTGTGGGGGACTCTACAGTGAGGAGGATAAACTTGGGAGTTGGGGAGGGGGAAGGATATGGAGGAGGAGTGCTTGAGTGGTGCCTTGGTTTGGAGAGATGAAAGTGTATGCAGAGATCGTTAGGGCAGTAAGTGCTGGGAGGCAGCTGGAGGTATGTTCCATCTTGTGGAAAATGATTTAGCAAGAGCAAATGTAGGAGTAGTATAGGTAAACTTCAAGGAGCTAGAGAGGGACCTCAAGCAGATAACAGTGGCTTTTTCTGAATTGCTACCTGTAAAGGGTTGTGGAGAGGCGGGGGGGGGAGAGTATTGTCACATTTACGACATAGATTATGATGGCAGATAAAGACTCCAAGTCCTAACTTCAAATCTGACCTGAGGTCATAACGGAGCTACTGGGTCTCTTGCCCTTCCAGTATCCCAGTTTTCTCTCCCCCAGATGTCCATCTTCCCATCCCCCTTAGGTCTTACTATCTCCATTTGCTTTTCACAGACATGCTTGAAGCTGGTCACCGAACTGGACTCTGTCACCAGCTTTCATAGACTATTCCAAGTGTCCAGTACCCATTTGCTCCTTACCACTGGAACAACCTACCTTCCCTTTAAGAAATATGCTTGGCACCCTTATTGAAGATGTTTAAAAAATGCAGAAATCTTTTTGTTATTCAGGTGTGCTCTTTGTGACTGTCTTGCTGTTCCCATCCTGTGTGGCTATATTATTTGTTGTTCATTATTCCTGCATGCATCAGCTGGAGTAGAATCACCTGTAGCCGTTTCTAGTAAATGGAGTAAAAACTAAATAACTAACTGTATAAATAGATAAGGGCTGAAACTTGGTGTGAGAATGTTCTCCTGTAAGCTGTTAACAGGGCAACCCTGAAGGTAATCAGAAATGTGTGCACTCAGCAAGACGGGCCTGGTTTATAGAAAGGCATATTGTAGCACAGTTTTATGCTGTGCAACATAATTTAATGTGTTAGAGAGCACGCTGAACAGCTGTTGAAGTGTTTTATAGTCACACACAGACCTGTTTAGCTGAAGTGTAGAATGTACTCCTTGTGCCTGAAGGGCAGAGTTCTTTTATTGTATGTTGTCATTTGTTAACTGGGTAAGCACATTGGACTATAAAAGTCCTTTTACAGGCATGACCCGGGTGAACATAGGTTTATAAATACATGTCAAATATAGCTTAGACAACACATATAAATATTCAAATCACATTAAAACATTCACATTAAGGTTCAGTAGTAAGAAATTCTTCAGCTGTTTGTTTTTTTAATGAACAGTGGATGTAGCAGATCTCAGGGTCAAAGGGAGGTCATACCATATTTTGCTATCCATAGAAGAACCCCTCTATCCTAGACTTGTCTTCATATAGGGCAAAAGAGGTCTTGGGATCTTGAACTACAGTACTTGGGTTTGGTTGCTGCATATCTCAGTTTTGTATACCAGAATTATGTGAGTATGGAGGGCTGTTGGTTTGGGTCTTCCTTTAGAATGCACAATTTAACTGTAGAATAACCTAGAAAATTTGTTTTTTTTGGGGGGGGGGGAGTGTAGTGGGGATTCCATATAAAGTGATCTTAGGAATCTGAGCATTAATATATTCTTTCAGATCTGATGGTTGCCTGCCTTCCTTCCTTCCTTCCTTCCTTCCTTCCTTTCTTTCCAACTGGGATAGGCACCCAGAGTTGGAGTTTGTTTCAAGGTTCAGCCAGGGAACAGGTTACATGAGTGAATAAGTCAGCAAAACAACATACTGTAGAGATAACACCAAGTGCATATATAGACAATTACAAATACACAACACAAGCAATTACAGAAATTCAAACAAGAGAAGCAAGAGCGAAAGTCAATGTGACTGCAAGTAAAAGATACAAAACAAGAAGCAGTCAAAAAAAAAGCAAAAATACAAAAGTACATTGGTAAGCACTTTAGAAGTTGGGAGGGTGTCAGCTGATAAATACACGGAATGGGGCGTTGCATCTTCAAGAAACATTGATAGCTAACAACAAGGAACTGATAAGCTGCATAAATCACACATGAGAAAATTGGGCACTCTCCACCTCTTAATAAATATTTATTAAGAGGTGGAGAGTACCCGATTTTTTCATCTGTGAAGCATTGATAACTATTTCAGGATCCAAAGCAGAGCTACCTTTTTATGTTGGCTCGCGCATGTGTGCCAGCCAACATATTGCAGTAGTAGCAGATTTGGAGGTGCGGTCACTGTGGGTGAATGCAGAGCACGCATCAATAGGTGCATCCCTCATTCCCCAATAAGCCAGCTGCAGGTGCTGACACCAGCAACACGTAAACTGGCCACCAGATCAAAGTAAAGGTCTGCTGCAATGAGAGCCAAGCTCGTCATGCAGCGGTGTGCCTTTCCTGGTGAAGCAGTTTAGTAAACATGGTGGCATTGACTGCCGCCGCACAGAGCGCCGACTTCAGGGGTGCCCAATCCCCCTGTCAGCATGCCATGACCCACTTCATTTGCCAATGGGGGAGCCCACTCCACGTCGGCATAATGCCCCTTCCCTCCCTTTTCACTCCAGATTTTCAACATTACCATTTTCCCACACCTCCTTATGAACAGCACAGCTGTCATTTTACATATCCTGGCCGAAATGTGTTTTTCGCATGTCCGGTATGAAATACTTATGATGGATTGTGCAAAATCAGTTTTCGAGACAGTTTGACAAAATGACAGTGACACTGTGCATGAGCAGAGGTCCCAAAATGCCTATGTTGAAAATTTGGTGATGAAAGTCCATAAAGTGACTGTGTTGCAAGCATGTGTTAAGCAGTTTCCACGCACCCTTGTAACTTCGCAAATTTGCAATATTTTCATGCCAGATTTTCATCACTGACATTTTTTCACACCTCTTTATGAACAGTACAGCTGTCATTTTTCCCATCCTGCCCAAAATATGTTTTTGCACCTGTGGCATACAATGGCGTGGTCGCTGTGGGAGATCAACGTTTGGGACAGATTAGGAAAATCACAGTGCCATTGGTCATGAGCGGAGGTCCCAAAATGCCTATGTTGAAAATGTGGTTTAAAAGAAGAACCCCAAAAAACTGGGTTACGGACATGCATTGCGCAGTTTCTATGCATGCTCATGACTTCACCAAGTTTTCATATTTTCGCTCCAGATTTTCAACGTTGCCATTTTTTTACACCTCCTCATGAACAATACAGTTGTCATTTTTCACATCCTGCACAAAATGTGTTTACATACCTGTGATGCCAAATGGCACAGTCGCTGTGCAAAATCACCTTTCGGCTAACAAACTGATACTTCTGCTCTTCATGAGGTGGGGTCACAAAAAGCCCATGTTGATAATTTGAAGTGAAAATACCAACACACGCCTACAGCATTAGGGTTTCCAACTGTTACACCCCAGCCTGTAGAGACTGACAGACATCAGGGGTGTGACTTGGGATCATCAGCTGTAATGCTTCCGCCATTCCACCCCAACCCCCACCCTGCAGCCAGCGACAGGCATCGTGGTGTGCCTTGCACTATTCAGCCACAAAGTTCACCCCATTCTCCTATACTGCATACACCTCAGCATATGGAATGGAGTAACAATAACACCCAAGGACCCCAAAGCACAGCACTACAGTTGTCAGTGTCTACAGGGTAGGGTGAGGTAAAATGGCATGAGCATTATAGCTGATGACCCAAATGCTCACCCCAATGCCTGTCTGTCTCTGCAGGGTGGGTGTGGGGTTGGCATCAGTTCAATACTTCACTGCCACTCTTATTATGCGTCTCTAACTCCTGCACTACCAATGCCAATGCCAGCGAGACAACATTCGGCATTGACAAATGCTAGTTTTAAATTCTGATTATATCTCCTCCCAGGTGGATGGGCAGTCCTTCAGGCTATTACTAGTTCACTTCCTGTCCCAGATGACTAACTCCAATCTCTATGAGGGCCACTATAGCCTCCTCTTATTCTTCACAGACTCCCCCTCCACCCCTGCAGTGAGGCTTGGCTGCTGTAGGGCTACCGAGCTGAGACTTGAAATCTCCTGAGGAAAGGAGCAGAGGGAGACAGGGAAAGCAGTCAGAAGGCATAAATGGAGGAGAAAGTAGCACAGGCAGTAAAGAAAGAGGAATAGACATTTTTCAAATATGTTAAGTGAAAGAAGAAAAAAACGGGAGGGATTGTAAAGCTAAGAAGGGAAGGGGAGGAGTGTGTGGAGTAGGACCAGGAAAAAGCAGGCATCCTGAGCAAATATTTTTGTTCAGTGTTCACAGAGGAAGAGGAATGTGAGGTACCACAGTTAAGTGACAGGAGGGTCAAAGAAAGGGAGGTGGACACTAGTCCATTTACAAAGGAGAAAGTCCAGAAGGAACTTACAAATCTGAAAGTGGGCAAGGCAATGGGGCCAGACAGAAATCATGGGATACATCCAAGGACATTGAAGGAGTTCTGAGAGGTGCTGGCTGCATCTCTGACAGTCCTGTTCAACAACTCGCTGGAGATGGGAGTGGTCCCAGAGGACTGGAGGAGAGCAGATGTAGTCCCACTTCACAAAAGTGGTAGCAGGGAGGAAGCTGGAAACTACAGGCCAGCCAGCTTGACCTCAGTGGTGGGGAAATTAATGAAATCACTGCTAAAGGAAAGGACTGTGGAATATTTTGACACCAGCAACTTACAGGATCTGAGGCAGCATGGATTCGCTGGGGGAGGTCATGCCAAACAAATCTGATGGATTTCTTTGACTGGGTTACCAGGGAACATGGGTGTAGGCAGGCATACTCTAAGCACTCCATGGTGTACAATTTTATTTAAGGGGGTAGCAAATAGGCTCTGAACTGCTTCCTTTTCCATGAAAACTAGCAAAGAAAATACTAAACCTTTTTGTTAGGAGTTGAAACTAGAAGGACTGGTCACTAATACTCTCTTTGCATCCCAAGGACAGTACAACTTTACAGGCTCTGGGCTGGTATGTGGGTGTATTAGGGGACAATGCATGGCATTTGTATTTACCTGTGCATGGCAACAACCACTGTCATGAGATACAAAAGTTGTATTCATTGTGCCAAATGAGGCAACAAACACGGTCCTGGTGTACATTTGTATATTGTCTGTCTACACCCGGGGGGGGGGCTCACACTAAGAAAGGGGGGGGTAGCAGTGAGTCCACTTGGTGTGCAGATCTGAAATCCCTGGCTACCCCCCTGCCAGGGAAGTAGATCAGAGTGGAGTGGTGGATGTGGCCTACCTAGGTTTCTGTAAGACCTTCAACACTGTTCCTCATAGGAGACTAGTAAACAAGAGGGCCAGCCTGAGTGTGGGGCCAAAAGTGGTAAACTGGGTAAGGAACTGGTGGGAGATAGGCATCAGAGGGTGGTGGTGAATGGAGTTCACTCCGAGGAGAGGAGGGTGACCAGTGGGGTGCCACAAGGATGAGTACTGGGACTGGTCCTCTTTAATGCATTTATTAGTGACATTGCAGAGGGACTAGAAGGGAAGGTGTGCCTTTTTGCAGATGGCACTAAAATCTGCACTAGGGTAGACCCTCCAAGGAGGTGGAAAAATGGATAGGGATCTAGGAAAGTTTGAAGGGTGGTCAAGAGTGTGGCAACTAAGTTTCAATTCAAAGAAGTGCAAAATCATGTACTTAGGGCATAGAAACCAAGGGGTTGAGTACAAGATGGGGAAGTGGTACTGACAACCACCAAACAGGAAAGAGACCTGGGGGTAATCATATCTGGTGATCTAAAGGTGGCCAAACAGTGTGACAAGGATATGTGGAGTGCCAGTGGAATGCTAGGGTGCATAGGGAGGGATATCACAAGCAGAAAGAGGGAGGTGGTGATGCCACTGTATAGATCATTGGTGAGATCTCACCTGGAGTACTGTGTCCACTTCTGGAGATCACATCTTCAGAACGACATAGGCATTGTAGAGGCAGTCCATAGGAAGATGACTAAAATGGTGCAGGATCTGCACCAGAGACCATATGAGAAAAGACTAAAGGACCTCAATATGTACACCCTGGAGGAAAGAAGGGAAAGGTGGAATATTATAGACTTTCAAATATCTGACAGGTATAAATAAGGTACAAGAGGGAAGCATTTTTCAGAAAAAAAGATACTCAAGAACAAGGGGGCATGCTATGAAACTGGAGGGGGGGTAGACTCAGGAAATGTCAAAAAGTACTTCTTCACAGAGAGAGTGGTGGATGCCTAGAACAACCTTCCAGAGGAGGTGATGGGGGTCAAAGCTGTGGTGGGATTCAAGAATGCATGGGATAGGCATAAGAGAACCTTAGTCATTAGGGAAGGGAGAGCTAAGCTGGAGATCAAGTAGGGTCTACGGTATTCTAGTAGGTAGGGAAAGTGTGCAGACTGGGTGGGCCAAGTGGTCCTTATCTGCTATCAAATTCTGTGCTTCTATCTTCACTCCCTAAGGGTAGGGGGATGACCACAGAAGATGACCACAGTGGGGAGGGGGTCAGGGATGGGGGATAAAGTAACATTATTGACTTGGTCCCTTCTCTCACCATTTTTCTCTGTGTTTTCTTACATCAATCAACCCTTTGACTCCACCCGAAGTCTTGAACACCTGCCTACCTGCATAGCCTCTGAGCCCCAGTACAGTGACCTTCATCAGTGCTGCTTACTTCAGTGCAGTACGAGCAGCGCTACACTGCAGGCTTCCACCTGCTTCTTCCAAAGGAAGAGAACATGCAATGGAACATTTAGTCCTTCTGTTGGACTGTTACAGCATTCCAGGCCTGGAGTGTGCATCCAGACAGTCAATGTATCAAGTGGTTCTCTACCTTGGGATCCAATGGACCAGCCCCTGAGAGGAGAACTTGCTTTATTTTTGTTTCACTTGGTCCCATCAAAGGGGCAACCTGTTGTCGATCCAGTAGCATGCAGGAAAAAAAAAACAGAATTTCTCAAGGAAGGTGTGTTTTAGGGCAATGTTTTTAATATAACCTTTTGTTAGTTTACAGGATGATAAGCTGTTCTTTACTGTCATTCTGTAGATAACTATGTATAAATTACTTGTGTCCACCTAGTTAACAAATGCCATAATGGAGTTTGCCCATTTTAATTGTGTTGTTATAGCCCACTCACAGATCTTAATGCTCCTCTGAATGAGTGGCAGGTTCCACAGTTTCTCAGCACGGGCTCATACATTTGAGGATGGCACAGGTACTTCCAGTTGGCATGTGGAGCACATGTAAAACGGTCATGCCAGTGGCTTGCAAGTGCTCTCTGTCACATGGGGAGAGAAAAAAATGGATGTTTGTTGTTGGCTCCAGTCCTCCTTGTAGGGAAGACATTTTATAAAAGCCACTATATTCGAGTCTAGTCCAACTTTTTCTGCAGGCGTGAAGTAGGAGATGAAAAACATGTGATGCTGACAGGCAGTATCTTGATGCACTCTACCTGTTTGCCAAAAAAAGTCTGAAACCACTGGTTGTAGCTCCTTAGATACTGGGCTTCGGATTTCTTTTGACCCATCAGGATACAGGAGATTTCCTACCCACTGTATCAGGTAATTTATTATACATCCAACCTTGGCAACAGAAGTGCATTTCAAATAATCAAAAATGACTCACTCTCAAAAGTTGCCTAAGGCCTTTTATTGCCCTGTTAGCTTTCCCCGTGTTAGACTAGGCAGGCCATATTTGTGGTACAAACACTGAAACAATTCTGGACGACTTGGATGTTATTCAGAATTCACCAGCATGTATTAAGCTCAGTGCAGAGTGTGTCAAGTTGTGACCTGCAAGCTTCTGTCACACCTGATAAGATACTTGCAGTTACCTACGAAAATAAAAGCATAAAACTCTGATATTTACAACTATGTGGAACTTTATTGTTTTCTGTTTGTTTTACTTTCTCCTGTTACCAGTCCAGTAGATATTTTAGAAAACGCAGTCTGTTGCTACTTCACTGTTTTTAGAATGTCTCTGACTGTCTCCAAGTGATCTCACAGTTGCTGTTTGTGACATCACCGGCTTGCATTGGTAAAACTATAATGCCAGAAGCACAGCACTTGAGGTCAGTTGGGGAGAGGCCCATGATTTTTAGACACTCTGTAGAAGGCAACTAAGATATTTTGTCAACTCCAGAAAAGAAAACTAAGACTAATTGTAACAGCTGAAATGTTATGTCTTTGAAAGCATGTGTGAAAGCCATATGCACTTGTGGTTAGAACAACAGCTTTGGGAAGCAGGAGGAGCTCAGAGGTATAAACACCACTAGATCAAAGTACTCACTGTCTGACCCTGAGCATGTTACTTAACCTCCTAGTGCTCCAGTCCCCCCAGTTGCAGAAATGGGAAGAAGCAGGACCCCCACTAGAAGTGAGATTTTGCTTCTCGGATGGGCTACAGTATCCTGGGTTAATAAACTGGAGAAAAAAAACTGAAGTGCAGAGTTTCTCTTTAAAAATGTGTTACTTAAAATGAAACTGCCCTAGGCACCTCACTTGTGGGTGACACATAATCCTAGAGGTAATCCATCATCAACAAGCTAGAAAGGCATCGACAGCAAATGTTGATGTGTCAAGTGCTTGAGGTTTGTAGCACATGAATATATTGTTAATTCTAAAAAGAGTGCTCTGCCTTTAACAGGGCCCCTAAAAACATGCCGCTTTTGTAACAACGATACTAAGGGTGAAACTGCATCAGCTCATTTGTTCTTTCTGCTAGAATGAGAATCCCATCAGTGCAAACAGCCTAAGAAAAGGGAAACGAGGAAAAGTGATTGAACAACCTCAGTGCCACACAGCAGTGAGCTGAGAGTGTCTATAGCTAGGCTAGTCATTCAGCAGTCTCACCATTAGAGGGCACTCTGACACTGCAAGTTATTGCCATACTGTCTGGTTAGGTCTGAATGTGTTAACAGGATGGGATGGGTTTTTCTGTGCCAAACTAGATTTTCTGTGTACAGTAACACTTCATAAAAAATTATACTTTTGGGCTCCTGTATACCACACTTTTTAATTTTTTTTTATGATGTCTGCTTTGGCTTCTGGTGGTCCTTAGATCCTGTTACACAGAAAACCAAGCTCCTGATATCTCTGCTAGGTCCTTCCTTGTACCAGCTTGACATGGTGGCTACCACACTGATCATTTGTTGCCTGGGCTTAGTCTCAAAGATGCTGTCTCCTAACTTCCCAACTGTTGTCAGGCAGGAGGAGAAAAACACCTGTGAAAAAACCTGCAGTTGTCAGGAGTGGTGGAAAAAATGAAAAGGCTGAGAATTCTCCTTTTGTCAGGAAATTGAAGTAAATGTTTGAGAGGAAGTTGCAGGGTTCATCTGAGACACTGCATCCCTCCCAAGACTGTGAGAGGCCACCAACACAAACAGCAATCTCTGGTCAGTGACAAGGGTTGCTCGTTTATCTGAAAAGGGATATCGAATTAATTATGAGCAGGGCCACTGGGAAATTTCAGAATGCTGTAGCAGATTTTGTGGGGAATTTGCGGGACTTTTTTATCCCAAATTTTGCCAGGATTTTGCGGGACTTTGTATGTATTTTGCAGGGATTTTGCGGGCTGCTGGGCACACATTTTCCTTTGTGAGGTACAAGTATGGGGTTTTCAATGTCAGTTGCTTTGTGATGCATATCAAAGTCAGCCATCAAAAAGGTATACTTTTTTGTAAAAAAACAAACAAAAAAACACAGACATACACAAAAGGTATAAGTTTTTATTAAAACACCCATGACTGATCAAAAAACAATATATATTATAATAGCATCATTGTCAAAGCAGTACCACCACCACCACCTCTAATAATCCAAACAATAAACATTATTAGTATTCTACAGTAAAAGTATAGTAACGCCACCACCACCACCACACCAGATCATCAAGAAAGGATTTTTGCATCATAGAATGAGCAGCAACGGTTATCCAGCTAAGATCTTTAAAATTTCTTATTGTACTTCAACATAAGAAGTAGTCTAGTGTTGTCATCTGTCAGACTTTGCTGATTGTCTTTTAAAAGGTCTGTGTACAGCGAAAAAGTCCGTTCAATGTCTGCTGTGCTTATGGGAAGCCAGATATACCTTTTTGCCACAGCAGCAAGATGTGGAAGTGTATCCCTTTGTGCTTCCCACCACTCAGCAATATTAAAATCATCACTGGGTACTGACTGGGTGAAAGTTCTGTACCCATGCCATTCAAAGTTTGAAACACCAGCCAGAGATTGTAGCTCCTGGGTCTGTTTTACTTTTTCCTTGTCCAGTGTTGGCAGCTGCTTTGGGTCAAAGATTTGGGCAGCTTTGAATGTGCTGATTGAGGGATGAGATTTTAAAATTTTGTCCAGTTTCTCACTGCTGTCCAACGTAACCTTCTGAAAAAGGTTCACACAGTTTTGCTTTTGTTGTAACTGACAGCGGGACAACATTTCTACCGTATTTGGTCTGTATTCAGTTTCCCCTGCAGTGGCACAGAAGTCCAAAACATGCACATTTGGCACCCTTCCAAATATGGAGTGCCTCTGCGGCTGGCTGCTTGACTGCAACTGTAGAAAAAGGTTAACAAGTTCAGAAGAGTGTTCCACCACAAAAGTGGCTTGTGTTACCAGCTCTGCTGCCAGGGCTCTAGATAAGATTTTTTGGGATGAGTACCTGTACTCCTTATTCTGAAAGTGAGGTGAGTAAAACAAAATTCAGATGTGCACAAATGTCTTGCTACATTGGACCAAGGAGTACATTTATCAAAAAAAATGTAGTTTTTTTTCTAGGTAAGAATTTCATGTGCCAACAATGCTCCAAATAATGTTGGCAGCTAGGAATTTAGCCACCAGTTTTAAAATATAGTGAGTAAAACAAAAGTGGTATGCATATAAGTGCTGTAAATCTGGCAAAAAACTCTTCCTTCTGAATCACCAGTTATGTTATGAGGCACTGTTCTTTGGCATATGGAGTATTTACAAACGTTGGGTGAGTACTGGTACTCATTAAAAAAAGTTCTGAAAAGTATTTCCTAAAATGAGGTGAGTAAAATAGGCCGGTACACACCTTATCTGGAGCCCTGTCTGTTGCTTTGCCTTTCAATAAGCACTTCAGGCGCTTCCAGGTTGCTGCATCAGATTATAGCGTTTCAACAAATTCTGTTAACACAGGCAAATAGTGTGCCAAATACTGAACAGTGTTAACCAAGGAGCACCACCCAGTTACCACTGCATATACTGGCATCTTGGGTACAATGCCCTGCTTGGATTCCACGAAGGCAAAGTACTGATGCCTACGCATTGGACTTTGGCAAAATATTTTTTTAATGAGGGAAACAGCAGTGTTTAAGTCTTCCAGTGTGTCTGCCCAGACTTCCAAGACCAAATTGAGGAGGTGGGCATTGCAAGTGACATGCACTGCATTTGGTAGGACACAGGACAGCACAGTTTCAAAAGCCTCGTGCATATAACTGGCACTGTCTGTGACAATGACAAAGACTTTATTGAAGTTCACCCCATTGGTGTCTAGCACTTTTAGTAGAGCTTGGGATACTGTGGTGTTGTTCACATGATGCAAAAACTCCACACCAATTAGGAGTGGCTGATCCCCAACATTAAGCAAAGGTTGGCCAAAAATAGCCAACACGCTATGCCCAGAGGCATTTGTTGTCTTATCCAGAAAAATGAAGACATCTTGATCCTCCACCACCTCTTTCAGGGACTGTTTGTGATCAGGCCGAAGTTCTTGGAGGTACTACTGCCTTGTTTTGTGTGCTTCTTTAAGAACTCTTGAAAGCCAGAAGTCTTCTCCAGTGGTATGTCTGCACGGGTCAAACAGCGGATAAAGTGCAGAATAAATTCCTTCCATTCAATGGAAGATTCCGTTGCTCGAGTGAAACAAGAAGTCAGTGACTGCTGTCATAGAGGTGTGCCTAAAAAAAACAAAAAACCAAGATACAATATTTTACAGGGGAAAATAAACTGTGCTAGGAAAACAAAACAAAAGCAAACAAGATTTAATATTTTACAGGGAAAAAACAAACTGTAGGCCAATCCAGTGTCATGGAGGGCTGAGGAACTTCTGCCACACTGGCAACCTGTTTGGTAACAAGTTCAGGTCGGCGGAGAGAGAGAGAGAGGATCGAGTGTCCAATTGGTTGCTCTCCTCTCCCTAGTAGGGATGGGAATCTGCTGTCTTGCTCTTAGAGGCCAGGTGGTAGTGTTGAACTCTAGCATCAAGGAAGGAGGATGCAGGAACAAGACACGTGCACGTGGTGGGGGGGGTTGGGGTTCCACAATGCCAGAGAGAGAGAGATGAGATGGACTTGGGAGACAGGGACAGAGCAGATACCAGTCACCCAAGGGGAAAAACAGACTAGGTAAAAAATAAAATAACTGCAAACATCTGTGTGACTAGCACTTACTTTGCGTGTTTTTCTTTGCAGCTTCTTTTCTTTCTAGATGTTTCTGCGACTTCATGTGCATGTCAACTGTATGCTTCTGCACAAAGTCGAGTGTGTGATTGCAAGCATGACAAAACATCAATCCTCCATCCTCATAATGATCCTCCGGATATAACTTAACCCGATCCTGAGCGTACACAAGATAAGAGACAGGACGGTCCTTGGCCTCTTCACGAGAAAGACGGAAGCTCTTTGGTGGCGGTATAGACATGATGTAGTCTAACTAAAACAAAATTAAACTCCAAAAAATTAAGACTTGAACGAGAACATCAGTGCATAGAGGGAGGAGAGCTTTGTTTGGGATGATTGATCCTCTAATATCACGCCACTAGTTTGCATCCCACATTGTTCTAAGCTGGGCAGATTGGTTTCAAAACCTCAGCTTCTGGAGTTGCCTTGTTGTGGCACTGAGCTTACCCATAGACTTGCTAGTATCAATGGAACAAAAGGCTCCAGAAATTCAGTTTTCTTGCTACCTTTCAATTTCTTTTTAATTTGGGCACTATATAGAAAACAGGAGCAAGACATTGTGCCATGTCGGCTCAACCAACCCCTCCACTCCATCTCCGAGGAACCACAGCAGTGATCAAGGACACACCACGGGAGTGAGGGACGAACCCAGGTGACTGCCATACATGATGGAAAAAAATTATTCTGTGCCACTCTGGTCTCCCGTCCCACCCTGCTCACTCGCCAGAGGCCAGAACAATTTTTTTGCCATGTGTGCCAGTCCACCAGGCCCACCACTCCACTCCCATCTCTGAGGAACCACAGCAGTGACCAAGGACACACCACAGGAGTGAGGGATGGACCCAGACGACTGCCATACATGATGGAAAAAATTATTTCCAACATGTGTGCCAGTCTGCTGGGCACATCCCTCCACCCTCCATCACAGAAGAACCACAGCAGCACACTTCTGTCTGAGGGCCCAATGTTTTTAAAGCACTTCACCCCCTAATCAGAACCCTCCTTGGCTCCCACCCATTCCTTTTATGTTATTTTTACTTCCCCTCCTGGGCTTCCCCCACGAGCACCCCCCAAAGCAATACAATTTTTATTAAGACAGTCCCCCTTTAACTCCCAACTTTGCTCCTGTCTGGAGTCAGACCCTCAGCTCCCACCATTCCTCTTCATTTTTTTTTCTTTCCCCCCAGAAAACATATTCTCCCTTACATTATTAATTGCAGCACAACATATCTGTATGGATTCATCATCAGCAGCACCAGTTTTGAGAAGGTTCAGCAGCAGCAACAGCAGCAGTGACAGGTTGGCAACACACTTGGAGACATCTGACATCTGTAGTGATTTGCTCTTTTTAGAACAAGAGTTGCCTGCCTGCCAGCCAGCAAGCAGTCGGCAGCAGAGTAGGGCTATCAAGCAGGATGCTTCTCCATTGCTTCTTGCACTCTCTCTCTCTCTTTCCTTGGTTCTCCCTCACACCATTCCTCTCTCACACCATTTCTCACTCACTTGCTCATTCTAATAGAACACATCTGCTTCCCCCCCACCTGTCCGACTGTATTTATATTATATTTGGGCTACTTTGGTGGACCTGAGGGGGGGACAAAGCACACAGGCAGGGTGCAAATAAACAAACAAAGGGGCAGGCTTTTTGATTGGGTTTTGCTGTTGTGGCGTGCTGTAGTGATGTCAGTAGCATGTCTCACGCCAGCAAACCCATGCAGTGTTTTATATTTCTTTTATGTGCTTTGGGTCAACTCAGCACTCGGGGTCAGGACTTCAAGAGGAGATGATGGGCAGGAGGCAGTACTTGGGAGACCCAGAGGATTGTGGCAGCATCACCTCGGGACAGATGGACGGGGGAATCTACAGTGGGGACAACGAAGTATGTCTCAGCCCAGAGCTGTAAGTACACATATTTTGCGGGGAGCACATATTTTAGCGGGGGGGGTCAAATAATTGGCTTCCGAGAATGTAATCACAAGGCAATTTTCAGCGGCCCTGATTATGAGGCATGAATTGTAATTTACTTCTTGAATTATTATTTATAATTACTGGTTAGGTCTAATTGCAACCTATAACTAGTACCTACAGTTATCCATTATACACACTGAACTACAAATGAGTGCGCGTAATGGAGAACTGTCTTGCTTTCACACACAGTGCTGAGCACAAGACATGATCCTCAAGCGAAAAGTACCATTGTTTTCTATATCCTCTGGTAGTACTACACGTGGATTATGGTTCTGTTAACTGGTAACTATAAAAGAAGTATGGCCAATAGTGAAAATGTCTTTATTTTACACACCCTCTGTATGTGATACCATTACAAACCAGTTGATCTTTCGTCCTCATGGTTTACGCAGCACCACACATCTTGGGTGCATAAAAAACAAAGCAATTTACACACCGTTGCCAGTACATTGTTCTCTATATCACTGCTGGCCATCCTTTATAATAGCTAAATAACTGTGTTGTAATTTTTGGTTACACCTAGTCATGTTAACCACAAGCTGTCACTCAAACACACGCTGCAGAAGCTACACGCCCCACGAGTGCAACTGCCTCTCTTTTCAAACAATTAGTATCCCTCACAGAAAAGCAATTGGATTCTTTACAGTTTAAAAACAAACAAGGTAAAGTTTACATGACAAAACTATGAGTTATGCAATTAATTTATATAAATGAACTGTCTCTTTGTCTCTCGAAATCCCTTCTTCATTATAAATGATGGACCGTAATTATAAAAAACAAAATATGGCTATGCATATGTAACATATAATTATATACATACCCTTGGGGGAGCAGATGCTTTTATAAACCCCTTGGGCTTTACTCTCAGGGTTTATATAGTTTCCCACACCTCAGGTGTGTGTAACATTGTAGTTGCACACGCACCTACCCATGTATTATTCCCTATATACAGTACAGTAGTTACAGTTTAACTGTGACAAAGCACATAAATCAATCAGTGATTTCACAAATTTCATGAAGCATGACTTACTCTGTTCAGCCCATCTCAACTCCTATATAACAATTTTCTTTTTCTTACATTAATAACTTTGAAGTTAGGGAACATATCCTTTTTATAATATAAGTTATCTGATTGACGAGATAGTGTCCTGTAAGACGGTGGACAGTTTCAAGAGGGGTTGGGACAGGGTAAGGAGAAGGGATACTGGGAAGAGGGTGGTGGGAGGGGCAGCCGCAAGATGAGGTGCTAGCTGCACACTCGAGCAGACTCGATAGATCATGAGGTCTGTTTCTGCTGGCAATTTTGTATGTTTGTATGATCCTGCCATATTTTGTTTACAGTACTGCATAAAAGTATTAAGCTGTACTATGCCCTGGTTTTACTTCACAGTTTGAAAAGCAACTCGCAATACAGCTTCACTTTTTATCCAGTATTGTTAACAAGCAAAACCTGAAAGGAGCAACCAGTTAAGTTATTTTTATTTAAGAATTACACCTTCAGGGCTGGTTGGAGGGGAGGAAAGTCGGACACCCCAACCTGAGCTGATACTGAAGTACAGTGGAAGCTGCTCATCCAGGGCACTTGGAGGGTCTGTCCCTTTATACCAAGGGGCCAGCCTGGGTTTTCTGAGATGGGGTGTCTCTCTTGGTACATAATACCTTTTTTTGTTTGTTTGTTTGTTTATCCACCTTCACCAGCCACCCCATCCTACTGACCTTCCCAGCCCTGTCACCCCGACTTCCCCAGGACTTATCTTTACTACCACTAGATCCCCTAGAGCTTACCCCTATCTGGTGGGGTTGGCAGGGTTCCTCAACCCCCACCACATGACAGATCCAGCTGGTGATGATGGTGCCTGAGTTGCCATGTGTGGGGCCTGTGGGAGGCAGGATTCATCCTCTGGCTGGGGCTTTCCACTTTTCCTCCCCTTGAAGGAGCATGGATGCCATGCCAAGATATGCACTGTGTGTGCTTCCACGCACCATGCATTGATGGCTGCCTCTCCTTACAACCTGGACTGGACTGTTTTGTGGGACTCTTAGTAGCCCATAATGGTAGGCCCCCATTGGGTAATGGCTAGAGTAGTACCAGGTGTTGCACCCCTGTTGAATGTGCTGCTCTTTGGATGAGGCATTTAACCAAGGTCTACATCTGAAGGACCTTATCTCTGACAGTGTTCCCCTGCTGTGAGTTGTACAGGTGGAAGTTAATGGCACGGCATGTTTAAAAAGACTTTGGGGAGTGGACATTTAAAAACTGACAATATGATCTAACAATGTTGTAAATGCCATCCTTCTTCATCCTAATTTCATCACAAACTGAATTGAAGTTATTCTGATATCTTTCCATCCTTGTCATTAGAGATGCAGCAAATTTAAATTTCACTGTCGAAGTGCCTGCAGAGTGGGCACTTCGCATTGTCATTCCGCTATGCGGAGTGGCCAATATGAGAGGCTCACTTCTTTTAATTATTACTTACATTGTCATTGTGCCTTAATGCGAAGTAAGGTGAAGTGACAACAATATTGGCAGCCCCCCCACACAGTCACCAGAATTAATGTGCATCCCAAAAATGCTACTGTCTTGTGTCCAGAATGTTCCCCAGTGCTGTCGAAGTGAAATGAGCGAGTAACAAGAAATGCAAAGTCTCCCAGAATTGATGGTGCACTCAGTCATGCACGCAGTGGCCACACACAGTCAACAGAATTAATGTGCATCCCCAAAATGCTACTGTCTTTTGTCCAGAAAATTCCCCAGTGCTGACGAAGTGAAATGAGAGCGTAACAAGAAATGCAAAGTTTCCCAGAATTATTGGCACACTCAGTCATCCACGCAGTGGTCACACACAGTCAACAGAATTAATGTGCATCCCCAAAATGCTACTGTCTTTTGTCCAGAAAATTATCAACTCAAAATGAAGAGAAATGAGAGCATAAAATGGAAAGAAAAGTCTCCATTTAATTCATGTCACACTCAGTCACGTGTGCACACACTCCAAAAAGAACTACAGTATGCCCCCTGCTGCTGCTGCTGTTGGAATTTCATGTAATGCTTTTTGACCTGACTGGACTGATGCAGTGTCTTGCCAAATGATGCGCTAGAAGAATGACCTGACCGCTGAGTTAACCATCCATGATGATGATGATGTGATAATGATAATGCTGTATCTGCTGCACTGTCCCACAACAGGAAGAATGCCCTCTATGTGTACACTAATACTACCCTTGGCAAGTTAATGTACCTGGCACCATCACATTTTTCCACAGAACCTGAGTTGACCTTAAATGTTCATATCCATTTTATATATATATATATATATATATATATATATATATATATAAAGTAATCATTGCTTTTTTTTTGTATCACAGGTCATGTAGTCGAACTTGGGGTGTGCATATCTTGGCTTGATGAGGAATTCTGGCATTGGAATACTGTCAAGCCAGTGAAGGTAAGTATTTTTTTTGGGGGGGGAGCATTATTTAAAATGTTATGAAAGATTCAACAATGTTTTGGTCATCTTTGCAGGTTTTCATTTTATCATCAGAACTGAAAAAAAAAATTAACTGCTGTGATTCGTGAAGAACGTGATTTGTCTAGTGTCTGGTGTGACATGACCAATGATAATAAACATACAGGAACATGAATACCTATGGCTGTACTTCCCTGACCTGTACCACACAAAACTACCTGATTTGAAAACTCATATCACTGAGTACAATGGTGATTGAAGCCGAGACCCAAGATACTATGAAATAGGCTTACATAGAACTAACTACAGAAAAACTTACAGCTTTGTGATTCAGGAATCGTGACCATGAAGATGAAGAACGTGATTTGTATTGTGAGTGAGTCATGATGATTGCCTTGACTTAAAAACGCACATCAATGTGTACAATGTTCATGCAGAGATATGCACCATGCCAGTACTCTGAAGGGAAGCCAAACAAACAACTGTGATTTAAGTTACAGATGGAGATTGGGCCCTAAGGTGATGCAAACGCATAGACAGATTAAGATTGCGCTGTGCACTCAAGAGATGCAGACGCAAAGGCACAACAATACCTAACCAGTGCTTACAAGTCACAAATCCAAGTCTGGAAAAGAGTACCTTTTGCCGGTTGGGGGGTAGTGAACGGCAGTAACAGTCTACTACCAGTAAAGATACCACAAAGCAGTACAAAACATTCATGCAGGTGTGGTGGATAACAGTTTCACACTGCTGCAATTACTCTGTGGCACAATAAAATGTGTGATTTGATGGCATGCATCACATACACACACTCACACACACTACAAATAATGCATTGCAAATTGAAAACTTCAGTAATATAACCAAATCTTTTAAACAAATTGAAATTATGCACTGCTGCACCACAACAATCAGCAAAAAAAAGTCAAGAATTACTGAAAATATTGCTGTGTGTACATTAACAGTTATATAAGAAAAATATAATCAAAACAGAAAGGCTGCATTTTTCTCCCAGTTTTAACCTGCCTCCAACCACAGATCGCCCCTCCCCCAAAGCACATGTCAAGTGTCTGTCAGTACACAGACTGAATGTTCTAAATTAACATTCAAAATGCACACTCAAACAATAAACACTTGATGATATAAGCACAGGAGGGTTTCCTACAATCGATATACTGAATTTTGAGCAAAACAAAATGGCTCAAAAATACTTTTTTAACAGCGTTTAGAGGATCTGAATCGCAGAGCTCTGAGAGGAAACTGTCTCCATCTTCCACTACACACACACTACACAGAACTGAGGCTCTGCAGAACAAACTAGAGCCCATGTGACCTGCAATCCCATGAATCACTGCAAAATTCACCTTGAAGCTCAATAACAAGGTGAAGTGATCCGAAGTACATTGATTTCAAAGTACTTTGCCTTAAATCACCTCACAGTGCGAATTTTGGCCACTTCTCCCACCACTACTCATCACCTTGCTAAACCTTCTGTCTGTTCTAGCTTGGTCTTTCTTTGCTGCCCCTTCCCTCTCCCCTAATATTAAAGGGGAACTATCAGCATCCCTGGAGAACTGCTGAGGGACCTTAAGGTCCTGATTAAGCAATTTGCAAAGTTAAATAATTTTTTTTCACTCACTGAGATCATTGCAGTTTGAGTTATTATCTGATTGATCCTTTGACCACCCTCGCCCATCATCAGCGAATACAATATATCCCAGTGTCCTCTGCGGCCAGCCCTCTGATAACATGATTAACGCTAAGCCATGGGGGACTTCTATGTGCTGGCACCTCTACTGAATGAATGCTAATTTAATAAAGCACATGATTGCACTTATTCCACTGGTACAGATTGTGCTGAGGATTAGAGTACTTACTCAGTGATAGGGGGTGGGGGTCAGAGGATTAACCAGGTAATAAATCAAACTACATTGATCTAATTTTGTTTCTCTTCTCTTCTCTTCTCTTCTCTTCTCTCTCTCTCTTCTCTTCTCTTCTCTTCTCTTCTCTTCTCTTCTCTTCTCTTCTCTTCTCCTCCCCTCACTTCCCTTCCCCTTGATACTAAAATCCTCTTTAACTATTGTCCTGTATCTAACCTCACCTTTATCAGTTAAGACATTGAAAAAGCTGTGTTCACTCTTCTCTCTAATCCTTTTTATTTCAACTATGGTATGGGTCCATTTCATTCTGACTTTTGCTCCTTTCATACTACTGAGACCTCCCTCCCTCCTTTGGGTTATTAATGATCTTTTCATGACCTCTGATAATGGCTGATTTCCTGTCCTTATCCTGCCTGACCTTAGCCCAGCATTTGACATAGTTTACCACCTCATTCTCTTTGACTGTTTTAAGCACAGCATTGGAATTTTGGGTACTCTCCTTAGCTGGATTCCTGCCTAACTCTCCAACTATGCCTTTTTTGTCTCTGGTAATGTTTTTTTCCCTCCCCTGGCCTACAGCATACCCTATGTTGTTCTCACACTCTGTTAGTGGTCTGCTCTTCCTGTTCTGCCTTCTCCTTTCGGGCTGCTTCATCATGACATCAACTTCAGGTATCACTTTAATGCAGTTGATACCAAACTATAGATTTCTATTCACTCCTACATTGATTCTGCCCTATTTTCTCTCACCCCATCTTGACAAAATAAACTCTTGATTCCAACTTAGTTTCCCTTAACTTAAATCAAAGTTCACTTTGTCTGTTCTCACTTTATTAATTCCTCTTATATTACATAATTATACTACGGTTCATACTTAAGCAATAAGGCATGACAGGGTGTGGTATATCATGGGATATCATCACACCTCAGGTGGTTGGGCATGAGGCCACAGGCCGAGTGCATCCAACCATCCGAGAAGTGATGATATCCCATGATATACCACTCCCTGGAGTGCCTTATTGCTATTATGAACTGGCTTAAAATATTTACTAGTAAAAAATTAAAGAAAAGTTTTAAAACATTTGAAAAATGACTTTTTGGTGGTGTTGGAGGAGTACATTTCCATAAAATAGTTCCTGGAGGGCTCTGGGAAGCAGGTGGCACTGTTACAGGTGGCACTCATGGATGAGGTGCAGCTGTGAAGTGTATCTCACCCTCCAAGCACTGCTTTGGGATGTGAACCATGTTTTTCTGCATTTGGCCCGGTCCCCCTGCCTGCTGTGGGACCAGGTGAAGCTGTGTGTGCCTTCCTGTTTATTTCTGGTGGCTGCCCGTGTGTCGTAGTTGGCAGTAACGGTCGGTAGTAGTTACCAAAACACTTGTGGGTTTCTTTTGGCTGAAGCTGCTGTCCAAGTTGAATACTTGTTCCCCATACTGACTGAAAGTAAAATTCGCATTCTAGGGACACTGGAGCCAGATTTGTGAGTACCAGTATATTTTTAAATGTGCTGAGGACGACTCAGGACTTTTCTTGTTCTCTGGAGGAGTTGTGAGATTTTTGTTTTCCTAACGAGCACAACATAAGCGTGACTGCATTTTTTTCCTTTCTTAGTGAGGAGGTTGGTGGCCGGAGGCTTTTTGAAGCCGTGATGATGTAGCCCAATATCATCATGGCTTCAAAGACTTCTCGGCCAATCAGCTTTCTTCATTTGTGGCAACCAGTTCATAATATGCTTTCTACTATGGCTTTTAGTAGCAGATAAAGACCAAAGACCCATGCAAACTATTGTACTCCCCCACTTTTTCAGCAGTAGAATTTTATGATTTTTGTGGCCATAAAGGAACCAAGTTCTTTTTAAACAGTGCTTTGTTTTTATGTATAACTACATTTAGTGGGAGATTGTTCCAAATCCCCACAACTCTCTGTATGTAATAGTTCTTTCTTTTATTGTTGTTAAATTTACCTGAAGGGGGTGTCCTCGTGTAATTGTATTCAAACAACATGAAGTCTTGCTATATTATGACAATTGCAGTATGACCGCAGGTTAGCACTGCTCCGGAGGTGAAATAGTTAACTTTCCATGCAGGCATGGAACTTAGAGCACGAGCTCGGTTGAAAACTCTGTCTGTTGTGCTTCAAACTCAAACTGTCAGATTCTTTACTCCACCTCACTGAACAGTCACTCCGGAGATTTATCCTTCTGCTCGGTTCATTTTGTCGGTTTAAAAGTATTATTTTTGATTTTTAGCGAAATTAAACCGCAACCGGTCAGTTCAAGCTCTGTCTGTGGTAATGTAAGTAATAGATAGGTTTTACATTTTTTTTCTGTGTGGAACTTGTAATTCTTTATCGGTTCGGTTTGAACCGATCAGGTTGTATGAAAATCTTCTAGTCCTTTTAGAGTGCGGTTCCGGTTCTTATCGGTTCTAAAAGCGGATTTCATTACGGTTTTCCACGACCACGTGACACGTTGGGAACCGATAAGGTGTCTTGCTTGGTGGATTGCCATAAATGGGCAAGTTGGTTAGGCTGGCATTATGTCTGAGAAACCAAAGAAACGGACCCACTGGGTTTCAATACTGTAGTGTTTGTGGGAAGCTTTTGCTAGGCTGACCCACACACCACATGTCTATTGTCTGAGGTTTGACCACCTCAATTCAGACTGCCAGATTTGTCACAATTTCCCTGCTGCCACCATAGATAAGAGAGTTGGTAGGCTCAGGGAAAGGGAGGCCAAAAAGTCCGCTGACCCGGATGACCAGCCCGGTTCGGTGCCAACCGAACCGGAGGGAGTGCCCTCTGACCAGGGTGATACTTCCTCGGGCAAACGGAGAGCCGGTTCTGAGGAGCCGGTTCCAGCAAAAAGGACTAGAAAGTCAGCTAGTGTAGAGCCAAAAGTTCTCTCCCCAACTGCTGAGGAAATAGCTAAAGCAATTCAAATTGTCCAGTCTCTCTCTCCGGTTCTAACTGAACCGACACCTTCAGGTAAGCGTTCGGTTCGGCCGGTTCCACCGGTTCAAGATTATGATTTTGAGGATTTTTATGAACCGGGGGAGGGGGAAGAGGAATATGAGGAGAGTGAATATGGTTTTGAAGATCTGGATGTGCCCATTGATCCGGACATCTCTCCAGATAGACCCCTAGGGGTTTCTCCTCCAAGGCTTTCTGAGTCCCCTTCTCATTTCATGTTTTATAAAAAAGTTGCTGAAACTCTCCAGCTCCCTGTTGAGGAAGCTGTTGATGACCAAGAGGAGCCAGACTATGTAGAAATGATGGATATTCCAGAGTCTAGGAGACTGTCTATTCCTTTGCATAAATCTTTTCGGAAACAGACAGTAAAAGTTTTAAAAACTCCTCACACTATACCTCCTGTGGATAAAAGGATGGACAAGAGGTATACCTTATCAGGCTCCGACACTGATTTCCTCACTCAACAATGCAGCCATGCGGGGTAGTGCAGGCTGCAGCCTGTGACAAAGCTAATATTCCCTAGCTTCACACCCCTGAGAAGGACTCAGGAAGATTGATGCTATGGCAAAGAAACAGTACATGGCAGCGCTTTGCGACTCAGACAAGCAAATTATATGGCTTATGCTGCTAGGTACCAGAAATCCAGATGGGATACTGTGCTGGCCCTAGCGAAACAAGTCCCTGACCAGCTTGCCAGGAGCTGGAACAGGTGGCTATGGATGGTATTGAGGCATCCAGAGGTGCAATTTCATGCTGCAGTGGACTCTAATGATGTTTCATCAAGAGTCATGGCTACATCTGTGGCACTTCACAGGATGGCTTGGCTCAGATGTACTACCCTGTCTCAGGATACCCAGTCTAAGGCCATGGATTTTCCTGTTGTGGGAAATTCTCTATTTGGGGAGCAAACAGAGAATTACATGAAGAAAATGGATGAATATAGGACCACCTATAGGAGTGCACAGGCCAAGGAAAGGCAGGACACTCCTCAAAAGCAGCTTCCTAGAGGCAGGGGCAGGCCTTTTCATCGGCCTTTTTACCAAGCCCAAGCTTCCTCCTCCGCCTATGCTCAGAGGGGGTTCTTTAGAGGGAGAGGCAGACGGGGTACAAGCAGGTCTGCTTCCACCCCTCAGCCCAAAGCCCCTGCCAAGCAGGCACCCTGATGGGATTGGCAGGGCCGATTCTCTTCTACCTGTAGGGGGCAGGCTGGCTTACTTTGTCCAGGACTGGAAGTCTTTAACATCAGACAAGTGGGTCCTGGAAGTAGTAAGCCAGGGACTGGTTCTCAGCTTCAAAAAATTTCCAAAGCTGAGAACCAGATCTTTTCCATCTGCAACTCCATCAGAGGCACTCGCCCTAGAGGCAGAGGTCTCTACCCTCCTGGCTCTCAGAGCTGTGAAAAGGGTTCCTCCCCTACACCAGGGCAAAGGTTTGTACTCCAGGTACTTCCTTACCCCAAAAAAGACAGGAGAATGGCGGCCCATCCTGGATCTCAGATAGTTAAACAAGCACCTTTTAAAGCCAAAGCTCAAAATGGTGACTCTGGGAATTATCCTACCCTCTCTATGGCCAGGGGACTGGCTAGCTTCCCTGGACCTCAAGGATGCCTACTTCCATATTCCCATCAGAAGCTCCCATCAAAAGTATCTCAGGTTCGAGCTGCCTTCAGGCCACTACCAGTTCAGAGCAATGCCCTTCAGCCTCACTTCTGCCCCAAGGGTATCACCAAATGCCTGGCTGTAGCAGTTGCCTACCTAAGAAGGCAAAAGATTGCCATCTTTCCTTACCTGGCGATTGGCTCTTAGTAGGCCAGTCCCCAGACCAGGTCAATTTACACCTTCAGATAACGCAGCAACTGCTTACCTCTCTAGGTTTCCTTCTGAATCTCTCAAAGTCAGTTCTAGAGCTGGTCCAGCTTCTTACCTTCATAGGCGCAGAACTGAACACACAGGAAGCCAGGGCCTTCCTCCCCCTGGAAAGGGCAAAGACCCTAGTCTCCCTGGCCTCCTCATTTACCCTGCAGGTCTCCCGGCCAGCAAGGCATTTTCTGCAGCTCCTAGGACACATGGCTGCTTCCACAGCAGTTGTGCAAGGAGCAAGATTTCAGATGAGGGACATCCAGTTCCATTTGAGAGCTTTTTGGTCTCAAAGATAGGATCCTCTTACCAAGCTGATCCCAGTAACTCGAACCCTGATCCAAGCCCTACAGTGGTGGCAGGATCAGAGCAACCTGAGACAAGGGGTTCCTTTTGTCACTCAGTCTCATTCTCCAATCCTTACACAGATCGTCCCTCTTGGGCTGGGAGCTCACATGGAGCGACCTCACCACCCAGGGTCTGTGGTCTCCCCAGGAATCTCTGCTCCACATCAACCTGTTGGAGCTCAGAGCAGTTTTTCTAGCACTTCAAGTTTTTTCAAATTTGTTCAGAACAACAGTATTCAGGTCAGAACAGACAACATCACTACAATGTGGTACATCAACAAGCAAGGGGGCACTCAGTCTATGGCCTTGTGCACTGAAGCGATGAAGTTGTGGTCTCTGGCTTACTCCCTGAACACCTCCCTTACGGCAGTTCACCTCCCAGGCAAGGACAATGTCCTGGCAGATGCTCTCAGCAGGATTTCCCAGGGCCACCACAAATGGTCACTGGATCCCCTGGTCTTGGGAGTAGTATTTGCCAGATGGGGCACCCCGCAGATAGATCTTTTTGCAGCCCCAGACAATCACCAACTTCCTCTTTTTTGCTACAGGCCCCCAGTGTTGGGCTCACTCCCCCTGGATGCCTTAGCCCTCAGTTGGAAGGGGAAGTTTCTCTATGCCTTCCCTCCCTTTCCTCTCCTGTTCAAAGTGCTAGTCAAAATCAGATCCCAATCATGCAAAGTCATTCTGATAGCTCGGTTGGGCCAGACAGCCCTGGTATCCCTCCTGCTGTCCTTAGCAGTCCATCCTCCTCTGTCCTTCCAGGAATCACAATCTGTTAACCTGTGCCCAGGGAAGGGTCTGGTACCCGAATCTCAAATCTCTCAATCTCAAGGCTTGGTTCTTGAAGAGTTAGAGTTTGCTGATTTACACCTTTCCCCAAGGTGTAATGGATATATTGAAGGCCACAAGGAAGCCTTCCACCAGGGCTACTTACAATTCCAAATGGAAAAGATTTTCCATATGGTGCTTGGAAAAGCATATTTCCCCAGTCTCTGCTGATCTACCCACAGTCCTGGATTATATGGTCCACCTGAATTCTTTGGGGCTGTGATCAGCTACCCTGAAAGTGCACTTGGCAGCTGTGTCTGCTTTTATTTCAGCAGGTAAATCCTCTTCCCTTTCAGCTCATCCTGTATTTTCCAAGTTTCTTAAGGGGTTGTTTCACACCAACCCGCCATTCAGGGATCCTGCCCCTGCGGGGATCTTAATGTTTGCATTGCTCAGCTTATGCGACCCCCCTTTGAGCCCTTGTCTTCAGCTGAGCGCAAGTACTTGACTTGGAAAACTGTGGTTTTGGTAGCCATCACCTCTGCCAGACGCGTAAGTGAATTACAAGCGTTGTCAGTGGAGCAGGAGTTTATCTCTTTTCACAGAGATAAGGTGGTCCTTCGGACTAACAGAAAGTTCCTGCCTAAGGTGGTTTCAGATTTCCACCTTAATCAATCTATTTCACTTCCAGTGTACTTCACTGACCACTCCTCCTCTGGGGAGAGGATGCTGCACAGCCTAGATGTGAAGAGCCCTTAGTTACTACATAGAGCGTACCAAGGGTCATAGGTTTGACTCCTCTAACTGTTCCTCACCTATGGCGAGTTGGTAAGGAAGCCAGCCACTAAAGATCCATTGCCAGGTGGATTGTCTCTTGTATCCAATTCTGCATGAGAAGTTGGGTAAGTTCCCCCTCAGGCCTGAGGCTCACTCTACCAGAGGTACAGCTGCTTCTCTGGCTGCTGCCAGAGACATTCCTATTCTAGAAATATGTCAAGCAGCTACCTGAAACAGTTCACTTTACAAGCATTACTCCCTGGCCATCCAGGCTGGAGTGATGCTCGATTTCTTACATCCATGCTTCAGAGCCTATTTCCTCAGTAGGTTCTGTCCCTCTTCCATGGGGGTACTGCTGTATGTCTGCAATTGTCATAATATAGCAAGACTTCATGTTGTTTGAAGAAAAATTACTCACCTTAGTAATGTTGTTTCTTCTAATGGAGTCTTGCTATGTACCTCCCTCCTGCCTGCCCCTCTCAGAACCTCTGTTTTGGGGATGTGGGTGGGCAGTACAGGGTTGCACTTTTTTTTTGATGCCCAGCTTGTTGTTTTCACCTACCTTTTGGGTGAATTGGTGTTGTGTTTTGCATTTTGGGTCTCCTGACTTGAGTCTTTGTTTTAGGCCAGAAATGAGTGTTTATGGTAGTAGCCAGTTGGTTAGTGTAGGTTTACAGCTTTCACACAGAACCTTAGTGAGTTTTAGCTCGTAAAGATCTGACAGTTTGCGTTTGAGGCACAACAGACAGAGTTTTCAACCGATCTCACGCTCTAAGTTCCATGCCTGCATGGAAAGTTAACTATTTCACCTCCGGAGCAGTTCTAACCTGCGGTCATACTGCAATTGTCATAATATAGCAAGACTCCATTAGAAGAAACAACATTACTAAGGTGAGTAATTTTTTCATATCGTGTTTAAATTCAAAATTCAGTTCTGTCATCAATTCAGAGTCATTGATGACAGCAGACATAAACAGTAGCTCCCCTCTTATATTTATTAATTTTTTATGTATTTAAACATATGGTTACCGGGAATGGCACACTGAACCAAATCTCATTTCTAGGTGTCTGTTCTCTGGAGACTTTAGCTTTGTTTCCTTTAACCTTTCTTCACAGGTCAAATCCCTCATATCTGTGATAGGTTTAGCCATTTTCCTTTGTACCCTTTCAATCGACATGATTTTTTTTTTGTAGGGCGACCCAAAAAAACTGAGTGCCATAATCTATAAGTGGCTGAATATAAGCTCTATAAAGGGGAGAAATAACTTCCATATGTCATCTTTTGATAGATTTATTTATATACAACTAGACCCTATTTGTTTTCCACTCACCTTCCCACACGGATCTTCCAGATTGGAATTCTTATTTATTGTCGCCCCTCAATCTTTTTCACTTTCTGTAGCTTTAAGGGTACCATTTTCTAATTTGTATTCCAGAAGTGGCTTGTGTTTTCCTAGTTGAAATACTGCACATTTACCCTGGCTGAAATTTATCCCAGATTTTGTAGCAAAGTTCATTATACAGTCCAGGTCTGACTGAATATATTTGATATGTTCAGTTTTGGTGCTGACTCTGCCAATTTTAGTATTGTCTATGTATTTACAGTACCACTTGCTTAGGTTTTGATTTGTGTCGAAAATGAAAATGTTGAATATTATTGATTCCAAAATGGCCACTTGTCACACAACTCTTTGAGGACAGATGTCTGTTTATTTTTACCTTCAGGAATCTATTTATCATCCACTCTGCAATCCAGATTATTACTGAGCTGTCTAAGCCAGTTTTCTGTTCTTTTTTTTTCTATAATGGCCCAGTTCGGTACCAGGTCAAATGCTTTTCTAAAGTCCAGGTAGATGATGTCTATAGGGTTATTTTTATCTAACTCCCTACTGACATTTTCATGATCTGCCTCGTGGCTTATTTATTTGTTACTGTTATTTTACTGCCAAATGGATTTTTTAGTTGCTTTGTACTCACCTATGTGTAATTTTTGCCATGTGCTATCTAATGATGTAAACTCTTATGTCGTTCCTCTGTAATATTCTTCTGTGTGCCGTTCGGCCTGGGTTGTGCCTGTAAACGGTCTTCTGGACCAGTGTACCTACCCAGTTACCAAAGTCATAAATAAATAAACTAAATAAATTAATCATGCATTATCTTCTGCTATGAAAACCATGTTGTTATTTGTCTAGGATATTGGCGTTTTCCCTGTGTGCCTGTATATTTTCTTTAATGATTGCATCTAACACTTTGCCTGGTACTGAAGTGAGGCTAATTGGCCTATAGTTCCAGGTATCTGCTCTAGACCCTGTGTTACACATCAGAGTTACATGGACAACTTCTGTCATTGCACACATTGCTGAAACTGCCTGCCTGGATTCTACCCTTTCCCCTTCCCTTGGGGGTGCACCTGAAAACAAGCCTCAGCTCACTGTGCCTTTCACGGTTACCAAACTTTTAAACAAATACATAAAAATAAATAAATCCTACCAATCTAATGGCACATAGCCTTCTTCAAGTGATCTACAGTATATTACTTTTAATGTTTCTATTTTATGATTTCACAATCATCTTAACCATATTACTTGTTAGGACCTGGTGCTGAATCATTTTTCCAAAGCTTGATTTTCTTGCTTGTTGTTTCTTTGGGAACTCAACTAGTGTCAATGAAACTACTGTACCACTGTTTGCAATGATAGAGTATAACTGTCCTATATCCTGTTTTGTATATAAAGAGATTAAATATTTATTAAGCCCTTTGGCCATACCATCTAGGGAGCTAATGGTGTGTCTGTCTGCGTTAAGGGTCCAACAGATGATGAGTTCTTTCTTAATGAGTTTATATAGCCATACAATTATTTCTCATTTGACTTTGCTGCACTTTTTGCTACATTCAGTTTCATTTTGTGTTTTTGTTTCTTGATTAGGTTCTTACGCTTTTTTACCATTGTTTTATGTTGTACTGTATATAGTGTGGACTATTCTGCTTTGTAGTTATGAAAGGCTATATACTTTTTTCTGAAGGTTCTGTTTTATTTTCTTAGGCAACTATTTTGGCTTTCTACCCTTAGCATTGTACTTCTTGATCTTAGGAATACATTTGTTACAAATTCCATTAATTGTAGTTTTAAATATGTTCCATGAGTTTTGTGTGTGGTTAATGTACATTGTTTAAGTGTATATATTATTATATATTTTCTATTTGGCCATACTGTATAGAAACATAGAAACATAGACTTTGTCGGCAGATAAGGACCGCTAGGCCCATCTAGTCTGCCCATTTCCCTACCTACAGGATAGGCTGCAGATCCTAGTTAACCAACAGCCTATATCTTCCTGCCCCCCACAAGAATTGCCTTATGTCTGTCCCATGCATTCTGAATTCTCCCACAGTTTTAGACCCCACAACTTCCTCAGGAAGGCTGTTCCATGCATTCACTACCCTCTCTGTGAAATAATACTCTCACATTGCCCCTGAACCGCCCTCCTTCTATCTTTAAATTGTGTCCGCTTGTTCTTGCAAGTCTCTTTTTCTGAAAGATGCTACCCTCTTGGACTTTGTTGATTCCCTTGAGGTACTTGAAAGTTTCTATCATGTCCCCCTCTCCTTCTTTCCTCAGGGTATACATATTAAGCTCCTTTAGTCTCTCCTCATACGGCTTCTCTTGCAGACCCTGCACCATTTTAGTTGCCCTCCTCTGGACTGCCTCTATCCTGTCTATGTCCTTTGGAGATGGGGTCTCCAGAACTGGACACAGTATTCTAGATGGGGTCTCACCAACTGTCTGTACAGAGGGATAACAACTTCCTGTTTTCTGCTGATGATGCCTCTCCCTATACATCCCAGTATACCCCCGGCCCTCCCTACTGCCTTCTCACATTGCTTGCTAACCTTAAGGTCATCTGATATGATTACCCCCAGGTCCCTTTCCTGTTTTGTTGTTGTTACTACCTCCCAACCCATTGTGTATTCTTCCCCTGGGTTCTTGTTTCCCAGGTGCATTATTTTGCACTTTTTTGCATTGAATCCTAGCTGCCATACGTCTGACCATTCCTCCAACCTTGCCAAGTCCCTTTTCATCCTTTCCACACCTCCTTGTGTATCAACCCTGTTGCAGATCTTTGTGTCATCTGCAAAAAGGCATACTTTTCCTTCCAGTCCCTCTGCAATGTCACTGATGAAGACATTAAAAAGGACTGGACCCAATACTGAACCCTGCAGTACCCCACTAGTAACCGCCCTTTCTTCAGAGTGGACTCCATTTACAATTACCTTCTGTGTCCTGTTGTCCAGCAAGTGTTTTATTCCAGGCTACCACCCTAGGACCCACTCCCAGGCTGGTTAATTTGACTATCAATCTTTGTGTGGGACTGTGTCAAACACCTTGCTAAAGTCTAGGTAGGCCATGTCTACAGCCCCTCCTGGTCTACTACTTGGTCACCCAGTCAAAGAAGTCTATTAGATTCTGCCTGACATGACCTTCCGCCTGAACCCATGCTGCCTTGGATCCTGTGCTCCACTGACCTCTAGGTACCAACTATTCTTTTCCTTCAGAAGTGACTCCATCACTTTCCTACCACAGAGGTCAGACTGACAGGTCTGTAGTTTCCTGCCTCTGTCTTGGTCCCACTTTTGTGAAGGGAATCACATCCGCCTTCCTCCAGTCCTCGGGTACCACACCATCCTCCCATGATTTATTAAAAGAGTAGCCAGTGGTTTCACTAGTTTCTTCCTTAATTCTTTTTAGAATTCTGGGATGAATTCCATCAGGACCCATTGCTTTGTCCACCTTCAGTTTTAGGAGTTCTTGCAGAACCCTTTCTTTCAGAAAGGACTGGGATCGACCCCCCTATCAGGAGTGCCTCTGTTAATTGGATTAGGCACGTCCTCCTCCTCTTTGTGAATACTGAGCAGAAATATTCGCTCAGTATTCCTGCTTTTTCACTGTCCCCCTCTGCCCACCCACCGTTCTTTCTATTCAGCCTCACTATCCCTCCTTTGTCTTTCTACGCCGCTGATGTACCTATAAAAGGTTTTATCCCCTTCTTAACTGAGTTGGCTATCTTTTCCTCAGTTTGGGCATTTGCTATTCTGACTTCCCTCCCTGCTTCTTTCTGCCTTAACTGGTACAGCTCTCTGTCCTGCTCCTTCTGTTTCCTTATACTTGTGGAATGCTATCTTTTCTTCCTGACTTTCACAGCCACCTCTCTTGAGAACCATAGTGGCTTTTTCTTTCATTTGATTTGTTTATTTACTTCACACAAAGGCTTGTTGCCTCTGTGATGGCAGTTTTGATAATTTCCCATTGTTGCTCCACACCTCCTTCTAGCCTGTTTGCTAGTGCTTTTCTGAGGCACTCTCCCATCTTGCCAAAGTCAGCCCTCCTAAAGTCCAGTACCCTCACTTTTGTATGGCTTGACTCTGCGGCTGAGTTTAACGTGAACCACACTGTTTGATGGTCACTTGTCCGCAGATGGCAACCTACTTCTAGATCCGAGATCCTCTCACTGCCCCCGTTTGAGAGTACGAGGTCTAAGATTGCTCCCTCACGAGTGGGTTCCGAAACTAGCTGTCTAATGCCTGCCACCTGTAGGGCATCAAGAATGGCCCTGTTGTTGGATGTGTCAAAGCAAATTGCTCCAGTTAACATCTGGCATATTCAGTTCTCCCATCAACAGTATCTCCCCTTTCTCTGCCATTCTAAGAATGCCTTCCATCATATCCTTGTCCATTCCTTCCCCCTGACATGGGGGTCTGTACACAACCCCTGTGCGGATTGTGGTGCGCTTTCCAGTCTCCAAGGTGACCCACAGTGCCTCCTCTCCTCCCTGTTTACTCTTTTGTTCAGTTGCTTTTATCTCTTCCTTTACATAGAGAGCTACTCCTCCCCCTCTTCTCCCCTGCCTGTCTCTCCTGTAGGTTATGTACCCTGGTATGTTAACATCCCAGTCATGGTTCTCTGTGTACCATGTTTCTGTGACTGCTCTTCGATATCCAGGCATCCCTCTTCCATTAAGGCCACCAGCTCAGGAGCTTGTTCCCTGAACTACGGGCATTGGCACTCATTACCCTCCATTTCCTGATGGCCTTACCCCCTTGCCCCATCCCTGTCCTTCTTGCCTTTGTCACTTTCTCCATTTACCCCTGCCCTTCTCCCTATCGACACCTCCATGTTAGTGTTTGCCACACTTACTACCGTGATTGTTTGGGGGGGCTAGGATTTTCCTGCTCCTTTCCAGTGCCTCCCCCCTTGGCTAGTTTAAAAGCTTGCCAATGAAGCATTTAAACCTATCACCTAGGATCCTGGTTCCCATCCCGGACAGATGCAGCCCATCATGCCAGTATAGGCTTGCATCACTCCAGGTGGACCCCCAGTCCCCAATGAAGCCAAATCCCTGAGCTCCACACCAGTTTTTCAACCACTGATTGAATCCATTGGTATAGAACACCTTAACCTCTCCTATGCCATAGATGGGTAGCACCTCCGAGAAGGTTACCGTGCGTGCTACTTGACTAAGGCCCCTCCCCAATTCCACAAACTCTTCCTGCACTTCTCTAATCCCTTTCTTAGCCAGGTCATTTGTCCCTAGGTGGACAATGACATCCAGCTCCCTCCCCTGTGCAGCTGCTCTGGCAATCCTGAGGATTCGCTCCCTGTCCCTCCAAGCCATGGCGCCAGGCAGGCACCTTACCTCCCTCTCCCCTTCCTTGCCCAGTTCTACCTTTCTAACAATGGAGTCCCCCACCAGGAGTTGTTTCCTTCCCCTGCAGGGTCCCCTGCCTCCCTCCTGTGGGTCTCCTTTGTGGAGGTTCCCAGCATCCTCCTTGGTCTCCACTGTAGGTGCCTCCATAGAGGAACCACACTTTGCCAGAATGGCATAGGAATTATGGAGAGGTACAACTGGAGGGATGTGCCTCTGTTCCACCACCCTCACCCTCCCTGAGCCCACTGTGGTCCAACTGCTCCTCTTTCTTGGCAACCTCTGAGGCAATGGCAGTGGCACTGGTGGTCCCTGGATGGAAGAGGAGGTCCCACAAATCCTGGCCAACTCAGCCTGGAGATGACCAACCTCCTCCCTCAGCCCAGAGAGGTGCCTGCAGATGGGACAACACTGCATCCTCCAGAATATCTCCCGGAAGACTGCTGCTCCACAGCCACTGCACTGCACCACTCCAATCATGTCTTATTTCTGACCCCTTAACTGTTTGCAATCCTTTACTCTTTCGTCTGTTTTTTTTTTCTCTCTCTCCTTACTTTCTGCCTGTGTGTCCTTTAAGCTCCTGATTGTCCTGTTCGGAGACAGGAATATCCTATATTTCTTAGTAGACCACTTACTTGTTCAGAGGCAGACCTCCAGCAGCTAGAGGGGGCCGGAGAGCTACTCTTGCCCTTCTAGGATGGTGGGTCCTTGGTGGTTCTGTGATCACTCACTTCCTGCCCCTAAACAGGAAGTTCCTGTTGTCAGTCAAATCCTGTGCCTATAAAAATAGAACTAGCTTTGGGTGGCGGGTGGAGGGGAAGGGAGGGAAGGAGGGCAATATAGTACCAGTAGAGAAGTTCAGTCACACAGCAGTCCTTTCTGTTGGTGTTTTCTGCCAAGCTATTAGCAGAATCTTTCTAAGGCAGTCTTTAAATGTAGCTTCCTTCTAGCTAAGCCAATCCCCCTATTTACCAGATCTTTCTACAAGTAATTTAAACCTCACAGCAGTTAAGTCCTTTCAGTCACCTGAGATTTACACCTAGATGACTTTTCAGTTACCCATTCAGTTCAGTTAACCCAAACACTCACTCTTTTTTTTGTTTTGTGTGTTAGTTTTTTTACCCTAAATTAAAGGTCCAAATACAAAAATTCTACTTTAGTCCCAGCAGAGAAGTTCAGTCACACAGCAGTCCTTTCTTTTGGTGTCTTCTGCCAAGCTATTAGCAGAATCTTTCTAAGGCAGTCTTTAAATGTAGCTTCCTTCTAGCTAAGCCACTCCCCATACTTACCAGATCTTTCTACAAGTAATTTAAACCTCACAGCAGTTAAATCCTTTCAGTCACCTGAGATTTACACCTAGATGACTTTTCAGTTACCCATTCAGTTCAGTTAACCCAAACACTCACTTTTTTTGTTTTGTTTTGTATGTTAGTTTTTTTACCCTAAATTAAAGGTACAAATACAAAAGTTCTTCTACTTTAGTCCCAGTAGAGAAGTTCAGTCACACAGCAGTCCTTTCTCTTGGTGTCTTCTTTCCCCAATCTAACACATTTTGGCATATGTTTGTATAAAAGATGGTCTTTGAATTACAGTTTATTGTATTGAATTGTATGATCTATCCCTATTTCTCAGAACATATCGGTATCTTGTTTTTGGAAATCAAGTGGTAATTTAACATATGATAAGGATTTTACCACCTAAGGAAAAGCTTCCTATACATCACTAGCCTCCATGGGTTCTAGCTCTTGCTTAGTTAGGATCGTCTGAACACTGACACCGTAGCTGTATATTATTTTAATTACTCTCGTTTGTATTTGTTTCCAAATTCAGATCTCCTGTTGGTCACAGATGAACACCATATTGTGTAACTATGATAAAGAAAAGGCCAACCAATTGTTTTAAGACCAGAAATAGCTATCATTTAGCAGTCTGCATGATTTTCAGCTAGACTAATAAAAATAGCAACATTGATATATTCAGGTATACATTGATACAGAGATTTACAGTAGATAATATGGTGGTTACCGAGGGCATCTGGGAGGATACCTGTATCCGCAATATGGTGGGGATGGGAGAAAGGGACCCAGTCCAGGAGGGAGTGGTTCAGAAATTTAAGGTTGAGATGGGTGGAGTCCAAAATCAATTGAGATAACTGGAGGGATTTAACATGTTGGCAAAGTTTATGTGTGGAGGGGAAGAGAAAATTGATATTTAAGTCACTAAGAATGAGCAACTGAGCAACTCCCCAGAAGAGGAGTGGGAAGAGATGATGGAGAGGAACTCGGAGTCTGATGCAGTGACCACTCCAGATCAGCAGAAGACCTCAGCAACAAAAACAGGGACTGTGAAGGGGAGCAGAATTTGAGGAGGATCAGTTCATAGGAATAGGGAGAAGAGGCAGAGATCACAGCCTTAGATTGGATACCTGTGGAAAAGTAAGACTCCAAGGTAACAAGGCTATCTGGCTGGAGGTTAACTATAAGGGGTTGAAACTGATCCGGCTTAGGGAGGAGGTGACGGATATTGAGGTGGGCAACCCACAGTACTTTAGGAAGCTATAAGGGTGAAATGGGGACAGGGCCAGGATTAAGTTCAATGTCACCTACTACCATAAACAGCAGTGAGACAAGGAACATGATGGAACCAATGGGCTGTGTAGTGGGAAAGGAGGGGGCAATGGGAAAAGTGGGAGGATAAGGGGGCAAAAGCCCTAGAGAGCTTCAAGGTGGAGACAAGGAGATGGTAGGAGACAGCACCTGGGATGCCAGGGAAATGGGTTAAGTAAGAAAGACAGGTGGAAGAGAGGGTGAGGGGAGGAGGAGGAGGAGGGGGAATTTGTAGGAGAGGGGAAGGGAAGGAGGAGTGGAAGAGGGGAGGCAGGAGAGGTAATAAAGCAGGAGGAGAAGACTTAAGGCTCATTCACCTGGCACTGGCACCATGTAGATCAGTTTGGCCATGCTTTCTGAAATGCTGTGGATCAGCATTCAGATGGCATGGCCAGGAGAGTGCTGCATATGCTACCAAGAAGTTCTGGTGATTTCAGTAGAGTTCCATCTGGGAAGGGTGTGTGTGTGTGTGGGTTGGGCTCCCCTAATTTGCGGCCAGAGATCGGGGATGGGTCTTCTGACCTGAGTTCAGCTAAGTTTTTTTTTCTGGCACTGTAAAGAAAGCTGAACTTTGGGAAGTGTTTCTTTTAGTAAACTGAGGGCTAAAATTAGAAGAAACCTGGGCTCAGAGTTGAGCCATGACATTGGGCATGCACTTATGCATATATGCAGTGCAAGGAAAAAGAGCTCGGGTCAGAAAAAATAATGTAAATGCTGCCATGACAACCAGAAGTGCAGGCTTGGAAAAGTCTTCCACAAAGTTGTGGGTGGTGTGGGCTGTTCACACAGCGAAGTAAAATGCAGCAAAATGCCCACACCACTTCACAATCCCAGGAAAAGAGAAGATCACAGCCACAACAAAACAGAACCTGAAGCGGCCAAACTGCGGCATTCAGACGTGCACAGCAGCAATGATCTCACTGCTGTGCACCTCCAAGAATGCTTCAGAATTGGCTGTGTGAATGAACCTTTAGTTTAGGGAGTAGAATAGTGAATGGGACAGATAGTTTGCAATACCATAAGTAGAAGGTAGATGAGGGGGAGGCAGGACCAGCTTATGGGGAGCACTATGTTATTTTTTACTTATAGTTTTCAGGGTTGCTACCTGGTTATTCAGTTTTGCTCAAAGGTAATCAGGTTTTTGAATAATTTTGAGTGCTCACATGCTCTTAAAACAGATTCTGTCAGATCATTCATTGTTTCGGCTGCATGTCCAAGTTACAAAAAATTCTGTTATACAGCCCTTTGTTAGTAAAACCAGTCAATCATGGAGGTGAAAAGTACAGTATGGCCATAAAGACCATTAGTAGTAAATGAAAGTAATCCTTTCCCACAAACTGGGCAAACATTTTGACAATACCTTTCCAACAGTAGAAGATTCAGTTACTGTGCCTTCCATTTTTATTTACTGGTTAACATTTCCATCTCTACAAGAATGTAAGTATTTGTAAATGTTTTATATTAGTTTATTTTCCTTTCTAAAGAAAATGTGTGTTCATTTCTTGTTTGCTTAGAACTACTATCGTTGACCTGAAAAGAGATAGGATCCCGAAAATAAACAAGTTATACTTTATATACAGTAGTGCACATCATTTATAGGAAGTAAATGATGTGGTAATTTATTATGTAAGTAATAAGCCAAGGGTGTGCATTATAGGATTATAATAACTGGTTTCCATCTTTTCTCATAGGGAAACTGTAGTGTAATTTGCCATAATAAAGGAATGTTTATTATGGCAAACACGTGCACAGCTTCCCTTACTCTTCGCATGTGCCCACTGCAGTTCCTCGCTTCTTCACCACTCGTCGAACCCCTGGGACAATAAACCACCACCTGGAGTAAGCGGTAAGTAATACAAAAATCCTAAATGCACCAAAAGGACTTGGTTTTGGCTCCCCACAAGTTTAAAAAAATAAACAAAAAAAACAACTTTAAATAAATAAAGGCGACCACGGCCGAGCACTATAACTTAACTGGATCGTGGCTGCACAGCAACTTTTTGTTTTATATGATTGTTGAGGTGAAAAAAGGGAAAACCAGCAATTATATAAAATAAAATATGGGTCGATGTATGTAAACTCGAAGTTTATACGCACCCTCGGGGTTAGATGCTATTCATATAGCCGCGTGTGTAAACTTCCCATTGTGATTGGTTGATCATCCATGGCACTCCAGACATTACCTCATGGGTTTTAGCCCACCTGATAGGCTAGTGATGCACATGACTCTAGGATCAAATTTCTAGTATATCCAGGTCCCAGAAACCCCTGCTCTCCAGTTCAAATCGTGCATCTGATCAGGCAACTAGCACACCAGGATCCCTGTCTGCTCCACATCAGAAATGTAGGCCTCTTAACATTAGGAGGGGATATAGGAATATAAGTATATCTGTAAAATGGTAATCCAAAGAGAGTAAAAAGAAAATCATCCCACAGCTAGGTTAGTAAACACTGCTATGTGGCTCAAAAACGTGTTTTCAGTTATCTCAGATCATTAAGTTTCATTCAGAGTCCATAGATCTATAGGGACATGCTATTGTGTCCCTAGCATTGTTAGTCAGGTTTATATTTGGTTTTGTGCAATGCATTTTGAGTTCACGTTTTATAAAATCTGTTTCCAATGCTCTGTTTATGAGTTTTGCCACAGAGCTTATAGGCTGCATGCTAGCCTACTGTTTCCATCGTGTTGCTGTACAAAGTCAAAGTACGATAAAGGAAAATGCTGTATGCATGTTTCAAGTGTACCAACCTATTTTTAAAAATGTTATTTGTTCGTGCCACACCGCTCGCGTGGTTCCTTCCGGCCCTCACGCCCCTCAAGGTATTCCTCGGCACAGCATGCCAACCTGAGGGCCCCTTCCCCCCTCGCACCTTCTCCGAGGTTTTACTCTTCCCGGCATGTTGTTCTGTGCTGCAGAGAGCTCCCTTACCCCTCCATTTCCCTTTGGGAGCACGATCTCTACACTGCGCGTTACGCACGTTTGTAGGCCTCTGGCCTGCCTTCTCAGCTGCGCCACACCTCCCCCCCTAAGCCGGTCGGCCTGGATGCTACCCACAGCCCTACTTTCAGGGCCACTTCTCATGCTCTGTCAGCTCTGCAAGCCTCTCCTGCGCCGATCTACTGGATCGAGACCTCCCTCCGCCCCAACATCAAGGAGGCTGCTGGGAAGGGGGGGTGATCTCATGGCGCTCCTTAGGCTCGGGCCTACATCCAGGCCACCCTCGTGCTCTGCAATGGGAGCTAGGTCAGCGGCGGCTGGGTCAGTCTACTCAAAGGACAGGAGACCAGGGAGGCTATATATATACATGTTTATATAGCATCTACACCCTGCAGCTCCAAGACACATTTACTGACGCTTCCACTGCGACTTCAGGAGGCAACAATGGCCTAGGATCCCCATATACGGGGATCAAAGGGGGGCCATAAAACTTTTCTTAAGGAAAAAACCCTTGGTTGGCATTCAAGTCCATGAGGCCTCACTAGGCAGTATGGTTCAGCAGGTTAATACGCCGCGCTGCAGATCTGGACACCGGGGCTTCATTTCCAGATACCTACATGCAAAATATATGATCATTACAAGTTTTTTACTTTCATTCAGAAGTGGGGTTGTCAACAGGAGAGTGAGGTGTTCCAGTCTGCGCCATATGGGGTCCCTCTCATAGTGACCTCCATATATATTGAACACCAGCTACAGTTTACACACCCTACACACGAGTCCCTCCCATAGTGACTTTGGTGCTAGGACCTATTACTACTATAGGGCCTACAATTTTCAGTTTCACCACGGGTCCCTTTCTACAGTGACCCTGGTGCCCACATATACTCTGGAAGTCCCTCCCTATAGCGACAACCAGACTAGTCCTCCTATGCATGGGGGGTCCCTCCCACAGTGACCTCACAGGCTGTTGTCCTGACCAGGGAATAGCACAGGCACCCCCCCTTCGAAAATGAGGTGCTAGACATACAAAATTATGCTGACTGCTAGGGGACAGAGAGACCCCCACAGCGCATTGCACCAGCCCTAATCTAAGCTTGCCTTCTTCTTCTCTTTCACCAGATGGTCAAGGCCAAGAAGTGTTCCTCTTGCAACGCTACTCTTTTGCCCCAAACTCTGGGTCCCCTTTGCTCCGCCTGTCTGCTGGATGACGATGAGTTATCCATGGAGCAAACTCCGGTCATGGGTCCCAACAATCCGGGACCCAGCAGTACCACATGGATGGACCCTGGCTCCCTCCTGATTCAAAACCAACAGGCCACAGTCACAATGATGGAGAGCCAGCACAATTTCATGCTGAAGATAATGGAGAAGGTCGAATCCCTTACACAGCACAGAATGACAATGACGCTTCCGGAACCAGACAAGGCAGGGGGGCCCTCGGAGGAATGTCTAGACCACGAGAATACTGTACCAGACAACTCTCGGTCAGACCCCGGAGAGGATAAGGATATCCCAGAGGAGGAGGATGGAGTGGACACCGACGAAGAGGACATGGAACCATAAGCTGTGCCATCCCTTACTTCAAAGTTGTGTTCATTCGACATGATACCAGGCCTCATGAAAATCATCAAGGCCACTATGGGGTTCGACATCGAGGACAGTAAATCTGAGTCCAAACTTGACCCCATGATCCAGAAGAAGGCGACCACTTCAGAGACATTCCCAGTATGCCCGGCTATCGAGGACGTCTTCAACAAAGAGTAGCAATCCGCAGAACCAGGAAGAATGCCAAATAGGAAAAACCTGGACAGAATGTACCCGGTCCAAGAGGACAAGACTGATATCTGGTGCAAAGCCCCCACTATCGACCCCCAGGTGGCGGCGCTCAGTAAGAAAACAATCTTACCATGTGGTACAATAGCCCTAAAAGACCCAATGGACAAGAAGGTGGAAGACATGCTAAAAAGGGCATTCGAGGTCAAGGGAACGGCCGCAAAAGCTCCCACGACTGCCATTTACACAGCTCGGGCACAAATCTGCTGGCTCGAAGAGCTCCAAGAGCAAGCAAACCCAAAGTCCAGAGAAGCAGAACTCTTAGAGTGCGCACTTGATGTGACAAAATACCTGGTGGATATGGCAGTAGACACACTGCAGCTACACGCCAGGGCCACAGCTATCACCAATCGTGCCAGGAGAGCATTGTGGCTAAAGTTGTGGGACGCTGACAACGAATCAAAAACACTATTGCAAAACTTGACCATGAAAGGAAAGCATGTTTCTGGGGAGGGGCTGCAGGAATTCCTGAAACAAAAGGAGGAGGGAAGAGACCTCCTGAAGAACAAGGCCAGGTACACCTACCTCTCTTCCACAAAGTGGAGGTTTCGGGGGGGAACAGACTATACCAACCACGCAGCAACACGCACTCACAGAACAGTTCCTTTCGAGGCAGAGGAACAGCCCACAGTTACCGTAGCTCCTATTCCCAAGCTTATCAACCGTTCTCCTTTTGAGCCCGGGGCCAAAGATTTGGGGGAAGAGGTAGAGGCTACAGGGGACAACAGCAATGACTGCGCACCCAGAACCTTTCAGAGTCCAGGATCGTACCCTCCAGTGGGGAAAAGACTATCACTCTTCAAGCACCAGTGGTGCAACACAACCTCAGACAGGTGGGTCCTAGAGGTGGTCTCGAGGGGGTACTCCATAGAGCTGTCCCACCCTCCAGTCACTCACAGGTTTGTAACCTCCCCAATCACAAAAAGGAAGACAACACTACATCAGGTCCAACACATCCTGTTGGAACTACTGTGAAACAGAGTCATCCAGCCTGTTCCCACGCACGAGCAGAAACTAGGGGTGTACTCCATTTTCTTCCTCATGCCCAAAATGTTGGGAGAACTATGCCCCATTTTAGATCTGAAACACCTCAACCAACACGTGGTGTGCCAGAGATTCAAAATGGAGACCATACGTTCAACTCTATGCAGCGTCCAAGTAGGCCACTACCTCACGTCCATAGACTTGAAGGACGCATATCTCCATATCCCAATCGTTCCAAGACACCGGCAATTCCTCAGATTCCACATCTTGGGCCACCACTACCAATACCAGGCCTTACCGTTCGGCCTCACCTCAGCCCCGAGAGTTTTCACCAAGGTGTCCATCGTCCTCGTAGCCAAACATCAGGGAACAAGGGCTAGATATCATACTGTACTTGGACGACTGGCTCATCCGAGCACGTTCCAAGGAGCAAGCGATCCAAGACATCACGACCGCTCTGCAGGCACTCGAGGCACATGGATGGATAGTGAACTGGGCAAAGAGTCATCTTGTACCCACTCAGCAGATCGAACATCTGGGGGCATTAATCAATATGTCCCAGGGATGGGCAAAACCCTCTCAGACAAGAGTGCTCAATCTGATAGCCCTGGCCCTCCACATGAGAGCCCACCATCAGACAACCATGGGATGCATAGCCCAGCTGCTAGGATGAATGGCATCCTGCATAGACCTCATACCCTGGGCCAGGTGGCACATGCGACCTCTCCAGTACAATCTACAGGCCATTGTCCCACTACCGCCATCGGTGAGACATTCCCTAGCATGGTGGACAGTGAAGTCCAACCTCACCAAGGGGGTACCTCTAGAGGCATCCTACACAGCCACAATAGAGACGGACGTGAGCCTATCCAGCTGGGAAGCATGCCTGGGCGACTTGACAGCTCAAGGCCTATGGTCACCAGTGGAAACCAAATTATCCATCAACATCCTGGAGAAGAGGGCTGTATCCCATGCCCTTGAGGCCTTCTGATCCTTCATCTATGGCCAGTCAGTCCTGATACGCTCTGACAATCAGGTAACAGTGGCCTACATCGCAAAGCAGGGTGGCTTCAGGAGCAGAGCCATGCTAAGGGAGGCAACATCAGTCCTCAATTGGGCTCAGACCAACCTCAGCCATCTTGGCGCAGTGCACCTCGCAGGAAAACTCAACATGCATGCGGATTGGCTCAGCAGGCAACAGGTTCACCCAGGGGAATGGCGGCTACACCCCGACATCTTCCAGATGATTCAGGAGGCATTGGGCCCAGTACCCATGGATCTCATGGCAACAATGGAAAACACACAGGTCCAGGCATTTTATTCCGCGGTTTAGGAGGTCCTCCCCAGGGGAACCGTGCCCTGTCACAACTGTGGTTTGGGAACATCGTCGCGATATTCCCACCCCCTTCCCTAATTCCCCAGGTACTGAGCAAGATCCGGGCATCTCGCTGTACCATCATCCTAGTGGCCCCCTACTGGCCATGGAGGACATGGTTTGCCACAGTACTCGAAATTACCTTAGCCAGCCTCCGATTACCTCACCGAGTGGATATGCTCTCACAGGGCCCAGTAATCCACCTGGCCCCGCAAACACTGAAACTCATGGCCTGGCTCCTGAAAGGAGGAGACTAATGAAGGCAGGCTATCATGACTCCATCATATCAACCATATTACAATCTAGATGGGCTTCCACCACTTCCACCTACGGTAGACAATGGTCTATTTTCACGAAGTGGTGTCGAGAACAGGGTAAGGACCCTGAACAAACGGACGTGTCAACCATCTTGCTATTTCTTCAACAGGGAGTAGACAAGGGCCTGGCCCACTCATCCCTCAGAGTACAACTCTCTGCAATTGGGGCAGCCACGGCTCCCATCGGGGAATACAGCCCGGGAGCACACCCCAACGCACTGTGCTTCCTAAAAGCAGTAGAACTACTCCGGCCAAGATCACGCCCGACCATCGCACCATGGGATCTCCCACTGGTACTCGACTCCCTTAGCTCAGCTCCTTTCGAGCCACTCAGTGAAGTAGACCTATTCTGGGTTGGCCTCAAGGCTTGCTCCCTTGTCGCCATCTGCTCAGCTAGATGGATCGGAGAGCTAGGGGCACTATCACCCCCAAGGGAGTCCGCTTGTGAACAGTCCCAGCCTTCCAACTGAAGGTATCCACAGCATTCCACAGGGAACAGCCCAACGAGCTGCCCACCTTCCCTGTGGACACACTACAGGGTGTCCGGCCCATTCCGCATCATCTGGATGTGGGCATCACCCTTTCCGTCTACATAGCCAGGACACTGCCCCTCCGTAAGACAGAAAGGAAAATTACGTACCTACCATAATTCTTGATCTTCTTGGACGAGTCTCCACCACTCATTCACACTAGTGGGATTGGCGCTGGAGGCACTAAGACCCATCGGGAGCAAACTTTTGCTGGAGGGTGGTAGCGAGAGACAGGCGCCAGCGAGACACGAGGCGAGAAGCGGCTCGAGCGGTAATGACCATCTGGCGACTACCCTCCAACCGCCTCAGTACCTTTTTACCAAGGAGGTGCATGCAACTAACGTAAAGAGTAAACTAACATTAAAAAACGGACATAAGATAGTCCGTATGACCCGTGTAAGAAGGGTCAGCAAAGAAGTCCTCACGGCCTAAAGATTTGAGGGAGTGAAGACCAATACAGCGGTGAGCTCGGGGGATGGAGGGTGGGCGTGTGAATGAGTGGTGGAGACTCGTCCAAGAAGATCAAGAATTACGGTAGGTACGTAATTTTCCTATCTTCCTGGACATAAGTCTCCACCACTCATTCACACTAGTGGAGAGTACTAAGTTGATAATCCCCAAAAGGGCGGCAGGAGAGCCAGAGCTCACGCTGCCTAAGATAGAAGCCCATTAAGGATAGTTCTGCCAATGCGGAATGTCGCCTAGCATGAACATCCAGTGCATAGTGCTTAACTAAGGTATGCACTGAGCTCCAGGTGGCGGCAAGCTGTATATATCTGCAATTGGAACATTGCGATTCTCGCTTAGGATGTCAAGGACCTTAGTAGAGTGAGCGACACTCTACCTTCTAATTTAACTTGAGCCATGGAATAGCAATGACGAAGGCATGCCACTAACCATGAAGAGATGCATCTAATAGCGACAGGTTGACCCAGCTGGTGTCGCTGAAAGAAACGAACAGTTGCTGAGTCTTGCATGAACATCCTTGGTTCTATCTAAATAGAACTGCAAGGTTCTCTTGATCCAAGGAATGAAGAGCTCGCTCCCCTCATTTTGGAAATTAGCGAAGTAAGCGGGAAGTACCAGAGGTTGGATTTTAGATGGAATTCTGACACAACCTTGGGAAGAAATTTAGGATGAGCACGGAGAACTACGTTGTCTTTATGGAATACAGTATAATGGAGTGGTCCGTAATTCAGGCATGTATCTCTGAGACCCCATGGCTGAGGGTAATGGCCACCAGGAAGGCAGTCTTCCAGGTAAGAAATTTTAGCTCACAGGTAGCTAAGGGTTCGAAAGGCTTCCGAGTGAGCATGTCCAGCACCAGGTTAATGTCCCAGGCTGCAACTGGACGCTTAACAGGGGGTCTGGTATGGAGAATCCCCTTAAGAAATCTCTTCACCATAGGTAACTGAGCCAGAGTTAAGGAAGAAACCGGCTCATGGAACGCTGAGATGGCACTAAGGTGAACTTTAACTGTGGAGTACTGAAGACCCAAGTTCGACAGGTCCAAAAGATACTCCAGAACCTTGCCAGGAGGACAGGAAAAGAGATTCCAAGAGGATTTTGGTCACCAGAGAGAAAAACGCTTCCATTTGGAAGCCGTGACGTTGGGTGGTTGGCTTCCAGCAGCCAGAAGGATGTCTGAGACTCTACGAGAGACGCTGAACCGATTCACTTCTATCTCTTCAGGAGCCAAGCATGAAGGTGAAGTGATTTCAGGTTGGGATGGACCAACTAACCCTGAGTCAAAAGACTGATTTGCAAAGGAAGTGGTCTTGGAGAGGCTGCCAACATACTGTGTTGAGTAGAGGAAACCATAGCGTTTGCCGAGGCCAGGAAGGAGCAATGAGAATCATCTTGGTCCCCTGAGACTGAACTTGAGGAGTACTCTCTGGATTAGAGGAAGCGGTGGAAAGGCGTAAAGAAAGCGTTTTGTCCACCGCAGCCTGAACGCATCCTGACAGAAAATGCCAGGCCCTGGATTTCTGGAGCAGAAGAGAGTCAGTTTTGCGTTGAGTGGGGATGCAAAAAGGTCCAGGTCTGGAGTCCCCCACTTTGAACAGGGACCGAGCTACGGCTGGATCGAGAGACCACTCGTGAGGGTCTGCCTCCGTTCTGCTGAGGTGATCTGCTAGGTCTCTTTGTATACCTGGCAGATAAACCGCTGAATCAGAGACTTGTGCTCCAAGCACCACTCCCACACCCTCATTGCTTCCCTGCAAGGGGGTAAGAATGAGCACCGGCTTGCTTGTTGATGTAATACATCACTGCTTTGTTGTCCGCTTGAAGGAGAATGTTCTGTGACAAAGGACATCCTTCAGAGTCGGATTGCATAGAGGGACCGCCTCTCATCTCCAGGACATTTATGTGGAGATGAGTTTCGAACTGAGTCCATACACTTGAATGTGGAGGGAGAGACAGTGAGCTCCCCATCCCATTAGCGATGCGCCTGTGGTGATGGAGATCTGATGATCCGGGGAGCAAAGGGGAATCTTCCAGGAGATTGCTCTTTTGAGACCACCAGGTGAGAGACCTTCAGGCTCCGCCACCTTGATGGGATAAGACTGGGGTGAGAGGTCGGGGACCACTGAGTGGAGAGCATTCATTGGGTGGTTCTCATGTGCAGTCCGGGCCAGGGGACAGTGAAGACCGAGGATGCCATGAGACCCAACATGCGCTGCATCGAGAGAGCTGTGAACCGATTGGTTCTCCTGATGTAACGGGCTATTCAAGGATGTCGAGTCTTCTGTCCTCTGGAAGGAAAGCCTTCGCTGAAGAGGTGTCTAGAAGCGTCCCTATGAAAAGGAGCCTCTGGGAGGGTTGCAGTTGAGATTTTTTCAAATTCAGCAGAACTCCCATGGACGTGAGAAGACGAGAAGTCGTTTGCACGGGTTTCCAAAGTCCCTTGACGGAAGGGCCTCATGAAGCCAATCGTCCAGGTAGGGAAACACTGGAGTCCGACTTTTCCTGAGATGCTCCGCGAGAACTGCACAACACTTTGTAAAAACTCTCGCGCCGTGGATAGCCCAAAGGACAGGACTCTGAACTGATAATGCTGACCCAAAGCTACAAACCTGAGGAACTGCGGTGGGTCGGTGGACGAGGATATGCTGGTAAGCATCCTGCATATCCAGAGAGGCCAGCCAGTCGTGCTGATGCAGCAAGGGTAACAGGGTACCTAGGGAAATCATCTTGAATTTCTCCTGGGAGGAATCTGTTTAACTTTCTGAGGTCTAGAATGGGGCGATCCCCAGATTTCTTTGAACCAGAAAGTAATGGAGTAGAACCTGTGATTCTGCAGATGCAGGGGCACCAGTTCTATTGCCCTGTTGTTCAGAAGGCCCTGGATCTCCGCGGTGAGGAGGTCTGATTGAGACCGGCTAACCTGGGTTGTCGCCTGGGAGGACACTTGGGGTTTCAAGAAATTGAGAGAATAACCCTCGCGAATTATCCGAAGGACCCATTTGTCCGAGGTTATGGACTTCACTGGTTGTAGAAGTACATCAGACGACCTCCCACCGGAGGAGAAAGTTCCACTCTGGCAGAGTGGATGGAACTTGGGCTAACGACTATAAGGTAGCGCTGGAGCTTTAGGCCCCCGCGCTTTCTGCTGCATCTTTCTTTGAGGTTGGGCAGGTTGGCTTTTGCGGAAGCTTCCCTGCCTCTGCCTCGAAGGACTGACGATTAGCGAAACTGACGCCTGTTCACATGCCCCGAGGGGGCAGGCGGAGGTCTCGGCCAACTTAATGGCTGATCTAGTCTTCTGAGTGGCCTCTAAGGCTTGCTCCACCTGAGGGCCAAAAGAAAGGAGCCATCAGCAGCAGCGCCATCACCTGCTGCTGAGCATCATTCTGTGAAGCCAGAAGTACGCAGCCAGGAATGGCGCCGAGTACAAATCCGCGCTGCTGAGCGAGAAGCAGTGTCGAAGCGCCCATGGCGGCTTTGACCTGTTGGTTATTGGACTCAATACTCTAATAACGGTCAGAAGAAGCTCTGACTTGAATCCTAATCTGGAAGAGCTTCAACCATTCTTTCATAGAGTGCCACAGGATATACTCATACTGAGAAAAATAGCCTTGATAACTGGCAATACGCATACTTAGAGTGGAGGCAGAAAGACTCTCTTACCTAATGCATCAATCTTACGAGACTTGTTAATAGGTCGAGCTGTAGTAGTTTGAGGAAGAACGACCTTGTCATTCTCTGCCAGGACTACAATAGGGATCCGCAGTTGCTTGGGATGCCAAATGGGACGATCCTTGGGAGCTGAATACTTTATCAATGGATTTAGCCACTGAGGGAATAAGAGCAGGATTATTCCATACCATTTTGGAGACAGCGCCCTGGGAAGGCTGGATCGGAGGAGTCAAATCCAGAGATCTCGGCACGAAGATACTGGAGTCTTAATATCTTCCCAGGATTGATGTCTGTAGTCTGGAGAGAAAGAGTGGATCCCAGGTCTTCAACAGAGACTTAAAGGACAGGTCCTCACCACAGGCTCTGTAGCAAAGAAAGATCCTGTTTCCTCCACTTCATCACCCAACCGAAGGTCTGGGTCAGGCTCGACATCATCTCCTGATGGTCCAGAAAGGACTGTTTGGACAGGAAAGGAGTGAAAATTAGGAGAGGAGGAATAGCAGAAAAACAAGGAGAGTCCCTGGCTTGCCGCCGAGATGGCAAAACGGGCTGAAGACGGTATCGAGGAGGCGACGGGCGCCAAGAGGCACGCTGCCCCGCAAGCGCCCGGGCGGCGCTCCGCTGATGACATCGCTCGGGCGCCGGGGCCGATGACGCTGCTGCGACGGGCGCCGCAGAACGGCACCCCGGACGACATGTCAAGGAGGGCGCGAAGGCAAGAAGCGGACGACGCCGCGGAACGGCGCCGCTTCTATCCAACGGCACCACCGGGTGGTGCCAGCGAGACCTCATGCACCGCTGGACAGCGCCGGAAGACCCAGCGGCACCGAAAACGGCGCCGACAAGCCAACAGACCCTGCCGAAGGCGCTGGAAAAGCCCCAGGAACCTGGAAAGCTAGAGAAGGAAAAAAACCAGGAGATAAGGGCATCGGTGAGGCCCCCTGCGCCGCAGCCATGTGAGGGGGGGAAACACCTAAGCACGGAGTCGCTGGCACCGAAGAAGGCGCCACGCGACTAGGAAGGTCCAACCGCCCTACCTGATCGCCGGAGGGGCCCGAGGGCTCCGAGGCAACCGAGCCAGGCAGAAGAACCAACCTCCGAGCCCATTGCTCCATAAGAGCGGCCCACTGATGAAACTGCTCATCTGGAGTCCTACCTATAGGCGGAGGGACTCGATGTCGAGGACGATTCGGAAGTTGGCGACTCCGAAGAAGAGACCGGCAACTACTTAGCGATAACCGGCGTCGACGCGCAGACATACCTAGAGAGGCGACCTCGAGTGATGCCTTCTCTTTTGACCTGTGGGCCAAGAAGAGCTCGAGGTCGAACGGTGCCGAATGCGTCCGCTTATTTTTATGCCGCCGGGGGGACCGCCCATCCCCCCGGGCATCGGACTGACCGTTGTCGGAACCCCGCTGAGGAGAAGGAGGCTGACCGGATCCAGCCCGGCTGACTGAACAGCTTTCATACGAAGTCTCCCTACCGTCACCTGACCTGCTCATGGTCGACTCCGTCCAGTAGGCCGAGACTTCTTCAAGTAAAATTTAATATTAGAAAAATTTAACGAAAATAGAATAAAATTAAGCGATACTACTTATCGAGATAAAGTTACAAAAAAACAAACTGAAAACTATGCGCTAGTTTGAAGTTTGACTCTCGACAGGCGAGCGACGTCGTCACTAAGCTGACTCTCGACGGCAGAAAAAAGGAACTGAAGGCGTGTTGGAGGGTCGCCGAGATGGTCATTATCATCGAAGCCGCTGCTCAGCGGGCATTCGTCTCGCGGGCGCTGTCTCTCGCGCCGACCCTCCAGCAAAAGTTTGCTCCCGATGGGTCTTAGTGCCTCCGGCGCCAATCCCACTAGTGTGAATGAGTGGTGGAGACTTATGTCCAGGAAGATAGACTATTTATCGTCACAAGGGGCCAAAGACAAGGCAAGGCAGCCTTCAAGTCCACGATCGCTGGATGGCTCAGAAGGACCATTCAGGAGGCTTACCTAGCTAAATATATGACACCATCCCAGGGTATCAAGGCCCATTCCACTAGAGCAGTTGCCACATCATGGGCAGAAAGGGCAAATGTGTCTTCAGAAGACATATGCAAAGCGGCTACATGGACCTTCATCCATACTTTGGCCAGACACTATAGGCTTGAGCACCTGTATGACATACAGCCCACTTTTGTCACTCAGGTCCTCCTAGCAGCTACATCCACCTCTCACTCTTAGACCACTCTGTTCCCTCCCTTGGGTACTACACTGCTTCTTATCTACCCATGAGGTAATGTCTGGAGTGCCATGGATGGTCAACCAATCACAATGGGTGTTTACTCACCTGGTAAAGGTGATTGTGTTGGTTGACATCCATGGCACTCCAAGGCCCTCCCAACAGAATACTCAGAGTGACCAGGATCGGAAGTCTACTCCAAACAAAGCTCAAGAGGGGATATGATACATTGAAAGTTGGTTCGGTCGATTCCCTTGGGGGTTGAGATTAGATTATAAATAATAGAGAGAATAAAATCGGGCCTGTTGGCCACCCAGCTTACGTTTTTACTTGGCATCACTTTATACAATATTTGTATTGTTTTTTTCTCTTGCACTTCTCTTTGCACTCTACTAACCTTGATTTCAGCTATGGAAGATTCGAACTGGAGAGCAGGGGTTTCTGGGACCTGGATATACTAGAAATTTGATCCTAGAGTCATGTGCATCACTAGCCTATCAGGTGGGCTAAAACCCATGAGGTAATGTCTGGATTGCCATAGAAGTCAACCAACACAATCCCCTTTACCAGGTGAGTAAACACCCATTACATACACTGACCCATATTTTATTCTATATGTAACGCATGCCCCAGAGGTGTAGTAAGGTATGAGGCTGAAGGCCAAGTATCCTTATGCCCCTGGGAAGTGCATTAAATATAAGCAATAAGCCACAACAGGATGTGCATTGTAGGATTTTAATGCATGCCCCAGGTGTGCTGTAAGGCACAAGGCCAAAGGCAGAGTGTCCTTATGCCCCTGGAAAGTGCATTAAAATCCTATTATGCACACTCCGGAGGGGTTTATTACACTTATAAAATGGCTTGAAGTAGGTTTTTTGGGGAGATAAATGAGATTTGTCACCTGACTATGCATTTATAGAGATTAAATACACAGTCAGGTGACATCTCTTCTTGGCCAATGAAATTTCTAGATTTTTTCTTGCCATTTTATAAATTCTTGCAAACGATTTCCAGTATTTTCCTTGCTCCCCCTCCTGGTCACATCAGTAAACAAGGTTTCCTTTATCTCTATATGTTTACATGGTATAACAATGTCAATAAACAAATGCAATTTTTTTATTTATTGGATTTTGGTTACTTGAGAGGCTCACTGAAACGAGATGTCCCGTTTGTTACTGTTTAATTTTGCTATTGCATTTTATTGTGAAGCGCTTTGGACTTTGGAAAGGTACTATATACTGTACATATAATTTTTCTATCTTCTATCTGTCTGTCTGTCTGTCTGTCTGTCTGTCTGTCTGTCTGTCTATCTATCTATCTATCTATCTATCTATCTATCTTTCAGATAATATAAAATAAGGGGCAGATAGTACTTTGCCCTAATCAGGCATTCTGACTACATTCATTAAATACAGAAGCATAGAATTTGACGGCAGATAAGGACCGCTTGACTGGCCCATTCTGCCCATTTCTCCCTGCCTATCCTATCCTATCCTATCACTGCAGACCCTGCTTGATCTATGGCTGCCCCTCCCTTGCTTTCCAACTAAGATTCCCCTGTGCCTATCTCATGTATGCTTGAAGGCCACCACTTTTTTTTTGCCCCCACCACCTCCAGCAGAGACTGTTCCAGGCATCCACCATTATTTCAGTAAAGAAGTACTTCCTCACATTTCTCTTAAATTTTCACCCTTGCAGCTTCATTGCATGTCCCATTGTTCTCGTGCATCTTTACCTCTGAAAAATATTCCCCTCCTGTACCTTATTTAACCTTATGAGGTATTTTCATGTCTCTATCACATCCCCCCCTCTCTTCCCTCATCTAGGGTATGCATGCTGATGTCCTTTAATACCTCCTTGTAGGACTTTTTATGCAGCCCCTGCACAATTTTTTTTTTTGCTATCTATTTTTCCTTCTTGAGCCACCAGACTGCCTATCTGACTGCTTCTGGCATCCCCTTCAGGTCTCCAGCTGCCATCTCCAGGAATCCAGCGCTCCTTTGTGGGTCCCAAGGCTACCCCTCTGCGGCTTACCCCCAGCAGCGGGGTGAAGGGGAGCTTCTCCCCCTGAGCTCAACCCTCCTGAACAGGATCCAGTGCCATGTATCCACTGAGCCGACCGGTCTTTCTCACAAGGGATGACCATCAAGCTGCCGCGTCTGGTGCCCGTATTTTCTTGTTCTCCCTCCCGTTGTCTATGGCATGCAATGATGCCCAAGGACCCGAGCATGCAAGCATCTGCCTGCACCCTGATCCTGGCATCCTGCCACAGTATGAGCCCCATACATCCTACCCATGCTCAGTGATCCCCAACCATCGTCAGGGGCCTCCCAAGCACCGGCAGCAGTCCACCCCCCTCCCCAGAGAAGGAGAGCAGTCCTATGGATGCTCGATTCTTCTCCTCCCCTGCAGATCCCTGATGGCCTTGGCTCATTCCTGAACTCGGGTCACCAGCGTGGAGCAAGACGTAGCATCCGGCACCACAACCCTCAGCGCCACCCGGGCTGGCGCTCCTGCACCATTTTAGTTGCCCTTCTCTGGACAGCCTCCATTCTGTCTATGTACTTCCTTAGATGTGGTCTCCAGAACTGGAAACAGTACTCCAGGTGGGGTCTCACCAATGATCTATACAGTGGCAACACCACCTCCCTCTTTTTGATGGTGATACCCCTCCTTATGCACCCCAGCATCCCACCCTACCGGGTCATAATGTCATATGCTTAATAGCATACAGCATTATGCATGAACCCTGGACCTGTGCACTTTCCATGTTGGACCACCCCCCCGGAGTTAGAATCCTAAGTGGGGGGACCGGGGGCGCAGTCCTCCATAATGGGGGGTGTGGGGGTCAGAGCCCCCCCACAGATCAAAATAAATAAATAAATCACGCAACACGATTAAGTTGCATGGCATTCTGCTGAGTGACATTTTGACCCCACGCAGCATCCCACTGGCCCTACATACTGCCATGTTGCACTGTCTCACCAACTTGAGGTCATCTGATATGATTGCCTGCAGGTCCCTCTCCTGTTTGGTGACTGTCAATATCTCTTTTCCCATTTTGTACTTCACCTTAGACACTGAGTCGGGGGGGGTGGAGCAGCAAGGTGGCCACACTGCTGCAACACTGCTCAGAAGGTGATGAGTGAAAGTAATGTTATTTTACTGTCAGATGTGCTATAGTGCTCCTTTCAGCTAGTTACTGCCAACCAGTTTTGAGTTTTCGTGGACGAGTGGCCAGTGCCTCAGGAGCTTCTGGCATCTCGCAGGGCTGAGCATGTGGAATACGCTTTATTTTGAACCCACAACTGAAATAAAAATGCACTAGTGAAGTCCGGTGGTCTGACCTAAAAGATTATAGAGTTCTGAAGATTGGAGTTGTGAATTGGAACAGCCGTTGCCATCAATGATGGACTCAGATGCATTGAAAATGCTGATATGGTTATTTTCTTCATCTAAAAGGCATGTCATGGTTGCCTGGGGAGGGAGGGAGGTATGAGCAAATAAATTATGTTCTGCCCAGAATTAGTACGCTCAGAGGAGCATTTTCTTCTTTCTTCTACAGGTGTGACAATATAATTAGTGGCTAAATACTGATGAAGTGGCATGAGTCCAGTTGAGCCCCAAAGCAAGGATAAAAGTGGTGCAGTAAGTGGGAGATTTTGAGGTGGAGACTGCAGGAGCCAGAAGAAATTTGGAGCGGCAGTTCTTAGCAACCAATGGACAAAGTCGCCATGAGAAATGTGGTTTGTCTTTTTATTTCACTTTCAAAGACCTCTACTAAAGGAGATGAAAGTGGCAATAGTGTTTTTAATCACATTTTGACACAAATATTATAAAGAAAATATATACTATGTACCAGGACGCCGCAAGGACAAGAGTTGGAGTCTGGTAAAGACGTATCTTCCCTAACAGGTGTTTTTTTAACCATTCTGGAGCGACTTTTTGCTGGGTCTGTTAAAGATGCTGTTTCTGGCAACCTACGGGCATTGACTCAAGGATTAAAATTTCTAAAGGGATATTACTATTTGGTGATCAGAATCTTGAAGTGCGTGCTCTATTACTTGTAAGACTACCAAAGTGTCCTTTTTTAACTGGGTTTCCCTAATACAGATGACTAAGTGAGGACTCCAAGTCTTGGAGCTGTTTTGTTATATATCTTTTTATATCTGAGGATAAAAAACTTTTACCCATGGGAATGTAATTTGGCTGTCTTAACTAACTTGGCTGTCCCTTAGATGAACTTTGGTCTTAATATTTTGCCGAAGGCATGTCCTCCTTCTACACACTCTACTAAATTGAGTTCATCTGTTTTTGCTATGATTTAACAGACTCCAGAATTAGAAATTGAGTTTTTTTAAACATACATACTAATTATGGACGCCTGTATTATTGGAGCTTTGATCGCTGATTATAATAGTGTGTCTAGCTCCTTTACATGGTTAGACTTATTGAATTTTATTGTCTATTAATTATATTTATTTCAAATAAGTGTTTGTTATGTCTTGAAATATTTATACTCATAACTGCTTAGTATTACTTGGTACACTGACATTTTATAGGCAGGAATCATATTGCAGATTTGAAATAATTGCTTTTTGGGATTCTTTAAGGTAATTTAAGTCCATCTTAGTAAATGTAGGTTACATAAACTACATACAGAAGTTAGAGCCCATAAAGTAAGAGGCATCTGTCAAAAAGTTTATCTTAAACAACTGAGAACCTGATTGGGAAGTTTTAGATAAAATGATTTTGCAGACCTTTTGATGATGAACCTGGGGGGTCATCCGGGTATACCCATAGAAGCGTGACATGAGTAGGTTGTTAAATCCTATAGTAAGTGACTATCATGGACCATATAGCAAGGAGGTGATACTTGGGTTATGTTACTTGGCCTGTTTCTGAGTTCTGGCTCAGCGTATGTGGCGAAGCAACCCAGTATGCAACTATGGATCCAGATCCTTGACTCTGTAAGAGAGATGCATAATACAAACTCGTAAAATGTGCCCAATCAGGGCCCCATTTAAGAGGGATATGGGGCTGCATGCACTGCAGGGTTTCACCATTGGGATCCTGGGTAAAGACTAAGCCGCAGTACAGGTGGGTCCTATCTGGGTCCTGTGACAGTGACCTATTAATCCATAGTCAGGTTAAAGTAGCCACAAAATGCTAATTAATAGATTTTGGAGTAAGGCTGAGTGTCAATGGCACAAATTTGCCTCCAGCTTAGTAAATGAAGGATCACTGAACTAGGAAGGTACAACTGAGAGTGGCAAGTAACTCTTAGGGAGAACCTGGGTAGACATTTGGCCTGTTTAGGTTTATGGTTAAACTGAATAAAGAGGGCCGGTGGCGCTGAGGGTTGAGGCACTGGACATCACACCCCACGCCATGCTGGTGATCCAGGTTCGGTAATGGACTCGGGTTGCCAGGGGTCGGCAGGGGAGGGAGAGGATAGAGCATCTGGAGGACAGCTGTCCTTTCCCTGGGGATGGATCCAGGGTTGCTCGGTGTCCTGGCAGCCCCTGATGGAGATTGGGGGTACTGCAGGTACACCAGCCAGAATAAGGGTGGAGTGCGACAGACACCAGCAGAGCAGCCATGTGCAGATGTCATTGCATGCTGCACTTCAAGGGGGAAAAAACAAGAAAAATCCCTTTACGACACCACAGAGATGATGAGGACTCCAGGGGCAATCCCACATCCCAGTGCTGGCCCAGCGCTCCAGGGGACTCCATGGCCAACCCGATGCTCCGGTAGGCCTCTTTAATTCCAGAAAGGTTGCCACAGGAGGGTGGTCTGCCCTGGGGGGCTGATCCAGGGAACTAGATCTGCCTGGGTGTTCAGGGGAGGAAGCTGGTTGTGAGAGGTTCAGGCAGGGAGTAGAGGCCTTGCCAAGCGAATACCTTGGAAAGATGCCCGGGCCATAGGGTGCATAAAGAAAGTGTAAAAAAAAAAACTGAATAAAGAAAAAGTAAATGAGAGGAAGGATGCCAAGAGAGACTACTATAAATAAGAATCTGTGATTTATAGATTACACATGATTATCCTGCTGTTTTAAAAATGGATTTAATTATGAAGAGTGATGTTCAGTAACTATTGCAGATGATTTAATGAATATCAGTATACAATTCAAATGTGTGGACTAATGTATTTTAGTGGATTTCAAATGTTCTGTGTTGCACTGGTTTAAATAACTGATCAACAATAAACTTACTTACTTACTGTATTTCACCGCTGGGTTTCAGTGCGCTAAGTGCATGATTTTGCCCTTTTTCGCATTGAAACCCAGCTGCCATACCCTTGAGCACTCCTCAGAGTTTCTCAGTTCTCTGCATATTCTTTCCATCACCCTCTTCCCCATGTCTACCCTATTGCACATGTATATAACTCAGAGATTCCATTGCTTCACTTTCAGGGCTATAAGCTGCATAATAATATCAGCAGCTTATGCTCAGGTATTTAAATGTACAGAAGGTACAATTAATGCACAGATCGCTTTAATTTACTCATCTTAGTGTGTTGCTATTTTATTGATCTAAGCATTTGCAAACATTGTAGAGGACTGCTATTTGCCTGGAAGATGAAAAAAAATTCCTCAGTAAGAGATCTGTAAATCAACAAATGGGCACACCTGGGCTAATTACCTGCACATACAAGCTATTATCCAAATTTCCTCACTTTGTTGGAGGTTTTGTTTGGTTTCACTGACCATAATGCTGGATTCTAAGGATTCACTTAGAGGCATGTTAAATACCTATACCTGCTGCTCCAGTAGCCCTTAAGGCTGAGCCAAAGTTTTAATACAATGTTCTCTGAAAGCAGAAAAAGAAATTGCATTTTCTCAGTGCCTTGGGGAGTGTTAAATTAAGAAAACACAGTCCATCTCAAAAAGAAATATATGAGATGTATGATATGTTATGCCTAAGGTCAGGCTAGCACTTAAGGTTAGAGGTGATCACTAAGCTACTCACCATCAAGATCATTTACAGATAATGACAATCTGCTTCTGACAGATACCTTGCATGTGAGGGGATGATGGGCTTTTATGTGTTACTGGTACTACCACCAACATCCTTGATGTGTCTTGAGAGACCACCTGCCCCATGAAATCATTAATATGAGTACCTGTGGGTATACTAGAAGGTACTGGATTCAGTGGAGGTGGATTTATACAAGAACACAGCCCTGGTCTAATGACATGGGATCAAAGCCCAACGTATACTGATATTTTACCATGAGGGCTGCTGCATCCCTGGAGGAGCAGACTGACAGATTTGACTTCAGGCCCGTGCAGAATGAATTGGTCAGGTGATTCCAGTTGGCAGTATGTGTGTGCACATCAAGGGTGACTCAAATTACCAGTTCTTTACGTTTCTTTATGACTTACAGATCAAGATGTGGGGTGTCAATTCCAAGAGTGGTTGTGGCAGTGGGGGGAGTGGGGGGGTACATTTCAGGTGAGGGTAGAGGATGACTTGGGCAGGAGTCCACAGAATCTCAGATCCCCTCCTCTTACAAAACAGCATGAGCGTTCTTGTACCTTGGACATGTTTCTCCATCAAATACTCCAGGAGAGTTCCATTTCTTAAATATGAGAGTATCCCCACTTACTAATCTGGAGATGACAGTTCCTCTCCTTAACATTTCCAGTTTAACCACAGGGGGAGGTTGAGTTATAAATGTTAGAAGGGGTGCAGATTGTATAGGTCAAGAACATACTGGGGGTTACATTTCAGAATAGGTGATCTATGTAACTTTCTGGTGATGTTTACATTTTAGGAGTGGCAAGTAATTCTAATTGCATGACAGAAGATAAACAGGTGAAAAAAATAGGTAACAGCAACCATAATCAAAGGTTTCTGGTTAGGACAAACAAGGGCATAATAACGATCTTGAACTTCAACAAGCTGTCTTCATGGTGCAGATTAGTAAGGCCCACCTAATATGCAGATGGCCCACTTTTCCACCCCAAGCCCAGGACGTCAAGAGTGGAGGCTTGTAGGGGAGGACTGAATGTCTGTTTGGACACTTTCGTCCCTGAGGGAGGGCTGGCTCACGCTAGTAATCGGCTACTTCCCCATGCTAGGCAATATGTAGCATACAGAGCCAGTGGGCAGTGTTTCATGCAGAGAACAATTAACTCTTGGAGGACTACTTGACAGTAGGCCCTGCATCCTAAGGGGTTTGGAAAACTGGCATAAAGGCCATTTCTGGAGTCTGTTGATGACTGACTAGTTTGCACTCACAACACATAGTCTGTATACCACAAGACCAAGTCTTCCTTCTCAGATGTCCTGGTCTGCTCCAAGCCCATCACATGATTTCCTCCTCCTTGCATGCCCTTGCTTTTTGTGGAGGCTGCCCTCTGTTTGGGACAGATATGATCCCAGGGAACTGGTGCAGACTTTTCTGAGATTAATTGGAGGTTAGCTGAGTCACAAGTAGCCAAAGTGCGAGTTGGGGCACTGGCTTGTCTCAGGGATTGACACGGGGGAGGCAAAGGTGATGAAGAAAGAGAACTTTAGCAAGGCAAATTGAATTCATTCAAAATTTACTGAGATAAATTAGATGGGCTAAGATATTGGAAGAAAAGGCTACTGAGCGAAAATGGAAAGTGCTCAAAAAAATGTTACTGTAAGTACATGAACTGTGTGGCAGTGAACAATAAGTATAACAGAAACAATGTATTTATTATTCATGTGTGTATATATATATATATATATATATTATTATGGTAGCATGGTAGTGCTACCATAGTTAGGGTTGAGGAGCCATTTACATGTTAAACCCAAAATTTTGCACCTTAATAACTTTGCAACCGTTTGATGGATTTGCCTGAAATTTGGAATACACAATCAAGACCCATACACCTTGGGATCCTTGAGTTGTGTACTAGTCAGATACCACGGCTGTGGAATTATTAAGCATGATCTGCAGCGTTTTTACGCTTTTCTGGAATTCTACGGTCAGCACCTACAGCACGCTGATTTACCTGACCAACTGAAAATCTTCAGGAACATGTCGTGGGGTCCTTAACTGCTTCTCAAGATTTCGTGAAAAATATTAAACTGTTCAAAAGTTATGGCAGTCCAAACTTCTGTTTTTTTCCCATAGGATAACATTACGTCGTTCGCCGCTCCTTTGAGGGCCCGTATCTCGAAAACGGTGTGAGATACGGAGTTTTTGTTGAAAAAATATAGGGCTACATATAAAACTAGCCGGGTGAGTGATAATACATATGACTTTTAAATGTGTTTTCTATGTCGTACGGTTACTGAGATATAAGCAATTTACTTTTACAACTACTGATTTTTGTGTTCTGAAAGTCATTATTTTGCATACATTCTTTCTACTCACTGTCTTTCTCTATACAGCTTTTGGGGAAAACCAGCCTGTACACTTACATTACTCTTACCATTACCATTTCTGCTTGCGGTTCCGTACCCGTTTCACTTACTGTTCACATTTATGCCACCATGTGCGTTACCCTTTGTGTTTTCATTTGCGGTTGCGTTTCCGTTGTTTTTAACATTTCTGTCTACAGTACTGTTGCTCTTTCTGTTTCGCTTTACGTCACCATGTGCATTATGATTTGCGTTTGTGGGCACAATGTTGCAATGCAACAAGACATCACCCTTGCGTTCCCGCTGCTGCATTACGTTCACTATTTCTCATTATCGTTCTCAAAAAGAAGGGAAATTAGAGGCAAAAAAGTCAGTTTAATGCATCAGTTAGGGTTGTTCCACAGTGACAAAAGCGAGGAAATTCGATGTTAGGGTTGAAACCCCCTTTGCACCCCTCCAGCCCACCCCCCCAACTGGAATCGGGGTGTGCATTGGGGTCATTGGTCCTAACTGTCACATCATTCTCCTATTCCTCAGCTTCTTTCCACATGTGATGGGGTGACACTTAGGTCCGATGACCCTAATGCGCACCCCGATTCCAGTTGGGGGGTGGGCTGGAGGGGTGCAAAGGGGGTTTCAACCCTAACATCGAATTTCCTTGCTTTTGTCACAGTGGAACAACCCTAACTGATGCATTAAATGGAGTTTTTTGCCTCTAATACATATATATATATATATGTGTATATATACACCTGAACAGGTGCTTCACTGCTCCCGGCGGCCGCGGCTAACTCAGCCAACTGCTGCACCTTCTCTTGCCTAATGGCCAAGCTCTCCAAGTCAGGTATGCTCTGCGGCCAGCTCCAGAACTCTTGCCTGAGTGCTGATTGGCCACTACAAATACTCGTGGCCTATCATTGGACTGTTTCCTTGTGGATCCTGCCCTGATTGGACTGCTGGCTTCTCCCTGCTCTGGACTGCCGTTTGCTCGGCTTTATTTTCTTTTCTGCTGACTCTAAAATCCTGCTGCCTAGTTCTCTGTTTGAATTTTCTCCCACATTCCCCCAGCCTCAGTTAAATGTGCAGGTGCTCCACCCCTAAAACTAGGCTGCTCTGTCATTGGCTACATCCAGAAGCTGCCCACCAGACTACTTAGGACAAAGCTGTCCCCTACACCCTGTTCCTGTCTGCTTCCTATTTGCACTACTGCTTCCTTCCTGTACTTGAATTTTCTTACCTTCCCAGTTTTTCTTATAGCACTCCTCTGCACCTTACTTATATCCGGGCACAACATCATTACTGTGTTCTGTATCTACTAGCCTGCTTAACATGGCAAAATCCACAAATCTGCTCATTTCTTCATGCTTATTGATCCTCTACGCTGCTGACTATATCAGCACCATGTCCTTAACTCACCCTTCTATACTCATAGATGTGGTCCCACCACTACCTCTCAACCTGCTAGGACCAAAATCAGGGATGCTCCCCCAAAAAATCAGGGACAAAAGACCAAAATCAGGGACACCATATTTTACTCAGTGTGGCACAGCGCCATCGAATGACATGTACATCATGTGATGTAGTACCACACATAATGTAAAGTACCTTTAGTTTATGCTTTTTAAATGTCTAACTCAGTTGCATACTACCAAATGGCATAATAAAACACAGTCAAATGTTCTGCATGTTTACACTGTAATTTCTTTTCATTTACATACTTGAAACTAAAGTGGTACACAGGCACTTCTAATGAAATATATTTTTTAGGATACAGTTAAGGTAATTCCCAGGCTTTTTAAGGATTCACTGTTATTACTTTCCAGACTTAAAGGTGAACAGCACTGAATCTATAGGTCATTTTTCCCCAGTAGAAGCTGTTTTTTAAATATTGCTTCAAATTGTGTTATTGCCCTAGCTATCCAGGCTTTTCAGCTATCCTAGTGGGTATTTCTGATTTACATGCTGCTGGTAAAAAACACTTTAGAACTGTATGATGTAGTTTATGTCCCTGTTCTAGTTTTCTGTTGTTGGGACAATGCATCTGTGCTCTACTATAGAACTCTGTGGCTGAGAGTGACATAAACTACATCACACAGTTCTAAACTGACACTTAACACCAAAGTGTAAAGCAGAAACACCCACTGAGGTTCCTAAAAGACCTGTATAGATGGAACAATGTCAGAAGGAACAGGACAGAGAACTGTACCAGTTAAAGCAGAAGGAAGCGGGGAAGGCAGTCAGAATAGCAAAGGCCCAAACTGAGGAAAAGATAGCCAACTCAGTTAAGAAGGGGGATAAAACCTTTTATAGGTACATTAGGTAGCAAAGAAAGACTAAGGCAGGGATACTGAGGCTGAATAAAGAGGAAGGTGGTTGGGCAGGGAGCAACAGTGAAAAAGCAGGGATACTGGATGAATACTTCTGCTCAGTATTCATAAAGGAAAAGCAGGGGGGCAGGGGGAGATACCTAATCCAGTCAATAGAAGCACTCTGGATAAGGGGGTTGGTATTAGTCCTTTCACAGAAGAAAGGGTTCTGAAAGAACTTTTAAAAGTGAAGGTGGATAAAGCAATGGGGCCTGATGGGATTCACCCCAGAATTCTAAAAGAACTAAGGGAAGAACTAGTAACACCACTGACTACCTTTTTTAATAAATCATGGGAGGATGGTGTGGTACCTGAGGACTGGAGGAGGGTGGATATGATTCCCCTTCACAAAAGTGGAAGCAAGACAGAGGCAGGAAACTACAAACCTGTCAGTTTGACCTCAGTGGTAAGGGAAATGATGGAATCACTTCTGAAGGAAAGAACTGTTGAGTACCTAGAGGCCAGTGGGGCACAGGACCCAAGGCAGCATGGATTCACAGTGGGAAGGTCAAGTCAGACAAATCTAATTGAGTTCTTTGACTGGGTGACCAAAGTAGTACACCAGGGAGGGGCAGTGGACATGGCCTAACTAGACTTTAGCAAGGCATTTGACACAGTCCCACACAAAAGATTAATAAACAAATTAGCCAGCCTGGGAGTGGGTCCCAGGGTGGTAGCCTGGGTAAAACACTTGCTGTACAACAGGACACAGCGAGTAATAGTAAATGGAGTCCACAGTGAAGAAAGGGGGGTTACTAGCGGGGCACCACAGGGTTCAGTACTGGGGCCGGTCCTTTTTAATGTCTTTATAAGTGACATTGCAGAGGGACTGGAAGGGAACATATGTCTCTTTGCAGATGACACAAAGATCTGCAACAAGGTTGATACGCAAGGTGGGGTAGAAAGGATGAAAAGGGACTTGGCAAGGTTAGAGGAATGGACAAATGTATGGCAGCTTAGATTCAACACAAAGAAGTGCAAAGTAATGTACCTGGGAAACAAAAACCCAGGTGAAGCGTACACAATGGGGGTGAGATACTGACAACAACAAAAATGGAAAGGGACCTGGGGGTAGTCATATCAGATGACCTAAAGGTGGGCCAACAATGTGAGAAGGCAGTAAGGAGGGCTGGGGTGATACTGGGATGCATAGGGAGAGGCATCACCAGTAGAAAATGGGAAGTTGTTGACCCTCTGTACAGACAGTTGGTAAGACCACATCTGGAGTACTGTGTACCATTCTGGAGACCCCATCTCCGCAAAGACATAGACAGGGTGGAGGCTGTCCAGAGGAGGGCAACCAAAATGATGCACCAGAAGACATACTGTATGAGGAAAGATTAAAGGAGCTTAAGATGTATAGCCTCAAGGAAAGGAGGTAGAGGGGGGACACGATAGAAACTTTCAAATACCTCAAGGGAATCAACAAAGTCCAAGAGGATAGCATCTTTCAGAAAAAGAGATGTGCAAGAACAAGGGGGCACAATTTGAAGATAGAAGGGGGACGGCTCAGAGGTACTGTGAGGAAGTTTTCATCACAGAGGCAGTTCATAGGTGCATGGAATGGCCTTCCTGAGGAGGTCGTATAGTCAAAAACAGTGGGGGAATTAAGAATGCATGGGACAGACATAAGGCAATTCTAGTGGGGGGTAGGAGGAAGTAGGATGTTGGTTAACTAGGATCTGCAGCTTATCTGTTAGGTAGGGAAATGGGCAGACTAGGTGGGTCAAGCGGTCCTTATCTGCCATAAAATTCTATGTTTCTATGTCAATTAAATGCAGCTCCAATACTTTTCTGACATGCAAGATAAATTTTAGTTATAATAATCCAAAGAAACCAGCACTAACAAATGATCCAAGATTAAGACAAGGTTTTATTATTGTGACAAGTCCTTGTAAATACAAGTTCAGCACACCATGTCTGTTACAGCAGTCATGAGTTCAACCTACAGTACTAACCAGAGACATTGCCAGGTATATCCCGAAATTTCTGTGATATTTCTAGAGAAATCTCCTGCTTTCTGCATTTCCACAGTAGGGGCAGCAGAGAGAAACTCTATAGAAATTTCACGCAATATTTGGAAATTGCTGGCAATGTCTGTGGCTACCACTGCACTAGTGGCCCCACTATAGATTGGATTACTATAGGTGGAACAATAGCAGAAATATAACTAGTACTTAAAACAAGCATTGTCAATGCCAAATGTTTGCTTGCTGATATTAGCATTGTACATGCAGGAGTTAGACAGATGCATCAAAGGAATGGCAGTGAAGTACTGAACTCACTCCAACCCCACCTCCACCCTGCAGAGATGGACAGGCATTGGGGTGTGTCTTTGGGTCATTGCCTATAACACCCATGGCATTTCACCTCACCCTATCCTGCAAATACCGACAAGTGTTGAGGTGTGTCTTGGGGGTGTTCGGCTTTATAGTCACCCCATTTCATAAGGACATACGCTGAAATGGGTGCAGTATAGGAGAATGGGTGAACTCTGGGGCCATGAGTCCAAGGCACACCTTGATGCCTGTCACTGGCTTCAGGGTGGGGGTGGAATGGCATGAGCATTACAGGCAGCAATCCAAAGGCACACCCCGATGCCTGTCAGTCTGTACAGGGTGGGACGTTATGGTGAGAAATCCTAACGCCCCAGGCATTTATTGGTATTTGCACTACAAATTTTCACCATGGCCTTTTTGTGACCCCCACCTCATGAAAACATTTGGGACCTCTGCTCATGAACAGTGGCACTGTAATTTTGTTAATCTGTCCCAAACGTTGATTTCCCACAGCGACCGTGCCACTGTGTGCCAGATGTATGAAAACACATTTCAGGCAGGATTTGAAAAATTACAGCTCTACTGTTCATAAGGAGGTATGCAAAATTGACAATGTTGAAATTCTGAGTGAAAATATTACAAATTCTCGAAGTTACGAGTGCGCTTGGAAACTTTCATTTATTTATTTATTTGTTTTAGTCTTTGGTAACCGGGTAAGGCCCACTAGGCACAAGTGCCTGTTTTCAGGGGCAACCTGGGAGCACTGGGCAGTTAAGTGACTTGCTCAGAGTCACACAGTATGCAAGTGGAGGTTGTGAGAATCAAACTCAGGTCTGGTCTGCTGTATGTATCAAGCTTGTCCACATCTCATTCCTCTAACCTCTTGGCTATACTGCCAGCCCAACACACGCTCATAACTTAATCATTTTATGGACTTCTGTCACCAAATTTTCAACATAGGAATTTCAGGACATCCACTCATGAACAGTGTCACTGTTATTATCTTAATCTGTCCCAAACACTGATTTCTCACCTCAACTGCACTATTCTGTGCCAGAAGTGTGAAAACACATTTCGGCCAGGATGTGAAAATGACAGCTGTACCATTCATAAGGAGGTGTGAAAAATGCCAGTGTTGAAAATCTGTAGTGAAAATATTACAAATTCCACAAGTTCACAGTGTGTATGGAAACTGTGCAACGCATGCTTGTGACACGGTCATTTTTTTGAAATTTTTCACCAGATTTGCAACATAGGCTATTTGGGAGCCTACCTCATGAACAGTGACACTGTCATGTTGTTAATTGGTCCCCGAAAAGTGATTCCACGCAGTGACCTGGAAATCACCTTTCAGGACCAAATAACCAGATGACAGTCACTGAATTCATGAGATGAGGTCCCAAGAACCCCATGTTGAAAATTTGGTGCCATAATTCACAAAAATGGCCAAGATATCCACATAAATTGGAAAAAAACCCAAACATTTATGCCATTATACAGCTTACCAGCATTTCTTCAGTTCATGGTCAGCTTTGAAGAGTGCAGACGTGTTCCCAGTCCACCGAAGACTGTCGTGCCCAGCTCCAGAGATCAGTATGGGGTGAGGGGGTGTGGGGAAGTGGGGTGCACAGAGGATTGGTGTGGGTTGGGGGAGGGGGCACCGGACTCAACGAGAGACTTTGTTTTCCTTTTACAGGGAAAAAACCCCAAAACCAATGTGGGAAGGTTTTCTTGTTTCATAGGTGGTTTGGTAGGCTGGAGTGGGCTCTCAGTGTGCTACCTGGGTGTTTGCTTGGGGGGGCTTTAGCCAATGGGGATTGGGCACCCCGTCGGCACAAAGTGTTTGGGGGGGTGCATGAGCTGAGGGGGATTGGGCAACCCCCAGCGCACAACAAATGGGGGGGACATTATGCTGATGGGGATTGGGCTGCCCCATCAGCAAATTAACTTGGGAGGGGCATGCCAACCATGGGATTGGGCACCCCCTTGGCTTTCATAGGGACTGTGAGAGGCAGATGGCGATAGCCGCCACCATATTAATTTAAAGCAACTGTGGGGACATTATGCCGATGGGGATTGGGCTACCCCATTGGCAAAAGAACTGGGGAGGGGGCATGCTGACAGGGGGATTGGGCATCCCTGTCAGCTTTCATGGGGACTGAGAGGTGGCCGGTGACAGACGCCGGTTGACGTCAATATGCAAACTGCATACACGTTACCACCACTGATTGCAGCAGTGATTTTCTTTCAACTGCACGCCACTGCATCTGAACTGCTGTCATAGACAGCTCAGCCATTCATTGGTGCTGTGTGGTCGTGCCTGCAAAATGGATCGGGTCATTGGCAAAGCAGGCAGCACACCTCCAAAAAGTTGTATGGTGGCACTATGTTTCTTGCACGTGCACACAAGCAAACATGAAAACAGCTTCTATTGGGAAAAAATGACTTACAGGGTCAGTGCAGTTCTCCTGAACAGAAATATGCTGTATTAGAATGCAGTGTGTGTCTGTGTGTGTGTGTCCCTCTCTCTCTCAGTTTCATTCCAGAAACTAAGCCTGTGGAATGCAGGGGAAGGGGGATGATTGCAGACTGCTTTTATCTGCTTAGTTTAACCTGTGTTGCTGACTGATATATCAGTACAGAATTCCTAGACTTGCTAATTCTGTTGGTAGCTTAACAGTTAAACAACACACTGGCATTCAAAAAATCCTTGATAGAAGAAATTAATTCGTGACTGCGGGACAAGCAGTCTAAATTCATGAGGTCCCTGAAAATCTGGGACAATTGAGAGGTATGGTCCCACCACAGCATCTCGATCCTAAATCCCTGTCACTGTTTTTCACTGTCCCTTGCCTGCCAAAATGTGGAGTAGTTTACCTTGATAGCTTTGTCACCAGAAGGCTGAGAATGTCCACTCCTTCTGCAAATAATATGAAGCAGCTACTTACTTAATCAATCTGACAATTCCTATTACTCCTCATGCTATTAACCCTTGCAGGTGACATTGAGTCGAATCTGGGACCTGCCATACCTTCACCTGCCCCCAACTCTCTGATAACACCGCATCAAGTGACGAAAGGGCTACAGATTGCCCACTTAAACATGCATAGATTCAGACCTAAGATGCCTGAGTTAGAAACCTGGATTAATCAATACTCCCTGGATATCCTAGGCATCTCAGAGACCTGGCTGAAACCATGAATCAAACAACTCAAGGTTGCTCTGTCCAGCTACAAATGTTTCAGGAATGATCACCTTGGAAAAAGAGGTGGTGGTGTCCTCATTTAAGCCAGGGATCACCTAGATATGGCTGAAATCCATGTGTCTATATCAGGACCCCTGGCTGTTGAATTGATTTTCATCTTCCTTACCCGTGGTACTGTAAAAAAGATTATAGTGGGTTGTGCGTACTTACCCCCTAAGGAAGCAGTCTCTGGCCTCCCCTCCTTCTTAAACTCCCTTGCTAACCTACCGCAACATGACCTCATATTTGGAGGTGACTTCAGTAACGACTGGCTGCATCCTAACTCCTCCAAACTGACTGCTGCCCTGGTTGACTCAAACCTGGCTCAATTGATTGGGGACCCTACTCGTATCAACACAAAGATGGGTGACCATACTTTACTTGACTGGGTGGTCACAAATTGCACTCCGAAGATTAAATCAGTAGAGGTACTCTCTGGCAGCATAAGTGACCATTCACTGACTCTCTGCATTTGGCACAATTTCCCTAACCCCCCCCCCACCTAAAATTATTACAGTGCGGGACATGTCCAAATTCGACGCCAACACCTTTGTGGATACCTTCAGGGAAACTGATTGGGATCCTGTCAACACCCTACCAGAGCTTAACTTGGCACTAGACTATTTTGTGGCTAAACTCACTAACATTGTTGACCAACTTGCCCCTTAAAGAGATAATGGGCTAAAGGTGTTAAAGTGCTGTGGCTCTCCAAGGAATTAAGACAGCTCATGTCCTTTCACAATAAGGCATGGAGGACTTATGAGGTTACTGGGCTACATACTAACTGGCAAACTTATAGGCAGGAAAAAGGAATAACTACAAGAACTCAATCCTAAAAGCAAAACAACTCCACTTCCAGAGTCTCCAGACTGACCATCTCAGTAATCGAAAGGAATTTTGGAGACAGGTTAACTCCCTCCTAAAGGGTAACACCTCTGAGGCCCCCAGTTCCCTCATAGCCCAGGGAGTCACTCTCTCTGATCCCTCCTCCATTGTCAATGGCTTCAATGAGTTCTTTACCAATATGGATAGGTACACATCACAATTTTCTGGTAATTCCATTCCTCCGCCCCCCAGCCTGACCCCCAGTCAACAGCTGCCTCAATGGAACACCCTGCCTTCCACCTAAAGCTTGCAACACTTGATTAGGTTCACCAGCTACTCAGGAATCCTAAGGCCAACAGCTTACCTGGCCATGACACTCTAGAACCTAAATTCCTCAGGACAGGAACTGATGCCCTAGCCCACCCTATTTGAGACTTGTTTAATCAATCCTTCATTACTAGAACTGTTCCTGATAAATGGAAAGTTGCTTTGGTCGTCCCTGTACACAAGGGATGTTCCAACTCGCCTGTGGAAAATTTCCATTCCATCTCATTACTGTGCCCCCTTGCAACAATACAAGAGTTTATAATTTATGACAACCTGCAGGATTACCTTGACCTTCACTATCTACGCTCACCCTTCCAACATGGATTTAGGAAAAACCACAGTACACTCACTGCTCTGGTTAAGGTAACTTCTGACATTTTCCATGAAATGGACTCCAGCCGTGACACTGAAGCAATCTTTGTAGACCTGACCAAGGCCTTTGACTTGATCAGTCATGACCATCTTCTACAGCAACTGCATGTCCTTGGTCTAGATGCCCATGCCCTAACTTGGACATGAAGTTACCTCTACAGCCATACCCAAACAGTAAAGTGGGCAGGCTCCCGATCTGTCCCGAGGCCCATCACACTTGGTGTTCCCCAGGGCACCATACTGGGCCCATTACTTTTTTCTCTGTACATTTATGACCTCCCTAATAACTGTGGTGTGGCCTCTGGCCAACTATATGCAGATGATGCTATTGTCTACTGATCTTCCTCCGATGTAGGGTGCCTTAATTCAACACTTGCCTCTGACTTCCACACCCTCGAAGACCGGTTCCTTCAGAAGCAGCTTGTCCGCCATGCTAAAAAAACTAAGAGCATGCTGTGCACCAACTCAGCCACACACCCTCAGCCCCCGGCTGTATCCTCACATTCAGGAGATGCACTCGAAACTGTAAGGTCTTTAAAAACCTAGGGGTCACCTTAGATTCCTCACTTACACTTGAAATGCATACTACAGCCCTCACTAAAACCATAAACTAAACAATTGGTGTCCTCTACCGCATCCGTCCATTGCTTACTTTATCCTCCTGCTGGAAGATTATGGATGCTACCATCCTGCCTCTCCTCATGTATGGGGCTCCCTTACTACCCTCTACTACTGCATCTGTTCAATCTCACCTCTCTCAGACCTACCATAGGGTTGGTAGATTTGCACTAGGGACCAAAACTCAACATCACCACTGTGATGTCCTAACAGCTCTGGGTTGGCTGCTTTATGAATCAAAACTACGTCATGCTGCACTAAACTTTATCCACAAGCTTGTCCATCACTTCACTCCTCCCTGCCGCTCTGGTATTGTTCAATGATAGTACTGAGTTATGTTAAATGTTAAATGTCTAATGTAAGTTTGAAAGAATGAAACAATAGGATGTTTGAGTGGTAGTAAGTGATTAAGGTAATGATTGATTGTAAACGTATTGTTAATGTTTTTTATTCTTATTTTTATTTTTATTTTTATCTTTAAAAGTTATAGGATATATGTACAAGTAGCATGTTGCAAACAAGACTTTTTTGTAAACTGGGCCTTTGGCTTAAAGATTTGTTTCCTGTATAAAAATAAATTTTACTATTACTACTATCTCCCCCGATGTGCCCTTAGATCTGCCTCCTTTCCCTTGCTAGCTATGCCAAACCTGCGTCTCTCTGTGGCCCTGAGATCGTTTGTGTACTCAGCTGTGTCTGGTTGGAATTCTCTGCCTCCTTCTATTCTGGCCTGCTCCTCCCTGTCTCAGTTCCAAAATTCATTGTTATCTCACCTAACTGCCCCACCTTGCTCCTGCTTCCATTAAACCCTGACTCCCGATTACTCCTATTATGATTCTCCTGTCATACCCTTCTATTCTCCTGTAATACCCTTCCACTCCCTATATCTCCTTAATCTCCATGTCTCTGTGTAATAAAAAACAAAATCTACCTGTATGTAAGCTTCTGCTTGACTGAGCATTACATTGCTCATTTTCTTTTTGTGCATTGCTGTATGTAAATGTTCTACTCTGTTATGTATTTCTACTCCTCGCCATGCTTGAACCAATGAACGCACTCTCAATGTACTACACTACCCGGGTCGCCCTTAAAAAAGAGACTGTCTTATCTCAGTGTGCCTACCGGTAGCAAAATTCAATCTATATATATATATATATATATATATATATATACAAAAACTGTTGTTAATGCTCCAGTTAGGGTCAAAGGTGCAAGTTTCCTAACACCCCACCCTCCCAAACCAGGCAGGGGAGCAGGTGTGGGGTGTGCCTTGAGCTTCTCAAGCCTAATGCACACCCCATTCCATCTGTAAATAAGGTCAGATGTGTAGACTTTATGAGAATGGGGTGAACACTAGGCTAGAGAAGCCCAAGGCACACCCCACACCTGCTCTCCTCCCTGGTTTGGGAGGGTGGGGAGTTAGGAAAACCCTAACACCTCATTTCCCAACTTTTATCACTTTGACTCTAACTAGAGCATTAATGAAGTTTTTTGCAACTTATTCCCTTACTTTTTGAGATAGTATAATACTGTCCTTATTTTACTGTGGGAGTGCCCTTACGTAGATGCATATATGTATGCAGTTGTGGAAGCACAGGACCATCTGTGCCCTGCACTTCCATTTATAGGATGACAGTGACCAAATTGTCAACATGGCCATCTTATTACCCCACCTCATGTACCCGGTACAGAAAATTTTTGAATCCCTGCCAAAATATAATTCTGCACAACTGTAATGCCATTCCACCCCACAGGTGTGAAAACACATTTTAGACAGGATTTGAAAAATGAGAGTTGTAACGTACATGAGATGGGGTAATAAGAAAGCTATGTTGAAAATCTGGGGTAAAAATATTTAACATTTCCGAAGTTATGAGCGGGCATAGCAAAATTACAATGAATGGTCATAACTATGGCATTTTTACATATTTTGACCCCCAAATTGTCAACATAGTCTTCTTATGATCCCACCTCATAGGTGAAAATTTTCGAATCCATGCCAAAACACCATTCCATGCCACAGGTGCAAAAACATGTTTTGGACAGGATGTGAAAAATGACAGCTGTACTGTTCTTGAGTTGGTATGAAAAAAATGGCTATGTTGAAAATTTGGAGTCAAAATACTGAAAATTACCAAAGTTATGCGCGTGCGTAGAAAAATTTCAATGAACCCTTGTGACTTGGCCATTTTTAGGAATTGTTTTGCCAAATTTTCAACATAACCTTTTTGGGACCCCACCTCATGAACACTGGTGGTGAAATTCCATTATTCGGTCCCAAAATGTGATTTCATGCAGCGACCATGGAATCATCTTCCAGGCCCATTTAATGAAATGACAGTTATAATGTTCATGAGGCAGGGTCCTAAAAAGGCCATGTTGAAAATTTGGTGAAAAATTCCAAAAATGGCAAAGTTATGAACATAACTTCAAAATACCATTGAAATACATTATACAGCACTTAACTTTATTCCTCAGTTCAAGGTTTGGCTTTGAAGAGAGTAGACGTGTCTCGGTCCACAGAAGATGACAGCCCAGGACCTCAATGGTAAGTATAGGGTAAGGGGATGTGTGGGGTGGTGGGTGCTCACTGGGAGGGTGGGGATAGGGAGGGATGGTGAGGGATGACAAGGGACTGTTTTCTTTTTTAAGGTTAAAAAAAGGACGTTGGGGACAGTTTTCCTTTTACAGAGTTTTAATTAATAAAATATTTTGGGACACTGGGGGTAGGATCCCCAGTGCCCAACATTGCTGGAGGGAGGGGCTCTAAATGTTGACATGGGGATTGGGCACCCTCATGTCAGTGAATAAATAAAAGAAAGGGATGTGGGGTGGGGTCATCCGACACTGGGGGGGTGGACTTTCCGGTGTTAGAAACACAGAAAGTAGGGGACGCAATTGGAGGGTGGGGGTGCCACTAGACACCAGGGGAAACATTGGGGACAGTGATCGGAGGGTGAGGGGGTGCCACTAGACACCAGAGAAATTAATTTATTTCATTATGGGCATGGCGATTGTATAGTGGGGGGTGCCACTAGACAACAGGGAAATTCAGGGGCAGGGGTATTGAAGGGTGGGAGGCCACTAGCCACCAGGGAAAAACAATAATGTACTGAAGAGGGCAATGGAAGGGACAAGCAAGGATTCTCAAGTGATGAAAAAGGATAATTTTTCGTGACTCATGATACAAAAAATGATTATTTTTTCATATTATGTGGTCACGATAAAGGATTCATTATATTTAAAAAAGACACATTTCAAGGGCATATTCCTAACTTTGAAGTGCAGATTACACCCAACAGGGTCCTGATCAGTGAGCTAGGTGTGGTGGTGTCACTCCAGGATGTCATTTTTGTGGCTTTTGGAAAAAAAAAAGATTGTCTGATCCCCTGCTATGTAATGTCTTGATTGTAACCAATAGTGGTTTGCTTTCTCATGTACTGTATATGCAAATTGTTCTTGTACTGAATATGTAAAATGGTTTTACTATATGTAACTAACTCTGGGTCACCCCTGAAAAAGGGACCTTCGGGGCTCAGTGGGCCTACTCGGTTAACAAAATTGAATAAATAAATAAAATATAAGAAACAATGAAAACAAGATGGCGGCTTGCGACGAAAAAGGACTTTTCTCTCATGAAAAAGGATTTTATTTTCATGAAAAAGGAATGGGTCTCGTGAGACAGAATCTTTTTTCACAAGATCAAATCTCTTGTCGAACTTTCTCCCTGTATTCTGAAACATGATGTTCCTACTGGAAACAATGGGAAATGAAAAATTGAATAACTTTGCAACAGATTAATATTTTTCTCAAAACAAATGCACGCCTGTTCTCTTACCCAAGCTGTTTCTACCATAAAAAAATCATACCCAAATTCCGCAGCATCTGGACACAAGGCGATGAGGAAAAAACTGCAAAAAGTGGCAACTTTATGACTTTTTCAACTGTCTGTATCTCAGAATCTGCACATCCAACCGGAATGACACTTGCAAAATCAAGAGAGCTACCCAAAGGGGACAGTGCATACCAACTTGTGAGCAAATCCATTGATCGGTTGCAAAGTTATTAAAGTGCAAAATTTAAGGTTTAACATTAAACATGCCACTCAACCCAAACTATAGTGGTGCTATTGTGCCACTATTATATATATATATATATATATATATATATACACACACACACACACAAGATCTATAACCCGATGAGCCTAAGTCTTGCTGAAGTGGGGTTCCAGGGCTAGAAAAATTGGATCATAGCTTCCACAATCACCTATCATGATGCAGTTAAGCAAAGTACAGTATCTGATATAGGAATATGGTAACATAGTACTGAAGGGTCAGAAGGTACTATTGGTCCATCATGTCTGCCCATCTGCTTCATAAGCAGGCATGAATAAGTATATTGTTGAAACAAGTACTACCTTAAAGGGGTTCCTTTCCTTTTCCCATAACACAACCCAGATGGAACTCTGTGACACAGGTTACACCCCCAACATCTTCCTTGTCTTCCACATTGACTTCCTCCTTTATAAAGAGAGCCCAGTCATCCCTCTGTCCTCTCTGGTCTGCCCATAGACTAGCTTGTATCCCTCTATTCTAGTATTTCAGTCTTATGAATGCTTTAACCAGGTGTCTGTCAGTGCCACTATGTCCTGGCCTTCAGACTGCATTAAGCTTTTTGCTTGCCCATTTTGTTGGCTGCACTGCACATACAGTATTGGTTTGCTTGCATGTGAGCTTTTTTAGCTCTTTATGCTTCCTTGCCTCCCCGGGGGTCTTATCCTGGCACTTCCCTCTTCTATGGCCTTCCTTCTTGTTTCCCTGTATTTACCTCATGCTCTTGGTGACATCTATCAGATAATAAGAAAAAGGTCCAAGATAAAACTAAAAACTAAAAAAAAACATCTGGCAAACATATTTCTACAATCCAGACTTTCAGAACAAGGGAATACAATAGAGTTGAAGCCATTACATTATTCTAGTACAAATGCCAATAAAAAAAAGTTAGTTTAACTGTTTAATGTGATTGAATAGGTGTATTTCTAAAATACGCACAGAGGCAAGAACTCAGGCATATAAAAGGAAGGAGAGAATGAAAGAAGAAAGTTAATGGTGCATAAAAATTATAAGAAGGGTCAAAACAAGAATAAATACAGGTATTGTTCAGTAAGTAAAGAAAAATTCATATGCATTGTAAGAACCATGCAATGAAACAAGGAGTCAGTTTATCCTTTAAGGGACAGTAGTGGTAAGCTAATCAAAGATGATGCAGGTATTGCTGAATGCCTGAGTTAATTCTTTTTATCCTTATTCACAAGAGAAGCTGGTGGGTGGGTGCCAGAATCTGGGATAAGGTTTCCACAGGATGAAGGAGAATAACTAAGGGGAGTTGGGCTCATGCCTGAGCAGGAACTTTGGACTGTTGGAATAGACAGGGCTTCAAGCCAAGGATGGAACTTATCCCAGAATCATCAAAGAGGTGGTGATGAAGCTAGGGGAGCCGACAGCAGATATCTTTAAAAACTCACCAAGAACTGAGGAGGCACCATAGGAATAGAGAGAGGAACATGCAATACTCTTATTAAGGAAGGCTTCGAGAGAAATGCCAGGAGACAAGTCAATCGGCCTGCAAACCTGGCTTCAGTTGTCTATTGCAAAAACCGATCTAAGGCAGGAAGAATAGGGAATATTGTAGCTGGTAATTGTGTTTGCTTGGGTTTGGGGATTTATGTTGTAAGTGGTACACAAGCATTACCTGAGCCTCTCAATGTCTGATAAAGCTCACAGATGTTTTGTCAAGCCCCAGCTAATGAACATCTATACCACTGGAAACAACACGTGTTAAAGAGGCCCTGATGTCATTATGACAATTTTGAAAACATGTCATATTTAGATACAATTTAGTTTATATTTAACTATTTTGTTCCTGTAATTCTCAATCTTACTTTCCTATTACTAAGGACATTTGTATGTAAACAGGATCACTGCCTTATCTGTCCTGACTGCTTGCCTACACCTGATATCACAGTTCTGTTTATGACATCACAATCTGTTGTTATGGAGATAATTATGATACCATAAACAGGGAATTATGATGGCTGGTGTAGGCAAACAGAAAGAGCAGACAAAGTATAAGGGACAATAATCCTCTTTCGTACAACTGTACTTAGTAATAAAGAAAACAAGCATTTGCCAATGCTGAATGTTGTCTTGCTGGCATTGGCATTGGTAGTGCAAGAGTTAGAGAGATGCATAATAGGAATGGCAGTGAAGTATGGAACTGACGCCAACCCCATCCCACACTGCAGAGACTGACAGGCATTGAGGTGTGCCTTTGGGTCGTCGGCCATAATGCTCATGCCATTTCACCTCACCCTACCCTGCAGACTCCAACAAGTGTTGCATTGTGCCTTGGGGTCATCAGGCCTTATGCTCACCCTATTCCATAAGGAAATACTTTGAGATGGGTGCAGTACAGGAGAATGGGGTGAAATTTGGAGCCGAAGAGTTCAAGGCACACCTTGATGCCTGTCATTGGCTGCAGGGTGGGGGTGGGAGGAAATGGCGTGAGCATTACAGCCGACAATCCAAAGTCACACTCCTGACACCTGTCAGTCTCTACAGGTGGAAGAGGATTAGAAACCCCTAACTGGCTTGTTGGTATTTGCACTCTAAATTTTCAACATGGGTTTTTTGTAATCCCACCTTATGAAAGCATTTGGGACCTCTGCTCATGAACAGTGGCACTGTGATTTTGTTACACTGTCCTGAACGTTCATTTCCCACAGTGATCGTGCCATTCTTTTTTTTTATTCAATATTCTCTATTAATGTTTTAGCATCAAGTCAGAGCATACAAGGTTAAAGAAGAAGGAAAGGCTTAACAGAGTAGACATTGGTTACAGTGGTTAATAATGCCTTTGGGTTACTTCGGCACACCAATTACATTAACTTTATTAAAGTGTTCCCCTTCCCCCCACCTCTTCCCCACCCTTTCCACTCCCTCCCTCTCCCCCGCTCTCTCCCCTCCTCCCATCCCTGTCTTTCTCCCCCATCCCTGTGTAGAGCTTCTAATCCTATAATGATGAGGGGAAATAGACAAACACTGGAGTCTTCTAGTATATTTCCATAGTCGTATAATTTAATTTAATATTAACTTTGATTGTAGATTAGATTGGTACAGTACTTACAACCATTGGGTGCTACGTCTGTTGGGGGTCAACACTTCCATGTTGCCAAAGTCAGCAGCTAGGGGATAGAATAAAGTGTATTGAACTTCCCCCATTTCTTGTAGTAGCTGAATGTTCTATGTCTTAGACTGGTTATCATTTTTTCCAGTCTGAGGTTAGATAACAGCTCATTTAACCATTCAGAGTAGGGTATAATGGTCTGGTCTTTCCAATGTCTCAACACTACTCTTTTCACCAAATGGAAGATAAGGGATATATAATACCTTAATTCCTTGAGTAAAATTTGGGAATAGTCACCCACTAGGCAGATCTCTGGCATGAACAATGCATCTAAACCTAGGAGGGGGTCAGCTTTAGTTTGTATTTCTCTCCAGAGGGGGTTAATCTTAGGGCATTCCCAGAAGACATGCAGTAAGGTACCATCTCTTTGACCACACCTGGTACGTTTTGGGTCCTCAATCTTACTCATCCCCACAAGCTTAGCTGGGGTAAAATAAATATTATGCAAGATGTAAAATTGCATAAGACGAAGTTTATCATTAGAGGAATATGTATATATATCTTTCCAGATTGTGTCCCATCGAAAATCATTAGCAGGAAATTGGGAGGACCAGTATTTAGATTTTCCTTGACTTCCATGATGAGTAGCAGAGTAGAGCACTAGGATTATTTGAGAGACTGCATGTGGTTGCCAGACTAGATTGCTAAATATATTGAGAAGTTCGGAGTAGTCTGTAGTCCAGAGTCCAGGCCCAAACCAACTAATTAATTGATACTGTATTTGGTATCCTCTGAAGACCCATTTATCTGATAGGCCCAATTGTGCTAACAGTTCTGGGGTGCATTTAAGTTTTTCTTGACATGTTAGTTCAGATACTCTAATATTTGTCACAGGTACTCCATTAGCTCTGAGCTTTTGTCCCCTTAGGGTGAAATTGGGATTAAAATACAAACACTGTGAGATATCTTTGAAGTTATCATACTTGATTGTTTTACACAGCAGAGAATTAACTTTAATGGACATATGAATCAACTCATCACTGAGGTTACTCAAGGCTGCTTTTAGGGTTATATAAAGAAGACTGGAAGGAGAGATACCTTTTTGCTTTATCACCTGGCCCTTTATTTGCAGCCATATCGGAGTGTACGAGGGTACCTTTTCCAGAGAAGGGGGAACCAGCCAATGCAGGTATTTAGCCATGTGGCTTGCCAGATAGTAGTGAAAGAAATTGGGCAACTTAAGGCTGCCATGCTGCTTGGGAGACCCTAGGTACACATAAGATCTCCTCAGAGGTTTTTTTTATTCCAGAGGAAAGTAGAAATTATTCTGTGAAGCTTTTTGAACCAGAACTGAGGGAGATGAAAATTAAGCATATTTATGGGATAGAATACCCGGGGAAGAACATTCATTTTTATAACACTGATTTTCCCCTGTAATGAAAGGTATAATGGGGACCATCTCTCTAAGTCCTGGCCTGCAGTCACAAATAGTACATCTAAATTAAGCCTTTTCATTAGGGTCATGTTCGGGGATAGAGTTAGATCTAAATATTTAATTTGTGAGGCCCAAGCTAATTGTAAGCTGGAGATGCCCACACGGTGAGTGTGGGAGTTCAGTGGCATCACTGTTGACTTTTCCATGTTCAACTTGTAGTTAGAAAATGTCTCGGGGGGGTCATGTGATGGCAGCCTGAGCTACGGCAGCGGTCCCCCGAAGCTCCGTTCTCTATATCCTGTTTTTTTTTTACAAATTAATGGTAATTTACAGCAAAACCCGTTGTAAACTAGCCTAAATACTGAGCCAACTTACTTCCGATGCTCAAGACAGGTCGATTGATGGAGGTATACATGAAGAAGGCGCCCCTGAGGCATTCTCCACCGCGCACACCGGAGAAGGATAAGGCCACGAAATGGCCTAAGTAGCAGGCCGCCGGAGTAACCAAGATGCCCGCCACAGACGCAGCTCTCTCTGAAGGGAAATTTATGAAAATTATGCAGCCCCTTCAGACTGCCATAGCTTCTATTTCGGAAGACCTTCAAGATATCAAGGGATCTGTAGAGTCGTTGACAAGGAGGTCGGCGATTCGGAAACCAAAGTATCCTTCTTAGAGAGAAAAAACGAGAAGTCTGAATTAGAACTGGTAAACATGAAATGCAGAATGAAGAAGCTTGAGGACAAGCTGGAGGATTTAGAGGGGCGTAGTAGACGGAACAATTTAATAATCATTGGGATTCCATAGAAAGAAGAGGGGAGCACGATGATAACGTTCCTACAGAAGTTCTGTAATAAAATAGCTGGCCCATCCCCGGGTGGAGGAGAATACATAATAGAGAGAGCCCACCGAGCGTTGCGCCCACCACCAGCCCATGGTCAGCCGCCCAGGCCAATTATTTTCAAACTTCTAAACTACCTAGATAAACAACATATCCTATCTAAAGTCAGAGGCATCAGTGAAGTGACTTGGGAGGGCAGGAAAATACGCATCACTCAGGTTCTGCCCCACTCGGTGAGGACACAGCGACAGGAATTCCACCCTCTAGTCTCTAAGCTAGTGGCAGCCTCTAAACCGTTTAGGGTTAAATATCCTGCTATCCTGATGGTCAAGCAAGAGGATAAATGGCTTTCATTTGAATCGCCTACACAAGCCTTACAAGAGTTCAAAAGTATCTTCCCAGATCTCTTTAAGTGAATAGCAGAGGGGCATACCCTTGATCAACGAACATGTTTAAGCTTCTGATGGTAGTTTAATCTAAAGACTGTTTCTGCGGAGCATATTATACTGGCGACTTTCCCCGAGAAGGGTAATGCCCAGGATATGCTGCTTATGACCAGTTTGGCTGAGTGACACGAGAATATTTACGAGATTCCTAAGCGCAAGCACCTGTTCTACTAGATGGCATCACGCTTAACCACCGAGGCTTCCCCCTGGTAGGAGGCTTGTGTCAACGTGGGATCGGGAAAGATCACTTTAGTAACTGTACGGGTTGAATGCTGTACGAAGGAACCTGCTCAATGTTACCCCCGCATTTAAGCACCAGACTGATGCCGTTCAGCACAATTTAATCCTGAGGTGGTTGGATACTTGATTACGTCATTTCGCTAAGTTGCAATGAGGGTTCTAACCCAATCTGAGTTGTGTTTGGACTGATTTGTTGCTCAGACTCATGATTTTTACAATGGGCAAGATAATTCCAACTCTGAGACAAAGACTTTAGTTTTATTTCTTTGCTGATAACTGTGGTGCAGCTAAGGAGAGGGACAAAAGATAGTTCCACATGGACCCTGGCTCTTCGGTGCGGAGGAGAGTTGCGAGGACTAGAGGGCGGAGACTACACTCGCAAAGACAGCAAGGGTCTTAACTGTCATGTCCACTCAAGAGTACTCGCAAAGAAATTGGGCGCACAAGCGAGGTTCTTTATCAAGGTTGGACCGAAGCAACGGCTTGTGCCCCGTAGAGTGCAACTGACTGTGATAATTGAATATACTGCATAAGCTAGACTGAGTGTGAATTTTTTTTTTATTTTATTTTTTTTTATTTTATCCTTGATTAGAATGTTTCACGGTTGATGTGGGAAGCTGGATCACTTGCTTTATTTAGTACATAAGATTTAAAAACAGCCTGTTGGTTGCACTACGCGACGATAAGACTAATGGACTGGTCACTGACCTTATTCTGGTATATTCAAATGTTGATTTCACAGGCATGAAGTTATTTAATTCCTGGCAAGGATGCTAGCAGGGTCTAGAGGTTCTCTAAGTGGTAGAGATGAGCGTGGTTCTGTTTAATAGCTTGTTGCTAATTCCATAGGTATATGTTTAATCTGACAGTATGGGGGGGGGCTCCAGGGGGCACGACTGTTGAGTTTGGATTGCTTAGATGTTAATCATGTGGCATAACAAGAATAGGAGTGCAGTTAATTTGAACTGGGGGTTGTTTGTTGAGCTTGGGTTGGGGGGTTATAGGTTTGTTAATTATGAGGGAATGGAAGGGATTTTTAGTTTTGGGGTGGGGACCATGGCTACACACCATCAGCGTTTTGTGTAATTTCATCTAAAGCCAGGATGTGCTCTGACTTTTCAATAGAACCTCTGTATAATCCACTGGGGGTAGCTGGGTGTATTCTCAACTACGTTTTATCACCATAGGGCATGAGCAGTCAATATAACTTCATTAGTTGGAACGTTAAGGGAGCCAAGGATGGGGTCAAGAGGCAAATTATTTTGAGGCATCTGCGACAACTACGGGCGCAAGTTGCCTTCCTGCAAAAAACGCATCTGAAGAGAGAGGATATCCTCCTTTTCAAAAGATCATGGGTAGGGCAAGTTTTTGGGGCAGGGATATCCACGAATAGGGAAGGGGTAGTCATACTCATGGCAAAGAATGTCCCTTTTAAAGCGGCCCAGGAAATCTGGGACCTGGAGGGCTGATATGTTATCATGCATGGGTCATTAGAATCTCATCCGATTCAACTCGGCTCAGTATACGGTCCAAACTGTGACTCCCCAGCCTTTTTTGTGCAGTTACTAAATATTGTGGTGTCTGATCCGCCTAAGCTCACTATTTTAGGAGGGGATTGGAACTTAGTGTTCCAAACTGATTTGGACAGATCCGGCCAAGAGAGACGAGGGCTATCTCCAGCACAAAGAGCATTGAAGGACCTCATTAGAGATGCTGCTCTAGTTGATGCCTGGAGGGTCATAAATCCAGCTGTTCGGCAATATACCTTTTTTTCCACAGCACATAGGACATACTCCCGAATCGACTATATTCTTATAAGTTCCTTTGCAATGCCCAGGGTAGTGCAGGCAGAAATATCAGCCAGAGTCTTATCTGATCATGCTCCTGTTAGCCTGGAATTCTGGCTAGGGGTGGGGAGTAAATGCTCTCCTCAATGGAGACTAAATAGCCAGATACTGAGGGATGAGGCCTCTTTGGGGCACATAGTGGACTTCATTACCTCATTCCTTAATAGCAACCATGGTTCAGTGGCTAAATATGACTTAATCTGGGCAGCCTTAAAATGCTCCCTAAGGGGCGAACTGATAAAGATGGCCTCCAAGAGGGTTTGGAGTCAAAGGGCTCAATGAGACTCTCTTTTAGTATCCATTAAGAATTTGGAATACAGTCTATCTCAGTGCCTCTTGACGAGAGATTGGGCAGACTTTATCAGCTACAGGCCCAATATGCAGGCCTGATATCCCAAACAGCTGAATTAGCCCTTCTGAGGACCAAATTCAAATATCTGGAGACAGGGGAGAGGGCAAGTAAGTTGCTCGCAATGCGTATTCGCCAATTAGATTCATCACAATTTATCACAGGAATTTACGCAGGGCGGGATGGTCAAGTTTGTATTGATCCTCAGGAAATGGTGAAAGCCTTCGGTTCCTGTTTTCAAGGGTTATATGCAGTGGACCCAGCCTTGCGACCTACTGACACTGATATTAGTTTCTACCTTAATTCGGTGAACTTACCTAAGATTATTGATGCAGAAGTGGCCTCTCTAAGTGCCCCAATAACTTTTATTGAAATACAGCAGGCCGTTCAGCAGATGCCCCTCGATAAGTCCCCTGGGCCAGACGGGCTACCTAGTAATTTTTATAAGGCCTGCCAATCTGTAAAAATCCCTATTTTAAAGGAGGTATTCATGTACTGGTATGACAATGGGATCTCAGACCCTAGTTTCCAAGAAGCCACGATATCTCTAATTCTAAAACAAGGGAAAGATCCTCTTAGTAGCGACAGCTACCGCCCAATTTCACTATTAAATACAGATGTTAATGTAAGGCATATGCTCCATTTTTGTAAGGTGGATATACATATGCTATCTATGGGTTCGGGGAAGGATGAGGTTACCTGGCACAAGAGACCTAGGTTTGGCTACTCTGCACAGGGGCACCCAAGTAAATCCAACTACAGGAAGCAATAACTGTAATGTCCAGAACCAGAATTGGGATTTTTCAGTGGCTTTCTTTATTAACTCACTGAACATAAACAAAGCACTGCATGGTCCCCCAAGACTACGTAACTGTAATACAGATTAGAAGTTAAACACAGTGGTCCATTTGAGAATGAACACAATACAACAGTTGTCAGGCTTTGGACCTGACACTCAGCGATACACAGCCACGGATGGCCCGGCTCCTCTGCCGGCCACTCGACGATGGTCACTTGGCGAATGGACCCAAACTCTACTTGAAAGACATCCCATCAAACAAGGGGCTCCCAAACTGTGGCTCCCCACACACTTGAAGTCTCGACTCCTAGAGATTTGTTTCGTACTTCCAAATCAAACTCCCATCAAATAAGAGTACTCCCATCAACAAGGAGTAATTTTCCCATCCTGTGGCTCCCACACCACTTGAAGTCTGTGACTTCTAGAGATTTTCAAGTTGGACCACGTCTGGTACCCACCCCATCACTAGCCAAGCGCATGAGGCAAGTAGCAAAAACACAGAAGAAATCCGTAGAGGTGGACCTGGTTACTAAAGATGGGGGGTTTTCCCACCTCCAGCTCCCACAGCCCATAACCGGCCATTTCTCTGGATACACAGAACTTTAGACTTCAAAATGTAGATTGACGGTGGATGACCTGAAGCACCCCCTCTACAGTGAACTTTAAATCCATTAACACTTTAAACAGATGACTGCTCTATTTGTTTGTCCTAGTTGACATAGTCCTCCCAAATAGCAGTCCCCAATACTTGAAATCCAACTGAAGAAAAGAAGTTGTTTGCCCCTTCCAATGGGGCCAAACACTCACCCATTCATTGCAGGTGCCCCACAGGCGTAAAACTGTAACCTTTGCTGTTATACATGAACAGACTGAACTTAAATTAAAACAGGCAGCTTTCTTCCCAGAGTGGGAGAAGGGGATTACCCCTGGAACCCACAAAGAACTTTTCCTCCCCCCCCAGAGGGAGGGGTAAACAGACACTACTGGTGTCCTTCTTGTTTGCTTAAGGACAAACTGAAGACTGACTTTGAATTCCCAAGGTTCTAAACTTACTCTGAGCTGAAGATTCCAAATGTGGCTCATGCAGCTGCGACAGTTCTATTATGATGTCATCTCTCAAGTCTCAGCTGTGACTGAGGACAGAGTGAGACAGTGTGAAACCCATTTAACTGGAGTTTCACAAGCTGCCTTCCCTGCCTACCACTAGGTCTTACTGGGATTCTAGTAACCCTGGGTAACAAAGGGGTTACACTCGCCCTTGACCAGGAAAATGACTGTCCCCAGTCATTATGCACCCGGCCTAAGGCCATCCCACCCTATGTACTGCCTGCGGAGGGGGGTAATCAGGCCCCCTCCTACCATGTGCAAGCACAGGTAGGCAACACTAAGGGCCTAGAGGCCTATAGCTGACATATCAGCCTCTACTCTATCCACGTACTATGGACACCTAGTGGCTCTGGGAGAACCGTCCAGAGCATAGCCCTGATAGATCAGCGTTGCAATCCCTACGGCCACTCAGGATCACAGCCTGTCTATCCCCCCTAACCCTCTAGGGAAAACCTATCTGCCTCTAACATAATATTCCCAAACAAAACAAAACCCGGGGACCTCCCCGACCTTGGGCAGCCTGCAACTACAATCTTTAGCAATAATTACACAGTACATTTAAATTCTACACCATAAGCACTGATGAGGGACTCCGATGAGCCCCTCCTCCTCTTCTTGTCTTCTCTTCTGTCTTCTAGGAACACCTGTAAGAAAAGACAAACACAAAAAAAACACATCCTAATCTGCATGTACAGTCTATCTAAACAACAACAATGACAACAACAACCTTTACCACACAGAAAAAGCACTGAACAATCCCAAAAAGAAAAAGTTTTTTTTTTTTTTAGAAAAAGGTAGAAAACAGTATTTACATTAAAGTACAATGACATTGGTAGCAATACACCTTTGGGGGATGGAATGCCTAAATGTCCCACTAGTGACTACAAGACCGAAGGCCAGTCCATTAAAGAGTCTCTCCTGGGCGGAGCCCGTGAAGCATAGTTCTTTAAGGCAATAACCCGAAGAGAGAGTCTTTTCGGACAGTTCACACACTGTTTGAAGTCTGTAATGTAAGGTGTGTATTGCAATGTCATAAAGATAGAATAAAAAAAAATTTTCTGACTCACCATCCTCCTGAAGTATTCGAATGTCACAAACCTGGTCCCTGCCGAAGACTCTCCCTGGCAGCATTTCTTCTGATACAGCTGGGCGAACATCTTCCGGGAACCTACAGGAGTGCACATCTGGAAACAGCTGGGCTGATGTCATAACTGGAAAAGGAACCTTAGAACAGGAACAAAAAGAGAAACAGCTGGTCCGGCATCATCCGATTACCAGGCGATGAACAGGAAACAGCTGGGCTGGTGTCCTCTCTGGATCTGAAGTTATTTGGTGGTACCAGTAGATGGTTGCTGAATAGGGCAGTACACTGTGGACTGAAGAATATGGGGCACCTGAATTCTTGTTTATTCATATTGGCAGTTCAATAAGGTTACTTCACAGTGTAGATGTGGCAGTATTGACTACCACTGCTCGGCTGTCCATTTTGTAGGCACGGGCTTAATTACTGGGAGGTCCTTGCACTGAGGCCAATAGTAGAGGGGTCAGGGCTTGAATTATTACTCCATTTGGGACGACATAATTCACACAATGGGAGACTTCGTCCCTCTCCATCCACTATTCTCACTCTGTCCATAAACAGTGTCCTGCCTCTCTTCCACTGTGTATACTTTGTGGAACAGTCTATTCTTTACATGCTGGTTAGCCCCGGATGCACATGTTTCATTGCTTCATCCCAGATCCAGGATTTCCTGCAGTTCTCAATCTCCTCCCAGACTCTCCGAGGAAAGGTAGGAAAGGTCATACCAAAGATTTCATTGGCCTTTCTACGAACCAGTCTCTCCTCTTTACTTGCTTTGGTCAATCTGAGACGCTGACCTGGCTTGGGGTGGCCAGTCCTGGTTCTGCCAGCTCAAGCATCCTCAATGAAATTAAAAATGGATCCCTGACTTTTTCTTCTGGTGAAGCCAGGGCAGTGGCATCACCACCTTCTTGAACACATTCCTCCGAGGCAAGATCTTGAGGCTGTGTACCCGTTCCTTTCTCACAAGGCCACATAGGTTCCCCCTCATCTTCCTCTTCACTGGGGATCTGAGCCCAGGAGTGAGCAGTAGTTCTCACCCCTGAGACTATCCCTTCATCACTGGGAGCGGAGGTCGACACCTCCCATTCAAAGGCCTCCCGCATCTCATCTTCACCTTCGAGACTTGGGCTAGGCCCCCCCCACCCAGGGGGCTATTGTTGCTTTATCTGAACTTGCCTTCTGAGATCCAGCATCCAACACTTCAATTTCAGATTCAGTCTTTAATTCTGCATTCTCTAACTTTGTGCCACACTCTCCCGGGGGACCTTCCTCCACAGGCTCTGCCTGATGCTGTGTGCTGCCAACTGCAGATTCTTGAAGTTGTGTCCATGTGGGAGCCAAACGAATTTGAGGCGCTTTATACAAGCCATATTTTTGTAGACAACCAGCACAGTGAGAATCATGAAGACATCCTTCCAGCACTCAAGCACATCTGGCATACACGCACTGGATAATTAGGAATTGCCACATCAGGAGGGAGTTGCCCTCTATAGCACCAATTTTCAATATCTCAATCTATTTACTGCTGCTGTTACTGCAACCCGGGCATGATCCGAGTAACGAGCTGGTCCTGAGGCCATAACTGCAGAAAAACAAACAAAAGTTCACTGTAACTGAAAGTCCCACTTTAAATGAACGCACTCTGTAGCTTTAAAATGGCTCCTCTGCTGCTGTGTTTACTTTACTACCCCACCCTGTAATGGCGGCGGCAGCACTTCTGTGCATCAACATTCAGACTCTGGATCAAGCCACTGCGCACCCGATTTACATCAGCTACTAATAACTTTTATTCAAACTGCACAACTTGCTCTGTTCTGGCTGTTCTCACATTTACAGGATTTTCCTTGGACTTTTTTGCTGGCAACATTCATTTAATTACAGTCCCTTTTAAAACTTCAGGTTTCAGCACAGGATTGTCTGCTTCTACTAGTGTTGCACTTATTTTACAACCCACAGTCTCTCTCTGGCTGCAAACTTTAAACTGAGGCTACTTTCATTACTATGCACACATTTAATGGCTTTACAGACTTGCACTTGCCAGCAGGACATCACACAATCGCTGCACCAAAGCAACTACACAGCTGCACACACATTTTATATGGCATTCTCTGAAAATCACTGATTTGAGCAGTTTTAATTCGTTTACTCACTGTTATTGAAGCAGATTGCTGCGATGGGGTAAAACGGCCTGCAGCCAGATTTTGAAGGCCTCAGATTGCAAACGGGCAGGCAGTCTCCGCGATCGTAGTATTAACCACACAATTCACTGGTCCCACGATCGATAAGCGGGTTGAGCCCGATTTTTAACTGAAAAGTCACTTTTCTACTGTTTACAGCGCTTTGAACACTTCGCGAATGCTCCTCCACTGCCAGTACACGCACTACTCTCTGTCTCCCTCTCGAATGCTGAAGCAGACTCTGATGAGCTGGCTGAGGGGCGGGACTAATGGCAAACTGACCAACCACACAGCGCCATGCAAATGAGCCTCTTCTTCCTCACGAGGGCTCCTCTCTTCTCCTACGGCGATCGTCGAGCAGACAAATTTAAACTGAAAAGATGCACTTTTTTTTTCCAACTGACTCCACGGTGGGAGCCCATTTCAACCATGTAACATTGCCATTAACTCTGCAGTCTCTAGTATTGCACAGAAAGCATTTCCAACGTCCAGGGCATAATTTCTCTGTTGCTACCCCTAGTTTTCCACACTTTCCTTCACAGAACTTTATTTTAAAACTGACAAATGCTGTAAACTATGTTGATGCAGGACAAGGACACACACTTTGGCTTTACAGCTCCTTGGTAAACAGTTGGCATTTTTTAAACAGCAGCACAAGATTCACGGCTTGCACACACTAGGAAATTGCTTCAACTTTTTCAGACTGCAGCTGCCAGATAGCCAAAACGCTAGCCTACTTGCCCAAGCACCTTCCTTCCCAAACAAATCCAAAGCGGTGCCTCCATTTTTGTAAGGCATATGCTCCATTTTTGTAAGGTGGATATACATATGCTATCTACGGGTTCGGGGAAGGATGAGGTTACCTGGCACAAGAGACCTAGGTTTGGCTACTCTGCATAGCAATAACTGTAATGTCCAGAACCAGAATTGGGATTTTTCAGTGTGGCTTTATTTATTAACTCACTGAACATAAACAAAGCACTGCATGGTCCCCCACAGGGCTACATAACTGTAATGCAGATTAGAAGTTAAACACAGTGGTCCATTTGAGTAATGAACACAATACAACAGTTGTCTGGCTTTGGACCCACCAGGCACTCAGCCCGGACTTTGCATGCGCATTGGATACACAGCCCGACTGGCCCGGCTCCTCTGCCGGCCACTCGACTGATAGTCCACTTGGCGAATGGACCCAAACTCTACTTGGAAAGACATCCCATTAAACAAGGAGGCTCCCAAACTGTGGCTCCTCACACCACTTGAAGTCTGCGACTCCTAGAGAGATTTGTTTTTGTACTTCCAAATCGAAACTCCCATCAAACAAGGAGTACTCCCATCCAACAAGGTAATTTTCCCATCCTGTAGCTTCCCACCACTTGAAATCTCACGACTCCTAGAGATTTTCAAATTCGACCCACGTCTAGGTACCCACCCATCACTAGCCAAGCGCATGAGGCAAGTAGCAAAAACACAGAAGAAATCTGTAGAGGTGGACCTGGTTACTAAAGATGGGGGGTTTTCCCACCTCCAGCTCCCACAGCCCATACCCGGCCATTTCTCTGGATACACAGAACTTTAGACTTTAAAATGTAGATTGACGGTGGATGACCTGAAGCACCCCCTCTACAGTGAACTTTAAATCCATTAACACTTTAAACAGATGACTGCTCTATTTGTTTGTCCTAGTTGACATAGTCCTCCCAAATAGCAGTCCCCAATACTTGAAATCCAACTGAAGAAAAGAAGTTGTTTGCCCTTCCAATGGGGCCAAACACTCACCCATTCGTTGCAGGTGCCCACAGGCGAAAACTGTAACCTTTGCTGTTATACATGAACAGACTGAACTTAAATCAAACAGGCAGCTTTCTTCCCAGAGTGGGAGAAGGGATTGCCCTGGAACCCACAAAGAACTTTTCTCACCCCCAGAGGGAGGGGGTAAACAGACACTACTGGTGTCCTTCTTGTTTGCTTAAGGACAAACTGAAGACTGACTTTGAATTCCCAAGGTTCTAAACTTACTCTGAGCTGAAGATTCCAAATGTGGCTCATGCAGCTGCGACAGTTCTTTTTTTTTTTTTTGTTCTTATTTTTATCTCCCCGGGCCACTGGTCTGCTTACCTGCCGTCCTGGCATCATCCATGAGTCTGTCTGGTCACAGCCCCCTGGAACTCCCCCGGCCACCCACCAGGGCTCCCCGACTACTCCCTCGCGGCTTACCTCCCTGCCGGGCGGGGTGGGAGCACTCCTCCGGAGCTCAACCCACCCAGTCTGGATCCAGCATTGTCGCACACCCAGGTACCGGGAGAGTCCAGTGCAGGGATGGCCATCTTGCCGCCGCAACCAGTGCCCTCCTTTTTCCACCTTTTTCGCCCCCCCATGTCGGCAGGCATGCACTGACACCAATGGCCCTGAGTGTGCACGCTTCCGCCCGCGCTCTTGGCCCGGCATCAGCCTCTGGCTACATTTGTGATCCCAGCAGTTGAGGTACCTCCGGTCTCCACTGGGGGTCCCTCCTGCGCCGGGATGCCCCTGGATCCCCCGCCCCAGGGAGAGGAGAGCTGTCCTATGGATGCTCGATCCTACTCCTTCCCCACTGACCCCCAGCTCCCCGGACTCGTTCCCGAACCCGGGTCGCTGGCGTGACGTGAGGTGTGGCGTCCAGCGCCTCAACCCTCAGCGCCACCGGGCCGGCTCGACAGTTCTATTATGATGTCATCTCTCAAGTCTCAGCTGTGACTGAGGACAGAGTGAGACAGTGTGAAACCCATTCAACTGGAGTTTCACAAGCTGCCTTCCCTGCCTACCACTAGGTCTTACTGGGATTCTAGTAACCCCGGGTAACAAAGGGGTTACATTAAAATTTTGGCCAAAGTCCTCTCAAATAGGCTCTCCAAAGTTATCGATAGCCTTGTAGGCCATGAACAAGTGGGATTTATGATGGGGAGGTCATCCCAAGATCACATGAGAAAACTGTTACACCTAATTACAATTGCTAGGGACTCTTGTACGCCAATGGTGCTGGTTTCACTAGACGCCGAAAAGGCATTTGATAGGGTTTCCTGGGATTTCCTATTTGCTACCCTAACTTCATTTGGTCTGCCTAAAGAATTTTGGAGATGGGTACAACTTTTATACTCGTTCCCCTCAGCTAGAGTCAAGTGTAAAGGGGTGTTGTCCCCGCCCTTTAAATTAGCCCGGGGCACAAGACAAGGATGTCCCTTGTCTCCCCTACTCTTCAATTTATACTTAGAGCCACTGCTGTGCAGACTGGCAGGGAATGCTGCTATAAAGGGGATTCAAATAGGAAATGCTAGGTATGCCTATTCGGTGTATGCGGATGACATCCTATTGCATGTCGAGGAATCAGGCTTCTCAATTCTAACTATCCTGGCTGAGATTGAGGTTTTCTCTAAAATCTCCTTTTATAAATTAAACTGGGCCAAAACTAAGATCCTTCCTTTAAATAGTAGAGTTAATAAGGCCGAACTTCTCCCCCTTGGTCTTTCCTGGGAAGCAAAGTCCCTCACATACCTGGGAACCAAAGTTTGTAAAGATTCGAACTCCACAATAAAAGATAACCTTGGCAATTTAGTTAAAACGATAATTGGGGACATGGAGAGGTGGCGTTTGCTTCTCTTCTCTCTTTGGGACAGGCTAAGCATAATTAAAATGAACGTATTACCAAGGATACTATATCCTCTTGGGATGCTGGGTGCTTACCTACCGAAAGGGTGGTTTTCCAAACTACAAAGTGCAGTCAACCTTTTTGTGTGGAATGAGAAAAGTATCCATAGATCTTATCTTAAATTGACAGCCCTGAAACTAAGAGGAGGCTTGGCTGCCCCTTCCTTTTTTCTCTATTATGTTGCGCAGCACCTAAAAAAATTGGCCTACTGGTATAAGGAGATTGGGCACTTGGAATATCTCCCGTTGTGGTTAGATATAGAACAGCACTTGGCAGCGCGGGTTAAATGCTCACTGTGGGCTCTTCTATATGTTTCCCCATTGGGTATCCCTAAGCCCCTTAGAAGCAATCCTATGGGATGGTCACTAAAAGCCTCCCATCAGATACAAAAATATCTTGCAGTGAGGTGGTGTCATTCGACTGATCAGCCCATTGTCAGTAATCCACACTTTAAAGTCGGGGGTGCACCATTGTCCCTTACTTTTTGGCCTCAACTAAATTACCCCAGGGTTTCAGACTTTTGGTTGAATGGGAAGCTGCTCCCCTTCGATCAACTACAAAAATCCATTGGAGCCTCGTGTAAGGACGTATTCAAGTACTTTCAAGTTAGTAAAGCCCTAACCTCCTTCTTCTCCCGTGCCCCACTGGCAGACCCTGGTGACAGAGATTTAGCTACGCTTTTACATATAGCATCCCAGTCACGCTCAGTCTCAAACTTGTATAAAACCCTCCAGGAGTGGGACTTTAGATTACCATCTGAGACTTGTTATTACTGGACAAGGGAGCTCAGTATCCCGGAGGACCCTAATCTTTGGAAGAAACTCTGGCTGTCAATGTACAAATTTATGAAGCAAGATAGACTGAGATTGGTGCATTTTAATATTATGCATAATATCTATCTAACACGCCTGCTCATCTATGTAAGTATGGGACACTGATTATGCCACTCTGTGGCAAATGCAAGAGGGACAATGGTACCCTGTTCCACATGATCTGGCTATGCCCTCATGTGCAGGCCTTCTGGCAGTCTATTAATAATATCCTAGACCCTATCCTTGGCTTAGAAACCCTGTTTACCCCTGAAGTCTGTCTAATCAATCTCTTTCCAGCTGGTACCACCAAAGTAAAAAAGGGCACATATGTCGCTTATCTCTGCAACAGCCAAATTGACAATCATGAGGCACTGGGCTGGAGATAAGCCTCCCACTTTAATGGAGTGGTACAGGGAGAGCACTCTGGCTTTGCAACTGGAGAGGCACATAGCTTACATGCATGGCAGAGCTAAGGTTTATGCATCTCTCTGGGGTACTCTTGAAGCGCTTCTGATAGCCTGGAAGCCTTGATGTCCTGAGCTTACCTCAGGAGCGGTGAACCAAGAGCTAATTATGTGTGTAGTCATGGGGGGGGGATTGACTGGGTTGTTTGATTCCTGGAGTCAATTGTTCTGATACCTGATACTTGTACGATTGTTGGGTATTGTATTGTTTTTTGCTAAACTAATAAAACTGGTTTAATTGGAAAAAAAAATATGTCAAATGTCTTTATAATATCCAATGCTGCTGGAAGTGTGGATGCAGGGTCCGTTACATGAAGCATGATGTCGTCTGCATAGGCCGATAGAGAGAGGTCAAGACCACCAATCTTGATACCTTTAATGAGGGGAGAAGTATTAAGGTGATATAATAGTGGCTCCAAATAGAGATTAAAGAGCACTGGGGAGAGTGGACAGCCCTGGTGAGTACCCGAGTGTAGCAGAAACGAGACTAAAAAAACCCGTTACAGTAGACCTTGGCTGTGGGATGCAAATAGAGGATTTTAATCCATTGAATAAAGGTCTGAGGAAAACCAGATTTATCCAATACAGCAAATAGAAAGGACTAGCTACTTCTATCAAATGCCTTCTCCGCATCCAGGGACACCAGTGCCATAGGATGTGGTGCAAGCCTGGACACGGAGAAGACATGGAAGAGTTTCCTCAGATGGTCTGAGGAGGAGCAACCTGCTACGAATCCTACTTGTTTGGGATATACTAGATTGGTCCAGATGCTCAACAGTCTTGTAGCCAGAATTTTGGCAAAAATGTTGATATCATAATTCATGAGAGATATTAGGTAGTAGTTAGTTACTTTATTCTTAGGTTTGTTAGGTTTAGGTAGTACTACAATGAGAACTTCCAGTAAAGAAGGATCTGAGTTGCCCAAATCACAGAGACAGTTAAACATTTGAAGCAGTAGGGGTGACAACTGTTCCTCAAATATTTTATGAAACCTAGGTGGGAAGCCATCTGGACCAGTTGCTTTGTCATTGGGAAGTGAGTCTATAGCCTCTGAGAGTCCCTGCTTTGTTATTTTATGAGACAAGAAGACCTTCTGCATTTGAGAGAGGGAGGGAAGAGGGATATTTGTTAGGTGCACCTGAATAGCTTCTAACTGCGGTGTTTGAGATGGTGGTTGATATAGCTCTTTGTGGTAGTCCACAAATTCCTGAGCCATATTTCTTGGATTAGTGACAAGAATGTTATTTTTAAGGGACTTTAGTGCAATAACTGTTCTAGATTCCTCTTGTTTTTTGAGTCACAGTGCCAAGAGATGACTTGCTTTGTCACCCTGCTCCACATATCGTGCTTGGGTCTTAAAAATGGCACATTGGGCTTGCTCCCTTAGTATTGATTCCTTAAAAGGGTTAAATGTACTAAGGTGTCCTCAGATGGGTTTTGTGTAGTTGATTCTTCCAGGGCTCTAATTTGAGAGAGGAGAGTGGAGTAAAGTGCCTCTCTCTCTCATGTTTCCTAATCGTGGCAATTCTGATGCATTCTCCCCTCAATACACATTTTAGTACACACCATAATTTATCTACATTGGTTATGGCACCACTATTATGGAGGATAAAATGTGCAATGGTGTCATTTAGTGTCTCAACTACTCCTTTATCTTGAAGCATTTGGAGATTTAGCTTACAAACACTTTCCTTATGATTATTATACGAGAGTGTCACCTCCAGCCATACTGGTGAGGATCTGATAGAGTTCTTGGGATCATGCCACAACTCATTAGGCCAAATAGGACTGTTCTGCTAACTATAAAATAATCTATGTGGGATAGGGATTTATGAAATTGCGAATAAAATGTGAATTCTCTAGTGGTGGGGTTTAGAAGACGTCAGGGGTCGCTAAGACCATATGACAGCAAAAGTTCACGAAGAGCTATTTGTGCTGGAGAGAGATTGGTATTTCTGCATGAGGATTTATCTCGTTCTGGAGAGTGGATTAAATTTCAGTCCCCGGCCAAGATGATGGGGATCTTTGGGAAGGTATTCAGGTTGATCTCAAGGGTAGTAAAAAAGTTGGGAGAGTCTTTGTTTGGCCCATATACTGATCCCAACAGGACCTCTGTGTGGTCCAGTAATCCCCTTAGGAAAATATACCTGCCCTGTGGATCAGAAAGACATTGTAACTTTTGGAAATGCACCCCTTTTGCGATTAAAAATGCTACTTCTCTTTGTCTGGTGGCATTCCTAGCAGCATATACCTGATCAACCTGACAATGCCTGAAGAGGTTCCCTTCTGATGGCAACAAGTGGGTTTCTTGAAGGAAAGCTATCTGGTAATGCAAGGTTTCCAGATGTTTAGAATCTGATAGCATTTGACCCAGTTCCTGACCCCTTTAACATTCCATGATACAGTATATATCTCATAAAAGAGACTTATCCTTTTTGTGGACTAGAGATAAAGGGTTGAATGTATACGATAGAGCCTTTAGCTCTGCCCTGTGCCCTGGAGAAAAACAATTGTCAGTGATGCCCAATGTTCTGTAGGCTATCTGCTCTGTGGCTAATCCCCATAGAAAAGTACAAGGAAGAAGTCTCATTTGAATGATGGAATATGTGTCCATTACCATACATCCCCTCCAGTTCTCCTCTATTGTAAATTTCCCCTCCAATTTAGGCTGGTTACTAAATGGTAAAGCATCTAGCTCCACAACTCCCCACCTCCCCTTATTATGTTGATGAATAGTTGACTAATTGTGCCCCTCTTAATGCCCCCAAACATCCCCAAAAGAATAACATAAACTCACCCAGTCCATATGACCGATCTCCACCCATTCATTCGGTTGCAATGTTCATTGCACTACCAGTTACTCTTCTTATTTCCCCCCCCTCCCTAGCTTAATGATAGATATGCTCCATGAATACAGCCTACCCAATATCTGTAACAAACACAGTAATTAAGTGAACCAACATCGAGAAACTGCTGGATTGAACCTGTCCCCAACTGGGTTATAAAACAAAACCTGAGATAAAAGATCCGCTCAATGTCCTCTCCATAGTTTACCCTTGTGGCTGCTCCTTGCAGCCCAGTGATTGTAATGCAAAGAGCGTAGGTCTCAGTTTTATTTTGGGTTCACGTTCTGAAGGCTTCGGATGCAAGTTCTGCGATTGTGATTGAAGGCATGTCTTCCTTAAACTCAGGCAACTATAACAACTTTTGCTTAATATATGTTTAAAGAACATGGCAACCACTGATACTACCCCCAAACCATTTTGAGATGTTTAATCAGACATTCACTTGCAAAATGAGTCAGCCCCAGATTACTCCGGTGTCAGACCCAGTCACCATGAGAGTCCTTTCACTTAAATAAGACGGAATATTTTCTTGAGTTCCTTGTTTGCCATCTCTAGAGAGTCATTAGAGATCCATTGCCCTTCATGACTGACCTGCAGAGTGGTCAGGTATAAAACTCTATATCTGACACCTGCCACTATTAACTTCGCGATCAGGGGATGCATTGCTGATCTTTTTTGTCTCACTGTCAATGGGAGGTCCTGTGTTATCTGGATTTTTTTATTTTCCCATTGAATTTCCTTCACCTCCCTCACTTTCTCCAAGACAAACTGTTTGTCTAGTTAATTCAATAGTCTAAAGATGAGTGGCCAAGGGGGAGAGCCTGGCGGCGGAGTAGGACGCATGGAGCGGTGGGCCCACTCCACAATATACACGGGGCTGTTAGGTGAGAGCCCGGCAATCTTAAGGCACAACTTCTGTATAAACATGACATTCATTCCTTCCTCCCCCTCAGGGAGACCCAGGACTACTAAGTTGTTCCTTCTTGATCAACCTTAGAGATCTTCTAGCTTGTCCTCTGCTTTGCATAGCCTTTGCCACATGGTGGTCAACTCTGGGTCCGGTCAGGCCCTCCAGTCATCGAGGGAGGAAATTCTTGCCTCGTTATCTCCTGTAGGTATTGTGAGCTGGTTCAGTGAGTTTTTAGGGTCTGAAGCTCCCCTACTACCATCTGAAGGGATTCTTTGATCAGTGCCAACCCTTTGAAAAAAGTTGCTTTCATGAGGACGGCTGGGAGCTTGACTGCACATTAATCCCAGTTCCAGTCACTTTAGAGCACTTTGCTGGCTTCCTTTTTTCTGGTGTTGTTGGCAGAGTGTGTTTTGGCTGTGGCTACTTCATTTCTGTGTCTGTTTGCTGGACAATGAGTGGATTCCAGCAGTACCAATTCCAAGTAAGTTTATTAAGCCCTTTTTAAGTCATTTGGTGTTAGAGAAGGAGCTCTTTTTAGCAGGTAAAAATGAAGGGAGTACACGGAGTGAGGATCAGAGTGACCTATCTGGCAGCCATCACAACTGGAAGACCGTGACCACACCATTCTGAGCCAGATGTGCAAAAACAATTTTGGGCAGGATGTAAAAAATGACAGCTGTACCATTCATAAGGTGGTGTGAAGAAATGGCAATGTTGAAAAAATGGAGTGAAAATATTAAAAATTCTTGAAGGTACGAGTGTACATAGAAACAGTGCAACGCACGCTTGTAACACAGTCATTTTATGGAATTTTTGCACCAAATTGTTAACATAGGCATTTTGGGACCTTTGCTCATAAACCGTGTTACTGTGATTTTCTTAACTGTGTCACTGTGACTTTCTTAACCTGTCCCAAACAGGTCATTTCCTTTAGAAAGACTAAAGGAACTAAAGATGTATAGCCTCGAGGAAAGGAAGGAGAGGGGGGACATGACAGAAACTTTCAAATACCTCAAGGGAATCAATAAAGTCCAAGAGGGTAGCATCTTTCAGAAAAAGAGATGCGCAAAAACAAGGGGGCACAATTTGAAGATAGAGGGGGGACGGCTCAGAGGTAATGTGAGGAAGTATTTCTTCACAGAGAGGGTTGTGGATACATGAAACAGACTTCCTGAGGAGGTCATAGAGTCAAAAACAGTGGGGAAATTCAAGAATGCATGAGACAGACATAAGGCAATTCTAGTGGGGGGTTGGAGGAAGTAGGTTGTTGGTTAATTAGGATCTGCAGCTTATCTATTAGGTGGAGAAATGGGCAGACTAGATGGGCCAAGTGGTCCTTATATGCCGTCAAATTCTATGTTTCTATGTTTCTAAACACTGATTTCCCACAGCGACTGCGCCATTGTGTGCCAGATGTGCGAAAACACATTTTTGGGCAGGATGTGAAAAATCACAGTTATACTGTTCATAAGGAGGTATGAAAAAATTGCAATGTTGAAAATCTGGAGTGAAAATATTAAAAAATTCTTGAAGTTACGAACTTGTGTGGAAACTGCGCAATGCACGCTCGTAACACAATCATTTTTTTGAATTTTTTTACCAAATTTGCAACATAGGCTTTTTGGGAGCCCACCTCATCAACAGTGGCATTGACATTTCATTAATCAGCCCTGAAAAGTGATTCCACTCAGTGACTGCAAAATCACCTTTCAGGACCGAATAACGAAATGACAGTGACTGATTTTATGAGGTGGGGTCCAAAGAACCCCATGTTAAAAATTTGGAGCCAAAAGTAAAAAAAATGGCTGAGATATCCACCTAAGTTGAACCCCCCCAATGCCATTATACACCTTACCGGCATTTCTTCAGTTCGCGGTCGACTTTGAAGACTGCAGATGTGTTCCCTCTTCAGCGAAGACCATGGATCCAGACCTCCAGAGGTAAGTTTGGGGTGAGGGGGGTGTGGGGAGGTGGGGTGTGCACAGAGTGGGTGCGGGTTGGGGTAGGTGGCGCTCCGAACTCAACGACGGACTATTTTCTTTGTTTCTGGAACAGACATTGCAGGAAGGTTTTCTTTATTTACAGGTGAAATAAAACAACTGTTAGGCACACTGGGTTGGGCTCCCAGTGTGCCCCATGACTTTGGGGGGCTTATGTTGGCCACACTGGAGTAGGCTCCCAATGTGGCACACAATGGGGGTGGGTGGGGTGGGGCAGGGGCAGGAACATGCCAACGTGGTTGGCTTTGGAACACACAAAGCATGCTGGGATGGGCTCCCAGTGTGCCACACAATCTTGGTGGGGGGTTATAAACATGCTAGCAGGGGGATTGGGCATCCACATAGGCGGCTTTCTAAGGATCGTGAGAGGCGGACGGTGACAGCTGCTGTCATGTTTTTTTAAATGTTTCAGCAGGCAAGGCATGCCCTATAATGATGAGACACTCCCTCACAGCGGCAGTAAATTTCTTTCAAGTTGGTGGCACTCTTTTTAACTGCTGTCATAGACAGCATGCTCATTCATTCGTGCCACAGAGACAAGTCCAAAAAAGCAGTGGCAGCATTGGCCTCAACACTGCCTCACTCCACAACCTGCTACTCCAGCAAGCTGCCACAAAATGTTGCTTGCGCCACACATGCGATACAACATAAAAAGGGAAAGAATTACACACAATATGAAATGCAAACTGAAATGTGTCTAAACCTCACATTTTTTTCAAGTTTTTTTAATGGTGTCAAGGGCTCTTTAAGGGAAAGGGTGAGAGACTGTCTGGGCTTAATCATTGTGCCTTTCTCCTTTTCTCCCCTAGCAAAGCTGGTCCTGATTCAGTAGCTGTTTGAGTACGGAATGTAGTACCGCTGCAAAAACTAGTGTCACCAGAACTGGCCTGCCACCTGTAGCTGTAGCATTTTACAGTAGCAGTAGTAGTAGTAGGAGGAGAGTGTTAGTGCTTGGGACTCCCACTGTTTTGTTGGGTGGCCACCACTTTTATTCTCACAACCACCACCATCACTGCCTCAATTCCAGCCACTATGATCACCACGATTGCTATGACTGCACAGCCACTGTAACCACCATGGCTGCTGTGATTCGAGCTACTGTGACCATGACTGCAGCCAGGAATATTGTCCTTGTGTTTGTGATCACCATTATTGTAATCTTGCAGCGCCATGCTTGTCATGTGAATCTCTCAAAGAGGGCGAGTACATGTAGATGACACTACACTACGCTGCATACTACGGTTTACATGTAGCTTGTACTCATTACAAAAAGTGCAACCACAATTTATAGAAAAAAACTTTAAAAGCTAGCTTCACTTTTCATTTGTTCATATATACTATATTTTCTTTACCTTCTTTGAATAAGACACTAACTGCAGTTGTCAGTGAATGCCAACTACATGGAAACAGGTGTTTGTTAACAGTTTAGATGTTGTCGACATTCTGTGATAACTGTGATAACTATTTTTCTAAAAAACAATACAGTGTATTTTAGAAACACTTTGAATGTGATAGTGCTTATAAACCTGCATCAATGTGAACAAAAGCAAGTGAAAAATGAAGCGGTTTTTTTTAAGATTTTCTAAAATATCTGGTATCAATTTTGTGACATGTATCATCTAAGTGTAAACCCAATAGTGTAGCATGGTGTAGCACAACGTAGTAGCAGCTACATGTAAATCCAATAGTGTAGCATGGGGTAGCATAGCGATGTGTCAGCTAGATATAAACCCAATAGTGTAGCATGAGGTAGCAAAATGAAGTGTCAGCTACATGTAAACCCAATAGTGTAGCATGAGGTAGCAAAATGTAGTGTCAGCTACATGTAAACCCAATAGTGTAGCAGGGGGTAGCATAACGAAGTGTCAGCTACATGTAAACCCAATAGTGTAGCAGGAGGTAGCATAACGAAGTGTCAGCTATGTACATGTAAACCCAATAGTGTAGCAGGGTGTAGCATTACGAAGTGTCAGCTACATGTAAACCCAACAGTGTAGCATGGTGTAGCATAACAGCATCAGCTACTTGTAAACCCAATAGTGTAGCATGGTGTAGCATAACGTAGCCTCAGCTACATGTAAACCCAATAGTGTAGCATGGTGTGGCACAACGTAGCCTCAGCTACATGTAAACCCAATAGTGTAGCATGGTGTAGCACAACGATGTGGCAGCTACATGTAAGCCCAATAGTGTAGCATGGTGTAGCACAACATAGCGTCAGCTACATGTAAACCCAATAGTGTAGCATGGTGTAGCACAACGTAGCCTCAGCTACATGTAAACCCAATAGTGTAGCATGGTGTAGCACAACGTAGCCTCAGCTACATGTAAACTCAATAGTGTAGCATGGTGTAGCACAACATAGCATCAGCTACATGTAAACCCAAAAGTGTAGCATGGCATAGCACAACATAGCGTCAGCTACATGTAAACTCAATAGTGTAGCATGGTGTAGCACAACATAGCATCAGCTACATGTAAACCCAATAGTGTAGCATGGCATAGCATAACATAGTGTCAGCTACATGAAAACTCAGTAGTGTAGCATGGTGTAGCATAACATAGTGTCAGCTACATGTAAACTCAACAGTGTAGCATGGTATCACATAACATAGTGTCAGCTATATATAAACTCAATAGTGTAGCATGGTGTAGCATAACAGTGTCAGCTACATGTAACCTCAATAGTGTAGCATGGTGCAGCTAGCGAGGTCAGCTACATATAAACTCAACAGTGTAACATGGTGTAGCATACGTAGTGTCAGCTACATGTAAACCCAAATGTGTAGCATGGTGTAACATAACACAGTGTCAGCTACATGTAAACTCAATAGAGTAGCATGGTGTTGCACAACATAATGTCAGCTACATGTAAACTCAATAGTGTAGCATTGTGTAGCACAACATAGTGTCAGCTACATGTAAACTCAATAGTGTAGCATGGTGTAGCATAACGTAGTGTCAGCTACGTGTAAACCCAATAGTGTAGCATGTTGTAGCACAACATAGTGTCAGCTAAATGTAAACTGAATAGTGTAGCATGGTGTAGCACAACATAGCGTCAGCTACATGTAAACTCAATAGTGTAGCATGGTGTAGCACAACATAGCATCAGCTACATGTAAACCCAATAGTGTAGCATGGCATAGCATAACATAGTGTCAGCTACATGAAAACTCAGTAGTGTAGCATGGTGTAGCATAACATAGTGTCAGCTACATGTAAACTCAACAGTGTAGCATGGTATCACATAACATAGTGTCAGCTATATGTAAACTCAATAGTGTAGCATGGTGTAGCATAACAGTGTCAGCTACATGTAACCTCAATAGTGTAGCATGGTGCAGCACAACGAGGGTCAGCTACATATAAACTCAACAGTGTAACATGGTGTAGCATAACGTAGTGTCAGCTACATGTAAACCCAAATGTGTAGCATGGTGTAACATAACACAGTGTCAGCTACATGTAAACTCAATAGAGTAGCATGGTGTTGCACAACATAATGTCAGCTACATGTAAACTCAATAGTGTAGCATTGTGTAGCACAACATAGTGTCAGCTACATGTAAACTCAATAGTGTAGCATGGTGTAGCATAACGTAGTGTCAGCTACGTGTAAACCCAATAGTGTAGCATGTTGTAGCACAACATAGTGTCAGCTAAATGTAAACTGAATAGTGTAGCATGGTGTAGCACAACGTAGCCTCAGCTACATGAAAACTCAATAGTGTAGCATGGTGTAGCGTAACAGTGTGAGTTACATGTAAACTCAATAGTGTAGTATAACATAGTGTCAGCTATATGTAAACCCAACAGTGTAACATGGTGTAGCAAAACATAGTGTCAAATAGGTCTAAACTCCCTCATTGTCAGATGATGGTGATGATGGTGAGGAGTTTGCCACTAATCTCAGGATCCTCACTATCACCCTAAGCCCCAAGAATCACTATGTGAAGCTGCGACTGAGTCCTCCATACAGTGACACCCCACCACAGTGAATTTTGGGGATGAGGCAGAATATGCTGCCTACACTGTACCTGCTGGAGAAGCGAGAAGGACAAGCAGCAAAAAATTTCTGATCAGAGCCACAATGGCTACGAATGTGATAGTGTTGATTTACACAAGATCTCCCAACAATATAAGAATTACAAGTGGCAAGGGAGTCACAACACAATACTGGGATACCCACTGCCTTAATAACTATTCACCTGGGTGCCAGCTGTCTCTCACAGTTACTGTTAGAAATGTTTGAGTGGGGAAGAGAGAATAGTCAGAGGAATGGGAGACAGTTGGGAGGAAATATAATTTTGTTTTTTCCTCATTTAGGTTCCCTTTTGAAAACTGCTTTTTCATACAAACATACTAACATATGAAATTGGCAGCAGAAAAAGGCTCACAGTCTATCAAGTTTGCCCGATTGTGCAGCTCTCAGTTTGATACCACTGCAGCTGCTCCCCCCAATCCCTTCCCTCCATCCCTTCTCCCGGTTCTTTCCCCCATTGTGTTCTTGTCTGTACTAACCTTGCCCCTGACTCTATCCCAACCCCGCTTTAAGCTATCCACTGTCCTCAGTTCAATTAACTCCTCCGGCAGTGCATTCCATCCAACCACCACTCTCTTTGTGAAGTAGTGTCTCCTCATTTCCCTCTTGAACCATCCCCCTTCCAACTTTAGACTGTGCCCCCTAGTGATCCTACCCCCTCTAAGTGGAATAGCCCCCTCTCTCTGACTTTGTTTATGCCTTTCAAGCACTTAAAGTTCTCTGTCATGTCCCCCGTTTCCCTTCTCCTCCAGCGAGTACATGTTGAACTCCCTCAGTCTTTTCTGATAAGGCAACTCCTCTAGTCCCATGATCATTTTTGTAGCCCTACGCTGCACCCCCTCCAGTAATCTCACATCCTTCTTGAGATATGGGCACTAGTATTGTACACAATATTCCAAGTGCGGCCTCACCAGTGAGCTCTACAAGGTCAGTATGACTTCCTCCATTCTAGAGGTGATCCCTCTGGCAATGCAACCCAGCATCCAATTTGCCCTTGGTGCTGCCCTCCTGCACTGTGCTGATACCTTCATGTCCCCTGTGACTATTACCCCCAGGTCCCTTTCCTCCTCTGAAGCTGCTATCTGCACTCCCCCCAGCCAGTAGCTGATCCTGGGATTTCTGGGTCTGAGGTGCATGACCTTGCACTTCTTAGCATTAAACCCCAACTGCCACTCCTTAGACCATTGTTCAAGTTTAACTAGATCCTCCCCGAGTGACTGCCTCCCTTCCTCACAGTTCACTTTTGCTCATACCTTTGTGCCATCGGCAATCTGGCTTATCTTGCTCTTGACCCCCTCTGCAATGTCTCCAGTGAAGACATTGAACAAAACAGAGCCTAGCATTGAACCCTGTGGTACCCCACTAGTTACTGGCCATGGCTTGGCTGTTTTCCCCCTTAGAACTACCCTCTGGTGTCTGCCCTGTGGCCAGCTCTCAACCCACCCCACCTGTTTCTCCCCTGCCCCCATGTCCCTCAGTTTGCGCAGCAACCTCCCGTGTGGCACTGAATTGTAAGCCTTGCTGAAATCCAGATACAGTACATCCACAGCATGGCGTTCATCAACAGCCCTAGTGACCCAGTTGAAGAAGTTGATTAGGTTAGTTTTGCATGATCTTCCGGTGACAAACCCACGCTGTCTCTCATCATGCAGATCATTACTATCGAGAAAGGTTGTAAACCTCTCCTTCAGAATGGTCTCCATCAACTTCCCCACTATAGAAGTCAAGGTCACCGATGTGTAATTGCCAAGTTCATCCTTGGGTCCACTCTTGTGAAGGGGCACCATGTGAGCATCCTCCAGTCTCTGGAGGATGGCCAGTGTTAATTCTTTAATTACTTATTAGTGACTGATCTCAGAGGTGTCAATGTCTTTGTGGGTGGCAATTTTGCACAGGTGGTGTTTTGATTAAATATAGAAATCTGGCACCTCTGCTTTGTTACAAAGTGACTACTTTTGAGGGATTAGTATTATGGGAGATGAGGAGAGAGAGTGAGATGATGTAAGTGAATTCCATTTTTTCCTGTGGTTTGTTTGGAATAGCACCACTGAGAACCGGCAACATGTCACTTTGCTTTTCCTTTAATCAACTGATGTCACTGGGTTCTGGGACCCAAGAAATGAAGAAAAAAAAGAATATTGTGCAGGTCAAAGACAACATTAGTATGAGACCCTAAATAAGGGAAAACAAAGACTATTTTAAAACAAGCACAAAAAACATTACCCTGACTTTGCACGTGCCCACATTAATAATTATATTAAAAATGTGAACTATATGGTGTATGTTCCTTTTTAACCAATGTAGCAAAATACTTTTGAAAACAGAACATTATTCTCAAGGCCCCCTGTTCTCTGTGCACTGTAGATTTAACTTTTGCGGAAGGGATTCTGAACTTCTGCAGCACTATTAGGTCAAGTTCTGCAGCAAGGTTTAAAGTTCTGCTGCACTTTTATGTATAAATAATGCAGAGCCAGTATTACAGTTTTGGGGGGCCCAGCAAGGATAATCTATGAGAAAGACCCCTAAATCCCACCACATAAATGTGAGTTACAGAATTTCCTTTAAACCTCCAGGTTTATGCTTTCCAGCAGCTGTTCTGCCTCTCCATATTTATTCAAATCTATATAGGGCTTAGTGCTATGTCATGCAGCATTAACAGCTGCTAACAGGAGCCCTAATACGCTGGCAGCACAGCAAACTGCTAAATAGTTGTTCCCCAAGGGGGAGCCTGAAGTAGCCTAGCAATAGCACTCCCAAGACTCCCCTCCTGTATGCAGTTGGTGATGGTGGGATTTGGGGGCACACAGAGGCTCCCCATACTGCCACCCCTAAAAACTGCCATACATTAAAAATACAAAACAAACATCTGCAGTGTAAGTCTAAATGTTTCTCTTTTTTCTCTGTTAAGCTCTTTCCTTGTTTAATTTTCACATTTTGAATTAATAATCTTTTGCTAAAATCTAAAATAAAAATATACTACTTTAAATAAGGTGACTCTGGGAGACTTTCAGGGTTGGGTAGGGAGGATGGTGGAGCTAAGCTGAGCAGGGGGAATTTACCTGTACTTTTTTTTCATTCTTTGTTTGTGCCCCTTTGTTGCTTCCAGCCCCCCCAAGCTCCCAGCCCATCCAGACCCATCTGAGACTTACCTGGTTCAAGCCCATGCACTGTAGGTGGTTTGGAGTCTGCGGAAGGCTGGCAGGCAACATCCTGGCTGGTGTTTTTTTTCATCTTGTTTTTGTTGCATTCCTGAAGTTAGAATGCATGCCATGGTGTGGATGTGTGGTGTAAAGATGCCACATGCACTCAGAATCTGCACCTGGTCGTCCAACAGGTGGCCGCTGCTGCAGCTGCACCTAGACTCCATTAGGTGGCAGCCAAGCAGTACCTTGCACCATCCCCCCTTCCTGAAGGAGAAGAGCAATCTTTGGATGCTTAATCCTCCTTCCCTCAGTCGGCCCCATGAGTGACCCTGGGCCATTCCGGAACCAATATCTTAGCCCACCACACCACTGGGTAAGCTTATTTTGGATTTTAAGGTAAAACACTAGCAGGTAAACTAATAGACAGGAGTTGTTCCAAAATATTTTTCAGAACTTTTTTTAAAATTCTGTGGAATTTCAAAAAACATTCTGCAGAATGTTATATAAACTGTGGAACACTTTTCTTCAGTTTGCACTAAAGAGTCAAATTTCAAGTTTATTGGTTGGCAATATTGCCATTACAAATAAGGATAAATAACATAAAAAAAAAAGACACAAAAACATTTAAATGTTTAAAAAGAGTTACAATATTTCATAAGTACTTATTGCGTAATGTGAATAGATACAGCTAGATTATATCATAAGTATAAAGGAAAGGAAAACAAACAAAATATAAAATCACAAAACAGCTGTGGATTTGTTTTTAGGTTACATAGGTATTCAGGTAGTACAGGGTTCGTGACAAATAGTTAGCCATTTCAATACAGGATTAGTCTTAATGACTCAACAGATATTTTATACATAATGTAGTAAAGGTGGTTTAAATTAGTAAATTATGCCAAATGTTGCACTTAATTGGTTGGTAATACTTCTAGACCATGTCAGCATTCATGGTTAAGTCATAAGTAAATTTAATGCAAATCTGTCTAAAGTTTATTGGAGAATGTTGTCTGGAATTGTGCTCAGAAGCTGAGCAATTCAACATTCAAACCATAGCTATTCGGTTAAGTGGAGCCCTTTTTGGTCAATTATCTTGAGGAGAGAGAGACCACAGAGCTCAAGATTGCAAGGTTAGTTGTTGTAAACAGGTATGTCAATAACTGAATTGGCTGATAAGATAGTGTACTTAGTATATTTCCCCAACCAAAAAGTCCTAAATTTTTCGTATAGTGGGCATAAAATCATTAAGTGCAATAAGCTATCTTCATCCAATCCACATTTGCACATATAGTCCTTATTTTTCCCCCCCCCGAGTATAGTCCTCTTTTTCTGTTGCTCTTAAAGACCTCAAAACGGAATCTGGTTAGAAGAGTCCTTTGATGAGAAGAAGGTAAAATATAGAGGTATCTTTCGAATTTGTGTTCCCTTACGTTTTTCGCTGGCCACAAACATGCTTTGGATAATCGGCATGCCTCTTGGTCTTTTTGAGCGAAGTTATCCTTTATTTTGATGTTTATTATTGATTTAATGTATTCAATAGAAAACCTTAAGCAGTCTGCAACCAGATATAGGAGCCCATATGGTTTGATAAGTTCATGCAAAACCTTCATACTAGGGAAAACAGTATTAGATTGAAAGTATAGAGTAGCCTCTTCCAAGCACAGGCGTGGCTATCTGTCCATTTAAACTGCAGAATAATATTCCTCAGTGTATTTAAACTGCGGAATAATATTCCTCAGTTTATGTAAACTGCAGAATAATATTTCTCAGTTTATGTAAACTGCAGAACAATACTCCTCAGTTGTTTTGTAAAATGTGGATCAATATTCCTCAGTTTATGTAAGCTGTGGAACAGTATTCCTCAGATTATGTAAACTGAGGAACAGTATTCCTCAGTTTATGAAAATGCTGAACAATATTCCTCAGTTTATGTAAGCTGTGGAACAGTATTCCTCAGTTTATGTAAACTGCGGAACAGTATTCCTCAGTTTATGTAAGCTGCTGAACAGTATTCCTCTGTTTACGTAAATGGCGGAAAACTATTCTGCAATTTATGTAAACTGCAGAAAATTATTCCTCAGATTATGTAAACTGCAGAATAATTATTCTGCAGTTTATGTAAACCATGGAATAATTATTCTGCGGTTTAAATTAAATTCCGCTGAAATCTCTGCGACTGCAGAATCATGGAAAACAAGGGGCCTAGATTATTCTAATGTGATTTAAAGAGCACCTTGTGTGGCATTGGTGCTCACAGCCACAAAGGAAGCTTACCTTGCTCTGAGTTCGCTGTGGTAAAAACACTTTTTTATACTGTGGCATTTTCGGGAGTGGAGGGATTGTATTTTTGGCTCCAAGGAGTCGAACCACTGATCTCTTCCACTTCCTGGTTTGGAGATACACCCCCACACTGTTACATATTCTGACATCACAATGTGGTAGCTCATCGTGGCGCACTACATATTGTCTATGGAGAGTGTCCCCATGCTAGCACATTGTGATGTCAGAATATGGAACAGCGTGGGGGCATATCTCCAAACAGGGAAGTGGAAGAGCTCGGTGGCTCGACTCCTTGGAGCCAAAAATATGATCCCTCCACTTCCAAAAATGCCACAATATAAAAATGTTTTTTTACTGCGGCAAACTCAGAGCAAGGCAAGCTTCCTTTGTTACCGTAAGGAGAGCGTGGTGTAACAGGGCATAAAAGGTGCTCTTTAAAAGAAATAAAGCAACATAGTGTAGTGGTTAGAGCACAGGTTTGGGAGCAAACTGGTTAAAATCTCACCAGTCACTTACATGCTGGGTGATGTTGAACTTGAACAAGTCTCTTACTGCTTCAAGCCTCTGAGCTATAAAAATGGGTAAAGTAAGACCCTGATGAAAGTGAGATCTTGAATCTCAGATGGGCTTTCCCACTTTAATAAATTGTAACAATAACAAAAAACAAACAAACAAAAAAAAAACAAATAGCATTTCTACTCTCTGATAGCAAAGACTTACAAAGCTAGGGTATTAACCCCAAAAGCAAGTTCCCCAAAAAGAATGATTCAATGATACAAAAAACGCTTTTTTGAAATACAAATGAGGTGGTTTTATTATTCTTAAAGAGCAGCAATTGTCTTTGTTTTTTTAAATGATCCCTAAGCCCCCCAAAATTTGCTTAATTAATTACTACTAGTCCTTGTGTCACAATTTTGCTCTGCATAATTTTCCTAGGGGAAGAGATCGTAAATCCTCATATCGAGAAGCTGGCCACCAGATCCTTTCCCCTCCATGGTACACTTAGCACAGTGCCACACCCACACTTTAACATTTTGTGGTGCAGTAGTTTGTAGAGCATGGGGCACACTCCAGTGATAGCAATGGGTGTGTAGTTTCTAGGCCTTTTTTCAACATTTTACTGGTCCACTGAGTTTGTCTTATCGGAAGGCAGAATGTCGAGTGTCACCCACATGTGGAGGTAGCCCCCACCCTTTCAGACCTCCAGCAGTTAAGGACATGCAGGGGCAGGATTTCTACTGTCTCAAAAATCTAATACATCGACACAGTGCAGAAATAAACAGTACTGGCCAGCCTGCTGGTACAGCTACCACTTGTGGTGCCAACAACCTGTGTTTGGGAGAAAACTCGTGGTGTCAGAGGGGCAGCCTAGGGGGAGGAGGACTGAGCATCTGCTGGACAACTATTCTACAGAGAGGGAGAGATGTGGTACCTAATACATGCCTGGTCCCCAGTGATGGTTGGGGGTAGGCATCCAGGGGCCACAGCATTTGGGATGGGAGAAGCGGCAGTTGCCAACATCCTGCATGCAGAAACTTGTAGAGGGTCATCTGGGTGGCATTGTACATCCTCCCTTCTGGGGAGCATACAGCATGAGGGAAAACACTGGCTGGGCAGGACGAAGGATCTGACCCTCCACAGGCCCTGCACCCCTTCACATGGCACATCTCCTGCATGCAGATCTATTTCATGGCCTCTGGGTCACCACTAGAATGGAGGGAGAAATGAGTTGGACAGTAAGTTCATGGGATGTTGGGGTGCGGGGCTGGAAGGGTCAGTGTCTGTTAGGAGCCCAGCTGAAGGAGGAGTGATAGCATTTACTGTAAAAACCAAAAAAACAGAACAAAAGAAAAAGCAAACATACAAAAAAAAAACAGTACTGAGATTCTGAAAACAGCATACCAGCTGGCAATAAACAAAAATAAGATTCTGTATCATATCAAGCGAAGCACAGAATCCAAAACTAAAAGATAGTTCTTCACGAGTAGTAGCAAGAGCTCTGCATGTCTCTGTTAGGCCGGATTTCAGACCTCCTACTTTATAACTCTATTTGTCCCACCCCATTCCCTTCTTTCTTTGCACTGGCAATATAAATTTGTATAGCACCGTAGGGACCGCTGACCAACTCACCAGGTTATTACTGTATTGAACTGGTGGCTTATGGTACTCATCCCCTGGACAGACAGCAAGATCAGAAGCTTCCCTGTTGCCCCCAGTTCCACTTACCCACCCTCTGCCACTGATCCTTCCACCTTTCAATTGCTTCCCTCTTACCCCCAGTTTAAGTAGTTTCAACCTGCAGTTAAAAATTAATCCTAACAGATCTTAAACAGAAAAGGACTAAAACTGAGTGAATGTTATTCGCTGTCTTAATCTGTTGGCACGGTTAAGAGGTCAGTTGAGCAGGAATCTTATTAGTACACTGCATCACAGTACTCCCAGTGTTCAGTCTCTGCAGCGCAGGAGATACATAGAAGCCTAGAGGTTGACAGCAGATAAGGACCGCAAGGCCCATCCGGTCTGCCCATTTCTTTTTCTACCTTATAAATGTGCCATCGGCCTTTGCTCTGTCAGTGGCCTATCTATTCATACTCATCTGTATTCCACCCTTATGCCTATCCCATGCCTGTTTGAAGCCCTGCACTGTATTCATAGCCACCACTTCCTGAGGTAGGCTGTTCCATGCATCCACCACTCTTTCTGTGAAAAAGAATTTCCTCACATTCCCCCTTAATCGGTCTCCCTCTAATCTCATGCTGTGTCCTCTTGTCCTGCTATTTTTCTTATATTTAAACATGTTAGACTCTTTCACCTTGTTAATGCCCTTAAGGAGTTTGAATGTTTCGATCATATCACCTCTCTTCCTCCTTTGCTCAAGGGTATACATATTGAGCTCCGTTAATCTGTCCTCATATGTCTTCTGATGCAGTCCCTGCACCATTTTGGTTGCCCTTCTCTGGACTGCCTCAATTTGGTTAATGTCCTTGTGAAGGTGTGGCCTCCAGTACTGCACGCAGCACTCCAGATGGGGCCTAATCAGTGTCTTGTAAAGAGGGATTATTACCTCCCTCTTATGACTTGTGATACCCCTACTAATACACCCTAACATCCCTCTAGCCTTACCTACTGCTTTAGAGGTCTGCTTGGATGATTTCAGGTCATCAGTGATGATGATGCCAAGTCTCTTTCTTCCTTTGTGACTGCCAGCAACTCCCCTCCCAGCCTATAGGTGGCTTCAGGGTTTCTCTTCCCTATGTGCATGATCTTGCACTTCTTTGCATTAAATCCCAGTTGCCACTCTTCTGACCATTTTGCTAGTTTATCCAGATCTCTTCTCATTCTGCCCACCCCATCTGGATCATCTACTCTGTTGCAGATCTTGGTGTCATCTGCAAACAGACAAGCCTTACCCTCTAGTCCATCTGCAATGTCACTAATGAAGATATTGAAGAGGACTGGCCCCAGGACTGATCCCTGAGGTACCCCACTTGTGACTTGCATCTCTTCTGACTGTATACCATTTACCACCACTCTTTGTTTTCTGCCTGTCAACCAGTTTGCCACCCAGTTGACCAACTTCTGACCCACCCCAAGCCTACCCAGCTTATTTATCAATCTTCTATGTGGAACAGTGTCGAAAGCTTTGCTGAAGTCAAGGTAGGCGACATCAACTACTCCCCCTTTGTCCACCACTCTGGTTACCCAGTCAAAGAAATCTATGAGATTAGTTTGACAGGACCTTCCTTTTGTAAACCCATGCTGTCTTGGATCCTGTGCCCCTATGGATTCTATATGTTGCACTATCCTTTCCTTAAGGAGTGCCTCCATAATCTTGCCCACTACTGAAGTAAGACTGACTGGTCTGTAGTTCCCTGCAACCTCCCTGCTACCACTCTTATGGATTGAGATCACATGAGCCCTTCTCCAGTCTTCTGGGACCTCTCCTGTGCTCAGAGACTCACTAAACAGTTCTGCTAATGGCTCTGCTAGTTCCACCCTTAGCGCCTTAAGTACCCTGGGATGTATGCCATCAGATCCCATTGTCTTGTCCACCCTGAGCTTAGTGAGCTCTTGTAGGACCCTTTCTTTTGTGAAGGGAGTAGTGCTCACCTCCCTCCTCCCTGTGTCCATGGTGCTGAGCTGTGGGCCCTGCCCTACCTTCTCTTCAGTAAATACTGAGCAAAAGTATCTATTTAGGATAGATGCTTTTCTGGGTCCCTCCTCACATGCCCACTGCTCCCTTTGAGCTTAGCAGCTCCCCTCTGGACTTTCTCCTTTCACTAATGTATCTATAGAAAGTCTTGTCACCTTCTTTTACTGTTCGTGCTAGTGTTTCCTCAGTTTGGGACTTTGCCTGCCTTACTGCCTTCCCTGCTTCCCTTAGGGCAGTTTGGTATGCCTCTCTATCTTCATCCCGTTGTGTTCCCTTACATTTCCTGAAGGCCAGCCTTTTGGCTCTGACCTTTTCTGCTACTATATTTGAGAACCAAAGTGGTTTCCTTCTTCTTTTGTACTTCCTTTTCTGTCTAACACAATGGGATGTTGCTTCAAATATTGCATCCTTAATGCTTGCCCACTTTGCCTGTACCCCCTCACCTGTGTTTCTTTTTGCCAGGGCTAGCTTAGCTCTGTTGGCCATCTTATCAAAGTCAACTCCTCTGAAGTCCCATATTTTTGCCTTGGAATGGGATGATTTAGATGTAGTGGCCAAATTGAACCATACCATATGATGGTCACTGGCCCCCAGGTGACCTTCTACCTGGAGATCTGTGATCCCTTCCCTGTTAGTACTAGATCTAGGATAGCCCTGTCTGTTGTGGATTGTTGTACCAGTTGTTTGAGGCCCTCTCCCTGCAGGGAATCCACCATGTGTCTAGTTCTGGCAGATGTTCCTGCTGGTATTGACCAATCCGTATCCGGCATGTTGAAGTCTCCCATTATCAGAACCTCCCCTTTAGCTGTCATGTTTTATATATCTTCTAACAGTAATGTGTCTATGTCCTCCCCCTGGTCTGGGGGCCTGTAGACAACCCCAGTTCTTATGGCTACCCCATTTCCTGTTTCCAGGGTGACCCACAGTTCTTTTGGCTCCTTATGTGTATCCATGAAGGTGCGTAAAATGCATGCAAACATGACATAACCATCCAGCGTGCCTTCATGTTGCGCAGACAGCACAGGCCATGCTGCATGCATGAACATGCATGAAAGGAGGGGCAGAATCAGGGTTGGGGAAGACAGACATATGGAGATGTGTACAGGGGCGTGCCAGACAGCAGTACGACATGTGAACATGCCCCTGACCCCACCATATATAGAGAAACAAACCTCTTGTGCACAAGCATATAGGTGAATGCCGCAATGAAAATGAGCAACCATGCAGCATAGGGGGAACACAGTGTGAGACCACTGGTGGCAGACAGCCAACCACAACCACCCAACTGTTGTGGGCGTGCAGATGCAGGCATGGGAGGATACCCTGAAGGCACCTGAAAGACCAGGTCAAGCAATTTCACGAGAGCACAGGTGACCGCCCTTGTAACCAACATGTACGCCAATTATGCCATCTTGTAATAGACACATGCCCTGACCGGAGTCACCAAAACCAAGCACAGGATCTGGCTGGGCATACAGGCAGCCTCAATGCCACCGGTCCAGAGGCTCAGCCACTGTCTGCGATAAAACACAAGTGACACAACTTCCAATCTGTCATAAAGCAGAAGCTGGCAGCAGCCATCTGCTCAGGGATGGTCCCCAGCGTTGGACCCACATCCCTGGAGCACACACTGAGCCCCCAGGAGTGGATAGTGGCAGAGACCATTACAGAAGTCTCCTGTCACAGGGAGGGGGAGGGAGTGGACACAGTGCCAGGTATGCAATGGCCATAGGGAGACTGGCAGGGGGGGTGCCAGGACCAGTGCCCCAGCTAACTGTCGTACTATGTATCCCACAGGGCCATCCACAAAGACCATCCCTCCTGGGCATGGCACATCCACAGTGCAACACAACATCATGGTACAGGAGTTCGATGTAGGTAAGCATGATGCACTGCACTGACCATAGGATTGGGCCACATGCACCATGGCTATGCAGAGTGCCCTAACACCTGTCTTGTTGACATCCATAGATACAACCCAGGAGCTGCCAACAACAGAGGAAGATGATGGAGAGGAGGCACTGGCCAGAACTGGTACATCAGAGGCCACAGATGCCAAACTGACATGCCCATCCACCACAGCACATGGTAGCATGGAGGTGGCCTGGCACGGTGCCACTGCACCACTGGTGATGCTCCCAGACCATATGACCTTAGTCATCCCTGCAGGAGATGCTGAACAGGACATGCTGGCAGCCACTGCCCCCCCACAAGCTAACAATGATGACACCACTAGCACTCAGGCAGTAGCACCAGTACATGTGGCTCCCCATGGCACCTGCAGCTCAACATACATTGGACCAGGTGAGGCCAACCCAAGATGCAACAGGAGAGCATCCACCATTGGTGTACTGCAGTCCCACTACAGGTAACTTCACTGTCTGGAACTGGAGAGGCTTGGTCCCAGTGGAAGAATACAGAGGAGCTGTGGCACCTGACTGAGGCGGTGCGGGGGATGAGCCAAGGAATAATCACATAGTTGGAGAAGATTGCAGACTACCAGATGGCCAGTGCCACTACAGATGTCCAAGCACCCAAAGTGTCACTGACAGAGGCCACTGAGTGTGCCACACCAGAGCCATCCTTCACCGCCACCCCACCACTATACCACCCACACCAGCTCCACCACCCCCACCACCTCCACCTCCCCCCCCACCACCACCACCATGGAACCACAGGCCACAGAACACCAGGAAGGGGTCACAACATGACAATGGGTGACATGGGCATTAAGGGGAGCACTGGCACATGGTGAGCCATGCAGACTTGCAGCACAGATGGCTGCACACCGTGGCTGGACACAGACATGATGCAGCACAATGAACACTGCACAGTGCACAGTCACTGGCACACACACAGTGGTACAGTCACACACAGGTACACAGGCCACACTACCCCCCAATACACACAGTCTCTACCCATGCCCACACACCACAAATGGCCCCCCACACCCCGATAACACAGTGGACATGGCCCCCCCGTATGCCCTCACCATGCCACTCAACCCCCTGTCACACAAACCATGGCATACATAAGTGCATATGGAAGCCATATGTGTGGTGCATGGCTGCTTGTGCACTCAGAGCAGTGGGTCATCACAGTGTACATGGTCCGTCCACCTATCTGCTGAATGAGCCATATGCCACAGTGTGCCAGACAGGGGGATCTGTCACATGGATTGTTGGGTGGTACAGGCAGCCTCTGCCGCACACATATGTTGTGCAGCATGGCACAGGTGGTGAACACTCTGCATGCCATCCCCAGTGCAAGCATCTTCTTGCCATCTATGTGGTCCAGACATTGGAACTACATCTTTAGTGCATCAATGGTCCATTCGATGACTGAGCATGTCTTCTGATGTGTCTCGTTGTACACCTACTCTGCCTGTCCTTGCTGTGCCAGGTACGGTGTCATCAGGTATGGCCACAGTGGCTACCCGCTGTCACCTGTGCATGGGAGAATGGACAGTGTTAGTACAGTACACTGTGGTCCGCATGTGCCTTGCCAGTACTTACCTAGCAGCCAACTGTCCTCACTGCCACATACAGCGAGGTGTGCACCGCGGCCTGAGTTGTCATGGATATAGGTGTTATGGCATGATCCTGGGTACTTTGCATAAATGTTGGTGAAGATGCAGTGTGCACTGCACGTGACCTGGCAGTTTATGGTATGTAACCCCTTCTGATTCCTGCATGCCTCTTCATCCACAGGCAGTACCAAGATCATCACATTTGTGCCATTGATGGCACCCGTAGTATTGGGCATGCCATGCATGGCATAGAAAGCCACCTTGGCTGCCTGTATTTCCTGCGGTGCTGAGAAACATAGAAACAGAAACTTAGAATTTGATGGCAGATAAGGACCGCTTGGCCCACCTAGTCTGTCCATTTCCCTACTTAACAGATAAGCTGCCGATCCTAGTTAAACAACAGCCTACTTCCTCCTACCCCCCCACTAGAATTGCCTTATGTCTGTCCCATGCATTCTTAAATTCCCCCACTTGACTCTATGACCTCCTCTGGAAGGCTGTTCCATGCATCTACAACCCTCTCTGTGAAGAAATACTTCCTTACACTGCCTCTGAGCCATCACCCCTCTATCTTCAAATTGTGCCCCCTTGTTCTTGCACATCTCTTTTTCTGAAAGATGCTACCCTCTTGGACTTTGTTGATTCCCTTGAGGTATTTAAAAGTTTCTATCATGTCCCCCCCCCCCCTTCCTCGAGGCTACACATTTTAAGCTCCCTTAGTCTTTCTTCATATGTCTTTTGGTGCAGACTCTGCACCATTTTGGTTGCCCTCCTCTGAACAGCCTCCACCCTATCTATGTCTTTGCAGACATGGGGTCTCCAGAACTGTACACAGTACTCCAGATGTGGTCTTACCAACTGTCTGTACAGAGGGCCTGTTTTCTACTGGTGATGCCTCTCCCTATGCATCCCAGTATCCTCCCAGCCCTCCTTACTGCCTTCTCAAATTGCTGGCCCACCTTTAGGTCATCTGATATGACTACCCTCAGGTCCCTTTGCCATTTTATTGTTGTCAGTATCTCACCCCCCATTGTGCACTCTTCCCCTGGGTTTTTGTTTCCCAGGTGCATTACTTTGCACTTCTTTGTGTTGAATCTAAGCTGCCATACATTTGACCATTCCTCCAACCTTGCCAAGTCCTTTTTCATCCTTTTCACTCCACCCTGCGTATCAACCCTGTTGCAGATCTTTGTGTCATCTGCAAAGTGACATACTTTCCCTTCCAGTCCCTCTGCAATGTCACTTATAAAGACATTAAAATGGACTGGCCCCAGTACTGAACCCTGTGGTATCCCACTAGTAACCCCCCTTTCTTCACTGTGGACTCCATTTACTATTACCCACTGTGTCCTGTTGTCCAGCCAGTGTTTTACCCAGGCTACCACCCTGGGACCCACTCCCAGGCTGGCTAATTTGTTTATTAATCTTTTTTGTGGGACTGTGTCAAATGCCTTGCTAAAGTCTAGGTAGGCCAAGTCCACAGCCCCTCACTGGTCTACTACTTTGGTCACCCAGTCAAAGAAATCAATTAGATTTGTCTGACATGACCTTCCTGCTGTGAATCCATGCTGCCTTGGGTCCTGTGCCCCACTGAACTTTAGGTACTCAACAGTTCTTTCCTTCAGAAGTGATTCCATCATTTTCCCTACCACTGAGGTCAAACTGACAGGTCTGTAGTTTCCCACCTCTGTCTTGCTCCCACTTTTGTGAAGGGGAATCACATCCGCCCTCCTCCAGTCCTCAGGTACCACACCATCCTCCCATGATTTATTAAAAAGGGTAGTCAGTGGTGTTATTAGTTCTTCCCTTAGTTCTTTTAGAATTTTGGGGTGAATCCCATCAGGCCCCATTGCTTTATCCACCTTCAGTTTGAAGAGTTCTTTCAGAACCCTTTCTTCTGTGAAAGGACTAATATCAATCCCCCTATCCAGAGTGCTTCTATTGACTGGATTAGGTATCCCTCCTGCTTTTCTATTGTGAATACAGAGCAGAAGTATTCGTTCAGTATCCCTGCTTTTTCACTGTCGCTCTCTGCCCAACCACCTTCCTCTTTATTCAGCCTCAGTATCCCTGCCTTAGTCTTTCTTTGCTCCCTAATGTACCTATAAAAGGCTTTATCCCCTTCTTAACCGAGTTGGCTATCTTTTCCTCAGTTTGGGCCTTTTCTATTCTGATTGCCTTCCCCGCTTCCTTCTGCTTTAACTGGTACAGTTCTCTGTCCTGCTCCTTCTGTGTTTTCTTATACTTCCTGAATGCTATATTTTTCTCCCTTATCTTCCTCACCACTTCTTTTGAGAACCATAGTGGTTTTTCTTTCATTTTGATTTGTTTATTTGCTTCACACAAAGGCTTGTTGCCTCTGTGATGGCTGTTTTGATGTTTCCCATTGTTGCTCCACCCCACCTTAACATACTGACATACTAACATACTAATTGCCTGCAGATTAGGCCTTATGGTCTATCGAGTCTGCTCGAACCTCAGATCCCTAGTTGGGTGCTGAGGCCCTCCCCCTGCTTGTGTTCCAGAAACCCCTATCATCCATCTATCCCCACCCCCCTGGGCCAGGCCATCATCTGATATATCCGCTTTCTTTGTCTGTCTCACCCTCCCTTGAAGCCCTCCACTGTGGATCTCTGAACCAGCACGCCAGGCAGCACATTCCAAGGGTCCACCACCCTCTCAGTGGAAAACCTCCTCCTCTTTCCCCCCTCACCCTTCTACCTTCCAACTTCAAACCATGCCCTCTGGTGATTCCTCCCTGCTTTACTCTAAAGATCTCCTCCATGTTTACCCTATTTATTCCCTTGAGGTACTTGAAGACCTCAATCATGTCCCCCCTGTCTCTTCTGTCCTCCTTTGAAAACAGGCAGAGCTCCTCAAGTCTGTCCTCATACGTCAAATCCCCTAGTCCTCGTATCATCTTAGTTGCCCTCCTCGGTACTCTCTCCAGGAGCTGTATGTCCCTCTCCAAGTGTGGTCTCCAGTACTGTACACAGTACTCAAGGTGTGGTCTAACCAGTCCATTGTACAGTGGTAGAATCACTTCCCTGCTCCTAGAGGTGATCCCCTTTACGATGCATCCCAACAACCTGTTTGCCTTGCTAGCTGCTCTCTTGCACTGCTCAGAGTTTTTCATACATGCATCCACCATGACCCCTAGGTCTTTTTCCCATGTTGAGGCCTTCAGTGCCTCCCCTCCCAGGGTGTACCTGTGTTTAGGGTTTCCCCGCCCAAGATGTAACACCTTGCACTTGGTGATATTGAAATTTAATTTCCATGTGTGAGCCCAGCTTTCCAGGGTGTCCAGGTCCCCCCTTGCAGGGCCAACCTCCCCTCTTCCCCCTCAACTACTACTCCCATGTTGGAGTCATCAGCAAAGAGACTCATTTCACATCCTATACCCTCCCTGATGTCCGATATGTATGCATTAAACAGAATCGGACCCAGGACCGAGCCCTGCGGTACCCCACTACCGACCTCTCTAGGGTTCGAGAGCTCCCCACGGACCACTACTCTCTGGGTGCATCCAGCTAGCCAGTTTTCAATCCATCTGACTCCCAACCCCGTCAGTTTCTCCACCAGGCCATTGTGGGGGACAGAGTCAAATGCCTTGCTGAAGTCCAAGAATAATACATCCACAGGCTTTCCCCCCTGTCCAGTTCTGATGTTACCCATTCATAGAACTCCACAAGATTGGTTTGACATGATCCACCTGGCACAAACCCATGTTGCCAACTATCCAGACCTCCCACCTCCTCCAAGTACACCCCCAATCGTTCCTTTAGTATACTCTCCATTAATTTTCCCACCACCAAGGTCAAACTGATGGGTCTGTAGTTACCTGGTACTTCCCACAACACCCCTTTATGAATTGGCACCACATGTGCCTCTCGCCAATCCCTAGGTACCCTTCCTGTCTCAAGCAACCTGTTGAAGAGGTTCGCCAGGGGTGCAGCCAGTATGTCCGCCAATTCCCATAGTCCTCTCGGATGAATGCCATCCGGCCCAGGAGATTTATCTTTCTTTAGGGCCTTGAGGGCTAACCACTCCCTTTTCGGTGGAGATAGCATCATCTGTCTCCTCCACCTTACTGGCCTTTTTATCCTTATCCTGATGTGACACCCCTGGGGTACCTCTCCCTCCCTCCCTCTTGCTCCATTTCTGTTGCTCCCCTGATTCCACTCACTAATGCGTCTATCCCGATCGTGCCTTGCTTTGTAGATATCCCATCCACCTCCCTAGTGAACACAGAGGCAAAGTACTCATTTAATACCTCTGCCTGGTCCCTCGCCTCTTACACCCACCCTCCTTCTGACCTCAATCTACCGAGATGGCCCTTAGTTTTTCTCTGCTCCCCAATGTACCGGAAGAACCCCTTTTCCCCTCCATGTATTCCCTGTGCCAGCCGTTGCTCTTTACTGGACTTTGCCTCCCTCACTATCCGGGTGACTTTTCTAGATGCAAGATGGTACATTTCCTTTTCCCTATCCCCTCTTGTTGTTTTATATTTTTTGTAGGCCGCTTTCTTTTCTCTGACTGCTACCTGAACCTCACTGGACCACCAGCATGGTTTATGTGACCTTGCTCCCACGCTTCACCCTAGCGCAGGTTCTGACTGCCTCATGAAGTCCCCGCTTATGACCTCCCATCTCTTTTCCACATTTGTCATTGATGTAATCCCCTTCAAGTGATCCTTGAGAATATTTCCCATGCCCATAAAGTCTGCCCCTGAAGTCCACTGCCAGTGTCCTAGATCTCTCCCCCCCAATGCTTATTTGAAACCAGACAGTATTGTGGTCGCTCCCAATCAGGGGATCCTCTACAACCAGGTTCCTTACCAGATCCCCATCTGCCAGAACCACGTTCAGGACATGCCCCTCCCTTGTGGGCTCCATCACATGCTGTGTTAAGAACATATCCTGGAAGCCGTCCAGCAGCCTCTGCTCCTTGGCCACCTTGGAGGACATGGTTCCCCAGTTTGTACCTGGCATATTAAGGTCCCCCATCAACACCACTCCTTCCCTTTTGGTCCACACTGGCAATGATGTTGTCCAACAAACCATCCTCCAGAACATCACCCATCCCGGGGCCCATACACTCACACCAGCTGCACTTCCCTCCTGCTGGGGTTCGTAGTGACCCATAAGGCCTCCATGTTTCCTCTGCCTCTTCTACCTAGCAATTTCTATGTCATCTCTAATGAACATAGCCACCCACCCTCTGCCCTCCTTTCTATTCTTCCCTAAGCAAGTGTACCCCACACGATTAGGTCCTAGTCATTTTTTTGTTGGCCCATGTTTCCGTGACCGCCGCCACATCCCCCCGAACAGCATGGCTCTGAACTCTGGCAACTTGTTTCAAGCTCCTGGCATTTACTTCTTACCTGTTTGCTAGTGCTTTTCTGAGACACTCTCCCATTTTGACAAAATCAGCCCTCCTGAAGTCCAGTACCTTCACTTTTGTGTGGCTTGACTCTACAGCTAAGTTTATCATGAACCACACTGTTTGGTGGTCGCTTGTTTCCAGATGGTACTCACTTCAAGATCAGGGAAAACGTATGTGTGCCTGGACACTATGAAGCAGGGCATCTGTTACCTGATGCACGACGTGGGACACAGATGACTGGCTTACCCCTGTTGCATCAACAGATACCCTTTAGAATGACCCTGTGGCATAGCAGGATAAGAACACAGCACCTTTGTCTCGACCAACATGGCATGGGATCGCATTGTCCATGACTGCAAGCATGGTCCAACCATGTTGCACAAGTGCGCTAGTGTAGCAAGGTTCACCCTGAACCTGTCCAGGTAGTTTGTCTCATAGTTCAGTGGCCTGTAGCCATGAGCAGAACCCATGTGAGTGCCTCTGTTTCCATTATGCAGAGCCACGCCCCACAGCATCTCCAGCAGGACTGTGTACAATAGTAGACCTGGACGCATTGTCATATTGCAGAGGTACCCTTTATCCAACCTGCGGAGACCTGCATCGTGTGTGTTGCGGCTGTTCCTCCTGGGTCATAGGCCTGTAGGGCCTCGCATCCTGTTGTACCATGGGGTTCTGGGTGTGGCCTCCCATGCTGCATGACTGCACTGCATTCCCTAGTGTGGCATTGCCATTCACGTCAGTGTAAATATAAGACATGGCTGCTGTGTCAAACTGCACTGCTGCTGTGGGACGTTTTGCAGCCTGTCCACAGAAACTGTGGAGGGTGTCTTCATGCTATTACCAGGACAGCCTAGAGGGCAGTGCTGTATGGCGCATCACCAAATCAGAGAAGGCGAATATCAAGTGGTGTGTGCACCCTCTTGGTGGGTGGCAGACATCTGTAACGTACCGATGTTCTCCACATATTTGTGTTTTCAAAGGATTTTGCAGGCACCCGGAAAAGTTTGCAGCAGAGCTCTGCAACCTGGGGGATGGGGCCACAGGTCAGGAGGTCACCAAGTGACATCATTGGCCAGAGCAGTTGCCAGCCTTCCTAAGCCTACAGGTTTGTAGCAACAACATTTATTACAAGGATGACTGGAGGAGACATGGTTGGTGCTGCTGCCCTTTAAAGTGGTGCCCCATCACATGTCAACACCTGATAGTTACTGCTGCCAACATGTATCTGCATCCCACTCATGTGCAACTTTTGGTGTCATATCTCACTGCAGGAGTACCGTGGTCCACTGTGCAGGCTGGTGCTGGTACAGCGGACGTACAGCAACAGCACACCATAATGTTCATCCAAAGACTCAGAGGAGGAGGAGTATGAACTGAAGTAGTGATGTGGTGCAGTGGAGGGCCAGAGGGCCTGATGTGATCTGCCAGTATCCAGATACCATATTCTGCTGTGTGTGCCAATAAAGATTTCATTGCCAGCATTCCTTGTGTCCTGTGCATCTCATGTGGCTGGTGATGGACCATCTGGGGGTATGTGGGATGGCCCATTGGGGGGAGTGGGGTGGGGATGGTATGTGTGGGTCAGCCTGTCTGATGCCGATGACCGCAGCCTCTGGCACTGCATGGCTGTGTGCGTAGCATGATGCCCATGGGGAATGCTCAGTGTGTTGCCTGGCCTGTGGCCTGTGGCCCATTGTTGTCTGTGCAGCTGCCCATGGTGCTCACTGCAGTGATGTGGCCATGCCACACTTGTAGGGTGCACTGTGAAGGGCTGGGGGTGGTGTTGTTCCGGGGACATTGGGGTCATCACCATGCCATGGGGTCATAATGGCATGCCTGGGGCCTGTGTGTGTATTCTCCACCCATATGTTATTCTGGTTCCACTGATCTGCACTGTTGTGTGGGACTGTGCCTTCAGGGCCAGTGCATGCATCAGCCACAGGTATTGGTGCTGTGCTGCCCCATTGTGTGTACCCAGGTGTGGCCTGTGTTCCATGGCTGACCACTCAGTGGGTGTCACTCTATGTTACTCTGTGCATGTGCAGGGCCTGTACACACCCTCATATGGTGGCATGGCCTTTGGCAGGGCACTTTGTGGTGCTGTTGTGCCATGCCATTACACTGCTGTTCGGCACCAGCCTTCCGCTGTGCAACACACACAGAGATTTTATGGCAGCCTCTGTCAGGTGTACTGCCTCCCCTGCTTCCACATGTGCTTTGATGACATAACTGGTGTTGTGCATGCACGTAATGGGGGCCGCGTGGTATACTGCATGGACATGCCCCTCCACATGTGTGGGGCCTCCGCATGGCACAGGTCTACTGGGGGCATGTGTCTGCCATTGTGTGTGCTTATCCTGCATGCCACACATGCATGGTTTGTACACATTTTGCCCATATCCACCTAGAAATGATGTCTACGTGCCTAGCGTACTTTTTGTGCATAGAGTCCCATGAACATAACATGAGCCCAGCCATATAGGTCTATATTCAAGATAAGGCTTCTATGTACCCCTTATCTTACAGGAGATAAGATGGTTTAGATCTTTTTTTTGTTAAAGTTTGGTAGGATCTGAACAGTGCACTGGGGAGGAAAGATTTTAATAATTAGTTATGACAGTGCCATTAATTAAGAATAGATATTGTTATTGTTCATATTCCAACAGGGAACCAACTGTTTCTATCATCTCTGAAAAAGGAATTAAGCAAAGTAAAATCTCAGCCCAGTACTAAAGGTACGCTGTAGACCTGCAAGCTCAGCATTCACTCTTTCACACATTACACAGACAAAATTTTAAATACTGACTCTTAACCTGAACTGTGAGCACAGCAATTTGTAGATTTCTGCTGACTGTTCCGTTCTGACTCATGAGGTTCTCAGCAGTTCAGGACTGGAGGCTGAGTGGTCAGTATTTTATTTCTTCCTAGGTAAGCTGCAGTAAGTGTATCCCATCTGCTGACAGCCACATCAGTCAGCTTGGCCAGCTGGTGATGGACAAACACTGTTGTAGCAATGTTGATCAACCCCCCCATCACCTGACTCTGGCTGGCCTGTGGGGGGACGATAAAATATCTGAGGTGCTGACCCAGTCCTGGTCGTGTCCATCGACCCACCCATCACCCGACTCTGGCTGGCCTGTGGGGGCATTATAAAGAAAATCAGTAAAGAGTGCATAGCCATGGTGTGCTGCTAAGAGTGAAGGATATATGACAGCAGTTAAGAATTTGCAGTATGCCTATGATTACAGGCCACTATGGGGATGTTGAAGAGGCAGTAAGAATAGTTTTTCATACACACTACCACCAACTCTTTTTTGTTTTTGTGACATAAAAAAAAAAGAGGACGTGTTCAGTTAGATGGTTCATATAAGTAAGCGATATCAAGATTTTCACCTCTAAAAATGAAAAACCTTCCCAACTTTCCCACAGAGCCACTGCTTCTGGACCCCATTTGGGGGATTCGTACAGTACAGAAGTTCCTTGACTCCAGACATCAAAGCAAGTGCTATACTTCTGAGTACTTGTAGGCTGAAAGACTGTTTTCCTAATTACCAGACAGCTTTGATCTGGACCCCTTTTCATGTTTTTTTTCTGAACTGAAGTTGTACATATAGCAAGTTGAGAAAAATGCTGTAGAAAAGGGGGTGGTGCAACTGTGAAATCAGTAAAGTAGCAAAGCAAAATGAAATAAAGGAATAAAGTTAATAAAACAGTGGAGATTGTGACAGCAGAGATGGGGAGAGATAGAATGCTATATAAGCTGACCTCTTTGAAGACCTCACATAATTGAGTCTGGCAGGGGGAGATGTACTCAGCTCTCGGAGACCCATCACCACCATGTCAGTCGGCTCTGTCACCCTATGAGCTGATTCTTCTCTCTGCTGAGGAGGGCAGTCTGCTGGCAGAGAGAGAGACAGCAGCTGCAGCCAGGGAGGGAAAGGCAGACTCAGTGCCAGTTACATGTTTTCACCAGTGAGGACATGCACGGCTCTCGCTGAGCCTGACAGTCTCCTGCTTTTATCAGATCTCCAGCTACCAGTGTCTGATGTCTAAATGATTCAATATCAGGCACATTAGATCATTTATACACTATTGATCCCGTGATTTATTGTCAAAAGCAATCACTTGGCAGGGTGTGGGGGAAGACAGAGAGTGAGGAAGAACATCGATTCATGCATACTCATTATGTGTTTCAACAACTCCATTGCACAAAGTAAACATTATGTGATACATTCGGTATCAAGTCATGCCCTTCCAAACCCCCTATGTTCTCTCCTCTGTTGCCAATACATCAGCATATGCAGCTGTAAAAATGTAAGGGCAATGGCAAGCAAACCAGTCTCCCGGCTCGACAAAAAATAGTCATTACAACATACATACATATTTCTAAAAATACAACAACCAGGATACATTCCGTAAAAAGAGCAATGGAAATATCAATAAGCCTGGACATGAGAACTTTAACAATCACTCACTGACAAAATGTATTTCTAACAGACCCTCTGTTCCTGTTGCACATAAAATAACAAAACTGTTCAGAGCTCTTAACGTTACATTTTTATCCTGTGATAGCAGTTTTCTAAGAAATGTGACACTTTTTCATTGGCACACTTATCAGAGTTAGTCATTAGCATGACAACCTTTTCATCATCAAGAATAGACTCATATAGAAGATATTTCTTTAAATAATGTTGCCTTAAATCTAAATACAAACAGTAGCTGAGCACAACATGTTTGAGGCCTTCAATCTTATTTGGGGTGGTCGGGGAGAAACATGGCCTGTACCTAAATTCTGTTGTGCAAAAGAGTGTTTGACATGGCTGTAGACTGGGGGGGGACAGTTGTAGTGTCTGTGGCAATAAAGTGCACTATGGTTGCATTTCACTGTTGTGAAAGACAGTATTGCATCTGCCTGTACAGTGTGCCAATGCACTATAAAACAAGGACAACAAACCTTTCATTTCATTTTTATTTCAAGATAAAACCATTGAGCATATACTCGCTTACCAATGGTGCTCTCAGTAAAAATGTTAGCTGCAGATCTTAAACAGTTTGGACACATACAACAACATTTTTTTAAATACAGGTACACAGGTATTAAGCTGCAGTGTACAAGATACAAAATACAATAAATGTAACTAGTATTGTACAGCTCAAAAGCCTTCTATTAAATAATAAGGCTTGGCAGATGGTCTGAAATTTCTGTACCATTTAGTGAATGTTAGAACAGATGCCAACGTACAAACTTAATCATCAGATCAGTGAATACCCTCTTGAAGGTGAAACACTCCAATAGGTATGAATCATCGGTTGTGGTTCCCAGCCATGTGCCTATTAGCCCATCTTTTGGTATCAGCAGTCAAGCTTACCCTGTCAGCAGCACTGGTGGTGGTAGTGATGGTGTTAGTGAGTCATACACTGTCTCTTCTGCCCTCCCCACGTCAGTCACAATTAGTCCTACCACACCAGTAACATCCAGCATGTGTGGTCTACCAAACAGTCTCCTAAGAAGCAATGTTGTCCCCAGCCCTTCCCCACATGCTCAGGCATTCAAAATTAGCATCCCTGGACCATGATGGCTTTGCTACTTATGACATGGGTCTTCCATTGCAGGACCAATTACCATGGCAATCATTTAGCAGTGCAGCAGATCACACATTTGATCACATAGAGGATGGCATTAGATCTGCAACCATTTTTTGCTGGTGGCACACATGTTTCCACTGGCTATTGCATCTTGCACCCATGTCACGAGGTACCTTCCTACACTACATTTTCCCTTACTGTTCATCCCAAAATCTATAATGAGATATGAAAGTCAGTTAGTAGTGTTTTCTACTGTACCTCTGATGTATTGACAATCACTAATTCAGTGCAGTCTTACATGTCCCTTACTGTATACTGGCATGTGGAAAAAAATAGTTTCTGGTGAGTCCACTGAAGCCCCACGTGGCTCTGGCTCTCCCATTCTTGCATACTCCACAGTCTCTCAGTATCCCCAGACTAAGGCCTACCTGATTCCCCCATGCCTGCAACAAGCATGTCAATGCAAGTAACATCCTGGAATTCCTGCAAAACATGCTGCATCTGTGGATTATGGACGCCAACTTGCATGTGGGGTCTAAGGCAATGGACAATGCCACAAATATGCTAAAAACAGTGAATAATGGCCATTTTGATGACATCCACTTCTTTGGCCACATTTCAATCTGGTGGTCACAAGTGCTGTAAAACATAATGCTGAGGCTGTCAATATTGTCAGGCCAGCCCAAAGTATCTGTGGGCATTTTTAACATTCTTTCAAGGCCACAAACCAAGTTTCTCAAGTGCAAGAATGATTTAAGCTTCCTGAGCATGATGTCAACCAGGATGTAATCACACACTGCAATTCAACATACTTTGTGCTTGTGAAGCTTTGGGAGAAGAAATTAACCTTTCTTGAGATGGACATGGAGACTGAGAATGAAGGAGTCCTAAGCCATTAGTACTGGGCAGTGAATAGGGCATGGTGGTGGATCTTCCCCCATTTCAGTCAGTTGGACACTTGTGACCTCAATACTGTGTCTGCAGTATGGTCATGTGATGTAGATACTAAAAAAAAAAAAAATCACTGAGGCATTTGTCACATCAGGCCAACAAAAAGCCAGGACAGAATCCACACTTGGTGTCCATGCTTACTAAGCACCTGACAAGTAAAATGGAGAGTCAGTTCTGTAGAGCTTGGCACAATAAAAACTGTATTTTTATCACAATGCTTGACCCCCAGTTTAAGTGTGCAGGCCCTCAAACTGAAAATTGCAATGCAAAACCACCAGGAGGGTAGCCAATGTATTTGGCAACCGTGATTGAGCATTTTCAAAAAGGGCGATTCAGTCACGTTGCATTTACACAGGGCTACCTGGCAGGGACAGTGACCAGATAGAGGGTTCAGGGAAATAACAACAGGATGTCACTATATGTACGCACGCGGTGGTGAGGGACCATGCCATGCGACAGATGGAAGGGAAGGGAGGGCTTGTAGGGTGTAGCATGGCAGTGGGCTGCTGAGCTGGCTGTGTGGCATGGTGAATTGGTTGCAGACTAGGGTTGGGAGGGTGCCGGGTTCGGTTCTGGGTGCATTTCTTTTAGCGCCGGTCTGGGGAAAATTTTTTTTGCACCCCCCAACACGCACCCCCCTGGAGTTGAGAATCCTTAAGTAGGGGGGTCTGGGGAGCATAGCTGCTCACATAAAAAAAGAACAGCTATGGCTCTGGCACCGTCTTGCTGCTCGCCACAAATCTACAAAGCCAAAAATCATTCTCATCGATGTAGACCCGCCGAAACAGAGGTTGCTATTATGTGGTCACCGTTATCACATAGAACCACAGGGAGAGTTACAGTAATTTTGGCAGCAACTGCATGCTGAGCTCACTTTCCATATACTGGTACTGGTGGCACTAACTGTGCATTTAGCTTTGGAGAGCTGGCTAATCCAGTCACTCTCTTGAGGTACAGAAAGTAGATAAGAATGAGATCAGTACGAGATGAGAATGGGATCAACATGAGATGAGAAGGATGAGATTAGTGTGAGACATGAATAGAATCAACATGATATGAAAAGGATGAGAGTAGTGTGAGATGAGAATGGGGTCAACATGAGATGAGAAGGATGAGATTAGTGTGGGATGTAAATGGGATCAAAATGCAATGAGAAGGATGGGATTAGTGTGAGATGCAAATAGGGTCAACACAATATGAGGAGGATGAGGCTAGTGTGAAATGAGAATGAGATCAACGTGAGGTGAGAAGGATGAGATTAGCGTGAAATAAGAATGGGATTAATATGAGATGAGAATGGTGGGCCCTATGTACAAACAGAAAAGATGCCTACATGCTGTGTTATCTGAGGTGTGTAAGCATCCTTAAGTGTGAATGCTGCACAGCAGGGGTCCCGTGGATCCCTGGAGACATTCACCAAGGGCACAAAAGGCACTTACACGCCTGCCACCCAAGTCACTGAAGAACACCACAGTGGGGGCATGCCGGGGGTGTGCCTGCATTACGCAACATTCACAAAGCCACGCAGTGCCAGGTACAGGCGGTACCAGGTATGGTTGCTGAGACCAGGCATGACCAGGTACATGCCCCTGTGTTCTTCGGCCACTGGGTGCAGCAGCACCATGAATCAGATCTCCATGTTGCCTCAGCCCACTATGCTGCAGGGGGAGGGCTGAGCAGTGGCTTGGGTGACTGCCTGATGGCGTGTCTCCAGTGCTGCTATATGCAGCTGTCCCCTCATTCCCTGCACCCTCTGCAAGAGTGCAGGGATTCACTCAGGACCGGGTATGAGTATTCTATTGGATGCCTGCCCAGGTCCATGGCTCCACCCCTGACTGCCCATGTGACCATGTGCACCACGGGGGCATGGCCTCAGACAGGCACCCCGTGGGTGCTAGCAGTAGTGCATACCACTTATCCTGAATCTGTCTTTGGCCACATAGGTATGCAGATGGGGTACGTGCCTCAGGTGCATATTACCTACCCTTTCATGCATTGGGCCCTGTGAGAGTAATGTGAAATGAGAATGAGAGCAACAGGAGATGAGAAGGATGAGATTAGTGTAAAATGAGAATGGGATCAACCTGAGATGAGAAAGATGAGTTTAGGGTGAGATAAGACTTGGATCAACATGAGATGAGAAGTATGAGATTAGTGTGCGATAAGAATTGGATCAACATGATATGAGAAGGATGAGATTAGTGTAAAGCAATAGTTCTTAGACTTTGTCACAGTGAGCCTCCCCAAATCCATGGAAAAGATTTTGAGCCTCCCCTAAAAACTGAAATAATCTTGGGCCTCCCCAAAGAAAAATGACACACTGTACTTTGCGCAGTACACCATGAATAAATTGAAACCCCTCTGAGTACTTGGCTCACATTCAGTTCTTTGTCTTATACTGACGTGAAACCTTTGGAAAAAGCTCCTGTTCTCAAGCATGTATCTGAATAACAAATAAAATAAACAAATATTGTTATTCAGCTTATTACTTTGCTCCTTCCTGCTATTGCCCTTAGCACTTCTATGCTCAGCCCTTGTATTTGGGCTGTGTTCTGCCATCAGGCTACAAATTGATCAATTACCATCACTCATAATTAGTTTATTGTTCATATTTGTTTGCACTGTTGTTCATTGTGTATTTCTTGATTGTTTTGCAGTTATCTTTGAAATGTATTCACTCCCTACCCTTCCCTGGTACACCTGAGATGAGCCTTGGCTCATTCACTTCCCTTGTTACCTATTAGTAAATAAATACATTAAATTCACCTACTATTATCCTCTTTCAGTTTGCTTCATCTCTTCACACAAAATATATAAAACTCAAAATTTAAATACAGTACTTTTTCAGACTTGCTTGAGCCTCCCTTGGAACAGGTTGGGGCCTCCCAAGGGAGGCTGGCCTCACCATTTGAGAACCCCTGGTGTAAAGTAAGAACTGGATCAACATGAGATAAGAATGATGAGATTAGTGTGAGATAAGAATTGCATCAACATGAGATAAGAATGATGAGATTAGTGTGAGATGAGAATGGGATCAACATGAGATGAGAAAGATAAGATTAGTGTGAGGTGAGAGCTGGATCAATATGAGGTGAGAAGGATAAGATTAGTGTGAAATGAGAATGATGAGATTAGCATGAGATGTGAATGGGATAAAATTGAGATGAAAAGGATTAGATTAGTGTGAGATGAGAATGAGATCAATGTGAGGCGAGAAGGATGAGATTAATGTGAATTGAGAATGAGATTAACATGAGATGAGAAGGATGAGATTAGTGTGAGATGAGAATGGAATCAATATGAGAAAAGAATGATGAGTTCTGTGTGAGATGTGAATGGGATCAACCTGAGATGAGAAGACTGAGATTAGTGTGAAATGAGAATGAGAGTAACATGAGGTGCGATTGATGAGATTAGTGTGAGATGAGAACTGAATCAATATGAGATGACAAGGATGAGATTAGTGTGAAATGAAAATGGTATTAATATGAGATGAGAAGGATGAGATTAGGGTGAGATGAGAATGGGATCAACATGAGATATGATATGAATGATGAGATAAGTGTGAAATAAGAATGAGAACAATGTGAGATGAGAACGATGAGATTAGCGTGAGATGAGAACTGGATCAACATGAGATGAGAAGGATGAGATCAGTGTGAAATAAGAATGAGAACAATGTGAGATGAGAAGGATGAGATTAGCATGAGATGAGAACTGGATCAACATGAGATGAGAAGGATGAGATCAGTGTGAAATGAGAATGAGAGCAACGTGAGATGAGAATGATGATTGTAGTATGAGATGAGAGAGGGATCAACATGACATGAGAAGGAAGAGATTAGTGTGAAAAGAGAATGTAATCAACATAAAATAAGAAGGATGAAATTAGTATGAGATGAAAATGAGAGAAATATGAGATGAGAATGATCACATTAGTGTTAGATGAGAATGGGATCAACATGAGATGAAAAAATGATGTAAGTGTGAGATGAGAGAGGGATCAACATGAGATGAGAATGTAGAAATTAATGTGAAATGTGAATGGGATCAACTTGAGATGAAAAGGATGAGATTAGTATGAGATAAAAATGAGAGCAACGTGAGATGAAAATGATGAGATTAGTGTGAGAAAAAATAGGATCAACATGAGATGAGAAGGATGATATTTGTGTGAAATGTGAATGAGAGCAACATGAGATGAGAAGGATGAGATTAGTGTGAAATTAGAATGAGAGCAACGTGAGATGCAAAGGATGAAATTAAAGTGTGATGAGAATTAGATCAACATGAGATGAGCAGGATGAGATTAGTGTGAGATATGAATTGGGTCAACATTAGATGAGAAGGATGATATTAGTGTGAAATTAGAATGAGAGCAACGTGAGATGTGAAGGATGAAAATTAGTGTGAGATGAGAATGGGAGCAACATGAGATGAGAAGGATGAGATTAGTGTGGGATGAGAATTGGATCAACGTGAAATGAGAATGATGAGATTAGTGTGAAATGAGAATGAGAGCAACGAGAGATGAGAATGATGAGATTAATGTGAGATGAGAATAGGGTCATCATAAGATGCAAAGGATGAGACTAGTGTGAGATGAAAATGGGATCAACATGAGATGAGAATGATGATATTTATTTATTTAGTTATTTATTCAGATTTTTATTTCGCAAAAAAAACCCTTTAGGCAATGCCTACTTTAAGTGTTTAGAGTGAAGTACAACTAGTGCAGCAAGTAGAGAATAGGATACAGGTAGCAATAAAGCAGAAATTACAGTAGAACTACAGTTATACAATGTTATGCAGAATTAAGACAATGATCATACTGTTTGTGCTCTTATAGTAGTTAGTCAGTACATGAGAATCATATCAGCAAGTTACAGTGAGTCAAGCGCAGAATATATACTGTAGAATTCATTACATTCACTTTAAAAATATTCTCGCTATGTTCATGGGACACAAGTACCCATGAAAATAAAGAAATGTTTTTGTTTTTAATAAGTAACTTTTATTTAAATAATATTTAAACTAAGCCATACGTGAGCAAAAAAAAGAAAGCAAAATTCATTGATCTGCGATCTGTGATTAGTGGTGAATGGCAGTGATGGGCAAAGACTCTTCTGTAGCCTGGTGCGATCCGCAGCAGCATTCAGTCCTGAGAGTCCTGCAGTGAAACAAAAGAAACAAAGTCAATTACAGCTGAAGGAAAGAAATACTTATGACTTACAGAGCAATGTTGGTAGTGATCATACCAAATTCAGGCACTGAGAGTGCGCCACAGTTATTCCTGCTTCTGCAAATCCATGTAGACAGTCCCCCCTATGCTTAGTTAACTGCTCAAAAGCTGTAACAAGCCACTCATCATGCTTGGCTTCTATTGATGGCATCTAAAGGTCCACTTTGATGTTGGCACACTGAGAGCCAGCATTGATTTGATCAGTGATCTTGCCGGCATACCAGAATGATAAGATTAGTGTGAAATGAGAATGAGAGCAACGTAAGATTTGAAGGATGAGATTAGTGTGAGATGAGAAAGGGATCAACATGAGATGAGAAGGATGAGATTAGTGTGAGATGAGAATGGGATCAACATGAGATGAGAACGATGAGATTAGTGTGAAATGAGAATGAGAGCAACGTGAGATGAGAATGGTGAGATTAGTGTGAGATGTGAGTTTGATAGTGAGATGACTCCGAAATGGGGGGATTTCTAGGCTGCTATGACTCTTGGGCAACAGATGCCATGGTGAGGGTTCCTCACATCTCCCCTGAGTCTACCCCCTCCAGCTTCAGTGTGGCCCTTTGTCCTTGAGCATCTTTTTTTCTGAAAAATACTTCACTCTCGAACCTTATTTATATCCGTAACATATCTGAAAGTCTCTATTATATTCCCCATCTCCCTCCTTTTCCTCCAGGGTGTGTATATTGAGGTCCTACAGTCTGTCCTCATAGGGCTTGTGATGAAGACCCTGCACCATTTCAGTTGCCCTACTCTGGACCACCTCTACTCTGTCTATGTTCTTCTGGGGATGTGGTCTCCAGGACTGGACACAGTACTCTAGGTGAGGTCTCACCAATGATCTATACGGCGGCAACACCACCTCTCTCTTTCTGCTGGTGATACCCCTCCTTGTGCACCCTAGCATTCTACTAGCCCTCCCCACTGTCTTGTCACACTGTCTGGCAACATTTAGATCATCAAATGTGATTACCCCAGGTCTCTTTCCTGTTTGGTGATCATTAGTACTATTTCCCCCATTTTGCACACCGCCCCTGGGTTTCTGTGCCCCAAGTGCATGCTTTTGCACTTCCTCACATTGAAACTTTGCTGCCATATGCTTGACCATTCCTCTAGCTTTCTTAGATCTCTAATAAACCCCTCCCCACAAAGTGTCAACTCTATTGCAGATTTTAGTGTAATCTGCAAAGAGGCATACCTTCTCTTCTAGCCCCTCTGCAGCATTGCTAGTAAAGACATTTACGAGGACCGATCTCAGTACTGATCCCTGTGGCATCCCGCTGGTGACCCTCCCTTCCCTGGAGTGAATTCCATTTATCCCCACCCTCTGTCTCCTGTCCCCTAACCAATTCCTTACCCACTTTATTACCTTTGGACCCACTTCTAGGCTGCCCAGTTTCTTTATGAGATTCCTTTATGGAACAATGTCGAAGGCCTTACTGAAATCTAGGTAGGTCACATCCACCGCTCCACCCTGATCTAAATCCCTGGTCACTCAGTCAAAGATATCTATCAGGTTTGTTTCACTGACCTCCCCACAGTGAATCCATGCTGCCTTGGATTTTGTAAGCCACTGGATTCCAGATATTCCACAGTCCTTTCCTTCAGTAGTGATTCCATTATTTTCCCATCACTGAAGTCAGGCTGACTGGCCTGTAATTGACAGCCTCCTCCTTGCTACCACTTTTGTGAAGTGGGACTACATCTGCCCTCCTCCAGTCCTCTGGAACCACTCCTGTCTCCAGTGAGTGGTTGAACGGGACTGTCAGAGGAGCAGCCAGCATCTCTCTGAGGTCCTTTAATATTCTTGGATGCACCACATCTGGCCCCAATGCCGTGTCCACTTTGAGATTTCCGAGTTCTTGTAGGACTCATTGGGTTAGAAACTGGCTGATGCACAGAAGACAGAGGGAGGTGGTAAATGGGATCCAATCTAGGGAGAGAGAGGTGACAAGCGGAGGACCACAGGGATCAGTACTGGGACCAGTCTTGTTCAATGTCTTCATTAGTGACATTGCAGAGAGGCTGGAAGGAAAGGTCTGCCTGTTTGCAGATGATACCAAGATCTGCAACAGATTGGATAATCCAGAAGGGGTGCAGAAAATGAAGAGAGACCTGGAGAAGCTTGAAAGATGGTCAGAGGTGTGGTAACTGAGGTTCAATTTCACAAAAGTGCAAGGTAATGCACCTGGGTAGGGGGAATCCTGGGGAGAGCTACAGAATGGGGGGAGGGGGAGGTACTGACTGTCACCAAAGAGGAAAGGGACCTAGGGGTTATCATATCTGATGACCTTAAGGTATCAAAGCAGTGTGCAAAGGCTGCAGGGAGGGCCAGTGGCATGCTGGGGTGCATAGGCAGATGCATTACTAGCAGGAGACAGGAGGTGTTGATGCCATTGTATAAAACACTGGTAAGGCCTCACCTGGAGTACTGCGTGCAGTACTGGAGATCACACATAAGTAAGGACATAGACAGGGTGGAGGCTATCCAGAGAAGGGTGATAAAGATAGTGCATGACTTGCATCACAAAACATATGAGGAGAGACTAAGAGTCCTCAATATGTACTCACTGGAGTAGAGAAGAGAAAGGAGGGACAAGATAGAAACTTTCAAGTACCTCAAGGGCATAAACAATGTACAGGTGGGGGATCTTTTCTAATGTAGAAAAGATAGCAGAACGAGGGACACAATATGAAATTGGAGGGGGGGGGGCTAGATTATTTATTTATTTAGTTTTTGTTAACTGGGTGAGTGCACTAGCCAAAAAAATGACTATTTTCAGGCATGACCCTGGAGTGTACAGAACATTTTAACATACATGACATTTCACAAATACATAACAGCTCAAGATATCCACTTTGTACATGACAGCAATCGGTATAACTTAGTTCAGACCAGAAGAACATAATTACAAGCCAATTCAGAGCACTTAACCACATTACATATTGTTTAGTTTAGACCACCTCACATAGAAAGCAACAACATATAGAGAAAAAACACACGAGAAAATAGGAGAGTTATTAACTGAAGAGTAATAAGAGAAAGACATGGAGGACCTATTAGAGGTCAAGTCGGATCAAAGTAAGTGCATGGGTCTGACTGGGATAGATAACGCTGTAATTTAACTTTAAAATGATGGTGAGATGCTGGCTGCTTTAGATCTAGGGGAAGAGTATTCCAAAGCAGAGGAGCCGTAAGTTTAAACGCACCAGCACCCTTGGAAGTGTGACACCTATGAACATTTAGTAGTGCTTTGTCAGCAGATCGTAGCCCATGGGAGGGGGGTGGAGGGAGTAAGTAGTGTTGCAAGGGATGCAGGGGTGATAGGCCTGATAACTGAGTCACACAAGCAGCCAAGATAGTATTGACCAGATGCAGAGGGGGAGAGGCCACCTCGGGTCACTGTAGAGCTGACAGTGGTGCTTCAGTCGAGGGGATGATGAGGTGTAACAACAGATATTATTGTATGTGACATCCCATTTTTGTAGTGAGGTTTTATGTGCTGCAGTAAGGATAGGCAAGCAGTAGGTTAGTGCAGGAAGTAATACCCCTCTGGCAATGGCCAACTTTGCGGATAGAGTTAACATGCAGCTAGTCTTGTAGACAACACCCAGTCTACTATTAACTGTTTTACAGGTGGCTTGAATGTGAAGGTTTAGATCAAGTGATTGATCAAGCATAACACCAAGGTAGTTAAAAGACATGACAGTCTCAAGTTTAGACCCTTCTTGGTCATAGATCATTAGGGGCGAAGTGCTAGTTCTGAGCTTTGGGGCCAATCCTAGGATCATAGCCTTAGTTTTTTAGCATTAAGTACTAGTTTGTTGTCCTGTAGCCAATTTTGAAAGTTCCCGAATTCAGTAGAAAGGGATGAGTTCAGGTTATCAATTGAGGCTGAGCTGGTGTAGATGACAAGATCGTCTGCATATAAAAGAGAAGAGCAGGTTTGTAGGACATCAGGAATGTTGTTTATGAACAATAAGAAAAGGAGTGGACCCAAGATTGACCCTTGTGGAACACCAATGTTGATAGTAGTACTGTTTGATATAGCAGAGCTGAATTTCACTGTTTGGGTCCTATTCAATAAGTAGCTTCTATACCAGTTTACAACAGGAGTCGAGAAACCCATGCGTCAAAGCATAGACAGAAGCAGTGGATGATCCACAAGATCGAAGGCCTTACTAAGGTCAATAAAAACAGCCCCGGTAAGACAGCCAGAATCCATGTTGGAGAATATATCCAAGGTGAGTTTTAGTAGTGCAGTAGTTGTACTACAATGTTTCCTGAAACCACTTTGGGAGTCTGAGAGAAGGTTTGAACTTGCTAGGTAGTCAAGTGTTTGGGCAGCTACGAGCTTCTCTAGTATCTTGCTCAGGACAGACAGAATAACAATCGACCTGTAATTATTTATATCCTTCCTATCACCTTTTTATGTTTGCTTGCATGCATGTGCAAGAAACATAGTGCCATCATCCGAGTTTTCGGAGGTGTGTCACCCCCTCTTCCAATTCAGTCAGCGTGTTGGCAGGTGCGGCCCCAGTCCGCCAATGCATGCTGGAGCTGTCTATGACAAGCTCCAAAATGCAGTGGTGTACAGTTGATAGGGGGAGCTACGCTTCAGTGAACAGCGATCAGATATCACCTGCTCATGTGCAGCTCCCCCTACGCGCGCACACACACACAAACACAAACACAGGCACGCATACTGCGTGCTGCCCCCCCCACGCACACACTGTATAGCCGACGGGAGTGCCCAATCTCCCATCGGCTGTGGTGGGCTCCGCCCCAAAGCCTTCCACATGCCACGCTGGGTGCCCACCCCAGCGTGGCAAGTTATCGTATAGCCGATGGGGGTGCCCAACTCGCCGGCTCCACTGTCCTCCCCCGAGTATTGGTTGCCACGCTTGGAGCCCACCCCAGCGTGGCAACTGATGCTATGGCTGATGGGGTGCCCAACTTCGCCGCCCCACGCCCCCAGCCGCCCTTCTGCCATGCTGGGAGCCCACCCAGTGTGGCAAACGCCTCGCATCGCCTTTGTGTTTAAAAAGAAAACCTGCAAATTAAAACTGTCCTCAGGGCTTCTCCTGCCCCTCCCACAACCCGCACTCCACCCACTGCGCACCCTGCCTCCCCACACCCCCACCCCACCCCACTGCACACTTACCTCCGGACTCTGGCGCGAGGATCTTCGTGGACCAGGAACACGTCTGCACTCTTCAAAGCCGACCGCGAACTGAAGAAATGCCGGTAAGCTGTATAATGGGATAGATAGGGTTTTTTCAACTTTGTTGCATATCTCAGGCATTTTTTGGAATTTTTGCACCAAATTTTCAACATGGGTTTTTTGGGACCCCTTCTCATGAATGATGTCACTGTCATGGCGTTATTCAGGCCCGAAGGGTGATTTCGCAGTCACTGCGCGAAATCACCTTTCGAGCCCGATTAATGAAACGACACTGCCAGCATTCATAAGGTGGGCTCACAAGAAGCCTATTTTGAAAATTTGGTGGAAAATTCAAAATGACTGTTTTACGAGCCATGCTTGTACAGTTCCTACGCACGCTCGTAAGTTTGCGAATTTTCAATATTTTCACTCCAGATTTTCAACATTGCCATTTTACCACACCTTCTTATGAGTTGTACAGCTGTCATTTTTCACATCTCACCCAAAACATGTTTCCGCCCATGTAGCGCACAATGGCACAGTTGGTGTGCAAAATCAATGTACGGAACAAATTAAGAAAATCACAGTGACACTGTTCAGAGCAGATGTCTTAAAATGGCTATGTTGAAAATTTGGTGAGAAAATTCCTAAAAATGACTGTTTTACGAGCATGCGTTGTGCAGTTCCTACGCATGCTCGTAAGTTCGCGAATTTTTAATACTTTCACTCCAGATTTTCAACATTGCCATTTTACCACACCTCCTTATGAGCAGTATAGCTGTCATTTTTCACATCTTGCCCAAAATGTGCTTCTGCCCGTGTAGCGCACAATGGCGCAGTTGGTGTGCGAAATCAATGTATGGGACACATTAAGAAAACCACAGTGACACTGTTCATGAGCAGAGGTCTTAAAATGGCTATGTTGAAAATTTGGTGAAAAAATCCCTAAAAATGACTGTTTTACGAGCGTGCATTGCGCAGTTCCTACGCAGGCTCGTAAGTTCGCGAATTTTCAATATTTTCACTCCAGATTTTCAACATTGCCATTTTATAACACTTCCTTATGAACAGTACAGCTGCCATTTTTCACATGTTGCCCAAAATGTGTTTTCAGATACGTAGCGCATAATGGTACAGTCAGGTGTGCGAAAGCAATGTTTGACAGATTAAGAAAATCACAGTTACACTTTTCATGAGCAGAGGTCTTAAATGGCTATGTTGAAAATTTGGTGACAAAAGTCCATAAAATGACTGTGTTATGAGTGAACATTAGCAGTTTCCACGCACCCTCGTAAGTTCATGACTTTGTAATATATTCAGTCCAGATTTTCACCAGTGGCATTTTTCCACACTTCCTTATGAACAGTACAGCTGTCGTTTTTCACAACATGGCCGAAATGTGTTTTCACACTTTCAGCGCAGAGATGCGTGGTCACTGTGGGAAATCATTGTTCGGGACAGATAAAGTAAATCACAGTGACACTGTTCATGATCGGAGGTCCCAAAATGCCTCTGTTGACAATCTGCTGTAAAAAATCCCCAAACTAATTACATTACGGGTGTGCGTTGCACAGTTTCTATGCACGCTCGTGACTTCACCAGTTTTTTAAATAATTTTATTACAGATTTGCAACATTGCCATTTTTTACACCTCCCCATGAACAGTACAGCTGTCATTTTTTACATCCTGTTCAGAATGTGTTTGCACCTGTGGTGCTAAATGCCGTAGTCGCTGTGCATAAGCAGCTTTCGGCTAACAAACTGATATTGCCACTGTTCATGAGGTGGGGTCACAAAAAAAACATGTTGAAAATTTGGAGTGAAAATACCAACGAATGCCTGAGGTATTACGGTTTCCAACCATAACGCCCAACCCCGTAGAGAATGACAGGCATCAGGGATGTGACTTGGGATTCTTGCCTGCAATGCTCATACCATTCCACACCCTGCAGCCAGTGAGAGGCATTGAGGTATGCCTTGGACTCTTTGGCCCCAAAGTTCACCCCATTCTTCTATACCACACCCATCTCACCATATTTCCTGATGGAATGGGGTGCGCGTAAGGGCCAAAGACCCCAAGGCACACCATGACACTTTTCAGTGTCTGCAGGGTGGGGTGTGGTGAAATGGCATGGCCGTTATGCCTGATGACCCAAAGGCACACCCCAATGCATGTCACTCTCTGCAGGGTGGTGGTGGGGTTGGCTTCAGTTCAATACTTGACTGCCATTCCTATTACGCAGCTCTGTAACTTCTACACTACCACTGCCAATGCCAGCAAGCAAACATTCGGCATTGACAAATGCTTGTTGAAGACAGGCGTTATCCTAGCAATTTTCCAAAGGTCTGGGACAACACTGCAACAAAGGGATAACGTATAAATTTTCGCTAGAGGACAGTCAAAGAGTGGAGCAGCCAGCTTCAGCAGACGAGGTTCTAGGGAATCAGACCCTGAGCTTGTATTGTCCAAGATGGCATACAGTTGTTTAAGGACATCTGCCCTAGTTATACCCTTAAAATAGAACTGTGGAGGCTGCAGAGACCCTTGGGAAGATGTAGATGCGGAGGGTTCAATTTGATTGTTGAAGGTCTCAGATTGGGATGATGCGACCAGGGACAGAAAAGGATAGGTATATTGTGATAGAGCAGAAAACAAGCTGTTAAAAGCATTCACAATGGTATTAGGGTCATTACAGTGAGCTCCATTAAGTACCATGTCTGTAGGGGTAGTGACTTGTGAGGCCCCAGGAAAAGTCTTTATATGGGCCCAGAATTTCCGTGGGTCATGAGCAGAGCTGGATAGCAGGTCCTTACAATACTTGCTTTTAGCGTTGCATATTTTTTTTGCAGTAATTTCTTTGAGCTTTGTATGCATTGAAATCAGCAAGCTGGTCAGAAAGTTTATAGCTCTTCCAGAGTTTATCCCTTTGTCTCAGTTCAGCAAGCAAGTCTCTGCGTAGCCACCTAGTTTGCTTCCCTCTTACTATCCTAGTAACTTGCGGTGTATGTTTACACTGGACAGCAGTAAATTCAGTTATGAAGATACGCAATGCGTCCTCAATTTTACTGGCAAGATAGATCCCCAACCAATCAATTTCCAAAATACAGTATCACAAAGGAAGGCATTTACATCCAAATTAGTGAAATTAGTAAAGGTTACGAAGCGAGGTGGAGAGGATGGTGGGGTGCCCGAGGCCCAGATGCAGAAAACTGGAGAGTGGTCAGTTATTGCATCTGCCAGGGTACTGGATGTGGACACATGCTCCAAATGGTTTGTGAGTACCCAGTCCAACAGAGTGCCTGATTTGGGTGGAGTAGGGGTTCTAGTAGGCTCCGTTATCAGCTGGTGTAAGTTAAAACTCTGCACTAATGACAGTAAGTAACTGTGAGTAGGACCTAACCAGTTTAGGTTCAGGTCACCCATAATTATGAGTTCATTTTGACTGACCACACTGGTTGTATGGTTAAGGAGATCATGGAGTCTAGCTATATCACCTGCTGGAGGATTATAGATGCAAATAATATGCAGTTTCTTAGCTCCTAGTTGAAGAGTGGTGTGAATGGATTCACACGCAGAGGGAGAGGCTGGGGCAGGAACCTCAGTCATACTGAGATGGTCCTTGTAATAGACAGCCACCCCACCGCCACATTTAGCTAATTTTGTATCCCTACATATCAGGGAGTAATTCTTCATGGAGCAAAGAGAGTCTGGGATACCAGGTTTTAACCATGTTTCCTTTAGATAGAGTATATCCGGGTTGTACACACTGAGCTACGCTTCCAGCTCATCCTTATGGCAGGTCAGGCAATGAATATTCATGTGTACAATGAGAAGGCCCTTGTTAGTTCACCCAGATAGGTCAGCTAAAGAGAGGTGAGCAGGAGGACCAGGGTTTAGTTCCACGTCGCCTGACAATAGAAGCAATAGTATAGCTAGAAACAATAGCCTTATTATAGTTAAAAACTATGGACAGAGTATGTCTACATTTACTCTTACGGAGTGTAGTGTGCGCATGATATGTGCATCCTTTTCTGTAAAAAATTAATTGCCAAGTATTGTCAGGCCAATATTTGGAAATAAGGAGGTCTGAGAACTTGAAATCCATGCAACCATACAACTGACCAATTTGGTCACACAGGATAGAGAGCGAAAAAGCACTGATACATATTAGTAACACTAATAGAGAGAGGTTGGCCACTCCCATGTGAAGCAGGAGCATTTTTCATGTCCCCAGTAACTGAGGTCTGGACACTGTTAAAGCGCACGTCAACACCCCGATTTGTGTGTTTCTAATGGACTTAAAGTAAAAAAGCCTGAGGTAAGGCAGTGACTATATGCATCTCCAATGTGTTGGGCAGTAGTTAGGTGTGCTATGGTACCACTTCCACTAGAACAGGACTGCCAGAAATTTAGTGGACCAGACCACCCAGTAGGTTCATTACATTTTTTAGCACCTACGTAGGAGGAATTGCTGTCCAATAGAGACCTGAAATTCTCAAGAAACTAATTTGAGCTCTGACGAACACAAGACAAAGACTGAGGATCATTAAGTAACAAGAGAATCTAGATATGACACTCCCCTAGTGGACACACAGTAGAAGGAGCCAATGGAAAAGCGGGGACTTAGTCATATGACTTCCAAAAACCTATATAAGAACACGTCCACTCAGGATGGATGAGGTGGGGGGCAGGTAGGGAGCCGGCGCTTGCGCGGCAGGGAAGCCGAAAACTAAAAGCACACAGTGGTAAGAGATCTTGAAGGAGCTGTAGTCACTAATCCCTTTCAGTTCCTAGAGCATCAAGAGGCTTGCTCAAATCTAATTTCTTAACATTTGCAATGTAACTGCGTAGCAGCTCAGACAGTGGAAGTAAGGGAAAACAGCGCTTTATTGAAAATACTCAAGTCCGTAGTTCAGAAACTGAGAGGAATCCAAACTTGGAGCCCAAAAATTATCCAGAGGACTCCCACCAATCAATGCCACACAGGAGGACTGGTTTGCACCAATTAGAGGCAAGGTGCCCAGGTTTCAAAATCCATGGTCAGATGTACCTTCGAGTTTATGGCTTTTCCGACCCCCGGCTCCAAAAGCAGCTGGGCTGCTGGAACTCAAAGTTGGGCAAGAGGTCTGCGGGTGCACGGTCGGCTCCTTCAATGAGGATTCAGCTTGGAGGAGGGGCGCTCAAACTTTTCCGGCCACGGAGACACTGCCCTTTGATCAGCAGGACCACCACAGGGCATGAGAGGTGACAGCTCAGCAGCGGAGGTCTGAAGTCCTGATGGGCTACAGGAGACCTTCAGGTTTACGGCTTTTCTGACTCCCAGCTCCAAAAACAGACGGGCTGCTGGAACTCAAAACTGGGCAAGAGGTCTGCAGGTACACAGTCGGCTCCTTCGACGAGGATTCAGCTCAGAGCAGCGGCACTCAAACTTTTCCAGCCCCGGGGACACCGCCCTTTGATCAGCGGGACAACTACAAGGCACAAGAGGCAATGGTTCAGCAGCGGGGGTCTGAAGCCTCGGTGGACTACAGGAGACCTTCGAGTTTATGGATTTTCCAACCCCTGGCTCCAAAAGCAGCCGGGCTGCTGGAACTCAAAGCTGGGCAAGAGGTCTGTGGGTGCACGGTCTGCTCCTTTGATGAGGATTCAGCTCAGAGGAGCAGAGCTGAAACTTTTCTGACCCTGGGCACACCACCCTTTGATCAGCAGGACCACCACAGGGCACAAGAGGTGATGGTTCAGCAGCAGAGGTCCAAAGCCCCGGTGGGCTACAGGAGGTAACATGAGGACATTTTTCTACACAGAGAGGGTGGTGGATGCTTGGAACAGTCTTCCACAAGAGGCGGTGGGGGCAAGAACAGTGAAGGGGTTTAAACATGCCTGGGACAGGCACAAGGGACCATTGGGTGGGGGAGGGAGTGATGAAAAGCCATTGATCACTTGGGGTCAGTGACTGTATACAAGTTTAGGGCTGATGGGCCGACTAGATGGGCCTAGCGGTCCTAATCTGCCAACAATTTCTATGTGTCTATGTATCTATGACTCTCTTGTCTGTAAATGGACTAGTGTCCACGTCCCTTCTTTCAATGCTCCTGGCACTTATCTGTGGTCCCTCATGTTTGCCTTCCTCTGTGAACACTGAACAAAAGTATTTGTTCAGGATGTCCACGCTTTTCTGGTCCCCCTCCACGCACCCCCCCCCTTTCCCTCCTAAGCCTTACTATCCCCCACCTGGTCTTCCTCTTTTCACTTACACACATGAAGAATATCTTTTCCCCTTTCTTTACTGCCTAGGTTATTTTCTCCTCCTTTTGCATCTTTGCACTCATAACTGCTTTTCCTGCCTCCCTCCGTTTCTCCTGATACACCTCCCTATGATTCCATTATGTCGCAGTGAAAAACATTTTGCTGACTTCGATTATGGCACTGGCAAAATGCCGCCTGACATTACAGTGCCAGGCATTTCTCTCCTGGGAAGTACAGTGCTAAAGTGTCCTCCCAGAAAACAGGTGTTTTTTGAGGAGGGCTTTGCCCTGCTATGTCCCCCACACCCCTGAACTTTAAATGACTAACTCTGGAGGGGGGATTTGACCATGGGGCAAAAGGTGACACTGAGAGCGGGGTACCAGAAATCACAGTCACCCCTCTCAGTGTTTGCAAATGGGTGCCACTGTAATTGCAGCAACAAATTTATGTTGCCCTCCTAATGGGATACCTTTCCCTATCCTCCTCTCTCTGTGTCTCCTTATACCTCCTGAATGCTAACTTTTTTGTCCTTACCTTCCTGGTCACCTCTTTCAAGAACCATAGTAGTCTGTTTTTCCTCTTGCTTTTGTTTACTTGCCTGATGCAGAGGTTTGTTGCCTTTTCTAGCCCCCATTTATTTTTGCCCACTGTTCCTGCACTCCACCCAAGTCCTCCCCCCTGCCAGAGCATCCCTGAGGCATTTCCCCATCTTTTTTTTTTTTTTATTAAGTTCACTTTATTAACACAGCAATGTTACGTGAGTATTTGCGACCTTTACCAGACCCGGTACATATAAACCAAAGAGTCCAGTGTCAGGATACATGTAAAGTGAAATGGTAAACAGTGAAAAAGATGATTCTTCAACTTGAACCATTAACATATTAACCTAATAGAAACCTTTTACTCTAAACCCACCCTTCAAACCTCCCTTCCCCCCAGCAGCATTTACTAGGTTTAAGAACCACTCAAACTCCTCCAGGAAGAAAGGAGACACACTAGGACTCCGGAAGTGCCTCAGATGAAGAGGCGGCTTCACAAAATTAAAGGGATTACATATTCCAAGTGGTTAGAACTGCATCTAGAGGACCCCATTTGGCATTATAGGATTGTGTTCTATTGTTCATTTCGGCTATGTGCAGTTCCAGCTGTAAAGCCAGCATAATCTCCTTATACCATTTGAGCACTGAGGGTGTTGTAGCATCTTTCCAATGCCTTAAAATGACCGCTTTAGCTGTGGCTGATACCATTGCCATGTAAAACTTACTCCGTTTACCCATGTCTCTAGGGAAGACATTCAACAGGCAAGTTTCGGGCGTGAAGTGAGACTCTAGGCCTGTTATAGGTGGCAGTGAGGCTTGGATTGCCGTCCAGAAAGGCTGAATCTTGGGACAGGCCCACAGCACGTGGTATAAGTCACCTTCTCCAGCCTTACTCCTGCTGCAATTAGATGACGTTAATTTTCCCATCCTGTGTAGCTTAGTAGGAGTGTAATATAAGTTGTGTATGATGTTAAATTGTTGTAGTTTGTACCTGTCTTGCCTTATATATTTATGGTTATTTTCCCATATTTGCTCCCATACCCTACTATCAACATTTATCTCTAATCTCTGCCTCCAGTAATAACTAACATTAGAGGGCATTTCATCATCTATCCTCTGTAGTTCGCGATATAGTCTGGAAACGGAGTGGTGTTGATCTGCAATCTTTAACAACCCTGACAGTTCAATCCTGTTATCCTCCCTTACTTTTGTGTTACGTAAGTGAGCTTTTATGGAGTCATAGATTTGACTAAATTTAAAGGGATGGCTTCTTACACCCGGGATTTGAGAACAGATTTGTTCATAAGGCAGCAGTTTGCCCTGTGGTGCCAGGTCCCCTAGACGTAAATCGGCTATCGGTTCCCAGAATGTAAGAGGGATTGGGGTTTGTTGTATTTGAAAGTGAATGTTGTGCATCAAGGGTTGCTCTGGTGAGTTCTGCCAATTAACTTTTAAAAGCTTCTGGACTTGATAAAGGGCTTTCAATGACCAGCCAATGGGCGTATTTTTAACTGATTTAGGAAGTAATTTTAGGGGAGCATAGGCAATTGAGTTTAGGGATAATGAATATTTAAGAACTAGGTCTCTCTCAATGTGAACCTAGGGAGGCACATATAAAAAGGGGTCGGCTGAGGAAGTCGATCGGCTCCACAGGACTATTTTACTGAGATGCGATGCTATATAATATTTAAAGAAGGAAGGAAGCACTAAGCCCCCTGTTTTCTTTTGCCCAGTAAGCTTCCGATAAGCTCTTCTAACAGTCTTCCCTTTCCATAGAAAAACATTAAGTAGTTTTTGTAAAATTCCAAACCAGGTTTTGGGTAAGTAGGACCCCAGCATGTTTAGAGGGTAAAAAATCCTTGGCAAAATGTTCATTTTCACTACCTCTGTTCTATCCCAGAGTGAGAGAGGCAGTAAACTCCATCTGGTCAAATCTTGTTTAATTGTTTTAATTAGGTTATAGAGATTTTCTCTAATCATCGTGGTTATCTCCCTAGTAATTTTAATACCAAGATACATTAATACCTTTGGTTCCCAGCTAAGCCCCAAGTCCTTTGCCACGTTCGAATAGCATCTATTGTTAAGTGGGAAGAGCTTTGTCTTGGAGATATTAAGTTTGTAGTTTGAGACTTTGGAAAACTGTGTGATTTCTTGCAAGACTGCTGGTATACAGGTTTCTGGGTCCTCCATGTGCAAGAGCAGGTCATCAGCATAGGCTGAGATTAAATATCTCCTGCTGCCTACCTGTAACCCCCTAATCTCCCAAGCCACAAATAATCTGTCAATCAAGGGTTCCAGATATAAATTAAACAGGAGTGGAGAGAGCGGGCAGCCCTGTCTTGTACCACAGGTAAGGGGGAAAGGATCGGAAAGGATACCGTTACACCACACCCGTGCCTTAGGTGACCTGTAAAGTAACCAAACCCAATTTAAGAAACCTTCTGGTAGACCAAACCTAGGTAACACTGCAAATAAGAAGTCCCATGAAACCCGGTCAAATGTCTTTTCAGCATCCAGTGCAAGCAGGGCAGCCGGGGTCTGCATATTAATTGCATGTATTATTAGATGATGGAGTTTACGTATGTGGTCACTAGACGCCCTGCCATTCATGAAGTCAACCTGCACATCACTTACCATTTTGCCCATTAATGGGCTAAGTCGGTTGGCTAGCACTTTTGCTAGTATCTTGATGTCAATGTTCAGGAGCGATATCGGATGGTAACTGCCAGGAAGTACGGGGTCTTGTTCTGGTTTGGGGATAAGGGTTATGAGGGCCTCCAGGAAGCTTCCCTCCGAAAGACCCTCATGGAACCAGAAATTATATACATTGGTCAAGACCGGACAAAATATCTCTACATAGGCTTTATATATATTAGTAGGAAGACCATCAGGTCCAGGGGATTTATCCGAGGTAAGTTGGGAAATCGCTTGCTTCACCTCCCGTTCTTGTATAGGTGCTCCAAGCTTAGACCCCTCCTCATTAGTAATCTTGGGCAGAGTGACTGTGTTTAGGAAGTTATGAATTTCTTCAAGTTCAGCTCTATCTGAATTGGGAATGGTGTATACTTTGTGGAAGTATTCTCTGAAAATTGCAGCGATTTCTCTAGGGTCTCTGGTCATAGTACCTCCCCTATTATTTTGCAGGGCAGCTATAAATCTATTGGAATCTAGCTGTTTGAGTCTTAGGGCTAGAAGTTTTCTTGCTTTTTCACCGGATTCAAGATATTTAATCTTAGTTCTCCGCAGGGCTAGCTCTGCTTTTTGCATCATTATTGAGAAATACTGAGTTTGCAACTGATGCAGTTTAATCCAATCAGCTTCGGTTGAGAAATGGGTTATATTATTTTCAATGACCCTAATAGCATTAGTAATTTCATTAAGCCAAGACTTTTCTTTCTTGGCCTTTTTGGACGCTATTCTAATGCACTCTCCACTCAGCGCACACTTCAAGGCTGCCCAAACTACATCAATCTTAGAGACAGAATTTATATTTTTATCAAGGAAAAGAGATATGAAATCTTTTAAGTGTTCATAAATAAATGAGTCACGTAAAAGCTGGTTATTAAATCTCCACATGAAATCTCTCTTAATGCCCGAGTTGGGTTCAAATAGAATAGATACAGGGGAATGATCCGAAATAACTCTGGTATGTATCTTTGCGCCTATAAAAAAGGCAAGTGATTTTATGCTGACAAGGAAATAGTCAATCCGTGAACATGTCCTATGCGGTACTGAGAAGAAGGTGTATTGCCTAACCCCCATGTTATTCATTCTCCTTACGTCTATTAGGCTTAAGCCCTCCATTAACTCCTTTAAGGCTCTCTGGGCAGGAGATAATCCCACTCGTCTATTGTCTGATCTATCTAATTGCAGCTGTGGAGTTATATTCCAGTCACCTCCAATAAGAACTATCCTAGAGGCATAGATGTTTAGCAGATCTAAAAACTGCATGCAGAATTGTGGGGGAGTCTGCATTGGGGCCATAGATTGACACAATAACCACCTGTTGTGCTACCAACATCCTGACCAGAAAGAGATATCGGCCGTGCACATTCCATATTTCCTTTTCCAGTTGATAATGCACTCTTTTATGGATTAGAATGGCCACTCCACTTCTGTTTGAGGACGCACCAGCACCAAATACCTGTCCTACCCAATACTTTTTAAATAGCTGAATATCCTCCCTTAGAAGATGAGTCTCTTGTAGACATGTCACATCGCACTTTAAAGCAGCAAGATGCTTCAAAACTATTTGTCTTTTGCATCTGTCCCAGGCCCCCTTTAATGTTCCAACTCAACAAATTAATGCCCACTGTTGTCATCCTCTGAAGCAAAATTATAGAATTACTTTCCGCTTATTAGTATGTGTGTTTTCAGCCATGCTAACTATGATGGTTCTTCCTATCGCATACCCAAATGCATATATGCTGCATCCTCCCCTTCTCCCCTTACCCATATATTGCCCTAATCCCCCCAAAATCCCACCACTACCCCCAGTTCTAATAACTGCAACACAATACCAACTGGCCATGTGATGTTATTGCAAACCCAAATGAGCTAGGTCTCCATTTCCAGCCTCAGCTACCATGCTAATTGTTTACATCCCTTTTGTAGTGTCTGTTCCCTCACTTACAATATCAAACCATTGTGATATAATCCAATGTTCTTAAAGCTTCCTTCCCCTCTTAAAAAGCTCTGATTATAGGAAATAAATATTCTTCCGTTAGGGAGGACGTAACTTACATCCCCAACCTTAGTATGTGATACAAAACCTTGCAAAATACAATTGATGATTGCCACGAGATGAGTATTTGCTGACCTCTACTCCCCTCTAGTGGGGAGAAGAGTGTATGACATGCTAAACTATGCTATAACAGGAAAACCCAACCGAGCTAATGTGTTACATAGTTGAAATTAACCAGGCTATCAAATACTGTCTCTGATGAACCTATGTTCACCTCAGCATTGAAAGCTTCATTAGACTCCTTGAAAATGAGAAACTGATCCCCCATAGCGCAAAATAGCCAGTTGGGTTGTGTCTAGCTCAGTCACTTCCCATGAGCTGTTGATTAGCACTGAGCATTTTCGATTCAACAAAATACCAATGCAAATATTCGTCCCTCTCAGGTCACCATTTAAAGTTCAAGTGTTAATCTTAGCAGATATGTCCAGCTTGATGCCACTTACTAATGGAGCAGGTATCACAATTGGCCATGCAGCAATACGCTATTTTGCTGGGTCGGACAACATTACCTCTCCTTCTGCTCCCTAGTTGAAAATCTGGCAGGTGCTAACCTTATTAAAAGGATCATATCATCGATTAGTGGCTCTTATGTAGGTAGACGCTCCCGTCTCTCGGTGTCCCAAGGCTATCCTAGGATTTTACCGATCGTGTTATGATCGCGCTTTATTTCAGGAGTAGCAGCGATTACTTCGGGGAGAATATGCCTCTGACTATTCGGATAATTGATCTTAAAGCAAGATTGGAGCTTAGAGGAATATCCAGAACTCTTTGAACTGGGAACCATTTCCGCGTTCCTCGCTGAAAAAATCTTCTGGTCGCCACTATTTCCAATAAACAACCCTATGAAAACGGGGGGGTTCCTATCCGATTTACTAGGGAAAAGAGGGGGAGCATAGATTCGTGTTGCTGCATCGAGAAGAAGATCCACTGATACCTCGAAGAGGTCCTCTATTGAAGGCTTCATGCTGTCATTACAAACGAACATAGAGATAGGTTGGTGGAACGTAAGCTGCAAGGTATTTCAGCTTTTCAGGAACAAATTGTTTTATGGTTGCTGTTGTACTTATTCAGCAGTATTAGGTCGATAAACATATCACTTGAATAAATCATGCAGTGACTTAATTAGCTCCTGTTGCGCTATTTCAGCACTTTCGTAGGAATGCCACTGATCTTTAATTTTAACTTGTAGTACAGCCGGATATTTAACCCGATATTGTATTCCTGCCACAATCAGTTTTGAAACAGCTGGATGTAGTTCTTGACGTTTGAGACGAACCGATTGGGGCAGGTCGTGGGTAATTCTGATCTGCTTACCATCCCAGGAGACTTCTTGCAAAGATCTGGTTTTGCTCAGGATATATTGTTTGTCAAGGTAATTTAAAAGTTTACAGATTATTGGTCTTGGTTGCGCTCCGGGAGGGGGTGGAGGACGGAGGGATCTATGCGCCCGTTCGATTATATAACTTGCATTGTTTGGAGATATGCCAGTTACTTTTTCAAGTAGTTTTTGAACAAACTGAATGGGTGCTGCACCCTCCTCTTTCTCCGGAATTCCGATTATAACTAGATTGTTTCTTCTACTTTTCCCCTCTAAATCTTCACGTTTGTCTTCAATCTTTTTAATTCTTTTATTAAGTGACGCATGTTCGAGATCATTTTTGTCAAGTTTAGCTTCCATAGACCGGATTCTGACTTCATTATCTCCCACTCGAGTGCCTAATGATTCCAAAGCTGTTTTAAAGCTATGAATTTTGGAGGAAACCTCCTCGACTGAGCTTTGCAAAGGCATGATTATTTCTAGAAAGCGCTCTTCCGTTAAGGCTGTAGACCCCGGTGTTACTTTGCTGGACCCTTGCCGAAGACGCTTTGTGGCCTGCTTTTTCTCCGGGGAAGGAGGCGGGGTGTTTAGCGGGCTGTTTTTTAACAAAAGCTTCCATTCTGAGAGGATCTATGTAACTAGATAACTTCCTGAAGACTTACTTAACGATTTCCAGTTAATATTTGATGAAATTCTTTGCAATGAAGGTAAAAGCTGGACTGGAAATGGAGCCGACCAAAAAGGCTGCTTTCACTTAGGCTGCCATCACGTGACCTCCTTCCCCATCTTTTTAAAATTGGCCCTCCTGAAGTCCAAGACTCTCACCTTTGTGTGGTTCGATTCTGCTACGGTACTTACATTGAACCACACCATACGGTGATCACTGGTCCCCAGGTGACCACCCACTGTGACATCAGCAACACTGTCAATGTTGCTAAGTACAAGGTCCTATATTGCCCCTTCACAAGGGGACTCTTTTACTAGTTGTCTGTGGAATGGCCCCTGCAGGGAATTCAGAGTGTCCCTGCTTCTAGCGGAAGCTATATCTGACAGACTAAAGTCCCCTACCAGCAGCACAACCCCCTTATTTGCCATCTTTTGGATGACTTCCACTAGAACCTTATCCACCCCCCATGGTTCATACATGTTTGATCATAATTTGCCCAAAGCCATGAGAGCATGGGATAGCAGCAAACTTTGCATAATTTATTTGCATATTAGAATGTGGAATTTGACACTTTAAACAAATATAAATAATCATAATATTAACTCTTTTTTTGCAATTTATGAGGAAAAGTGAAGGTTTACAAAAGTAAATTAACTACATGAACATAAAAAAAGTTAACATTAAGAACTCACCATATTTTAAAAGAGTTTCATTTTATGTTTGTATACATAGCAATTTGGCCATGCTATCAGTTCTAAATGAAAAAAAAAATCAACAGGACAAAGAAGATTAGCAGCAATTAGTAATAGAAACATAGAATTTGTCGGCAGATGAGGACCGCTTGGCCCACCTAGTCTTCCCATTTCCCTACCTAACGGATAAGCTGCAGATCCTAGTTAACCAACAGCCTACCTCCTCCTACCCCCAACTAGAATTGCCTTATGTCTGTCCCATGCATTCTTGAATTCCCCCACTGTTTTTGACTCTATGACCTCCTCAGGAAGGCTGTTCCATGCATCCACAACCCTCTCTGTGAAGAAATACTTCCTCACATTACATCTGAGCCGTCCCCCCTCTATCTTCAAATTGTGCCCCCTTGTTCTTGCACATCTCTTTTTCTGAAAGATGCTACCCTCTTGGACTTTCTTGATTCCGTTGAGGTATTTGGAAAGTTTCTATCATGTTCCGCCTCTCCCTCCTTTCCTGAAGGCTATTCATCTTAAGCTCCTTTAGTCTTTCTTCATATGTCTTCTGGTGCAGACCCTGCACCATTTTGGTTACCCTCCTCTGGACAGCCTCCACCCTGTCTATGCCTTTGTGGAGATGGGGTCTCCAGAACTGTACACAGTACTCTAGATGTGGTCTTACCAACTGTCTGTATAGAGGGCCAACAAATTCCTGTTTTCTACTGGTGATGCCTCTCCCTATGCATCCCAGTATCCCCCCAGCCCTTCTTACTGCCTTCTCACATTGCTGGCCCACCTTTAGGTCATCTGATATGACTATCCCCAGGTCCCTTTCCATTTTTGTTGTTGTCAGTATCTCACCCCCTATTGTGTACTCTTCCCTTGGGTTTTTGTTTCCCAGGTGCATTACTTTGCACTTCTTTGCATTGAATCTAAGCTGTCGTACATTTGACCATTCCTCCAGCCTTGCCAAGTCCCTTTTCATCCTTCCCACCCCACCTTGCATATCAACCATGTTGCAGATCTTTGTGTCATCTGCAAAGAGACATACTTTCCTTCCAGTCCCTCTACAATGTCACTTATAAAGACATTAAAAAGGACTGGCCTCAGTACTGAACCCTGCAGTACCCCACTAGTAACCCCCCCTTTCTTCACTGTGGACTCCATTTACTATTACCTGCTGTCTCCTGCTGTCCAGCCAGCGTTTTGCCCAGGATACCACCCTGGGACCCACTCCCAGGCTGGCTAATTTGTTTATTAATCTTTTGTGCAGGATTGTGTCAAATGCCTTGCTAAAGTCTAGGTAGGCATTGTCCACAGCCCCTCCCTGGTCTACTACTTTGGTCACCCAGTCAAAGACATCTATTAGGTTTGTCTGACATGACCTTGCCATTGTGAATCCATGCTGCCTTAGGTCCTGTGCCTCACTGGCCTCTAGGTACTCAACACTCCATGACCTCCTCAGGGAGGCTGTTCTATGCATCCACAACCCTCTCTGTGAAAAAATACTTCCTCACATTACCTCTGAGCCGTCCCTCCTCTATCTTCAAATTGTGCCCCCTTGTTCTTGCACATCTCTTTTTCTGGAAGATGCTACTCTCTTGGACTTTGTTGATTCCCTTGAGGTATTTGAAAGTTTCTATCATGTCCCCTCTCTCCCTTATTTCCTCAAGGGTATACATATTAAGCTCCTTTAGTCTTTCTTCATGATGTCTTCTGGTGCAGACCCTGCACCATTTTGGTTGCCCTCCTCTGTACAGCCTCCACTCTGTCTATGTCTTTGCGGAGATGGGGTCTCCAGAACTGCACACAGTACTCCAGATGGGGTCTCACCAACTGTCTGTACAGCGGGATAACAACTTCCTGTTTTCTACTCTTCCTATGCATCCCAATATCCCCCCAGCCTTCCTTACTGCCTTCTCACATTGCTTGCCCACCTTTAGGTCATCTGAAATAATTACCCCCAGGTCCCTTTCTATTTTTACTGTTGTCAGTATCTCAACCCCCATTGTGTACGCTTCCCCTGGGTTTTTGTTTCCCATGTGCATTACCCTGCACTTCTTTGCATTGAATCTGAGCTGCCATACATTTGACCATTCCTCCAACCTTGCCAAGTCCCTTCTCATCCTTTCTACTCCATCTTGTGTATCAACCCTGTTGCAGATCTTTGTGTCATCTGCAAAGAGACATACTTTTCCTTCCAGTTCCTCTGCAATTTCACTTATAAAGATATTAAAAAGGACCAGTCCCAGTACTGAACCCTGCAGTACCCTGCTAGTAACCCTCCTTTCTTCACTGTGGACTCCATTTACTACTACCCTTTACGTCCCTGTTGTCTAGCCAATTTTTTATCCAGGCTACCACCTTGGGACCCACTCCAAGGCTGGCTAACTTGTGTATTAATCTTTTGTGTGGGACTGTATCAAATGCCTTGCTAAAATCTAGGTAGGCCATGTCCACAGCCCCTCCCTGGTCTACTACTTTGGTCACCCAGTCAAAGAAATCTATTAGATTCGTCTGACACGACCTTCCCATCGTGAATCCATGCTGCCTTGGGTCCTGTACCCCACTGGCCTCTAGGTACTCAACAATTCTTTCCTTCAGAAGTGATTCCAACATTTTCCCTACCACTGAGGTCAAACTAACTGGTCTGTAGTTTCCTGCCTCTGTCCTGCTCCCACTTTTGTGAAGAGGAATCACATCTGCCCTCCTCCAGTCCTCGGATACCACCCTATCCTCCCATGATTTGTTAAAGAGAGTAGTCAGCAGTGTCACTAGTTCTACCCTTAGTTCTTTTAGAATTCTTGGGTGAATCCCATCAGGCCCCATTGCTTAGTCCACCTTCAATTTTATTAGTTCTTTCAGAACCCTTTCTTCTGTAAATGGACTGGTATCGACCCCCGTCTTCAGAGTGTTTCTCTTGTTTGGTTTAGGTAACTCTCCTTCTTCCTTTGTGAATACTGAGCAGAAATATTGTTCAGTATCCCTGCTTTTCACTGTCTCCCCTACTCACATTCCTCCTCTTTATTAAGCTTCAGTATCCTCCTTGGTCTTTCTTCATGCTTCTAATGTACCTATAAAAGGTCTAATCCCCCTTCTTAACAGAATTGGCTATCCTTTCCTTGGTTTGGGCCTTTGCTATTCTGACTGCCTTCCCAGCCTCTTTCTGCTTTAACTGATAAAGTTCTCAGTCTTGCTCCTTCTGTGTCTCCTTATATTTCCTGAATGCTGCCCTTTTCTCCTTAACCTTCCCTGCCACCTCTTTTGAGAACCATAGTTTTTTTTTCCTTTGTTGTGTTTTATTGATTTGCTTTACACAAAGGCTTGTTGCCTCTGTGATGGCTATTTTGATCACTCCACATTGTTCCTCCACCCCTCCTTCTTGCCTGCTTACTAGTGCTTTTCTAAGGCACTCTCTCATTTTCCCAAAGTCAGCCCTCCTAAAGTCCAGTACTCTTACTTTTGTATAGCTTGATTGTACGGCTGTGTTTATCGTGAACCACACTGTTTGGTGGTCGCTTGTTCCCAGATGGCTACCCACTTCTAAATCTGAGATTCTTTCTCCATCCCATTTCAGAGTACCAGGTCTAAGATTGCTCCCTCCTGAGTGGGTTCCAATACTAGCTGTCTGAGGCATGCCCCTTTAGGGCATCAAGAATGACCTGCTCTTGGATGTGCCTGCAGCAAAGGTGCTCCAGTTAACATCTGGCATATTCAGGTCCCCCATCAACAATATCTCCCCTTTTTCTGTACCATTCTAAGAAAGCCTTCTATCATTTCCTTGTCCATTCTCTCCCCTTCAAATGGGGATCTGTATACAACCCCCATGCGGATTGTGGTGCCGTTTCCTGTCTCCAGGGTGACCCAAAGTGCCTCATCTGCTCCCTGTTTACTCTTTAGTTCTGTTGCTTTGATCCCTTCCTTTACATAGAGAGCTACTCCTCCTCCTCCTCTTTTATCCTCCGTGTCCCTCCTGTAGATTGTGTATCGTGGTATGTTGACATCCCAGTCATGGTTCTCTGTGTACCATGTTTCTGTGACTGCCACAATATCCAGGCAACCCTCTTCCATCAAGGCCACTAGTTCAGGGAGCTTGTTACACAGACTACGGGCATTGGTACTCATCACCCTCCACTTTTGATAGCCTTACCCCTTTAGCCACATTTCTGTCCTTACTGCCTTTCCCTTTTTTTACATTTAAATCTGTTCTGCTCCTAATAACTTCTGTACCTTGGTATTTACCTCACTAATCACCATGTTTTGTGGGGGGAGGCTGGGATTTCTCTGCTCCTTTTCAGTGCCTCCCCCCCCCCCATGGCTAGTTTAAATGCTTGCCAATGAAGCATTTAAACCTCTCACCTAGGATCCTGGATCCCCTCCTGGACAGAAGCAGACCATCGCACCAGTATAGGTCTGTATCTCTCCAGGTGGCTCCCTAGTCCCCACTGAATCCAAAACCCTGAGCTCCACAGCAGTTTTTCAACCACTCATTGAATTCCCTGGTGAGGAGTGCCCTAGCATCTCCCTTGCCATAGACAGGCAGCACCTCCGACAAGGTTACCGTATGCGCTACTTGTCTAAGGCCCCTTCCCAACTCTACAAACTCCTCTTGCACTGCTCTGATCCCATTCCTAGCCAGGTCATTTATCCCTAGGTGGACAATGACATCCAGCTCCCTCCCTCATGCATCTTCTCCCATGATCCTGAGGATTCGCTTCCTGTCCCTCCAAGCCATGGTGCCAGGAAGGCACCTTACCTCCCTCTCCCCTTCCTCCCCATTTCTACCCCCTAATGATTGAGTCCCCCACCAGGAGTTGTTTCCTTCCCCTGTGGAGTCCCATGCCACCCTCCTGTGGGTCTCCTTTGTGAAGGTTCCCAGCATCCTCCTTGGTCTCCACTGCAGGTGCCTCCATAGAGGAACCACTATCCACCAGAAGAGTGAATGAATTGTGGAGAGGTACAGCTGGAGGGATGCAACTCTGTTCCCCCACCCTCTCCCTCCCTGAGCCCACCCTGGTCCAGCCTCTCCTCTTTCTTGGCAACCTCTGAGGTAGTGCCATTGGCCCTGGTGGTCCTTGGGTGAGGGAGGAGGTTTCACGAATCCTAGCCAGGTCAGCCTGGAGACCAGCAACCTCCTCTCTGAGACCAGAGAGGTGTCTGCAAATAGGGCAGCATCGCAGCCTCCAGAATGTCTCCCGGAACACTGCCGCCCCACAGCCATTGCACTGCACCACTCCTATCATGTCTTATTTTGTGTCCCCTCTACTGTTTCTCTGGATGCTTACTCTCTCCTCTCCCTACAGCTCTGACCCTTCCTGTTCTGGGACAGCAACTTTCTATCTTCTTCAGTAGCCTCCTTCTTCCTTGCTCAATATCAGACCACCAGCAGCTGGGGGGGGTGGAGTGAGCTTCTTTTTTCCCTTAGGGTTGACAAAACCAATGTTTCTCCATGATCCTTCCCTTCCTACTGCCAAACAGGAAGTTCCTGTTGACAGTCAAATCCAGTGGCTATAAAAGTAGAACTGGCTTTGGGTGGGTGTGTGGAGGGGTGGGATGAAGGGCAATTATTAAGAAAAAAGGCTAGCAACAGGAAGTTGTAATTTGACTCACCTGCTTTTATAGTGTCTATACCACACCCCCAATTAAGCTCTCTTTCCTCCTACTGGTTTAGCAAAGTCAGCTGATACAGTACCCTTCCCAGCACAGAACACACACTGACTTTCTTTCTTTTCTTTCTTTTTTTAACCCTAAATAAGACCCCTTCTACTTCTAATAAAGTTATCTGTCTAAATAAGACCCCTTCTACTTCTAATAAAGTTATCTGTCTGCTTAATCTTAACAGACACTGGCTCCTGCTGAGATACAAGTTTTAAATTAATAAGAAAATGTAGCTTCTTTTAGTTAGCTGCTTTCTGCTCTGCAAGCAAAGCTAGCAACAGGAAGTTGTAATTTGACTCACCTGCTTTTATAGTGTCTATACCACACCCCAATTAAGCTCTCTTTCCTCCTACTGGTTTAGCAAAGTCAGCTGACACAGTACCCTTCCCAGCACAGAACACACACTGACTTTCTTTCTTTTCTTTCTTTTTAACCCTAAATAAGACCCCTTCTACTTCTAATAAAGTTATCTGTCTACTTAATCTTAACAGACACTGACTCCTGCTGAGACGTAAGTTTTAAATTAATAAGAAAATGTAGCTTCTTTTAGTTAGCTGCTTTCTGCTCTACAAGCAAGGCTAGCAACAGCACAAAATCAGCCCTCCTGAAGTCCAGTACCTTTACTTTTGTGTGGCTTGACTCTACAGCTAAGTTTATTGTGACTCACACTGTTTGGTGGTCGCTTGGTTCCAGATGGCTACCCACTTCAAGATCAGAGATCCTCTCTCCATCCCCATTTGAGAGTACCAGGTCTAAGATTGCTCCCTCCCGAGTGGGTTCCAAAACTAGCTGTCTGAGGCATGCCCCCGGTAGGGCATTGAGAATGGCCCTGCTCTTGGATGTGGCTACAGGAAAGGTGCTCCAGTTAACATCTGGCATATTCAGGTCTCCCATCAGCAATATCTCCTCTTTCTGTGCCATCCCAAGGATGCCTTCTATCATTTCCTTGTCCATTTCCTCCCCCTGAGATGGGGGTCTGTATATAACTCCTGTCCAGATTGTGGAGCCATTTCCAGTCTCCAGGGTGACCCACAGTGCCTCCTCTCCTCCCTGTTTACCCTTTAGTTCTGTTGCTTTGATCCCTTCCCTTACATAGAGAGCTACTCGTCCTCCTCCTCCTCTTCTTATTCCCTCCCTGTCCCTCCAGTAGATTGTGTACCCTGGTATGTTGACATTCCAGTCATGGTTCTCTGTGTACCTTGTTTCTGTGACTGCCACAATATCCAGGCATCCCTCTTCCATCAAGGCCACCATTTTGGGGAGCTTTTTACCCAGACTATGGGCATTGGTACTCATTACCCTCCATTTTTTATGGCTTTATTTATTTTTGCCCCATCCCTGTCCTTACTGCTTTTGTCTTTTTCTCAATTTACCCCTGCCCTTCTCCCTATCGACTGCTCTATCTTGGTGTTTACCTCACTAATTACCCAGATTTTGGGGGGGCTAGATTTCCCTTCTCCTTTCCAGTGGCTCCCCCCTTGGCTAGTTTAAATGCTTGCCAATGAAGCATTTAAACCTATCACCTAGGATCCTGGTTCCCCTTCTGGATAGATGCAGACCATCGCACCTGTATAAGCCTGCATCCCTCCAGGTGGAGCCCCAGTCCCCAATGAAGCCAAATCCCTGAGCTCTGCACCAGATTTTCAACCAGTCATTGAATCCCGTGGTGTGGAGTACCCTAGCCTCATCCATGCCATAGACAGGTAGCACTTCTGAGAAAGTTACCATGTGTGCTACTTGTCTAAGGCCCCTCCCCAACTCCACAAACTCCTGTTGCACTGCTCTGATCCCAGTCTCAGCCAGGTCATTCATCCCTAGATGGATAATGACATCCAGCTCCTCCCCCTTGCAGCTGCTCCCATGATCCTGAGGATTAGTTTACTGTCCCTCCAGGCCATGGAGCCAAGCAGGCACCTTATCTCCCTTTCCCCTCCATCCACCAGTTCTACCTCCTAACAATTGAGTCCCGGGGAGTCCCTCACCAGGAGTTGTTTCCTTCCCCTGGGGGGTCCTGTGCCACCCTCTTGTGGGTCTCCATTGTGGAGGTTCCCAGCATCCTCCTTGGTTTCCACTGTGGGTGCCTCCATAGAGGAACCATGCTCCATCAGAGTGGTGAATGAATTGTGGAGGGGCACAACTGGAGGTATGCACCTCTGTTCCACCACCCTCACCCTCCCTGAGCCCATCGTGGTCCAACCACTCCTCTTTTTTGGCAACCTCTGAGGTAGTGGCGGTGGCCTGGGTGATCCCTGGGTGGGGGAGCAGGTTTCCTGAATCCTTCCCAGGTCAGCAAGGAGACAAACAACCTCCTCTCTCAGATCAGTGAGGTGCCTGCAAATAGGGCAGCAACGCAGATTCCAGAATGTCTCCTGGAAGACTGCTGCTCCACAGCCAGTGCATTGCACCACTCCCCACATGTCTGTGTCCCTTCCTGTTACAGATGCTTTTCTTTTTTGGTTTTTTGTTCTTGTTTTGGTGTGTGCAAGCTTGTGAGAGTCTCTACCCCCATTCAGTGTGCCTTCAATTAAATGAAAGTTGTTTTAAACATAGTACGTATCTAATATAGAATGCAAAGGTGTTACAAAAATTAAATTACTGGAGCAACAGACATATCTATAAAATGGCTATAAATGGCAAGAAAGAAGTGAGAAATTTCATTGGTCAACAGATATCACTTCTCTGTGCATTAAAGCTCTTTATAAAATGGGTAGGGACATTCCTGCCTTCTGACTGACTGAGGAGGCTGGCACCAATACATTTACTCCATGGGTGGGATATTCAGAGCAGTTGCACAATGTGCAGCAGTGATGCACCGGCACAACTGTGCCAATGAGATGGAAAGCGATATTCAGCGGCAGCAAATGCGTATGCAAGTTCCAATGTGCCAGTGCGCAGTGGTAATGAATGCATGCGCAAGTGCAGGGGGTATAGCCATGAATGTGTGGTGCAGTGCAATATTCAACAGCAGGTGAACGGTGCAAACATGGAGCAAACAGGACTTGTGCGGGCCAGACTTGAGCCCATAAAAAGAGGGAGCAAGCGAGGGAATGATGCTTGTGCCACAGGGGAGCCAGACAGTGGGAGAGCAAGGGGGCAGGCAGAACAGCCAAAGGGGAGCCACAGAGTGAAAGGCAGGCTGGTAGAGGCACAGAGTGGGGACCAGGGAGCCTGAAAGAACCAGAGTCTGAGGTGAGTAGAGTGTGTGTGTGTGTGTGGTCATGAGACAGGAGCAAGACCTCATGCAGCGAGTGCCAGTGACACCCAGCACAGGAGGGGCTGTACAGGGCCATGGAGGTGAGAGGCAGAGGCCACAGACTGCAGGCTGGGTAACCACAAACAGGGTATGCCCAGTGCAGGGGCACAGCCAGCAGTCCACAGCCAGGGGCCAGGGAGAGTGCCGCCCAGGGGAGGATGTATGACCCAGGACATGGCCAGTGCCATATTCCAGATGGAGGTAGTAATGGAGGGTGTGAGAGGCAGCTCGCAGACCAGCATGGCCGTGGAAAGGCCCGTCAACAGTATGCCCAAAACAGGTGGTACCATGCCTGCTCAACTCGAACAGTATAGTGACAGAGATCGTGGCTGGTACCAACTGAACTGAGACATTCTGAGGTGGCTCTGTGAGTTGTGCAGTGAGGAGATGCAGGCACCCACAAGACAGAGCCACACCCTGTTGGTGGAGACGAAGGTCATGGCTGTCATGTGCCTGCTTACCATGGGTACCTTCCAGAGACAAACACTGGACACCACAGGCATAACCCAGTCGACCGCATCATGGGTCCTCACACAATTCCTTAGCACACTGCTGCCACATGCTGCAGAGTACATCCATTTCCCCAGCACACAGGCAGAGTGTACTGCAAACATGCAGGAGTTCCACAGGGTGGCACAGTTGCCTGGCATACTAGGGGCCATCGACTGCACCCATGTAGGCATCCACGCACCACCCGGCCCGGAGGGGGTAGCCTACATAAACAGGAAGGGCTACCCCAGTGTCAACTGTCAGGTGGTGTGCGATGCCAGGGGGCACATAATCAATGTCTGTGCCACACACCCTGGAGGAGCACACGATGCCTTCATCTGGCACCAGTCAGCACTGTGCCACAGGTTCGAGAGTGGGACATCCCACTGGCCACCTCAGCTGGTGAGTATGCTGATGCGGTATGCCAGGTACAGCAGGGCAGGGTGTGTGGCGGCAGGGCATGGGTGCCAGGGAGTGTGGCCAGGATGGCGTGGTGCATTGACACAGACCACCATGCTAACCAGATCTTTCCACACAAGTGACAGTGGCTACCCACTCGATACTGGTGCCTGTCATCCCAGCACAGGAGCAGTACAATGAGGCACACGCCAGCACACGGAACATCATCGAGCGGGTGTTCGGCTGCTGAAGGCTTGGTTCCATTGCCTGGACAGGTCTGGTGGTGCCCTACAGTATAGCCCCTCGAATCCTGCAGCCTATTCCTGGCCTGCTGTATACTACACAACAGGCCACCGACCATGGGATAGCTGTCAAGGTTGAAGAGGAGGACAGCAGTGGGGATGACGTGGTTGCCGGGCCTGGTGGTGGTGGGCAGCCCCCAAGGGCGAAGGAATCCCCGGCTGACAAGGATGGCCCAGAAGCACAGGGACACAATCGCTGAGGAGCATTACGGAGTGAGCAGGTAGGTGTACATGGCCACAGGCAGGGCCAGCACCCAGGTTACAGTGTACAGACAGGCATGAGCATGCACTGTGCCAGGGTCAGTGGAAAGGGGTGTGGAAAGGTGTGGGAAACAGACACTGATGCAGAACACAGCACAGGCCCACACACCACATGCACAAACCCACATACACCTGCATGCACACATGCACAGGACCCATCATGCCCCTGCACAGAGTGGGCACGGGCGTGTGTCAGATGCTGAGCAGCACTGCACAGAGGCAAGCAGCACAGTACTGACATCATCATGCACACACACAGCAGCCAGCAGCCATGCTGGTGGGCACATGGGCCATGTGCAGCATCAACCATGGATGCCACGGCCATGGACACACATGCACACACCGCACCAATGTGCACACAGGGCGAAGCACCACGGTGGACATGGAGGTGGGTGAGTCAGACCGCTGCACAGTAGCATGGCTGCACAGACACGTGGATGGCCCGCTGTGAACACACAGTGGTCGCAGGCTGAGCGTCTGCCACAGGGGTGTCACAGATGGACCCCAGGGTGACACTGCAAGACCAAGACTGGGTCCACGCAGGTGTTTGCAGGCCCCGAACATGTCTGCACCAGGCGTGCTGGGAATGCCACAGCTGACCCCAGCATTGACACCGTGGGGGTCGCACGACGCCGGGCCTGAGGGGTGGAGAACGTGCTTTGTGGTGTGAGCGTGCAGACAGCCATGCCCCAGGGTGGTCAGTAGTGCCAGTCCAGTTGTGACCGCAGCAGTCAGCGATCCATGGCTGTGGCTGGTCCACCGACACGCTGTCAGCTCAGCCAGGTGCAGGCGAAGTCCCTGTCCCACTGCTCTGCTGCCTGGCGCACACACCCTGCCATGACCAGCACCTGTTGCTCAACAGAGGCCTGGAGCAGATAGGTGTGCTCATCCAGGGGTTGAAGCCCTGGGGCACAGGGGCACTGTGCCTACCCACAGGTCTATCCTGACCCTGCAGCCCAGCACCCCGTGTAGGTGGGCACTCGCAGAGGGGCCCATCCTGGGGCTGAATACCATGCAGTGCACCAGCGGCAGGCACTGTCTCAGGCCCCAATGCCATCCAGCAGCTGCTGCCACCCCTCCAGCTGCTGTGTGCAGGGTACCGGGCGTGGCTGCAGCGACAACAGTACCACTGCCAGCCGTAGCTGCACCAGTGGCAGCCTCAGCTATGCTGGCCACAGTAGCCAGTGTGCAGGCAACCTCCACCTGGTCACCGTCTGCACTGCCATGTCGGGCATGTGGTATGGGTGTCTCCCCTGCGGCCACGACATCGCTGTCTGGGATGTAGGTGTTGTGGTCATCAGAAGCAGACCCCATCCTGATCTGCATCTCAGACACAGGACACCATGCCTGGCGTCATGCTGAAATGCAGCCAGGGCCTCATCCGCAACGTGCCACTGCATCTGGACTGACAGCAGTGCTGGCCTGCAGTCGATCAGACCCATGGTGTCCAGTCGAGGTGGATGGCTGGTCCTCCAGGTCCAGGACCGCACTCACAGCAGACACTCCCACCCCTGCCGCTGCATGCAGGTGCTCAGGAGCTAAAAGGGAACACAGTCGCATTAGTGTTGCTGATGCCCACCCCTGCCCCTAGCCCCCCTGCCCCCTTGCCCCCATCACAGCCATGCCTACCATGTAGTGATGGGCTGCAACCCATCTGAAATCCACTGCCAGGCACTCCCTTGACAGTGCTGTGCCACATGGTGGCTGCCACCATCTCCTCCTGCGGCGTAAGGATGGGCACAGCAGGCTGACCCCGCCTGTGGTGGCACGCACCGCCCAGATGGCTGCCACCTTCTCCTTGATGCACCTCCGGTTTGTGCCAACCTTCTTTTTGCACTCCTGCACAGACCATCGGTGCCTGGCCTGCTGGTTCACAGCACGGGCCATGCCCTCCCATGCTGTTGCCTGGGCCTGAGGGGTGCCCGTGGAGACACTCAGGAGTGGCTCCTGGTCCAGGTACACCTGGAATAGAGCATCAGACTCTGCCCAGGTGAAGTTGGGCCTGCGACTGCATGCAGGCCCACACTCTTCGGTCTCCTCTCGCTTGGACATGCATCTTCCTGTGGAGATAGACATGTGTTAGTATGGCCTGGAAATATCCCCCACCACCATCCCATTCCACTGTCCAGCAAGCCCCGCAGTGTGTATCTCACCTCTAAGGGATGCAATACCAGTCCTTACCCTGTGCATTCCCCTGGCACCTTTATAGCGCATCGCATGCAAATAAAGGGTTGCGCAAGTGTAATGACATGCAAATGCAGCTGATGCACCGCTGATAGGCTAATCAGCTGATTTGCATATAATGACTGAATATCGCGGAGTTGTGCATTAAGTAATGGGGTTGCGCATGCACAAGTCAAGGCACAACATTGTGATGTGTGCAACAGCCTGTGCCGCGTGCATGCACGGTCCACCGGCACATACAACAGCGGCGCGGCCTACGCAATGTGCACGATTGACAGTACAGAACCCGAAAGCTATTGCAGGTGTGGTGCCCATGTGCTGTATGGCCTACGGTGCCCAGGCGCCAGTCAGCCAATGGCACTCTGGCACCATGACATCATGATGACACTGCGCCATAGGTGCCATGGCACCCAGTAGTGCATAGGACCATGTACTGTGGCATCCACATGGCCCTAATGCACATCATGCCTGCTATGCCCAATGGCGCTGTGGTGCAGGGTGTGTGGCATGACCCCTGACCCCACGGGTGTCCTATGCCCTTGCACGATTGGCATTGGCAGTGCATCGCGGAGCAAGCCACGCATCAGCAGCACATGTGGCACATTTGCTGCTGGGCGCCATTGTGCCGTGCCGAGCTAGCTGCTATCATGCCATGCCATACAGCACCCAGAGCCCCCAACTGGACACAGGTTGAGTTGGTCAACCTCGTGGCCCTAGTGGAGCCACATGCTGGATCCCTGTTTGGTCAGGTCCCCCTAAACAGGCCTCAGACAGATGTTTGGTAGGAGGTGGCTGATGGTCTTGAGGAGGCCACAGGAGCATGCCACACTGGGGAGTAGTGCAGGCACCGCTACGGGGACCTACAGCAGAGGGACCAGTAGTGGCTGCGGACGCTTCAGGCATGCGTCTGGGTAAGCGCCAAGCCATGCTGAGGTAAGTGCACAGCACCTGTAGCCATTCCATTACAGTGGACCGTGGTGTGGTGCTATTGGCATGCCATGCTGTGGGGGCTTGGGGCACGCCCTGTTGGGAGTGGGTGGCGTGGCTACCCAGTGCCACCGTGCCACTGGCATGATGCACAGGTGTCACACTGTGCCGGGGGCTGTGGTGTTGCCTGGTACTGATGTGTCTTTCTCCATATGTTCCTCCTAGGCCCTGAGGATCGGAGGTGGGCCTGCCTCACTGGAGCTGTTGCTGGGCCAGGGCCGGGCCACCGTGGGGGGCGTGCACGGTAGCAGGCCGCATGGACATGGTGGCTGGACAGCCTCAGGGTGAATCTCAGCATGCAGGTAGGCACATTTACATGCTTCTATGTTGTGCAGGGCAGGCAGTGAGGGTGGGGGTGGGGCATGGCCCTCTGTGTGCATGGTCCCCCCGCTGTGCACTGCCTGTGGTGTCCTTTGCACTACATTGGGCTATCACACATGTAGGTGGCTGATGCAGGTGGGCTGTGGGTGCACCCGGGTCCTGGCTGTGCCTCTGCCAACCGACTGCATGGCCACACCACCTGCCTGCCTTGGCGGTGGTGTGCTCCTCATGGGCGGTGTTGGTGTGCAGTACTGTGCATGGCTGTGGGTGCCCGGGCAGGCGGCTCATGTGGGTGCACTCACTGCTGGTGGCATGCTAGCCCAGGGCGCATGGCAACGATGCCTGCTGTGCACAGTGGGCAGGCTGCAGCATCTCGCCATGCATTCATGAGGTGTTCACCCTTTGTCGAGGTGTCGGGACCCGTGATCCACATGCACTCCTTCTCTGGCAAATCCTATGTGTACAACAGCCACACTACAGATGGTGCAGCAGCTGGCGCTGTCCCAGCGAAGGCGGCAGTGCCAATGCCTACGACAGCCTGCAGTGGGGCATGGATGCCCATAGTGACCATCTGCTGAATTCCTCACCCCTTCCCTGTGCAACCTCTCTTGCCTTCCTTTGTCTCCTTCCCTTGCCTTTTCCCCTGCCTCCTTCCTGGCCTCCCTGTCTGTGGTGGTCCTCCTTTCCCTTTCCCTTGTACATTTGTAAATAGTTTTGTTTATCATGTTGCAATACATTATTTTAGTTACCCTTCTGTGTCAGTGTCTGCTTTGTGGCTGGCGTGTGGAGCCATGCTGCAGTGGTGTGCCTGGCTGCTGTGTTGTCCATATCTGGGGTGGTTGGGGGTTGTGCCTGGTGGTGTTCCACCATGGGTTGGGTGGGGTGACTGCGGCCTGTCTTTCCAGGTCATGTGTGTGCCTTGTGTGCTGTTTGCCTGTGTGTTGTTGGTAGTGGTCCAGGTAGCGTGTCCCCAGCCTCCCTGTTGGTGTTGCCAGGGCTGTGCGGCAGGGGCCGTTGTTGCCACCCTGCCACCATGCCCCACTGGAGTGCCCATGGTCAGGGGCCTACTGCCTTCTCCTGCTCACTGGGCGTGTGCCCACATGTGGCCACTGCCTCTCACAAGGCACGCACTCTGCACCCTGGTGGTGGGACCTCTCACCCCTGTGGCATGTCGCCTGCTGTGCTTGTTGCCTTTCCATGTGTGTCCTGGGCGTGCTCCTGTGCACCTTGCACACTGGTGGCTGCTGCTCATGTGCTAAGTGGCTTGCTCCCTATGCATCCCTGGGTGTGCTATGGTGCTTCTTGACATGCTCCCTTGTGCATCCCTGGTTGCGCTAGCTTCTTGTCTTGCTCCCTGGAGCATCCCTTGCTGCGCTATGGCACATTTGTGTGATATTCAGCCGTATTGCGCAGGTGCATCCTGTTGTGTGCAATCTTTGAATATCATGCCGAATGCCCCATGGTGCACTTTATTTGCACTGCACCCCTCTTGCGCCTCCCTCTGGTGCATTTCTGAATATCCCGGCCCATGTATTAATGTACTGTATATGGCAAGTACTTCAGATGTGAGGTCCCAGATTATGTTAAAGATATACTGCTATTTAGAGAAATAAAAAAAGGGTTTAGATCAGCCAGAGAGGTAGAATATTTACTACCTAGATGTAAATCAGAGTTGGGAAGATCACATATTTTCTATAAGGGACCTTACATACGGAATACCTTGCCATTACACTTAGGATACAGGATGGAAAGAAACACGTAGATGAGATTTAAAACTGGTTTAATCAGGGGGTATTCAAGAAGACAATTATGAACCCACTCTGAATGAATAATTAGGGTTTTTGCATTATTATACTGATGTGTAGAGGTGTCCTGTTAAGTTTTTTTTAACTAAGTAATCATGGTGGCTGATGTATTATTTATTCTGTATTGTTGTCTATATGAATAATTGTTTTTCTTTTTAGATTGTAACTAGCTTTTGGTACTAGGATCTCACTGAAAATGAACTTGTCTCAGATGAGTTTCCGATTCATTCTAAATGAATAAAAGTTTTTACTACCACCACATTTACCTCAGCATAATGCCCAGGTATGAAAAGTACCAGTGCCAGCCTGCCCCATAAGAAATAAAAATGTGCCAGTTTAGAATGTTGATTTTAAACTAGAAGCCATTTTTTTCCACAAACACCTGCCCACCCCTAAGATTCACTGCATCTTTCTTCTCTTTTTCACATTGAATTTCCAGCCTTTTATTATTAATTGTGAAGAATTTTTGTCCAGCATCTGTTGTATTGTACCCCCTCCAACTACCTCCCCAAGCTCCTAAGCACACAATGCCTAAACAGCGCTTACTTTTTCCCAGCCCTCAGAACAGGAAACAAGGACTGCTAAAGAACAATGCTTGCGGCTTTGGGTAGTTCATTCCCAGTCTTCAGAACAGGCTGCCTGGACTGAGAAACAGTAATGGAGAATGTCCAGAAGCCACACCATGGAACAAACTATTAAAAAAAAAATAAAAATAAAAACTCAAACCATGGGGTACAGTCCCTCAAGGTCCTCAGAGTAGGCAGCAAGGACTGGGAATCAAGAACAGAAAATGTCGGGGTCGTGGCTGACCAGCAACCGAGATGGAGCCTTAATTTAATAGCTCCACAGCTCCAGAACCAAGAACCTGTTCGATCTCATCTATACGGCCGTATCCCGACTGATAAATTTTATACCAGCAGTTACAGGAAGTATTCATCTAGCACTTGGTTGAATTTTTGGGAACTCTGAATGCGTGTGTCAATCTAGTTGCTTTTAGAAACTTGGCCAGTTCTTTCACACTAGGCTTATGTTGCCACCCTCACCAAGGAGGAGGTGAACCCTCCATTAAGGAAATGTTCTCTTCGATCATTACTAGCATTGATGCCTTAATGCTAGCAGCCAGCCAACACGACCGCTGTATCCATCCAGCAACTTGATGCCAGAATCGACCTTACAGAGCAAAAACACATTGCTCAGGAGGACATCCTTCAAGGACACTGTGCCACTCATGGATCAGGCTGCACAAATTCGGCAAATGCAAGATAAACTAGAGGATTTGGAGAACAGGAGCCACTGCAACAACTTGCAGCTCCTGAGGGCTGTGAGGGCAGACAAGTGCTGCCATTCTTACAACAGGCAATTCCAGAAATCCTCAAACTTCCCCCAACTACCAGAATTACAATAGAACGGGTGCATCACTTGTTACAACCCAGGCCTGCACAGGGAGATAGGTCCTGGCCTATTATAGCCCGCATTTTAAATTTCACCAAAAAAAGCAGCTATTCAGGATAGAGCCAGGGACCTAGGTCAACTTCATTGGAAAGAACACAAAATTACGATATTTCAAGACTACTCCACTGACCTAGCATCCAAACGCAATGCCTTTGCAGATGCCAGCCCAGCACTCTATTCTCTGCAGATCCCATTCTCGCTATGCTACCCTGCTGTTCTACAGATCATGATTAACGGCATGCCATATCAATTCAACACTCCTGAAATGGCCTTGGCATTTATAGAGGAAAGGTGGCCTAAAGCACAAGATCTCTTGCCCAACCTGATCTCGAACACACTCCAGAACTGCGACTTTCAGAGTAAGAGAGATATCACCAAGGCCCACTCCCCGAAACCTCTTCTCTCCACATTGAATGAACAGGAACCTCGAAACCTGAAAATCTGGAAGAGACCACTGAAATCTCCACACTCCAAATGAGAATATCCCGAGGACCGAAGACACCCTCTGGAGAAGCGGGACCAGAACACTCACCTCCTCAACAAAGCCGATACTGAGTACACCAGCCCTTACTTTGCCCACAGTCGCTACTCTTCATTGCAGGACCTCCTGGACACAGATTCCTGAGATGAGATGAGATGGACACTAATCCCATTTCCCGAGACTGAGACACCCGGGAAACACTGGATTTGTGGGCCTCTATTACGATCTCGCTTCCCATTGCAAGACTCGGACTGGCACACGAGGCTTCTCGCTCCACATCAGGCCATAGCCCAGAAACTCTCCCTGCAGATCAACTCCAGACTACCTTAGAAGAACATCCGGGCTGATGTACTTTACTGTCAGATAAGTACATGTGTAAACATATGTTCGGGAAGTACGGAGTTGGTAGAGTTTGGGGTACCCAGACAATATCTGTATAAGATCCTGGGTAAGACCTGTTTTACAGGCCTACTTCCCCATAGCTAAATCACCTGGTGGTCTGAGTACTAGCACCTCTCTGCGTCACTCTACTTATCCTGCTTACTGTTGATGTTAATGTTGATTTACTGTTAAAATGTTACTGTCGCTGTTAGACTACTGTCAAACTGTTGATGCTCCTTATAACCCTGAGTAAACTGTTGATCATGGGGAATTTCTTGCAGCGAACTACGTTGGCGTACAGAATACAATTGATAACCGCCCCCCCTTATGGGATTCCCCGCTGAACTGGGATTGTAACACTAAAATTGTTTTGCAATAGCTGGTATTGTTTCTCTCACTCCATACTGCTCCCTTCTCTTAGAAAGCGGCAAACTTTACTCAATATGATATTATAAGCCCTTCAGGGCCTAATGGCCTTATCCTCGGGCCACTACACCTGCTATAGTTGGACCTTCCCACCTTGTGTACAAGGGATTGCTGGTCGGCAGGCCCCTGTGTGGCTCCAGACAGTGGCTCTACAAACTGTCCAAATTCGAACCAACATTAACACACCCTTAGTTCTGCCTATTCTTAACTTATGCACCGGGAGAACTAGGGATAATTCCCCAATGTCCCTTTTCCATCTCTCCTACAACCTCACAGAAGAGATTGGCATACCATTGGCTGGGATCCAGCCGGTTAAGTCCTTTCTCCAACCTCACTGTTGTTCTTTTGGTTAATATAATTACTTAGAATTTTAGATCAAGTGTACAGGTATAAGTATCTCTTCTTGTTTTTTTCTACCAAGTACATACTGATAACTGCTTAAGGGCCTCCTAAGACACTCAGATAGAAGTCACCCTGAATGCAAGTTTTCTAACTCCCACTGCCCCCTGGGGAATCAATTTCCAGCTCACCCTGATGTAAGTTCTGGGCCTCCTTTCTGTATTACCTGGCTGGCAATAGGCATACTTAGCTGACTTAGTACCCCTTAGCAGCAGAATGGCCGACATTGCACTCCACACCTGGAATATTCGAGGGTTAAACTCCCCGATTAAACGGAAGAAAGTTCTGACCCACCTGAAATGCCTACATTCAAAGGTAGCTTTTCTACAAGAGACTAAATTCACTGACTCACCATACCTACATGTTGAAGGACTGGATGGGTCAGCAGGTACACTCCAATGTCCTTTCTAGGAAACATGGGGTCCTCATCCTTTACATAAGTCTCTGCCATGGACTCTTACTAAGGCACTTTCTGGCCCTGATGGCAGGTGGGTAATGGTGACATACTACCCCAGTGGCCAGATTACCTTGCAACCTTTATGCCCCTAATGAAGATGCCCCAAAATTTTTTTCACAATCTTATGGAGGCACTATTGGAATTTAATCCCTCAGATTGTCCCCTTCTCCTAGGTGGTGATTTTAATCTAACACTAATCCCTTCCCTTGATAGGAATGACGGAGATAAAGAATCTCATCTTAGGAGTGTGAAAGTACTACAACAGCTGATCTCAGACCAGGGTTTTACAGACATTTGGAGACTGTTCCACCCCAGAACCTGGGATTATACCTTCCACTCGGACCCACATGCCTCACACAGCAGGCTAGACTTTTGGCTCACCTCATTCACTCTGACTACAAAAACTCTTGATGTCTCCATCCTTCAATGAATCATGTCAGACCATGCCCCAGTCCAGCTCATGACTCAATGGGACCCTGTAGCCCCTCCTCCCAAACACTGGAGACTAGATCCCCTGTTAATGAGAGACCCAGATTTTGTCCCCTGGGCTCAAAATGAGGCCTCTTTTATTGCCAAAACCCCACACTAGACACCTTGACAAGTAATACCTGGGAAGCCTTTAAGGCCACCATGAGAGGTAACATTATGGATTTGCAGCCGCTAAGCGAGAGAAGGGAACATCAGCTGGCTGCCCTCAAGCAGAAACTAGCAACAGCTGAGGTCACTTTCAAGGCGATGCCTTCCCCTTCCACTCATTCTACACTGGGTAGAACTATCCTAGGCCTCAGATTCGCCATCAATCAGCTTCTTAACAGGAAGGCGGAGGTGGCTATCCTTTGCCTTTGCCACACTTTCTGGGAGGGAGGAGACAAAGCGGGTAAAGTGTTGGCTTACTAACTGCCATTAATACCACCATGGCCTCTTTCTATAGATCCCTTGATACCTCTTCCCATCCTGAACCAAATAAGGACACCCAGCCTTTTTTAGATGCTTTACAGCTACCTATGTTGAGTCCCCAACAAAAACTCCTTCTTGAACTTCCTATTCCCGTACTGAGGTAGATTCAGCCTATTCAACTGGGGAAACTGGGGAAATCACCAGGTAATGATGGTTACACAGCAGACTTTGCCAGGCACTAGCTCCAACTATCTCCCACTTATAACTGAAGTCTTTCAAGAGATAGAGCTCAAAGGTACTCCCCATGCGTGAGGCTACCATTGTAGTCATCCATAAAAAGGGTAAGAACACCACTAACCCTGGAAGCTATCGCCTGATTTCACTATTAACAACGACAGCAAAACTGTATGCCAAGATTTTGGCAACCAGGCTTGGCCCCATACTCCTGAACTCATACACCATTCACAGGTGGGCTTTATCCTCAGTCAACATAGTTCTGACCACCTGGGACCCTTATGAGTCTTATGCAACTCTCAAGATCTCTTCCCACTCCAGCAGCTGCTGTAGCAGGACTTCAAGAAAGCATTTGACTCTGTGGAATGGGACTATTTATATCTAGTCCTAGCACATTTTAGGGTGGGTAAAAATTTATTTCAAGGATACAAGCCTCTATGCCTCCAACAGCCAGAGTCAACACAAACTCGGGTCTTGTCTCCTCCTGTCCAACTGGAACAAGGAACAAGACAGGGCTGTCCCCTTTCTCTTCTTCTGTTTGTTTTGGTGGTAGAACCTCTTGCCAGTGCTATACGAAATCACCCGAACATCGCAGGCCTTACAGTTGGACGTACAACATATACAACTTTGATGTACGCTGACGACCTCCTCCTCCTCCTCCCACTGGCAGATGCCCAAGGTTCCTGCTCCAACTCTTAGAGGGCTTTACTAACTATTCGGCCTCAAGCTGAATTGGAACAAGACCAAATTACTTCCCTAAATGCCCTCTGTATCTCACAGATGTCGGCCTCTGTTGGCCTCCTCTGGCTCCCAAAGGGATCACCTACCTTGGAATCCTTCTGACCCCATCTCTAGATACAATCTGGCAAGCTAATATACAATCCCTTCTTTTTTTCTATTAAGGTAGAAATAGACAGATGGAAACTCCTCAACCTTACCCTGGCTGGGAAAATTGCAGCAATAAAAATGATCTCAGCCCCTAAATTCTTTTACCTGCTTATGCATCTTCTCATTTCCCTCCCCAAACATTGGTACACGCCCATTGACAAGTTGATTGGGGACTTTCTTTGGAATGGTATAGCGCTCCAAGCTGAGAGACCTTGGGAACAGGGGGGCTGGAATCTCCCCTGGATTGATGGATACTGGCAGGCCTTTCTCCTAGATCAAACTATTAAATGGTTGCAACCCCCCTCCCTCCTTTCTCCACAATGGCTCCAAATTTAATTAGATGTCACAAAATGTACATCCCTCCTCACTCTTGTTGTCAGTTAACATCAATAAATGCAAGCCCAACAGACTGAACCTAGGGAGTCTCTACCCAGTGAGAGGTCTCCAGAACCAATTGGTTTATCACTCATCAGAAAGTAAAATGGACCCTCTCCCGCCTCTCTTACACTCTGTTGTGGCAAAACCAGTCATTAAGACAGGAGGAGTTTGGGTTTACTGGAAATGCTGGGCTAAATTAGGATCAACAAACTTGGAGACCTAATAGACCCTTGCCATAAGGTTCTCCATACATTTCAGTCCCTTCAGAGAATATGGGATATTCCTCAGTCAGACTTTTGGAGATACCTCCAACTCAGAGATGCAGTACGCCATTACCTAAGTCCACCCACAACATCTAATGCTCCCTCGGCTCTACACTCCTGGCTGCAGCACCAAGGGCCTTGCAGGTCGATTATATGCTCTGATTAGGATACTTACCTCTCATGCTGAAACAGCTAAGTAAAATGGGAAACAATGCTAAAACTCCCTAGTTCCTCTCTGGCCTGGGAGCAGGCCTGAAGAACACTCATAGCTGGTTTAGGGATGCTAGATCTCACCTAATCCAGAATAAAATTGTTCATTCATGGTATAAAACCCTGTGGTTCTCCATAAAGCCAAACTTCTAGAGTCAGACCATTGCTGGAGATGTCAAGGGGCGGGGAGGGACTTGCTGCACATATTGTGGTCCTGCCACGGATCCAATCTCTATGGCAAAGAGATTCAGGATGTAGCTTCTAAAGTGTTAAGTCACCAAATTCCTCTCAGCCCTTTCTTCTATCTCCTGGGAGTTACCAGTGCTCTCCCTATGCTACCTTCACCGGAATACAGGTGGCTCGCCCTATTGTTTCTACAAACCAAGAGAGCTCTGCTTAGCAAATGGAGAATCACACAAGTCCCCACAGCTAGCAAGATATTAGCCTCCCTTTCAAGTCTGGCCAAACTAAACAGAATTTCCCATCTCCAAACATACCAGATTCCTCATTTAGATGCTGCTGGGTCTCCTATCTCAGATATCTTACCCCCAGGCAGGGGCGATGAACAAACCCTGTTCCTACTGGATTATACCTGAATATGCCACATTGGCTAGGGTCAGGGTTTTCAAACACCAATTATGGGCCAATCCCTTTACACTCATGCCCATTAGAACCATAGCTCGGAGACTTCTGGTTATTTATACCTATGCCTGTTCTTAATGTAACTGTCTATATCTAAAATGTTGTTTCTTTACTTATTATTAGAACTGCAGCCTAAGACAAGAACTAGAATTCTTGGGATATATTTTGTCTGTGTTCCAGGTTTAAGAGGCAGTTTGCAGAACATACATACACTGATAGCTCAACTCTTCTCCCGATGCCTTGAAACGAGATCGGCCTGACCGGATCCCTTATAGAGCTTTGGTCAAGTGTCCCTATGTTCAGCAAGAATATCGAAAGAGACCCTCTGGTGAGTACAAAACAGTTGTATACCCAGATAGTTATGCAGTCACTCATAGGTTATCTCCTTTCCACTTACCTTTGCTACAACATTTACTTCTAACTGTCTTCATCCCCCTTATTAGAGGTAATAGATAGGTGCTGGTCAGCTTTATGTCCATATTACTGGCAGATATGATGTATGTAACCCTAATGCTGTTCCTAGCTGTACACACCAATATCCGTAGCTGGTGGATTTTTGCATTTGCCCTTTACTGGTTTTAAATATGTGTACACTGTCAGAATATTTGAAGGCCTTGACCTTACTGATTTATGATAAAGTAATACTTTCTTTCTGAAATAAATAAAATGTTACAATGAAGAACAGAAAATGTCCAAAAGTCACAACAAAGAACATACACTTTAAGAATGCTAAATAAAACTAAAAAATAAACAAATTCTGTCATTCCTTCCTGATCCTCTGAACAGACACTGGGGACCGACAAACAGAAGGACACACATCAGTTTAGGAATGACCATGGTCACTGACATATGCTGTATAACTATGGTATAATCACGCACAACTATGGATTATCCATGATCCTAAGAGTGAGGTGGGATGGTAGCAGTGCTTCATATCTGTGGTGTGACATGTTGGATTCAGTCTTCAGAGGGGGATCAGAAACAAGCAGCCACCACTGCCACCTCTACCAGACTCTTGGCTGGTTCCTGCTACACTGCAGATTTGATTATGGGCTTGGCTGCCTGCCAGACAACACCATTAGGCATGATGAAGCCTCCTCTTATATGTCTTTCCTCAAGACCAGAACTCCCTCGAGGTATCTGTAAAGTCTCAGTCCCCCGGATATCCCGGAAAGTCTCCTCAGCTATGGGTAGCAGAACATTATCTGTGGCTGCTCCACGCTGTGGAACAGAATCCCCATGCCCATCCGCTCTCTGGACTCCAGTGCCACTTTCAAGACACATAGCAAATCCTGGCTGTTTGATGGGCTACATGCCGTTGCTAGCTTGGATAACCTCACCCTTTCCTTTCTGACTTTTCCATCTTGGGCTGCTTTGGCTTCCCCTGCCTTCTCTCATTTCTTTGGACTCCTGTCTTACATCCCTCACTGCCTGCTTCTTGGGCTCTCCCACTTGGCTATTGTCTTGTATGGTTTTTTTTGTTTGTTTTTTACATCATGCATTAATTTGCACTGGCCACTTATCCTTAGTAAATAATTGTATAATAATTGTTGCTTATCACGATGTACTGATTGTTTTTTCAGCCTTTCATTAATTTTACTTTCCTATGTCACTTTCTCTGTTCACTAATGATGTCTGTATATCCACATGGCTTGTACTGCTGTATAACTTGTCACTACCTCTGTAATCACACCTGTGTGGCCCTGGTCGTTGCCTGAAAATGGTCCCCTGGATCAGTGCACTTACCCGTTACCAAAGACTTAGATAAATAAATAAAATAAATAAGTATGAGAGCCAGCCAATAAAAGAGCAGAGAACAGAGACCTTCTCAGGAAGAAGAGCATGACAGAGCCACATGCAATTTTTATTTTGATTTGGGGAGCATGGAGCGGATGTCTCATGGGATCTACATCAGACAGGCAGAGGGGGAGTAAAGGAGAAATCTCATACCTATGATGATGTATGCTGTAGTGGAGGTCACATAGGCATGATGAGCACTGCTGACAGAAGTGCTCTTATTACCCAAGGAGGTCCCACTGCTTATTTGATGGTGACTGAGATGGGAGTACAGTAAAATGGATCAGCTGCTTAAACTTTAGATGTACCATCTCCTAAGTAACAAGTGAACATGTTGTGCTGCCTCCCAAAAGGGAGCAGTAGTTGAAACGTAAATGTAGAGGCCAGAGAAACTGTTTAATGAACCTCAGCTGCTTGGTTAGAAGATACGGTGTGGACAATGTTTGGTTAAAATGTTTAAGGTGCCTATACCCCACTTTAGGTGCCCAAGGCCTAGTGGAGATCTCAGAAATGATCCTTGGCCAGCTGTATCCCAAGGAAGGAGGGTCTGTGTACCCAATGTCCAGGATTGACTAAAAAACAAACAAAAAACAACCAAGCACAGCCATCTGACAGCCTAATGGTTAGCTCACTTGCTTGCCATTGGGGACTCAGGTTCATGCCCTGAGCCTAGGATCCTAGTCAGGTTGACTTGCGTATGGCACAGTCTGTATGAAGGTGCATGACCTCAAAGAGGGCTTGATGGCATCTCCAGCTGTATGGTTGCCCACTGTTGCCCGGGGATAACCATCATCACCACTGAGGTCTGTGTGCACTACATGACTCTATGCTGCTCAGGGGCACTTAAGGGAATGCAAGTCCACAAGTGCCTTGCATGGATTGGCATCCAGGATGTGAGAATACAACAGGAAATGTGCCATGTACCATCTTTTCCAAAAAGCACAAGTGGAGTAACCTGTGGGGCACTATGAAGCAAAAGCTAGCCAATCAGAGGAGGGCACAGCTGACAATGGGTGGTGGCAGGCCACGGGACCACCCTGAGCTGATGCTGGTGGAAAATATTGTGACAAGCACCATCAGCCAGCAGGCAGTCAGCAGAGAGAAGGGGCTTGACATGCTTGAAGAGTAAGTACTGCCACGGTGCCACACTGCAGGTATTACAGCAATGTAAACAGTGCTAATAACATGCATGTGCTCTACAGATGAATTCCCACCAAAAACTGTCCCCAGAAAAGGATGGGACACAGAGGATGGAGGGACACAGGACACAGGACACAGGTAGGCATGTCACAGCCACTGGCAACACGGCCTGCCATAGGCAGCACGTAACAGGTGTGCATGAAACTGCAACCTATCCATCCCTCCCACCCATATGTGCAGAACCCACCTTATCCCAGGACACCCAAGACACCACCGTGCTCAATGTTGATGACACTGAGGATGCCGGCATCCCCGCTGGAATATCACAGAGCATGCACCTCAGGGACATGACCCAGGACACGGGGACCCCCTCCTACCCCCCCATGGACAGCCACCAGCCCCACTCCACAGTTAGCACATTACACAGACATGCAGGAGACACCAAGAAACACTATGCCATGTGTAATAGACACTGACACACGTGATCAGGCACAGCGCAAGAACCATAATGTACACACACACAGGGCACTGCACAGGACATACAGGATTCACAAGGGTCTCCAGGCAGACTCTGACCCCTGGAGGAGCCCTTGGGTCATAATCCCTTGCATGCCATGTAAGGTGGCAGATCCTGCATGGCATGTATGCAGATGTGTGTAACCTGGCGCACCAGGCTATCCGCCAGACTACAGCCAGCCAAAAACATCTGCAATGCCTCACTTTGAATGTCAGTTGGCTGTGCATAGGGACTGTGGGAATGAGGGGGGAGCTAGTGACCATTATGTGGTGCATTTTTGGGACTTTACACACCTGATGGATGTACTTGGCCATGTCTTCAGTTCCCTAGCACAGGCAGTTCAGGTAGTCCATGGGTCACAGACAGCCCAACCCATCCATAGTCATTACTCCACCACCAAACCTTGTGACCACAGAACTGGAGACCCATGTGAAGGGAGATTTTGAGAAACATCCAGACCCAGACCCTCTCTATGGTGACAGTAATGATAGCACTGGTGGGCCAAAAGCCACAGTGAAGAGGGCAGCAAAGACACAGGGTGGCAGATGGGACAGTGCATACCAACTTAAGGCAACCCCATATAAATGAGCACCACAACACAATAGGGACCAACACACAGAGCACTCACATGGGCCAGCCCCAAGTCACCACACTACACAGAAGGCAGTACACATGGATTTTGCATGTCACTTTATTGTACCACTGACCACCACCACCACACACCCTGCCACCATACACATACACCTTCTGCACTATGTAACAGAATTTTGCACAACCCATGCCCTGCATGCACACCTTGCAGGGTAACCAGGATACAGTCCTCCATGTTGTCCATGGTTGTCAAGCATGTGGGCATCATTATTACTAGGCCATATTGCAGGGACTTTGATCACCACCATCCAGTAATGTTAAGCCCTTCTGTACAACTTTATTGTGAAACATGCATACAGTAAACATCCTATGCACCCTGCACAGCATGAGCTGCACAGTACCAGCTGTCTTACTGAGACACCTGAAGTACACACCCTCTCATGATACCCCTTGTCTGGCAATGTGCCATGTTGCATTGCTGCTCTGGTTTGGTCTGTGGCTGCAGGAATGTAGCAGGAACGGGTATCCACTGTTACCTGTGTGGGAGAAGAAAACCATTAGTGTGTGGTCCACATATGTGCCCTGTCAGCACCCTTTATCCCCACCTGTGTACACATACTGATGTGCAATCATTGGTTGGCAGGCAGGAGGCACAGCATTAGTCACAGTCCAGAGTTCTCCAGTATGTATGAGTCGGGTGTCGATCACGGGTACCTAGCAAACACATGCCTAATTACACATGCAGTACCACAGACAACTAGACTCTTCATGCTGTGGCATGACTCATGGTCCCTGTATGTATCCTCCCTCAGTGCCTGGGCAGTGATTGCCATGTGTACAGTCAATGGTACCAATGGCATTGGGCATGCCTGCCACAGCATAGAAACTTGTTTCAGTGTCCCTTAGTTCTGGCCCCATCCACGAGAACGTCATGTAGTCACTGCGGTGGGCCAGCAGTGCATCAGTTCCCTGGCAGAGGCACCTGCTGACAGAGGACTAGATCATACCAATCATGGGACCTGTAATACATTGGAAGCTACTTGTAGCAGGCCAGGGCCATTTGTACACATGTTCGTACTCCCAGTGCTTGGCTCCAGCATATCCTGGACTGCAGCTATGTTCCACTAGCAGGTGTAGCCCTGCTATGGTGCCTGTGTCAAAGTGGTACTTGCCTATGCAGTGCTATTCCATTAGTGTTGCCACATCAGCCCTCGACTGATAGATACAGGGCCACCTTGCATGGTGTTCACATCCTTCCAACACCTCCTTGTGCAGGTCCAGGACTGCTATATTCATCAGGTTGTTAGGGCACATTCATTGCTGCCCTTGCAGTCCTTTATGTAACAGCATAGCAGTCCTCCCCATCAATAATGGCATCTAACACCAGGCCCCTTTAAATAGCAGTTGTGCATCCCCAGCCAGTTACCAGTGGACAGGTGTGGGTGAGACCTGTGGGTGTAAGCCATGCTACCATGCCCATGCCCATGCACGATGCAATGGAGGTTCATTCAACACAAGTTGTCAGCAAGGATGCCTTGCACAAAGGGCACCAACCCACACCCTACACCTGTACCTCAGGAGGCCTATATTCCCTGGTGCCCTGACTCTGAAGGGCAACAAGTACAGGGACCAGGACAGGTTATAATGGATGCAGGTTGAGCCAGGTTGGGTAAGTGTTCCACAGTAATACTTACCGTCGCTGTGTTCACCATGATGTAGTATCTTGTCTACACACATTCTACTGTTCATTTATTTATTTATTGAAATATTTCATCAGGTAGGCACACTGAGCAACAAGTCGCTTGTCTCCGGTGCGACCTGTGGGGAAGGGGTACAATTGGAGGCTCTGGAAAGATGGTATAGAAAGTGGAAGCTGAGGTTCAATGCAAATAAATCCAAGGTACTGCACCTGGGGGCCAGAAACCCGGGCCAAGTGTACACCCTTGGGGGGGAAATGCTACAAGTCTTGATGGCTGAGAGGGACCTGGGGGTGGTGGTGGATGTCAAGATGAACAACTCTGAGACTTGTAGGAGGGCAGCAGCCAAGGCCAACAGGATGCTGGGATGCATCGCTGGGGATCACCTCAGAAGGAGGGAAGTGATACTCCCTCTGTATAACTGCTTGGTGAGGCCGCACTCTAGAGTACTGCATGCAGTTTTGGAGGCCACACTTAACGAGGGACATTAAACTCCTGGAGAGGGTCCAGAGGAGGACAACCAAAATGACTTGGGGCTTGGGGAAGGACCTGAGGAGAGGCTCAAGAGCTAAATATGTACACATTGGAAGAGAGAAGGGACCGGGGAGACATGATAGAGGTCTTCAGGTACATGAAGGGGATAAATAGGGGAGGAACAGTCAGGGTGATTCAAAGGAAGGAGGAGGAGGGGGCCACTAGAGGGCATGGGTGGAAGCTGGAGGGGGAAGATTCAGGGGAGAAAGGAGGAGGTGCTACTTCACTGAGAGGGTGGTGGAGCCATGGAATGCACTGCCTAGGGGGCTGGTGGAGGCAGAGATGGTGGAGGGGTTCAAGAGGGGGTGGGACAGGTACAGGGGAAGGGTTCTGGAAGCAAAATCCAATGCAGCAAGAATATCTGGAACTGGGAAGGCAGAAGCCAGAGAAGGCGAGGGGGGCAGTAAGGTCAGCTCCCAGGGTGGGGGCTGACCAAACGAGCAGACGTGAAAGACCATTAGGCCTATTCTGCTGGCATTTTAGTATGTTAGTAATTGGAATAAGACAATGAAACATTCAAGTTACAAGATCAACATTAACATACAGTTGTAAGGCAGGTGTTACAGATAGTGTTACAACAGTATTGTGCATAAGATGTAGAAAGAGTGGACAATAATAAGTGCCAGGTTAATAGGTAAACAAGTGCTACATGAAAGATAAGGTGGAAATGGGAGGGAGGGGTGAGGTGGGGAGGGGAAGAGTTATGTCCCTGGAGACCCCTTCAGATTCAAGGAAACTTGCAGGACGGGGGACCAGAGAGAAGGAGATAAGGCAGTATCTCAGAGAGACCTCTTTAAGATGGTGGGGGAAGGGAGTAGATGAGAGATACAATCCCCTTAGGAGTAGGAGAGAGACCCATGGAGAGCATTTGGGGTCCTTTACATTCTGTGAGAGATCTAGGGAGGCCAGTAAGGAGAAGCAATTTGGGGGAAGGGAAGGAGGGCTAGAGATTTGGGGAGTGGGTGTGCACAGGGTAAAATGAAGATGAGGGTAGAGGAGTAGGGTTTGTCTAGGGCTTAGAGGAGAGAATTAGGGAGGGACATAGCAGGAGCAGCTAGGTGCAAGGTAGCTACTGAGGGCAGAGCTGATGGAGCAGGCAGAGGATGAGTGTTGGATTTGAGGGGGGAGGGAATTCCAAATTTTTGGGAGGCAGTGAGAGTAACCAAATTGGCCGATCTGGGTGGATCTGCAGGAGACAACCAGGGTACGGGAATCGGTTAGTCTAAGGGAATGGGAGGATGGGGGGTGCTATAAAGGAGGAGGTGAGGTAGGAAGGGAGTTCACGTAACCAGTGCTTAGAGGTAAATTTATCACAGTGGGAGAGTCACCTATCTGTAAGAGGGAAGAATAGGGCACGATAAAGATTGCAGTGGTGGGTGCGGGGGGAATCCAGGCAAAGCAGCTGAAGGAATTGAAGAGGGTGTCCGGTCTGGGCCAGGGAGGGCTTAGTAGCACCACAGACTACATCACAGTAGTCAAAATGGATAGTATTATCTTCTGAACAAGTTCACGCCTAGCCGTAGGAGGGATGCAACTACAATTCCTGAACAGGGCACCAAGCTTGAGCACAGTTTTTCTGAAGGCATCAATATGTCCAGAAAACTTTTGGTGTTAGTCCAACCAAACACCCAAGCACCTGAAGGAGGATGTGTCCTCAAGTAAAACTCTTTAAGGGTATGAAAAGTGAGTAGGAGGGAAGCCTGAGAGTCTATGCCTTGTGCCAAAGATCATGCGACAGTCTTCCTGGCATTGAGGAAATGTTTATGGTTAGCAAACCAGAACTGAAACTTGTCAAAGTCTTGCTGTAAGCTGGTTGCAACTTCATTAGGTTAAGAGCCAGATGAATACATGACTGCATCATTGGTACATATGTATAGCAGAGGATGGGAAGCAAACAGAGGGAAGGTAATTTAAGAAGATGGAGAATAGGAAGGGCCCTAATACTGAGCCCTGGGGACTCCAGTGCTAATCGGGAGGGGAGGGGAAGTGGCATCCAAAATCTTAACTGATTGGGTTCTACCAATAAGATAGGCCTTGAACCAGTTTGTGGCAGAGGGAGATAGGCCAGCTGCTGGGATTGAATCGAGGAGAAGGGAGTGAGAGATTGTGTCTAAGGTCTTGGCCAGGTCAACAAAAATGTCCTCTATTCTTAAAAAAAGTTTTGTTCTCACTCTCTATTGTCTCTTGTGGTAGTGTGTTCCTACTCTAATTGTGTGAACTTGTTCAGAAGATAATACTTATTCTTCTGTTTAGTGTGTTACATTTAGGGATGCTGTGTGATTATACTACTTTTGAAATTCTGTGCTTGCGTCAGTTCCCTACACGAGCGGCCGATCACTTCTCCCTACTAAAGTTCCTACTAAGTCTCATCTTATGTCCTCCTTAAATATTACAGAAGCTCTCTGAACTGATATGACTGATGTAACATTGAGTACTTGCATTAATTGTTTTTTCATGTGTTATTTCGCTTATTGTAAATATCTCTGCATGGATTGTACCATTTGACCCAGAGCTAATGAGGTCCATCTTGTAAATGAGCTTGCTCAATGATGTTCCCTGGATAAATAAAGATTTTGATTGATTGATTGATTGATTGATAATCACTCATATGATAATTTGTCCTCCTTGGGTTCTGAACCTATTTCTTTTAAAGTGGGTGTTGTGTCATCTGATTTGATTCTCAGTTTCCTATTCACACTTAAGGCTGGTTCATAACTGCTCATAGAAACATAGAATTTGTTGGCAGCAAAGGACTACTTGCCCACTCATTCTGCCCAGATGTTACCTTACTAATCTGTCTCCGCAGACCTTAACTGGCCTTTGGCAACCCTCTATTATCCCTGCCTGTTTTCTAATTCACCCCATGCTTGAAGCCCCCCCACTACTTTTGCCATAACCACTTCCACTGGCAGTCTGTTGCATGTATCTACCACCCTTTCAGTGAAGAAATGTTTCCTCATGTCTCTATTAAACTCCTCCCCCTGAGCTTCATCACATGGCTCCTGCTCCTGGTGCTCTTTCACATTTAAAAGAGACTCCCCTCCTGCATCTTGTTCACCCCTATGAGGTACCTGTAGGTCTCTATCATGTCACCTCTCAGTCTCCTTTCTTCCAGGTGTACATGTTGAGATCCCTCAGTCTCTCCTTATAGGGCTTCTTGTGCAACCCTTGCACCATTTTTAGTTGCCTGCCTCTGAATTGCCTCCACCTTGTCCTCTATAAGGTGCAGCTTCCAAAAGTGCACACAGTACTCCAGGTGGGGACTCACTAACAAGCAATACAGTGGCTCATTCATGCTACTGAAGATATCCTTCCAATGCACCCCAGCTTGCAACCAGCCTTACTCATTGCTTTGTCACATTGCCTTACCACATTGAAGTTACCAGATATGATAACTCCAAGGTCCCTTACCTGTTTAGTGACTGTCAGTATCTCCTCCCCATCTTTTTTTTAAATTTATTTATTGAAGTAATCGGATAGATACCTTTGAGCAAAATGCTCATTTACAAAGGTTCCTCGTCAGTAACAGAAAACAAAACGATGGTGTAAAATCACACAGTGAAGTTTTCAATTAATATTGACCAATAACAAACAATGATGTAAATCATACACAGTGAAGTTTACAATTAAAATTGAACAACCATGTGGCAGCTTTAAGAAGCATTGTCAAGCAGAACAGACAAAGAGAGAATGACAGACACTATGAGGCATTGCCAAGGTACGGAATTGGTAGTGGTAAGTCTGTAGATATGATCAGAAGTGCATTTGAACAGTGCGACAGGAGGAAGGGTTACTATTTGTTGCAGTCACTGACTTAAACTCAGTTTCTAGGTTCCTATGCCCTAGATGCATGATTTTGCACTTTTTTGACATTGAACCCTAACTGCCATGTTCTTGACGGCACTAGGTCAGAACAGTGTTGACAATAATAGCGTGATCAAGGACCGTGCGGTAAAAATAGTGCCAATTTTGTTTTTGCTGGGAGCTCTGCCCCCCCGCACCCCCGACAGAAGTATTTTCATTCCGGGGAGTGGATCATGGGGAAAGTTGAAATATGTAGGGCTGTAAAACTGTTTCCATGGCCCCATTTAAAAAAAATAAGTCCCAATGCATGAAAGTTTTGGAGACCAGGATTAGAACCCTGGTCTTCACTATTGTTGGTCAAGTTATTCTGTGCACCAGCCCTCTACACCACTGGAGCAGATCAGCCAGCCTCCTGGATTCTGGTGCCCTTGTGTTGTATAGCACCATGGATTGCAACCAGGGGACCACTTGCTGAAAGCGCTTTATATCCCCTCTTACTGTCCGTGATAGTGCTACATGAACTAGCACTCTGTAGACTGGTGCTATTCGTGTAGCACTATTCTAACTGGGTACCGTTCTTGACCAGACCTCAGGTTTCCCTAGCTCCCTGAACATTTGCTCTACTCCCTCCTAAGTGCCCACCCTATTGCAAATTTTGGTACCATCTGCAAGCAGTGTCACTTATGAAGACCTTGAAGAGGACCAGTCCCAGTACTGAGCCCAGTGGCATTCTGCTGGTCACTTTCCCATTATTAGAGTGAGTGCTGTTAATCACCACCCTCTTGTGACAGGGAGATCCTCCCACTCTTGAGGACTGACCTTTTCTTAAATCTGTTGCAACAGTTCTTCTATTTCTTAGCCTAATCTATCTTTTACAATTTCTAGTCCATAAGGTTGACCACCTATGGGAACCCCATCCCCTTTCTTTTTTATTTATTTATTGAAATGTTTCACCAGGAAGACACACTGAGCAAGAAGTTGCTCATCTCCTGGTGCGACCTGGGGGTTGGGGGAGAGTACAATAGGAATAAGACATTAAACATTCAAGTTACAAGATCAGTATTAATGTACAGTTGTAAGGCAGGTGTTACAAACAGTGTTACAACAGTGTTGGGCATAATAGATAGAAAGAGTGGACAATAATAAGTGCCAGGTTAATAAATAAACAAGTTCTTACATGAAAGAAAAGGGGGAAGGAGAGGGAGGGGTGAGGTGGGGGAGGAGGAGGAAGAGTTGTGTCCCTGGAGACCCCTTCAGGATGCGGGGTACCCTGCAAGGGGGTTGGGGAAGGTCAGTAGATAGGCATTAAAAGAGTGACAGGAGAGGGAGGGAGTGAGAATTGAACCCTTGAGGGGAAGAGAATTCACACCTTTGGAGGGGATAGGGCCTAATCAATAGTCCATCAGGATGCATTGGACCCTGCTAGTAGTCATGGAAAGCCAAGATAGTGGCTAGATGGAATAGGGGAGATATGCTTAGGCTCAGTTGGACCCCTTCAGGATGCTGAGAACCCTGCAAAGGGATTGCGATGGCCTGGGAGAAAGGTAAATAGGGAAGGGGAAGGAGAGGAGTTAAGCCTGGCCCAGTAGGACCCCTTCAGGTTGTTGAGAACCCTGCAAGGGGATTGCAAAGGCTAGGGAGATGGGTAGATGGGGAGGGGGAAGGAGAGGAGACAAGCCTAGACACAGTAGGACCCCTTCAGGATGCTAAGAACCCTGCAAGAGGACTGCAAGTCCAGGGAGATAGGAGGGATGGTGGAGGAAGGGAGTAGATGAGAGATACAAACCCCTTTGGAGGGTAGGAGATGGACCCATGGAGAGCATTTGGGGTCCCTTGCATTCTGTCAGAGATCAAGGGAGTCCATTGAGGGGGAGCAATTTGGGGAAGGGGAGGAGAGATAGAAATTTGGGAGGTGGGGTGCCCAGGGTAAAATGAAGGTGGCGATAGAGGGGTAGGGTTTGTCCAGGGCTTGGAGGAGGAAACTAGGGAGGGACATGGCAGGAACAGCTAGGTGCAAGGTAATTATTGAGGTCACGACTGTGTTATAGTGTCCTCTTTAATTTTCCTTTTTCCTCTGAGGTCCTTGTACACAGGAGGTTATTTTGGTGATCCCCGAGCTGATGTAAAACAACAGGCTGTGTTCTCATTGTTGGATTTAGTATGCAATGGCAAAATGTCATAAAATATCTTGATGCACAGTATATACCTTATGTGTATGAAACTTGTAATGTTGAAAATACCATGGCACTAGATGTTTTGATAAGGGTTAAAAGCACTAGATGATGGTATTATAGAAATTAAGTTACTGGGGTGGAGATATCAGAAAACCCTGTGTTGTGTTGTTAAATGCATGTAAATTGTAGATTGTTTAAGAGCTCTTGGTACCATGCATTCCTGTTGTAAACTGAACCAGTCTGAAATGTCATGGTGATTTGCATATGCATTCCATGATGCTTTGCATTATTGAGATCACAGTGATGTTGTGTTTCTTTGAAACTTGGCTTATTGCCAGTGCCCTTTGGGTAATCCTTGCTTCAGAGCTTCTGCACTTGAGGTCGCCTTTAGCTTTTTTTTTTTTATTTGAGCACCCACCACCCAAGCAAGCAAGGCACATTTAGGGAAAGCTGATTCTCAACTTAAGAATTAGTAGATCAGTGAGTTGGTGCTCACTAAGTGCAGAGGAAGGACATGCATAGTCTGTTGCTACATACTGGTGTATTGAAGAAGGAATATGCCATTGCTGAAAGTTATCTACTGTATTTTAAATAAACATCACACAGATATTGTGTATTGAACCTGAAGTTCGATGTCTGATCTGTCTGTTATCCCACAACCCCTCCACAGACTTGGTGTTAGAAGTGGGATAACTTGCTGGAGACATCTGGACTGGCCTAAAAGGGACATTTTCTGGAGGATATTGTCCAGATATTCCAGGTGGACCAATGCAACAGGAGTTGCCAGAGGAGAACCCAGAGAAGAAAGTCCTTGGAAGTCTGACCAGAACCATGTCCAACAGACTGGGAGAGAAGCTGCTGCCTGGACTGGACTTGTGAGCTCGGAGGAAGGCAAAGCCTGAAGATGACTAAGAGATGCAAGAAGACGAGGAAGAATCGAGGGAACTGCCTCTCTTGAAGATGCTCCATCTGAAGATGTAGGGAGTTGTTGAAATGGCTCTGCATAAAACAGTGCAGACAGAAAGAGATAGAGACACTGGAGCAGCGAAGTCAAGATATCTAGGGTTCATTTTAGGCTACAGACAAGTGAAGCCTGAAGTAGAGAAGGTTACAGAAGTAGCAAACAGCCTAATACCTACCACAAAAGGCATGTGAGAGCTTTCCTAGGCTTGGCTGCTTATTACTGAAGATTTATTCCTAATTTCTCAGCCACTGCTAGTCCTTTGACTCATCTCACTAAAAATAAGTGCCTGAATAAGGTTCCGTGGACACCTATCTGTGATGAGGCATTTAAGAATATCAAGGCAATTCTGTCTATAGCTCCTGAATTGAAAAGCCCTGACTTCAGCCAAATGTTTGAGGTTCAAACTGATGCATCAGAGAATGGTATTGGGGCAGTCTCATCTCAGAAAATAGATGGGGAAGAACATCCGATCATGTATATCAGCAGGAAGCTACATGAGAGGGAGAGAAGATATGCTATTATGGAGAAAGAATGCTTAGCTCTGAAGTGGGCTATTGAGTCTCTGAAATATTACTTGTGGGGGGGCTGAATTTAAAGTTGCAACTGAGCACAACCACCTCTGCTGGTTGCACCAAATGAGAGAAAATAAATCCCTGTATAATGCGGTGGCACTTAGCTCTTCAGCCTTATCAATATACTGTGTCCCACAGGGCAGGGACAAAACATGTAAATGTTGATTTCATGTCTAGATATGGTGCAGGAATTGATTTCAATGAAATATGATGTACTTTCCCTAAAAGTAGATAGTGCAGGGAAGGTACCATTAGTCTCTGTTAAGAAATGTGTTAATGCCTCAGGGTAAAGAATGATGATATCCACTATGTTTATGATGGAATGCTATTGTTAATAGTGACCCTGAGACAGAGCTTCTGAAGATGAATGGGTGGAAGTTCCATCCCTTCCTGGGACAGGAAGGTGGTAAGCAGTCTGAAATAACTGCTTCCCTTTGAGGTGGGGGATATGTGACAGGGAGATCATGCCCTCTTGAGGACCAACCTTTTATAAAATCTGTTGCAGCAGTTCTTCTATTTCTTAGCCTAATCTATCCATCACAGTTTCTAGTCCATAAGGTTGGCCACCTATGGGCACCCCTCTCCCCTTTCTTGATTATACTATAGTGTCCTCTTTAATTTTCCTTTGCCCTCTCTGGTCCTCGTACAGGGAGATTAATTATTGTGATGACCTCCAAGCCAATGTAAAACAACAGGATGTGTGTTCCTCATTGTTGGATTTAGTATGCAATGGCACTATGTCATAAAATACCTTGATGGATATACCTTATGTGTATGAAACCTGTAAATGTTGAAAATACCATGGCACTAGGTGTTTTTGATAAAGGTAAAAAGTACTAGGTGACAGTATTATAGAAATTAAGTTACCGGGGTGGAGATACCAGAAATTCCCCTGTTGTGTTGCTAAATGCATGTAAATTGCAGATTGTGTGAGAGCCCTCTTGGTACCATGCATTCCTGCAGTAAACTGAGCAAGGCTGAAATTTCATGGTGATTTGCATACATATCCCATGATGCTTTGCATTACTGGAGTATGTGTAATGTGTTTCTTTGAAACTTGGCTTATTGCCGGAGCCCTTTTGGGTAAGCCTTGCTTCAGTGCTTCTACACTGAGGTTCTTTGTCTGTAGCTTGCTTTTTTAATTTTTTTTTATTTGAGCCCCCACCACCCAAGCAAACAAGACCTGCTTAGGGGAAGCTGAATCTCAACTGAAAAATTAAATCAGTAGATCAGTGGGTCAGTTGGTGATGACAAAGTGCACAGGAAGGACATGTATGTATAGTCTGTTGCTGCAAACTGATGTATTGAAAAAGGGATATGCCATTGCTGAAGGTTATCTATTGTATTTTAAATAAACATCACACAGAGATTGTGTGTTGAACCTGAAGTTTGGTGTCTGGTCTGTCTGTTATCCTACAACCCCTCCACACCTCCATTGCTTATCCATTAACTAACTTGTAACACAGTTCAAAATGTGCAGTGTGGAGATACCAGGGATTGAACCTGGGGTCTCATACCTGCATAGCTTGCACTCTGCCTCTGAGCTACATCTCCTCTCTTCCTGTAGGAATTGTAGTTTTGGGCTTTGGTGCCTTTTGCAACTGAAGAGGAGCTCCTGTTGTGACTGACTGATGAATCAGCCAACCGAACCTTTTGGATCTTGGGGAAATTCCCAGGCTTTCTGCAGTTTGAGTCAGATCTAAATTGGGAGTTGAAGAGACAAGAGCTTGAGACAGTCATGGAGCCATCTGAGTAGTTTTGCATGGGAGAACTGTGGAAAGGCCTGAGTTGTTGCCTGCATGTCTGCCTGCTGCCCCTGAGAGGGAGAGAAGAGAATTATTTTGGACTAAATCCAAGTTTGTGAGAACAAAATAAGCCACTGATTTTTTACCAAGCTGATTCCTGAAGAAGTCCGAAGATTTTGCTGAATGTGATCGGCCTGTCAGGATTTCCAGCTGCTTTTGAATCCCCGGTTTGTGCATAGACTTTGCGATCATGACCGGAGAGCGGTTTGCCTGGTACAGTAGAGTTTCTTTACATGTAAATGTGCTGTGTATCGAAAGTGCGTCGTGATTTGGCTCCCCACTGTGTGAAATGTGTTCTGCTTGCTGGAAGCTGTATCCAGCCCAAAACGGACTGTATCCAAATTTGTCTCCATTTCGCCTGGGCCTTGCCAGACTACCCGCTGCACAGAGAAAGTCATCGATGAGAGACCTGCCTGGGGATCAGCCCCCTGCTCCACGCTTGAACAGGAATGATGCCTTGGCGATTCATATGGACCCTGCTTCTCCTGGCACTCCAGATTAACCACCTGCTGTCTCAATTTTCATCCAGCGTGTGTCCAGTCTTGGATATTGTGAGTAATCATCAGGGTAGCTCCTGCAACAACAGCCTAATCTAAAAGTGTGTCATCTGATTGTCTTGTTTTCTTTTCACGAACCGAGCCCTCCGGATCCGGATTACAAATAGTGTGTGTTGTGCATATTGTTTTCTTCCATCACAGGGCCCCAACCAGCTGTAACGTTCCTGGCTAGCCCACAATTCTCCATCTGGGTACCCAGAATGTGTGACTGTTTATGGACCCTGAAGTGCATGCATAAGTGTTTGATTGATACAGCCTTTAAGCAAATTAACCTGATTACGCCCCTCCCTTGTTCAAGTCCCTTAAATAAATCAGACCTAATTCTTTTTTGCATTTACCCTGACTGTGGTTCCAGTTTGTGCCAGAGTACTGTACTGCTGTTATTTGCTGTGTATAACCTTGTTTTACAGGGGGTCCCCAGGGCAAGGCCAGAGGAAAGCCCTGATGGTAAGTGCAAACAGTGTGGTGTATCAGGGGTATTGTGAAAGTGATTATTGTGTATTGTTCCAGCCACTAGTAAGGAAAGAGAGGGGTTACAGCGTCCCGGAGGACTGTGTCCAGGTTAGCTTGACCACTACCAACCCTGACCTCCGAGTGGAGGCACCCGTTTCAGAACTCAGACCCTTTAACCTGCTATTAGACAAGCAGGCAGGGGTAGTAGCCCTTGGGATAGCGCCACCTAGGGGTTACATTTGATTTTACAGGACCAGTCAATTGGGGTGGGGGCGGAGCTGGTCACAAGGGCACTAACCTCCTGCCCCTTCCCATGCAGCTTAGAAACATAGAAGTTGATGGCAGATAAGGACTGCAAGGCCCTTCCAGTTTGCCCATTTTTTCTATCTTATGAATTTGCCATAGGCCTGTACTCTGTCAATGGCCTATCTATTCATACTCATCTTTATTGCTCTCTTATGCCTGTCCCATGCCTGTCTGAAGCCCTGCACTGTATTCATATCCACCACTTCCTGAGGTACGCTATTCCATGCATCCACCACCCTTTCTGTGAAAAAGAACGTCCTCATATTCCCCCTTAATCGTCCTCCCTCTAATCTCATGCTGTGTCCTCTTGTCCTGCTATTTTTCTTATCTTGAAACATGTTAGACTCTTTCACCTTGTTAATGCCCTTAATATGTTTGAATGTTTCGATCATATCACTATTCTCCCTACTTTGCTCTAGGGTACACATATTGAACTCCATTAATCTGTCCTCATATGTTTTCTGATGCAGTCCCTGCACCATTTTGGTTGCTGTTCTCTGGACTACCTCCATTTTGTTAATGTCCTTGTACAGGTGCAGCTTACGGTACTGCATGTAGTACTCCAGATGGGGCCTAACCAGTGTCTTGTAAGAGGGATTATTACCTCCTCTTATGACTTGTGATACTCCTACCATTACACCCTAACATTCCTCTAGCCTTACCTACTGCTTTAGAGTTCTGCTTAGATGATTTCAGGTCATCTGTGATGATGATGCCTAAGTCTCTTTCTTCCCTTGTGATTGCCAGCAACTCTACTCCCAACCTATAGGTGGCTTCAGGGTTTCTCTTCTCTTCCCTATGTGCATGATCTTGCATTTCTTTGCGTTAAACCCCAGTTGCCACTCTTCCGACCATTTTGCCAGTTTATCCAGATCTCTTCTCATTCTGCCCACCCCATCTGGATCATCTACTGTGTTGCAGATCTTGGTGTCATCTGCAAACAAACAAACCTTACCCTCAGGTCCCTCTGCAATGTCACTGATGAAGATATTGAAGAGGACAGGCCCCAGGACTGATCCCTGAGGTACCCCACTTGTGATTACATCACTTCTGATTGTATACCGTTTACCACCACTCTCTGTTTTCTGCCCACCAACCAGTTTGCCACCCAGTTGACCAACTTCTGACCCAGCCTGAGCCTCCCCAGCTTATTAATCAATCGCCTATGTGGAACAGTATTGAAAACTTTGCTGAAGTCAAGGTAGGTGACATCAACTACTCCCCCTTGGTCCACCACTCTGGTTACCCAGTCAAAGAAATCTATGAGATTAGTTTGACAGGACCTTCCTGTTGTAAACCCATCCTGTCTTGGATCCTGTGCTTCTATGGATTCCAGGTGTTGCATTATCCTTTCCTTAAGGAGTGCCTCCATAATCTTGCCCACTACTGAGGTAAGACTGACTGGTCTGTAGTTCCCTGCCTCCTCCCTGCTACCACTCTTGTGGTGCGGGATCACATGAGCCCTTCTCCAGTCTTCTGAGACCTCTCCTATGCTCAGAGACTCACTAAACAGTTCTGATAATGGCTCTGCTAGTTCCACCCTTAGCTCCTTTAGTACCCTGGGATGTATGTCATCAGGTCCCATTGCCTTGTCCACCCTGAGCTTAGCGAGCTCTTGTAGGACCCTTTCTTTTGTGAAGGGACTAGTGCATACCTCCCTCCCCCTGTGTCCATTGTGCTGAACTATGGGCCCTGCCCTACCTTTTCCTTAGTAAGTACTGAGCAGAAATATCTATTTAGGATATATGCTTTTCCTTGGTCATCCTCCTTACACACATCCTTATCCCCTTTGATCTTAGCAATGCCCACTCTGGACTTTCTCCTTTCACTAATATATCTATAGAAAGTCTTGTTACCTTCTTTTACTGTTCGTGCTAGTGTTTCCTCGGTTTGGGCCTTTGCCTGCCTTACTGCCTTCCCTGCTTCCCTTAGGGAAGTTTGGTATGCCTCCCTATCTTCGTCCCACTGCGTTTCCTTATATTTCCTGAAGGCCAGTCTTTTGGCTCTAACCTTTTCAGCTATTGTTCTTGAGAACCAAAGTGGTTTCCTTCTTCTTTTATTCTTGCTTTTCTCTCTAACACAATGGGATGTTGCTTCAAGTATTGCATCTTTAATGCTTGCCCACTTTGCCTGTACCCCCTCATCTGTATTTCTTCAAATTTGCCCATAATGGACATGCAACGGCCTCTTAGCATCTTGCACGCCCAATGGACTAATTTGCATGGGGCCATTTGAATATCACACTGTGAGCTACTGGCACTGTCGGTTCTGATGGAGCTGTTCCCTGCACTGTTGGGGCAATGCTACTCGGCTTATCACTGCGCTGGCATTCTCCTATGTTCATTTGAATAGTGCCGGTGTGCTATCTGACTAAATATATTGTCCTCAGAGTTGTTTGCAACAGGCATGTGCAGCCCAAACCTTTGTGCTCCACTTTGCCCATTTTTGAATATCTGGCCCCAGGTGTTATAACAAACAAAGCAAAAGAAGTTGATTTTATATACACTGCGATGCATTGTTTTAAAATAACTTGTGACCGGATATTAGAATGAGAAAGACTTCACAGGAAGGCTGGCTGGGCAATGATTAGGAGCAGGTCTATAGTTGTGAGGGAATGATTAACAGGAAGTGCTAAAATATTCGCAACAGAGGCTAAATGGATGCCTAGCTATAGACCTGTTCCCATTCATTGCCCACCCACCCACTCTTCTTGTTTAGTCCTTCTCACCCTTCCTTGTAAATCTTTTTACTGTCCTGACATAAAAGTATCAAACTATCCAGCAACTATCCAGTGACTGCTGTTTTCTAAGGACCAATGCAACTAAAATCTTTTATCATACAATGGACTTCAGAATTCCCATAATCCTAGCAACTCATTAGTTGAAACACATCTCATGACTGTTCATTAGTTTCCAGTGCATGTATGGTTTGCCATCAGCCTAACATAACATACCTAGCAATAACCTTACTACACAAAAATCAAACTTTTTTCCATTTTAAAACTATAACAACCCACTTCAGGAAATGCACTTCTTGAGAATTAATGTACTTCTCGAACAATGAACTGTTGGCCTTATGCCTTCCAATTCACCCAAGACATGCCATATTCCTCTAGAAATGCATGCCCTGTCATAGGCAATTGCTTACTTAGGGCCCAGTATTCAAAAATGCACCTGGCAATGGTGCAAGTGAGTGCTCAGCGCAACTGAGTTGCGCTGGAGCAACTAAGGTATATATTTAAGAGATGTGCCATGGCACATCCCTTCTGAATATAGCAAAGAATGCACCCTGTGCAAATACAATGTGCCTGCACATCCCCCCAAACAGGTCTGAATACCAGGAATGGGTAATGCGCTGGTGCATCAGAGATACGCCGTGCATAAATTCCTGATATTCAGACACCGATATGCAAATGGACCATTATGCATGCAAGGTGCAAATGGGGCCATTTGCATGTCATTATGGCTCCATTTGCATGAGTTGTGCAGGTCTGTCCAGCAAAATGCACCTACCACCCCACACACCATGCGGTGCTGGCAGTGGAGGTTCGGAGGTACCCCCCCCAGCCCATAGCACCAATCACCATGCTGATGATTACACTTATATTCTTGGTGGTTCAGTGGAACCCCCCACCCCTCCCGTGGCAGTGATCGCCGTGTAAAAGATCATGCCCATGTCCCTGGTAGGCTACTGGAACCCCCCCCCTCCCATAGCGGGGATCGCCATGTAAAAAAAATGCCCATGTCCTCGGTAAGCTACTGGAACCCCCCACTCTGCCTGTAGTGGCAATCACCATGTAAAACATAATGCACATGTCCCTGGTAGGCTACTGGAATCCCCCTCCTCATCCTGACCCTCCGATCGCCGGCGCTGTAATGTGATAGTCATCCCTGGCAGTCCAGTGGTTCCTCCCTCCCCACCCAAATCCCTGATCTCTGTCAAAATATAATACTACACTTCCCTGGTGGTCCAGTGGTACCTCTCACCTCCCCACCCACACAGGACCCCCAGTCCACCCAGCTTCCTCCCCGCTGGTCATTGGCAGGCAGCATACCGGCCCACATACCACCACAGCTGCCCGCCGAATGACAGCTTACAGTACTGGCTGCAAGCTTATTGGTCCACACTGTGAACCAATGGGCTTGCAGTGCATACTGTAATAAATCACATCTTTGTGAATGAATGACTTCATTCACAAAGTTGTGAATAATTACAGCATGCATTGCAAGCCCATTGGTCCGCAATGTGAACCAATGAGCATGCAGCCACTGCTGTAAGCTGTCATTCTGTGGGCAGCCACGGTGGTATGTGGGTGGGTATGCTGCCCGCCGATGACTGGAGGGAGCTGGGTGGGCCGGGGGTCCTGTGGGGGGTACCACTGGACCACCAGGGAAGTGTAGTATTATATTTCAACAGAGATCAGGGATTCGGGAGGGGAGGAGGGAAACACTGAACTGCCAGGGATGATTATAACATTACGGCACTGGTGGTCGGATGGTCAGGATGGGGAGGGGGTTCCAGTAGCCTATCAGGGACACGGGCATTATGTTTTACATGGTGATTGCCACTGTGGGAGGGGTGGGGGGATCCAGTAGCCTACCAGGGACATGGGCATTCTTTTTAACATAGCGATCACCCCTATGGGAGGGGTAGGTGTACCACTGGACTACCAGGGTTGTGTATTTATTTTATTTTCAGTGATCGGGGAGTCAGGAGGGAAGGGGTGTACCACTGGACTACCAGGGATGTGTAATTATGTTATCTATGATGATTGGGGTGTTGGGAGAGAAGGGTGGTACCACTGGACCAACAAGGCCTATTGTGTGTGCGTGTGCACGGTGTTGGGGGGATTGCCACACAGGGCTGGCAGCTGCTGTGTTGCACACTGTGATACAATGGCCCACCGGTGGGTGGCCTGTACTTGAGCCATTTTTTGTGGGCTCAACTTTGAGCCCAGGTATGCAGTACATCCTGTGTTGTGCCAGCAGATGCACCACATCCTGTGCTGAATATCGGGATGTGCCACATATGCATGTGCACACCCCCTGGAGATGTGCTGCATACATTATCTTTGCACCCCAGTGCATTGGGACTTGCACTGCTCAATTCCCTTTTCTGGATATTGCCCCAAGGCATAGTTCTGGGGTTACGCTGGTGCAACTCAGTTGCGCCAGGCACAATCCCTTTGAATATCTAACCCTTATTGCGTACTAATCGTGACTGTTCAGTTTATTACCTACTGTAAAGTCAATAATCCCAGTGCGAATATTTTAAATAAAATTAAAAATCTGTTTCCATTTTGGTATGTCAAGTATAAAAGAATGTTAGGTAAAAGTATAATATAGGAAAAATATAAGACTTACATATAGGATATACCGTCATATCGACATATCGTCAGTGTCAGTGGCTCAGTAGGTAGCACATTCGCCTCTGAGGTCGGGAGATCAGAGAACTGTGGGTTCAGTTCCCACAACTGGCACTTGGGTTACTATCCCAATACTGACACTGTAGTGCAGCATGAAAGGGGTGCTGCATTTCTGAGGTGCCGTCTTTCGGATGAGATGTTAAACCGAAGTCCCATCTGCCTGGATTGGTGGTAGTTCAGGTGGATGTTCAAGATCCCATGGCACTTATCGAAAAGAGTAGGGGAATTTCCCCGGTGTCCTGGCCAAATTTCCCTCATTCACTGAAAATACCACCAGCAGCTTAATCTGGTTCAAGGTCAGTTGGCATTCATCTGTATCCTCCTCCCCCGGGTCGTGCCTGAAAATAGGCAGGATTTGTCTAGTGCACTTACCCGGTCAACAAAAAAAAAAGGAAACTAAAAATACAATGGCCTGTGTTCAAATATGCCATTTATTTCCATGAGTAAGGGAGTGGGACCATAACTCATGAGTGGCAAAGCCATGAATGGAAATTAATGATATGCCACCTAGCTGAGGGTGGGGGTGGGGGTGCCATTTTGGACATTTCTATGAACCCATAAAAATACTGATTCTGGAAAAATTATTATTGCAACCTCAAAATTTTTCCATATTACAGATTTCCATAACTGTCCCACAATTAAAATAGTTTCTGCTTAGATGGATTAGGCAACCTTTATTTTAATTAAAGGCAGATCCACAGCTCAGCCCCTTAGTGAGAAAAAAACATCAGATCTCCTTGAATCCTCTAATCAGGGATGGGCAGAGAGCCATTCTGGGCTCCAACTAGAAAATCCATACATGCCAAATGGCAATAGTTTAATGATGTAGTTTATGTGTACGACAGGGGAAGGGCCAGGAGTGCAGACCACAAGACTGAAGGAAAACATTTGCTGCATTTAGTGTCAGACAGACTGTCTTTCTTTATTTCTGTAATCAGAACTATATTTAATTTTCTTCAATTCCAACAAAACATTCAACAGTAAATTAATAGTACACCATCTGTACAACAGGCTATATATACAGTAAGCTTGCGATACATAAATGTCATCTGAGGCTAACTACATAGTATATGGTTCATTTACTGCTATTATTATTATATAGTCCTAGCGGAGTCTGGGCCAAGCAAGCAAGAATCTAGCCTGTCCTCCACTCAGAGAACAACTCCTTCAGTCTCTGCTTCCTAATGAGACCACATGACCAGATGCTTAAATTTAGCTTCTACAATCCCATGGACACTTTCTAAATCCTGCACTGTCTCCATTTTTTAAGGCTGGTTAGTGAAGCTAAAAGCAGACTTCTTGTTAGAAATCTGCTCAGCATGGTGAAAACCAGAAAATGTGAGCTTCCCTGTTTTGACCCTTCTGAGGGAAAAAGTAAGTGGGTGCTGACAGCAGCATAGCTGTGATGCAGTGCTATAGATCACAAATGTATCTACATCACCACAGAACAAGATGCATTCATTTGTTTCTGTGGCAGGAGAATCCTGCTACATTGGTGGAAAATTATGCGTGCCCTCTACTGAGGGGGACCAACAGGAGTCCTGAAGAGGTGGCAGCAATTGGCAAAGTGTCCCACTCTGGTAAGGAGAGACAGGAGGGAGGATTCCCCTCATGCTAGCGGCAACTCAAAACTGTCTCCTCTGCCGAGGGGGAGCAGAAGTAGTCCCACCATACAGGCAATAATAGGCAATGTGTTCCCCTCTCCTGAGGAGGACTGACAGGAATCCCTCTGTGTAGTAATAATGGGCAAAGTGTCCTCCTCTGCTGTGAGGAACCAGGAGGAGTCAGCAGCAAAATGAGCACAGTACCGGACAGACTTCTGCCCACATCTCCCAGTGGTACTTACTGGCATTGTCAGTCTGAGCCTTCCCGCACATCATCTCCCCAGTGGTACCTCTTATGTTTGCATTTAATCTTTTTATTAAGACTTATTCAAAATACAAAACAATGATACAGACAACATTCATTAATAAGGCTTTCCAACAGTATGATATGAATCATAGTATAGCAGACCATAATAGCAGTCGATGTGTCTTTATACAGAACACAAAGTGTTATACTGCATTATAAGGTCTATTCAAAACAGCAAAAGAAGTTAAGAGATATTGCTGCTATAATGCGTAATGTTATATTACATTGAGAAATAATCATAACAGTATAGAGCCCATAGGTATCACAAAATCAAAATAATCCTGCCAACACAGTCTAAACTCATTCAAATGGTCACTGGCCAGGTAGGATATGCGTTCTAAGAAAGCAGTTTGTGTCAAACTATCAAGAATGTCTGTAAAGAGGGTATCACAACAGATTTCCAATGCATTAAGATTAAATGTTTAACTTGCATAAAAGCAAGCTCAACCATCCATGATGGTATCTAGACAGTTTAATATTTTGGTCTGTGACACCCAACAGTATATATTGAGGGTCAAGGGGATGTTGCAACCAACAATGTTGGAAACAAAGTGGCAAACCCTTTGCCACAGGACCAATATTAGTTTGCATGACCAAAAAATATGTAGTAAGTCTCCGTCTGAGCAATTACAATGCCAGCAATGATCATTTGGTAGTAAACCAAAATGGTAAAGTAGTGATGGAGTTATTTACCATAGGTGAAGAATCTTATATTGTAAAAGTATGCTATAAGCATCTTTAAACATGTTGTGGCAAAGGTTCCAACAATGCCTCTATTGTACATCAGTTATATTAGAACGTAAAGCTGAATTCCATTTGGCTCTGGCCAAAAGTGATTGCTCTGGCAAAGGTGTCTCTAGTAAATTTATAGAGTCTACTGACCAGGCCAGAAGTATTATTAATCCATGAAGTAATAAGGTCAGTAGAGGAGGTTGTATATAAATTTTTGGTAGTAAATGTGAGATTGCAGTAAGTACTTGTAGAAATTTCCAAAAATCCTGTTTCAGTATATGCCATTTGGCTTGTAAGCATGAAAAGGGTTGTAATATAGAAGAGTCAGTAATCACCATTACACCCAGGTAAAATACACCTTTATGCTTCCAGGAATTCCAAAATAATGGCCAATCATCCAGGGTAACATCAACATTGCCCCATATGGGAGTGTATAAAATAGGTAAAGGATTTGTTTTTAGCCAGTTATGTAATTTAAACCAGTACTATACTGAAGTGTGAATAGAAGGGTGTATTTTTAAATTTTTAGATAGGGAGTTAAATAAAAAATTAGCCGGAATACCTCCTAGAATTAGAGACGTTTCCATGGTTACCCATAAAGGAGTTTCAGAATTGGATCTGACAAACCATTTTACAGTCTGTGAACCCGAAAGGTCCATAAATACATCAAAAACCAAGGAAATCCAAGGCCACCTCTAGACCAGTGAGCCCGTAGTTTAGTTTGACTAAGCCTAGGGACATGTCCCTCCCATAAAAAGTCCCCTATCATTTTGTCTATCTTCAACAAAAAATAGTGAGGCAAATAATTGCGGGATATTAGAAAACAGGTATAGAATTTGGGGTGTAATAGTCATTTTTATGGCTGCTATCTTGCACACGAAAGATAAACTGAGGGGTTTCCAATGCTCTATGGTTGTTTTGATGTTATTTAATAAAGAAGGGAGATTAGCTTCCCAAATCATGTCCAAATTGGGTAGAATCTTAATACCTAAATAGGAAAATTTGCTAGCCTTGCTTGTATAGCAGAAAGCAGCTAACTAAAAGAAGCTACATTTTCTTATTAATTTAACACTTATATCTCAGCAGGAGTCAGTGTCTGTTGAGATTAAGTAGACAGATACTTTATTAGAAGTAGAAGGGGTCCTTATTTAGGATGAAAAAGAAAGAAAAGAAAGAAAGTCATTGTGTGTTCTGTGCTGGGAAGGGTACTGTATCAGCTGACTTTGCTAAACCAGTAGGAGGAGAGAGAGCTTAATTGGGGGTGTGGCTTAGACACTACAAAAGCAGGTGACTCAAACTACAATTTCCTGTTGCTAGTCTTTTTTCTTATTAATTTAACACATATCTCAGCAGGAGTCAGTGTCTGTTGAGATTAAGTAGACAGATACTTTATTAGAAGTAGAAGGGGTCCTTATTTAGGGATGAAAAAAAGAAAGAAAAGAAAGAAAGTCATTGTGTGTTCTGTGCTGGGAAGGGTACTGCATCAGCTGACTTTGTTAAACCAGTAGGAGGAGAGAGAGCTTAATTGGGGGTGTGGCTTAGACACTATAAAAGCAGGTGACTCAAATTACAGCTTCCTGTTGCTAGCCTTTTTTCTTACTAATTGCCCTCCTTCCACCCACCCTAAGCCAGTTCTACTTTTATAGCCACTGGATTTGACTGTCAACAGGAACTTCCTGTTTGGCAGTAGGAAGGGAAGGATCATAGAGAAACATTGGTTTTGTCAACCATAAAGGAAAAAAGTAGCTCACCCCCCCAGCTGCTGGTGGTCTGACATTGAGCAAGGAAGAAGGAGGCTACTGAAGAAGATAGGAAGTTGCTGTCCCAGAACAGGAAGGGTGAGAGTTGTAAGGAGAGAGAGAGTAAGCATACAGAGAAACAGGAGAAGGGACACAAAAATAAGGCATGATAGGAGTGGTGCAGTGCAATGGCAGTGGGTCGGCAGTGTTCTGGGAGACATTCTGGAGGCTGTGATGCTGCCCTATTTGTAGGCACCTCTCTGGTCTGAGAAGAGGTTGCCCATCTCAGGCTGACCTTGCTTGGATTGTGAAACCTCCTCCCCTCAAGGGACCACCAGGGCCAATGCCACTACCTCAGAGGTTGCCAAGAAAGAGGAGAGGCTGGACCAGGGTGGGCTCAGGAGGAGAGGGTGGTGGAACAGAGTTGCATCCTCAGCTGTACCTCTCCACAATTCATTCACTCTTCTGGTGGATAGTGGTTCCTCTATGGAGGCACCTGCAGTGGAGACCAAGGAGGATGCTGGGAACCTTCAGGGAGACCCACAGGAGGGTGGCATGGGACTCGGGAAGGAAACAACCCTGGTGGGACCAATCATTAGGGGGTAGAAATGGGGAGGAAGGGAGCGGAGGTAGGTGCCTTCCTGCTGCCACGCTTGGAGGGACAGAAAGTGAATCCCCAGGATCGTGGGAGGAACTGCACAAGGAGGAGCTGGATGTCATTGTCCACCTAGGGACAAATGATCTGGCTAGGAATGGGATCAGAGCAGTGCAAGAGGTTTGTAGAGTTGGGAAGGGCCTTAGACAAGTAGGCATACAGTAACCTTCTCGGAGGTGCTGCCTGTCTATGGCAAGGGTGATGCTAGGGCACCCTCACCAGGGAATTCAAAGAGTGGTTGAAACACTGGTGTGGAGCTCAGGGTTCGGCTTCATTGGGGACTGAGAGCCACCTGGAGAGATGCAGACCCATACTGGTGCGATGGTCTGCATCTGTCCAGGGGGAACCAGGATCCTAGGTGGAGGTTTAAATGCTTTCCATTGGCAAGCATTTAAACTAGCCAAGGGGAGGCACTGAAAAGGAGCAGGGAAACCCAGCCTCCACAAAACATGGTAACTAGTGAGGTAAACACCAAGGTAGAGAAGTTATTAGAGAGCAGGACAGAGGTAAATGTAAAAAAGGCAAAGGCAGTAAGGACAGGAATGGGGCTAAAAGGGGTAAGGCTATCAAAAAGTGGAGGGTGATGAGTACCAGTGCCAGTAGTCTGTGTAACAAGCCCCCTGAACTAGTGGCCTTGATGGAAGAGGGTTGCCTGGATATTGTGGCAGTCCCAGAAACATGGTACACAGAGAACCATGACTGGGATGTCAACATACCAGGATACACAATCTACAGGAGGGTGAAAGAGGAGGAGAAGTAGCTCTCTATGTAAAGGAAGGGATCAAAGCAACAGAACTAAAGAGTAAACAGGGAGCAGATGAGGCACTCTGGGTCACCCTAGAGACAGGAAATGGCACCACACTCTGCATGGGGGTTGTATACAGACCCCCATCTCAGGGGGAGGGAATGGACAAGGAAATGATAGAAGGCTTCCTTAGAATGGCAGAAAAAGAGGAGATATTGTTGATGGGGAACCTGAATATGCCAGATGTTAACTGGAGCACCTTTGCTGCAGGCACATCCAAGAGCAGGGTCATTCTTGATGCCCTACAGGGGGCATGCCTCAGACAACTAATATTGGAACCCACTCGGAAGGGAGCAGTCTTAGACCTGGTACTCTCAAACGGGACGGAGAAAGAATCTCAGATTTAGAAGTGGTAGCCATCTGGGAACAAGCGACCACCGAACAGTGTGGTTCACAATAACACCGCCATACAATCAAGCCATAGAAAAGCAAGAGTATTGGACTTTAGGAGGGCTGACTTTGGGAAAATGAGAGAGTGCCTCAGAAAAGTACTAGCAAACAGGCAAGAAGGAGGGTGGAGGAGCAATGGGAGTAATCAAAACAGCCATCACAGAGGCAGCAAGCCTTGTGTAAAGCAAATCAACAAAACACAACGAAGGAAAAAACGCTATGGTTCTCTCAAAAGAGGTGGCAGGAAGGTTAAGGAGAAAAGGATAGCATTCAAGAAATATAAGGAAACACAGAAGAAGCAAGACAGAGAAGTTTGTCAGATAAAGCAGAAAGGGGCTAGGAAGGCAGTCAGAATAGCAAAGGCCCAAACTGAGGAAAGGATAGCCAATTCTGTTAGGAAGGGGGATAAGACCTTTTATAGGTACATTAGGGAGCGAAGAAAGACCAAAGGAGGAATACAGAGGCTTAATAAAGGGAAGGGAATGTGGGTAGAGGGTGACAGTGAAAAAGCAGGGATACTGAATGAATATTTCTGCTCAGTATTCACAAAGGAAGAGGAGGGGGAGGTACCTAAACCAAACAAGAGAAACGCTCTGAAGACGGGGGTTAATACCAGTCCATTTACAGAAGAAAGGGTTCTGAAAGAACTAATAAAATTGAAGGTGGACAAAACAATGGGGCCTGATGGGGATTCACCCAAGAATTCTAAAAGAACTAAGTGTAGAACTAGTGACACCGCTGACTACTCTCTTTAACAAATCATGGGAGGATGAGGTGGTACCTGAGGACTGGAGGAGGGTTAGATGTGATTCCTCTTCACAAAAGTGGGAGCAGGACAGAGGCAGAAAACTACAGACCAGTTAGTTTGACCTCAGTGGTGGGGGAAAATGATGGAATCACTTCTGAAGGAAAGAATTGTTGAGTACCTAGAGGCCAGTGGGGCACAGGACCCATTGCAGCATGGATTCACGATGGGAAGGTCATGTCAGATGAATCTAATAGATTTCTTTGACTGGGTGACCAAAGTAGTAGACCAGGGAGGGGCTGTGGACATGGCCTACCTAGATTTTAGCAAGGCATTTGATACAGTCCCACACAAAAGATTAATATATAAGTTAGGCAGCCTTGGAGTGGGTCACAAGGTGGTAGCCTGGATAAACAATTGGCTAGACAACAGGACACAAGGGTAGTAGTAAATGGGTACACAGTGAAGAAAGGAGGTTACTAGGGGTACCACAGGGTTCAGTACTGGGACGGTCCTTTTAATGTCTTTATAAGTGACATTGCAGAGGAACTGGAAGGAAAGTATGTCTCTTTGCAGATGACACAAAGATCTGCAACAGGGTTGATACACAAGATGGAGTGAAAAGGATGAGAAGGGACTTGGCAAGGTTGGAGGAATGGTCAAATGTATGGCAGCTCAGATTCAATGCAAAGAAGTGCAAGGTAATGCACATGGGAAACAAAACCCAGGGAAGAGTACACATTGGGGGTGAGATACTGACAACAGTAAAATGGAAAGGGATCTGGGGGTAATTATATCAGATGATCTAAAGGTGGGCAAGCAACGTGAGAAGGCAGTAAGGAAGGCTGGGGGATGCTGGGATGCATAGGAAGAGGCATCAATAGTAGAAAGCAGGAAGTTGTTATCCTCTGTACAGACAGTTGGTGAGACCCCATCTGAGTACTGTGTGCAGTTCTGGAGACCCCATCTCCAGAAGACATAGACAGAGTGGAGGCTGTCCAGAGGAGGGCAACCAAAATGGTGAAGGGTCTGCACCAGAAGACATAGAAGAAAGACTAAAGGAGCTTAATATGTATACCCTTGAGGAAAGAAGGAGAGGGGGACATGATAGAAACATTCAAGTACCTCAAGGGAATCAACAAAGTCCAAGAGGGTAGCATTTTCAGAAAAGAGATGTGCAAGAACAAGGGGCACAATTTGAAGATAGAGGGGATGGCTCAGAGGTAATGTGAGGAAGTATTCTTCACAGAGAGGGTTGTGGATGCATGGAACAGCCTCCCTGAGGAGGTCGTGGGGTCAAGAACATTGGGGGAATTCAAGAATGCATGGGATAGACATAAGGCAGTCCTGGTGGGGGGTAGGAGGAAGTAAGCTGTTGGTTAACTAAGATCTGCAGCTCATCTGTTAGGTAGGAAAATAGGCAGACTAGGTGGGCCAAGCGGTCCTTATCTGCCTTCAAATTCTATGTTTCTATGTTTCTAAATGCCTTGGGTGGGGTCCAGCAAACTCCAAGAGGGATGTTCATATAAGATTTGCAAAATTGGTTCAAAGGTAGTATCTCAGTTTTCTTGTAGTTCACAGTTAAGCCAGATAAAGTATTAAAAATATTCAATCATGAGTTTAAGGGTTCAGCAGCAGATTCTAAATCTTCTAATAAAATTAATAAGTCATCGGCATAAGACAATGAAGTGTATTGTATATTGCCTATAGAAGTACCTTTGATCACTATAGATTGGTGATGTGCAGCAGTTAGAGGTTCGAGGGCTAAAATAAAAAAGAAATGGGGACAGGGGACAGCCTTGTCTAGTTCCTCTAGCAAGGTGAAAGGGTTGGGATAAGATGGAATTTGTTAATACCTGTGCTGAGTGTGATGTGTATAGAAGTCTTATCCAGGGGCAAAAGGAGTCATCGATACCCAGGTTGGAAAGTACTAGACAGAGAAAGTTCCAGTTTAAAGAATCAAAACCTTTTCAAAATCAACTGCTATGGCAGCTGCAGGAGATGTAAGAGATTTAGCTTTATGCATGATATTTAACAAAGAGCGAAATGGTAAGAACCAGATCTTCCTTTAACAAATCCCACCTGGGATCGGTGAACTAAATAAGGAATAAGGGTTCAAGACATATAGCTAGTTTAGCAAAATATTACCATCAGGGTTAAAGGAAATTTCTGACATAAAATATTGGGCCTCATAGCCCAATACCTTATATCGCCGTGAGCTGATGCATGATAAAATTTTAATTTAAAAGTGCCTGTGTTTAGTAGTGGAAGGGATTGTAACTGGTGCCAAACCCATGGCCAGCCAGTCCCTTCCAGCTTTCTGGTGCATCCACCTTGCCCCGCTCCACCCCCTCACTTTAAGATTTTGTGACGTGTGAACAGGGAGAGCACGGGGGCGATCCCCATTCAAGTCTATGGGGACTGTTTTAAATGCTGTTTTTTAGTAAATTTAAGCACTCCTAGAGGAAAATTAAAGCCATCGCTTAACTAGTAGGATTTCTCCACACTGCCACAGTTATTGGGCTCTGAAGCCTAATACCTTATGGCACTAGATCAGAACTAACTTTTAAGTAAAAAATAGGGACGATAGTTGAGAGGAGGAGGAAATATCTCTGTTTTTTGGGGAAGCACTGTAACAATTGCTTCAGTCATGGATTGAGGCAAATAGGCTAAAAAGCAGCTTCTTGAAATACTTTACATGATAAGTGGAATAATTCAGCTGGATGTTTATAAAATTCCATGGAAAGCCATCACTCCGGGATTTTCCAGCTTTCAGGGACAAAAGGCACGCAACGCCCTCTGTTGAAAATGGTCTATCTAAGGAATCCGCTAAGTCAGAGAGAAGGTGTAAAAGAAGAACTTTTCCAAAAAAATCTTTAATAAGGGGAGATTGTGGAGTGGGGGGAGATGAATATGATTTTTTGTAGAATGAGGTCATAATCTGATTAATTGAGGGATTGTCTGTACAGACACGTCCAGAAGCATCTTTTAAGCCAGCAATGTGGTGCTTCATTTGTTGAAAACAGAGTAGATAGGCTAATAGTTTGCCACCCTTCTCCCCTCCCTCCCAATATTTACGTTTATATCTGAACAGCATGATTTCCATTTTACGAGAAATTAGCTCATTAATTTGCGTATGAAGTTGGAGAATTTCATAATGGAAGGGGTGAGGATCTGTATGTATAGTGGCTGAGTATTGAGATTCCTTAAGTTTAGTGTGTTTTCAAAGTTACTTAATTGTTGCTCCCTCAATCTTTTCCTGTGGGTGGGCGAACTAATAATTTCACCCTGGAGTGTAGCTTTAAGTCCCAGTGGTACCTCTGGCACCATCACTGCTCCTCTGTGTCCTCCCAGCGCAACTGTCTTTCTCTACCTCTGACAGCAATTCTGCACTGGAGTCTGTGCTAGAGGACTACTCTGTGGCAGCCTGGGAGGGAAGGTGAGCAAGGAAACAGCAGGGCACATTTATTTCCATGAGGCAGGTTTAAGATAGCAAAGATGATGAAGGAGAGAGTAGACTCCATCCCAAATCAGTCCTGCATCCTCTCTCTGTCTATCTGTGTTGGCACCTTGGACAGGAGTTACCGAGCATTGACATGGAGCCCAAAGCAGTGAGTGACACTTTGCTCCCTTCTAAGTAACTAGTGCCAGTGACCTGCTGTGACACCCCATCTAATACAACCTCCCCCCTCCAAAATCCCAGAGCCACAACAGCAACACTGACTGGCATATTGACAGAAAGAATAAGCATTTGTCAATGTCAGATGTTGTTTGCTTGTATTTGCTGTTTAGGTGTTTGGCACTGATAGTGCAGAGGCAACATTTACAGATGTGACAGTTCAGCTATGTAAATAGTTCATTCCATATCACTGACTAATTCTTGCCTTCAAGCTAGGCCATTCCTGTTTAAATACCTCAGGTAAGCAACAAAAAGAAAACACCAGCTTCCTTTTTGTCTTTCTTTTCCCTTACAAACTTACTTGACATGATACATTCTGGTTTTCTTATGTAATAACTTGTCCATCATTGAGTGGGATCAGGGGAGCAACAGAAATGGAGCAAGAGGAGAGAGAGGTACCCAGGGTGTCACATCAGGATGAGGATAAAAAGGCCAGTAAGGTGGAGGGGACGGATGATGCTATCTCCACCGAAATGGTGTGGTTAGCCCTCAAGGCCCTAAAGAAAGACAAATCTCCTGGGCCGGAAGGCATTCATCCGAGAGTACTATGGGAATTGGCAGACATACTGGCTGCACCCCTGGCGGAGCTCTTCAACAGGTCGCTTGAGACAGGAAGGGTACCTAGGGATTGGCGAGAGGCACATGTGGTGCCAATCCATAAAGGGGGGTCGAGGGAAGTAACAGGTAACTATAGACCCATCAGTTTGACCTCGATGGTGGGAAAATTAATGGAGAGTACACTAAAGGAACGATTGGGGGTGTACTTGGAGGAGGTGGGAGGTCTGGACAGTCAGCAACATGGGTTTGTGCCAGGTAGATCATGTCAAATCAATCTTGTGGCATTCTACGAATGGGTAACATCAGAAGTGGACAGGGGAAAGCCTGTGGATGTATTATTCTTGGACTTCAGCAAGGCGTTTGACTCTGTCCCGCACAATGGTCTGGTGGAGAAACTGATGGGGTTGGGAGTAGGCCCTTTGATGGTCAGATGGATTGAAAACTGGCTAGCTGGATGTACCCAGAGAGTAGTGGTCGGTGAGAAGCTCTCAAACCCTAGAGAGGTCGGTAGTGGGGTACCGCAGGGTTCGGTCCTGGGTCCGATCCTGTTTAATGCATACATATCAGACATCAGGGAGGGTATAGGGTGTGAAATGAGTTTCTTCGCTGATGACTCCAAGATGGGAGCAGTAGTTGAGGGAGAAGAGGGGAGGTTGGCCCTGCAAGGGGACCTGGGCACCCTGGAAAGCTGGGCTCACACATGGAAATTAAATTTCAGTATCACCAAGTGCAAGGTGTTACATCTTGGGCGGGGAAACCCTAAACACAGGTACACCCTGGGAGGGGAGGTGCTGGAGGCCTCAATAGGGGAAAAAGACCTAGGGGTCATGGTGGATGCATGTATGAATAACTCTGAGCAGTGCAAGAGAGCGGCTAGCAAGGCATACAGGATGTTGGGATGCATCGTAAGGGGGATCACCTCTAGGAATAGGGAAGTGATTCTGCCGCTGTACAATGGACTGGTTAGACCACACCTTGAGTACTGTGTACAGTACTGGAGACCAAACTTGAAGAGGGATATACAGCTCCTGGAGAGGGTACAGAGAAGCAACTAAGATGATACGAGGACTAGGGGATTTGACGTATGAGGGCAGACTTGAGGAGCTCTGCCTATTTTCATTAGAGGAGAGGAGAAACAGGGGGGACATGATTGAGGTCTTCAAGTACCTCAAGGGAATAAATAGGGTAAACATGGAGGGGATCTTTATACTAAAGCAGGGAGGTATCACCAGAGGGCATGGTTTGAAGTTGGAAGGTGGAAGGGTGAGGGGGGGGAAAAGAGGAGGAGGTTTTTCACTGAAAGGGTGGTGGACCCTTGGAATGCACTGCCTGGCGAGCTGGTTCAGAGATCCACAGTGGACGGCTTCAAGAGAGGGTGGGACAGACACAGAAAGTGGATGTATCAGATGATGGCCTGGCCCATGGGGCTGGGGATGGATGATAGGGACTTCTGGAACACAAGGTGGGGGGAAGGCCTCGGCACCCAACTAGGGATCTGAGGTTCGAGCAGACTCAATAGGCCTAATCTGCTGGCAATTAGTATGTTAGTATTTTAAGGGGTTTACTCAGAAGGCAATGCCTGCTCATTTAAGTAAGATCAGCTTTTAGAGGGAGGGGGCTCAATGAGTTTGTGAATGTCGATGTTTTGCCTAGCACTTTAGTACCAGCAAGGAAAACGGAGCAATGGAGGAGAGGGAGACAGCTTTAAGCAAATGAAATTGACGAAGTGCTCTGTCATTGGAGTGCTTCATTTGCTTCAACTACACAAAGTTTCCACCCATAAACTGTGAACCACTGTCATACTTAGCTTCCATAATCATTGGTCTGTCAAGGACAAGCACAATGCAGCTTGCCCTGCATTAGGTTATTCAGCGACACACCTCTGAAATTTATTTTATTATTTTATTATTATTATTTATTAATAATAAATAATAACCTCTGAAATGTCACTGCTGTAGCAAAAACATTTACTGCGCAAGCAACATAGAAATGTAGAGGGGATGATGACATTCAAAATGTAGTGGAAATATGCAGTTATGGTATATAGTGGGGGTAAGTAATTTCACATTGTGGCGACATGCAGTTTCAGACTGGGAGGAGAAGCACTTTCAGAATGTTTGTTGCATAAACATTTTTGAAATTTGGTAAGGATGTGTAAATGTGGAATGTGGCAGGGATGTGCAATTTCAAAATGCAGTGGGGATGCACAAGTTTCGATTGTGTGCATAGCACAGTTCCAGAATGCTGTGAGCATGCACAATTTTGGAGCATGGCATGGATGCATACTTTAAGAATGCAACCTGGATACTTAATTTTGGAAGCAGCAGTGGCAGTGACACGCAATTCTGGAATGAGGACAGGATGTGCAATTTTGAAATGTAGTGGGAATGCAGAATTTTAGAAAGAGACAGGGATGCACCATTTTGGAATGCAGCAGGGGTGCAACTTCAGAATGTGGTGTTGATGCAACTTCCAAAATTCGTATACACATTTCAAAATTGCAATTTCCTCACTGCATTCAAAAATGCTGCTTCTCCAGAGCATCCCAAAATTGTGAGTTCCTGCCATATCACAAAAGTGTTCAGCCCCACTACATTTTGACATACTGTTTCTATGCCACATTCCAAGATGAATTTCCCCTAATATATTGTGAAATTAAGTGCCCCTGCAGCATTCTGGGATAGTTCCATCCCTGCCATATTGTAAAATTGCATGCAACTACCACATTTAGAAACTGCAGAGCCCTACCATGCCCCCTAACATGTTCCAAACTTGCACAAAAGATTAATAAACAAATTAGCCAGCTTGGGAGTGGATCCCAGGGTGGTAGCCTGGGTAAAACATTGGCTGGACAACAGGACACAGAAGGTATTAGTAAATGGAGTCCACGCCAAAGAAAGGGGGGGTTACTAGCAGGGTGCCACAGGGTTCAGTACTGGGTCTGGTCCTTTTTTTTATTTTATTTACTATGTTTTTTGCTCCCGGGGCGCTCATCCATCTGCTCACTCCTGCACCAGTCTCGCATCCCCAGTTACCGCTATCTGATACAGATACTCACTGGCTTGCCCCCAAGGGTAGGGCCACAGAATCATGACCCACCCACCTATGACAGGTGAGTGTCAGCAAACTGACGTTGCATCCCTGGCTCCCCAGGACAGGGTTTGGGACTAGTAGTGATGACTGCGGGACTGGGAATTAGTCTGTGGCAGAGCCCATAACACAATTATTTTTGAAATTTTTTCAACCAAATTTTCAACATAGGCATTTTGAGACCTCTGTTTATGAACAATGGCACAGTGATTTTGTTATTCTGTCCCGAATGTTAATTTCACACAGCAACCATGCCATTCTGCACCAGATGTGCGAAAACACATTTTGGGCAGGATGTGAAAAATGATAGCTATACCGTTCATAAGGCAGTGTGAAGAAATGGCAATGTTGAAAATCTGGAGTGAAAATATTAAAAATTCCTGAAGTTACAAGTGGGCATGGAAACTGCACAACGCATGCTCATAACAGTCATTTTTTCAAATGTTTTCACCAAATTTTCAACATAGGCATTTGAGACCTCCACTCATGAACAGTGTCACTGTGATTTTCTTACTCTGTCGAACATTTTTTCCCCACAGCATCATGCCATTGTGTGCCAGATGTGCAAAACACATATTGGACAGGATGTGAAAAATGACAGCTGTACCATTCATAATGAGGTGTGAAGAAATGGCAACGTTGAAAACCTGGAGAAAATTTAAAAAAATTCTCTAATTTATGAGCATGTGTGAAAACTGTGCAATGCACGCTTGTAACAGTCATTTTTTGTAATTTTTTTACCAAATTTTCAACATAGGCATTTTAGGACCCCTGCTCATGAACTGTGTCACTGTGATTTTCTTAATCTGTCCCAAACATTGATTTCCCACAGTGACAATGCCATTGTACCCAGATGTGCAAAAACATATTTTAGGCAGCATGTGAAAAATAATAGCTTTACTGTTTATAAGGAGGTGTGAAAAAATGGCAATGCTGAAAATCTAAAGTGAACATATTAAAATTCTCAAAATTCTGACGTGCATGGAAACTACTTATGCTCATAACACAGTAGTTTTAGAATTTTTCACCAATTTGCAACATAGGCTTTTTGGGAGCCCACTTCATGAACAGTGGCACTATAATTTCATTAATTGGTCCCAAACAGTGATTCTGCGCAGTGACCATGAAATCACCTTTCGGGACTGAATAACGAAATGAGAGTGACTAATTTCATGAGGTGGGGTCCCAAGAACCCCATGTTGAAAATTTGCAGCCAAAAGTCAAAAGAATGGCAGAGATATCCACCTAAGTTGAAACCTCCCCCATTGATGCCATTATACACCTTACCGGCCTTTCTTCAGTTCACGGTCAGCATTGAAGATTGCAGACATGTTCCTGCTCCACTGAAGATCGCGTTGCCAACCTCCGGAGGTAAGTATGGTGTGAGGGGGGTGTGGGAAGGTGGGGTGCACAGACAGTGGGTGCCGGTTGGGGAAGGGGGCGCCGCCAACAGTGAGGGACCATTTTCTTTGTTTCAGGTACTTTAAAAAAGGAACACTGCAGGCGGTTTCTTTCTTTACAGGTGTAAGAAAACAAATGTTGTGCACACTGGGGTGGGCTCCCAGTGTGCCCCATTTAACGGGGTGATGTTGCCCACACTGGGGTGGGCTCCCAGTGTGGCACACAATGGGGGTGGGGCAGGGGCAGGAACATGCTGGCCAACGTGCAGCTTCCGAGCACCATGGAGGCACACTGGGGTGGGCTCCCAGTGTGGCACACAATGGGGGTGGGGCAGGGCAGGAACATGCCGGCCCTGCGGTCAGGCTTCGAGCATGGAGGCACACTGGTGGGCTCCCAGTGTGCCACAATCTTGGGGGTGCATTAAACATGCTGATAGGGGGACTGGGCACCAACGAAGTTGGCTTTCTGGGGATTGTGAGAGCTGGACGATGTGAGCCGCTGCCATGTTTATTGAAATGTTTCACCAGGCAAGGCACGTACGGGAGGCATGTCATCTGTGCTGCTGCATGACGAGCTAATCTCTGATTGCAGCAGCAAGTTTGTTTCAAGTTGGTGGCACTGCATAAAACTTGTGTCACTGCTAGCATGCTCTCTAATTGGTGAATGAGGGACGCACCTTCTAAAGCGTTCCCTGCATTCGCCAAAACTTATCTACCTGTGCATTTCTCCTACTACCATCTCCTACTGCCACAAAATGTTGCTTGCACGTGTGCAAGACAGCATAAAAGCAGGATGAATGGAGTGACAAGACACCCAGACTGATAGTGTGCAGCAGTCTCCCCCAAAAAAAAAAACATACTCACACACAGTAGCTGGGACTTGGCTTTAAGTGAAAGACTTACCTGGTGGCAGGCTGGCAAGGTCTCTCCAAATTTGGAACTGTATTTTTATTATTTATTTATTGCAATGAGGGTGAAGATCACGGAAGTGGGGCTGATCTGCTCACCGACTGCATACAACAGCACAGGCTCCTGACAAATCCTTTTAACAAAATAAGTTAAATAGCAAACCAATGTGAGATGCTGTACTCTCACTGATAGGTGTATTATTTTAAACACAGGATCTCCATTTCATGGAAAGTGATGTCCTTTCAGTACAATATCTCTCTCTCTCTCTCTCTCTCTCTCTCTCTCTCTCTCTCTCTCTCTCTCTCTCTCTCTCTCTCTCTCTCTCTCTCTCTCTCTCTCTCTCTCTCTCTCTCTCTCTCTCTCTCTCTCTCTCTCTCTCTCTCTCTCTCTCTCTCTCTCTCTCTCTCTCTCTCTCTCTCTCTCTCTCTCTCTCTCTCTCTCTCTCTCTCTCTCTCTCTCTCTCTCTCTCTCTCTCTCTCTCTCTCTCTCTCTCTCTCTCTCTCTCTCTCTCTCTCTCTCTCTCTCTCTCTCTCTCTCTCTCTCTCTCTCTCTCTCTCTCTCTCTCTCTCTCTCTCTCTCTCTCTCTCTCTCTCTCTCTCTCTCTCTCTCTCTCTCTCTCTCTCTCTCTCTCTCTCTCTCTCTCTCTCTCTCTCTCTCTCTCTCTCTCTCTCTCTCTCGTATGCAGAGACCAACTTTCCAGCTGGTTTTCAAATTTGAGTAACCAGCTCTGGAATTATACTAAGGAGGGGTCAGTGGAGGTTGGGCACAAGGGCTAGGCCCTCATAGGTCTGAAGTGACATCTGTAACTCATCAAAGACAACCATTTATTTTAATGGGGGGGTGGTTCTGTTTAAAGATGTGGAGCCATCAGCCCCCTTTGGTCATATCAGAAGAAGATTTTTATTTAAACTTTTGTTAACCAGGTAATTGTTATGAGCCAAGGCCCATTTTCAAACATGACGTGGGACCGTAAAATACAGTCAAGATGTTACAAACAATAAGGCCACACACACTATACAATTACATAAAACATATAGCACAAACACAAGCCTGCAGCGCACTAACAGTTACTTTTAAGAGAATCTAGGTAACATTTCTTCAGGGAAGCTTTAAAACTAACATCATTCTATAAATGACGCATTTCCATGGGTATCTTGTTCCAAAAAGAAGGAGCAGAAACAGAATAAGCTTGCTCTGCAACACATCACAAGGTCAGAATACTGTGGGGATAAATGCTTCATTGTTCATAGTTTGCTGTTGATAGAGCAGCCAGAGCAAATATAAACTGGTGCTTTAATACAGTGTTCAGTGTGACACTTTACCATTGTTTCCATTTGGCACAGAAAGATTCTTAGGGATAAAACAAGAGTCAGCCCTCCAAATGAGTAGCAATGGACACGCGAACTATAAAAGGTTCAAGGTTGTTGGTGTTCATGCAATAGTTGCTGAAAAAATATTGAAGCTTTTTGTTGGTGTGTGTGTGTGTGTAATCAGCCTCTCTCAATCTTAAGCTCAAGGCAGGTTGCAAGGGAGCACTTGAAGAGTGAACTTGGTCCCTGACAGTTGTTTCCTTCTGGGCCTAAGCTAGAAGACAGAGTGTCTGAGTGCTGTCTGGCTTGCCAGGGGTACTGAGCATGAGTGGCTCTACCCTTTCCTCTTTGCCTATATTAGGGAGAAGGCTAGCTGGGCCTGGCAGTCTGGAGGGAGCCCAGTGGCACAGGGGACTTGGGATCTGCAATACTGCCAGAGAGAGGAAGAGAGGGAGGAACCTCTGAGGAGCCCTGATTTTCCTCACCTCTCTGGGGGTGGGGAGAGGACAGACAACAGCACCAGAAGGGTCATCCTTGTAACCTTGCCCCCGTGGGGGTCAAGCCAACAGTCCCAACCCGAGATACACTTTGGAGTAGTGGTGGGACTCCAGTCAAAGGAGGTAGCTGGGGTCTATGCGGAGCCATTCTGAAGTAAAAAGTAGTGAGCAAGATGAGTGTTCACCTCCATTAGAAGCTTGAGTAGTAGCTGGTACCAGAGTAAACAGCATACACCTCTGAAAGTATTGTTGTTGTATATTGGGTTACATCATGGCAGAGGTGCCTGGTAAGAGTTGGGGTCAGCTTAAAGTCCCACTGAGGTTGGTCCAGATGATGGAGCCTGTTGCAAAAAAAAAAAAAGGACACTAGAACCTAGTAAGCATGATGCAGGAAAGTGTGCACAGCTGTGGAAAGATCAGAGACCCATAAGTTGGTTCCAGTATTGCTCTTTGTGTCAACTCCTGGCACATAGCTAAGCATGAGCATGAGTAGCCCCCAGGGTAGTGTCTCACCCTACCTTCGAAGAGTACCACTGTGCACCCATCTTGTGAGGTAGTACCCATGGGACTCCGTATTTTTATTTTTATTTTTACCAGGAGAGACACACTAAGCTGAAAGCTGGTTTACAGGGTGACCTGGGAGCACAAGGAAGTTAAGTGACTTGCTCAGGGTCACACAGTATGCAACTGGATGCTATGGGATTCAAACCCAGGTCTCCAGGTTTGCAGCTCAGAGCCTTAAACCACTGTGCTATACTGCCTCTTTTAGGAGACAAAACTGTAATGAAATGTAGTTATCTAAGATGCAGCTGTGCCTGTCCTAAGCAGAAAGTCCAGAGATGCCATGAGAGCCCTCCTAAATGAACTTAAGGAGGAGTGAGCTGGAAAGAGAGAAGTAGCCCTTTGGAGACCTGTAATTGCTAAAGGTGAAATAAACACTGAACTGTTTAATACCAGCTCCCATCATTGACATTCCAGTTTGTGTATGGTCTCTTTGTATTGATGCCCCTGTGATTTCTGATGCCCCTGGTCCCTGTTTCCCAGGCCCATGTTGGTTGATGGAGGTGCAGGTTGTGGTGTACACAGGCCTTCCTTGAATGAGAAGTTCTATCCTATGCCCCTAGACATGGAGAAGGACCTTGTTCTTACACAAGGGAATTTGGGAGATGCAAGAAACTGGGGGTATGGTGCAGAGGGTACCTCAAGATGTACAATTTAAAAGTTGTTTGGTGAAATTTGACATAATAAGCACTGAGATATGGGCCCAAGCAGTTAACGTGAACTTGAAAGAAGAAAAGAGCAATTGTTGCAATTTATTCCAACAGCGGATCAAGTAATGCATGTCCACCTTCCTTTAGGAGAGGAGCATCTGGCTCCTATCTAATTTGTATGGTGTAGTGACTGCAGCTTGAGATTCAAAACCCACCCTAGCATGCAAACAGGCAGGGTTAGAAGGGGGTCTGCATGCCTGTGTTGTGCATGAGAGTGTTTCTGCATGGACAGCAGCAAGGACAATGACCTGAGAGGACCAGCACTAGTGCCAAAGTAAGATGGCCCCATATAAGAAGATCTAGTGGCAGATAATGCAAGATTGTCCATCACCAACCTGTGGATCATCCTCAAATCCTTTTGTCTGGCCCCAGAGGATCCTGGGAGAGTGACATCAGCTGTGGATTTAGCACCAGGGACAGAGGAGTTAGTGACTTGTTGGATCATAACAGACTATCATACCTGTTTGCTCAGAAGAGGGAGGCATGCCCATGGACCCTTACCCACTTTCATAATAAGACCTTGCATCCAACAGACTTCACCCATGAATTCACCATCAGGGACTATTTTGTATTTTGTGGGGCCAGGCAGGACTTTGCAGAACTGAAATCAAGTAAGAGTAATTTTATGCAGGCTCGCGCTATGCAGCCAACATATTGTGGTAGTAGGAAAAGTGCGTCCCTCATTCCCCAATCAGGCAGCAGAAGACACTGACCTCATGCATGCCTAATGTGGCCATCGCAACAAAGAAAAGATCCGCTGCAACAAGAGCGAAGCTCTCATGCAGCGTGACCATTACATGCCTCCTGTGATGTAGGCAACATGGCGGCAGTGACTGCTGCTGCTGCTGCTGCCTGTCACACTGCCGACAGGGGAGCCCACTCCCCATCGGCATCATGCACCTCCCCCCCATTTGTTATGTGCCAATGGGGGTGCCCAATCCCCCGTCGGCTAAAGCACCCCCCCACCCACAAACACTGAGGTGGTACACTGGGGAAATCCCACCTGAAAAATGAAAACCATCCTGCGATGTCTTTTTTCTTTTAAACCCTGTAAAACAAAAATGGTCCTCGCCATCTCCTGCCCCTCCCACAACCCGCACCCACCCACTGTGCACTCTGCCTCCCACACCCACCATGCACTCTGCCTCCCCACACCCACCTCCTACCCCATACTTACTCTCCGGAGTCTGGGCGCGATGATCTTTGGTGGACTGGGAACACGCCTGCACTCTTCAAAGCCAGCCGTGAACTGAGGAAATGCCGGTAAGCTGTATAATGGATTAAATAGTTTTTCAACTTTGATGCATATCTCGGCATTTTTTGAATTTTGGCACCAAATTTTCAACATGGGGTTTTGGGACCCCGCCTCCTGAATTATTTCACTGTCACGGCGTTAATCGATCCTGAAAGGTGATTTCGCGGTCACTGTGCAGAATCACCTTCCGGGACTGATTAACGCTATGACAGTGCCAGAATTCATGAGGTGGGCTCTCAAAAAGCCTATGTTGCAAATTTGGTGGGAAAAATCCAAAAAATGACTGTTTTATGAGCGTGCATTGCGCAGTTTCCACGCACGCTCGTAACTTCGCAAGTTTGCAGTATTTTGACGCCAGATTTTCAACAGTGGCATTTTTACACACCTCCTTGTGAACAGTACAGCTGTTATTTTCACATCCTGGCCGAAATATGTTTTCGCACTCCTGGTGCAGAGTAGCATGGTCGCTGTGGGAATTCAATGCTTGGGACGGATTACAAAAATGACAGTAGCACTGTTCATGAGCAGAGGTCCTAAAATGCCCATGTTGAAAATTTGGTGACAATACTCCATAAATGATCTGTGTTATGAGCGCATGCTATGCAGTTTGCATGCACGCCGTTAAGTTTACAAATTTATAATATTTTCACTCCAGATTTCCAACACTGCCATTGTTCTGCACCTCCTTATGAACAGTACAGCTGCCATTTTTCACCTCCTGGCCAACATGTGTTTTCGTTACTCCAGCGCAGAATAGGCACAGTCGCTGTGGGAAATCCGTGTTCGAGACATATTATGAAAATGACAGTAGCAGAGGTCCTAAAATGCCTATGTTGAAAATTTGGTAATGAAAGTCCATAAAGTGAGCGTTCTCGAGTGTGCAGTGTTTGCATGCATGCAGAATTTCATGAATTTGTAATATGTTCACTCCAGATTTTCAAAATTAGCATTTTCCACACCTCCCTATGAACAGTACAGCTGCCATTTTACATATCCTGGCCGAAATGTATTTTTGCATGTCCGTGCAGAAGTGCACGATCGCTATGCGAAATCAGTTTCGACAGTGTGAGGAAATGACGGTGACACTGTTCATGAGCAGAGGTCCTAAATGCCTATGTTGGAAATTTGCTGCCAAAGTCCATAAATGACTGTGTTGCAAGCATGCATTGCGCAGTTTCCATGCACCCTTGTAATTTTGCAAATTTGCAATATTTTCATGCCAGATTTTCAACACTGGTATTTTTTCACACCTCCTTATCAACAGTACAGCTGTCATTTTTCGCATCCTGTCCTAAATGTGTTTCCACACCTGTGGCCCAAAATGGCATGGTCGCTGTAGAAAATCAGCTTTTGGGACTGATTAACAAAATCATAGCGTCACTGTTCATGAGGGGAGGTCCCAAAACGCATATGTTAAAAATGTGGCTAACAAGCTCCCACAAATAATTAGGTTATGGCTGTGTGTTGTGCAGTTTCTATACATGCTAATGACTTCACCAATTTTTCATATTTTCACTCCAGATTTTCAACGTTGCCATTTTTTACGCTTCCTCATGAACAATACAGTTGCCATTCTCCACATCCTGTCCAAAATGTGCTTTCGTCCCTGTGTTGCCAAATGGCATAGCCACTGTGCAAAATTACCTTTCAGCTCACAAACTGATTGTGCCGCTTCTCATGAGGTGGCCTCACAAACAGCCCATGTTGAAAATCAGGAGTGAAAATACCACCGCACCCCTATGGTGTTAGGGTTTCCAACTGTAGCACCCTGCCCAGTACAGACTGACAGGGGCCAGGGCTGTGACTTGGGATCACCGGATGTAATGCTTGTGCCATTGCACCCCCACCCTGCAGCCACTGACAGGCATTGTGGTGTGCCTTGCACTGTTCGCCACAAAATTCACCCCATTCTCCTCTACTGTACCCACATCAGTGTATTTCCTTATGGAATGGGGTAAGTATAATGCCCACAGACCCCAAAGCACACCACGACACTTGTCAGTGTCTACAGGGTAGGGTGACATACAATGGCATGAGCGTTATAGCTGACAACCCAAAGGCACACCCCAATGCCTGTCGCTCTCTACAGGGTGAGGGTGGGGTTGGCATCACTTCAATACTTCATTGCCATTCCTATTATGCATCTCTACCTCTGGCACTACCAAAGCCAATGCCAGCGAGACAACATTTGGCATTGACAAATGCTTGTTTCAAGTAGCTGTGTCCACCCTCCATTCTAATAGCAAGGGACTAAGATTAATACATTGTAATATTCAAAGTTTGTTACCTAAGATTCATGAGATTGAGACCTGGATCAGACTATATGACCCACATATACTTGGCCCTGTACTGTTTTCACTATTTTTGATAAAGTGAGTACTGCAATACGTAATGTTAGGCTTACATTATATACAGATGATGTGGTTATTTATTTACATGGTACTTCAATTGATGAGCTGGGTAGTACAATAACTGCAGAGATGTGCCATAAAGGTGGCTTGAAACAAATAGGTTGGTCTTGAATAAAACTAAGACCAAGACTATGCTGTTTGGGACCAGAACTAGGGTTAATGATAGGGACAAAGTTTGAAAGTCACTGCTCTTGATGGATCCTGCTTTGAACGGTTATTAATTTTCATTATTTGGGTGTTACATTAGATGCTATTCTAAGTTTAGATAGTCATTTTGATAATATTACTTCTAATTCATTCTAGGATTTCATTATTGTATAGATGACATGCTTTTTAACTGCTGATACCAGAATAGCAATATCTCAACAAGGTTTGGCTCCTGTAATAAATTATGCCGCTGTGATTACTGATTGGGCTTCAGCTAGGGTAATGGCAAAAAAATCTGCACTCCTTCAACTAATTGGGAAATTTGATTTAATGGTTCCCCATTCAACACATCATTGTGTAGTCTCAAATTCTGTGAGATGGTTGCCAGTTCATTTACATTTTTGATTTCAGATGGCAAAGTTTATATTTAAAATCTTGAAATCTGGTGGGCCTTTAAGTTTGTACAGACATTTACAATCATGTAACTCAGGTTTCTTTTCAAGAAATAGGGTTGATAACAGATCCTTGAAAATACCTTTACCGAGGACTGCTAGTGGTCAGAGGGCTTTTATGTATCTTGGTCCATTTACCTGGAATAATCTCTCATTTGGTGTATGTGAACAATCAAATGTTTTTTCTTTTAAGAAATTGTTATTGGATCATTTTGAAGGTCTTTTTCAATGTGTTTGCTTTGGTTGATGCCATGTATATTGTTCTTATTCATTTTGTCTGTTTTGTCATCTTGTGTTTAATTGTATGTATATTGTTTAATTATGTTTATTGTGAGTCACACCTGTAAACAGAACTTTTGTTCTAGAGTGCTAACTTGTTAAGCAAATAAGCAAATAAACAAGCAAACAAACAGAAAAACACTGTGGTGTGCATACATTGTACCAATAAAAAAGCAGAAGTAACTGTGTGACAAGAGACAGAACAGGCATGTCAGGGAGAGGAGACCAACAGCAAACACTAAAGGAATCCAGCCTCAGGCTGTGACCGGAGGAGTGGCTGCCACATCAGCAGATGTGGACCCGTGGCCCCAGAGAAGGAGCCTGGCACTTGAGAAAATATTTGAGTGCCCCAGCACTGGCTGAGGGAATCACCCGGTTATGAAAAGCCCCTGGGTACTGCGATTTGTGCTCTTCCATGCTGATTGAGTACCACCATGTGGCTGTGTGAGGCATTTTATGATGATGTTGTGCTTGCACCTGGGATAACCATAGTCCCAGGCCCTAATAGGTACTCCCTGGAGCTGTTGTCCAAAGAGAAGGAAGAGAAGGACAGACAGAATGAAGCAGCAGACCCACCCAACACCATCATCAACCCTTCCCCATTGGAGGAAGATGCCTGTGCCATGGGAAAGGCAGAGAGAAAGGCTTCACTCACAGGAGGGGTGCTCTCCTGGATGAAGAACCGAGGCACCAGGAAGTGTCTGCTGGAAGACAGGGGGTGATACTGGACCATCCTGCTTAAAAAGTGGTGATGCCTTGGGCATGGCCCTGAGCATCCTCCATGACTGATTCTGGGATGAACTCAGAGCCTGGATGGCATGTCAGTGAGACTGGATCATGGTCGGAGATGAGCCTGACTAACAGTCCAGAGTGGTATTGCCTCTCATTGGGCCTCATGATTTCCTTGGACTTCACAAGCCCTTCCACTGCTGTGGCTACCTGCTATGTTGTCTGCTCAGAGGTCAGTCCCAGCCAGCTCTGCCTGACCCCTGAGAGAAGGCAGTAGAAATACTTTAACAGGGCCTTTCTATTCATCCTAGATCTAGTACAGTGTTTAAGCCATCATTCACCAGATTGCATTTTGTTATAATATTCTGGTATGGACTTGGCTGTTTTTGCTGCGCTCCAAACACCAAACTGTGATGCTTGATAGCTGCTGTGTGTGTACATCTAGCTAAATGTTTGGGCTTGGCTACAGATTTGGGGATTTCACTACAAAATTTCAGAAGTATTTCACTAAAGAACTACAAGTCTTAAAATTTCCAGCTTTACCCTGCTAGTAGGACATAGGATATGGATACACTACACATTATTATTTACATGGTTAGTAGCACCTCTCCCCTCCTTTCCCTCCCATACCCTTTTTTGGACAGTGCTTTTCAGTGGTAAAAGTTCAAATTACTAGAGAAAAGACAACCTCTATCCATGTTATTCTGATTAAGTTAGCAGTTATGTAAGCAATAATACACAATGGGGTATGGTTTAATCTTGATAAATGCACACCTAGGGGCATAGTGATGGACCTCTGCCTTACTGCCCTGGAGTGCTTTTTATCCAGACTAAACCACACCAAGAATGTGTTATTGCATTATAAATGGGTATATGTTGGCAAAATTTAAAATAGGTTTAAAAAATGTTAAAATATTTTAAAAATGCTTTGTTATGTGAATAGCCCTCTGCTTGGCAGTTGCCACTAGAGGCATATGTACTTTACATTTCCATTTACAGTTCATGGTCATTTTAGTAGTCAGATTCTCTTCTTTTTGTTTTTAGGACTTTTTTCTATTCTTTAATACTGTATGCTTATTGCTGAAATGTGATCTGGAATGCCACACAGATCATGTGGCATTTTGAAGCCCTGTGAGCCACAGCAAGACCGACGCTTTCTTATGGTCTAGCCCAGCAACATGCTACCATCTGCAGTAGCACATTTTACAAAATTACTGGTGGTCTGAGTGACCGGTTGGGCAGCAATCTCTGGCTTGGCACAAAGGGTGAGCATGCTGTTCTTTGGGTAGTGTGGGAGACAAAGACAGTGTGACACATAGGTTTTGTGTGTGCTGTAAGGGAAGGGAAAAAAGCAAATGAAATCTGAAATGGCTGGCAGTTGTGTAGCAGACACAGCAGGCAAGCAGCGGCAAGGCATTCGCATGCGATGCCAACATTACAGGTTTAGGAACGGACACAGGAGTCGGAAGGCCAGCCGGGTGAAGAAGAATTGAGCACCCATGGGGCAGCTCTCCTTCAGGGGAAGGGGGGTATCCAGCATGGCATCAGTGCCTAGCAGAGGCCTGGGGACCCACAGAACAACTAGCACCAGTTTACATTGGAGGTGAGGACAGACACTGGCTGTCATTGCATGTCCCACCTCCAGGGGACAGTCCACACAAAAATTCTGGCCCCAGTCATAATGCCCTGCCTAACTTCCATCTCCATTGCCCCCATTGTCTGCTGGGGGTCCCACTCCAGTGGCCCCACCCTGGGGGTAAGCCAGGGCTAGCTTACATGTGACAATTGGTGCATGTCCACCTGGTGGCCCTGCCCAGGGGGGTAAGCCTGGGTACGGTGGGGACAGTGCGCTGGGCAGAAGCAGAGTTCTGTGGGGACTGAAGCAAAAAAAGACACAGCAGCCAATCACTACCCCCAAAAATGGTGACAGAAAGTTTTTCAAAACTTGATTGCAGTCAAGGATATAAGGACACAAGTGCTCGAGCATTTTCTACCTGTGGTTTAGTGCAAATAAAATACATGGGTAGAATCCTGTCTAAGCCAATCAGGATTCAGGACAGTCCCTACCCATTGTGTAAAAAAATTGCTTTGCACAGGGCTGGCCCATCGGTGCAACAGTTGTGCCACTGATCTCGATGCCAGCGACCTGTGTTTGGAAATTAACCTGGGCCATCAGGGGTCCACCAGGGAAGAAGGGCTGACAATACCAGAGGACGTGCTCCTCCTTCCCGGGGGAGGGGCATTGTCAGCTCCAGTGCAATACTGCCACTTAGGTGACCACAGGTGGCAGTGCACATGGGGTGGTGGAGAGAGTAGGAGGACCCCATTGGTGCTGCACTCCACATGCTTGCATGCATCGGAGCTTGCACACACTAGTGTTCGTGTCCACAGGGGACAAAAGGCAGTAAATCCCTGGCCAGCAATGAGACCTGGCCCCGTGGACCTCCTCCAACTGAGGATCTGATTCTGTGACAGCCACCATTTTAGCCATGGGGGGAAGCCATGGGGAAGAAGGGGGCTGGAAGTTAAATATGTGGGAAGCCAGGTGACAGGATTGGGTGGTGAACCTGAAGGGGGCATGGCTAACAGAAGAAGGGAACCCCCCAAAAAAACTTACATTGCACCCATGACTTACCAAGCATTGTTGCACTAGAGTATTAAATGTAATTTGGCAGCAAAGTAAGGATAAGTTCAAAAAAATCAAGAAAGGTTCAGATTCTGAACATATATGCATGTGGCTGTTCCGTAAAAATACCAAGTTGGTATTTTATAGTCAACATTTGTCATAATTAGTTATGGATCCAAATCCTCGTGTGATGTTCATGATCCTTAAGAGTCAAACACAAGTGCAATACCCTATGGCCAGAAGCATCAAAGTATTAAAGAACTGTTCTTATATAAACATGCATACCACAATGTGCAGGCAGCACTTCAAGCCCAGTCAGTCTTTCATTGGTCATTGTATTTCTTTTTTAGGCATCTTAAGGCACTAAAGGAATACCCAGCAGAAACTGTGGAAACTGGCATTTCCAAAAGAGCTTTCAGAATAATATGTAAAGTATGTTTAGATAATGAAGTTTTGTAGCTTTTACAGCAGCACTCTGCCAGATGCTGTTGAAGAAATTATTATTCCTTTTTACATTAAATGCTGTGAAAATGTCACCAATATGTACTGACCTTTGTCTTAGCAGGTCACATCCCCCCTCCCCCCCGACACACACACTTTTACCCAAACAGACCGAGACATATACAGTGCTTTGGAGAAAAAGGGTCACAGCTATGTGTTTAATGAAACATACTGTAACCGTAGTTACAGAGATAGCATGAAGTGCACAGAAAGGAAATCATTACAAGCTTTGGATGGTCAAACCTTTGGTCTCAGCCATCCCCTTAAACTAAAAGAGATCTGACAAAGGTGCGCTTCCTGAGTGATTTCTGCTTCCGAGGCACAAGGGGTGGCACCAGGAGCCACGTGACTTGTGCCCTTCCCATCGGTCAGATGGCTGTACGCATGGAGGCCATACCCAAAGAAGCTATCCCCTGACTGCCCCTCGCAGGGTGAACACCAGCCATCCAGGCTTCTCACCTCTTGCCTGCCTCAGGAGAACCATCTGCAGGAGATGCAAGTTTCCCTTTTCCCTTCTGTACACTCACTGGGAGATTGCCATTCCTATGCTAAACCTAAACTCTTTTTACCTCACAGAGGAAGGTGAAAAACTCAGAATATTTAATGGGAAAAACTGATAAAATTCTTTCTCATCCCCTAAGGTGGACACCCGTAGTGGGAAAGCAAGTTCTCTATACCCTGTCATTCCCATGCCCTACTTTTACAAGGGTAGAAGGGTGGAAATTCCAACCTAAGTGGAGGGCAAAGAGAGCTCTGCACTGCTATGCTCCTAGTTAAGTACCCTCTTGCTTGTCCCATCCTGCCACAACCCCTCCACCCCCTGGGAACCCCCTATCTGCTTGCCAATCCCGTTCCTTAGTGGAAGTCTACCTGCCTACCTTCCTGACCTGTCAGCACAGGTGCCAGAAGCGACAGTGGGACACAGGCAGATCCCCACCCACAGCAATCCTTTGAAGACTCTCTACTGTCTTAGTAGGCCACATTCCCCACCCTTTCACCAAAGCAGACATGCATGGTGCTTTGCAGAAAAATGAACACAGCCATGTGTTTATTGAAACATATCATACCAAGTTACATAAATAATGCGATGTGTGCAGCAAGAAAGTGGTAGCAAAGCTTTGGATGGTCAGTCTTTTATCCTTGGCCATCCCCTTAACCCAAAGGGGATGCAACAAAGGGTACAGTCTTCAGAGGGACTCTGGCCTCTAAGGCATAAAAGGTGACACTAGGGCCATGTTACATGTTCCCTTCCCCCGTTGGATGTTGCTACACATGCAGCCCATGCCCAAAGAGGCTATCCTCTTGACTGCCCCCTGCAAGGGGGACTCCTGTTTTCCAGGTTGAAAACAAACTTAAACAGAGTGCGACTAAGGCTGTGGTGCTCATGAAAGTCAGAACATTCTTACAAACAGGTTATTCGGGCACTCACCATCACATATAATGCTGACACCATAATTCAAAAGACAAGGAAAAATTTATTGCATTCATGTAAAAGCAAACAGTATACTGTTTTCCAGGTTCTCACCTCTTGCCCACCTCCTGGAGAATCATCTGCAGGAGACAAGTTTCCCCATATCCCCTTTGCACACAGCTTGCAAGACTGCTGTGTCACTACAGGCTGAGCGCAGCTCAGTTGAGGTTGAGGCTCAGGTTGAGCAGAGTACAGCTCTCGGTGCTCACCCCCCCCCACAAAAGCACTACACTAGAACTTTGTGCACAGCACTGTGTAGGTCAGCTAAAAACCTATCACAACCTATGTCTGATAAATGCACACCATCCCAGAAATAGAACTGGGATACAGGGAGACACATGATGCCTCCGAAGAAGTAGCAGCTTCTATCCTCCGCTTCCACCTGCTTCATTTAATATAAACTCTCTTTTTGCAATCTAATAGCTACTACCTTATTTTAATTCAATCGGACTGCTTACTGAAATCACCTGTTTTTGAGATCCGTCACTGGCTGTAACAAGGGATAAAGAAATGTGTCCCAGTATTTCAGGCTAACCTCATTTTGGTCTAAAACATAATGTATCTATGTAACAAATAATGGCTTATATAATTGAATCATATTAAAACTTGTAAAGCTACAAGTTTAACTGAGCCACAAGTTGTAATATTAAAGTGTCTTTGATATTTGTATTGACCATGTGAGTAATAACAAACAGGTGTCTTAAGTGTCTGCAAAGACAGAAATACAGGATAGAGTTCAAATTATCCTTTTGACTATCTTTAGTGTTTGTTATCAGGACAGGCCAAAAGCTTGTATGCACATTCCTAAGTGCAAATCTATTTCTTCCTCCTAGACCTTGGTAACTGGTAATGACAACTATTACTAGCCTTATACAGTAATATAATTTACACTATCAATACATTTGTGCTTACCAAGGATTAGCTCATACATATACTAAAGGAGAATTGCCTTTAAGTTAATGTTTGTACTTGTTTTGTACCAATCATAGAACTCCATAGGAAATAATGATACTTTTTTCCACTATATAAGCAAGCCACCATACACTGTTAGTTTGAAGAATGAAGAATGAAGGATGTACCACTTGTAATCTCTCACTGTGATTATTATTATAATCATTAAATTCTTCCGCCATCAGTACCGTCTCCGTCATCTCTTTCTAAGTATTTGTAATAGATAATTGTAATTTTTTCAATGCTACATTTGGTGCCTTAAAGACTTGGATCGCTGGTGCTGCATGCTGAGGAGGCTGCCTAACTACTGGTTGGTTAATGTGCGGCCCCAATAAGAAGGTGACGACGCTTGGAGACGTGGTGCTGATGGCTTAAAGTGAGAAAAAATGGTGCACACAGACAGTTTAGCCACTTGCTAATCAGGTGATGTATGCTTTCCAATTTCTTTAAATAAAAGTAATGCTTAACTCTGTAGGAACTCATGGGGCAGAGTAGGTAAGTGAAGGTGCTGGGACTTGCAAGCCGGACCTCACAGGGGAGCCGTAAGACATAGCCAGACGGACCAGGGCACCAGTGCATGAGTGCATCTGGCTGTAAAGGCTAGGCAGACACAAGGATGAAAAATGAGTATGAAAATATTAATAGGTTGTTTCTTAGGGAAACACCTAAAGGGGGAGCATACAAACCATGATCAAAGAGAAACTAGCAAATACTGTACAAAGTCTGTGATAATATAGCCAGGTGGTAATTCGTTAACACATGAGACTTTAAAAAAAAGAGGAAAGCTGCATGAGCAGAAAGATGTAATAATCCAGCTACAGTCAAAAATAGTTAGTTTAGAAATGCAAATAAGTCAAGAGCCAAAATCCCTGCAAGAAAAAAGACACAACTAAAGTTATAGTTAGTAAAGGTACAGGGAGACCTTTGTCTTTTAGATAGGGATAATTCTCTTTTATTGATTGCAATATAAACTATAACACAGCTTCTGTTAATAAATAGCATGTTTGTAAGATGTAAATGTCTTAAAATCTAAAAACAGGTACTTTACAGAGTGCTAACTCCTGTATCTGAGCAGCTAAAATGTAGGAGTAAAAAGTCAAATATGGCAAACTTGCACCGTCAGCCAGAGGTATTGACAAGGCATACTAACTTAATGCCCAAAGACCTTGCCTCTTCTAATGTTAAAGAGTTTGATTCTAAATACTCTCAGTATGCTGTGGGGTAGACTAGAGAAAAGGCTAGCCACTTGTTCTTCTGTGATTGCTATCAGTGGCGTCATGCCCATAGGGCCTGAGGGGGCATGTGCCCCCCCAATATTGCGGTGCAATCTATTAAAAAAATAATTGATCTAGTATTGTATTGAGGGCTGAAAAACAACAATGTTGTTTTTTTAAGTCTTTTTTGGTGGGGGGCTGGCCATGGGGGTTCTGAATTTGATTGGCCTGGGAGGGTAAGGAGGGTGCAAAGCTACGGTGCGGGATTTATAAAATGCAATAAGCCTGTCTCTTGCCGATGCGCCTTCTTCATGTCTGACTTGCATTGCTACTTCACTTGCTGGAGACTGGCTCTGGTTATAGAACAGCAATTTAAGAAAAGAGACAGACAGTGATTGGGTAGTCTAACCATGCTGACAATAATCAGCACCAATCACTTCTTCTCTTTTTCTCCTGCAAGTTTTTTTTTTTGTGCAGCCAGCCAATCACTGTGAGGTGTGAAGAAATATCTTGCGCGTAAACTGGCTTGTGTGTTTTCTCAGTCGGTGAATAGAATGCCTTTGGAGTCGGATGAGCGAGCTGAGAGTCGAGAGAGCAACTGCCACGGTGTTCTGAATCGAAGAGGAGTTCCTGGATTAGGATTGGTAGAGCAGCAGCCACCCACCCAGCTGGTGAGATGACCCGGCCAGCAGGAAGGGAAAACTGGCAGTTCAATTACCAAGTGTGAGTGTGAGGATCAGGAGTCGTCGGGAAAATAAAAATAAAAACAGTGCGATGGGCCCACATCTGGTACAGACGGAGTTGCACTGGATTGGACATCGACAACAGTCTGTGAGAGCCAAGTCCAACTCAGCCAAGTCTGAGCCAGCAGTCCACACAGGAGTAGTGCACAAATTGACATCACATCGCATGCCATCGGCATCGGGGGCTAGCGGTAGCAAGGATGAAGACCACAACATCTTTGAAGCCTGCCTGCTATCAGTAGAGAGGACCATCTGGGAGGCCAGCCACAACATCTTTGAAGGCTGGTGGTGGTAAGAATTGGTTAGTCATAACACCTGGGAAGTGGTGCGGCATGCCTTGTGGATTGTGAATAAAAATAGCATGCCATTGCTATTGCTGGATTCTTTTCTGCTCTGCTCCATGGGTTACAGTCAAGGGGGAGGAAAGTGTAATGGTTACTCTTCCCTCCCACTTGAATAGTTTAAAATTGTATTGACTGAAGTGGTAGTACATGCACCAGTCATCTACCAAAAAGTGGAACTTTCATACTCGCACTAAACCTTTATACATACGTCAGACTCTTTGATTTGATTCCTTACATTTTGTGCTGCATGTGGCACTGGTAACAAATTCAAGAAGGCTACTGGATCTGCTAATGACCCCAGCCAGCTTACTGCCTAGCTCCAGGATGATGAGTGTTGTTACCTTCTTTATGCCATTATTTGTTTTCTAGGACATTTGTACCTTGCAGCAGCAAAGTAACCCCCAACAGATCAGTCTCTTGATATGGCCAAATGGGCAAACTCACTACTATAACTATAGATTTCTCTAACACTTTGATGCATTCTTTTCTCTTGTTGATGCTGTGTAAGTCCCTCCTGTGACCCATTCTGCGTGGACAGGGCCATGCCCTCAGGGTAGCAACTTTAGCTTCCATTGTGGAGCAGTTCTATACTAATTCTGTTATTAGTGGGCAGAGTGATTCTGAGTTTGCAATCCTGTGACCCCTTCATGCTGGTTCCAAGCATCCTCATCCCCAGCCAGTCTCACCGCAGTCCATCCTCCATTGTGGTCACGTGGTACATGTTGAAGTAATGGGCTTGAAGCACCCTGTGGTCCTTGTTCTGTGTTTGTCTGCAGGTAATGGCATGCATTTCAAAGTAAATAAACATAGGCTGGAGAAGCACATGCCACAGTTCTCAGAGGTGCCACCAGTCAGAAACAATTGCTAGAAGGAACAAAATACTTGGCAAATACCAGATTTAATGTAGAAAATAGTTACTTACTTTATTTTCTTTGGGGCCTCATGAGGAAAACTCATGCCTGTAAGTCGATTAAATAGGGGTGTAGCTCAGTATCTGTGTTTAAAATGAACAGCTGTTTCCAGTTTGTCTGGTGTGTGCCAAGTCTCCTGTTACTTCATGGCAATACAAGGCAATTTTTTACTTTATAGCACTTTATGCACAGGGCTCAGCACTCAACAGCATAATATACTGCTATTTAAATAAATAAACATAAAATCAAACAGAGGTACAGTTATTCAATAAAAAGTCAGTTCTTGCCTAAAGTGTGTGCAAATACTTGTTATTGTAGCCCTTTCTTAAACACCTGTGAGAGGAATTCCTCGTGTTGAAAGGTAATGCATCAAACAGTCGGGACCACTACTGAGAAAGCATGCTCACTTGACTGCTTTAGGTGAGATCTTGGGATGGCCAAGCCAATAGCAACTCCTTGGAGGACTGAGTGATCAGGTGTATAACAAGCCAGGAGAACTTTTAGATAGTCAGGGCCTTGTAAATTAGCAACTCATCTGGTCAGGCCACATCTGGAATATGGGGTCCAGTTCTGGAGGCTGTACCTGAAGAAGGACATGGAGAGGGTGGAGCGAGTTCAGAGGAGGGCGATCAAGATGGTGAGGGGGCTCGACCACTTGCCATATGAGGAGACACTGAGGAACCTAAAGATGTACTCACTGGAACAGAGGAGGGAGAGAGGGGAGACAATATAGATGTTTAAATTCCTAAAGGGTATTTATTTATAAAGTGCCTATGACAAACCTCTTCCAGGTGAAGGGGTGTCCCAGAAAAAGGGATCATAATCTTTAAATTGAGGAGGGAAAGTTTAAGGAAACATTAGGAAGAATTCTTTCCTGGGAGGGTGGTGGACACCTGGAATGGGCTGCCTAGGGAGGTGGTGGGGAGAAGGCAGTGGTGGGGTTTAAGAAGGCTTGGGAGAAACACATAGGGAGGTTGGAAATGGGGGGGAGGGCAAAACGAGCAGGTGTAGAGGACAACTAGGTAGAATGGGCAGCCTGGGTGGGCCTGGCGGTCCTTTCTGCCATCACCTTCCTATGTTCCTATGAAGGTGGCCAGGACAGATACCAGAGTACAAATGTGCTATGTTCGGAATACATTATGCCAGCAATCAGCCTCTCCTTATCAACTTGTCCACAGCATTCTGACTAGGAATTTAGCGTGTTGGGGAACAGCTTTCTGGACTGCTGAAAGTCACCAAAATGCACCATTTGACTTTAACTTTTCAAAATTCTCTCAAGGGCATGCCCCCGGACCCCCTACAGAGGTTCAGATTTTGTGCCCCTCCAGAATTTCAGAATGCATAACGCCCCTGATTGCTATCATAACCAAACAAACCACCCAGAGTTGTTTGGCATGATTAATAATGTTTTCAGTAACACTAGCGTTTCTGAAGGACAAAAGATTCTCATTAAAAATGATGTTGGCATTCTTTTAAATATGGTATTCAAGTGTCCTTGGATAAAAATGTTTAAGTTAATTACATGAAAAGTTGTTTTAATTTCCTGTGCAATGTAACATTAGCCAAGAAGTCTAAACATACTGCCTTTTCTATGCAGTGCATTAATACCTTAGCTGCAATATTAAAACAATGTTGCTATCATACAGCAACATTCCGTAAAAAACACTTTACATTTGATGGGGAGGGACAACCCTGATTCTAAATGCCCGTGGCTGTAATATTTTCAGCATCATATATCTAAAACACGTACAGTTTTCTAATAAAACTATGGGCATTACCTCACCAAATTGGTGTCAAATAATGTCAGACTTATTTTATGTTAAGTATCTCTTGTTGTGTATGTATATGTGTGGGTACTGTCTTGGCCAGCAGTTTCATTTCGTGCTCTATTATTATTTAAAGATATTTTTAATATCAGTAGTGTTCAAGGACACCACAAAAATAACTGGGTTTGAGTGACCCTTGCATGCACACTATGTGACCTTTTGCATTTTATTTGACCTTCTTGTGTTGCAGCAAACACAGTCAATCAACATTTAACTGTAAGCAAAACTTCTTTGTTTCTGAATAATATCACGTGATTCCTATACTATGCAAGGCAGTGCAGCTGGACGGGGAGAATTATTCATCACCTCCCCATACTTTTTTACTTTTTTATATATGTATACAGTACACTTTTTTAAAAAAGGACTATTACAGCTGTTTTTGAGAGTTTACCATCTACAATTAAAAAGCAATGGCTTTTGTTTTTATGTGTGACCATGGTGTAATCATTTTTTTTAAAATGCATTCTGAAAAATACATACGTACGGTATTACCATCAATCCAGATCATTTATAAACTCAGCTGACATTTTGTCATACTTAGGATAGGGGAACCCCGGGACGCTTGGTTTCTTTTATCCTATGGAAATAATCTTGTTTTACAGTAGTTGAGCGGTCTGTTCCGCCAGTAGAAGCTCGGGGGGAGGGGGTAAGCTACCCTTCCTTCCTTCCTTCCTTCCAGTGTAATGTCCACAAAGGTTGCAAGGTACATTGCCATCTCCCCATAGGGGTAAATACCAAAAAACGTGTATTTGATTCTTTTTCAAAAACATATGCTTCAAGAATCAGTTAAGCTGGAGTGGGAGTTGTCTATGTATTTCCACATATTCATTCTTTTAATTGTCTTTTCAGCTTTCTTAGTCCGTTTCGTGTTTAAACATTATTACTTCTGCAAGTGTAATGTTTTTAGCAAAATTAAACTTTAAATCAACTGAAAAAGGTCCAGTAAACTCTACAATCAAGCTTATTGTTTCTACTTACTATGAAGTTGAGTCTGGGGTAGGGGCAATCCCCTAACTTCAGCAAGAAGATTCTTCTTCAATTGATCTTCAAGCAAGACATCCATTTTCTTCACTGCTGTTTGTTCCAAACATGGCTGATACTTTATGCAAACCTATTGCTTTACTATGGACTGTGTTTTTAATGGTTTATTGTAAACTATTACTTTTTGTGGACTGTTAATCTGTGTGCCAGGGTGTAATCAACTACCACAGCACAAATGCCATGCCAGTGTGTGTGGCTACCAATGCACAATCTAATGCACCCCTGACCAGTGCAGTGTGTCTGCTAATCAGCCATCCAGCAGCCAGCAATATAAACACTGACTTTTCTACAAATTGGTGTGTGGACATACTTAACAGCTGGTCTAGCAGCTGTGCCTCAAAGCTCAAGACTGGATCACAGCAAAGCTACATGGACTAAAAACAGAAAAAAATGTGTCTCTTGTTATAAACAGAGCCACACCAAAGGACAATAGTGTTTATGTGTTAACCCTGTCCTACTGTCTTTGGGGTGATAATAGTGTTTGTAACTATGCTAGTGTAAGCAACTCATTATGTTTTGTAGTCTCAAATGCCATATACTTAACTGTAAAACCAACTGAATGTCCAAATGTGACAAAAGGGCCAGAGAGTGGATTTAATCAACACTTATTGATCAAATGCTTGTGAATAATGTGAAGCACAGTAGAGTACATATAAATCTAGATTTTCTCTGGTTGGAATATAAATGTTAACAATATGTGCAGATACTGGTGTGTCAAAGTTTTATGCCACTATGTTAATTGACATGTTACGTGTCATCATTTGGAGCTGTGATACCTCTCCTGTCTCTTAATGTACAGTCTATTTTAAATCGAAAAGATACTCATTTGATACAAATTCATAAAACTGGTAGGTAAATGAATTGCTCAGTGAGAGTGATAATGAGCACTTAATTTATAGCTATGCAGGGGACCCTTAGGAGACCTGTCTTTAAAGTTTTACTTGTATTGCCAGTGATCTTAGTGTTCTTGGTAATTATAGGCCTGTTTCACTTAAGACTTACTATTTATAAAGTACATAGTGAGATGTACATGCTCCAGGAGTTGTATTGTTGCACAAATAATAATTGGAAAATATTGGGTCAAGGGGGCTTGTAACAAGGATAAAGAAATGTGTCTCAATATTTCAGGCTAACCTCATTTTGGTCTAAAACATAATGTATATATGTAACAAATAATGGCCTATATAATTGAATCATATTAAAACTTAAAGCTACAAGTTTAACTGAGCCACAAGTTGTAATATTAAAGTGTCTTTTGATATTTGTATTGACCATGTGAGTAATAACAAACAGGTGTCTTAAGTGTCTGCAAAGACAGAAATACAGGGATAGAGTTCAAATTATCCTTTGACTATCTTTAGTGTTTGTTATCAGGAAAGGCCAAAAAGCTTGTATGCACATTCCTAAGTGCAAATCTATTTCTACCTCCTAGACCTTGGTAACTGGTAATGACAACTATTACTAGCCTTATATAGTAATATAATTTACACTATCAATACATTTGTGCTTACCAAGGATTAGCTCATACATATACTAAAAGGAGAATTGCCTTTTAAGTTAATGTTTGTACTTGTTTTGTACCAATCATAGAACTCCATAGGAAATAATGATACTTTTTTCCACTATATAAGCAAGCCACCATACACTGTTAGTTTGAAGAATGAAGAATGAAGGATGTACCACTTGTAATCTCTCACTGTGATTATTATTATAATCATTAGATTCTTCCACCATCAGTACCGTCTCCGTTTGTCTCCTTTCTAAGTATTTGTAATAGATAATTGTAATTTTTTCACAACGCTACACTGGCTGTCCAGTTTTGGCAATAATTATGGAGGCAGAGATGTGACAAGCACCACCGCACCATACCCCACCACAGACTCCATACAAACTCCAAAGAGGCCCAGGGTGCCACTGCTGAACACTACTGTTACCCGGCTCTGGTCCCCTCTCTGAAGAAAAGTTTTTCACAACGCCAGCCATTAAAGGATTATATTTGGGACCATGCTGATGAAATAAAATTCTAAGAACAGATCTTGGTGATATGGGCCAGAGGGCTGAGATCTGGAAGTCCGTACCAATTCTGTAGAGAAATGGCGTGACAGAGTGGAGCCCAAATGGTTTATCCATAGTGCTTTGACAGCACTAGCGCCAACATCCTCTACAGCAATGGCTGCAATGATGACTGTTGGCATAGTAGCCATGGGGATGTCAGTGCACACAATCGGGGTGCCACCCCACCAACCCCCATGTTGGGGGCTCCGTCCCATACCCCTGGTCTCTAGGATTCTAACTGAGTCAGAGTTGGACCGACGGGGAACACCTAACGTAGGTAGTCCTAATCGGCCACACAGACCACCACTTGACAATGGGCGGTGATTTTGGCCAATTCTTGTTGCTGTGGTGGTCTTCACTGTGCCGGAGTCACTGCAGTAATGGTGTACTGCCCAACATGACCCATCTCCACCAAAAAACTGTCCAAAAGGGAGACCAAATTAGAGGACCTGGAAGGAAGAAGTAGGAAAAATAATTTGGTCATATTTGGTCTACCGGAGGATGCGGAGAGCTCTACTCCAATCTGGTTCACTCAGAAGCTTCTGGAATGCACTGCAGGGACCTCTCCCAATAATCTTGGCTATATTTTAGAGCAAGCTCATTGGTCACTATGCCCCAGACAACCCTCTGTCTGACTCTCCTCCCCAACCATTCATTCTCAGATTACTCCCAATAATCCTGACTATATTGTAGAGCAAGCTCATCAGTCACTACGCCCCAGACCACCCTCCGACTGGCTCTCCTCCCCAACCATTCATTCTCAGATTACTTAATTTTCTTGACAAAAAGCATATTCTGCAGAAAATATGGGAGCTTAAAAAGATTACATGGGAGGGTGTCAGACTCTGGATCTCACAAGATCTGCCAGCTGCCACTAGACAGAAACTGGCTGCCTTCCACCCAACTGTTACTAAACTTATTGCAGCTGGCATAAAATTTCATGTCCTCTACCCTGCTAGATTGCAAGTCTCAATACAAGGATCTTGGCACTCTTTCGACATGGGAGACTGAGCTGTTACTGAGTTGAAAAAGCTCCTGCCAGACCTCTTTAGAGATAAATATTTCCATCTGGCTTCATACCAATTATGTGAGTTTTGAAGAATGCTAAACGTAAATATGGCCGAATTGCTAATCATTATATTTACTGTTCCTGCATTGCTCAGAAATACTGAATTGATTGAGGATTCTTGTTATGGTGCTGCTCCCCATCCTTTATAATGGCTGGCAAGATATATTTGTTATCCCTCCTGGGCTGATTCACATGTGCCTGCTGGCTTCTCTCACGGACTCAACCCTTTGTGGTTCTGCTGAGGTAACTTTTGGTGCCCACGAGCTTGATCTCAAGTTGCCTATGTTTTAGCAAGGCTAATCCAGCTTCTCCAAGGCATTCTGTTACTGACATCTTTTCAGCAAATTTGATTGGTGTTTCTATTCTGAAGCAGGATCCCACCTCGCTCTATGATTTCCATTGCTGGGGAGCGGTGGCTGGACTTTACTGCTCGTACTTTCTTATTGGTTTTGCCATTCCCCATTGTGAGATGCACCTTCAGATTTATCTCTACACTGGCTGGATGCTAATTTCAGGGACTGAGCAGTGGGTGTCATCCCCGAGATATGTCCTCAACCCGCACGCATCATGCGAGCTTCAACTTTTGGACACATCTGACACCTAACCCTGCATCGCAAAAGAATCCTGAATTGAAGCTGCTCTTGTTCCTCAATCGACTGAGCCTGAGGTCAGCTTTTCCTCACTTTCTGCACATGCGGTCAAGGTATTTTGGGCCAGGTCTCTTCCTTATGCTTGGGCACCTTTTTTAACTCTTACCACCATAAGAGACACTCAGACTGGCAAGCATAATTTGTCCATTCTACAGCTTTTCTTTTTCTGACTGGCCTCATCCATCCCTACCGAGCTTGTCTGGATGTGATAGATTCCAGGCACCCAATGCTGCTCCTGTTATGGATGGAAAGCCCTTGAGCAATTGTCAGCCGGTCCCTTTGGTTAGCTCCCTGAGCACCCTTGAACTCTCGAGCCTCTTCAAGAACATCTATGAAGGCACGACTTGATTAATCTGCAACATAATTTCTCACCTCTTGTCTCTGTGGCGAGGGAGAAGAGGATCAGTGGCCCCTTGCATAAATTCATGTGACTGGTCAATTCTCCCTCTAGGCTATCTATTCTTGGGGCTTCTCATTACCTCCTCCCTCTGGGGCATCTGGCAGCAAAGAAACTCTTTGGGACTGGAATATTTTTTGCCATTCAGTTTAATGTTTATTAAAGCAATGTTTTTTTCATGTTGTTCTACTCATTCCAGCATATTTGTTTAATATGATAGAATTACTTTAATTTGCTGCTCTTCTTTTTTAGGAAACTACTATGAAGGTAGTAACTTTCAAGACTTTTTTCCTCATAGCAGACTGCAATGACACAGATACTTGTTTTTCTTCCTTTTTGGATAAGGGTGGGGAGGGGAAGTGGGATTGAATGCTGGTAATGGTAGCAGGCTCAATGAGGCAGAATGAGGGGTGGGAACTTGTACTTTCCATGACAAAGGATTGCTTCTATGCCTTTGGGACTGAGATCTTTACATCCTCCCTTTATGGGGTGTATGAGGTGCTTTAGGTTTATTTGGCTTTATTTTACCCTTCACTGGTTAGAACCCATGTACCAATCACATCTGCCTGGTCTCCAATATTAGTCAGATCAAGCTTCATAAGGGCAGTATGTCTTCTGGGCAGGTTTGTAATGGCAATACACTCTTTACTATTGGTTGATGGGTTTTCTTAATAGAAAATGGTATAGTTGGGGGTAGGCTGGTCATTTTGGGAGGATTGAGGAAAACAATTTTTGGGAAATTGGTTTATGACATGGACAAGGGAACTTGGAGGGATGGGAGGAATTTACCTTGTGAGAGAAACTGAATTATTCTTTTTGGAATTCTGGTAAAATCTTTACTTGGGGGATTCGCAATAAATTTTGCTCTGCAATTTCATAGGACTTTTGGGAGATACATGAAAATATTGGATTGACTTGTTTGACTGTCATGCTATTTGACATGGTTTTATGGGGTGTTGGAGTTTACATATGGGGCTGGGAGGAGGGGGTGGGTTTCCATTGGAAGAGACTTAATCTTATTTCTGATTTTCTCAGGGTAAATTACTACCTCTGTATGATAGGTTGTGCTTATAGGTTTATAGATAACAAAAATGGCACTTAGTTACAGCTTTTGTCCTTGGAACATTAAGGGCACTCCATCTCCCACAAAAAGGTGAAAGTCCCATGCATTTAAATAAATTACAAGTGTATGTTGCCATCTTTCAGGAAACCCACCTGCTCTCAACCCAGGTTTCTTTTTTTAGGAGATCCAAGGTGGGCCAGGCTTTTGGTGCTGGCTCTGACTCCTGTAAGAAAGGTGTTGCTATTCTAGTGGCTGGAAGAGTGCCTTTCTGTTTACTTCAAGAGGTGGCAGATCCCCTGGGGCAGTTTTTGATTTTATGCACCTTGTAAGGCACTTGGAAGTTGTCCTAGATGTAATATATGGTCCTACAATGGAGGATCCCAAGTTCTTCACCTCTTTAATTTCTCTATTAACTTCATGGGTCTCTCTTCCCATTCTTTTAGCTGGGGACTGGAACACAGTTTTTTGCAATGACTTAGACTGGTCCAGTTGCCTCTGCCAATCCCCTACACCAGGTCAACTAGCCCTGCGGGAACTTATGAATATCTTGGCGGTAGTTGAACCTTGAAGAGTGTTACACCCCAATCAGCGACAATACTCCTTTCACTCTATCCCTCATAATTATTTTTCCAGGATTGATTTCTTCTTGTTGGGGGAGGAGCACCTTTCAGATATTTTGTTATGCTACTGTGGGGCTAACGCAATCTCTGATCATCATCCTGTACTCCTTCAGCTGTGTTTTTCTCCATCCATAGAATGGAATAAGACCTGGAGATTTAATAATCAGCCTGTTAGAACATATCCAGCAATTTGTTACCTCCCTTTTAGAAGTCAATGCCCCTTCTATGACTAAATTGAATGTGTTATGGGGGGCTCCTGGGGGTGAATTGATTTGTTTGGCCTCCAAATGTACAAAGCAAACCTCACAAGAAATTACTTCCCTGTTAGGTCAGATCAAGCACCTAGAGTAACAAATTTCCCCAACATCCCCCCATCAGGACTGGGAATGCTTGGAGGCCTTAAGATTACAACATAACCATCTCTTGGTGGAGAAAGTAGAACATCTATCACTGTGTTCCAAAGTAAAGTATTTTGACCGGGGTGAAAAGCTGGAAAACTGCTGGCCTTACGTTTGTGATCCCAAGTTATGGATAGGATAGTATCCTCTATCCGTATAGAATCAGGCCAACTCATTACTTCTCCCCAGGATATTGTAGCCTGTTCCAATCCCATTATCAGAACCTGTATGTGTGACCCTCTACCTCTTTCTGTCCCACTCAATTTGATACCTTTCTTCAGGATCTTGATCTGCCCCACTTAAGCGAGGTACAGATATCCTACAGGCACCCCTGAATCTAGCTGAGGTTTGTAAAGCCATTGACTCCCTGGCCTCAGATAAATCTCCAGGTCCAGATGGATATACCTCCAATTTTTTATAAGAAATTTAAATCTTTATTAGCTCCTGTATTGCTTGATACATTTAATCACATCTCTGTGGAGGGTCTCATGGACACTTAGCTTACAGAGGCAATTATTGTGGTGCTGCAAAAGCCCAGAAGAGATCCCTTACAGATTTGTAGTTATAGGCCAATATCTCTCATTAATGTAGAGCTCAAGATTTTTGCTAAAATATTGGCTAACAGATTAAACCAGGTTTGGGGACTTCTTATCAGTAGGGAGCAGGTCAGCTTTGTGACGGGGAGGCTTTCAGTTGACAGTATGCGCAAGCATTCTCACCTCATCTCTGCCTCCAGGGACTCCTACACCCCTGTGACGTTGGCTTCTCTGGATACAGAGAAAGCCTTTGATAGGGTTTCATGGGATTACCTGTTGAATCTTTTACCTAGAGTTCATTCCTCCCAGTTTTATTCACTGGATAAGGGTGCTCTACACATGCCAGTCTGTCAGTATCCTTTGTAACAGGGTCCTTTCTAAAAGTTTTCCTTTACAACAAGGCACCAAGCAAGGTTGTCCCTTCTCCCCTTTTCTATTCAACCTTTTTTTAGAACCCCTAATAAGGAAAATTAATACCACTGCATATTTTTGGCATCCTTCTGGGGATAACTCAATATAAATTATCAGTATATGCAGCCAAGATCTTATTGCATGTTACTTCACCTGATGTTTCACTGCCTGCTGCCTTGGATGCCATCAAGCATTTGGGGGAAATTTCCAAGTACAAGTTGAACCTAGCAAAATCTGAAGTGATGTCTCTGAATGGGGCAGCTATGAGAACTAGTGTGGAGCATCTTGGCTTTGTATGGGTTAGGGGCAAGCTGAAATATTTAGGAATTTTTCTTAAGTGTTTCTCCACTCAAAATGAAAAAATATAACTTGGATTTGGTGGTGACTGATATTAAGACCGACTTGGACAAGTTGTCAATCTTGCCTATATCAGTGTGGGGGTGCTTAAGTATAATAAAAATGAATGTCCTCCCGCACATTTTACATCCCCTTCTGATGATGAATCAGGTGCTGCCCCAATCCTGATTTGCTCAGCTACATAGAATAATTTCTAATTTTATATGGCTGAATAAGTCACCTCGAAGGGCCTTGTATAAGTTGATGTGACCTGGAGAAAGAGGTGGCCTAAAGGTGCCCAATTGTTTTCTATATTACTTGGCCATCCACTGCACCAGATTTTTTCTTTGGTTAAGGCCGAAATCAGATGACATTTCCTCCTTATACCCTCAATGGCTAGATATAGAGCAGGACCAGTGCTCACAATTGGGCCTGGTCGTTCATGCAATTCCTTTTATTACTCAGAAATCACTTCCCAGATCTCTGAAAGGTACTCCTATAGAGACATCTCTTAAGGTTCATGTGCAGTTGTGCTCTGTGTTTAAGGTACAACCTCAATGGAACGTGATGCAACCATTAGTGGGAACCCCAGTTTCAAACTTGCATCTCATCTTCTCACCAAGGTTTTTGACCTTACAGGGAGATAAATATGGTAAATTTCCTTCTACATAATGGGAAACTGCTTATCTTTCGGAGAAGCACAGGAGAAATATCATTGGCCCTCTTCATTATGCTTTAAATACCTCCAACTGCCCCATATGCTAATGCATCACTTCGGGACCGATCTGTTGAATAACCAATATGATATGCAAATTCTTTCCCTAGTTTCAACTGCACCTACATCTCACACCATTTCATATTATTACTATAAACTATATGAGATCCTATCTAACAGAGAAGGAGATTTATTTTACTGCTGGGATCAGGCACTTCCGAATCCAATTCCCTTGTGATTGGCCAGACTTCTGGAGGCACACTTACAAATATTTAAAAAGGGATAGATATTGTCTCATACAGTATCAGATACTTCATAACCTCTATTATACTCTGACTAAATTGTTTAGAATGGCTAGACTCTCCTCAGATACTTGCCAGACCAGATGTCACAAACAGCTGGGCACACTATTTTACATCCTTTGGACTTGTGAAAAAGTTATCCCCTTTTGGAATAGTATACAGTCACATTTGGATCCTATTTTTGGTCTAACAGGAGCTTTTCTTCCTGAAATTTGTTAGGGGAAGTCAGTGATAGGCTGATTGGTAACCAAAAACCTCACATGACTTTTGATTTCGGCCTGTGCCAAGAAAGTAATTCTTAGGCATTAGTGAATAATCTACCCCTCAATTTTTAGAATGGTACAGAGAAATACTGTTCGCACCACAAGCGGATTGGTTAATTGTCAGTATGGGGGATTGCCTATCCAGATATAAGAAAGTCTGGGAACTGCTATATGCCCTCCTAACCTTTTGAGTGGACTCTCTGGGTTTCCTCACGTTATTCCCTATAAGAGTGTCCTGTACTAGAATATCAGAATCATAGTGGTTTTAACACATCCTGCATAATAGTTGAGAACAACTTCAACAGGTCTTTCTTTTTATACAACTATCTATATCTGATGGTATTTATTGTGTTTACTCTCTTCTGGTGGATGGGTGGTGGTGGAGGGGAGTTATATTCATTCGTTTTGTATTTATCTGTTAGTCTGTTGCTACATGTGTTACTCTTCTTCGTATGCTCGATCATTTGATCATTCTGTGATTATGCATTTTCTTCCTTCTCATTTATTGCTGTTACTGTTATTCTCCAGCATTATCTTAAATAAAGTTTATTGAACTTGGAAAAAAAAGGAACTGGGGTACAGGGGTGACTACCATATTTCCTCAACTAGAAACTGCCCTCTATTACAAGTTGTATCTATCAGAAGCCGCAGCTTGTAACTGGGAGTTATCCCAGTCTCAGCAAGCTCTCTGCTAGAGCTCCCTCTACCCCCTTCTATTAGCATACACAATACCAGTCTGGATTTCCAGATACTATTATTAAGTTTAACTGCTGCACTACTTAGTAAAACCAAAGTAAATCTAAAATTTATCATCATTATTAAAGGCATCTGCTGGCATTAAGGAGGTAAAGGAGAACATTTTTGAGTGTTTTGCTTTTTTTCTCCTTGCAATCAGGAAGACTTTTTGTAGTGATTTCATTAAAAGCTGCCTTCTAATACTAGCTGTCCTCGAATGGAAACTGCATCTGAAAACAGCTGATTGCTATTAGAAGCCACAGTTTCTATTCAAGGAAATATGGTATAATGCTTGAATATTACATACAAAATCCAAGGAAAAAACAAACCCAGCAAGGACCTTGTAGAGAAACCTTCATTCCACCTTATCAAATGCCTTTTTTTGCATCTAAGCTCATTAAGAGTGCTTCTCCTCCAGTCCTGTTCAGATGGCAAATAACAGCGACTGTTCTAAGAATGCTGTCCTGAGCTTGTCTGTCCTGTACAAAGCCTGTTTGGTTTATACCCACCAGTTGGGGGGACAAAAGATTCCAACATTCTTGTAACTATCGCCAAAAAAAAACTTTGTAGGCTATGTTTAGGATAGAAACCCGGTGATAAGATGCACAAAAAACTAGGTCCTTGCTGGGTTTAGGGAAAATGGATATGATGGCATAATATCAGGAAGGAGCCAGCTTCCCATCTGCAGAGAATGCAAAATTAAAAGCCTGAACCAGGAGTAGAGCCAGAGCCTCCTGGGACTGTCTGTAAAATTCAGCACTGAACCCATCCAATCCCAGGTTTTTACATTTGTCTTACTCATGGAAATTTCATCCTGCACCTCTTTCAGCACAATTGGAGAGGTGAACATATCATTCTTTTTCCTTTGTTAACTGAGGATGCTAAACATGTGCCAAAGAAGCCTGAATTTCCCCCATCTGAGTCTCTGGCTGCCTTTTTGGCATATGGTGTAAAAGCATCAGAGGTACTGTATCATGGATCTTGGAAACTCCGGTTCCTGACCCTGGATGATGGATCCTAGTTATCTGCACCAAGGCACGCTGTGCCTGAAGCTTACAAAGAGTCAAATGCTCTGGAGCCCTGCATAATACCTCAGCCACAAAACTTAAGTTGTTCTTCCACCCGTAATCCAGTAGGTCTCCTAGTTGCTCTTAGTTCCTTCTTTTTTCAAGAATCTCCTACCTCTCTGCCTATCAAGCGTAACTTTTGTAACACTTCCAGTTCTGCAATTTGAGTCTCTGAAGCCACTTGTCATGTAGTCCTCTCTTTTAATTGGATGTCACTGTAATAAGCTTCCACCTCAAAACTGTTTAAGTCGTGTCCCATTGTATAATTGGAGAAATATCAGGTAACATTTTCTCACTGAGCCCTCATGGAATAGCCTCCAGAATCATAGTCTGAACCTTCGGGTCTTTCAAAATCAAGGTATTGAACCACCACACCATAGTTTTATCAGGGACCTGCAAAGACGACTGCAGATAAGTTGATGTATTGTTAAAAAGCCCCATGATCCCCATCAATCTACAAGTGACCTGCCCAACACATTCTTTGGGAACCAAACATAATCTAAACAGGAGTACATTATCGAGAGGCTGAAAAAGGTATAGTCTTTTGCCTGCCCATACAGTGATCTCCAGGCATCCAGATATCCTAACCCATCTAACAGCTTTTTTACTTTTATTTGTAAATTTTAAAATAAAAAGTTATTGATATAACTTCAATCATAGAAACATAGAAACATAGAAGTTGGTGGCAGAAGAAGACCACTAGGTCCAACCAGACTGGCCATTTGTTTTAGACCTATTTTGACATTCTAGTTGCCCTTTGTAGTCAGGGCTCCCTTGTGTTTATCCCATGCATTCTTGACTCCCCCCACAGTGTTGACTCCCACAACCTCTTGGGGTAGGCTGTTCCAGGTGTCCACCACTCTTTTTGTGAAGAAAAACTTCCTGGTGTTGGTAGACAACCTCCTTCCTTGTAGCCTGAGGTTATGTCCCCTGGTCCTAGAGCCCTTCTTGAAGTCAAAAAGTTCCTGTGCCTGTACCTTGTTAATGCCTTTTATGTACTTGAATGTTTCAATCATGTCCTGTCTCTCTCTTCTCTGCTCCAGGGAGTACATATTCAGTTCCCTAAGTTTTTCCTCATAGGTGATGTGATCAGAGTATAAGCCGCAAGGAAAAGATATATCATAAGTAGCACAGTCTACACTAATAATATGATGTTACAGCATTTAAGGGGATACTGCAGCAAGACAATGGCATTCATCCCGAATGGTAATCCAGAGTGAAAAACTCAAAGGATCAGTAAAGTGATCCATTAAACTATGTGTCCAACAAAAGATAATCTGTCTGATAGTCAGGAAGCCTTCCCTGAGCATAATAGTCTCATGCTATTATGAAGAGGGACACTGAAGGACTTTCCAATGCCCTAACAAAGATCAGTAACAACTTTCTGAATTTTCAGTGGTAAAGTAAGCCTTGCAATCAGACTCCCTTAGGAACTTGCAAACAAGGCGACATTCTCCTATTGTACATCACCATCATTAAGAAATAAAGATAACAGGAGAGGGTTACTCACATTTGTCAAAATGAGTTTATAATGTGGATTTGGTAGCAGCAATATAGAAACAAACTTGTACGTTTTCTCCCAGCTCAGCAAGTCCATGGGCACACTGCAGCATCTCTAAAGTAGCATAGGCTTCATGCTGAGTACAGCAGCTGTCCACACGCATTATAGCGCATCAGAAGAGTGTTCCTGCCATGCGGTAGTGGCCATCTTAGATGAAAAACTAAAAATAGCCCGGCACTCTCCACATGATAGTATCAAGATGCCAATCCAGCATCTAACCCAGACAGGACTGCAAATGAAAAACAACTATTGCATCCCACTGAATCTATGCAAACAAACTATGTTACATTTTTAATAGAACCCTTTATAAACATCATATAGCCACTGATTTGTAGTTAATGTTTATATAAAACAGATAAGAACAATACTGTTATTCAGTCCTTACCATCAATCCCGAATGACCCTCAGCAGAGCCACCAGAGAAGTCCACTTTGATTGGGGGACATGATAGAAACATTTAAGTACATGAAGGGGATTAATAAGGTGAGGGAGGGAGCTTATTTCAAGGAAAGTGTGTACTAGAATGAGAGGCATATTCTAAGATTAGAGAGAGGAAGATTTAAGGGCAATGTGAGGGATTTTACTTCACAGAGAGGGTGGTGGAGTCCTGGAACAGACTACCTGAAGAGGTGGTAGGGTTGAACTGATGGGCAGATTAAAGAGGGCATGGGACAGATGTAAGGGTTAATCAGTGGGCAGAAGGGATGTTCTTTGACAAATGTGACGAGGAGGGGTAAGAGGCACACTCGATGGGCCTGAGAAGTCCTCTAACGCCAGATTTCTATGATTCTGTGATTTTGTCTAGGTATTTTAGAGCTTCAGCTGGGTCTGTGAAAAGTTTTACCAGAATATATCACCTTCATTGTGGTGGGCTGTTGTAGGGAATGCAACCCCCCCCCCCAGCTCCCGGAGACCCAGCTGCAACAGATCAAATCTTTTACATCTCTGTCTTGTAACAAAGCTAATGTCAAGTAGCAAGTAGTTACTGGTCCCATCGGTAAAACAAGTGACCCCTTATGCTGCGTCTTTGCTAGAATCTCATCCCTGATGTGTACTCCTGATGTCAAATTGAGAACAGTCTGTGGCAGGTTCGGGTTAGCAGGACGTTGTCTGGAAGTGATGCAATAAGCCTTCAAAGTTTATCAGCAAGGTCTAACTCAATGTTGAATACAGTTTTTATTATTATTCTTTGGTAACCAGGTAATGCCCACTAGGCACAAGTGCCTGTTTTAAGGGACAACCCGGGAGCTTTGGGTTGGTTAAGTGACTTGCTCAGAGTCATACAGTCACAGTTCGGAAGCAGAGGTTGTGGGAATCAAACCCATATTTGCTGGATGTACAAAACTCATTCACAGCTAGTTACTCTAACCTCTAGGCTACACTGCCAGCCCAAAATTCTCAGTTGCATTGGCTGGGAATCAAATTGTCTCCAGAAAACAAATTTAAGTAAGTCCAATCCTTTGGCCCCCTCCATATTGCCAGCATGTGTAAACTACAGGATGACACTCCATGTTCAAGGTGCTCCAGTCACAGTCAAAGTAGTTTATCTTCTCTAACCCAGCCAAAGGTAATAGATGTTGGCTTGCCAGTCATGTTTGTAAGTGACCACATATCTGATTGTAGATACATAGATACATAGGCTGGCAGATAAGGGCCTACAGCCCACCCAGTTCGCCCATTTGAGCTTGTAAGCTCACTTTATGTTTTCCTAGAAGTCTGTTGTCTCACCCTGACCTCCAGAATTCCCTTATGTCTGTCCCATGCATTCTTAAATCCAGTGATTGTTTCAGCCCCACTACTTCCTCTGGCAGGGTGTTCTACTTGTTCATCACCCATTCTGTGAAGAAATTCTTCCTCACGTTTCCTCTGAATCACCCTCCCTACAACTTCATCCCATGCCCTCTAGTCCTGGAACATCTTTTTTGCTGAAAAATAGTGTATTCCTGCAATCTGTTCCTTCCTGTAAGATACTTGTATGTCTCTATCATATCCCTCTCTCTCCCTCCCTCCCTCCTCTCCTCCAGAGAGTACATATTCAAGTCCTTCAGCCTATCCTCATAGGACTTGTAATGCAATCCATGTATCATCTTTGTTGCCCTCCTCTGAACCTTCTGTACCCTGTCTATGTCCTAAGGTCTCCAGAACTGTACACTGTACTCCAGGTGGTGCCTCACTAGTGTCTTGTATAGTGGAATTATGACCTCCTTTTCCTGCTGGTGATGCTCCTGCCTATGCATCCCACCATCCTATTTGTTTACCTGCTGCTTTGCCGCACTGTTTCCCTACCTTGAGGTCATCAGAGATGATAACCTCAAGATCCCTTTCTTGCTTGGTGCATGCTATATCTTCACCCCAACTGATATGTTGTTCCAGGGTCGTTGTGCTCCATATGCATTATCTTGCACTTCTTTGCATTGAATTTCAACTGCCAACCCCCTGATCATTCTTCAAGTTTCTGCAGGTCCCTCTTCATTCTGTCTACATGCTCTGGCGTGTCCACTCTCTTACAGAGCTTTGTGTCATCAGCGAACAGGGAAATTCTGCCTCCTAGGTCCTGTGCAATTTCATTGATGAAGATAGTGAATAGGACTGGTCCCAGCAGTGATCCCTGTGGAACCCCACTGGTCACTCTTCCCTCTGTGGAGAGACAGCCATTTACCACCACCCTCTGTGTCCTGCCACCCAGCCAATTACCTACCCACTGCACTAATGTCCTACCCACTCCCATATTCCCTAGTTTGTTTAATAACCTTCTGCGTGGCACAATGTCAAAGGCCTTGCTGAAGTCCAGATAGGCCATGTACACTGGCCTCCCCTGATCCACCTCTCCTGTCACCCAGTCGAAAACTTCAATGAGGTTTGTCTGACATGACCTCCCCCTGGTGAAGCCATGCTGCCTTGGGTCCTGTAGTCTGTTGGCAACCAGATGTTCCACCAACCTCTCCTTCAGTAGTGCTTCCATGCTCTTCCCCAGCACTGAGGTGAAGCTGACTGTCTGTAGTTCCCGCTCCTCTTTGTTCCCACTTTTGTATAAGGGACTACATCTGCTATCCTCCAGTCTTTGGGTACCTCCTCTGTTTCCAGTGATCAGCTAAACAGGATTGCCAGAGGCTCAGCCACCACCTCTCTTAGTTCTTTTAGGACCCTGGGGTGCACCCCATCTGGCCCCATTGCTTTATCAACTCTTATTCCTTCCAGTTCCTTCAGGACCCTTTCTCATGTAAAGGGACTTGTGTCCAGTTCTGCGCCGTTTTCACCCTTTGTACTCCCTTCAGGCCCATTACCTTTCATTTCATTTTTATTTTTTATACTTGTAAGCAAGATGGGCAAACTGCCCATTTTCACAAGTGACAAGTTTTACATAAAAAAGGACATACTATTAAATACCAGACTTTGCAATAACATATACATATGTATGATTATAGTATAACAAACTTTACACTAATATCTAATTATCTAATACGTACATGTTATACATTAATGAAAACATTTACATTTAGAAAAGGTGTCTAGCCATTGTACTAGTCTATACTTGAATGCCCTCACTATGCTACAATCGGCTACAGCCAACGGAATATATTAAACAAGCATTTGTCAATGCCGAATGTTGTCTCGCTGGCATAGGCATTAGTAGTGCAGGAGTTAGAGATGCATAATAGGAATGGCAGTGAAATATTGAACTGATGCCAACCTCACCCCCACCCTGCAGAGACTGACAGGCATTGGAGTGTGCCTTTGGGTTATTAGCTATAACGCTCATGCCATTTCACCTCACCCTACCCTGTAGACACTGACAAGTGTCGTGGTGTGCTTTGGGGTCTTTGGGCCTTATACTTACCCCATTCCATAATGACAAATGTTGAGATGGGTACAGTATAGGAGAATGGGGTGAACTTTGGGGCCAAGCACTCCAAGGCACACCTTGATGCCTATCACTGGCTGCAGGGTGGGGTGGAATGGCATGAGCATTACAGCCGATGATCCCAAGTCACACCCCTGATGCCTATCAGTCTCAACAGGGTGGGGTGTTACAGTTGGAAGCCCTAACTCTGTAGGCATTTGTTGGTATTTTCATTCCAAATTATCAACATGGGCTTTTTGTGACCCCACCCCATGAAGAGCAGCACTATCAGTTTGTTAGCCTAATGGTGGTTTTGCACAGTAACTGTGCCATTTGACGCCACAGGCATGAAAACACATTTTATTTATTTATTTATTTATTTTATTTTAGTTGTTTAACACATTTTGGGCAGGATGTGAAAAATGACAACTGTATTGTTCATGAGAAAGTGTAAAAAAATGGCAACGTTGAAAATCTGGAGTGAAAATATGAACAATTGGTGAAGTCATGAGCATGCATAGAAACTGCGCAACACACGTCCATAACCCAATTATTTTTAGGATTTTTTAACCACATTTTCAACACAGGCATTTTGGGACCCTCCTCATAAACAGTGGCACTGTGATTTGTTAATCTGTCCCAAAGTTGATTTCCCACAGCGACCACGCCATTGTGCACCACAGGGTGAAAACACATTTTGGGCAGGATGTGAAAAATGACAGCTGTACTGTTCATAAGGAGGTGTGAAAAATGCCAGTGTTGAAAATCTGCCATGAAAATTTTGCAAATTTGTGAAGTTACAAGGGTGTATGGAAACTGGCAAGTACGCATGCTTGTAACTCAGTCATTTTATGGCCTTTCATCACCAAATTTTCAACATAGGCATTTTAGCACCTATGTTCATGAACAGTGTCACTTTATTTTCTTAATCTGTCCCTAAAACTGATTTCCACAGCAACCGTGCTATTCTGTGCCGGAAGTGTGAAAACGCATTTTGGCCAGGATATGTAAAATGACAGCTGTTGAAAATCTGGAGTGAAAATATTACAAATTCATGAAGTTACGAACGTGCGTGGAAACTACGCAACTCACACTTATAAAACAGTTATTTTTTGGATAGAAACATAGAATTTGATGGCAGATAAGGACCTCTTGGCCCACCTAGTCTGCCCATTTTCCTACCTAACAGATAAGCTGCAGATCCTAGTTAACCAACAGCTTACTTCCTCCTACTCCCCACTAGGACTGTCTTATGTCTGTCCCATGCATTCTTGAATTCTCCACTGTTCTTGATTCCACGACCTCCTCAGGGAGGCTGTTCCATGCATCCACAACCCTCTCTGTGAAAAAATACTTCCTCACATTACCTCTGAGCTGTCCCCCGTCTATCTTCAAATTGTGCCCCCTTGTTCTTGCACATCTCATAGAAACATAGATTTTCTTTCCCAAATTTGCAACACAGGCTTTTTGAGAACCCACCTCATGAACAGTGGCACTGTTGTTTCGTGAATCGGTCCCGAAAGGTGACTCCACGCAGTGACCACGAAATCACCTTTCGGGACCGAATAAGACCACAACAGTGACTGAATTCATGAGGAAGGGTCCCAATACCCCCATGTTGAAAATTTGGTGCCAAAATTCCCCAAAGTGCCCGAAATATGCACCAAAGTTGAAAAAACCCTATTTATGCCATTATACAGCTTACCGGCATTTCTTCAGTTCGCAGTCGGCTTTGAAGAGTGCAGATGTGTTCCTGGTCCACCGAAGATCGTCGCGCTGGGCTCCCAAGATAAGTATGGGGTGAGGGGATGGGGAGGCAGGGTACACAGGACTGGGCGCGGGTTGGGGAGGGGCAGGAGAAACAGCGAGGACCATTTTCTTCTTTTACAGGGTAAAAAAAAAAAAGACAATGAGAATTAGGTTTTCTTTGTTTGCAGGTATTTGTTTGGTACACTGGGGTTGGCTCCCGGTGTACCACTGCATTATGAGGAGGGGGACCACAGCCAACAGGGATTGGGTCCCCCGTCAGCACACAAATGGGGGGGCGCGCATGATGCCGAGGGGGACTGAGCACCCCATCGGCACACAGCAAAAATCCAGGGTTGGGGACATTATGCCAATGGGGAGTGGGCTCCCCTGTCAGCAAATTGAAATGGGCAGAGGGGACTGAAGCCAAAGGGGATTGGGCACCCCCTCAGCACATAATTAGAATGGGAGGGGGGCATTATGCTGCTAGGGAGTGGGCTCCCATTCGGCAAATGAAGTGGAGTCGGACCATGCCAACAGGAGGTTTAGGCACCCCTGAAGTTGGCAACAGCGGTGGCAGGTCAGGTCACGCCATGTTTACTGGAAAACTTCTCCAGTAAAGGCATGTCGGGAGGTGTGTTATTGTGCTACTGCATGATGAACTTGCCTCTCATTGCAGTGGCACTTTTGTTTGATCTGGTGGCCAGTTTATGTATGCCTGGTGTCAGCACCTGCATGCTGGCTTATTGGGGAAAGAGGTACGCACCTATTGATGCATGCCCTGCATTCGCCCACAATGACTGCACCTCCAAATCTGCTACTACTGCAGTATGTTGGCTGGCATGCAAGCGCAAGCCAACATAAAAATACAGTGGCCCTATAGATCACTAACCTTTGGCCAACAACTTTCTTCAACAAGGGGATCCTGACCAGCCCCCTGGTCTGAGACCTTGTATTTTTTGGACCATGAAAATTGAAGAAGAGATCTTAAATGGTTGGTGGCAGTGATCCTAGAGATCTGAAAAAGAAGGACAATTGGCTACCTTAATCAAAGTGCAATGGTGGGTTTTAAATTTCAGTCCTGTCATAAACCGTAAAATACTGTAGTAGATGACCTTAAGTTTCTGCAACATTTTTTCACTTGTTCCTGTGTAGATCATCAGTCCATAATCAAATACACTTAACAATAGATTGTGTGCCACAAGCCTTCTTGATTCAGGAACAAGAAAATATTTTATCCTAAAGAGCATACCTAATCTCTGATGGATTACCCCACATCTTCCTCAGTAAAGACTGAGCAGAAATACCTGTTCAATATGTCAGCTTTACTGTTGTCATCCTCCACACCGCCCTCATCCCCCCTTCAGTCTCACTATCCCTCCCTTTGCCTTTCTTTTTCACTTATGTACCTATGAAAGATTTGTCCCTCTACCCACTTGATTTTGCAACTCTTCTGCCTGAGCTTTGGCTTCCCTTACTGACCTCCTGCCTCTCGTTGCTTCTCCTGGTATTTCTCCCATCCTATTCTGCAAGCATCTTTTTATAACCTGAATGCAATATTTTGGCTTTCACTTTATCCGCTACCTTGGAAAACCATAATGGCCTCCTCTTCTTTTTGCCCTTGCTAACCTGCTTAATGCATAATTTTGTTGCTCTTGTAATCTCCGTTTTAAATATTGCCCACTGTTCCTCAACCCATGATTCCTGCCCCATTCCATTAATGCCTCTTTCAAACATCTCCTCATTTTCCCAAAGTCTGCCCTCCTAAAATCCAGGATATGTGTTTTTGTGCGGTTTGGTTCTGCTCCTTCTGTGATGTCAAACCGCAGTGACTGGTGGTCACTGTTCCCAGGTGCTCCCCCACTGTTACCCCCATCAAACTGTCCTCATTCATGAGCACAAGGTCCAGTATTGCCTTCTGCTGAGTTGATTCCATGACCAGTTGCTTGAGGAAAGCACCTTGAAGGGTGTCCAAGAAAAATATGCTTCTGGTTGATGCTGCTGCTGGGAAGCTCCAGTCCACGTCTGGAATATTGAGATCTCCAACCAGCACCACCTCCCCCTTGTCTGCCATCCTTTGTATGGTTAGCATCAACTCCCTATCTGTTTCTTCCTCCTGGGCTGGTGGCTTATAGACCACCCCTGTGCAGATGGCTGGACCCATTTTCCTTTCCAGCTTAACCCACAATATCTCTCCCATTGTATTTTAGTTTCCGCCATTAGTACCCTGGTATTGAAGGTGTTTAATTTTTACTGAGGTCGCCTACTGTCTGTTTCAATTCAGATTTCAAGTCTTGCAGCACTTCCAATAGGGCTGTATTAATTGGCTCCAGATCCTTGCACTATGGTAGCACTCTGCTGCCTGGACGCACCTCCATGCTGCTTCTCAGGTTTGCTTGATCTGGGCTCCACGGGGAGTGTTGTGAGGCTTCCTCATGTCAAAGGAAGTTGAAAAGTAAATCTATTGTACCAGGAACACATGTGCTATTAGACTATTAGGAGGAATCTCAGCAGGAATGTTTTAAAAGGTCTAAAAAGTAGATTTTATACTGTGTGAGGTGGAGCTGTTGAGAAAGTTTCTTCTCCAGTCAGCCGCTAGCTCCTTACACCTAACAGCTTTTAACACATTTAGAAACTAAGTGTTCCCTCCTTGGAATTGGAGAAGTACTATTGAGATGGGGAGTCAAGTTAAGATTCCCCAAAAATCACCATACCTTCACCCCACTCCTGAACTTTCATAAACAAAATAAAAAAACTAATGTCAGTAAAGAGCCACAATAAGTCCCCTTTAGAGCGCATATCTGCCTTCCTTACCCTTGTGGATATCCTGTGTACAGAAATGCTAAATAAAACATGTGTGAGTGAGTATGTGTGTCAGTCCATGCCCATGGGTGGATAGGCGAGTATGTGTTAATGAGTGGGTAGGGACTATATGTATCTGTTTCCTCAAAAGTTATCTAATACACATTTAGTTGTGTAACATATTTATATATAATTGTCTTCTTTGAACTACAGAAGCAACATGAGGTTGTCCATATACCAAACTGAAGTTTTTTCCTGACTAATGGATATTGAAAACTGGGAAACTGGAAGTTCACTTGTTTTAGTATGAACACCTAATATCAGTTTCTTTTGAAATATTTCACAACAAGTTTTTCAGTTGTGATCTCTTTCCCCACCCCCCACCCTCCATCTCTGTCTCAGTACCGAGACATCCATGCAAGGTTTTTAAATTGTGTGCAGGACTTGGTATGAATTGTGAATGCATTTTGTAAATATATTCTTAATAGTGTAGAATTGTTTTGTATTTCAAACTGCAGGGGTAAAGAACTGTCTCCCGTAGTAGAAAATTTCTTATTCATTTGCAACCTTGAGGTTCCAACAAAAGCAGTTCACCTATTTTTGGTTTGAAGGCTTGCAAACTAGGACTAGTTGCATGTATATATGATCCCAAGAGAGGTATTTGGATTTCAGAACCCCCCCACCTCATTTTTAGTCTCTTTGTGAGACAATAATATGGAGCATTTATACTGTGTATCATACTGGGTATTATAATATGGGTATTTATACTGTGTATCATACTGGGTATTATAATATGGGTATTTATACTATGTATCATACTGGGTATTATAATATGGGGTATTTATACTGTGTATCATACTGGGTATTAGTAGTAAAAAAGGAAAATATCATGTGCTCATGGAAATTGTGGTGCTCTAGTAGAGTTTTGCCAACTCAAATATAAACATAGAAGAAAAAACTAGGCACACATACATGAATTGGTCTTCCTTAGGGCTGATCCTACTCTAAGGAAGACCCATTGCCAAAGGTTGAAGCACAGGGCTTGGTCTGTTCAGGCGGCTTGTCTAAAAATTTCAGTTATTATGTGCCTATTTTTTTCTTCTATGGTATTAGTAGTCAGGCAGCAATTGATATTTTTAAGGTCTTTTATAGGCAGCTTATTCTTGCACTGTCCTTTGAATACTAAACCTATGCAGTATATATGCGCCAATGTAAGTCTTAGGGCTAGTTTATCCATTTATTAAAACATTCTATTCAATGACCATTTACATGAATTTTGGATCCTGATATTCTTTCTCTCGATTGTTTTAGCTGTATATTTCTGACTGTCAATTTTCTGATCGGTATGTTATTATTTACAAGTAACAGTGTGTGCCAGTCTAGAAGGAATCGCTAAAGTTTGGACTGAAAGAGTACTGTATTATAATACTTTTGAATCATGACATAAAGTTTTTGTATTACTGGTGTATTGAAGTATGTACTGTACAGTATGTATGCAATGTGTTTTTAATTATGCACTTGCACTTTGTTAGTTCTTGTATGTATATAGCCAACGAGCATTATAATTGTTTTGTATTTGATCACATCACCCCAGTACTTTGTATTTAATTCTGAGATCGTGATTGGCTCACTAAGCTCTGACAAAGCTCCAGCTGATGGGAGCAAAACATTAGGTCAGTGGATGCTTGTAAATCTGTACCACATCTACACTGTATGCAGCACTTTAATGTTTGAATAAAGGAGGTAATAAATTTATACAGATGAGTGAGGTCTGTCTATGCATTACGGAGGGTGAGAGCTGATCTGTTTTTTATATTGTCTTGAGCACGTACAAGCAACATCTTGTGGAGTAATAGCACAGTGAGAGATGTGTAAGTGTTGGCGAATGCAGGGCACGCTTTAGTAGGTGTATCCCTTATTCCCCAATTAGCCAGCATGCTAGCGCTGGCACAAGAATTATGTAAAGTGCCACCAACTTGAAAGAAATGTGCTGCTGCAATCAGAGATAAGCTCATCATGCAGCGGCAGAGAAGACACACCTCCCGTGCATGCCTTTCCTGGTGAAACATTTTAATAAACATGGTGACAGCACAATCCCCAAACAAAGCCAACATCGGGGGTGCAATCCCCGTGTCAGCATGTCCCTCCCACATTGTGTGGCGCACTTGGAGCCCACCCCAGTGTGCTGCCACTCACACAAAGCCATCCGTGTCGGCACCGCAATGTCCGGGTCCGGTTTTGTCCCCACCCCCACATTGTGTGGCACATTGGGAGCCCACCCAGTGTGCCGCTCACCAAAGCTGATCATGTCAGCATCACGATGTCCAGGTCTGGTTTTGTCCTCATCCCCCACATTGTGTGGCACACTGAGCCCACCCCAGCGTGCTGCCACTCACACAAAGCTGACCGTGTCGGCACTGTGATGTCTGGTCTGTTTTTTTTTTTTACCTGAAAAAGAAACAGTTGCTCGCTGTCCGTGGCGCCCCTCCTCAACCGCACCTACCCTCTGCACACACCACCTCCCCACCCCCACCCCACCCCATGCTTACCTCTGGAAGTCCAGTGCTGAGATCTTCGTGGAGCAGGAACACGCCTCACTCTTCAAAGCTGAACTGCAAAATGAAGAAATGCCAGTAAGTTGTATAATGGCATTAATGGGGGTCAACTTAGGTGGATATCTCTGCCATTTTTTTGAATTTTGGCTCCAAATTTTCAACATGGTGTTCTTGGGACCCCACCTCGTAAACACATGCACTGTCATCTCGTTAGTCAGTCCCAAAGGTGATTTCATGGTCACTGCGTGAATCACCTTTTGGGATCAATTAATGAAATGACAGTGCCACTGTTCATGAGGTGGGGTCCCAAAGCCTATGTTGCAAATTTGTTGAAAAGATTTAAAATGACTGTGTTATAAGCGCGTATTGTGTAGCTTCCATGCATGCTCATAACTTTGACAATTTTAATATTTTCACTCCAGATTTTCAACATTGCCATTTTTCACACCCTTATGGACAGTACAGCTGTCATTTTCACATCCTGCCTGAAATGTATTTTCACATATCTGGCGCACAATGGCATGGTCGCTGTGGAAAGTCAGCTTTCGGGATAGATTAACAAAATCATAGTGCCACTGTTCATGAGTGGAGGTCCCAAAATACCGATGTTGAAAATTTGGTTAAAAATTCTCAAAAATTATGCTACGGTGTATTAGCAGTTTCTATGCACACTTGTGACTTCACCAATTTTTCATATTTTCACCCAGATTATCAACATTGCCATTTTTCACACCTCGTCATGAACAGTACAGCTGTCATTTTTCACATTCTGCCCAAAATGTGTTTTTGCACCTGTGGCACCAAATGGCGCAGTTGCTGTGCAAAATCACCTTTCCAGCTAACGAACTGATAGTGCCACTGTTCATGAGGTGGGGTCACAAAAAGCCCATGTTGAAAATATGGAGTGAAAATACCAACAACCACCCAGGGCATTAGGATTTCCAACCGTAATGTCCCACCCTGTAGAGACTGACAGGCATCAGGGGTGTGACTTCAAATTGTCATCTGTAATGCTCATGCCATTCCACCCCCACTCTGCAGCCAGTGACAGGCATCAAGGTGTGCCTTGGACTTTTGGTCCCAAAGTTCACCCCATTCTCCTATACTGCACCCATCTCAGCATATGTCCTTATGGAATGGGGTGAGCGTAAGGCTCAAAGACCCCAAGTCACACCGCAACACTTGTCAGTGTCTGCAGGCTAGGGTGAGGTGAAACGGCACAAGTGTTATGGCCGATGACCCAAAGGCACACTCCAATGCCTGTCCATCTCTGCAGGGTGGGGGTGGGGTTGACATCAGTTCAATACTTCACTGCCATTCCAATAATACATCTCTCTAACTCCTGCACTACCAATGCCAGTGCCAGCAAGACAACATTCAGCATTGACAAATGCTTGTCTAACTCTTGTGACTGCCAGTGGAGCAAGGCTCCACCACCCCTAGAGCGAGCCATTTACTTTCTACGTGTGTGTGTGTGTGTGTATATACACAACATATTTCTCCATTTCGGTTTGTATGACATAAATTATAATGATTCTGTCCCACGCTGTGTGCATTGGCTTCTTGGTTTTCTGCTTGTTATTCTTTATACAGTATTTATCACAGAGTAGACTGTATCATGATTGCCATCTACTGCATTCCTCATTTATCATCTTAGCAGCCACTCTAATACAGCTTAACCGCAAACATTACAAACACAGCAGTTATATGAATATTTTTCTAATAAGTATGCAGTGGAAAAAGCAGTTTCCCTTTGATCAGTCCAGCTACTTTTTTCACGTCCTATAAATAACTCATGTTGTCATGTTCTCAATCCTGCAAGAAAAACTTTATATTTACAGTACCACTGCCTTTAAAAGGAACTGCTTCTCTTTCTAACAAACTGAACTGAGACTGACGTTGCCTGATCTGCTGCTAAAATATCAATAATAGCAAGGGATCAGTGGAGATCAGCTGTTTTTACCTCCACTATCTTTTCTCAGATATAGGACTTAAACTGAAACAAACAGTTTAAAACAAATCAGACACCCTCCCATTAGGATACTTTCAAAGTAATTCTAAAACTAAGTTTGAATTAATTTATTCTACAGAACAAGTTGACCTGACTTTAACTTCTTTGCTGATTCATCCAGATATTTGTTCGCTGGGTCCATGAGTGAGTGACTGAGTGAAGAAAGACAGAATGGTACTCATGCAACTGAGCATGTTATTCTGTTTAGGATACGTGTAACTGAAGCTTGAGTAGTTTGAATGCTTATACAATGGATTTGTGGCAGTTTGTGATCTCTGTCCCAAATAGGGACTGCCACCCTTTCAGGCTACCACAAAGGCACAGGAACCCTTTTGAGCAGGGTTTAACCCCAAAAGGTACAACAGGAACAAAGTTCCTTCTGGCTAAAATAAGACCTTATGGAGAGAGCCCGTAAGGAGAAAAGCACTGCCTTAAGAGGAGGAGAGGTGATTGGTGGTACTGTAGCAAACAAAATGAGCTTCTGAAGGTAACTTCAGTATATGTCTTTATATAGCCCTGGAGGTATGTAGTGAGAGTCAGATGCTGCCCCACTAAATCACAGGCTATAGCCTTGAAAATGCCCCTCCCAAGTGGTGGACTCTGATTTCACATTCTCCACTGAGAACTGCACTATCTACCTCCCACCATTCTGGAAGGGGTCCATGTCCATGTCCCATCTAGAAGAGGGAAGTTTTCCATGACACCACTCAGGAGTCTCCTATCCTGCCTACTTCTCCCACCCTTCACCATTGCAAACCTTGATTCCTAACCAAGCTTTTAACATCACCAAAAAAAGTTTGGGGACAGCAAGGGCCTGCTGAATACTTACCCAATGGCATCCAACCAAACTGTTCTCTTTCCTGTAAAGGCAGAGAGTACAGCAGGCGGTCAGTGCTGGCAGAGAACTCCAGCTTAAAGCAAGAGGCCATTCTGTTTGACTGACGGAAGATCAGGACAGATGGTGCTGAGGATTTCACCCCAAGCAAGGGATGGCCCCATTTAGTTGGTAAACCACTGTTTGTTGTCACCATAAAAAGTAATGATTCCTTCTCCCATGGAAGAAAAGGTGACCAAAGGGTATATCCCTTCTTAGCCCCTATGCCAGTCAGCACCGGTACTCCTCTGCCATGCAGGCATGGGCAACCATGTGTTGTGTTTCATTCTAGAATGTGACTTTACTGCTAACCACAGCCAGATGTCGTCTCACTTGGAGTGGCTTCTTTTAAGACTCCAGATGGGACTATAACTGGTATAAAATGATATTTAAAGTTATTCCACCTTATATTGCCCACTACCTTTCAACTAATTTTAGGACCCAACATAAATAAGTCCTGCAGGAGACTTCTAATCACAACTTTTGCATTCCTAAATGCTCGCACCGATTATGGGAAAGACAATTTTCCCTTATCAAGCCTCTTCCCTGTGGAATTTGTTACATCCTTCCATCAGAAATTATGGTTTACTAAGCTAGTTATGCAGTGAGCGAAGAAACAGTTATGTAACACATGTAACTGTTTTGTATGATTACAACTTCATTGATTTTCCATGTTATGTGTGTGTACTGTTGAATCGCCCCAGCTGAAATGAGCATGAAGCATTCATGAATGTTCATTATAAAATGGCAAGAAAAAATCAAGAAACTGCATTTGTTGAAAGATGTAATTTGGTTATGTATTAAGTTCCTATCACAGCATGGTCAGGTACCCATCACCAATGGAAAAAATCTTCATTACCTTTAAAACCAGGGCCTATTTCATGTATGTATTTTGTTCTTTAAAATGTATTTAAACAAATGAGTTAGGTAAAAAAAATCATTAAAAATGTTTCACATTACATATAATACAAAAGGGCAGTGAGCCGTTTTATAAGTGCAATAAGCCACTCCAGGGCGTGCATTAAATGATTTGAATGCACTTCCAAGGGGCGTAAGGACACTTGGCATTTGACCTAGTGCCTCGCTCCCCTAGGGCATGCATTAAAATCTTTTATAATATAGGTAAAAGAAATCCTGTGTCCTGACTGGTCAGGACCAGTGTCCATATAGGACAACCCTAAGACTGGCACTTTTTTGGAAACTGGGGCACAGTACCACTGACATCGCTGTGCCACACAATGCAATGTGCAAAATATGTTAGAAGCCATGCTGGCGAAGTAAAAGTACACCAAGTGCCATTTGCCATCACTTTACAAAACAAAAAGAGAAACACACAGCTTTTATAACCCCCTCAGTCCATCTCACCCCCACTACAAACCTACTGTTTAAAATATTAAGCCCAATCACCTTGTACATGCCTAAAAATATTGTTTTGTTCCTTTTTTCTTTTAGGCCTCTTACTCTCCACCATCTGTTTCCAAGCGCCAGTCTCTGGCTCACCCACCAGCTGCCTGGCCACTCACCCACCATGTCATCACTTTAAAAAAAAATACCTGGCTGTCCTAAACTGTACCACCAGCAACTGAAGTGTCCCAGCTTGATCAAAAGTGATGCATCATGTTCATCAGGCACCAAATACAATGTTTCCTCTGTCACGCCACTCAAGACAGCAAGAGTCATGGGAGGGGAGAAGTGCATTCCATTTCAAGCAATCACAAATACCACACGCACAGACCCTAGTGTGAAGGTGCAGGCTAGTTATAACATTTGCCAACCCGATACTACAAATCACACAAAAAAAAGGTGCATGCCAATGAAGAACAGCTAGATAAATAATTCAAAGTGCAAATAAATAACTTGTTATTCTGGCAGAACTCCACACATTAAGTGGCACTAAACCCCGATGCTTCAGATCTCCATGTGACCATTCCTCAGGTCACATGGAGATCCAAAGCACCAGGGTTTAGCGTCACTTAATGTGTGGAGCTCTGCCAGAATAATAAGTTATTTATTTGCACTTTGAATTATTTGTCTAGCTGTTCTTCATGTAGTGCAACTTTTTTTTGTGTATCAGTTTTATAGTGTGACTGCTCACCATACCGATAACAGCAGTGCGGATGGATCACTTACGCTAGTCCTTACAGCAGCAGAAACAGATCTGATTTTTCTTCAGAGCCCAGTGATGTTCACCACCACTGGCCTTCTTTCATCTCTAACACACAAACTAGCAAATTGGGGGGATACACCATGCTAAGTGAAGGCAGGAAACAGGCTGCAACTAAGCACCTCTACTGCCATAACCAAACCCAAAGAACACATATAATTTTATAACAGGAAAGAACTGCTTATAAGATCACTTCCCAGGTGCTGAAGGCACTCAGCATAAGCACCTCATGCCTCACTATGCATCTGGCATGCTCTTATCAGACAACAACCCACACCCCGCCGTATCTTATTGCTTACTTAGTGTACAACCTGTCAAGGCTCATGGCTTACTGAAATATTCATGAATAGTTCATGAATTCAGCTCGTTCCTCAGGCATGCATCAAATTATTCATGAAAGTTTATGAACATAAAGGTTCATGAATATCCTCCACTGCATTTTAAGGGACAAACTCCATCAGTATTTTTGGTGCTCTGAAATACCCTGCTTTTATAATATTGCTTTATTCATTGGACAACCCTGTTTTAGCCCTACTCTTAAAAGATATTTGTCCTGCGTACAAATCAAAGGCAGACCAATTTAACCCTTAGTTGTTTAATCAAATAACCAAAGCAATTACCTATGACAACTGAATTTTTTTAACTCATTTTCATCTGGGCAGATATTTGGTATCAGGTTAAGCGCTGGATAATAAGCAAGGAAACCCCTTCCTCCATCACTTAACTGCTAACTGCTAACTGCTAAGGGGTGGTAATAGTACTACCCACTCCCCTCGGTCATTCTACATTTATAGAAGCCAAAGGGAACTTCCTGCAGGGTTCCCAAGGGAAGACACCAGTGGGAACAGGAAGAGAGGACAGAGAAGACACAGTGAAGTGAGAAAGAAACAGTGACACTTACAGGTCAGGAGGAAAACAGACACGAACATTCAGATCAGCCAGAGCTGTGGAGGGCTGGTATCAAGGCAGACACTCTGGAGACTGGGGTGCCCCTTCTGCAGGACAGTTGAACTACAGAGGAAGCTATGGCAGGCAAGAGAAGAGATCATGAGGCTGCAGAGGAGACTGGATTGGGGATGCCCACCAGCCCCTCTTACCCACCCACTCCCCCAAAGGCCCATGGGTCTTGGGGGATTGAGGGTGGTGGGAGGGGGCAGTGGGCACCTAGAGCTAACATGGAGCACTGCCAGCCACACACTATCCACATGCAGAATAATTTTGCACACCTAGCCAGGGGAAAGAAACCAGGTGAGGCAGAAGGAAGAATTGAGCAGGACAAACCTGATTCAAGAAAGCAGGAAGGGAGTACAAGAAAGGAGAAGAAGAATACACAGAGCAACAGGAGGATTCTGGTCATGGGAGACTCTGTGTTGTGAGGAGTGGAGGCACAGTCCATCAGTGCAAAGGGAGCTGAAACCACAGTGAAATGCATGCCAGGAGCATCTGCAAGGAGAGGTACTGTGGTCTTTTGAGTTTTCAAAAAAAATTCCATACTGCTCAATTCCACCACTTTGCACAAATTTAGCAAAAATCTGTAAATAAGAAAATAGGTAAATGTCTTTTTAAATCTTGAAAAAATGACAGTCCTCTTGAATAATTGGACATAAATCTCCAATAATCTGTGTAATGTAAATACTCAAATAAATCTCTTAATATAGAATGTAACTAGTGCTATTTCACAAAGGTGCCAATGTGCTTGGAAGTTCAAATTAGTGCAATGCTCAGTTCAAACCTTGCAAAGTACTACGTGGTCCCATAATTATCTTTTAATAAGCAAAACTTGAAAATAATCAAATCATTGAGAAAGTGATTATGCAGGAAAACACAGGACACGAAATAATGAAATGTCCATAACAGATAGGGATTTCTGTGTGGAGTAGAAAGGGGGGAAGCAGGTATTAGAATTGCCTCTTTCAATCTATTGGGAATCAATCTCACTCTCAATAGCACACCACAGGGATGGCTAGCTTAGGTCATAATGATCTTTTGTTATGAATCTCGCAATAGAAATGTGCAAAAATTATCATAACTGGGTATTACATGGTCACACACTGGGTACAGCGCAGTCAAAGGGAGCACAGCAGAACAGATGGCCAGCACACAACTTATGAACCATAGATCTGAAGAAAGGATTTTTCTCTCCTCCCTGTCACCCAAAATATTTCTGGGATTTATTTATTTGTGTGAGATACCATACACTAAGTGCCAGGTGACACAAGGTCACACATTGGGTACAGTGCAATCAAAGGCCGTGCAGCAGAATAGATGGCCAGTATGCAATGTAGGAGTCACAGATATTTTTAAATGAATAAAGGATTTTTCTGTCCTCCCCTGTCACCCAAAATATTTCTGGGATTTATTCCTTTTCACAAGATACATAGAGAACAATGCATAGGCAACTGTGTGTTATGAAGTTATTTTTGCACAGCCGAGGTGTGTGATGATGACTCACAAACCTCAAGAGCAAAGCTTAAGAGGTTTATGTTGTCATAACACAAACAAGGGTGTGTAAAATAACTTCAGAAGCACAGAGTCCCCTATGTTTTATTTTTTATAATAACCGGTGCAGGGAATTAACAAAAAAAGAAAATCAACAGTCCCAGCTGGAAAAGTGAAATATGAGCACTCCAAATGCCATAATAACCAGTTTGATCACACTGATAATCAGCGTGATAAAGGGGGTTACCAAGTGCGGGGGCTCACAGTCACAACCTGGGTACAGTGCAGTCAAAAGGAGCACAACAGAACAGATGACCAGTATGCAACATAGGCATCACAGATATTTTTAAAATGAATAAAGGAATTTTCTCTCCTCCAATGTCACCCAAAACATTTCTGTGATTTATTTATGTGTGCGAGATACTATACACTGAGTGCTAGGTGGCACATGATCACGCAGTGGGTACAGTGTAGTCAAAGGGAGCAAAGCAGGACAGATGGCCAGTACGCAATGTAGGAGTCACAGATATTTTTTAATTAATAAAGGATTTTTCTGTCCTCCTCTGTCACCCAAAATATTTCTGGGATTTATTCATTTGCATAAGATACATATGCCCAGATATTCAAAGGGATTGCACCTGGCGCAACCGAGTTGCACTGGCACAACCCCTGCAATGTGCCCTGGTGCAATATTTGAAAGTGGGACTTGCGCAGCACAAGTCCTGATGCACCAGGGCGCATTGGTAATGTATGCAGCACATCTGAAGGGGGCGTGCCCATGCATATGTGGCACATCCCAATATTCAGCCCAGGATGTTCTGCGCATCTGCTGGCACAACTCCTAGATGTGCCGCATACTGTGGCACAAAGTTGAGCCGGGAAAACAAAGGCTCAAATGATGGCTACCCACAAGTGGGTGGCTGTATTGCAAGGCGCAACACAGCAGCTGCCAGCCATGGGTGGCCACCCACCTGCCCAGAACACAGTCCAAAAGCACCCATATGGTCCCTGGTAGTCCAGTGGTACCCCCTCCCTCCTGTAAGCCTGATCACTGGGTGTAATACACGTAAGAAAGCCCTGGTAGTCTAGTGGTACCCCACCCCACCCGATGCACCAATCACTGTAAAAGAGTCATGTTTCCCTTCCCTTCACTGGTGATCTAGTGGTAACCTCCACCCCTCCTGATGTACAGGTCACCAGTAGTCTGTATAGTAATTTAACCCTGGTGGTCTAGTACCTCTCCTCCTGTAGTCATGATCACCGGTAAATGAGACACATCCCAGCCCTGGTGGTCTAGCGGTGCACCCCACCCCCCCACACACAGGACCCCCTGCCAACTCAGCTCCCCACCCCGTCATCCGTGGGCAACTTCAACCCACCTGCATACACCCAGCAGCCCACCGAATGACAGCTATAGTAGGTGCTGTAAGCCCATTAGTCCACAGTGTGGACCAATTGCTTGCAGGGCATACTGTACAAGAGAGTCACAATATGGAATGAAGTCGATTCACATATTTGTGACTTTTCCGATATAGTATGCTCCTGTAAGCCCACCGTCCACACTGGGGACCAATGGGCTTACAGTGCATACTGCAAGCTGTCATTCGCAGGCAGTGCCGGCATGCGGCAGGTTGATGCTGCCCGCCAATGATGGGGAGGAGCTGGGTGGCAGGAGATCCCAGTGATGGAGGCGGTGGGGGGGCACCGCTAAACCACCATGGCTGGAATGTGTCTCATTTACCAGTGATCGTGGCTATGGGGGGGCACTGGACCACCAGGGTTATATTACTATATGGATTACCGGCGATCTCTACATTGGGAGGTGTGTCATACATCAGCATCTGCCCACCACCCACACACTCTGCGGCAGGCCCTGGGTACCTTTTTCCTTGCTGCCACCAGGGGCCTGGCATGCACCAGGCTCTGCGATCGCTCCCTTCCCTCCAGGAGGAGGAAAGTAGTCCTCCAGATGCTTAATCCTCCTCCTCTGGATGGCCCTTTAATTGTCTGAACGTGCTGCTGAACTCGGGTCACCAGAGTTGCAAGAGGTAGCGCTACCTCTGTGAAGGTGGACCGGCCTTTTGGTTAGTTTTTATTTCAGATAAAACCCTTTAGGCAGTGCCTATTTTCAAAGGGTCTAGAGTCAGGTACGACAAAAGTAACATAAGTCAGTTACAGCAAATATACAAGATACAGTTGTAACTACAGATATGTCACAACAGATATATGGTGACAAACATAGATACAGCTGTACAAGCGGTGCTATTACCATATCTTACACTACACACTGTAGGTATAATGTTTGCTTCACATTATGAATTAAGTGCATTGTACATAGAATGCAATTGAGGAAAGACAGTTGGTCAGTGATAGCAATTACATGCTTCAGTTAGAGTGAGGTGAGCTTAATAGCTTGGACTTAAATAATTCAGCAGAACTGGCAGTTTTTAGAGTGCCAAGCAGGTCATTCCAATGTTTCGCAAACCAGTACGAGAAGCAGTTTTGACCAAGGGAGGTTTTTCTGTGAGGAAGCAGTAGGGTGTGACAGGCTAGGATTTACTGAACAAGCTACTGCCAGACAAACAGTCTACTTTGCTGCTTAGTTCAGCTCTAACTCTGCCACAAGATACACATTTCAGCAGTTCAGACAGTCATCCCATGACTACATTACAGGCACGGCACGTCCTCTGCTCAGAATATCACTCACTGATCCAATATGTGATCCTCTCCTGGTCACAAGTCCCTCCCACACCTGCAACACAGACCTGTTAATCAAGTTAAACCCTCCCCTGTTCCTACACACTTGCGTCTCCTTTATCTCCAGCACTACGAACCCTGAAAATTCTGTTTCTCTAACCACTTCCCTCCCAACTTCCCAAAGCAAAGCAATTGTTTCATTTATTTTTAAATGTGCACCCTCCCAGCTCCCTCCCATTCTTCAGGCAGCACTGATGTGCTAGACTGGCTTAGCTCAGGTTGCTCAGATCTGTGGACAGCCCAGGAGAAACCCATCCATGCCCTGTACTCATCCCCGTGTGGCAGCCACTGTGCCTGCCCACCCCAGTCGCTCCCATCCTAATGTACTCCACCTCCTTCCTTTTATCTGTTCCTGCTGGTGGGTGGGAGTGAATGGAGAGTGTGGTGGTGCATGATTGCACAGCAGGTACAGGCCAAAGACTTGATGCTGTGCAGAGGACCAGGGGATGAGCCAAAAAAGACAAAGAAAGGTTTGAACGGTCATATGAATCCTCTGGTCTTTGAGTTCTAATTTTGAAGCTAGATTATTTGTTTTCAAAAATTGATCAAACATATCAGAATACGTAACTGGTAAGGAAAGGACACTGGGATGGCAGTTAACTATATCAAATGGTTTCCTATCACCTTTAAATGCACTTTGGATGTATTTAATTGGTTATTGAAAAAAGAGTAAACATTAATACTTGCTTTGAGGTTGTGGATTGTAGACTTTTGTTGGTGTAGTGTTCACCAGGAGTGGTCTGTGATTTTCGTGGGGAATTCTCCAAGTTGGTATTGTCCCTGGTCTTGGAGTCCCTGAGCCTTATACTGGGGACTTGAATGCCTGGGTGGACTCCTCCTCCTCATCTGCATTTTCAGGAGATTTCCTACGTTTATTGAACTTGATGAATTTCCGTCAGAATGTATGTTGCTAGCCACACTCTTGATCTGATTTTTACTTCTGGCTCAGGGATATCTAAAATATCTACTGAACCAGTTGTCTGTTCTATTTCATGTTGCAGTTTGAGAAGATATGTGATCCCCACCCTCCCCAAATTCAGCCACTGTCTCAGCTGGAGGAGTGCTGAACGTGATACTTTTTGAGCTCATGTGGACATCTCAGGGATATTGGCTTCTTCCTCCAGGGGGTGCAGTGGTGGAGCCTTGTAATGTTGCCATCCTTGCTGCAGCTGATTGCCTGGCACCTGTCCATCTCTGCCCACATCTTGGGTATTGCAGCTCTCACTGGTGTAGTGTGAGTTGTGGGAACTGACAACAGGTGGACAGAAGCTTGAGAGGCTTTGGAGGAAATCTGACCTGCTCTCTGATAGACAGGCGGCAATGATTAGTGTGAGGAAAAATTGCTATTCCTCCCTTACTGCAGTCAGGAGGAACAGACCAGCAACTCTCTTCAGTCTTCGATAAGATTCTAAATCCAGACTGTCTTGGCTCTTGGTTGGAGCCAGTTTCAGTGGAGAGATGCAAAGAGTTTTCTGATTTCTTCATGACTAAGACTGTGGAGATTAGAGATGGGCAAGTGGCCTCAATTTGCTCCACGGAGTGATTCGCAGAGTGAAGGCGGATTCGCGGAGTGCTCCACAATGCGAAGCGAAGTACTTCACGTTATAATAGGTAACATGAAGTCCATTGAAGACAATGACTTTGCATTACTCAGACTTCCCAAACCACTGCTCCACCAAACCTTAAGGCAAAGTACATTGAGAACAATGTACTTCGCTTCACTTTGCCTTGTTTTAAAGCTCCAAAGGCAAATTTTGCAGTGATTCATGGGATTTCAGGTCACATGGGCTCTAGATTGTTCTGCACAGACTCAGTTTGGGGTAGTGTGTGTAGGAAGCTGTAGGAGACAGTCTGCTCTGAGAGCTCTCTGTGATTCAAACCTTCTAAAAGCTGTTAAAAAAGTATTTTTGTGTCATTTTGTTTGCTGAAACTTTAGTTCATTAATTGTAGAAAACCTCCTGTGCTCATATCATCGAGCGTTTATTGTTTGTGTATGGATTTTGAATGTTAATGTACAACATTCAGTCTGTGTACTGAGAGACAGTGGAAGTGTGCTTTGGGGAGGGGCGTATCTGTGGTGTACATAGACTTAAGTTGGAGAAATAGGGAGTTCTTTGTTTATTAGTTATATTTTTCTTGCATAACTGACTGTTAATGTACACATAGTAATATTTTCAGTAATTGTTGGTATTTGTTTGCTGGTTGTGTGTGTTGTGGTCTGGAGAGACCTGGTGCAGCGTTGAGGTTGTTTAAAATACGTTGTATATTACTGAAGTTTTAAATTTGGAACGCATTACTTGTAGACAAATTCTGTGTGTGTGTGAGTGTGTGTGCGGTGCGTGACGTGACATCAAATAATATACCTTTTATTGTCAACAGTGTAATTGCAGGCACAGCAGTGTGAACCTGCTATCCACTGCACCTGCATGATTTTGTACTGCCATTGTGGTATCTTTTCTTGCTTTTGCACTGCAGTAACCTGCAGTCAGTGCCCCCCCCCCACAAAAGGTATTCTTTTCCAGATTGGATTGTTTGTGACTTGAGAACACCACTGGTTAGTTAAGGTGTTGTTGAACTTGTTGTGACTTTGCTGTATCTGTTGTTGAAGCCACAGTTGTTTTTTTGGCTTCACATCCAGCATCACCCCTACCCCCTCGGCTCCTACCCAGAGTGAACATTCCAAAATCTGAATTTATTTAGAATATTCATGTTGATCCTCCAAAATGCCCACAAAGAGATGTGCAAGCAAAGCTGTTTAACGCCATGACACTGCTGCCAGTGGTAAGATGGTCTGTGGGTATGGTAGTAGTATGCAGTCACAGAAGTGCATTGCTAATGTGAGGAAAGGTATTTCTCCTTCAATGTTTTTTACAGTGCAATCAGTAGCTTCACTCATAGCTGGAGGAGATGATGTTGTCCCAGCTGGTGGTGTTAGTGCAGTTGCTGGTGGTGGTATGAGTATTGCTGCCTCAAGTTCCAGTTCAGACCAGTTTACCGTGTCCAAAATTATAGTGGAGTGTGAAGCAGTGTCAGTGAGTGACAGTGTAGATGATGTCATACTCCCCAGTAACATCCCAGTAACTGGACATGAGGATTCTGATCATCATATCAACGATAGCATACAATGTGACATTTCTTCCACCACGGTTCAGGTCATGCATTTGTCATGCAGTGATTCACAGTGTGGTGAAAACATTTCGGGTGATGGTGGTGCTGATGATGATGATGATGTTGCTGTGGCTGCAACATGCAGTCTATATGCCAGCATCCAAGCAGAAGATGTGGATGATGTTGATGAATATGACGATGATGGCAGTAACCCCTGTTGGGAACCGGAGAAAAAGAAACTCAAGGTGTCTGTGTCTGGGGCTGTTTGCATTCCCGTAAAAGTTGTGATTTACCAGTTTCAGTTGATGATGATGACCCAGTAATAATGATAGGTAGTTGTGGTGGTTAGTTGCAGTTCAAGTGTGTCCTGCCTGAAAAATCATGTAGCACACTCACCACTTCATGGCTTAGAAAAACAGAGTCCAATAAGCAGCATCGGGGGGCATGCTAAAACTAGAGCATCAAGATCCCTTGTTTGGGATTTTTTTTTGTGGAAGATGCAAATGATGAGTCAGTTGCAATCTGCCAGGTGTGCCAGGTGCGTGTGAGTCGAGGTACAAAGGGGAGCCATCTGGGCACAGGGGGACAGCATATACATCTTAAGAATAGGCACATAGATGGCCCAGTGGCACTGAGGGTTGAGGCGTTGGACACCACACCTCATGCTACACCGGTGACCCGGGTTCGGGAATGGACTCGAGCATTGGGGGTCGGCAGGGGAAGGGTTGAGGACTGAGCTCCCGTGTGGAGCTCTCCTCCCAGGCTTACAGGGGATGGGGTAGCCCAGTGAGCCAGTGACCCCCAGTGGAGACTGGAGGAACTGTAGCAAGCCAGGCATGCATGTACAGGCATGGCTGACGCTGGCAGGGTTGCTGTGTGCCAGAGTGTCGCAGCGTGCCCACGCAGAGGAGGGGAAACCACAGCAACAAGGAGAAAATCCCCCGAGGGCCAGATAGGCACATGGCATCCCGGTGCCTTGACTGCCACATGCCCAATACTGGGCCTCTACCTCCACCTCCACCCCTTGATCTCCCTGCGGGTATGGACCGGGAGCCTGTGGGGAATGCTAACGCCTTTGGGGGAGGATGGTCACAGTTGGGCGGTAGAAGTGGCAGGTGTGTGGATTGCCTGAGAGAGTTTGGGTTCTCAGGGAGATAAACAGAATAAAAAAAAGAATAGGCACATGGCACTGTGGACTCAGCACAAGATGGCAGCTAAAACCTGTACCACAGTGGGGCGTTCACCCTCATCATCAACCATAACGAGCATGTAATCCCCTTCCATGACTGTAGCATCAAGCAGAAAATTAATTGCTTGCAGTAGTGATGACATAACAGCAGAGGATTACTACAAGCATGATGAGGTGGAAGAGCAGAATAAATCTGAAGTCTTGTCCAGTGGTAGTGAGAGTAGCAGTTCTGGTGATGGCGGTGGTCAATGCAGTATGTCTAGTGCAAGTGGTACATCAACCCCTGTTGATAAATCTGGAAAAATAACTGCATTTCTGGGTTTGTCATCACCTGTGCAGCCGTCTTCATCACACGTCCACACTCCACCCCCTGCCATTCGCAGAACAGAACCATTTGTCATCACACCCCGTGTAAAACGTTTGTCAGCCCACATTACAGAGTGTTATTGCGCATAAGCTGAAGTACCCACCCAATCATACAGTGTCATGTGAACTTAATGCTGCTGTAGCTGAAATGCTGGCGATGGATCTTTTGCCCTTCTCTTTGTGGAGAAGTCCAGGTTCCTGCGGTTTGCTGCACGTGCTTGTCCAAAATGGAAAGTCCCATCCAGGACATACTTTTCAACTTGTGCTGTCCCAGAGTTGTACCATACTGTGTCCAACTCAGTAAGACATGCCCTTCAACATTCCTCCTCTCCATTCATCTATTTAAGTATGGATATGTGGACAAGCGGCAAAACAGCAGGGAGTTCATATTTGTGTATAACTGCACACTGGGCACAGGTGCCGGGGGGTTGTTCGTGCTGTTGGTAGTGTGAATAATCAGTGTAGTAAGGTGGAATGTCGTGGTTGCAATCTTCCAAGAATTCGACAGCATGCAGCGATTGCTATACACAATGTGACCTGTTCACACACTGGTGAAAACATGTTGGAGGTGGTACTGACTGAAACTGACAAGTGGCTGAACCCCCTGTCCCTGAGAGCTGGGTTCATAGCAAGTGACAATGGGTCAAATATGGTGAAATGCATCATGAATGGTGGCTTTTTTCAGGTTCCATGTGTGGCCCACTGTTTAAATCTTGTGGTGCAGGAGTTTCTGCAGCACCCTGATATAAAGGAAATGCTGACAGTTGCACGCCATATCTGTTCTCACTTTCCACGCTCTGCAAAGGCCCGTGACCAACTTCGGCAGTTGCAGATCCGAAACAGCCTCCCGCAGCACCACTTGAAGCTGAAAGTTGTCGCCCAGTGGAACTCCATTTTATACATGGCAGAGATGTTGTATAAACAGTACAAAGCCATCTCAGAATATCTTGTCATGCACACTAGCCGTGACAATTCCAGGGCCTCCATGTCTATGATGACTGAACAATGGCGCCTCATGGACTCTGTAATAAGAATCTTGAGGCCTTTTGAACATGCTACAAAGGCAGTGAGTGGCGAGCTGGCCTCCATTAGCCAATCAATTCCACTGCTGCGGGTTCTGAGGCAGACATTGGTGAATGTACAGTATAGCCTTGATGTTGCCAGAGACAGTGCTAGCAATGTGTTGCTAAAATACATGCTGACAGTATTCGACCAGAATCATCACATCTTGAGCATTCAGCGTAGTGACAACTTTGCAATAGCAACAATGCTGGACCATGATACAAATGTGGAATTGCCTCAGTACTGAAGGGTGGGCCTGAACAGGTAAAAATTTCAGTGGGCAACTGGTACACTTGGTTCATGGGGCACAGAAGTCATGTGTTAAGGTCAGGAAACCTGAGCAGCATAATCAGGTTGAAGGTGAACATGGAGGAGTAGTATAAAGCATATCCTGTAAGGGGAAGGGGACTGCAGTTCCAGGTGGCCTGTCATCAAAAGTGACTGGCAATAACCCACTTTGGAAGGCTTTGTCCCAAGTGAAGATTTGTGACATAAATGATTCTGGAGAAGCGGATGAGGCATCAACCACTGGACTTAGAGCAGCAAAGGGAATGGCTGAGTCATATGTGTCTGAAAACAGGCATCTGTCAATCACTGATGATCCCCTTTTATACTAGAGTGGAAAGGTCAGTGAATGGCCAGAGCTGACCACTGTGGCACTGAAGTACCTGACATGCCCACCCTCCAGTGTGAGTGTCGAAAGGGTATTCAGCTCAGCAGGTGCAATAGCACAGGATTGTCATACAAACCTCTCTCCAGCAAATGTCAGTTTGCTGACATTCAAAAAAATGAATGAGAGGCACATACCAGCTCAGACTGCAACCTCAGTATTCATACCCCGGCATACTCATGGTTTTGCTGATGTTGAAGAAAGGGACCATCCTGGTGACAGTGACAGCATGAAGCGGCCTACCAAAGATGTAGATGATAACACAATGGAGAAAGATTTCCCTGTGGTCCGAATTCAGATATAGAAGACTGCGAGGGCAACTTTCTTTCCGAGGATGATGATGAATGATGATGAGGTTAATGTTGGCAGGTTTTAACTTAAGTAGTTAAAAGGCTGTCACATGTCTTGTATGATACATGTTCTCTTTTTCATAAAGTTAAATCACTGTCCCACTCATACTGACTCAAATTCAATATGTCACGTCATCACATTTATAACACAAAGCACAGTATATCCTGGCTCCCGAACTACCACCACCATAAGACCTCTGTTCTCCACTGCCGCCATAGGGAATGTGACCATGTGTCATCCCCCCCCCCCGGAGTAGCACCACCATAAGACCGCTGTTCGCCACTGCCACCAAAACCAGATGCAGGAAGATGTGAGAGGGAATGTCATCATGTGCCGCAGCTATGGCCACCACCACCCACCACCAGTGTCATTGTGACAATGTTTTCCATTACATTGACCATGCCAAGGCAGAGGGAGTCAAACAGGAGACCACATTCATCAGCCACAGGCACAAGGCTTCTTACTATTAAAATTATAAAGTGAGTATGTGTACTAATCGTTTTTGTGCTATTCAACTTCTATTAGCTGTGTGTTCTGTTTTCTGTTGCTTTTCCGAGCTGCAATGGTCAAACACATACGGACAACTTATTTTGTTTTTTTACAGGTTAACAACAAATGACTCTCCTTCTGTATCAATGGTACAGCAGCAGTACTGTCTACAGGAACCTATGGAATATCCATTTCCAATCCATACTGGTAAGTATATCAATTTTATTTCATCTGTTCCTTTTTTTCATAAGACAGCAACAAATCCGACTGAGGATTCATAAACTAGGTGACATGAACATCACAAAAAATATACAGCAACATATCATGCACTGTATTCCAAATTTGCAGCTGTGCAGCCATGACAGTGTTGAAAAAGTTGGACCCAGGTTGTGTTACTTGACAAGATGTGGTTTTGAAATGTAACTTGAGTTGACACGCACGGACACTGACACAGTGTATTTGTTACACAGCCTGGTACTAAATTAAGATGTGATCTGATGATTGCAGGGGGACAGCTTGCTATCTGTGTTAATCCAGTTACCCATGGAACAGCCACGGCTTAAACATAATGTCTTACTGCTGCAATTAAGTTGTAATAAGTCCTTCATTTCTTTTTTTAGGAAACTTCCAGATCTTTGTTGTGTCATAGTTGCCTTATCCAAAGAACTTCTTCAACATCAGCCCCCCTACCCCGGGCTGAGGCAGACATGCAACATGCAGAAGTAGTTTCAATCGATGACCATGACCATCATTGCCTGACTGGAGAAGGATGCAGATGAAATCTGTGAAGAAGTAACCAAATAATAAACCATTAATGAGACCTACTTGCAATTTGCAAATATGCTTCCCTTCCCCCCCAAAAAAATTACTTACCTTCATTGGCTGGAGAGTATTCCATTTCCAACTTCAACTCCAACATTTCTCATCAGGAACTGGAATTTGCACACCAGCAGTATCTGTGACCTGTGATACAAAACAATACATTGAGTACATGTCTATATATGTCTACCCCCCACCTAGGAAAATACATATCAACTTACCAAGGCTACTATTAGTGTACACACAAAGGGCACCCTTCCATCCGGTTGAGGTGATTGCATCGCATTTATGGGAATCGCAGTACACTTTGGACGAGCAATAGTTCTCTCACAGTCATCATTTCTGATGGAACACTGAATGGATTCATGTCATGTTATCCCTCCTACACATGGTTTGGCAAGACACTGTGCATCATGACATTATCATCACAAAGTATGTAAACTTTCTGGACACAAGACAGCTGTATTTTGGGGATGCAGAAAAATTCTGGGGACTCTGTGTGACCACTGCGTGCATGAGTGACTGCGCAATACATTCTGGGGGACTTTGCATGTGGTGTAATGCTCCCATTTCACTTCAGTTGCAGTTGACAGTTGCATTTTGTGTATTGTGATTGTGACCACATAATGTCATACTTAAATTATAAATTAAAGCAGCAGTGCAACAATGTGGTGAAAATTTTGACCTATACTTTTTTATGCTAGCTGAGCCTGAGACAAGGAGAGTGAGAAAGCAGCCACAGCTTTCTTGAATCAGGGAAGTTATTTTCTAGACTATACTGAACTGAATTATTACTTTTTGGACCTGTGTAAGTAACTAGTACTGATTCTGTTTTTTGGGTGGAATTGTCTTAGTTTTAACTTTAATTTGCCAGGGAGGAACTGTAGCTGGGAGATATTTGCAGTCAGTTGTGACTAGACTTGTTACTTAGCCTTTGTGAAATAGGAGTTTGAAAGGAAGGAAGGCACTCCCGGGGTGGAGGGTAAGAGTTGTAGATGATTGTTTCTGGATGGCATAGGTTTACTCCCACCCACCCCAAGAGCTTAACTTCCTTTATAGCAGGGGCTCTGACATCACTTCCCCAAAACTGCTAACAACATACACCTGTTCATATCCTTAAAGGCACAGCACACTGAATAGGGGGTAGAGACACTCACAAGCCTGCACACACTAAAACAAGAACAAAAAACCCAAAAAAGCATCTGTAACTGGAAAGGACACAGACATGTGGGGAGTGGTGCAATGCACTGGCTGTGGAGCAGCAGTCTTCCAGGAGACATTCTGGAGACTGTGTTGCTGCCCTATTTGCAGGCACCTCTCTGGTCTGAGGGAGGAGGTTGTTTGTCTCCATGCTGACCTGGCAAGGATTTGAAAACCTGCTCCCCCACCCAGGGACCACCCAGGCCACCACTACTACCTCAGAGGTTGCCAAGAAAGAGGAGTGGTTGGACCACGGTGGGCTCAGGGAGGGTGAGGGTGGTGGAACAGAGGTGCATCCCTCCAGTTGTGCCTCTCCACAATTCATTCACCACTCTGGTGAAGAATGGTTCCTCTATGGAGGCACCTGCAGTGGAAACCAAGGAGGATGCTGGGAACCTCCACAATGGAGACCCACAGGAGGGTGGCCCAGGACCCCACAGGGGAAGGAAACAACTCCTGGTGGGGGGGGCTCAATTGTTAGAGGGATAGAACTGGGGGAAGGAGGGGAAAGGGAGGTAAAGTGCCTGCCTGGTGCCAAGGCTTGGAGGGACAGGAAATGAATCCACAGGATTGTGGGAGCAGTGGCAAGGGGGAGGGAGCTGGATGTCATTATCCACCTAAGGATGAATGACCTGGCTGAGAATGGGATCACAGCAGTGCAACAGGAGTTTGTGGAGTTGGGAAGGGGCCTTAGATAAGTAGCACACACAATAACTTTCTCAGAAGTGCTACCAGTCTATGGCATAGATGAGACTAGGGCACTCCGCACCATGGGATTCAATGACTAGTTGAAAAGCTGGTGCAGAGCTCAGGGATTTGGCTTCATTGGGGACTGGGGCTCCACCTGGAGGGATGCAAGCCTATACAGGCATGATGGTCTGCATCTATCCTGAAGGGGAACCAGGATCCTAGGTGATAGGTTTAAATGCTTCAATGGCAAGCATTTAAACTAGCCAAGGGGGGAGGCACTGAAGAGGAGAAGAGAAATCCTAGCCCCCCCCCAAAACATCAGGGTAATTAGTGAGGTAAACACCAAGATAGAGCAGTCAATAGGGAGTAGGGCATGGGTAAATTGAGAAAAAAACAAAGGCAGTAGGGACAGGGATGGGGAAAAGAAATAAAGCCATAAAAAATGGAAGGTAATGAGTACCAATGCCTGTAGTCTAGGTAAAAAGCTCCCTGAAATGGTGGCTTTGATGGAAGAGGGATGCCTGGATATTGTGGCAGTCACAGAAACATGGTACACAGAGAACCATGACTGGGATGTCAACATACCAGGGTACACAATCTACAGGAGGGACAGGGAGGGAAGAAGAGGAGGAGGAGGAGTAGCTCTCTATGTAAGGGAAGGGATCAAAGCAACAGAGCTAAAGGCTAAACAGGGAGGAGAGGAGGCACTGTGGGTCACCCTGGAGACTGGAAATGGCTCCACAATCCACACAGGGGTTGTATACAGACCCCCATCTCAGGTGGAGGAAATGGACAAGGAAATGATAGAAGGCATCCTTGGGATGGCAGAGAAAGGGGAGATATTGCTGATGGGGGCCTGAATATGCCAGATGTTGACTGAAGCACCTTTGCTGCAGCCACATCCAAGAGCAGGGCCATTCTCAATGCCCTACAGGGGGCATGCCTCAGACAGCTAGTTTCGGAACCCACTCAGGAGAGAGCTACCTTAGACCTGGTACTCCCAAATGGGGATGGAGAGAGGATCTCTGATCTTGAGTGGGTAACTATCTGGGAACAAGTGACCACCAAACAGTATGGTTCATGATAAACTTGGCTGTAGAGTCGAGCCACACAAAAGTGAAGGTACTGGACTTCAAGAGGGCTGATTTTGTCAAAATGGGAGAGTGCCTCAGAAAAGCCCTAGCAAACAGGCAAGAAGGTGGGGTGGAGCAACAATGGGGAAACATCAAAACCACCATTACAGAGGCAACAAGCCTTTGTGTGAAGCAAATAAACAAATCAAAATGAAAGAAAAAAACACTATGGTTCTCAAAAGAATTGGTGGGGAAGGTAAGGGAGAAAAAGATAGCATTCAGGAAGTATAAGGAAACACAGAAGGAGCAGGACAGAGAACTGTACCAGTTAAAACAGAAGGAAGCGGATAAGGCAGTCAGAATAGCAAAGGCCCAAACTGAGGAAAAGATAGCCAACTCAGTTAAGAAGGGGGATAAAACCTTTTATAGGTATCGTTAGGGAGCAAAGAAAGACTAAGGCAGGGATACTGAGGCTGAACAAAGAGGAAGGTGGTTGGGCAGAGATCGACAGTGAAAAAGCAGGGATACTGAACGAATATTTCTGCTCAGTTTTCACAATGGAAAAGCAGGGGGAAATACCTAATCCAGTCAATAAAGGCACTCTGGATAGGCGGGTTGATATTAGTCCTTTCACAGAAGAAAGGGTTCTGAAACAACTCTTAAAACTGAAGGAGGATAAAGCAGTGGGGTCTGATGGGATTCACCCCAGAATTCTAAAAGAACTGAGGGAAGAACTAATAACACCACTGACTACACTTTTTAATAAATCATGGGAGGATGGTGTGGTACCTGAGGACTGGAGTAGGGTGGATGTGATTTCCCTTCACAAAAGTGGGAGCAAGACAGAGGCAGGAAACTATAGACCTGTCAGTTTGACCTCAGTGGTAGAGAAAATGATGGAATCTCTTCTGAAGGAAAGAATTATTGAGTACCTAGAGGCCAGTGGGACACAGGACCCAAGGCAGCATGGATTCACAGCGGGAAGGTCATGTCAGACAAATCTAATTGATTTCTTTGACTGGGTGACCAAAGCAGTAGACCGGGGAGGGGCTGTGGACATGGCCTACCTAGACATTAGCAAGGCATTTGACACAGTGCCGCACAAAAAATAAATAAACAAATTAGCCAGCTTGGGAGTGGGTCCCATGGTGGTAGCCTGGGTAAAATACTGGTTAGACAACAGGACACAGCGGGTAATAGTAAATGGAGTCCACAGTGAAGAAATGAGGGTTACTAGTGGGGTACCGTAGGGTTCAGTACTGGGGCCGGTCCTTTTTAATGTCTTTATAAGTGACATTGCAGAGGGACTGGAAGGGAAAGCATGTCTCTTTGCAGATGACAAAAAGATTTGCAACAGGGTTAATACACAAGGTGGGGTGGAAAGGATGAAAAGGACTTGGCAAGGTTGGAGGAATGGTCAAATGTATGGCAGCTTAGATTCAATGCAAAGAAGTGCAAAGTAATGCACCTGGGAAACAAAAACCCAGGGGAAGAGTACACAATGGGGGGTAAGATACTGACAACAACAAAAATGGAAAGGGACCTGGGGTAGTCATATCAGATGACCTAAAGGTGGGCAAGCAATGTGAGAAGGCAGTAAGGAGGGCTGGGGGGATACTGGGATGCATAGGGAGAGGCATCATCAGTAGAAAACAGGAAGTTGTTGGCACTCTGTACAGACAGTTGGTAAGACCACATCTGGAGTACTGTGTACAGTTCTGGAGACCCCATCTCCACAAAGACATAGACAGGGTGGAGGCTGTCCAGAGGAGGGCAACCAAAATGATGCAGGGTCTGCATCAGAAAACATATGAAGACAGACTAAAGGAACTAAAGATGTGTAGCCTCAAGGAAAGGAGGGAGAGGAGGGACATGATAGAAACTTTCAAATACCTCAAGGGAATCAACAAAGTCCAAGAGGGTAGCATCTTTCAGTAAAAGAGATGTGCAAAAACAAGAGGGCACAATTTGAAGATAATGGGGAGATGACTTAGAGATAATGTGAGGAAGTATTTCTTCACAGAGAGGGTTGTGGATACATGGAACAGCCTTCCTGAGGAGGTCATACAGTCAAAAACAGTGGGGGAATTCAAGAATGCATGGGACAGACATAAGGCAATTCTAGTTGGGGGGTAGGAGGAAGTAGGCTGTTGGTTAACTAGGATCTGCAGCTTATCCATTTGGTAGGAAATGGGCAGACTAGGTGGGCCAAGCAGTCCTTATCTGCCATCAAATTCTGTTTCTATGTTTCTATCTTGCATTGCCATCCACTAGTTACTCCTTCCTGACTTGTATGATACCCTTCTTTTCACAATTTGTGTCTGCTTTACTACTTTTTCTCGTGTCTGAAAAAAAAAGGAGCACACCTTTTAATATGGCTCTGACCAGGTTTTCATCACTATTTGCAGCTGTTTTTGAATAAATATTGTTCTGTGAGGTCATAAGACACTGCCTGCTGCATAATTGTTAATTTTACAACAGACGTAATGTATAACAACTGATTGAGAAAAACAGTGGAAAATACTGACGAAGACCTGGTCTGCATCATATTAAAAGGAGTGCTCCTTTTATTATTTCAGATATGAAAAAAAGTACTATAGCAGACTCAAATACTGGAAAGAATGGTGTCATACAAGTCAGGAGGTAAGTAAAGTGGCAATGTAAAATAGCATAAAAAAGTATAGGTCAAAATTTTCACCAGATTGCTGCACTGCTGCTTTAATGTCTATTTCAAAAAAGAAAAGTTTCTGGAGCCTCAGTAATGTTTACTTTGTGTCAGGACTCATGATTTGAAGTGTTTCACAAAAAGCATTACTGAGCAGTGCAAGTATGTTGCGCTGAACTGCATTGTGCAAACATATACTGTATATGGTGTGACTTGTTGCCATATGTCAAGAATAAAGATAAGAAAGAATATATGATGTATATTTTATTTGTACCATCTGCACCAGTGGAGTAAGTGATATGATATTTTTTCAAAGGTATCGGGTCACTGTGCAACTCAGTCACTCACTGTGCACACATGACTTTGTGGAGATCATAGCACAAAAAACACATGCTCTCCTAAAAGTCATATGTTCAGTATGTGACTAAGGTGCACTCTGGCCAGACACCTCTGAAAAAATATTGTATCATTTAGTCCGCTGATGATGATGGTGACAAATAGATTTAGATAGGTTCTGAGGTATATAAGGCAGTATGATCGAGAGTTCTGGGACACAAGAAACCCCGAGAGGGAAGTTCGAGAGGTTTCTTGTGTCCCCAGAACCTCAAGATGGAATTTCTGCCTTGAAACACCAGAACCTATTTGTTATTTTTTGTAATATATGGATGGGAGGAATTTCCAAGTTCTTACTTGTGCTGCTGCGGTCTGCAGAGTTTGTCAGACTCAGAGTGTTCCTCACTTCTCATTTGCACACACCCCAGCTCCCGATCTATTCCCGCTTCTTTCAGAGAAAAAAAAACAAAAAAACACACGGTTCATACAGTAGTCGAGTCTCCGTAGTCCCAACGATAGTATTACGGGACCAGAAGTACAGAATTATTGGGCCGGAAGTATAGTATTACGAGCACCGGAAGTATAGTATTACGGGACTAACTAATCTATTACAAGGATTTTTTTGTGGTTTTTGGGGGTATTATTTTAAGAATCCATATATTACAATAAAATATACATGATTCTTATTGCTATTCTTTATACCATAAACACTGCAACAAGTCAGCAATATATGTTTGCAAGAAGCTGGACAATGTCTGATGTCTCACACACACACACACAGGAAACAACACTGACTGCACACATGCAATTTAGCACATCATACTTGCACTGCTCACACCAGCTTTTCCACAACCACTCCACCACAGAAAGTAAACATTACTTTATTTATTTTATTTAGTTTTTGTTTACCAGGTAAGTGCACTAGCCAACATCATGACTATTTTCAGGCCTGACCCGGGACAGTACAGAACAAATTGGGCAAAACACAAGTACGTTTCAAATAAGGTAAGATGCAAACAATACACTTTTCAAGGTGAAGGGCAACGTACATAGATGCAGGAACAGTGGGAAGGGGGGTAAAATATAACGAATGGGGAGGGCTCAATAACAAAATTCCCTAGTAGAGAAACAATTTTACAGATGGGAAACAGTATCAGGAACTAAAGCAATACAGTAGACATCATTGAACAAGCAATCAAGACAGATAGCAAAATGTCAAGGGAATATAACAAAACATAATACAAGTAGGAATACAGTATCAGGGAAACTCAGCTATCATAATTATCTTAGCAATAAAGTTGAGAGATAGAGGAAGAGGAAGAGGAAGAGGAGGGCAGGAAGGAGAGACAGTGAGGTTGCAGAGTGATAGAGAGGTAAAGGAAGGGAAGGGACATGTACAGAGATAGGAGGATAATAGGGCATAGAGGAAGATAAGTATAACCAAAGTATTAGGTGGTGACAAGACAAGTGCAGAGATAGGAGCAGGATAGTAGGGGATCAGGAAGTCAGGTTAGACCAAGGAATCAGGTAGGGTCAAAACAAGTGCAGGGATCAGCACGCAGTAGATAATGATGAAATTCATTTTTGAAACACTGATGGGAACCAGACAATCTGAGTTCAAGGAGAAGTGAATTCCAAAGCTGAGGAGCCACGAATTTGAAAGCCCCAGTGCCCTTAGAGGTGTAGCATCTAGGGACATTTAATAGCGATTTGTCAGCAGACCTCAGTCCGCAGGGGGCTGTGTGAGAAGTTATCAGCTCTGCAAGAGATTTGGGGGTTTTGAGCCTAACAATTGCGTCAGTAAGGGAACCGAGATGATATTGTCTCAATGCGGCAGGAGAGAGCCATCCAAGGTCGTCATAAAGTTGACAATGATGTTTCAGTCAAGAGAAGGAGGACGCATAGTGACATGTTATCATATATGACATCCCACTTCTGTAGGGCTGTTTTCTGGACACCCGCAAGGAGGGGGGCACAGTAGGTAAGGGAGGGAAGCAGTATTCCTATGGCAATGGCATGTTTAGCAGATGGCGTTAGCATGAAACCCAACTTGTACGCAGCACCTAGTTTACTGTTTACAGTCTTGCAGGTGGATTGAACGTGAAGGTTAGGGTCCAAGGATTGGTTGAGCATGATCCCAAGGTAATTAAAAGACGAGACAATTTTGAGTTCAATACTATCAAGGTCCTGCACCGCAAGGGAGGTAGAACAGTTATGAAGTTATGGGGCCGAGCCAAAAAGCACGACCTTCGTTTTCTTCACATTGAGCACAAGTTTATGCTCATAGAGCCAGGTTTGGACATTTTTGAAGTCAGTTGAGAGGTCAGAGTTTAAGTTCTCCACTTTGTTATCACTTGCAAAGATAAGATCGTCTGTGTACAGGAGAGATGAGTAGCTTTGCAGTGCACTAGGGACATTATTTACAAAGAGCGAGAAGAGGATTAGCCCCAGGATGGTGCCCTGAGGCACAGCCACACTTATTGAGGCAACCTCAGATATAGCTGCATTGAATTTCACCTCTTGTGACCTGCCGGACAAGTAGCTGCTAAACCAGTGAACAACCGGGGTAGAGAAATCAATGCTACAAAGGCAGGATAGAAGTAGGGGGTGGTCCACTAGGTCAAAGGCCTTTGTAAGGTTGATGAAAACAGCCCCAGTGAGTCTACCCAAATCCATGTTAGAGAGCATATCAGAGGTAAGTTTTAGTAAAGCAGTGGACATTCTGTGAGGCATCCCAGGCATGCCCAGGGATGGCCTGTTTGGGCACCTGCACACCCCTGTGAGGACACGGGTTGTGGTCCCACACTTCCACCCCTGGGGACTGTTGGACACCCACTGGCTGATGTGCAGACTGTGACTGTCAATCGGCCCCGGCACGGCTGTTCCTGTGGCTGTGGTGGCCATGGTACTGTGCAGCTGCCCTGATCTGCAGGCTGCCTTGACCACAGTCTGCAGCTGATACCCTGTGCACACATTGGCAGTGTGTGTGCGCCATACCAATGATGGCGTGCCTGTGGTGTGTCATGCCACATGCTGCCTGTGTGTGTGCATGTCCGGCTGCTGGACATGTGGAATGGGAGTGATGAGGGCAGTCTAGCACTGGTTGCACCTGTGCACCAGTGCCATGCATCTGATCCATGCCACATTCCAATGCCTGGGTGGGTGGGTGCGTGCGTGCATGTGTGTGTGTGTGTGTGTGTGTGTGTGTGTGTGTGTGTGTGTGTGTGTGAGACTGTGTGCTGTTGTGTGCCACTGACCCCCCTACCCCTGCATCATGCCTCTGTGTGTGCATGCCCCTCACCATGCACATCCCTGCATGTGTGCTATACTTGTCTGTGTGGCCCATGCATGAGTAACACACCACCTACCTGCATTCGCCAAAGTGTTCCTCTGTGCAACAGTGTCATGGTGGCATCATGCCTGCTGCTGGAGCTGGGGTCCCTCTGCCCAGGGGTGACTGTCCACCACCCTCTGGCCCATTGTCTCTGTTGTCCCTCACTTCTGTGCCCTCGTCTGCCTGGACAGCTGTCCACGGTTAATGGCCATGTTGTGCAGCAAGCCAGAAATGAGCCACAGGCTTCGAGGGGCTGTACTGTAGGGCACCACCTGACCTGTCTAGGCAATGGAAACATGCCTTCAGCATGCCAAAGACATGCTTGATGATGTTTCGCATGCTAGCGTGTGCCTTGTTGTACTGCTCCTCTGCTGGGGACGATGGTCGCTGGTATGGGGTGAGCAGCTAGGACCTCAGTGGGTATGCGCTGTCACCTGTGTGGAGAATGATGTGATTAGCCCTATGCTATTCTGTGCTGTGCCCCTTGCCTCTCCCTGGCACCCATGCCACCATGCACACCCTGCCCACCCCAATCCCCAGGTCTGCTATGCCCATTGCCCCTTGCCCATGCCATACTCACCCACTGGATGGCCCATGGGGATGTCCCCACATTCAAACCTGTGGCACAGCACAGAGCTGTGCCAGATGAATGGATCATGTGCACTCCCAGGGTGTGTGGTGCAGACATTGATGATGCGCCCTGTAGCATCGCACACCACATAGCAGTTGATGCTCGGGCTCCCCTTCTTGTTGATGTATGCCATTCTCTCAGGGCCAGGTGGCATGTGGATGCCCACATGGGTGCAGTCAATGGTCCCAATCATGCCAGGTATGTGTGCCAACCTGTGGAAGTCCTGCATGTTTGCTGTATGCTCCACCTGTGTGCTGGGGAAATGGATGAATTCTGAAGCACATGGCAGCAGAGCATTGAGGAACTGTGTGAGGAGGTGGGATGTGGCTAACTGGGTTATGCCTGTGGTGTCCCCTGTTGGTCGTTGGAAGGTGCCCTCGGTAAGCAGGCAGATGATGGCTGTCACCTTGGTCTCCATGGACATGGCGTGGCTCTGTCTGGTGGGTGCCTGCATCTCCTCACTGCACAGCTTGCAGAGCTGCCTCAGAATGGCCCTGTTCAGGTGGTACTGGCCCATGATCTCTGTGTCACTATGGTTCTCAAGGTGATGCGGGCATGGTACCACCTGTGTTGGGCCTGCTGCTGATGGGCCCTTCATCAGCCATGTAGCTGTTTCTCCTGCTCCTCACACCCCTCATTACCACCTCCATCAGGAATGGCTCACCCTCCATCACTCCTTCAGTCCAGTGTTCTCGTGGCAGTTGCTGCTGTCTGTGTGCCACACTGGTATACTGTTTTTCTGTGTGTGTATGTGTATGTCTCTCTCTCTTTCTCTCTCTCTCTCTGCCCCCTCTCTCCCTCTCCCATGCCACCTATCTGTCTCTCTCCCTCTGTGTCTGTTCTTGTGTCTGTCTGTCTGTCTCACTATCTCTCCTCTTCCTCTCACTCTCACTCTTGGTGCAACTGATGCCTGTGTGTTTGCACCCTGTTTTATAGGAACAAGTCTGGTCGGCACATCTTCAGTTTGCTCCACACTTGCATCATGCTTCACGGTTGAATATACCATTAGCCATATTCATTGGAATGTCCCCTGCACTTCGTTGCATATATTATGGTTGTGCATTGGCACAATGGGTTTGAGCGCTGTGCCATGGCCCCCACTGAATATCACTCCTCGGCGCATCTCCATATTTGCACTGGCTCAACTTAGTTGCGCAGCTCTGAATATCCAGGCCAGGGTGCATACAAGGACACATCACATTGATGAAGAACATACAATATACACAAGCAAGAAAAATTATTACATTACATACAGTAACATACAAAATAATTTATTAAATGAAATGAAAATGCACACTTAGGTACAATTTAAAAGTTGAATTTCACCAAATACATTAATAATAATACAATTTGTGAAAAACTTCAAAAGAAAATCTTGTGGACACAATAGAAGAGCATGATACCCCCTTCCCTCTCCAACAGGAATATGTATTAAAGACAATTTTGAACAAACACATCTATCCCTCCATGCAATATCTATCTCAATTGTAAAAGAACCAAGATGTTTTGCATGCCTAATCTCAGGTTCTATTTGGTTCCATAATTTTGGCATATAATATTTCTTTTGCATTTTACTGTAAGAATTGTGTACAAAGAGGACCACTAGGCACCTGTTTTTAGGTCTCTTAGGTTATGCTCATATTTTCTTTTCTGTGCAAATTTAGATCAAGATACAATATTTGCTCCCCAAATTGCAAATAAGTCTTAACCCCAGTTCTCTTTTTTCTCCTAATTTCAAGGGAGTCCCATTTTTGTTGTTTTAACATGTCACAATGATGTGTATTATAATGACATTTCAATACAAATTGGACCATCCTATAATATGTCTTGTCTAATTTATTTAAATCTACCCAAGTAGCATGCTGGTGTATCAGGTTTCCATATTCCAGGGTAGGCAGAATAAGCTGCTGAGCTATCACATGTCTTGTATCTTTTGGTAGAGTATGGACTTTCCTACAGAACACTCCTAACTTAATATTGACCTTACTTATAATGTTGGCTATATGTTTTGTTAAAGGTGAGCTTACTGTCAATTTGTGCTCATAAACACTAATATGAGTGTACTTCTTCCAATCTCTAATGTGAATATTTCCAAATTATGTTTTGATCTTTGTTTCTTCTTTTGATTTATATTCCAGAATTTGAGTTTTCTTTTGCTCAGTACCATTAAAGACTTCTTTAGTCAGCACTGTAAGATGTCAAAACCTCAGCAGCAATACATTTTGCAGCTCAATCCTGTTTTGGATCTGCCTGGTAAAGCCATGTTATCCATGTATAGGTATCGCTCACATTTTTGATCATTTGTAGCAGAGGATTTACAAAATCAGGGAACAATAGGGGCCCAGGATTGAACCCTTGGGTACCCTCTATATGTTTGTTTCTTTTCTGACAAGTACCCCCAGCATATACAGTACCTGCTTAATTTGCTCAGTCAGGTAACAGAGCAATTATATTTTCACTGGGTCTGACATGCAAACTGATGAAAGGGCTACATCAATATACTGTAGTCAACTAAATCAAAGTTTTTGAGAGTTCGATGAATACCGACTTATAGACTTACTCCCTCCAATCCATTGAGACAGTATTTATAAGTCTGTCGAGGTGGTGTCTGGTCGACCACCCTGCCCTGGCTAAACCTGCCTGGCAATCTGAAAGAAGTTTGCATTTTTCCAGGTATTCGTAGATCTGGTTACAAATCAGCCTTCTGAATACCTTTGAAATTGTTAACAGCAGAGCTATTGGTTGATCATTTGTCAGTTTATCTTTTTCACCCCTTTAAATGTTGGAATGATCTTAGAATTTTTCCAGAAATCAGGATATATCCCTTGTTGACCAGCATTAAATGTATTTGTCAGGATGGGGTTATGTGTTATACAGAGTATTTTGGGAACACTCAACAGATGATGAGTGACTGTTGCTCAAGAAGATAATGGGGACAGTGAGTACTGTGACTGTTTGGGGACAGTGAGTACTGTGACTGTGTGGAGGACAGTGAGTTCTGTGACTGTGTGGGGAACAGTGAATACTGTGACTGTGTGGAGGACAGTGAGTTCTGTGACTGTGTGGGGAACAGTGAATACTGTGACTGTGTGGGGACAGTGAGTACTGTGACTGTGCGGGAAGTAGAGCTGTGACTATGTGGGGAAGTGAGTACTGTGACTGTGTGGGGGACAGTGGGTACTGTGGCTATGTTGGGACAGTAGTACTGTGACTGAATGGGGACACTGGGTACTGTGACTGTGTGGGGCAAGTAAGTACTGTGACTGTGTGGGGGACAGTGAGTACTGTGACTGTGTAGGGGACAATGAGTACAAAGAGTACTGTGACTGTGTGGGGGACAGTGAGTACTGTGACTATGTGGGGGACAATAAGTACTGTGACTGTGTGGGGGGACAATGAATACTGTGACTGTTTGGGGACAGTGAGTACTGTGACTGTGTGGAGGACAGTGAGTACTGTGACTGTGTGGGGGCAGTAAGTACTGTGACTGTGTGGGGAACAGTGAGTACATGACTGTGTGAGGAACAGTGAGTACTGTGGCTATGTTGGGGACAGTGAGTACTGTGACTGAATGGGAGAACAAGTGAGTACTGTGACTGTGTGGGGCAGTAAGTGGCACTGTGACTGTGTGGGGACAATGAGTACTGTGACTGTGTGAGGGACAGTGAGTACTGTGACTGTGTGGAGGACAGTGAGTACTGTGACTGTGTAGGGACAATGAGTACTGTGACTGTGTGAGGGACAGTGAGTACTGTGACTATGTGGGGGACAATAAGTACTGTGACTGTGTGGGGGACAATGAATACTGTGACTGTGTGGGGAACAGTGAGTACTATGACTATGTGGAGGACAGTGAGTACTGTGACTGTGTGGGGGACAGTAAGTACTGTGACTGTGTGGGGAACAGTGAGTACTGTGACTATGAGATGGACAGTAAGTACTGTGTCTGTGTGTCTTTAAAAAGTTGATGCCAGTGATCAATGACTGGCTATGATACACAGATGTGATCTGTTAAACACTGAAAGTAATGACTCCAGTAATGTACATTTAATTGATGAATATTGGATTACTCCAGATCAGAATTGGGGTAATTGCTATATCATCTCAAATTAGCTGTGCAGCAACACTATTCATTATGTCTAACTGAACAGTCCTTGTTGCTGATTGTTTAACTGTTTTCCCTGTTTAAGTTCTGTTCTAATCATTTATCTTGGAACTTCAGCTGCACATATAATGTTGTCATGTTACTTAGTCTCAACTGTGGGAATATAAAATGTGATGGTAAACAAGCCAAGGGTGAAGATGGCAGCTCCTGATGCATGGCATGGAGACATTTCTTCACTCAACCATGATTATGATGCATGCGTCCTCCATTTGGAATCAGAGGTATTGTAGTTCTGATGGCCAAGGAAGTGCGTGCTGGCCTCTCTCACAAAAATGGAAGTGCCTGCATAATATGTTTGTCTCTAGTCCCCTAGCATATGAGGAAATTACTCAGATTAGTGTTCATTAGAACAGCAGCTGATTCTCATCTTTTGGGTAATATTTGTGTTTGCACACAAGTCATAAAGTAAGTGTGTTATATGAATTGGGGTATGACCTACACGTCGCTAATCTATTAACAACAATATCTGCTATTACTCCACAGTACCAGTCAGAGCTTGGTGAAAAGCCTATACTTTTGTCATTATTCTGCAATTCATCAGCCAGAAGGCTGGGTTGAAACACATAGGTAACAAAAGATATTGTATTATCCTCAGTGCTTTGACTGTACTCTGGTTTCCCAGTGTTAATGAATTTAGGAAACCTTCTGAATTAATGTTGGATAGCCCTGCACATTGTACAGCAAAGATATGTGAATCAAATCTCTTGCATTAATTGTATGTGAATTTTTCTGTATCAATGGTATGTTGTCTCTAGGAAATAGTGCACGCTGTGCTGTATTATAAGAAAATGCAATAAAGTTAAAGCTAACAAAAAAGATTGCTAACACCATGAACAATGCAATAAATGCATTCTGCTTAATCATAGCTCCCAGTGTGGAACTCAATTTGTGAGATGCCTTTTGACTGTTGTACCCTAAAAGTATGAAAACTATTTCTGTTTTAAGTAAAAAAAACCTTGAAACTTGAAAAATGTGCACTGGTTGCCACTGGTCTCAAGTCATCTTGACCCAAGGTGGCAAGGTAAAAGGGAGGTATAGGTTTTCATGGGGTAAGGTGGGTGCTCCTCTGGAGATGATATACTGCCATTTATGCAATAGGTGTGGAATCAGAAGTCACTGAATAAAACCATTTATTTTCACATATATTGAATAAACACCCTAACTCCATTCCTCACACTCCCCCCCACCTGCATTCCCATGACTCACCTCCTGACTCAGTTCTCCTAGCCAGTCCTGAACTATGAGAGTGCAGTGCAGGTGAGGTGGCTGTTGCTGCCAGTAAGAGAGTGGAGCCAGACAAAGCAAGCAGTTCAGCCTGTCTCTTTCATTCAAACTCCCCAACCCCCCCATTCACCTTGCTGGTCCTGGACTGTGAGAGAGCCATGTACATGTGAGGTGCACATTGCCGCCACTGAGAGAGCGAGAAAGCAAAACCGGGTAGAGCAAGTGGTCTGGCCTGTTGCTAAAGGGGGCAAGAATGGGTGTTTCTCCAAAATGTGAGTGTTCAGTTTTTCACCAGTGTATGCTCAGTTCCCCTGGAGCTGATACTAATGAGCACTTGCTTAAGTTAAACCATTCTGAGAGGCTATAGCGATGGTATATCCATGGTATATCCATGGTATATCCATGATTATCACTGTGATGTGGAGATTTATCTCTGATAACAAACAGCAATTAGAGGAAGGGAGGGGAAGAAGGAAGGGGCAGCAGCTCTCCTAATGCCCAAATAACCCACATAATGCCATACATTCCACTCACCTCCCTGATCTCTTCCCCGGTGTGCCCACACAGTTCCACCCCTGCCATTTACCCAACCCACTTCCCTGATCACTTCCCAAAACTGGCCTCACAGTCTCACCTCCACAATGTATCCCACTCTGCCATAACCCACCCATCTCCCTGTTCACTTCCCTAATATGCCAGCACAGTCTCACCTGTGCCATAAATCCCACCGTCATCCCCAATTTCGCACCCAGTGTGCCTGCAGAGTCCCACGCCTGCCATATATCCCACCCACTTCCCCAATCACTTGAACAGTGTGCTTGCACACTCCCACCCTTGTCATATGTCCACCCCACTGTGCTGATCACTTGTACTGTGTGCCAGTGCAGTCCCACCCCAGCCATATATTGCACCCACCTCCCGGATAGTTTCCCTGGTGTGCCAGCATAGTGCCACTCCTGCTACATATCCCGCTCAACTCCCCGATAACTTCCCCAGTCTGCCCGCACAATTCCACCCCTGCCATATATCCCACCCACATCCTTATCACTTCCTTGGGGTGCCCAAACAGTCCCAACCCAGTCATATATTGTATTGTAAAATGTTATTCATATACCAACATACTGTATGAACCAGGAATCACTCGATTGAGTTAATGATCATTTACAACGAGGTCCTGCACAAACAATATTCTTAATTAGAACAGACAGAGAACAAAGAACAAAACAGATAAATAAACTTTACATATATCCTGCCCTTCTCCCCAGTCACTTCCCCACTGTGTCACACAGTCCCACCTCTGCCATATAGTCCCCACCTCCTTGATCTCTTCTCTGATGTGTCCGCACAGTCCCATCCCTGCCATACATCCATTCAACCCACTTCCCTAATTGCTTCCCTGCTGTGCCCACACAGTAGCACCCCCTACCATATATCATTCCTGGCATCCCAAATCTCTTCTCCGATGTGCCCTCATGGCTTCACCCCTGCCATATAACCCACTGACCTCCCCAATCGCTTCCTTGGTCTGCCTGCACAATCCCACACCTCCTACCCTCTAAGACTCGGCTGCTCCAGCCACACAGCAAATGCCTGGGATAGACTGCAGTGGTCATGAGGAAGCTCTCCGGCTTTCCAGCCACCCCCCACCAATTACCATGTGACCCCCTGGAGAAGCTCCACTGCAAGCCCTGCTTTGCCTGCCTCCTCCCTGCCTCTCTACCAATCAGAAGGTGGCAAGGGCAGGACAAGGGAAGCCCTTTTCTTCTCTGGTCTCCTCTAAGACTCAGCCGCTCCAGCCATGCAGCAAACACCTGGGACAGACTGCAGGGTATGTGAGGGGGGTCTCCAGATTTTCAGCCACCCCTCCCCCATCAATTGCTGCAGACCCCTGGAGAAGCTCTGCTGCAAGCCCTGTTGCCTCGCCTCCTTGCAGCCTCTCCACCAACTGGAAGGCAGCAAGGGCAGGAGTAGGAAGCCCTTTTGTTCTCAGGGCTCCTCTAAGAATTGGCTGCTCCAGCCACATGGCAAACACCTGGGATAGATGGCAGGGGTTGTGAGGGGGCTCTCCAGCTTTTCAGCCCCCCTCCCCTCCACTGATCACTGCAAGACCCCCCAGAAAAGCTCTGCTGCAATCCCCGCTGTGCCCGCCTCATTACAGCCTTTCCACCAACTGGAAAGTGTTACTGTATATTTTCTAACTGCTCCTCAAGTCGTTCTTCCATGCTGCAGTCCTTGTGTGAAGGAACCACGCAAAGGACATCAGGAGTCTGCCTGGGAGTCAGCCGTAGAGGCAGGCAGTAACATATTACTCTGACTGACTCGCAAGTGGCGTTCTTCCCTGTAAAGACCCACCACACAGCTCTCTGAAAATACAGTACAGATATTCTCTGCAGTTGAATCAGTTAGATTATGTTGCAATGCCAGGCATACTAACTCACTGATGTATTGCTGCTTCTGTTGATGGACACCTGGCCTGCTGGCACTGCACAACTCTGACTTTCTACCGGTACTATTAACCTGCCTACTAAAAGAGGTGTTAGCACTGTACTGCCAATCTCAGCCCACATATATGCCATGTGCTGAACTAGGTAGTTGCACCTTTTGGGTCTCCTTGTTTAAACTGCAGCACAGTCACCCTTTATGTATAAATTGCATGTTAGTTGCCTAATTTGATAATTGCACCTTGTGGTATGCTAATTTTAAATTGCAGTACAGCCACCTCCTATGCATATGCTTTTATCTGCCTAATTATATTGATGCACCTCTTGGATACTATAGACATATGTCTACTGTGCAGCCACCCTCTATGCATTTACCTGCTTATTATTTTGCCTAATTACAGTAGATAGACAATTGCACTTCTTGGGTCTCCTTGTTTTAAATTACAGTACAGTTGCCTTCTATGCATAAACTGCTTGTTACTTTGCCTAGCTAGACAGTTGTGCCTTTTGAGTTCTACAGACATATCTGTACGTCTGGTTGATTATTGTCATACATCAACTAGCGTACATACTACCGCGACTCTGCTTGCTCTTAACTGCTGTACAGTCACCCACAATGCATAAACTGCTTGTTATCCACCTAGTTAGATAGTTGCACCCTTTGGTGCTACAAACATTTGACTGCTTGATTATTGTGGAACATCAGGTAACAAACATTACCCCAGTGGCTCTGCTTGTTTTTAATTGCTGTACTCTTACCTGCCGTGCATAAACTGCTTGTTATTGACCTAGCCAGATTCTGTAGTCTGCATAAATTGCCCCATAATTGGCTAGCTAAAATACTTCATTCACTAGCTAGGCGGCCTCTACCCCAGTAGTCCCCTCTGGGTACTGGTACAGACAATAGCTTTTACCAATGAAGACCTGTACCTCATGCCTTATGGGCCTAGTTGTTCACTGGGCACTGGTACTTAACACAATTGCTACAAACGCTCACCTCCACCCTCACTTCCTTCCCACCTGGCCAGGCATTGTAGTCCTTGCCTCCTGTACAAACACACAGGCCCAGGTCATTGTAGAGCCCACTGTGCGCAATTGTCCTATAGCATGGTGCTCAGCACCCTTATTAAACTACAGAGGCCCTGCTGCTGTTACCTTACAACAAGGTTTTAAACAGAGTCCTACTGCTTGGTACAGAAGGTCAAAAGCAGCTGCAGGTTATCCTTGAAATCCATTAAACTGTACCTTGCACTTAGGCAAGTGTTGCTACTGCTGCTGCTCATTGGTGGCCATGTGCATCCCAATCCTGGCCCTGTTACAGCAGCCACGTCCTATCAAGATTCCTGGAGTTAGCCCATGTGAACATGGGTGGCTTCTTACCCTAAAATCTATGAGTTTAAGCTCTGGGTAGCAAACTCCAAGTATGATGCTGTGGCTGTCACAGAGACGTGGCTCACTGATAAGATCCCCGACAGACAAACTGACATTGACGTCTACACCCTGTTTAGACAAGACAGGGGTTCTAAAAAAGGGGTGGATGTCTCATATACATTAAGTTCTTCATTAAATCCTACAGACTCCCCATTACATTAGAACCATCCGGCCGTGAAATTCTTGCAACTAATCTAAGGCTAGGACCTAATGATGAGAAAAATCTCAACTTACTGGTGACACGTATCCCACCAAAGGATGTCTTGGGTGACTTTGGTTCATAAACGCTATATCTGTTTGGAATCCACATCATGAGAAAATTGTGCATGGTGACTATAACTGCAATTGGCTTGCAAGTAATAATAAAGGATATAAGGACAAACTGGCCAATGTGTACCTAACCCAAGTTATCACCAGACCTACCAGAGTAAACCATAAAACAGACACTGCCACTCTGCTAGGCTGGATTCTAGTCAGCCATTTAGACAGAATAATTTCTAGTGCTGTCCTGCCTGACTTCCTTAGTGACCACTACCCTGTCACATACAGATGGGCTGACAAGGTGACAAAAAAGAGCCCTGCACCACAAAAGCCCGAGTGTTCCACACTCACAAGCTACCTTATTTTCAAGCCTTACTGCTACAAGTTGGCTGGTCCTTTTAATAACTATGCAAGACATCAATGCTGCCTGGAGTACGTTATTCTACAATTTAGCAAGGTCTGTGACATATGTACCCCATCAGGACCCTCCTTAGGAAGGGAAACTCACAAGCATGGTTTACTCCCACTATCAAATCACTGACCGGTGAGTGTGACAGAGCATGGGCCCTATATAAAAAAAAAAGGCCATACGAAATACCTCCAAAAACACAAGGAGCTGAGAAACACTGTAAAACTCTGCATCAAGGAGGGCAAGGCTGAGTATTACAAAACAATTAACAAAAAAGAAAAGTATTCACCATCCCAAAAAGCACGGATGTGGCATCCATGAAATTATGGGAAACTCCAGAAAAGCATTGCCTCACTCCATTACAGCTAATGACTTCACTACTGAGGGGGACAAGAGTATTGCCAATGCCTTTAACAACACCTTTAGTGACATGTTGGCATACATATCTGCTACTGTTACCCACCCTGCTGCAATAAGCTGTTACACCTGATGAGCTCGCTAGATCCAAGTTCTATTTAAGCAGGCGACATGGGTGGAGGTGCATGGCTACCTAACTAGGCTAAACCTGAAACCAGACTTAGCCCAGATGACATTATCATGAAGTTGCTAAAATTAGTTATTAGGAAGTCACCTACCCTCTGCAGCTGATCCTCAATCTGTCCTTATGACAGTTCATGTCCCCGAACTCTGCAAAAGGACAATTTGACCCCAGTATTTAAAGGTGGAGATGCATACCTGCTGTCCAAATACCACCCCATCTTCTATCCCCTTATCCAAAACCTTGGAAAGAATTGTGAATGACCAGCTCTTAGACTACCTGAGTCGACATGTGCTCTTACATAAAGAGCAACATGAATTCATAAAGAAATTTAGCACAATGACTGCACTCCTGGAATTCATAGATTCAATCCATTATGCTCTTGACAGGGGAGATGGCTGGGTCCATTATAGACCTTACCAAGGCTTTTGACCGCGTAACCATGCCCTCCTTGCCAGAAACTACTTAGCTTGGGCCTTTCTGAAGACTTGATATGGTGGTTTAAAGGCTGTTTAACAGGCAGATCACAAACTGAAATTTCACAATACACTATCCAATGAAAGGTCAGTCAGTGTAGGTTTACCCCAAGGATCAATTTTAGGACCCCTCATTTTTCAGCCAATTATAAGCAACTTACCTGCCATCTGTAAATCGACCATCATAATTCTTTATGCAGATGACACTGTCTTATTGACAGATGACAATGTCAGTAGTCATACTGATGCTCTGTATATTGCTTGGCTGGTTTGTTGTTACCCACTCGTACATGGGTGTTTTCTTATCTGTACCCTTGTTTGACCTCCCTGCATGGGGTCCTGTATTTTTTTTGGTTATACCTGTCTAGTCCTCTGTAACATTGTCTCCCTTATTGTTGTACACTGCCCGGTCATGCTTGAAAATAGGCAGGTCTTTTGCCTAATACACTTAGTGGTTACCAAAAGCTAATAAATAAATATTCTCCTTCGACAAAAGCCTGAAAAAGTTAAGACAGATTCTTCAGACAGATTTTTATGCCATTCAGACATGGTTCATATCCAACTTGCTTGTTTTGAACAAAGAAAGACCACGTGTATGCTGTTTGGCCCTGTATCAAGGCCCCACCCCCAGTCCTAACCATTACCTCTGCATTTGGTGATGCCCTTGAACAAGTTCAAACCTTTAAATATCTAGGTATTGCTCTTGACAGTGCATTGTCTTTCAGTGCTCACACTGACCACCTAGTTAAGGCTGTCAACTTGAGGCTAGGGCCCCTCTACAGGCACAGGAGGAACTTCCTGCCAGAGATCAAAATACTCCTTGTACAGTGCTTCATCACAAGCATTACTGACTATGGGCTTGTGGTACTGTATATTGCTCCGCTAATGACAGTGTGATGTCCAGGATCAGGGGGGCTCCTAAACAGGGCCTGCACTTTGCACTAGGCCTCACAAATGACACCCAAACCTGTATTCTATACAGCAGCCTGAACTGGCTAACCCTTGATTCAAGGCTACTCAACCACACCTTGCTCTCGGGCTATAGAGCACTACAAGACCTGTTGTCCCCCCATATTTAATTATCAATCAATCAATCAAAGTCTTTATTTATCCAGGTGGGAACCATTGAGCAAGGCTCATTTGCAAGGTGGACCTGGTCATGAATACATCAAAGTACAGTACAGAAGCAGGTATACAAAAAGCAATAATATACAAGGAAGAAAAAGTATATACAGCATATACAGTACAGTACAAGGTTGAAATAAATAAAAAAAAGGGATTATTTTACAATTGAAGAAGTCAGCAGATGTGCAATCAACCATAGGCATACAGGGGTTATAAGCAGAGATCTTTTGAGTGAGGCAGCCGTCAACTACACATATAGGGGAAAGCGGCCGTGTATGGGGTGACAGGTTAGAGAGGTAAAGAAGAGGAGGGATATATATTACCAACGGTTGAGGGAAAAATTGGGCTAAAACCACAGAAAGTGATGATGGCTGTCATGTACTTGTTTATTATGATAATGCGGAGGAGGGTAGATAATTAGGACACTACTATGGATGGGGTGGGACTTTAGCCAGGCTGGAGTGGACAGGGAAGGGTGAGTGCAGCAGGAAGAGTTAATAGGGAAAGAGTGAGAGCCAGGGGTAGAAACATGGCGAGCATCAGGATGGAAAGTGGGAGTTGCAGAATTAGAGGGCTAGCGGTGAGGAAAACATTTGCAAGGTGCTTTCATGTAGCGATCGTAGAGCACCTTGAAGATATTCAGGCTAACAGGGCAGCTCAGCTTCAAGTTCCTTTGTAAACCGTTCCACAATGTGGGTAAAAAGAAGCTTATAGCAGCTTTGCCGAAACGAGTGTTGACCCTTGGAACTTGGAGGGCAATTAGGGAACAGCTCCTTAGAGCGTAGGTGCCTAACACACTCCGGGGAAACAATAAATACAGTAACAGGGGCGTGGCACATCACACCCTATTTCTTTCCCACAGAAGAATCTCCCTTGGTCAAAACTGTTTCTCATACTGATTTGCAAAACACTGTAATGACCTGTCTGACATGCTAAAAACCAGTAGCTCTGCTGAATTGCTTAAGTCCATGCTCTTAAGCTCACTCACTCCATCAGGAACATGTAACTGCCATCACTGACTAACTATTTTTCCTCAAATGTATAGTATGTACACTGCACTTTATTCCTAATGCACAGTAAACATTATACCCATGTACTATGAAATTGTACTAGCACCACTTGTACAGCTGAGACTTTCTGTGTCTATGACTTCTGTTGTAGTAAACACATTATATCTATAGTTACAATATGTTATTGTATTATGTATCTCTGTTGTCCCTGAAAGTGTATAGCGTATGTTTGTCTGACTCTAAACCCTTTGAAAATAGGCACTGCCTAAAGGGTTTATGTAAAATGAAATAAAAGAAACGTATCCACCTATCTCCCAGAATGCTTCCCTGGTGTGCTAGCACAATCCACCTTGCCATATTTCCACCACCTCCCTTATCATTTCCCGTGTGCCCACAGTCCCAGACCTGCCACACATACTGCTCAACTTCCCAGTGTGCCTGCATAATCCCATCCAGCAATATTTCCTGCCCACCTCACTGATCTCACCTCCTCACGGGCTTGCACAGTACAAACCCTGCCACCACAGTACATTCCTCCCACCTCCCCCATCTCTTTGCCTATGTGCCTACACAGCTCCACCACTGCCATGCATCCCCAATGTCTTCTGTGGTGTGCCAGCACAGTCCCACCATTGCCATACATCCTGCCCACATCCCTTCTCGCTTCTCTGGTGTGCCAAGCGCAGTCCCTCTACTGCTATATAGTCTGCCCACTTTCTCAAGTGCTTCCCTGCTCTGCTGACACTGTCCCACCACTGCCATGTATGCTAACCACCTCTCTAATTGCTTTCATGGTGCACCAGCATAGTCTCACCCCTGACATACAGCCTGCCTACCTCCCCGATCACATCCTTGGTGTGTCAGTACAGTTCCACGCCTGCCATTTATCCCATCCACCACCACGACTGCTTTCCCAGTCTGCCTACGCAGTCCCACCCTTGCAATATACACCTCCCCCCTCCCTGACCACTTCCTTGGTCTGCCTGTCCTGTTCCACCCACGGTGTACCCGTACAGTCCCACTTCTGCCATATATCCTACTCACTTCTCCAATTGCTCTCATGGTATGCCAGCACAGTCTCACCCATGCCACATATCATCTCCCCTGCTCTCTGATCACTTCACTAGTTTGCCTGCACAGCCCCACCACTGCCATACAAACCACCCACCTCCCCGATCACTTCCTCGGTCTGCCCAAACAATCCCACCCCTGGTAAATATGCAACCCACCTCTGAATTGCTTCCCCGGTGTACTTGCAAGTTCTCATCCCTGCCATACATTCCACTCCCCTCTCTAATCACTCCCATGGTGTGTCAGCAGAGTCCAACCCCTGCCCACTTCCCTGATAGCTTTTCTGCTGTGCCAGTACAGCACCACCCCTGCCATATATATCCCACACCCTCTCCATCACTTACCAGATGTGCCAGCACAGTCCAACCCTTGCAATATATTCAGCCAACCTTCCTAATCACTTCCCCAGTCTGCCTGCACTGTCCTGCCCCTTCCATGTATCCTACCCACCTCCCAATGTGCTAAACAGTACCACCCCACCATACATCCTGCCCACCTCCTAAAACACTTCCTTGGTGTGCCAGTATACCTAACCACTGCCATATAGCCTGCCACTTCCCTGGTCTGTCCACACAGCTTCACCCTTGCCATATACCCTGCCCTCTTCACTGATCACTTCCCCACTGTTCCCATACAGTCCCACCCCACCATACTTCCCACCCCACCTCCCCGCTCACTTCTCCGATATGCTCACACTGTCCCACCCCTACCAGACTTCCCACCCCACCTACCCGCTCACTTCTCGACATGCTCACACTGTCCCACCCCTCCAGACATCCATCCCACCTCCCGCTCACTTCTCCGATGTGATCACACAGTCCCACCCCTCCAGACATCCATCCCATCCACCTTCTTGATTGCTTCAATATTGTGCCCATGTGGCTCCATCCCTGACATACATCACACCCACCTCCTCGTTCTGCCCACATAGTCCCACCTCTGCCATATATCCTGCCTATCTTGCCAACTGCTTCAATGGTGTGTCCTCAAAGTCCCACCCTACTGAATATACCACCCACTTCCCCAATTGCTTTAATGGTGTGCAAAAAGTCCTATCCCTGCCATAAATCCCCACCTTCCTGTTCACTGTCACAGTGTGCTTACACAATCCCACCCACCTCCCTGATCGCTTCCCTGGTGTGCCAGCACAGTCCCTCCCCTGCAATACATACCACCGACCTCCCAACTCACTTCCCTGGTGAGCAGCACAGTCCCACTCCTACCATATAGCCCACCCACTTCTCTGATTACTTCCATGGTCTGCCCACACAATCGCATCTCTGCCATACTGTGTGTTCTGCATGCCTCCTCGATTGCTTCCCCAGTCTGCTTGCATAGTCCCATCCCTTCAGTATATTCTGCCCATTTCCCTGATTGCTTCCCTTGTTTGCGCACACAGTGCCACCCCTGTCATATATCCACACACCTCCCTGACTGATTCTCTGGTGTAACTGTAGAATCCCAGGTGATCCCTGCCATATATCTCACCCACTTCCCTGATCACTTCCCTGGTGTGCCAGCACCATTCCAGCTCTGCCATATATCCTGTCAACCTCCCAATTGCTTTCCTGATGTGCCCGCACAATCCCCCCCACCATATATTCTACCCACAACTCCTATCACTTCTCAAATGTGCCTGCACAATCCCACACCTGACATATATCCCATCCACCTCTCCAATAACTTCAACGGTGTGTCCACACAGTGACACTCTTGCGATGTATCTTCCCACAGTCCCATCAGTTCCCCATCTGGATGCACTGTCCCACCTCTGCCATATATCCTAGCCATCTTACTGATTGCTTCCTGGCGATCTGCACAGTTCCACCCCTACCATATGTCCTCCCACCTCCTAATCAGTCCGAAGATGTGCCAGTACAGTTCCACCCTGCTGGTAGCACACCACCACAATTATATTTTCACAGTGAACACCACCACAGTGACAAATCTTCGCAGGAGTCGCTGTGGTGGTCCGCTGTATGTACCAACACCATGACTCTCAGTGCTTCACCCCCAACCCGAACCAACTCTGACAAGGAGTTGGTTAATTTGAGATGGGTGGGTGCAGGGGACAAAATCCCCTGCCAAAAAAACACTTTCTCCCAACGGGAGCACTGCCAACATTGTTGTCGATATTCTGCCATGGAGCCACCCCTGCCGTATATCCTTCCCACCTCCGCAATCACTTCCTCAGTCTGCTCACACAATTCTGGCCCCTGCCATATATCCCACCCACATTCCCATCACTTCCCGGCTGTGCCAGCACAGTCCCACCCTTGCAATATATCCACACACCTCCCCGCTTGCTTCTCCAGTCTGCCTGCACTGCCCCCCTCTTCTATGTATTCTGCCCACCTCCCTGACATGCCAGCACAGTCCCACCCCTGCCATATATAACCCAAAACTCCCCAGTCACTTCCTTGGTGACCAGCACAGTCCCACCCCTACCATATATCCCACCCACCTCTGATCACTTCCCCATCTGCCTGCACAATCCCACCCCTTCCATATATTCTGCCCATTTCCCTGATCGCTTCCCTTGTTTTTCCACACAGTCTCACCCCCGCCATATATCCCCACACCTCCCCGATTGATTCCCTGGTGTACTTGTACAGTCTCTCTCCACCCTTGCAATATATCTCACCCAACTTCCTGATCACTTCCCTGGTGTGCCAGTACCATTCCAGCCCTGCCATATATCCTGCTAACCTCCCAATTGCTTTCTCGATGTGCCTGCACAATCCCCCCACCATAAATCCTATCCACCTTCCACTTCCCCTATCACTTCTCAAGTGTGCCCGCACAGTCTCACCCCTGCCATATATCCTGCTTACCTCCCTAATCCCTTCCATGATGTGTCTGCACAGTCCCACCCCTGCCATATATCCCATCTACCTCCTCAATCACTTCAATAAGTATTGCCCACAGTGCAGCCCTTGCAATATATCCTGCCACAGTCCCATCCTTCCCTGTCTGCCCACTGTCCCCCCATATGTATCCCACCCACCTTATTGATTAGTTCCCGGAGTTCCTGCATAGTCCCACCCCTACCACACATCCTCCCACATCCCTGATTATTTCCTTGGTGTGCCAGTACAGTCTCAGCCCTGTCATATATCCTGCCCACATCCCTGACTGCTTCCTCAGTCCATTCTCACAATCCTAACCCTGCAATATATCCGCCTTTCTCGCCAATTGCTTCCCTGTCATTCCTACACAGTCCCACCACTGCAATATATCCTTGCACCTCCTTGATCTCTTCTCTGAAATGCCCACATTGTCCACCTCTGCCATGTATCAATCCCAGCCAACACTTCAACATTGGACTGCATGGCTCCATCCCTGCCATATATCCCACCTGCCTACCTGGTCTGCCGGCACAGTGCCACCCCTTCAAATATATCCCGCCCACCTCCCCGACCACTTCAACAGTGTGCCTGCAATGTCCCACCCCTGACAAATTTCCCACCCACTTCTCTGATCACTATAACAGTGTGAACAGTCCCACACCTGTTATATATCCCCCACCTCCCTCCCCATTTGCTCCCAGTGTGCTGTCACAATCTCTACCTACCTTCTCAATCGCTTCTCTGATGTGCTAGCACAGTCCCACACCTGCTATATGCTGCCGACTTCCACAATCAATTCCTGGTGTGCCAGAACAGTCCACCCCCCCATATATTCCACCCACCTCCCTACTCACTTCCTTGGTCTGCCGGCACAATCCCACACCTCCAATGAAAGATAACAGAGCCACTTACTTAAGTGTCCATGAAATGAGTTAGGTCAGCTAAACCCAGAAACACGAGATCAATGCCAAAACGTTATTCAATGTACTCGGAGGCAGGCACTGACTAATACAACTCCATATGCACTCAAAAGCTTAAACTGCCAACCAGCTGGTAAAAAAATCCACACACCATCGCTATAGATGAGAGTGTATTTTATTGACTCCACATAGTCTCAATTATTCCTCTACAAATAATTTATGTACAATGGACCTATAAAATAGGGAGTAACTAGCAGCCTAAACCATGACCTCCACCTCTCCAATCTTTTCCCTGGTATGTCTGCAGCTCCACTCCACAAGGAAGTCAACTTTATGCAGGTTTCCTATTTAGTGCTAGTGAAAGGTAAGGAGTTAACAATACCAGCTGATTGCTGAAAGTAACAGGATCAGTTTCAGCTGTCAGATGGTCACTGTGCATATAACAAATACATATCCACAGACACGAAAATCAGCCTCAGAAACAAAAGACCCACACACAATAGTGACAGCCTGAAAGAGTTTCAGACACAGAGACTTTCTCCGAAAGACGAGGGTACAATCCTATAACAGTGAATCATGATTCTGATCTAATCTTTTTTATGTTGGCTCGTGCATGCACAGTCAACATATTGCGATAGTAGCAGATTTGGAGATGCAGTTTCTATGCATGCTCATAACTTCACCAATTTTTCTTATTTGCACTCCAGATTTTCAACGTTGCCATTTTTTTACATCTCCTCATGAACAATACAGTTGTCATTTTCCACATACTGCCCAAAATGTGTTTTCATCCCTGTGTCACCAAATGGCTTAGCTGCTGTGGAAAAACCACCTTTCAGATAACAAACTGATAGTGCCACTTTTCATGAGGTAGGCTCACAAACAGCCCATGTTGAAAATTTGGAGTGAAAATACCAACACACGCCTACGGTGTTAGGGTTTCCAATTGTAGCACCTCACCCTGTAGAGACTGACAGGTGTCAAGGGAGTGACTTGGGATCATCTGCTGTAATGCCCACCCCATTTCACCCTCACCCCCACCCTGCAGCCAGTGACAGGCATTGTGGTGTGCATTGCACTGTTCGGCCACAAAGTTCATCCCATTCTCCTATACTGCACCCACCTCAGCATATTTCCTTATAGAATGGGGTAAGTTTAATGCCCAAAGACCCCAAAACACACCACAACACTTGTCAGTGACTACAGGGTATGGTGAGGTACAATGGCATGAGGTTATAGCTGATGACCCAAAGGCACACCCGATGCCTGTCAGTCTCTACAGGGTTGGGGTGGAATTGCATCACTTCAATACTTCCCTGCCATTCATATTATGTGTCTCTAACTCTGGCACTACCAATGCCAATGCCAGCGTAGACAACATTCAGCATTGACAAATGCTTGTTTGGTGGTGTGCTTGGGGTCAGTAAATAAATAGAGCCAGAGACTGCTTTTTCAGAATGTCAGCTGTCCCTCATTATGAGGGAGTTCCCTACTTCCCTAATTTTACCCCTTGGAAGTGCTTTGTCCCACATATATCCCACATTTAGAAGGCCCACACAGAAAAGATACTGTAAATTCAAACTGCAAAGCAAAATTGCATAGCATTTTGTAATGCCAAAGCAAAATTAAACCTTGATCAAATAAAACATGGGGTTCCATGATATTTTGACTTTGTATCTTCATGTCTGATGATGTGTTCCTTATTTTGAGGTTCAATGTCCCATTTTGTCCCTCACTTTGAGTGTATGCGTCCTTCATTACAGTGACAAAAGGTTAAAAGATAAGGACGAGGTCCACTACAACCAAAACATGATCATTTTTTCTGTTTAAGTGTGTTGTGTCAATAAATTATTTCAATAGCCCCCTGTAGTATAATACAATGATACAAGCCAGAGACTCCTTTCTCAAAATGCTGTGGGCCTCTCTGACTTAAACACCCACAACAATTCTGTTTTTCTTGTTTTTATAAGTTTGGGGTCAGCAGATAAATTAAATAGCCTCTATTAACCAGAGACTCGGAGACCACACCTAGAGACATGTCAGAGAGCCTGGCACAGAGATTACTGTAAACTCAGAGATCCAGACACAGAGTCCGCTTGTAAATTCGTTGATCACATTCTCATGCAAAAAGATGCTCAGATTATTCTACACTCTGTGCTGGCAACTACAAATGCATTTTCACAATATGCATGTGCAGAGGATGAGGAGGATAACCTGAGCAGTAGGATGATTTGATACTACGTCTAGATAGACAATTGATGTGTGATGGCTGCAACTGGAAAAACCAAAAAGGAAGCTTGCTTTCCTTGTCCCATGTGGACATGGATATGTGTACTTTTTTAAATAATGATGAGACAGACTGTCAGGAGAAGAGGTGATGGGTAGAACGGGGAGGAGTTCTACCCAGCCAAGGAAAGTATAGTTGTCTGGAATCAAGGAACTAGCAGCCTGGAAAGCAAAATATAAAGAAAATTTAAAACAGATCAGTTATTATTTAATGACTTTTTTTTTTATTTGTAGTATGTGTTTTTATAGGTGTGGGTATAGGTATTTATTAAAATGTTTAAAATGGGTAAGGGCATGTAATTGGTGTAAAGAATTCACTGTTCTAACATGGCTACCAGAAATGTTTTTCAGGTTTCTGGCAGGCATGGATATGTGGACTGCATTGCATTCTGCTTGACATTAAAAGTGCCAGCCTCAGGGTTGTTATCCTATAAGGACATGGGTCCTGACCAATTAGGATGCAGGATTTCTTTACCCATTTTATAAAAGTTTATATGTACAGTTCTGGTGTCTTTTATGGATATAATAGTGCCTTCCCATGTTTTTGGATGACAGAATTGTGAAGCAAAGCTGAGCAGATCTTGCACTCAAAGGACTTGAGAATGCATGCCTATAATCATAAAATATACTAGAACTGTACATCTAAACATATTATAAATCATGTTAAAGACTTATATATTTAAACATTATAACTTGCATTAAAATCAAAATGTTATACATTGTAGAAAATAAGGGAAACACCAATTTGGGAGACTGACCATACCAGCTGAACTTAGAAACATAGAAACATAGAATCTGTCAGCAGATAAGGACCATATGGCCCACCTAGTCTGCCCATTTCCCTACTCACTGCTGCAGCCCCAGATCCTATCTGATCTGGGGCACTCCTGCTCTGCACATCTATAGGGTACCCTTATGTCTATCCCATGTATTCTTGAACCCCTGTATTGTCTTCACACCAACCACTTCTGCTGGAAGGCTGTTCCACGGCTCCACCACACTTTCAGTGAAAAAGTACTTCCTAGCACCCCTAAACTTTCTACCCTTCAGCATCATATCATGCCCCCTTGTTCTTGTGCAGAGTTTTCTCTGAAATATACTTTCTACCTATACCCTGTTTATTCCCCTAAGGCACTTGAAAGTCTCCATTATATCACCCCTCTCCCTTCTTTCCTCGTAGGGCTTCTGATGCAGTCTATGTACCATCTTCATTGCCCTTCTGTGGACTGCCTCTATTTTGTCAATGTCCTTCTGGAGATGTGGTCTCCAGAACTGGACACAGTACTCCAGCTGAGGCGTCACCAGTGATCTGTAAGGTGGCATCACCACCTCTATTCTCCTGCTTGTTATGCCACTCCCTATGCACCCCAACATTCTGTTTGCTCTCCCCACTGCCTTTTCACACTGTTTGGGCACCTTCAGGTCATCAGATATGATAACCCTCAGGTCTCTCTCCCTACTTGTGGTGGCCAGAATTTCCCCACCCATCCTGTAATCCTCCCTTAGAGATTTAGAACTTTTTTTTACATTAAAGACCCTTTTATGGTTGTAAGCCCCCTGTAAAAGAGGGGCTTATATTCCCATCTTAGGCATCCCTGTGCCCCTTCTATCCCCCCCCAGGACTAGGGAATGTGTTAGTGCTCTGGGTGAAATTGCTACTCGATGCCTCAAGGTGGCAGCGGATAGTGGGTTTTAGGAGTATAAAAAGGGACAGACAGGAAGTATCGGGGCCTTTCCAGCCCGGACATTAGGCCTGGGGCTGGGGGGGGGGGTGCTGGAAGCTTAGTGCTAGAAACAGATTAGGTGGGCAAGTGAGGGAGCTTGGCAGTCCAGAAAGGCCAGTGGGGCCCCCCCAAAGGAATACAGTCAGGACAGTTTTTCCATGCACCGGGGTTGATGAGGAGTTGGGGGATGGAGCTCCATGGGGAATATGTAGCCAGGTCCTTCATCATTGAGGGCAGGGACATGAGGTGGCTTTGTAGGCAGGAAAGTGTAGGAGCCCTTAGAGACCCCCAGCAGGTACCCCAGGTTGCCAGGACTGGGACAGCAGTGGAAGGGCCTCCCAGGAGAGGAGTGGGTGGCAGTGATTTCTCACACCCATTAGGCAGGTTGGCCTGGGATAGAGGGATGTGGGGTGCCTTTCATCAATTTGTGGGGCCTGCTTGGAGGGGCAGGTCCTGGGGTGCCAGTACATTGAGGTCTGGGTGGGTCACAGGCCATGTGGCAAACCTTGGAGGTAGCCTCATTCTGGAGCTTTAGTCAAGCCCAGGAGATATAAAGGGGACTTGGGACGGGCTGGGACCTGAGAAAGTGTAACAGCAGAAACCGGTGTCTGGGCCATCAGTAGGATTCAGTTCAGCCCATAGCATGGGGCCGGTATTGGAGCAGGGCCGGTTTTGGGGTTGTTGCACCAGTGGGGGGAGGGGCATAGGAGAGGCTGAGCCGAGTGAAGGTGGCAGATGCTGAAGTAGCACCATGTACAGTGCCAGCCATGATAAGAGGGTCGGGGCCTGGGTTGTCAGTAAAAAAGTAAAATTCCTGGAGCCCCTCAGGCATGGGCCAGCGCCCAGTGGTTCAGGTGGGGATGGCAGCTCGCTTTCCCTTGCCAGAATGAGGGAGGGATCGACCAGTGCCAGTGAGTGTGACCCGGGTGAGAAAAATAAAATGCAAAGTGTTGTTTTACCAGATCCTAAGAAGCCAGGAGATTGCAGAGATCTGAGTTCAAGTAGGTCTCGGGTAGAGCATCCGAGGTAGAGAGAGGAAAATGAAATCCTTGCTTGTGACTGCCTGTATCCACCATTTTGCTGCCTTAGAATGTCCAGCCAGTTTTGTAAAAAGTTAAATAGCCCCATGGAGCTGCTTTATCTATTTAAAGATGACGTATGTGATCCCTGTATTGCTGAAAATCATTTGCATTACAGGTGCAGAATAAAAGCCAGTTTGGGGAGGAAATAGTGGTTATGAGAATTATTTAACTGAGAGAGGGAAGTAAATGAAATGAAATCCTTCTTTTCTCCTTTATCTTCAGTTTGATTAATTTTCCATGAGTTGCATTCCAGCTGCTGTATTCATTCCAGCCTGGATGGGACTGTAAGGGCTCCTGAAACAGCCGAGGTACAGAATGGAGGTCCTGGTCAGGTGGGCAGCTTCATGGAGGAGAAAATCAAATGCTGAGGGAGAAGGTAAAATGCACAAGTGTTGAAGATGACAGAGAGGTAGGAATATGATTTCCCGTGCCTTACTGGAAGTGCATTTGTCTCGAAGTTAGCACTTGAGGGTGCCCCTTTCTATAGCCCGAACACCTGTGAAAGAAAGTTATGCCCCTAGATGGGCATCAAACACCTGGTCATGACTGTGTCTGATGAGGATAGCAGAATTATAGTGAGGCAGGTCAGACCTGGACCATGAGCCTGGGATCAGGTGTCGTGGTCGCCGGGTCACCAAGAAAAATGAAGTTGGAGAGGAAGCATTCTTAGACCAGCTTGAGGGAGTGGTCATCACAGTGGCCCTGCTGTGTACACAGCCTATCTAGGGAACCCAGAGAAAGCTTGCAGTGCACAGTAAGTGACAAGACATGTTCTGTGTTGCTAGACACACAGTGCAGTGAAGAGCTCCGAAGCAAGAGTGAGATCAAAATGTGGCAGCTCAGTCTGCTGAGTTAGTTGTTTGCAGAGCCTAAAAAACATCTGAAGGGCTAAAATAAAAATCTGAGTGCTGATATAGCAGCTCTCAAGAATTGTCCTCCCTATTATGACAGTCAGTCAGTGACACAGTGCATGTAGAGCTCCGAAGTAAAACAAGGGGTGATCAAAGTGTGGCAGTTGAGTAATCATGTTTAATGCAGAGAGAGAAGTGAAAAAAATCTGCAAAGGGCTAAAATAAAAATCTGGGTGTCAGTGCAGTGCTCTCAATAATTGTCCTCCCCAAATTATGACAGCTGATTATTAGTCTTGGTGCTCTAGTGATGTTTGACTTGCTCAATCATGGCCTGTGGGGTGGGAGAGGGAGTGGGAGATGGAGAGGGGGAGAGAGAGAGAGAGAGAGGAGAGAGAGAGGAGAGAGGAGAGAGAGAGAAAGAATGAGGAAGAATGAATCAGACTTACTGGAGTCATAATAATGGATATGGAAGTCATGCTGCTCTGACTGTGGGCTTGCTCACTGAGAACTGGCCTGAGGGGTGGGGGGGGCAATATATGATCTGTGTTTGCCAGCATTTTTTAGTGCTACTTGCTTACCTCCTATGTTGCCAGGTCCAGGACACTTTCAGCCCAAAACACTGGGAGGCCTCAGGCTAAGAAGTGTAGTGGAAAAAAGGTAATCACTGATGAGTCAGATGATCATGTAACTCTCTCAGGTGCTCTGAAGTGCACTTTGGCTTGCTGAGTGGCCTGAGGGGGACCAGGGGTGGGGTGGGGTGGGGTGGGGGAGAAAAGAATTGCGAAAGAGGTGTCTTATCATCAGTAAGTCGTTGGTAAAAGCAGGAAGGAGTTTGTGAGATGATATGATGAGAATTCAGGGTCAGAGCTTAGAGATTGTCACAATTCAGTGTAGAAAACAGACATGTCTTCTAGGTATTAATACAGTGAGAATAAATTAAACACAGCCTGGTCACTAAGAGTAAGATCACAGAGAGAGTAGTTTTACTGGTTGTTATAACTAAAAAGTGTATGTATCAAAATTAGTAAGAGTAATGTGTTGGGTTTGGGTGTATAAGAGAAATAAATCTATTGCAGACCTATCGAGTGCTGGCTATCTATGGTAGCTGAGATGATCACTAGTTGGGAGAAGAGAAGATAAGATAAGATAAGATAAGAGGAGAGGAGAGGAGAGGAGAGAAGAGAAGAGAAGAGAAGAGAAGAGAAGAGAAGAGGAGAGGAGAGGAGAGGAGAGGAGAGGACAGCAAGCATGTCTCTCCTCTTCTCTCCAAGTTTTAAGTGGTGATTTCAACTGCCTTATTGCCTGCACTTCTGAGAGGTCTGCAAGAAATGTATTTTTGTTATACATACTACACTCCAACCCAACACATAATGTAGTCATGTTAATTTGTACATACATTTTTGAAGTTATTAAAAATGGTAAACCCACTGCTGTATACTTCCTCTCTGTGATCTCACTGTTAGTGACCAGGCTGTGTTTATTTCTCACTGTATTAATACCTAGACATGTCTGTTCTACACCTTGTCCTTTTAATCTGTAAAAGCAATTAAATCTGTAAAGGTTCATCATTTCCCAGGCCCCTCCACCCCTGCCCTCGGCCGCAGTGACCAGCATTCCAGTTGCAGAAAATTGGGACCTATGTGCCGGGGTTGACGAGGAGCTGGGGAATGGAGCTCCACAGGGAATATGTAGCCAGGTCCTGTGTCATTGGGAGCAGGGACAGTAGGTGACTTTGTAGGCCAGGCAAGTGTAGGAGTCCTTAGAGACCCCCAGCAGGTGTACCCCAGGTCACCAGGGCTGGGAAGGCAGTGGCAGGGTCCCCCCAGGAGGGAACCAAGTGGCAGTGGTTTCCCTCATACCTGATGTGGCAGGGTGGCCTGGGGAGGGTACATGGAGCTGGGGGGGCCTTTCACCCAATTTGTGGGGCCTGCTTGGAGGGGCAGGTCCTGGGGTACTGGTACAATGAGGTCTGGGTGGGTCACAGGCCGTGTGGCAGACCTTGGAGGGTAACCCTCATGCTGGAGCTTAATTAAAGCCCAGAAGATGTAAAGGGGACATGGGACTGGCTGGGACCCCGAGAAAGTGTAATAGCAGAAACTGGAGCATCTGGGCCATCAGTAGGAGGCAGTTCAGCCCACAGCATGGGTCCGGTATTGGAGCGGGGACAGTTTTGGGGTCGCTGCACTAGTGGGGGGACATAGGAGAGGCTGAGCCAAGTGAAGGTGGCAGTTGCTGAAGTAGCACCGGGTACAGTGCCAACTGTGGTAAGAGGGTCGGGGCCTGGGTTGTCAGTAAAATTCTTGGACCCCCTGAGGCATGGGCCAGTGCCCAGGGGTCCAGGTGCAGAAGGCAGCTCACTCTTCCTGTGCAAGAGTGAGGGAGGGTGTGACCAGTGCCAGTGAGAGTGAACCAGGTAAGAAAAAAAATGCAAAGTGTTGACTTATCAGATCCTAAGAATCTAGGAGATTGCAGGGATCTGAGTTTGAGCAGGTCTCAGATAGAGCATCTGAAGTAGAGCGAGGAAAAGGAATTCCTTGCTTGTGATGCCTGTATCCATCATTCTGCTGCCTTAGAATGTCCAGCCAGTTTTGTAAAAAGTTAAATAGCTCCATGGAGCTGCTTTATCTATTTAAAGATGATGTATGTGACCCCTGTATTACTGGAAATCATTTGCATTACAGGTGCAGAATAAAAGCCAGTTTGGGGAGGAAATAGTGGTTATGTGCATTATATAACTGAGAGGGGAAGTAAATGAAATGAAATCCTTCTTTTCCCCTTTTTCTTCAGTTTGGTTAATTTTCCATGAGTTACATTCCAGCTGCTGTATTCATTCCAGTCTGGTTGGGACCTTAAGAGTTCCTGAAACAGCCAAGGTACAGAACAAAGGTCCTGGTCTGGTGGGCAGCTGCAGGGAGGAAAAAATCAAATGCTGAGGGAGAAGGTAAAATATACTAGTGTTGAAGACGACAGAGAGGTGTTGAAGACGACAGAGAGGTAGGAATATGATTTTCCCTGCCTTACTGGAAGTGCATTTGTTTTGATGTTCGTCCTTGAGGGTGCCCCCCTTCTATTGCCCCAGAATACCTGCGAAAGAAAGTTATGCCCCTAGACGGCAGCATGGGGGGTTACATAGTTATTTATTATTGTTTGTTTTTGTTATTCTATGGGAACTGGGTAAGGCCCATTAGGCTCAAGTGTGTGTTTTCAGGGGCGACCTGGGAGCAGTAGGGAGGTTAAGTGACTTGCTTAGAGTCACACAGTATGTAAGTGAAGGTTGTGGGAGTCAAACCCAGGTCTGCTGGATGTACCAAGCTCATTCACAGCTCATCACTGTAGTTCCTAAGTTACACTGCCAGCCAAAGATAAATGTGTCAAAAGTGGGATGAGAACCCACACCTCCCATTGGGCACCAGAATTTGAGTCTAGCACCTTAGATCACTCAGCCATCCTGACACTTATTATGGATCTAGGGAGCACTCCAACCAGAGTGCTCCTGTTCTCTGGGTGTCAAGACACTCTTACTCTGTGAAGAGTATCTCATACACCACTGCCCTGGAAACAGGCACGTTAGGTTAAGGTTTTTATACATATTAATACATTACTGTTAAAACTCAATCAATACTGCACTTTATTAATACCATAACCAAGACCACTCATATGGATGTAAGAGTGGTCTCACATTCTTAGGCTATCAGAACCTCTTACCTTTGGTTTGTGGTTCTCATACCCTAAGAATGATTGTGAGACCACTCTTACAACTCTAGAATGTGGTCTTGTTTATGTATAAAGGGAATGCATTATCCATGACAGCGTGCAGCAGCTGCTCACACAAATGTGCTCACTGGGGCTTTTAGTGTTAAAGAAAGTTTTATTTACTCAGCCATCAGTCATCTCTTTAGTTTTAAAGATCTGCGCTATCTATAATGTCGCCGAGTTACCCGCGGTCATCTTGGCAGCCGGTGGCTTCCACTGCGTGAGTCATGCTAATGATGGAAACAAACCAGTGGCAGCATTGATGTCCCTCATTATCATAACCCATGTTGCAGGAACCACCTGGCTGCGCTTGAGATGGCTGCGGTAGCTCCAGCAACATTATGTATGGTGCGGCTCTTTAAAACTTGAAATTATGACCAAGTAGGTAAATAAAATTTTCTTTGATCACTAAAAACCCTAATTGGACATTTGTGCAGCAGTTGCTGCACTTTGTCAGCTGATAGGAGTTTCCCTTAAACATACATGGGTGTCTGGAATGTTTAGAAATAAACAATCCTGATTGGCTAAAGATGATGTCATGATTTATAATAGTCTGATCAAGGATTGTTATGTACTCTCCAGAGTGGTACCTGTCTACCTGAAGGTAGTCACTTGCACTTACCTAGTTAATGGCAACAAAATAAATATGAAAACCCTCTCTAAAATACTGAACTAAAAACACAACTTGCCTAAGCCCCTTCTAAATATTACAGTAATCTGTAAATGAATGCTTCATATTGTCAGGTTACTGGCAAGTGTTCCCTATATACTGTAGGTGTACAGAAGGTCCAGTTTAATTAAGGCAGACAGCACTGTAGCATTTTCCATGAGAGAGTAAAGTTTAGTAATATGGGCATTTGATTGTAAATGGCAGTATGATGGACTCACTGCGTTACACCAAACCAAAGCACTCATTTCTTAACTTACATTTTTATTCATTTTAATGCAAAGAGAAAGAAAGATGAAAAAGAATGTTTGGCACCAAGAGTTTTGAACCATGACCTTTTGTCGGTGTCTTTTTATTAAATCCTATCATTTCATTTCATAATCTCTTATCAGAAGTGGTCTGTAGCCTCATTTCCAGGTCCCTGTCTGCCTAACACACTCAGAGCATTGTTGGGGAAGTGTTTGTTTTACATGTCCAGTCAAGATCTGGGGATGAGATATCAAATATCTGATGTTCATCTGGACGTCATTTATTCATTATATCTGAACTTTGTATTGAGGAAAGTGAACTAGTGTGAAAATATGAAGGAAAACATACTTCAACTGTCAAAAAACCTGGGAATTATTAAAGTTAAAAGCCCCCAGGGTCAAAGGGAACAGCATCATATTATTAAAATAATATGCTAATGTTTCACTCACGTGCTGTAGCACACAATGCTCTTTGAACACCTGCGCTAATGTGAATGGTTTGTGGACTGAAACGATTAAGTGCTTAAAAATTTGTGAATAACAACCTTTTATTAGTTTATGAAATACTGCCAGAGGCACAAATACATTTTAAAATCTGTTTGCTACTTGTTGAGTTCCCTTTTTTGGTCCCCAGCATTAGAATCCTGGCCAGCACTCCCCCAAAACATCTAAACAACTTACACATAAGGGGGGATTCTAAAGCCACGCATCACAGCATTCCCGTAATTGCACAGAACTGTTGCAAAAGTCTGGATGCTGCTTGATCCCCCTAAAATGTTGTCTAGCTGCATCCAAGAATTAGGCACAATTGTGAACATATGGTGGTGCTTGCATAAAAAAATCGATGCATGCTGCTTTTTTTGAATCAGTACTTTGTCTCCTTAGTTATCTGGCTTGCCCCCATCTGGTCTGCCCCCCCCCATCCCCCAAAGACTCAATGTAGAATCCTAATGGTTCTTTAGTCCCCTTCTCTCCTCTCCCCTTTTGATACTGTTTCCACCAAGCCCATGTATTGGTCCCCTACCATGTTTAAATCCCCCCACTGGCTTTGCACAAACCATCTCATTTTTATGTTGTCTTACGTATGCGGCGCAAGCAGCATGTTGTGGCAGCTTGCTGGAGTAGCAGGTTGTGGAGGTGCGGCAGTGTTGTGGCCACTGCTTTTTTGAGCTGGTGTCTGCGGCAGCAATGAATGAGCACATTGTCTATGACATCAGTTCAGAAACGTGCCACCAACTTGAAAGAATTTTGCCGCTGCAATGAGGGAGCAACCCATCATTGCAGGGCGTGCCTTGCCTGCTGAAACATTTCAATAATGGGCTAGCAGTATAGCCTAGAGGTTTGAGTAACGGGGTGTGAACAAGCTTGGTACATCCAGCAGACCAGACCTGGGTTTGATTCTCCTGACCTCCACTTGCATACTGTGTGACTCTGAGCAAGTCACTTAACTGCCCAGTGCTCCCAGGTCACCCCTGAAAACAGGCATTTGTGCCTAGTGGGCCTTACCCGGTTACCAAAGACTAAAATAAAAAAATTAAAATAAATAAAAATGGCGGTGGCTGCTGCCATCCACCTCTCCCAGTCTGTAGAAAGCCAACGTCAGGGGTGCCCAATCCCCTGTCGGCATGCCCCCTCTCCAGTTCGTTTTGTCAATGAAGGAGCCCAATCCCTGTCGGCATAATGTTCCCTCTAGTTTTGTCTGCTGAGGGGTGCCTAATCCCCTCGGCATCATCCACATACACACACACTCACACACTCTTTCTTTGCCGACGGAGAACCAAACCCCATTGGCTTCAGTCCTCCTGTCCCCAAAACACACAGGTGGACACTGGGAGCCCACCCCAATGTGCTCAACAGTTGGTTTTACACCTGTAAATAAAGAAAACTGTCCCACAATGTTCTTCCTAAAAAAGAAAATGGTCCGTTGTTGCATCAGGTGCTCCCCTCCCCCACCCTGCACCCACCCTCTGCCCACCCCACCTCCTGTACTCCCCACCTTATACCTACCTCGGAGCCTGAAGCAATGATCTTCGTGGAGCAGGAACATGTCTGTACTCTTCAAAGCCAACTGCGAACAGAAGAAAATCACGGTAAGCTGTATAATGGCATCAGTGGGGGTTCAACTTAGGTGGAAGTCTCAGCCATTTGGCTCCAAATTTTCAACATGGGGTTCTTAGGACCCCACGTCATGAACTCTATCACTGTCATTTCTTTGTTCAGTCCCAAAAGGTGATTTCATGGTCACTGCTCGGAATCACCTTTCGGGACTGATTAACAAAACAACAGTGCAACTGTTCATGAGGTGGGCTCCCACAAAACCTATGTTGCAAATTTGGTGAAAAAATTCCAAAAAATTACTGTGTTACGAGTGTGTGTTGTGTAGTTTCCATGCACGCTCGTAAATTTGAGACTTTTTAATATTTTCTTGCCAGATTTTCAACATTGCCATTTTGTCACACCTCCTTATGAACAGTACAACTGTCATTCTTCACATCCTGCCTGAAATGTGTTTTTGCACATCTGGCACTCAATCACGCAGCCACTGTGGGAAACTGATGTTCAGAAGAGATTAAGAAAATCACAGTGACACTGTTCATGAGCTGAGGTCTCAAAATGTCTATGTTGAATATTTGGTGAAAAGATTCCACAAAATGACTGTGTTATGAACATGGGTTACACAGTTTCTAAGCACGCTCGTAACTAAGAGAATTTTTAATATTTTCACTCCAAATTTTCAAAATTGCTATTTCTTCACACCTCCTTATGAAAGGTACAGCTGTAATTTTTCACATCCTTCCCAAAATGTGTTTACACACATCTGGCACAGAATGGCCCGGTCGCTGTGAGAAATCAATGTTCGGGACAGATTAACAAAATCACAGTGCCTCTGTTCATGAGCGGAGGTCCTAAATGCTTTCATGATGTGGGGTCACAAAAACCCCATGCTGAAAATCTGTAGTGAAAATACCAACAAATGCCCAGGATGTTAGGATTGCTAACAGTAACGTCCCATCCAGTAGAGACTGACAGGCAACAGGAGTGTGACTTTGGATTGTCAGCTGTAATGCTCTCGCCATTCCAACCCCACCCCTGCCCTGCAGCCAGTGACAGGCATCAAGGTGTGCCTTGGACTCTTCGGACCCAAAGTTCACCCCATTCTCCTATACTGCAACCATCTCAATATATTTTCTTATGGAATAGGGTGAGCGTAAGGCCCAATGACCCCAAGGCACAATGCGACACTTGTTGGAGTTTGCAGGGTAGGGTGAGGTGAAATGGCATGAGCAGTATTGCCAATGACCCAAAGGCACACTTCAATGGCTGTCAGTCTCAGCAGGGTGGGGTGGGGGTGGTGTCAGTTCCATACTTCACTGCCATTCCTATTATGTGCAACCCCCCAACAAATGGGGGTCACTAAAAAGCCTACTTTGGGTGAGCCTAAATGCTCTCCATCTGGCTGGTGTCCTATATTTCAGCCGATTTAAAAAATAATTTAGTGAGAGTGCCTAATGCTCCATGTACTGTCGCTAAGAGCTGCCAAACTGCAGTATAATTAATTTGAACTGGGGGACTGTGTGTTTCCCTGCTTGACTCCGCTTGGGCCACTGAGCAGATCGCTCCGTTCTGCAGTCGCTATATGCTAGGGGAGCCCTTTCAAAGATGTAACTATCTGCTGGTAATTTGTTAGAGTGATGACGACAGTACAGTTTGTCTAACCTGCCTTTCTTGCAGCTGGGACTCTGTGTGTTTTGCCCTCCATTTCGGATCTGAACTGCTAATGGGTCCAATCAATGGGAGGTGTTCTTTAAAATGGGGCCTGCTGGCAAATCAGAACTTGGACTCTCAAGTGGAGCCAGCCACAAGGGGCTTGTATGAAGAGAGCTTCTGGGAAATGTAGTTTAGACCCTGGTGCCTTTTTTCGCCAATAGAGGGAGCCTGTTGTGACTGACAAGGAGGCTCAGTCAACTGAAACCTTTTGGACCTAGGGGAAATGACCGGAATGCCTGCTGAGAGAGTCAGTCTGAGCATGGAGCTGGAAGAGTGAGCAGCTCGGGACCTGCGCTGGAGGCCTGAAAAAGACCTGTCTCATCAGCTCTCCTGAAAGGAGAGAAAGGACTGTGTTTTCTTGGACCAAACATCCGATATGTGTGAGAAAGGAAAGCCGTTGCTGTGGCCTAGATCATGGGCAACCAAGTGTGGAGAAGAAGTAAAGAAGAGGAACCTTGATTTTCTGACTGAGATTCCGAAGAGAAAGCAAATGCTGAAGTGCCCTGAGGTTTGGGGCAGAAGAGAACCATTTTAAAGTTGGAAGCTGAGGGAGAAACCACCCTGAGTGTTCGTGCAGCCATTGTGCGCAATAGTTCGCACGGGAAGTGCGTGTGAGGCCACAAGGTCGGCCCACAGCCGTTAGTAAGTGTTGTTCGGACTGAATCCGAGCTTTCAGAGCGAAAGAAGAAGCCAATGTCATTTTGGGACCAGACTTAACCTGAAGAAGACCGAAAGTGTGCAGAATTGCGATCGGCCTGTCAGGATTTTGTGGTCTGGTACACTAAGTGACCTTTACATATAAATGTGTGTAGTGCTAGTGGGGCCTGAGATTTGAGTAATTCCCCATATTGTGAACTGTGTGCTGTGCTGGGAGTGTGATTCCCTAGCTAGGTTTGGACTGAATCCGAGTTTGAGTCAGAGAAGAATGCCTCTGTAGCCAGGTTCAATCTCCTGAAGTGACCAGCTGCTTGCCTGGTAGTGTTCTGTGTACATATAAAATGTGCAGTGAGCTGGAAGTCATAGCCAGCATCACTTGGACTGCATCTGCCTGCATTTAGTGCAAGTGAGCCCTGCCACAAGGGCTGGGCCAGCTATTCTGTTTCTCCTGGCAACCCAGGACAATCTGCATCCCATCCAGCTTTCAGCATTGAATCTGTGAGTACAAATCAGGGTAGCTCCCTGCCATCTGTTTATCAAATTGCAAGTGTTTCATCTCATTCCTTTTCCTTCCTTTCTTCATGAACTGAGCCAACTGGCTCCGGATTACAATTGGGTATTATGCAAGTGTTTTTTCCATCACAGGGCCCAAACCAGCTGCACTGATCCTGGCTACCCCCACCCCCATCCTGGGTACCCAGTAAAGTGACATTTTGGGACTCTGAATATGCGCACAGTACTGTGATTTTTAATGTGTATAACCTAGTTAACCTGATTTCCCCCTGTCCAAGTTACGGCCCCTTAAATAAATCAGATCTGTTTGTTTCAGCAAAGTTACACTGATTGAGGTATTCATTTATGTTAAAGTATTGTACTGTGGCTATCGTATTGCATCATCTTGTTTTACGGGGGTCCCCAGAGTCAAGCTGACCAAACCAGTCCTGGGGGTAAGTGCAAATAGTAACGATACTCCTGATGTACTGTGTGGGCCACTAGTCAGAATAAAAGGGGGTCTCAGTGTTCCAGAGGGCTGTGACCAAGTTAGTCTGACTACTGCGAACCCTGACCTCTGGGCGGAGGCACCCACCATAGAACCTAGGCCCCTCAACCTGTTAGCAGTTAAGCAGGCAGGGGTAGTAGCCCTTGGGATAGCGCCACCTGGGGGTTACATATGCATCTCTCTAACTTCTGTACTACCAAGGCCAATGCCAGCAAGACAACATTCGGCACTGACAAATGCTTGTTTAGCTTATTCTGCTCCCCCACCATCCTTTCTGTCAACAAATATTTTTTTCTTGTATCCCTCTTAAATTTGCCCTCCCTCGTCACCTTCATGAAGTTACCACTGGTGTTTGTGCTCCCACTCTGTTGAATAATTCCCTCTATATACCTTTTTATCCCATGGAGGTGTTTGTATATCTCAGTCATGTCCCCTTTCTCCCGTCACGCCTTCGCATGAACATGTTTAGGTCCCCTTTTCTTCTCCTACAGTATGTCCTTTTATGTTGTTGTGGATCATTTTAATTACTCTCCTCTGTATCCCTCCACTTTGCCCTTTGAAAATCCATCCGCAGGGTTTATAAAACCACCAGTGGCTGCAAAACATTTTTAAAGGTACCACATATAGCAAACACATGTAGGTGCCTATACCTTTCATGAAAATTTCACCATTGCAGGGGTTTTGACCACAATGTTTTGATCTACATACTGTAGGTGGGAGGAGATGGAGTAAGGCCTTCGGCCTACTTACTGTAGTTTGTATCCCTGCTATCATAACATTAGTAACCTGAAAAATTGTTGACCCCAAATATATGCACCCAGTCTGAACCTAAAGATCCTCCGCAGTGCAAAATGCAGTTTATTTTGTTTTCGTTTTCAGGATATATTGGCAACCAAATAATACAGATACTCCGGTAAGCCCCTGGGATCACTGCCTTATTTCGAGTACTCAACCAAGCATTCCTATTAGTACACCCAAATATTCAGGTATTCAGTATTTGGTTGTGTCTAGGGGGAGGAAAAAGTAATGAAATGGCCCTATCTCCTCACTTGGTGGCCAGGACTCATCTCTTTGCCATCCTCTAGCCCATTTCAATCATGTCCCACCTACACCCTCTTTCCCAAGGTGCCCTAGAAACTGCCAATAAAGATATTAAATTGTCGGCTCCTTGCACTCTGCATCTTTTGAAACTCACCTCCACCTTATCTAGACTCCCCATTCTCTTTTAAATCATTTTGTTTGTATTTCAGCCCCCCTTGACCCATTACCTTGATTGGGAAGGTGCTAGAGTGGCAACTGGCAACCATTGTATTCCAGGCTAGCCCAATCGGACCCCTTTCTGCCATGTCCTTCACCCAGCCTGCAGATGATGCTGTGATGAGTAACTGTAGTGTCCTGCCCTGTGTGTTTTCCATGCAGTGCAGTAAGTAAGTAATAAAGTAAAATCAAGTTCCAATGCCATACCGTATGATTATTTAATATAATTTAGAATCCATCAATCACCGATCCAATGAGACTGCCATGAAGGAACATGCAATCATGAGAGAGCGGTGGGGCTGGACCATCATAGTGATGTTATTGGCTGTATAGCATCACTATGACATTCTTGTCCCATCCCTCTCTTATGATCATGTGTTCCCTCATGGCAGGCTCATTGGACTGGCAACAGACAGATTCTGAATAGTATTAAAAAATCATAGTACGGTATGGCCTTGGGACTTAGTTTTACTCTATTACTTACTAGGTGGAGTGGACACTGGAGTGGACACTACAGTTACTCATCATGGTGGCAGCTGTTCAAGGGACACGGCGGGAGGGGCCACTGGAGGCTAGCCTGGAGACACAGTGGTTGTCACACATTAGCGCACCCTAATCAAGGAAAGGGTCGTAAGAACTAAAATACAAAGCAGATATATAAAAGTGAATAGGGAGTTGAGTTAGGTGGGGGTGAGCTCAAAAGCCCTATCAGCTTCTGGCAGAGTGCCAATAGCTGATTAATATATTTATTGCTGACAGTCTCTCTGGGGCACCAGGAAAAGGACAATGTGGTGTGGGGAGAAGGCTTACTTCTACACCATAACTGGCTGCATACCCAATACTAAGGAATACTGGCCTTGCTGTTCATTTTGGTTCTTTTTTTTTTTTTTTATAATATCTTTTATTAAGTTTTCAACATTACATAGTACTAAACTGTATTTAATTACAGTCCATCCTTGCCAGGAGGAAAGAAAAAAACTCCTTTGCAGTTTAACACAAACAATCAAAAATCATTAACATTAGTCTTAAAGTACTTGGAAATAAAAAACATTAGCTACATTTTCTTTATATATATATATATATATATATATATATATATATCTTTAATTAATACAATCAAATAAAACTTACAAAAATTACCTAACTGAAAACTCAGTTTCTAACATTTGTCCCTTCTATCCCTGTTACTACCAGCGTTCAGTTGAAATAATAGTCTTCCAAGAATGTACTTTTTAATGTGTAATATAACACTTTTCCTCAGTGTGAGGTGGTGTAGGAAAATCTAGTTATTATTTGACATTTCATTACCAGGCTTCACAATAAAATGTTCTTGACAATACACATGATGGCCAAAATGGTTGTGATGTTTAAACCAGGCTCCAAGTTGTTTCTTACATTAAATATATCCAAGCAATTAAGATGTCTGGTTTTGTGCTCAATTATAGGCTGTACAGGCTAAGAATAAGGCCTCATCATAGGAGTCACCCAATTGAGCCAAGGGGACCATGCTCTGGTATACTTTCCCATGTTACCCCGTGAGATGTAAAATCTGGAGATAAGCAAATGCCTTTGCAAAGCCTATTTCCCAGGCTTCTAGTTATGGAGGATGGGGTTGCCTTCAGCCCATGAGTAGCTGTCTTTTAGATTCAAGGGCCACCATAAACAGCAAATATGTATGTTTTTTAACAGAATCAAGGATCAAATCTGGATCACCCATAATCCACAACCTTGAAGACACTGGGAGATTGATGATTCATATATATATATTTTTTTATTTAATATGCTTTAATTACAATGTCACATTACAGTGAAATTGAAACCATTGACAAGGCCATCAAGAACAATATTATGCTTGGAAATCTAGTATACCGGAGGCCTACACTGTAGAAAATGGACATTACAACATTTTCTTATTAATATTATCAAAATAACAACTGGCTACTTCAAACCCTTCCCTACCCCCTCCCAGTGTATTTCTATTTGTAGAAAGAACCACATTACACTTCCTATACAATACCTTGAGAGTACACCAACTTGAGGAAGACCCTCCTGCCTTGGTGCACTAATTTTTCCAAGCAATTAGAACCGCCTCAAGGGGATCCCATTTTGCATTGTATGAATGTACCCTATTGTACATCTTGGCTATATGCAACTCCAGTTGTAGTTCAAACAAGACCTCCTTATACCACTCAATAACTGAAGATGTTGACTCATCTATCCAGTGTCGTAAAATGATCGCCTTGGTTGCAGCTGCAATAATAGCCATATATGCTTTCTTCTGTTTACTCATGTCCCTGGGGAAATGATTAATCAAGCAGACTTGACGAAAACGAGTCAGTCCAAGGAAAGAATTTAGTGACTTCTGAATTGCATTCCATAGTGGCTGAATTTTAGGACAAACCATAACATATGGAATAAATCCCATTATCAGCCTTACATCTGTAACACCTAGGAGATGCTAATTTGCCTATTTGTGTAGTTTGGCGGTTGTGTAGTATAAGTTATGCATAATATTAAACTACTGTAACTTATACCTATCCTGCCTATATATATATGTTCCAGATTTGGTCCCATAATCTTGTGTCTTCACACATCTCAAGTTTCTGTTTCCAATAGTAGCAAATACCGGAGGGCCATTCCAAAGCAGTCCTCTGAATTTCGTAGGTATACTTTGGAGACCGAGTGGGGCTGATCTGCTATCTGCAAAGTGAAGACAGTTCTGTCTTATTTACCTCTAGGGGCTTCAAGTTCTGAAAGTAAGTTTTACTGCCACTAATTTGCCAGTATTTAAAGGCATTCCTTTACGCACAGGTATATTCAAACAAAACTGCACGAACAATAATATTTCTCCCTGAGGAGCTATATCTCCCAGGCACCTAACTAATGGTTTCCAGAATGTGGGGGAGATCAGCCCTTTCTGAATTTGGAAGTGCATGTTTTGTATTAGGGGTTGTTCCAGGGATTTATGCCGATTCGCTCCTAATGACCTCTGTACTCGGTGTAAGGCTTTTATTGACCAGCCAATAGATGTGTTTTTGAGTGACTTAGGGAGAAATCTTGGGTCCATATAGATAGCTGAATTAAGAGTTAAAGAGAACCTGGCGACCAGATGTTTTTCAATGGGGACCCAAAGGGGTACATAAGGATTGGAGTCTGTTGGAAATGTCGGCCGAGTCCACGAGACTAACTTACTGATATGCGATGCCACATAATAACTAAAGAAGGAGGGGAGCGCAAGGCCTCCCTGCCTCCTAAATCTTGTTAATTTTGAGTATGCCCTCCTCACATTTTTCCCTTTCCATATGAAGTTGTTAAGTAATTTTTGCAAATTATCAAACCATGACTTAGGTAAGTAAGGCCCAAGCATATTTAAAGGGTAAAAAAGTATTGATAATACAGTACATTCATTTTCACTGTCTCTGTTCTAACCCACAGTGACAAAGGCAATAGCTTCCATCTATCTAAATCTAGCTTTATTATATTAATCAGGTTATTGAGGTTTTCTTTAATCATTATGGCCATGTTCCTGGAAACCTTAATACCAAGGTATCCCGGGGATTTGGGTTCCCAGTTGAGACCCAGCTCCCTAGCTATATCTGGCAAGCATTTATCATTTAAAGGGATAAGCTTCATCTTGGATATGTTAAGTTTGTAATTCGACACTCTAAAGAACTGTTCGATTTCATACAAAATACCTGGTTGCTGGCCTCGGTTCCTCTATACAGAAGTAAATCATCTGCATAAGCTGAAATTAAGTATCTGTTACTGCCTATTTGTAGTCCCTTTATGTCTTGCGATGCTAATAACCTGCGGATCAGGGGTTCCAGGTAGAGATTAAATAGAAGTGGAGAGAGAGTGGGTAGCCTGTCTGGTACCACAAGAAGAGGAATGGGTCCGAAGGACACCGTTACACTAGAACCCGAGCTAGGCGATTCATATAACAATTTAATCCATTTCAGGAATCCATTCGGAAGACCAAATCTATGCAATGTAACAAATAAGAAATCCCAGGAGACCCAGTCGAACGCTTTCTCAGCGTCCAAGGCTAACAAGGCAGCCGGGGTCTGTATATTCTTAGAATGAATTATTAAGTGATGAAGCTTACGCATGTGATCACTGGACTGTCTACCTGTCATAAAACCTACCTGCACCTCACTGACTATCGTACACATTACAGGACTGAGCTGATTGGCTAATACCTTTGCTAGTATTTTGACATCCACGTTTAAGAGTGATATCGGATGGTAATTGCCAGGGTATAAAGGATCCCGGTCTGGCTTAGGGATAAGAGTTATAAGGGCATCCAGAAAGCCATTTTCTGAGAGCCCCTGATGATTCATATTTGCTCTACCCTAGAAATAATAGATTTCCACTATGTTTTGAGATTAGGGCAAGACCATAAAATAGGATAAATATTACCTGGTGATACGCCATATCTCCAGCAGAGATTTCTAACCTCCATCCCCATATGTGCCAACTTATCTGGTGTTCTCCATCTACCTAAGATTTTGTTCTGAATAAGTTGTAACTTGGGGTCAGGGTTATAAGCAGTCTGCCAACATCTGTGCCAGCTATTCTTAGGTATTGGGACCTGCATCTCTGTCTCTCATTTTGTTATGGGCCTCCCAGGAGAGAGAGATGTTGTGATTTAATATGTTTGTATATACAGTATTTGTTGACATACTTTTGTTTCTTGATAGCCATACTGATACTCCATGAGAGAAATGTGATGTTTTCTAATGTGTGTTGTGGTGTCATCCAGACCTGTATAGCTTGACATAGCTACAGACATTTCCAATGGTCTTGGTATGGAAGTTCATATTTTTCTCACAAGTGCTGAAAAGATTTAATGGAATTATTGAGGGGTGAAGCAAGTGGTAGAGGATGATGTAAAATATTAGTTCAACAGGGTGGGAGGGAAGATATATCAGATCTCAGGGATGCACGTAGAGGCCCGACGCCGCAGGCGGAGAGGGGCCTCATAGCCCCTGGAAGGTCCGTATAGCACAATACTGCCCACCCTGAGGGTATTATTGCGCTTTAGAAAATGGGCACCGTAAAGGAAAATAAGTTTTATAAAAGTGTAAATAAAAAATAGTTTCAAATACATTTTTTAATAAAATAGTTCCTCCACTGCATTACAATATAATGAGCACCTAACTCAGAGCTGCTTTCATGTCCCCCCCCCCATCTCGATCGCATGACAAAAGTGCCCACCCTGGAGGGTATTATTGCAGTTAGAAAATGGGTTATAGCTAACATTTCTAATAAGATTAAATCAAAGCTTAAAAATAAAACAAATAAGTGGTCAAAAAGAGTACAAATGTAGTTTGATGTAAAGTAGCCCTATGCTGCAGTCACTTTTCTTTTCTTCCAACTCTTTTCCTTGAGCCTGCATCCCCACCCCACCCCACCCCAAATTGAGATTGCTAGGTGCTGCTCTGAAAGTGAGAGGTGTAGAGTTTGGGACAATGGTGAAAAAAAATAATAATAACCTCCCTAGAGTAGCTGTCCATTTTTTTTTCTTCAATCAAAGAGAGAGAGAAACAGTTAGAGCAGAGAACTGTGTCAGCGCTAAAGAGGTGAGAGATAATGACTGTAGTGTGGGAGAGCTGTGGCACCGCTAAGGAATGGCATGCATGGAGAGTGTGATTGTATTGCACAGGGTTTGCCACTGCCGTGAATTTAAACCTAATATGCCATGGGGGCTGTAGAGCTGCAAATCTGTGCAGGAAACAGTCCACAATGAAGAACGAGTGAAACAGAGTTTAAACTGGCTGCTCCATTAACGTGACAGACCTGTGGCAGGTAAATGTCTAGATGTGACAGTAGGGGAAATACATCTAATAATGGGATGGGAATGTACCAGGAAACAGTACAGGACAGGAAGCATGGTGAGCGCCACTGGCAGAATGGCTGTCAAAGGAGTTTGCTCACTGTAGTGCGTCTTGAGTCGCAGAAGGCTGGGAGCAGGAGATGATGTCGAATAGCACTGTCAGTTTTAAACGAATAAGAGAACAGGTGATTTCTGTTTCTTCTACAATGTATGTTTTATGTTAGCTTGCATCACCTTAGTTTTTTTTTCACCAGCAGCAGCATGGACAGGGAAGATGGCAGAATGCCAATGGACCCGAGAGCTCAACCGTGAGGAGAGAGCATGATAACGCTATTCAGTTTCTTTTTTGACATTCTGACCAATGAAGTGTGGTCAAACTGTACAGACAAGATTCCAATAAAGCAAAAAAAAAATAAAAAATTATTTAGTTTGTGTACCACATGCCACACGGGGGGGGGGGGAGCTATCTCTCGCAAAGTGAGAGAACAACATGGCCCCAATTTAAATCTAAAAATTCTATTTGCACACTGATTTGGAACGTAATCAGGCATCAGAGATGGTGACTCCTTATTTCCTGGTCTCTGTTGCCTGATACCGGACTGGCTAGTTGGTGACCTTAGCCAATCCACTTCCAGGATTTTTCAAACACATTTTCTAAATCCCTTTTTTGTTCCAAAATACCCAGTGTATTGGCCTCCCTTCTATTTGAAGAATGTGATTATTCCAGAATGGTTGAAATTTACCAATATTATTTTTTGATTTATTATGTGACTTAGTTAACTATCTCTATGTCTGTAATGTATAAACCACTGGGGAGTTATTTGCCTTTCTTTGGGAATAAATCTGTTAACACTGCCCTAAGGGCAATGGTCCTAATAATCTTTGTTCATTTTCTACCCATATGAGGGATTGTGGGCATTCTGCCTCTAACCATCATAGTGCCTGTCGAATGCCATGTCTATTATGATGAACTTTAACCAGGGCAAGTTCCAACCCCATTAATGTGCAGTGCTCTTAGGATCTGTTTGCTAAAACATGGTCTGTATGACCCAAATAGGAAATTGATGAATAGTTTGTCTATTTTGTCCCATATTTTGCAATGAGCGTCCATTGGGAAATTATTTATGGAATAAATGAATTGAGGAAGTGTCATCATTTCATTGGCAGCAATTTTCCTGTCAGTGACAAATTAAGTTTTCCATCTTTGCATATCACCGTATTTTATCTAAGAAGGGATTAACATTTCTAGGGAGAAGTTGTTTTAAATTAGAGGTGATGGTCATGCCCAAGTATTTCAAACCATCGGTGGCAAGATGGAGGCGGTGATTTCCTATATTAGCCATTCTGGTTTACCACCGATTAAAGGGAGAATTTATGTGTTAGTGGGATTTATTTTGAGTCCATAGATGTTTCCAAAGGCTTCCAAGACCCCACAAGCCACTGGTGGTGATGTTTCCACTTTGGACAACAAAAGCAGAAGGTCATCAGCAAAAAGAAGGGTACTGTATGATTTATGTCTTATTGTGATACCGGATACATTCTGGTGATTTCTAAGTACTATATTTCATGATTCTCTGACCAGCAAGAAAATAAGAGGGCTAAGGGGGAAACCCTGTCTGGTGCCTCTAAGGAGTAGGAAAGGGTCTGAGAGAATACCATTAGTAGAAATTTGCACTGAAGTAATTTAACCCAGGAAAGGAAAGTTGGCCCAAATCCCATTGTATTGAGGTATACCATATGTGTATCCATTCTACAGAATCAAAGGCTTTCTCAGCATCAATCACTACCAGAGCTGCTGAGTTCTTTCTCTGTAAAGTCACATACATCAGGTCAATCAGAGCCCTGAGGTTTCTGCACCCTTCCTCCCATTCATGAAACCCACTTGTGACTTAAGAATTAAAAAAGGGAGTTTTTTTCCCAACTGCCTAGCCAAGGCCTTAGCCAGGATCTTGGCATCCATGATAAGAAGACAGATGGGTTTATAGTTGGAGCACAAAGTCTTATCCTTTCCTAGTTTAGGGAGCACTGTAATGATGGCCTTGCATAATGTGGGGGCATATATTCCCTGTTGATGAGCATGATTAAACATATCTTTAAGATATGGGACTAGAATTTGAGAAAAGGCCTGGCAGAAGTCTGCATTGAGACCATCAGGTCCAGGAGCTTTACCTTTGGCCAGACTAGCTATTGTTGAGGCAATTTTTTCCTGTGTGATGCCTTTTTCGAGTTCCTGTTTCAGGTAGGCCGGAGCCTGAGGCAATTCAACTTCTGCAAAGAACCTGTCACGCTCCTCTGACAAAGCCTTCGTCTGTGTAGAATATAGGGAACTGTGAAAGTTGAAAAACACTGTATTAATCTCCCTTGTGGAAGTGGATAAAGACCCATCTAGCATTGTGATATATGAAATTTGAATTTGAGCTTGTCTTTTTTTAAGCAGTAGGCCGGACGTTTAGATGCACATTCACCATTTTCCCAGTAATTCTGATTAAGAAAAAACATTGCTCTTTCTGCATTCTTATGTAAGATAGTATTAAGTTCATACTAAGTTTTTGTGATGTTTTGGATCATTAAGTTAGATGAGTTGTCTGTGTTATATAAATCACTTTCAAGATCCTTTAACTGTTTTGTGAGATCTCTTACAGTTTGTTTTTGTTTTTTATTTTATTTTGCTTAGTTGATTATCCTACCTCTGGAAAAAGCCTTGAATGTTTCCCATAGTGTATCCAGGAAGGTTTCCAGTTGGATACTGAGGTCAAAGTACAACTGGATTTCCTTTGAAATCCCAGTGGTAAACTGTTCAGATCTCAATAACAAAAGATTAAAGCACCATCTGGGAGTTATTCCAATAATATTTTGTAACAAAATTGAGACTGAGACTGGAGCATGGTCAAATAGAATAATAGAGTGGATTTTGGTATCTACCACTTCTGTGGCACCATGGAAGCCCCCCAAAAATAATCTAGATGGCTTTAAGATTGAAATCTAGCCGAACGTAAAGTCTACCTTCTCCATCGTCGGAGCGACCACAATGGGAGTGGACAGCTTGGGCTAGATACCAAAGGCCTGCTGGAATCCCCACCCTCAGTCTGCCTTCTCCGTCATTGGAGCGTCGCAGCAGGGCAGACAGCTTGAGCCAGATACCAAAGGCCCACTGGAACCCTCCACCCTCAGTCTACCTTCTCTGTCATCAGAGCGACCGCATCGGGAACAGACAGCTTGGGCCAGATACTGAAGGTAACACATGGCCTCCCTCTCTGCACTGCCTTGTAAGGTGATATTTGGATGCTCCTTTATTGGTGAATGACTGATTGCCTTACTGTCTGGACATTTGTGCTGTTGTTTGTGTGGATCAGGGTCTTTCTTGGAGGTACTTTAAGGCATGTTGCTACCATTGTGGGGTGAGACCTGCTGTTGGGACAGCAGCATCTCTTGGGGAAACAGTGTATTTTGGGGGATTTGTACTGTGTTTTTAGCCTGTTTTTGTAGTGTGGGGATTTGTACTGTGTCGACAGCCTGCATACCAAGTGTTATTTGAGCATTAATCTGGGACCTACCTTGATTTGTATTTACTTCCCTGGGTCTCTCATGAGTGTCCTGACCAACCTTTACGAGCCATGAATGTACAGTGTGTTCCTCTCTGTTCTGGCTTCCTGCCAGTGCTCCTGTAATCGGATTCTTTAGTTTCTCCCTCCTATCTAGGCATGCTGGAACCCTCCACCCTCAGTCTACCTTCTTTATCGTTGGAGTGACCACAGTGGGAGCAGATAGCTTAGGCCAGATACCAAAGGTGATATACTGCCTCCCTTTCTGCACTGCCTTCTAAGGTGTTTACTCGGCGATGCTTCACGTCGACTCCCTACCCAACCCAATGACCCCCCCAACCCAAGGCCGCCCCTACATTTATTGATGTCACTACTTACGTGATCATTTTTTGACTAAGAGCCCATTACTCCACCTGCAAATTACACTTAGTGACCACCAGGGGTCAGTTTTGTGCTTCCTGAATTCCTCTGCCTCTCCTGCTCCCTTTTGTTTGCTCACTATACTCCCTCCCTAACCACTCTCATTTTCTAGTTTATCTCCCTCACTCTGCCAGCTTTCAGATCCATCTCTTGCTTTCCCCCTATCTGGTTTGAGCCTGCAACCCACCGCATCATAGCTGGACACCCTACTGCTACACTACTCTGAGACTGACCTCTGTATATTCTCTTTCTTTCACATTGTGTCCTATGCTCTCCCTCCACCTCCTTATTGTTCTCCCTCTTTCACTGTACTGTATTCTCTCTCCTGATACTGTCTGGGCCCTAGTCCCAGTAGTCACCTGTTTTGAAGCACTCCCCCCCCCCAGCTATAGCTCCCCTTGTTTACCTACTCCTTATCAGTCTATTGCACACCATCACTTCCCCCCACCGACCTGACTTTCCCCTTTGGCTCTCTTTCCACTCCCCCACCTCACTGGTAATCAGTACAGGGTGCCTGCTCCTCGGTATCCCCAAGTAATCTGCCTCTCAGTGATACCTTTCACCACCCCTCCTACCGCCCCCCTTTACACTCCTCATGGCCTCACACATAGCTTCACTTCCTATCCCAGTTTTTGGTTTCTAGTTCATATCCTCCCCCACTGCCACTGCCTGGGAATGCAAGCTACAAAAAATGGCCCTACTCACCACATCCTCCTCCTCCTTCTATTTTCTGGGAATGTTCACTCTAACTCAGGGCCATCCCCTCAAACACCCACTCTAGGTGAAAAAAGAGGGGCCTCCTGTTCGCTTCACTAAATGTCTGTAGCTTACTAAAAAAAGTTTGACTCCCTCCAGGGCTGGATTGCACAGCATAAGCCTGAAGTCCTGGCTTTATTTATTTGCTTTTGTTAACCGAGTAAGGCACACTAGACAGCCAAGTGCCTATTTTCAGGTGCAACCCGGGAGGGTTACATAGGTAGATGCATACAAGAACAGTGAAGGAGTCACTTTACATACAGTGAGATAACAGGCTTAACAGGAATTGGATAGGCAGCTGACAGTATAAGTCAAATTTAACATACAAGAAAATAACAGTCTCATCAATTTACTCATATCTACTGGATTACAAATTCCCGGAACCGCTTGAGGGCTCCTGCATCTGGTCGTCCCTACTCCCAGATTCCACCCCTAACTGGACCCGAATTTGGAGAGACTTACATAGATACCACACCCAGGACAGATTTAGGCTCACCCAATACTATATACTAAATAATATGTATTACATCCCAAGTAAATTATTCCGCTTCAGTAAACTTTCCCTTTCTCTCTGCTCTAGGTGTTCACACAGTGAGAGGAATTCACTTCATATCTTCTGGCATTGTCCTAAAGTGGCCCCCTTGTGGACCTCTATTCAGGACAAACTTGATCCGATGCTTGGCCTTACCAACCTTTTTACGCCTGATATCTGTATTTTAGGTGACTACTCCAGCATAGATTGCCTGGAAAGTAGATATTACATGGCCTTGGTGTCATTGTGGTCAAAGGTTGGTCCTCAAGCATTGGACCGATCAGCTCATCCTGACCTATTCGAATGGCTGACTGAACTTTCAATGTGTTTCAATACGGAAAGACTTATGGCCAGTTTTCTAACGTGTGGATCTGTTCCATAAAGATGGGGTAAAATGTATACTCTATATTTACATCAGTGATCTCTTGATGCCTCCTGGGGTGCCCAACAAGGCTTCCTTCTCTCTGCTCTTTTTTCTCCCTTCTTTTTTTCTGTTCTCCACTTGCTCCTTCTAATTTGCCCATGTGAACAGACTAGTATGTAGTGGTGGTATAGCCAACAGACTCAGTTATGCACTAATTTTGACACTCTAGGATGATGTTTGTAGGGTGGGTGTGTTATGAGTGGTAAGGGGTGGTTGGGTGGGTAGTTCTGGAGGGGGGAGGAGGGGATGGGTGGGATTTGTGAGGGTGGGTTTCTCTTTCTTTTTCCTCATTTATACCATATATGAGTATTGGTCATGTCTGAATAATGGTTTGCTTATTCTTACTATGTTAAAATCAATAAACTTAAATTTCAAAAAAAAAAATGTCAAAAAAAGAAAATAACAGACATAACCTGGAATGAATAGGTAGCAAAACAGCATTAGAGGTGATTAGCACATGATAAATACAACTGTGGAACATACAGGGTGAGCACGGCGGTGAGCAGCAAAATACATAGAGATGCGATAGGAGTGCAAACAAGAAGTAAGAAATTGCCAGCGGAGGCAAAGCGAAGGGGTTGGTTGCACTGGAGTGGGGGAGGTATCTAGATGGTTGGGTGAACCCTTAGGGAGGGAGGGACAGGAGAGAGCATGGTGAGAGGATGTCCAGTACTGGTTTCACTACCAATACTGGAGGGTAAGTGCAGTGCACGCTAAGACACCCCAGCTGAAGCCTGGCTCTCCACTACTACTGGGGACTCCCAAGTAGCCCTAAATGGGTACTCTGTTTTGTGGTTGGATCATCAGGGTAAATGGGGGCTTGTGCGCCTATATTCAGAATCTCTCCAGGCCATGGTCATCCACACCCCTCCTGCCTTTAGGGCCCAGGTACTCTCAGTAAAGCTTTCACCGGCAAATCCTGGTAAAACCCTCTATGTCATTGTAGTTTATATTCCCCACGTAATCAAAAACAAGCCATCTCTGCAGTCTTAAATTGCCTCTCAGTTCTCCCTCCCAAGAGTGAGATCTTAGTCATGAGTGACTTCAACACAAACTGGCTATTTCCACCTGCTGCCCCTTTCAAAGATGCCATTTTGGCCATGGATATGACTCAAGTCATTCAATCCCCCTCAAGACTTAAGCAGAAGACTGGGACCGCAACATCACTGGACCTAATTTTTACAAACCACCCTAAGATAATCTGAAAGATCCTAGTGCTCCGTGATGTCCTCAGTGACAACTCCCCTGTACTGTACTGTGCTCATGGTCCTGCAAGGCTCCCAACCCACCCTCCAAAACTACTTTCTGTCAGCGACTAAGGTGAGACTGATGTGAGTTAGCTCAGATAAAAACACCTGTCATACTGTGACTGCTCACCCATATACACTGCAGGGTGTATAAATACTGCCCATGCCTATTTCATAACCACTTTAATTCTGCCTGTGACCTTTTTACATCTGTTTCTAAACAGGTTGTGAAAACTGTGTTTCCCTGGTTATCTCAGGCACTTCTAGACCCTCATGAGCCACTGGGATAGTCTTGGCATATTACCCTTTATCAGGTCTGCCCCTTGACAAATAACAGTACAGGAAGCAAGGAACAAATGTACCAGTGCCCTCGACTGGCCAAGGCCATTTATTATCAGAATGCCTCACCTCTGCTGGGGGTTCTGGCACATATTCTGGGCTACTATCAAAGAAGACAAGGAGCAGTGGAGCAGCAAGATGGCTGCACTGCTGCTCTGCCTAACGCCATGCTGCCCGAGTCTCCCAATTTTACTAAAGTCATTGAAAACTTCAGCTTTATTTTAAAAATTATGAATGAAACTAGTGTTATTTTTAACCAGAGATAATGTGGAGACTTTGGAACAACTTTAGTTGCAAGTAATACCATTTGGTTGATGTCTCGATGGACTGGTAAGCTTTTCTTTTGAGCTTTTGGTCGATATTAGGAGTGCAGAGCATTAAATAACATAGCTCTTATCTCCTTTGGCAAGTGACATTAGTAATTCTCTCATGGAGAGTTTGCTAAATAAATTTAGCAACCTGAGTTTTTAAGCTGATAGATTTTCGGTTTCTGGCGTTAGGCGTTTTCAGAAATTAGAAACGCAGCTGGAACTTATGGAGGAAAGAACAGACTTCTCTAGAGCATGTGATGTGACCCTAGCAGCATTGAGAGGAGGAGAACATGGAGAATGGAATAGCATTTATGCTGATATGCCTGATATTGGCTTGCTAAAGGTATGCCAATACTACCTAGGAGGGAGGATTGTCTTAATTTTTATTTTTCCTACCCTGAGGTAATTACGCTCAGTGGAGCACTTTTCTTCTGTTAATTTGCAGGTGTGGCCATGGAATGGTTAAGATGGGAGAAAGGAGACTGAAGATAGAATACTGCTTCAAATGCGTGGCTGAGTGGAATTATTTAAAGTAATGATGCCTGAAAAAAAGGAGCCAGTGTGTTCTTAAGAGGGCAAGGATCATTCTATTTTCCTCAAATAAATATTGAGTGAAAATTTCACTAGGAGCTCGTATTTCTGCATGATTGGTGAGTGTGGAAATTTATTTATGCACACGGGTGAAGATAAAGGGTAATTTACCTGTTTGGGCTATTGCGGATTGTTTCCAATGTTTATAAATGCTGAAACAAGGTAGAAACACTGAAGAAAATATTGTCTCCTTTTTATAGTCTTTTGACTTGATATTGAGCTAAGATAATTACTCCTCTGACTGCCTTGATTGGACTCCTAATTTAAAGAGTCACATGGCACTTTTAGAAACTGCTGTAATTTGTATAGAAAGAAAATTGTAGTGCCATTTCACTTATTAGCATTTTAATCCATAGCAGCCTTATTGTCTGAGGAGTATGTTGTCGATGCTCTTAAAGGCATGTTTAGAGCGTGAACAGCGGGACATTTCACTGACTTTCCTATGGACCCTCTAAGTGATAGGGAAACTCATGCACATAAAAGATGGACTCTGATACAAAATAGGAGCCTTTTTCTGTCCTCTGTTTGTCTTCACTGGATTTTTGAACTGTATACTGTTTTAAGTTGGTCTTGATTAATCGGGGCCTTGATTAGGGCCTTAATTCTTAAGCTCTAAGTATGGTATATGGGCAAGTGAATACTTGTACCCTTTTAGGGTTAAAAATTGAATTATGCGAGTCACCTGAACTCTCTAAGAGCCTTTTTCCCAAACTATTTTTTAGGAATTTAAATTCAGAAGATTTAAGGACCCCATTGCATTTAGATCATGCTTCACCGATTGTTACAAATAATGGTTGTGTTATTTTACCTGTGAAAGTTCTTTGTGGTAACTTTTTGTCCTTTTATCTGTTTATGCAGTCATAATATCTGTATGGACAAGTAAATCAGAATCTAATAAGCACCCTAATAGGTGCACTAATCAATGAAATTGTCATTTATTTAGTTTGATTCATAGGAAAGGCTGCATGTTTTAAATCAGAGACCCAAAATATAATTTTGGTTTCTATTTGTTGATTAATGTGGCGACCAACTTTTATTTAAACAAACTATTATTTTTAAATATGGATTCCCTGTCAGGGAGTGTGGAACTGCAGTGTGACTATATCGAGAAATGGGAAATGTGTGGTAGTTTGAGCCATTTCATGGACTCCCTGTTTGGAGCCAGTAGCTTGTGACTCTATTATATTACGTTAGTCTGATAAAGCTACTGCTTGTTCCAATTGAATGTTAAAATTTTAAATTTTAAATTGCTCATGGATATACAGCTGTATTTGCAGCATATACTAAATAGTAAGGATGCTATGTTCTATGCTGTGCAATGTGTAGACGATGTATAAGATTACATAAGATCTAAAAATGAATGGATCTCTGAATACAAAATAATTATTTTGCCTATTTGCCTATTTTTGGTGTTTGGACTGATATGATTGTGTATTCTTAGTCTAGCCATTAGGAGTTCTACTAAAAACATGGGATTATCCTGAGACTTTTTGGCTCCAGGCGGAACAAATTCACTTACTATAAGTCCTCCACCTGTGACATGGAGCCCCACTGTTAACTGTAGGAGTGGCCTTTGGAAGAGGCTGGAACTTAAGCAATCAGTGGGGCACAGGGCGACGCCAGGTGGCTATGGTGCCTGATGGGAGCGTACTTTAGACCGATGTGTCCAATTGGCTATTAGAGAAGCATAGTGGTGATATGGTGAGGATTAATGGGACTGGACTGTGATACGGAGTCCTGCCGTATCCTCAATATTAGCCGACTGGTGTAGCTGGATGAAGGGTGATCCCTGGGCACAGAGCAGTATGCACTGCATGGTACCCTAATGGATGGGTCCTAATGCTAGCAGGCCCAACTGGCTTTTAGGTTGGAACAGAGTGGACACTGTATGATCAGATGAGACCCATCATGAATCATTGTTTCATTCAATGCCTTGGGTATATTTCAATGGGAGTGACCGGATAGGAAGTGGTCTGCAGGGTACGGAGCAGCATGTGCTGCATGGTAACTTTAATGGTTGCCTTAATATTGCAGCATGTCTATCTGGCTATCGGTCAGTTGTTGATAGGACAGGATGTTAATGGTGGTGGTAAACTTCATTGGTATGAACTGGACAGTTATGGTGCCTTTTGGCCTGATGGCTGTCCTTTGGTCTTTAGATAATCTGATTGGGATTTACTATTTGTTAGATTTATATAATCTGACTTCCTGTTATTATTATTTTTTAATTTATAAAATGTATATCCCATGTATTACGACATTGTGTATTACAGTGTATGTCTAATTGATATTGTATTTTTTATATTGCTTTTTGTATGAAATGTATGTAATTTTCAAGACATTGTAATGGCTTTTTAGCCTAACGATAAATCTTACTACTACTACTACTACTATCAAAGAACTAAAATGGTTAATCCTTGTCCCCTCCACCTTCCCAACTCTCAGTAAGTGTAACGATTACCCAAGACCCACTGCAAATTGCCAATACCTTAAACTCCTCTTTCTCTGACCTCAGCAGTGTGCTCCCTCCAAAGTTTTTTGATCCTCTACCCCCTACAGGTATCTCCTCCCTGCCTGCTCCCCCTCCCCCTGCTAGTTCCACGCCTTTCAGATTTCGTGTTATATCACTCAGAGAGGACAAAACTTACATCTCCAGTGTCTTAGTGATGACTCCCTTGACTTAAAACTCCTTCACCTATCTCTCGACACTGTCCTAATCCCCCTCATTAAAATCCTAAACCTCTTCCTTTGTTCAGGGGAATTTCTTTCCCTCTGGAAGTGGGCTGTCATCACCCCGCTTCTAAAGGATGGTGAACATACCTTCTCTTCTAATTACTGGCCCATCTCCATTTTGCCCCCTCTCTCCAAAGCCCTTGAAAAAATTGTAGCTGACCAACTCAATGAACACTTATATAAATACATACATGTGATATCTCCCTCTTTTCACAGGAGACTCCTGGTTTTTTGACTGAACTCCCTCCTTCCCCCCTCCCTCCCAGGAAACAAAATCTCCTGCTTAAGTAAAATTATATCCAAAATATCCATTCATGGTTTTTTTGGCAGATAAAGACACATAAAACGTAAATTAGTGATGCACAATGTAAGTGATAACTTTGTATAACTAGTTGTTGATTCTTTTTAGTGCTTATTCTTGACAAAAAGCTTCCTTCTTGAAAAAGCTAAGACAATGACTCGGCCTATTATATCGAATTAAACACCTGCTTACCATAGAAGCTAGAAAGAGATTAGTACAAACCACTTTCCTACCTTTACTCAATTACGCAGATTTCCTCTACAAACACTGCCCTCTTTCAGTGCTAAATAAACTTGACACCCTTTACCACCGAGCCCTAAGATTAATCTTTAACCAGCCCTTTTGCACCCACCACTGTCTTCTGTACCAAATGGTGGGATGGCCCTCACTTTCAACAAGGAGAAAATAAATGCTCTCCTCTGGTTCTATAGAGCTCTCTGACAAGTTTCCTGCACACATCTCTAGCATTTTCAAATGTGCCAATGGCTCCTATGGCCTCAGGCGACATGCTACACTTTGCTTCCAGTTGCCTAGAATGAAAACCAACCGCAGAATAACATAATCAACTTCGCTCTCCCTTCACTTTTGAACACTATGCAAGGCACACAAAGCTCGCACCTTACTGCCAAGCTTCTGACATTCAAAGTCTTGCTAGTTGAGTATTTGTGGGAACCTTGCAGCTGCTATAGGTAATCTGTGATTTCAGTCACTGGTGCTTTCACATTAATAAGCCTTAGAATGCCACCTTCTTTATCCCTTTCAGGTTAACCAGCAATCCCAGTCCCTCCACATCCTGGCTTTCTCCCCTCTCTCCCTAGCACACCATCCATCCCTCTACCCCCATACATCCTCCTGTGGCCTCTAGCCTTTATATAGTTTAGTACCTTATTTTACCTCCTCATTCTCCTATGATATTTATTTGGAAACTTTAACTGGGAGACCCTATGACAGATTCAAGTACTCTGCACTCAGCCTTGTACTGTATTTTGCTGATGTTATCAATTTCTGTATTGCTATGTCTATGTATTGTACTGTTCTCTGTCCAGGACCACTTTGAAAATGAGCTTGCTCAACGGTGTTGATGCCTGGTTAAATAAAATTTGATTTGATTTGATTTGAAAATAAAATATATTAAATTTTTAAATGCTTTCTTCTTGTTTTTGATGCCATTTAAGGACAAACTCATGATGTTACAACACCTCCCTACTAGCAGGCCAATCTCCCTATTAATTTGACTCAAATCTCCCTCTTAAGCAAGTTGGACATATCACATATATGTAAATATGATCTCCCATGTCCTGAGCAGCATGGGTTCCGAAGGGGCCACAGCACCACCACAGCCCTACTTGAATATACCTCCTATATCAACAAGGCCTTTGATCAGGGTCACCTAGTTGGGTCAGTCTACATCGACCTAACTAAGGCTTTTGATACTGCTCATCGTGCCCTTCTCCTTAATTCCTTTGCCTCTGTGGGGCTGTCTACCGACACTAAGACCTGGTTTGAGAGCTATTTAACTAATAGGTCATGACAGGTCAAAATTGACTCTACTGTCTCCTTCTGCCTCCCAGTTTGGTCCAGTGTCCAGCAAGGCTCCATCCTGGGTCCTCTTCTCTTCAGCCTCTTTCTAAACTCCTTGCCCATGGCTTGCTCCAGTCAGTTACTTCTTTATGCCGATGATGCTGTCATTTTCTGGAGTAATCCTCATCCTCTACCCTCGCAGGATGCCCTCCAAAAGTCCTTCGCTGAAGCCGAAGCCTGGTTTATGGAACACCAGCTTGTATTAACTATAAAAAACCAAAACTATGATTTTTGACAACCATCAAAACCCTTTCAATGGCTTTTCACTATCTGTCCTCACCTCCCAAGGCTCTCCTCTTGAGCAAGTCAACTCTTTTAAATACCTGGGCTTCACCCTTGACTCCTCCCTTACTTATCATGCACATCATCCATCCTCTGTTCCACCATCAACTCCTGAATAGGCCTCCTTTATCAGCTCAAACACTATCTGCCCCTGAAGCACTCCGCTTTGCTGTGTCATCCTTGATCCTCTCTGTGCTGGACTATGGAATTGTGTTTTAGGCTCAGCAGATAATACTACTCTTGCTTGCATAAGGACAGCTCTTAACAAAGCCTGTCGTCTAGTGACAGGTTGTGACGGAATGACCCACACATGTGGCTCTACAGTCGCTCATACTGGCTAAATTTTGAATGCTGACTTAAATATCATACCTGCCTCCTTGCCAAAAAAATCCAGTGGAAACTCGCCCCCCCCCCCGCATGCATGGTCTCATCCAGCCCTCCCTACCTCAGAGAGATTCAAGGAGTTCCACCAATGCCTTTTTTCTGGTCTCTCACTGCAAGACATCCTTGAGCCCAAAGAGCCTTTTATCCCAGAGCCCCCTACTGGCTAAATGGCCTACCTGCAGATCTCTCCGCCGACTCTAAGATACAGTAGACCCTTTCAAAACCTCACTCAAGGTTTTTCTCACTAAGAACTCCACGGTGATTGCCCCAGTAAGTTTGTGCTTATTTGCACTATATTTTCTATACTCCTCATCTCTGTTAAGCTTCCTGGTATATGTCTATCTGCACTGTACTATTATCAATGGTTGAACAAGTCAACTTATGTCTGTATTTTGTTGCTGCACTGTATTATTCAATGGCTGAACAGTTGCCATATTTCCATATTTGTTGTATGTACCAGACACTGGGCTGTTTTGCTACCTCTTTCTCACTGCCTAATGTGTCATACTGACTGATTATCAGTACTGTACCCTTACTCAATATATCTTGTATTCTATCTGTATACCATGTTAACTGATGAGGAGCCTTTGCAAAAGAGTATATGACTCAAAGAGTTGTAATTCTGATTTCTCAATAAATAAATACATTTTCTCGTGCCCTCGGGTGGCCCAAGTGCCAGCTATCTACAAGTTGAAGTTCTTCACACAACCTATTAATCTCCTCTCTGGCTTTTGAGTGGGCAGGGTTGCCTCTTTCAAGTGATGTTCTGTCCAGAACTGGATCCATTACCCAGTTAAAATCCCCTTCTAACCAAATAGTTGCTGCTTTGTGCTAAATTCTATACTGTCTGCAGGCACTCCACAAAGAATTTTGGATCATCTACGTTCGGCCCATAAATGCAGCCTGAAACCAACTCTCTGGCTTATAATTTCCCTCTGACTAAAATCCATCTCAGTTGCTTGTCCGCTAAACTATGTTCAATTTGTAAAGGACAGCCTCTTCTGACTAAAATGGACACTCCCCATTCTTGAAAGAAAAGGGGCTTGAGCATTCTGTCCTCACCCTTTCCCTTTTCAGTTTCTCTGCTTCAGGCTGTAACAAATGGGTTTCTTGGAGCATAGCTACATTACACTTAACCGAATTCAAAAAGGATAACATTTTTTTCTTTTTAATGGGATGATTTATTCCCTGTATGTTCCAAGAAAAAACTTTAATTCAGCCATCATGTGATGTAAGAGTCAAGAGTCACATGCACTATTAAAATTGAGAAGACCATCTTACCTCCTAAGCTTGAACAGAAAGAAACTGCACACCTGTGTAGCTGCTTCCCGCGAGTATGTCGTCCTCACCCACCTTCATAAAAGCTGCTAGTATGGGAAGAACCATCAAGAACCATAAATCAAACCAAAGTTGAAATATATAAAACACCACACAATTTGTTAACAACTGATAACATGTAGATAAGCAGTGTTATTTTAAATAGGGTTACATCTTAATTCTTTATGAATATAACTTCTTTCTGTAAAATATAACAAAGTGCTAAATATATCCAAGCATTTTTTCTGAAATAATCTGCTACGTTTATTGTCTAAAAACTCTACATGGGCCGAGGAGAAAGAAGGATGTACAGCCAGTATTATTAAACTATCAAGGATCCCTCCAGCCCACGGAAATTGCACTTGAGGTATAGTGCCTTTACATTCTAGTAGGGTACTATCTTCCTCATATACATATAATCATTACATGTGGCATCCAATAAAATTAATCTCTAATTCTGAAAATTGAGATATGTTCTATTTGTCCAATAGAGAGCAGTAAATAAGGGAGAATCCATCTGATTACATTAGCTCAGGCCATTCAAGAGTGATCCCAAGACAAACTGTTTTTACCCTTCCCTACCAAGTTCACCTTGTAACTACATAACTCCAACTTCAGACCTATAGCATTTCTTGCTGCCTACTATGCATGTCAAATGAAATTACATTTCATAGTTTAGATGGCTCCTACCAGCTGTTAATAGAATATAAGAAATATTTAGTTGCTGCTACGCAATATCATATTTGTCTATGTGGGGCAGGGGGATTCTAAGTGTAAGCAAATGTACTGTCATTGCTGAAAATTTTGTATAAGTGTACTATGTCTGACTTCTACTTGTTCCCATGATGTTTTCTTGTATCTTCTATTGTCTACATACCCTTTGTTGTAATCTCCCAGGTTGTACCTGAAAATAGGCAGCTATGCTGTCTAGTGTACCTACCCGGTTAACTAAAACTAAATAAATAGATAAAATCTATTCATTTAGCAAAATTTATCTAAAGCCCTGACATATTCAAAACCCTGTAGTCACATATTTAGGGATACAAATTTCCCCAAACTCAGATAACATTTGGGAAACAAATTTAACCCCCCTTATTAACAAATATTAAAACCACCTTAGATAGATGGAAGTTACTCACTCTTTCTTTCTTTGGTAAAATAGCTGCTAATATAATGTCTATAACTCCTAAGATACTTTACCTCTTTGCAAATGTTACCTTAAGGTTACCCTCCAACTTGTTAGGAAAAATTGATGAATTAATTGGGTTTTATCTGGGAAGAGAAGGTCCCTTGGTTAAGCTGACACAAACTCTGCTCTCATTGGACTAAAGGGGGATTTGGACTACTTTGGTTTCTGGCTTACCTTTGGGCCTTCCATGCTTCTCAAACTATCAGATGGTTAGAAAAACTCACACCTCGGGCAGAGTAAATTTCAATTGTATATGACGGGACATTTATTAATGGCTGTGTATATCTATTGTGTAAGTCCTGGTTTTATTTGCTCTGCTGAAAATTAATAAAGTTTAAATGGAAAAAAAACAAAAAAACTCACACCTCAAACCCCACTTTGGGTAGAAGTGGAATCTTCATTATCTCCCGGAAATGTTCCCACCATCTTTATTTACAATACCTACCCCCTAAATTAAAATAAAATCCCATTATTGCTCCTTTGGTCCATTACTGGTTCAAAACACATAAATGGTTAGACTCTAACCCAACCTCTCTCCTTTGTTCCTATCTGGGGCAATCATAGTATCTCTCTGATAATCACCCAATATTTTGCCAAGTATGGAAGAATAAAGGTATATACTTTCTAGGTGACATTCTGAATGCCAGTACCCTAAGTTTAAGCCAATTCTCTGAAATTCATGCCAAATGGGACATACCCAATGGCTACTTCTGAAACATTTGCAACTACATTCTGCATGTTCTTCCTTCCTCCATCATATTCATATTCAGTCTTCCCTAGAACATTATGTATCTCGGTGGAATAAGACATCAGCTAATTGGACCAATAGGATATATAAACACATTAGAAATAATCTAATAAATCAATCACTAACAGCTAAAATAAATGGTGCATATCCTTGAAATATAATATCACAGACGCTCAATGGAGCGACTGCTGGAAAGTATGTCACAATACTTTTAAGGATGCTTGTAGCTTGCTTATCCAGGTCAAAATTCTCCATCTTTGGTATAGAACCCTGCTATATTACACCATATGGGTCTTTCAGACAATGACCACTGTTGGCATTGCAATTCCCCTAGTGGAAATTTCACATTTATAGGAATGTGCACCTATTTCAAACTCTGGCATAATGTCTATCAATTTGCAATCAAAATTGTTGGTCACAAATTCACTTTCGATCCTAAATATTTCCTGCTCTGTGTTATTAACACCTCAGATCACAATTTATCCAAGTTCCAACACAGTTGGTTAAACCTCCTATTCGTGCAAGTAAACTGGCTCATTTTAATTCACTGGAAATCTACCACACTACCTGACCTTTCAGACATCCTTAAAGGCTTGTCACAGCAGGCTTCCCTTGAAGCCTCACTGATCTGACTTTTAGACCAATCACATGTTATCGATCTATGTTAGCGGAGTTTTCTAAATTAGCTAGTTACTAAATAATTTCCTCCTAGTCACCTATACTTTTACATCTATCTAGGTTATACCCCTTTCCTTACTAATATAGATATGGTATAAAGACACTGTTACAACCTTATTAATCTGTCATACAACTTTTTAAGATTGTGGTATGTCTGTAGTATGTCTCTCATTAGTTGTACACTTTAGTGTTCTTTATCTTTATAACATACTGCATAGAATGTGACCCACTTATTACAGAACAGTGCTTAAATGCATCATTGTACTTTACTCCCCTAGTTTATTTTAAACTGCATTATGCTACTCTTAAACCTACAATACTTGAATGCATTAAGTGACCACTAGCACTATATACAGTATTGTATTGAGTTTTGCTTGTTATCTATGATTGTATTACTTATCCTATTCTATGCTGGTATATCTTATGTGCATAGCCTTGCTTTTTCTCTTCTGTATGTTCACTGATTATGATTTTTTTTAAAACAATAAAACATTTAACTGCAAAACCCTGTGGAAATTTGTTAAAAATAGTTGCCCTGTAATCCTGATAAAATATAGATTAAAGGGTACTTTTTCTTCTTTTTTTGTTGCTTTTCTATGTAGTATAGCATCTGCAGTGCATGGGGAAAACAGTTTTGTGGTCTGAATGCACCTAAGCACTGAATGATTGCCATCAGTAACCCTGCATCAAGTATTTGCCATTCCGGCCCACCTGCCCATTCTTTTGCATGTGCCTTTCCATACCCGAGCATTTGGGCAGACCTGTAACCAGTAACTGGCCCCTCCACCCACCCCGTTCAGGCAAGAACTGTCACAGCTGTGTGGTAGCCAAGTGAACACAACCTTCCTCAGGAAGTATCCTGTACGGTCTTTCCTCCACAAATGTGTGAGAGGAGAGGTTATTCCCATACGACTGCAGCTGTTTACATAGCACCTCACTAAGTGGATCCAACAGCTAACTGAAAAAGAGTTCCTCAAATATAAGAGTTTCTGGGGCAACACAGCATCCACCTGAAAATAACATTTGCGTAGCTGCATCTGTGACTGAACTGGAACACAGAAAGCACCTCAGGGAAATAACTAAATGCACCTCACTGAGCACATGCTTTGCATCCAGCCCTCACTCACTTCCAGCTGAAACAGTGCCTGTGAGAGGCTGACAATGCAGCTAAAAAATCCTTTTAATGCCAGCTTGCTTGAAGCAGATACTAAAGGAGGGCAAAAGTCACTGTTTAGTTTTAAATGGACTGAAACCCTGTACTCCTTTAAGGTTTTAACACAGGCTCCATTGAGAAGCAGAACGGACCCTGGAAAACCTGTGTGGCAGAGACACACTTGTATAGCTGCTGCTTAATGTTCTCTTTTGGGTACGCATTTGGTTGTTTTTGGGACATCAGCCTTTTCATACTTCTCCAGAGCTCAACAACTTGGCTGATAGAAGACTATCTTTTTCTATGTCCTGGGTGATATTGTCATTTTAATGTCTTTAAACTAAATTCTGCAGATGGTGAATGGGCTTAGCACACACATTCTTCATGGAGGTTTGCAATCCCTTTGTGCAATCACTAGCAACATGTCAGGAGAATCAGTTAAGTATATCAAGCCTTTCAGGAAATATAAACATGAATCATAATAAATAGAACAAAGTCCAGTCCCCCATGCTACATCCCGGCATCAAATGGAACTGTCTTCCCACCTCACCAGCTCTGCCCCCCACTGTCTCATCCTAACTCCTCAACCCATGGATCAAATCTCATCTCCTCTAGTGTGATAATAACTCAGACTCTGAGATTCAGTTAGTAATCCATTATCAGATTATCAAATATGGCTTTAAATTTAGATTCCTCTGCCTCCCTCAGTGTCCTGATAAGCACCCCCATAAATGTATAAACACTGTAACCTGAACTTTCATATGTTGTATAAACTCACTGTGGGGTAAAGCAGTAACTTATAGCCTGTCAAAGAAATTAGTCCTGTAAAACATTGAATTTCAAATGAAAGCTCCGGTTACTTTAGTGATAATGATTGACAGTGTTATTCACGTGCTTCCATTATGGGTTGCATCACTGGGGTGGAGCTAAAGGTACTCTTTCACCAATGGACTATGAACTGCAATGCACACCCACTTGGGGTGAAGATTTGACAGTTTGACTGCTCGAGCCTTTCAAAATACTGTAGAAAAACAGACACTGCTGACACCACTTACATGTACAAAGCTAACTGTTGCTCCTGCCCTCGCCCCAACCACATAAGCCCCCTTATCTGATTCACAGTCCCTCTACCATCACAGCCCTCTATAACAGGAGGCTCATGTTCTTTTTTGTTCCCTATATTATGATGCATTCCAGTGATTCTTGGTCTATCTGTCTGGCACTAGCATAGAGAATTTCCTATTCTTTTGTCTACTTTTTAATCGATTTCTTCTCACTTTCAGTGCATGCCAGGGTTCAGCTTCCTTACCGCCTTCCTCTTCTATGATATGAAGTGGGATTTGAGTCTTAGCTCTTTCAACCATGGATTCTGTTGTCTCTTTAGGTCTCCTCCGAGTTAGAGGGGAACAGTGATCCTGAGAAATATGAGACCTGAAAAATTAATGAACTGCCAGGGGGGTGTCAAATCTGTACCATTTCTCCTGTTGTACTTGATTTTCCATCACCTGGACAAGATCTTCTTGCTGAGCTGACCTGGACTCCATCTGCAAGCCCAGCAATTCGGTGTCCGCAGTCCTTATTTCAGCTGTCTCTACTCTTTCCTCGACTTTTATAACAGCCTTTCTTCTCTGTGGGATATCTGTGATTAAGTAGCATATTTTGTATTTCAGAAAGGTCAGTTATCTCCACTGCAGTTACAGAGGTTTGACTTACTGCCATAGAAATTTATACTATTCTATTCTATCCTATGTTCTTGTTGCAGCAAAACCTTTGTGGGACCTTGGACCTGCCTCCCAATAGTCTGACATCCCTCTCCTTATCCTAAATTTCTAAAACCTCTTATACTTACCTGTACTTAACTTTTTCAGGTCTAGATAGGCCTGTAGGTGGCGTCTGAAAGCATAGCCACTCAGGACAATAACGCTTGAAGGCGTACTCAGCTGACTTTCACTCAGGCCTAGAAATGTCTGAGGAAGTCAGCAGTTTTAACCTAAATATTAAACAAACTGAATTGCTTAGAATTGGTTGCATAGCACTGTTAGAAAGGTAATTTTGTGTTGAACAATTTTGCTGCTGATACTTTGTGTCTTTCATGTATACTTTAGGAGTTATTCGCATTTGTTTAAGGTATCGTGTGCATGGCTGACATTTGTCTCTCAAGCCTCACCTAAGCACCTTGAATAAATCTGAAAAAAAAAACTCAGTTGTTTGGTATTTCAGCTAATATAAAATAAAAACTAAATCAATTACACATGATTGCATAGCACCATTAGAAAGGTAATTTTGTGCTGAACAATTTTGCCACTGATACTTTCTGTCTACCACATATACTTTAGGAGTTATTTGCATTTGTTTAAGGTGTGGTGTGCATGGCTGACATTTGTTTCTCATGCCTCACTTAAGCACCTTAAAAAAATCAGAAAAAATCAGTTGTTTGGTATTTCAGCTAGTATAAAATAAAAACTAAATTGATTTAAACTGATTGCATAGCACCACTGGAGAGGTAATGTTGTACTGAACAACTTTGCCACTCATACGTTGTGTGTAGCACTTATAGTAAAAGAGGTATTCACATTTGTTTGTAGCATGCTGATTATGGCTTGATTTTCTTTAGAAAGGTCCAGGATGCAGTGCTAAGAGTAAACAGAGCACAAGTAGTGGAAGTTTCAAAGAGATCTTATGGTGTGAATGAGTTAAATTTCTTCTGATCTATCTGCTTTTTTTCCACTTTCCTTTCTTCTGTTTTTCTCTTCTTCATTGCACCTGTGAATCCTCGGCTACACAGTGGCATACAGACTCTTTTTTTTTTTTACCAAAGAGTTCATGCCACACCTATATGAAAATGCACATTCATGTTGTGCTAGACATTTAAGTAGCAATACCTTTTGAAAATCACTGCATAGCATAGCATAAAAGATGTGTGGAGGACCTTTGGCAGACCTATTTAATGCCTCACTACATTCAGGGTGCATACCTCAGAACTGAAGGATGGCTCATGTGGTGCCCCTCCACAAGAGTAGCCCCAAAGATGAACCGGGAAACTACGGACCAGTAAGCCTCACACCCATCATGGGTAAGCTAATGGAGACTATCCTGAAGGGGAGGCTGTTGGCCCTCCTAGAGGCCAAAGTACTACAGGACAGCAGACAGCATGCCTTCATATGGGGCAGATCCTGCCAAACCAACCTGGTGGAGTTCTATGACTGGGTAACTAGGTAACTGGACAGGGCCCATGCAGTGGATGTCCTGTATCTGGACTTCAGTAAGGCATTTGACTCAGTGCCACATGGAAGGCTGGGAAGTAAGTTAGTAGGCACAGGGGCGGGTGCAAAGCTGGTGAGATGGGTAGGAAACTGGCTTCAGGGAAGGCAACAGAGGGTGGTTGGTGGGGAGCTCTCACACCCAAGGGTAGTGACAAGCGGTGTTCCACAGGGCTCGGTGTTGGGACCAGTGTTGTTTGGGATATTCATTGCAGACATATCATGGGACATCAAGAGCAAGATCAGTCTGTTTGCTGATGATACCAAGGTGGCGTGGTGGGATGACCTAGGGGATGGCAGGGGTTGCAGGATGATCTGGCAAAGCTTGAAACCTGGTCAGACACCTGGCAACTGGGGTTTAATACCAATAAGTCCAAGGTGCTGCATTTTGGGATGAAGAACCCAAGGAGGAGTTACCAGCTAGGGGGAGTACAGCTAGCCCAGACAGAGGAGGAGAAGGATCTAGGGGTGCTCATTACAGGGTCAATGAACAATTCAGCACAATGTAGGAAGGCAGGTGCAAAGGCCAACAAAATGCTGGGTTGTATTGCAAGGGGTATATCCTTGAGGAGGGAGGAGGTGATTCTGCCACTGTATAGGTCATTAGTTAGACCGCACCCGGAGTACTGCATGCAGTACTGGTGCCCGTATCTGAAGAGGGACATTAAGTTACAGGAGGGGGGGTGCAGTGCAGGGCAACAAAGATGATCAAAGGGCTGGAGGACTTATCATACAAGAGGAGGTTGAGGGAGTTGAACATGTACTCACTGGAGGACAGGAGGGACAGGGGGGTCATGACTGAAACCTTTAAATACATGAAAGGAATTAAAAGACTGGTACAGAGGGGCTGTTCAAAGTAAGGGAGGGAGGGACACCAGGGGCCATGATGAGACTGAGGAGGAAGGTTCAGGAGGGAGATGAGGACACTTTTTACAGAGAGGTGGTAGCTGGGTGGAATGCGTTACCTGCAGAAGTGGTATCCAGTAGAACAGTAGACTGCTTCAAAGGGGATGGGACAGGACAAGGGAGAGGGTTAATGAAGGGGAAGGGTGGAAGGGAGGAGCAGCTGCAGAATAAGGGGTGCTAGCTGCACATTCAAGCAGACTTGATAGATCTCTAGGCCTTTATCTGCTGGCAAATTTTGTATGTTCATATGTTCATATGAAATGTTCTGGATTGCATGTCAGGGACAGTGCACTGTGTCAGTTTTGTCATTCCTTGTTCAGTGCCTGCAGTTCAGTGGGCTGGCAGTATAGCCCTGAGGTTAGAGTAACAAGCTGTGAATAAACTTGGTACATGCTGCAGACTGACCTGGGTTTGATTTCCACAACCTCTACTAGCATACTGTGTGACTCTGAGCAAGTCACACAACCACCCCAGTGATTCCGGGTTGCCCCTGAAAACAGGCATCTGTGCCTGGTGGGCCTTACCCGGTTACCAAAGACTAAAATAAAAAACACTGAAAAATGCACCCTGCCTAGAGAAGGAAGTCAGTAGTTTGTTTTACTGTATTCAAGAAAGACCCGGGCAGGATTTTCAGAATCCTCAAGAATGCTGTAAGCCCATCACGTGCGCTTGAACATATGGCTCACATGGTTTGTTGCAGTCTCCAGTCAGAAACTAGGAATTTCTATCCCTTGTGCCCCCTTACAGGTCCTTAGATCACAGTTTTGTGGTCTAGTGTGCACCACTCCTGCAGGACTATGTTACAGAGGTTGGACCAGATATTTGGCACAAACACAGAAACTGTCGCAACTATGCCCAGGATTGGAAAATCAGGTGCAGTTGTGGCAAAGGGGTTTGGTGCACTGACAAAACCTAAGTTTCATGGTGCAGGGCTCAATGCAAACTCTGTGCCTCCTTTTGAAAATCCTGCCCCCCCATGTTTAGCAGCATCATGGCGCTAGTAGCCCTGCAGGGGCAGTTTAAGGCTTGGTTGTTTCCCCTCAAGCTCCTGGCTAGCTTTACGATGACAGGATGTTTAGCAGCATCATGGTGCTAGCAGCCCTGCAGGGGCAGTTTAAGGCTTGGTTGTTTCCCCTCAAGCTCCTGGCTAGCTTTACGATGACAGGCAATGGAAGGAATATTGTGAAAGAGATAAGTGCAAGTACAACAATGGAGTGTGCCAATCACACTGCATTGTCCTGCTGGTCAGGGACGTTGTGATAGATCCATATACTGTATATACTACCATATATATCCATGTACATACTACAGATGTCTTGACCAAAATAATCAGCAGAATATGTGAAACCTACCAGAGCACAATTTGAGGTAAGATGTAGTAACTAGGTAAAATTGCACCTACTACTGTACATGCAGGAGAGGTTCATGAATAGCAGTTCATGTTGCATGATAACCTGCAGATTGACTAGTAATAGAGTATAACACTCTTAATCCATCAATGTTCTATCAGTAATTTACTTTATTTGTTCAGTACAGCTACAGTACAGTTACAGTATGTCCCATGGGAGGACTCAGGACAAGATCAAATGCTGGTTATACTGAGTCATTTGATTGTGTTTTAAATGTTTATTTAAAAAAAAAATATGAAGTAAAAATCAAAGTAAAATACACAGTGTAAAACATGGAAACAATTATTAAAAACATAATGGTAGCATTCAACATCTGTAAACTGAGTGTCCTAGCAATGGTACATGTTCAGCATTGCCAGAACATAACTATAGCATTTCCGTAGAAAAACATATGCAAGTGTTTATAGTATGCATCTGCTAATACAGTACTCTAGTGCATCCTTTAACACATCTATTTATTTTATTTTCATTTAGCCTATGCCTTGTCATTTTTCTTACAATTCTCTGTTGACTTGCTTAAGTAGCTACTTTGCCCTTAATTTGTCTTGTTTCCTTTAAAATAGTGCAGAGTTAATAAGTCAGAGGGTGAACCTCCGTTCAAAAGTTTAATGAGTTTGTATGAGCACAATAGAAACAGAGATGACTGAGGACAGAAGAAGACTCTGAGTCCATCACGCCTGCCCTAACATCCTACTTTGAAATTGATCTGCCCTCCAGAACTCTTCTGGCCCACTGCCTCCCTCTTGTTCTCAGTAACTGCCTTGAAGATATTGCATTGTGTATTGGACAATGATATAATCTCAGCATTGACCACATTGCTTGATAGACCTTTCCATCTGTCCGCCACCCACTCTGCAAAAAAATGCATTCTGCTGTCTTTTTCAGTTTCCCCAGTTCAGGCTTCAGTTCATGGCCCCTGGTGGTTGTGCTGTTTCTCAACATGAACAACTCTGTGGTGTCTGTCCTAATGTGTCTCTGCATGTATTTGCATGTCTAGCAGGTTCCCCCTTGTCTACTGGTTCTGTAAAGGGTACAAGAACTGACTGCAAGATGTACATGTTTTGATTAATTATGAAAGATTTAAATGTTATGTACTAAGAGAATGTTTGTATGTCCAGTAATATATATATGTCTTTATTTATATGATGAAATTCAAGATCTTACTACTAGAACACCTTATAAAATATGACTTATCCTAATGGGGATTGAAATGCATTGTCATTTTATCTCCTGTCCAAAAATAAAAGTTTTTACTACTACATGTTGAGATTGTAGTCTCTCTTCATAGAATCTACCCTGCTCCCTCTGGATCATGTTGCAGCTCTCTGTTGACTATCTCTAGCTGTGAGAAAAACCCTCACCGGGGACTTCAAGTTCACAACCACCACTGTAGTTTTTACTAACAGGAACCAGGGAAAACCTGTTTCTTACCTCTTCCTGTGCACAAGGTCAAGAAGTTCAACACAATAACTGTGGGTAGAGAGGCCCCTTCAGAGACTGACTGCAAGCAGAGTCCAGCAGAAATAGTAGAATTACCCTTTTAAATAAAACAAGCAGTCACTGATTCTATAAAAATAGGTTTACTAAAAGACTACAAGTATTTACAACAAGATTTATGTACAGTCAGACAAAAGGATTGCAGTTTACTAGAAATTCAAATAACTGGAAATTATGAAGACAGGTTGCAGACAGAAGAATCTGAGCTATTCTCACTTTAAAAACCTATTTGTTTACCTGCAACTGTCTGAAGAAAACATTGTTCCCTAAGCTGTCTTTCTTAACAGACCTCTAGCTTCAGGGCTCTGTTGTTTCAAATGTTCCAAGTCCAAGAGGAAGAGCTTTCCTACAGTCCCTCAGTTTATTTCTTACTCCTGTGGGAAGGGGTGTCATTCCCTTTGAGTGACAGTTCCATGCTATCCCAGCCCCCTTTGAGAATGTGTCTGTGTGTGTGTCCACCTTCAGCACCTCCTTGCTAACATTATGACATGCACCTGGGTCCTTTGTCCAACATGGAACTTCTCCAGGAAGGACTCCTCTGGGGTTATTGCTTATTGCCTCATCCCTAGCCTTCATGTTAGCTTTCCCACGAACATCAGTCCTCCACACAGGCCGATATGAGCTGTCATATGCTGCTTGATCATGTGATCTGTTAACCATCTTGGACCTGAAGCAGATACATATTCAGAAAAGAATAAATGAATCAAAAGAGTACATGGCTCTCGTCCCTTTCTCATCACATCTTCCCCCACCCAAGAAATGAAGGTGTGTCTCTTATGGGCATCCCCAAGAGACACTGCCATTCATGTAGGGCCTCGGCAATGCCTAAAGGAATATGCCATGCTTAGGCCCTGCCTCAACAGTCCATCAGCATTAGCATTCTGCCCCACTGTGGTGCTGAATGATCACATTATATGACCGTAGTACCAAACTCCAGTGCAATACTTTGTGTTTTGCCCACTAGTCCTATGGAGCCATATCAAGGGCTATAATCAGTGATCACAGTGAATTTCCTTCCATACAGATATGGCTGCAGCTTCTGAGGGCCCACGACTTTCTCCAGACATTCCCTTCCACTTTGCCATATGTCTCTTCCTTGGGCAAAAGCTTCCAGCTCAGATACACTATGGAGTGCCCTATTCCCTGCAGTGTAACCAGCCTCAGGATGGCACCCAGCCCATGGTCTGAGGCATTCACATGTACTATGAACTTTAAGTCATAATAGGGGCTGTGAAGCATGGGTGACTCACATAACACCTTCTTTAACTGTCAGAAGGCAGACTCACAGTCCTCTATCCAGAGAACATTTTCAGGCATTCTCTTTTTTATCAGGTCTGTCAGGGTCTTGTCCACATCACTGTAGTGAGGGACAAACCTCCTGTAGTACCCGGCTGTTCCCAGAAATGCCCTTACCTGTTTATTTGTAGCAGGGCTGGGCCAGGCCTGAATGGCATCATCCTTCGCTGGGTCTGGATGGATGCGTCCACTGCCCACCCGGTGCCCAAGGTAGGACACTACAGCCATGCCTACTTGGCAGTTTTCCACCTTAACTGTCAACCCTGCAGCCTACAGTCTGTGGAACACCTTCCTCACGTGCCTGAATTGATCCTCCCATGTCTGGCTATAAATGGCAATGTTATCCATGTTAGCCAGTGCATATTCACCTGCCCCACCCAGGATGCAATCCCCAAGCCTCTGGAAGGTTGCTGGTGCAGTCTTCATCCCAAATGGCATTACTCTGAATTTGAGTAAGCTATATGAGATAACGAAGTCAGACCTCTTCTGACTACAGGGGTTAATGACACCTACCAGTAGCCCTTAATCAGGTCTATCATGGTCAGAAACGGGCTCCCCAACTGATCAAGGTCTCATCCATTCCGGGCATGGAGTAGGCATCAGTTTCCATAAAGCTGTTGAGCCTTCAGTAGTCAACATACAATCATGTGGTACCGTCCTTCTTGGGGATCATGACCACAGGTGAAGCCAGGGTCTACTGGAGTCCTGGATCACTCCAAGGGCCAGCATCTCCCTGAGTTCCTTCAGCATGGTCTTCTTAACCCGCTCCAGGTACCCTGTGAGGACTGCATCAGCAGAACTTTGGCCCCAGTGTCCACATGGTGTTCAACCATTGTGGTGCACCCTGCATTCCCCATAAAGATGTCCCCAAATGCTCACAGCACCCCTTCATCTCTCGGCCTGGGCCAGTGTCAGCTGTCCTGAGAGGTGAGGTTATTAACTGAGGATCTCCCAGGCTTCCCAAGAAGGCCCATCAGGAATCAGCCAATTCCCTCCTCTGGTGTGCTGCACACGCGAGGATCATTTCCTCCCTATCATAGTAGCGCTTCATCATGTTACATGATACACCCTCTGCCTGCTTCTTCTGTCAGGCAACCTTACTACATAGTTAACATCACTTAGCTTCCCTGATTATGGAGAATGGCCCTCCCATACTGCCTGCAGTTTATTGTGTGTCAGACTGGGACAAATACCATCCTCATTATCCGACTTTTACTCTCAGACTCTGGCCCCACAGTCATAGCAGGCTTTCTGTTGCTGTTGTGCAGTGGTCAAGTGCTCCTGGTGAGCCCAATGAGCTTGTTAAGCCTGGCCTGAAATTTAGGACATACTCCACAACAGACTCTCTTGGGAGGATGATTGCTTGTCATTCATCCCTGACTAAATTTAAGCCCTCCTTGCCCTGTGACCAAACAGGAGCTCAAAAGGTGAGAACCCTGTGGACTCCTGTGGGATGTCCCTGTATGCAAACAGGAGGTGGGGCAAATATTTATCCCACTCCCTTTTGTCCTGGTCAGCAAATGCCCTGAGCATAGTTTTAAGAGTCCCATTGAACCACTAGACCAGGCTATTTGTCTCAGGGTGATAGGACGAAGCACGAAGCTGTTTCACCCTGCAATTCTTCCTCAAACTGGTCATTAAGGACAATGTGAAATTTGTTCCTTGGTCTGACAAAATCTCCTGCAGAAATTCCACTCAGCTAAAGATTCCAGAGCTCATCAGCACCTTTTCTGCCTCAATTGAGGACATTTCCACTGTCTCTGGGTACCTGGTTGTGTAATCCACAGCAACCAGTTTGTATAATTTTCCCGTGCAACTTGATGTACCTAGAGCCCCCAACTATGTTCACGGCTACCCTCTTAAAGGATTCATTGATAATAGGAAGGGCACCAAAGCTGCCTTATGCCCTCTGACCTTTCCAACCCATTGGAACTGTGGACAAGTCTGACAGTAATTTGCCATGTCTTTGTACATGCTTGGCCAAAGAGGGTTTTAGCAAGCTGCTTTTTGTGCGGTTAATATACAGGTGGCCTGAAAAGTAATGTCAGGGCCAGAGCCAGAAGTTGCTTTCTGTAGTCCCAGGAGACTACCAGCTATTGGACTACCTCCCTGTAGCTCCCACTGTGGTGTAGACTCCCTGTACAACAACCCATTTTCCCAATAAACTTACTTTTACTCCCTTGAGAGGCCTAATCACTATCTGCTATCTCTCTGTTTTTGGAGGGTAGGATCAGCTCGCGTGCCCTGCAGCTCCTTGCATCTGACCCTCCCTAGTTCCCCTTCCAAAGGAAAGCTGTCCCTGGTAGCAACCTCATCTGTTTGCAGCTGGGGCTCAGGTCTCCTACTCCTAGCTAGCCCTTCACCCACACTAGCCATTTCCTCAGCTGCTGAGGGATGGGTATGCACAGGCTGTGTTGGTCCCTCCTCACCCTCAGAAGCTTGAACTTCTGCCTGGCTACGGGTAGTAACACATTCTAGGTTTTCCCTGTGGTCAGAATCATTCCCCATGATCACATCCACAGGGAGATCAGGTATAACTCCCATCTCCTGTGCCCCACATGCCTGCCCAACTCAGGAAGACCCAAGCCATTGGCACTTGGACCACTGGACCCGTGACTCCCTGAATCTTGGAGAACTGCCCCAGCAGAATCTGCTGTGCCTGGACCAGATCCTGACTTACGATGGAGATGGAGTCACCAGTGTCCCTCAACCCTGTGTTACTGTTCCATTGACTAGAATAGGGTGTATATGCTTGGTGGAGTTGGAGTGCTGCAGTGTGTCGTAGTTTACTAACTGTATGTACTATCTTGGTCACCCCTTCCCTAGGCTTTTGCTCTTTACTCCTGTTTTGAGGGCAGTCATAGAATAGATGCTCAACTTTTTGGAAAATCCAGCATTCCTTGGCCCCAGGCTCCTTGTTCCCCTTAGAACTGTGGGTTCTGTTTTGGGCTTGGGTGCAGACTGGTTTCCTTTAGGATGCCCTCCCAGGGTCCCCTGAAAACCATGTGCTGCCCCATCCCCGTAGTTCTTACACTGCAAATGTGGTCTGCTGGCCACATACAAATCAGCACTTGCTGCTGACCCATTTGTGGATTTACATCCTTGGTCCAGTAGTCAAATCTGCAGGTCATCAGGTACAATTTTAAGAAACTATTCCCTTACAATTAAATCTTTAATTTGCTCGACAGTCTTTGCCTTAGCCCAATCTACCCAATGGTATAAATAAGCATACATTTGGACATGCAGTTCTACCAACTGTCTCCTGGGCCCTTTCTTAATTCTCTAAATTTCCATCTATAAGCCTCAGGAGAAAGTTCAAAGCATTTTAACAACAAACTTTTAACTTTATCAAAGTCCATGCAATCATTATCATCCATTTGAGCAAATGCATGAAAGCAGGCCAGTAAGCAATGGGGTCAGGTGAATCATCCAAGAAGTCTTGTCTAATTTAAATTGCCAACAAACCCTTTTAAATTATTTTAAAAACAAATCCAGATCATCTCCCTCCTGGTATTGTGGGAACATTTTAGGATTAATCATGGCTTCATGGGTTGAACCCCCTTTGCCATTACGTATGGTTTGCCACGGTTTTTACTGGTGCAGTTTCTCCATCTCGAGCTTCTGCTGTCATTCTCTCTCACTCTCTGCTCTTCCTTCTCTTGGATAAGGATCTCATGCTGGTGAATCATTTCTCTTTCCTCTCACATAAAGATCTCATGCTGGTGAATCTTTTCTCTTTTCTCTACCTCCAGCCTTATTTTCTCCCTTTCAGCCTCCAGCCTTGCCCTCTGCAGTTCAGCATCCTGCAGCACAAATTCTGCCTTCAGGATCTCAAGCTGAGGTTGATTGAGCTGCACAGGTTCACCAGCTTGTGCTACAATGTGCCTCCCTAGCTCAGCCACTGTGACCTCAGTCTCACTACCTGGTCACTGTCCTCAACAACTGCCTGCTGATCAGGTATTAGGCCATGCTCATTTGAAACCGTCTGCCCCTCCTGCAGCTGGTCATGCATTAACAGGGCTTCCATAGGTGCACTCTTTGCCATGCCCTCATAGAAAATTCCCCTCTCTGCGTACAGCCCAGAAGCTGCTGTACATTAAATCTGACATAGCCTGAGGCTCATATTCTCTAGTTATAGTGAAGCCCACTAGGCTTAAGCCCAGTGTCACCGTTTCCCTGCATGACAAACAGGATTAACTCCCATTGAAATTGCATTGTTCCTGCAGTAACTCTATTGCAAAATTCTGCAGAGTTGGACTTGATCCTGGTGAGCTTCTCTGTACACTGCACTAAGCTGTTTAGAAATTAAAAAAAAAAACAGTAGTAAACAATGCAACCCTTTGACATCCTTTTTTGTGACTGTTAAGATAGATTTCTGCTGGCATTTTGTCACCAGTGTGCTATCTCTCTCTCTTTCAGAGTTCCTGCCTCACAGGAAAGCACACTGTCCACTGCTCTGCACTGCACTGGTACCAGTTGCCACACTGATCCCACTACTACCACCAATGTGTTACAAAACTCCCTCACCAGGGACTTCAAGTTCACTGCCAACACCAAGGTGTTTACCAACAGGAACCAGGGAAAACCTGTTTCTTACCTCCTCCTTTGCACAAGATCAAGAATGTCAACACAATAACTATGGGTGGAGTGGACTGCAAACAGAGTCCAGCAGAAATAGTAGAATTTCCTTTTTAAATAAAACAAGCAGACACTGATTCTATAAAAACAGGAGTTTTACTAAAAGACTACAAGTATTTACACCAGGATGTATGTACAGTCAGACAAAAGGATTACAGATTTCTAGAAATTAAAATGAATGGAAATTAAACAAGACAGATTGCAGATAGAAGAATCTGAGCTATGTTCACTTTAAAATCTATTTGTTTACCTGCTACTGTCTGAAGAAAACACTGTTTCTTAAGCTGTCTTTCTTACCAGACCTCTAACTGAAGGGCTCTGGCATTTCAAATGTTCCAAGTCCAAAAGGAAGAGCTTTCCCACAGTTCCTCAATTTATTTCTTAGTCCTGTGGGAGAAGTTTCATTCCCTTTAAGTGACAGTTCTGTGCTGTCCCATCCCCTTTGAGAGAGAGGAGTGTGTGTGTGTGTGTGTGTGTGTGTGTGTGTGTGTGTGTGTGTGTCCACTCTTTAGCACCTCCTTGCTAACATTATGACATGCACCTGGGTCCTTTGTCCAACATGGGAACATCTCTAAAAAGTACTCCCCTCTGGGCTTATTGCTTTATTGCTTTCTCCCTAGCTTTTCTGTGAGCTTTCCTATGAGAACATCAGTCCATCCACCCTGATTGACTAAAGTTGTCATATGCCACTTGATCATGTGATCTGTTAGCCATCTTGGATCTGAAGCAAATGCATATTCAAAAAAGAATAAATGAATCAAAAGAATACATGGCTCTTGTACCCTTCTCCATTACAACAGGCTCTCTTTGTCCATCCTTATACAGTATGTGGGCTCCAAAACTATATGAAGTAACCTGGGTGCAGTCAGACCAATGACCTGTACAGTGGCAATATCACCTCAATCCTGTGACACTAGTGAAACCCCCCCTCATTCATCCTAATATCCTGTTTGCCTTCCTGTGTGCTATTTTGCATTAGAAAGAGGATTTCAAACTCTTAGAATTATCACCCTGCCAGTCCCTTTCCACCCTCAAATGCCCCATCTTGACCTTCAAGGTACAATATTATCTCCACAGATTTGTGTTACTAGCATGCTTTACTTTACATTTTTGGGCACTGAATTTCAATGGCCACATTCTGAACCACAGTTCCAGCCTCTTTAGATCCCTTTTCATGCTATTCATTCCCTACTCACTATCTACTGCCCGTAGAGTTTTGTCATCCATAAACAACCTTACTATCCCATGCTGATCTTGCTGTCATCCATGTTAAAAAGGATCAGCCCAAGGACAGAGTCGTGTGATTCACTAAAGATCCCTGACATCAGAGGACTTTTTATTCAGGACTACTCACCGAGTCCAATCTCTCAACTAGTCCCCAGGCCACCTAATTAGCCCTTCCATGAGTTTTAAGTCTTTTATCATTTTTATCAACTTGCTGTGCAGCAACAAACTGAAGACCTTGCTGAATTCCAAGTACAAGATGACAACTGTCTGGCCTCTTTTCTGTCATTTTGCCTCTCCAAACTGAAAAAAATCAATTAAGTATGACACAAATTGCCTCTCATGAACCCATATTGATTCCTCAGGAATTCAACTATCAACAATATTCTTTGATAATTATCTGCAGCAGCTTGCCACTATTGTCAGGTATGCTACAGTACTAGATATGAATTGTAAACAAATGGCCAAATAGTGTGGGTTTGTCAGTGGTTCATCATTGAAGAAGTGATGAGTCATTGTTTTCAGGTGGGTTGATGATGCAGTCTGAAGACACAGTTTTCTTTAGCTTGCTGGAACAGTATATCATCTGGAGCTTTCTGTAAGCTGTGGATTTTTCATTTGATCTCTGCAAGTCTTCCCAAGGAGCTGTTTGTGGCTGTCCAGGTGTTGACAAAGAGGTGACTGGTTCAAACAACTGATTGTCTTAATGGTGTTTCAGAATCTATGAGTCAGTTGTCTCACCATTAGCTTTCTCACACTCATTCTTGCTAAAGTGAAGCTTCAGAGTAGGTATGAGAAATACTGTAACTTCACCATAAGTACAGCAGAGTCCCAATAAGACAAACCTTTTGAGCAATAGCTGATTAGTTTGGATACCAGGGAGTCTTGAAAACTGAGAATACAACTGTCTGTGCTCCTTCACATGTCCATGATCTGGACTGTCCAGCTGCTACTGTGAGTAAAATACTAAATACTAAAATATCTGTTATACCAGTTTTGTCTAGCAGGTATCCTGTGATAATAGCATGCCACATGGGCAACTGTCAAAAAAGCGACCTATGTGACAGTGCTCGCATCATGCAACCTTCCTGGGATGGCTACAGTTGCGACAGTGAGGGTAGGGTGGGTGACAGGAAAGGATGTATAGTAAGGGAAGTGGAGGGATAGGTAAGAGGTTGTAACCCTCTAGTGTGCCTGCTCCTCTGAGCCAACCATGTGGTGAGGTGGGTAGGGTGGCTGGTCTGATGGAGCAGGTCCTGAGTTCAGGACTTGAGCAGGTAACATTTTACTGTGGCTGTGGGACTTAATTTTTTAAACCAGTCTGTGCCCCCTCCCCTGACCTGCACCCCCTGGGTTGAGAATCATTAAATAGGGGGTCACGAGGAGTGTGTGTGTACAAGGGGGTACATTACACACAGTTATCATTGGCACTTTTGGTGCTTATCACTGAATTTATTTTTGGTGATAATGCACTCGTGGTAATAGTGATCGACTTTCATCAATCGCTATAATCACACAGAACCATCTAAATAGGGCTGCATAAAAATTCATCACTGCCAGTTACATCCTTCTTGGTCCATTCTGAACTCAGTAGGGTAGAACATAGCTGAGTAGAAAATGGTTGAGATATGCAGGATGGGTAAGTGGGAGAAAGAGAGCTAAACCTCAACACTAGCAGTAGCAGCAGAGGCTTGGAACTCAGTTCCGAGCTAAAAGATGGTCATGGCAGGAACTGTAGCACTGTGTGTAAGCTCTCTGGGTAATCACCATATACTGTTTTCTTTTGCAGAGCTGGCCTTGAAAAATATCATAGCGTATAGTAGAGCATTGTTCTGTATAGAAATCCATCCTTTTCAAAATGCTGTTGTACCACAATTCAAAGGTCAAGGAATGTGATTGTACCCTTCTGTGGTACAACAGCATTCTAAAACCTAGAGACTGCACAAGTCACTTTCATTCTGAAAGAGACAGAATCACAATGCACACATTTCACATAATACTATACACTATAAAAAATACAGGATGAGCAATTTTATGCATAACCAGTGTGTTCTGCCTACTCGGGGTTCTGATTCCCATGCACGTCTTGAGCTTTGTTCTCGAGATCAGAAATTATCAGAACCACTCTGTGGCAGAACACACTGGTTGTGCACAGTTGCCCATCCAGTATTCTCTATTTTGAACCTAAAGTACAAGTGGTGCAGCCCACACCTAAAAGGCCCTGGCACGTGATTCAAGTATGGGTATTTTATTGTTTTAATTACCCCCCAAATTTTGCCATTTTGTGGCTTCCTAAGGGGGCATTGTAATTCATAGTACCATAGAAACATAGACTTTGATGGCAGATAAGGACTGCTTGGCCCACCTAGTCTGCCCATTTCCCTGCCTACAAGATAAGCTGCAAGTCCTAGTTAACCAATAGCCTGTTTCTTCCTACCCCCCACAAAAATTGCCTTAATGTCTTTCCCATGCATTCTTGAATTCTCCACAGTTTTAGACCCCACAACCTCCTCAGGAAGGTTGTTCCATCACGTCCACCACCTCTCTGTGAAAATGCTTCCTCACATTGCCCCTAGAAACCCCATCCTCCATCTTCAAACTGTGTCCCCTTGTTCTTGCACATCTCTTTTCTGAAGATGCTACCTCTTGGACTTTGTTGATTCCACCAGAGGTACTAAATCGTTTTATCATGTCCCCCCTCCTCCTCCTTTCATAAGGGTATACATATTAAGCTCCTTTAGTCTCTCTCATATGGCTTCTCTTGCAGACCCTGCACCATTTTAGTTGCCCTCCTCTGGACTGCCTCTGTCCTGTCTATGACCTTGTGGAGATGGGGTCTCCAGAACTGGATGCAGTACTCCAGATGGGGTCTCACCAACTGTCTGTACAGAGGGATAACAACTTCCTGCTTTCTTCTGGTGATGCCTCTCCCTATATATCCCAGTATCCCCCCAGCCCTCCCTACTGCCTTCTCACATTGCTTGCTAACCTTAAGGTCATCTGATTTGATTATCCCTCAGGCCCCTTTCCGTTTTAGTTGTTGTTATTACTACCTCCCTTCCCATTGTGTAATCTTCCCTGGGTTTTTTCTCTCCAGGTGTATTATGTTGCACTTCTTTGCACTGAATCAAGCTGCCTACTTCTGACCATCTCCAACCTTGCCAGATCCTTTCTCATCCTTTCCACACCTCCCTGTATATCAACCCTATTACAGATCTTTGTGTCATCTGAAAAGAGCCATATTTTTCCTTCCAGTCCTCTGCAATGTCACTTATAAAGACATTAAAAAGGACTGGACCAGATACTGAACCCTCACGGTACCCAGTAGTAACCCTCTTTCTTCAGAGTGGACTCCATTTACAATTACCTTCTGTGTCCTGTTGTCCAGCCAATGTTTTACCCAAGCTACCACCCTGGGACCCACTCCCAGGCTGGTTAATTTGACTATTAATCTTTTGTGTGGGACTGTGTCAAATGTCTTGCTAAAGTTTAGGTAGGCCATGTCCACAGCCCCTCCCTGGTCTACTACTTTTGTCACCCAGTCAAAGAAATCAATTAGATTCTCCTGACATGAACTTCCCACTGTGAACCCATGCTGCCTTGGGTTCTGTGCCCCACTGGCCTCTAGATACGCAACAGTTCTTTCCTTCAGAAGTGATTCCATCACTTTCCCACCACAGAGGTCAAACTGACTGTCTTTAATTTCCGCTCTGTCTTGCTTACACTTTGTGAAGGGAAGCACATCTGCCTTCCTCCAGTCCTCAAGTACCACACCATCCTCCCATGATTTGTTAAAAAGGGTAGTCAGTGGTTTCACTAGTTTCTCCTTAATTCTTTTAAATTCTGGGTGAATTCATCAGGCCCTATTGCTTGTCACCTTCAGTTTTGGGAGTTCTTTTCAGAAGCTTTTCTTCTGTGAAAGGACTGGAATCGACCCCCTATCCAGAGTGCTTCTGTTATTTGGATTAAGCATCTCCCCCTCCTTCTCTTTTGTGAATACTGAGCAGAAATATTCATTCAGCATCCCTGCTTTTTCACTGTCCTACTCTGCCCATGCACCATCCATTCTATTCAGCCTCATTATCCCTCCCTTTGTCTTTCTACGCTCCCTGATGTACCTATAAAAGATTTCATCCTCCTTCTTAACTGAGTTGGTTATCTTTTCCTCAGTTTGGGCCTTTGCTATTCTGACTTCTCTCCCTGCTTCCTTCTACCTTAACTGATACAGCTCTCTGCCCTGCTCCTTCTGTGTTTCCTTATACTTCCTGAATGCTATCTTTTTCTCCCTGACCTTCCCCACCACCTCTTTTGAGAACCATAGTGGCTTTTTCTTTCATTTTGATTTGTTTATTTGCTTCACACAAAGGCTTTCTGCCTCTGTGATGGCAGTTTTGATGTTTCCCCATTGTTGTGCCACCCCTCCTTCTAGCCTATTTGCTAGTGCTTTTCTAAGGCACTTTTCCATCTTGTCAAAGTCAGCCCTCCTGAAGTCCAGTATCCTCACTTTTGTATGGCTTGACTCTGTAGTTAAGTTTATTGCGAACCACACTGTTTGGTGGTCATTTGTTCCCAGATGGCGACCAACTTCTAGATCTGAGATCCTCTCACTGTCCCCATTTGAGAGTATGTGGTCTAAGATTGCTCCCTCATGAGTGGGTTCCCAAACTAGCTGTCTGAGGCATGCCACCTGTGGCGTCAAGAATGGCCCTGTTTGGATGTGCTGCAAGCAAATGTGCTCCAGTTAACATCTGGCTATTCAGGTCTCCCATCAACAGTATCTCCCTTCTTTGCCATCCTAAGAATGCCTCTACCATATCCTTGTCCATTCCTCCCCTGACATGGGGTCTGTATACAACCCCTGTATGGATTGTGCTGCCATTCCCAGCTCTGAGGTGACCCACGGTGCCTCCTCTCCTCCCTGTTTACTCTTTTTGTTCAGTTGCTTTATCCCTTCCCTTACATAGAGAGCTACTCCTCCCCCCTCTTCTCCCTTCCCTGTCTCTCCTGTAGGTTGTGTACCCTGGTATGTTAACATCCCAGTCATGGTTCTATGTGTACCATGTTCCTGTGACTGCTACAATATCCAGGCATTCCCTCTTCCATGAAGGCTACCAGTTCAGGGAGCTTGTTGCCTAATCCATGGGCATTGGTATTCATTAGCCTCCATTTCCTGATGGCCTTACCCCTTTTTGCCCCATCCCTGTCCTTACTGCCTTTGTCACTTTCTCCATTTACCCCTGCGCTTCTCCCTATCAACATCTCTAACATGGTGTTTACCTACTTAGTACCTTGACATTTTGAGGGGCTACCTATTCCTTTCAGTGCCAATTAAATAAAATAAATGTTTTAAATATACAAACTAATACAAAACAAACCATATTTCATGCTCATTAAGTCAACACTGTACTTGCCATACACATACTGAGTTATTTTTCTTTTTCTTTTTTGTCTTTTGTGTATTGTTTTAATTGCTTGGTAGCTCATGTGGATTCTAAATCAGGAAAGGATGTAACAACGTAAGCATCTGAATATATACCTTATAATGTATGTAGAAAAATTCCATTGATTTCATTGACTGAAAGCAGCTTAGAGCCATGTAATTATTGACCCATAGAAACATAGAAACATAGAAGTTGACGGCAGATAAGGACCGCAAGGCCCATCCAGTCTGCCCATTTCTTTTTCTACCTTATAAATGTGCCATCGGCCTTTGCTCTGTCAGTGACCTATCTATTCATAGTCATTTGTATTGCTCCCTATGCCTATCCCATGCCTGTTTGAAGCCCTGCACTGTATTCATAGCCACCACTTCTTGTGGTAGCTCATTCCATGCATCTACCACCTTTCTGTGAAAAAGAATTTATCTCACATTCCCCTTAATCGGCCTCCTCTAATCTCATGCTGTGTCCTCTTGTCCTGCTATTTTTCTTATATTTAAACATGTTAGACTCTTTTCACCTTGTTTATGTCCTTATAGGCTTAAAATGTCTCGATCATCATACCCTTCCCCTTTGCTCAAGGGTATACATATTGAGCTCCATTATCTGTCTCATATGTCTTCTGATGCAGTCCCTGCACCATTTTGGTTGCCCTTCTCTGGACTGCCTCAATTTGGTTAATGTCCTTGTGAAGGTGTGGCTCCAATACTGCACGCAGTACTTCAGATGGGGCTCAACTAATGTCTTGTACAGGATTATTACCTCCCTCTTACGACTTGTGATACCCCTACTATCACACCCTAACATCCCCTAGCCTTACCTACTGCTTTAGAGGTCTGCTTGATGATTTTAGGTCATCAGTGATGATGATGCCCAAGTCTCTTTCTTCCTTTGTGACTGCTAAACTCCCCTCCCAGCCTGATATGGCTTCAGGGTTTCTCTTCCCTATGTGCATGATTTTGCACTTTGCATTAAATCCCAGTTGCCATCTCTGACCATATTCTGCTAGTTTATCCAGATCTCTTCATTCTGCTCCACCCATCTGGATCATCTACTCTGTTGCAGATCTTGGTGTCATCTGCCAAACAGCCAGCCTGTCACCTCTAGTCCATCTGCGAGGCACTAATGAAGATGTTGAATAGGACTGGCCCCAGGACTGATCCTCGAGGTACCCCACTTGTGACTTGCATCTCTTCTGACTGTATACCATTTACCACCTCTCTGTTTTCTGCCAGTCAACCAGTTTAGCACCAGTTGACCAACTTTGACCCACCCTGGCCTTACCTAGCTTATTTATCAATCTTCTATGTGGAACAGTGTCAAAGCTTTTGTTGAAGTCAAGGTAGAGGACATCAACTGCTCCCCTTGGTCCACCACTGGTTACCCAGTCAAAGAAATCTATGAGATTAGTTTGACAGGACCTTCCTTTGTAAACCCATGCTGTCTTGGGATCCTGTGCCTCTATGGATTCCAGGTGTTGCACTATCCTTTCCTTAGGGAGTGCCTCCATAATCTTGCCCACTACTGAGGTAAGACTGACCGGTCTGTAGTTCCCCGCCTCCTCCTGCTACCACTCTTGTGGGTGGATCACATGAGCCTTCTCCAGTCTTCTGGGACCTCTCTCCTGTGCTCAGAGACTCACTAAACAATTCTGCTAATGGCTCTGCTAGTTCCTCCTTTAGCTCCTTAAGTACCCTGGGATGTATGCCATCAGGTCCCATTGCCTTATCCACCTGAGCTTAGCAAGCTCTTGTAGACCCTTTCTTTTGTGAAGGGAGTAGTGCTCACCTCCCTCCCCTGTGTCCATGATGCTTGAGCTGTGGGCCCTGCCCTACCTTCTGCCAGTAATGCAGCAAAAAGTATCTATTTAGGATAGATGCCTTTACAGGGTCCTCCTCCTCCCATGTCCCTTTTCTCATTAAACATGTAGCACCCTCTGACTTTCTCTCCTTCACTAATGTATCTATAGAAAGTCTTGTCACCTTCTTTATTATTCGTGCTAGTGTTTCCTCAGTTTGGGACTCTTGCCTGCCTTACTGCCTTACCTGCTTCCCTTAGGGCAGTTTTGGTATGCTTCCTATCTTCATCCCGCTGTGTTCCTTATATTTTCTGAATGCCAGCCTTTTGGCTCTGACCTTTTCTGCTACTGTATTTGAGAACCAAAGTGGTTTCCTTCTTCTTTTGCACTTCCTTTTCTGTCTAACACAATGGGATGTTGCTTCAAGTATTGTATCCTTAATGCTTGCCCACTTTGCCTGTACCTCCTCACCTGTGTTTCTTTTTGCCAGGGCTAGCTTAACTCTGTTGGCCATCTTATCAAAGTCAGCTCCTCTGAAGTCCCATATTTTTGCTTTGGAATGGGATGATTTAGATGTAGTAGCCAAATTGAACCATACCATGTGATGGTCACTGGCCCCAGGTGACCTTCTACCTGGAGATCTGTGATCCCTTCTTTGTTAGTCAATTACTAGATCTAGGATAGCCCTGTCTCTTGTGGGTTGCTGTACCAGTTGTTTGAGGCCTTCCTGCAGGGGAATCCACTATGAGTTCTAGTTCTGGCAGATGTTCCTGCTGGTATTACCAATCTGTATCTGGCATGTTGAAGTCTCCCATTATCAGAACCTCCCTTTAGCTGTCATGTTTTGTATATCTTCTAACAGTAATGTGTCTATGTCCCCTCTGGTCTGGGGGCTGTAGACAAACCTCCAGTTCTTATGGCTGTCCGTTTCTCTGTTTCCAGGGTGACCCACAGTTGTTCTGGCTCCTTATGTGTATTCTGTGAATTTCTGTGGCTTGATATTTTCACAATACACAGGCCACCCTCCCCTTGCACCTCTCAAGGTCTCTTCTGGACAATACATAGCCAGGTACTGAAGTCTCCTAAGTGTGGTTACTGGTAAACCACGTCTCACTAATTGCTACTATGTCCAGTTTAGCTCTGATAATTGCCTGCAGGTCTGGGATCTTATTTCAGGCTGTGAGCATTGTGTACATGATTTTCCATTGGCCAGATTTTGGTGTGTTAGTTGTTGGGTGGGGTTTGGCATTACCCCTGTGCATCGAGGTGAGACAAACCTTTTTTTTCTTACCTGGTGATGCAAATGAACCGCAAACACGCTGAATTCTGTTCGACCACTAGCTGAGGGGAGGGTGTTCTTCCCATTGGACGTATGGGGTGCTGCACCCCTCTCATTTGCTAGTTTAAATATTCTGCAAAGACGCCAAACTTGCCCCAATGCACTGACTCTTTAGTCAGATGCAGTCCATCAAATTTAAGAACTTTGGCCCCAGAACTGTTGCCAGTTCCTACAAATCTGTGTCCTTTTCCTGGCACCAGTCCTGAGCCACGTGTTTAATCTCCTATCTCCCTTCTCTGACCTTCCGTCCATCTGCTCCCTTCTCCCAGACTGGTGGTGATCTTATAGAGGAGATGCCTGGATAAATAGATGATAGTTTGTCACCCAGCCTAGTCAGGTGTTCCTTGTTCTCACAACTGACCGGGTTGGCGAGATCATTAGTCCCTATGTGTACTAGGACATCAATGTTTTCTCCTGCTTTAGAACAATTTTAGTAATGCGGTCAGTGTCTCTCCATGCTGATGTACCTGGGAGACATCTGACCATCACCCTGCTGGAGATGGGTATCAACTCCCAGAATCATGGGTCTCCTATGATCAAGTTTTTGGATTTCCTTTGTGCTTGTTTAGTTTTGGTTCCTGATTTGGGTGAGTATTGTTGTGCTAGCTCCTGTGCCACAGTGTCCTGCTCTGCAGTGTCTTCTGCCTCTTTATTTGATTTCAGAGATAGAGGCAGATACCTGTTTGTAGTGTTATATGGTTTTGAGTGTAATGTGTTGGAGAGTAGAGAGTGATGGGGCACCTGTGATTTGTTCTCCTAACCACCTGCCAACCTTCCTGGACCAACTACCCTCTGCGGTCGAGGTTTTTCTGTTGGTTGCTGGGGAAATGCTGGGTGGTTCTTATAATGTATTTCCTCTTCAATATGAAATTTGAGGCTGCAATCTCTGCCCATGCTGCCTGGAGCTGAGACCCAAGATCTCCAAAGGCTCCAGCATGGTGGACAGTGTCTAAATCTTGTAAGACTGTCCTTCTGAAAATTGTTCCACAGTACCTGCAGTTAATGAAATCCATTCCAAATAAGTTGCTGGGTTTGTAACCTAGTCAGAGTAATTAGAAGGAAAAAAAATGCAAGTAATGGTTTAATTGTGCTTTGTTTAACTTGTTATAACAAGTTAAAATTAATAGTGCCCTGTAAATGAGATCACCTGTGGAGGCCCCACTGATCCACCCCTTCCTGCTCTGCCACAGGAAATGTCACAACTGTGGTACCTTATAAAAGGAGTGTAGCGTGGGGTGGTTGGGGATGGGGTGGGCTGCTGGGCCCTTCCCTGCCTAAAAGAAGAACTAATGTGACTTGAAAGAACAAGGAGGTAAGAGCAGAAACAATCAGTCAACAACAAATGCAGTAACCCTGAAAGCTTATCCTAATGTTAGATAAAACTGTAAAACCTGTAAAGCACCACCTGTAATAATTTCAGAGAAGATATACCCTGTAAGAAACACTTTGCTCGAGAAAATAAAGCAGTAACAGAAGATATACCTTGCAAAAGATAATTTGACTCAGAAGATTACAGCAGTAATCTGTTAGCACACACCTGTAGGTACACTTGTAATAATGCAGAAGAAGGTATACAGCAACAACAATTTGAATCAGAAAAAATAAAGCAATGAAATGTTAGCAACAAACAGTAGCAATCCCTGTGAGTAAAATAAAAACACCACCACACAGTAAATCTGCTTAGCCAAACTAAGTCTTAATCCTTCTCCCTTGCTCTGGTAAGTTTCTCTACTCTGCTTTCAAGCAGTCTTAGAAGGAAAGAGCTCAGGTGAAGCTAGGTGCCTTGGCCAGCAAACCAAGTCTTACACACCTGAACTACTTTCAGCCATGAAGACCCCATAACAAAAACCAATACTGTATTTAAATTGCTCCGCCACTACTTTCTATAAGCCTCTGCCAAAAGCAGCATGGGACACATGTATGGCCTACCTGCTTCTCTAAAGTACTTTTCAAAGGGGTTTTCACCAGAGAAGTTCCTGGAAAACAACCTAGAGGGCCCAGGTCAAGAAGAAACTTCAGCTGAAACAGTTACCTGCAGCCAGAACACCCTGAAAACAACCCAAGGGAAAATGAAAATGAAACATGTGGTCACAACACTGGAACCATAGAAAATGTGACAGAACCATCAGAAACAAATGAACCAGAAATAATGGAGACAGTGCTAACTGTCTGCACTGGAAAAACAACTGAAAACCAGATACTCATCAAAAACAAATTGCGAGTAGAAATGTGAATATTGAAAAAGAGGAACTTGACTTGCTAGAAACAGAAAATAATGACCCTAATACAAAAAAAACAAGCATTTGTCAATGCCGAATGTTCACTACTTGCATTGCTGTTGTATCGGGTCTTGTTTGTGCACATTTTTGCTATATATTTGCCCAAGATAGACCAAATGAGATGCAATATCTTATTTTCAGTGGTACCCTGCTTTTGCATATTTTTAGATTGTATTTAACCAAGGTAGGCCAGCTGAGAGGCAATATCTAATTGCCCCCACATTTTGACCCGAAATTTCCAACAATCTTTTGTATGACCCAACGTTATGATCAACACAGGTCGATTTTTTTAAATCCCATCTGAAAAGTGATTTCACACTGTGACTGTGAAAACAAGTTTTGGAGAGAATTTGAAAAATGACACCTGTCATGTTCAGGAGGTGGGGCAACTCAAGGGACATTAGGGTCTAAATCTGCAAAAAGAAAGTTATGAGTAATCATTGGAACAATTCAGTGCTTCTTCATAACTTAGCTGGGGTTTTTTCATATTTTGATCCCAAATTTTCAAAAAGTCTTTTTATGACCACTCCTTCTGAACATGACAAGAATGCATTTGGCCAGGATTTAAAAAATAACAGCTGTCACATTCATGTGGCTGAAACTTTGGAGTTAAATATTGAAAATTACCAAAGTTAAGAGCATGCGTTAGAAAATTTCAATGTACACTCATAACTTTTTTCATATTTTTACTCCAAATTTACAATATAGTAGTCTTATGACACTATCTGTTGAACAAGGGCAAAGAAAATTTTCAAATCCTGCCTGAAAGGTGGTTTTGGACCACACATGTGAAAATACATTTTGGCCAGGATTTGAAAATGACAACTGTCACGTTCATAAGGTGGTGTGAAAATTGCTATGTTGAAAATTTAGGGTCAAATATTGAATATTACCAGTTACGGTGTGCATTGAAAATTTTCAAGGTACGCCATAATGTTTTGTTCTTTAATATTTTTACTCCAGATTTTCAAAATAGCCTTCTTAGGAATCCACTTCCTGAACAAGGCTTGAGAAAATTTTCAAATGTTGCCCAAAAGGTTATTTCATGTAGCAACTGCAAAATCATCACCTTTCTGGATGGATTTGCATAATTTCACCACCCTTGTTCATGAGATGGGGGTCCCAGAAAGGACATGCTGAAATTTTGAGGAAACCATATTCAACAAGCATTTGTCAATGCTGAATGTTGATTGCGTTGGTCTGTTGAGCTCGCGCAGTGGGCCTCTGTCATGGCTCAGTCTGTTAGTCCCAGTGCTGCAGGCTGCTCTTTGTACTGGGCTGGTGCGTGCATTGGCACCTTTGTTCTGCCGAGGAAGGAATACGCAGCTGTCCCGAGAGCTTCCATTGAGGTGGGTCTACTCCACCTGTGTCACTCACTATTCTGTGTCTCCTGGCACTGCAGGCTGCCTTTTTGAACTGGGCTCCTGCCTGTGTTGGTGGCTTTTTCTACCATGAAGAAATCCACAGCTGTCCCGCAGAAGTCCGTTGAGGTTGCTCAGTCCGCCTGTCTCACTCACTCATTCCAGTTCTCCTGGCTGCAGGCTGCCCTTTTGTACTGGGCTCCTGTCTCTGTTGGCACCTTTTTCTGCCCACAAAGAAATCTGCAGCAGTCCTGACAAAGCTTCATTGAGCTCGCTCACTCCCCTTCTCTCACTTGCTCATTCTGTTCTGCCAGTGCTGCAGGCTGCCCTTTTCTACTGGGCTCCTGCCTGCGTTGCTGCCTTCTTATGCCCATAAAGAAAATTGTAGCAGTTACAATACAGCTTTGTTGAGCTCACTCACTCGCTCATTCTGGTTTTTGTGCCACTGCAGGCTGCCCTTTTGTACTGGGCCCCTGCATGCATTGCTGCCTTTTTCTGCCCACAAACAAATCTGCAGCGGTCCCAACAAAGCCCCGTTGAGCTCACTGATTCCCCCTCCCTCACTTGCTCATTCTGTGTCTCCTGGCGCTGCAGGCTGCCCTTTTGTACTGGGCTCCTGCCTGCAGTGGCGGCTTTTTCTGGCCAGAAAGAAATCTGAAGCAGTCCTGACACATCTCCACTGAGCTCGCTCACTGCCCATCTGTCACTCTTGCATTCCGTTTCTGCCGGCGCTGCAAGCTGGCCTTTCGTACTGGCCTCCTGTCTACGTTGCTGCATTTTTTGCCCACAAAGAAATCTGCAGCAGTCACACTACAGCTCCGTTGAGCTCGCTCAGTATCGCTCTGTCACTCACTCGTTCTGTTTGTCTTGGCACCTCAGACTGCGCTTTTGTATGGGGCTCCTGGCTGCATTGGCACCTTTGTCTGTCCACAAAGAAATCCGCAGCTGTCCCGACAGAGCTATCATTGCTCATTCTGTTTGTCCTGATGCTGCAAGCTGCCTTTTTATATGGGGCTCCTGCCTGCATTGGTGCCTTTTTTCTGCCCACGAAGAAATCTCAGCAGCTCTGACAGAGCTCCATTGAGCTCACTAAGTCCCTTGTCTCACTCGGCATTGACTGTTTCTCCCACTGCTGCAGGCTGGCTTTTGTACTGGGCCCCTATGCCTGTATCGATGCTCTTTTCTGCCACAAAGAAATCTGCAGCAGTCCTGACAGCGTGTGAGTTCGCCACTCCCCCTCCCTCACTCGCTCTCTCATTCTGTTTCTCCTAGTGCTGCAGGCTGCCCTTTTGTTCTGGGCTCTTGTGTTGGGGCCTTTGTCTGCCACAAACAAATCTGCAGCAGTCCTGACAGAGCTCAGTTGAGCTCGGTCACTCCCCTCTCTCACTCGGTCGATCTTAATCTGTCCCAAACACTGATTTCCCACCGTGACCATGCTATTGTCTGCAGGAGTATAAAAACATATTGTAGCTAGGATGTGAAAAATGACAGCTGCAGTGTTCATAAGGAGTTGAAAAAATGCCACTGTTGGAAATGTGGCGTGACAGTATTACAAATTTGCGAAGTTACAAGGGTGCGTGGAAACAGTTCAATGCACACTTGTAACACAGTCATGTTATGGAGTTTCATCACCAAATTTTCAACATAGGGATTTTTGGACCTCTGCTCATGAACAGTACCACTGTCGTTTTCTTAATCTGTCCCCAACACTGATTTCCCACAGTGACCATGTTATTTGCTCTGCGAACTGTGAAACACATTTCAGTCAGGATGTGAAAATGACAGCTGTACTGCTTATAAGGAGGTGAAAAAATGGCACTGTTGGAAATGTGGTGTGACAATATACAAATCTGCTGGTTACAAGGGTGCGTGGAAAGTGCGCACACACACTTGTAACACAGTCCATTGATGGGCTATCATCACCAAATTTTCAACATAGCCATTTTATGACCTCTACTCATGAACAGTGTCACTGTCATTTTCTTAATCTGTCCTGAACATTGATTTCCCACAGCGACCGGCTTTATTCTGCACTGGAAGTGCAAAAACACATTTGGCCGGGATGTGAACAATGACAGCTATATTGCTCACATGGAGGTGTGACAAAATGCCAATGTTGAAAATCTGGCATGAAAATATTGTACATTCGCGAAGTTACGAGCGTACGTAGCAACTGCGCAACGCATGCTCGTAAAACAGTCATTTTTTGGATTTTTTCCACCAAATTTGCAACATAGGCTTTTTGAGAGCCCACCTCATGAACACTGGCACTGTCATTTCATTACTCAGCCCCGGTGGGTGATTCCACACAGTGACCGCAAAACCACCTTTCAGGGCTTAGTAATGCCATGACAGTTCAAGAATTCATGAGGAGGGGTCCCAAAAAACCCATGTTGAAAATTTGGTGAAAAAATTCCAAAAAAATGCCTGAGATATGCACTAAAGTTGAAAAAACCCTATTCATTACATTATACAGCTTACCGGCATTTCCTCAGTTCGCAGTCGGCTTTGAAGAGTGCAGACGTGTTCCCGGTCCAGCGAAGATCGTCGTGCCATGCTCCGGAGGTAATTATGGGGGTGAGGGGTGTGGGAGGCTGGGTGCGAGTGGGTGGGTGCGGGTTGTGGGGGTGTGGGGAGACTAGAGGGACCGTTTCCTTTCCTTCAGGTACAAGAAAGCGTCAAGAGCGCTTTCTACATTTCAGGGGCATGGGCACGCTGGGGTGGGCTCCAGCATGCCACCAGAATCTGGGAGGGACAGCTGTAGCCAATGGAGGATTGGGCACCCCGTCGGCAAACAACAAAGGGGGGTTCTTTCTGCTAGGAGGATTGGGCACCCCATCGGCAAACAACAAAGGGGATTTATTTCTGCCGGCTGAGTGAGGCTTCCCGTTGGCAAATAAACATTCGGGTACATATTGTTTGTGTATTATGTTGCTGCCATGTTAACAAACAATACCTACTGTGCTGTTAAGAGTCCTTCCCTGCAATGACGGGTCACTTCCCCATTGCAGCGGATGGCTGACGCTGCAATGATGAAGGGGCCCCTGATTGCAGCGGCTATTTGTTTTAAAGTTGTGGCACTGCTGGCTGAACTAGTGTTAGCAGCAGCATGCCATGGCATTGGGGGATGGGGGACAAGCCTTTGCAGGCTGTGGGGGCATTGGGCACAACAGTGCCACGCCTCCACAACCTGATTCTGCAGAAACCTGCCACAACATGTTTCTTGTGCATGCGTGCAATCAACATAAAAATGACCAAATTATAAGGGCAAGTTCAAATTCCTTTGAAATACATTGGACCACATCCCTGATTTCCTCAGTTCCCAGTTCGGCATTGAAGAGAGAGAAGACATGTCTCTGGTCCCTCTGGTCTAGAATGGATTACAGCATTGGACCTCCAGTAGGTAAGTAAGGGTTGGGGGAAGTGGGGTGGTGGGTGCTGAGTGGGAGGATCAGGTGGGGGTAAGGTAATGATGTCAGTGTGCCAGCAGTGGCAACAGCATTGATGGATAGATTTATTTTTTTACAGTATGTATAAAAGTTAAAAAAGACTATGAGGGACATTTTTCTTTGTTTCAGGTACTGACACTGGGGATTGGGCACCCCAGTATCAGTGTTACATTTGGTGGCACTGGGGGTGGGTTCCCAGGTGTTACACAGTGAAAATGGGCAGGGTGGAGGTACTAGCCAGCTCCAGGGATTTGGCACGTCAGTGTCATAAAATTAAAAGTAAGGGGAAGATGTGGGGTAGTGGGTGCTCAGTGTGAGGGTCAGGTGGGGGGAAGATAATGGTGGCAGCAGACATTGATGGATGTTTTTTTTACAGTGTGTAGGCACCCAGGTGCCAGACAGTTAAGGAGGCAGAAGCAATGGGAGGTGTGAGGAGTACTTGGCAGAGGGTGGGAGGATTATTTTTATGTTGAGGATCACAGCAGGTGGATCATGATGGTGATCAACTCTGCTTGCTTGGTGACCTTATGCAGACCAAAGGGAAGAGCTGCCCCATGGTTCAGGTGGGCTCTTTTCTTTGAACTATACAAAGTTTCTGCCCAGCAAGATCAGAACTGTGTCATTATCAGGCTGGCTGATGATTGGTCTGACACCGTTGAGCCCCTTGTAGACTGTCCTGCATTGGACCAATAATGACACACCTCTTAAAACCCAGTGTAACCTCCCCTGTGGGGGCTTACCTGATTTTTGTCCCTGAGGGGTTGCCCAAAGCCTCCCATCCCCCCAGATCCCCCAATCTGTGCCCAGTCACCTGGCCTCTTTCACCGCTGAAGCTTCTGTCTGGCCCCTGCATTATTTTTAGTTCAAGTGGGGCTGGAGGAGCTAAACTGCAGGACTGCCATGTTGCCTGTAGTTTAAAATGAGTGGTGGCAGCCTGTGCATGTGCAGTAGCACAAATTGATTTTCTGACTGCTGTAGCAGTAAAACGGCAGTCATTTGGAGTTCCTGGTCCCCAAGTTAAGTTAAATTGGGACTGGAGACCTGAAGGAGGCATGAGAGGAGTCTCTGGGTACTTCGGTTTAAGGAGCGCCAATTGCTCTGGACTGTCCTCATGAATATTAATGAGGGAGCAACTTAATATGAATAAGGGAGCCTTCCTAGTGCCTGGGAACAGTGCAGATCAGTGCTAGTGACAGGCTGGGGACTGACTGTGAATGGTAAACTCAGAAGCTGGAGAATGGGGAGAAAGAGGGCTTCAAGGCTGTGGGGCAATAAACAAATAAAAGTATTTATGTTGGCTGCATCAGGACTAAAACATTGGGACTACTGGTGGACTGTATATGAACTGTGTTAACAGTAGCTATGTTCAGCAGCCTTTGACCTTATGGCAGCCAATCAAAGGGCCAGGATTTGCTACTAAGGACTGCGGGATGGTGTAGGACTTATGGGGGGGAGCTTAGGAAATTCTTGGTGCCCTTTTACAGGACCAATCAATCATCGAGGGAGCCTGTTGCATATAAATTTTTCAATGGGACAAGTGTTTGGTTTGGGCCAATCAGGGGGCTGCAGAGAGCTCCCAAAAACCCAAGGAATTTTTGGTTCTAGCTCGGTTTGGTGGGAGCCCCTCCAGAGGGAGGGGGGCTCCAGCCCTTTTGTAGAAGAATGTGGCTACAAGGTTTGAAAGGGCCTTCCTAGATTTGCTAGATACATGTCCCACAGGGCCTGCAGTTTGCATTCCCACATATTGCAGGAATTTTGGTCAAGGGATACCTGGAGCAACCTTCAGCTGTGAGAGGCTGCAAGTGACTGCAACCTCAGTGGTGAGAATACTGTGATGGCCTGTGACTTCAAGAGGCTTGAGGTTCCTGAGGGAGGAGGTCAACTGGAATTTCAAGGAGCGTGGAGAGCTTTTTGAGGGCTGCAGAGTCCTTAGTTCAATGAATGGTTAAATTCTGTCTGCTACCTAGATGATACTGCATCACAAAAAGGGATGAACATTAGGCCAAAGTAATGCAAAGATATGGATCTGGTTTATGAAAAATAGAAAATGGATTCACAGAAAATGGAAGATTCTGTTTTTTGGAAAATGATATGGAAGTCTTCCAGACCTGCGGGGACTCACCCGTATTGCTAAGGTTGGTCTTCAAAGGAGAAGAGAGAAAAATAGATCCTCTTCTGGTTCATGAGTACCTGCACGGTGATGGAAGGGTTTTCAGTTTCATGGGACAGGATGAGCAAAAGGTGAGTTTGTTCAGTGCTAAGTTCAGGGTCCTTGGAGGAACCCATGGTGTGCGACTCCAGTCTCACTGCAACTGTGACTCTAGTGAGCATCAAGAGATGGTGCCTCATATTCAAAGGGCCACAGCTGCTCTGCTAGCAATGTGGCTGAAAATACCTTTAGTAGCTGGATGTGACTAAACTTCAAGATTGATGTTTGCAACTTGATAGGAAGCTAAAAGAGACTGTGGAAAAATACTGGACCACAGGGAGCCACAGGCGTGTGACTGGATGCTAGGGCATTCTGGACCCATTTGGGGAGCCGAACTCTGGGGTCACTTCTGGGTCTGGGTTCCCTAGTGGCTTAGTAGACCTTGCATTTGTGGTCTGCAATCTGACTTGTTTGGTGGGCTGAAGGGGACAAGCTGCTAGATTCTACAAGCAAGTATAAAGGTGTCAGTTTTCCAAGCTGCATGAACTTGCTGCAAAGGAAAGGTCCAATCAGCAAGGTGTCTGCTACATGTCTATGCATCTCAAGATTCTCAAATTCCAGAGTTCTGCTGTTCCATCTACCCCAAAGCTACAGTCCCAAAGCCACCCGAGCCTGTCTACAGAATTGTGAGTACAAGTAGGGATTATCCTGCAGCTGGGGAACTATAAACAGTTGTTTTCAAGCCTATGTCCAATGGCATAGTAAAGTCTTAAAGTAATCAAAGAAAAGGTAAAAGATATTTAATCTGTTTTTATCACTCCAACATCAGCCAACCAGCTGCTACACATGCCTGTAACATGTTAGTACTGGGTATCCAGGGACAGAGTTTCAGGGGAGCTTTATCTGAACCAGGGACTGATACCAGTTGGTGTTTGTGTATTTATTAAAATCTAAGCAGCTAGTTAGTCAGAGAGCTGAATCTTTTTCCATCAAGAGGTTGTTGGGTGGCTTGCTTTAAAAAATGTGTTTAAATTAAAAAATGCAACTGACCATTTGCTGATGTCAAATAACAAATGCCATTTGCCCAGTGTAAATGTTGCTTACCCTCTGCATCCAATTTCTCTTTCCTAAGTTAACAGTGTTAACTGTTTTGGAAAAATTTGACTCGTGAGCATATTATTAACTGAAGCCAAAAATTCTAAGTGCTGAAATTTGGGGGTTGGGTTTATGGTAATCCCATGTGTTGGGGTGACTGTATGGGAGGTGGGTTGGTACAACATCCCAGGGGTTGTACTGCTAAATATCAGACCCACTTAAAATGCCTGAGGAGGCACCATGCTAGTTTATTACGTTCTATAATGTATGTTAGAACGCTGTTAACCTTAGGAAATCATCATTTCCTAAGGTTGTTAACCCATCGATGTGACGAGATTGTTGTTAACCTATCGATCCTACGTCACATCGATAGGTTAACAGCGCAGGTTCGCGACAAAAGCGCGCTTTTTTCGACACGGAACCGACTGAAGGAAACCGACGGGAAGACTGAAGGGTCATGGCGGTGACTTTTTAAAAAACGTGTAAGCCCTCTTTTTTATTAGTGGGACCATACATATAAAAATAATGATATCCTTCATCGGCAACCGGGTCAATTTTAACCGTCTCGAGGTTGTTATGAGGATGAACCTCTCGGAAGCCGCCTCGGGAGGTTTGCATGTCACCCTGGCAACCTCTCTCACTGTTAACTGACCGGTCAATTTAACTAGAGGACCATACATTATCCTCTATGTCTTGGGAAAGAACCCTGTATATCACAAAAGGAACTCAGGCCCCTCAACCTGGTTAGTGGCCACCCAGGCAGGGGTAGTAGCCTGTGGTGGATTTCGTCGCAGGGTTACAGCACTGTCATACCAATATGTTTGGTTTGCACAAGCGCAAGGGCAAACATAAAAACAAGCTTAGCAGTTGCTGTTTTCAAGTCCTGGGTCTCAGAAAAACGAAAAAAAGAAAGAAACTTAAAAAATATAAATTCTGAGCCTCTAAATGAACTCCTAAGCGAGTTCTAGGCTACCGTGAGAAACTTTTGATGTGAACTGTAGGGATGCAGAGCAGCAATAAAACTCTTCCTCAACTCCCCTAAGATCAATAAAACTAGTAACGTCATCAGTGACAGAGAGTTCAATACTGCCAGCAATGTCTCTGTGGTACTTGTGAAAATCTTAGAAAAGAGGGCAAAAGGCTGTAGTGAATACTAGGGCTGGAAGGACTATTCCGCAGGAGATCCGGACCCCAAATCAAATACACAATCCACGGACCCAGTATAAATATGGACTTCACTGCAGAAGTCTGGTTTCGGAATCGTGAAATGATGCCATTCTGACATTTTGTTTATTGTTGCCATGGGAAAGCTGTCGGTATGCTCACTTCACATACCGGTGGCCAGCTAAATCCAGTCGGGCAACAGGCGGTCACGTGATGCACTCACGGTATATAACCGTGCTGAGTGTGCAACGTAGCCCAGATGAGAGAGTAGGATGGTCAGAGGAGCAGGAGCACCTCGGCGAGATGCTGCCAGAAAAATTGCCAAACAAAATATAGAAAACCCCACAAATATAAAAAGAATATATGAAGGAGGGAAGAAACTAGAGAGAGTCAGAGAAAGAGAATTTCGGGGTAAGGGGGGAATTGATCATCGGGAGGGTGATCAGGGGTCGGGGCAGGACTTGCCAGGACTGGAGAAAGGAGGAATCGGAGGACTGGGGAGGTAGTGATGGCCTGGGTGGCTGCTGGTGGGGATTCAAAGACAGGCAGTGTGACTCTATGTACATGATCAGGGGCAGGCTGGCAAAATCTTTGACTTGCACCATTGCAGATCCAGAGAAGAGAGGGAGAGACAACTGGAGGCCTAAGAGAAATTTTACAGTTACAGAAAATCCCAAATGAAAGTTTTTTTTTTCTTTTCTAGGCCTCAGATACTGTGGCGCTGTACATGAGCAAGGGCAGACTGGCAAAATCTTTGACTTGTGCCATTCCAGATCCAGAGGAGAGAGGGAGAGACTACTTGGGGGGAGGGCAAGAGAGATTTTACAGTTACAGAAAATCCCAAATGAAAGTTTTTTCCTTTTCTTGGCCTCAGACAGTGTAGCTGTGTGTACGTGAGAAAGGGTAGAGTGGCAAAATCTTTGACTTCTGGCATTCCAGATCCAGAGGAGAGAGGGAGAGACTACTGGGGACCAAGAGAGATTTTATAGTTATAGAAAATCCCAAATGAAAGTTTTTTCCTTTTTTTGGCCTCAAACAGTGTAGCTGACTGTGTAATAATAATAATATAATTCATCAAGCGCAATTCAAATATCAAAGCTGTACAGGTATAAAATCATAAAACTTTAAAATACCAATTAAAATTCAAAATACTAAATAAACAATTAATTCTCAGTAATCACAAAAGTAAAACTAAATAGATAGGTTTTAGTGCTGTTTTGAAGCTCTCCATAGTCTGGCACTCTTGAACCTGACAAGGTAGAGAGTTTCACAGGGTGGGTGTTATAAAAGCTAATGAATGAACACCAGATGTTTTCAGCTGCACCCTGGGAAGCTCTAGCAATCCCTCATCGGTGAAACAGAGGGGGCAGTAGGGGCAAAGAAGCTCTTGCAGGTAACTCAGACCCTGTCCATGTAGGGCTCTATAGATCAGCAAGCCGACCTTAATAGGGATCCACCATTGCACTGGCAGCCAGTGTAGCAAATGCAGCACAGGGGTAATATGGCTAGATAGAGACAGCCCAGTCTGTAACCTGGCTGCCGCATTCTGCACTAGCTGCAAATGGTGGACATCAACTCTTGGCCCCCCTAGATAGAGGGCAATGCAGTAATCCAAACGAGAGGTCACAAAGGCATGGACCAAAGTAGGAAGGCCACCAGATGGAACCAGGTGCCTAATCTGAGTGATATTCCTCAGATGTTAAAATGAGGTCTTGACCCCAGATGACACCTGAGACTTCAGGGTCAATCACTCATCATGGATAACGCCAAACTACACACTTGTTTCAGAGGTCTTCAGTTAGCAGTCATCCAGTACCAGACCAGATGCTCACCTGCACAGAAGCCCTCTCTACTCGGTGACCCGGGTCAACAACCAAAATCTCAGTTTTGTCGAATTCAGCTTCACTCAGTTGGCACTCATCCAGTCTTGAATCTCGGACAGGCAGGTGTTAAATACCGAGAGTGCAACATCCTGGTGGGATGCAACGGACATGTACAGCTGCCTATCATCTGCATAGTAGTGAAAGCTCAGTCCATACCACCCTACAGTGTCCCCCAGCAGCAACATGTACCCCATAAAGAACACGGGGGAAGCACCAAGCTCTGCGGGACCCCACATGGCAGGGAGAAAGTATCGGAGAAAAAGATCCCTGACACTACTCTCTGAAACCTGCCAGTGAGGAAAGAATGGAACCATCTGAGGACTGTACCAGACAGTCCACAGATCAGCCCCAGGTGCTCCAGCAATACCCCATAGTCCACGGAGTCAAATGTCACCGACAGATCAAGGAAGACCAAGATAGTATGGCTCCTCTGATCTCTCGCAACAAGGAGGTCATTGAGCACCCAAACAAGGGCAGTCTTGGTACTGTGCCTTTTCTGGAAGCATGACTGGAAGGAATCATAGAGGTCATGGATGGCAAGATGATCCTCCAACTGCAGCTCAACCACCTTCTCAATAACCTTACCCACAAAGGGAAGATTAGGGATAGGCCTGTAGTTGGAAAGACAGTCTGTGTCAAGAGAAGATTTCTTAAGAAGGGGAATCTCCACTGCCTCTTTCAAAGAATCAGGGAATTTGTTTATTTATTTTATTTATTTTCATAATTCAGATTTATAACCTTTGAGTCAATGACTCATTTACGAAGGCACCTTGTCACAGGGAGGGTAGACAACAATTGATGGTGAAGTACAACATTGGAGAACGATACAGGTGAGGTACAATAAACACAAAGCAATTCTAATATTACAATGGTACACAGAGGCTTGCAATTAGTTACAATTGAATCTGTCATACATATAAATATTAAAGTACATGCTAGAGGTTCTAGGGAGGGATACCTGGGGAGAGGAGGGACTAAGGGTGGGTTGGTGGGGAAGCAGTCCAGAGGATGTTGTCTGTTACAAGGGGCCAGGCAGGCTCCAGATTAGGGCAGTCAGGGGCATTTACAGCTTCAAGTGTCAGAGAAGTGATTTCGGAGGGTGATTTTGAAGGGGCCAATTTTGGGGATGCCAGTGATATGGTAGGGGGGAGTTGAACCAGGAGGAGGCTCTCTAGTGGAAGGACCTTTGGGTGAGAGAGGTCCTGGTTCTAGGTACCTGGAAGGTGGCCTTGGCTGTGCTTCAGGTGGAAACCGACTGGGAGGCCAGATTTAGGGATGCAGCAGCCCCTGGGGGGAGAGCCCTAGTAGCAATTTTTGGGCCAGTATACAGGTGTGGTAGTGCAAGCACTCATCAAAGGTGAGTAGGTTTGAAGAGTAGTAGTATTGGTAGGTGTGAGTTCTACTGAGGGTACCAGTCAGGAGCCTGCAAGCCTTGTTGATTGAGGTCTGGACTTTGGTGAGGGTGGTGCTGTCAGCAGCAGCATAAATGGGAAGCCCATAATCAACCAACGACAGCATGGAAGAGGTGATAGCCAGCCAGAGGGCATTCTGAGGGAGGCAGTCTTGGTGGTGGTAGAGGATCCCAATCTGGAAGTTTATGGCAGTGGTTAGGTTATTAAGATGGGAGTGGAAAGTGAGAGCTGAGTCAAAGGTGATGCCCAGATATTTGTTTGTTGACACCTGTTCAATGGGGTGTAGGGTGCGAGGGAGGATGAGGAGGAGGGGGCATTTCTGGCATTACTCTGGCGGTGGGTGAAAAGCATAGATTTGGTCTTTTGAGGTTCAGAACCAGACTGTTGTTGAGGAATCATTTTTCAGCTTGGCTGAAAGTGAGTTTAAGGGAATCCTGGAGGGTGAGGGGGTCAGGGTGGGAGGTGAAGAGAACCGCGTCATCAGCATATAACAGCATTCTGCCTGAACAGTATCTGGGGAGAGTGTTGAGAAAGAGACTGAACAATGTGGGGCACAGGATGGAACCCTAGGGGACACCGGAGTGAACTGGTAGGGCGGTTGATTGGGTACCATTTATCTTGACCCATTGGGATCTGGCATGGAGGTAACTGGAGAACCAAGCAAGGGGGCCGGATGAAAAACCCAGTTGGTGGAGGGAGTTGAGCAGGAGGTGGTGACACAGTGTCAAAAGCCTTAGATAGGTCAATGAACATTGCCTCGCAACGTTCCCAGAGTCTAGTGCAGAGTGTGTGTGCTGTGAGAACTCCAGATGTCCTGATGTGGTGCTGTGTCTGGGGCAGAAGCTGTGCTTTTCCGGACACAGTATGCCATATTTGGTCAGGTATTCCATGAATTGGATGGTTACTATTTTTTCCAGAGCTTTAGAGAGTGGGGGGAGGATGGAGATCAGCCTGTAGTTGCTAGGTGCTGTGCAATCTCCATTCTTATGGATTGGGGTCATTTCTGCTGATTTCCAGGCACTCAGGAATTGACCGAGACATAGTGACCAGTTTAACAGGTCAGTGAGAGGGGCTAGCATGACATCTAGTATTAGACGGAGGATCCTGGAGTTAATGGGATCACTGCTGGGGTTGTGGCTGGGGAGGGCTTTAGCAGGTGGCCTGGCTTCATGAGGGATATGGTGCAAAGGAGAAATGGGGAGAGTTCAGGTGGGAGGGATGAAGTAGGGATAGGGTCGAAGAAGTGGACAGGTAGGACTGAGCTTAGGTCGGAGAAAGCCATATTGAGGCAGTCAGCAATATGGGGGGGGAGTGTCGGTGGTGATAATGCCATTGACAGATATCTGAGATGGGGGAGTGGGTTTTCCCATTGAGCTCCTTAATATTATTCCAGAATGCATGCGCTGTGCCCCAAGTGGAGGCCAGGGTGGTTTGGTAGTGTTCCCCAGTCTCTAACGAGCTCCAGACTATCTCTGTCAAGACCAGGCCGATGACATCCAGACACCCCACAATGAGGTGGGTTGGGCCCAGATCCAAACTACAGAAGGTCAACCGCATACTCTAGATGATCATCATGATATCTGAGATCGCCATCGGGCCAAATGCCAACCAACTAGACCAAGGTTCTGCGACCTCCCACCGGTCACTGCAACTCCTCTTAGAGCATACTGAACAGACCTGATGCCAGCAACCTTATCTGCAAAGAATTGAGCAAACTCATCACATTTATCCTGTGACAATGCTCTTTGCAACTGCAGACAGGCTGGATTGCACAGTCTGTCCACAGTGTGAAAGAGCTGAGCTGGTCGGTTTTGTGCAGCAGTGATCTCCCTGGACAGGAATTCTGCTTTTTTACAGGAGAGCTCTGATTGATAGTCTGCATAATGTACCATCAATCTAAGCTTGTCGGCATCTAGGCCCAATTTCCACCAGCATCACTCTAGCCTTCGCCCCACTCTCCTCATCTCCCTCAAAGTCCCATCAAACCATGGTGCTCAAGGATGAAGGGAGATGGGGTGAACATGGACAGAAGCTATGGAATCCAGACCTGCCACCACTGCCTTATTATAAGTCTGTAGTAAAATCTCTGGACTCATGCTTGTACTCATGCATCCCGATAGGTCCATCACTGCCATCAGGTCATCTGGGAACACATCCCTCAGTTGGCAGTACCGGACCATCTCCAATGGGGATGACCTATGGGGGGGTGCCTGGAAACTGAACCTGATAGTGTGATGGTCAGACCATCCGACTGGTTCCACCACCAAGTTGGCATTTTCCATACCCAGTAGGAAGACCAGGTCCAAAGAGTGACCCGAAGAATTGGTCACAGAGGAAACAACCTGTGTGAAGCCCAATGCATACATAAGTTGGAGGAAGTCCTGTCCAAAATGTGTGAGTTTGTCATCGATCCAGGCATTGAAGTCACCAGCACCATCACTCTGGGCAACTCAACACCATGTCAAAGGACGAAGTCTGTGACTTCCTGCAAAAATTGCTTCCTATCCCCAGGTAGACAGTAAGCGAGAAGAATTTTTCACCCCATGCCTGTGCCCAAGATGCACTCAAAGGATCTTGTCTCACCCACTGGTACCTCTACCAGGACCAGTTCCATTCTAAAACAAATGGCAGCACCCCCACCCCTGTGATTCAACCTCAAGCTATGTATCACAGAGAAATCACCTGGCACTGCTGCCTCAAGAACTGGGCCAGCATTCTTGTCCAGCCTGGTCTCAATGATGCACACCAGGTCTGATGACCAAACAAGATTGGCAATCAGAACCATCTTGTTTTTAATGGACCTGGCACTGCATAACACTGCCTGGGTAGGATGGAGTACTGAGGCCAACCGAGGAACCTGCGCATCTAACGTGGAACCCTTGGGTATGGGTACTAGACATAGGGACCCTCTCTGATCTCCATTTCAACCCAGGGCATCTTCTGTCCCCACAATCCCAATCCGCCACTTTGTTCCTCACCTCCCCATCATCTGGGACCCCACCCTCCACACCTCCTATCCACTATCCCCAGAGCCCTACAATGAGTATAAACCTCAGCAGGCAAAGGTGAACAGTTAAAAGGGTGGAGGCCCTGAAGCTCTGAGGAGGAGGAGTAGTGCCTGACCAGGAGAGCCCCTTGCCAGCACATCCTGTCTAACACCCAAAGCCAGCCCCCAAAGAAAATAAAACAACAATCCTACCACCCTTAACCCTCCCTAAACCAAAAACCTCAAATCACCCTTAACCCTCCCTAAACAAAAACTCCCCAGATCTGAGCCTAAAACCCACCCAGCAAGTCCCTATAGTTTAGTGCCAAAAAGTTCAAATAAAAAAGTTAGTAAAATGATTGAAATCAATGCCTACAAAGTACACCAAACTTCAAGAAGTGGATTAAGATGTGGCAAGGCTCTCACCTTCCCCAATCCAGGTGATAATAACCAATGTTGCTCTTCTCTGATAGGCAACCATGAACCTAAATCAGTCCCAAACAAATTCTTGGAGGTACTCTCACTACCTCCCCAATAGGATGCTGAGTTCTGTTTACTGATTAAACCACAGAAAGACTCAAAGTTAAAGGAGCCAAAACCAAAACTTGAGCCACCAGACACAAAAGCTGAGGGTAGTAAGCCAGTCGATCACAGAGCTCCAGTCAATGGAGCACTGAGGGCTACACACAAGCCATCCTCCAGTCTTCACCTGGCTCCAAGTTCCACTAATCCTGGGATTGCAAATCGTGCTCCCAGCCATAGGCTGAGACCTGAGAGGCCAGCTACCAGTGCTCCAAGGTCCCTGAGGAGCAGGTCCTCTGGCCCCCACCTCAATACAGGACCCTAGGGCTCACAAGGAGTACACAACCCTCCAGTCCGTACTCCACTAAAAGTCCACCTGGACACAGACCCCTCTAGGCCCCATCCCCAGTATGGCAACACGATCCTCAAGTCCAGGAAAACACTGCCCCTATACCTACCCCAAGGGACAGTGTAGGCAGAACCACAAGACAGGCAGGGTCACAAAGTAGAGGGGCAGTGGAGAGTCCAAAGTCCACCGACCCCCAAACTCAGCATCATCCACACAGGTGGCTGGCAGCCAACCCTCTGGTCCAAGACTCCCCACCACTGTCCTCCCTGCTGCCATAACCTGACTTGCAGAGAATCTGCATGAGAAAGGGCAGGCTGGTAAAATCTTTGACATGTGCCATTCCTGATCCAGAGGAGACAGAAAGGGACTACTGGGGGTCCATGAGAAATGTTGCAGTTATATAAAATCCCAGATTTGTTTTCCAGGCTTCAGTGTGGCTGTGTGTACAGGGCAAGGGCAGCTGGTGGCAAAATAAATCTGTGATCTGTGACATCCAGAGGGGGGGAGAGAGAGAGAGAGAGAGAGAGAGAGACTAAGGGGGGCCAACAATACTGTAAATGTAACAGTCCCAGGAATCCCAAATAACATTTTTTCCTGGCTTCCGTGTGTATATCCATGTACAGGGCAAGAGGCAGCAGGGTGGCAAAATAAATCTGATACTTGTGATGTCCAGAGGGGGGAGAGAGAGAGAGAGAGAGAGAGAGAGAGACTGCAGGGGGGGGGGCCATGATAAATGTAACAGTCCCAGAAATCCCAAATAATTTTTTTCCTGGCTTCCATGTGGCTGTGTTTACAGGGCAAGGGCAGCAGGGTGGCAAAATACATCTGATACTTGTGACATCCAGAGGGGAGAGAGGGAGAGACTGCAGAGGGGCCCACTATAAATGAAACCGTCCCAGATATCCCAAATATTTTTTTTTTTTTCCTGGCTTCAGTGTGGCTGTATGTACAGGGCAAGGGCAGCAGGGTGGCAAAATAAATCTATGATCTATGATGTCTGGGGAGGGAGAGAGAGAGAGAGAGACAGAGACTAAGGGGAGCCCACTATAAATGTAACAGTCCCAGAAATCCCAAATAACATTTTTTTCCTGGCTTCAGTGTGGCTGTGTGTACACAAGGCAAGGGCAACAGGGTGGCAAAATTAATCTTTGACTTGTGCCATCCAGTCATGAATCATGATCACTTGTTAAAGTTCATTCACAATTTCAGGTGTTTATAAAATAAATACTGTTCTAACAAACAACATACAAGTTGATGCACCTCTGCTGCTGGCTGTGGGTGGCCAGGGGATAATCTGACTTTGTGACTTGTAGCAAGCTGTTTACAGTATAAAACAAGTAAAGTACAAGTACTGTACACACAAGAGTCATTGTCATCACTCATTCCCCATTATTCCTCCTTATTATCATCATTAGTTTTATAGTATATTGCATTACATTATGTATAAGCATTAACTAACCCCCAGTGTGGGACTGTGCTGCGTGTGACTATGTACCAGAATGTGTCTGCATCTCCAATTCAAATTCTGAGGCACACTTAACAGTTGCTGAATTTTGTCACTTAACAGTAACTAACTGTGTTGTAGGAGTCAGTCCGGTAATCTTGGAAGGAAGTAGTGATGGACTGCTGTGCTGTCGGTATGTTATGAACAGTCGTGAGTCACGACAACAAATTTGTCCCTGGCCTGTGAGTGGGAGTCATCAGAAGGACATCACGGTAGTGAAAGGGATCTTTTGTTACAGGTTAGAATACTAACAAGCATTTGTCAATGCCAAATGTTTGCTTGCTGAAATTGGCATTGGTAGTGCAGGAGTTAGAGAGATGCATACTAGGAATGGCAGTGAAGTATTTTATTAACGCCAACCCCCACCCCCACCCTGCAGAGACTGAAAGGCATTGGGGGTGTGCCTTTGAATCATCAGCTATAACACTTTAACCATTCCACCTCACCCCACCCTGCAGACACTGACAGGTGTCGTGGTGTGTTTTGGGGTGTTCGGCCCTTATGCTCAACCCATTTCATAAGGAAATAAGCTGAGATGGGTGCAGTATAGGAGAATGGGGTGAACATTAGGGCTGAAGACCCCAAGGCACACCCTGATGCCTTTCAGTGGCTGTAGGGTGGAGGTAGAATGCCTTGAGCATTACAGCCGATGAACCCAAGTCACACCCCAGATGCCTGTCAGTCTCTACAGGGTGGGTGTTGCGGTTGGAAACCTTAATGCCTCAGGTGTTTCTTGGTATTTTCACTCCAAATTTTCAAAACAGCCTTTTTGGGACCCCATCTCATGAACAGTGGCACTATCATTTCATTACTTAATGCTGAAAGGTGATTTCACACACCAGCTATGCCATTCAGTGCCACAGGTGCGGAAACACATTTTGGGCAGGATGTGAAAATTGACAGCTGTATTGTTCATGAGGAAGTGTGAAAAAATGACAATGTTGAAAATCTGGGGTGAAAATATGAAAAATTTGCAAAGTTACGAGTGTGTGTAGAAACTGCCCAATGCTCACCTATAACGTGGTTGTTTTTTGGAATTTTTGCACCAAATTTTCAACATGGGCTTTTTGGGACCTCCCCTCATGAACAACAGCACTTTGATTTTGTTAATCCATCCTGAAAGTTGATTTCACACAGCCATTCTGCGCCACTGGTGCAAAAACTCATTTCAGGCAGGAGTAAAAAATGACTGCTGTACTGTTCATAAGGAGGTGTTAAAAATGGTAATGCTGAAAATCTGGAGTGAAAATGTAAAAAATTGGTGAAGTTAAGAACGTGCATAGAAAATGTGCAATGCACACCCATAACATGGTCATTTTTTGGAATTTTTTCTCCAAATTTTCAACATGGAATTTTTGGGACCACACCTCATGAACAGTAGTACTGTTATTTTGTCAATTGGTCCCAAAGGGGCATTCTGTGCAGTGACCATGAAATCACCTTTCAGGACTGAGAAACTAAACAACTGTGACATGTTCATGAGGTGGGATCCCAAGAACCCCATGTTGAAAATTTGGGGTGAAAATTCCTAAAAATGGCTGTGATATCAACCTAAGTTGAAACCCCCCATTGAGTCCCATTATACAGTGCCTACCCAATTCCTCAGTTCTTAGTTCAGCTTTGAAGAGTGCAGATGCATCCTGGTCCACAGAAGATCACTGCTCACAACCTGCAGAGGCTAAGCATGGGTGAGGGGGGTGCGGGGAGGTGGGTGCACAGAAGGAGGACTAGGTCGGGGAAGGGGAGAATGGGGAAACCACACTGGACATTTTTCTTTTTTACAGTTTAACAAACAAAAAAAAGACTCTGGGGGACCGTTTTCTTTATTTATAGGTTAAAAATACTTTGGGGCACACTGAGGTGGGCTCCCAGTGTGCCACATGAGTTTGGGGGGCAGGGGGGACATGATGCTGATGGGGATTGAGCACCCTCATTGGCAAGCTTTGGTGGAGGGGAAACATGATGCTGATGGAGGAGCTTGGAGGTTGGGGGGCATCCAAACCTGCAGCAGGCATCCTGGTGTTGGGAAAATAATAAAAATGTCTGGGTACACTGGGGTGGACTCCCAGTGTGCCACAATGTGGCTATGGGGGGGAATACAGCTGACATGGAGATTGGGCACCCCTGATGTTGGCTTGGCGGAAGTGTATGGCCAGCGGCAGGAGCTGCCACTGTGGAAAGGTGCACTGCAGCTGTTTTATTTATTGAAATGTTTCACCAGGAATGGCACATCGAGCAACTGCTCATAACTCCAGCTATGCACATTACTGTGCACTGTAAAGCGCATGCCAGAAGTCTTCTCATCTGCTGCCAATGATTAAGCTGCACCTGATTGCAGCTGCAGATTTTTTCAACTCTGGCTCTCTTTGAAGTTTGCTGTCATCACCAGCATGCTCACTGATTGGTAATTGAGGGACGCACCCACTAAATCATCCCCTGCATTAGCGACAACACTGACACACCTCTGAAATGTACTACTAACACAAGATGTTTCTTGCACATGCATGCAAGCAAACATAACAAAAAATGGATCAAAGTGTTGATGAGGTGCAGTCTATTTCTCAGGTAGGCAATGGCACTACAAAGGAGAGCAATCAGCCTGAAAAGGGAAAACAAAATCAAACCCCAAAAGTGATTTTTTCATGTCTAAGGTTGCGTTTCCAAGCGAATGCTTGAATCCAAAAAGGTGGCTGTCTCGGATCATCATCAGTCCTAAGTTAAAAAAACAATTATGTAGTTAAAAAACTAAAGACGTGGTGGGTACCACCTGCAGAGGCACCCAACGGTATGGAACAATTGCATACTATACTACTGCCAGTCCCTCTTCTGATTCTTCTGAGGTTGAACCCGATAAGGGTAATAATAAAGATGAAGAGCATGATCAGGCAGCACAAGGTTTATTGGAGGGGATGGAAATTACAGATGAGGAAGAAACAGGCACAAATGTCTTGGTTGTGAAGAGGGGCAGTGGGAATAAACCACAACAGGAACAGGCACAAGAAAAATTGGGGGGGGGGACCCTGAAAGGTTGACCAAAGTATCATACCTTACTTTGGTCATACTTCTTCATTAGTGCTTCCAATGAGTTGGTAGCAATATGCTCTATTTGTAAATGGTTGATCAGCAGGGGTAAAAAGAAAGGAGCATTGGGAACTTCAGCACTGAAAAGGCACCTACACAGTTAGCAAAACACTACTGAGAAGTCCAGTTGTGAGTCTCAAAGAGAAAGTGACAGTGATAGTGCACTACACTCATGGGTAACTCCCATAGATGAAAGCAGTGGCAGCCCCCGGAGCACTACTGAAACACCTCCACCACCACTTCCTGCCATTTGAAGGACTCCGACTGTTACTGAAGGTGATCATGTGTTTAAAAGCCCTCCTCCTTCAAGGAGACAGCTTATCTTCTCAGAAACATATGAGCGTAAAGCCAAATATGCCTCGACAACACTGATACTGTTACAATAACCAAAAATATTTCAGAAATGATAGCTGTTGATTTGCTACCATATAACATGATTGAACATATAGGACTCAAGTGGCTGCTTGACTGCCCTCAAACCTCAATATAGTATACCATCACAGAAATACTTCTTGACTACAGGTATTCCAGATTTTTACGATGTCGTATGTAAAACATTAAGACACATCTTGTATGATGATGGGAGTGTAGTGTATCTCACAATAGATATCTGGACAAGCTGTCAGCCTGAACCCTTCATGTCTATTACGGCACATTGGGCATGTTTCAATAATTCACATGGGACTGGGGACAGTGAAGCATCGCAGTTTGCTGTTCTAAGAATGTTTTAGTTTCCATCTGAACATACCTCATACATCATCAGTGAAGAGCTCCAAAAACCAATACAGCAATGGCTCACTTCATAGGGACTGTCAATTGGCTTTATAGGTGCAGACAATGGATCCAACATAAGGAAGACCTTGGAGGGGGGGCTTTGTTCATATCCACTGCTTTACGATAGCTTAAATTTAATTAGTTCACGGTTTTCTCAATGACGACAGGAGATTAAGGCTCTGCTAGCACTGCTAAAAGTATGCACTCATTTCAGTCACTCAGCAAAGCCCATCACTTGTTTGAAAAATACAGCAGAAGCACAGTTTACCTTTGCACAGACTGATCCAAGACTTTTATTTTTTTAACTTCATTTTATTTATAACATTTTGCAAAATAGTACACAACACCAACAACAAACATTGTCAACACTAAGATACTTAGGTGAAAAAGGAGATATTTACTGTTGACATAGAGTGGTACCTTAGCCTAAAAACTACAATCTACAGAACACCTCCTCCCTGCCCCAAACCCACCCCCCAATAGGATTAAACGGTATTAAGTTATAAGATACCTGAAGATAGGGTGAACCATTTTAAGCCTTTTTTGTTTACTTTGTAACCATGAGAGCAACTAGAGCTATCCATCTTAAAGTCAAAGTATTATAGCCTAGTATTTGGAGAGGAATTTAGTGGTTGTACATTTTATAATAAAGAGATAAGCTTATCCCATTTACTGTTAAATTGAGTGGCATTGTTGTTGAATGAATATATTAATCTGGTGATCTGTAAATGTAGGAACATTATTTAGCCACTCCTTCATAGTTAGTGATTGACTATCTACCCAGTGTCTGACTATAAGCTGTTTAGTGGAGACTGCCAACAGAGAGATGATAGCTTTGTCCTTAGAGCCCTTAATCATGCTGAGATTACCTAATATACAGGTTTGAAAATTGAAAGCATAGTTTAAAAGAGAGTCTCCTGCTATAATCTGCTTTAACTAGATTCCAGATACCCTGGGAGTTTGGACAACCCCATAATACGTGGCAAATTGATCCTACTCCTAAATTGCATTTGATGCATTTGTCTGAATCCAAATAGACAAATTTGTACATCTTTTGAGGGGTCTAATAAGCATTGAGGAGAATTTTATATTGAATGAGTCTCAAGTTATCAAGGGGTATATGATGATATATATTTCTCCACAAAGTAGACCAATTTTGTGGATCAACTCCTACTGTACCTTCCTCTTCCAATAAGAAGGAATAATGGGGTTGACAGAAAATTTAGAGCTCACTAGCAAATGGTAAAGGTTAGAAATAGGATGAGGTTTTAAACTCCTGCCTGCCAAATCATTCATTAGGTCTGGGAAAGTAGCTAGAGATGGCGTAGAACCAAATCTGGCCTTCAAAACTGTTTTAATTATTAGTAGCTTAGATAAATATTTCTTGTGGAGATTTTTTTTAGCTAGGATAGTCTGAAGTGGTATATGCATGGTATATACGTGTTGTTCAAAATAAAGGAATTAATCAATAGTTTGGACTTTTTAGGGAACCAGTTAAGAGAAATGCATATCCCGTTAATCTTGAGATTAGGTTTACCACAATGGGTTGAAATGAGCTGTTATAGCCTGGCAGTTCTAAAAAGGACCTAATTTATTGGTTTACTTTTACAGATATACCAATTATTGTTGTTCTCAGCTTGGAGGGTAACAAACTTAGTTTGATATATAAAATGGCATCTGGATTAATTTTATATTTCTTTATCAAATTTAAGTCATGCTCTAGCCTTATTGGATGGTAGTTCCCAAAGCAATTATGAGGGTATAACCATTTTATATACTTGTTAATGTGTGCTGTAATGTAATATTAAAAAAAAAAATTGGTAGCTTAATTCCTTCCTGTTCTTTGGGTAAAATTAGCTTTTTCCATGCTATCCAAGGAGTTTTATTGCCCCAAATAAATTTTATAATTTCAGATGGTAAATTTCTAAACCATTCTATTGGTATTTAAATGTTTGGTATATTTAATTGGTAATACACTCGGGGCAAAAATGTTCATCTGTACTACGGTTACCCTAATAATAATAATAGCTTTATTTGATTGAGCACCTTTCACAGTATCAAGGCGCTTCACAGGTACATACAAAATTCAATAAATATAGATACAATCACAGAAAGTCAGGAAAAGCATTGCTCCATAAAAATGCGTTCAGTGCCTACTTAAAGCTCCCCACTGTCCTGCATTCCCATAACTGATGGGGCACAGAATTCCAAAGGGTTGGGGAAGCAAACATAAAAGCGCGAGCCCAAGATGAATTTAAGCTATCCCTCAGAATCTCCAGCAACCCCGCATCAGCCAAGCGGAGCTGTTGCACAGGGGTGTAAGGAGTCAGAAGCTCTTTCAAGTAGTCAGGACTAAGTCTGTGTAGGGCTTTGTAGGTTAAAGCCTGCCTTAAGGTGATTTGCCACTGAACTTTCAGCCAGTGCAGATCGCACAGCACTGGAAGCCAATAGAGATGTCCTTGATACCCCAGTCAATAAACATGCAGCTGCATTCTGCACTAGCTGCAAGTGGTGGATATCAACCCCAGGAAGCCCTATGTAAAGGGAGTTGCAGTAGTCAAGATGCGAGGTCACAAAGGCATGGACCAAAATGGGCAAATCACTGGACGGAGCAAGGTGCTTGATCCTGGCCATGTTCCTAAGATGATAAAAGGCTAACTTGATGACTGCCAACACCTGATGATGAAGGGTCAGCCGATCATCAAGTATCACTCCCAGGTCACGCACCCATTCAGAGGTAAGGATCTGAGCGCCCCAAAAATAAGCCAGAGGGCAGATCCGTCCTCAACCCCTCTGTCCTGCAACCTGGGTCCACCACCAAAACCTCCATTTTTCCTGCGTTCAACTTTAACCCACTGGAATTCATTGGATCTTGGATTTCAACAAGGCAGCTGTTAAATACCAAGAGAGCACTAACCTGGTCGGGGGCAAAAGACAGGTGGAGCTGGGTGTCATCAGCATAGCAGTGAAACCTCAGCCCATACCATCTTACAAGTCTCTGAGGGCATATACACTGCAAACAACATGGGGACAGCACTGAGCCCTGGGGCACCCCACAAGGCAGAGAGAAAGACTCAGAAGAAAACATTCCCAAGAAAACTCTCTGAGTTCTACCTGTGAAGAAAGATGAAACCATCTGAGCACTGTACCAGTCAGCCTACAGATGGACCTCAGGCACTCATGCAGGACCCCATGGTCCATAGTGTCAAAGGCTGAAGAGAGATCAAGGAGTACCAAGATGGAATGGTTTCTCCTATCTCTCACTGTCAGGAGCTCATTGAGCACCCAAACCAGAGCAGTCTCAGTACTGTGCCTCTTATGAAAGCCCGATTGGAGAGGTTCATATATATTATGGATGATTAAATGGTTCTCCAGTTGAGTTGCCACAACTTTCTCGATAACCTTTCCCACAAAAGGAAGGTTCGAGATGGGTCTGTAGTTCGCTAGAGTATCCGGGGCCAAAGAAGCTTTCTTCAGAAGAGGTGTCACCACCACCTCCTTCGGGGAGCTACCCCAAAATGAAAGTGGAAGATTCTTCCATCTCTTTAAATCCTGCTTGATTGTAGAAATTAGGTCATCTAGATTTAATTTTAAAAGTTGAGAACAGTCTGTTGTTAAATGAATGCCTAAATATTTTAAACTGTGTGGGGTCAAAGTAAGACCCAAGTTGACAATCTCATCCTTAAATGAAGAGGAATTTAGGGGCATGACCTCCGTTTTTTCAATATTCAATTTGTAATTAGAGAAAGCACTATATTCTTTAATGGTTAATAATGCTGCTTTTATTGAAGCTGTGGGATTAGATATGTGTAGCAAAATGTCATTTGCAAATGTGGATAGTTTACAATGCAGATTTCCACATTAAATACCAGTAATTTGTGGATTATTATTGAAAAAGTAAAGAAGAGGTTCCAAATATGTTAAATAATAGGGGTGATAAGAGACAACCTTGACGAGTACTGCACTGGAGTTTAATCGGATCTGATATTAATCTTTTGCAGCTTAACCTAGCAGTAGGGAAGAACGAAGTATTTTTAGCCAACTAATAACTTTTGTGGGAAGCCAAATTTATGGATAGTAAGGAAAAGAAATTTATGATGAACTGTATCAAATGCTTTCTCTGCGTCTAGCGACACCAGGTCCATAGGAAGGTTGGAGTCGTCCAACACATAGAAAATATGACAATGTTTCCTAATATGGTCTGAGGCTTTTCTGTTTGAAATAAACCCTGTTTGTTCTCTAGAAATTAGGGGATTCCAAATCTTTTTCATTCCTTGTGCTAAGATTGAAGAAAGGATTTGAGTATCATAGTTGATTAAAGAGATAGATCTGTAATTACCAACCTTATTTTTTGGTTTGTTGGGTTTAGGTAGTAAGATTATTAAAGCTCGAGAAGTGAGTTATCATGTCAGCCATTAACAAGTATATAGTTATACAGATTTTGAAGCTATGGACTAAGTACATTTTTAAAACTTTTGTAAACATTTGCTGTGAATCCATCTGGTCCCGGAGACTTATTCAGCACTAACTTATCTATGGCTTCCTCTATCTCTGAAGATTCGGTATGGTTAATCAAGACTAGCTTGATCTATGGTGAGTCTAGGACAAATAAACCTTTCTAAAAAACTTTCTATATCCTCAGTTTTGGGAGGATTATTCATTTGCTCATATAATATTGAATACAATTTATAAAATTCTTCCATTATGTCTCTTGGATTGGTTTTGACCTCTCCCATATCCGAGGTGATGACTGAATCAATATATTTAGATTGTTCCTGATATTTAAGCCTGTTGGCCAAAAGCTTACCAGCCTTGTCTCCCAAATCAATATATCTAGCCTTGGTTTTTAAGATCATAAACTCTGCCTTCTCCTTTGTAAGTAAAAAGAACAAATTTTTACATTGCTGCAGTTCTATGCTTTCCAGGTTTGTTAGCAGAGATTGCCCATTACTTTCTAATGCATCTCTTTGTTAGGAAGTCCATTTTCTCAGATCATTGCTTCTTCTGTTTAAAGGCAAATCTAATGAAGTTGCCCCTAATATAACTTTTGAAGGCTGCCCAAATAGTGTCAAAATTATCTATGGAATTTAAATTTTCTTTCCAAAAGGTACTAATTGAAAGGTTAATATAACTAATATTATGAAATGGGTAGTAAAAATCCAAAAGTCTGATTGGCCGAGAGCTGCTTTCAGCTGGGCCGTTATCCCAGCACAACTGCCCATCTGAAAGAATTATGTTTAAAAATGCATAAAATTTACTAAAAATGACCCATTTCATAATTGCAATAAGGCACTCCAGGGGGTGTGTTATGGTGGGTTAATGGCCCTTCTCGGGTGGTGGAAGCCCTTGGCTACACTTCGAGCTTCAACCCACCCTGAGTGGGCCATTATACCACCATAACACACCCTCTGTCATGCCTTATTGCTTAAATATAGTCCTGTCTAAGCAGGGTGTTATTGCATTTCCAAAAAGTTTTTCTTGGCTGAAAGGTTGGTAAATAAATGTGTAGATCTATCAGGGAATGATCTGAGAGAGTTCTTCCTAATATCCATGTTATCATGAACTTTGTTCATCCAAGTTTGGGATACTAAGGAAAAGTCATTACGAGAGTATGACTTGCGTACTGGAGAAAAGAAAGAGTATTTTCTTGCCTTTGGATGTAGTGTTCTCCAAGGATCTGCTAAATTACAAACACTTAGAAGTACTGAATTGCTAACATATCTGATTTGAGAGTGGAGTTTGGGGTTTTACTTATTTAACAATGGGTTTAAATAAGTATTCCAGTTCCTCCAAATAATAGTTCATGTGATAAAAAGGAGATAAAGCAGCTAACAGCTTAGGTATAATAAAGAGGTGTTTGTATTTGGGCCATAAATTGAGCCTATGACTATACTTGTACAGTGATATTTATCTAAAATAATGATAACAATTCCTCAAATCCTGCATAGTTTGGATCGGCATTAAGTTTAGTGACTTATTTATCAAAACCACAACTCCTCCTTTTGATGAATATTGACCAGCTTCAAATACCTGGGTATAACCAAAATGTTTAAGACAATTTAACTCAGTAGATAGTAAGTGAGTCTCTTACAAAAGGACTAATTGGTATCCCATCAAATTCACATAACTTAAAATGTGCATCCTTTTGACTTTAAGATGAAGGCCCTTAACATTTCAGGAGGCTATTTTTAGTGACACTGACACGGCACATCCCAAAGAATATGAAATTAAAAGATAGGGTAAAGTTATTATGGTTCTTCACCAATGGCTCACTACTCTGGGTAATTTGTAGAACCCCCCACCACTAAGTACCTACTTATAAGTAAAAAAGAAGCCACAATAATATCTAAAGCAATAAATCTGAAGTACTTCTAACCAGAAAACTTCCCCCAGTCCCATAGACCGAACTCCTGTCCACATTACTACCAAGATGAACCTCCCCAACACCATCCTGATCCCCCATCCCTGAAATACAAAGGAAAGTAAGAAGAGAAAAATGGCAGTCTTGTTGCTCCAAACAAATCGCATTTAGTATCATCATATATATATATATATATATATATATATGTGATGCAAAAAAAATTCGATTTAATGCATTAGTTAGGGTTGTTCCACAGTGACAAAAGTGAGGAAATTCGTTGTTACAGTTGAAAGCCCCATAGGACTCTCCTGTCCCCCACACCGGCATCAGGGTTGGCATTGGGGTTGCCGGCTAACTCTCACCCCATCAGATGTGTGAAGAAGCAGAGGCATAGGAGAATGGGGTGAGAGCTAGGACCGACTAACCCCAATGCGCACTCCCCGATGCCGGTTGGGGGTGTAGGCAGGGTGGTCCTAGGGGGCTTTCAACCCTAACACAGAATTTACACGCTTTTGTCGCTGTGGAACAGCCCCAACTAATGCATTAAACAGAGTTTTTTGCCTCTAATTTCCCTTCTTTTTGAGAATGATAATGAGAAATAGTGAAAGTAATGTGGTGGCAGGAGCATGGGGCCCTTTGGGCCCCCATGCTCCCGCCATGTGATGTGTTGTCACATAGTAACGTGGTGCCTGCAAACATAAATGGTAATGCGCATGGTGATGCAAAGCCAAACAGAAAGATAAACAGTACTGTAGATAGAAATGGTTAAAATAATGCAAATGCAAGCGCAAATGAAAATACAAAGGGTAACTCACATGGTGGCGTGACGTGAATGGTAAGTGAAGCAGATGCGGAACCATAATGATAGTAGCACGTAACAGTAATGTAAGTGCACATGCTGTTTTCCACAAAAGCTGCACAGAGAAAGACAGTGAGTGCAAAGAATGTGTGCATAATAATGGGTCACGGAGCAGAAAATGAGGAGTTGGAATACTAAATTGCTTATATCTCAGGAACCGTATGAAGTAGAAAAAAATGTAAAAGTCATATGATTTATGACTTTCCTGGCTAGTTTTCTTCTTAGCCCCCATTAGGGGGCTAAGCATTTTTCCAATGAAAAGTCCATATCTCACGCCATTTCCGAGGTACAGGCCCTGAAAGGCACGGTGACTGCCATAATGTTATCCTATGGGAAAAAAAGAGAAGTTCAGAGTGCCATAACTTTGGCTCCCTGTAATATTTTTTCACCAAACTACTGAAAGGCATATCTGTGGGATGTTGGCTTTCTTCCTTCCAAATTTCAGCCCAAAGACCAAACCGTTATTTTGCAGCAGTGTGCCAAAGGGATTCCTGTAATGCGTGGACGCCATAATGTTATCCTATGGGAAAAAGCGTAAACTTTGGAGTGCCGTAACTTTGCCGCCCTGTAATTTTTTTTCACTGAAAGGCACATTTGTGAGATATTGGTTGCGTTCCCTACAAATTTCAGCCCAGAAGACCAAACCATTCTTTTGCAGCAGGGTAGCAAAGAATTGCTGTCATTTTCTCACATCCTGGAAAAGTACTGTCGAACTTTGCGAAAGCTTTTGCAAATTCATTCGACACTGTCGCAAGTGCAAAAGTACTTTTTCCAGAATTTTGGAAAACATATTTCTGGGGTGTTTTACCTCAAAATAAAGACATGCCTAGCATCCTCAGGGTCCGGATAGATGAATACAAAAAGAATTAGGTTGCCAGAGGGTCCCAAATTTAAATGGCAAGCATTTTTCCGATGACCAACTGAAAACAAAATGGTGGATTTGTGACAGTAAAAGGGCCATTTGTGAAAGTAAAAAATGCATTTGCGACACTGTCGAACTTTTTGTTAACTTTTCCCATTGACTTATAATGGGAACTTGTTTTTTGAATAACTTTTGAACTGTTTAATATTTTTTCACAAAATTTTCAAAAGGCACATCGGGGACCCCAGCCGCATGTTCCCTGATGATTTCAGACCAGTCACGCAAACCGTACAACCTCTAGAGATGACCAAAAAATTCCAAAAAAGCGTAAACACACACGCAGATCACGCTCAATAACTCTGCAGCCATATATCCAAACAGTACGAAAGTTGGCAGATCCCAAGATCTACAGTTCTTGATCATGTATTCCAAATTTCAGGCAAATCTGTTGAACAGTTGCAAAGTTATCAAGGTGCAACATTTTAGGTTTAACATGTAAATGGCTCCTCAACCCTAACTATAGTAGCACTACCGTGCTACCATAATATATATATATATATAAACATAAACATAAAATGTAAAAACTAAAACAGGGTGCTGCGTCAGCATGTGGCCTGAAAGCAAAACAAAATGGTTATATTAAATACATGCTGAAAATAGAAAATAGAGTTAAAAATCTACGTTTTGACCTTAGGTCTTCTTCAGGAAATATCTAAGAGAGAAAAAAAAACTAACTTATGTTTTTTTCATCTTTAGATATTTCCTGAAGAAGACCTAAGGTTGAAACATAGATTTTAACTCATCTTCTATTTTCAGCATGCATTTAATATAACCATTTTGTTTTGCTATATAAACATATGTTTATCAAATAATAATAAGATACTAACATACTAACATACTAAAATGCCAGCAGAATAGGCCTAATGGTCTTTCGTGTCTGCTCATTTGGTCAGCCTCCACCCTGGGTGCTGACCTTGCTGCCCCCCTCGCCTCCTCTGGCTTCTCCCTTCCCAGTTCTGGATATTCTTGCTGCATTGGATTTTGCTTCCAGAACCCTTCCCCTGTACATGTCCCACCCCCTCTTGAACCCCTCCACTGTCTCTGCCTCCACCAGCCCCCTAAGCAGTGCATTCCTTGGCTCCACCACCCTCTCAGTGAAGTAGCACCTCCTCCTTTCTCCCCTGAATCTTCCCCCCTCCAGCTTCCACCCATGCCCTCTAGTGGTCCCCTCCTCCTTCCTTCGAAGCACCCTGACTGTTCCTCCCCTATTTACCCTCTTCATGTACCTGAAGACCTCTATCATGTCCCCCCGGTCCCTTCTCTCTTCCAATGTGTACATATTTAGCTCTTCGAGCCTCTCCTCATAGGTCCTGTCCCCCAAGCCCCAAATCATTTTGGTTGCCATCCTCTGGACCCTCTCCAGGAGGATAATGTCCCTCTTTAAGTGTGGCCTCCAAAACTGCATGCAGTACTCAAGGTGCGGCCTCACCAAGCAGTTATACAGAGGGAGTATCACTTCCCTCCTTCTGGAGGTGATCCCCTTACTGATGCATCCTAGCATCCTGTTGGCCTTGGCTGCTGCCCTCCTACAAGTCTCTGAGTTGTTCATCTTGACATCCACCACCACCCCCAGGTCCTTCTCAGCCATCGAGACTTGTAGCATTTCCCCAGGGTGTACACTTGGCCTGGGTTTCTGGTCCCCAGGTGGAGTACCTTGCATTTCCCTGCATTGAACCTCAGCTTCCACTTTCTAGATCATCTTTCCAGAGCCTCCAGGTCCCCCTGTGGGGCCACCCTCCCCTCCTCCCCATCCACCACCGCCCCCAGTTTTGAGTCATCCACAAAGAGACTCATCTCACTCCTGATTCCTGTCCTTATGTCCGAGATGTAGGCGTTGAAGAGGAGGGGCCCAAGGACTGATCCCTGTGGGACCCCACTAATGACCCTCCTTGGGGATGAGACTATCCCACCAACTATGACCCTCTGGGTCCGGTCCTGGAGCCAATTGCCTATCCATCTGATTATCTGGTTCCCTACCCCCATTTCTCCCAGCTTATCCAACAGGCCCATGTGAGGAACAGAGTCAAATGCCTTGCTGAAGTCTAGAAAGAGAACGTCCACTGGTCTACCCAGGTCCAAGGCACTCGTCACCCAGTCATAGAACTCCACAAGGTTTGTCTGACACGATTTCCCCGGGACAAATCCATGCTGTCTATCGTCCAGGCACCCTGGCTTTTCCAGGTCCCCCATAGCCTCTCCTTGACAATGCCCTCCATCACCTTGCCCACCACCGATGTCAGGCTGACAGGCCTGTAGTTCCCTGCCACCTCCCTTGATCCCCCCTTGTGGATAGGCACTATATTCACCACCTTCCAGTCCTGGGGCACCCACCCTGTCCTCAGAGAGATGGTGAAAAGCTCCGTCAGGGGTTTCGCCAGGACATCTGCAAGTTCCTTCAGCACTCTGGGATGTAATTTATCCAGCCCCGGTGCTTTCTCTGTCTTAAGGGAGCTGAGGGATTCCCTCACTCTCTCTGCTGTGATTTCCACTTCCGGTACCTCTTCTCCCTGCTTAGCCCTCCCCCCTCCTGCCAGTGATGCCTCCCACTCTCCCCAGACCCGCCGATCGGTAAGAGTCCCCTCCTCCTCAGTATCTCTGTTTCCTCCCCTGTATGATGCAGCACCCCCATTTTCCTTGGTGAAAACTGAGGTGAAGTACTCATTTAGTACCTCAGCCTGCTCCCCCGGGTCTTGTGCCCATCTCTCCCCTGATTTAATCCTGCTAATCTGCCCCTTCACCCTTCGTTTTTCCCCAATGTATCTGAAGAGCCCCTTGTTCCCTCTCCTAATTTCCCTGGCCAGGTTCTGCTCCTTCCTTGCCTTAGCTGCCCTCACCACCCTAGTGGCCCTTCTAGCCATCAGCTCATACTCCCCTCGATCCCTTTCACTCCTTGAGCACTTGAATTGCCTATAGGCTGCCTTCTTTCCTGCACCACCTCCTGGACCTCCCTGGTCCACCAGCAGGGTTTTCGGCCCTACCGCATTTTCGTCTTACTCTTGCACAGGTGCTGGTAGCATCCTGTACCCCTCTCCTGATGATTTCCCACCTACTATCAGCGTCCATGTCTGACCCAATCACATCCAAATGCTCCTTAAGGATCCTTCCCATTTCCTTAAAAATCTGTCCCCCTGAAGTCAGTTACCTCCGTCTTTGTGCAGCCTTCTAGCCCTCCTAGGTCCAGGCAGAACCAGACCGTGGCATGGTCACTCCCCACCAATGGGTCCCTTACCTCCAGGCCCCAATCTGGTCACTGTCTGCCGGATCACATCCAGTACCCGCGCCTCCCTGGTCAGTTCCCCCACCTGCTGAGTTAGGAACGCGTCCTGAAAGACATCCAACAACCTCTGTTCCCTGGTCACAGAGGATGTCATAGTCTCCCAGTCTATTCCTGGCATGTTTAAGTCCCCCAACACCACCACCACCGTTCCTCTGCCCAGTCTGAAGTGTTTCCCAACATCTGCCACCAAACTCTCCTCCAGCTCCTCTGCCAGGGCAGGGGCTCTATACACCACTCTTATTTTAACTCTCTTGCCCCCCCCTTGTTATCAAGGTGACCCAAATGGCCTCCACGGTTCCCTCCACCTCCTCTACTCCCCCTATGCCAATGCAGTTTTTGTGGTCATTGCTACCCCTCCCCTTCCCTCCCCTGTCCTTCCTGAACATAGTGTAACCCTCCAGGTTCAGGTCCCAGTCATGTCCTGCAGGCCCAAGTCTCAGTGACCGCTGCCACATCCACTGCTCCCTCAGTTAGCATCGCCTGGAGCTCAGGCATTTATTTCCCAAGCTCCTGGCATTTAGAAGGACTACCTTCCACCCTTTCCCTATACTTCCATTTCCCTGCTCGTGTTCCCATGGAGATTCTGTTTCCCCTGGTCTGCACTTTACCAGTCAACCTTTCCCCGCAATCCTCCAGCTCCCCAGGGGGGTGGAGACAGAGTCCCTCCTTTATCGGCACCCCCTTGACAGCCTTTTCTCCCATCCTCCCCCCCTTCACAAGTTTAAACCCCACCTTTCACCAATGAACCCCTCTATTTTCAACTTAAAGATTCCCCTCCCCTCCAAATTGAGATGGAGTCTATCTCTAGCATGAAGCTCCTTATCCTCCCAGGTCTCCTCCCAATCCCCCATCAACCCATACCCTCTGGCCTCACACCACTCCCTGAGCCACTGGTTTATCTCCCTAATCTTCCTTTTGTGTTCCCCACTAGCCCTTGGCACCGGCAGGATTTCTGAGAAGGAAACTGTGCATCCTATGTCATAACAGACCCTGGCAAGCTCCCTGAATCTTGCCTGTATCTCTAGCTCACTATTTCCCTCAATGTCATTTGTACCCAGGTGGACCAGTATGTCCAGTATGTCCAGAATCCTTTGCCAGCTGATATACCTCATGCTTAGCCCTGTGCACTGTTAGTCCAGGGAAGCATTTTGTTCTAACTGGCCAGGCTTCTTCCTCCCTATCCCATTTGATACCCCTGATCATAGAATCCCCCAACAGGAGCACTCTGACCGCTCCTTTTCCTCCATTTCCCCCCTTCCATGTCCCTCATCCTTTCTCCTGGCCCCTCCACCCAGCTGGCTCCTTGTTCCACCCCCTATCTGGGTGCCACATGCCATCCCCTCCTTATTTACCCTGGCCACCCCTCCCCTCCAATCCTATGCCTCTCCTCCTCCTGAGTATCCTTCTACACCTTGCTAACTCCCCCCTCACTACTCACAACTGGTCCTTCTCCCCCATCTGCTAAACTAGCCTGGCTCATCCTCCCTTCCTTCCTGTTTCCATTTAGTCCCTCCTTGCTTGTCGTGCTCCCCTGGCCTAAACCCTCAGCTCCCTTTACTGAATCCTTCTTGTACTTCTGGTCCTTCTCCTTTACCTTTCCTCCCAACTGGTCCTTCTTCTTGCGCTTTCCTCCCTCTTCCCCCTGCCCCTCCTGCTCCGATTCACTGCTCCTCCCATTTTCCTGCATTCCAGGTTCCCCCGTTCTTCCTGCTATCCAGCCCCTGCCTCCTGCCCCCACTCCCTTTCCATCTCTAACCACCCCTGTCGTGGCTACATCACCCCCCTCATCCTTGAGCAGAAGAAGAGAATTAAAGCGGTTATTGAGTGTAAGGTCTGAGCCACCTCCCCGCCTTGCTTCCTTCTGTCCAGCCCCGTCCATCTGCCTACTTCCCTGAGAATGTTGTCCCTCTGTCCCTCCTTTGTGAGGTCCGCAATTCTCTGCCTGCTTCCTTTGTAGTGTCCTTTGGACCCCTCTGCCAGGGTCTCTATGTGACCCCTGAGTATTCTCCTGCACTCTTTTCCTATGCCCCCGCACCCAGTGCTTGGCGCAACTCCATGGGAGATCCCTGCCCCTTCCCCAACCAAACCTCCCCTTCCCCCAGCTGTCTCCTAATCCCACAACCTCCTCCCTAGTTGTACCAGCTGGTAGCACACTGGGCAACCACCGAACTTCCAAGCCCAGTCCAGTATCATGGCTGCTCCACACCCTGTGCACCCCACCACCTCCCAAAGATGCTGGCCCTAATGATGTGTGGTTCCATCCCCTTTCAAGTACGTTTCCTTGGGTGAGCCACCAGGTTCTCCCCTAGTCCAAGATACACCCCTACTGCCTAATCAGGTCACCCACTAATCTTAGATACAATCCCACAGTACACTGGTAACTCTGTTACTAGGTGCAGTACAACACAGTAAACTTATAAGGGAAATGAACAACTCCCTAAGCTGCTCTCTCCCAGCCTTTAAATCCAACCCCCAGTGGCTAGAACTACATGAGCTGCACCTGCAGCCTTTTCCTCCAATTGCAGGACAGGTGTTCCCCTATAAATTAGCAGAACTCTGGGGAGGGAGGGATGGGTCTTGGACAGACACCCGACTCGAGAGAGAGTGTATCAGCCCTGTGTCTCCCCTCCAAGCCCAGCAGCCCAAGAACCAGGCCCCAGCAAATCCCACCAAATAGGTTTTAAATCAGAAGAAATAGGCCTCCACCAGCGCAGCCTGTTACACAGTGAAACATCCAACAAATGAGCCCACTTACAGCCACCAAATCAGTTTTCAAACTTTCAACAGCCCCCAAAACAATACCCTGCTAGCCCCTTAGAAGTAAGAAAGAAAAGAAATAACCTTCTACAAAGTAAAATCCACAAGAACCCTGTGAAAACAACAAGCAGCAGCTACTGTCCTGGAACACAACTGATCCTGTCCCCCTTCCAGTTCCTTCTGAGAAGACAAAGCAGCTTACACCACAAACCTGATTCAGCTCTGCCTCCAGTCAAGATGTTAATTATAATTCCCAAACTAAGTACACTTGGCTTCTCAACAGATACGATTGGCTCCCTCCATATAATATTGGTTACTATAAAATTTATAAGAAGAAAAATATTTATATACACCTTTAACAAGTTTAATAGAAAGAGTGGGCTCAGGGAGATCAAATAATTTGTTTTAACATCATGCACTAGCCTAGAACCAAGTTATTGATTTCTTACATATTTAATGAATGTATAGTATATTTTCCATTTAGTAACTCTACCTCACCGTTATCCATAAGATTGCATTTAGTAAAATGTAAAAGTAGGAATTTTTATCTAAACATCTCTGTTGGCTTGGCATTTACATTGAAGATTGCCAAGTAGAACCCCAGTATATTCAAAGTAAATAATAAGTAATTCCTGGGATAGGAAGGGCCAGAAACCATCACAGTGTGGGAGATAACATCAACTTCTCCAGAGGGAGCAAGACCCCGAATCCAATAATAAACAAAAATACATATATGTATAAACATATATATATTTATTATATATATATATATATACATACACACACACACACACACAAACACACATATATATTCTATGCAAAAACCTGTGTTACTGCATCATTTAGGGTTAAAGCAAAACAAGTCAGGAAATGGGACACAACCCACACCCCCATCATCCACAGACTGATAGATGCCGGGGTGTGTCATTGGGTTATGTGGCCCAACTCTCACCCCTTTCCATGTGTAAGCAGGTTGACATGCTACAGTAAAGGAGAATGGGGTGATATTTAGGCCTTATGACCCCAATGACACACCCCGTCATCTGTCAGTCTGTGGAGGATGGGGGTGTGGGGTGTGTGTGGGGGGTTAGGGGCTCAACCCTAATGTCCCATTTACTGACTTTTTTTGCTTTAACCCTAAATGATGTATTAATGCAGTTTTTTGGGTGGGTGGGCTCTCTTAGTGCTGCTCATTTGATCATTTATATCCATTTCTTTGGCCTGTTCAGCTCTGATTTGAACATCCTTCAAAATAATACCCACACAGCACCATTAATAAAAAAAAAATCTTAGCTGCCTGGCAGTGCCAGTAGTGCTTGGTTATGCTATGATATAGGTATTTTCATCTATCTGTCTCTCTGTCTCCATCGTGCTCTGTCTCTCCCAGCATGCTCATGTCATGGACCAAGCAGGATATGCCACCCCACCATTATAGGCCAGCCATGAAGAGGCTAGTAGTGAGTGATTACTTTTTTATTTATCGGTTTTACGTTAATTTTTATACAAATAATCCATTAAATTATTTCCTTTGGGTCTCTGTATCAAAAGTGATTGACTTTGGCCACATTTATGCATTTTTTCAAATAGTTGTCAGTAAATCAGAACTAATCAGAACAAATCAGAACTTCACCATGTTCCGGTTCTTATTTAATAATAGTCAGAACTTTACAGAGTTCTTCCAGCCCTAGAGAATACCACCCTTGAATTAATCCAATGAGGCTCTGTAGAAATTAAAAAAACTCCCAGACTCTTTCTCCTAATACAGCCCCAGGCCTTGTTAAAAAGGTCTGGTTCAACCTGCAACTGCACCTCACACATCGAGGCAGACATGAACAAAGGCAATTAACATCAGAGAGTTAAGCATCAACACATCAGAAAACAGCCTGAAATACCTCCATCTCAGCTTTAATGGACAATCTAAAACCACAAATATTTCCTTGAAGCAAACTGAGGAAAACTAAGATGGTTCATCTATGAATGCCCTTGATCCTCTATGGCAACAGTTCTCAGTCTTTGTCATAGTGAGCCTCCCCAAGCCATGGAAAAGATCTTGAGCCTCCCCAAATACCGAAATAATCTTGGGCCTCCCATAGAAAATAGTATACTTTGCACAGTTCATCAGGAATAAAGTGAAACTCCTTTGAATAGTTGGTTCTCACTTTATTAAACTAATGACCACCCCGTCAACCTACTTGCTCTGCTATTTTGATTCTCAAACTATTGTTACCCTTGTTGCAATACCTATATGGTCAGACTGCTTGCTTATTCTGTTTCCTTCTATCTGGAATAAGCTTCCTACCCACCTCCACCCCCATTCTGCTCTTAAGCAACTCCTCAGGGATCCTTTTGCTTTATCCTGCTCTTGCTCCTAGTACCTCTGTTAAATGCCTTGTATACAGGGATGTTATATTGGGCTGTTCTGCCTACAAGCTCTTAGCTGCTCAATTGTTGCCTCTCACTATCTGTTTATGGTTCCTATTTGTTTGCATTATTGTTCATTTTGTATTGCTTGACTGCTTTGCAGTTACCTTTGGAATTGTATTCACTTGCTACCCTTCCTTGGGTTCACTGTACTAAGCCTTAGCTCAGTGTAACTTTCCTGGTCACCAATATGTAAATAAATATATAAATTGCCCTTTTATCCTCTTTCAGTTTGCCTCATCCCATCACGCAAAATATCTTACACTCAAAATTCAAATACACTACTTTTTCAGACTTGCTTGAGCCTCCCCTGGAACAGGTTGGGGCCTCCCAAGGGAGGCTGGCCTCACCATTTGAGAAACCCTGCTCTATGGCCAATTAAAAGTTTTCTAAATTTTAGGGCGTGGCTTCAGCACCGACCAAGAGGGACAGTTAATTCTGAGCTCCCACTTACCTCCACTATAATTGCTCAGCATCCATGCCTACCAATGATTTTTTTGTTTTGTTAAATGGTAGCAGCATATTTAATTATCCTCAGAGACTACATGGAGCGACTTTTGAAGTGTGGTCAGTCTAATCTAGAGGAGTTAAGCTGGCATCAGGCCTGCTACTGCTCAAGTGGGTACACAAATGGACTATAGCTGTAGGAACTCCCAAGTTAGACACTGGAGGGAGAATAGTACCAGTTGGGGAGTGAGTCATGTGTTAGAACAAGTGGGCTAATACTTGTTTTGATATACATGCTGGTGGGAGGTGGGCACTGGAAATGTTTCTGGAATTTCATAACAAAGCGAATTATTGTTTTCAAAATGCTAAAGGATTGCTTAACCTTTACATCCATTTTCCCTTTTCCTAACCCTACTTCATGTAAATAAATTGTTGATTAACCTTTTATAATTGTCTCATGAGTATATTATTAGTGAACATATTAGTAGCTAAAGTCAATAATTTCATGTGTTTTGAAATGTAGTTTGGATAATGATATTCTATGTGTGGGGTGACTGCAAGGGGAGGTGGGTAGGTACAGCATCTAGGGTTATATTACACCAATATCAGGCCCAGTTTATAGTTACTCTGGGTGGAGGCATGGCACTATTAATGTTATCTGTGGAAAGAACTCCCTTTTCCACAGAAACAGAGCCCAGGCCCCTCATCCTGGTTAGGCCTGCCAGGTAGGGGTTGTAGCCCACTGCTACATGGCACCTGGATTACACTGTCTGTATTCTGCAAAAACCCTTACCTGTCCTCTGAATTTGTTTACTGATTAAATAATGCCTTTGGACTTTGTGATGAAGCCAAATAATTTACAAATGGTCCATTTTTACTGGCTGAACCGTCTAGATTTGCAAATAGTGAGGGGGTAAGGAACTGAATGAGCATGAATCAGTCAGTATTTGCTAAAGCCTGTAGCTGCTTAGTAGGTGTTATTCCCACTGCTCTCATCCACAGCAACTATCAGAAAAAATACAGTATGTGATTGTGCATGTTTTCTTTTTTTTTGTTTTAACTAAAATGGTCCATTTTCACTAGCGTCATGGACTGGATCTGGATACTAAAAGTGAAGGACAGGGACAGGCACTGTTGGAATTACACCGGGGCCTTCCAGGGTTCAGCCCCAGTAGCTCTCCAAGGAGCCCCGGCAGCTATGAAAAATAAATCTTTTCAGTAGGGCAGGGGTCATAGCCCCAGCAGCTGTTCCTTCACTGAAAACTTACATGTTAACCCTTCACAACTAAGAAAGAGACACTTTTGAGAAAGGGAGTTATTCAAGGCTATCACTGCATTGGGAAACAAGACATTATAGGGTTAAGGTCCCAAAAACAGTTAAATGCAGCATTAAGCAATGATATTTTAAGTCCTGTAAATAATTATGTTCCTGTTCTCTATCTGGCACCAAGACCAGAGATAAACTAGGCACTCCCTCTTGTCTGAGAACACATAGGAGAAGATCCATTATTTAGAAGGAGGAACGTCACAGGTGCTGTTCATTAACAGGACAAATTTTCAGTACTATCTGACTGGATTATGACATCATGCTTTTGGTGATGCTTTGGGTCCTAGTTTCATTTCCCTCGGAATGAGGTTATTTGTTGGTGGCATTTTTCTGAGAGCATGATATAGACTTGAGTTCAGCAAGACTTGTGGTATGTTTAAAAAGTGATTATTTACTCTTTAGTAGCCTACAATATTTAGAGTTTTACAATGCAGCAGTGTAAGCGTAGCCTAGAGGTTACAGTAATGAGCTGTGAATGAGTTTGATTAAATCCACCTCAGCTGAGTTTGATTCAGCCAACCTCCACTTGCCTACTGTGTGACTAAGTCACTTAACCTCCCCAGTGCTTCTAGGTTGCCTCTGAAAATAGGCACTTGTGTCTAGTGGACCTTACCCAGTTGCCAAAAAAAAATTACTTATGCTGTCTTGCTGTCTGGCCCTTCCCTTCACTGCATTGCTGCTGAAAATCTGTTTAAAATGAGTGGCAAAACTGAAATTGCATAACATGATGGTTTGGGTATTGTAAATACCGGGGCCTCCGTGGGGTGTCTTTTATGGTAGGAGAGGCTCCAGTCATGAGGTTTGGGTGACAGAGCACAAAGCATAGTAGAGAGGTTCTGGCTGTTGCCTGAACCTCTAGAGAGGAGTCTGATTGTCTTGTACCATAAGAAACACCACAGGAGTTCAATTACCCCATTATATGACACTCAAGCATACAATAAAGTATAGGAAGTGGTGCACCTGACTTTGGATTTTTTTATCCTGTCTAAAACATGGGCTAGTGGGAGAGAATTCAAAAGTTATGAAATTAGGGGAAAAGGTTTTGTTGCACTGGTGTGGAATGTGTCTTTCATGATTCAGCATGCAATATATAGGATAGTGCATGGGGAACAGTTGACTACAGGGCTATTCTTTCACCCAGTTGGCACTATGATGACGGATTACCTCGAGAGCGCAGCTCGAGAGGTAATCTGTCCTCATAGTGCCAACAAGGTGAAAGATGCCATTGTCAACTGTTCCCCATGCACTTTTCTTTATAGTGTATGGTGGAACTTCGTTTTTGGGGGAAAAAAATCACCACAGCATGTTTCTGCTTCAAAACATTTTTTACTGAGTTTCTAGAAGGAAAAAAGAACTTTACATTTTGAAGGTTTTCACACTTGACATTTTAACTGTTTAAGGATTTTACATTTTGAACATTTTAAGGCTAAACATTAGTACTGCCCCGACATTGCTGTTTTCGCTATGTGTCTTGTCTATGGAGTGAGCCCTAACTGTCAAATGCTGCTCCAGGACACAGCGTGTGACGTTCGCAAACATTCTGCTGCACTGTGAATGTCACTAGTGTGTGACTACAAGGTTTCTCGACTAACGATGGATTTTTGGTGGAGAAACGACGCCCACCATACACTATAATACATGACAGAATGGTGGTGGGCCTTATGCAGAGATAACTGTCCAGCTGGCTGCCTAGGGGAGTTGTAAGACCCAGTGCTAAAGGCAGAGGACCATACATCCCCTAGAAGGGTGGTTATCTCAGCACATGGAACACCCTATCCTATCTTGTTGCATTTATAAGGCCACTGGAAAATTGCACCAGCAATTTTTTTGTGGAATCCACAATTTTCTCCATTCTCTGCAAAAAACTGACATATTCTGCAATTTCTTGCAATTTTTGAGTTTTTACATTGAACTGTGTAAAAAGTATTAACATTTTAAATAAAATACTCTCAAATATATTGACAATTTTGCATGCAGACTTCGGTTTGGCCGAAACAGTGCGGTGCAAGGTAGGCCAAGGGTTTTATGTGGCACTGGTTTCATTTGATTCCTTGTCTTGTTTGGTTTCAAAATTCACTGGCCAAGCTTAAGTACACTTAAACACTTAACATTTGTTTTGTATTGAAGCAGTCTATCAGAAAACGTTTTGTTGCCCCAGAGACTGAAACAAAAACTGTGAGAAAAGGTACAAATTATCACATTCACCTAAATGGTATGCTAACTACAGTATGAAGCCTATTTGCAAGTGGTAGTTTTGTTCTTGTGAGCATACTTTCATTCAGACTAGTTTTGATTCAAATAGCTGAGGATTTTGAATGGCCCTACTGATTATAAATTTGAATAAGCTGGTTGGTAACAGTGATCTTGCTCTTAGTAATCTACAGCCTAGATGCTCACATGCAAAGACTACAATAAAAACCTGATTAAAGTCTAAAAACAAGCTATAAAACATATAAAATGTATCTGAACTTTTATCTTTAACTAAACAAAATCATTGCAGCCAGAGTAAAACAAGGTAAATTACAGGTACCCTGACTACCATATGATGCAGTAAAATATATTGGTATTTTTATACATTTTTGGTAACGGGTAAGGCCCACTAGGCACAAGTGCCTGTTTTCAGGGGCAACCCAGGAGCACTGAGGGAGGTTAAGTGACTTGCTCAGAGTCACAGTACGCAAGTGGAGGTTGTGGAAATCAAACCCAGGTCTGCTAGATGTCCCCAGATCATTCACAGTTTGTTACTCTAACCTCTAGTCTATACTGCCAGCCCCAATAACCACCAGATTTAATGTTTAAAAATTTGATTTTAAAAATAGTGTACAGTGCCTACAGTGCACATTATGAACATTAAACACTTTAACAGCATTTTATTGAAACTCAGTTATTCACCACTCTGTCTGCTTATTTTTTCTTGTACCAAAGTGGGTGAATAGCTGGCAGAGCACTGTAAACAGCTGCTGATTAGGCTTCATTATTCTACACCCAGAAACAGAAACATTTATTTCTTCTGGATTTATTTAATATTGATTTGCTGTGGCTCACTTTATAGAATCTATTTAACACTGTATGAGACAGATGTTTTTAAATTTTGGAAGATAGGAAATGCTTAGGATAGCTTATCAGTTTAATATTCATTTTAGGAATAATAAACATTTCTTTATGTTTTAAAAATATTCAAGTGGCAGTGTATTCATTTAGCAATTTATACTGACTAATACATGCTGCAGAAAACATTAAAAGATTTATTGTGCCTGCCTGTTGGCACAACGGTTGGATTTCTGCGTGCGATGCCATTGACCCAGGTTCAGGAACAGATCTGGGTGCTGGAGGGCCAGCCGGGGAGAGAGTGCTCGAGCGTCGGATGACTTCACCTTTTCTCAGAGGGAGGGAAGGGAAGTGACCTCTCACTTGCCGACCCCTGGTGAAGGCTGGGGGTATGGCAATGTGCTGGGTCCCAGTGACTAATGGGGCAAGTGAACATCGGCATATGCCTTGATGTTTGTGGCATGCCACACCCCCGGGGAGCAAATGGGAAAAGAGCCCTGTGGCAGACCAGATGACTGTTGCCAGCTCCTGCAAGACCCAGAGCAGTACACGTACTACCTCAGCAGCACCCAGGCCAAGAATTGTGTTGGCTACCCAACCGGTGCCTTGCGTTCAAGAGGGACTCACCTGGTAAGGGTTATGTCTGGGTTACCCGGGGCTGCACGTGGGTGATGGGTGGCTGCATTAGGGCAGTGTGGTAGTGGGGGGCATAGGAAGGCCTGAATGAGAGGCCGGCCCAGAGCTGGGGGAGCAAAAAAAAAATATTTATTGTGAAGCACTCAGGGTCTATAGTAGAACTCCCTCAATTTCCCTGCAATTGTTACAAAAAGCTCCACAGTTTAGTGCAGTGTGTCTTCCATCTGGCTCACTGGCATGCGTTACATACCAATTTTAAAAAGCCACAGATAGTCCATGATCCAAAGTTTTTAGAGCCCCAGTACCACTGGAAGTATAATCTCAACACTGGGGACAGGAAATGAGCATGCTACTGGTGTGTGTGTGTGTATCCTAATCTGAAAGAAGTTAGATTCAATGTAGCCTTTCAAAGCAGTATGCAAGACAGTTTGCCTAGAATTTATTCAGCAAATAATCTGTAACATGATCCCTGTATGATGGATTCAGAGCAGTATGTAAGTGGTGGTGGTGTTGGGGAGGGACCAAAATCTGAAAGAAGTTAGATTTACCATAGCCTTCCAGAGCAGTATGTAAGACAGTTTATTTCGAGTTTATTCAGCACATAATCTGTAACATGATTCACTGCATGCTGGACTCAGAGTATGTAACCTGCTTAGCACTGTTTATGACAGGCATTAGGCAGCAGAAGAAAATGTGTAAAAAGAGGGTTGAGGTGTCCTTTAAGACTGAACTAAAATGACTGCATAGAGGAATTTCCCCACTTACTGATGCTTAGTTTAATAAGCTGTATGTGCTGTTTACACTGAGCATATCCACTGATTGTAATTTGAGCTGGCATGGTTATTCTGCCTGCAGGACGGGAATGCAACATTCAATGAATGAATGACTTAAATCCTGTCTCTTTCTGTCTGTCTCTCTCTCTCTCTCTCTCCCTCCTTCTCAGGGAGTGATTTCAGGTAACGCAAGGATCATGGTTCAACTCCAAAATTGTGTTTTGGTGGGTGTCTGAAGTGCCCCTTTTCCCCAAGTGATAGCAGGATGACTTGCAGAGCTCCACCCTGCAGCCATGAAAATGGGAAATCTAGAAGCACCCTCTCTAGGGTAAGGATAAAATGAGAAAAGAAAAGCTACAAGGGAAACATAGGTCACCCTATCTAGGGTTGGCTACAAAAGTGATTAAAATAAGCAAAAAAGGGGAAACCTAGAAGCACCCTATCTAGGGTAAGGCTACAGAGTTAATTCTAGTAAAAGTAGTAAGTGAGGAAATGTGAATTTTGGGGGTGGTGCAGTGCAGTAGTTGTGGAGCTGCAGTGTTCATAGAAACCCTCTGGAGACTGAGATACTGCGATGGCAAGCACCTCCTGGGTTGAGGAGGAGGCCTCTGTACTCCAGGCTGGGCTGACTAGGTCTGAAGACCTCTACCCCACATAGAGCCACCAAGGCTGCCACCATTGCCCAGAGGATGCCTCGGAGAAGGAGGGCAGCTAGACTGTGGGGGCCCTGTGAGGTATGCAGATGTTGGGTTGGGGCACATTTCTCATCCTGTGCCACTATGAAACTCATTCACTGATCTGGCAGGATGGGAATGCCTGGAGGAGGCACCCATGATAGTAGCCAGGGAGGATGTTGGGATCTTTTTTTTTTCAGTTTTTGTTGACTGGGAAGGAGGACTAGACAATTTTGTTTGCCTATTTTCAGCTTCATCTCGGGGGAGAGGGACACAAATTAATGCCAACTGAAATTGAACCAGAGTTTAAGCTGCTGGCGGTATTTTCAGTCTTCCATAGGGGAGGCCCAAAGGTGGGACATGGAGAACCTCAGAAGAGGATGAAGCAACTTCTGTTGGTGGACTTGATCATTAGGGGGTAGATCTGAGAACAGAAATGGCAGAAAATAGGGATGCATTGTGCCTGCCTGGCACCTTGATTTGGAGGGGTGGAAAGCAGAGATTAAGGATCACTAGGGCGTCAGGGCAGGAGGGGTGCAGAATGTTATTATCCACCCAGGGACTAATGAACTGGCTAGGGATAGGGCTGGGATTGTGCATGAAGATTATAGGGAGCTGGGGAGGGGTCTTATGCAGGTTGTGTGTTCGGTGGCTTTCACTGAGGTGCTGTCTAGCTATGATTGTGGGGGGGATAGGGTTCTCTGCACCAGGAGCTTCAACTCATGGTTGAAGGAATGGTGTATCGAAGAGGAGTTCAGCTACATTGGAAACTTGAGGACTGGGGAGCAACCTGGAAGGATAAGGAAGCAGAACACTATTCAAAAGTTAGTCAAGTGCTGGGGAAAGGAATAAATAACAAATCAGCAAAAGAATGGCACAATGTATGTGGGTTTAATATGCAGACAACATTAAAAGTCCTTGCACTTTGGATCTAACAGGGACCCTTCCTCAAGGAAGGCTCTTGACTAACTTTTAATTAGTGTTTTGTTTCATTGATTTTTTGACCCCTGCAGTTTGTCAGTTCATCATGCAAAGCTCTCTATGTGGTCTGCTGGAGAAATAAGGTGATATACAGGGGTGATGGCCTGCATCTCTCTGGGAGGGGAACCACAGTCCTCAGTGGATGGTTTAAATGTTACTTTGATGAACATTTAAACTAGCTGAGGGGGTTGTGGATGGAATAAGAAAGGCATAAAATTCTCCCTGCCAGACTAAAGCAGAGAGCATGGAAACATAGAAATATAGAAACATAGAAACATAGAATTTGATGGCAGATAAGGACAGCTTGACCCACTCAGTCTGCCCATTTCTCTACCTAATGGATAAGCTGCAGATCCTAGTTAACCAACAGCCTACTTCTTCCTACCCCATCCCCTAGAATTGCGTTTTGACTGTCCCATGCATGCTTGAATTCCACCACTGTTTTTGACTCCAAAACCACCTCTGGAAGGATGTTCCAGGCATCCACAACCCTCTCTGTGAAAAAATACTTCCTTACATTACCTCTGAGCCTCCCCCCATCTTCAAATTGTGCCCCCTTGTTCTTGCACACCTCTTTTCCTGAAAGTAAAGGAAGATCCTAGGGAGAAAAATCCCAGGGTGCAAAATAAAGAAAAAGCAGTGTGGTAGAAAACAAAGAAAACAGGAACAAGCATTGGCAAAAGACAGGGAAAGGAGACAGGAAAAAGAAAGAGGAGGTAGCAGGCAGAGTGGGAACAAAGCATGGAAGGCCAGTGTACAAATGCAAGAAGTCTAGGAAATAAAATTCTGGACCTAGAGGCCATCATGGTGGAGGCAGACCTGGACATTGTGATCTTTACTGAGTTATGGTGCACTGGGAACCATGACTGGTACATGGCTATACCAAGCTAGGCTTAGTTCAGGAAAGATTGTTTGGGAAGGAAGGGGGGGTGCTATATGTAAAGGACAATTTTTTATTTATTTTATTTATTTATTGAAATGTTTCACCAGGAAGGCACACTGAAAAACAAGTTGCTCATCTCCCAGTGCAACCTGGGGGGTACAGAGTGTGAAAACAGTGATTATATATATAGTTACAATTACATTCAAGGGGGAAATATATAGAGAATAGACAACAAGTTCATCAACACACTGTTTGACTGGCGATTACAATTACACAATGGTATACATACATTTAAGGAAATAAAGTGCTATTTGGAGGAAGAGTAAGAGGGACTGTGGGCTATGAAGGGGAAGGAGAGCAGAGGGAGTCTTTCTGTCATGGCAGTGACATTCTTAATGAGTTATTTGGAAGGAAGAGCCCAGCAAGTCTCTATAGAATCAGTTGTGTCTGACTTGCGATTTACTTCTCTTGGAGTTCCACAGGGGTCCATACTTGGACTCCTGTTGTTCTCCTAATTTATAAACCAAGTTTCCTCTGTTTATACCAAGAGTTGTTGTCTTCTTTATGCAGACGACTTAATTTTATATAATCAGGGTCAGACAATTCAAAATGTCAATGAAGGGTTACTGAGAGATTTTGATACACTTTGTTCTTGGTTATTGTCTAATCAAATGGTCTTGAATGTAAAAAAGACCAAGTGTATGGTTTTTAGAAGTGCTCCCTGGTTCAAGGAGAGCCCCTGTTTGCAAATTTATGTTAGATTTGGTGATTTATTTGAACAAGTAAACAAGTTCAAGTACCTTGGAGTTCTTTTAGATCTTTGCTTGTGTTTTCTCCCTCAGGTTAAAGCAGTAAGTAAAACAATTAACTGTAAGTTGGGGCTGTTATTTAAATTCAAGGCCTTTCTATCATTTGAGTCTTGAAAAACCATTGCCATGGGTACTGTATTGCCCCACCTTGACTATGTTCCTCCCTTGTATTATAACTTGAGAGTAAGGAAGGGTAGGGTTTTGAGTGTGTCATTATCCACCTAGGGATGAATGACCTGGCTGAGAGTGGGATCAGAGCAGTGCAACAGGAGTCTGTGGAGTTGGGGAGTGGCCGTAGACAAGTAGCACACACAGTAACTTTCTCAGAAGTGCTACCAGTCTATGGCGTGGATGAGACTAGGGTATTCTGCACCATGGGATTCAATGACTGGTTGAAAAGCTGGTGCAGAGCTCAGGGATTTGGCTTCATTGGGGTCTGGGGCTCCACCTGCAGGGATGCAGGCCTATATGGGCTCAATGGTCTGCATCTATCCTGGAAGGGAAACAGGATCCTAGGTGATAGGTTTAAATGCTTCAATGGCAAGCATTTAAACTAGCCAAGGGGGGGGCACTGAAGAGGAGAAGGGAAATCCTAGCACCACCAAAAGAAAATCAGGGTAATTAGTGAGGTCAACACCAAGATAGAGCAGTCGATAGGGAGAAGGGCAAGGGTAAATGGAGAAAAAGACAAAGGCAGAAGGGACAGAGATGGGGCAAAAAGAAATAAAGCCATTAAAAAATGGAGGGTAATGAGTACCAACGCCTATAGTCCAGGTAAAAAGCTTCCTGAAATGGTGGACTTGATGGAATGGGGATGTCTGGATATTGTGGCAGTCATAGAAACATGGTACACAGAGAACCACGACTGGGATGTCAACATACCAGGGTACACAATCTACAGGAGGGACAGGGAGGGAAGAAGAGGAGGAGGAATAGCTCTCTATGTAAGGAAAGGGATCAAAGCAACAGAACTAAAGGGTAAACAGGGAGGAGAGGAGACACTGTGGGTCACCCTGGAGACTGGAAATGGTTCCACAATTTGCACAGGGGTTGTATACAGACCCCCATCAAAGGGGAAGGAAATGGACAAGGAAATGATAGAAGGCAACCCTGGGATGGCAGAGAAAGGGGAGATATTGCTGATGGGGGACCTGACTATGCCCTATGTTGACTGGAGCACCTTTGCTGCAGCCACATCCAAGAGCAGGGCCATTCTCAATGCCCTACAGGGGGCATGCCTCAGACAGCTAGTTTTGGAACCCACTCAGGAGAGAGCAATCTTAGACCTGGTACTCTCAAATGGGATGTAGAGAAAGATCTCTGATCTTGAAGTGGGTAGCCATCTGGGAACAAGCGATCACCAAATAACGATAAACTTAGCTGTCGAGTCAAGCCACACAAAAGTGAAGGTACTGGACTTCAGGAGGGCTGATTTTGTCAAAATGGAGAGTGCCTCAGAAAAGCACTAGTAAACATGCAAGAAGGTGTGGTGGAGCAACAATGGGAAACATCAAAACCGCCATCACAGAGGCAACAATCTTTGTGTGAAGCAAATAAATCAAAATGAAAGAAAAAAACACTGTGGTTCTCAAAAGAAGTGGAGGGGAAGGCAAGGGAGAAAAAGATAGCATTCAGGAAGTATAAGGAAACACAGAAGGAGCAGGACAGAGAATTGTACCAGTTAAAGTAGAAGGAAGCGGGTAAGGCAATCAGAATAGCAAAGGCCCAAACTGAGGAAAAGATAGCCAACTCGGTTGAGAAAGGGGATAAAACCTTTTATAGGTACATTAGGAAGCAAAGAAAGACTAAGGCAGGGATACTGAGGCTGAACAAAACGGAAGGTGGTTGGGCAGAGAGCGACAGTGAAAAAGCAGGGATACTGAATGAATACTTCTGCTCAGTATTCACAATGGAAAAGCAGGGGGAAATACCTAATCCGGTCAATAGGAGCACTCTGGATAGGGGGGTTGATATTAGTCCTTTCACAGAATAAAGGGTTCTGAAAGAACTCTTAAAACTGAAGGGGGATAAAGCAATAGGGCCTGATGGGATTCACCCCAGAATTCTAAAAGAACTAAGGGAAGAACTAGTAACACCACTGGTTACCCTTTTTAATAAATCATGGGAGGATGGTGTGGTACCTGAGGACCGGAGGATGGCAGATGTGATTCCCCTTCACAAAACTGTGAGCAAGACAGAGGCAGGAAACTATGGACCTGTCAGTTTGACCTCAGTGGTAGGGAAAATGATGGAATCACTTCTGAAGGAAAGAACTGTTGAGTACCTAAAGGCCAGTGGGGCACAGGACCCAAGGCAGCATGGATTCACAGCGGGAAGGTCATGTCAGACAAATCTAATTGATTTATTTGACTGGGTGACCAAAGCAGTAGACCAGGGAGGGGTTGTGGACATGGTCCACCTAGACTTTAGCAAGGCATTTGACACAGTCTCGCACAAAAGATTAATAAACAAATTAGCCAGCCTGGGAGTGGGTCCCAGGGTTGTAGCCTGGGTAAACACTGGTTGGACAACAGGACACAGCAGGTAATAGTAAATGGAGTCCACAGTGAAGAAGGAGGGTTACTAGTGGGGTACCAGCGGGGTTCAGTACTGGAGTCGGTCCTTTTAATATCTTTATAAGTGACATTGCAGAGGGACTGAAGGAAAGTATGTCTCTTTGCAGATGACACAAAGATCTGCAACAGGGTTGATACACAAGATGGGGTGGAAAGGATAAAAAGGGACTTGTCAGTGTTGGAGGAATGGTCAAATGTATGGCAGCTTAGATTCAATGCAAAGAAGTGCAAAGTAATGCACCTGGGAAATAAAAACCCAATGGAAGAATACACACTGGGGGGGGTGAGATCCATACTGGGATCCATAGGGAGAGGCATCACCAGTAGAAAACAGGAAGTTGTTAGCCCTCTGTACAGACATGTTGGTAAGACCACATCTGGAGTACTGTATACAGTTTTGGAGACCCTATCTCCGCAAAGACATAGACAGGGTGGAGACTGTCCAGGAGGGCAACCAAAATGATGCAGGGTCTGCATCAGAAAACACATGAAGAAAGACTAAAGGAACTAAAGATGTATAGCCTTGAGGAAAGGAGGAGATGGGGACATTATAGAAACTTTAAATACCAAAGGAATCAACAAAGTCCAAGAGGGTAGCATCTTTCAGAAAAAGAGATGTGCAAAAACAAGGGGGCACAATTTGAAGATAGAGGGGGGACGGCTCAGAGGTAATGTGAGGAAGTATTTCTTCACAGAGAGGGTTGTGGATACATGGAACAGCCTTCCTGAGGAGGTCGCAGAGTCAAAAACAGTGGGGGAATTCAAGAATGCATGGGACAGACATAAGGCAATTCTAGTGGGGGGTAGGAGGAAGTAGGCTGTTGGTTAACTAGGATCTGCAGCTTATCTGTTAGGTAGGGAAATAGGCAGACTAGGTGGGCCAAGCAGTCCTTATCTGCCACCAAATTCTATGTTTCTATGTTGTTTCATTCTTGGTGTCCCATTGTTAATACATCATTGTGTTTTATATTTCTACTCTGGGTTGGTTATCTTCCAAGTTAAAGTTACCTATTCTTTTGGTAAATTGATTCACTAGCCTATTTATGCAACAAACCTTTCTCCATTAACAGATCTATTTGATTTCAGGGATTCTCAAGTTAACTTGTGCTCTAATTCAGGATTTATTTTGAAATCAAATGTTAATAAGAATAACTATGGCTATCATTTTTTTATATCTTCTGCTTCTCGTTTGTGGAATGGTTTGCCTTTGTCTCTAAGATCTATCAGTTCCTTGACTGAGTTCAAGGTTAAATTTAAAGGTTGTTTAATATCTGTTGAAGTATGTAATTGTTTGAATTAATTGTATTCAATTGTTTGTTAAGTCTTTGCTGTTAAATGTCCGGGTCAGACCTGAAAAAGGGGTTTGCCCATTGTCTCTACCCAGTATATAAATTTAAAATAAAAAAATAAGGCAAAGGGGGCCAAGACTAGTGCCAGAATGGATAGTTATCCAGCTGAGAGGTGATTTAGAACTAGTCTGTGGTGAGGTGAGGCAATAGCCCTGTTAATCAGCAAGCTAGCTAAGGACTTGATAGGGTTTAGGCAGGCTATTTAAGTGCAAAGGGGTACAAGGGGGGACCAGAAGACTAAAAACCCTACCTGGGGTGGAGCCAGGTGATGACGCTTAGGTAGAGAGGAACAGGAGAGAGTTAGGTAGGATAATAAGTGGGAGGTCTTGCTTGATCTATTCCCCCAGGATGTTGAGAACCCTGCCAGAGGCAAAACCAGGCATAGACCATTGAATGAGAGAGGAGGGGGAGGGAGGCAGGTGAATAGCAGGAGGGTAGAAGGTATGGAAAATAGGTGGGCTTTATAAGTGGGGAGATGAGCATCGAGCTGATGATACAGGCTCAAGGAAGGTAGCTTAAGGAGGACTAAAGCAGGAGCAGCTAGAGGAGAGATGGTTTTGCAGGGCAGATGTGGGGGGGGAGTGCCATGTTTGGGTGGGTAGAGAGTTCATAGCTTCAGGAAGTGGTGGAAGAAACCAGCCTGTCCTATGAGAGTGTAATAGCGGGGGACTAGGAAGGTGCAAGAATCAACAGATGTGAGGGAGTGGGAGGGGTAGAGATGGAGCATGAGCAGTAAGTGGGGAGTTCCCCAAACCAAAATTTGGAAGTAAATTTGGCACAATGGGCGATATGTCTGTTAGCAAGCGGGGAAAATGACAGGGCATGGTAGAGGTTGCAATGATGAGTACAAGATGAGGCATCAAGGGTGAAACGACAGAAGGAGTTAAAGAGAGAGAGTCCAATCTGCCATGGTCACCAAATGTAATTGCGTAATAAAATTACCTTTCTCAGGTTCTTGTTGGAACTACACAAAAGGAAGAGATGACAGACAAGTTGTGTTCAAGTAATAAATGTAATTTATTACTGGTAAATAAGAATAGTACAGGCTTACATCCAACAGTGTAATAATCACTGGGAGAGTATCCAGTCTCCTTACCTATAGGTGCAGTCAAGTCTCTCTGAGAGAAAATATATGATACAAAGGGTCTTATACCCTGATAATTGCTATGGCAACTATAAAAGAAGATACATAAAAAGTAAGTAATTGGCTAAAAACAGGTGGCAAGAGAGTAGCCATCCTAACTAGCATGGGAAAGTTGCTTAGCTAGCAGAAGATAAAATATGAACAATAAGACCTGTGATGCTTTCCAATGTCACTTGCAGTTACAGTTTGCACAAGCACTATAGATGGGACTGTTGACTAACTAATGATTATACAATAAAAATATACTAGAAAACATCTCCCAGTGGTACAATATATTGTGAGACTATAGTGAAGCATAATATGCATTACAAAAGTGCAGTGGAACTCTGATCCTGACACTCATGCTTAAACGACAAGTGTCTGTGCCCTAAGGTTAGTACATATACCTACATATATATTGCTGTCAGCGAGGTGGGGGTACAATCAGGGATGCTGGTCCATGGATAACATTCCCCTCCCCCGCTGCCTCAGAAGGAGCAACAATCCCAGGAAAGTAGTGGAATGGAGTTAAAAAAAGTCATTTGCAAGCCTGATACACAAGCCTTGTAAAGGAATTTGAGTTGTTCTTGGTGTTGTCTTAGAGTACGCACAGACAGCAGAGGGTAAAGATTAGAAAAATAATCAAAAAGGCTTGAATAATAACAAAGCTTTAAAAATCATTTCCAACCAAGTGCTGAATAGGGCAGTACTTAAATCATCATCATTAATAAGGGTATTAAGAACATTACCAGCTTTAGAAATATTATTGCTAATATATATCAAATGTGAATCCTTTCTAGTTAAAAGAGATCTCAAGGAAACTGTCAAAGGGTTAATGTGCACGTTAAACACAGGCAAATACTGAGACAAGGCAAACAAGTATTGCGGATCAGTATCAATAACATCTGGTTCAAGGAGAGGAACAGGAGTTATCGGTATGACCTATAACAGTACTCTGCTATGGAGTAAAGCAAATGTTAGGTGCTTCAATAACACAAGATTTATGACCATAAGCGAATGACTTATAGTTGGTAACAACACAGTACTGGCCATTGGAGTTGTACATGACTCTGACAGATGGAACCCTCCATCACTGTAGATGTATCAGGCAGGCAAAGAACTGGTTAGTGAGCCCTGAAGTGAAGTGATGTACCTCTTCCAGGTAGCTTCGGGATGTAGTTGTTCCAGCGTCAGGCACAGAAGATGCAGCTCTTGAAGATTCAGATTTGTCATCCTCGTCAATACCAGTAAGGTTCAACGGCAATTCATCACCCAAGGTAAAGGCCCAGTCAAGGTGTTCTGGAGAGTAGCCACACACTGGTTTCATAATGTCAAAGACATCACAGCGGCACAGGTAGTACTATCCTTTCTTGGCACAACAGTTTGTGTGGGGTGCCACCCAAGCTTGGAGCACAGCATGGTAGACCAATAAAGATGGAAGATCAGTTCTTTCATGATAGATGTTAGCATCAAGATGTCTGATGGAATGAGTTTCAGAAAGTTTATCAAAGACAGATGTAATGGTGTCAAAGCGGGGCAATGACACCGTAAATATAACAAACATGTTATGTATAGAACAAGTCCTGGTAAAATAGCAAGGTGCTTGATTTGGATATCTGGAGACATATCAAAGATTTCTAGCTGTAGACATAGAAATATTAATAGAATTTTCTAAACACATATTAATACAACCAAGAGATTTGCAGTGAGGACAATACCATTTACCCATTCGTTTATCATGGATAAGCTCTGTAATGCATCCTGTTTCCAAGTCCCTGAAGAGATTGTTAATAGTGGAATATGTAGAGCAATAATCAGAGCATAAAAGTTCATGGGCAATATATTGCTTGCCTGCCTCCTTATTGTTCTGAAAAATAAGTTTATTAATCTTAGACTTGGTATCATTGAAACCTTTAGCAGTTTCCTGCATGTTGTACACTGTAAAATGTTCCTTTTTGCTTAAACCATCTGCACCATGTAATAGTGGAGGTAAATTTAAGAGTTTGTGCTTTGACAGCAGCTATGTCTGATCTATTTCAAATAGACATGCCTGAGCCAAAAAGGCCAGAAATGGTGCCTGCTGCACGGGTGACATCTGCAGTATCACATCTAGTACATGGTCTAGCTTTAGCATTAGATGCGGGCTGAAAGACCCCTATGTGATCAGTGGTATGGGTGCCACTGACTGCATCATTAGTATGTGTCTGATAAGCAGATACAGTATCTGTAAGCATCATACTATAACATTTTAGAAAGTATGTCATGTGAGAGAGAGAGAGAGAGAGACCAATCTCAGCCATATTCCAATGTGTAAGATTGAAAATAACTGGTACATGCATAAATTGCACATTATTAATCAGGGCACCTGGAAAGGAAGTGGTGGTCAAACCACTAGGAGGACCTTCCTCCCGGGGAGGACAGTCAGTCAATTCATCTTCGGTGGGTGGGATTACAGAGAGAAAAAGAGCTGCACGTTCCTCCTCAAAGGTTGGGCAGTCACACCAAGCAGTAAGATTGTATGACCACTATGTCTGGGAAGTCTGTCGAATAGAAAAAGTACCATTTTACGTTGACTTAGTGCATGCGCAGGAACGTTTTTGGAAGAAGTAGCACACTTGGAGGTGTGCCTCCTCCCATCAATGCACTGCTCCCTTGAGCAGGTGTGTCGATCCTGCAATACGGTGCAGGGCTCAATGTGACAGCGGTGTTCCTCTGCCAGCGAGCACCGCTGCCATACTGAGCACGCCATCACAGCGTCCCCCTGCGTCACGCGCTGCCCCCCACGATCGTCACGCCACCCCACAGCTTTGGTGCCGCAAACTTTGTTTGCCTATGAAGTGCCCAATTCCCCGTCAGCTCACAGCCCCCAAACCATCCTGCTGCCACGCTGGGCCAGCCCTGGCGTGGCAAATGTCCTGCTGTTTTGCCGGCGGGGGTGCCCAATCCCCCACTTCGGCTCCTCTTACCCTCCCACGTGTAGTTTGCCGAGTAGAGTACCCAATCCTATCGGCTCCTCCTAGTCATCTTGTGCCATGCTGAGGCCCACTAGCGTGGCAAGCAGTCCTACGTCGTTGTTTTTTTTAACATCTATAAAATAAAAGCGGTCCCACGACCCGTCACCCAGCCCCTCCCACAACCCCACCCACCCTGCTCACCAGCCTCCCACCCCCATACCTCACCTCCGGACTCCAGCGCGGCGATCTTGAGTGGACCGGGAACACAGTCTGCACTCTTCAAAGGCGACCGCGAACTGAGGAAATGCTGGTAAGCTGTATAATGGGCTAGAAAGAGGGTTTCAACTTTATTGCATATCTCAGTCATTTTTGAATTTTGCACCAAATTGTCAACTTGAGTTTTGGGACCCCTTCTCGTGAAAGATGTCACTGTCAGGCGTTATCGGGCCAGAAGGGTGATTTATGAACACTCTTGAGTCACTGCGTAAATCACCCTTCAGCCTGAATAATGCCATGACAATGTATCATTCATGAAATGAAGTCCCAAAAACCATCATGTTGCAAAAACCAAAATACTTATTTCTGGCGTCGTTGCGCAGTTCCTACTCAGGCTCGTAAGTTCGTGAATTTTCAATATTTTCACTCCAGATTTTCAACATTGCCATTTTATCACACCTTCTTATGAGCTGTACAGCTGTCATTTTTCACATCTCACCCAAAATGTGTTTCCTACCATAGCGCACAATGGCGCGATGGGTGTCGTGAAATCAATGTATGGAACACATTAAGAAAATCACAGTGACACTGTTCATGAGCAGAGGTCTTAAAATGGCTATGTTGGAAATTTAGTGAAAAATTCCTAAAATGACTGTTTTACGACCGTGTGTTATGCAGTTCACGCATTGCACGCTTGCGAATTTTCAATATTTGCACCCAGATTTTCAGCATTGCCATTTTACCACACCTCCTCATGAGCAGCACATGTCATTTTTCACATCCTGCCCAAAATGTTTCTGCTCATGTAGCGCATAATGGCGAGTCGGTGTGTGAACTCAATGTATGGGACACATTAAGAAAATCACAGTGACACTGATCATGAGCAGAGGTCTTAAAATGGCTGTGCTGAAAATTTAGTGAAAAAATTCCTAAAAATGACTGTTTTATGAGTCTGCGTTGCGCAGTTCCTACGCACCCTGGTAAGTTTGAGAATTTTCAATATTTTCACTCCAGATTTTCAACATTGCCATTTTACCACACCTCCTTATGAGCACTGCAGCTGTCATTTTTCATATCTTGCCCAAAACGTGTTTCCACCCGTGTAGTGCACAATGGCACAGTCGGTGTGCAAACTCAGTGTATGGGACACATTAAGAAAATCACAGTGTCAGTGTTCATGAGCAGAGATCTTAAAATGGCTATGTTGAAAATTGGCTAAAAAATTCTAAAATGACTGTTTTACGAGCGCAGTACGTACAGTTCCTACACACGCCGTAGGTTTGCGAATTTTCAATATTTCACTCCAGATTTTCAACATTGCCATTTTACCACACTTCCTTATGAGCAGTACAGCTGTCATTTTTCACATCTCACCCAAAATGTGTTTCCATACGTAATGCACAATGGCACAGTCGGTGTGCGAAATCAATGTATGGGACACAGTAAGAAAATCGCAGTGACACTGTTCATGAGCAGAGGTCTTAAAATGGCTATGTTGAAAATTTGGTGAAAAAATTCCTAAAAATGACTTTTACAACCGTGTGTTGCGCAGTTCCTACGCACCCTCGTACGTTTGTGAATTTTCAATATTTGCACTCCAGATTTTCAACATTGCCATTTTACCACACCTCCTCATGAGCAGTACAGCTGTCATTTTTCACATCCTGCCCAAAATGTGTTTCTGCCCATGTAGCGCACAATGGCTCAGTCGGTGTGTGAACTCAATGTATGGGATACATTAAGAAAATCACAGTGACACTGATCATGAGCAGAGGTCTTAAAATGGCTGTGCTGAAAATTTAGTGAAAAAGTCCTAAAATGACTGTTTTATGAGTCTGCGTTATGCAGTTCCTCACTAGCTATATAAGTTTGTGAATTTTCAATATTTCCACCAGATTTTCAACATTGCCATTTTACCACACTTCTCATGAGCAGTACAACTGTCATTTTTCAATCCTGCCTAAAACGTGTTTCCACTTACAGAAGCATACAATGGGGTAATAAAAAGTCTGTTGACAATTTATTGTGCAAATACTAGCAATCGCATAGGCATTAGGGTAATGCACCATACATGCCAAACAATCACTGCAAATACTCTGCAAGCTTAATGTTCGGCATTGACAAATGCTTGTTAGATATGTCAGTGTTAGGCCATCCGTGGAATGTACCTTTGGATAGGCGGGCTACAAGGGTGTGCAGCCATTTAAGTCAGTTCCCCATTGGATAGACAGTGAGGGCCTGTCTGGAGCAACTACCATGGCATTAAGATAGGCATCTGAGCCTTCTTTAACAATAATCATTTTGTCAGGTACACTAATATAAGAACCCATTGGGGCTGAATGTTCAGGTTTACTTAGAAGGTGTTCTACATGTTGTTTATGTCCAGTTGACAGAGGTTTGTTCTGGGAGTCTGTCAGGGAAAATAGTAGGTGTAGTCCCACCAAGGTGAGGAGGTGCAAGATAGCCATCTTACCAGTATATCTAAAACAAAACAGAAAAGGCTTGTTAAGTGTGAGTACTGTTCCACCCTAAGTGGGTTGGGAAAAGTAAGTTTAGTCACCTTTGTACAACTTGAGCTGATTAGCATGGACCTACTTGTCAGTGGTCTTCTTTTGCTATTGAACTCAGACCTGATACAGGGCTAAGTTTGTTGACAATGGGGTATGGGCCTTCCCATTTGCTGGCAAAGGAATGAGTGGGTTGTCTGTATTAGAGAAGCATAACTTGGTCTCCAACTTGCCAGTCAACTTCTTTGACATGCTTAACAAAATGAGCTTTACCTTGTTGTTGAGCCTTACCCATTTGATTGGGAGCGAACAGGTGTCTTCATGATGTCATCATGAAGCTTTTCAATATACTTGTCTACAGATACTCTATCTGCAGTGGGGATGTGGATCAATCAACAGGTGTTCAGGTAATCTCATAGTTCTACCAGTCATAACCTCATAAGGTATACACTGAGTAGTGGCTGCAGGGTACCCCTAATTGCTATCAGGAGTAGCAGCAAGAGGAATACCAATCCTTGGGATTGTCATTGATGAATTTTCATAACATCTGTTTGATTCTTCTGTTGGCTCTTTCTACCTGGCCTAAGGATTGAGGATGGTAAGTGATGTGGAACTTCTGATCTACTCCAAGTAACTGGAGTGTCTGCTTCATCAGCTCAGCTGAAAAACTGGTTCTCTGGTCTGAGTCTACCTTTAAGGGTAGGCCCCACCTGGAGAACAATTGTCAACCAGGATCTTGGCAGTTGTCTTTGCCGTGTTTGTCTTAGTGAGAAATGCTTCTACCCACTTAGAAAACAGATCTGTAACAACAAGTGCATACTTGTTGTTCTTACTGGAGCTGGTGAGGGGGCCAATGAAATCGATGTGTATCACATTCCATGGTCCAGTTTGCCTCTGGGGCAACAATCTGGTGTTTCCTTTTTTATTGAAATTGGATTGTTCTGGGCACACACTATGCAGTTGTCCACATAGTGTTCTACATCCTTGGCCATGCCAGGCCAGCAGATGACTGTTTTGAGTCTCTGGAGGGTGTTTTCTGTCCCCTGGTGTCCACCAGTGAGAGTATCATGAACCATATGGATAAATTTGGTTCATAGGGATTGTGGCGCAACCCACAATTTGTCACCTGTATCTTGTTTTCAATAGCAGATGAGCTTCTGATCATTGGACAAGTGCATATTGTCCAAGTGTCTCTTGTATGGACTACCAACAGGTAGTGGTTGTTCAGTTCCTTTTTTCTAGGAATTTGAACACATCTTTTAGTTCTGGGTCTGATTTCTGTGCAGCAGAAAGATTCAGTGGAGGTGCTGGTACTGGTTTCTGCCTGGTGTTAGCAGCTACTATAGCTGACACAGCTACTGGATGAGTCATTATCCATGTCTCCCTACTCAGTGCCTGCTTTGTGCAGTGAGTTCACTCGATCATTGAATTCATGGCAAGGGTCACATTTACAGTGAGCCTTTACCTTGTCTTATGTACAGTTTCTGAGTAAACTGTTGTGTCAGGAGTGTGTATATATACAAACCATGGCCATTATGAGGAGACTAAAGGAGCTTAATATGTATACCCTTAAGGACAGAAGGGAGAGAGGGACATGATAGAAACTTTTAAGTACCTCAATGGAATCAACAAAGTCCAAGAGGGTAGCATCTTTCAGAAAAGAGCGTGCAAGAACAAGGGACACAATTTAAAGATAGAAGAGGCGGTTCAAGGGCAATGTGAGGAAGTATTATTTCACAAGAGGATAGTGGATGCATGGAACAGCCTTCCTGAGGAGGTTGTGGGGTCTAAAACTGTGGGAGAATTCAAGAATGCATGGGACAGACATAATGCAATTCTTGTTGGGGTTAGGAAGAAATAGACTGTTGGTTAACTAGGATCTGCAGCCTATCCTGTAGGTAGGGAAATGGGCAGACTAGATGGGCCAAGCGGTCCTTATCTGCCGTCAAAGTCTATGTTTCTATGTTTCTAACAGATCTCTATATTTGACAGGTATGCCATCAGAGGATGTAAAATTGTTTCTCTCCCAGAATGGTAAAAACTCAATAAGAGATGAGCAGATCCAGTTGGAGTCTGCAAAAATTATGGCATCCTTGTCACCATGGAGCATGACCTCCAAAGCACAGGCCATGGCTGCCAATTCAGCATACTGTGAGGAGATAACTGCACTTCCTGGAAATGCACCCGAAATTGCCATCTTAATCTTGTATGAGCACTCCAAATCCTGCCACCTGCTCTCCATCCACATAGGAGGTAGAGCTGTCTGTAAAGATATGATACATGCTGGTATCTTCCAGAATTTCAGGTGTAGCCGGTAAGAATGGTCCTGGCTCAGGTAAGTCAGGAGGCTGAAGAGCAGTCATGGGGCTTACCTGTGTAGAGTAGGCCATAGGCCAAGATTGATGGCATTTTGGCAGACAGTATTTTGATGTCCCTGTCCTGGAAAAGCAAAGACCAATGGGTTAGTCTGGTGTTAGAGACTGAACCATCTTTTACTTTGTCTGAAAGCAACAAGTTTGCTGGGGTGTGGCAGGTATGCAAAACAATAGGAGCATACCCAATAATGTACAGAAAATGCTTGACAGACCAAAAGGTTGCCAAGAGTGTCCTTTCACAGAGACTGTATTTCATCTGTACTGTGGATAACATCTGAGATGCATAGGCAATAGGTCTGTGGTACCCATTGTACTTTTCTGCCAGCACTGCAGACATGGCCACATCAGAGGTGGCAGTTTCCAAATGGAAGGGAATGTTTGGGTTGGGACTGATCAGTGCTAGGGCTGAGGCTAAGGCCTGCTTGAGCTGTGCAACAGCTTCAGTGTGAGTGAGGTCCCATGTCCATGGGGCACCCTTTTTCAGAAGTTCATACAAGGGAGTAGCCTTCAAGGCAAAGTCAGGGATAAAGTCGCTGGAGTAGTTTACCATTCCTAGAAAGCATTTGAGTGTTGCCACGCTAGTAGGAAGTGGCAGATCTTGCAAGCCCTGGATCTTCTTGACAGCTGGGCTTCTGCCTTGGTCTGTGATCTGTAAACCTAGGAAAATTACCTGTTTTTTGCACAGTTGTGCTTTAGAAGGGTTTTGAGGCCTGCTCTCTTGAGGAGACACAATATTTCATCTAGAAGTGCCAAATGTTCTTCTTTTGAGGTAGTTGCCACAATCAAATCATCCATGTACTGCAGGATACACTGGGGTATAGAGAACCCCTGCAGGACATCCATCATATGGAGATGGAAGAGGGAGGGGCTATTATGGAATCCCTGGGGAAGACAGGTTCAGGTGTACTGGTGCCCATCAAAGGTGAAGGCAGATTTTTATTGACTAACTTGTGCTACTGGGAATGACCAAAACTCATTAGAGATGTCAAGAGCTGAGAACCACTTTTTGTCAGGGGTCAGTAACTTGAGCACATCAGTGGCCGATGCCACTGTTGGGGCATAGCTGGGGGTTGCTTGATTAAGTTTCCTGTAATCGATTGTAAGTCTCCAAGCTCCATTTGGCTTTTTTACAGGCCAGATAGGCAAATTGATGTCGGAGACACAGGTCCTAGTCACTCCTTGTTATAGCAGTGATTGGATGGTCTCCCTCAGTGATGGCAAGGATTCAGCAGGAAATAGGTACTGCTTTTGCCTCACAGGGTTAGGTCCTGGACTCTCAATAGTTGTGTGCATCCTACCACAATCTTGCTTGTACATCAAGGTGTTTTAGCAGCAAAGGTGCAAGTTCAGAAAACAGGTCATGACTTTTGAATAAAGCCTTGACATCATACTGCTTGTTGTTATAGGAGATTGCTGTCTCTGTGATGTAGACAGCCAGTTCTAAGTGCTGCAACTTTTTTAATATAAAATATATTACTGACTGTCTCTGCTGAAAATCTGATGCTCTAGGGTGACCTCACCCCCCTCAGGTTTCAGCTGAAAGATGAAACCATGAGAAAATGCTGAAAGCAGCATGTATATCACACACACACAGGTTTTAGAGACAATGCGTTACATGTAAGGCCTTAATCAAGGATCCTGTTTGTCTGAGTTTATTACAGCCATGGTTGCTATATCAAAAGCCCTTCTGCACTTTTCAAGATGCAGATCCAACATGGGTGCACGCGCTTTCTCTTGCACGGCTCCTAAATACTGGAACTCTATACCCACTTCTATCTGTCAAGCGACCACCCATGCTAGCTTTAAGAAATTTCACTGTGAGCATCTGCGCACCGCTAACCCCTGCACTTGCTTTAACCCACCTTAAACCTTTACTTTCTCCTTGCCCTCTTTTTTTTTTCCTCTGGACAATCCACTTCTTTGATACCTCTTCCACTCCTCTCTCATACCCTATCATGCCCACTCTCTCATCACCTCCCTCTCTTTCTCTCCTCTTACCACTCTCCCTTCCTCTCCCCTGCACATTAACCACTTAGTTTGGCACTTATTGTACTATTTTTGCAATGCCTGTCTCCTTTCTGTTTTGACTTTCCTGTGTTTACTTGTTCCAATCTGTATTGTAACCTGCATACTAATGTAACATTTTCATTATCATTTTGTCGAAGCAATTGTCTCTCCATCCCTAAGTACTGTTATTCCCTCTGAGCTGTTGCTGCTTTCATGTGCTGCGTCACATGTATCTTGTATATATTTAAACTGTTTTCTCCCGGGTCATGCCTGAAAATAGGCATTCTTATGCCTAGTGCACTTACCCGGTTCCCAAAAGCAAAATAAATAAATAAATAAATATCCATTTTATGACATTAGAGAGGAACCTAAGTTGTTACACAGAGGTGCAAGGTTGTAAATGCTCCTGTGAAGCCTGTGTGAGGGACTATGCAGCATGGATCAAAGAGATGTCATTTGAAACACAAGTCATGCTGAGGATTGCAACATTAATACTTTGAAAAGACATCCTTTTTTTGTATAAAATATATATTTTTTATATATAATCTGACAGAGGAGGAGCTAGCTGACTTCACACAAAAAGGGGTTGGCCAATACAGTTGTTTAAGGAATACTCTGTTTTACTTATACACATTTTTACCTAGACTCTGACAAAGAAAACATCTTTGGAGCACTTTTAAACAAATATTTAAAGAGTCAAATCTAAGTACTGTAAGTAGGAATTTGCACTGTTTAAACCTTCTTCTTTAAAAGATTTGTATGTCTGGTGATATAAGAGTTCTGTATTTTGTGTTTTAAATATTTTAACTATTTTAGTAAAATTCTTTTAGATCTTACTTGGGCTGTCTTTGTCTTCTTTTTAGTTGTAAGAAAAGTATATGGATATTGCAGATACTAAACATAAGTTTGAATGGTGGTACCAAACTGGAAGAGAAACATTTTAAATCTGAGGTTTTTATTAAAGTTTTTAAGGGTTCATCTCTGTATACCTGGTTAGGTGCCTATAGGCAAAGATATCTGACCCCCCCAAAGACAGAAATATCTGAGCCTGTGCAATGGGTATGCTAGCAAGAGGTTCACAGTATGAATGCCTTCAAGACTTGAGACCAAAGGTTGATCCAAACTCACAAAACAGACAAGAGGGTTACCTTGTTCTGTTAAACTGTTCACAAGACTGTGCTCAGAGGTTGGCACTTTGGGAGTAGAGGGCCTGACCTGCTGAGTGGGTTTGTGACAGATTGGTTGGCAGGGATGGGATAGTTTTGGTATCACAAGCTTTATTGTTCTGTGTCAGCTGAGACTGTAAGCTCTCTTGCAAAGAAAGAAAAAGACAGTTTTATTTTAAAAAGGAAACAGAACTATATATTACTTGGCGACAGTCAAGTTCCTACCGATTTTATTTTTTTTCTAAAGTGCAGTCAGAGTAGCAGTAGTCAGAAAGATGACTTCCAACTACAGCAGGCACACTGTAGATTACTTAAGGCAGTTGCGTGGGGACAGAGGAGTCCCATTCGAGGTGAAAGAAAGCAAGCAGAGCCTCATAGATGCCCTGATGGTAGCAGATACCCAGAGCAGCGAGTCACCAACCATGACTAGAAAGGACCAAACCTCAAGTGTGGAAGGGCTAGCAGCCAGTGAAGGATCCAGAGCCGATGAGGAGGACAGCAGGGCCACTGTCAGTGAAGGGCTGCAGCAGCAGGGGAAGGTCACCAGTATCCTGAATCCAGAGGTACTCAGGCTGCAAATTGAGTTGCGCAGGATGGTGCTGGAGTTCAGAGGGAGGCAAAGCGAGAGAAGCGAATGGCAGACCATGAGGCAGAGCGAGAATGCCTGGGCAGAGAGAGAGAGAGAGGAGCACCAGAGGCAACACAAACTGGAGAAGCTACGACTCCGACCAGCGGCAGCAGAGCAGGTAAGTGGCTTGGGTTTAACTGGGACTGCAGGACTGGGTTACAAATTGAACTCCAAATTAATAGCTGAGTTTAAAGAAAGGGAGGACATGCATGCCTTTTTAAATTCTTTGAAAAAGTTTGTATTCAGACTAAAATTTCTAGAGAGTCCTGGAGCTTCCAGTTATTCCGCTACTTAACGAGAAAGCTCAGGATGCTTTGGGTCAAATGGACAATGAGGACAGCAATGATTACAGCAAGCTAAAAGCTGCACTGTTAAAAGGTTTGAATTAACTGCTGAATCATACAGAGCTAAATTCTGTAAGTTCAGAAGAAGCCCTGATATGAGCTACGAGGAGCTAGCCATGAAACAACGTCAGTTTTTAAAACATTGGTGGGAAGGAATTGAGGCAAACTCTGTTGATAAAATTGAAAATGTGATTTTATTAGAACGGTTTTATTTGGCATGCCCAGGAGAACTAAAAACCTGGCTAGAGGACCGAGATCCAAAAACAGTGCAAGAGGCTGCTGAATTCTTGGACCACTATGCCAAGAGCAGACCTGCTCTGAGTGTGAATGGGGCAGGTGTAGCAGCACAGAAAGGGAAAAGCGCACCTTCAGGGCAGCTAAAACCCTCACTGCCTTCACCAAAACCAGTTAGCCCCAGGTTTCAAAGAAAAGATTTCTCTGAAGTAAGAAATGCATGTTGACTGTGTAAAGAGACTGGGCATATTGCCAGACAGTGTCCAAAAATGGTGAGCAATAATACACAACAGGGAGCTAGAAAAGAAGTGGGTTGCTTGTGTGTCCCTGGAAGCATGCCAGTGAACATGAGGGAACACATGCACCCAGTCATGGTGAGTGGTATACAGGTGCAGGGGTTATGGGACACAGGGGCATCCCTGACATTAGTAAAGGGGGATCTGGTACAGCCTGGTCAGTTTATACCCAATAAATACGTCACTGTACAAGGATTTACTGGTGAAGCGAAAACATTGCCACTGGCTAATGTTCTCCTGGACTGGGGTGAAACAGGGGGAACTGTGCAACAGGTGGCTGTAGCCAAAACATAAGCAGTGGATGTGATCCTGGTTAACAATCTCCAACAGGGGATGGTATGTGCAGTTACCCATAGCCAAGCAGCAAGGAAAAATTGTAGTTCCCTGAACCCTACAGAAGCCATTGTGGAAACCACTGGGAGGCTGGTTCCCCAGCCTGTGGCTCCTGATATGGAGACTGATAAAAGGGGGTGAGAATTTTCCCTGGTAGCAAGTGACCACACAGCTACAGAAGGTTACTCCGAAGAGAGAGGGGTGACCCATTGTCAGAGGGTTGGGATTGAAAGTGATCCTGACGGCCCTGACGCTAGTGCTAGGGACCCTAGTTTAGCGACTGAAGGGACCTGTCCCATGCTTGGGACTGTGTGAGGGTTTGCAGCTGCTCAGAGGAGTGACCCTAGTTTAAAGAAGCTGATGGCTTGGGCAGACTCAGACGGCACACAAGTAGGTGACGGCAGACATAAGGTTTATTGGGAAAATGGACTTATGTTTACACAGGCAGTACAGACAGAGGGAGGGATGCTAGGCAGGCAGCTTGTCATTCCCCAGGGGTATTGTGAGCAGTTGCTCAAAATTGTACATGATATTCCCTTGTCTGGTCATCTGGAAATTGCCTGCACTACACAGAGGTTAGCCCAGAATTTCTACTGGCCTAACTTCACCCAGCAGGTGAAGGAGTATTGCAGGTCTTGTCACCGGTGCCAGGAAATAGGGAAGGTGGGCAAGAAAACCCAAGCCACCCTGATTCCATTGCCCATAGTGGAGGAGCCATTCCAGAGGGTGGGAATGGATATTGTGGGGCCTTTAAATACTCCCCAACTCCTCAGGGAAGAGATTCATCCTAACTGTGGTGGATTATGCCACCCGGAACCCGGAGGCAGTCGCCCTATCCTCACTGAGGACAGACAAAGTGGTAGATGCCTTACTTGGGATTTTCTCTCATGTTGGGTTTAAGTAGGATGTAATCACCGATCAAGGGGGTTCCTTCATGTCAGACCTGATGAAATGTTTATGGGAGAAGTGTGGGGTGGTGCAGAGATGCACAACACGGTATCACCCACAAGCCAATGGACTTGTGGAATGATTCAATGGTACCCTAAAGTCAATGCTCCGGGCTTTTGCTGAACAGCATGGGAGGGACTGAGAGAAATGCCTTCCCCACCTGTTGTTTGCATACAGGGAGGTGCCCCAAGAGTCAAGAGGATTTTCCCCCTCTGAACTCTTATATGGACGTCGGGTACGTGGTCCCCTAGACTTGATCTGGGAGGACTGAGAAGGCAAGCATGCCACCCAAGGAACTCCCATTGTGGATTATGTCTTTAGGTTTAGGGAAAGGCTGAAGGAGCTTATGGGGACAGCCCAGAGCAACCTTGCAGCTGCCCAACAGAAACAAAAGTGTGGTGCGACCGCAGAGCCAGAGCTCGCTCATACATGGTGGGTCAGAAGTCATGGTTCTTATTCTGGTCCGGAAAGACAAGCTGCAAGCTGAGTGGGCAGGACCGTCAAAGTGGTTAGGGACGTGAAATGGCGTGAGCTACATTGTGGAGTTATCTGACAGAAGACAGACAGAAAGGATGTACCATGTCAACATGATGAAGCCATATGAAAATAGGGCTGACATGGTGTTTGCAGTGTGTAGTCATGGGGAGGAGACAGATGAAGGAGACCCCCTTCTGGACTTGCTGGAGGAAAGTAAGCAGGAGTTCTCTGTGGAGGCAGTAAAATTGTCTCCTCAGCTGGCCCTGGACCAGATCCAGAAAGTAAGGGAGGTTTTAGCAGACTTTGCCCCCTTGTTTAGCACCAAGCCTGGACTAACCCCCTTTAGCAACACACAATGTGGAGACAGAGACACAGATGCCCATACTGCAGACAGCATATCGGGTGTCAGAGGCTGTCCAAAAGGACATTAGGAGGGAAATGGAGGAGATGTTGGATTTAGGGGTAATCCAGAGATCCCACAGCCCCTGGGCCTCACCCGTAGTCCTTGTTCCCAAGCCAGATGGCTCAACTGTTTCTGTGTGGACTATCATGGACTGAATGCAGTCATGAAGTCAACGCCCACCGATGCCCTGGACGGATGAACTCCTGGACAAGTTGGGGGTGACCTACCGACTATTGACCTGACCAAGGGTATTGGCAGGTAGAATTGACAGACAGAGCTATAGAGAGGTCAGCCTTCATCACTCTGATAGGCTTATGAGTTTAAAGTAATGCCTTTCAGAATGAAAGAACACCCAGCCACTTTCCAAAGGTTGGTGAACCAGGTGTTAAATGGTGCTGAGGAGTGCAGCCATCGTGTACCTGGATGACATTGCCATCTTTAGTACCAGCTGTGAGGAACACCAATCCCACCTTAGGGAAGTGCTGGGCAGGATGCAGCAGGCCGGGCTCACTGTCAAAGCTGAGAAGTGCTAGGTGGCCATGGGAGAAGTGGCATACCTCGGGCATGTGGTAGGCCGGGGACAGATCTGTCCTAACCAAATAAAGATAGAGGTGATCCAGGCATGGCCCAGACCAGAAGCCCAGAAGCAGGTCAGGAGCTTTCTAGGGACAGCAGGGTACTACAGGAAATTTGTACCCAATTACAGAGCCTTGGCTGCTCCCCTATCTGACCTGACAAAGAAAAAGATGCCAAAGAAAATTACCTAGGTCCCAGCCTGTGAGGAAGCCTTTACCAGGCTGAAGGAGGCACTGTGCAGTGCTCCTGTTTTGACAAGTCCTGACTATACCAAAACCTTTATAGTTCAGACGGACACCTCAGACATGGGTATTGGGGCAGTACTGAGCCAGACGTCCAGCCAAGGGACAGATCACCCAGTAGTGTACCTGAGCAGAAAGCTACTTCCCAGGGAGCAAGCGTACTCCACCATGGAAAAGGAGTGTCTTGCCATAGTGTGGGCCCTAAAGAAGCTAGAGCCATACTTGTATGGGTAGAATTTTGTGGTGCAGACTGACCACAACCCCCTGGTTTGGCTGATGCAGATGGGGAAAAACAATGGCAGACTACTAAGATGAAGTCTTGCTTTACAAGGGTATGATTTAAAAATCATACATAGGGCTGGAGCAAAGAATCAGAACTCAGATGGCCTGTCTAGGGTCTATGAGGAGTTAACTGATTTCGGAAGCTCATCCCATGTAGGGGCTAGAACCCCCAAATTCAGTCTAGGTGGGAAGGAATTGTGACGTAGACAGCCAGTTCTGAGTGTTGTATCATTTTTTTAATATAAAATGTATTACTGTCTATCTCTACTGAAACTCTGATGCTCTAGGAGTGACCTCACCCCTCCCAGGTTTCAGCTGAAAGGTGAAAGTAATGAGAAAATGCTGAAAACAGCATGTGTATCACCTGCGCTCAAGTTTTAGAAACAATGTGTTACACATAATGCCTTAATCAAGGATCCTGTTTGTCTGAGTTTATTACAGCTGTAGTTGCTATATCATATCCATTTTATGATGTTGGAGATGAACCTAGGCTGTTACACAGAGGTGCAAGGTTGTAAATGCTCCTGTGAAGCCTGTGTGTGAGGATGATGCAGCATGGGTCAAAGAGATGTCATTTGAAACATGAGTCATGCTGAGGATTGCAAAATTAATACTTTGAAAAGACATCCTGTTTTTGTATAAGATACTGTATATATTTTTTATATATAATCTGATAGAGGAGGAGCTAGCTGACCTCACACAAAAAGAGGTTGGCAAATACAGTTGTTTAAGGAATACTCTGTTTTACTTACACACATTTTTACCTTGACTCTGACAAAGAAAACATCTGTGGAACACTTTTAAACAAGTATTTAGAAAGATAGTCAAATCTCAGTACTGTAAGTAGGAATTTGCATTGTTTAAACCTTCTTCTTTTAAAAGATTTGTATGTCTGGTGATATAAGAGTTCTGTATTTTGTGTTTTACATATTTTTAACTATTTTAGTAAAATTCTTTTTAGAACTTACTTGGTCTGTCTTTGACTTCTTTTTAGTTGTAAGAAAAGTATTTGGTTATTGCAGATACTAAACATAAGTTTAAATGGTGGTACCAAACTGGGAAGAGAAGTGTTTTAAATCTGAGGTCTGACCTGCTGAGTGGGTTTGTGACAGCCACCACATGTGAATCTGGGATGGTGACAGCGTGACATTGTCCTTTGAGCTGAAGAAGTAGCCTGTTGGCTAAGTCCACTACACAGCCATGCAATGCAAGGAAATCAATTCCTAGTATGTTGGGGTGATGATGTAATATCAAGAGGTTAAAGGTAAAATCAGTCATGAGGTGGCCTACAACACCACAGGCAAAGACACAGATTGGTAGGTGTGTAGCTAAGTACCATCTACACCCTGAGCACTGGTCTTCCAGCTCACAGACCAGTCAGACATGGCTGGGTTCTCCTCATGGAGAATAGACATGGCTGCTCCGGTATCCAGAAGCATGTCTAGTTGGCGGCCCCAGACCGTGGCCTTCACACAAGGCCATCCATTCATGTCAACAAGCAAGTCACTCACAATCCAGACTGGGGCCTGTAATTGTCAATCCATGCAATTCTCATAATCTTCGTCATTATCCTGTTCCTTAAATCTGAGGCCTGCAGGATCCCATTAGGCCTCCCTGATGTCCTGCAAAGGATACAGATATTGTACCTGTGACATCACAGGCACGACAGTGGCCTGCTCCGTTGGTTCCTCCCTGGTCATCACATCAGCCTGGCCAGTACCTGATACCACTAAGGGATACTTTCCTCAGCTGCTAGGTTGTTCAGTAGCTAAGAGCAGGAATGGATTTTTGTTGCTGACCGGTGCAAAGGCAGCTATGGTACACATAGATGTGGCCTCTTTTCTGGCATAGGCCTCCTCCAGTTGTTTACGGAGTGTCTTGTTCTCATCCTTAAGGGTCTGATAGCTGGGACCGTTATGGTACTTGCCATCAGATTGGACATTTGGATTTTCCAATTGTTCTTGTCCCTATTTCTGTTGTTTCTATAATTCCGGTCCCCCCCCCCCCATACAACTGCTTGTTGTCGGAAGGGTCTCCTGCTTCTCGTTATTGTCTTCCACAGTGTAATGGGTCAGCGTGGCGTGCACTGCAGCGACTTGGGCTGAGACTACCTGGGCCATCTGGGTTTGGATAGCGGCAGCCTTATTTTTACTGGAAGCAAGGTTACGGAGGTAGATCTGAAAGGCATGCTCTGTCTTGGTGAGGATCTCAGCAAAGGTGTCGGTCTCCAGGAAAATGTTGAGTTCAACTTTCACGGAGGCCTGGAGTCATATTCCGGATGTACAGAGCCTTGTACTTGATTTGGTCTTTGTGTGCAAGCTCACCCGCTAGGCCTTTTCCAGCCTTGTTGGTGAGCCACAACCATTGATGGAAGCCACTGGGCCTTCCTTCACACTCTGCTTAACCTTGTAGGCCAAGCAGGCTTCAGTGATACCTGGGTCATTGGCAGCAAGGAGTGCCTGAACAATATCATTGTAGGCAAGCATCTCGCAATTGCAGACTGCGTCTGGGAGCTTGGCCTGGAGGGTAGGTTCAATGGTCTGTTGCAAGACTTGAACCTGGCACTCAGGTTGGAGAGAAAGCTTCTCACAGAAGGAGTGCACTTTCTCCAAATGGCAACTGAGGTTGTCGGTCAGACCCATCTGTCCGATGCTTTGAGCAATTTGCTGAACAGAATGAACAACCTGAAGGGAGTTGGTCATACAGGGAATCACATTCAATTCCATGCAACCCATAGCACCGCGGAGGGCAGCTTCCAGAGCCTCATCAGTGACTGCTCCGAAAGCATGGTCCTGGGTTACAGTATCTTCAAACATGTGGTCAAGTTCAGTCTTGGATGATCCTGTGACCCTCAGGTGTAATCCATATTAGTAAAGGCTTCTTGTATCATGCCACAAACGTCCATATTGTCTTCACTGGAGAGGGAGCCAATGGAAGCACACTACTCGGGGTGGTCAACCTCCGTGTCATGGGAGCCACCATGTTTGTGTTGACGTGGCAATGTATGGGGCATGCCAACATGGCCACCATCTTGTGGATGGCTGGTAAATGCCACTGCCCTATGGGGCTTGGACTTGGATGTGACGAGAAGAGTCAGTTCTCTGTAGTCAGAGTCATCATCACCGGATGACACAATGTCAATGGGTGTATACTGGAAACCATTCATGGCTTTAACATGGCCAGTGAGAACCTCTTGCTGATGGCGCATTTTCATCATCTTTGCTCTACACCTCTTATGACAAACTTTGGCAGTACCCTGCTCAATACCCTTCTCTGCCTCATGCTGAAATACTCTGTACGCGGTGCCCAATTCAATGTTTTCCCTAAGCTCTTTGTCTAGCTCATGCATCAACCTTTCCTTCTCTTCCTTCATCTCAGTATTATCCTCTCTCAAACCTTTGTTCGTATCACTCAGAATATTATTCAAATAAGTTAATTGTTTCTTATCACATTTCAACCTTTCACAATCATCTTTCAACATGCAAGTTTTACACTCTGAGTCTTGAGCAGTACAATGCAACAGTCTGTTATTGTGTGATTGTGGAGTGACTGTGTCTCCGCTGCTAGTTTCTGTTCCCTTTTCTGTAACTCCGATGTCTGCAAGTCCATCTCTTTTTTTAGAGATGCATTTTGCTGTTAAAGGGAGGCACACTTTGCTGTGAGACTCTCAACAACGGTATGTAGAGCCGCAACCAAGAGACCCTTAAGGTTGTGCTTCTTGGATTAACATTTGAACTCTAAGTATTGGTCTGAAATTCAGAGCAAGGGGTTTTCTGCAGACTTCGCAGCAAGTGCAAAATCTGTCCATCCGCCATGGGATGTGAGGTAGTTTGAGACATCCAGTCTCAACTCTGTGCAAAGTTCAGGCATGACAAACAAGGGGAAAACAAACAAACAAACAAAGAAGCAGTTGGAAAACTGGATAAATCCTTGGTGCCATCACCCAACAGCTTTCCAGTCCCCTGTGGGAAAATGGTGGTGCCAAGGCAGTTTGCTGTCACTCACAGATGGAGTGTATAAGGGTCCAGAGTGGATGTGCCATGCCCAAGACCACGACAGAGTGTATCCATCAGAATAGCAACCACTGTAAGTACGAGTAGGTCCAAGTAGGCAAGAAAGGCACTACACTACTCGACATTCAAAATTAATTGAATGGAATCATCCTTTGTACATTCTAATCTTTTCACAGTCACCAAATGTAACTGAGTAATACAATCACCTTTCTCAGGTTCTTGTTGGTGTCCAAGTAATAAATGTCATTTATTACTGGTAAATAAGCATAATACAGACTTACAACCAACAGTGTAATAATCACTGGGAGAGTATCCAGTCTCCTTACCTACAGGTGCAGTCAAGTCTCTCTGAGAGAAAATATATGATACAAAGGGTCTTATACCCTGATAATTGCTATGGCAACTATACAAAAGATACATAAAAAGTAAGTAATTGGCTAAAAACAGGTGGCCAAAGAGTAATCATCCTAACTAGCATGGGAAAGTTGCTTAGCTAGCAGAAGATAAAATATGAACCATAAGACCTGTGATGCTTTCCAAGGTCACTTGCAGTTACAATTTGCACAAGCACTAAAGATATCACTGTTGTCTAACTAATGATTATACAATAAAAATATACTAGAAAACATCTCCCAGTGGTACAATATATTGTGAGAATATAGTGAAGCATAATATGCATTACAAAAGTACAATAGAACTCTGATCCTGACACTTATGCTTAAACGACAAGTGTCTGTGCTCTAAGGTTAGTACATATACCTACATATATATTGCTGTCCATGAGGTTGGGGTACAATCGGGGTGCTGGTTCATGGATAACAGGGAGGATTTGGGAGCAGCACCATAGAGTATGTCACAGTAGTCAAAACTGGGGAGTATCATCTTCTGGACCAGTTCACACCGCGCAGCAGGAGGGATGCAACTATGGTTTCTTTATAGGGCACCAAGCTTGGGGTGCAGTTTTTGCAGAATAATGTTGATGTGTCCAGAGAAGCTGAGGGGCTGGTCCAATAAAACCCCCAAGATATCTGAATGAGGAAGTGTCCTCAAGAATTGTCCCATCCAAGGTGTGGAAGGAGGGTAGGGGATGAGGCTAAGACAGTGTCTGCCTGGTGCCAAAGGTCATGGAGACAGTCTTCTTGGCATTCAGGGATAGTTGATGAGAGGCAAACCACAGCTGGACTTGACGGAAGCCACACTGGAGGGTGGTTGCTACATTAATAGGGAGTATGCCTGAGGTAAACAAGACAATGTCATCAGCATACATGAGGATTGAGCAGGACAGGGAGCAGACAGAGGGCAAGTCATTAAGTATGGAGAAGAGAATGGGACCAGCACTGAGCCCTGAGGGACTTCAGTGGTGATGGGGAGGGGAGAAGAGATTGCATCCTGAACCCTGACTGATTGCATTCTGCCTGTGAGATAGGTGCTGAACCAGTTGTAGCAGGGGTAGACAGACCAGCTGTCTTGAGAGGCTCAAGAAGCAGGGCATGGGAGACTGTGTCAAAAGCCTTAGCTAGGCCAACAAAGATGACAGAGGTGATGAGGCTCTTATCCATTCTAGTAAAGATGGAGTCAGTGAGCCTGAGAATATCAAAGTGATGGAGACACATGGAGTCTGGGATGAATGGGGGTTTCAGGTATTATGGGTTACCCTGCAGACAGGAACTGGAGTCACTATTTGCACTGGCATGACTGAAAGACCTCCAACATGGGGGAGAAACTGAATAAGGTACTGGTGGAAGCCATTAGTACACTGGCAGAAAAAGAGGAGGTGCTGATGGTGGTGGACTTCAGTATGCCAGATGTACATTGAAGCCTCCCAGCCATGGCCTCAGCTAGAAGCAAGGACATCATAAAATCCCAGCAGAGAGTGTTTCTCAGGCAGTTAGTCAGGGATCCCACTCATGATGGGGCAATACTGGACCTGATGCTCACAAACAGGGATAGTACTGCAGATGTCAAGGTGGGAGGCCACCTGGGGAGATCAGTTTTCACTGCACGGTGTGGTTCAACATAAGGACAGCAGTGGAAGCAGACCACACAAGGACAAGGGTCCTGGATTTCAGGAGGGCAGATTTTAAAGAAATTTGTGAATGCCTCAAAGACAAACTGACAGTGGGGGATGATCTGGGTTGGGTGAAGGAGCAGTGGGCTAAGTTTAAGGAAGGCATAGTAAAGGCAACAAACCTTTATCTAGGACTCACTTTTCCACACTCATACTCATAGTTTTTGATGAAATGTATGACAGAAGGTTAGCTCAGTTTCTTTATCTGTATGTTACAGTGTATGTATGCCATTTATGGGTCTGTAATATGTTTTAGTGCATATGAGCTTTACTTCTGTATGAGATTATTACTTTGTTTGTGTTAGTTATGTTTGTTAAAAATATTTAAAACATTTCAGTAAAAAGATTAACTACAAAAAAAAGCAAGAAACCTCTATGCAAAGAAAGTGAGCAAAAACAAGACAGAAAAAAGCATTTGTCAATGCCGAATTTTTGTTTGCTGGTATTAGCATTGGGAAATCCAGGAGTTATACAGATGCAGAATAGGAATGGCAGTGAAGAATTGAAGTTCACGCTAACCCCACCTCCATCCTGTAGAGAAGGACAGGCATTAGGGTAAGTGTTTGGGTCATCGACCATGATGGTCATGACATGTCACCTCACCCTATTCTGCAGACACCGACGTGTGTTGAGGTGTGCCTTAGGGTGTTTGGCTTTACAGTCACCCCATTCCATAAGGACATATGCTGAAATGAGCTCAGCATAGGAAAATGGGTGAAGTCTGGGGCCAAACAGTCCAAGGTACACCTTGATGCTGCATGTGGCTGGGGGTGGGGGTGGGATGGCATGAGCAGCACAGTCGGCAATCCAAAGGCACACCCTGATGGCTGTCCATCTGTATAGGGTAGGACATTATGGTTAGGAACCCTAACACCTCAGGCATTTGTTGATATTTACAGTACAAATTTTCAACATGGCCTTTTTGTGGCCCCACCTCATGAAAGTATTTGAAACCTCTTCTCATGAAGAGTGGCAGTGTGATTTTGTCAATGTGTCCCGAACATTGACTTCTAATAGTGACAGTGCCATTCTACGCCACATGTACGAAAACACAGATTGGGTAGGATGTGAAGAATGGCAGCTGTACCATCCATAGGGAGGTGTGAAGAGATGGGAATGTTGAAAATCTGTAGTGGGAATATTAAAATGCTCGCACTTCTGAGTATACTTGAGAAATTACGCAACACATCGCATACCTACATCATTTATGGACTTTTTTCACTAGATTTTCAACACACGCGATTTTACGACCTGTGCTCATGAACAGTGTCACTACGATTTTCTTAATGTGTCCTGAACACTGATTTCCCACAGCAAACACGGTATTCTGCACCAGAAATGCAAAATGCATTTTGGCCAGGATGTGAAAAATGACAGCTGTACTGTTCATAAGGAGGTGTGAAAAAATGGCAATGTTGAAAATCTGGAGTGAAAATATTACAAATGTGCAAAGTTATGGCGTGCATGGAAACTGCGCAATGCACGCTCGTAACACAGTCATTTTATGGACTTTCATCACCAAATTTTCAACATAGGCATTTTAGGACCTCTGCCAATGAACAGTGTCACTGTGATTTTCATAATGGGTCCTGAACATGGATTTCCACAGCGACTTCACTTATTCTGTGCTAGAAGTGTGAAAACACATTTCAGCCAGGATGTGAAAAATGGCATCTGCACTGTTCATAAGGAAGTGTGGAAAAATGGTAATGTTGAAATATGGAGTGAAAATGTTGCAAATGTGTCAAGTTACGAGCATGCGTGAAACTGCGAAACTCACGCTTGTAACACAGCAAACACGGTATTCTGCCAGAAGTGCCAAAACACATTTCAGCCAGAATGTGAAAAATGACAGCTGTACTGTTCATAAGGAGGTGCAGACAAATGGCTATGCTGGCAATCTGGAGTGAAATTATTGCAAATGTGCGAAGTTAAGAGGGTGCATGGAAACTGCGCAATGCACGCTCGTAACACAGTCATTTTATGGACTTTTGCCACTAAATTTTCAACATAGGCATTTTAGGACCTCTGCTAATGAACAGCATCACTGTGATTTTCATAATGTGCCCTGAACATGAATTTCCCACAGCGACCACGCTATTCTGTACCAGAAGTGCGAAAACACATTTCAGCCAGAATGTGAAAAATGACAGCTGTACTGTTCATAAGGAGGTGCGGAAAAATGCCAATGTTGAAAATCTGGAGTGAAAATATTGCAGATTCGCAAAGTTATGAGCATGCGTAACAACTGCGCAATGCAAGCTCATAAAACAGTCATTTCTTGGATTTTTTTCCACCAAATTTGCAACGCAGACTTTTTGAGAGCCCACCTCATGAACACTGGCACTGTTGTTTTGTTAATAAGTCCTGAAAGGTGATTCCGCACAGTGACCACAAAATCACCTTTTGGGGCAGAATAACACCATGACAGTGCCTGAATTCATGAGGAGGGGTCTCAAAAACCCCATGTTGAAAATTTGGTGTCAAAATTCCAAAAATGCCGGAGATATGCATCAAAGTTGGAAAAACCTATTTATGCCATTGCACAGCTTACTGGCAAATTCCTCAGTTGCGATCGGCTTTGAAGAATGCAGAGCGTGTTCTCGGTCCATTGAAGATCATCGCTGGGCTCTGGAAGTAAGTATGGGGTGAGGGGTGTGGGGAGGCAGGGTGCTCTAGAGGGTGGGAGCGGGTTGTGGGAGGGGCAGGGAGACTACGAGGGACCATTTTCTTTTGTACAGGTTACAAAACGAAAAAAACATTCTGGAACATTTTTTATCAGGGCATGTGGCTTGCTGGGGTGGACTCCCAGCATGTCAATGAATATTTTGGGGGCAGCTGTGGCCGATGGGGGATTGGTCACCCCCTCAGCACAAATCTAGTGTTTTTTTGTGTGGGGGGGACATTATGCCAATAAGTGGGCTTTCCTATCAGCAAATCAAACTAGGAGGGACATAATCCTAACAGGGGAGTGGGCGCCCCATTTGCAACTATAAAATAAGGACAGGGACTGAAGCTGGCGGGATTGGGGGCCCCGTCAGCAAAACACACTGTTGTGGGGAGGGGCACATGCTGCCGAGGGGGATTGGGCACCTCCTCAGCAGTGGGAGCTTATCAATATTGTTTGTGAACATGCCGGCAAGCCACCACCATGTTCACAAACAATATTACAATAGCAACGTTCCGGCCAGCAATGACGGGTCGCTCCCTCATTGCAGTGGAATGGCTGATGCTGCAATGACGAGACAGCCCGATTGCTGCAGTGAAAATGTTAGAAGTTGGTGGAACTTCTGGAAGCCAGTGTCATCAGCACACTGTGCCTCCATTAGTGCACCTCTGCCAAACCCCCAAATGCGTATCTTTGTTTGCTGCCACACTGCCACACCTCCACAACCTGCTTCTCTCTAAACTGTCGCATAATGTTTCTTGCGCATGCATGCAAGCAAATATAAAAGAGACTGCTATGGTTCTTAAAGGAAGTGGCTGGAGAGGTAAAGGCTAAAGAGTACTGTAGTATTCAGAAAGTAAAGAGGCAGAAGGGAGATGACAGGTGGGTGTACCCCTGTAAATCTATTTTACCTCCTGTAAATGCTATTGTTATTATTGTAATATCCCTTGCTGCTTTGAACACTGCTGTTTTAAACTATGCTATGTCTTCTGTTTGTACATTATCCTGTATTATGAACCAGTGATCGTAAATGGAGAAAGCTGATTGGCCGAGAGAGGGTTTTTGAAGCCGTGATGATATCGGGCTACATCATCGCCTTCAGAAAACCTCAGTCCTAACTTTCTCACCAGCGAATAAAAAATAATTCCAACAACAATGGGCAGCCATGCTGAACTTACAGTCGGCAGCACAATAGCTCCTCACGTACTCCACTTGCATCATTCTTTTACACAAAAATTCCCCATGATCAGCTGCTCCTGTTCGTCTCCGGCAGTGGTCTTACAATCGGACATAAAATAAAATACTGAATTCACCACTGATGTAAAAAAATATTTCATTACTCAAAGTAATGTTTTTTCACCTGGCAACTGCCTTTTGAAAAGCTAAACACGAGACTCGAGCATGCGTATCGGCATCTGTGGCGGACACTGATGCGTTTCCTCAGAGTCACGGCTTTAGTTTTCAAAAGCACTTCCGACTAAAATAACACTCATTTAAGCACTACACTAGTATTTTGACATCAGGGTGAACTTATAAATTAATTTCTATGTTCAGAAAATACCGTCAAAAGTGATTTCGTCATGGTTGCCAGCACCATTCCTGCTCGGGAATTCAGAACCTTGTCACCCGCTGAACAAGCAACTACAAATTTAAAAAAAAATTAATTCAATTCACAACCTAGTTCTTCCTCATTCTAACAAAGCATTACAATAAGGCCACCTACCACCCACATCAAAAACTAAATGGACTATATTATTTCAATGTATCCCTACACATTACAAAATGCATTACTAAAACATTTTAGAAGCTTTTTGTAAAATATTTTATTGATACATATATGCAATCCAGTTCATAATAGCAATAATGCACTCCAGGGTGTGGTATATCATGGGATATCGTCACTTCTCGGGTCGTTGGACGCACTCGGCCAGTGGCGAGCCCAACCACCCGAGGCATGACAATATCCCCACGATATACCACACCTGTTGTGCATTATTGCTTAATTATGCCTGATATGTGCCTCTTGGCCCAGGTTGTGCCTGTAAATGGTCCATTGGACCAGTGCACTTATCTGGTAAACAAAGTCATAAATAAAGATGTATTACAAAAAGCAGATGGAAGTAGGGAAAGCCGTGAGAAGAGCAAAGGCATAGACTGAGGAAAGGATAGCCCAAGGGGTAACGAAAGGGGCAAGACATTTTTCAGGTACATAAGTGAAAAAAGGAAGACTAGGGGAGGGATTGTGAGGTTAAGAAGGACAGTGGAATCCGTGCAGAGGAGGATCAGGACCAGATATCCTTAAGAAACACTTTTGATTATTCATCACAGAAGAAGGGGAAAGGGATGGCCCACATAAAAGCAACAGGAGCACTGTGGAGAGGGAGGTACTGTATACACGAGTCCTTCTACAGGGTGAGAGTCCTGAAGGGACTCACAAATCTGAAAGTGGAGGACTCGCAAATCTGAAAGTGGACAAAGCTATGGGACCAGATGGGATATACCCAAAGGTACTGAGGGAGTTGAGGGAGGTACTGGCTGCACCTCTGACAGCCCTATTGAACAACTCACTGGAAACAGCTGTGGTTCCAGGGGACTGAAGGAAGGCATATATAGTCCTGCTTCATAAAAATGGTAGCAGTGAGGCAGGCTGATAACTGTAGGTTGGTCAGTCTGACATCGGTGGTGGGGAAGCTAATGGAGTCTTTGTTAAATGAAAGGATTGTAGAGTATCTTGAATCCAGTGGGCAACAAGACCCAAGGCAGACCAGATTCATGGGGAGGGGGAGTTCATGTCAGACAAATCTGATAGATTTCTTTGACTGGGTGACCAGGGAAATAGATCATGGTGGGGCAGTGGATGTGACCTACTTAGATTTTAGTAAGGCATTCAACACCGTACCACACAGAAGACTCATAAGGAAACTGTGCAGCTTAGGGGTGGGTCATAAGGTGGTAAACTAGGTAAGGAATTGGTTAATGGATAAGTGACAGAGCATGGAGGTAAATGGAGTTCACTCTGGGGACGGGTGGATGACCAGTGCGGTGCCTCAGGGCTCAGTACTGGGACCAGCCTTCTTTAATGTCACTTTATAAAGTGGGTAGGCTAAACCAGCCAATCAGAAGCCAAGCTGTCCATGCATAAAATATGTTCGATGCATGGGTAAAAAGAGCTGACAGTAAAAATTCCAAGATTCTGGTGCCATAGAATGTTGGCATTTTCAGTGACAGCTTTTATTACCCAATGAGAGAGTGTTTAGCCTACCCATTTTATAGTACTCAACAGTCAAAACAACAGGAAGTTTCTCCCCTGCCCCTCCAGTGAAATGTTTTTAAAAGTTTACATTCTGCTGCTGGCAGGATTTATTTATGGGATTGGATGTTGAAAGGGAAGGTGTGTTATTTTAAAGCAACTTCACTTACCCTGCACATTTCTTCCATTTAACGGCAGTAGTTACAACCAGGACTGAACTGACTACAGCAGTGCCTTCTATTCTTTATAACGGCACACTGGATATGCAAGCATCCCATTTAGTGTGAAAACTTCCTCTTATTTCTGCTTGCCATTTTATCCTCAGATAAAAGCTGAAACTGCATGTCTACACTCTGTTTGGACCTCAGCGGCACCTCTCTTCATGATTTTTGTCCCAATTTAACTAGCTAGCCAGACACCGAAGCGCTGCTTACAGTTACTGCACTTAAGGCTGGCTGTTGTTTTGTATACATCACCCATAACCGCCCACAGTTACTGCACTTAAGGCTGGCTGTTGTTTTGTATACATTACCATAACAGCCCACAGTTACTGCACTTAAGGCTGGCTGTTGTTTTGTATACATTACCTGCAACACGCCCACAGTTACTGCACTTAAGGCTGGCTGTTGTTTTGTATACATTACCTGCAACATGCCCTGTTCCCTCCTGGGTAAGTTGTAGATTTCTACAAAAAAAGCCCCAGTTACCTCAGTGATGTTTACTTTCCAAAAACCCAAGAAAGACCTGGCTATCTCACTCCCTGGTAGCTTAAGTGTGAGAGAGCACCACGTGAGAATTCGATGGATTAAGTAAATTGACTGGAATGCTGATTTAGTTGGTGTATAACTGCGTGTGGAGAGGACGTACTCTGAGTGGATAAAAGTCAAGGTAAAAATAAAATGCAGGCAAAATGGTAATATTCCTAAAGCACTTTATGCAAATGACCTCATGAATATCATGCATATGACCTCATGCATATTAACAGATTGTCCGCGGAAGGACTATTTTATCATACATTAGCAGCATTAAATGTTTTTTCTACATACAAGCAAGATTTGTCTAACTGCAAAGAGTAAAATAAAACTACGATCCCATTTTATAAGTGCAATAAGACACTCTAGGTGTGTGCATGTAACAGATTTTACCACAGGCCAGGGGCTAAAGGCACTCAGCCAAGGCCTCATGCCTCATTACACCACTGGCCGTGTGGTGAAATCTGTACCATGCACACCCTGTCGTGTCTTATTGCTTACATAAGTGACACTGCAGATGAGCTGGAAGCATACCTCTCAACCTTTCATCCCCCAAATGTGGAACATTGCCTCTCAAAATGTGGAAAATATGATCAAAATGTGGAATACTTAATCAAATCTTTATCTAGGAGGCTCAGAACACCATTAAAATGTTTGCATTTATGTTCAGAAAGTCTGTTATTAATTGAATAATATATTTTTTGCATCATTTACTATAGAATTTTGCTTTAAAATGTTAATACTAAATGTGGAACAAGTCCTCACAATGTGGAACAGGGAGCTTTTGTGAAGTAAAATGAGGAACGTTCCTCGTAATGTGGTACAGTTGAGAGGTATGGCTGGAAGGGAAGGTATGCCTCTTTGTGGATGACACCAAAATATGCAATAGGGTAGACACTCCAGAGGGGGTGGAAAAAATGTGCAGAGACCAGAGAAAACCTGAGGAGTGGTCAAAGACATGGCAGGTGGGTTTTAATGCAAAAAGTGCAAATTAAGCACCTAGGGCACAGAAATCCAGAAGTGGAGTTCAAATTAGGAAAACAGATATTGATGGTCACCAAACAGGAAAGGGACCTGGGAGTAATCATATCTGATAACCTCAAGGTAGTGAGACAGTGCAACATGGCAGTGGGTAGGGCCTGTGGAATGGTGGGGTGTATATGGAACAGTATCACCAGCAGAAGGAGGGAGGAGGTGTTGCCACTGTATAGATCGCTAGTGAGACCTCACCTGGAGTACTGTGTCCAGTTTTTGGAGGCCACATCTCAGGAAGGACACAGAAAGGGTGGAGGCTATCCACAGAAGGGTAACTAAAATGGTGCAGGAGTTGCATCAGAAGCCCTACAAGAAGCGGCTGAAGGACTTCAGTATGTACACCCTGTAAGAGAGGAGGGAGGGAGACATGACAGAGACCTATAAATACCTCATGGGGTAAAATAAGGTACAGGAAAGGAGTAAATTCAGAGGAAAATACATGAGAACAATGGGACATGCAATGAAGCTGGAAAGGTTCAATTTAAGAGAGCTATGAGGAAGTATTTCTTGACTGAAAGAGTGGTGGATGCCTGGAACAGTCTTCCAGTAGAGGGTTGTAGGGGAATAAACAGTGGTGGTATTCAAGAATGCATGAGATAGGCACAAGGGAATCTTAGTTGGGAAGAAAGGGGAGGGAGGGGGCCAGAGTCTGTGGGTCAGTGGTAACAGTACAGGCAGGGGGAAACAAATGGGCAGACTGGGTGGACCAAGTGATCCTCGTCTGCTGTCAGACTCTATGGCCCAGATATTCAAATGAGCTGAGCCATGCGCAATAGGGTTGCGCCTGTGCAAGTCCAAAATGCCCCATTCTGTGATATTCAGCAGGAGGCAGTTGCGCCCCCAAATCATGCTGAGCAACAGCGCAATGCTAATGAAAGCATGCGCAACCGAAGAGGGAGGAACTATGCATAAACTGCACAGCCTGATATTCAGCCGGGCCATGCAGAGTTATACAGGCGCAACTCCCCTACCCGCGCCTGCATAATCCTTAGGCAAAAGATTGAAATGAGGGCCACCCACAGGTGAGCGCCGCCACATTGCAGGCCGCAACACAGCAGCTGCCACCTGTGGGTGGCCCTCTCCTTGTTCCTGGTGCCCTCCACAGCCTGATCGTGCGCATAATAGTAACCCCTCCATAGCCCGATCGTGGGCAGCAGAGTAGTCCCCGCAGCAGCCCGATCCTTGGGCATAATATAATATTTCCCCCACCGACTAGCCCGATCGCGGGCATACAGTAATTCTTCCCCACCCCCGACTAGGCCCAATCACGGGCATACAGTAATTCTTCCCCCACTTTAACAACTAGCCGATCGCGGCATAAAAATCCTTCCCCACCCCGACTAGCCCGATCTAGGGGCATAACGCCAACCCCCCAAGACCAATATCCTGGTGGTCCAGTGGACCACGAAGCCTGATCGCGGGGCATAAGGTCAAACCTACCCCCCAAAGTCAATACCTGGTGATCTAGTGGCCTCCCACCCACCCACCCATGGAGCCCCACCACCCCACTTCCCCCATCAGCCGGCGAGGGCAGCAGCCACCCACCTGCCGCCCCGCCACCCGCCGAATGAATTCATTCACATATCTGACTGCTTTAGACGTATGGGAGGCACGCCCATTGGCTCATGCTCTGAACCATCGGGCGGCAGCCCTACCGAGCTGTCAGTCGGCGGCGGGCGGGCGGCAGGTGGGTGGTGCTGCCACCCGCCTCTGCTGGACGGGAGGGAGCGGGTGGTGGGGCTCCATGGTGGGTGGGGTGGGGGCTACTAGATCACCACAGATATTGGACTTTGGGGGTGGGTTTGACCTATGCCCGCGATCGGGCTTCGCGTCCACAGGACCACCAGGGATATTGGTCTTTGGGGTTGGACATTATGCCCACGATTGGCCAGTCATCAGGGTGGGGAAGGTTACTGTATGCCCGCCGTAACGGGCTAGTCGGGGTGGGGGGAAGAATTACTGTATACCCACGATTGGGATAGTCGGGGGTGGGGAAGAATTACTGGATGCCTACCATCGAAGCCAGTCGTGGGGAGTTTATCGCCCGCATTGGGCTGCTGGGGGCGGAATACTGTTCTGCCCGCGATCGGGCTGCAGGGGGCGTCGGTCCCCGATGGCTGCTGCCTGGCAGGGCACCAGGTGCAAGTCATTGGGGATAGGCGCACCTGCATGCTAATGGCATGCAAATGGGCCGTAATTAGACACAAATGGCCCCCCATGCTCCTTGCTTAAATTATGGCCTCAATTGCATGTCATCTTTTGAATATCGCAGGTTTGCACATGGTGCAATGGAACTTGCGCCACCGCATCTGAATGCTCCACTCTCACCACTTGCGGTGGCACAAGTTCCACTGCGCACTTTCCAGTGGCTGTGGCAGGGCGATATTCAAAGAAGTTGCTCAATGCGCAACTTTGTTGAATATCGCCTGGCCACACCACAGCACAACTTTTTGAGCAGTGCAAGGGCTTGCACCATCGAATGGCTTAGCTTGAATATCTGGCCCTATATTTCTATGTTAAAATGGAAGGGATGAGCAACACAGTCATACAAAAGTAAAGAAATGTGATAGAGGTGGGAGTATGGGTCCATTTGGTAGAGTGGAAAACAGCCTGAGCTGAGAGATCCAGACCAGCTTTTAAGCATAGGTGAACCATTTAAGCACTATGGTCCCACATTGAGGACCTAGAGAACCAAAGGGAAGGATTAACCTTGACTTCATAGGTTTCCTAAGCAAATAGAAGAGCCTAATGCTCTGGTATTTCTGCAGAGTCATCTCTGTTCAAAACTTCAGGAACATCTGACAGAGATTGGCCAGTCACATCGTCCCTGCCCCTATGCCCAAACTGCTGGCCAGGTTTCTACAATTTAGGGATAGGAGAACATTCTGAGGCTGGGTAGGCAGCATGATCCCTATGAGCATTATGACCAAGTTTTAGTTACCCAAACCCAAACCTGGAAGCCAAATGTGGGGGAGGCAACCTGATTTACTTTATATTTACCCAAGTGCAAATCTTAATCCCAGTGTAGTGACCCTCACATAAATCCCACAATGCCATGAGTTTCACAGGACAACAAGTCCCTTCTATACCATTCAGTAGGTTTTATTTTATGCAACAGACTTGAAAAGAAAAGATGACATATAATCAATTAGCAATGAATTAAGCAGCAGTCTCTTTCAAATACATTTATACCAGTGCACTCTCTTTAGAAGAACATCTGATTGCTGATAGTCTTTGTCATCCCCTAGAAGGGTGTGGGGGGTTGTTGGAAAGTTATGTAGATGACAGTTTCTACAGTTCTTTATAAAACATGCACACAGATTAGCACTGATGAATCCATAGCCCACCAGGTAAAATCTCATTCCTAACCTTTTAATCTCTTGCCAAAGATGAGAAGTTAGGTAGGGAGCTAATTTGGCTAGGGCTTGCAAATCAATGACAAACATTTGTTTTACCTGATTTATGGGGGGGCATAATCTTGCTTGCTGGCATTATCTCCTGGATGGTCCAGTCCAGTGTAGATATTTAGAGCTGGTGGGAGTCCTGTTGCTGAATGACTTGTTGCATTGTGATTCAAAGGCATGGATTGGTATATGGCACAGGATTCTGCATGTTGTCTTTCTCTTGTGGTCACATAAATCTGAGTTGCTGCAGACAGACTTGTTACCGTGAGAAGACATGATGATGGTATAAAATGTTAAAATACCATCTTGATGATGTTGATGTTCAGAACACCACTGCTGATGGCATTTGATGTTAAGAAATGCCACATCTCTTGATGGCATTAGATGCTGAAATATCGCCTTGATGGTATTATTCAGTTCAATTTTTATTTTACCAGGATAACACCATTGAGACAGCTCATTTGCAAGGAGGTCTTGGAGGACACAAATACATTTACAGATAAACTAAAAGACATATACAAATGTGAATTCAGTGAACACAAATACATATACAGGTAAAGCTAAAAGCATATACAATACAAATTCAGTGAACACAGCAAATACAGCAAAATCACCAAATACAGCAAGTTCAGCAAATAAAGTCTGTGTAGTCGGGGCTGCAGGGACAGGGTGGACGGGGAGTAGTGGAAGGAAATAATTAGAGGAAGGAGAAGGGTGGAGCAGAGGTAAAAGTGCTAGTGAGAAACCAAAGGATGTGGTTCATAGATCCAGCATACAGATTCTTACATAGCAATTATACATCCTTCAGCGTAAGTCTAAGCATGGACTTAAATGTACACACACCAACAGTATGCTTGAGTTTGAGTGATTTTTATGTTGCTTGCATGCATGTGCAAGAAACATAGTGCCATCATCCGAGTTTTCGGAGGTGTGTCAGCCCGTCTTCCAATGCAGTCAGTGTGTTTGAAGGCGCGGCCCCAGTTCCCCAATGAGTGCTGCAGCTGTCTATGACAGCTCCAAAAATGACAGTGGCATACAGTTGAAGGAGAGCTCTGCTTCAGTGAGCAGATCTCTCCCCCCCCCCTGCGTGCAAACACGCATGTGCGTGCTGTCTCCCACGCACACATTGTATGGCCGATGGGGTGCCCAATCCCATCGGCTCCACGCCCCCAACAGCTGTCCAGGTGCCACGCTGAGAGCCCACCCAGCGTGGAAATGTTGTCAGCTGACAGAGGTGCCCAATCCCCGTCAGCTCCAAGGCTGCACACACCCCCCAAAAGCTTTCCCGGTGCCACGCTGGGAGCCCACCCCAGCGTGGCAAATCTTGTTTTGGCCGATGGGGGTGCCCAATCCCCCATCAGCTCCACGTCCCCCCAAACAGCTTTTCCTGCTGCCACGCTGGGAGCCCACCCTAGTGTGGCAAACGTCCCGCTGCTGTCTTCTTTAAAAATAAAAACCTGTGAATAAAAAACGGTCCTCGAGTCTCCTTGCCCCTCCCACAACCCACACCCACCCACTGCGCACCCTGCCTCCCCACCCCTCACCCCATACTTACCTCTGGAGCTCAGCCAATGATCATTGGTGGACCTGGAACACATCTGCACTCTTCAAAGCCGAGCGGGAACTGAGGAAATGCCGGTAAGCGGTATAATGGGATAGATAGGGTTTTTTCAACTTTGTTGCATATCTCAGGCATTTTTGGGAATTTTGGCCCCAAATTTTCAACATGGGGTTTTTGGGCCCCTCCTCATGAATTCTTGCACTGTCATGAGCGTTAATCAGGCCGAAGGGTGATTTTATAATCACTCACGTGAAATCACCTTTCGGGACTGATTAATTAACGGCTTCCTCCGGTGTTCATAAACTGGGGTCTCAAAAAGCCTATGTTGAAAATTTGGTGAAAAAATTCCTAAAATGACTGTTTTACCAGCGTATGCTTGTGCAGTTCCTACTCACGCACTGTAAGTATGCAAATTTTCAATATCTGTACTCCAATGACTTCCAAATACCTAAACAGCAAATAGAAGCAAGCAACATTCAGAGTCAGAGTAGGGTATCTATGTTCATTATTCTTCCAAAATATTAGTGGGAAATCTTCCTCCTCACTTGCATGTTTCACCGTCAAATATCTGTTTATTTCATCTTCCACAGCTGAGCTATCTTCACTGAGATGCAAGCTTACTTTGAGCTTCTGAAGCATTTTCCTCTTCTTACTCATAGGAATGAAGTTATCCTCATCAGCATGGAAGTTTTGATCTTCATCCTCTGCCTCTTCATCACTGATGGAGACACTTGAAAGTGGCATTGTCACTGATGGTGTGCTTCTGACTCTGGAATGTCTACTTGGAGTACTTGTTGAAAAAGCTGTTGTCATAGTTTCAAATTCCTTCGTTTCTTCCACTGCATATTTCAGTACTGCTGTTTGCTCCTCCCTAGACAGTTGACAAGCATCTTTGGTGGCTGGATCCAGTAAGCTGCCAGTTTGACAGTATCACTTTCTGGAAAGCACCTCTCGACATTTTCAGCACTAGCCATTTCACCTGCTGCACAGTTGGATGATCTTTTTACTTATCTGTGATTTTCCACAATCTCATTTTTATGGGTGGTATTAGTGCCAGGTGTGGTTGATTACTACTGACCACTTCAGTCAGCTCCTTAAATGGGAGAAGAAAATGTCTGAGTTCTTCAACAATATCAAACTCTTCAGTTGTGAAGCACAGCTGACTGTATCCAGTACTTTTCAAAGCTTGCTCAGCCTCCCGGTGAAGATCTACAATGCTTTCAAACATAGCAAGTACCAAATTCACCTAGTCACGACCTGTTGTTTTAAAGTTATGTGATAATGCCTTTTTTTGTGTTGCACAATTCTGGAGGATGTTGCTTCTTTAACCAGGTCACTCTCGTGACTGTGTCTTTTCTGTGGGCCACTGCTTCTGATGTTACTGAGAATGGGTTCTGTGCTGCATCATCATCATTGAGAAAGAGTCCAAAATCTGAATGCATATCCTCATCATCTGTTCCACTTCCACTGTCTTCAACTGGGTAGTCTGAACCAATGCCAGAATGTTTCACGTATTTGCAATCTTCTTCAGGAGGCTGTCCATCACTTGCCGGTCATTACTGTTGCCTACTCCTCCTCAACGAGATACCCTTTGAAATGTAATGTGGTCACTATGGATTTGCATTCTCAATCAAGTCTTGTACATCATTGACATGATTCATGGAATCAGTCATCAGCAACAGATGCAGTGCATGCGCAACACAGTGATTACACTGTTCCACCCGTAGCATGCGACTAGCCTTCCTCATGTTCTCCGCTCCATCATGTGTCGAGAAAAGTTTCACTGTTCGGTCAATGGCAAAATCCTCAAGCTCTCTGCAGACATGCTGTGTCACGGCTTCCCCAGTGTGGTTAGGCAACACTTTACAAGGCAATGTAATAATGCAAAAGTCCCAACCCACGTTAATATAGGCTAGGCGGATACCAAGGTAAGGACGACATTTGTATTTGTCAGTCCATCCATCAAACATAATACAGATGGAACGCACTGTACAGATGTTGTCCTTTACTTTAGTTTTTAATAAGCTGTATACATCACGTAATGCTTTACCACGTAAGCTTCTCTCATTAGGTATTTTCATTCTCTGGAAATTCTTGGAGAAGAACAGTTGGCATCCTTCTTTGTTGACTGACTCAAAAGGCATCATATCCAAAGAAAACCAGGCAAAACATCATGAACCAGTTCAAACTCAGAGGAAGCTGGCTGCACACTACAAGTGCCACCACCAAGAGTCAAATTAATAGTCGTTTGCTTCAGTTTCTGTAGTTGGTTACCCTCGTGTACATCTTCATTATGAATGTGGATTAAATGTTCTGTTAAGGATGTAGTAGCTGTCTGCAGGGCATAACTTTTAACTTTGCTAATGTGCGCAGTAGACTGACCTTTTGCATACAGTGCTTGCTGTGTGTCTAAGCAAATGGAATAGAAGTACCTGCTGTCATCAAGCAAGACTGGAGAAACTGAACTTGGGTCACCTGAAGATGTACCTGAGACCTATGTTTTAACATACAGTGAGCCAAAGTACTTCCAAACAGTGGACTTATTATTGCCATGAGATCTCAGTTTTGGAGCAACAAACAGGTTCCATATTTCAGATTTCTTACTTCGTGACAGTAGTGATGTACTTACATACTTGTTAGTTTTACGATGAGGTGATGCACCAGCCATATTTGACATTGACAGCTGCTACACTACACTACTACTACTCAGTACTGGCTTTTCTGTAGAAAACTGGTAGAAATTAATGAATTTGTAACAAAACCACAATATTACAATATGGGATAATGCACACGGCATAAATAGTGAATATACGTATACAGTAAAATACCACAAAGTCAACACTTGAAAAACCAAGACCTGGATACGATGTCCAGCATAGACAAGAAGACTGTTATTCAACCAGGAAATTAATGCACATTTCCATCAAGATAACACAGTACCATGACAAGGCATGATAGTGCATAAATGCTGCAAATTCCCTACACTGCCCGCCCGCCCCACCCCAGCAAAGTAGAACATACATCCCAGTAAGGGAAGGGGTTGTGCCCAGCTGGGCCTGCACCATCAAGTCTTACTGGATCCGATTCATTCAGAAAAAGTCTATTTCTCGATGAATTAATGTTGTAGACTCCAGGCCTGCCTTTGCCACTTCGCTTCCTCAATACAAAGTGTCAGTCCGATCAAGAAGGTGAGCCTTGATTGCATCCTCAAGCTTACATTTCAGGTAATTTGCCTCATCCTACAATACAAAAAGTTCTTGTAAGGACCTGGTATAGGTAGACTATGTTGCAATATTACTGCAGTAGCCAATTCAATAGCTAAAAACAAGTGTGTAATTCCATTAAAACATCACCTATACCTATGATATTAGAATTCTGTCACATTACTAAGGTATGGAAAAGGTATAAGCCAGCAGTGCAACTGCTTATGTACCATAATTTGAACTACACCCATCTACTATGGAACACTAATGAGATGATGACAGACAGCAAGGCTGCATGGCATCATTGCTGTGATGTTCATCCCTTAAGTAGTTATGTAACGTTAAAAAATGATCTCACAAATATTGCAATCTGAAACACACATTGCTGAACCTTGACCATTGCTATTGCTGCTTCAGTCTGAAACAAAAATACAGAACTGACAATAAATGGCAAGATGGCTAAGAAAACATGAAATAAAATACATGACAATAATGTATGGTCTTAACCATACTGTAAACACTTTAAGAGGGTGCCATTACATTGCTGTAAACATCGAAAATGTAGCTCCAGAGGTTTACATGTCATGGCAAGCTCAAGACTGTTCAGCGCAGTAATTACTATATTCAAAGATGACATACTATGTCATAGTGGATATAGGCTACCAAGAAAAAGTAATCGCAGACTGAATTACTTTTATGATTGATTCTTAAATTACCATTCTTAAAGCAAATGGGAAGATTGATTCTTAAGTTATGTAACAATGCTTATTGATATGGTCTTGTCTTACGTATTCTTACATGAAACATGAAGATTGATTCATCAGCATGTTTATTGAGCTGGTCTTCTTAAAGGAAAGCTGACTAAATTGGGGGTTCCCCCCACAAAAGGCTTACCCCGGTTTAGCTTTTATAGTAAAAACAGCGTTGTTCTTGTGCCACAACTTACTGTATTTTAATTTGGAAAAGTCGTGACCCGGAGTATGACAGATGGAAGGGTTCCATTGATCAGGAAGCTGCGGTATGGGCACGCATCATTGTTCGCTTCAATACAAAATGGAATGGAAGCTTAGCAGTGCTGCGGCATCGCACCTTTACAATAAATGGAGCCCCCCATACTACATTGACTACTGTGGGTATTCCATTTTGTTATACCACTGATATGACATACTCAAGAAGGATAACAACAGAGTGATGTCATATCAAGACATAACAAGGTTGGAAGGAGTCACTCTCTGCTGCTTACTGCTCAAAAGGAATACAGGCCCCACTACTCCACACTATATTATTCTTATAAGGCAAGGCTAGTGTAGCCTAACTCAGCATTGTTGCTGCTGCCAAAATACTACTGCACATTACCATCACGTGAATAGAAATCAACTGCATTAATTTTATTACATGCTTACTTTTATTTGTAGTGTGTATTGACGTTGTCTATCGACTACTATCCCCCAAGGTGAGACAGATACTGAGCCAGGAATGATGGAGAGGCATTTATTTACCCCTTGGTGACTCCATTGATAAAGATGATAGCCAGTCAGCATGAAAAGGCATACGAGGAAAGGTTGATGGCACTGAACATGTACTCCCAGGAAGACAGAAGTGGGAGACATGATTGGGACCTCCAAGTACTTGAAAGGGATAAATAAGGTTGATATGGAAAGTGTCTTTAAGCTGAGTGGCAACCATAACATGAGGGGCACAGTCTTAAGCTCGAGAGTGGAGGCTTAGAAGCACTTCTTCACAGACAGTGTAGTGGATACTTGGAATGCACTTCTGGAAGAGGTCATCACATTGTAGACAGTGGACAGCTTTTAGAGAGGCTGGATAGGCATGGGGAAGGTAAGGATCATGGGTTGGGAGGAGGGAGGAGGACAGGGACATTAGCTCAAGCTGTGGACCCTGTAGTATGAGCAGACTTGATAGACCAAATGACCTTCTTCACTGGCTTTGTATGTAAACAGGGGCCAGATTTTCATCCATGAAGGTATGCTGCAAGCCACCTTGGTGTGTTGAACATATAGCACACATGGCTTGCAGCATGCGCTGAGTGACATTCGGAATTTCCATCCCTTGCTCCTGGCATAGGTCCTTAGACCAAAAAGTGTGGTCTTGCTTGCGCGTCACTTCCAGGACAAAGAGGGTGCTTGCACCAGAGCACTGGGCAAGCAGCCGTAAGTCACAGAAACTATCGAAACTGAACCTGAAAATAGAAATTCAGGTACAGTTGTGGCAAAGGGGGGTGGCGCACTACAAATGTTGAAGTCCCATGGCACTGGGCTCGCTGGATGTGAGCACTGCACCAAGATTTGAAAATCCTGCACAAGAAGTGTACATTACTTGCTGCAGTACTGCAACACTGAACACCACTGTGACTACACAAAAGCCCCTTTTTTAGTGACAACTGGATGCTAGGAATTGGATTCCAACCACCAGCCTTACATTAATCCCTGTTACACTGTCATGTACAGTAACCTCCTGCACCCTGGTGCATTGGTATAGCTCTGTGGTACAGGGATTTGGGGGGGCTTGCAACTCATGGATGCGGGATGGGGAGACTTGTGCCCTGTGGAGGGCAGCACTGTGACTTGTGACACCCTGTATAGATGCAACATCCCTTTGGTGTACCGCAAGTCATAGGACATAGCCACCTTGCCTGGTTTGGAAATGGGTGCAGGTTCCTGGAGTATCGGCATATGGCACAAATCACATGCATATTCCATGATTTGCACCATGTGTCTTGGAGTGGGGCCCATAGATTCTTCAGGTCAGCATTCCATCTTAGCATTGCTGAATGACTGGAATGATGCATTCTGATTTTGAAACAGCTGTTGGTGGAAGAACTATTATATTAAACAGCTCACTCTAAAGAAGGACAGCATTTCAAAAAGTAAATACTTTACCTATTAAAACATACATATTAGGTGGTCACCTACACCTCACGCCACGCCGGCGAATGATGTTCGGGAATGAGCGCAGGTCACTGGGGGTTGGCAGAGGAGGAGGAGAGAGATCCGGCATCCAATGGACTGCTCTCCCTCTCTGGGGTGAGGGGTTCATGACACTCGGTGCATGATTGCTCCCAGGAGGAGGGAGACTGGGGGACAGGATGCATGCTGTACTCCAGGGAGAGTTGGGGGCAGACACTAGGAGGGAGCATGTGCAGAAGCATGTGCACTCCCCTCTGCTGGCATCACTGCATACCAGCCAGCTCAGGGGGAAAGAAAGAAGAAATAGACGGCACCATTGTCGAGTGGCTTGATGGCCATTCGAAGATCTCTGGCTCCGGGGTGCACCTGCTCTAGATCCATTCAGGTGGGTGAGTTGGGTGCTCCCCACCACCCTCCCCGCTGCAGGGTAAGCCACAGAGGACAAAGCAGACCCTAATATGGAGTGCAGGAGAGTGTACAGATGGCAGCTGGATATTCCACTTGGAGTTGCTAGGCAGAAAGGGAGCAGACAGGTGGCCTCAAGGAGAAAAGGTATAGCAAAAAAAAAATAAAATAAAAATACACACACACAAACACACCAGATAAATGCCTAATGTCTGACTTTCTTTAGTTCCCAGAGTTCTTCAGTTCTATATATTGTAAAGCATCACACACTAAGCAGCAAGAAGTTAACAGCTTACAGCAGCCATCATCCCCATTTATTTACCCGTGCCCCGACCAGGCCATCCCCCTTCTCCATTTTCTTAGTTGTTGCCCTGGGTGTATTTATTCTTCTAATCAGAAGAACTATGAATAAAATGGAGCTATTTCTAAATTCTGTTATACTGTACTGCCAAGTCTGATCCAGACTCCCCAAAAAAGGTCATCACACAACTGGGGGCCGGACTTTGAGGAGTTGGCAGTGGCACTGTGGTAGACAGTACAGTATAACATAATACCTCCATTTTATTCATAGTTGTTCAAATCAGATTGGAAGAATAATAAAAATATGCCAATATGGTCAAGATCCAGCAACTCAGAAAATGGGGATGGGGGATGTCCTGCTCGGGGGTGGGAATGAATGGGGATGGGGGATGTCCTGGTTGGGGGGTGGGGAATGAATGGGATGGAGGATGTCCTGGTCGGGGTGGGAAATGAATGGGGATGGAGGGATGTCCTGGTCAGGGGTGGGGAATGAATGGGGATGGGGATGTCCTGGTCGGGGGTGGGAATGAATGGGGATGGAGGATGTCCTGGACGGGGTGGGGAATGAATGGGGATGGAGGATGTCCTGGTTGGGGGTGGGGAATGAATGGGGATGGAGGATGTCCTGGTGGGGGTGGGGAATGAATGGGGATGGAGGATGTCCTGGTCGGGGGTGGGGAATGAATGGGGATGGGGATGTCCTGGTCGGGGGTGGGGATGAATGGGGATGGAGGGGATGTCCTGGTGGGGGGTGGGGAATGAATGGGATGGGGGATGTCCTGGCCGGGGTGGGGAATGAATGGGGATGGGGATGTCCTGGTTGGGGGTGGGGAATGAATGGGATGGAGGATGTCCTGGTCGGGGGGGAATGAATGGGGATGGAGGATGTCCTGGTCAGGGTGGGGAATGAATGGGGATGGAGGATGTCCTGGTCAGGGGTGGGAATGAATGGGGATGGGGATGTCCTGGTCGGGGTGGGGAATGAATGGGGATGGGGATGTCCTGGTCGGGGTGGGGAATGAATGGGGATGGGGATGTCCTGGTCGGGGTGGGGAATGAATGGGGATGGGGATGTCCTGGTCGGGGTGGGAAATGAATGGGGATGGGGATGTCCTGGTGGGGTGGGGAATGAATGGGATGGAGGATGTCCTGGTCGGGGTGGGGAATGAATGGGATGGAGGATGTCCTGGTCGGGGTGGGGAATGAATGGGGATGGGGGATGTCCTGGTCGGGGTGGGGAATGAATGGGGATGGGGGATGTCCTGGTCGGGGGTGGAGAATGAATGGGGATGGGGATGTCCTGGGTGGGGTAAGGGATGGGGAGTCCTGACGGGGGTGGGAATGAGTGGGGATGGGGATGTCCTGGTCTGGGAGTGGGAATGAATGGGGATGGGGGATGTCCTGGTCGGGGTGGGAAATGAATGGGATGGGGGATGTCCTGGTCGGGGGTGGAGAATGAATGGGGATGGAGGATGTCCTGGTCGGGGGGTGGGGAATGAATGGGGATGGGGGATGTCCTGGTCGGGGGTGGGGAAATGAATGGGGATGCTCATGGTCATGTACTCTTGCTGCTTACTGATTGACATTGTGTTATCAACAGCTAAGTCTTAGGGGCGAAGCACAGGCATGGCAGGAAATGCCCAAGCTGAGACTGACATATTTTATGAGGAATCGGGCCTGCACACATTTAAAGGAAAAAAATCATTATTGAGAAATTCCTCCACCACACCCTTACCCCCCAGCCACACTCACAGCCCACATCCCCTCCCTGATTAGGCTTTACAAGCATAAATAATATTTTTATGGATTGAGAACTCACTTTTCTTTTAACTTTGTACTCATGTCAATCTCCCAATATGGTGTGACCCAGGCACCAGCATTTGCTATTGCAGTGTGGCACCCCACCACTTCCTCACATGGCAGTTTTTCAATGCAAGAGCAGTGTGACTAGTCTACAAGACAACAGCAAATGCCAGTGGTGCCAAGGTCACAGACACACAGTACTGGGAGATCAAAAGGAGTACAAAGTTAAATCCATAATACATGTAATGGTGTTGGGGGGGTGGGACTAGTGTGCCTACACTAGAGACTGAGGTACTGAAGCCCTGATCTCTGATATGTGCAGTGGTGGCTGCTTTGCAAGTACCAGGAGTTGTGTTTTAAATCCACTAGCCGCCTACATATCATATTCATTATGCACGCAGGTGTGAGCCAACATCTCTTCTTACAACTTGCTATTTCTGCAAGAGAAAGTTAAATTATTAAAGCTGACAGTACAGAGGAAGTTGTCCCTCGAGTACTCAAGGAGTACAGGAATGGGGCCATAAACTCAGTGGCTGGTCACTCTCATCTTTCTCTCTGATTTAGCTCCATTTGTCCTGAACTCGGGCCTGCCTTCGACCAACCAACTTCCATCCAAACCCGACACGCAGTGTCTTTACCTTTACTCTCTCACTGCAACAAGTTTGAAAACTCAGAAAGCAACATGTTATTGCCAACCATCTCTATACAGCGATATAATTACATCTGGATTGTTCATTTCTCCACATACATCTTGAAGGTGTGTTGAGTCTGATGTGTTATAAACAGATATACATCACATCAGGCCTGTAGCTGTAGAAATTGGTAACAGTCTGAACCAAAAACATGGCACTGCATCTCAGCTGGGCTATCCTGGGCTGGGAAAATAAACTTAAAAATGTGTGTGTTGGGGGGGTCTATGAAATATAATTTTTGGAGGGGAAGGGGAAGATGGTGCTGAATCTGTGTTGAATGCCAATATAAAAGACAAAGCTGTGTGCACACTGGCTTGGACGATGGTGCACGAGCTGGGCCAGCTCAAGAAAGGCACTCGGGCAGCAATTCAAAAGTAAAATACTTACTTATTGGTTGGCAAAAAAAAGCCTAAACAAAGAACCAGTAGTACCATTACCCCTAGCGCCTCAACCATTCAGCGGGTCTTCAAATGCTAATATCTTGCTATACAGCATACTGTACATATGGACATACCTCTCAATCTCTTGCCTCATGAACAGGGATGAGGCTTAAAAACAGGGACAAACTATTCACTCATAAAGCTGATATAATGAAAGGATTTGTGTTAAGATGCATTTTCTGAAGAAAAACAAGTCTGTACCTTTAATGTTTGACATTATTTTGTGTTTTTAATCCCCACTGTTCTGTCAGAACCAGTCACCTCCATTCCAGACTTTTGACTTCCCACTTCTCTCAGCCCAAACCACAGCAACCACAGCTAGGCAAGCTATCCAGGCACCCACCCAGTACCAGGGTTAAAGCTTTTAATTTTCAGCACCTACCTCAGGACTGACTGCTGTGATGGCAGGTTGGTCGGTTGGATCGGTCCTGGCTCCACTCACTGGCACCTCACGGCTCAATGTACTTCACCTTAAAATTGTTGGAGAAGTCAAAATAAAGCAAAGTCATTGGTTTTAATGGACTTCGCATTCCTCATCATGATGTGAAGTATTCCGCTTCGCGTTACAGAATACTTTGCGGACTCCACGTTACTCCGTGAATCACTTCGCGGAGTGAATTTCGGTCACTTCGCCTACCACCACCCACAGCCAGCCCTCTGATGATGCAACTGATGGACTAAGCCACCAGGGATGCAACAGTATAAGCTGCCGTAAAATAATAGCAGATAAGAAGTGCATGTTTGTGCTTCTAAGGTTGATACTGATCAACAGAAGAAATTGCTTTCCTTGGTTCATCAGTACCAGCCTTAAAGGTGTAAACATGCACTTCTCATCTGTTAAAATTTTATGGCAACTATACTGTCACATAGGAGCCCTTGGTGGCTTAGTCCAGCAGTCACATCATTAGAGGGCTGGCCGTGGGGGGGCTCTGGCACAATAATGGTGGGCGGAGAGTCTCAGGATCAACCAGATAAACTTAAGATTTCAGCCATCTCAGGTACAGTATTTCAAACAATTACAGCTAGTGCATTTCAGAAAATTGGGACCTGTAGGTCCAGTGTTTTTAACTGAGGAATGCTGACAGTTCCCCTTAAAGAGAGAGAGTGAAAGTATCACATGGGGGAATGGGGCTAGAGTGAAAGGATTCACTGGCCTATTTGGGAATGTTTTTTGTTGGGGTTTGTGTTGGGGTCCCACTGGACTGCAATGGATGATGTGGAGGGACGGCCTAATGAAAATTTGGTCCACAGCTGAGCCAAATGAACACACGGCGGTAGGGACATGTTCAGTGCTCCATTGACCCATGCAAGCCTACGCATAACATTTCACCCATGCACAAACATACATAAGGCAGTACTGTGTGCCATTACTGTTTGCAAACCCAGTTAGTGTACAATAACATCTAACAAGTACAGGAAAAATGAGTACAAGCAGGAGTCGCGTACAACAAAAGATTTATTAACAAAAAGTGCATTTACCATGTAACTGTACCATGTAACTGTATGTTATCCATACTAGTTCCCATGTGCATTCGGATCTCTCTTGTACTTTCCTTAGGGGGTGAAGTCAGGCTTGTCAATAGCCACTTATACAGGGGCACTGCACATAATACCTATTCTTTAGTGTTAATTTATTAAATGATATTTCCTTAACGAGCCAATGGTATGAATTGTTCGATGCTGCAGACATAAACTAAAGCACATAAACTATTGTGTTCATCTCTTAAGTGGTACCGCAGCCTGATCTACTATACAAATGTTTGAGTGAAACTATGTGAATTAAAATCAGGACAAATGTCCATAAGAGACAAACTAGATTAACAGACAATTATGCTCAACATCTTTGCATAAATATGTTCTGTGAAATATTAAACAGCAGAAAACACCAACAATGAAATGTTTAGGAACTAGGGCTTAAAACTTCATGTAAATGTCCATTAGCTCATTGATAAATAAAGAACTTCAAAATGTGTTCACCAAATATTAGTTCTCAAGCTAAAATAGCAATAATTTAATGTTCCCAGAGACAAAGATTCTAAATTCATACAATTTTTCATATTTAAGATCAGAAATTGCTTCAAAGTTCACTTAGTTAATTCGCCATTCAGGCACTCAGAACATATTCCAGAAAATAATCTTGTACTCAGTGTTCCAAGAATAATCAAACGTATTGCAGTCTCCCTACATTTCAAGTGTAAAGAAAGAACAACAACATTATATATATGGCTTGCAATCAAATAACTCATTCAACCCTCGAGGTGACAGACATTTTAGGTGGAAAATCCACCATGTCTCCCTCTTCAGCAATTTGTTAAGTCTGTCCCCTCCTCTTTTCATTTTTGGCACATGTTCCAATGCCACAAATCTAAAGCATTTGGAATCTGTGTTATGGTTCTCCCTATAATGTGCCCCAAGTGCACTTCTCTCATCCCCATTTTTAATTGCCCTAATATGTTCGAGCATTCTATCTTTGAGCTGCTTTGGTGGTCCCACAACATAAATCTTCTGGCAAGAGCACCAGGCAGCATAAATTACAAAATCTGTGAAGCAGCTGGCAAATGGTCTCACCTCCACTGGTCTCTCAATTGCACCCACATTCAAAAATTCCCTTGAACAGCAAACTGACATGCCAAACATCTCTTACATGGGAAGAAACCTTTTGGCTTATTAGCCAGCCATCTGTCAGTATTTGCTTTTGTTGGTGACTTTTAAGTTAATAAGTAAACCAAATTTTGGCCGCATAAGTCACTTTAACTCTGTCCCACTGCTTCCTGATGGATGGATCTGATAGCAATATGTGTCAGTTCTTGGTAGCAGTATTCCTCACCTTTTGTGCTAGTTGTGTGAACTGTGTCATAAATGAAACTAGAATCTTCACAACCTCAGTTTTATTCATGGGAGTCAGTAAAAATTCCCTTGGTGTATGTCTAGCTTTCTTATAGGCTTGGTTTATCACCCTCTGTGGATACCTTCTTTCTTGGAATCTCCTCGAGTCACACAGACTGTTTCAGATTTGTCCACTGTGAAGCAATTAAGTCTAATATGGAGGAACTGTTTCCTAGGGATATTATTAATAAGTTTTGGGGGATGTGCACTTTCTTACCTTAAAAGTGCATTTCCAGATTTTTTTCCAGAAAAATTTCATTTTAAATTCTGCCCATGTTCTCTGCACTAAACAGGAGATCCAGAAACTGTATTTTCTTAGTACTCATTTGGAAGGTAAATTTCAAGTTAAATTTGGTTCAGTTAAGCCACTGTAAGAATATTAGAACCCTTCCTATGAGCCAGACCAAATACATATGATGTCATCAACATATCGGTGCCATGTGACTATCCCCTCAGGTGTGAATTAACCTCAACTTTAAACACATGTTGTTCCTACCACCAGGCCAGGTACAAATAAGCATAAGGAGGGGGTCATAGTGCTGGGGTTTGTTTTGGGGGCCCAATGGATTGCAAGGGATGACACAGAGTGATGGCCTCATGGAAATTGCCATTGGAGCATAGGTGAGCCAAATGAACATGTGGGGGGAAGGACATGTTCAATGCTCTACTAGCTCATACAGGCCTATGATAGCATTGCAACCATGCAGCAAACAAGTGTAAGCTGCTACTGTGTGCTGTTACTGTTTGCAAACACAGGTAGTGTACAATAACATATATTGTATTGTATAGTTTATTGTTACATGCAAATGAAACAAGAAAGGTACATCATGCTTTGTACAAAACAATCATGCTAACCTAATACCAACGGTCAGTAAATTACAGTGGAGCAGCCTTTTACCAACTGTCCATAAATTAGCATGTCCTAAACAACAGGGTGAATAGGTGTAACAGGTAGCTGCCAAATGGATGGCCTTGTCATAAAGACTGGGTGGTCAGCTTGGTCAGAGCGGGAAAGTTGGAAGGGCTTGAAAGCAGGGGCAGCAGGTCGCAGATTCAACCATGAACCAGTGAGTTCACATCTGGAGGGTTAGTGCAACTATGATCAGTGGAGGGAAGGGGAGGGGAGGGGGGAATTGAGGGGCCGACCAGTGGTGGAGTCAGGGAGGTATGTGGTGGGAAGAGCAGACAGAGTGGCGGAGAAGGAGGGTAAGGGGCCGAATGATCCTTAGGGATCAGTTGATTCTTGGAGTCCATGGATGAGACTGACACAAGGTGTTTGGAGGTCAGCACAGGGCAGCAGGCTCTTTACTGACACTCACAAGTGCTATTACTAACTAGGAGCTGTTTCAAATCAGAACTGAATGCCAGCAGGTTCACAATACAGAATGTTTCATTTATGCTCCAAGATTTGAGTGGGCAGGAGTACCCTACCTGGTGTAAATCTAATGCTCTCAGTGTGCCAGTTTTATAGTTGAGCCAACAGCACAGTCTTTGACACTGTTTTGTGGCCAATAAATTGGAGCTGAGAATTGGGGCCCCTGTGTGTGTAACCTAGTGCTAAGCTTAACTATTAACAATAGTTATTGGTATACATTGTTTATTATCCAAAGATACCCCCCACCAAGCTTTATGCCATTTTGTGCACCATAGGGGTGTATGATTACCTTATACTGAATATTCAATCGCAATATTCTATTCTGTGGTCCAAATATTCAATATTAGTATTTCGTATTCAACATGGAAAGGTGGGGAAAAAGTCTCTTTCCCCTGTCCAGGTGGCCAGGGCTAGTCTCCTGGCCAAACTCCCTCCTGACTCCAAACTTTTCCTTCCTACGTACACCTTTACTGAAGTCTCACAAAGGTATGAAAAGTGATAGCCAGTTGCTTGCCAGGAACTGACAACATCTTTATGATTCTCCCATCCCTAGTCCGACTACCCCATTGATAAAAAATACCTCTTAGACCATCACCCTGAAGTCCAATCATTCATTGTGGGAAGGATACTGACACATCTCCAGGCTTGTCAGTCAACCCACCATGCCCCCAGTCTTTTCTGCTTACAAAATCACAGCTGATCAGTTGAACTAGTGTGAGTGGGACTGGGTGCGAATGATTGTGAGGAAGGGGGTGGGATAGTAGTATCTGCGGTTGTGACGATAGACAGTCTTATTGGTTAGACTGCCTAATTTCATTACTACTGATGCTACTGTCCCACCCTTCCCTGAAGATCATTCATGCCTGGCCCCGCTTTCACTTGCTCTACTCATCAGCTGTGATTCAGTGAGTGGAGTGGTCTGGGAGAGCAGTGGGGGGGGAGGCAACTAACTTGCCTGAATATTTGGCAATAGCTCTCTCCCAATCAGGAATTTGGCTCAGTGGAGTATGTGGGACTAGGAGGAGTATATTAATGTAATTTTTAACAGTGGGTAGTGGAGTTTTGCTGGGGGTTGTCATAAAGATGCTATCGACTCCTATTCAGGTGCCAGGAGTCAGCTCTCACTTTTCTTACTTGTGCTGGACTCCAAGGAAGCAGTAGCTGGCTTGGAAAAATATGGAATTGGGATAAGGGTGGCCAGGAGACTAGCCCTAGCCACTGTAGGAGGGGGAATAACTTTTTATATATATAAATTCTGGAATACTATAGGCCACTTACAAATAGTGAAAATATTAATTATTTGGATAAATATTCAGGAAGCCTAATGTTCATGATATTAGAAACACAGAATTTGTCATCAGAAAAGGACTGCTTGGTCCACCCAATCTGGCCATTTGTACCCTGCCTATTCTGCCATGTCAGATCAACTGGTCTCTGCTGAACACCCTCCTTTTCATTTTGCCAGGACTCTCCTATTAGACATGGAGAGTACTGGTAAATGAAAGGGGAGGTCAGCAGAGCCCATGCATGTTTGAAACCCACTCACTGTCTTTGCCTCACAATTCTGGTAGCAGGCAGTTCAACGATCCACCACTCTTTCAGTTAAGTAGTATTTCTCACATCCCTCCCAAATCCCCCTCGCTTCATAGCATGCCCTCTGGTCTCGCTGCACTTCTTCATTTGAAACAAGCACCCTCCGTATCCTGTTGACTTGCCTGAGGTACTTGTAGGTTTCTATCATGTCCCCTCACCCCCTCCTCTCCTCCAGTGTGCACATATTGAGATCCCTCAATCTCTCCTCATATTGTTTCTCATGCAACCCATGTACCATTTTAGTTGCCTTCCTTTGGACTGCCGTACCCTGACCGTGTCTTTTTTTTCTGAGATGCTGCCTCCAGAACTGTGGAAAATATTCCAGGTGTGGTCTCACCAAAGATCTATACAGTGGTAATATCACCTCCCTCCTTCTGCTTGTAATACCTGGCCCTATGCACCCCAGCATCCCACTGGCCCTGCCCACTGCCTTGTCACACTGCCCTGCGACTTTGAGATCATCAGATATGATAACTCCAAGGTCCCATTCCTTATCAGTGACCAGCAGTACTCCTCCTCCGTTTTATACTCAGCTCCTGAGTTTCTATGCCCCAGAGTAATGATTCTGGGCTTTTGGCATTAAATTCCAGCTGCCCTACTCATGACCACTAATCAGGTTCTCTCAGGTCCTTACTCCTTTCCTCTACCCTCCTGAGTATCCACACACTATTATACCTCTTGGTGCTGTCTGCAAGAAAGCATATAGTACCTTGCTGTTCTGTGATGTTACTTTTGAAGACGTTGAAGAGGACCGGTCCTGATATTGAACCCTGTGGCACCCCACTGGTCACTCTTTCCCGACTCCTCATTAGAGTGAGTGCTATTTACCAGCACCCACTGCAGCCTATACATTAACCAGTTTTTTTTTTTACCTAGTTTACCACTTTGGCTCTCACTCCTAGACAGGGGTTAACCTTAACATTCATTTACTGGCCCGGATACTAGTGCAGATTGCCACGGGCTAGTGCAGAATCTCTGTTACTTGCCCAGCTGGGCTAGTGCAATTCCTCCTGTGGAAAGCTGCAGTTCCATTCTCAACCCAGGTATCAAATAAATAAACAAACAAATAAATACATAAATATAACTGTTATTTAATTTAAAGTCAGATCCTTTTCATGGAGGTTTAACTATGTGCTGCCTTAACATTAGTGAAAAGAAAAAAATAGATGTCTATGTGTAGTGCATTACAGACTGTTTTATTTTATACTAACTATTGCTTTTATTTTTCACTGATAAAGATCCTTTCTCTTTTTCCCTTCCTTGTTATCTCAGTACTCACAGCAGGCAGATTTGTGACTGTGTCCAGGAGCAGCTCAGTTCTAAGGCTGCCACAGGTCCAGTTGTAGACTGGATAATCTGGGTTTTCAGGGTCCTTATCTGGTTATCCAGTTTTGATTAAATGTAGTCCAGTTTTTGAGCCATTTTGAGTGCTCAGACTGTGTTAAAACTGATTGTATCAAATCATTCACTGTTGCACGCATGTCAAGGTTACAAAAAAAGTTCTAATATCACAAGTCACAGGCCTTAGTTTGTAAAACCAGTCTGCCTAGGAGGTGTAAAGTATGGCCATTAAGAACATTAGCAGTAAATCAACCTAATCTTTTCAACTCTGAATTTTAAGTATGGTCATTTACTGCCAAGATAGGAAACAGTTTTTACACCTTCATAAGCTGTAATGGGTTCCTTTTGGTTTTTCCTATATTCTTATGTTTTAGATCCACTTTTTCAAAATTAGTTTTCACATTTTTATTGCCTTTGTCACTGTGTTGATTATTTCTCTCCTATGTCCTCAGCAGCTGCTGTTCTTATGTTTTATACTACCATCCTGAATATTCCATGATATTAGCTACACCTGCACAGGCCACTGGAATAAATAGCATGGAATGGTGTGTCTGAAATTGTGGAATGTGATGTCTTTGACATTTGAAAAGAAACAGCAGTGGCTGATGAGGTAAAGGGGACACAATGTAGTAATGAGGATACCACAAGTACTGATAGTTCAGTTATCAAAAAGGTGGTCAAAGCATATCAGAATACATGGCTGTCATGGAAAGGAAAACTGGAGAATGTTTAACAGAGAGATCAACAGGTTGTGAATGGGCTTTGTACATCCAGCAGATCTGGGTTTTAATTCCCACAGCCTCCACTTGCATACTCTGAGACCCTAAGCAAGTCATTTAACCTCCCTGTGGTCCTGGGCTACCCCTGTAAATGGGTCTTGTACCCAGTGGGATTTACCTGGTTGCCAAAGAATAAAAATAAATAGTATGGGTTGATGCTCTTGAATTTATCCTTACCTTTTTTTGGGGTGACCATTTTTTAACAGAACTGGGACGATCAAGCATTTGTGGAATCTGTGGCCAGGGTGGGAAAAGAGAAGAAAAAGACACATACACTTTTCATGACACAACTTTGTTAACTACAAATGTGAAAATATATTAAAGAAGTCAGTAACCCAGCTGACATTAATAGAAAGCATGCTGATGAAGACAAACAAATAAAAGATCATGAGAACGAAAAGACAAAGCAAAGCCGTCAGTTCCAGCAGTGCTGGCTAGAACAATATGATTGGTTGGGGTATGATGGTGCAAAAGATCTGATGATCTGCCATTTGTGTATCAAACATGAAATACAGTTGGGTAAGGTGGTCAATAACAATAATTTTCATTTCGGTACAGATAATTTCCGGTTTGACTCTGTCTCGTCCCATAATATCAGTGAGCTCATGCTAAGGCAAAGGAAAAGGAGGATGCCATGACTCCTACTCCAGGGGCAAGTAACGTGGATGGAATGGAGAAGAACATGAAAGAAGCAACGCTTAACTGTCTGGATAAACTGTTTTGCACATGCCATACAATTTCTAAGCAAGGACGTCCTTTCATCGGCTTTGTGTGGATGTGCAACCTTGATGATATGAAAGGACTAGACACCAGTTCAGCATATCAGAAGGACAAATATGCCTGCAACTTTATCCACTATGTGGAGGTTGAACACATGGCGCTATGAGAAAAAAGTATGGGAACAAAGTTCATTTCTGTCATCAGTGACAGAACCATTGATTCTTCAGTCACAGAAGCTGAGATAGTGTATATGCGGTTTGCAGTTAAAGGTACAGTGCAAAATCAGTTGGTAGGTGTCCAGAATGTTGGCAGGACAGATGCGATTGTATTTGCCTTTTGTTTAACAAATCACTGTTAACCATACTGACTGTGGGTTACTGCAAACTACTGTGGGCTTGTGCAATCTCTGGTTCACTAGCCCGGCTAGCTAGTGCAAAAAAAATGTTAAGGTTGACCCCTGCTCCTAGACTATCCAATTTCTTTATTGGTCTAAAATGTGATAAAGTGTTGAAGGCTTTGTTGAAGTCCAAATAGGTCATATCCACTGCTTTTCCCTGATCTAGTTCCCTGGTCACCTAGTCAAAGAAATCGCTCAGGTTTGTCTGACATACCTCCCCCTCATGAATCCAAGCTGTCTTTGGTCTTGCAACCCCCTGAGTTCAAGATATTCCACTGACACAGCAGGTGGGCTGGGGGACCCACAGGCCACAAGGGGTCCATACCTCATACTGCCTGCCACCTGTCTACGTGATTTGGAGCGTCAATGATTTTGCAAGCCTACATTGTAGGCTGTGATGTATTCCTGGCTTTGTTTTATGCCGCAATGTTTTTGGAGGTGATGTTCCTGTCCAGATCTGGTTAGGGATAGGTTAGGGATCATTCTAAGGCTTCTTTGTGTCTGTGGTTTGCTGCTATTTGCCATTTGCACAACTCGCTAGCCAGGGAGTGGCATTGTTGTTTATCTGATGGTTTACTTATCTTTACAGTAACTGCTATAGTGCCATGGGGGTTTGCTATCAGTTCTATTCTACTGGCCTTACTGATATTGTTTTTTAACTTTTCTGGTGTACTTTACTGTGTAATACTAAGCATTACTCCAGTATAATGTTTTTTTCTGAATACTGCTATTGTTCCAGATGGATCTTTACCATTAAGATACTCTATCCACATGAACTCAGTGATGTAATTGACTTTAAACCTTTTTTATTGTAAATGAACCCTTCTGAAATAATGTTTGAATAATTAGTGGTTTTATAAAAAAAATGATGGAAAAGACTATAATCTCTTTTTCTTTTCCACTGCAAAGAAATGTTCATATGCAGAGATCAAATAAGTGTCTTTTCCCATTTCCTACAGATTTTCCCAACAGTCTTTTGAATTATGGGGTAATTTTTTTCTTGGTTTTCTATTTTCAGGCTCTATCCTATTCCAGAAATGTAATCTTCAAAGAAATACAGGTTGACTCACCAACAAAATAACCAAAGCGTACTGAAGAAATCTTGGGGAATGTCTGTTTCTCTTTTGAAGATGTATCTTGCCTGGAACTAACATCATTGTTTTGGACTTCACCAGAACTATATAATTTCTCTTTGAAGCAAGCTTTAAATCGTGCTCAGGGAAATTAGCCAGTGGGATTGTCACAATAGTCTGATGTGTACAACTGGTATGGAATATAACATTTTAGGACATCAGTGGTGGATCCAGAAATTTACAGAAAGGTGGTACACTTGCCCAGAAAAAACAAACTTCTCTAGGGGGGTATGAGGGCATGCCCCCCCAAGGGAATTTTGAAACTGTATGTGTGAAATGGTGCATTTTGGTGCATTTAGGCCCAGTTTCAAGAGCAAAACCAACCAAATACAAAACATAGCAACAATGCACTGAAACATACCAAATACCCCCGCATTTCAAAGACATAGCCAAGTAATTTGAATTTTATGAATACAATAATCATGGCACGCTATAAGCAAGAGTAAGGTTGATTTACAAATGCATTTTTTTATCCTGTAATGTCTTCCCAGAGATGGAGGGGGGTTCAGGTAATCCCATATTGTTTGGATTTTCTTGGCTATTTAGTTTTGCTGATTGGGAAATATACTCACTGTAGTTATATCCAAGAAAGTTCAAACAAGCCATGATTACCCAGACAATCATTATTTCAAGCAAAGAGGGTCAAAGGCAAAAAAAAGAAATATCTCCACACTTCAAAGATAAATCCAATTTTTTAACAGAATAAATGCAAAACAATAAGCAAGAGGAATGTTGCTTTGCAAATGCATTGTGTACCTACAGAGCCCAGGTCATGCTGTGCAGCTACAGCTAGCAACAGCATGTAAAGCATGTTTAAACCATCAGAAAAGAGACAGGAAAGAGACCACTCTAGCCAGACTAGGAGCAGTGCAGAGCACAGTGGTGGTGCCAGGGGGACAGCCAGGGCAAAGAGTCAGAAAAAAGTAAAGAGGGGTGCAGTCTGTACTCTTTCTGCCTCTTTGCTCTAGGCTGTCCCCTAGCACCACCACTGCTCCCCTGCCTATCCCTCTTCCTGTCTTCACTTGATGCAAGATGCCCCACCCACTTTTTGTCACTTGTCAGTGCTGCTGCAGCAGCCTTGAGTTCTTTTCCAAAATGATGGACAAGGGTAAGAACTCAATTATAAAAATATGACACAGGAGACAACTAGATGCATGTGCATGTCTAGATGAGATCAACATCCTTTAATCATAAGCTTCTTGATTAGAAGATATGCACACACATCTGGTATAATACGGCACAAACACTGCACACAGTACCTTTCAAAACATGCAACACATACTGTATATCAGAAAACCTAAAAACAAGCTGATGTTCAAGCACATCTAATCAATCACTGTCTATACTTCCTTCAGAACTGCAATTTGCCTCCCACTGTATACAACAGCTATAAGAAAAGGGGTTGAAAGCAAACACAACATTAAGGGCATAACTCTAAAGCAACTATAGGAGAAGAGAAACTTGACTGAATGGAAGCAGAAGCCCCATCTGTCTCAGCACCAGCTACTGTGACAGAATCCACTGGGGTCTCCCCAAGAGCATGCTATCCTCCAGCACTGACAGCTGCACACATAGTGCACATTCACAAGGCAATACTGGAGGAAGGTGAACCATAACACACTAGGAACAAGCACTGCATCTAATTCACACTACAGAATAACTCCTTCAGAACAGTCAGTTGGACAGAGTTCTCTGCATTTTAAAGCCAGTTCCATCAGACCAGTGCATCGTGCACAATGTTTATAATGAAACCAGTAAAGATACAAAAGAAGCATGAAAAGGAGGAATGAGGGACTAGCAGGGTAAGCTCAAGGAAGAAAAGGGGATTGTCAGGAGGGTAAAGGAAGATAGAGCCTTACATCACTGATGGAGTCAAAGGGGGGAGAAAAATTCTTTATGTGCATCAGAGAAAAAAGTAAGATAAGGGGGATCATCAGAGTATTAGAGAAATGTATGGTACTGTAGTACAGGAGACAAGCAGAAAGTTGATGATTTAAAAAACAACTTTTTTGCTGGCCTGGTGGGGCAGAGGGTTGAGGCATTTAGCCTTACCTCATGTCATGCCAGCAACAGCAGGTTGGGAATGACCTCGGGTCGTTGGGAACCAGCTGGGGGAGGGAGGAGCAGGATTGCGCTTCATCGGCAGCTCTCCTCTCCTGGGTGGACGCTGTCCCTTCCATGGTCCTGTCACCACCAGGTGGAGGTCCGGTGGTGGTGCAGGCAGGGAAGGGGGTGGCTAGTAGGGTGGGGCACTCCACAGTGCCTGGTGTGCATGTGCCTTCACACGCATATGTCAGTGCCCCCGGATGCATGCGGGCAGGGACGGGAAGAAAACGGGAAAAAAAACCCTACAAAAATGTAAATAAAAAAAAAAACTACTTTTGCTCCATATTTACAGAGGAGGATGAAAGGCCTCTACCAGAGAGTGGAGTTAAGGCCTCCACAAGGGGAGTACAGGAAATGAGTTATTAGGCAGTGCTCATGGTAGACTGGCTAATAGATAAGGCACCGGACAGGATGGCTTATACAAGGGTGTTTTGGGAGATGGGTTCAGAGCTGACTGTACCCATGGTGGAGCTGTTCAGATACTGGTTGGAATCTGGTGTGGTGCTATGCAACTGGATGTTCTCAGACATGGTTCTGCTCCATGGTGGGGTAGACAGGGAAGATCCAGGAAACAACAGACCTGTCAATTTTAACTCCATTGTAGGAAAGTTGATAGAGACCCTGATCAATGAAAACCTAGTGGCCTGCCTAGAGGCAAAGGCTACAGGACCACAAGCAGCATGGCTCTGTGACAACATCATGTCAGACCAGCCTAGTGGTATTTTTGTAATTGGGTCAAAGAGCAGCTGACAGGGCCAGATAGCAGATTTACTCACATTCTGCAAAACTTTGACTCAGTGCCACACAGGAGGCTACTGAGGAAACTGTAAGACTTGGGAGTGGGAGGGAATTAGTCAGATGGGTCGAGAACTGGTTGGGAGTGAGAAAACAAAGCATGGTAGTGAATGAGGTCAGGCCAGAGGATAGGTGGGTCACGAGCAGGGTACAACAGCTGTCAGTTCTGGGACCAGTCCTGTTCAATAAGTTCATCAGTAACTTGGTGACCAAGGCAAAACAAGTCTCTTTGTGGATGATACAAAACTATGCTGCAGGGTAGACAGTGAGGAGGGAGTGAGGGAGTTGAAGAGGGAACTGGAAAGACTGAAGAAGTGGTCCAAAATATGGTAGTAGGGATTACATACCAAAAAGTGTAAAGTGAGGCATATACTGCAGGAAAGAGGAACCCATATCCTGAGTACTGAAGTAAGTGTGTGTGCAGTGTGTGTGTGTGTGTGTGTGTGTGTGTGTGTGTGTGTGTGTGTGTGTGTCGAGGTGGGAGGTGGGATTGCAACAACATTTGAGAAAGGACCTTGGAATCATCATTAGTGACTCTCTAAACAATCCAACCAGTGAAGAAAAGCATACAGCATGGCAACAAGGACACTGGGTGTGCTGGGACGGATCTGAAAGGAGGAGGGAGGACGTGTACAGCCCACTGAGGAGGCACTTCAAAAACCAAAGGAAGACAGCACTTCAGAAAGGGTGAAAACAAACTGCACTACTCTTTCAGTGCTACAAAAAGTGCTGTTTGAATTTTAGTACAGATAAGTATGTCAGTGCAGATCTGTTACAAACAACGGCATCGGCCTCCACTTCCATTAGCACCCCCGAGTTTCACTCAATAGAACTTTATCTGGGGGCATGCCCAGCATTACAATCAGGCTGATTTTGAAGTCCTGATTTTGCCACATCATTCTAACACCATAATCAATATGCTTCAGTACAAAATACAGTATCAAACCTGCTGTTCATTTACAAACATTTAGTACAGTGAATACCAACACATATTAAACAAAATAAGTACATTTAAAATCAGTTTCATGGACTTCATGAGATTCTTTGTTACAGCGGCAATATTGGGACTCAAACCTGAACCTCTTGCAGTTCTGCTATATGTCAGTCCACAGAGTTTATTTCTGTACTGGGTGTCTAAACAATCTTCATCTATATGCAGTAGAAATATTGTTTTCTCTTTTAAAATATTTCACAAGTTCAAAGTCCATTTCTAGTGTAATTTCCAGTGTCTGTGCCACAGGAATACTTCATTCAGTGGCAGTTGTGGGATTCTAGCCTAAGTCCACATATTGCAAGTGCAAATCAAAGGCGAGAAGGCTGACCTGATTAAAATGAAACTAGCAATAAGAAATGGCATGAAGTGGGATCCTCCTCCCACATGAACCCCTATTGTTGTTATTGTAATGTCGCGAGTGCTTACCCAGGTTGAAGCGCGCAGCTCCATGTTCATTCCAGCAGGTGTTTTCATTAAAGAAGCAGCTGAGACTCTGCCGCTACCCTGCCACCAGGCGCTGCACCAAGGAGCCACCGCCAAAGCTGATCTTGTTCTCCCTGAGCACGGGCAGCATTGATATAGTGACCATCTTTATGTTGCAGGAGTTATCCTCCCAGGAGAATTTGGCCCTAGCCTGGCTGGGGTGAGACATGCATGTGAGGAGGGCTATGAACAGAGGGAGGAGGACGGGGAACTGGGAGAAGCAATGGGACAGAAGGCTTCTGCTGCTTGGCCCAGGAAGTTGTCTGTTTGACTCTGTGTCGGAATTGGGCTTTTTTTTTAACTTACCATGTCTGCACATACTAGTAAATCAGAGTAGCCCTATTATAGGGCTACTCTGATTGGCTGTTGCTACAAGTGCATGACGCCAGATGCCAGCAGACATCTGAAAACAAGGACGTCATTGTTGGGGCTGATGGAGACAATGCCAAGAACATTGGCATTCTCCAAATTCTGGAGTATTCTGGGCTGCTTGGGACTTTGGGACAGGACCTCACCAAAGGGGAGGCACACATCCTCGCACCAAGGCTTCAATCTCACTAGGCATGACCATTTAATGTAAAAGTCCTTAAAATTAATGTAAGTATAGACACTGAGGTACATTACTTCTAATAGCAATATTTGAAATTTTGTAATCGTATGCACAGTTTTTTTTAGTACAATTTAGCACTTGGTTTTACTTCCCTGATCAACTGTAAATGTGTGCATGTGTTGCTACGCATTTCTCATAGTATTCACTTACATAGCATCACAGATTTATTAGACTGGAGTAATAGTATAATATAAGTTGAGCAAATAAGCAATGTGAAATAAAAAGTTAACAAGCAAGACTGGTTTTAAAGCATTAAGAGGGCAGCAGGTCTTTCAGCTGGGGTCCCCCTATGAATGTTGACAGATTCAAGTGAGCAGGACCCCCAGCAGAATAGTTTGTTTCATGCAGCACAGGATTTGCTCTGCCACTCAGTACTTTCCTTCCTTTTTGGGGCTGAGGGTCTGGTTCAATACCATTGCATTAGTCTGTACCACCAGCTATGCACTTTGCATTTAAAAGGGACTTTGAGAGGGACATATAAATGAGATCTGAACTCTAAAAGTTTAAAAAATCTAATTTGTAGGGCTGCCCCATGGCTCAGCAGCAGAACATTGTGCTGGTGACCAGGGTCCTGCTGCAGACACAGGTTGCTATGTTGGGAGGCAGGCAAGGCAGTGTGCCACAGACGGACAGGGTCAGTAGTGTGTTCTAGCCCCACAGCAACCCCTGTGGGTGGGCCATGGAACTCACTGCTTGCATAGGGGCACTCTGTTTGTGCAGAAGGCTGACCAAGGCACTGCACATGCCATGGCGAGGGGGAGAACGGCAGGTGAAAATCATGTACACCAAGATTTTCCTGCACAGAAATTTAGGTAAGCCTCCTGGAGGGTTCCCCCTCCCAGTATTTGGTGTTTTCCCCTGTTTTCTCAGGTAACCCTCCTTTCATGTCTCTCTTTATTTTGAGGAGATAGTACCCTTTTTAGTTAGTACTGGAACTCTCTTTTTAGGTACAGCTTCCAACAATGTTATGTGTAAGGCTGACATCCCCTGATCACTTTTTTTTAGCAGCTATTATCCCAGTCTGCAGCTTCTCCCCAAGTTTGTTTTTCCTTCCTTGTTTGTTTTTTCTTATCTTGTTCTTCTCTGTTTTCTCCTGCCATCTTTGGTGTCTTAGGCTCTGCAGCCGGCTCCTCCATCCTGGGTCTCACCTTTCTCTGGATCCCTCCTCTCCACCTTCTGTTGTGCTGCAGCTCCTCATCCACTATTTCACTGACTGCCACCCAAAGCCACTCTGTCAGCTTAATGCCTCATGGCTCTGGCCTGTGCCCACCCTTCCACATCCCCATTGTTATTGCTCTCGTGGTTGCTTCTCATTGTGCACCCAGTTTAGCACCTCCTCACCTTTTCACTCCCTGCCATCAGGCCATTCCTCTGGCTTCCCACCTCATGGCTGTGGCCTTCCCCAGTGGCGGCAATCATCTTGGCTCGCACCTTTCTTGCTGATCCCACCTTCAGTCTGCATGCAGTCATAGAATCATAGAAGCTTGATGGCAGAAAAGGACCATACTGGCCCATCTAGTCTGCCCTTTTTTTCCCCACACCTGTCCCTCCCACCCAGCCCCCACCCTCCTGATACTCAGCCCCTATGCTTGTCCCATGCCCTCTAAATTCTTTCACTGATTTAGCCCCCACCACTCCATCTGGTAGTCTGTTCCAGGGTCTCACCACCTGCTCCATGAAGAAATGCTTTCATATTGCCCCTGTATCTTTTTCCTTGCAGTCTGAGGCTGTGCCTCTAGTTCTGACCCTCCTTCCTCTTAAGTAAACCCTCTTCTCCCACTTTATTGAGCCCTTTTATATATTTAAAAGTTTCAGTCATGTCTCCCCTTTCCCTCCTTGTCTTCAGTGAGTACAGATCCACCTCCTTACACCTCTGCTCATACGACTTTCCCCACATATCCTGCACCATCTTGGTTGCCCTTCTCTGAGCCCTCTCCAAAGCATATATATCCTTGCAGAGATGTGACCTCCAGAACTGAACCCCATACTCCAGGTGCAGCCTCACCACTTTGTAAAGGGGCATTATTACCTCCCTCCTTCTGCTAGTAATGCCCCTGCCTATGCATGCCAACATTCCACTGGCCTTTCCTGCCACCCTGCTATATTGGATTCCTACCTTAAGGTTCAAGGAGACTATGATCCCCAGATCCCTGTCCTGTTCAGTTACTTTGATTTCCTCCCCACCTAGGGTGTGCCCTGCTCTTTTGTTCCTACTCCCCAAGTGCATCACAGCACACTTCTTGGCATAAAATTTTAGCTGCCACATCCCAGACCATTTTTCAAGCATCCTTAAGTCCTCCCTCATGCCTCCACCCCCTGGGTATCCACTGTATTGCTATATTTTCATATCATCAGCAAATAGGCACACCTCCCCTCAAACTATCCACAATATCACTGATGTAGATGTTGAAGAGAAGCAGACCCCAAACAGACACCTGTGGCACTCCACTCTTCACCCTCACTGTCCTGGAGTGCACCCTGCTAGCACCACCCTCTGAGTTCTTCCTGCCAGCTAGGCCTCTACCCAGCTTGTTATTTTCCACCCAACCCCAAGGCTTTTCCATCTTGCTCACCAGCCTCCTATGGGGGATGGTGTCGAAGGCCTTACTGAAGTCCAGATAGGCCAAGTCCACCCCCCCGGTCAATCACCTGAATCACCCAGTCAAAGAACTGAATTAGGTTTGTCTGGCTAGACTTCCCCTTGGTGAAGCCATGCTGTCTTCTTCCCTATTGTGTGCCTTGGCCAGTCCCTGTGTTGCCAACCATGCCCTCTTATTTCATTTTGATCTTTTTGGCTGGCTATGGACATCTGCAGTCTGTGAGGTATCCCCTACCAGTCTGGGTGCACCACTGCTGGGACATTCCACTCCTGCCTGCCACTCACTGCTAATTCACTTGTTTGCAGTATTGCCCTTTTCCCGTTTTTGTCACCTTTTTCCTGACCTATGGCACCCCCCCTTCCAGCAGCATCCTGCCCATGCTGTGGACTTGGCTTGCACCCCCCCCCATTGCCCTTCCCTCTGCTTCTTTAATATTTTGCTCTCCTCTATTTCTCTGCCCTCTGTCTGTGTGGTTTAAGGTTGTGGGGAGGTTTCTAGAGGTGGACAGGTCTGTGCTGTGGGTGGCTTGGGTTTGTATTATCCATTGGGTTTGGATGAATCTATAAGGATGAGGGTGTTTTTTTTCCTGCAGTGGGTGGTAAGCCTCAGTATGGTTTAGAATTTTAAACACACAGGAGGGTTTTGGAGGTCAGATTTTTCTGTGGTGGGTAGTGCTGCTCAGTAGATAAATTTGTTTTTAACACACAGGAGTTGGGAGAGTTGCAGCACTGGGTGGATCTTTTCAGGGGACCATCTGACCTCGTGGGAGGTGGGCAGGTTCAGGCAGTGGGTAGATTGCATTGGGTAGTATAGGAGCATTACTCAGGAGGTGGGTGAGCTGCAGCAGAGGGTGGGATCTGATGTTTTTGTTGTCTTTTAGAGAGCATTTTTCAGCAGTAGAATCCATTATTATAATGACTACAAAAAACTTTATAAATATTTTTAGTTGTTTTCTGTGCTGGGTTCTTAGCTCTTGTGGTGGTTTGTACATTGAGCTTATCAGGTTTCAAAGATTTCAATCCTTTTGAGGTGGTTTGCTTTTCATATTGTTGCTAGAGTTTTTTAGGCAAACTGTATGTTGTGTAATAGATCATTCTTCTCTCCTTCTACTTCCTAACTGCACTGAAGAAGAGATGGAAGCTGTCATCCTACTTTAAGGCATACCATATTTTGCAGCCTTATGCCTTTTTACATGATTATGGGTACAGCTGTGGGTAGTGTCTCACAATCTCATTTATCAGTTAGGTAGTTTTTAGGTACAGAGTTCTTTTCTAGATTAGACTGCTATTACAAAAAATTTTTCTTTGGGCCAAATGTGAATACTTAAACTTTTTCAAGTTTTGTTTTCCTAGTAGGTCTTGCTTTTGTCTAGGCTAGATTAAAGCATAATTTACAAGCCATGCCTTCCAATCCTGTTTGGCAGGTGCAGGGTGGCTGGGCCCTCTCCTCTCCAGCAACATGAACCATGGGGCAGAACCAAGCTTTTCCTGAGTCAACGAGCACCTGAAGGAACTTGAGGGCCCCGACTAGATACAGGCCATATCCGACTTGGAACCCAGTTTACAAGTCATTGCTGCGGGAGGCCATGAGGACACTGCCAGCGATGATGCAAGGACCATGGTGCAGGTTGCCAATCCAGGTTTAGAGTGGTGAGGACTCTCTTGCAGGTGGAGACAGCTATCCATGCAACTCCTTAAGTTGGTGACTCATGATATTAAAAGCAGTAGTAAAGGGCAACGCAGGCCAGTAAAATGAAAAGCAATGAAGAAACGGGATTAGGTTTTCAAGAAGATCACTCATTTGTGAATCTGGAACAGACAATTACAGTGAGTACAAGTGGGAGAGTAATGTGGCAGGGATTCAATAAAAAAAGGATGTGGCAGCCTTTATGGATGAAAACAAGCCCTTTCCAAGGTGGAGTAGGATGGTTTCAATTCAACAAACCATGGCAGGATCAGTGACAGAGCCTGGTTCCCTTTCACAAGGGACAACCCAAGTTGGGGGACAGTGCTCACTCAAAGGGGCAGCCCGTGATGCTGCTATGAGATGCTGAGGTCCCAGCAGGGTAGAGGCAGTTGCTCATCCTTGCATAGAGACTGAAGGTGGGCCTTCCTCAACAGACAGCAGCAACCAAGGAGTGCAACCACCTTAGAAGCAGCTACTAGGGTTTTCTTGATCCAACTAATGGCACCAGAGAATCCTGAAATACTGCAGTGGCCCACCTTTCCATGGGGCCTGTGCTGAACCCATGGATGCACATGTGGACAGGAATGTTTGGTGGAGTGGTTAACCCACAGTACAGTGCGGGAACACTGGTAAGCCCATTGGGCCCCTGGTGCATGTCTCCCAGTGGCACCCTTGCTTGCTAATGCACCTGCTTCACAAGGGCCCAGCACTTCACAGACAACCACAACAGGAGGGGCATCACAACCGAACACTAAGATCACTCAAGGGCCTGTAGTACAGGTATGGATAAGTGCAGAGCCAGCAAAACACACAAAATACAATTGTGTATGGCATTGAGGTAAGAAGACAAGGGGGACATCCACAGGCCAGCTGGAGCAGTCACACAACCAGAACATGGTAGGGCAAACTGCACCACCAGTCCACACAGCTCTGGCAGCCAGGACCATGGCAGCAGTGGCCAAGCTGAGCGCTATGGACAGTAGCTCCAACGGGATGCACATGGCAGCACCTGGCAATGGAGAAAAAGGTAACAAAAACTGGGCACATGCAGAGATGATGACTTGCTGGAGGAATCACTTGTCAGATGCTATTAGTGAAATTTATAGACATGTTTTCCCTTTTGCACCATGAGATGCAAGAAGAGGAGGACGAGGACAAAAAATGGAAGAGGGACAGGTCACAGAGACCAAAAGTCTCATACACCTTTGAAAACTCAGCAGCCGTTTTTGCTGTATACATATATATATATATATATATACACACACACACACATATACACACACACATTCTTTGCAAAACTACGTTAATGCATCAGTTAGGGTTGATAACAAATCATACAAAGGAGGAAGCACAACGTTAGGGTTTCCAACCTAACACCCCCCACCCTGCACACCCCAACAGGCATCTGAGGTGTGCCTTGAGTCTCAGCCATGAAGCTCACCCCATTCCATAAGTAAATAAGCTGAGATGGGTACAGTATAAGAGAATGGGGTGAGCAGTTGCAAAGTAATTAAAGTGCAAATTTTTGAGTTTAACATTGACGTGCCTACCCAATTCAACCCTAACTATAGGGGAACGACCATGCCCCTATAATGTAACCCCCCTACAAATGGGGGTTCCCAAAAGTCTTCCTTGAGCTTGTCTAAATGCTCACTGACAGGCTGGTGTCCTGCATTTTAGCAATTTAAATGTGATTACCAGAGCCTGTATAGCCTCTGTGTACTGTCTCTGTAAGAGCTGCCTGATTGCAGTTTAAGTAATCTGAGAGGGAGCTCTGTTGAAAGATGTAACTATTTACTGAAAATCATTTAGAGTGATAATGATAATGTAGTTTGTCTAACCTGCTTTCTTTGTAACAAGGACTGTTTTGTTTGTCTCCACTATCTTGGTCCTGGACTGCAAATTGGACCAAACAGTACTGATGGGACCTAAAATGTAGCCAGACTACAGGAGCTGTCTTAATTCAAAATCTGCAGAAACTGTAGTTTGAACTTTTTGTGCCTTTTTTGCAACTGAAGGGGGAGCTCTTGCTTTGACTGACAGCCAAATCAGCCAACCAAGTCTTTTGGATCTTGGGGAAGTCCGGGGCTGCTTGCAATTTTCAGTTAGTTCTGAGCTGGAAGCTCAAGAAGAAGGAGCTGAAGTAATTCTGAGCAGCAATCCTGAGTGGATTCACATGGAAGAACTGGGAAAAGGCTGAGTGTTCGGGCCTGTATGTCTGCCTGCTGCTCCTGAGAGGGAGAGAAGAGAATCATTTTGGAATAAATCCAAGTTTGTGTGACTAAAGTAATCTACTGAAGTGGGCCAGGCTCAACCTGAAGAAGACCGAAGATTTTGCTGAATGTGATTGGCCTGTCAGGAGTTCCAGCTACCCCTAAGCTCCCGGTGTGTGCAGAGACTTTGCGATTGTGACCGGGGAGCACTTTGCCTGGTACAGTAGAATTCCCGTACATGTAAATGTGCTATGAGCTGCTTGTGGGTTGTGAGTTAGTTCCCCATTGTGTGAACTGTATTCTGCTTGCTGAAAGCTGTATCCAGCCCAAAACGGACTGCACCCGAATTTTTCGCCATGCGGTCTGGGCCTTGCCAGGCTGGCCCAGCCAGACTACCCACTGCACAGAGAAGCCATTGATGAGAGACCTGCCCAGGGACCAGCCCCCTGCTCAATGCTTGAACAGGAACGATGCCTCTGCGACTCGTGTGGGCCCTGCTTCTCCTGGCATTTTAGATCAACCACCTGCAGTCTCAATTTTTGTCCAGCCTGTGTCCAGTCTTGGGTATCGTGAGTAAATACCAGGGTAGCTCCCTACAACAACAGCTTAATCTGAGTGTGTCATCTGATTATCTTGTTGTTTTGTTTCCTTTACAAACTGAGCCCTCTGGCTCCGGATTACAAATATTGTGTACTGTGCATGTTGTGTTTTCCATCACAGGGCCCCAACCAGCTGCAACCCCGGGCAATGGTCCTGGCTAGCCCATCTCTTCTCCACCTGGGTACCCAGAGGTGGACTGTGTGGGGGGACTCAAAGCGCATGCATAACTGCTTGATTGATAAAACCTTAAGCTAATTAACCTGAGTTTTGCCCCTCCCTTGTTCAAGTCCCCTGAATAAATCGGATCTAACTTTTCTGCATGTAATCTGACTGTGGTTCCATTTTGTGCTCAAAGTACTGTACTGTTGCTATTTGCTGTGCATAACCTTGTTTTACAGGGGTCCCCAGGTTAAGCCAGAGGAACCAGCCCTGGTGATAAGTGCAAACAGTGGGCACTGTGTGGTGTACCAGGGGTATTGTGAAAGTGATTATTGTACAGTGTTCAGGCCACTGAGGGAAAGAGGGGGTTACAGTGTCCCAGAGGGCTGTGCCCAGGTTAGCTTGACCATTACCAACCCTGACCTCCGGGTGGAGGCACCCGCTTCAGAACTCAGGCCCCTTAACCTGCTACTAGCCAAGCAGGCAGGTGTAGTAGCATAGGATAGCACCACCTAGGGGTTACAATAATATATGTGCCAGTTTATGGCATGAAATACCCTGAAAACTGGTATCTCTTCTAAAGTACAGTATGCCATTAAATTTGCCCATTTGTCTTTTGACAAATATGCATGGCTAAAATAAAGGGAAAATTTTGCATAAAGGTGACCAGCAGACTCTCTTAAAATGGGAAAACATGCACAGTGATCTGTGTGCTCATTGCATGAATTGGGGGAGGCCCAGCGTCGTGACTTACACAGACAGTGAACATGTGCTAGCTAGACAGGATACACGGGATGTTAGGAGGAAGCAAAAAAGAGGACACAAGGGGGCATGCTGTTTTTTTTTTTTTTTTTTTATAAGGACCAGTGTTTTTGTTCCTTCTGTAAATTCAGCCACATGTGCAAGAACTGCAGGGGAGACCACAAGGTCACCGGCTGAAAGGGCTCTGGTTCAAAGTAGAAATGGTCAGACTCCAACAGCATGGACAAAAGTAATCAAGGAGCTGGTAAGTCTGGCTAGCACACTTGTTCAACAAACAAATTTAACCCCTTGGCTTTCCCAGTACCTGGACAGTTATGCAGCGCAGTTTTTGTTGGATGGTTTTGGCAACGGTTTTAAGAATCTATACAAGGGCCCCAGAGTGGCCACAAGGGCTCATAATTTAAAATCTGCTAAGGATATCCCGTAGATACTTGATACTAAAATACAAAAAAGAGGTAGAAGCATGCAGAGTGGCAGCTCCTTTTGGATACCCACCAGCTGAGTCCTTCAGAGTCTCTCCACTGGGAATAGTCCCCATGAAGAGCTTGGGGAATACTGTCTAACACATCACCTATCCTACACAAAAGGCAGTTCAGTCAGTGACTTTATCACTCAGGAAGACAGCACTATCAGGTATGCGTCCTTTGACACAGCAGCAGATCCAGCCTTAGACTTTGCGGGGCCCAGGGCAGAGGTAAAACATGGGCCCCCAAAACCAGCAATAGGCAGTCTGGCTGGGGAATTTGGATGCTTCCCAAGCCAGACGTGTAGTTATCTCAGTCCAAGCCCCCCCAAGCCACACCAGCAGACTGTTCACTCCCCAAGCCAGACCATTAGGACCTTCATCCCCTGCCACTCCCAAGATGGACCAGGAGGCACATCACTTCAAATCCCCCATTCCACAAAAGCACACCAACAGGCCGGATCCCCAAGGCAGGGCAAGCTCTTGAATGAAAGGGCCTTGTAGGTTGGGGATTTGGATGCTCCCCAAGCCAGACATGCAGTCCTGTCGATCTTATCCCCTCCCCAGCCACACTAGCAGGCCCTCCGCTGCAAAGCTCCCCACCCCACCCCCACCCAGAGGCTCATGGCTCCAGTTCCCCATCAATTCAAAAACAATCATTGTATTTAAAGCTGTCCTCTCAACTTTCCCTCAGACCACACAACACACGGAAGATCATTTTAAACTTCCTTCCCAAACAAGCAGCATTTCAATTCAACCCCCGGCTCCTCCATACAAATTAGTAGAGACCCCAGTCACACCAGCAGGCCCTTCACTGCAAAGCTCCCCTTGGAGGCCCATGACTGCAGTCCTCCCATCACTCACACAAAAAAAAAGGCAGAAGCTACTTTTAAAGCTGTCCTCCCAACCTTCACCCAGACCACACCACACATGGAAGATCATTTTTAAACTCCCACCCCCAAACAAGCAGCAGCATTTCAATTCAAACCCCCTCACAGCTCCCCCAGACAAACAGTATGAGTACCGATCCTTACCAGTGCCAGGAGAGTTTGGCTGGTTGGAAGAAATGTTTCTGTAGTTTGAGTCTGCATGGAGATGGTGTCTGGCATGATTTTAGTCTGTGGCAGTCCATGTCACAAGTTTGCAGGCAGTCCAGGAGGGGTGACAGTCAAGTCATCAGGTAGGCTGAAGAGCTCCAGCTAGTTCAGCAGCTCCGGCGTGGCATTCAGCAGGTCTGTTCACATGATCAAACACAGAATGTGGCCACAGAAAAGGGAAAAAAATTCATGCATCCTCCATCTTCCTTTAAACTTCCTTCCTGATGATGGCACCATAGCTGACTCCAAACTGATTGGGTGAGCAAGCTGTTCTCCGCTGATTGGTTGCTGAATCCTGCCCACCTATCGGCTGAAAACACCTCTTCTCATTGGCGAAGCCCTCCCTCCTCCCGATTGTTTCCTTGCTGAGCTCTTGCTGCTGTTTGATTGGCTATCTCTGTATCCTACTGTCTATCTTAGAGCTGGCCTGACTCCCGAGCTCTGGAAATGTATGCCCCAGTCGTGGGAGGAGGTAGTTGGCAGTATGTGTCATCTGCATGGGGGCCCAGGTGGGGCCAGGTGCTGCTGTGACGATATGTATATTGCAAACAATAGGGTTTGCAATAAAAGGCTCCGTGATGTAGTCAGTGGTCAGTCAACAATGATGGAGGAGAGTGCATTAAGCAATGCATGGGGGAGGTGTTGTGTGAGAAGATGGCAGGGGACAAGAACAAACTGGAACAAATTGAGAAAGTCAAGAGGGTGGACTGAGAACAGAATGGGCACTGTTGCTGCCTGCTGCCACTCTGTCCACGTAGGTTGTTTACTGGTGCAAGCTTCAGAACTGCAGTCTGCAGACTTAGTAATCATAAAAGTGAAAGTCAAGTCAAGACAAGTGCGGGCCCCCTCCCACAAGCATGGGACCCAAGGCAGCCACCCCTACTGCCCTCCCACAAGGCTAGCCCTCACTGCAGTGGAGCTGGCATGCAGCTTAGGCTGGGAATGTTGATGGTGAAGAGTGACATCAAATCTGCCTTCCATCTTCTCCCCATGAGGCTAAGAGATTTTGACTTCTTGGGCATCATGGCTTACGGACAATGGCACTTTGACAAGGTAATGTCAATAGGCTGATCTGTCAGCTGTGCCACTTTTGAAGCCTTTGCATCTTTTCTGGAGTGGCCCACTAAGTTGTACACAAGAAATGGGCACATTATGCATTATCTCTCGCAAATCTCTCAAGTCAGGATTAATATCATACCTACAAACTGGAGAGAAGCAGTTGTATCACCCATCTATAAAAAAGGCTGTAAAACATTACCTAATAACTATGGTCTATAAGCTTTACGTCAACTACTGGTAAACTTATGGAAAAACTAATTAAAGTTTGGTTCAAAAAAGAATTGTTTACTCTAGACTTAGATGATAATACACAACATGGGTTCAAGAAGAGTAAATTATGCACCACAAATCTAAATGCTTTCTATGAAACAGTCAGTTCTAGTTCGGATGCAGGTAAGCCAGCTGATGTCATCTATATCTGGACTTTAAAAAACTTTTGACACCATGCCACATAAAAAATTACTATATAAACATCAGAACATGGGTTTTAGCTCCCATCTAGTTAAATGGATCCATTCATGGCTACAACATAGAACCCAAAGGGTTAGAATCTCTGGCATACTATCATCTGAGAGGGAGGTGACAAGTGGGGTGCCACAGGGGTCGGTTCTCGGTCTCTTCCTATTTAATTGTTTATTTATGACTTCCACCATGGGGTGGCAAACAAAGTCTCTAAGTTTGCAGACGATACCAAAATCTGCAGCAAAGTAGATACCGAGGAAAAATATGGGTTGTTAAAAGAGGATCTTAAGAGGACAGAACAATGGGTTACAACAAATAAGATGGAGTTGAACCTAGACAAGTGCACAGTACTGCACATGGGTAGAAATTATCCAAGGAGACCATATTCACTTATGCAGATCCAATTACCATGCATTATTAATGAAAGGGATTTGGGTATCTTGATTGATGCCTCTATGGACATGCATGCCTACAAAAGAAAATCAACAAAGACAGGAAACAAATTTATTAACATTATTAGGAAAACCTTCATTACAAGGGATGAACAGAGCATCATGAATCTGTTTAATGCATACATTAGATCACACATTGACTATGCCTCACCATTTTGGGCACCTTACAAAAACAGGACATAAACTTACTGGAATCCATGCAGAGACGGCCACAAAAATGATATCAGGTTTAATTAACAAAACTTATGATGCACGACTAACTAGATTAAATTTAATGACCACTGAACAAAGGAGAATAAGCGGGACCTATCTCCAAATTTTTCCAAATAGTAAATGATAGGAAATTATTGACCATTTGTGGACTTAATCCACACCGTAGACCTAAGGAACTCAGATGCCACAACAGGCAGATTGAGATTCCCAAGGTTAACACGGTAAGAATTAGTAATTATTTTACCATCAATGGTGCCAGATTATGGAACCGGCTCCCCCAATACTTAGTTCAGATCACTGATTTCCAGGAATTTAAAAGGAAACTAGATAAATACATGGGATACTGAATATCCACACAGTGTGGGAGACAGACTAGATGGGCTATGCCTCCTTCTGTCTGCAAATACCAAGATACCAAGATCTGGATGACTTTTTGTTTACAGGACCTGCCCAATCTGGTAGGTGCCATGAGAACCTGGAGGGTTTCTGTACTCTAATGAAGCATTTTGGTGTACCCTTAGCTCTGGAAAAGAATGAGGGCCCCAATATGAGGCTATCTTGCCTTGGAATCAAACTATATGCCATACAAATTGTGTCCCTCCTGCCAGTGAAAAAAGTTACAACCCTACAACAGTTATCGGGCAAAATGGTCCTGGCAAAAAAGGTTACAATAGCACAGCTGCAGTGTTTAGTGAGACACTTGAACTTTGCATGCAGGGCAGTCAACCCAGGTAGACCATTCCTAGGGAGGTTAGTAGCAGCAACATCTGGCTCCATTTGACCCTACCGTCACATCAGAGTGTCCCAGGCAATGAGAGCAGATGTAAAGAGACTTCAGTGGGGTAGCAATATGGCAGGATAAACAAAGGGAGCATATGGAACTGGAACTGGTCCCAAATGCTTCTGGGGGCCAAGGTTTTGGGGCTTTTTTCCCAGGGGTCATGGTTTGCAGGGTGATGGATCCCAGATTGGGTGGAAGAAGGTCTTACAAAAAATATCACCCTCCTAGAATTTTTCCCCATCACGGTGGCTTTGTGGGTATGGGGAAACAGGCTAGTGAACCAGTTTGTGTTTTTAACAGAGACAACTAGGCAGTCACAGACTATCAATTCCCAGACATCCAAGTCTGAGGATGTCATGCATTTGCTTCATGTTTTGTCCTTTGCTGTCTCCAACAAAACATCACATTTTGGGCACACCATCTTCCAGGAAAGAAGAATGTGATTGCTGATGCCTTATCTCAGTTTCATTTCAAACAGTTCTGACAATTGGTTTCAGATGCAAATCCTTCTGCTATATGGATACTGGAGTCAATGTGGCAGATGGGGACACAAGAACTTTGCAACTGGTACAGCTCTCTGTTGCCCCCTCAACATGGAGAAAATATTGAAGTAGTTTCACAGCTTTCCTTGACCTATACAGATACAAGGTAAGTGGGGTCCCACATGCAGCAAAAAAGACAGGCCCAGATTTATGTACATGCATTGATCCAATAGGGTAAGTCCTCTTCAGTGATCTGGATGCACTTGGCAGGTATTGCCTTCTTGTGCAACGCACATGGCCAACCTGTTCCTACTGATGCTTTTGCAATTAAGAAGATGTTGGATCTGGCCCGGTGGTGCTGAGGGTTGAGGCACTGAACGCCACACCTCGCACCATGCCGGTGACCTAGGTTTGGGAACAAGCCTGGGTCGCAGGGGGTCTGCAGGGTAGGAGGCCAGGAAATGGTTTGAGCAGCCACTAGGCTGCTCTCTTCTCCTGGGTGGGGACCCAGTCACGACTGCTGTGGGGCTGCCCCTGGGTGGAGGCCCAAATGTAGTGCAGAAAGGAGCAGCAAGAGTCAGGATGGTGCCATGGATTGCCACGTGCAAGTGCCTCCACGCGTACCCTAGTGGCCATGGCAAGGGAAGGGGAGAAAAAGTGAAACTGGAGCTGGTAGGCCCCATGATGGCCCCTGCAGGGCCCATGCTGGCCCCCTGAAGTCTGGATGCTGGTTTCTCATGGAGACGGAAAGTTGATGCCCCTTGGCCCCGGCCCTGCCAGGGGGGGAACCTGTGGAGGCCCTGTCGAGAGGGTCGGGCATGGGAGAGTCAGGAAATGGTAGAATGAGCCCCTCTGAGGAAGGGGCCAAAGCTGCCTGCCTGCCAGCCCTGCCGGATGGGGAGAAAAATCTATATAGAAGTTAAAAGAAGATGTTGGAAGGGTGGGCCAGGTCATAGGGTAGGACACAGGACAACAGGAAACCCACTGGCTTCCAAGATTTGTTTGGTCTACTCAGGGCATTGGGTTTGGCTTGCAGTTCATCATATGAAGCAGTGTTGTTCAGAGCTCGTTATTCCTGTGCATTTCTTGGGGCTGTCTGAGTTTTGAAACTTGTGCCTTATTCAGCAGCAGGCAGTGGGGGCAGCAATCTCCAGCTTGGGGATGCCTCCCTCTTGGCAGACAGGATATGCTTTCAGCTATGCAAGTTCAAAACAAATCAAAGTGGTCAACCAAGACCCATAACCTTGCACAGGGCTAAAGTGGATGACACCTGCCCTTTGTTGCAACTTAGCAAATACTTGGCGGCAAGGTCAAAAGAAGAAGGTTATCTTTTTGTACATGGGGATGGTAAGCCGGTTAACAGAGTGCAGTTCTTGGCTGTCCTCAGGAAGCGTCTATGGCTGACAGGTGGGGAATCAAAGGAATTTAGCACTCATTCATTTAGAATAGGTGCAGCTACTGAGGCAGCTAGGCTTAGTATGCCAGCTGATTAAATAAAAGGGCTGGCAGATGGGCTCTGATGTTCATGAGGGTTATATCAGACCATAGTCAAAACATTTGGCAACATGTTGATAGCAGTCAGGAAGCCCCAGGACACAAAGGTAATCAGTGGACATGGCATGCTGTCAAATATCACTCACAGATTGCTTTCTTTTTTCAGGCGCACTCACACTGGGTCCAAAAATATGAATTATTGACCATTTATACATCTGGAGGGTTTGCAGCAGATCAAAGGTCCAACTGTACAGCACGCAGCTAGAACTGATAAAGCATAAGGCAGTGATAAAGGGTGGGGAAAGGGGGGAATGTGATAGTACTAGCCAGAGGGGACTGTATATTAATTGGGCCTCCAAAAGCAATCTCCAGCATGTTTAGTGGTTCACCTGGGTGTCAATGACCTGGTCTGACTGGGGGTCCCAAAATTGATTTACGAAGTCAAGAAGGGCCTAGCCCATGTAAGACAACTCCTGCCAGATATAATCCTAGTGTGGCATGTATCATACTGTGATTGTGTTGGTATGGAGCTCACAGTATACCAGCTATTGAAAAGGCACACAGGGAGGTCAATAGGAAGGTGTCCCAATTTGCTCCCTCATGTGCTATGGAAGTTGTTAGGCATTGCCACAGTATGAGGGCATGCAAGGCACTGTATTGCAGAGATGGCATACACCTATCGGAGATAGGAAATGACATTTGTAATTCAGAATTGCAAGATGTTTGTGACCTCCTTTTGCAAATACGCTGGGGAACCCCTGCATCATTAGTGGGGGGACGTGTATAAGGGACATGTCTAAGTGGCAATAAATTCATATAAGACCCATCTAAAGGAGGCCTTCCAGATGACAAACTAGGGTCAGCCAGGGTTGAGTGACAGCCAGGCTGGAGGCGTGAGCCTGGTTGGGTACACATTACAGCCAAGGGATGGTCACATGGTGAACTGAAACTGCAGCCTTTTGTATTCAAATATTACTGTGTGGTGTTTTATCTGTGGTATTGGGGATCCCAACTGGGGGCGGTAGCTCTGCACAAGGTCCCCTAGTGGGACTGACTGCCTTTAGCCCAGAAGGCAGACCCAGGCTGGTCCAATTAGATGCGTAAGCATCTGGAGAGGCTGGCATGTGTCACTCCTGGGGGGAAGATGCCCCATACAAAAGGTTAATCTAGAGAGGCTTTTCCTGTTATTAGATCAGCACAGTACTGATATTTTCCCACCCACCCTCCTATTGTTCTATCCAGGCCACAGCTGGTAAGTTGTTTCTACTCAATTGTCACAGCTGTAAATTGCAATACTAATTTGAAGGTGGTAAATTCATGTAAGACCCACATAAAGAGGCCTTCTGGATAAACTGGAGTCAGCCAGGATTGGATGACAAGGCTGGAAGCACGAACCTGGATGGGTACGCATTATGGCAAAGGGGTTGTCACATGGTTAGAGTGTGCACCGGAATGCAAGGCAGCCAGAACCATAGTCATGGAGTACATGAGAGGCTAGAAAGGGAAGGAATCAGATTCATTTCAGTGCAGTAACTGCTCATTGCTGCTTTTATTGCTTCTTTTACTGCTTATTGTTGATTTCTCTTGGTAGCAGGTTGATGTTTTGTCTTCTTATAAGGGGCTAACAGGGAATTTTTGGGGGGCTGTTGAAAATTTGAAACCTGTTTTGGTGTGATGTAAGTGAGACTGTTATTTCTTTAAATTAGAAACCTCTTTCTTCAAATTTCAAACCTATTTTGGTATACTTTTAGTGGGGATGTTCTTTCTTGGCTGTTTTTACTTGCTGTTGAAAATTTGAAACCAGTTTTGGTGTGATTTAAAGTGGGGCTGTTATTTCCTTGCTGTTTTTACTTCCTGTACCTTCCCACCCCCACTCCCGCTGTTAATTAAATGCCCTGTTAAATCTAATCAACAGAGGCCAAGCACAGGGAATAGCAGGAGCTGTGGAGTAGGAGGGTCATAAGGGGGAGTAAGCCTGCCATCAGCATAATAAGTTGCAGTAACATAGAAGTGCAGTCATATCGGGGGCTACTATAGCATAAATTGCAAAAATAAAAACTGACATCAAGTATAAATACTTCCAAAAACCAAACACAAGGACCTAGAAGGAGAGCTACATGTCCAGGGGGAACTTGAAGGAGGGCTTTAGAAACAGACAGCTAATGTAATAGCTAACAGACAAATAGTGTAATAGTGTAATTACACAAATAGTGTAATAGCTGTATAAGTACAGAATAATGTGGGGAGTGGTGCAATGCAGTGGATGCAGGGCAGCTGTATTCAGGCAGACCTTCTGGATATTAAGGTGCTGCCCTATCTGTAAGCATCTCTCTGGACTTTGGCATGAGGTGGCAAGACTCAGAGCAGAGGTAAACTGGGTCAGGAGTACATTAGCCCCTGTCCAGAGACCACCCAGTCTAACACCACTGCCTAAAAGGATGCCAAGAATGAGGAGCACTTGGACAACAGTGGGCTCTGGGAGGGTTAGGATGGTCAGGAAGAGGCACATCCAAAATCCTATTCCACTCCAGAACTCACATGCTGCACTGCCAAATGGGGACAACCAGACAGAGGTACCTAGAGAAGTGGAAGGGAAGGATGTGGAGGTTGACCAAAGAGGTGGCCTCATTGGGGCAGCAGTGGACCCCAGAGGAGGAGGAAGCAAGTCTTATGGGGACTCTATTGTACAGGGGATCAAGCTAGGAACATGCAAGGGGGAGGACAGAGAAGTGAGATGAGTTGCCTACCAGGTGCCACAGTGTGGAGGGATGGGAGGAATATTGTGGGGATCACTGGGAAGGCAAAACAGGAGGGAGATCTAGATGTCATTATCCACCTAGGAACTAATGACCTAGCAAACAGGGAGCCTAAGAAAGTTTAGGAAGAGTTTAGAAAATTGGGGAGGGTCTCAAGCAAACAGCCACATCTGTCACCTTCTCAGAAGTACTACCTATGAGAGGAATGGGAGAGTGTGGCAGTTACAGAAACATGGTACACAGAGAACCATGACTGGGATGTCAACATACCAGGGTGCACAATCTACAGGAGGGGCAGGGAGGGTAAAAGAGGAGGAGGAGGAGCTCTCTACATAAGGGAAGAGATCAAAACAACAGAACTAAAGGGTAAACAGGGAGGAGAGGGGACACTGTGGGTCACCCTGGAGACAGGAAATGGCACCACAATCAGCACGGGGGTTGTATACAGACCTCGGTCTCAGGGGAGGAAATGGACAAGGAAATGAGAGAACGCATCCTTAGGATGAAAGAAAAAGGGGAGATATTGTTGATGAGGGACCTGAATATGTCAGATATTAACTGGAGCACCTTTGCTGCAGCCATATCCAAGAGCAGGGTCATTCTTAATGCCCTACAGGGGGCATGACTCAGACAGCTAGTATTGGAACCCAGTTGGGAGGGAGCAATCTTAAACCTGGTACCCTCAAATGGGGACAGAGAGAGGATCTCAGAACTAGAAGTGGGTAGCCATCTGGGTACTAGTGACCACCAGACAGTGTGGTTCACTATAAGCACAGCCGCAGAGTCAAGCCATACAAAAGTGAGGGTACTGGACTTTAGGAGGGCTCACTTTGTCAAAATGGGAGAGTGCCTCAGAAAAGCACTAGGAAACAGGCAAGAAGGAGAGGTGGAGGAACAATGGGGAAACATCAAAACTGCCATCACAGAGGCAACAAGTCTTTGTGTGAAGCAAATAAACAAATCAAAATGAAAGAAAAAAACCACTATGGCTCTCAAAAGAGGTGGCGGGGATGTTAGGGAGAAAAAGATAGCATTCAGGAAGTATAAGGAAACACTGAAGGAGCAGGACAGAGAGCGATACCAGTTAAAGCAGAAGGAAGCAGGGAAGGCAGTTAGGCCAACTCAGTTAAGAAGGGGATAAAACATTTTATAGGTACACTGGGGAGCGAAGAAAGACCAAGGGCGGGATAGTAAGGCTTAATAAAGGCGAGGGTGGGTGGGCAGAGAGGGACAATGAAAAAGCAGGGATATGAACAAATACTTCTGCTCAGTATTCACAAAAGAAGAGGAGGGGAGGTACTTAATCCAATCAATAGAAGCACTCTGGATGGGGGTCGATACCAGTCCTTTCACAGAAGAAAGAGTTCTGAAAGAACTCCTAAAACAGAAGGTGGACAAAGCAATGGGGCCTGACGGGATTCACCCCAGAATTCTAAAAGAACTAAGGGAAGAATTAGTGACACCACTAACTGCCCTTTTTAACAAATCATGGGAGGATGGTGTGGTACCTAAGGAATGGAGGAGGGCAGATTTGAGTCCCCTTCACAAAAGTGGGAGCAAAGCAGAGGCAGGAAACTACAGACCTGTTAGCTTGACCTCAGTGGTAGGAAAAATGATGGAAGAAAGAATTGTTGAGTACCTGGAGGCCAGCATGACACAGGATACAAGGCAGCATGGATTCACAGCGAGAAGGTCATGTCAGATGAATCCAACAGATTTCTATGACTAGGTGACCAAAGTAGTAGACCAGGGAGGGGCTGTGGACATGGCCTATCTAGACTTTAGCAAGGCATTTGACACAGTCCCCCACAAAAGATTAATAAACAAATTTGCCAGACTGGGAGTGGATCCCAGGGTGGTAGCCTGGGTAAAAAAATTGGCTGGACAACAGGACACAGAGGATAACAGTAAACAGAGTCCACTCTGAAAAAGGGCGGTTACTAGCGGGGTACCACAGGGTTAAGTACTGGGTCTGGTCCTTTTTAATGTCTGTATAATTGACATTGCAGAGGGACTGGAAGGAAAAGTATTCCTCTTTATAGATGACACAAAGATCTGCAACAGAGTTGTTACACAAAGGGGGGTGGAAAGAATGAGAAGGGACTTGGCAAGGTTGGAGGAATAGTCAAAGGTATGGCAGCTTAGATTCAATGCAAAGAAGCACAAAGTAATGCACCTGGGAAACAAGAACTCAGGGGAAGAGTACACAATGGGGGGGGGGGTTAATAACAGCAAAAATGGAAAGGGACCTGGGGGTAGTCATATCAGATGATCTAAAGGTAAGAAAGCAATGTGAGAAGGCAGTAAGGATGGCTGCGGGGATACAGGGATGTACAGGGAGAGGTATTACCAGTAGAAAACAGGAAGTTGTTATCCCTCTGAACAGACAGCTGGTGAGACCCCATCTGGAGTACTGCGTGCAGTTCTGGAGACTCCGTCTTAGCAAGGATGTAGGCAGGATGGAAGCAGTCCAGAGGAGGGCAACTAAAATGGTGCAGGGTATGCAACAGAAGCCATACAAAGAGAGACTAAAGGAGCTTAATATGTACACCCTTGAGGAAAGGGGAGGGGCATGATAGAAACTTTCGAATACATCAAGGAAATCAGCAAAGCTCAAGAGGGTAGCATCTTTCAGAAAAAGAGATGTGCAAGAAAAAGGGGACACAATTTGAAGATGGTGGGAATGACTCAGAGGCAATGTAAGGAAGTATTTTTTCACAGAGAGGTTGGTGGACACATGGAACAGCCTTCCTGAGGAGGTCATGGGGCCAAAAACAGTGGGGGATTTCAAGAATGCATGGGACAGACATAAAGCAATTCTGGTTGGGGGTAGGAAGAAGTAGGCCATTGGTTAACTAGGATCTGCAGCTTATCCAATAGGTAGGAAAATGGGCAGACTAGGCAGGCCAAGCAGCCCTTATTTGCCATCAAAGTCTATGTTTCTATGTAGGGGTGCATACACCAGGAACTTTAACACATGGTTGAAGAACTGGTGCTGCAAGGAAGGGTCTGGATTCATTGGTGACTGGGGACCCCCCTGCAGGGATGGGAGCTTGTTCAAGCCTGACAGCCTGTATTCATCCTGGAGGGGAATCTAAGCACCCAATAAAACATTTAAATGCTACATGGACAAGCATTTAAACCAGCCAAGGGGAGGTGGCAGGTCAACAAGGAAGATATATAATAGTCCACGCCCCATAGCTAGCTATAGAACCAGAGAACAGGAGGAGGAGATATCACTACATAGCAGTGCGCAAATGATGGCATTAGGCACCCAAGGGGTAGATAGGCAGGAAAAGGACAAAATGTAATGGAAGGTTAGAAAGCAGGGAGAACCAGGGATAAAGGACAACCAGGGAGGGGTCTGGAGTAGAACAGCAAAACAGACCAGGGAGGTCACATAATGGAAAGCAATGTGTGCCAATGCCAGGAGCCTTAGCAAAAAAACAGAGAATCTGGAAGCTGCTGTGGCGCAGTCGTACCTGGATATTGTGGCCATCACAGAGACCTGGTGTAATGATACCAATAACTGGGAGGTGGTCTTACCTGGCTACAACATACTCAGAAGAGACTGGGCAGGCAGGAAGGGAGAAGAAGTGGCACTTTACGTGAAAGATGGCATAAAGGCCACAGAGATCCAGGATGAAGAAAATGGGGAAGGGGACACTGTGGGTAAGCTGGAAAGGAAAACGGGGTCAGCCATCTGCACAGGGGTGGTCTACAGACCACAAGCCCAGGAGGAAAAGACAGATAGGGAGTTAATACTAGCCATCTAAAGGATGTCAGGCAAGGGAAGGTGTGCTGGTTGGAGACTTCAATATTCCAGACATGGACTGGTGTCTCCCAGCAGCAGCAGCAACTAGAAGCAGCGTTATCCTGGACTCCCTTCAGTGTGCCTTCCTTAAGCGACTGATCATGGAACCAACTCAACAGAAGGCAATATTGGACCACGTGCTCACAAACAGGGACAGTGTGATGGGGTAATGGGGGGGGGAGCACCTGGGGAACGGTGACCACCGGTCACTGTGGTTTGAAATCACAGAAGGAGCAGAACAAAACCACACAAAAACGTATCCTGGATTTTAGGAGGGCAGATTTTGGGGAAATGAGAACATGCTTGTAAGAGGCACTAATAGGAATGGGGAGGGAATCGGGGGTGGAGGAACAGTGGGTAATATTTAAAACAGGGATCACAAGAGCAACGCAATTATGTATTAAGCAGGTTAGCAAGGGGAAAAGGAAGAGAAGGCCATTATGGTTTTCCAAGGAGATAGCTGAGAAATTGAAACCACGAAAGATTGCATTCAGGCAATACAAAAAGACACAGGCAGAAGGGGATAGGGAGAAGTACTAGGAGAAGCAAAGAGAGGCAAAAAGTTCAGTAAGGGAAGCCAAAGCTCAGAAAGAAGAGTGCATTGCAAAATCAGTGGTTAGAGGGGACAAAACCTTTTACAGGTACATAAGTGAAAAAGAAGGGCGAAGGGAGGGATAGTGAGACTGAAGGGGGGAGACGGGGACCACGTGTAGGATGACAACAATAAAGCTGACATACTGAACAGATATTTCTGCTCAGTCTTTACTAGGGAAGGCATGGGTAATGGACTCGAAGGGAGTACAAGAGGTGGGAAGAGCACGGAAATGGATACAAGTCCCTTTACACAGGAAAGGGTCCTAAAGGAATTGGAAGGAATAAGAGTTAATAAAGCAATGGGGCCAGATGCCGTTCACCCTGGTTCCAAAAGGAACTAAGAGAAGTGATGGCTGAACCTCAGGCAATCCTGTTTAGCCAGTCACTGGAAACAGGGGAAGTACCCAAAGGCTGAAGGACAGCAGATGCAGTCCCCTTATAAAAAATGGGAACAAAGAGGAAGCAGAGAACTACAGACCAGTCAGTCTGACCCCGGTATTGGGGAAGATCATGGAAGCACTACTGAAGGAGAGGCTGGTGGAACATCTGGTTGCCAACATACTACAGGACCCAAGGCAGCATGGTTTCACTGGGGGGAGATCATGTCAGACCACATTGAATTTTTTGACTGGGTAACAAGGGAGGTAGATCAGGGGAGGGCAGTGGATGTGGCCTATCTGGACTTCAGCAAGGCTTTTGGTACTGTGAAGCAGAGAAGGGTGTTAAACAAACTGGGGAATAGGGCAGTGGGCAGGACAGTAGTGCAGTTGATGAGCGATTGGTTGGGTGGCAAGTCACAGCGGGTGGTGGTAAATGGATGTCACCCACAAGGGAAGAGTGACCAGTGGGTGCCACAGGGACTAGTGTTGGGACTGGTTCCATTCAACATCTTCACCGTGACACTGCTCAGGACCTGGAAGGCAGAATTTCCCAGTTTGCTGATGACATGAAGTTTTGTTACAGAGTGGACTTACCAGAGGGTGTAGACAGAATAAGGAAGGACCTGCAGAAGCTTGAAGAATGGTCAAGGGTTTGGCAGTTGAAATCTAACACAAAAAAGTGCAAAATGTTGCATATGGGGTACAAAAATCCTGGAACAACATATCAGTTGGGGGGTGAGGATATAGCATGCACCAAGCAGGAAAGGAACCTTAGGGTTATCATCTCTGTTGACCTCAAGGTAGGGGAAACAGTGCAACAAGGCAGCAGGTAAAGCAAATAGGATGCTGGGATGCATAGGCTGGGGGATCACCAACAGAAAAAGGGAAGTCATAATTCCACTATGCAAGACACTAGTGAGGACCCACCTGGGGTACAGTGTCCAGTTCTTGAAACCTTACCTACGTAAGGACATGGACAGGGTGGAGAAGGTTCAGAGGAGGGCAGCAAAGATGGTACAGGGATTGCATCATAAGTGGTTAGAGGGGACAAAACCTTTTACAGGTACAGAAGTGAAAAAGAAGGGTGAAGGAAGGGATAGTGAGACTGAAGGGGGAGGACGGAGACCACGTAGAGGATGACAACAATAAAGCTGACATACTGAACAGATATTTCTGCTCAGTCTTTACTAAGGAAGGGATGGGTAATGGACTCGAAGGGAGTACAAGAGGTGGGAAGAGCACGGAAATGGATACAAGTCCCTTTACACAGGAAAGGGTCCTAAAGGAATTGGAAGGAATAAGAGTTGATAAAGCAATGGGGCCAGATGGCGTTCACCCTGGTTCCAAAAGGAACTAAGAGAAGTGATGGCTGAACCTCTGGCAATCCTGTTTAGCCAGTCACTGGAAACAGGGGAAGTACCCAAAGGCTGAAGGACAGCAGATGCAGTCCCCTTATACAAAAGCGGGAACAAAGAGGAAGCAGAGAACCTGAATAGTCGATCTGACCCGGTACTAGGGAAGATCATGAAACTACTACTGAAGGAGAGCTGGAGGAACATCTGGTTGCCAACATACTACAGGACCCAAGGCAGCATGGTTTCACTGGGGAGATCATGTCAGACCACATTGAATTTTTGACTGGGTAACAAGGGAGGTAGATCAGGGGAGGGCAGTGGATGTGGCCTATCTGGACTTCAGCAAGGCTTTTGGTACTGTGAAGCAGAGAAGGGTGTTAAACAAACTGGGGAATAGGGCAGTGGGCAGGACAGTAGTGCAGTTGATGAGCGATTGGTTGGGTGGCAGGTCACAGCGGGTGGTGGTAAATGGATGTCACTCCACAAAGGGAAGAGTGACCAGTGGGGTGCCACAGGGACTAGTGTTGGGACTGGTTCCATTCAACATCTTCACCGGTGACACTGCTCAGGACCTGGAAGGCAGAATTTCCCAGTTTGCTGATGACATGAAGTTTTGTTACAGAGTGGACTTACCAGAGGGTGTAGACAGAATAAGGAAGGACCTGCAGAAGCTTGAAGAATGGTCAAGGGTTTGGCAGTTGAAATCTAACACAAAAAAGTGCAAAATGTTGCATATGGGGTACAAAAATCCTGGAACAACATATCAGTTGGGGGGTAAGGATATAGCATGCACCAAGCAGGAAAGGAACCTTAGGGTTATCATCTCTGTTGACCTCAAGGTAGGGAAACAGTGCAACAAGGCAGCAGGTAAAGCAAATAGGATGCTGGGATGCATAGGCTGGGGGATCACCAGCAGGAAAAGGGAGGTCAGAATTCCACTATACAAGACACTAGTGAGGACCCACCTGGGGTACAGTGTCCAGTTCTTGAAACCTTCCCTACGTAAGGACATGGACAGGGTGGAAAAGGTTCAGAGGAGGGCAGCAAAGATGGTACAGAGATTGCATCATAAGTGGTTAGAGGGGACAAAACCTTTTACAGGTACAGAAGTGAAAAAGAAGGGTGAAGGATGGGATAGTGAGACTGAAGAGGGAGGACGGAGACCACATAGAGGATGACAACAATAAAGCTGACATACTGAACAGATATTTCTGCTCAGTCTTTACTAAGGAAGGGATGGGTAATGGGCTTGAAGGGAGTACAAGAGGTGGGAAAGGCACGGAAATGGACACAAGTCCCTTTACACAGGAAAGGGTCCTAAAGGAATTGGAAGGAATGAGTTGATAAAGCAATGGGCCCAGATGGTGCTCACCCTGGGTCCAAAAGGAACTAAGAGAAGTGATGGCTGAACCTCTGGCAATCCTGTTTAGCCAGTCACTGGAAACAGGGGAAGTACCCAAAGGCTGAAAGACAGCAGATGCAGTCCCCTTATACAAAAGCGGGAACAAAGAGGAAGCAGGGAACTACAGACCAGTCAGTCTGACCCCAGTACTGGGGAAGATCATGGAAGCACTACTGAAGGAGAGGCTGGTGGAACATCTGGTTGCCAACAGACTACAGGACCCAAGGCAGCATGGTTTCACTGAGGGAGATCATGCCAGACCAACCTCATTGAATTTTTTGACTGGGTGACTAGGGAGGTGGATCAGGGAGGGCAATGGATGTGGCCTATCTGGACTTCAGCAAGGCCTTTGACACTGTGCCGCATGGAAGGCTGTTAAACAAACTGGGGAATAGGGAATTAGGCAGGACAGTAGTGTGGTTGGTGGGTAATTGGCTGGGTGGCAGGACACAGAGGGTGGTGGTAAATGGCTGTCACTCCACAAAGGGAAGAGTGACCAGTGGGGTGCCGCAGGAATCAGTGTTGGTACTGGTTCTGTTCAACATCTTCACCGGTGACACTGCTCAGGACCTGGAAGGCAGAATTTCCCAGTTTGCTGATGACATGAAGTTCTGTAACAGAATGGACTCACCAGAGGGTGTGGACAGAATGAGGAAGGACCTGCAGAGGTTTGAAGAATGGTCAAGGGTTTGGCAGTTGAAATATAACACAAAAAAGTGCAAAATGTTGCATATGGGGTACAAAAGCCCCGGAACAACATATCAGTTGGGGGATGAGGATATAGTATGCACTAAGCAGGAAAGGGACCTTAGGGTTATCATCTCTGATGACCTCAAGGTAGGGAAACAGTGCAACAAGATGGCAGGTAAAGCAAATAGGATGCTGGGATGCATAGGCTGGGGCATCACCAAAAGAAAAATGGAAGTCTTAATTGCACTATACAATAGCAAAAATCAGTATGCATCCAAATATTATAAACTGGATACAATCCTGGTTGCAGATAAGGACCCAGAGAGTGTCTATTTAAGGTCATTTGTCTGAATTGGGTGTAGTGACTAGTGGAGTTCCCCAGGGTTCTGTCCTGGGTCCCCTACTTTTTAGTACTCTAATTTCTACAATGCCAACAACTGATAAAATATGAGTATAGAAGTATACTGATGATTGCAAGATTGGAAGCCTAGTTAGTTCTTTATCGGACAGAATTCTCATGCAAAATTATTTAAACAATTTATCCTCTTGGGCCAACTCATCTGGTATGTTTTTTAATACAGATCAGTGCAAAGTATTGCATCTGGGTAAAAATAATACGTTGAATGATTATTATTTAAACAATGTATTATTGAAAAACATTACTGAGAAAAAAGACTTGGGAGTTATTATTACCAATAATTTATCCTTTGATAGAAACACCACAATTAAAGTTAAAAAATGCAATAAAATTGTAGGCTCAATTGTAGGCAATATTAAAAGCAAAAAAGCAGCAGTTATTATGCCACCCACTCTTTAATAGCCTGGTACACCCACATCTGGAGTACTGCTCCCAATTCTGTGCTCCAACTACTATTAGGAATCTGAAACTAGCTGAAGGTGTACAGCGCAGATTTACCAAAAAGTCACACCCTGCCAACCAAAAATTAGAAAATAGACTTAGAGAACTAAAACTTTTTCTGTCATATATATAGACAAATAAGGGGAGATTTATGTCTAGTATATAAAACAATAAAAGATGATTACTTAAAAACTACAGTAGGCTTAACAGTTGCTTCTAATATTAAATCAGCTAGGAGTCATAGCCATAAACTTATTGGTGAGAAACGTGTATCAATTAAACATAGTTGTTTCTATACACAAAGAATGGTAGGAATGTGGAATGCTTTACCGGTTAGAGTTATTAATAGTAATAACATAACAACATTTAAACATAGATTGGACTACTTTATGGGGGATAAAAAATTTGAATTCCATCCTTAGGGTATATGGGTGGCAAGTACAATAATGGGCATTTTTTGCCTACTGTGCTTGTAAACTACTATGAACCTATGAACACTAGTGAGGACCCACCTGGGGTACAGTGTCCGGTTCTGGAGACCTTACCTACGTAAGGACATGGACAGGGTGGAGAAGGTTCGGAGGAGGGCAACAAAGATGGTACAGGGATTGCATCACAAGTTCTATGAGGACAGGCTGAAGGACTTGAATATGTATTCCCTGGAGGAGAGAACGGAGAAAAAGGATATGATAGAGACACCCAAGTACCTCACGGGGAGGAATAGGGTGCGGGAAAACATTATTTTCCAGCAAAAAAGATGTTCCAGGACTAGAGGTCATGGGATGAAGTTGGAGGGAGGGCAATTCAGAGAAAATGTAAGGAAGAATTTCTTCACAGAAAGGGTGGTGGACAAGTGAAACACCCTGCCTAAGGAAGTGGTGGGGGCTGAAACAATCACCTGATTTAAAAATGCATGGTATAGGCATAAGGGAGTCCTGGTGGTCAGCGGTAAGGGGCAACAGACTTCAAGAAAAAATTAAAAAGATCTTACGAGCTCAAATGGGCAGATTGGGTGGGCCATAGGCCCTTATCTGCTGACATTATCTATGTATCTATGTACAGCCTTGGGGGGCATGCTCCTCAGTGAAGGTTCTAGATGTTCCCAAAATCCGGTGAAGGGGGGGCAGTTCATTGAAGAGACCCAGCCCCAGGTGGGTTTGTCCAACCTATGTGCCAGTGTCCTGCCCCCCTCAGATGCATGACATGAATAGCTCTGGATCAAGCCAAGGTGACTACCTGAATTTGTTGCTCCATGAATCCTTGTTTAATTGTGCCATGTATAGATGTGTAAGCACCCTCTCCTGGTGTCTAGGGGGATTCCAGATGGTACTTAGGGGGAGGGGAGCACATGCAGCCAGAAACACAGTTCCAGAAACTCAAACTCGTTACCTGGGTTTCAATGAGAGGTCTTAGGGGGTGCAGGCAGGTTTCAGAAATGGGGTAACAGCATCTGTGGGAGCAAACTTAGTTAATTCAATCACAAAATTTCTGTAATGAAGCCCATTGTCCATGCAGAAGTAAAAGAAGAAAAAAATTATGATATAATTGTGCAGATCTGATCAATCCACTCCATGGAGCATGGGGTGCAAATCAAACGGTAGGTAGTATTCTGGGCATGAAGCCCAATACAGTCTGCAGCAAACTTTCATTTTCTAAAAGCTTTTCCTACACTGCCTCCCTGACAGCCAATAAGGCTCTGTGAAGCCTGGCAGCAGCACTCACAGGGGCCAAAGATAGGCCATGAAAGATTGTTTCCTCACACTTCTTTCCTGCTCAAACTTCATCCCATGTCCTCTAGCCCTGGAACATCTTTTTCGCTGGAAAATAGTGTTTTCCTGCACCCTGTTCCACCCCATAAGGTACTTGTATGTCTCTATCATAGCCCCTCTCTCCTCCAGGGAGTACATATTCAAGTCCTTCTACCTGTCCTCATGGGATTTGTGATGCAATCCTTGTACCATCTTTGTTGGACTCCTCTGAACCTTCTCCACCCTGTCCATGTCCCCACGTAGGTAAGATCTCCAGAACTGGACACTGTACTCCAGGTGGAGCCTCACTAATGTCTTGTATAGTGAAATTATGACCTCCCTTTTTCTGCTGGTGACACCCCTGGCTATGTATCCTAGCATCCTATTTGCTCTACCTGCCACCTAGTCACACTGTTTCTCTACCTTGAGGTCAACAGAGATGTTAACCCCAAGGTCCCTTTCCTGCTTGGTGCATGCTATATCTTCACCTCTCACTTTACCAGGCAAACTTGCTGGCATCCCAAACACCGCTACCATTTGAAAGTAACTGCCTGCTGGCAGTCCCAAATCTCTGTGGCTGTGGCTCAGTCCTGGAGCTCTTCCACTTTGCTGGTCTGCCTTGCAAACAATGACACAAACTAACTGACCAAGTTCCCCCTTGCGGAAACCAGCACAAAGCTCCGAGTATCCCATGCCATCATAGCATTCAAACAGGGCCCTAGCAATCACAGAGACCCAGAACACTTCCCCCCTTCAGCTGCATGAGTTACAGAACCTGCTGCTGGCCAGATTGCTGTGCCACCAGAAAAGGAGACAGACTGCCATCACTGCACTCCCTACAGTACGGGCTGCAACCACCGCACTACCTCAATGGCCTGGCATACTGGGACTTCACTTTCTCTTGCCCTATGGATGAAGATACCGCGACACACCTGCACTGCCCCACTTTGGTGCCTGAGATCATGAGGTGAGTCACTTCTGACTTCCGGGGCTGTGGCTCCTCAGATGGCACATGTGGTCCCCTTTCTCAGGCTCCAGCTTCCCCAGATGAACTCCGGCACTGCTACATGTACCGCCAATCTTCAAGGGTGGTGGACTGGGGTGGCAAATGGCCCACCTCAGCCCCGAACCTTGGCCCTCATGGCCGAACAAACACTGGGCCACCTCTCCTCTTGTCCTCCTATGGAGATCTCTCTCCTTGCCAAAAACCTCACCTTTTAAAGTCCTCCGAGCTGACCCTCCACTTCCAGCAGTCGGCAGGGTCCCAGCTCCAGACACAGCAGCTACACTAATTAATTAGTAAGCTCACAAAGGGGGCTTACGTTTGTATAGCTTGATGATGATGATGATGATGTGAATGTAATACTGTTGTTATTAAGTTTAAATAAAGCTGCAGCATTTTGTACTCAGAGATTGGTGTGTGGTGTTTCTTTCATGGTATTAAAGAATTCTGTTTGGGCAAATCCCTCTACCACCATCTCCATGATGGCTACAATCTAAACAGGGTATGTCCCTGATATCAGATAGTATTGCTGAGATGGATCCAGACCAATCCGGATCCATAGTGGATCCACCGGGTACCACCCCTATATGCTCGTGGATCCAGCTGTCGGATCCCTGGTCAGATCCCATGTTATCCGACAGCTGGATCCAGGGATCTGGCACTAGATCCCTGGATCCAGCACTGGGATCCAACACCAGATAATGCGGGATCCAACCCAGGATCTGACCTCCATATTAGGCTGGATCCTGGGCCGGATCCCACTCGAATAGTGCCTCCATCTGCTGGATCACTGGCAGACACACGGTGGCACTATCAGAGCACCACTAATATCAGGACATATTCCTGGACAGAGTCATGGCAGGAGATTAAATCTAAATTTAAATACAAATGCCTAATTTGTTCTCCCTTGCTTTGTTCCATCTGTGCCTATATCTCTCAGCATTCTAAAAGGAGAATACACTTTATAGAGTGCCAGCAGAAAGCCTGTGATGCCAGGTGTTATTGCCTATTCCCTTGGAAACAAGGACGTACACCAAAATGAGGGCATCATAGTGTGGACAATTTTAGATGATAAATAAGTCAAGATGTTGTAGCCTACCAGTACCACTATCAGGATCACCCTTGTTGACTACCTTGAGAAAATCAAGCTTAAAGCAGCAGTGTATGTAAGCAGTGAACTTTTGACCTATATTTTTAAATTCTGTTTTGGACTGCTCCTTATCTCCTGACTTACATGATACCCTTCTTTCCTCATTTTGAGTCTGTTTTACTACTATTTTTTTCACACTTGAAATAATAAAAGGAGTACTCCTTTTAATATAGCTTGGACCATGTTTTCATCAGTATTCTCAGCCATTTGTGTACACCTAGTGTCCCATAAGGTGAGTCAGTTGTTTAAAATCACTTCTGTTCTGAAAAACATGAACTATCATGCAGCAGGCAGTGTTCCCTGACCTCATGGGACAATAAATGTTGGAGAAACAGCGTAGAATACTGATGAAAAGCTGGTCCAAATCATATTAAAAGGATCACTCCTTTTATTATTTCAAATGTGAAAAAGAAGTACTAAAACAGAAATTATCTGTGCAGTTGTCTAGGTGTTTGTCTCAGGTGGCTGAAGGAAATTGTTATCTGTGCAATTAACTAAGTGTAGAAAGAGCTGTAAAGTAGGGGGAGTGGCTTAGCTAGAAGGAGGCCAGGTTAAAGCCAGATTTAAAAACTGCCCTAGATTGCTTCTGCCAGAGAACAGGCAGATAACACCATGAGGAAGGAGCTGCTGTTCTAACTATACTTCTATACTGGGACTACAGTACATTGCTCTCCTTCCTCCACCCCAATCCTAAGTCAGTTCTATTTTTATAGGCACAGGATTTGACTGACAACAGGAACTTCCCGTTTGGGAGCAGGAAGTGAGTGATCACAAAGCCACAAAAGACTCACCATCCTAGAAGGAAAAGAGTAGCTCTACATCCCCCCCTGCTGCTGGAGGTCTGACTCTGAGCACGTAAGGAGACTACTGAGAAATATAGGAACTTCTTGTCTCAGAACAGGAAGATCAGGAGCTTAAAGGGAACAGAGGCAGTAAGTAAGTAGGGAGAAAAAAATATACAAAAATAAATGAATAAATAAACAGAGGAAAGAGTAAGTATTCCAAACAACAGTTAAGGGGCCAGAAATAAGACATGATGAAAGTGGTATAATGCAGTGGTTGTGGAGCGGCATTCTTGCAGGAGGCGTTCTGGAGGATGCGGAGTTGTTCCATCTGTAGGCACCTCTCTGGACTGAGGGAGGAGGTTGCTCATCTCCAGGCTGAGTTGGCCAGGATTTGGGGGACCTCCTCTCCCACCCAGGGACCAACAGGGCCACTGCCATTTCCTCAGAGGCTGCCAAGAAAGAGAAGTGGTTGGACCACAGTGGGCTCAGGGAGGGTGATGGTAGTGGAACAGAGGTGCATCCCTCCAGATGAACCTTTCCACAATTAATATGCTGTTCTGGCAAAGTGTGGTTCCTCTATGGAGGCACCCACAGTGGAGACCAAGGAGGATGCTGGGAACCTCCACAAAGGAGACTCACAGGAGGGTGGCATGGGACCCCACACGGGAAGGAAACAATTCCTGGTGGAAGACTCCATTGTTAGGAGGGTAGAATGGGGGAGGAAGGGGAGAGGGAGGTAAGGTGTCTGCCTGGTGCCATGGCTTGGAGGGACAGGGAGCGAATCCTCAGGATCACCAGAGCAGCTGCAAGAGGGAGGGAGCTGGATGTCATTGTGCACCTAGGGAAAATGACCTGGCTGAGAAAGGGATCAGACCAGTACAGAAAGAGTTTGTGGAGTTGGGGAGGGGCCTTAGACAAGTAGCACACACGGTAACCTTCTCGGAGGTTCTGCCCATCTATGGCATGTGTGAGGCTAGGGTGCTCCACACCATGGGATTCAGTCAGTGGTTGAAAAACTGGTGCAGAGCTCAGGGATTTGGCTTCATTGGGGACTGGGGGTCCACCAGGAGTGATACAGGGCTATCCTGGCATGATGGTCTGCATCTGTCCAGGAGGGGAACCAGGATCCTAGGTGATAGGTTTAAATGCTTCATTGGCAAGCATTTAAATTAGCTGGGGGGGGGCACTGGAAAGGAGCAGGGAAATCCTAGCCCCCCTTCAAAAAAATCAGTGTAATGAGTGAGGTAAACACCAAGACAGAGATGTCAATAAGGAGAAGGGCAGGGGTAAATGGAGAAAATGACAAAGGCAATAAGGACAGGGATGGGGCAAAAAGGGGTAAGGTCATCAAGAAATGGAGGGTAATGAGTACCAATGTCCATAGTCTGGGCAACAAGCTCCCTGAACTGGTGGCCATGATGGAGGAGGGATGCTTGGATATCAAAGCAGTCACAGAAACATGGTACAGAGAACCATGACTGGAATAATAACATACCAGTGTACACAACCTACAGGAGAGACAGGGAGCCGAGAAGAGGGGGAGGAGTAGCTCTCTATGTAAGGGAAGGGATAAAAGCAACAGAACAAAAAAGTAAATAGGGAGGAGAGAAGGCACTGTGGGTCATTTTAGAGACTGGAAATGGCACCACAATCCACACAGGGGTTGTATACAGACCCCCATCTCAGGGGGAGGGAATGGACACGGATATGATAGAAGGCATACTTAGGATGGCAGAGAAAGGGGAGATACTGTTGATGGGGGACTTGAATATGCCAGATGTTAACTGGAGCACCTTTGTTGCAGCCACATCCAAGAGCAGGGCCATTCTCAATGCCCTACAGGTGGCATGTCTCAGACAGCTAGTTTTGGAACCCACTCATGAGGGAGCAATCTTAGACTGCGTACTCTCAAATGGGGACAGTGAGAGGATCTCAGATCCAGAACTGGGTAGCCATCTGGGAACAAGTGATCACCAAACAGTGTAGTTCACGATAAACTCAGCTACAGAGTCAAGCCATACAAAAGTGAGGGTACTAGACTTCAGGAGGGCTGACTTTGGCAAAATGGGACAGTGCCTTAGAAAAGCATTAGCAAACAGGCTAGAAGGAGGGGTGGAGCAACAATGGGGATACATCAAAATTGCCATCACAGAGGCAACAAGCTTTTGTGTGAAGCTAATAAATCAAAATGAAAGAAAAAGCCACTATGGTTCTCAAAAGAGGTGGCGGAGAAGGTTAGGGAGAAAAAGATAGCATTTATGAAGTATAAGGAAACACAGAAGGAGCAGGGCAGAGAACTGTACCAGTTAAGCCAGAAGGAAGCAGGGAGGGAAGTCAGAATAGCAATGGCCAAATTGAGGAAAAGATAGCCAACTCAGTTAAGAAGGGGGATAAAACTTTTATAGGTACATCAGGGAGCGTAGAAAGACAAAGGGAGGGATAGTGAGGCTGAATAGAATGGACGGTGGGCGGGCAGAGAGGGGCAATGAAAAAGCAGGTATACTGAACAAATACTTCTGCTCCGTATTCACAAAAGAGGAGGAGGGAGAGGTGCCTAATCCAATTAACAGAAGCACTCTGGATGGGGGGGAGGTCAATCCCAATTCTTTCACAGAAGAAAGGGTTCTGAAAGAACTCCTAAAACTGAAGGTGGACAAAGCAATGGGGCCTGACAGAATTCACCCCAGAATTATAAAAGAATTAAGGGGAGAACTAATGACACCACTGACTACCTTTTTTAACAAATCAAGGGAGGATGATGTGGTACCTGAGGACTGGAGGAAGGCAGATGTGATTCCCCTTTACAAAAGTGGGAGAAAGACAGAGGCAGGAAACTACAGATCTGTCATTTTGACTTCTGTAGTAGGGAAAGTGATGGAATCATTTTTGAAGGAAATAATTGTTGAGTACCTAGAGGACAGTGGGGCACAGGACCCAAGGCATCATGGGTTCACAGCAGGAAGGTCATGTCAGACAAATCTAATTGATTTATTTGACTGGGTGACCAAAGTAGTAGACCAGGAAGGGGTTGTGGACATGGCCTACCTAGACTTTAGCAAGGCATTTGACACAGTCCCACACAAAAGATTAATAACCAAATTAACCAGCCTGGCAGTGGGTCCCAGGGTAGTAGCCTGGGAAAAACATTGACTGGACAACAGGACACAGAAGGTAATTGTAAATGGAGTCCACTCTGAAGAAAGGGGGTTTACTAGTGGGGTACTGCAGTGTTCAGTACTGGGTCCAGTCCTTTTTAATGTCTTTATACGTGACATTGCAGAGGGACTGGAAGGAAAAGTCTGCCTCTTTGTAGATGGCACAAAGACCTGCAACAGGTTTAATACACAAGGAGGTGTGGAAAGGATGAGAAGGGACTTGGCAAGGTTGGAGGAATGGTCAGAAGTATGGCAGCTTAGATTCAATGCAAAGAAGTGCAAAATAATGCACCTGGGAAACAAAAACCCAGGGGAAGATTACACAATGGGGGGAGGTAGTAACAACAACAAAAATGGAAAGGGACCTGGGGGTAATCATATCTGATGACCTTAAGGTTGTCAAGCAATGTGAGAATGCAGTAGAGAGGGCTGAGGGGATACTGGGATGTATAGGGAAAGGCATCACTAGCAGAAAACAGGAAGTTGTTACCTCTCTGTACAGACAGTTGGTGAGACCCAAACTGGAGTACTGAGTCCAGTGCTGGAGACCCCATCTCCATAAGGACACAGACAGGATGGAGGCAGTCCAGAGGAGGGCAACTAAATGGTGCTGGGTCTGCAAGAGAAGCCATATAAGGAGAGACTAAAGGAGCTTAATATGTATACCCTTGCTAAAAAGGAAGGGGGACATAATAGAAACTTTTAAGTACCTCAGTGGAGTCAACAAAGTCCAAGAGGGTAGCATATTTCAGAAGAAGAGATGAGCAAGAACAAGAGGACACAATCTGAAGATAGAGGGGACGACGGCTCACGGGCTATTTGAGGAAGTATTTTTTTCACACAGAGGGTGGTGGATGCATGGAACAACCTTCCTGAGGAGATTATGGGGTCTAAAACTGTGGGAGAATTCAAAAATGCATGGGACAAACATATGGCAATTCTTGTGGGGGTAGGAAGAAATAGGCTGTTGGTTAACTAGGATCTGCAGCTTATCCTGAAGGTAGAGAAATGGGCAGACTAGGTGGGCTAAGCAGTCCTTATCTTCCATCAAAGTCTATGTTTCTATGATTCTATGTTAAAATGAGGAAAAAAGGGTATCATACAAGTCAGTAGATAAGGGGCAATCCAAAACAGAATAATAAGCATAGGTCAAAATTTTCACCGCTGTCATGCACTGCTACTTTAAGGCATGAAAGTATATACAGTATACTATATGTTTGTTACCTTATAAGCCATGGTAGTGGTTTCTGTTCCAGTGAAGACTTGTCAGCCTGCTCCACACAACAGTTTGTATTCCCATAATGCCTTGCACTGCCTTGAGGCTTTAAAGGATATGTGTGTGGTTTGTAGAGGCCCAAAAAACAAAGAATTTAGATACTGTAGTTCTTCTCTGCTAGCATCCTTTCATGGGCTTTATGCACTACTCTTCTTGCAAACTGCCTCTTGGGTAAGTTATCTCCAAGTATACTAAATGTCTGGGCATATTTTGCAATGCTGTCCATAAGCACATAGACTAGAACATGTTTCTCTTCATATAAGCAAGGAATCAAGGATAGATAGATAGATAGATAGATAAATAGACAGACAGAGTGATACAATAGACAGACATAAAAAGATAGACATAGACAGACAGACAGACAGATAGATACGATAGATAGATAGATAGATAGATAGATAGATAGATAGATAGTTAGATAGATAGATAGATAGATAGACAGACAGACAAACAGTTTGGGCAACAAAGAATAGCTGTCCAGCTGCCCCATAGGGCAGTGCAAGATGTGCCATATAGAAATATGGCAAAGAAAAAAGCAGAAACAGACCTAACCAGTCCATTCAGCCTAGGATTCCTTACCTGGAGCTGCTCTAGTGTCCATACTTCCTCACAATGTCACCTTCCGCTCCCACATATTCCTATCTAATAACTCCCTGAAATGTGGCCCACTTGCTCTTGTACCCCACTATTGTCCTTGCCTCTGAAACCTTGTCTGGAGGCTTGATTGACCCGTCTATCACTGCTTTGGTGAAGCAGCACTTCACAGTGTCCTGTTTGAATCTCCCATTCACCCTTCAGCTTAAGTGCATGCCCCTAGGTGGATGTATTGCTTCTCTGCTTGAATAAACATGTCCTCTCTGTTGAACCTGTTCATGAAATTAAAAATCTCTGTCATGTCCATCCTCTCCCTTTTTCCCTCCAGTAAGTACACATTGAGTCTTTTTAGTCTGTCCTCATATGTCTTGTCCTGCTGGTCATGACTTATCATTCTGGTCCTTTGTTGCACCTTTTCTAATCTATCACTATCCTTCCTTAGAAAATGGACTTTTTATTTCCAGGCATCTGGTTGTCTTGTACCCTAGCAGGGGGTACATTAATTTTCAATAGATGCCCAGGAAATAAAAAGTACCAGTGCCAGTGCCACTCCACCCACTCAGATAACCCTGTGCCCACCCTGCCTCTTCATTGGCCAAAAACACCCAGTTCAATCTGAAATCACCGCCATTGTTTCTCTGGCTTAGTGAAAGATATTGGTCCCCCAATACCAGCTCCTGAACCATTTGGCACATAACATCAACTGGGCTCAGTGCTAGCTACTGTACATTTCTATTTAGTTTTAGTTTCTTTTTAATGGTATTTTAGTACCTACAAGAATGGACCATGCTCTCCAATGAAGCAACCACAATGTTTTCCTATCAGTTAGCAAGGACTTGCTGTCGCCCGTGTCGCTCGCTCACCGCAAACCCTGCCATAACCCCTGCAATCCTTTGGTCCTGCCCACAAAATCTCGTCTGCTTTACCAAAAACAGTTTAAATTAATAATAGACAAAAAAAACAAGCTGGAAGTGCCAGTTAATTCAGCGTTAGTCTCGCACAGCTCCTGCTATTCCCCCATTCACTACCCCAGAGTTAATCGAGCCCTGCTTTGCCACCGGAACACAGACAGTGCAATCCCAAAATAAAAGAAACAACTGCCACCAACAGGATCGCAAGCAGAAAACACGTGGACACCCTCCATAATGAGAGGCACACTCTGCCACAGTTCTTATAAATGGGACAAAAAAGGTTTTTTCTTTCATGTTAAATGAGTATCGCTAGCATGTGGAGTGCTCAGCGCTACTCACAAACAGCACTATGTAAACTCTGTCTCTGGCATTCACCCCAACTCCACTCCAGCTCAAGGAAAACATGTAAATATGTGTTTATTTTTTTAAAACAAAAAGCAACTTCTTTTCATTTCAATGGTGACATTACCTCTAACTTCTGCAGACTGTTTCCCCAATCATGCTCCTACCAGCCACCAGTGTCCCAAAGCAAACAATCCTTTGTCAATGCCGAATGTTGTCACGCTGGCATTGGCAGTGAGAGTGGCAGAGCTAGTGATGCATAGTGCTGTGATTTTGTGAATGTGTCTCAAAAGGTGATTTTGCACAGCAAGCACGCTATTGTGTGCCACAGCTGCGGAAACACGTTTTGGGCAGGCTGTGAAAAATGGCAGCTGGACTGTTGACAAGGAGATGTGCAGAAATGCCAGTGGTGAAAATGTGGCATGAAAATATTGCAGATTGATGAAGTTGCAAGAGTGTGTGGAAACTGCTCAATGCACGCTTGCAACACAGTCATTATATGGAGTTTGAGCACCAAATTTTCAACATAGGCATTTTAGGATCTCTGCTCATGAATGGTGTCACCATCATTTCCTCAAACTGTCCCAAAAACTGATTTCGCACAGTGACCATGCAATTCTGTGCCAGATGTGCGAAAACACATTTCGGGCAGCTGCAGTGTTCATAAGAAGGTATGGAAAAATGCCAATGATGAACAGCTGGAGTGAAAGTATTACAAATTGACAAAGTCACGAGTGTGCGTGCAAACTGTGCAATGCACGCTCAAAAAATACTCATTTTATTGATTTTCATTCCCAAATTTTCAACATAGGCATTTTAGGGCATCTGCTAATGAACAGTGTCACTGTCATTTTCATCATGTGTCTTGAACACGGACTTTCCACAGCGACCACGCTATTCTGCGCCGGAAATGTGAAAACAGATTTTAGTCAGGATGTGAAAAATGACAGCTGTACTGTTCATTAGGAGGTGCAGAACAATGGGGCTGTAGAAAATCTGGAGTGAGAATATTAGAAGTTTGCAAATGTATGAGCGTGCGTGCAAACTGCGCAATGCACGCTCATAACACAGTCATTTTATGGAGTATTGCCACCAAATTTTCAACACAGGCATTTTAGGACTTCTGCTCATGAACAGTGTCACTGCCATTTCCATAATGTGTCCCAAACAGTGATTTTGCACAGCAACCGTGCTATTCTGCGCCGGAAGTGCGAAAACACATTTTGGCAAGGATGTGAAAAATGACAGCTGTACAGTTCACAAGAAGGTGTGGTAAAATGCCAATGTTGAGAATGTGGCATGAAAATATTGCAAATGCGCTAACTTACGAGTGTGCGTTGCGCAGTTGCCTCGCATGCTCGTAAAACAGTCATTTTATGGAGTATTGTCACCAAATTTTCAACACAGACATGATAGCACCTCTGCTCATGAACAGTGTCACTGTCATTTTTGTAATGTGTCCCAAACACTGATTTCGCACAGTGACCACGCTATTCTGCACCGCAAGTGCGAAAACACATTTCGGGCAGGATGTAAAAAATGACAGCCATTCAGTGCACAAGAAGGTGTGGGAAAATACCAGTGTTGACAATCTGGCATGAAAATAGTGCAAATGCGCTAACTTATGAGCGTGCTTTGCGCAGCTGCTACGCCGCTCATAAAACAGTAATTTTTTGGATTTTTTTCCCACCAAACTTGCAACATAGGCTTTTTGAGAGCCCTCTCATAAACAGTGGCACTGTCATTTTGTTTCTCAGTCCCAAAGGTGATTTCGTGCAGTGACTGTGAAATCACATTTCAGGACCGAATAACGCCATGACAGTGCAAGAATTCATGAGAAGGGGTCCCAAAAACCCCATGTTGAAAATTTGGAGCCCAAAGTCCCAAAAATGCCTGAGATATGTACTAAAGTTGAAAAAAACCTATCTATCCTATTATGCAGCTTACCGGTATTTCCTCAGTTCACGGCCGGCTTTGAAGAGTGCAGACGTGTTCCCGGTCCACCGATGATCGTCGCGCCGAGCTCCAGAGGTAAGTATGGGGTGAGGCGGGGTGTGTGGGGAGGCAGGGTGCTCAGTGGGGGGGGGGGGCAGGAGACTACGAGGGACCGCTTTTCCTTTACAGATTCAAAACCCAAAAAAAAAACACATTGCGGACAGTTTTTTTTTTTTCCAGGGGATTTGGTACTCTGGGGTGGGGTGCACCCACATGCCACCTAACTGTTTGGGTGTCTGTAGCCGAGGGTATTGGGCATCCGCATCGGCAAACAACATGGGGAGGGCAGAATTTATGCTGACGGGATTTGGCAACCCCGTCGGCACACAAAGAAGGGGCTCAGAGCCGAGGGATTGGGCATCCCCTTGGCTTTAAACAATGGGGGATGCTTTCTGCTGATGGGGAGTGGGCCCCGCTGGTACATTCATGCGGGGGTGGCAGCTGATAGGGGATTGGGCACCCTCAAGTCGGGTAGTTCTACAGCCGCGTCCCACCATGTACATAATGGCGGCAAGCAAGGCAAGAAAAGGACCGCTGTGTCTGGCGAGCTTTGCTTGGATTGCAGAGGACATTGTATTAGAAGTGCTAGCCCCATTATGTATGCATGGTGTGGCACGGCATGCAGGCTGATTCGAATGGGACGACCACTGCGCGCCCCTGCATTCGCTTCAAGAGCACCGCGGTCTCAAAGCTGCATCTGTCCCACGATGTTGATCGCGCAAGCGCCGCCAGCATAAAATGAAATTCTCAAACTAATGGCATCACAAAGCAACAACAACAACAGAAAAAATAAATAAAACAACAGAAAGCAAGTAAACTGGGAGAAGGTGGCAGCCAAGGAGGGACATGTTATACACAGCAGTAAGAAATTTACAAAACAAGTGAAAAAAGCTACAGTGACCTCTACTGGTAAGTATAGCAGTAGAGGGACTACTTTGCTAACAAATTAACTTTAAGTTAATTTTTAGTCATTTTTTTAATTTTTAAATTCTTAAATGTTAAAAAAAAAACACTTTACATTTAGCCCATTTTATAAGCTCAATAATACCCTCCAGGGTGGGCAGTATGTGCAATACCGGATCTTCCAGGGACTATAAGGTCCTCCGCCTGCGGCGTCGGGCCTTAATACGCCCCTGGGCAGTCCAGTATTGCCCAATACCACCCACCGTGTTGGGTATTATTGCTTGCTTAGTTGCACAGCCCCAGCACTGCATACCACATTCCAGGTGTGGTCTCACCAGTGATCTATACAGTGGCAATTATCATCTGCCTTTGATACATTGCCACCTCCCGAAAAAGCTCGGAAAATGATTTGATAAAAACAAATAAATAAAAACATGTTTTTTAGCTACTAACATATTGTATGTGAGGGATATTGTAGCACAACAGACATCTCTCAGTTGGCAATGGCACACTCAGACTCTGTAATAAACCCCTTGCATACGTAATAAAGACCTCAGAATGCCACCATAGTGCAGAGCAGTTGAGCACATAATCAACCTGCTGTCACTCTTGGGAACAACAAAACATTAAAAGCATAAAGACCTACTGTATGTATAAAATGTTACTGTTCATACTTCAATGTTATTGAAAAAGTCATTTTTTTAGTGCATGTCAAATAACTCAAACCTCAAGAGCTACTGAACGTTAGTCTTTATGCATCATGTAAACAGGAACAAGGAAGGACATAATGACTGACCCATGTGTCAGTCAAAGCTGTAACTAGGTAAACTAAGAACCCCTCATAATCTTAATAGACACAGGCTGACACAGCAGAGCAGATCATGTTAATGACATATGAGCAGAGAAAATTAAGTCTGAGGCAGCCACATAAGTGTTTGAGTCCAAACCGCAGTGATTTGCTTAAAGAAGGTATGATCCAATGTAAAACAAAAAAAAAACTAAGTGTTTAAAAAAGGAAATAACACAATGTACTTCAATAAAAGTAACAAGCATTTGTCAATGCCAAATGTTTGCTTGCTGGCATTGGCAGTGGCAGTGTAGAAGTTACAGAGCTGCGTAATAGGAATGGCAGTGAAGTATTGAACTGAAGCCAACCCCACCGCTACCCTGCAGAGAGTGACAGGCATTGGGGTGTGCGTTTGGGTCATTTTTAGGAATTTTTTCACCAAATTTTCAACATAGCCATTTTAAGACCTCTGCTCATGAATAGTGTCACTGTGATTTTCCTAATTTGTCCCGTACATTGATTTCGCACACCAACTGTGCCATTGTGCACTACATGGGCAGAAAGACGTTTTGGGTGAGATGTGAAAAATGACAGCTATACTACTCATAAGAAGGTGTGGTAAAATGGCAATGTTGAAAATCTGGAGTGAAAATATTGAAAGTTTGCGAACTTACGAGCATGCGTAGGAACTGTGCCAACGCATGCTCGTGAACAGTCATTTTTGAATTTTTCACCAAATTTCAACATAGCCATTTTAAGACCTCAGCTCATGAACAGTGTCACTGTGATTTTCTTAATTGTCCGTACATTGATCTCGCCAGACCAACTGCGCCACTAATAGCATACATGCAGTAGGAAACATGTTTTGGGTGAGATGTGAAAATGACAGCTGTACTACTCATAAGAAGGTGTGGTAAAATGGCAATGTTGAAAATCTGGAGTGAAAATATTGAAAATTCGCGAACTTAAGAGCCTGCGTAGGAACTGCATAGCATAATAAATAAAACAGTCATTGTTTGGAATTTTTGCACAAATTTTCAACATGGGTTTTGGGACCCTTCTCATGAATGATGTCACTGTCATGGTGTTATTCAGGCCTGAAGGGTGATTTTGCAGTCACTGCGGCGGGAAATCACCCGCCGAGACTAGTCTTTCCACTCATGACAATGTTCAATAATGAAGTGTCCCAAAACCCCATGTTGAAAATTTGGTGCAAAATTCCAAAAATGCCTGAGCTATGCAATAGTGCTGAAACCTCCCTATCTAGCCCATTATACAGCTTACCGGCATTTCCTCAGTTCGCGGTCGGCTTTGAAGAGTGCAGGCGTGTTTCCAGTCCACGAAGATCATCGCGCGAGGTCGGAGGTAAGTATGGGGTGAGGGGTTGAAGGGTGTGGGGAGGTAGGGTGCGCAGTGGGTGGAGTGCGGGTTGTGGGAGGGTGTGCTGGGAGACTCGTGGGACCGTTTTTTTCAGGTTGAAAAAAAAAACATGGACAGGACGTTGCCTACACTGGGGTGGGCTCCCAGCATGGCACATCCTCTACTCGGGAGAGTGAAGCCGATGGGGATTAGGCACCCCATTGGCGATAGTATGGGGGTGAAGGAGGGCAGTGAAACCCGGCGGAAGTTGGGCGCATTAAACAATGCTGTTTGGGAAGAGCAGGGGGGCGCAGCACAAGCCGATGGGGATTAGGTACCCCGTCGGCTATCACGTGTGTGCGGGGGAGTTTCTGTGTGCGTGTGTGTGTGTGTGTGTGTGTGTGTGTGTGTGTGTGTAGGGGCTGCGCGCAGGCAGGCGATATCTTGTCGCTGCTCACTCAAGTGTAGCTCCCCCTTTCAACTGTATGCCACTGCATTTTGGAGCTTGTCATAGACAGCTCCAGCATGTATTGGCTTACAGGGGCCGCGCCTGCCAACACACTGACTGAATTGGAGGAGGAGGTGACACACCTCCAAAATCTCGGATGATGGCACTAAGTTTCTTGCATGTGCTTGCAAGCAAACATAAAAATGAGTTTCAAAAAATGGTAACAAAATAATTTCCTTTTGTAAAACTCAAGGCAAGGCAATATTTATTTATAAAGCACCCAATCCCAAAGGCTTTGGGCGCAGTACACAAAACAGTCAGAAAATTGCAAACTAGACTACATCAAAGCTCAGCATTTTAAAATACGATCAGATGAATAAAACAAAAATCAAGCAGATCTTAAAATTAATTAGCTAGGAGAAGCTTGTTCAGATAAAATGATGTTGTGAATTGCTTTAAAGGTCTCCACCATGCTAGTCATGCAAATATACACAGGCAGTGATGTCCAAAGTATTGGAGCTGCCACTCCAAAATCTCTGTCCCCCAAGAGTCTCAACTGGGAATGGGGAGACAGCAAGCAGGCCCACTTCAGGGGAGCGGGGGGGTGGACCAGGTGGTAAGGGACAAAGAGATCTTTCAAGTAGTCTGGAGGCAGTATAGTGCAGTGGTTTAAGGCTCTGAGCTGCAGATCTGGAGGGTTTGAATCCCACAGTTGCCCAGGTCGCATTTGGAAACAAGCTTCAGCTTAGTGTGCTATTCCTGGTTAAACAATGCCCCCCTTCCCCCCGGTCCTAGACTGCACAGGGCCTTGTTAGCTAACAAGCATACCTTGAAGGTGATACACCACCACATAGGCAGCCAGTGCAGCACCTGCAAGACCAGCGTGATGGGGTCACTCCGAAAGGAGTCCATTATCAGCCAGGCTGCAGCATTCTGGACCAGCTGCAAGCATCGCACCAGTCCTCTGGATAACCCTAAGTAAAGAGTGTTGTCATAGTCTTACCTGCTAGTGACAAAAGCATAGGGGATTGTCAATACCCCCACATGGGCTAGATGCAGAGTAATCCTGGCAGTGTTTTGGAGATGGTAGAAGCTAGATTGGACCACAGCTGAAACTTGTTCTAGTGTCAGTCTGCAGTCCCAAATTACCCCAGGTCCTTAACCACATTGACAGTCATGAGGGATTGGCCACCCACTGAGAGAAGAACCAGACCTCCCACATTTGCCAAAATCCAGCATCCCAGCTTGATCACCATGACCTCTGTCTTTCCTGGGTTGAGACATAGTCAGTTTGAGGCCATCCAGTCATTCATCTCAGCAAGACATAGTCTCAACCCTGAAACTGCATGATCTGTGCCAGGAGACCAAGACAAGCACAGCAGAGTATCATCAGCAGAGCAGTGGAACTCAACTCCATACTGTCTAATGATCTATCCCAAATGCAGCATGTACACAGAAAACAACACGGGGTGAGTATCAAGCCTTGAGGGACTCCACAGGATAGCACAAAGACCCCAGAGGTAAAACTACCTAGGGCAACCTGTTGTGTTCTCCCAGTTATGTAGGACTCCAGTCAGCAAAGAACTGTGCCAGTGAGACCCATATAGTTCCTCAGGCAATCCAAAACCATCCCATGGTGAGCTGCGTCAAATGCCGATGAGAGATCCAGGAGGACCATGACAGAACAAAGTCCTTGATCCCTCACTAGGAGGAGATTGTGAGTCACCCTGACAGGCAGTCTCAGTGCTGTGACAGGGCCGAAAGCCAGACTGGAGAGGATCACAGTTGGAAAGAGTCTCCAGGCAGTCCACAGGTTGCTCCACCATCACCTTCTCAATAACCTTACCTAGAAAGGGATGGTTAGGGACAGGTCTGTAATTCAGCAGAACATCAGGATCCAAGGAAGACTTTTTAAGGGGAGTTTAACCATGCCATTTTTCATGTTGGTCCCAGGTCCAGCACACAGCTTCTGGGGCGCAAACTAGAGACTACCCTGAGCACCTCAACCTCAGAATCAGAACAAAACTCATCCCAGACAGGCAGATCTACATCACCAAAGGAGTGATCGCTGCTGGCCAGTGATAGGTTACTCAAAGAAATACCTGCTCTAATACCAGATGCCTTGTCAGAGAAAAAAGCATCCAAACTCCTCGCACTTTTCGGCGGGAAAGGCTTTGACTGACTGAAGACAGGACTCATCTCTATTTTGCACTTAGAATTTTGAAACAACATATTTTGAGTGTTTGTGTTTCCTTCCCTTGTGAAACATACTTTTCTGGAGCTAGTGTATTACCACAGTGGCAGTGTTGCTTCTCGTGATGCTGGCTACCCGGGTTCAGGAATGAACCAGGGAAGATAGAGTGGCAGTAGTTGGGGGGTCTTGTGCATCCCAACTGAAGCTCACCTCCTCTGTGGTGGAAGCTGTCCAGTTTTGATCCACGAGTGCCACTTGGAGTACTACTGGTGGAGTTGCAATGAGGGCATGGCAGTTGGTGGGGTGCTCTGCACAGTCCCATTGCATGTGCCTGTGGAATGCATCATGCTGCTGTTCCAGGGATGAGCTGGAACAAAGAAATTAACAGAAAATGGCAGCATGACATATGATCCTGTCAGGCCCCACACAACCCTGGGCATGCCTATGTAGCTGGCGTCTGCAAAAGGTGGCTTGTTCCCTTATGGAGGGTGTTTTCCCTGCAGCTCTGAAAAGGGCAGTGGTAAAATTCATCCTGGACTCAGATATTTTTTCGATCAACTGGTGGATTGTTTCCTTAGGGAGGGTGTTTTTCCTGCAGCTCTGAAAAGAGCAGTGGTAAAATTCATCCTGGACTCAGATATTTTTTCGGTCAACAGGTGGCTTGTTTCCTTAGAAAGGGTGTTTTCCCCCCAGCTCTGAAAAGGACAGTGGTAAAACTCATCCTTGGACTCAGATATTTTATACAACTACAGACCTATCTCGAACCTCCCCTTTTTAGGTAACGTTATCAAGCAGGTTGTTTAGACGCAGCTAGAGGCTCATTTGGAGGCTTTTTATATCTATGAGTCATTTAGGAGGTGCTACAGCACTTAGACAGCACTTGTCAGGATGCAAAAGGATCTTCTCCTGAGCAGAGATAGAGGGGAAGTTTTTTTCTTATTCTCCTCAACCTCTCATCAGCTTATGAAACCGTAGACCATGGTATTTTAACAACTCAACTGAGGGACTTGGCAGGAATCAAGGGCATTGTATTGAACTGATTTGAGTCCTTCCTTTCCAGTAGGGTGCAACAGGTTGCATGGGGAAATGTTTCCTCATGCCCTGCTGCCCTGACCTATGTGATCCAATGTGCTGAACAGATGCTTAGTTGATATCAATGGCGGGGTGGCTTCCAGTTGCTAAAGCTGAACTCAGACAAGACAGAAATGCTTCTGGTGGATGCAGGTGCCCAGTGAATGGCAGTTGGGGTGGTGTGATGTCCAGAATACATTTAGGTCCCACTCTTCACTGTGCCAGGAATAGAGTAAAGAATCTGGGCATATCCAAGTTCCAAAAACTAACCTTAGAACATCAGGTAGCCAGCCCGGTGGCGCAGAGGGTTGAGGCACTGGGCGCCACACCAAACCACGCCCGGCGACCTGGGTTCGGAGAGATTCGGGCGCGGGGCTGGCAGGGAAGGAGGAGTTGAGCATCTCCAGGACTGCTCTCCTCTCCTGGGGTGGAATTGCGTGGGAGCCTCGCTCTGTGAAGTGGTCCCAGGTGGAGACCAGGAGTACTACAAGTGGCGCAGGAGGGACAAACCAGACAAAGTGGAAAAAACAACTTCGGCGGCTGCCAGATGATGGTTTCCATGCTCTACACTGCCAGAAGATCTGGGAGCCTACCCCTCCACAGCAACAGCACCCTGGATCAGTAAAATAGAGTGCGCTGGGTTTTCCCTGCTCCCGGTGCCTTCCCCCTTGGAGGAGGGGGACCCGCCCGGTGAAGGGATATACCGGGACACCCAGGGAGTTGGCTGCAGATCTGTGGTAAGGAGAGAGCTCGAGAAGAGGATAGCTGGGGTGATAGCAGTACTAGGAAGCCCGAAGGAGAGGGGGATGCTGGAGTGTCAGAGGAGGTAAAAAAAAAAAAAAAACATCAGGTATCGATGGTGGTCTGTGGTGGAATTTTCCATCTTAGAAATATCACCCAGATTAATCCCTATATAAGTCACAAGGTCCTAAAGACACTACATGCTTCTGTGACATTCATACTGGACTGTTGCAATACTCTGCACCTCAGGCTATCTGGAGGTTTGACATGCTGCTTGCAGCTGGTGCAGAACACTGCAGCTAAAGTGGCTGCTGGGGTTTCCCACTCTAAACACGTCTCTAAAATTAATATATTATTTATAACATTGTATACTGCTGCATTATTTATTATGGTAATATATCTGTGCTGTTGATTTTCTGTATTACTGTAACTCACCCAGAGCCTTTGGAATTGGGCTTGAACAAATAAATTTACTACAACATACTACTGCTTCTAATCAGTGTGTGCACTGAATTTTTCAGTGGTTTCACCATGAGCCCACCGAGAATTGAGACCTTTGTGGCTCAGCCAAGTGCTGTGCCTAAAATACTCACCCTCATGTCGATTCATACCGGGCCTTCCCCATTCATTAATGATGCGGGCAGCACCATGTACATGTCCCCAGCATACAGCACCATGGATCCATCACAGTACTTTTCTGAAGGTAGATGAGCACATGCATATTATTGCACATGTCCAAAATTCTGCTCTATGTTTACCCTTTTGAGGAACTGCACCTTCAATGGCTAGGTGTGCATTTCATATTGTTGCTTTCTACCTTACTGCTGCTGTACAAAACAGTGGTGCCTGCTTCATCAACTTCTGGAATGCTCAGCTGTCTCTTTACACAGGCCTTCAGGATCACCCTTCTTCAGGATACCCCTCGCTGTTTTTCTGGGGGCACTTGCCATGTACCTGAAAGCCAAGGGGACCCCCTGAGGGTTCCTGCACCCTCTTTATGGTCCCCTATTTATGTATGTTATCTGGAGATCCCCAAAAAAGAAAAAAAATTCAGGCCTCTCTGGATCTCTGCATGCTTGGTAAACTGCTCTCACAGCCTGCTCCCTCTTTGACTACTGTAAGCCTGGGCTAGACTGATGATGCCCCTTTTATTTCCAAAACCCCTCCCACACACATGCAATGTGAGACCCAGCACCAGAGGACAGGCTCAGACTGGACAGACTTCCCCCATACAACCCTGTCTAGTATCCTTCTGGCCAGGTCACAGACAACCCTAGCAACCCTAACCCTTCTACCTTTTTACTATAAGGCCATCTCCCCCCAGGAAACCTGCAAGTGCCTCATGACCCTCCCCAACCAGGGTAGCACTGGTAGTGACAGCTTGTGCCCGAGATCCCTAGAACTTGTAGCCAAGGTTATTGCCAAACCTCTGACTACAGTTTTTAACCCTTCCCTTACCTCCTCATCTATACACCCATCTGGAAGCAAGCCAGCATCATCCTCATTTTTACGTTTTGTGATCCTCTACCAGTTGACAATTACTGCCCTATCTCCATCCATCCCACCTAAGTAAAATCCTTGAATAGGTTGTGCACCAGCAGATCTTAGACCATGTGTCTATATACAGCTTCCTCTGTACCCAGCAACATGGCTTTAGGAAAGGCCATAGCAACACAATAGCCCTGGCTTGCTTCACCAACATTTGTTTCAGAAGTATGGGTGAAGGCAAACTCACTGGTGCCATCTTTGTGGATCTCACCAAGGCCATCCGCCTGGTGGACCACAACATCCTGCTAAGTAAGCTGAGCAGCATTTGGTGTTCCATCTCATCCACAGCTTGGTTTCAAGACTACACCTCTGGGCGAACTCAGGCAGTCTGCACAGAGGGTGCAATCTCCAGTACCCAGGAGGTTCATACCGAAGTCCCCCAAGAATATATACTCTGACCCATCCTGTTCCCCTGTTCATCAACTCCCTTCCCAAGGACAGCATCACATGCAACTCACTATTGTATGCCAATGACCTTATCCTATACCATAGTGCTACGACCCCAGCCAAACCTTTATCCACACTCACAGGCAACTTTGGCACCACCCAGCAATGATTCCTTGCAAAGAGACTCCTAGAAAATGCCTGGAAGATTAAGGCCATGCTGTTAGGATTGAAACCCAGACTAGCTAGGTGGGTTAATGACACTACCTCTTTTCACATCCAGTCTCCTGACGGCTCACCCCTTGAGTAAGTGACTTCCTTCAAATTCATAGGAGTCACTCTCAACCCTGCATTGATTTTTCTCTGACCACATCGGACTGCTTGTCAAGCACGTGAAACAGAAATTAGGAATCAGACACAAGCTCTAGGATTATATGACCCCTGAAGTTCGATTTGTCATCCCCCAGGGCACCTTACTCCGCCTGATGGACTACTGCTTTCCCTTCTTTACACATACTTCATCCCCCAGCCTGTCCATACTAAACACAACCTACAACAGTATCTGTAGGTTTGCCTTGATGACACCTTACTCCATTGCATCACTGCTACCTCTTACAAGCCCTAGGATGGTTCCCCTTCAGGCCAGCCAGGACTACCTCCTAGACTGCGTAGTTGACAAAACCACCAGAGAAAAGCATGTGTTCCCCAACCCCCCTACTCAGGCCAAAGTCCTGCCATCAAGGCCTCCAGACCTCCTCTTGCCTATATTAGAGTGGCCACAAATCACCACATATATGAGCCAAAAGGCTTTCTTTTCAGCTGTCCCAAATCTTTGGAACAACCTATCTTCTCCTCTGGATCCTAGGCTCACACCCCCTATTCAAATCCCACTACAAGTCTTCCCTTGCTGCTACCATCACCTGTAAATGCCCCGAATGATTGACAGACCCTGTCCAAGGGAAACCAAAGTACCACAACTGACTGGAATTTGTTGCTTTTTAGGGGTGTGAGAGTAATGAATATTAAATTCTGAATACCATGAATAATACAGTGTTTGTTATTCAGGACCCAAATAACAAATACCGTCACTATTCGGCTAGTATTCAGGTCAGCTCTTTGGAGGGATTTTAAGATCTTACCTGACTTTTTGACCAATCAGCAAGCATTTGCCAAAGCTCACTGAAGGCAGATCATGTGATTGCCACACTTGCTACACAGAAGATGTGTCATGGAGAGAGCTCTGACTGAGAGAGATTAAATCTCATCAAATTCATACATTTACATCACGAAACCTTTCCTTTTGTTAACTCAGTGTGTGTATGCTGTGCACAGTGTTTGTGTTAGCGCCTGTTATTAGGAAGGTTTTTTTTTTCAGACAAATTGTCTGATCTAGTCAGTGAGCAGCTGCTGTATTGCTGCAAACTTTATACTAGTTAGTTTCACAGGCCTCTGTGCTCTGTGTGGAGGTGAAGGAGAAGTGTTATTATATAACAGACAGTAGTTCTAACTTCTGACTTGACTACTATAGTTAAACAAAATCTGTCTTTAAGAATATTGGTGGTGTCATCTGGGCAAAGGTTTCACCAAAGCCAGTAGCAGCAACCTCGGAGAGCAGTCGGCTGACTCCACTACCAATGTACCAGGTAGTGATGCCACACAGTCGCACACACGCCCTTGCCTGTATGTCGCTTGCAAAATTTTTATGCGCTAAAATAAATCAGTACTTCAGTACATTATAAAAGTAAGGTTCCAGCGTGACTGCTGTAGAAAAAGAAAATCAGTCTGTAGTAATATTGGTGGTGTAATCTGGGCTAAGGTTTCACCAAAGCCAATAACAGCTACCTCGGAGGGCAGTCAGCTGACTTCACTCCCACCACTCACAGCTTACGGATAGGTAGTGATGCCACACAGTCGCACACACACCCTAGTCTGTGTGCCGCTTGCAATAATTTTTTTGTGCTAAAGCAAATCAGTACTTCTGTATATTATAAAAGTATCGCAGTAGTTCTAGCTTGACTGCTGCAGTTAAATCTAATTTAATTGGGAGTGTACTCTGGGCTTGGGTTTCATGGTTCATGAAAGCTGGTAGAATAAGCCTCGGAGGGCAGTCAGCTAACTTCACTCCCACCACAAGCAGCTTGGGGCCAAGTAGTGATGGTGCACAGTTGCACACACACCCTTGCCTGTGTGCCGCTTGCAAGAATTTTTCTGCACTAAAATAAATCAGTTGGTCACTGCATTATAAAAGTATTACAGTAGTTCTGACTTGACTGTTGCAGTTAAATCTAATCTAATTGGGGGTGTATTCCAGGCTTCAGTTTCCCAGTTCAAAAAGTCAGTAGCAGCAGCCTCAGCTGTAGTGGCAGGCAAAGTGGGCAAAATTTGCTTTGTGGAGTAATCCATGAATTTCACCCGTTTTGCAGAGCAAAAATGCGAAATTTCACTCAATGAATGATGATTTAAGCCCATGGGCGTCGGCGAAATGGTGAAATTTCTGCCTACGGCGGTAAAGTTTGCCTTCTGCGGTGAAATTCCTCCTTCCACGGTGAAATTTCATTCATGGAAGCAAAATTTCACTGCAGAAGAGTGGAATTTGCCTGCAGAAGGTGGAATTTCTCCCGTGGGAGGTGAAATTTTGCGGGTGAAATTCCCCTTAATCACAGAAATTTTGCAGATTACTCCATGCAATGGTCGGCCTCTTGGCCGGCGTAATTTAAATTCGCTCGTCTCTAGTCAGCTAACTCCACTCACACTGCCCACAGCTTAGGGCTAGGTAGTGACATCGTGCAGTTGCATGCACACCCTTGCCTGTGTGCTGCTTGCAAGGGTTTTTTTACACTAAAAATAAATTGGTACTTCAGTGCACCATAAATGTATTGTTCTGGTTTGACTGCTGTAGTTCAAAAACAAATCGGTCTGTAATGATATTGGTGGTGTAATCTGGGCTCAGGTTTCACTAAAGCCAGTAGCAGCAACCTCGGAGGACGGTTGACTGACTCCACTCCCACTGCCTGCAGCTTAGGGCTAGGTAGTGCTGCCACGCAGCCACGCACACACACCACTTGCCTGTGTGCCATTTGCAAGAATTCATTTTGTGCTAAAATAAATCAGTATTTCAGTACATTATAAAAGTATTACAGAGTGTTCAGAAATTGTTATTATCTTGTAATACAATGGCAAATACAGTTGGTAAAAAAATGTGCTTGGTCCAGCCCCCACAAATCTAAAACTGAGGAACAGGTTGGTGATGGTGAACCTGAATGTGAGCAACAGTCAGACCACATTTGATGCCCAAAATTGTTGTTTACCCCTTTGAAGCCTACTTCTTCCTGCAATAGCAGTAATGTGGCTGGCACAGGAGAAAGTGGTACAAGCACAAGTGGAAAGACACAGTTCTTGACTCCCACAACAACCAATGTGTCCACATCTCTCACTAGTACCGTCACATCTGCCATCACCACCACTAGAGAGACCCTGCCTTCCACAACAAGAACTGGAAGCATGACTACTACACTGAGTCCTGCAACTGTGACTCCAGCCACTACTGGCACTGTAACTGTAACACTGTCACCACAGTCTGTTATCCCTGCACACTGAATATTACCAGTATGACCACTACTGTTGATTCAGTTATGATCCTGCTTCTCACTACTCCTGAAAAATTTGTAGGGGAAGAACACTCATCTGGGTCTGAGTATTTCCCTCCGCATGAATTGTCCAGTGACATGTCATCTTCTTCATCGGAGGTAAATGTGAGGGACTTTGAGGACAAGGCAGAATATAGTATGTACCTTAAGGGCAGAAAACAAAAAAAGGTAGCTGGCAAAAGATCCTCTAGGAGTAGCATTAGTACCCAGGGCAGCAGAAGTAGCAGTAAGCATAAGGGTCCCCCTCCTGCTAAGAAAACCAAACAAGCAACACTGATGTTTCTTCATCAGGCTCTGTCACAGCCTGAGGAACAGCCGAGTGATGGCAGCACATCAGGCTCTGTCACAGCCTGAGGAACAGTCGAGTGATGGCAGCACTGGTGTGGCATCATCAAGGCCAGTGGTCACAGGGCAACAACATCAGGACAAGATAGGCACATCTGCTGCAAAAAGAACTAGGAGATATGGTGCAGCCAGGAGCACTTGTAATCACAGTGGTAAGAGTGTGTTGTGGCTGCTTTTTACCGTGTTAAAGGAGGACACAAGGAAAGCAGTCTGTTCTTTCTGCAACAGCTCTATAAGCCAAGGGAAGTCACTCCTGAACTTAACCACAACATCATTACAGAGTCCCTTGAAGCTTAAGCACCCTAAGCTGTATTGCAGCTCATCTGGGTCTGCACCCTTGATTTCACCAAGACCAAACCCCTCCAGTGGACAAGCAGGTACTCTTGGCAGTGGTGGTTGTACCAGCAGATCTGATTCTGATTCTGAGCAACCTAGTGGTCATGGCACTGCTTCCCCCTCAACAAACATAGATTCCCCCTGCTCCGGTCACTTCTAATGACTCCATGATGTTACAAGGCAGGGACAGTCATCAGCAGTTTACACACCACCAGTGAAGTGGTACACATCGACATCTCCCAAGGCAGTTCCAATAATGGATGCTCTGCATGCACAAACAAAGTATCATGCCTCACATCCAACAGCACAGCAAATCACACAGCTGAGTGCTGAGATGATGGCGTTGGAGCTCCAGCCTTTGTCAGTTGTGGAAGATACTGGCTTCCAGTGGCTTCTCCACTATTTGCACCCACAGTATCAGATCCCATCTTGTATCACATTTTCAAGGAGTGTATTGCCACAAATGTATGATGGTGGGTGACCTGCTGTTGGTGCTCTGCTTCCAGATGCCGTTGGTGGTGTTTTTCACTGCTCATCAGATATTTGGACTAGCGATAACTCCCTGCATGTCTGTTTATCCTTAACTGCACACTGGTGTGTGCAATAGCCTGCTGCTGCTGTTGCCAATACATCACCTTGTGGGTGTCCCTTGATCCCTCCTCCCCCACACAATCTGGTAGTCACATTAGTTCAGCTTTGCTGAACATCAGACTGATGTAGTAGGAAGATCACAGAGCACATAATATTCTTACATTCCTGCAAGAGACGGTACGATCCTGGACTGGTGTTAACACCACTTCAAAAGATTTTTTTTTTTTTTTTACCAGCAATGGCACAAACATGTGAAAGCCATCAGCGATGGACATTTTGTGAGTATTTGCTGCTTTGCTCACACACTGAATTTAGTGGTGATTCATGGACTGAATAACAGTAGTAGGACTAACAACATATTATCCACAGCCTGTTCCATCTGCAGCCATTTCTATCACTCTATAAAAGTCACTAACAAACTAAGAGAAGTTCGGGAACACCTTGGTCTGCCCCAACACTGTGTAATACAAGATATTAGCACTCGGTGGAATTCTTCATATCTAATATGGGCTGACAACATTATTCATTCTTCTATCCCCTCCACACTCGCTGCTATGCTCATCCCCATGGACTTCCCTCATTCCCTCCGTTCCATGTCTTTAGCTCTATCTGTCCCAAAATGCTCTACCAGGATGGGTGAACTTGCCTTCTGCTTCTATGCCCCCACATTTTGGAACTCTCTCCCACTTGATCTTAGGCACTCCAAGTCCCACCCCACTTTCAAGAAAGGCCTCTCCAATTACCTCAACTCCCTTGACATTTGCAAATGTCCCTAGCTTCATGAGACATGCAAATCTACCATTGTCCTGCACTTAAATTTCCCTGTGGCCTCTTGATTCCTCCCATCCCCACTCTTCCTCAGCTGCAGCTATGCACTTTGTTCCCTGTCTCTGCCTGGTAATTGTTTCCTTGCTGACTTACCAACAGTACTGTCATGTTTTGTACATGATTAACCGTAAATTGTGCCTTTTTGTCTGTTTTGTTCCTACTATACTGTGTGATATGTACCTCCTTTATGTATTATGTAACTTGCACCTCTGTATAACTGTTTGGAATCTCCTATTGTACAACATTGTATATATATTTGTTTTTACCTGTTCCTTGATTCGTACTCTCCTGGGTCGTGCCTAAAAATAGGCAGTTCTGTTTAGTGCACTTATCTGGTTACCAAAAGGAAATAAATAAATAAATAATACTGTCAAGACTGTTGGAGCAAAAGCAGGCACTACACAAAATGTCTATGGAGGAAGACATTGGAGGGGTCCTAGGACATCATGATTGGTTAGTTCTTGAGGAATGGTGAAGGTTCTTGTGATATTTGAGAGGAGTACATGTGACCTAAGTGCTACCACAGCCTTAGTTAGCCAGGTTATCCCAGTTGTGCATATTGTCAAAAGATCATTACAATGGTTTTTGGCTGACAATACAAGGATTACACAAGAGATTACTGAGCTTGTCAATCATCTTGACGCGGGGTACACCACAGTCATGGATGACAATCACCACATATTTGCAAACACGATGGACCCTAGGTTCAAATGCGAGCTCCTTCATAGAGCCATGGACAGTCACAGGATGACTCATTTTAGGCAAGAGCTGCGTGAGTGAAATAGTGCCATGCAGGCAACGAGACACCTGGAAAGGAAAGAAGATGCTCTAGTCCATGTTCCTGAGGGAGAGGGACAGCCACGTGGTGGCTTGGGTGGCAATGGTGGAGATGGGAAAAGACAAAATAGTGGCAGCGTGGAGGCTGGCGACTGGGCAGTGCTCAATAAATCTTTGCATTAGCAGCAACACAAATGCTCACATTCTCAGCCACTCTCTGCACAAGATTGACTTAATGGCTACTTTGCAGAATCAATTGAGCTATTTGAAGCTGATCCTCTGGGCTACTGGATTCAGAAAATGAACTCCTGTCCTCCACTGGCACAACTTACTTTAAAATACAGAAGCTGCCCCCCTACAAGTGTGCCATCTAAGAGGGTGTTTAGCACTGCTGGCGAGGATGTTGAGCAGCATTGTTTCAAGCTGGACTCTCAACATGTTGAACAGCTCATGGTTGTTAAGCTAAACTTATCAGTAGTTAGTAGTTGGCTACAAGTATAATCTGCCCACATAAAACTGGTGGTACAGAACTACTGTCAATATCCCTAATGTTATAGCGTAATGTTATTTTTTGTCTCACCCTTTCTTTTCTATCACATTAAATATTTAATTTAAAGGGTAACTCTCCACTCCCCTGCATATATACTGAAGGACCATGAGGCCCCTCTTAAACTAGACACAATTTATTACTGTATAATTAATGGATTTTCCTTTTCCCCATAGGGATACCATGGCATATTTTGCCGTAATAAAGGAGTATTTATTACAGCAAAAACACGCACAGTATTCCTCGCACTCAACATGCGCATGCCACAGCTCTCTGCTCCTGACTGCTCTCTGGTAGCCACCTTCTCTTTCTCCCGGACAAATCACTGCTCGGACTCGGTGGTAAGTGATAGAAAATCACTTGTTTTGGGGGGAGAAAACATAACTTTGCTGCTGCCTACTAAAAAACTGTCTCAATAAATAAATAAATAAATAAATATGGCTACCCGTGTGCTGAAACCCAACCGGATGGCAGCGGCCACCAGGCACGTCTCTTTATTTTATATAATTGCTGTGGAAAAAGGAAAACCCAGCAATTATATAAAATAAAATATGGGTTGGTGTGCGTGAACTTGAAGTTTGCACACACCCTCAGTGTTAGTTGCTTTATAAACCCCTTGAGCTTCGCTCTCGGGGCTTATGTAGCATCTAACACCTCGGGGGGTAGACTTCTCGTTACACACACCACCCCATACTTTATTCTATATATAATGTTTTAGTTCACTTACTTGTACTTGTACAGGTCTCTGTCACATCACATCTCACTCTCCTGTCTTCCAGGGTGTACATACAATGCTCTTTCACCAGTGCTATTTTGGTTTCCCTAGACAAGACACAAGATGTCACCTCGGCTACAGCCTTTGGTCAATCTATGATGACAGTCTGTCACCTGACCACTCACCAGTGCAGTAGTTTGCTGCCTTTTTGGGCTACTGAAAGGCTGTTGGGGGTGTTCATGGCAGAATTAACTGTTGTACTTCAAAAGGGAAGGAAGTAGTGGACTTTAACAGTGTTGCAATGTTTTATTTAAAAAACACTTTCTTGCTGAATAACAAATAATGCATATCTGGCAAACCGAATAACGACTATTAGGCTGAATATTCAAATTAAGGTATTTGCACACCCCTATTGCCCAGGAGAGGTATAGACGTATATCAGAAGAAGCAGAGCCAGAGACAGTAAAATGCTCCACAGTTTTTAATACAGTAGTGTCGACAGTTCACAGTTCACAATCTACACCAAATAAATATCCAGACAGCCACCAGCTGTGACCCAGTTGCCCAGACACTTTGCTTCATTAGGGCTTCATCGGGGGTGACAACTTTTACTAACTGACAACCTTTTAAAGTCAATAATGACATACACATGTGACTCCATGTTACATACATAGTTAAAGTAATAAAACAATGATTAAACCATGAATAACACATTTACATGTTTTGCCTTACTTGATTCAACAATACCTTTATTAATTTTACAGTGTTTTTTTAAGTAAACTTGCTGTCAATATATTTCAGTAGCAGCAACTCATTACACAAATGGTTAAAACATGACTTCAAAAAGAAACATTGGGAAAAAGAAAAGCAAACCTGAGGTAGTGGCGGTGGCCTGGGTGATCCCTGGGTGGGGAGCAGGTTTCCTGAATCCTTCCCAGGTCAGCAAGGAGACAAACAACCTCCTCTCTCAGATCAGTGAGGTGCCTGCAAATAGGGCAGCAACATAGATTCCAGAATGTCTCCGTGAAGACTGCTGCTCCACAGCCAGTGCATTGCACCACTCCCCACATGTCTGTGTCCCTTCCTGTTACAGATGCTTTTCTTTTTTGGTTTTTTGTTCTTGTTTTGGTGTGTGCAAGCTTGTGAGAGTCTCTACCCCCATTCAGTGTGCCTTCAATTAAATGAAAGTTGTTTTAAACATAGTACGTATCTAATATAGAATGCAAAGGGTGTTACAAAAAATTAAATTACTGGAGCAACAGACATATCTATAAAATGGCTATAAAATGGCAAGAAAGAAGTGAGAAATTTCATTGGTCAACAGATATCACTTCTCTGTGCATTAAAGCTCTTTATAAAATGGGTAGGGACATTCCTGCCTTCTGACTGACTGAGGAGGCTGGCACCAATACATTTACTCCATGGGTGGGATATTCAGAGCAGTTGCACAATGTGCAGCAGTGATGCACCGGCACAACTGTGCCAATGAGATGGAAAGCGATATTCAGCGGCAGCAAATGCGTGTGCAAGTTCCAATGTGCCAGTGCGCAGTGGTAATGAATGCATGCGCAAGTGCAGGGGGTATAGCCATGAATGTGTGGTGCAGTGCAATATTCAACAGCAGGTGAACGGTGCAAACATGGAGCAAACAGGACTTGTGCGGGCCAGACTTGAGCCCATAAAAAGAGGGAGCAAGCGAGGGAATGATGCTTGTGCCACAGGGGAGCCAGACAGTGGGAGAGCAAGGGGGCAGGCAGAACAGCCAAAGGGGAGCCACAGAGTGAAAGGCAGGCTGGTAGAGGCACAGAGTGGGGACCAGGGAGCCTGAAAGAACCAGAGTCTGAGGGAGTGAGAGTGTGTGTGTGTGTGTGTGTGGTCATGAGACAGGGAGCAAGACCTCATGCAGCGAGTGCCAGTGACACCCAGCACAGGAGGGGCTGTACAGGGCCATGGAGAGGTGAGAGGCAGAGGCCACAGACTGCAGGCTGGGTAACCACAAACAGGGGTATGCCCAGTGCAGGGGCACAGCCAGCAGTCCACAGCCGGGGGGGCCAGGGGAGAGTGCCGCCCAGGGGGGAGGATGTATGACCCAGGACATGGCCAGTGCCATATTCCAGATGGAGGTAGTAATGAGGGGTGTGAGGAGGCAGCTCGCAGACCAGCATGGCCGTGGAAAGGCCCGTCAGCAGTATGCCCAAAACAGGTGGTACCATGCCTGCTTCAACTTCGAACAGTATAGTGACACAGAGATCGTGGGCTGGTACCAACTGAACTGAGACATTCTGAGGTGGCTCTGTGAGTTGTGCAGTGAGGAGATGCAGGCACCCACAAGACAGAGCCACACCCTGTTGGTGGAGACGAAGGTCATGGCTGTCATGTGCCTGCTTACCATGGGTACCTTCCAGAGACAAACACTGGACACCACAGGCATAACCCAGTCGACCGCATCATGGGTCCTCACACAATTCCTTAGCACACTGCTGCCACATGCTGCAGAGTACATCCATTTCCCCAGCACACAGGCAGAGTGTACTGCAAACATGCAGGAGTTCCACAGGGTGGCACAGTTGCCTGGCATACCTGGGGGCCATCGACTGCACCCATGTAGGCATCCAGCACCACCGGCCCGGAGGGTAGCCTACATAAACAGGAAGGGCTACCCCAGTGTCAACTGTCAGGTGGTGTGCGATGCCAGGGGGCACATAATCAATGTCTGTGCCACACACCCTGGAGGAGCACACGATGCCTTCATCTGGCACCAGTCAGCACTGTGCCACAGGTTCGAGAGTGGGGACATCCCCACTGGCCACCTAGCTGGTGAGTATGCTGTGGATGCGGTATGCCAGGTACAGCAGGGCAGGGTGTGTGGGCGGCAGGGCATGGGTGCCAGGGAGTGTGGCCAGGATGGCGTGGGGTGCATTGACACAGACCACCATGCTAACCAGAGATCTTTCCACACAAGTGACAGTGGCTACCCACTCGATACTGGTGCCTGTCATCCCCAGCACAGGAGCAGTACAATGAGGCACACGCCAGCACACGGAACATCATCGAGCGGGTGTTCGGGCTGCTGAAGGCTTGGTTCCATTGCCTGGACAGGTCTGGTGGTGCCCTACAGTATAGCCCCTCGAATTCCTGCAGCCTATTCCTGGCCTGCTGTATACTACACAACAGGCCACCGACCATGGGATAGCTGTCAAGGTTGAAGAGGAGGACAGCAGTGGGGATGACGTGGTTGCCGGGCCTGGTGGTGGTGGGCAGCCCCCAAGGGCGAAGGAATCCCCGGCTGACAAGGATGGCCCAGAAGCACAGGGACACAATCGCTGAGGAGCATTACGGAGTGAGCAGGTAGGTGTACATGGCCACAGGCAGGGCCAGCACCCAGGTTACAGTGTACAGACAGGCATGAGCATGCACTGTGCCAGGGTCAGTGGAAAGGGGTGTGGAAAGGTGTGGGAAACAGACACTGATGCAGAACACAGCACAGGCCCACACACCACATGCACAAACCCACATACACCCGTGCATGTACACATGCACACAGGACCCATCATGCCCCTGCACAGAGGTGGGCACCGGGCGTGTGTCAGATGCTGAGCAGCACTGCACAGAGGCAAGCAGCACAGTACTGACATCATCATGCACACACCACAGCAGCCAGCAGCCATGCTGGTGGGCACATGGGCCATGTGCAGCATCAACCATGGATGCCACGGCCATGGGACACACATGCACACACCGCACCAATGTGCACACAGGGCAGAAGCACACGGTGGACATGGAGGTGGGTGAGTCAGGACCGCTGCACAGTAGCATGGCTGCCACAGACACGTGGATGGCCCCGCTGTGAACACACAGTGGTCGCAGGCTGAGCGTCTGCCACAGGGGGTGTCACAGATGGACCCCAAGGGGTGACACTGCAAGACCAAGACTGGGTCCACGCAGGTGTTTGCAGGCCCCCGAACATGTCTGCACCAGGCGTGCTGGGAATGCCCACAGCTGACCCCAGCATTGACACCGTGGGGGTCGCACGACGCCGGGCCTGAGGGGTGGAGAACGTGCTCTGTGGTGTGAGCGGCAGACAGCCATGCCCCAGGGTGGTCAGTAGTGCCAGTCCAGCTGTGACCGCAGCAGTCAGCCGATCCATGGCTGTGGCCGGGTCCACCCGCATACGCGTGTTCTCAGCCAGGTGCAGGGCGAAGTCCCTGTCCCACTGCTCTGCTGCCTGGCGCACACACCCCTGCCATGACCAGCACCTGTTGCTCAACAGAGGCCTGGAGCAGATAGGTGTGCTCATCCAAGGGGTTGAAGCCCTGGGGCACAGGGGCACTGTGCCTACCCACAGGTCTATCCTGACCCTGCAGCCCAGCACCCCGTGTAGGTGGGCACTGCACAGAGGGCCCATCCTGGGGCTGAATACCATGCAGTGCACCAGCGGCAGGCACTGTCTCAGGCCCCCCAATGCCATCCAGCAGCTGCTGCCACCCCTCCAGCTGCTGTGTGCAGGGTAACGCCGGCGTGGCTGCAGCGACAACAGTACCACTGCCAGCCGTAGCTGCACCAGTGGCAGCCTCAGCTATGCTGGCCACAGTAGCCAGTGTGCAGGCAACCTCCACCTGGTCACCGTCTGCACTGCCATGTCGGGCATGTGGTATGGGTGTCTCCCCTGCGGCCACGACATCGCTGTCTGGGATGTAGGTGTTGTGGTCATCAGAAGCAGACCCCATCCTGATCTGCATCTCAGCACACAGGACACCATGCCTGGCGTCATGCTGAAATGCAGCCAGGGCCTCATCCGCAACCGTGCCACTGCATCTGGACTGACAGCAGTGCTGGCCTGCAGTCGATCAGACCCATGGTGTCCAGTCGAGGTGGATGGCTGGTCCTCCAGGTCCAGGACCGCACTCACAGCAGACACTCCCACCCCTGCCGCTGCATGCAGGTGCTCAGGAGCTAAAAGGGAACACAGTCGCATTAGTGTTGCTGATGCCCACCCCGCCCCTAGCCCCCTGTCCCTTGCCCCATCACAGCCATGCTCATCATGTAGTGATGGGCTGCAACCCATCTGAAATCCACTGCCAGGCACTCCCTTGACAGTGCTGTGCCACATGGTGGCTGCCACCATCTCCTCCTGCGGCGTAAGGATGGGCACAGCAGGCTGACCCCCGCCTGTGGTGGCACGCACCGCCCAGATGGCTGCCACCTTCTCCTTGATGCACCTCCGGTTTGTGCCAACCTTCTTTTTGCACTCCTGCACAGACCATCGGTGCCTGGCCTGCTGGTTCACAGCACGGGCCATGCCCTCCCATGCTGTTGCCTGGGCCTGAGGGGTGCCCGTGGAGACACTCAGGAGTGGCTCCTGGTCCAGGTACACCTGGAATAGAGCATCAGACTCTGCCCAGGTGAAGTTGGGCCTCACTGCATGCAGGCCCACACTCTTCGATCTCCTCTCGCTTGGACATGCATCTTCCTGTGGAGATAGACATGTGTTAGTATGGCCTGGAAATATCCCCACCACCATCCCATTCCACTGTCCAGCAAGCCCGCATGTGTATCTCACCTCTAAGGGATGCAATACCAGTCCTTACCCTGTGCATTCCCTGGCACCTTTATAGCGATCGCATGCAAATAAAGGGTTGCGCAAGTGTAATGACATGCAAATGCAGCTGATGCACCGCTGATAGGCTAATCAGCTGATTTGCATATAATGACTGAATATCAGCGGAGTTGTGCATTAAATATGTGGGGTTGCGCAGCCGCAAGTCAAGGCACAACATTGTGATGTGTGCAACAGCCTGTGCCGCGTGCATGCACGGTCCACCGGCACATACAACAGCGGCGCGGCCTACGCAATGTGCACGATTGACAGTACAGAACCCGAAAGCTATTGCAGGTGTGGTGCCCATGTGCTGTATGGCCTACGGTGCCCAGACGCCAGTCAGCCAATGGCACTCTGGCACCATGACATCAATGGCGACACTGCGCCATAGGTGCCATGGCACCCATGTGCAATAGGACCATGTACTGTGGCATCCACATGGCCCTAATGCACATCATGCCTGCTATGCCCAATGGCGCTGTGGTGCAGGGTGTGTGGCATGACCCCTGACCCCACGGGTGTCCTATGCCCTTGCACGATTGGCATTGGCAGTGCATCGCGGAGCAAGCCACGCATCAGCAGCACATGTGGCACATTTGCTGCTGGGCTTCATGCCGTGCCGAGCTAGCTGCTATCATGCCATGCCATACAGCACCCAGAGCCCCAACTGGACACAGGTTGAGTTGGTCAACCTCGTGGCCCTAGTGGAGCCACATGCTGGATCCCTGTTTGGTCAGGTCCCCCTAAACAGGCCTCAGACAGATGTTTGGTAGGAGGTGGCTGATGGTCTTGAGGAGGCCACAGGAGCATGCCACACTGGGGAGTAGTGCAGGCACCGCTACGGGGACCTACAGCAGAGGGACCAGTAGTGGCTGCGGACGCTACAGGCATGCGTCTGGAGTGGCGCCAAGCCATGGCCAGGTAAGTGCACAGCACCTGTAGCCATTCCATTACAGTGGACCGTGGTGTGGTGCTATTGGCATGCCATGCTGTGGGGGGGGCTTGGGCAGCACGCCCTGTTGGGAGTGGTGGTACGCCGTGGCTACCCAGTGCCACCGTGCCACTGGCATGATGCACAGGGTGTCACACTGTGCCGGGGGGGCTGTGGTGTTGCCTGGTACTGATGTGTCTTTCTCCATATGTTCCTCCTAGGCCCTGAGGATCGGAGGTGGGCCTGCCTCACTGGAGCTGTTGCTGGGCCAGGACGGGCCACCGTAGGGGGACGTGCACCGGTAGCAGGCCGCATGGACATGGTGGCTGGACAGCCTCAGGGTGAATCTCAGCATGCAGGTAGGCACATTTACATGCTTCTATGTTGTGCAGGGCAGGCAGTGAGGTGGGGGTGGGGCATGGCCCTCTGTGTGCATGGTCCCCGCTGTGCACTGCCTGTGGTGTCCTTTGCACTACATTGGGCTATCACACATGTAGGTGGCTGATGCAGGTGGGCTGTGGGTGCACCCGGGTCCTGGCTGTGCCTCTGCCAACCGACTGCATGGCCACACCACCTGCCTGCCTTGGCGGTGGTGTGCTCCTCATGGGCGGTGTTGGTGTGCAGTACTGTGCATGGCTGTGGGTGCCCGGGCAGGCGGCTCATGTGGGTGCACTCACTGCAGGTGGTGGCATGCTAGCCCAGGGGCGCATGGCAACGATGCCTGCTGTGCACAGTGGGCAGGCTGCAGCATTCCGGCCATGCATTCATGAGGTGTTCACTCCTTTGTCGTAGGTGTCGGGACCCGTGATCCACATGCACTCCTTCTCTGGCAAATCCTATGTGTGACAACAGCCACACTACAGATGGTGCAGCAGCTGGCGCTGTCCCAGCGAAGACGGCAGTGCCAATGCCTACGACAGCCTGCAGTGGGGCATGGATGCCCATAGTGACCATCTGCTGAATTCCTCACCCCTTCCCTGTGCAACCTCTCTTGCCTTCCTTTGTCTCCTTCCCTTGCCTTTTCCCCTGCCTCCCTTCCCTGGCCTCCCTGTCTGTGGGTGGTCCCTCCTTTCCCTTTCCCTTGTACATTTGTAAATAGTTTTGTTTATCATGTTGCAATACATTATTTTTAGTTACCCTTCTGTGTCAGTGTCTGCTTTGTGGCTGGCGTGTGGAGCCATGCTGCAGTGGTGTGCCTGGCTGCTGTGTTGTCCATCTGGGGTGGTTGGGGGGTTGTGCCTGGTGGTGTTCCACCATGGGTTGGGTGGGGTGACTGCGGCCTGTCTTTCCAGGTCATGTGGTGTGTGCCTTGTGTGCTGTTTGCCTGTGTGTTGTTGGTAGTGGTCCAGGTAGCGTGTCCCCAGCCTCCCTGTTGGTGTTGCCAGGGGCTGTGCGGCAGGGGCCGTTGTTGCCACCCTGCCACCATGCCCCACTGGAGTGCCCATGGTCAGGGGCCTACTGCCTTCTCCTGCTCACTGGGCGGTGTGCCCACATGTGGCCACCGTGCCTCTCACAAGGCACGCACTCTGCACCCTGGTGGTGGGACCTCTCACCCCTGTGGCATGTCGCCTGCTGTGCTTGTTGCCTTTCCATGTGTGTCCTGGGGCGTGCTCCTGTGCACCTTGCACACTGGTGGCTGCTGCTCATGTGCTAAGTGGCTTGCTCCCCTATGCATCCCTGGGTGTGCTATGGTGCTTCTTGACATGCTCCCTTGTGCATCCCTGGTTGCGCTATGGCGCTTCTTGTCTTGCTCCCTGGAGCATCCCTTGCTGCGCTATGGCACATTTGTGTGATATTCAGCCGAATTGCGCAGGTGCATCCTGTTGTGTGCAATCTTTGAATATCATGCCGAATGCCCCATGGTGCACTTTATTTGCACTGCACCCCTCTTGCGCCTCCCTCTGGTGCATTTCTGAATATCCCGGCCCATGTATTAATGTACTGTATATGGCAAGTACTTCAGATGTGAGGTCCCAGATTATGTTAAAGATATACTGCTATTTAGAGAAATAAAAAAAGGGTTTAGATCAGCCAGAGAGGTAGAATATTTACTACCTAGATGTAAATCAGAGTTGGAAGATCACATATTTTCTATAAGGACCTTACATACGGAATACCTGCCATTACACTTAGGATACAGGATGGAAAGAAACACGAGATGAGATTTAAAACTGGTTTAATCTAGGGGTATTCAAGAAGACAATTATGAACCCACTCTGAATGAATAATTAGGGTTTTGCATTATTATACTGATGTGAGAGGTGTCCTGTTAAGTTTTTTTAACTAAGTAATCATGGTGGCTGATGTATTATTATTTATTCTGTATTGTTGTCTATATGAATAATTGTTTTTCTTTTTAGATTGTAACTAGCTTTTGGTACTAGGATCTCACTGAAAATGAACTTGTCTCAGATGAGTTTCCGATTCATTCTAAATGAATAAAAGTTTTTACTACCACCACATTTACCTCAGCATAATGCCCAGGTATGAAAAGTACCAGTGCCAGCCTGCCCCATAAGAAATAAAAATGTGCCAGTTTAGAATGTTGATTTTAAACTAGAAGCCATTTTTTTCCACAAACACCTGCCCACCCCTAAGATTCACTGCATCTTTCTTCTCTTTTCACATTGAATTTCCAGCCTTTTATTATTAATTGTGAAGAATTTTTGTCCAGCATCTGTTGTATTGTACCCCCTCCAACTACCTCCCCAAGCTCCTAAGCACACAATGCCTAAACAGCGCTTACTTTTTCCCAGCCCTCAGAACAGGAAACAAGGACTGCTAAAGAACAATGCTTGCGGCTTTGGGTAGTTCATTCCCAGTCTTCAGAACAGGCTGCCTGGACTGAGAAACAGTAATGGAGAATGTCCAGAAGCCACACCATGGAACAAACTATTAAAAAAAAATTAAAAATAAAAACTCAAACCATGGGGTACAGTCCCTCAAGGTCCTCAGAGTAGGCAGCAAGGACTGGGAATCAAGAACAGAAAATGTCGGGGTCGTGGCTGACCAGCAACCGAGATGGAGCCTTAATTTAATAGCTCCACAGCTCCAGAACCAAGAACCTGTTCGATTCATCTATACGGCCGTATCCCGACTGATAAATTTTATACCAGCAGTTACAGGAAGTATTCATCTAGCACTTGGCTGAATTTTGGGGAACTCTGAATGCGGTGTGTCAATCTAGTTGCTTTAGAAACTTGGCCAGTTCTTTCACACTAGGCCGCATGGCGCACCCCGCTCAAGGAGGAGGTGAACCCTCCATTAAGGAAATGTTCTCTTCGATCATTACTAGCATTGATGCCTTAATGCTAGCAGCCAGCCAACACGACCGCTGTATCCATCCAGCAACTTGATGCCAGAATCGACCTTACAGAGCAAAAACACATTGCTCAGGAGGACATCCTTCAAGGACACTGTGCCACTCTGCGGGATCAGGCTGCACAAATTCGGCAAATGCAAGATAAACTAGAGGATTTGGAGAACAGGAGCCACTGCAACAACTTGCAGCTCCTGAGGGCTGTGAGGGCAGACAAGTGCTGCCATTCTTACAACAGGCAATTCCAGAAATCCTCAAACTTCCCCCAACTACCAGAATTACAATAGAACGGGTGCATCACTTGTTACAACCCAGGCCTGCACAGGGAGATAGGTCCTGGCCTATTATAGCCCGCATTTTAAATTTCACCAAAAAGCAGCTATTCAGGATAGAGCCAGGGACCTAGGTCAACTTCATTTGAAAGAACACAAAATTACGATATTTCAAGACTACTCCACTGACCTAGCATCCAAACGCAATGCCTTTGCAGATGCCAGCCCAGCACTCTATTCTCTGCAGATCCCATTCTCGCTATGCTACCCTGCTGTTCTACAGATCATGATTAACGGCATGCCATATCAATTCAACACTCCTGAAATGGCCTTGGCATTATAGAGGAAAGGTGGCCTAAAGCACAAGATCTCTTGCCCAACCTGATCTCGAACACACCCAGAACTGCGACTTTCAGAGTAAGAGATATCACCAAGGCCCACTCCCCGAAACCTCTTCTCTCCACATTGAATGAACAGGAACCTCGAAACCTGAAAATCTGGAAGAGACCACTGAAATCTCCACACTCCAAATGAGAATATCCCGAGGACCGAAGACACCCTCTGGAGAAGCGGGACCAGAACACTCACCTCCTCAACAAAGCCGATACTGAGTACACCAGCCCTTACTTTGCCCACAGTCGCTACTCTTCATTGCAGGACCTCCTGGACACAGATTCCTGAGATGAGATGAGATGGACACTAATCCCATTTCCCCCGAGACTGAGACACCCGGGGAAACACTGGATTTGTGGGCCTCTATTACGGACGCCTTGTTCCCATTGCAAGACTCGGACTGGCACACCGAGGCTTCTCGCTCCACATCAGGCCATAGCCCAGAAACTCTCCCTGCAGATCAACTCCAGACTACCTTAGAAGAACATCCGGGCTGATGTACTTTACTGTCAGATAAGTACATGTGTAAACATATGTTCGGGAAGTACGGAGTTGGTAGAGTTTGGGGTACCCAGACAATATCTGTATAAGATCCTGGGTAAGACCTGTTTTACAGGCCTACTTCCCCATAGCTAAATCACCTGGTGGTCTGAGTACTAGCACCTCTCAAGGCCACTCTACTTATCCTTACTGTTGATGTTAATGTTGATTTACTGTTAAAATGTTACTGTCGCTGTTAGACTACTGTCAAACTGTTGATGCTCCTTATAACCCTGAGTAAACTGTTGATCATGGGGAATTTCTTGGCAACTACGTTGGCGTACAGAATACAATTGATAACCGCCTCTTATGGGATTCCTCGCTGAACTGGGATTGTAACACTAAAATTGTTTTGCAATAGCTGGTATTGTTTCTCTCACTCCATACTGCTCCTTCTCTTAGAAAGCGGCAAACTTTACTCAATATGATATTATAAGTCCCTTCAGGGCCTAATGGCCTATCCTCGGGCCACTACACCTGCTATAGTTGGACCTTCCCACCTTGTGTACAAGGGATTGCTGGTCGGCAGGCCCCTGTGTGGCTCCAGACAGTGGCTCACAAACTGTCCAAATTCGAACCAACATTAACACACCCTTAGTTCTGCCTATTCTTAACTTATGCACCGGGAGAACTAGGGATAATTCCCCAATGTCCCTTTTCCATCTCTCCTACAACCTCACAGAAGAGATTGGGCATACCATTGGCTGGGGATCCAGCCGGTTAAGTCCCTTCTCCAACCTCACTGTTGTTCTTTTGGTTAATATAATTACTTAGAATTTTAGATCAAGTGTACAGGTATAAGTATCTCTTCTTGTTTTTTTCTACCAAGTACATACTGATAACTGCTTAAGGGCCTCCTAAGACACTCAGATAGAAGTCACCCTGAATGCAAGTTTTCTAACTCCCACTGCCCCTTGGGGAATCAATTTCCAGCTCACCCTGATGTAAGTTCTGGGCCTCCTTTCTGTATTACCTGGCTGGCAATAGGCATACTTAGCTGACTTAGTACCCCTTAGCAGCAGAATGGCCGACATTGCACTCCACACCTGGAATATTCGAGGGTTAAACTCCCCGATTAAACGGAAGAAAGTTCTGACCCACCTGAAATGCCTACATTCAAAGGTAGCTTTTCTACAAGAGACTAAATTCACTGGACTCGACCATACCTACATGTTGAAGGACTGGATGGGTCAGCAGGTACACTCCAATGTCCTTTCTAGGAAACATGGGGTCCTCATCCTTTTACATAAGTCTCTGCCATGGACTCTTACTAAGGCACTTTCTGGCCCTGATGGCAGGTGGGTAATGGTGACATACCATACCCCAGTGGGCCAGATTACCCTTTGCAACCTTTATGCCCCTAATGAAGATGCCCCAAAATTTTTTCACAATCTTGCGGAGGCACTATTGGAATTTAATCCCTCAGATTGTCCCCTTCTCCTAGGTGGTGATTTTAATCTAACACTAATCCCTTCCCTTGATAGGAATGACGGAGATAAAGAATCTCATCTTAGGAGTGTGAAAGTACTACAACAGCTGATCTCAGACCAGGGTTTTACAGACATTTGAGACTGTTCCACCCCAGAACCTGGGATTATACCTTCCACTCGGACCCACATGCCTCACACAGCAGGCTAGACTTTGGCTCACCTCATTCACTCTGACTACAAAACTCTTGATGTCTCCATCCTTCAATGAATCATGTCAGACCATGCCCCAGTCCAGCTCATGACTCAATGGGACCCTGTAGCCCCTCCTCCCAAACACTGGAGACTAGATCCCCTGTTAATGAGAGACCCAGATTTTGTCCCCTGGGCTCAAAATGAGGCCTCTCTTTTTATTGCCAAAAACCCCACACTAGACACCTTGACAAGTAATACCTGGGAAGCCTTTAAGGCCACCATGAGAGGTAACATTATGGGATTTGCAGCCGCTAAGCGCAGAGAAAGGGAACATCAGCTGGCTGCCCTCAAGCAGAAACTAGCAACAGCTGAGGTCACTTTCAAGGCGATGCCTTCCCCTTCCACTCATTCTACACTGGGTAGAACTATCCTAGGCCTCAGATTCGCCATCAATCAGCTTCTTAACAGGAAGGCGGAGGTGGCTATCCTTTGCCTTAGCCACACTTTCTGGGAGGGAGGAGACAAAGCGGGTAAAGTGTTGGCTTACTAACTGCCATTAATACCACCATGGCCTCTTTCTATAGATCCCTTGATACCTCTTCCCATCCTGAACCAAATAAGGACACCCAGCCTTTTTTAGATGCTTTACAGCTACCTATGTTGAGTCCCCAACAAAAACTCCTTCTTGAACTTCCTATCTCCTGTACTGAGGTAGATTCAGCCATTCAACTGGGGAAACTGGGGAAATCACCAGGTAATGATGGTTACACAGCAGACTTTTGCCAGGCACTAGCTCCAACTATCTCCCCACTTATAACTGAAGTCTTTCAAGAGATAGAGCTCAAAGGTACTCTCCCCCCATGCGTGAGGCTACCATTGTAGTCATCCATAAAAAGGGTAAGAACACCACTAACCCGGGAAGCTATCGCCTGATTTCACTCATTAACAACGACAGCAAACTGTATGCCAAGATTTTGGCAACCAGGCTTGGCCCTATACTCCCTGAACTCATACACCATTCACAGGTGGGCTTTATCCCCAGTCAACATAGTTCGGACCACCTGTGGACCCTTATGAGTCTTATGCAACTCTCAAGATCTCTTCCCACTCCAGCAGCTGCTGTAGCAGTGGACTTCAAGAAAGCATTTGACTCTGTGGAATGGGACTATTTATATCTAGTCCTAGCACATTTTAGGGTGGGTAAAAAATTTATTTCAAGGATACAAGCCCTCTATGCCTCTCCAACAGCCAGAGTCAACACAAACTCGGTCTTGTCTCCTCCTGTCCAACTGGAACAAGGAACAAGACAGGGCTGTCCCCTTTCTCTTCTTCTGTTTGTTTTGGTGGTAGAACCTCTTGCCAGTGCTATACGAAATCACCCGAACATCGCAGGCCTTACAGTTGGACGTACAACATATACAACTTTGATGTACGCTGACGACCTCCTCCTCCTCCTCCCACTGGCAGATGCCCAAGGTTCCTGCTCCAACTCTTAGAGGGCTTTACTAACTATTCGGGCCTCAAGCTGAATCAGAACAAGACCAAATTACTTCCCCTAAATGCCCTCTGTATCTCACAGATGTCGGCCTCTGTTGGCCTCCTCTGGGCTCCCAAAGGGATCACCTACCTTGGAATCCTTCTGACCCCATCTCTAGATACAATCTGGCAAGCTAATATACAATCCCTTCTTTTTTTCTATTAAGGTAGAAATAGACAGATGGAAACTCCTCAACCTTACCCTGGCTGGGAAAATTGCAGCAATAAAAATGATCTCAGCCCCTAAATTCTTTTACCTGCTTATGCATCTTCTCATTTCCCTCCCCAAACATTGGTACACGCCCATTGACAAGTTGATTGGGACTTCTTTGAATGGTATAGCGCCCAAGCTGAGAGACCTTGGGAACAGGGGCTGGAATCTCCCCTGGATTGATGGATACTGGCAGGCCTTTCTCCTAGATCAAACTATTAAATGGTTGCAACCCCCCTCCCTCCTTTCTCCACAATGGCTCCAAATTTAATTAGATGTCACAAAAAATGTACATCCCTCCTCACTCTTGTTGTCAGTTAACATCAATAAATGCAAGCCCAACAGACTGAACCTAGGGGAGTCTCTACCCACAGTAGAGGTCTCCAGAACCAATTGGTTTATCACTCATCAGAAAGTAAAAATGGACCCTCTCCCGCTCTCTTACACTCTGTTGTGGCAAAACCCAGTCATTAAGACAGGAGGAGTTTGGGTTTACTGGAAATGCTGGGCTAAATTAGGGATCAACAAACTTGGAGACCTAATAGACCCTTGCCATAAGGTTCTCCATACATTTCAGTCCCTTCAGAGAATATGGGATATTCCTCAGTCAGACTTTTGGAGATACCTCCAACTCAGAGATGCAGTACGCCATTACCTAAGTCCACCCACAACATCTAATGCTCCCTCGGCTCTACACTCCTGGCTGCAGCACCCGAAGGGCCTTGCAGGTCGATTATATGCTCTGATTAGGGATACTCTACCTTCTCATGCTGAAACAGCTAAGTAAAAATGGGAAACAATGCTAAAACTCCCTAGTTCCTCTCTGGCCTGGGAGCAGGCCTGGAAGAACACTCATAGCTGGTTTAGGGATGCTAGATCTCACCTAATCCAGAATAAAATTGTTCATTCATGGTATAAAACCCTGTGGTTCTCCATAAAGCCAAACTTCTAGAGTCAGACCATTGCTGGAGATGTCAAGGGCCGGGGGGAGGGGACTTGCTGCACATATTGTGGTCCTGCCCACGGATCCAATCTCTATGGCAAGAGATTCAGGATGTAGCTTCTAAAGTGTTAAGTCACCAAATTCCTCTCAGCCCTTTCTTCTATCTCCTGGGAGTTACCAGTGCTCTCCCTATGCTACCTTCACCGGAATACAGGTGGCTCGCCCTATTGTTTCTACAAACCAAGAGAGCTCTGCTTAGCAAATGGAGAATCACACAAGTCCCCACAGCTAGCAAGATATTAGCCTCCCTTTCAAGTCTGGCCAAACTAAACAGAATTTCCCATCTCCAAACATACCAGATTCCCTCATTTAGATGCTGCTGGGTCTCCTATCTCAGATATCTTTACCCCCAGGCAGGGGTCGGATGAACAAACCCTGTTCCTACTGGATTATACCTGAATATGCCACATTTCGTTAGGTCAGGGTTTTCAAACACCAATTATGGGCCAATCCCCCTTTACACTCATGCCCATTAGAACCATAGCTCGAGACTTCTGGTTATTTATACCTATGCCTGTTCTTAATGTAACTGTCTATATCTAAAAATGTTGTTTTCTTTACTTATTATTAGAACTGCAGCCTAAGACAAGAACTAGAATTCTTGGGATATATTTTGTCTGTGTTCCAGGTTTAAGAGGCAGTTTGCAGAACATACATACACTGATAGCTCAACTCTTCTCCCGATGCCTTGAAACGAGATCGGCCTGACCGGATCCCTTATAGAGCTTTGGTCAAGTGTCCCTATGTTCAGCAAGAATATCGAAAGAGACCCCCTTCTGGTGAGTACAAAAACAGTTGTATACCCAGATAGTTATGCAGTCACTCATAGGTTATCTCCTTTCCACTTACCTTTGCTACAACATTTACTTCTAACTGTCTTCATCCCCCCTTATTAGAGGTAATAGATAGGTGCTGGTCAGCTTTATGTCCATATTACTCGGCAGATATGATGTATGTAACCCTAATGCTGTTCCTAGCTGTACACACCAATATCCGTAGCTGGTGGATTTTTGCATTTGCCCTTTACTGGTTTTAAATATGTGTACACTGTCAGAATATTTGAAGGCCTTGACCTTACTGATTTATGATAAAGTAATACTTTCTTTCTGAAATAAATAAAATGTTACAATGAAGAACAGAAAATGTCCAAAAGTCACAACAAAGAACATACACTTTAAGAATGCTAAATAAAACTAAAAAATAAACAAATTCTGTCATTCCTTCCTGATCCTCTGAACAGACACTGGGGACCGACAAACAGAAGGACACACATCAGTTTAGGAATGACCATGGTCACTGACATATGCTGTATAACTATGGTATAATCACGCACAACTATGGATTATCCATGATCCTAAGAGTGAGGTGGGATGGTAGCAGTGCTTCATATCTGTGGTGTGACATGTTGGATTCAGTCTTCAGAGGGGGATCAGAAACAAGCAGCCACCACTGCCACCTCTACCAGACTCTTGGCTGGTTCCTGCTACACTGCAGATTTGATTATGGGCTTGGCTGCCTGCCAGACAACACCATTAGGCATGATGAAGCCTCCTCTTATATGTCTTTCCTCAAGACCAGAACTCCCTCGAGGTATCTGTGTGCGTCCTCAGTCCCCCGGATATCCCGAAAGTCTCCTCAGCTATGGGTAGCAGAACATTATCTGTGGCTGCTCCCACGCTGTGGAACAGAATCCCCATGCCCATCCGCTCTCTGGACTCCAGTGCCACTTTCAAGACACATAGCAAATCCTGGCTGTTTGATGGGCTACATGCCGTTGCTAGCTTGGATAACCCTCACCCTTTCCTTTCTGACTTTTCCATCTTGGGCTGCTTTGGCTTCCCCTGCCTTCTCTCATTTCTTTGGACTCCTGTCTTACATCCCTCACTGCCTGCTTCTTGGGCTCTCCCACTTGGCTATTGTCTTGTATGGTTTTTTTTGTTTGTTTTTTACATCATGCATTAATTTGCACTGGCCACTTATCCTTAGTAAATAATTGTATAATAATTGTTGCTTATCACGATGTACTGATTGTTTTTTCAGCCTTTCATTAATTTTACTTTCCTATGTCACTTTCTCTGTTCACTAATGATGTCTGTATATCCACATGGCTTGTACTCGTTGTATAACTTGTCACTACCTCTGTAACTGCCACCTGTGTGGCCCTGGTCGTGCCTGAAAATGGTCCCCTGGATCAGTGCACTTACCCGGTTACCAAAGACTTAGATAAATAAATAAAATAAATAAGTATGAGAGCCAGCCAATAAAAGAGCAGAGAACAGAGACCTTCTCAGGAAGAAGAGCATGACAGAGCCACATGCAATTTTTATTTTGATTTGGGGAGCATGGAGCGGATGTCTCATGGGATCTACATCAGACAGGCAGAGGGGGAGTAAAGGAGAAATCTCATACCTATGATGATGTATGCTGTAGTGGAGGTCACATAGGCATGATGAGCACTGCTGACAGAAGTGCTCTTATTACCCAAGGAGGTCCCACTGCTTATTTGATGGTGACTGAGATGGGAGTACAGTAAAATGGATCAGCGTTTAAACTTTAGATGTACCATCTCCCTAAGTAACAAGTGAACATGCTGTGCTGCCTCCCAAAAGGGAGCAGTTGGAAACGTAAATGTAGAGGCCAGAGAAACTGTTTAATGAACCTCAGCTGCTTGGTTAGAAGATACGGTGTGGACAATGTTTGGTTAAAATGTTTAAGGTGCCTATACCCCACTTTAGGTGCCCAAGGCCTAGTGGAGATCTCAGAAATGATCCTTGGCCAGCTGTATCCCAAGGAAGGAGGGCTCTGTGTACCCAATGTCCAGGATTGACTAAAAAAACAAACAAAAAACAACCAAGCACAGCCATCTGACAGCCTAATGGTTAGCTCACTTGCTTGCCATTGGGGACTCAGGTTCATGCCCTGAGCCTAGGATCCTAGTCAGGTTGACTTGCAGTATGGCACAGTCTGTATGAAGGTGCATGACCTCAAAGAGGGCTTGATGGCATCTCCAGCTGTATGGTTGCCCACTGTTGCCCGGGGGGATAACCATCATCACCACTGAGGTCTGTGTGCACTACATGACTCTATGCTGCTCAGGGGCACTTAAGGGAATGCAAGTCCACAAGTGCCTTGCATGGATTGGCATCCAGGATGTGAGAATACAACAGGAAATGTGCCATGTACCATCTTTTCCAAAAAGCACAAGTGGAGTAACCTGTGGGGCACTATGAAGCAAAAGCTAGCCAATCAGAGGAGGGCACAGCTGACAATGGGTGGTGGCAGGCCACGGGACCACCCTGAGCTGATGCTGGTGGAAAATATTGTGACAAGCACCATCAGCCAGCAGGCAGTCAGCAGAGAGAAGGGGCTTGACATGCTTGAAGAGTAAGTACTGCCACGGTGCCACACTGCAGGTATTACAGCAATGTAAACAGTGCTAATAACATGCATGTGCTCTACAGATGAATTCCCACCAAAAACTGTCCCCAGAAAAGGATGGGACACAGAGGATGGAGGGACACAGGACACAGGACACAGGTAGGCATGTCACAGCCACTGGGCAACACGGCCTGCCATAGGCAGCACGTAACAGGTGTGCATGAAACTGCAACCTATCCATCCCTCCCACCCATATGTGCAGAACCCACCTTATCCCAGGACACCCAAGACACCACCGTGCTCAATGTTGATGACACTGAGGATGCGGCATCCCGCTGGAATATCACAGAGCATGCACCTCAGGGACATGACCCAGGACACGGGACCCCTCCTACCCCCATGGACAGCCACCAGCCCCACTCCACAGTTAGCACATTACACAGACATGCAGGAGACACCAAGAAACACTATGCCATGTGTAATAGACACTGACACACGTGATCAGGCACAGCTAAGAACCATAATGTACACACACACAGGCACTGCACAGGACATACAGGATTCACAAGGGTCTCCAGGCAGACTCTGACCCCTGGAGGAGCCCTTGGGTCATAATCCCTTGCATGCCATGTAAGGTGGCAGATCCTGCATGGCATGTATGCAGATGTGTGTAACCTGAGCACCAGGCTATCCGCCAGACTACAGCCAGCCAAAACATCTGCAATGCCTCACTTTGAATGTCAGTTGGCTGTGCATAGGGACTGTGGGAATGAGGGGGGAGCTAGTGACCATTATGTGGTGCATTTTTGGGACTTTACACACCTGATGGATGTACTTGGCCATGTCTTCAGTTCCCTAGCACAGGCAGTTCAGGTAGTCCATGGGTCACAGACAGCCCAACCCATCCATAGTCATTACTCCACCACCAAACCTTGTGACCACAGAACTGGAGACCCATGTGAAGGGAGATTTTGAGAAACATCCAGACCCAGACCCCCCTCTCTAAGGTGACAGTAATGATAGCACTGGTGGGCCAAAAGCCACAGTGAAGAGGGCAGCAAAGACACAGGGTGGCAGATGGGACAGTGCATACCAACTTAAGGCAACCCCATATAAATGAGCACCACAACACAATAGGGACCAACACACAGAGCACTCACATGGGCCAGCCCCAAGTCACCACACTACACAGAAGGCAGTACACATGGGATTTTGCATGTCACTTTATTGTACCACTGACCACCACCACCACACACCCTGCCACCATACACATACACCTTCTGCACTATGTAACAGAATTTTGCACAACCCATGCCCTGCATGCACACCTTGCAGGGTAACCAGGATACAGTCCTCCATGTTGTCCATGGTTGTCAAGCATGTGGGCATCATTATTACTAGGCCATATTGCAGGGACTTTGATCACCACCATCCAGTAATGTTAAGCCCTTCTGTACAACTTTATTGTGAAACATGGCGCATACAGTAAACATCCTATGCACCCTGCACAGCATGAGCTGCACAGTACCAGCTGTCTTACTGAGACACCTGAAGTACACCCTCTCTATGATACCCCTTGTCTGGCAATGTGCCATGTTGCATTGCTGCTCTGGTTTGGTCTGTGGCTGCAGGAATGGGGTCAGCAGGAACGGGTATCCACTGTTACCTGTGTGGGAGAAGAAAACCATTAGTGTGTGGTCCACATATGTGCCCTGTCAGCACCCTTTATCCCCACCTGTGTACACATACTGATGTGCAATCATTGGTTGGCAGGCAGGAGGCACAGCATTAGTCACAGTCCAGAGTTCTCCAGTATGTATGAGTCGGGTGTCGATCACGGGTACCTAGCAAACACATGCCTAATTACACATGCAGTACCACAGACAACTAGACTCTTCATGCTGTGGCATGACTCATGGTCCCTGTATGTATCCTCCCTCAGTGCCTGGGCAGTGATTGCCATGTGTGTACAGTCAATGGTACCAATGGCATTGGGCATGCCTGCCACAGCATAGAAACTTGTTTCAGTGTCCCTTAGTTCTGGCCCCATCCACGAGAACGTCATGTAGTCACTGCGGTGGGCCAGCAGTGCATCAGTTCCCTGGCAGAGGCACCTGCTGACAGAGGACTAGATCATACCAATCATGGGACCTGTAATACATTGGAAGCTACTTGTAGCAGGCCAGGGCCATTTGTACACATGTTCGTACTCCCAGTGCTTGGCTCCAGCATATCCTGGACTGCAGCTATGTTCCACTAGCAGGTGTAGCCCTGCTATGGTGCCTGTGTCAAAGTGGTACTTGCCTATGCAGTGCTATTCCATTAGTGTTGCCACATCAGCCCTCGACTGATAGATACAGGGCCACCTTGCATGGTGTTCACATCCTTCCAACACCTCCTTGTGCAGGTCCAGGACTGCTATATTCATCAGGTTGTTAGGGCACATTCATTGCTGCCCTTTGCAGTCCTTTATGTAACAGCATAGCAGTCCTCCCCATCAATAATGGCATCTAACACCAGGCCCCTTTAAATAGCAGTTGTGCATCCCCCCAGCCAGTTACCAGTGGACAGGTGTGGGTGAGACCTGTGGGTGTAGCGTCATGCTACCATGCCCATGCCCATGTACGTATGCAATGGAGGTTCATTCAACACAAGTTGTCAGCAAGGATGCCTTGCACAAAGGGCACCAACCCACACCCTACACCTGTACCTCAGGAGGCCTATATTCCCTGGTGCCCTGACTCTGAAGGGCAACAAGTACAGGGACCAGGACAGGTTATAATGGATGCAGGTTGAGCCAGGTTGGGTAAGTGTTCCACAGTAATACTTACCGTCGCTGTGTTCACCATGATGTAGTATCTTGTCTACACACATCTACTGTTCATTTATTTATTTATTGAAATATTTCATCAGGTAGGCACACTGAGCAACAAGTCGCTTGTCTCGCGTGCGACCTGTGGGAAGGGGTACAATTGAGGCTCTGGAAAGATGGTATAGAAAGTGGAAGCTGAGGTTCAATGCAAATAAATCCAAGGTACTGCACCTGGGGCCAGAAACCCGGCCAAGTGTACACCCTTGGGGGAAATGCTCAAGTCTTGATGGCTGAGAGGGACCTGGGGGTGGTGGTGGATGTCAAGATGAACAACTCTGAGACTTGTAGGAGGGCAGCAGCCAAGGCCAACAGGATGCTGGGATGCATCGCTAGGGGGATCACCTCCAGAAGGAGGGAAGTGATACTCCCTCTGTATAACTGCTTGGTGAGGCCGCACCTAGAGTACTGCATGCAGTTTTGGAGGCCACACTTAACGAGGGACATTAAACTCCTGGAGAGGGTCCAGAGGAGGACAACCAAAATGACTTGGGGCTTGGGGGAAGGACCTATGAGGAGAGGCTCGAAGAGCTAAATATGTACACATTGGAAGAGAGAAGGGACCGGGGAGACATGATAGAGGTCTTCAGGTACATGAAGGGGATAAATAGGGGAGGAACAGTCAGGGTGATTCAAAGGAAGGAGGAGGAGGGGGCCACTAGAGGGCATGGGTGGAAGCTGGAGGGGGGAAGATTCAGGGGAGAAAGGAGGAGGTGCTACTTCACTGAGAGGGTGGTGGAGCCATGGAATGCACTGCCTAGGGGCTGGTGGAGGCAGAGATGGTGGAGGGGTTCAAGAGGGGTGGGACAGGTACAGGGAAGGGTTCAAGCAAAATCCAATGCAGCAAGAATATCTGGAACTGGAAGGCAGAAGCCAGAGAAGGCGAGGGCAGTAAGGTCAGCTCCCAGGGTGGGGCTGACCAAACGAGCAGACGTGAAAGACCATTAGGCCTATTCTGCTGGCATTTTAGTATGTTAGTAATTGGAATAAGACAATGAAACATTCAAGTTACAAGATCAACATTAACATACAGTTGTAAGGCAGGTGTTACAGATAGTGTTACAACAGTATTGTGCATAAGATGTAGAAAGAGTGGACAATAATAAGTGCCAGGTTAATTAGGTAAACAAGTGCTACATGAAAGATAAGGTGGAAATGGGAGGGAGGGTGAGGTGGGGAGGGGAAGAGTTATGTCCCTGGAGACCCCTTCAGATTCAAGGAAACTTGCAGGACGGGGGGACCAGAGAGAAGGAGATAAGGCAGTATCTCAGAGAGACCTTTAAGATGGTGGGGGAAGGAGTAGATGAGAGATACAATCCCCTTAGGAGTAGGGAGAGAGACCCATGGAGAGCATTTGGGGTCCTTACATTCTGTGAGAGATCTAGGGAGGCCAGTAAGGAGAAGCAATTTGGGGGAAGGGAAGGAGGGCTAGAGATTTGGGGAGTGGGTGTGCACAGGGTAAAATGAAGATGAGGGTAGAGGAGTAGGGTTTGTCTAGGGCTTAGAGGAGAGAATTAGGGAGGGACATAGCAGGAGCAGCTAGGTGCAAGGTAGCTACTGAGGGCAGAGCTGATGGAGCAGGCAGAGGATGAGTGTTGGATTTGAGGGGGGAGGGAATTCCAAATTTTTGGGAGGCAGTGAGAGTAACCAAATTGGCCGATCTGGGTGGATCTGCAGGAGACAACCAGGGTACGGGAATCGGTTAGTCTAAGGAATGGGAGGATGGGGGTGCTATAAAGGAGGAGGTGAGGTAGGAAGGAGTTCAACGAACCAGTGCTTAGAGGTAAATTTATCACAGTGGGAGAGTCACCTATCTGTAAGAGGGGAAGAATAGGGCACGATAAAGATTGCAGTGGTGGGTGCGAGGGGGGAATCCAGGGCAAAGCAGCTGAAGGAATTGAAGAGGGTGTCCGGTCTGGCCAGGGAGGGCTTAGTGGCAGCACCACAGACTACATCACAGTAGTCAAAAATGGATAGTATTATCTTCTGAACAAGTTCACGCCTAGCCGTAGGAGGGATGCAACTACAATTCCTGAACAGGGCACCAAGCTTGGGGCACAGTTTTTTCTGGAAGGCATCAATATGTCCAGAAAACTTTTGGTGTTAGTCCAACCAAACACCCAAGCACCTGAAGGAGGATGTGTCCTCAAGTAAAATCCCCTTAAGGGTATGAAAAGTGAGTAGGGAGGGAAGCCTAGAGAGTCTATGCCTTGTGCCAAAGATCATGCGCACAGTCTTCCTGGCATTGAGGAAATGTTTATGGTTAGCAAACCAGAACTGAAACTTGTCAAAGTCTTGCTGTAAGCTGGTTGCAACTTCATTAGGTTAAGAGCCAGATGAATACATGACTGCATCATTGGCATACATATGTATAGCAGAGGATGGGAAGCAAACAGAGGGAAGGTAATTTAAGAAGATGGAGAATAGGAAGGGCCCTAATACTGAGCCCTGGGGACTCCAGTGCTAATCGGGAGGGGAGGGGAAGTGGCATCCAAAATCTTAACTGATTGGGTTCTACCAATAAGATAGGCCTTGAACCAGTTTGTGGCAGAGGGAGATAGGCCAGCTGCTGGGATTGAATCGAGGAGAAGGGAGTGAGATTGTGTCTAAGGTCTTGGCCAGGTCAACAAAATGTCCTCTATTCTTAAAAAGTTTTGTTCTCACTCTCTATTGTCTCTTGTGGTAGTGTGTCTTACCTAATTGTGTGAACTTGTTCAGAAGATAATACTTATTCTTCTGTTTAGTGTGTTACATTTAGGGATGCTGTGTGATTATACTACTTTTGAAATTCTGTGCTTGCGTCAGTTCCCTACACGAGCGGCCGATCACTTCTCCCTACTAAAGTTCCTACTAAGTCTCATCTTATGTCCTCCTTAAATATTACAGAAGCTCTCTGAACTGATATGACTGATGTAACATTGAGTACTTGCATTAATTGTTTTTTACATGTGTTATTTCGCTCTATTGTAAATATCTCTGCATGGATTGTACCATTTGACCCAGAGCTAATGAGGTCCATCTTGTAAATGAGCTTGCTCAATGATGTTCCCCTGGATAAATAAAGATTTTGATTGATTGATTGATTGATTGATAATCACTCATATGATAATTTGTCCTCCTTTGGGTTCTGAACCTATTTCTTTTAAAGTGGGTGTTGTGTCATCTGATTTGATTCTCAGTTTCCTATTCACACTTAAGGCTGGTTCATAACTGCTCATAGAAACATAGAATTTGTTGGCAGCAAAGGACTACTTGCCCACTCATTCTGCCCAGATGTTACCTTACTAATCTGTCTCCGCAGACCTTAACTGGCCTTTGGCAACCTCTATTATCCCTGCCTGTTTTCTAATTCACCCCATGCTTGAAGCCCCCACTACTTTTGCTATAACCACTTCCACTGGCAGTCTGTTGCATGTATCTACCACCCTTTCAGTGAAGAAATGTTTCCTCATGTCTCTATTAAACTCCTCCCCTGAGCTTCATCACATGGCTCCTGCTCCTGGTGCTCTTTCACATTTAAAAGAGACTCCTCCTGCATCTTGTTCACCCCTATGAGGTACCTGTGGGTCTCTATCATGTCACCTCTCAGTCTCCCTTTCTTCCAGGTGTACATGTTGAGATCCCTCAGTCTCTCCTTATAGGGCTTCTTGTGCAACCCTTGCACCATTTTTAGTTGCTCGCTCTGAATTGCCTCCACCTTGTCCTCTATAAGGTGCAGCTTCCAAAAGTGCACACAGTACCCAGGTGGGGACTCACTAACAAGCAATACAGTGGCTCATTCATGCTACTGAAGATATCCTTCCAATGCACCCCAGCTTGCAACCAGCCTTACTCATTGCTTTGTCACATTTGCCTTACCACATTGAGTTACCAGATATGATAACTCCAAGGTCCTTACCTGTTTAGTGACTGTCAGTATCTCCTCCCATCTTTTTTAAATTTATTTATTGAAGTAATCGGATAGATACCTTGAGCAAAATGCTCATTTACAAAGGTTCCTCGTCAGTAACAGAAAACAAAACGATGGTGTAAAATCACACAGTGAAGTTTTCAATTAATATTGACCAATAACAAACAATGATGTAAATCATACACAGTGAAGTTTACAATTAAAATTGAACAACCATGTGGCAGCTTTAAGAAGCATTGTCAAGCAGAACAGACAAAGAGAGAATGACAGACACTATGAGGCATTGCCAAGGTACGGAATTGGTAGTGGTAAGTCTGTAGATATGATCAGAAGTGCATTTGAACAGTGCGACAGGAGGAAGGGTTACTATTTGTTGCAGTCACTGACTTAAACTCAGTTTCTAGGTTCCTATGCCCTAGATGCATGATTTTGCACTTTTTTGACATTGAACCCTAACTGCCATGTTCTTGACGGCACTAGGTCAGAAACAGTGTTGACAATAATAGTGATCAAGGACCGCAGTAAAATAGTGCCAATTTTGTTTTTGCTGGAGTTTGCCTTTCGCACCCTCGGACAGAAGTATTTTCATTCCGGGGAGTGGATCATGGGGAAAGTTGAAATATGTAGGGCTGTGTAAAACTGTTTCCATGGCCCCATTTAAAAAAAATAAGTCCCAATGCATGAAAAGTTTTGGAGACCAGGATTAGAACCCTGGTCTTCACTATTGTTGGTCAAGTTATTCTGTGCACCAGCCCTCTACACCACTGGAGCAGATCAGCCAGCCTCCTGGATTCTGGTGCCCTTGTGTTGTATAGCACCATGGATTGCAACCAGGGACCACTTGCTGAAAGCGCTTTATATCCCTCTACTGTCCGTGATAGTGCTACATGAACTAGCACTCTGTAGACTGGTGCTATTCGTAGCATATTATTCTAACTGGTACCGCTCTTGACCAGACCTCAGGTTTCCTAGCTCCCTGAACATTTGCTCTACTCCTCCTAAGTGCCCACCCTATTGCAAATTTTGGTACCATCTGCAAGCAGTGTCACTTATGAAGACCTTGAAGAGGACCAGTCCCAGTACTGAGCCCAGTGGCATTCTGCTGGTCACTTTCCCATTATTAGAGTGAGTGCTGTTAATCACCACCCTCTTGTGACAGGGAGATCCTCCCACTCTTGAGGACTGACCTTTTCTTAAATCTGTTGCAACAGTTCTTCTATTTCTTAGCCTAATCTATCTTTTACAATTTCTAGTCCATAAGGTTGACCACCTATGGGAACCCCATCCCCTTTCTTTTTTATTTATTTATTGAAATGTTTCACCAGGAAGACACACTGAGCAAGAAGTTGCTCATCTCCTGGTGCGACCTGGGGTGGGGAGAGTACAAAGGAATAAGACATTAAACATTCAAGTTACAAGATCAGTATTAATGTACAGTTGTAAGGCAGGTGTTACAAACAGTGTTACAACAGTGTTGGGCATAATAGATAGAAAGAGGGACAATAATAAGTGCCAGGTTAATAAATAAACAAGTTCTTACATGAAAGAAAAGGGGAAGGAGAGGGAGGGGTGAGGTGGGGAGGAGGAGGAAGATTGTGTCCTGAGACCCTTCAGGATGCGGGTACCCTGCAAGGGGTTGGGGAAGGTCAGTAGATAGGCATTAAAGAGTGACAGGAGAGGGAGGAGTGAATTGAACCCTTGAGGGAAGAGAATTCACACCTTTGGAGGGATAGGGCCTAATCAATAGTCCATCAGGATGCATTGGACCCTGCTAGTAGTCATGGAAAGCCAAGATAGTGGCTAGATGGAATAGGGGAGATATGCTTAGGCTCAGTTGGACCCCTTCAGGATGCTGAGAACCCTGCAAAGGGATTGCGATGGCCTGGGAGAAAGGTAAATAGGGAGGGAAGGAGAGGAGTTAAGCCTGGCCTGTAGGACCCCTTCAGGTTGTTGAGAACCCTGCAAGGGATTGCAAAGGCTAGGGAGATGGGTAGATGGGGAGGGGAAGGAGAGGAGAAAGCCTAGACACAGTAGGACCCCTTCAGGATGCTAAGAACTCCTGCAAGAGGACTGCAAGTCCAGGGAGATAGGAGGGATGGTGGAGGAAGGAGAGATGAGAGATACAAACCCTTTGGAGGGTAGGAGATGGACCCATGGAGGCATTTGGGGTCCCTTGCATTCTGTCAGAGATCAAGGGAGTCCATTGAGGGGAGCAATTTGGGGAAGGGAGGAGATAGAAATTTGGGAGGTGGGGTGCCCAGGGTAAAATGAAGGTGGCGATAGAGGGGTAGGGTTTGTCCAGGGCTTGGAGGAGGAAACTAGGGAGGGACATGGCAGGAACAGCTAGGTGCAAGGTAATTATTGAGGTCACGACTGTGTTATAGTGTCCTCTTTAATTTTCCTTTTTCCTCTGAGGTCCTTGTACACAGGAGGTTATTTTGGTGATCCCTGAGCTGATGTAAAACAACAGGCTGTGTTCCTCATTGTTGGATTTAGTATGCAATGGCAAAATGTCATAAAATATCTTGATGCACAGTATATACCTTATGTGTATGAAACTTGTAAATGTTGAAAATACCATGGCACTAGATGTTTTTGATAAGGGTTAAAAGCACTAGATGATGGTATTATAGAAATTAAGTTACTGGGGTGGAGATATCAGAAAACCCTGTGTTGTGTTGTTAAATGCATGTAAATTGTAGATTGTTTAAGAGCCCTCTTGGTACCATGCATTCCTGTTGTAAACTGAACCAGTCTGAAATGTCATGGTGATTTGCATATGCATTCCATGATGCTTTGCATTATTGGAGTACGAGTGATGTTGTGTTTCTTTGAAACTTGGCTTATTGCCAGTGCCCTTTTGGGTAATCCTTGCTTCAGAGCTTCTGCACTGAGGTTCGTCTTTAGCTTTTTTTTTTTTATTTGAGCACCCACCACCCAAGCAAGCAAGGCACATTTAGGGAAAGCTGATTCTCAACTTAAGAATTAGTAGATCAGTGAGTTGGTGCTCACTAAGTGCAGAGGAAGGACATGCATAGTCTGTTGCTACATACTGGTGTATTGAAGAAGGAATATGCCATTGCTGAAAGTTATCTACTGTATTTTAAATAAACATCACACAGATATTGTGTATTGAACCTGAAGTTCGATGTCTGATCTGTCTGTTATCCCACAAACCTCCACAGACTTGGTGTTAGAGTGGGATAACTTGCTGGAGACATCTGACTGGCCTAAAGGGACATTTTCTGGAGGATATTGTCCAGATATTCCAGGTGGACCAATGCAACAGGAGTTGCCAGAGGAGAACCCAGAGAAGAAAGTCCTTGGAAGTCTGACCAGAACCATGTCCAACAGACTGGGAGAGAAGCTGCTGCCTGGACTGGACTTGTGAGCTCGGAGGAAGGCAAAGCCTGAAGATGACTAAGAGATGCAAGAAGACGAGGAAGAATCGAGGGAACTGCCTCCTCTTGAAGATGCTCCATCTGAAGATGTAGGGGAGTTGTTGAAATGGCTCTGCATAAAACAGGTGCAGACAGAAAGAGATAGAGACACTGAGCAGCGAAGTCAAGATATCTAGGGTTCATTTTAGGCTACAGACAAGTGAAGCCTGAAGTAGAGAAGGTTACAGAAGTAGCAAACAGCCTAATACCTACCACAAAAAGGCATGTGAGAGCTTTCCTAGGCTTGGCTGCTTATTACTGAAGATTTATTCCTAATTTCTCAGCCACTGCTAGTCCTTTGACTCATCTCACTAAAAATAAGTGCCTGAATAAGGTTCCGTGGACACCTATCTGTGATGAGGCATTTAAGAATATCAAGGCAATTCTGTCTATAGCTCCTGAATTGAAAAGCCCTGACTTCAGCCAAATGTTTGAGGTTCAAACTGATGCATCAGAGAATGGTATTGGGGCAGTCTCATCTCAGAAAATAGATGGGGAAGAACATCCGATCATGTATATCAGCAGGAAGCTACATGAGAGGGAGAGAAGATATGCTATTATGGAGAAAGAATGCTTAGCTCTGAAGTGGGCTATTGAGTCTCTGAAATATTACTTGTGGGGGGGCTGAATTTAAAGTTGCAACTGAGCACAACCACCTCTGCTGGTTGCACCAAATGAGAGAAAAATAAATCCCTGTATAATGCGGTGGCATTAGCTCTTCAGCCTTATCAATATACTGTGTCCCACAGGGCAGGGACAAAACATGTAAATGTTGATTTCATGTCTAGATATGGTGTGAATTGATTTCAATGAAATATGATGTACTTTCCTAAAAGTAGATAGTAGGAAGGTACCATTAGTCTCTGTTAAGAAATGTGTTAATGCCTCAGGGTAAAGAATGATGATATCCACTATGTTTATGATGGAATGCTATTGTTAATAGTGACCCTGAGACAGAGCTTCTGAAGATGAATGGGTGGAAGTTCCATCCCTTCCTGGGACAGGAAGGTGGTAAGCAGTCTGAAATAACTGCTTCCCTTTTGAGGTGGGGGATATGTGACAGGGAGATCATGCCACTCTTGAGGACCAACCTTTTATAAAATCTGTTGCAGCAGTTCTTCTATTTCTTAGCCTAATCTATCCATCACAGTTTCTAGTCCATAAGGTTGGCCACCTATGGGCACCCCTCTCCCCTTTCTTGATTATACTATAGTGTCCTCTTTAATTTTCCTTTGCCCTCTCTGGTCCTCGTACAGGGAGATTAATTATTGTGATGACCTCCAAGCCAATGTAAAACAACAGGATGTGTGTTCCTCATTGTTGGATTTAGTATGCAATGGCACTATGTCATAAAATACCTTGATGGATATACCTTATGTGTATGAAACCTGTAAATGTTGAAAATACCATGGCACTAGGTGTTTTTGATAAAGGTAAAAAGTACTAGGTGACAGTATTATAGAAATTAAGTTACCGGGTGGAGATACCAGAAATTCCCCTGTTGTGTTGCTAAATGCATGTAAATTGCAGATTGTGTGAGAGCCCTCTTGGTACCATGCATTCCTGCAGTAAACTGAGCAAGGCTGAAATTTCATGGTGATTTGCATACATATCCCATGATGCTTTGCATTACTGGAGTATGTGTAATGTGTTTCTTTGAAACTTGGCTTATTGCCGGAGCCCTTTTGGGTAAGCCTTGCTTCAGTGCTTCTACACTGAGGTTCTTTGTCTGTAGCTTGCTTTTTTAATTTTTTTTTATTTGAGCCCCACCACCCAAGCAAACAAGACCTGCTTAGGGGAAGCTGAATCTCAACTGAAAAATTAAATCAGTAGATCAGTGGGTCAGTTGGTGATGACAAAGTGCACAGGAAGGACATGTATGTATAGTCTGTTGCTGCAAACTGATGTATTGAAAAAGGGATATGCCATTGCTGAAGGTTATCTATTGTATTTTAAATAAACATCACACAGAGATTGTGTGTTGAACCTGAAGTTTGGTGTCTGGTCTGTCTGTTATCCTACAACCCCTCCACACCTCCATTGCTTATCCATTAACTAACTTGTAACACAGTTCAAAATGTGCAGTGTGGAGATACCAGGGATTGAACCTGGGGTCTCATACCTGCATAGCTTGCACTCTGCCTCTGAGCTACATCTCCTCTCTTTCCTTCCTCTGCTTATCCTTAGAAATATCATAATGGCGTAAGATGTCTCTTCGTGGTCTTCTTGCCTCCAAGGATTGTGAAACGGTACCACAGTATCTCAGTTTATGCAGGAAGAGGGTCTCTGCAGATGTTAGAATAACTAATGGTGGCAGCAAGGTAGAAAGGGACCCCAAGGTAATGTAAAAAAGCAAGGGAAAATACAGAAAACATATGAGAAAGAAAATATTTTTTTAAAACAAGCCCTAACAATATCCATAGATATCCATATGATCTGCTCATTGCCCCATAGAGGGTATATGCTGTTATTAAGTACCTTGACCTGTTTTCATTACTTGCATTTGCCATTCCTTCCGTCCTTGGGGGTGTCTGTGGGAGTCAAACAGACTGCGCTAATGAATATAACAAAGCCATGGAACAGTCATGGGGAGGGGTTGCATAGTGAAATTACATAGTTTCCCCTTTGTGTAAAATAATGTGCCAAGTGCCCTTGGGCAGTCTTTGAGGTTATTTTCTACAGGATTTCCAGATTTAAGCAAAATTATTGTGCATTGCATAATGGTTAGTTTCAGGTCTAGCCAAAATGCAACTAGGCAAATCCATAGCTTCCCATATGAAAGCAACTGTTCTACGTTAATGATATAATTATGTATTATAACTAGCTTCTGACCCCATCGCCCTAAAAAAAATTGCATCCATTTCAGGATTAGCTAAGTTTTTCTGTTTTATTGAAGTAGACTCTTTTTCTTCAATGGCGAAACCAGAAGATATCCATTTATGATACCTCACTCTACAGATGTTTTTAACCCCTACTCTTATAAAGATCTGGAAATGAAGTCTTGTTTAATGTACGCAGTGCCCTCCCCCTCTTCAGCCCATTAGATTGATCCCTCAGGCAGACTCATTTTTAAAAACGAAAAATCCTCATTACATGAGGGTTATTTTGATAACATGTAGAGGTCACAATCTGGCTTTTCTTTTCTTTCTCTGTAACAAAATGTTGCTGGCACCTTAGTGAGTGATCCGGGACTCAATTCAGGTCATCTGTTAAGTTCAGCTACAGAGTTCATAGCTCACTAGCAGTTTTTTTTTTCATTCTTAATGAAACAAAATGCTGGCTGCTGTCTTTTGCAGAGAACATATCATTGTATAATAAAGAATGCTAAAAGTTCATTTTGTTTCCCACTGGGGCCATGGAAATATTGTGGGCACTACAATTTTTATTTTTTAGATTTTTGTCTGGGTTTTTGTTGCCCCCTTTTCACATGTTCCCATCCGGATGAATGGTGTAACTCTAGCTGCACCCTTCTTCCACATTGGAGGGTGAGAGAGCAACGGTCTTCACAGCCAGCATCAGTGTTGATCCTTGGCCTCAATTCGTGAACGTAACACTAGTGAATGGCATCTTAGTCTATCCTTATGAATGATGTAGCAATCTCCCACATTGTTAAATGGCACACTGCTGGACTAAAGTTAGTAAGGAAACTGCAAAGTGCTTTTAAAACTGGAACTGATGTGCATGAATATATGAGCTTGATTGTCAGCAGCGGATATATGAATGTTGATGGCACATGCCCTTCCTCCCTAGCCAACAGTCAAGTGTCTCATAACGTAACATGCCCCCCACCCCACCCCACCCCACCCACATAGACACGGTGTGCAATTCTGGTGCCTGTAAGGAGGACCAAGGGAATTCCGGGTAAAGGGAGAGAGTCCCACAAGAAACTGGGGTAGAGTTCTAGATGAAACCATGATGCCAGGTGGGTCCACTGGCCTTGGGGAGTGGCCAATGCCCCTGATACAGGTAGGGTGTGGACCCCTGGTAGCTCCAGCCTCCATGTAGTGTTTTCATACACTGGGAGTACAGAAGAAATTCTGCCTTGAAAGAAGGCTTTTTTCCCCAGGACCCACCACAGGTTTTTTCCCACCTGGGGAAATACTCAAGAGGTGGAAGCCCTGCAAAGTCAGGGCATAGGTGCCATAGTGCCAGGAGGAGTGCTGTAGTGCTCCCAGCCTGAGAGAAGGTAAGGCACCCGCAAATTTGCAGTGATGGTGTCAGGAAATCAGAATCTCATATCAGGAGAGCTGCTTTTATGTGATGGGTCTGGCTAAACTGCCTTGCATCTCTCAGAAAACAAAGCAGTACATTTGTTTTGTTTTTTTGAGTGAAAAGTACCACGAAGAAGGTCATGGGTTTGAGTCCAACTTAGGACTACACAGTTGGTGAACAGATCAGTGGCAGGTACTGTATCTCAGGGGAATATCCCATAGTTTGCTGATATTAGGGCCTTTGGAGAAGGATTCTATTCAGCTGGGTTGCCAAGATAATGATTAACTATTTTGCTGTATCAACTGTGTCCAGCCTCCCAAAGAGGAGATGATGATTTAGGAGGTCTATTTAGCTCCGCATTCTGAACTTATGTAATGGGATGTCTGTGCTATGGGATGAGGAGTGGTCTGTGGTGCCCTACTGAGGCCCTCAGTGGGGCACATTTCTTTACACCAATGTGTCCAGCCTGTGTTCTTTTAGTTCCCAGGGAACAGTGAAAACATATTGACAATAGTGCGGTGCCTTCATTTTGGGAAATGAGAGCGTGCCTCAGCACACTAGCACTCAGGGACAACAGAGCTGATCAAAGTGCACTAATGGTCTTGGGGTGCTGAGTCATTGGATGGCAGGACTCCGCAAATACCTTTCCCTGAATATTCAGCCAAATATTCATTATTTGGTGCCGAAATATTTACGTGTTCAGTATTCATCATTCAGTATTTGGCTGTGAAAAGGTATTGAATCAAATCCCCTTTCCCCACTCTCCAAGAGGCCAGGGCTAGTCTCCCGACCACCCTCCCTCCACCTTTGAGATATTTAGCTGTATCCCTCATCATCCCATGCCCCAGATCGCACATAATGTTATATTTTCAAATTGCCAGCTCCTGGCAGTGTGCCATGAGTCAACACCATCTTTGAAAAGTCCCCCCCAGCCCAACTCCCCACATGCTGGCAGGCAACTTGGTACCATCTGAGAGATGAAAGGATGAAAGGAGGTATGCACCAATCTGTGATTTACTATGGGGCAAAGAAATGGATGTTTAATTTGGGTCTACAGTGTGGCCTCTTAACCCGAACCCACTGACTTGGGACAAGAGTGGAGCTGTGACTTCAGAAATCTGATTGAGCATCTCTGTAGTGTTTTGAAAAGTCCCATACCTAGCTCAGTGTTTACAGTACTAATAAAGGCATACAGGAGTCAGCTTACAACATTGCTGTACATTAGAATGTTTTCAGATTCATAAGTTGTCATAATACAAGTGTTCACCGCCTGCTATCTTTAAGTGAGATATTGATACATTATGCAACAAAACTGCCTTAATTATTTAAAAAATAATTCTTTATCACTTTTCCACACATTTGTCTCATAGCAAAGCTGTTTAGGACACTTGAGTCATAAGAATGTAAACAAAAAGTTTCCAGGAAAGAAACAAATGGATTTTTTATTCCAATCATCTAAGAGCTGGATATGCATGCAAATCTTATGATTACAATCTACAATGCATGGGTATATGTTGGGCATCCCTGAAGATATGACACACATTGTTTAATTTTGCCCTAGATATAACCTGCAATTAAAGAAATTGCTTGGCCCATTTTTGGTGAAGTCTTAAAGGGGAACACTCACCACATAGTTCCTCACGCTCAGCTGTTGGCCTGGTTCCAATGTGTACTTTGTGTGCAAAAACATGTTGGTTTACTAAGCATTTACTGTAGTATATTAGACTGTATCAGACTCATTTTGTTTACTTTTAGGCTGACACCTTCTGTTACTACAAATCCCAGAATCCCTTGCAGCTGACTTCAGGGCAGCAGCAGCAGTGGGAGATGCAGTAGCCTACAGTGCATGTTAGAGCTTTTATTTTCTCTGATCAGATATTTTCTGGTTTTGCTTTTCTCCAGGGACTAAGTACAGTCCTCTGTGACTGCACATAGCCTAGGGAAGACAATGGGATGAGCAAACAAAAGATCAGAGCTGATATAAACTCTAACGTGCACTGTAGGCCATTGAAACTCCCACTGGTGTCTACTGCTTAGATGTCAGTTGCAGAGGATTTGGGGATTCATAGGAACAGAAAATGTCAGCCTGGAAGTAGGCAAACTTACTCAGATACAATCTACTATACCACAGTAAACAGTAAGTGAACAGAAATATTTTTGCACACAAAGAACGTGGGCCCTTGGTGCTGTCACAGCAAAACACTTGGCTCACTTCCATAAGGAAATGGAACAGTCCCACCTCCTATGGTGCAGGATGAATTTCTTTATTGAACAAAACTTGTAAATTTATTTATTTATTTATTTAAGTCTCTGGTAACCAGGTATGTGCACTGATCCAGGGGACCATTTTCAGGCATGACCCAGGCCACACAGACGGCAGTTACAGAAATAGTGACAAGTTATACAATGAGTACAAACCATGTGGATATACAGACATCACTGGTGAAAAAAGTGGATATACAGACATTATTGGTGAACAAAGAAAGTGACACAGAAAAGTAAAATTAATGGGAGGTTGCAAAAACAATCAGTACATCATGATAAGCAGCAATTATTGTACAATTATTTACAAAGGATAAGTGACCAGTGCAAATTAAAGAATGATGTAAAAAAAAAATATACAAGACAATGGCCAAGTGGGAGAACCCAAGAAGCAGGTAGTGAGGGATGTAAGACAGGAGTCCAAAGAAATGAAACAGGGCAGGGGAAGCCAAAGCAGCCCAAGTGGGAAAAGTCAGAAAGGAAAGGGGAGGGTTATCCAAGCTAGCAACGGCATGTGGCCTCATCAAGCAGCAAGGATTTGGTATGTGTCTTGAAAATGGCATTGGAGTCCAGAGAGCAGATGTGCATGGGGATTCTGTTCCACAGAGTGGAAGCAGCTACAGATAATGCTCTGCTACCCATAGCTGAGCAGACTATCAGGCCATCCATGGGGGGGACTGAGGATGCACGCAGACACCACGCGGGAGTTCTGGTCTTGAGGAGAGACGTATAAGTGGAGGCTTCACCATGCCTGATGGTGCTTTTCAGGAGGCAGCCAAGCCCGTAATCAAATCTGCAGTGTAGTGGGAGCCAGCCAAGAGTCTGGTAGAGGTGGCAGTGGTGAGTGGAATATGGTGCCAGGAGAGTGAAATGACATATGTTGTTGTACATGGAGCAGAGGCGTGCACAAAAGGCTGAGGATGTGTATGAGTAAATAGGGGAGCAGTAGTCAATCAAGGGTATCTGGTTGCCTTGGGCAATGGCTAAATGGGCTTCCCTGGTCAGAAGTGACTTTATCTGATAAGCCGAACCAAGTTTCTGGTTAATATGGTGGATAACACAGGAGATATGATCAGAAAAGGAAAGGGACGGGTCCAGGATAACTCCCAGGTATTTGAAAGTTAGTACATTTTCAAATACAGTGTCATCCAGTGAGACTACTGAGAGGGTAGACCCAGCCTTGGTGACCTTAGAGAGGAAGGGTTTAGATACAAAAAGCATGGATTTAGTTTTTTTAGCATTAACAATTAGGCGATGTGAGTGGAACTGGGCGTGCGCCGCAGAGTAGTTATTGGATAAAGCCCTGGATATATTCTCAAGAGCCTTGTCACTAGTGGAGAGGACAAGGTCATCTACATAAAATAGGGCATCACAAGTGAGACAATCAGAGGGTATGAGAGTTTATAAACAGGGAGAATAAGAGTGGGCCCAGGATGGAGCCCTGGGGTACACCAATAGTGACTGGGAGGGTGGGGGAGGTGGAAGGTCCTACACATACCAACTGAGAGCTATCTGAAAGGTAACTCTGGAACCACCGTGTGGTCCTTGTAGAGCAGTCAAGAGTGCGGATGGAGGAGAGTATCAGGGTGTGGTCAACCAGGTCGAAAGCTTTAGACAGGTTGACAAAGATGGCACCCATTGCCCTTCTAAGTCCATGTTCCTAAGAACATGATTGGTAAACAAGGCAAGGGCAGATATGGTGGAGTGATGTTTATCGAAGCCGTGTTGCTGTCGGGACAGTAGGTTGTGTGTGTCAATATAGTCAGACAGTTGTTGGTGGACAATCCTTTTCAGGAGTTTACTAAGGTGGGGGAGCAAGGATATAGGCTGATAGTTATCTGGGGATAGCAGGTCACCAGTCTTAAAAATCTGGACCACCCTGGCATGCTTTCAAGTGCTGGGCACTGAGGAGGTAGTCAATACCAGGTTAAAGAGGTAGGTGAGTGGTTTTAAGATGGCAGGTGATATAAGTTTAAGCATAGCAGGGAAAATACCATTGCTGCCTGGGCTGCCCCGACTAGGCAGGCTCTTCAGCAGTTTGGCGGTGTCCCTGGGGGTGATGATCTGGAAGGAAAACTGCCCCGATATATCTCTGACTCTCTTCCTGCTTCCTCATCAAGTTGTTATGAACCCAGAAGCCTTTTCTTCTTCTCCCTGTCTGTACCTAAGAGTAGGACGCACTTTGGTGCAGCCGCTATAAGTTATGCTCTTCCTGAACTATGGAATAAACAGCAAAAGACCCTAAAGCTTGTAGTGCCTGTAAGCATGTCCCTCTTTAAGTCTTTGTTGCACCGTAAGATCAGTGAAAAATGTGATTGATTTAATTGACTTCCCTGCTTCAACTCCTCCTCTGTTCCCCTTCCTTTCCTGGTCATGCCCACTTCCTGCCCCATGACCCATACACCTCTCCCTCCACTTCCCCCTACTGAGTCCTAACCTTTCTCTTGTATTAAGGTATATCTTAATGTCTATTGTATTGCTATGTATTGCAGGGTTATCACTTGTTCTTATAGTGCATCTCATGTAATTTATATACTGACTTGAATATTCTTCTGCCTATAGGAAAATTCTACGGCTAACAGTATTGCCATCTCTGTTATTGACTCATGTAATATTATGAACCTGCTCTGTATTGCCTTTTATTGCACTGTTGTTTTTCAAATATTGGTGTATGTGACTTATTACTGTTATATTCAGGTCCACCTTGCAAATAAGCATGTCTCAATGGTGTATTTCACCTGATAAAATAAAGATGATTGATTGATTGATTGATTGATTGATTGATTGAGAAAGAGGGGCAGGGAGGAATTTGGGGGTGTGGGTCGGGAGATGATCAGAGAGAAAAGTGGTCACCAGGGGTGGCAGCTTGCTAAGGAAGGCAGACAGGTTTGTGAATTTTTTATTGAAGGCCTTGGCCACAGCAACGGGGTTGGCTAGATGTCCAGAGGGAGTGTCAAGGTGAATAATGGGGTTATGAGTGCGTGGGCTGAGTAATGAGCCAACCTCGCCCTAGAAGTGATGGGGGTCACCAAGACTGTCCCTTTGTTTGCCTTGAAAGAAGGCATGCTTTTTGGCATACAGCCACCCCTAACTCGTCGAGTAGTCAGGGGGAAATGTTGATTTTGGAAACGGAGGAGTGTGGTTGTGAAGAAACTCTCAGCCTCAGTCACGTCAGAGAGGGTATAGAAGGCTGACCAGTTTATCGCTCGAACATCATGAAGGAGGGAGGGGATGTCTGGGTGATTGAAATTATGGAAGCAGAGTAGTTTAGGGGCAGGCGCTTGGTCTTAGAGGCCCAGACCAGGTAGGTGGGGGAGTGATCACTAATGGCATCAGACAGAGTGCCCGATAGGAGCACCCTGTCCTCTCTATTGGTGATTACCCAGTCAAGAAGTGTATGGTTTTGGGTATTAAGTTTGTGCCCGGTGGGGATGGTGATAATTTGGACTAGGTTATGAAGCTTGAGTTGGTTAGAGTAATCAGGTTCCTGGGCACTAAGCCAGCCCAGGTTGAAATCCTCAAGGAGGATGGTGTCCATGGCTGGTGAGAGGCTTCCCATCCCTTCAAGGTGGGCAGTGAGACCTGCTGGGAGTCCTGCAAGGGGGTTATAGCAGCAACCCACATACATCTTTTTTGCTGCACCTATGGTCAGTTCCACTAGGAGCCACTCACTGGGTGAGCTAGGGTCGGAGTGGAGGATGAGGGTAGCAGAGTGAGGCTCACGGATGTAAAGAGCCACCCCACCACCCCTTTTCTTACCAGACCTGTCATGCCTCAGCAGGGAGTATCCAGGGAGATAGTAGGCAGCATCAGACAGATGGGGTTTTAGCCACATTTCGGAGATGCCTAGCACAACATGTAGCTTGTATAGGGCAACCCAGGGTTCAAGGTCAATGAATTTGGAGGAGAGGCCACACAGAGGTTGATGTGTGTGAGCTTCAATCCAAAGGAAGAGTTCCATATAGGATTTGAGTGATCAATGGCTGTACAAGGGGGGCCAGGATTGGTCTCAATGTCTCCTGCTAGTAGAAGCAAAGAGAAGAGCAGGTGATATGCCGTGGCAAATGCAGAAGGGGGATAGTTGTAGAGAAAAGGAGGAAGCAAAGATGGCAGGCATCCTGTTTGGAAAGAAATGCAAAAAAAGTGAGGTCCATGGGGGTACCCTCCAACCTGATAGTGGGACGGGGGGGGGACGTCAGGGGTGAAGGAGGGTGTAAGGCAGGATAGGAGCTTCTATTCTATGGCATGTATGGAAGCACCAAGATCTATAAGGAGTAGGGTGCCTAGCAGCACTTCACAGAGAGTGCTGCCCAAACAGGCTGATGTTTTGCGCTATCTCCTGGCACGTTACCAAGGCTAACATCATCATTCCGCTGCCAGCTTAAAAAGTCTGGTCTATTACATCAACAATCAAGTGGTTGCACTATCCTCATTAATATAAAGTGCAGGCCAGTGCAAGAATAAATAAATAAAGGGATGACCTACCCCCAATAATATCAATAAATCAAAATCACATATGAAAAATACATAATACGTTCGGCAAATACAGGAAGAATAATAAAAGCTATGTCATATTGTGAAAAATGAACATGATTAATACAAGTGATAATAAAATATACAATCCACGTAACAGCCTACTGTGCATATCAAACAGAAAAGAGCTAAAAACATACTGTAGAGAATAAATTTCTAACAGCCATAAATACATAAGTTGCTACTAAGTAGTATATAGAATGGATATAAAGTGCAAGCAATATATGGCTGAAGGTGCTAAGTAAATTATTAAACTAATAGACTATACATAACACAATATTTACAAATAAATATGCTCATATACCTCAGGATGATCAGTACTTAAACAGTTACTGTATCAGAAAATGGACTGCAAATATCCATAAATATATGAAATTGCCAGAAAATCAAGAGACTGCGTGATAATCAATAATAGTAAGTGAGTAAAACTGTATTTGTTGAGTGCCCCTTCTCCGAGGCTCAGGCACTGTACAGAGTTTAGGACAGTGTGAACATGAACAAGTAAAAATATGCAATTCTTAAACAACTTACTTTATACATAAAAATAAATTAAATTATATAGTTAAAATATTTATTTATTCAATTTTGGTGACTGGGTAGGCCCACTGAGCCCCGAAGGTCCCTTTTCTAGGGGTGACCCAGAGTTTGTTACAGAAGTAAGGCATTCATAGTGGTTTACAGGAATGTTAAAGAATACTTATTTACAGGAGTACAGATATAAGGCATACATAGTGGTATACAAGGAGTGTTAAGCAATACATAAGAACAGGGGTACAGAATATTTGATCAGTGTACAAGACATAAATGCACCATATGTTGACAGTAGGTGGTACAGTGGTCAGATCAAGTGTAGTAGCAGGAACAGGTACTGGCATCGAGAAAGTGGGCCCTGAGCCTGGTTCAGAACATTTTGAGGGAAGGGCTTCCTGTACAAAGGGAGGGAGTTTGTTCCACAGCAGAGGGGCAGAGGGGCAGAGGAGACAAAGGATTTACCTCCCGCCTTAGTCCGCACCCTGGGTTCTTCCAGGAGGATTCTTCCTGTTACATAGATACATAGACAGTGTCGGCAGATAAGGGCCTATGGCCCACCCAGTCTGCCCATTTAAGTTTGTAAGTTCAGTTTATGTTTTCCAGGAAGTCTGTTGCCCCTTACCCCTGACCTCCAGAATTCCTTTATGTCTATCCCATGCATTCTTAAATCCCGTGATTGTTTCAGCCCCCACCACTTCCTCTGGCAGGGTGTTCCACTTGTCCACCACCCATTCTGTGAAGAAATTCTTCCTCACGTTTCCTCTGAATCATCCTCCCTCCAACTTCATCCCACGCCCTCTAGTCCTGGAACATCTTTTTCGCTTAAAAATAGTGCATTCCTGCACCCTGTTCCTCCCTGTAAGATACTTGTATGTCTCTATCATATCCCCTCTCTCCCTCCTCTCCTCCAGGGAGTACATGTTCAGTGCCTTCAACCTGTCCTCATAGGACTTGTGATGCAATCCATGCACCATCTTTGTTGCCCTCCTCTGAACCTTCTCTACCCTGTCTATGTCCTTACGTAGGTAAGGTCTCCAGAACTGCACAGTGTACTCCAGGTGCGGCCTCACTAGTGTCTTGTATAGTGGAATTATGACCTCCTTTTCCTGCTGGTGATGCCCTGCCTATGCATCCCAGCATCCTATTTGCTTTACCTGCTGCCTTGTCACACTGTTTCCCTGCCTTGAGGTCATCAGAGATGATAACTCCAAGATCCCTTTCCTGCTTGGTGCATGCTATATCCTCACCCCCAACTGATATATTGTGCCAGGGTTTTTGTGCCCCATATGCATTATCTTGCACTTCCTTGCATTGAATTTCAACTGCCACACCTCTGACCATTCTTCAAGTTTCTGCAGGTCCCTTCTCATTCTGTCTACACCCTCTGGTGTGTCTACTCTGTTACAGAGCGTTGTGTCATCAGCGAACAGTGAAATTCTGCCTTCTAGGTCCTGTGCAATGTCACTGATGAAGATATTGAATAGTACCTGTCCCAGCACTGATCCCTGTGGTACCCCACTGGTCACTCTTCCTCTGTGGAGTGACAGCCATTTACCACCACCTCTGTGTCCTGCTGCCCAGCCAGTTACCTACCCACCGCACTACTGTCCTGCCCACACCCATATTCCCCAGTTTGTGCAATAGTCTTCTACGTGGCACAGTGTCAAAGGCCTTGCTGAAGTCCAGATAGGCCATGTCCACTGCCCTCCCTGATCCACCTCCCTAGTCACCCAGTCAAAAAATTCAATGAGGTTGGTCTGACATGACCTTCCCCTGGTGAAACCATGCTGCCTTGGGTCCTGTAGTCCATTGACAACCAGATGTTCCACCAATCTCTCCTTCAGTAGTGCTTCCATGATCTTCCCCACTACCGAGGTGAGGCTGACTGGTCTGTAGTTCCCGCTTCCTCTTTGTTCCCACTTTTGTATAAGGGGACTACATCTGCTGTCCTCCAGTCTTTGGGTACCTCCCCTGTTTCCAGTGATTGGCTGAACAGGATAGCCAGAGGTTCAGCCACCACCTCTCTTAGTTCTTTAAGGACCCTGAGGTGCACCCCATCTGGCCCCATTGCTTTATTAGCTCTTATTACTTCCAGTTCCTTCAGGACCCTTTCTCATGTAAAGGGACTTGTGTCCATTTCTGCAACATTCTCACCCCTTTCACTCCATTCAGACCCATTACCCTCCTCTTCCTCAGTAAAGACTGAGCAGAAATACCTGTTCAATATGTCAGCTTTACTGTTGTCATCCACCACACAGCCCCCATCCTCCCGCTTCAGTCTCACTATCCCTCCCTTTGCCTTTCTTTTTTCACTTATGTACCTGTAAAGGTTTTGTCCCTCTACCCACTGATTTTGCAATGTGTTTTTCTGTCTGAGCTTTGGCTTCCTTACTGACCTCCCTGCCTCCTTTGCTTCTCCTGGTACTTCTCCCTATCCCTTCTGCCTGTGTCTTTTGTATTGCCTGAATGCAATCTTTTGGCTTTCACTTTCTTTGCTACCTCTTTGGAAAACCATAATGGTCTCCTCTTCCTTTTCCTCTTGCTAACCTGCTTAATATATAATTCTGTTGCTCTTGTAATCCCCATTTTAAATACTTTCCACTGTTCCTCAACCCCTGATTCCTGCCCCATTCCCCTTAATGCCTCTTTCAAGTATCTCCCCATTTTCCCAAAGTTTGCCCCCCTAAAATCCAGGATACGTGTTTTTGTGTGGTTTGGTGCTGCTCTTTCTGTGATTTCAAACCACAGTGACTGGTGGTCACTGTTCTCCAGGTGCTCCCCTACTCTTACCCCCATCACACTGTCCCTGTTTGTGAGCACAAGGTCCAGTATTGCCTTCTGCCGAGTTGGTTCCATGACCAGTTGCTTGAGGAAGGCACCTGAAGGGAGTCCAGGATAAATCTGCTCTAGTTGATGCTGCTGCTGGAATGCTCCAGTCCACGTTTGGAATATTGAAGTCTCCAACCAGTACTACCTCACCCTTTGTCTGCCATCCTCTGGATGGCTAGCATTAGCTCCTATCTGTTTCTTCCTCCTGGGCTGGTGGTCTATAGACCACACCTGTGCGGATGGCTGGCCCCATTTTCCTTTCCAGCTTAACCCACAGTATCTCTCCCCATTTTGTTCCTCCTGGATCTCTGTGGCCCTTATGTCATTTTCACATACAGTGCCACTCTCCTCCCTTCTGCCTGCTCTGTCTTTCTGAATATGTTGTAGCCAGGTATGGCCAACTCCCAGTCGTGGTTATCATTACACCAGGTTTCAGTGATGGCCACAATGTCCAGGTCTGACTGCACCATGACAGCCTCCAGATCTTCCATCTTTTGCTAAGGCTCCTGGCATTTGCACATGACTTTCCATGATTTGACCTCCTAGACTGTTTCGCTGTTCTACTCCAGCCCCTTCCTTGGTTGTCCTTTATCCCTGGTTCACCTTGCTGTCTGCCTTTCTGCTGAATTTTGCCCCTATTCTGCCTATCCACCTCCTGGGCGCTAATCTCCATCTTTTGCACTTGGCTAACCTCCACATCCTTTCCTTCCATTTCTCTGGGTACCTCTATTTGGTTGTCCCTGTTTGGCAGTGTGGCATATGAGTTCTTGAGTGGAATAGGATCTGGGATGTGCCTCTGCCTGACTGATCTAACCCTCCCTGAGCCCACTGTCATCCAAGTACTCCTTGTTCTCCTCATCCTTTGAGGCAGCTGCATTGGACTGAGTGGTCTCTGGATAGGGGCGATGGTACTCCTGACCCAGTTTACTTCCGCTCTGAGTCTGGCTACCTCATCCCGCAGTCCAGAAAGATGCATGCAGATAGGGCAGCACCTCAGTGTCCAGAAGATCTGCCTGAATATGGCTGCCCCACAGCCACTGCATTGCACCACTCCCCACATTATACTGCAGTTATACTGCTATTCCACTACTTGTCTGCTACTGAAGCTCTCCTAGTTCCTTTTATTAATTTACTGTCCTAAAATCCTGCCACTGTTCCTCTATAATATTTGAAAATACATACACTTCATCTCACCTCTTTATCCTTACCATCAAAAGGTAACTACAATCACAATAATCTACCTTCTACTAATACAGATTCTATCACAGAATCAGAGCACAATGCAAAAATATCTGCTACTTAGCAACAACAAACAGGTGACAACAAACCAAGTTGATGTAGCTTTTTTTAAAATAGAGAAAAAAAATGTAGCAGTTTAAACCAATAGAAATCAGCAGTTTCAAAAGCACCTTGAACTACAAGAAGAACACAGTACCACACCTCTGCCACAATAACTAAACAGTTCTAAAACATTGGAGAAAGAAGAGAAAAATCAGAGACTGTTGTATGGAGATTTCGGCTGGAGTGCTTGGGGACCAGGAGCCCTGCAAAGCTGGCCTGGGGGGAGGAGCAGAAGCACTTATACGCAATGCAGAGCATGGGGTACTGGAGGCGAGAGTCAAGGGATGACCAATTTAGGGAAGCCAAGGCTTCGCAGAGGTGGCATCTTACATGAGACTGAGCGGCAAAGTGAGCCACCTTGTTGTACAGCACATGCAGTCTGTTACTCTCCAGTTTTGCCATGCTCTGCATAACTGGAGCAGCATAGGTCAGGGTGGGGAGGAGGACACTTGCAGCAATGGTTATCCTGGCCTCAGGGATCAGTTGGTCATTTAGGCGGTAGAGCATTCCTAGTTTGCGGTGGATAGTTTTTGTTACATGGTCAACATGGTTCTTTAGTGTAAAGCCCTGATCCAGTGTTAGACCCAAATATTTAAGAGAGCCCACCACCTCAATGCAGTTGCCAGATGAGGAGGTAAGTAGGAATGATGGGGTTCTGTCTTGGCCCAGGAATCTACGTCCAAATAACATAGCCTTGATTTTGCTTGTGTTGAGGACCAGCCTGTTCTCTGTTAGCCAGTCCTACAGCTTAACAAAGTCAGCCTGTCTAACTAGGTTGTCCAGAAATCTGTGTATGACAGCATCATCTGTGTACTGGACAACTAAGCTACCAACACAATGGCAACTTAGGTAATTGATGAACAGGGAAAAGAGAGGGGGCCCAGTATGGAACCTTGTAGTACCCCCTCCTTCAGGGGAAGTGGGTTGGCTGTTACCCCTTTCCACTTAACACTCTGAGTTGGGCAAGAGAGGTAGCTGTTGAACCAAGTGATAGAGTGAGGGTCTAGACCAATCCTGGCCAATTTAATCAGCAGGAGTTGGTGGTTGACAAGATCAAAGGCTTTGGGCAAGTCTATGAAGACCTCTCCCCTAGGGGTTCCTTTGTCCATGGCTCCAAATACATCAACTGAGTATTTTATCAGGGCAGTGTCAGTTACATGGTTTTGTCTGAAGCCATGTTGGGAGGGTGCTAGCAGCTGGTGTGTCTCCAGGTAGTCTCGGAGTTGCCCATAGACTAGCCTTTCTTGACTTTTAGACAAGGTGCAGAGCAGGGAGATTGGCCTGTAGTTGCCAATAGGTTCCCTGGGGCCTCCCTTGTGGATGGGAACCACATAAGCCTGCTTCCACATGTCAGGCACAGCACCTTCAAGTAGGAATCTGTTTAGGAGCCACTTAAGGGGTAGAGAGACAACCAGAGCCGCAGCCCTTAGCAGCCTTTGGTTGATGCCATTGGGGCTTCCTGTGCCTTTGATTTTAAGGGACTTGAAGAGGATAACCTCCTTTGCCTTGACCAGCCTCAGATGGAAAGGAGATCACATGGGGCAAGGAGTTTCTGGCATCCTGGACTTAGAATTTGGGGGTAGACCAGTCTTGTAGACATCAAGATTAATAAAGTGTTGATTAAGGGAGGAGGCAATTTGAAGGCTATCACTTAGAATTTGGCCATTGACCTCGATAGGGCCAGGTGGAGACTTACCGTTGCCTTTGAGAAGTTCATTGATATGGGCCCAGAACAATCTGGGATTACCTAGGTTTCTTTGTTGGAGATGTTTGACATACTCCCTTTTAGAAAGCTTGGTGGCTGGCTTACATTGGTTCCTGAGGGTCCTGTAGGACATGAGATCAGCTGACAGTGCTGAATGCTTGTGCTCCTTCCAGGCCTTGTCATGACTCACCATCAGAGATTTTAGTTCTGGAGTGATCCATTTGTAGCAGCTGCCTTTAGCTCATAACTTTTATAGGGGGGCGAAGAGGTTAGCTGCTGATGTGAAGGAGTTCTGGAAGTAGTCCAGTGCTTCATCCAGTGCTGGAAGGAGCCTTATGGGGCTCTAATCAAGGTTGCTAAGATACTCTTTAAAGTAGTCAGCAGAGAATTTCGAATAGTCATGAGTTGTGAGTATTCTGGGAGGAATCTTGAGTGACCTATTCTTCCAAGTGCAAAAGATTGCTGAGTGGTCACTCAGAGCATCAGCCATGGTGCCAGCCATCTGGATGTTATATGAGTTTGACACCAGAACCCAGTCTAGGGTGATGTGGTTCCCAGTTTTGTGGTTAAGTCTGGTTGCATCTGTGTTGACTTGCTCAAGGTTGGCGTCCAAAAGCAGGGCTTGAGAGCAAGTTCTGTGTCCTGGGCCCAGTTAAGGTTGAAGTCCCCGAGGATCAGGAGTTCCGATGAGACTTCGTCCGCTAGGACTTTGGTGAGGGACTCAAGGGATTGGAGGGCAACCTTGGGAGGATTGTAGATACACCCAATGGTAAGGTGCTTTGAGAGGCCAAGGGTGATCTGGATGAATAGAGATCTCCCACTGATGCGGTTGCAGCACTGTAGGGTGGTGAGTGATGCATCAAGTGAGTCTTTAGCATAGATTAGTACCCCTTCCCCTCTTTTGCAATCCCTGTCTTTACGAAAGATGTTATACTCCGAGACAGCAACCTCATGCGTCAGGGTATGTGCCTTCAGCCAGGTCTCAGAGACTGCTGGTTTGTAGAGATCTAGCCATGCTTGGACTTCATGGATTTTGTGGCGTAGGCTGCTGACATCCATGTGTTCTATCTTTAGGCCCTTGGAGGAGGTCCAGTGGGGATCATGGGGGGAGCCTATTGTAAGATTGACAACAGGGGAACCTGGATTTGGCTCAATATCACCTGCTAGGAGCACCAGTGCAGCCAGTAGGCAGAGTACTTTGGGATTGGTAGAGAGTAGGTCTCAGAGGTGAAGCCTTCATGAGCAATGAAGTACTCCATAGCATATACCCTTTTTCAAGAGCCCATGGGCAATCAGGAGTGACTCTGTCCCCTGGGAGGTAGGGTAGCCATATGGGGTGGAAGAGTGCAGGTAGGAGCACCTAGATTCAGTGTTATCTGGGTCACATAAGCACATGAGTCTGTCTACCCACAAGAGTGACAGGATATATATGGTAGCCAGGAGAAGACCCCTGTTTGGCAGTCCCAGAGGGAATTTGCCAGACCAAGTAGGGGGTAGATAGGTGGATGGAGGCAGGAGTCCTGCCCCTGGGATGCCATATCTGGGGAGGCAGTGGCCCAAATTAGATGCAGTGGTAACTACCTTATAGTGCAGGATACCGTGGCTAGCCAGTAGGTAAGTTAATTCAGGAGTAAAATAAATGACAATGCTGTATCACCCAGGAGGAGGGTTGGGGGGAGCAGAGTACTCCACTAACCACAGCTAGAGAAGATTACTAGGAGTGGTACGGGCAGTTGGAAGTGTATTTAAACAGGACTGGGGTGGTAGGGACAGTTGGAAGTGTTACCTTATATTATTAAGTTATGTTCTACCCAAAATTTCAGTTTGCAACTCGGACAAAGGCCAGTTTCCCTCCTCTATCATCTACTAAGATATAGCCTCCCACATCAGACCATGGCATCCTACATCAAGGACGTCTCCTCTATGTTCATGCCCCTCCTCCCACCAGGCCATAACTATAGAACATGTGCAGTTCCCAAGGATGGTATTGGCCCTATCAGTTCTCTATGTTTTATCTCTAGCAAATAGCAATCCTGCCCTTAATACAGCTACCGCTAAACCAATGTATGCTAGAAGGAGTAACAAAAGACTATTTAGTAGGCTAAGACACCACCTTAAAAACTACTACTGCTTCTCCTACTCTGTTTGGGAAATGTTGAATTAAACCCAGACCCACCTATTTCTCTGGACGCCCCTGAGGACCTCCCTCAATAAAAAGGGATTAGCTTTCTCCATATCAATGTCTGTAGTTTGCTAAAGAAGATTGACTCTATACAGACCTGGGTTCTACATGCATCTCCTGATTTCTTCATGATAACTGAATCCTGGCTCACACCCTCTTTCTATCAATGTACCTGGATATATCATCTACCGCTGTGATAGACCGACTAGAGGGGGAGGGGTTGCAATATATGTCAAAAGCAAATTCACAGTCACAGTCTTTGACTGTACCTCAAAGGCAAAGGAATTTGAATGCCTTGCTCTAAAATTATCACTTTCCAGCAAGAAATCACTCCTTATGGCAGAATGCTACCGATCACCGTCTGGTGGATGGGCACTTCTGCCACACCTTCAAAACCTTCTTGACTCTGCTAATACTGAATGTATTCTAATGGGGGATTTCAATCTAAATTGGAATGAGGCAGCTCTCTGAAACTGAAGGATCTATGCAATGTTAATGGTCTGTTACAAATGGCGACTGCTGTAACCAGACCTAACAGAAAAAACCCTGAGCGCAGCACCCTCCTGGACCTTATGCTAGTAAACAAACCTCACAATATCTCTCATACTGGAGTATTCTTCAATGATATAAGCGACCATTGCACTACTGTCTGCATCAGACATCCTTCCCAAATAAAAACAGCCTCCAAATTCAAACTGAAAAAATGCCTGAAAAAGTTCTGCCAGTACACTTTCCTGAAAGATCTAAGCAACATTCATTGGCAGGATTTCTATCTAGCTCCCACCTTTAACGAGGCATTTAACATCTTTCACAACCTCTTACTGGGGCTAATAGACAAACACGCCCCCACTAAGACTGATCAAATCAAAAAATAAAACTCCTGGCTGGTTCTCTCCCATCCTGAATAAAGCACTTAGGGATAGGGACTACTGGTGGAAAAAAGTGAGGAAATCCCACCTCGAGGCTGATTGGTTAGCATTCTGTACCACTAGGAATGCTTGTACCAAGCTAATTAGGTCAGAAAAAGCTAGGTACTTCCAAAAAGAACTATAAGACAATAAAAACAACCCTGCCAAATTTTGGAACATCCTCAAAGAAGTCGAAGGTCAGTGCACAGCAACACCCCTTCCAAACAAAATTGTGTCTGATGGTACCACTTATACGGACAAAGCTGATATACTAGAGAAGTTTAATGATCACTTTGCCCACTGCAGGGCTTGCCTTTGACACCTCACCTATCAGCAAACTTAGCCCAGCAAGAGACTACATTGTTGGCTTCACTGATAACCACAACCATTACAAACCACATCCCACCCCTTCAGCTTCCTCACAATTATGTTCGAGCAAGTGGAGGACCTCCTCCTTTCTCTGGATACAAAAAAGAGTGCGGGTGCAGATAATATTGAACCTGACTTCCTAAAACTTGGCCATACCTATCTGACCGCCCCCATTACACACTTATTCAACAACTCTCTGATTCAAGGTGAGCTACCTGTCTCGTGGAAAACTGCCCACATCCTACCATTATTCAAGACTGGGGATCCGAGTGATCTGAACAATTATCGGCCTATTTCTATACTATCCGTTCTCTCTAAATTACTTGAAAAAATTGTCAACATCCAACTTAGAGAACATTTGGATTCACAAAAGTCACTAAACCCTGCTCAGTCCAGCTTCAGAGCCAAACACAGTACAGTATCGGCTCTTGCCAAAGTAACTACAGACTGGCAAATGGCCTTGGACTCTAAGAAGCATGTATTTGCCCTCTTCCTTGATCTAAGTAAGGCCTTCGATACTGTGGATCATACCTTCATGCTTACTGCACCGAGTAACATCGAACTTGATAGTTCTGTCATTAAATGGTTCACCAGCTACCTAACCCATAGGTTACAACAAGTCAAAGCCATAGGAGATCTGTTCCCACAAAAATCCTTGTTACGAGGAGTCCCACAAGGCTCCATCCTGGGCCCTATCCTCTTTGCAATATACATCAATAATCTGGACTCGCAACTGGGCACAGCAAATGTGCACTTATTCACAGTTGATACTGTACTCTATACCACACATTCATCCTTGGATTTGGCCCATGAGTACTTACAGAAAGACTTTATCACCCTCCAATACAACCTTCTCTCTCATAAGCTCCTCCTCAACGCCAAAAAGACTAAAGCAATGATTCTCTCACCAAAGTCTACTTCTGGATGTCCACATATCACACAGATCCGAACACTCTTAGATGAACCCCTTGAAGTAGTGGATACCTTTAAATACCTAGGGTTCTTGCTGGATAACAAGCTCAACTTTCTGTGCCACTTAAATGAAACCTTGAAGAAACTAAGACAGCGATTAGGTTTATTCTATCACATTAAACACCTACTTACATTAGAAGCCAGAATGAGACTAGTACAAACTACATTCCTACCTATACTGGACTACGCTGACTTCCTTTATAGTCATTGCCCATCAATGATGCTAAACAAACTGGACACCCTTTACCGCTGGGCTTTAAGATTTATCCTAAATCTACCCCGTGGTACACATCACTGTCGTCTATACAAGGTTTTGGGATGGACCTCACTCTCAACTAGAAGACAACGGAATGCTCTCCTCTGTTTTTTTAGAGCATTATCTGATAACCTCCCTGCATACATCTCGAACCTCTTCAAATGGGCAAAAGGTTCCTATGGCCTGATCTGCTTCCAGATTCCTAGAGTGAAAACTACCCTTGGCTCAGCAGCAATCAACTTCTCACTTCCATCATTTTGGAACACTATGCAAGACTCATTAAAATTATCCTCACTTCCAAGCATTTTCACATTCAAAGCTCTATTAATGGATTATCTGAAGGAATCATACAACTGTTTCAGACGCAGATGACCCCTAAGCCCTGGGTGCCACTCTCAAATCCTGCGCCTAAGTATCTCATCTACCCCACATTCCTAACAACAGAAACCTAGGACCTACAAGCCTAGTTCCCTTAATCTGAGATGGCCCTGCCTATTCTCTACCTTTTACCTATTCTAGGCTCCATCTTGGCTGTCTACTCTTTCACCCCAATTTCTACCATATTCCTTACTACCTCCTTATTTTTTATCATTTAGGTATGAGCGCTTACTTAGCAGAGACTATATGGGATTGTTGTCTCTTCTCATTCCAGTAAAGCTTATCATTATGTACCTTTGCATGTTAATTATGTTGTCTGGTATGTATAGGCCCATATTGTCTGGCACCTTCACAATGTTTTTTTTTTTTTTGCACCGCTGTCCACCGTAATTGTAATCTTATGAAGAGTACTGTATTGTATTAATGCCCAGGACCACCTTGAAAATGAGCTTGCTCAATGGTGTTTATGCCGGTTAAATAAAGTGATTGATTGATTTAAACAGGCCAAGGATTGGGGTGGGTGGTGGGTGAAAATCAGGCTCCTAGCACTCCCGTCCTGGAGATAATCAGTCCCTGAGGGCTAGTCCATACCTGGGCTTCTGTGAGGGGCTGGTGGCTTCAGACACAGACCACGGATGGCAGTCTGGCAGGTCAGGTTCATCAGAGAATCATGGCAAATAGTAGTTCAGTTCTAAGAAACAGATCTAAACAGCAGCCAGAGTGAGGGAGCCTGACCTATATTACAAAGGACTCCCTGAATAAGTATGACTTCAGGCCTCTCTTAAAAGCCTCCAGCAAGGGAGCCTCCCTCTAAGATCTTGGGAGTGAGTTCCACTGGGCCAGTCCTGCTACTTTACATGCTCAATCACCAGGAGACTTTAGCCATGCCCTGGGAACCACTAGGAGGCCCACCTTGGAGGAGCGGAGAGGACACTGAGTATGGTAAGGAGTCAGGAGGCTACTCAGATAGCTACGGCCTAGTCCATATAGAGTTTTATAACAGTAAGCTGACCTTGAAGGTACAGGGTAATTCTCCATCTCACTGGCAGCCAGTGAAGGTCACACAGGACTGGAGTCACATGGCAAGATCTTAGGAGGTCCATCAGCAACCTGGCCACTGCATTCTGCACTAGCTACAAGTGACACAGGACCCCTTCATTTTTCCAAAGTAGAGAGCATTACAGTAGTCAAGTCTGGAGGTCACAAAAGCATGTACTAGTAAGGGCAAGTCATCTAGTGGGATTACAGCTTTAATATGGGCGATATTCCTCAGATAGTAAAAGCCACTCTAGACAACAGATGATGCCTGAGCCTCCATTGCCAATCTGTGATCCAAAATGACCCCCAGATTGTTCATCTTAGCAGAGGCAGCAAGTGTAGATGAGCCAAGCACCAGGCCAGTCACCTCCCCTACCACACCTGTACCCTGCCGACAACCAGGCTCAATCACCAGAACCTCAGTCTTGTCCAAATTGAGCTTTAGCCAGCCAAAGGACATCCAGTCCTAGATCTTGGGCAGACATAAATTCAGTACCTCTATCATGTCACATGCCCTGGGTGCAAATGACAAATACAGCTGGGTATCATCTGCATAGCAATGAAATCCCATACACTACTGTTGAATGATCTCTCCCAGGGGCAGCATGTATACTGCAAACAACATAGGTAAGAGGATCAAGCCCTGAGGAACTCCACACAATAGGGGCTTCAGGAGTGAGGAGAAAGTCCCCATCACCAAACTCTGTGTCCTATCTGTGAGGAAGGACTCAAACCATCTGATGACCATGCCAGCAAGTCCACAGAGCTCCTTAAGGTGATCCAACAACAAACCATGATCCACAGTGTTAAATGCTGAAGAGAGGTTGAAGAGGATGAGAACTTGGCTGTTTCCCTCTATCTCTATCCATGAGGAGATCATTATGCAACTTGACTAACGTGGTCTCTGTACTGTACCAAGACCTAAATCCCAACTGCCGAGGTTCATAGATGTCAAATGTCATGAGATGTGCCTCGAGTTGCAGAGCCACTATTTTCTCAATAACCTTTCCCAGGAAGGGAAGGAAAGACATTGCTCTATAAGGCACTAAGCAGTCTTGGTCCAGGAATTATTTCTTCAGAAGGGACTTCGCCAGTGCCTCTTTTAAGGCACTAGGGAAGGACCCCTCTGAGAGGGAGTACTGGACAATCTTAGCAAACACTTGACCTACAGATCCAACAAAGCCCACGAGGAGATGGGTTGGGCCTGGGTCCAGTTCACAACAAGTGGGCTGCAACTTCAAGATTACCCCATAAACCTTTTCCATCACCACTGGCCTAAATGGTTCCATGTCATATAAGTGAATATATTTTGGCAACTCGCACAACAGCAAGCACAGTTCGCTGAATACAAAATAGCCAACACAACGACCCTGATGACTACAAAACCAATGAACAGCTGCACAGTAAAAGCAATATTTAATGTGGAGGGCTTTGCCCCCACACCCCCTGAACTAAAATAATAAACTCCAGGGGGCGGCAGACACTGAGGGAAAGCGGAAATACATGGGAGGGGGAAAGCAGTATGCAGGGCACCATCACATCTGGGGAACAAGTAAAAAAAAATATCATAGGCAACACTATAAGCATATAAGCCTGACATCTGTGTTGGGTAAAATCTTTGAAAGGTTACTGCAGAAACATGATACAACATCTAACAAATATAGGGCACTATGATTTGACTCAACATGGTTTCGTGACTGGTAGATCATGTTTGATGAACCTGTTGTGTTTCTTTGAACCAATTAGTGCTGCTTTGGACGAAGGAATGCCAGTAAGATGTGATGTTCCTAGATTTCTCAAAAGCTTTTGACTCCGTCTCTATTAAAATCCTTGTTCAGGAATTGATTAAACTTCAGTTACATCCAAATATAATTAGATGGATTAACTCCTGGTTAAGCAGCAGAACCCAATATGTGTTAATTAGGGGATACAAATCCTCTTGGGGAGAATAAACGAGTGGGGTTCCCCAGGGCTCAGTTTTGAGCCCAATTTTATTTAACATTCTATTATCCACTATACAAGTTCCACCAGGTACTTGGTCTTGTAAGTATGCTGATGATTGCAAAATGGGTGGTATAGTCTACAATGCAGAATCCACCAAACTATTTCAAGATAGCTTAGATCATCTAGCAAACTGGGCACAAGAACATAAATTAATGTTTAATGAACAAAAGTACAAAGTTATGCACTTTGGAACTAACAATTTAAATTTCCAGTACATAATTAATAATATACTATTAGAAGTCAGCACTATTGAAAGAGACCTTGGGGTTTGGATCACTAATAACTTAAAGTTTGATTTTCATACTGATATAACCATCAGGAAATGTAATCAAATTATACGCTGTATTTTGAGGTCCATTAGCAGTAAGGGCACTGTGGTTATTCTCCCTCTGTACACTGCACTTGTTCACCCACATATGGAGTACCGTTTACCTATTTGTGCTCCCTACTCTATCCAGGGGAGAAATAGATTAGAAAGAGTACGAAAAAAAACCTGCCAGACAAATCTCAGTAGTTAAGGGTTTTCAATACCATAACAGACTAAAGCATTTGCAGTTGTTTTCTATGGCATACAGAAGACTGAGGGGTAAATTGTGTCTGATTTTCAGAGCTTACAATAACCCAGAATTGTTTGAATTAATTGGTTTAAATAAAAGTCCAATTCATTATAAAGACACAAGGTCACATAACCACAGATTAATTGGAGAAATAAACAAAGCTGTCAAAAGAAGTCAGTGGTTCACTCAGAGAGTTGTCAACATTTGGAACACGCTGCCAAGACATGTGGTTGGAAAGAAAGTATGACAGTTTTTAAAAATAGATTGGATATTTCTGTGGGTGAAAAAAAATGTATTTGTTCCACCATTTCATAGGTTTCATAGGTTTTTCTGAGCTTCTTAGAGACCGAGGTCCATTACAGCTCATTAATGGAATTCTAAGGGTACCCAGTAATGCTACTGCTAGACATATAGTGGTCAAGAGAAGATTTAAATGCCTCCATAGTCTTACAACCCACCACCTCAATAGGTAGTTCATTCCAGATTTTAACCACTTTCACTGAAAACCAGTGTTTTCTAGCCTGTGCAGTGAACCTGTCCCCCTTTATCTGCAGTGGATGGGCCCTTGTGTTGTAGAACTGGTCTCTGAGTGTGAAGCCTAACTTCCAACAGATATTGATCTGACAGAGCTCTAAAAATCAGGCACATATCCCCCCTTCAATCCATCAAAACTTAAATGGTGGCAAGTTTATCCATGGACCTCAGTCTCTCTGAACTTGATTCCCAACTATGAAGCTATGAAACACAACACTAAAAGGAACATGCCTACAGCCAGTCCCAAACCTGGGACCATCACCACAGCAGTCAGCGACCCTATCTGCCATGCAAGACAGACAGCTTGGTAGCAGCAGGCTGCACTGCTGTATTCATCCAGCATAACACCGCACCTCCCTAGCCTCCCTGTGCTTCACCCTTGCTATTTTGTTCCTCCTTAATCACGATTCCCCACAATGGCTAACCTTCCCCCCTCGCAACTCTGGTAGTTGACCAAATTAAGTTGCTCATTCTGCAGTCGCTCATTTTGGTTCACTAACAAAATGTGCTACAGCCTAAACTCACTCCAGACAAAAGGAATACTCCTTGCAACAGCCACCTCTCCACTGCAGCACCGTGACAACCCTGTTGGGGAAATCCCAGATCTGATTGAGGGCACTCTATCAGAGAGGAACTGAGTGAACTCTTTGCACTTGGCAGCTGAAATTGCTCTCTTTAGCTGCAGATAGGTATGATGGAGTAACCTGTCCACAGTCCAAAAGAGCTGAACCTATCTGTTCTTCCCTGAAGCAATCTCCACTGACAGGAGTACTGTCTTCTTATGGATCCCTGGTCTTCATCTCCCTGAGCTCCCCATCAAACCACAGGGATCTCAAGCGAGAAGGCCTGGGTCATATATGCATTAGTGCGACAGAGTGAATAGCTGAGGCAACAGCCCTATTGTAAGCTATTACCATCTCTCCCGAACTTGCCCCACAAGCAACCATCACATCCAAGAGGTTCAATACCACCTGAAGTCCTGCTGAGCACAATCTCCTCAAAGGGCAGTATCAGACCATCTCCACAGGGGATGGACTGTCAGGAGGGGCCCGAATGAGAACTTTACTGTGAGAATACTAAGTCCAAGGCATGACCATGTCTGTGGGTCACAGTAGTAACGACTTGTGGGAGGCCCAGCGAATCCATCATCTGGAGGAAGTCTTGTCCAAACTGCAAGAGTTCATCATTCATCCAAGCATTGAAATCACTGAAAATCAACCACCTGGGTGATTCCAGTACTCTCTGGGTGACAAAGTCAACATCCTCCTACAGAAATTCCCTCTCATGCCCAGGAGGCCAGTACACCAAAAGGGTTCTGCAACCTGGACCTGGATCCCCTTGTTTGGCCATGCATTCAAATGATGAACTAGAACCCACTGGATGCACCAAAAAGTTCAGATTGGATCTAAAGCATATGGTCACACCCCCACTCCCACCCCTGCAGTCCCTCCTCAAGCAGTGAACCACAGAAAATCCATCCTGAAAAGATGCCTCCAAAATTGGACTGGTGTCATCACCCAGCCGGGTCTCCATGATGCAAGCCAGATCAGTCGAGGAAATCAAGTCCACTATAATGGCAGTCTTGTTCCTGATTGAGCTTGCATTACAAAGCACTGCCTGATGGGGACTGGCAGTGGTTGCTGGCCTGACAGCTTCCTGCCCACTCAGTCTGGTGGGAACCCTGAGTATGGGACCCAAACATGTCTGGCCTCTTCCTAGTTCCCATTTTGCCCCAGGGTGCCTCCCAGTCCTCATCACCCCAATATTGCTGTCTCCATTAGCAACCCTCACACCATGCCATCTACCATCCTATCTTGTCTCAGTGCCAACCTCCACAGCACCTATATGCAATTGCTGCCTGGGAGTGGTCACTAAAGAGACACTGTCAACCTTGTTTGCATCATATTATTTTTAGGTAAAACTCCACATTTTTTGATTGCTTACCTTCTCTAAAATTCATTGATGTTGCTGGTTGTTTTATCTTCCTCCTTGCTTATTAGAACCAAACTGCATGGCAAAGTATACCAATGCCCAGTTCTATTTTGCTTCAAATCATTGAACTACTCTTAGTGCACACTTTCTGAACATTAGAAACACCCTCAAACAGTGCAGCCATTCATGGCAGAAGAGTCTCCTGTACTCCCACTGCATAATGAGTGGCTAGATTGTGTTGGGGTATTCTTGAGTCCAGGAAAGATGCAGTGGGAACAGGTCAAGAAATGTAAACAAACATGTTTCGGTGTGGTAACACCAATATGGTGGGCAGTCAGTTTTTCACTTTTTAAAAGAAAAAAAGGGATCTGTATCAAACTACCAGCTGCATCAACAGTCTCTATAGAATGTGAACAATCATAAAATGTGTTTTTAAACTAGGGACACTTTGAGGCTTAAGGGGGTTGACAGTGTCCCTTTAAAGAGATGGAGGTCCAGCAGCTGGGGTGGAGAGTAGCTAAGCCTTAGGGGCCCAGAACCCACACACCTCATTCCATTGGCTGTTCACTAATACCCTAGAACAATATCCTATTCTTGTAAATCAGACCCAAAACTTCAAACCACACACCCTTCCCTCACTTACCCTAAACCCTATACACACATCCAAACACACACACACACAAGCACGCACGCACGCATACACTTCCCTGAACAATAAATTAAACAATACAGACACAAAGAACAACCAACCACTAACCTAATATACAGCCAACCAGATGACCTACCTCCCCAATAAACCATAAAAATTTCTCTAAACAAAAAACAATTAACGTGTATCAGAGAATCCAGATCCAGATACTGTGCCAACAGAAGGGGACAGTCTTTGTATAATATCAGTACAATGACTGGGTCTTCCTTTTTTCCTAAGAAAATCTGTGGTGTTATTTGCTGTAAAAAAGGAGTGTTTATTATGGCAAACACGCACATGGTTTTTCTTATTCTGCGCATCCGCTCACCACAACACTTCCTCCCAGACTGCTGGCCGGTGACCACCTCCTCTAAAAAGATGGAACTACCACTGGGACTCAGCAGTAAGTCACCACAAACAAAATAAAAAAAACCTTCCACCTGCAAGCAGGAAAAATTAAAAAACAGAAATCAATTAAATAAATGAATAAAAACGGCTGCGGACTGTGTACTTGAACCAAAGTGGACCGCGGCCACACAGGAGTCAGGGCCATCTGTTATATTTTAATTTTATATAATTGCTGTGGCCAAAAAGGAAGTCTCAGCAATTATATCAAATAAAATATGGGGTGTTGTGTGTAAACTCATAGTTTACACATACCCTTGAGGTTAGATGTTTTTCATGAACCCCTCGAGCTTCGCTCTCGGGATTTATGTAGCATCCAGTCTCTCGGGTGTGTGTAAACTTCTCATTACACACAGCACCCCATACTTTATTCTTTAAATAATAACTGGGTTGCATTTTTTCCCTAAGGGAAACCCAGTTATAATTCGCTATTGTAACCCGTGGGTTATAATTGCTAACACATGCCGGATTTCCCTTGATCAGACCATGTGGCAGCCGCAGCTCTTCCCTTTCTCAGCTCCAACCACCTTTCCTTACCACTGCAGACATCACCACCACTCAGACCCAGCGATAAGTTTAAAAAAAACATCACTGGGCTACAATAGTTCAAACTGGGCTACTTTAACAAAGAAAAAAAAAAGGTTAACGTTTCTTTCGGCACCTGCTTTCGACCTTGGACCATGCTGACCTGACTTGACCGTGGCTGCACATGGACATCTTTTATTTTATATAATTGCTATGGTGAGAAAACAATACCCAGCAATTATATAAAATAAAACATTGGACTGTGTGCTTAATGAGAGTTTTACACACATCCTTGGTGTTGGATACTTAAATTAACCCTTCGAGCTTCGCTCTTGGGGTTCATGTAGCACCCAACACCTCGTGTGTGTGTGTGTGTAAAATTCTCATTAAGCACACAACCCCATGTATTATTCTATATATAATTCCCAGTTCAGACACTTGTTATAATTCAGCTCTGCTGCCACCAGAACAAGTCCCAGTTCAAGAAGCAGTAGAAGTGCCCCCCCCACCCCGCAGCACTCTCACTACTGCTGTGGGGGTTAACTAACAAAAGCAGGAGAAAGAGATGAAAGACAATGTTCAATTTCTCCCACCACTTGTACCTTCCAGGGCAATGGTAGGGATCAGAGTTTTGTCCCAGCTTTCCTTTCTCCTATCTGGGAACAGTCACCAGCAACAACTCATGTACTCCAACTCTGTGAGCACACTGCCTGATCTTCGTCCTGCGTTCACAGGATCTCCAGGAAACCTGTAGGCTTGATCACTCCTCACTGACTCCAGCTCCCTGCAAGTCCTTTCCCGGACCCTCAGAGGTCTTCCCGGACTGGGTCAACATGCCAGCCCCAGTTTCCATTTTATTTTAGCACCAAAACCCTGCCTGCTCCAGCCAGCTGAGGATGTTACTGCTCTATTCCTGCTATGGCCAGTGCTGAGAAAGCAGTGATAGGTATGTCCCAACTTTTGTATGTAACTTTACAAGCTACACAGTTTGAAATACTGATGCAAATCCCTAGGGTACAGCACAGTATCAGAGCCTGGACTACAAATAAAAAATCTAGCTCCTATTACTATTTCACTGCACTGACCCTAACTGCTACTCACTTCCCTAAGCCTAAAATCTAACAGAAAAATACATATGCTCTCACAAAAATGCTGTTGTTTGCATCACTTCATTTAAATCTTTACCCATATGGGCTTTCAACTTGTGTTGCCAAAAGGCTTCTCTCCTAAGTAAAAGGTTGTTTAGGTCACCACCTCTAGGACCTGTATGGGCGACTTTCACTCCATAAATGCTAAATGTATGTTTTTGCTGTCTGTTGTTTACTTACATGTAAAACCTGTGCATTTTCTATGTAAGCAATAACTCATGACAGGGTATGGGGTTATTGGGGATTAATCAACACCCTGGGTGCGGTGGCCTCATGCCCTCACAGCACTCATGGTGTTGATTAATCCCCAATAACCCTATACCCTGGAGTGGGTTATTGCGTTTATAACGTGGGGTATTTTGAAAATCCACCACAAACCACAGAAATGTCTTTTTCTTATGTTTAACTGTGGAAAATATTATTGTATCCTTCTGAGGTTAAAAAGTAGTCCCCATACCTCTTCCATATATTATGTAGGTTATGAACATACAAATGGCAGAAATAGAGTGCTGAAATTATTTCTGACATTTGAATGTGCATAAACAACATAAAATATGCATTAATCCCTTTCTCCTCATTCTTGCTGTCTTGGGTCTCTACTCCTCGCTCTGCATGCTGTGGACAGTCTCACACACACATGAAAACTCAAGCGACAGAGAGACACAAAACACTGCACGACTTCTGAGAGAGAGAGAGAAAGAGACACACGGGACACTGTACGATTTCTGATTTCAAGTTACTCACACACACTCTCTGTCTCTCTCTCTCTCTCAGGGTATCACAGACACCCCACCACAGACACTGCAGGTCACCTTCGCACTGTCTTGCTTGCCCCTCCTCTGTCAAGGACTCATGCCCACTCTCTCTCTGTCTCTCTCTCTCTCCTCCTAGCACGGTGCTGTGATTTTCTCTCTCTGGCATGCTGTTGATGGTATGGGCAGTGGACATCATCGGAAGCAGGACCTGAATAATGGAGGACATTCTATGTTATGCACATATAAATGCTACAAATCGTGTCCTGAACTAATATCTATACTGCTGTGTCCCACTCTGTCTCTGTCTTGACATCACAATAATTGCCTGCCAAACACGCAAAAAGAAACTACCTGCTGCATCTGGTGCTCCTCCACACATTACACTTTATCAGTGCGTTTGTGACTACTCGTGATCACTGACAACACTACCTAATGGACTTCCTCTACACCGACAACACTATAGGAGTCTTCGCAATAGAGGTTAAATGAAGTAATATCCAAAATCTTTTGTTTAAAATATATATAACCTGCTCATTATGCCCAAATTCTCCTTGTAGAAAATGTTTCTATGGACAGATAAAAAACACATCTCAAACCAATCCTGCTCACAATTACTGATTCAAAAAGCTCAAACTTCTCTTAATTACTTATATATGTATTATCGTTGTTGAGTACTTTAACATGTTAAATTTTGATGAATTAGACAGACTTACTGATAAGAGGTCTGTACCTCTTTCTATATCTGATACGGATGAGCAGAGGATTTTGGTGAACTTTAGAACTAACAGAGAATTTAGTGGCACCACTCCAACTTATTCAGTTACTAACCAAGTTGAGTACCTGAAACAAAAACAAGCTAAATTGGAATGGCATGCTTTAACATTAACACAATAACCTAAACAGAAACGCATCCCTAGGGGACTTCGTATTTTTGTTGAAGCAAACTTAGGATACGTAGATATGGATTTGGATATTAAATGGGATGGGGTAAGAAATAGGTGTTCCAAAGATTTTATACTGTTAATAATAGAATCCATTATGAAAGAACTACAGAGAATAGATATTGAAATTAATCAGTATAATATAGAGAGTAAGAATAAATATAATCCTGAGGAACTGACTGATTTTTTGGAAAAAGTGAACACTAATCTTCAAGAATTTGAGGAAGAATTATGAGCTACAAAACTACATAAATTCGAGAGGGACCTAAATGATTATAAAAATAATCAGGTTTATACTTTTTTGAATAAAAAAACAGGTATTAATAAAACTTTCCAATATAATTTGGATTCAGAATCCTCAGCAGTGAGTTCAGGAAGTGATGCAGAAGGTGAACTTCCACCCAATAGAAGCAGAGGCTCCCATTTTTTTGGAAAGGGGGTATCAAGGCAGAAGACCTTTCCATCAGAGAGGCAGGAGAGGATACCAGTATACCAAGGAAAGCCAAACACAGAAAGTACCGGTGGATATACAACACCCAGGCCCCTCAAATGCCATAGAAAAAGGCACAGGCACAGATACAGGACTTGTAGAAAAAAGAAAAGGCAAGAAAGGATAAGAGGTCCCACTGGAGGCCAGGACAACGTGATCAACAACAATGAAAACCAATTGGTATATAACATATCTAAGAGGGAACTTACTGACTTTGAGATAGAAGTTTTTGGTAAAGGTTTAACATTTTGCTCTCATAGCCAAATAAAGGAATTTGAAGTAAAACTAGATTTGAATAGTTTCTTTAGGAAGTTAAAACTAAGGTACTTTTTTGGTTCTCAGCCATCTAAAGAGGTAAATGTTAAGGAATCAGAGAAAAAGATGACTCTTACGAATAAATTACATCTCAAATCAAGATTTATGCCCTCAGTTACACCAAATATGATAGAGACTTATATGGCACTTGTGACTAGAGATGTGGAGGAAATATTTAAAAAGGAAAGAAATACAGATAGAAGGAGGAGGTATAATCTGTCTGCACAACAATTTGTAGCACTAAGAAATTTAGAGAATGATCATAGTATAATTATTAAAAATGCGGATAAAGGTGGCACAGTTGTTGTTATGGATTATTTACAATATCAATGTATGTGTTTAGAATTATTACAGGTTGAGGAAAACTGTATCCCTTTAGAATCATGACCCCACACAATGTGTTTCAGATTTGGTGCAGGCCCTTTTAATAAGGGCTTATGATGAACAACAAATTACAGAATGGGAAAAAGAATCATTATTTAGGGCAAATCCAACTATCCCAGTATTCTGTACCCTCCCCAAAATACATAAGAATTTAAGGGTACCACCTGGCAGACCGATAATTGCAGGTATTAATTCAATACTTGAACCACTTTCTATCTTCATTGACCATCATATTAGGCCATTTGTTGAGTTAACTGAATCTTATATACGAGACTCAACAGATGTGGTTACTAATGTTGAAAATTTGAATAATAGTAACTTTGATACACAAAATTGTATACTAGTGACATGGGATGTTAAAGACTTATACATGTCCATTCCACATAGAAATGGATGTGAGGTCCTGAAAGCTTTTTTAGACCGCTATAGAGAGGATGAGAAACCGTCCAATGAAACATTAGTTAAATGGACAGAGGCAGTATTGACACAAAATTATTTTTGATTTGAAAAACAATTTTATTTACAAATAAAAAGAACAGCCATGGGATCTAGCATGGCTCCATCCTATGCAAACATCTATATGTCTAATTTTAAGAATAAGTGTGTACACAGTGATAAGAAGTTTTATAGAAACAAGTTAGGATTTTTGAAACGCTTTATAGATGATATTTTTGTATTTTGGTTGAGAACGGTAAAGGAATTGCATAGCTTTAACCAATATATAAATGAGTGTACTGATCATTTATCCTTCACCATGAATTTTAGCACTGAACAGATTCTTATTATGGATTTACTGATTTATAAACTTGATGATCGATTGGTTACAAAATTGTTTCGTAAAACAATAGATAAAAATTCTATCTTACATGCACGTAGTTTTCATCCTAAAAAGTTGATTGACTCAATTCCTTTTGGAAAATTGGTCAGAGTGAAATGGAATTGCACTGAATTATCAGAGTTTGATCAAGCATAAAATAAGATAACACAGAGACTTAGAGCTAGGGGACATAAGCAGGAGGTCCTATACAATGCTGAACAAAAGGTACTGACAAGGAATAGTGGTGACCTTTTAACCCCTCGGAATAAGGAACAGATGGATAAAGGTAGAATTGTTTTTTCTACAGTGTATAGTGATGTCTTTTTTACTATCAGAAACACTGTTAACAAATATTGGCACGTGTTACATACAACACCTTTAGCGTGTCAAATATTTCAACACCTTCCTCTTACTGTTCCTAAAAGGAATAAGACATTAGGGAACAGACTTATGAAATCAGATCATAGAGTACCTGACACTAGACCTTCTCATTTTTTGAATTTGTCAGAGGTAAAAGGTAATTTCCCATGTGGGCATTGCATTAATTGTAATAACACATATAAAATAAAAAAAAATAGAAATACATTTCGAGATGAGGACATTATTATAGAACAGTTTATTAATTGTTCTACATCTGGTGTCATTTATGTGCTCAAATGTCCATGTGACAAAGTGTATGTAGGAAAAACGGAGAGACAACTTAAAACTCGAATAATTGAACATAAGGGTGATATTAGGAGAAAAGATTTAAAGTCACCGATTGCTAGACATTTTATGGAACAGGGACATCAGCTTCCTCAATTATGATTTTTTGGTATTGAGAAAGTACTTCCCACCCCTAGAGGGGGAGACTATAGAATACAAATTTTAACTAGAGAGGCATATTACATAGATTTAATGCCACTAACCCAAAATTTGGTTTAAATGATATTATCAACTGGCAGCCTATTTTATGAAGAATGAATGAGTTGTAACATTGGAGACTATCAGAAACATAGGATATCTATTGATATATAGAATTTGAGCCATTTTGGATAACTCTTTCTATACTTAAGATATTTTCAATAGTAATTAAATGAAAAAAAAAATATCTAATAGGTACTATTAAAAGTGTATAAATTACTAACAATATAATGAGATTAGGTTGTGTAAATGTATTTGGGTTTTTATCACTAGTTCTATTGACTCTGATTATTTATAATATCGTGGGTTATTGATAGTAGAAATGCATGATTTGCTTGTATGAATGTATAATAGTTTTATAGTGAGGGTCTATGAAGAATTGCGACCAGTTTCCAGTGACCAGCTATTAAAATAAATATGGGATAGGCAGAAAACCATGTTACTTTATATGGTGCTGCTTTTAGAAGCAGGTCGGGCACAGACAAGAGAGCGCAAACAATGCAAGAGGATTTTTCCTAGAGTGGTGATGCGCTTTCTTCAGCGCCCGATTCTTTGACTATATAATGGAGCACAGAACAGGTGCAGCACCTCTAAACATGTAGAGAGAGCGAGAGGTGCTGCCTTGCTGTTATCTATGGTCAGACTTGTGCTCATGAAGGAGAAATTGAAAGTAAGGACATTATCATATCATATGAAAATATAAGTAATTAAGAGAAGTTTGAGCTTTTTGAATCAATAATTGTGAACAGGATTGGTTTGAGATGTGTTTTTATCTGTCCAAAGAAAATTTTCTACATGGAGGATTTGGGCATAATGAGCAGGTTATATATATTTTAAACAAAAGATTTTGGATATTACTTCATTTAACCTCTATTATGAATTAAGACTCCTAATGATATATTATTTGTTGCAGACATATACAATGAAGTTCAGACCTTAAAAATAGGTTTATGAAGTCTATATACGACAGAACTTTTTAGGTAAGCACATAAGGTGTAAAATCACAATATGTGATTTGTTCTGGTTTATAAGAGAAAGCGTGAGGATATTTAGAAACTGAGTTTAAGTTGTCTAAATGAATTATAGCACAGCAGGATCTGATATTCATGTGTAACAATGAGACAGAATATGAAGTTACAGGATGAAAAGTATCATTTTAAAATGATGGACTGTTGTTATTGGTTTTTGATTATGTCTTTAAGATTAGACACTGCTATATTTTTGTTTATAAGTATTGTATCTGTCTAAGAATGGCATGTTGAGATGTAATATTTGTTAATATATTGCTATGTAGAACTTCAAGTAATTGACAGAGAACTATATAGAAGATATTTTTCTAAGGTTTTAAATAAACTAACAGTAAAAATCTTTATGTTATAATATTATTTTAGGAATTGCCACAAAGGGAAATAAAGAAAATAAGCATATGTGGCACACAGCATTCAATTTGATTTGGTAAGCAGAGTCAGAGTTTTGGTGATTTACCAAGTATTATTAGAAAAAGTGAAACTGAACAATTAATTTGATATGTGTTTAACCACATCAGAGATAATACATTAAATATTTTCTGAATTGCTTCTATTAGATATGGCATGGTACTGATGAAGGCTTTGTTGAAACGTATATGAATGGAACCCAGCAGTATATGTGTGGATTCTTTATATGGTATCTGAATACAAAAAAATAAAAAAATAAAAGAGTTTTTTATGATACAAGAATATTATGGGTGAGCAGGCCTTTATTTACCAATCTGATAACTGCTGAACTGATATCTGCCATTTCTTGTGCATAGCATACTTGCAAACACTTACTGCTGTTCAGCTGCAGCACTGCTCTGTCCCACTCTGTCTCTGTCTTGACATCACAATAATTGCCTGCCAAACACACAAAAAGAAACTATCTGCTCCGTCTGACACTCCTCCACACATCACACTTTATCAGCGTGTTTGCGACTACCCGGGATCACTGACAACACTACCTAATGGGCTTCCTCCACAGCAACAACACTTCCCCAATCACAGAGAGACAGAGAGAGAAAAGGAATTCTCTTTTGCATGACTGGCTCACTGTCGCTCACTCTCTCTATCGCTCTCTCATGCACCGTCAGGGAAGCACTGCATTTGGCAAAAGTCGGGGGGGGGGGCAGTCACAAAATAAACAATTGACTACAACGACATGTCTGTCTTGCTCCTTAGGGTCACTCTCTGTGTGCTGTCGGTCACTATCTCTCCCTCCACACATTACACTTTATCATTGCATTTGCCATTACTCGATAGCACTGACAACACTACTTATTGGGCTTCCTTGCAGTCACAGGCCACTCACACACACAGTGGCAGTCACTTTCCCAGATCACTGCAGGGCATCCTGTTTCTCCTCATTTTACACTGCCGGTCCTGTGCTGCCTGTGAGATCAGCAAGCAGGAGGATCAGGTTTCTGGCACTAGTGTCTGCTCATCTTTCTAACCATCTTATTAAATGACATGCATCTCTGCTGCTGCAGGATTTGCTCCAGTTCTGGGGACAAAGGAGTCCTTCTGCCCTGGTTATAGCTCTGCTAACTGTGGCTGAGTGACAGGTGAGTAAGGTATGTGGTGCTTTGCAGAGCACAGTGTCTCTAAACAGTCAGGGGTGGTGGGGCATATCAATGGGTGCTGCACTGTTTGGCTTTGGTTCCACAGGCAAGAAGCCCCAATTGTGAAGAGGGATCGTGCCACAGGGACCTTTTCACAACTGCGCATATACCAGTCATTAATGCACGGTCGTCTGATGCTGGCAGACCAACTGCATGTCTGCTTTTACCAACTCTGACCTAAGGTGTTCATCCATCCTATCCTTGAATTTACAGATGGTTTTGCCTACAAGTGCTTTGTGATGCATTGTGTATGAAAAGCACTATATAAATGCTGATTCTTTTTCTTCTACATAAAAGCATTAATATCCACAGACAGCTAGATAGACCAGCTTCATAGTGTTGCAATTCACAAACTTTTTAGTGTCATAGGTTTGTTGTGTGTTTGGATTTGGGAATGTTTGACTAATACATATGTGGCTACAAAATTTGCAAGTGCCACATCTGTTCATTCCTAGTGGTAATGGCCGAGAGTATTCTAAATTTGCGGGGGCAGGATGTGAACTGTGTACCAAATAATCAGACAAGTCATGGCCTCTTCAGTATATCATTCTGGGAACACTGCTGGTACAGTCATTTAATTTCGACTCCAACTGGAGTACATGCCAATTATTTTGAATAATTTTTTTCCACTGGGTATGACTGGGGTGTGTAGGTCATGACAAAATTTAAACATTGGTTTACACTGTTGCAGTATAATTTCAAGCTGCATTTATGTCCTGTCTAATGAGTGACGTACAATCCACGCCTTCAGCATAGTTCTCAGTTTTACTGATGCAGTGATCTGCATATCCCCTACATGCCAGCATGGTGCTGCAGTTACATTAGTTTGCTGACTAGAATCAGAGTCATCAGATTCCATTTCATTTTTAGGATTTAGGATTTTCAGATTTAGCATCCCCAAATTCGAAATCCTAAACTGGATTTTGGATTCAGATTTTGGAATTATATTCTGAAACCCAAACCTGAAATCCGATCTTGTTATACACATCCCGCAGGCAGGAAGTGGAAATGTGTACTTGCTGTTCCTGCCTGCTAGCCTTGCTGTCTTCACAGGTCTCGGTGGTCTTCTTGTCGGATAGGTGACTGGAGAGCCAGCTCTGTTACTTCTTGCAGCGGGAAGTGTTCTTTGAGTCTTTTGTTCTGGATTTTCTGTCAGGTAAAAAAAAAATAAAATGCTTCCTTTGTCCCTTGTTGGTGTGTACTTTTCTGCATATTGCAATTGTTTAAAAAAATGTTTTTCTCCTTTGCGTGCTCTGTCTGAGTGTCTCTCTGTGGTCTGTGTTTCTCAGGTGAGACAGAAGCCTCATATCTCTAAAGTGCTAGGGTTTTGACTTTTACTGTTTGAGTTTATTCAGCCTCTCTATTTTTTCTGATTTAAATACTGAGCCATTGTTAAAAGTGACAGTATTTAAAAAAAAATGTTTTGGCTGTTGGTGGTTGCACCTTTTTGTATTTTGAAATGTATGGAGAGGGAAGCAGCGATGCCTAAAATGGCAAATGCACCTATGCGGAGGTAGTTAGTGACACTTCTGGGACTGAGAATGTATCAAGGGGGCATCCTTTAAGTGAGGGAACTGATGTGGAGGGACAGGGTTCACCTTCTCAAAGATGTGTGTTGGGTGAGGCTGGAGTACGTCTCAGACCGAGTGGTGTAGGAGGTGATGGTCATGGTGGAGGGATAGTTTCACTCAGCAAGTTGATGCACAACAAGTCACTGCCATCTGCAGTGGTCACCAAGCATGGTAGTGGTAATGATGGTACATCTGATGAAGATGGTGCTGGCAGCTCTTTAACTTCTGGTTTGGTAGCTGGTGGTGCTGGTCATGTTGCAGAGGTTTTGGTGAATAAGGAGGCATATATTGCTGAAATGGTCAAGAAACCTGTCATTGTTACTGCAGACTGGCAAAAAAGTGTGTTGCAAGTCCCAGTGTCCAGCCCACTGACCATATACTGCAGACCACCAGTATGCCTACAGCACTGACACTGTTGTGTCGAGATGCTCAGGAGGTTCAAATTGAACTCAGTTCTGTGCCAGCTGTTGTTGTAGAGGTGAATGCTCCTGTGGATGAGTGACAGTAACAGCATCCAGCTGAGAAGTTGGAATCAGAAGAACAAGAAGCTGAATAATTGGATAGTGGTGGTGATGATGGGGAGTATGTTCCTGATCCTACTGAGTTACCATCAGATGATGAAGAAGAGGAGAAGGTTTCTGTTAGTCAGAGGAAGAAGCAAAAGATGACCAGGAAACTTACTGCTGGCCAGGGAATGCTGCTTGTGGGAATAGTAAAAAGACTGCCAAAGGGAGGTCATCTGCTGCCCCAAAAAGTAAAGTTGGTGCTGACTGGTCTTCCAACAAGGATGGTGGTGGTGGATGCGGTGAAGGAAAGAGGAAAGGTGTTGTTCCTGCCAAAAAGCTGAAGGATCTATGTTATGGGACTACATTGAAATATGCTCAGGTTATAGCACAAAAGCACCGTGTCTGATATGACTGATGAAGCTCAGCAGGAGTTGGCTACAAGCTCTGGGCACCTCCAGTATGCACACTCACTTGTGCACAAATCATCGCAAGCTGGCTGCAGTGATTGGCTCGGCTGTCCCAGAAAAACAGAATGAGACTGGTGTGCACTTCATGTGATCCCAGAGATTGCAGGAGAGAGACACCTAGGAGGGATAGTATTTCATTTCAGTTTGAAGGGCCAGCTACTTCATTATCCCTAGATGCTCTACCCATTCTTATAAGGCAGCAGTTGACCTTGCAGCAGTGTGAGGAATACATGGGGAAGTATGTATCTAGGCATGCAAAGGCTAAGCAGATGAATAGGGCTGTAGTAAAGCTATTGGTGGAAAACTTCCTGCCCTTCTGCTTTGTCTCCCGCCCTGCATTCCACAGATTAATGCATGTGGTTAAGCTTCAGTATTGTGTGCCATCAGAGCATTTCTTCATTCAAATAGCATTGCCCAAGTTGTCCGAGAATGTCTGTTCCAAGGTTTGTCATAGCCTGTAGCAATCTAGTCTCACAGAAGTTTTTTCTGACAACAGACATGTGGACGAGTGGTAAAGTAATGTACTACATGGCAATGGTGGGATAGGATGTGCTTTACTGACACAGATGGCAAAAGACCGGAGGGTGTTGACAGCAGTGTAAAGTCTGGTCGTCACAATACTGCACACAGATGTCATGCAGCACTGTGTATTGCTGGGGTTGACAACACCCATACTTCACTTCAGCCCATTTGCTGGACAAACTGGGGGAGGTTATAGATAACTGACTGTCAAACAATGGTCTGGAGGCTGTCTTGACAGTAACTGACAATGATGAAAATGTGTTTAAATCTGTGGATGATGGCGGGTGCACCCATGTTCCATATCTCGTCCACTGCCTGCACTTGGTAGTTCATAATCTGCCCAGCAAACACAGAGCTGTTGAAGCTATAGTAAGTGCTGTTAAAAAATATGTACCCACTTTTCACACTTTGTTAAGGCCAGGCAGGAACTGCATGGATTGCAGCTAGAAACCACCTTCCAGAACACATTCTGATACAGGACTGTGTGATAAGGTGGTATTCAATATATCATATGTTGGAACGGTTTCAAGAGCAGAAGCTGGCCATCCATGACTATCTGTTCCAAAATAAAACTGGTGAAGCAGATATCTTGGTGTCTTTGAGTGGCTGACATATGGTCAAGACATTGGAGGAGGTCCTGGAATCATTCAATGCTGTTACGAGGGAATTCAGTTCTACCTTGCCATGCATGAGTGTGATTCTGCCACAGCTCAGAGATGCACATGAATTCTTGGAGCAGAAGAGTTCCCAGTACAAAGCTGGATGTGATGATGAATCACAGGTTGGAAAATATATTGTTGATTCCCTGCTGAATTTCCTGTGTGGAAACTGAAGAGTTCAACAGATGTTCTCAGAGGATCAATATGTCTTTGCAACTATGTTGGACCCACGGTTCAAGGACCAGCTCAGTAATAACTTGCCTTCTGGCAGTGATGTGAAAAAGTGACAAGATGTAAGCAATAATACCCAACAGGGTGGGCGGTATTGTGCTATACCGGACCGCCCAGGGGCGTAATGAGGCCCGACGCCGCAGGCGGAGGGCCTTATAGCCTCTGGAAGGTCCGGTATAGCACAATACCGCCCACCCTGGAGGGTATTATTGCGCTTAGAAAATGGGTACTGTAAACAAAAAAAATTGTAAAAAAATGTAAATGAAAAATAAGTTTAAAGTAAGTTTTGAAATAAAATAGTTCCTCCGCCTGCAGTTGACTATTTTGTCTGAAGACATTTTTCTGCAGTATCTTTTCCTTCCCTGCTCCTCTCCCCCAACCCCAACAGAAAAACACAGGCACAGAGACTGTCAATTTAATTTGTCTTCTTGCAGTTTCTTGTTGCCTCCCCCAACACACACACACACACACACACACCAGTGGAGAACCGCTTTCTTTCCGGTTTAATCAGGCCGAGTCAGAGCAGGGACTGTAGTGCTAAAGACTGGTACTGAACTGAGGTATCTTTCTCTTTTTTTTATATCGGAGCAGCTTTAAAATGTTTTGTTTGTTTGCAGTTTCCCGGTCCTTGCTGCCTACCCTGAGGACCGAGAATGAATTGGTCAATGTTTTCTGTTTTTTTTTCAGTCCCCGCTGCCAGCTTTGGGGGCCAGAATACTACAGTATGTCATTTCTGTGGGAACTTGCTATCCCTGGTGCCTATCCCGGGAATTTAAAATAATTTTTTTTCTCCAGTTCTCTGGTCTCCGTACCGGTCCTGAGTATCGGGAAAGCGTTTCTTGCTGCCTGCTTTGAGCCCGAGAACTGCTAGTTTGAGGAAGATTAACAGAGCAGGAAATCAGAAGCGGTGTCTTGGTGGTACTGTGGCTGCCGTTATCGAATGCAGGTACCCAGGACTGTTTTTATTTCAAACCAACAAAAAAAATGAGGATTTTCTTGCAGTTGGGGGGGAGGGGGGTACAATGTTACTTGTTGCTCCGGGGGTTAGAGGGACGGAGGAGGCGTGTGCAATGAAAAGCAGGTAAGAAGAAGAGAAGCACGAGATGGCCAGTTGTGTCTGTCAGAACAGCCGTTAGAATGCTGGCAGCTTTCAGTGAAGAAACAACAAAAGAAGGCTTTCTTTATGTATAGTACTGGTGTTTTTGTGGTTGTTTTTGAGCAGTTCAAGTGGCAGGACAAACAAGGACAAGCGCGACACTGTCCGGGGGTTATGTGATGTTTCGCTTAACTGGTAACTCAGTCAGTGGTTCTGTGTCTTGTTGTGGTGATGTTTGCCAGCAGCCAGAGTTCTGTTTTAAACAGATGCTACCAAAACACTGGGCAGTTTATCTACGTTATTTAAACTGAATTTGTTCATGTTAAACAGAAAGGGGGGGTTGGCCGGCCGCAAAGCATCCGCTAAGCTGCAGTAAAAAAAATGGCGGCAGATTGACTTTTAAAATTCTGGCACCTTGATTTCTGAAATCAGGTCAGTTGGGACTGGCGCTTTTAATACCTGGGCTCTGTTGTCTGATAGATGCCCACCTTGCCAGGGCTATCAGCCAATCAGAGCCCGGGATTTTGTTAGCCCATTTTCTAAGTTCTGCATAACCTCTAGGTGAAAATGGCTGATTCTTGTCCATTCAATGATCCTGAGGCTGAGGAATATCAAAGACAAGAGCATAAGTCGAATGACACTGTGTCTGATGATCGTGTATCTCTTCCTGCTTCAGGGGCATCATGGCCAAAGTGAATGTAATCAATTAACCTAATAATGAAGACCCAGAAGAAATTGATATACTGTTACAATATCGAACCCCCCACAGTGAATCCATTACATTGACAACAACCCGTACGACAGCCATAGTGTCGAACAGGTTGTCGCAGTGACGAATGGATACAAGGAGTGCAACAACTTGCTGTAAGCCGCTCTCCCCATTATCACCCCCAGAGCTGACAATCATTAATTCTGGGGTGCAGAAAACCCCTGGAAACAGTAAAGGGCTCTGCTGCTGTGGGGGTCTGTTGACACTTTGCCGTGGCGATGTGATTGCCGTTGGCAAAGTGGTGTCAATGTAAAGTCGTATGGCAACTTTGTTGTTGATGTGACTCGGTCGAACAAAGAAATCAACTTTCAAGAGATCTATTAACATTGATTGTCAGCTGGAGGACTGATGGAGGGACTGCCCAATTCTTCCTCATAGTTCGGATTCATTGGAATACTAGAGCGCCAAGCTACATTTGTGGCCTGAGCTGTTTTGGCTGACTATGTTCTTCCTATCATATCCATGCAGCAGTGTGGATTCAGAGCTTATTTTTAGGGCTGCTGGAGCAATTGTCAGTGACAAAAGAACCAGACTGAGCATGGGCAATGTGGAGATGCTCACATTTCTTAAAATGAATATGGAGTTTGGTCAACTTCCTCTTCACCCAGTAGATGTCAGTTTTGACAGTTCTTCTCTTGACAGTATTAGGGGTAGTGGTGCTTCTGACTCTGGATGGGAATATGAAGAGGATCAGACAGTGTGGTAGCACAGTATGTGGCACTAGCTGGTGCACTGTTATTACTGTGCCAAAAAAGTACCACCATTATGTACAAAACATACCACTATGTCTCATCCTCAATCATAATTAACCATCTTGTGTGTCTGGTTTGTAGTGCTGGCAGATTACACACACATTCAACAAGTGTACAGAATCAGTGCCTCTGTAAATACACCCCTGTCTTATGTGTGTGTGTGTGTTGGGGGGGGGGTGACTAGGTTGCCCTTTTCCTGTAGGAAGTGAAATAATGTCTTCACTTTTGGGTTATCCACTGACACTTCAAACCAGTACTTGTAGCATTAAAAGGATGGACACCATACCAAATATCCATTTATCACCCTATATTTTAACATTACACAAATATTGGGCAAACTTTCATGGTTGGGAGCCATTTGTCAGGCCTGTTGTGTTAAACCTCAGTTAAAAAATATAAAAAAAAAAAGATATATCTCAGGCCAGAGAGCCACTATACAGCATCACTGTGTCACCGTCACCACCCCCCCCCCATCCCCTATCCTGTTGTCCACCACAAGCTGTGTTTATATGCACTCAGCACAGCAGCTGGATTGTTGAGTGTGTCACTCAGTGAATGTTGGTACTGAACTGGAGCAAGCAGTCGCTCCCTGGAATCCAGCAGTCCCCACTCACAGCTCAGCACCCTTGTCCTCTATCCAGATTTCCACCCGTCTTCTTTTTTCACCCACTCACAGCTGGTTGCATGAAGTAAGAATATGTAGTGTGACTTCAGTAATGGATACCTTTTTTAAAGTAGTAGATTTTATTTATTAGGGGTGCCCTTTCCTAAAGGCTCAGGGTGCCCTTACAGTAAAAAACATCAATTTAAGATAATTTTTACTGAAGAAAAGTTGTACATCCAAACATGCAATACAGCAACATGGTACAATCACAGCTGTTCCTCATTTAAAATATCAAAGGGTATTCGTTAAATGCTACCCAGTACAGGAAGTTACTATCTGACTAGTTATGCATAAGGCTAAATTAATATGTTACACATAGTACACTTCAAAAATAGTAGAACATTTAAAGTCATGTATCTGAAACTGTGAACAAGGGGAAGAGATCAGATTAACATAATAGGTTAAGGAGTTAGTGGAGCCAAAACAGACAGACAGGAAAATTATACACATTTTAAGAAGTAGTTGTAACTTTTTTATTTATGAAGTAGTTTTCTTTATTCTTTTGCTCCTTAGAAAGTGTTCTATGTGATAATATGATGCTGGGTGTGTGGAACAGCTTTCAGCCTGGCAGCTGACATATCTGCCTCTAATCTCCCCACTGCATCATCAGCATTGTAATCTCACTGACAGTGACATCACAGACAACTGACCTGGCAGCTACTGAGTGGCTGTTCCTAAACAGCAGTGATATCACAGTCAGTGAGGTCACAATTCTGAATATGTAGTGGTGGGAACAGATCTAGATACAGTATGCCAGCTGCAAGGCAAAGGGCTGTTCCACACATGAGACCTACTAACATCAGGTAAACAACCTTCTAATTAATTAAAGGGAAATTAAAAAGTACCTTAGATATGAAAGGTAATGGTTGACTGCTTTTAAAAACTAATATTAGTTTTAGGCAGTACACTAGCTCTTCAAACCTCAGTAAATTGGAGAAGAGGGTCCCAGGCAATATTGAATTTGTGCATATTGAAGTTTGCCAAATGAGTCAGACTCTCATATTGTGACTCGTCCCCTACCTTTTTGAAGTGGTTGACCTCACTCATTAAGTTGGAAAAATATTTTTGTTTTTGTTTTTTGTTTTATTGTTTGTTAACTGGGTAAGACCCACTAGACACACGTGCCTGTTTTCAGGGGTGACCTGGGAGCACTCGGGTGGTTAGGTGACTTGCTCAGAGTCACATATGCAAGTGAAGGTTGTGGGACTCAAACCCTGCACTTGCATATTGTGTGACTCTGAGCAAGTCACTTAACCACCACAGTGTTCTCAGGTCTCTCCTGAAAACAGGCACTTACATGGTTAACAAGAAATAACAATAATAATAATAATAAAAAGAATATTCTGTCATCTTAATGAGTGAGGCCAACTACTCCAAAAAGGTACAAAGTGAGTCATATCTCCACTTAAGGAGGATTTGTGATTTTGCTTCTAATGCTACCAGCAGGAGTCACAGCTTGTGTCTTCGGGATATATAGATTTGTGGAGGCACCCCCCCCCCAAGTAGCCAAAAAACTATGTTGGGGTGCACTGTTGTCTCAGTGACCATAGGCAAAATTGCCAGATCTAGAACCAAAATTGTGGTAGAGAAGGGCAGGACCATAGGATGTGGGTAAGGGTTCCCACATTCTGGTGGCATCTCCAGCAGATATCAGTCGACATAGGGCCCATTTTTTTAAGTACCTCCGGAGTATGATACCACCTATGGAGGATTTTCTTTTGTATCAGCTGGTACCACATGTCCCAGAAGTCCAAGTGTGAACTTTTGATCATGGCCACCCAGTCATCATGTGGAATGGGTACCTGTAGTTCAGCTTCCCGAGCATCTCAACATTTCAATAAGGTGGGGGGATGGAGCCACTTCAAATATTCTACCTCTCAGCTTTAGGGGATGGGTCATCCACTTTGCCATCTGGGGTGGAAGAGATTTCTGTGTGGTGAACAATTTGTGGGAGACTCTCACGCTGACAACATTTCAGAGCTGGAGCACCAGAAGTCTATCTGGGGAGGTCAAATCTGGAAGCTAGATTTTGGAAGTTGTCTATGATGCCTGTAATTGGTCCACAGTGCAGATTCCCTTGGCAGGCCAAGAGGCCAAGGTAAGCATATTATTGTCAATAGTGAGATGTGGGTTTTTCCACAGGAGTTCCCATTTCCCCAAATAGAGCATGTTCCAATTATAATGTTTGATTAGTGTTTTCAGGCTTGTCTAGAGAAGGTGAGGACTAGGGATGCCAGAATTTGTTGAGGGCCTAGTAAGGAAGACCCTTAAGTGCCCAAGGTGGGCTCAGCGCACAGTCACATTCCAGGTATAGCCACACTGGGGCCTGAGTCTGTAGCCAGCCGGTACAGGTAATATCTGATGCCTGCCGCCTGCTGGTAGGCCCAAAGCCAGTGCAAAGACCAGCCTTCCTCTTTGCCTGGTGCTCTCAGTTTCTGATGGCTAAATCAGGGCTTCTTCCCCTCCCGCAGGAAGGATTGAAAAAGTCTTTTAAGTGTTGGAATTTGCTCATATGAATGGGTATGGATAAGTTACTTAGTGGAAACAAGATTTTGGGGAATGCCATCTTGTATGCCACAGTTGTGCCTCAAATGGTGAGCTGGAGCTTCCTCCATCTGAAAAACTCTTTCTCAAGAGTAATTAACAGGTTAAGGTTAAGGTCCACTAAAGTCTTGTTGTTCACAGACAGTATAATGCCCAGATATTTAATCTATCATGGCTGCCAGTGGAGGCCCAGGTGCTAAATGGAGGATTACTGTATAGCTGTTTTCAGCGGGAGGACTTCTGTTTTAGTCCAATTTACCTTTAGGCCCAACAAAAGCTTGAAGTTTTTGAGCATGGATGAGGCTTCTGCCAAAGACGTTAAGAGTTTGGAAATAGCCAGAAGCAGGTCATCAGCAAACGCTAGTGTCTTGACCTGTGATTTACTGCAGCAGATACCCTCTATTTCCTGGGCATGTCAAAGTGTGCACAGGACAGGCTCCATTGCTATAAGGAACAGTAAGGGAGAGAGAGGACAGCCTTGTCTAATTTCTGTCTTCAGTTGGATTGTTGGGGAGATGTAACCATTTGTTAACAAGCAAGCTGTAAGAGAGGAGTATAATGTGTACACCCAGGTAGTGAATGCCTGGCCTATACCTAATTCTTGCATTTTCTGAATAGGTAATCCCACTACAGAGAGTCAAAGATTTCTCTATATCCATACTTGCCAGGAGACTTGGCGTACTACTGTTCGAGTATGCCCAGATGGTGTCACTTGCTGATCTGATGTTATCCATGCCCATTCTGCCTTTAACAAAGCCAGTTTGATGGCAGTCAAAAAATGGAGAATAAGGCTTCCTAAACTGGCCGCTAATGTCTTTGCCAGGATCTTAACATCAACATTGAGCAGTGAAATGGGGTAATAGTTGGACACTGCTTGCATATCCTTGCCCTGCTTTGGTAGCAGGGTAATCAAGACTTTCTGCATTGAGTGTGAGAGGGTCCTTTTAGCAAAGACCTCTGATAGGGTGGCAGTGGCAAGAAGATGGTGGTCCACCATGGGCATGAAGGTCTGGTAGAATTCCACTGGGAAGCAATCCGGACTGGGGGTCTTCTATTTGGGCAGAGCTTTCATAGCTGATTGCAATTCCTACAACATGATAGGGGCATCCAGGCTAGCAGCTTGCTGAAGCAACAATTTGGGTAAGGTAAGCCCCACTAAGAAGTCCTTCAGGTTGGGTTAATTTGTCCCCTGATGGGAGGAATAGAGCTCAGTGTAGAAGCTCAATAAAGCCGAGCTATGTCCTTCAGTTGGTTGACCACTAAACCCGAGGGGAGATGAACAGAGCCCATATACTTAGCAGCCTGTTGAAGCTTTATGCAATAGGCTAGGAGTCTCCCATCCTTCTTGGCTGACTCACAGTATTTGTGAGTCATTTTTATGTTTGCTTGCGCGCATGGGCAAGAAACATTATGTTGCAGCTTAGGAGAGAAGTGGGTTGTGGCGGTGCGGCAGTGTAGCAGCCAACAGAGGCATTGCATTTGGGGGCTTGGCAGTGGTGGACCAATGGAGGCACAGTATGCTGATGACACTGGCTTTCAAAAGTGCCACAAACTTGTAACGTTTTCGCCGCAGCAATCAGGGGATGCCTCATCATTGCAGCATCAGCCATTCTGCTGCAATGAGGGAGCGACCCGTCATTGCAGGGTGAAACGTTACCTAGTGTAATATTATTTGTGAACATGGCGGTGGCTTGCGCCACATTCACAAACAATATTATTCAGCCCCACTGCCGAGGGAAACTGTCCCCTCGACGGCGAAGACCCCCCAAAAACAGTCTTTGTTTGCTGACGGGGGCCCCAATCCCCATCGGCCTCAGTCCCTGTCCCAGTTTAATGTGCTGACGGGGGAGCCCACTCCCCATCGGCATAACGTCCCCCCCCAAAATAGTAGGTTTGTGCCAAGGGGGGTGCCTAATCACCCTCGACTCTTACGACCCCCCGTATGTGCTGACAGGGGTGCCCAATCCCCCGTCGGCTATAGCCACCCCTCAAAACAAAAACTTGGTTGGCATACTGGGAGCCCACCCCAGCATGCCAAATCTCCCTGTTAAAAAACAAAACCGTCATGCGGTGTTTTTTTCTTTATTTTATTTTTGTTCATGTAAAACAGAAAACAGTCCCTCGCGGTCTGTCCTGCTGCCTCCCCACCCGTGCCCACCCTCTGTGCACCCTGCCTCCCCACCCCTCACTCCATACTTACCTCTGGAGCCCAGCATGACGATCTTCGGTGGACCGGGAACACATCTGCACTCTTCAAAGCTGACTGTGAACTGAAGAAATGCCGGTAAGCTGTATAATGGCATAAATAGGGTTTTTTCAACTTTACTGCATATCTCAGGCATTTTTGAGAATTTTGGCACCGAATTTTTAACATGGGGTTATTGGGACACCTCCTCATGAATTCAGCTACTATCATGGTGTTATTCGGTCCTGAAAGGTGATTTCATGGTCACTGCGCAGAATCACCTTCCGGGACTGATTAATGAAATGACAGTGCCAGTGTTCATGAGGTGGCCTCTCAAAAAGTCTATGTTGCAAATGTGGTGGAAAAAATCCAAGAAATTACTATTTTATAAGCGTGCGTTGCTCAGTTGCTACCCACGCTCGTAACTTCTTAAATTTGCAATATTTCACTCCAGATTTTCGACATTGCCATTTTTCTGCCCCTCTTTATGAACAGTATAGCTGTCATTTTTCACATCCTGGCGAAATGTGTTTTCGCACTTCGGTGCAGAATAGTGCGTCACTGTGGGAAATCAGTGTTCGGGACACATTAAGAAAATCACAGTGACACTGTTCATTAACAGAGGTTCTAAACTGCCTATGTTGAAAATCTGATGATGAAAGTCCATAAAATGACTGTTACGAGCGTGCATTGCACAGTTTCCATGCACACTCGTAACTTTGCACATTTGTAATATTTTCACTCCAGATTTTCAGCATTGCCATTTTTCCACACCTCCTTATGAACAGTACAGCTGTCATTTTTTACATCCTGGCTAAAATGTGTTTTTGGACTTCGACGCAGAATAGCGTGGTTGCTGGGGGAAATCAGTGTTCGGGACACATTAAAAAATCACAGTGACACCGTTCATGAGCAGAGGTCCTAAAATACCTATGTTGAAAATTTGGTCACGAAAGTCCATAAAATGACTGTGTTATGTGCATGTGTTGCACAGTTTCCACATATGTTCGGACGTGTGAGCATTTTTAATATTCCCACTACAGATTTTCAACATTGCCATCTCTTCACACCTCCCTATGGATGGTACAGCTGTCATTTTTCACGTCCTGCTCGATCTGTGTTTTCATACATGTGGCGCAGTATGGCACTGTCACTGTTGGAACTCAATGTTCGGGACACATTGACAAAATCACACTGCCACTGTTCATGAGAAGAGGTCCCAAATGCTTTCATGAGGTGGGGTCACAAAAAGGCCATGTTGAAAAGTTGTAGTGCAAATACCAACAAATGCCCGGGGTGTTAGGGTTTCTACCCATAACGTCCTACCCTGTACAGACTGACAGACATCGGGGTGTGCCTTTGGATTGCAGACTGTACTGCTCATGCCATCCCACCCAACCCCCTAGCCACTGACAGACATCGAGGTGTACCTTGGACTCTTTGGTCCCAGACTTCACCCCATTCTCCTATGCTGCACCCATTTCAGCATATGTCCTTATGGAATGGGGTGACTGTAAAGCTAAACACCCTAAGTCACACCTCAACACGTGTCGGTGTCTGCAGAATAGGGTGAGGTGACCTGGTATGACTGTCATGGGCGACAACCCAAACACTTACCCCAATGCCTGTCCATCTCTACAGGATGGAGGTAGTACTTCACTGCCATTCCTAGTCTGCATCTGTCTAACTCCTGCATTTCCAATGCTAATACCAGCAAGCAAACATTCAGCATTGACAAATGCTTGTTACTGCTGTCTGTGCAGTAGTGGAAGATAAGGAATTGATTTTGAACCTGAACTGAAGCATCTCCCTGTGCAGGGGGGCGGGGGGGCTGGAAAGGCATTGTATTCTTTTTCCTTTTGCTTAAAAGCCTGCTCCAACTAAGTGATCTCCTTGGAGTACTGTTTTTTTGATGTGAGTTGCATAACTGATTATTCACCCACTTACATAAGCTTTAAAGGTCTGTCATAGTACTGCCTTGGTAACCTTTGGGGATTTGGCAAGGGAGAAGAATACCTCTATCTCCTTTGAGATCCACTATTGGAAATCTTTTTTTGGAAAGGAGCAAAGTGCCTAGGCACCAGTGGGGTGTATTTGGGGCCCTTAGGCCCAGTTCCAGTGTGAGGCTCATGCAGACATTGTCCAATGGAATGATAGGACCAACTGAGGTATGCTGCACCTCATACGATGGATGGCTAGACAGGCAAAAGGAAGAATTAAATTCGGCAGGTTGTATATGGGGGGCTGAATGAAAGACAAAATCTCACCCTGTGGGGTGGAGAGTTCTACAGGGGTCACCCAGTTTAAATTCTGCAGCTAGGTCATGTAGGGCTTTCCTGTCTTTGGTAGGGAAATATTGGCTTTGGTAAGGGCCCCTAAGCCTGTCAATGACTGAGTCCTGAACCTCATTAACATCACCTTCTAACACTAGTCTGTCATCGGGCTTATGCAGCATTGTGATTTTTTTTGGCTAGTTAAGGAAAGTAAGAGTCTGAGTCATGGTTGGGCCCACAGATGTAATCCAGTAGCATTGCCTCTCTCTTGAGGAAAACTCTCATTAACTCCTATCTCCCTTCCACAGAGTGGGCTTTCTTCAGTACATATACTGTGAGATTTTTATGAAACAAAACGGTTACTTCTCTTGTCTTTGTTGAGAATAAACTGCCCACAACATGTCCCACCCACTCCCTAGAAAGCTTTTGGGTTTCTGTTGTGAGGAGATGAGTTACTTGGAAGGCAATATCACAGCATTCTTTCTTTAAATGTGTGAGCACCTACTTCCATTTGATGGGGGAGTTTAGGCCCTGGGCATTCCAGGAAATAAACTGATATGTTAGTCCCCACTGAGTTTACTAGGGGTGTACAGGTAATGTCTCAGGTTATACAGCTGTAACAGCCCTTTGACTCACCTTGGCTGTTCTGGGCCATCAAGGTCCACAGAGTAAATGCCTACTAGGAGGCCAGCCTGGGTTCAGGGGTATGATGGAAGGCTAGTGCAGTGACTCCACCCTTGGGAATGGCATGGAATACCTGTAGACAAATAGCAGGTTACCAACCCCTGGGAAAATACATAAACTGCCTCAAAGCAATTCCCCACATACAATGACAACACCCCTTTTTTTCAGTGATAATCCACTGTGACAGCAGTTAACATAAACAATAACAGTATTTCATTCTAGGGGTAGGGGAAAAGGGGAGATAAAACAGCAACAGCAACAATAACTGGCTATCAGTTCTACCCCCAAACAATCCCCACCTCCCATCTGCGGGTGCACCTGTCTTCCCTGGCAGCTGCCCAGAAAGTTTACACAGTCTTTCTGGTGGGTACCTCACCTCAGGGATGACATTGACACAGGGATCTCTTGTTGGGGCCAAATACTTTTAAACACAACTTTTTTTGCTTTAACTTCAGGTCTGGACACTGCTTTGAGCACAGTCCTGCCCAAGGCTTAACCCCCTGAATTTTTACTATCTAGCTAGCTAATAAAACCCCTCTGAGCCACAGCCCAGAGGTACTTACAGTTCTGTAGATCATCAGGGGCTTCCAGCAGGCTGGATTCGGTTAGTTTTGGTACCATGCAGGTATCTCTTGTGGTGCGCCACAGCAGTGGTGGCTGACCTGAAGATGTTGAAGAATGTTGATCTTCATCTGCCTGGTCTTGCCAGCTTCGCCTCTGAGGCCTTTTTAGACCGTGTTCTCCAGGCAGGCCTCTCGCTGTCTTCCTTGCTGGGTCTTCTCCTTCATTGGCCTAGGGACAGGGCAGGCGTGATCTCCCAGGCCCCATTGTTGCACACCCTCAACAAATACAAATAGAAGCTGGACCTTTGCTCAGTCTCTAACCCCAGCATTCTCACTTCACTCCTCTGTGAACTGCAGTGGCTGGGCTCTGACACAGTCTCTAGCCTCAGCACACTCAGTCTCTAGCTTGCAGCAATTTACCCTTTCCAGAACTTACTCAACTGAGGGAGAACACAGGTTGCTCAGGCTTTCGTCACACAGCTGCAGCTCTTTAACTTCAAGCTACATAGCTCACAGCCTCTGCTCTCACACTACAGCTCCAGACACTCTCACTTTCTGTACTGCACAACATCCAAAAGGGTTTCCTCTCTGCAGTGAACTCCCAGTTGCTCTCTCTGCAGCACTGCCAAACCTCTCTTTCTGCAGCACAGTTCCACTATCCCTTCCTACAGCAAAACTGGCAAAGTCACTTCTCCTGCTGCAAAAAAGTACTCTGCAGTTCCCTTCCTGCTGGGGCCAGACAGGTTGTTGGGTGCTGGGTGCAGAACTTGGGCTGGAGAGCCCATACAATCTCTCCTGCACTCTGTTCTGTCTCCCAAATCACAGGCTGATCTCTCACTTCTGGAGGGCTGCCAGTCCCTTTTACAGATTTTGCGGAGTCTCTTCCTGATTGACTGCCTGCTTTCCGGGCAATTTGGATGCCCTTTAAACTTTACCCAGCAGCTCCCCATTAAAGAGTCCTAATGGGGGCTGCCATATTTTTTTACGTTACTTTTCTCCAACATTTCAGTCTCTATTTTTCTTATTTAACCCTTTCAGGGGCTGATACTCATATGTCCTGACTCTGCTCAGCTAGTGGGAGCCAGGATACCCTTTAGTTAATTCACGGGAGCCCCCTTTTTCCCTGCAGGGCTTCTGATCACTTATCCCCCTGTTTGCACTCTTTTTTCTGGCACTCTATTATTGGAGACATGGCTCCTTTAAAATTTTAGGCTCCCCTGGCCGGGCATGTGCAGGAAGTGTGCAGCAGCCATGTTTTTTGTTTACTTATGGTGGGTCGGCTTTTACAGCTCTACGGACTGCCGAATTCCCCCCAATAGTGCCCAGGGGTGCAGAAACACAAAACAGAGCTTGACCTCTTACTGTGGATGGGGCCAATACACCAAAAATGGTGTTCACAGCTGCGGGATCCAAACCGGAGTACCAAGTTCAAGCCCCACCAGGGACCACTGCAGGACTCTGGCAGAGAGTGTCAGGACCTATAGCCCTTACAGGAAAGCCCAAATGGGGAGCTCACACAGTGTATAAAAGTCTGTCTTAGTCAGGACCCGTAGGCTACATGATAGGTATAAGATGATGACAGGTTGTAACTCATGAGATGGCTGTACATAGGCAAATCCCATGGTAGAGTGTGGAGTTAGAGACTCAAGTACTCCATTACATATAGAATAAAGTATGGGTGGAGTGTGTAACAATAATTTTACACACACTCGAGGTGTTGGATGCTACATAAACCCCAAGACCGAAGCTCAATGGGTTCATCTAAGCATCCAACACCGAGGATGTGTGTAAAATTTGAGTTTATTTCTACTAACTACTCTATCAGTTCATTGTGAGGAATTACATCAAAAGCCCTGAAGAAATCCAGGTAGATGACCTCCACTGATAGGCCACTGTCCAGTGCTGCCTGACCGGTTCAAAGAAAGACAATGGGTTTGAAAGACATGACCTCCCTGTACTAAAACCGTGCTGAGTTGTATCTGTATAGCCATTATATGTGATGTGATCCATCATTTTATCCTGAATGATTTCTTCCATCAGCTTACCCAGCACGGTTGGCCTGTAATTTGATACCTTCTGTCTATCTCTCTCTTTTTAAATATCGGTGTTACTGTGGCATCCCTCCAATCAGTGACTGTTTCCCTTCTTGCAACAATGTATTAAAAAGTAATGTAATTGGACCCACTAATACATTTGATAGCACTTTAAGGAAATTAGGGTATATCCCATCAGGACCTACAGACTTATTAGTTTTGAGGTTACTGATTCCTTTGTTAATAGTACTGTCTTTGTTTTGAAACAGACTTAGAAAATATTTATTAAATTCATTTGCCATCTCTTGTTCATCCTTTATTAATGTATCATCTTTGACAAGTGGGCCCACGGTATTCTGGTTGTCCCTTAGTGTACCCAGATAATTAGGCATTGATGGAGAACACTGGACCACAATCATATCTGGTCTGTGAATACCAATTTTGCGTAACAATTTGTGTAGTACAGGGATGTCACATCTGAACATCATGATCACATCATGATCAGTTACGCAGACAGGCAATGACTCGCAGCTCACTATGGATATTGCAGTGGACTTGCAATAAGTAAAGCGAGTTAACAGGCAGCCTATACAAATGTTAATGCATATTGTGAACAAGTCTCAGCATTCTAACAAAATCAAGTAAATGTACGTAACTAGGCTCCGTAAATTAGCTCCCGCTTTATATGTAATGACACAGCTAATAATTTGCTTGAATTGGGGGGGGCTTTTTTCTAAATGGGAAGTGGGCCGGGAGGGGGTGAGGAGCACAGCCCCTCATTCTGAATGAACTACTAACTGTATCATTATGGATATAGTGGGAATGCATTTACAGAGCCCGTTGTGATGTGATTTATGCAGCCGATGATACAACTTATAATTTGCTTGAATTGTGGGGCTCTGCCCCCAACACCCGCCATTTTATTTTATTTCCTAAATGGGAAGTGGGCAGGGGTTGGGGGGCACAGCCCCCCAATTCAAATGAACTGCTAACTGTATCATCACGGATATAGCATGAGCTAGTGGGAGCTGAATCAGCGCTTACATCATTATGTATTGTTACACATTTTGTCTTAGCAGATCGCTACGAATATTGTGGTGCTCCAGTATTCTCCACTATCACCGATAATTATAAAACTCTTTTTTTGGTCTCTTTTACTGAAGTGGCTAGTTTTACCTCTAACTTACGTTTGGCTTTAGTTTTGGTTTGCTTACACTTATTGGCATATTTCTTGTATTTCATCCAGTCCTCATCTTTCCGCTGTGACATATTTTCTAAATGCCCTCTTTTTTTTCTAATATTTCTTTTGCTCATGTGATTAAACCATAAGGGCATCCTACCTAATTTATTATATTTATTGATTTCAAGGGCATACAGTATATTATATATGAATAATAAAAGAGAAAGCAATTATCATTATTCAGAACTATGTAACCTCTAAACACCTAACAGGGAGAGGCCAGCAGAAAGCACTGATGAGGAATGTAAACTGTTAATTCCCAATGGCAACTGCTAGTCTTTTACCCCTGCTAAGAAGAAAACTCAGCTGAGCTAAATGACCTCACCTAGGGCCAGGAGAGGGTAAGTTGCAATCCTTAATGACACATACCGTAGGTATATGAGTCTAAGGGGATTAGATCTTGGTGGCCACATTCTCTAGTATACCACTTCATTCAGTGCTGTGCAAGTTACAAGGACAGGGATGGGGAGAAAGTTCCTTATTAGGATAGTAGAGGGCCTTAAGGACTGTCCCCTGTGTGGGAAGGATGCCAAAAACAGTCATAAATGTAGCTTGTGGGATGGTGAAGGCCTGCTCCAACTTCGGATGACTGGGATGCCAAAGTCACACCATCACAGGTCATGTCCCCGTGCCTCATCGGACGATGTGCCAGTGTGAATGCAAGGGGCACATTGAACACCACAGTATCTTTGGCTTGGGTGGTAGATGCTAAAATGGGTGTTCAATGGCCATGCCAGATTTGTCTTTGAAGGTCAGTGATGTACAGGTGGGAGAAGGAGTTATTAAAGTCAAAGGGCCTGCACTGCTGCCACTGGAAGAATGGGCATTCCACCATGTCATGTCCTCGTCTGGGCAGCATAGTCCATGGAGGGCATCATATAAGAAATATGCTCCTTTGAACCTCCTAGCTGAGCCATTGAAGTTAGCCCTCCAGGTAAAGGCATAGGTAGTTATACAGGGCTTGCAGTAAAGTTCATTGCTAGATGGTGCAATTAGCCAAGTGGTTACACAGTGGGTGGATGGATCCCTGGAAGTGCAGCTCCATTTGTCCTAGGCAACTCATTTTTGGGGTCGCCAGGCTGTGTGTGTGTTCCACTCCTGGCATCCATGCCCATTTCCTTGGTATCAGGGATCTGATCCACACTGGCCAGGGAAGTGAATTGCTCATTGTGAGGTTCTAGGGAGCCAAATGATCTGTGCAGCAGTGTGCACCGAGATAATGTTTCCCCTCAGAATCCTACTGCCCTCCCCCCCAGTTCCATGTATTACACTTCTGGCAAGATGCTTGATCTACTGAGTCTCCCGGTAGCAAACCACAGGTCCTTCATAAGGTCCCATGAATCCCATAGTTTAACCAGCATCCCATTATAGTGCTGAAGCTCACTGATGGTATCAGCGACATGACCTCATCCAGCAGTGATGCACAGACAAATGTAATAAGCCTGTAGCAACTTAGAGGAAAGGGTGACATTGAAGGCGGAGAGGCTGGGGTTGTCCTAGCAATTCTGGATAGTATGACCAAAACGGGGGAAAGGATCTTAAGCTCAGAGCCACTACCAGGTGATTTTGTGCCTTACATTGTGAATGCTACATTCAGAGGAAAGCTCGTAGCTGAGCAACTGACTGGTACCCCGTACCCTGAGCACCAGAGAAAAACATGGTTCTTTTGGCTCCTCTGAATTAATTAGGGGGAAGCTGTCAAACTGAAAGATACAGGAGTGAGTGCCAGCAGGCAGGCTCTCTGTGAGTGGAATCAGCAATGCATCTAAGGCTAAGAAACATAGATTTTTACATAGATTTTTTTTAGAAACATAGATTTTAACAGCAGACAAGGACCACCCACGTGGCACACCTAGTCTAAGAATACACAATATGTCTCAGAGAGTTGTTAACCATCCAGAGTCTCTGAAGAAATATTTATTTATTGAATTTTGGTAACCGGGTGGGCCCACTGGGACATTACTGGCCCTTTTTCAGGGGCGATCCAGGAAGTGCAGTACAAACAAGAAATACAGTGTATTTACAGAGACAGTGCAGGTTACAATTGTGTTATAACAATTCCAAGGATAACTATACACAAGCAGTATATACAGCACATATGATGTGCAATAACAAATTTTGGCTGAGAGTATAATAAGTCCTTTATGAAAGGGCTAACTTAGTTGGAGCTGGCAAGAACAGTGCAGGAAAAGCGGCAGTGTGGGCTGTGGAGAGGATTAGACTACCAAAGGATTCATTCAAGGTATTGTAGCTTCACACAGAACAATAGGTTACACAGGCAGTGGAGTACTGCCACAAGGTAGAATTGCTGTTCAGGGAAGATTTGAGGAGAGACATCAGGAGCAGGCACAGACAGAGGAGGCAGAGAAGTGGGATAGCAATGAGGATTTAAATTTGGGGGAAGATGAACAGGAAAGTAGAGGGTGCGGCAGGGAGTTCCATGCATTAATGACATAGAAGACAAATGATCTATGAGCTACAGCTAGCCACGGTTTGGGCACAATGAACAGTGGCAGGGAGGCGGACCTAAGTGCTCGCTGTGGTTGCCAAAGTCAAACAAACTCGCTAAGGCAGGGAGGAATATATTTATGGACCAGTTTGTGCATCAGGCAGAGGGTGGAAAAATGAAGCTTAGATTTATAGGTTAACCAATCCAAGGGAGAAAGGCCATTACAGTGGTGTGTAAGGGCATTAACCCCCATGGTGAATCTACAGATCCCGTAATAGGCCTATTTAAGATGGAACAGGATTGTAGAGTTGGCTCTTAGCAAAAGAGGTGCACAGTAAGTTAGTAGGGGGAAGAGCAAAGCATCTGTGATCCTATGGTGAGAGGCCAATGCGAGGAAGGGATGGATCTGGTAAAGCATGCTGAGCTTTTGGTTTATAGAGTTGGTGAGGAGGGTGACATGAGTGTCAAGAGTGAGTGCTGTATCAAGGGTGACTCCCAGATATCTAAAGGATTGAACTGATTCCAGGACATCACCATTGCGGGCAAGGATCACAAAGGGGGGAGGGATTGTTAAGCGGAGAGGATGGAGGATGGGAGGACAAAATGCTTTTAGTTTTTTTTGTGTTCAGAACTAATTGATGTTCAAGGAACCAGTCCTCTAGGGCACGAAAATCACAAGCTAATTTGTTGTTGATCCACCCAATGTCAGAGGAGGAGCAGTACATAATGGCATCATCTGCGTATAGATGCACAAATGCCCCTCCACAGTTGATAGGTAACTCGTTAATAAAGAAGGAGAAGAGGAGAGGGCCCAGGATGGAGGCCTGAGGTACTCCATGAGAACCATGTCTAAGGTCAGATAAAGAGCCAACCCACTTTACCCTTTGCAAGCAGTTAGAAAGATAACTCTGGACCCAGAGTAGGGCATTGGAGTCAAGCCCAAGGAAATGTAGCTGACATAGCAGAAGAAACATGGTTGACCAAGTCAAAGGCTTTAGTCAGGTTGACAAAAATAGCCCCAGTGGCAAGGTCTTGGTCCATAACTTGAAATAGATCAGAGGTGGCTTTGGTTAAGGCAGTAAGGGTGCTATGATTTTAACGGAAACCATGCTGGAAGGGGAGAGCAGATGATGGAGTTTGAGGTAGTCTTGTAGGTGGTGGTATAGAATACGTTCCTGGATTTTGGCAAGTGGAGAGAGGATAGAGATTGGCCTGTAATTCTCAACTTGGGTATTTGGGCCACCCTATGCACTGGAGCAACAACTGCAAATTTCCACTTATCTGGGACCGCGCATGAGAGAAAAGACCAGTTGAACAGGTCATGCACGGGGCAGGCTATAGCAGCAGCCCCCAATTTAAGAAATCTAGGTTCAAGGGTATCAAAGCCTGGTTATCCATCAGCTTTCAGATTAGCAAGTAGTCAGTAGACTTCCTTAAAGGTGACGAGTTTCAGGTGGAAGGAAGGGCAGGCCCCAAGATTTACTGTCGGGGGGGGAGGTGGGGGGGGGGATTAGGGAATTGTGAAGTGTAGCTGCAGTATAAAGGTTAGTGAAGAATTCATTGAAGCCAGAGGCCATGGACCGGGGTTCAGAGAGGGCAGTGCCCTGGATGGTAATGGAGCTGGGGACTTCTGTGGTCTTGTCCTTGATCAGTGAGTTCACTTGCCTCCAGAATTCCCTAGGATTACAGAGATTCTCTGTTTGGAGAGATCTCTAATGGAGGTGCTTGGCTGAATTAATGTTGCTCTTACACTTGTTTCTGAGCTACCTGTAGACTTGCCAGTCTACAGGTAGTCCACTATGTTTATAACTCTGCTAGGCTTTATCTCTGGAGGAAATTAGTTTTCTAAGCTCCCTGGTAAGCCAAGGGGCTTTTAGCCCTTTAGACCTACACCTTTTCAGCAGAGTGTGAATATTAACTATTGCAGTGAAGATGGATATAAAGAAGTCAAGAGCCTGGCTGATGTCAGGAAGTGTATTGATGGGTCCCCAGTTGGCTTCATCGAGGGATGCAACAAAGGCACTAGGGTCAAAATGGGACATGTCCCATACCTAGGAGATTTTTGCAGGGGGTTTAGGGAAGTTGTTTCGCAAGATGCAGTAGGTGGGGGAATGATCACTAATGCTATCGGGAAGAACACCTACATCTTTAATCCAGTGAGCACAGTTGGTGATCACCAAATCAAGCAGGGAGTGGTTGCCAGTTTTAGTATTAATTCGAGTCGGTTCGTTAATTAGCTGGGCTAGACTGCTATCTGCAAGTACAGTACATCCCTTATCCGAGCGAGGGTTCAACCAGTCAATGTTGAAGTCACCACAGAGTACGAGGTCAAGACATGGGATGTTGGCTAGGGAGGTAATGAAGGAGGGAAGGCAGGTACTGACCTCCTTAAGGGGCAGATATGCACACCTTACAATTATTTTCTGAGGGGATCCAAGGGCCAGGGTGAGAAATAAAGATTCCACTACTTGGGGGCCAGGACCAGTCAAGATAATCTCAGTGGCGTTCAGGTCAGATCTGATATACATAAGGACCCCACCATCCCTTTTATTATAGGGGGGGTTGAACACTCTAGCTAGACATCTCAGTGTAGGGGCGAGTGTTGAGGGATGGGGTCAGGGTAGGAGTTTATCAGGGAACATGAGCTGCTGATGACCAGCCCCTACTGTGGGAGGGTTTGCCATAAGTTTACCTGGGTAGTAAACTTTTGCCACATTAAACACTGAAAGGTAACACTTACAGCAGCATTATGGTAGTACAGCATTCCACAACACTGTTGCTTATTGCTACTTACTATGTGGTGTACAATGGCAGACAAGGAGATCGTTAAGTGATGGTCAGAGTTCCTTGAGGCAGTTGTTGCTCAGCTCTTGGAGACAGGGGTGTTGTGTCCCAGTGCCATCCATCCACAAGACTGGGTGATTTTGCTGTGGTTGCATAGCTGAGGCTGTCTTCTCCAGTGCTGATTCTGTTTTGTACTCTGGCAGGAGTTTAGGCAGTGTAGATCTCTATGGAGGAGATTTGGTAACAGAAGAGCCATTTGTAGATGCTCGGGATCCATGGCACTTGCTGTGGTGAGGGCGACCTGTGGAGAGGTGTATACCAGGGTATCCTCCATTCAGTTTTCTTCATCTTCCCCTCTTCTTCTGCCAGTGTTCGGGGGGGCGTTGCTGAGCTGGTTGAGGGAGCAGGTGTGTAATTCAAGGTGTCCATGTGGGCAGTTTCTGTGATCAGGTGCTGCACATTGTCTTTATGGGCTATATTATTATCAGCTGCTTTAGAAGTCACTGAGGGGACCCAGTTTCTTTGGGTGAAATCCATTGACTCCCTAGGATCAATAGAATCATTATGAAGTACATTCTGCTCAATCTTAAAAGTAGCAGGGTGTGCCATTCGGTATCTGACACCAAGTTTCTGTATTGAGTGTCAAATCTGTAACGGTTGCACATTTCTTAAGTCATACTGAATAGTCCTGCTAGAGGGACAGCCTGTTGCTGTGCCAAAGGACAGGTCCCTTCTCCTGGCAAGTCACAGAAGCCTTTCCTTCATCGAGTACAGTAAAAAGATGGCTAAAATAGGTCTGGGTTTATCTCACACTTTTGGCCAGTAGTGCCAGGGTGTGGTGAGCCCTTTGTATATCCAGGAGACATTGGAACATAACATAGAAACAAAGAATCTGTTGGCAAATAAGAACCTGATGGCCCACCTAGTCTTTCCTATTTTCCCTACCTATAGTGTTGCTGAAGACCCTACTCAGTCTTTGGTCTTTCCTTCCTTCCAACCCCCCACTGCTAAGATTCCCCCTGTGTCTGTCCCATGTGTTCTTGAACCCTGTCACCATTTCTGCCCCCACCACCTCTTCTGGTAAGTTGTTCCATGCATCCACCACTCTCTCTGTGAAGAAGTACTTCCTCACATTTCCTCTGAGCCTCCCCCCCTTCTAACTTCGTAGCATGACCCCTTGTTCTTGAACATCTTTTTCTGTGGAAAATGTTTCTCTCCTGTACCTTGTTTTTGCCTGTGAGGTATTTGAATATCTCTATCATATCCCCCCTTTCCCTCCTTTCCTCCAGGGGGTACACGTTAAGTTCCTTGAACCTTACTCCATAGGGCTTTTGATGCAGGCTATGCACCATTTTGGTTGCCCTCCTTAGTACTGCCTCCACCCTCTCTATGTCTTTATGGAGGTGAGGCCTCTAGGACCGTTTTTTAAGTGAAATAACTCTGATGAAAGGTGCTGAACAAAGTCCTCTGTATTTTTCCCTTCAGCCCCTTCCAGTATTTCAATAATCTGAATATTGTTGTGGCATCCCTTACGCTAAGTGTTGTCTAATTTTTCCCACAGCAAGGCAATTCCAGACTTAAGCATATGAATTTCAGTGTCCCACCTGTCACCCTGAAGATCAAGATGTTGCAGAGTGCTGTCTGTATCTAAGACTCTGAACTTTAGGTTTTCCATTTTGTGCTCCAGATCATCTGTTGAACTCTTTATACCCGATACTTCTAGTAGGAACTTTTAAAACATCATTAGGGTTACTGGGTCGATTGCCATCACTGCTTGTATTGTAATTGCGCTCACCACCTCATCGGCCACGACTTGACAAAACTTAAAAAAATATTTTTGATAGGAAAGTTCAGTCAGGAATCAGTAAAAATCCTATTGTTCATTTCAGCAGAATGAATACCAACACAATCTAGCAAAATTAAGGCTGAAATGTGCATTTTTTGGATTTTGGTTTAAAATCAGAAAAGTCTGAAGTGAAGAGCCGATTCTTCAGGTGCCATCTTGATCAGGCCAAACCAGAAGTCTCCATGTATACAGTATCTTATCTTATTCATGTCTTTCTTTCTTTCTTTCTTTCTTTCTTTCTTTCTTTCTTTCTTTCTTTCTTTCTTTCTTTCTTTCTTTCTTTCTTTCTTTCTTTCTTTCTTTCTCTCTCTCTCTCTTTCTTTCTTTCTTTCTTTCTCATTACAAACTCTGTGGTTGGTGTTTGTCAAGCGTGTCAAGTCAACTAAAGATTGGCCTTGTGGCCTACCATGGTTGCCGCTAGTCAGCATGTTGGTGCACTGTGTGCCACTCACCACATGCATTATTTTCTGTGTTTCATTACAGAAGCCACTGCATGATTTATTTATTTATTTCTTTGCTTTTATTAACCGGGTAAGCACACTAGACAGCCAAGTGCCTATTTTCAGGTGCGACCCGGGAGATTACAAGGTACAAAACTTGGTACATACATGAACATGAGGCAAGTAGAAGTGGAGGTTTACATTACACAGAGTTAGCACATCTGGGACTTTACAAGCATCAGATTTCATCAGGCAAATAGTAGTGAAGAGTTAATATAAAGTAATCAGAACACAGCGACACCGTAAGACAACAACACTATAAACAGGGATTACAGTACAGTATTACAGCATTGCAGTCAGTAGGAAGAAGTGCAGTGTGAGTTCAACGCTCCAGGCAGTAAGTTGTGAGGTTAGCAGTTGGAATAAGGAGGAGTCATAGCAAGAATAGAGTGGACAAGTACGAGAGAATGAAGTGCACAGTTCTAGTGCTCCCCTTGTTAGCTGGTGGGCTTGAAAGGTCCATTTTCATAGATACTGTGAGAGCAGGAAGTGTATGAGCATAGATATGCTCTGCCCAAGTCATTATGTTTTGGTGGCAACTCAGTTTGTTGGGGGATCTTAGGCAGAGAGGGTTTGTCTGGTGCAGAGACAAGTGGTAGCCATTTTGAGAAAACCCCAAAGGGAGGCTTTAAAGCTCTGGTGCGAGGGGGAAGAGTGGGTGCTAGTTGGCAGCGAGTTCCAAACCCTGGATGCATACACTGCGAAGGCTCAGTCCCCCATTTGTGTGCGGGTCTTTGGTACCAGGAGGGCATGGGAGCCGCTGGATCGCAGGTTGTAGAAGGGTGTAGCAGGAGCAAGGGTCTCAGCAAGGATTTGAGGGGTGGCGGTTCTGACAATATTGTCAATGAAGTTGCCCACAACATAAGAGCAGTGAGTTTCCGGTGGGAGCCACTCAAGCCGGGTGTAAAGCTCACAGCGGTGAGTGAGGCATGGGGCTGTGAGCGCAAAATGGCATATGTTGTTGTATGCTGAGTCCCACTTTACTAGACTAGTTTTTGCAATGTGGGCAAAGGAGATTAGTCCATAGCAGAGCGTAGGTAGGAGGACTCCCCTGGCTAGAGCAAGATGGGCAGCTGGAGTAAGACAGCTTTTTGCTCTGTATGCCTGAACCAGTTTGCAGTTTGAGACCTTGCATGTATTTCGTACGTGCTGGTTCATATCCAGCTGTGGATCAAGAGTCACCCCCAGGTATTTGACTGAGCCTGCAACAGTCAGTGGTGACCAATCAGCCCCGGAGATCCGGAGTGAATCCGGGGCGACTTTTAGCTTGGCAGCCGAGCCAAGTAGCATGGTCTGTGTCTTCTGTAGGTTAGTAACCAGTTTGTGGTCCCTTAACCAAGTTTGGATGTGGTTGAAGTCCAAATTTAGCTTGGTATTAATGGCGGCGATGTCCTGATTTGGCCATGATGATCTAGGTCGCCTTCATGCATAGTACTGAGGACCCTGAGCTGGAGCAAGGGACGCTCACTTATGAAGAGAGAGAACAGGAGAGGCCCCAGGACAGAGCCCTGGGGGACTCCGCAGTTTACCTGGGCAGGCTCAGCCAGGACCTTGTTGAAATTTGTGTACTGATGCCTGCCCGTGAGGTAATTACTGATCCATGCAAGAGCTGGGGAGGAGAAGCCAAGTGACAGGACAGAGGAGCACATACTGTATGTTGTATTATGTATCTTATGTCTGTTTACCCAACATACCCATTGTGAATACTGTAAATACAGTAACCCAAAGTGATGTTTTGTCTTGCTCTTTGTGATGTGCCCTGAGTGACATCACGTCAACATTTATGACATAATAGATACTATACATTAATAGTTTATTTTGTTTTAGTCGCACTGCCATATGCAGTAATGGATGGATGGATGGAGGAATTACTATTTTTTTTGTTGTTTCCAAAAAGAACACAGTAAAAAAAATTGTCTAGAAAAGCAAAACAAAGGTTTTGTGATTGAAAAAATATACAAACATTCCTTGACTGTTATTGTTTGTCAACATATTATACTTGTATTTGTAAATAGTGACATTATGTGTATGTAGTATTTGTATCTTTACACTTTCTGGTGATGCAAGATTTCATTGTCTATAGAACAGAATAACATATTAGTGGATGGTTGGCTAGGTTGTCTGTCTTGCAGAAACAAATTCAATGTAAAGAGCAGTGCACCTTTCTCTGTGCTACAAACAAAGAACTGAAAGCTCACTTACCTCCATGGGAGTTCTTGTTTGGCAACACTTGTTGACTTTTTATAATGTCTCCCATAGAAGTGAAGGAATCATTAGTTGCCCCCAAAGGGCTAGCCGCTCAATTGCTTCCATTTCCTGATGGCTGACTCCATCCATGTGCTCCAGCATTTTGTAATGACGTGTGGATGATACTGTGGCGCACTCAATTCAAGTGTATAGAGCTGTTCAACTGGACATTGTGTTAAATAAAATTGGAGTCAAGGTTCAGCTAACAGGGCTGTTGTTTGCTGAACCTGGCTCCAATTTTATTTACCAAAATGTCTAGTTTAATAGACACAAAAAAAGTGTTTAAAACATGATGCTCCACAGATTTGCATGGAGCACACCACAGTACCATACACACTTACATCACAAAACGTTGCTATGCATGGGTGGAGTCGGCCATCAGGATGTGGAAGTGATTGCATGGCTAACAGGAACTCCCACTGACGTAAGTGAGCTTCCAAATTCTTTGTTTTCTTTTAGTGAAAACATCAAGAAAGTTTCTGTTTAATGGATTACAATTTTTAATGTGTTAGCAGGAATGTAGTTAAGTTGCAGTCATAGTGTACTGTCAACTTCCATTTTGCAGCCATGTACTGTTTTAAAATACAATGTTTATGATATGAGTCAAGCAACATTTCAGTTTTAAGTAAGCTGTTAATGGCAAACAATGACATTTGCTCTGGGTCACTGTGTCATCCAATTGACTGGTATTCTCTTTTAAGGATTTTGTATTTGGTTTAGAAAGATTAAGAACATTAGATATATTTGGTGTTTTTTTCTATAATGCATTTTTGGCTGGTCTGGGAGTCTGGCATATCATGTCTGAAATATTATGCTCTTGTTCCTGCTGCTCTTCTCAGCTTTTTCAACTTCAGCAGTGCACCCTCTGGGTTGCCATCTATGATCCAACATTCCCTCTCCCAATGGCAGATTATAAACTTGCATTGTTGTGATAAATTTTATATCACTAGAAAGTGTGTCTTCTTAAATACACTGTTCTGTCACGAACCTTACAGTGAAAAGCTGGCAGCCAAGCAAGCATCCTACAAAGTCATTTTGCATGCAGGTGTGCTCTTTGACTGTATTCTGACTGGTACCATTTTACATCATGTACCACAAAGGTGAGTGACAAACAATATTAAAGTCAGCTGTTGATAAAAATAACTAGAACTAGGACAAATTATTAATTTTATCTGACTTGTTTTATTGATCACAAAGATAGGTATTGGCAACATTGTTATTTTAAATCATGAATATACATTGTAATGCAGATGCTTGATGCAATGGCACACAGAAATCAGTCAATCAATCAATCAATCAATCAATCAATCAATCAAGTCTTTATTTAACCAGGCGTTCATCGTTGAGCAGAAGCTCATTTGCAAGATGGACCTGGGTGGAGCATGAAAAATTGTATATACAGGTCAACACAGGTATTTACAAGGCAATACAGATAATACTCTTTACAGAGAGGAAGAAAAAGAAGTTCATATGTACATAGAATTATACAGATATTGTACAGATTACATGGTATTTGCATACATAGAAGTGTCTATAGGAAGATAAAGCAGGTTATCTAAGGTTGCAGGAGGAAGTATATACACCAGGTGAAGGTGGGGAAGGGAGGGAGGGAGGGAGGTAGGGGAGAAAGGCTAGGAGGGCACGGTGCACAGAAAGGAGTTGGTAAAATGGAATGTAGAGAAGGTGGATGGAGAAAAGGAGTATGTGTGAGCCCCGGGATTGAATGCTATAAAGTACGGGGCATGGCAGGATGTCACAACCCAGGGTAGTGAGCTCCTATCTGAGGTTGAGAAAGGAAGAATAAGGGGATGGACGGGCCTAGTGTTGATAAGACAGGGGGATAAGAGAGAGAGAGAACAATTAGGCTGGTGAGGAGCAAGCTGGGGGGTCAGTACTAAAAATTGGGTCTAGGCGTGGCTATATACCAGTGTAGACACCGGTACTGGGTCTGAGTGGGTGAAGCAGTTGCATACTTCTCTGATTGTATGGAAATAAAGTGTCTTGAAGGCATTTATACCGATTAGAGTGCTTAATTTGAGAAATAAGTCAGCAGCATCAGCAGCCCTGTCTCTAGTACCATCGTGGGACCCATGTCCGAATAGACATCAGCAGTCAGACTCCTCCATATCTGCATCACTAATGCCAGCTCTGAAACCACTATACAGCAGCCACCAGTCAACCTCAGCCCAGACTCTTGGGCCAGTGTGGCACCCAGAAAATGCCAGACATCAAAAACTTGCAACCAACCAGCCAGCAATCAGCAACCAGTCACCAGCCAACCTCAGTCTGTACTCTTGGGCCGGTGCAGCACTCAGCAAATGCCAGACACCAACGACCAGTGACCAGCCAGCCAACAGCTAGCCATAGGCCAGCCTCAGCCTGGATTCTTGGGCCAGCATAGCACCCAGCAAATACCAGACACCAACAACCAGCCACCAGTCAGCCACCAGGCAGCCATCCTTAACCCAGACTCCTGGATCAGCATAGCACTTGGTAAATGCCGGACACCAACAAACAACAAACAGCAAATCAACAGCCAGCCACCAGCCAGCCTCAGCCTGTACTCTTGGGCCAGTGTAGCACCCAGCAAATGCCAGACACCAACGACCAGTAACCAGCCAGTCAACAACTAGCTGTCAGCCAGCCTCAGCCTGGATTCTTGGGCCAGCATAGCACCCGGCAAGTACCAGACACCAACAATCAGTCACCAGTTAGCCACTAGGTAGCCACCCTTAACCCAGACTCCTGCATCAGCATAGCACCTGGTAAATGCCGGACACCAGCAATCAACAAACAGCAAATCAACAGCCAGCCACCAGCCAGCCTCAGCTCTAACTCTTGCACCAGTGTTGCACACCATAAATTCCAGGTGCCAACAACCAGCTACCAGTCAAAAAAAAAGAACTTCCCTCCAGCAACTCATTCTCTTGTTTCAACAAAATATCTGTTGTTAACTGCCAGCCAAAAAAGAACTTCCCTCCAGCAATATGATCACTTCTGCCAGCATGAGACAAATTGCTAACTGCCAGTCAGCACCAAAGCTTCATCTGAACAGCCCCAAAGTGTCCTCCTCCACTACTGCAAAGTCAGCCTGTTGTGCCAGTATCTGGTGATATGGGTGTTGCAAATTGAGTGATTCAAAATGAGTGACTCAATTTGTGCACCCGCAAGTACAGTGACTGAGGAAGAATAGTGAGAATTAGCAATAGCGAGGTATGGAGGACAGAATAGCGAGGGTGAGTGGGTTAGTGAGTGTAGTGGTAGCAGGTTAGGTAGATAGGATGAGTGGATTGCTGCCGAGCTGGCCACATGGTGTGGTGGTTAAGGTCACTGCCAGCAGTATGCATGGCCCTGAGTTCGGGACTGAGCGGAGGAAAATACATTTTTAGCTCTGGGTTGCTTTGCTTGGTTTTTATTTTTCCAGCTTCCCATTCCCTATGTTTGCTTGTGTTTTTGGGGTCAATCCTCCCATTCCCCATGTTGTTCTTTCACCTACAGGTTGTCACCCTTGGAACGGGTGCCCCCTCCTGTGTTTGCCTCTCTCCCCCAGTGTCCGCCCACCCTGGAGTTGAGAATCTATATTTTGGGGGACGCGGGGGCAGATCCCCCTGCATAAAATGTAGATCCTGTTGTTATGTCAATGTTCACTGACTTTGTACGTGGCATAGTGCTGATCGCCTGTTTTGTTTCTGGCAATTAGCACTCCCCGATATGTGACTCGCTATTTAGTTTTCACTATTAACACGTAGAACCTGTTGTGCCAGCACAGATACTGAAACAGCCAGACAGCCATCAACAAAGCCTCCTCCAGCACTGTAGGGTGTACCCTGAAGGCCTTCTTTGTCTGCTTTGATGGTGGGTGAGACAGTATTAATAACTACTCCAGCACACATTATTACTAATGTCTGTTTCCTTCCACAGGTCGTCCACATTTGAGTGCTACATCCCATGGTTCCCTTTTTGTTTTTAAAGAGTATAATGGTTGGGGGAGTAGACCACTTCGGTTCATCAGACAGCAGAATAAAAAATCATAGTACTCATCCCCAAATAATTAATCAAAAGGTTATTCTTTAAATATATTTTATTTTTCTTAGATCCATAAATCTTTCTCTTGTAAGCGCTCTGTTAGTTTTACTTCATATTACGTTTCAGGACCTACGTGTCTCTTCATCAGATATTATTGAGCTGCTTCTTTTAACAAATAATATCTGTAATATAAATGAGAAAAATATATATTTTGTTTTCTCTCTTAAATAACTTTTTTGTAATCTTGATTCTCTTCCTCTCCTGCAGGTATGACATTGCAAGCGGGGCATCAGCACCAAAACCCATCCAACACCAAGCCTCCTCTAGTATCAAAGACTTCTCTCTTCCAGCACGAAAGCCTCCTCCTCCAGCAGAAAAGCATCCTCCTTCGGCACTGCAAACCCTGTCTATTATGCCAGCATAGTTTTTGGCACAGCCAGCCAGCCTGCTCCAGCACTAGAGTGTATCTAGAAGGGCACCTTAGTCCACTGCAATGATGAGTATCTAAAACAGTGAACCAGTACACTATGCTGCTAAGTCCACTTCCCTCCACAGGTATGACATGGTAGTCCTCCACGCTGTTAGTTCTCCCTGATGAAAAAATGTCTTATCCTATCCCCTTGCATCTCTTGTCCTGCAGGTATAGCCACTGGCAGCAGGACACCAGCACCAAGCCTCCTCCAGCATGAAATCTTCCTGCTGCACCTTTGTATACCTGAGGCCTTCTTTATCCACTGTGATGGTGAGTGTCTCAAACAGCCAGCGTATATACAGTACTAATGTCCACTTCCTTCCACAGGTATGTCATAGCAGTCCTACAAGCTGTGAGTGCCTGCTGACTACAACTGTCATTTTCTGTCCCCTTGTGTCTCCTTGTCCTGAAAGTATAGCCATTGCCATCAGGAACTACCACTAAGCCTTGTCCAGCACAAACATTGACTTCTCCTCTTCCAGCAAGAAAGAAACAGAGAAACATAGAAACACAGAAAAATTGATGGCAGAAGAAGACCAAGGGTCCATCAGGTCTGCCCAATATTTCCCAGCCCCCCTTCTAATCCCTACCCATTCCCATTTCCTCAGATTTTTATTTGAGCATTCTCTTTATCCCAGACCAGTCTGAAAGCTGTCACCATTTTGTCTCCCACCACCTCTGCGCACAGCCTATTCCAAGGTTCAATGACCCTGTCTGAGAAATATTGTTTCCTCAGTTCCTTCTTGAAGCACCCTCCCTGCAGCTTCCATTCATGCCATTTTGTATTTGAGCTGGAAACCTTGTTGAACAGTTCAGAGCAGTGCACCTTATTTATTCCTTTTAGGTAACTGAAAGTTTCTATCATGTTCCCCCATCTCATTCCTGGTTTCCAGTGGGTACATATTCAATGCTTCCAAGTGCCCCTCATACGAAAGCCCCAGCATGTCCTGTATCATTTTTGTCACCCTTCTATGTACGGTCTCCAGTCTTTGTCCTTCTTGAGATGTGGACTCCAAAACTGGACATAATGTTCCAAGTGGGGCCTCTCAAGTGACCTATAGAGTGGCAGTATCACCTCCCTGTTCCTGCTGTCAAATTCTCTCCCAATACACCCTAACATTTTGTTGGTCTTCCAGTAAGCTGTGTTGCATTGGCTAGTCTGCTTAAGGGTGTCACAGATGATAATGCCTAGGTTCCTTTCCTCCTGTGAAGTGCTGAGTCTGACCCCATTAAGCCAATATGAAGTCTTCAAGTTCTTTTTGCTTAGATGCATCACCTTACACTTCTTGGTGTTGAAATTTAGCTGCCAGACACTAGACCATTTTTCCAACCTTTGCAGATCTTTTTGAAGGTTCTTAACCACTTCCTCACTGTACACCCTGCCACCTAGCTTAGTATCATCAGCAAAGAGGGCACTCTTGCCCTGTATACCTACCCAATGTTGCTGATGACTACATTAAACAGTGCTAGACCCAGGATTGAGCTCTGGGGTACACCACTTGTGACCTCACCCTCATCCGACCTCTCCATGTTTACGACCACTCTCTGCTTTTCGTCCTTAAGCCAATTTCCTACTCATCTAACAATACTCATTGTGGTGCCCATGTCCTCAACTTTTTCAGCAGATGATTATGCGGTACCGAGTCGAAAGCCTTGCTGAAGTCAAAGTAAAGGAGATCTACTGGATGGCCCCTGTCCAGTTCCCTCCTCGCCCAGTCAAAGAATGTAATCAGGTTCATCTAACATGATCTACCTGATATGAACTCATACTGCCTGTCATCCTGAAGGCTGTTCTTGTCCAGATACTGTACCAGATCTTGTTTAATCAAGGCTTCCATCAGTTTCCCCACTACCGATGTGAGGCTAACTGGTCTATAGTTACCAGCCTCCTCTCTGCTTTGTGCCGTTGTGTAGAGGCACCACATAAGCTTTTCTCCAGTCCCTTGGCACGACTCTCGTATGAAGCAAACTGTTGAACAAATGCACCAAGGGGTCCTCTAATTCCGCTGCCAACTCCTTTAGCAGCCTTGGGTGTATTTCATCCAGCCCTGGTGATTTGTCCTGCTTTATTCACTCGAGTGCCTCTTTAACCCTACTGGCAGTGAACGTTGGCATATCCATTTGGGGAACCCCCTTATCAACTGTTTTCATACCACTGTCAGGCATTTATTCGCTGTGTTCTTTGGTGAACACTGAACAGAAGAAGTTGTTCAGAACAGTGGCCTTCTTGCTATCCCATTTACTTTTTCTGTTTCAGACCCTCCCCATCCTGCTCCCCAACACATATTGGACTGACTTGTGGAAAGAAATGCTTAAATGTGTGTGGTTGGGGAAGCACCACAGAATCTCCCAGCGAATTTTGTGCCTCTCCAAGGAACATGGTGGACTGGGCCTTGCTGATCTTTATAGGTATTATTTGGTGGCCCAGGGAGCTTTTCTTACAATTTGGGCTAAACAACACTGAGAGGCAGGTTGGTATTTGATAGAGGAAGCAGACTCCCCTAATTTGCCATTGTGGACCATTCCTATGGCTGTTCTCCCTTGTCATATTTCCCTGACATTTCCCACCCTGTGGACCAAACATACAGTCAGAATTTTACAAAACTGTGTAGACTGACAGGTACTTCAAACACTTTAGGTCCCTTAATGCTTATTAGGCACCATACTGATTTCCTCCCCCTCCCAGTTAGATATGAGTTTTAAGTACTGTGAAGCTTGTGGGTTTACCAGGTTCACACAGCTGGTTGTTGGAGACCTCTGCCTGTCATTCCAAGACCTGCAGCATAAATACCAACTCCGTTGAGAAGATCACTACTGTTTTCTTCAAACTCTGCATTTTATTTTGCAACAGTCACACATGTCCCAAATAAGACAGCCCATGTCTGGTCTGGAAGAATACTTTTATTGGCTAGTCATTTTCAATGTCAAATTCTGACCAAAATCAGGTCTTTAATAAACTACTAACCAAAATGGACCCTTCCCCTGTGGAGTTCATTCGTGTTAGTTGGGAAAGGGAGATGGGCCTCCCTATCATTCAACAGGATTGGGGATGCCGGTTACAGAAGGGGTGGGCAGTGACAACTTTGCCTATGTGGTGAGAATTTAATTGAAAGTTTTTTATATGATATTTCCATACTCCTACAGTTACAAAACATTTTGGTGTCACTCACTCTGATATTTGTTGGAGGCAATTTGGGGGACTGGGGAATACATTTTCATATTTTCTGGAAGTGCATGGTTATTCTCCCTTTTTGGCAAGCAGTTCATGATTGCCTTCAGCAAATGCTTAATATACAGATTCCTTTTACCTTTACCAGTCTTGTTTTAGGCTTCCCAGACCTCCTTCAAGGCTCAACAAACTAATTAAGGTAAGTCAGATATTGCGGGTGGCTGTCCTTAAATGTCTAACAATAAATTGACTGTCTTCCCAGATCCCCACGCTGGAGCAATGGAATTGGAAGGTCTCTGAGGTCAAGGTAAGCAGACTTACGTGGCCTCAGTTTCTGGACCTTTGGAGATCGTGGCCCAGTTAGTTGTTTCTAGTCCTCCTATGTCATAATTTTGGGGTTCCCATACATCGTTGAACAAGATGGTATGTAGAGACCTTTGTGGATACCCCACCCTATTTGTATCTGCATTTTATTAATGTACTCCTTATTCCCTAGATATCGTTGGGATATCTACACCCCACTTCATATTAGTCTCATCTTTTTCCTTGCTTCAGGGACTCTTGATTGTTTTTCTTTTTATTGCAGTCTGTCATAGATTCAATCTATTTTGATATATTCGGTCTTGGAGGGCAGGTCCATATGTTCTGTGTTCCATTGGTTACGGTTAATGTTTTTCTTCCTTGAGATTTACTTACATGTGTTCATATAGTTATTGCCTTTTTGATGTTGCCTATTTACCTGTCATTTTTTGATTGTTTGTCAAGAAATATTATATTTCTGGTGTCTTTACTATTACCTACCATGTGTGCCTATTATTAGTTCATATAGATTTTTTTTGGCTGTATTCTACTGTATTGTTCTATGCCATTTTGGATTAATAAACTTGAGGTTCAAACAAAGAACAACGGCATTCTATCATCTTCTACTATCCTATCACCATCTTTAAATTTAACTACCCTTCCCCCTTTCTTCCTTTTTTCTTGTATATACCAGAAGAATTGTTTGACCTTCTCTGCTATCCGAAGTTCAGCTGCCACTTTTACTTATCTTGCTGTCTTCTTGGCTTCCTTATATTTCTGAATGTAATCTTTCCATTTGCTGTCACTTTATTTCTTTTTTAAAGTTGTGAAAAGCCTCTTTTTTGTTCCTAATTGCTGTTTTGACTTGTTTAGTAAACCATATGAGTTTTTCATGTTTATTCTTTTTCATTACTGTTTTTACACACAGCTGTGTGGTCTCTAAGATGGCATATTTAATCATTCCCCATATACCTTCTACTTCCAATTGCTCCTGGATTCTTGTTAGTTTCCCTTGGCTAATTCTGTCATTTTTTTCAAAGCTTGTGCTTCTGAAGTTTAGGATTTTTGCCCTGGATTGAGATTTTATATCCCCAAGGGGTAATTCAAACCAGAGTTCTGGTCGCTGTTTGCCAGTGATTTACCAACCCAAACAGCACTAACCATCTCCGAGTTGGTGAAGACCAAATCCAGGATGGTGTCTAGCCTAGTCGACTCACTTACTAGTTGCATGAGTAGGCAATCTTGTAAGGCTTCAACCACAGATTGACTTCTTGATGATCTAGCCATCGGGATGTCCCAGTCCACTTCAGGCATGTTCAGGTCTCCAGCCACCACTGTGTCCTTTTACTGTGTTACACCTCTGATTTCCTCCTGAAGTTACTCATCCCTGTCCTCTACCTGCCTCAGAAGTCTGTATACCACCCTAATGTAGACCTTCTTCCCCGATGCTGAGCTTAGCTGTACCCACAGAGATTCCACTCCCTCCTTTCTGCTGACATTGAATGCTGTGGCCATTAGTCCATCCCTAACATAAAGTGCTGCTCCTCCCCCTCTGACTCCTTTTCTACCCTGTCCAAGGCCCAAGTCTCCATGACGGCCACCAGGTCTACCTGGGATTCTACCATCAATGCCTGTAGATCACTGGCCTTGTTGCCCAGGCTCCTGGCGTTGAGGCACACCCCTTTCCATAAACTAGGAGCCTTAATGTTCTTCCTGCTTTTTAAATTATTCTGCTGGTTTCCAACATCACAACCCCCTTTCTTTTCCCTCAGAGCCTCCTGCTGGCCCCCTTTCCTGTCCCTTGGAGTCTCCTCCTGTTTCCTATGTTTGCACTCAGATTGTGGTAAAGAATCCTTTGCTTGTGGGGGAGTGACAGCTAACTTCCCATCATTAGTACAGTAACTGATAGGTTTTCTAGCATCAGACCCCTCCCCCACCTAGTTTATACACCCACTAGGTGGATGTCATATTTCTGTCCCAGCATACTCACTCCTTCTTTGATTAGGTGAAGGCCATCAAACTTGAAAAGTTCTCTCCCAGAAGTTCTCCCAGGCACTTATGACATTGTCCTTTTTCCTGACACAATTCATGCAGCCAGGTGTTAAATTCTTTGATCTCCTTGTTCCTGATTCTGTTCGTGCTCCTCCTCCTCTAGCATGAAAGCATCCACCTTCAGCAAAAAGCCCTCATCCTCCAGTATAAAAGCTTCCTCCTTCAGCACTGCAAACCTGGTCTTTTGTGCCAGCATAGTTCACGGCACAGCCAGCCAGCCTCCTCCAGTCTTTGGGTGTATCCTGAAGGGCACCTTAGTCCACTGCAATGATAAGTGTCTAAAACAGTGAACCAGTACACTATGTTGCTAATATCCATTTTCCTCCACAGGTATATTATGGTAGTCCTCCATATTATTAGTGCCCCATGACTAAACTGTCTTTTCCCTTCTCTTTGTGTCTCATTGTCCTGCAGGTACAGCTATAGGCAGTGGGGCAGCAGTATCAGACCTCCTCCAGCACGAAAGCCTCCTCCTCGACCAGGGTACACCTGAGGCATTCTTTATCCACTTTGATGGTGAATATCTCAGTTAGTCAGCACGTACAGGGTATTAATGTTCATTTTCTTCCACAAGTATGCCATGAGAGTCTTCCAGGCTTTTAGTGCCCCCGACTAAACCTGTCTTTTCCTGCCCCTTTGTGTCTTCTTGTCCTTCCTTCTACCCTTACCTATAGCTCTGCTACCTACGTAAGTATTTCCAAAGCCAATCTCCATAAGTGGAACACCACCTACAATAGTATTTGTCATTTCACTCTGGCATCACATCATCTTACCTACAGCTGTCAGCTTAACAGTGGTCTAAACTGGCTATCATCTGAGGCCAGATGCTCCTACGCCCTTGGCACCATAACTGATAGAAGTATTAGGACTGGGATTCCTTCCTTGCCTTAATTAATTAATTTATTTAATTTTTTTTACCAGGAGAGAGACACTAAGCTGAAAGCTTATTTACAGGTGCAACCTGGGAAAACAAGGAGGTTACGTGACTTGCTCAGGGTCACACAGTATGCAAGTGAGGGCTGTGGGGTTCAAACCCAGGTCTCCAGGTTTGCAGCTCAGAGCCTTAAACCACTGCGCTATACTGCCACCTAAATGTTAATGTTGACTCCCTTTAGCCTCCCTTACCTCCTTCGCTCTGGAGACCAGTCCCTATATGTTCCTAGGCATTTGGCAACCATGGGATACAAGGCCTTCCCCTACTGTGCCCTGCATTTCTGGAACTCCTTGCCTGGGTCCATTCAACTGTCCCCCTCTCATGCCTCATGTCCTTGCTGCTTAATCTGCTGCACTTATGTTTGCTGTTTCTTGTCTGTTTAGCCACTCTGCTTTGTTCATTCTGATTTGCTGCTCTTGTACTAATTTTCTCCCTGTTACACTGTTGCTATTTTTATATTGCTTTTGTATCTACAATTACTTTCTCACTACATTATATATTTTACCATCTTGTACTATGTTTCATTATTATTTTATGCTGATTTCTCCTTGTTACTTTGTATTTATTCATTCAGCTACTTTTGTATCTGTTACTAGTTTTATCCTTGACTTTGTATATTTTTTTTTTGTTTCTATTTTTTGTCCCCCAGGGCCACTGATCTGCTTACCTGCCACGTCCTGGCATCACCCACAGGTCTGTCCGGCCTCCATCCCCTTGAACTCCCCCCGGCCACCTAATTAGGCTCCATGACTACCCACGCGGTGTACCCCCCATGGTGGGGGGTTGGGGAGCACTCCCTCCAGAGCTCAATCCACCCTGTCCGGATCCAGTATTTGCCACGCGCCCAGGTACCGGGAGAGTCCTGCGAGGAGACGGCCATCATGCCGCCGCAACCAGTGCCCCCCCCTTTTTTTTTCAACTTTTTCACCCCTAAGCCGGCAAGCATGCACTGACGCCAATGGCCACGAGCATGCACGCATCCGCCCATGTTCTGGCCAGGCGTCTGCCTCTGGCTACACTTGTGCTCCCAGCAGCTGAAGTACCTCCAGTCTCCACCGGGGGTCTCTCCTGCGCTGGGATGCCCCTAGATCCCAGGGAGAGGAGAGAGCTGTCCCGGACGCTCAGTCAATCCCCTCCCGCTGACCCCCAGCACGCCAGGCTCGTTCCCGAACCGGGTCGCTGGTGTGACATGAGGTGTGGCGTCCAGCGCCTCAACCCTCAGCGCCACCGGGCCGGCCAACTTTGTATATTTTAATGTTTCTCTGTACTATGTTTCATGATTGTTTTGTGACTTGTACTGTCCCAGGTCATGACTGAAAATAGGCACATGCATTGTCTAGTGCACCTACCTGGTTATCAAAAATCAAATAAATAAGTAGCCATTGCCAGCGGGGAACCATCACCAAGCCTCTTCCAGCTCAAAAGCCTCCTCCTTCAGCTTGAAAGCCTCCACATTTAGAAAAGAAGCCTCCTCCTCCTCCGGTGCAAAAGCTTCCTCCTTCAGCACTGCAAACCTGGGCTCCTGTGCCAGCCTAGTAGCTGGCACAGCCAGTCAGCTTCCTCAAGCACTAAGGTGTAGCCTGAAGTACACTTTCGCCTGCTGCTATGGTGAGTGTCTAAAACTGTAGCCAGTACGCTATGCTGGTAATGTTCATTTCCCTCCACAAGTAAGTCATGGCAGTCCTCTGTGCTGCTAGTGCCCCTGACTAAAACTGTCTTTTCCTGTCCCTTTGTAGCTCCCTATCCTGCAGTTATAACCATTGGCATCAGTGACACCAGCCAGCCTCCTCCAGCACTAAAGCCTCCTCCAGCAGCAGGGTATACCTGATGCCTTCTTTATACACAGCAACGTTCAGTGTCTCAAACTGTGAGCCAACACACATAGGATACTAGATGTCTGTTTTCTTACACAGGTATGTCACAGCAGTCCTCCATGCTGTCAGTGCCTCTGACTAAAACTGTCTTTTCCTGTCCTCTTTGGTTTCCTTGTCCTGCAGATATAGCCATTGCCAGCAAGGGAACCAGCACCACATCTTCTCTAGCAAGAAAGCCTCCTTCTCCTCCTCAGAATGAAAGCCTCCTCTTCCTCAGCATGAAAGTCTCCTCCTCCTTCAGCACTGCAAACCTGGTCTCTTGTGCCAGCATAATTCCTGGTGCAGCCAGTCAGCCTTCTCCAGCTATAAGGTGTACCCTGAAGGGTATCTGCATTTGCAGCAATGATGAGTCTAAAACAGTGAGCCAGTATGCTATGCTGCTGATGTTCATTTTCCTTCACAGATATGTCATGGCCTTACTCCCTACTATTATTGCCCCTGACTAAAACTGCTTTTTCCTGTCCCCTTGTGTCTCCTTGTCTGTCAGTTGGGCACCAGCACCAAGCCTTGTCCAGCACAAAAGCATCCTCCTCCAGCACAAAATGATGGCTCATCCTTCTGTATCAATGTGGTTTAGCTTTTCTACAGAACAGTAGCAGCTATTTTCCACTTGTTATGAACATATCGTCCATTGTTAAACAATAATACCGACATTGCCACAGCATCATCAGCAAACATCACAATAACCTCAAGGAAGTTGGCTATGCAAAAGTCAAGCACTTATGATGGCATCTCGTAAGAAGCTACAGGACAGGTCATCAACTCTTCAAACACACAGATGTTGGCTACCATAATGTCTCAGCAGAAGAATCTTGGGGAAGCACTGCAGACAAACAATAGCACAAGAGCACATTGATGCCTTCGGCTGCTGCCAGAGGCTGCATCTAAATAATGTTCATAGCTGTTGTTTCACTTTTATGCATTGTCACAAGATAACCCCTGGCTGCAGAAATAATCATCACATTAACACGGACGTGTTGACTACTTTGACAATGAAGATCAGGTAGGTCACTTTATCTACTACAGATATAAGGTAAGTGCAATCAATTATTACAAAATTTGTACATTCTTCATTTGCCACATGTGCAGTCTGTTGTTGATTATCCAGCATAAAAGGGTAACTGTAAATTGCAAGGCTAAGACATAAGTTGTTTAGTATAGTATCTTGCCTTATTTTACTGTTAATAGTGTTGTACAGTGTTTTAGTATAGCTTTTGCATTATGATTTTTGGATTTCATAATCTAATTCTGATTTCGAGTCTGACCGACACATTGCAATGGGATCAGAATCGAATTTGGATGCATACAAAATCTGAAATATCCCTGCCTGAATGGATTTTGGTGCATCCGAGCACCCCTAGTGAGTACTAATGCTGTAGTGTTTGAAACAGTGTAAGGGAGATTTTGTAGAGTTCTATTTAGTAAATAGAAATGTTTGTAATGTAGTTGGAGGACTTGTCTGAAATAAAGAACAAGGCAAAGAATGCTAAGCAGCATTTCTAGTCTAAGTGCAGTGCAGAGAAGTACAGAACTGCACTAAATAAATTTATTATTTTTTTTATTTGCCAGAGTCGACTGACTCCCACCACCACTGCTGTTGGGTGGCTGTCATTTCTTCCTGTGTGTGCTGTAGTGTACTATAGTGTGTGCACGCAGTGTGTAGTGCACTCATCTCAGCTATTAGGGACCTTTTAGTTTTTTTTGTATTGTTTGTGGCTTTGTGCCAATGAAGAAATTAAAACAAGACCTTTTTTAGTCAGGCTTGACTATTACTAAGAGACTTGTCAGCTCACTGGCATAGTTGCAGTGATTGACTATTATATTTCATAATAATATAATTAAAATTTAGTATCACAGACATCTTCCTGTGAGGAACCTGAGCTCTGGTCCTTCCAGGGCCATGTGTTCAGCTGTGGGTGCACCACTATATTTGTTGGCTAGTTGGATGGAATGAGTCAGCTGACTCCCACCACTTCTGGGTAGCTAGCTGCAATTTTGTTCCATGTGTACATGCGTGTGTGTGTGTACAGTGTGTGTATCCTCAAGAAAGGCATTCTTGTATGTTCGTGGCTTCATGCCTAAAAAGAAATTTAAAGCAGAGATCACTCACCAGGCTTGACTAGTGAGAGTGAGACTTGTCAGCTCACTGGCATTGTGGTAGTGAATGACAATGAGCAATATATTATTTCATAATAAATATAATTTAAATTTAATTTCATGTTACTGTGAGATACCAAAGCAGGCAGATGATGGGCCAGAAATGTAGGTGGCTCGGCAGCCCCAGCAAAGCTATAGTAGGTAGAGAGCAGCAAGCAGCAGATGAGGGTGAGCACACTGCAGAGCAACATTCAGAGAGCATTCCCTGCACAAAACTGTTTTTTAAAACCTGCCATCTCCAGCACTAGTACGGCATTGACTATCACTGGGGAATATAGTACCAGATCTACTAGTAGTACTTCTAGGAGGACATGGTCATTAACTGCCACTGATACCATCAATGTGATTGTGTTCTCTTCATCCCATGCCACTGCCACCCATACTAGCATCACCTCATCCTTAATAGCCACTGCTCTGATCCACCACCAATCTACTGAGACTACTAGCACTCCAACCTCTGCTGCAATGGTAGCCCTGACAGCCATTCATGCTACTGTGACCCAAATCACTCCTGCCTCTTGACTCAGACCAGCCTAGTCACTGTGATCCATACCAGTCTTGCCACTGTCACCCAGACCAGTTCTGCCACTATGACTCAAACCAGTCCAGCCACTGCGACCCATACCAGTCCTGCCACTGTAACCCAGATCACCCCTACCACTGTGACCCAGGCCAGTCCTGTCAGTGTGACCCAAACCAGTCCTGCTGCTTTAACCATGGTGACCACTCATACCGGTACCGTGGCACTGGTCCTACTACCACTGTGTGCCCAGTCAATTGTGCAAGTACTTCCTGTACTGTGTCCACCCCTACTGTAGCAGCACTTCTTTCTTAGCCTTTCTCCAGTGCTGTAGAAGCTGAGGAGGGGCACTCAGCTGGATCTGAGTACTTTCCACCAGAAGAGGAATTGCCCACTGACGCATCATCTGAGGAGGCTAACCTAAGCAGATTTGATGATGAGGTAAAGTATGGGGAGTACCTTGAGAGGCATAAGCAAGAAAGTCTGGGACAAAAAAAAACAACACTGTTTCTTTATATCGCAGTGGCAGGAGAATGAAGGTTATGACTCCCCCTTCCCTAAAAAAAAACTTGTCAGTCTTCAGCACTTTGTTCAGTAGCTCAATCCCAGCCTGAACAGGCAGATGGAGTAGGTGTAGGGGACCAGTGGTGCCAGAGTAAAACCTTTAGCAACAGGTCCAAACAAAAAAGACTAGCGGGGACCAAAGGAGTGGTGCTGGTACTGGTGGTGGCACTAGCCGTAGCTAAATGAGCTGTGTCGGGTCCATTAAGGGCATGGTATTGCTGTGTTTCTTGTTACTAAAAGAAGATAACAGAAAGGCAGTGTGCACAATTTTCAGGACGATTATCAATATCTGGCAAATTTAATTACCACCTCTTTAATGAACCACCGAAAGGGAAAGCATCCCTAGGTTTATAAAGCTACATTAGGGTCGGTGTCTGTAGTCCTATCAAACCCATCTGGGACCAGTGGTGGTGATGCAGGCAGTGGTGCCGATGGCAATGACACAGACCATTTTTCTCTGAAAAAAATGCTGGTGCTACCACTCCTTACCCCTCAACACCAAAGAGTCCACCACACAATTCCAGCACCCCTGCCATTGCCAGGCACCAGTTCCCTGCTATTTTCACATTGTCTGGAAAGTGTTGAACATCCCCCATCCATGGTCAGTGCTAACAGTGGAAGCGTTCCAGGCCAGAACTAAATACCCATCTCTCCATTCAACAGCTCAGTGCATGATACAGCTCATCAGTGAAATGACAATGCTGGATTTGCAGCCCTTTTCTGCTGTGGAAGACACCAGGTTTTGGAGAGTTGTGCAGCACTTGCAGCCGTGGTACCTGATCCCATCCCATTCCACATTTTCATGAACTGTGGTGCCAAAGATACATGAGGGTGTGAGAATGGCAATTGACACATTACTCTCATAAGCTATAAGGGGAGTTTCCCACTGTACCTCTGACATTTGGAGCAGTACAAACTCCACACATGCATGTATCTCCTTGACGGCACACTAATGTGTGCACATGCCTGTGTCTCCTGCTGCTGATTCCTTCTTCTCTCTCTCTGTGTCACAGGCCCTCCCATCCCTCCATAATCTGGCACTCACTCCACGTCTGCTTATCTAAATGAGTGTCTGTCAGTGTCAGTGGCTCAGTAGGTAGCACACTCGCCTCTGAGGCTGGGAGATCAGAGGGCTGTGGGTTCAGTTCCCACATCTGGCACTTGGGTTAATATCCCAGTACTGACACTGTAGTGCAGCATGAGGGGGCTGCTGCACTTCTGAGATGCCGTCTTTTGGATAAGACGTTAAACCGAGGTCCCATCTGCCTGGACTGGTGGTAGTTCAGGTGGATGTTAAAGATCCCATGGCACTTATCGAAAAAAGTAGGGAAATTTCCCCGGTATCCTGGCCAAATTTTCCTCATTCACTAAAAATACCACCAACAGCTTAATCTGGTTCAAGGTCAGTTGGCATTCATCTGCATCCCCCTCCTCCGGGTTGTGCCTGAAAATAGGCAGGATTTGTCTAGTGCACTTACCCGGTCAACAAAAACTAAATAAATAAATAAATATAGAAAGACCATGTCACCAAAAATCCAGCCATTCATTCAAGAGATACTGTATTCTTGGACAACTTGTACCAATCTACTGTGCATGTTTCTTTTTTTGTCATGGATAATAGGGCAAATATACATTGAATCTAATAGTCACATCTATGCTATGCCACAGCTCTGAAGCTAGCAAGACTGTCTCCATAACATACTCCATCTGTACTTGTTTTCATCGCTTTACAAAGGTGACAAACCAACTAAGAAAAGCGCTACAGTGCCTTGGTCATTCCTAACATCACCACGGTACAGATGTGAGTACCAGATGGAATTCATCATATCTGATGCTGACTAGACTGCTAGAACAGAAGCACACACTTCATGATTACACCCAATTAGTCAAATAATGTTTCCAAATCAGGCTAATTTTTGAAAGGCTATGCCTGTAGTTCAATGGGTGAGCAACCAGACATGCCCCCTTTCTGAGCTATATAAGCAATTCCTCCCAGCCTCCTTCTGAAGCATTTTTTTTCTTTGCCAGCTGGAGGCTCTGTTGGTCTGTCTTCTCACTTTGGGCCTGCTGGGGCCTTGCCCTCCCCCCTCTAGTTTGCCTGTGCTCTGGACTCTTCTCGGTTTCTGCTGTATATGTTCATGTGTTTCTCCTGCTTTGGTTAGTATTTGTTTTGCATCCGGTTGCAGTGTGCTTCCTTGGGTGCTTGTTATTCTGTTTTTCTGTGTTTCTGTTTTTGGTTTGTGTGTTCTTTTTGGGGCTTTCTACTTTTCCTCAACATATTGTTGCCCTTTGTTTGCATTGTGTGTCTCTTGTGCCTGTGCTTCAGCTCCTACCTAATCTCAGTTTTCCTGCAATTGGTTTTGCATATTTTCAGCTCCCACTGCAGTTTCTGCCTCCTGTGTTTCCATTCATTGCTTGCACCTGGTCCTGGCTGCTGCTTTGCTAGCTGCTTCTCCCTGTTTTATCCTAACCTGCTCCATTTTGTGACAGGCCTATTTTACCTCAGCAGCCTTGCTTTCCAGTAAGGTTTCTTTCCTGCTTCCTTAGCTCAGCATTTCCTTACCTATTACGCTTTTCATTATGTAAGCCCTCCAGTTCCTTACAGTCCTTTTGGGAATTTAAATCTGCTTAATCATGTTTATTTGCACTAAGTGGGACTCAAACTTGAGTCTCCTGCAATTCTATATTACTTTCTTCATGGGGTTCACACCTTCTTAAATGCAATGGTATCAAGCAATTATTACTGTTGTTTTTCTGCACATTACTGCCTCTGCCTAAAATTCCTCTGCTTGTTTAATATTTCTGCTCAGCTACTTTGGAAGCTATAACTAAATTACTGCTGGAATCTAATTTATTCAGTGTTTGCTCAGCCAGCAAAATTGCTCTTTTGGTTTCATGGTACTCGGATTGCATTCAACCCTTTTGAGGCTTTCAATCTGCTCAAATATGTTTATTTGCATTTGGTGGGACTCAAGCCTGAGTCCATTGCAATTCTATATTACTTTCTTCATGGATTCAAACCAGGTTTCATGCTATTGTACCAAGCAAATATTACAGTTGTTTTTGGTGCATTATTGCCTCTGCCTACAATTTGTACGCCTATTGAATTGTTCAGCTTAACTACTGCTGAAGCTTTAATTAATTATGAATAGAAGATGTTAAACTACTTTGTACAATGCTTCATTATACTCTGGAGGTCAGGTCAGCTACAGCTGTAGCTGTAAACTAGTTTAAAATCCACTTGTGAGTCATGGTGCTTTACCGTAGCTTCCCTGTTTTTTTCTATGGTATAAGATGAGGGGGTTATAGTGGAGAGTCGTGACCCATGTGGTTCAGATACCTCATGTTCAAATACTGCCTTCACCGCTAAAACCATAGCTCCCCATGCTTTCTGTCCACTGTGATTTGTTTCTTTATGGAACTGGTGTTAACCACATATCAGCTCTGTCGCATGGATCAATGTTATGTTATCTATATGAGTGGCTGTGTGGTGCATCATAGGTTACCTACATGAGAGCTCTGTAGCGTGGCGTGGTGTTAACTACATGTGAGTTCCACAGTGTGTGTGGTGTCACTTGCATGAGGGCTCTGCGGTACATCGTTGGTGTTAACTACATGTGAGCTCTGTAGCATGGATCAGTATTACCTACATATGAGCTCTGTAGCATAGCTTAGAGTTACCTAAATGAGAGCTCTGTAGCATGGCATGGTGTTAACTGCATGTGAAGCTCTGCAGCGTGTCACAGCATAACCTACATGTGAGCTCTGTAGCATGGTGTGGTGTCAATTACATGTGAGCTCTGTAGCGTGTGTGGTGTCCCCTGCATGAGAGCTCTGCAGTGCATGATTAGTGTTATCTACTTGAGTGGCTGTGTGGTGCATCATGGGTTATCTACATATGAGCTCTGTAGCATAGCTAGTGTTACTTACTTGAGAGCTCTTTAGTGTAGCATGGAGTTACCTGCATTTGAAGCTCTGCAGCATGCCATAGTGTTACCTACATGTCAGCTCTGTAGTGTGGCATAGTATTAACTACCAGTGAGCTCTGTAGCATATGTGGCATCCCCTGAATGAGAGCTCTGCAGTGCATTGTTGGTGTTAACTACATGTGAGCTCTGTAGCATGAATCGGTATTACCTACCTGTGAGCTCTGTTGCATAGCACAGTGTTACCTACATGAGAGCTCTGTAGCATAGCGTGGTGTTATCTGCATGTGCAGCTCTGCAATGTGTCACAGCATAATCTACATGTGAGTTCTATAGTGTGGCATGGCGTTAACTACATGTGAGCTCTGTAGCATGAATCATTACTACCTGGTTAAAGTGGTTAAAGGGGACAAAACCTTTTACAGGTACATAAGTGAAAAAAGAAGGACAAAGGGAGGGATAGTGAGACTGAAGGGGGAGGATGAGAGCCACGTGGAGGATGACAACAGTAAAGCTGACATATTGAACAGGTATTTCTGCTCAGTCTTTACTAAGGAAGAGGAGGGTAATGGGTCTGAAGGGAGTACAAGGGGTGAGAATGGTGCAGAAATGGACACCAGTCCCTTTACACGAGAAAGGGTCCTGAAGGAACTGGAAGTAATAAAAGCTGATAAAGCAATGGGGCCAGATGGGGTGCACCCAGGGTCCTTAAAGAACTAAGAGAGGTGGTGGCTGAACCTCTGGCTATCCTGTTCAGCCAATCACTGGAAACAGGGAGGTACCCAAAGACTGGAGGACAGCAGATGTAGTCCCTTATACAAAAGTGGGAACAAAGAGGAAGCAGGAACACAGACCAATCAGCCTCACCTCGGTAGTGGGAAAGATCATGGAAGCACTACTGAAGGAGAGATTGTGGAACATCTGGTTGTCAATGGACTACAGGACCAAGGCAGCATGGTTTCACCAGGGGAGGTCATGTCAGACCAACCTCATTGAATTTTGACTGGGTGACTAGGAGGTGGATCAGGGGAGGGCAGTGGACATGGCCTATCTGGACTTCAGCAAGGCCTTTGACACTGTGCCACATAGAAGACTATTACACAAACTGGGGAATTTGGGTGTGGGCAGGACAGTAGAGTGGTGGGTAGGAAACTGGCTGGGTGGCAGGACACAGAGGGTGGTGGTAAATGGCTGTCACTCCACAGAGGGAAGATTGACCAGTGGGGTACCACAGGGATCAGTGCTGGGACCGGTCCTATTCAACATCTTCATCAGTGACATTGCACAGGATATAGAAGGCAGAATTTCACTGTTCGCTGATGACACAAAGCTCTGTAACAGAGTAGACACACCAGAGGGTGTAGACAGAATGAGAAGGACCTGCAGAAACTCGAAGAATGGTCAAGGGTTTGGCAGTTGAAATTCAATGCAAAGAAGTGCAAGATAATGCATATGGGGCACAAAACCCTGGCACAATATATCAGTTGGGGTGAGGATATAGCATGCACCAAGCAGGAAAGGGATCTTGGGTTGTCATCTCTGTTGACCTCAGGTAGAGAAACAGTGTGACAAGGCATCAGGTAAAGCAAATAGGATGCTGGGATGTATAGGCAGGGGCATCACAAGCAGGAAAAGGGAGGTCATAATTCCTGCTACAAGACACTAGTGAGGCCCCACCTGGAGTACAGTGTACAGTTCTGGAGACCATACCTACGTAAGGACATAGACAGGGTAGAGAAGGTTCAGAGGAGGGCAACAAAGATGGTGCATGGGTTGCATCACAAGTCCTATGAAGACAGATTGAAGGAACTGAACATGTACTGCCTGGAGGAGAGGAGGGAGAGAGGGGATATGATAGAGACATACAAGTATCTTACAGGGAGGAACAGGGTGCAGGAAAACACTATTTTTAAGCGAAAAAGATGTTTCAGGACTAGAGGGCATGGGATGAAGTTGGAGGAAGGACGATTCAGAGGAAACATGAGAAAGAATTTCTTCACAGAACGGGTGGTGGACAAGTGGAACACCCTGCCAGAGGAAGTGGTGGGGGCTGAAACAATCACGGGATTTAAGAATGCATGGGATAAACATAAAGGAATTCTAGAGGTCGGGGTAAGGGGAAATAGACTTCTAGGAAAACAAACTGAACTTACAAGCTCAAATGGGCAGACTAGGTGGGCCATAGGCCCTTATCTGCTGACACTGTCTATGTATCTATGTATCTATGTACCTACACATGAGCTCTGTGGCATAGCTTAGAGTTACCTAAATGAGAGCTCTGTAGCATGGCATGGTGTTAACTGCATGTGAAGCGCTGCAGCATGTCACAGCATAACCTACATGTGAGTTCTGTAGTGTGGCATGGCGTTAACTACCTGTGAGCTCTGTAACATGTGTGGCATCCCCTGCATGAAAGCTCTGCTGTGCATCATTGGTGTTAACTACATGTGAGCTCTGTACCATTTTCTGGTATTGAGAATACATTTCATTCTGTGTTTCCTTCCTGCATTCTACCTGATGCTCAGTCACTCTTGCTACTGCTAGTTCATGCTTCCTTATTCTGCCTCCATTTTGGGGGTGGTTCCTACCCTATCAATGTTATGTTTGCTGCTTGGTCCCATGGTGTTCAGCTTGTGGCTTCCCTGTTATTTCCACAGTAGGGGGCTCTGTTATTTCAGTGGGGCATTGTGGTTTCAAGTGGCAGGAGTATGCTTTTACATAAACTATGATTTAGCTTGCTCCTTTGCCTCAGCAGCTTTCAATCTTCCTGGTCTAAATACTTTAACCTCACAACCTACATGGCTTCAAGATATCCATTGCATTCCATTACAGTGTTGCAAATGCTCCTTACTGGCCTAACCTAACTCCGCCTTAATGGCATTTAAAGTATTCATGCTAATCATCTCAGTTCACTCTCCAGACTGACACCATACCAATGTTCTGCTTTGTGTAAACTACTGTATATGATTTTACTTCTTTATCCTATCAAGAGTTTCTGTACACTTCATGCCTTAATCAGCAAGTTCACCTTTATTTCAGTCGCTTGTACTGTACTACTTGATTAATAAAGGACTTTATAAATTGCTATACTGCCATTCCATAAGTTACAGAACCTTTTCCTCCAGAGTAAGGAGGTGTTCCCTTTCCCTACAGTGAGGAGGCTTTCCATTCTGAAACCATCACTAAATAAAATACCCCAAGCCTGGAGGGAAGGCAACCTAGGCCTTGGATCCCCAGAGATTTCCTTCTGAAAGGGTTTTTTCTCTCCTCCGTGCCAAAAGTCATAATACTTGGTTAGGTTTAGTAGTAGTCTACTCAAGTATGTTTTGCCGATGGATGGAGGTGGACGGTGACCCTGCTGGCTGTTCCCTCTCTCCTTAGGAAGCCCCCTGTTGTCATCAGTGTAATCCATTTATCCATGCTATTCTGATAACTTGTACTTCTCATTGATGTACTATCGCACTGCCTCTTGCTTCAGTATGCTTCTGTACCTTATAGTCAACAATCACTGCTAACATTCTTTTGGGGTTCCTTCCTAAGGTACCTTTAGCCAAGGAAACCTTCCAGCAGCACCTCTAGGGATCAAACCCTCTTCTAGGATTCCTTTCCTTTGGTATCTGTACAGGGTGGTAATTCTTCATGGAACAGAGAGTGTGAACAGCCACAACAGAGTAACATAGTTACACAAGCATAACACTATTCTGGTTGCATAGGCCATTGAATTGAAAGGCTATGCATGTAGTTCAATGGGTGAGCAATGAGCCACGCCCCCTTTCTGAGCTGTATAAGCAGTTCCTCCCAGCTGCCTTTTGAAGCATTTTTTCTTTACTCCACCATCCTTCCCTCCTCCTCCTCCTGCAGCTCACCTCTTATCTCGAGGGGGTTCCTTCCTAAAGTACCTTTAGCCAAGGGCACCTTCCCACGGCACCTCTAGGGGACAAACCCTCTTCCAGGGTTCCTTGCCTTTGTTACCTCTACAGGGTGGTAATTCCTCATGGAACAGAGAGCACAAACAGCTACAACAGCGAAACATAGATGCACAAGCATAACACTATTCTGGTTGCATAGGCCATTGAACTTAGGAGTATGGCGCAGTGGTTTAAGGCTCTGAGCTGCAAATCTGGAGACCTGGGTTTGAATCCCACAGCCCCCACTTGCATACTGTGTGACCCTGAACAAGTCACTTAATTTCCTTGTGCTCCCAGGTTGCACCTGTAAACAAGCTTTCAGCTTAGTGTGTCTCACCTGGTCAAATAATTGAAAAAAAAACTTAAGTTAGCCCATTTAAATATCAGACACATTCTTTGTAAGCAAGCTGAGTTTGATGCTTGGTTATTTGAAAACAAATTTGATATAATCATCTTGTCAGAAACCTGGTTAAATACAAACATATCTGATGGGGAAATATTTCAGCAAGGATATAAATGTTATCATATGGATAGAGTGGGAGAAAAAGGCAGGGTGGTTGTATGTTTTATATTTCAGAAAAACTTTCTGTCATTGAACTTACCTGTAGGAATCAAAATGATCCCTGTGATCTATTTTCTCTTCATGTAATTTTGGGTAATAATGAAATACCTGTACTTACGTTGAGTGTAATGTACATTCCCCCTAGCCAAGCTGAAGCTGGCAAGGAGTTTTTATCTATTTTTGGAAACTCACTTTCTTGTGGACGTGAATGGATTTTAGTGGGGGATTTTAACTCTAAATGGAATGATAAACATTTGGATACATTGTGGAAATTGTTTCATAACCCAGGTTTACACCAAATTATTACCTCTACTACAAAGTTTAACTTTAAGACAGATTTCCAGTCTACTCTGGATTGAATTGTGGTCACTCATTCATCTAGGGTTTACAATTGTGTTCTCCCTGGTGGGTTGAGTGACCAGAGTCCTATTTATTGCTAGTGGACTATCAAGAAAAGTAGATTTAACTCTGTGTTTATCAGTGTTAGAAATCTTAGGGAAGTAGACATTAAGTAGTTTAAATTCACCCATTCGCCAGTTGATGGGCCTTTTTCTCGACAGTACAACTGATTTAAACTTAGCTGATGGTCATTTTTATAAAATGTTCAATGGCATTTGTGATTTATTTGTTTCCTTTAAGAAAATACAGATTAGTGGCCAAAAAAGGGGAAAGGGAAAGGGGAAATTGTTAAACCAGGAAAGGCACGCTAAGCTGGAGCTTGTATCCAGGTGCAACCTGGGAGCGCAAGGAAGTTAAGTGACTTGCTCAGGGTCACACAGTACGCAAGTCAGGACTGATGGGATTCAAACCCAGGTCTCCAGGTTTGCTGTTCAGTGCCCTTGACCACTACACTTTACTGCCTCCCTAAAAAGTAAGCAGTTAACCCCTAATATCTTGAATAGGCTTCAGGACTGAAATAAAAAATGGGCTCTTTATAAAAAGAATCAAGTATCCCTAACTGAACGCAAAAAAGCCAGAAATGTTTGCAAATTTTTATTCATAAATATAGATCAGAACTCTATCAAGAAAAGTAAATGAATTCTGTTCAAAATCCTCCTAATTTTTGGCATGCCTTCAGTTATCCTTCTGGTTGTAAGAAAATAAGTTAACTTTCCTTCTCTTCATGTCCATGAGGAGGTAATTAGTAATCCTCAGCACTTGGTCACTATGTTCAATAACTACTTTGGGGATCTCTCCAAGTATTGTGTTTTGGACTATGGGATACATTTCTATTTGTCTGCAAGGTGTGGGGTACTGTCCAGGATAAGAACTGTCTATAATTCTTTAAGTCATTTTTTTACTGGCCTCCCTTTGTGCACACATCATTGTGTTTTTTATCATTCTGCCCAAGTATTCTCTTTTGATGATCATGTACAATTTAAAGTTTCTGCTTTTTTCTTGTTGCAAAATTGCACTTGGAAAAGTCACTGCTTCTATTTCAGATCTGTTTCCTGTGCACCGTAATGACTGCATACTTGGTCACACAATACCATAGCTTCCACGATACCATAGAGAAGAACAGCACTTGGTCAAAGGGCTGTTGATTTTGTTGATGCTCAGAATTATAATAATCTTCAAAACTGTTAAGTGTTGTACATCAATATTTCAGTATAAAGCAATTGTCATCATTGTTAATGGACCAATCTCACTGTAACTGTGTTTAATGTTTCCTGATTGGATCTTGTGCCTTGTTTATGTTTTTGTATGCTGGGCACATTTGAAAACAATCAATATGCTAAATGTGCCCTCCAGGGTAAACAATGAAATTAAAAATGAAACAAAATGACATGTCAGTGTAGTGCAACACTGAGGGAGCCCTAGGTCAACATGAGTGGTCACCGACTGATGCCATGGTGAGAGTACTTGGGCCATTTGAGAGGAGCACCCATGATCAAAGTGCACCAACTGAGTCAGGTGATCCCAGCAGTATGTATCCTGAAAACATCCATGGAGTGATATGCAGAGGAACACAGGAAGATTGCAGATGGAGCAGCTGTGCTCATTGGGCACCTGCAAGCTGATATGGATGCAAGGTTTGCAAAAGTGCTGGATAGTCACAGCCACATTTTTGCAACCATGTTGGATCCCAGGTTCAAATGTGAGCTCCTTTTTCATGGCTATAGATAGCGACAGAGTGACTCACCTTCGCCAAGAGCTGTGTGATGAGCAGACTGTTTGCATGTGGGGACTGGCGCAATTGACTGGGGAAGAAGCTCATGAAAGAGAGGGAATGGCACCATCTGACAGGTCTGGCTCTCGTTCCACTGCTGGAGATGAGGAAGAAATGCCTGGTACTGGCAACAACACTCATAAAAGTGAGTTGTCACTGCTCAGCATGTCCTTATGTTAAGAGCAACAGAACAGGACACAGACACAGCCTTTTTCTATGGAAAATATTTTGAACTACTATTTTGCAGAGTATCTGGAGCCATTTCAGATTGATCCATTAGGCTACTGGGCACAGAAGATGCATTCATCCTCTCATTCGGTGCAACTGGTATGGAGATATGTCAGTTGCCCCCCTATGAGTGTGCCATCTGAGAGGATATTTAGCACAACTGGTGATGTTGTTGGGCCTTATTCCTCATTGTTCAGTGCTAGACCCTGAACACATCCAACAGCTTGCTTTCATCAAAATTAATTTTCCATTACTTGGATAAAAATATGACTTACCCAAATAAAATAGAAATAGCCTGCTAATGCTGACTGGTTTTCTTCATAGGGTTCAGCTGTGTAACTCCTCTGTACTTACATCCAGCAGTGCTGCACCTTCATTGAAAAATAAATAACCTTTTACTTCTTCTTGCTGTTGTAATACATGCCATTATCTTGTATATTAGAAACAGCAAGAATGATGAACAAAAACAGAGCTAATAGCCCCAGGGTAATGTCAAAATCCAGTGGGTGCATTCTTCTCATGACATAACTTCCCAACAATGACATTGTGAAAGTGGGTGCACTGCACAGTGCACTCACGCCACTCCACTTTTGCATAAAGCCTACAAAAACAACATTCCTGAAATCTTTTTGTTCTATTTAAAGAGGGAGTTTGGCTAGAAGGGCTACATTGCAGAATTAGAATCAAAATGTCTTTAATAAGCATCATACCGAAAATTAGCTCTCAAAGTTAATTTATTTTAAAGTTATGAGTCATTTTGTAACCCTGATTTCACTCCCTGTTAAAACAAAAGTTTCAATGAAGAGCTCCTGATGATGTCATAACTAGAACTCACAACCTAGTCCTTCCTGTCAGCAACCTTATAGGACTTATTTATCCAAAGTTTAAGAAACTGTAGTTGTAGTAATCATTTGGGGAAGATACTGACACAGGGCTGGTTACAGTGCATGCTTTTCCAGAATGTGTGACAGGAGGTGATGGGTAGTAAAATACCCTGCCCTAAACATTACATGTGGGTACCTCCAAACTACCCTAAATTAACCTAAAATATCCTAATGCAAACAGGTAGTTGGTTAGGGTCAGGTAGTTACTATCCTAATCATTCTAAACCAGTATTAGCCTACCCTGAGTATAACAAAATGTGAAAGACTTTGTTTTTGACTGCCCTAAACAGCGAAAACTATTCAAAAGAATCTGTCTTGAGTCAGGTACGATGAGCACAGCTGCTCTGAGCAAGCCTGCTACTGTTTCCAAAATACAGTCTTTCGTACTGCAGCTATATAAGGTATTCTTCTATAGGGCTACTATGACATGCCCTAACTTTTCTTTATTAATATGATATTGCCAGCCAGATTGTCTGCAGTAGTTAGTGTAATAGAGAGCCGTTTAATGGTTAAACAAGTAATTTGCCTATTGGGCCATTGGGTGAGAAAGGCAATTACAAGAGGTGTGGCTGCTCTGAATGTGCTTGCTACTGTTTCCAAAATTAAACCCTGAGAAGAGTTGAGCTCGCTATGCCAAATTTTTTTTTTCATCTTTTTTCCACCTCTCTCTGCCCTTTCGACCAGCCATTCCTTCAGGCCCCGCAGTGTTAACCCCCCTCCCTTTGCCTGCCAGGACATCCCCATTGCCATCAATACTGCCCTCGCTTTGGTCCACATCCTCGATAGACCTGGAGTAACCCTTCCAGGGGGCTCCCCCTCCCCAAGGAGGTGCAGAGGAGGGCAGATAGTTCCTGCTACCTTGACCAAGGAGCAAAGGCTAGGAGGATTGGTTGAGACTGTGAATGGCTACATGGCTCAAGTGAATGAGTGGGGCAGGTGATTTACATTTTTCTGGACCCATCCACCTCACACATTCCTGCAGCCACTGCAGTATCCTGGGGATGGGGATGTTCAGCAGTGTGTGGTAATCCACACTGCCTAGAATGCCTCCATTAGCCACCTCCAGGAGCAACTATTAAGCAGTCCAGCACTGTCCTACCCCCCTGGGAGGGAAACATCCATAGGACACTCTGACCCCCACCCTACCAGTCTCCGCTCCTGGCATCCAGGCTTGGGACACAAACTTGGGTCACCAAAGTACCGAGCAATCCCCCATCACTTGGTGCCACAAAGCCAGCCTCCAAATTTTATAATGTCTGTACAAACAATGGCCCTAAGACAAATGACTTATACAGCCATAAAAGGTTATCTAGGGACAGGGTCACACAGCAGAGCTTCTTCTGGCTTCACCAAGGGCCTCTGAACATACATGGACTGGAGAAATGTAGGGGCTTAGTGTGATTCTATAATGAATCACAGCTGACCATAGATGATGTTGCTGCAGGCTTGCAGTACTACACAGACACAGTCATCTCAGCTCTCAGTGCCAGCTGAGCAAATCATGCTTCATTTTTTTTATAGGTACTGTAGCTGGTAGCTGCTGTCTGTTGGTATTCTTTTTTTCATTCACATTTCCAGTTTTCCAACCCCATTGATTTATTCAGTCAGAAAATTAAATTACTAGGCCGGCCCAGTGGTGTGAGGGGAGGCACCAGTAGCGTGCCTCACCTCCTGCCACATCAGCGAGCTGTGTTCATCCATGAGCATGGGTTACTGGGAGTTAGCTGGGGAGGCAAAGGATTGAGCGCCCAACAACTGCTGTCCTGTCCGGGGGGACCTGCACGCTCTGCCAAATGACTACCACTTGGTGTTGGCCAAGTGGTAGTGCAGGTTGAGGAGGGCAGTGGAAGGAAGGGCTGCAGGACTCCAAGACATGTGCGTGTCTACACACGCACTTGCTCTTGAGTGTGCCCCAGTGTTGGGGAACACAGGGACAGAAAATGGAAAAACAGGTTGGTGTGGGGGGATATGATAGGTACCTTCAAGTATCTTAAAGGCTTGAACAAAATGCAGGGGGTGACATCTTTCAGTACAAGAGTTGTACAAGGATGAGGGGGCATAATATGAGATTGAAGGGGGGGCAGGATAAAGGGAAATGTGAGGAAGGTTTTCTTCACAGAGAGGGTCGTGGATGCTTGGAATAGTCTACCCCATGAAGTGGTGGGTGCTAACACAGTGGGGGGTTTCAAACATGCATGGGATAGATCTAAGGGAACCCTAGATGTGGGGAAGAGAGGCAAAAGCCAATGACCAAGTAGGATCAGTGGCCACTGATGCAGGCAGAAAATATGGGCAGACTAGGTGGGCCTAGTGGTCCTTCTCTGCCGTCAACTACTATGTTACTATGTGTGGGCTAAATGAAGCTCTGCCTGCCTGCCTCTGCCCCACACTGTTGGCTGATCACTGTTCCCTGTCTGGACATGTATCATCAAGTGAGGGTAGGACAGCCATCCAATTTCTGGACCTGCCATGGAGGGGGGGGGTTCTGTGAGGGACCTAGGGCATGGTGGTCTGGTGAGACAGATGCCAGGTGAGGGGCAGTGGGGACAGAGCAGAGAAAGCCCAACCACACCAGCCCAAAGGAGGGAGACAAACTTGAATTAAAGAAAAAAAAAAAGAAAATTAAATTATCCCCATCTGTATATTTTTTTTTCAAAAATGTAAAAGTAAGCCTGACAGCTCATTGGCTGCCCAAGAGTAAGAAGGGTACTTTAGGTTATATTCCACCCTTACCTGGTTTAGAAATGTTGTAATCGAGTAAGGTAATTTTAAATTTCCCAGCCTGACTACCAGACCCAATTACCCAACCCGATTACACATTACTAATACTCTTCCAGACTGATTGCAAAAAGACACTCTAAATACACATGATGTATAGGTTTGTTGTTGATGCATTGTCATATGATGACAATTTAATAAAATCTAAGTTTAAAAATAGGGATGAATAGTGTTCCTCATCCCTGCACCAGCTGGTAAAGTGTTTATAGTTTTCAATCAGAAAAGTCAGACAAAATAAATGTTGCAATGGTTGGTGTTTAATGTTTGCAGAGAGCTTAGTGTTCCAACATTCATACGTTTCAGAACACTCACACCCTGTTCCTTGCAATTTACAAGGAGCTCTCTGCAAACAGTAAACACCAAGCATTGCAGAATTTATTGTTGGTTTATCTCTCTTTTCTGACTAAAAACTGTAAACTCTTTACCAGCTAGGGGAGAGATGAGTAACACTAGTAATTACCCGTTACCAGTCTCAAACTACTCAACCCGAGAATTACACTGTTATGTTGGGTAGTACATTATCCAAACTACCCTACCCGGCCAAAAATAGGCAACACTCACACTACGTGACCCAGCTACCTATCGGGTAGCCCATGTTTAGTTTTGGAATGAAGTGCTGGACAAAGCTATTGAATGTCAAGGTTGTGGACAATTTCAGAATGTTGGGTGGGGAGACATGCAATCTCAGAATGTGGCAGAGACACACATCTAGAAATGTGGTGGGGACTGACAGTTTCAGAATATAGTGGGAATGCCCACTGTCAGCATGTAACAAGACACACAATTTTACGGGGGGTCACGTGATGTGCTAAGTCGGGCTAGATGTCCTCCGTAGCGCTCCTAGGCCCCAGCTATAAGATTGGTGTTTCTCCTTGGAGAATTTGCCCGTGGGTGAGTGCTTTCGAGGTACTTGTCAGTGCTAACTTCGCGACCAGTATTTCGGCAGTCGCATCGGATAATAGTTCGATCTACGGGCCCTGTACTTGCGTTGGTGTGCACTTCACAACGTAGCTAGGTGGACCGAGGCTGGGAGTAGCGATGGAGCCTTGAAACTGTGGAGCCTCTGGCGGCGAGATCACCAGCAACTAAGAGGCCTAAGTCACAATCCCCACATTTAAGGATACCGATGAAGACTTAAGCGGTGGAGGGCAATGTCTCAGTCCAGTGAGGACCTGCAGGATATCAAGAGGCTTTTACAGGGTCTCGTGGCAGATTTTGCAACTGTGAAGCCTGCACTCCAAGCTTTGGCACAGCGTATGGGGGCCTTGAGGCAAGATAGCCTCTCAGGAGAGAAAAATCAGCGGTGCTGGAGCAGGAGTTATCCACAGCTAAAAGTTAATTAGAAGCTAGAGGATCGTATTGAAGATCAAGTCCGTAGCAGGAGAAACAATCTGATATTGGCTGGGTTGCCAGAAAGATCAGAAAGGGCAGACTGTGTTTCTTTTATCCAGGACTTGCTTTTAAAGCTGTTGGGCCAGTCGCCTTTTGGGGACTCATACAACTTAGAAGAGCTCACAGAGCATTGAGAAATACCCCTGGTGCGCGACCCAGGGTGATCATTATGCGATTCTTTAACTTTAAGGAGAAGATGCATGTGCTGGGGAAGGCTAGACAGCACAAATCACTCCAATGGACAGACAACTCTTTGGATGTTCAGGATCAAACTCCTTCCGTTAGAAAAGCAGAGGTATGCTGACATAAAAAAGCTCTATATGGCGGGCATTAAATTTAGTCTGCAGTATCCAGCAACTCTTATGGTGAGACTGCAATCAGGCGGCCGATTCCTGACGACGAGGATGCGTTGGAATGTTTACTTGAACTTCCCAACTTATTCAAACCTCAGACTTGAGGTGGACTATTTTGTTACAGTTTTGGTTCAGGCCTGTTTTATAGGTGGACCTTCAATATATGGACCCTATAGGTGCTTATATTCTGTGTATTTAAAGCGATTGATGTATAATTTCTTATTGGCATATTATTTTTGGACTGGGACGTTGGTCTCCTCACTAAACCTGGTCTAGCTGTATAAGGGCGGCTCATAGGGCCGGGTTTTGGGGTCCCTGTGGGGCTGCTCGGCTTTTCAGAGAGGGTCTCAAGAATCTGGAATAGACCAGGTGACTCTACTGTATGGCACCCGATTATTATAGTTGAATTTTTCTTTCAGTGGTGCTGGATATGGTATTAACCAGAGTTATCTTCTCTTTGGAGAAGATTCTCCGAGGATTCTTTATGTTTGTTCTCTGGTGTCTTTAGTGTGGGGAGGGGTTCCCTCAATATTTATAAATGGCCTGCAGTGAGGGGACTAGGTAGATAGGGGGTTATGGGACGGGCAGACTCTCTTGGTAGTAGAGTCAGGTATTGTGGGTGGGAGATGCTTGGAGGAGGGCTCATCCATGACTGCCGAGATTTCAGGAGGTTGATCAAAGGATCGGGGCCGTGGGGAGGGGTTGGGGGAGGGATAGAGAGAGAGAGTCCATAGGGCAATTTATATAGGAGGCAGAATGGGATGGTCTGGGTACTGAGCCACACGTGTATCTCTGCTCCATCTTCCTTTTATTCTTTACCCTTCCTTTCTTCCTTTCTCAAACAGAATGTCCTGTTTAATATTACTTCTTGGAATGTTAAAGGACTTGGGGTAGATGGAAGAGGATGGTAATTCTGAGGCACATCAAGCACTTGGAAGCACATATAGCTGCCCTACAAGAGACCCATCTCTTGACGGAGGAACTAAGCTGTCTTAAGAAGTTGTGGGTGGGCCAGGTTTATGGGCAGGGTAGGGAAAAGGCATCAGGAGGGGTGGCGATTTTAATAAGTAGTAATTGTCCTTTTAGGGTTGACCAAGTGTTATTAAGAGAGGACAGTAGGGGGCTGTACCTGGTGGGGATTCTAGCTGGGAAGGCAATCGCGCTGGCTTCTATCTATGGTCCTACTCCATCCTCCGAAGATTTCTTTACCTCAATTGAGAGAGATTTATCTGCATTATCCACTGATTCTCTTATCCTGGCTGGGGATTGGAACATTTGCATCAGCAATCTAGATGACAGGAAGCCCCCATCTGCTAGGCCCCCAAGTAAAGCTCAGATTGCTCTGAGGAGGATGATGGAGGCAACTGCTTTGGTAGACCCAAGTAAAACTCACTCGAGGAAGGGCAGTGTTATGACCTTTTTCGGCAGCCCATAAAATTCATTCTCGGATTGATTTTTCTTGGTCAGTGGCTCCATTCTCAGGGAAGTGAAGGACCCTGCCACAGGAGTCAGGGCTCTCCGGATCACTCCCTATTTCTGTAGTTGGGAACCATGTCCCTCCCTAAGCCAGTTAGATAGAGACTAAATGATTTGCTACTCTCTGAAACTACAATCCAGAATGAGTTGGATGAATCCCTGAAGGGATTCATTCAATCTCAACTACCATCTTTGCAGGACCAGAGATTGGCCTGGCCAATGTGCAAAATGCTATATGTAGGGGCAGTCCAGGATATTGTGGCTAAAAGGAACAGATTAAGGAAGGCAAAGGAGGAATTCATTTTGGGGGCATTAGAATCTTTGTCCCCTCTAAAGGGTTCCTCGGGAGAAATTGATCTAGAACTTAAATCCTTACAAGGGGAGTGGGTGGATCTCTGTTATGGCAAGGTGGAATTTTGGCTAGAGAAGATTCATGCCAAATATTTACTGCAGGGGGATGTCCCAGGTCATCTGCTCGCAGCTAGGGTTAGAGAGTGGGAAGCGAGTAGAACTATCACTTGATATGGCATGATGGGAAATTGTTAACAGATTCTCAAGAGATGGCAGAAGCATTAGCATCCATTTCTGACCTATGGGCTGAGTGCAGTGGCGGGTGAGGAGGAAATTAGCTTTCCTTGAGGTGCAGCTTCCAGAGCTAGATGAAATCAGGCCAGAGATTTGGTGACTCCTATTTTGGGCAGGGAAATACTGAGGCGGTGCAATCTTTGCCATCAGGTAGAACCCGGGCCCAGATGGTCTCACAGCTAAGTTTTACCAAACACATATTCAGGTTATTTACCAATCCTATGGAATTTTATAACATGATTACATAAGAAGGATTACCACACCCCTGCTGTACCAGGCCTTTATATCTTTGATCCCCAAACCAGATAAGCCTAGAGACAGGATGGATAGCTATAGACCCATAGCTTTAATGAATCAAGACATAAAAATTTTAACGAGAATTTTAGCTAATAGGATTCTACATTGCCCCAAGTTTAATTAGTGAGGAACAGGTGGATTTATGCCTGGGCAGGGGGCTCAGGATGCCCTCAAGCTCACCATTTACTTAGTTATGCCCGGACTCCCAACTTCCGTTAGCTTTAATTTCTTTAGGCGCATAGAAAAAGCGTTCGATAGGGTTTCCCATGGTTTTCTTTTGCTACAATGCGGAAGATGGTTTCCGGAAGGTCTACTGAGAGGCATCAAACACCTATATACCATACCATCGGCTAGGGTTCTATGTAATGGGTATAGCTCTAGAAATAATGCTGAAAAATGGGACCAGACAGGGATGCCCTTTATGCGTAATATTATTTAATATTTATCTGGAACCACTCCTTAGAGCTATAAAGGAGATCAACTCATAAAGGGGTGAGGTTGGGGAGAACTTAAACTTTCAGTTTTCTGCAGACGTATCTTGCTGCATCTCGAGGACCCAGCCTCTAGCTTTGAGCAGTAATGGCGGTAATTGGCCGTTTTCGGAGGTAGCAAATTACAAATTGAATCTAGCTAAAACCAGGTCCTTCCACTGACCCTCATGTACACCAGGCAGATTTTGTTTTCAAATCTACAGTGGAAGTCGATGAGATCAAATATTTGGGCATTCGATTTTAGCTAATGGGAAAAAGGGCGAGAAGCAAATTTGGGAGGGTATTATCGGTAATCAAGGGTGACATTCTAAGATGGAACAAACTCCCTTTGAACTTTATGGCCAGACTTGGCCTTATCAAAATGAACCTACTGCCTAGGTTACTTTATCCATTATATATGGCCCCTCGACATTCCTGTTACATGGTTTAAGGTTATTAAAAGCTTCTATCGAATTTTTATGAATTCTAAACCCCTAGGAAGAAATATGAGTTGTTACATTTATCTCCAATCAGGGGGTGGGATTAAATTACGGATCTTCATATATACTATGTGGCGGGACAGATGGCCCTCATGCTCTAGTGGGTTAGGCAGTCTGACGGGAAATATATACCCCAATGTGGCTGCAAATAGAGAGCAAATGCTGAATGAGTGGGGTTTCTCCCAGAGCAGTGCTATATTCCAATTTTGTAAGGACTTTATCATGGGAAGAGGAATCAATTGGGAAATCCATGAGGCGTGGTGGTCTTTCCTCACTCCAGCTCAGAGGAAAGCCCAGTTGAGGGCATGGGAGCAACCTTTGTCCAGCAATCCTACCTTTAAGTTGGGGGCAGATAGTTAGTGTGAAATGGGCCTTGCAGGTGAGGGTCTAAAAGTGAGACCTCATGCAAGGTGCAGAGAATCGCGCCAATTCATGGGTTGGGCTGCCAGTATTTAAAACACTGCAACTTTCAAGTTTATTAGGAAAAGTGAAAAAGCTGTTAGAGGGTTTGCAGAAGGGCCATTTATGTGGGATTCTTTGAAGAGGGTAGACCCAAGGGCAAATGCTCTTTCTCAGATTTACAGAGTGTTGGTGGAATTCAATGGTCCATCTTCCTAATCTGAATAAGCGTACTGGATGGAATATTTGCTCCCAAGAATCTTGCTTAGGATTCAATTTGGAAAAACTACAGGTATATCTCAATACCTAAGTGTAGGATAATACAATACTTTATTGTTTCAATTTATACTTTACCAGCAAAACTATATGACAGGAAATTGGGACAGACGGACCTCTGCTTTAGATGTGGGTTGGGGATAGGAGACCTGTTACATGTGATGTGGAGTGTTCCAAAATTTTCCCTTATGATCTGACATAAGGATCGTATGGACTCAGTACTAAATTACTCAGATTATATCACGCCAGAGTTTGTATCCTGGGGATTTTTCGGGTATAAAGGGAACCTTACCTAAATTTCACCTAGCCTTGATGTCTGCATTAGTGAAAGCCTTCTTGGTTCAACACTGGAAAGATGATCAGAGTACAGCTACAGACAGTGGGTCCGTGACCTGCTGTCTTCCTTGAAACAGACTAAGGAGGCATCTCTGGGGTGGGGAGCAGAGAATTGTATATCAGAGGTGGGCTCCTCTGGAAGCAATTTATTTGCTACAGAGATTCCATGAGTCTGTCTATCACCTTCCTGAATAGCATGAATCTTATTTTTCTTGGGACATGAGGAAGGCAACTTTTTTTTTCTCTTTCTCCTTATACTTTTTTTTTTCTTTTTCTATGATGGTTGTGTAAGTGGGTTGGGGTATAGAAAACAGGTGACTCATGTGTAGATTAACTAAGACTGATTAGGTATGCCCTCTAGGGGACAGGCAGGGATGGGACTCTCTCTCTCTCTCTCTCTTTTTAGGGGTCATAGCGGGGCTCCATCTCGGATTTAATCTAGGGATCATACTAGATCTCTGTCAGGGGGTTGATAATTCAAGAAATTGTAACTCTGTTGATATAGTGGAATCTGCTCCTGTTACGGATTTCTTCCTTTTTCCTTTTTTATTAAATTTCTCTTTCAGCTTTATTTATACTGAATGTTATGACTCTCAATTTATATACCTAGACTGTACATTTGGTGACATGTTGCTAGTTGGGAGTTTGGTGATAGTTTAGATACAGGAGTTTCAACCGACTAATTTACTATTACGAGATGGACTCCTGCTATGTTGGTAGATATGGGCCTGTACATAGTTCATACAGTCAGTTTTTGGGCTGTATACCCTGGCTTGTCCAGGTTTTGTATGTTTGTTGTTATTAGTTTTTTCTTTTCTTTTTCTTTTCTTTGTTGCTGTGGACCATTGTTCTAAAATCAATAAAGATCTGTTGAACAAAAAAAAAAAAAGACACACAATTTTACTCTGAAATCAGCTGTCCTAGCTGCATACAAAAATTGTATGCACCCATCACATTTCAAATCTGCGCATCACATCCCCACCGCATTCTGACATTGTGGGTCCCTGCCTCATTCTAACATTGTGTATTTCTGCCACATTCCAAAAGTGCACGTCCCCACAACATTACAGAGTTTGCATATCCCCACCACATTACAAAGCGGTGCATCAGTGTCACATTCTGAAACTGTGTCACCACCATATTGCAAAATTGTACATCCCTGCCATATTCCAAAATTGCATGTCACCACCACATTCCAAAATGACATGTCCCTGCCGTGCTCTGAAATTGTGTTTCCCAGAGATATTCTGAAAATGTGCATCCCTGCTGCGTTCTGAAACTGTCACCACTATATTCAAAAATTGTGCATCCCTGCCACATTCTGAAAAGTGTCATCCTGATAACTCTCCAAAATTATGCATTTCCGCTGCATTCTAAAATTGTGTTTTCCAGCCACATTCCAAAACTGTACATCCAAACCACATTCTAAAATTGTGGGTCCCAGGCACATTCTGAATTGTACCTTTCCATAACATTCTGAAACTGTGTGTCACTGCAATATCACAAAAATTCCAGTCCTTATCATATGCCAGAAATGTGCATCCTGTTTATATTCCAAAAACTGAACATCCCTACCACATTCTGAAAATGTGTGCCCATGCCACATTCAGAAATTGCTCGTCCAAACCACATTCTAAAATTGTGTATCCCTGCCACATTCTGAAATTGTGCATCACCACAACATTCTGAAACTGTACGTTACCTCAGTATTCTGAAACTGCATGTCCCTGCCACCTTCTGAAATTTTGTTTCCCAAATACATTCTGAAATTGTGCATCTCTGCCACTTTCTGAAATTGTGTCACCACAGCATTCAAAAATTGTGCATCCTGTCGCATTCCAAATATGCTCATCTTCACCACACTCCAAAAATAAGCATTTCCGCCACATTCTGAAATTGTGTTTTATAGCCACATTCCAAAACTGAACATCCCCACCACATTCTAAAATTGTGTCCCAGCCAAATTCTGAAATTGTACCTTCCCGCACATTTTGAAATTGTGTATATCAGCCAAAATTGCCCTTCTTCTTCACCTTCCAAAAATGAGCATCCTCATTACATTTCAAAATTGCACATCCCCATCACATTCTGAAAATGAGTGCCCTTGTCAAATTCTGAAACTGCATGTTCAAGCTGCATTTTAAAATTTCAGATCCTTGCCACATTCCAAAACTGTGTGTACCAGTCATATTCTGAAAATGCATTTCCCTGCCATGGTCCAAAATTATGCATCCTACCACATTCTGAAATTGTATCAGACCACCACATTCCTAAACTGTGCATCCCTTCCACATTCTGAGATTCCTTGTCCATGCCACATTGTGAAATTGCATGTTGATACCACAATATGAAATCAAACAGTCCCATCATATTCTGAAATTGTGCATCAAAACCACAGCCCAAAATTCTGCACCCATGACACATAACAAAATTGCATATCCCTGCCACATTCCTCAACTACGTTTCTCACATGTTGAAATTTCAATGCTGCTGCCACATTTCTAAATGTTATGTCCCTGCTACTTTCTGAGATTGTGTCATTGCTGCATACAACGGTTGCAACTTGGTGCAATTAGTAAATAGGGCAACTAGAATGCTGAACTGCATCCTGCACAACATAAGAAGTAGGGACAGATCCACGCTGCTGCCTTTGTACACCTCACTGGTGAGGCTGCAAATGGAGTATGGCGTGCAGTTTTGGAGTCCTCACCACAAGTCCAAAATAGTGAACCTTGAGAGGGTTGAGAGGAGAGCAACCAAGAAAATACAGGATCTCCAGTCCCTGTCCTACAAGGACAGGTTGAGAGACCTAGACCTGTACTCCCTGGAGTACCATAGACTTAGGATGGACTTATGCTTGGTATACTCTGACCACCAGAATATGGATTTATGGGAGTGTGTGGGTCTACAATGGAGATCCTACTAAAACTGCAAGAACACATGATTGCCAATTGAATGGGGAGCTGTACAAATCCAATAAGAGGTGTGCCTGGGTAGACCAGAGAGTGGTGTCCCCTTGGAATAGACTCCCTTCTGAAATAGTTGATTGTGACACTCTGCTCAGTTTTAAGAACAAATTAGATGCCTACTGTAGAATCACAGGAAAAGTCTAAGGGCTATTTACAATGTTAACCTTAGTTATGAGACTCCTTGGCGAAAGCTATCGTATCGAATCAGACTTATGAAACTTATGGTGGCATTCTGAAATCTCATCCCTGCAGAGAGGCTTTATACAAAATTGTAGAAAGATCTCTCATAATGCTTCCAAACAGTACATCCAATTGATATTAGCTGAAAATGAGACACTCCAAAAGGAAGAAGAAACCAATTTAATTTCTAAGGAGGATGCACTTAAAGTATTTGAAGAAACCCCTAAATTTAAAACACTAAGAGGCACTTATAAAAGCAACATATGAAGCTATGATAACAAATAAACAGCAACTAAAAAATCAAAATTTGAAATTGGCACAACAGATTTCAGGGACAGCCATGTACTCAATCAGACCAGAAAGGGTGTAACAGAGCCAGAAAGCACACAGGATAGACTCAAGTTTATAGCCAGAAAAAAAACAGACAACCATTTGATTATGGAACAATGAATTAGACAGCATAACCTTGGAGGACTCAAATAATCCCTTTTTAGAAGCAGATGACAACCGAGAGAACCCCCCGACAGTCCACATAGGAGCAACAGAGCAACCAAATAACCAAGGATTTGTGGGAAATACACAATGGGGAAGAGGAAGCAAAGCAAGTGGAAGGAAGCAATACAGCAGGAACCATTATTGTGGATCTTACAAACTGGTCAGGAACTTCAGCCAGAATGTTTTTTACAAAAGACAAGAGGGGAGAATTCACAATACCCAGACAGAGCCGATAACTGACATTTTTGATGTGGAAACACAAAATTCAACTGCGGCCATACAAGAGACTATCAATAGTGACTTTAAACTGAAATTCAAGTTCTGTCCCCCATTGCCAGCTGTACTCACAGTTTTTCAAAAGTGCTGTAAGGAGGAGTTGGAAAAGATGAGACAGCATAAAGTGAAGTTTTTCAGATATATGTTAAGGGTTGAATTTGAAGCTCTGAAATAACTGGGAGAGAACAGGAGTTTAACCATTAGGGCTTCTGACAAGGTGGGGTTCTATTATAGAACAAAATGATACTAACTGCCAGGGGTCAACCTTAACTTTTTTTTGCACTAGCCAGCCGGACAAGTTGCTTGAAAATTGCACTAGCCTGCAGATGGTTGCACTAGCCCACAATAATAATGGTGTTTTGATCTGTTATAGAGGAAAAATGCAAGCGAAGAAATACTTTGATTATTGCATATTTATCCTGCTCCCACATTGCTTCCTGCCCCAACAAAAAAAGACTGCAATACAATTGCATGCAGTGTGTACCCCACTGTTTTTTACCATGTACCCCTTGCTTCCTCTTTCTTCACCCCCTTCCCCACCAGACTAAAGAATACCATAATAGCATATGTTTAATCAAGCAGTTCTAGCTCTGCAAACACAATAGCCAACATCACCATGCACCTCACCACGGTCCCACCCTGATCTGCAGGGCAATGTACAGAATCAGGCAGAGAAAGACACTCTCATCCCCCACCCTGTGGGTAACCAGACCTGCACTTCTGGAAGTTTTCTTACACTGCAAAGTGAGCAAGGGGAAGTTTTAGGATTTTTTTTGAGAGAGTTAAACAAACATAGGGGGCTTGGGATGTAAGAAACTTTGACGTATCTGTTTATATATACCAGGCACAAAAGTACTGATATAACATGCTCTGCCCTAACAAAAATAGATTTTTCATGATGGTGTCCTTTCATCAGTCAAAGGGGAGCAGTATACAGGCATGATGCTGTACTACCTCTCTTTCTATATAGGATGGTCTATGCATACCAGGAATACCTATTTTAACCTTTCAAATTGTATATTTTACTAAGGTTTTGCTTTGTATCATACATGCACCAAAGCACTGTTTTTAGGATGTAATGACATGCTGGGTGGTACTGCATGGATGGCATTGACTGGTGTGATCCATTAAGAGGAGCCATGAACCCTACACCAGTCATTAATGGCAGCTATGGGTCTATGGATGGCCATTTCAGAGTCTAGTCTGCAGTGGTATCCAGAGAAAGTATAGAGTAGGCAGATCGTGTATACATCATAGCATTCTGCCACTGCTGTGTTGGATACAGACACTCAAATGGTTGGGAAATGAAGCACACTGGTCTTAATATTGTGGAACAAATCAAAGATAAGTTCAGCAAACTGGAAACTAGTGCCTTAACCACTCTACCCTTGATCACAGCATGCACATGAGCTGAATAACCTAACTATTGAGTGATAATGACTCACATCAAGTCTTTTGTTGGATCCCCCTCTTGAACTGCTAGATAATTGCAGCTCTTAATGAGCTTAATGAAAAGTATGCCTTTTTGCAGATGACACAAAGATCTGCAACAGGGTTGATACACAAGGAGGCGTGGAAAGGATGAAAAGGGACTTGGCAAGGTTGGAGGAATGGTCAGACGTATGGCAGCTAGGATTCAATGCAAAAAAGTGCAAAATAATGCACCTGGGAAACAAGAACCCAGGGGAAGAATACACAATGGTGGGGAGGTAGTAACAACAAAAACAGGAAAGGGATCTGGGGTAATCATATCAGATGACCTTAAGGTTAGCAAGCAATGTGAGAAGGCAGTAGGAGGGTCGGGGTATACGGGATGTATAGGGAGAGGCATCAGCAGCAGAAAACAGAAGTTGTTATCCTCTGTACAGACAGTTGGTGAGACCCATCTGGAATACTGTGTCCAGTTCTGGAGACCCCATCTCCATAAGGACATAGACAGGATAGAGGCAGTCCAGAGGAGGCAACTAAAATGGTGCAGGGTCTGCAAGAGAAGCCGTATGAGGAGAGACTAAAGGAGCTTAATATGTATAACCTGAGGAAAGAAGGAGAGGGGACATGATAGAAACTTTCAAGTACCTCAAGGGAATCAACAAAGTCCAAGAGGTAGCATCTTTCAGAAAAGAGACTTGCAAGAACAAGAGGACACAATTTAAAGATAGAAAGGAGAAGTTCAGGGCAATGTGAGGAAGTATTATTTCACAGAGAGGGTAGTGGATGCATGGAACAGGCTTCCTGAGGAAGTTGTGGGTCTAAAACTGTAGGAGAATTCAGAATGCATGGGACAGACATAAGGCAATTCTTGTGGGGGGCAGGAAGATATAGGCTGTTGGTTAACTAGGATCTGCAGCTTATCCTGTAGGTAGGGAAATGGGCAGACTAGATGGGCCTAGCGGTCCTTATCTGCCGTCAAAGTCTATGTTTCTATGTTAATCACACCAGGCCACCTGGAACACTGAGGGATATTAGCAAAAGGACTACAGCCTGCTAAAGCAGGGACTTTTTCAACTTCATTAACAACCATGAAAAACCTGCACTAGTCAAGATGGACAAGTAGAGGGTTAGCTACACTAGCCCTGGCCAATTTGCACTGGGTTCAGGGCTAGTAAAACATTGTTAAGGTCAAAACCCTGTAACTGTGATGAAGTACTAAAATAGTTAACAGATGTAAAGTACTTAAATCAGATCTCACTGTGAGGCACAACGAATTGATTGATGATTACCTTAAACAAGTGGGAGTAAGAAAAAGGCTAAATGTAAAAACAATTGATCTTCTGACTATAAAATCTCCAGTGGAATCTTCTTTTTACTACTTATCCAAGATCCATAAAAATCTGGTTAATCCTCCTGGGCGACCAACAGTGTCTGGCAATTATTCATTTACAGAACCATTAGCCAGCTATATTGATAGCCACCTTGGGAGTTTTGTAAAGAACCTGCCTTTCATATATGAAAGACACAGGTGACATCTTGAGAGCATTAAAAGATTTGGCAGTTAAAGAGAATACACTGTTGATCACTGTAGAAGTTAAATCTCTTTATTTGAATATCCCTCAGGGGTAGGGCCTGCCAGCAGTGATGGAGTTCTTGGATACTAGGGAGATAAAAAATCCCCCTACAGATATTTTAATACAACTAGCCAAATTTGTACTGGAATTGAACTCCTTGTAAGATACATATTACTTATATTACCTGCAAAAGAGAGGAACAGCAATCGGTGCCATTTTTGTACCCCGTTATGCCAACATCTTCATGAGGATATGGGAAAATGAAAAAGCAAGAAAAAGAAACACCAGTCTTTTCATCGATAAAGTTGACATTTGGAGGTACTTAAATGATGATGTTTTTTTTTGGTCTGGAAGGGATTCGAGCAGGAATTATTTGATTTTGTAAAATACCTCAATGATAGCAATGAGAATTTGAGATTTAGTGTATCTTTCAGCCACAGTCCAATCATTTTCCTTACCATCAAAAGACAGTCAAAGTGGGGTGAGTACAGATTTGTTTAGGAAACCATCAAAAGAAATATCCTCCTGTTGGCGAATAGTTGCCAGTGCTATCCTACACATACCATATAGGATATCCCTGAAGGACTGTTTATCTGTACCAAGTGCAACTGCAGTGAAGACAGCGGCTACACTAAACAAGCTCTGGCGGAGTCACTAGGAATACTAATGCATTTACTTGATATGTGTGTGTGTGTGTGTGTGTGTCTTGGGCTTGAGAGGTGGAGGAGCAAGAGGGCATAAATCCCATCCTTTACAAGGAATGGACATAACTTTATCATTTTTATGTTTGCTTGCACGCATGTGCAAGAAACATAGTGCCATCATCGGAGTTTTTGGAGGTGTGTCAGCCCTCTTCCAATTCAGTCAGTGTGTTTGCAGGTGTGGCCACAGTTCTCCAATGCCTGCTGGAGCTGTCTATGACAGCTCCAAAATGCAGTGGCGTACAGTTGAAAGGGGGAGCTACGCTCAGTGAGCAGTGATCAGATATCGCCTGCTCACGCTCCCCTACACACACACACACACACACACACATACACACACACACACACACATGCCGCGTGCTACCCCCCCAACGCACAGACTGTATAGCCGTCGGGGGTGCCCAATCCCCCGTGGGCTGTGCTGCGCCCCCCGAAACACAGTTTCATATGCCATACTGGGTGCCCACCCCAGGGGTGCCCAATCCCCCATCAGCTGCACTGTGTCCCCCCCCGAGTACAGGGTGCCACACTCTGAGCCCACCCCAGCATGGCAACAGATGCCATGGCTGACAGGGGTGCCCAGTCCCCCTTTGGCTCCACACCCCCCCAGCCATCCTTCTGCCATGCTGGGAACCTACCCCAGCGTGGCAAATGTCCTCGTCATCATAATAAAAAAAACAAAAATCTGAAAATCAGCGGTCCCTCGCTGTGTCTGCCCCCACCCGCGCCCACCCACTGTGCACCCTGCCTCCCTCACCCCATACTTACCTCGGAGCTCGGCGTGATGATCTTCGGCAGACCGGGAACACGTCTGCACTCTTCAAAGCCGACCACGAACTGAGGAAATGCCGGTAAGCTGTATAATGGGATAGATAGGGTTTTTTCAACTTTATTGCATATCTCAAGCATTTTTTTGAATTTTTGCACCAAATTTTCAACATGAGGTTTTTGGGACCCCTTCTCATGAATGCTGTCACTATCATGGTGTTACTCAGGCCTGAAGGGTGATTTTGCAGCCACTGCGTGAAATCACCTTTCCAGAATGATTAACAAAATGACACTGCCAGTGTTAATAAGGTGGGCTCTCAAAGAGTCTATTTAGAAAATTTGGTGGAAAAATTCCTAAAAATGACTGTTTTACGAGCGTGCATTACGCAGTTCCTACGCACGCTTGTAAGTTCACGAATTTTCAATATTTTCACTCCAGATTTTCAACTTTGCCATTTTACCACACCTTCTTATGAGCAGTACAGCTGTCATTTTTCACATCTCACCCAAAATGTGTTTCTGCCCATGTATGTCACAATTGCGCAGTCGGTGTGCAAAATCAATGTATGGGACACATTAAGAAAATCCCAGTGACACAGTTCATGAGCAGAGGTCTTAAAATGGCTATGTTGAAAATTTGGTGAAAAAATTCCTAAAAATGACTGTTTTACGAGTGTGCGTTGCGCAGTTCCTATGCATGCTTGTAAGTTTGAGAAATTTCAATATTTTCACTCCAGATTTTCAACATTGCCATTTTACCACACCTCCTTATGAGCAGTACAGCTGTCATTTTTCACATCTCACCCAAAACATGTTCCCGCCAATGTAATGCACAATGGCGCAGTCAGTGAGAGAAATCAATGTACGGGACATTAAGAAAATCACAGTGACACTGTTCATGAGCAGAGGTTTTAAAATGGCTATGTTGAAAATTTGGTGAAAAAATTCCTAACAATTACTGTTTTACGAGCATGCGTTGCAGAGTTCCTACGCACGCTGGCAAGTTTGTGAATTTGTAATATTTGCACACTAGATTTTTAACAGTGCCATTTTACCGCACTTCCTTATGAGCAGTACAGCTACCATTTTTCACATCTCACCCAAAATGTGTTTCCACACATGTAGCGCACAATGGTACAGTCGTAATGCAAAACAATGTTTGGGACAGATTAAGAAAATCACAATGACACTGGTCATGAGCAGAGGTCTTAAATGGCTATGTTGGAAAATTTGGTGACAAAACTCCATAAATGACTGTGCTATTTAGTGAGCATTGGCGCAGTTTCCACGCACTGTAATTTCATGAATCTGTAATATTTTCAGTCCAGATTTTCACCAGTGGCATTTTTCCACACCTCCTTATGAACAGTACTGCTGTCATTTTCCACAACATGGCCGAAATGTGTTTTCACACTTTCAGCACAGAAATGCGTGGTCGCTGTGGGAAATCATTGTTCGGGACAGATAAAGAAAAACACACTGACACTGTTCATCATCGGAGGTCCCAAAATGCCTGTGTTAACAATCTGCTGTAAAAAATCCCAAACTAGTTGCATTATGGGTGTGCGTTGCGGTTTTCTCACTGCGCTAAGTAACTTCACCTATTTTTAAGATTTTCACAGCAGATTTTCAACATTGCCATTTTACACCTCCATGAACAGTACCGCTGTCATTTTCACATCCTGTTGGAATGTGTTTTGCACCTGTGGTGCCAAATGCCATAGTCACTGTGCAAAGCAGTTTCGGCTAACAAACTGATATTGCCACTGTTCAAGAGGTGGGGGTCACAAAAAAAACGTGGAAAATTTGGAGTGAAAATACCAATGAATGCCTGAGGCGTTAGGGTTTCCTACCATAATGCCCCACCCTGTAGAGAATGACAGGCATCAGGGGTGTGACTTGGGATTCTTGCCTGTCATGCTCATACCATTCTACCCCCACCCACACCCTGCAGCCAGTGAGAGGCATCAAGGTGTGCCTCGGACTCTTCGGGACCAAACTTCACCCCATTCTCCTATGCCACACCCATCTCACCATATTTCCTGATGGAATGGGGTGCGCATAAAGCCAAAGACCCCAAGGCACATTGTGACACTTGTCAGTGTCTGCAGGGTAGGGTGTGGTGAAATGGCATGGTCGTTATGCCTGACGACCCAAAGGCACACCCCAATGCCTGTCACTCTCTGCAGGGTGGTGGTGGGGCTGGCTTCAGTTCAATACTTCGCTGCCATTCCTATTATGCAGCTCTGTAACTTCTACACTACCAATGCCAATGCCAGCAAGCAAACATTCGGCATTGACAAATGCTTGTTTTGTAATGTGATGCAATAATCTGTATTGCCATCTCTTCAAATAACTCTGGCTTGGAGTCTGTGTGTGTCCACGCTATATAGAGACCAGGAATCGATTGGCAGGGTACCTGTCAGCCCCTACCTAGTATCAGGATTACACAGGAACTCCTAGGCTCCAAACTGGAGCTATTTTAAACAAGAGTCATATAGTAAGGCTATGGATGAGCCCTGGCTTCTCCTTGCAGAACACGTCATCATGGGGACAGCCGTGGGTGCTTGTGGGCATGCTGGGGAGAGCTTCTTCTTCTAAAATGCTGGCAGGGAGGCCACAGGATCAATCAGATATCATTTAAAATAAAACAACAACCAGTAAGTACATAAAATACTGCTGTTTATTATACAGCTAATAGGGCCCTGCTTCACACGAAGATGGGGCCTGATATGAGGTGGATGTTTCCCTTTAAGGTAGAGTAGACTGCTACCCAGCAGCCTTTAAGAAAGCACATTGGTGTGAAATGCATTAGGCAATTGGCGGTTGTGGGGAACTGGTCTGCTGGCATGGCACTTCGATAGAAATAAATACTGTTTTCAAGTTGTAAAACCATGCTTTGAAGCCTGATGATTGTTCAGATGGGATTGTTCTGCAACATGTGGGGACACCAATAAAGCACTTGCACTATTTAAGGTAACTCCTTTGAATTCTATCTTACGTACTTTGATGGTGTTCAGGAGGTCATAAAGGTTTGGGTTGGTGCTGGCCTACCTTTCCATGCTTAAACTATTCCACAATTGCAACCTGGTGACATTCTGAAATCTCACAAGTCATATTTGCTGTTGCATTTCACATACACACCCCCGCCACATTCTTAAGAACCACGCATCTGCATATTATGGAAATGCATGCCCTGTACCCACCCAGTGTCACCTTTCCTTTATCAAATGTTGAGTACAACTACAGCTTTGTGTAACATGGGAGAAATAGTCCTACAAGGTAGCTTGCAAGCAGGAAGGCTGTGAGTTCTGGTTATGACATCTTCAGTAGCATTTTACAGACACTGGCTTTTCTGAACAGGCAGTGAAATTGGGATTACCAAAATGACTTGTAACTTTTAAACAAAGTAATTTGAAGACCTTATATTTAAGTGTGAGGCTGACTGGAGATATGCAGATCCAAATTTTTAATTTATTAATGCTTGAAATTTTGATAGGACTCCCTCTTTAAAAACCCACACAAAGCCCAACGTTTTCCAATACAGTTTGATTAGGGGACTGTTTTTTTACCGTTTTCATCATTTTACTGTCACTTTCTTGCTTTAAAACAAGAACTCATGGCACTCACCAATAAAAAGCTGAAGCAAACTAGTGTTGTTGAACTAATTTATTTGCATGCCAAGGGTACAAAAAGATAAAACAGGTTTCTCAGGAAGACTGCCTGATGCATTTCACACTAAACACCCAGCGCTTTATGAAAGGCAAGGCACCTAGGTGATGACATAATTTTATACCCAAATTAAAGAGACAAATACAAAACAATTACATCATTTCTGCCTAGCTGCCTATGGTGACAATCAATATTGACTAGTGAATTAAAAAATACATACTGAGAATAGAAAAAACAACATACTTCTAAAAAACAATTTAAGATCCACATTACGTTAGCATTAATAAGTGTCTGAACAAAAACAGACTACTACATAAATAAAGCTAAATGTAGAAACTACATGTGTCACAACAACAAGGCTGAATCACTGCATGGAGCCAGGGTTCATACAGATGCCATGCGTGCCCTTGTTCTAAGCTGGCATGGAACTTCTGTGAAAAAAACAAAAACAAAAAAAAACAGAACAAACAAGCTGAGGAGGACTAAAAGAGAAAAAAATACATCATAATTATAGAGTCACAAGTTCAGCACAGTTCATATATTGCACTGTAAATTCAATGCTTCAGAAAATGTGCCAGGTCAAACCTAGAACTGAGACCTGGCCATTCGTTAGCCCCTGAATTAAAAATCTAAAAGGCATCCCTCTATAACACTTTCTGATCATAGTCACTCCCTCCCCTAGGATTGGAGTGTACCTTTTTAATCCATGTGAAGACAAATTTTGGGTGCCTGTATCCCTAGTAGGGTGTACATGTTGTGTTGTGGTCTATGACAAATTCTGTTTTTCTAGGGCCCAACAGTGCTTCCCCACTCTATTTATTTATTTATGTATTTGTTTATCAAGTAGGTGCACTGATCCCAGGGTCCGTTTTCAGGCATAACCTGGGTCATAAAGATGGCACACAGATGATACAGCTTGGAAGTGAAAGTACAGAGCTGGTACAAAAACAGAACATGGTATACAAAGTGCTTGTGCAAATACAGCATTCAGTACAGGGTGGCAGGGTTGGGGGGACACTACACTATGGACATGGAAATCATTTTTTTAATTTTAATTCATGCAGTGATCAGGGCTGAGGGGGTCCCTACACTATGGAAAAGGGCCTGGGGCGAATGGTGAATATTTTCTTTTATGGTGATTGGGTCGGGGGGCCCTACACTATGGAAATGGGACTTGTGCAATTATTTCTTTTTACGGTGATTGGGGCTGGGGAGGGAGGATACTACACAATGGAAAACGTCTGGGGATATCATGCCTGGTATCAGTGATCAGGGATGGGGAGGGGGCATACACATGGCTGTACCAGCGATCGGGGCATGAGGGGATCATGTGACTGGTCCTGGACTGTGTGCGGGACACCACTCTGCCCCTTGCATAGTTAAGGTAGGGTCTTTGGAATTTATCTTTGTGCTGGTGCAGCCTGCTGTATCTTTGCCAGGGGGAACTCGAATATTGGGATGTGTGACATATGCATGAGGGACCCCTCATTTGCATTCCCACATCACAATATTCTGCATGGTGACACAGTCAGGTTTACGGGGTGCATCGTGGATTTCTGAATATTGCCATACCTCCAACAGCCCTCACAAGTCTGGAGATGCATGGGTGCGTCTAGGAATGCATCGCGTATCTCATCTGAATGTGTGGGCCAATGTTGTTAAAACAAGGGTTTTTATTAGGATTGAAGATGGCCTCCCACCAACCCATGAAATGGATGGAGTAGGAGAGGGCCATTGTTATATTATTGAGCAGTATCGGAATTACAACTTTTGAGTCAAGGACTCTTTTGCAAAGGCTCCACATCCGTTAATTATACAGAACAAACAAGCAGTTAACAGCAGAGGTATACAACAGAAACAGCTTTGGGTAGAAATATAAACCCCAAGTCAAATGGTAAGAAACAAGCAGCATAATTGCAGAAATTATACCACAAAGACAGGTTACAGAGCTGGGGGTGGAGATACAAACCAGGAGTCAATAATAGGTTACGGCAATAAGAAACAGCTAGTTGGTTATACGTGTTCTACTGGGTCAGACCTGTGGGGGGGGGTACCATGAGGTAATCGAATGCCAAGAACCAAGGTGCAGTGGCGCATAATTAGATGCAGTCACATGTGGTTTGGGAGAGGAGTACTGTGCGGAGAGAGGCCTTATAAGGACCTAGCTGCTGCTCCGAAGAGATGGTAAGAGGTAGGTCATTCACCCAGAGGGGTGTTCTGTAATAAAAGGAGCACTGACCCATAGTGGACCTGTGAAGGTAGTGGACAGCGAGCTCCTAGTGACCCTCTGGTGGGAGTGGGGGGTTGTACTAGGTGTCAGAGGCTCAGAGGGGAGTGTTCCTGAGTGAGTTTTCTGACTAGGAGACATGTTTGGTATTTAGGCCTTCCTTTGAAGTTCAGCCAGCAGGTGCATCTGTAGAGCTCACATGTGTGGGTCAATCTGCTACTATCCAGGACCTGTCAGCGGGCTTTGTTCAGGGTAACCTTGATGTAACATAGGTCAGTTGGATCATCAGAACCATAGAAGATTATCCCATAATTAGTGACCGTAGAGAGGAGGTCACTGCAAGCTGCAGGGCTTTGGAAGGCACGCATCCCCTATGTCTGTACAGGAGTCCTAGTTGTTTGTTAGTGCTGAGCTGAGCAGTTGACATGCTTATGGTATGTGAGAGATGAGCCTTTCATGACTCCTGAGTACTTGAATGAGGGTACTAATTTAAGAGGGGAGCTCTGGAAGTTATGGATGCAGAGGGGAAGGTTTTGTAAGGGACTTTGGCGATGAGCAAAGAGCTTGACCTTAGTTTTTTTTATAGTTAAGAACAAGTCTATGCTCAGTGAACCAGGCTTCAGCTACAGAGAAGGAGTGCTGGACGGAGGATTGGAGGGGGAGGGGGAGGGGGTCAGGGTGGCTGGTGAAAAGGACTGCATCATCAGCATAGAGGAGAATCTGGCCCTTGCTGGGTGCAGGGATGGTATTTAGGAATAGGGTGAAAAGGAGGGGCAGAGGATAGAGCCCTGGGGAGCCCCTGAGAAAACAGGTTTACTGGTGGATAGTGTGGAGTTAATTTTGACCCTTTGGGATGTACCGCACAGATAGTCTTTGAGCCACTTGGTGGCCTCCATGGACAGTCCCATAATGGGCAGGGATTGGAGAAGGACAATTGCTGGAGTCAAAAGCCTTTGTTAGGTCAATGTATGTAGCTCCCACTAGGTGTCCTCTATCAAAGACTTTGCTGATGAATGAGGTGTATTTGACAAGAGCAGTGGTGGTGCTATGCCTCTTCCTAAAACCATGCTGTTCAGGGCAGAGTAAGTTATATTTTGTGAGATAATGAGTAGGTATGCAACTATTTTTTTGAGCTCTTTTGAGATGGGGAGGAGAATAGAAATGGGGCGGTAGTTACCCGGTGAGGTGCGGTCCCCACTTTTATATATTGGGGTGATGACAGCAGATTTCCAGTGGGTGGTAAATTGGCCTAGGCAGAGGGACTGATTTAGAATGGTGGTTAGAGGGATGAGGATTGAGTCCAGAGTTAGGAAGACTAATTTTAGGCCCAGGGAGTCATTACTATGGCATGCTTTACCAATGGCTTTGGTTAGGTAGGGCCTCACTTCACATGGGGAAATGGTGCAAAGCCTGAATGTGGGAGCAGAGGCAGAGCGGGGGGGGGTGTTGAGACCCACACTGGGGCTGGGTCAAAGAAATTGGTGGGGAGGACTCCACTTAGATCGGAGAAAGCAGAGTTGAAGGTATCCATGATGGTCAGGGGATCCTGGGATAGGGAGCCATTTACCATCAGTTGGGCTGGAGGGGGAGAGGTGGTCTTGCCGTTCAGTTCTTTGATGTTGTTCCAGAACTTGTGCCCTGACCCCCAGGCAGAGGAGAGTGCATCCTGATAGTGGGCAGCTTTAGCCTGACGAAGCTCCCTAGTGCACTTATTCTTGGCTTCCCTATACAGTTGTCGGTCATGGGGGTTGCCAGATTCATTGGCTTTGTGCCACTGGTTGTCTTGCAGTTTCATGAGATGTAGCAGAGTCTGGGAGGGCCATGAGGTGTCCTAGCCTTTGATTACTTGTTTGGTGACCGGGGCATAGTGGCCACAGGTCACATTGAACATGGTGATGAAGGGGTCTAGAGCACTGTCTATGGACGGTGCCGTGTTAATGGGAGACCAGTCATTGAGTAAGAGGACTTTCTTGAGCTGAGGAAGAGATCCCTATTTTAGTTGTTGTAGGAAGGTGTATTTGGGAGAGGGTTTGGGGAATTTTGTCAGCCACCGACAGAGTACAGGGGAGTGGTCACTCATGGCTTCTGGTAGTATGGAGACATCAGATATTCAGGTGGGCTTATTGGTGAGTATAAGGTCAAGTAGGGTTGACGTTCCTGTTTTGTGGTTTTGCCTTGTGGGGGATAGGATGACTTGGGTTAGGTTCAGGGCTGCAACAGTGTCTTTGTAGGGGGCTGAGGAAGAGGCCAGCCAGTTGATGTTGAAGTCACCCAATGCTAAGATTTCACAGGATTTCAGCAACTGGGATATGCAGTTTAGGACAGAGTTAAAGGCTGGTTTCTGGTTCCATGAGGGGGGATATACACTGACACTATGTGGAGCACCTTACCTGATGAGTCTGTTTGCAGTTTGACTGTGAGCAGTTGGGCTTCATGGAAGGGATGGGTGGTGGTTGTGTTGACGGATGCTTGTAGGGAGTCACCCGACAGTGGAGAGCACAGCCCTCACCCTTCTTTGCTTGCTCATCAGCTCTGAGGATGGAGCACCCAGGAATGTAGATGGCAGAGTCAGGGGTCTCAGGGTCCAGCCAAGCCTCAGTTGCCACAAGGATGTTTGAGGACACATGGTTCATCCAGCCTTGGAGGATGGAGTGTTTTTTTTGCAAGCTACAGATATTAACAGTGGCTACAAGGAGCCCATGGGGTAGCCCATGAGGAGGAATGTGGGTGGAGGAGTGGGCCTGGATTGGGGTGTATGTTGCCCAATAGGAGAAGGAGTATGAGTAACTGATGAAGGAGAACAAGTCTTAGGAGTTTAGATTAAACAGCTGGGCACCTGAGCTGACTGGGAGGAATTTGGGAAGTCACGGGTATAGATAGGGTGTGAATAAGCACAGCTAGAGGATACGCTGGGTGGGAGCATCACATGGGGGAGTGGGGGCAGTGATCATAGGGCATGCTAAGCAATGTGAGTGGGTTGCAGCAAGTGGTTCCTCAGCTAGTGAGGTGGTATAGAGAGCCGTCAGGAGTGTCAGATGGCTGGCTGGAGGGAGGGGGAGAATGGGGATTGTGCATGCGAGTATTACAAGTGGGAGGAACATTATCTGATAGAAAGGAGTCACTTGCAGAGGCTTCAGGGTGTAGAGGGTAAGTGTGGGGAAAAGGGCCTTGGTCTTGCCATAGGACTTAAGGGGAGCTAAGTCCCTTCAATTAAGTAACCTGACCAGATAGCACAGCAGAAGGATTGCTGCCTGGGGTGTAAAGGGTCTGAGGTTCAAAACTGTGGGGGGGGCAGAAGGGCGGCAGTAGAAAAAAGGGGGGAAGGGAGAGGGTGCAGAAGAAAATGGAGGGGTGATAAGGGAGGCTTGAGGCGGGCGGGGTAAGAAGGGGCCAAATGCTTAGTGTCAGAGAAGCTCAATACTGACCCCTGGTGGTTTGTGGGTATAATCTGCAGATGAGAAAATGGGCACTTAGTAGTTACAGGTCACTTAACCCTAGAACACACTAAAATGAGGGCCAGCTTTGGGTGGGAGGGTGGCTGGGGCAAGCAGGGAGTCAACATGAAGCGTCGACGGGTAAACCCCCCACAAACCAGCATCCATGGTGAAGGGAAGAGGCCTTCACCTTACAGCTTTCCCTCGCGTGCTCTCCTTGTTTGATGATCCTGTTGGAGGTAGCTGAGTGCAGTGTGTAGGGGGTTCCTGAAGGAGCCTATCATGTAAGAAACAGAGGCAGATCAGATTATGGTCTCCACCGGGAAATGGAGACAATATAGGCAGCCAGCAGTCAACTGCACATGCACTAGCTGTGGGATGCAACTGAGGGCTAGGAGAGTAAATGGCACCCTGGAAATAAGCTATCTGAAAAATGGAGTCAAACTGGAGCCAAGCAGTATTCAAAAACAGGTAAAATCACCTGACAAACAGACTTGTTAGCTCCCTCAATTACCCCTCTAGGCAGACAGTACACACAGTAGAGAACATACCCCCGTTACAGCAGTAATTCTTTGAAAGCAATTAAAGTACACAGACATAGTCCTTGTGAGCTGTGGTTACAAAATGCTGACTTGAAATTGTCTAGCAGACTATCTGTGTGTGTCGGACGAATTAAGGTAACCACAAACCCCCCCCAAAACAGTGTCCACGGTGAAGGGAAGAGGCCTTTACTTTATGGCCTTCCCTTGAGTCCTCTCCTTGTGTGGTGTTCCTGTCAGCGGTGGCCAAGTGCAGTGTGTAGGGGGTTCCTGAAGGAGCCTTATGGCTTTCCCTTGAGTCCTCTCCTTGTGTGCCATTTCTGTCGGCGGTGGCAGAGTGCAGTATGTAGGGGGTTCCTGAAGGAGCCTATAATGTAAGAAACAGAGGCAGATCAGATTATGGTCTCCACCGGGAAATGGAGACAATATAGGCAGCCAGCAGTCAACTGCACATGCGCTAGCTGTGGGATGCGACTGAGGGCTAGGAGAGTAAATGGCACCCTGGAAACAAGCTATCTGAAAAATGGAGTCAAACTGGAGCCAAGCAGGATTCAAAAACAGTTAAATTGCCTGACAAACAGACTTGATAGCTCCCTCAATTAGCCCACTATGCAGACAGTACACACAGTACAGAACATACCCCCATTACAACAGTAATACTTTGAAAGTAATTAAAGTACACAGACATAGTCCTTGTGAGCTATGGTTGCAAAATGCCGACTTGAAATCGTCTACCAGTCTATCTGCGTGTGTGGGCCCAATTAAGCTAACCACGAAACCCCCTTGCAAACCAGTGTCCACGGTGAAGGGAAGAGGTCTTTACCTTACAGCTTTCCCTCAAGTCCTCTACTTGTGTGGCGTTCCTATCAGCAGTGGCCAAGTGCAGTGTGTAGGGGGTTCCTGATGGAGCCTTATGGCTTTCCCTCATATCCTCTCTTTGTGTGGCGATCCTGTTGGTGGTGGCCAAATGCAGTCTATGGGGGGTTCCTGAAGGGGCCTTATGGCTTTTTCTCAAGTCCTCTCCTTGTGTGGCGTTCTTGTCAGTGGTGGCCGAGTGCAGTGTTTAGGGGTTCCTGAAGGAACCTTACAGCTTTCTCTCAAGTCCTCTCCTTGTGTTGCTTTCCTGTCAGTGGTGGCTGAATGCAGTGTGTAGGGGGTTCCTGAAGGAGCCTTACAGCTTTCCCTAGAGTCCTCTACTTGTGTGGCATTCATGTCGGTGGTGGCCAAGTGGTGTGTTATACTCATCGCCATGCCCAGATCCTGCAAATAGAAGTATCTGTTAAAGACAAAATAATTTGATATCAAAATTAACTCAATAACTTAGGTCAGGAAGTCAGTAAAAATATTCTTCGGTACAGTTCCATCATTTATCAGTTCTCTTACTGCTTGCATACCATAAGCCACTATGAGTGTTTCTGTGTGCCACAACATCTCGTTTTACATGATCAAAGATACAAATGACTATTCTAGATAGTATTCCCCACCCCCTGAGAAAGCCTCTAGTCCTTGAGGTGAAGCGCTGGTGTAGTTTCAAGTACATTGATTCTTAAATGCAGTCAGCAATGAAACACTTTTGAAGCTCTTTGATCATCAAGTTGCTTCTTTTCTTTGTGTGCTAGTTCTGTGTTTGTTTACAGTGTAGGTTTCAGCAGCAGCACTGCCAGTGGATTTGAGGGCCCCATGTTTATGGTTGTTTGAAGTTTTTTTTTACATTCAGGCCCTTCTCCTGATACAGTGAACAACACCACTCCTGAACCTGCCCCAGTGTGTGTGTGTGTGGGGGGAGGGAGGCAGAGACCACGCAACCAAAAAATTTTGACAGAGTTAAGTTGGTCTCCTAGTGAGCTGAGGATCCCTGCAAGGAAATCAACATGGCACTTCATCAAAAATGTTTTGTGAGGCCTTGCCCTTGGACTCTCCCTCAAAATTAAATGAAAGGATGTAAAAAGAGCCATAAAAGCAGGCAGCCTTTTTATGGCTGCAGTGGGGCAGAGCCCTGCAGATATCTTGCTAGCACTTGGGGAAAAAAGGGCACTTCAGACTCCTACCAAAGCACAATCTTGGAGTTGAAGTATAATCCCTCTGCTATCTGAAATCACTACGCTGGGGGTGGGGTGGGAGAGAGTTCCTGTCCAACATGCAGTATACTCATGCCAGTGCAAATTACTATCAGTGGATATGCTCAGTGTAAACAGCATAGGCAGCTTGTTAAACTAAGCATCACTGGAGAAATTCCTCTCTGCTGTCTTTAGTCTTAAAGGACACCTAAACCTTCTTTTTACACATCTTTATCTAAACAATGCCCTGTTGGTCAAAACTGAGTTTGTAAAGGAACTGCATTGCTCTAGCAAAGGTTCAAATTACATTTCTCCTGTGTGTGTGTGTGTGTGTGTGTGTGTGTGTGTACAATGATTTACTGCTGTCTGTGCTGTCTGTAGGGTTTGTTAATTCTTTCAGGATCAGTCTATTGCCAGCCTTTTATAAAAGTTTACTATGTGCACTGAATGGAGGCTAATGATTTGGATAAAAAAAAATATTTATTTCTGAAATCACTGACTGTAACCTATAGAATATGTATGTAATGTTGATCACTGCTGGGCTTGATGGAGTGCATAGTACTATATGGCACAGGTATTTAATTTGTTTTTGTTTGCTTCCTGGATTCCAGCACTTAGACACTTCCTAACATAGTATAAAGCTGCAAAAGATTTCTGTCATTGTGATCAATGTGTGTGTGTGTGTGTGTGTGTGTGTGTGTGGGTGTGTGTGTGGGTTCTCCATGGAAGAGGGAAGATGCCCAAGAAAAGGTCTGTCCCTCATACAGGAATGCCCCATGAACAGTAACTTAGTATTTCTATGTCAAAATAAAAGCCTGTGACAAAACAAAGGGCCTGCTAGCACTTTCAGGCTGGGAAAATCTCCACTCTCCTGATTTCCCTAACTTGTTGTCATGGTTTCTGAGGAGACTTAAAAATGTGTTGAGTTGGAGCCAACCTGGTCATGCAGAGGGTTGAGGTGCTGGACGCCACACCTCACACCACGCTGGTGATCCGAGTTTGGGAGCAAGCTTGGGCCATCAGGGGTCAGCCGGGGGGGGGGAGGGCGCGGAGTCAGGATTGAGCAACTGCGAAGCAGCTCTCCTCTCTGGGGAGGGACAAGAGGTTTCCCCGACTCATGGCTGCCACCCGGTGGAGGACAGGTGGAAGTGCCAGGCCCGGGGGAACCTAGGTGCTAGGCCAGGAGGGAGGATGGTGCCATAACCGGAGCTGCAGGATGCATATGCACCTCCACGCGCATGCACGTCCGCATACCAGGGTCCCTGGAACAGGGGAGAAAATACAAATACCATGCTCCCCCGGTGCTGTAAGCTGGGAGGGGTACTAGGGGAGCACCAGGCTAAGTAAAAAAAAAATGTGTCTAGTAGGCCAGGCATCTGCAGCACATTCTTGTCGATAAATCAGAATTGGAGCTACTGATGTGGCTAGAGCTGAACTATAGAAAGAATGTGTAACTTTTGTTACATTGCAGTAAGTGACTTTTGTGTCTTTCAATGCAAAGAAGTGCGAAATCCAAGACTAGCATAGTGTAGTGGTGATGTGAGGTGATGTGATATGCACATACAGTACTTGGGTATACACTGTTGCACATGGATCGAGCCATATTATTCGTTTACCAGGGTATGCAGTGAGGCATGAGGCTAAGGCAAGTGTGTTAATGTAACAAAGGTGAGCGTATATCAGGTCAATCACACAAAAGTGACACAAGGTTTGCAGAATAACTGCCCTCAGAATTGTACATAGTGATCGAGTAAAGGTATGCAGTGACATAGGTAGATATTGAGGCACAGTACAGAGCCAAGTGTATTAATGCAACCAAGGTGAGTGTATATCAGAAGCTGATCACATCAAGTGGCTAGATCTGTAGAATAACTCCACTCACAAATGTATGTGGTGATGGACCATGGTATGTGCTTACAAGGATATGCAGAGGGACACATGGCAAAGCAAAGTGTGTTCACATAACCCAGGTGAGCGTCTATCAGAGGCAGATCACACAAAGTGACAGAAGGTTTTCAGAATTAGTGCACTCACAATTGTACATAGTGATCAAGCAATGGCGTGCAGTTACCCGGGTAGCCATTGAGGCACAAGGCAGAGCCGAGTGTGTTCATTTAACACAGGGTAGCTTATATCAGAGGCCGGTTACACAAAGTGAAACAAGGTTTGCAGAATAAGTGCAGTCACATTTGAATATTTTTATGGAGCCATGGTATGCATTTTCCTGGGTATGCACTAAGGCACCATGCAGAGCTAAATGTGTTCAGGCAACCTAGGTGAGAGTATATCTGAGGCCATTCACAGAAAGTGAGACAAGGTTTGCAAAATAAGTGCAGTCACATTTGTACATAGTGATGGAGTCATAGTATGCTCTTTCCCAGAAATGCACTGAGGCATGAGGTAGAGCCAAGTGTTTTCATGTAACTGAGGTGAGCATATTGCAGAGGTCAGTCACACAAAAGTGACACAAGATTTGCAGAATTACTGCATTCACAGTTGTACACTGTGATTGAGCCATGACATGCACTTACCAGTGCACTCAGTGAGGCACAAGACAGAGACAAATGAACTCATGTAACCCAGGAAGGCACATATCAGAGGCCGATCACAGAAAGAGAGAGAGGGTTTTCAGAAGAACTGCAGACAACTATATACTGTGATGGAGAAAAAGTACCTCAGTAGACATTGAAATATGAGGTAGAGCCAAGTGTATTCAATAAACATAGGGTAGAATATGTCAGAGTCCAATCACACAAAGAGAGACAAGATTTGCAGAATAAGTGCAGTCACATTTGTACAGAGTGATAAAGCCATGGCATGCACTTTCTTGGGTATGCACTTAGACATGAGACAGAGCCAAGTATGCTCATGTAACCTAGGTGATAGTATATCAAAGGTCAAACACACAAAGTTAGATGAGGTTTGCAAAATAATTGCAGCCACATTTATGCATATTGATGGAACCATGGTATGCACATTCCTGTATATGCACTGAGGCATGAGGCAGAGCCAAGTGTGTTCAAGTACCCTAGGTGAGCATATAGCAGGAGCTGATCACAGCAAAATGACACAAGGTTTGCAGAATAACTGCAGAACCAATAATACCTTGTGCTGCAGCCATTGTATGCACTTACCAGGGTATGCAGTGAGGTACAAAGCAGAGCCAATTGTCTTTGTGTAACCCAGGTAGGCATATGTCAAAGGCTGGTCACATAAAGTGACAGAAGATTTTTCAGAATATTTTCAGAAAATTTTGAACTAAGGGGCATGAAATAATAAAATGACAATGGCCTGTAAAGAGAAATAGTTCCCCTGGGAACAGATGTGAATATTGTAAAAAGGTTAAATAAGCAGCCCTACCTTCTTGATTCCATTTCCAAGTGTGGACTGTCTGTTAGTAGTGTATCTGGCCTTTCTGTTAATGGTGCCCTGAGGTTTCCAATTTCCTGGTCCTTATCTCCCTGACCTGTGATGGCAAGGTGAGGTGAGAGATTTTTGTCTGTAGCCGCCCCCCCCGCCCTGGACAAGAGTGACAACAGGCTCCCAGACACAGGATAGGAGAAGGTACTTACAAAAACAAAACAGAATACTTACTACACAACATTATCCATACCACAGATGTAATTGGTGGTGGCACAGACATGTTGAGGGGTGTGAACAGGCTCCCTTTGTGCTACTGCAAATTTACGCTATGCCACACAGAGTTCCCACAGAGACTGGTGCTACTGAAGTACAGTTGTCATCCTCACACCAACCCACGTGGTACCTTTAGACCCTCTCCTGAGCTGAACATGTCCATAATTATCCCTGCTTTGGGGGGGGTTTCCTGATAATCCAGGTTCCCCACATAACCCCAGGTACCAGTGTAGTCTCTGGCATGCAGTGGAACCCCTCTCCCTTGTCCCATTCCCTTTAGAAACTCCACCAGTCTCTCTGTCCCACGATGATCTCAGTCCCCCACTGGCTTTCCCTTACCTTGCAGGCTTTTATTTAACTCTACAAATTGATTAGTGTTTTGCTCATAAAAGTGCTAAAACATTGTGAAGATGCATAGTACTTGCCTCACTGTGTTTATCAAACATATCACTTACAGAAAACCTATATAAATACTTTCTGTACAGTTAGTATTGTCCCAAGGAAAAAAACTGCTAATCAATTATTTAAAACCCTGCCCTGGCATAGCTTTGTGACCCCCTACCAGCTGCCTGAAAGAGTTCTACAGGCAGAGGGTGTCACAATACTGTACAACAGGGTTTGCAAACGTCTACACAAACCATTTGCATGGTGATTCCCACTCCCTTCTACTGCGTGGTCACAATTTGTTTACCGACTGCACAGGAAAGGCTTGCAACCCCTGTTGTACATATCCAAACTAGAAGCAAGTAAAGGCACTGTCGCTAAGCAGTTATTGCAACCACTTAGTGACAGTACTTGTGCCTTTATCTGGGGTAAGGGTTAGCCAATGCCAAATTTGCATTCAGAGAAAGTAGCGTAATAGAAACATAGAAAAACAATGGAAGAAAAAGACCTTGGGCAGCATCCAGCCTGTTCCAAGACTCCCTACTTAGAAATTCTCTAGTCTTTTTCCTCCCTCCAAATATCTAAATCCCTCCCTCCACTTCCTGGCTGATAACTCCTTTATGTGCTTTCTTCTTTCTTTTGAATCCTGCTATAGTCTCTGCTGCCACAACCTTGTCAGAAAGTGTGTTCCACACATCTGCCACTCTTTCCATGCAATAATACTTCCCAATGTCCTTTCTGAACATTCCCTTGTCTAGCCTGAGTACATGCCCCCTGGTGCACGCACTGTTTCTTTATAGGAACAGACTGGCTATGTCCACTCTGTTGAACTTATTCATGAACTTGAAAATCTCTAGCAAGCACCGGCCTCTCTTCTGTCCTCCAGTGAATACATACTGAGACTTGTCAGTCTCTCATCATTTAGCCTGCTTTAGGCTATTGCTGACCGTCACTCCCAGGTCCCTCTCCTCCTCCTCCTCCTCTGTGTTCTTCACCACTGTCCCATTGATACAGTACACTCTTCCAGGATTCCTCCCTCCTATGTGTTTCACCTTACACTTTTTGGCATGAAATTACAAATGCAATATACTAGGCAACTTCTCCAGTCTCTTCACATCCTGTCTCATAATGTTAATGCTTCTTCACTGTTGACCCTCTCACTCGACTTTGTATCTTCCATGATATGACTCACTTTGCCCTGGATACCTCCTCTTAGTGTGTAGTGGCAGCCATCCCAAACAATCCTCTGCTTTACCACAGAAATGTTTACCACATTACAGCATTTTCCCCTCATGGCAATATTATTCAAAGTACCTCATTAGCTGAAGTGTTACCTCATTGTGCTGACTAAGCACAATACCCACTGTATGTTTTTTTTTTATTCTTTTGGTAATCGGTTAAGGCCCACTAGGCACAAGTGCCTGTTTTCAGGGGCAACCTGAGAGCACTGGGGTGGTTAAGTGACTTGTTCAGAGTCACACAGTACACGAGTGGAGGTTGTGGGAATCAAACCCAGGTCTGCTGGATGTACCAAGTTCATTCACAGCTCATTACTCTAACCAACGCTATTCTGCCAGCCCCTCATATGTTATATATGTTACAGAATACATATTAAACTGGAGTGGGTTTAGGGCCAACCCCTGTAGTGCCATAAACCCCAGAAGTCACTATCCTGTCCTAAAATAATGTATCATTTAAGACCACCCTCTGGGTTCAATCTGTTAGCCAGTTTTTGACCCATCTACTTACTTTTCCACCAGTCTCTGGCTACCTATGCTTTACAACTGCAGGACCTCCTCAGCTTTTGCTGCCCCCAAGGCAGGGCCTGACTTTCAGATCCTCAACAGCTCCAACCCATATCTAGTCACCCATGGTGGAGGGGAAGCCCAAGAGAATGCCAAGAATCAGGGGAGAAAAGTCTGATTGTGGACAAGGGGGGTAGGCAGAGTTTCCTCTGCACAATCAGTGTCTGTTTCTCCCCATTTATTCCTCCCCTGGGATGAGGCCTGGGAATGACATTGAGGCATGCACCTATGCTTGTGCTGGTTGTGCCAACATCAACCATGTCCAAACCCTCCCTTGCATGAGCTTATCCTGCCATGCTGACACCCAGCCTTTGATAGGTGGCAATGAAATGGCAGATCATGCTGATCTCCCACCCAAAGGAGGAGAGCAGTCCGTTGGATGCTGTATCCTCAGTCCCCAACTGAACCACAGCAACTCAAATATGTTCCCGAGCTTGGGTCACTGACATTACATGGGGTAGCACTGCCACTGTGCTGATGGGGCAGGCCTCTGTTCTGTTATTAAGTGATGGTCTGGGTCCTGGGTTATTAAGAGATGGTCTGGGTCCTGGGTTATGAAGTGATGGTCTGGGTCCTGGGTTATTAAGTGATGGTCTGGGTCCTGGGTTATGAAGTGATGGTCTGGGTCCTGGGTTATGAAGTCATGGTCTGGGTCCTGGGTTATGAAGCGATGGTCTGGGTCTTGGGTTATGAAGCGATGGTCTGAGTCCTGGGTTATGAAGCGATGGTCTGGGTCCTGGGTTATGAAGCGATGGTCTGGGTCCTGGGTTATTAAGCGATTGGTCTGGGTCCTGGGTTATTAAGTGATGCTCTGGGTCCTGGTATTAGGGAGATGGCAGCACAAGCCACCAAAAGCTGTGACGAAAGGCTGGAGGCCTTTAGCATATTCAGCATGGACAGTAGGTTGAGAGGAGACATGATGTCAATATTCCACGCACAGTATTTAAGGGCATCGGAAATATCGAACAGATGAAAATGTTTGCTCTGTTGAGCTCCAGCAGGATGTGGGGACATGCCTTGAAGCTCAGTCGGTTAAGTTGGAGGGTAAATTTAGGATGCACTTCTTCTCCCTTTGGGTGCTGAACCTGTAGACTAGTCCACCAGCAGAGACAGTGGACATGAAGACAGTACAGACCTTCAAAGTAAATCTGGACACATTTCTGTCTACTAAGGGAATTACTGGATACCATGGTTAGGAGAAAGGGTGCAGCTACACAGGTGAATTAGTCCATGTTTGCCCAGTATACTTATTCTTCACTGCTTATGAAGTAGGGGGCGGGGGCATGATGAGCACAGAACCACTTCCAGCCTTAAATTACTATGCTACCATGTTAGACATTTTTCCTGTAGTTGGAGGATGGACTTCGGGGGGAATATAGCTGGTGTGCTGGTGGTTACCTTTAACATAAGTCCCAAAATGCACCACAGAGCATGTCACATCCCATAGCTTCTGGGAGCCTAGGCTATCCCCAGACAATCCACCTTCAACTGAAATGTTTTTTACACATTTTGCATGCCAACAAAATTGTTTACCCTACTAACATATCATCCCAACCTATAATTCAGCCTACAGCTCCTGCAGCCCTTAGTGAATCCATGCAGGTTTCATTCCATTAAAGGAAAACTGCACTGAACATGCAGGTTATTTTTCCTAGCAGAAGCTGATTTTTTAAATACTAGTTCAAACTCTGCTGTTGTTTCATCTATACGGACTTTTTAGTAATCTTAGTGGGTATTTCTAATTTACACACATCTGGTATGAACCATTTTAGGCTGGTGTTGCATCAAAACAGCATGTTAAAACTAGCAAAGACAATATAAGCCCAGCAATATGAGCACTGGGAAAGACAGCGACTGAAAACTTCAGTGAGGTGTCAGAACACCTAAACCTTTGTGTGGTGTAAAGTGCGTCTTCAAGTATGTATATTTAAGTACTGTAAGGGGGTGTTGTGTTTGTTTGCTTTTCTCTGTTCCAACACCTAGTTGAAATTTTCAATTGCTGTCTTTCCTGGCACTCATATTGCTGGGCTTATATTGTCTTCACTATTTTTGATACTCTGTTTTGACATGGAACTGATGGAATAGTAACTGAATTGGAACCTGTACTTAAAGATCTAGTAGACCCAAAAATAGAAGACAGGGAAATGTTACAAAGTGTAAGTAGTCAGTTGTAACTTTATATTTCTGAAGTATTTTTCTTTTTCTGTTTGATCATTATTAAAATTTCTATGTGACATTATTATGCTGGATGTGTGTAGTAGAACTCTGCCTGGCATCTCCATATTTAATTCTGTTCCCACCACTACATGATCAGCACTGTAACCTCACCAACTGTGACATCAGTGGTGACTGACCTGGCAGCTGCTGAGTGGTTCTTCTGAGAAGCTGTAATACAGTCAGTGAGGTCACATTGCTGATGATGTAGTTGGGGGGGGAGGGATAGAACTAGATATGACAGCTGCCAGGCAGAGTGCTGTTCCACAGATCACTCAATCTAACATCGCGTAAAAAATCTTCTAATTACCCAAAGGGAAAAAAATCACCTCAGATATAAAAGGCAATAGTCAACTGCCTTTAAAAACTAACATTAATTTTAGGTACAGTAGTATACTAGCCCTTTAAGGAGAAACCATCAGCACCAAGAACCCCACATGCAACTGTGGGGCTGGTCCAAATTTGCAGTTTGTATGCTAAAAAATGTTTTTGATGTTCTGTTTATTACAGTACAGTAGACTGTGTCAGGAGGATTGTGCTGACTCCCAAGCTGACGTCTGCTATAACCAGAAATCCCAGAATCCTCTGCAGACTATTTCAGAGTTGGGCTACATCAGCGGAAGACTCAGTAGCCTGTAGTACATTTTAGAGCTTTTATAAACTTAGATTAGATGTTTGTTGGTCCCGCTGTTATCTCTGAGCTAACCTCAGTCCTCTGTGATTCAGTACTTTCACCTTTGAGTCAGGGCTGTTGAAGTGTAGGGGCACTTCAGGTCACTTCAACCCTTCAGCAAATTTATACATAGATACATAGTAGTTGACGGCAGAAAAGGCCCATCCAGCCCATCCAGTCTGCCCCTTTTTCACTACCTAATATAAACCCATAGACCCTAGATGGTCAGCTTCTGCCCTCCCCACCCTAACCAGTAATGTTCCCAGTCCCTGTTCTGACTCCGGGTTTTCTTCTCTACTTGTTCTGGTGATCCCCATATGTCTGTCCCATGCTTTCTTAAATCAAGTAACTGTCTTTGCTCCCACCACCTCTTCTGGGAGGCTGTTCCAGGGGTCCACCACCCTTTCTGTGATGAAGTACTTTCTCCTGTTCTCTCTGAACATACCCCACTCCAATTTCATATTGTGTCCTCTAGCCTTTGGACATCTTTTATTCTGAAAGATGCTCCCTTCCTGTACCCTGTTTATCCCCTTTTGGTGCTTAAATGTCTCAATCATGCCCCCCCAATCTCCAGGGAGTAAAGATAAAGATCACGTAGCCTTTTGTAGTAGGGCTTCTGGTGCAGGCCCTGCACCATTTTTGTTGCCCTTCATTGTACCCTCTCTATCCTATAACTAACTTTTTGGAGATGTGGCTTTCAGAACTGCACACTGTACTCAAGGTGGGGTCTCACCAGTTATTTATACGGGGCATTATCACCTCCCTCCACCTAGTGGTTATGCCCCTTCCCTTCCTATACAGCCCAACATGTGATTTGCTCTTCCTATTGCCCTATCACATTGCTTTGCCACCTTTAGGCCATTTGATATGATAATCTCCAGGTCCCTCTTCTGTTTTGTTGCCATGACTGCTCCCCCCCCCAGTTCGTATGAGGCCTGTAGGTTTTTGTGTCCTGTGTGTGAGATTTTACACTTCTTTGTGTTGAACTTCAATTGGCAGGTTTTGGACCATTTCTCCAACCTCCCCAGGTTCTCCCTCATCGTTTCCACCCCCCCGATATGTCTACTCTGTTGCATATTTTTGTGTCACCTGCAAATAGGTAAACCTTCCCTTCTAAGCCATTTGCTATATCCCTGAAATAGTAATTAAAGAAGACTGGACCTATTACTGACCCCTGTGGCACCCCACTCATCACCCTGCCCTCTACCGAGTGAACATTTAGCACCACCCTCTGGTTTCTCCCACTAAGCCAGTTTTCCACCCATTTTACTAATTTATGGCCCACCCCCATACAGCCCAGTTTGTTCATTAGCCTCCTGTGAGGGACAGTGTCAAACACTATGATGAAGTCCAGATATGCCATGTCCATTGCCCCTCCCATGTCTTCCACTTTCATTACCCAGTCAAAAAACCCAATAAGATTTGCATGGCAGAATCTCCCCTCAGTGCAACCATGCTGCCCATGGTCCTGGAGACCACTGTTTGCAAGGTATTCACCAATTCTGTCTTTTAACAGTGACTCCATTATTTTTCCCACCATCGAGGCCAGGCTGACCAGCCGGTAATTACTAGCCTCTTCCTTACTACCACTCCTGTCCAGGGGCACCATGTCTGCCATCTTCCAGTCTCCCAGAATCTCTCCAGTGGCTAGTGACAGGCTGAACAGTGCTGCTAATGGTGCAGCCAGCACTTCTGTGGGAACAAAACTTTAGTTATAAAAACATTTTATTATAATTTTCTTATTTTGCATTATTTTAATTTCTATTTTATGTTCTTTATAAATGCTTAATTATTAATTGAGGTAATTGGGATATAATACAGAGACAATTGGTTTAAATTCCAGTCTACATGAGTTCTCTAAGCAAAAAGAGATCCAGAAGCAAATGATTTTATACCTTTTAATGGACCAACATAGATGTAACAACCAGAACCAAGTGCTCTAGCTTTCAGACCAACCCCTGAAGAAGGACTGGTTGGTCTGAAAGCTAGAGCACTTGGTTCTGGTTGTTACATCTATGTTGGTCCATTAAAAGGTATCAAATCATTTGCTTCTGGATCTGTTCTTGCAAGGACCAATATGGCTAATACTGAATCTAGATTTCTAAGCAAAAAGGAAATTGTCTGCAAAAAGAAGAAAAACAACTTTTTTCAAGTTTTCAAGTTCATCCTACCTAAATGAAACTTAGGAGACCTGGCATCGTAACTCTCCATTTAAATTGAACTTTCCCTTAAACTGGGCCTCTTTAAAGGGTGATACTAGCAGGGTTCAGTATTAGGACTGGTCCTCTTCAATGTCTTTATAAGCGACATTGCAGAGGGACTGGAAGGAAAAGTATGTCTCTTTGCAGATGACACAAAGATCTGCAACAGAGTTGATGCACAAGGTGGGGTGGAAAGGATGAGAAGGGACTTGGCAAGGTTAGAGGAATGGTCAAATGTATGGCAGCTTAGATTCAATGCTAAGAAGTGCAAGGTAATGCACCTGGGAAACAAAAACCCAGGGGAAGAGTACACAATGGGTGGTGCGATACTAACAACAACAAAAATGGAAAGGAACCTGGGGGTAGTCATATCAGATGACCTAAAGGTGGGCAAGCAATGTGAGAGGGCAGCAAGGAGGGTTGGGGGGATACTGGGATGCATAGGGAGAGGCACCACCAGTAGAAAACAGGAAGTTGTTATCCCTCTGTACAGACAGTTGGTGAGACCCCATCTGGAGTATTGCATGCAGTTCTGGAGACCCAATATCCACAAAGACATAGACAGAATGGAAGCTGTCAAGAGGAGGGCAACTAAAATGGTGCAGGGTCTGCACTGGAAGACATATGAAGACAGACTTAAGGCACTTAATATGTATAGCCTTGAGTAAAGGAGGAAGGGGGGACATGATAGAAACTTTCAAGTACTGTACCTCAAGGGAATCAACAAAGTCCAAGAGGGTAGCATCTTTCAAAAAAAGAGGTGTGCAAGAACAAGGGGGCACAATTTGAAGATAGAGGGGGGTGGCTCAGAGGAAATTTAAGGAAGTATTTTTTCACAGAGAGGGTTGTGGTTGCATGGAATGGCCTTCCAGAGGAGGTTGTGGAGTCAAAAACAGTGGTGGAATTCAATCATGCATGGGACAGTCATAAGGCAATTCTAGGGGGTGGGGGTAGGAAGAAGTAGGCTGCTGGTTAACTAATATCTGCAGCTTATCCAGTAGGTAGGGAAATGGGCAGACTGGGTGGGCCAAGCAGTCCTTATCTGCCATCAAATTCTATGTTTCTATGTTTCTATGAATGCTTCAATCTTTGCTTACATGAGGAAGAAGCTAGTGATGCTAAACTGGAGATAAGGTAGCCTAGCAACTGACCTCTCAGTGATATATACTCACATCAAACAACTTGAAGAAAAAGGAAAAAACAACTTCAATTCATTTTTATTATTGAAAGAAACTTGTGTTTGTTATTAGAAAATGCGACATACTGCTGGCATAAAATTTACACAGTTGATAAAAAACATTGCAACCTATTAACTAGCCAAGTTTGACATTCGCAACTTATGGAGAATGCGATTTATTTGTGAGAGTGGTTTTGTTGCAGAGGAGGTGACTGACCATGTTGCGGCTGGGAGTTGAGAGGATGGTATGCACGCTGTTGCTTGTAGAGTAGGTAGTAGCTGCAGGACCACAATGCTAGTTTTATATTTTTACCAGGTATGCCATCAGTGCCTTAAAGTTTGTGGTCTTTCCAGTACAGCTTATTGTGACTCAGCTTGCTTGGTCCCTATCCCTCAGTTTGTCTGTTTGCAGGAGTTACTGAATTGATAGCCAAGCAAACCAAATAAAATTGAAGACTGAATGCCATTCGGGAGCAGTAAAAGGAGAATAGATGATTGTCATTTTCGCCTTCTAAGAAAAAGAATCCACAAGACCTGTGAAGAGCTACTGGAACAAATGCTTGAATGGAAGTGACATTTACCTGCCACTTTGCTGTTTTTCCTTGTTCATAATATGTTCTACGATGGTGCAACCATGTTTTAGCTTTGTTAATGTTGTTCTATTTTTTTTCTTTCCTCACTTCGTTTTAATGTAGTGACTATTTCTGTTGCTCATTTCTGGAGGTTGTTAGTTCTTTTAAACTACAGATACAAGTTTTAAGTTCTGTAGGGTTTTATAATTTATAATTTGTAGATTTAAAACTTAAATCAAAAGTTGGAATTCCTGGAAATGTTAAAGTCAGGTGACAGATTCCAACCACTCAGAGTTCACACTAGGCGGTCACTGACATCAACTAGGTATTTAATGCGCAGGTGTAGCCTCTGGTAGTTCACTTGTAACCAGGCGAGGTAGCTGGCAGTTGTGGTACATGGCACGAGCTTCTTGAGAGTTGACACTGCTTATACCTTGTTAAAATATCTGCTAGGAGCAAGTAAGAGAGTGAGAGTGGGAAAGCGACAGTGAAAACCAGGTTGCACCTTCACCTTTGGTTGCTATGCGCATGACCTAAGCCACTGAGTAGACCCATATAAAGCTGAACAAAGTAGTTTTAAAGATTGAAGGCATAGCACCTGCTTGTCTTTGTTCTGTGCAGAATTAGAAAAAGAAGCTTCTGGAAAGTAAGTAGTCTTATTATACAGGCCCAACATGTAGGTTAACACCAAGGTGTTTTTTTTTTTATATATTTGCCTATTTTTATTAACATTACTGTGTATCTCTATTATTGTGCATTTGGCTATCACTCTGCTTGTTTTTATTATCGTATTGTTATAGATGTAGTAAGAAGTGAGATTTTCATGACCATATCAGTGAAACAGTTAGCTATGTTATACGAGTATTAAACAGAAGCAGGCATTTTATTTTACTTAAGTGCAGACAGAGAGCAGATCAATGGACACTGGAGAGACTTGCTAAATATTTTTGGCAATTTCTAAAATTAGGCATAGACTAAAGGTGATGAGATGGTCATTGGAGATAGACTGTGAGAGGGAAGGAATTAATAAAATTGTCATGGTTACATATGGCATTATATTTAGGATGTACAATCCATTGAGCACTTTATGAAATATGTACTGTAAATTGTACGTGGTATTCTGTACTGTGTGTTTTAAAAATTTTATATGATGCTCTTTTAAAATTTTATATGATGCTCTTTTTTGATATTGTAATAGCTATATAGCTAATCAATAAACAGAACTGATTGATTGTGAGACTGTCCTGTATCAAAGGTATAAGGACTGGTACATTGGTATTTGGACTTAAAGGATAGCTGGCATCAAGACAAGTTTAAAGATATCATTTTTGTGTGTGCAACCTGGTGATGAACAGAAATAAACCATCATAAAGAGTTTGTGGTAAACAGACTTGACAGATTGACGATGTGTTTCCTTGGAAGAACAAAGACCCATTTTCCTACAGTGGAATTCCATGCTTTTATGGACTTTGCTAAAGAGTTTTCTTATTCTAAAGCTGGAGATGTGGAGAGCAGAAGTATTACTTTGTTTTTAAAAGACTGTGCTGAGAATTAAAGTTATAATCATTATTAACTTATCTCAGGAAATATTTGTCTCACAGGCATGGGGGACACTTCAAATGACTGATTTTAATTATCTGAATCCAAAAATGTTTTTATGAAGGCTGTATCTTATTGCATTCAAAATGTATAATGAAAATAAATTTTGGACTTAAAGCAGCAGTAGTATGAAAAAAAAATCTGTGCTTTTTCGTCAGTTTATTCCCTGTGCTCTGCTGATCATGTACCTGGTACTCCTTCCTGCCAGCATTGTACTATCCCCCCATAATTTTCTCAGTTATTCTTTGCTTTTGTTTACCTTTCTGTCACCTGGCATGCTGCACTGGAACCCTCTCTGCTGATAACTGCACATGTGTTTGACTGGCAATACTACACAGGGACATTGGGACACTTCAGCACAGGGTCCCACTACAGTAACCAAGATAGGATGTGACGTGAAGGGGAAGCACAGCTGAAAATTAATCAGACACCATATTTATTGTAGCACTCCAACAATTCAAATAAATTGCAAATATCTAACAAACTAAAGAAGACAGATAAAAAATATTTACAGATATGGAAACTGAAACTATGGCCTCATGCTTCCAGCCAAAAAGCAGAATTTTGATAAATCACTTCCTGATTTGGTAGTTCTGCTGCTTTAAAGTTGAACAATGTACAAGAGGGGCAGTCCTAAAAAAGAGTGAAGAGCCACCACTTTCGTCATTTGCATGATCCAATCAGCATTAGCAAATCTTGTATAAATGCATCTTAATAAGGTGGACTTAAAACTGAGCTCCTGAGGAAATGTCTCAGAATCTTCCAAGACCTGATGCAGTAAAGACCTCTGTTTGTGGAATGGACATTTTGGCTGCTAAGTAATGTTTTGAAATGTTCTCCAAAACCAGGACAAAAGGACAGAGATTGCCTATTGATGTCCATAAGCAAGAAAGCAAGTTTGCATTGCTGTGTTGACAACAGATGAATTCAAAGTCTAGGGTTTAAGTGGAGACAAGAGTAAACACAAGAACAGCAACAAGGTTCAGCCACTAAAATAACTTTGCTATCCAGGAAAAGAGGATTCTCACCAACATCTTGAAATTAAGGAAGACAATCCAGACTCTACAGATGAGATAACCAGATGTCTGAGTATTATTTTAATTAATTTTTATAATATTCTAATTGGGCTCAGCTGGGAGGTTGCATGGAAAAATAATTTATTACATACTAGAGTGATGGGTACATAGTTTAAGCTTAAATCTAAATAATGATTTATATATATATATATATATATATAGTTATACAATGTGGTGAGTGATAAATGAGTGTGATAAATCATGTTATTTTCACAGGCATTTGATAACTGTAAGAACTGACATCACACCCCCGAATCCCGTGCAAAGCCGCGCAATCGCGCAAAGCTGCACAAAGCCACTCAAAGCCGCTCAAATGGTACATTTTGCAACAGTGAGGCCCCATTGTATAAAAAGGACAAATGATGTGCACATCGTGGAATATGAAAAATATTTTCACTCCTGCCTCGTGAGCACTGTACATTTCACTCGTGCCTCGGCACTCGTGAAATATCCAGACTCACTCTGCAGGAGTGAAAATATTTTCCATATTCCACTGTCATCATCATGTATCCCTTTATTTATATATATATATATATATATATATATATATATATATATATAAACATGACAAAATGTATTTGAATAGGTTACAAAGATAAGTTAAAACACTAATAAGACAAAATTATTTGAACTCTTTATACAAGAACAATTTCACTGTTTACAAAAGTTACCAAAACTGCAAGTTGTGTGCTTATGTTTTGTTTGTTTTCTGAAACCTTCATTGTTTAATATTTATGCTACTTTTCACTGTGTTTACAATGTTTTATATCTATGCAAGTTATAGAAAACTAGTTATATTGTAGAGGGACAAATTAAATCTATTTTTAGATACTACATGGGGGTGTGGCAGAATAGTTATTCAGGCTTATCTAGAACATATGCAATAGGTTGTAAAGTAAGGTTTGAGTCAGCCTTACATTGTTTATGTTTTTTTATGCACATTTTGTGAACGTGGAGCTAAGTGCCCGTAATAAGTAATTGATATTTCAGCCTATTGTTCTGACATTTTGGGGTTGTTCTTCCATGGGGATAATTGTTTAGTGAATAATAGTTCACACCTTTATGTGTATAAAAATAGATATTATGATTATTATTATTACTACTAATTGCAAAGCTACTGAATTGCATAAATAATAATTTTCTGTTTTGCTTTCCTCTGAGCCTGAGGTTACCTTAATTGAAAGTACTGTAAGGAGTTGAAGTTCTGAATCTAAGCAAGATAGACTCTCTAAGTAACAGTATAAGAAGTGCAAAGCTGCAAGAAAAAGATCTTTGAAGCATCATAGAAAGATTGTCCCCTGAATCCCCCAGGAATGATGGATGCTACAACAGTTTAACTTGTTGGTTGCTTGTTGGCAAATTTATTTATGGCATAAAGAATATATTTACACCCACAGATTTTTATAACTACACAATTCAATTCCAAACAAAATTTCTTCAAAGCTTCCTGGTTCCGGCCTCTGTCCTTCTTCTGGTTGTTCTTCCATCTTGACTTTCAGGGCCCGGACACTGTGAATCTGGCCCCCTCCTCCACACCAGAACCAGGCTGGTTCCACCTACCCAGGCTTTCACCCTCCAGGCCTGGACACTTCTAAATACGGTGCCTGGACCGATCCCCCTCCCTGCTTCACCACCACATCTGGGTTCTTTGTTCCCAGCCCGTGTATCCTACACCCTTCCCCCTTCCCCCGCTCCCCCTTTTCTTTCTTCCCACTCCCCATTGGCATCTTTGCCCTTCCCTACCAGGGGACTCTGACCTAGCTCCCTGGCCCAAGGCTGCCTCCCCACAGCAGAAACATCGGCCCTATGCCCAGGGCCCCTAGTGCACTCAACCTGCCCTCCAACACTTTCTTTTGTGCCAGCCATGCCCCCAGAGCCTTCCTTAATAAGGAGGGAGGGTGGAAAAAATTCCCAGCAAAAGAGGTTGTCCTGCCCAAGTCCTGGCCTAGTATACCCCTACAGGCTCCTGGTCAGGACCCCCTTTGGGCTCTGCCCCCAGCCAATCCCTGGGACTCTGGCATGCCCATGTCATTTTTGCATTTTTCTGCCTGGTGATGTCACCAGGCCCCACCCTTCTATTCCATCTGCTCCCCCACCTGTCCCCATGCCTCTTCCTGGCAGGGATCATTAGACAACCTGGCTTGCCTTTTAGTGGCAAGCCCCATTGTCCCCAGGAATGATGGCCGCTATAACAGTTTAACTTGTTGGTTGCTCACTGGCAAATTTATTTATGGCACAAAGAATATATTTACACCCACAGATTTTTATGACTTCACCATTCAATTCCACACAAAATTTTCTTTCAAAGCTTCCTTGTTCTGGCCTCTGTCCTTCTTTTGGTCATTCTTCCATCTTGACTTTCAGGGCTTGGACACTGTGAATCTGGTCCCCTCCTCCACACCTAGAACCAGGCTGGTTCCACCTACCTGGCTGACCTCCAGGCCCAGACACTTCTGAATATGGTGCCTGGACTTGTCCTCTCCCCACTTTGCCACCATGTCTGGTTCCTTGTACCCAGTCCATGTATCCCACCCCTTCCTGCCCCCTGTTCTCCCTTTTTTCACTGCCCCTCCTCCAGCTTATGGCGGACAGAAGGGCTTCCCCTTGTGGTCTAGTATCTATGACCTTTTGCTGGCTATCTGGTTCACTAGCTCCCTGAAGAGACTTAGGAACCGACATGCCAAACTCTGATAGGTGGACCCCGTCAGATCTGTAGCACCACAGACTGGTTGAAAGAGATGTCCTGTGCTGCAGGTGCACCCCATTAAATTACCACCCTTGCCACCCTTCTATTTCATTCCTTTCTGACTTTCTCGATCAGCCAGAAGTCCTTCACCCCCCCTCCAAACCCTCTGGGAGGTGATGTCAGACCAGCCAATTGTCACCATCGGCCACCAACCTTTCAATTTTTCTAAATCTCCCATGAGGTTCTGCCCCAATGCCCCCATGGCAGGCACGCAAATCGTTGCCCCCAGGTGTATAATAATACAATCCAGTATACCCCACTGCAACTTTAATTCTTCTATCAGAGGCATGAGCTGAGCCCACCTTATCCCCCTAATGCCTTTCCACAGCACCCTAGTATGCTCGGGTGTTATATCTCGACTCTGCTCCTCTGGAGGTGGTGACTGCAAACCTTTCAGCCCAATATACAAAAGCAATGCTCCACTATCCAGATTTTTCTCTGGAACTTGTCATGGAAACAAAATAAACAGTACGAGAGTAGTTGTTGTCAATATTCCATACCTCCTACAGCCATTGGACCTCCAGCACCCCACCTTCTACACCTCCACCACTGTAGCCCCCTTTCTGCTGCTCCATGGCTGCCCCAATCCAAAAAATGAATGGGGGTGATTTTACTTGGATCTTCTCTGAGGAACGTCACAGCCTCTTGAGTAATGCCTCACTTGAAACCCCATGACCGGGAGGTTTAATCATGGTTCAGCTGGATGATGAAACCAGGAACCCTCCAAAGTATGAAAAGTGAGAATATTAGAGTTAATTTGAAAAAGTGCAGGCTTTGATGCAGCAAATGGAGGGATATAAGGCCTTGAACTATAGCTATATGTTTCTGTTTGGTCACACAGGAGCCACCCTTACTAAATAAATTTAATAAATTGTATTTAAATAAAGGGATTGAGTTTGCAAACCTTTTGTACTGATTTGAATAGAGGAGAACTGTGGCCTCTCTCTAATTGTTAAGTTCCATATTAGACACTTTGAGCCATTCATTGGCCAGAGCACACTTTAAGTAATGAAGCCTAGAGAGTGGTCTCTTCAAAAATATAGAGAAAGCAAGGAGACCTCAGCTCTGATAAGGCAAGTTAAAATGTAATGCTTTTAACCTGACCACCCCCATACAGCCCAGTTTGTTCATTAGCCTCCTGTGAGGGACAGTGTCAAACACTATGCTGAAGTCCAGATATGCCATGTCCATTGCCCCTCCCATGTCTTCCACTTACATTACCCAGTCAAAAAACCCAATAAGATTTGCATGGCAGACCTCTCAGTGCAAACATCTTGCCCTATGGTTCTGTAGACCACTGTTTGCAAGGTATTCACCAATTCTGTCTTTTAACAGTGACTCCATTATTTTTCCCACCATCGAGGCCAGGCCGGACCAGCCGGTAATTACCTCTTCCTCCTTACTACCACTCCTGTCCAGGGGCACCATGTCTGCCATCTTCCAGTCTACAGAATCTTCCAGTGTCTAGTGACAGGCTGAACAGTGCTGCTAATGGTGCAGCCAGCACTTCTGTAGGAACAAAACTTTAGTTATAAAAACATTTTATTATAATTTTCTTATTTTTGCATTATTTTAATTTCTATTTTATGTTCTTTATAAATGCTTAATTATTAATTGAGGTATTTGGATATAATACAGAGACAATTGGTTTAAATTCCAGTCTACATGAGTTCTGCTCAAAAGAGTTCTAGAAGCAAATGATTTTATACCTTTTAATGGATCGAATATAGATGTAACAACTTAACGAAGTGCGTTTAGCTTCGGACCAACCCTGAAGAAGGACTGGTTGGTCTGAAAGCTAGAGCACTTGGTTCGGTTGTTACATCTATGTTGGTCATTAGAAGGTATCAAATCATTTGGCTTTTGTGATCTGTTCTGTATGACCAATACGGCTAATACTGAATCTAGATTTCTAAGCAAAAGGAAATTGTCTGCAAAAGAAGAAAAAACTTTTTTCATGTTTTCATTCATCCTACCTAAATGAAACTTAGGAGACCTGGCATCTATGAACTCTCCATTTAAATTGAACTTTCCTTAAACTGGGCCTCTTTAAAGGGCGATACTAGGGGTTCAGTATTAGACTGGTCCTCTCAATGTCTTTATAGGTTACATTGCAGAGGGACTGAAGGAAATGTCTCTTTGCAGATGACACAAAGATCTGCAACAGAGTTGATGCACAAGGTTGGGTGGAAAGGATGAGAAGGACTTGGCAAGGTTAGAGGAATGGTCAAATGTATGGCAGCTTAGATTCAATGCTAAGTAGTGACAAGGTAATGCACTTGGGAAACAAAACCCGAGGGAAGAGTACACAATGGGTGGTGCGATACTAATAACAACAAAAATGGAAAGGAACCTGGGGTAGTCATATCAGATGACCTAAAGGTGGGCAAGCAATGTGAGAGGGCAGCAAGGAGGGTTGGGGGATACTGGGATGCATAGGAGAGGCACCACCAGTAGAAAACAGGAAGTTGTTATCCTCTGTGCTACAGACAGTTGGTGAGACCTCATCTGGAGTATTGCATGCAGTTCTGGGACCCAATATCCACAAAGACATAGACAGAATGGAAGCTGTCAAGAGGAGGGCAACTAAAATGGTGCAGGGTCTGCACTGGAAGACATATGAAGACAGACTTAAGGCACTTAATATGTATAGCCTTGAGTAAAGGAGGGAGGGGGGACATGATAGAAACTTTCAAGTACTGTACCTCAAGGGAATCAACAAAGTCCAAGAGGGTAGCATCTTTCAAAAAAAGAGGTGTGCAAGAACAAGGGGGCACAATTTGAAGATAGAGGGGGGTGGCTCAGAGGTAATTTAAGGAAGTATTTTTTCACAGAGAGGGTTGTGGTTGCATGGAACCAGGTCTCCGAGGAGGTTATGGAGTCAAAAACAGTGGTGGAATCTAATCATGCATGGACAGTCATAAGGGCAATTCTAGGGGTGGGGGTAGAAGGAGTAGGCTGTTGGTTAACTAATATCTGCAGTTTATCCAGTAGGTAGGGAAATGGAGCAGACTGGGTGGGCCAAGCAGTCCTTATCTGCCATCAAATTCTATATGTTTCTATGTTTCTATAGAATGCTTCAATCTTTGCATCATGTGAGGAAGAAGCTAGTGATGCTAAACTGGAGATAAGGTAGCCTAGCAGCTGACCTCTCAGTGATATATATTATCACATCAAACAACTTGAAGAAAAAGGAAAAAACAACTTCAATTCATTTTTATTATTGAAAGAAACTTGTGTTTGTTATTAGAAAATGCGACATACTGCTGGCATAAAATTTACACAGTTGATAAAAAACATTGCAACCTATTAACTAGCCAAGTTTGACATTCGCAACTTATGGAGAATGTGATTTATTTGTGAGAGTGGTTTTGTTGCAGAGGAGGTGACTGACCATGTTGCGGCTGGGAGTTGAGAGGATGGTATGCATGCTGTTGCTTATAGAGTAGGTAATAGCTGCAGGACCACAATGCTAGTTTTATATTTTTACCAGGTATGCCATCAGTGCCTTAAAGTTTGTGGTCTTTCCAGTACAGCTTATTGTGACTCAGCTTGCTTGGTCCCTATCCTCAGTTTGTCTGTTTGCAGGAGTTACTGAATTGATAGCCAAGCAAACCAAATAAAATTGAAGACTGAATGCCATTCGAGCAGTAAAAAGGAGAATAGATGATTGTCATTTTCGCCTTCTAAGAAAAAAGAATCCACAAGACCAGTGAAGAGCTACTGAACAAATGCTTGAATGGAAGTGACATTTACCTGCCACTTTGCTGTTTTTCCTTGTTCATAATATGTTCTACGATGGTGTAACCATGTTTTAGCTTGGTTAATGTTGTTTTATTTTTTTTCTCTCCTCACTTCGTTTTAATGTAGTGACTATTTCTGTTTCTCATTTCTGGAGGTTGTTAGTTCTTTTAAACTACAGATACAAGTTTTAAGTTCTGTAGGGTTTTATAACTTATAATTTGTAGATTTAAAACTTAAATCAAAAGTTGGAATTCCTGGAAATGTTAAAGTCAGGTGACAGATTCCAACCACTCAGAGTTCACACTAGGCGGTCACTCGACATCAACCAGGTATTTAATGCGCAGGTGGCCTCTGGTAGTTCACTTGTAACCAGGCGAGGTAGCTGGCAGTTGTGGTACATGGCACGAGCTTCTTTGAGTTGACATCTTTATACCTTGTTAAAATATCTGCTAGGAGCAAGTAAGAGAGTGAGTGGAAAGCGACAGATGAAAACCAGGTTGCACTTTTCACTTTTGGTTGCTATGCGCATGACCTAAGCTACTGAGTAGACCCTATAATGCTGGAACAAAGTAGTTTTTAAAGATTGAGGCATAGCACCTGCTTGTCTTTGTTCTGTGCAGAATTAGGAAAAGAAGCTTCTGAAAGTAAGTAGTCTTTATTATACAGGCTCAACATGTAGGTTAACACCAAGGTGTTTTTTTTTTTTATATATTTGCCTATTTTTATTAACATTACTCTGTGTATCTCTATTATTGTGCATTTGGCTATCACTCTGCTTGTTTTTATTATTGTATTGTTATAGATGTAGTAAGAAGAGATTTTCATGACCATATCAGTGAACATGTTAGCTATGTTATACTAGTATTAAAAGAAGCAGGCATTTTATTTTACTTATGCAGACAGAGAGCAGATCAATGGACACTGGAGAGACTTGCTAACATTTTTGGCAATTTCTAAAATTAGGCATAGACTAAAGGTGATGAGATGGTCATTGGAGATAGACTGTGAGAGGAAGGAATTAATAAAATTGTCATGTTTATGGCATTATATTTAGGATGTACAATCCATTGAGCACTTTATGAAATATGTACTGTAAATTGTAATGTGGTATTCTGTACTTGTGTGTTTTAAAATTTTATATGATGTTCTTTTAAAATTTTATTTGACGCTCTTTTGATATTGTAATATATATATAGCCAATCAATAAACAGAACTGATTGATTGTGAGACTGTCCGTATCAAAGGTATAAGGACTGGTACATTGGTATTTGGACTTAAAGCGATAGCTGGCATCAAGACAAGTTTAAAGATATCATTTTTGTGTGTGCAACTCTGGTGCTGAACAGAAATAAACAGCATAAAGAGTTTGTGGTAAACAGACTTGACAGATTGACGATGTTTTTCCTTGGAAGAACAAAGACCCATTTTCCTACAGTGGAATTCCATGCTTTTATGGACTTTGCTAAAGAGTTTTCTTATTCTAAAGCTGGAGATGTGGAGAGCAGAAGTATTACTTTGTTTTTAAAAGACTGTGCTGAGAATTAAAGTTATAATCATTATTAACTTATCTCAGGAGATATTTGTCTCACAGGCATGGGGGACACTTCAAATGACTGATTTTAATTATCTGAATCCAAAAATGTTTTTATGAAGGTTGTATCTTATTGCATTCAAAATGTATAATGAAAATTAATTTTGGACTTAAAGCAGCAGTACTATGAAAAAAAAATCTGTGCTCTTTCCTCAGTTTATTCCCTGTGCTCTGCTGATTATGTACCTGGTACTCTTTCCTGCCAGCATTGTACTATCCCCCATAATTTGCTCAGTTATTCTTTGCTTTTGTTTACCTTTCTGCCACCTGGCATGCTGCACTGGATCCCTCTCTGCTGATAACTGCACATGTGTTTGACATGCTACACAGGACATTGGGACACTTCACACAGGGTCCCACCACAGTAACGAAGATAGATGTGACGTGAAGCACAGCTGAAAATTAATCAGACACCATATTTATTGTAGCACTCCAACAATTCAAATAAATTGCAAATATCTAAAAAACTAAAGAAGACAGATAAAAAATATTTACAGATATGGAAACTGAAACTATGGCCTCATGCTTCCAGACAAAAGGCAGAATTTTGATAAATCACTTCCTGATTTGGTAGTACTGCTGCTTTAAAGTTGAACAAGGTACAAGAGGGGCAGTCCTAAGAAAGAGTGAAGAGCCACCCTTTCGTCTATTTGCATGATCCAATCAGCATTAGCAAATCTTGTATAAATGCATCTTAATGAGGTGGACTTAAAACTGAGCTCCTGAGGAAATGTCTCAGAATCTTCCAAGACCTGATGCAGTAAAGACCTCTGTTTGTGGAATGGACATTTTGGCTGCTAAGTAATGTTTTGAAATGTTCTCAAAACCAGGACAAAAAGGACAGAGATTGCCTATTGATGTCCATAAGCAAGCAAAGCAAGTTTGCATTGTTGTGTTGACAACAGATGAATTCAAAGTCTAGGGTTTAAGTGGACAAGAGTAAACACAAGAACAGCAACAAGGTTCAGCCACTAAAATAACTTTGTTATCCAGGAAAAGAGGATTCTCACCAACATCTTGAAATTAAGGAAGACAATCCAGACTCTACAGATGAGATAACCAGATGTCTGAGTATTATTTTAATTAATTTTTATAATATTCTAATTGGGCTCAGCTGGGAGGTTGCATGGAAAAATAATTTATTACATACTAGAGTGATGGGTACATAGTTTAATCTTAAATCTAAATAATGATTTATATATATATATATTTATACAATGGGGTGAGTGATAAATGAGTGTGATAAATCATGTTATTTTCACAGGCATTTGATAACTGTAAGAACTGACATCATACCCCCGAAACCCGTGCAAAGCCACGCAATCGCACAAAGCTGCACAAAGCCACGCAAAGCCGCTCAAATGGTACATTTTGCAACAGTGAGGCCCCATTGTATAAAAAGGACAAATGATGTGCACATCATGGAATATGAAAAATATTTTCACTCCTGCCTCGTGAGCACTGTACATTTCACTCGTGCCCATCATGTATCCCTTATTTATATATATATATATATAAACATGACAAAATGTATTTGAATAGGTTACAAAGATAAGTTAAAACACTAATAAGACAAAATTATTTGAACTCTTTACACAAGAACAATTTCACTGTTTGCAAAAGTTACCAAAACTGCAAGTTGTGTGCTTATGTTTTGTTTGTTTTCTGAAACCTTCATTGTTTAATATTTATGCTACTTTTCACTGTGTTTACAATGTTTTATATCTATGTGTTACAGAAAACTAGTTATATTGTAGAGGGACAAATTAAATCTATTTTTAGATACTACATGGTGGTGTGGCAGAAAAGTTATTCAGGCTTATCTAGAACTTTATGCAATAGGTTGTAAAGTAAGGTTTGAGTCAGCCTTACATTGTTTATGTTTTTTTATGCACATTTTGTGAACGTGGAGCTAAGTGCCCGTAATAAGTAATTGATATTTCAGCCTATTGTTCTGACATTTTGGGGTTGTTCTTCCATGGGGATAATTGTTTAGTGAATAATAGTTCACACCTTTATGTGTATAAAAATAGATATTATGATTATTATTATTACTACTAATTGCAAAGCTACTGAATTGCATAAATAATAATTTTCTGTTTTGCTTTCCTCTGAGCCTGAGGTTACCTTAATTGAAAGTACTGTAAGGAGTTGAAGTTCTGAATCTAAGCAAGATAGACTGTCTAAGTAACAGTATAAGAAGTGCAAAGCTGCAAGAAAAAGATCTTTGAAGCATCATAGAAAGATTGTCCCCTGAATCCCCCAGGAATGATGGATGCTACAACAGTTTAACTTGTTGGTTGCTTGTTGGCAAATTTATTTATGGCATAAAGAATATATTTACACCCACAGATTTTTATAACTACACAATTCAATTCCAAACAAAATTTTCTTTCAAAGCTTCCTGGTTCCGGCCTCTGTCCTTCTTCTGGTTGTTCTTCCATCTTGACTTTCAGGGCCCGGACACTGTGAATCTGGCCCCCTCCTCCACACCAGAACCAGACTGGTTCCACCTACCCAGGCTTTCACCCTCCAGGCCTGGACACTTCTAAATCCGGTGCCTGGACCGATCCCCCTCCCTGCTTTACCACCACATCTGGGTTCTTTGTTCCCAGCCCGTGTATCTCTACAATCTCCCTTCCCCGCCCCTTTTTCTTCCCACTCCCATTGGCATCTTTTGCCCTCCCTCTACCAGGGGACTCTGACCTGCCCTGGCCCAAGGCTGCCTCCCACAGCAGAAACATCATCTGCCCAGCGGGCCCTAGTGCACTCAACCTGCCTCCAACACTTCTCCTTTGTGCCAGCCATGCCCCAGAGCCTTCCTTCATATAGGGTGGAGGTGGAAAAAATTCCCAGCAAAAGAGGTTGTCATGCCCAAGTCCTGGCCTAGTATACCCCTACAGGCTCCTGGTCAGAACCCCCTTTGGGCTCTGCCCCCAGCCAATCCCTGGGACTCTGGCATGCCCATGTCATTTTACACTTTATCTGCCTGGTGATGTCACCAGGCCCCACCCCTTCTATTCCATCTGCTCCCCCCACTCATCCCCCCATGCCTCTTCCTGGCAGGGATCATTAGACAACCTGGCTTGCCTTTTAGTGGCAAGCCCCATTGTCCCCAGGAATGATGGCCGCTACAACAGTTTAACTTGTTGGTTGCTCACTGGCAAATTTATTTATGGCACAAAGAATATATTTACACCCACAGATTTTTATGACTTCACCATTCAATTCCACACAAAATTTTCTTTCAAAGCTTCCTTGTTCTGGCCTCTGTCCTTCTTTTGGTCATTCTTCCATCTTGACTTTCAGGGCTTGGACACTGTGAATCTGGCCCCCTCCTCCACACCAGAACCAGGCTGGTTCCACCTACCTGGGCCTATGACCTCCAGGCCTGACACTTCTTGAATCTGGTGCCTGGACTTGTCCTCCCCTACTTTGCCACCCATGTCTGGGTTCCTTGTATCCAGTCCATGTATCCTACCCCCTTCCTGCCCCCTGCTCTCCCTTTTTTCTTCCACTGCCCCTCCTCCAGCTTGCGATGGACAGAAGGGCTCCCCCCTTGTGGTCTAGTATCTATGACTCTTTGCTGGCTATCTGGTTCACTAGCTCCCCGATAGGCCTTAGAACAGGCACATGCCAAACTCTGATAGGTGGACCCCGTCAGATCTGTCACACCACAGGCTGGTTGAAAGAGTTGTCCTTGTGCTGCAGGTGCACCTCTATTTCATTACCACCCTTGCCACTCCTTCTATTTCATTCCTTTCTGACTTTCTCGATCAGCCAGTAGTCCTTCACCCTCCAAACCCTCTGGAGGTGATGTCAGACCAGCCAATTGTCACCTGCCACCAACCTTTCAATTTTTTAAATCTCCCATGATGCTCTGCCCCAATGCCCCTGCAGTAGGCACCCAAATCATTGCCCCAGGTGTATAATAATACAATCCAGTATACCCCACTGCAACTTTAATTCTTCTATCAGAGGCATGAGCTGAGCCCACCTTATCCCCTAATGCCTTTCACAGCACCCTAGTATGCTCGGTGTTATATCTCGACTCTGCTCCTCTGGAGGTGGTGGCTGCAAACCTTTCAGCCCAATATACAAAGCAATGCTCCACTATCCAGATTTTTCTCTTGGAACTTGTCATGGAAACAAAATAAACAGTGCGAGTTGCTGTTGTCAATACCTCCATACCTCCTACAGCCATTGGACTTCCAGCACCCCACCTTCTACACCTCCACCACTGTAGCCCCTTTCTCTGCTGCCTCCATGGCTGCCCCAATCCAAAATGAATGTGGGGTGAATTTACTTGGATCTTCTCTGAGGAACGTCACAGCCCTCTTGAGTAATGCCCCTACCTGAAACCCCATGACCGGGGAGGCTTAATCATGGTTCAGCTGGATGATGAAAACCAAGAGCCCCTCCGAAAAGTATGAAAAGTGAGAATATTAGAGTTAATTTGAAAAAGTGCAGGTTTTGATGCAGCAAAATGGGGGCATATAAGGCCCTGAACTATAGCCATATGTTTCTTGGTTTTTGCTTCACACCAGAGCCACCCCACTAAATAAATTTAATTAGTTGTATTTTAAATACAGGGGTTGAGTTTGCAAACCTTTTGTACTGATTTGAATAGAGGAGAACTGTGGCCTTCTTCTAATTGTTAAGCTCCATATTAGACACTTTGAGCCATTCATTGACCAGAGCGCACTTTAAGTAATGAAGCCTAGAGAGTGGTCTCTTCAAAAATATAGAGAAAGCAAGGAGACCTCAGCTCTGATAAGGCAAGTTAAAATGTAATGCTTTTTACCTGACCACCCCCATACAGCCCAGTTTGTTCATTAGCCTCCTGTGAGGGACAGTGTCAAACACTATGATGAAGTCCAGATATGCCATGTCCATTGCCCCTCCCATGTCTTCCACTTTCATTACCCAGTCAAAAAACCCAATAAGATTTGCATGGCAGAATCTCCCCTCAGTGCAACCATGCTGCCCATGGTCCTGGAGACCACTGTTGCAAGGTATTCACCCATTCTGTCTTTAACAGTGACTCCATTATTTTTTCCACCATCGAGGCCAGGCTGACCAGCCGTTAATTACTTCCTCTTCCTTACTACCACTCCTGTCCATTTGGCTGTTCTTGCTCTTCAGTCTCCAGTCTTCCAGTGGCTAGTGAGACAGGCTGAACAGTGCTGCTAATGGTGCAGCCTATAGATTCTGTGGGAAACAAACTTTAGTTATAAAACATTTTATTATAATTTTCTTATTTGCATTATTTTAATTTCTATTTTATGTTCTTATAACTGCTTAATTATTAATTGAGGTACTTGGGATAATACAGAGACAATTGGTTTAAATTCAGTCTACATGGAGTTCTCTGATAAAGATATTCAGAAGCAATGATTTTATTTTATGGATCAGATAGATAATAATTCAGACCTAGTGCTTAGCTCGGACCAACCCTGAAGAAGAACTGGTTGGTCTGAAAGCTAGAGCACTTGGTTCTGGTTGTTCATTATGTTGGTCCATTAAAGGTATCAAATCATTTGCTTCTGGATCTGTTCTGTAGGACCAATATGGCTAATACTGAATCTAGATTTCTAAGCAAAAAGGAAATTGTTCCAAAGAAGAAAAAACTTTTCAAGTTTTCAAGTTCATCCTACCTAGTTGAAACTTAGGAGACCAGGTATCCATAACTCTCATTTAAATTGAACTTTCCTTAAACTGGGCCTCTTTAAAGGGTGATACTTGCAGGGTTCAGTATTAGGACTGGTCCTCTTCAGTGTGTCTTATAGCTTGATTGCAGAGGGACTGAAGGAAAAAGTAAGTCCCTTTGCAGATGATACAAAGATCTGCAACAGAGTTGATGCAGAGGTGGGTGGAAAGGATGAGAAGGACTTATGCTAGAGTTAGTGAAGGTCAAATGTGATGGCAGCTTAGATTCAATGCTAAGAAGTGCAGGTGATGCACCTGGGAAACAAAACCCAGGGAAGAGTACACAATGGGTGGTGCGATACTAACAACAACAAAATGGAAGGAACCTGGGGTGAATACATCAGATGACCCAAAGGTGGGCACCTGCAATGTGAGAGGGAGCAAGGAGGGCTGGGGGATACTGGGATGCATAGAGAGGCACCACCAGAAAACAGGAAGTTGTTATCCTCTGTACAGACAGTTGGTGAGACCCATCTGAGTATTGCATGCAGTTCTGGAGACCCAATATCCATGACATAGACAGAATGAAGCTGTCAAGAGGAGGGCAACTAAATGGTGCAGGGTCTGCACTGGTAGATATATGTAGTATTGGACTTAAGGCACTTAATATGTATAGCCTTGAGTAAAGGAGGGAGGGGACATGTAGAAACTTTCAAGTACTGTACCTCAAGGAATCAACAAGTCCAAGAGGTGGCATCTTTCAAAAAGAGGCAAGAACAAGGGGGCAATTTTGAAGATAGAGGGGTATCAGAGGTAATTGAGGAAGTATTTTTTCACAGAGAGGTTGTGGTGTTGCATGGAACGGCCTTCCGGAGGAGGTTATGGAGTCAAAAACAGTGGTGGAATTCAATCATGCATGGGACAGTCATAAGGCTCTAAGGGTGGGGTAGGAAGGAGTAGGCTGTTGGTTAACTAATATCTGCAGCTATCCAGTAGGTAGGAAATGGGCATCTGGGTGGGCCACGGTCCTTATTCGCATCAAATTTATGTTTCTATGTTTCTATGAATGCTTCAATCTTTGCTTACATGAGGAAGAAGCTTGTGATGCTAAACTGAGATAAGGTAGCCTAGCAACTGACCTCTCAGTGATATATACTCATTATCAAATCAACTTGAAAAGGAGAAAACAACTTCAATTCATTTTATTATTGAAAGAACTTGTGTTTGTTATTAAAATGCTACATACTGCTGGCATAAAATTTACACAGTTGATAAAAAACATTGCAACCTATTAACTAGCCAAGTTTGACATTCGTGAACTTATGGAGAATGTGATTTATTTGTGAGAGTGGTTTTGTTGCAGAGGAGGGTGACTGACCATGTTATGGCTGGGAGTTGAGAGGATGGTATGCATGCTGTTGCTTATAGAGTAGGTAGTAGCTGCAGGACCACAATGCTAGTTTTATATTTTTACCAGTATGCCATCAGTGCCTTTAAAGTTTGTGGTCTTTCCAGTACAGCTTGTTGTGACTCAGCTTGTTTGGTCCCTATCCCTCAGTTTGTCTGTTTGCAGGAGTTACTGAATTGATAGCCAAGCAAACCAAATAAAATTGAAGACTGAATGCCATTCGGAGCAGTAAAGGAGAATAGATGATTGTCATTTCGCCTTCTAGAGAAAAAGAATCTACAAGACCTGTGAAGAGCTACTGGAACAAATGCTTGAATTGATGACATTTACCTGCCACTTGCTGTTTTTCCTTGTTCATAATATATTCTACGATGGTGTAACCATGTTTTAGCTTGCTTAATGTTGTTTTATTTTTTTCTCTCCTCACTTCGTTTTAATGTAGTGACTATTTCTGTTTCTCATTTCTGAGGTTATTAGTTCTTTTAAACTACAGACAAGTTTTAAGTTCTGTAGGTTTTTATACCTTATAGTTGTAGATTTAAAACTTAAATCAAAAGTTGGAATTCCTGGAAATGTTAAAGTCAGGTGACAGATTCCAACCACTCAGAGTTCATCAGGCGTGTCACTGACATCAACTTAGGTATTTGAATGCGCAGGTGTAGCCTCTTGGTAGTTCACTTGTAACCAGGCGAGGTAGCTGGGTGCTGTGGTACATGGCACGAGCTTCTGAGAGTTGACACGTTATACCTTGTTAAAATATTCATGGAGCAAGTAAGAGTGAGAGTGGCTTACAGTGAAACCTGTATTACCTTCACCTTTGTTGCTATGTGCAGCGTGACCCAAGCCACTGAGTAGACCTATAAAGTCTAGTTAATGTAGTTTTAGATTTGAAGGCATAGCACCTGCTTGTCTTTGTTCTGTGGAGAATAGAAAGAAGCTTTCCTGGAAAGTAAGTAGTCTTATTATACAGGCGTCAACATGTAGGTTAACACCATGTGTTTTTTTATATATTTGCCTATTTTATTAATATTATGTGTATCTCATGTGCATTTGGCTATTACTCTGTGTTTTATTATTGTATTGTTATAGATGTAGTAGAGAGATTTTCATGACCATTGTGAAATAGTTAGCTATGTTATCTGGTATTAAATGAAGTAGGCATTTATTTGTAAGTGCAGACAGAGTGTAGATCAATGACACTGAGACTTGCTAGTGTTTTTGTTTCTAAAATTAGCATAGACTAAAGGTGATGAATGGTCATTGGAATAACTGTGAGGGGAAGGTTTGAAATTGTCATGGTTATATGGCATTATATTTAGGATGTACAATCCATTGAGCACTTTATGAAATATACTAAATTGTACGTGTATTCTGTACTGTGTTTTAAAAATTTTATATGATGCTCTTTTAAAATTTTATTTGCTCTTTTGATATTGTAATAGTATAGCCAATCAATAAGCAGAACTGATTGATTGTGGATGTCCTGTATCAGTATAAGGACTGGTACATTGGTGTTTGACTTAAAGGATGGCTGGCATCAAGACAAGTTTAAAGATGTCATTTTGTGTGTACTGGTGCTGAACGAAATAAACCAGCATAAAGTTTGTGTAAACAGACTTGAGAGATTGGTTTTGTTTTCTTGAAAACAGGCCCTTTTCCTACAGTGGAATTCCATGCTTATGGACTTTGTAAAGAGTTTTCTTATTCTAAAGCTGAGATGTAGAAGTATTACTTTGTTTTTAAAGACTGTGCTGAAATTAAAGTTATAATCATTATTAGGTTGTTCTCTCAGAGATATTCTCTGGCATGGGTACTTGATAACTGATTTTAGTATCTAGTCCAAAATGTTTTATGAATTGTATCTATTGCATTCAAATGTATATTTAAAATTAATTTTGGACTTAAGCAGCAGTATTTAAGAAAAAAATCGTAGTCTTTCCCAGTTTATTCCTTTGCTCTGGTTTGATTATGTACCTGGTACTTTTCCTGCCAGCATTGTACTATCCCATAATTTGCTCAGTTATTCTTTGCTTTGTTTACCTTCTGCCACCTGGCATGCTGCTGGATCCCTCTGCTGATAACGCACATGTGTTGTTGGCAATGCTACACGGACATTGGGACACTCAGCATTGGGTCCACTACAGTAACCAAGATAGTATGTGGCGTAAGGGGAAGTACAGCTGGTGTCAGATACCATATTTATTGTAGCACTTCACAATTCAACTAGTTGCAATATTCAAAAACTAAAGAGACAGATAAAAATATTACAGATATGGAACTGAAACTAGGCCTCATGCTTTGAGAAAAGGCAGTATTTTAAATCACTCCGGTTGGTAGTGCTGTTTTTAAGTTGAACAAGGTACAAGGGCAGTCTAAGAGTGGAAGACACCCACTTTCGTCATTGCATGATCAATCAGCATTAGCAAATCTTGTATAAATGCATCTTAATGGGGTGGACTAAAACTGAGCTCTGAGGAAATGTCTCTGAATCTTCAAGACCTGATGGTAAAGACTTTGTTGTGGAATGACATTTTGGCTGCTAATACTGTTTTGAAATGTCTCAAAACCGGGACAAAGGACAGAGATTCTATTGATGTCCATAAGCAAGAAAGCAAGTTGCATTGTTGTGTTGACAACAGATTAGTTAAGTCTAGGTTTTATGGAGACAAGAGTAAACACAAGAACAGCAACAAGGTTCAGCCACTAAAATAAATTTCTATCCAGAAAAGAGGATCTCCAACATCTGAAATAAGGAAACAATCAGACTTTAGATGAGATAACCAGATGTCTGAGTATTATTTTAATTAATTTTATATTCTAATTAGCTATTGAGGTTGTAGGAAAAATAATTTATTATATACTGTTGATGGGTATATAGTTTAACTAAATCTAAATAATGATTATATATATATATTTATAATGGTGATGATAAATGATTGTGGATAGTCATGTTATTTCACAGGCATTTGATAACTGTAAGAACTGACATCATACCCCGAAACCGTTGCCATGCACTTCGCGTAAAAGCTGCACAAAGCCACGCAGTTCAAATGTGGTTTTGCAACAGTGAGGCCCCATTGTATAAAAAGGACAAATGATTTGCTGTCGTGGAATATAATATTTTTCCTCCTGCCGTGAGCACTTTTCACTCGTGTCTACATGTATCCTTATTTATATATATATATAACATGACAAAATATTGAATAGGTTACAAGATAAGTTAAAACACTACAAGAAATTATTTGAACTCTTACACAAGAACAATTTCACTGTTTGCAAAGTTACCAAACTGTAGTTGTGTGCTTATTTTTGTTTGTTTTCTCAACTTATTAATATTTATGCTACTTTTTTACTGTTTTATATCTACATTACAGAAAACTAGTTATATTGTGAGGGACAAATTAAATCTATTTTAGATACTACATGGTGGTGTGTGAAAAGTTATTCAGGCTTATCTAGAACTTTATGCAATAGGTTGAAGTAAGGTTTGATCTAGCCTTTGTTTATGTTTTTATGCACATTTTGTGATGGGGTTATGCCCGTAATGATGTGCTATTCTATTGTTCTGACATTTTAGTTGTTCTTCCATGGGGATAATTGTTATGAATAATAGTTCAATCTTTATGTATAAAATAGATATTATGATTATATTGTTGTTTCGTTGCAAAGCTACTGAATTGCATGTAATAATTTTCTGTTTGCTTTCCTCTGAGCCTGGGTTACCTTAATTGAAAGTACTGAGGAGTTGAGTTCTGAATCTAAGCAAGATAGACTGCTGTAATAGTATAAGAGTGCTGCTAAGAAAAGATCTTTTGGCATCTGAAAGATTGTCTCGGATCTAGGAATGATGGATGTTTCAACAGTTAACTTGTTGTTGCTGTTACAAATTATTTATGCATAAGAATATATTTACACCACAGATTTTATAACTGTACAACAATTCAAACCAAATTTTCTTTAGCTTCCTGGTTCCGGCCTCTTCTTTGTTCTTCCATCTTGACTCAGGGCGGACACTTGATCTGTCCTCCTCCACCAGAACCAGACTGGTTCCACCTGCCCAGGCTTTCACCTCCAGGCTGTGCCACTCAATCGGTGCCTGGACGATCCCCTCCTTGCTACCACCACATCTGGGTTCTTGTTTTAGCCGTGTATCCACCCTTCCCCTTCCCCCTCCCCTTTCTTTCTTCCACTCCCATTGGCATCTTGCCCTCCCACCAGGGACTCTGCCTAGCCCCTGCTAAGGCTGCCTTCCACAGCAGGCACTGGCCTCATGCCCAGCCCTAGTGCCTCAACTCCTCAACACTTTCTTTGTGCCAGCCATGCCCCCAGAGCCTTTAATATGGGAGGGTGGAAAAATTCCACAAAGGGTTGTCATGCCCAGGTCCTGCTTATATCCCTCAGGCTCTGGTCAGGACCCCTTTGGGCTCTGCCCCTGTCAATCCCTGGACTCGGCATGCCCATGTCATTTCGCTATCTGCCTGGGATGTCCTGGGCCTCACCCTCTATTCCATCTGTCCCCACCATCCCCATGCCTCTTCCTGCAGGATCATTAACAACTGGTTTGCCTTTTTGTGGTGTTCCATTGTCTAGGAATGATGTCCTCAACAGTTTAACTTTTTGGTTGCTCACTGGCAAATTTTTTATGGCATGAATATTTTATACACAATTTTATGACTCACCATTCAATTCACAAAATTTCTTCAAGCCTTGTTCTGTCCTCTGTCCTTCTTTTGGTCTTTTCTTCCATCTTGACTTTCAGGCTTGGACACTGTGGATTTGGGCCCCTCCCTCCACAGAACCAGGCGGTTCCACCTTCCTGGGCTTCGTCCTCAGGCCCGGACACTTAACCTGGTGCCTTGTCCCCTCCCACTTTGCTACCATGTCTGGTTCCTTGTCAGTCCATGTACTGCCCCCTCCTGCCCCTGCTCTCCTTTTCTTCCACTGCCCCTCCTCCAGCTATGGACAGAAGGGCCCTGTGGTCTAGTATCATGACTTTGCTGGCTATCTGGTTACTAGCTCCTGATAGGCCTTAGGAACAGTACGTTGCCAAACTCTGATAGGTGGACCCTGTCAATCTGTATACTACAGGCTGGTTGAAGAGTTGTCTTGTGCTGGTGTGCGCCCATTTCATTGCTACTGCCCTGCCTTTTGTTTCATTCCTTTCTGACTTCTGATGCCAGAGTCCTTCACCTCTCCAAACCCTCTGGAGGTGATGTCAGACCAGCCAGTGTCACCCTCTGCCACTGTGCCTTAATTTTTTTTTCTCGCGATGCTTGCCATGCCCCTGGCAGGCGCAATCGTTGCCCCAGGTGTATAATAATACCCATCAATACCTTTTAATTCTTCTATCAGAGGCATGAGCTGAGCCCACCTTGTCCCCTAATGCCTTTCACAGCACTCATTATGCTCGGTGTTATATCTCGACTCTGGTCCTCTGAGGTGGTGACTGAAACCTTTCAGCCCAATATACAAAGCAATGCTCAGATTTTCTCTTGAACATCATGGGCTCGTAAACAGTGCGAGTTGCTGTTGTCGTACCTCGCCTCCTACAGTCATTGACTCCAGCACCCCACCTTCTACACCTCCACCCTGTAGCCCTTCTCTCTGCCTCCATGGCTGCCCAATCCAAAATGATGGGGTGGTTTATTGATCTTCTGAGGACGTCACAGCCTCTTGAGTAATGCCCTACCGACCCCATGACCGGGAGGCTTAACATGGTTCAGCTGGATGATGAACCCAGCCTCCGAAAAGTATGAAAAGTAGAATAGGTTAATTGAAAAGCAGCTTGATGCAGCAAAATGAGGTCATATATGTCTCGGAACTGACATATGTTTCTGTTTGGTCACACCAGAGCCACCCACTAAATAATTAATATTGTATTTTAAAGGGTTGGGTTTCAAACCTTTTTGTACTGATTGAATAGAGAACTGTCCTTCTTTCATTGTTAAGCTCATATTATATTCTTCGCTTTTCATTGGCCAGGCGCACTTTAAGTAATGAAGCCTAGAGGGTGGTCTTCAAAAATAGAAAACAGGAGACCTCCGCTCTGATAAGGCAGGTTAAATGTAATGCTTTTGTCTGACCACCCATACAGCCAGTTTGTTCATTAGCCTCTGTGAGGACAGTGTCATCACTATGATTAGTCCAGATTGCTATGTCCATTGCCCTCCTATGTCTTCCACTTTCATTGCCCAGTCAAAAACCAATAAGATTTGCATGGCGAATCTCCTCAGTGCACCATGCCTTGTGGTCCTGGAGACCACTGTTTGCAAAGTATTCTGTTGTCTTTTAACTGGTAACTGATTATTTTTCCCTGTCGAGGCCAGGCTGACCAGCGGTACTTGTTCTCCTTTTCTCACCTGTCCAGGGGCACCATGTCTGCCATCTTCCAGTCCCAGAATTCCAGTGGCGTGATAGCTGACAGTGCTGCTAATGGTGCATTTCGCATGTGAACAAAACTTTAGTTATAAAACATTTTTTATTATAATTTTCTTATATTTTAATTTCTAGTATTTCTTTATAAATGCTTATATTAATTGAGGTAATTGGGATATAATACAGAGATAATTGGTTTAAATTCAGTCTACATGAGTTTCTCTGTTAGAAGCAATGATTTACCTTTTTGATATGTTAACTGTGCTCTCCTAGCTTTCTGACCAACCCCTGAAGAAGAACTGGTTGGTCTGAAAGCTAGAGACTTTGTTCTAATTATGTTGGTCCATTAAAAGTATCAAATATTGCTTCGATCTGTTCTTGCAGGGACCAATATGGCTAATACTGGATCTAGTTTCTAAGCAAAAAGGAAATTGTCGCAAAAAGAAAAAAAAACTTTCAAGTTTCAAGTTCATCTCAATGAAACTTAGGAGACTGGCATCCATAACTCCATTTAAACTTGAACTTCTTAAACTGGCCCTTTAAAGGTGATACTAGCAGGTTCATATAGGACTGGTCCTCTGGTGTCTTATGTGGCATTGCAGAGGGACTGAAGGAAAGTATGTCTTTGCAGATGACACAAGATCCACATGTTGGTCACAAGGTGGGGTGAAAGATGAAGGGACTTGTGTGTTTAGAGGAATGGTCAAATGTATGGCAGCTTGATCAATGCTAAGAAGTGCATAATGCCTGGGAAACAAAAACCAGGAAGATACACAATGGGTGGTGCGATACTAATAACAGCAAAATGGAAAGGAACCTGGGTAGTCTTATCAGATGACCTAAAAGGTGGGCAAGCAAGTGAGAGGGCAGCAAGGAGGGCTGGGGGATACTGGGATGCATGGGGCTGCCACCAGTGAAAACAGGAAGTTGTTATCCTCTGTACAGACAGTTGTGAGACCCCATCTGAGTGTGCATGCAGTTCTGGGCCATATCCACAGCATAGGAATGGAAGCTGTCAGAGGGCAACTAAAATGGTAGGGTCTGCACTGAAGACATGAAGACAGACTTGAGGCACTTAATATGTATAGCCTTGAGTAAGGAGGAGGGACATGTGGAACTTTCAAGTACTGTACCTCAAGGAATCAACAAAGTCAAGAGGTATCTTTCAAAAGAGGTGTGCAAGAACAGGGCCAATTTGAAGATAGAGGGGTGGCTCAGAGGTAATTTGGAAGTGTTTTTCAGAGAGGGTTGTGGTTGTGTGGACGGCCTTCCGGAGGGGTTATGAGCCAAAACAGTGGTGGAATTCAATCATGCATGGGACAGTCATAAGGCAATTCTGGGGTGGGGGTAGGAAGGAGGCTGTTGGTTAACTAATATCTCGCTTATCCGGTAGGTAGGAAATTTGCAGACTGGTGGGCCACAGTCTTATCTGCCATCAAATCTATGTTTCATGTTTCATGATGCTTCAATCTTTGCTTACATGAGGAAGAAGCTAGTGATGCTAAACTGGAGATGGTGGTGCCAGCTGCCTCAGTGATATATACTCACATCAAACAACTTGAAGAAAAGGAAAAAAATCTCAATTCATTTTTATTATTGAAAGAACTTGTGTTTGAAAATGCTATATACTGTGGCATAAATTTGTACAGTTGATAAAAATTTTGCAACCTATTAACTGTTATGTTGAGATCGCAACTTATGGAGATGTGATTATTGTGAGTGGTTTTGTTGCAGAGGTGACTGATCATGTTGGCGCTGGGAGTTGAGAGGATGGTATGCATGTTGTTGCTTATAGTGTGTAGTAGCTTTGACCACAATGTTAGTTTTATATTTTTACCAGGTCTGCCATCAGTGCCTTTAAAGTTGTGGTCTTTCCGGTGGCTTATTGACTCAGCTTGCTTGGTCTATCTCAGTTTGTCTGTTTGCAGGGTTAGATTGATAGCTGCAAACCAAATAAGGTTAAGACTGAATGCCATTGAGCGGTAAAAGGAGATGATTGTCATTTCGCCTTCTAAGAAAAAGAACTACAAGACCTGTGAAGAGCTACTGGAACGTCTTGAATGGAAGTGATGTTTACCTGCCACTTTGCTGTTTTCCTTGTTCATAATATGTTCTACGATGGTGTAACCATGTTTTAGCTGTTACTGTTTTTTTTTTTTCCTCACTTCGTTTAATGTAGTGACATTTCGTTTCTCATTTCTGGAGTTTGTTAGTTCTTTAGGCTTCTGATACAAGTTTTAAGTTCTAGGTTTTTATAACTTAATTTGTGATTTAAACTTAACCAAAGTTGAATTCTGGAAATGTTAAAGTTATGATAGATTCCAACCTCAGAGTTCATACTAGGCGGTCACTGACATGAATTGGGTATTTAATGCGAGGTAGCCTCTGATTCATTGTAACCAGGCGGGGTAGCTGGCAGTTGTGTGGCACGGAGAGCTTCTTGAGTTGAGACTTATACCTTGTTAAAATATCTGCTAGGAGCAAGTAAGAGGTGAGAGTTAGGCTACAGTGAAACCAGGTTGCACCTTCACCTTGGTTGCTGGTTTGTTGACTCACCTAGTAGACCCTTATAAAAGCTGAACAAAGTAGTTTTAAGATTGAAGCATATCACTGCTTGTCTTTGTTCTGTGCAGAATTAGAAAAAGCTTCTGGAAAGTAGTAGTCTTATTATACAGGCCTAATATGTAGTTAACACTCATGTTTTTTTTTTTATATTTTGCCTATTTTTAATATTACTGTGTATCTCTATTATTGTGCATTGCTCATTTGTTTTATTATTGTATTGTTATAGATGGTAAGAAGAGAGATTTTCTTGACCATATCGGTAAACAGTTAGCTATGTTAATAGTATTAAACGAAGCAGGCATTTTATTTTGCCAAGTGCGGACAGAGGCAGATCAATGACACTGAGAGACTGCTAAATATTTTGGCAATTTCTAAAATTAGTATAGACTAAAGGTGATGAGATGGCTGAGATAGTTTGTGAGGGGAAGAATTATAAAATTGTCATGGTTACATATGGCATTATATTTGGGATACAATCATTGAGCACTTTTATGAAATATGTACTGTAAATTGTGCGTGGTATTCTGTACTGTGTGTGAAAATTATATGATGTTTTTAAATTTTGTTGACTCTTTTGATATTGTAATGGCTATAGCCAATCAATAAACAAACGATTGATTTAGACTGTCTATCCAAGGTATAAGACTGGTACATTGGTATTTGACTAAGGATAGCTGCATCAAGACAGTTTAAAGATATCATTTTTGTTTGCAGCCTGTTGAACAGAGTAAACCAGCATTAAAGTTTGTGGTAAACAGACTTGACAGATTGTTATGTTTTCCTGGAAGAACAAAGACCCATTCCTACAGTGGATTCCATGCTATGGACTTGCTAAAGAGTTTCTTATTCTAAAGCTGAGATGTGGAGTAGAAGTATTACTTGTTTTTAAAAGACTGTGCTGAGAATTAAATATAATCATATAACTTATCTCTGGAGATTTCGTCTCATATGTGGGACACTTTAAAGACGATTTTAATTATCTGAATCCAAAATGTTTTTATGAAGGTTGTATCTTGTGTATTTAAAATGTATAATGAAATTAATTTTGGACTTAAACAGCAGTACGTGAAAAAAAAAATCTTTAGTTTTTCCTCAGTTTATTCTGTTCTGTGCTGGATTGTACTGTTTCTTTCTGCCAGCATTGTACTATCCCCAATTTGCTCAGTTATCTTTTGCTTTGTTTACCTTTCGCCACCTGGCATGCTGCACTGATCCCTCTCTGCTGATAACTGCTGTGTGTTTGACTGGCAATACTACACAGGGACATTGGACACTTCAGCACAGGGTCACTTCAGTAACAAGATAGGTGTGGCGTGGAGGCAGCACAGCTGGTTAATCAGACACCATTTATTGTAGCACTCAATTCAAATAAATTGCAAATATCTAAAAACTAAAGACAGATAAAAATATTTACAGATATGAAACTGAAACTCTATTTCCCATGCTCTGGTATGTATGAATTTTGATAAATCACTTCCTGATTTGGTAGTATTGCTGCTTTAAATTGAACAAGGTACAAGAGGTGATCCTAAGAAAGAGTGAAATCCCCCTTTGGTCATTTGCATGATCCAATCAGCATGTAAATCTTGTATAGTATGTAATGAGGTGGATTTAAACTGATCCTGAGAAATGTCTCGAACTTCAGACCTGATGCGGTAAGACCCTGTTTTGAATGGACATTGGCTGCTAAGTAATGTTTTGAAATGTTCTCCAAACCAGGACAAAAGGACAGGTTGCCTATTGATGTCCATAAGCAAGAAAGAAGTTTGCATTGCTGTGTTGACAACAGATGAATCTAGAGTCTAGGTTTATGGACAAAGTAAACACAAGAACAGCAACAAGGTTCAGCTACTAAATAACTGCTATCCAGGAAAGGATTCTCATAATATCTTGAAATTAGAAGAACTTAGACTCTGCAGATGATAACAGATGTCTGGTATTGTTTAATTAATTTTTATATTATTGGGCTCAGCTGGGGTTGTATGGAAAAATAATTTATTGCATATAAGTGATGGTACATAGTTAATCAAATCTAAATAATGATTTATATATATATATTTATACAATGGGTGAGTGATAAATGAGTGTGATAAATCATGTTATTTTACAGGCATTTGATAACTGTAAGAACTGACATCTACCCGAGCCTGCAAAGCCACTTAATCGCGTTAAAGCTGCACAAAGTTAAAAGTCGCTGGCAGGTATATTTTGCAACAGTGAGTCTCATTGTATAAAAGGACAAATGATGTACGTCGTGGAATATGAAAATATTTTCACTCCTGCCCTTGAGCACTGTATATTTCACTCTGCGCATCATGTATCCTTTATTTATATATATATATATAAACATGACAAAATGTTTGAATAGGTTACAAAAGATAAGCAGCACATAAGACAAATTATTTTGACTTTTACAGAACAATTTCACTGTTTGCAAAGTTCACAAAACTGCAAGTTGTGTGCTTATGTTTTGTTTTCTGAAACTCATTGTTTAATACGTTACCACTGTGTTTTCGTGTTTTATATCTATGCAAGTTATAGAAAATTATTTATATTGTAGGGGAAATTAAATCTATTTTTAGATACTACATGGTGGTGTGGAAAAAGTTATAGGCTTATCTAGAACTTTATGCAATAGGTTTGTAAAGTAAGGTCAGCTTACATTGTTTATGTTTTTTTGTGCATTTTGTGAGCGTGGAGCTAAGTGTTCGTGAAAAGTAATTGATATTTGTGCCATTGTTCTGACATTTTGGGGTTGTTCATGGGATAATTGTTTATGAATAATAGTTCACACCTTTATGTGTAAAATAGATATTATGATTATTAATACTACTAATTGCAAAGCTACTGAATTGTATAAATAATAATTTTCTGTTTTGCTTTCTCTGAGCCTGAGTTTACTTTAAAGTACAAGGGTTGGGTTTCTGATCTATAAGATAGACTGTCTAAGTAACAGTATAAAGTGCAAGCTGCAGAAAAAGATCTTTGAAGCATCATGAAAGGTGTCCCCTGAACTTCTGGAATGATGGATGCTACAACGGTTAACTTGTTGGTTGCTTGTTGGCAAGTTATTTATGGCAAAAGAATATTTACCCACAGATTTTTATAACTTTACAATTAATTCCAAACAAATTTTCTTCAAAGCTTCCTGTTTCCGGCCTCTGTCCTTCTTCTGGTTGTTCTTCTGACTTTCAGGGTTCGGACACTGTGAATCTGGCCCCTCCTCACACAGACCAGGCTGGTTCCACCTACAGGCTTTCACCTTCCAGGCCTGACTTTAATCCGGTGCCTGGACGATCCCTCCTGCTTTGCCACCACATCTGGGTTCTTTGTGGCATCTTGTTCTCCCTACCAGGGACTCTGACCTAGCTCCCTTGGCCCAAGGCTGCCTCCACAGCAGAAACACCGCCCTATGCCCGGGGCTAGTGCCTCAATCGCCTCAACACTTTCCCTTGTGCCAGCCATGCCTAGAGCCTCTTTACTAAGGGTGGGAGGTGAAAAATTTAGCAAAAGAGGTTGTCATGCCCCAGTCCTGGCTATTATACTACAGGCCCTGGTCAGGACCTTTGGCTCTGCCCCCAGCCAACTCTGACCTGGCATGCCCATGTCATTTCATTTTATCTGCTGGTGATGTCACCGTTTACCCTCTATTCAATCTGCTCCCCACTATCTATGCCTCTTCCTCACAGGATCATTAGACAACCGGCTTGCCTTTAGTGCAAGCCCCATTGTCCCCAGGAATGATGGTCACAACAGTTTAACTTGTTGGTTGCTCACTGGCAAATTTATTTAGCACAAAAATATTTACCCACAGATTTTATGACTACCACAATTCCACACAAAATTTTCTTTCAAAGCTTCCTTGTTCTGGCCTCCTCCTTTTGGTCATTCTTCCATCTTAGCTTTCAGGGCTTGACACTGTGAATCTGGCCCTCCTCCACACGAACCGAGCTGGTTCACTACCTGGGCTTCGACTCCAGGCCCGGCACTTCTGAATCTGTGCCTGACTTGTCCCCTCCCACTTTGCCACCATGTCTGGGTTCCTTGTACCCAGTCCATGTATCCCACCCTTCCTGCCCCCTGCCTCCCTTTTTCTCCACTGCCCCTCCTCCAGCTTAAAGTGGACAGAAGGGCCCCCCTCAGGGTCTAATATTCAGGACCTTTGCTGGCTATCATTCACTAGCTCCCGATAGGCCTTGGAACAGGCATGCAAACTCTGACGGTGGACCCGTCAGATCTTACACCACAGGCTGGTTGAAGGTCCTCCCGTATGCTGCAGGCACCCCATTTCACCAACACCCTGCCATTCTTTTTCATTCCTTTCGACTATGGATCAAACAGAGAACTTCACCCTCAAACCCTCTGGGTGATAACAGACCAGCCAATTGCCACCACCGGCCACCAACCTTCAATTTTTTAAATCTCCCATGAGGCTCTTGCCCCAATGCCCTGGCAGGCACCCAAATCGTTGCCCCAGGTGTATAACAACACAACCCAGTATACCCCACGCAACTTAATTCTTCTATCAGAGCATGAGCTGGCCCTTATCCCTATGCCTTCCACAGCACCTAGCATGCCCGTGTATATCCCACTCTGCTCCTCTAGGTGGTGACTGCAAACCCTTCAGCCCAATATACAAGCAATGCTCCAATATCAGATTTTCTCTTGAACTTATCGAACAATAAACAAAGGGTTGCTGTTGTCATACCTCATACCTCCTACAGCCATTGGACTTCAGCACCCCACCTTCTACACCTCCACCACTGTAGCCCTTTCTCACACTGCCTCGTGGCTGCCCCAATCAAAATGATGGGGGAAGGTACTGGATCTTCTCTAAGGACGCACAGCCTCTTGAGTATGCTACCTGAAACCCCGAGGCCGGAGGCATAATGGTTCAGCTGGATGATGAAAACCAAGAACCCCTCCGAAGTATGAAAGGAGAATATTAGGTTAATTTGAAAAAGTGCAGGCTTTGATGCAGCAAAATGGGACACATAAGGCCCTGAACCATAGCCAAGGTTTCTGTTTGGTCACACGGACCCCACTAAATAATAAAGTTGTATTTTTAAATACAGGGGTTATTACAAACCTTTGTACTGATTTGAATAGAGGAGAACTGTGGCCTCTTTAATTGTTGCTCCATAATAGACACTTTAAGCCATTCATTGACCAGGCGCTTTAAGTAATGAAGCCTAGAGTAGTCTTCAAAAATAGAAAGCAAGGAGACCTCAGCCTGATAAGGAGTTAAATGTAATGCTTTTACCAGCCACCCCATACAGCCCAGTTGTTCATTAGCCTCCTGTGAGGGAAAGTGCCAAACACTATGGAAGTCCAGACATGCCATGTCATTGCCTCACATGTCTTCCACTTTCAGTACCCAGTCAAAACCCATAAGATTTGCATGGAGAATCTCCCTCAGTACAACCATACTGCCCATGGTCCTGAGACCCTGTTTGCAAGGTATCACCAATTTGTCTTTTAACAGTGACCCATTATTTTCACCATAGAGGCCAGGCCGACCAGCCGTAATTACTAGCCTCTTCATACCACTCCTGCCAGGGCACATGTCTGCATCTTCAGCTCCCAGAATCTCCAGTAGCTAGCGACAGACTGAACAGTGCTGCTACAGTGAGCCAGCACTTCTGTGGAACAAAACTTTAGTTATAAAACATTTTATTATAATTTCTTATTTTGCATTATTTTAATTTCTATTTTATGTTCTTTATAAATACTTAATTATTAATTGAGTAATGGGATATAATACAGAGACAATTGGTTTAAATTCCAGTTACATGAGTTCTCTACAAAAAGATCCAGAAGCAATGATATTTTTAATGGACCAACATAGATGTAACACCAGAACCAGTGCTCTAGCCGGACCAACCCTGAAGAAGAACTGGTTGGTCTGAAAGCTAGAAACTTATTCTAATATGTTAGTCCATAAAAATATCAATCATTGCTTCTGAATCTAATCTACAGGGACCAATATAACTATACTGGTCGATTTCTAGCAAAAGGAAATTGTCTGCAAAGAAGAAAAAACTTTCAAGTTTTCAATTCATCCACCTAATGAAACTTAGGAGACCTAAAAACATAACTCATTTAAATTGAACTTTCCTTAACTGGGCCTCTTTAAGGGTGATACTAGCAGGTTCAGTATTAGACTGGTCCCCTTCAATTAATAACATAGAGAATAGCAGAGGACTGGCAAAAATGTCTTTTGCAGATGACACAAAGATCTGCAACAGAGTTGATACACAGTGGGGTGGAAAGGATGAGAAGGGACTGGCAAGGTTAGAGGAATGGTCAAATGTATGGCAACTTAGATTCAATACTAGAAGTGCAAGATGCACCTGGGAAACAAAAACCAGGGGAAAGAGACACAATGGGAAAGAGATACAACAACAAAAATGAAGGAACCTGGGGTAGTCATATAGATGACCAAAGTGGGCAAGCAATGAGAGAGAACAACAGGGGAGGGGGATACTGGGATGCACAGGGAGAGGCACCACCAGTGAAACAGGAAGTTGTTATCCCTCCAGACAGACAGCTGGTGAGACCCATCTGAGAATTGCATGTTCTGAGACCCAATATCCACAGACATAGACAGAATGGAAGCTGTCAAGAGGAGGAACTAAATGGCAGGAACTGCACTGGAGACATATGAAGACAGATTAAGGCACTTATGTAGCATGAGTAAAGGAGGGACATGATAGAAATCTCAATACTGTACCTCAAGGGAATCAACAAAGTCCAAGATAGCATCTTTCAAAAAGTAGCAAGAACAGCAGCACACCGAAGATAGAAAGTGGCTCAGGTAAGCTGAGAGTATTACACAGAGGACATGGTTGCATGAACGCCCGAGGAGGTTATGGAGTCAAAAACAGTGGTGGAATTAAATCATGCATGGGACAGTCATAAGGCATCAAGGGTGGGGGTAGGAAGATGGCTGCTGGTTAACCATCTGAAACTTATCAGTAGGTAGGAATGGAGCAGACTGATGGGCCAACAACCTTATCTGCATCAAATTTATGTTTTATGTTTCTGAATACTTCAATCTTTGCTTACTGGGAAGAAGCTAGTGATGCTAAACTGAATAAGGTAGCCTAGCAACTGACCTCTAGTGATATATACTCACATAAACAAAGAAAAAGGAAAACAACTGATTCATTTTTATTATTGAAAAAACGTTTGTTATTGAAATGCACATACTACTGGCATAAAATTTACAGTTGATAAAACACTACCTTATTACTATAGCCAAGTTTGACATTAGCAACTTATAGGAATGATTTATTTATGATGGTTTTATTGCAGAGGGTGACACATGTTGCGGCTGGAGTTGAGAGAGGTCTAGCCATGCTGTTGCTAAGTAGTAGTAGCTGCAGGACCACATAGTTTATATTTACCAGGTATACATCAGTGCAGCAAAAGTTTGTATCTTCCAGTACAGCTTGTTGTGACAACATGCTTGGTCCCTATCCTCGTTGTCTGTTTGCAGGAGTTACCGAATTGATAACCGCAAACAAAGAAAATGAAGACTGAATGCCATTCGACAGTAAAGGAGAATAGATGATTGTCATTTTGCCTTCTGAAAAAGAACCACAAGACCTGTGAAGAGTGAAACAAATGTTGAATGGAAGTGACATTTACCGCTTTATGTTTTCCTTGTTCATAATATGTTTCAGATGGTGTAACCATGTTTTAGCTGGTTAATGTTGTTTTATTTTTTTCTCCTCCTTCCGTTTAATGGTACTATTTATGTCTCATTTCTGGAGTTGTTAGTTCTTTTAAACTACACACATAAGTTTAAGTTCTATAGGGTTTATAACACAATTTATAGATTCAAAACTTAATAAAGTTGAATTCTGGAAACTTAAAGTCAGGTGACAGATTCAACAACCAGAGTTCACACTAAGCGGTCACTGACACTACAGTATTTAATACGAGGTAGCTCAGTAGTTCACTTGTAACCAGGCGGTAGCTGGGGTTGTGGCACATGGCACGAGTTTGAGAGTTGATTCTTACACCTTGTTAAAATTCACAGAGAGCAAGCAAAGAGTGAGAGAAAGCGAATAGTGAAAACCAGGTTGCACCTTCACCTTTGGTTGCTATGCGCATGACCCAAGACTGGTAGACCCATAAAAAGTGAACAAAGTATTTTAAAGTTGAAGGCATAGCACCACCTTATCTTTGTTCTGTGCAAACAAGAAAGAAGTCGGGAAAGTAATAGTCTTATTATAAGCCAACATGTAGGTTAACACCAAGGTGTTTTTTTTTTTATATATTGCCGATTTTATTAACATTACTGTGTATTTATTACGCATTTGGCTATCACCTGCTTGTTTTTATTATTGCATTATGAAGATAGTGAAGAGAGATTTTCATGACCATATCAGTGAAACAATTACTATGTTACACAGTATTAAACAAGCAGGCATTTTATTTTACTATGCAGACAGAGGCAGATCAATGGACACTGGAGAACACATAAATATTTTTGGAAATTTCTAAAATTAGCATAGACTAAAGTGATGAATGGTCATTGGAATGAACATGAGAGGAAGAATTATAAAATTGTCATGGTTACATATGGCATTCATTAAGGATGTCAATCCATTGACACTTTAAGAACATGTACCAAATTGTACGTGGTATTCTGTACTATGTGTTTTAAAATTTTATATGATGTCTTTAAAATTTTATCGACACTCTTTGATATTGTAATAGCTATAGCCAATCAATAAACAGAACTGATTGATTGTGAGACTGTCACATAAAGGTATAAGACTAGTACATTATTTGGACTTAAAGGATAGCTGGCATCAAGACAAGTTTAAGATATCATTTTAGTGTGCAACCTGGTGCTGAACGAAATAAACCAGCATAAAGAGTTTGGTAAAAGACTGACAGATTGACGATGTTTTCCTTGGAGAACAAGACCCATTTTCCACAGGAACCCATGCTTTATGGACTTTAAAGAGCTTTATTCTAAACTGGAGATGTGGAGAGAAGTATTACTTTGTTTTTAAGACTGTACTGAAATTAAGTTATAATCATTATTAACTTATCTAGGAGATATTTATCTCACGGCATGGGGACACTTCAATGACTAATTTTAATGTCTGAATCCAAAAAGCTGAATGAGTTGTATCTGTTGCATTCAAAATGTATAATAAAAGTTCTGACCCAAAGCAACAGTATGAAAAAAAATCATGCTCTTTCCTCAGTTTATTCCTGTACTCTACTGATTTATACCTGTACTCTTTTCCTGCCAGCATTGTACTACCCCATAATTTGCATTCTTTGCTTTTGTTTACCTTTCTACACCGGCATGCTGCCCGGATCCTCTGCTGATACGCTGCATGTGTTGACTGGCAATACTAAACAGGGACATTGGGACACTTCAACGTCAGGGTCCCACCATAACAAGATAGGATGACGTAGAAGGGAAGCACAGCTGAAATAATCAGACACCATATTTATTGTAGCACCAACAATTCAAATAAATTACAAATATCTAAAAACTAAAAGACAGATAAAATATTTACAGATGGAAACTGAAACTATAACAACCTTGAGCAAAGGCAGAATTTTGATAAATCATTCCTGATTTGGTAGTACTGCTGCTTTAAAGTTGAACAGGTACAAGAGGCAGTCCAAGAAGAGTGAAGAAACTGCCCCGTCATTTGCAGTCAATCAGCATTAGCAAATCTGTATAAATGCATCTTAATGGGTGGATTAAAACTGAGCTCCTGATGTCTCAGAATCTTCCAAGACCTGATGCAGTAAAGACCTCTGTTTGTGGAATGGACATTTGGCTGCTAAGTAATGTTTTGAAATGTTCTCAAAACCAGGACAAAAGGACAGAGATACCTATTGATGTCCATAAGCAAGAAACCAAGTTGCATTGCTGTGTTGACAACAGATAATTAAAGTCTAGGGTTTATGGAAAGAGTAAACACAAAAGACAACAACAAGGTTCAGCACTAAAATAATTTGCTATCAGGAAAAGAGGTCTCACCAACATCTTGAAATTAAGAAGACAATCAGACTCTACAGACGGACAACCAGATGCTAAGTATTATTTTAATTATTTTTATAATATTCTAATTGAAATCATTGGGAGGTGTGGAAATAATTTATACATACCAAGTGATGGGTACATGTTTAATCTTAAATCTAATAATGATTTATATATATATTTATACAATGGAAGAGGATAAATGAGCCTGATAAATCATGTTATTTCAGGCAATAACTGTAAGAACTGACATCATACCCCGAAACCCATTACCATGCACTGTCGCGCAAAAGCTGCACAAAGCCACATAAAGCAGCTCAAATAGGTGCTGCAACAGTGAAGCCCCAACATAAAAGGACAAATGATACTACACCGTGGAATATGAAAATATTTCCTCCGCCTCATGAGCACTGTACATTTCACTGTGCCATCTGCTCCAGATTATATATATATATATATATAAACATGACAAATATTTGAATAGTTAAAAAGATAAGTTAAAACTAACAAGACAAAATATTTAACTCTTTACAAAGAACAATTCACTGTCAAAAAGTTACCAAACCGCAGTTGTGTATGACGTTTTGTTTGTTTTCTGAAACCTTCATTGTTATATTTACCACTTTTCTGTGTTTACAATGTTTTATATCTATAAGTTACAGAACTAGTTATATTGTGAGGACAATTAAATCTTTTTAGATACTACATGGTGGTGTGGCAGAAAAGTTATTCAGGCTTATCTAGAACTTTATCAATAGCGTAAAGCAGGTTTGAGTCAGCCTTACATTGTTCATGTTTTTATGCATTTTGTGAACGTGGAGCAAAGTGCCAGTAATAGAAATTTCAACTATTGTTCTGACATTTGGGGTTGTTCTTCCATGGGATAATTGTTTATGAATAATAATTCACCTTTAATATAAAATAGTATGATTATTATTATTACCTAACTGCAAAACTACTGAATTGCACAAATAATAATTTTCTGTTTTGTTTCCCTGAGCCTGGAGTTACCTTAATTGAAAAATCAAGAAGGAAGCCTTAAACCAAGAGACTGTCTAACAGTATAAAAGTAAAAGCTGCAAGAAAAGTCTGAAGCATCAGGAAAGATTGGCCCCAGAATCCCAAAGATGATGGATTAACAACAGTTTAACTTGTTGGTTGCTTCTTGTTAAATTGTTTATAGCATAAAGAATATATTTACACCCGATTTTATAACTACACAACCCAATTCAAACAAATTTCTTAAAAACTAGTTCGGCCTCTCCCTTCTTCTGGTTGTTCTTCATCTTGACTTCAGGCTCTGACACTGAATCTGCCCCTCCTCCACACCAAAACCAGACTGGTTCCACTCAGCTTTCACCTCAGGCCTGGACACTTCTAAACAGTGCCTGACGATCCTCCTGCTTTACCACATCTGGGTTCTTGTTTAGCCGCGAGCCTCAACTTCCCCCCCCCCCAACTCCCCTTTCTTTCTTCCCACTCATTATCTTGCCCCTCCCTACCAGGACTCTGACCCACTCCCTGACCCAAGGCTGCCTCCCCCGCAGAAACACCCCCCATGCCAGCCCCTAGTACCTCAACCTGCCTCAACACTTTCCTTTTGCCAGCCATGCCCCCAGAGCCTTCTTAATAAGGGGTGGAAAAATTCAAAAAAGAAGTTGTCATGATCCTGGCCGTATACCTACAGGCTCCTGGTCAGGACCCCTTAGGCTCTGACCCCAGCCAATCCTAGGACTCTGGCATGCCCATGTCATTTTACACTTATCTCCCTGGTGATGTCACAGGCCCCACCCCTCTATTCATCTGCTCCCCACTCATCCCCCATGCCTCATTCCTGGCAGGATCATTAGAACAACCTGGCTTGCCTTTAGTGGCAAGCCCCATTGTCCCTAGGAATGATGGTCTACAACAGTTTAACTTGTTGGTTGCTCACTGGCAAATTATTTATGGCACAAAGAATATATTTACACCACAGATTTTAAGACTTCACCATTCAATTCCACAACAATTTTCTTTCAAAGCTTCCTTGTTCCTGGCCTCTGTCCTTCTTTTGGTCATTCTTCCATCTTGACTTTCAGGGCTTGGACATGTGAATCTGGCCCCTCCTCCACACCAGAGCAAGTAGTTCCACCTACCTGGGCTTACCACCTCAGGCCCGGACACTGAATCTGGTGCCTGGCATCCCCTCCCACTTTGCCACCATGTCTGGGTTCCTTGTATCCAGTCATGCATCCCCACCTTCCTGCCCCTGCTCTCCTTTTTCTTCACTGCCCCTCCTCCATGCGATGGACAGAAGGGCTCCCCAGAACCAGTCTAGTATCTATGACCCTTGCTGGCTATCTGGTTCACTAGCTCCCGATAGCCTTAGGAACAGGCACATGCCAAACTCTGATAGGTGGACCCCGTCAGATCTGTACAACCACAGGCTGGTTAGAAAGAGTTGTCCTAGAAGCAGGTGCACCCCCATTTCGTACCACCTTGCCACCCCTTCTATTTCATTCCTTCTGACTTTCTCGATCAGCCAGAAGTCCTTCACCCCCTCAAACCTCTGGGTGATGTCAGACCAATAATTGTCACCCTCGGCCACCAACCTTTCAATTTTTAAATCTCCATGATGCTCTGCCCCAATGCCCCGTGGCAAGGCAAATCGTTGCCCCCAGGTGTATAATAATACAATCCAGTATACCCCAGCAACTTTAATTCTTCTATCAGAGCGCATGAGCTGGCCCACCTTATCCCCTAATGCCTTTCCACAGCACCCTAGTATGCTCGGTGTTATATCTAAACTCTGCTCCTCTGGAGGTGGTGACTGCAACCTTTCAGCCCAATATACAAAGCAATGCTCCACTATCAGATTTTCTCTTAGAACTTGTCATGGAAACAAAATAAACAGTGCGAGTTGCTGTTGTCAATACCTCCATACCTCCTACAGCCATTGGACTTCAGCACCCACATACACCTCCACCACTGTAGCCCTTTCTCTGCTGCCTCCGTGGCTGCCCCAATCCAAAATGAATGTGGGTGAATTGATTTGGATCTTCTGAGGCGTCACAGCCCTCTTGAGTAATGCCCCTACCTGAAACCCCATGACCGGAGGCTTAATCATGGTTCGCTGGATGATGAAACCAAGAGCCCTCGAAAAGTATGAAAAGTGAGAATATTAGGTTAATTTGAAAAAGTGCAGGCTTTGAGTGCAGCAAAATGGGGGCATATAAGGCCCTGGAACTATAGCCATATGTTTCTGTTTGGTCACACACAGAGAGCCACCCACTAAATAAATTTAATAAGTTGTATTTTAAATACAGGGATTGAGTTTGCAAACCTTTGTACTGATTTGAATAGAGGAGAACTCTGGCCTTCTTCAATTGTTAAGCTCCATATTAGACACTTTGGGCCATTCATTGACCAGAGCCACTTTAAGTAATGAAGCCTAGAGAGTGGTCTCTTCAAAAATATAGAAAACAAGGGAGACCTCAACTCTGATAAGGCAAGTTAAAATGTAATGCTTTGACCACCCACCCCATACAGCCCAGTTTGTTCATTAGCCTCCTGTGAGAGACAGTGTCAAACACTATGATGAAGTCAGATATGCCATGTCCATTGCCCTCCCATGTCTTCCACTTTCATTGCAGTCAAAAACCCAATAAGATTTGCATGGCAGAATCTCCTCAGTGTAACCATGCTGCCATGGTCCTGGAGACCACTGTTTGCAAAGTCTTCACAATTCTGTCTTTAACAGTGACACCATTGTTTTTCCCACCATCGAGGCCAGGCTGACCAGCCGGTACTACCTAGCCTCTTCCTTACTACCACTCCTGTCCAGGGCCACATGTCTCACATCTTCCAGTCTCCCAGAATCCTCCAGTGGCTAGTGACAGGCTGAACAGTGCTGCTAATGGTGCAGCCAGCACTAATAGGAACAAAACTTTAGTTATAAAAACATTTAATATAATTTTCTTATTTTGCATTATTTTCAATTCTATTTTATGTTCTTTATAAATGCTAATTAATTGAGGTAATTGGGATATAATACAGAGACAATTGGTTTAATTCCAGTCTACATGAGTTCTCTAAGCAAAAAGAGATCCAGAAACAAATGATTTTATACCTTTTAATGGACCAACATAGATGTAACAACCAGAACCAAGTGCTCTAGCTTTCGGACCAACCCCTGAAGAAGAACTGGTTGGTCTGAAAGCTAAACACTTGGTTCTGCTGTTACATCTATGTTGGTCTCATTAAAAGGTATCAAATCATTTGCTTCGGACTGTTCTGCAGGACCAATATGGCTAATACTGAATCTAGATTTCTAAGCAAAAGGAAATTGTCTGCAAAGAAGAAAAAAAACTTTTTCAAGTTTTCAAGTTCATCCACTAAATGAACTTAGGAGACCTGGCATCCATAACTCTCCATTAAATTGAACTTTCCCTTAAACTGGGCCTCTTTAAAGGTGATACTAGCAGGGTTCAGTTAGGACGGTCCTCTTCAGTATCTTATAAGTTGACATTGCAGAGGGACTGGAAGGAAAGTATGTCTCTTTACAGATGACACAAATCTGCAACAGAGTTGATACACAAGGTGGGGTGGAAAAGGATGAGAAGGACTTGGCAAGGTGAAGGAATGGTCAAATAATGGCAGCTTAGATCTCAATGCTAAGAAGTGCAAGGTAATGCAGAGAAAAAACCAGAGGAAGAGTACACAATGGGTGGTGCGATACTAACAACAACAAAAATGGAAAGGAACCTGGGGGTAGTCATATCAGATGACCTAAAGGTGGGCAAGCAATGTGAGAGGGCAGCAAGGAGGCTGGGGGAAGCTGGGATGCATAGAGAGGCACCACCAGTAGAAAACAGGAAGTTCTATCCCTCTGTACAGACACCTGATGTATGAGACCCCATCTGGAGTATGCACAGTTCTGGAGACCCAATAATCCACAAAGACATACAGAATGGGAAGTTGTCAAGAGGAGGGCACTAAAATGGTGCAGGGTCTGCACTGAAGACATATGAAGACAGACTTGGGGCACTTAATATGTATAGCCTGAGGAAAGGAGGGGAGAGGACATGATAAAACTTTCAAGTACTGTACCTCAAGGGAATCAACAAAGTCCGAGAGGGTAGCATCTTTCAAAAAAAGATGTGCAGAACAAGGGACACAATTTGAAGATAGAGGGCAAGCACAGAGGTAATTTAAAGAAGAATTTTCACAGAGAGGTTGTGAGTTGCATGGAGCGGCCTTCGGAGAAGGTTGTGGAGTCAAAACAGTGGTGGAATTCAATCATGCATGGGACAGTCATAGGCAATTCTAGGGGTGGACCAGGAAGAAGCAGGCTGCTCGGTTAACTAATATCTGCAGCTTATCCAGTAGGTAGAAATGGGCAGACTAGGTGGGCCAAACAGTCCTTATCTGCCATCAAATTCTATGTTTCTATAGTTTCCTATGAATGCTTCAATCTTTGCTTAATGACGGAAGAAGCTAGTGATGCTAAACTGGAGATAAGGTAGCCTAGCAACTGACCTCTCAGTGATATAGCTCACACCAAACAACCGAAGAAAAGAAACAACAACTTCAATATTCCTATTATTGAAAGAAACATGTTTGTTAATGAAAAAAACTACATACTGTTAACAAAAATTACACAGTTGATAAAAACATTGCAACCTATTAACTAGCCAAGTTTGACATTACGCAACTTATGGAGAATGTGATTTATTTGTGAGTGGTTTTGTTGCAGAGGAGGTGACTGACCATGTTGCGGCTGGAGTTGAGAGGATGGTATGCACGCTGTTGTATAGAGTAGGTAGTAACTGCAGGACCACAATACTAGTTTCATATTATTTACCAGGTATGCCATCAGAGCCTTAAAGTTTGTGGTCTTTCCAGTACAGCTTATTGTGACTCAGCTGCTTGGTCCCTATCCTCAGTTTGTCTGTTTGCAGGTTACTGAAGTGATAACCAAGCAAAACCAAATAAAATTGAAGACTGAATGCCATTCGAACGAAAAAGGAGAATTGATGATGTCATTACAGCCTTCTAAGAAAAAAATCCAAGACCATGAAGAGCTACTGAACAAATGCTTGAATAGGTGACATTTACCTGCACTTTGCTGTTTTTCCTTGTTCATAATATATTTCTCGATAGGTGCAACCATGTTTTAGCTTTATTAATGTTGATTCTATTTTTTTCTTCCTCACCGTTTAATGTAGTGACTATTTCTGTTGCTCATTTCACGAGGTTGTTAGTTCTTTAAACTGAATACAAGTTTTAAATTCTGTAGGGTTTTATAACTTATAATTTGTAGATTTAAAACTTAAATCAAAGTTAAAATTCCTGGAAAATGTTAAAGTCAGGTGACAGATTCCAACCACTCAAGAGTTCATAGATGGTCACAGACATCAACTAGGTATTTAATAGCAGGTGTAGCCTCTGGTAGTTCACTTGTAACCAAGTGGAAGTAGCTGGCGGTTGTGGCAACATAAGGCTGCTTCTTGAGAGTTGACACTGCTTATACCTTGGTAAAATATCTGCTAAGAGCAAGTAAGAGAGGAGAGTGAAAGCGACAGTGAAAACCAGAGTTGCACCTTCACCTTTGGTTGCTGCTGCTTACTGACCTAAGCCACTAGAGTGACCCATATAAAGCTGAACAAAGTAGTTTTAAAGATTGAAGCATAGCACCACCTAGTCTTTGTTCTGTGCACAATTAGAAAAAGAAGCTTCTGGAAAGTAAGTAGTCTTATTATACAGGCCCAACATGTAGGTTATCACCAAGGGTTTTTTTTTATATATTTTGCCTATTTTTATTAACATTACTGTGTACTCTATTATTGTGCATTTAGCTATCACTCTGCTTGTATTTTATTATCGTATTTTTATAGATGTAGTAAAGTGAGATTTTCATGACCATATCAAATGAAACAAGTTAAATATATTATCACAGTGTAAAAACAGAAGCAGGCATTTACTTTACAGTGCAGACGAAGGCAGATCAATGGACACTGGAAGACTACTAAATATTTTGGCAATTTCTAAAACTAAACAGACCTAAAGGTGATGAGATGGTCATTGGAGATAGACTGTGAGAGGAAGGAATTAATAAAATTGTCATGGTTACATATGATTATATTTAGGATGTACAATCCATTGAGCACTTTATGAAATATGTACTGTAAATTATGCAATAGTATTCTAGCAACACTGTGTGTTTTAAAATTTTATATGATGCTCTTTAAAATTTATATGATGCTCTTTTGATATTATGATGAGCTATATAGCCAATCAATAAACAGAACTGATTGATTGTGAGACATCCCTGTATCAAAGGTATAAGGACTGGTACATTGGTATTTGGACTTAAAGGATAGCTGGCATCAAGACAAGACTCAAAGATATCATTTTGTGTGTGAGCCTGGTGCTGAACAGGAATAAACCAGCATAAAGAGTTTATGGTAAACAGACTTGACAGATTGACGTATGTGTTTCCTTGGAGAACAAAGACCCATTTTCCTACAGTGGAATTCCATGCTTTTATGGACTTTGCTAAAGGTTTTCTTATTCTAAAGCTGGAGATGTGAAAGCAGAAGTATTACTTTGTTTTAAAAGACTGTGCTGAGAATTAAGGTTATAATCATTATTAACTTATCTCAGGAGATATTTGTCTCACAGGCATGGGGACACTTCAAATGATGATTTAATTATCTGAATCAAAATGTTTTATGAAGGCTGTATCTTGTACATTCAAATGTATAATGAAAATTAATTTGGACTTCAAGGCAACAGTACTATGAAAAAAATCATGTACTTTTTAAACTCAGTTTGTTCCTGTGCTCTGCTGATCATGTACCTGGTACTCATTCCTGCCAGCATTGTACTATCCCATAATTTGCTCCAGTTATCTCTTTTGCTTTGATTAACTTCTGCCACTCAGCTGCACTGGAACCCTCTCTGCTGATAATTGCACATGTGTTTGTAGCATAATACTACAAAGGGACATTGGGACACTTCAGCACAGGGTCCCTACAGTAACAAGACAGGATGCGTGACGTGAAGGAAGCACAGCTGAAATTAATCAGACACCATATTTATTGTAGCACTCCAACAATTCAAATAAATTGCAAATATCTAAAAACTAGAAGACAGATAAAAATATTTACAGATATGGAAACTGGAAACTATGGACCTCACAGCTCCAGCCAAAAGCAGAATTTTGATAAATCACTTCCTGGTTGGTAGTACTGCTGCTTTAAAGTTGAACAAGGTACAAGAGGGCAGTCCTAAAAAAGTGAAGCCACCACTGAGTCACATTGGCATGATCAATCAGCATTATGAAATCTTGTATAAATCGCATCTTAATACGAGGAAATAAAACTGAGCTCCTGAGGAAATGTATCTGAATCTTCAAGACCTGATGCAGTAAAGACACTCTGTTTGTGGAATGGACATTTGGCTGCTAAGTAATGTTTTGAAATGTTCTCAAAACCAGGACAAAAGGACAGAGATTGCCTATTGATGTCCATAAAGCAAGAAAGCAAGTTTGCATTGCTGTGTTGACAACAGATGAATCAAAGTCTAGGGTTTAAGTGGAGACAAGATAAACACAAGAACAGCAACAAGGTTCAGCCACTAAAATAACTTTGCTATCCAGGAAGAAGAGGATTCTCAAAACATCTTGAAATTAAGGAAGACAATCCAGACTCTACAGATGAGATAACAGATGTCTGAGTATTATTTTAATTAATTTTATAATATTCTAATTAGGCCAGCTGGGAGGTTGCATGGAAAATAATTTATTACATACTAGAGTGATGGGTACATAGTTTAAGCTTAAATCTAATAATGATTTATATATATATATATATATATATATATATATATATATAGTTATACAATGGGGAGAGGATAAATGAGTGTGATAAATCATGTTATTTTCACAGGCATTTGATAACTGTAAGAACTGACATCACACCCCCGAAACCCGTGCAAAGCCACGAAATCGCGCAAAGCTGCACAAAGCCATGCAAAGCCGCTCAAATGGTACATTTTGCAACAGTGAGGCCCCATTGTATAAAAAGGAGAAATGATGTGCACATCGTGGAATATGAAAAATATTTTCACTCCTGCCTCGTGAGCACTGTACATTTCACTCGTGCCTTCGGCACTCGTGAAATATCCAGACTCACTCTGCAGGAGTGAAAATATTTTCCATATTCCACTCGTGCCCATCATGTATCCCTTATTTTTATATATATATATATATAAACATGACAAAATGTATTTGAATAGGTTACAAAGATAAGTTAAAACACTAATAAGACAAAATTATTTGAACTCTTTATACATGAACAATTTCACTGTTTGCAAAAGTTACCAAAACTGCAAGTTGTGTGCTTATGTTTTGTTTGTTTTCTGAAACCTTCATTGTTTAATATTTATGCTACTTTTCACTGTGTTTACAATGTTTTATATCTATGCAAGTTACAGAAAACTAGTTATATAGTAGAGGACAAATTAAATCTATTTTTAGATACTACATGGGGTGTGCAGAAAAGTTATTCAGGCTTATCTAGAACTTTATACAATAGGTTGTAAAAGTAAGGTTTGAGTCAGCCTTACACTATTGTTTATGTTTTTTATGCACATTTGTGAACGTGGAGCTAAGTGCCCATAATAAGTAATTGATATTTCAGCCCTATTGTTCTGACATTTTTGGGGTTGTTCTTCCATGGGATAATTGTTTAGTGAATAATAGTTCACACCTTATGTGTATAAAATAGATATTATGATTATTATTATTACACTAATGTAAAGCTACTGAATTGCATAAATAATAATTTTCTGTTTGCTTTCCTCTGGCCTGAGGTTACCTTAATTGAAAGTACTGTAAGGAGTTGAAGTTCTGAATCTAGCAAGATAGACCTCTAAGTAACAGTATAAGAAGTGCAAAGCTGCAGAGAAAAGATCTTTGAAGCATCATGAAAGATTGTCCCTGAATCCCCAGGAATGATGGATGCTAAGCAACAGTTTAACTTGTTGGTTGCTTGTTGGCAAATTTATTTATGGCATAAGATATATTTACACCCACAGATTTTCATAACTACACAATTCAATTCCAAACAAAATTTTCTTTCAAAGCTTCCTGGTTCGGCTCTGTCTTTCTTCTGGTTGTTCTTCCATCTTGACTTTCAGGGCCCGGACACTGTGAATCTGGCCCCCACCTCCACACCAGAACCAGGCTGGTTCCACCTACCCAGGCTTTCACCCTCCAGGCCTGGACACTTCTAAATCCGGTGCCTGGACCGATCCCCTTCCCTGCTTTACCACCACATCTGGGTTCTTTGTTCCCAGCCCGTGTATCCTACACCCTTCCCCTTCCCCGCTCCCCCTTTTCTTTCTTCCCACTCCCCATTGGCATCTTTGCCCCTCCCTACCAGGGGACTCTGACCTAGCTCCCTGGCCCAAGGCTGCCTCCCCACAGCAGAAACACCGGCCCTATGCCCAGGGCCCCTAGTGCACTCAACCTGCCCCTACAACACTTTCCTTTGTGCCAGCCATGCCCCAGAGCCTTCCTTAATAAGGGTGGGAGGGTGGAAAAAATTCCCAGCAAAAGAGGTTGTCATGCCCAAGTCCTGGCCTAGTATACCCCTACAGGCTCCTGGTCAGGACCCCCTTGGACTCTGCCCCAGCCAATCCTGGGACTCTGGCATGCCCATGTCATTTAACTTTATCTGCCTGGTGATGTCACAGGCTCACCTATTCCATCTGCTCCCACCCATCCCCATGCCTCTTCCTAGCAGGGATCATTAGAACAACCTAGCTTGCCTTTTAGTGGCAAACCCCATTATCTCAGGAATGATGGCACTTCAACAGTTTAACTTGTTGGTTGCTCACTGGCAAATTTATTTATAGCACAAAGAATATATTTACACCTCACAGATTTTATGACTTCACCATTCAATTCCACACAAAAATGTTCTTTCAAGCTTCCTTATTCTGGCTCTTTCCTTCTTTTGGTCATTCTTCCATCTTGACTTTCAGGGCTTGGACACTGTGAATCTGACCCCTCCTCCACACCAGAACCAGGCTGGTTCCACCTACCTGGACTTTTCGACCTCCAGGCCCGGACACTTCTGAATCTGGTGCCTGGACTTGTCCCTCTCCCACTTTGCCACCATGTCTGTCTTGGGCCCAGTCCATATCTACCCTACCCCTTCCTGCCTCCTGCTCTTTTTTCTTCCACTGCCCTCCTCCAGCTTGCGATGGACAGAAGGGCTCCCCTTGTGGTCTAGTATCTATGACCTTTGCTGGCTATCTGGTTCCTAGCTCCCCGATAGGCCTTAGGAACAGGCACATGCCAAACTCTGCTAGGTGGACCCAGTCGAATCTATACACCACAGGCTGGTTGAAAGAGATGTCCTTATGCTGCAGGTGCACCCCATTTCCAATTACCACCCTTGCACACTTCTATTTCCATTCCTTTCTGACGTTCTCGATCAGCCAAGTCCTTCACCCCCTCCAAACCCTCTGGGAGGTGATGTAAGACCAGCCAATTGTCAACCCTCGGCCACCAACCTTTCAATTTTTCTAAATCTCCCATGATGCTCTGCCCCAATGCCCCGTAGCAGGCACCCAAATCATTGCCCCCAGGTGTATAATAATACAATCCAGTATACCCTGCAACTTTAATTCTTCTATCAGAGGCATGAGCTGAGCCCACCTTATCCCCTAATGCCTTTCCACAGCACCCTAGTATGCTCGGTGTTATATCTCGACTCTGCTCCTCTGGAGGTGGTGACTGCAAACCTTTCAGCCCAATATACAAAGCAATGCTCCACTATCCAGATTTTTCTCTTGAACTTGTCATGGAAACAAAATAAACAGTGCGAGTTGCTGTTGTCATACCTCCATACCTCCTACAGCCATTGGACTTCAGCACCCCACCTTCTACACCTCCACCACTGTAGCCCCTTCTCTGCTGCCTCATGCTGCCCCAATCCAAAATGAATGTGGGGTGAATTTGCTTGGATCTTCTCTGAGGAGCTCACAGCCCTCTTGGAGTAAGCCCCTACCTGAAACCCCATGACCGGGAGGCTTAATCATGGTTCAGCTGGATGATGAAACCCAAGCCCTCTGAAAAGTATGAAAAGTGAGAATATTAGAGTTAATTTGAAAAAAGTGCAGGCTTTTGATGCAGCAAAATGAGAGAAATCAAGGCCCTGGAACTATAGCCATATGTTTCTGTTTGGTCACACACCAGGAGCCACCCACTAAATAAATTTAATAAGTTATATTTAAATACAGGGTTGAGTTTGCAAACCTTTGTACTGATTTGAATAGAGAGAACTGTGGCCTTCTTCTAATTGTTAAGCTCCATATTAGACACTTTGAGCCCATTCATTGGCCAGAGCACACTTTAGTAATGAAGCCTAGAGAGTGGTCTTCAAAATATAGAAAGCAAGGAGACCTCAGCTCTGATAAGGCAAGTTAAAATGTAATGCTTTTTACCTGACCACCCCCATACAGCCCAGTTTGTTCATTAGCCTCCTGTGAGGGACAGTGTCAAACACTATGATGAAGTCCAGATATGCCATGTCCATTGCCCCTCCCATGTCTTCCACTTTCATTACCCAGTCAAAAAACCCAATAAGATTTGCATGGCAGAATCTCCCCTCAGTGCAACCATGCTGCCCATGGTCCTGGAGACCACTGTTTGCAAGGTATTCACCAATTCTGTCTTTAACAGTGACTCCATTATTTTTCCCACCATCGAGGCCAGGCTGACCAGCCGGTAATTACAACCTCTTCCTTACTACCACTCCTGTCCAGGGCACCATGTCTGCCATCTCCATCTCCCAGAATCTCTCAGTGGCTAGTGACAGTCTGACAGTGCTGCTAATGGTGCAGCCAGCACTTGTGGAACAAACTTTAGTTATAAAAACATTTATTATAATTTTCTTATTTTGCATTATTTTTAATTTCTATTTTATGTTCTTTATAAATGCTTAATTATTAATTGAAATAATTGGGATATAATACAGAACAATTGGTTTAAATTCCAGTCTACATGAGTTCTCTAAGCAAAAGAGATCCAGAAACAAATGATTTTATACCTTTTAATGGACCAACATAGATGTAACAACCAGAACCAAGTGCTCTAGCTTTCGGACCAACCCCTGAAGAAGAACTGGTTGGTCTGAAAGCTAGAGCACTTGGTTCTGGTTGTTACATCTATGTTGGTCCATTAAAAGGTATCAAATCATTTGCTTCTGGATCTGTTCTTGCAGGGACCAATATGGCTAATACTGAATCTAGATTTCTAAGCAAAAAGGAAATTGTCTGCAAAAAGAAGAAAAAAAACTTTTCAAGTTTTCAAGTTCATCCACCTAAATGAAACTTAGAGACCTGCATCCAGTAACTCTCCATTAAAATGAACTTTCCTAAACTGGCTCTTTAAAGGGTGATACTAGCAGGGTTCAGTATTAGGACTGGTCCTCTTCAGTGTCTTTATAAGCGACATTGCAGAGGACTGGAAGGAAAGTATGTCTCTTTGCAGATGACACAAAGATCTGCAACAGAGTTGATGCAGAGATGGGGTGGAAAGGATGAGAAGGACTTGGCAAGGTTAGAGGAATGGTCAAATGTATGGCAGCTTAGATTCAATGCTAAGAAGTGCAAGGTAATGCACCTGGGAAACAAAACCCAGGGAAGAGTACACAATAGGTAGTGCGATACTAACAACAACAAAAATGGAAAGGAACCTGGGGGTAGTCATATCAGATGACCTAAAGGTGGGCAAGCAATGAGAGAGGGCAGCAAGGAGGGCTTGGGGGATACTGGATGCATAGGGAGAGGCACCACCAGTAGAAACAGGAAGTTGTTATCCCTCTGTACAGACAGTTGGTGAGACCCCATCTGGAGTATTGCATGCAGTTCTGGAGACCCAATATCCACAAAGACATAGACAGAATGGAAGCTGTCAAGAGGAGGGCAACTAAAATGGTGCAGGGTCTGCACTGGAAGACATATGAAGACAGACTTAAGGCACTTAATATGTATAGCCTTGAGTAAAGGAGGGAGGGGGGACATGATAGAAACTTTCAAGTACTGTACCTCAAGGGAATCAACAAAGTCCAAGAGGGTAGCATCTTTCAAAAAAAGAGGTGTGCAAGAACAAGGGGGCACAATTTGAAGATAGAGGGGGGTGGCTCAGAGGTAATTTGCAAAGTATTTTTTCACAGAGGTTTATGGTTGCATGGAGCGGCCTTCCGGAGGAAGGTTATGGAGTCAAAACAGTGGTGGAATTCAATCATTCATGGGACAGTCATAAAGGCAATTCTAAGGGGTTGGGGTAGGAAGGAAGTAGGCTGCTGGTTAACTAATATCTGCAGCTTATCCAGTAGGTAGGGAAATGGGCAGACTAGGTGGGCCAAGCAGTCCTTATCTGCCATCAAATTCTATGTTTCTATGTTTCTATGAATACTTCAATCTTTGCTTACATGAGGAAGCTAGTGATGCTAAACTGGAGATAAGGTAGCCTAGCAACTAACCTCTCAGTGATATATACCACACCAAACAACTAAGAAAAAGAAAAACAACTTCAATTCATTTTTTATTGAAAGAAACTTGTGTTTGTTATTAGAAAATGCGACATACTGCTGGCATAAAATTTACACAGTTGATAAAAACATTGCAACCTATTAACTAGCCAAGTTTGACATTCGCAACTTATGGAAGTAATTTGAGTTATTGTGGAGTTTTGTTGCAGAGGAGTACTGACCATGTGCGGCTGGGAGTTGAGGGGATGGTATGCACATGTTGCTTGTAGAGTAGTAGTAGCTGCAGGACCACAATGCTAGTTTTATATTTTACCAGGTATGCCATCAGTGCCTTAAAGTTTGTGGTCTTTCCAGTACAGCTATTGTGACTCAAGCTTGGTCCCTATCCCTCAGTTTGTCTGTTTGCAGAGTTACTCGAATTGATAGCCAAGCAAACCAAATAAAATTGAAGACTGAATGCCATTCGGACAGTAAAAAGGAGAATAGATGATTGTCATTTTCGCCTTCTAAGAAAAAGAATCCACAAGACCTGTGAAGAGCTACTGGAACAAATGCTTGAATGGAAGTGACATTTACCTGCCACTTTGCTGTTTTTCCTTGTTCATAATATGTTCTATGATGGTGCAACCATGTTTTAGCTTTGTTAATGTTGTTTTATTTTTTTTCTTTCCTCACTTCGTTTTAATGTAGTGACTATTTCTGTTGCTCATTTCTGGAAGTTGTTAGTTCTTTTAAACTACAGATACAAGTTTTAAGTTCTGTAGGGTTTTATAACTTATAATTTGTAGATTTAAAACTTAAATCAAAAGCTGGAATTCCTGGAAATGTTAAAGTCAGGTGACAGATTCCAACCACTCAGAGTTCACGCTAAGCGGTCACTGACATCAACTAGGTATTTAATCGCGGTGTAGCCTCTGGTAGTTCCGACCTGTAACCAGGTGAGGTAGCTGGCAGTTGTGGTACATGGCAGAGCTTCTTGAGAGTTGACACTGCTTATACCTTGTTAAAATATCTGCTAGGGACAAGTAAGAGTGAGAGTGGAAGCGACAGTGAAAACCAGGTTGCACCTTCACCTTTGGTTGCTATGCGCATGACCTAAGCCACTGAGTAGACCCATATAAAGCTGAACAAAGTAGTTTTAAGATTGAGGCATAGCACCTGCTTGTCTTTGTTCTGTGCAGAATTAGAAAAAAGCTTCTGGAAAGTAAGTAGTCTTATACAGGCCCAACATGTAGGTTAACACCAAGGTGTTTTTTTTATATATTTGCCTATTTTTATTAACATTACTGTATCTCTATTATTGTGCATTTGCTATCACTCTGTGTTTTATTATCGTATTGTTATAGATGTAGTAAGAAGTGAGATTTTCATGACCATATCAGTGAAACAGTTAGCTATGTTATCTAGTATTAAACAGAAGCAGGCTTTTATTTTATAAGTGCAGACAGAGAGCAGATCAATGGACACTGGAGACTTGCTAAATATTTTGGCAATTTCTAAAATTAGGCATAGACTAAAGGTGATGAGATGGTCATTGGAGATAGACTGTGAGAGGGAAGGAATTAATAAAATTGTCATGGTTACATATGGCATTATATTTAGGATGTACAATTCATTGAGCACTTTATGAAATATGTACTGTAAATTGTACGTGGTATTCTGTACTGTGTGTTTTAAAAATTTTATATGATGCTCTTTAAAATTTTATATGATGCTCTTTTTGATATTGTAATAGCTATATAGCCAATCAATAAACAGAACTGATTGATTGTGAGACTGTCCTGTATCAAAGGTATAAGGACTGGTACATTGGTATTTGGACTTAAAGGATAGCTGGCATCAAGACAAGTTTAAAGATATCATTTTTATGTGTGCAACCTGGTGCTGAACAGAAATAAACCAGCATAAAGAGTTTGTGGTAAACAGACTTGACAGATTGACGATGTGTTTCCTTGGAAGAACAAAGACCCATTTTCCTACTGTGGAATTCCATGCTTTTATGGACTTTGCTAAAGAGTTTTCTTATTCTAAAGCTGGAGATGTGAGCAGAAGTATTACTTTGTTTTAAAGACTGTGCTGAGAATTAAAGTTATAATCATTATTAACTTATCTCAGGAGATATTTGTCTCACAGGCATGGGGACACTTCAAATGAATGATTTTAATTATCTGAATTCAAAAATGTTTTTTATGAAGGCTGTATCTTATTGTATTCAAAATGTATAATGAAAATTAATTTTGGACTTAAAGCAGCAGTACTATGAAAAAAAAATCTGTGCTTTTACGTCAGTTTGTTCCCTGTGCTCTGCTGATCATGTACCTGGTACTCTTTCCTGCCAGCATTGTACTCTCCCCCATAATTTGCTCAGTTATTCTTTGCTTTTGTTTACCTTTCTGCCACCTGGCATGCTGTACTGGAACCCTCTCTGCTGATAACTGCACATGTGTTTGACTGGCAATACTACACAGGGACATTGGGACACTTCAGCACAGGGTCCCACTACAGTAACCAAGACAGGATGTGACGTGAAGGGGAAGCACAGCTGAAAATTAATCAGACACCATATTTATTGTAGCACTCCAACAATTCAAATAAATTGCAAATATCTAAAAAACTAAAGAAGACAGATAAAAAATATTTACAGATATGGAAACTGAAACTATGGCCTCATGCTTCCAGCCAAAAGCAGAATTTTGATAAATCACTTCCTGATTTGGTAGTACTGCTGCTTTAAAGTTGAACAAGGTACAAGAGGGGCAGTCCTAAGAAAGAGTGAAGAGCCACCACTTTCGTCATTTGCATGATCCAATCAGCATTAGCAAATCTTGTATAAATGCATCTTAATGAGGTGGACTTAAAACTGAGCTCCTGAGGAAATGTCTCTGAATCTTCCAAGACCTGATGCAGTAAAGACCTCTGTTTGTGGAATGGACATTTTGGCTGCTAAGTAATGTTTTGAAATGTTCTCCAAAACCAGGACAAAAGGACAGAGATTGCCTATTGATGTCCATAAACAAGAAAGCAAGTTTGCATTGCTGTGTTGACAACAGATGAATTCAAAGTCTAGGGTTTAAGTGGAGACAAGAGTAAACACAAGAACAGCAACAAGGTTTAGCCACTAAAATAACTTTGCTATCCAGGAAAGAAATTCTCACCAACATCTTGAAATTAAGGAAGACAATCAGACTCTACAGATGAGATAACCAGATGTCTGAGTATTATTTTAATTAATTTTTATAATATTCTAATTGGGCTCAGCTGGGAGGTTGCATGGAAAAATAATTTATTACATACTAGAGTGATGGGTACATAGTTTAAGCTTAAATCTAAATAATGATTTTTAAATATATATATATATAGTTATACAATGGGGTGAGTGATAAATGAGTGTGATAAATCATGTTATTTTCACAGGCATTTGATAACTGTAAGAACTGACATCACTCCCCCGAAACCCGTGCAAAGTAGCGCAATCACGCAAAGCTGCACAAAGCCACGCAAAGCCGCTCAAATGGTACATTTTGCAACAGTGAGGCCCCATTGTATAAAAAGGACAAATGATGTGCACATCGTGGAATATGAAAAATATTTTCACTCCTGCCTCGTGAGCACTGTACATTTCACTCGTGCCTTCGGCACTCGTGAAATATCCAGACTCACTCTGCAGGAGTGAAAATATTTTCCATATTCCACTCGTGCCCATCATGTATCCCTTATTATATATATATATATATATATATATATATATATATATATATGTAAACATGACAAAATGTATTTGAATAGGTTACAAAGATAAGTTAAAACACTAATAAGACAAAATTATTTGAACTCTTTATACAAGAACAATTTCACTGTTTGCAAAAGTTACCAAAACTCCAAGTTGTGTGCTTATGTTTTGTTTGTTTTCTGAAACCTTCATTGTTTAATATTTATGCTACTTTTCACTGTGTTTACAATGTTTTATATCTATGCAAGTTATAGAAAACTAGTTATATTGTAGAGGGACAAATTAAATCTATTTTTAGATACTACATGGGGTGTGGCAGAAAAGTTATTCAGGCTTATCTAGAACTTTATGCAATAGGTTGTAAAGGAAGGTTTGAGTCAGCCTTACATTGTTTATGTTTTTTTATGCACATTTTGTGAACGTGGAGCTAAATGCCCGTAATAAGTAATTGATATTTCAGCCTATTGTTCTGACATTTTGGGGTTGTTCTTCCATGGGGATAATTGTTTAGTGAATAATAGTTCACACCTTTATGTGTATAAAAATAGATATTATGATTATTATTATTACTACTAATTGCAAAGCTACTGAATTGCATAAATAATAATTTTCTGTTTTGCTTTCCTCTGAGCCTGAGGTTACCTTAATTGAAAGTACTGTAAGGAGTTGAAGTTCTGAATCTAAGCAAGATAGACTCTCTAAGTAACAGTATAAGAAGTGCAAAGCTGCAAGAAAAAGATCTTTGAAGCATCATAGAAAGATTGTCCCCTGAATCCCCCAGGAATGATGGATGCTACAACAGTTTAACTTGTTGGTTGCTTGTTAGCAAATTTATTTATGGCATAAAGAATATATTTACACCCACAGATTTTTATAACTACACAATTCAATTCCAAACAAAATTTTCTTTCAAAGCTTCCTGGTTCCGGCCTCTGTCCTTCTTCTGGTTGTTCTTCCATCTTGACTTTCAGGGCCCGGACACTGTGAATCTGGCCCCCTCCTCCACACCAGAACCAGGCTGGTTCCACCTACCCAGGCTTTCACCCTCCAGGCCTGGACACTTCTAAATCCGGTGCCTGGACCGATCCCCCTCCCTGCTTTACCACCACATCTGGGTTCTTTGTTCCCAGCCATGTATCCTACACCCTTCCCCCTTCCCCCGCTCCCCCTTTTCTTTCTTCCCACTCCCCATTGGCATCTTTGCCCCTCCCTACCAGGGGACTCTGACCTAGCTCCCTGGCCCAAGGCTACCTCCCCACAGCAGAAACACCGGCCCTATGCCCAGGACCCCTAGTGCACTCAACCTGCCCTCAACACTTTCCTTTGTGCCAGCCATGCCCCCAGAGCCTTCCTTAATAAGGGTGGGAGGGTGGAAAAAATTCCCAGCAAAAGAGGTTGTCCTGCCCAAGTCCTGGCCTAGTATACCCCTACAGGCTCCTGGTCAGGACCCCCTTTGGGCTCTGCCCCCAGCCAATCCCTGGGACTCTGGCATGCCCATGTCATTTTACACTTTATCTGCCTGGTGATGTCACCAGGCCCCACCCCTTCTATTCCATCTGCTCCCCCCACCCATCCCCCCATGCCTCTTCCTGGCAGGGATCATTAGACAACCTGGCTTGCCTTTTAGTGGCAAGCCCCATTGTCCCCAGGAATGATGGCCGCTACAACAGTTTAACTTGTTGGTTGCTCACTGGCAAATTTATTTATGGCACAAAGAATATATTTACACCCACAGATTTTTATGACTTCACCATTCAATTCCACACAAAATTTTCTTTCAAAGCTTCCTTGTTCTGGCCTCTTTCCTTCTTTTGGTCATTCTTCCATCTTGACTTTCAGGACTTGGACACTATGAATCTGGCCCCCTCCTCCACACCAGAACCAGGCTGGTTCCACCTACCTGGGCTTTCGACCTCCAGGCCCGGACACTTCTGAATCTGGTGCCTGGACTTGTCCCCCTCCACACTTTGCCACCATGTCTGGGTTCCTTGTACCCAGTCCATGTATCCTACCCCCCTTCCTGCCCCCTGCTCTCCCTTTTTTCTTCCACTGCCCCTCCTCCAGCTTGCGATGGACAGAAGGGCTCCCCCCTTGTGGTCTAGTATCTATGACCTTTGCTGGCTATCTGGTTCACTAGCTCCCTGATAGGCCTTAGGAACAGGCACATGCCAAACTCTGATAGGTGGACCCCGTCAGATCTGTACACCACAGGCTGGTTGAAAGAGATGTCCTTGTGCTGCAGGTGCACCCCCCATTTCAATTACCACCCTTGCCACCCTTCTATTTCATTCCTTTCTGACTTTCTCGATCAGCCAGAAGTCCTTCACCCCCCTCCAAACCCTCTGGGAGGTGATGTCAGACCAGCCAATTGTCACCCTCGGCCACCAACCTTTCAATTTTCTAAATCTCCCATGATGCTCTGCCCCAATGCCCCCGTGGCAGGCACCCAAATCGTTGCCCCCAGGTGTATAATAATACAATCCAGTATACCCCACTGCAACTTTAATTCTTCTATCAGAGGCATGAGCTGAGCCCACCTTATCCCCCCTAATGCCTTTCCACAGCACCCTAGTATGCTCGGTGTTATATCTCGACTCTGCTCCTCTGGAGGTGGTGACTGCAAACCTTTCAGCCCAATATACAAAGCAATGCTCCACTATCCAGATTTTTCTCTTGGAACTTGTCATGGAAACAAAATAAACAGTGCGAGTTGCTGTTGTCAATACCTCCATACCTCCTACAGCCATTGGACTTCCAGCACCCCACCTTCTACACCTCCACCACTGTAGCCCCTTTCTCTGCTGCCTCCATGGCTGCCCCAATCCAAAATGAATGTGGGGTGAATTTACTTGGATCTTCTCTGAGGAACGTCACAGCCCTCTTGAGTAATGCCCCTACCTGAAACCCCATGACCGGGAGGCTTAATCATGGTTCAGCTGGATGATGAAAACCAAGAGCCCCTCCGAAAAGTATGAAAAGTGAGAATATTAGAGTTAATTTGAAAAAAGTGCAGGCTTTGATGCAGCAAAATGGGGGGGGGGCATATAAGGCCCTGGAACTATAGCCCTATGTTTCTGTTTGGTCACACACCAGGAGCCACCCCACTAAATAAATTTAATGAATTGTATTTTAAATACAGGGGTTGAGTTTGCAAACCTTTTGTACTGATTTGAATAGAGGAGAACTGTGGCCTTCTTCTAATTGTTAAGCTCCATATTAGACACTTTGAGCCATTCATTGGCCAGAGCACACTTTAAGTAATGAAGCCTAGAGAGTGGTCTCTTCAAAAATATAGAGAAAGCAAGGAGACCTCAGCTCTGATAAAGCAAGTTAAAATGTAATGCTTTTTACCTGACCAATGGAGGTGGACACTTTGCCAAAGTGGTCTGGCTTAATCATGGTTCAGCTAGATGATGAAAACCAAGAGCCCCTCTGAAAAGTATGAAAGTAAGAATATTTGAGTTAATTTGAAAAAAGTGCAGGCTTTGATGCAGCAAAAGGGGGGGGGGTATAAGGCCCTGGAACTATAGCCATCAGAACAGAACTCCCCCAGCCCTCTCTCATGCGCTCCCATATGCCTTCAGTGCACTCACTGTGCAGCTAGTGGACTGCGATTGCCTCACTAGTGACACCTGGGCCCCCCTCCCTCAGTCCATCTTAGACCTGGCCATGTCTCATGGCCACCCTGTCATGTCCCTATAGGACATCCTCATGCTGCAAAGCCTGCCCAGCAGCTGCCTTTCGAGGGGCCACCACTTCCCCCATCCAGAATGCCCCTGCTGCCATAACAGCAAACACGGCCTAGAATAGTGCCCCCTCTTGGGCCGATGTGCATACCTTCTGGGTTACCCCTAAGACCTTTTCCAGCAATTCTTCTTGTATGGGGTGCCTCCTGTCCGCCCTGGCCACTTGACCCCTCCGCCACCCCCCAACACCACGCGTTGTATGGTCCTCCTGGCCCCTACATTGGGCCAGCCCCTGTCCTGGCATACCCAACTGATGCCAGCTAAGTGTACGACCATTGTGTCATGGGCCAATTCTGCTTCCCACAGCTCCACCATGAACCTCCTTACCTGCTTGTCCTGGGCCGGTTCGGCCCTGTCCCACCAGTACTTCCTTCTGAAATCCTGAAACCTCACCCATCCTGCCTCGTAAGCCCTCAATGTGTTAGCTGCTCAAGATCCCTGGTACAGTGCCCTAGCTGTGTCCCTCCAGCCTCCCGCATCCAGTCTGGGATCCTGGTCCTGTGTGGTGCTGCCTGAGGCCTCAGCTCCCAAAACCTGTTGATCTGTAAATGGGAAAGACTGTCAGCCACTTCATTCCTCAGCTTCTCAATGTGCTGCACTTTGAAAGATATATTCAACTGCAGCCCCAACAATATCAGTCACCGAGCAGCCTGCCCACCATCTCTGTCCTCCCCCCTTGCCTATTAATGACTTCCATCACTCCTTTGTTATCGCACCAAGACAAGATGCACTTCCCCTGTGTCCTATAGTCCCACACCTCCACAGCCACCTGGGAAGATCTCCAAGAATGTGATATCCTTCAATACCCCCCCTTTTTCCCATGATGCCAGCCAGGACTCTGACATCCATTGCCCTTGGAAGTACACCCCCATTCCCAGGGCACCTGAAGCGTCCATGAACAGTTCCAAGTCCGCATTCCTGTCCCATTCTTCCTACCAGAAAGTCACCCCATTGTAGTTGTCGACTAACTCCTCCCATACCTGGAAGTCCTCCCGCATGCCTCTTGACACATCCACTCAATGGTGCAGCAGCCAAGCCTTCCCCCATGGTCTTACCCAGCCTCCTTGTGAACACCCTACCTGGGCTGATGGCCTTGCAGGCAAAATTAAGGTGCCCCAGCAGCTGTTGCATTTTCACCAGTGGCACACTCCACCTCCCCATAACCTGGGCTAGCAGGCCTCTAAGGTGCACCACTTTGTCTCCAGAAAGCCAAAAACAGCCCTCCTCTGTGTCCACCTCTATGCCCAGGAATTTCAACTTATGGGTAGGGCACTCCGTCTTGCTCTGTGCCAGTGGTATACCTACCTGTCGGCACATTGCCTTAAAATTCCACAACATCTCCTGTGCCCCAGCCCTGGATTCCCCGATGAGGAGAAAATCATCCAGGTAGTGCATCATCCTCCCGTGCCCATACTGGACCCAGAATACCCACTGCACCCAGGAGCTAAATGCTTCAAAGATGTAACAAGCCACCAAGCAGCCCATGGGCATGGCATTGTCAAAATACATGGCCCCTTGAAACTGAAAACCCAACAGGTCCCAATCCTTGGGCTAGACAGGCAAAAGCTGAAATGCTGATTCTATGTCCATCTTCACAAGCCATGCCCCCTCGATAGCCCTGATTAGCACTATTGCCTGTTCCAGGGAGGCATACAACACCGCCCTAAGGTGATCAGGTATGCTCTCGTTTACCGATGAGCCTTCGGGGTAGGATAAGTGATGGATCAAGTGGAATTCCCCTGTCACTTTCTTGGGGACAATACCCAAAGGGAAAACTTGGAAATGCTCACAATGGGGACCCCCAATGGTCCCTCAACCCTACCCGCCCTGATTTCCTTCTCTATCTTGGCCCCTACTATCTCCTCTTTCCCCTTCACTGACCCTAGATTCTTGGCTCGCATCCTTCTCTGCCTCCCTTGTAACCCCAGTGGGAAGCCCGCCCAGAAACCTGCCCTAAGCAGCTCTGCCACCTCCCTATTTGGGTAGTCTGTGGTCCATTCCTCCACCACTGCTAGGGAAATGGGGATGCACACCAGCACATAACCCCATCACACTTCACCATGTACCTTGCTAGCGCCATCCCCCAGGACTGTAGTGCTGCCCTCTATGACCGCCCCCCGGCCCCTGCCCTGACCCCCCTGGGTACCCAGAAAGGACCATTCATGGTACTGTCCCCTGTGCTGCACACCTCTGTCTGCCCCCTACTGGCAGTTGGAGACTGGGTGCGATCCCCCACACCCAGAACAAGTGTGCTGGAACTTACAACTGCCCCATGTACAGGTGACCTTGTTGTAACCCCAGCATGTCCTGGCCACTGAGGTTGATGCAGCCTTCCTTACCTGCTCACCCCCAGCCCTTCCCACTTCCACAGAGAGGGTCCATACCCACAACTCTGAGTGGGTACAATCCCATCTCAGATTCCCTTTGGCCGTCATCCTCTTCCAGAATGCCTCATCATACTTGAGCCAGCCATAGATGACTGTCCTTGTATATATCTCTGATAATGGACATATACATCTGTAGGGGGATGGCGAGCTCTGGCGACTTCTTAAGCACCAAAGTGCTATATATGATGAGGTTCCCTTGCAGTTTTAGTGGTCTTCCCTTTGTACTTAGCTTCCTCCATTTTGTGGCCCACCACTGCCAGAGCCACCACCATTTCTGACTTCCCCACCTACTCCTTCTGTTCATACTTTGTGGCTGTGTCCTTGTCCACCAACCCAAAGATGTCAACATACTCCCCCTTCCAGATTTTTTCTTTGATTGAAACTGGGATGTGGTCCCCAACCGAGCAGCCCAGAGGTCATCATATAACTTTTTGGCTACTGTCTTGGCTCCCGCTCCCTTTCCTGCCCCAGCCCCTTTACTTTTTAAGGCCTGCATGACCCATTCCATCTTTTCAATCCCTGCATGCCCATGTCCCCCAGCAGCCCCTCTAAGTATTCTTTTAGACCATTTTCATCCGAGAGATCCATGTCATTCTTACCCCCATCTGGGCTCCTATTGTCCAGCTCCCGTGCAGGCAGGTGCACCAGGATGGGTGCAGGGTGTGGCCCCCGTTCCCCCTGCCCAGGTGCTCCTCTCACTCCTTCCACTTTCTCATCATCTCCTCTTCCACCTCCCTCTGCTTTACCGCTGCCACTAGCTCCGACATCTGGCCCATCAATTTGGATGCTTCCTGCATCAATTTCTTGCTGGACAGCTGGGCTCGCTTGGGTGTTCCTATGTCATTATAATCAGAGGGGCAAAAACAAACATTTAGCCATGCATGTCAACATTAAGGCCACCCTTTCTTGAGTGCCATGGCCCCCCAGGGCTGCACTGACCAAAAGCCCCCTTGGGGCCAGGCCTATGAACCCGTCCTGCTTCTTATTGCCCATTGCCCTGCTGGCCTCCCTGATCTCTTCTTGCTTGCCCCCCATTATGTCCATTGTTCCCATCTCTCCCCCCGCCACCCCAGCACCCATGGGTGGCCTGCCCTCATCGCCCCCACATGGCATGTGCCACCAGGCCCGTGTTCTAGGCTGGCATCCTGGTCTCACTGCCCCACTCGGGCATCTGGTGCCTGATCCTTGTTGAGCGCTATGCAGCATGGCCATAATTGATGTAGCCTCCTTTTTTGTGCTACCACTTGACCCAGCAGCAAGTGGCCCGCATTGGCACCCATCATGCCCCCTTCATGTGGGCCTGCCATGTGGCCACATCCACCAGGCCCTAGCCCCCTCTGAGATCACCAGCCCTGCTGTACCAAAAAAAAGCACTCACTCTGTAGCAGGCCACAGGCTATGTCCCTGTATCCCATCCCCTCACCTGGCCATCGCACTACCGGCTGCACCTCCTGCACTTGGCCTGGCCTTCCCCACTGCCAGGCTCCAAGAGTGTGACTGGAGCTGGCCTCAGGGGCCCAGTCTCTGCCCCTTCCATCAGGCAGACACCTTGGCCTCGTGGCCCCACTCCTGCATCCTGCGCCTGCCCTTGCTATAGTTCAACCCCCCTGAGGTCCCACAACAGGTTCCTTTTTCTCTATGGGCTTGCCAGATCTGTTTGCAAGCTCACACCCCCCAACAAAGCCCCAAGCACCACAATTGCACAAAAAATAGCCCCACACTTGCTGCCAAGATGGTTGGAGGCCCAGATCACTGCCTTGTAGTTTCTATCTTTCTTTGGCCCCCCCCAATCCCCCAGAAACAACACACTTGCCAGATCCAAACAAACCATGCACCACCCGCTGTGCCATGCACCCCATGGGCTGCATTCCCTACCCACTGGCCCGCCCTATAGCCGGGGCTTTGCCCTCATCTAGCAGGCCTAGGGACACAGCGCCTCCAGGCTTACCACATGGCACTGTAACTTCTGCCAGCATAAAGAACCCCCCATCCATAAAGACACCATGTGGCTGCAGCCAAAGCAACCCTTGCCCACCCATACCACCCCCGTAGATGCTGAGTGACTGTAGCACCCTGCCCAGGAAAATCCTTGAGGTGCCCCACCAAGAAAACACCCTTCTCACACTCCCTTATGTACAGTTGAGCATCTGAAACACCTCTTATTTCCCTGTAGCAGGCCCTGACACTCCCAATGCAGCCCACAGAAAAAATTCACAATCCTGCTTTTTAAAACATTTTGCGTCTCACACTGCGCTTATTCAACTTCTTCTACCCACAGCTATCAAGAGACAGCAAAAATTGGTCCACCGTTGGGCTAGACCGTGGAAAGAAAAAAACACTCTCATGGCCTCCTGCCTCCCCAGCACTCTGCTAAGTCGGCTGACTGGGTCCTCCTTCATGTTTGCACCACACCAGCCAGCTCAAATCGCATGCATTGCATGCAAGCTCTGTATATTGCAACTCAGCTGACCACTCGAATCACCAGCGCATTCTTCACATAGCCAGCCCTCAGTGTCTCCCTTGAGGCAACCAGACAGCACTACCTCCCCACTGCTCTGATTCAAAACCACTATTTCCAAACCGCACCAATACCCATCCACTGCACCGAGAGCCTGTTCCCTGAGCAGGCCATCAATATTCTGTCTCTTGCTGCCTGTGCAAATCGAAAACCATCCACGATGGCTCTGCAGCCAACCACCATCAGACTGCCCTAGCAAGTGCTCCACACAAAAACCCTTGCCATTTCATGGGCCTGTCTACCACCTGCGCACCACTCCTGGCTCTCTGTTAAGTCCACAGTGCCTGGAAACAAAACCAGCCCAATCACCCATGGCCTTACTAGGCTGCACCAAGGGGTCTGCACCGTGAAAACATGTGCTTTTTCTTTTTTTTTCAACAGACCAGGCTCTATCTATGTCTTAAACACTGCGCCATAAACCAATCTAAACATTGAAAACTACAGTGCTTTCCACATATTAATTTTTAATTTTAATTTGATTAGTATTTCAGAAAGACTCACTGAGACAAACACAATAGAAACAGAGAAAAACTTAGCACCAGGCTTTCTGTATATTAATCCACCCGAAATAAACCAATATAACTGCCAGCCTTAAACCAGGTTTTCTCTGCATATAAACACCAAATATTGAAACACCATATAAACAGAAATACCACATGAGCTAAAAACACTAGGCCACATGGCCTAGTAGGACTAGTCACCCCCATGTGCCTTACCAGTTGATTGCCAAATGATGTGCTGAGATCTCAGTCAAAAAATTCCCAGCAAAAGAGGTTGTCCTGCCTGAGTTCTGGCCTAATATACCCCTACAGTCTCCTGGTTAGGACCCCCTTTGGGCCATGCCCCCCCACCAATCCCTGGGGCTCTGGCATGCCCTTGTCATTTTCCACTTTACCTGCCTGGTGATGTCACCAGGCCCCACCCCTTCTATTCCATCTGCTCCCCCCACCCCTCCCCTCCTGTGCCTCTTCCTGGTAGGGATCATTAGACAACCTGGCTTGCCTTTTAATGGCAAGCCCCATTGTTATTGTTTGAAAATTATTCAAATAATTATTGTTGTTGTTGTAAGTCACAACAGCCTTAACTGCGAATGTACAGTAAATGTTCAAATAGAAACTGATATATATTCCAGCATAGCTGACTTTTATTAAAAACAAAAATGAAAGGATAAAAAAGCCAGAATAAATGCTGGAGAATAAATCTTTTGAATGTGGTAAACTTACAGGTCGGGTTGAAATATTAGAAAAGCTGTTACAAGAAAGTAAAAAAAAAAGACTTTCCTGATAACTATTGTGCTTTAGTTAAGCTAATGACTGAAAATGCTGTTTTGCAAAGTGATGTACATGCTGCTAAACAATGACAAAAGCAGTGTTTGAATTTGGAAAAAGAAAAAGTTGAATTAGCAAATACATATGAATAAGCTAATGATTTGGTCAACATAAGGGAAAATATGAAAGTTCACTGAGTAAAAGTAGAGTTAAAAGAAAACTGAATGCATTTTAAAATTTAATCTCTAATGCTGATTCTGAAATTTGTTACATTTCCTCTTCAGATTCAGAAAATGAATCACACAAGAGCAAAACCAAAAATAACCCTAGACAAAACAGTGATTCTAATTCTGATTCAGAAAGAGAAATACTTGGGAAATGTAAGAAACAGCATTAGATTAGACAAAAGGGGTTTCCTCTGTACCTCAAGCCAAGGTGTTTGAGGCCACAACCTCTAATACTCTGGCTAAAGTGTGAGATGAGTTATTTATGTATAAAAGAAAAAAAGAACAGTCAAAGCCTATGTTAGATCCAACTGTGGCTCAGCAACCTTACTGAGATTCATCACAATGCCAAAACCAGAGTCTCTCCCAAAGGGGGAAGGATCACAGTAAAGAATATGCCAGTGGGTATGATAAGTACAGCAATGACAGAATTAACCACAGATGGAACCACTATTCTGATCACAATCAGCAAAATTATAGTGACCTCAAAACAGGTCTAGGCATAGCGCTCTCTAAGTCTAGAGGAAATGATTAAGGAGTCACAGATTAAGAAACAGGAAAGTCTTAAAGAGTTTGAAAAGGATATGGAGGAATTTGACAAAGGAATGAAGAATTGCAAAAAATCTCTCCAAACTTTTACACTCCATTTAGCCCAGTCATGTCCTGTCTCTCTCTAGCCTGTGCAAACTTCTTCAATTGTACCTAGTGCAGGTGGGACTAGTAGTGCTATGTGACTTATGGGTTATGTTCACTCTATTGCTGACATCATTAAAAAAGGTAGTGAGATTGGAATGAGATTTAAAAATGAAATACCAAGTAAAAATGAAAATGCTATCTCTGTATCTATCCTCTCTCAAAAGGTGTCCAGAGTTAGTGTGAAACAAGTGCAACATCTCATAGTAAAATTGCTATGTTTGTCAGGATGGAAGAAATACAAATTCCACCTAGGCATCTTAATTCCCAGAGGAAAAACAGAGAGAATTTACTTTGACATAAACATTGAAAACAATCTGAATCATGACGCCTTGCTTAACTCAGGGGCTGAAGTAACCCTAATGTCTAAGAGTCTCTTTGAAAAGCTGACTAGTGGCTGAGATAACTCAAAGAAGCTGAAAACCCTTTCTGACAGGTTACAGATTGTAGGTTATGGAGGATCCATGATGGGAGTCTGACAAAAATTTTGTCGAACGCCCTATCAACGACACCAGCAGGTCGACCGCATTCTGCAGTCGGCTGCCAGCTCGCACTTTGTTCTGTTGTTTTCTTCTGAGGGTTCACCCCTGAACACCCCACGCAGGGGGCTGTGCCTCCTGCACCACCCCCACTTAAGGATTCTCAACTCCAATCGGAGCTGTTTGGGGGTGCAGGACCCCTGACAGACAGGGCCAGGTTCCAGCTGGTCTCCCACCATGGCTAGGCACCATAGTCACTGTGGGGGACCTCGCTGGTGAAATGTGGCTATTGGGGGAGTAACCGGGTTATGGAAGGGAAGCTCCAAAGACCTTAGATAAAGTTTGGTTGAAATTAAAGTTTGGCAAAATGGTGATTAAACATCCCATGTATAGTATCAACAAAGCAGGTAATGATTTCTTGATTGGAAATTACCTTCTGAAAAGATTTACACCTATTGTTGACTACTTTCACAAAGTTCTGTGGTCACAGGAAAAAAGGCCTCTTCCATTTAGAAAGAGTCATAAAGTTTCTAAAAATCAAAATCATGCTATTTTGAGAAAAAGATGATGCAATGATTAAACTGAATTTTGTATGTTCTAATGTTCTTGATGTATCTAGTTTTGGTAATTTTGAAAATTTGGCTAAATGGAGAAGTAAAGCTTATGTGATTTGTTTGTCAACCAAGATGTGGTATATCTGAGATTAATAGCAGAGGCCTAACTTTCTTCACAAAGAAAGTAAATCCTGTTTTTCTTAGTGCCATCCTGTTCCTGACACACAGACATTAGGCTCTGAATATGCAGCCCACCAAGAACTGTGGAACGGAAATGCCACTAAATAAAACAAAAGGTAAAGTTAAGGTGCCAGTCAAAACAGAGGACTTGTAAATAACTAGTTATGTGTTGTGCCTAGGTTATGCATTGTCCAATCAGTGTATAGTGCTACATAGTGTTAAAAAAGAGTGGCTACAAAATGTTCCAAACCACAAAGGAAGCTTGAAAAGTATAGGCACTTTTGCCTTGAAACTCCAGTTAGGGTGAAAAAGTATACAACATCCTGTATGTAGTGCAAGGTTTGAAATCTCCCATGTCTTGGGTTAGATGTATTTGTACTACTGGGTGTGTATATAAGCCTAGCCAATGAAACTCTGTGGTCACAAACAAAGGGGAGACACTTAACCAATAAAAGTGACACCACAGGCCTTGAGGTCTGGACAAACTGTTCCTCAGGTGTGTTACACAGGTAATGAGTTCACTACAACAATTCAGATAATGTAAGGACATTTTCAAATAGGGTTAATGTAAAGAAAGGCCAAGAAATGCCTGATAAAACTGCATTGTGTGTTCCTAACCTGCAGTAGTAGTATGGATTTAAAGATCCATTCCACACCTTGCCTGGATATGAGCACTAGAGTAATGCATGTTTTAGTACACAATCCAAAAGCAGAGCTTGTCACTTTAAAAGCTAACTTTGAGTTAGAAGTAATGATGGTGGGGAATTCTTTATGATTCAGAATTAGTTGTTCCAGTTATTGGGAGGGTTAACAGAAAATATTACCTAGGAAAAGATGAAACAAAAAAGTTTTTTTTAAAAAGTATTAATGAAAGAATTGAGTTAATTAAAAATAAGGTAGATTCAGGTAAAATTACCTTTTTCTGAGTTTAAAGAGCAAGTTAAACAAATGTGTACTTGTAAAACTAAATTAGGCGAAGAAAGGAACGTGTTTGCAAGATGTTCTTTCAACTGAAAGACACATTTTCAAAAGATGCCCACAATTGTGGGGTCACTGACCTTCCTGTCACCTCAACCTCCCCCTTTTCTCCACTAATTTCTCTTCCTACTTCCCCAGCTGACCTTTTCTACTCCTTCTAATTTCCCCTACCCCAACACCACTCAGTTTTCCACCCCTTACCCTAAGTTAATTTATGTGCCAAAGACATTATTGTCTGCCTAGGCTCTCTCTCTCTCTCTGCGTTGGTGTACTTGTTGCTACTGTAGCTCTGGCCACCACCCTAGCTACTTCCTACCTGGTCTGATTCTGATGCACATGCATTCAGAGCTTGACGCTATTGACAATGTCACCTTACTGACAGCGCCCCCTACCTACCCAACTGCTTTTAATGCTCCTGCAACTTATCTGTAGGTGCTATTGTTGTAAATGACTCTGTAACATGCTTGGAAACTCTGTTAATGTTAACTCTATAATGATGTAAAAATGTGACTCTGTACCCTCTGTATCACCTGCCTTGAATTGTTGTTTGATGTTTTATGAATTATTGTATGTTGTTGTGTTATCTGTTTATCCTTGTACACTCTTGACATAGAACCTTCATAAATGAATCTCTGGCTCAAATGAACTGTAATTCCGAAACTTAAACAAAACTTATATAAAATATGTTACCAGGGTACCCACAAATCATAGTAAAGATTCAGTTTATGTATGCTAGTACAGAACACCACAAGCATCTTAAAAACACATACAAGATTGCTGAATAAACATGACTCGAATTTTGATTTTGATTTAAAGGAAATGTACAAGAAATAGTGAATAATCTAATTTTGATTTAGTGAAAGTACAATAAGTTAATGAAACAGAGAGAATATTTTATAATTTCATTAGGAACCCAATGTAACTATGATTATTGAAAGTGACCTGCAAATGGACCATGGACTAAAATCCATGTACTACCAAAAAGGTAAATTCCAATCAAGGAATGATATCCTGTTAAAAACTGGTAAAAGTTAGAAATGCCCAAATGAGTAGTACTTTCAGCACATAGGGGGACAGAACTTATGAAATGTTAAAAGAAATAGCCTACTGGCCTTACACATACTGTAATACTAAACGTTAAAAAGTACAAGACTATGTAAAAGTGAATATCATGAACAATAGTTACACTGAAAATGTTAATTGTAATGATATTTTAAAAAATGAACAAAGCTGATTTGTTGTAAAATGAAAAATGTTTAAAAACAATGTGAAATAAATATTTTGAAGCAGTTAAAGGAAAAATGTACATATCTGAAGTCATGTTTAATCATGTAGTACTAGTCATACTTCTATACAAAAATGTACATCTCTAATGATGTCACATCCAATAATGTCACATCTGATGATGTCACATGGGATGATGTCATGCACTGATGATGTCATAAGTTATCACATGATGATGCAACTTTATGGTATGTGAATCATTTTCTCTGTGATGCTTAGACTATATACCCATATAGTATGATTACAGTTTCTGAATTAGAAAATGTATTATTTCAGAATACATTTAATTAAAAAAAGGGGGTGAAATGTGGGAACAAAACCTTAGTTACAAAAATATATTATTATAATTTTATTATTTTGCATCATTTTAATTACTATTTAATATACTTTCTTAAATGCTTAACTATTAATTGAGGTAATTGGGTATAATATAGAGACAACTGGTTTAAATTCCTCTCTACATAAGTTTTCCAAGCAAGAAGGAAATTGTCTGCAAAAAGAAGAATAAAAAAAAACTTCCTTCAAGTTCATCCTGCCAAAATGAAACTTAGGGATATGGCGTCTATGACTCACCATTTAAATTGAACTTTCTCTTAAACTGGGGCTCTTTAAAGGGTGATACTAACAGACTGCTTCAATCTTTGCTTACATGAGGAAGAAGCCAGATATACTAAACTGGATATAAAGTAGCCTAGCAACTGACTTCTTAGTGATGTATACTCTGGTACTGCCAGACACACCAAATACCTTGAAGGAAAAGGGGGGAAAGTCAATTCATTTTTACTATTGAAAAAAACTTGTGTCTGTTATTGGAAAATGTAAAATGCTGCCGGCATGAAATTTATATAGTTGATAAAAAAACAGTGCAACCTTTTTACTAACCAAGTCTGAAATTTGCAACTTATGGGGAATGTGAGTTATTTGTGAGAGTGTCCTGTATCAAAGGTACACAGACTGGCACATTGGTATTTGGACTTAAAGTATAGCTGGCATCATGCCAAGTTCAAAGATATACTTTTTGTATGTGCAACTTGGTGCTGCACAGAAATAAACTGCCTTAAAAAGTTTGTGGTAAACAGACTTGACAGGTTGACAAATGTGGTTCCTTGGAAGAACAAAGACCCATTTGCCAACAATGGAATTCAATGCTTTTAAGGACTTTCCTAAAGAGTTTTCTGGAAGAAACCTACCTTATTCTAAAACTGGAGACATGAAGAACAGAAGTATTATTTTTTTTTCAAAAGACTTTGCTGCTAATTAAAGTTAAAATTAAAGTTGCTCCAGGGAGACCCTCCAAGTCTTCCTTGACAAGTTTACCATGGCCCATCCTTCCCTTCAATACACTGTTGAAGTATCCTCCTCTACACTACCTTTTCTGGATATCCAACTGTCAGTACAGAGCACTGGTCTGAAGACATCAGTATATTACAAACCCATTGACTCTCACAGTTTCCTCCTCCACAGCTCCTTCCATCCTAAACATGTCAAGAATGGCCTGCCTTATTCACAGTTTCTTAAACATCACAGGTTATGCAGTGAAGAGGATGAGTTTGCTGAGTAGACCCAAATAATGCATAGTTTTTTTTTTATCAACAGGGGATACCCTAAAAGCACAGTGGACAGAGCACTCTCCCGGGTCAGTAACATGCCCCGTAACCTTGATCCCTGCAGGAAGGATACTGTCATGCAAGAACAACAGCGAATTCCACTAGTGCTTTCTTTCCACCAGAGCACATCTTCTCTTCACAGGATCATCACCAATAACTTTCCCATTTTGCAAACTGACCCTAACATTGGTGCTTCCTTTATAGAACTCCCTATTGCATCCTACCACTGATCACCTAACCTGCGGAATCTCCTGGTTAAAAGCAGCCTACCTACTCCCAACAGTTTCTCCCTAACAGGTACCAAACCCTGCAACAGGACTCACTGCTACAGCTGCAAATTTATTTCCAGTGTGACTAAAATTCGGGGCCTACAGGTGTTTTTCACATCACCAAGGAGTTCTCATGCACCTCCACTAATATGGTATATTGTATTATTTGCAGAAAGTGTATAGCTGTTTACATCAGAGAGACTGGTAGACACTTTGCTGATCATTTCAGGGAGCATTACAGAGCAGTCAGGAATGGTGACACTACTAAATCCATTGTAACCCACTTTATCTCCAGGGACCACAGTGTCAATGACCTTTCTGTTTGTGTCCTTCAGCAGGGCTTCTTGGATTCTGACCATAGAAAAAACATGGAAGCCAAGCTGATCACCCGCCTTGGCTCCCAGCAGCCCTCTGGTTTAAATGACAGACTTGTTTTCCACTGACATCTTTCACCCACCCCTTATTTTACCTAAAGTCTGTTTGTATCTGTACACATTTAATTAATTTTTCATTTTCACCATAAGTCTCCATCTCTGTCTCCTTCCCACACATCTTACCACCTTTCATCCTTCTTACTAAGCCCTGTCAATTAGTCCCCACCTGGGGACTTCTCTAACTCTTTCACTCCTATTATGCTTTATCTTTCCCATCATCACCTTTTTGTTTCACAGATTCTCTCTTAATCTTGCCATTTATCACTTCTTGTCCCTGAGCCTCCACTTTTTTCTTTCTCTCTCTCTCTCTCTCTCTCTCGATATATATATATATATATATATATATATATATATATATATATATATATGTGTCATTTACCTCCCCTCTATGCTAACTTCATTTTTTTTTCTCTTTTAGATATTTCCTGAAGAAAGCCTAAGGTTGAAAGGTAGATTTTTAACTCTGTTTTCTATTTTCAGCGTGCATTTAATATAACCATTTTATTTTGCTTTTTAATTAAAGTTATAATCATTATTAACTTATCTCAGGAAATATTTGCTTCACAGACATGACAGACACTTCAAATGACTGATTTTAATGAGCTGAATCCAAACATGTTTGTGTGAAGGATCTTATTGCACTTAAAGGTTATAAGGAAAATGCTTTTTGGATTTAAAGTTGAACAAGGTACCAGAGGGACAGTCCTAAGAGAGAGAGTGAAGAGCCACCCCTTTCGTCATTTGCATGACACAATCAGCATTGGTAAATCTTGTATAAATGCATCTTAATGAAGTGGACTTAAAACTGAGCTCCTGAGGAAATGCCTCAGAATATTCCAAGACCTGATGTAGTAAAGACCTCTGTTCGTGGAATGAACACTTTGGCTGTTAAATAATGTTTTGAAATTCTCTCCAAAACCAGAACAAATGGACAGAGACTGCCTATTGAAGTCCATAAACTAGGAAGTAAGTTTGCATTGCTGTGTTGCCAACAGATGTGTCCGAAGTCCAGGGTTCAAGTGGAGAAAAGAGTAAAAACAGGAACAGCAACAAGGTCCAGTAACTAAAAGAACTTTGTCAGCCGGTAAAGGAGGATTCTCACCAACATCTTGAAATTAAGGAAAACAATCAGATTCTACAGATAACCAAATGTCTGAGTAAGTAGCGCATCATATTGGTGAATGCTAAAAGGTGAAAGTGAGAATGGCGCCGGCTTTACAGTGACCAGAATGATGGCACCATTCGCATCCCCCTCTCTGAGGTGCTTCAACCTCAGAATTGGTATCTGTAGAAAGGGGGGTGGGGGGAGCCCCCTGAAAATACAAATGTCACTATATTTCTGGTCCCTGTAAAGCTGGCACCGTTTTCACAGTCGCCATTTAGCATTCGCCAAAATGACATGGAACCGTCTGAGTATTATTTAAATTGATTTTTATAATATTGTAATTGGGCTCAGCTGGGAGGTTGCATGGAAAAATAATTTCTTAGATACTACAGTATTGTGTACATAGTTTAAGCTTAAATCTAAATAATGATATATATCAACATTTTAGCATGGGAAAAGGTATTTGGATAAGTTACAATGTGAAGTTAAAACACTAATAAGACAAAGCTATTTGAAATCTTTATACAAGAACAATTTTACTGTTTGCTAAAGTTACCAAAACTTCAAGCTGTGTGCTTTCTGAAACCTTTGTTGTTTTATATGTATGCTACTTTTCACTGTGGCAGCGATATTCAGAGCAGTTGCGCATGGCGCAACTGAGTTGCACTGGCTCAAGTGCGGAATTGTGCCAAGGTGCCATATTCAGCAGGAGCCATTGCACAGCGCAAAATCCATTGCACCAATGTGCAGCTATAATGTATGCAGGTGCAGCTGCAGGGGGCATTCCCATGAATATCCAGTGCAGTGGCATATTCAACCATGAAACCATGGCACAAGTGTGGAGCAAATCGAAGTTGTTCCGACCAGACTTGTTCCTATAAATACAGGGCACAAACACACAGACAGCAGTTGTGCCATGGGTGAGAGTGCGAGGGAGAGACTGAGAGAGACAGACAGAGAGACAGACAGACAAAAGACCAGACACAGAGGGACAGGGACAGACAGGTTGCCTGAGAGAGGGAGAGGGAGAGAGGGGCAAAGAGAGAGAGAGAGAGAGAGACAGAGACAGAGACACACACATACACAACCTGTGGACCAGGGTACACACAGCCTGCAGCCAACTGCCCAGGGGGACAGTGGACAGTAGGGGCCATGGACAGTGCACCCTTCATGATGGAGGCAGGAATGAGGGGGCAGGAGGAATGGCTACATGGCCGTTGAGGGGCCCGTCGGCGGTATGCCCGACTCAGGTGGTACTGTGCCCACATCACCTTTGAGAACTATAGTGACACTGAGATCATCAGCCAGTACTGCCTGAACAGGGCCATTCTGAGGCAGCTCTGCAAGCTGTGCAGTGAGGAGATGCAGGCAACCACCAGACAGAGCCACACCATGTCTGTGGAGATGAAGGTGACAGCCGTCATGTGCCTGCTAGCCACGGGCATCTTGCAAAGACCAACAGGGGACACCACGGGCATCACCCAGTCAGTCGCATCCAGCCTCCTCACACAGTTCCTCAGTGCTCTGCTGCCACATGCTTCAGAATTCATCTGTTTCTCCAGCACACAGGTGGAATATACAGCAACTATGCAGGACTTCCACAGGGTGGCATGAATGCCTGACATGATTGGGGCATTGACTGCACCCACATGAGCATCTGCATGCCACCTGGCCCTGAGGGAGTGGCATATATAAACAGGAAGGGGAGCCTGAGTATCAACTGCCAGGTGGTGTGCGATGCCACAGGATGCATCACCAATGGGAGTGCACATGACACATTCATCTGGCACAGCTCTGTGCTGTGCTACAGATTTTAACATGGGGACATCCCCATAGGCCACCTAGTGGGTGAGTATGGCACAGACAAGTTGCAATGGGTGGGGCAGACCTGGAGATGGGGGGTGGGCAGGGGGTGTATGGTGGCAGGGGCACTAGGGACAGGTAAGAGGCACAGCACAGCATAGAAGAGGGCTAACCATGTCATTCTCCACACAGGTAAAGTGCAAACCCGCTGATGCCCTGGCTGCTCACCCCCTACCGGCATTCATCATCCCCAGCAGAGGAATGGTACATCGAGGCACATGCCAGCATGTACAACATCATCGAGTGTGTATTTGGCATGCTGAAGGCATGTTTCCATTGCCTAGACAGGTCAGGCGGTGCCCTACAGTACAGCTCCTCGAATGCCTGTGGCCTACTCCTGGACTGCTACATGCTGCACAACATGGCCACTGATCATGAGATAGTTGTCAAGGCTGATGAGGGTGACAGTAGTGGGAACAATGGGGACAATGGGCCAGAGGGTGGTGGACAGCCAACCCCTGGGTGGAGGAACCCCCGGCTGCTGCAGCAGGCTCATTACTACTGTGACACTGTCGCACAGGAACACTACAGTGAACGCGGGTAGGTGGTGCGGTACGCATGCATGGGCCACACAGACAGGTACAGAACACATGCAGGGACGTGCATGGCAAGGGGCATGCACACACACAGAGGAGTGATGCAGGGGTAGGGGAGTTAGTGGCACACAACCACATACAGCAACACACACACACACACACACACACACACACACACACGCATGCACCCACCCACCCAGGCATTGGAATGTGGCATGGATCAGATTCATTGCACTGGTGCAACTGGTGCTAGACTGCCCTCATCACGCCCACGCCACACGGTCCAGTGGCCAGGCAAGCACACACACAGGCAGCGTGTGGCATGACACACAGGCACAACACCAGTGGTAAGGCACACACACACACACACACCACCCATGTGTGCACAGCGCAGCAGCTGCAGACCAAGGTTAGGGCAACCTGCGGATCAGGGCTGCTGCATGGTACCATGGCCACCACAGCCATGGGGGCAGCCACGCCAGGGCCGATCAGCAGCCACAGGCTGCACATCAGCCGGGGGGGGTGCAACAGCCTCCAAGGGGTGGAAGCACAGGACTGCAACTGTGTACTCATGGGGGTGTGCAGGCACCCAAACAGGCCAGTGCTGGGCATGCCTAGGATGCCTACATCAGAGCCTGGCATAGACTGTGTTGGGGTCACCCGATGCCTGGTCCATGGGTGGACAGCGCACTGTGGGGAGTCACCTGTGCATGGCCATGCCCTGTGGCAGCCAGCAACACAAAGCCATCCGTGATCGCACTGGCAATGCAATCCAAGGATGCAGTCATGGCCTCCTGCATATGTTGCATTCCTGCCAGGATCTGTGCAGTGCCCCATTCCTGCTGCACAGCTAACTGGTGCACCTCCACATGCAGCGCATGCACCCCAGTGGCAAGCAACACCTGTTGCTGAGCAGACGCCAGCAGCCAGGTGTGCTCAGCCAGATGGTCAACGTCCTGGGGCTACCAGGTGGGATGCCATTCCTCTTGTGGTGACTGGCCACACTGCACAGCCCCCCTTTCTGGTGGACACTGCACAGTGGTGTCTGCAGAGGGTATGGGCACAGCAGGCGCACCAGTGGTGGACCTTGTTGCTGGCTACCCGGTGGCACCTGCAGCCTGCTGCTGTCACTGTCCAGCTGCTGTATGCCACCCTGCACCTGTACAGCTGCACCACCTCCACCACAGGGCACATCTGGGGCACTGCACACTGGTGCACCCACAGTGGTTGCTGGCAGCTGTTCCGCCGCTAGCAGAGTACTGGGCGTGGGACCTCCCTGTGATGCCAGCAGGGGTGACATGCCCACAATGTTGCTCATGCTGTCCAGGAGCAGTGAGTATTCATCATTGGTGTTGGACCCCACCCGGTTCTGTGTCTCTGCACACAGGACACCAAGGCTGTCATCCTGCAGGATCACATCCAGGGCCTCATCTGATCCTAAGTCTAGGACATCCACTGGCACCGTGGTGCTGAGCTGCAGCCTATCGGGCCCCTGGATGCCAGTGGATGTGGACGGTGCATGCTCCAGGGGCCGTACCAGTGGCCATGGGTGCTGCTGCTGCTGCTGGCCCCCATCCTCTGCACAGAGGTGTGCTGGTGCTGCAAGAGAAGACAGATGTGTCAGTGATGCAATGCCCACATGTGCTTCCCTGTACACATGCATGCCAGCATGCCCATGTACGCACCCTCCAGGCCACCAGCTGTGTGTGTCTGACATACATACCATGCAGTGATGGGCTGCCACCCATCTGGAAGCCTTCTCCAGGCACACCCTCCAACATGGTGCGGCGCATGGTGGCTGCCACCAACTCCTCTGTTGGCATCAGTGTGGGTGCATCTGCTGGCCCTCCCCCAGTGGCATTATGGGATGCCCTTATGGCAGCCACCTTCTCCTTAATCCATCGCCTGTCAGTCCCAACCTTTTTGTGGCACTCCTGCACTGACCGCTGGTGGCTGCCGTGCTAGTTCATATCAGTCGTCACCTCTACCCATGCTGCAGCTAAGGCCTGTGGTGTGCTCGTGGCACCTCTCAACAGGACTTCCCTGTCGAGGTAGGCCTCAAACAGGGCATCTGTCTCAGTCTTAGTGAAGTTGGGCCAGCACTTCCTTGCAGGCCCCCATTCCTCACCTTCCTCATGTTCCACCATGTTGCCTGCTGTGGACATGGACAGCACAGTGTGTCAGTGGCAGCATCTCCCTGGTCCATCCCACCCTGCAATTCTGTCTGCTCCCAGTGTGCTGCAGCGGCATCCATGACTTACCTATCAAGGTTGCAATATCAGTCCATGGCCTGTGCTGTTCTGTGGTGCTTATGAGGCACAACGCATGCAAATTAGGTTGAGCGCAACAGTAATGAGATGCTAATGCACCCCACTGTACAACGCATTGGCTGATGAGCTCATTTGCATCCAGCATCTGAATATTGAGATATTGTGCCATGTGCCATGGTATTGTGTCAGAGCAAGTGGCGGTGCAATGCCCACGCATGCTCCTTGCTCAGGCCTGCAGTGCACATGCACACTGCAATGTCATGGTGTCAATCACACAGGACATGCAAACAGCACATTGTATCGGCACTGCGCAACCTGCGCATGGCTGGCAATGTGCACTTTGCTCATGATGGCATGTTTCCTATCATGCTCATGCACACTCTGTGCTACCCACTGAGCTCTGACCCTTGGGTCCTCTCCATGATCCTGTGACCCCACCAGCCACACCCACTCTGCATGTCCAGAACTGCGTGATGGGTGGGCACTGCACAGTCTCCCACACATCATGCAACCGGCACCTGTACCAAACATGTGCACCTGATGCTGCCATTTTCACCGCCAAACCCGCCAGTGTAAAATGGTGCAGAGAAGAGGTAGATGTGCCCCTAACTGGTCCCAGGTAGAACTGGCCAACCTTGTGGCCTGCATGGAGCCCCACACCCCAGCTGTATGGGAAGGTGCTCTAGTAGCAGGCCAGTGGCACTCTGTGGCAGGGGACTGCTGCCTGCCTGGAGCGCAGGACTGGAGTGCCCAGAACAAGGGAGCAATGCAGGCACCGGTACGGTGCATCTCCAGATGGGACCCTGACTGGCTGAGGGGGCTTCAGGCACATGCCAGGCGTGGGGCTGTGCTATAGTCAGGTAAGTCATCCCATGTTGCATGTCTGCCCTGGTGCTGTACTGTGGTGTTAACTTGGCTGCCTGGCATGCCCTGCAGAGGGGTACATTGTCATCATGCGCATCACAGTGTGGCATTGCCAGCTTCTGCTTGCATTGCGATGCAGCTGTGCAGGCGTGCAGGACGTGTCAGGCAGGGGCACACCCTGTGCACAGGGTTCGGAGGGCAGCTGCTGTGGTTGGTTACTGATGTGCACCTATCTTATTTCCATTCCCAGGGCTGAAAGACCACAGGTGGACCAGGGCTGTGGCAGCATGGGACCAAGCGGTGCACCATGACAGTGTAGGACTGGCACCAGCGGGGCCACAGGGGGCAGGTAAGCAATATCATGGTCCTTTGCACTGTACATGGGGGTGGCAGGGGGGAGTGGGTGCCAGCATGGCTGCCTGTGCCATGTGCCATGTGCCATGGCAGCTGTGTGTGTCACACTGTGCATGGTGCATGCCACTGTGGCACATCCACTGGACACATGTGCCAGCTGTTGGTGGGGTGGGCATACACCCAGCTGCCACCATTGTTGCTATGGTGCTGCTGGTGCACTGTGCCATGTGACTGTCATTGCGCAGTCATGTGGCCATTGTGCGGTGTGGACCACCTCTGTGCAACGTCGTGGTGTGCTGTTTTGCTGGCTGGTGTTGGCCCACCCTCCCTGCGGGTGGCCATTACGGGCCCTCCAGGGGTGTGTGGTCCTGCTGCTCATTTTGCACTGTGGGTGGGCATGGTTCCTTGGGCAATTGCACTGATCACCTGTCCTGTCCCTTGCTATACATGTCTGGCAGCCAGTATGAAGACCACCGTGCCAGATGTTAAGCCGGCTGATGTGCCAGACCCTGCTTGTTGTGTCCTTGATTCTGGAGGTGGTGGTGGCCATGCGCCGAATGATGGCAGCAGAGAGGCAGGAGAAGTGGATTGCCAGGGCGGCCAGATGGGACCATCGCTGATGCCTCACCAGTTTTCCCCTGTCTCCCCATTGAACCTTCCCCTACAGTCCCCTCCACTGTACAGTCAATGTTCCCTGTCCCCTTCCCTCACTGTACCAACCCTTTCCTAGCCCCTGTTTTTCTATAAATAGTTTTCTTAAATATATATTTTTCTGACATACCTGCCTGTGTCTGTGTCTGCTTTGCAGGTGGTGTGAGGAGCCATGCTGCAGTGGCCCAGTCTGTCCGTGTGGTGTGCATGAGATGGGGCGCTTGTTGTGCTTCCGTGGTTCACTGCTGTGTGCTGTGGTGTGTCCCATCATGGTGGTGTCCATCTTCTGGGTTGGTGGCTGTGCCTTGGGGTGCCCATGGGGCTGCTGTCAAGGGTGTGTGGTGGGTGTGTGTGTATGGTGGTAGCACATGGCCATGGTCATTGGTCGAGTACTGACTGCACACTGTGTTGGGGTCCTCTTCTTGGCATTGTGTGGCCTGTCCCATGTGGTATGCCATGCTGCCTGTAACCCTGCCCCTTCAGTGCCCACTGTGTGGGCTTCCTGTGTGGCATGTGTGCTTGTCTGCATGGTCCTGGGTGTGACCTGCTATGGACTGGGGGGCACGCCAGTGGCCTGCAGGGGTGCTCCCTTGGTGGCTGTCCACTGGCCATTGGCACCATCTGTTGCCTGTTATCTGTGCCACTGTTGTGTTCTGGGGTCCTGTGTCTGGGTGCCCTGTGTGTGCCCTGCCGTGCCCTGCTGGTGGTGGCCTCCTGTGGCCTGTCGCTGTGCTTCCATGGCTGTGTCCCTGGGTCTGTTCTCTGTGCCCTGCCCCCCCCTGTTGCTGTGCTGCTCTGCTCCAGGGTTGCACTGGAGCATCTCTGTTTGCACCATAGTACACCTCTGTTTGCACCATGGTGCAACTCTGTTTGTGCCATGACGCAACTCTGCCATATTCAGCCGGGTTGCGCTGGCGCAGTTTGGCCTGTGCAACCTCTGAATATAGCTCCAGTTGCACCATGGCACATCGGATTTGCACTGTGCCCATCTTGCGCTGGCCTTTGGCACATTTCTAAATATCCAAGCCTGTGTTTACAATTTTTTTACATCTATGCAAGTTATTGAAATCTAGTTATATTGTATAGGGACAAATAAAATCTGTATTTTATATACTACATGAGGGTGTGGCAGAAACGTTATTCAGGCTTATCTAGAACTGTATGCAACAGGTTGAAAAGTAAGGTTTGAGCCAGTCATACACTGTTTGTATGGTTTCATGCAAATATTATGACACGGGGATAAAGGATTAGCTAAGTGCCCATAATAAGTAACTAATATTTTAGCCTATTGTTCTGACCTTTCCTTTAGTTCCTTCAGCACTCATGGGTGTACTCCCTCTGGACCTATTGCCTTGTCTACCCTTAAGTTGAACAATTCTTTGAGGACCTTCTCTTCTGTAAATGTATAACTAAAAAAAATCTACTCTTCCTTCTGCAGCTGGTCAGGGCTAGTCTCATGGCTACCCATCATCCATTCTAGTCACTTCCCACACCCTACCCCTGCACCCTCCCACCCCATAAACCATGTTATTTTTCTTTTGCCTTCCTGCTTTCACCCACAATTCTTTGGACCACTCAGCGTTGGCACCCTTGCCCTCTGGCCATCCCCCTTGCCACCTGCTCATCCTCTCTAGAGGGCTTCATGTCCCAGTAGACCCAGGGTAACCCTTCCTGGGGGGGCCTCCCTCCCCTCGAGCATCAGAGAAGGGAAGATTATTCTGCTACCTTGACCAGGCATGGGAGCCAGGAGGATCGAAGGTTGCGGCTGAATGAGGCTACATGGTGCAAGTGGAACAAGGTGGGCATCATCTGGTGGCTGAGCAATTAAGTTTCCTCTTTTCTGCAGCCCCTCCCACCTCTCACATTGTGTGGCCTCAGCAGCGTCCTGGGGTTGGGGATGATCAGCAACGTGGGTGGTGCTGCATGCTGCCTAGATCACTTCTACTAACCACCATGAGCCACCAGTCAAGCTGATCTACATTGCCCACCCCCTAGGAGGGAAGCATCCAAAGGATGCTCTAACTCCCTCCTTGCCAGTTTCCACTCCTGTCGACTGAGCACAGGGCACACACCTGGGTCACCAGCATGTCAGAGCGATGCCCAGTCACTCGGTGCCATGGAGCCAGCCAAGCTGTCTTTTTTTTAATATAAAGTTTATTGAAATTTCTAAACCTTACAATAGACAGGATCATGATTATCCAAGTTAAACATGTGCAATCAAATTCAACATACATGATCCCATCCCCCTTCCTTCCTCCCTCCGTCCCCCCCACAATACAACACAAATCCCCCCTCCCACAGTCCCAGAAATCAAAAATCCGAAATTAGATAATTAAATCACAAAATACAACTTAGGTAGAATATAACGTATGTAAAGGGGCCCAAATCTTCTTATATTTTGCGTTATTGTTATTAAGACAAGAGATGGTCTTTTCTGTTCTAAGATTAGCTAAAAGCTCATTAAGCCATTTAGAATAGGAGACTATCTGTGAATTCTTCCAATACTTAAGGACCAATTTTTTAACAGACATGGAAATCATGGCGATATGATATTTTCGATTGGTCACTGATATCTGAGAATAATCCCAGAGAAGGCATATCTCAGGCGTGAATAGGCCCGACAAACCCAGTAATGGATCTGATCTATCCTGTATACTTTTCCAGAGAGGAGCTATCTTGGGACAGTCCCAGCCAAGCTGTTTTTTGTAAAACAAAATATGCTGGCTCCTGGCACTGTTCTGTCCTTGGAGATTTTTGTTATTTTTTATTTAAAAAAAAAAATCTGGAGGACTTGGATGGGGGTGTTAGAGTGGGAAGTGACTGGAATGGGGAGGGATGTGGAAGGGTGTCACATACCTGTACTTGTAGCCTGCTAAATCCAATACCAAGGATCCAAAGTGTTTTGTTTGATGTATCAAAGCCAACACAAAGTTAGGAGGGGAACTGAATTTTTCAAAAATTTAATTTGCCTACGGCCAACTTCTCTTGCACTTAGTCTGGGGCCCCTTGTGTTTTAATTCTCTACAACCATTCAGCATAGGAGAATGCTGAATTCATACAGAAAATGTGAGCCACATTAACAGTTACTTCAGAATGACACATCCCTGTGAAGTAGTATTGCTAATGTAGCTTTGATGTGCACTCACTACCAAATTGGCCTTTTGCATGAAACCAATCACATAGCAAGTCCAGCTTCAAAGAACAATTGTGGTGCTGCTCTGGTAGCCTGTGAAGTGGGCGCTGGAATCAGAGTGCCGTCCGAAATGGCGTTGCGATGTGGGTGAAAGCCCAAAAGGTGGGGGGCAGGGAGGGCAACCAGATGTGGTGGGGTGGGTGACCCTAGCGACAGAATGTTGCTGTATGTACACACGCACAGGGGGGAGTGAGCACAGCAAACGTGGCCTGGGAGGGGGCAGAGGGGATGTAGGGAGGTGCTGTGGTCAGCTGCTGAGCTGCACTGTGGCATCAGGGGTTGGTCTCCGCTTGCGGTACATGGGGTTCGAGTCTGGGTCTGGGCTACATCATTTTGCTGCACCCGGCCCCAAAACTTGTAGTTTTTGCCTTAGCCCCCAACATACCCCCTGGAGTTGAGAATCTTTAAGTAGGGGGCTGTGGAGCAAAGCCCCCTGCATGGGGGTGTAGGTGATGCAGCCCCCCACACAGAAAGCAAAACCATTGAGTCTCTGGTGCCGTTCCTCTGTGCGCTGAGGTTGTCAGGGTGGCAAAATTGTTTTCGCTGCACTGACTTTGCAATAATGAGGGTCGCGTTCAGTGCTCACCATTATCACATAGAACCTGCTGCTCTGAATCACCAATGCTAAAACCATGTATCTCTGATTGCTTATGATTGAAGTACCCTAAAACAGATAATGCTTCATTGACAAAGAGGCAAAGCACTGGAGTATTGCAATGTCAGGCTCTCAGTTTTGCACCATCTGCAACAAAAGGAATTGAGCATTCATAATATCAGCTCCCTTGGTTATCTGCTCTTCGTGTGCTACTGCTGTATTTCTTGCATCTTGATGTTTCTGTAGGCAGCACTACCATTCATGGACTGAGCACCATTCTGATTTGTTGTGTGCCATAAAACAGATTCATCTGTAACATTTGTTAGATAGACTTTTATGTCGACTCACAGCCTGGGCAAGGATAGAGATCCAGTTGTTAGGTTGATGTACAAAGCTAAACACAGTTATTGTCACATGGACAAACTGTGTAATATTTCCAACCGATTACACAGGCATCAGGGATAGCTTCCTCCTCCCTCCCTCCCTTCCTTCCTTCCTTCCCCTATGTGAGCCTAGCTGATATCTATCTAATATCTATCCAGAAAAGCAAGAAATATGTCAATAATGGTGGAGTTCATTAGGCAAAAATTAATGGGACAATTAAGGTTTGGTGAACAAAACCACTAAAAGATACTGCTCAATAGCTGCAGATAATGCTTATCAGGTAGAACTTTTGACATCAGACAGCCTTTTAAGTTATCTCTGCCTATAATGCTTTAAGAAACAGGATCTTCAAAAAAATTAAAGGGGATTTGAGAAATCTAAAGTAATGATTAAATCCATGCCTGTATTTTCCTGAGTTGGACTCAAAGCTGCCTAGTTGACTAGCTGAAGAGCCAAGCAGTCAGTATGAAAAAGTATATTCCAGACTGCATGTTATGGAATTAGGAGCAGACCGATGGCACAGTTTTGCTGACAACTTGGATATCAGATACCCACAGTGCTGAAACCAGCCAACAACAGCACAGACACCAGCTCAGGAATATTTATGTATTTAGAAATCAAGTGTCTTAGAAAGATTAACACACATCATATTTATGCCTAAATATGCAGAAAGTGTGCATTTTCTTTCTTCTGGCTGTAGTTAACTCTCCTGTCTACAGAAGGCTAAGGAAAGGATTAAAAAAGGGGAGTTGTTTTTGATGGGATTTGTTGTAATAACAATCGAGGATATAACATCTGATATCTGGTGCCAGTTGATACAGTGCTGAGTTGACATACCATATTCCAGTCATTGGGTTTTGTCCTGTTTAGGAGATCTGCCATTTCTTCTGACATCCAGTCTGTGACTGAAGCAATGCATTCTAAAAGCAAACACTGATAGATATTAAAGGAAACCAAATGGCTGCTAATTTTTCAGTTATTCATTTAAAAGGACATCATCTTAAAATGTCTGGCAGTCTGGAAATCTTGTACAGATTGCAAAGAATGTCTCAAAATCATTATGTCAGGCTAACTATTCTTACCCCATTTGTTGGCTCCTAGAATTGGAATGTAATGATGCCTGTCATATGAAAAATAATGTACGTATTATTGATACGCAATAAACAGAAAGTACAAAAAAAATCATTCCTTCACATATTCAGTTTAATTCCAATTATTAGCTCTTTAGCAGGTTCTTCATCATGGACAGCAAAGTAATGGGTGGGGATGAAATACTGTAAGCAGTCTCCTGCTCACATGTTGCTACTGAGACAGTGTGGTGGATGGCTTAGATTATTGAACTGTGACAAAGGAGACCACAAATTCAAATCCCTTCACAGCGACTGGCTCATTCTTTGACCTTCAGCTACTTACTTGACCTCTATACACTTCGATCCTCCCAGCTGTCACAGTAAAGAACTCCACTGAGAATGAAATACTGCACCTCAGTTTTGTTACCAAGGGAAATAAGCTGTAAAAAAAATATTAAATAATGTTCACATTGTAGGAGACAGCTAGGCAGAAACCTTTTTGTCCATGAAACTCCAAGACTTTACAACAGAGAATTAATCTGCTCACATTTATTGGGAGTGTGTAAGCTAGACAGCTTGTTTTAACCTAAGTGTTGACTGTACAGCTCTAAGCATAGAATATTATGCTGGTTTCTACTACTAATCATCTAATCATGTCTCATAATACTGAGTTTACTGTACCCGCCTACTTTTAAAGAAACTGAGTCTGTGACATATTTATCAGTGTGATTGCAACTTAAAGAACTGAAACTATTTCCATGCATCATTCATTGGAAGAATTAGACATGAAATTAATCTTAAAATGGGCAAAACACTCCTTGTTAATTTTGCTTTTAAGTGTTTTCTATAGAAGTGTCTTGGTACCATTCAGATGGGACAGGGAGTGGATAGTTATCTTTAATGCCACCAAGATGAAAATTGGTAATTATCGGTGTGGCATTAGTCCCTGCTATGCATTTGAAACACAAACTGCAATAAGACAGAAGTCTGAAAATGAAAGTGACAATGGAAAACTCCAGCTAGCCAATGGCCTGACAAGGATGCTATCCTTGGGGCCTCGGTTCAACTCTCAGTTATGTCATATTATAAATTTTTCAGTACAATCAGGACTGAATAAATGCTAATCATAAGCACTTTCTAACCCTTTTACAAAGCCTGTCCCCTTCGTCACTTTCATTCAGGGTGAAAATGTCTGCCAACTTAAACTGGATCAGGCAAACCCACATTAGTGGAATGAAGAGTGCTGAGTGTACTTCTATCATGATACAATTTCTTGCTTGCTTCCTCCATAAATCAGAACTCCAGTGTCACATACATAGTAGTAGTAAAAACTTTAGTTTTCAATAGGATATAAACTTTAGGTCCCAAGGAGACTTATTTACAACATTGTCCTGCATTGGTCACAGATTCCAATATACACGTATATAAAAAAAGTTTTTAAAGACAGTTAAGCAACAGACCTTAATAATAAACTAAGCAAACATAAAGCAATTATCCATGTAAGTCAGAATGACAGCATCACATGTAAGTCAGAAATACAGTACCATGTGTAAGTCAGAGCTACAGTATCACATACAAGTCAGAACTACAGTACCACGTATAAGTCAGAACTACAGTATCACATGCAAGTTAGAACTACAGTACCACATGTAAGTCAGAACTACAGTATCACATGCAAATCAGAACTACAGTATCACATGCAAGTTAGAACTACAATACCACATGTAAGTCAGAACTACAGCGTCACGTGCAAGTCAGAACTACAGTACCATGTGTAAGTCAGATCTACAGTACCACATGCAAGTCAGAACTACAGTACCATGTATATGTCAGAACTACAGTATCACGTCAGTACTGCAGTACCTCATGTAAGTTAGAACTACAGTACCATACTGTACATAGGTGAGAACTACAGTATCACATGCAAGTCAGAACTACAGTACAATATGTAGGTCAGAACTACAAGTCAGAACTACAGTACCACGTGTAAGTCCGAAATACAGTATCACATGTAAGTCAGAACTACAGTACCATGTGTAGGTCAAATCTACAGTACCATGTGTAAATCAGAAATACAGTATCACATGTAAGTCTGACCTACAGTACCACATGTAAGTTAGAACTACAGTACCATGTGTAAGTCAAAACAACAGTATCACACGTAAGTCTGACCTACAGTACCATATGTAAATCAGAACTACATTACCACATGTAAGTTAGAACCATAGTATCACAAGCAAGTCAGAACAGTATCACATGTAAGTCAGAACAATAGTACCATGTGTAAATCAGAACTACAGTACCACATGCAAGTCAAAACCAAAGTATCACATACAAGTCAGAACCACAATGTGATGTGTAAGTCAGAACCACAGTATCTCATGTAACTCTGAACTATAGTACTACATACTGCTCTACAGCATAGATGAAATATACATGCCCAGTATTTGTGGAGTTGCTATCACTTCTTCCAGTTTGTTTGGGATGTAAAACAAATCAATATAATTGGTAAGAATGACAGTCACCTTCAACCTCTTGATCCCATCATCTCCTCTGGGTTTCCTCAATGTATATCTACAATTCCTTGTTTTTTGGCCAGACGTACAGTAAGAACAGGGTTCTGCATCACTTCTGCTGTAGCTAATGCTACCTGTATAAACAATGTTGCTTTGTTTGTCACATGTTTGTCTTTAATCATAGTGATCATAGTTCTCTCATAACTGGTGTCACTGGAGTTGGAAACCTTTCTGATATTTTAACTTGCAAGACTTTCTCTTAGCCAGCACCTCTCCTCTTACTGTAGCTCACACGGCTCGGTTTATGGCAAATAAAATAGAAATGAGATGATACTAATTGGTGACCAACACTTATTGTTGGATAAGGCTTCTTTTTCCTGGAGCTATTAATCTGGATAGTTGGTATCTAAAATAGCAGTGTCTGTTAGCTGGACACCAAAGCATCTAACAGTATTCTAACATGTATTCTGTGTATATCTAACACAGGACAACTTTGAAAATAGGTCTTAAAGTTTGCTATCCTGTATAAAAATAAACATTTTTACTACTACTACTACTATTAAAAAAAAATTACCAATAAAAACGCAATCAGTTTTTCATATTTGAGATTGTTGATGAAAAGGTATTCCACATACTTTGTATTCACTATTAACATGTATTTACCCCAAACAGTTTAAGTGGATTAGATGCAGAATAGATTCAGATATTCTTCAGACAGCCCCACTATCCATTAAATATGATTCATTTCAGACTTTACAGGATTATCTACTCAACTCTCAAAAATCCTGTAAGGCACTGTCATGTTACAACAGGTGCTCATAAAATCAATAAAATCATTAATCACTTTTGCAGTAAGGGTAATACTATGGTATTGAGGATTTTAATCAAGGAGGTATAATTTAGGAGCATATTGAGTGCAAAGCAGAATGTGAAAGACTATTCATACAAGTCTGCAATGTTAATAACATGGAGCAATGCGTCAAAGAGCCCACAAGAGATGACGCAGTCCTGGATTTAGAACTATCTAATACAGAGGGTGTAACTGATGGATGCAAAGCAAGGGAGCATTTTTGTACCAGTGAACATAACATAGTCCAGTTTAGTATCAGAAAAACTCTAGTTACCACTGATGGTGAGACTAAAATCAGGGCATGTAGGAGAATTAATTTTACTGGTATGAGGGATGAACTCTCTGAATGGGATAGGAAAGCCACATTTAAGTATCCAGTGACTGAGACTAAATGGAACAAACTGGTAAATAAACTATAGACACATGAAGACAAGTATGTGCTCTTATCTATAAAATAAAACAAATACGACAAAAAAATATCCATTGTTATCTAATATGAAACTGAGGAAATAAGATAAACAAAACTCAATAAGAGGTTTAAAACAGATTACACAGGGAATACTGAAAAAGCATCAGGAAATTTTCAAGAATTGCCATGTGGCAATTAGGAAGGCAAAACGAGACTTGGAAATGAGTGTTCATCCAAGTCAAGGTCTAACCTAAAAAACCTTTTACAATTATATCAGTACAGTAAGGAAACCTCTAATGCAGTAGGTCCCATGAGGGAAGGTAATATATACAATAAATAATCAATGAAACTGACATGACTGAGTTCATTAATACAAGTTTTTTGTACAGTATTCAGTATTAAAGAGACTATGGAACTTCCGTCAACTATACCTGGAGATTCAGCACCTAAACACCTTATAGTGGACTTGTCTTTAAACCTTTACTTAATAATGCTCTGGAACCAGCTGCATTACTCCCCCATGATTGGGGAGTGTGGCAAGGAACTAGCAGAGGCTACATAAGATATAATTTTCCATTCACTTAGAGATGGGACAGTCCCTAATGCCTGGAAAGACGTTGGTTATACTAATATTTGAAAAGTGTAGCAAGAGCAACCCAAGTAAAAATAGGGAAGGGGACATTGTTTAACCAGGAGAAATAGGCCAGTTAGCTTGACTTCTACTATTTGCAAATAACCTGAATCAATATTAAAGAGGAAATGGAGAAGTTTGTGACATTGGATGGGCTTTCGGAAGATATACACAGCATGACTTTCAGAAAGCAAGATTGTGTACTACAAATTTTATTCATTTTTTATGAACCTGTTAGGCCTTGGATAGCAATAGCCCAGTGGATATTATAGATCTGGACTGCTCGAAGGAATTTGATATTGTGCTCTGTGTTGAATTGGTTCCCTTGTTAGTATAATTTTTTTTTTGATGCAACATAATAGCATGGGTTAACAGCTGGCTCACAAACAGAAGATAGAGGGTAGTACGTAATGGATATAAATCCTCTTGGGCACTGCTCACAAGTGGGGTGCTGCAAGGACCTGCACTGGGACCACTGTCGTTTAATATATCTTTATAAGTAAACTGAATAAGAATATACAAGCTTAGTTTGGACAGCTCAATTTACTCATGGTACAAACTGCAAATACAGTAACAAGTGTGGAAGATCAGAAATGATTAAGAATGATTGGGATATTTTGGAGAAATGGGCAATAAACAACAGTATGAAATTCGATTCAGACAAATGTGTGGTGTTACATCTGGGTAAAAAACAAAATGGAGTTGAAACAAAGAAGCAGACTTTGTTGGCAGAAAAGGAATTTTAGATCCATCCAGTATTCCCCTTGTCCCTGTCAATTCCTTCACCACTGACCCTAGTTGGTCATAGGTGTCACTTCCTCCCCGCGTTCCATTACCTAATATGTCCCTGTGCCTATCCCACACATGCTTGAAGCTCCTCACAATCTTTGGCCCCACCACCTCCTCTGGCAGGCTGTTCCAGTCATCCACCACCCTTTCCGTAAAGAAGTATTTCGGCACATCTCTCCTAAACTTCCTCCTCTTAGCTTTATTGCATGTTCCCTTGTTCTAGTGTCTTCTTTTCTCCACTTGCACCTTGTTTACTCCTGTGAGGTACCTGAAGGTTTCAATCATGTCCTGTCTCACTGTCCTCTCCTCTAAGGAGTACATGTTGAGTTTCTGCATCCTTTTCTTATATGACTTCTCGTACAATACCCTCACCATTTTGGTTGCCCTCCTCCATACCACCTCCACCCTTTCAATGTCCATACAAACATGCAGCCTTCAGAACTGGACACAGTACTCCAGATGGGGCCACATCAATGAGCAATACTACAGCACTACCACCTCCCTCCTCCTACTAGAAATCCCTCTCCCCATGTACCCTAGCTTCTTGCTAGCGTTTCCTACTGCTTTGTCACACTGCTCAGCTAGAAACATAGAAGTTGATGGCAGATAAGAACCTCTTGGTCCACTTGGTCTGCCCTAGTTTCCCTACCTACATTGTTACTGCACACCCTACTTGGTTCCGGCTTACACCCCCCCCTTTGCATCTAAGATTCCCTTGTGCCTATTCCATGCATTCTTAAATCCTGTGACTGTTTTAGCCCCCACCACTTCCTCTAGGAGGCTGTTCCAAGCATCCACCACCCTCTTAGTGAAGAAGTACTTCCTCACATTTCCTCTTAGCATCCTCCTTCAGCTTCATAGTGTGCCACCTTGTCTTTGAGCACCTTTTTCTTTGGAGACTGCTCCCTTCCTGTACCTTGTTTATTCCAGTGAGGTATTTGTATGTCTCTGTCATATCTCCCCGTTCCCGCCTGTCATCTAGGGAGTACATATTTAAATCCTTTAGCCTTTCTTCGTAATGCTTTTGATGCAGGCCCTGCACCATTTTGGTTGCCCTCCTTTGCACTGCCTCTACCCTATCTATGCCCTTTCAGAGAAGGGGTCTCCAAAACTGTACACAGTACTCCAGGTTGGGTCTCACCAGTGGTCTGAACAGGGGTATAGTTACCTCCTTCTTTCTGCTGGTGATACCCCTCCCTATGCATCCTAGCATTCTGCTAGCCTTCTCCACTGCCTTGGCACACTGTTTAGCTACCTTCAGGCCATCTGAGATGATAACCCCTAGGTCTCTTTCCTGCTTTGTGACTACCGATATTTCCCCTCTGAGTTGGTACAGTGCCCCTGGGTTTCTGTGCCCTAAGTGCATGATTTTGCACTTTTTTGTGCTGAATTCCAACTGCCAAACTGTGCACTTGAGGTCATCAGATATGATGACCACTCTGTCTCTTTCTTGCTTGGTGACTGTAAGCTCCATCTCATGTCCATGTTCTGTAAAGCTGCTGCTGGGTGTAAAGACAATTTCCTACTGTCTGATCTTTCTCTCCAATGAGGGCTGAATATGGTCTTGCTGTTCCGTATGGTCTACTTCCTTATCATGGATTCTATGTGATATTAGTGAAAGCAAAATGGCAATGGGAAAAGAGCAAGGGAAAAAGGAGTAACCATCACATAACAGCGATCACCAAAATGGCGAGTGAGTTTCTGCAGGGGACTTCACCATCTGTACCCCCCTTTCTATATATAAACATCACTGGGGGGGACACACTGGGAAGGGGGAGAAGGCTGTAGGTCACCTTTTTGGTAACCACAGTTTTTCCATGTCGCCCTTTTCCCCTCGCTGTTTTGCAGTCATGGTTTTGACATTTGTGATCCTGCACTTGCAGTTTTCACAGGATACCTTAGAATGTGGTCCTCTGATATCCAGGCCTCACATAATGGAGTTTCGTGCCACTTTGGATATTTTCTAATACATTATGGTTCGATGGATGAGATATCCTGAAAAAAGACACAGTAGGTTTGTAACTTACCAGTAACAATAGATCTTTGAGAGGATCTCCTTCATAGAGCCATACTTTTTCCCACTCCTTATCCCCCTCTTTGAGGACTTGTTTTCCTGCATGGTCTAGTTTGGCAGCCTATTTAATAGTCTGCTTGGTCTCTGAGCATCTATTCTCCCTGCCTCTCCTGTTTGATTGGCAGGGGCTACTATCCTGGTTTCACTGGCCATGCCTGGCTCAGAACTCCACTACTTCCGGGTCACGTGGTGAGCGAGCAATGGAGTAGACGTCTCTGTCAGTGCTCCCGAGCCCCGCTGTAAAGTTTATTTCTGTCGCGCTTGTCTAGATTCCCTACGTAGCCAGAAATGCTTGGTGGGACACCCGATTTGTTACTGCTGCACACGAAGAATCGATCGAGTTGTTCGGAGGTTTGGGGAGCCAGTATTGTGTTGCCGGTACAGTGCGCAGTAGGAGAGGCCGAGATGGAGCAAGGAAGCCTCGAGCCTCTGGCAGCCAGAACCCCAGCGACCAAGCGGTCTAAACCTCACTCGCCAGATTTGGAGGTATCGGAGGACTGGAAGGCGGAGGGCCAGGAGGAACAATCAACAGCTGAGGACATCACGGAGATTAAACAGCTCCTTAAAGGGCTGGTATCTGATTTTTTGGTTTTGAAACCGGCATTGCAGGCTCTTACACAGCGAGTTGGTGATGTGGAAGTCAGGATGGCATCGCAGGAAAAAAGTAGGCACCATTGACCAGGAAGTGGTCCACTTGAAAAGCAGGTCAAGAAATTGGAAGGCGGCTGGAAGATCAGGAAGCGAGGGCCGTGGGAATAACCTAATAGTGGCAGGGCTCCCTGAAGATCAGAGAATGCAGTTGCGTGGCTTTTATGCAGGAGCTGTTGCTGAAGCTGTTTGCAGGCCCACCCGTTCAGCGATGTATATAATCTCGAGAGGGCCCATCGTGCATTGAGGAGACCCTCCACCGGGAGCTCGCCCCAGTCATAATAATGCGCTTTTTGAACTATAAGGAGAAAATCCATGTTCTAAATAAGGCTAAAGCTAATAGAAATTTATTTTGGAGGGGTCTCTCTCTGGCTTTTCCAGGACTTGGTTCCCTCGGTGAGGGAGAAGCAGAAGGCATACAGTAACATTAAAAAAAAGTTGTATATGGCAGGACTGAAATTCAGGCTCCAGTATCCAGCTACTTTGGTGGTTAAACTCACAAGTGGGGATGAAGGTACTCTACTCGGAGGAAGCTCTTGAGAGTCTTAAAGTGGAACTGCCGGACTTGTTTAAATCGGGGACCTGAAGGAGAAGAACGGGCTGGGAAACTATCCATAAGATGACGAGAATTGGAACTTGAATGGGAACTTAAATAACACTGTGGACTCCTGAGAATGCTGAGAAGAAGCTTATCAGGCTTGGGGTTTCCTTCCCCCTTTTTTTCTTTTCCTTCTCCCTGTTGTTTTTTTTCTTCCCTAAGGGGGATTTGTAATGTTGATTAACCTACTGCAGCAGACTATTTTAATGGGAGAGATCTAAACTATTGGACATTGGGCTCCCCCCTGAAAATTTTAAAGGAAGGGGCGGTATCAAGAGAATAGGGGTGAAAAGCTTTTGTGAGGTAATATGGGGTTTGGGAGCGACTAGAGGCATCTCACGAGCCAACTCACACACGTTCCGGGCAGATTAGGGAGGGCGATCGGAGGATCGGGGGCAGAATCAAGGGGTGTTTTGAGGGGGGGAGGAAGGAAAGAGAGAGAATCCATGATTGGCAACTCAAGAAAAGTTGACAATATGGGGGAGGGGATTGAGGCTGTAGATGTAGTAGATGGGGCTAATTAAAATTTTATCTTGGAATGTGAAAGGTCTCCAAAGTAGGAAGAAAAGGCTGGTAGTACTTAGATATATTGGCCAGATGGGGATACATGTTGCTGCGCTTCAAGAAACCCACCTTTTGACTGAGGAATCGCACTTACTTAGAAAAGGTTGGGTAGGTACAATCGTAGGACTGGGAAATGCGAAAGCCTCGGGTGGGGTAGCGATACTTGTCTGGAAGGGGTGTCCCTACACAATTGGGTCCACTCGAGTTAGGGAAGATGGTAGAGGGTTATATATGATAGGCTCTTTTTTTGGGTTTCCACTGGTCTGTGCCTCTATTTATGGGCCCACACCAGCTAAGTCAGAATTTTTTGCCTCATTGGAGGCGGATAGGTTACACTTCCTTATGGGCCGTTAATCATGGCAGGAGATTGGAATGTTTGTGTTGACAATAGGATTGACAGAAAACCTCCTTCTAACAAAGGGCCTACTCCACCACAGCTAGCGCTATACAGATTTTTGGAAGTTACAGTATTAGCTGACCCATACAGGGTTTACAGAGCTGGAGGGACTGAGATGACATTTTATTCTGGAGTGCATAAGACTTTCTCGAGGATTGACTTCTTTTTGGTCAATAGGGAAGTTTTAAAAGGGGTCGTAGGGATTTATACTTATGAGAGAACACTTTCTGACCACTCCCCAATACAAATGGTATGGAAGATGGATCATATTCCTCTAAACCATATCGGTGGCGTCTAGACGATAGGCTATTAATGATGAGCAACTTGGCAACTAGTTTGGAAGGTAAACTTAAAGAAATTATTCAAGATCAAATCCCAACCCTTAGCAACAGGAATTTGGCTTGGCCTGCATGCAAAGTTTTGTATGCGGGATGGGCTCAAGAATACTCTGCTAGGTACAATAAGCTTACTAGGGCTCGGGAGGAATTCATAATGGGGGCCATTAAATCCTTGTCTCCTTTGGAGGGATCCTCTAAGGAGATCGACAGGGAGCTAAGAGAACTGAAAGAGGAGTTTAAAGGGATCTGGTATTATAGGGCAGACCGATGGCTGGAGAGGATGAATGCTAAATATTTGCTGCAGGGAGATATACCAAGTCAGTTATTGGCTCATCGGATTAAGGAGTGGGAGGCTGAAAGGACGATTGTGGCAGTGCAGTTTGGAGACCAGATGATCTCAGAGCCTCAGCAGTTGGCTGACGCCTTTGCGGACTATTATGCTGCGTTATATCAGGTGGGGGCCCCTAAGTCAGTGATTGAGATTAGTGGGTTCTTAGATCAGATCACCTACCCTATAGACTTACTCTGGAACAGGCCTGTGCTCTGGCTGCCCCAATATCAGAATTGGAAATACTTGAGGTTATCAAAGATCTACCAAATGGAAGGCACCAGGGCCTGATGGCCTTTCGCTAAATTTTATAAAGTCCATGCAGAGACGATTACACCTTACTGAAAGAACTTTTTTTAGCTATTATGAGTGAAGGGGTTCCCCATCCTCCACTTTACCAAGCTTATATTGTGCTGATTCCGAAGCCAGATAAACCCAGGCATCTACCAGGTAATTACAGGCCCATAGCCTTAATGAATCAAGATATGAAGATACTCACAAAAATCTTGGCCAATAGGGTTTTGAAAGTTGCCCCTTTATTGATTAACCAAGAACAAGTAGGGTTTATGCCGAGGAGGGGGGCCCAAGATGCTCTGAGAAAACTTCATCATATCCTAGAGAGAGCGGCCGATTCTGAATCTGCTATGGCTTTAATAGCGTTGGATGCTGAGAAGGCATTCAATCGGGTTTCCCATCAATTTTTATTTCTTACAATGGAGAGAATGGGATTCCCGAAGGAGCTTTTGGTAGGACTTAGAAATCTGTATAAAGCCCCTACAGCCCAAATTTTGTGTAATGGCTATCTTTCTAAGGAGGTTTCCCTCCAGAATGGGACAAGGCAGGGCTGTCCATTGTCACCTATCTTATTTAACCTCTACCTTGAGCCCTTGTTGAGATTTTTGGGGATGGAATCAGGAGTACAGAGGATTGAAGTTGTGGGGCTTGAGCTTAAATTATTGGTATTTGCTGATGATATTTTGCTTCATTTAGCCAATCCGCTGAAAGCTTTCAGAGGGCTTTGGAAATTATTGAGAACTTTTTGAGGGTGTCTAATTATAAATTGAATTTGTCTAAAATTCAGGTTCTCCACTCACAGCTCATACTCATAGGGCCGACTTCGATCATTTTCGGATTAATTGGGCTCCGGATAAAATTAAGTATTTGGGGATATGGATTCTGGCTAGATCCGCAGTTGGGGTGGAAGAAAATGTGGATGGGATCGTAGTCAAAATAAAGCAAGATATTGAAAGGTGGAGGAGGCTTCCTCTAAATTTCACTGCCAGAATGGGTCTAATTAAAATGAACCTCCTGCCTCGACTGCTTTATCCGATTTGTCTTTCTCCTTATTGTATCCCCAAGAGCAAGTTCACTTATATTCAAAGGATTATTCTGAATTCCTTTGGAGCTCTAAACCTGCTAGGAAAAAACATGTTGTGTTGCCTCCCCATCAGGAGGGAGGCATGCAGGTTCCAGATCTGATGTTATACTATGTTGCAGGACAACTTGGGTATATGGGGCGATGGGATAGACAGGTGAATAATGAGGTATATATTCCAACTTGGTTGTGGATTGAAAAGCTTGTTCTGGAGGGCCTAAAGCTCTCCCCCAAATGCCCTTCTATATGTGGACCCGGCGACTTTGCCAGGTATCAGCAACCAATGTCCAATATATAACTCAGTTAAAGCGTGGTGGGAGTGGTTATCTCTGGGGCAAAGGAGAATACAAAGAGGGGCTAAGGACCAGCCTATAGTGGGAAATCCTAATTTTCGAGTGGGGAACCGGGTGTTGAGTGGGCAATGGAGGCCATTGTTATTGGACTTTAAAGTAGCAGATTGTATGGATGCAGATGGGGTGCACTTGCCTAAGCCATCTCGAGATTGGGACTTCTTTAAAAAGATTCAGTTAACTACACTCTTGCAAAAATTTATACAAGAGCGTATAACAGAAGGGGAAAATCAAGTTTTTTACATGGGAGCAGTTAAAGAATCTGGATCTTTCATGTCATCCCTTGTCTAAAGTATATAAGATTTTGCTGGATTTTGTTGGTATCGGTACTGGAAATAGGACTCTATACTGGGATAGGGTTTTATCCCCCCTGAGAATTGATTGAATTGAAGTGTGGAAATATAAGAAATACCAGCCCATTCCAAGATATACTACTATGCAATTTTTTATTTGTTCAAACATCTACTACACTCCAGCTAAATTGTGTTCTAGTAAACTCAGACAGACAGATCAATGTTTCCGATGTGACCGGGACTCTGGAGATCTACTACATGTTTTGTGGTTTTGCGCTAGGATTCAACCACTATGGGTCCAGATTAAAGAAAAAATGGACCCGGTATTAAATTATGCGGAGTATATCTGCCCTGAAATATGCATACTTGGGGACATGGGTAGAATATCATCGAATCTTGTTAAGTGACATGTATCTCTCTTATCAGCAGTGGTCAAAGCTTTTGTTCTTAAGCATTGGAAAGATGATAACATTTATACTTATGACCAATGGCTGGGGGACTTTCTCCAAATCTTGGAAGACTTAAGCAGAATATGTGGTGGAAGGAATAAGACAATATTTGACAAGAAATGGGAGCCCTGGAGGCAGTGTACTCATTACAGTGGAAATGTCCTCGGGTCCGGATCTGTCTGTCTGAAGAGTAGTACCTGGTCTAGTTTTCATAAGACTAACCCTTCGGGGAGCGTTGTTATAGATGAAATGGTGCTTAAATGTTGAGAAGTTACGCATCTCTTTATATATATCTCTCACATTTGGTTGGAGGTTAAGCTTAAAGGTTTGGTCTTTCTGGGTTGGGGGGTCGGGATTCTCTCTCTTTCCTAGGGGCACAGTTACTCAGGGTCAGACATAAATAGCATCTGAACTTACATGATGGTTGTGAGGGAAATGTGAGTAAGCACGGTCTGCTATTTTTGCGAATATTTTAATGTAACTGTGCATGTATATAGTTGTGGGGTTGTACATAGTTTCCACTTCCAGTTTGGGGAGGTGGGCCCGGGGTAATGCCTCGGGTTGTATGTGTATATGTCTTTGTCTTGGATATTAATGCATAATTTCAATAAAGAAGGTTGCAAAAAAAAAAAGAACTCCACTACTTCCTGCCTCAGTTGTTGCCTGCACAGACTGTCTGCTGGGTTTGGCCAGTTCCCCTTGGTTGTTCCCGTGCTATCCTGGGGGGGTTCTGCAAGTCCACTTAACAGTACAGTGACATTCTGCTGGGTCTGACATGTTGTAGGTAGATTTATAATAAACTGAAGGTGATGGGGACTAGCTCAACTCATGTAGGTGGAGCCATATAGGGGTGGGCCTGGGCAGCATAAGGTGGGTGGCCCCAACTATGCAAAAATTCACTGTGGAGTCCTAGTGTCTGTCCACTCTAACCAATGTATTATGGCTCTTTGGAGGCAATCATCTCAAAGATCTATAGTTAGTGGTATAAGTGCAGTATTGTTAGCAGTTTTAAAACTATTATTTAATTGCGACTAGTGCCCTAGGAACAGGAGTCGAGGGTCTTTGCATCGTATAACAGGAAGTAAACCTGTAAGCTTCAAGTCTGAGTAGTTTGAAGGAGGGGGAGTGAAACTACAAAACATAGCTCATAGGGCAGACTTTAAAAGAGAAGTGTAGACACAAGAAGAAACACCAATAATCTGTTGGCAAGTGGACAATTTTAAACTTTGGTGAGGCTCTATTATATTTGTACAAGACATGACCCTTATCCAGTTCTGGGTCACATGCTGCTACAAAGTTGAGTAGCTCAGCAAGCAGCACGAGCTCAAGACACACGTGTGGTGCCATGCACTGAGACACGCATGTCTTTGCACGTGTTAGTGTGTGCACGTGAAAATGTGAAAATATGAGGAAGTGACCTTAGAAAATAAATTAAAGCAGTAAATAATTAGTATTAAACTGCGATATAAGATAAATCAGGGAACATTACTGTACAATGGCAACATCAATTTTAACTCAGAATGGGTACTTGTGTACATTGCATAAACTGCAGTATATTTAAAATAGCTGATGAAGGAACAATCCATGGTGATTTTATGTGTGGAGAAATGTGTGCAGAATCGAGAATTATTAGGTAAGGTACAGGACTTCACTAAAAGACCGGAGCAGTTGGAATACAATCATGCAGGGATGACTGAGAAACTAAGAGTTTTAACTAGCTTGAACAAGGAACCAGCAGGTAGTGAACTGATTATGGCAGGGGATGGTAATTCCAAGAGGAAACTGGAGAAGCCAAATACTGAAGCAGATAGTCAAGAGGAGTGGTACACGGTTATGTCAGTAAAAAGGAAGAAAAGGGGAAGAAGTCCTCTGAAAACAGGAGGTGAAATAGAGTACGGTAAGAAAGTAGAAGCTGAACATTTAAGTGGTAATAGGGGAAAGGCAGGTAGTAGAAAAAAAGTGGAGTCAGATTGGAAGAAAAGGAGGATAATACCACCATTGTACTTCAAAATAGATTTGGTGAATTATCACAAGAGATGCCCCAAGATGAACTGTCTGAAAATGTGTCAGATGAAAACCCAGATTCTGAAATAGCAGATAATAGTTTCATAGTTTGATACACGCTCAGGAGGCCAAGGTCTATTAATGAGCTTATCACCTGAGGGTGGAATAACACTATATATAATCAAATTTGGAGTCACCCATAAATTGATCTAAATTATGTGTGAAGCTTTCAATGGTTTTACTCTCTACAACAGAAGATGGTAAGGTATTCCATAAGTTAACAATTCTTTGAGAAAACCAGCGGATCCTTTTTTTTGGTCTACAGTTTACACCTTTTAACCTGTAATTATGAGATCTTATCTGTGGTATATAAAGATTTCTTTCAATACCTATTGTTTCAAATAGCCCATGTTCTCTTAAGGCTTTAAAAGTTAAACAGAGATCCCCTCGTAATTGTCAATATTGGATGGAATATAGGTTCAAACTTTTTAACCTATCTCTGTATGTTTTATCTTTCATACCATAGATTTTTTTAGTAATTTTTCTTTGTACTCCTTCAATTTGCTTTTTACCTCGGGCTGTGGTAGGTGTACAAAAGGTCCACAATATTCCAAATGTGATCTCACCAGACTAGTATAAAGAGGTAATATAACCTGAGCTTGTCTACTTTTTATATTTTTCCAGATGCACCCCATTATTCTTTGGCATTTCTTAACTTTAAGCAATGTATTATTTTCAAAGTTAAGTGAGTTATCAATATTTATCCTAAGATATTTTTCGTTCTCAGTTTCTTGTAACTTTACACTATTTATAAAGTAACTATTTTTCAAGTTATAGTGACCCAAATGCATTATTTTACACTTTGTTTTGTTAAACATCATTTTGTTGTTTTTTGCCCCAGTTTCTAAGATATTTATTTCCTTTCGAAGTGTTATACTGTCTTTACTGGAGTTAACAATACAACCTATTTTACAACCATCTGCATATTTTGATATCCAGACTTTATCAGTGGTTTTCATAGTATTGATTAAGATGTTAAATAATACTGGGCCCAGAATGGATCCTTGGGGAACCCCACAACTGACTTCTCCCCATGGTGACTTTACCCCTTTAATCACTGTACAGTACATTGTTTGCATTTATATGACCATGATTCAATCCAATTAATCAAAATGGATGGGAATTTTAAACTTGCCAAGTGATTTAGTAATATTTTTGCTAGATCTAAAAATATTATATCCACTGAAAGACCAGCGTCTAAAGCAGCACTGACATTCTCAAAAAAGTGAAGTTGGTTAGTTAAACAAGATCTTCCTTTTATAAACCCATGCTGTGTTATATCTTGGAGGTTACTTAACTTCATAAAATTTTCTATTCTACACAGAATTAGCCTTTCTAGGATTTTTCCTATCACCGAGGTTAAACTTATTGGTCGATAATTAGATGACAAGTTTTTATTTCCAGATTTATGAATAGGAGTAACAACTGCCTCCTTCCATGTAGATATGCTTTTCCCTGCTTCAAGTGATAGACTAAACAACTTACAAAGTGAGCTTGTGATATTTATTGCAATTTCTTTAAGGAAGGTTGGGTGTATACCATTTGGGCCAGCCGATGAGTTTATTTTTAGTTTTTGTATTTCCCTCAGAACCTCTTCTACCATAATAGGAGTAAATTAACATTATTATATTCTATTCCAGAAATGATAAATTGTTCCTTGACTATAAAAGTACTAAGGAAAACATTATTGAATTCTTTAGCCATTTGAAATTCATCACTAATGTTACCGTCGTTTGTTTGGAGAGGACTAATTGTAGATTTAGAGCCTTTTAGTGAACCAACATAGTTATAGAATTTCTTTTTGCTGTCTAATGTATCTGTTGCTAATTTATTTTCTATATCACTCTTTGCTTTCTTGATAAGATGTTTTGACCTATTTGAGACTTACTTATATCTATTCCACAAATTTTGTGATGGTTTTTTCTTATAGTTTTGATAACATTTATGTTTTTTATTAATTAGTCTTTTAATTTTGGTATTCCACCAAGCTGGATTTCTAACTCCTTTATTATATTTCTTCCTATATGGAACCCAATTCTCTAAACAGTAATCAAGTCTAGACTGTATGAAGGTCCAGGCTTGGTCAACTTTAAGTCCTGACAGTTCTACATCCCAGTCACAACTAGATAGATATTGATTTATTTTTGAGTAATTCACTCTGTTATAGGCCTTAATTAAGGTATTCCCTTTAGTTTCCATTGTCTTTGCTTGAATATGAAACTTAATCATGTTGTGATCACTGTTCCCAAGTGGTTCTAAAATTATAGGTCGGTGTACTATTGGTCTCATATTAGTTAAAACATATCTAAGACAGAACTATCTCTAGTTCCTTCTTGTACTAATTGATCCAGATCATGACTGATTATAATTTCCAGAAAGAAATTCTCTTAAGTTTCCAGTACAAGTATGTTTAACCCAATCAATATTAGAAAAATTGAGATCTCCTATTAGTATGTAATTATCAGTTGGTTCAAAGTTATTTATTATTTTAAGGAATTCAGTATTCTGTTTTTTATTTATGTTTGGTGGTCTATAAGCCAAGCCTATACATAATTTTTTAATTAATGAAGCAGGAATTGAATCTATCTGTACCCAGACAATTTCACTTTCTTCTGTTACAGGAGAAATACAGTATGATGTTAGGTCTTCAGAGACATACAGAGCTATCCCTCCCCGTTTGTGATTCCCGTTCTTAATAAATTTTTTGAAACCAGGGATATCGGTATCCCAACTGTCGTCATGAAACCATGTTTCAGTTATCCCACAAATGGATAGATCTTTTTTAATTATATACTTTAGTTCATCCATTTTATTGGTAAGACTTCTGGCATTAAGTAAAAGAACTTTTATGTCACTGGTATGCTTATACATAACTATATGAAGATAAGGCAAGTGATAATTATGGGAGATTATATGATAAAATATACAGATCAATATATCTGTAAGGAGGATAAAGAACATGGGATGGTCAACAGTTTTTCAGGATCAGGGGTGCAAGATTTAACTAGGATGACAGATAATATTTTAAAGGAAACTGGGTATAACCCACTAGTGGTGGTCCATATTGGAATTAATGACTTGGGAACAAAGACATTACCATATACACAAGAGGATTTCAAAAAGTTGGTAGATAAGTTAAAGGAAAAAAATAGTGAAATTATTATATCTGAGATTCTTCCTGAACCAAGAGCTTCTGTATATAAGAACAAAACAATCTGCCTAGCAAATGCCTGTCTAAGAAAATGGGCACAACAAAATAGATATAATTTTTTGAGACATTGGGATGTATTCCACGGCAAAGCAGAAATGTATGGTAGAGCTGGTTTACATTTAAGTTTTAGAGGAAGTAGATTATTAGGAATAAGGATTAAAAATGAAGTCAATAGGTGTTTAAACTAAATGGAAAGGGGGGAGAAAGGATTTTAATGATAATCCCAAAGTAGACAAGATTACTGCTAGTAAAAACAGAAAACTTGGACTAGTAGTGCAAGGGTCATGTTCTGTAATGCAAGAAGCTTAAATAAAGAAAAAATGGAAGACCTGAAATTCATCATAGATAAAGAAAATTTGGATATGCTTGGAGTAACGGAAACTTGGTAGTGTAAGGACAGCATTTGGAACAAAAATAAACCTGTCTTTCACCTAGTTAGTAAAGAAAGAGAACATAAGAAGGGTGGGGGAATAGCACTGTGTATTAGGGATGGGATTGAATATATACATGATAATACTTCAGGGGTGTATGAAAACAACCAGATACTTTGGGTGGACAGCATGGGGTTCTATGGTACAAAGTTTAAAATGGGAGTCTGTTATAGACTACCAGACACTCCAAAGGAGGAAACTGAAACATGTATTAAGGACATCATAGCTGTAGCAGAAAACAATGACATAATTCTGGTTGGGGACTTAAATATACCAGACATTGTCTGGATGGGATTAAATCACCCAAGTAACTCTATGGCCAATAGGATTCAGTCAGAACTGTATTCAGCATGTATAGGTCAGTGTATAGAAACACCAGCCAGGGGAAACAATATTTTAGATGACATACTAACAAATATTAATGAGGAGATTGTAAATGTTAATCTCCTCAACCTTTAGGAATTAGTGATCATGATACTATACAGTTCCAAATCCAAAAAGGCAGACCGGTAATAAGGGGTAAGACAATACATAAATTATATAATAAAGCTAATTATGTGGCCATTAAACAGGAACTAGCAACAATGGATTGGAATAAGTTGACAATGGGGTTATCAACGGAGGAATGTTGGAACACCTTTGTAAATATCTTAGAGGGAGTAAGCCAAAAGCACACACCAATAAAAGAAATGTATAATAGTAGGGTTAAAAAAACAATATGGCTAACAAAGAAAATTATAAAATTAAGTAATAGAAATAAAATGTTTTATAATGAATAAAAAAAACTATCAGATGGAAACAAGCTGAATTATAGACAATCACTATAGAAATTAAAAAAAAATGTTGCAAAAAAAGCAAAATGAACCACAGAATTTAGACTGGCAAATGCAAAAGAGGATAAAAAAGGGTTATTTTCATATATAAATGATAAGAAAAATCACATAAGAGCCATTGGTCCCTTAAACATTAATGGTATAGTGTATACTAAACCTAAGAAGATGGCAAGATAATTCAATGTCTTCTTTAGCTTATTTTTAGGCAAGGTAGATGATAGGAAGGCAGAGGGTATATTGGAGACTGTAGGATCTGAATCAATAGAATTTATCACTAGTTAAAAAGTCCTGGAGAAAATCGAACAACTAAAAGTTAATAAATCTTCCGGACCAGATAACCTGCACCCAAAGTTCCTAAAGGAACTAAACAATGAATTGGCGCCAAATATAGCAGATATAGATATAAGATCATTAAAAGAAGGATATGTTCCAAGGGACTGGAGAAGTGCAATTGTGGTTCCTATTTTTAAGAAGGGTAGTAGGGCTGATCCTACGAATTGTCGACCTGTCAGTCTGACATCGATGGTGAGAAAGGTTATTGAAAGTTTGATAGTTGATGAAATTAAAAGATGGATGAGGGATAATAATATGACTGACGAGTTATAACATGGATTTGTAGAAAACAGATCGTGCAATACTAACTTAAGTTTCTACAACTATATAGGGGAGAATATGGATCAGGGAAGAGCAATGGATGTGGTGCTGCTTGATTTCAGCAGAGCTTTTAATTCTGTACCCCATAGAATTTTAATTCTGAAGATCGTTAAGTTAGGTTTCAATACCACCATTATCAAATGGATTGCACACTAGCTAATGGACAGAAAGCAGTCAGTAAGAATACATGGGTATACCTCATATGAGATTGGGTGGAAAGTGGAATACCACAGGGGTCGGTGCTGGACCTGTTGCTTTTTGTATATATATATATATATATATATATATATATATATATATATATATATATATATATGTGACCTCAAAATTAATAGTGGTAATAAACTGGTCAAATTTGCAGACAATGTTAAGATCGGGGGTGTTGTTGATTCATTTGATGACAGGCTAAAGTTTGCTCAAGATATTCTGACTGTGGTAGATTGGACAGAGAAAATGGGATGAAGCTGACTCTGCAGAAGTGTAGCATTTTGCACATGGGGAAGAAGAATATAGGACAGGATTACAACATCAAAGGGACAAATTTGAAAACATCAGAGTGTGAAAAGGATTTGGGAATATATATTAAGAATAATTTAAAAAGTGAATCCCAATGTAAATATGTAGCTAATAAAGCTAGGTACTTAATGAATAGTGTAAGGAGAAGCTTCTTTTCCAGAAATGAAACCGTTTTGCTGCCTGTATATAACAGCTACGTAAGACCAGTTCTTGACTATGATACACCAAGCTGGAGTCCACAGTAGTGAAAGATATAAGGTTAATTGAAAGACCTCAAAGGTCATTTACAAAGTTAATAGCAGGCTGCGGAGGGAAGTCATATGGGGAAAGGTTAAATTACCTAAATCTATGGCCATTAGATCTATGCCGAAAAAGAAGGGACTTACTTTTGTTATATAGGATATTGAAAGATGATTTGTTGAGGGGAGATTTGGGTTTAGAATCAAAGGACCACAAATATGACATAAGAGGACATACGTTTCAAATTAAGGAAAAACAGTACTGATCTGAGGCATGGAAGCACAGCTTTGTGTCCAGATCTGTCAAATGTGGAATGAATTATCTGAGGAAGTAATCAATGCACCTAGTTTTGAAGCCTTCAAAACTAGATTGGATAGTTACGTAGAGGTTAGTAAATCTGTTACTTCCACTGTATAGTGGGGACAGCTGAAATGGGAAAGAGCCTTCTGTTGTCCTATGCACCCAAGTATGATAATGATCCTTTCCAAAAGCTGTTAATCATTAAGCCTGAGGTGTAGACTTGGTAGGTTTCTGTCAGGCTGATGGTTTTCATCCATCTCTCTGGCTCTCTGGCCCTCTGAGCAAGGTTATGTTGGGGCATACTCTATACAGAGAAGGAAGTACAGTACATATTGTAGGTATAATTTTTGATCTCGACCAGTGTAGGAGGCCCAGGCTGAGATGGTACAAAAATGCATCTCATCTAGGGGCAGTAAGTGATGATATGTGAGTGGAGAAATGGTTTTCATACACAAAGTTGGCTGCCGCAAATAAAAAAAAAAAACTGCTTTGGAAGCTTGATACCTACTAGTGTGGTGTCCTGATTGCTGGAAGAAGTGCAGCACCAATGGAGTTCATACTCCTGAACCATACTGCTTTGGAATCTTCTTGACCAATAGGAATGCAAAATATTCCCAGCCAATGTTATAATGAGAGCTTAAAGCAGCAGTACTACAGTAGAACCCCGCTAATCTGAACTGCTTGGGAGACAAAGAATTAGTTTGGATTAGTGGGCATTTATAAAAACAAGATCGTGACTTGGTAACACGAGTTGTGTTGCATGTAGTCTGTTAAGACCCCGGAGTCAGTTGAAAAAACAATTATGACTGACTTACCACATATTATGACTGATTGTTTCAACTAGTTTGAAATTTCTGACTTCAACTAACTGAAGAAAATCCAACCAATTTTTTTCAACTTTCACCAATGTTGAATTTTATTATGTAGTAGTTTGTCGTAGATTTTTAACTTTGCATCTTTTTTTAATTAAAATTTTGACTATAAAAGCTTAATAAAATGTATGGAAAAGTTCCCCCTTCTTTGAAATCAATGGGGTGTGTGCACACAGCCTTCGGCTTATGACATCACAAAACGGGGCTGCATGTGCCTATGTGGGGGCGTGTTGGTGGGTTACGGTCAGGAAGCAGCTCCTTTTTTAGCATTTGGGATTTAGCAGCATTATAACTTCATAAATGGGCAGAAACAAAAGGAATTCTTTATGCCCCTCCACTCTGGGGTAGGTGAGGTATTGCATATGTCGGCGGGAGCAGCAACTAGTTAGCAGCAGCTAAGAAGCTGGCTGCTCTTTAAAATGCAAATACAAAGTGCAGTGAAACAAATCTACACACAGTAGAGACCCACTAAAGCACAATAACCAGTCAAAACAACAACAAAATATACTAAGCCCTTGAAAGTAACAAGTTGAAGCGGGGCAGTAAAACAGTACACAGAATAGAACAAGCATTTGTCAATGCCGAACGTTCGCTTGCAGGTATTTGCAGTGGTGTTTGGCATGTATGGTGCTATACCTTAATGCCCTGTGCGATTGCTGGTATTTGCACAATAAATTGTCAGCATGACCTTTTTGTTACCCCCATTGTGTGCTACATAGGCGGAAACACGTTTTGGGCAGGATGTGAAAAATGACAGCTGTACTACTCATAAGGAAGTGTGGTAAAATGGCAATGTTGAAAATCTGGAGTGGAAATATTGAAAATTCGCAAACCTAGGAGCGTGCGTGGGAACTGTACAATGCACGCTTGTAAAACAATCATTGTTAGGAATTTTTTCACCAAATTGTCAACATTGGCATTTGAAAACCTCTGCTAATGAACAGTGTCACTGTGATTGTCTTACTGTGTGCCATACATTGATTTTGCACACCGACTGCGCCATTGTGCACCACATGGGCGGAAACACGTTTTGAGCAGGATGTGAAAAATGACAGTTGTACTGCTCATAAGGAGGTGTGGTAAAATGGCAATGTTGAAAATGTGGAGTGAAAATATTGAAAATTCACAAACTTACGAGCGTGCATAGGAACTGCACAATGAACACTCATAAAACAGTTATTTGTAGGAATTTTTACGCCAGATTTTCAACATAGCTATTTTAAGATCTCTGCTCATGAACAGTGACACTGTGATTTTCTTAATGTGTCCCATACACTGAGTTCACACACTGACTGTGCCATTGTGCGCTACATGGGCGGAAACACATTTTGGGCAAGATGTGAAAAATGACAGCTACAGTGCTCATAAGGAGGTGTGGTAAAATGGCAATGGTGAAAATCTGGAGTGAAAATATTGAAAATTCGCAAACTTACGAGCGTGCGTAGGAACTGCACAACGCAGACTTGTAAAACAGTCATTTTTAGGAATTTTTTCACCAAATTTTCAGCACAGCCATTTTAAGACCTCTGCTCATGATCAGTGTCACTGTGATTTTCTTAATGTGTCCCACATTGAGTTCGCACACCGACTGCACCATTGTGCGCTACATGGGCAGAAACACATTTTGGGCAGGATGTGAAAAATGACAGCTGTACTGCTCATGAGGAGGTGTGGTAAAATGGCAATGTTGAAAATCTGGAATGCAAATATTGAAAATTCGCAAATGTACGAGCGTGCGTAGGAACTGCGCAACGCACGCTCGTAAAACAGTCATTTTTATGAATTTTTTCACCAAATTTTCAACATAGCCATTTTAAGACCTCTGCTCATGAACAGTGTCACTGTGATTTTCTTAATGTGTCCCATACATTGATTTTGCACTGGCCTAGCCATTATGCTTCACGTGTTAAGCGAGCTACGTTTTGGTGAGATGTGAAAAATGACAGCTTTACAACTCATAAGAAGGTGTGATAAAATAGCAATGTTGAAAATCTGGAGTGAAAATATTGAAAATTCACGAACTTACAAGCCTGCGTAAGAACTGCTAACCATTTCGTAAAACAGTCATTTTTTGGAATTTTGGCACCAAATTTTCAACATGGGATTTTTGGGACCCCTTCTCATGAATGATGTCACTGTCATGGTGTTATTTGAGCCCAAAGGGTGATTTTGTGCAGTAACTGCGCAGTGCCTGCGAAATCACCCTTCACGCCCGAATAACGCCATGACAGATCATTCATGAGAAGGGGTCCCAAAAACCCCATGTTGAAAATTTGGTGCAAAAATTCCAAAAAATGACTGAGATATGCAATAAAGTTGAAACCCCCCTATCTAGCCCATTATACAGCTTACCGGCATATCCTCAGTTCGCGGTCGCCTTTGAAGAGTGCAGTCGTGTTCCCAGTCCACCGAAGATCGTCGCGCCAGAGTCCGGAGGTAAGTATAGGGTGAGGGTGTGGGGAGGCTGGAGTGCGCAGTGGGTGGGTGCGGGTTGTGGGAGGGGCTGGGAGGCAGCGTCGTGGCCGTTTTATTTTACAGGTTTTAAAACAAAAAGCGACGACGTGGGACATTTGCCATGCTGGGGTGGGCTCCCAGCATGGTAGAAGATGGCTGGGGTGAGAAGCCGACGGGGATTGGGCACCCCATCGGCAAACCTATGCAGGGGGCGAGGAGCTGACAGGGATTGGGCACCCCCGTCGCAAAACAAAGGAACGCTACCACGCTGGGATGGGCTCCAGCGTGGTAGCAGGATGGCTTGGGGGGCCATGGAGCTGATGGGGATTGGGCAGCCCCATCGGGCAACAACGCTTGCCATACTGGGGTGGGCCTCAGCATGGCACCAAAGCTTTGGGGGCGTGGACGCTGGGGAGCGTGGTGACACAAGGGGGGGACGGAGGACGCTGTGCTCAGTATGGCAGCGGTGCTCTCCTTTGAAGCAGAGGAACACCGCTGTCATACAGAGCTCCTGCACCCATTGGTGCAGGACCGCCACGCCTGCTCAAGGGAGCAGTGCATTGGATGGGAGAGGCACACCTCCAAAGTGTGCTACTCTCCCAAAACGTTCCTTGTGCATGCGCCCAAGCGAACGTAAAAATAAGCAGCAGTAATACTAGTTACTTAGAAAAAGAACTGTGAGCCTGAAATGCAGTGTAGGTAGGGTCTCTTAAACACCACACAGAAGCTAGAAGGTACCCTTTTGCAAACAGAGCTAATGATCAATATATGTTAGTTTACTAGTAGTCGTAGAATCTGTGAGACTAAAAACAGTTTAAGGGAGGACCCCTAGAAATACCTCCTGTATGGTATACCAGAACTGAGATGTATCCATAGTTTAAATTTAAAGCTAAAAAAAACTCATGCATATTAAAAAAATATTTTCTGACACAGTTTCTGAACTTGTTTTGGCTTTCAGCATGTACACTAATGTGTTTTTTAAAATTTTGTTCATCTTGCCATGAGGACTTTAATATTTAGTCTATCCGATTCCTACAGTGGCAAACAACAAACATTTTGTCCATTGGACCCGACCGATCATGCTCTGCTCTCCAGCCTCCTATGGGTCCTGGAATTCACCAACCAACCACCTGTACCTGGCCTGCTCCATGACCTCGTGGGGAGTCTGACTTACTCACAATGCCACCTTAGTCAGAGAAAGTCCAGCCGGGCCACCAGAAGTAGATCGATGATGATCAATCGCCTTGGTTTTTCAAGTTCGGCCCCCTGGGCCCCACAGCTCCCAAGCCCTCAACCAGCCAGACAAGCCTGCTCAGCATGCAGCAGACACACAGACAGATTGAGTAGTCTTTGAGAGACCATCCTCCTCCTTCCTACTGCCCACTGCCCAGCCCTGGTGGGCCTTACAAACACATCTCATATAGTACCTTGCTCACTGTAGTAGCCTTTTGCCAGTTCGGTCAGGTGTCGGATGATGATTCAGTCGGTGTCAGCGGGTGTCTCCATGGCTCAGGCTGCCACCACTGCTCTACTCGGTGATGGTGCCGTTGTTTGTTTTTTAGCTGTGTGCTCCCTCCTCCCAATCCACATAGTCAGTCCTGAACCCAGACCCACATCCCCACTCCGGTACTCCATGCATTGGAACTATTGCACCTACCACTCCTCCTCCTCGCCGACCCTGAAGACCTGACTGAGACTGAATGAGAATCGCTCGACGGGCCTGGCTGACAGGGTCATGGGCTGATCCCAACCATGACCAGACCACTGACTTGCTGCCTTCATACGATTGCTGCCTGGCTTTGCTGGAGGACTGACTGGGACCTGCACAGCCACCCACTAGTCTCTCTCCAGGCACTGGACACATCAGGACAGTCAACACAGTTAACTTATTTTTAAATTAAAGGCAGAACCACCAAACTTGGTCCTTGCAGAAAAATGCTATTCACTCCGTTGCCCACACAACAACACAGATGCCTCCTCTCCTGACAGTCTCCTTGCCAACCTAGGCATGCTCTCCCCATCACCTTGTGCAGCCAGTCACAGACACTCTCAAGCTCCTTACTTCTCCTTTTTGCTCTCTGAATTGGTGGATGCTTCATGTCCATGAGACAGGGGTGCATTTTACTGGCTCTAAGGCTCAGTGCCGGCAGTTGAGGACCGTTAAATTTTTGAGGCCCTCCTGGCCCCCCTGCTCTCCGCCCACCTCCCCACCTCAGAAAGAAAGAAAAAAAGAGAAAAAACACTGCAGTGCACCACAAAAACCAACCTGGACGGGTCACGGAATAGTCAACTGCAGTGGATTTCAACTCCACTATTTTATGACTGCAATCCAATGTAATAGCAAATGAAAGCAACTACATTGAACTGCAATTGACTATTTCAACTGCCGACCACTGCTCCGGGGTCTAAGTTTGTTGTGGTATGTTCAGGGTTCTGGGGCTATGAGAAGGTGGATGAAGTGCTGTATATTGTGTTTTACTTTGCTGTTTAGGTGCTTAACAGTTAAAAACGTAAAATCCTTATTTTTACTAATGCACTCATTTAAAATAGTCATTTATTGTCTTTTGCTGCAGACTTGTCGCTCTTTTCTAAATTCTAAAAGAACTAAGGGTAGAACTAGTGACACCACTGACTACTGTCTTTAACAAATCATGGGAGGATGGGGTGGTATCTGAGGACTGGAGGAGGGCAGATGTGATTCCACTTCACAGAAGTGGTAGCAGGGCAGAGGCAGAAAACTACAGACCAGTTAGTTTGACCTCAGTAGTAGGGAAAATAATGGAATCACTTCTGAAGGAAAGAATTGTTGAGTACCTAGAGGCCAGCGGGGCACAGAACCCAAAACAGCATGGATTCACAGCAGGAAGGCATGTCAGATGAATCTAATAGATTTCTTTGACTGGGTGACCAAAGTAGTAGACCAGGGAGGGCTGTGGATATGGCCTACCTAGATTTGATCGAGACATTTGACACAGTCCCACACAAAAGATTAATATACAAGTTAGCCAGCCTTGGAGTGGGTCCCAAAGTGGTAGCCTGGATAAAAGATTGGCAGGACAACAGGACACAAAGGGTAATAGTAGACGTAGTTCACAGTGAAGAAAGGAGGGTACCTAGCAGGGTACTGCAGGGTTCAGTACTGGGACCGGTGCTCTTTAATGTCTTTATAAGTGACACTGGAGAGCACCTGGAAGGAAAAGTATGTCTCTTTGCAGATGACACAAAGATCTGCTACAGGGTTGATACACAAGGTGGGGTGGAAAGGATGAAAAGGGACTTGGCAAGGTTGGATGAATGGTCAAATGTATGGCAGCTCACATTCAACGCAAAGAAGTGCAAGGTAATGCACCTGGGAAACAAAAACCAAGGGGAAGAGTACATAATAGTGGGGTGAGATACTAACAACAACAAAAATCGAAAAGGACCTGGGAGTAATTATATCAGATGATCCTTAAGGTGGTAAAGCAATGTGAGAAGGCAGTAAGGAGGTCTGGGGGAATACTAGGATGCACAGGGAGAGGCAACAATAGTAGAAAACAGTAAGTTGTTATCCCTGTGTACTGACAGTTGGTGAGACCCCATCTGGAGTACTGCGTGCAGTTCTGGAGACCCCATCTCCGCAAAGACGTAGACAGAGTGGAGGCTGTTCAGAGGAGGGCAACCAAAATGGTGCAGGGTCTGCACCAGAAGACTTATGAAGAGAGACTAAAGCAGCTTAATATGTATACCCTCGAGGAAAGAAGAGAGAGGGGGGACATGATAGAAACTGTCAAGTACCTTAAGGGAATTAACAAAGTCCAAGAGGGTAGCATCTTTCAGAAAAAGAGATGTGCAAGAACAATGGGGCACAATTTGAAGATAGAGGGGGGACAGCTCAGAGATAATGTTAGAAAGTATTTTTTCACAGAGAGGGTTGTGGATGCATGGAACAGCCTCCCTGAGGAGGTTGTGGAGTCAAGAACAGTGGGAGAATTCAAGAATGCATGGGACAGACATAAAGCAATTCTAGTGGTGGGGTAGAGAGAAGTAAGCTGTTGGTTAACTAGAATCTGCAGCTTATCCATCAGCTAGAAATGGGTAGACTAGGTGGACCAAGTGGTCCTTATCTGCCCTCAAATGCTATGTTTCTATGCTCTTTGCTGCTTTCCCCTGCAGATGGTGCAGCAGCAGTAAGTGAAGGGGATTGCAATCTGGCTGATTCCTGAGCCATAGCGGACATTTTGCAAAACTTTTGACTGCTTCACTATGGCTAGGTATATTGGGCTGATTTTCTTCTTCCTCCTCCTCCTCCTCTCCGAGTTCTGACTCTTGTTCTTGTCCAGCGTCAGGCAGACTGAGACCGTAGATAGTGCTTAGTGCTGGGTACAAAATGTGATTTGCACCAGTGGAGGAAAATTGAGCCATTCATCCAGGCTGATCTCTGATTTTCATAGACAGGCAGGTTTGTTTTACTGACATTGTGGAAGCAATGCGACTCCCTAGATTTACCAACAATCAGGAGAGGAGGTATTTATGAACTGCAGGTGAAAGTTCAAGTTTATTTCCAGGAAAACTCCATTGAGTAAGCTCATTTTCAAGGAGGTCCTGAGCTCACGACACTACAAAAATAGTAGCATGTCAATTACAGAAAGTGCAACATATGAATAACAAGCATTTGTCAATAACGAATGTTTGCTTGCATGGTGTATGTGTCAGGGGTGTATTAAAGTTATGAGCCTGTGTTAGCAAACTGCAACATAGCCTGATAACTTTATTGTTTTTTTGCCACATGTTCAACATAGCCTTCTTATGACCCCGCCTCATGAGCAGTGGTGGAGAAAATGTCCAGTTCCTGCCCAAAAGGTGGTTTAGTGCAGTGACTGAGAAATCACCTTTCAGGATGCTGTGAGAACACAGTTGAAAAATGACAGCTGTCATAGTCATGAGATGCTGTGGAGAAATGGGTATGCTGAAAATTTGTGTCATAACACATGCAATCTGTGTTTATGTTTCCATGGACATCTGCCTGAGCAGAACACCTGAACGTAAGTATGGAATGTATGTGGGCATGGTTACATTGCCCTGTTAACTTTGCATGTCTCAAACAATTACAGAAGTAGAAGGGTTAGTGAACTTACTGTTCTGCCAAGCCTTCCCAAAGTCCTCACTGGCCACAAGCAGAAAGTGCCCAGGACAGAGAAACAGCAACAGAGGTAGCTGTAATGGTGACGGACACCCATTGCAGTCAACCCACCCAAAGCAAGGTTAAATAAAGGGACTTACCTGCGGCAGGGTGCCTGGGTAAATGTCCAAAGTGGTGACGCCAAGGTACCTGTAAAATAAAACATAAAAACAGCCACAAAGAATCCACAACTGTTACGGGGACCAGCAGGGCAGAAGGGATAGGATAGAAATAAAAGTAATACTTACCTGAGTAAGGTAGAAGCCCTCGCTTGGTCAGACCTGCAGAAATAGAAGAGAAATAGGTTAGTTAGATCAAAAAAGCAGTAAGAAAGCAGAAGGAGAGAAAGGGGACTGAGGTTAGGGAAAGGGGGGGCTCAGCTGAGACCCTTTGCCCCTAGTGGTGGTCGAGTGGCCAGTAATTTATTTAGTAGCCCAAGTGGGCTACTGGAGGTTAGTAGCCCTTCTGTAGAAATAAAAGTATTATTGGTGGTCAGTGGGGCTTGGAAATGCCCTGTAAATGGGGGTACAACATAAAGATAGCCCTGGTGGCCTACTGGACTAGCCACGATGTTCTGAGGACAGCATTTATGTTAAAATAAACTTTAAACCCTTCCTCCTGGGTCTAAGAGGGGCTTCCCTGAGCCCTAGTTATGGTGTACACAGTGATGGGGGATTTATTTGTGGTGGCAGCACAGGAGCAAGTTGGAGTGCTGGGCAGCCTTCCGATAGCGCAACACCACTGTACTGAGAGTGCCTGCTGGTGCTGTAGAACTCCAAGCCCATGCGGAGCTTAGGTTGTGGCCTACTCCACAGGGTGGGAGACTGGGAAAGGTGTGAGCCAGTGGGAGGTAGAAGAGGCATGTAATGAAAGCACCTCCACCCCGCCTTCCTATTCAATGCTCCAGCAGCAGTTTTTTTTAAATTAATGTATGCCCTAGGGGCTTAAGAGGAGGCAGAAGGGGCACAAATGAAGCCAGGGGAAGGTAGAGGAGGTATGTTAGAAAGCGCCTTCTGCCCTCCTTTCTGATTACTGCTGTGGCAGCAGTTCTTTTTGATTAATTTATGCCCTACGGCTATGGGGCCTAAGAGGGGACAGAAGGGGGATGGGTGCGCAGAGTGTGGGTGGGGAGGGGGACCAGGGAGATGACAGGGGACCATTTTAGTTTGTTGCAGGTTAACACAGTGGCAGTGTTAAACTGTGTGGGGTAAGCCAGGGGTACAGGGAGGGAATGACTGGGGAGGAGGGTGGTAAAAAGAAAGAATACACAGACGGGGGGGGGGGGTAACAGTCCTTACCTGGATGACAGGTCTGTGAAGTCTGTGAAGTGTCCTCAGTCCTGCAGCCTGATCTTACAGAACAGCACTGCATTGATGAATGGGACAGCATTCAGCTCCTCCAGGGTGAAAGTGGTCTGGTATGTAAACTTCTTTTTCACCAGGAAAGCCATGGAGGAGTTGGCCAGGTCGGTGCAGGAGAGCCTGTCTGCCCAAACCAGGGTTTGGAGTGAGGGTCACAGGATGCCTCTGTCAGGGTGCCAGGGAGCTGACAGCAGTTTGGTGCCCTGGTCACGGGTTCTGATTGTATCTTCTCCAGCTCGGTGCCTGTGTCTCTTGCTTTGATCATGGGGTGATTCCATAATGGCTATCTGGTGTCCTGGTGATGGGAGCAGGGTAGCGCTGAGCCCTGGAGAGCATCTCCCTCCAGCCTGCTGCGATTCATCCACCGTCAGTCCCAGCTACCTGCAGAGCCAAGCCTGCACTGGGATGCAGGGGACTTGGCTGCAACAATCCGTCGACCGCCTGCCTGTTGTGGTGCCGGGCTGTGTGCTCAGAGTTAACCGGGGCAGGTGGCAATCATGGCCCAGTGACAGTGGCCAGTTGCATCTCTGTGCCCAGAGTGAGGGCCCTTAGACTTAACCACTAGAAAGATCCATCTGGTTGGAGCAGGGTCTCGAGTAATAGCAGCCTCTGACTGGCAGTGACCTCTGCAGCGGTTTCTCTTCTGGATCGAGTGTGCAGTGACACCTATACCTGTGTGCTGCAGACTTTGCAGGCAGCTCTCCTTCTGTTCTCCTCTTCTACCATCACCCACCACTACAATCAAAGCAGCTCTTGCTTTTTCCTCCTGCAAGCTGTCAGTGCAGTGCTCTGGTGTGCCTACAAACCCTTCTCTCTCACTGACTTTTCCTCCCGCTGTTCAGAGGTGCAGTTGCAAAATCAGGAACGTATATGTTCAGCTGGAGAATGAGGAAGCGGGGAAGACAGCAGCAGAGGGAGGAAGTGGGAGGGATTTACTATACACTATAAAAAATACAGGATGAGCAACTTTGTGCATAACCAGTGTGTCCTGTCACCTTGGGGTCCTGATTCCCATGGACCTCGAGAGCGCTTTGCTCTTGAGGTCAGAGGGAATCAGAACCCCTCTGTGGCAGAACACACTGGTTGTACATACAGTAGTTGCCCGTCCAGTATTCTTAGTAACAGGTTTTAAATCCTGGTGTATGATTACCTTGGAGTTTTTTTAATGTGTAATTATGTATCTACAGGCAACCTATAATGTGAATGTAATACATGTGAACATATGAAAAGAATATTTGAGCCGATGTGTGGCTTTAAGTAGGAACATTAGATTGCACATTGCCATTTGTCACTGCTGAATGTTTCCTTGCATGGTGTATGTGGCAGGGGTGTTAAAGTTATGAGCCTGCAATAGCAGACTTCAATGTAGCCTCATAACGTTGTTGTTTTTTAACTACAATCAAACAATTTTGATCACATTAAGCATACACACAGCAATGCCATAGAAAGGACCCCCTCGCCACAACATGGAATGTTTGTAGCTAGAAGCGCGTACACACACACACACACACACTTTATAAGTATTTTGTTTGGTTTGAAACCCAGCAACTGCATCTAGCCCCAAAGAGTCATGGAGGGGCTTCAAGTAAGTAAAAGGTAAAAATGGGGGTGGGGAAAGCTCTTTACTCTGGTGCGGTGCCAGCCATTATAGGGCAAAACAGGGACACACGTCCTCATGCAGTTTTCAGCCAATATGAACTCTGTTATGAATTTTTGGAATCTTGCCATTACTGAATTAATGTTGCAAGTACCATATAGCATGCATATTTGGTGTGCCCCTGTTTTTCCCTATCCTGTCCTGACTGACACCTGGCCCAGAGCTGGGTTGGAAACAAAAAATATTTTCATTGTATTTTAATTGAACAGAAGCCTCTCTGGGTAACCAGCAAATGGATCGAGCACGAGAGTCAGGGAGGGGCTCAAACTGAGTTAAATAATTTCTGCTTGTGGCGGTCTCTGGTCAGGATGACATTGCAATTTTTAAAATATTTCAGCCAAAAATAAACTGGAAAGTGATGTCACTGGCAGGCATGGTACCAGCTAGGAAGGGATGTGATTAGTTTTCTTTTTCTTTTTATGTAAATTTCTGTATTTCAGTGCTCAGTTCCTTTGTTAGTGGGAAACAAAAAAGATCACAATTTGTACTGAAGCCTCCCTGGCTCTGTGGGGGATCGAACCCACTCCAAGGTCAAAATTAAGAACTATACAACGGGAACAAAAAATATAGAGAATCCTGCATTTTGATTGGCTGGCTGGCACCTTTCCAGCATTGTAAAACCTCCAGAGTACGCACTGGAAAAGTGCCAGCCACCACTCGGCTGCATCTGGAACTCCCTGGCAAATCCCTCCGTTCCTCGCAAACACACCACTGCCAAACACACAGGCGACAACGAGATTACCTTGTCCTTAACCTGGACATCCGATACTCTGTCACTAGCCTCAAAAGTTCAGAAAAACTGCCGCATCATTCTGAAATAATGAGCACCGGAAAGAAAAAAAGAAAGAAAATGCAGTTCATTCTCTCCAAAGCAAAGAAGCTGAAAAAATTTGGAACAGTGGCGGTGGAAATCTGCGATCCTCTGGCACATGCGCAGAACTCGCAAAAAAATCCGAGCAGTACCGCTGCAGTGAAAAACAAACGAGCAACAACTTTTAAAACAAACGGACATTTTAAATATTTTTTTGGGTAAAAAAAACAAGCAGGGCCTTTGTATAATAGCAATATACCCTTCCAGGGAGTGGGTATACCAGTGGATTTACCACTACTGGTGTGGTTAAGTCCCTCGGCTGCGCCTCGGGACTGAACCACACCAGCCATGGTAAATCCACCAGTTTACCCACACCCTGTCGGGGTATATTGCTTAAATAAACTCTCCTTCTTGCCAGCATACTCCCTGCTTGTAAAACTTAGGGAAATTATTTTTTTTTGTTAACACCCTCCTGGGCTGAATTATTTTACAAGGAGAGCTGCAGAGACTTTGGTTAAAATTTTAATTTTCCTGATTGCAGCAGGACTTAGCTCATCTCAAGATCCCAGCAAGGGGAGGTGATATCAGTTTACTGTGGCCGGGTGCCAGCCAGGACAGGGACACAACAAATCTTCACACTGTCTATATAACCAAAAATTAATTCAGGAAAAGCAAGTATTAGAATATTCATTTTGGTTACATAGTCAGTGTAAAGATTTAATTTTTAAAGTGTGTGAGGGGTGGTGGGTATGGGGTGGTGGGTGGGTGGACATTTAAGAGTGGTTTTCAGCTTTTCTGGTGTAAATCATTTAAATATCTTTTATAAATAACTTACAGTGCTCCCTCACTTATTCGCCCCTTGATTATCCGCCACCCTCCGTTATCGCCATTTTTACCTCCCATCCCGATTTAATGTCCATGTTATTGCACTCCGTAATTCACCTCCCTCACTGTCCGCCATCTGCCGTTCTTTAATCTTCCCACTTGCCCACATTGTAACTGAAATTGCCCTCTGTATTCCGCCATTGCCATCGCCATCACATCAAAAATTCACAGCGTGTTGCAGTGTGAAATCATTTGTGCATCAATTAGCCCATTTTGTTAGCCAAGCACGCAAGTCCACCCTGTCAGCCCCTGTCTGCCCTTATTTAAAACCCTTTCACCTGAGTAGTCATTAGTGCTGCAATTTAGCTTTATTGAAATCTGTCTGTTATAAAGTCTGTAAGCATTTGAAAGCATTTGATGAGTTTCGCTATCTGGTGAATGCACGTAAGTCCACCCTGTCAGCCCCTGTCTGCCCTTATTTAAAACCCTTTCACCTGAGTAGTAATTAGTGCTGCAATTTAGCTTTATTGAAATCTGTCTGTTATAAAGTCCGTAAGCATTTGATGATCTTCAGTTTCGCTATCTGGTGAATGAAAGTGTCGGTCAGTCTGGGGAAATGATGGCAGAGTCGACAAGTGGAAAGCGATCTCGTCTTGCTCCTACTGTGGCTTAGAAGAGCCTGATTGTTAAGTTTTCTGTTGATAACCCGAAAGCAACCCACCAGGAGGTTGCTCGTCATTTTTCTACACTGTGGTGCCGGCCCATGGCCCGACGGACCATTGGAGATGTCCTTTCCCACAGAGCAGTGGCCCGAGGCTGTAGCTGCTGCCGTGACCGAAAGTCAGAGAACACCAAAACACGGTGATCTGGAGGAGGCGTTATTTCTGTGGTTCAACAACCCAGAGCACACAATATTCGGTCTGAGCGAAATCCTAAAGCACAAAGCTAAGTATTTGGGGGCCAATTAAATGTGTCTGATTTTTCTTACTCAAATGGATGGCTACAGAAATTTAAGAGCCGAAATAATATTGCTTGCCACATTTTATCTGGGGAGAGTGCAGGCGTTAGTAAAGAGGTTATCAGTGAGGGCATGCTTACTGCCAGATGTGTAGCAGAGCAGTATGAAGCTCGGGACTGTTATAACATGGATGAAACTGGACTTTTTTTTAAAATGTTGCCTGACCGTTTCCTGACCACCAATGATTTCAAGAAAGGTGTCAAGAGATGCAAGGACAGAATTACAGTTGCTCTAACTTGCAATGCAGATGGCACTGAAAAACTGAAACCCTTAGTTATAGCAAAATCTGCAAACCCCAGGTGCTTCAAATCATTTAATGCTGGTCTTTATGTAGAATACAGATCAAACAGAAAGGCTTGGATGGACTCTTCCATTTTCACACAGTGGTTGAATGAGCTCAACATTTCAATGAGGAAAAAAAAGGAAGATTTTGTTGCTTCTGGACAATGCACCGACACATATCATCCCCAAATGTTTTGGCAATGTGAAAATTCATTTTCTCCCACCAACCACCACAAGCCACCTTCAGCTCTAGATGCAGGCATTATTCAGTCTTTTAAAGGTCATTACAGAAGGCAGCCCCTTCAGCATTTAATTGAATGCATTGACTCTGGGAAACCACAGGCACTTCTCCTTAGTGATCCATTAGGTTTATTAAAATCGCTTTGGGATTCTGTTACAGCAGAGACGGTTCAAAACTGCTGGTTTCATACTGGCATAATTCCTAGGCCCTTGTCAGTGCCAAGAGTGATGCCAGAAGTTACAGAACAAGAATGCACTGATAAGAACTGTATCTGGTGCAATGGATATTAAAACAGAAATGAGAATTTCAGCTGCTGAATATGTGTCTTTTGAAAATGATTGTGATGTTTTTTGAAAGTGTCACTGATGTTGATATTGTAACAATGGTGGCACATTTAAAGGTCCCAGATGATTTCTTAGAACCCACAGAATCACAAGATGAAAATGATGACACCCTAGAACAGGAGATAAAACCACCTTCTGTAGTGGAGGCAAGGGATGCAATAAACACTGTGCTTAGATTTTTTGAGTCTTATGAGCTTGCGGATGAGACAGATATTCAGAAATGCCTTTTCCTACATTGCAAGATAAGACAACTTGCTTCTGTGAGAGCTAAGCAAATGTCTATTACAGACTACTTCAAGCTTACATAACTCCAGTTTGTAACTACAATTATACAGCTGTGATTTTGAACTTCATACTGCTCTGCTATACTATGATGCTGTCATTGTGAACCTCATACTGCTCTGCTATAATAAGCTGCTATGCTGTGTTTTTTTTAATTTTTGTATACAAAATAAAGATAACTGTATATAATTTATATGCAGAAAATCCAAAAATGTGTCCATTTTGTCACTGGCAACACCATAACACCCTGCTACAGTGTTCTGTATTTAACATCACAATATTTAGGTTTTTATTTTCAGGCACCCTTCATTATCCACCACCCTACCCTCTCTTATCCACCCAAAAACTGTGGTCCCAAGTTGGGCAGATAATTGAGGGATCACTGTAGTTTATATGTATTGACCTGTGCTATCTGCAAGTGACATCACTCAGATAGTTTGTGAGACTCTTGGCAGTGCTAGTAACTGCAGCTCTTGACTTGGATCTCGGGGACGCCTCTATTTGGGGCTTGTATGGAAACGCATGTTGCACCTCATTCACCTTTGTCAGCACTGTGCACTAACTCACTAATGCCTAGCTTGTGTTGTGCTTTGCTGCCCTTATGGGTTTGATCTCTGCTAACCTCATACCCATAGTCACTGTGCAGATTTAAAGTGAAATACAAAGTAAAACATTCCCCAGTGCCTTGAAAACTGTACACCACATGTGTTTGGGGATTTATTTGCATCTAGAAGAGAATATACCATTGTTATGGCCACAACTAAATGAAGTGATGTTACCATAGCAAAAATACACACTGGGTGTTTGCAGCACCGATGAAACCCAAAAGTAAGGAAGGTGCGTATTTTTTCCCAAGGTGCAGTTAATTGCAGCACATTTTATAAACAGTGCAGTGATTGTAAAATGCAAAGTAGGCATATGTTGTATATGCAGTAAAAAACGACGTAAAACAATGAGATGGACACACACAATTCAGTCAGAGCGAGGCACATACTCTCTGTGAAGGAAAGGAGATAGGAATGAAATTGGAAGGAAACTCTCCTTGAAGAAACATGGAACAGACCCCTGGGCTGCATTCACTGGGGAACAGAAGCTATTAGCTGGAAAGAGTTTTCATGGAAAGTCACACACAGATATTTTAGGATGCCCACAATCCAGGCAAAATTCCAGCCCACCAGGTCTCCTGCTTGTTGGTGGGGATGTGGACATTCCCCAGCAGCCCTAGCCCACATTATGTGGCACTGTCCCAGATTAGGACACTATATTCAGACTCTACAAGAAGCTCTGAGGAATATATTTACTCGTCCTTGATCATTTCCCCCAATTTGTTTTTCTTCTCTGAGTTTCCTCCTGAGTGCAGGGATCCAAACTCAAAACGATTGCTAAGGATCTGCATCCTAGCAGCCCAAAAAGCTATCACAAAAAAATGGTTGACCCAGGATCCTGTAACCAGAACACACTAGCAGGATATAATGTTGTTCACCTACAGGATGGAATCCCTGACAGCAATTATAAACAAGAAACAGGCATGGTTTGAAATAATATGGAGAAGATAGGTACTGTATATCTCATTGTTGAGGCCTGATTGTGTTCCTTAGGATAAGATTTGGACTGCTAGGTTTACTCCCCCTATAATAATTCATTGATTACCCATTGCATTTCTCCTATAGCCATGACTATGTACCCAAGAAATAAATTAATTAAGATATTTTATTTTTTTTTAAAACCTAAGGATATCCACCTGTTTAACTGAAAGCATACAATGTACTGTCAAGCTTTGTATATAATGTCTGATTGATGCATTATGGTTTTGTATGTCTGTTAATACATGAAAAAACTTATAAATAAAGCTAAAAAAAGAAATTGGAAGGAAACTCAGGGGGACAGAGGATATGGAGGAATGTCATTGCCAGGTGCAATACCAGTATCTGGGTATTTATTTTGCTTGGGCTATGCAATGGAAGGCTACAATAAAGGGAGGGATAGAAGTGGGTGGGAAATTGACTGGTACAGCGGGGCAGGCAGCGATGCCAGGGGCTCATTAAAAAAAATACTGAATTTCTTGGTGATTAGTACTTTTTTTTTTTTTTTGAAGTGGTTTACAGTTTCACTGTTTTTCATGATTGCCGATCCTCTGAAACGTCCACGGTCGACTGCAAATTCTGTGGTCACCCATTAATTCTGCGGTTATTTTCATAGCATTTATTACCCTCAGAGCACACTGACACAGGGCAACCTTCAGAGGAACTGACAGGAGATGAGAGAGAGAGAGAGAGAGAGAGAGAGAGAGAGAGAGAGAGACCCACCACGACTGCTTCACCACTTGCTCTATGTGTCTCCTCTCACACGTCACCAGCCAGCCACAATCTCGGTGCACAAGTAGCTACAGGACAGAAGGGCAATCAGCGCAGACAGAAGACAGTGTATGAACTGTCCCAGTCACTCACTGTCTGTGGCTCCCTCGGTGCATCTGCTCAGTGCTCTTAGTGTTGTACAGAGTAGGGGAACCCGACACAGAACGGTGACAATCTGCTCACCATTGCTTTTTTTTTCCTCTTATGTTCCTGCAACAGCTGGGTAGGCGGCCAAAGGGGCAATGAGGTGTAGAAAACCAGACCACAACCTCAGTTTCTACATTTTTGTAGGAGTGGGCATGGGCCAAAGAATTCTGCTGTGGGACAATGACTGACGTTGGGTCTGGTATGATTGTCTGACATCTATCTGACCGGACTTGCAGCTCACCGTCGGGTCTATTTAACTGCCAACCAAAATCCTGACCAATCTTCCCTAAAACTCACTGTGTATTTGAAAAAGAATCCAAAGCTGTGCCCATCATTGGCAGTTGCCATTCTGCACTGCAGCTCCTCCCACAGGACCAGTGACACATCTCTCTAGTGGCTGTGTAGTGTCTCACTCTGCACGAAGTATCGGGGATAGGGAAAAGAATGTAGCCTTTCTCTGTCCCATGCTCACTCGATCGCTCTCTTTCTCTCTCTCTCTCTCTGGTGAGCAGTCTCTCTAGGCATACGGAGTGAAACCACTTCCCCTGGAGCACAGTTGGGGAATATACATAGTGCTACTGCACGGAAATAACACAGCCACTGTGTGAATGTAACTCAGGACACACTTTTGTTTCTGATGACAGTACACCTCTGGAGGCAACTAGTTCAGGATGATTCCTCAGACTGTCTCGGCTCTGATGGTGGCTGGGGGGGGAGGGAACAGAGATGGGACTTTGGTGGCACACAGATTTGGCAGATGATGGGACGGGGATCAAACATGGGCAGCTCTCTTGACACAGAAGGAGTACGGGGAGAGATGGCACTGTAACTCCTGAGAGAGATGACACACAGACGCGGGTTACATCCTGCCACACATTAACTGCTGTTTCTCTGTCTCTCCCTGCATGTAGCAGTACGGCAGCTGCTCCCTTTCACTCAGTGAAATATAAATATATTATAAATATATAGTAGAAATGTAAATAGACTATCGAGGAGGAGCATGGGGGAGCTCTTTGATCTGTTTTCTGTGCAAATTCCACATTAATATGCGCGCATGCGTGTGTGCGTGTGTGTGTGTGGGGGGGAGCACTGCTCACTGAAGTGGAGCTCTCTCTTTCAACTGTACAGCACTGCATTTTCAACAGCTGTCATACACAGCTGCAGCCTTCATTGGAGAACTGGAGCTGCGCCTACAAACACACTGACTGAATTGGAAGAGGAGTGCCACACCTCCAAAAACTAGGATGATGGCACTATGTTTCTTGCACATGCATGCAAGCAAACATAAAAATGAGCAAATTGAGACATAGGATTGGACAAACAATAGGAAGGAACTGTACAAATTTCATAGCCTGATAATGTAACAAATTTCATTATCTAACAATGTGAAGGAACTGTACATATTTCAGTGTTTAACAATTAAGAAAACATATAGTAGTTTTAGACCTTGTAACCAGTGTGTCCGGTTTTGCACAGTAAAACAATACAGAACAACATTGTATATATGGGTGGTAGGGGGTAAAAACAAGAGGGGGAGATGTAGGGGGATAAGGTAAAGCTGGCAGTAGGATGGGGTGGAGGAGGGTCCACTAAGCACAGGACGGGCAATCATGGGTGGCAGTTGCATGTTTCTGCTAGGTGGTTACTGGTTAGAGATTTAAAAGGATTTAGAGATACTAGGCGAGTTAGTTTGTACATGATTTGCAGTTTGTTGCAGACTGTTGAGAAGGCATAGCCAATGGCGGCTTTGCCATAGAGAGTGCAGAACCTGGGGACATTGAGTGTACTGAGGAAGGTTTCTCTGAGTGAATAGCAGCTCAGGGAATGGCAGAACAGGCATGATATATGGGGGGGGGTGCTTATTGAGGAGAGCTTTTGATTAAAACTGTATATCACTTCTTGTGAGTTAGTACAGTGCCCAGGGGTCTCTTTTTGACCAGATGATTAAAACTCACAGATTGACAGCCATCGCTGAATTACTGTATCAGCTATATCAGCTGACTGCCATGTGGGAGATGGAACTGCAACGGTGGGAAGAAGTCTGCTGAAGTCCATGCTACTGCTTGTAGTTTGTTAAATAGGGTATTTTGGAAAAACAGGATTCAGATTAGTGGGATTCTACTTTAGTTTGGCATAATGTGTTCATTGCTTCCCAGATTATTGTATTGACTTATAGTTTAACAATTCTGATTTTGCTTTTGATAATTTTTACTATTTTCTTATAATTGCTTCCCCTGATTTTTTTAAAAATGTATCATGTTGTGTGGATCCACAGGAAATATTACAGTTCCCATACTATTTCCTGTTTTTCATCCTTTGTTTACTTTACTTGTTTCTATGAACTCTCAGCTGGCAAAGGAAGGGGTGGTGCATTCCAGTTACATCAGGAAAGATAACCAGTGAGAGAATGGCACCACCCCTTATCCCTCAGAATCCAATATGGCACTCCTGGCAAGGGCCTGTTCTAAACTGTCAGAAAAAATAAAGAATATAAACAAAACAAAAAAAATTGAAAACAAAGGATTAATCATGTATTACTGATTAATGAACAGAACATTTTTATGAACTAGTACTGCTGCTTTAAGTGACATGCTCAAAGACATGTGCAAAGACCCTGATAGGGTGTGTGCCAAACGGTGCAGGAACGGTGCACCCACTGTGGTCAGCTAAATCCCCAACGAGAAGCAATGCTTCAGTGTTCCAGTACAGTGAGGGCACACTTGGGTAATGGTAATAACGTTTACTTGCACAAGAAGAAGCCCATATCAGAAACAGACTCACCCTCTCTACCTCTGCTTAAGCACTGTTTTCTTTTGTTACATCTATGATGGTCCAATAAAAGGTATCAAATCATTTGTTTCTGAAAGTAATAACTAATAATTCACTGCAGCACATTTCAGATCTCGTTAACAGGTCTCACAGTAGTTATTTACTAAGGAAAAGTAACTATATTCTCTTAGACACCTGTGATAAGCTACACAGTATGGTAAACATCAATCATCAATGTCATCCCTATAGTATAGAATAACTTGTTAAAATCCCTCAAACTCACCTGCATAGTTAGCTTTGGTATTTTCAAATTACACACAGAAAATTTATGCAAGGGCTTATGTTCCTGTAATAACCTACTGTAAATGTATGACTATCACTGCATTTTGCATTTATTTGGCATTCTGTGGAAATTTATATTCCTCTTGAAATGCACAGATGTACATCATGTACTTATTCAGTGACTACCATTCTGTACAATTAGTATGCCATATTCAAATCTTATAATTGGCATTAGATACACATTATTAAGTATTCCTCTTTGTTATATTCTATTCACGGACCTGTACTGCAGTATATGTCTTTTCCACTAGTTTTTAGTTCTATGTTCATAGCTTCCTTACTATTGTATATTGTTATGTTTAATTTTTATGTTTGCTTGCATGCATGCGCAAGAAACATTATGCGGCAGCTTAGGAGAGAAGCGGGTTGTGGAGGTGTGGCACTGTGGCAGCCAACAGAGGCACTGCATTTGGGGGCTTGTCACTGGTAGACCAATGGAGGCACAGTGTGCCGATGACACTGATCTCCAAAAGTGCCACCAAGTTGAAACGTTTTCACCGCTGCAATGAGGGGCTGCCTCGTCATTGCAGCATCAGCCATTCCGCTGCAATGAGGGAGCGACTCATCATTGCAGGGCAGTACCTTCTCAAGTGTAACAATTAAATCAAACATGGCAGCAGCTTGCCGCCACCTCTCAGCCCCATGAAAGCTGATTGGGGGTGGCCAGTCCCCCTATCGGCAGCCCCCAACCCAGTTAATTTGCCGACGGGGGAGTCCACTCCCCGTCGGCATGATGTAACCCTCCCCCATTTGTTGTATGCTGAGGGGTGCCCAATCCCCCTCGGCATCATGGCCCTTCCAAACAGTTGTTCTTTGCTGATGGGGGGCCGAATACTCATCGGCTTTAGTACCCCCACCCCAAAAAAGGCAGGTGGCACACCAGGAGCCCACCCCAGTGTGCTGGAAACAAGCCTGGAAAAAAAAAACCTTCCCGCAATGTCTTTTAATTTTTTTTCTATCTCCCTGAAACAAAGGAAATGGTCCCACGCTGGGCGCCATCCTCTCCCCAACCTGCACCCACCCACTGTGAACCTGATCTCCCCACACCCCCTCACCCCATACTTACCTCTGGAGCCTGGCACGATGATCTTCGGTAGACCGGGAACACGTCTGCACTCTTCAAAGCCGACCGCGAACTGAAGAAATGCAGGTAAGCTGTATAATGGCATAAATAAGGTTTATTCAACTTTGGTGCATATCTCAGGCATTGTAGGGAATTTTGGCACCAAATTTTCCACATGGAATTATTGGGACCCCTCCTCATGAATCCAGGCACTGTCATGGTGTAGTGTTGTTCTGTCCCAAAAGGTGATTTCATGGTCACTGAGTGAAACGACCTTCCAGGACCGAGTAATGAAATGACAGTGCCAGTGTTCATAAGGTGGGCTCTCAAAAAGCCTATGTTGCAAATCTGGTGAAAAAAATCCAAAAAATGACTGCTTTACAAGCGTGTGTTACTGATTCCACGCATACTAAGTAACCAGCAATTTGTATTTTACTTCAGATTTTCAACATTGGCATTTTTACACACCTCCTTATGAACAGTACAGCTGTCATTTTTCACATCCTGACCGAAATGTGTTTTTGCACTACCAGCACAGAATAGCACAGTCCCTGTGGGAAGTCAGTGTTCGGGACACATTAAGAAAATCACAGTGACAATGTTCATGAGCAGAGGTCCTAAAATGCCTATGTTGAAAATTTGGTGAAGAAAGTCCATAAAGTGACTGTGTTACGAGCATACATTGTGCAGTTTCCATGCATGCTCATAACTATGAGAATTTGTAATATCTTCGCTCCAGATTTTCAGCATTGGCATTTTTCCACACCTCCTTATGAACAGTACAGCTGTCATTTTCACATCCTAGCCAAAATGTGTTTTTGCACTGCTGGCGCAGAATAGCATGGTTGCTGTGGGAAGTCAGTGTTTGGAACAGACTTAAAACAAATCACAGTGACACTGTTCATGAGCAGAGGTGCTAAAATGCCTATGTTGAAAATTTAGTGACAAAAGTCCATGAAATGACTGTGTTACGCGCATGCATTGCACAGTTTCCACATAAGCCTGGAAGTTCGAGTAGTTTTAATATTTTCACTACAGATTTTCAACATTGCCATCTCTTCACAGCTCCCTGTGAATGGTACAGCTGTCATTCTTCACATCCTGCCCAATCTGTGTTTTCGTACATCTGGTGCAGAATGGCACGGTCACTGTGGGAACTCAAAGTTTGGAACACATTAACAAAATCACAGTGCCACTGTTCATGAGAAGAGGTCCCAAATGCTTTCATGAGGTGAGGGGTCACAAAAAGTCCATGTTGAAAATCTGTAGTGTAAATATCAACAAACGCCTGGGGCATTAGGGTGTCTAACCATAACGTCCCACTCTGTACAGACTGACAGGAATCAGAGGTATGCCTCTGGATTGCTGACTGTAATGCTCATGCCACTCCACACCTACCCCACCACCCTGCAGCCAGTGACAGGCATCGAGGTGTACCTTGAACTCTTCAACCCCACAGTTCACCCCGTTCTCCTATACTGCACCTATTTCAGCATATGTCCTTATGGAATGGGGTGACTGTACAGCCGAACACCCCAAGGTACACCTCAACACGTGTCGGTGTCTGCAGGATAGGGTGAAGTGAAATGGCATGAACGTTATGGGCGACAACCCAAATGCATACCCCAATGCCTGTCTGTCTCTGCAAGGTGGAGGTGGGGTTGGCGTGAAGGTCAATACTTCACTGTCATTCTTATTCTGCATCTCTTTAACTCCTGCATTTCCAATGCTAATACCAGCAAGCAAACATTCGGCATTGACAAATGCTTGTTATTATATGCCATCTTACCCAGGACCTCCTTGTAAATAAGCTTCCTCAACGGAGTCATTTCCTGGTGAAATAAACTAAATTATAAAATGGCAGGGTAAAATCATGGAATCTGATTGGCTGTTATTTATGTGTAAAATATGGTTTACACATGGCTAAAAAAAAGGACTGTGAAGAGTCTGGAAACCATATCAATGGGCATTTGGAACACAGGCATTTCAGTTAGCCCCCTACAGCTAGAACTGATCTTCCACCACAAACATGGCTGCTACCTTTACACTGTAAAAAAAAAACTTCATCTGGGCCCTAAAAATAAAACTACCTTAAATAAAAAATAAAACAAATTAATTAACTGTAGTTTCCTTGATTATCACACTCTCCTTACACACATGAACAAATTAGAAACAATAAGTATTGTTTATAGTTTTCACTACAACTGTTTCTTTGCTTACAGTGAAAAATCCCCCTTCTATCTTTACCTGCTCATCAGGGAACTCTCTTCTTCTTGTCCTGACAGAGAGATAACTGAGGTTCTGGCTGTAACAAAGGCCTTTGTTGTCTATGTGTACAGAGTGTTAGCAGAAAAACATTCTGCCAATGGAACTGAGCAGAATTTTGAATCCATGTATTCCATGGTAAACATTCTATGATAAACATTCCATATCTTGAATGTGGGAAAAAAAATGGGAAGAAGAAAGTAGGCAATAATACAATGACATCATCATCAATGACATCATTTGTAGTGGGTGGAAGGACTATTTTATCATAAATGTACACAAGTAAATCTATTATTTCTACATATAAACATGCTTTTCCCAACTGTAAAACATTTTAAAAAAAGGAGCCAATTTTATAAGCGCAATAAGGGACTCTGGGATGTGCATGGAACACATTTTACCGCACGGCTAGTGGCTAAAGTCACTCGGCCTTCGGCCTTGTGCCTTATTACGCCCCTGGCCGTGCGGTAAAATGTGTTCCATGCACACCCCATCATGCCTTATTGCTTACCTAAACTATAACAGTTAAACAGTATGCACTATGTAAGCTCACCCATGAGCCCTTCCCCCGTCACTCCACTTTCCCCTGGGTGGGTACACCTACATGTTCCCCTTAAAAGCTTTATGAGGGAGCTTTCTCCACAGCTGTGGTGGATACCACACTGTTTGGGTCATTGCCTAGCAACATTGGGGCCCATTGACACATGTAGAAATAATTGCAGAGCACTGGGGTCCATTGGGACATGTACAAACAAAAGTCAAACAAGTTATGCAAAGAAAGAGGCCCCTATTTGTAATCCCAAGGGAAAGGGCCTAATGGCCTCCATAGTTCTTCTGCCTGGGTTTATTAATTGCACAGTGCTGTCCAGAACATTAACCTAAGTCTTTAGCTATCTAAATATTGCTGGTGCTGTAGGACCCAAGCTCCGAGGTTACTCGTGATTGTAAAGACCTCTGATGGGTGATCTACCTCTGTATGGCTCCACTGTATCAGACTTGAAATTGTGCCTTTCCTGCTGGACTGAATCTCTGTCTCCCTTTCTGTCTCTCTTGATCTGCAGATCTGGACCCTTTACTTCAACTAGGCTGGATAAGGACTCAGCTGGTCCAGATTACTGTATCTCTGCTGGACTTTCAGATCCTCTGCTGAATCAGGCTGCTGCAACACAAGGCACCATACCTGAACCCACTGCATGCCAAAGCCACACTCTGGATCAGATACTACCTTCTAGCTGTGAAGGCAGATCGCGTGTCCTGCTGTGACACTCAATAGGGTGAACACATGGAACAGCTCTTCTTTCAAATCTTGGTCCTGTTTGATCCTTCCTTCTCTCAGGTGGTGGCCTCACTGGTTTTCAGGCTGGCTGTGTTTACTGGTTGTGTTGTTGTTATCCTACCTGCAGTTTTTTGTTAGTTATCTCCCTCTCCCCTCTCCCCTCACCCCCACCCCACCCCATGATGCATATGGAAATGAGCTGTTATCTCAGCTCATTATATCTTTCCTGGTTAACATTTTTGTAAATAAATAAAGACTTCTGGCACGGAACTGTTGTGAAGCAGGGTTTGCTTTATTTTAATAAACACCTGTTTTTTGTGCTTCTCTGAAGGCACACTTAGGCTCCTTCAGCAAACAGTCTGTAAAGTATTTATGTACCATGTGTAAATATTATACTTATTTCCTGTCTGTTATTAATGTACCACATTTTTGCTCTTGTACTCCAGACTGTTATTCCTCCTCTGAGATGCACCTGGAAATGAGCTTTGGTCAATATGTCTTTCGTGGTCACCATGGTCACCAATTTTCAAAGAAAAACAATCAATCAATGGGATGCCATTTTTGCGGACCTTTCCAGAGCTTCTGATACTCTGGACCATGATGTCTTCCTGTCCAGATTGACTCTGACGGGTATTGCAGGAAATGGAACTGATTGGCTAGGTTTCTACCTCAAAGGGAGACAACGGCTTGTTGCTTTAGTAAACTATTCCTTATTTATTACCTCTGGAGTCCCTCAAGGCTCAATATTAGGTCCTTTATTGTTTAACATCTATGTGAATGGATTGCATTTCATGGACCCCTCAATTCCATATCATCTGTATGCAGATGATACAATCATCTGTTCATCTGTCATTTCTATATAGAAAGTACAAAAAAAAAAAAAAAACTACAGTGAGCATTTAATGAATTGCAAATTTTTTTTTAACGATAGTAATTTAGTATTAAATAAAAAAAAAAACTCAAGCCATGTTTTTTGTTCAAAATAATAAAAGCACTGAGGAAATGAAAATAAATGTTACTACTTTGGGGGGTACTGAGATTAAACAGGTGCAAGCGTATAAACATTTAGGCTTATGGTTAGACAGCTTCTTGAGATGGGACATAAGCATCAACCACCTAGTGAAAACTGTCGGCAAATGTTTGGCTGCTCTATATTGGGTAACATCGTGCCTACCTCAAGAAACTAGGAAGCGAGTAATAAACTCTATGATAATCCCATTTTTTTACTACAGACATATGCTGTACTCTGCTGCAACCAAGAGTGACCTAGCAAGATTTGATGTCTGTTATGGTAGACTTGCAAGGTTTGTTCTTGGAGCTCCTTTCTTGGTGCATAGTTGCCAGCTGTATGACAATCTTGGCTGGCAGAGACTGATAGAACGTAGGCATGAACACTTGTTAGCATTTATACATAAGAAGCTTAGAGGGCGACTCCCAAAATACATATCTAAAAATCTTATTTACAGGGGGGGAAAAACTAAATGAGATCTACAATAGGCATGGACCTTGTGGTTCCAAGATGTGCTCTAGAAATAGGGAGAAGTACAGTTTTTATGTAGGGTCTATGGCATGGAATAATATCCCTTACACAATGAGGATACTAATGGAAAAATAGATGGAAAGATGGAAAGGTTTGGTTAGACAGTAAGACGGGAGAGTCTTGAATATGTCCCCTATATTCTAAAAGAATTAAGAGGAGAACTAGTGAAACCACTGACTACCCTTTTTAACAAATCATTGGAGGATGGTGTGGTACCTGACGACTAGAGGAAGGCAGATGTGATTCCCCTTCACAAAAGTGGGACCAAGACAGAGGCAGGAAACTACAGATCTGTCAGTTTGACCTCTGTGGTAGGGAAAGTGATGGAATCACTTCTGAAGGAAAGAATTGTTGAGTACCTAGAGGCCAGTGGGGCACAGGACCCAAGGCAGAATGGGTTCACAGCGAGAAGGTCATGTCAGATGAATCTAATTAATTTCTTTGACTGGGTGACCAAAGTAGTAGACCAGGGAGGGCTATGGACATGGCCTACCTAGACTTTAGCAAGGCATTTGACACAGTCCCACACAAAGATTAATAGTTAAATTAACCAGCCTGGGAGTGGGTCCCAGGGTGGTAGCCTGGTAGAACATTGGCTGGACAACAGGACACAGAAGGTAATTGTAAATGGAGTCCACTCTGAAGAAAGAGGGGTTACTAGTGGGGTACCAGGAGTTCAGTACTAGGTCCAGTCCTTTTAATGTCTTTATAAGTGACATTGCAGAGGGACTAGAAGGAAAAGTATGCCTCTTTGCAGATGACACAAAGATCTGCAACAGGGTTGATACACAAGGAGGCATGGAAAGGATGAGAAGGGACTTGGCAAGGTTGGAGGAATGGTCAGAAGTATGGCAGCTTGGATTCAATGCAAAGAAGTGCAAAATAATGCACCTGGGAAACAAAAACCAAGGGGAAGATTACACAGTTGAAGAAGAAGTAGTAACAACAACAAAAATGGAAAGGGACCTGGGGGTAATCATATCAGATGATCTTAAGGTTAGCAAGCAATGTGAGAAGGCAGTAGGGAGGGCTGGGGGGATACTGGGATGTATAGGGAGAGGCATCACCAGCAGAAAACAGGAAGTTGTTATCCCTCTGTACAGACAGTTGGTGAGACCCCATCTGGAGTCCTGCGTCAAGTTCTGGAGACCACATCTCCGCAAAGACATAGACAGGATAGAGGCAGTCCAGAGGAGGACAACTAAAATGGTGCAGGGTCTGCAAGAGAAGCCATACCAGGAGAGACTAAAGGAGCTTAATATGTACATCCTTGAGGAAGGGGACATGATAGAAACTTTAAGTACCTCAGTGGACTCAACAAAGTCCAAGAGGTAGTATCTTTCAGAAAAAGAGATGTGCAAGAACAAGGGACACAATTTGAAAATGGGGGTCAGGGGCAATGTGAAGAAGATTTTTTTCACAGAGAGTGGTGGACACATGGAACAGCCTTCCTGAGGAGGTCGTGGGGTCTAAAACTGTGGGAGTATTCGAGAATACATGGGACAGACATAAGGCAATTTTTGTTGGGGGTAGGAAGAAATAGGTTGTTGGTTAACTAGGATCTGCAGCTTATCCTGTAGGTAGGGAAATGGGCAGACTAGGTGGGCCAACCGGTCCTTATCTGCCATCAAAGTCTATGTTTCTATGTATGTCAAAATAATATTTTGTATGCAATTCTACTTATTGTTACGTGAAATATATTGTTGAAGCCATATACTGTAAAAGGCAAACCCACTGTGTGTTTGTTATTGTTTGAGATAATATGGAATTGTAATCATAAAAACTAACCGGTACTGTGGGACCTCGTTGTAAATGAGCTTCAGCCAATTGAGTAAATCCTGATTCATAAAATATTTTATGAATTAAACATTTTACTACTACTAGTCAATCAATAAATCAATCAGTAAATCAATAAATAAAAGATCAGTTCACAGGTGCACCTCTCAGACTACCAGATCCATGGAGCCTCAGTAGCTGCAGTGTCTTTTAGTCAGTCACACACATACACACACACACACACACACACATGCACTCACGCACACACACACACACACACACTCGCACACACTAGCCATCAGTCTGATCTAGAATATGCCCAGACTTCATTTCAGCAGTATCTTGTGTAGAGTTTTGAATAGCTGTCAATCTCCTAATTCCACTGTTAGTCCGGAGTTTGACGAGGTCAAAATCTGCACGCACTGGTGCACTGTTTCCTGGTCCTGGCCTACAGCAAAGTCCTGAGGCAGGTGACTTTGATATAGGATGGGCAGCAGCTGCCCCAGCTAGTGGACGCTAGGGCTTTACTACCTCCCTGGGCTTCTGCTGCCACTCTGCCAGTACCATAGCTGCAGTTCCCAGGATTGGTGGACCAGAGGGCAAAGATGGTGATGTTGGGGCTCTTAGAGCCTGAAAGCTAACCCCTAATTGTAGCGGTTACAGTTGCACTATCACTCTGATGGTACAACAATATCCTGATTCCAAATCATGGTCATGTACAACATTCTGCTTCAGTTATAAGTAACAAACCCTGCACGATATAAAAAAATATCAAATGGTCCAATATTGCAAAACAAAGCTGTGTTTCTATCTTGGGGAACATTGTTACATTAAAGACCACTCAATCTGTTAACAAAGTTTCTTTCTATATTTCTCAGTTCATTTGCTGTTCATGCTATCTTTGCACAATGACCAGAATTCTTTAGGTCTTTGTCTGTTACCTCTAGTATTTGGTTCCCAAGTTTAGATCCTGGGCTACAAGCAGGGACATCCTGGACTTTCTACAGGGGGCATTCCTCAGGCAACTAGTCGGTGAACTCAACTGTCATGAGGCAATACTGGATTAGATACTAACAGGGACAGTGCTGCAGATGTAAAGGTGGGAAGCCACTTGGGAACCAGTGATCACTGTATAGCGTGGTTCAATATAAGGCTGGCTGCTGAATCGAACCACACAAGGGCAAGGGCAAGGGTCCTGGACTTCAAGAGGACAGATTTCAAAAAGATGTGTGAATGCCTCAGGGATGACCTAACAGGGGAGGGTGACCTGGGTGGGTGGAGGAACAGTGGGTGAAGACATAAGGAAGCATAATAAAGGTGACAAACCTCTGTGTCAAACAAGTGAGTAAAAGCAAGAGGAAAAAGAGACTGCTATGGTTCTCGAAACAGGTGGCTGAAAAGGTAAAAGCTAAAAGGGTAGCATTCAGAAAGTATAAGGAGATGCAGAGGGAGGAGGATAGGGAGGTGTATTGGGGGAAGCAGAGGGAGGCAGGGAAAGCAATAAGGAGTGTAGAGGTGTAAACTGAGGAGAGAATAGACTAGGAGGTAACAAAAAGGGGACAAGACATGTTGAATGTATATCTTCCAAAAGTGTGGTTTAGTCGCCTACAGTGTATGATTACATTTATATGGCAGGGTGTAATGGTTAGAAGAGCATACTTCAAGCTCTCAATGTCTAAGTCCAATGGAGGACTACAGCATTCTTTTTCCTGTACTACAGGGCTTTGCATAGCAGCAAATCACTCCAATGGACTGTGCTGGAGAGGGACCGTTCTCCGGGCACCTATATTCCATTATGGGTGGAGATGGAACGTTCACTGTGCAGTCAACAAGGATATCTCTAAATAACCTACTTTATATAAGACTCTCCCTTCTGCCCTGACCTCTTCAGGACACATAGTTACACTGGTACCTTAAGGCATTTCATCAATTAAGTGCGTATATAGGCTGGAAATGGACTAGAGTGGCTACTTAACCGTTACTAGGTAATCCCAATATTGTTATCACAAGACGCCACATACAAAGCTCTTTCTGCTCCCAACTAGATGGCCTGTCTTTACAGTTCATACTAGACAGGGACGCCCCGCTCCTGTTCATCATTATTCAGGAGTGCTTTCATCTTCCTGCTTCAACCTGTTTCAAATATTTTCAGATCATCCATTCCATTTCTTCCTTCCTAGGCCCAACTCCTTGGACTTTGTGGGACTCACCTGTCCCTGATTCCCTTTTCTCCTTAACTTCTCAATCACATGCAGTATCTAAACTTTTATAATTTCTTTCATTCCTCAGATCCACGTAATCTTTCGGGAATATATTTCTATTGGAGTCAGGCCCCTGCCATCCACCTTGAAGCACCCCACTGGCAATCTATGTGGCAGCATATATATATGCTCCTTAAGAAGGATAAGTTTTGTCTAATCCAATTTTGTATACTTCACAACTTGTACTTTACACCTGTTAAACTATTTAAAATGGACAGACTACCCTGGGCTTTATGTCACAGATGTGGACAGGAAGATGGAAAACTAAAACATATGCTGTAGGATTGCCCTATTATAGCCCCATTCTGGCAGACTATAAAAAAAATTCTCTAGATCCCCTTTTAGGTCTGGAGGATCTATTTACCCCAGAGATTTGCCTAGTTGGGATTTATCCTCCTGGTTTGGTTAATGTACATAACGCCCATATGGCACTGATCATGATAGTGCCCAAGCTCATTATACTTCACCACTGGAGGGATACTATGGTGCCTCATTACAAGCAATGGCATCAAGAAATTCTTCTAGCTTTAATGGTCAAAAAACATATAGCATCTATACAGCATTGTCCATACTGTTTCCATACTGTTTGGGAGCCTTTATACACCTTAGTATCCCTTCCCTCACCAAATCAACGATAGACCACCCCCTTTGTTAATCTAAATGTTAATGTTCTTTTTAGTCTTTGTGTTTCTTGATTTATTTTAGCTCATTATCTGAACTTATAGGCTCAAGGTAAAGGCATTGGGGTGGGGGGTGGGGTGAGAGAGGAGGGGATTATTAGTTTGGGTTGTTTTCCATTTGCTTTAATTTTGGTATTGTGGCTGTCTGTTTTATTGTCAGTACACTGTTCATTGTTTTGTTATATGAAATATAGAATAATGTATAGGTTGTGTGTTTAACGTGTTTTTACATACACCCCGAGATGTTGGATGCTACATAAACCCCGAGAGCGAAGCTCAAGGGGTCTAGTTCAGCATCCAACACTGAGGGGTGTGTGCAAAAACTCGAGTTAAACACACCACCCCATATTTTATTTTAAATAATTGCTGGGGAGCATTTTCTCACCACAGCAATTACATAAAATAAAACAAACCACAGTCCATGCAGATGAAGCGTTGTGAGCGGTCTGCAGCCGAGCAGCCACTGAAACATTTCTTTTTTTTAAAACACAACGTCGAAAAGGAAAAGTTGAACCAGGACTCGAAAACTAATGGTGAGAGGGCAAGTTTTTTTATGGGGGGGCATTCACTTACCACTGTGCGTTGGTGATGGAGCCGACAGTGTGTCCCGTGCTGTGACCGGAGAGCAAAGGCAAGTACATGTGTGGAGCGATGGAAACCCAGTGCGTGTCTGCCATTATAACCCATGAAAAACGCTCCCCAGTTATTATAATTTAATAAAGTTTACTTGATTAAAAAAAGGAATGAACAATAGCAGCCTGGCTCATCGGTAAGCGAAAAACGGAACTACCATGTCTGCAATACTGTTCAGCCCATCCACACAAAGAGTGTGAGCCAATGAAGTCATGCACTACAAATGAGTGACCGACTGAGGACAATGCTGGTGAAAGTAAGTTTTGAAAATGCCGTAATAACCCATTTTCAGGTTATTACGGCGTTTGAGAGAGCCTTGTTAATGTGATGGGGTGGGGTCACCAGTAATTATAAAAAGCTAACAGTTATTTTTTACCCTCACAGCATGAGCATGGTAGCATCAGAGCCTTCAAGATGCTGCCATGTGCATTTACACTATGAGATCCTGCACACCCCTAACTCCGTTTAGGGAAATGTTAATGTTAATACTGTAGGGTGCCTTTTGTGACTGCTACTGTCTTATCTTCACCTTCTATCCTATCTCTTTCCCACACTAGGTAGCCAGCTCCCCACCTCTGGCATACATTTACAATGTGAGACTATGCTCCCCCCTGGCTCACTCCCTCGAAATGTTCAAAATAGTTAAACTGGCACTGTGAGTACTGTATGACCAATCAGCCACACTATCATAAATTTAGAGTGGCTATGTAGATTGAATGTATCGTGGCCACCTAAGGTTTCTATCTAGGCAAGTGGGCAAGAGACATGCAGAGACCACAGGCTGGGAAGCCATATGAGCTTACCCCCATAACAGTGACAAAGGACAAAGGGCAAGTACTATTGGTGATGCTAGTAAAGGAGGGCAGGATGGGAGGGGGAAAGGGGTGGAAGGTGGTCACCCTTAATGCTAGGAGCCTTGGGAGGAAAACTGCAGAGCTACAGATGCTCATGGCAGAGGGAGAGGTGGACATTGCAACCATCACAGAAACATGGGCCACCCAATACAATGACTGGGACCTGTCTGTACCAGGGTACAGGTTATTTCATAGGGATAGGGTACATAGAAACATAGACTTTGATGGCAGACAAAGACCGCTTGGCCCACCTAGTCTGCCCATTTTCCTACCTACAGTATAAGCTGCAGATCCTAGTTAATCAACAGCTTATTTCTTCCTACCCCCCACATAAATTGCCTTATGTCTGTCCCATGCATTCTTGAAATCTCCCACAGTTTTAGACCCCACAAGCTCCTCAGGAAGGCTGTTCCATGCATCCACCACCCTCTATGTGAAAAAATACTTCCTCACATTGCCCCTGAGCCGTCCCCCCTCTATCTTCAAATTGTGTCTCCTTGTTCTTGCACATCTCTTTTTCTGAAAGATGCTACCCTCTTGGACTTTGTTGATTCTACTGAGGTACTTAAAAGTTTCTATCATGTCTCCCCTTTCCTCTAGGGTATACATATTAAGCTCCTTTAGTCTCTCCTCGTATGGCTTCTCTTGCAGACCCTGTACCATTTTAGTTGCCCTCCTCTGGACTGCCTCCATCCTATGTCCTTGGGGAGATGGGGTCTCCAGAACTGGACGCAGTACTCCAGATGGGGTCTCACCAACTGTCTGTACAGAGGGATAACATCTTCCTGTTTTCTGCTGGTGATGCCTCTCCCTATACATCCCAGTATCCCCCAGCCCTCCCTACTGCCTTCTCACATTGCTTGCTAACCTTAAGGTCAACTAATATGATTACCTTCAGGTCTCTTTCCATTTTTGTTGTTGCTACTACCTCCCTTCCCATTGTGTAATCTTCCCTTGGGTTTTTGTTTCCCAGGTGCATTACTTTGCACTTCTTTGCATTGAATCCAAGCTGCCATACTTCTGACCATTCCTCCAACCATGCCAAGTCCCTTCTCATCCTTTCCATGCCTCCTTGTGTATCAAGCCTGTTGCAGATCTTTGTGTCATCTGCAAAGAGGCATACTTTTCCTTCCAGTCCCTCTGCAAAGTCACTTATAAAGACATTAAAAAGGACTGGACCCAGTACTGAACCTTGCGTTACCCCATTAGTGACCCCTCTTTCTTCAGAGTGGACTCCATTTACTATTACCTTCTGTATCCTGTTGTCCAACCAATGCTTTACCCAGGCTACCACCCTGGTACCCACTCCCAGGATGGTTAATTTGATTATTAATCTTTTGTGTGGGACTGTGTCAAATGCCTTGCTAAAGTCTAGGTAGGCATGTCCACAGCCCCTCCCTGCTCTACTACTTTGGTCACTCAGTCAAAGAAATCAAATAGATTCATCTGACATGATCTTCTCGCTGTGAACCCATGCTGCCTTGGGTCCTGTGCCCCACTGGCCTCTAGGTACTCAACAATTCTTTCCTTCAGAAGTGATTCCATCATTTTCCCTACCACAGAGGCCAAACTGACAGGTCTGTAGTTTCCAGCCTCTGCCTTGCTCCCACATTTGTGAAGAGGAATCACATCCGCCTTCCTCCAGTCCTCAGATACCACACCATCCTCCCATGATTTGTTAAAAAGGGTAGTCAGTGGTGTTACTAGTTCTCCCCTTAATTCATTTAGAATTCTGGGGTGAATTCCATCAGGCACCATTGCTTTGTCCACCTTCAGTTTTAAGAGTTCTTTCAGAACCCTTTCTTCTGTGAAAGTACTGGGATCGACTCCCATTTGCAGAGTGCTTCTGTTAATTGGATTAGGCACCTCCCCCTCCTCCTCTTTTGTGAATACTGAGCAGAAGTATTCGTTCAGTATCTCAGCTTTTTCACTGTCCCTCTCTGCCCACCCACCGTCCATTCTATTCAGCCTCACTATCCCTCCCTTTGTCTTTCTAAGCTCCCTGATGTACCTGTAAAAGGTTTTATCCTTCTTCTTAACCGAGTTGTCTATCTTTTCTTCAGTTTGGGCCTTTGCTAGTCTGACTTCCTTCCCTGCTTCCTTCTGCCTTAACTGGTACAGTTCTCTGTCCTGCTCCTTCTGCGTTTCCTTATACTTCCTAAATGCTATCTTTTTCTCCCAAACCTTCCCCGCCACCTCTTTTGAGAACCATAGTGGCTTTTTCTTTCATTTTGATTTGTTTATTTGCTTCACACAAAGGCTTGTTGCCTCTGTGATGGCAGTTCTGATGTTTCCACATCATCGCTCCACCCCTCCTAGCCTGTTTGCTAGTGCTTTTCTAAGGCACTCTCCCATCTTGCCAAAGTCAGTCCTCCTGAAGTCCAGTACCCTCACTTTTGTATGGCTTGATTCTGTAGCTGAGTTTATCGTGAACCACACTTTTTGATGGTCACTTGTTCCCAGATGGCTACCCACTTCTAGATCTGGGGGGTGGCACTACATGTGAAGAAAGGACTGAAGTATGTAAGGGAGGAAGGGGAGGAGGGTAGTATGGAGTCACTTTGGATGCAAATTCAGGATTCCAAGAATAGGAATCTCAGAATGGGAGTGGTATACAGGCCACCATCTCAGACAGAGGAGTTAGACAGGGAACTAGCGGGACAGATCAGAAGGACCTGCATGAGGGGTAGTGTGGTGATTGTGGAGGAGTTCAACATGCCAGGAGTGGACTGGAGTACCGCAACAACCAGGAATAGAAGGGAGCAAGTACTGCTGGATGCCTTCCAGGACAGCTTCCTGATGTAAATGGTCAGTGAACAAACCAGGTTAGGGAATACCCTTGACCTTGTGCTGGCAAATGGGGAATTTGTGAGGGGAACTTATGGTGGAAGAACTGCTGTCAGGAAGTGACCACCACTCAGTATGGCTCACATGGATATGATATCCATGGATATGCTGGATATGAGCAAGGAAGGAGTGGAATCTGGCACACGGGTGCCGGACTTCAGGAGGACCAACTTTGGGAGGCTGGGGGAAGTGGTAAAAGGGTACCTGGACAGAATTCATCCTAACATCGACACTAACTAGAGGTGGGAGCTCATAAAGCTGGGGATAGCGGAGGCAACCAGAACCTGCAGCAAGGCCCAGAGCAAGAAGGCTAGGGCTAAGAAACTGAGCTGGGTGAGCAAGGAGGTCATGAAAAAGGTAAGCAGGAAAAGAGCTGCCTTTAGAAGGTACAAAAAAACAGGGAGGGAGAGGACAGGGAGGAGTACCTGAAGGAATCAAAGGAGGTGACATGGGCAGTAAGGGGAGTCAAGGCATCTACGGAGCTCAGGCTGGCACAAGGCATTAAGAAGGGAGAAGGACTTCTTTAGGTACATCAGGGAAAAGGAACTGTAAGAACCATATAGTAAGGATTAGGAAGGGGTTGGGTGGAAGCAGGGGGCGATAAGGCAGAATCACTAAATGAATACTTCTCAATATTTACTAAGGAGAAGAGGGGGGTGATGCCCAAGGGGGGGAGGAATTGCAGAAACAGGGGAAGGGGGTGACAGACAGGGAAATCATAGAGGGCAGAGTTCTGGAGAGTTTGAGGGCACTGAGGGTGGACAAGGTGCCAGGCCCAGATGGCATCCACCCCCAGGGTACTTAAGGAACTGGCAGAGGTCCTTGCTGGACCTTTGGCAGACCTATTTAATGCCTCACTACACTCAGGGTGTGTACCTCAGGATTGGAGGATGGCTCATGTGGTGCTCCTTCACAAGAGTGGACCCAAGGATAGACAGGGTAACTACAGACCAGTGACCCTCACATCCATAATGGGTAAGCTGATGGAGACTATCCTGAAGGAGAGTCTGGTGGCCCTCCTGGAGGCTTATGGACTACAGGACAGCAGACAGCATGGCTTCATACATGGCAGAACCTGCCAAACCAACCTGGTGGAGTTCTATGACTGGGTAACTAGGCAATTGGACAGGGCCATGCAGTGGATGTCCTGTATCTGGACTTCAGTAAGGCATTTGACTTGGTGCCACATGGGAGGCTGGGGAAGTAAGTTAGAAGGCACAGGGGCAGGTGCAAAGCTGGTGAGATAGGTAGGGAATTGGCTTCAGGGACGACAACAGAGGGTGGTGGTTGGTGGGGCACTCTCATCCCCAAGGGTACATAGAAACATAGAAGTTGATGGCAGATAAGGACCGCAAGGCCCATCCAGTCTGCCCATTTCTTTTTCTACCTTATAAATGTGCCATCGGCCTTTGCTCTGTCAGTGGCCTATCTATTCATACTCATTTGTATTGCTCCCCTTATGCCTATCCCATGCCTGTTTGAAGCTCTGCACTGTATTCATAGCCACCACTTCTTGAGGTAGGCCATTCCATGCATCCACCACCCTTTCTGTGAAAAAGAATTTCCTCACATTCCCCCTTAATTGGCTCCCCTCTAATCTCATGCTGTGTCCTCTTGACCTGCTATTTTTCTTATATTTAAACATGTTAGACTCTTTTCATTTTGTTAATGCCCTTAAGGTGTTTGAATGCCTCGATCATATCACCTCTCTCCCTCCTTTGCTCAAGGGTATACATATTGAGCTCTGTTAATCTGTCCTCATATGTTTTCTGATGCAGTCCCTGCACCATTTTGGTTGCCCTTCTCTGGACTGCCTCAATTTGGTTAATGTCCTTGTGAAGGTGTGGCCTCAATACTGCATGCAGTACTCCAGATGGGGCCTAACCAGTGTCTTGTAAAGAGGGATTATTACCTCCCTCTTATGACTTGTGATACCCCTACTAATACACCCTAACAACCCCTAGCCTTTCCTACTGCTTTAGAGGTCTGCTTGGTTGATTTCAGGTCATCAGTGATGATGATGCCCAAGTCTCTTTCTTCCTTTGTGACTGCTAGCAACTCCCCTCCCAGCCTATAGGTGGCTTCAGTGTTTCTCTTCCCTATGTGCATGATCTGCACTTCTTTGCATTAAATCCAGTTGCCACTCTTCTGACCATTTGCTAGTTTATCCAGATCTCTTCTCATTCTGCCCACTCCATCTGGATCATCTACTCTGTTGCAGATCTTGGTGTCATCTGCAAACAGACAAGCCTTAACCTCTAGTCCATCTGCAAGGTCACTAATGAAGATATTGACAAGGACTGGCCCCAGGACTGATCCCTGAGGTACCCCACTTGTGACTTGCATCTCTTCAGACTGTATACCATTTACCACCACTCTCTGTTTTCTGCCCATCAACCAGTTTGCCACCCAGTTGACCAACTTCTGACCCACCCCGAGCCTACCCAGCTTATTTATCAATCTTCTATGTGGAACAGTGTCAAAAGCTTTGCCGAAGTCAAGGCAGGCGACATCAACTGCTCCCCCTTGGTCCTCCACTCTGGTTACCCAGTCAAAGAAATCTAAGAGATTAGTTTGACAGGACCTTCCTTTTGTAAACCCATGCTGTCTTGGATCTTGTGCCCCTATGGATTCCAGGTGTTGCACTATCCTTTCCTTAAGGAGTGCCTCCATGATCTTGCCCACTACTGAGGTAAGACTGACTGGTCTGTAGTTCAGTAGTGATGAGTGGTGTTCCACAGGGCTTGGTGTTGGGACCAGTGTTGTTTGGGATATTCATTGTAGACATATCATTGGACATCAAGAGCAAGATCAGTCTGTTTTCTGATGACACCAAGATGAGAGCGGTGGTGGATGACCTAGGGGGATGGGAGGGGTTGCAAAATGATCTGGAAAAGCTGGAAACCTGGTCAGACACCTGGCAACTGGGGTTTAATGCCAAAAAGTGCAAGGTGATGCATTTTGGGGTGAAGAACTCAAGGAGGAGTTACCAGCTGGGGAGGGGGGAGTACAGCTAGCCAAGACAGAGGAGGAGGAGGAGGAGGAGAAGGATCTGGGGGTGCTCATTACAGGGTCAATGAACAACTCGGCACAATGTAGGAAGGCAGCTGCAAAGGCCAACACAGTACTGGGTTGCATTGCAAGGGGTATCTCCTCGAGGAGGGGGAAGGTGATTCTGCCATTGTATAGGTCATTAGTTAGACCACACCCAGAGTACTGCATGCAGTACTGGTGCCCGTATCTGAAGAGGGACATTAAGTTACTGGAGGGGGTGCAGTGCAGGGCAACAAAGATGATCAAGGTGCTGGGGGACTTACCATATGAGAGGAGGCTGAGGGAGCTGAACATGTACTCACTGGAGGAGGAGGAGAAGAGGGACAGAGGGAACATGACTGAAATCTTTAAGTACATGAAAGGAATAAACAAGACAGGTACAGAGGAGCTGTTCAAAGTAAGGAAGGGGAGGGACACCCAGGGCCATGATATGAGACTGGAGGGAGGGAGGAAGGTTTAGGAGGGCGATAAGGAGACACTTTTTTACAGAGAGAGTGGTAGCTGGGTGGAATGCATTACCGGCAGAAGTGGTATTCCGTAGAACAGTGGACTGCTTCAAAAGGGGCTGGGACAGGACAAGAGGGAAGGTCAATGGAGGGGAAGGGTGGTAGGGAGTGGCAGCTGCAAAATAAGGGGTGATAGCTGCACATTCGGGCAGACTTACTAAACCTCTAAGCCTCTATCTGCTGGCACATTCCGTATGTTCATATGTTCCTGCCACATACACAAGTGCAGAAAATGATGTTCACCAGAAATACCTGTCACACAAGGTGAATTAGGAGGGCGCCTGCTGCCCATGTTGCCACAGCAACATGAAAGTGCATTTAAAACAGACTTTCAGTTCGGTCTCAGTGCAATGCGGGTTTGTGACAGAAAGCTGAATATGCATGAAGCACACTTATTGCTGTAAGAGTGCTTCATGAGATCATTAGTTACCACTAGTGATTGGCTGGGACAACTCCATTGATCTATAACAGTTATTGTGTTCAAAACTCACTACTTTGCATCTTTTACCATTAAACTTGATTAACCAAAGTTCCACCCAACTGTTTACATTATAGTTAATCTATTTTGCTCACTGCCTTGGTGCAGCCTATCCCTCTACTGAACCCCCCAGCCCCATCATCTGGCACCTGAGGGACTTACCTCCTCCTGAAACTTCCCCCATGGCTTACCCCTGTAGCGGAGTTTGACAGTAGGCACCATACTGTTGACAATATGGATCCGGAGTGGGAGAGAGCCTTATACCAGTGGGGAGCCTGTGGGGGTGTCTGTGTCATCCATGCTGCACCCAGCCTTTTCCACTGTCCCAGTGTGGAGGAATAGATATGCAATGCCATCAAAATGCACCATGCACATTACTGGACATGAGGCATTGACAGCCACTGTTCCTCCAGCCCCGAAGTTGCACTGACTGTCTGTGTTCCCAAGCCTCCACTAGGGGTCAGACCAGTGCCAGAAACCTGAAACTCTCCCTCCCAGAGGAGGAGAACCATCCTCCAGATGCTCAATCCTCCTCTCCCTGACCAGCCCCCAGCGAACCAAGTCTGTCACTGACCCCAGATCGCCAGCATGGGGGCAGGTGAGGCATGGATGCCTCTGCCCCCCGTGCCACTGGGCCAGCTAAGTTACACTATAAAATGAGTTGGAAATTGCTTGCTTACTGACTGGATAAAAAGTTCCAAGATCATTTGTTAGTTCCTCAGAAAAGTACATGTTGGAAAAAGTTCAGACAGTGAGATTTGAATTTGGGCTAATGACATACAGAATTCACGAAACACTTCAGATTGTTAGTACAAAATGCTTGACACCTTTCCCACTGAAAACCTTCAAAAAGGCCTTAAGTGAATAACTGCCTTAGAGTTAAAAAATTGATAAATAAATGATGAAACATTCTTATCTCTCATAATCTCCTCTCTATACAGTGATGCAACTTAAACAAGCATTTGTCAATGCCGAATGTTTATTGCATTGGTCTGCTGAGCTCGCTCAGTGGCCCTGTCAGTGGGTCAGTCTGTTTGTCCTGGTGCTGCAGGCTGCTCTTTTGTACTGGGCTGCTGCTTGCACTGGCACCTTGTTCTGCTGAGGAAGAAATCTGCAGCTGTCCCGACAGAGCTCCATTGAGGTGGCTCACTCCCCCTCTCTAACTCGCGCAATCTGTTTCTCCTGGTGCTGCAGGCTGCCTTTTTATACTGGGCTCCTGCCTGTGTTGGTGGCTTTTTGTACCCACAAAGAAATCCACAGCTGTCCCAACAGAGCTCCATTGAGGTCGCTCACTCCCCCTGTCTCACTCATTCAGTCTGGTTCTCCCGGCGCTGCAGGCTGCCCTTCTGTACTGGGCTCCTGCCTCTGTTGGCACCTTTTTCTGCCCACAGAGAAATCTGCAGCAGTCCTGACAAAGCTGCATTGAGCTCGCTCACTCCCCTTCTCTCACTCGCTCATTCTGTTCTGCCGGTGCTGCAGGCTGCCCTTTTCTACTGGGCTCCTGCCTGTGTTGCTGCTTCCTTATGCCCATAAAGAAATTTGCAGCAGTTACAATACAGCTCTGTTGAGCTCACCTCACTAGCTCATTCTGATTTTCCTGCCACTGCAGGCTGCCCTTTTGTACTAGGCCCCTGCATGCATTGCTGCCTTTTTCTGTTCACAAACAAATCTGCAGCAGTCCCAACAGTGCCCCATTGAGCTCACTGACTCCCCTTCCCTCACTTGCTCGTTCTGTGTTTCCTGGCGCTGCAGGCTGCCCTATTGTACTGGGCTCCTGCCTGCATTGGAAGCTTTTCCCTGGCCAGAAATAAATCTGAAGCAGTCCAGACACAGCTCCACTGAGCTCGCTCACTCCCCCTCTGTCACTCTCGCATTCCGTTTCTGCCGGCGCTCCAAGCTGGCCTTTTGTACTGGGCTCCTGCCTGCATTACCGCATTTTCTGCCCACAAAGAAATCTGCAGCAGTCACACTAGAGCTCCATTGAGCTCGCTCAGTACCACTCTGTCACTCGGTTCATTCTGTTTCTCTTGGCGCCGTAGACTGCACTTTTGTATGGGGCTCTTGGCTGCGTTGGCACCTTTGTCTGTCCACAAAGAAATCAGCAGCTGTGCTGACAGAGCTCTGTTGAGGTCGCTCAGTCTCCTTCTCTCATTGCTCATTCTGTTTGTCCTGGCACTGCAAGCTGCCCTTTTGTACGGGGCTCCTGTCTGCACTGGTGCCTTTTTCTGCCCACAAAGAAATCCCAGCAGTCCTGATAGAGCTCCGTTGAACTCACTAAGTCCCCTTGTCTCACTCACTCATACTGTTTCTCCCAGCGCTGCAGGCTGACCTTTTGTACTGGGCCCCTGCCTTTATTGATGCCTTTTTCTGCCCACAAAGAAATCCGCAGCAGTCCTGACAGCGCTCCGGTGAGTTTGCTCACTCCCCCTCCCTCACTCGCTCTCTCGTTCTGTTTCTCCCAGTGCTGCAGGCTGCCCTTTTGTACTGGGCTCTTGTGTTGGGGCCTTTGTCTGCCCACAAACAAATCTGCAGCAGTCCCGACAGAGCTCAGTTGAGCTCAGTCACTCCCCCCTCTCACTCAGTCGATCTTAATCTGTCCCAAACACTGATTTCCCAGAGTGACTGTGCTATTGTCCGGCAGGAGTGCAAAAACATATTTTAGCCAGGATGTGAAAAATGACAGCTGTGGTGTTCATAAGGGTTGTGAAAAAATGCCTCTGTTGAAAATGTGGTGTGACAGTATTACACATTTGCGAAGTTACAAGGGTGTGTGGAAACAGTTCAATGCATGCTTGTAACACAGTCATGTTATGAAGTTTCGTCACCAAATTTTCAATATAGGGATTTTTGGACCTCTGCTCATGAACAGTGCCACTGTAATTTTCTTAACCTGTCCTGAACACTGACTTCATACAGTGACCACGTTATTCTGCCTCGGAACTGTGAAAACACGTTTCAGTCAGGATGTGAAAAATGACAGCTGTACTGCTTATAAGGAGGTGTGAAAAAATGGCACTGTTGAAAATCTGGTGTGACAATATTACAAAGCTGCGAAGTTACAAGGGTGCGTGGAAAGTGCGCAACGCACACTTGTGACACAGTCAATTGATGGACTATCATCACCAAATTTTCAACATAGGCATTTAGGACCTCTGCTCATGAACAGTATCATTGTCATTTTCTTGATCTGTCCGGACAGTGATTTTCCACAGCTACTGCTCTATTCTGTACCGGATGTGCGAAAGCACATTTCGGCCAGGATGGGAAAAATGACAGCTGCACTGTTCAGAAGTAGGTCTGGGGAAATGGCAATGTTGAAAATCTGGAGTGAAAATATTATAAATTCACGAAGTTACAAGCGTGTGTGCCAACTGCGCAATGCACACTCATAACACAGTCATTTTATGGAGTATTGTTACCAAATTTTCAGCATAAGCATTTTAGGACCTCTACTCATGAACAGTGTCACTGTCATTTTCTTAATCTGTCCTGAACACTAATTTCCCACAGCGACCGTGCTATTCGGCGCCGAACTGCGAAAACACATTTTGGCCAGGATGTAAACAATGACAGCTATACTGCTCACAAGGAGGTGTGAGAAAATGCCAATGTTGAAAATCTGGCATGAAAATATTGTAAATTCGTGAAGTTACGAGTGTACGTAGCAACTGCGCAACGCATGCTCGTAAAACAGTCATTTTTTTGATTTTTCCCACCAAATTTGCCATATAGGCTTTTTGAGAGCCCACCTCATGAACATTGGCACTGTCATTTCATTAATTGGCCCCAAAGGGTGATTCCACACAGTGACTGCGAAACCACGTTTCGGGGCTGATTAATGCCATGACTGTTCAAGAATTCATGAGGAGGGGTCCCAAAAACCCCATGTTGAAAATTTGGTGAATAAATTCCTAAAAATGCCCGAGATACGCACTAAAGTTGAAAAAACCCTATTTATTACATTATACAGCTTACCGGCATTTCCTCAGTTCGCGGTTGGCTTTGAAGAGTGCAGACGTGTTCCCGGTCCACCGAAGATCATTACGCCGGACTCTGGAGGTAAGTATGGGGTGAGAGGGGTGTGGGGAGATAGGGTGCACAGTAGGTGGGTGCGGGTTGTGGGAGGGGGGCCTGGGAGAGCTCCGAGGTACAGTTTCCTTCTTTACAGGTTGAAAAAAAAAAGAAGACATTGGGGGAACGTTTTCTTGTTTAACAGGTGTTTTGGCATGCTGGGGTGGGCTCCCAGCATGCCACCTGTGTGGGTGGGTGGGTGCATTAGCCAATGGGGGATTGGGCACCCCCATCAGCAAACAAGGAAGGGGAAGGGGAGCTGCAGGAGCCGAGGGGATTGGTCACCCCTCAGCTATAGAAAAGAAGGGGTTATCATGCTGCCAGCGAGGTTGGGCACCGCATTGGCAGGAACAAAGGGGGTATCATGATGCCGCACGAGTTGGGCACCCCATCGGCAGGAACTAAAGAGGAGCGAATCATTATGCCGGCCAGTTGGGCCCCGTCAGCAGGAACAACACTGGGGTTACAGAATGCCGACCAGGGACTGGGCTCCCCAGTCGGCAGAAATAAACATGGTGGGGGGTTATATTGTTTGTGAACACAGCGGCAACCTGCCGTCATGTCCACAAACAATATCGGGGGTTTCACATCCCGCCTTGCAATGACGGGTCACTCCCTCATTGCAGCGGATGGCTGACGCTGCAATGACGAGGCGGCCCCTGATTGCAGCGGCTACTTTTATAGAAGGTTGTGGCACACTGGCTGAACTAGTGTCAGCAGCAGCGTGCCACGGCATTGGGGGATGGGGACAAGCCTTTGCAGGCTGTGGAGGCATTGGGCACAACAGTGCCACGCCTCCACAACCTGCTTGTGCAGAAAGCTGATGCAACATGTTTCTTGCGCATGCACGCAATCAACATAAAAATGAAGTACTCAGATTTAATTCTTTGTATTTCTTTGGTAACCATGAAACATCCTCCAGCCATCCTAAACAGCTTGCTAGCGTAATCTCTGCTGCTTACCCTGTCCTAGATAAAACTGAGACCCTGACTCCAAATAAGGTCTTCTATTGTGTGTGCAGGGGTGAACATTCTGTCAGAGGAATTCTACAGAAGTTTGAACATCTGTATTCCATAACAAACAAACATGCAATCTATTGAATGTGTGGCAATAAATTGAGAGGCAAGGAGGGATTTGTTTTTATTAGTTATATTCAGCAAAAGAAAGTACCCGATTTTAACAAAAAAAGTTGGCATTTTTATGTTTGCCCTTGCGCTTGCACAAGGGCATGCATATTGGTATGATAGTGGGTTTTGAGAGGTGTGTTACGTCGATCCAAGGCAGAGCAGTCTGCAAGGGGCTCGACAGTGTCAGACCAGTCATCAGCCAGATTGATCATGACACTGTTCTGATCTTGCTGTGTGGAAACTTTATGTAGTTCAAAGGAAAGAGTGGATACAATCATAGGGTGCCTCTTTTCTTTTACCTACATAAGGCCACCCAGTAAGCAAAGCTGATCAGTGTCATGACCAGCCTGCTGTGGTCCCCCCCCCCAACATAAAAACAATCCCTCCCATCCTCTGCCAAGTATTCCTCTCACTTCACATTGCTTCACCCTTCTTAACTGTCTGATACCGGGGTACCAAATACCTGGTGTCAGCTAGTACCCCCACCTCACCTGTTTTCACTGTGCAACACCAGGGAGCCCACCCCTGGTGCTGCCAATCATAACATTGACATTGGGGTGTCCAATCCCCAGTGTCGGTACCTAAAATAAAGAAAAAACATCCCTCATAGTCTTCTTTTTTTTATATACAAGCAGTAAAAAAAGAAAACCATCCATTGATGCATGTTGCTGCCACTGGCACACTGCCATCACTACCTTTCCCACCCACCCTCCCACTCAGCACCCACCAACCGCATCCTCTCCTTTCTGACACGGGGTGCACAAACATAGCACTGACACTGGGGAGCCCATTCCCCAGTGTTGGTACCTGAAATAAGAAAACCGTCCTTCTTAGTCTTTTGTTTTTATACACCCTGTAGAAAAGAAAACTGTCCATCAATGTCTGTTGCGTCACCAGCACACTGCTGCCATTGTCCTCCCCAACCCCAACTCTCCCACTCAGCAACCCACACCACTCACACTCCTTACTTATCTACGTGGGGGGGGGTCCAACCCCATAATCCTCTCTGGACTGGAGACTCATCTTCACTCTTCTGTACTGGACTGGAAACAGGAAATCAGGTATGCGGTTCAATGTGTTTCAATGGATTTTGAACTTGTCCTCATAACTTGGTCATTTCTGAATATTTTTTCCCAAAATTTTCAACATGCCCATTTTGGGAACCTACCTCATGATCAAGGGTAGTGAAATTATGCAAATCCGCCCTGAAAGATTCTGTATTGCTGAGCCAAATCAAGTCAAGCCAATTCAAGCAGGATTTGAAAATGTTCTCCACCCTTGTTCATGAGGTGGATCATAAGAAGGCTGTTTTGAAAATCTGAGGTAAAAATATAAAAAAAAACAACACAGTTACAGTACAAGCATACACTGACAACTTTCAATGTATAATTGTAACTTTGATAATTTCCAATATTTTGACCCCAAGTTTTCAAAATAGCCATTTTTTCATACCACCTCATGAATGTGATAGCTGGCCAAAATGTGTTTTTTTTGCGCTTGTAGTGCAAAATCACTTTTCGAGCAAGATTTGAATATTTTCTTTATCCTTGTTCATGAGATGGGGTCATAAGAAGGCTATGCTGAAAATTTGGGGTAAAAATATTTAAAAAAAAAACATTATGAGTACACATTGAAAATTTTCAATGCATGCTTGTAACTTTAGTAATTTTCTTGACCCCAAATTTTATACCTAGCCATTTTTTTAGATCCTGACCAAAATGTGTTTTCACACTTGTGGTGCGAAATGACTTTTCAGCCACTGTTGTATAAATGACACCTGTCATATTCAGAAGTAGTGGTCATAAAAAAAGTATGTTGAAAATTTGGGGTTAAAATGTGAAAAAAAAGCTGTTATGAAAATATGTTGAATTGTTCCAATGTTTACTCATAACTTTATTTTTGTAGATTTTGGCTCCTAATGTTCAACATATCCCTTGTGTTGCCCCACCTCCTAAACATGACAGGTGTCATTTTTAAATCCCCTCTGAAACTTGTTTTCACAGTTGCACTGCAAAATCAACTTTCAGATGGGATTTACTGGATCCCCTGGTTGTTCATGCAACTATGCATGCAATGGTCCAGGGGTGTGTCTGGAGGTGTATGCCTGCACTCCACGCCATTCACAAAGGTGTGGAGTAGTGGGCAAGGGAGCACGAGACCTGGCAGTAGGGACCATGCTGTATCCTTTGCACACACAGCCAGAGAAACCCCACAAGCTGTGGGAGAACAAAACACCCCCTATGGTGCTACCCCAGCACTCTGGTGGGAAAGGGCGGGCTGGAGGCAGCCATTCAGGCAGTTGCTTGACATTTTAAAAATTTGTCTCCTGCACCTTTCCAGAATCTCCTGCTCACATTGACCAGGGGATCCACATCAGGACCCAGGACGGGCATCCAATTGGCTGTCCATCTCCGTTCCTCAATTGCCTGCCACCCCCACACGCTGGTGGGTGGAACCATGGACAATTGTACTTCAGAGGTGTGCAGCAGTGCATACTGCACACTATCCACCTGTCCACAGGTACAGAGTTACGTGGGACAGGTATGCAAGATCCATGGGCACCTTGTCCCACACTGATGCATATCCCCTATTGTATCTATTAAGATTCCCCACTCTTACCTACACTGCAGCTTCTGTATAACGCAAACAACAGAACGGCACCAGCAATGGGATAACAGTATGCAATATTTATTTAAAGTGCTGAAGTGTAGTTAAAATACAAAACAAAACCACGTAGAATAGTACAGATAAACTGCACTTAATGTATGCAAGCAAACACCTGTAAAAAAAACAGCAGCACGAGACACTGCGGCACACTGAGATCCGACCCAGCTTTCAGAAACCATACCCAAACTTCACCTCACATAGTGTACAGAAGGGCTCCAAACTTAGGAGGTTGACTCATTCACATTTTCCAGTCACCCACCATGCTGCCATGCTAACCATGGTTACCCCATGGCAGCTATTCATGAAATTCTGTTTAATTGTGGAAAGGAGTACTCACTTTACCTCTGTCAATTCCAGAAAGTCTTTCAATATTATACATTTCATAAACTGTGACAGCTCGGCCCTGGTATATCTGACCACAGGTACTTGTGGTTCTTTTTGTATAGGGAAGCCAATGCATCAGTTTAAGGTTCATATAGGGAAGCATATGTGGGCCATTCAGAAAAGCAGTAGTGCTGGTTCTATGTGACAATGGCAAGCACTGAACGGCGACCCGCATTATCGCGAAGTCAGGGCGGCGAAAACAATTTCGCCACCCTGACAACCTCAGCGCCCGGAGGAACAGCGCCAGAGACTAAATGCATTTGCTTTCTGTGGGGCTGCACCCCACAATCCCAACCCGGGCTTTGCCTCGACCCCACTACTTAAGGATTCTCAACTCCAGGGCAGTGCATGTTGGGGGTGAAAGCAAAAAAAAACATATGTTTTGGGCCGGGCGCAACAAAAACACAGTAGCGCCCGGACCCAGACCCGAACCCAGAACCCCACACACTGCAAGCGGAGGCCAACCCCTGATGCCATGGTGCAGCTCAGCAGCCAACTGCAGCACCACCCCCTACATCCCCTCTGCCCCCTCCCAGGCCACGCTCACTGTGCTCGCTGCCCCCCCACATGTGTACATGCAGCTACATCCTGTCGCTAGGGTCGCCCACCCCACCACATCTGGTCACCCTCCTTGCCCCCTTGCCTTTTGGGCTTTCACCCATATCACGTCGCCATTTCAGACGTCGCCCTGAATCAGGCGCCTATGTCACAGGCTACCGTAGTGGCTTGTCACTTCATGTATATTGTCAAACACCACTATAGAAACATATATTCCATTTCTGTGGTGTTTCCACATTACAGTCTAATAATAAGTGCCATAGTAGATAATAGCTTCAGATTTAGAGAGAGCATAACAAGAGAGGTAGTGAGTGACCTAAGTGGGGTTAAAGCAAGTACGTTGGGTACGCTTGATGAGACAGGTATAATGCAACCTTTTGAAGGCAGCATGAGTGGGTGCAGAGTGAACTTCAACTGGTAGGGAGTTCCAGTACTTTGGGGCCAAGCTTGAGAAGGATAGGGTTCCTTTCTGTGTTCTACACCTAGGAGTGCAAAGAAGTGAAAGTTCATTAGAACGAAGGCCATAGGAGAAGAACTGTGACACCATCATAGAGGCCAGAGAGGAGAGTAAGTCGGATCTAATAATATTGTCAAGCAGAGACCCAAAGGCAAGATGTCTATGAGCTGATGGGGAGGGCCAGTTTAGGCCAGTGTATAGCAAACAGTGATGCTTTAGTCAAGGGGATTCCGAGGCATAATGGCAGATGTTATTGTATGTGATATCCCATTTTCCTAGGGTGCTTTTTGAAGCATTTATATAAGTAACTGCACCGTATGCAAGAGATGGAAGGAGGATGCCCCTAGCTATAGCCAGCCTGGCTGAGGGAGTAAGCATTTGACTAGTCCTGTAAGCGATGCTAAGTTTCATGTTTACTGCCTTGCATGTGACCATGATGTGCTCATCAAAACTGACAGCTTCGTCAAGCAGGACACCAAAATACCTGAAAGAGGTTACTATCATGAGGGATGAGCCATCAGCACAGGAAACATCATATAGGCTGTGGTTTAAGTTGAGTTTGGCTATGGATCCAAAGAGCACGCCCTGTGTTTTGTTGATGTTTAGGACAAGCCTATGTTTATGGATCCAGTCCTGGATGGAGATAAACGCAGAGGTAAGACAACTATTTATTGCTTGTATATCTGCTGATGAAGTATATAGCACAAGATCTTCGGCATATAGAATTGTTTGGCATGATGGTGAGTTGGGGGATATACTGTTTATGAAGACTGAGAAGAGATGTGGCCCCAAAATGGATCCTTGAGGAAGACCAACATTTATATGAGCTGGGTCAGATATAGCAGAGTTGAATTTCACCTGTTGGCTTCTATTAGCTTGGTAGCAGTGGAACCATTTAACGGATTGTAGAGAGAAACTGAGAGAAGATAGAAAGGCAGGCAAGCAGGATAGGGCGATACACCAAATCAAATGCCTTAGAAAGGTCTATGAACACTACACCAGTCATAAGCCCTTGATCCATCGCAGTCAGGATGTCATTTATGAGTTTTAGAAGTGCAGTGGAAGTGCTATGCCCTTTTCAGAAACCATGCTGAGTGGGAAATAACAGATTGTGTTTAGAGAGATACTCAGTGACCTGGGTGGCCACTATTTTCTCTAGGATTTTATTGAGCACTAATAGAATGGCTATAGGCCTGTAATTGGCAATGTCCTTTTTGTCCCCTTTCTTGAAAATAGAGGTGACTTTGGCAATTTTTCAGATGTTTGGAACATGTCCATGACAGAGAGACATGGTAAAGATTTTGGCTAGGGGAGCAGCAATGAGAGGAGAGGCTACCTTCAGCAGTTTTGGGCTCAAGGCAATCAGAGCCAACGCTGGTGTTGTCTGAGATTGAGTTGAGATGTTTTAGGACATCAGCCTTGGCATACCCTTAAAATAGAAAGATGGGTGTTTTGGTGTATTTGTTCCAGAGAAAGGTGGTGAGCCTAGATTTGATGGAAAAGAAGCAGTGTATTTTGATAGGTCAACAAAGAGTTTATTAAAAGAATATGCAATAGTTAGAGGGTCATTGCAGTGGACTCCATCAAGGATCATGTCATTATTATGGCGAAACTGGTTAGTTCTCAGGAAGGATTTAACATGAGCCCAGAATGTTTTGGGGTCACCTGCAGCTTCGTTCAGTAGGCCTTTACAATATGAGCTCTTTGTCTGCTGGATTTGTTTTTTGCACATGTTTCATTGTGCTCTATAAATCATAGTCAACTTGACCGGAGTTTTTAAAGTGGCTCCAGCTGTTGTCGCGCGATCGTATGGAGGAAAGAAGGTCTTTGTGCAACCACCTGGTCTGCCTAACTCGAATTCACCTAGTACGTTTAGGCATCTGTATGTTCTAGAGGGACAGGAAGGTTGAAATAAAATGATCAAGGGCAGTCTCAACTTCATGGGTGTGGAAGACAGGGGCCCAGTTTATAGCAGACAAGTCTGTTAGGAAGCTTGCATGATCCAGATTGGCAAAATCACTGAAGGTAGCATAGTGTGGCGATGGGGCCGTGGTAACCCAGCACTCCCCGATACAGAAAACAGGGAAGTGGTCACTAATTGAATCAGGTAGAACACCCGGGGCAGTAATATTTCCAGGTTGATTAGTTAGTATCCAATAAAGCAGCATTCCAGGGGCTAGGTTCTGAGCCCCCCGATGGGATCTGTTATCATCTGGTGCATACTGTAAGTATGCACTGGGGATACTATGGAGTTTTGGTTTTTTCCTCATCAATTTAGGTTGAGGACACCAAGAATCATCACTTCATTTGGGTCGGCAGCCAAAGTAACGTGTTCAAGTACATCTGTGCAACCTGAGTGACCACCCTGTGGAGGGTTATAGGCACATATTATGTGCAGTTTCTTTGTGCCAAGGAGGATAAGGGCATGTAGGAATTCACAGGTGCAGTTAACTGAATGTGGCACAAGAGATATATTCAGGTGTTTTTTAAAGTACAGCGCAACTCCACCTCCCCTCCTACCTGATGTTCTATCACCTCTTAGAAGCATATAGTTAGGAACGTGGCATGATGAGTCAGGGGTGGAAGGTTTGAGCCAGGTTTCTGTCAGAAACAGAACATCTGGATTATAGGTAGTGATCCATGCCTCTAGTTCTGCAAAATTGCAGAGGAAGGTTTCTAACATTTAGATGAGCAACGCAAAGGCCCTTTGCATTAAGCCAGTCCATATTATGAGCTGTTTGAGTGGACTGGGGGCTGGGGTTGTCTCAATGTCCCCTGATAGCAGTAAGACAAGAAGCACCAGATACCATAGTTCTTGTGGGAGAAAAGGGGGTGCCAGCAGCATAGTTAGCCACCTGTGTATTTGGGCATAGTCAGCAGCCAGGTAGAGGAAAAACTTTGGGAGTAGCAATGGAGACGCATCACAGTGTTTGTACTGTGTCACGAGTAGGTTAGAGAAAGTGAAATCATCCGGTTTGTCATTTATAGTTACATTACACTTGGAACAGGGAACTGTTGTGAGAAGCGCAAGTAGAAGAGTGCAAGGCCGATTGTTAGCAGTGGCAGTGTACCTCCTGCCATCGTTTTAGCACAGAAAAGAAACAGTTTGCAGATAAAAGTATGGCACTGCTCGGGAAAAGAGGATTGCAGCAGAGAGCAGAGGTAAAAGGACAGAACACCTTAGGAGACAGTATGCCTTAGGATACAGTATGCCTTGGGAGAGAAAGAAAATGTGACAGTACCCTTTTAGAGACAGTAACCATAAAAGAAGATTAATGGATGCAGTGAGACACCCAGAGTGGGTAGGTTCTATTAGGAGCAAGTGAGAAAGTAGACTGTTAGTCATGGTAAAAAGGCACTTATATAAGAAACTGTCTACCTTGGGCGGGAGGGAGGTGGGTGGGGAGCTGGCACGTAGCGCTGGTGGGAAAGAGCTGCTCAGCGGTGCAGTCGGTCAGGGGAAATGGTGCTTTTCAGCAGGTGCCCAACAGCTTTGTTTGTGGCCTTTTTCTTCCTCTGGCTTCTGGTGCTATGGCATCCCAGGGGTAGGCAGCAGGGAGTCCGATGTGGGCAGTGTTGTCTTTGGCAGGGAGCAGCAGGAGATTGGCACCCAGCTCCCAGGTAGAGGTGTCCATGGGGATCCTACGATTTGAACTGCTGGCATGGTTCCTTGCAACCACAAGCCCAGAAGAGCTGTAATCATCTATGGAGAAGTGGAGAGCAGTGTTTAAGGTGAGGAACAGGGGCGGTCTAGGTAGGTGAAAACAAAAGAAAAGGGAGGGTTTAGAGAAAAGGGAGGGTGAGAGGAGGGGATGGCCAGGCAGAAACAAAGACAGCGAGTCAGGTAAGAAAAAGCTGATAGTCCAAATCAGGGTCTAAGACACGCCCGGGTACAGGGCTCCAGAGACCCGGGTGCTGAGAGGTCACAGACTGGGGAGGAATTGTATGGAGAGAGGCAGAAGTGGAAAGTCAGGAAAAGGATCAAAGATTAGCACGGGTATTACAAGAGGTTTAAGGCACAAGGTGAAAAACTTAACTGTAACAGAAATTATAAGTACAACTATGTTATAGCACTTTCAGAAATCAGACCTTCATAAGTTTAAATAACAGTTTAGTCTTTCAGTAGTACCATAGCTAAAAGTTCCCAGAGGATTTGGAAACCACTCAGAAAGCAGATACTGGGCCAGCAAGCCAATCAGGTAGGGACTACAGAGAAAGCCCACTGATGAGATGCAAGCCACAAGAAGGCACCAAAAACAGAGTATAGCTTTAACAGATTTCTATGGCAGAACTGTTACGGCAATGAGCTAGCACAGGTTAAGTTAGTACAGCGAGCTGAAGCTAAGATTGTACAAAAAAAAAACACTTAGTCCAGACAGTGGGAAAAGAAAGTTCTGTTGCACACCAGATGGTGAGCAAGGTCCACTGCTTAGCGGTGCAGTCGGTCGCGGGAAACAGTGTTTTTCAGTGGGAATCCATGGCTTTGTTTATGGTTTTTTACTTCCTCTGGCTTCTGGTGCTATGGCTTCCCGGGGGGGGGGGGGTAGACAGCAGGGAGTTTGATGCGGGCGGCATTGTCTTTGGCTAGGAGCGGCAGAAGAGTGGCACCTGGCTCCCAGATAGAGGCGTCCAAGGGGATCCTATGGTTTGAACCACTGGTGCGGTTCCTTGCAACCACAAGCCCAGAAGGGCTGTAATCACCTGATGGCAAGCAAGGTCCGCTGCTCAGTGGTGCAGTCAGTCGGGGGAAATGGCTTTTTTCGTGGGCGTTCAATGGCTTTATTTGCGGCCTTTTACTTCCTCTGGCTTCTGGCACTATGGCTTCCCGGGGTAGGCAGCAGGGAGTCTGATGCAGGCGGTGTTGTCTTCAGGAAGGGAGTGGCAGGAGAGTGGCACCCGGCTCCCAGGTAGAGGCATCCGAGGGGATCCTATGATTTGAACTGCTGGTGCGGTTCCTTGCAACCACCTTGCACTTCAGCTGCACTTCAGCCCTTTGACCCGCTCACACTCAAGAGCCAGTTTTGTGGCTCACTTTGCACCGAGTTCTGTTTAAGTTGTTGTGTGCTGTTATCCTGTTGCTAGTACCCTTTTCTTTGTCTGCATAGCAGAGCTACAGTATGTATGACATCTTGCAAACAGAGGAGGAGGAGAAGACAAAAAATAGGCCAAAGGCACCACAACCAGCTTCCCTACGTGAGTAGAGTTGAAGTACTAATTGTATTCACAAATGTGTCTGCTTCCTCTGTTTGTCTCTACCTGTTTTTTTTGCTCTCTTCCTTCCCTTGCCAGACTTACTTCTATCCCCCAATCCATCTAAAAAAAGTCCCTTACCCTCGCTAGTTGTGACTGATGTGACTGATCCACCTGCCACAGTGGTACTAAGCACTAACATTTGATCCCCCCCAAATTAGAGAAGGAACTGTGTTCTGTATTAGGACCCTGCCGTGATGCCTAATCTCAACCCTCCTGTAGATGTTTCAGAGGCTGGGTGGCCCAACACCAGATAGGGAGCATCTGAGGACAGCTGGGGCCCGGTCGGAGGGTAGGTGGTGCTGGTTCCGATTTGGATTCCAGTTCACCACTAGCAGCAGTGCCAGTAGGTACCAAAGTACAATGCTGCATGTCGGGTAAGAAGGGAGGGAGAGAGGGAAGGAGGGAGGGTTAGGGGAAAGGGGGTGAGGGTGGCAGCAGCAGATCACCAATTTCTCACCCCCATACTAATAATTGTGACAGGCCCACAGCAGGGTTGTTTTTGCTGCATCCTCCCTGTGTCTGCCATCTTGGTGCCTCCTATTTAGAGCTTTCAGTCTAGTTAGACAAGAGACCATGTTCGCTCTCCATCAATCCTAAGGCACTGCCACTGACTCTGGTGACCTGCAAAAGATTATGGCAAGAGTGTTGGCAAATTTCTTCTCTCAGTTCCTTGCGTACTCTCAGGTGCAACTCATGATCCCTGAGATTTGCTCATATTACATCTCTCCAGGTGCTCTAAAATAATCTGTGTAGTGATGGTGAATGTGCTGCAACCCTCACCCTTCCCACCCACGACTGTGGCCTCCAAGCCAAGCGAACTCCAGATACATCTTCTTTAGAGACAGAGGATAAGTAGTCATTGCATCTCAGTGCAATCATTACATTGTTCAAAATATCTCCACCCCTCTCCTTCCATGCTCAGAGGTCCATGTTTTCCCATAAGGTCTCTTACTTCTGATGCAGCCAAAGAATTGCTTGTGGTTGTTGTTTATCTTTTCACCATTCTATTTTCATAATTCCCCTCAGCAAGTCTAATGCCCCGGGTTCCATTTTTTTTATCTCACTATGGTTTTCATCTCTTGCCCCTGCCGTCCTACCAGGGATAGACCCTGTTGTCAGGGATATACCCTAATGAGGCTACTGGTGCTGTGATATAGACAAGAAGGACTTTTCTCCCTGATTTTTACCCTGTACTTCCTCCTTTCCCCCCTCCTTGCATGAACAATGCCATTTAACACTTAGACATACATTTAACCTTCGTGGGAGGAGTAAGCACCATGGCCTACTCTTAGGACTCACAGTTGTGCCAGAACCACTCACCAGCCCTCACAGACTGATGCCCACTATCTTTCAGCAGCTATGTACAGCCCTGCCTGCATCCTAATGTGATGAGTGACATCTACTCCCATGCTCTGTTCACCTGCATAGTAGTCAAGTGTGCTGTGGCTGGGTTATCTGTCGGTACATGCATCAGGAGAGCTCAGTCTGCAGCTGGCTGTGGAGGTGAGTGAAGGGCTGTGCTGGTCACCAGCTCGCAGGGTTGGGACAGGGGGAAGGATCGGGGTGGAACTACTTGCCAGGGTGGGGGGTCCACTAGACCACCAGGGAGGGATGGTGTTTTATCTGATACAGGCAGACTGGGGTTAGGGAGAGGGGACTGCTAGACCCTCCAAATGCATTTTCGGTGTTCTGGCAGGGGATCGGGGCTAAGGGGCCCACTGGACCACCAGAAATTTCTTTTATATTTCTGTTCACGGGGATCAAGGTTTGGGAGGGACCACTAGACCACCAGGAATTTAATTTATATGTATCTACAAGGGTCTTGAGGCTAGGAAGGGACCGCTGGACCACACGGGAACATGTTCGGTGTTCAGGAAGAAGATCAGGGCTAGGGAGGGACTGCAAGACTACTAGGGTGACTTTACCTTTTGTATCATGGGGAGCGGGGCATGGGAGGGACTGCTGAACCACTGGGAATTTCTCTTTTGTATACTGATGTGGGGACTGGGGCATGGGAGGAATGGCTGGACTACTAGGATTTGTTTTGTACACTGATGTAAGGATTGGGGCATGGGAGGGACCACTACACCACCAGGTTAAACAGCCCTTGACAGTGCGTGGATGGGGTGTGGGGCACCCACCCCTCTGTGCACTGTTAAAGACTGGGTTTCAGAAATGTTAAACTGCACCATGCATGTGGCCGTTTAGCACTTCTGAAAACTATCAATATCATGCTGCACTGCATATGAATGGAGAGTCCTCATTTGCATATGTGCAGTGTGATATTGTGTGCCATATCACTGTCAGGGATTTGCCACACATAGGTAGCCATTGAATATAGCCACACCCCTGACAGCTGGCACTATTCCTGGTTAGCACAGTGCACACCCAGTTTGTGCCATGCTAACCTTTTGAAAATGGGGCCCAATATGCACTGGGGAAATAATATATGAAAAATGATTAGAGGCATCAACCATATTTGACACGGCATATAGATAACAGAGACAACACACAAAAAACAAATATAACCTAAATGATTTTCATACATAACATATATGTCCATGGCATTTACAATAGGGGATATGCTGTAAACACCAAAATGGAGTACTATAAGAACATGAGATAATATAAAAATAACCATACATCATTAACAATGTGATATAGTCTGCTATGGAGTCTGGAGCCTAAATGCTAGAAGGGTTATTAGGTTGGGGAAGAGGCACAGAACAAAGACGTGAGTGGAGGAAAAGAGTCCCATTTGCTATAAAAAGCATCATGTTGTCCAGAAGAAAATCCAGTCAGTGTGTCAAAAAGAGCTAGACGTGAAAGAGTGAAGCGCCATTAGAGTGCCAAAGGAGATGAGGGAGATTTCCATGACTGGTGAAGCAGATGTTTGGCCTCTAGCAATGTGGCAGCCAGCCAGCACTGCTGAAAGGAGGGAAGCAAGGGAAACCAAGAGGGAAGGCCTAGAATAACTAATTCCTGGTGGGATGGGATAGAGGCATGCAAAATCTTAGTGCAATATGAAATAATGGCAGCTCACCACTTAGTGAGGTATGGACAGCTCCATAGTATGTGTAAAAGGCCAGCTGCAGGTTGGGACCAGTACCAACAGGACGATTCCACAGTGTATTCCATAGTTTGAAAGGCCTGAGGTGTTTTATACCAATGATGCAGGATTTTAAAGTGAAGCAAATGACTTTTGACATCGTAGCATGACTTGTGATTTAAATGAACCTTGGCCAACCAGTCATCGTCCAAAAAGAAGACATTAAGCTCCTTTTCCCATTTGGTCTTAGAGCGGGTAATAGCCATAAGGCCTCACAGAGAGTACAATAAGTTTTACCTGCTCAACCTTTAGTACTAGTGGTCCCATAGAGATTTTTAAGCCAGTCCTAGGAATTCTGAGGAGCGATTTTCTTGTCATAGTCATGAATAGCAGCTCGCAGTTGTAAGTAGTGCCAGACGTCAGACGTGGGTAATGCATATTTATTCTGTAGTTACTGAAAGGATAGAAGGTCATCTGTGTGGAGAATGGAGATATCTGGAACTAATTTAATGTTATTTTTGCACAAGGCAGATCAGTGAATTGATTTGTCTCCAATAAAAATATAGGGATCACCCCAAAGGTATGTCAAGGCCCGGAGGGGGGGGCTAGTCATCGGGGGAACAGAGTTAGGGACATTCATGTATCCCAAGCATGAAGGGTTGTGACAATAATGGGATGAGCTGAAAATTTCCACCAGGTCTTACACCCAAAAAGTAAGCTGAGACAGGGCACCTGAGCCATCGTCACCTCTAGACAAACCCATTTTGGAACTTCTAATGACGGAGGCCCAAACCACCAATAGGCAAGCACATATCCCTCACACCAAGGAAGGCCAAGGCCGCCCTTGGTCCAGTGGGCCCAAAACTTTGATATTTTTAGACTGGGGGGGGGGTTGCCTTCCCAAAGAAACCGGCTGACGATATAGTCACTAGTGCAGGAGATAGCAGGAGGGACAGTGAATGTCAAAGTATCTGCTTTAGGAGCCTGACATCTAGGACCCTTTTACATTTCTGTCCAAAACAGAGAAGGCCAGCTATGATACTGCACTGTTTCTTTTTTTCAAATTTATATTTTTACTGGGTTTCATATAGAAGCACATAAAAAAAAACAAAAAAAAAAAACAGTCATGACACTCCAAGGCAGGGTCAAAATAAAAAGAACAAGGACAGTGAAATAAGCTCAGAACAAGCAAGCTGCATATCCCATATGATAGTCACATTATAGCTGCAGTATTTTAATTTAATAGTTATTATACAGAACCATCACTTTTGTAACAAAACATGCAAATATCATGTTTTTTGCCTTGAGATATTCTTGGGTTCGTTGCACCATCTACTTCATTCATTAGGCATCTAGGGTAAGAAGTAGGGGTGACCTTTAAGGAGCAAATGCAGGTTTTTCTGACATTACATACAGGTCCCATCTAAGTTTCAAAACAAGATATGAGTTGTTAAGGTTAGCAGTTAACTTCTCCTCTGGTAAATGTTACACATCAACTCTTGCCATGTATTAAAAGAAGGTACAGATTGTGTCAGCCAAAGCTTGGTAATAACTTTCTTCGCTGTGACTGACTTCAGAGCCCACCTGGGCTGCTGGACTGCCACTGCCTTGTCCGCTCCAGCGGACCTGGGACACCACCTTCCCTGAGGACCTTTACCGGGATGAGAGCCATGGGTCACACCTGATTTTCAGGTCAGACCACACTCATCCAGGAAAGCTGCAAGCTCAGATGCCTGTTTTCCCAGAACCACGCTGGTGGATCAGGGCCTGACTTACTAGGAGTGTCGCCAGACAAAACCTTCACAGCCGGACAGCAGCCTTGATCCACACCACTGATTTGGCTGTAAGACCATAGTTCCCCAGACTCACTGACTTCAGAGCCCACCTGGGCTGCTGGACTCCTACTGCCTCATTCACTCCAGTGGACCTGGGACACTGCCTTCCCTGAGGACCTTCCATGCTGCCCGGTCAAAGACCCTTTCTGTATCTAGACTCAATAACAACAAGCATTTGTTAATGCTGAACTTTGGCTGCTTGTTAAACAATTTGCTTTTTGTAAATCTGACCCCAAATTTTGAAGATACTTGTTTTAAGATTGGCCTTATAGATATGACACTTACCATTTATAGTATATTGGCCAAAATGTCATTTCATACCAGAGGTACGAAGACACATCTCGTCCAGGATTTTTAAAATGTCACGTCACATTTATGAGGTGGTGTGGAAAAATGGCTATGTTGAATGGTTGGAGTCATAATATTGAAAGTGAAGTTATGAGTGAACGTTGAAATGGTGTCGTGTTTAGTCATAACCTTGGCATTTTACAGTATTTGTACACCAAATGTTCAGCATAGCCTTCCTATTTGCCCACCTAATGAGTGTAGTAGGTGAACATTTTCAAATCCCTGAGAAAACGTCATTCGTGCCACATGTACGAAAATATATTTTGGCTAGAATTTGTATAATGACAGCTGTCACATTCATGAGGTTCTGTGAAGAAAAGGCTGTGTTGAAAATTTGGGGTCAAAATATCGCGAATTACCAAAGTTACAAGGCTACATTAGCAAACTTCAATGTTGTTTCATTAACTTTGTTGTTTTTCAATATTTTTATGCCAGATTTTCAACATAGCCTTCCTATGACCACACCTCACGAACAATAGTGGGGAAAATTGTCAACTCCTGCACGAAATGTGATTTTGTGCAGCAACTGTGAAATCACCTTTTGGGATGTGGAAACACATTTTGGCCAGGATTTGACAAATGACAACTGCCACATTCATGAGGTGCTGTGAAGAAATTGCTATGTTGAAAGTTTGGGGTCAAAATATTGAAAATTAGCCAAGTTACAAGCCTGCCTTCATAATTTCCAACATAGGCTCATGGCTTTATTTTTTTAAATGTTTGAGCCCCACATTTTCAACATAGCCTTCTTATGACCCCACCTCATGAACAATAATGGAGAAAATTGTCAACTCCTGCAAAATCATGTTTCGGGATGCAAAAACACATTTTGGCCAGGATTTGAAATATGATAACTGTCATATTCATGAGATGCTGTGAAAAATGGGTATTTTAAAAATTTGGGGTCAAAGTATTAAAAATTACCAATGTATCGAACCTGCATTCGCAAACTTCAACATAGGTTCATAACTTTGAAGATTTTTAATATTTTTATGCCAAATTTTCAATGTAGCCTTCTTATGGACCCACCTCATGAACATTGGTGCAGAAAATTTTCAAATCCTGCCTGAAAGGTGATTTTGCACAGTGACCACAAAATCGCCTTTTGGGATGCGAAAACACATTTTGGTCAGGATATGAAAAATGATAGCTGTGATATTCAAGAGGTGCTGTGAAGAAATGGCTACAGTATGTTGAAAATCTGGGGTCAAAATATTGAAAATTACCAAAATTGTGAGCCTGCATTTGCAAACTTCAGTATAGGCTCCTAATTTTTGGTTTTTAATAATTTTACACCACATTTTCAACATAGCCTTCTTATGACCACCACCTCATGAACAATGGTGGAGAAAATGTTCAGCTCCTGCCCAAAAGGTGATTTCGGACACAGACTGAGAAATTACCTTTTGGGAAAAAGACCTATCACTTCTTCCATTGTTCTAGTGAGTGCCCCAAAAAGGTATGTTGAAAATTTGGGGCAAAAATATTGAAAATGCCCAAGTTATGCTACCAACTTCAAAACCCCATTGAAATACATTGTGCCACATACCTGATTTCCTCAGTTCGTGGTCTGGCCTTGAAGGGTGAAGACATTTCTGCGATCTGGAGAAGATCATGGCATCGGACTCTGCTGGGTAATTAAAGGCTTGGGGGGTGTGTGGTGGTGGGTGATGAGTGGGAGGGTCAGGTGGGGAGACTAACGGCACAACAAACAACAATGGAAGTTTTTCTGTTTTATAGGATAAAAAAAAACTGATGAGGGATGGTTTTCTATGTTGCAGGTGATAACACTGGGGGATTGGGCACCCCCAGTGTCAGTGTTACATTTATGGGGGGGGTACTGAGAGGGAAGGTCAAATGGGGGTGGGAGGAATTTAAAGGAAACACCTGCAACAGACAAGCAATGAACCCTGTAGAAACCAATGTCTTTATCTGTGCATGTTATTTTTTTTAACATCTTATATAATGAATTCTGCTATACTGTCTATGGTTACACTATAAGACAGCACCTCCTCTGCGTGGGTGGCTCATTTTCCATGTGGACTGGGAAGGATGTGGGGTGGAAGTGATGTAGGATGGGGTGATTGGCAGTGGCAATGTAGCAGAACCTTCCTTGTAATATGGGACAGCTGAGAGACATGCTATTAAAAACGCATTAAACATATAAGCACTAATTCTGGCAGTGTTCTGGCATTTCCTCAAAAGTTCTGGACCTGACCAACATGTTCCCACTTTTTCACACACTTTGACAAACTGAACCACATTAGGGTGATAGCAGTCTAAAGGGGTGTAAGCATCATGGCACAAAAGACACAGATTGAAAGAAATCGAGCAGACTTTTCACATCTTTCAAATGTTTTCCCTGAGTCTCATTCATTGACATCATGATGCCCGGCCCCTCAAAGCACCGCACCACTGAGACCACAGCAGGTAGAGTACCACTCAATCTCGTAGGCAGAGGAGGGGAAATGCTGGTGTTCTGGCAGAATGGGGGAATTGCACAATTGCAGTCAGTTCAAGGAATGAGAGTTTATCTTGTTCCTTTTCCTCTTCATCGCTTGAACATGTTGCTGTATTGCAGATGTGTTACAAAACAAATGAAACTGCTGCTGCATATGCCATGGAACAGATAGGAAAGGCTACAATTTTGAGAAGAAGGACAAATACCTCACCATTTGCACTTAAACACTGAAAATGTTATCCTTATACTTGTGTCCGGTGCATTGGTGGTGCTGAATGTAGCATGGAGCCCCTCTAACTGAATCATGGCTTGCCTTGGGAAGATATCTGGATAAAATCACTTGCCCCAAGTGTCAAAGGGTTGAGTGAGGAGAACATTTGGGGGTGTTGTTTGGATTTTTTGTGTGTTGAGAACAAATCATCGATTTCCACTTTTTTTTTTTAGTGACTGTAGCTCTCTGTGCCCTGTGCTGCTCAGCTGTTTGCTGTGGGCTTCATGCAAATCAAAGAACTGAAGCCCTCTGATTGGTGCAGCTTCAGTCCTTTGAAATACACAAAGTTTACCAAGAATAGAGTGATGTCACGACCACAGCCTGTGGTCATTGGTGTACAGTGCCGAGCCCTTGCTTTTGTGATCTGCAATGGGCTCGGCAGTGACACGCCCACGAAATCCCTCTCATTGCCAATAAATGTTGGGTGCGCAAGTGTGCAGCTAACATAAAAATGCATTATTTGACTGGGTGGCATAGTGGAGAACATGCAGCATTCTCTTAATGTTGTCTTGTGTTTGATAAGATGTTACAACACCGGTCTAATCCTTATTTATCAATAATGGGAGTGAAAAATTTATAGTCAAGATAGAGAACAGAAATACGGTGGCATGATGTACAAATGGTCCATTCTTTCCCTGGCTTGGAGATAGCTGAAAGAGTTGCCTGCTTCCACGTTGGGGGAACAATTTCTTCATTTAGGACTCCCTCACAAGCGCGATTCAGCTGTGTGCTAAGTGTGTACTTGAAAGACTTGTAAAATTCCACTCTGTAGCCATCTGGTCTAAGACTTTTATTGTGTTTAAATTTTCCTGATGGTTGTAGAAAATTCCTTTGCAGTAACTAGAGTTATAAGAGATTGCTGCTGGGGAACAGGCAGTATAGAAAGATGTAACTGTTGTACATATTGCACTACAGATTCATGGGAGGGATTGATATCTGCCAGGTATAAACAGGCATAGTAAGTTTGGAATGCATGTAAAATAGCGTCAGGAATTGTGACCAGTTTTTGTGTTATAGGTTGTCTAATCTGAGTGACTACAGACTGTGTTATTTTCTGCTTAAGCCAATAGGCTCAAACCTTTGTGGACCTAACTCCACCCTCATAAAATTAATGTTGCATGTACCTAAGGGCCACCTCTGTCTTCAGATCCAAAATGTTCTGTATTTCTTGTTTTAGTCTGGCAGCCTTGGGAGTTGCTGTTTTGTCTCCATGCATATTATGTTCTTGGAAATTTTTTACATTTTTGTTGTAGCTATTTTAATTAAGCTTCTCTAGTCTTTTTAAGTGGGAGGCATAATTTTTTTTAAATTATTCTTTCTTTATGCTGCCCGTGGCCACTCCCCGTCCCGGTCACTGACCCCTGGACCCCCACCTCCATACTGGCTGTGGCTCCCCGACACCCTCGGCTTTCCCCCTTGGGGTGGAGTTGTGGCACCTGACCTCAGTGCCACAATCATGGGACCAGAATCGGGAGCTGGCCTGGAGGCTGATTAGGGCCAGGGGTGGGCGTCAGGCATACTTAATAATGTCCCTTTGTAACACCACATTAACCATGTCCCACAAAATATCTTCCTGAATAATTTGTTAAATTCGATCTATCATTTCCTATATTCAGAAGACAGTTTTTAAACTCCATAGAGATGGACCTTTTTTTTCTCATCAAATTGTAACTCCAATCTGAAGAGGGTGTGGTCTGACAATAATATAGGAAGAATTTCACATTTGACTGACAGTTGGGCATGCTCCTGGGAAACCAAGAACCAGTCTATCCTGGTGTAAATGTCATGGAGTGCTGAGCAGCGTGTATATACTCTGTTAGTTTGACGTACTTGCCTCCATATATAGATCCAACCATCTCCTGAAGAAAACAGCACGTAACCATTTTTAAACCCTCACTCAGCACCCTCTGGCTTTTATAGCAGGTACCTTCTTAAGATAATGGTATGTATTTTCTTTTTGTCTTGACTTTTTAGAAAGGTTAATTAATGGTCCAGAGTCAGAGTAATATTAGGCAGCCCTTTGATCTTACAAGTTGATCTCTCCAACAGACACACTCCAGTGAAAATTAGTCTTCCTGTTTGTAAGAGATGCAAACTGACTGCAATGCTTTGATCTGTAAACTGCTAGTCTAGGTTTTGAATCCACATCCAACCTTTATATCTGTCATACTGCTCAGCTGTTTTCACTTTGACCTGAGGAAGAGAGTTTTTTCTCTCGAAAGCTAATCTTAAAATTAATTTTGTTAGTCCAATAAAAGGTATCATCTGCAACATATTTTTTTTCTATCTCTATATTGTTGACTGAACTAACACGGTTACCACATTTATTTTTTGTATATCCGAAAACAGTTTGTGCTTAATCTACAAAGACTGAATATGTGGTCTTTTCATACAGTGCTGTATTGATGCTGAGCTCTTATGTTTTGGACTGGGTTGAATTCTTTGTCTTAAGCTCAGCGTCTGTGATTGAATAGCTGTTTTGTTTTCACGCTTCTCTTGCATTTCTAAACTGCATCTTTATATTCTGCCTTGTTCTCCTTTTTGTTACCCCCTTTCAATTCCAGAAATATTTTCCTTCTATTCCTGTCTAGTATTTGAAATTCCCCATCCATCTAGCTTGGGTTTCTCTTTATTGATTTCTGCCCTTACCACACATCGGAAGACATTTTTCCACTGCGTTCCTGATTATATCCTTGACTGAGTTCCATAACCCTCCCATCTCATTTTTGGGATCCAGCATACAAACATGGGCCACCAGTAACTTCTTGAGTTTAATAAACTCTGCCCTCCTGAATTTAGAAATTGGTATTATTGTTTTGGTTCCCCCTTTACTCTTGTTATCCCGAAGGACACAAGGTTATGGTCATTTGAACCTAGATACTCACTAGCGCTGTGCAGAAGTTTCAGACTCAGATGGAAGATGAATTCTGTAGAATTTTGAAAATTTCTGACTAATTCCACAGGATTCTGTCAGAAGTGGAATTCTGAAATTCCTTATGTGATTTTAAACTGCACATGAGTAACTTGCAGTTTACATTAACCATGGTTTAGGTATTTGCAAACCATGGAAAACTAATCAATAATTTACATTACCCGCACAAAACAAACCCGTGGTTTAAATAAATGACTTTCAGAATTCCACAGAATTTTTGAAGAATTCTGAAAAGCATTTCAGAAGCAGAACTGCCATTCTGTCTAAATGATGCCGTCAAAATTATGCGTTCTGCATCGCTTGAGTGTTCACCCACCTGCACCGTGGACACCAGCTTGCCCCTATGGGTCAGACCTGGGCCCAGTATAAGCCTCTCATTGTGCCTTCTGTTACACGTTGCTTAAGAAGGCAATCTCTTGCTGTTTACTAGTGCTCCTGCCCAGCACTTTCTTTTCCAGTTTATAACTGGTGAGTAAAAATCTGCCGGGATTATCACGTTATGCATTGACGCTGCAATACTGGTTTCGCCCCATAGTGGGGTGGCTATAACTCCAATCTGAGCTGTGGATCTACAACAAACACCCAGTACGAATTTATGTTTGTCCCCTCCTCTCCCACCCACCCCAGTAATTTATTTATTTATTTATTGAAATTGTTCCACCAGGATGGCACACTGAGCAAAAAGATGCTCGTCTCCCGGTGCGGCCTGGGGGGTGAGGGTACAGTGAGAGATAACTCGCAGGTTATCAAGAGTTACATATGTGAGGAAAAACAGTAGAACATAGCTGAGCATAATTACAGCAATACAGTAGCCAGATTCAGTTGAACAGTTTACAGAGAAAGATTCAGTTATGCAGTTGCAGGATACAATTGTGTGTTGGGCTAGGGACAAGACAAACAGTACAGTTCAACAACAACAGTAGGCAGCCATAGATTATATTACAGAATGGCATAGAATTGGATAGATGAGGTGTGACGCTGAGTGGAGAAATGTGAGGATCAGGCAGTATCAAGGAGTGTTTAGGACAGTGTAAAGCCCGTGTACTAGAAGTGCTGAAGTAATAAAGAGAACATTAATGTGTGGTGGACGTGTGTTCTGGAAATTCACTTCTGTTTGTAATAAACTAGCTTATTGTTGATTATCTTAAAGAATTTTTCCGAGTATCCAGGAAAATCCCTGAAAATACAATAGTCACACTCAGTTCTTTATTACTGAGAACGTTTAAATGAAACGGTTTATTGTTTATCCTGCAGACTTCCTCTCATTTTTCTTCTTCTCTCTGTGCTGAAGTCCTAATTCTGTTTGTGACATCATAATTTGTTCTGGAGCTGGTCTGTCAGTGCAGCGCTTGAGCTACTGCTTGCAATGCTGGCAACCTGGGTTCAGGAATGAGCCTGTGCCATCAGGGGTGGCCAGTTTGGGAAGGTCTAGCATCCAATCGAATACTCCTTTCCTCCAGAGAGAAGGAGCCCGATCCCTTATATTATACCATGCCCTGGGTGAACACTGGGGAAAATGCGGTGGGGATGACCAGGAAGGGGAGGACACCTCTGACTTTTTCAGGTGTGCACTTGCACCTGTCACATGATGACCTAGTGTGAGGTGTGCTCAGGGGGAAATGAGGATGGAAAACCCCCATCCATACATCTTGACAGTGTGGATACATCTCTTTTTCCCCCCAATTGTTTAACCAGGTGAGACACACTAAGCTGAAACCTTGTTTACAGGTGCAATATGGGAGAACAGGGAAGTTAAGTGACTTGCTCATGGTCACACAGTATGCAAGTGGGGGCTGCGGGATTCAAACCCAGGTCTCCAGATTTGCAGCTCAGACTCTTACACCACTGCGCTATACTGCCTCCCTAATCTGCAGACTCCACATTTGCCAACCTGGGCACTCTCCCCATATGACTGGCTGGGAACTTCCCAAAGGAGCCTGGCACAGCCTAAGGGCCCAGCTGTGGGGGGGGGGCAAGCCTCTGGTGTAACCTGGGGAATGATTTAAGTCCCAGTTAGAAGGTGAGGTGATGGGGTTGGGTGCGGTGGTGACTTAAGAGGGGGCCAAGGGCCCAAAGTTTGACAGGAGCACAAACAGAAAGTTACAAAAAATAATCTGTTTTACGGAAATTACTGTGGCCTCATAAGTGGATTATGTCTTCAGCAGTGGATGCAGCAGTAGAACGAAATGACCTCTGGTACACAGAGATCCTTATTTCATGCAAATGCACTCAGTAATAAAGAATAAGTGGACTAGAAAAAAAAACAACTAAACCAAGCTTTTGGGGCATAAAAATGTATTCCTTTTTGTGCTTGTGGGATTGTACTATAGTACTAGAAAAAGATCTAATCCTAATGTCTAAGATCTTACAGCTAGCCTGTCAGCACCGCATAGAACTACCACTCATGATGCAAGTAATCCAGGTTCTGTAATGAGGACCTGCTGGAGGAGGAGGAGGATTGAGCATCCCAAATAACTCTCTCCTCCTTTGTAGAGAGAGTGTCACTACTTCTGCCACGGTGCTACCACCTAAATGACCATGGGTGGGATTGCAGCGGAGGCATGGAGGTAGGGGAAGATCCACCAGGTTCTCTGTTGACACATAATAACGTTTGAGGTAATTGAAAGATTCTTTTTGAAATGTTCTTATCACTCTGAATTATAGCAATGAGAGGGATTTACTGGGATGGTCAGAAACAGTTGTCCCCGAACCTGGCCAGTCCTAGAGTTAAGATGCAGAAAAAAAAAGAAAACTTCTTCATAAAAACAGCTTTAGAGATTCAAAATTCAGGCTAGTCAGTACAATAGTAGGGTCCCCATTTTCAGCAACAGTGACCTGGGTTTGGGACGGTATCCTGTGATAACAACGAGTACATAACAGCATTCCTCTCAACCATTCTTCCCCAAAATGTGTGACAAGATGTGTGACAAAAAAGCAAAATGTGTGACATATCATCAAACATGGCACTGTAAACTCAGAACACTGTGGCTCTCAGTGTACTAATGTTACATAGAAACATACATAGAAGTTGACGGCAGATAAGGACAGCAAGGCCCATCCAGTCTGCCCATTTCTTTTTCTACCTTATAAATGTGCCATCGGCCTTTGCTCTGTCAGTGGCCTATCTATTCATAGTCATTTGTATTGCTCCCTTATGCCTATCCCATGCCTGTTTGAAGCCCTGCACTGTATTCATAGCCACCACTTCTTGTGGTAAGCCATTCCATGCATCCACCACCCTTTCTGTGAAGAATTTCCTCACATTCCCCTTTTAATCGCCCCTTCTAATCTCATGCTGTGTCTCTCTTGTCCTGCTATTTTTCTTATATTTAAACATGTTAGACTCTTTCACCTTGTTAATGCCCTTAAGGTGTTTGAATGTCTCGATCATATCACCTCTCTCCCTCCTTTGCTCAAGGGTATACATATTGAGCTCTGTTAATCTGTCCTCATATATTTCTGATGCAGCCCCTGCACCATTTTGGTTGCCTTCTCTGGACTGCCTCAATTTGGTTAATGTCCTTGTGAAGGTATGGCCTCAATACTGCGCGCAGTACTCCAGGTGGGGCCTAACCAGTGTCTTGTAAAGAGGGATTATTACCTCCTCTAAGACTTGTGATACCCCACACCCTAACACTCCCCAGCCTTACCTACTGCTTTAGAGGTCTGCTTGATGATTTCAGGTCATCAGTGATGATGATGCCCCAAGTCTCTTTCTTCCTTTGTGACTGCTAGCAACTCCCCTCCCAGCCTATAGGTGGCTTCAGGGTTTCTCTTCCCTATGTGCATGATTTTGCACTTCTTTGCATTAAATCCCAGTTGCCACTCTTCTGACTATTTTGCTAGTTTATCCAGATCTCTTCTCATTCTGCCCACTCCATCTGGATCATCTACTCTGTTGCAGATCTTGGTGTCATCTGCAAACAGACAAGCCTTACCCTTTAGTCCATCTGCAAGGTCACTAATGAAGATGTTGAAGCGGACTGGTCCCAGGACTGATCCCTGCGGTACCCCACTTGTGACTTGCATCTCTTCTGACTGTATACCATTTACCACCACTCTCTGTTTTCTGCCCGTCAACCAGTTTGCCACCCAGTTGACCAACTTCTGACCCACCCGAGCCTACCCAGCTTATTTATCAATCTTCTATGTGGAACAGTGTCAAAAGCTTTGCTGAAGTCAAGGTAGGCAACATCAACTGCTCCCCTTGGTCCACCACTCTGGTTACCCAGTCAAAGAAATCTATGAGATTAGTTTGGCAGGACCTTCCTTTGTAAACCCATGCTGTCTTGGATCCCGTTGCCCTATGGATTCCAGGTGTTGCACTATCCTTTCCTTAAGGAGTGCCTCCATAATCTTGCCCACTACAGAGATAAGACTGACTGGTCTGTAGTTCCCCGCCTCCTCCCTGCTACCACTCTTGTGGAGCGGGATCACATGAGCCCTTCTCCAGTCTTCTGGGACCTCTCCTGTGCTCAGAGACTCACTAAACAGTTCTGCTAATGGCTCGGCTAGTTCCACCTTTAGCTCCTTAAGTACCCTGGGATGTATGCCATCAGGTCCCATTACCTTATCCACCCTGAGCTTAGCAAGCTCTTGTAGGACCCTTTCTTTTGTGAATGGAGTAGTGCTCACCTCCTTCCCCCCTGTGTCCATGATGCTGAGCTGTGGGCCCTGCCCTACCTTCTCTTCAGTAAATACTGAGCAAAAGTATCTATTTAGGATAGATGCCTTTACAGGGTCCTCCTCCTCACATGCTCCCTTTTCTCCATTAAGCTTAGCAATACCCCCTCTGGACTTTCCCCTTTCACTAATGTATCTATAGAAAGTCTTGTCACCTTCTTTTACTGTTCGTGCTAGTGTTTCCTCAGTTTGGGACTTTGCCTGGCTTACTGCCTTCCTTGCTTCCCTTAGGGCAGTTTGGTATGCCTCCCTATCTTCATCCCGCTGTGTTCCCTTATATTTCCTGAAGGCCAGCCTTTTGGCTCTGACCTTTTCTGCTACTGTATTTGAGAACCAAAGTGGTTTCCTTCTTCTTTGCACTTCCTTTTCTGTCTAACACAATGGGATGTTGCTTCAAGTATTGCATCCTTAATGCTTGCCCACTTTGCCTGTACCCCTCACCTGTGTTTTTTTTTGCCAGGGCTAGCTTAACTCTGTTGGCCATCTTATCAAAGTCAGCTCCTCTGAAGTCCCATATGTTTGCCTTGGAATGGGATTATTTAGATGTAGTAGCCAAATTGAACCATACCATGTGATGGTCACTGGCCCCCCAGGTGACCTTCTACCTGGAGATCTGTGATCCCTTCCTTGTTAGTCATTACTAGATCTAGGATAGCCCTGTCTCCTGTTCATAATGTTTGCTGATAACGGAACATAATAGATCACTATGAATTTTTGCTTTGAAGTCTCAGTGGGAAATGTGGAATATCACCTTCCCCATGTGGATAAAGGATTTCTGAGGCAAAATGAGTGACGTACCTCATAATGTGTGACAACTGAGAGGTATGCATAACAGTGAGTACAAAATCACAAGTTAATATTAGTGACAACATGAATAGTGAGATGCACAAAAAACGCTTTACTATATTAACGGTTACAGGTGAACAAAAATGGCGAGGGTTTGTAATCGCGAGTTTAGCACACAGTTACTGACTGCTGCATGTGTGTGAATTCCCATTTGTTGCAGCTATTAAAGAATGACATGCTGCAGGTTAATATATGGTGACCAACACTCTAACGCTCCAAATAGCTGAGTGCATTCCAGATTGGGATAGCAAGTACACGTACCTGACTGCTGAAAGGTCTGGCTACCACCACAGATTCCATTTGCCAGTGTTCTAGTCCCATACATAGTAATACACAGCAAGGATGGAGTGCGATAGCCAACAGTAAACCGCATTTACTTGTGAAAGCTTTCTCTTTGCTTATGGCTTAAACAGTGTGTCATCTAGCTAATCAGACAGTTAGGGTGGTATTTATTTGTGTAAATAATTAGTTTATATTCTGTAGCTGACCCTAATCCAGTTCTGTTGCATATTGCTGTAATTTACACTTAGCCAGGTGTAAAATCCAACTGCCTACCTCATTCAAATTTTCCAACTTGCAGCTGACACACAGGGGAATATAAAGGATTTGCCAGGATTGTTAAAACTTTTGCCTTCTATTGACACGGAGTATGATGGGGAAGTCATGTTCCCTCACGACATAGTAATCCAAGTGCTCTGCTACAAGCAGCAACATGTGCCAAGTTGGTAATACCAAGAGTGCTAGGAATGAATAGTGCAAAGTTTTGAAATTTAGTTTAACACTGCTGCTGGTATTTTAAAATCGATTTATTTAAAAAGTGAAGCACTGGTAAAGCTACTGACTTTCTGAGGTCTAAAACTGGGACAGTTCATCCTGACCATGACCCCCCCCACCATCGTGTCACTCCCATGGGCACCGTCACAGACAATGCTGCGCACAATCAGTTAAATTTTGCCACTTGCTCCGACCATGCTGCCCCATGATAACACCAGTATCAAACATTCAGAGTAAAACATACATCATTCTGCTGCAGCAAGTTCCAAACCATGATGTACAGAAAGTTCATTAGAAGCAAACCTGCATTAAATTGTGATCAGACATTCAAACTGCATGTGTTGCTCCTCCTGACAGTCCCATCCAACCCATTTACACTCACCTCATTTGCTGAGCAAGCTTCACTTCAGTGACTCCCACCACCACACCAGATTGTTTTCATACACTTCCCTACAGCTGATCAGGTTTGGGTACCTTAGTTCCCTGCTGCCGGTCTCTTCTCTCTCTGGAGTCCCTCTCAGTGGCTGGCAGGCAGACGTCCACATGTGCTTGTTTGCACTACTACCCATTCTAATCTAACAGGAAGGAACATGCTTTACTGTGCTCCCACTGACGTGCTTGCAGTGCAATACAGGCACAGGGGTTGAAGTTATAAACTGCTGTCCAGCCCAAGCAGCATCATAGTGTTGCTGAAATAACTGTCAAACACGGATTAGCAGTCAACAAAAAAAGGGACAAAACTGGGACAAGTAAGCAAAAACTGGGACAAAAGTGACATTTTGTAAAACTTGTGGGGACACTGGGACAAGCTGCCTAAAATAGGGACTGTCCTGGGAAAATAGGGACTGTTGGTAGCTTTAGCACTGGTCCAATGGATTGTGCAATAGTGGATTGCGATTATTACAGTGCCACTAATATGTGTGCGGTGATTATGTGATGGTGCGGTTTTTGTGATCGCCATTATTAACTTGCTCATATTGCAATCATGATTATATATTCACTATTTTTATATGGAACCATTTGGGAATGAGCCCAGGGCATCAGAAGAGCTGGCCAGAAGATGCTCTTCTCCAGGGAGGGAAGCAGGTTCCACTGCTATAGCGCCACTTGGGTGACCCCAGGTGGCACTGCAGGCAGAAGAGCTACAGGAGGGAAGATGCTGGCTGACGCCAAAGCTGCAAATGCAGAGTTAGCTTGCAGTTAACGTTTATGTACAAATGCATTGAAGGTACCAGGTACAATAGTTTAGAATCTTTTTGGATTCTGTTCAGTCCAGTCAGTGTTCTCTACCCTAGTATAGTATTCACAGCTCAATTGCTTCTGAACTTTCATGTAAATTCTTCAGCATTATTCTGTTATGCAGGGAATGTCTTTTACAGCAGCTCATCAGGAAAACAGAAGCTAGCTCCTATTATCTACTGAGGCTAATTCTTCAGTGTTGTGCAGATAAACAAACATTTGTCAATGTGAAATGTTGTCTTGCTGGCGTTGGCATTGGTAGTGCAGGAGTTAGAGAGATGATTAATAGGAATGGCAGTGAAGTATGGAACTGACGTCAACCCCACCCCACCCTGCAGAGACTGACAAGCATTGAGGTGTGCCTTTGGGTCGTTGGCCATAACGCTCATGCCATTTCACCTCATCCTACCCTGCAGACTCTGACAAGTGTCGTGTTGTGTCTTGGGGTCATCGGGTCTTACACTTACCCCATTCCATAAGGAAATACATTGAGATGGGTGCAGAATAGGAGAATGGGGTGACCTTTGGGGCTGAAGGGTCTAAGGCATACCTTGATGCCTGTCACTGGCTGCAGGGTGGGGGTGGGGGTGGAATGGCATAAACATTACAGCCGACAATCCAAAGGCACACCCCTGACACCTGTCAGTCTCTACAGGGTGGGACGTTATGGTTAGAAACCCTAACGCCCTGGGCATTTGTTGGTATTTGCACTCCAAATTTTCAATGTGGGCTTTTTGTGACCCCACCTTGTGCAATAACACATTTTGGGCAGGATGTGAAAAATGACAGCAATACTGTTCATAAGGAGGTGTGCAAAAATGGCAATGTTGAGAATCTGGAGTGAAAATATTAAAAATTCTCAAAGTTACGAGCGTGCGTGGAAACTGCGCAATGCACGCTCGTAACACAGTCATTTTGTGGCATTTTGTCATCAAATTTTCAACACAGGCATTTTGGGACCTCTGCTCATGAACAGTGTCACTGTAATTTTCTTAATCTGTTCTGAATGTTGATTTCCCACAATGACTGCGCCCTTGTTCACCAGATGTGTGAAAAGACATTTCAGCCGACAATCCAAAGGCACACCCCTGACATCTGTCAGTCTCTACAGGGTGGGACGTTATGGTTAGAAACCCTAACGCCCCAGGCATTTGTTGGTATTTGCACTCCAAATTTTCAACGTGGGCTTTTTGTGACCTCACCTTGTGCAAAAACACATTTTGGGCAGGATGTGAAAAATGACAGCTATACTGCTCATAAGGAGGTTTGAAAAAATGGCAATATTGAAAATCTGGAGTGAAAATATAAAAAATTCTCGAACTTACAAGCGTGCATGGAAACTGTGCAATGCACACTCATAACAGTCATTTTTTTAATTGTTTCACCAAATTTGCAGCATAGGCTTTTTGGGAGCCCACCTCATGAACAGTGACATTGTCATTTCGTTAATTGGTCCTGACAGGTGATTTTGCGCAGTGACCACAAAATCACCTTTTGGGAATGAATAATGACATGGCAGTGACTGAGTTCATGAGGTGGGGTCCCAAGAACCCCATGCTGAAAATCTGGAGCCAAAAGTCAAAAAAATGGCCAAGATATCCACCTAAGTTGACCCCCCCATTAATGCCATTATACAGCTTACCAGCATTTCTTCAGTTCGCAGTTGGCTTTGAAGTGTGCAGACATGTTCCCGCTCCACCGAAGATCATTGAACCAGGCTCTGGAGGTAAATATGGGGTGAAGGTGGATGCGGGGAGGTGGGGTGTGCAGAGGGTGGGTGTGGATTGGGGAAGGGGCTACAACAGACAGCGAGGGACAATTTTCTTGTTTACAGGTGATAAAAAAAAAGCCCATATCATGGGAAGGTTTTCTTTTTTCCAGATTTACTTTGGGCACACTGGGATGGGATCCCAGTATGCCACCTGAGTGTTTTGGGGGTACTGGAGCCAATGGGGATTGGGCACCCCATCAGCAAAGAAAATGTGTCTGTGTCTGTGTTTGGGGGGGTGTATGATGCCAAGGGGGATTGGGCACCCCCCTCGGCAGACAAATTAAAGTATGATGCCAACAGGGATTGGGCTCCCCATCGGCAAACCAACTGAACTGGGAAGGGGGCATGCTGACAGGAGGATTGGGCACCCCTGAAGTCGGCTTGCTGGGGATTCTGAGAGGCAGATGGCGACAGCCACCATGTTTATTGAAATATTACACCAGGTAAGGCATGCCCTGCAATGATGGGGAGCTCCCTCATTGCAGTGGCGAAATAGTTTCAAGCTGGTGGCACACTTCTGCAGTGTTGTCATAGACAGTGTGCTGTTTCATTCATGCCACAGAGACAAGCCCAAAAAAGCAGTGACGCCATTGGCCACAACATGACCCCACCTCCAAAACCTGCTATTCCACACCAAGCTACCACAACATGTTGTTTGTGCTGCGTGTGCAAGACAACTTAAAAAGGCAGCTGCTGGAGATATAGTCTGTATGTTGTTCACTTTATTGTCATATCCACCTTTCCAGGAAGTTGACAGTTTTTTTCCTTTTCATCTGTTAAAAGTATCTGCTGTTGTTCAACTTCTGTAATGAGAACAGAAGCCATTATCTGGGTTTTGTTTTATTTTACAAGGTATTTACTTAGAACAGCCCAGCTGAGATGTAACGTTTCATTCCCAGTGAGGGGCTGACTTCTACTTAATGTTAAGCCGAAGGAACTGAAGCAAAGAGAGGTGAAGTTATTTGCTCAGAGTCAGTGACGTTACACACACACGCACACCCCTATGGCGTGCCTGCACCCACCCTGTTATATTCATGTCTGCAACCCCTAGTGGCAAAAGACACATCAGATTGAAGCATGACAAGGATATTACATCAATATGAATCCCACCAGCACTCTTAGGATTGTAAGAGTGATCTCACATGTACCGTTAGGTTATGAGACCTCAAACTAAAGAAGCGCAGTTCTGGAACACTGAGAATGCATGTGACACAACATTTACAAATGTAAGAATGCCATGGGTGTATGTATTACTGTAGTGTTGATTAAGGGGGACAAAACATTTTTACAATTTAGGAAAAACCTCCAACTGAAATAACTGTTTCCAGGCAACTGTGCTTAAGATGTTGTTTGCAGAAAAAGAGTGTCCCATATGCAGGGGAATAGAACTTAACCAATCTATAATTAAGCAATAAGGCATGACCAGAGGTTATGTTAATGGCCTGCTAATCACCAATTTGGGGTGTATTGTGGCATCAGGCCAAGTGCCGCTTGCCCTAGGGAGTGATTAAGTCACCCTTAGAAGGAAATGTCCATGTACATTTGCCCCACATCTTAGTGTAGAGCAGCCCACAATTAGTGTTTTCACAAAAAAGCATACTTTTTTATTTTTATTTATTTTATTTTAAACCTTTGTTTACGGTGGTACAATGAGCCAAGCCCCGTTTTCATATACGACCGGGACTATATATATATATATATATATATATATATATATATATGTATATACAGTTAAGTTGTTTGCAATAAAATTAACAAAACTCACACTACAATACATTGCAACAAGTATTAGACATACATCACAAAATTATAATACAACAATCATTAAAACAATATAAAAATAAAACACTCAATGAAAACAATAACAATGCAATTTGCCAAGAAAATAATTTCTTAGTTTAATTTTAAAAGTTTGGTGGGTAACATTCCCATATTAAACAATAGGAAGCTCAATCCAATTTTTAGCAGCAGAATAGGAAAAGAACCATCACCCATTTTGGTCTTGGACTTAGGAACTTTTAATTTAATCTGATGATTTGAACGAAGTTCCCTTGAATTCCTTTTAATCCATAATAATGAATATAATAGAGAATTTGTACTTGACGGAGAATGTTGGCAGTTAAAGAACATAAACTATATAGACAATTTAGACTAGGTGGAAGCCAGGCAGATAGTCTATATAGTTCACAATGGTGTGTAGAATAAGGCAACTTAAGAATAAATCTACAAATGCCATGAAACACATTAGTAAGAAGGGATAACTCTCTATTAGACAAATTTGAGAAAAGAAATGAATTATAATTTAACTGTGGAAGTAATACACCCTTAGCTATTGCATGCCTGGCTGGTAAGGTTGGCAATGATTGAAACTTAAATAGGACACCCAATCTCTGATTTATTTGATGAGAAATGAAATTTACATGATTGGAAAAAGTTAAGTGTTGGTCCAACAGGACTCCAAGATATTTAAATTGTTTTACCTGCTCCATCTTATTACCCAATGAGTCAGTGATTGACAAATTCTGAGCTCTATTGAGTCTAATTCTAGATCCAAAAAGCATACATTTTGTTTTTGAGTTGTTGAGTGCTAAATAATTCCCTTGTAACCAACTACTGAGTACAGCAAAGTCCTTATTTAAGGACTCATTTATAAGTTCCACCGAAATAGAACTTTTATACAGAATAATATCATCTGCATAAATCAGACAAGAGGTGTCTTTCAATGTAGATGGAACAATGTCTACAAACACAGTAAACAAAAGTAGACCCAGAATGGACCCCTGGGGCAACCCCTGTAATAGAATTCTACTAGAAGAAAAGGCTCCATTTAATCCTACTTTAAGTGGTTGTTTGGACAGATAGCTGTGAAACCAATCAACAGCAATCTCTGCTAAACCATAGTTTTGGAGCGTCCTGATCTGCAGGGGATGACTTACTAAATCAAAGGCCTTGGACAGGTCCACGAATACAGCACCAGTGAGCAAACCTTCGTCCATGGCTACACTGGTGTGGTTCATTAACCTGGCCAAGGCCGTCCCCGTCCCGTGGAATTTTTGAAACCCATGCTGATCAGGTGTCCTAAAACCATTATTCTGTAATTAAGCAGAAAATTGCTCATTCACAAGTCTCTCAAAAATCTTACCCAAAGGTGGCAAAAGGGAAATAGGACGATAATTGTCCATATCCATTCTGTCACCAGATTTATAAATAGGTTTGATTACTGTTTGCTTCCATTCATTTGGGAAGCATCCTGTAAGCAAAGACAGATTGTAAGTGGATAAGTAATATGTTCAGAAATTAATTTTAAGAACCTGGTCTCAAGTTCACATGCACTTGAACCAATTGCCATTTGTTTCAAGAGATTATAAACCCGATGTGGGTCACTAGCTGTAAAATAAAAAAAAACAGGTTCAGAAGTATCACAGGACTGTCCATCTACACACAGACCCTGATTAGAAGCCTGTGTATATTTGGACAAATCAAAAAATTTATCCAAAAAAGATTCACAGATTACCTGAGCACCAGAGATCACATGGCCATCCTTAATAAAAGTCTCAGTAGTTTCTTTCCTAGATGGATTAATTAAAGTGTTTACCGAAGATCAAAACCTTTTGGGGTTATTTAAACTAGAAGTTTGTAAATTTTGAAAATAACTAGATTTACTTTGTCTTACTTTTATTTTACATTCATTTCTAAGTTTCCTATAGCTATTAAAATCTCTCACTGATATAGTTACTTTATAAAACTTCCAAGCAGCATCTCTCAATTTCATTAAGCGCAACAAGGGGGCAGTAATCCATTTATTCAAGGAACTTCTAACTCTCCTAACCACTTTGGGAAAATGTTTATTTTGTAACTCCAAAAGAGTGGATGTAAAATAATCAACGGCAATGTTCACATCAGGAATTGCATCCAGAAAAGTCCAATCAAGCTTCTGTAGGTCAGCAAGAAGATCTCCGCTCACCTCATTAACAAAACTATGGTATGAAATGAACCTAGGAAGCAATTTGGGCCTTTTGGATCTCCATATTGAGTAAGTGGTCAAATGGTGACTCATTACATCGGGAAGTACAACAACACTAGAAATATTTACCTGTTTATTAACAAGGACCCAATCTAAAATTGTATGTTTCTAACTACTCGTATTCATATGAGTAAATGAGTTAATGAGCTGAGACAAACCAGCATTAGCCAATAACGTCTCTATAGAAGGATCGTTAATAGGGTCCCAATGAATATTAAAATCTCCAGTAAACAAAAGATCACTGCCTGATTGAATAGTTGTTACAAACTTGAAAATATCATCTAACCCTTCTTTAGCAGTTTTTGGGGGATTATAAACTGTGCAATATCTTAATTTTTGACAACCACCCAGTTTCAGTTCTAACAGAAGCCATTCAAATTCAGAGGCATGTTTGTATCCAGGAGAAATCTCTACTAATTCCAATTCTGATTTATAGTATACCATTATACCCCCTCCCTTCTTTTTTCCATTCCTGTCTTTCTGTATTAATTTATAGCCTTCAAGGGCAATAAGGTTATCTAATACTGAAGGTTTCAGCAAAGCTTCAGTTACATTGAATATTGTATATCTGTGTTATAATAAGTGACCCAGGCCTCAATTTCAGCTTTTTTGGACATGAAACTTCTGACATTAAGATGAACTATTCTTAAACCTTTAGTTTTCCAATAATTATCATATAATACAGTATCAGGAATTAAAGGCCCCGTATTTGTTTCCACGTCACCAGATAGAAGTAAAGTACACCACATGATACCAACCAACAGGGAAACAAAAGGAAACTTTATCCTAGATTTTACAAAAGAAAATGCCCCCATCTCATATATGTTCCTTTTGTTAAAAAAGCCTAAATCTCTAACATTTAAGGAAAAACAATAGGTGGAGGCCTTTAAAGAATTTAAGAATGTAAAGTCAGTAAATGAGTGAACTTGAACATTTGATGGTGTAATGGGATCAATGATATACATTAAACCTTGATCAAACAGAATGAACCCCATACAACAACACAGCATAGATATCCTTAGGCCCCACATGTTAACTAACTAATCAATAAACAAATATCTTATCTCTCTTTCTAATTGCACCTATATTGCAACTTACATATACTATCTAATTTACAGTAGCAGTGCATAAATTACATGCAGTCTCCCCACAGTCTCCCTCCATTGACTCCCGATAGTGACTCCACCACTCCTGCGTACTCCACTCATGCTTACAGCCACTCTGTGGAAAGCCGCTGGTGATGTAACAAATTTATTAAGAGTCTATTAAGAGTCTCCGCCCCTCCAATCAGCTGTTTTGCCACTAGCTCCTGCCCGGTAGCCCCCTCACTTACCGAAACCGGGAACGAGAATGTAACAGTCAAAGCGGCCACACTGTTTCCTGAAAAATCATGGCACAGAAGTCTTGCAGTGCATAGGTGTATCAGGAGACTCTGTAAATTAACAGCAGGCACGAATTAGGCACAGAGAGCAGTGTCTTGTAGATGGAAACAGCAACGCCTTTAGATGTAATTCAGGCAGTATAGAACAAGGTGCTTTTAAAGGTGCAGTCTCCACCCCTCCAATCAGCTGTTTTGCCACAAGGTCTCACCTGGTAGACCCCTTGCTTACCGAAACTGGTGAACTTACTGGTGCTACTGTAGTTCTGTTGAATCTGATTGATTCTGCTGTCCACCTCCCCAGCATTTTGAAACAGGCACCTCTAGCAGTACATCACAGAAGCTCCTATAGATCACATCAGAGCTGTCAGCTGCAGGAGTGTGTGTAGTATGCATTAATAGAAAGATCTATTAATAGCTCCTGTTTGCTATTTACTGTTCCCTGTGTTATACCGAGACCAAGTACAGAACAGACTAGCAGTCAACAGTGACATCTATGTAGGCTGGCACAGATTTGAAAGTAGGAACAATCCTACAATGCCCCAGGTTGCCAGGCTGCAAGTTATTAAATGCTACGGCCCAACAGAATAGACCCTGGGCCATCCTGTTAGTGACAGTCAACACTGCAATCGTGATACGTTTGTGAAAGGCTGCCAGGGAAGCTCAAAACTTCTCCTATCAAGGGATGGTCTTGCACCTCTTCCCCACCTTTCCCTTACTATGTGTAAATGCTATAAGAAGTTCGACACAGTAAGGGTGAGACACCAATGTTCAGGAATGGTACATTTGTTGCTGATGCCAGTAAGGTTCTGAATTTTTTTTATTTATACTTTATTGCAATTTATACCAAAGTACAGACATCAACAACAAAGGGCAACATTTCAAGACATAACAACATATATACACTCTCCCCACCCCCGTGACATGCTTCCACACCATCTCTGAAAGTAAATCAAACCCAACCGCATGAGTAAGCATAGCACAAGATAGTAAGGTCAAGAAAACACCATGGTCTGGATTCAAAACTAGTCATGACAACAGTAATAGGAGGAGTTATGTGCTACTGAAGTCACAGTAAAGTATACATTTTAGTGTATCTAGTCTAGCGATATCAGCATTAGTAACACTTTCCATCCCCTGCAGAAAGACTGATATCTATGGTTGATGCTTGTGTAACCTGGGTGCCACCCCCCCCCCCGAGGGCTACTACCTCTACCTGCCTAGCTAAGCACAGGTTGCGGGGCTTGGGTCCTAACAGCAATACTTTGACACGGTGCCTCCACCCAGCGAACTCTTTATGTGGTTTATATGTTAAGCTAGAGCAACCCTCTGGGAAGATGTAACTACCCACAGCCCCACCTAGTAACCTTACACATAAATTACCCAACGCACTTTACTTTGCATTAAGTTTACAATTACGGGAGAGTGCTAATAATATGCTCACCGTGACCACACTTACCAACAGGGTCTGGAACTCTTGCATGCACCTTGTGCCCCTGCAAAGAAACAGTTTACCAGCAATAACAGTATACCTTTCGACTGACACAATGACCTGACACTGAATAATAATATGCTCACTAGCCAGATTATCCTTCAGACAGAGAATTGGATTTATTAGGGGATTGGAACAAGGGAAAGGGCTGCAAATCAAAGTTAGATTATTCAGTAATTTAAGTTTAGGCAATACTTTGTCATTGAATGGCATTTGGACATAACACATTCACCCTATTGGACTGTCCAGTTAACCGTCACTGGGTACCCAGGATAAGCTACGTTGCATGCCTGAAGCATTGCCATGGGGTGGCTGGTGTTGCAGCTGATTCGGGCCCTTAAATAAAATGTTGATAAGTAATTCGATTACTTTTAGCTTTTGTGACATTCACAACCTTCCCAAGAAAACTGTAATCCCCAGGCCCGATGGCCGGTAAAGACAGTCTAAACAGCAACTTGAAACTCATAGGCAAATAAGATGGCAAAACCACTATAAATTGGTTGTAGGCACAGGGCCTGTTGTTACTTATTGAATCGTGGACCTCAGGATCAGGTCGTTTTCCAGGGTGACTCCTTCGAGGCAGAATTCGTCTCTCTGGCTTGTAGCTGCAGGCTGCAGGGCTTCATTCTTTTCCACAAAGACCAGGATACAGGGGACTGGGCTGTCATGACTCACCCCCACTTCAAGGCATCCCTCCCAAGGATGGCTGCAACCTGCGATGATCTTCATCGCATGAGCTGATTCCCTTCTCTGGTCGTCTAGCAGCTTTGGTCTCACAGGCAACAACAGTCTCTTAAACACTTTGTTTGGTATCACAGGTTCAGCTTTGATACAGTACTGGCATAGGTCACACAGCTTACCCACTTGCAATCGCAGTCCTGGAAATGTAAGCTGGCAAGGTAGAAGTTCAGAGCTCCCTCTGGCAAATTGGCTGGAGACAATTCTGGTGACCACAGGCTTGCAAATTAGAGCACAGTCTCTGAGGCAAAACAGTCTCTCACTGAGATGCAAGATGGGGACCTTTTAAGCTCTGATCCCACTTTCATACTGGAATTTTAAGCTTCTTTTTCTCCTTTTCTGGAGAAGTACAGCTCAGTCTGCAGACTTAGCAGTCCCACACTTAAGGCAAGCATTCAGGCTGAGGAAAGGCAAAGCAGGCCTCTCCCTAAATTTCCCCCAAGCTGCAGGGGACCTCCCTCACTTTTGGGAGCACACATCAGCCTGCCAAGAAAACTGAACTTAGATCAAATAGTCCCCCTTTTATAAGGAGCATAGTTCCAACCATATGATTGGCTACCCAAGCTGTCCAAAACCCAAGCTCACCCTACTATCCTCTCCACATAAGACACTACATATATTTCAAATTAGCTCTGCTTAGTTCTCAATCTCAGCTAGTCTCCTCACATGTATCACTGGTTTTTAACTCACTTCTACCTTACCTGTGTAAGTATGTATAATCAATTAATGATGTTTAACCCCCGTGTGTTTTCTACCAGCTATGTAATTTCTGTATAATTTTGTAATGATGTTTACCCTGTTCGTTGTCTACCAACGTTTTGACGTGGAACCTTTGCAAATGAGCTGTTCTTGCTCAAAGGTGTTTAATCTGAGAGTTAAATAAAATAAAATAAAAATAAATAAAAAAAAACAGTCTAAGTCTCTGGATTGGCTTGATTTTGGGCACCAAGAATTATACTTTCTTTTTCCCCCAAAAGTGTCTGGTAAGTCCCAAAAGTCTCTTTGGTGAATATTGACTCCCCACTAGCTGATCGGCTGCAGAGATGGCTGCTAATGTACAGTATACAATTCCAAAGCAGTTTATACTGTCCCTAATTTTAAAGTTCTGGTGCAGCCAGATTAAATATTTTATTCATTTTAACATCCCACAGTCATGTAGCCCCTTTAGTGCCCTTAACAGAGATCACAATTATTTACATTTATTTTCAGAACTTTCCCAGTCACTGCCCCCATAATATAGTGCCCCTAGCAGCAGGAGCTCCCTCATTAATATTCACGAGGGGCTTATGCATTATTTATTAGCCCTGTTATGCCTGATCCTAGTGCTTCTCGGCAATTTCTTATTTATATTAAGAGAGACCTCTCAGTGGCCTGGTACTGGGGTCCACGGTTCCTACTTAGCTGAGAAAGAGCATCTGGACCACTGGATCCTCCTCCATTTTGACTGCAATGGCAGTTGGTAAAGATCAAAGTGCCTCCTTTGCACGTGTGCGAGTGCTGGCCAACACTGGGAAACACTGGCAGCTCGCGATTGTGCTCTGTGAGCCCAACTGGGCTAAAAACATGTACGGAGGCTGATTGTGGGCCCTGGGGGACACAAAGAAACTCAGGTCTGGTAGTGGATGTACTGGGGACACCAGGAGGAGGAGGCAAAATGGGAGGCATAAAGGAAAGCCCCCCCCCCAAATAGGAGGGTGTTACACTTGCAATTGTGAGTTCTACATTTAGAGCAAAGAGCATTTCCCTGTGCCATTATGTATAGGAGGGAAAGTCCTCATCAATCCAGTGATGAAGGATATGCAATTTCACCAGTGAAGCTATAAGGGCATTACGCCTTCCCCGAAGCCCAAAACCAATCCAGTATAAAGACCTAGAAAACAAATCTCTGGGGAAAAGGCCTCTGTGATTCCCAACAGTGGATTCTGTTTGGTTTGGATCTGTGACCAGAATGGGTGAACATTTTAGCATGTCCACAGAATGTGATACAGCATGCCAACCTCCTATTTACATCTAGTACATGTATCAAAATCAAGTCTATGCATCTGAGGTCATTTCTTAGGCGTATGGTGTAGATTGTGTAACATCTTCAGTTGTTGTATTCTAAATCTATCTTTTTTGGTATATCTAAACAGGTTAGCCCTGAGCTTCTACCAGCCCTTGTCATCCAGTACCAAGCCTAATTCTCTGGACCAGTGCACCTGCCGTTTAATCTCATTGAATCTCAGTCCTGATAGGCATTATATAACCATTGAGATAGAGTGTGGCTAGCTGCATTCTGTAACTAACCTGTTAATAACCAGACTGTCTGCTTTAGACCAAGGGGGTGGCCCAGGAATTGAAGTAAACAGTGCTTCACCTGAAAAAATTTGAAGGCAAAGGTGGCGGTGACCCCTCATTTGCACCACAAAAGACTGTAAGGAGATAAAAGAGTCATTAACAATTAAATTTGCAACAGAAGGAATATTGAGATTGCCAATGTCTGGGTTTCAAGGTCTGATCTCCAATATTCAAACTGGGGTAAAAGAATACTGGTTGTGAGATGGCTCTTTGAAGTTGTAAGCCCATTCATTGAGACACGTGAGCATGGGCTTGGATGGACCAGATGATTGGAGTATGCAGAAGGGATTGGGGTGTACAAGATGGGGAAGGGGGTGATTAATAAGGTTTGGAGCTAGATTCTACAACTCTGTACCAGGTCCTCTTCGGTGGATAACCACTGAGGCTTGTAAGTGCTCCCATTGTCTTGCTCCCTAATGGTATACCACTGGAGATATTTACTGCCAGGTAATACAAATTAGTACTGCAAAGAGTCGGGAAGTCTCAATCCACCAAAATACTTAAGCCCTGCCAGTTTTCAGTAACGACACCGAGACCTCTTTCCCTGCCAAAAGAACCTGGCAATTCTCGAGTGTACCGTAGTGAACCATTTGAGGGGTGGAATCAAACTAAGCATTCTGAGGGGATATAAGAGGTGGGAGAGCACACTCATTTTGATAGTGTTAATGCTGACTATGAGCGAAAGTGAGCGTGAGGTCCACCGGGAAAGATCTTGGTCTATGTGCCTTGGCAGTGGTTCCAGGTTGAGTTTAGGCAGCTCTGACCATCTCCTGGGAATCATTATGCCCAAGTATGTTAAATACTTGGGTTCTCATTGCAGACCTAGTGCCAGAATTGCCTGTTTGTCTACCAGATTGTTTAAGGAGAGCACACTAATTTTGTGTACATTCAACTTATATGAAGTAAACTGAGTAAAGTCTTTTGTTATGACTAGCACTCTTGCAATGGAGGTATATGGTTCAGTGAGTTGAAGCAGGATATTGTCTGCATATGCAGAGAATTTATAATCCCGATGAGTGATAGTTATGCCTTTAATAGACTCGGTATGGAGAAGTTTGCAAATAAGGGGCTGTAAATATAAGTTAAAGAGCAAAGGGGATAGGGGCAGCCTTGTCAAGTACCTCTAGATAGCTTGACAGGCTCATGTAGGACCCTATTACAGAAAATGTGTGCAGTTCGGGATTGATATAGCACTTGGATCTATTAAGTAAAGGAGTCCAGGATGCCATACCTTCTCAGCACTGCAGAAAGGTAGTCCTAGGTCACCTGTTCAAATGCTTTCTCTGCATCCAGGAATATCAGGGCAATGGGGGATCCTGGCTCCCTAGACACAGAGATGAGGTAAAGCATTTTTCTAAGGTATTCACTGGAGACCTGGCCTGCCAAGAAGCCCACCTGTTCTGGGTTGATGAGGTTTTGCTACACTCTCTCCAATATGTGAGCTAAGATCTTAATGAGGGTCTTAAAATTAACATTAATAAGGGAGATGGGACAATATTATCCCATTAAAGTTTTGTTTCTCCCTCGCTTTGGGATAATGGAGATTCTGGCTTCCATCAGGGCAGTGTCAGCAATACCTTCCTCAAATAAGCAGTTAAAAAACATGGTCAAATGGGGGATAAGTTCTCGGGCAAATTTTTGTGAGAACTGGTAGGAACCCATCAGGCCTTGGAACTTTGTCTGGCTTCAGCTCTTTAATCACTGCTTCAAGCTCCTCCACTTCAATAGGGCCTTGTAACCAAGCTTGTTGGGGCAGAGTCAGCCAAGGCAGTTCCAAGGAGCCCAAAAAGTTGCTAAGCACTCTATCAATATCTGTAACCCCCAGTGCTGCACTATATAGATCTTGAAAAAAACTCCCTAAAAGTCTCAGCTATCTTCCTCGTTTTAGTGGTGAGTGCATGGTCACCCTCCCTTCAGACTCCTGTGATCATCTTTTTGGCCTCTTGTTGTCATAATCTTAAAGCCATGAGCTTTCCAGCCTCCTCTCCCTGTTCTATATACAGTATGTCACTGTAGCTCGGAAGATTGCCTGTTCTGATTTTTCATTCATTAGTTCTGTGCACTGTGCCTTGATAGTGTTTAAGTGGCACCAGATGGCCTCAAAGGTGAAGAGTTGAGGTTTTCTCAACTGAATGGATCTCTGAAAGAAGGGACTGGGTTTTGGCTTCCTTCTGTTTTTTGAATTTGGTTGCAAGTCGGATTAATTTGCTCTGCCACACGCTCTTAGCTGCTCCCAATAGTGTGTCTGCTTTTAGGACTGTACCCATATTAGCTGCAAATATTGCTGAATTAGTTCCCTGACTTTGTCCACGATAAACTTGTCATTAAATAATAGGCTATTAAGCCTCCAAGTTTTGTCAAGGGAGGGCTCTTTGCTCGGGTCCAACTGAAGGGAAATATGATGAGGATCTGACAGCACCATTGCCCCCATTTCATAGAGCTGCACCCCTGGCAAGAGGTCAGAACTGAGTAAAAAAAATAATTGATTTTGGAAAAACTCTGGTGGTGATGGGAGTAGAAGGAATAGGCTTTCTTAGATGGATGTTAAAGCTTCTATGGGTTGAGAACCCCAAGGGTGTCCATAAGTTCTCTAAGGGCTCACAGCCAGGGGTTAGGTCTTGCCACCTATCAGATTACCAAGACCAGACTTCTATGAAAAGTTGGAGAGTCGACACCTGGGCCATATACAGAACCCAGTCCCACATTCATTTCTCCCGGCCATCCACGATAGAACAGAAAATGACCCTCAGGGTCAGTGATTTCTTGTTGCAATGTAAAGGCTAAATGTCTAGCAATTAAAATAGCTACCCCTCTCTGTCTGGAACTATTACCCACCCCAATGCGTGTCCCACCCATTCCTGGCGAAATCAGAGATTTGGTCTTTAGGTAAATGGGTCTACTGCAGATAGGCTATCATGACCCCCAGCCAGTGTAGATGTTTGAGAATGCATCACTTTTTTTCTCCGGTCTGTCTCCCTTCGATGTTCCAAGAGGCTAATTTGACAAAGCTAACCACTGTTGGTGATGAAATCAATAGGTAAACTGTGTTGGATCCTCTTCGCCATAGAGAATACTAAGTGCAGAAGATCACAGTATCCCTCCCCCACCTTAAAACAAACATCCCTCCACAAAGAAACAGGAGCCATAACCAGTAAAACAGAATAACATCAACAGCCCATAAACAAGAAATAGATATTTCACCATCTGTACTCTCATCCGATTAACTGCACTCCATGCCTGCCAGACTGTGATTGACCTGTGGCATGGTAGACAAGCACTCCAGCCAATCAGAAAATGGTGTACTGCAAACAATTCCCAGAAATAGAAAGAAGCCCTCAGTGGTTGGCAGCTGGCACCACAGAACATCCAATGCCACTAATGCGGGGTAGTGGGGAGTGTGAGCCACACAATGCCGTCACCCTCCTATTAAGTATGCAGCCCCATATTCAGCAAATTGCTGTGCAATTTAATACTTGTAACAAGTAAGGTGTGGAGAGTGCTGCAGATGTATAGGAAGCACATGGCTTTCACCCTCTCCTCCCACAGAAGAAAGGGCCTGGGGACACCCACCCACCTCCAGACCGTAACTAGTTAATATGCTTCAGAGGTGATAGCTCTTTGAACTGTGCACTGTAAAAGGAACCAGTAAACTTAAAACAAAGCCATGCACAAATTGCCAGAAGCAATGAAACTATTTATAGTCTGGCTTAGAAAAGGCACCATCCAGGGAAAGCCCCAATTACTAATAGTTGGGGCCGAGACATACTTCTGTCTCCACAGAGGGTAAAGGCTGCTGTTTCAGTGTGGAAAGGCCCCTGCTTCTTGAAAGGCGGCCACTCAAACCACCAAGCTGACAGGTTGAGGGGCATAGGAGAGAGACCTAGAGTGAAATACTGCCTTTACAGACAGCACAGGGGTAAGGGTTCCACTGAAAGCTAAGGCAATGAGAATCTCAGCCCTCAGCTGCAAGTGCTACTCAGCATGTCACCATACTCACTCTCTGCACACCTGATCCCACAGCCACCCGCTGTTCACCTGTTCCTATCCTATGACCAGCCATTGAAGTGCAGGACACAATCTCTTTTCTGTCACTCAAAGCAGCCCAGCCATCACCAGACATGCCCCAAAAGTAACATCAAATGGCATTGAAACCAAATGCATCAAAGTCTGAAAGAGTCACTAAGTAGATGGAGCAAATACCAAAGGCCCAAATAATGATAAAGGCAGGACTCCTTCACCAAAGTCCAAATCTCTGTCTGATAGCCTCTCTCTACTGCAGTGTGCTGCTCTTATTATGGTGCTTGACCTCCTCCCTGGCAGTTAGGTGGGAACAGGTTTGGGAGTAAGGTGACAATCTCCTGTCTCGCTTGGGTGGCAGAACTGAACTGCCTTTGACCATCCTTGAGAGGCTCAACAAGTTTGGCTGGATATGATATCTGATATTGAATTTGAACTGCCTGCAGCTTCTCAATATAACATCCTTGTACTCTTTGCATTTCTGTCTCATAGAGGGGCTAAGATCTTGAAAAATAAAGATTTGGTGACCTTCTCATTGGATCTCCTCTAAGGCCTGGACCCAGGCTAGTATATGTGACTTGTCCAGGAAATTAAGGAGGCACCATATAACAGGACAAGGCCATTCCCCTTCAGCTCAGTGTGGGCTTGGAGAGTGATGGACCCGCTCAATGATATAATTTGGCCCATGTGGAGAGGGGCTGGCCCCCCTTCTGAAGGAGTTTCTGGGTGAAGAGCAGCATGTCTGGACCCTCTGAATGTTCAGGGAGGTCCAAGATCACTAGATTATTTTTATGGATATGCCCCTCTTAATCTTCTAGACACTTCTGTAGTTTAACAACTTTCTTCCTTAAAGCCACCAACTCTAGCTCAGCTCTTGTCTGGCAGTTCTCCACCAAGATGTTCCTTGCTTCAGCATTGCCCATTCTGTGGGGTAGCTCTTCAAGTGCCAGGTGGAAAATACAGACATTGCTGGCCAGGTCCGATACAGCATATTTTAGGCTTCCTAGCTCAAACAGGAATTGGTTGAGCATGAGGGGTTCCAGTGGTGGCAAGTCAGATGGACTGGGTGTAATCTCAGAGTGCAGAGGCTTAGGCCCTGGCTTTCTATCAGGCAGTAGTGGTGGTGAAATGCTTTTTGGTACAGAAGTCATGTGCACTGGAAGTGCTGGTTCCATTTTATGCTTTGTTGCAGGTAACATAACTAGTTACTGAGAAACAAATCACCCTCTGATCATAAAAAATATTGGGAAATGTAGCAAATTTTAGTGTTTTTAGACTAATATTGGCGGAGGCTTGTTTTCCCACTGCTACACACTAGGGTACATCAATTGACTCAGGTCAGTTGATGGATGTTTTAAGGTAGACATATGTACTAACATACCGATGTTGTAGATGCAGGGATGAGGGTATAAACTGTTGCCAAAGAATTTGAAGAGACCCAATACCCAAGGATGAAGAATCAGCCACTGAAACCAGAGGTAACAGGACAGCATCAGGGATTTTGAAAAGACTGAGTTTCTTGCTGAAAAGACAGTAATATCTCACTTATTTGTTTTCTTATAGCTGGATTCCTTATTTTACAGGTGCAATCCTCCCCCAAAAAAGGTTAAAGGTGAGCTCAACAGTTGAAATAGAATGATGATGCAGGAGATCAGGGCTGGCCAACACCCACTGCATATTATATTCCACCCAAAAAATCTCCTCACTTAGCTGGGATATTAGGCACAATGAATTTAAACACAATGGATATTGTATCTCATGGTAACAAAAAAGGGCTTTTTTTCAGAGGCAGTATAAATCCAGAAAGGTTCATGTCATATTCATTACAATATAAAAGCCCCAAATGTTGTGGCTAGGCCACTGCATCACATTCAAATCACAGTAATCCTTTATGCACATGGAGCAACGCCCCGCTTTGTTATACCATGCATAAATCCATGGATTAGGCTCAACTGTCCATAAAATGCAAAAATGCCACAGTGCAAAATCAAGCATAGATACAAATACCCAAATTTAAAATTGAAACCGGACAAACCTACGCTGCCCCTCCATGCCCCAGCACTTCATTCCTCATGTACTTTGTCAGGGGGTGTGACAGTAACCCCTATCTCATGTCTTTAAGCAGTGCTTCGTAACCATAGAAACCCACCCCGTGCAGAATTTAAAGTGCAAGAGCATAAATACCATATGGTTACTGAATTAAATAAATAAACAAAAGGAAGCCCACAGTCTTAAGGCCCCCGGGAAACTGGAATGTGTTCCAGATTAAAAACAACACATTTTAAATTATTGTTGTGCACCACAAGGAGATGCACTTTCATTTGAATCTTCTGACATCTTCTATTTCAATTTGTTGGTAGCATATATCCATGGGGTCTCCCACTTTATTTCTATTCACTGCCAGCACGAGGGTAGGCATAATTCCACCTCAAGAGAACAGCAGAGAATTAAAATTAATAATCAAATATCACCAGTTTTATAAGAGTGGGTTACCGCCACATTAGTACAGCTACACCAATATAGATTTTGATACAAAAGGAAGGAAATATCCAATCACAATGATGGACACATTCAGTGTAGAAAACATTTAACCCTTAGGCTGCCGACAGAACTAGAACATGTAGGAATTTTGGACTGATATATCAGTCCGGGGTCCTGCAAGGGTTAAGATCTAATTCATCATTATGACCCCTTAGCTTTAAACTCTTCAAACAGAATTTCACTCCACCTCCCTTTGTAATAAAATTCTCTACCTATCACCCCCTGGTGGATGCAGTTTAACATGTTCAGTACCAAAATAACGAATCCCATTGGGGCTCCCATCATGTGCCTCTTTAAAATGTACACCCAGTGGTTTATCAACCCTTCCCAGGCTAATAGCATGCACATGCGCCTGAATATGCATTTTGAACATTCTTACTGTGCGTCCAATATAAATTTGACTGCGTCTGCATATTATCCCATACACAATGAATATCATGCTGCAGATGATAAACTCCTTAACTAAGTAATTGACACCACTGACAGGATCTTGAAAATGTTTACTTGTACCACAGTATCTGCAAATATTATATTTTTTTACTTGGAAAAATTCCATGGTACACTGCAGTAGCCAATTACTATCACCCTGAGATCTCCCTGAAACTGAAAATCTGCTAGGCACTATTTTATCCCTTAAATAGGAGCTCTTCAAAAGGAGATCCTATGCTTCTCTTCTAGTTCTGTTTCAATAAACTATATGACATCAAAATGCTCCATTATTTTTGCATGATTGCCCCTGTCTTCCCTGCCACTGAGATATACTCAATCAAGAGGGCTACTGGCTGTTCTAATAGTTGAGGCTGGGATCCTGTAACCAATGTTTCCTGTCTTATTCATAACCCTTTGCCTAGAGGTCTTTAAAATCTTGTCACTATTGCTTATGTTGAGAAATCTCTGCTCCAGTTCATCAACTTGTGCATTGACCATATCATCATCACTACAGATCTTTTACACCATCAGAAAGGGCAAGCACGGTATAGACTCCATAGGTGCACACTACTCGCCAAGAGCAGAGAATTCACAGCCATTGGCTTCTAACAGTCCCATGTTTTCACAGTGTTTCAGGGTACCCCACATAATGTAAGATCCAAGAAATCTTGTGGAAACATCAGTCTGTGAAGTGAACCTAAGGTTGACGCTGTTGTCATTTAACCAGTTAACAAAGTTCTCAGCTCCATCCTGATCTCCTTTCCAGACACAGACAATGTCATCAATATATTGATACCACATGATGACACTGTCTGTGTACAGAAAGGTCTGACTTTAAATGGTATCTAGCTCCCATAGACCCATAAATAAATTAGCATACGATGGGGACATACAGGTCCTCATTGCAGTTCCATTGTGGGTCAGAATAAAATTAATAGCTTCCAACAAAAATGTATTTGGTGCACCTATGTTATTTCTTTCCAAGAAAAGTGTACAAGCTGCGACACCATCTAAATGCTATATAGAATATAAGGCTCCCACATCCACTATCATCCAGTGAAAACCTTCCTCACAAACTAAATGTTCAATTTTCTGTAACAGGTCTCCTGTGTCTCTGAGGTTGGATCTCAATTTAACAACCTCTTTCTGAAGAAAAAAATGAAATACTAAGAGATTCTCAGTTAAAGAGCCCACACCAGAGACTACAGAATGAACTGGTGGTTTCTCAATATTTTTATGTATTTTTGGGAGAGCATAAAACACTGGAAGAATTGGATGGTGCATCCATAAATGCTTGAATTTATTATCAGTTATGCAACCAGCATAATGTGCCACCTCCAAAAACTGTAACAATTTGTTTTTTAAAACATTATAGGGATTGTGGGGAAGCAACATGTAGCCCTGTACCTATTTCCATCTGATAACAAATTTTCCACATTTGTAAGTACTGGTTCTCCTCATAATCACAATGTTTCCTCCTTTATCTGCTGGCTTAAATATTACATCTGACATGTGCATCAAATACCGTAATGCCTTCCTCTCATATCTAGTCAAATTCTATCTAGATGTAATCTTTTCTTGTTTTGACAGAAAATTATTTACTCCTGCTGTCACATATCTTTCAAAAGCAGCAATTACTGAGTTATTCACATTGGGGAGAAACACTGAGCGTGGTTTAAAAATGTTCTTCTGTTTTTCCCAAAGGGTTCATAATGATAAATTAGATCTTAAATGTTTTCTACACTGAATGTGTCCATCATTGTGATCGGATGTTTCCTTTCTTTTGTATCAAAATCTATATTGGTGTAGCTGTACTATTGTAGCAGTAACCCACTCTTTTAATTGAGGTGTATTTGATTATTAAATTTAATTCTCTGCTGTTCTCTTGAAGTGGAAATATGGCTACCTTGGTGCTAGCTGTGAACAAAAATGAAGTACGAGACCCCATGGATGTATGCTGACAAACTGAAATAGAAGATGTCATAAGACTCATATGAAAGGGCATCTCCTTGTGGTGCACAAGAATATGATGGACTTATGAGTTTGAGCACTTATTTAAAATGTGTTGTTTTTCATCTATAACACAGTCCAGTTTCTGGGCGGCCTTAAGATTGTGAGCTTCATTATGTATATTTGTTTAATTCAGTAACCAAGTGGCATTTATGCACTTACTCTTTAAAGTTATGCACAGGGTGGAATTCTAGGGTTATGGAGCACTGTTTAAAGACATGAGGTATGGGTTATGGTCACACCCCCTAATGAAGTTCATGAGGAATGAAGTGCTGGGGCATGGAGGGGCGGCTTAAGTTTTGCCAGTTTCAATTTCAAGTTCAGGTATTTGTAGCTATGCCTGATTTTGCACTGTTGCATATTTGCACTTCATGGACATTTGGGCCTAATTCATGGATTTTTGCATGGTATAACAAAGCAGGGCATTGCTCCTTGTGCATAAAGCCAGAGATAAAGTAGGATCTGTGGCTTTTGCAGGAAGCAGGGAAAATGGGCAGACTAGATGGGCCTAGCGCTCCTTATCTGCCGTTAGTTTCTATGTTTCTATGTACTATGATTTGAAAGCAATGTAGTGGCCTTGCCACAGCATTTGGGGCTCTTATATTGTAATGAATATGACATGAGAGCTTTGTAGATTTAGATTGCCTCTGAAATAAAGCCCTTTATTGTTAGCACAAGATACACCATCCATTGTGTTTAAATTCAGTGTGCTAATTATCACAGCTAAGTGTGGAGATTTTTTTTTTAATTTATAGGTGGACTGATTATTTTATGTATTGTGATTTAAGTTATTATTGATGATTAGGAAGGCAGTATAGCATAGTGGTTAAGAGCACTGAACTGCAAACCATGAGAACTGAGTTTAAATCTCAGAGCCATCACTTGCATACTGTGTGACCATGAGCAAGCCACTTAACTTCCTTGTGCTCCCAGGATGCATCTGAAACATGCCTTGGCTTAATGTGTAATTCCTGGCCAAAAATTGTAAATAAAAAATAAAAATATATGATGTCTTTTGATATTATGCAAAGTTCTGAGGTTACCAGTTTCTCTCTGAGATCCTAAAGATGATGCCTGCCATGAGGTGGTAATTACCTCTAACATAGTGGGACTATTGATGTGAACATTATTTTCTTTTTGAGGTTGTTGCTTTAGGGTAACAGACTATGCAGCTATATCAATAGAATTTACGATATCATTACAGTCAGTAACTAGATCCAACTGCCTGCTAAGATCAAAGTTGTACCTGTGTGTGACAGATCAGTTTTGGCACTGTGGTTAATGACGCTTTTGTCTTTAAAAATAGTTTTAAAGTATTGTAACTTGTTTAGCATGTGATTATGCATTACATGAATGTTATTTATTTATTTCTTTCTTAACTGGGTGGGTGCACTGCTCCAAGAGACCATTTTCAGGCACAACCCAGGCCACGAAGATGGCATATCAGACACAGTACAATAATATATTCATGTAGGTACAAGTAGTTGAGCACACTAATAGAAGCAGTACAATTAGTGCAAAATGAGTGCATGAAGTTAAAACAGTACATATACATTGAAAATGCACAGCAATGTTGAACAGCGCTGGCTCACAATCAGACAACCAGTACAGCATCAATACTTTATGCAAGTACATATACAGAGAATAAAACTAGGTGGTAGAGAGAGAGGGGGCCATCCAGCAGCTCCAGGGTGGGGGGAGGCAGTCAGCCCGCAGAGTGAGAGCATGTGGCTGACCCCACCAGGAGGGACTTTAAGTGGGATTTGAACAGGGGGTGTGATCCCAGTGCCCATAGAGGGGCAGGCAGGCTGTGCCATAGGATTGGTGCAGCTGAGGAGAAGGCTTTTTGTCCCATCCATGTGGTGACCAGGGGGCACTCAAGCATAGGGCTAGATGAGTTCTGGAGGCTCCAGCAGCAAGGTTTAGGCTCAAGTTGGGGGGTGAGGGTGTATGCTTCTTTTTCCCTAAGAGATTTGTCCATGAGGCAACCTGGGAGGTAGTCATGGTGGCCTGAGAGGGGACCACCCGATCATCTGGTAGGGGGTGCAGTGGTGAGCTGAGTAAGGTGCCATGAGAACAAACCTACAAATGTTGTAGGTTGTGTTCAGCCTGTTGAGCCCAGAGGATGTGGTCTGGGTGTATATGAGGGAGCAGTAGTCCATGGCTGAGGTGGTGCTGTGGCCTTTCCTAAATTCATGTTGTTGTGGACAGAGGAGGTTATACTTTACCACATGGTCAGTGATCTGCTAGTGTATAGCTTTCTCAAGGAGTTTGCTAAGGTGGCAGAGGATAGATAAAGGTCGGTAGTTACACTGATAGAGGTTCACCAGACTTGAAGATGGGGACAACTTTGGCTTGCTTCCAAGTTTGGGGTATGGTAGATGAGGTAAGGGAGAGGTTAAAGACAGCAGTCAGTGGTTTGGCAATGGCATGGGCTATGAGCTTTAGAAATTGGGAAGAGAGGCCATCCCTCCCAGCACTTCCACAGTTAGGGAGACTCATCAGGAATTTGTAGATCTGTTGAGGGGCGATGGCTTTGAAATAAAGGCACAGCGTGTTTGAGTGGTACTCAGCCAGGTTAGGCTGGTGCTGGTTGGGGTTGCAGTGGGGGAATTTGGAGAGAGAGGCAGTCAGGTCTGTGAATTTGTTATTGAGGGCAGTTTAAACCTTGGACGGGTTGGTTGTGGGTCCTGTCCCCAAGTTAAGTTTTTTTTTAACTTTATTTATTGAAAATATTGGAATTACAATCATTTGAGACAAAGACTTTTACAAAGGCTCCACATCAGAAGTTCAAAATAGACATACAGTTACAGGCAACAATGTATAAGTGCAAGTACACATTGTAGGAGCAATAAGGAAACAGCTGAGACCAAAAGTGGCAGGTTACACAAATGTTACAGGTCAAAGAGCCTTGGGAAGGTGCTGGAATATTATACAATCAGCACAGTACTAAAAATTTGACAATCAATCCTGCTAATACAGTTCACAATAGGCAGGTTTAATTAAGGCCCTGCTGTACATAACACTAAAGAGATAGTGAGAAGAATAGAAGGGGGGACAGAAAAGGGTGCAAGGGAGTTGAGGGGAGTAGTGATCCAAGGCAGTTGAAGGTGACATTGTCATGGAAGAGTAGTGATGAGGAAGGGAGAACACAAGGAGGTTCACAAGTTTGATGGCAGTCTGTCAGTCCTCGGGGCAATCAGGGAGTTAATGTCCCACCAGAGGTTTTGGGGGTATCCAAGATTGCAGGATTGGAGGTTTTGGAGAAATTCAGTCTTACGTGTTTTAATTTTTTGTTTCAAGAAGTTACACAGGTGACAGTATTCATTCCTGAGAGAGGGGGCAGGAGAGGTTCTGTGTGAAGCACATTTCACATCTTTCATCTTCATTAGCTGAAGGAGGTCCTTAGTGAGCCATCTCATGTTGCCTCCCCTTCTTTCTCCGTGTGGTGAGGGGGAAATGCCTCTCCTGGATTATAGTCAGGGTATCAATAAGGAAGCCTAGGGCTGAGTTTACATCTGCCATCTTGCATAGGATGGGCCAGTTGACAGACCTGATGTCAGCGAATAGGTGGGTGGCGTCATATTTGGAGAAGTCTCAGAAAGTAAGGTATTTGGTGGATGGATGGGGGAATTTGGAGGACCTGATGCAAAAAGTGAGTTAGTGGTTATTCATGGAGTCTGATAGGGTTAGGCTGGCATGAATGTTAACAAAAGATTGACATAAAGCTGATAGAATACTTACAGCTACAGAACGCTTGATTTTCCAGACCCTTTTTATCAACACCATTTCTACATATGTTTTTCTGTTTGTCCCAATACTTGGTTTTTTAACCCTCCTTTGGACACTTTCAGTGATCTTGTTGTAGTATGGTTCCCAAAACTGACAGCAGTACTCCAGCTCTGGCTTCACCAGTGGCCTGTAAAGTGGCATTATCTCTCATGTTCTGCTTATGAAGTTCCCTTTTATAGAACCTAACATTTGGTTCCCCTTTTCTTGCTGCCTGTCACTGTTGCTATACTTGATATGAGGAAACAACAAAAGCTGGACTAGGCTTACAAACTCATTCTTTATGTTCACTGACCTGCAGGCTCCATCTCTGTAGGTTGTTGACCCCTTACTTTGCTATATATACTTAGGACTGCTGTCCTTAGTATGGACAGCAGTGCAAAAAAATCCCAGCTCTTTCTTCTCCCAGGGAAAGGTCCACAGTGCTGTCCCTAAGGGGACTAACAGCCTCCAGGAATGTTTCAGGCCAGTGAACATAAAGAAACAAGCTTGTAAGCCCAGTCCAGCTTTCTTTTTTCATATCGGGTTAATTCATAGCAGCTGTGTTGGCTCTAACCAGATTTTGTTTGTACTGTTGATTCTGTTTAGCCAAGACACAGCAGCCTGTGAAGCAGTGTACTCGTTTCTGCCATTAGATTCCTTTTAATGAAGACACCAACAAGACTGAAAACACCCCAAGTGAACTGTTTGTTAAAAGATAAACTACTAGAAACTGCTTGCATATGGCTGGATTACTGTACTTTTTTTATGCTGTTCTATGGATATGTTTATGCCATCTTCGTAGGCTAGCCTGAGTTGTACCCGAAAATGATTCCTGGGACCAAAGCCCCTACCTGATGACTCAATAAATAAACAAACCAATCAATCAATCAATCAATAGAAATATTGCCATCTCATGTACTTGAGCTGCTATACACATTGTATCCTGTTGTTCACAGTTTTCTGCTTATTTGACCACAGTTCATGACAGAATTACAAAGAAGGTGAATGAATTAAGGCAAAAATATACTATACAAAAGAATGTATGGGGAAACCATATGCAACAAGGCTAATGTTTCCATGTCAGGCTAAGATGACATCATAGAGACCTCTTGAGCTTCTCACTCTTCAAAATAAACAGTCTTGCTGTGTATGGTTGCCTATATATTATTCTACATATGATAAGAGCATAAACATAGATAATAACTGGCTATCCAGTCATTCTGAATGGGGTGATAATCTTTATAGTTCTTAGTGTAGTGTCCATAATCCATCAGATTTATCCAAGGAGAATTTTCATGGCTCCAGAAATCCTTCCTTGATGGTCACACAAAGAATGAGGACAATTACTACCATTCATTCATTATGCTTGGGTAGTGTTTTCTATATAACTTTAACAAGGTGTTTTTTTTTCCTTAACCTTTCTGACACAGGCCATTTTTATGTTGCTTGCATGCATGTGCAAGAAACATAGTGCCATCATCCGAGTTTTTGGAGGTGTGGCACCCTCTCTTCCAATTCAGTCAGTGTGTTTGCAGGCGCGGTCGCAGTTCGCTAATCACTGTTGCAGCTGTCTATGACAAGTTGAAAATGCAGTGGCATACAGTTGAAAGGGAGAGCTCCGACTGCAGTGAGCAGAGTTCTCCCCACACGCCAAGCACGCATACTGTGTGCAAATGCGCCTCCATATGCACACATACAAACCGATGGGGGTGCTCAATCCCGCTGGCTCCATGCCTCCCCCTCCCACAAAAGCTGTCCAGGTGCCACACTGGGAGCCCACCCCAGCATGGCAAAAACTGTCATAGCCGATGGGGATGCCCAATCCCCTGTTGGCTCCTCAGCTGCACACCCCTCCCAAAGCTTTCCAGGTGCCACGCTGGGAGCCCACCCCAACATGGCAAAGTTTGTTATGGCTGGCGGGGGGTGCCCAATCCCCCGTCAGCTCAACGCCCCCCCAAAAGCATCCAGGTGTCATGCTGAGAGCTCACCCCAGCATGGCAAAATGTGTTATAGTCAACGGAGCCCCCCCAAACAGCCTTTCAGCTGCCTCAAATGTCCCTCGTCGTCTTAGTAAAAATAAAAATAAACCTGCAAATAAAAAACTGTCCCTCGGTGCTTCTCCCCCCCCTCCCACAACCCACATCCACCCACTGTGCACACTGCCTCCCCACACCCCCCTCACCCCATACTTACCTCCGGACCTCGGCGGGACGATCTTCGGTGGACCGGGAACACGTCTACACTCTTCAAAGCCGACCACGAACTGAGGAAATGATGGTAAGCTGTATAATGGGATAGATTGGGTTTTTTCAACTTTGCTGCATGTCTCAGGCATTTTTTGGAATTTTGGCACCAAATTTTCAACATGGGGTTTTTGGGACCCTCCTCATGAATTCTGTCACTGTCATGGCGTTAATCAGTTCCGAAGGGTGATTTACATGATCACTGTCTGAAAATCACCTTTAGGACAATAACGAAATGACAATGCCAGTGTTCATGAGGTGGGCTCTCAAAAACCTATGTTGCAATTAGGTGAAAAAATTCCAAAATGACTGTTTTAATACGAAAAGCGCTACAGTTCCTATGCACTGTAAATTCCGCAATTTTTAATATTTGCACTGATTTTCAACATTGCTATTTTACCACACTCCTTATGAGCAGTACAGCTGTCATTTTTCACATCGCGCCAAAATGTGTTTCCATGCATGTAGCGCACAATGGTGCGGTCAGTGTTCGAAATCAATGTATGGGATGCATTAAGAAAATCACAGTGACACTGTTCATGAGCAGAGGTCTTAAAATGGCTATATTGAAAATTTGGTGAAAAAATTCCTAAAAATGACTTTTATGAGCGTGCGTTGCACAGTTCCTACGCAGGCTCGTAAGTTCATGAATTTTTAAGATTTTCACTCCAGATTTTCAACATTGCCATTTTACCACACCTCCTTATGAGCAGTACAGCTGCATTTTTCACATGTCACACAAAATGTCTTTCCATGCATGTAGCGCACAATGGCGCAGTCGGTGTGCGCAGTCAATGTTTGGGACAGATAAAAAAAATCACAGTGACACTGTTCATGAGCAGAGGTCTTAAAATGGCTATGTTGAAAATTTGGTGAAAAACGTCCCCAAAATTACTGTTTTAAGAGCATTTGCTGCGCTGATCCTATGCACGCTCATAAGTTCGCAAATTTTCAATATTTTCACTCTAGATTTTCAACATTGCCATTTTACCACACCTTCTTATGAGCAGTATAGCTGTCATTTTTCACATATGCCGAAAACATGTTTCCACCCATGTAGCACACAATGGCGCAGTCGGTGTGCGAAATCAATGTATGGGACATATTAAGAAAATTACAGTTACACTGTTCATGAGCAGAGGTCTTAAAATGGCTATTTTAAAAATCTGGTGAAAAAATTCCTTAAAATGACTGTTTTACAAGTGTGCATTGCGCAGTTCCTACGCATGCTCGTAAGTTAGCAAATTTTTCATATTTGCACTCCAGATTTTCAACATTGCCATTTTACCACACCTCCTTATGAGCAGTACAGCTGTCATTTTTCACAAGTAACTCAAAATGTGTTTCCGTGCATGTAGCGCACAATGGCGCATTCGGTGTGCGCAATCAATGTTTGGGACAGATTAAGAAAATCACAGTTACACTGTTCATGATCAGAGGTCTTAAAATGGCTATGTTGAAAATTTGGTGAAAAAATTCCCTTCAGACGTTCTGCAATGTTACTAATAAAGACATTGAACAGGACTGGCCTCAGGACCAATCCCTGTAGCACCCCACTGGTTACCCCCTCTCCCTAGACTGCACCCCATTTACCACCACTCTCTACCTCCTGTCTGTTAGCTGGTTTCTAACCCAGTTTATCACCCTTTCCCCCATGCCCAGCCTACCCAGCTAGTTTATTAGCCTCCTATATGGGATGGTGTTAAAGGCTTTGCTGAAATCACAGGTAAGCGTTGTCCACTGCCCCACACTGATTCACTTCCTTTGTCACCCAGTCAAAGAAATCAACCAGATTTGTCTGACATGATGTCCCCACTGTGAATCCATGTTGTCTATGGTCCTGGGCTCTGATGGCTTCTAGATGCCCCACTATCCTTTCTTTAAGCAATGTCTCCATGATCTTCCCCACTACTGAGGTGAGGCTGAACGACCTATTGTTCCCTGCCTCCCCCCTGCTGCCGGACTTGTGTAGAGGGATCACATGTGCCCTCCTCCAATTCACTCACGTTGAAAGACTCAGTGAACATGGCTGCCAGAGGTACTGCTATCTCCCTTCGCAGTTCTCTTAATATCCTTGGGCGTATGCCATCTGGTTCCATCGCTTTGTCCACCTTCAATTTAGTGAGCTCCTGCAGGACTCTTTTGCATTTGAATGGACTATTGTCCACCTCTTTACCCCCTTGGTAACTGCTGTACTGCTGTGGCCCTTGCCCCTCACACTCTTCTGTGAATACTGAATGGAAAGACACTGTGCATGTCTTGGGAGGAAGGCATGGAACTATCACTTCCAAATGCCTAAACAGCACTTACAAGCAAGCAACATTCGGCATTGACAAATGCTTGTTTAAACAGCAGCACATGCAAGTGGTGAGCATTTCAACCTATACTTTTATATTTGATTTTAGATTGCCCCTCAACTCTTGCCTGGTATGATACTCTTTTCTTTCCTCGATTTTGAGTCTGCCATATCACTTTTTTTCATTTAAAATAATTAAAGGAGTGCTTCTTTAACTGTGGCTTGGTCCATTTTTCATTGGTATTTTCTGTTGTTCTTGAACACCTACTGTTTGATGTCATATTTCTTGCAACCAAAGTGAACTACTGCACCATGCAGAAGACAGCTCACTAACCTCATGGAACAGATATTCAGAGCAATTGCACATGGCGCAACTGAGTTGCACCAGCGCAAGTGCGAAATTGCGCCAAGGAGCCATATTCAGCTGGAGCCAGTGTGTAGCACAAAATCCATTGTGCCAATGCGCAACTATGATGAATGCAGGTGTAAGAGCAGGGGGAGTTCCCATGAATATCCAGTGCAGTGGCATATTCAACGGTGAATCCATAGGGCAAGTGTGGAGCAAATCGAAGCTGCTCCAAGTAGACTTGTTCCTTTTAATACAGACACAGCACTTGCGCCAGGGGTGAAAGTGAGAGGGAGAGACAGACAGAAACAGACAGAGGCACAGACAGACAGACAAAGGCCACACACAGAGGGACAGGGACAGAGAGGAGGCTGGGGAGAGGGAGAGAGGGGTAGAAAGAGAGACAGACACACACATGCACATGTACCGGGTGCCAGGGTGCCACACAGCCAGCAGCCAACCACCCAGGGGAACAGTGGACAGCAAGGGCCATGGACAGTGCACCCTTCATGATGGAGGCTGTAATGAGGGGTCTGAAGGGGCAGGAGGAACAGCTACGTGGCTGAGGAATGGCCTGTCAGCAGTATGCCTGACACAGGTGGTACCGTGCCTGCATCACCTTTGAGAATTACAACGACACGGAGATCGTGGGCTGGTACCACCTGAACAGAGTCATTCTGAGGCAGCACTGCTAGCTGTGCAGTGAGGAGATGCAGGCACTCACCAGATGGAGCCACGCCATATCCATGGAGATGAAGGTGACTGCCGTCATGTGCTTGCTCACCACGGGCACCTTCCAAAGACCAACAGGGAACATGACAGACATAACCAGTCAGTCAAGTCCCACCTCCTGACACAGTTTCTCAATGCATTGCTACCACGGGCTTCGTAATATATCCATTTCCCCAGCACACAGGTGGCGCATACATCAACCATGCAGGACTTCCATAGGGTGGGACGCATGCTTGGCATGATTGGGGTCATTGACTGCACCCATGTGGGCATCCACATGCCATCTGGCCCCAAGGGTGTGGCATACATCAACAGGAAGGGGAGCCCGAGTGTCAACTGCCAGGTGGTGTGTGATGCCACGGGGCACATCACCAATGTCTGTGCCACATACCCTGGGAGTGCACATGATGCATTCATCTGGCACAGCTCTGCACTGTGCCACAGGTTTGAACATGGGGACATCTCCACGGACCACCTAGTGGGTGAGTATGGCATGGCAAGGGCTGATGGACAGAGCAGACCTGAGGATGGGGTGGGCAAGGAGTGCATGGTGGCGTGGGCATCAGGGACATGCAAAGGGTGCAGCACAGAATAGCAGAGATCTAACCATGTCAATCTCCACACAGGTGACATCGCATACCCGCTGAGGCCCTGGCTGCTCACCCCTTACTAGTGCTCGTCATTCCCAGCAGAGGACCGGTACAATGGGGCACACACAAGCACACGCAACATCATCGAGCGGGTCTTTGGCATGCTGAAGGCACAGTTCACACAGGTAGGTGGTGTGGTACACAATCATGGGCCACACAACCAGGTACAGCACACATGCAGGGGCGTTCATGGCACCGGGCATGCACACACAGAGGCATGCTGCAGGGGTAGGGAGTCAGTGGCACACAACCAAACACAGCAACACACACACACACACACACACTTACACACATGCACCCACCACCCACCCAGATGTTGGTATGTGGCATGGATCAGATGCATTGCACCAGTGCACAGGTGCAACTGGTGCTGGACTGCCCTCATCACTCCCACACCACATGGCTAGTGGCCAGGCAAGCACACACAGAGGCAGTGTGCAGCGTGACACACTGGCATGACACCAGTGGTGGGCACACACACTGCCCATGTGTGTGCACAGGGCAGCAGCTGTAGACTGTGGTCAGGGTGACCCATGGAACAGGTCCACTGCATGGTACCATGGCCACCACTGCCACGGGGGTGGCCATGCCGGGGGTGATCAGCAGCCACAGACTGTGCATCAACTGGGGGGTGTCCAACAGCCCCCCAGGGGTGGAACCACGGGACTGCAACCTTGTCCTCTCAGGGAGGGGGTGCAGGTGTCCAAACTGGCCAGCCCCGGGCATGCCTGGGATGCCTACATCAGAGCCCAGCATCGACTGTGTTGGGGTCACCTGATGCTGGGTCCATGGGGTGGACAGCGCACTGCAGGGGGTCACCTGTGCATGGCCATGCCCTGTGGCAGCCAGCAATGCAAAGCCATCCATGATCACACTGGCAATGTGATCCAAGGATGTAGTTGTGGCTTCCTGCATGCATTGCATTCCTGCAAGGATCTGCACAGTGCCCCCTTTCCTGCTGCTCAGCCAACTGGCACACCTCTGCATGCAGTGCACGCACCCCAGTGGCAAGCAACACCTGTTGCTGCATGGACGCATGCAGCAGCCAGGTGTGCTCAGCCAGACAGTCGGCATCCTGCAGCTCCTGGGTGGGATGCTGATCCTCTAGTGGTGACTGGCCACGCTGCACAGCCCCCCCAGTGGACAATGCACAGTGGAGTTTGCAGGGGGAATGGGCACAGCAGGCACACCGGTGGCAGACCCCATGTCTGGCTGTGTGGTGGCACCCGCAGCCTGCTGCCATCGCCCATCCGGCTGCTGTATGCCACCCTGCACCCACGTGGCCACACCACCACCACCACAGGGCACAGCCGTGGCAGTACACACTGCTGCACCCGCAGTGGTGGCAGGCAGCTGTTCTGCTGCTGGCAGAGTGCTGGGTGTGGTGCCTGTGTCAGATGCCATCGGGGCGACACACCCACAATGTCGCCCATGCTGTCAGGAGCTGAGAGTAGTTCTCATTGAAGTTGGACCCCACCCCGATCTGTGTCTCCACACACAGGACCCCAAGGCTGGCATCCTGCGGGATCACATCCAGGGCCTCATCTGACCCCAGGTCCAGGACATCTGTCTGCACCGTGGTGCTGAGCTGCAGCCTGTTGGGCCCCCAGATGCCTGTGGATGTGGACAGCTAGTCCTCTGGGGCCATACCAGCGTCCATGTTGCTGCCGCTGCCAGTGCCACATCTTCTACATGGAGGCATGCTGGTGCTGCAAAAGACAAATGGCGTGTTAGTGATGTAATGCTCACATGTGCCCCCTCATAAACTGCTGCTGCATATGTCCTGCAGCATGGCATGTGTGTGGGTGTGCACACATGCACATGGCATGTATGCCGGCTGAATGCATGCCAGCATGCTCATGTATGCACCCTCCATGCCACCAGCAGTGTGTGTCTGACATACATACCATGCATTGATGTGCTGCCACCCATCTGAAATCCTCCTCCAGGCACACCCTCCACCATGGTGCAGCGCAAGATGGCTGCCACTAACTCCTCCTGTGGTGTTAGTGTGAGTGCATCCGAAGGCCCCCCTCTAGTGGCAGTACGGGACACCCGGATGGTAGCCACCTTCTCCTTAATCTGCCACTTGTCTGTTCCCACCTTCTTTTGGCACTCCTGCACTGACCGCTGGTGGCTGCCGTGTTGGTTCACGTAGGTTGCCACCTTCTCCCATGCACCAGTCCTGGCCTGTGGTGTGCCTGTGGCACCACTCAACAAGGGATCCCTGTCCAGGTAGACCTCAAGCAGGGCATCAGTCTTGGCCTTTGTGAAGTTTGCTCCTCACCCTCCTCATGTGCCAACATGTTGCTGCCTGTGCACATGGACAGCACAGTGTGACAGTGGCAACATCTCCCTGGTCCATCCCACCATGCAGTGCTGTCTGCTCCCATGGAGCTACAGTGGCATGCACAACTTACCTATCAAGGTTGTAATACCGGTCCATGGCTCGTGCTGTTTCATGGTGCTTATAAAGTGCAACGCATGCAAATGAGGTTGGGCGCAACAGTAATGACATGCTAATGCACCCACTGTGCCACGCATTGGCTGATGAGCTCATTTGCATGTGGCATCTGACTATCATGATATTGCACCGGAACAAGTCACAGTGGCGCAATGTGCATACATGCGTAGTGCACAGGCCCGGAGTGCACATGCACATCATGGTGTCAGTCGTGCAACGTGCATAGACAGCGCAATGCAGTGGCATTACACATATTGTGCATGGCCAGTTAGGTGCATGGTCGTGCATGGGGTGCAGTGCAGTATTGCACACGTGCACAATGTCTGGTGACCCCTGACCCCTGGGTCAGACCTCTGACCCTGTGACCCTGTGTGGCCATGCCCATTCCGCGCATCTCTGGCAATGAGCGATGGGCGGGCACTGCATATGCTCCCATGTATCGCGTGGCAGACACATGTTGTGGACACATTTGCCTCCTCCGACCATATTCACTGCCAAATGTGTTATAGGGATCATGGCACAGGGGAAATGCAGGCGGGCCCAGAATTGGTCACAGGTGGAGTTGGCCAACTTAATGGCCTGCATGGATCCCCACACATCCCAGATCTCTGGGCAGGTGCTCCTGCAGTGGGCCAGGGGTACTGTGTGGCAAGATATACCTGCCAGCCTGGAACACAGGATGGGGGTGCCCAGGACAGGACAGCAATGTCGCCACCGCTATGGAGACCTCATGCGGTGGGACCCAGAGCAGTTGAGGAGGCCATGGGCATGCACCAGGTGAGGGGCTGTGCCACAGCCAGGTAAGTCATCCCATGTTGCATGTCTGCCCTGATGCTGTACTGTGGTGTTGGCTTGGCTGCCTGGCATACCCTGCAGAGGGATACACTGTCATTGTGCGCATCATAGAGTGGAATTGCTAGCTTCTACTTGCATTGTGATGCAGCTGTGCAGGCGTGCAGGATGTGTCGGGCAGGGGCACACCCTTTGCTCAGGGATAGGGTTGGGGGCCAGCTGCTGTGGTCAGTTCCTGATGTGCACCTGTCTTCCTTCTATTCCCAGGACTGGAGGACTGATGGAGGGCCCAGGCTGCAGCAGCACAGTGGGCCGCAGTGGGACATGACAGAGCAGGACTGGCACCAGCAGGGCTGCAGAGGGCAGGTAGGCACTGTCATGGTCCTTCGCACTGTACATGGTGAATGGTGGGGGGGAGTGGGTGTGGGTATGCCCACCTGTGCCATGTGCCATGGCAGCTGTGTGTGTCGCACTGTGCGTGGTGCATGCCATTGTGGCACATCCATTGGATATGTGTGCCAGCTGTTGGTGGGGTGGGCATGCACCCGGCTGCCACTGTTGTTGCTGTGGTGCTGCTGGCGCACTGTGCCATGTGACTGTCATTGCGCAGTCAGGTGGCCATTGTGCGACAGGGACCACCTCTGTGCAATGTCGTGGTGTACTGAGTTGCTGACTTGCATTGACCCACCCCCCTACTGGTGGCCATTACGGGCCCTCCAGGAGTGTGTGTTCCCACTCCCCAGTGCACACTGTGGGTGGCCATGGTTCCTTAGGACATTGCACTGATCACCTGTCCTGTCTCTTGTTCTAGGTGTCTGGTGGCAAATACTGCTAAGGTCAATGATCTCCTGACTGCTGCACCAGACACTCCTTGTGGCCTCAACAACACTGGAGGTGGTGGTTCAGATCCACAGGATGCTGGTGGCTGAGCGGAGGCAGCATCTGAATTCCATGGTGGCTGGATGGGGCCACCGTTAGTTTGGCTCCTGTTTTCCCCTGATTCCCCTGCTGTACCTCCCCCTACGGTCCCCCCTCCCACTGTACAGTCCCTGTTCCCTGTCCTCTTCCCTCACTATACCTGCCCTTTCCCAGTCCCAGGTTATTGTAAATAGTTTGTTATAAAATATATTTTTCTGACTTACCTGCCTGAGTCTGTGTCAGCTTTGCAGGTGGCGTGTGGAGACATGCTGCAGTGGCCCAGTGTCCATCTGTGTGGTGTGCATATGAAGGGGTACGTGTTGTGCTTCTGTGGTTCACTGCAGTGTGCTGTGGCATGTCCCACTGTAGTGGTGTCCATCCCCTGGGTCTGTGGCTGTGCCTTGGGGTGCCCATGGACCAGCTGTCAGTGATGTGTGGTGGGGGTGTGTGTGTGTGGTGCTGGCACACAGCCATGGTCATTGGTCAGGTACTGTCTGCATGCTGTGTTGGGGCCCCTGCTTGACATTGTGTGGCATGTCCCATGTGGTCTGCCACACTACCTGCCACCCAGCATGTTCAGTGTCTGCTGTGTGGGCTTCCTGTGTGCCTATGTAGCATGTGTGCGCTTGGCTGCATGGTCCTGGGTGTGGTCTGCTATGGTCTGGGGGGGAATGGCCAGCTGCCTGTGGGGGGGCTCCCTTGGTGGCGCTCCATTGGCCGTTGGCACCCCCTGTTGCCTGCTCTCTGTGCCACTGTTGTGTTCTGGGGTCCAGTGTCTGGATGCCTGTGTGTGCCCTGCTGGTGGAGGCCTCCTGTAGCCTGTCACTGTGCTTCCATAGCTCTGTCCCTAGATCTGTTCTCTGTGCCATGCCCCCCTCTGTTGCTCTGCTGCTCTGCTCCCACAGTTGCGCTAGAGCATCTCTTTTTGCACCATGGCACAACACTGTTTGTGCCATGGCGCAACTCTGCACCATGGCGCAATTCTGTCATATTCAGCCGGGTTGCACTGGTGCAGCTCAGCCTGTGCAACCTCTGAATATGGCTCCTGTTGCACCATGGTGCATCAGATTTGCACTGCAAAGGACTTGCACTGGTCTTTAGCGCATTTCTGAATATCTAGGCCTAGGTGAACAAAAATTGCTGAGAATACTGAAGAAAACCTGGTCTGAGCCATATTAAAGGATAATTCTTTTATTCCAAATGTTAAAAAACAGTGCTAAAGTAGACTCAAAATGGAGAAGGAAGGGTATCACATAAGGCAGGAGATTAGGGGCAATTAAAAGTGGAATGAAATGGTATAGGTCGAAATTTTCACATTAAGGTGTGCTGCTGCTTTATGCACAATAAGCCCCTTAGGAAGGCACTGTGGGGCATCAATGCACTTCTCGATGGTTATACTTCAGTTAATACTTTGGTCTTAGAATAGCAGAAGGCTCAGGCCCATGAGTACTATCCTCACTACTCAGCGGTGGAAACCGATTTTACCTTCCCAAATTAGACTATCCAATTTTGTCTTGAAAATTGACAAACTTGGAGCATTAACTAAATCACCAGGCAACTGGTTCCATAACCTTATAGTTCTTGGTACAAAGGCATATTTCCTGAGTTCAGTTTTGGATATCGTGTCAGTCAGTTGGCGCTTATGTCCCCTCAAGTCATATTTAAGGTCCTTGTAAACTAAACCTATATCTCTCATTAGTACTGAATTATCCAGTATTTTAAAAAGAAGCAACATGTCTTCCCTGGTTCTTCTTAGGGTTAAGGACATTAGGCCAAAGTCCTCCAAGCTGTCCGCGTATGACTTGCTCTAATAGCAAGGGATATGTTTAGTAAACTTCCTTTAAGTTTTCTCAATCATATTTACATCCTTTTTTAGGTAGGGGCTCCAGAGCTATGAGCAATAATATAAGTTTCATATAAGGGCAGAAGAATCAATTTTGACCTAGAAAAGAAAGACCTATGCACACAGTTAATTACATGTCCGTTTTTAGTGGCCACCTGCCTACATTGAGCTCTGATCTTCAGGTCATTACTTATATAAATATCAAGGTCCTTCTCTTTGTTAACAACTTTCAATTTGGTCCCATGGATACAGTACTTCTGTGAACTGTTGTTCCTGCCAAAGTAAAGAACCACACATTTGTCCAAGCTGAACTTCATCCTGTTGTCATTGACCCAACTGACAATGCCCTCCAAGTCTTTCGTCATCCTACTTCTATGTAACTCGGTATCTATAGTACCCCCTAGTTTAGTGCCATCTGAAAATTTGATCAGTTTGTTAGCATTGGTGACTTAAAGATCGCTTATAAAAATATTAAACAGTAAGGAGCCCAACACAGAACCCTGTGGCACCCCACTTGTGACTCCACCCTCAGGTGACATAAATCCATTGATTTCAACCATCTGCCTTCTATTGGTTAACCAGTTTTGTATCCATTTAACCAGGGAGATGTCTACACATAAGTGAAGAAGCTTAGACACCAGAATGTAATGTGAAAGGGTGTCAGATGCCTTTCTAAAACCCAAATCCAGAACAAATGGTTTGATACCTTTTATTGGACCAACAAGGATGCTACAAAAAGAACAAAGAGCTTTAGCTTTCAGACCAACAAATCACTTTAATTATTTCTGAAGGCCTGTTTTAAACCAATGAGAATTATTTCTGTTTTTTTCTGCATGTTCTAAGTGTTAATATAATGGGATTTTCTAAATAACTCTCATTAGGCTTCTGAAGAAGGACTTGTTCGTCTGAAAGCTAAAGCACTTTGTTCTTTTTGTAACATCCCTATTGGTCCAATAAAAGTATCAAACCATTTGTTCTGGATTTGTTCTTACTAGGACCAATACGGCATTAAACATTTTGTTTCTAAAATACAGAAATAGCAGATCCACCTCCTTACCCTGATCCAAATTACAGCTAACATACAGTAATCATAGAAACTGATCAAACTGGTAGTACAAACCTTACAGTATTGCTAGAAAAGCCATGCTGAGTAAGATTAGACTGTCCCTTGTCCATCAAAATCTTATTCAGTTCACCTTTAATAACACTTTCAATGATCTTCCTCACAATGGATGTCAGACTGATTGGTCTGTAATTTCCAGGGTTTGCCTTGCTGCCCTTTTTATGAATTGGTATCACAATCGCTCTTCGCCAGTCATGGGGTATATAGGCTTCTAATAATGACTTGTAACCAATATCAGTAATCATAGGTGCAAGGACACTAGCCATTTCTTTCAAAAGCTTTGGATGAAGACCATCCAGACCATCAGATTTGTTGACACTGAGTTCTGATAGTTTCTTGTGAACACTATCAATTTTAATAATCTTTCTGGTTTCTAAAGTAACTGATGCAGAAGCTGGGAGACTAACGCCTTGTTCAGCGGGATTGTACATTGAACAGAAATAGTTGTTAAATTCTCTAGCCATATCCTCAGGTGTACTGTATGTTACCTTGTCCCTAATAGTGGCCCAATGACTCTGTCACTATCCTTCTTGTCATTATTACAGGAGTAGAATCCCTTTAGGTCATGCTTGGTATTTGCTAACCTGAACTCAGTGTTGACCCTTGCTCTTTTGATCTCATTTTTAAGCTGCTTCAGTACCAATTTATAGTTGTTGATGTTACTAGCAGTAGGATTCTTTTTCATTTTATAGTGTCTATTTTTTTAAATGAACTTTCTGACCTTGGTGCTGAACCACAAGGGTTTCATGCCCCTCTTGTTATAAACCTGCTTGGTTGGGATGTACTGAACCTCTAGGGATGAAATTATACTAGTTAGTAGATTCCAAAATCATTCAACATCCAGTTTTTCCACTAGTCCCTTCTAGTCCAATTTCTGTAGTTCTGCCTTCATTGCTGCAAAGTTAGCTCTATTGTAATGTTTATATACAGTCATTCCTCTAGTGAATCTCCTGGCTTTATTAATCCCAGACCTAATAATATTATGGTCGATGTTAACCAGAGGGGGATTTATACTGATGTTTACAGTATCAGTGCTAATATTAGTCAGCAGTACATCTAATATATTCTCCCCTCAAGTGGGTTTGACTATGAGCTGTTCTAAATCTGAGGCTGATAATATGGATAGAACTTTGTTTTCTAAGGAACCTTTTGTCCTATCATTTGTCCAATCAATGTCTGATAAGTTCAGATCCCCCATTACCAGTACGTCATTGTTATCAGCCACATCTGTAATATGTTCAACAAGTTTTTTGGTGTCCAGTACTGGACTGTCAGGTGGCCTATAGAAAATGGCTAACTTCAGTTTTTTACCCTTTAAACCAGTTAAATCCACCCAGAGTGCTTCAGTGTAATTACCAATATCAATGGCAGAGTTACTGATGGAACATTCTATATTTTTTTTAACATAAATGGCTATTCCTCCTCCCCTGCACCTCTCCCTAGCTCAACTAAATAACTGATAACTAGATAACTGATGGTTGAAGGCACTCTGTGGTGCCCTGTACTGCCTTACAGCACACCTGGGTCATTCTTCAGTTCCCTACAAAGACAACCCTGGCATGGCTTATTGCTTGCATATTGAGACACATTTACTGTAAGACTATCTGGAGCTAATGCATCTAGAGGGTGAATACTATGATTATTCTCATTCTGGCTGCAACATCAACAGAAATATTTAGGATTTGATTCATCATTGCAGTTGGAAGTGATGCAAACTGGGGATGGACAGAGGCTCCCTGTTGCACCACCACCAAAAATTGCTATGTACTGATAGCTGGCTTAGTCATGGGAGGAGCTCCCTGGCAATTATGTCACAAAGTAAATCAGTTGGATGTTATTTGGGTGCAACGTGCTAACATCTTGGCTTGTGACACTCACAGAATTCGACCACTGGCAGTTGCATGGTGATATGCTATGGGCAGTACTCATGGGAAATAAGGCTACCATCATAGTGTACCCCCCTCTTGCTCTACCTCCACCTTTAGGCCAGTTTATGTGCTGACATTTCTGATAATTTTCTTTGCCTCCAGATATTCCTTCTCTGGTGACCAGTGACCCTCTTCCTGTTCCCTGTTTTCAAAATAATAGCTGTCATCCACTGGAACCCTTTCCTTAGCTCTGTTCCCCCACAGTGTGACATTACCAACTGGTCTCACACTAATGTTTATCCCTTGCTGGATCCTAACAACACTGTCACAGAGTTGTGACACCCTATACTATCTCTCTAAATAGTGTTAAGATGGGGAGGGGTGCTGCAAAACCATATGACAGTGTTAGTGAGGGTTACCATGATTTGTGCAGAGCCCTGTGGGACAGTTTCAGGGCAATCACCACCCCTTTCCAGGCACTGCCACAATATCATAAAAAGCCATGCAGGAAAGAACTTGCAGCCTTATCAGGCATGGTACAACAGGATTCATATTAAGGGGTTGTCGCTGAGTGTTCATTGTAACAACTTAGCAAAGTCCCTTACAACCATGTATAGGGCCCTTATTTAACTGCACACATTTACTTCTGAAGTTGTATAAAATGAAGACATGAACATTTATAATCATAATTCTTAAAGTGAGCTTGCAAGTGTATAGTATTGAAAATGGTTTACTGTTTGTTCTGCATGTAAATCAGCCAGTTCAGAATGCATGTTGTGCATGTTCAAAATGGTTGTGAAAGTTCTAAAGTACTGCTGTGCACATTCCAAATAAAATTGAAACAGCATCTGTTTGTACAGTGTGTTGTCTGTCAGGTGACAGCGCCATGGTGAGTAAGAATATCTTTTTCCGGTATAAATGACCATATACCATAAAAAATAGAATATGGTGAACCACGCTAACTCCGCATGCATTTCCATCTCAGCATTGAGAGAACAGTCCAGACCTCTTCAGCTTCACTTACAAGGTCCAAATGACACCTTTTCAACCCCTCAATGGAAACATAGCCTTGTTGTGCGTGAGTATCCATACACCATTCTATATATTAAACTGTAATCATCTAGTTGGCTGAGATTTTATTTTAACAGGCAGTTCTTTTGTAAATGCAACATAATTACTGGTATTTTTGTAAATGTTATTGTTACTATGCAGTTTTAGTACAGAACTTCTGTGGATAATTACATTACAATATATTCCTCTGGAAAATACAGCAAGGGATTTCATCACAATCTTTCTTTTTCTATCACTTAACTACTACAGTCCTTCTCTCATGTAGCAATGAAAGTAAGAAAGATCATTAATATACTCTTTACTATTTTGCTTATGTAGTGTGTTTTACACACTGACTGTGAACCTGTATTGTTAACTAAAATTTTAAGTACTTTGTTTTTTTAGGGGCTTCAGATTATAAGTTTGCTTTGATTTTACATGCAATGATAGTGCAGAAAAAACAACAAGTGGCCACGTATATGTGCAGTACCTGAAACAGTAATTTGTCAGTGAACAAAGCATGCCCTGAAAGTTTCGGGAGAATGACGTCAGTGACCATAGCACAAACAACTAAAAAAATCACAGGAAACAAGCAAAATGAAGTGAGAACTTTATGGCAGTATAATGGAACCAAACATTTCCTCATTTTCTTCAGTTAATAATCAAAACTGTTTGACAATGACCAGAAAAGCCAAATAGTATGGAAACAATTATTGAATGAGAAAATAATACAGTGCAATTATATGCATTTTCTCATGTTTAAGACCTTACAGAACACCATAAAAAAACCTAAATATAATAACTATAGTATGAGAATGAAACAACAAAGAACAAAGTGAAAGGAACTGCATCAAAAGAAACACAACTACACATATGCCAAGATACAACTGTACTGTAGATTGAAATAGACAGATAGATCATTTGGAAGATATAAGCATCACTGCAAAAGCACTGACGCTTACTCAGAAATGAATGGACAATAAAACATAAAATTATGCACACTCCCTAGCTCAAGGCATCATGGGTAATACATGCAGGAGTGACTACAGACACTGGCTCATAGGAAAACAATGTACAAAGTTTTGCAGTAATTCTCATCCACAAAAATCTCATATACTGGTTCTAGGCAAAAACAATTTCAATTGCTTGTTGTCAAGTTACAATTGGGGGAGGGGCACAGCCCCACCATACCACTACTGTTATAATACATAAACATGCAGTTCAAACTAATCACAATACCTTGCATTTAAAACTACTTCAAATTAAAAAAAGGTAAGATTTACATAAAATACAATACAATTCATGCTTTCATTCATTCATTTTATTTGTTTATCGGGATGACAAACTGAGCCAAAGGCCCTTTCTCAGGAGCAGCCCAGAGCTACAGTACAAAGCAGCCACAGTTGATAACACAAATTACAATTACAAATATAAGCAATACAATAAATTACTCCCCCCCCCCCCCCACACACACACAATATGCAGGACATAGATAAGAGTACTCAACAATGCAAGTTAAAACAATTTGCAATATATACTGGCAAGCACATTTCTTTTTCAACTGCTGTTTAAAGATCAGATGCATTTTTGTAGTGAGGACAATCAAAGGCAATTCATTCCAACATTTTGCAGCTTGAAAGGAAAAAGTATGCAGAACCATGTTAATAGAGACCCATCGGATAGAAAAAAAGGTTTTCCTTGGATTTTGGACTTTTATAGTCATTTTTAAAAGACAACAATGTGAATAATGATGAGTTAGAGTTTAACCTTATCATCTTATACTGTTTCATGCTGTGGTGATTAAGGAGTTGAGATGGCAATTTGCCAATGATTTACTCCTTAGGTTATGTATAATACTGTATTTTCTTTCCTTTTAAAATGTAATTGTCTAATCTGGACTCAAATTCAGTTTTTTTTATTTCCTTATTATTATTTCCAGTGGCAGGGTGTTCCAAGGATTTAGTATCCTTTGTGTGAAAAAAAACTTGTGATGCATAGATTTGATGTGTCTAGTTGTAAGTTGCGATGAGTGCCCTCTTGTATCATTTTCATTCTGTTTAAATTCCAGTTTGAGGTCACAGAATAGTTTTGTGTCATATACTACATTGTTTAACAATAACAGATTATCTCTACTTCATCCTGTGTGGTACTGGGTCAAGATAGCGCTACAATAATACTGCATGAAAAACCACACTGTGGAAAGCATGTAAGGAATTAGAGCGACAGGGGTAGAATAGTGGTACTGAATTACCGCTACATTTGTCACTCTATGGGTGGCCTGCAGAAGGATCACGTAGCCGTATGCTGGGGTGCTGGTCAAGCCGCTCCCATGGTGGAGCAGCTAGGGCACCAGCACACAGCACAGCGGAGGCCTGGGACCACGGTTCAGTTCCTACCAGGTCTCCTGCTACTGCAACTTTAAAAAAAAAAATAAATTCTCCCTCCCAGTGTTCTCTCCATCCCTGAAATCCATGACTCCCTGGAGTTGGTTATTTTAAGTCTGAGGGGTGTGGGAGGGCCAAAGCCCCCCACGTCAGGGAAGGTGCAGGGGACAGAGCTCCCCTCAAAAAAGAAGACCCCATTCATTTTAATGGGGCTGTGCTGTCTGGTCGGGTTGCTGATGTACCCAACCTTGTTTTTGACTGCCACTGTTTTCCTTGTGCTGGTTTTACAGCATGGTGTTTGTTTGTGGCAGATTGACCCTGTGCGATCTTGTGTCCAATAACATTAAATTTAGTTCCTCAAGCCGCTCCTAACATGTTTTATTTTTTAGTGATGTGATACATTTCATTGCCAACCTTTAAACTCTTTCTAACTGACCAATATCTGTTTTCCTATCAGGGTTCTCAAAACGGACTTGCATAGTCAAGGTATGGTCTAATGTATACAGTGTAGAATGACAGGATAACGTTTTTGTCTCTTGAGCTTATATTATGTTTTATGGACCATAAAACTTTATTTTCTTTCTTTATTATTTCATTACATTGTTTTTGATGTTTAAGAGCAGATGTAACCAGGATTCTAAGGTATTTCTTCAATAATGTTTCAGTTCATATGAGGCTGCATAGTGAATAATTTGCCTTTGTGTTATTCTTCCCCAGATGAACTACTTTACATTTTTCAAAGTTGAATTGTATTCCCCAACAATTTGCCTGTTTGCTAATTTTATTTAAATCCTGCTGTATTGATTCTGCTTGGCCAACAGTTGCACGTGGGCCACCCAATTCTGAGTTGTCTACATATTTAGATGACCAATTTATGTATGTTTTTTGTTAGGTCTGAAATAAAAATATGAAAAAATGACCACCAAGGATCAATTCCTGTTGCACTCCACTTGTTATGGAACTCAGACCTGATGAATGACCCCTGATTTTTATGTTTGCTTGCATCCATGTACAAGAAACATGTTGCGACAGTTTAGGAGAGAAGCGGGTTGTGGAGGTGCGGCACTGTGGTGGCCAATGCTGCCACTGCATTTGCGGGCTTGGCTTTCATTATCCAATGTGGTGGCATGCTGCTGCTGACACTAGTTCAGCAAGCATGACACCAACTTGAAAGAAATTAGCCGCTGCAATGAGGGAGCGCCCTATCATTGCAGGGTGTGCCTGAAAGACACTAGCCGCTGCAATGAGCGAGTGCCTCATCATTGCAGGATGTGCCTTGCCTGCCGATACATTTCTGTTCACTCCACTCCCTCTGTTGTGGTACCAGGAATACAAGTAAACCCTCCCACTGCGGTGCTGTCCACCCAGATCCCCGATCCAGCACCCGAAGTGAAAAATAAATCCTCCCGCTCCCTCCCACTGTGTGCTGTCCACCCCACTCCCTCCATTCCCATCCCAGCACCCAAAATAAAAAGAAACCCTCCCACTGCGTGCTGTGCACCCCACTCCCTCCATTCCCATCCCAGCACCCAAAATAAAAAGAAACCCTCCCACTGCGTGCTGTGCACCCCACTCCCTCCATTCCCATCCTGGCAGCTGAAATGTCAATAAACCCTCCCACTCCCTCCCACTGCATGCTGTCCGCCCTGCTCCCTCCTTTCCCATTCCAGCACCCAAAGTGCATGGAAACCAGTGGTGGGCAATCTGTTACTTGTTTGGCTGAAATATAGCAGCTCTATCTAATAACTCCTATTTTAAACTCCCCTTTCTATCTTGGTCCCTCACAACCTTCCCCCACGCCCCACCCACATCAGTTACTGAACGCAGTGTTTTGAGCTGAATCATCTCCTCACTGCTCACCTCTCTTTTGCTCCTTGTCTCTCTTAGTCTCTTCTTTTTTTATTTTGTTGTTATTGTTTTTAGATGGCAGCAAGGGAAAAACTAAACAGAGTAAGCACTGTTTCCCTCAGTGACCCTTACTTTCTCTGAATTTGCATCCCTAGTTACACGAGTTAGAAAACACATGGAACCAAAAATCAGACACTGCATCAGTATGACTGAAATGCATACCTCTTCACTTTCTGTTGATCATTTTGTTGTGCTTGATTTTTTCTTACTTGTCTGTAATACAGTAACTCCCCTTTTCTTCATGGATCCTGGCTCCCCTTCACTGAATACAATGTGTTAGCAGCTGCATTCTCTGCTCACTGCTGATCTCTCTCTCCTTTTTGATTCTTGACTCTCTCAGATTCTTTGCTATATATATATTATATATATATATATGTAACCCCTAGATGGCGCTATCCCAGGGGCTACTACCCCTGCCTGATTTGCCACTAACAGGTTGAGGGGCCTGGATCCAATGGCGGGTGCCTCCACCCAGAGGTCAGGGTTTGCAATAGTTAAACTAACTTGGTCACAGCCCTCTGGGACACTGCAACCCCCCTTTCTTCCCACTAGTGGCCCACACAATATATCAGAATTACCTTCACAGTATACACTTACCCCAGGACTGGTTCCGGCACTGGGACCTCCTGTGAAATGAGATACAGTGCAACAATCACAGTACAGTACTTTAACATAGACAAATACCTCAGGCAGTATAACTTTGCTGAAACAAGCAGCTCTGATTTATTTAGGGATATAACAAGGACAGGGGAAATCAGGTTAATTAGCTTATCACTCTAATAATCTACCTATGGCTCTGTGCACAGGCCTATCCCTATCAGTTACTGTCCCTGGGTACCCAAGCCCTAGTGGCTAGTCAAACCGTGGCAGCTGGTAGGGGCCCTTTCACACAGAGAAAAGGAAAATTAAACAGTCAGCAGTACAGTAATTCCATTTGGATTTAATGTGGCAATTCAACAGGAGCGACCCTGAATTAGTACTCACGACCTCCAAATAAGATAGGGTCCTTCAATGTCAGCAGGGCTCACTTGAGGTACACAAACCTCTTCACACATTTATATAAAAGAAAGCACTATACCAGGCAGGCTGCATCTGTATCCGATCGCAATTACTGCACAATACCGGGAGAACACACAGCAGATTCAGTTCCTGACAGACCGAGTGCAATTTTCAGCAATTCTTCCAGTCTTCTACAGGTGAGCTTGGTTCTACTCTTCAGAGATCCTTTGATTCTTTTCACAGGACGGATTCAGTCCTAACAAGCTGCAGACCGGAACTCTGGGCCTTACACGCTTTTGACTAAAACTGCACACTGAAAAGCACAGGGCTCCTTCCTTCTTCACTGCCAAAGCTCAACTGAAACTCCAACCGACAAAACCGGGCTCTTCCTTTGAGTTCCTCCCAGTTCTTGACTGGATTGGCTGTCACTCACAATAGACTGCTGCTGTTGGTCCAAAAGGCACTGAAGTCTAAACTACATCTCCCAGAGTCACTGCCCATAAAATCCTCTTGTGGCTGGCTCAGATTATGAGTCCAAGTTCTGATTCGTCCAAGGCACCATTTTAGAGCTTAGCTCCCACACTGATTGGTCCAGTTCAGCAGTTCAAAACTAGAATGGGGAACTAGCAGACACAGTTCTGACTGCAAAGAAAGCAGGTTAGACAAAACTGTAATTTCATTATTACTCTAAATAATTTCTGGCAAACAGTTACATCTTTCAGATAGGTTCCCTTTGCACTCCTAGTGACTGCAAAAATGAAGTGAATTGGCAGCAGCTCGAGTGGTACTCAGAGAAGCACACAGTCCCCCATACAAACTAATTATGTCTGCAAGCAGACAGCTCTTAAAGAGACAGTACCAGAGGCTCTAAAACACTCACTGATAAATGGCTTAAATGCCAAACACCATTCAGGCTTGGAGCATTCAAGCAAGCTCCTGGAAGTCTTTAGGAACCCCATTTGCAGGGGTTACACCTTCCTGGCCTGGGAAAGCTTGACGTCGCGTCAAGCAAGTACCCATAAGTTTCAACTGCAACCATATACATTTGCATTAGGCTCGCACATGTAATCATCAGTCAATATATCATTTTACCAAGAACACATTTCTGAAACATTGCAGTCGTCACACTTTACACAGTATTACATACACATTGTACCATAACTCAAGTTATTACCTCTTGTACATGAAACCTGAAGAGAGGGGCCCTTCCCTATCAGTTACCTTGGGGCTGGATGGGGCAAGGGCACCATACTAGAGGGCAACACAAGTAACTTGGAGTTAGCACTGATGCTCAGTTTGGGCAATGAGCTCGGGGACACATACACTCCTTTATGGACAACATTGAGAGGCAAGTCCACAGGCCTCCCAAGTGAATCATAACTGAGGTGCACCACAGGCTTTACAGCTCGACCAGTCTTTCTAGGGGAACTGTTATAGTCTCTGCACTCTGAGCCTCATTTTCAGCATTGTCCCTCACTTGTCAGGGAGTCTCTATGGGGGTAGAGAGGCTAGAACTTGGGGCACTTTCAGCTCCAGGAGTTACAGTTTCTGAGTCCACAACATTTGGCTCGCATGGAGAGCTTTTGGACACTGGCAGTGGACTGTCAGGGCACTCAAAATACTCTTCTTGTTCAGGGTGTATCACCAGTCTGCCCCAATCTATCATTTCCTCCCTGAAAGCTCAAACAGTTCAACCATGCACAATGATTCCATTTCATCTGATCTGATGCTTTGCACTTCACTTTCTGGGAGCATTGGCTCCAGGGATGAAGCTGGGGCTTGACAGTCAGAAGGCCCAGCTTTGTCTCCAGTATTGACTAGGGATTGCCCGAAACAATTGACTCAGTTCAGTAAGAAGGATAGTATTCAAAGTCACTCTCACTTTCTTCTGATATGGACTGACAGTCATGCTCAACTGGGACTTGTGGAGGGAACACTTTAACTTGCTTCTGTAGGTGCAGACTTTCTTGATCTTTTCTAGCAGCAGCTCTAGTCACTGGTCCAGAGGGGGCATCTTCTGGGGGCTCAGACTCAATCAGGATTTGTCCAATGGGCAGTAAATGATTTCTATGCATTGTTTTTACATCTTTTGAATTATTCTCAGGCCTTACTTTGTACACTGGCAGATCATCTAGTTTGCCCACTACAATGTGAGGGAGATGGTGCCATCTGTCAGCAATCTTGTGCTTGCCATGCAGTCCCAGATTTCTTAGCAATACCCGATCTCCCTCCTGGAGTTCCTGTGCTTTCACCTTTTTATCATACCTTTCTTTGTTGGCCAGATTTCTTTTGGCAGCCATGGTTTGATGCCAGTTGGTACGCATGAGTTAGCTGGGCCTTTAACTTTTGCACATACTGTAAATAGTTGTCAGCTTGAACCCCATCAGGAGAGACCCCAAACACACATCTACTGGTAGTCGAGCTTCTCTTCCAAACATCAAGGCGGTAGGGAGAATCCAGTGGCATCACTTTTGGTGCAGTTATAAGCATGTACCAGGGTGCTAATTTGTTGGCTCCATCTAGGCTTGTCCTTTGGGTGCAGGGTGCCTAGCATATCTAGCAAAGTGCGGTTGAAACGTTCAGGCTGTGGGTCCCCTGGGGGTGGTAAGGAGTGGTTCTGGACTTTCGCACTCCCACAGAGAGCATCTCTTTGATCAGACGACTCTCAAAGTCTCTCCCTTGATCAGAATGGATTCTTTGTGGAGCCCATAGTGAACAAAAAGTTTTCTACAAGTACTTTGGCCACAGTGGATGCTTTCTGGTCTTTGGTGGGGAAAGCTTTTGCATATCTCGTGAAATGGTCAGTGACCACCAGCACATTACTGATATTTCTTTGATCTGACTCCAAACTCAGAAAATCAATACAGACCAGCTCCATGGGTGCACTGGTGGTGATGTTAACAAGGGGCAGCCCTCTGGGGCAAAGCTTTCCTCTGTAAGCAGCGACTACAAGTTCAGAATGTGTTGCTCCACATCAGCCCCCATCTTAGGCCAATAGAATCTGGATCTCACCAAGTCAAGTGTTCTGTCTATACCAAGGTGCCCCATGTGGTTGTGCAAGGACCTCAGTACTGAGTCTCGAAGGCAGTGGGCAGCACTAGTTGTTGTTTGTCTACTTGTCCCCTCTGTCTACTGTTTCTCTGTATAACAGTTTATTGATCAGTTTCAACTTAGGACCTTCTTTGTATAACAGTGCAGTTCTCAAATCAGTGGAGCGTAATTTGGACACATCTTTTCCTGCATAGAGGGCTTCTAAAGCTGCTTTGATCATGGGATCGCGGGATTGAGCCGCCGGAATACTGTCATTGTCCAGCTGAGGCAGTGCACCAATGTCTATTGCAGAAAAGTGGCAATAAGCAGCAGGGTATGCAATTCTCAGAGGCTCCCAAGCAATCCACCATGCAGTCCACTGCGTCCGTGGACATTTGTTCCTCCCTGTCAAACTTCCGGCAGAGTGCCGAATGTCAGGTTCTGCCAATCGGACCCAATCATTCTGGGGAACAGGCCTCGGGAGAGAGCATCAGCATCTATGTGGTTCAGACCTGCTCGGTATTCAGGAGCATAGTCATATGTAGATAATGCAGAAAGCCACCTATGGCCAGTGGCATCCAACTTAGCTGAGGTCTGCACATAGGTCAAAGGATTATTGTCAGTTTTTACTAGTATTTTAGCCCCATACAAGTACTCATGGAATTGGTCAACAATAGCCCACTTCAAAGCTAGGAACTCTAACTTATGTACAGGATAGTTCTTTTCGGATGGGGTCAGGCTTCTACTGGCAAAGGCCACTGGTCTCAGGCCATTCTCGTGCTCTTGGTACAACACAGCCCCAACCCTTGCAAGCTAGCATCAGTGTGCAGGACGTAAGGTTTTCTTGGATCGGCATAGAGCCAGCACTGGAGCATGGGTAAGTTGATATATGATCTCATGAAAAGCAGTCTCACAATCAGGAGTCCAGCGGGCCCCAAATACTTCACTTGGATGAAAATACACTCTTTCAGTCTTGAGGGACGCTGACTTTTGGTATTTTTTGTGGGTTGGGGGATACCCTTGAGTAAGGTTAAGTAAAGGGCGGATCACTCTTGAATAGTCCTTGATGAAGCGCCGATAATAACCACAGAATCCCAGGAATCTTTGCAGTTCTTTTAGATTTTGGGCTGTGGCCAGGTGGTCAAGGCCTCAACTTTACTTGGGTCGGTCTCTATTCCCTCGGTGGATACTATGTGTCCCACATACTTTACTGATGTTTGAAAGAATTGACACTTATCAATGGACAGTTTAAGGCCAAAGTCCTCCAGTCGGTCCAATACCTTAAATAATCTGCTTTCATGTTCCTCCAGTGAGCTGCCAAACACAATAACATCATCTAGGTATACCAGGCACTCTAGTAAGTTCATGTCCCCCACTGCACGCTCCATCAATCGTTGAAAAGTGGCTGGGGCACCTGAAATCCCTTGAGGCATCCTCATGAATTCATAGAAGCCAAGCGGACAGATAAAGGCAGTCTTCTCACGGTCCTCTGGGGCCATCGGGATCTGGTAGTACCCACTGCGGAGATCCAGCACAGAGAACCACTTGCTCCCGTTTAGGCAGTCCAAAGCATCCTGAATGCGGGCATTGTGTACTGATCAGGGATAGTCCGCGGTTTAAGGTGCGATAATCCACACACATCCTTACTGTTCCATTCTTTTCCTCACTACCACAATGGGGAAGCATAAGGGCTTCTGGATTCTTGTATTACACCAGCAGCTAACATCTCTTGCAGATGCCGTCTCACATCATCTATGTCAGCAGGTGCCAGGCGCCGAGACCTCTCACGAAATGGTCTTTCGCATGCAGCCGGATATTGTGCTCAGCTCCTTGCACGCATCCTACATCCCATTCCTTTAAAGAAAACACCTGGTCTCTCTGGGCAAGCTTCTCACTGATCCTCACTTTCCATTCAGCTGGCAGCGGGGAGTCGCAGAAATCAAACAAGTCAGGCGTTACTCTGTCATTCTTCCTTGAACTCTTGCTGCTGGGTAGCACTGCAGTGTCTGCACAATGCACATTAGCCAGGATGCAACCTCTGTTTACTCGAATGTCTCTTTCAGACACATTATGAACTTGGACCATTACCCTTCTGGCATAAGCATGGGCTCTAGCGGGCAAAATACTAAGCGACCAGCAGTCCCTCTGGCAATTTTCCATCGCCTGGTGCATCCAACATTAATATTTTATTCTTAACATCCTTTCTGATACGGACCTCTCCCTGTAAGGTACACTGGGCATTTGGCGCCAGGATCAGAGACTCAGGATCCTTCTTCCATACAATTCCGACCGGTTCCTCTGGTTCTGTTTTTTCAGCATCTCTCTGTGCCTCATAGGCCTTCTTAATTAAAGCCGGAACTCTTAAAGCTCTACTAGTCTTTGACCCCTGTTTTTCATAACACAACTGTGCCAGCCTTCCGAACATATGAGCATTTGTTCCAATCAACAAAGGGACACCATCATACAGTCCAGTGGGGGGACACACTAAGGCTAGGGTCTCTACTTGTTCGGCCACTCCAGCCCGGAGGTGGGGAAAGACAGCCAAATCTGGATATACCGGAATAGGGGTAGGCCTTCTCACTTAACCCCCATACATGCAGTCCTTCTAATGGTTGTAAGGGTACGTCTGACAAATGCTTCTGATACCAATCCTGGAACATAATTGTCACTTGGGAGCCACTGTCTAATACAGCTCTTGTAGACACTCCATTCACCTTTACAGTGGTCTCCATGGAGGGACCCACTATTCTGGACCAGTCTGGAGAGGCGGTAGTGGGGGCCTGGGCAACTGACCTTGCCACAAAAGGACGTGAATTAGCATTTTGGTGCCCCTCACTGGGATCATGTCGTGCACCTCTTAACCACTGATTTCTTCTCCAAGCTCTCCTTGTAGCCTATATGCAACTTTGTCAGTGTCTTTTGGGGACTGGCATTCCCTTTTCATGTGCCCATCTTTCCCACAATTATAGCAAAACATACTTTCTGGAGTTTGAGCTGGCCGAGCGCCACACTGGGAGCCAGGGCGGGTATTACTAACTGGAAACCTGGGTGCCATCTCTGTCTGTGGCGTGATAAGCATTTGGAGACATCTCAGTCAGTTTCTCCACTTCCATGGTCAAGGAATTGAGTTTGGAGCTGTTATCAGCAGGAGATACATGGTGGGTACCCCACCCCATAGCAGATGCAGTCGGATATAGGTCAGGGCCCGTACTTGCAGGCGTGGCCTTCATAAAGGGACTGTTTTGAATTCCCGGATCTCTCAACAGTTCGCCCCATTGTGGCATATCTTTTCCTTGTCAGAGCACTCATTGACTGTCAACCTCTGCCCCTGAACTTCACTTGATGGGTCACCTCAGTCACTTCGGGTCGTAGCTACAGCTGTTGGTGCAGGTACCTCCCGAGGTCGCCTTTTCTCAACTCCTCGAATTTCTCTCATTAACTCATCATAGGAGGGTGGGGATTCCAGTCGATTTGCCAGGCGTAACTGAAGCAACAGCAGTTCTGAGAAGGGGCAGACTTAAGGATTCTGTCCAGTCTGGTTCGGTCCAGTTCAATCGCTGGCAAACTACCCTTTCTGAGGCATTCTTGCAACAATTTTTCCAGCCGAGACATACACAGACAACAACTCCCTTGGTACTGTTGTGCATTTCTTACTCTCCACCATAGGTCCTCATCAGAATCTGGGCTCCCATACACATTCTCCAAGGCCTCAAGATAGGCCTGTGCAGTCGCTTCAGGGTTACTGGCCCGTTTAGCACGGATGGTAGCCAGGGCAGGACCTCGGAGGCTCGCACTAACCCTCTTTCGCTTTTCGCCTTCCGAGCATTGCCATTCTAGCACTTGGGGGGCAACATAGTCTATCCAGGTCTCCCAGTCATCCTCCCCTTGGGGGTGGGAGGGTGCCAGAGAAGATCCTCAACCTTCGGTAAGAGTCGTGACTAATGGCAGGTGCAGAAATAGGAGTCTGCATTGGTTCAGCCACCATTACGGGCGCTGGAGCAGGAGAGGGTGTTGGGGGAGGAACACCCCCAGGTGGCAAGAATAGTTTCTTCAAGTCCTCCACAGTTTTCCCCTCTCCCAGCAACCATTCAGCAAATTTCTCCTCAAAAGTTTCAGATAGTGGTGGGGGCTGATTCCCCCCCGGGTCTTTACTGTCCTTAGTTATCACTCTCCAAGCAGTGAGGGCTCCCTCTGGGGTAATGGTCTGTGGCACTTTGGAGCTATCTATGGGATCCTTAAACTCTACTAGGGCCAGGAAAGTGTGGGTGAGCAGATTGGCATGCCGACCCACCACCACAGGGTTTTGTAAACCTTCCACCTTGGAAAGTACTCCCTGCACAGTGTCCGTATTGATACCAAGGGGGATGTCCAGGATAAGCATAGCATTTTGGGGGTCGATCTCCTCCCCAGTACACCACTCCACCAGCCGATGCACAGCCACTTCTGTCGGGTACCCATTTTTTCTTAACAGTGGTTCGTAAATATGGCCACTAGAGGACACACAATCCCAGCGGTGAGCCTCCAAGATGTAACCCCTAGATGGCGCTATCCCAGGGGCTACTACCCCTGCCTGATTTGCCACTAACAGGTTGAGGGGCCTGGATCCAATGGCGGGTGCCTCCACCCAGAGGTCAGGGTTTGCAATAGTTAAACTAACTTGGTCACAGCCCTCTGGGACACTGCAACCTTTCTTCCCACTAGTGGCCCACACAATATATCAATTACCTTCACAGTATACACTTACCCCAGGACTGGTTCGGCACTGGGACCTCCTGTGAAATGAGATACAGTGCAACAATCACAGTACAGTACTTTAACATAGACAAATACCTCAGGCAGTATAACTTTGCTGAAACAAGCAGCTCTGATTTATTTGGGGGATATAACAAGGACAGGGAAATCAGGTTAATTAGCTTATCACTCTAATAATCTACCTATGGCTCTGTGCACAGGCCTATCCCTATCAGTTACTGTCCCTGGGTACCCAAGCCCTAGTGGCTAGTCCAAACCGTGGCAGCTGGTAGGGGCCCTTTCACACAGAGAAAAGGAAAATTAAACAGTCAGCAGTACAGTAATTCCATTTGGATTTAATGTGGCAATTCAACAGGGAGCGACCCTGAATTAGTACTCACGACCTCCAAATAAGATAGGGTCCTTCAATGTCAGCAGGGCTCACTTGAGGTACACAAACCTCTTCACACATTTATATAAAAGAAAGCACTATACCAGGCAGGCTGCATCTGTATCCCGATCGCAATTACTGCACAATACCCCGGGAGAACACACAGCAGATTCAGTTCCTGACAGACCGAGTGCAATTTTCAGCAATTCTTCCAGTCTTCTACAGGGTGAGCCTGGTTTCTACTCTTCAGAGATCCTTTGATTCTTTTCACAGGACGGATTCAGTCCTAACAAGCTGCAGACCGGAACTCTGGGCCTTACACACGTTTTTTTGACTAAAACTGCACACTGAAAAAAGCACAGGGCTCCTTCCTTCTTCACTGCCAAAGCTCAACTGAAACTCCAACCGACAAAACCGGGCTCTTCCTTTGAGTTCCTCCCAGTTCTTGACTGGATTGGCTGTCACTCACAATAGACTGCTGCTGTTGGTCCAAAAGGCACTGAAGTCTAAACTACATCTCCCAGAGTCACTGCCCATAAAATCCTCTTGTGGCTGGCTCAGATTATGAGTCCAAGTTCTGATTCGTCCAAGGCACCATTTTAGAGCTAGCTTACCCCACACTGATTGGTCCAGTTCAGCAGTTCAAAACTAGAATGGGAACTAGCAGACACAGTTCTGACTGCAAAGAAAGCAGGTTAGACAAACTGTAATTTTATTATTACTCTAAATAATTTCTGGCAAACAGTTACATCTTTCAGATAGGTTCCTTTGCACTCCTAGTGACTGCAAAATGAAGTGAATTGGCAGCAGCCAGGTGGTACTCAGAGAAGCACACAGTCCCCCATACAAACTAATTATGTCTGCAAGCAGACAGCTCTTAAAGAGACAGTACCAGAGGCTCTAAAACACTCACTGATAAATGGCTTAAATGCCAAACACCATTCAGGCTTGGAGCATTCAAGCAAGCTCCTGAAGTCTTTTGGGACCCCCATTTGCAGGGGGGTTACATATATATATATATATATATATATAACACACACACATATATTGGCTTATAGTAAGAGGAAAAAAAATACCCTATTGCACGAGTGAGAAAAATAAACAGGGAAACAGAAAACAGAGACTTCTTTAGTGAAATTCAATAGCTCTGTCTTGCACCCTCTCACAGTATGCAAGGGGATGTCATGGTATTCAAACCCAGGTTTGCTGGATGTACAAAGCTCATTCACACTGATTTAGTCTGACCTCTAATCTATACTGCCAGCCCATTTTGACAGCAGAAGTGAGATTATGATGGAAGGGTGTCTATTACAGTGATCTTCTTATTTCACAATATTAGCAATTCAAACTGAGAGGAAGAGTGTGTGAGACAGCTACATTTGTCCATTTTATTTTTTTATGCTTATAACACTTACTGCAAGCAAAGATATATTGTTAGAGAGAAAGAAACCTTTTTTGGGAAACATATAAGGTGTATGACATAACAATCTTGAGTCTTATAAAGTCTTTGGGCATAAAGTCTCACTTTCTCACTATATTTCTCAACTTATATAGTTGGAAGCATAAAAAAAATCAGAAACATGTATGTCTATTTCTATCCCTAGTTCTCTCAGCTTGAACTGCAAACATTTTGAAACACTAGATTGCTGTAATAGTCCTCTTGCAGTAGAATGACATTTCAGAGGTGTGTCAGGGACGAGTCCAATGCAAAGCACTCTATAGTGGGCTTATCCCTCACAGACCAATGAACATGCAACCAGACTGTGACACTAATCAGAGTTTCACAGTTAGAAACCATTCTCTAGTTGAAAGAAATGAAGAACTCCAATAAGAGAGCACTTCATTTCTTTCATTTGCACAGTGCTGTCAGCCCCCACCTTCCATTCCCCATCCCGGCACCCAGTGTGCAATTGAGCCCTCCCACTGTGTGCCATCCACATCACACCCTCCGTTCCCCATCCTGGCACCCAGCATGCAATGAAACCCTCCCGCTCTCTCCCTCTACATACTGTCTACCAGATCCTCCATTCCATATCCCGGCATCAATGAAACCCTCGCTCCCTCCTCTACATACTGTCTACCCAGTATCCTCCATTCCATATCCTGGCATACAGTGAAACCCTCCCGCTCCCTCCCTCTGCATGCTGTCCACCCCACATCCTCCATTCCATATCCAGGCATACAGTGAAACCCTCCCGCTCCCTCCCTCTGCATACTGTCCACCCGCAGCCTCCATTCCATATCCCAGCATGCAATGAAACCCTCCCGCTCTCTCCCTCTACATACTGTCTACCCCGTATCCTCCATTCCATATCCCGGCATGCAGTGAAACCCTCCCGCTCTCTCCCTCTACATACTGTCTACCCCGTATCCTCCATTCCATATCCCGGCATGCAATGAAACCCTCCCGCTCTCTCCCTCTACATACTGTCTACCCATATCCTCCATTCCATATCCCGGCATACAGTGAAACCCTCCCGCTCTCTCCCTCTACATACTGTCTACCCCGTATCCTCCATTCCATATCCCAGCATGCAGTGAAACCCTCCCGCTCTCTCCCTCTACATACTGTCTACCCCGTATCCTCCATTCCATATCCCAGCATGCAATGAAACCCTCCCGCTCTCTCCCTCTACATACTGTCTACCCCGTATCCTCCATTCCATATCCCGGCATACAGTGAAACCCTCCCGCTCTCTCCTTCTACATACTGTCTACCCCGTATCCTCCATTTCATATCCCAGCATGCAATGAAACTCTCCCGCTCTCTCCCTCTACATACTGTCTACCCCGTATCCTCCATTCCATATCCCAGCATGCAATGAAACCCTCCCGCTCTCTCCCTCTACATACTGTCTACCCCGTATCCTCCATTCCATATCCCAGCATACAGTGAAACCCTCCAGCTCCCTCTCTTTGCATGTTTTTTTTTTTTTCCATTAACATTTTCTTTATTTCAGGCAGAGATACAACAGCACAAACAAGACATTACCAGATATGAAAACAAATTGCAGTTACAAAATACTAACAAAGCAAAACTTTCCTCTGCCTTCCCCCCTAACATTCACCAAGCTATAACCCCCTAAGCTCCCCACCCCATCCCCATCCCTTGTTACCCTCTCCACCTCCTCCCTCCAGAGGCACACAACCATTTGTCCCCATACCGGATGAGCTCAAGAATCAATAGAGAAACAAGTATAGAACAGGCCTCCCTTTGCATGCTGTCCACTCTGCACCCTCCATTCCTCCACTGGACCAGCATTCAATTGAACCCTCCCACTGCATGCTGCCCATCCTGCACCCTCCATTTCCCCACCAAATTGGAATTCAATTAAGCCCTCCCACTCCCTCCCACTGCATGCTGCCCGCCCCACAATCTCTGTCCCTCATTCCAATCAGCATAGAAAAATGCTTGTGTTGTTAGCAGAGGAGAGAATCATTCAGAAAAAACAATCTAGCCAGTGACTGAAGATTTTCAGAGATTGGGGGCAAGTCTATCTTCTGAGGTCATGGTGAGTACATTGTTGGCACAAATGGCACAGGCTGTGGGGCTCCCACACAGTTTCTTAGGGCTACTTTTTGTTTGTTGCTTTGGTAGGTAAGGGTAATTTACTTGTAAGCCCTCCTGCCATTGCTGACCTTCTCAATGTCATGCTTCCTGAGTTATCTCTGTGGCAACTGGTGTGTTAGGCATTTTGTTTTTTCTTTGTACAGTAGCATTGTTATTTTTTTTTGTTTGTTTTGAGCCAGGATGTTCGAGTGGTTTGTGTTCTGTTTCCCTTGGTTCTGACCTTGACTTCTGCCTACACTGTCATGCCTTGGGACATCTGTTCTGTTTAGTGCATTGATTTCTCTTTGTGATGCCTGCAGTTCTTATTGTGTCTGTCATGGTATAGATCTGTAATAAATCTACTGCCATTTTGCAACTTCTGTTTCCTCAAGCTTTCCCAATCATTGTGGTGCGAGTGCTATATTTATGGTCTTTCCAACAGCTAAGTAGGAGCCTCATGTGCATGTGCAAACAGTTGTTTTACCAGGCAGAGGGCATGTACTCTTGTTCCCCTGATATGTGTGTGCCATTACCCAGCCCAGTTAATCCAAGGCTCTGCCAGCCTCTCCTAATCCTTCATTTTAAGTCAAAACAATTCAGTCAGCACCAAGCACAGTGCCAGGAGCCAGAAATGTATTTTTTTTTTAATTATAGATCGAGGGACTGCTTCCCACTAATCAGAACACTCCTTTTCTTCTGTGTGAGATACTCTTATACTGTGAAAAGAGTCTCATGTGTATCTGTCCTGGAAACAGGCACGTTCTGGGAAGATTTTAAAAAAATGTGAATATATAATTGATCAATCCTGATCAATAACATATTAATACAACCACATAGACTACTCTTACAGTTGTGAGAGTGGTCTCACTATTACATCCTTTGGTTATTTCGACTGCTCACCTTCATTTCGTGGATCTCATACCTGAAGAATGGGTATGAGACCACTATTACAACCATAAGACTGGTCTACTTAGCAGTATTAACAGATGTAACAAAATGTCTTAGGAGAGAGGAGAAGGCACAGAAATGACAGGTGTGTGAATGGGTGTTTATGGAAGCAATCCTGGTCTTCTGGGAAAATTTTCAATTAGTTGGCCAAAGGCAGAAGTGTCGCCAAAGTAGCCCAAAAGTTTGACTGGGGCTTAGAGAGGCAGTCACATTCAACTTCATTGGCAAAGCTGCTGTGAAGTTACAAAACTCTGACTTTGCAAAGTTCCTATTGTCATCATCAACTTTGACTTGGCTGACTTTGCAACACTTTTTCTGATGAAGTGGCACAGTTTTCTACAAGGTGGCAACTTCATGAGCAAAGTTTAGCCACTTTGTGGAAAAAACTGTCACTTCACTTGGCAAGAAATGTTGCGAAGCTGGCGCTTTGAACTTCAAAAATATGGCCAACTTCACAAAGGTCTGTCGAAGTGAAGTTTTCTCAACTTCACACATCTCTGTTGGGATGAGTAAAAGGTAAGAGTGCTGAGTTTTAAAACATGCACCAAATGCAAACTTAGCACTGGCTCATATTTTCCAGGGATCTTCCCAATACAAAAGTTGTGGCTGAGAAGGGAGGCGATATGGACAGTTATGGCAGAAGCAGAGATATAAAGCAGTTTGGGGTCAATACCACTGGGGTTGTGACCTTTGGAATGGTTGAGGATGATAAAGTGGTTAGAGTAGCAGAAGGGGAATAAGATGGAGGGCAGGACGAGGGTGGATAAGGATGGAGGAAGTGCGAGGAGTATCAGTAGGAGAAATAGTAGAGAGGGAGATGGGGAGGGAGTGCAGCAGAGAGAGAGAAGGAGGCAGTTGGCCTCTGGTGGTTGTGTGGTGGATGTGATGACCGGGGTGGACAGCAATTACTGCTGCTGGGGTGCAGGGCCAAGGTTTCTTTTTGTAACTGTACTAGATTATTCCTCAGTATACTGCCAGTTTATTCTGTTCCAAAGTTGGCAGATAGTCGAGTGGGCATTTTATTAAATGCCACTTAAAAAATGCACTGGAACCACACCTTATCTATATACAGCTTTAGTAGCACTGAACCCCACACATGCATTGACTGGACATGAGTGTGCATCTGCCTGCCTGTTTTTCCTCATGCTTCTTTACCCATCCCTCTAATTAGATCAACAGTAGGGTGCAGCTTTTCTTTTTTTTTATTTTACTGGCTAGCCTAATATGGTTTGCTTTTCTGCCACCCTACCACAGTTCCATCAGCTAAGTGCCAATGGTATGTGTGAACTGAACATATCTGAGCATGGATTCTCTTCACCCGTAGTCACAGGCGCATATGACAGTATCCACAGCTTCATGGCTTCCCACAGGGCTGATACAGAGAATCAGGCAGGGTCCGGGGCAGAGAGGGACTAGATACCGGCCATCCAACTGTTTACAAAAAAGCAGGACTGCTAGGATACAAACAAGCATGTTGGGGGATGGGGGAGCTGCTGTACTTGAACAAAAGCTGCAACTGAGGGGGAAAAACACTCAAAGTAACACACTGCACAAATTAAGTGCTCTGCAGAGTGAATTCAATTAGAAGTACGACAAAAACAAACTTATTTTAGTCAGTACTTGTAATTAAATTCACTCTGCAGACCACTTAATTTGTGCAGTGGGGTACTTTGAGTGTGTTTTTTTTTAGCTTGCTTTAATTTAGATACCTAAGTGAATGTCAGAATGTCTCCCCTGCTTCACATGGAACAGAAGATTGAATGATGTTGTTGTCATCCAAGGACTAGTGGGGAGCACTGGAAATATTAGTCACTCTCCAAATAGTTCAATTCTAATGATTCCTCTTTATTCAGACGTTATATTCCTCAAGAGTCTACAGATCCACCAGCTTTTCAGTGTATTCAAACCCCTTCACCAGGATGGTCAGCAGTTCTGAGTATGATTATGTTCCCCTCTAATGTGGAGGACTTTCAGAGCTCCTGGACTTGTATCTTGCCCTAGGAGAGGTTTCCAATGTCTCTGTGCTCCTAGCGTGACTCCACAGACTTATTCTCTGTATAAGAACTTCTAGAGAGATGTGTTACGGAGTGCAGTGACAAAATAAACTTCTCCTGGGACAAAAACACAATTCCAGCTGGGACACATGCAAACAGAGGTGAGAAAGAATAAGTGCCTCAGCTGGGACTTGAACCCAGGCTGCCCAGAATACCGTTCTGATTGTGCTAACCAGCTGCACTACTGAGACAACTGGAACCTGGGCCATCCCTGAGCACATTACTCTTTCTCAAATGCACAACCCAATGGCAACACAAATATTTACTTGCAACATTGTAACAGGAGTGTGGTGTGCATATTTTATGGAACACATACAAACAGAGGTGAGAAAGAATAAGTGCCTCAGCTGGGACTTGAACCCAGGCCACCTGGAATACCATTCCAATTGCACTAATCAGCTGTGCCACTGAGACAACTGGAACCTGGGCCATCCCCGATGACCTATCTTGAATTTTTTACACAGAGCACTCCCTGCTAAACACCATACATATTGTTATCGATTGGTTCCTTTTTACATTCGAACGCGCATCATGCATGAGGAACGTTTTGGGAAAATGCTTACACTTGGAGTGTAGCCTCTCCTTCAATCCACTGCTCCATTGAGCAGGCGTGGTAATCCTGCACCAATGGGTGCGGAGCTGTGTATGACAGCGGTGGTCTGCTTCCAAGAAAACCACACGCTGTCAGCTGAAGCACCAGCGATCACGCGCCACCCCCAGCGTCCACGCGTCGCCCCCCCGCCACGCCACCCCCAAGTATTTGCTGCCACGCTGGGCAGCCCCCAGCATGGCAAGCGTCAGCGTCATCTGCCGACAGAGGTGCCCCAATCCCCGTCGGCTCCAGCCACCAAGCCATCCTTCTGCCACGGCACGAGGGCCGCATACCAGCGTGGCAAACGTCCTGGGTTGTCTGCCGGCAGGGGTGCCCAATCCCTGTCGGCTCCTCGGCCCCCTAACCATCCTTCTGCCATGCTGGGAGCCCACCCCAGCGTGGCAAATGTCCACGTAGTCCTGTTTTTTTTCACCTGTAAAGCAAAATGGTCCCACGGCACTTCTCCCAGTCCCCCTCCCACAACCCTCACCCACCCACTGCGCACACAGCCTCCCCACACCCTCTCACCCCATACTTACCACAGGAGCTCGGTGCGACGATCTTCGGTGGACCGGGAACATGTCTGCACTCTTCAAAGCTGACCGCGAACAGAGGAAATGCCGGTAAGCTGTATAATGGGCTAGATACGGGGTTTTCAACTTTATTGCATATCTCAGGCATTTTGGGGAATTTTTGCACCAAATTTTCAACATGGGGTTTTCGGGACCCCTTCTCATGAATGATGTCACTGTCATGGCGTTATTCGGGCCCAAAGGGTGATTTCGCAGTCACTGCGTGGTCACTGAGCGAAATCACCCTTTGGGCCTGAATATCCTCACATGACAGTGTCAATATTCATGAAAGATCCCAAAACCAGGTTAAATTCGATGCAAAATTCAAAAAATGACTGTTTTACTAGCGCAGCATTGCGCAGTTCCTACGCAGGTTCAGTAAAGTTCGTGAATTTTCAATATTTTCACCCAGATTTTCAACATTGCCATTTTACCACACTTCCTTATGAGCAGTACAGCTGTCATTTTTCACATCCTGCCCAAAACGTGTTTCCTCCCATGTAGCGCACAATGGCACATCGAGTGTGTGAAATCAGTGTATGGGACACATTAAGAAAATCACAGTGACACTGTTCATGAGCAGAGGTCTTAAAATGGCTGTGTTGAAAATTTGGTGAAAAAATCTAAAAATTACTGTTTTACGAGTGTGCATTGCGCAGTTCTTATGCACACCGGTAAGTTTGCACTTTCAATATTTTCACTCCACATTTTCAACATTGCCATTTTACCACACCTCCTTATGAGCAGTGCAGCTGTCATTTTTCACATCCTGCCCAAAATGTGTTTCCGCCCATGTAGCGCACAATGGCGCAGTCGGTGTGCGAACTCAGTGTATGGGATGCAGTAAGAAAATCACTGTGACACTGTTCATTAGCAGAGGTTTTAAAATGGCAATGTTGAAAATTTGGTGAAAAAATTCCTAAAAATGACTGTTTTACGAGTGTGCGTTGCACAGTTCCCACGCACGCTCGTACGTTTGCGAATTTTCAATATTTCCACTCCAGAGTTTCAACATTGCCATTTTACCACACCTCCTCATGAACAGTACAGCTGTCATTTTCACAACCTGCCCAAAATGTGTTTCCGCCCATATAGCGCACAATGCGGCGATTCGATCTTGCAAATCAATGTACGGGACACATTAAGAAAATCACAGTGACCCTGATCATGAGCAGAGGTCTTAAAATGGCTGTGTTGAAAATTTGGTGAAAAAATTCCTAAAATGACTGTTTTACCAGTGTTCATTACAGAGAGTTCTTATGCATCAGAAGTTTGCGAATTTTCAATATTTTCACTCCAGATTTTCAACATTGCCATTTTACCACACCTCCTTATGAGCAGTGCAGCTGTCATTTTACACATCTTGCCCAAAATGTGTTTCCGCCTCATGTAGCTTATTAATGGCACAGTCGCTGTGCTAACTCAGTGTATGGGACACATTAAGAAAATCACAGTGTCATTGTTCATGAGCAGAGATCTTAAAATGGCTATGTTGAAAATTTGGTGAACAAATTCCTAAAATTAACTGTTTTAACAGGCGTGCGTTGTGCAGTTCCTACGCACACTCGTAAGTTTGCGAATTTTCAATATTTTCACTCCAGATTTTCAACATTGCCATTTTACCACACCTCCTTATGAGCAGTACAGCTGTCATTTTTCACATCCTGCCCAAAACATGATTCCGCCCATGTAGTGCACAATGGCGCAGTCGGTGTGCAAAATCAATGTATGGGACACAGTAAGAAAATCACAGTGACACTGTTCATTAGCAGAGCTTTAAAATGCCAATGTTGAAAATTTGGTGAAAAAATTCACAACAATGACTTCATTTCTGGCGTCGTTGCACAGTTCTAACAAGCTTCCGTAAGTTTGCGAATTTTCAATATTTCCACTCCAGATTTTCAACATTGCCATTTTACCACACTTCCTTATGAGCAGTACAGCTGTCATTTTTCACATCCTGCCCAAAACGTGTTTCGGCCTATGTAGCGCACAATGGGGGTAACAAAAAGGTCATGCTGAAAATTTATTGTGCAAATACCAGCAACTGCACAAGGCATTAGGGTAAAGCACCATACGTGCCAAACACCACTGCAAATACCTGCAAGCGAACGTTCGGCATTGTCAAATGCTTGTTTTTTTCTTGTGCAGGTCGCTGTTGTTCTTACTAGTATCCAGTTGTAAAAAGCTAGATCCTTTCACAACTGAATACTAACAAGATCAATAGCAATCTGCACAACAAAAAAAAATTAAAACAAGGAACCAATTCTATAACAATATGTATGGCGTTTAGCAGGGAGTGCATCAGGAAAGCGCGTCACTCACTGGCCGAAATTTAAATAAAAGAGCATCAAACTCCGTCTGCTCACTTACGTAATTCAAAGAGCAACAAAACAGGAATGGCATGTAGTCTCTTATTTAAAATCAAATAAAAAAATGCTCATTTTCACAGCAACAACTGTCTGCAAAATGAAAGGCGAGGTGTTAATTTTTTAAAATGAGCTTCACGGGACATGGAACTTTCTGCATCAGCACAGAGCCATGCCAGTGACAGACTTCAGAATTGTGAAGATACTTTTTTATTTTTGCTGTTAATCTTTTTGAGTGATTTCATAATTATTACAATACTGGAACTGTCTACATATAAAACTGAGTGGTTTAAAACATCACCACCATATATCCACTGAGTACAGCATTAATGTCAATATGCGTATAGCATACACAGTACATACAATAAACAGAGTTGACTGAGGCCATCTACAGGATGCATTCTGCCTAGGGTTCCAGAAGGTCTCAATGGACTGGACTTACCTGATTCTCCCTCGGTTCATAGTACTGTGTAGCCTATGGTCAGTAGTTCATGTGGGGGAAAGGGGTTTGTAGCGGAAGTTACAGATCAGCTTCTATTGAGCAATACAATAATATGAGGGGATAGTGGGGGAGACTGAGTGGATATCCACCCGGTAGCACTCAAGAGGTCTGTCAGAAAAAAGAGAATAAACATTCAAAAACATACAAAGTCCACCACCTTTACAAGGAACTTCGTGGGGGGCAATAAGTCTTTCATGTACCTAACAGGTTTCCCATTATGCATATGGTCATGGTAAGAGAGGTAGGGGGTCCAAACACTTTCAAATTTGGATAGGTTTCCAGATTTATAACAGGACATTCTGGTCCGGTGTGCAGCCCCTTCACTCCATAAATGTAGGGACCAACTTATTCTCCATCGCTGAAGGATTAGCCTCTTTACTTCCACAGATACTTGTATGATCCATAACAATTGGGCTTTGGGCAAACCCAGCACGGAGTGAGGCAGGCCCAGGATCCAGAGCTCAGAGCTGATGGGAGGGGCACCCCCAGAACTCGAGAACAATGGTCAATTACCGCATCCCATAATGATGACAGGGGTGAACATTCCCAGATTATATGTAAAAGATCTGCCCCAGGGTTGTCACACCTCCAACATGTGTTGGTTACAAGCAATCCCATCCGTTTGAGCTGAGAGGGAGTACGATACCAAAGATGCATAATTTTGTTCGGAATGAATAAGCTCCTCTGGTCGCAACAAGCTTGATGTGTTCTCAGCCAACCCAATTGCCACAATTGTTCTGTGATAGGGAAGCCCAGTCTTTTTTCCCACCTGATTTTGGTGGGGAGGGAGGGGTTGGGGGCGGAATCCCTCATAAACTTTTGAATAGTGCCCGGTCTCCCTTTTGGGTGTTGGAGCCAAGGCTCTAGCGGAAGTGTGGTGCACATCTTTTTCTTATTTTTAATACATACCACACACCTACATTTTCGCTTGACCCAGGTAGAAAGGAGGTTTCTTATTTGGAGATATCTTCTGAATTCTGTGTGTGGCAGACCATATCTGGCCTTCAGCCCTTGAAAGGAGTCCAGAGCCATACCCCACTCCGTGTTAAGATCCCCCCAGGTTTCTATTTGTTTGGATTGCCAATTAGGCCACCTAAAAGATATATTGTCTATACATAGTTGGGGGTGAAGCCAAGTAGGGTGTACTTGCCCAAGTGGAGGCAGTGTTTGGTTTGGAGCCCTAATTTTTGCCAAGCAAAGGGAATTGTATAGAGTGGGCCATTGTTGTAGTTTCTTGGTGAGAGGAAAGGGCATAAAGGCTGAAGGAAGAGGGTCATCTAGTAAATCTCTCTCTATTTGTATCCAGGCCGGAGAGAATGAAGAGGGCGCAGGGCTTAGCCCATTTAAGGATTTTGCTACTACGAATGTTATAGAATACTGGGTGAAATCCGGCATATTCCATCCCTGTCTTAGCTTCTGGGCTTGTAGCTTAGCCGCACTATACCGGGGCTTGGAGGCACCCCATAAAAATCTACTAAGTAGACTGTTTAACAGCTTGGCCCATACATCAGGCAGTAAAGTAGGTACGTGAGATAGTAAGTGAAAGACCTTGGGGGCTAGCATCATCTTGATCGCAGAGATTTTCCCCGTTAGGGACAGATGTAGGTGTTCCCATCTCTCTGTGTCTTTTCGAAGAGTGTCCAGCAGTGGTTTGAGATTGATATCTATCAAGGTCTGTATATGAGGAGAAATTTTTATCCCCTGGTATTTAATAGAATCATGAGCCCAAACAAGACCCAGATTGCCCAACCTGATTGGAGAACACAGTTCATTTAGGGGCAGAATTTCAGATTTGGAGGGATTAATTTTTAGACCCGAAAGAGCCCCGAATGCCTTTAGTGTAGACAGAATGCTGGGGAGGCTGATCGGTAGGTTTCTAGTCAATATTAGACAGTCATCTGCATGTAGTTTGGTGGTATATTGTTTGTCCTTGATAAGTATACCCTGGATTTCTGGATGGATTCTCAAAGCTGCAGCAAGTGGTTCAATAGCCAGAACAAACTGCAGGGGGAACAGGGGCAGCCTTGTCTCGTCCCTCTATATAGTCAAAAGGCATCAGACAAGTTGCTGGTAAGTACCCATGCTACAGGGCCAGCGTATAATGTTTTAATCCAAGAGGCAAAATATGGGCCTATGTTTTATCTTATTTTTATTTATTTAGTTTTTGTTGACTGGGTAAGTGCACTAGACAAATCCTGCCTATTTTCAGGCACGACCCGGGGGAGCGGGATACAGATGAATGCCAGCTGACCTTGAACCAGATTAAGCTGTTGGTGGTATTTTTAGTGAATGAGGGAAATTTGGCCAGGACACCGGGAAATTCCTCTGCACTTTCAATAAGTGTCATGGGATCTTTAACATCCACCTGAATTACCACCAATCCAGGCAGATGGGACCTCGGTTTAACATCTCATCCAAAAGACGGCACCTCAGAGGTGCAGCACCCCTCTCATGCTGCACTACAGTGTTAGTATTGGGATATTAACCCAAGTGCCAGATGTGGGAACTGAACCCAAAGCCCTCTGATCTCCCAGCCTCAGAGGCGAGTGTGCTACCTACTGAGCCACTGACACTGACACTGTTAGAGCTTTCCAGCACGGCATGCAGATATTCCCACTCTACTGAGTCAAAGGCCTTTTCTAAATCAATGGTGATTGCTGCGGCTGGGGTCGGTAGGGTCCTTGCTACTTGCCTTAGGGAAATTAGGTCCCTTATATGGTCGGAGCTTATTCTGCCCCTAACAAAACCCACTTGGGAGGGATGTACCAGGTCTGGAAAGAGTTTTCCAGCCGGGTGGCCAATACTTTGGCCAAGATCTTGGCATCTGTATTGATGAGCGAAATGGGCCTGTAATTTGCTGGTAAGGTATGATCTTTTCCCTCTTTGGGGAGAATTGTTATTATGGCCTCTGACAAGGTGGGGGGAAGCGTGTGGTTCAGCTGGGCCTCCTGCAGCATATTAGACAACGAAGTGGTGATCAGGTGCTGGATCATTTTGTAAAAATCTGCAGGAAAGCCATTCCCCCGGGGGCCTCATGTAGGGCCATGCCCGCTATGGCTGTGGCTATTTCCTTGGTGGTTATTTTCTGGTCCAGCACTTCCTTTTGGGTTTCTGTTAGTTTAGGGAGAGATAGGAGTCCTATAAATTGGAGAAACTTACCCTTGTCCCATTGTGCTTGGGATGAATATAAGGGTTTGTAAAAGTTAGTCATAATGGCATTAATGGCCTTGGGATCGGGGTTTAACTTCCCTATCCCATCTCACATCTGAAGGATCAATCTATCTGCCTGTTTTTGTTTTAACCTGTAGGCCAGCAGTTTGCTTGCTTTTTCCCCCTCCACCCCATACCTATGTTGCACCCTAAGTATATATAGTACGGCTTTTCTGGTTGCCAGTTTGTTAAGTTTTAGTCTGAGGGCTGTAAGTTTTGCTATCTCCGAGGGCGACTGCAGCATAGAGGAGAATGATTTATACTTGGCCTCTAATGCATTAAGATCCGATTCAAGGTGTTTTTGTTCCTTTTCTCGCTGCTGCTGCCTGTAGGAGACAAAGCCAATTATTTTGCCACGCATGGTGGCCTTATAAGCTTCCCAGATATTGGTGACTGAGGCCGAACTGGCTGGGTTGTCCTTGAAGAAGCCCTCGGTTTCTTTGTGCAACCATGGGACAAATTCTTTATCATGCATTAAAAGAGGGTGTAGTCACCACATTAGTGATCTGGGAATTTGTGTGGGGGTAAGCAAAGTGATGCGTGATCTGAGATGTATATGGGTGAGATTCGAACAGTGGTGGTGGCCGAAGACAGGTTAGGAGAGGTGAGACAGAAATCTAATCTGCTGGCCATTGCCCTTGAGGCTGAAAAAAAAGGTAAAATCCTTAATCGTAGGATTTAATACCCTCCACTGTCTGACAGCTGATGCAGTGTCATGAGCTCATGCAGGGCATGGAGGGATCTCTGATGGGGTTCCAATTTGGCATTGGATCCGTCCAACAGGTGGTCCATTACAAGATTAAAGTCCCCTCCCCCTAGTATGTCTGGATTGTCGTAAGCGACGTCCATAATTTTTTGGGAGATGGTATGGAAACATTTTGGGGAGTCTTCATTTGGGCCGTATACATTAACCAATAGCAGGGGACCTGTGGGTGTGGAGACTTTTAAAATAATCCACCTTCCTTCTTCACCTGCATGTACCTCTATAGGCTGCCATTGCAGCTTCTTATGTAACAGAATGGAGACCCCTCTTTTGGCTGACCCCGCTACACTATGAACTTCTTTGCTGACCCAATCTTTGACCAGCTTGGAGGCTTCTTTGGAACTTAGTTTAGTCTTCTGAAGGAAGGCTACCTGGGTGCCTAATTTTTTGAGATGAGATAGTACCATTTTATGCTTCACTGGGGAATTTATTCCCCTTACATTCCAGGAAGTGGTAGCTATATTATTAGGATCAGCCATAATCAACGTGTCTCCATTTTGCGTGCATGATTATGATTACACAAACCATCCTCTTGAGTGCTTTGGGGTCCCTACCTACCACAAAGGTCCCCCTATAATCTCCACAGGTAGATATTCTGTTACCAGATTTGGATTTGGGCCTATTTAGCGGTAATGCTCCTAAAATGGACACAGAAATCACTAGTTTTATCCTAGTTAACATTGAAAACTGCTCGCCAGGTCCAGGAAGGCACTTACCCCCCGACGATGGATGCCGAATAGAGCAATACTGAGCCGCAGGAAGTGGCACCTCCCTGGCTTGTGAGATACACAGCACCGGTGTCTAAAGTAAGTAAAAGGTAGGTCTGCAAAGCAGATCTGGCGTTCTTAAACTTTCAGAGAGGAGAACTTAGTAGAGAGTGTAGAGCCGTCACTGATCAGGGAGGTATGGGAGAGGTCCCCCTCCAAGTGATCAAGTTCTACACCTCACAGGGGTGTATTGTGGTTGATCTTGTCCCACAAGATAGAATTATTTGGGAGAAATAGATCCGAGCCATCTGGGGTACCAGCCACCCATTTGGTCTGTGTCTAGTCATCCCACTATCCTTTCCTTTAATTAAGGTATACATCTCATGGCTCATGAGATTCCCAATACTTTTAGGAAGCAATTAGCCAGAGCCAAATAGGAGCTATCTAGATGAGTTGAGGTGCCTTGCTTATACAAGGCAACAGCCTATGGGGCACTGTTTCTTTGGCCACATTAGATTTTGGATTTTAGCCATTTTCCATGCTGTCTACTGTTCCTAGTTAGGAAATAAGCTGATTAGGCTATGATTGCGTCTGACTAGGGCTAACTGCTTCAGTGTATATGGGGAGAAACATCCTATCAACTATACAGCCACATACATTTCTGACCCAAAACGGACTTCGTCTGCAAGTAGCAGGAAACATAGAACAACTGTAAAACCTCAATAATGAGCAAAAACCAAAGCTCGTACTCTATCATAAAACTAACGTCCCATAAGAATCTCGTTGCTGCATCAACTAAGCAGCGAGAAGCAGGGTGTCACGAAATGGGCATTGCAGCTATCCTCAGAGAGATAAGGCAAAACAGAGAGGTCTCGCTACAGGAACCCCTTTCCTCTAACACGTCACCTTCCCCTCCAACCCTACCCAGGCAATACACCTGGGTATTGAGTGGTAAAACCTTGCTGACCAGGAATAGGGCAACTCCTAAGAAATAACGGGGGGTAGCCGCAACCCTTTACCTGCATGCTCCCAAGGTTGATTCAGTCCTCATCCCAGTGGAAACGTAGCAGACGGGGAAACCACTTCTGGATCAGACTAGGGACTGCCTGCTTTCAGAGCCCACTCTCTAGATGTCGGGGCCCAGTCCTCCATAAGATCTGGCATTGTCGGCTCCATATCATCCGTGTGAGAGGGACTCCTCTCGGGTAGGTCCAGAGCTCCAGGGAGCAGATCACCCAGAGGTTGGTAGCGATTGGAAAGCTTCACCAGGGTGTAGTAAGTGGATGATCCGCTGCCTTTGGAGTGTTGCATCTGCCTCTGCTTGCTTCTAGACCTGGATCTTTTGGTATTGCTCCTTTGTTTCAATGGGCTCTTGTGCTGTTTAGTAGCAGCCTTTTTTCTCTGTCTCCCTCGATGAGTTGTCTGTCAGTCCAATGGAGTATCTGCCATTGGGACTGGGGATCTAGAGTCTCACTCATCAGGAGTCGGTCCCTGTGCAGTATCCATCGGAAGTTGGGCCTCGCCAAGAGGCATGAGCGGATGCTGTAGCAGGGGTGCCTTTTCACCCGCGATGTCATCCAAAAACATTTCCACTTCTTCTGGCTTGTTAAATGTTATGTAGTCCCCTCTGAACAGGATCCGGAGTAGGGCAGGGTACCTCAGGGATGCCGGAATTATGTGTCGGTATAGCGCTTGTTTTACCGGGCCATATGCGCGCCTCCTGCGGGCCAAGTCATAAGAGAAGTCTTGATAAATCTGAACTGGCTTCCCCTCCCATTGCAGATCATTTAGGTCTCTTGCCGCTCTAAGGTATAGCTCTTTAGTGGGGTAGCGGGAAAACTTGCACAGTATGGGACGAGGTCTGGCTGTGGCCTGGGTAGAAGAGATCTGTGGTCCCTCTCCAGCTCCGGTGGGGGTTGATTGGCAATTTTTAACATTACCGGGAGAGCACATTGCAAGAAGGTTGGCAAGTTGTTTCCTTCAGCCCCCTCTGGTAACCCCATGATCCTGATAGTCTTCCTCCTCCCCCGGTTTTCCAGGTCGTCTACCTTAGCCAGCAAATATTGAATTTATTCATGGTGCTCTCCCAGTTGGCAGTGGTGGTTGCGCAAAGCCTCGTTTTGCTGCTTAACTTGTGTTTCATTGTGTGTTGCCCTGTTTGTGAGTTTCTCAACATCTGCTTCAGTGCTAGCTGTAGTTTCAATAAGAGCAGCAGTATCCAGAAGAACTTTATTAAGCAGAAAGGTTATGTTTCCAAGTTGTTGGTCCACAGACAGGGGAGTAGAGAGCTGGAGATTCCTTGGATCAGCCATTGTAGTGCCAACTCGACCCTAGTGGCTTAAGGAAGTCTCACAGGCCAGGCTGTTGCAATGAGGCTAGATGTAGATTTGAAGTTTAGATAGCAATCCTAAGTTTGATTTGCACAATTTAGGTATCCCTGTGTTCAGCACGCTCTGAGGAAGTTAAATCCATTAAGTAATTCCCGGATAGTGGTATTCAAAATGTCGGATTGGTCCTGATGGGTGTAGCTGGTACTGCAGTAGTACGATTACACTGCTACCATATTGGATGGCAAGCTCTGCCTCCGTGAAGATAAGTTTTAATTTTTTTTTTTACACAAATTGTGAGCTTTAGCAACTCTAAGTGACTCCTGACATTTATCAACATTGTCACTCCTTCTATCCCTTTACTTCAACTACAATAACACAGTGCCCCCTGCCACACACACCATGCAAGGAAACATTCGGCATTGGCAAATGCTTTATTATGCTTGCTTGCATGCATGCACAAGAAACATGTTGCAGCAGCTTAGAAGAGAAGCATGTCGTGGAGGTGCAGCACTGTGTCAGCTAATGCCGCCACTGCATTTGTGGGCTTGGCCTTCATAATCCAATGTGATAGCACATTGCTGTTGACACTAGTTCAGCAAGCATGCCACCAACTTGAAAGAAATTGGATGATGCAATGAGGGAGTGCTCCGTCATTGCAGAGCACGCCTAAAAGAAATTGGGGCTGCAGTGAGGGAGCACCTCATCATTGCAGGGCGTGCCTTGCCTGCCGAAACATTTCTGTTCAGCCCACTCCCTCCTTTATCCATTGCAGCATCAGCAGTGCAAGTAAACCCTCCTGCTCCCTCCCACTGCATGCTATCTACCCTGCTCCCTCCGTTCCCAGTCCTGGCACATAATTAGACTCTCCTGCTCACTCCCACTGCATGCTGTTCCCCCTTTCCCCATCCTGACACCTGGAGTGTAAGTAAACCCTCCCACTCCCTCCCACTGCATGCTGTCTGCTCCACTCCCTCTGTTCCTGGACCCGGTACCTGGAGTGTATGTAAACCCTCCCGCTCCCTCCCAGTGCATGCTGTCTACCCCTCTCTCTCTGTTCCCGGTCCCGGCACCAGGAGTGCACGTAAATCCTCCCACTCCCTCCCACTGCGCGCTCCCTCCGTTCCTGGTCCCAGTACCTGGAGAGAAAGTAACCACTCCCACTGCTCCTGCTATCCAAGAGCATCTCCTCTGTCACCATCTGTGAGACGCCATTTAAATGAAAGAAGGTGCCAACGCTTGTCAACAACATCTAACAGGTAACAGCCAGGGTTGGGTTATCCTTGATTTCCACCCCCCCCCCCAAAAGGACTTTTCCCAATGTGTCTTTCCCCATGGATTCCCAATTTCAGACTGAAATATGTAAACTCCACAGTTGTATCCCACAGGACACACCTTACTTCGTGCCAGGACTTTTTTACTCTTTTTTTTTTTTATAATGTTGGGTCTCCCTGTGGTCTTTGGCACCCTTCTGGCTTGCTCTAAGCAGATGTGCTCTGCCAGCTCAGCAAATGGTTGCCGGGGTACATTTACATAGAGCAAGTGAGAAAAGTGCATAGACACCAATGAGATGGGGGTGGGTAGACTTTCCATCAGAAGTTACAGAGCAGAGGCAAAACGATTAGAAAAAAAAGATGTTAAGGCACTAACAAAAATTGCATCAGCTGCAAACACTAATCGAGGAGTTTACAATGGGAGGACTTTTAGAGCTGTATAGTTTTCCTTGAAGGGTTAGCCAATACTGAACAGATGTATTCACTTAGTCTGTAGGTTCAGTCCTCTTTACTTCTGCAGCAACTTCATATTCTCTTGCTATCCTATTAGTGTGCAGTGCACTGCACAGCTACAATATCTGCTCAGAGAATCTAAGGAGATTTGAGCTTTTTTTGGGGGGGGGGCTGGAAATGTGATTTTATGAGATAATACAGATTTTAAAAGATCACTTAAGTTATCAGAATGTGATCATCAACTAAATGAGTGTGGAGCTCTGCTTGATTTCACCTCCTGTATCCTGTCCAGCTGCCAGTGCTCATCTTGTTTTGCAGCTATGAAATGGGGGTCTCGGTGTTAGGAGTGATTAGAGAATGCACACAATAGCAGCAGCAGTAGGATGACTCCTTCGTTACCTCAGCACTGCCCCCCACCACCACCACCTACTGGGCCCTGGGGGCATCTGGATGGTGTTACTGGGGGAGGGAGAGGATAGCCCTTTCCCTCCAGACCCTGCCACAGGTGGAATGTCCATGGGAGATTTCTACCCCAGGTATGCCGCTAAAACAGTGGATGATGGGGTTGGCCAGCAGAAGGGGAAAGGGGCAGACTGCTACAAAGGAGAAAAACCACTATGACAAAAAATGCAATTATATGTAAATAGTTCTGTTGACTTATAAGCATATAGTGAATAATATGAGAGTGGGTGTGTGCAACCCAAATTTTACACACACCCGAGGTGTGGGATGCTACATAATCGCTGAGAGCTAAACTCAAGGGGCTAATAAAACCATCTCACACAGAGAGTGTGTGTAAAATTCTGGTTTACACACAGCTCTGGTTTACATATACAGTACCCATCTGTGTCTTGATTTTTATAATTACTAGTGAGCATTCTTAAGTATGTTGCAATTGTGTGACTAGTGCTCTCGCTGTTCACAACGTGAGCATGATTGCCAGGAAGTGATTATGAACAGCTGGTTGTGATCCATAAGTACAACTTGCTGGTTGTAGTGCATTTTTACAAACTGGTTATCTGAGCATTCAGAATGCACACTAGTAATAGACTACTACAGAACTGATTCTGCCCCAGTACTGTGGCATGTGAGACTCTTCCTTCCCGATGCACTGGCTCAGTTCCCCTTTGCACAGCCCGCCCTTGCACCTCTTCAGGTCGCTCCGAGGAGGGGCTGTGAATTCTCCCGGCAGATGATGAAGAATGCATTTGTAGTGGAGAGAGCACAGCAAGGAGTTCACAGTACCATGTAATGTGCTTACTCCACTACTGATCCCACAACTGTCAGATCCCAAAATTTATCAGACGGGCAGTTAAAGCACTCCCAACAGTGTTTACACTGTTGACTTCACAGTGCATCAACCCGTGTGCATGGGTTGATGCACTGCAAAGATGGCAGTGTCAACAGGGCTTTAATGTAGGACCATTCTCTAGGCTACCAGCCTAGGCGGCCCAGAGAGTAATTCTACAAGCATCACAGTCTGGACTTTAGCTAAGTTAGTACCTTCTAAACTAGTTTAAAGTTTCATAGCCACAGTCTGCATAGGGCCTTAGTCAAATGTTTATCCTGGGCATGATGGTAGGGTGATGTTTCAGAGTGGTCAAGATGCCTGGAATTCACTGTCATGTCATTATTTGGTCCCCAAAGGTGATTTTGCGGTCACTGCACGGAATCACCTTTCGGGACCGATTAATGAAACAACAGTGTCACTGTTCATGAGGGGGCTCCCAAAAGGCCTATGTTGCAAATTCAGTGAAAAAACTCAAAAAAATGACTGTTATAAGCATGCGTTGTGCAGTTTCCATGCATGCTCATAACTTCAAGACTTTTTAATACTTTCACTCCAGATTTTCAACATTGGCATTTTTTCACACCTCCTTATGAACAGGACAGCTGTCATTTTTCACATCCTGCCTAAACTGTGTTTTGCACATCTAGGCCCAGATATTCAAAAGGGTTGCGCCATGTGCAACAGGGTTGCGCATGCGCAAGTCCTACATTGCGCCATTTTGAGATATTCAGCAGGAGGCAGTTGCGCCACTGAAAACAGGTTGAGCAACAACGCAATGCAAATGAATGCATGCTCAACAGGAGGGGGAGGAACCATGCATAAACTGCACAGCCCGATATTCAGTCGGGTTGTGCAGAGTTGTGCAGGCACAACCCCCAACCTGCGCCTGCACAACTTTGAGCCAAAAAAGGATCAAGTTGAGGGCCACCCACAGGTGAGCTGCTGTATTGCAGGGCACAACACAGCAGCTGCCACCAGTGGCTGGCCCCCAACTCAGTCCCTGTGCCCCCCCACCAGCCCGATTGCTGGCAGAACGTGAAAAGAACCCCCGCCCAAACATCTCCCTAATGCCCGATCGCGGGCAGAAGGTATAATGACAACCCCGCCCAAACATCTCCCAACGCCCGATCATGGGCAGAATGTATAATGACAACCCCAAACATCTCCCAATGCCCGATCATGGGCAGAATGTAAAGACCCCCAACCCAATATCTCCCTGGTGGTCAGTGGACTGTAATGCCGATCGCGGGCAGAATGTCCAGTGACAACCCCCAAACATCTCCCTGGAATTCTCAGTGTCCCCCCACCCCACCCACCCACGAACCCCACCACCCCCCCCAGCAGCGGGCGGCAGCATCCACCTGCCTGCCGTCTACGCCCGCCGACTGACTGTCGGTAGGGCTGCCGCCCATTGGTGCAGAGCTAGAGCCAATGGGCGTGCAGCCTACATCCGTGACAGTCCAGATTTGTGATGATGTTCATTCACAAATCTGGACTGTCATGTAGGTATGGGCTGCATGCCCATTGGCTCTAGCTCTGCACCATGGCGTGCAGCCCTACTGACAGTCAGTCGGCGGGCGGCGGGCGCAGGCAGGTGGGATGCTGCCGCCGCCGCCGGGGAGCGGGTGGTGGGGCTCGTGGGTGGGTGGGGGAGGAAACTAGACACCAGGGAGATGTTTGGGGAGGTTGTCACTGGACATTCTGCCTGGATCGGGCATTACTTCCACTGGACCACCAGGGAGATATTCAGGTTGGGGGTTGTCATTATACATTCTGCCCGCGATCGGGCATTGGGAGATGTTTGGGGTTGTTTCATGTTCTGCCCGGCGATCGGCTGCAGTAGGTGCGCTGGTCCCCGACGGCTGCTGCTTGGCAGGGCGGCCAGGCGCAAGTCCTCGGGGATCGGCGACCTTACATGCTAATGGCATGCAAATGGGGCCATAATCAGATGCAAATGGCCCCCCCTGCGCCTTGCATGAATTATGGCCCCATTTTCATGTCACCATTTGAATATCGGAAATTTGAGCATGACGCAATGGTACTTGCGCCACCGCAAGTTGAATGCTCCATCTGACAACTTGCGGTGGCGCAAGTTCCACTGCGCCATGCACAGTGGCTGTGGCTGGGGGGTGATATTCAAAGGAGTTGCTCAATAAGCGCAGCTCCTTTGAATACTCGTAACCACCCTCGCGCAACTATTTTGAGCAGCGCAAGGGCTTGCGCCTCAGAATGGCGCAGTTTGAATATCCGGGCCTTAGTGTAGAATGGCACAGTCGCTGTAGCAAATCAACATTTGAGACAGATTAACAAAATCACACTGCCACTGTTCATGAGCACAGGTACCAAATGCTTTCATGAGACAGGGATCACAAAAAGGCCATGTTGAAAATTTGTAGTGCAAATACCAACGAACACCTGGGGCATTACAGTTTCTAACCATAACATCCCACCCTGTACAGACTGACAGGTGTCAGGGGTGTGCCTTTGGATTGCTGGCTGTAATGCTCATGCCATTTCACTCTCATCCTGCTGTCAGTGACATGCATTGAGGTGTGCCTTGGACTCTTTGGCCCCAGAGTTCACCCTATTCTCCTATACTGCACCCATTTCAGCGTATGTCCTTATGGGATGGGGTGACTGTAAAGCTGAACACCCCAAGGCACACCTCAACACTTGTCAGTGTCTGCAGAAGAGGGTGAGGTGAAATGGCGTGAGCATTATGCATGACAGTCCAAAGGCATACCCAATGCCTGTCCATCTCTTCAGGGTGGAGGTGAGGCTCATGTGAAGTTCAATACTTCACTGCCATTCCTATTCTGCATCTGTCTAACTCCTGCACTTCCAATGCTAATACCAGCAAGCAAACATTCGGCATTGACAAATGCTTGTTATTCTTTGTGTTCTGTCTGTAAGCCATTTTTTTGCCCAATGTGGTATATATTTATTTATTTATATTTTTCCCATTTTTTTCAACAATTGCTCAGTGGCCAAATGCTGTTTTAAAATCTGAAAATATCACATGTGATTTTTTTTCTAAATGAGTGCTGGTCTTATCCCCCAAGCAACAAAGGAAATATGCTCTATTTAAATCAGGAAACAGCCAACCGAGCTGGCTGTAAAGTGCACAGTGATGTGATGTAAAGGGTCCTTTTCGAATAAAACCATGAATGCTGTTTGAGACACCATTCAGATGGCTTTGATCTGTGTGAGATGGATTCATGAAGACAAAAGAATTGTGATTCAGTATAGGAAGTAGGACGCCTTGACTACTTGTTTGCCTGGTAACAGGTGACAAACATTTCTTTAATCTAAAAAGGCTACCTATTGTAGTTTTTGATTAACTTGTTTACAAATCAAATTGATATGTACAGTGAAAGTAAGGTTTGGATCCAAGAAGACGGTATTTAAAGGTCACGACTTATTCTAACAGGACACCATGAAGGTCAGGAATAACAAAATATGCGGAATGTTTTTGTTAGTCTGGACTTAGATCCAAACAACATACATTTAGTCTTCTTGCTATTGAGATTAAGACAGTGTTTAAACAACCAAGAATTCAAATATACAAAATCCTAATTTAAAGCTAATTTCATCAACAGAAGAAGACTTGGTGTAAATTATGATATAATTGTTGTATAACATGGAATGGGAATGTTTTAACACTTGAGGAATTGAATTTATGAAAATTGAAAATTATAAGGGTCCAAATATGGCTCCTTGAGGTTAACCAATCGTTAGTAACCTCTGACTAGAACAGGTACCACCAAAAATAACACTACATTACAATACGATGCAGTACAGTACAGTACAGTACAATACAATACAACACAATACAATACAGTAGTCTGTGCTGACTAGCTGTAAAGTTGTAATCTCACTGTGATGTTGACGCTGTAATCTCATGATGCATCGGTCTGTGATATAATCTCATTGTTAAGTTTGATGAATTGGTGTATTAAATCTACACTGAATGGAAATCATCATTAACCATCATGAGCAGTGAATGTTGCCTACTTAGATTTCAGAAAGGCTTTCAACAGCATTCCACATAGGAGACTAGTAAGCAAGTTGGGTCCAAAGGTGGTAAACAGGATAGTAAAATGGTTAGGGGAAAGGCGACAGAGGGTGATGGTACATGGAGTTCACTCCGAGGAAGGAAGAGTGATCAGCAGGGTACCTCAAGGATCAGTGCTGGAACCAGTTCTCTTTAATGTCTTCATAAGTGACATTGCACAGGAGCTTGCAGGGAAGGCCTGCCTCTTTGCGGGTGACACCAAAATCTGCAATAGGGTGGATACTTCAGGGGGGAGTGGAAAGGATGAGCAGAGACCTGAGAAAACTAGAGGAGTGGTCAAGGGTATGGCAGCTGGGCTTCAAGGCAAAAAGTGCAAAATAATGAACTTAGGGCACAGAAACCCTGAGGCAGAGTACAAAATGGATGGAGTGGTATTGACAACAACCAAGCAGGAATGAGACCTGGGGGTCATCATAACGGATGACCTAACGGTGGCCAGGCAGTTCAATAGGGTAGTTGGTAGAGCTAGTGGGATGCTGGGGTGCACAGGAAGGGGTATCACTAGCAGAAAGAGGGAGCTTTAAACAGGATTGTAAGGTGCCAAAGGACCTTACAAACAATACACAATGGCTGAAGTCAGCAAACAGGCATGTGTTTTATTGTTGTTGGGATTCTTCAGTGTGTTAAAGCTGTTGTCTCAGCCCAGGACAACAGGTCAGTTAGCCAAATGCTGATAACCTTACTGGTTTATGGTGTGCCCAAAGCATGGAAAGTAATCTAAAGGATAAGAACATCCATGCAAAAGCACTGAAGCAAGGACAATACATAAATGTGTACTGGCAAGTTGAGATATGAAAAAACAAGCAAACAAATTGCACACATCCCCTAATGCAAAGCATAAGGGATCTTAGTATGTACACCCTGGAAGAGAGGAGGAGATGGGGAACATAATAGGGACCTACAGTAAAAACACCTGGTATCGCACTATATGGGTGAGCATTATTGAGCGACTCAATAATACCACTTCGTGTGTAGGGCAACTGTTGAAAAAGAGTGAAATACCCTGTATAGTGAGTGTAGCAGTGACCTACACTCACTGTACTAGGATATAGGCAGGTGTGTGGCCGAACCCCACCAAGCTGGCCATCTGGCGTAGTGTCTAGAAGAACTGCCTACAGAGCCAGCAGACCCGGTTTCAGGTCTCACAGTAGGATAAAGATAATTATTTTAATTTGGGGGTGCTTGTATAGTTACTGTATTTGAATAGCTGTTTATTGAACAGCTGAGGATCATCACTGTTTGCGGCAAACTGTGTTCTTTGCGATCGCCCTTCTGCACCAGACAATGTTTGTGTGCTGCGGTGTAAGGGATTCTCCCTTATCACATAAATCCAAAACACCTCACAGGATTGAATAAAGAACAGGAGGGGAGTATTTTTCAGAGGAGAAGGTGCACAAAAAGGGGACATGCAATGAAGTTGGAAGGGGGAAAGTTAGGAGGGATATGAGGAAGTACTTCTCACTGAAAGAGTTATGGATGCCTGGAACAGTCTTCCAGTGGAGGTAGTGGGGGAAAAACAGTGGCGGGCTTCAAGCATGCATGGGATAGGCACAAGGGATCTTGATTGGGAAATAGGGGGTTAGCTAGAGATTAGGTAGGGTCTGCAGTGAAAGTATAGGCAGGGAAAAAGGGTCAGAGTGGGTGGGCCAAGTGGTCCTTATCTGTCAACAAATTCAATGTTTCTATGGGCCATACAGCATATGCAAATCTTCATTAAGGATTTTCCCTTTTATATTAGAGTTTTGCATTTTTAAATGACTTTCCTGCTCTGAGCTCACTATGATGTCCCCCATCCACATTGTTGAGATGTGTCTGTCTGACCTCTTGTCCTGGGCTGAGAGAATGGCTACATCACCCTGGAGTGTCCTTACACTCAGCATTCCTAGCAGCACCATGCATCCTTAGCCACCATCAGGACCAATGAAGGGGTTCTGAGCAACTGCAGAATCCCTCACACCAATGGATTCAGTGCCCTGACCCTCGTGAATAACAGCCAGACCCTCGTGAATAACAGCAGGGAGCTACTGTTGATCCAGTCACAGCAGTCAATTGAGGCACAAAGTAGACATGATATCAACAAGACTGAAAACATCCCTAGAGAGCTGTTAGTTAAAGGAGGCAGGGGATACTGTGTGGGGACTAAAGCAGGTAGGCAGCATTTACTGCACCCGATGGCCTGTATTCTGAGTGCCATGACTGACTACTGTGTCATCATGAAGAAATCCAAGATACAGTAGCCAATTTGGGCATTCAGATACTGTAGTGGAACATCAGAGAGTGTAAGTTCTGCCTATCTGCATTTATTACTAGACAGCATTTTGTGCCTCCTACTGGCAGGGTGTCTGCAGGGGTCAGCAGATTGACAGCCCTCTATGCTCTCAGTGAGTCCCTGTAAGTAACTGCCTGATTTGCTGGAAGTTTGTTTTCTGAATAACATATCTGTTTTGTTCTACTGCTGTTTGTACCTAGTTGTTTACTATACATTTTTGTTTTCTTATATTTTGCTATTTGGTGCTTCATTCCTAAAGTATCTCAACTGGTATACTGCTGCTAAGGTTTTCCTTCATGTTAAATATAATTTGTGTGTATTTTTGGCTTCACCCTCTGAAACCTGCTTCCCACCTCTCTCCATCCCTCCCCTTCCTCCATCTTCTTTCAGTACCAGCTAAAACTCCTTCCTACCCCCACCTGCTCCTGTCATCCCCTTCCCTGAGCTTCCCTGTAGGAGTCCATGCCACCCCTGTTGTTGGGCCTTCTCCTGGGTTTTACCTCAGCCTGTATCAGGCTCCTTCCTTTTCTACATCTGCACTGCCTTTCTTTCCTCCTGCTTTGGTTTCTGTATTTGCACATCAAAGCAGATCATGGTACATGTGTTGTTTTGTTTACTTTTTTATGTGCATTTGTACCTTGTTCAGTTGTCCTCTGTGCTTTACCTTGTGCCAGTCATTACTACAGTGTATGATTTTATATTTGTAGTTCCCATTCCCTCTCCCTCTGGGTTGCACTTGGAAATCAGGCTTGGCTCAGTGTGCCTTTCTCGAATACCAATTTTTAAATAAATAAATACATTTTGCTACAAGACCCTGAGTTGTTATCTCTACAATGTATTATTGCTACTGTGTTGCACCCACATACATGTATAATCATTAGTTTTCTTCTAACATTATTGTTTTTGAGGACTAGCAGAGTGTTGCTGCCTTTCATATTGATTCCTCTACCTTTATTCACTAATGGTTGTTTTTGCTGCTATTGTCCAATATACTTATTTATACTTTGTCACTACTGCTATTATGCAATAAGCATTGCGGTTCTCCATTCCCTTTCCACTCTGTGCCACCACTTTCTCTCACAATTTTGCTTTCTGTCTCTTTCCCTCCTTGTCCCTTCCCCATTCCCTACTTTTCCCTCTCTATTTTCCTTACCTTCCTTTCACCTGTTTGTGCTGGAACATCTCTAGCTTTTTCCTTTACTCTTCCTGCCTTCCCCTTGAATTTTCTTGGAGGCTCCTTTGTCCATCCTTACTCTGTCTGACTCCCATCTCAACACCCATATGCCTCAGAGCTCACTCAAGCTTTTCATTACCTTGATGCTTCTCCTGGCTGGCAATGTTTCACCCAACCCTGGCCCTCCCTCTCCTACTGTACCCCTTCCTAAAGGGCCTACCATTCCTGCATATTAGTATGTATAGTCCCCTTCATAAAATGGATCTCTTGAGTCTGTGGGCTCTATCCCTGAAGCGTTCCATTTTCATTGTCTCTGAGACCTGGTTTTCCCCAAAGACTAATGAATCTGGTAATGTCCTCCCAGGTTACTCCATCTGCAGGAAGGATTGCTTCAAAAAAGGTAGTGCTGTTGCCATATATGTGGTCCTCCCCTTCCATTTAGATCATGACCCTCATCAGTACACTCACATCCCACAAGCTGCCTATTGGGAAACTACCCATCCCTTTCTCCCTATCTGTTCTTATTGCTGGTCTTTATTTCTATCCTGGATTCAAACCAGACACTGTTCTTAACCTCCTCTTATTTGTCTCTACCCTTGCTGCTCATGGTAAACTCATTGTTCTGGGTGATGTCAATCACTATTGGTCTTCTCCTGTTGCAAAAAAACCTAACACAGCATATCCAGTTGCTCCATCTCGCAGAATATATCTCTGAACCTACCTGAATCAACCTCTTTTTAAACCTCTCCTTCATAAGGTTCTCTCCTCCCACCTCCACTGCATCATTGAGTCTTACACCCTTCCTGTTTGTCTTAGTGAATATTGCATGGTTATCTACAGTATGTGCAGTAAACTCATCAGAGTAATGCCCCTCAAAGTCATTCTGCTCTGGTCCTTTAGATCTCTCAGTCTATCTGCCTTGCAGTCTGACTTTCACATCACTGATTGGTTATTCATTGCTACATATACTGATGTGGACGATGCCTTATCGAAAGTCTACTCAAATTTCACCACTGTCTGTGACAAGCACACTTCCCTACATAAGGCTTGAATCAAAGGATGCAAAGAAAAATTTCTGCTGGACAAAGCAGCCGCACACCACAATAATGGTTTCAAATACTCGTCTCTTTATTCAGATCAACAAACAGCATCCTTCAGAGTTAGCCCAATGTTTTGCCCCATGTGGGCTTCTTCAGGAAGGGGTTCTATAGTAAAGAAAATGTAAAGAATTCTATCAGACAGAAAATATGACATCTTTCAATAGCTACATGTCACTACTTCACCACTGCACCACATTGATGCCTTTCCTCAATGTGCTTCAGCAGGCTGTGCCTTTAACTAAAACACCATTGCTATACAACTACAATCTCCAACATGTACTCAGGTCACTGTTTCCTCCGTTAGAATGTGCTGTACGTATCTGTGTCATTCAAAATGGAGAATTGCATAATACAATTATTATTCTGTACTTAAGCATTAAGGCTTACATTACAACCTTTTGGCCGGGACACACTACAGAACTGTTTTTGAAAACTGTTTTTAAAACCAGTTTAGCTAAACCATTTCAGTGCATCCACACTACTCAGTAACCATTATTATGTTGCTTGCACACATGTGCAAGAAACATAGTGCCATCATCGGAGATTTCGGAGGTGTGTCACCTCCTCCTCCAATTCAGTCAGTGTGCTGGCAGGTGCAGCCCCTGTAAGCCAATGCATTTTGGAGCTGTCTATGACACGCTCCAAATGCAGTGGCACTATAGTTGAAAGGGAGCTACGCCTTCAGTGAGCACCGATAAGATATCGGCTGCTCACGTGCAGCTCCTCCCCACAGACACATGCTAGGCGTGCACGCCCACACGAACTGTATAGCCAGACCGGTGCCCAATCCCCATTGGCTGAGCTGCGCCCAGTAGTAGGTGCCACGCTGAGCCCACCCCAGCATGGCAAGCGGTCCTTGGCCGACGGGGTGCCTAACTCCCCGCCGGCTGAATGCCCTCATCCTTGTGCACGCTGGGAGCCCACCCCAGTGTGGCAAACGCTCCACGAGTCATTGTTTTTTTAAACCTGTAAAACGAAAAACAGTCCTGCAGCTGCCTCCCAACCCCTCCCACAACCCGCACTCCACCCACTGTGCACTCAGCCTCCCCACACCCCTCACCTTATACTTACCTCCGGACCTCAGCGCGACGATCTTCGGTGGACCGGAACACGCCTGCACTTTTCAAAGCCGACCGTGAACTGAGGAAATGCCGTAAGCTGTATAATGGGCTAGATAGGGGTTTCAACTGTTGCATATCTTAGGCATTTTTGGAATTTTTTGCAAATTTTCAACATGGGGTTTGGGGCCCTTCTCATGAATGATGTCACTGTCATGGCGTTATTAGGGCCCGAAGGGTGATTTCGCGCAGTGACTGTGCAGTGACTGCAAAATCACCCTTGGGCCTGAATACCACCATGACAGTGAATCACTCATGAGAAGGGGTCCCAAAAACCCCATGTTGAAAATTTGGTGCCAAAATTCCAAAAATGACTGTTTTATTTAGCGCAGATTAGTAGTTCCTACGCAGGCTCGAAGTTCACAAATTTCAATATTTTCACTCCAGATTTTCAACATTGCCATTTTACCACACCTTCTTATGAGGTAGTACAGCTGTCATTTTCACATCTCACCCAAATGTGTTTCCGCCCATGTAGCGCAGAATGGCTTTGATGATTATCGTGAATCAATGTGCAGGACAAATTAAGAAAATCACCATGACACTGTTCATGAGCAGAGGTCTTAAATGGCTATGTTGAAAATTTGGTGAAAAATTCTATAAATGACTGTTTTATTTAGCGCTATGCTATGCAGTTCCTACGCACGCGAAGTTTGCTATGAATTTTAATATTTTCACTCCAGATTTTCAACATTGCCATTTTATCACACCTTCTTATGAGTAGTATAGCTGCCATTTTTCACATCTCACCCAAAATGTGTTTCTGCTCATGTAGCACACAATGGCTAGTCGGAAAGTAGATCAATGTACTGGACAAATTAAGAAAATCACAGTGACACTGTTCATGAGCTCAGGTGGTAAAATGGCTATGTTGAAATTTGGTGAAAGAATTCCAAAAATGACTGTTTCTGACGTCGTTGTACAGTTCTATATACCCGCACTCGTAAGTTATCGAGATTTCAATATTTTAACTCCAGATTTCCAACATTGCCATTTTGCCACACCTTCTTATAAATAGTATAGCTTTCATTTTCACATCTCACCCAAAGCGTGTTTCCGTATGTAGCACACAATGAAGCAGTCGATTGTCTTAAATCAATGTACTGGATAAAGTAAGAAAATCACAGTGACACTGTTCATGAGCAAAGGTCTAAAATGACTATGTTGAAAATCGGTGAAAAATTCCAAAAATGACTGTTTTATCAGCGTGCGTTGCGCAGTTCCTACGCACGCTCGTAAGTTCAAGAATTTTCAATATTTTCACTCCAGATTTTCAACATTGCCATTTTACCACACCTTCTTATGAGTAGTACAGCTGTCATTTTTCACATCTCACCCAAAATGTGTTTCCGCCCATGTAGCGCACAATGGCGCAGTCGGTGTGCGAAATCAATGTACGGGACAAATTAAGAAAATCACAGTGACACTGTTCATGAGCAGAGGTCTTAAAATGGCTATGTTGAAAATTTGGTGAAAAAATTCCCTTCAGATGTTCTGCAATATTACTAATGGAGACATTGAACAGAACTGGCCCCAGGACCGATCCCTGCAGCACCCCACTGGTCGCCCCCTCTCCCTAGACTGCATACCATTTACCACCACTCTCTGCCTCCTGTCTGTTAGCCAGTTTCTAACCCAGTTTACCACCTTTTCCCCCATGTGCAGCCTACCCAGCTAGTTTATCAGCCTCCTATATGGGATGGTGTCAAAGGCTTTGCTGAAATCAAGGTAAGCGTTGTCCGCTGCCCCACCCTGATTCACTTCCTTTGTCACCCAGTCAAATAAATCAACCAGATTTATCTGACATGATGTCCCCACTGTGAATCCATGTTGTCTATGGTCCTGGGTTCCAATGGCATCTAGATGCCCCACTATCCTTTCTTTAAGCAATGTCTCCATGATCTTCCCCACTACTGAGGTGAGGCTGAATGGCCTATTGTTCCCTGCCTCCTCCCTGCTGCCGGACTTGTGTAGAGGGACCACATGTGCCCTCCTCCAATTCACTCATGTTGAATGACTCAGTGAACATGGCTGCCAGAGGTACTGCTATCTCCCTTCGCAGTTCTGTTAATATCCTTGGCCGTATGCCATCTGGTTCCATCGCTTTGTCTACCTTCAATTTAGTGAGCTCCTGCAGGACTCTTTTGTCCACCTCTTCACCCCCTTGGCAACTGCTGTACTGCTGTGGCCCTTGCCCCTCCCACTCTTCTGTGAATACTGAACGGAAAGACACAGTGGATGTCTTGGGAGGAAGGCATGAAACTGTCACTTCCAATTACCTAAACAGCACATACAAGCAAGCAACATTCGGCATTGACAAATGCTTGTTGATAACAGTTTAGTGTGGCCACACTGCTAGTGTTAAACCTCTTCTCCTTGAAACTATTTTGTGTTAAGTCCAAAACACAGAACTGTGCTTGCCTGGACACACTGCAGCTAGAACTGTTTTAGTTAAACCATTACAGCTTAAAACATTTTTACTCCTGGCCAGACCTGTGAATAAAACCATGCTAGCTCCAAAATGTTTTCAAAAGTGGTTTTAAGACTAGGTATCTGGCAGGGTTTAAAAACACATTTGTTAAAACATTTTAAGGGGCTTGCAGTCTGTCTGCAAACAGTGCTAGAGGGATTTAAAATGTTTTAAGGCACTTAAACCATTTTAAGTTCCCCAGTGTGTCCAGGGACTTTGTGAGCCACCATTTCACCCTTTAGCCATTCAAAGTTTCTATGGTAGAATACATGAATTTTAATATTGTGCTGCAGACAATTGTTGAAAACATCAGTTTCTTGTCTGTGCATATCAAAAAATCATTGTAACATGGCAAAAAAAGTGAAAGAAAATGAAGCAGCAAGATAGGGTAAAACGCACCATGTGGTACATCAGCAACCATGGTCTAATACCATAGTAGACCATGGTTGTGATCAGGAGTGCACCGAAATAATTAGACCATGGCTGGGATTGCTCTGGCACCACACAACCTTGGTGATGAGCAAGGTAAAGAAATCTTCAGGAAGGGAGTCAATAGTTTGTTTTCGAGCCATGCGAACGTAGTGTCTGCCCAAACAGCCATCCACCCACCCACCCGACAGACCTTGGACACTCACAAAGTAAGTGTAACATATAAACAACCACACCCTCAGTGACTTGTATGCGGAAGAAAGGGTGAGCGGTATATAAATCTGTCCTTACCATGAATACGAAGAAGCATATTATCACCAGCCTGCCATGGCAACATTTGTGTGTACTCAAACCGTTCACGCGGTGTGTGTGGGAATGTGCAGATCTCAACACATACCCACAGGGAACCAGCTGAGAGCCACAGAAAAACCTAACAGTGGACGTGACATGGGAAAAGAGAAGCGATAGGGGAGAATGGTAACGACACTCAGCATTACGTATAGTTGTTCTGGATATTTTACCCACTTCGTGTATATTGCAAAAAAACAACAGAAGCATATTTTTTATTTTATTTATTTATTTTTTGTTGACCGGGTAAGTGCACTAGACAAATCCTGCCTATTTTCAGGCATGGCCCGGGGAAGGGGGATACAAATGAATGCCAACTGACCTTGAACCAGATTAAGCTGTAGGTGGTATTTTTATTGAATGAGGGAAATTTGGCCAGGACTCCGGGGAAATTCCCCTGCTCTTTTTCGATAAGTGCCATGGGATCTTTAACATCCACCTGAACTACCACCAATCCAAGCAGATGGGACCTCGGTTTAACGTCTCATCCGAAAGACAGAAGAGAGGTTAAATGTGCAACATGCATGTGCATGTTTCAAAGTGACTAGAATGTTATGGAGACATCACTGACAGATAAGAAGCTCATCTTTTCACTCCAGGTTGTTGTTTTTATTCATGTGATATAATAATAATAATAATAATAATAATAATAATACATATGTACCTCCTACAGTGCTTGCCATGTTACAAGTGGATTAAGCCACTCGAAAGGATGGGTCTACTGTGGAATTAATCCATGGTTGGGTGGTTGGAGGCACTTGGCTGAACCCCCCCCACAACAATGGATTAATTCCACAGTAGACCCATCCTTTCTCGTGGCATAATCCTTACCTATAGTATATGGTTGCTCTCGATTCTCCACAATTTCAGCAGCTCTCAAAATGTTGTTGCAGGACAGTTCAAAGGTCCAAAAAGTTGTTGTACTATCATTCTTTTTTTTTTTTTATTTTTCATCTTTATCCTCCTTCCCTACCCCCGGTGCCCCCTCCTTCCATCCGCTCATGTCCCCCGACCCCCACCTTAGGGATCTGCCCCTAGAGTGCCCTTCCTCCTCTCCCTGGCACATTGGGGTCTGTCCCTGTAGGTGGTCCGGGCAGACTTAGGGCGGACTTCATCTAGGGCAGCGGAGGTGTTTTTCCGGTTTCTCCTTCCCCCGCCCTGGGGCGCCGCGCGCGCTGGGACGATGTCCCAGTGGCTACGGGCGATGACGCCAGCCCTCATGCGCCGCGACGCCCTCCCGGCTCCGACGGGCGAAGCCGCCTCCATCCCTTCCTACGGTCGGTGCTTCCACCGGCTATGGAAGGGATGCAGAACGCAGAGCGTTCTTGGTCACCCACCCCTGAGGGAGGAGAGCATCCGTTGGGACGCTCGATCCTCCCTCCCCCCACCGACCCCCGGCTGCCTGAGTCCGTTCCCGAACCCGGGCCGCCGGCGTAGCGCGAGGATTGTACTATCATTCTGATGTCACGTCGATTGTACAACAACTTCTCTGTCCTTTGAATGAGCATGCACTTTCAGCAGCTTTCCAAGCTCTTCTGAAAGCTGCTATTCTGACAGAGACGCTGGTTAAGGACAACTCAGTGAAAATCACAAACTGCAACAAGAATGGCCTCAGCAGTTAGCCTCTTAACTAAACTACTTTGATTCTCTTCATTTTTTATGCAAATGTATTTAAAAAAAAAGGGCAGCGGTTGCCGGGGAGCCACAGAGGTGATCAGAGAAACACAGTGTGGCCACTAATTATGCTCTGTCTCTTCCATCTCTGTGTTTTCCTTCTTATATCCATGATTTAAACACACCACCTGAGCTGCTGTAATCTGTGGAGAATCAAGAGCAACCATATACTATATAAAACAGTATTAACTATGCACTTCAAGGCTGTGTTTCCATCTCAGGTTTATGATGACATCATGTGACCTCCCAAACTTCGCTCTCGAGGTCCCTATGATGTCATTCCAAACCCTCGATGGAAACACTGCCTTTTTGTGTATGGTTACCCATACACTATTGTATATATTGTCAGTGTGTTCATAATGATATATAAAGAGGTCAAGGTGATTATACAGAGAGATGTTCGAAGTGCATAAACTATCAAACCATTTGTAATTTGGTTTCTAAAGTTCAAAATTATATATGTTTCATATATCATACAGGCAAGTTATTCAGTTCATATCCTTTTCTAAAGATTAGTGTGTTTTTCTTAGGGTTTTAGGATTCGTGGGTTAAATGGGGCAGGAGCCCAAAGAAAATCAGTTCCACAACCTCTTAAAAAATTATATGACAGCTCTACCACCTCTGTCATCTGTCTTCATTGTCTACTGTAGGAGAGCTCCACCACCTAACAAGCATTTGTCAATGCCGAATGTTTGCTTGCTGGTATTAGCATTGGAAATGTAGGAGTTAGACAGATGCAGAGTAGGAATGGCAGTGAAGTATTGAACTTCACACCAACCCCACCTCCACCCTGTAGAGATGGACAAGCATTGGGGTATGCATTTGGGGTGGTCACCCATAATGTTCATGCCATTTCACCTCATCCTATCCTGCAGACACCGACACGTGTTGAGGTGTGAATTGGGGGGGGTTCAACTTTACAGTTACCCCACTCCATAAGGACATACGCTGAAATAGGTGCAATATAGGAGAATGGGGTGAACTCTGGGGCCAAAGAGTCCAAGGCACACCTTGATGCCTGTGACTGGCTGCAGGGTGGGGGATGGGGATGGAATGGCATGAGCCTTAAAACCAGCAATCCGAAAGCACACTCCTGATTCCTGTCAGTCTGTACAGGGTGGGACGTTATGGTTAGAAACCCTAATGCCCCATGCATTTGTTGGTATTTGCACTACAAATTTTCAACATGGCCTTTTTGTGACCCCTACCTCATGAAAGCATTTGGGACCTCTTCTCATGAACAGTGGCACTGTGATTTTGCCAATGTGTCCTGAATTTTTGAGTTTCCACAGCGGCCATGTCATTGTGCACCAGATGTACGAAAACACAGATTGGGCAGGATGTGAAGAATGACAGCTGTTCCATTCATAGGGAGGTGTGAAGAGATGGCAATGTTGAAAATCTGTAGTGAAAATATTAAAAATGCTCAAACTTCCAAGCATACAGGGACGCTGCGCAACACATGCACGTAACACAGTCATTTAGTGGAATTATTTCACCAAATTTTCAACATAGGCATTTTGTGACCTCTGCTCATGAACACTGTCACTATGATTTTCTTAATCTGTCCTGAACGTTGATTTCCCACAGCAACCACGCTATTCTATGCCAGATGTGTAAATGCATATTTTGGGCAGGATGTGAAAAATGACAGCTATACTGTTCATAAGGAGGTCTGAAAAAATGGCAATGTTGAAAATCTGGAGTGAAAATACTACAAATTTGCAAAGTTATGAGGGTGCGTGGAAACTGCACAATGCACACTTGTAACACAGTCATTTTATATACATTTGTCACCAAATTTTCAGCATAGGCAGTTTAGGACCTCTGCTCATGAACGAAGTCACTATGATTTTACATACGAACATACATATGAACATATGAATCTGCCAGCAGAACACACCAATCGATCTATCTACAGTAAGTCTGCCCACATGTGCAGTTAGTATCCTAAATTGCAGCTGCCCCAGCCTCCTCCCCCTCAGTTCCTCCCCCACTTGTCCCAGCCCCTGCTCCCCTGACTCTTCCTCTTGCTTTATCCCACTCCTTCTTAAAGCTATTGACTGTCCTACATGTTACCACCTCTTCTGGCAGTGCATTCCAACTAGACACCGCCCTCTCAGTGAAGTAGTACCTCCTCATTTCCCTCTTGAAATGTCCCCCTTCCAACTTTAGTCCGTGCCCCGTTGTCTCTCTTCCACTCCTCAGTTTAAACATCCTCTCAGGTATTTCAACGCTTCAATCATATCGACCCTATCCCTCCTCTCTTCCAGTGTGTATATTTTCATCTCCTTCAGCCTAACTTCATATTCCTTTCCTTCCACCCCCTTTAACATTTTGTTGCCCTCCTTTGCACCCCCACCAGTAACTTTATATCTCTTCTCAGGTATGGCCTCCAGCATTGCACACAGTACTCTAGGTGCAGTCTGACCAATGATCTGTAGAGAGGAAGGATCACATCCCTGTGTCTGGATGAGAACCACTTTGCGATGCACCCCAGCATCCTGTTTGCCTTCGCTGCTGCTCTTCTGTACTGGGCCGAGTTGTTCATGGTCCCAGTTACCAACACCCCTAGGTCCTTATCCTCCTCTGTGATCCCCAACCAATAGTCCCTCTTCTGGTTCTTAGCCCCAAAGTGCATCACCTTACACTTCTTTGCATTGAATCCTAGCTGCCACTTCACCGACCATGTCTCTAGTTTGGTTAGGTCCACCCTGCAGTTTTTCCCATCCGTCCTCTTCATCCACCACTGCCCCCAATTTGGTATAATCTGCGAATAGACTAACTCTGCTTCTCACTCCATGTGCTATATCGGAGATAAAGAGCCAAAATAGCACTGGGCCCAGCACTGATCCCTTCGGCACCCTGCTTGTCACTGCTCTGGGTGCTGAGAGCTCCCCCCCCCCATCACCACCACCCTTTGCACACTCCCCTGTAACCAGTTCTCAATCCATTTAGTCAGCTTTTTTTCCCACCCCCACTGCCGTCAGCTTCCCCCCAGTTTCCCATGAGGCACTGTATCAAAGGCCTTACTGAAGTCCAAGTATGGGACATGTACCACATGGCCCCTGTCCAACTCCCTTGCCACCCAGTCATAATACTCTATTAGATTGGTTTGACAAGACCTCCCTGAGATGAACCCGTGTTGCCGCCCATCTTGGAGGCCATTACTCTCTAGGAATGCCACCAACCTCTCCTTCAGTATCGCCTCCATAAGCTTACCCACTATTGATGTGAGACTTACCAGCCGATAATTTCCTGGCTCCTCCCTAGGCCCACTCTTGTGTATGGGCACCACATGGGCCACCCTCCAGTCCTAGGGCACACACCCTGTTTCCAGGGAGGTATTGAACAGATCTGCCAGCAGCTCAGCCAACAGCTCCGTGATTTCCCTCAGCACCCTGAAGTGGATGCCATAGGGACTTGGTGCCTTGTCCACCCTTACTGCCCTCAGCCCCTCTAGCACCCTACTCCCTGTGATCACTTTGTCCGTCACCTCCTCCCTTCCTTTCCCCCACCCCCAGCCCATTCTGGTAGTGGACCATCCCTCTCCTTAGTGAAAATGGAGTAGAAGTACTCATTTAGAATTTCCACTTGCTCCTCCCCTTTTTCCATCCAATCTCCTCCCCACTTTATCCTCACAGTATGTTCCTTGCACTTCCTTTTTTCCCTGACATACCTAAAAAAAGTCCTTTTCCCCTCCCCTCCCTTTATGCCCTGTGCAGACCTTAATTCCTTGGAGGTCAGCTTTTTCCAACCCTCCTGGCTACCTCCATCGACCAACTCCCGAAAGCCTCCTTATTCTTTCCCTTCCCTGTACTCCTGTACTTCCGGTATGCAGCCCTCTTTGCCCTCACCCCTTGCAACACTTCCTTGTTCAGCCAGCATGGTTTCTTGGCTCTGCTGTTCTTACTCCTGGCCCTGGTGCAGGCTACTGTGGCCTCTGTTAGCCCAGTCTTTATGACTCCCCACTTTCGTTCAGCATCCATCCCCAGCCTTATATCCTGGAGACTCCCTTGCAGTATTGCTCCTGTCCCCACAAAGTCCACCCTAATAAAGTCCACCACCTTAGTGCCCATGCCTCCTGTCTCCCTGCCCAGCGTGAGAATGAGATACACTGTTTGGTGTTCGCTACCTGCTAGTGGGTCCTCTACCCTTACCTCCCTCACCATTTGCCAGTACTAGGTCCAGAGGGCTACTAAGCCTTATAGGCCCACTTACCAATTGCATCAGAAGACCAGCCTGGAATGCATCAAGGAGCCCCTGCTCCCTGGTACTGTTAGTGGCCAGGGTGCTGCAGTCAACCTGTTCTAGGTTAAAATCACCCACTATCACCACACTCCCCCTTCTACACACCCTCCTTATCTGCTCTGCCAACTCCCCATCCAGTTCCCTGGATTAGGCTGGTGGTCTGTACACCACTCCCAGCCTCAGCTTTCTGCCCTTGGAGTACAGAAGCTGCACCCAAAGCACCTCTGTCCTCTCCTCTTCTCCTTCATCCCTTATGCATTTATCCCCTTCCCTCACACAGAGAGCAAACCCCCCCTTTTCCAACCCCCGGTCCCTCCTGTATATCCTGTATGCTGGGATTGCCAAGTCCGAATTATTGTACTCTGTGGCCCAAGTCTCTGTCACTGCAGCAATGTCCACCTTCCTCTCTGCAAGGAGCACCTGAAGCTCTGCAATTTTGTTCCCCAGGCTTCTTTCGTTGAGAGAGACCACCTTCCACTCGTACCCCTCCTTGTCCTCACTCTTCTCCTCCTTGGCCTGTGTCCCTCCTCCCAGTCATCCGTACCCTTTCTCCTCCTTATTCTTATTGGGTGGTGGTGCCTTCTGTATTACACTCAGAACACACTGCCATGCCCTCCCAGGGTTACTACACCTCCACCTTTACCTATATCTAGGGGTGGTGAGCTCATTAGGCTCCCTGTCTGGACCTTTCTACCAACCTCAGTTGTTTGCCCCCCCCCCCACTAGTTTAAATCCACCTTAGTAGAGATATACCCCTCTAATCCTGCCTTCAATACTCCTCTCCCTTTCCTGCTCAAGTGTAGCCTGTCCCCCACGCACAAGTCACTATTCCCCAAGACCCTACCCAGTTAGTCACTAACCCATAATTTTTCGTGTGGCACCAATCCCTCAGCCACTCGTTGAACTCCTCAATCCTACCCTTCCTCCCCATGCTTGCACATGGCACCGGGAGTACCTCTGAGAATGCCACTGGCTCCCCTACCCCCTCACACTGCCTGCCCAACTACTCAAACCTCTCCCTCACTACTTCCACAGTCTCCCCTGCCAAGTCGTTTGTACCCACATGCAACACTAAATTAGGTTTCTTCCTCCCCCTCGCTGCACACTTGAGCAGTGCCTGCCCTGCCCCTCCTGCAGTCAACCTGGGGATAGCTTCAACCCAAATATGGCTGTGCCTTCCCCCCCTTCTGCCCCTTCTCACCCCTTTCAGTATAGAATCCCCAGGATGAGTACCCCCAGCCCCTTACCCCCTTTCCCTTCTAATGTGCCTTGCACCACCCCAGTATTCATTCTTCCCTGCCCCTTAACCCCCGCCAGCTGCACCCTCTGTGACTTCTGTATCTGTAACCCCTACTTCCCCCTCACCCCTTTTTTCTGCCTTACTCCTACCATCCTTTTGAACCCCTTCCCAGCCTGACTACTTCCTACTGAGCTTCCTATGTTGACCTCCCCTCCACCCCTGCTGATTTCCAACCCCTCTCCTATCCATGTTGTTGTCGATTTAGAACCCCCTCTCTTCTACCCTGATAATGATGCCCCTCCCATACTTCTCCCTTTCCCGTAGCCTTCTCTCCTCCAGTCACCACCCCCTCTTTCCTTACTAGCCCCCCTTCTAAGCTTTCATCCTCGCTATCTCACCCCCTGCCTGTTGCCATCCCTCTCATGCCCCGCTTGTCCTCCCCACCTTCAGTATGTTCCTGCTCTCCCTCTCTCTCCCATAGCAGAGGCTTGAATCTATTCCTAGTTAATACCCCTCCTACATCTCTTCCCCCTATCGGTTCCCCCCTCCCACTTGTTCCCCTACATGTCACCCCTGGTCCCTCCCTACCCGCAGCCATCTGCTCTCTCCCTGGTACTCGTGGTCTCTTCCTCCCATCAGGAGGCCTCCCTCACCTCAGGCACCCTTTCTCTCTCTTTTCTGCTACTGCTCTCTGATACTGGGGTCAGTTTCTGTCCCTAGTTGTTCTTCCTCCATCCCCCTTGCCATTCCCTAGCCCCCCAGCCAGGATGCCTACCATACTCATCTGCCCTGCAACTTAGACTCCTCCCTATTCTCCACAGTTCCTCCCTCAAACTAGCCAGTTGTCTACATACCATACACCCCCCCATCCTCCAAGCCCAGTTCAGGATCATGGACGGACCCACACCCTGTACACCCCACTACCCTTCCAAAGATGCCCGCCCTATTGACATGTGGCATCTGCCCCATTTTGGCCCTCATCTTATGTTACGGGCACTTACTCATGGTTTATGTACCCTACTACAACTGTTAGGCCCCTATTTACTCAAATTCCTGTTCCACCCACACTAGTCCTCCTACTGCCCCCTTGCCGACCGGGTTCATTTAGTATCAAATCTCATCCGTTAGATACTGTATTACTGAAGCAATCCTAAAGCCTCCTTGTCCATTTTTCACCCATCAGCTACCATACTTTTTGTTCTCAGCTCTCATATAGTTTCACTTAGCCCAGTTAGAAATCCTATTGCACTCCAAGTATTACTCAGCTCAATTAGAGAAATAAACAGAACAAATAAATATGTATTATTACAGCAATCCTATCAGTATAGCTCAGTACTTAGCTCAGTTAGAGAAATAAACAGAACAACTAAATCTGTATTATTACAGCAATCCTAAAAGTATCCATTCATTGCTTTGTCTCCACCCCAGAGAACCTGCTGTAATATAGGAACATAGAGGACCCTAGGCGGGAGGGTGGGCAACTCTAAAGTCTCAGCAGGGGCCAGCCCAGTGGCACAGAGGGCTGAGGCACTAGCGCCTTACCTCACACGACGCCGGTGACCCGGGTTCAGGAACGGACTCAGGTCGCTGGGGGCTGGCAGGGGAAGGAGAGGATTGAGCATCGGAGGACTGCTCTCCTCTCCTGGGTGGGTTGGTGGGAAGCCCCACTCTGTGAGTGTCCCACGGTGGAGAAAAGGGGGTACTACAAGTAGTGGCTCACAAGAGGGGACCAGAAAAGTGTGAAAAATGCACGCATGCCATCCAGATGATGGCAGCCCACCTCCCTGCGTCTCTCAGCCAAGAAAAATCCAGGCTGCATTTCCATGTCCTGGTGATGACGCAAGGGAGTGCTCCGTGTGCTCTGGTCTCTCCTCCCGATGGCCTGGATGGGATATGGGAGATCCTTCCCTGCGAGGGGATATGTCCGGTACAACCGGGCATCGGAGCAGCTGGCTGGTGGATTGGTCTGAGGAGGCAGTGGTAGGACTTGGCCACCCGAAGGAGAGGACAACTGCGGGCACAGAGGAGGTATAAAGAAATAATGAAAAAAAATAAAATAAAGTCCCAGCAGAGCTCCGTTGAGCTCGCTCACTCACTCACCCGTTCTCACTCGCTTGTTCTAGTTCTCCCGGCACTGCAGGCTGCCCTTTTGTACTGGGTTCCTGCCTGCATTAGCACCTTTTTCTTCCCACAAAGAAGTTCACAGCTGTCCTGACAGAGCTCCATTGAGCTTGCTCACTCCCCTCTCTCACTTGCTCATTCTATTTCTCCTGGTGCTGCAGGCTACCCTTTTGTACTGGGCTCCTGCCTGCGTTGGTGCCTTTTTCTGCCCACAAAGAAATCCACATCAGTCCCAACAGAGCTCCATTGAGCTCGCTCACTCCCCCTCTCTCAGTCGCTCAATCTTAATCTGTCCCAAACACTGATTTCCGCACACTTGTAGCACAGTCATTTTATGGACTTTGGTCACCAAATTTTCAACATAGGCATTTTAGGACCTCTGCTCATGAACAGTGTCACTGTCATTTTCTTAATCTGTTCTGAAAACTGATTTCCCACAGCAACTGCGCTATTCTGTGCCCCAAGTGCGAAAACATATTTTGGCCAGGATGTGTAAAATGACAGCTATACTGTTCATAAGGAGGTGTGGAAAATGCCAATGTTGAGAATCTGGAGTGAAAATATTACAAATTCATGAAGTTACGAGAATGCATAGAAACCGTGCAATGCACGCTCGTAAAACAGTCATTTTTTGGATTTTTTTCACCAAATTTGCAACATAGGCTTTTTGAGAGCCCACTTCATGAACAGTGGCACTGTCATTTCATTAATCAGTCTTGAAAGGTGATTCTTTGCAGTGACTGTGAAATCACCTTTCGGGACAGAATGATGCATGACAGTGACTGCATTCATGAGGAGGACTCCCAATAACCTCAATTTGGTGCCAAAATTACCCCAAATGCCCAAAATATGCACCAAAGTTGCAAAAACCCTATTTATGCCATTATATAGCTTTCCAGCATTTCTTCAGCTCGCGGTTGGCTTTGAAGAATGCAGACGTGTTCCCGGTCCACCAAAGATCGTTGTGCCAGGCTCAGGAGGTAAGTATGGGGTGAGGGGGTGTGGGGAGGTAGGGTACGGAGAGGGTGGGTGCAGGTTGGGGGAGGAGCACCAGACACTTTGAGGGAACATTTTCTCATTTTACAGGTTTTAAAAAACAAATACAGACGACATGGGTCTTTTTTTACTTTTGCAGGTTTGTTTTTGGTACACTGGGGTGGGCTTCCAGTGTGCTACTGGCATTTGTGTGGAGGGGGATCGAAGCCAATGGGGATTGGTCCCCCATCGGCACAGAAACAACTGGGGGGGCACATGATGTCAGGGGATTGGGCACCCCCACGGCAACTGGAACTGGGAAGGGGGGAATGAAGCAGATGGGGATTGGGCACCCCCATCAGCACAGAAACGTATCTGGGGGGGTGCATGATGCTGAGGGGGATTGGGCACCCCCTCAGCACACAACTGAAATTGGGGGTGGGGACATTATGTCGACAGGGAGTGAGCTCCCCCTGTTGGCAAATGAAATGGGTCGGAGGCATGCCAACAGGGGGATTGGGCACCCCGTTGGCTTTCATGGGGCTCTGAGGTGGCAGCATAGAGCCACAATGTGCCTGGTAATGTTACACCAGGCAAGGTACCACCCTGCAATGATGGGTTGCTCCCTCATTACAGCGGAATGGCTGACACTGCAATGACGAGGCAGCCCCTGATTGCAGCGGCGAAATCCTTACAAGTTGGTGGCATTCTGCAGAACCAGTGTCATCAGGACACTGGGCCTGCATTGGTTGAGCACTGCCAAGCTCAACAATGCAGTGCCAGCATTGGCCGTCACAGTGCCACACCTCCACAACCCGCTTCTCTCCTAAGCTGCCACATAATGTTTCTTGTGCATGCGTGCAAGCAAACAAAAATGGCAGCTCTACCATCTACAAATCTAGATGTGAAAGTTCCCCAACCTAAACATTTTCAATTTAATCACTATTAGGGATGGTTGTTAAACTTCATATTCATACCAATCTGTATTTAAATGAATTGAACTGATTACAAAGCCAATTCAGTAAAAGTAAGGATCACACTATATAATAATGAACATCACTCTGAATCACCAGATCCATAACATAACTCCAGTTAACATCATAAATGCATATCCCTTCTCCTTGCTAGGATATATTTTGCAATAGCATTCTGTAAAGTTAAACATATACAATTGTAATAAAAAGGTCTATATAATTTCTCTGTGTTCTGTTTACAAGGCTCATAAATACTCGGAGAATGATGCACTCACAGCTTTGTAGATTGCTCCTCACTCTGGCAGTATACCTGTTTAACTGCTTTGTGAGTTGAAAAAGTTCCCCTTCTTATAGTCCTGGGCCAAGGGCTGAGATGGCTGCAACCAGTCAGCTCCCAGGATCTCACTGACGTCACTGATGATTCCATCAAGTCCAGGCCCTCTCCCATTGGAGCAACCAACCATTGCTAGGCATTTGCAACACTATGAAGTAAGCGCTTACAAAAGAATGATTTTTAAGCAGTCCATTATACTGGATTGTTTATATACTTAAGGGGAATATTTGCAGTAGTGCTGCCATGGGGTCCCTGGGGTGTATGACAGTGACTAAAAACCTGTTTTCATGTACACAGCAATGACAATAGTGTGGAGTAATTGTGAAAAAAGTGCACTTAATACTGGGGGTCACGTGATGCATCTAAGTGGGTAGGATGCATTCTCTTTGGCTCCGCTCCACAGCTCAGGAAAAATCAATAAATTATTGAGGCTTAGATCTGTAAACGCATGGTATAGTGGACGATTAGTGTCTGCAAGGTGTTTTGCCTCTTACCCGTATCATTTGGATCACCATCTTTGTGAGGGCACAAACTACTTGATGGAGGCCGAGATGCAGCCTGCAGGCCCAACACATACCCCACCACCCATGCCGGAAAAAGCCAAAGCTGCAAAGAAAACAAAAATGCAAGGGCAGCTATCACCAAGCCCAGCGTGCTGCCTACTCCACTGACTGAAGAAAAGTTTCTACAGGAACTCTCCCCTATAAAAGAGGCTTTCCTGAGCAATACAAGCCAGCTGGCAACCCTCCAAAAGACATCTGAGACCCTATCTCATAGAGCTGGAGATGTGGAGGTGATAACCAGCTCTCAGGAGGACTGGAGGGCTCACCAGGAAACTGACTCAGTAGCCGTTCACAAGAAAGTCTCCAGGCTAGAGGAAAAAACAGAAGATTTAGAGGGCCGCAGTAGACGCAACAACCTTCTTTTAATTGGTCTGCCTGAGGGATCGGAAGGTCAGAATCCTATTTTGTTCATGTAAATATTTTGTGAAAAGATGTCTGTCCCATCGCCTAATGGCACCGGCTACATAATTGAATGGGCTCACAGGGTGCTGAAGCCCACTCCCCCACTGAACACCCTACCTCGACCCATGATATTTAATCTTCTAAACTTTTTGGATAAAGTTCACATTTTGGCCAAACTAAGGGACATGAATGAATTATTGTGGGAGGGCAATAAGATCAGAATGACCCAGGATCTACCCCACTCGGTATGACTGAAGCGGGCAGAATACAATTAATTGGTCTCAAAGTTACTGGCAGTGAGGATCCACTTTAAAATTTTGTACCTAGCAAGACTGCAGATAAACCATCGAGGGTCAATGAAAACCTTTGAGTCAGAAGATCCGGCTAAGCAAGAACTACCCAATATGTTTCCTGACCTCTTTCAAACCCGTAAATGACAATTTTTCCTGACACGATGGAGATGTTTCAGCTTGTCTGGGGACCATTAAAAGTTTAAAGTGTTGTGTTGGATTATAACCAATCTGAGTATTCAAATCTGTAGCTCTGTACTATATTGAGCCAAAGAGATTGGCTTCACCAAGCTATCTGTGACATGCACTGTGATGGAGCCCTGGGATCACACATGACAAATTGGTTCAGGGAGCACCAACCTGTGGAGTAATAAGGACTATTGTGGAACCCTACTCCCAAAATGCTGGAACTGGGAGGACCCAATACACTTGCAAAGGACTCTCTTCCCTTGCGAACAGGGGGTTGAGGGCTGGAGAAGAACATGGGAGTGGGGTGCGTTATATGGGGAGACCAGATCAGGGGATCCAGAACATTCTACCCTGCAGGGTTCACCATCTCACCAGTGGAAAGGCAGAGGTAGGTCTGTGGTCTTGTTTAGTGTTGTGGAAGGGGCGGTTACAGGGATGCATGGTGCAGCCTTCCTCTGTACATCTTTGATGTGGGACTCAGGGCACCTCTGTCAGTAGCACAGGTGATTTAACCACCTGGTGTCCAGTGTTTTTATTCTGGACCCCTCTGTGAATGAATCAATTGCACCAGGTGAACTATGCAGGGTCTGATTCTTAGAGGAGGTTGGATATCACTCAGACTGCAGTGGTGGATTGGAGGGGTAGCATGATGTGTCCCTATATGTGGAGGTTCTGGTGTTGAGTCTGATTATGAATGGAGCAGAGGGATGGGAGGCTGGATATTCCTGCCTTCCCCCACAACACCAAGGGTAAGGTAAACCAGAATGCATTGCCAGTAACATGGTGATAATGGGCTAGGGGGCATTTTGCTGATGAGCGAGGGTAACAAGCCTTTACAGCCGTGGCAGCCCTGAGCCCTAAAGAAAATCTTCCTCCTGTGATGGGGCCAGTGGTGTGGTACTTTCTTGTCTGCCTAGTGGTCTGGTCATTATTTTTGTTGCTCTGGTGGGATGACATTAAGGCAGGTTGCTCACATGAGTCCCCAGGGGATGGATGGGAAGGGGTACACTGATATGCCTGTTGTTTGTCCTGGCCTTGCATGGATGAGATCCGTGGATCCTGTCTTTCCCCAGTACATTGGTGAGAGGGTGAACATTGCTGTGGCGTACTACCTACTCTTTCGGTCCCCCTACACAGAGTGTCTGTCCTAAACCAGGTGTTCCAGGGACGGCATAGTCTGATGCTCAATATAATTAAAGCTGTTCATCAGAGATCCTATTCATTAATTTGGATGGGGGGGTAGTTGGAGTTATGTACACATAAATGTTTGATTATTATTCAAAGCTGTTTAAAGAATGTTAATGTAAATCTGTTATTTACTTGGGACAGACTGAGCAGGGGGGGGGGTTGGGGCCTGTTCTGGTGGTGATATTTCATTACGAGCAGAGGGTGTTGGTGTAGTGGCCTGTAGGGCGGTTGGAGTAGAGTGTGTTTCTGTTTTGGGGATAGTGACAGTAGTAGTATTGCTGTTAAGTTGTTACGTTATTGGGTGGGAGAAGGAGGGAGGAGGATGGATGGGGGGATCGCATCCACATGTGCTGGTACAGGTCACAATCCCAACTTTGGGGTTCTAGAGGAGGAGGAGGGGCCTGGGGGATATTGGGGGTGGGGGTTTTGAAGCACCCTACAGATCAGCTGGCAAGCAGACAGAGATTCTGGCAACACAAATCTTAAAGGATAACTGTGGGGACCACATATAAATTTATTTCTGGGAACATACTGTGGGCCTAAATAGTTCAATGATCTGCCTGCAGACCTTGTCGACTCCCCCAGACTTGGCCACTTTAAAAATAGGCTTTGATCTCTTCTTGCCAGCAAATCTGACTGCCAGTGTTTCTGTTAACCCATGGTTTCTGACAGCGGTTCTCACACCCATCAAACACTACCCTCTCTCACTCCCACCCTCCTGTTCCACAACTGCCCACTTCCCCCCCACCTCCCACCACCTACTAACTCCCCTTGACAAAGCCTCACCTTGGCTGCTAAAACTGCATTTCTGCAGACTGGGAGCACCCTGTCTGAACTGTAACATGATTGTTAAACACTGTACTGCACTTAATTAGTGCTGCATTAATATGTTTCCCTGCAAGTGTGGTCCTGTTTCTCCTTACTTCATGTACCCTGCTTAATGTAGCTGCACACTAATACCACTTGTTAGTTGATGTCTTTCTGTTCTGCAATATTTCATCACCTGTAATTGTCTTGTATTCCTTGTTGACTTGGAGCCTTTGTTAACGAGCCCCCGTCTCAAAGGTATTAATTCGAATTTGAAATAAATAAATATGTAACCACTAGGTGGTGCTATCCCAAGGGCTACTACTCCTGCTTGCTTGGCTAGTAGCAGGTTAAGGGTCTAAGTTCTGAAAAGGGTGCCTCCACCCGGAGGTCAGGGTTGGTAGTGGTCAAGCTAACCTGGGCACAGCCCTCCGGGACCCTGTAACCCCCCTATTTCCTTACTAGTGCCAGGAATAATACACAATAATCACTTTCACAATAGCCCTGATACACCATACAAGTACCCACACTGTTTGCACTTGCCACCAGGGCTTTCCTCTGGTCCGGCCCTGGGGACCGCCTGTAAAACAATGTTATACACAGCAAATAACAGCAGTACAGTACTCTTGCACAAACTGGAACCACAGTCAGGGTAAATGCAAAAAAGAGTTAGATCTGATTTATTTAAGGGGCTTGAACAAAAAAGGGGCATAATCAGGTTAATTTGCTTAAAGGCTCAATCAATCAAATAGTTATGCATGCACTTCAAGGTCCATAAACAGTCATACACTCTGGGTACCCAGATAGAGAATGGTGGGCTAGCCAGGAAGGTTGCAGCTGGTTGGGGCCCTGTGATGGAAAAAAACAACATGCACAACACACACTATTTGTAATCTGGAGCCGGAGGGCTCAGTTCATGAAAATAAAACAAGACAATCAGATGACACACTTTTAGATTAGGCTGTTGTTGCAGGGAGCTACCCTGATGATTACTCACAATACCCAAGACAGGACATAGGCTGGACGAAAATCAAGATAGCAGGTGGTTAATCTAGAGTGCCAGGAGAAGCATTGCCCACACAATTCACCGAGGTGTCATTCCTGTTCAAGCGTGGAGCAGGGGGCTGATCCCCAGGCAGGTTTCTCATCGGTGGCTTTCTCTGTGCAGTGGTGTAGTCTGGCAGGGACAGCATGGCATGGCCCAGGCCGAATGGAGATGAACGTGGATTCAGTCCGATTAGGCTGGATAAAGCTTCCAGCAAGCAGAACACAGTTCACACAGTGGGGAACCAAATCACGACCCACTTTCAATACACAGCACATTTACATGCAAGGAAATTCTATTGTACCAGGCAAACCGCTCTCCGGTCACGATCGCAAAGTCTCTGCACAAACCAGGGATTCAAATGTAGCTGGAAATCCTGACAGGCCGATCGCAGTCAGAAAATCTTGGTCTTCTTCAGGTTAAAGCCTGGTCACAGTCCAGTGGCTTAAATAGTCCTCACAATTCAGATTCAGTCCGAATAAACTCTATTTTCCCTCTCAGGGACAGCAGGCAGACAGACAGGCCAAAACTCAGCCCTTTCACAGTTCTCCCATGCAAAACTACACAGAACTGCTGCTCAAAAATCACTAGAGCTGTTACTTCTTCAATTCTCAGCTCAAAACTGAAACTAGCTGCAGCAGCCTGGGAAATTCCCCAAGATCCAAAAGGTTTGGTTGGCTGATCCTCCTGTCAGTCACAACTAAGGTTCCTCCTTCAGGTGCAAAAAGGCCCAAACTACAATTCCTACAGATTTTGACTCCAGACAGCTCCTGTAGTCCGGCTACATTTTAGGTCCCACCAGTACTGATTGGTCCAATTCACAGTCCAGGACCAATATAGTGGAGATAAACAAAACAGTCCTTGCTGCAAAGAAGGCAGGTTAGACAAATTACATTATCATTATCACTCTAAATGATTTTCAGCAACTAGTTACATCTTTTAACAGAGATCCCTCTCAGATTATTTATGACTGCAATCCAGGCAGCTCTTAAAGAGACAGTACACAGAGGCTATACAGGCACTCTCTGGCAATCACTTTTAAACTGCTAAAACGCAGGACACCAGCCTGGCAGTGAGCATGTAGGCAAGCTCGAGGAAGACTTTTTGGGAACTCCCATTTGTAGGGGGTTACATCCTTCCCTGCCTGGAGAAAACTTGGCGTCCGTGTCAAGTCTATACCATCACGATATTGCAAATGCAAACTATGCGAGACATTTATACCATTAACATGTTATGCAAGTGACATCTGATGCATCAGTCAACCTAAACTTATACCTTTTACTATGCATATTCTCTACACTTCACAATACTATATTCATTCTGACAATACATTGTGCATATTTCACACAGGTAATTTTCACATTACTATGCAGAATCATGTAATAACTTCTTGTACATTGAACAATGTAAGAGGGGGCCCTTCCCTATCAGCTAACTTGGGGCTAGATGGGGCAGAGGCATCATACCTAGAAGGCATAACAATCAACCTGGAACTGGCACTTAGGCTCAGTTTAGGCAGTTAGCTCTGAGAAACATAAACCCCTTTGTGAACCACATTGAGAGGCAAATCCACTGGCCTCCTGGGAGAATCATAACTGAAGTGTACTACTGGCTTGACAGCTCGGCTAGTCTTTCTGAGGGGAAAAACTACAGTCTCTGTACTCTCAGCACTGGTCTGGGACTCTCGTCACTTGTGAGGGGTGCCTCTGTCTGGGTGGAAACGTCCAAACTTGGGGCACTGTCGGCTCCTTGCTCTGCAGGCTCTGTTTCTACAACACTTGACTCATTTTGTGAAGGCTCAGGCACAGTCAAGCTTTGAGGCACTGAAAGGGGTGGTCAGCACTCTCATAGTGTTCTTTAAGTTCTGGTATTTCACCAGAAAGACTCAAACCCTAAGTCCCTTCTTCAGGCAAATCATACAGTTCCACAATACACAGAGACTCAACATCTTCAGACGTGATAGTTTGCACTTCACTTTCTGGGAGCACTGGCTCCAGGGACGAAGCTGGGGGGTAAGGCAGTCCAGAAGGCCCAGCTTCATCCCCATAATTTATCAGGGGGTTACCTTGAAACAGCTGACTCAGTTCATAAGGGGGTAATAGTCATGGTCATATTCACTTTCATCAGAAGTGGACTGATAGTCACTATCATTCTGGGCCTGCTGCAGAAGAAACCTTAAATCTGTGACCACTGGGGTAGGTTGATGCTGTCTCTTTCTTGCAGCAGCATGAGTCACCAGCCCGGGGGGCTCAATTTCTGGGGTTCAGCCTCAATCATGACTTGGCCGATAGGTAGCAAGTGGTTACGGTGCATGGTCTTGACAGCTTTGGAGTTGTTCTTTGTTCACACCTTGTACACAGGTAAATCATCCAACTTTCCAACTACCACATGGGGAAGATGGTGACACCGATCAGCAATTCTGTGTTTACCATGCAGTCCCAAATTGCGTAACAACACACGGTCTCCAGGTCGAAGCTCTCGAGTCTTTACTTTTTTATCATGCCTCTCTTTGTTGACTAGATTTCTCTTGGCAGCCATTATCTGGGCCAGTTGACAGGCATGGTTCAATTGAGCTTTCAGTTCTTGTACATATTGCAAGTAGTTTTTGGCTCAAATCCCATCTGGAGAGGCCCCAAAACAGACATCAACTGGCAACCAGGCCTCTCTCCCGAACATGAGGCAGTAGGGGAGAACCCAGTAGCATCATTTTTCATGCTATTGTATGTGTGTACCAAGGTGCTAAACTGCTGGCTCCATTTATTCTTGTCTTTTGGATGGAGGATGCCCAGCGTGTCTAGAAGGGTGTAGTTAAAACGTTCTGGTTGATGGTCTCCCTGCGGGTGATAGGGGATGGTTCCTGACTTTCGCACCCCCCCCAATAGAGAAAGCATTTCTTTGATTTGCTGACTCTCAAAGTCTCTGCCTTGATCAAAATGAATCTGCTGGGGGAGACCATAGTGGATGAAGAAATTTTCCACTAGCACCTTGGCCTGGGTAGATGCCTTTTGATCTTAGGTGGGAAAAGCTTGTGCATACCGTGTGAAATGATCCGTAACCACTAACACATTGCCAATGTTCCGCTGATCAGGTTCTAAACACAAGAAGTCTATGCAGACTAGTTCCATGGGGGCGCTGGTAGTAATATTAACAAGGGGGGGCAGCCCTCTGAGGCAGGGCTTTTCTTTGCAGGCAGTGACTACAAGTTTTTACATGGTGCTCAACATCGGCCCCCATTTTGGGCCAGTAGAAGCAAGATCATACCAGGTCAAGAGTTCTGTCAATACCGAAGTGCCCCATGTGATTGTGGGGGGACCTCAGTACCAAATCTTTAAAGGCTCTGGGCAGGACAAATTGTTGCTTGTCTACTTTGCCACTACAATCTACTGTCTCTCTCTCTCTATACGACAACTGATTAAGCAACTTCAATCTGGGGCCTTCTTTAAACAATAAAGCAGTTTGCAAGTCAGTGGGACGTAACTTAGACACATCTTTCCTGGCATGCAGGGCATCAAGTGCTGGCTGAATCATAGTATCTTGGGATTGAGCCCACTGAATGCTGTCATTGTCAAATTGATGTAGTGCACTAATATCTAGAGCAAAGAAGTGGCAATAAGCAGCTGGTATGCAGGTGTCAGAAGGGCACAAGCAATCTACTAAACAGTCCACTGTGTCTGCAGACATCTGTTCATCTCTATTAAACTTTTGGCACAATGCTCAAATGTCAGGTTCAGACAGCCTGACCCAATCACTCTTGGAAGTGGGCCTTCATGATAGGGTGTCAGCATCAATATAATTCAGGCCTGGTCTGTATTCGACAGCATAATCATAGGTTGATAATGCAGAAAGTCACCGGTGCCCAGTGGCGTCTAACTTAGCTGAAGTCTGTACATAGGTTAATTGGGTTATTGTCAGTCTTCACCAATATTTTTACCCCATAGAGGTATTCATGAAACTGGTCAATGATGGCCCATTTTAGCACAAGGAACTCCAACTTATGCACAGGGTAGTTTCATTTGGATGTGGCCAAGCTCCTACTGGTGAAAGTTACTGGTATCAGGCCATCCTCATGGTCTTGATACATCACTGCTCCTAGACCCTGCAGACTAACATCCATATGCAGCACATAGGGTTTGGTGGGGTCAGCATAGGTGAGGATGGGGGCGTGGGTGAGCTGGTATATGATCTCATGGAAGGCTGCTTCACAGTCGGGCATCCAGCGGGGCCCGAAGAGTTCACCTGGGTGAAAGTATACTTTTTCTGGTTCTTTAATGGCCCCTTTTTTGTATTTATGATTAGAAGGAGGGTAACCCTGGGTAAGGTTCAAGAGCGGGCAAATCACCCTGGAATAGCCTTTTATGAACCTGCGGTAGTAGCCACAGAACCCCAGGAAACACTGTAGTTCTTTCAGATTATGGGGCTGGGGCCAAGTAGTCAGTGCTTCAACCTTACTGGGATCAGTCTTTATCCCTTTTGTAGATACTATGTGCCCCACATACTTCACGGAGGTTTGGAAAAACTGGCACTTGTCAATGAACAGCTTGAGGCTGAAGTCTTCCAGTTGGTCTAGGACTTTAAACAGTCAGTTCTCATGTTCCTCTAAGATGCTCCAAACACAATGTCATCATCCAAGTACACCAGGCATTCCAGAAAATTCATATCTCCCACCGTACATTCCATCAGTCACTGAAAGGTGGTTGGGGCACCCGATATCCCCTCTGGCATCCTCAGAAACTCATAGAACCCCAATAGACAGATGAAGGCTGTTTTCCCACGGTCTTCCGGGGCCATCAGGATCTGGTAGTATCCGCTGCAAAGATCCAACACCGAGAACCATTTGCTCCCAATCAAGCAGTCCAGGGCATCTTGTATATGAAGCATAGTGTATTGGTCTGGGATGATCCATCGCTTCAGGGTTCGATAATCAACACACATCCTCACAGACCCATTCTTCTTATGCACAACCACAATGGGAGAGGCGTATGGGCTCCTGGATTCTTGTATCATGCCAGCAGCGAGCATTTCCTGCAGGTGTCTTCTTACATCATCTATGTCTGCTGAGGCTAGGCATCAGGACCTCTCTCAAAATGGCCATTCATCGTGCAGGCATATGTGATGCTCTGCACCCTGGACACATCCCACGTCTCATTCCTTCAGTGAAAACACTTGGTCTCTCTGGGCAAGTCTTTTGCTAATTCTAGCCTTCCATTCAGCTGGCACTGGGGAGTCACCAAAGTCAAACAAGTCTGGGGTCACTCTCTCCTTCTCACCAGGGTGCTTGTTGCTGGGCAATACTGCAGTGTCTGTGCAGTGTACCGTAGCTAGGGTGCACCCTCTGTTCACCCGGATCTCCCGATTTGACACATTGTGAATCTGGACCATCACTCGTCATGCATAGGCATTGGCATGAGCAGGCAAGATGCTGGGCTTGATCAATAATCCTTCTGCCAATTTTCCATTGCCTGGCACATCCAACATCAGTATTTTGTTCTTGACATCTTTCCGGAGGGGGACCTCCCCTTGAATAGTACACTGGGTGTTAGGGGCCAGTACCATTGAATCAGGGTCCTTCTTCCACACTATCCCCACCAGTTCATCCTGGTCTACTTCCTCAGGTTGCTGTTGCAAATCATAGGCCCTCTTGATCAGAGCCAGAATACTCAGGGCCCTCCCAGTCCATCGCCCTTGTTTCTCGTGACAGAGTTGCACCAGTCTCCCAAACATATGGGCGTTTGTCCCAATTAATAGCGGGACCCCATCATACAGTCTGGTGTGGGGACACACTTGGGCCAATGTCTCTACTGGCTCCTCTACACCCATTACAGTTGCATGAAAAGACAACCAGAGGTGGACATACCCTAGGTAGGGATAAGACTTGTTGCTCAGGTCCCAGACATTTAGGCCTTCCAGAGATGGCAAAGGCACATCAGATAAGTGTTTGTCATACTAGTCCTGGAATACAATTGTCACTTGCGACCCACTGCCAAGCACGGCCTTAGTATGAATAGCATTCACAGTCACCGTAGTCTCCATTGAAGGGCCCACTATTTTGGACCAGTCTGGAGAGGCAGTAGCAGAGGCCTGGACCGACGATTTAGCCACAAAGAAATTTGAGTTAGGGTTTCTCGAATCCTCATTGTGGTCATTTCAGGCACCCCTTGGCCATTGATTTGCTTTTTGGAGCTCCCCTTGGAGTCTGTTTACTACTCTTTCTAAGTCCTTCTGAGACCGGCATTCTCTTTTCATATGGTCATCCTTTCCACAGTTGTGGCAAATGATATACTCCTGGGTCATCCTGGGAGAGAACATTGTATGAGGAACTGAAGCAGTAGTAAGAGATTGGGGTCTAGTATCTGCCTGCAGCGGTGAAAGTGATGCAACGTGTCTTAACAGTTCCTTTAGAGCCGAGCGGCAGTCAATCTGGTGATCTCAGCCTTGGATCCACCCTCAGTAGCGGATGCCTGAGGGTGCACCACCACCCCCATGGAAGTCACATCCTGAAAGGGAACCAGAATCTTGTTCCATGGGTGAAACCCTTGCAGAGGCACCCATCTTCAACTCTCAGACTTCCTTTAGTAGCTCATCTTTCCAATGCTGGGCCCAGGGCGGTAAGTCCTTTGCATTCTCAGAGTGCTCGTTAAGTGCCGACTTTGGCCCCTGAGCCTCACTTGGCTGATCACTCTTGGTTACTAGCGCAGCAGCAGCAGCAGCAGCAGATATGGGTGCAAATTCCCCATGGGGTCACCTTTGCTCAACCCCCTGAATTTCTTTCATTAGCTTGTCATAGGAGTTGGGCGATTCCAGTCAGATGGCACGGCACAACTGAAGCAGTAACAATTCTGAAAATGGAGCAGATTTAAGGATCTGGTCCAGCCTAGTTAGATCTAATTAATTTGATGGCGAACTACCCTTTCTGAGGCACTCTTGTAGCAGCTTTTCAAGCCAAGGTACTGTACATACACAGACAATGGCTCCCCTGGGTACTGCTGAGCATTTCTTACTCTCCACCACAGATCCTCATCTGAATCTGGGCTCCCATACACATTTTCCAATGCATCAAGATAGTCCTGTGCAGTTGCTTTGGGGTAATTGGCCCACTTGGCATGGATGGTAGTCAGGGCAGGACCTCGGAGGCTCTCACTCAATCTCTTTTGTTTCTCTGCTTCTAAGCATTGCCATACAAGTACTAGAGGGGCAACATAGTCTATCCAGGTCTCCAAGTCATCCTTCCCTTGGGGGGTGGGGAGGGTGCCCGAGAAGATTCTCAGCCTTCAGTAGGAGTCATGACTAATGGCAGGTACAGATATAAGGGCTAGCATTGGCATGGACACAGAAGGCAGGGCAGTAACAGATGCTGGAGTGGGAGGGGGTGTTGGGGAAGGAACAACCCCAGGTGGCAAGAATAGTTTCTTAAAATCCTCTACGGTTTTTCCTTCCTCCAACAACTTAGCAAATTTCTCCTCAAAAGTCTCAGATAATGGTGGGAGTGCATCCTCCCTGTGGTCTTTACTGTCTTTTGTTATCACTCTCCAGGCAGCTGGAACCCCTTCTGGGGCAATAGTCTGTGGCACTTTAGAGCTGTCCATGAGGTCACTACACTCTACCAAGGCTATGAAAGTTTGGGCGATCAAATGAGCCTGTCGACCCACCACCACAGGGTTTTTTAAACATTCAACTTTGGAGAGTGCTCCCTCTACAGTATCTTTACTGGTACCCAGGGTAATATCCAGTATAAGTAGAGCATTTTGGGGGTTGATCTCCTGCATAGTACACCACCCCACCAACTGGTGTACAGCCATTTCTACTGGGGTAACCATTAATCTTTAACAATAATTGGTAGGTTTTTGGCCACTAGAAGGCACAAAATCCCTGCGGTGAGCCTCTAAAAATGTAACCCCTAGGTGGCGCTATCCCAAGGTCTACTACCCCTGCCTGCTTGGCTAGTAGTAGGTTAAGGGGCCTGAGTTCTGAAACGGGTGTCTCCACCCGGAGGTCAGGGTTTGGTAGTGGTCAAGCTAACCTGGGCACAGCCCTCTGGGACCCTGTGACCCCCCCTTTCCTTACTAGTGGCCAGAACAATACGCAATAATCACTTTCACAATACCCTGATACACCACACAAGTACCCACACTGTTTGCATTTATCACCAGGGCTTTCCTCTGGCCCGGCCCTGGGGCCCCCTTGTAAAACAAGGTTATACACAGCAAATAACAGCAGTACAGTACTCTTGCACAAACTGGAACCACAGTCAGGGTAAATGCAAAAAAGAGTTAGATCTGATTTATTTAAGGGGCTTGAACAAGGGAAAGGCGTAATCAGGTTAATTTGCTTAAAGGCTCAATCAATCAAACAGTTATGCATGCGCTTCAGGGTCCATAAACAGTCACACACTCTGGGTACCCAGATGGAGAATGGTGGGCTAGCCAGGAAGGTTGCAGCTGGTTGGAGCCCTGTGATAGAAGAAAACAACATGTACAACACACACTATTTGTAATCTGGAGCCAGAGAGTTCAGTTCATGAAAAGAAAACAACAAGACAATCAGATGACACACTTTTAGATTAGGCTGTTGTTGCAGGGAGCTACCCTGATGATTACTCATGACACCCAAGACTGGATACAGGCTGGACGAAAATCGAGACAGCAGGTGGTTAATCTGGAATGCCAGGAGAAGCATTGCCCACATGATTTGCTGAGGAGTCGTTCCTGTTCAAGCGTGGAGCAGGGGGCTGATCCCCAAGCAGGTCTCTCATTGGTGGCTTTCTCTGTGCAGTGGTGTAGTCTGGCAGGGCCAGCGTGGCATGGCCCAGGCCAAATGGAGATGAATGTGGATTCAGTCCGATTAGGCTGGATAAAGCTACCAGCAAGCAGAACACAGTTCACACAGTGGGGAACCAAACCATGACCCACTTTCAATACACAACACATTTACATGTAAATGATTCTACGGTACCAGCAAGCAGAACACAGTTCACACAGTGGGGAACCAAATCACGACCCACTTTCAATACACAGCACATTTACATGCAAGGAAATTCTACTATACCAGGCAAACCGCTCTCCGGTCACAACTGCAATGTCTCTGCACAAACCGGGGATTCAAAAGCAGCTGGAAATCCTGACAGGCTGATTGCATTCAGCAAATCTTTGGTCTTCTTCAGGTTAAAGCCTGGTCACTGTCCAGTGGCTTAAATAGTCCTCACAACTCGGATTCAGTCCGAATAAACTCTATTTTCCCTCTCAGGGACAGCAGGCAGACAGGCAGGCCAAAACTCAGCCTTTTCACAGTTCTCCCATGTGAAACTACACAGAACTGCTGCTCAAAAATCTCTAGAGCTGTTACTTCTTCACTTCTCAGCTCAGAACTGAAACTAACTGCAGCAGTCAGGGAAATTCCCCAAGATCCAAAAGGTTTGGTTGGCTGATCCTCCTGTCAGTCACAACAAAGGCACCCCCTTCAGGTGCAAAAAAACGCAAAAAGCCCCAAACTACAATTCCTACAGATTTTGACTCCAGACAGCTCCTGTAGTCCGGCTCCATTTTAGGTCCCATCAGTACTGATTGGTCCAATTCGCAGTCCAGGACCAAGATAGTGGAGATAAACAAAACAGTCCTTGCTACAAAGAAGGCAGGTTAGACAAACTACATTATCATTATCACTCTAAATGATCTTCAGCAACAGTTACATCTTTCAACAGAGCTCCCTCTAAGATTACTTATGACTGCAATCCAGGCAGCTCTTAAAAAGACAGTACATAGAGGCTATACAGGCACTCTCGGGCAATCACATTTAAACTGCTAAAATGCAGGACACCAGCCTGGCAGTGAGCATTTAGGCAAGCTCGAGGAAAACTTTTTGGGAACCTCCATTTGTAGGGGGGTTACATAAATAAAGGGAGCGAACGATAAACGTAAAAGATACATTATCCTATGTCATCTTAAGAAATACCAACCAGATGTGGTTTTCTTACAAGAAACCTACCTTAAACAAGAAGACGTATAATATTTTCATAGGGAATGGGTTGGTCAGGCTTTTGGGGTAGGAACCAATAATAACAAGGGAGGTGTGGGGATCTTAATTCATAGAGGGTTCCTTTCCAGTTACTTAAGGAGTGCAGTGATCCTCAGGGCTGTTCCTTTCTGCTACAGGGGTGTCTGAGTTTAACAGAATTGCTTTAAGGGGATCTATGGCCTGAACTCAGAATCCCCGGAGTTCTTCTCTAACCTTCTGACTCAGTTACTGGTTTTCTTGCATATTCCTATCATCCTTGCTGGGGACCGAAATCTAGTTTGCCATCCAGATCTGGACAGATCTGGTCTGCACCGTAAAGGTCTCTCACCAGCTCAGCGGGGGCTGAGAGAGCTTATGGATTCACTGGACTTGGGAGATCCTTGGCAAATCCTACACCCTAATGATAGGCAATACACATTTTTTCTCCACTACACAAGTCGTACTCTCGTATTGATTATTTTTTGATAATCACCTCGAGTCTTCTGACCTGTAATATTTTGCCTACTATGATATCTGGCTATATGCCGATTTCTATGGAGCATTCGCTAAGGGGGATGGAGGACCGAGATAGGACCTGGCACTTTAACTCTGTGCATCTGAGAGATACCCATTTTGTTAAGATCCTTACAGATTTCATGCAAACTTTTTGGAGGGAAAATGAGAGTACAGTGGCTTCTGTGGATGTGTTATGGAGAATGACAAAATGTGCAGTGAGAGGAGAACGTATTGGACTTACTTCTAAGATGAAGAAGCAGAGAGCAGAAAAGATACAACTATTAGCTCAGATCCGAGATCTAGAACACTGCCTCTCAGCTTCGGCCGATCAAGATATGTGGATTCGGTTACATGCTCTCAGGGCCCAATATTATGGGCTCTTAGTGGAACAGGCCGACCTAGCTTTGCAGAGAATTAAATTCTGATACTTAGAGACGGGTGAGAGAGCAGGCAGACTCCTAGACTTGAAGCACAAACAGCTAGATACACAAGGCATGATCCAGAATCATCATCCAATCCCTGGGTGAGATGTTTTGACCTACCTTCGAGATATAGCTGAGGCCTTCCAGAAATGTTATCAAACCCTTTATGCCTCAGAAGGGGAGAGGACCCCTGATGGGGACCTATTAAATAGATACTTAGACTCAGTTCCACTGTCCACCCTTACGGAACCCCAACAGGAGATCTTACAAACCCCTATTTCCCTTCATGAAGTGAGGCGGGTGATAGAGCAACTTCCTAAGGAAAAGGCTCCAGGCCCAGACGGGTTTAATAACACCTTTTATGCCACCTTTATAAATGACTTGGTGCCGTTTCTCACAAGGTTATTCAACTATCTACGCTTGTCTGGTCTGTCAGACTGCTCATCCACCCAGGCTTGGATCACCGTTATCCCTAAACCTGGCAAATCGCATCTGGTACAGGGAAACTATTGTCCTATTTCACTTCTAAATTCTGATCTGAAAATTCTCGCCAAAGTTCTGGCTAACTGTCTCCTAAAAATATGGCAAGGTCTCATCAGTCCAACCCAAATGGGATTCGTGGTGGGTGGTTGTCTTTGGACCATATCCGTAAGGTCCTTCACCTTTTATCAGTTGCTGGAGAGCAGAAAACTCTATTGGTTTTGGTCTCTCTCGACGCGGAAAAGGCCTTTGATCATGTCTCTTCGTCTTTCATGTTTGCTACACTGCAAAGATATGGCTTTCCAGCTCAGTTCTGTGATTGGTTTAAGGTTATCTATCATCAGCCCACTACCAGAGTCTGTTGTAACAGAGTTTTTTCTATCCCCTTTCCATTGTAATGGGGTACCAGACAAGAGTGTCCTCTTTCACCATTTCTCTTTAATCTATAACTGGAACCCCTCATGTGCTCCCTTCAGAGTAGTCAAGAAGTTATGGGCATCCGTGTAGGCAATGACAAGTGCAAGCTATTGGCCTATACAGATGATCTATTGCTGCATCTGGAGAACCCTCATACTTCCATACTGACAGCCGTGGACATTATAGATAAATTCTCTCAAGTGGCGGGGATGCAAACTAAATCTGGACAAATCCAAAGTCATGCCTCTTAATATACATATTCAGAAACACTGGATTGAGAATTTGGGCCTTGTCTGGGAACTCAATGCTCTTACCTATCTGGGGATCAAGATTTCTTGTTCTCTTTCTGCTCTGGTTAAACTTAATCTCTCCCCTATTTGTCACACTATTCAAACGGACCTCCAGAGATGAAAATCTCTTCCACTCTCACTATGGGGGCAGGTGAATGTGCTGAAGATCAACATCTTATCCAGGCTGCTTCATCCACTGAATATGGTGAGCCCATTTCTTTACCAAATGCTAGTTTCTTCAGTTACAAACCACTCTTTCAGGTTTCCTATGGAATGGGAAAGCGGTTAGGAGGGCGTACTCCATATTGACCCATCAGAAAGATTTGGGTGGTCTGTGACTTCCCAACTTTTTTCTCTACTATTGTGTGATACACTGCTGTAAAATATTTAGGTGGCATGCCAACACTGATGGTTTCCTAGCTGAAACATATATTCCCCAATGGATCTCTCTGGAATGACATTTATGCCACTCTTGGGGTTTTAACATAGGTTGTCTTAGTTATGCCAGACTCTCAGAACTCCCTAATTCTCTGCGGAATTCAACAGTCTGGTGGTCTCTCAAAGATCTCCATCAGATCTGTTCCTACCTGAATCTGTCGCTGTATAAAGATTTGTCTCAACCTTCATTTGGCAACCCACTTTTTAGAATTGCCAACCGCACTATTCCCTCGAGTTTCTGTCTAGCCCTTGGCATGATCTCTGTATCTTCTTTGATTTTGGATGGGAAAGTTAGCCCTGCAAATGTGCTTCAGGGAAAGTTCTCTGTACCCACTTACCATTTCTTTAAACATCTGAAACTGCAGGGTGCAGTCTCCTCCTTCCTGGGTGCCTCCCTTTGGCAGGATTCTTCTAACCCCCTTTTACAGGTACTTAAGACACAGCCATTCAGCCTCACCCAATTTCTAGGTTTTACAACGTCTTACATCACCATGATCCCAACAGACCACGGGGAGCTTGCTTCTATTGGAGGCATGAGTTAGACCTTAATTTAGATGATAAGGAATGGCAACAAATGTGGCAATGCCTGTATAAGTATGTAAAGCAGGACTGTGTACGATACTTCCAATTCCATATCTTACATAACCTGTATTTCTCTCCCACTAGACTATACAGGATAGGTAGATTGGCATCTCCCCTGTGTATTAGATGTGGGCAATCAGAAGGTATACTAAAACACATTCTCTGGGACTGTGCTTTGGTGGCTCCCTTCTGGCAAGCAGTTCGGGGTGCTCTGGATCCTGTGTTGGGCCTGGACTCTTACTTAGCAGATTTGTCTGTAGGGACATGATAGATTGCCATAAAGCCTATATGTTCATAATCTCGGTAGTACCTAAACTTGTTATAACACGACACTGGTTAGACCAAACTAGTCCCTTTTTGAGGGAATGGCATTTAGAAGTTTTCCAAGCTCTTGAACTGGAGAGACATATTGCTTCTCGGCAGAACCGACAGGAGGCATTCAATAGAAGATGGGATCCCCTGATGGCTCTTTTATCTATCATGCACTGCACTCCAATGATTTCCAATACATAAAGGGGATCAGAGATCCTCACTTAAACAATTACCTAACACATAAAAATAGACATGTTGCTCTAGTCTCTGTTTACCTGGTAAACATCTAGAGATAATCTGGATAAATCATTCATCTGATGCTATACATGTAGGTGCTCCAGGGGGGCTGGAACAGGACGGGTATGGGGGAGAGGGGTGGGAGGAGTGTTAAAAGGCTAGGAGGTAGATAAGTTAACTTGACAAGGCCTGCTCATTAGTGGATTCAGATTACATAATTATTAGGCCTTACAGATGACTGGTCACAGCTTTCCATTTTGAAATGTATAGATTTAATTATGTATGAGGGGGGAGAAGCTGTTGATGTACAACATGTATCATTATGTTGCTGTGTGTCATGTAAAAATGTCTAATTAAGTATATTAAATTAAAAAAAATGCACGTAATACTGGAGAAAAAGCTGCTGCTTATGCTTTATTATGCAGAATTCATGTAACAGCTGTATGCCACATCACGCTGACCACCCCAAGACAGCCTTGATGTTTTGCGCAGGTGCACTTTGTCAAGAGGTGTCCAGTCTCCCTCAAAAAATTCCCTTAAATACAGCAGAATTAAAGGGACAGAAAAGAGGGATAAAAACATAGAAACAATGTTGTTTCATTATCAGTCATGTCAAGACACAATTCATAACTAATTTGATGGTAGACTGAAACTTCTCACTAGTGAGCTGATAATAAAAATGCTTCATAATGCATCGAAACCTGAACAGGCAACACATTACAGAATGGACATTAAATGACATACAAAATACAGAACACAGTAGCACATACTAGAGTTACAGCATTAATATCAGGAAGAGTAAATTAGAAAGTATAATGACCCCACAAAAATGAGGCCAATTTGATTTTATCATTCAAACCTTTCCCATCATTTCCCCTAACTTATGGATCCAAACACTTTCACGTTTTGATAAGGCTTTAACCAGATCTCCACCACTTTTTTCCCAAACAAATTTTCCCATGGCTATAAAAGATAATTTATGTGACACTGGCTCAAAGGCACCTGAAATGTGGGCCGAAGTTGCATATTCTTCATTCTTCTGGGAAATTGCCCTGACATGGTCACCCACTTCCTTAAATTTCCTCTTAGTCATCCCCACATAAAAAGCTGAACAAACACATGCGGCCATATAGACCACATGTGTTGTGTCACAGTTAATAAATTTAGAAATAACAAATTCCTCATTACTGTGTGGGTTAACAAATGTCTTTGTTTTATAATGACATCACGCAATTTGCATCTGCCACACGGATAGCAACCAGATGGCAACATTGGTAACCAAGCAGTTGGTATACAAGGAACTGGATGTAAACTATAGGTAATCATGTCTGCCAAGTTGTGTGGTCTTTTGAATTCCATCCTTAGTGGCTGTTCAATCCACTGAGCCAATTTGGGCTCAGTACTCAATGTGTGCCAGTTCTTCCAAAGAATGTCCTCAGTTGCACCTCCTTATGTACTGAAAGTGGTGACAAAATTGCACCTCTTCTCTACATCCTACCTGGAATAGGATTTACAATTCTGGAGAGTCTGTCTATCTGTTTCCCTGGCTCTGTTATAGGCCTCTTCTATACAATCCTGGAAATACCCCCTTTGGATAGACCTACTTAAATCTTGGGCATTTTTCTCAAAGTTTTCATATCTATTACAATTGTGGCATACCCTTAAATATTGGCTGATTGGCATATTATTGTTGGTGTGGTTGGGGTGACATGAGCTGGCTAGTAACAACGTATTCCCAATCACTAGGTTTATGGAACAAATCTGTATCAAGTCCATGACCAAAATCCTTGGTTAATGTTAGCTCCAGAAAGGGTATGGCTCAATTGCTACAACGAATTAAAAATGTGTCTATTGCTCTCCTCCAAAAAGTGAATAAACTCATAAAGCCTGAGTTCTCCCATCACCACACCATAACACTATCATCTATATATCTGCATCACTGGGAAATAGACTCCAAACAAGGGTTAATATCTGCATTATATTCCAATCTTTCTTCCCATAGACCCATATATAGATTGGTGAACTTGGCTGCGAAGGTTGCACCTGTTGCTACTCACTTGTAATTAGAAATCCCCCATATATACAGTGTATATGGAGTGTGGCTTAAAGGACTGTGGCACCGATCAGTTCTGTGTGCTCAAAAAGTGATAGAGACTGTGAACTAGATGCTACTGGTACTTCTCTTAATTCTGTATGACTTTCACACATTGTTAAATTATGTTCCTCCAGTTGTATCCCAGACTGTGTGCTAGATGTTACCAGGAAATCTCCTGTACTGGGAGTGGGAGATGAATGGCACATTTAGTCAGTAGACTAAATGCACTTAAAATTTTAATTCCTGCAAATTTTCTGAAGATTGATGTATATGCTAAAATGATCCAATATGTTAGTAGGCACAAATTTCAGTTCTTTCTCCAAAACTGCTGTCTCCTCCACAGATAAGGGACAAGATGACACGAAATATTGGAGACTAGCAGCAGTACTGGTTGCATCCCCTCTTCCCTCTCTGTTGCTGAAACTGCTTCTTTGGTCTGCATTGTTGACTGTCCTAATAGTCGTGACCTCCTTGATTTATGTTTGTCCATTCTTGTGCAACTGGATTGTGGAATAAAATCCGGGGACTGCACCTCGGCTACAGAGGAGAGCTGCCTCTAATGTTAGTAAATCTTCTAAAAGAATAGATGAAGACACATCTGAGTTGCTCACAGCACTACTAGTCTGAGGACCAGAAACCGGCTGCTGCCCCTTTAAAATCAAACGTAGGTTCTGCTGAGTCTTGACCTGATTCTCCCGGCATTCAAACTGTTTCCAGTTAAACACACAATTATTCTGGTAATCACGCTGATCCCTAAGTCACTTTGTTTCTTTAAAGACCTTGGTTTCCATATCAATGTTTTCAGTAGTGTGGCTCAGTTGTGAATTTAACTAATTAAATTTGGCTGAACTTGACAAAGTATTAAGCTCTTTCTCCTTCAATTCCTGCGATAGCTTAGCTTGCACTTTCACCAAGTCTCTCAAAATGAGTTTAATTAACCTTAAAGATGGCTCACACCATTCCTGTTTCCAGGAGTAAAAAAAAAAATCACTCCTTTGTCTTCCAAAACTTGGAAATCTCAGTATAAGGAGACCTTTAAGTACATGACCTGCTGCAACATACCTTTCCAATGTGACCTGTTGCCACATTAAACGCTGTATCTTTAGTGCTGCTCTCTCATAGCATATAAATGGTTCTTTAACAGTGCAGGATACTCTGTTTCTTTTCAGGAGTGTCAAGTTGGTCATTTGTCACTATGCTCATTTGTGTGTTACCAAAAACATGCTTAAAAGAACTGTGTCCAATAAACTAGGGATAAGATCAGCTGCCGTGGCTGATGCTTCTGATGCTGTTGTCATCATCCTGTAGCAGTCCCCATAGGCTAACTGCACACAGTGGCATGGATTCAAGCCTGGCCTTAAACCGGTGAAACAAAGAAAAACAATGGCAGCTCTAAAACCCGTGGTGCATCACTGTAACCATTTAAACAGTTAAAAAACGAAAAATGCACTCAATACTGGAGAAAAAGCTGCTGTTTAAACTGTATTATGCAGTGTGGAGTAATAGTTGTTACTAATAAATGTAGGCATTAAGTGGTGTCAGCATGTTTCAGTTGGTAGCACATCTGCCTCTGGGCCAGAAAGTTGTGGGTTCTAGTCCCACACTGGGATTGGGCTCATACACTAAAAGAAATGCTGGCACCAGAGTACAGTACTGGGGGGTGCAGTATTTCAGATGAGGTGTAAAACCGATATCCCTTCTACACAGGTCCAGTAGGATGTCCAGGTGGAAGTGAAGAACCCAAGGCACTTTTCGCAAGAGTAGGGAATTTTCTTCAGTATCCTGGCCAACATTCCTCTTCCCATAAAACTGGTTCATGTAATTGTCCAAGGCTGCATGTGGGTGTTGATGTGCAAAGTGGCTGCCACTACATACTCAGTAGCTTCATTACCAGTCTAGCATTGCTTGTAAAATGCTTTGGGTTACAGTGTGCGTGAAAAGTGCTATACTGTTTAAATGTTGATCTTTCTTGCACTCAGAGGTCATGATCTCCAACAGAGTTGATACACAGCAGACTTTTTTGGTAGAATATTTACAGTACTAACATTAGCTAAGATGCAATTTAATCTTTGCCCCATGAATGGCACCTGAGGGCAATGCTGCTCCTTTGCAGTTCACAGTGCAATTAAGCAGACATGCTGCTGGAGTCAGGAGCAGTCTAAAAAGCAAAGAGAGCATCATTCCTTGAGTATTTATGAGCACTGTAAACAGCTTACAGAGAAATTATATAAACCTTTTCATTACAATCGTAAACGTTTAACTTTACCGAATGCTCTTATTTAAAGTATTGCCTAGCAAGGAGACTGGATGTGCTTTGTCATATGCACGTATTTAAACAACTGTACTGCATTTCTTATCTAAGAATTTCTACTGCCTTCTGTGTCCTGTGTCTGTTAAATGTGCCGAATATTAGAGTTAAATATGGCTTTCCACTTACTGCCTACATTTATTAGTACTGCCTAGTTTGTTTATATTCTTGCTGTGATTTGCCTCATTTCATTTCCTGCTGAAGGCTGTCATTGTAGTTTTCTATCTGGGTTAGTTTATATTCCCGCCCCAGCTGTTTAAAGAGATTCACCAACCTTTTTACGTCAGATTTGCAGCACATATTCTGGTGCCTTATATCAATGAAATGCTGTCTGTTTATATTTTATAAAATTCTATGCTGTTATTGTAGAAGTGCAAGGGATCGTAACTTTACCTCCCTCGATCCACCCATGATCTGCCCCTGCACTCAGGCAAGTAACAGCCATTTGGAGATTAATAAAGAGCACTGGTTGACTAAGAAGGGCCTTCTTAGTCAACCAGTGCCCTTGATTAATCTCCCAATGACTGTTATTATAAAAACATTGTTAAAACTGGCCCCATGGACTTTAATGGAATACGCCCCCACACTCTCCTTGAGTACACGTCATTACATGTCTGAGTGCGGGGGTGGATCGAGAGTCTGGGAAGTGGAAGGGATTAGGGGAGGCAAAGTTATGATCCCTTCCACTTCTACAATATCAGAATAACATTTTATAAAATATATGCAGGCAGCATTTTGCTGATATAAGGCACCAGAATGTGTAAAGTACACCTGAACCCTGGTGAATCTCTTTAACTGTGGCCTTTTCCCTATCAGTCCGAAGATTTATTTCCCTCCCATCTAAATTCAAATTTCTGGCTTTTTCTTTCTCTGTGTGTAGTCCAAATTTCCCCTTTCATTTTTGTTCTATTTAACGCTATGTCACTGTGAAGCCAATTAGTTCCGTTTGAATTCTAATAATTCTTATTTTTCTAGGCGAGGTCTTTTTTCCCTTTTTGTTTTACACTAGCTTCACCATATTAGTGTGTAGCTTTTATTCCACCTTCTAATTATTGATTTCTAGCTTTCTCTTATTTGGCTGAAGCCTAAATGTTCTTTTTTATAGCTGCATAGCAGAGCTATGCAACATACTGCTGTGACGCAGTAGAGAGAGAGGACTCTGGAAGCACATGACCGGATACCTCAACTGAGTCCTTAAATAGTGGAGTTGAAGCACATGTGGTTCTATCTATCTGCTACTGTGCTGTTCTTCCCCTCCCCCCCACACACTATTTTTCTGCTCCATGCTTACTTCTGGTTCACTTCTGGATTTGGAGGGAGCACTTGTTTTCATCTCCTTATATACATGAAATAATGTTTCCCTGGTGTCCAGAGGCACCCCCCACCCTCCAATCACTGTCCCTGTTATTTAACAATTTTTCCCTGGTGTTTATTGGCACCCTCACCCTCTGATCACTGTCCCTACAGTCTAGTACTGTTTTCCTGGTGTCTCTTGGCACCATTTTCCGATCGCTGTCCCAGCAATGTAGTTCTGTTTTTCTGGTGTCTAGTGGCACCACCCACACTCTGATTGCCATTCCCACTGTCTAATGCTGTTTCCCTGGTGTCTAGTAGCACCCCTCACCCTCCAATCACCATTCTCACTGTCTAGTACTGTTTCACTGTTGTCTAGTGGCACCCCCCAACCATCCCCGTAATGTATTCCTCTTTCCCAGGTGTCTAGTGGAACCCCATCCCGCTGATCGCTGTCCTTGTAATGTATTCCTCTTTCCCTGGTGTCTAGTGCTCCCTCCCCTATTGTTGTCACAGTCTGAAATAAAGAAAACTATCCCTCTATGTTTTTTCAAACTGCAATAAAGAAAATGGTCTCTCATGATCTGACTCCCCAACCCCGACCTCCCACTCAAAACCCATCCCACACCCTCTCACTCACCTAAACATGTCCCATGGCGAAGATCCACTCTCTCATCGAAGACACGTCTTGCTGCTGGAACTGCCAACAGCAATATGAGAAAATGAGGTTAAGCGTGGTTCAATGTATTTCAATAGGGTTTTGAACTTTAATGCATAACTTTGTCATTTGTACATATTTTGGCCCCTAACTGTCAACATGGCCATTGTGAAATCCCACCTCATGATCAATGGTGTTGGAATTATGCAAATCAGGCCCACAAGGTGATTATTTTGCTTGCACTGAGAAAATCACCTTTCAGGAAGGATTTGAACATTTTCACTGCCTTTGTTCATGAGGTGCGGTCATAAGAACACTATGTTAAAAATTTTGGGTCAAAATATATAAAAATGACAAAGTTATGAGCACACGTTTGAAATGTTTGTATGCGTACTCATAACTTCGGTAATTTTTAATATTTTGACCCCAAAAATGTTCAACACAGCCTTTTTTTCACACCACCTCATGAATGTGACAGCTGTCATTTTTCAAATCCTGGCCAAAATATGTTTTCACCCACGTGACGTGGAATGACATTTCGCTGGTGTGGAATCACATTTCAGTGAGGATTTGAAAACTTTCATCTATGGGGTTCATGAGGTGGGGTGAAGCAGCATCTCACTTTTTTTGGCTGCATCAGTACCATAATTTTGCATCCATATTGGCTCTGACCAGTTGTTGTTGATTACTAGTTTCCTCTTTACTAAATTTAAGATATTTATTTCCCTTTCAGTCTAAATTTTTATAGTCCGGCCTCCTAGAGATTAATTTTTAATTCTGATCTCCCACATTTAGTAAAGATTACATTCATCTTACTCAGCTTTCACTCCATTTGAGTGAAACTTGTCTCCAATTCTTTTTGCATATACTGCAAGGTGTGTATTGACTTGTTACTGTTCCACTATGCTGCTTTTAACACTTTCTTTCTTCCCCTGCCTGTTTTCCCTCACCTCTCTCCCCTTTCTTTCATCTATACTAACTTCCCCTTGTCCACCACCCTCCCTTTTTCACCCTTTCTGACTCTTCCCTCTGCCAGTCTCCCTGCATTACCGCACCCTCATCTCCTTGGCTTAGTCTCAAAATCCTCAGGTCCTTCTACCTCCCTAACTTTTATTCTTATCTCCTTGTTGCATTTAGTTGCAGGTGATATTGAGCTGAACCCTGGCCCTATGCTATCTTCCTTCTCCTCAAAGTTTTGAGAGTGGAGCATGTCAACATCCACAGCCTATTCCCTAAGATCGACCTGTTGCGACCACTCATGCTTAACCTGAAACCAGGTGTTTTGGTGATCTTGGAATCTTGGCTTTCCCCCAAGTTCCTTGAGTCCTGTGATGACATCCCCCAGTTTCACCATTGTTCAACAGGATTGTGCAAAGAGGAGTGGTGGAGTAGTCATCTACCTTTCCTCAAGCATTCAGTTTGAGCCTGTGTTCTTCATCTCTGTCCCATCCCAGGGCTAAATAGGGAACTAAGCAGACTGAATGGACCATTGGTCTTTTTCTGTTGTCACTGTGTATGTTTCTGTGTTTCTTGTTAAACTCTCCCTCCCCCAAGGGACGTGGCTTGATCGCCGGCATGATGGCTGCCTAAGGTTTTTGCGCTGTCCTTACCTGGACTTAATCTTTGAGGTGAAGATGTGATTGGGTATTAATTTGATTTATTTCTGTCAGAGGGGGAGCCTACAAATCCCTGCAGCTTGCCAGGTACCAATTCTGATGCATTAACGCACCTCTATGGAGCATGCCTACATTCGGAGTGCTTGCGCACTGACTACCACAGGCCGCTCGGGCCTCAGCCTACACTTTCTGCTATACAGTAGCCTCTGAACAGGCCAAACCACTTTCCAGGAAGAGCTGTGCATATTATCTCCAGGACACTACTGGCAGACGAGGGGCAGCATCTCACCGCATAGCGACTCAACTCTCTCGGGGGTCACATAACACTTTCTCACAGCTACAAACTGGAAAGATATCTGCCTCTTCTCCCCCCCCCCAACACCCAGGGAGAACACGGGCCCACAGGACCACAAACGCCAGTTGCGGACTCCCTGTCATATATCACAAAAATGTTGGAAGCCCTTCTAGTCAGAGTGGATGGCATCAGTACGGCTCTAACCAGCAATGTGGCTGACATCAGTCAGCTAGAGGACAAGTTTAATGTAGCCAAACAATGGACGGAGGAACTGGAGAGACAACAGAGCCTAGTCTGGCAACAGTTGCATGACCATGAGGCAAAACTGGCTAAACTCTGGGCATGCAAGGAGGACCAAGAAAATAGGGGATGCCGTAATAATATCAGAATCTTGGGCATTCCCAAAGGCGTGGAGGGCCTGAGTATGGAACGATTCCTCAATTAATTTATCCCGAGGCTGCTGGGAGAGTGTTGGAGAGGCCCAGTTGGGGTGGAACGTGCACACACAGCCTGGGGTAAAGCTGGCCCACCCAGTTCCCCTCCGAGACCTATCATAGCTTATCTGTTGAGATATTCTGTGAAGCAGCAGGTTTTACAAGCGGCCAGAGATCTCAGAGATATAACCTGGAGAGGGACCTGCATCTTGCTCTACAGGGACTTCTCCCACGAGGCAGCGGCCTGGTGTCAGGCTTTCATACTTCTTAAGAAGACTCTTTGGGACAGCAGGTTCAAATACCATTTTAAAGGACTAATGTCCCTGTTGATCTTTAAGGATGGCAGAGAATTCCTGGCTGAATCCCCACAAGAGGCCGAGGCCTGGCTGAACAAATATTGGCCAGTGACTTCTAAAAGAACTGCATCTCCTAGATGCCTTTGGTCCCCAGGTGATCGAGGTCTCAACAAGGGGAATGGAGGTAAAGCTAGGCAGTTCCACAGGGACCACAATGATGGGCATACCAGTCCCACGGCAGATGTATTCCCCAGAGCCCAATTACAAGGAAAGCAGGATCCTCTTGTGCACTGGTCCATAATCAAAAGATCTCCTGACTTGGGGCAAAAGAAAGTAACAACTTTCAATGAGACAGGGAAACCACAGCAAATGTCCTGCCCAAGGCAGAGATCTCAGAGCTGCCAGCATCAGAGACACCCTCAGCTTCCTAACCCCTCGCAAAGCTCCCAAGAGAAGATTCCTCCAGCGATGAAGTGCTAGCTGAGTCCACTAACCAAATGATTGATTTGATGGACACTGCCACCCCATTGGACTGGGCTGCTGAAACTGAACCCTCAGAATCATCAGAGTGCCACAAGGAGCAACAGCTAGTGGTTAAGCCGGGCTTGAAGTCCTTTGCAGAGGCAGTGGCGGATGTCCCACTGCCACGAAGAGGGGAAGATCACCCCACCAGTGTCATTGTGCCAGGAGACAATAGTTGACTGGGAGAAATTCCTTTTCAGTACCAAGGATACCTCCGAATACCAAGACTAAGCAGTGGACTTTTCTTTCTCCAATTTATATAGAATTTGGAACTGATCCTGTTATAAGTTATTTTTTCTCTGCTTTCCCTTGCTAAGGCCTCAATTCAAAAGGCCGTAAGACCTAGAGGTGTATGCCAGCTGGATAGATCCCTAGCCCGGGAAGCCCCCCCCCCCACTCTAGGTCACCCATGTTGTGGATCAATGAGTGGCCGCAAGGCCTTTTGTACCTTTTATGTCTCCACCCCTCGGCCCAAGATCTGGTGAATGGGATAGACAGGGGTAGTTACTTCACTGATGTGCTTACACAGAGGAGGCTTGACATAACCAAAGATCCTCTCTCACACTCAGCTCACTAGAGTGTTGATCTGGTAACGCCATAGAGTGTTTAGTCCTTCATCTTAATCCCTCTACATCACCACCTCCCCACTTCTCTTCCCCACTTATTTTCCTCCCTCCCTCTCCTTTTGAGGCGAGGCCAGAGAGGCCCCCCCCCCAGGATATTGCCTACTGCCCCATTCGGCTCCGAGCCCCCGGCTCTTGACTTTGGGGAGACCTTCTTAAAAGGGTTGAACTGGTAGGGACTATATGTTCTTCTCCCCTGTGCATAATACCCATAGTTGTATCAACTATTGGCTGGCAAACCATGAGGCGGTCAGGGGATCAGAAATACTATATTGGCAATATACATATTTCGGTCCATGCGCCAGTCACCTACTGTTTCCTTCCCCCTGGTCTTTGCATGTCCTCTCCAAGATGGAGATGCAACCCTCTACTCCTCCAAGATAACTTTTGCTCTTTAATGGTTGATGAGGCAATGGCCTATTTCCAAGATAACTCGGGAGGGGACGTAGGAGCTGGTACTGTCTGGGAGGCTTTCAAAGTTGTGCTAAGAGGGCTCATTATATCCTACATGGCATCTAGGAATAATGCCCACAGGGAGGAGATCACTAAGCTGCAAATGGAATTAACTGATCTGGAGTTGAGGTTCAAGTCCTCCTCCCCTCCCACAAATAATACCCTCCTAAACTCTATACTTGGGCTCAAATACAAAATCAATACTCTGATGCAGCGGAAGGCAGGAGTGGCAACTCCTGAGGTCTAAACATAAGTTCTGGGGGGGGGTGACAAGAGTGGCAAAGTGCTTGCCTATCACCTGAGGAAACAGCAGGCCTCATCCAGGATTCATGCTCTGCGGGACCCAGTGGGGAAGTTGGTTTCCGACCCCAAGAGTGTCAGTTGATGTCATGCAGCAGTTTTACCAGACCCTACACCAGTCCAAAACACCCATAGAGGATTTGTGTATTTCTAGGGAGCTAGAGGGCTTTTGTGATTCTGTCCACATTTGCTGACTTTCTCCAGAACTAGCCCAATGTCTAGATACCCCTATGTCCTCGATGGAGCTCTGTACTACATTGTCACAACTGTCTAAGGGCAAGGGGCCTGAACTAGATGGAATGATTGTGGAGCTTTACCAGTTACTGCAGGATGTAATCTCACCACCACTTCTTCAAGCCCTACAGGAAGCCCATAGCAAGGGCTCCCTCCCTCCTACTATGAAAGAAGCTCTGATCACTCTGCTTCCAAACAGTCTTCAAACCCACTTGATTGTGCCAACTTTTGCCCCATTTCATTGATATCTGTAGACACCAAGATAGTGGCAAAGGTGTTGGCCAATAGAATGGTGGATATCTTACCTTCCCTGATCCACCCTCACAAGCAGGGTTCTCCAAAGTGAAATCTGGAGCAGATAACCTGAGGCTGGAACTCAACTTGAAATGGTTAGCGCTGCAATCACCCCAGCCAATGGCTGCCTTGGCTATAGACTTCTCCAAGGCCTTTGACTCTGTGGAGAGGAAATACCTTCACAGAGTCCTAGACCTATATGGCTTCAGCCCTTACTTTCGGGGTGGATATCTGCCTTGTATAATTTGCCCTCCGTCGAGATATTAACCAACAGAAATGTCTCATCTTCCTTACTCCTTCAGAGGAGCACTCGGCAGGGTTGTCCCCGGCCCCCCTGCTATTTCTTCTTGCCTTAGACCTGCTAGCAAGAAAACTCGTGGTCTCCCCAGAAATACCCAGGATCCGAGTAGGGGAACAAGAATATCCGGTCAATTCATACGCAGTTGACCTTCTCCTGACCATAACCAACCCAAAGCAATTACTTCCCAAGATCCTAGAGATACTTCAAGATTTCACGAGTATATCCGGTCTTCAGGTAAACCAGAAAAAGTTGATTTTCTCCCCTTTAAACTTGGCTTGCACCAAAGACTGTCTCTAGGGAACAGACATTACTTTGGCCTCCCAAAGTTTCACCTATCTTGGGATAACCATCACTACTAGGTGGAGAGAATTGGAGGGAGTCAACCTCACCCCTCTACCGGCTTCATTAATAGCTGAAATTAGCCACTGGCAAAAACTTAACCTGTCCCTTAAGGGAAAGATCGAGGCGGTATGGATGTTTACTCTTCTAATAATCTCTTCTATTTTCCTTAACCTCCCCGTCCACCTCTCCTATAAACTATTTCAGTCCTTGGACAAACTAGTTTCTCTTCTGCTGTGGGAAGGCAAAGCCACTTGTTGGAGTAGGGCTAAGCTGCGGGCCCACTGGTCCAGAGGTGGCCTAGGGCTCCCTTAATTCCAGGGGTACCAGATGGCATACAGGGTAATGCAAGTAACCAAATGGTTCTTGCACCTCTCCTCCAACCCCCTATGTGGGTCAGATTGGAATCTTCCCTATCGCGGAAGATACTGTGAGTGCCTTACTCTCTTTGTGTAACTCCTCCTCTCTCTCCAAAGCCACCCCTATTATGATAGAAACTGGGAGAGCGTGGTGGGCCACCATGGCAGCATCTCACATGCCTAAGCCAGAGTGGGACCCTCCTTTTGAGTTCACCCACCTCTGGAACAACTGACGCATTGCCATGTGTAACAAACTGCTCAATTGGTCTGCCTGGGCCAATAAAGACATTATGCTGATTAAGGACCACTACATGCCTAACTCGAAAGTATTGATGTCCTTCGAACAGCTGAAGGCATGGTACAGCCTTCCTACTCAGGACTTCTGGAGATATCTCCAGTTTCATAATGCAGTCTGATCCCTCCAGACTCATCAGGTGCAGGACAACAAGTGGGCCTGGATGTGTTCATTCCACAATCCTGGCAAAAAACTGGGACTAGCAGGGAAAGTCTATTGAGCACTGCGTGACTCACAACCAGACCTCTCTGAGAAGTGTGGACAGCAATGGGAGTTGGATACCCAGCTGACCATCTCCCCTGAAATATGGAGCCACTGCATCAGGGCCGCACATATGGCATACACAGATGCTAGAAGCTAAATGATCCAGTTGAAAATCCTACTGAGGTGGTATAGGACACCAACCCTATTCCAATCCATGGGGCTACTAAGCCACGCACAGTGTTGGAGGTGCCCTCAAAGTCCCGTGCATATACTACACATACTCTGGCAATCTCCTGCCTTGGAGTCTTTTTGGACATCGGTCCTTGACGACTGTTCTAGAGTGGTGGGCAGAGTGTACTGACATCCACATCCATTGCTGTTACTGGGTGACTCTTCTCCCCTCGACCCTCTTCCAGACCCACTCAAAAGTTGGCTGATGACTGCCCTACTAGAAGCAAAATGTGCTGTACTGATGAATTGGAGACAGCCTCGTCCTCCCTCTATTCTGTGTTGGCACTCCACACTGGCAAAGCTAGCCATTTTTGAGAGACTTACATACTGTAGCCAAAATCAAATTCACAAGTACCATAAGAAGTGGGATGCCTACTTATATTCAGACCTATGCTCAGCTCCATCTACTCTGTCTGGCAACCCCCCAAGAGACCTTCCAACCTATTCCACTACACTAAACATATCAGGCTGACCATATGGGCTTGTGTTGAAGCCCCTTACAGACCGGCTGCCAACTGAGTCGCACCTTCTCCTACCTGGGCATCTCCCGGCTAGACCAGGAGGGCTTCCCTCCCATCCTCTTAGTCCCTTAGGTGTGACAGGTGTAGAATCAACCAAGTATGGAAAACAATTCCATAGTGCAGTATATATACCTAATGCAAACCTCCTGTTCAATATGTAGTATGATGTATTTACAGTAGTTTACTAGATTTCTGATATGAGCACTATATGTAAGATGATGTTTTGTTGTGCCAGGTTTATTATTGGGTGCACGGGACCTCCCCCTAGGGGGGCTCATAAGGTTCCTCTGTTTGTATTATTTTCCAGATAGGATATTGATTTGTTCTGTGATGTTCTATAAAAATTAAAACCTAATAAAATCTTTCATGTTAAAAAAAAAAACTCTCCCTACCCTTCTCTGCCCTAATTTTTATTGCTGGTGTCTACGGCTGTCCTGGCATGTCCCCTGCTTCAGTGACTGAGTTGCTCACCACCATCTCCTGCCAGGCCACCACTGGAGAGTTACTCATATTAGGTGATTTCAACTTAACTTAAATAATGTCTCTCCTTTTAACATGACTCATCTCAGTCCCTACTCAGTATAATTTCAAATCTCTAAATAAGTTCCTCTTGGACTGGGTCCTCTCCTCCCATCCCCATTATACTGTGAATGTTAGTACCCTCTCTGATGCCCTTAGCAACCACCATATCATCTACTGCATGCATAAGATTCATTGTTTCATAGCTCCCCCCATATTCATCCAGATTTGGGCTTTCTGATCACTGGACTTATCCAGCTTTTTTGTTAGCCTGGTGGCCACTGCCTAGCCCCCTGTTTCATTACTGTAGCTGGGAATGATGACAATGCCCTATGCTTCTTCACCTTCAAATTCATGTCTGTCTGGGATCATCATGTCCCCTTTAGAAGAACTAGGTTTTGAGGATCTCACCTCCAATGGATCTCAGCAGAGTTTCTGGCTTGTCATCAAGCCTGTGACCTTGCCTGGGGGAACCTACAAGTCCTCTGACTCTGCTTTTGACCGTACAAGTTACCAGACACTTCATAATACATGTACTAGAGCTACTAGGCTAGAAAAGTTTGAACACTACACATCCACACTCCAGAACAACCTTCATCACCCCTTTAAGTTTTGGAAGGTAGTTTATACCCTTTTCTCCACTCTGACCCAGTTCCCTTTTCCTGTTCTCAGGATGGGCAATACTCCTATGACCCCACTGTAGTCATCTCATCTTTCAATCCCTTTTTCACCTCCAGTGCCTGCTTCCTTCTCATTCCCTCCTCCTCCTGATCCCCTTTCTTCTCTACTCTCTCACTCTCCTCCTCTACCCATCCAACTGCCCCCTCCTGCCTTTTCTCATTCTCATCCACTACCCCTGCTGCTACTGTTAAGGTCATATTGGCTTTAAATCCATACAAGGGTGGGAGCCCTGATGGTCTTGACCCTAGACTCCTGTATCTTTGTCCTCATGCCATTGCTCTCCCTATCACCTACCTCCTCAATCTCTCTCTCTTTCCTTACCCTGTGTGATTGACTCTTGGAAGTTGGCTACTGTCATTCCCCTTCCTAAAGGGGGTGACCACTCTTCTCCTTGTAACTTCCATCCTGCCTTTCTCTTTTCCTCACTCTGGCTAAACTCCAGGAACACCTTGCTTTTTACAGTTTCTCCTCTTTACTCAATCTCTTTCTTCATTCCTTTCCAGTCTGGCTTTAGGAAGTCCCACTACACCTCCACCTTTCTACTCCAGCTCACTAATAATGTCCTATCTAATGGCTTTCAAACAATAAGCCATCACAAACATCAGTGCGAGACGGGTGCTGATAGGGGTTGCCAGCCCAACTCAAACACACAGTCCCAAAGAAATCAGCACTCCAAAGCAAAGATAGCCACGCACAAATCCAGTATAATGTAAATGCAAATTTTATTGTGGCTGGCATTTGCCTTGCTCGTGTGTAGCCACAATAAATATTGCATTTGCATTATACTGGATTTATATGTGGCTATCTTTGCTTTGGAGTGTAGATTTCTTTGGGACTGTACTATCCTATCTGGCCTGGATTGGGGCCTTGTCACCTCCACCATCTTTGTCAAATTAGCCAAAGCTTTTGACACTGTTGCTCACCCCAGTTCTCCTGAACAAACTTAAGGCAGCTGGATTAGCCTCTTCCTTTGTTAAGGGGTTCTGCTCCTACCTTAAGGGCAGGTAACAAGTTGTCCATATTTGAGACACCCTCTCCACTCCACTCCCTATCAGCTCAGGTGTCCCCCAAGCGTCTGTCCTTGGCCAAATTATTTTCTTTATTTTCTAAATGACCTCCCCACTGCCTACTCCTCTGTGGCCATTTACATGTATGCAGATGACACAATACTCTTTACCTCTGGCTCCTCTACCCAGACATCACAAAATGGCTTCAATTATACTTTAACAACATCCAGCACTGGTTCCAAGAAAATCAGTCATCTGTCAGTGCTAACAAAATGGTCTCCATTACTTTTGACACCAAGCAGAGGCTTGGTAGAGTATCCCCCCTTCCTTCCTTTCATATTCTTGAAGGTGCAGTAATCAAGTACCTCAGGGTCTGGCTGAATCACCACCATGATTTCTCTGTTCATGTGGATGCAGTCCACAAGAACCTCCACCCAAATCTGGAGCACGTCACAGGAATAAGAGAAGCATTGTGCTTCCTGTACACAGAGAAAGCCTCATTAAGATAATTGTCTCCATTTTTCACTATGGAGACATTGTTTACAGTGCTGCCCCAAAGTCCACCCTAGCTAGACTGTGCCCCTCGTTCACTCTTTCTGTCGATTTGTCCTTGCTAATTCCCTGCATACTCACCACTGTTCTTTGTATTCCTCCCACTCCCTCCCGTCTCATGATTCAGGTGCCTTATCTACTGTGCCTCCTTTATCTCCAAATTTTAGTTTTGCTCCCTCCTCTCATATATTGCATCACTTTTCTCTTCCCCCTTCTACCTCTTACTTATTTTGCAACACTTGCTTTTGCTCTGTTGCTTTCCCACCAATTAAATCAATTGCTGGCCAAGGGGCCTTCTTGTTCTGCTTCCCTAAATTTTGGGGATTTCTCCCCTTCATTCATTCTACTCCTTCCCTTCTCAGTCTGAAATTTCTCCTCTGTGAATTCTCTATTCACTCCTGCAGTTACTTCTGATATCAGGATAGACTTCTGACAGCTGCCTTGCACCCTGTACTGACACTAGCACAGCTCCTCTCCCCCAGTTATCAAGGACTACTCCGTGCTCCTTATATTATTGTGTTGATACTCGCTGTTATATTCTTTTGCTTGATCTGCAATTTACCCTATGGCAGTTTTTTTTTTCTTGAAGCGTTTGTCGTAATTTATTTTGTTTATACTTATTTCTACATTATGTATTATTTTTGCACATTGTACTTTGCATTTTTTTTTTTTTTTAGTTTTTGTTGACCGGGTAAGTGCGCTAGACAAATCCTGCCTATTTTCAGGCACGACCTGGGAGAGGAGGATACAGAAGAATGCCAAATGACCTTGAACCAGATTAAGCTGTTGGTGGTATTTTTAGTGAATGAGGGAAATTTGGCCAGGACACCGGGGAAATTCCCCTACTCGTCAGAGGGGAAACCTCTGTCCAAGATGGTGGACGTACCCTTGCCTTCTGAGGAGGGAGCTATGGAGGTGGGAGATTTGGTCTCTGCTCCTACCTCTGATCAAATGGAGACCACAATGCCAACAACTGATGTTTTGCCTGTTGCTATTCCTACTTCAACTTTAAGTTATTCTGCTCATACTAAGAATGCTATACATAGCCCTCTGCTTACTTCTTATGGAACTGACTTGCTGACTTGCGTGCCTACAGTCGACTTATCGGAGGATTTTACTTCATCTGATTCTGATAACCACTGTTTGACAGCACAAGAGATCCAGGAGCATTTTGCAATGGCGGAGTGCCGTCTTGCTAGTGCAAAACTGAAAATGCACAGAGATATGCAACGTCTGAAAGCTGACAGCACAGATGCATCTCCCACTTGGGTGGAAGCTCTTGAAGATTTACCTGACTTGTCTCCTTTACTGCCTGTTGCTGTGACAGGCTCTGACCCGACCTGTGCATCGGCAGCTGAAGCCCTACTGCCTGCTCCCCTGCCACCTGAAGTACAAACGGATTTGGTTTCCTTTTCACAACCTGCTTCCATTACATCACATCACAGAGTTCCTCACATGTACAAGACTTATCTACAGTAAATGCTCCCCTGCCGCCTGTAGTACAAACAGATTCGGTTTCCTTTTCACTACCTGCTTCTAGTTCATCGCAGAGCTTCCTACATGTACAAGAATCATCTACAGTAAATATTAATAAAGCGCCTAACTGGACTGTTAAATCGGTGCTGAGAGGCGCTGGCTGGGTTCAGGGTACTGTCCCAGGAAGTTGGAAGTCTGGTCCATCTCCAATTCGGTCCCCCCACCCTGAAGATTTTCCGGAGCTACAGAGCAAGATAAGAGCTTCAAAAGTCACTACTGACCCCTTGTGTCTCCCTCATGAACTGGAGTTTAGACAGAACCCTGTGTTGGATTATCTGAAGGGTTCTCCACCTCAGGCTCCTCTTTCTACTACGTCTATAGAGGCTGTGGCTCCCCCACCACCACAGCCCCGGCCCCCAAAATATTGGGACCAAGCCGTTCATATTCTTCTTTCTTTAACTTTCCAATCCAGGCTGCTAAGAGACACAATGCTGTTCGCTTGGCATACCGGGAGGGGGGGTTACCTGAGCCACCTGATCGGGTCTATGTGGCACATACGCTTATAAAGGATTCTTTAAAATTCTTTTCCCATGAAATATCTCTGGTGAAACCACGTTTGACATTAGTTTCCAAACATCTAGGGAATTGGAGCATTTTTGGTCAAAGTATAATTCTCTGCGGACTACTGCATTATGGACCCCATTTCAGGCTATTCCTCTTTCTAAACCTACTTTTAAGACAATTACTATTCTGTTTCGTAATGAGGGAGTTGAGGTGGAGGATGTTGTGTATTGGCTGAAACAGCGTTGTGATGTCCAGGGACAGCCTGAAGCCATTTTGGATACCGAGAACATTTGGACTGGGGGCTGGAAGTTTAAAGTCTTGTTACGATCTAATGATTCTGGGGTTGTACATCTGCCTAACTCTTTTTTTTATAGGCCGAGATAGGGGGGTCTTGTTCTACCCGGGTCAGCCAAAGGCTTGCTATCGGTGTGGTGACCCTGTACATCTTAGTAATGTATGTAATAAAATTAAATACAACGTCTGTGGGGAATTGGGCCACATAGGGGCACACTGTTTGAATGAATGTAGATGTAACCTCTGTGATGAACAGGGGCACACCTTTCAGAATTGTAAATGGGCTGCACATAATCAGGAATTTCACGATGGTGGAGTGGACCAGCATTTTATTATTACACAGGCGCAGAAGGCCCATCTCCAGACCATCTTGGCTGTACTTCCTCCTAAGGCAGCCCAGCCCTTACTGCAGGCTTCAGTGCCTGTTGTATCCTCTGAGGTTGTACCTCAGATAGTTTCCTTTCACGGATGACCCCTTGCTTGAGATTTCTCCTGTCCCCGATCCTGCCCATTCTAATTTTCCTGTTCTGGACCCGGTCCCAGGTCCAAGTACTATGCCCCCCTCCCGAGTGCTCACAAGTGTTATACATAGAAGGTCACTGAGAAATAATCCTCGGGTTGCACCATCTCCTGTGAGTGGTCTGGAACCCCCCCCCAGTGCCCTTATCTAATTCTTTTGAACTTCTCCAACCCCTTTCTGATGACACTGGAGGTGAGTCTGACTCTTCCTCCATAGCTCCTTCTCTCCCTGATGGTACAACTGACTCCAAGTTGCAACTTGGTACTGGCCTTTCTCAGAAGCGAAAGGCCAGAGTAAAACTTAAAGGGAAGAAGGTGGTTGGGAAAAGGAAATTGTAAAATGTATTTTTTGTCTGTTCTCCATTTTTTTTTGGTGCTATGTTTCACTTTGTTTGCCATACTATTAATGTAAATAGTATGAAGCGTTTGGCTAAAAGGAGATTGATTTTTTCCTTTCTACGGCTTTTGCCTTTGGGTTTAATTTTATTACAGGATACTACACATGAGATCCGACAAGCACAACAGGACTGGTTACTGGGCCCTTCTTTTTGGTCAATAGGTCAGGACTCTTGTTCGGAACTGGGAATTTTAATTAATATCCCAGATTTTCGTTTGCTTAAATTGTTTGATGTAGTCCCTGGTAGGGCGCTCATTATAGATTTTGTCATTGGGTCCTGTCCCTACTGGGTGATAAACATTTATGCCCCTCAAATCAAAACTGAATGCATAGCTTTATTTACTTTGCTTCATTCTTATTTGCACACTTCTTTTCAGGTATTGTTTGCCTGTGACTTTAATTGTGGCTTGAGTCTTCAAGATAAGAGCTCCTTTGCTGCTACAAAGAAACTGTTTTGTGATTCCCACGAATTAGGTAAATTGGTTTGTGTCGCCCACGTAACAGACTCCTATCTCTCCTTTACTACACAACACACCCCTACCTTCCAAAATGGTAAACTAGCCACACGTATTGATTATGTGTTTTCCTCTCCTACAGTACCAATTATTTCTGCCAAAGTTCAAGCGGTTGAGTTTTCTGATCATAAGCTGCTTTCTGTTGGTTTTGGTTCTGTTGTCTCTTCCTGTAAAGGTCTAGGTATTTGAAAATTCAATGCATCTTTGTTGCAGATTCTGATGTTTATGCAGTCCCTTTTGTCCTTCATACAAGCCTGTAAATCTGTTTTTATTTGTTATGAAGATCCTGTTCAGTGGTGGTTAGACACAAAACATGATCTGGTCACTTTTTTAAAAACTTACAGTCATTTAAAATGTAGGAGGGAATATCTAGACTATTTGCAGAAGAGGGTACATTTTCAGTCGTTATTAACCATAGAGTACATGACGGGGCAAGACCTTTCCCAACAAATAAAAGTCCTACAGAATGATATGTTGACTTTCCAACTACGGCAATCACAACAACCTTATTACCAACATAAATTCTGTACTGTTGGAACACGTGATGTTATATGTCCTTTTGAATCTAATTCCCTTCAGACTGCCAGAAAAAATATGACGTGTCTTCTAAATTAAGAAGGGACCTTATGTTCCTCACATACCGAGATTTGTCATAGTGTAACAAATTATACTACAGCCCTTTTTTCTCCCCTCCCTGCTGTGGCTGGTAACAGTGCGACTTTGTATAGTGGCCTTGATATCCCAGCTCCCTCACAGCTATGTCAGGACCAGGCTTGTTCTCCCATCACGGAGCAGGATTTGACATTGGCTATTTCTTCATTACCTGTACAGAGAACTCCTGGTCCGGATGGTCTACCTGCTGCCTTATATAAGGTGCTGGGTGACCATTTGGCCCCAGAACTTACATCTGTGTTTAATTCTCTGTTAACATGTGAATCTATCCCTTTGGAATTTACTAAAGGTACTTTGATTTACATTTATAAACAGAAAGGTGATATCCATTCTCTAGAGAATTGGCGACCTTTATGTATGTTGAACACCGACTTCAAGCTCTTAACGAAAATTATTGTGAAGCATTTGGTGAGGATTGTGGAGGTGGTTTTGCATCCCGCCCAATCCTGTTCTGTGCCTCAAAGGAGAATTTCTGATCATTTGATCCTCCTACGAGAATTATTTTCTCATGGCTATACAGGTCTGGCTTCAGGACTTGTTGTCTCTGTAGATCAGAAGGCTGCTTTTGATTTGGTTAGGCATGATTTTTTATGGGAAGCACTTCATTTTCTGCATGTACCTGATGTTATGGTATGCTGGATTTGTGCTTTCTATAGAATGGCTACTGTTGTACCTGTAGTGAATGGTTGGATAGGACCCATGATCCCCATAAAAAGGGGGGTTCATCAGGGCTGTCCTTTAAGCCCGTTGTTATATGTATTTTTTCTTGATGTTTTGCTCCGTCGGTTGAATACTAACTCTCAGATTCGGGCTATTTCTAGTTGTGTCTTATGCTTGCCTTATAAGGCGATCACATATGCAGATGATGTTTGTTTTCTTGTAGCTGATGCAGCCTCAGTGGTTCATTCTCTCCATGAGTGCTCTATTTTTGGAAACTTCTCTGGTGCTGTTTTAAATTACACTAAAAGTCTGGTTATTCGGGTCGGTTCAGTAACCTCCCCCTCGGACTGTATTGGTCCATTACATTTAGTTGAGGGCCCTATTCATATTTTGGGAATTTATTTGGGGACACAGGACTCAGATTTTTTTTTTAACTGGAATGTTAAACTGCAACAAAGTAAACTTCAGGTGGCCTCCTGGAACCGGGGGCAGATAGGGAAAAAGAAACATGTTTTCTTAATTAAAAACTACTTGATCTCTACCTTCCTTTTTCTGAGTTATGTATTCCCTATTCCATGACAGTTAGAAACTGCTATCTTTAACCTGTTTTTCCAGGCTCTTTGGGGAAGTAGGTTAAACCCGATAAAACAGAATATCACTTATTTACCTATCCCTGAGGGTGGCGTTTGGATGGTTAACCCTTTGTTATTTTTTTCTTGTATTTTTTTCACTGCAAACCGTAGGCCTTTGTTGATTCATGCCCAGAGGGGGTGGGAACCTTGGTTTCATGACTCTTGCAGGATTTGGTTTCATCAATGGGAAACTAATTCCTTAACTGTGTTAAGACAAACTGTTGGTATACCAACTTACGTAAAACATATGTTTTTACGTCTCAAACAATGGAAGGTATCTATTCAGATGTTATTAAACCATTCACATAAAGTTTTATATAAGAATTTACTCCTGACGGTTTGTGCTGTATCAGTACCCTTTGATAAGTGTCCTGGTCAACACCTTTTCCCTTTTTGTTATTGTGGAAATGTAAGAGGGTTCCAGTCAAAATGTGGGATTTTCATTGGCTTTCATGCCATGAAAAGATTAATGTAAAAGCAAATCACAAACATAAGCAGTCCCAAGATAGAATGTGTTCTCACTTATTATGTATTACAGAACTTGAAACTATCTCTCATTTATTTTTTTACTGTTCCTTTATCAAAAATTGGTGGTCCTTTTTGGCACAAGCACGGGCTACCCCCCTTGCTTCAGTTGGTTACTTATTTGAATCTTGTATATGGGTTTCTTTCTCCCCAGTGGTCAAAATGGCACCAGGACACATTGAACCTTGTTTTCGTCTGCATTAAATGGAATATTTGGATGGTGCGTTGCATGTTTTCTTTGCAGCAAATGGACTGCTCCTATTTGGAGCTCGAAAAAAAGATTGTACAAGATTTAAAAGAAATGTATGAGCATGAACGTACTATATACTCAGATATGACTCTTTTGAAACTTTGGAAAGCTCTTCCTTGGATCACAGACTCTGATTTTGCAGTTACCTGAATGGCTGTGTAATAGTTATCCTGTTTTTCTTTTTTTTTTGTATTATGCTTTGTGTACTATTGTACGATTTTTGTCTCAATAAAACTTTCCCCTACTCTTTTCGAGAAGTGTCATGGGACCTTCAACATCCACCTGAACTACCACCAATCCAGGCAGATGGGACCTCGGTTTAACATCTCATCCGAAAGGCGGATGTCTTTCTTTTGTTCTGTTCTCTTCCTCCTACCCCAAACCACATCTGGAAATGAGCTGATACCATCTCAGTATGTCTTCCCTGGTAAAACTTTTGAAATAAATAAATGTGCATTTATGAATTTAAAACTGAAGGTATGTTATGGATCTGGTGATTCAGATAGACATTTATTATTATATAGTGAACATTACTTTTACTGAACTGATTTTACAAATAATCAGTTCTGTTCATTTTACATACAGATTTGTATGAATAATAAGTTTAACTTTAATAACCAACCTTAATAATTAACAGATAAGAGTATACATTTAGGTCTGTTGTTCATGGCAAGTCCACCAGAATTGACTACTTTTTTATTAGCCATACTTTCATGTCAGGAACAATAGAGAGTACTATTGAACCCAGTGTTATATCAGATCATGCAGTGGTGTGGTGTTCACTAAACCTGACCCCCAATGTTCCAAAAGAAACCATATGGAAGGTTAATAACCAATTACTAAGAGATGAGGGAGTTATTTAAGATATTTTGAAAGCAATTGATCAGTACACGGAGGTTAACCTTGGCTCGACAGGAAGAATAGATTTAGAATGATGCACCCTGAAGTGTGTAATAAGGGGGAGAAATAATCAGAATAGCCTCGTACAAAAAAAAAAGATGAAACAACAAGAAGCCCTCACATTAATCAGCAAAATTCACGATTTAGAGAAGACATTATCTCCCTCCACCCCAGAGGTGGACAGACTTAAACTGATGGGTTTGAGGGCCCAGTATAGCTCCCTGCTGTTAAGCAAAGCAGAGTATGCAATAGTGTGCACCAGGATTAACTATGTGGATCATGGGGAAAAAGCAGGAAAGCTGTTGGCCCTTTGTTTAAAAACTCAAGAAGCTGCCAGAATAATTAAGGGTATTAGGTCTAGCTCAGATAACACTATACAAGTGAACCCTAAAAGAATAGTACAGGAATTCATAACTTATAAGGACTTGTACGGACCCATGCCTAACCCCTGGCAAGCAAGAACTAGATAAATATTTAGAGACACTCTCTCTACCACAGATAACAGCAGCACAGAAGTCAGCACTCCTGGTGCCCATAACTGACATAGAAATTAAGAAAACAATTGACTCCCTCCCTTTGGATAAGGCCCCCAGCCTGATGGGTTTTCACCCAATTTCTACAAATCCTTTAGTAAACAATTGACTCCTTGGTTAAGCCAGTTGTACAAGAGGTTTCTGGAAGGGGGATGTAATGGATGACAGCTTCCTGGAGGTCCTAATTATTGTCTTGCATAAGCCAGAGCGGGACCCGGAAATGGTGACTAATTATAGACCCATCTCTTTATTGAATTATGACATGAAAATTATAGCTAAATTGTTAGCAAACAGATTGGTGGGGGTTATGCCCACCATCATTCATTTTGCCCAAGTAGGATTTATAAAGGGGAGAAACTCTTCGGATCATTGGAGGAAATTATCACATATTTTCTCCACGTTCAGGGGCTCAGATGTGCCAGCTGGTCTGTTGTCCCTGGATGTGGAAAAAGCTTTTGATAGGGTGGATTGGAGTGTCTTGTTTTCCACAATGTGCAAATTTGGATTTCCTAAAGGAATATATTGGCTGGATCATTTTCTTCTATATGAATCCCAAAGCACGCATTTATTGCAATGGGGTTTTCTCAGAGAGGTTCCTTCTCCACTCAGGTACTCGCCAAGGGTGCCCATTATCGCCACTTCTCTTCAATATCTATTTGGAGCCTTTACTTGTCAAACTCAGGGAATCTCCCCTGATTCTGGGCATACCTCTGTATGGGTCTGTGTTCAAATTATCGGCATATGCAGATGATATTCTGCTTCACTCCATTAATCCTGCTAGGGCATTTGAGGCCTCCCTGCAAATAATTTTAGAATTTGGTACCTATTCTGACTATAAAATTAATCTGGAAAAAAAGCATGTTTTTTCCCTTAAATTATAGACTGTTAAAAAGGGATATTCCACACTTAGGTCTTCAATGGTCCCTGAAACATTTAAAATATTTGGGCATTTATCTCACCAGATCAGACTCCCTTACTAAGAAACTAAATCTTGACGATACTCTGGCAGCTATACAACAAGATTTTACTAGATGGGCATCCCTTTCTATTTCTATTTGGGGACACATTATTATAGTTAAAATGAATGTCCTACCAAGGATATACTACTCGTTACATATAGGATAAAGTATGGGATGCAGTGTGTTATGAGAACTTAACACACATCCGAGTTGTTGGATGGCACATAAACCCCGAGGGCGAAGCCCGAGGAGTTTATGAATGCCATCCAACAACGAGGGTGTGTGTTAAATTCGAGTTAAACACACTGCACCCCATATTTTATTTTATATAATTGAAGGGCTCCATTTTTTCTATGGTGAGACTTGAGTTTGCAAAAAGACGTGGAAGCTTACCTTGTAGATGAACGTCTTTATTTGTGTGAGGAAAACAGAAGTGTGCTTCAACATTAACGTTTAATTATTTAAAATGTTTATCAGAATAAAGAAAATAAAACAGTTGGAAGTCTATAACTGTGGAGATTCTTTGGCAAAGTTTCCTGTTGCATCGGCTGTTTTGCAGTGATGTAGTCATTTGACCTGCAGAGGAAAGGTTAGGGTTGAAAAGGAGAGCAGTTAGGGATCGTGGCAAAAGTGTGAACTGTATAAGTTAGGCTTGATAGAATAATATGGAGAATGTATGAGATGGAAGTAACGTCGACAAGTAAGTGTAATTTTCTGGTCAGTGATTTTGAAGTAAAAGGGACAGTTGGAAGCTCGCGCTCTGTTTGTTTACTGTGTCTCGAGCGCTTTGCTATGGAAAGGGAGCACGTGAATGCCGTAACACCTACTCAGGTGTTACAGTATTTAACACACGTTTTTTTCTATGTGAAAAAATGGAGACCATTAATTATATATGCTTAACATCTGGCTGCCTATTAAATGGTTCCAGAAAGTCCACTCAATTATATCTTCCTTCATATGGGCAGCCAAGCCCCCAAGAAGAGCTTACCAGAAGTTGACTGCACCCAAGTCTAGAGGTGGGCTGAGGCTACCTCATGTGGGGGGTTACTACTAGGCTAGTCAGATCTCCAAATATATGAAGTGGATAGCTAATGATATAACATTATCTAACCTATCATATGTCCCACCGTGGCTAGTACTTGAGAAAGCAATGTTAGCAGAAGCAAATCTTTCAATGTCCATGTTGTTACATAGCACAACTAAAAATTTACCAGCTAACATCTCCCTCTCTCCTATTGGGATCTTGCTAAAAGCCCACTCCCAATTATGCAACTTTCTAAAATATAAACACTCTCAGGACTGGAATCAGCCATTAGTAGGGAATCCAAATGTCAAGATAGGTAACAAGATGATTTCTAAACTTTGGATCCCTCAGTTTCAACACACAAAGTTAAAAGATTTTCTGTATCCAGAGGGGAGATGTCTCCCGGTGCTGGACAGTCTTAATAAATTTTCACTAAATAAGGGACAAATGTTCAGCACATATCAGATATCTCACCTCCTGAACTGTCTGAGTAGACATTTGGTGACAGAAGGCAAATTTAGTGAACTCTTTGCCACCTTAGCAGAAGTAGTACACCTTCCACATGCACTAGCCCAGGTGTACAGTTCCCTTTTGGGACAGGCACCTATTACTCAAGAAGGAGGCCCAAAATATTGGACTAGTCAATTTCCATATCCTAGTATTAACTGGAATAAAATCTGGGAAGATACATATATTTACCTATCCCAAGACAGGCTGAGACTAACACAATTTCAATTCTTACATAACTTATATTGGATGCCCCTCAAACTTTTTAAGATGGGTAAATCCTTAACTCCAATTTGTACTAGGTGCAGAATGGAAGAAGGTTCCCTCCGTCATTTGTTCTCAGACTGTCTCTCTGTCCAGGACCTTTACACCAGAGGTTTGTCTTATAGGGAATTATTCTAAGATACAGGTCAGAACGTGTAGATACCACATGGCAATGATCTCCTTAACACTTAAAAAACTTGTCTTAAGGCATTGGATTGACACCCAAAAAGCTTTCTTATACAGAATGGCTCCAAGACCTTTTGTTTAATCTGAGGGTGGAACAATTTAGAACTCCCTGGGGCCATTTCCCCCTCCAGATACAAAAAGATATGGGCCGGGGATGCACGCTATGTACATGTTACAAGTTGGAGTTCCACTGGATTGAGAGATTCTGAGGCCTCAGGTTGTTCTTCTAATACTGGGTAGTCGTCTGCCACTCAAGACCTCAATCCAATGTATCCCTTGCTGTCCTTCTGGTTTTAAGGCACAAGGGTGTGAATATATATTCAGCTGAAGGGGGTGGGATGGGATGGGAGGGAGGATAAGGGAGTATCATGGGGTAAGGGGTAAGGTAATAGTAGGGGTAGGACGTATGGGGTGGGGACATGACACAATATTGCCTATGTTTGTATTATTGCCTGTGTGGGCACTTACAGTATGTCATTGTGTTTGCTGTGCCATGTCATTTGATGTGTGTTGGATAAAACAATAAAAAAACTAATTAAAAAAAGAATTAACAGATTAACTTTTAGAACCAGATATAAACTGAATAACTTGCCTTTATGATATATGAAACATACATACTTGTATTATGTACCTCTTTATTTTTAATGGCACAGATATGCACCACACATATAATGATTCTGGTGGAGGAAATAGTTACATGAGTACATTTTGGTGATTATAAATGTATAATAATGTTGTTTTGGTTAAAGACAATCTGCTGAAGCACATTGGGGAGGACACCATGTGATGGAATGGAGAAGTACAGAAGTGTATGTTTTGAAAGATGTAATATTTTCTGTCAAATAAACTTTTTGATAGAATTATTTTAATTTTCTTAGACATAGACCTTCTCCCTGAAGAAACCAATGTATAGTCCAGGAGCCAATTTTCAAAAGGGGCCTAGAAAAAGGGTCACGTAGTGCACCCAGTATTTGGAAGGTTCGACTTGATAATCAGTTAGTTGGATGTTTTGGGCATAGCCTGAGACCTGTTGTACATCAGAATTGTAGTATCACTAACACTCGACAATCCAATTTTCAGTGCCTTGTCCAATTGCCTTTCTGCCTGCCTTTGCAGTGTAAAATTCTGTGTATAAGTCTTTGGAAGTTTTTAGTTCATGAACTAACCATTAGATCGTTCCCAAATTTGAAACATATTACAAATATGACAAGATATGTATGTCAGCACTATAACTTTGGCTGAATAAGTTTGATTTCCATAACAATTATGTTTTTTTTTGAGAATGAACTTTGCGGATATTTTTTGTCTGCAAAAACTGTAAGATTGACTATTTTGCCAAAGCCATGTACAATACTCTTTTCAAATGAGCTCAGAATATGTATCTAGATGGTAACAACCTCCTTGGGTAAAGAAATGGGAAATGTGTTCATGGCTGAGTGATTTTTGGGCAAAACACTTACAGTATTTCTGAAAAATGCAATCATGGCAATTTTGGCAAAAGTACTGTATATTACTACATAGTTACACTGTGAATGTGTATGTATGTGACATATATACTGCATACAGTATGTGACGTGACACCCCAAAACCTTGAATTCTTACAATGAAAGAAGAAGAAAATTTAAACAAGGTACTGAAGTCACAGATTTTTACTTCCCAAAACATAAAATGAATACAATGAGACTCCACATATTCAGAAAGTTGTATGCTTAGCTATTCTGAAACACTATTTTGGAATACAATTTAAAAATAAATGCACAAAAGTATTCTGTATGTGGTTGAAAATTCCAAAACTGTAATATATGTTTCAAATCATCTCAATCATTTTCATTCGAATCATCTTCATAAGCAGTTGCTCTATGGGCATTTTCACACACTCCGCCTGCCATGCAAAAGTGAGCTTCAGTGCAGACTAGATTGTTTGCTTTGCACTGGCACAGATCAATCCTTGTGCATGCAGATTTCTGACATCTGCATGATGTAAGTTTCAGCAATCCACTTGGAGAAGGTTCTTTTGACATGAGAACAGGGCTGAGTTGACCATCCAAAAGGTGCCTACCAATGTCTATTTGGAGATGGGAGGTTCGGAACTGCTTGCAATGAAAGTTTCCATACAAGCTCCTGGAAGTTGACCCTTTCTATACGGTGTTTAAGGTGGTTGGATGTAGGTGGCAGATTTTCATTTCTTTGTCACTTTTGACAGAAAAGCCAGTATCAGGTGTCATCAACTGTAATTCTAGCATTCCTTAAGGCATACATGGCACATACAAACTTCTCACAGGACCTCACTTTATCCATGGACAGTTCCACACTTTCCCCAAGCTGTGCCAAGCTCTGTTAACATTCAGATTCCTTTAGCAGTTAAAAAGGTTTTTTCTTGCCTAGTTCAGAGAAAGCACTAGTGCTATCACAACCAGTCAGCAAATGAAAGCATGCGAGGGAAGAACACAGTGTTGGACCTAGCCTTTCTACAATGTGATGCATTGGTATGTAGCATAGCTTGTGTTTTATTCTCATGTGAAACCACAACTCAGGACAGTGAAGTGAGCTATATACATGTGTACTTGGTACAGCAACATATGTATCAGGGGACTGTATTACTACTCTTGTGTGGTCGTCAGAGGCATGGAGTGCATGCAGCATCATGCGTGTGTCTGCTTCCTTGTGATCAGATCTGAGCTCATCAAGAGGGCTGTGACTGACTTAGAGAAATTGAGACAGCATCCATACCATCCTTGAATCTGCCAGTAAGAATGATGCGCTTGCCAGCAGGCAATATCTTGAGACAAATGTTACACCACCCTTCACTGAGGAATGCCACCAGATTAGCCTTGTTGACTGGATTGCCAATATACTTCCTCCACTGCCTTGCGATAGGAGTGTTCAGTCCAGCAATCTTTACTTTGAGCACAGCCGATGATTCCCTTTTAGTACACTTCTCTGCTTTTACAGGCTCTTTTCTGTCATATCGGTCAAAAACTATGTCGACTCTGTTGTAGCCCTCCTGACTCAGTGATGCTGTTAGGATCTCCCACTACTTATCAGCTAAGTCTCCAAATGTAGTTGAACCTCCTGTTTTGATCATTTTCACAGTGGCCATGTCATCCATAATATAGACTATAGACACCAGCGTATCTGAAAGGGGAAGCCTTGGGTGATCTTCAACTTCCTTCTCTAATTCAGGCAACAACGCACTCTTAGTGTTCTTTCTGAGAGCTCCATCTGAATGTGCCAAGATGAAGGGAACAGCAGAGAGTTCACAGGTCAGAACTTCTTTTAGATCAACATCTCTGGACTTCGCTGCAACTGTCAGTCTTCCAAAAAGTTCTCAGTCAGCATTCCATGTGATGCACAATGTGCAATGTCCTGATTTATCATAATTATGTGCCTTTCATCTGCTTCATTCTTACATTCTGAGCTGGAATCACCAAACTGTATCTAGATCCTTTTTTTGTAATGATCTATCGCAAAAACCAGCAAAGGCTTTGTAGAATAATTTCCTTTGACTTTCTGAGTGTGAGATTTACAGTATCAATTATTTGATGTTGATTCCCTTGCAGTTCTCCAAATCTGCCTTCAGTATCTGTGCTGCATGAAAGATCATCTGAATAGGATTGTCTCTGTCCTTCTTAGCTACTCTACCCTCTGCAGATTCTAAAGTCACCAGGGACTGTGATTTCGTGGAGCAGGCAGTCAAAGCTGCATTAATTACATCTTGTAAAGATATGTCTCTAGAGTAAATGAGTTCTGATTTGGAAGGATTCTGTTGTGGGTGGAATATCAGTGAATTCTGAAAGTGAATCTGCAGCCTACTGTTCAGTCACCAGGAGAGGTAATTGTCTGCTGCAATACCCTTATTTTTTTCAGATAAGACTTGAAGTGACCTAACAGAAATGTCATGGTATAAGCCCTTCTTGCATTAATACCTGGTTGTATCTCTGTCCCTTGCTCAGTGAATGCCTGTGAGTGCAAGTCCTCATCAACAGGTTCTTTGTATGATGAAAAGTTCACATTTTGCTTTGCTACATACAGAGTTCTGCATATTTCATGATAATTTGCCTCTGTAGCAATTGGGTCAGCATCCTGACTTTTGGTGAGCATTTCAGCATCTGCCTTTTCCTCTGCAGCTTGCCCTATAGCCTTGCATGCAGAAAATGAAGCAACTGAGAATAGTTTCTTGACTTTTTTGTGGGTTTTCTTTTGACGGAACATGCACATTGACCAGTCCATCCCATGTGATCAAGACCTTACTGATCTAGCAGTGGTAGGCAGTCCCCCCCACCACCATTTTTTTATCTCAAGAAGAACAGGAGTAAGGGTTAAGGATGTCTTCTTTGCGAATTTAAGATTAAGGTCACTGGTATATTTGGCATAACAGTTTCTGTGCCATACAATACTGATTTCAGTGAACCTGTCAAAGTCAGACTTGAGTCTTTCATGGACTTAGTCTTCTTTGTGTTGTATGGCATCTATGAATTTCGAGATAACAGTTTATGTCACATTGCTAACAGTTTCTCTGCTGTCTGCCTGGTATATAATGCATTTGCTCCAATCAGTCCTCTTGATGCACTTTGAAGAAAGAAGATGAAGAGCTACTTCATTGTCACATCTGTTATCACTGTTCATTTTTAGTTAATCTGAAAACAGAAAAAAATGTTTGTTAAAACCTTGTGTGTTAGGAAAATGTGTAATTACAATTATAACAAATAACACTAGATTTCATCCTCTTGTGTTTTAAAGACATTGTAAATTGCTTTATTAAAATGTGCACACTTACATAGACAGCACTCATTAAAGGTTCAAACCCACAACTTGCACTCATTCTACAACATCCCCTTGACCTTGACCCATGACCTTTGCCTTTTGAAAGTTGACCATTAAAGTCCTGGCCCCACATATATAGCTCATCTAGGAAACATCAAGATGAACGTGCATATCAAATTCTGTGATCCTATTATTATCAGTTCTTGAGTTATCATAATGACCCTATGATATGTATCCAACCTTGACCTTAATCTTTGACCTTTTTACTCCAGATGTGTTGTACTGCCAGAGTATGTCAAGATGAATGTGTACAACACAGTTGGTGACCCTTTTGCAATCAATGTTTAAGTTATCATGTGGACAATCCCATATACCCATGTACTGAGACCGCTATGCACACCATCCTATTCATGCCAGCATAACTAATTAGTGATACCACAAATCCATAGTACAACAGGTCTAGAAATGTGCCATAGGTATGCCTCTAACTGGAGCAAGTGACAGCCCTTCTGAATACTGGGTGTGCTATGTGGTCATTTTGGACCGAACATTAGCTCCTGGACTAGTAGGGCAAAACTTTGGGCTAGGTCTGGAAGGTGCTGTTTGATTATCTGATTAAAGAGAAGAGTATTTGAAACCATTATTGTAGTGTGTGGCTGATTTGTCCAGAAGGACTTTTTCTTTGCAGTAATTTTGCCTCCTGGCACTGAGAAAGAACTTTGAACTATATATATATATATATATATATATATATATATATATATATATATATATATAATACACACACATATACACAGAAGGGTACCCATAAGGAACATAAACTGGACTTTGCACCAAAGTATCCCAATTTGCCTGGGTCTTAGCTGAGCTACTCATGTGCCTCCATGCTAGGGACTCTGCACTGCACCCCTATAAGGCCACTAATTCACCAGTGTACATAGACAGGTACAAACAGCTCTGACTTGCCAGCACCAAAGCTTCCAGCATGGCCAGTATGGAATACTTTGATTAAAATTTCCAGAGAAACATTAATTGTGTTTCTCAATTCTAGAAAGCTGTACATTCCCTTTGTAATCTTCCCAGTCAGTCTCTGATTACTCAAACTTAGCAGTTTTCTTGCCTACTTGAGAGGCACACAGAGGGAAGGACACACCAGAGTGTGGTGGTACACTCACAATTAGGTAACAAAAAACACCACCATAGAAGCACAACAGGTGGTCACATCAAGTTGTAGGATTCAATCTTAATCCAATCTTTATTATGCTATCAAAAAAACAAGAAAATAAGCCATGGCAAAGGGAGACAAACTGATGGCCCCAACATTGTGTGTAGCTATGCACTTTAATATGAGGCATAATCAGTTTGTGTTCAGTGCTCCAATTAAGTACTCTAGAGCCCTTTAAGAAACAGTACCTAATTTCTATAGTTCAGTGACTATGAGCTTCAGGTATCCCCTTTTGCAAAGTGAGTAAACAGATATACACTTAGATTGAAAATCTAGTGCAATATAAAAACAAGTTCATTACAGCAGTGCACAAAAAAAATAAAAACAGAAGTGAAACCCAGACCCAAACAACACCCAATAAAAGCAATGCTAAATGGAGACAATATATGGATATTAAAGGAAGTGTTAAAGGATGGTGAAGATAAACAAAAAAATGAAGGATAGAACTGAATTGGGGGGTGCACACCTCTTTTGGGAAAATAAGTTGGGGTCAATATATATTTGAAAGGATGGGAGAAATTATGGAGGAATGCTTATGAAACTTTATGTGAAATGCAAGGAAAAGTAATACAATACAAAACCCTACATTATGACTATTATGCACTGGAAATTATAAAAAAAAATGTGATAACTCAGAAGGGAGAAAATGTTAGGGATGTTGAGATGTGTGGAGGAGCAAATTTACTTCATATCCTTTAGTTGTGCTCCAAATTATCTTCGATATGGGGTTAGGTTATAGGGTTCTGCTCTCAGTTACTGTGAATAACTATCCAGCCAAATCTGATAGTACAGTATCAGGAGGTTACTTCCCTTTTCACTTTACAAAAACATAAGCACATTTGTTTTTTATCTGTATGCCTGAGACTTATATGATTCATCTTTTCAAAATGAAAAAGCATAAATATGCCCTCATTTGATGAATGCTTCAACTATCTAGGCAGATTGGCATTTAATGAAAATTTGAGAAATACAGCCATCAGTAATCTTCACCTCTCAGGCTTCAGTCACCGTTCTTGAATAAGTTAACCAATTGCCAATAAAAATAATGTCACAATATTATTTATTTATTTTATTTATTTATTTTGCTTTTGGTAACTGGGTAAGTGCACTAGGCAAACAATGCCTATTTTCAGGCACAACTCAGGAGAAGACAGTTTACAGACATACAATATACATGTGACACAGCACATGAAGGTAGTACAAATCAGAGTAAAACAATGTTTTGATAGTAGATACAAGCGCATTGACAAAATGAGAGATGAAAGTATACAGAATAACTCATAATGCTTAAATAATACCACAGATTATTTTTTTAGAATAATTTTAAGATTTAATGTATTAGTATGATGCCTTTGTAATACCTATGCATATATGCTAAATAATCAGTTGATGTAATTGCAATATAACAGTAAGTGGCTCCTCATACATTTACAAGTACGTGCATAACATGATGCTATTAGCCGTTTGCCATTCTGCCCCTAACTTAGCTGTGTGACTCCAGAGTGACTTTAACAGTGTCTAACATTGGTTCTGCATGAGTCTGCTTACCCTGAATGCAAAAAATACATTCTCTTTAACCTTTAGCACCAAACAGCATCTACAGTAGCTGGTATCCAGACTCTAGTAAACCAGAATGTACCAAGCTCTACCTTTAGCTCATGCACCACGTTTCAATCACATTTCTTATAGGTTCCTGTATTTTAGGGATGCTATTGGTGTATAGCTTACATAAAAATCAACAGGACCCAGTGTACCCAATAGCTGCTTAAAAGATCCTTTCATTGTTTTTGCTTTCTTACTTTTTCTCACTGCAAGATTTTCAATTAAAATTGTGGACTGATAACAGTTGAGTAGGAAAGTAAAATAAAAAGTAAAGTATTGTAGGCTCTTATAAGCAGCATGCATATATATCTTCTATATCTATCTAGCTGTCTATTGCTTTTTACGTTTGTTTTTTCCATTTTCTCCCCATACACCTCCCTCCCCCTCACAGTGTGAATGTGCATATGTGGAGGCATGTGCACATCATGTCTCTGCGTTTGTGTCTCCTGACCTCCGGCGCTGCCCTCCGGCCTCCACTAGAGGCAGTCAAGGAGTGGGATGACAGCCCCCACTTCCTTGACAGAGGAGAGGAGAGCAGTTCATCTGATGCTTCATCCTCTCCCTCCCCTGTCGACTCCCGGCAACCCGAGGTTGCTCCAGACCCTGGGTCGCCGGTGTGGTGCGAGGTGTGGCGTCCAGCACCTCTACCCTCAGCACCACCGGGCCAGCTTGGATTCTGTTTATTTTATGGTATTTAGACTTCTATAGTCTTTTTGGTTTCTTTAATTGGTATTTTTATCCCAACTTGTCTGACAGCCAGGCCCCCTCCATCACCTGGTTTCCCACAGACTTACCTTCCAACCTCCTTCATCCTCACAGTATTTCCTCCATAGTGGGGGTGGTGTCTTGATGACCACAAAATGGATCCTCAGCCAAGTCTCTGGTAGAGTGCCTGTGAAGGTTCAGACCTCTGCCCAGGTGCTAGGGTTTCACTGCTTCAGTTTTCCCTGTGGGATGCTGGCACTAGTGTGCACACTCTACAATGCATGATGAGCATGCAGAATGTGTTACTGTCGGAGTTCCCCCATTCTCTGTTTCTCCGAGTACACTGCTACTTGTGGTCATGCAGATGGCAGTAATGGACCACAGCTGACAATCCCCCCCCCCCTCCAAGAGGAGCAGGAGAGAAACTTCTGGGATGCTTGATCCTTTTCTCTCCCTAGACATCCACCCACTTCTGATCCTTGTTTGCCAGTGCTCCAGGTGGTAGCTAGGGCTGGGAGAACTCAGTGAAGTTCTCACCCTTATTAAATAAGTACGGGAACATTGTGGAGTTCCGATTTGCTCTGATTAGTTCTGATTATTTATAAAAATTTGATAAAATGCATAAAAGTGGCCAAAGTTGGTCATATTTAACACAGAGGCCCAAAGGAAATAATTTAATGAATTATTTGTATTAAAATTACAGTAAAACTGCTAAATAAACTGCTAAATAAAAGCGACAACTACTAGCTGCTTCATGGCTGGCCTGCACTTGTGGCATAACTCAAATGAACAGATGCAAAGTAGGGTGTTAGATGCACACTAGAGCAGACTAGATAGACCTAGAAGCCTAATTTCTGCTGCCAGTTTTCTTTTTTGTGTTTTATACATATTCTGTTTATACCTCCTGAAGCCCTGGCAGGTGGCTTCAGCCCTCCTGATGGAGGGACTCTCTCTCTGGTCTCAATGCCACCACTCATGCCACCTCTGGTAGTTCCACCATGGATTACCCTGTGCAGCAGGGCCAGGAAGGAGGTGGCCTGCTTCACCTTCCTCCAGAGACCCAATCCAGAAGCCAAGGTCAGCTCTCAGGTGTGGCAGACCATCACAGAGCCTGCTAGGCTCTTTTCCTCCATTTTTCTCCCGTCCCCCTACCAACGTGAAGTTGTTGGAGAATGGCACCTGACCCATACTGCTCTCCAGTCACCGCCAGAGGGCAGTCAGTGAGCGGGATGACAAGTCTCCTTCCCCCTGAAAGAGGAGATCAGTCCTCTGGATGCTCAATCCTCTCTCCCCCCTACTGATCTCCAGCACCCCAAGCTCATTCCCGAACCTGGGTAGCTGGTATGGTGTGAGGTGTAGCAACCAGCGCCTCAAACTCCTGCACCACCGGGCCAGCTGCTGTCAATTTTTGTATGTTCATATGTTTGTATAACCTACTCAGGCCTGTGACATGAGTGTGCTGGGGGAGGGGGAGAGAGAGAGAGAGAGAGATGGACAGATACTACAAAGCAATACCATGCACTGCAGGCAGCTGAAATATTTTTTAGTAATGCTGCTGTGTGGGTATTATTTTAATGGATGTTCCAGTCAGAGCAAACCAGGCCAAAGAAATGAATGATCAGAATGAGCAGCAGTAAGAGCCTACCCATGTGAATGATGCTATTGCATCACATGTCCCAGTGTATTGTGGTGTGGTACACTACCTGGTCCAACAGGTGGTAATGTTGTCTAGAACTGCTTCTACTGATCAACACATAATATGTTTATTAAACAAGAATTAAAAGACATAAACGTAACTCAGGTGGACCTGTGTTGGAATAAGGAGGGAGTAGGTGGCGAGGGATAGGGTCTGATTAGATTATGCATGAAATTCAACTTTATTGCAGGCTCTATAGGTAACATTGTGTGGAGAAATTGGCAGATTTTACTTGCAGATGAGGAAGTGGGATTGGAAGTGGGTGCTAGTCGCCGGGTGACCTTTAGAAAGGCACCTGGCCTGAGAGATAAGTTAGTACAGAGTCATTTTCAAATAAAAAAAAGCCTGGGAAAGAAACTTGGTTACCAAAGAGGCCTGCAGGTATGCACAGATGTAGAAGATGCAATATTTGCAAGTATGTAAGAGAAAGGGCAACCCTAGAAGAGTTTTACAATCACAAGGGAGTCACCATAAAAGATATGATTACTTGCAACACGACTTTTGTTGTGTGTATAATCTGGTGTGCTTGCAATATTGCATATGTACAGAGAACGTCGAAGAGTTTTAAGGAAAGAATACAGGAACATTTGGACTACATTAGAAACAAAAGGCTAGATAAAGCCATACGGAGACATTTTGCAGAGGCACATAATGCTGACCCAAGTGGTCTTGAATGTATGGGAATTGAGGTGGCCAGTGTGGTGGGGGTGACAGGGTGAACTATTATTAAAGAAAGTTATTGAATTTTTCAGTTGGCTATCCTAGAGGCATGAATGAAATGTGTGATTTAAAACCTTATTTGAAATAGATAAGACTTCAGTAACTAGTAGTATTTTGAATTAATATTACTGAGTTAGCAACCACTTTTAAAAGAATTGGTTCAACCCCCACGCCCCCATTCTACTTGTGTTAAAGTGTCTCAACCTCGGAGGGGGTGGAGCTAGCAGCCCAGCCAGTGACAGCAATTTTCTGGAGCTCTTACTTAGGGTTGTATTTTAAACAATTTAAAGCATCATTTCATAAGGAAATCGGTGTCTACTAATATATATTGACAGAAGAAGAGTTGCTGCACCCAGAGAGCTACAACACTATTGAAGATGGGATGCACAAAAATGACAAAACAGGATTTCTTTCATCCACGCTCCACTAACGCTAGACCACCAGATGAAACAACAGGCCCTACACGTCCACAAGTTCAGACTCAAATGGGGCTACATTAACAACCCTCCAAATAGCAGTGAATGCCCTGACAAAAATGGTCCAACAAATGGACCAAAAACTGGATGGCTTTTCTGAAAATGTTTTATCGATGAAACACAGACTTAATGCTATGGGGGAGATAACGAAGATGGTGGAAGTGACAGCGTGAATGCCTTAGCTGCAATGGCCACCTCCTTAAAAGAACAGGCCACTTTGAGGAGCAGAGTGGAGCAGTTAGAAAACTCAGTAAGGGCTGCAAATGTTCGGGTTTTAGGTCTTCCTGAGGAATTGGTGGGAGATACCCTACTTAATTACCCGCAAACTTGGTTGGAGGACTTAACTGGATTGTCGGACTTCCAAATTGTAAAAGCATACCAGATTACTCCTAGAAGACCCCACAGCGGCATGGACAATCCACGTACTGTTCTTTTTTACATTAAGATCCCTGGCAGAGAGAGATTTGCTGCTTGGTTCCCTAAGAAGCAGAGGCTTGATCCCTGTTAATGAGGCCTGCATTTTGTTCTTTCTTGATGTCTCCTATACCACCTGAATGAGACGGAAGGCATTCAATGAGGTTAAAAACCAACTTCGTGAACTGGGTATTACCTATTCCTTAGCTTTCGCAGAGCGTCTGTGTTTTACTGATGTCTGTCTCCAATTTCCAGTTCACCGATCCAAGAGAGGCTGGAGCTTGTGTCGAAAGAATAGTGGCTAAACGCCAGCTGGAAGAATGCACTTCAGACGAGGAGGAATCTGAAGGGGGCTGAATGTGCTTGAGTCAGGTGGACACTTTGATTTTAAATACGGTTTGTACCTCTCCGATGGGTGAGTTAACCCACCTCAGCTGCAGAATTTGACATTTAGGGTTAAAACTGGTGAGATAATCTCATGTTTTAAGTTATGGAGGACTTTGTCTGATGTTATGGACATTTCTAATCACCGGGACTCTAATGACTCCGTTTCTTTTTCCCTGTTGTGATAGCCACTCTTCTTTATTAATGTGCAGCTGTTAAAATGGATGCTTTATAAAGTTACTAATAACAGAGCAAGTTACTATAATAACTCTGAAGAATGTAAAATTGGATCTATTTGCAGAAATATAGTACATTGTTCTATGCTGATTTTAAGGTGGGGTATGAAGGGAGAATGTGCATTAGGCCTAATTGCAGCTCAGTAAGAGTTACTACTCAACAGTTTCCAGGGAGCCCAGGAGACTTGATCTCCCTTAACCAGGTGCCTAAATATATATGAATATTAGAGGCATGAGCTGGTCTTGGTGCAGTTAACCTATTTATTTTCTCTATGGCACCAGACAATTACTTGTTCTAATTCTCTAGAGGGCTAATTTCCCTGGGAACTCTATAGGCAGCACTACACATCCCTACCCAGCTCAAGGGGAGCTCTGGACTGGGGATCACCTCTAAATATCTTTGTTGCTAAGAGTTATAATAGACCCTTCAAGGTCGGTTTATAAATGTTGTGTTTTAACATTTCTATCAGAAAAATTAGGGCATTGGTTGCATCATAGCTCCTGAAATAGATGTAATGCATAGTACATTAATTATAAGTGAAGATAACCCCTAATGCTGTACCAATCAAATGGATAATCTTCATCCTATGTAATGTCTTTCTGAACTTTCTGCCTGTATACCTGTTCAGGATGTAAGCATTTTTATGCTTATGCATTAAATGCTATAAATAAAAAAAGTATCTCAACCTCACAGCAAATACTAACCCTATTACATTTCCCTAATGCATGGCGTCCCACCCCCCGATCCGACTTTCTTGAGAATATATTCTATTTGATATTTACATAGATCCTCTCAGTGATGACCAGCTTGAGACATGGTGTCCAGCTACATTTATTTGCCTGTTCTTTATAAATGTAAATATAAATAAAAATCACATTCTTTCTCCTCATAGTACTGTATCCTGGCAAATACTTCATTTCTGGCAAATGAGTTCCAGTACTGTTCTATTAAGGCTATGAGTTAGCTAGTTTGTGAGTAGTGCCCATGGCAGGCCCAAAGTAAGTGAAAAACAACATTTGGGGATTTTTAAACCCTTGGGGGCACTCACTGCGACTTATTTGCCAAATTGAAACAAGACACATTTCTTTTGTTTGCACCTGTACAATAACATAAATTATGATTCGTACACATTAAAATGAATCAAGAAATATATTAATTTTGATAATGCACAGCAGATATTTTATTGAACTTGATTAAAAGTTATGTGTAGTACTTTCAATACCGTGAGGTGTGAAGTTCTCCAACCAGCTTTATGTGTGTAATTTGTGGTTTGCATATATATTTTATACACACACACAAACCACACACATATATACATACACACACACACGTATATATGTGTGTTTATTTTATATTTTGTGATTACTATTGCATTAATGACATGACGAATAGTAGAATTTTTGTTGAAATTTCATGACTACTAATGAAATCGCTTTGATTTAATGATGTCACAATAGGGAGTGACTGTATATTGGAATGCTATACCATTACTCGTTAGCCCCTTGGAAGCTTTGTGTAAAGGTGACGCTAGGCCATTAAGGGGATGGGTGATTATTTCTATGTGGTTTTGAATAAAATTAATTAGATACCACAATTCCTGCAGTCCCTTTCTTGTTGCGTGTGAAGGGATTTTGGGTGGTCGCTCATGCTTTGCACTGACTGCTAAATGTGTGCTCTTGTCTGATCTATTGGAACCTGTGCACACACAGGCAGACTAAGGCCAAGAATAAACTATATTTGTGATTTCTGTGACTGTACAATTTCTGTTTGGCCCCAATAGTCTCTCTGTCTTTCTTTTCTGGATGACACAAGTCAAAGACTTATTTTGCCAGCCTGCTCAGTGTTCTAGTGCCCTCTGCCCTGTGCGCACAATACACACAGCCACACACTGAAGCCAAAATGAATTCTGTGATTTCTGTGACTGTAATATTTGGCCCCCAGTAGTCTCTCTCTCTGTCTCTTTCTCTTCTGGAGTATACGGGTGAGTCATGGTGGAACAAGTCAAAAAATGTCAAAAGTTTTTTTACACACAGGCCAAAAAATATTATATGCTGTATATGTGTAGGAGGTATTTTTTTTTTATTTCTTCACTGGTTCACACCCACTCTCACCCCCCCACCCATTCTCTCTCTCCAAGTCTGATTCCTTTCTTCTCCCTCCCTCCTCCGCTTACTTTCTCTCTGCCCCCTGTCCCAGTAAATATCTTTCTCTCTCTTTTTTTTCTCCCCTCCTCCAGGAACTGCTGTTGGCATCACTGGTTGCCACTAAGGCCCATACAGTCAGCAGCCCAATGTCTGCTGCTCTAAATCCTTCCTCCCCTCCAACTCTCCTAATAACCCATCTAATCTGTCTTTCTCTGCATCTGCCACACTTCTGGGCCACGTTGCACACTTACCACAGTTATATACTGTGGGTGAGTGCATCACATGGCTTGCTCCTGCTGGCATCACATGGCTGTTGCTTAAATGGATACCACCGGCCGACTGTACATTAAGTGAGTGTTCCAATGGAATCCCCATGGCAACAGTCAACACACTGGGGAAAGCACACCATCTGCAGCTTACCACAGACCTGGATCCGGACATCTGCAGTGAAGTCCACATTTATCTGTGTCCATGGTTTCAGGGTTTGATCTGGGGGTTCAGATATTGGGTGGAACAGTCCACCCAGCCCTAGTGCTAACACTACTACAGCACCAATGGGCTGGCCCCAGATGTCCGTATTCTTTGCAACTCTGTATTGTCCCCAGATGGAGGAAGTCCTCCTCTAAATACCTAGAAATTTGTCTCAACCATCATCTTGACTTCTCTCTCCACATCAGTGCCATCCATAGCAAGCTGCTACCCAAATTCAGCACACGCTACAGAAATAAAGCCTGTCTTCCTCCTCTAACCCATAAAAAAATCATTGTACAAATGCTCTTCCCTGCCTTTGACTATGAGAATCTGATATAAAATGCTTCCTTCAAATCCACCCTAGCCAGACTGGGGCTTCTGCACCATTCCCTTTGTTGCTTTGCCCTCAAATGCGATCCCAACATACAACACTGCTCACTCTATTTCTGTCTCTACCCTATCTTGAAGGCTGCAGTCTTGCATTGTGTCACCCTTATATCAGAGTTCTGCTTTGGATCTTTTCCCTGCTATCTCAATACCATCTTGTCATGCTCTGCACCCAACTCCAATTCCCTCTGCTCTACTGTCCCTTACTCATTCTCTTTTTCAGGCCAAAACCACTGCCAGTCAGTCAGTCTGCTTTCTAATGCAGATTGATTTATCTGTGGTGTACCCTCACACATTCTATCATATCTCCCATCTTCTCTTAAAGTACTTCATCCAGGCCCACACCTCCCATATCTGCTCTTACACCTGACTCCCACGCCCCCATTTGACTCTTTTCTGTCCCTTACACTTATTACCTTTGTTAGAAATTCCCAAAGAGCTCTCCAGTTTAGCTCTGTACTAGTTAAATAGCTGCCTTGTTGATTACGTTTGTTTTCTTTGTCATTTTTGCTACTTTTGTGTTTTGTATCCCTTTATACCCTCCTTAGGACATCACTGGAAACAAGCAATTTTCACAAATCAGTAGGCTTTTCCTAGTAATACATAAATAAATAACGTACAAAACTGAAGCATATATTTAGCTGCCTTCAAAGACTGTGAAGCCTTTCGGCAACTTACCGTCCTTCCTAAAGTATAGCCAGCCTAAATTCATTCATGGTAAACTACATTTATAAAATAGGTAGAGACATCCTACAAATATTCTTGGCTAAACACATCATATGACTGTGCACTGATTTTTCTGAATGCTCATTCTTCCTGGTATTTAGCCTGAACACATATCAGTCCACCAATAAACATCTTTTAACAGACTTTGGTGGAAATTTTGCTAAGGCACCAGCTCACAAAGAAATAAATATCTTCCTAGAATACTTTACTACATCATAGGCAGTGTACTTGTAATACAACATTTTGTCAGTACTCCATTTGGAATGCTCAAGTCTGTATCAGCATAGCCTCACACTGCTGCTCTTGGTCATCCATCTCGGTCTACCACTATACACTGAGTTATTGTCTCTACTAGAAGGAGGGCGCACCAGTCTGTAACCCACTGAACAACCATCACTCTTTTTCACTGCACAGCCCATTGGTACCAGACCCAAACAGCTGATGCTACTCACTTATTTCCTTTTAGCTAGCAAACCATTTCCCTAGAAAAGAAAGAAAAAGAAACAGAGAAACACAGAATTTGGCAGCAGAAAGGGACTCCTTGGTCCAGCCAGCCCATGTGTTCTCTGCCTATTATACCTTCACAGAATCTGTCTGGTCTCTAGCGACCTTCTCCCTTCCTGCTTCTGATCTAATTTACCCCTGTGTTTATCCCATGCATACTTGAAGCCCTCCACCATTCTTGTCTCCACCACTTCAGCTGGTAGTTGTCGGCTCCATGTATCCATCATCCTTTCAGTGGAGAAATATTTCTTCACATCCCTTCTGAACTCCCCCTAATTCAGCTTCATAGCATGTCCCTTATTCTGAGAGCTCATCCTTATTTAGAAAAGGCTGTTCACCTCTTGTGAGGTACTTGTTGGTTTTGATCAATCATGTCACCATTCACTGTCCTTTCCTCCAGGGTATATATGTTGTAATCCCTCAGTATCTCCTTGTATGGCTTGCCTAGCAACCCCTGCACCATTTTGGTTGCCCTCCTCTGGACTGCCTCCACCATGTCTAAGTCCTTTCTGAAGTGTGATCTTTAGACTTACACAGTACTCTAGGGGGGCATACCAGACCTTGTAGGGCTTCCCTAGCAACCCCTGCACCATTTTGGTTGCCCTCCTCTGGACTGCCTCCACCCTAAGTCCTTTTTGAGATTCTGTCTTAAGAAGTACACAGTACTATTGGTGAGTGCATACCAGAGAGTGATACAGTGGCAGCACCACCTCCCACCTTCTGCTGGTGATTCCCCTCCCTATGCACCCCAGCATCCCACTCACCTGCCCACAGCCTTTTTACACTGCTCTGCCACCTTGAGGTCCTCTAATAGAGTAACCCAAAGGTCCCTTTCCTGTCTAGTGACTCATAATACCTCCCCCCATCCTATGCTCAGCACTGGGGTTCCTATGCCCAAGGTGCATGATTTTGCACTTTCTGGTATTGAACTCCAATTGCCAGGTCTTGGTCCACTCCTAAAGTTTCCCTAGATCCCCGCACATTTTCTCTACCCCCTCCTGAATGCCCACCCCATTGCAGATTTTGAAGTCATCTGCAAAAAGGCATACCTTCCCCTCTAGTTCCTCTGCAATGTCCCCTACAAAGATACTCAAGAGGACTGGTCCCAGTACTAGTGTTGCGCAAAATGCAAAAATTTCGCTAAGCGAAGTATTTTGTGTAATTCTCTCATTATGCAAAATGTTTTACCTAGGCAAAACATAATTTTGCCGCAGATGACAGTTTCGCATAACAGTGAAATTTCACCAATTTTGCCAATTTCACTGATGTTTTGCCAATTTTGCCTGCCAACTTTTTCTCAGAAGGTGAAATTGACAATGCGTTGTGGATAAATAGCTGAAATACCACATGCAGGCTGTTTCCTGCACAATGCATTGTTTGTTGAGTCGTAGAGCAGTTCAGTGTGGTGTATCACAGCCAATAAACCCTTCAAAAACCTCTTTCTTATTTTTGAGAGCTAATTGTTCCTAAAATCTAAAGTTTGTTCCTAGTGCTGCTAGTGAACATTTTCTTCTTTTTGTATCCTTGGAAAATACTAAGTTAAACTTAGGTAGTGTTTTCAGTTTTCTCTGTGTCTGTGAAGGAGTTGAGTGGGGGAGGGTCAGTGGTGTGTGTGTGTGTGTGTAAGAAGAGCAGGCTAGTTTCTAATATTTAACAGATTTCTCACAAGTTGTGAGTGAGTTTCTATAATTTCTTTTAAGTCTTTATATTTCTGTCAGTGTGCTACTGATTTGTAATATTTTTCTTACATATTGACCAATTTTTGGGTAATTTTATCTGAACAGCTACTCATTCTGAGTTGTTCTGTCGTCTGGGTGGTGTCAGGGCACTATATAACATGATGACTGAGAGCAGATTCGGGTGTCAATTTTATTTGTACAATTTTTCCTGTAATATTTCTGGATGACCATCAACAAGATTCATCCTGAAATCCTTTGTAAACAGTGACCCAAACAGCATTTTTTTGGTTCAGGAGGCGGGGAGGCACCATATAACATCATGAATGAGACTAGATTTCTGTCTGAATTTTATCTAACATTTTTCCTGTAACATTTCTGGACATGTATGTCCCATTCTGCACTAGCAGCAACAAGATTTATCCTGAAATCCATTGTAAACAGTGGCCCAAACAGCATTTCATTTGTCCGGGTGGTGGGGGGGGCACCTTATAACATCATGACTGAGACCAGATTTTAGGTTACATTTTTCCTTTAACATTTCTGGACATGTACAGCCTGTTCTGCACTAGCAGCAACAAGATTCCACCCGAAATCGTTTATAAACAGTGGACAAAAGAGCATTTTTTTGTCTGGGTGGTGTCAGGGCACTATATAACATGATGACTGAGAGCAGATTCGGGTATCAATTTGATGCAACATTTGCCTGTATAGTTGTGAACTTGTATGGCCTTTTCTGCATTCGTGCCAACCAGATTCGTCCTGAAATCATTTGTAAGTGGTGCACAAAACATAATATTTTTTGTCCTGGTGGTGGTTGGGCTATATAAAAAACTTCAGGACTGAAACCACATTCAGGACTCAGTGTTATGGAACATCTATCATGTGACATTTCTGGGCTTCTATGGCCTGTTCTGCACTAGCGTCAACCAGATTCATCCTAAAATCTGTACAAAGAAAGCAGTTTTGCACCATTCATTTTATTTATTTACAAGAAAAAATTTAACAGGTATATGGCATTACATTACAAGCAAGTACAAAATTGCACTGGTGCAAAACAATACATTACAAGCTAGGTAGACAATAAATTGGTGTGAATTACAAGGTTGGGATAGCATTTTGCTTAAGGTATAACATTTAGAGACTGCTATGGCATTGATGAGAAGTCACCTGTGTCAGAGAGTTAGGCATACTTGTGGGGGGGGGGCAGTGGAGAACAGGCTCAGCTGCAGTATAGTGAAGTGTATGCCTGTGTAAGGGGTTAAGAACAGACTTAAGGAAGGTAGGAGACAATGGGGCTAGAAGAGCATCAGATGGTGGGGCAAGAGGGTGGGGGCTGAGAGGGAAGGGTTGCCCAGTGATGAGGGAAGGGGGTAGAGGGGGTGGAACAATTAAGTGCTGTGAAGGTTGGTGCCCCTAGGATTAGGTGGAACACTAAGTGCTGCTGCTTTACAGTGGTCCAAATGTAGAAAAGTTGTTTGGATCATCATGAATGGCCAACGCAGTCACAGTCATCTTCTGTGGCAAGGTGCTGCCTGAGCTTACGCTTGAAAGTACCAATGGTTGTGGTATCAGAGATGGCTGAAGGAAGGGCACTGGTCTAGTGTGGTGCACAGTAGTAGAATGCACATTGACCCTGTACAGTGCGGCATCTAGGTTCACTGAAAATTTGCCTGTGGGTGCTTCTGGTTAGCCTGGCACTTACGTGGCATGTGAGCAGATTCTGGACTCCTGGCGGCATCAGGTTTAGTGTGATTTTTTTTTGGCCAGTGGACAGGTATGGTACTTAACTCTGCTCTTCAGCTGGAGCCACCCTGCCCATGAATAGAGCTTACAGGTGTGCACTTGTGAGGAGTCAGCAGGCCTTATTAAGGGACAGGGAGATGTGACGAAGTGCCGAGTCAGGTGCAGAACACTAAATGGCCAGGCCATAGTCAACGAGGGTAACAATTGAGTTGATGATGGCCATATTAAGTGCTTTATATGTAAGGCTGTGCTTGTGACGGTGGAGTATCCTGATTAGGATTACCACCGGTCCTGATTTTTGCAGGACAGTCCTGATTTGGGCAGCTGTGTCCTGCACAAAAACATGAAAAATACTACATGTCCTGATATTACAATAGGAGAAATATTTTTTAACTTTCATCTTAATGTTGCAGAAAACTATAAAATCTTAACTAAAATACCTTTAAAATTATAAGAAACAATAGAAACAACAAAAAATGAAAACACATAGGGCTGGATATTCAAAAGGTTTGCGCCATGCGCAATAGGGTTGCACCTGCGCAAGTCTGAAATTGCGCCATTCTGCCATATTCAGCAGGAGGCAGTTGCACCTCCCAAGTCAAGCTGAGCAACAGCGCAATGCTAATGAAGGCATGCTGAACCAGAGGGGGAGGAACCATGCATAAACTGCACAGCCCCATATTCAGCGGGCTGTGCAGAGTTGTGCAGGCACAACCCCCAACCTGCGCCTCCACAACTTTGAGCAAAAAAAAAAAAAAAAAAGGGAGTAAGTCGAGGGCCACCCACAGGTGAGCTGCCACATTGCAGGGTGCAACACAGCAGCTGCCACCTGTGGGTGGCCCTCAACGTACTCCCTGTGCCCCCTTGCAGCCCAATCGAGGGCATATAATAACCCCCAACCCCCTGAATGGCCCGATTACGGCATAAGTTAAACCCCCACCCCCAACTGGCCTGATCGGGCATAAGTGACAATAAACCCCACCCCCACTAGCCTGATCGCGGCAGCAAAGATTTCAAACCCCGCAGGACATATCCCTGGTGGTCCAGTGGACGCAAAGCCTGATCGTGAGCAGGAAAGTGTTCAACCCCCCAAGGACATATCCCTGGTGGTCCAGTGGACATAAAGCCCATCTGGGCAGCAAGTGTTAAACCCCTCAGGACCACCTACCCTGGTGATCTGGTGGCCCCCCCCCACCCACCCATGAAAGCCCCACCACCCCACTCCCCCTTCAGCCGGCGGACAGCAGCATCCACCCACCTGCCACCCCACGCCCGCCGACGACTGCCGGTAGGCTGCTCGCCCATTGGTTCAGAGCAGAACCAATGGGCGTGCACCTCATACCATACAAGGCAGTCCAGATATGTGAATGAATTGAATGAATCTCATTCATTCGCATATCTGGACTGCCTTATGGGAGCTGCACGCCCATTGGCTCTGCCTGAACCATCGGGCGGCAGCCCTACTGGGCAGTCAGTCAGCGGCAGCGGGTGGCAGGCGGTGGATGCTGCCACCACCGCTGACGGGGGAGGGGTGGGGCTTGTGGGTGGGTGGGTGGGGGCCACTAGATCACCAGGGTAGGTGGTCCTGGGGGTTTGAACACTTTGCTGCCCATGATCGGCTTTGGCGTCCACTGAACCACCAGGGATATGTCCTTTGGGGGTTGAACACTTTGCTGCCCGCGATCGGGCCAGTCGGGGGTTGGGGGGATTTTTAACTTATGCCCGATCGGGCTGCAGGGGGCGTCGGTCCCCGATGGCTGCTGCCTGGCAGGGCGCCAGGCGCAAGTCCTCAGGGATCGGTGCACCTGCATGCTAATGGCATGCAAATGGGGCCATAAATAGATGCAAATGGCCCCCCTGCGCCTTGCATGAATTATGGCCCCATTTGCATGTCACCATTTGAATATCGTAAATTTGCGCATGGCGCAATGGTACTTGCGCCACCCCATCTTGAATGCTCCACTCTGACCACTTGCGGTGGCGCAAGTTCCACTGCGCCATGCACAGTGGCTGTGGCCGGGGGGTGATATTCAAAGGAGTTGCTCAATAGCGCAACTCCATTGAATATCGCCTCGGCCACACCCCTGCGCAACTATTTTGTGCAGCACAAGGGCTTGCGCCACAGAATAGCGTAGTTTGAATATCCAGCCCATAGTCTTAATTCTGATGATATAGAGAAAACATGTCTGTCGCACTGGTTGAGGTTACATACTGCCCTGCAAAAAATTATGTTTCAGTAAGAAATGTCCCACTTTGGGCTTCTTGGAAGGTGGTAACCTTAATCCCGATTCTGGAATTGATGGCCTTGTCTGTGATATCTATATGCTGCGCATAGGACAGGGTGGAGTCAAGTGCGATACCCAGGTACTTAAAGTGCTGCAAGAGGTCCAGCACGGCACCACTGTTGTTCAGGATAGATAGTGGGAAGGTTTTGTGTTTGCTGTGGGTGCTGGAGTAGATCATAGTCTTAGTTTTCTTGTAGTTAGAGATTAGTCTATGCTCCTTAAACCATGTTTTGGCAGCAGTAAATCCTAGTTGGAGGTCATTTTGAAGTAGTTTGGGGTTGGGGTTGCAGGTGAAAATGACAGCATCATCAGCATACAATGGCATGTGACCAGTGCAAGAGCCTGGAAGTTTATTTAAGAAGATACTGAAGAGGAGGGGCCCCAGTATTGATCCCTGGGGAACCCCTGAGCAGACAGGTTTGCTATCTGAGACGATGACCCCAGTCTTGACCAGCTGTAAGCGATTGCTGAGATAGCTGTTAAACCATAGAACTATATCAGAAGAGAGACCAGTGTCAGCTAGCAGTTCAAGGAGGAGTGTGTCGTGAACCACATCAAAAGCTTTTGGTAGATCGATGAAGGTAGCCCCCACTAGCTGTCCTTGATACAGAACTTGGTGGATATAAGCAGTGAATTCCAACAGGGCCATGATAGTGCTGTGCCCTGCTTGGAACCCATGTTGTTCCCGGCATAGGAGTTAGTGCATGTTCAGGTATTCCACAAGCTGATCTGCCGCTATCTGTTCAAGTGCTTTGGATAGCGGTGGGAGTTTGGAGATCAGTCTGTAGTTGTTCTGAAGTGCCCGGTCTCCACTTTTGTGAACTGGTGTTACAGAAGCCAACTTCCAGAGCTGGGGGAACTGAGAGTGGTGGAGGGATAGATTGATGATGTGGTCAAGGGGCTTAGTACCTCAAGTGCCATAGTGACAAACGTAAGTTCCAGGGTGTCTCCACTGTGCCTCGATTTGCCCAGTACCTTCTCAAGGTACTTTCTAACCTTGGTAGTGCTGACTTCTTTAACGTAAAAAAGCGGACGGTTCCCCATAGAAACCATCTGCTTCTGGATTGGAGGGTCAAAGTAGTCTGCTGGGAGCACTCCACTTAGGTCCGTGAAGGCAGTATTTAGGGCATTTGCTATTTGGAGTGGATCCACTGTGGGTATACTGTTGACCAGGAGCATGGATGGGCCATTTTGGGATCCTTGCCAGTAATATCACTGAGGTTGGCCCAGAAGGATTTGCTGCAGTTCCAGGAGTTGGAGGGAGCTTCCTTATAGTAGGAGCATTTTGCTAGGTGGATAGCCTTTGTGCACTAATTTCTAGCTTTTTTATATAGTTGGATATTGGCAGATGTACCATGCTCACATGCCTTTATCCAGAGTTGGTCCTGAACATGGAGTTGTAGCAGGAGTTCTGGCATTATCCAGGGCTTGCAGGGAGCTTTAGATTTTCTTGTTTTCTGGGGGGCATGTTTATCACAAGTAGCATTAAATTTTGTGATGAAGCATCCAAGTGTGATGTCTACGTCATTTGTTTCATGTACATCAGACCAGTCTAGGCCTTGAAGGTCCACTTTGAGTTGTGGTAGGTGCCCTTTGAGGAGTACATGGCTGGTTATGGTTCTGGGTGAGGGCTTGCTGAAGTTGTTTTGCTAGGTGCAGGTAATGGGTGAATGATCACTCAGTGAGTCAGGGAGGACAGTAGTGCTAATGATGTGGGCTGGTCAGTTTGAGAGGATCCAGTCCAGCAGAGTGCTAGTACCAGTTTTGTAGCTGACCCTTGTTGGGGTGCCACCATCTGGGAAAAGTGGGTAGTTGCTAGAGCATCTCTCATCATAGCAGCTGCGGATGAGGGCCAACTGATGTTGAAATCCTGGAGAAGAATGATCTCAGCGTTAAGATGCAGGGTGCCAATAAAGTACATGAGGTCGCTAGCACCGGGAATTGTTGTTTTGGGTGGGATGTAGACTGTGAGGATCATAAGCACCTTGTTGTGAGCACCCAGAAGGATTCTGATGGGTAGGATTTGCAGATTGGTACTTCTGTTGGGGAGGGGAAGGATATACCCCTGAAGTGTGTCTCTACGTGGACTATGCAGCCCCCTCCTTTCTTTGAGGTATGGTTCTGCCTAAAAAGGGTGTATCCAGGCAGCATGATGACAGAGTCCAGTACCTTGGGTGATTGCCACATTTCCACGATCGAGAGGATATCGCGGTTGAGTTTGGTAACCCATACCTTTGGGTTGTCCAGTTTGGGCAGCAGACTGCAAATGTTTAAGGCAGCAAGGGTGAGTCCTGCAGATTTTTGTTGTGGGCTATTTTGAGAGCAAGGAGAGCCAGGGTTGGGGTGTATGTTACCCGATAGCATTAGTAGTAGCAGTAGTAGGCAGGTACTTTGGTTCAGAAGAAGTTTATAGCTTCTTGAGCATTGCCATCTCCCTGATACCAGCATTTTAGAGAAGCAAGTGGGCAAGGAATCTATGGATGTGCAGGCTAAGGAGGGATAGTTAGGCTTGTGGTCCTGGGGACAATGTATGGGATGCCCTTTTATAGAGTATGAGCTTGTCTAGGGGTCCAGAGACGTGGTCATGCCATATGCATTGAGTACAGTCATCTGGGGTGAGTTAGGGCAGCTGGCGGCAGCTTGCAGCTCGGGGACTCTGTGGGGGATATCAGTGCGGGTGAGACAAGGCACAATAAAATCCCAGGTTTCCAGGATGTAGTTATAGGTTCCATTGCTGATTTGTCCACAGGTTGTTTATAATGGTTTGTTCCAACCTAGCGTGAGATTAGGCACTCAAGAGGAGGTAGTACCACTCATATGAAGTGAAATTGCTCACTTTTCTGAATCCCTCTAGTGGTAGATCCGTATAAGGAGCAGATAGAAAAGCAGGAATTTAGTAAGTTTCTCTTTGGGTCATGTGATCAAAAGAGGGATTAAGCTCAGTGGGTGGGCAGCCTGTAAGAGAAGTGAGGGGAGAGGGATTAGTAAAGTTGCTGGTTTTCAGGCAGCACCACTTTCTGTGGGCAAAGGCCTGGTCAGAAGGGCAAGATGCAGGGAGAAGAGAGGAGAGGCTCAGGCTTAGTGAGTAGGGTTACCACCTTTTAAGAAGCCCAAAGTGGGACATTTCTTACTGAAACATGATTTTTTGCAGGACAATATGTAACCTCAACCAACACAACAGATTTTTTCTCTAAATAATCAGAATTAAGGCTAAGTGTTGCCATTTTTTAGGTGTTCCCTAGTGTTTCTAATCATTTTAAGGTATTTTAGTTAAGATACTATAGTTTTTGCAACATTTAGAGGAAAGTCTGAAAATATATTTTTCTACTATAATGTCAGGACATTTCAAATTTTTCATGTTTTTTTGCAGGAAACAGCTGCCCAAATCAGGACTGTCCTGTGAAAATAGGGACAGGTGGTAACCCTATTAGTGAGTAGTGGGGTAGTACTGAGTCAGCCAAGCAGAGGTAAGTCAGGCAAGGTGCCAAGAAGTTGCCATCAGCAGGCCAGTAGAATAAGAGGCAGAAAAGGCTGATTAGAGGAGGAACTTAGAGGTAGATCTGCCGGGCAGCTGCTGACAGATGGAGAGCGAGGATAGAAACAGCAGGGATAGCACAGGAGTTAAAGTATAGCCAAGCGGCTGCTGCAAGGCAAGTTCATTTTAAGCAGGGCACAAATTAACTTAAACACAGCAGTAAACAGTAAAATGTAGCAGCAGACTAGGCTCTAAATATTCTTAGTACATTAATTTAGCAAGCAGGTATCCAGTTCTAGCAGTCTAGGAAAGTATTAGCAAAAATGTTGTACACAGAAATAGTAGGCTAGCAGTCTTAGAGAGCACTGAAGTCGCGACCAATCAGGGCCAGCCGTGAGACCGGGGAACCAATCAGTTCAAACCAGGTGGACAAGTGGGCCAATCAGCAGCAATGGGCAGGAAGCGCCTGAAAGTCCAATAGTTTTTTTTTAAAAAAGGTGCTGAGAGGTAGTTACCTAGGGTGCGGCACTGGTAGTCCTTGTCCAGGGTAACCAAGTCAGAGTTTCTCTGTGAGCTGGCGGAAGGTGGCAGCAGGCACTGTGGGAAGTTGCGCAACTTGAGCGCCCGGTTGGCTTCTTGGAGCTGGCAGCATAGTCCTGGGGGGGAGCCTGGTTAAGGCTTCCCTTCTTCAGTGTGAGCGGCGTCAGTAGTGGGGTGAATGCACCACAGTAGCACCCAGGGTGAGCCTAAAAGATCTAAGGAGAAAGCACTAAATGAAAAAGTCAAATCCAGAAGGAAATGGTGAACTGTTGAGGTCCAGTGTCATAAAGTATGTTAAATGCCTGAGATGAACTATGGCATGGGCACATGCAGGACGTGAAAACTGGGTCTGTATGTTTCCTTTGTTCTTCAAAATGGTAGTTGGATAGATAGCTCATAGAGACATGTATATTTAAAGTTGATTTCAATTGAAAATGCTGATACCTGGTGGTAAGTCAAAAGCCAGAAGAAATGGTGAACTGCTGAGGTCCCGAGTCACAGAATGTGTTAAAATTCCTGAAGGTGATGAACTGTGCCTGCGCATATGCAGGATGTGAAATCCTTTTGTCTGCATGCCTCCTTTGTTCTTCAAGGAGGTTGTCGAATAGCCCACATACAGTTCCTTTAGAATCCAAAAAATGTGGATCCAGAGCAGGACCCAGAATTACTGAGTTTGTCAGACTTAGTTGCTTGACTTATTTTTCGCTTGGGATGGCTTCCAAAAAGTTAATTTTAAAATGAAAATGCAGATACCTGGTGGTGATGTCTCGCAGAAATCCAGTCCAGGCGACTTTCACAGATGTTGAGAGTAAGACTGGTGTAGTCACTCCAAGCAGAAAAACATATAAATCCACAAAAACTAACCTACAGACAAACACAAACAGCCTCCCACACAGGGAGCGTAATAAGTTCCACAACAATTAGGTTTCAGTTCTCTCCAGATTATTTTTGTCATGTGGGGTGGGACACCACTTAACATTTCTGTCAAGCGCACAACACACGTTAAGTACTAAAACCATATCTATGTTTTTTGGTGTTTTTTTTGTGCAGCTCCCTAGGCCCCTGTAAGGGTCTCTCAGCCCCTGCCCTTGCTGCCTCCCCATGCTCAGATTCATTGGTATTGCAGTCAGACACACTGCTGCTGCACTGGCAGGCTGGCACAAACCAGATCTATGTTTAACTTTGCAGGAAAATTAATTGTTTCTGCACTTGCTGTGTGTAGCATCTTCCCCCGTGGGGGGCCAGTGGTGGGGAACCAGCATTGGGCGTGTGGCAATAGCACTGGCAGGGCCATCGCCTATCCAGGGCTGGAGGGGTATTTTTTGTGGTTAACCAGAGATCCCCACTCCCCACTGCATGGTGCATGTCTGACACCATGGCACATGGCAACCCTGCCTGCGTCTGCCACGCTCTTGTAAGTGCAGCCTGGCAGATCGATGGTACCTCTGGTCTTCACCTGGGGTTGCCAGAGCACAGGGCATCCCTAACCCTCCCACCCAGAGAGGAGAGCTGCCCAGTGGGTGCTGAATCCATCTCCCTCACCTGCCGACCCCCGAGCTCGCTCCCGAACTTGGGTCGTCGGCGCAGCGCCAGGTGTGGTGTCCAGCACCTCAACCCTCAGTGCCACCGGGCCGAATGGAGGAAACATGTTAAAAAGCAGCTGATGCCTTCAACATAATTTTCACAAAACGTAATGTTTACACACAGGTTACTTTGGATTTCACATTGGTTATGTATGTCTGTTCCACATTATGCATTACCTAGGACATTTGCATGAAAACATGAACTTTGCTCCCAAAAAATGTCATCTACTCCACTTGCTTTCTCCATGCTTGAGGTCATAATGCACTGCTTGTGACATCATAGTTACTCTGATGTCAACAGATTGTGATGTAACAACACTCGATTGTGATGAAGTAGGGAGTAAGCTATGGAGGCAGGTGAATTCTAAGGGCTAAAAATCATGTATTCATGTAAATTTCCTCATCGATAATATGAGAAGAGAAATCTGTAACATATATGATAATGTGGAATGCAAATGAATTTAACCTAATTATTATGTTTTTAAAAGTTATCCTGGAGGTGTTACCAGCTCTAAGAAGTAACACAAAAGGTAATAAGATGTTTATTAGGGGTCTACGGTAGACTAAGTAGAACAAATGAGAGGCAGGGTCAGGAGGACAAGGGTAATACAATGAGAGGGGAAAATTAAGAGAGAGAGAGAAAAAGAAAAGGGACTGAATTATATAGGGAGCATAATATAGTAACATTCAAAACCAGTGGTCAAAGAAATAAAATGCAATACAAAAGAAAGAAACAGGAGGACTTTGAGGAAGGAAGATTACACAGACAGGACAGAATTTTTTTTATTGTTTTTGTATTTTGTTTTTGTTGGGGGGGGGGACCTTACAAAGAACTGGAGAGTATAAAAAAAGGAAAACAAAAAAGACAAATTATTACTGCCACTGCCAGTGGTGCCACCATGCATTTCAGACAGGATGGCCAGGATTTTATCAGTGTCAGACTGCTGTTTAGACCTCTGACACTGGGCATCATTGAATTCCTGCCGGAATGTATTAAACTACTGCCGGAGCTGTTGTACTTTGGCTAGGGCAGCAGCCAAGTCTGCATGGGTCACTGCCAGGGCTGTCTGTGCTGCTGCTGGCTGTGGACATGGCAGCGGGGTGCTGATGGTGTTGCAGACTGCTGTCTGGGACTGAGAGCCCTCCGAGGGTGGCTCACAGGCCCAGCAATGCCTTGCTCCTGCTACCCCTTCCATGCAGTCCCCCACACTGCTATTCACAGCTGCTGATGCTGCCTCCACCTCCTTCAGTTTTGACTTCCGCTCAGGCATGTGGTGGTGCATTGTGTGGCTCCTCTGCCCACTAGTACCACAGTGGGAACCCTGCTTCCTACACCGGACTGCCTGGCCACACAGATTGCAGGTGACTACTAGGTCACCTGCAGCTTTGGATGAAAAAAAGGTCCAGGCAGGTGAAGATCTTGGCTGCTGGGGACAGGGTGGAGGGATGGGGGGCTCCTGATGCCCCAGGTATGGTCTCCTCCTCCTGCTGCTGGTGAGGGGACATGGTCTCTTGCTGCTGCTGGGGAGGGGCCATGGTCTCCTGCTGCTGCTTGGGAGGGGCCATGGTCTCTTGCTGCTGCTGGGGAGGGGCCATGGTCTCCTACTGCTGCTGCTGGGAAGGGGCCATGGTCTCTTGCTGCTGCTGGGAAGGGGACATGGTCTCCTGCTGCTGCTGGGAGGGCCATGGTCTCCTGCTGCTGCTGGGGAGGGGCCATGGTCTCCTGCTGCTGCTGGGAAGGGGGCACAGTCTCCTGCTACTGCTGGGGAGGGGACATGGTCTCCTGCTGCTGCTGGGGAGGGGACATGGTCTCCTGCTGCTGCTGGGAAGGGGGCACAGTCTCCTACTGCTGGGGGGTGGTGACAGACTCCTGGCACTGTGCATTCCCATGCACAGGCTTCACAGCACATTGTGGGGTTGCAGCCTGATTAAATGAAGAATGAAACACTCACTTGTCAAGGCAGTGAACAGTTGCCTCATTGCCTCTTCCTTTACTTTCCATGGTGGTTTATCCACCCAACCAAAACAAAAAAATACAAAGAAACAGAGAGAGCAAGAGTGCGAGAGAGGGGACACACACACACACACACACACACACACACACACACACACACACACACACACACTCTCTCTCTCCCAATCTACAGATACAAAATTAGGAAATAATAAAAAAAGACACCAGAAAAACTAAGAAAAATATCACAAAGAAAGTGTTTTCTAAATAAATCTGCTCTCTGTGTTCAGAGGGACTCTAAGTTGCTGCCTGCTTCTCTACAAACACTAGCAAAGGAAATGAATCACTCATTTCCTGTCCTTTACAGCCACCCATGTGACCTGCAGAGAGTAAGTCATGTGAAAAACCCAATTTCACCTAATAGCAGCATAAAGCAAAATTTATGGCGAAATTGGGAGGCAAAATTTTGTTGCAAGGGCTTAATTTTGAGAATTTTTTTCATGGGCGAAATTCCTGATTTCGCTGGGATTTCACCAGTGAAATAAAATTTTGCAACCTCTCTTCCCAGTACCAAACCCTGTGGTATCCAGCTGGCCACTCTCCCATCCTTATTGTGTGCTGTTAACCACCACCCTCTGGCTCCTATCCATTAACCAATTTTTAACCCAGTTTGTCATTTGGAAGCCCAGTCCTACAGTGATCAGACTTCTTTGTGGCTCAGTGTTGAATGCCTTGCTGAAGTCCAGATAAACTATGCCCACTGTCCTCTCCTGGTCTATTTCCTCTGGTCACACTGTCAAAGAACTATCAGATTCATTTGGCATGACCTTTTCCCATTAATCTGTGCTGCCTGTGGTCTTGCAGCCCATTGGATTCCAGATGCTCAACCAGCCTCTCCTTCAGTAGGGTTTCCATTAGATTCTCCACCACTGAAGTTAGACTGACTGGTCTGCAATTGCTAGCTTTCTCCTTGCTGTCTCTCTTATGTAGAGGGACCATGTTGGCCCTTCTCCAGTCTCAGGAAGCTGTTGAACAAGGCTGTCAGTGGGACAGCTAGCACTTCCCTGAACTCTTTCAGTACCCTGGGGTGTGACACGTTTGGTCCCATAGCCTTATTCACCTTCATGGCTGTGAGTTCCTTCAGGATTCTTTCTTCAGTAAATGGACATGAGTCCATCCCCTCCCCCATTCTTATTTCTTCCTGGTGGCCTGTGCCCTCATCTCTTCACTGTAAAGATCAATAAAAAGTAGCTGTTTAAAATGGCAGCTGTTTTGGCCTCCTTCAAATCCTCACTGTCCCTCCCCTTGCTTTTCTTTTCTTTTGTCTTCTCGTTTATGTATATGAAAAAAATATTTTTTTGCAATAATGTTTTTTTTCTCATGGGTTGAAGGCAGGCAGCTATCAGTCATGTTTCCACTCCCCTGACTATCACTCATCTCACCTGACCAGTAGAAAGTCCCCTGCTGATTAACTTCGGTGGAGAGGCAAGGAGGATGAAGGCTGTCTTCCCCCCACTACATACACATCCAGATGCTGGTGGCTTGGTGATGGTGCAGGCCAGAGGAGAGTGGGCATGGCTTCATGAAGCCTGCCCCAACTCCTTTCCTGTTTTCTGGTCCCACTCCATAGCTGGAGAGTGCATGTCAGCATGTGCATGTGGCAGCATATATGCACCATGGAAGTCCTACAGCTCCATCCCTTCTGTACCACTCCTGTCCTGTCCTAACACGCGGCCTCCACCTGCTGGCACTCTTGTAGCAAAGCCAGCAACCCTTCTTCTCTGGGAGAGGAGAGGAAAGCAGTCCAGTGGATGCTCAATTCTCTCCACCCTGGCCCACTGTGCAATCTGAGACTGTGCCCAATCTTGGGTCACTGACATGTTGGATAGCAGTGCTACCGCCGTACCACTGGGCCGGCTTCTGAAAAAAGTCTTATTCCCAAGATGCACCTCTAGTAGTCCTTTCTTCTGTCTGTGTCTTTGCTCCCCTAACCACCTATCCTGCTTCATTCTGCCTGGCTTGGTACACTTTACTGTCCTCCTCCCTCTGTGTTTCTCTGTACCTCTCAAATGCCATGCTTTTGTTTATTACCAACTTTGCCACTTCTTTGGAAACCCATAATGGTCTCCTTTTCCTTCTGCTTTTGCTTACCTCTTTCACACAGTAGTTTGTTTTCCTAATTCTTACCTCCCTTACTCTTCCCTACTGTGCCTCTACTCATCCCTGGCACCCCACATCACTGCAAGGTATTTTTCAAGAGTCTAGGATCCTCATCCTCATATGATTCACCTGTGTTTCTTTCCTTGTGTTGAACCACACTGTACAGTGATCACTGGTACCTAGCATACTCCCCACAGGTATGTCTGCAATGCTGTCCCTGTTTGGAAGCATTAGGTCCAACAATGCCCTTTTAGACTGCCCACAGTAGGTTCTTTTATTTACTATCAGAGAAACACTCCCTGTAGGGAGTCAAGTATGGACCTGCTTCTTGCCGAAGCTGCAGCTGGAAGAACCCACTTTACTTCGGGCATATTGAAATCTCCAAATATCTGCCCCTTTCTTGCCATCCTGATTATGGTCTCCCCTAGTGCTTTGTCTATCTTCTCACCTTGTGCTGAGGTTTGTACACTACCACAGTACAGCTAATGGTCCCAGAGCCTGTCTCCAAGATGGTTTACAGTACCTGTAGACCCTCCTCACCTTGGTGCACCTGCACCTCAGTGGCCTTAATTCCCTCCCTCTCATATAATGCCACCTCTCCTTCCCTCCTCTCACCCTGTCTCCCCTAAATAGAGAGTAGCCCAGTATGGCCATGTTCCAGTTATGGTGCTCAGTGCACCATGATTCCGGTATGGCTATTAGACCCAGTTTAACTTCCTCTATGATAGACTCTAAGGCTGGGATTTTGTTTGAGTCTTCTAGCATTAGTACACATTCTATCCACTCCTTCTTACCCTCCTCCCTGATGCCCTCTGTCTTCCTCCTCTTCCTGCCTATGATGATACCTGAAGCTGTGACTCAGTCACTCACTCCTATTTTGCTTCTCCATTCCATTTTTTTTTAATGCTTCTTTTAATGTCCTCTGGCACCTAGCTTCACCAGAGCTCTTTCCTTCTAAGACTGCTTGAAAGGCAGAGTAGAGAAATTTACCAGAGCAAGGGAAAAGGATTAAGACTTATTTCGGCTAAGCAGATTTACTGTGTAGTGTTGTTTTTATTTTTTACTCACAGGGATTGCTACTGTTTGTTGCTAACATTTCATTGCTTTATTTTTCTCTGTAGCAAAGTGTTTCTTACAGCGTATATCTTCTCTGAAATTATTACAGGTGGTGCTTTACAGGTTTTACAGTTTTATCTAACATAAGAATAAGCTTCAGGGTTACTGCATTTGTTGTTGACTGATTGTTTCTGCTCTTACCTCCTTGTTCTTTCGTCCGTGGTTCTTCTTTTTTGGCAGGGGAAGGGCCCAGCCACCCACCCCCATCCCCAACCACCCCACACTACACTCCTTTTATAGGGTACCACAGTTGTGACATTTCCTGTGCAGAGCAGGAAGAGGTGGATCTGGGCGTCTCACAAGGTGAGCTCATTTACAGGGCACTAGTAATTTAACTTGTTATAACAAGTTAAACAAAAACACAACCAAACCATTACTTGCATTTTTTCCTTTTTTCCTTCTAATTACTCTGACTAGGTTATAAACCCAGCAACTTATCTGGAATGGATATCATTAACTGCAGGTACTGTGGAACAATTTTCAGAAGGACAGTCTTACAGGATTTAGGACACTGTCCTACATGCTGGGCCTTTGAGATCTTAGGGCTCAGCTCCGGGCAGCATGGGCAGAGATTGCACACCTCAAATTTCATATTCAAGAGGAAATACATTATAAGAACCACCCGCCACTTCCCCAGCATCCAACAGAAAAACCTCGACCGCAGAGGGTAGTTGGTCCAGGAGGTTGGCAGGTGGTTAGGAGGGGCAAATCGGGTGCCCCATCACTCTCTGCTCTCCAACATATTACCTCCAAAAACTGTATAAACACTACAAACAGGTATCTGCCTCTGTCTCTGAAATCAAACAAAGAGGCAGAAGACACTGCAGAGCAGGACACTGCAGCACAAGAGCTAGCACAACAAAACTCACCCAAATCAGGAACCAAAACAAAAAAAGCAAAAAGGAAATCCAAAAACTTCTCATAGGAGACTCCATGATTCGGGGAGTTGATACCCATCTCCAGCCAGGGGTAATAGTCGATGTCTCCCAGGTACATCAGCATGGAGAGACACTGACCGCATTGCTAAATTGTTCACAAAGCAGGAGAAAACATTGATGTCCTAGTACACATAGGGACTATCGATCTGCCAGCCGGTCAGTTGTGGAGACCAAGGAACACCTGACCAGGCTGGGTGACAAACTATCATCTATTTCGTCAGGCATCTCCTTCTCTGAGATCCTGCCAGTCTGGGAGAGGGAGCAGATGGACGGAAGGTCGAGAAGGGAGATAGGGAGCAAAACACGTGGCTCAAGGGCTGGTCAGGAAAATGACACAGATTTGTAGGAACTGGCAACAGTTCTGGGAGTGAAAGTTCTTTAAATTTGATGGACTGCATCTGACTAAGGAGGAAGTCAGTGCATTGGGACAGAAGTTTGATGTCTTTGCAGAATATTTAAACTAGCAAATGGGGAGAGGGGTGCAGCACTCCATACGTCGAATGGGAAGAACACCCTTCCCCGCTCAGCTAGTGGTCAAACAGGGATTCAACATGTTTGCAGTTCATTTGCATCACGAGGTAAGAAAAAAGGTTTGTCTCCCCATACGATGCTCAGGGGTAATGCCAAACCTCACCCAACAACTAACACACCAAAATCTGGCCAATGGCAAATCATGTACACAAATGCTCACAGCCTGGGAAATAAGATCCCAGACCTGCAGGCAATAATGTCAGAGGCTAAACTGGACATAGTAGCAATTAGTGAGACGTGGTTTACCAGTAACCACACTTGGGCGACTTCAGTACCTGGCTATGTATTGTTCAGAAGAGACCGAGGTGCAGGGGAGGAGTGGCCCTGTATGTCAATGAAAATATCAAAGCTACAGAAATTCAGAATACACATAAGGAGCCAGAAGAACTGTGGGTCACCCTGGAAACAGGAAATGGGACAGCCATAAGAACTGGGGTTGTCTACAGGCCCCCAGACCAGGGGAAGGACATAGACACATTACTGTTAGAAGATATACAAAACATGACAGCTAAAGGAGAGGTTCTGATAATGGGAGACTTCAACATGCCAGATACAGATTGGTCAATATCAGCAGGAACATCTGCCAGAACTAGACACATAGTGGATTCTCTGCAGCCGGAGGACCTCAAACAACTGGTACAGCAACCCACAAGAGACAGAGCTATCCTAGATCTAGTACTGACTAACAAGGAAGGGATCACAGATCTCCAAGTAGAAGGTCACCTGGGGGCCAGTGACCATCACATGGTATGGTTGAATTTGGCTACTACATCTAAATCATCCCATTCCAAGGCAAAAATATAGGACTTCAGAGGAGCTGACTTTGATAAGATGGCCAACAGAGTTAAGCTAGCCCTGGCAAAAAGAAACACAGGTGAAGGGGTACAGGCAAAGTGGGCAAGCATTAAGGATGCAATACTTGAAGCAACATCCCATTGTGTTAGACAGAAAAGGAAGTGCAAAAGAAGAAGGAAACCACTTTGGTTCTCAAATACAGTAGCAGAAAAGGTCAGAGCCAAAAGGCTGGCCTTCAGGAAATATAAGGGAACACAGCGGGATGAAGATAGGTAGGCATACCAAACTGCCCTAAGGGAAGCAGGGAAGGCAGTAAGGCAGACAAAGTCCCAAATCGAGGAAACACTAACATGAACAGTAAAAGAAGGTGACAAGACTTTCTATAGATACATTAGTGAAAGGAGAAAGTCCAGAGGGGGGTATTGCTAAGCTTAATGGAGAAAAGGAAGCATGTGAGGACGAGGACCCTGTAAAGGCATCTATCCTAAATAGATACTTTTGCTCAGTATTTACTGAAGAGAAGGTAGGGCAGGGCCCACAGCTTAGCATCATGGACACAGGGGGGAGGGAGGGGAAGCACTACTCCCTTCACAAAAGAAAGGGTCCTACAAGAGCTTGCTAAGCTCAGGGTGGATAAGGCAATGGGACCTGATGGCATACATCCCAGGGTACTTAAGGAGCTAAAGGTGGAACTAGCAGAGCCATTAGCAGAACTGTTTAGTGAGTCTCTGAGCACAGGAGAGGTCCCAGAAGACTGGAGAAGGGCTCATGTGATCCCGCTCCACAAGAGTGGTAGCAGGGAGGAGGTGAGGAACTACAGACCAGTCAGTCTTACCTCAGTAGTGGGCAAGATTATGGAGGCACTCCTTAAGGAAAGGATAGTGCAACACCTGGAATCCATAGGGGCACAGGATCCAAGACAGCATGGGTTTACATAAAGAAGGTCCTGTCAAACTAATCTCATAGATTTCTTTGACTGGGTAACCAGAGTGGTGGACCAAGGGGGAGCAGTTGATGTCACCTACCTTGACTTCAGCAAAGCTTTTGATACTGTTCCACATAGAAGATTGATAAATAAGCTGGGTAGGCTCAGGGTGGGTCAGAAGTTGGTCACCTGGGTGGCAAACTGGTTGACGGGAAGAAAACAGAGAGTGGTGGTAAATGGTATACAGTCAGAAGAGATGCAAGTCACAAGTTGGGTACCTCAGGATCAGTTCTGGGGCCAGTCCTCTTCAACATCTTCATTAGTGACCTTGCAGATGGACTAGAGGGTAAGGCTTGTCTGTTTGCAGATGACACCAAGATCTGCAACAGAGTAGATGATCCAGATGGGGTGGGCAGAATGAGAAGAGATCTGGATAAACTAGCAAAATGGTCAGAAGAGTGGCAACTGGGATTTAATGCAAAGAAGTGCAAAATCATGCACATAGGGAAGAGAAACCATGAAGCCACCTATAGGCTGGAGGGGAGTTGTTGCAGTCACAAAGGAAGAAAGAGACTTGGGCATCATCATCACTGATGACCTGAAATTATCCAAGCAGACCTCTAAAGCAGTAGGTAAGGCTAGGGGGGTGTTAGGGTGTATTAGTAGGGGTATCACAAGTCGTAAGAGGGAGGTAATAATCCCTCTTTACAAGACACTGGTTAGGCCCCATCTGGAGTACTGCGTGCAGTTTGGAGGCCACACCTTCACAAGGACATTAACCAAATTGAGGCAGTCCAGAGAAGGGCAACCAAAATGGTGCAGGGACTGCATCAGAAGACATATGAAGACAGATTAACAGAGCTCAATATGTATACCCTTGAGCAAAGGAGGGAGAGAGGTGATATGATCGAGGCATTCAAACACCTTAAGGGCATTAACAAAGTGAAAGAGTCTAACATGTTTAAATATAAGAAAAATAGCAGGACAAGAGGACACAGCATGAGATTAGAGGGGAGCCGATTAAGGGGGAATGTGAGGAAATTCTTTTTCACAGAAAGGGTGGTGGATGCATGGAATGGCTTACCACAAGAAGTGGTGGCTATGAATACAGTGCAGGGCTTCAAACAGGCATAGGATAGGCATAAGGGAGCAATACAAATGACTATGAATAGATAGGCCACTGACAGAGCAAAGGCCAATGGCACAATTATAAGGTAGAAAAAGAAATGGGCAGACTGGATGGGCCTTGTGGTCCTTATCTGCCGTCAACTTCTATGCTTCTATGTTTTTATGATCCAGGCATCATGAGGCTCGTGCTGAAGAGTTTTTCATATATGCATCCCTTCATGACCCACTGGAATGGAGTCAGTTGTGCAATGACCTTGGTGCACGATCAGGCACATTCCTGCCCCCAATGTTCAGTGGTCTGCTGGCTCCATCAGACAAGGCCAGGCAGCATGGTCCCAGACTGCCATACCCTCTAGCCAATGTTATGAGCCAGTACACTTGGTGCCAAGTCGTGTCCCTTCCCAGGAAGGTGAGCAGTCCCCTGGACACTCCAACACCTCCCCCTAGTCAATCCTCCAATGTCAAAGGTCCACTCCCGAACCCTGGCCATTGGCACCGCAGGCAGTAACACTACTGTTTTGCTGGTGGGCCAGCCTTTGCTTTTGAATTCCTGGTCCATTTTAATCCACTCTCCTCCCCTACCTGAGTTGTATGCCCCTTTCCTTTCTTCTTGTGCCTGTCTGTGACTTCCTGAGTCTCTGTCCTTGGGGTGTTTTCATCCCTCAGGTGCTCTCCTCCTGTAATAATACCATCTGGAGGGAGAAATTGTTACTTCTTTCCATTTTTCAACCTCCCCCTGGCTAGTTTAAATGCTCATCCAAGTAGCATCTAAACCTCCCACCAATGACTGCTCTCCCATTTCCAGAAGAATGCAGGCTGTCTCCCTTATAGAGACAGCATCTTCCCAGGTTGGTCCCCAGTCCCAAATGAAGACAAAGACCTCTTTCATGCACCATGCCTTCAAGCAGTTGTTAAAGATCCTAGTATGCAGTACCATAGCCTATCTTCTGCCCTCCACAGGTAGAGCCTCAGGATATTTCACCATGCATGCTATTCCCTTAAGGCCCTTTCCCAGCTCCCTGAAGTTTCCCTGTACTACCCCTACACTCATTTGTGCAAAATCATTTATCTCAACATGGACAATGATGTCCAGTTCCCTCTTAGCTCCCACAGCCCTAGCAATCTGCGTGATCCACTCCCCATCCCTCCCAGCTGAGGTACCCTTCCTGCACCTCACCTCCCTATCCTTTCTTCCCAATTTCCCAGCTCTGTGCACCTCACTACTGAATCCCTCACCAAGAAAAAAAAAACAAAAAAAAAACAGCTCAGGCACTCACCACCATATCACATTGCTGACACCATGTTGATGTAACAAAAACGATTTATTTACATTTTAAAACGTGACTAAAACACCTGCCTAACGCGTTTCAGGTCATCTGCTTGCCCTTCTCTCAAAGGCTGAAATTACAAACCAAACAAACAAGAAATGTATAGGTAGACCTCACAACATCATAATTACACTATCTGTTTAGTCACACTGTTTGTGGTTCATTGGCTTTTAGAAGTAATTGCTAATACATAAAAATTGCTTGGAAGAATCTAATTTCAAGTCTATTTCTCATAATTGATACTTTAAATGAATACATAAAACACTATTCTAGGAAGTTTTATATTAGATATATATTATATACAGAGCTATATAGAGAGATATAGATATATATATAGAGAGAGATATATAAATATATAGAGATATATAGAGAGATAGATATATATATATAGAGAGAGAGAGAGGAGATAGAGAGATAGATATAGATATAGATACACAAGAGAGAGAGAGAGAGAGATAAGGTACAAATCAGCAATAAATAGATTCTCCTCTACTCCCCTCCATTTATTTTCCTAATCTTCAGAAGCCTGTCTGTTTTGGTGCTTTTTATCCTTCAACTGTACCTGTGCTTCATGTGAAATTTTTTCTTTTTTGATAATTCATATTAATTTATGTATTTATATATTATATATTCTTTGCAAAAACTTTGTTAATGCATCAAGTTAGGGTTATTCCACAGTAACAAGGAGAAATTTGCTGTTGGGGTTCCACCCCACCCAATCCCACCAACAGACATCGGGTGTGTGTTGGGTCAGTCGGCTCAACTCTCACCCCATTCCACAAATAAAGAAGCTGGGTGGAGCAGTACAGGAGAAGGGGGTGAGAGCTAGGCATGATAACCCCAACACACACCCGATGGCTGTTGGTGGGGTTAGGGTGGGGGGGGTGGTAGGGGTGGTAACCCCACAGCAAATTTCTCCTTTTGTCACTGTGGAACAACCCTAACTGATGCATTAATGAAGTTTTTGCAAAGAATTTCCCTTATTTTTTAAAAAAAAGTGTAATGTAAGTAGGAATAGAAATGGGCGGTTTGGTGGGAGCGTGGGGGCGTTTGGGTCCAACGCGGCCCACCAAGCCACAGAAGTGTGGCAAATAGTATGTGCATTTGTGGGAGCACAGGCCCTTTGCTCCTTGCACTCCCATTTACAGTAAAGTGTGGTTGCATATAGCAGCTGTATAAAGCAAGAAGGCCTAGTTACAGTACTTTCCCCTAATCTTATGAAGCACACGCACCGCAAAGCGGAGTTGAGTATCGTCGTAATCTTGAAACTCAGTAGTTGTCATAGCAATGCAGTGATCAAACACGTCACTCATCATTTCCCTAGTACGGGCACTGAAAATTACTGTGAGTGTCAACCGTGAAGGCATGGTAATCATCGATGCACACGAAAATGTACACGTGGGATAGTAATTCGCAAATATCTCAGGAACTGAACATGGTAGGAGAACAATTAAAATTTTAGGAGTTTCATGCCTTTTTAAAATAGTTCTGTACTTAGCACCTTGGTGGGGGGCTAAGAATGTTTGAGACGCAAAGTCCGTATCTCTAACCATTTTTGAGATATGGGCCCAAAAAGGCATCATGAGCGCCACAATGTTATCCTATGGGGAGTTTTCTAAACTGTACAATGCTGTAACTATGGCCCTGTTGAATGGTTTCATACCAAAACACCAAAAGGCACAAATGTGGGAGTAGGCCTTTCTACCGTGAAACATTCAGGGCAATAGCGCAATCCATGTTACTACAACGAGAGGACCAAAAAAAAAAAAAAAAAAACTTGCACCGCAATGTTATCCTATGGAGAAATTTCCAAAGTTCACAATGCTGTAACTATGGTCATATTCAATAGTTCAGTACCAAACCAGCAAAAGGCACACACGTAGAGGTAGGGGTTTCAACCCTAAAAGTTTCAGGTCAATACCACAACGCATGTAGCCACAATAAAGTGACAAAGAAAATGAGTACCACAATGTTATCCTATGGGAAAATTCATAAATTCGGAATGCTATAACTAGGGACGTGGTGAACGTTTTTGAAGCAAACCACTGAAAGGCACACCTGCGGAAGTAGGGCTTGCCACCCTGACAATTTCAGGCCATATTACAATATAGCTGGCCACAATCAAGTGACAAAGAAAACATCATTTCAGAATATGTGGCTCAGCAGTGTTACCATGGTCATTTAAGAAATGATCGCAACACTCCTATCTTTATAATAGGGATACGGCCACGAACCTAAGATATAGAATCGCGGTTGTATTTTTAATGGTCATGCATATTGCCGTGGCACTTTGAGATAGTGTTGTGATCAAAAAATGGCAAAATGGTGAAAAGAAATCTGAAAACCACATTTCCAGACCAGCTAGTGAAAAACTAATGTCAGATTCCTGTTCCTCAAGCCCCAAAATGGGAAACCCAATAGTTGGTGTGTCAAAAAGTGCAGTACTTTGAGTTATATTGTTTTTTCTCTCTCTCACTAAGTGAAAACAAGATGGCAGCAGCAAGACACTATTTTTGGCAAGCTCGACACTAAAAAATACTATCGCAACAATTTTCGAGCTGCAAATGTAAATTTTCCCATAGGATAATGGGGCAGTAAAAACACTATAACTTTTGAACAGAACAAGATTTTTTTTTCCCCACACGAAATCTTTAAAAGTGCACATCTGTGACGTAGGACCCATGTAGCCCACCCAACTTGATCTCACAAAGTGGACATCTAAAGAAAATGGAATGTTGGGGATTTTTCACGTTTTTTCAGAGCACTATGATTCTGCAACCATACATCTGATCAATACGAAAAATGCTAGATCTGGAGACTTACCAAAAATCTTCCTCCATTCCAAATTTCAGGCAAATCGGCAAATGGTTGCAAAGTTATTAAAGTTCAAAATTTGAGGTTTAACATAGAAATTGCTACACAATCCTAACTATAGTGGCACTACCATGACACTATAATATATAGCTCTTTAGAATAATGTTTTATGTATTCGTTTAGAGTATCAGTTACATGAAATAGACTTGAAATTAGATTCTGCCAAGCAATTTTTTATGTATTAGAAGTAATTGATAACAGCCAATGAACCACAGTGTGCCTAAACAGATGATGTAATTATGATGTCACGAAATCAAATCTACTTATAAATTTCCTATTTGTTTGGTTTATAATTTCAGCCTTTGAGAAAGGATCGAGTAGATGACCTGAAATGCATTAGGTGGGTGTTTTTAGCCATGTTTAAAAATGTAAATAAATCTTTTTTGTTACATCAACAAGGTGTCAGCAATGTGATGGGGTGGTGAGTGCCCAAGCTGTTTTTTTGTTTTCTTGGTACATTATTTGTTTGCTTGAGAGCACCACATCCTTGTGTGCGCCCTTGCTCCCTGTTTCAGAGAATCCCTCACCAGCAGCTTCTACGTCTTAGGTCGGGGCATCTCTCTCTCTCTCTCTCTCCTTGGGGCCTCTCCTCCTACTGTGACAGGAACCTTCTCTTGGCTGACTCATTCCATCAGTACAGCAAAGGTGTTCCACAGTGGTATTGGTGGAGAAGCATGCACATTCCCCATTCTCAACCTTCTGGAGACCACCAGGGTCCATCCTCTCTTTCTCTATCTAGACATTCACTGGCAAAGCAGCAGTGGACTTGGTGGTCCATATGTGGGACAGAAGGTCTGCTGTACTCTTGCCAGTTTACCCAGAGTCCAGCAGCCTGTGCCTGCAACCCAGAGAGATGAATACAGATAGGGTAGCACCTCAGTCTCCAGAAGGTCTAAAGACCACACCCATTACACTGCCCTACCCTTACACTGTCTTCACTTAGTTTCTGCTCTAATTTGGATTACCCTACTACCCTCTTCCTACTACCTTGTTGCTCTCATCTCTCTGTTCTGCCCTCACTTGAACCTGCTTTTTGACCTACCCTAAATAGGGTTTACACTGATTTCCCCATCCTAACCCCCTTCCATCTCTTACTGCATCCTAGGAGTCTGCCATCCACTTCCTTTTTATACTGCTGCTACATAGACTAGAAAACTTTGTTAGCTGGATGTCACAGTGTAACCGAGGACAGGTAAGGTGCCACTTATTACCTTCTCTAGCACCTCACCTACAGAGTCTCCTGTGGACCTGCAGTTGCCCTACAGATATCCTACCAATGCTACCAAGTCAGATTCCCAACTCCTGCTCTGTTCCACTTGCAAGATGGAGCACAAATGTGATGGAATGCTAGGTGAAGGAGTCCCCATATTGCCAATTGCAGCTTCCTGGTCCACTGCTGCTGGCTGCTACAGTCTCATGATATCCAGTTGAGTGAGTCTTATTTAGCAAGCCAGAATCAACTTATAATCAGAAATATGACTCAGTTCCACCTACAGTTATCAGCTAGCTGAGTTCCCAGGCCAGAGAATTATCACCCTTCACCCAAACTACAGGTAAGACACAGCTCTTTAATATGACCCTTAAATGTGGGCTACTTTGGCTGGTCTCAAATGAATCCTACAGTCATTTATAAAGGCAAGCTTTTTGCTTAGTGGCTTCATTTAGTTTATGAAACACTTTTTGTCTCAATTGTCTCAGCAGGAGAGTGTGTGTAGATAATTGCACTTCTGCGGATTCTTAAGCCACAGGATGCATTGCCCAAATGCATCAGCTGCTTCAGAAGCAGTTTTAAGAGCAGGCACACTGCCATCCAGCTCGTCATTTGCTGGATCATTTTTTGACTGTTTCTCTGTTGCGATCTCCAGGATATCATGATTGGCGAGTTCCCCTCATCCTCTGCATCAGCTTCAATCCGGTCTGCAGGGTGATCTTCGGGGGATGTGCAGCTGTTTGGCTATCTGTATCAATCCATTGGTTAGTTTGTCCTGCTGTTCAACAGCAATTGTTGAACTTGCAGGTGAAATGACTTGTAAATGACTCCAGTGTTTTACAATTGTATCCGCCCACATCTCTGCCCATGATTCTGAAAAAAGGTGCCAGCATCTTTGATTGAGACATGCTTAATAACAACATCAGCAAGTGGCAAAGAATGTTTCTGTTTGCAGAGAACATTGTTTAACAGTTTACCCATATAAATTCATTTAAGGGTAGCCAAGATTCCCTGATCAAGGGCTTGGAGCTTTGCAGTGGTGTTGGGGTTAGAAATAAACAACAGCTACAGTGGTCATTGGTTGTAAGGTTATCCATGTCTAGATGTGCTCCTGCATTATCGATCAGCAGGATTGCTTTCTGAGGGAGACCTAAACTGTGTAAGTGAGCTCTCACGGCTAGCACAAAGTCTACAAAAAAACATGATTTAAAAAACTGAAGCATTCATCCATGCACTTGCCTGTGCTCTGTAATGAACAGGCAGGGTATCCATATTACAGTGCTTAAAGCACCACGGGCAAAGGGACTTTCCAATGACCATTAGTTTTAACTTCTGCCCTCCTGTTGCATTACAGCAACCAAGAATTGTTACAATCTCTCTATTTTTCTTATGACCCAGAGTAAATTTTTCTGCAGAGCTGGCAAGAATTTTCTCTGGGAGGAGTTTCTAATAGCAGCCAGTTTCATCAGCATTATATATTTGCTCTGGGACAAGACCATCTTTCTCAGTTATGACCACAAGCCGGTCTTTGAAGGAAGTGATTGAGCCATTTGCTGAAGACAGAATCTCCATTGCAATAGACAGCGAATGCCATGATGCACTTTAGAGCACTGAAGCCAGCCCTTGCTAGCAGTGAAAGAGTCATACTCATGTGGTGACCAAACTTAGGTGGGTGGCTCATCTCTATTGGTCAAGGAGAGGCAGGCACAACAGTTCCAGATAGCTTTTATTGGTAGCAGCCACTGGTTCCACTGGAAATAATAGGTTAGGTGATTGTCATGCACAAAACAGTGTTTAGCAATACGAGACAATTATACAGGTCTAACAAGAGTAACTATAGGGATAAACAATCAGACATTTGTTATCGATGTGCGGTATACCTCTAACAGGGTCACCTAGTGCCCTATGTCTGTAGATGTCAGTAATAATAATTTATCAATACCCAACAACCTTGGCCAAGGATATTTAGAAAGACACACCAGTTACAGTCAGACAGTCCCGTAGGAGAAGCAGTCTTTTTGGTGCAGCGTCTGTGGTTGCTAGCTAGCTTTGAAGAATGGAGTACAGTACCTGAGCAACTGATTGGACTCATTGGCTTGCAGGAGGGCTTAAAACAACGAGATGGAGAGGATGATGAAGAAGACGAAGAGGATGCAGACTGTTCTAAAGCTGGAGGTGCAGGTGACGGGAGGATGGTCAAGGCAATGTCCTTTGATAGCGATGGTGGGTACTCTAGAAGGCTCCTGATGAGCTGCCGCCCAGCTGGGGAAGGGAGCTATGAACACCTCAGAAAAGCAGAACAAAAATGGGGCAATTTCCTATTCACATACTGTGGAGGGAACCTCACTATTGTGAGCCGAGGCGGCTTCCAAGCAGACTAGACTGGGGAGAATGCGGACTACCACTTTGCTGGCTAATGCAGTCTCATCGTCTTCGGGGGATTGCTAGCAGCTAGGTGGAAGGCACTAGATGCTCAGACAAAAGGTGGGTGACCCCTGATCTCAGGGGTGCAGGCAATCACAGTCTTCATAGGGCAATTAGCTGGGTGATGGGACTACCACAGTCGGGCAGTCCGTCCACGTCCCCATGGCAACAGCTCAGATTGGGGTTGGAAAGAGAGAACTTATGTGACTCAATGCAGTTGGTGAGGGGTGGGAAGGCAGTTTGAGCCCCTTCAGGGACAGTTTAGGCACCAACTGGTTGAGATGCAGGGCAGGCAAGTTCAGCTCCAACATGGATAGGTGGCTTTGGTGGGCACAGGGCAGGCATTTCAGGCCCTGCTGCAATTTTTGATCAGACCCCAATGCAATCAGTTCAGTCCATTGGGGTCACTTAGTGTCCAGGGGTATAACCCGGGCAGATATCAAACACAGAAATATACAATAATTACTTTTTCTATAACAGGGACTGGGTTACCTGATGGCCAGGGCCAGGGTCAGCGTGACAGGCAGAACAGCATAGGCTGGACAGTCCCTGTGGTCATCAGGTACCCTTGCAGTTAGCAGCAGTCCAAGGGGAAGAAGGGGTGGCTGATAGGTGTCTAGTTGGGACTCCCAGTGAAGAGACCAAGGCTTCTAAGGTGACCTTGTAAAACAGGATACTGGCCCTTTAAATATCTGAGGGATTCCTCCCTTCCTTGCTTGCCAGGTCGGGGGTGGGGACAGGAATTTATACCTGGGCACTGCCCCACCCTATGTTTATGTCTAAAGGGGTGGCCACTGGCCTGCTCATGATGCCCAGATGTAGTTCCACCCCTTAGGAGTAGCCATGTTCAGGCTGTAGGCTTATAGTGCAGGGCCTCAACCCTTGGTCCCCCTCCTGCACTCTTGGGGTGAATGCACTGTTGTATTCCCCTCTATCCCACTCTAATTTCCTGTTTTGCTGCTCAGGGTGCCACTCTGGTACTGACCTTACTTTCCTGGGGCTTATGCCTCACGGTGCTCTTTCTCTTTTCCTTTTCCCTGAAGCCGCTGTCCCTTCCTAACTACCCCTGGCACAAAAGGAAGGGAAAATCATTTTTGTTGGGTGTCTAGCCCACTCACCACCTGGCCCAGGTCCTCCAATGGCAGGATTGCTGGTTGGTGGTGATAGCGGTGAGGTCAGGGAGCTGCGCTACCATCTTATACCTTTGCTGCCCCTCTTGCATGCTCGGCAGAACTCTGGTGCTGCAGGAGGTTGTTTCCACTCTGATTCACTTTGCGGTAGCACACCGCAGTTCGGCTACACAATAGTTCCCCTCTTGATCACAGCGTGAGTCAGCAGCTTTAGCTCGAGGAATGCCACTGTGCTGGGGGCTTGCGGGAGGCAAAGGGAACCGGAGAGCGGAAAGACTGGATACAAGAAGCCCCGCGCTGCTGCTGATCACTGGACCAGACTCTGCCTGGGTTGGGAAAGGGGTGGAGAGCTCTACAAGCAGCAGGAGGCTTTTAAAAGTGCAAGGGGGGAAGAGAACAAACCCCAGCAAACAAAAGATTGTTGGCCGGTAGGCAGCCGGTCCTGATGCCAGTTAACTGGAGGACAAGGAAGAACCCACTCTCCTCACTGGGCCAAGTTCCACTCTAGTATTCCCCTCCCCAAGGCACCCCAAGACCCGACCAAACCCCAAATTCAGGGGCAGACAACTGGAAGGACTCACCCTAGGGGGCAGACTGCTGGGCCCCGGACTGGACCCCTTCAGGCTGGAGGACATCTGCTGTTGATGCTGCTGCTGAGGACCCCAGGACTCCTGGCTACAGAGGAGCAACCACCAAGGAGTTACAGACCTGAGCTTCAGGTAAGCCTCTAGGCATCTGTACCCTTGTGCTCTCTACTCTGTTAGGCACCCAGTCCCAAACTGCCCTCTGGCTAGCAGGGAAGACCTTTTTCTAGCCTGGGGGAAGATATGGCTTCTGGCCAAGTGATTGGATCCAAGGGGCCTAGATCTACCCCTGGGGCTGATTTATGGCCCCTTTAGACATTGGCCAGAACGCTGGCCTGGCCAGAACAAAGGTTAAAACTGGGAAAAGTACGGGGGAAGAGGGGACCAGGACAGGAAGTGGTCAGCCAGCAAGCTTGGTCTGCAAGCCAGCTGGTTGTAGATGAGGTGGTGGGGGGGGGGTTAACCCTTACCCTCCCTGTGGTCCTTTCCTGCTGGCTTCTGTAGCAACCGTTGTGGTGCTACATTCATCATTTAGATTACGGTGAAACTGCATAACCTTATGCTTGAGAATGGGGCCAGAAATTGGTGCGCCATGAAAATGATTCTGAATGAACCATAGGTAGAGCGACCTATTAAGTTGTTCATCTTGGCAGATTTTCATCATCTTTCTCTTGTCTGGACCATCTGTGTTCTCCATTGTGGCTGCATATGCTCGGATCTCATCTCTTGCCTTCTGCAGGTCAGAAATGGTAGATTTAACAATCCTGAATCATTGAGACACCACAACAGCCTCCAGTCCATTATCCAGGCAGTCAAGAATCCAGGTTTTCTGGGCAATGACTAGAACACATCGCTTTCTCTTTCTGTCACACATTGTGACCAGCAAACAGCAAATCGGACAACTACAAACAGGTACTGTACTGAACTAACAGACAGACTGTTACTGCCCTTAAGTAGCTTGTAATTTGGAAGCTGCATTTAATTGATAAATTGACTACACCACTTAAGATGTTCCTATAGGGGCTGGCCCGGTGGCGCAGAGGGTTGAGACACTGGACGCCACACCTCACGCTACACCGGTGACCTGGGTTTGGGAGCAAGCTCGGGTGACGGGTGTTGGTGGGGGAGGGTTGAGGATCGAGTACCCTTGTGGTGCTCTCCTCCCCGGGGAGGGAGGAAGGGGTGGGATGGCTCGGCATGCCAGCGACCCCCAGTGGAGACTGGGGGCACTACAGCAAGCAGGGCAGCACGATTAGTGTGGCCGACGCGGGCAGGGTTGCCATTGGGGTGTGTGCCATGTATGGAGGGAGCTCAAGATCTAGAACCCCCCCCCCCACTGGCTAGACCAGCAATGGCTCCACAGATCCTGTCTGCCACATGTTCGTAACTGGACCTCCATCCCTTGAACTCCCCATGGACCTAGGGGCCAGGGTCCCATGGAGAAAGCTAACACCTTTGAGGAGGTTGGGGGTATCAGTGGGCGGTACTGCAGCAGGCGAGCTGGCAGCCCGAGAGAGTTCCAGTCCGGTGGACGCCATAAAGAGATTAAAAAAAAAAAAAAAAGATGTTAGTATAATGCTTTGCTGAACCACGAATGACAGGTGACTGACATGAGCTAAAATATGGGGGACACAACTCTGGATTAGTTAATCCAGAGATTTGGAAAATCTGATGTTGGTTAAGTGAGGTTGTACTGTAATTCAAACAAGTTTCATCACAACTTACCACCACTTATTTTGCCTCAAAAAAATCCTTTCCCAGGGATGCCTGTGACAAAAAATATTCCGTTTCTGCTTCACAGCAGTGCAACTTTGTTATGGCACGAACAGTCAGGCGGGGGGTGGAATTGAGCTGTGTAGAATGTGGAATTCCACTGGTGGAATTCAGGCAGAATAGCAATTCCACAACCAAAATGCTTTCTGGAATTTCTTCAAAAAATTCTGCAGAATTCAAAAAGTCATTTAGTTTAAACTGTGAATCACTTTTCCACAGATTACTGTATGTAGACCACAGATACATTTTTTGAGGTTTGTAGATATCTAATCCATGGTTTATGTAAACCATTAATTCCTACTCTGTAGTTGTAAAAATGAGATTCCAGCCATATTAGTCCTTGCAAAACAGGAGAAGATAAAAGGTTTGATCCCTTTTATTGGGCCAACAAAGTTTCTTGTACAAAGATGGAATTATATACAAGCTTTCTGGGCCACACAGGTCCCTTCTTCAGGTGAATAGCAAAACTGAGCAATGTAATAAGTATTTATATCTACTGTGGAGCACTTAAAAATCAGGAAGTGAAGTAGGAAGCTGACAAAGGGTACTAGAGATGAAAAACTAAGATGCAAAATAAAAACTTGTGACGAAAAGGGGAGGGGGCTAAGTAGGAACAGGTCAGAAGGAGATGAAAGGGAGCTAAAGGGAAGACAAAAGCATGCAGATAAGATCCAAGATCAGAGACTAGCTTTAAGGGTAGAATAGACAAGAGATGCCTAAAAGATGTAAGGAAAATTAAGAGAAACAAAAGATCAAAGGCCTAGATAAACAGAGTGTGAGGTAGTATAAACAGAGGTGTGATTAAAACTCTGCTTATGGAATTTCAAAATTCTGCTTCTGATGGGATTCCAAGGAGTTAATCAGAATTTTCTGAGATTTCATGGAATTCCATTCCATCATAAAATGGAAATTCTTAACCAGCCTCACTGCTGTTAAGTCTGGGCAATTAAAAGACAGAGTAGGGCTGCATGACATTAGCAATTTCCAAGTTCACAGAATGTTGATGAAACTCTGAAATTCCATAACATTTCATGAAATTTAATGACATTTTGTGGATTTTTCTGAACTTCTTTAATTGGTAGTAACTCGGTCAGCATTACAGCTATAGGTCTGAAATTTAGTGGACACATAATTTGAAGAGGCCCAACAAAGATTTTAAGATTCAGGACATTCGGGCAAGGGAAGAGGAAGTTATCGGGGCTCAGATTCTGGCAATGTGTTATCCAAGTGAAAATTTCTGAAAATATTTCTATGCTTACAACTTAGCCACTTTTGGAACCAGATAAAAAAAATGATATGCCTACTTTCCTGGATGAGTCATGGAAACTGTTAGAGAAGCAATTGGTTGTGTAAATTTTATTTTTTATGTATGTATTTAGAAACATATCGGAATTACAATCCTTTGAGTCATAGACTCCTTTACAAAGGCTTCACGTCAGGTAACAGATAACGACTATATTGCAGAGACTTACACGACACGGTGAAGAAACATAAACCAATACTATCACAATAATTTTACATACAGGGTTCAAACTAGATACAATTGAGCAGAGGGAGGGCAACGTACCAGGTTAGGCAGGATGGAGATCCTTTGCTAAAAAAGCTGGGTAGCATTACATAGCTTAAGGAGGATAGAAATCCATTGTCATGGACAGTTAGCAAACCCAAGGGAAGGGGAGGTGATGGGATGGTGTGCATGTACATTCACATTACAAGTGAGGCCATAGTGGAGCTAGAGAGGGGGAGAGGGAGCGATATGGGGAGGGGAAGACTAGTAACAGTCACAGGCTCTAGAGGAATGGATGTGTTCGCTGATATTGGTTTTGAAAGAACCTAGCTTGTTTTCAGAGGAGATGGCACTGGGCAGTGCATTCATCCAGAGGGGGCCCTATAGAAGAAATATCTCTGACCCAAAGTTGATCAGTAGTGGGGAATCAGGAGGGATGTTTTGGAGGAACTACGGGTGGTTTTCACCAATGGGGTGGGCTGCAGAAGGCTGGTAAAATGGGGGGGCTAGTCTATTGGTGACCTTTTTGGCAAGGAGGCATGTCTGGTAACCGAGTCTCCCATTAAAACTGAGCCAGTTGGTGAGGCAGTGAGCATGTATGTGCCCTCCTATCACTGCCTGTGACAAGGTGGCAGGCTTTATGTTAGGATACCTTGATTCTGCGAAGATCAGATTTGTCAGCAGCCCCATAAATCGTGATCCTATAAATCGATTAGAGATGGGATGGATAATGTGACAGCTAGACTGAGAGCCTCAGGGGGGAGACATTGTTTGTGTTGGTAGAGTTGGCCAATTCTGGAGCTGACAGCTGTGCTAGGGAGGTGGATATGCTCATGGTAGGTGAGAGCAGTGCTGAGGGTAACCCAGAGGTATTTAAACATGTTAACCTGTTCAAGTGGTAACAGTTGGGAGTTGCGGATTTGCAGAGGGAAGCCTGTGTGTTTGTTCTGGTTGTGAGCAAACACCATGACCTTATTTTTTTTGTAGTGGATTACCAATTGGTGATCAGCAAACCAGGATTCAGCCTCAATGAAGCATTTTTGGAAGGACAGTTGAAGAGTGAGAGGATCAGGCTGGGTGGCAAAAACTACCACATCATTGGCATATAACAGTAGCTTTCCAGAGCAGGCCTTCGGTAAGGAGTTCAGGAATAAGCTAAAGAGAAGGGGCCACGGGATGGAACCTTGGGGTACCCCTGACTTGACTGGTAGGCAGGTGGAGAACATTTCATTAATTTTGATTTGCTGGGACCTACCAGTTAAATAGTCAGCAAACCATTTGGTGGCATTCTGGGAGAGGCCTGTGTGGAAGAGGGACAATAGAAGAAGGGAGCGATTTACAGTGTCAAAGGCTTTTGACAGATCCACATAGACAGACCCAGTCAGACACCTTCTGTCAAGGGCAGTATGGATAGCACTGGTGAATTCCAGGAGTGCAGTGGTAGTGCTGTGCTCTCTATGAAATCCATGTTGTTCCCAGCAGAGGAGGTCGTATTTACTGAGGTGGTCAGTGAGTTGATCCGAGATGATTTTCTCCAGAGCCTTGGATGGGGGGGGGCTGAGAATGGTGATAGTTCCTTGGTATGGTACGGTCACCACTTTTGTGGATGGGTATAATGACAGCAACTTTCCATTTGGTAGGGAATTGACCATAGCAGAGGGAGTGATTAAGGATGTTAGTTGGCGGAGGGGGACTTCATCCAGGGTCATGTGGAGGAGTCTGCGGTCCAGAGTATCACAACTATGGTGAGATTTACCTAAAGCTTTTAAGAAGTATGGTTTTGTCTCACGTGGCGAGAAGATCTTGAGTCAAAATGGGGGATCAAAGAAATTAGGTGGAAGCACACTACTAAGACCAGAGAAAGAGGAGTGGAGAGTGTCAGCGATACGTCAGGGGCGGTGGTAATACCTCTATTGGTATTGAGCTGGGAGGGCGGGGCAGACACAGCTTTCCCATTGAGCTCTTTCAGATTATCCCAAACCTCCAAAGCCTGAACCCCAGGAGGTGGTGAGAGATGCCTTGTAGTAGTCGGATTTGGCCTTATGTGTGTCCCAGGTACATTTATTCCTCGCAGCCATATAGTTCTGCCTGTCTGTCGACCGGCCAAATTCAAGGGCTAAGTGCCAGAGGGCGTCTCTATGGTGCATTTGGTCAAGGAGTGTCTGTGAGATCCAGGGAGTGTGAGGGCCCTTTACAGCATGCTTAGTGAGGGGGGAAAATGTATCACAGGCAGAGTTGAATGAGCAAATAAAGTATTCTACAGCTGCATCAATGTGAGGGGCAAGGCCGATGGGAGACCAGTCCCAGTGTGTGAGGTGGCTTTTGAGTTGTCCCAGCTTACCAGGTTTGAGCCGGCGCTGAAAAACATGTTTTGGTGCAGGCTTTTTAACTTAGAGGACCAAGTTCACATCACTGGCGAGTGGTCACTCAGCGCATCAGGGAGCACTGAGACACCAGTAATTTTATAAGGATGATTTGTTAGCACTAGGTCGATTTGGGAGGAGGACCCATTTTTGGGATTTGAGCGAGTAGGGGAGGTTACAACTTGGGATAGATCCATAGTGGCTATACTGTAGCATTTTTGTATGGAGCAGCAATGCTAGATAGCCAATTAATGTTGTAGTCCCCTAGGGCTAGGATCTCTGAGTTGGGGACAGGAGGGAGAGGTAGCTCAGGATGGACTGAAATGTGGGCTTTTGGTTCTGGGTGGGGGAATATAGACAGAAGTGATAAAGAGGGGGGTTCTAGCAGTGTCAGTGGCGATTTTCAGAGTGGGGGCCTGGGCATCATGGTCCAGTTGGGCAGGGGGGAGTGTGTGACCCTGTAAGGAGTCATGGATATAAATACTACAACCACCACTGTGCTTACCAACTCTGTCCTAAATGGGAGCAATTATGAGCCTCACCATTCCCTAGCTCCTTATTTGTCTTAGTATGAACTGTAGTATGATACACACAGTCTCTTTCTTTTCCATATTGTTTTTTCCTCCCGGCCAGCAGCCCATCTATCAGGGATATTCCCTGCTCACAGGGATATACTCTGATTAGGCTGAACCCAGCCATCATTCAGTTGGCTACCGGGATTTTCACCAACATTTTTTCACTCCCATCTACCCTGGTGGGAGTGGTGCCTCTACAAGCTTCGCACAGCTATAGCTTCCCTGGCAGCAGGAGCAAGTTCTCTGGCCCAGCTGCAGGAGTCACTGTACTGATGGAGCCTGCCGTCAACCCTTCCTGACAGAGATGAATTGCTGTGTGGCATCTGTCTTGGCCATGGTTTGCCTCCCAACGTGACTTCTCGGCCTCACTTCCAAACCCAGTTTGTCAGCATGACAGTACAACGCTCTATTGCTAGGCCATGGGGGTAACTTCAAAACCTAATATTCAAGGTCATTGAACCTAACAAAATAGATAATATTCTGTTCTCCAGTTTTAAAGTTATGAGGGCTTAAAATTCTGCAGTTTACATAATTGCAGAATGTAATTTTAAAATTTCTGAAAGCTTGGAGGTTTATGTCACGTTTAAAGACAGTGATACCAAACTTGGTACATCTCTGTATAGACCTTAGAAATGTCAGCATACTGAATTCGGTTCAGGTTGTGAAAGCACTTTTTAAACTTAGATGGGAGTTATTGAAATCAAAAGTTTTGGTTAAATTTCATGAAATTTTCATGGACATTTTGCAAAATGTCACAGAAGGAAAATTATAATTTCACTAGAATTCTACTGGTGGAAAATAAATTTTACCCAGCTCTAAAACAGGGTGGTAGCTGCATGATGACAACAGGTTGGGATGAGGATGTACTCACCACAAGCCACACAATAACAAACAGTAGAAGAAACTGTAAACTAAAACTATGGAAAACTTTCTAGGACATTTTGCCTGAAGCTAGCAAAACAAGCATTTGTCAATGCCAAATGTTTGCTTGCTGGCATTAGCAGTGGAAGTGCAGGAGTTAGACAGATGCAGTATAGGAATTGCATTGAAGTAATGAACTGACGCGAACTCCACCCTCACCCTGCAGAGATGGACAGACATTGGGGTGTGCCTTTGGGTCATCACCCATGATGGTCACGACATTTCAGCTCACCCTACTCTTCAGACACTGACAAGTGTCAAGGTGTGCTTTGGGGTGTTTGGGCTTTACATTCACCTCATTCCATAAGGAAATACATTGAAATGGGTGCAGTATAGGAGAATGGGGTGAACTCTGGGGCCAAAGGGTCCAAGGCGCACCTTGATACCTGTCACTGGCTGCAGGGTGGGGGTGGGGGTGGAATGGCATGAGCATTACTCAATAATCCCAAGTCACACCCCTGATGCCTGTCAGTCCTTTATAAGGTAGGCATTATGGTCAAAACCCTAATCGCCCTGGTATTTTTCAGATTTTTACTCCAATGCTTTCAACATGGGCTTTTTGTGACCCCACCGCATGAACAGTGACACCATCAGTTTGTTAGGCAAAGCGTGATTTTGCACAGTGACTGTGCCATTTGGCACCACAGGTGCGAAAACACATTTTGAAAAGGATGTGAAAAATGACAGCTGTACTGTTCATTAGGAGGTGTAAAAAATGGCATTGTTAAAATCTGGAGTGAAAATACAAAAAAATGGTGAAGTCACGAGCGTGCGTAGAAACTGTGCAATATATACACCAGTAATGTAATTAGTTTTCTTTTTTTAAATAAACAGCAGACTTTCAACATAAACATTTTGGGACCTCCGCTCATGAACAGTGTCACTGTGATTTTCTTAATCTGTCCTGAACACTGATTTCCCACAGCGACCGTGCTATTCTATGCCTGAAATGCGAAAACACATTTTGGCCTGGGTCTGAAAAATGACAGCTGTACTGTACATATGGAGGTGTGGAAAAATTTCAATGTTGAAAATCTGAACGGAAAATATTACAAATTTGTGAACTTACGAGGGTGCATGGAAATTGTGCAATAAGCATTTTAACACCTCTGCTCATGAACAGTGTCACTGTGATTTTCTTCATCTGCCCAAAGACTGATTTCGCACACCGACCACGCCATTGTGCGCTACATGTACGAAAACACATTTTGGGTGAGATGTGAAAAATGACAGCTGTACTGTTCATAAGGAGGTGTGGTAAAATGGCAATGTTGAAAATCTGGAGTGAAAATATTAAAAATTCTCAAAGTTACGAGTGTGCATAGGAACTGCACAACACACGCTCATGAAAGTCATTTTTGGGAATTTTTTCACCAAATATTTCAACATGGGTTTTTGGAGGTCTACTTCATGAACTATGAAACTGTCATTTCATTAATCGGTCCTGAAAGGTGGTTCCGTACAATGACAGTGAAATCACCTTTTGGGACCAAATAACAAAATGACAGTGATCGAGTTCATGAGGTGGGGTCTCAAGAACTCCATGTTGAAACTTTGGCGAAAAAATTCCCAAAATTGGCCAAGATATGCACCAAAGTTGAAAAAACCAAAAAAAACAATTTATGCCATTATACAGCTTACTGGCATTTCTTCAGTTCGTGGTTGGCTTTGAAGAGTGCAAACGTGTTCCTGGTCCACCAAAGATCATCACGCTGGCCTCCGGAGGTAAGTATAGGGTGAGGTGGGAGTGTGGGGAGGTGGTGTGCACAGAGGGTGGGTGCAGGTTGGGGGAGGGGGGCAAGAGAGTCAACGAAGGACCATTTTTTCTTATAGTTTTTTTTTTTTTTACAAAGATGTGGGACTTTTGCCAAGCTGGTGTGGACTCCCAGTGTGGCTGGCAGCTGGAAGTTTGTTTGGTGGGGCAGTGGAGCCAAAGGGGGATTGGGCACCCCCCTCGGCCATACGGACTTTTGCCACACTGGGGTGGACTCCCAGTGTGGCAACTGGAAATCTGTTTGGGGGGGCAGTGGAGCCGATGGGGGATTGGGCACCCATGTCAGCCATATAGACTTTTGCCATACTGGGGTGGGCTCCAGCATGGCACCTGAAAGTCTGTTGGGGGCAGTGGTGCTGACGGGGATTGAGCATCACCATCGGCCATACAGTGTATGGGGGTGGGGAGCTTCATGAGCATGCTGGGTGGGCTCCCAGTGTGCTGCTTTAACGTTTGTTGGGGGGGGTCACAAGAAAAAAACCCAGAGCTGTTTATGACAGAAGTTCAGATGCACTGCTGACCTGTAGGCAGTTTGCATACTGCCAACGGCAGTATGTAAATTGCCTGCCGACGGCAGTATGCAAATTGCCTACACATTACCACCACTGATCGTAGCGGTCTTTTACTTTGAACTATACGCCAGTGCATCTGAACTGCTGTCATGGACAGCTCGGACATTTATTGGTGTGGTGCGGCCGTGCCTGCAAAAAGGAGCAGGGCATTGGAAGCGGGGGTAGCACACCTATGAAAACTCATATGGTGGCACTATGTTTCTTGCACATGCGTGCAAGCAAACATAAAAATGACATCAAGGTTAAGCAGGTGGAAGAACTACTTTACTGCATTTTGATCTAAACATTGATATCCTTAAACATTTAATTCAGGTTTATTTCTTTGTTCAATTTTAATACAAGTCAAAAAAATCTCATTTTATAAGTGCGATGACACACTTTCAAGGTGTGCATTTTCCTAACTTGCTGCACTTCCCGGGTAGCTGAGGTTTTCAACCTGCAGCTGGGTGTCTCAAAATGCACCTGGGATATGTGGTGATCTAACATAATGCACACTGTATTGTGTGCTATTTATTTGATTTATGCAGTTTTTGTTGACCAGAAAAGAAGATCCAGGCAATTCTGCTCATTTTCAGACCTGTCTGTTATTCCTTATTCTGCCTTCCAATCAGGGTATGTATCATTTTGTGTTTCTTCAAGACAGATAGATATGCAGCAAGATACTAATAACAATCTCTGCTGGCCAGTTTCCTAACAAAATGTGTTTTCATTTTCCTGTCCTGAATGTTTCAGTCTCTACTTATACATTGCAAATGATGGGAGGTGGTCGATTTCCTGAATGCTCACGCTACCCTAAAATATGGCCTCTGCAAACTTATGTCATTGGAGAAGTCATCCCTCTATGACACACACACACATACACAGACACACAAACACACACACACACACAAACTGCTGACTTAGAAAGTTTGTGGGGGGGGGGCTGCCTGATGGCTCCATGCTTCCATGTTCGTAACTAAGCTTGGGGCTGCTGGTATCAGGCTACCAGGTTGGGGGGGTGCTCCTGAGGGGAGTGTGAGCCAGCCAGGAGGGAGATGACCAGGTTCCAGCTGCAGACCCTCACAATGATCTGGTGAGCTTGCTCCCTCGCAAGGGGTGGCATCAGCCCAGTGTGCAATGCTGTCGAAGTCAGCAGAGACTGTGCCTGCTGTTATGGGGTGGTGCGAGGGAAAAGAGAGAGAAAGCACAAAAACCAATGTGCATTATCCATCCCAATGGCCCTGTCACTGCTCCACATAGGACAGTAGTGCTACTATCTTGTGTGGAGTAGTGAATGGACCATTGGGAAAGCAGACACACTGCAATGGGAGATTTAACCAAGCAGAAAATATGGAAACCCTGATGCAGCGAAACAAGCTCTTATTATAATACAGGTAACACAAGAAGAATTTGAGACCACGATGGGCCCTGAGAAAGTGTCCCCAAGCCACAAAACATTGGCCTGGTGGACTAGGTGGGTTAAAAATCTCATGTAAAAAATTAAAAAAATCTTACTCTACCTAACAGGAGTGTGAGCTCCCTCAGTCTACTAATATGCTGGCACTGAACAAAGGACACAGTTTAGCTATCACTAATGTACTGTATATAGGTCTGAGAACAGGGTCATTTAGTTGTGCTCAGGATGCCATCTGTGTGACGGAATCAATAAAAATCAAGAAACAGTACATGGAGTTACGGCTTTTTGTGTAATACATACCATATTTGATAATGTTGCAAAGTAAAATGCAAGCATGCAGAGTTAGTGTATATAGAACTACTCTGTTAGCAATATCACTATCTGTGAGACTAATTAGTACAACTTGTTGACAGTATGTAGTCCTAATAACTTTGACATGCTGCAGATGTGGAATAACATCAGCACTGAGGTATTTTGTCATAATCCCCCCATGGGAACAATTGTCAGATTCGTAGGCCCATGTGGTAATTTACTGTTTGATATTACTTCATTAAAATCTTTTCCAGGTGCATTGCATGACTGATAAGCTTAAATATGTGTACACACCCAGACAGACACACACCGCACACACACACACACACACACACACACACACACACACACACACACACACACACACTTAAACACACACACCTATACACAATAGGTGTTTTGATATTTATGCAGGATAAATATATCTCGAGCTGCAGTATGACAGGCTTAAGAGGAAGACAAATATATCTTTCACTTAGGCAAGACATAACTTGATATCTTGATGGTAGCTGCATCATAACATTATGCACATTGTGTCTGTGACCAGCTACTACCTGATCTTCAATTGTTAAGATGTACTGTTTATTTTTTTTGTTAACTGAAAGCATCCAAACCATATCTGCTACCAGTGTGAATGAGTGTTGGGAATCAATGTGTGTTTATTGGTGGTGGTAGTGGAGGTAAGATATGTATTGCCATTGTTTCCTCAGCTGACATACAATTTCCTAAAATACATTCTATAGGCATGTACCACACAGTATATACTGTACTTGTTTACAAAATAAGCTGTGAAACCTATAGTATTTCTAACAGAGGGAATAATAAATATCAGGCAGTATGACTCAGATGTCCAACAGAACAGCAGTAAAACAATAAACCATGGCCTCTTGTTACCCTCAATAAATTGTTTCACCATTATGGTAAGTTGTCTCCAGACCTGCTGAGGTATCTCAAGAAGGAGCAGCTGAATCAAAATAACTGTGTAAGGATATTCTTTCATACGACCTGTACTCTACCAAATAGAGTCTGCCATCATTGCAAATCAGTCCCAAAGTCTACAGTTTCTGAAATTAGCAGAGTACAAAAATGTTTTAGATTGGTGGAGATCCACACGCCCAGATAAAAAACTCCTTCCGCACACATTCCAGCTTAATTAGAGACATTACCTGAGGTGTAAGAGTCCGCCTCCAGCCAAATTGCCTGAGATTTTGCTTGATTCATTCTTAAACCTGAAAGGTTGCTATACTATCATATGACTGACATGAGTGGTTCTTAAAAGTTCATCAGGTCCTAAGATATATTAGAGTAATGTATACATTGAGGGATGCTTTAAATTTCTCCTCCAACACTCAGATTCCTTTAATACTTTTGTCAAACAGCCTTCGCCAGGAGCATGATGCTAACAGGAAAAAGTAATGGGGATAACTGGTATCCCTGCCACGTGCCTCTGTGAATCTGAACTGCTCCTGACAATGTGCCATTAACTCCTACTCTAGTTTCTGGGTTCTTAAATAGCAGTGCCAACCTTTTCTAAAAGACCTTCCTGAACTCCATATTTTATAAACTAGCACACAAAAAAGGTCAACTAAGCCATTAGAGTGTAATGCATAAGTTGAATACTGATAAAGGTGATAAGGTAAACATATAGTGCTAATCTTGAACATTAAATGTAAGACTCCTTAGAGATTTACCATCACATGCAGAGATGTCTCACTTTGATGACATCATCACATTGCACATATGCAGCAGACTTAGTATCCGATTGTCACAGTGTTTCTAAAACAATTCCTGTTTGTGGGCAACTGAAAAAAGTTGCCAAAACTACGTTAAATAAAGGATTCTAAGGTAAATAATTACATTATTCAGGACTACTCCCTTTGGGCTTCAGTTGTATGAGAGGGCTTCAGGAAAGGTAAGAGCCATGAAATAGCTGTTTAAGTGTCCTTTAACATAACGATATTCACAAAGGTCACAACCTCATATTCTGTTGGTGCTTTTTGTGTTCTTTCAGGCTTCTGCTCATAATTCATGACATGCGAGTTAACAAATTTGGGATGGCAGCCAAGAGCCAAGTCAATAACTAGCCATGACCATCAAAACATGAATTGGCCCTCTTTGTCATTATAATACGAAGGATTTTGAGATGGAAATAATATTCAGTTTTTATTTAAGGCCTTCTTACGTACTATTGTATAGAGCCCTGGTCAGACCAATTCTGGAGTATGGGGTACCTTTCTCCAGCCCTCAGACTATAGGTTGTAGAAAAATGGTAGAAAGTGTCCAGAGGAGGATGACAAAAAAAAAAAAAAAATCAGAACTGTGGTGTTTTGGTTTGGTCAGCTACTAAAAGACCCATACCTTCTTTGTAGTCTGCCTTTCCCATCTGGTTCTTCTGCAATGGTTACCTTCTAGTACAGAACGAACCAAGTCGGACGCATAAAATAAACAATATTAGTTTTATTCAGACACATTGCAGAAACATCTGTACAGCATGAAGTATCACTCAGAACTAACTGAGGAAACAGGAAATCGGGGTTTCCAAGCCTCTGCAGGAACTAATTAGCATAATAGTTTAGCAAGGCTCAAGTTGCATATTATGTTCCAGTTAAAGGGGCAGCAGTTATTCTTAAGCCCCATGCTTAACTTGTACTCCACATCACCTCCGGGACAGAAAATGTGAGTACCACTCGAACAAAGCAAGAGCATGGCATTAAACAGGAATATTTAGCAAAACTTTTTAAACATTAATATGAACAGTTATCAGCATTGTGGCATAATTTGTTAAGAAGACTTTTGAATGACTGATAGAAAACCCACAGTACTTTGCTGCAGGGGATGGGAGGAAAGAATCTGGACTACACTAGTGGGCAGTCAATGTAGTGCCAGGGAAGGGGGGAACACTATAGCACTTGTAGCTTGGCCATGCCACAAGTGCTACAGTGTGGGGGAAGGGAAGGGAAAGTGAGTGAAAGGGGAGCAGCAAGAGGTACCTGATGCACTTTACGTATATGTCAATATTTGCAAACCATCAAGAGTTGGAAGACCTAGGGGAAAAACGGTTACTGCAAACAGTAGAGACTCAATGCAAGAATGAATTAGTACACAGTTCTATAAGGCAGACAATAAATGAATGACCACACAGAGCTCAAGACATGACCGCTGAGATCAGAATTAAAGTTCACACTTTTGGGCAACCTTTGCGGTCAGTGGGAATTGACTTGTGTGTTGATTGGACCAGTTCCTGACAGGGTGGGGTCAGGTCAGAAAAAGGGTCCCAAGAGTTCTGTGAGCTGTTATAACCACACCATTATATATGGTAAGTCCAGGATCCGTTGACATACTTTTTGCACAATATCTTCTCAATCCAATATACAGGAGAGTTCTGAGAAGATGATGCAGCAAAAGATTGAGAAGTTCCAGGAAGTCCATCAGGCTGAGCTGGCAAAAGAGGATCCAGCTGAAGATTGTCAGGACCATGGGGTTGTGGAGGAACTGTTCGCAAATTGTCTGCAGGAATTTCAGTTTCTGAAAGTATAGCAGATTCAAGTGCAGCTTCACTGTTAGGGGGACTGGGATCATCAGGAAGGGTATCATTCAGGTACCCATGTTTCAGTCTGTTGATGTGGATTCTATTGTGTACCAGCTTTCCATTGGACTTGCGGCGCAAGCAAACATGAACAAGAGGAAGTTTTTCCATAATGTAGAAGGGACCAGTTCAAGGGCAAAGCAGTTTCTTGGTGCTGCCCAGAACAAGGACAGGTCAGTACAAGTATACAATGTCCCCAACAGAAAATGAAGGCTCATGCGACTTGGCTGCTGACATTTTCTGCATTGCAGATTTTCTCTGGCCCAATGTGTCAATTGCAACACGTCTGGCAAGTTCAAACTGTTCCAAAATTGGAATGATGAAAGATGAAGCTGACTTTGGAATCTCTAGCAATGAGAGATCCCTGTCCAGAGGTGTTCTTGGGTGATGTTCATGGACTAGAAAAAACGGTGTGTGCTCTATACTGTCGACACAAGGGCTGGTGTTGTAAGCAAATTGAATGAAGGGAACAAAACGATCCCAAGTGTCATGAGTCTCATCCAGGTACTTGGATAGTGTATTAAGAATGGTCAATGTCATTCCCTCACTTTGTCCATTACATTGTAGATGATAACTGTTTGTGCAAGTCTTTCTGATGTTGAGAAGTTTGCATGTTTCTCACACAATAGTTGAAAGGTAGCTAGTGCCTCTGTCCGAATGCAGGTACGCTGGGGTACCTTGATGACAAATAATTGTGTTGAAGGAGGCACTTGCCACTCTGAAAACTTTAATGTCTTTTGGGAGAATTAGTTCCAAATACTTAGTCCACAAAAACAATGTACTTGTTGCCAGAGTCAGGGCATGTAGGCAAGGGGCCAAGAATATCTCTGCTGACTCTTTGAATTGGTTCAGTGGCTACAGGCATTGAAATGATGTGTGTCTTTGTCGGTTTGGCAGGAGGCTTTCTTTGGGAGCAAGGCTGGCAGGATTTGACAAATTGGACAGTGTCCTTGTTCATGTGAGGCCAGAAGAAGTGGAGCCTTGTCTTTTGGAGAATTCTGTGGATTCCCATATGACCTCTGGAAAGTAGAGAGGCAAGAATGGATTGAAGAACTTCAGTGACTAGAGAGACTAGCACAACTAACTGTACATGAGTTCTATCTGTGTGATGGCCCTTGCCCTCCTTGGACCAAATGTGAAAAAGCACACAGTCATTGAGAAAGTATTGTGGCACAAAGAATAGGATATCCTGGTGGTTTTGCTTTTGTTGTGGTAAAGTTCCAGTCTCTAGATATGTGATTGCGTCTGTGAATTGAGGATCAGTTCTTTGTTACATTTTAATTGTCGCCAGGGAGATATCAGTATTAGAGGTTGAAGAAGCTCTTCGACTGCTTGCAATGAGTGAGAATTGGTGCTTTTCTCTGAGAAAGGAGTTGGTAGCAGTAAAGCAACTTAAGGTGCTGTAGGAGTGTCCACAGGGAGTTCATCTGTGGAGTGGAAAGAAAGAGCTTGTAGGCAGGATTCTTTGTCTGTTGAGGATGATGTATAGGGATACCATCTCTGGCTTATAGCATCAGCATTAGAATGAACTCAGCCTGGTCAGTATTGAATTTCAGAGTTGTAGCACTGCAATATGGCAAGCTGTTGGTTGAACTTGCCTACTGGTTCCTTCAGTTTGAATAACCATCTGAGGGCAGAGTGATCAATGATACCTGTGAAGGAGGAGGAGCAGTGAAGGTAACAGTAAATACAATGGCTAGACATTCTTTTTCTGTGATGCCATAGTTTTGTTCAGCTGAGGAAAGAGAGTGCTCAGCATAGGAAACAACTTGTTCTGTTCCATCTTGGATTTTACACAGTATAGCGCCCACTGCAAAGGAACTAGCATCTGAGTAGAGTGTGAAGGGTTGGTCAAATGTGGGATAGGACAATACTGGAGAAGATATTAAGTTTGCTGCAAAGTTTCAAAGGTATCTTTACATGCAGAAGTCCAAACATAATCACATCCCTTTTTGGTGAGGGCGTACAGTGAAGCTGCAATATTGGCATAGTTGCAAATGAATTTTCTGTAGTAGCCAGACAAGCCCAGGAAAGCTCTAAGGTCTTTGAGGTTGTTAGGTTCTGGATAGTCTTTTACTGCTGACAGCTTATCTGGGTCTGGAGAGATGAGTCGAGAACTAACCGCATGTCCCAGGTAATGCATTTGATGCTGTGCAAATCAACACTTCTCTGGGAAAAGCTTGAGGTTGGCTTGTCTGAGACATTCAAACACCTCTTTGAGATGGTGGAGGTGCTCTGGGAAAGTTCTGCTGAAGACGATGACATTGTCCAGGTAGACTAGGCAAGATTTCCAGGACAGTCCAAGTAACATGGCTTCCATGACATGTTGAAATGTGGTTGGACTGTTCTGAAGTCCCGTAGGCAGACATTTAAATTGAAAAAGTCCCAAGTGGCAGTGCCAGGCTGTGTATGGGTGTGAAGCTAGAGCAGTAGTAACTTGGTAGAATCCACTCTAAAGGTCTAGAGTGGTGAAGTAAGCTGGGCTGTCTGCACCAAGGCTCTGTAATGAGTCTTCAATTGTAGTTAGGGGATGAGCATCCTGCACCATGTAGGCATTGAGCGTTCTGTAATCCACCACAAAACAATATCCCTTGTCCTTTATCACCAGCAAGCAAGGTGCACCCCAAGGACTTGCAGATTCTTCAATAATGTCCTGTTCAAGTATGTCCTTGATGATGTCCTCCAGGACTTGGTTCTGTTTGTATCCCACTCTGTAGGCTCACTGATGGACTGGCTGCTGGTTGGGCTACACCTCGATGGTGTGTTGCAGGATATCACAGCACCAGAGTTTATCTGGACCAACAAAGACATTTGAATAGTTCTCCAGGAATGCCAGAAGTTGCTGTTTTCTCTGTTGGACAGGCTGGAAGTTTTGAAGAGGGTAATCGCCGACTGAGGGGTAGCTCTGAGGAGGCTGGAGTGGTCATGATGGTACTGACAAAATGAGATCTGGTGGAGCCAGGTTAAGGCTCTTGCAGGAGGCAAAGCTGGTCCCCTGAAGACAAGCAGACAAACTTTCCGATGTTGGCACCCTTTGAGATGACCACTGGCTCATCTATGAAATTGCAGCATTTTTTGGAATACTGAGCCATTGTACACAGCAGACAAGGTGTTCCCTGACATATGAGGCACAGTGGCTGAGTCTATAGCTGCAAGTTGCCTCCAAGGATCTAATGACAGTTTGTTTGACGCAAAGTCTAGTATGGCTTTGTGAGTTTTGAGAAAGTTCAGGCCAAGAATCACTGCTGGTTGAAGATCAGGCTCTAGATAAAAACTTAACAGTAGCTTGCTGCGAGCCAAAATAGAGCTTGAGAGGGACCATGCTGGTGATAGGTACTGTAGTGGTACTTGCTGTGATAATGTACTTGAGGTCAGCTGGAAGTAGCTGCAGCTATCTTGCTGATTGTGCTGTGGTAGGCATCTCTGGCTCCTTTGATTTCTGTTTTGATTCTGTAGCTTTTTGTAGACAGCAGCAGTGTGTCCCTGAATCTACACCACTGGCAGATCACTGGTTCTCGTGAATGCGGGGTGGCTCAGATCGCTGTCAAAGTGGCTGGAGAGCATTGACAGAAGTTGCAGGGTAAGCAGAAGCACTGAGGTGTAAGTTGTTGACAGTTACAGTGAGCATCTCTATCATTGATTGCTGTTGCTGGACCCAAGTGGTGAGGATGGCTAACTGCAATGACTGGGTGCTTGCACATTGGTAGCTTGGGACATTGATGTGGACTCCTGTGCAAGCCGTGCAGCTTGGATTGTGTCAATTCAGGTTGTTGGTTTCTGTTGGATTACATACAGGTGGAGTTGAGGAAGGAGGCCCAGTACAAAGGCTGTGATTTGCTCTTTTTCTGATTTTTGCCAACGTTTACAGCGTGACTCAACGTCCACTATGACTGCTTCCAGAGACTCAGAGGATTGCGTGGTGCACTACCACAGTCCTGTTCTAATAAAGTGCTTGGGGAAAATGGTCCTTGAAAGTTGCATACAGGATGGCAGTGTCCCCCTTTGACCTGTTCTGAAAGGGCATTGAATCAGGTAATAGTCTCTCTCAGGAAAAAGTGCAAGGCATTGGAAATATGTAAAGTATCAGTCCAACTGTGTAAAGAAATCCAGACTTGGTATTGCTCAAGCCAGTCAACAGCGTCTTCATAAGGCAATGCTGAGAATTGTACTGGCTGTAGGCTGGTATGGACAGTGGACTGAAAGGAGTTAGTTGTTATGTAGGCAAGGTCATCCTGGATAGCTTGCATAGCTGGCATTGCTGAAGCTGCGACGGATGACTGGATGTCATGCAGGATAGTTTCAATTTTGAGGCCCCACACCTGTGAGGTGGGTGAAGTTAGCTCTTCAGATGCTCCAGTGTTCGAAGTGGCATCTTCCTCGGACATCATGGTTGGAGATAAACTTCCCTGCAGTGAATGAAGATCATAAGGATGAGAAGGAGCTGCCGTGATGCAGGATTCGAGACGTCGTGGAGTTGATGAAGTGCCGAGAAGAAAATATTTTTGTAGCCAAAAGCACAATTGTTTGTAAGCAATTTTCATGAAATGACATCTTAATAAACAATTCCCACTCAATTCTGTGTTGTCAGTTATTTAAATAAAGCTTTGTTGCAAAAAAAACAGTTATTTGTGGTAATGTCCCTTTAATTCAGTAGGTTAGCCACTGATTCCTATGGTGTGAGGTAATGTGGTGTTTGACTGTTGCAAGATAGCACCACTGGGAAGGGGGAAGTCATTGCCTTTGTTATTGCTTTTGCTGCCACAAAATGGAGGCTGTTTTCCACGAGGTTGCTGTGCTGCTGTGCCGGGACAATATGGAGTCTGCCAGGCTGCAGGCTTCTTCCCCCACTGAAAATGGCTGGCTTTCCCTTGGTAAGCACAAAAGCACTGTGGAATTTCTGCATTAATGCTGAACTCTGTTTTGCTTAGTGTGCTGATTTTGTTTTTGTATGTCCCAACTGTCCGCCGTTTAGGTAATCCCCCCCCCCCCACCAAAAGTTAATTTTCTATCTGTCTCCCAGGGCTGTGCTTTATTTACTCACTTTTCTTGCTCCCTTTTATTTAGAGTCCAGGTTTTGTGTTTTGACTGCCCTTGGAGGTTTATTCTATTGACGTTTGTGCCCTGCTGTGAATTTCCTGGTGTGCTTTGCTGATGTTCTATTAATTTCCATGTTCTTTCTGGCTTCCCCTGCCCCCGTTTTATTTATTTACTCTTTGATGTGGTGGCAATGCGTGGCTGAGAGGGGAAAAGCATCGCTCTGGCTGCAGTCCCTGTTTTGTTCCCTTTGTTTTATTTGATTTAGAGCAGCCATTTTGAAGTGTAGCCAAGCAAGGCAGGGAAGGGCTGCAAGTGTTTGGAGCAGCCGGCAGCAGTGTGAGACTCTGATGTGGCTGTAAGAAGGACAGCTGGAGCTTCGAGGAGGCATGTGGAATGAGAGAGAGTTGGATGAGGCAGCTCCTTTGGAGGAGCACTCTGGGTGGCTACAAGGCAAGGTAAGAGCCACAGTCTGAAGCAGTTGTTAGAGAGGCCTCGATGTTGTGCTGGTGGCTCCGTGTGGCTTCAGTAGCAAGCTGCAGCTGTTTGGAGGTGTCAGGTGAGCTGCAGTCCCTGTGGAGCAAGTACAAGGATCCCAGGCTTGATGCTCTGGTGGGTTAGGTAAATAAGGCATGGAGCAGCCCAAGGGAGGTGAACAGGAGGCAGTTCGAGGGTCTGCATTAAGTTAGGGCCAAGCAGCTGATCCATTAGCTGTATTACAGTATTTTAACAGGAGCAGTCCCTGCTTTCCCAAGCCATGTTGTTGAACAGGGGTTTTGAACTGAACTTAATGTGAGGATAAGCTGAGCGGCAGATTGCTGCTGGGCCAAGGAACAAGTTTAAATTTTGGCACCCTTTTCGCAGTTGGCCGAGTTGCATTGAGAAGCTGCGCAGGTTGCAGAGTTGTGAAGATGTATAAATGAAGAAAGAACTTGTACTGCAGCAGGGAAAGGGCTGGAGCAGTGTAACAGGGAGCCCCCTGTTATGTGTTTAAACCCCTGTCAAATATAAATATGTGCAGTCCCCCCTCCCTTTTTCTTTCACTCTTTCCTTTCCTCTTATTTTTTCTGCTTTTTCTTTAAATTCTTGTCAGGGTGGCCAAGCTGGCAATCTCCAAAAACTCTTTTCTGTCCCTTATCCTTTTAACCCCCTCTTTATGCACACAACATTATGCTCCCGATTGCAGAGACAGAAAATACTGCAAGTCACACTTTATTGTTAATGTCTGGTGCCCCTTGGTTTAAGAATTGTGGCACACATTTCTGGAGCGCTGAGCTCTGGAACCGCTACTGCTGAGTGCAGCTCCTTTAACTTATTCTGCTCCGGTGCGAGGGACAGCACTGGTCTCCCAGTGCGGCAAAGCAATTCTTTTTTGGGAGCAAGTTGCTCCGTGTTGGTGTAGGAGCACATAGTAACTGAATGTACGCTCCTTGTTTGGATCAATTAAAAGAATGATTGCTTTGGTGCAAAGGCATGCTCCAAAGAAAAAGTCGACTGTCGCTCTAGCGGCAAGATCAAAGTCGCTTGAATACTTGACTGCTGGCTAGTGAGACACTATGATCAAGAATAACTGTAAGCCCTGTAGTGTCTAAAATAAAGTGTACCCTGTCCAGAAGCAGCCCCAGAGATGTTGTGATTGAGAGCTGCATATGAAATAGAATAATGAAGCCTGTGATGTCATGGCCTATGGAAACTCCCCAATTATGTGATGTCACGACCTATGGAAACTCCCAATTATGTAATCACAAGGAGCTATAAAAAGGGTTCACCACTAAGGGAATGTTAGATAGTCGAGTCAGTCTAGTGCTGACAGTGAGTAGGATAAGACCTACAGTTGGTGTGTGTGTGTGTGTGTGTGTGTGCGTGCGGCGTGCGTACGTGTATTTTACACAGGTTACGTGAGAAAAGTATTCATTAGGCTATCTGGGCTGAAGCAAAGCTTCAGACTTTGCTGAAGGAAGCAGAGGTCTGCATTTCTTTGTGCAAGACTAATTATTTGATTTTTTTTTCTTTTCTGTAAATAAGTATTTTTTCTCAAAATAAATTGATGAATGCATTTGTGCATTTTTTATGCACTTGATCCCTGCCTTTTTTTTTTTTTTGTATATTTTTTTTATCCCTCCTACCATGCACGTCCCCATCCACTCCTTCGGGCAGCTAGCCCTGCCATTGCCTTCTCCACCGACTCACCATCGCTCCGTTGTCCCGGCATATCCCCTCACTGGGGGGCCCCCTACCCCAAGGGGCTACAAGGAGGGGAGATCGGAATGCTGTAGCTTTCCCTTGCATCTAGGCGGAGTGTGGAGAGTGCAGCCTGGAGGTATCGCAGCATAGAAGCACGGGGAGGTAGGGCTGCCGTCATCCGGTCAGTGACGTGCTATTTTCATGTTTTTTCTTGTTGGCCCACATTGCGATGCACTGGTAGTGCCTCTGATCTCCACTGGGGGCCACTACAGAGTGATGCATGACCCTAGCCCACCCCAGGAGAGGAGAGCAGTCCACCGGATGCTCAATCCTCTCATCCCCCTGCCAGCCCTCGACGACCCGAGTTTGTTCCCGAACCCGGGTCGCCAGCGTGGTTCGAGGTGTGGCATCCTGTGCCTCAACCCTCTGTGCCACCGGGCCAGCCTTGATCCCTGATTTGTTGCATCAGTTATTATCCCACATGTTCACAAGCAGCAATGTCCCATGTTTATGTGCATTTATTCCTGAAGCAGATTGCAGGAGGGCAAAATTAAGCGGAATACAGTTCAAGTTTACTTTTCCTCTCTGCTGCCAGGTTGTACTTTAGTCAGCATGCAAACAGTTCAGGTACACTTGGAAGATGACTCTGGGGTACCCAGTGATGCAGACAAGCGGAATGGGGTCTGGGCAGAAGAAGGGCCGCATTCTCCACCATGTGTAGTTTGCCTTGCCCATCTGGTTCTTCTGCAATGGTTGCCTTCTGGTACCAAATGAACTGAGTTGGACGTATAAAATAATAACAATATTATTTTTATTCAGACACATAGCAGGAACATCTGTACAGCATGAAGTACCACTCAGGACTAACTGTGGAAACAGAAAATTGGGGGTTCCAAGCCCCTGCAGAAATGAATTAGCATAACAGTTTACCAATGCGCAAGTTGCATATTATGAGTCTGGCCCGGTGGCGCTGAGGGTTGAGGCACTGGATGCCACCCCTTGCGCCACGCTGGTGACCTGGGTTTGGGAATGAGCCAGGACTGGCCAGGGTCAGCAGGGGAGGGACAGAGATTGAGCATCCACTGACTGCTCTCTCTTCCCGGGGGGTGGGTATGGGAAGTGCTTGCTTTTGGAGTGACCTCTGGCAGCGGCTGGAGGATTGCTAGTGTAGCAGCACAGCATAATGCCTGGGGCAGAGCCATGGCACTACATTGCCTTGCTGGCTGGACTCCGCAGGGAAGGAGGGGGGTACAAACAATCAGAAAAACCTTCCGCTCATCGGTGAGATGACGGTGGCCCTGGGGGACTTTGCCTACATCCCAACTGCTGGCCCAACACGCCCAGGATCTTCCTCCAAGCCGACCCGATGAAACCAAGGTAGGCACTTCACACTTAGGAGGTTACCACCGTGGGAGGATGGAATCAGCCCCAGAAATGGTTCCTGGGGTTGAGCCTGCCTGGGGTCATTTGGGGGAGGAGATCAAGGGGGAGATGCGAAGGTTCAGACTGAGAGTAAGGCGGACTCCATGTGGGCACTCTTGAAGGATGCCCAAAGAGTAGATGCAGAAATAAAGTTTAAAAAAAAAGAAAGTTGCATATTATGTTCCAGTTAAATGGGCAGCAGCTATTCTTAAGCCCCATGCTTAACTTGTACTCCACAGAACTGTAAAAAATAAAAAAAGTTATCAAGAAAGACCGCAACATTTGTGACTTTTCTCAATGGCGTACCGAAATCTGAGAGGTGACCTTTGTTTTGTGTACAGGTCCCTTGGGGATGAAGCATTGTGGGAAGCTGCAGGTCTAAACAAAAAAAAAAACACACTGAAAGACTAACTAGAGGACACAGTCACCAACTTAAGGGAGAGTCATATAAAATGACAGGAAGGGGTTTGTGGTTTAATCAGAGGGTGGTGGATACTTGAAATACACTTCCAGCTGATGTTGTTGAGGCTCCAAGTATGGGATTTTTCAAGCACAGATTAAATAAAGACATGGGAAATAAAATCTGGGATCATTATCACTGATAGGTGATGGGTCTCCTATGGCTCTAGTAGACATTTGACCTGATATAAATACCTATGACCCTATTCAAATAAGCCTTCATTTCTGTATTATAGACCTTTTTTTTTTTTATTATGTCCATAGAAATTAATAACAGAACTTGCAGCATGTGAAGACCTTTTATACAACCAGGAGGTCTTCATGTGCTGCCATCTCCAAATCTACAGTATCAGGTTGATCCTGCCATTCATACCCATAGAGCAGGGCTCAGAGGCGTATTAGCTTGACTAGTTAAGAAAAACAAACAGATGAATGCCTGTACTGGAAAAGGAAAGACAGGCACTGTGTGTGTGTGTGTGTGTGTGTGTGTGTGTGTGTGTGTGTCTCTCTCTCTTTCTCTGTCGTAAAAAATGAGAACCAGTAGTTAAATAAAATAATCCAATGGTGGGTGTGTGTGCTTCACTCTCGGGGTTTATGTGGCATCCCACACCTCAGGTGTGTGTACAGTTCTGGTTACACACACCCACCCATGAATTATTCTATATATAATAACTGGGGTTCCTTTTTTCCCTAAGGGAAACTGGGTTACAATTCACCATTATAACCCATGGGTTATAACGGCAAACGTGCCCGGTTTCCCTTGTGTGCATGCCCCAGCAGCAGCTCTTCCTTCACTCAGCGCCAGTCCTCCCGTGCCAGACGCTGCCCTCTCCAGTACATTTATTTAAATATATATATATAAAAAAAAAAAAAAGTAGTAACGGAACACTTCAGCCTAGAAAATTTACAAAATGTAAACAAAACAATAAGAAAGTGTAAGGGAAACCTTTCCCTTCACCAGCCACTTTCTGATCGCATGAAAATGTGTTGAAACCCAATTAGACCACACAGGGAGGATGTTTTTATCTTAAATAGTTGCTGTGGTGAAAAAACTATCCCTTGCAATTATATAAAATAAAACACTGTGTGATGTGTTTAACTTGAGATTTTACACACACCCCATGGTGTTGTATACTTAAATAAAACCCTCAAGCTTCTCTCTCAGGGTTTATGTAGCATCCAACACCTCCGGGTGTGTGTAAAATCTTATTGAACACACCACCCCATGCATTATTCTATATAAAATATTATAGAGCATTTTCAATAAATAAATAACTCCACACTTAAAACTAGGATCACATAGCTATGACAAGATTAAGCCCCAAATGTCTGAATAAACAAAAAGGTTTTCACACCCTTCTTAAAAGCCTCCACAGAGGGGTCCTCCTTCAAAGTTACCAGCAAGAAACTCCAGAGGATCATACCTGCTACCTCAAAGGCACAGTCCCCAGAGGTCTTCAGCCTTGCCCTTGGAACTACTAGGAGGCCCTCCTCAGCAGAGTGAAGAGGGCACAAGGGTATGTCAGGGTGCAAGAGCTCAGCCAAACAGCCCATGTCCAGTCTGTGCAGTGCCTTGTAAGTTAGATGTCAACTTTAAAGGAGATACATCACTTGACTGGCAGCCAATGCAGATCATGTGGCACTGGGGAGACATGACAGGTCCTCAGAAGGTCTTTCAGCAATTGAGTAGCTGTGTTCTGCACCAACTGTAGGCATCGCATCATATCCCCATTGAGCCCAAGATGTAGGGCATTGCAGTAATCAGTCCTGGAAGTCATGATCACATGAACCAGTCTGGTTAGATTGCCAAACAGAATAAGGTATTTAATCTGGCTGATGTTCCATGAACAGTAAAGGTGATTCAGCCAACAACTACGCCCCATGTGTCAGCCCTAATCCAGAATGACTCCCAATTTTTCACCTTTATGGCAGCCAAGAGCTCAGAGGGGCTGAGCCGAAGCCCAGTCGCCCTCTTGGTAGCTGCCACTCCCCCTCACATCCTGGCTTAATGACCAGTACTTTAGTTTTCTTCAGGTTCAGTCCCAACTAACTCGATGACATCCAGTCATGGATCTTAGCCAGGCACCTATTAAGCACATCAACTGCACCCTGTGTCCCAGGCACAAAGGACATGCAGAGCTGGGTATCATCAACATAGCAGTGAAACCAAGACCTATACTGCCTAATGAACTTACCCAGGGGTAGCATTAAACACCACAAACAACATAAGTGACAGAACCAAACCCTGGGGTACGCCACAGAAAAGAACCTTTGGGAGTGAAGAAAATCTTTGGGACACTACCCTCTGGGTCCTGCCACTGAGACAGGACTCAAACCAGCATATAACTTGAATCTTCAGGAGCAAGGAAAACCTTCCAAACACTACCCTCCGGGTCAGGCTACTGAGATAGGACTCAAACCAGCAGATAACTTTTTCAGTGAGTCCTACATTCATCCCATGGTTCATGGCATCAAACGCGGAAGAAAGATCAAGGAGGAGGAGAACTATCCATTCTCCTCTATCTCTCGCCCTGAGCAGATCATTGTGAACTCCAACTAATGTGGTCTTTGTGCTATGTCTGGACCTAAAACCAGACTAGAGAGGCTCATAGATGTCAAAGGCAGCAAGGTGTGCCTCGAGCTGAAGTGTAACAACCTTCTCAATAACCTTTCTGAAAATAGGACGCTTAGAGACAGGTCAATAATATGCTAAGATCACCTGGTCCAAAGATGGCTTTTTCACCAACACACTTTTCAGTGCCATTAGGAACAATTTCAGCGTCACTAGAACACCCCCTCAGATAGGGAGCACTGGACAATCTCAGCAAATACCAGCCACAGTTGTCTAATACAGTTCACAAGTAGATGTGTCAGACCTGGATCAGATAATTAAATGTTGCTCACAGTTCAGAGATCGCCTCACTCATTTCTTCCATTGTCACTGGCTGAAACTTTCTCCAAAACCACTAAATGCATCCCTGATTTGTAGGCTTGACCCTGCTGGACTGTTACAGCCCACTTGGAGTGATCTTTTGTGCACCTAGTATTGGGGTTAGCTGTGAGCTTTGTTTGCTTGCTCTAATAGAGGACACCCTGTCTGAGAAGGACCAAGTGGAGTCCTTTCATATCGCATCATATCATCATGACTCTTAATATATTGTGCGTGTGGGTTGCTCGCTGATTTGTGCCATGTTGGCCGTGAACATCAACTGTGCCTTTATTAAATGGAATGCCGCATGGTGTTTTTTTGGGGGTGAATGGGTGGGAGTGCACTGGTGGTCTTTCTTTGGATCATGAATTGTAAATTCCACATAGTTTTATTTATTTTTTTTATTTTTTTTTTTTTCGGCGGGGGAAATCTAACATGCCACATGGCCTTTGTTTGGAAACCTTTTTTTTTTTTTTTTTAATTGAATAAATTTTATTAAGGTTATAACAAGTACAACACTAACAACAAGTGGTGTAACATTACAATATTAAACAGAGGTAATAATCCAGATAAAATAATATTACTACTGTCCATCTTTTCTACTATCCAGCCCTCCCCCTCCCTGCACCCAATCCCCATTACCCTCCGTCAGCGAGGTGCAATTACTCCATATAGATAACTGCCTATGGTGGGTACAATAACCGTTAGTTAGATAATATTAGTCAGAGTTTGTATAGGCGGCAGGGAATATAAATACAGGGTGCTCAAGATAAGCAGAGAGCATAGAATTGTATGATTATGATGTAACATTATGATGTAATGATTTGGTGGTAACATTCCTAAATCAAGGGAAGAGCACTGGGGCAGTGTTCGTGGATCTTAGCAAAGCTTTTGATTTGGTACAGCATGAAATGCTTTTGGTGAGGTTGGGGGAGGTGGGGGTTCAAGGGGCAGCACTCCTTTGGATGAAGTCACATTTGACTAACCGACAGCAATGCGTAATATGTGGATCCTCAGTATCGAGCCTTGGGAAACTGGCAAGGGGTGTTCCCCAGGGCTCGATTCTGGGACCATTATTGTTTAATGTTTATGTAAACAGTCTTGTCCAAGTTGTTAAACATAGTGAAATAAGATTATATACCGATGACACTGTATTGTTGACTTCTGCAAATAACTTGATAGATATGAAAACTAGAATTCAATATGACTTAATCTAGATGGAGAAGTGGATGAGTAGCTCTGGCCTACTCCTTAATGCAAAGAAGACACAGAGTATGTTTTCAGTGGGTCATGTTGGGGGGAGTGAGCACGCGATGCAACTCCACCTTCAAGATGGAACTAAAATAAATAGTGTATTCAGTTATAGATACTTTGGTTTCCAGGTAGATTCAAGGATGACATATGCTGAGCACATATTAGTACAGTCAAAAAAGGTAAATCAGAGACTTGGGTCCCTCAGAAGAGTAGCTGGTAGTTTGCCTTTAGCTGCTAGAGAACGGTTGGCCTTTATCCAAATAGACTCTTTCACCTTGTTAATGCCCTTAAGGTGTTTGAATGTTTCAATCATATCACCCCTCTCCATCCTTTGCTCTAGGGTATACATATTGAGCTCCGTTAATCTGTCCTCATATGTTTTCTGATGCAGTCCCTGCACCATTTTGGTGGCCCTTCTCTGGACTGCCTCAATTTGGTTAATGTCCTTGTGAAGGTGTGGCCTCCAGTACTGCATGCAGTACTCCAGATGGGGCCTAACCAGTGTCTTGTAAAGAGGGATTATTACCTCCCTCTTCCGGCTTGTGATACCCTTACTAATACACCCTAACATCCCCCTAGCCTTACCTACTGCTTTAGTGGACTGCTTGGATGATTTCAGGTCATCGGTGATGATGATGCCCAAGTCTCTTTCTTCTCTTGTGACTGCCAGCAACTCCCTTCCCGGCCTATAGGTGGCTTCAGGGTTTCTCTTCCCTATGTTCATGATCTTGCACTTCTTTGCATTAAACCCCAGTTGCCACTCTTCCGACCATTTTGCTACTTTATCCAGGTCTCTTCTCATTCTGCCCACCCCATCTGGATCATCTACTCTGTTGCAGATCTTGGTGTCATCTGCAAACAGACAAACCTTACCCTCCAGTCCATCTGCAATGTCGCTGATGAAGATATTGAAGAGGACTGGCCCCAGGACTGATCCCTGAGGTACCCCACTTGTGACTTGCATCTCTTCTGACTATATACCGTTTACCACCACTCTCGGTTTTCTGCCTGTCAGCCAGTTTTCCACCCAGTTGACCAACTTCTGACCCACCGAGCCTACCCAGTTTATTAATCAATCTTCTATGTGGAACAGTATCGAAAGCTTTGCTGAAGTCATGGTAGGTGACATCAACTGCTCCCCCTTGGTCCACCACTCTGGTTACCCAGTCAAAGAAATCTATGAGATTAGTTTGACAGGACTTTCCTTTTGTAAATCCATGCTGTCTTTGATCCTGTGCACCTATGGATTCCAGGTGTTGCACTATCCTTTCCTTAAGGAGTGCCTCGATAATCTCGCCCACTACTGAGGTAAGATTGACTGGTCTGTAGTTCCCTGCCTCCTCCCTGCTTCCACTCTTGTGGAGTGGGATTACATGAGCCCTTCTCCAGTCTTCTGGGACCTCTCCTGTGCTCAGTGTCTCACTAAACAGTTCTGATAATGGCTCTGCTAGTTCCACCCTTAGCCCCTTTAGTACCCTGGGGTGTATGCCATCCGGTCCCATTGCCTTGTCCACCCTGAGCTTAGTGAGCTCTTGTAGGACCCTTTCTTTTGTGAAGGGACTTGTGCATATCTCCCTCCCCCATGTGTCCATGGTACTGAGCTGTGGGCCCTACCCTACCTTCTCTTCAGTAAATACTGAGCAGAAGTATCTATTTAGGATAGATGCTTTTCCATGGTCCTCCTCCACACATGCCCCCTTATCTCCTTTGATCTTATCAATACCTCCTCTGGATTTTCTCCTTTCACTAATGTATCTATAGAAAGTCTTGTCACCTTCTTTTACTGTCTGTGCTAGTGGTCGCAAGTGGAAAGATTGGTGAGGCGCAGAATCCACATTGAATATCCGCATGCTGAATATCCTTATGTTTCATACAGGCTGTGGGACATTATAGAGGAGAAGCATCCTGACTGGGTGTTTTGGGGTGCTGTCTAGAAGCTGCAACTTTGGTCAGAATCTTCCAGCCCACCATTACAGGAGGTCATCCAGAAAGTCAGGTCTTTGTGCTTCTCATCTCCCTGGGCAGGATTAACTTTGTTCAAGTACTATACCCTAGTCCAGGATGTGGACGGTTGTCTCATGAAGTACTACATAATATCCACTAATTCGTTTTCAGAAGAAACTACCAAGCCAGACGTTGCTTATTACTATCCCTGTGGCATAGAGACCACTATTTAGTGGAGGACACCAAGCAAATTGTGATCTGCCAGGACTGTCCAGCCAGTTTGTTGACTGTTTTCCAGTTTAAAAGATAGACTTCTCCAAAGACACTGTGCCCAGTGGATGGTGCTGCAGGACCGCTCCTCAAAAGTAAGGGACTAGGACTGTTCAACATATCTCACTAACTGTTGTTCAGGTTATAGTGAAAAGCTGTTCTCTGTTGGTACCAAAGAAAATGAATAATGATGACTATACAAGTTCTGTCTCATGCTGAGAATGGGTTGTGTGAGATGATGTATGGAGCACGAGTGAATGTGGTGAATGTGTGAGGAGAAAGTGAGTTTTCCCTTTTCAGAGGTACAAACTATTTATTGAACTGTTTTTGCCAGCATTTGATATCATGTTAAATAACTTTGTTTAAGTGACAGCCTGGCATTAGTGTTTCATAATTATGATTGAGCAGTTGCTACAATTATTGGGCAGGAGCAGCTCCATGTAGATGGATTGGGAAGTAGGCCCCTGGGGGTTGAGGTTTTACTGGCATGCCATGGGGAGGGGTCTTCCGGGTTTGGAGTGCACATTACCCATTCAGATAGCACCTCCCTAGATGGCTAGTGGCCCTATTTCCAGGAGGAAATGGAATTAAAGGGGGGGGCAGGGTGTAAGCCACCCCTCTAGAGGCTGGATTACTATGCCATATTCTCCCTTTTGGTTAGGTTCCCTTTAATGGACATTTCTATGTTCTGCCCCCAGGGGGTGTTGCTGCTTTTGCCTGGGTTTAAAAAAGGGGGTGTCTGGGAGGAAGATGGGAGAGAGCTGGTGGACTGGGTATAGAGCAAGTTGGGCTGGGGCTCCAACCCCCTGGCCTGGGATGTACCAGCTGCAGCTAGCATCGATGGCTTTGCATTCTTCAGCTCCGATAGGAAGGGTGGTAGGAGTATGGTGACCATTGGGGAGCAGGGTCCTGGTAAGAACAGTGGCTGAGTGGACAGCAGCCTGGAGGTAAGCCCATTGTTATCTGGTTTTGGGAGTCCTGGAGCCTTTGAGAAAGGTATGGCTGTGGGGTCGTCATGATGTTAGCAGGGCAGCCGCAGGGCCCCTTGGAGGTGGCAGCTCTGAGGTGGGCATTTCTCTGTGTGGCATGCTGCCTGGGTATGTTGAGTAGACTGCATTTTGGGATCTTGTTTTTTTGGATCAGCCATGCCCATGTCTGGGGCAGGACCCTGTTGGGTCCACTAAGGAAATGCAAAGAAAGAGTAACTAAGGAAGGAGCTGAGTCACACATGCTATATTATCCCAGATATCCTGTCCCTCTTTGGAAGAGGGTCACATATTGGTTGTTTCTCTGGCAAGGTTTTCAGGGCACAGTGGGTTAAAGGCTGCATCTCCGGTTTTGGTTACTTCAGGGTGGAGAGTAAGGCACTCCCCAAGGACTGGTTTAGGTCATGTATTGTACCCTCTAAGGTTCTGAACTTTACTTCAGCTCAGTTTATCTGCATCGAGTCTGCACTTGGTCTGTTAAGTTTAGGCCTGTTTTAAAGCAGCCTCTTTATCAGCCTGGTACTGTGTGCATCTCCCATATACGCCCTCTGGCCTGTCTCTCTCTCGGCTCCATGGAGCTGTACTCATTTTATTTATTAATTTTAAGTAGAAACAGAATTAAATATCTATCTTTGTTCTTTTACTTCGTGTGTGCTGGGATTATTGAATGAACTAACCCTATTCCTCCTCTCAAGAAAAGTTCAGTCTCCACCCACCCTGGCTTGGCCTGAAGGTGCAGCCGCTGGTAAGCTACAGCCTATTTGGTGAGAACAATCTGCTGTATGCTAAATGAGATCTGCAAGTGAGATAAGGCTTTGTTTTCTTGCTTTAGCTGCAGGCCTTATGTCTGGAAGCTTTCCAGTTTGACCCCCTCCCGATTACCATCAGAACCCCTAGACATAAAAGGGGGCGAGTGGCGGGTTACACAGGCACTCAAACTGCATCGCTCTTATTGAGTCACTCAATTTGAGTCACCCACATCACAGGACATAATCTCACATACCCCTCACCTTCAGGACATATCTGAAAACAATTTTTTATCAGCTCAGTATTGCTTTCCTGGTGAAACTTTTGAAGCAAACAAAATCAATAAATGTTTGAGGTCATTAATGGAGTGGACCCATCTTTACCTCTCTGAGCTTGTATTCTTGTACACCACTGTATGCTCATTAAATTCATTAGAGGGTACTATTAGCTGCTAATTTAAGAACAGCTACTGTAATTTGTCACAGCTAATTTGAGAACAGGCAACATTTTGAGGACCTTCTTGCTGGGAGGTTGTAGAATGTTTGGGTTGCCCACCCTGCCTGGGTTGACATCCATTGTTTTGTCACTGCCATGTGGTTCATGACCTGCCCTCTTCTCCACATCGCTGTCATTTGATTCCCCCATGAATCCAGCAGAGCCTTGCCATTTTCTGCCCTGGCTAGGGATCTCCCATTCATTCATTATTTGGGGAGGGTCTTCAGATGGCATCCAGTGCTACTTCAACAGGCATCTGCCTCCCCTAGCAAGTTTAACATGATCCTTGATACTGCCTTGTTAATGCCATCTCCTCCCCTCTTTCAAGGTGGTAGACCAAGTGCTAGAATGAGGTTGCGGGAGCTCTCCCCACTGCATAATGTATTTTGACTGGCCACTTTGGAATAGGGGAAGACTGTTGACTGGATGATCCCTAGGCTCACATTACACCTGCTGATGTAGGCAGTGCTAGGGCCCTTATTTATCAGTCATGGGGTCATACCATCGTATGACAAAACCTCGTGGCTGAAAATGCCACAGCGAAACAGCACCATACAAAAACAGAGTAAGGCAAAACACTGACCTGTTCTGCGCAACACGCCCATTGACAACAATGGGTCTTTATGTTTTTCTGCTGGGCCCCTGTGCAACATTTTGCCTCCCACACCCCTGGAACTTAAATAAACTCCGGGGGGGGGGACTTCGAGTTGGGAAAAACCTCAGGGGAGGTCTGATTAAAAAAAACACACATGACAGCAAAAGTTGCAGCAGGGGAGACCGGGGGGGGGGACCAAACCACAGTCCCAGGTGTCCCAACTGTGCCATGTGCTGGTGCCCTAGCAACTCCACCAGGTACCCAGCACACTCTACCTTCTCCTCTTCTTACAGCACTGTGCAGTGACAGGGGATAGCAGTAAATCTCTATCGCTATTCTACCCCTGTCGTTGTGATTCAAGTGCTACATGTACAGTGAACTTAATACCGCACTGTCTTACATGCATTGTATTGACCTGGTACCTATTTATCACTCCTAGCTTTGATAAAAATAAAGCAGTGTGGTCCAGTTGTTAGAGCACAGTTTGGTAACCAAGATACCCAGGTTCTAATCTCACAGTCACACACTCTCTGTCTGACCCTAATAAAGTAACTTAACCTCCTGGTGCTTCAGTACACCCAGCTGTAAAATTTGGTAGGCGCAGGGCCCATCGGAAATGGCAAGTTGCATTTTGATTGGGATATGAGTAAATAAATTATGTTAAATGAAATACCCCCACCTTTCTGCCCTCCTTTATAAACCAATCCCCACCTAAACCCCTTTTACCCCCTGCCCCTTACCGTTAAGAATATAGTACAGGGCATTTTATTTTTATATTGTTCTTGCATACATGAGTATCTTAAAGTGTTTTGCAGATGCCCAGTATGCAAATGATAATAAACTAGAAGTCAGGTAGGCACCAAAGAACTAGATAATAAAAGATAGAAAAGATAGAAATGTAAAATTCATGTAAATTAATGTAGAAAGAAAAATGAGATTAAATCCTAAATCTCCTTCACTCAGTAAGTGAAGGAGCAGACATAAGTCTTGAGTTTCAATTTGAAGAGTGGGAAGAAATCAAGCAGACAGAAACAGCTGGGGAGGCTATGTCAGCCTGTTGCTGCAGTAAAGCAAAAATTTATTCTGGCTGTTGAAGGTTTCATCACAGAGTGAAGATAAACTGGCTGAAGGACAGAACCCAGAGGGTGGTTGTGGGGGGGGGGTGGGAAGAGTTATGTGGCACCAGGGAGGTCACCAATAGGTTCCCGCAGGGCTTGGTGCTGGGGCCAGTGTTGTTCAATGTCTTCAATGACATTGGGGATGTCATTAAGGGCAAAAATGTGCCTGTTCATGGAGGACACCAAGCTCTGTGGGAGAGTGGACACAGCTAAAGGGATACAGTACCTACAGGATGATCAGGAAAAGCTGGGGAGGTGGTCCAGGATCTGGCAGCTCGGCTTCAATGCCAAGAAATGGAAAGTTATGCATATTGGAGCCAAGAAACCCAGGACAAAGTACTAACTAAGTGGAGTCCAGTATCTGCATCAGAGGAGGGGAAAGATGTGGGAGTGATGATCACTAGTGACCTGAAGCACTCCACGCAGAGCCAGAAAGCAGCAGCAAGGGCAAACAAGATGCTGGGATGCATAGCTAGGGGGATCATCATCATCAGTAGTAGGAGAGAGGAGGTTATACTTCGCTTGCACAGGTCACTGGTGAGGCAACATGTAGAATATGGAGTTAAGAACTGGTACCTACACCTCAAAAAGTACATTAACCTTCTGGAGAAGGTCCAGAGGAGGGCTTCAAAAGATGATAATGTGTCAGCAGTGTAAGACATACAAGGAGAGATTGAATGCACTGAACATGTGAGAAAGAGAGAGAGAGAGAGAGAGAGAGAGAGAGAGAGAGAGAGATATAACACATGATTGGGACCTTCAAGTACTTGAAAGGAATAAATAAGGTGGATAAGGAGAGTCAGTTTAAGCCGACTGGCAGCCATAACACAAAGGGGCACAATTTAAAGCTAGGGGGAGAGGTTTAGGAGACAGGTCAGGAGGCACTTCTTCATGAAGAGGGTGATAAACACTTTGAGTGAGGTTCCAGAAGAGGTGGTCTCGTTGCAGACAGTGGGCAGCTTCAAGAGAGGCTAGGATAGGCATGGGGGAAGGTAAGGATCATGGGTAGGGAGGATGGGAGGAGTGGGAAGGGGGGCAGGGACAGGAGCTTAAGCTGTGAACCCTGCAATATGAGCAGACTAGATAGATCAAATGGCCTTCTTTTGCTGGCTTCTTCATATGTTGGTTTTATGTTGGAAAGTACTTCTGTGAAAAACAATAAGTGCAATGTCATAGTGTATTCTGAAGTGAATGGATAGCCAGTCTCAATCTCCAATAACTGCAACTGAAAAATTCACTTCCATTCCATCACTAAACACTGCAACTGCAAAAAGTAAGATTTCACTTATTCAGTCAGAACCAGTGGAAATAATTATCACCTTTTACCACTGGCGGCAAAATCCACCCCCAACACACACATTAAGTACATACACATCAAAGTACTGAAAGCAACTCACTTAAAAATGCTAAAAGAAAAAAAGAAACTGTAGGAAACTGAACCAGCTATTCCTTCACATGCTCATTTTGATTCTTCACAAATCCTAGTTTAGTGCTCCAACACACTCAGTAACAAAATTTGACTTAGCAGTGCTTCAGGAAAAGCCAGCCCCAATTATCACTATAACATGTACAAACCACAAAGCCCTGGACTGTTTGATTAGTTCTTTAAGCCACGAGGGGGTGTGGGTTATTGGGGGGCTTTACCACAGCTGGAGTGGTTTGCCCACGAGGTGCAGCAGAGTGGGTAAATCCTCACCAGCAATGGTAAATCCCCTGATAACCCAGATCCCTGGAGAGTGGCTTATTGCGATTATACCGGTGGAATGAAGTGAAGGATTAAAAAAAAATAAATAAAATATTAAAAAAAATTAGAAAAATTTTTTTTTTTTAATTGATTTTGAGGTGAGGTATCATTCCTCTATAGTAAATAGTCGGAGCAGGCAGTCCGTGTGATGTGTGTGTGACCGCTAATGTTAACAGCTGCCGTGTGTGAGCTGCTGCTTCGGAGTACAACCTTCTGGTGAGGAAGAAGAAAATAGCTTTGTGAAGTGTGGAATTTCATTTTTTTTTCTATTATACGTGTCTCGCTGCAACAGTCACTGTGTTGTGTGCGTGAATTACATGTTGGTTCGATTTGATGTATGAAGGTGTGGTTTTGTGATCCCCGCTTAGCAGGGAAACAAGATGGCGGTCGGACTTCCATGATTTCGGGTTGGATTTTTTTTTTTTTATATATATATATATATATATATACATATACATACATACACACACATACATACATACATACACACACACACGCCGCTGGCTGGCACTTTTTGTGGTGATTATCAGTGGATTTACAATGGAGGTAAGATGCCAGCCTGCTGTTCCGATTGGTTGATGTCCTAGGTCCATGGTATAATTAAGAATAACAGGTAACCTGTTGGGGGGAAAAAAAACACTCTGGGCCAACCTTGTGTAGAGCTTCCATTATATACATCCCCCACTCCAGTGAAACAATGCGGAATTCAAAGATATCTGGTGTGCCCCATGGATTATTCAGGCATCTACTGTCATTATACAGTATTAGTGTTACTCACTGTTATGTCCCCTTTTGGAATAATAAAGTAGATCCAGTCACTACCCCCAGTTGAGTGAGGTAAACCGGGAGGTGAGCAAGGCGCTGACAAAGGGGTACTGATAGGAGCCGATTCAAGTGACTGTTCCCCTGTTTCAGCTGAGCGAGGTAATCTGCCATGTTAGGCGGGTCGATCTGTTGGGTGCCACCATCTTAAGTTTCTGGAAACAGCCCGGGGGGTTGTCTGAGGAGTGTGGCAGCATCGCAAGGAGTGCATGTAGTTTTGAAAAATGGTGGTACTGCACAACAAAGACTTTGTGTGTGGCGCGAAATGTGAGCACCTGGCATTTCCCCAATACTGGGGATTAAACTTTGGCTTGGTGGATGCGTCTCTGGTACAAAAAGCAGTCACAATTTAGGGAATGAGAGAAGTAATCTCCACTATCCTGCTTGCCCTCGCAGCTGAACAAGGTAAGCCTTGAGGCAATCATAGAAGCATTACACCTCTCTTGGGGATAGTCAGTGTGGTGGATCCACTACCCCTGGTTGAACGAGGTTAACCGGGGGGGGGGTCAGCAAGGCACTGGCAAAGGGGCCCTGGTAGGGATTGATTCAGGTGCCTGTTCCCCTTCCCTCATCAGAACAAGGTAAACTGGGGGTGGGAAGAAGAATACCCATCAGAGTTTTAAAGCAACAGGCACAATAAAAGCCCCCAGGGCAGTAGAATCATGAGGAGGTTAACTTCTTTAAAGACAAAAAACGCTTACCTTAAACTTTGTTTGGCACAGAGCCAACAATCTGTGACCAGCCTGGGTGAGATGCACAAAAGAACTGGGGAATTTGGGAGCTACAGGGGAAAAGACAGACATAGGGGAGGAGAAGGATCCAATTTCTATTTTGGAATTTCATTGTGCATCAGCCTGAGAGGAGAGCAACTATTACCCATGTGTTGAGACTCGGAGGGCTGTAAAATGGTATGATAGATAACGACATTACCATGGCCACATGTGGCCACCAGCACAGTTTTCTGTGGCCACAAAGCTCTTTAGAACTCCAAATACAAGTGAAATGGAAAGGATAATTTTTTAAATTTTAAATAAACGGAAGATTTCAAGTGAAACTACACTAGAGACTTGATTTACTGTATACTGTGTAAAAAGAAATGTGTTATATTAGGGCACAGTGCTGGTTATATATGAACAAAATAAGGAGTGAGGCCACTGGTAAATTCTAGTGACAGCACCTTGAGGCCATTTGAAGCCACCAGGATGTGTGGCTTGAAGCAATAGGTTGTGCTGGATCAATCTAGCTGCAACTGGACATGAGTCCCCCCGCTCTGTTTATTCTCCTGGTAAAGTATGCTCTAAATAAATTTAAAAAATGACAGCCCAATGCAAATCTGCACTTCTGACCTGCTCTCTGCTGCCATTTGCTGGATCAGCAGACTCCTTCACAGGTGCTGCAGAAAACTACAGAACAATAAGAAAACAAAAGATCCTGTTGCTCTGTTAATTGCGCTGGCCTGCAGCTTGACATTATCTGCCAGTTAAAAGCAACAAACAAACAAAATCAGGCACATGCTGCAACGCAGAAAACCATAAGGCAGTCTCCTCACCCTCCCCCCCCCGAGTCTAAAGAAGATTTAAAGAGAGTACCAAGTGTAGTTAAAATGGTAAATACCTCCACGGGGCTCCCAGAAGAACCCAACATTTCACAGAATAACCCTGGGCTTTTTCAAGGGCAGAGAGCACCCCCACCAGTGGCCACCATAAATACTGTGCAATGAAAGAGACATACGATAGTCAGCTCAGTGACAGAGCAGTACAACTACTGCCCGTCATGACGGTGACCCAAGATTGTGAGCACTCTCGGGTTGCTGGGATCAGCAGGGGAGGGAGAGGATCACGAGCCTGTGGTTTTCTCGGGTTATCACTGGTCAGCATGTGCTGGAGCAAAGCATATTCTCTGCCCCCACCCAATGATGGCAGGAATGTGGTCCCCCCAGCCTTTCCTTAAGTTTTGATTTGGTTTTGCAATGAAATAACTACAACAGCTGCACATGGCTAGGTAAACTACTTGCACTGAGTGTATTGCTGTTGATTAACCGTTTAACTACCACAGCTGCACATGGCTAGGTAGACTACATTGACCATATCACAGTTGATTAACTGTTTCACAAAAATATAGCGCCATTCTTTGGGGTTAATAAACAAGGGTGTTTTTTGTATAACCTGGCAATACAGGCATCAATTGCAATGAAAACAACCAGGGGTGAGTGTTGCTCACCACATTTGTTTTTTCTTTTTTGGGGCAGGGGAGGAGAGAGGGGCTGCACTGCATACTATGCATAGATTTATCACCCAAATGTGGCCCTCTTTCATATACCACTCTTGATACAACACTGGTATGGGCCTTTAGTTTTCTTTCAGTTCCCAATGTATTCCAGCTGTTTTGAATGATTCTTTCCACATGTACTGCTGCTACTGAGAAGAAAGTAAGTGACATAGTTTAAAGGACCATCACTTTCCTGATTTTTACTTGTCAGAGAAATGATTCAAGATTTGGCTCACTCAAAAGCTGCAGTAATTGTTTAAATTCCACACCCGCTTATCTGAAAACATTTATGTAGATCAACTGGAACAAGGATGCACTCAGAGGGAAGCACTGATTTAATACATTGTCTACGTATTAACTACTGGCAAGTAGTCACAAAAGTCACATCACTAGTAACTGCATCAGATGAAGCTTATAGAGCAAAGCTATGTGGTGGGTTCTGTTGGTAGTAGACTGAGAGGTGAATTTACCATAAACCAGTGCCTTCTTTTGCAGTGTTTATATTTATAATATACAGTAATTTATATCAACGTTTGCACTGCTTTAACCCTACACGGTTCACATTATACCTTTTCAACATCTCATACTGCTGTCAAATAACAAAATTACAACTAATAAAATTAGTTCTGGTGCAGTTGCTAGTGATGCGACTTATGCAACAACTAGCCAGTAGTAGTTCATATTTAAGCAGTGTGTTAGATAAGTGCTTCCCTCTGAGTGTATCCTTGCTTCTTTTGGAAGTCTGTTAGTTAAAGGGTTTAGTCAATCCTCACAGATGCACTGGTCCCTACTGTGTTGTGCCCAATCAGTTCAGTGGAGTGTATGTAGATCATATGTCTGCTTTTCAAAATTTCTTAGTGGTCTACTGGTGGCACAGCACAGCCAGGTTGTAGCCTTGCTTTGTTGGTAACATGATCCGTCAGTCCCCAGTTGGCGGCAGAGGTGAACATGCTCAGGGCTGTATTTTGTTGTTGAATGCTATTGTGTTTTACTTGCATTAGGGTAAAGTTTCCCTATTATAGGAATTGAGGTATTTTTTATGATTTTGCTGCTGTTAATTTTTAAGAGGTTGTGTTGTCATATATAGATTTATGATCTTCTGAAGAACCCTGAGGAGATTTTACTAGAAGGGAGCCATAAAAATTACCTTTAGTTAATTTACGTTAGTTAAGAATGATCATGTTCCAGCACCTCCCTCCTTTCCTTGTCCCTATGGAGCTGTACCGTTTATTAAGCACTAATGAACACATTGTGTTTTACGGAACTGTGTCCAGCATGGTGGAGTTGGAATTCCTGAGCAGATCAGTGTTTACTGGATCTTTTGGTTTAGTGAACCTATTTTTCAGTTAGCTGTTCATTTTATTACAAATAAAACAGGATCTGGCTGGCGCCACTAAGATCTGATCCCCTTTTATACAGGAGTGTGTGCAGGAAATTTAACCAGATGGTGCCGACTCAGACTAACTGAAGTAGGATTGATCTCATGGCATGAGCTTTAATAAGGGGAGACCTTTGTTTAGTGAGTAGGATATTAGCTACACTAACAAAATGGGGAACAACTGCTGCATCTCTGTCACATACCTTGAATAGTGATATTTGCTTCAAAATGAAATTTTATAAACAGAATTTATTAAGTTGATTTAATTAACTTGTATAAACATTTCTGTTCGATTCAGCAGGGGTTAAACTGGGAAGGAGCCCCTCAATTGTCTTTCTCAGAGTTTACAATTCAAAGTGTTCAAATTATTCATTAAATTTATCTGCCATCAGAGTGCACTTATCAGGACATCACAGTCCTCTCCTTGACAGACAAACACTGACAGTGGCGTCACAAACAGCAACTGTAAAGACAGCTGTTTACAATTTTGTGTTTTCGAATTGCACAGTTTAAGGAAATACAGACCTTGCTTTTTACTGTTTTAATAGAATTGGAAATGTATGTATATCAGAAGTCTGTTTACTTCCCCCGGCATGCTAGTTTGTGTTTTTGTTTTGAATAGTCATATTTTTCTTTACTTATTTAGTGCCCCGTGTTAATGCAGACCTTTCCCCGCTTAGTATTAATTTCTTTATTTATTAGTTCCAGAACTCTAGGAAATCAAAGGCTTCATGCTAGGCAACTGCTCAGCTGGTGCCACTGCCTTCCACAACCCATAAATAATGATGAAACGAACACTGGGTGGAAATTAAAAGCTGCATTAACAAGGGACCATAAAGAAGGACAAAAATAAAACTATTTCAAAAGAAACTCATGGTGCATTAAACAGACTGCATGCATGCCCAAATGTCTAATTATATTAATGATGTAAATAAAAAGACTTATGTTCCTCTAAATAAACAGTAGTTAAAAGTGAATTATTTATCACTGGAATTAATGTGGTCTAGTGAGTACAACACAAAGCTATGACTCAAGGGATGTGAACTCTGCACTTCAGTCCTTGCAACTAAAAAAGGTTTATTTATTAAAATGTATTTACAATTTGGTAACCTAGATAAGCACACTAAGCCAGAGCTCATTTCCAGGTGTGATCTGGGGAAAGGTTGCAAGGGGAAGTAAAAACAGTCAAACAATTCAAAGACAACAAATGTGCTTACAGAACAGCAAACATACAAAATTCAAGCAATTATTTATGAAAATACAAACTGAACAAGAATGATCAAAAGTTAACGTGACAGTGGGTACATTTAGAGGACAATAAAACAGGCAAAAATGTGCAAGAATACAGTAATAGATTGATAAACATCAATCAATCAATCAAGTCTTTATTTAACCAGGCGTTCATCGTTGAGCAGAAGCTCATTTGCAAGATGGGCCTGGGTGGAGCATGAACAATTGTATATACAGGTCAACACAGGTATTTACAAGGCAATACAGATAATACTCTTTACAGAGAGGAAGAAAAAGAAGTTTATATGTACATAGAATTATACAGATATTGTACAGATTACACGGTATTTACATACATAGAAGTGTCTATAGGAAGATAAAGCAGGTTATCTAAGGTTGCAGGAAGAAGTAACGGAAGAAAAAATATAAAAAATATACACCAGATAGAGGTGAAGGTAGGAGGGAAGGGAGGGAGGTAGGGGGAGAAAGGCCAGGAGGGACATGGCAAAGGCTAGGGGAGGTACAGCCAACAAATAAAGTGAACAGGCGAGCTGCATCTTTGAGAAACAGTGGTGATGCAAATATACAAAACTGTACATTTAGGGCCAGATATTCAGAATTGCTCCTGGCAATGGTGCAAGTGGTTGCACAACGCAACTGAGCTGCACTGGAGCAACAAGAGGATATATTCAAAAGAGATGTGCCAAGGCGCATCTCTTCTGAATATATCAAAGAATGTGCATGGTACAAATACAATACGCCTGTACATCCCTCAGACAGACCTGCATACCTGGAATGGGAATGTGCCAGCGCAACTGGAGCTGCGCCAGGTGCAAGTTCCAGATAGTCAGACTTGGATATGCAAATGGGGCCATTATGCATGCAAGGAGCAAATGGGGCCATTTGCAGTCATTATGGCTCCATTTGCATGTGTTATACAGGGCTGGCCAGTGAAATGCACCTGGTGCCAAGCACAGCATGCAGTCCCTGTACCAGGGACAACCGTAGTACCCCTTCCCCATTCCATACCACCAGTCACCAGTTTTGAATATATACAGCCCTGGTAGTGCAGTGGTCCCCCCCCCCGTAACCCTGGTTGCCGTAAAATATAAATTTCCCATCCCGGTAGTCCAATGGCTTCCCTCCTGCCCTTAGCCCCGATCACCATAAAACTTTCAATTTCCCATCCCTGGTGGTCCAGTGGTTCCCACTCCCCATCTCATACCACCAATCATTGTATTAATATTTTCTTAAGATCCCTGGTAGTCTAGTGGGACCCTCCTCCCTTCCCCTCCCATACTTCTGATCACCTGTAATGTTAAAAAATATTTCTCTGGTAGTCTAGTGGCACCCCCCATCCCTGATAGTAACCCCGATCATCTGTAATATTAAATAACACATTTCCCTGGTGGTTCAGTGGCACCCCCACCTGCCCACCCACACAGGACCCCCAGCCCACCCAGCTCCCCCCCCATCACTGGCGGGCAGAAAATCCACCCGCATACCTCCATAGCTGCTCACCGAATGACAGCTTACAGTAGAAGCTGCAAGCCCATTGGTCCACACTGTGAACCAATGGGCTTGCAGTATATACTATAATGGTCTTTCACAACTTTGTGAATGAATGACTTCATTCACAAAGTTGACAGTCAATTGGCTGCCCAAACTGACTGTGTCCACAATGTTGTTTTGTATAAGTTTAGAATGTAGCACAACATGGAGAATAATGTATGGGAACCACACACAACAAGGCTGAGTTGCCAATGCCATTGTGGGGTGAGATGACATAACAGACCTTGAGAGGTCTCTATGATGTCATCTCACAGTGAGATGAAAGCATCTTGCTGTGTAAGATTGGCCATATCGTATTTCTATAGTTATGTGATTGTTTTAATTTGCTTGTCTTGTTTCCTGTGGTTCTCAAGACAGGTGGTTGGAAAGATAAAGGCTAAAAGGGCTAAATTTAAAAAAGATATAAGGAAACACAGGGTGAGAAGGTTAGGGAGGTGTACCAAGAGAAACAAAGAGAAACGAGGAAAGCAGTGAGGAGTGCAAAGACACAAACTTAAGTTGGGATTGCCCAGCAAGTAAAAAGAGGGAACAAAGCATCTTTTTAGGTATATAAGTGAAAAGAGGAGGACAAGAGGAAGAATTGTAAGATACATAGAAACTTATAAACGTAGAATTTGATGGCAGATAATGACCACTTGCCCCACCTAGTCTGCCCATTTCCCCTACCCGTTTCATATACCGCAGATTTTAAATGATCTGCAGATTCCTCCTCCTCTTTATACAGGACTGATAGGATTGGTAAACATGGTGGTGCCTGCGCCCTATACCTCTCAGACTCCCTACAAGGCCAGGTTCTACCTACACTGCCCCCCAGGGATGGGCTCAATTACTGGGGGTTAAAATTATGTTAGGTAAAAAAGGGAAACCAATTAATATCCTCTCAGTTTACATTCCACCCAAGGAGAATCACAAAGTCTTCCACTCATTCCTTGACTTTATTGCCAATCTACATAAAGGCATGGAGGTCATTGCACTAGGAGATTTTAACATCAACTGGTTGTCTCCTGACTCTAACCCTTGCAAGGATGCAGCCACAGCCATCAACCTTTCCCAGGTAGTCACTACTCCTACTAGAATAAACTATAGGGCTGGTACTAGTACACTGATTGACCTTATATTTTCTAACTGCCCTGAGAGGATCACAGATACCACAGTGTTACCTGACGCCCTGAGTGACCACTCTCCAATCACATGTCTCTGGACCAAGAAGGCCCCTAAATGTCCATGCAAAACATCTTACCAGCGGTTTCTCAAGAAAGGCCATCAGGAACAGTTCCAATAACAACTCATCAATTGTGACTGGTCCCCAGTCTTCTTCACTGAAAGTGTTGATGAGGCACTAAACCTCTTCATCACCCTATTCAACACGGCCTGTGACATATTTGCCCCTTTCAGGAACTGAAAGGTTAAAGGCATCTCTAACCCATGGATTACACCCTCTCTTCTACACCTTATGGCCACTTATGACCACCTTTGGCAAGTGGCACAAGCCACTGGCAAACCTAGAGACTGGAAATGCTATAAGCTTGCCAGAAATGGTTGTAACTAGGCCATCTGGCTGGCAAACGCCACATACCACCAATGCATATTTACTAGCTCCTGGGATAATAGTAAAACATTTTGGGACAATATTAAAAACCTTACAGGTAAGCTCAATCAGTCCTCTTCCACCTTACTCTACTCTAATGGGGTTACCATTCAAGACCTGAGCGAAATTGCTAACATTTTCAATACTTCATTCACTGACCAGAGTGGAGTTGTGCCCCTCAGTTTCTTCAATGAGCCATCTGCTGAGGATATTGCCCATAATAGTACCTCCCCGCCAAACACTCCCCAGTTCTACTTCAGGTCAGTCTCCCCTTCTGCTGCTAGGAAACACCTCATGAAGGTGTTTGATAAGTCAAGGCACAGCTGTGACACCCTTGACCTCAAACTGCTTCTCCTCTCCATTGATGCAGTCCTGGCCCCACTCACCTGGATCCTAAATCTGTCCCAATGCCTTGGTCAACTTCCATTTTCTGGAAAGCTACAGTTCTGACTCCAATCCGCAAGAGTGGTGTCAGAGCAAACCATGCCAACTACCATCCCATTTCAATTTTACCACCTCTCTTGAAAGCCCTTGAACACTAAGTGGCTGAACAGTTAACCGAATATCTATCCACCCATGGCATTCAATGCCCTCAGCAACACAGGTTTAGGAAAGATCATAGCACTGCCACTGCCCTGCTCACCTACATCGACTATATCCATAAAGCGCTTGACTGTGGTCATCTTGTAGGGTCTATATATAGATCTTACACAGGCGTTTAATATGGTCAATCACTCCTTACTACTCCAGACCCGACCCCCCCAGGACTCTCCACTGACATTACCTCCTGGTTCAGAAGTTATCTAGGTGGCAGAACCCAATGCGTAAAAATCTTAGACTCACTCTCATGTAGCTGCCCCGTGCAATCTGGTGTTCCACAGGGATCAATCCTTGGTCCTCTTCTATTTAGCCTCTACCTCAATACTCTTTCCGTAGGACAACCTTGTAACCTTCTCCTGCATGCAGATGACACTGATACCAGCCAGCCTGATCCTATACCCCTTCCAGTGATTTGCAACATAGCTTTACCTCTGTTGAAGCCTGGTTTCTTGAGCATAGATTAATTATGAACTATAAAAAGACCAATGCAATTGTCTTTGCTGGGACTCACAAGTTTAAAAGAGCCCAACTTTCCATCTCCAACAATATTGGTACACAGCTTGGGCAGATAAAACTACCTGGGCATCATCCTAGACAGTACTCTCTCCTATTTTAACTTATATTTATGGTATTAATTAATTATACAGTATATTTTTTTATTTATTGATTTCAATTATGTACAAGCCCCTTGATTTTAGAAAGGCACTTTTTACAAACGAAGTTTGATTTGATCTGATCAAGAACACATTAATATCATCTCCAAAACTGGTAATGTTAGGCTAGGCCTCCTTAATAGACATCAACACTGTATGACCCAAGAGGCACTATGCCTCACAGTGACTAGCTTCATACTGCCTATTATTGATTGATTATGACATTGTATTTTATGGTGCTGCCACCACCACTGTCCTCAGAATGTTAGGGGTTACTCTTAACAAAGCCTGCAGGTTAGTTACTGGTGCTAGTAGGGACACACTTACCTGTGATCTATACGTGCAGTCCAATTGGCTCAACCTCCAGAGCAGAATCTCCTATCACACATGTCTTACTGCCAAAAAGATCTCTGTAGGGTTAGCCCCCCATCTACCCAGTAGCTCCTCAATGGGGCCCACAATAATACACGCTGCACGAGAAGCGCGCCCAACCTAACTTTTCAGGTACCTTTATGCCGGAGATCTCAAAGACAAAGCATTTATGTACAGGGCACCTAGCTTGTTTAACAACCACCCCACACACCTTCAATCTACTCCCAAAATTGGTCCATTCAAAAAACAGTCTTCGACAGCATCTAGCCAACCGCAGCAGCTGTGACTGCTCCACTTAACCCTGGTGGCCCTATGCTCATACCTATCCTGCCATTTTAATGACAATGCCCTCTTGGGCCGCTATTCTGTGTTACCACTGAGTCTATAGTCGTCTGCAACATTTCCCACATTACTACCTGGAAAATCACCACTATTATCCCCTGTCCAAAAAGTCAACTTCCTTAAAACTCTTTCTTCTTTTCTTCCTCCACCTATTGTCCAGTTATGCCTCATAACTCATCACTATTCTAGGCTGCTTCTAACTGGCTTTCTTAGCCAGAAGTTGGTGGAGGGCAGTTGTACAGGCAACCTTTTTTTTTTTTTTTTTTTAAACCTAGCGCTTAATATCAGTATTGTGTACTGTATGTGCTAGGTTTATTTTCAAAATGTCTCCTGGGTTTATTGTACCTCACCCAGCCTGCTTATTTGTACTCAATGTACTCATGCCTGTTACTCCCTCCTCTGTATAATTCATTGTTGACCTGGAACCTTTGTAAAAGAGCCCCTGGCTCAAAGGTCTTAATTCAGAGATTCAATAAATAAATAAATTACCCTCTCTTCCCTATCACTAGAGTTCCTTTATGTCTAGCTCATGCGTTTTTGAATTCTTCTACCATTTTTTAACCCCTACAACCTCTGCCAGGAGGCTGTTCCATGGTTCCATCATAATTTCCATAAAAAACAACTTTATCACGTTATGCCCAAGTCCATCCTCCCTATTTTCATTTCATGCCCCCTTGTTCTTGTGCACCTTCTTTTTTGAAAGATGCTACCCTCCTGTGCTTTGTTTATACCTTTGAGGTATTTGAAAATCTCTATCATACCCCCCCCTTCTTTCCTCCAGGAAATACATAGAGATCCTACAGTTTCCCCTCATATGACTTTTAGTGCAGCCCCAGCACCATTTTTATCACCCTTCTCTGAACTGCTTCTACTCTGTCTATGTCCTTCCAGAGATAAGACCTCCAGAACTGGACACAGTACTCTAGATTAGGTCTCACCAAAGTTTTATACAGTGGCATCACCACCTCCTTCCTTCTGCTGGAGATACCTTTCTCTATGCACCCTAGTATACCACTAGCTCTCCTCACAGCCTTCTCACATTGTTTGGTAACCTTTAGATCATCAAATATGATTACTCCCTTGTCCCTTTCCTGTTTGTTTGCTGTCAGTACCTCCCCCCCTTCCAATCATGTACTCCTCCCCTGTATTTCTGTGTTCGAAGTGCATGATCTTGCACTTCTTTGTACTGAATTCCAGGCAGCGTTCAGAGATTAATGATGCTCCCTTACCTCCATGAGATCAGCTCTTGAAGCACTTACCAGAGTTGGCAACACAGAATGCCTAAATGGGGAGACCTCAGACCACCTGGGGCAACTTGAAACAGCAGTATTACAGCTAAGCAGAGATATAAGGGGAAATCGCAGTCCACTTAGAGGATGACGGAAATCAAGCAAGGTGCAAGAACATACTGATTTATGGCCTCCCCGAAGGATCAGAAAAACACGGGCAGGAGGGCATTTATAAAATAATTCCTCCTAACAGCCCTCGCCTTGGATGCAGAGTTCCTGCTGAACACAGAAAGAACACATCGGGTGTTGGGCCCAAGACCTCATTCCCTGGCTGCTAGGCCTCATTCAGTGCTAGTCAGATTCCTGAGCTATGACACAAAACATATACTGCAGAAAGCCTGAGCACAAAAACATCTATTTCATGGCACAACAAAGATTTACCTTGACAATGCTTATGCTCCCCATACTTTGAGAAAACTGAGGGGCTATATACCCTTTATGCATCTGTTGAAGGAAAACAAATTGAAATTAATAACCCCCTACCCTGCTAAGATGATGATTCAATTTCCAGAGAGGCAGCAGACATCAGACTCCACTTCAGAGGTGACCCAAGCCCTGGCAGAGGAATTCAGGGATACCAGCAAATCCCACAGAATTCAAAGACAAAAACTTTTAGATGAGCTACTTATACTCTACCCCCAGAGACCGAATGATGTCAGCATGGACAAGATAAGAAGTAGTTAGTTTTTAAAGGACAAATGCCTCGGGAGGGAGGTCTTTTCAGGATCCTGATCAGAACCTAGGATGGCATCAGTAATTTCCTGCACCTACTACCCAACCCTCATATTGCTTTTTTCTGTGTTTCATTTCTCCACTCTCCATATTTAGAGACAATTTCTTTCTCCTGAGCGCAAATCCCTCTGGATATCGATACACTCTCCAGACTGCCCCCTAAGGGCAGTTAACAGGATTGTGCAGATGATGACTAGGAAAAAGCAGACATACTAAACAAATACTTTTGTTCAATGTTTACAGCGGAGAGAGAAGGGAAGGGCCACAAAAAAGTAATATGGGCTCTGTAAGGAGGAAAATAGACACCAGTCCTTTTCCAGAGAAGAGGATCATAGAGGGACTTGCTAATCTGAAGGTAGACAAAGCAATGGAGCCAGATGGGGTGCATCCTAGAGTATTGAATGAGCTCGGGGAGATACAAGTTGCACCTCTCAGTGTGGTTCCAGGAGACTAGAAGACAGCAGATGCAGTCCCTCTTCATAAAAGTGGTAGGTAGGAGGAGGATGAAAATTATAGACCAGTCAGTCTTACCCTGGTGGTGAGAAAGTTAATGGAATCACTGTTAAAGGAGAGCATAGTGAAATATCTGGAATCAAATGGGTTACAAGACCATCGGAAGCCTGGGTTCACGGGATGGAGGTCACGTCAAATAAATCTGATAGAGTTATTTGGTGCCTAAGATTTGAGATCCAGGCAGTGAAGTGGATGTGGCATACCTGGATTTCAGTAAGGCATTCACCACCATTAGATGGAGGAGATTATTTAACAAGCTGGGGAGCTTTAGAGTTAGACCATAGGTAATAAACTGGTGAGGAATTGCATGGGGCTAGAACACAGAGAATGGCAGTAAATGGAGTTCACTTGGAGGAGGGGAAGGTGGACCAGCAGGGCACCTCAGGGGTCAGTACTTGGACTGGTTCTCTTTAATATATTTATAAGTGTAGCCCCCCCCCCCTTGGGAGTTACAGTAGTCTTTCTTTAAGAGGTTTGTTTACCTCTGCAATGGTGCCAGACTCTATGCCATTGAAGGACCAGAATAACTGCACTGCCCTGACATTCCAAAGGGGAGGAGTCAGAGTTTTCTGCTGGAGAGCAGAAAATGTTCTAAATTAGTTGGTGGGAGACTAGCTTCTGGTACAGTGGGCTAGCTTCAGCTGGTCCTGAACTTCTTCTTTAGAATCTGGTGTTGGAAACAAATTCTTGTTCTTGGTGGCCGCCATTGAATAAGGTCCATTAAAGGGGGTGCCCCTCTCCACAAGGAGTAATATTAATTTCCAGAGATTTGCAGAGAAACATCTGTGAGAGAGAATTGCCAGACAAAGAGTTAGATGAAGACCCAAGGTGACTTCTTAAGGTTATTTAAAAGGTGATTTCAGTGGCATTCAGCGGAGCCTCAAGCCCCACACAGGTCAAAACTGGATTGAGTGCAAATGACCTGTCATTAAAGTGATCACCTCAGAAAGGTGTCATTAGAGCTTCTTGCCTAAGCCTGATTGTGAATGTGCCTGTGTGGACACCGAAACCATGCCAATGTTTTGGGCGCCAAGTCTGTGATGGGTAGCACCATGAAGCAGAATAAAATGTGAAGCAAGCATGTGCTCTGTAAGAAACAGAGTGGATATTGAAATCTCCTCACAAGAATTGTGTGGCACTGCACAGATACCATGTATTTGAGACTGTGCTGCTAGTCTGGTGGCTAGTGACTGTTTGGACTACAAAATACCCCTTTGAAAGTTTGCCACCAGAATGGATAATGCCAGTGTACCATTTACAATATTCAAAGGGATCCATGCAAATGAGCCCATAATGGGCATGCAAATGGTCCCTTAGCGCCTTGCATGCCCAATGGGCTCATTTGCATGAGTCCCTTTGAATATTGCAAATAGTGCTCTGGCGCTATCCATTCTGGCAGCGTACTTTGGAAACCCCGTTGGGACAGTGCTAAGTGGCTTAGTGCTGTACCATCATGGCCCTATATTCAGTCGAATAGCACCGGAATGCTATTCGACTGAATATAGCATCTTTGGGCACCCGGGCAATCGCAAGGCTCAGCACAAAGTTTTGTGTTCCACTTTGCATGAATTTGAATATCAGGCCCCTAGCATCTTCCAGTTTTGTTGGTAAAATGTTTCAGTTTCACAAAAATTTGAGTATTTTATAAATGTTTTAATTTATTCTTTTATTTAAGAACAAAAAAAAGCTGGCCACCACCTTTATCTTACAAATACCATTATAAACCTGGTAATGCTTAGGAACGAGAAAAATAAAAAATTAAAAAACACTTATGGTGCATAGCGTAGGAGGTACCTAGAAGAGTAGATTTGACAGATATGCTAATATTTATTTTAATTGTTGCCGAAACTGGCTTATTTGGAAAAAAACATTATTCATTGCACTGCTGTTTTATGTTTTCAGCCCCAATGGTTCCAAAGTTAGACATTCAAAGGATTATTTCTTTAAAGTGGAACAACTTTGGAGCCATTAGGGCTAGAAACTTTTTTTTTTTTAATGAAAGCATGGAGTCAGCCAAGTTAATAATCGACAAAATAAATTGCTGCTATCATTTATTGATACATAAAACATTAAATTGCTCACTACATTTTTTAAAGTCCTTTTATGTTTAACACCACATTATAATCCCCATATTCAAAATGTTAGCTTAGCACTAAGTGTGTTAGAGTCATGCTAAAGGCATACCTCTCAACTGTACCACATTACGAGGAACGTTCCTCATTTTACTACTCAAAAGCTCCCTGTTCCACATTGTGAGGACTTGTTCCACTTTCTAAGTCAACATTTTAAAGCAAAAATCCATAGTAAATTATGCAAAAAATACAGTATTCAATTCATAACAGACTTTCTGAACATAAATGCACCATGTTAACAGTGTTTTGAGCTTCTTGGGTAAAGATTTGATTAAGTGTTCCACATTTTGCCCATTTGTTCCACATTTTGACAGGCAATGTTCCACATTTGGGGGACAAAAGGTTGAGAGGTATGGCTAAAGGACAGGGCTGGGGCCATATTCAAGGTCCCTAATGTATGACACTCAGCTGATAGTACTATTCTGCAGAATAATCTACTTCACCCATGCAAATGAGGGATCCCCTTGCTCATTGCATGCAGTAGTGTATTTAAAGGTTTTGATAACACTGAACAGCCACCTTTGCAATGCTGTTTAACGCTGCCAAAGACTGCCCTTATTCCAATGCAAGGAGTTTCCCTCACCTTGCTGATTGCCGCTCTCGCATGAAGTATAAACAATCCCTGGTGTTTGGTGATCCCCCTACTCCTGATCTCTACCCTCTTGAGGGACAGTTTAACCCTCATCTTTCCACAAATACCCCTGCTCAGGACTCCACAACCTGAACCACCTGGCCAAGTACCGTGATGATGTGCCCTTAAGCTGGTGACTGGCACAGCCCCTCTGCTCACCACCGTGGCTCTCAGCCATTGGAATGATAGGGAGCAATCACCTGCCTACTCTACAAACAGCTGCTGGTGGGGGGACCACTTGATAGACATGTAGTGACGCATGAGAACGGTATTGTTAGGATCCATTCACGTTGATTGAACACCAAGCTTTCATTAAAAAAAAAAAAGATGACATATCTATGCCTAACAGTTCAAATTTTACAACATTTGAAATACAGTTTCAAGCATTACAAAAATATATTAAAATATTATATTTTTGGAAATGGCCGGAACATACTAATGTCTGTTCTAATTATAAATGCATAGGCCTTGATTCACATAGAATTGTAAATCACAGCGCAAAAGTGTACACTGTGATTTGCGATTGCCCAGTCACTATCCAACTGTGAACAGGACTAGGTCATTTTGGCAGTAACACCATTACCGCCAGTGCCACTCCACTAGCACCACCATGACCCACAGCCAAGTGAATGGCCCACAACAGACAGCACCAGTGCACTATTTCAAATTCGCTAATCCACCTATGCAAATGAGGCCACTGGGTATGCAAGGTGCTAGGTAGCCATTTGCATGCCCATTATGGGCTCATTTGCATAGGCTGCATGTGGTTTAGCGTGCCCCCCCCCAGCACCTGCCCAACACAGAGCTGCAATCCCTGGTCACTTGTGGTTCCCTCCTCCTGCTGATCACTGGCCCAAGAAAACAAAGCTGTCTTCCTGGTAGCTAGTGGTCCCCCCAAGTGTTCGCTGATCACTGGCCTGAGAAAAAAAAAAAGGCTGTCTCCTTTGTGGCTAGTGGTCCCTCCCCCCACCCAATCCCCAGTATATGAATAAGAATCTCCATCCCCTGGTGGTTTTGTGGATCGCCCTCCCTATCCCCAGTCCTCAGTAAATAAATGAATATTTCTTCCCTGGTGGTCTAGTAGACCCTCCTCACTATCCCCAATCCCCAGTAAAAAATGAATATCCCTTCTCTGGTTGTCTAGTGGACCCCTCTCCCTGTCCCCAATCCTCAGTGAAAAAATGAATATCCCATCCCTGGTGGTCTACTGGACATCACCCCCACCCTGGCAGGTAGTGCCCCATGATCCCAAAACTGGGTCAGTGACTGGCACAGCCCTCAGCTCTTCACCATGGCTGGCCACTAACTGCTCTGTCACTGAGTGCATACTGTTTACAGTATGCGCTCATTGATTGACAGCTCAGTGAGTGCGTACTGTATACGGTCACGCTCAGGGACAGCTCAGTCTGTGGCTGGCTATGGTGGAGAGCAGAGGGCTGTGCCAGTCACTGACTCAGTTTCAGCATGGGGGAGCAGGATTGTGGTGCACTACATGATGGGGTGTGGGGGAAGGAGGTCCACTAGACCACCAGGGATGGGATATTCATTTTTTCACTAAGGATCGGGGATAGGAAGGGGGTTCCACTAGACCACTAGGGGAACTGATATTCATTCATTTACTGAGGATAAGGGATTGGGAGGGGGGGTCCAGGAAACCACCAGGGGATGGAGATTCCAGTTTATATAGGAGGCGATTTGTGTGTGTGTGTGTGTGTGTGTGTGTGGGGACCGCTAGACACCGGGGAGGCAGCCTTTTATTTCATGGGATGGAGAACCATGAATGGCAGTGGGCCACTAGCCAACAGTGAGACTTTTTTTTTTTTTGTCAGGCTCGCGATCAGAGGGGGAAAGGGATCACTTGCTACCAGGGATACTGTATTTATTTTGTCAGGCCTGCATTCAGCCATGGGGGGAGCAGAGGGAGGCACTAGATGCCTGGGTTAACCTCTTGGTGGTGTTGGGACGGTGATTAGTGGGGATGATGGTGCATACTACCTCCACCAACCACTAGGAGTGCACAGGTTTAAGGCAAAGTCTTGGTCAGTAGTATTTGCTCTGCACAAGGGGGCCTCACAAGAGGTCCTTGCATGGCGCAAATGCTTTGTGATTCAGACAGTGCCAATATTCATATCCCCTCCTCCTCATTTGCATTGCAGCCCCTGCCACACTTTGCCCCAGTGCAAACCCACTTACAGCATGCAAACTGGGCTTTTGTGAGTACCAACTTGGAACAAAACAACAAAATGCGGTTTGTGCATGCAAAACCGGTCTTGTGCCCATGAATCTAGTCCATACTTTTTTTAGTTTTAGAGAATGGCTGCTCTTTATGTTGAGAAGCTTCTTAGCTTGTCTTCTCTCTACAATAAAAAGCATTTCTACATAGCTTACACAGTGTAAGTTTTGTTATATCTTTCTGGGTTGGGGAGGGTTTGGCGATATATTAATTCTATTGCCAAAAAGAATTTGATTCAAGGCCTCTGCTCCAGGAGGGCAACACTTTGGGGCACATCATAATACTAAGCATAAAATTACACAACCTATCATAGTCACAAGTCTGCTCAAGTGTTATTGGGTCTAAAAGATTATTATTTATTAATTGACTGATTGATAGATTTATGTATGTTACAAGATCTGGCCAAATACAAGGATTGAATAACCTTTCTTGGCTGAGTTGGTCTCTCTAGGTCAAAGTTTAAAGTCCCCTGATATCACAAGGGACATTTTGCAAGAATGTGATATGTAGACACAGTACTAATTATTTTTCACATATCGCAATGTAATGGCTGTGGGGCAGCAGTCTTCTGGGAGTCTTTCTGGAGGCTGAGATGCTGCCCTATTTGCAGACAACTCTCTGCCCTGAGAGAGGAGGTTGCCTGTCTTCTGGCCACACTGGACAGTAGTAAGGGAAACTCCCCCATCCAGGGAGCACCAGAGCCACCACCACTACCTCAGAGGTTGCGAAGAAAGCACAGCAGTTGGACCACAGTTGGCTCAGGGAGGGCGAGGGTGGTGGAACAGAGGCACACAGTCAGTTGTACCCTCCACAATCCATACACCATTCTGGAGGAGCATAGTTCCCCTATGGATGCACCTGCAGAGGAGACTAAGGAGGTTATGGACAACTGTCACAAGGGAGGCCCTCAGGATGGAGGCAGAGGACACCACATGGAAAGGAAGCAGCCCTGGTGGGGACTCAATATTATTAGGGGATAGAACTGGGAACAGAGAGAAAACTGAAGTAAGGTGCCTGCCTGGTGCCATGGCTTGGAGGGACAGGAAGCGCATCCTCAGGATCATGAGAACAGCTGCACGGGAGACTGAGCTGGACGTCATTGTCCACCTAGGGACAAAATGACTTGGCTCATCATGAGATTTGAGCAGTGCAGGAGGACTTTGTAGAGTTGGGGAGGCGCCTAAGAAGCACATACATTATCCTTCTCAGAGGTGCTGCCCGTCTATGGCATGGGTGAGGCGAGGGTACTTTGCACCATGCAATTTAATGAATGGTTGGAAAAATGAGTGGAGCACAGGGGTTTGGCTTCATTGGGGACTGGGGTTCCACCTGGAGGTACACCAGCCTATACTGGCAGGATGGTCTGCATCTGTCCAGCAAGGGAACGAGTCTTTTGGGCAATCGGTTTAAATGCTTCATTGGCAAGATTTTAAACTAGTCAAGGGGGAAGGCACTGATAAGCAGCAGGAAATTCCCAGCCTCCCCCTACAAAACAGGGTACTAAATGAGGAAAAGACCATGGTAGAAAGATCAGTGGGGGATGCTGCTACAAAAGGTAAAGCCATCAAAAAATGGAGAGCAAGGAGTACCAATGCCCATAGTCTGGGTTACAAGCTTCCTGAACTAGTGGCCTTGATGGAAGAGGAACATCTAGATATCGTGGCAGTCACAGAAACATGGTACATACAGAACCATGACTGGGATGCAAACATACCAGAGTACACCATGTACAGGAGGGACAGGGAAGGTAAAAGAGAAGGAAGAGTAGCTCTCTACATAAGTGAAGGAATCAAAGCAACAGAACAAAAGGGTAAACAGGGAGGAGGAGAAGAAGCATTGTGGATCAATTTGGAGACAGGCAATGGCACCACAATCCGCACAGGGGTTGTATACAGACCCCCTTCTCAGGGGAGGACATGGACAAGCAAATGATAGAAAGTATGGAATGGCAGAAAAAGGGGAGATATTGCTGATGGGGGATCTGAATATGCCAGATGTTAACTGGAGTTCAGTTGCATCAGCCACTGCTAAGAGTGGGGTTATTCTAGATGCCCTACAGGGGGCATGCCTTAGACAACTGGTATTGGAACTCACTCGAGAGGGGTCAGTCTTAGACCTGGTTCTCTCAAATGGAGATGGAGAGAGGATCACAGATGTAGACGTGGGTAGCCATCTGGGAACTAGCGACCATCAAACAGTATGGTTCACAATAAACACAGCAGTAGAGTCAAGCCATACAAAGGCAAAAGTACTGGACTTTAGGAGGGCTGACTTTGTCAAAAATGGGTGAGTGCCTAAAGAATGCACTATCAAATGGGCAGGAAGGAGGGGTGGAAGTACAACTGTGAATAATCAAAACTGCCATCACAGAGCCAACAAGCCTTTGTGTGAAGCAAATAAAACGATGTAAGAAACCACTATGGTTCTCAAAGGAGGTGGCAGTGAAGGTTCAAGAGAAAAAGAAAGCATTCAGGAAGTACAAGGAATCACAGAAGGAGCAGGACAGAGAATTGTATCAGTTAAAGCAAAAGGAAGCTGGGAAGGCAGTCAGAACAGCAAAGGTCCAAACCAAGGAAAAGATAGCCAACTCAGTTAAGAAGGGGGATAAAACCTTTTATAGGTACATCAGGGAGCGAAGGAAGACCAAGGGAGGGATAGTGATGCTTAATAAAGGGAAGGGGGTGGGCAGAGGGTGACTGTGAATAGGCAGAGATACTAAACAAATATTTTTGCTCAGTATTTACCAATGAAGAGGGGGAGGTGCCTAAACCTAACAATAGAAACACTCTGGATACAGAAGTTGATACCAGCCAATTTACAGAAGAAAGGGTTCTGAAAGAACTCTTAAAATTGAAAGTGGACAAAGTAATGGTGCCTGATGGGATTCATCCCAGAATTCTAAAAGAACCAAGGGTAGAACTAGTGACACAACTGACTACACTCTTTAACAAATCATGGGAGGATGGGGTGGTACCCGAGGACTGGAAGAGGACAGATGTGATTCCACTTCACAAAAGTGGGAGCAGGGCAGAAGCAGGAAACTACAGACCTGTTAGTTTAACCTCAATGATAGGGAAAATGATGGAATCACTTCTGAATGAAAGAATTGTTGAGTACCTAGATGCCAGAGAGGCACAGGACCCAAGGCAACATGGATTCACAGCGGGAAGGTCATGTCAGACGAATTTAATAGATTTCTTTGACTGGGTGACCAAAGTAGTAGATCAGGGAGGGGCTGTGGACATGGCCTACCTAGACTTTAGCAAGGCATTTGACACAGTCCCACACAAAAGATTAATATACAAGTTAGCCAGCCTGGGAGTGGGTCCCAAGATGACAGCCTGAGTAAAGAATTGGCTGGAGAATAGGACATATTGGGTAATAGTAAATGGAGTCCACTCTGAAGAAAGGGGGGTTACTAGTGGGGTACCGCAGGGTTCAGTATTAGGACCGGTCCTCTTCAATGTCTTTATAAGTGATATTGCAGAGGGACTGGAAGGAAAGATGTCTTTGCAGATGACACAAAGATCTGCAAAAGAGTTGATGCACACGGTGGGGTGGAAAGGATGAGAAGGGACTTGGCAAGGTTAGAGGAATGATCAAATGTATGGCAGCTTAGATTCAATGTTAAGAAGTGCAAGGTAATGCACCTAGGAAACAAAACCCAGGGAAGAGTACACAATGGGGGTGAAATACTAACAACAACAAAAATGGAAAGGGACCTGGGATAGCCATATACAGATGACCTAAAGGTGGGCAAGCAATGTGAGAGAGAGCAGTAAGGAGGCTGGGGATACTGGGAAGCATGGGAGAGGCATCACCAGTAGAAAACAGGAAGTTGTTGTCCCTCTGTACAGACAGCTGGTGAGACCCCTTCTGGAGTACTGCGTGCAGTTCTGGAGACCAAATCTCAACGACATAGACAGGATGGAGGCTGTCCAGAGGAGGGCAACCAAAATGATGCAGGGTCTGCACCAGAAGACATATGAAGAGAGACTTAAGAAGCTTAATATGTATAGCCTCGAGGAAAGGAGGGAAAGGGGGGACATAATAGAAACTTTCAAATACCTCAAGGGAATCAACAAAGTCCAAGAGGGTACCATCTTTCAGAAAAAGAGGTGTGCAAGAACAAGAAGGCAGAATTTGAAGATGGTGGGGCTGCTCAGAGGTAATGTAAGGAAGTGTTTTTTTCACAGAGAGGGTGGTGGATGCATGGAACGGCCTTCCGGAGGAAGTTGTGGGGTCAAAAACAGTGTTGGAATTCAAGCATGCATGGGACAGTCATAAGGCAATTCTAAGGGGTGGGGGTAGGAAGAAGAAGGTGGCTGCTGGTTAACTAGGATCTGCAGCTTATCCATTAGGTAGAGAAATGGGTCGACTGGGTGGGCCAAGTGGTCCTTGTCTGCCATCAAATTCTATGTTTCTATGTATTTAGCTCCCACCTTTTCTCATAATTTAGCCCATTATTAACATAAAACAGGATCATTGTCCACTGGACTTCATCTGCTCTGGATGCTTCTCCACACCTGATATTGTAATACTTTGCTTGTCACATCCCAGTCTATTGCTGTGGGAATTTTTATGGTGTTTCTAGCTGTAAACTATTCATGTTTTTTGACTTCCCAGAGAAGCAAAGGAATGTAAATAGTCTCTACCTCTCCCCCATTTTATAGTTAGGCTTTATGGTTAGTGCAGTTAGTTGGGGGTTACCATTCCAGATCGGAGGTTGATTAAGGTACAGAAATAGAATACATATGGAACCAGCATGCACCCCAAATCCCCAAAGGTGTAACTAACTGAATACCTGTTACTTAAGCCATTGCTGAGATGCCCCTTCCCCTTAGCTACTGCCTCTGCTAGAATGCCTTCATTGTCACTGCACAACCATCACTCCTATTCAGAACCCCCAAGACCCCCAGATACTTTTTTGCAGTAGAGGGCCCCAGATCCACAATTTTGAAAGGGGCCAAATTGAAGTCAAACACCAGCCTAGTTCAGTTGCCCTCAACCCCTGGTGCACACACCAGTTGCACTGACAGATGGAGTAAGCATGAACCCGGGAAGGAAGGAGGGATTAAGGGAAGGAGGAAAAGGGTGCAGCTGTTGGTGTCATTACCAAGGCTAGGCAGACTGATTATTAGTTTGCCTAACATCAGTAATGAGCCAGACAGCTCCACACACTTTCTCCTTCCCAGGTACGTGATTGCTCAGTCCTTTAGTGGGACTGGCATACATGCCATGGGTTGGGGGGGGGGAAACTAGTGAGCTAGCCTGGTTTTTGACTTCTATTGGTCCCCACAAAAATTACACAGCAGTGGTTAGGGAGGGGCCCTTATTGAAAAAAGTATTTCAGGATGTGGTGAGGGAGGATTGGGCTAGGTAGGTGATCTAAATAGTAATAGCCTAGGTTTGACTGCTGTAGGTAGTTTACAATTGCATTTGAACAGTGTGGCAACTGTGGACACACCACACACACACACACACACACACACACACACACACACGTATATCTACAGTAGGCTATTATAATAAAGATGCAATACTACATAAACAAAATGTTCTGCTGAATTGTGCAAACTGCAATTTCTCTTCTTCATTAAATTATTCAATTAAACTTGGCCCTTTCAGATTTTGCATTTCTATTTATTACAAAATGAACCTCTAAAGGAGCTTTAACTGTGTCAAGAGCTTTCATTTGCCTGTCTATAAGGCCCAGAGTTGCTTATCTTCTGCCTCATCCCTATCATACAAATTAAGGTATTTAACTGATTACCTTAAACTTTCTCAAACAACACTGAGACTTTCCAAAATCTTTCGAATCTCTTGAGACACTTGTACCATTCCTCGGACTTTCCAAAGTCATGTCTTTTCTGGATGCTGTATTTGAAACATTGACATTTCTCTGCTAAATGCTCGCTCTCTTTTTAAGACAACAGGACCACTCCATGAAACTTCACTTGCCACAGATCCTTGGCAGCTGCAATATTTCTGGTATTCAGGGCTAGCTTCTAGCTATCAGAAGAACTTGACATGTCCTGCTGTGTTGTTCTGTTACTCCCCTGTTCCATGTACAGTAGTGGTCTTTGATGTCACTACACCATGGACAAACTCACAAACCTGGCTATTATTATCTAGACAACCTGATTGTGATTTCAAGCCAGAGAAGAAGATATCCAATGAAGAGTGATCTGGTTTTCATGTTGACATTATTATGAAGAAAACACCAACAGCTTCAACTGATTCAATATCAAACAGTACTTCTTGCATTTCCTACCCTAATTTTTTTTTTGTTTACAAGGCTGAAACCATGAAATATTTCCAAGACCCCTTTTTCTGGTCAACAAAAACAAACAAATAAATAAATAAATAGGGATTCTAAATACAGATGATATATCAAATAAAAAGTATCAAAAAATCCTATTTTTCAGTTTCCTTAATGATATATGGGAATCTATACTACTGTTGTTAGATGAGGTGTTCCAGAAAAATAACATAGAAGTAACCTAGACATGGCGGAGGGAGGAGTCAAACTAATTAAAATACATCAGAACCACTTACCATATTGCTGAGTTAAGACTGCAGTACACAAGGGAAGTAGGGGTGGCTGTGAAAGAAAAAAGGAAAACTTTCAACAAGTGCAAGTTCAGCCAAATGGAGGAAGACAATGAGCAGCATCTTATCAAGCCAAGGGAGGTCAGCAAGCTAGTGAAGAGTGCCATGTCGAATACAGAGCTGAGAGTAGCGGAGGAAGGAAAGCAGGGGGACAAAGCACACTACTGGTACATACAGTTGAAGCAAAACTCGAAGAGGCCATAGTCAGACTTAAAGAGGGGGTGGGATGAGAGGAGAAGGATAGAGGAAAGGTGAACATACTGAACCAGTATTCTTGTTTGTTATTCATGGTAGAGTGTATGTGGCTGCTGCTTAAATGTGTTATCACAGCGAGAGGGGAAGGTGAAGCAGGCATCAACGTGGAGCCTGTTATGGAGAAACAGGTATTGGAAGAGCTAAAAGGTAGATTAATTAATGGGCTCTGATAGGCTGCATCCATGGGGGCTAAAAGAAATGGTGCCAGTCCAAGCTACATCACTGGTGGATCTCTTTACCTACTTCTTGGAAACAGGGATGGCACCAAGGGAACTGAGGATGGCAAATGTGGTACCCCTGCATAAGAACAGAAGCAGGGATGATCCAGGTAACTATACACCAGTTAGTCTAATATCTATTGTGGGGATGTTGATGGAGGCCAATACAAAAGGAGAAGTTAGTGGAGTTCCTAGATGCAGGTGAACTTCAGGATAATAGCCAGCAGAGATTCATGGGAGGAAGAGCATGCCAGACGGACCTGATCAATTTCTTAGATTAGGTGTCAAAGATAATTGACAAGGGGTAACCAGTAGACATACTATACCTGGGGTCAGTCAGTCAAAACCTTTGACTCTGTCCCACATGGATGTCTGGTCAAGGCGCTGAGTGACCTCATGGTAGGAAATATGAATAGTAGATGGGTAAAGAACTGGCTAAGTGTGTGATCCCAAAGCATTTTTATTAATGGGGAGCACTCAGAGGGAAGAGGGGGTCACCAGTGGGTTACAAAGAGATCGACCTTTGGGCCCATCTTCTTTAACTTCTTCATTTGTGAAAATGGGGTAGAGATCTGTGGGAAGATATGCCTTTTCACTGATGACAAAGATTTGCAGAAGGGTGGACAATGAGGGGAATGCTAGAACCACGAGAGAGGACTTAGAGAGGTTAGAAAAAAAATGGTATAGAGAATAATAGTTAAATGCAACTCAAGTGTAAGGAATCCATCTAGGGGCCAAGAATCCAAAAACGGAATGCAGGATGGGAGGAGGAGGAGTTTAGATAATGAATGAGGAGAGGGACCTGGGAGTGATAATCACGGCCAACTTGAAATCAGCCTGGTGTAACAGCGCAGTGGGAAGGACATATAGAATGCTAGGATTTAAGTAGGCAGGTCATCTGTTTCTTACAGAGGAGCTACCTTGTGGAATAGAATTTCACTTAGATTATGCAAAATGAATCAAATCAAATGCCTCTCTCATTTGAATGACTGGTGTTTTGTTGGTCCAATGGTCTGTCTCACTGTATTGCATGAGATGCATGCTGACTATTTGCCATGTTTACCAGATTTCTTGTTTAATTGTGTCTTGTATGGCTGTCTTTTTTTTTTTTTAAACCTATTTGTCTTATATAAGCTATTACTATGTGCAATATTTTTTACTGGAACTGATGTTTGCTGCTATAAACCCATAGGACCTCATTGAAAATGAGCTTTGCTCAGCTGAATGTTTTTCCCTTTTTCTTTTGAATAAAAAAAGATTTACTTACTTACTTACGTAGAGAGGGATCAGTCATAGGAGAAGGAAGGTTATCCCTCTTTCATACAGATCCCTCATTTGACCCCACTCTGAGTCCTGTGTACAGTTCTGGAGTCCACACTTGAGGAAGGACAAAAACAGGGTTGAGGCATACAGATCAGGGTAACCAAAATGATTAAGGAACAACAGGGGGAAGTCCTACATGGAGAGGCTGGAAGACCTCAACTTGTATACCCTGGAGGCTAGAAGGGAAAGGGGGGATACAACAGAGACATACAAGTTAAATAAAAGGCAGACAGCAGTGAGCTATTCGCACTGAGTGGGGATACAGGCACAAGTGGGAATGTAATTAGGTGCAGGGTCAAGCAATTCAAGAGGGTTGTGGGGGCACATATTTCTGGTGTGGTGGGACACATATTTTGGAAGAGGTTCGGGGCACACATTTTGAGGAAGTTCATAGAAACATTTTGGAAGACGTGCAGGAGCACACTTTTTGGAGGAGTATTGGGGCAGGCATTTTGGTAGGGGTTGGAAAGGCACATATTGTAATAGGTGTGGTGGCACATATTTGTGGGAGGGGTGTGGGTCACTCCTTTTAGAAGAGGGGATGGAACACCCATTTCAGAAGGGTGCTGGAGCACACATTTTGGAAATGAAGGAACACACATTTCTAGAGAGCACACATTTTGGGAGAGGTGCAGGTGTACTCATTTCAGAAGGGATGCCCCAGCACACATTTTGGAAAGGGTCCGGGAACATACATTTTAGAAGGGGTGCAGGTGCACACATTGTGGGCATGAATGGGGCACTTATTTTTTGAGTGGTATAGGGGAACAAATTTTGGGGGATAGGGAGCACATATTTCTGGAGGAACATGAAAGTACGTATTTCTGAAAGTGTGTGGGGCACATATTTTGTGAGGGGTATGTGAGCACACATTTTGAGAAGGAGTGTAAGAGCACACATTTTGGGAGGGGTGCAGGAGCATACATTTTGAGATGGTTGCAGAAGCACAATTGTTGGAAGGGTGACAGACAACATTTCAGGAGTGGTACAGGGACAGACATTGTGGGAGGGATGTGGGAGCATCCATTTTGGAAGAGGTGCAGAGGCACAAATATTTGGAGGAGTGAAGGACCACTCATTTTAAGAGAGATGGAGTGGTGCAGAAATGCACATTTTTGGAAGGGTACAAGAGCATGTGTTTCAGGAAGTGTAAGGGAACAAATATTTTGGGAGGGGTCATGGGGCACACATTTTGGGAGGGGTACAGGGACACACATTTCAAGAGGGTTGTGGGGGTGCACATTTCAAGAAAGGTGCATGGATGCACATTTTTGAAAGGAACAGGTACAATAATTTTCATGAAGGATGCAGAGGTGCAGATTTCGGAAGGGGAGAGGGAGAACAGATTTTGGAAAGGGTGCTCTGCAACTCAAACATTAGGAAAGATGCAACATTCGTAGAAGGGTGAAAGGATGCAAATTTAAGTACATTAACAGGGAAGCATAACATGTTTGAGGAATGGAAAGGTGTATTTTGGAGGGTGTGGAAGCAAAAAATTTGGTGAGAGTGTAGGGTCACAAAATTATGGAGGCATGCAGCAGCATAAAAATGAGTGAGTGGTGTGAAATTCAGGAAGGATGCAAGTGTACGAATTATTGGAGGAGGAGGAACAAAATTCAGGAGAGGTGCAGCAAAACAAGATTCCTGTGGGTACAAGGGGATGCACATTTCAGGACAGAGCTGGCTAGCACAATTTGAGAAAGTTTTGTGCGATGCAGTATTCCATGAAACATTTGTTTTAAGTTGCTTAGGGATATGAATTGTGTGATCGATAACATGCTCTTTGTAATCGGATGGAAGCCAGGAATGCCATGGCATCACTGTGAAATGTTCTTTTGAAAATACTACAGCAGAACAACAAGGAAGTAAATCCACAGAGTATCTCAGCAGTCTAAAAAACAGACATGTCTGCATCTCATGGTGCTGAGACAGTCCTCAACCAGGGCCAGCGAATCCTAATATGATTAAAGAACATGACCAGGATACAGGCTGAACACTCCAGGTAGGTCTCTGAAACTCTGCTTTGCTTCTGTTAAGCTAAATAGTGTTTGTTAAGCTGAAGGTATCATGGCATCACATGCACTATCATTTCATTACTTTTAGTGCCATAAGACTATACTAAAATGGATTCTAGTGAATAAATTGCAAAAAGACAAAGTACAATTTTCTTGTTACTCCCACACATACAGTCCAAAAACAAAGCTCCTCACCCCATCAGGCAGCCACCAACTAATCCCAGCACTACGTTCACTGGGAGCTTCATCAGCTGTTATTTATAGTGACACAGTGCACAGAAAATTTAAAACACATCCTGCAGTAGTGTGACTCAAATACGAAAGGATTAGTATTTATGGAAAAAAGCCATTCCATCAATAAATAGAAATAATGCTCTTAAGTACATGGTATAAAAACCAACAAAATAAAATATATTTGCCATATTCCCAACCATTTGGGTTATTTCAGTCAGCACAACATCTAATTCAGTTACATACAATTCTGATCTTTACCCAGAATCTGGTATGCCATGGTTTAGTATCCCAGGGCGATTTTTTTCTTGTACTGTATTGTACTGTATTCTATATTCTGTGACACTACTGATCCTAATTCAACACAGACTTGAAATCCATAGTCTTGCTCAAATATGATTCCTTTTCAAGAAACAAAACAGACACAATCAATACAGCCTTACAGACTGGGTTATTACAAAGAAGGTGAAAGACAAAGACCCAGAGTTAAGAAGATGGCCTACAACAATCACAGCTGAAGTAGGCAGTCTAAGTGGTTTTATACTACTGCTTTCATAGAAATGCATTATAGTAAATGCTATCATTGTGCCTCAATAGTTTGAGGCTCTTTATACACCAGATCACATGGACCTTTTCTGAGGGAGTCTCTGTAAATGATCCCTCCCCCCATCTAATTCTGACTCACATGTTCCAGCCTTAGAAATGAGAGATGATTCAGATCTGAATTATGGATCTTCTTAAAGTGCAGACTGATAGTCGACTCCTCATTTTCATTAGTGATACTTCTGATGTGCTCCTGTATTATTTTTTTGAATGAGTGTATTGTCCGGCCTATGTATAATGTCATAATAGAACACATCAGGCAGTATACAACATACTCATGTCGCAGTAGATAAACTCATTTACTGTAAATACTTGCACAGTTACCAGATGCACAAATTGTTTCTGTGGTGTTCCATACTTACAAATACAACATCTTCTACATACATGGAACTTCTTGGGGAGTGATGGTATCCATGACCCTCTATTCACCATGTTCAATTGTTGAGATCTACTATGTACAACCTTGTCTCTCAAGTTAGGAGTGTTCTATGTGAGATTCATGGTTTGTGCCTATCACTGTACCTATGATGGGATCATTCAGTACCTACGTATGGTTGCCCTGATCTGGCCTGCCATGGGAATTGTATTCTATAGAAAAGGTTAAGGGTCAATCTTCTAATGGAGTTCTTCCAATTGTTAGGAATATGGCAAATTTATTTTATTTTGCCAGTTTTGATAACATGGACTTGAGGATTATCTCTATTTTTTATTCTTTATTTATGGTATTAATGGAATGGCTTTCCTCTATAACAACTATGCCCAGATAGACCTTTTTCCTCAATCAAATAAGTAGTCCCAGTAACTACTCAGACACTGAATTGAGGGAAAAGGCTGAGGCATTTACTGGACAGATTTTCATCTACAATACTCAATGATTGACTATTACACATGTAACGCCCTTGTTACCCGGGGTTACTAGAATCCCAGTAAGACTTAGTGGTAGGCAGGGAAGGCAGCTTGTGAAACTCCAGTTAAAAGGGTTTCACACTGTCTCACTCTGTTCTCAGTCTCAGCTGAGACTGAGGGATGACATCACCAATAGAACTTTCGCAGCTGCATAAGCCACATTGGAATCTGCAGCAAAGGGAGTTAGATAGAATGTTGGGAGTTTTCAAAGTAGAGTCTGCAGTTTGGCTTGAGGGAGTGAAGTTTGTACTCAAGCGGTGGAGACCGCTGTTTTCGGGTCTCAGTGCCCCCTCCCTCCAGGGGGATGTAAAGATTCCCAGCAGATTCCTGGGGCAATCCCCTTAATTCTGCTAGTGGAGGAAAAGCTGCCTGCTTAGTCCAGGATTTATTTTGGAAGATGGAAGATTTGTGAGTCGCCTGTGGGGCACCTGCAACTTAAGGGTGAGTGTCTGCTCTAGCTAAAAGGGCATATGTTTTCTTCACCCTGGGACTTGTGGAAAATCTAGGGATTGAACTACATATTGGGAAGCCTAGAGAAATGGGCCAAGCAAGTAAAAGTAGTGTCAAATCCCAGAGTTTTGTGAGATGCAAATAATATGTAGAGGAGATGTGACAGACGTCTACGCTTAATCTACATTTAGGAGTTCAGCAAAGGAATTGTTCAGTTTTCCAGAGAAATGGCTGGGTATGGGCTATGGGAGCTGGAAGTGGGTGGCTCCCCATCTTTAGTGACCAGGTCCACCTCTACGGATTTCTTCTGTGGTTTCTACTTTGCCTCAGGCACTTGGCCAGTGATGGGGGGAGTACCCAGACATGGGATTGTAAGGAAAATTCTCTCTAAGAGTCGCAGACTCTAGTGTGGTGTAGGGAACCATGACAGGATAATTGGTTCATTCGTCCAATGGACCGCGGATCAAGTGGTCGGCAGGGGAGCCGGGCCAGTGCGGAATACCCAAGTGTGTACAAGTCGGGCTGTGTACCCAAAGCTGCGTGCAAGTCCGGGCTGTGTGCCTGGTGGGTTCAGAACCTGAGGGCTGAAAATGGTGATAAAGTGTTCTGTAGTCTCTAATCTGCATTACCAGGAAATGTAGCCCCATAGGGGTCCGTCTATGCTTTGTTTGTTCAGCTAGTATGTGAATAAAAGCCACACTGAAGAATCCCATTCCTGGTTCTGGACTTTACAGTTATTGCTTCCTGTGTTCAGATTTACTTGGGTGCCCGTGTGCAGAGTAGCCAAACCTAGGATCCCCTGTACCGAGTAACCTCATCCTCCCGGAAGCCAGGTCCCCACCAGGTACTGCTGTCAGCTTCAACAGCATGCCACCTGTTGTTTTGGCAAAAAGGCAGGGGTGAGGGGTTACACACAACTGCATGAAAACACACAGCTATTATTGTACATTTTCACCCCGAGGCAGAAGACCAATTCATTCTTTTTGAGACCACTAAACTTCTTTTCCAGAAACCATTACAATAGACAAGCCATGTCTGTGGGGGTATGCAAACCATCACTTGGCCTGTAGTCTCCCACAACAGCCTCTTGTCATGGATTTTGGAGTCATTGTGCCACAACTAAGTAGTGCTGCCCACACAGGGCCTCATCTGCTCTGTCAGTCACCCACCACACTCCACCATTCTGTCCCTTCAGTATCATTCAGGGATAATATTGTCCAAGTGTGCTCACAAGGGCCACCCACACTTCTGTCATCCCACTTTTTTACTTTTTTCAGCATGAATTGTCCACCACAAGAAATGTAACTTGTTACACTTCTCCCACCAAAACCCCAGGGTGACTACCCAGCAAATCTTTGAGCCACACCTGCAACCCAATATTAAAAATGTCATAACCTATGCCAGACTAATGGACCCCATCCTTATCAAATAGCCCTAGACAATCTGCAGTGATCAGTTGGTGGCATGCTATGTCTATTCCACGAGTGATGGCAAAACAGAACACGCCATTATTCACCTCTTCAAACTCTATTCAGGAATTGCTTTGGCTCTTGCCTCCTCCATTTTCTCTGTGGGACAATCCTGGACAAGGCTAATATACTACATGGGAGCTGCTCCTTTAACCATGCCAGATTTTGTGTAATCATCCAGGTAATGTCAATATAGAAACAGTGCTGCAGGTTTTTTCTGCTCTGGTGTACAATAAGACATGCAGGGAAAGAGACGAGTAAGCTTAACTTCCTAATGAGTGGTATGAGTTCCTGCCACAGCATCCAACCCTTACCCAACCAGCGCACTATAAGTCTGTCTGGCACAGACCCCAGCTGTGAACCATTTGTGTGACATTCAGCTCTCTCATGGGCTCTTCTGGTATGAGAGCGCCACATCACCTGTATGTCACTTGATGTGAGGCATCTGTAACATAATCAAAATCCTGTTAGCATTCAGAAATGTGTCCCTCCACTGGGTGCTGGTCCTTGTTGACTGACAGCTGAATGTACCTTCTATTTGCCCCAGAAGCCCACTTGCCAATATCCTTTATTTTGGAATTTAGCAGTCCAGCTGTGGTCCTCCACGGTTGCATCTGTCCTGAACGAGTCTTCCTCCATGTTGCAGTGATACCCTTCTGTAACAGTGCAATGAGTTGGTACCCAGTAACTGGGCTCCTACCCCAATATATGAAGAAATCACTCCCACTTTGGGGCCTTTATGCCAAGTAGTCCCTCAACTACTGACATGTGGTCTTGTGTAATGTAATAACTTTAAGTGGGCCAAGCTGGTTCATCTTTGACATTCTTAATGTGATAACTAACTTCTCATGTGTAATATGGACATTGATTAACGGAATATAATTACCATATATGACGTTTGACTGTGGCACATGCACAGACACTCTAAGCTCCCCCAAGAAGGCAAACTTTAAGAGTGCCCTGAGAAGTCGCGACTCAGTGACTTACGTACACGCACACTTGAGACATCTTAAACTGCCACTTAATCCACGGTCTTTTGGCTTCCTATTATCCAGCCTCCTCTCCCTCATCCTGCCCCAGCCATCCATCATCTTCCTGAGTTAAAAAGCACTCTTCACATCCTGAACCTTATGTAGCTTGGAGAAAAATGCTATTGCAGCCAAATGGCCCCCAATCAAGCTTTGTGGCTTATTCCCTTCTATAAAGTGTGGACAAACATCCTAATGTTTACCTCAGATTCCAGTGCTACCAGCCATCTCATGTCCTGGTGGCAGAAATCTCTATACACCAACATGCATGCATTGTACTTATGCCACAAGCTTGGGTCCAATGAACGCACTCATTCACATATCTGGTCCTGTGTAGTATAGCATGGTCTGCAAGCTCATTGGTCCACACTGTGGACCAATAGGAGTATAGACCGTACTGTATGCTGTCATTCAGTGGGTGGCTGTCATGAGGGTGGGGTGCTGGGTGGTTGGGGGACCTCTGTAGGTGGGTGAGGAGGGGGGGTACCACTGGACCACCAAGTAAATCTGTATTTCCACAACAGCCTGTGAACGGGAGTATGGGGGGGAGTTACCGCTAGACCACCAGGAACTTCCATACCATTTACTACAGCCTGCGATCGGGCATATGGGGGGGGACCACTAGCCCACCAGGGATTTCCATACCATTTACTACGGCCCAGGATTTGGCATACAGGGGAGGAGGATGGTAGAAGACCAGGGACTTCCATACCATTTGCTATGGCACACAATCGGGCATACGGGGGGGGAACCACTAGCCCACCAGGAATTTCCATACCATTTACTATAGCCCATGATTTGGCATATGGGGGGGACCGCTAGCACACTAGGGATTATTGTACTTATTACAGATGCCCATGATCAGACGTGCGGGATGGGGGGCCACTAGCTTACCAGGGGGTCAGGGTGCTTGTGGATGGCGTACCTGCTGGGCGGGTGGTCACCCAAGGCTGGCAGCTGTTGTGCTGTGCCTTGCACTACAGCCGCCCACCTGTGGTTGGCCAGCATTTTAGCCTGTGATTTGCGGCTAAACTTTGAGCACCAGTGTGCGGCGCATGTAGGGGTTGCACCAGCATATACGCCGCACATTCCAGGCTGAATATCGGGATGTGCTGCATATGCACGGGCACGCCCCCTGCATCTGTGCCGCATACATTACCAATGGACCCCAGCGCATCGGGGGTTGCGCTGCACACCTTACCCCTTTGAATATCACGCTGGGCTCATTGGAGGGTTGTGCTTGGTGCACCCTATTGCACCAGGCGCAACCCCTTTGAATATCCCACCCACTGTCTTTAGTGTCACCTTCTTGACTATCAACACCTTCACTACTGACTTGCACTGAAACCCGGTATGCCAGGAACCCTGCACCAGATTCCTGGTACAGGAGGGATCCTGGCACCTAAGTTCTAACACTTGCTGCAGCCTCTCCGATGTGGCAAGCCCAAGGCACATGGGAGGGGTTTGCTGCAGGCTCCTTGTGGCAAAGGCTAGCAGTCCTCCCATCCCCGATCCCCTGAAAAAAATAATTCAAGTCCCATCCCCTGTGGTCTAGTTCCCCCTCCCCAATCCCAGATGTTACCTGTTATACAAACATATAAAAAAAACCTTCCCTAGTGGTCTAATGACCCTTCCCCAATCCCCAGTGTCACTTGTATATGTACCTAATAAATAACACCCATGCCTGTTGGACTAGTGGACCCCAACCCCCATGGCAGAGACCTTTAAATACCTTACATGGGTAAATAAGGTACAGGAGGGGAGTATTTTTCAGAAGAAAAGGTGCAAGAACAAGGGCACATGCTAAGGAGCTGGGAGGGGGTAGATTCAGGAGAGATGTGGGGAAGTGCTTCTTCACAGAAAGAGTGGTGGATTCCTGGAACAGACTTCCTGCCAAGGTTGTGGGGGAAAAACAGTGGTGAGTTTCAAGAATGCATGGGACAAACACAAAGGAATCATAGTGGAAAGGAAGGTGGGAGAGAGCAAGAGCTATAGATTGGGCATGGTCTGATGTAATAGTGTAGGTAGGAGAAATGGGCAGTCTGGATGGGCCAAGTGGTCCTTATCTGCTGTCAAATTCTATGTTTCTATGTAACCAACCAAGCATAATGGGTTTGGATACAGTTGCAGCAATTGACACGGTCAGATATTTCTTTTGCAATGTTTCTAAAGAGATTCTCACTGGTGGCCCTACAGTGGTACCGCAAGAAGGCAGGGAATTTCTTTAGAGATATTATAGAAATTTCAGGAAATATCTGACCATGTCAATTGTTGCCACCGTAAGGCATAATGGAGAAACCTAGCAGTACCAAACAACTATTGTTATAAAAACTGTCACTGCTTCTAAACCTTGAACTGGGCATCTTTAGATCCATATAACAGTAGCTCTATCAAGTGAGTTTATAAAGCTGCACCTTGACTCATGCTAAGTAGTGGATCCTGCAATTCTTTTAGCTTTACAAACTGTCATTATGGTAAGGAAGAAAAAACTGATGCAAATACCTCTTTTGACAGTTACATGGCTATGTCTTCTGCTTGCAGTTAGTAAAGCAATGATGAATTCCACTTAAAACTACAAAGGTTGGTGGCACTATTTAAAACCGACAATAGCTAGGGCACAATTGGACATGATTAGAATCAGGCATGATGGTTTTAAACTATTGAGGTCAAGTGTCTTAAAATGATTGAGGTCACAGGACCTACTTTCATTAAATTTAAAAGGAATTGCTTCAAGCCAATGAGGTCATGGGCATTACCTTCAATTAATGAGGTTGCCAGCACTGATTGAAACCAGTGAAGTTGTGAACATCCTGATGCAGGTTATTCTTATGATTAAGGAAGCCAACTGGGATTAAACTGATAAACGACTCTTGAACTCACTGCTTAGTACTTGAAGCTCTGGGTAAGAGTAAGATGTTGCAGTTTTAAATGCATTGCAACCATTTGCTGAAGCTTCATTAATCAGATGGGGGGGAATAGAAGCTTCAGCATCTGCACTTTATAAATTCTTTTCCAATCTGCAACTGAAAAGAAGCTTATACCTGCTATTGTTTGTGTCCTGCAACCTAGATATGTTCTTGCATGAGATATAACATTGGAGAGACAATGGTGCTCAAAAAGGGGAAAAAAAATGACATGTTTACCAAGAAACCTGCTGAAACTATAAGAAGTGAATCTCCTCCCAGTTACACTGACCCTTAATGAACCTAAATTCTATACGTTCAGCGGAACTTGGGTTTCTCCATTGTGCTGATTTAATGTATCACTGAAAATGATTCATTTCTCTCTGTCTCTTGATTTAGTACTTGACTATGCTTTTTAGAATTAGTCCCATATGGTTTGAAACCTGAGCCTGGAGGATAGTCCTGGGTCCATGTAAACTTAACCTAGTATTGTTCACTTTTGCCATTTGCAGGCTGAAGAGTGTGGTTAATGGTGTTACAAAGGGTTTTAGTGCTGACAGTAGCAATTTTAGCGTAGTCGTAAATTGCTGTACTTGCTGAACAGCAGTGTCTCCTTTATTTTGTGGAAACGTTTTATTTTGGTGCACTTGCCATTTAGCAAGGGGCTCCAGGGTTCCTACAGTAGGCAATATATTTATATCCCTTCACAAGAGACATTGAAGGGGAATTTTACGGACTGTCCCCTGACTGCAACACATAAAAGGCAGTAATTGATATCACACTGGTTATGCTTCATATGTATGATGTTTCCTTAGACAGTGTATGTAAGGATGCGAAGAGTTAATTACTTAACAAAAAAGAAAGTTTTTGTGCTTTGCTGGCAAAAAAAAAAAGGATAACAGTCAGATGGATGTCACATGCAGCTGCCAACATTTCTCTTTGTCTCTCTCTTTACATTTCTGCTTGGCTCTTAATTTTATGTTTTTATAGGGAATCCATACCAGGGATTCAGACAGTCTCCTAACTCAATGAACCTGAAAGTTTTCGAGTTTCAGGTTGCAAGTTTATTCAGGAGTGAGTCAGGAATCATTTACGATGGTGTCCTGCACACACCCAGTTCCATCACTGTTACACTATAAATACAGTCTTACTATTAGATGCACATAAGTTCTAGTATTCACACACACAATACTAATCAAAAATGCATATTAAACACCCTTAAAATTGCAAAATTGCATCTGACCAGTATTAGAAGCAGCAAGGCATTTCATGTGTAAACTGATTTTGAATCCTCTTTTTGACACAATTTAAACAGACATCTGGACCACACATCTATCTCAGAGTTAATGTGATGACACTATTCCAAGTGGACCAGATATAAAACCTTGGTCACCTACAGTAGTTTCACACTAAACACTAATACATGACATTCCAAAGAACTAAAATGTCTGGGGCCAAGCCAAATTAGTCTAGGGTGAGCTAAGTCTAGAATGTATTGTGGGATCAGCTGCTTTTAATCCTAAACATCAATGTACCCCCCCCCCCCAAAGTGAGGCCTGACTGTCTGGGCTCTCAGGCCCCTGCAACACCTCAGCTGGACATTGAGCCCCCCTTCACTCTCCTGTCTCCTGATTCTTGGACTGCAGCCATGGGAGGGGATGGGAGGCAAAATTGGAAGTTGCAGCAAGATTTCCATAGTGTGAGTAGAGCCACAGCTCCCTTCAACTTTGTAGCCGCCACTGCACAGAATTGACCAGCAACCCTGACTCCTGGAAAGGCAGTGGGGCTAAGAACTATAAATTAAAACCCTTCAGAGCATATAATGAAAGTCAAAGAAAGCTACAGAACACTAGTTGGGTAACAGGTGAACAAACATGGCCACGACCATGTAGCTTAGCAAGCAGGACTTCTTGGAATGGGCAGTAGGCACACAGTGTTTTACTCCTGAGTTTAGACCAGTCCTGATTTCAGGTTTGCAGGTGGGCATGCAAAACCTGGCTCAGTACCTAGATGCATGGTTTGCCCAGGAACTTTATCAGCAACCAGGGATCAGCATCGGTAATCCATAAAAAAGAGTGGACCCAAAGATCTGGACTCAGTTCTGTCTCTGTGACATGGAGACTGAGTCAGAGACTTGCTGGCTATCAGGGGGCTGCAGTACTGGCAGGCCACTACGTATGTGTGTGTGTGTGTGTGTGTGTGTGTGTGTGTGTGTGTGTGTGTGTGTGTGTGTGCACAGTACATTGATGTCAACAGGAGGAAGCAGTTCTCAGTAGGAACTGAAGAAACGAGATATGTATGTGCAGCTGGGCAGGTGTACCCTAATTCAACTTTCTTCAGATGGGAAATAATCATAATCCTACAGTGACAGTGAAACCCACAGAGGACACCATCTAAGAAATGAGGTTCATGGAGCCCTGCCAACAGAATCACCCAAGAATCACAACAGAGAGAGAGAGAGAGAGAGAGATATGGAATGCATAGTGGTCCAGCAACTGATCATGGTGCAAGTGCAGGTAGGATGAGCCCCATGTTATCTTGCTGAGGAAAAGTACAAATTTGTGGATCAGAGAGTTGTTAGACAACTTTGGACAAGATGGCCACTTCATCTGAGTACAGCCTTTAGTGACTCTTTGCCAGTGTGTCAGGAGAAACCAGAATCTAGCTTGAGATCCTAAGGCATAATATCTGTACTCATAGAGACTGCTAAACCATGAGTAGCTGCAACTCCCCCTACAGGCTGAGCAACATCTGAACTGCATGAAAGCTCTAGATATGGGTGGGTATGGCCCAGCGTACTCCTGTGTGGACAGGCATAGATGGACTGCTCACTGGGAGATCTTTCCACCCAAACAGTGATGGGTTGCTTAACTACCTGTGAAAGATGATGGCACCTTGTGGTGTAGAACAAAATATACAAAAGGACCAGGGGCAGGATTTTCAAAGGTCCCCCTTTTAGGTACACATGTGGAAAAACCTTGCAGGTTCACAGGGTTTTTCCACGTGGGCCATATTTTCCATCGGTAGAGCTGTTTGCGACTGGCTCTGCAATCAATGGTAACTTACAGTCCATTTTTGACTCAGCTGTGCCAAAATGCTATGTCTAGTAGTACCAGGCATAGCATCCCCTGCAAGATGGGAGAACATTCCTGGGGTGTTGCTGACCCCCACAATTCAACTGCACCACAGTCTGATAGGGCCCCCTACTTCTCTCAAATGGCTAACTCTTGTGTGTTTCACACAGAGTCTCACTGGAAGATGGAGGATGGTGCAACTCAGGCTAGTTGGGTCCTCACAGCTGCGCCAGCCACTCAAGTGGCAATTTAGGATTGGCGCTGGTGTGGAGATTTTTTCCACACCAGCAGCTGCGAAGTTGAACTTAGTCCTTAAATCATTTGAAAATCTGGCCACTGGACTTCAAGCACTCTATTCTTTTTTTTTTTTTGGTGAACTTTACAGTAATGTTAATTTTGTACAGAGATCAAGTCACAAGCCCAGGGGCCCCATTCAGCAAAGCATATACAGTTCATTTTGGTAATTTGACAAACCTTTCCTGAGCAATACTTTTCCTTAAGTCTTTACCCCTACAACCCGTCAGCCCTGTGACATCCACTCACAGTAACAGGTAATATCCCTTTCCCACTCCCACTGCTTTGGTCTCAGTATCAAAGCCTTGGATCTTGTCTTTTCCTCTGTCATTGGATAACAATGAATATGGCTGGCCTAGCTACACGTGTCGGGCAACACCACACCCAATGATGTCCCTATCCCTGCAGAAAAAGCAACATAGACAATGACAGCAGAAAAAGAACAATGATCTCTCCAGTCTGCCCACATTTCCCTATCAAACCTTGAGACTTATTTGTCCATACAGGGTACTAGCCCACACTATCCACACCCTTGTTCCCCTCCATACAACTACCACCCTGCATAACCACTATACATTTTACTCTGTCCCAGCTGTGCTTGAAACCACTTATGATTTTGGTGCCCACCACCTTATCTGGCAGGCTGTTCCATGGTTTCATCACCCCTTATCTGGCAGGCTGTTCCATGGTTTCATCACCCCTTCTGTAAAATACAACTTTCTCATATCCCTCATGAACCTCCATCCTATCAGTTTCCACTCAAGCCCCAGTGTGCTTGAATTGTTACTCATGCTCAATACAGTAGTTCCTTTCAGTTCACCTTGCTTATTCCTTTCAGGAACTTGAAGAACCCCATCATATCACCCCTTACTCATCTGGTCTCCAACAAGTACATGCTCAGTGCCTTGAGTCAATTCTCATAAAATCAGCCCTGCTGGCCTGAATCATACTGGCCACCCTTCACTGCATCATCTCTAGCCTACCCTTACCATTTACTTAGATTCACTTAGATAGTAAGGAGCAGAAACGGTGACGGCCCAAATGAGCTCTTTTATGATGAGGTATAATAATTCATGTTTCCCCCATTTACAATATACTTATCTAGATTTCTTTTAAAAGTACCTTTATTTTCACTTATCACAATGGATTCTGGTGATCTGTTCCATAAATTTGCCGATCTTTGTGTGTAGAAATATTTTCTCCTATTGGTTCTGTAGTGTTCAATTTTAACCTGAAGTCAATGTCCCCTAATTGTTATCAAGTCTGTCTTGAATTCAGTATTTAAAGCTGACATTAGGATAGTGTAAATTATGATATTATAATAAAACAATATGTATCTTCTCTGTCCTCTTAACTCCAGGCTGTACAATCCTAAGTCCTTAAGTCTTTCTTCATATGGTAGATTTTTTTAGACTCTTGATGATTTTTGTGAATCTACATTGGACTCTCAATTTGTGAAACCTCTTTTTTAAGATGTGGGCTCCAAATTGGCTACTGAAATCTAATTGTGGTCTTACATATGATCGGTACAAAGGCATCAGTACCTCTTTTGATTTGCTTTTGATGTTTCTTTTTATTGATCTTCCTGTTCTGTTGGCTCTTGATACAATGGTTGTACAATGTTCTTTTGATTGTAATTTGTTGTCTATTAAATTTCCAAGATCTTTACTCAACTCTTTTTTCTGTATTATTTAAAGTGTAATTATGACCAGGATTTTTATTTCAAAAGTGTGAAACACAACACTTATTGAAGTGCAGATTCATCCTCCATTTAGTGGTCCACAAGTTTATGGAGTTAATATCCTTTTGGATTGTGTCTGTTTGTTCAACAGTATAACATGGTCCCCCCAACTTAGCATCATCAGCATATTTATTACATAATTCAATATATCCTTTTCCATATCAGCAATAAATAATTGAAAAATAATTGGACCGAGAACTGATCCCTTCGGCACTCCACTTATGATGCTACCCTCTGTAGATAAGTGCCCTCTAATGGTTACTCTTTGGGTTCTATTACTCAACCAGGTGTCTATCCATCTAATAATGAATTTATCGAGATCATATTTAATAAGCTTTTCGTGGATGGCCCAGTGTGGTACAGAGTCGAATGCTCGACTGAAATCTAGTAATATTACATCCATAGGAACTGCTTTGTCAAGATTTTGACTTATACGTTCATAAAAGCAGACTAAATTTGTGGTACATGAACATCCACATTTAAATCCATATTGATTAATAACAAAATAGGGGATGTTTAATAACTGTTGTTGTATTTTGTTTTTGATAAGTGTTTCCAGAATCTTACATGGGATAGATGTCAGTCTTAGTGGGCTGTAGTTTTTAATATTTGTCTTACTATCATTTTTAAAAATTGGTGTTACTGTAGACTTTTTCCATTCCTCTGGTATTGTACCCTCATTTAATGATTTTTCATATTTGATCTTAAGGGGCATACAGATGTGATGTCTCATTATTTTTAACATTATATGCATTATGTTGTCTAGTCCCGGAGCACTGTGTGATTTTAAGTTATCAATGTTTTTCACAATATCTTTTGTTTGAAAGGTATATTTCACTGCTCCAATATTTTTTACATCATTAGGAATTGGCTTCTGTTTATTAAATAACGAACAAAAGTATGTGTTGAATGAATTTGCTATTTGAAAGGGATCAGGTATACGCTCATTATTTTCATTTATTGACATTAATTCTTCTTTATTATTTTTTTACGAATTTATGTATCTATATAATTTTTTTATGTGATTTATTAGCAGTAAAAAGCAGTTTTTGCTCATGTTTCTTTTTCACTTTATTAATTTTGTTTTTGCACCTTTTTCATAACTCTTTGAAGTTATGCCAGTTTATTTCAGAGCTATCTTTTTTATGCTCACCATATGATTTATTTTTCTTTTTAATTAACTTAGCTATACTGTTAGTGAACCATTTGGTTTCTGACCTTGTAAATATATTTATTTGTACATTTAACATATTAGCTGTTTACTGATAAAATAGTGTTTTTTTATAAAATCCCGTCCATCACCAATTCATTTGTTTTCCAGAACCTTAGTCCAATCTATGTTCTGTAAATCAGCTGCTATCCCTTCTATATTGGCAGTTTTATAAAGATATATTTTAGTAATCCTTTTACAATTTGTTGTTGCTATCTATGCATAAACAATACTGTTGCATGGTCATTATTGCCAATTGGAGCTTTTACAGTGCAGCTCATGACGTCTATATCTTCTGTAGTTAGTATAAGATCTAAGATGTTTAACCTAGTTGGTATTGTGACATGTTGTGTGAAGCTGTTTTCTAAACACATTTCCAAACAAATCTTTGCTTTGTCTTGAAATGGCTGTGTTTATTGTTCAATCAATATCTGGATAGTTAAAGTCACCTGTAATAATTACTCTTCCCATATCTAGGGCATTAACTATTTTGCTCATTATTTCTTGATTTATTTCATTTGATGAATCAGGGGCTCTATAACACAGCCCCAAAATGAAATTTGTATTCTTGTTATTTGTCACCTTTATCCAGATAGTCTCTGTTTTATGATTATTTTTTATTTTAGATTAAATATTTATTGTCTTTAGATTTTTTGAGCTACACAGTGAAGCCTGACAGGATGAAGCACAGTGTCACAGGTTTACTGCATGACAAAAGGGATTAACTCCTATTGAAATTGCATTGTTTGCTGCAGTAACTCTACTGCAGAATTCTGCAGGGCTGCGCCTCATCCTGGCGGGCTTCACTGTAGATTGCGACTTCCCCATCCCTCCTGTTGATTCTATCATGTCTAATCAGATTCTAACTAGTTGTATTTTTGGCCCATTCATCCCCTTCTTCCCACCATGTTTCAGTTAAAAGCACAATATCGATATTATCTATATGTAGAATACTTTCAAATTCTGCAAATTTATTTCTCAAACTTCACACATTGCTCAATAAGAATTGTATTTTATTATTTGGGGGTCTGGTTACATTGTTTTGTTTTCCCAATGGCTGGGTGACACTCTCCCCCTGCTTACTTAGTTTAAAAAAATAGATTCCATTTTGGTTTTTATCAGGTTACCTAGAAAATTAGCCCCTTTGTTATTCAGATGCAAACCATCCTAAATGTATAGGCTGTAAGACTGGTTCAAAGTGTCCCAAGAGTTTATAAAGCTTATATTCTCTCTTTCACACCAGTTTTCCAGTTTAATGTTGATTCTCTCTATTGTCTGATTGTTTTCTCACATTGCCCTTGGAACTGGAAGAAAACTGGATATGAGGACTTTGGATCCACATTGCTTGATTTCCCATGCTGTATCAATTACATTTTGGCATATATCCTTTTTGTGTACATAGCTTACATCATTTGTGCCTACATGTATTGCAACTATTTGTTTATATGATTTCTTCATTACCTTTGGCAAGACTTTCTGGATATCCTCTGTTCTAGCCCCAGGGTAACATAAAACCATTCTGTTTTCTTTGTTTTGGCCACATATAATAGTGTTGCATTTTCTGATAATGGAATCTCCTGAAACTATCATTTCTACACCTTCACTATCTAAGTGCATAATTTGGGGTTCCTGTGGATTAATGTCAGGCAAAATATTGTATCTATTCTCAATTTGTATTTCAGTTGCTGACAGAGCCCTGTGTCCTTTTTTAAGACCTTTCTCTTTACCTACTGTATGCCTCTGAATGTTGTTAGTTTGTTCCTTTTACTTTTCTTGTTACAACTGCTGGATGGTTCTGCTTGTTCTGTTTCAAGTTGTATTTCCTCCATTGCCCTTTTTTTGGAGTGTTGTACAAGGTTTTGGTGGTTATGATTATCCCTAACAGTTATTTGCAGACCATGTTCCTGCTCAATATTCATGATGTCTTTTAAGTTAATTAATTCTGCCTGTGCATTGCCAAGTTTGTACTGGGATGTTTCATACTCTAAACATTTATTGCTTTCAAAGCCATCTGAGGGCAGGTTTGTGTTTTCAATATACAATTTGCATTTTACACATTGGAGAAGCTTTCCTTCTTGACACATTTTGTTCAAGATACAGGCTATCATTTCTCTGTCTAGGCTAGCACCCATGGTTTTGCTTAAAAACCACCTAAACACTTGGCTCTACTTACAGATAGTGTTGTCCTCCAAACCCTCCTTACCCATCTAATATGCTAGACACTCAATGAACACATGTGTCTCTGTGCACATCTTTGTGGGCGATGACCGTGATCTTGCCCAACCTGAGCTTGCCCAACTCACCCAGGGCAGCTGATTAAATGCTGCTGGACCCGGAAGCCCTTGGGTCACATGCCTATCTTTTGGCAGCAAAAACTACCAAAGCATTAAAAACAACTGTTTACCCCTGGAAGGCTAAAAATAACAACTAACTCCTTGTTGGAGCACAAGTAGGCACACCAAGAAGCCTCCCAAAAGTGATTTTGTTAACCGCCAGATGGGAGTGTAGTTCCATAGTTAACTCAGTGGAACTACAATTCTCATATACCTTCAGGCACACAGTACCTCCCTCCAACAATAGGCTACAGTCCAAAAGCAGAAGGATTCATTAATGTTTCATTTACATAAAATACACAGTTGCTCACAACCCAGCCTAAACGGTCACACTGCAAGCTGCAGTCACACAGTATTTTGACAGGGCAATGAAACCCACTCACTTGGGGCAGTAGTTTAAATGTTGCTGGATGTGGAAGTCCTTGGGTCATGTACCTATCTTTTGGAAGTAAAAACTGTCGAAGTATTACAAGTAACTGTTTACCCCTGAAGAGCTAAAAATAACAACTAACTCCTTATTGGAGCACAAGCAGGCACTCCAGCAAGCCTCCCAAGTGATTTTGTTAGCCATTGGACGAGAGTGTAGTTCCACAGTTAACTCAGTGGAACTACAATTCTCATATATCTTTCGGCACACAGTACCTCCTTCCAACAATAGGCTACAGTCCAAAAGCAGTAGGATTAATTAATGTTTCATTTACATAAAATACACGGTTGCTCACAACCCAGCCTAAACTGTCACACTACAAGCCACAGTCACACAGTATTTTGACAGGGCAATCATTCCTGAGGTAAGGACTTCAGAACTGGACACAGTACTCCAGGTGCACCCTCACCAGCGAACTATGAAGATGTAATTATACTACTTTTTTCTCCTACTGTCAGTACCCCATCTGATACATCCTAGCATCCTATCTGCCTTACTATAGGCCTCGATAGAGTCACATGATGCAAAGGACCATGTAGCAGCACTTTATTTTATTTATACATATTGGCATTACAATCCTTTGAGTCATGGATTCATTTCCAAAGGCTCCTCGTCAGCGTGTAGAGACAATCACAGGGTAACATAGACTGACTTTAGATTGGCTTCTACTGTTTCTGGATTTAGGACCGTTTTCAGGATTGCGTTGGTTGCAAGTTATTTATCTACTTTGTGACTTTAGATTGGCTCCTGCTCCATCTCCTGATAAATGGTGTTAACTGTAATTTAACTGCACAGTTTCTGAAATTCAGTAGCTGTACAAACTCTTTTGGCTCTTCTGGACTTGAGATCTGCTGGCTTGTGCTGTTAAAATGGATGCTGAAATGCAGCAGGTGCCGTCCAAGCATACCCCTCGACCACTCCAGACAAGCATGTCAAATGCTCTACAGCCCAAGGGGGAGGTTCGGGCCATGCTTCAACTCCTAACCCACTGCCACCTCCTAACCTGCCACCAATGGCTCTAATGGAGGAATGCTTTCTTAATGAATTCATCCCCTTTAAGGAAGCCTTACAAAATTGATTATGGAGCTTAAATTCCTCTGAAGGGATGTCAGAGACTTCACTCGCAGAGTCAGAGATACTGAGGCACGGACATTTTCACTGGAGCAGTGGAGGGACAGAATGGACCCAGATGTCTGCACAGTAAAACAAAAGGCTGCCTGTTTAAAAGCGAAGCTGGAGGACCTTGAGCGAAGCAATGTCCTAATTTTCAGGCTTCCAGAAGCAATAGAAGGCTGCAGCCCAGTCCTTGTCACCCAGAAGCTTATTACTAAAATCATTGGCCCACCACCAAATGGGCCGTCTTACATTACAGAATGGACACATCATTCCCTCCACCCTATGCCCCCCAAAGACTCTCAACCAAGACCCATTTTATAAAAATTCTTGAATTATGCAGCATGTACTCACAAGCTCCGTGAACTGCTGTGGGTGAAGCTCTGGGTGGTACAGGATTTGCCCAGCACAGTTTGTCAGAAAAGGGCAGCATACCACCCAGCAGTCGCCAAATTGATCGAAGCAGAGATAAGGTTCAAGTTTTGTATCCAGCCCATCTGCAGGTGCTTGCCCATTGCACATGGAAGTCTTTTGAATTGGCAGACTGGGCCACAGTGGAAATAAAGGAGATTTTCCCCGACCTTTTTAAGATCACTGATTGGATTATTTTCCTTACTTGTTCATCTGCTTCAGTTATTGGACCTTGGATACTATATATTCCTGACTAAATCCACCTGTCTTGGGCTGTTCTGCCTTGTTTATACTAACAGGGCCAGGAGAAGGCTAAAGGTACTGTTCGCTATGTAATTGAGGCACTTGTTCTGCTTACCTTCTGATTTATGACCGTTTTCATGATTGTGTTGGTTGCATGTTTTTTATTTACTTTATGTACACAGGCTGATTATTATGTACAGTGGTGGTGTTTTTTTGGGGAGAGGGCTGCAGGCGGGTACTTGTTTCTGGAACATTCCATGTTTGACTTCAGTTTTTTGTACTAACTTTGGATGTCACTCTTGCTCTGCTGTCTGGATCTAGAACTGAGGCGATTGCTTACAGTTAGACAAGATGTACTAGGGATTTTTTTGTGCTGCAGCCTCTGATCATTATAATGAATGGCAGGTATCACTATCTACACTACAGGACTGGTTTTGTTCTCCCTGTTTTCTCCTTTGGGACATTAAATATTTCAGTTGAGAGGGGAAGTTTTATGCTGTCCCTTTGGCTAATGTCTACACTGAATGGACCATCAGGACTTAATGACTCGGGGTTTCATTTTTATTTGCACAGCTGAATGCTTGCTCATAAGTTATGGACATTTTTGGAACATTCTAATGGAGTACCGGTATAAACCCTAAAGTTAAGAGCTGCTATTGTTTATTTCACAAATAGTGCAGGGTTTAATGATAATCGTGTTTGCAGTTCTGGCTGCTTTTTGGTGCATTATATTCTTAATGGGGATCCTAAGAAATGTTTTGTAATATTGTTGCAATTACTCATATAATGTGTAATATGACTGTCTAGTTTTACTTCTCAGATATGGCTGATCTAATAGGTTTGCTACTACTATTGTTGCTCTGGTTAGATATATACTGGTATTGGCTATTGAGTTAGATGGGGTGGGGGGCTGAGAAGGTCGTGGCTGTGATTATTGAGGAACATCACACACTAGATGATTTCTGTGGGATGGGGAACGAGGGGATTACTATTTCTTGTTTATGTTTTTTTTTCTGGGGAAGTTTATTAATTCCTGATTAATTCCTGATATACTGTATCTAGCTGCTGGGACAGATCCGAATAATGTTCTGGTTTAATATATTGATGCAGTGTATTTTTTGTATAATGTTTACCCACATTGCTCTTTACTGGACAGCATATAGTAAGTTAAGGGTATTGTGGGGGGCTCCAAAGGGCAGAAATAATGATAATTTTGTATCCTTATGGTGACTGTGGGTATTATGGTACATTGTTTTCATGGGACCACCCTTGTGGATTTGTGCAGTAGTATGGGGCATAGGGTTGATGGGTAATTTTGTGGATGGGGGGTTCTGGAGGAGATTTCCCTTAGGTCTTCATTATGATAGGTTATCTTATACCACGAAGGATATGTTACAGCTCTTCTTTTTATTCAATTTAAAGTTTATTCAATTATTTTCCCCTTTCTTCTTTCACACACAGGGCAGATATACATATACATCTTACATGGTACATAGGACAGCGTATCGACCTGAATCTGTCCCAACCAACCCCAACCCTTCCATTCATACTCCCACCCTCACCACCACACCACCCATCCCTCCCCAAAAGAGCCCCAACTTATACATAAGTAGTTCTGCATGATTATTTCAAAGTTGATAGATAACCAATTAATCCATACAAACCATACATTCTGTATATACTTTATAGAGAATATAGGGTGTATAAGGGATCCCAGATTTTTTTATACTTTCCCATTCTATTATTTAAGTTGCCAATTGTTTTTTCTGTTGGAGGTTTGCTAACAGCTCTGACAGCCACTCATTATAGAATATTTCCTCCTGGTCAATCCAATGTCTCAATATCAGCTTTTTAACTGACATAGATATAATAGTCGTGGTATTTGCGATTAAGGATTTTAACTCCTGAGAGGTCACTCAAAATGCAAACCTCTGGAGTAAACAAATCTCCAAGCCTTAAAAGAGGGTCGGCTAATTGCTTGATCTTAGTCCAAAGTGAAATCACTTTGGAACATGACCAGAATATGTGATATAGTGTCCCTTCTTCCTGAAGGCATCGAGCACACATTACTGAAGGTTTTAAGCCCAGTTTTGCCAGCTTATGCAGGGAGTAATATGCATTGTGGAGAATGTACATCTGCATGAGCCTTAACCTATCCTGTGTCACATATTTATGACAATTATGCCAGAGTACCAGCCATTCAATGACGTGATTTGGGAAAAATGTCTCCCAAAATTGGGTAGGGCCATAGCAGCCAGGGAATCTCCAATTATGTAATATATTGTAAATTTTCGAGACTGCCTTGGAACCACCACTTAACAGAAATAGTTCCCTACTAAATGAATAACCTGTTGATAATGAACAATTCATACCAAATGTTTGTATCATTAAATGTCGCAGTTGAACTATTCTAAATGAATATTTGTGTGAGGGCTCAAAATTGTTCTTAAATTCTGCTACCTGGAGCCAAGACCCTCTATCATTAGTAAAATTCAGGATTTGCATATGTTGTATTCCCCATATCCAGTTTAGAAAAATAGGCCTTCCATCAATTTTTAACTGTAAGCTCCCTACTATAGGCTGACTCATATCCTTGCCGTGATCATAGTTGAGATAACGGCATATCTGGGTGTGAACCTTCAGGGATACCGCTATTATAGAATTTTTGAGCTTGAGAGGGAGAAGGCCCTCTCTAATATGTAGTAAGCCCTCTGGGACTAAACCACATGACCGTATAAGGGTCAGTTCTATTCTGAGCCATAACTGGGTTAGTTGCTGTTCTTTGTTAGTGAGCCACCTTAAATATTTGTTAATGTGACTGGCCCAAAAGTAAAATCCTATATGAGGAAGGTGCAATCCCCCTTTTAATTTGGGAGCAGTTAGTTTACTGTAAGCTATCCTAGGGGATTTATTATACCATATAAATTTAGTGAATAGGGAATGTATTTTCTTGAACCAAGCGGTAGGAAGCCAAATGTTAAGTAAAGACGATGGATAGAAAAGTCGCAGAAAAACATTCATTTTGAGTAAATTTATTCTGCCCCATAGTGAGATTGGAAGTGACGCTCATCAGTTTAGATCTTGAGTGATCGTGCTAACTAGGGAATCTAGATTTAACTTTATAATTTGTCCCGATTGTCTAGATAGTTCAATACCCAGGTATCTTAAAGAGTCTCGCTTCCAGGTTAAGTCCTAAATCCAGAATATCTGATTTAAACAATTTATGATTGAGTGGAAAAACTATAGTTTTATTGATATTCAGTTTATAATTAGATACTCTACTAAAAGCATCAATAATCTCTAACATGGGAGGTATAAACATGGTTGGATTTGAGAGTTGGAGAAGAAGGTCATCTGTGTAGGCCAAGATCTTAATCTCGCATGGGTGAATAGGGATACCTTGAATGGCTGGACAATTTTGCAATCTACGTATCAAAGGTTCCAAGTAAATATTAAACAGCAACGGTAATAGGGGGCATCCTTGCCTAGTTCCGGAATGCAGTTAAAAACTTCTGAGTTGACTCCATTGCCAGAAATATGGGCAGAAGGGGACTTATATAGGGATCTGATCCACTTTAGGAAATCTAATGGAAAACCAAATGCTTCTAAGGTTAAAATTAAAAATTGCCAGTTAACCCTGTTGAATGCCTTCTCGGCATCCAGGGAGATCAAGGCAGCTGGAAAGGGTGTATACCTACATGCTGAGAAAACATGCAACAGGGTACGTAGATCATCGGAGGAAGATCTCCATTTCATAAATCCAACCTATTCAGGTCCAATCAGAGTAGACATTACCATTCCTAGGCAATTGGCTAATAACTTTGTTAATATTTTAACATCCTGATTCATTAATGAGATGGGTCTGTAGTTCATAACCAATTCAGGTGTTTTGTCAGGTTTAGGTATAAGAACTATCAGCACCTCAAACAATGTGGGATCTACATTCACTCCTGAAAGGATTTGCTGATATAAAGGAAGAAGCATAGGGATTAATTGGTCCTTGCATTTTTTGTAAAAACTAGCCGAATATCTGTCTAATCCCGGAGTTTTATTCTCAGATAGATTTCCAATAATTTCAGAAATTTCCCTAGCTGTTAAGGGGGCCATAAGCCTGCTTTGTTGCTCCTCAGCAAGCTGGGGGAGAGTCGTCTCCATCAGATAGTTCTTGGCCATCTGTTCAAGTGGGGGAAATTGCATGGGGCCATATAGCTCTTTATAATATTCAGCAAATTCATTTACAATATCTCCTGGTTTAGTTTTCAGGGAACCATCTGTCATTGAATTTATTGAGGCTATATACCGGGAGGACTCCATCTGCTTAATCCTAAGTGCCAAGAGGCACCCCGCCTTTTCTCCTTGATCTGTGTAAGAGGCATGTGCCTTCAGAATTGCATAGTCAGCTTTTTCTCTTAATAATTCCATATAGGCAGCTTTCAGTTTAACTAATTCTTGTCTAACAACTTCCGGGGAGTGTGGGGACACATTTCGTTCCAAAGTCCTAATCTGGGAAGTAACTGGGACATTTGAGCCATACAGTCTTTCTTCTTCTTGGTAGCTAGACTAATAAAGATACCCCTAATATACGCTTTGAAAGCACCCCAGATAATGTCCGGTCTCCCGGCGGTATCCTGATTAAGCTCCCTAAACAAATCAATGTGCTCTTGAATACTCTTAGATAAACCAGAATCTTTCAACAACTGATCATTCAGTTTCCATCTGGAGCCCCGTTTAGGAAGTGTCATTAAGGAGATATGGCTTATGACCAGGGAATGGTCCGATGGCGGACCAGGTTCTATTGATGAATCAAGGGTCCCGGAAATAAGAGAGTGAGATAGGAGAATGTAATCAATTCTAGATGAGGTTAAATGAATGGGAGAGGTATACGTATATTCTCTCTCAAGGGGGTGAAACAGTCTGCAAATATCACACACTCCCAATTGATCAATAAACTCCCTTAATGCTCATTGGGCCAGTGACAAACCCTTTTTCTGTAGACCCAATCTATCTACATTTGGATCATAAACCAAATTGAAGTCTCCCCCTAGGATTAATGGGATGGAGATATATGGGATAATTGCTTGGGTAAGTTGTGTACAAAATCCTGGTGTGTCTAGATTAAGGCCATAAATGCTACCCAAGAGTATGTCTTTGTTGTAAAGTAAACCTTGCACCAGTAAGTATCTACCCCGTGTGTCCTTGACCATATTAGTCATATTAAATGTGAGTCTTCTATGAATAAGGATCAACACCCCACTGCTATTAGTTGTGCCTTCAGCTGCAAATAAGACTGTCCAACTTGTTGTCTCCTAAGCTGAGAAGCCTCCAAATCTAGTAAATGTGATTCTTGAATTAAAGCAATATCTATGTTTAAGAATTTCAAATGCTTTAGTTCCTGATACTGTTCGATTTTTTTCCTCACCCTTTTAACATTCCAAGTGGCTATACGTATGCAATTAGCCATTTCTTATAACAATGAGGGCACTAAGATAGTAGCCCCTGCAGACTAAAACAAACCAAAACATGCCTACATTATGATTGTCTTGTTTAGTTGCGCCCTTACCTAATTTCACCACCCTTCCCCTGCCCTTTATCCCAATATATGTTATGTAACTTTCCAATCTTAACATTGATCATGCTTCCATTCCCCTAATTATCCCCCCTACTGTACCTGCCATGCTATTCAGCCTGCCCTGTGTGTTCCCTCCCTCTACTTCTCCGTCACCCAGTAAAATGACTTAACCAAATAAATGTTGATTCAATCTACAACGTGTCTTGTGTTTACATCAAATAAAAAAAATAGGTGTGAAATTCTAATTTATACCACGTGCACTATGCCTTTAGTAAAGAAAGCTAATCTACTCAAACTAGTGCAATAACATGTGGTCCAAGCTGTGCCCAGCCCCTATTTTAAATAACCTCTGAACAAGCTTTTATAAACCTATATACAATGCGTTACCTGAAACCTTTCCTGTTTGATTCAGGAGCTTTGTTAGTTAAATATCAATCTCCGGGATGTATCAACCTTCAAAACCAATAATCAAAGTCCCACAGATATCTATTGTTCCAGCCATAAAGAAAAAATTCAGCTGTTGAACTATTGCCCACTCTTGTGTGCAGAGCTCCCTTTTGTGGCAGTTGAGTGTCCTTACCTCCTAGACAAGGAAAACATCAAAATGAGCATTATTTTAATACTGCCTCTTGTAACTTAAATGAGAAGACTACTGTATACTAACATACTAATTGCCAGCAGATTAGACCTTACGGTCTATCGAGTCTGCTCGAACCTCAGATCCCTAGTTGGGTGCTGAGGCCCTCCCCCCCTTGTGTTCCAGAAACCCCTATCATCCATCCCCACCCCCTTGGGCCAGGCCATCATCTGATACATCCGCTTTCTGTGTCTGTCCCACCCTTCTCTTGAAGCCCTCCACTGTGGATCTCTGAACCAGCTCACCAGGCAGTGCATTCCAAGGGTCCACCACCCTCTCAGTGAAAAACCTCCTTCTTTTCCCTCACCCTTCCATCTTCCAACTTCAAACCATGCCTCTGGTGATACCTCCCTGCTTTAGTCTAAAGATCCCTCCATATTTACCCTATTTATTCCCTTAAGGTACTTGAAGACCTCAATCATGTCCCCCCTGTCTCTCCTCTCCTCCAATGAAAACAGGCAGAGCTCCTCAAGTCTGTCCTCATAAGTCAAATCCTCTAGTCCTCGTATCATCTTAGTTGCCCTCCTCTGTACCCTCTCCAGGAGCTATATGTCCCTCTTCAAGTGTGGTTTCCAGTACTATACACAGTACTCAAGGTGTGGTCTAACCAGTCCATTGTACAGCGGCAGAATCACTTCCTGCTCCTAGAGGTGATCCCCCTTACGATGCATCCCAACATCCTGTTTGCCTTGCTAGCTGCTCTCCTGCACTGCTCAGAGTTATTCATACATGCATCCACCATGACCCCTAGGTCTTTTTCCCCTGTTGAGGCCTCCAGCACCTCCTCTCCCAGGCTGTACCTGTGTTTAGGGTTTCCCCACCCAAGATGTAACACCTTGCACTTGGTGATATTGAAATTTAATTTCCATGTGTGAACCCAGCTTTCAAGGGTGTCCAGGTCCCCTTGCAGTGCCAACCTCCCCTCTTGCCCCTCAACTACTGCTCCCATCTTGGATTCATCAGTGAAGAGACTTGTTTCACACCCTATACCCTCCCTGATGTCCGATATGTATGCATTAAACAGGATTGGACCCAGGACCGAGCCCTGCGGTACCCCACTACCGACCTCTCTAGGGTTCGAGAGCTCCCCACCGACCACTACTCTTTCTGATTTGGATATGTCTGATGTATTTATTATACATTACATCAGTTGCTGTACATATGTCAATAAGAGATTTGTCATTTCAGCTGTTGCAACACATATCTAGAGTCTGAGGCTCTGACACAAGGTAGTAAAAGGTCAAGCAATCCTCCATTTACATGCAAATGGGTCATTTGCAATACAGTCCCTTCCATTCCCTGATGTCACTGCAGCAACAGTGCAGAAGTACACATAAGGGTATCAATGCTGTCTATCCTGATTTTAGTTTAAGTTTGCAATGGCTTAAGACAGTTCTGTTATGCAACTCACACAGGGAGTAGTACTTGTAGCCTTAATACTTCATGTGTAGAGCAAATAATACATCTAATAGTATTTCATTCACAGGAAACAGAATCTGTCTTTGTACTGCTCATTTCTCTTTGTGAGACAGTTGCAACATGTTGTGGAAAGCAGTAGAAAGAATCAATCAAACAATCAAGTAGTCAATCTAGCAGTCAGTCAGTCAATCAGTATTGAACCAGGTGAACACCCTTGAGAAGATTCATTTACAAAGTAGGCCTGAGCAGTTTCCCAAAGGAATCACACAAGACTGAATTCCTCCTTTGCACAAATACACCCCCTTTCTGCAGCCTGAAAGTGGAGAGCTAGATCACTTACTTTATGAAGTGTATTGTTTTACATTTCAAATGCTCCTTACATCTGGGTTTCTGACTGGAAATACCAAGACACAGAATGCATATGACATGGGAGAAATGAGCTAAGTAAATACAGAGCACTACAAACACTGAGACTGATTAGTTTCTTTACCTACAACAGCTGAAGTGTAGCATCTGATTTGTGAGGGACATCCTACTTCAAATGCTGGTATTACAAAGGGGGGGCTGCCACAGCTTGTTTTCAGTACCTTCAAAGTGAAGTGCTGCAGCTCTCACATCACTGCTAATGATTTATAATGGGAATGGGGGCACTTTTAAAGTCATGGACCTGAGGGGCCATCACAGTTCCCAAGGAGGTTAGGGGAACTTGTTAAGGGTTAGAGAGTAAGGGACTTTAGTAGGATTTTAAACAGAGTTTCCCAGTTCTGGTGCCTGTGCTTTAACAACTAGATTACCCTTCTTCCATATGCTGCAGCTGATGTTGTCCTGGTAATCTGTTCCTTGTTATAGCTGAACTCTTTATTGCCTCACATCAGCCATCCAATCACTGACTGCCTAGTTACAAAGGGAAAGGGGCATTTTTGCAAGATTGTGTCTCACTGCTGGTGTCAATCAAAACAGAGATTGCTAACACACACAGAATATAATACAACAGCTATATAATACCACTTAAGACTCTTGTTGTATCCAGAGTCATTTATTGGGTAAACTGTTTTTGCTAACAGAAACATTAACACAACACATACAGGCACTTCCTTATAGGTATTCCTTATAGGCATACTGTATATACATGTCAAATCAGTGCTGCGTCACACTCATATGGTCCTAGTTCCTATTATACCTGCACTTCAGGATGTGCACAACACTTAAAGGGTTCCCCCATTACTCAAGTGGGGAACCAAACATTGTGGGTTCTGTTTACTGGTGGAACAGCATTTAGTGCAGCACCATTATCTGTTGCTCTGATGACATCATCCTCCAGCAGCATTGATGGTAAAATGGAGGACAAACACATTGATAACTTCTGAGGGCTGTATATTTTTATTTATAATCTAGATTTGGACAGCAATAGGACTGCTGGCAACTGGAGGAGGCACACAACAGTTACACATAAGGAGTTGGGAAAATATGGGTGTGAAACTATGGGAGACTTCCCCTTTAACATGTAACCCTCAGACTTCGGGAATAAAATAAACAAACCAACTGAAGTCAGACATTACAACAAGTGTTGGCATATTTAACCAGTACATCCTGGTAATTGTATGAAAAGTCCTTGTAGCCTCTAAACCAGCAGAGCTTGCCAAGCCAGCTTGCCTTTACCAAACATATTTGGCTGTCCTTTGGAACAATACGATCATCTCTTTCTACTTATGGATTTGCTAGAAGTAGAGCAGTACAGTTCCCGTCAATGAGAGTGAAAGAGATCACGCAGGGCTTTCTGTAGGGACCTTTGTGCTGGTTCGATCTCTTCAAATGTGGCCCAGGATCCAGCTAATAGAACTTGTAAATGTGCAGGGTAGTCTATCTTAAATTTGATTCCTGCAACTATGAGCTTTGTGACAATTGGGTGAAATAATGATCTCCTTTGTCTTACCGAAGCTGGCAAGTTCTGATTTATCCAAAGTTTGTTCCCTTCCCAAAGCACCTCTTGTAGTTCCTTGATTTTCCCCAAAAAGCACTGCTTCTCCTGATAATTCAGAAATTTAAATATCAAATGCCTAGGAGGGGCACCCAGTGCTGGCATTGGTCCAAGGGCTCTGTGGGCTCGTTCTATTGTGTAAGAAACTCCATAGGGTGAATGGCCTACCATCTTCTCAATCAGCTTTTGAGTGAATAAGATCATGTTATTACCCTCTTCTTTCTCGGGTATCCCGATGACAACTACATTATTTCTGTGACTCCTCCCCTCTAAGCCCTCTATCTTGTTTTCCATCTTTTTAATTCTTTGCCAAATAGCTACCATTTCGCAGTCTATTTTGTCTGCTCGTTTCTCTATGGAAATAAGGTGAGTTTCAGAATCTGCCATCCTGGTAGAAAGATCGTTGAGCGCAGACATCATCTGCTTGACTTCAGTGGCTAACAATTTTAAATCCTCACGAAATGGATTAAATTCTTTCAGAAATTGCTCCAAAGTAAGGGGAGATGTGTCGGAGGCCAGAGTAGTAGAGGCTGTTGTAGTAGTCGGCTTGCCGCTGCTGCTCTGCTGGGCCCTTGAGCGTTTGCTGGTTTTCTCCAGGGAGACAGGAGGCGTGTGTCTCAGAAGTGCCAGATGCATTTTGGCATCCATAATTTCAATCAATTCTACTTTCAGAAGGATTAGGAAGCCTTTAGTCACCAGAAAATGATGTCTAAAGTCTCCAGAATGCTCAGTAAATTATAAAATTAAAGCTGGGTGATGCGAGCTAGAGGAAGAAGCTGCTACACAGTCCGCTGCATCATGTAATCCCTGTTACAGCTCTTAATATGGTCAAGGCAAGGGTAATGTTTCAGGGTTTCCGTTTTTGTTCTTGGAGTATAAAAGGTGCCCAATCCCCAGCAAAATGGTCTAAAATATTGGTTCATCTAAACAGGTTACAAATAAATATCAGTATGCTTCAAGAAGTCCATCTACTTCCTGAACAAATAACTTTACTATGACACTCTTGGGTGGGTCAAGTGTTTGGTGTGAGAACGGATACCCGATGACAGAGAGTGGCCATTTGGTAACATGGAGAGTTCCCTTTCATATGTTACAAGAAATTTCAGACCCTCAGGGCAGATACTTGCTTCTAAGAGCATAGTTGGGGCATACAGAGGTGGTCTTGGGAGTGATCTATGGTCCCACAATGAACAATCCTAGCTTTTTTTGCTACTCTCCTGAATTTGTTGTTGCCCTGGGTATCCCTCCCTATTTTACTTGCTGGAGATTGGAACACAGTCCTCTGTAATTAATTAGATAGATCTGGACTGCATCACCAGGGTTTAACCCTAGGCCAATTGGCATTGTGGGAATTAATGGACTCGGTGGGGTTGGTTGACACATGGAGGGTTCTAAACTCGACTCAGCATGATTATTCTTTTCATTCATTATCACATAACTCCATTTCCAGGATAGATTTTTTCTTGCTGGGGGTTGAGCACCTTTAGGGTATTTGTTTGTGTTATTATAGTGCTAAAGTGGTATCGGACCATCATCTAGTCATTATTCATTTGAATTTGTCTACCTCTATGGATTTAGATAAATCCTGGAGGTTAAATAACCAGCTTTTGGAATCCCAAGAAATATTATACCATATTAAAAAAGTTGTTACCTCGTTCTTGGAGACTAACTCCCCTTCTATGCCCAAGTTAGATATACAGTATTGTAGAGTGTGTTGAAATGCACCCTTTGGAGGGAGCTGATCTGGCTGGCCTCTTAGTGCAAAAAACAAAAGCCCCATGTGGCCCCAGTGCTTCTAGAGTAGATCAGGCAGGCAGCTGGAGTAACAACTCTCTCCCTCCTCTCCTGAAGCTGTTTGGGAGTGCTTTTAATCTCTTAGGGTGAAATACAATGAGTCCTTGATTGATCGGGCTTAATGTCTCTTATTAAGGACTAGAGTATGTCATTTTGACCAAGGAGAAAAAGCGGGCAAGTTTTTGGCTTTACGCTTGTGGACACAGATTGCAGATAGAATTATACCTTCTATATGTACTGATTCTGGCCAGTTAGTCAACTCTCCCTGAGAAATCGCTGCTTAATTTAAAGCGTATTATCAAATGTTATATACTCCCACATTGGACCCCTCCTGTCATTTACAGTTTGAGGCCTTTTTTCAGGGTCTTGACATGTCACATTTGTTGAGGGCTCAGGCTGTCTATTTGAAATTGCCCCCTAACTTTGTAGGAACTGGAAGGAGATATTGACTCCCTGTCTCTTGATAAAGCATCAGGGCCGGATGGATATACTCCTAATTTCTATATGTAGCCACTCCACCTTCCCATTTGTCTGGGGGCTAGTGATGGTACAAGAAGGGAAGGGGAGGGCTACTCAAAGAGACCCAGACCAGAACATTAAACTACCATGGAGAGACCCAGACCAGAACATTAAACTACCATGGAGAATAAAATGGTGTTGTCTTACCACAGCTTGGGTCCTACTGCAGAATAATGGAAACCGCTACTCATCGCCACTCCTCTGCATACTGCCTGATGGAACTGGAGACCTTTTATTCTTTTTTTTCTTTCTTCTTAGGAGTCTCCCCTTAACATCCTGGCCCAGGAATCACGATCATCATTGGGGCTTTAAACTTTAAAGTCCCCCCAAAGAAATCTGGTTAGAAATTCATTAAGTTCTCTGGAATTCATCTATCTTGTAATGTTTAAAAACACTCTCACACACTCAGAAATAAGCAACAAACCAATTTATTACACCTGAGGTCCAAATGATTTCTACCAGGACCCAGGGGTTCTCATTGCTTGCTTAAAACCTATCAGCCATCCAGCTCCACGGAGCTCTAACTATTTACTATACCAGAGGGGGCATAAGGCTGCGAGACCAGATGTACTAGGCAGCATTCCACTCCAGGCAGCTGATGAAACCTCGGAACTTGCTATTACCCAAGACCTCCCTCAGACATTCACCAAACCTTAGAGCCCAACCAACCCTCTGTCACTGGTAACTGTATCTCTGATTTTACTTGTCTTTACCATATTTCCCTGGTCAGTCTCCCACCCGTCAGAAAATCGAGCTGCTTCTCTCACCTGGTCCCGTGCTAAGGGACACAGGACTTTTCCTTCCCTGAACAGTCCTTCCAAATTCTCAAGGGTGCCAGAGTCCCCTTAAACCATGGCTGAAGTCACACCCAGCCTCTTGTCCACATATAGAATGGGGGGAGGGCCATCAAATTACTTCTGGCCTGTGTCCCCACACACCTTTCATCCTGTGCTTGCTTTAAGCTACCTGGTCCAGAGGGCTTCACAAAGCCTGTCCCAAAATTACCTGTGGCCCGACCAAACAGCTTGTGATCTGTGCCCTGAGACCTGCCCCTCCAAGCAGGCCCCAAAGTGGGTGAGAAGCCTCCAGCACCCTTTGAACAAGCCTGGACCATCCTGTCACACTGGGAGCCAGGAGGGGAGCTGCCACCACCCCTCCCATGGAGGAATCCTTCCATGAAACCTCCAGCCCTGGTGGTCCAAGCTTACTTCCCCTGTGCCTGGGACTCCATCAAGCTACCTCCTAGGGCACTGTCACCATCCCTTTCTGCCTGGAGCCTCATCTGCCCCACATGACACTGGCAGGCTAACTAATGCCCTTCAGTCACACCTCCCATTACCGGCACCACATCGTCTTGTTCCTGGCACTAGCTTGGACTCACTGGGGGGGGCCTTCCTGGAATATGCCCCAAACCCAGACCAACAAGCTCCTTCCTGCCTGCCTGTCCAGCTATCTCTCAACCAGCCTTCTACCCCCCCCCGGCTACCCACGCTCCTAACATTTAAGGGCTAAAGGAGCCTGCCCATAGTGACAATCTCATAGTATAGCCCCAAAGGTGCCTTCCCCAAAAACCTACAAAACCCATAAACTGAAGGGGAAACCACAAAAGTGGGGCCCCTAATGGTGAACATAAGCCCCTTGTATAGAGGTGGCTTACATATAAGAAATTTAAATGCCTTTTGGCACCTACACTATTGAATATTTTTAACCACATTTTCTCTCATGGCACTTCTGACACCTCCTTAACCGAGGCACTGATTGTGGTTTTATTAAAACCTGGGAAAGACCCTGTAAAAGTTTCCAATAACACACCAATTGCTCTTATTAACTTAGATTATAAAATATTAGCTAAGGTCTTGGCCATTCATTTAAATAAGGTATGGGGTTCTTTAATATCTAGTGGGCAAGCTGGTTTTGTACCAGGGTGACTCTCTGCAGAGCATCTGTGGAAGCGTATTCATCTTATTGCCACATCCTCAGAGTCCTCCACCCCTGTGGTGCTGGCATCCCTGAATGTGGAGAAAACTTTCGACAGGGTCTCTTGTGACTAGTTGTTTAGGTTACTTCCCATGTATCATATACCGCTTGAGTTTATTCAGTGGGTTAAAGTTTTATATTCCCAACCTTCAGCCCATGTCTTATGTAATGGGGTTTTGTCAGAGTAGATTTATTTACAACAGAGCATCAGGAAGGGCTGTCCTTTGTCACCACTCCAGTTTAATTATTTTTTTTTTTATTATTTATCCTCCTGTGGCCACCTTACTGCTCCTCCCTTAGACTTGTATCCTGCTATTTGGGGATCCAGCCGCCGTCCATCTCGACCAGGACTGCTGGCACCCAGTAAGTAACCGCTGTGGCTGCCCCCCACACAGCAGAGTGGCAGGGAGACCCCTATCTCCCCACCCCATATGGATCCAGTTCGGGTGCCAGCGCCCGATGAACACTAGCGGTTGACCATCAAGCTGAGGTAGGTGCCACTTTTTCCTTGTTCTTGGTTTCTCTGAGTCGGAGGGCATGCAATGATGCCAGCAGCCATAAGCGTGCATGCGTCTGCATGCGTCCCCATCTAGGCATCTGCCCCCGACTCCTCCCCAGTGTACGGCATGCATCCCCAACCCCCAGCCTCCGCCAGGGGCAGCTAGGTTGACCGCCAGACCCCTCCCGGAAAGGAAGAGTAGTCCATTGGACGCTTGATCCCTCTCTTCCCCTGCCAGCCCCATGTGACCCGTGCTCACTCCCAAACCCGGGTCGCCGGCATGGCATGAGGTGTGGCGTCCAGCGCCCCAACTCTCAGCACCACTGGGCCAGCTTTAATTTGTTTTTAGAACCTCTGATCAGGAAAATTAATGTTACTCCTCAAATTCAAGGCCTCCCTCTTGGCCAGTAGCAATATAAGTTATTGGTTTATGCTGATGATGTGCTTCTGCACGTCACTCATCCCATTACCTCCCTGTTTGCTGCCCTAGAGATAATGACACAGTTTATTCACTTCTCAAATTACAAATTAAATTTGGCCAAAACTGAAGTTATGCCATTGAATGTCCAGACCAATAGGGCAAGCTTAGAGCACTTAGGGTTGGTATGGATGAAAGATAAACTCAAATACCTCGGACTTCATATTAGTGTCTCCCTTAATAAAATGAAGCACTATAATCTGGATTTGTTAGTCAATCAAATTAAGGGTGATCTGGCCCGCTGGACTCTTTTCCCTATGTCATTCTGGCGTCGATTAAATATAATAAAAATGAATGTGCTACCCTGAATATTATATCCCCTCGAAGAACGCTGCTGCCCATACGCCTGTTGGCTGGGATTGCCAAAGCCCATTAACTACATTAATCCAGACTGTTTTAACACTTCTGGTGCTAGTACTGAATATCTCTACTAGCAGTTATCAGTTTTGAGAACTGGGCATAACCGAAGGCCGAGAAAGGACTACCTGTGTTCTGGAGCTAGCGTGAGAGCAACTGGGTGACTGGATACAGCCTGGGTCCTGTGGACTGCTTGAGCCACTTGTCTTGGAGGAAGGTATCATTTCATGAAGCCTACGAGGAGGAGGCGAGGTTCAGCCAGTCCATTTGACCTGGAGGTGGGTGTGGGGGGGTAGCCATTCTTCCCTGGGGGGGTCAGCAGTGCCTATCAGAGGGCTGGTGTTCGTGGAACTTCCAGAGACCATGGGGGTGCCTGGCAGAGGCTGGGTTTGCCCCGGCGATCTAGGTGGGGGTGAGCGGGTGCACATACCATGACCTGCCCTGGGTTGGTTGGGATCTGGCATTATATGAACCGGAAGAACCTGCATTATTGACATCTCCACTTTTGCCAAGTTGACTGGGCTGACTGCTGTTTATTGTTTGGATCCTCACTTGTTTCTATTGGAAGCAACTTACTCATGTCCTGGTAACATTTTAACTGTTTGGGGAGGCAGTGAGAGGGCCTTTTTTTTTTTTAAGTATTTATTCTTCAATTTAAGCCTTGGAATATGACTGTGAGAGGGTCATTCCCGTTGTACTAATTTCAATGAATAAGAGGTGGTGAGAGCCCTCCTCTACAACTGCAAACTTTTCTCAAGAACTGTGGTGTTGCTTCACCTGCTCTTACTGAGATTTAAATTTAGTTCTTAATATGGACTTTATTTTGGCTGACATTATCTTGATTAAGTTTTAGTAATCATTTTTGTTTGAACCACAAATTTTGTTTGTAATTATGTGTTTTAATTAAGGGGGTTATTTATTAGCATTTGGTAACAGGGTAAGTGCGTTAGGCATTAGTCCTGCCTATTTTCAAGCACGACCCGGGAGGGTACAGTAACAGTTAATGACAATCAACAAAAACAGATACAAACAGTTGTCACTTACAGGCCTACGAATAGCCAGGTGATTAAATTCATACAAGAAAATGAACAGATACAAAATGGTCCGAACAGAATACCAAATAGTGGCCACCTCAGAGAGAGTCACAGTGTAACAACAAGCAGGAACCATCCACGGAGGGATGGAAAATAGTACATTTGATACAGTCAGACAATACAGTACAGTTAGGGAAATCCAGAGGAGCTGGAAAGGGAAGGCAGGAAGCAGAGTTCATTCGAGTTGGGTACATACACAGGAGTCAAGTGCTTGGAGGTGGGAAAAAAGTGCAGATATAAAGGCAGAGTGAGATGAGGAGCCCTTTAAAGTGGCCGATAAGGTGTTCCAGAATTTGGGGGTGAAATGGGAGAAAGCTTTTCCCCCCATTTTGGTCGAGCAGTAGGGGACAGGGAACAGGTGCGAGTTAGAGGACCTCAGAGTTCAGGACTGAATCACAGGGGTAAGCATGGCCCCAATGCAGTCAGGGTGGGGGGATCTGTTCATTGAGTCTATAAAACAACCCAGAGAGAAGGAGCGCTGGGATTTAGGGGACAGCCAGTGCAATGAGGAGTATAGTATGCAGTGGTGGGTAAGACGAGGAACAGAGAGTGAAAATCTGCAGATGTTGTTATATGTGGTGTCCCAGTGATGGAGGATACCCACATTGGCAAGTGAGAGAATGGGGAGAGCATACAGAAGTCTGGGAAGCAGTACGCCCCACGCCACAGAGATTCTGGCAGTAGGAGTTAGGGAATGACGCACATGGTAGAAAGCTCCTAACTTGATGTTAACCAAACTGCAAACCTTGTTTATGTGTGAAGAGAAATCAAGGACAGGATCAAGAGTGACACCTAGGTATTTGAAGGAGCTAGTTGACTTGATTACCGATCCATTACAGCTAACCACGTGGAGCTTGGTAGTCTCAGTAGAGACTTTCCTAGTGGACCCAAAAAGCATTGCCTGGGTCTTAGGTAGGTTGAGCAGGAGTGAGTTGGAGGAGAGCCAGAGCTGAATCTGTTGGAATACAAAAGACAGGTGGGAGTTAATGTCTGGGACAGAACGAGAGGCAGCACAGAGTACTCGGTTGTCAGCATACATGATGGACCGACAGTAGGGAAAGATGAGGGAGTGTCATTGACGAAGATGGAAAAGAGTAGAGGTCCCAGAACGGAGCCTTGAGGTACGCCACAGGAGACTGTAGCAGGGGATGAGAGAACTTTGCCAAAGGAGATGGATTGGGATCGATTAGTGAGATAGCTACTGAACCATGATAGGGTGGGTCAAGAGGCACCTAAAGAATGTAGTTTATGCAGGACCAGGGGATGGTTTACCAGGTTAAATGCCTTGGTGAGATCAATGAACTCAGCACAAGTGAGTAGGCCATTGTCCATGTTGGACTTAACCTCGCTGGTGAGTAAAGTGAGGGCAGTGGTGGTGCTATGTCCTGCCCTGAAACCATGTTGAGCAGGTGACTGAAGATTAAAGTTCAATAGATGAGTTGAGACCTGGCAATGAATAAGTGTCTCTAAGACCTTACTGAGGGTTGGTAGTAAGGCTATGGGTCAATAATTAGCAAGGACTTTAGGGTCACCTTTTTTGAAGACAGGAATAACCCTGGCAGCCTTCCAGACTGCAGGCACCATCGAGGTATGGATGGACAGACTGAGCAGCCTAGTGTTTGGGGTCGCGAGGAGATGAGGCCCAAGTCTAAGTATCTGGGGTTCGATTCCATCAGGACCAGGACTCCCACATGGAGGAATGGACTGGAGTAGCCTGAGAACGTCCAACCGAGCAATATGAGAGGACAAGTGGTGGAGGAGCAGAAGAGGGGGAGATGGGGCCGTGAGATACCAGAGGGGAGATTTTAGGAGATTCGGTAAAAAGGGAGTTAAAAGCATTGGCTATAGCACGGGGGTTGTTGCACAGAGTATCATTAATTAGCATATCATTGGGGCCATAGGTATGGTGTTCCCCAAGATTTCATTGATCTGGCTCCAATACTTCCTGGGGTCAGAGGCCGAGGACTGGAGTTTTCGGTAAAAGCTACTCTTGGCAGCCTGAATCTCCTTCTTGCAGGAGTTACATAGAGTCCGGTAGGCAGCAAAGTCAGTCTGAACAGAGTATGTTTTCCATTTGGTCCACTGTCTATCATGTTCCTTGAGTAGTTGCAGGAGAGGCCACTTCAGCCACTTGGACACCTTCCCTCTGACTCTTCGCATAGAGACTGGGATATATTTAGCCTGTAGGGCTAGCAGAGTGGCATTGAAGTGATCAGTAGCCATGTTGATGTCATTGGTGTGAAATAGTGGGGACCAGTTAGCTTGTTTTAGATCATGAAGGAACACAGTGGTGTCCAGATTGGAAAAGTTTGCAAAGGACAGTACTTTAGGAGGAGGTGTGGCAGAGGAAGGGCCCCTGATACAGTAGACAGGGCAGTGGTCACTGATAGTGTTGGGTAGAACCCCAGTAGGGGAGTAGCAGTCCTTGCGATTGGTAAGGATTCAGTCAATCAAAGAGTGACTGAGGTTGTTCTTAGTTATCTGGGTATGGGTAGAGATGAGTTGCTCAAGGTTGGCCTTGCTGACTATAGAAGCAAGTGATGAGGAGTTGGGACCCAGCCAATCCAGATTAAAGTCACCCAGACAGATCACCTCATTGTTCTTAGTTAGGGCAGGAATCAGTCCAGTGAGATCCTCAAGGCCAAGTTTACTATTATGGGGAGGGGAATATACCCCCAAATGTAGCGTTGGAAAAAATTACCGTTAGTAAATTATCTATTATAAATACTTAGAAAGGAGACGAATGGAGATGAGGCTGAAGGCGGAAGAATTTAATGATTATAACAATAATCACAGCGAGAGATTACAAGTGGTACATCCTTCATTCTTCATTCTTCAAACTAACAGTGTATAGTGGCTTGCTTATATAGTGGAAGACAGTATTATTAGTTTCTATGGTTGTCTATGATTGGTCCAAGACAAGTACAAACATCAACTTAAAAGGCAATTCTCTTTTTAGCTAATGTATGAGCTAGCTCTTGTCAGCACAAATGTATTGATAGTGTAAATTATACTACTATATAAGGATAATAATAATTATCATTATCAGTTACTAAGGTCTTAGGAGGAAGAAATAGGTTTGCACTTAGGAATGTGCACACAGGCATTTATTCTGGCCTGTCCTAATAATAAACACTAAAGATAATTTGAACTCTCTCCCTGTATTTCTGTTTGTGCAGACACTTAAGACACCTGTTTTCTATTACTCAAATGGTCAGTACAAATATTAAAAGGCACTTTAATATTGCAGCTTGTGGCTTAGTTAAACTTGTAGCTTTACAAGTTTTAATATGATTTAATTATATAGGCCATTATTTGTTACACAAACACATTATGTTTTAGACCAAAATGAGGTTTAGGCTGAAACATGGGGGACACACTTCTTTATCCCTTGTTACAAGCCCCCCTTGGCCCTATGTTTCTTAATTATTATTTGTGCAACAGTGCAGCTCCTCAGAGCCTGTACATCTCATTACATACTTTACGAATAGTAAGTCTTAAGCGACACAGGCCTATAATCACCAAGAACACTAAGACCACTTGCAACACAAGTAAAACTTTAAAAGACAGGACTCCTAAGGGTCCCCCTGCATAGCTATAAATTAGGTGCTCATTATCACTTTCACTGAGCAATTCATTTAAAACTACTTGTGCCTTATGAGCGGTATTTTGTATTTGTATCAAATGAGTATCTTTCCGATTTAAAAGTGACTGCAGGTTAAAGAGACAGGAGAGGTATCACAGCTCCAAATGATGGCGCATACTTGTTAATATCATATGCTTGGTGTGGGGTATCAAATGTCACATTATAACTCTCATCCTCCAGGTTGGTAATAGGGTGCAACACCTTGTCACCAATATATACGTTATGTTTGGGAATAATACAAAAGTTTGGGTTGTGAATAGTACACATTTGTCCTTCATAAAATAAGATAGGTATATTTGTAACAATACAGTATTGGTTAGTACTATTATAGGTTACAACTACTTGTGGGGTATACCATCATTTTAACTGGATAGGGCACAAGGCAGTATTATTTTCAGCTTGACCCATGGGAATTTCCCCACAGATGGGTTGCGTTTGTGACATGACGTCACACTGGCATATCCATTGACTATTTATTTCTTCACAGCAATGTAAGTTTGGCGCTACCCAGGACCCATCATTACTGCGTACTAGGATCTCTGGGGGCGAAATTCGATATGCATAATACTGGCCTTGTAAATACCCTACAGAGTGTACTTTTTACTATTTGGGAGTACACCTCCTTGTTATACTCAACTGAGGTAGTCTTACCACGAGGGACACCCTCATGGTGCTACTAAGTGTACTGTTAGGTCTAAACACTTGTGGTTTAACATATACTTTGGCTACCTTACGAATCCACCACATAGGTGGGGCTCGAGCTTTAATACAAAAAGTTATACACTTACTATCATTAACATTAACGCAATCTGCACAATACCACAATTTTAACTGTGCGTCAGAAATTTGATTAGGCAATTGATTATGATTAATCTCCTGTAACAATTGACTAACTTGAGTTAAAACATAAGATCCATAAGCACTACACACTCTAGCTGTATTTATGCTATTATTAAAAACTTCTTCATTATGTTCAACCACAACTTCATTAATTTTGTGCTCTGTCTCTTTAAACAAACGGCCTACCTCATGTATATTGTACACAGATAAACGTTCTTCCATTGCTAAACCTTGCTGGCCTAATGTAAGTGGTAGCAAGACCCTTTCTCCTGTATTAGTATTAAACTGGTCTTGGTACCCCTTAATGGCCTCAAGGTCTGCCCTATTCCATATGCTCATTCCTGATCCAAAAAGTCCAGCCAGGTCTCCCCACAGATCTCGTTTCTTTCTGGTATTACTAACCCTTTCTTTACTAATAAGAGGGGCCATTATGCTCCCTGTTTTGGCATGGAAGGCACTTAACATGTCAATTAACATGGTGGCATAAAACTTTGACACACCAGTGTATGCACAACTACTGTTAACATTCATATTCCAAGCAGAAAAATCTAAGTTTATATGCACTCTATTGTACTTTACATTATTTACAAGTATTTGATCAATAGGCATTGATGTAAGTCCACTCTCTGGCCCTTTTGTCACATTTGGGCATTCGGTTGGTGTTACAGTCAAATATATGGCATCTGAGACCACAAAACGTAATGAGTTGTCTACACCAGCATAGTTACAAACACTATTATCACCCCAAAGACAGTAGGACAGAGTTAACACATAAACACCATTGTCCTTTGGTGTGGCTCTGTTTATAACAAGAGACCCATTTTTTTGTTCCCAGTCCATGTAACTTTGCGGTGATCCAGTCTTGAGCTCTGATGCACAGCTGGACCAGCTGTTAAAAATGTCCACACACTAGTTTGTAGATATGAAAGTACGGTTGTTTTTAGTCCAGGTGGCTTTCCATGCTCGTGTCGTGTAGATGTTTGTATCAACAGGGTCCCAGTTCCAACTGATTAACAGTGTAATGGACTGTTCATACTCACACGTGACATTAGTCTGTTCCACATTAATGTTTAGGCTGGGGATTATAGAAAATCTTATGGCTGTCACCAAGCCGATGATAATGATGCTTTGTGTCTTCATGGCTATAAACATCAAGTGTAGTATTTTAATTTTCAACCAACTTTGTTTGACACTTTTTTACACTGATCAACTTGTACCCAGAATTCTTGTTTCCTTCCTCCAGCCCCTTTCTTGCCACTTACTTTAACCACATATACCGTACTCTCACCTAACCGTTTGCACACTTGGTATGGTCCTAACCAATTAGCATCCTTCCAAGGATTTTTCTGTTCCCAATTTCACACCATCACTACGTCTCCCTCCTCTATAGGTAGCCCCCATCCTGCTACCGGCTGTCTACCTTGCTTATTTTGCTCATGTGCCACAGCCATGTTCCTGGCTGCAAAGGTTAAATATTTATCTAGTTGATACTGTATTGCCTTTAAAAACTGCTCATGTTTAACCTTATCTTGGGTAGCTGAGCCTGGTGGGGGTACATCCTGTGGGTGAACCAACCTCATTTTTCTTCCTGTCATCAATTCATAAGGGGTTAATCCTGTACTAGCTTGGACTATCCCTCTAATGGCCATCAAATCCCGGAGGTGTGTAACCCAGTCCTTTCCTTCATCCAACACTGCCTTTTTAGGGCATTTTTCAAGGTCGATTTAATCTTTCCACCATCCCTGAGGCCTGAGGCCTATATGGCAAATGTAGTCGCTGTTGAACTCCCATTATCTTACACATTTCCTGCATCACTTGATTTACAAAATGAGTTCCTCTATCAGATTCTATGATATTAGGAAATCCCCACCTAGCACAAACTTGCGTATATAAAATTCGAGCTGTTGTTAAAGCATTGGCACTCTTAACTGGAAATGCTTCTACCCATTTTGAGAACATATCTATCACTACCAGCAAATACTTATATCCCCCCTTTGCGGTGGGCAACGGCCCAATGTAATCAATTTGTAATGCATCCCATGGTCCTTCTGCTAAAGGTAATCGCTGTAGGGGGTATTTTTTTCGCTTGGGGTCCTGCCGGAGGCATATTAAGCATGTCTGTAGTACAGATCGGACAGTTTTAGATATGTCGGGCCAGTAATATTTACCTTTGATAATTTGGCAGGTTTTATCATGTCCTGGGTGTCCCGCCCACCAATGGTTTTCTAATACAATGTCCTTTTGTAAAGAGTCGGGCACTGCCCACTTTGGGATTTTGTCTTCCCCCCTTTGATATAAAACATTATCTATTATTGTGAAGGCCCTATGGACCTTCGGATCCATTTGCACTTGTTTTCTTTTCTCTTGTATCCACTGGTCCTGTTTTTGGAGCTCCTGTAAGTTAGGTAGAGTATCCACCCTTTTAACCTCACTAACACTACTTGAGCCTTGGCTATCCTGTGGTCTGATGCCCTTCCAAGGGTCCCCTTCCTTGGCAGCGATTTTAACCCATTTATCTGCTTTCTCATTTCCCCATTCCTCGAAGGTTCCGTACTTACTGGTAGTGTGAGCTTTTACTTTAACTAAAGCTATTCTCCCTGGGAGCTTCTCCCCTTCCTTTAAAATTGCTTTTAAAAGCTGTCTATGTCGCGCATGCTTCCCTGTAGCTGTTTTCATATCCCTTCTAGCCCATATGGGCAACCATGTGGTTAACGAGCCTATAGCAAACTGTGAATCAGTACAAATTGTGATGCGCCCGTATGGGACTGCCTTTATTGCCTCATATATGGCTACCAGTTCTGCATATTGAGACAAATCTCCTGGTGACAATTTAATGAGCAAAGCTGCTGATCTAAGGGCCTCATTTCATCATCATCCCAGTATTAAAATACAGCCGCCCCAGTATAGGCATTTCCTTTCCCCAGTATCGTGATCCATCAACACACAACATTGTATGACCTTTGTCATCTCCATGTTTCTCTACAAAGGGGACAAATATGCCTCCTGTTGCATGAGTCCCCACAATCGTGGGGTTCTACCTGGTAGTCCAAGTACTGCGTCATGTGGGGCTTATTGAGTTTTTGTACTGTAACTTGTTTATCCTGTAGTGCTAGCAGCCACTTAGCCTGCCTGCTATGGCTGACTCCCCTTTGCCTTTCCTTCCACTAACAATTTAATGGGCGTGTGAGTTGTTTGGATAATTATAGGGCTAAATCCAACTATTTCTTCGCAGGCTTGTACTGCCCACACTATTGCCAATAATGTTTTTTCACACTGGCTAAAACCTTGTTCCACTTTAGACAACTGTCGATTTAAGTATGTTATTGGGACCAAATTATCCCAACGATTTTGTAACAGTACTGCTATTATGGTATCATCTGTTGCTACAGCTTGTATTATAAATGGCTTTGCATGATCTGGGATGGCTAAAGCTGGAGCTTGCATTAACGCTTGCTTTAATTTCTTAAAACACTGCAACTCTTCCCCTTCCCATATTAGCTTGTCCTCTTTTTGTGGGTTGTCTCGAAGTAACGCATACAACGGCTTAGTGATCTCAGAATACCCTTCAATATAATCTCTGCAAAAAATTGGTCATTCCTAACAGTTTCCTAAGCCCTGTTACAGTTGTTGGTAAAGGTAACTTTTGTATAAGGGTAGCCCTGGCAGGGTCAACACGCCTACCCTTCTCTGACACTATGGTTCCTAAAAATGTCACTTCTGGCCTAGCAATTTGTACCTTCTCTGGATTAATTTTAAGACCTCTTTTAGCTAGGGCTTTAAGCACTCGGTCTAATAATTGGGCGTGCCCCACCATATTTCTGCTTTGCAACAACAAATCATCCACGTATTGAATTACCTCATGTTCCAACCCCTCCTCTTGGAGTTCTTGTTGCACATAGCAATGAAATAACGTTGGGGAGGAGTGGAACCCCTGGGGCAAACGAGTAAAGGTGTATTGTTGATTTTTAAAAGTAAAAGCAAACTTATACTGATCTTGTCGGCTGAGGGGTAGGGACCAAAATCCGTTTGCCAGGTCAAGGACGGAAAAAACTTTACTTGTGGGTTTAAGTTTGTTAAACATTTCAATTGCCGTACTTATAATGGGGCTAACTTGTGGAGTTACTTTATTTAATTTTCTGTAATCTATAGTTAGACAATACTTTCCATTGGGTTTTTTAACGGGCCATACAGGGCTATTTGCTGTTGAGCAAATGGGTTTCAATACCCCTTGGGACAATAAATCATTAATTACTGGTTCTATTCCTGTTACCGCCTCCTGTGGGATGGGGTACTGTTTAGTATGTCCAGGGTCGGGGCCTTCCACTGCTATTTCTGTGTCACTGACTGTCCCACAATCAGTGTCAGACACTGCCCAGACACTGGGGTATTTGTCTATTATTTGTTGTAACTCTGTTTGGCTTACCTCGGGCCGGCTATATGCTTTATTGGATTTAACTGAAGCCCAAATTAACTCTCAGGTACTGTTGTAATACTATACCCTTTAACTGTTACTTGCCGCAAGCACTTGTTGACTAAATCAATAATTAGGTTGTGTTTCTTTAAAAAGTCACTTCCTATTATATTTTGCTTTGTGAGGCTTCCTTCCATTACTATGAATCTTCCCTCCCCAACTACCTTGGTTCCTAAAGCAACTATTTGTGGGTAAGTCACATACCCTTGTGCTGTGTGTCCTGTGCAGCCCTCTATTTGTAAGGGAGGTTTTTCTGGATCCAGTGGTATGTGCATAGTAGTAAGTGAGATGGCTGCCCGTTTTCCCATTTTAAGTGGCACGGTTGGTCACCCCTGGTTATCAAATGTTAGCGCACATACCCATCATGAGTCAGGGGCCCTGGGGTCTCCGCATCCCTATTCTTCAGCCAACTGTTTGATCGCTGCCAGCTGCTTGATTATGTCTTCATCATCAAATTCTTGAGGTGGCACAGTTGTTTTTTTTCATTCCACTGCATTTAATATTGTTTTTAACCGATTCAACAAATCCTGTGCACTATCACCCCCTCGTCCTGGTTTATCTCTTGCATCTTGCCTTTTTTGCCCTTGGCCCCTTCCCATTTGCCGAGGTCCTTGTCCTTCCTTACCTCCCCCCTTTGCCCAGCAATCACTTATTATATGCCCAGGCTTTTTCCAATTAAAGCACGTTCTAGTTTCTTTTTGTGGTCCTTCATTTGTCCATGTCACAGCGGCAACTTCTGCCTTTCACTGTTTTTCATTAAGATAAGTCTCTAGGAGGGTGATTCGCTCCTCCTGAGTTGGAGCCAGTTTTACAACTGTCCGTAGGGTGGGGTCTAAATCATAGGCCCCAATCCATAAGTCTCGGAAGGTAGTATCATCTTCCGAGGGGCAATCCTGCCCTCCGTACCTCTGATAGACCTCAAAAAGTCGAGGGATAAAGACCCGTGGTCCCTCTCCCGACTATCGCTTTACTTGCAGTATTCTGTCCCAGTCAACTTCTTGCTTTGCAGATTCCCCTCTAGCTTTCCTGATAGCCTCAACTACTTCATTATAGTCTGCCATGAATTTATGTTTTGCATGGCCCCTTTGTGTGTCCCCTGGACCTCCTCGGGCATAGCTTCTGCTAAGGCAGGGGACAATTTAAACATAACCAACCTACATACATCTTGGTTGGTTAAGCGGAGGGTGGTTGTTAACTGCTTTAATTTCTGTCGCAATTGAGGTAGGTTGGTTTTATGATCAATTGGACCTAGCATTTGGCCCAAATTGGTCATTTCCTCTATAGTCAGATCCTTGACTATAGGGCTTTTATCTTACTTTTTAATGGTTATTGGTGATTGCGGGGGCTCTCATACCACCTTTCTTGTCTTTACCACTTTACCTCCCACTGCCTTCCACTCTTCTCCATCCTTCTCCATTTCCTGTGTTTCCTCCCTTTCTACCCATTCCTCTTTTTTAGCTCCTGGTGGGGAGGTAGTGGGCCCTTCTTCATCACTTTCTCCGCTCATAGCCTGACGTGCCTTATCATCCTCTCTCAAAGTATCTCTTACTTTTGCATACTTTTTATCATAGCTATCTTCTTGCTTTTTATGTCTTTCTGCCTCTTCCTTGTTTCCCATTTTTTCAGCATATTCCCTTTTTAATCCATGTTTAGCACACTTGTTTTGCAGCTCTAAAGCATATTGTTCTTGCTGATACCTTGTGGTAGCAGACATAGGTCCGCCGGTGGCCGTCATTCCCCTTGTTTGCACGGGTGCCACTTTAACCTTTATCACCCCTTCTTCTATATTACTTAACTCTTGAATCTTCTCCATTGCATCCTGTAGTTCTGTATACAGTTGCCTGGTTTCACTAGCCTGCTCTTGTGACTGTTGGTCTAGCTTAATCTGTAGAAGGGCATGATCCCTATTTAACAGACACAAATCCCTTTGTGCTTTTATTAGCTGTGTCCTAAAATTAATACACTGCTGCTCTAACTCTTGGTGTTGATCTATTGGGATGCTATCTTTATACATCAATGTTAATTCTTCTAGTTGTTTAGTATTTTGATCCCTTTCATCCCTCATCTGAGCTACTTCTTTATCCTGGCGACACACAATAGTCTGATTATACTGCTACAGCCCTTGCAATGCATTTGCAAAGATTTCATTTTCATTTTTTACTCCCTCATTTTGAAGGGACACTTGCTGAGTAAAATACAATTGTGCCTGTTGATCATCAGGCACTGGCTCATATGCTTCCCCCTTTAGGTGTTTTCCTAGAAAACGACCTATTATTGTTTCCATACTCATTTTTCTTATCTTTTTCTTGCCTGCCTAGCCTTTACAGCTGGGTGCACCTGTGCACTGGTGCCCTGGTCTGTCTAGCTATGTCTTATGGCTCCCTTGTGAGGTCCGGCTTGCAAGTCCCAGCACCTTCACTTACCTACTCTGCCCCTAGAGTTCCTACAGAGTTAAGCATTACTTTATATTTAAAACAATTTGAGAAGCATACAAAGCATACATCACCTGATTTTCAAGTGGCTGTGACTGTCTGTGTGTACCCTCTTCTCTCGCTTAAAGCCAGCAGCACTACGTCTCTGAACGTCCTCACCTTCTTATTAGGGCTTGCAGACTAACCAATCAGCAGTTAGGCAGCCTCCTCAGCATGCAGCACCAGCGATCTGAGTCTTTAAGGCACCAATTGTAGCGTTGGAAAAAATTACCATTAGTAAATTATCTATTACAAATACTTAGAAAAGAGACGAACGGAGATGAGGCTGAAGGCGGAAGAATTTAATGATTATAACAATAATCACAGTGAGAGATTACAAGTGGTACATCCTTCATTCTTCATTCTTCAAACTAACAGTGTATAGTGGCTTGCTTATATAGTGGAAGACAGTATTATTAGTTTCCATGGTTGTCTATGATTGGTCCAAGACAAGTACAAACATCAACTTAAAAGGCAATTCTCTTTTTAGCTAATGTATGAGCTAGCTCTTGTCAGCACAAATGTATTGATAGTGTAAATTATACTACTATATAAGGATAATAATAATTGTCATTACCAGTTACTAAGGTCTTAGGAGGAAGAAATAGGTTTGCACTTAGGAATGTGCACACAGGCATTTATTCTGGCCTGTCCTAATAATAAACACTAAAGATAATTTGAACTCTCTCCCTGTATTTCTGTTTGTGCAGACACTTAAGACACCTGTTTTCTATTACTCAAATGGTCAGTACAAATATTAAAAGGCACTTTAATATTGCAGCTTGTGGCTTAGTTAAACTTGTAGCTTTACAAATTTTAATATGATTTAATTATATAGGCCATTATTTGTTACACAAACACATTATGTTTTAGACCAAAATGAGGTTTAGGCTGAAACATGGGGACACACTTCTTTATCCCTTGTTACACCAAATATGTGCAACTTCTTGGCTCCCCCAAGGAGCAAGAGAGAGTGCAGTACCTCACTATTGTTTAGGCAGGGGGACGGCATCAGAGTGACATTCAGGTGAGACTTATAATACACAGACACATGTAATATCCAGGTAGGGCACAGCCATTGTCCAGGACAGTGGGGTTTGAGGGTTTATTTGTATATAATTTGATTATTTTAGTGGGATTATAGTATTTTGATTAAGGGGTTCTTAAATTAGGTTTAATTTACTGCTGGCATAGAGGTGTGATTACTTGGAGTGATTTTTCAGAGTGATCAGAGATTATGTGTTGGCAGGTGGCTCTCCCAGTCAGGCGCTACTCCTCCTCTGCACGCCAGGACCTCCGTCCCTTTAACTGCCCTCCTTTGCAGGCCGATGTCTATAATTGCTATCAGGCACTTGGGATAGCAAGGAGAAGGCATGGAGGAGGGTGTTCTGGGCTGCGGGGAGGGGGGGATGGCTGGATTGGGGCTGTGGCACGGAGGAGATGCCCTGGGGAGAAATGGCGACTTGACAGGGGTCCTCCCTGTCTGGTCCCCATACCCAAGGGCTCCACCTTTAGTGGGCAGCCTACTCGATCAACCTCAGTGTCTCATCCAACCAGGGCAGTGTTATGCAATGCTAGGTCCATTAGAAACAAGACGCCATTAATTGCTGATCTTGTTGGATCATCAGACCTGGCTTGCATCACTGAGACCTGGCTCGATGGAAATGCTGGCCCAATTCTTGAGTAAGCAGTTCCAGCACATTTCTTTGTGATACACCACCCAAGGTTATATTGTAGGGGTGGGATAGGGCTTTTCCTCTGGCTGATGGATCCCATGATTGGCCCCATTTATGGAAATGTATTTATAAATATTTAAGATGGGATAGATACTGGTTTATGCAATTCCAGATATTTCACAACCTTTATTATACACTGGTTAAATTACATAAAAGGAAACAAATTTCTTCTGATCTCTGTTCCAGGTATGGTAAGGAACAGGGCACCTTATTACATATACTGTGAAACTGTGAAAAAGTAATTCCATTCTGGGAGGCCATACGTCTGTGTCTGGACCTTCTGTTAGGGTTAGATTCGGCATTTCTCCCTGAGGTGTGTATTTTGGGGACCTTTGACGGTATCTTGATTGGCAACCAACGAAACCACATGGCTCTGAATTCTGCTTGTGCTAAAAAAGCTATTTTATGGCATTGGTGTGATCAGGCTATTCCTATGTATGTGGAATGGCACAAATAAATTCTATTCATGTTGCAAGCAGAAAAGATTATTGCCAGTCTAGCAGACCGTCTTCTAACCTACAAGGATGTTTGGGAAACATATGTATTATTAACCATGTGAGCTGTTTGAAGTATATTCTCAAACACCCAGATCTGTGCTGATGCTGGGTGTGGCCTCTCTTTTCTTTAAGATAAAGGATGTAATTTGTTGGGTAGCTCGGCTTTGACATCACATTATACTCCTCCTAAATACGTACCTTATATGTATTTCCGAAGACCTAATTGTCTTACATAGTTTACTTTTGTTTTTATTTTTCTCATTAGGGTTTTCCTCTTGAAATGGGTAGGGACTGAGTGGGTTGTTTGTTATGGGTGGGAGGGGGCTGGGGTTGTCTGGTTTATGTATTGTGTGTGTTTATATATTGTGTGCTTTTTGTGTTTAATTATTGTTGGCTCTGTATGCTTGAAAATCTAATAAAACATACTGAATTAAAAAACAAAACTATAGGCCTTGTTGCACTGGCTTGATTAAGGGACTCACTATTGATGACTCCTAGGTCCCTTCCCTCAGCCATAGTGCTTAGATTTACCCCTCCTGTCTAGTACTCTGTCCTTGGATTCTTGTTCCCTAGATGCATCCCCTTGTACATTTTGACATTGAGTTTCAACTCACATCAGTAGGACAGCAAAGTCACCCCTGCTCATTCACCAGTTTCAATCACATTTCCTATTAATTCTTGCATTTTTTATGGGTATGCTACTGGTTTGTATTATATATATCAAATCAATCATTAGTGTGTAGTACACTCCCCCCAAGCTGCTCCAAAGAGCCTGCAATTTTTCAATTTTTCAAAATTTATACTTTCTTACTCACATCTTGTTACTCCACTACTTTCAAAATTGGTTTCTTAGCTTTCAGATGCCAACTGGTATTTGAAATAAATTCACTAAACCCATCCACTGATTGCAAAGTGACACCTTTGAATGGGAAACTGCCGCAATATTTTAAATGTAACTTGAGCTGTAAAGGATGCCCGCTGGTGGCCACAGAAATTTGTCTGAAGTCAAGGCCAATATCTGACATTAGCTGCTGATCTTTAATGATATCCCAAATACACAGCAAATCAAAGTGTAGCCTCCTGGTTTCTAAAGACATTAATTTCAGAGAGTTTAATATTTCATTATAGTTCATGTCACCCAGTTGCTTCATGTACTTAAGTTATTCTACGCTGTACACTCTTGATATGCAATTTATCATTTTTATGTTGCTTGCATGCATGTGCAAGAAACATAGTGCCATCATCAGAGATTTCGGAGGTGTGTCACCTCCTCCTCCAATTCAGTCAGTGAACTGGCAGGCGCTGCCCCTGTAGCCAATGCATTTTGGAGCTGTCTATGACACGCTCCAAAATGCAGTAGCATACAGTCGAAAGGGGAGCTACGCCAGTGAGCAGAGATAGCCGCAGGCTCCCCCCACACGCGGGCGCAGGTGTGCCTCCAAGATACTGTGTAGCCAACGGGGTGCCCAATCCCATCGGGCTGAGCTGCATCTCCCCCCAGTTGTAGGTGCCACGCTGGAGCCCACCCCAGCGTGGCAATCAATCCATAGGCCACGGCAGTGCCCAATCCCCGTCGGCTGAACGCCAATGTCCTTGTGCCATGCTGGGAGCCCACCCCAGTGTGGCAAATGGATCCCACAATGTCTTTTTTAAAATTTTAACCTGAAAAACGCAAACGGTCCTTGGTGTCTCCGACCCTCCCCACAACCTGCACCCACCCTGCACCCAGCCTCCCGCCCCCTCACCCCATCCACACCTCCAGACTCCGGTAGCGATGATCTTGATGGACGGAACACGTCTGCACTCTTCAAAGCCGACCGCGAACTGAGGAAATGCCGGTAAGCTGTATAATGGCCTAGATAGGGGGTTTCAACTTTGTTGCATATCTCAGGCTTTTTGAATTTTTTGCACCAAATTTTCAACATGGGGTTTTTGGGACCCCTTCTTATGAATGATGTCACGGCATGGGCGTTATTAGGGCTGAAAGGGTGATTTCGAGACGTGTCTGGTGACTGCGAAATCACCCTTTGGGCCTGAATACCACCATGACAGTGACATCATTCATGAGAAGGGGTCCCAAAAACCCCATGTTGAAAATTTGGTGCAAAAATTCCAAAAAATGACTGTTTTATGAGCGCGCGCTGTGCAGTTCCTACGCAGGCTCATAAGTTCGCGAAATTTCAATATTTTCACTCCAGATTTTCAACATTGCCATTTTACCACACCTTCTTATGAGTAGTACAGCTGTCATTTTTCACATCCTGCCCAAAATGTGTTTCCGCCCATGTGTAGCACAATGGCGCACTCGGTGTGCAAACTCAATGTATGGGACACATTAACAAAATCACAGTGACACTGTTCATGAGCAGAGGTCTTAAAATGGGTATGTTGAAAATTTGGTGAAAAAATTCCTAAAAATGACTGTTTTACGAGCGTGCATTGTGCAGTTCCTACGCACGCTCGTAAGTTCGCAAATTTTCAATATTTGCACTCCAATGACTTCCAGATACCTAAACAGAACATAGAAGCAAGCAACATTCGGCATTGACAAATGCTTGTTATGATATGGATTCCACAACTAAGAGCTAAAATCTAAGTGTGGGTGAACATATCATCTGTATAATAGTAATAACACAGAAGGATCTTTTGATTTAATATTTCGTCTGATAGCCCATAATGTAGTATAAGAGTATAACTGTATCTGGGATTATGCAAGCCAAAATGCATTACACTACAGTTTTTAATGTTAAAGTGCATATCCCATTTTGTACCCCACAAGAAAAGTTCATTTAGATCCTCCTGGATTTTTGAAAAGTCAGAACCAGCATCACAGGATAGGAACCACTGATTTTGCATCATCTGCATAATTCACCACCCAGCTCTTAAGGTTGGAAGAAAAATCAGCAATGAAAATTTGAAAAACCTCTGGTGCCAAAACTGTACCCTGCGGTACTCCACTGGTCACAGGCTTCCATTCAGAATGGTGTCCTTCTAACACCACTGTCTGAAAATGGTCCATAAGTCAATTTTTAATCCAGTTTATAACTTTGGGCTGAATGTTCTTATTTTTAATTTTTTCAATAAGTGTTCAATGTGGAAGATGTGAGTAAGAAAGTAGAAATTTTAACAAAAATAAAGAAATTGGAGGCTCTTTAGTGCCGCATTGGTGTGTGAGTGTGTGTGTGTGCGTGTGTGCGCGTGTGCATGTGTGTGTGTGTGTGTGTTGGACACTAATGTTTGAGTTGAGTTTCAACTGGAAAATGATAGACCATATCTCTAGTCTTTGCAGATCAATCTGCATCTCCAAAATTCCCTTGTGGCTATTTACCCTCCCACAGAGCTTAGTGTCTTCTGTGAAGAGACTCAACTTTCCATGGATTCCTTCTCCAGTGTCACTGATGAACATATTGAAGAGTACAGGACCCGGGAGGAATCCCTGTGACACCCAGTGTGTGACCTCCTTCCTTTCTGATTTGACACCATTAACCACAACCCTCTGCTGCCTCTCCTTTGACCAGTTCTCTACCCATCTTACTAAAACCCTTGCTGCACTCAGATCCTCCATCTTCTTCGGCAATCTTCTGTGAGACACTGAGTCAATCCTTGCTGAAGCCAAAGTAGAGTAAATCCATGGTGAGGCTGCCATCCAATACTCTAGTCAATCAGTCAAAGAAAGCTATCAGGTTAGTCTCACAAGAACTGCCTGTCATGAACCCATGCTGTTTACTGTTTCAGAGTTCACTGCTCTCCAGGTAGTCCACAAGTTCCTTTTTAACCAATGACTCCATTAGTTTACCCACAACAGAGGTAAGACTGACAGGTGTGTAGTTCCCCACTTGCTCTTTGTCCCCCACCACTTATGGAGTGGAACTATGTCCGCTACCCTTCAGTCTTTCGGAACTACACCTGTCTGTAAGGAGCTATTTAACAGCTCTACCAGAGGTTCAGTCAGTTCTGCTACCTACCAGTTCCTTGAGTACTCTCAGATGCATCCCATCAGGCCCAGGGACCTTAGGAATGTTTAGGCTGCTTACTCTTTCTGAACAATTTTGCTGGTAAATACTGGATGCCTCATCTCTGGTACCCTCTTTATGACTGCCTTGATATCACTCTCTGGTAGGGGCCCACTGTTTTCCCTTGTCAAGACAGAGCAAAAGTTATCATTAAGAATGGTTGCCTTTTGCACATCCTCCTGTGTTACTCTACCTCCCTCAGATTGCAAAACAATTCCTCCTCCTTTCTTCCTTTCCCTAATATATCTGAAGAACTGCTTTTCCCCACCCTTGTCTCCCTCCTTAACATGCAGCCCATGTCTGCGTTTGCCTCCCTAATCACCTTCTTTGCTTCCTTAGTTCTCAATTGGTATTCACCCCATTCTTCCTCCCCCTGAATTTCCTTGTACCTGGTGAAGGCCTTTTGTTGGCCCTCTCTGCTTCCTTGACCCTTTCCAAGAACCATATTGGTCTCTTGTACCTGTTTCTCTTGGTTACCATTCTCATGCCTAACTCAGAGGCCTCGAGAATGGCCCTTTAATTGCCTCCCATCTCTCTTGCACATCTCCAATGCTGTGTTCCTGACTACCATATCCTGGACCAACTCCCTCATCCTGCTGAAGTCTTCCGAAATCAATTACTTCAGCCCTCGATTGGGTCTTTCTGGTTCCAAAGGCCAGCTCAGACCAAATAGACTTATGGTTGCTGGACTCTAGTGGCTCTCTTACCTGCATGCCTCCTATCACCTCCGAGTTGGTGAACACCAGATTGAACATGGCAGCCTGCCTGGTGGGTTCCTTAACCAACTGTACCAGCAGACAGTCCTGGAATGTATCCAGCAGTTCCTGACTTTTGGTGCTTCTGTCAGCTGGAATGTCCCAATTAATAGTTGTCAGGTTTAGATCATCCACCACCTATGATAACTCTCCTATTGCTACTTCCCTTTCCAGTTCTAGCCCAAGCTCCCTATCCCCCTCATCCCCTTGTTCTGGCAGTCTATAGGTAATACCCAACCATAGTTTCTTGCTAAAGGCCATCATGAGCTACACCCACAGCAACTCCATCTCTCCATTCATTCTCCAATGTATCCATCTTCCATAGCTTCAGTGTCTTTCCTGACATATCGGGCTAAGCCACCTTGTACCTTTTTCTCTAGCTCTGCTAAAGATTGTGCAACCATGGACTGTCAGGTCCCAGTCATTATCTTCTGAGGCCCAAGTTTCTGTGATGGTATGGTATGGTATGGTATGATATGGTAGTTGAGCATAACTCATTTTCAATGAGCACCTGTTTACAATAAATACAGTTGCATATATCTGTTACAAAAGATAAAATACAAGAAGGAATAGAATATTATTATAAAGAAGCAACAAAACATAACATAACATATATTGTACAGAATCAGAGAGAGATGAGGAGGCATTTTTTCACAGAGAGGGTGGTGGAGAAATGAAACACTCTACCCAAGGAGGTGGTATCCTGTAGCACAGAGGGCAGTTTTAAAAGGGCATGGAACAGGGTGTAGGGGAGGTAAAGGTGAGGGGGATGGGAGGCAGCTGCAACATAAGGTGCTAGCTGAGCATTCGAGCAGACTAACTTAATAGACCATAAGGCCTGTTTCTGCTGGCAGATTTGTATATTCGTATGTTTGTATGAATACGTGACATATGCACAAAAGTAAAAAAAAGAAACTTTTAGAGTGCATAAACCTCTATATCAAGCAGTATCCCATTTAGAACAGCAAACATAATTAATCTGAGTTTGACTAAATAACCATTGGGAAATGGGAAGGGAAGGGGAGTGGCAATGGGAGAGGTAGTGGTGGGGGGAGATGATCTAAACCTGCCAGCTATTTATTGGGATGTTCCAGCTGCCAGGAGCACCAGAAGTGATGGCTACAAGGTCCTTCTCAGTGTCTGCCATCATTGCCTGGAGCTCACTGATTTTGTTACCCCATTTTCTGGCATTAAGGCAGACCCCTTCTATCTAACACCTGATCCCCCTTGACTTTTTATTTGTCTTTCTACATTATTTTTTCCTAGTCTACTTAACATCCTGTTCTTCATGTTGACTGCAGGCATTGCGAGTCCTTCTTCCTCGGTCCCTTCACCTAGCTCAGTGTGAAACTCAACCTTCATTTTGCACACTGTACTGCTACAAGCCCCCAGATTAGGGTGAGCACTAGCTAGTTTCCCTTTCCTCCCCCCATCACCATAGTTCCCTAGCCTCAGCTCCCCCACAGTCAGTTTAACTGTCCAACAAAGACATCAGACTCCTGCCTCAGTGTACTGGACCCATCTCTTGTCAGGTGAAAACCGTCACCCTTGTACAGTCATCTGTCCCAGGGTTCCACCAAGTCACTCCAACAACAAAGTTGTCGAAGGACTTTAGAGTGACACTACTTTGTTGATGGTGATCACATTGCTGCGGCAAAGTGTCGATGGACCCAACAGCACTGGAGTCATTTACTTTTTGTGGGGGGCTTCAACCCCTGCACCCCTGCACCCCCTGGAATTATAGATTCCCAACTACGAGGGGGGATGATGTTGGGGAAGAGTGGCCAACACCAGGAGTTGGTGTATTGGTACATCGCTGCGACAACCCATTCAACACTGTGGACATCAAACGGGTTGTGTTGCTGTGCTAGATTCGCTGTCAGAGGTTCGCTCTCCCGACGTGATACACTGTCCCAGAAGTCCCCCAGTACCCATAAAGTGGTACCACCTCTCCAGACACATCCCTTCAACCACTCATTAAACTCCTTGATCACATCCCTCCTTATTCTGTCTCTCCCCCATTCCATGCAGGGAGCACCTCAAAAAAGGCCAAGGAGGATGAGTTTTGTCTTTAATCTCTCCTCAACTCTGCAAAAGTTCTGCTTCACTGTCTCCACAGTCTGGTTTGCCAAATTGTTGGTCCCCAAGTGTACCAACACCCCCAGCTGTGCCCTTCCCTCTCCACCATCCTCACTATCCTGTCTTTATCTGAAGGCACCGGACCGTCCCCTTCCCATCCAGGTCTCCTGCCACCACCCTCTTTATCCCCTGATCATTGAATTCCTGATCACTAAGACTCTTCTGGATGACTTTCTCTTGCTTGTCCCCCCAGGTGCACCCAGCTGTCCTGCCATTATTCCTGACTGACTCTGAGTTCCCCCCATGAAGTCAGGTACTTGAGTCTTATCTAGGGGTACAAAGCAATTTGCCATTTGGAAGGTGTGGGGCTGGTCATCCTCCTTATGGTAACCACTGCCTCACTTCCTGCTCACCTTCCCACCACTCTCCAACCCCTGGACCAGTGGGCCCCTGGGGAGTGGGGGTGTGGGACTGTGGCTGTGCCAGTGATGCAGCTGAAATATCTCTTGTCTTGCTGGTGCCAGCTGAGTATGGAGCTCCGCAAAGCTCCTGCAGCTGGGTTAATGCTGAAAACCAAACAAATGCAGTGCTCACTGGACAGAAGAGGGGTACAAACTACTGCTAACAGTGCAAACTTTAAGAAGGAATGCACTCCAGAATTGTGGTCAGTGGGGACCATTGAAGATGTAGATTCAGAGACAGTAAAATGCTCCACTTAAGTTTTTAAAACAGTATTGTCGACAGTTCACAATTCACAATCCTCACCAAATAAATTTACAGACAGCCACCAACTGTGTCCCAGTTGCCCTGGGGCTTCACTGTGCTAGGGTTTCGTCAGGAGGCGGTAACGTTTACTAACTGACAACCTTTTAAAGTCAATGATGTCATGAACATGTGACCCCACATTACGTACTTAATTAAAAAAGTAATAAAATAATGATTAAACCATGAACAACACATTTGCATATGTTGCCTTACTTGATTCAACAATATCTACATTAAATTTAAAGTTTTTAAAGTAAACTTATTGTCATTGTATCTCAGTAGCCACAACTCATTACACAAATTATTCATTTTTATTTATTTTATTTAAACATTTGATAACTGGGAAAAACACACTAAGCCAAGGCTAATTTCCAGGTGCGACCCAGGTGTGAGGGGGAGAGAGTTACAACATTATACATACATAGAATATGTATAGAATAATAAAAAAAAATAGAATAGATACATGAGAACATTACATACAATCACATAATTTTTTACAAAGGAGTTATTTACATTCAGTTGCATATATACAGTTATTTACAATAAGTTGCATGAATGCAATGATATATAGTACAGAGGTTGTGATGTTTAAACCATGTTAATTTGGCTAAAGGCAGACTAGTTGCAGTTACAAATGTGGAAGGGAAGTTGACGAAGTTGAGATTTAATGGAGTTGTGTGAGGATGAGTTTCTGAGGGGCTGGGGAAGCTGGTTCCATAGATAGGGGAGAAGGTAGGAGAAGGCAGATTTGCCAGCTGATGAGGATAGTTTGGGGAGGGAGAAGGAGCGTGAGTCCCTAGAGCGCAGCGAGTAAGGAGAAAAGACTGCAGGAGTTAGTTTCTTGGCCAGGTGGAGGGCAGTAGTTCAAACCAAAATTTGGAAATAAAAGACAGTGGAGTGTGGTGGAATAGTGGCTCTCGAGTGTGAGCCTGACTGACAGGAGGGTGGGCCGTGAGTCCAATTCTGCTGCACCTATATGGGAAAGGATGAAGTAATAGGCACTCTGACTAGTGCTGGGACCCTGCACCACGGCTACCAGATCCAGCTCCTGACCGGGCTCGCTTCTCGTGTGGCTATGGATCTCCTAACCTGACCACCCACACAGCCACCTCTGGACCCAGGATTACTGTAATTCTCTAAAACAGTTTCTACTGCTTGTTTGATTCTCTTTTTTACCTGCCTGCTCTGACTTGCTCTACTCCCTGTACCTCATAATTTTGTCTGTTTCTCTTGCATTTTCTGGACTTTACAGCTATCTACCCCTCTGCCCAGTGGCGCCAGGACAAATTGAGATTGTTCTAGCTAGTCCCTGGCCACCCTCCCTCCCCTTCCATAGTTAATGTCTCTACTCTGCCATCTCTGGCCATAGTCTACACACACCCTGATTTAACTTCAGCATCACTCCCTTTTGTCCTCACCTCACTAAGACTAACCGTCTGTCTGCTCCCCCCTAGATCCAGCCGCTGACCGGGCTCGCTTCTCATACGGCCACGGCTCTCCTAGCCTGACTGCCCACACTGCCACCTCAGGACCCCATGGCGACTCCTGCAAAGCTGGGTAAACTTTCAGCCCGGACCGGGGAAGCCGAGAGCAGCTGTGATTGGTTGCTTCCTCAGTGCAGGAACCCCTGATTGGACCCCCATTTTGGCCTCTGCTCCTGATTGGCCCCTCTTTCTCTGTGCTTCTCTGGGCTTAGCGCCCATTCATTTTCATTGAAAGTGCCAATAATTTGCTTTTATAGATTGGCTTATGTAATTGTTTCTCTCTCTGCGTAAAATGCCATGCATTTTTTTTAAGTGATAATACCGCCTTAGAACTCCCGCTGTAACTCGGGATTACTGCAATTCTCTGAAACAGTTTCTACTGCTTGTTTTATTCTCCTTTTTGCCTGCCTGCTCTGACCTGCTCTACTCCCTGTACCTCTTAATTTTGTCTCTGTTTCTCTTACACTTTCTGGGCTTTTCAGCTGTCTACCCCTCTGCCCAGTGGTATCAGAACAAATTGAGATTGTTCTAGCTAGTCCCTGGCCACCCTCCCCCCCCACCTTCCATAGTTAACGTCTCTACTCTGCCATCTCTATCCATAGTCTACACACACCCCGATTTAACTTCTGCATCACTCCCTTTTGTCCTCACCTCACTAAGACTGTCTCTCTGCTTCCCCCCCTTAGATCCAGCCCCTGACCGGGCTCGCTTCTTGTGCGGCCGCAGCTCTCCTAGCCTGACCGCCCACAGCACCACCTCAGGACCACAGGGAGAGTCCTGCAAAGCCAGGTAAGCTTTCAGCCTGGACCCGGGAAGCCGACAGCAGCTGTGATTGGTTGCTTGCTCAGTGCAGGAACCCCTGATTGGACTCCCATTTTGTCCTCTGCTCCTGATTGGTCCTCTTTCTCTGTGCTTCTCTGGGCTTAGCGCCCATTCATTTTTATTGAAAAATGCCTAAAATTTGCACCCACCCCTCACCCCCTCCTACCCTTATTAGATAGACCTTAGCTCCGCCCATCCCTTCCCTGACCCTCCCTGCTTCAGTCCCCATTGGTCCCTTCCAGGTATCTGCCTCTCAATTCTCTCTCATCAATCCTTCCACCCAGCTTACCCTCCCTCTCTGTTCCTCCCCAAGTTTTTCTTTTTTCTTTTTTTTCTTCTACTGATTTCTGCCCCTCCTCACACTCTCCTTTCACATCCTTGGTGCCTCTGCTCTGATACCTCTCGCATACCTACTGAACATGTTTACCCTCCCAAATATGTTGATTTATCTCACTATTCTCACATCCCTGCCTCACCTCTCCTACCTGGAGCCTGCTACCCCTCCTCCACTCCTACCTACCAGCTTGATACCCCACATCGCCACCTAGGCACACTACACTATGAGCACTACTCTCCCCCAAGGACCTCTCAGGCCCCTGATTGGCTGCTCTGCATCTCCTCCAGATTTGGGCCATGGAGCCTCCTATTTCCTCTGTCATACATGACGTCGCTCTGGGAAAAACGCCAGCACCACCAGATATATCATCACAAGCAACAAATCCCTAATCTATCCTTCAAGAAACTCCATTTGTACAAACTGAAGCTCCTGCTCCTCCACCTGCTGATATCAGAAACGTGCACCCTAACCCAGGCCCATGCGCTACTAGCGCTGCCTGCCATGTGAAAACTTCGGGGGCGGGGGAGGCTGATCATTGCTACCATTAATATTTGCAGCCTGATCCCCAAGCTTGGTGCTGTACGAGTCTTTGTAAACCAACACAGACCTGACATCCTCACAATTGTTAAAACTTGGCTGATGCCTAAAATTCCAGACTTGGCAATTGAACTACCAGGGTATAATGTGCACAGGCTGTATCATATGTCCAAAAGAGGACGGGGTTGTGCAATCTACGTCAAACACTATCTCATGAGGTGCACCATCTCAACCCCTCTCCATGACTCTGCAGCTCAGATCCTACCAATTAAAAGTACTTTTAGGGGCACACAACTAAGCCCTCACAGTTATCGCGGTTTGCATCCCCCAAAAGACCAAGGGAAAAGCCTTACAGCTGTCCTGGACTTTATCAAAACCCAACCTATATTAGGGTTGCCACCTTTGGATGAGATGAAAACTGAATACTAAACCACACCCCCAACTCCACCTCTAACCCCGCACCTTTTATGACTAATGAGGACATTATTTGGACTCTGATTCGCTTGATTTATTCAGAATTGCTGCTGATATTGCATTGTGTACAACTTCTTTAAATTACATCATGATTACTATTTTTGGTTTGTTTGATTTAGATTTAAATATTTTAAATGTCAGTGTGTGTTAACATTTGGTGGGGTTAGAGAAGGGGTTTAGGTGACTTTGCATTCTGTGTACACAGCTTAGCTCACGCATTGAGTGACTACAAGGGCACCTCTGGCAACTGGCTATTTTGGATCAGGTGGCCTTTTCTGGTAAAACTCTTGCAATAAATAAATAAACTACACCAGTAATGGTGGATGAGTTGTAATTATAAATATCATCTTGCTATTTCAAGATGTGCTACTGTCTCTCCCATTGCTCCTACTCTAAAGTTATTTATTTTTCCAAATTGTTTAGAACAAGGGGGCACAATTTAAAGATAGAGGGGGGACAGCTCAAGGATAATGTGAGGACATTTTTTTTCACAGAGAGAGTGGTGGATATATGGAACAGCCTTCCTGAGGAGGTCGTTGGGTCTAAAACAGTGGGAGAATTCAAACATGCATGGGACAGACACAAGGCAATTATAGTGGGGGGTTGCAGGAAGTAGGCTGTTGGTTAACTAGAATCTGCGGCTTATCCAGTAGGTAGGGAAATGAGCAGACTGGGTAGGCCAAGTGGTCCTTATTTGCCATCAAAGTCTATGTTTCTATATTTAACCAGAAGTAGCACACTAAGCTAAAGTTTGTTTACAGGTGCGATCTGGGAGCACAGAGAACTTAAGTGACTTGCTCAGGATCACACAGTATGCAAGTGGGGGCTCTGGGATTCAAACCCAGGACTCCAGATTTGCAGCTCAGAGCCTTAAACCACTACGCTATACTGCATCCCAATTTGTATTGTCAGAGAAGTTTTTAAAAGTGGTAGGAACTATTCTATGCTGTTAAATACCCTATTTTTTCCAAGTCAGTCATACATAGCAAATAGCATGATATGTAGCATGGAGGCAGTATAGTACAGTGGTTTAAGGCTCTGAGGTGCAAACCTGAAGACCGGGGTTTGAATCCCACAGCCCACACTTGCATACTGTGTGACCCTAAGCAAGTCACTTAACTCCCTTGTGCTCCCAGGTTGCACCTGTAAACAAGCTTCAGCTTAGTGTGTCTCATCTGGTAAAAAAACTAATAATATTTTGAGAAATCTTTGATAAATTACTTAAATTTGCAGTGCCATCAAATCTAGATTGTGTTCCTTTCACCTCATCAGCTACTGTTCTCTCTCTCTCTCTCTCTTCCTTTTCTCATTTCTGTGGCTTAGCATGACATTAGCCAAACTGTTCTGTGTGCATCTGAAAGGCCTGGAATGGTCTTCCTGGAATATCCAGGTAGTATGAAAATTGACAGCAATAACTACTGAGGAGAGAGAGGTGTAGCATTGTTAAAAATTAAATAAAATATTAGATTATTAATTTAACAAAAAGGGGCTAACAAATATTAGAATATAGGACAGACCCTAAAAGAAAAACTGATGAGCATGTAAAGGTATAAAAGTATTCCTTATCACAGCAGTCAAAGACTATAATCATAATGCAGCCTTGAAAGGATTAGGCTTATCTGCTGCTAATGGTCTTAATAGCCCTACTTTACACCTCTCAGACTGACTGGTATACAAACAGTGGTCTGCATGAGTGACATCAGAACTTGTTTATAACCTGAACATGCAAATAAAATGGTGAAGAATTTAACAAAATCTGTTTTACAAGTATGTGAGCATTCAAAATGGCTGAAAAAGTACTGCCTCTGAATAAAACTGGATTAGCAGATAAGGTTTCTGAAACATAGATTATACAGTCCACACTGGGACAGGAGACAATCATAATGTGGTGCCTGTCTGAAGGCGCTTTTACACACAGGTTTATGTAACAGAATAACTGTTACGGAAGCAGTATTCCGTTACATCCCTTGTGTGTAAAGTGCATCTGTTTCATTCCATAGGCGAACGTTCGTCCAAACCGCAATCTCTGCTTTTCACGGTTTGCACCATTGTGTTCCGTTTCGCCAGGTTGTGTAAAACAGCCATTCCGAAGCGGTGCACAAACAACAATAGAGCAGCAATCTCTGTGGGGGTGCCAAAACATAAATGGAGGTGGGAGCTGCCGGAAAACTCACGGAGTGTAAAGGGATCCTAAAAACGCAACAGAGCACAGCGCGCCACAGGTAACAGTCATTTAGTTTTAAAAACTTGTGTGTAAAAGTGCCTTGAATGTCTAAGGGTTTCAGAAACATGAAGGTGTTCATTAAGGTGGTATTGTTTACCCTTCCCAGGAATAACCTTCCAGTTTGCTGGTGTGAAGTTAGAGGTGACAACTTTCAGACAGAAACACATTTGGCTCTTTCATGTGCCCTGCACTTGAAGGCACTTCCTGATTAGTATGTACTACAAGCAAGCACACTGAAATGTCAGACACTTGCTTACAGTCAAATGAGAAGAAAATTAAACAGTTAGTAACGGTTCTCACAGATGCTGCTTGACCCACCATAAAAACTGAATTTGGCAATGGAGAAAACAGGAGGACCGGATCTGGACCTAGAAAACCGAATCCATTCGGTCAACAATCGAGTAGGTGGTAACCTTAATAGGTGCTGAGACTATTATACTAGGCGACTTCAATATAAATTGGCAGGCATCTGATGCTGCTGTCTCTCAGGAAACTATATCATCAGCTAACCTCTCACAAATGGTTGTCTCCTCCACCAGAAAAACTACAAAACAGGCCCTAGTGCCCTTCTGGACTGAGTTCTTACCAGTCATCCTTCCCATATCTCCAGCACCTCGGTCCTTCCTGACTCACTAAATGACCACTCCCCTGTTATCTGTGTGTGGTCAAACAAATTCTGCAAGCCTCCGCCTAAAGTCATCACCAGCAGAGTCATCCCATGAGGTCAACTAAATCTCCTTAAATCCTGCCTCAGCCTGCATGACTGATCCCCCATTTACCAATCTACAGATGTTAACTCAGTTCTCAACTACTTTATCTCCTCCTTCAATGTGGCATGTGACTCCTACGCCCCACTCAAAAAACAAAAAGTAAAGGCGCACTGCAACCCATGGCTAACTGGTGAGCTTCTAGCACAGCTAAAATCCAAGGACCACCTCTGGGCTCTAGCTAGGGCCTCCGGTGCCCAGCACGACATACAGAACTACAAACGTGCCAGAAACAACTGCACAAAATCCATTCGACTACAGAAAAGCATGTACTACAGAGAAGCTCTTTTCAACACCTGGGGAAATGGGTCTGAGTTTTGGAGAAACATCAAAGAAGTCACGGGGAAGCAACCCAAATCCTCCCCAACTATGCTAAAGGTTGACGAGTCCATCACTCTTGATCCCCTGGTCATTGTAAACACCTTCAATGATGCGTTCACTGACCTAAGCAGCGTTATCCCCCCAGACTTGTTCCTGGATACAACCCCCACTACCCCCTGTGGCTATCCTACCCTGTCAAATCACCCGCCCTTCTGCTTCAAAACAGTTAAGCTGCACGAAGCCCGGAAGACACATCACCAAGGCAATCTCCAAGTCAAGAACTAGTGGGGACTCGCTAGACCTCAAACTGCTATCTCTTACCCTTGATGAGGTACTAGTCCCATTAACACATATTTTCAACCTCTCCCTCAGCCTCAGTCAGTTCCCCAACAAATGGAAAGCTGCTCAGTTACACCAGTCCACAAAAGCGGGAATAAGACCTTCCATGGGAACTATTCGACCAATTTCTATACTACCTCCTCTCTTCAAGGCTCTCGAACACGTAGTGGCCGACCAACTCACTGACTACCTGGAAAAAAACAATCTCCTATGTACACAACAGCTTGGTTTCAGAAAAGGACACAGTACCTCATCTGCCTTACTGGAATTCACTGGAGCACTACACAGCACCTTGGATAAGAGTCATGTAGTGGGGTCAGTATTTGTCGATCTGACCAAGGCATTTGACACTGTCCACCATCATCTGTTGATTAAACAACTCTAGCTTACAGGCCTGTCCCCCAACGCTGTAGCGTGGTTCAATAGCTACCTGCAAAATTGGTTGCAAAGAGAGAAAATTGCAGGTTTCCTCTCAGATCCCAGACTGATCCGCTCTGGAGTCCCTCAGGGGTCCATCCTGGGCCCACTACTCTTCAGCCTTTTCCTTAACACCCTCACAAAATCCTGCCCTGAACAACTCATCTTCTATGCAGATGACGCTGTAATCTTCTTCTCCCACAAGGACCCAGTGATCCTACAACTCAATCTTCAGCAAGGCTTTGCCTCTGTGGAAAACTGATTTAGCAGTCATAAGCTGGTTATCAACCATAAAAACACCAAGGCAATGCTCTTTAACAGCCCTCACAACAGGCATAAACTTCACCCCCTCACTATTTCAACTTGCCTTGGAAGCGCCCTTGAACAGGTGCAGTCATTCAAATACCTAGGGATAGCTTTGGACTCAAATCTTTCCTATGTGGACCACATAGATGGTGTGACCAAAACTGCAAACATGTGTTTAGGTCTGCTATACTGTCACAGACAACAACTCATGGAGGAAGCTCTTAAGATCGCCGTCCAGAGCTCGGTGGTCTCCATCATTGACTATGGTCTAATCATCTACAGCTCTGCTTCCGCCACTACTCTCAGGCTAATATCGACATCCCTTAACAAGGCCTGTAGGATCACCTATGGCATACACCGTCTCACACATACATGTGACCTCTATGCCCAATCTGGATGGCTTCAGCTTTCCAACCACATAAAGTATCTAACCTGCACCATGGCAAAGAAAATCACCATGGGTCTTACCCCTCCTGGAGTCCAAGCCTTACTGAGTCAAAGACTGACTCCTCGTACCACCAGGGGCTCTGAATCCCAGCTCCTCCAGGTACCCCGGTGTCGCACCTCCCAGGGCCAAAGATCCTTTGCCCACAGAGCGCCCAGCTGGCTAGATGAGTTAAGCCCTGACATCTCCTCCACTGCCACTCTTGGATCATTCAAATCTAAGCTCCACCTCCATCTCGCTGACTCTAGCGCCTGTGACTGTTACCTATGGTCACCATGGTCCACTCTCTATTCTCCACCTCCTTAGCACTTATTATCCCCCTCTCTCCCTCTTTCTCCCAACTCCCTCCCTTCCCCCTCCCCCCCTCTCCTTCCCTCCATAAGCACTTCACCCTGTTATGTTTAGCTCTGATACCTCTGCTCTGTGCTGCTGGCAAAGCCACTGGCTGCTTTCACCTCCCCTTATGTGACCATACCCACTTTGTGTTTTCCTTTATCCCCCACTTTCCTCCTCTCCACTCCATTCCAGATTGTTACACTGTCTTCTCCAATGTTACTTCACACTTATACTGTTTATCCTGTCTATTGCATTGTTTCTCCCATGGGTACTATTTCTGCTACCTTACTTACTGTATTGTACTGCTTTCTGACATGGAACCTTTGTAAAAGAGCCTTGGCTCAAAGGTATGTTGTAATCCTAGACTTAAATAAATAAAAACTAAACAAAATAAAAGAAACATAGTGGCAAAAACGGTGATGGGCGCTAACCCAAGGGAGGAGAGGAGCGTGCAGTGGTGTGTTCTGAAAGAGGAATTTGTTACAAAATGGCAAAAAGTGTGGAATAAGGATCCCAGCCTGGATAGTGAGGTGGAGGGGGTGGTGTTGTACACAATGTCTGCGTAATCAAAGATGGGAGTGATCATTTTTGTTAGCAGTGTGTGTCTAACAGGTAGTGGTTGGGAGTCACGGTTTCTGTAAAGATGAGCAAGCTTTGGGCGAAGCTTCCAAGTGATGGCATCTGTGTGGGTTGAGTAGTTTAGCAGGGGGTCTTGCCATACTCCTATGTATTTACAGGAAGAGATTGGGTTTAGTGTATGTCCATCCAGGGTGGTGATTGGGGGCTGGGTCTTCTTGCCAGTTTTGGGCTGACCCAAAGATCATGGAAACAGTTTTGGAGGTATTTATTGTGAGATTGTTTGCACAAAACCAAGAGTGCATGTTGTTGTAGTCGTGTTGTAGTAGAGAGTGGACGTCACTTAGAACAGGGCTGGATGTGAAAAGTGTAGTATTGTCTGCATGCATATGTATTTGGGACCTTGTGCAGACTTCGGGGAGATTGTTGATGAAAAGGGAGAATAAAAAATGACCTAGGATTAACCCTTGGGAATACCAGCGAGGCTGGGGATGTGGAGTTGCAATCCTGACTGACTGTTGCCTATTTTTGAGGTAGGATTAAAATCACTGTACTGGGGGGGGTCCTGGCTCAATGAATTTGTCAAGAAGCAGGGGGTGGGAGACAGAATCGAAGGCCTGAGCCAAATCGACAAAACTAGCAGCAGTTAGTTGGCCTTGGTCAGAGGCAGATTGGATATGTACAGTTACGCAGAGGAGGGAAGATATTGCTGAGTGGTGCTTCCTGAACCCAGATTGGTATGGGGAGAGGTAATTTTTGGGCAGGCAGTATCGCCTAAAGGTTAGAGGAATGAGCTGTGAATGAGCTTGGCACATCCAGCAGACCAGACCTGGGTTTGATTCTCACAACCTCCACTTGCATACTGTGTGACTCTGTGCAAGTTACTTAACCACCCAGTGCTCCCAGGTCACCCCTGAAAATAGGCAGTTGTGCCTAGTGGGCCTTACCTGGTTACCAAAGAATAAAATAAAATAAAAAATTAAAAAAAATTTGTGGATCTGAGAAAGTCAGTTAGTCTGGTCTGGACAAGAGACTCTTGCAATTTGGCAAGAGAGGGGAGGAGGGAGATGGGAAGGTAGTTTCCGGGGACTGAGGGGTCACCACCCTTGTGGAGAGGGATGACACAGGCTGATTTCCATGCAAGGGGGATCTTACTAGACTTGAAGGACAAATTTAGTAGGTATGTGAGAAGAACTGCTATAGCTGGTGCTGAAATGTATATATGCTTGGGGTAGATGCTGTCTGGGATGGAGATGGCAATGTTTAATGTGTAGAGGGAATTAAGCACTTCTTTGGGAGATGTAGGAGTAAGGATGAAATTGTTTTGGGCAGGGCATTGGGGGAGGGAGAAGTGACCTGAAGGTGGGAGTGAGGACTGGTCATGAAGGGCAGATGTGGTGAAAAAGTTGTTTAGGGTTTCTGCTACTTTGATGGAGTCAAATATGCTTTGGTCATTTAGCTTGAGAAGATGGGTGCACATCTAAGAAGGAGGTCTATAAGGGAGTGGACCACCTTCCAGAAGGAGGACGGTAGGGCGGTATTTAGGCGGGACTTAAAGTAATCTGCCTTGGCTCGTCTTATCGCATTGGTGCAGGCATTTCTTGCTGTGCTGTAAACCTGTCTGGTTTGAGGGGGTCAGTGTGGATTTATAGAGGGACCAGGTCCTATTATGACTTTGCAGAGGGCAATTAGGGTGGTAAAGATCAATGGGTGGTGGCGCTTTTTGACCAGGGGGACATGGGAGTCCCAGACCTGTTTAAACATCTGCAGGAAACTGGAGAGGGTTGAATCAATATTGGGTGCAGTGTAGACAGGGTCCCAGTCTGCAAATTGTACATCATGAATGGAGCTGGTGTTCAGTAAGTTAAAAGCATGACTTCAAAAAAGAAACACTAGGAAGAAAAAGTAAAGCAAACCAGTCAAATTCATGACATTCTTTCTATGAACTAAATGACTGAGTTTCCTTCAAAGGATAGATAAAGTTCAAAAAGGGAGGATTGGTCAGACCAGAAGCCAAGAGCAGTCCACAATAAACTATGTTATGCTGCAGCTTTGCAAAAACCAGCAAGATACTGGGCTGTATAGCAAGGGGGATCTGCTCTAGAAGAAGTGAGGTGATCCTTCCCCTGTACAGGTCACTGGTCAGGCCGCACCTGGAATACTGTGTGCAGTACTGGCACCCATTCCTGAAGTACTAAATAAAGTAGTAAAAATTTTTATTCATACAAAAATGAATATGGATAGCTCCACTGAGCCGAGGCTCATTTACAGTGAGGTCCAAATTTCAGCTTCAGTTACTCATACATTAGTCACACACTTGATACAGTATATACTTAATGCAACATTGCACAATATAAGAAAAAACTAACATTTGATAACATGCCACAGTAACCACATACATTACAGGTGTAAAAAATAAAAATACATACACAGTATCAGTAAAGTGCTCTGTTGTCATATCTTAATTTAAGACAAAAGTAGACTCATATTATTTCCTAGTTTATATATGTTTCCTATTCTAGTACTCCATCACTGTTCATATACTCAGTATACCGCTGTTTAATTTATCTGGATTTCTCTGTTCAATGGTCTCAAGCACCGTGGTAATTTATTCCACAAAACTGGTCCAATATATGTAAAATGGTTTCTTCCAAATTCCATTATAAGTTTGGTCAATATACATTCCAGACCTTCAGCTGAATGTAGGCCACTTGTAGGCATTTTAATGCAAATAGTTTCCATAATATAATCAGGATCTTTCCCCAAAATACACTTTGCTATGAATATCATTATGCTTAGGTCTCTTCTTTGAGACAAAGAAATCCAGTCCAATTCCTTACACATATCTTTTCTATGGGTCCTTTTTGGTACACCCTAATAAATCTGGCTACTTTGTTATACATGACATCCATTTTATATAACTGTGTTTTTGATGCACCTTCGTATACCAAGTTTCCATATTCCATTATGGGTAATATCATAACATTTACTATAAGCCATCTAATCTCAAGTGACATGCAATTTCTAGTTCTATTCAGTGACCCTAGGCATTTCCTTACCTTTTATAGGGTTGCATCGATATGGATATCCTATTTTAGGTGTTCATCCACGTGGACCCCCAAGTATTTATGGTTGTCCACTTGTTCCAATATAACCCCTGTAGAGTTTACAATTTGTAGTTTATTTTCATCTAAATTTACCTTTTTACCTCTTTGGAATACCATAACCTCCTATTTCTTTTCATTTAGAACAAGTCTGGAACTTAGCAAGAAATCTTGTAAATAGTCAAAAGCTTTTTGCAACAGTGGCTGAATAGATACCATCAGACATCAAACTGTTGGAAGGAGTGCAACGTAGAGTGACTAAGATGATCCAGGGGTTGGTGAGAAAATCCTATGAAGGGAGGCTGAATGTGCTTAACATGTACTCCCTAGAGGAGAGGAGAGATGGGGGGATATGATCGAGACCTTCAAGTACCTGAAGGGGATAAACAAAGCTAACTCAGGAGAGATATTCAGGATCAGAAGAGGGAGGGATACCAGAGGGCATCAACTGAGACTGGAGAGGGAACATTCAGGAGAAAAATGAGGAGACATTACTTCACAGACAGGGTGGTAGACAAGTGGAACACTCTACCTGAGGGGGTAGTTTCATGTGGAACAGTGGGCAGCTTTAAGAGGACATGGGATAGAGTGAGGGGGTAGGAAGGGTGGGGCAGCTGCAAGATGAGGGGCTAGTTGCACAATCGAGCAGACTCAATAGACCATTTGGCCTGTTTCTGCTGGCAATTCGTATGTTCATATTGCTGCGATTAATTCAGGAAGTCCTGTGCTCTCCAGTACACTTCTGGCTGAAAAAGAGTTTAATTGAAATGCATTAGAAATGTTTAATGCAATCACAAACAATGACAGTTTTACTTGACATAATGTAGTGGTTTCCTTAAACTAAACAATAGAACAACATTCCTAGACTTAATCAATGTATATGAGAGCCTTACAGTGCAGGTGGTTGAGGGGGGAGAATTTTAAGTAAAAAGATCATTTATCTTGTTACATCATATCAGAAACTAAAGCTGCTATAATCACAAATAGGGGTTCAAGTCACAACATCAATCAATCAATCTTTATTTTACCAGGTAAAACACCATTGAATAATACTCACTTACAAGATGGACCTGGGTATGTTTACAAGACATTACAAAGAAAACAAGGAATTCATAAGGTAGTACAGGGTGTATTACAGACAATAAATAAAAGCAGCAAGGTAGTGCAAAAATATGTATAGTATACGCTATGCAGCATACAGTAGACAAAATACTGTAAGTGCACTGGAAGTTAATATATACACACTGCCACAAGGTAAATTGAGAGAAGAGTGCAGAAATAAGGCAGAAGGGACATTTTAGTAAGGGTGGGGAGTCCAGAGCCAGAAGAAAAGGGTGTAAATCAATGCTGAAAGCAGTTCAAGACTTAATGAAGGCATGTGCCATCAAGGATTTAAAGGTGGTCAGTTTGACATTGATAGCAATTTTCAGTATCTTTCAGATGCTGTTCCAGAGAACAGTCAGGGCATGACTTCTAGAAGCCTCACCAAAGCGTATTCTAACCCTGAGGATGACTAAAGTGATATAGGAGAGACTCCTAAAGGGGTAGTTCCTCGCAGAACAGGCAGGCAGACAGTTCGAGATATACTGCGGCAGCCTGTTAATTATTGCTCGGTAAGTCCAGGCGACTGCATTTTTCTGCCATCTAAGTTTAAGGGATAGCCATACAAGTTCTGAATATAAGGAGCAGTGATGAATAGAATAAGGGGCACCAGCAATAAATCTTATTGCACAGTGGTAGAGAGCGTCAGGCTTTACTAAGGTGGTACTAGGGCCTTACCCATAGAGAAAGTCCATGTAATTAAGGACTGGAAGAAAGGTGGACTGGACCAGATGAATTTTTGCTTCATGTGCGACGAGGTACCTGATACGGAAGAACAGACCAAGCATTTGACTTAGCTTTTTTGCTAGCTCTTTGATATGGTCAATGAAGGACAACTTATGGTTGACCCAGAAATCCAAATACTTGAATTTGGTTATGAACTCCAAGTTTTCCCCCAGTAGGGTGGTAATTTGTAGTCCAGGCAGTGGTCAGATGTTTTAGCTGAAGGTGGAAGAAGCATTGCCTTGGTTTTGTTGCCATTTAGCAAGAGCTTTAGATGAAGGAGATTTTGCTGCAAAAGGTTGGAGTCTAGTTGTAAATCTCTGCAAGCAAGCTCTGGGGTGGGCCTGTCAATGTAAAGAAGAGCATCATCTGCGAACAGATGGATATTGGCAGATGTTATACCAGAATTAATGTTATTGATATAGATTGCAAATAGTAAGGGGCCTAAAATGGATCCTTGGGGCACACCTCTCATGAGAGGTTTTAGCAGAGAGAGGTCACTATCTGCTTTAATGTGCTGTTGACGGCTGGTTAGAGAGATAGAAAACCAGTTTAGTGCTTGGGTATCCAGATCAATATTTTGTAGTGAAAGCAGGAGCAGGTCATGATCCACGGTGTCAAAGGCCTTGCTAAGGTCAAGAAATAAACCACAGACATGGTTTTTGCCATCCAAAGAATTTAATAAGTCATTGGAGACCTTAGCAAGGGCTGAGACCATACTATGACATGGCATGAATCCAGATTACACCAGGTTCAGAAGGTTGAAAGTCTCCAAATATTGTCAGATCTTTCAATTGACAATTTTTTTCAAGTAATTTAGAAAGATGCGAAGGAGGGATATGGGACAGTAATTGTTTAAATCACACGGATTGTCAGACAAGAATAGAGGACTAACATGGGCAGTTTTCCAGACTGGAGGGAGAATGCCCTGTGAAAGGGACATATTGAAGAGGTGTGTGATGGAGGGGGGTGACAAAACATGTTAACCCATTTTTATATAATAAGGGTCAATAAGGTCAGTGCCTGTGCCCTTCCGGGTACCGAGATGCAGGAGATGATCCTCCACTTGTTTTATTATGACAATGCAGAAGGAAAAATGAGCATCATGAGAAGGAAAGGCGAGGGTTAGACTGGACAAGCCCTGGGATGCAATTTGCGCACGTAGGGTATTAGCAGGGAAAGAGTCAAATGCTAGCCTGGCAGTAGCAAAATGATTGTTAAGGAGGTCTAAAATTGTTTGCTTGTTGGTGGCATAGGAGATTTTTACAGGGAGAGAGTTAGCTGGGTGGTGTCCCCAATTGGGGGAGGATGCTAATTCATCTCTAAAATATCTAGCTTTTTCAGCTCAAGTAAGTTGGGTGCATTGGTTTCTTACGATTCTAAATGCAGACCAGTCAGCCAGGAGTTTGGTTTTCCATGCTTTTCTCCATAGTGTGTCCCTGTGGTTCAACATAGTTTTCAGGTTAGCAGTAAACCATGGGCAAGACTTTTTCCTGGTATGCATTTTTTTTTTTTTTATAATTCAAGGTTTATTAGTTTTCACAATTACACATGAGAGCAGCTCCATACACGACTTATAGAAATACACATATGAAATGTTCATACAGATGTTAAAGAGGCTGCTCCCCAACCCCTCCCCCACCCCTACCCACCCTCCATCAGCACAGCTCAGATTATCTGAAGTATACACCAGCATAACTTGAATGATTACTTGGAAAGGTAAGCTAAATACAAAGCAGCATATGAAAGGGTTCCCAAATTCGTTTGTATTTGGCCAACCTATTGTTTAAACTAGCCACCATTTTCTCCATTCTGAGATTGGCCAAGATCTCTTTAAGACACTCCAAAAAAGGAATGTCCTCACTGTCCTTCCAATGTCGAAGTACAACCTTTTTAACTGATAATGAAATTAAGGCCATGTAATATCTTCTAGATGAGACTGGTATGGAAGTATAATCTCCCAACAGGCACACCTCCGGCGTGAAAAGATCGGAGAGGCCCAAGAGGGGATCCATCCTCTGTCGGATATCACCCCAGAGAATAGAAACTTTCGGGCACGACCAGATTATATGATACAGCGTCCCTTCCTCCTGCTCACATCTGGAACATGAGACGGAGTCTGTAAGACCAAACCTGTGGAGCTTCTGGGGAGTATAATATATATTATGCAAGATATGGAATTGTGCTAATCGCAGTCTATCCTGCGTAATATATTTGTGAACATTTCTCCAAAGAGCTGCCCAGTCTATTTCTAGCCTAGGGAAATACATTGCCCAATATGTCTTCAGTATGAATACTTCGGGATATTTGTAATTATCTAAGCTTTTGTAAATATCGGATACCGAATGTCGATGCCCCATTAATGATAGCAACATGTCCTGGAACCTTTTCCTATCTGAAAGAGGCGGGACCGGTCTGAATTCTTTTGCTAACAAGTACTTTAGCTGGTAAACTTTAAAAATGGACTTAGTAGGTATGTCAAATCTGCTCAAAATAGTAGTGACTGCGAGCCATGAGCCGTCTTGCGCCACTAAGTGAGCAAGCCTGACATTACCCAGTTGTGGGAGCCAATTGAGACTGATTGGCTTGTTATCAATTTTTATGTTGGGGTTACCTCCAACGGGTTGGGCCAAGTCAGTAACCTGTCTATATTCCATACTTGAACATATCTGTGCATGTACCTTCACCGAGATCGCCAATGGGGTGAATTTCAACTGGGGGGGAGGTTGCTCGGCCTTATATGAAGCAATGATAATGGTACCAGGCCACACTGCTTAATAGCAGTTAGCTCTATTCGCAGCCATATCGGGAGGCCCTCTTCTGGATCAGCTTCACCCACGTTCCCCAACCATCTCAAGTATTTTACTACGTGACTCGCCCAGTAGTAAAATATCAAAGATGGGAGGTGGAGACCTCTTCTATTCTTGGGGGTGGCCAGTTTGTAATATGCAATTCTGGGCTGTCTTTCAGCCCAGATAAAATTTGTTATCATTGCGTTAACTTTACGGAACCAGGAGATGGGAATCCATATATTGAGCAGATTCAATGGGTAAAAAATTCTGGGGAAAAAGTTCATCTTGATAAGATTTACTCGTCCCCAAAGTGAAATGGATAGCTTAGACCATCTATTTACGTCTACCTCTCAGATTTTAACTAGCTCATCCAAATTCAACTTTAAGAACTGGGCCGGTTCTCTTACCACGTGAATCCCCAGATTTTTTAAGGAGTTTGGAGTCCAGGACACGCCACATTGAATGACTAGCGACTTATCCACTCTGTAATTAAGCGGGAACACCAATGATTTGTCAAAATTCAACTTATAATTCGAGAGCATAGTGACTCCTGGACCGCCTCCAGCAACGCCGGTATTGAATTATCTGGATCTGTCAACTGTAATAATAGATCATCAGCATATGCTGATATTTTGACCTCGTGCCCCTGGATAAACACCCCTTGGATCCAGGAAGAGTGCTTTATCTGGCAGATAAAGGGTTCTAAATATAAAATAAAGAGCAACGGTGAAAGGGGACAGCCCTGCCTGGTGCCTGAATAAAGTAGAAACTTTTCAGAAATCGCTCCATTGACCATTACTCTAGCTGATGGGGTGCTGTAGAGAGTTCTTATCCAGTTCTGGATGAGCTTCGGGATCTTGCAAGCATCCTGGTATGCATTTTGATCAGCAGTGTATGCCGGTTTATGACTCCACGAACTATGCTCTGAAATTGCTCATGAGCTTCAACTACAGTGGAGGCCAAATAAAAGTCTAGCCAATGGGAGTTTTGAAGATCAGAAAGGAAGGCATGAAGGTTGAAGATGTGGTGGCTTCTTTTATAAATGTATCTGGAAGTGGAAACTGGTTTAGGTATGACCCTCACATAGGCTATGGGGCAGGGTCATTGAGAAATACGCCAGAATGGGTAATAAGGTTGGGTTTGTTTACTAAGATCAGATCTTGAAGGGTGCTATGAGCTGGGTTTTTGGTATTAGGATGGGTGGATTCAGTAATAATTTGAATAAGACCAAGTGTGTCACAGAGGTCTTTTAGAGGAGTGGAGTTTGGGGAGAACCAGGCGAGGTTGAAGTCTTCCAGGACAAAGACCTCCAAGGATAGCTTATCCATTCTGCTTGTCAGATACTGTAACACCTTAAGCCCCACTGAAGAAGGCCTGTAGCAGTCGATATTAGTGATAAACTAAACTTTAGTACTCCAGGATATAGTGTTCGTAGGGAATAAATCCAAAAGCTCTTCCTCTGAAGGAGCCTGTCTAGATAGTCTCCTCCCCTTCTTCCAATTCTGACTTGTTCCAGCCCATAAATCTTGTACAGTTAGGGTCACCACTATGTGTTAGCAAAAAGTGCTCAGCAACAGGGCTTTTCAGCTGGACATTTCTGATATCCCTAATATGCTCCTGAATGCATGTCTTAAGAGGTCTAATAGTTCTGCCCACATACAGTTTACAACAGTTACATCAAAGTGCATATACAGTACTGTGTGTGTGTTGTTATACATGAAATAAACTGGCGAATCTGTACTATTTTGTTATTAGTGGGTTCCTGAAATGCCATGCCTTGATGGCAATAATTGCAGATATTACGGTCACCGCATTTATACATCCCATTAGGTCTAACAGGTAACCATGATTCTAAAGCAGGGCATATGTTTAAAAATTGACTTAAAACCAATCTATCATTCAGATTAGAGCCTCTACTAAAAAAGACTATTGGCTTAGTACTGATATGTGGTGCTAGTGTGGGGACACTTACAAGAATGGGCCAGTACTTTGTTACAATGTTTCCAATCCTGCTTGCAAGATGGTTATATTCAGTGATAACATTGATCTTATGTTCTCTATTTACCCTGACTTTAGGTTGTAGTAGTGCCATGTGATTCAAACTTTCTACTTTGTTTAAGGCTTCATCCAAAACCTTGGGAATTATACTCTCTCTCTAAAAATTTTTTTCCAAGATCTTGCTCTTGTATTTTGAAAATTTCATGTTCAGAACATTTAGGTCTAAGACGCAGGAACTGGCTAAATGGAATTGAGTTTTTAAGTGACCTTGGGTGAGAGCTGGTAGCCAGCAGTAAATTGTTAGTAGCCGCTGGCTTACGATATCCCCTAGTAATTATCATATTCTCACCATTACATGTCAGTGTGATGTCCAAAAAAGTCTATTTCAGATGGATCTGATCTGTGTGTGTGTGTGAATTTCAAGTTCCTATCATTGTAATTATTGCACTACATAAATTCATCAATTTCTTGGTCACTTGCTGACCAAACACACAGTGTATCATATATATATATATATATATATATATATATATATATATATACACACACACACACACACACACACATATACATATATATATATATATATATATAGAGAGAGAGAGAGAGAGAGTTTCGTTGCAAAAAAAACTCCATTAACACATCAGTTAGGGTTAGTAGCACAGTGAAAAAGTATGGAAATGTGATGTTAGGGTTACACCCCTACCACCCCACCCCCACATTCCACTCACCAACAGATGTTGGGGTGTGCCATGGGGTCATCAGGCCCAACTCTCATCCCATTCCATATGCAAACAAGCTGATATGCCACAGCATAGGAGAATGGGGTGAGAGTTAGTCCTGATGACCCCATGGCACACCCCAACGTCTGTTAGTGAGTGGAGGGTGGGGGTGGGGTGATAGGTATGTAACCCTAACATCACATTTTCATACTTTTGTTGCTGTGCTACTAACCCTAACTGATGCATTAACAGAGTTTTTGCAATGAATTTCTCTTCTTTTTGAGAAAGTGTAATGTAACTGGTATGTATTAGTGGGAGCGTGGGCCCTTCGGGCCCTGTGCCCTCTTACATTGCCTATTTTGTTAATGGTATGCGTATATGGGAGCATGGGCCCTCTGGGCCCTGCACTCCCACTTACACATAAGTACAGAGCCATACAGCAGTGCCATAGTACTCCAAAGGAACCCTTGTAACATGCTTTTGGAAATATCTCCTTAACCGTAGCAAGTAGGAAAAAAATTCACTGCAGGTGTAACCTATGACTTAAAAACTTCCTCATTAGCTTAGTTTACTTAAAGGTGAACTAAGCTGCGGTTAGCGAAGAATCTGTATCGCAAATCGTTTTTGAGATACGGGCACCAAAAGTCACCGCGGTCACCACAATGTTAGCCTATGGGAAAGTTCTCAACTTTGGAGCACTGTAACTATGGGACCATTGCATGTTTTGGGACCAAACCATCAAAAGGCACATATGTGGGACCATGGCTTGCTACCCTGCAAATGCTGGTCCAAAAGCCCCAACCGTTTTGCTGCAGTGGGATGACAAATGTTTGCTGTTTTTGGGCAAAGTACTGTAGCAAATTGCAACAGTTTCGCAAAAATAGGTATGACACTTTCGTGACTTGTGAAAGTGTCACGGCTATTCTGTTGCAATTTCTTGCGACACTACTAGAGTCTGATTTTAAAAGGCATTTCTGTCCCTCCAAAAACCAAAAAAAAAAGATAGGGCTAGATCCTCAGGACCCGACTAGGTAAACACAACAGTCAGTGTTTACCTAGGAGGTCCCAAATTTAGACACTGGGCATTTTTCTCTTTCACTAACTGAAAACAAGATGGCCACCACACAAAAGTAAAAGGGCCATTTGCGACAGTAAAATGTAGTGGCAGCAGCTTTTGAGAGACACATATATTTTTTTCCCCATTGACTATAATGGGAAACTTATTTTTTGAATAACTTTTGAATGGTTCAATATTTTTCCACCAAATCTTTGAAAGGCACATCAGTGATCTAGACTACATCTGTCCTGAAGATTTCAGGCCAACTGGACAAATTGTGCGGGCTGTAGCCACGAGCAAAGAAATGTGGAAAGACCCTTTCTTTGTGTTTTTGGCCACTCTGCAGTTCCGCAACCCCTTATCTGACCATAACACAACTTGCCAGATCCAGAGATCTATGGTGCCAGACGTGCATGCAAATGTTCAGGCAAATCCATTTTATGGTGGCAAAGTTACTAAACTGCAAAATTTTGGGTTTAACATAGAAGTGGCAGTGCAACCCTAACTATACTAGCACTACCATGTTAATATTATATATATATATGTGTGTGTGTGTGTGTGTGTGTGTGTGTGTGTGTGTGATATATATTAGAGGCAAAATCTCCATTTAATGATTAGTTAGGGTTGTTCCACAGTGACAAAAGCGAGGAAATTTGGTGTCAGGGTTGAAAGTCTCTCTTGGACCCCCCCTGCCCACACCCCCAACTGGCATCAGGGTGCGCACTGGGGTTGCTGGCCATAACTCTCACCCCATCACATGTGTAAAGAAGCAGAGGTATAGGAGAATGGGTGAGAGTTAGACCGATCAACCCCAATGCGCACTCTGATGCCGTTGGAGGTGTGGGCGGGGCGCCCAAGGGGCTTTCAACCTAACACCAAATTTCCGCTTTGTCACTGTGAACAACCCAACTAATGCATTAAACAGAGTTTTTGCCTCTAATTTCCCTTCTTTTTGAGAATGATAACGAGAAATAGTGAATGTAATGCGGCTCCTGCCACGAGATGTCTTGTCACATAGTAACATGGTGCTCACAAACACAAATGGTAATGTGCATGGTGACACAAAGCAAAACAGAAGGAGAAACAGTACTGTAGACACAAATGGTAAAAATAACACAAACGCAAGTGCAAATGAAAATGCAAAGGTAACGCATGGTGGCATAGACGGAACGGTAAGTGAAATGGGTACAGAACTGCAAGCCGAAGCGGTAACAGTAACAGTAATGTAAGCACACAGGCTGGTTTTCCCAAAAGCTGCACAGAGAAAGACAGTGAGTACAAAGAATGTATGCATAATAATGGGTCTCGAGCAGAAAATGAGGAGTTGGAATACTAAATTGCTTATATCTCAGGAACTGTAATGACGAAAAATTTTAAAGTCATATGATTTATGACTTTCCTGGCTAGTTTTAGGCTAAGGATTTTTCTGACAAAAATTCTGCATCTCGCACCGTTTCCGGGATACGGGCCCTGAAAGGCATGGCGAAAGCCGTAATGTTATCCTATGGGAAAAAAAGAGAAGTTTGGAGTGCCATAACTTTGGCTCCCTGTAGTAGTTTTTCACCACACCAGGGAATGACACATCTGTGGGATGTTGGCTTTCTTCTCTCCAAATTTCAGCCCAAAAGACCAAACCATTATTTTGCAGCAGGGCACCAAAGGATCCCTGCAATGCGGCAGATGCCGTAATTCTATCCTATGGGAAAAAGTGTCAACTTTGGAGTGCTGTAACTTTGCCGCCCTGTAATAGTTTTTCACTGCAACACTGAAAGGCACATCTGTGAGATGTTGGCTGCGTTCTTCTGCAGCAGAGTGCCAAAGAATTGCTGTCATTTTCCCACAGCCTGAAAAAGTACTGTCGAACTTTGCGAAAGCTTTCGCAAATTCATTTGACAGTGTCATGCATGTGAAAGTACTTTGCGAAAGTATTTTTTCCAGAAATTTGAAAAACATATTTCTGGGATGTTTTACCCCAAAATAAAGACATGCCTAGCATCCTCAGGGTCCGACTAGGTGAATACAAAAAGAATTAGGTTGCTAGAGGGTCCCAAATTTAAATGCCAAGCATTTTTCTGATGATCAACTGAAAACAAAATGGTGGATTTGCGACAGTAAAAGGGCCATTTGCGAAAGTAAAAACTGCATTTGCGACGCTGTCGAACTTTTTGTTAACTTCTCCCATTGACTTATAATGGGAACTTGTTTTTTGAATAACTTTTGAACCGTTTAATATTTTTTCATGAAATCTTCAAAAGGCACATTGGGGACCCTGGCTGCATGGTCTCTGAAGATTTCGGACTGATCACACAAACTATGCGACCTGTAGAGATGACCACAGAATTCAAAAAAAGCGTAAACATATGCGCATATCACGCTTAATAACTCTGCAGTCGTATATCTGAACAGTAAGAAAGTTGGCAGATCTCAAGATCTATGGTTCGTGATTGTGTATTCCAAATTTCAGGCAAATCTGTTGAACGGTTGCAAAGTTATTAAGGTGCAAAAGTTTAGGTTTAACATGTATCTGGCTCCTCAACCCTAACTATGGTAGCACTACTGTGCTACCATAATATATATATATATATATAAAATATATATGCCTTAGGGGCAGCTGGTCCATTCCACTGGGGTGTCAAACAGACGAGGCATACTGATGAGTCCTGGTAGGACGAAACACGTGTCTATGTCTTCTGTTAGCACCCTTTGCAAACTGTGTGAGAGGCCTTTTGGCACCATGCAATTCTGCTTAAAGTTGGACCAGCATAACATTCTGTGGTGATTTGCATATGCAGCCCATGATGCTTTGCATTGTGGGGGCATGTGTGTTTTATTTTCTTGAAATTTGGCTTCCCGCCAAATGCTTTTGGGTAACCCTTGCCTCAGTGTTTACGCACAGAGGTTCTTTGTCTTATATATATATATATATATATATATATATATATATATATAAACACACACACATACCATTTTATAATAAAATTTTGCTGAGGAAAGGGTTTGAATTTGTATTGAATACACATTGTTCTTCCCAAAGCCCTAAAAACTGGTTAGCGTATGAAGGAGCTATAGTGGTTCCCATCGCTGTCCCACATTTCTGTAGATAGTAATCTGAGTTAAATTCAGAATAATTATGTGAAAGAAATGATTCCATACCTTCCATAATTTCCTGGTAAAACATTTTCAATAAATAAATAAATAAATAAATAAAATTAGTCTCGTGGGCATTCTGTCATGTAGTGGGTCTTGGTATAGGTAGTATTTACATGCCTTAAGTCCATCCTGATTTCAAATACATGTGTATAGTGATTCTGTATGACCAGTTAACCACTTGTAGCCTGGTAACTAACATAAATCATTGAATTTATCTAGTACATGCATTGTATCTCTTGTGTAGGACTTGAGTCGACAAACACTTCTTTTAAGAAAAAAGTCAAGAAATTCACATAAGTTATTTGTTAAAGATCCCACACCCAAAACTATGGGCCTCCTAGGAGGGTTTGTTAAATTCTTCTGTACCTTCGGGAGTATGTATAGGGTTGGTTTTATGGGGCATTTTGGTAACAAATATTGAAATTCAGTTTTGGTAATCTCCCCATACATTTTTGCACTTTTAAGTATTAATATTAATTCCAACAAATGGGCAGACTAAATGGACCTAGCAATCTCCTTCTGCCATCAACTTCTATGTTTCTAACTTAAACTTCAACAATGGGTTCAATCCCGGTTTGGCATAGTTTTTATTGTTACTTAACAAATTTGAACCTTTATGTTTGTAAAATTCCCTATCCGTTATAACAACATTGCCCCTTTATCTGCCAGTTTCAGGACAATTTCCTTAAGACCCTGAAATTCTTTAAGAGCCTTATTTTCTAGGTTGGCCTGGTGGCGCTGAAGGTTGAGGCATTGTACGCCTTACCTCATGCCATGCCGGCGACCTGTGTTCAGGAACGACCTCAGGTTGTCAGAGAGCCAGTACGGAGGAGGAAGGAGGGGGGGAGCAGGATTGAGCAGCCAAAAGGCAGCTTTCCTCTCCTGGGTGTTTGTCACCTCCCCGTAGTTCCACTTCCACCAGGTGGATGTCCAGTGGGTAGCATAGGTGGAAGAAGGGTGGCAGTGAAGAAGGAGGGCACCCTGGGGCGTGGTGTGCACGTGCCTCCACGCATGCCTGGGCACACGGACGGGGAGAAAAGGGGGAAAAAGCTGATAAAAATCTATATAGGAAAAAAAGAGCCTTATTTTCTTCTGGAGACAAGTTGTTATAACGCATAGTTTTACGTTCTGTCAGTAACTGTTTTACTTCATTCGATACGCTTTTTTAAATACGCAATTATTGCCTGATTACTGGAAGTGGGGCAAAACTTTATTTGTTAGAAAACAGCATTTTCCTCGTGTTAATCATATCAGCTCAAGTTTAAATCATAGGGGAAGGGGAAATTGTTTAACCAGGAAAGGCACATTATCCAGAACTTGTTTCCAAGTGCAACCTGGGAGAACAAGGAAGTTAAGTGACTTGCTCAGGGTCACACAGTATGCAAGTGGGAGCTGATGGGATTCAAACCCAGGTCTCCAGGTTTGCAGCTCAGTGCCCTTAATCACTATGTAATACTGCCTCCTAAGGCATCTTACTATCGCACCATCCTAAAGTATATTACAGCCCCTATACTCCTGCTATGCTAGCATACATTTGAATGTTCAAATTACCATGATTAGAGCATGATCCCTTAGAGTCCAATATTGATGGATTACACCAATCTGTAGAATCCCAGTTTTCACCATATTCTTCTATAAAATTAGAAAAACCTGAAAGTGAAGGGCCATCCTCATTTGAAGAACTAACTGTGGCATCTAACAGGTCACTTGGCAAAAAAATCCATTGTGTTTTTCTGTGGTGGATTTTTAGCAAAAAAGTCCTTAAACTGTATGCTTCTGTAAAACTTTTCCAGATCCACAAATATGTTGAATTCATGAGGTGTCAAATAAAGTACAAAGAAAGGATCTTTAGATAACAAGATTAGTTAATATTCAGTGAGGGTATGTTGTGATAAGTTTATAATTTGCCGCTCCTTGTTTCGGGTGTTATTGAATTTTCTGCCCTCTTTTACCCCTACAGGCCTTCTTCTTCCATTTTTTGATCGCGATGCACCACCCCTTTGATTAACTGGGTTAACTGGTTGTTCCTCAGAGAATGTAACTATGTCGTAAGATTGGTAAGTAGAGGGGGCATCCTCTGTTGCAACTGTTTTATGTTTCTTGTTGTTATTATTATCACCCTTTTTATGTTTGCTTGCACGCATGTGCAAGAAACATAGTGTCATCATCCGAGATTTCGGAGGTGTGTCACCTCCTCCTCCAATTCAGTCAGTGTGTTGTCAGGCGTGGCCCCTGTAAGCCAATGCATGCTGGAGCTGTCTATGACAAGCTCCAAAATGCAGTGGCATCCAGTTCAAAGGGGGAGCTATGCTTGAGTGAGCAGCGATAAGATATCGCCTGCTCATGATGCAGCTTCCCCCACATACACGCCCATGCAAGTCATGCGCCCCCAGCAGGCATCGCAACACACACTGTATAGTCGACTGGGGTGCCCAATCCCCGCTGGCTGTGCTGCTTCCCCACCCCTCAAAGTTTTCAATGCCACGCTGGGTGCCCACCCCAGCATGGCAACTAATGATATAGCCGATGGGGTGCCCAATCCCCGTTGGCTCCACTGTGCTCACCCCGCAGTATGGGTGCCACGCTGAGGAGCCCACCCCAGCGTGGCAATTAGCTTTGGCCGAGGTGCCCAATCCCGTCAGCTGAAACGCCCCCCAACGTTCTTGTGCCACGCTGGAGCCCACCCCAGCGTGGCAAATGTCCCTGTAGTCAAAAAAAAAACCTGTAAAGAAAAACAGTCCCACGTAGTCTCCTGGCCCCTTCCACAACCCACACCCACCCACTACACACTGCCTCCTCACATCCCCCTACCCCATATTTACCTCCGAGCTGGGCGCGATCATCCGATGGACCGGGAACACGCCTGCACTTTTTCAAAGCCGACGCGAACCGAGAAAATGCCGTAAGCTATGTAATGGGCTAGAGGGGTTTTTCAACTTTATTGCATATCTCAGGCATTTTTGGATTTTTGCAATTCAATTAATGTTTTAGATTCTTCATGATTGATAACACCGTCATGGCGAAGATTGGTCCGGCGGGTGATTTCGCAGTCACTGCATGAAATCACCCTTCGGCCTGAATAATGCCATGACAGTGACATCATTCATGAGAAGGGGTCCCAAAAACCCCATGTTGAAAATTTGGTGCCAGAATTCCAAAAAATGACTGTTTTACAAGCATGCGTTGCGCAGTTCCTACGCAGGCTCATAAGTTTGCGAATTTTCAATATTTTCACTCCAGATTTTCAACATTACCATTTTACCACACCTCCTTATGAGTAGTACAGCTGTCATTTTTCACATCTCACCCAAAATGTGTTTCTGCCCATGTAGCGCACAATGGCGCAGTCGGTGTGCGAGATCAATGTACGGGACAAATTAAGAAAATCACAGTGATGCTGTTCATGAGCTGAGGTCTTAAAATGGCAATATTGAAAATTTGGTGAAAAAATTCCAAAAAATGACTGTTTTACGAGCGTGCGTTGTACAGTTCCTATGCACACTCTTAAGTTTGTGAATTTTCAATATTTTCACTCCAGATCTTCAACATTGCCATTTGACCACACCTTCTTATGAGTAGTACAGCTGTCATTTTTCACATCTCACCTTAAACGTAGCTTCCGTCCACAAGCTACAATGGCGCAGTCGGTGTGCGAAATCAATGTATGGGACAAACTAAGAAAATCACAGTGACACTGTTCATGAGCAGAGGTCTTAAAATGGCTATGTTGAAAATTTGGTGAAAAATTCTAAAAATGACTGTTTACGAGCGTGCGCTGTACAGTTCCTATGCATGCTCGTAAGTTTGAAAATTTAATATATTCACCCAGATTTTCAACATTGCCATTTTATTACACTTCCTTATGAACAGTACAGCTGCAATTTTTCATATGTCCCTGTAATGTGTTTGCCATGATATGCGCACAATGGTGCTGTTGGTGTGCGAAGCAATGTTTAGACAGATTAAGAAAATCACAGTTACACTGTTCATGAGCAGAGGTCTTAAATGGCTATGTTGAAAATTTGGTGACAAAAGCCCATAATGACTGTGTTAACACTGAGCATTGCGAGTTTCTATGCACCGTAAGTTCATGACTTTGTAATATTTTCAGTCCAGATTTTCACCAGTGGCATTTTCCGCACTTCCTTATGAACAGTACAGCTGTCATTTTTCACAACATGGCTGAAGTGTGTTTCACACTTTCAGCGCGAGATGATGGTCGCTGTGGGAAATCATTGCTCGGCACAGATAAAGAAAATCACAGTGACACTGTTCATGATCGGAGGCACCAAAATGCCTGAGTTGACAATCTGCTTAAAAATCCCCATCCTAATTATATTACAGTTATCGTTGCACTAGTTTCTATATACGCAGACTTCACCATTTTTAAATATTTTACTACAGATTTGCTACATTGCCATTTTTACACCTCCCATGAACAGTACAGCTGTCATTTTTACATCCTGTTTGGAATGTTTTTGCACCTGTGGTGCTAAATGTCAGTAGTCACTGTGCATAAGCAGCTTCATTAACAAACTGATATTCCCCTGTTCCGTGAGGTGGGTCACAAAAAACATGTTGAAAATTTGGAGGAAAATACCAACGAATGCCTGAGGTATTAGGGTTTCCAACCATAACGCCCAACCCTGCAGAGAATGACAGGCATCAGGGTGTGACTTGGGATTCTTGCCTGTGATGCTCATACCATTCCACACCCTGCAGTCAGTGAGAGGCATCGAGGTATGCCTTGGACCTTCGGCCCCAAAGTTCACCCCATTCTCCTATATCGCACCCACCTCACCATATTTCCTAATGAAATGAGGTGTGCATAAGGGCCAAAGACCCCAAGGAACACAGTGACACTTGTCAGTGTCTGCAGGGTGGGGTGTGGTGAAATGGCGTGGCCGTTATGCCTGACGACCCAAACGCACACCCCAGTGCCAGTCACTCTCTGCAGGGTGGTGGTGGGGTTGGCTTCAGTTCAGTACTTCACTGCCATTCCTATTACACAGCTCTGTAACTTCTACACTACCACTGCCAATGCCAGCAAGCAAACATTCGGCATTGACAAATGCTTATTTGCTTTGCCACTCCTTGGTTTAGGGCGATATAGTGAGTGGGACCTTGATCTACCCCTGGAAAAAGATCCATCACTTTTAAAGCAAGACCAATTTAAGGTTTCTTGCCCTTAAGGTTCTCCTGCTGGCATGGTGGCCTCATTTAAGTACCTTGTGGTAACTTTAAATCAGTCCCTAAACTTTGATCTTCACATACAGAACACATGCAAATAACTTAATTCCAGGCTTGGCATAGCATATCGGACTAGCCATGTACTTACTCCCACTGCGAGATTGGCCATTGATCGTGGAATACTACTACCTACCCTGACCTATGGAGTCACTACTTAGGCTGTCATACCTAAGTCTAATCACCACAGATGGGACATTACCTATAACAATATCTGTCGCTATGCCTCCTCCTCCCACCGGCTACAACACCACTGCCTCCTTTACTTGGATCTAAATCAACTATCTCCTAATGCTGCCAGACTTTACTCCCTTGGCTGTCTTGTGGATAGTATTATGATGACTCAGACTCTTAAAACCTTAGTTGATTTACTTATTCCTCAGACATCCAGCTATGGCCTATGCTCAGCTGATAAATCCCTCGTGTGTGTCCCGAAAAGTAAAGCTTCCAAAGGTACCAGTGCTTTTGCCCACCATGCTCCTCAGCACTGGAACTCCCTCCCTTTAGCTGTTCACCAAGCACCTTCACATAACGCCTTTAAAAAAGAGCTCCGCAACTACCTTATCTCCTCAAATCAATGCTCTTGCTTTAAAACCCCATAGTCTTGCTTCTCCCTTCTCCCTTGCTCACATGACTTGTTTTTCTGCCATATCCTCCTGCGTTATATCCTCTTTCTACCCGTCTTCCCTGCTTTTTCTCTCTTATTATGACACTTGTCTTCCTCACCTGCCTGAGCTAAACTGTAACCTGGCTGCTACCTACTGCAGGTTGTTTTTCTCCTTGATCCTGCCTGTTCTTGATTTACCCCCAAATCTGTTTATCTTTTGAGCATTACTCTGTCCTGCTACAACTATGTTCCAACTTTCTGTCCTGTAATTCTGCAACTAATCGTACTAAATTGGATATTGTATCTGCTCTTGGTACACTAAATGTCCGGCTATGCTCTTATCTTTGCTCCGCCAATGAGGGATTGCTAGAGGTTCCCAGGGTCCTTTTTCAAACATCAGGTGCTAGGGATTTTCTTTTGCAGCCCTGACCCTGTGGAATGCTCTACCTCGTCCGATTAGAGAGTGCCTGTCCACTGAGGCCTTCAAGTCCTCGTTAAAAATGTATTTATTTAATTTAGCTTTTGGGGACAATATTTAGTTTTACTGTTGCTGCCTTTTTATCTTTATATCTTTTTTCGATCGTATATTTGATTTTATATTATAGTGTGTATGTTTGATTTGATATTGTATTGTGTATATGCTTTGGTTTTTAGAAAAGCGCATTATAAAAAAAATGTATTTTATTTTATTTGACTTATTGTAATGACTTTGTGATTTACCTCCCTACTGTATGATATGTTTCCCTCTTTGGTTATACCTGCCATATGTTATATTTTCTCCCCACTGTATTACTTTTGTTCCCTGCTGGTTATCCCTTCTATATGTTTTAATTGTATTTGCACTTGCTACTGTATGTCTACCCTATACCACCTGTTAATTTAATGTTTATCTCGCCATTGCTATTAAAATTTGTCAGTTTTGTACTTTGTTTTGTATTCTGTAATGCTATTTTGTAACCTTCCTGGTTGTGCCTGAAAATAGTAATTTCTATGGCTAGTGCACCCACCCGGTTAACAAAAACAACATAAAAAATAAATTAATAAATAAATAAATGTTCTACCTTCCTGATAATCTGCACAATCACATTCAAACTGTGTTGCTTCCTCTTAATAAGTTGCCTTAAACATTTTCTAATGCATTTCTATTGAACTCTTTTTCAGCCAGATGTTTACTGGAGAGCTCAGGGCTTCCTGTATTTATAGAATCATAGAATCATAGAAATGTACAAGCTTGTAGGCTGGAGACCCATTAGTAGCTTGCCACTAAGCTTAGTGGAAGTACTCATATTTTTGTGCTCCCACGTAGGAGTCCAATCTGTTTTTAAACACATCCATTGTGGGACTGTGAACCACAGACTCTGACAAGGAGTTACACATTCACAACTCTTTGTGTAAACCACCTGTTTCTTTTATTAGTTTTATTTATATCTCCAAACAATTTTTAATTGTGGCTATGTGCACTTCTATACCTGTATAATCTGTCAGGCCAATGGTTTCCCACATATATCTATCTTTGGTGGCCTTAAACACCAAACATAAGTATCCCCTTAGCTGTCAGTAATCCACTGAGTACATTCCCAGATGTCTTAGTCTCTCTCCATAATTCTTGTGTTGAACGTGTGCAACTAGCTTAGTTGCCCTATGTTCCACACCCTCTATTAATAGTGTGTCTCTCTTTATCCTTGGAGTACAGAAGGGAGCACAGTACTCCAACTGTGATCTTACCAAGGCTGTATACAGGGGCATTATCACCTCTGGGTGTCTACTCTTAATATTTATTTTAATACATCCCAGGATCCCATTGCCCTGCATCACCTTTTGTCTGGTATTTATTTCAAAAACTAACTTAGTATCCACTATTACTCCCAAGTCCCGTTCATTTGTTGTAATTTGGAAGTATTTGCCATTTAGTCGATACTTGAACTGGTGGTTATTTCTCCCCAAATGCATCACTTTACACTTATGGTATTAATCACGGCAATGTGAAGTTGCATCATGATATAGCTTATATAATAGGGGTGAGCAGATGACCCATTAGATAAAAACAGGCATTCTCACTGCAGTCTGACAACTCCAAACATGTGCAAATGGTAGCTCCTGAAACAATAGGTGCCCCTATTGTATAAAATGGATACATGATGGGCACGAGTGTGATATGGAAAATATTTTCAATCCTGCACAGTGATCTCTGGGTACTCACTCGTGGCTTCACCACTCGTGACTATCCAGAGGTCACTCTAAAGGAATGAAAATATTTTCCATATCACACTCGTGCCCATCATGTATAGCCTTATAACTGTGGACTGCTCCTGGCTCCTGGCCTGACCAGTCTTTCCTTTCCTAACATTTCTAGTCTTTGAAGGAAACTCAGTCATGTGGTTCATAGAAAGAATGTAATGAATTTGACTGGTTTGCTTTTCTTTTTCCCAATGTTTCTTTTTTGAAGTCATGTTTTTAACCATTTGTGTAATGAGTTGCGGCTACTGAAATATATTGACAGCAAGTTTACTTAAAAAAACACTGTAAAATTAATAAAGGTATTGTTGAATCAAGTAAGGCAAAACATGTAAATGTGTTATTCATGGTTTAATCATTGTTTTATTACTTTAACTATGTATGTAACATGGAGTCACATGTGTATGTCATTATTGACTTTAAAAGGTTGTCAGTTAGTAAAAGTTGTCACCCCCGATGAAGCCCTAATGAAGCAAAGTGTCTGGGCAACTGGGTCACAGCTGGTGGCTGTCTGGATATTTATTTGGTGTAGATTGTGAACTGTGAACTGTCGACACTACTGTATTAAAAACTGTGGAGCATTTTACTGTCTCTGGCTCTGCTTCTTCTGATATACGTCTATACCTCTCCTGGGCAATAGGGGTGTGCAAATACCTTAATTTGAATATTCAGCCTAATAGTCGTTATTCGGTTTGCCAGATATGCATTATTTGTTATTCAGCAAGAAAGTGTTTTTTAAATAAAACATTGCAACACTGTTAAAGTCCACTACTTCCTTCCCTTTTGAAGTACAACAGTTAATTCTGCCATGAACACCCCCAACAGCCTTTCAGTAGCCCAAAAAGGCAGCAAACTACTGCACTGGTGAGTGGTCAGGTGACAGACTGTCATCATAGATTGACCAAAGGCTGTAGCCGAGGTGACATCTTGTGTCTTGTCTAGGGAAACCAAAATAGCACTGGTGAAAGAGCATTGTATGTACACCCTGGAAGACAGGAGAGTGAGATGTGATGTGACAGAGACCTGTACAAGTACAAGTAAGTGAACTAAAACATTATATATAGAATAAAGTATGGGGTGGTGTGTGTAACGAGAAGTCTACCCCTCGAGGTGTTAGATGCTACATAAGCCCCGAGAGCGAAGCTCAAGGGGTTTATAAAGCAACTAACACTGAGGGTGTGTGCAAACTTCAAGTTCACGCACACCAACCCATATTTTATTTTATATAATTGCTGGGTTTTCCTTTTTACCACAGCAATTATATAAAATAAAGAGACGTGCCTGGTGGCCGCTGCCATCCGGTTGGGTTTCAGCACACGGGTAGCCATATTTATTTATTTATTTATTTATTGAGACAGTTTTTTAGTAGGCAGCAGCAAAGTTATGTTTTCTCCCCCCAAAACAAGTGATTTTCTATCACTTACCACCGAGTCCGAGCAGTGATTTGTCCGGGAGAAAGAGAAGGTGGCTACCAGAGAGCAGTCAGGAGCAGAGAGCTGTGGCATGCGCATGTTGAGTGCGAGGAATACTGTGCGTGTTTTTGCTGTAATAAATACTCCTTTATTACGGCAAAATATGCCATGGTATCCCTATGGGGAAAAGGAAAATCCATTAATTATACAGTAATAAATTGTGTCTAGTTTAAGAGGGGCCTCATGGTCCTTCAGTATATATGCAGGGGAGTGGAGAGTTACCCTTTAAATTAAATATTTAATGTGATAGAAAAAAGAAAGGGTGAGACAAAAAAATAACATTACGCTATAACATTAGGGATATTGACAGTAGTTCTGTACCACCAGTTTTATGTGGGCAGATTATACTTGTAGCCAACTACTAACTACTGATAAGTTTAGCTTAACAACCATGAGCTGTTCAACATGTTGAGAGTCCAGCTTGAAACAATGCTGCTCAACATCCTCGCCAGCAGTGCTAAACACCCTCTTAGATGGCACACTTGTAGGGGGGCAGCTTCTGTATTTTAAAGTAAGTTGTGCCAGTGGAGGACAGGAGTTCATTTTCTGAATCCAGTAGCCCAGAGGATCAGCTTCAAATAGCTCAATTGATTCTGCAAAGTAGCCATTAAGTCAATCTTGTGCAGAGAGTGGCTGAGAATGTGAGCATTTGTGTTGCTGCTAATGCAAAGATTTATTGAGCACTGCCCAGTCGCCAGCCTCCACGCTGCCACTATTTTGTCTTTTCCCATCTCCACCATTGCCACCCAAGCCACCACGTGGCTGTCCCTCTCCCTCAGGAACATGGACTAGAGCATCTTCTTTCCTTTCCAGGTGTCTCGTTGCCTGCATGGCACTATTTCACTCACGCAGCTCTTGCCTAAAATGAGTCATCCTGTGACTGTCCATGGCTCTATGAAGGAGCTCGCATTTGAACCTAGGGTCCATCGTGTTTGCAAATATGTGGTGATTGTCATCCATGACTGTGGTGTACCCCGCGTCAAGATGATTGACAAGCTCAGTAATCTCTTGTGTAATCCTTGTATTGTCAGCCAAAAACCATTGTAATGATCTTTTGACAATATGCACAACTGGGATAACCTGGCTAACTAAGGCTGTGGTAGCACTTAGGTCACATGTACTCCTCTCAAATATCACAAGAACCTTCACCATTCCTCAAGAACTAACCAATCATGATGTCCTAGGACCCCTCCAATGTCTTCCTCCATAGACATTTTGTGTAGTGCCTGCTTTTGCTCCAACAGTCTTGACAGTATTATTTATTTATTTATTTCCTTTTGGTAACCAGATAAGTGCACTAAACAGAACTGCCTATTTTTAGGCACGACCCAGGAGAGTACGAATCAAGGAACAGGTAAAAACAAATATATATACAATGTTGTACAATAGGAGATTCCAAACAGTTATACAGAGGTGCAAGTTACATAATACATAAAGGAGGTACATATCACACAGTATAGTAGGAACAAAACAGACAAAAAGGCACAATTTACGGTTAATCATGTACAAAACATGACAGTACTGTTGGTAAGTCAGCAAGGAAACAATTACCAGGCAGAGACAGGGAACAAAGTGCATAGCTGCAGCTGAGGAAGAGTGGGGATGGGAGGAATCAAGAGGCCACAGGGAAATTTAAGTGCAGGACAATGGTAGATTTGCATGTCTCATGAAGCTAGGGACATTTGCAAATGTCAAGGGAGTTGAGGTAATTGGAGAGGCCTTTCTTGAAAGTGGGGTGGGACTTGGAGTGCCTAAGATCAAGTGGGAGAGAGTTCCAAAATGTGGGGGCATAGAAGCAGAAGGCAAGTTCACCCATCCTGGTAGAGCATTTTGGGACAGATAGAGCTAAAGACATGGAACGGAGGGAATGAGGGAAGTCCATGGGGATGAGCATAGCAGCGAGTGTGGAGGGGATAGAAGAATGAATAATGTTGTCAGCCCATATTAGATATGAAGAATTCCACCGAGTGCTAATATCTTGTATTACACAGTGTTGGGGCAGACCAAGGTGTTCTCGAACTTCTCTTAGTTTGTTAGTGACTTTTATAGAGTGATAGAAATGGCTGCAGATGGAACAGGCTGTGGATAATATGTTGTTAGTCCTACTACTGTTATTCAGTGCATGAATCACCACTAAATTCAGTGTATGTGCAAAGCAGCAAATACTCACAAAATGTCCATCGCTGATGGCTTTCACATGTTTGTGCCATTGCTGGTAAAAAAAAAAAATCTTTTGAAGTGGTGTTAACACCAGTCCAGGATCGTACCGTCTCTTGCAGGAATGTAAGAATATTATGTGCTCTGTGATCTTCCTACTACATCAGTCTGATGTTCAGCAAAGCTGAACTAATGTGACTACCAGATTGTGTGGGGGAGGAGGGATCAAGGGACACCCACAAGGTGATGTATTGGCAACAGCAGCAGCAGGCTATTGCACACACCAGTGTGCAGTTAAGGATAAACAGACATGCAGGGAGTTATCGCTAGTCCAAATATCTGATGAGCAGTGAAAAACACCACCAACGGCATCTGGAAGCAGAGCACCAACAGCAGGTCACCCACCATCATACATTTGTGGCAATACACTCCTTGAAAATGTGATACAAGATGGGATCTGATACTGTGGGTGCAAATAGTGGAGAAGCCACTGGAAGCCAGTATCTTCCACAACTGACAAAGGCTGGAGCTCCAACGCCATCATCTCAGCACTCAGCTGTGTGATTTGCTGTGCTGTTGGATGTGAGGCATGATACTTTGTGCATGCAGAGCATCCATTATTGGAACTGCCTTGGGAGATGTCGATGTGTACCACTTCACTGGTGGTGTGTAAACTGCTGATGACTGTCCCTGCCTTGTAACATCATGGAGTCATTAGAAGTGACCGGAGCAGGGGGAATCTATGTTTGTTGAGGGGGAAGCAGTGCCATGACCACTAGGTTGCTCAGAATCAGAATCAGATCTGCTGGTACAACCACCACTGCCAAGAGTACCTGCTTGTCCACTGGAGGGGTTTGGTCTTGGTGAAATCAAGGGTGCAGACCCAGATGAGCTGCAATACAGCTTAGGGTGCTTAAGCTTCAAGGGACTCTGTAATGATGTTGTGGTTAAGTTCAGGAGTGACTTCCCTTGGCTTATAGAGCTGTTGCAGAAAGAACAGACTGCTTTCCTTGTGTCCTCCTTTAACACGGTAAAAAGCAGCCACAACACACTCTTACCACTGTGATTACAAGTGCTCCTGGCTGCACCATATCTCCTAGTTCTTTTTGCAGCAGATGTGCCTATCTTGTCCTGATGTTGTTGCCCTGTGACCACTGGCCTTGATGATGCCACACCAGTGCTGCCATCACTCGACTGTTCCTCAGGCTGTGACAGAGCCTGATGTGCTGCCATCACTCGGCTGTTCCTCAGGCTGTGACAGAGCCTGATGAAGAAACATCAGTGTTGCTTGTTTGGTTTTCTTAGCAGGAGGGGGACCCTTATGCTTACTGCTACTTCTGCTGCCCTGGGTACTAATGCTACTCCTAGAGGATCTTTTGCCAGCTACCTTTTTTTGTTTTCTGCCCTTAAGGTACATACTATATTCTGCCTTGTCCTCAAAGTCCCTCACATTTACCTCCGATGAAGAAGATGACATGTCACTGGACAATTCATGCGGAGGGAAATACTCAGACCCAGATGAGTGTTCTTCCCCTACAAATTTTTCAGGAGTAGTGAGAAGCAGGATCATAACTGAATCAACAGTAGTGGTCATACTGGTAATATTCAGTGTGCAGGGATAACAGACTGTGGTGACAGTGTTACAGTTACAGTGCCAGTAGTGGCTGGAGTCACAGTTGCAGGACTCAGTGTAGTAGTCATGCTTCCAGTTCTTGTTGTGGAAGGCAGGGTCTCTCTAGTGGTGGTGATGGCAGATGTGACGGTACTAGTGAGAGATGTGGACACATTGGTTGTTGTGGGAGTCAAGAACTGTGTCTTCCTACTTGTGCTTGTACCACTTTCTCCTGTGCCAGCCACATTACTGCTATTGCAGGAAGAAGTAGGCTTCAAAGGGGTAAACAACAATTTTGGGCATCAAATGTGGTCTGACTGTTGCTCACATTCAGGTTCACCATCACCAACCTGTTCCTCAGTTTTAGATTTGTGGGGGCTGGACCAAGCACATTTTTTTACCAACTGTATTTGCCATTGTATTACAAGATAATAACAATTTCTGAACACTCTGTAATACTTTTATAATGTACTGAAATACTGATTTATTTTAGCACAAAATGAATTCTTGCAAATGGCACACAGGCAAGTGGTGTGTGTGCGTGGCTGCGTGGCAGCACTACCTAGCCCTAAGCTGCAGGCAGTGGGAGTGGAGTCAGTCAACCGTCCTCCGAGGTTGCTGCTACTGGCTTTAGTGAAACCTGAGCCCAGATTACACCACCAATATCATTACAGACCGATTTGTTTTTGAACTACAGCAGTCAAACCAGAACAATACATTTATGGTGCACTGAAGTACCAATTTATTTTTAGTGTAAAACAACTCTTGCAAGCAGCACACAGGCAAGGGTGTGCATGCAACTGCACGATGTCACTACCTAGCCCTAAGCTGTGGGCAGTGTGAGTGGAGTTAGCTGACTAGAGACGCAGCGAATTTAAATTACGCCGCCGAAGAGGCCGAATTCGCCGCATGGAGTAATCTGCAAAATTTCTGTGATTAAGGTGGAATTTCACCCAGGCAAAATTTCACCTCCCACGGGAGAAATTCCACCTTCTGCAGGCAAAATTCCACCTTCTGCAGTGAAATTTTGCTTCCATGAATGAAATTTCACCGTGGAAGGAGGAATTTCACCGCAGAAGGCAAACTTTACCGCCGTAGGCAGAAATTTCACCATTTCGCCGACGCCCATGGGCTTAAATCATCATTCATTGAGTGAAATTTCGCATTTTTGCTCTGCAAAACGGGTGAAATTCATGGATTACTCCACAAAGCAAATTTTGCCCACTTTGCCTGCCACTACAGCTGAGGCTGCTGCTACTGACTTTTTTGAACTGGGAAACTGAAGCCTGGAATACACCCCCAATTAGATTAGATTTAACTGCAACAGTCAAGTCAGAACTACTGTAATACTTTTATAATGCAGTGACCAACTGATTTATTTTAGTGCAGAAAAATTCTTGCAAGCGGCACACAGGCAAGGGTGTGTGTGCAACTGTGCACCATCACTACTTGGCCCCAAGCTGCTTGTGGTGGGAGTGAAGTTAGCTGACTGCCCTCCGAGGCTTATTCTACCAGCTTTCATGAACCATGAAACCCAAGCCCAGAGTACACTCCCAATTAAATTAGATTTAACTGCAGCAGTCAAGCTAGAACTACTGCGATACTTTTATAATATACAGAAGTACTGATTTGCTTTAGCACAAAAAAATTATTGCAAGCGGCACACAGACTAGGGTGTGTGTGCGACTGTGTGGCATCACTACCTAGCCGTAAGCTGTGAGTGGTGGGAGTGAAGTCAGCTGACTGCCCTCCGAGGTAGCTGCTATTGGCTTTGGTGAAACCTTAGCCCAGATTACACCACCAATATTACTACAGACTGATTTTCTTTTTCTACAGCAGTCACGCTGGAACCTTACTTTTATAATGTACTGAAGTACTGATTTATTTTAGCGAAAAATTTTGCAAGCGACATACAGGCAAGGGCGTGTGTGCGACTGTGTGGCATCACTACCTGGTACATTGGTAGTGGAGTCAGCCGACTGCCCTCCGAGGTTGCTGCTACTGGCTTTGGTGAAACCTTTGCCCAGATGACACCACCAATATTCTTAAAGACAGATTTTGTTTAACTATAGTAGTCAAGTCAGAAGTTAGAACTACTGTCTGTTATATAATAACACTTCTCCTTCACCTCCACACAGAGCACAGAGGCCTGTGAAACTAACTAGTATAAAGTTTGCAGCAATACAGCAGCTGCTCACTGACTAGATCAGACAATTTGTCTGAAAAAAAAAACCTTCCTAATAACAGGCGCTAACACAAACACTGTGCACAGCATACACACACTGAGTTAACAAAAGGAAAGGTTTCGTGATGTAAATGTATGAATTTGATGAGATTTAATCTCTCTCAGTCAGAGCTCTCTCCATGACACATCTTCTGTGTAGCAAGTGTGGCAATCACATGATCTGCCTTCAGTGAGCTTTGGCAAATGCTTGCTGATTGGTCAAAAAGTCAGGTAAGATCTTAAAATCCCTCCAAAGAGCTGACCTGAATACTAGCTTCTAATAGTGACGGTATTTGTTATTTGGGTCCTGAATAACAAACACTGTATTATTCATGGTATTCAGAATTTAATATTCATTACTCTCACACCCCTAAAAAGCAACAAATTCCAGTCAGTTGTGGTACTTTGGTTTCCCTTGGACAGGGTCTGTCAATCATTCGGGGGGGGGGGCATTTACAGGTGATGGTAGCAGCAAGGGAAGACTTGTAGTGGGATTTGAATAGGGGGTGTGAGCCTAGGATCCAGAGGAGAAGATAGGTTGTTCCAAAGATTTGGGACAGCTGAAAAGAAAGCCTTTTGGCTCATATATGTGGTGATTTGTGGCCACTCTAATATAGGCAAGAGGAGGTCTGGAGGCCTTGATGGCAGGACTTTGGCCTGAGTAGGGGGTTGGGGGAACACATGCTTTTCTCTGGTGGTTTTGTCAACTACGCAGTCTAGGAGGTAGTCCTGGCTGGCCTGAAGGGGAACCATCCTAGGGCTTGTAAGAGGTAGCAGTGATGCAATGGAGTAAGGTGTCATCAAGGCAAACCTACAGATACTGTTGTAGGTTGTGTTTAGTATGGACAGGCTGGGGGATGAAGTATGTATATAGAAGGGAAAGCAGTAGTCCATCAGGCGGAGTAAGGTGCCCTGGGGGATGACAAATCGAACTTCAGGGGTCATATAATCCTAGAGCTTGTGTCTGATTCCTAATTTCTGTTTCACGTGCTTGACAAGCAGTCCGATGTGGTCAGAGAAAAATCAATGCAGGGTTGAGAGTGACTCCTATGAATTTGAAGGAAGTCACTTACTCAAGGGGTGAGCCGTCAGGAGACTGGATGTGAAAAGAGGTAGTGTCATTAACCCACCTAGCTAGTCTGGGTTTCAATCCTAACAGCATGGCCTTAATCTTCCAGGCATTTTCTAGGAGTCTCTTTGCAAGGAATCATTGCTGGGTGGTGCCAAAGTTGCCTGTGAGTGTGGATAAAGGTTTGGCTGGGGTCGTAGCACTATGGTATAGGATAAGGTCATTGGCATACAATAGTGAGTTGCATGTGATGCTGTCCTTGGGAAGGGAGTTGATGAACAGGGGAACAGGATGGGTCAGAGTATATATTCTTGGGGGACTTCGGTATGAACCTCCTGGGTACTGGAGATTGCACCCTCTGTGCAGACTGCCTGAGTTCGCCCAGAGGTGTAGTCTTGAAACCAAGCTGTGGATGAGATGGAACACCAAATGCTGCTCAGCTTACTTAGCAGGATGTTGTGGTCCACCAGGCGGATGGCCTTGGTGAGATCCACAAAGATGGCACCAGTGAGTTTGCCTTCACCCATACTTCTGAAACAAATGTTGGTGAAGCAAGCCAGGGCTATTGTGTTGCTATGGCCTTTCCTAAAGCCATGTTGCTGGGTACAGAGGAAGCTGTATATAGACACATGGTCTAAGATCTGCTGGTGCACAACCTATTCAAGGATTTTACTTAGGTGGGATGGATGGAGATAGGGCAGTAATTGTCAACTGGTAGAGGATCACAAAACGTAAAAATGAGGATGATGCTGGCTTGCTTCCAGATGGGTGTATAGATGAGGAGGTAAGGGAAGGGTTAAAAACTGTAGTCAGAGGTTTGGCAATAACCTTGGCTACAAGTTCTAGGGATCTCGGGCACAAGCTGTCACTACCAGTGCTACCCTGGTTGGGGAGGGTCATGAGGCACTTGCAGGTTTCCTGGGGGGAGATGGCCTTATAGTAAAAAGGTAGAAGGGTTAGGGTTGCTAGGGTTGTCTGTGACCTGGCCAGAAGGATACTAGACAGGGTTGTATGGGGGAAGTCTGTCCAGTCTGAGCCTGTCCTCTGGTGCTGGGTCTCACATTGCATGTGTGTGGGAGGGGTTTTGGAAATAAAAGGGGCATCATCAGTCTAGCCCAGGCTTACAGTAGTCAAAGAGGGAGCAGGCTGTGAGAGCAGTTTACCAAGCATGCAGAGATCCAGAGAGGCCTGAATTTTTTTTCTTTTTTGGGGATCTCCAGATAACATACATAAATAGGGGACCATAAAGAGGGTGCAGGAACCCTCAGGGGGTCCCCTTGGCTTTCAGGTACATGGCAAGTGCCCCCAGAAAAACAGCGAGGGGTATCCTGAAGAAGGGTGATCCTGAAGGCCTGTGTAAAGAGACAGCTGAGCATTCCAGAAGTTGATGAAGCAGGCACCACTGTTTTGTACAGCAGCAGTAAGGTAGAAAGCAACAATATGAAATGCACACCTAGCCATTGAAGGTGCAGTTCCTCAAAAGGGTAAACATAGAGCAGAATTTTGGACATGTGCAATAATATGCATGTGCTCATCTACCTTCAGAAAAGTACTGTGATGGATCCATGGTGCTGTATGCTGGGGACATGTACATGGTGCTGCCCGCATCATTAATGAATGGGGAAGGCCCGGTATGAATCGACATGAGGGTGAGTATTTTAGGCACAGCACTTGGCTGAGCCACAAAGGTCTCAATTCTCGGTGGGCTCATGGTGAAACCACTGAAAAATTCAGTGCACACACTGATTAGAAGCAGTAGTATGTTGTAGTAAATTTATTTGTTCAAGCCCAATTCCAAAGGCTCTGGGTGAGTTACAGTAATACAGAAAATCAACAGCACAGATATATTACCATAATAAATAATGCAGCAGTATACAATGTTATAAATAATATATTAATTTTAGAGACGTGTTTAGAGTGGGAAACTCCAGCAGCCACTTTAGCTGCAGTGTTCTGCACCAGCTGCAAGCAGCATGTCAAACCTCCAGATAGCCTGAGGTGCAGAGTATTGCAACAGTCCAGTATGAATGTCACAGAAGCATGTAGTGTCTTTAGGACCTTGTGACTTATATAGGGATTAATCTGGGTGATATTTCTAAGATGGAAAATTCCACCACAGACCACCATCGATACCTGATGTTTTTTTTTTTTTTTACCTCCTCTGACACTCCAGCATCCCCCTCTCCTTCGGGCTTCCTAGTACTGCTATCACCCCAGCTATCCTCTTCTCGAGCTCTCTCCTTACCACAGATCTGCAGCCAACTCCCTGGGTGTCCCGGTATATCCCTTCACCGGGCGGGTCCCCCTCCTCCAAGGGGGAAGGCACCGGGAGCAGGGAAAACCCAGCGCACTCTATTTTACTGATCCAGGGTGCTGTTGCTGTGGAGGGGTAGGCTCCCAGATCTTCTGGCAGTGTAGAGCATGGAAACCATCATCTGGCAGCCGCCGAAGTTGTTTTTTCCACTTTGTCTGGTTTGTCCCTCCTGCGCCACTTGTAGTACTCCTGGTCTCCACCGGGGACCACTACAGAGCGAGGCTCCCACGCAATTCCACCCCAGGAGAGGAGAGCAGTCCTGGAGATGCTCAACTCCTCCTTCCCTGCCAGCCCCGCGCCCGAATCTCTCCGAACCCAGGTCGCCGGGCGTGGTTTGGTGTGGCGCCCAGTGCCTCAACCCTCTGCGCCACCGGGCTGGCTACCTGATGTTCTAAGGTTAGTTTTTGGAACTTGGATATGCCCAGATTCTTTACTCTATTCCTGGCACAGTGAAGAGTGGGACCTAAATGTATTCTGGACATCACACCACCCCCAACTGCCATTCACTGGGCACCTGCATCCACCAGAAGCATTTCTGTCTTGTCTGAGTTCAGCTTTAGCCAACTGGAAGCCACCCCGTCATTGATATCAACTAAGCATCTGTTCAGCACATTGGATCACATAGGTCAGGGCAGCAGGGCATGAGGAAACATTTCCCCATGCAACCTGTTGCACCCTACTGGAAAGGAAGGACTCAAATCAGTTCAATACAATGCCCTTGATTCCTGCCAAGTCCCTCAGTTGAGTTGTTAAAATACCATGGTCTACGGTTTCATAAGCTGATGAGAGGTTGAGGAGAATAAGAAAAAAACTTCCCCTCTATCTCTGCTCAGGAGAAGATCCTTTTGCATCCTGACAAGTGCTGTCTAAGTGCTGTAGCACCTCCTAAATGACTCATAGATATAAAAAGCCTCCAAATGAGCCTCTAGCTGCGTCTAAACAACCTGCTTGATAACGTTACCTAAAAAGGGGAGGTTCGAGATAGGTCTGTAGTTGTATAAAATATCTGAGTCCAAGGATGAGTTTTACCACTGTCCTTTTCAGAGCTGGGGGGAAAACACCCTCTCTAAGGAAACAAGCCACCTGTTGACCGAAAAAATATCTGAGTCCAGGATGAATTTTACCACTGCTCTTTTCAGAGCTGCAGGAAAAACACCCTCCCTAAGGAAACAATCCACCAGTTGATCGAAAAAATATCTGAGTCCAGGATGAATTTTACCACTGCCCTTTTCAGAGCTGCAGGGAAAACACCCTCCATAAGGGAACAAGCCACCTTTTGCAGACGCCAGCTACATAGGCATGCCCAGGGTTGTGTGGGGCCTGACAGGATCATATGTCATGCTGCCATTTTCTGTTAATTTCTTTGTTCCAGCTCATCCCTGGAACAGCAGCATGATGCATTCCACAGGCACATGCAATGGGACTGTGCAGAGCACCCCACCAACTGCCATGCCCTCATTGCAACTCCACCAGTAGTACTCCAAGTGGCACTCGTGGATCAAAACTGGACAGCTTCCACCACAGAGGAGGTGAGCTTCAGTTGGGATGCACAAGACCCCCCAACTACTGCCACTCTATCTTCCCTGGTTCATTCCTGAACCCGGGTAGCCAGCATCACGAGAAGCAACACTGCCACTGTGGTAATACACTAGCTCCAGAAAAGTATGTTTCACAAGGGAAGGAAACACAAACACTCAAAATATGTTGTTTCAAAATTCTAAGTGCAAAATAGAGATGAGTCCTGTCTTCAGTCAGTCAAAGCCTTTCCCGCCGAAAAGTGCGAGGAGTTTGGATGCTTTTTTCTCTGACAAGGCATCTGGTATTAGAGCAGGTATTTCTTTGAGTAACCTATCACTGGCCAGCAGCGATCACTCCTTTGGTGATGTAGATCTGCCTGTCTGGGATGAGTTTTGTTCTGATTCTGAGGTTGAGGTGCTCAGGGTAGTCTCTAGTTTGCGCCCCAGAAGCTGTGTGCTGGACCTGGGACCAACATGAAAAATGGCATGGTTAAACTCCCTTAAAAAAGTCTTCCTTGGATCCTGATGTTCTGCTGAATTACAGACCTGTCCCTAACCATCCCTTTCTAGGTAAGGTTATTGAGAAGGTGATGGTGGAGCAACCTGTGGACTGCCTGGAGACTCTTTCCAACTGTGATCCTCTCCAGTCTGGCTTTCGGCCCTGTCACAGCACTGAGACTGCCTGTCAGGGTGACTCACAATCTCCTCCTAGTGAGGGATCAAGGACTTTGTTCTGTCATGGTCCTCCTGGATCTCTCATCGGCATTTGACGCAGCTCACCATGGGATGGTTTTGGATTGCCTGAGGAACTATATGGGTCTCACTGGCACAGTTCTTTGCTGACTGGAGTCCTACATAACTGGGAGAACACAACAGGTTGCCCTAGGTAGTTTTACCTCTGGGGTCTTTGTGCTATCCTGTGGAGTCCCTCAAGGCTTGATACTCACCCCGTGTTGTTTTCTGTGTACATGCTGCATTTGGGATAGATCATTAGACAGTATGGAGTTGAGTTCCACTGCTCTGCTGATGATACTCTGCTGTGCTTGTCTTGGTCTCCTGGCACAGATCATGCAGTTTCAGGGTTGAGACTATGTCTTGCTGAGATGAATGACTGGATGGCCTCAAACTGACTATGTCTCAACCCAGGAAAGACAGAGGTCATGGTGATCAAGCTGGGATGCTGGATTTTGGCAAATGTGGGAGGTCTGGTTCTTCTCTCAGTGGGTGGCCAATCCCTCATGACTGTCAATGTGGTTAAGGACCTGGGGTAATTTGGGACTGCAGACTGACACTAGAACAAGTTTCAGCTGTGGTCCAATCTAGCTTCTACCATCTCCAAAACACTGCCAGGATTACTCTGCATCTAGCCCATGTGGGGGTATTGACAATCCCCTATGCTTTTGTCACTAGCAGGTAAGACTATGACAACACTCTTTACTTAGGGTTATCCAGAGGACTGGTGCGATGCTTGCAGCTGGTCCAGAATGCTGCAGCCTGGCTGATAATGGACTCCTTTCGGAGTGACCCCATCACGCTGGTCTTGCAGGTGCTGCACTGGCTGCCTATGTGGTGGTGTATCACCTTCAAGGTATGCTTGTTAGCTAACAAGGCCCTGTGCAGTCTAGGACCGGGGGGAAGGGGGGCATTGTTTAACCAGGAATAGCACACTAAGCTGAAGCTTGTTTCCAAATGCGACCTGGGCAACTGTGGGATTCAAACCCTCCAGATCTGCAGCTCAGAGCCTTAAACCACTGCACTATACTGCCTCCAGACTACTTGAAAGATCTCTTTGTCCCTTACCACCTGGTCCACCCCCCCGCTCCCCTGAAGTGGGCCTGCTTGCTGTCTCCCCATTCCCAGTTGAGACTCTTGGGGGACAGAGATTTTGGAGTGGCAGCTCCAATACTTTGGACATCACTGCCTGTGTATATTTGCATGACTAGCATGGTGGAGACCTTTAAAGCAATTCACAACATCATTTTATCTGAACAAGCTTCTCCTAGCTAATTAATTTTAAGATCTGCTTGATTTTTGTTTTATTCATCTGATCGTATTTTAAAATGCTGAGCTTTGATGTAGTCTAGTTTGCAATTTTCTGACTGTTTTGTGTACTGCGCCCAAAGCCTTTGGGATTGGGTGCTTTATAAATAAATATTGCCTTGCCTTGAGTTTTACAAAAGGAAATTATTTTGTTACCATTTTTTGAAACTCATTTTTATGTTTGCTTGCAAGCACATGCAAGAAACTTAGTGCCATCATCCGAGATTTTGGAGGTGTGTCACCTCCTCCTCCAATTCAGTCAGTGTGTTGGCAGGCGCGGCCCCTGTAAGCCAATACATGCTGGAGCTGTCTATGACAAGCTCCAAAATGCAGTGGCATACAGATGAAAGGGGGAGCTACACTTGAGTGAGCAGCGATAAGATATCGCCTGCCTGCGCGCAGCCCCTACACACACACACACACACACACACACACACACACACACGCACACAGAAACTCCCCCGCACACACGTGATAGCCGACGGGGTACCTAATCCCCATCGGCTTGTGCTGCGCCCCCCTGCTCTTCCCAAACAGCATTGTTTAATGCGCCCAACTTCCGCCGGGTTTCACTGCCCTCCTTCACCCCCATACTATCGCCAATGGGGTGCCTAATCCCCATCGGCTTCACTCTCCCGAGTAGAGGATGTGCCATGCTGGGAGCCCACCCCAGTGTAGGCAACGTCCTGTCCATGTTTTTTTTTTCAACCTGAAAAAAACGGTCCCACGAGTCTCCCAGCACACCCTCCCACAACCCGCACTCCACCCACTGCGCACCCTACCTCCCCACACCCTTCAACCCCTCACCCCATACTTACCTCCGACCTCGCGCGATGATCTTCGTGGACTGGAAACACGCCTGCACTCTTCAAAGCCGACCGCGAACTGAGGAAATGCCGGTAAGCTGTATAATGGGCTAGATAGGGAGGTTTCAGCACTATTGCATAGCTCAGGCATTTTTGGAATTTTGCACCAAATTTTCAACATGGGGTTTTGGGACACTTCATTATTGAACATTGTCATGAGTGGAAAGACTAGTCTCGGCGGGTGATTTCCCGCCGCAGTGACTGCAAAATCACCCTTCAGGCCTGAATAACACCATGACAGTGACATCATTCATGAGAAGGGTCCCAAAACCCATGTTGAAAATTTGTGCAAAAATTCCAAACAATGACTGTTTTACGAGTGTGCTTTGCAGTTCCTACGCAGGCTCGTAAGTTCGCGAATTTTCAATATTTTCACTCCAGATTTTCAACATTGCCATTTTACCACACCTTCTTATGAGTAGTACAGCTGTCATTTTCACATCTCACCCAAAACATGTTTCCTACTGCATGTATGCTATTAGTGGCGCAGTTGGTCTGGCGAGATCAATGTACGGACAATTAAGAAAATCACAGTGACACTGTTCATGAGCTGAGGTCTTAAAATGGCTATGTTGAAATTTGGTGAAAAATTCAAAAATGACTGTTCACGAGCATGCGTTGGCACAGTTCCCTCCGCGTACCGTAAGTTCGAAACTTTCAATATTTTCACTCCAGATTTTCAACATTGCCATTTTACCACACCTTCTTATGAGTAGTATAGCTGTCATTTTTCACATCTCACCCAAAACGTCTTTCTGCCCATGTAGTGCACAATGGCACAGTTGGTGTGCGAAATCAATGTACGGGACAAATTAGGAAAATCACAGTGACACTATTCATGAGCAGAGGTCTTAAAATGGCTATGTTGAAAATTTGGTGAAAAAATTCCTAAAAATGACCCAAACGCACACCCCAATGCCTGTCACTCTCTGCAGGGTAGCGGTGGGGTTGGCTTCAGTTCAATACTTCACTGCCATTCCTATTACGCAGCTCTGTAACTTCTACACTGCCACTGCCAATGCCAGCAAGCAAACATTTGGCATTGACAAATGCTTGTTACTTTTATTGAAGTACATTGTGTTATTTCCTTTTTTAAACACTTAGTTTTTTTTTTGTTTTACATTGGATCATACCTTCTTTAAGCAAATCACTGCGGTTTGGACTCAAACACTTATGTGGCTGCCTCAGACTTAATTTTCTCTGCTCATATGTCATTAACATGATCTGCTCTGCTGTGTCAGCCTGTGTCTATTAAGATTATGAGGGGTTCTTAGTTTACCTAGTTACAGCTTTGACTGACACATGGGTCAGTCATTATGTCCTTCCTTGTTCCTGTTTACATGATGCATAAAGACTAACGTTCAGTAGCTCTTGAGGTTTGAGTTATTTGACATGCACTAAAAAAATGACTTTTTCAATAACATTGAAGTATGAACAGTAACATTTTATACATACAGTAGGTCTTTATGCTTTTAATGTTTTGTTGTTCCCAAGAGTGACAGCAGGTTGATTATGTGCTCAACTGCTCTGCACTATGGTGGCATTCTGAGGTCTTTATTACGTATGCAAGGGGTTTATTACAGAGTCTGAGTGTGCCATTGCCAACTGAGAGATGTCTGTTGTGCTACAATATCCCTCACATACAATATGTTAGTAACTAAAAAACATGTTTTTATTTATTTGTTTTTATCAAATCATTTTCCGAGCTTTTTCGGGAGGTGGCAATGTATCAAAGGCAGATGATAATTGCCACTGTATAGATCACTGGTGAGACCACACCTGGAATGTGGTATGCAGTGCTGGGGCTGTGCAACTAAGCAAGCAATAATACCCAACACGGTGGGTGGTATTGGGCAATACTGGACTGCCCAGGGGCGTAATAAGGCCCGACGCCGCAGGCGGAGGACCTTATAGTCCCTGGAAGATCCGGTATTGCACATACTGCCCACCCTGGAGGGTATTATTGAGCTTATAAAATGGGCTAAATGTAAGGTTTTTTTTTTTTAACATTTAAGAATTTAAAATTAAAAAAAATGACTAAAAATTAACTTAAAGTTAATTTGTTAGCAAAGTAGTCCCTCTACTGCTATACTTACCAGTAGAGGTCACTGTAGCTTTTTTCACTTGTTTTGTAAATTTCTTACTGCTGTGTATAACATGTCCCTCCTTGGCTGCCACCTTCTCCCAGTTTACTTGCTTTCTGTTGTTTTTATTTATTTTTTTTCTGTTGTTGTTGTTGCTTTGTGATGCCATTAGTTTGAGAATTTCATTTTATGCTGGCGGCGCTTGCGCGATCAACATCGTGGGACAGATGCAGCTTTGAGACCGCGGTGCTCTTGAAGCGAATGCAGGGGCGCGCAGTGGTCGTCCCATTCGAATCAGCCTGCATGCCGTGCCACACCATGCATACATAATGGGGCTAGCACTTCTAATACAATGTCCTCTGCAATCCAAGCAAAGCTCGCCAGACACAGCGGTCCTTTTCTTGCCTTGCTTGCCGCCATTATGTACATGGTGGACCGCGGCTGTAGAACTACCCGACTTGAGGGTGCCCAATCCCCTATCAGCTGCCACCCCCGCATGAATGTACCAGCGGGGCCCACTCCCCATCAGCAGAAAGCATCCCCCATTGTTTAAAGCCAAGGGGATGCCCAATCCCTCGGCTCTGAGCCCCTTCTTTGTGTGCCGACGGGGTTGCCAAATCCCGTCAGCATAAATTCTGCCCTCCCCATGTTGTTTGCCGATGCGGATGCCCAATACCCTCGGCTACAGACACCCAAACAGTTAGGTGGCATGTGGGTGCACCCCACCCCAGAGTACCAAATCCCCTGGAAAAAAAAAAAACTGTCCGCAATGTGTTTTTTTTTTGGGTTTTGAATCTGTAAAGGAAAAGCGGTCCCTCGTAGTCTCCTGCCCCCCCCCCCCACTGAGCACCCTGCCTCCCACACACCCCGCCTCACCCCATACTTTACCTTTGGAGCTCGGCGCGACGATCATCGGTGGACCGGGAACACGTCTGCACTCTTCAAAGCCGGCCGTGAACTGAGGAAATACCGGTAAGCTGCATAATAGGATAGATAGGTTTTTTTCAACTTTAGTACATATCTCAGGCATTTTTGGGACTTTGGGCTCCAAATTTTCAACATGGGGTTTTTGGGACCCCTTCTCATGAATTCTTGCACTGTCATGGCGTTATTCGGTCCTGAAATGTGATTTCACAGTCACTGCACGAAATCACCTTTTGGGACTGAGAAACAAAATGACAGTGCCACTGTTTATGAGAGGGGCTCTCAAAAAGCCTATGTTGCAAGTTTGGTGGGAAAAAAATCCAAAAAATTACTGTTTTATGAGCGTTCGTAGCAGCTGCGCAAAGCACGCTCATAAGTTAGCGCATTTGCACTATTTTCATGCCAGATTGTCAACACTGGTATTTTCCCACACCTTCTTGTGCACTGAATGGCTGTCATTTTTTACATCCTGCCCGAAATGTGTTTTCGCACTTGCGGTGCAGAATAGCGTGGTCACTGTGCGAAATCAGTGTTTGGGACACATTACAAAAATGACAGTGACACTGTTCATGAGCAGAGGTGCTATCATGTCTGTGTTGAAAATTTGGTGACAATACTCCATAAAATGACTGTTTTACGAGCATGCGAGGCAACTGCGCAACGCACACTCGTAAGTTAGCGCATTTGCAATATTTTCATGCCACATTCTCAACATTGGCATTTTACCACACCTTCTTGTGAACTGTACAGCTGTCATTTTTCACATCCTTGCCAAAATGTGTTTTCGCACTTCCGGCGCAGAATAGCACGGTTGCTGTGCAAAATCACTGTTTGGGACACATTAGGAAAATGGCAGTGACACTGTTCATGAGCAGAAGTCCTAAAATGCCTGTGTTGAAAATTTGGTGGCAATACTCCATAAAATGACTGTGTTATGAGCGTGCATTGCGCAGTTTGCACGCACGCTCATACATTTGCAAACTTCTAATATTCTCACTCCAGATTTTCTACAGCCCCATTGTTCTGCACCTCCTAATGAACAGTACAGCTGTCATTTTTCACATCCTGACTAAAATCTGTTTTCACATTTCCGGCGCAGAATAGCGTGGTCGCTGTGGAAAGTCCGTGTTCAAGACACATGATGAAAATGACAGTGACACTGTTCATTAGCAGATGCCCTAAAATGCCTATGTTGAAAATTTGGGAATGAAAATCAATAAAATGAGTATTTTTTGAGCGTGCATTGCACAGTTTGCACGCACACTCGTGACTTTGTCAATTTGTAATACTTTCACTCCAGCTGTTCATCATTGGCATTTTTCCATACCTTCTTATGAACACTGCAGCTGCCCGAAATGTGTTTTCGCACATCTGGCACAGAATTGCATGGTCACTGTGCGAAATCAGTTTTTGGGACAGTTTGAGGAAATGATGGTGACACCATTCATGAGCAGAGATCCTAAAATGCCTATGTTGAAAATTTGGTGCTCAAACTCCATATAATGACTGTGTTGCAAGCGTGCATTACGCAGTTTCCACACACTCTTGCAACTTCATCAATCTGCAATATTTTCATGCCACATTTTCACCACTGGCATTTCTGCACATCTCCTTGTCAACAGTCCAGCTGCCATTTTTCACAGCCTGCCCAAAACGTGTTTCCGCAGCTGTGGCACACAATAGCGTGCTTGCTGTGCAAAATCACCTTTTGAGACACATTCACAAAATCACAGCACTATGCATCACTAGCTCTGCCACTCTCACTGCCAATGCCAGCGTGACAACATTCGGCATTGACAAAGGATTGTTTGCTTTGGGACACTGGTGGCTGGTAGGAGCATGATTGGGGAAACAGTCTGCAGAAGTTAGAGGTAATGTCACCATTGAAATGAAAAGAAGTTGCTTTTTGTTTTAAAAAAATAAACACATATTTACATGTTTTCCTTGAGCTGGAGTGGAGTTGGGGTGAATGCCAGAGACAGAGTTTACATAGTGCTGTTTGTGAGTAGCGCTGAGCACTCCACATGCTAGCGATACTCATTTAACATGAAAGAAAAACCTTTTTTTGTCCCATTTATAAGAACTGTGGCAGAGTGTGCCTCTCATTATGGAGGGTGTCCACGTGTTTTCTGCTTGCGATCCTGTTGGTGGCAGTTGTTTCTTTTATTTTGGGATTGCACTGTCTGTGTTCCGGTGGCAAAGCAGGGCTCGATTAACTCTGGGGTAGTGAATGGGGGAATAGCAGGAGCTGTGCGAGACTAACGCTGAATTAACTGGCACTTCCAGCTTGTTTTTTTTGTCTATTATTAATTTAAACTGTTTTTGGTAAAGCAGACGAGATTTTGTGGGCAGGGACCAAAGGATTGCAGGGGTTATGGCAGGGTTTGCGGTGAGCGAGCGACACGGGCGACAGCAAGTCCTTGCTAACTGATAGGAAAACATTGTGGTTGCTTCATTGGAGAGCATGGTCCATTCTTGTAGGTACTAAAATACCATTAAAAAAGAAACTAAAAACTAAATAGAAATGTACAGTAGCTAGCACTGAGCCCAGTTGATGTTATGTGCCAAATGGTTCAGGAGCTGGTATTGGGGGACCAATATCTTTCACTAAGCCAGAGAAACAATGGCGGTGATTTCAGATTGAACTGGGTGTTTTTGGCCAATGAAGAGGCAGGGTGGGCACAGGGTTATCTGAGTGGGTGGAGTGGCACTGGCACTGGTACTTTTTATTTCCTGGGCATCTATTGAAAATTAATGTACCCCCTGCTAGGGTACAAGACAACCAGATGCCTGGAAATAAAAAGTCCATTTTCTAAGGAAGGATAGTGATAGATTAGAAAAGGTGCAACAAAGGACCAGAATGATAAGTCATGACCAGCAGGACAAGACATATGAGGACAGACTAAAAAGACTCAATGTGTACTTACTGGAGGGAAAAAGGGAGAGGATGGACATGACAGAGATTTTTAATTTCATGAACAGGTTCAACAGAGAGGACATGTTTATTCAAGCAGAGAAGCAATACATCCACCTAGGGGCATGCACTTAAGCTGAAGGGTGAATGGGAGATTCAAACAGGACACTGTGAAGTGCTGCTTCACCAAAGCAGTGATAGACGGGTCAATCAAGCCTCCAGACAAGGTTTCAGAGGCAAGGACAATAGTGGGGTACAAGAGCAAGTGGGCCACATTTCAGGGAGTTATTAGATAGGAATATGTGGGAGCGGAAGGTGACATTGTGAGGAAGTATGGACACTAGAGCAGCTCCAGGTAAGGAATCCTAGGCTGAATGGACTGGTTAGGTCTGTTTCTGCTTTTTTCTTTGCCATATTTCTATATGGCACATCTTGCACTGCCCTATGGGGCAGCTGGACAGCTATTCTTTGTTGCCCAAACTGTTTGTCTGTCTGTTCATCTATCTATCTATCTATCTAACTATATCATCTATCTATCTATCTATCTATCTATCTATCTATCGTATCTATCTGTCTGTCTGTCTGTCTATGTCTATCTTTTTATGTCTGTCTATTGTATCACTCTGTCTGTCTATTTATCTATCTATCTATCTATCTATCCTTGATTCCTTGCTTATATGAAGAGAAACATGTTCTAGTCTATGTGCTTATGGACAGCATTGCAAAATATGCCCAGACATTTAGTATACTTGGAGATAACTTACCCAAGAGGCAGTTTGCAAGAAGAGTAGTGCATAAAGCCCATGAAAGGATGCTAGCAGAGAAGAACTACAGTATCTAAATTCTTTGTTTTTTGGGCCTCTACAAACCACACACATATCCTTTAAAGCCTCAAGGCAGTGCAAGGCATTATGGGAATACAAACTGTTGTGTGGAGCAGGCTGACAAGTCTTCACTGGAACAGAAACCACTACCATGGCTTATAAGGTAACAAACATATAGTATACTGTATATACTTTCATGCCTTAAAGTAGCAGTGCATGACAGCGGTGAAAATTTTGACCTATGCTTATTATTCTGTTTTGGATTGCCCCTTATCTACTGACTTGTATGATACCCTTTTTTCCTCATTTTAACATAGAATCATAGAAACATAGACTTTGATGGAAGATAAGGACTGCTTAGCCCACCTAGTCTGCCCATTTCTCTACCTTCAGGATAAGCTGCAGATCCTAGTTAACCAACAGCCTATTTCTTCCTACCCCCACAAGAATTGCCATATGTTTGTCCCATGCATTTTTGAATTCTCCCACAGTTTTAGACCCCATAATCTCCTCAGGAAGGTTGTTCCATGCATCCACCACCCTCTGTGTGAAAAAAATACTTCCTCAAATAGCCCGTGAGCCGTCGTCCCCTCTATCTTCAGATTGTGTCCTCTTGTTCTTGCTCATCTCTTCTTCTGAAATATGCTACCCTCTTGGACTTTGTTGACTCCACTGAGGTACTTAAAAGTTTCTATTATGTCCCCCCCCCCTTCCTTTTAGCAAGGGTATACATATTAAGCTCCTTTAGTCTCTCCTTATATGGCTTCTCTTGCAGACCCAGCACCATTTTTAGTTGCCCTCCTCTGGACTGCCTCCATCCTGTCTGTGTCCTTATGGAGATGGGGTCTCCAGCACTGGACTCAGTACTCCAGTTTGGGTCTCACCAACTGTCTGTACAGAGAGGTAACAACTTCCTGTTTTCTGCTAGTGATGCCTTTCCCTATACATCCCAGTATCCCCTCAGCCCTCTCTACTGCATTCTCACATTGCTTGACAACCTTAAGGTCATCAGATATGATTACCCCCAGGTCCCTTTCCATTTTTGTTGTTGTTACTACCTCCCCCCATTGTGTAATCTTCCCCTGGGTTTTTGTTTCCCAGGTGCATTATTTTGCACTTCTTTGCATTGAATCTAAGCTGCCATACTTCTGACCATTCCTCCAACCTTGCCAAGTCCCTTCTCATCCTTTCCACACCTCCTTTGTGTATTAAACCTGTTGCAGGTCTTTGTGCCATCTACAAAGAGGCAGACTTTTCCTTCCAGTCCCTCTGCAATGTCACGTATAAAGACATTAAAAGGGACTGGACCCAGTACTGAACACTGCAGTACCCCACTAGTAAACCCCCTTTCTTCAGAGTGGACTCCATTTACAATTACCTTCTGTGTCCTGTTGTCCAGTCAATGTTTTTCCCAGGCTACTACCCTGGGACCCACTGCCAGGCTGGTTAATTTGGTTATTAATCTTTTGTGTGGGACTGTGTCAAATGCCTTGCTAAAGTCTAGGTAGGCCATGTCCACAACCCTTCCCTGGTCTACTACTTTGGTCACCCAGTCAAATAAATCAATTAGATTTGTCTGACATGACCTTCCTGCTGTGAACCCATGATGCCTTGGGTCCTGTGCCCCACTGTCCTCTAGGTACTCAACAATTATTTCCTTCAAAAATGATTCCATCACTTTCCCTACTACAGAAGTCAAAATGACAGATCTGTAGTTTCCTGCCTCTGTCTTTCTCCCACTTTTGTAAAGGGGAATCACATCTGCCTTCCTCCAGTCCTCAGGTACCACATCATCCTCCCTTGATTTGTTAAAAAAGGTAGTCAGTGGTGTCATTAGTTCTCCCCTTAATTCTTTTATAATTCTGGGGTGAATTCTGTCAGGCCCCATTGCTTTGTCCACCTTCAGTTTTAGGAGTTCTTTCAGAACCCTTTCTTCTGTGAAAGAATTGGGATTGACCTCCCCCCCATCCAGAGTGCTTCTGTTAATTGGATTAGGCACCTCTCCCTCCTCCTCTTTTGTGAATACGGAGCAGAAGTATTTGTTCAGTATACCTGCTTTTTCATTGCCCCTCTCTGCCCGCCCACCGTCCATTCTATTCAGCCTCACTATCCCTCCCTTTGTCTTTCTACGCTCCCTGATGTACCTATAAAAGTTTTATCCCCCTTCTTAACTGAGTTGGCTATCTTTTCCTCAATTTGGCCATTGCTATTCTGACTTCCCTCCCTGCTTCCTTCTGGCTTAACTGGTACAGTTCTCTGCCCTGCTCCTTCTGTGTTTCCTTATACTTCATAAATGCTATCTTTTTCTCCCTAACCTTCTCCGCCACCTCTTTTGAGAACCATAGTGGCTTTTTCTTTCATTTTGATTTATTAGCTTCACACAAAAGCTTGTTGCCTCTGTGATGGCAATTTTGATGTATCCCCATTGTTGCTCCACCCCTCCTTCTAGCCTGTTTGCTAATGCTTTTCTAAGGCACTGTCCCATTTTGCCAAAGTCAGCCCTCCTGAAGTCTAGTACCCTCACTTTTGTATGGCTTGACTCTGTAGCTGAGTTTATCGTGAACTACACTGTTTGGTGATCACTTGTTCCCAGATGGCTACCCAGTTCTGGATCTGAGATCCTCTCACTGTCCCCATTTGAGAGTACGCAGTCTAAGATTGCTCCCTCATGAGTGGGTTCCAAAACTAGCTGTCTGAGACATGCCACCTGTAGGGCATTGAGAATGGCCCTGCTCTTGGATGTGGCTGCAACAAAGGTGCTCCAGTTAACATCTGGCATATTCAAGTCCCCCATCAACAGTATCTCCCCTTTCTCTGCCATCCTAAGTATGCCTTCTATCATATCCGTGTCCATTCCCTCCCCCTGAGATGGGGGTCTGTATACAACCCCTGTGTGGATTGTGGTGCCATTTCCAGTCTCTAAAATGACCCACAGTGCCTTCTCTCCTCCCTATTTACTTTTTTGTTCTGTTGCTTTTATCCCTTCCCTTACATAGAGAGCTACTCCTCCCCCTCTTCTCGGCTCCCTGTCTCTCCTGTAGGTTGTGTACACTGGTATGTTATTATTCCAGTCATGGTTCTCTGTACCATGTTTCTGTGACTGCTTTGATATCCAAGCATCCCTCCTCCATCATGGCCACCAGTTCAGGGAGCTTGTTGCCCAGACTATGGACATTGGTACTCATTACCCTCCATTTCTTGATGACCTTACCCCTTTTTGCCCCATCCCTGTCCTTATTGCCTTTGTCATTTTCTCCATTTACCCCTGCCCTTCTCCTTATTGACATCTCTGTCTTGGTGTTTACCTCACTTACTACACTGATTTTTTTTTGAAGGGGGGCTAGGATTTCCCTGCTCCTTTCCAGTGCCCCCCCCCAGCTAATTTAAATGCTTGCCAATGAAGCATTTAAACCTATCACCTAGGATCCTGGTTCCCCTCCTGGACAGATGCAGACCATCATGCCAGGATAGCCCTGTATCACTCCTGGTGGACCCCCAGTCCCCAATGAAGCCAAATCCCTGAGCTCTGCACCAGTTTTTCAACCACTGACTGAATCCCATGGTGTGGAGCACCCTAGCCTCACACATGCCATAGATGGGCAGAACCTCCGAGAAGGTTACCGTGTGTGCTACTTGTCTAAGGCCCCTCCCCAACTCCACAAACTCTTTCTGTACTGCTCTGATCCCTTTCTCAGCCAGGTCATTTTCCCTAGGTGCACAATGACATCCAGCTCCCTCCCTCTTGCAGCTGCTCTGGTGATCCTGAGGATTCGCTCCCTGTCCCTCCAAGCCATGGCACCAGGCAGACACCTTACCTCCCTCTCCCCTTCCTCCCCCATTCTACCCTCCTAACAATGGAGTCTTCCACCAGGAATTGTTTCCTTCCCGTGTGGGGTCCCATGCCACCCTCCTGTGAGTCTCCTTTGTGGAGGTTCCCAGCATCCTCCTTGGTCTCCACTGTGGGTGCCTCCATAGAGGAACCACACTTTGCCAGAACAGCATATTAATTGTGGAAAGGTTCATCTGGAGGGATGCACCTCTGTTCCACTACCATCACCCTCCCTGAGCCCACTGTGGTCCAACCACTTCTCTTTCTTGGCAGCCTCTGAGGAAATGGCAGTGGCCCTGTTGGTCCCTGGGTGGGAGAGGAGGTCCCCCAAATCCTGGCCAACTCAGCCTGGAGATGAGCAACCTCCTCCCTCAGTCCAGAGAGGTGCCTACAGATGGAACAACTCCGCATCCTCCAGAACGCCTCCTGCAAGAATGCCGCTCCACAACCACTGCATTATACCACTTTCATCATGTCTTATTTCTGGCCCCTTAACTGTTGTTTGGAATACTTACTCTTTCCTCTGTTTATTTATTCATTTATTTTTGTATATTTTTTTCTCCCTACTTACTTACTGCCTCTGTTCCCTTTAAGCTCCTGATCTTCCTGTTCTGAGACAAGAAGTTCCTATATTTCTCAGTAGTCTCCTTACGTGCTCAGAGTCAGACCTCCAGCAGCAGGGGGGGATGTAGAGCTACTCTTTTCCTTCTAGGATGGTGAGTCTTTTGTGGCTTTGTGATCACTCACTTCCTGCTCCCAAACGGGAAGTTCCTGTTGTCAGTCAAATCCTGTGCCTATAAAAATAGAACTGACTTAGGATTGGGGTGGAGGAAGGAGAGCAATGTACTGTAGTCCCAGTATAGAAGTATAGTTAGAACAGCAGCTCCTTCCTCATGGTGTTATCTGCCTGTTCTCTGGCAGAAGCAATCTAGGGCAGTTTTTAAATCTGGCTTTAACCTGGCCTCCTTCTAGCTAAGCCACTCCCCCTACTTTACAGCTCTTTCTACACTTAGTTAATTGCACAGATAACAATTTCCTTCAGCCACCTGAGACAAACACCTAGACAACTGCACAGATAATTTCTGTTTTAGTACTTCTTTTTCACATTTGAAATAATAAAAGGAGTGATCCTTTTAATATGATTTGGACCAGCTTTTCATCAGTATTCTACGCTGTTTCTCCAACATTTATTGTCCCATGAGGTCAGGGAACACTGCCTGCTGCATGATAGTTCATGTTTTTCAGAACAGAAGTGATTTTAAACAACTGACTCACCTTATGGGACACTAGGTGTACACAAATGGCTGAGAATACTGATGAAAACATGGTCCAAGCTATATTAAAAGGAGTACTCCTTTTATTATTTCAAGTGTGAAAAAAATAGTAGTAAAACAGACTCAAAATGAGGAAAGAAGGGTATCATGTAAGTCAGGAGATAAGGAGCAGTCCAAAACAGAATTTAAAAATATAGGTCAAAAGTTCACTGCTTACATACACTGCTGCTTTAAGCTTGATTTTCTCAAGGTAGTCAACAAGGGTGATCCTGATAGTGGTACTGGTAGGCTACAACATCTTGACTTATTTATCATCTAAAATTGTCCACACTATGATGCCCTCATTTTGGTGTACGTCCTTGTTTCCAAGGGAATAGGCACTAACGGCTGGCATCACAGGCTTTCTGCTGGCACTCTATAAAGTGTATTCTCCTTTTAGAATGCTGAGAGATATAGGCACAGATGGAACAAAGCAAGGGAGAACAAATTAGGCATTTGTATTTAAATTTAGATTTAATCTCCTGCCATGACTCTGTCCAGGAATATGTCCTGATATTAGTGGTGCTCTGATAGTGCCACCGTGTGTCTGCCAGTGATCCAGCAGATGGAGGCACTATTCGAGTGGGATCCGGCCCAGGATCCAGCCTAATATGGAGGTCAGATCCTGGGTTGGATCCCGCATTATCTGGTGTTGGATCCCAGTGCTGGATCCAGGGATCTAGTGCCAGATCCCTGGATCCAGCTGTCGGATAACATGGGATCTGACCAGGGATCCGACAGCTGGATCCACGAGCATATAGGGGTGGTACCCGGTGGATCCACTATGGATCCGGATTGGTCTGGATCCATCTCAGCAATACTATCTGATATCAGGGACATACCCTGTTTAGATTGTAGCCATCATGGAGATGGTGGTAGAGGGATTTGCCCAAACAGAATTCTTTAATACCATGAAAGAAACACCACACACCAATCTCTGAGTACAAAATGCTGCAGCTTTATTTAAACTTAATAACAACAGTATTACATTCACATCATCATCATCATCATCAAGCTATACAAACGTAAGCCCCCTTTGTGAGCTTACTAATTAATTAGTGTAGCTGCTGTGTCTGGAGCTGGGACCCTGCCGACTGCTGGAAGTGGAGGGTCAGCTCGGAGGACTTTAAAAGGTGAGGTTTTTGGCAAGGAGAGAGATCTCCATAGGAGGACAAGAGGAGAGGTGGCCCAGTGTTTGTTCGGCCATGAGGGCCAAGGTTCGGGGCTGAGGTGGGCCATTTGCCACCCCAGTCCACCACCCTTGAAGATTGGCGGTACATGTAGCAGTGCGGGAGTTCATCTGGGGAAGCTGGAGCCTGAGAAAGGGGACCACATGTGCCATCTGAGGAGCCACAGCCCCGGAAGTCAGAAGTGACTCACCTCATGATCTCAGGCACCAAAGTGGGGCAGTGCAGGTGTGTCGCGGTATCTTCATCCATAGGGCAAGAGAAAGTGAAGTCCCAGTATGCCAGGCCATTGAGGTAGTGCGGTGGTTGCAGCCCGTACTGTAGGGAGTGCAGTGATGGCAGTCTGTCTCCTTTTCTGGTGGCACAGCAATCTGGCCAGCAGCAGGTTCTGTAACTCATGCAGCTGAAGGGGGGAAGTGTTCTGGGTCTCTGTGATTGCTAGGGCCCTGTTTGAATGCTATGATGGCATGGGATACTCGGAGCTTTGTGCTGGTTTCCGCAAGGGGGAACTTGGTCAGTTAGTTTGTGTCATTGTTTGCAAGGCAGACCAGCAAAGTGGAAGAGCTCCAGGACTGAGCCACAGCCACAGAGATTTGGGACTGCCAGCAGGCAGTTACTTTCAAATGGTAGCGGTGTTTGGGATGCCAGCAAGTTTGCCTGGTAAAGTGAGAGGTGAAGATATAGCATGCACCAAGCAGGAAAGGGACCTTGGGGTTAACATCTCTGTTGACCTCAAGGTAGAGAAACAGTGTGACTAGGTGGCAGGTAGAGCAAATAGGATGCTAGGATACATAGCCAGGGGTGTCACCAGCAGAAAAAGGGAGGTCATAATTTCACTATACAAGACATTAGTGAGGCTCCACCTGGAGTACAGTGTCCAGTTCTGGAGATCTTACCTACGTGGGGACATGGACAGGGTGGAGAAGGTTCAGAGGAGTCCAACAAAGATGGTACAAGGATTGCATCACAAATCCCATGAGGACAGGTAGAAGGACTTGAATATGTACTCCCTGGAGGAGAGAGGGGCTATGATAGAGACATACAAGTACCTTATGGGGTGGAACAGGGTGCAGGAAAACACTATTTTCCAGCGAAAAAGATGTTCCAGGGCTAGAGGACATGGGATGAAGTTTGAGCAGGAAAGAAGTGTGAGGAAACAATCTTTCATGGCCTATCTTTGGCCCCTGTGAGTGCTGCTGCCAGGCTTCACAGAGCCTTATTGGCTGTCAGGGAGGCAGTGTAGGAAAAGCTTTTAGAAAATGAAAGTTTGCTGCAGACTGTATTGGGCTTCATGCCCAGAATACTACCTACCGTTTGATTTGCACCCCATGCTCCATGGAGTGGATTGATCAGATCTGCACAATTATATCATAATTTTTTTCTTCTTTTACTTCTGCATGGACAATGGGCTTCATTACAGAAATTTTGTGATTGAATTAACTAAGTTTGCTCCCACAGATGCTGTTACCCCATTTCTGAAACCTGCCTGCACCCCCTAAGACCTCTCATTGAAACCCAGGTAACGAGTTTGAGTTTCTGGAACTGTGTTTCTGGCTGCATGTGCTCCCTTCCCCCTAAGTACCATCTGGAATCCCCCTAGACACCAGGAGAGGGTGCTTACACATCTATACATGGCACAATTAAACAAGGATTCATGGAGCAACAAATTCAGGTAGTCACCTTGGCTTGATCCAGAGCTATTCATGTCATGCATCTGAGGGGGGCAGGACACTGGCACATAGGTTGGACAAACCCACCTGGGGCTGGGTCTCTTCAATGAACTGCCCCCCCTTCACCGGATTTTGGGAACATCTAGAACCTTCACTGAGGAGCATGCCCCCCAAGGCTGTACATAGATACATAGATAATGTCAGCAGATAAGGGCCTATGGCCCACCCAATCTGCCCATTTGAGCTCGTAAGATCTTTTTAATTTTTTCTTGAAGTCTGTTGCCCCTTACCGCTGACCACCAGGACTCCCTTATGCCTATACCATGCATTTTTAAATCAGGTGATTGTTTCAGCCCCCACCACTTCCTTAGGCAGGGTGTTTCACTTGTCCACCACCCTTTCTGTGAAGAAATTCTTCCTTACATTTTCTCTGAATTGCCCTCCCTCCAACTTCATCCCATGACCTCTAGTCCTGGAACATCTTTTTTGCTGGAAAATAATGTTTTCCCGCACCCTATTCCTCCCGGTAAGGTACTTGGGTGTCTCTATCATATCCTTTTTCTCCGTTCTCTCCTCCAGGGAATACATATTCAAGTCCTTCAGCCTGTCCTCATAGAACTTGTGATGCAATCCCTGTACCATCTTTGTTGCCCTCCTCCGAACCTTCTCCACCCTGTCCATGTCCTTACGTAGGTAAGGTCTCCAGAACCGGACACTGTACCCCAGGTGGGTCCTCACTAGTGTTCATAGGTTCATAGTAGTTTACAAGCACAGTAGGCAAAAAATGCCCATTATTGTACTTGCCACCCATATACCCTAAGGATGGAATTCAAATTTTTTATCCCCCATAAAGTAGTCCAATCTATGTTTAAATGTTGTTATGTTATTACTATTAATAACTCTAACCGGTAAAGCATTCCACATTCCTACCATTCTTTGTGTATAGAAACAACTATGTTTAATTGATACACGTTTCTCACCAATAAGTTTATGGCTATGACTCCTAGCTGATTTAATATTAGAAGCAACTGTTAAGCCTACTGTAGTTTTTAAGTAATCATCTTTTATTGTTTTATATACTAGACATAAATCTCCCTTATTTGTCTATATATGACAGAAAAAGTTTTAGTTCTCTAAGTCTATTTTCTAATTTTTGGTTGGCAGGGTGTGACTTTTTGGTAAATCTGCGCTGTACACCTTCAGCTAGTTTCAGATTCCTAATAGTAGTTGGAGCACAGAATTGGGAGCAGTACTCCAGATGTGGGTGTACCAGGCTATTAAAGAGTGGGTGGCATAATAACTGCTGCTTTTTTGCTTTTAATATTGCCTACAATTGAGCCTACAATTTTATTGCATTTTTTAACTTTAATTGTGGTGTTTCTATCAAAGGATAAATTATTGGTAATAATAACTCCCAAGTCTTTTTTCTCAGTAATGTTTTTCAATAATACATTGTTTAAATAATAATCATTCAACGTATTATTTTTACCCAGATGCAATACTTTGCACTGATCTGTATTAAAAAACATACCAGATGAGTTGGCCCAAGAGGATAAATTGTTTAAATAATTTTGCATGAGAATTCTGTCCGATAAAGAACTAACTAGGCTTCCAATCTTGCAATCATCAGTATACTTCTATACTCATATTTTATCAGTTGTTGGCATTGTAGAAATTAGAGTACTAAAAAGTAGGGGACCCAGGACAGAACCCTGGGGAACTCCACTAGTCACTACACCCAATTCAGACAAATGACCTTAAATAGACACTCTCTGGGTCCTTATCTGCAACCAGGATTGTATCCAGTTTATAATATTTGGATGCATACTGATTTTTGCTATTGTATAGTGCAATTAAGACTTCCATTTTTCTTTTGGTGATGCCCCAGCCTATGCATCCCAGCATCCTATTTGCTTTACCTGCCATCTTGTTGCACTGTTTCCCTACCTTGAGGTCATCAGAGATGATAACCCTAAGGTCCCTTTCCTGCTTAGTGCATACTATATCCTCATCCCCCAACTGATATGTTGTTCCGGGGCTTTTGTACCCCATATGCAACATTTTGCACTTTTTTGTGTTATATTTCAACTGCCAAACCCTTGACCATTCTTCAAACCTCTGCAGGTCCTTCCTCATTCTGTCCACACCCTCTGGTGAGTCCATTCTGTTACAGAACTTCATGTCATCAGCAAACTGGGAAATTCTGCCTTCCAGGTCCTGAGCAGTGTCACCGGTGAAGATGTTGAACAGAACCAGTACCAACACTGATTCCTGCGGCACCCCACTGGTCACTCTTCCCTTTGTGGAGTGACAGCCATTTACCACCACCCTCTGTGTCCTGCCACCCAGCCAATTACCCACCAACCACACTACTGTCCTGCCTAATTCCCTATTCCCCAGTTTGTTTAACAGCCTTCCATGCGGCACAGTGTCAAAGGCCTTGCTGAAGTCCAGATAGGCCACATCCATTGCCCTCCCCGATCCACCTCCCTAGTCACCCAGTCAAAAAATTCAATGAGGTTGGTCTGGCATGATCTCCCTCAGTGAAACCATGCTGCCTTGGGTCCTGTAGTCTGTTGGCAACCAGATGTTCCACCAGCCTCTCCTTCAGTAGTGCTTCCATGATCTTCCCCAGTACTGGGGTCAGACTGACTGGTCTGTAGTTCCCTGCTTCCTCTTTGTTCCCGCTTTTGTATAAGGGGACTGCATCTGCTGTCTTTCAGCCTTTGGGTACTTCCCCTGTTTCCAGTGACTGGCTAAACAGGATTGCCAGAGGTTCAGCCATCACTTCTCTTAGTTCCTTTTGGACCCAGGGTGAGCACCATCTGGGCCCATTGCTTTATCAACTCATTCCTTCCAATTCCTTTAGGACCCTTTCCTGTGTAAAGGGACTTGTGTCCATTTCCGTGCCTTTCCCACCTCTTGTACTCCCTTCAAGCCCATTACCCATCCCTTCCTTAGTAAAGACTGAGCAGAAATATCTGTTCAGTATGTCAGCTTTATTGTTGTCATCCTCTATGTGGTCTCCGTCCTCCCTCTTCAGTCTCACTATCCCATCCTTCACCCTTCTTTTTCACTTCTGTACCTGTAAAAGGTTTTGTCCCCTCTAACCACTTATGATGCAATCTCTGTACCATCTTTGCTGCCCTCCTCTGAACCTTTTCCACCCTGTCCATGTCCTTACGTAGGTAAGGTTTCAAGAACTGGACACTGTACCCCAGGTGGGTCCTCACTAGTGTCTTGTATAGTGGAATTCTGACCTCCCTTTTCCTGCTGGTGATCCCCCAGCCTATGCATCCCAGCATCCTATTTGCTTTACCTGCTGCCTTGTTGCACTGTTTCCCTACCTTGAGGTCAACAGAGATGATAACCCTAAGGTTCCTTTCCTGCTTGGTGCATGCTATATCCTTACCCCCCAACTGATATGTTGTTCCAGGATTTTTGTACCCCATATGCAACATTTTGCACTTTTTTGTGTTAGATTTCAACTGCCAAACCCTTGACCATTCTTCAAGCTTCTGCAGGTCCTTCCTTATTCTGTCTACACCCTCTGGTAAGTCCACTCTGTAACAAAACTTCATGTCATCAGCAAACTGGGAAATTCTGCCTTCCAGGTCCTGAGCAGTGTCACCGGTGAAGATGTTGAATGGAACCAGTCCCAACACTAGTCCCTGTGGCACCCCACTGGTCACTCTTCCCTTTGTGGAGTGACATCCATTTACCACCACCCGCTGTGACCTGCCACCCAACCAATCGCTCATCAACTGCACTACTGTCCTGCCCACTGCCCTATTCCCCAGTTTGTTTAACACCCTTCTCTGCTTCACAGTACCAAAAGCCTTGCTGAAGTCCAGAGCCACATCCACTGCCCTCCCCTGATCTACCTCCCTTGTTACCCAGTCAAAAATTCAATGTGGTCTGACATGATCTCCCCAGTGAAACCATGCTGCCTTGGGTCCTGTAGTATGTTGGCAACCAGATGTTCCTCCAGCTCTCCTTCAGTAGTAGTTTCATGATCTTCCCTAGTACCGGGTCAGATCGACTATTCAGGTTCTCTGCTTCCTCTTTGTTCCCGCTTTTGTATAAGGGGACTGCATCTGCTGTCCTTCAGCCTTTGGGTACTTCCCCTGTTTCCAGTGACTGGCTAAACAGGATTGCCAGAGGTTCAGCCATCACTTCTCTTAGTTCCTTTTGGAACCAGGGTGAACGCCATCTGGCCCCATTGCTTTATCAACTCTTATTCCTTCCAATTCCTTTAGGACCCTTTCCTGTGTAAAGGGACTTGTATCCATTTCCGTGCTCTTCCCACCTCTTGTACTCCCTTCGAGTCCATTACCCATCCCTTCCTTAGTAAAGACTGAGCAGAAATATCTGTTCAGTATGTCAGCTTTATTGTTGTCATCCTCTACGTGGTCTCCGTCCTCCCCCTTCAGTCTCACTATCCTTCCCTTCACCCTTCTTTTTCACTTCTGTACCTGTAAAAGGTTTTGTCCCCTCTAACCACTTATGATGCAATCCCTGTACCATCTTTGCTGCCCTCCTCTGAACCTTCTCCACCCTGTCCATGTCCTTACGTAGGTAAGGTTTCAAGAACTGGACACTGTACCCCAGGTGGGTCCTCACTAGTGTCTTGCATAGTGGAATTATGACTTCCCTTTTTCTGTTGGTGATCCCCCAGCCTATGCATCCCAGCATCCTATTTGCTTTACCTGCTGCCTTGTTGCACTGTTTCCCTACCTTGAGGTCAACAGAGATGATAACCCTAAGGTTCCTTTCCTGCTTGGTGCATGCTATATCCTCACCCCCCAACTGATATGTTGTTCCAGGATTTTTGTACCCCATATGCAACATTTTGCACTTTTTTGTGTTAGATTTCAACTGCCAAACCCTTGACCATTCTTCAAGCTTCTGCAGGTCCTTCCTTATTCTGTCTACACCCTCTGGTAAGTCCACTCTGTAACAAAACTTCATGTCATCAGCAAACTGGGAAATTCTGCCTTCCAGGTCCTGAGCAGTGTCACCGGTGAAGATGTTGAATGGAACCAGTCCCAACACTAGTCCCTGTGGCACCCACTGGTCACTCTTCCCTTGTGGGTGACATCCATTTACCACCACCAGCTGTGACTTGCCACCCAACCAATCGCTCATCAACTGCACTACTGTCCTGCCCACTGCCCTATTCCCCAGTTTGTTTAACACCCTTCTCTGCTTCACAGTACCAAAAGCCTTGCTGAAGTCCAGATAGGCCACATCCACTGCCCTCCCCTGATCTACCTCCCTTGTTACCCAGTCAAAAAATTCAATGTGGTCTGACATGATCTCCCCCCAGTGAAACCATGCTGCCTTGGGTCCTGTAGTATGTTGGCAACCAGATGTTCCACCAGCCTCTCCTTCAGTAGTGCTTCCATGATCTTCCCCAATACCGGGGTCAGACTGACTGGTCTGTAGTTCTCTGCTTCCTCTTTGTTCCCATTTTTGTATAAGGGGACTGCATCTGCTGTCCTTCAGCCTTTGGGTACTTCCCCTGTTTCCAGTGACTGGCTAAACAGGATTGCCTGAGGTTCAGCCATCACTTCTCTTAGTTCCTTTTGGAACCAGGGTGAACGCCATCTGGCCCCATTGCTTTATTAACTCTTATTCCTTCCAATTCCTTTAGGACCCTTTCCTGTGTAAAGGGACTTGTATCCATTTCCGTGCTCTTCCCACCTCTTGTACTCCCTTCGAGTCCATTACCCATGCCTTCCCTAGTAAAGACTGAGCAGAAATATCTGTTCAGTATGTCAGCTTTATTGTTGTCATCCTACACGTGGTCCCCGTCTCCCCCCTTCAGTCTCACTATCCCTCCCTTCGCCCTTCTTTTTCACTTATGTACCTGTAAAAGGTTTTGTCCCCTCTAACCACTGATTTTGCAATGCACTCTTCTTTCTGAGCTTTGGCTTCCCTTACTGAACTTTTTGCCTCTCTTTGCTTCTCCTAGTACTTCTCCCTATCCCCTTCTGCCTGTGTCTTTTTGTATTGCCTGAATGCAATCTTTCGTGGTTTCAATTTCTCAGCTATCTCCTTGGAAAACCATAATGGCCTTCTCTTCCTTTTCCCCTTGCTAACCTGCTTAATACATAATTGCGTTGCTCTTGTGATCCCTGTTTTAAATATTACCCACTGTTCCTCCACCCCCGATTCCCTCCCCATTCCTATTAGTGCCTCTTACAAGCATGTTCTCATTTCCCCAAAATCTGCCCTCCTAAAATCCAGGATACGTTTTTGTGTGGTTTTGTTCTGCTCCTTCTGTGATTTCAAACCACAGTGACCGGTGGTCACCGTTCCCCAGGTGCTCCCCCCCCCATTACCCCATCACACTGTCCCTGTTTGTGAGCACGTGGTCCAATATTGCCTTCTGTTGAGTTGGTTCCATGATCAGTCGCTTAAGGAAGGCACACTGAAGGGAGTCCAGGATAACGCTGCTTCTAGTTGCTGCTGCTGCTGGGAGACACCAGTCCATGTCTGGAATATTGAAGTCTCCAACCAGCACACCTTCCCTTGCCTGACATCCTTTAGATGGCTAGTATTAACTCCCTATCTGTCTTTTCCTCCTGGGCTTGTGGTCTGTAGACCACCCCTGTGCAGATGGCTGACCCCGTTTTCCTTTCCAGCTTACCCACAGTGTCCCTTCCCCCATTTTCTTCATCCTGGATCTCTGTGGCCTTTATGCCATCTTTCACGTAAAGTGCCACTTCTTCTCCCTTCCTGCCTGCCCAGTCTCTTCTGAGTATGTTGTAGCCAGGTAAGACCACCTCCCAGTTATTGGTATCATTACACCAGGTCTCTGTGATGGCCACAATATCCAGGTACGACTGCGCCACAGCAGCTTCCAGATTCTCTGTTTTTTTGCTAAGGCTCCTGGCATTGGCACACATTGCTTTCCATTATGTGACCTCCCTGGTCTGTTTTGCTGTTCTACTCCAGACCCCTCCCTGGTTGTCCTTTATCCCTGGTTCTCCCTGCTTTCTAACCTTCCATTACATTTTGTCCTTTTCCTGCCTATCTACCCCTTGGGTGCCTAATGCCATCATTTGCGCACTGCTATGTAGTGATATCTCCTCCTCCTGTTCTCTGGTTCTATAGCTAGCTATGGGGCGTGGACTATTATATATCTTCCTTGTTGACCTGCCACCTCCCCTTGGCTGGTTTAAATGCTTGTCCATGTAGCATTTAAATGTTTTATTGGGTGCTTAGATTCCCCTCCAGGATGAATACAGGCTGTCAGGCTTGAACAAGCTCCCATCCCTGCAGGGGGGTCCCCAGTCACCAATGAATCCAGACCCTTCCTTGCAGCACCAGTTCTTCAACCATGTGTTAAAGTTCCTGGTGTATGCACCCCTACATAGAAACATAGACTTTGATGGCAAATAAGGGCTGCTTGGCCTGCCTAGTCTGCCCATTTTCCTACCTATTGGATAAGCTGCAGATCCTAGTTAACCAATGGCCTACTTCTTCCTACCCCCAACCAGAATTGCTTTATGTCTGTCCCATGCATTCTTGAAATCCCCCACTGTTTTTGGCCCCATGACCTCCTCAGGAAGGCTGTTCCATGTGTCCACCAACCTCTCTGTGAAAAAATACTTCCTTACATTGCCTCTGAGTCATTCCCACCATCTTCAAATTGTGTCCCCTTTTTCTTGCACATCTCTTTTTCTGAAAGATGCTACCCTCTTGAGCTTTGCTGATTTCCTTGATGTATTCGAAAGTTTCTATCATGCCCCTCCCCTTTCCTCAAGGGTGTACATATTAAGCTCCTTTAGTCTCTCTTTGTATGGCTTCTGTTGCATACCCTGCACCATTTTAGTTGCCCTCCTCTGGACTGCTTCCATCCTGCCTACATCCTTGCTAAGACGGAGTCTCCAGAACTGCACGCAGTACTCCAGATGGGGTCTCACCAGCTGTCTGTTCAGAGGATAACAACTTCCTGTTTTCTACTGGTAATACCTCTCCCTGTACATCCCTGTATCCCAGCCATCCTTACTGCCTTCTCACATTGCTTTCTTACCTTTAGATCATCTGATATGACTACCCCCAGGTCCCTTTCCATTTTTGCTGTTATTAACCCCCCATTGTGTACTCTTCCCTGAGTTCTTGTTTCCCAGGTGCATTACTTTGTGCTTCTTTGCATTGAATCTAAGCTGCCATACCTTTGACTATTCCTCCAACCTTGCCAAGTCCCTTCTCATTCTTTCCACCCCCCTTTGTGTAACAACTCTGTTGCAGATCTTTGTGTCATCTATAAAGAGGAATACTTTTCCTTCCAGTCCCTCTGCAATGTCAATTATACAGACATTAAAAAGGACCAGACCCAGTACTTAACCCTGTGGTACCCCGCTAGTAACCGCCCTTTTACGGAGTGGACTCTGTTTACTGTTATCCTCTGTGTCCTGTTGTCCAGCCAATTTTTTTACCCAGGCTACCACCCTGGGATCCACTCCCAGTCTGGCAAATTTGTTTATTAATCTTTTGTGGGGGACTGTGTCAAATGCCTTGCTAAAGTCTAGATAGGCCATGTCCACAGCCCCTCCCTGGTCTACTACTTTGGTCACCTAGTCATAGAAATCTGTTGGATTCATCTGACATGACCTTCTCGCTGTGAATCCATGCTGCCTTGTATCCTGTGTCATGCTGGCCTCCAGGTACTCAACAATTCTTTCTTCCATCATTTTTCCTACCACTGAGGTCAAGCTAACAGGTCTGTAGTTTCCTGCCTCTGCTTTGCTCCCACTTTTGTGAAGGGGACTCAAATCTGCCCTCCTCCATTCCTTAGGTACCACACCATCCTCCCATGATTTGTTAAAAAGGGCAGTTAGTGGTGTCACTAATTCTTCCCTTAGTTCTTTTAGAATTCTGGGGTGAATCCCGTCAGGCCCCATTGCTTTGTCCACCTTCTGTTTTAGGAGTTCTTTCAGAACTCTTTCTTCTGTGAAAGGACTGGTATCGACCCCCATCCAGAGTGCTTCTATTGATTGGATTAAGTACCTCCCCTCCTCTTCTTTTGTGAATACTGAGCAGAAGTATTTGTTCATATCCCTGCTTTTTCATTGTCCCTCTCTGCCCACCCACCCTCGCCTTTATTAAGCCTTACTATCCCGCCCTTGGTCTTTCTTCGCTCCCCAGTGTACCTATAAAATGTTTTATCCCCTTCTTAACTGAGTTGGCCTAACTGCCTTCCCTGCTTCCTTCTGCTTTAACTGGTATCGTTCTCTGTCCTGCTCCTTCAGTGTTTCCTTATACTTCCTGAATGCTATCTTTTTCTCCCTAACATTCCCCCGCCACCTCTTTTGAGAGCCATAGTGGTTTTTTTCTTTCATTTTGATTTGTTTATTTGCTTCACACAAAGACTTGTTGCCTCTGTGATGGCAGTTTTGATGTTTCCCCATTGTTCCTCCACCTCTCCTTCTTGCCTGTTTCCTAGTGCTTTTCTGAGGCACTCTCCCATTTTGACAAAGTGAGCCCTCCTAAAGTCCAGTACCCTCACTTTTGTATGGCTTGACTCTGCGGCTGTGCTTATAGTGAACCACACTGTCTGGTGGTCACTAGTACCCAGATGGCTACCCACTTCTAGTTCTGAGATCCTCTCTCTGTCCCCATTTGAGGGTACCAGGTTTAAGATTGCTCCCTCCCAACTGGGTTCCAATACTAGCTGTCTGAGTCATGCCCCCTGTAGGGCATTAAGAATGACCCTGCTCTTGGATATGGCTGCAGCAAAGGTGCTCCAGTTAATATCTGACATATTCAGGTCCCTCATCAACAATATCTCCCCTTTTTCTTTCATCCTAAGGATGCGTTCTCTCATTTCCTTGTCCATTTCCTCCCCTGAGACCGAGGTCTGTATACAACCCCCGTGCTGATTGTGGTGCCATTTCCTGTCTCCAGGGTGACCCACAGTGTCCCCTCTCCTCCCTGTTTACCCTTTATTCTGTTGTTTTGATCTCTTCCCTTATGTAGAGAGCTCCTCCTCCTCCTCTTTTACCCTCCCTGCCCCTCCTGTAGATTGTGCACCCTGGTATGTTGACATCCCAGTCATGGTTCTCTGTGTACCATGTTTCTGTAACTGCCACACTCTCCCATTCCTCTCATAGGTAGTACTTCTGAGAAGGTGACAGATGTGGCTGTTTGCTTGAGACACCCTCCCCAATTTTCTAAACTCTTCCTAAACTTTCTTAGGCTCCCTGTTTGCTAGGTCATTAGTTCCTAGGTGGATAATGACATCTAGATCTCCCTCCTGTTTTGCCTTCCCAGTGATCCCCACAATATTCCTCCCATCCCTCCACACTGTGGCACCTGGTAGGCAACTCATCTCACTTCTCTGTCCTCCCCCTTGCATGTTCCTAGCTTGATCCCCTGTACAATAGAGTCCCCATAAGACTTGCTTCCTCCTCCTCTGGGGCCCACTGCTGCCCCCAATGAGGCCACCTCTTTGGTCAACCTCCACATCCTTCCCTTCCACTTCTCTAGGTACCTCTGTCTGGTTGTCCCCATTTGGCAGTGCAGCATGTGAGTTCTGGAGTGGAATAGGATTTTGGATGTGCCTCTTCCTGACCATCCTAACCCTCCCAGAGCCCACTGTTGTCCAAGTGCTCCTCATTCTTGGCATCCTTTTAGGCAGTGGTGTTAGACTGGGTGGTCTCTGGACAGGGGCTAATGTACTCCTGACCCAGTTTACCTCTGCTCTGAGTCTTGCCACCTCATGCCAAAGTCCAGAGAGATGCTTACAGATAGGGCAGCACCTTAATATCCAGAAGGTCTGCCTGAATACAGCTGCCCTGCATCCACTGCATTGCACCACTCCCCACATTATTCTGTACTTATACAGCTATTACACTATTTGTGTAATTACACTATTACACTATTTGTCTGTTAGCTATTACATTAGCTGTCTGTTTCTAAAGCCCTCCTTCAAGTTCCCCCTGGACATGTAGCTCTCCTTCTAGGTCCTTGTGTTTGGTTTTTGGAAGTATTTATACTTGATGTCAGTTTTTATTTTTGCAATTTATGCTATAGTAGCCCCCGATATGACTGCACTTCTATGTTACTGCAACTTATTATGCTGATGGCAGGCTTACTCCCCCTTATGACCCTCCTACTCCACAGCTCCTGCTATTCCCTGTGCTTGGCCTCTGTTGATTAGATTTAACAGGGCATTTAATTAACAGCGGGAGTGGGGGTGGGAAGGTACAGGAAGTAAAAACAGCAAGGAAATAACAGCCCCACTTTAAATCACACCAAAACTGGTTTCAAATTTTCAACAGCAAGTAAAAACAGCCAAGAAAGAACATCCCCACTAAAAGTATACCAAAATAGGTTTGAAATTTGAAGAAAGAGGTTTCTAATTTAAAGAAATAACAGTCTCACTTACATCACACCAAAACAGGTTTCAAATTTTCAACAGCCCCCCAAAAATTCCCTGTTAGCCCCTTATAAGAAGACAAAACATCAACCTGCTACCAAGAGAAATCAACAATAAGCAGTAAAAGAAGCAATAAAAGCAGCAATGAGCAGTTACTGCACTGAAATGAATCTGATTCCTTCCCTTTCTAGCCTCTCATGTACTCCATGACTATGGTTCTGGCTGCCTTGCATTCCGGTGCACACTCTAACCATGTGACAACCCCTTTGCCATAATGCGTACCCATCCAGGTTCGTGCTTCCAGCCTTGTCATCCAATCCTGGCTGACTCCAGTTTATCCAGAAGGCCTCTTTATGTGGGTCTTACATGAATTTACCACCTTCAAATTAGTATTGCAATTTACAGCTGTGACAATTGAGTAGAAACAACTTACCAGCTGTGGCCTGGATAGAACAATAGGAGGGTGGGTGGGAAAATATCAGTACTGTGCTGATCTAATAACAGGAAAAGCCTCTCTAGATTAACCTTTTGTATGGGGCATCTTCCCCCCAGGAGTGACACATGCCAGCCTCTCCAGATGCTTACGCATCTAATTGGACCAGCCTGGGTCTGCCTTCTGGGCTAAAGGCAGTCAGTCCCAATTAGGGGACCTTGTGCAGAGCTACCGCCCCCAGTTGGGATCCCCCAATACCACAGATAAAACACCACACAGTAATATTTGAATACAAAAGGCTGCAGTTTCAGTTCACCATGTGACCATCCCTTGGCTGTAATGTGTACCCAACCAGGCTCACGCCTCCAGCCTGGCTGTCACTCAACCCTGGCTGACCCTAGTTTGTCATCTGGAAGGCCTCCTTTAGATGGGTCTTATATGAATTTATTGCCACTTAGACATGTCCCTTATACACGTCCCCCCACTAATGATGCAGGGTTCCCCCAGCGTATTTGCAAAAGGAGGTCACAAACATCTTGCAATTCTGAATTACAAATGTCATTTCCTATCTCCGATAGGTGTATGCCATCTCTGCAATACAGTGCCTTGCATGCCCTCATACTGTGGCAATGCCTAACAACTTCCATAGCACATGAGGGAGCAAATTGGGACACCTTCCTATTGACCTCCCTGTGTGCCTTTTCAATAGCTGGTATACTGTGAGCTCCATACCAACACAATCACAGTATGATACATGCCACACTAGGATTATATCTGGCAGGAGTTGTCTTACATGGGCTAGGCCCTTCTTGACTTCGTAAATCAATTTTGGGACCCACAGTCAGACCAGGTCATTGACACCCAGGTGAACCACTAAACATGCTGGAGATTGCTTTTGGAGGCCCAATTAATATACAGTCCCCTCTGGCTAGTACTATCACATTCCCCCCTTTCCCCACCCTTTATCACTGCCTTATGCTTTATCAGTTCTAGCTGCGTGCTGTACAGTTGGACCTTTGATCTGCTGCAAACCCTCCAGATGTATAAATGGTCAATAATTCATATTTTTGGACCCAGTGTGAGTGCGCCTGAAAAAAGAAAGCAATCTGTGAGTGATATTTGACAGCATGCCATGTCCACTGATTACCTTTGTGTCCTGGGGCTTCCTGACTGCTATCAACATGTTGCCAAATGTTTTGACTATGGTCTGATATAACCCTCATGAACATCAGAAGCCCATCTGCCAGCCCTTTTTATTTAATCAGCTGGCATACTAAGCCTGGCTGCCTCAGTAGCTGCACCTATTCTAAATGAATGAGTGCTAAATTCCTTTGATTCCCCACCTGTCAGCCATAGACGCTTCCTGAGGACAGCCAAGAACTGCACTCTGTTAACCGGCTTACCATCCCCATGTACAAAAAGATAACCTTCTTCTTTTGACCTTGCCGCCAAGTATTTGCTAAGTTGCAACAAAGGGCAGGTGTCATCCACTTTAGCCCTGTGCAAGGTTATGGGTCTTGTTGGACCACTTTGATTTGTTTTGAACTTGCATAGCTGAAAGCATATCCTGTCTGCCAAGAGGGAGGCATCCCCAAGCTGGAGATTGCTGCCCCCACTGCCTGCTGCTGAATAAGGCACAAGTTTCAAAACTCAGACAGCCCCAAGAAATGCACAGGAATAACGAGCTCTGAACAACACTGCTTCATATGATGAACTGCAAGCCAAACCCAATGCCCTGAGTAGACCAAACAAATCTTGGAAGCCAGTGGGTTTCCTGTTGTCCTGTGTCCTACCCTATGACCTGGCCCACCCTTCCAACATCTTCTTTTAACTTCTATATAGATTTTTCTCCCCATCCGGCAGGGCTGGCAGGCAGGCAGCTTTGGCCCCTTCCTCAGAGGGGCTCATTCTACCATTTCCTGACTCTCCCATGCCCGACCCTCTCGACAGGGCCTCCACAGGTTCCCCCCCTGGCAGGGCCGGGCCAAAGGGGCATCAACTTTCCGTCTCCATGAGAAACCAGCATCCAGACTTCAGGGGGCCAGCATGGGCCCTGCAGGGGCCATCATGGGGCCTACCAGCTCCAGTTCACTTTTTCTCCCTTCCCCTTGCCATGGCCACTAGGGTACGCGTGGAGGCACTTGCACGTGGCAATCCATGGCACCATCCTGACTCTTGCTGCTCCTTTCTGCACTACATTTGGGCCTCCACCCAGGGGCAGCCCCACAGCAGTCGTGACTGGGTCCCCACCCAGGAGAAGAGAGCAGCCTAGTGGCTGCTCAAACCATTTCCTGGCCTCCTACCCTGCAGACCCCCTGCGACCCAGGCTTGTTCCCAAACCTAGGTCACCGGCATGGTGCGAGGTGTGGCGTTCAGTGCCTCAACCCTCAGCACCACCGGGCCAGATCCAACATCTTCTTAATTGCAAAAGCATCAGTAGGAACAGGTTGGCCATGTGCGTTGCACAAGAAGGCAATACCTGCCAAGTGCATCCAGATCACTGAAGAGGACTTACCCTATTGGATCAATGCATGTACATAAATCTGGGCCTGTCTTTTTTGCTGCATGTGGGACCCCACTTACCTTGTATCTGTATAGGTCAAGGAAAGCTGTGAAACTACTTCAATATTTTCTCCATGTTGAGGGGGCAACAGAGAGCTGTACCAGTTGCAAAGTTCTTGTGTCCCCATCTGCCACATTGACTCCAGTATCCATATAGCAGAAGGATTTGCATCTGAAACCAATTGTCAGAACTGTTTGAAATGAAACTGAGATAAGGCATCAGCAATCACATTCTTCTTTCCTGGAAGATGGTGTGCCCAAAATGTGATGTTTTGTTGGAGACAGCAAAGGACAAAACATGAAGCAAATGCATGACATCCTCAGACTTGGATGTCTGGGAATTGATAGTCTGTGACTGCCTAGTTGTCTCTGTTAAAAACACAAACTGGTTCACTAGCCTGTTTCCCCATACCCACAAAGCCACCGTGATGGGGAAAAATTCTAGGAGGGTGATATTTTTTGTAAGACCTTCTTCCACCCAATCTGGGATCCATCACCCTGCAAACCATGACCCCTGGGAAAAAAGCCCCAAAACCTTGGCCCCCAGAAGCATTTGGGACCAGTTCCAGTTCCATATGCTCCCTTTGTTTATCCTGCCATATTGCTACCCCACTGAAGTCTCTTTACATCTGCTCTCATTGCCTGGGACACTCTGATGTGACGGTAGGGTCAAATGGAGCCAGATGTTGCTGCTACTAACCTCCCTAGGAATGGTCTACCTGGGTTGACTGCCCTGCATGCAAAGTTCAAGTGTCTCACTAAACACTGCAGCTGTGCTATTGTAACCTTTTTTGCCAGGACCATTTTGCCCGATAACTGTTGTAGGGTTGTAACTTTTTTCACTGGCAGGAGGGACACAATTTGTATGGCATATAGTTTGATTCCAAGGCAAGATAGCCTCATATTGGGGCCCTCATTCTTTTCCAGAGCTAAGGGTACACCAAAATGCTTCATTAGAGTACAGAAACCCTCCAGGTTCTCATGGCACCTACCAGATTGGGCAGGTCCTGTAAACAAAAAGTCATCCAGATCTTGGTATCTTGGTATTTGCAGACAGAAGGAGGCATAGCCCATCTAGTCTGTCTCCCACACTGTGTGGATATTCAGTATCCCATGTATTTATCTAGTTTCCTTTTAAATTCCTGGAAATCAGTGATCTGAACTAAGTATTGGGGGAGCCGGTTCCATAATCTGGCACCATTGATGGTAAAATAATTACTAATTCTTACCGTGTTAACCTTGGGAATCTCAATCTGCCTGTTGTGGCATCTGAGTTCCTTAGGTCTACGGTGTGGATTAAGTCCACAAATGGTCAATAATTTCCTATCATTTACTATTTGGAAAAATTTGGAGATAGGTCCCGCTTATTCTCCTTTGTTCAGTGGTCATTAAATTTAATCTAGTTAGTCGTGCATCATAAGTTTTGTTAATTAAACCTGATATCATTTTTGTGGCCGTCTCTGCATGGATTCCAGTAAGTTTATGTCCTGTTTTTGTAAGGTGCCCAAAATGGTGAGGCATAGTCAATGTGTGATCTAATGTATGCATTAAACAGATTCATGATGCTCTGTTCATCCCTTGTAATGAAGGTTTTCCTAATAATGTTAATAAATTTGTTTCCTGTCTTTGTTGATTTTCTTTTGTAGGCATGCATGTCCATAGAGGCATCAATCAAGATACCCAAATCCCTTTCATTAATAATGCATGGTAATTGGATCTGCATAAGTGAATATGGTCTCCTTGGATAATTTCTACCCATGTGCAGTACTGTGCACTTGTCTAGGTTCAACTCCATCTTATTTGTTGTAACCCATTGTTCTGTCCTCTTAAGATCCTCTTTTAACAACCCATATTTTTCCTCGGTATCTACTTTGCTGCAGATTTTGGTATCGTCTGCAAACTTAGAGACTTTGTTTGCCACCCCATGGTGGAAGTCATAAATAAACAATTAAATAGGAAGAGACCGAGAACCGACCCCTGTGGCACCCCACTTGTCACCTCCCTCTCAGATGATAGTATGCCAGAGATTCTAACCCTTTGGGTTCTATGTTGTAGCCATGAATGGATCCATTTAACTAGATGGGAGCTAAAACCCATGTTCTGATGTTTATATAGTAATTTTTTATGTGGCATGGTGTCAAAAGTTTTTTAAAGTCCAGATATAGATGACATCAGCTGGCTTACCTGCATCCGAACTAGAACTGACTGTTTCATAGAAAGCATTTAGATTTGTGGTGCATAATTTACTCTTCTTGAACCCATGTTGTGTATTATCATCTAAGTCTAGAGTAAACAATTCTTTTTTGAACCAAACTTTAATTAGTTTTTCCATAAGTTTACCAGTAGTTGACGTAAAGCTTATAGACCATAGTTATTAGGTAATGTTTTACAGCCTTTTTTATAGATGGGTGATACAACTGCTTCTCTCCAGTTTGTAGGTATGATATTAATCCTGACTTGAGAGATTTGCGAGAGATAATGCATAATGTGCCCATTTCTTGTGTACAACTTAGTGGGCCACTCCAGAAAAGATGCAAAGGCTTCAAAAGTGGCACAGCTGACAGATCAGCCTATTGACATTACCTTGTCAAAGTGCCATTGTCCGTAAGCCATGATGCCCAAGAAGTCAAAATCTCTTAGCCTCATGGGGAGAAGATGGAAGGCAGATTTGATGTCACTCTTCACCATCAACATTCCCAGCCTAAGCTGCATGCCAGCTCCACTGCAGTGAGGGCTAGCCTTGTGGGAGGGCAGTAGGGGTGGCTGCCTTGGGTCCCATGCTTGTGGGAGGGGGCCCGCACTTGTCTTGACTTGACTTTCACTTTTATGATTACTAAGTCTGCAGACTGCAGTTCTGAAGCTTGCACCAGTAAACAACCTACGTGGACAGAGTGGCAGCAGGCAGCAACAGTGCCCATTCTGTTCTCAGTCCACCCTCTTGACTTTCTCAATTTGTTCCAGTTTGTTCTTGTCCCCTGCCATCTTCTCACACAACACCTCCCCCATGCATTGCTTAATGCACTCTCCTCCATCATTGTTGACTGACCACTGACTACATCACGGAGCCTTTTATTGCAAACCCTATTGTTTGCAATATACATATCGTCACAGCAGCACCTGGCCCCACCTGGGCCCCCATGCAGATGACACATACTGCCAACTACCTCCTCCCACGACTGGGGCATACATTTCCAGAGCTCGGGAGTCAGGCCAGCTCTAAGATAGACAGTAGGATACAGAGATAGCCAATCAAACAGCAGCAAGAGCTCAGCAAGGAAACAATCGGGAGGAGGGAGGGCTTCGCCAATGAGAAGAGGTGTTTTCAGCCGATAGGTGGGCAGGATTCAGCAACCAATCAGCGGAGAACAGCTTGCTCACCCAATCAGTTTGGAGTCAGCTATGGTGCCATCATCAGGAAGGAAGTTTAAAGGAAGATGGAGGATGCATGAATTTTTTTCCCTTTTCTGTGGCCACATTCTGTGTTTGATCATGTGAACAGACCTGCTGAATGCCACGCCGGAGCTGCTGAACTAGCTGGAGCTCTTCAGCCTACCTGATGACTTGACTGTCACCCCTCCTGGACTGCCTGCAAACTTGTGACATGGACTGCCACAGACTAAAATCATGCCAGACACCATCTCCATGCAGACTCAAACTACAGAAACATTTCTTCCAACCAGCCAAACTCTCCTGGCACTGGTAAGGATCGGTACTCATACTGTTTGTCTGGGGGAGCTGTGAGGGGGTTTGAATTGAAATGCTGCTGCTTGTTTGGGGGTGGGAGTTTAAAAATGATCTTCCATGTGTGGTGTGGTCTGGGTGAAGGTTGGGAGGACAGCTTTAAAAGTAGCTTCTGCCTTTTTTTTTGTGTGAGTGATGGGAGGACTGCAGTCATGGGCCTCAAGGGGGAGCTTTGCAGTGAAGGGCCTGCTGGTGTGACTGGGGTCTCTACTAATTTGTATGGAGGAGCCGGGGGTTGAATTGAAATGCTGCTTGTTTGGGAAGGAAGTTTAAAATGATCTTCCGTGTGTTGTGTGGTCTGAGGGAAAGTTGAGAGGACAGCTTTAAATACAATGATTGTTTTTGAATTGATGGGGAACTGGAGCCATGAGCCTCTGGGTGGGGGTGGGGTGGGGAGCTTTGCAGCGGAGGGCCTGCTAGTGTGGCTGGGGAGGGATAAGATCGACAGGACTGCATGTCTGGCTTGGGGAGCATCCAAATCCCCAACCTACAAGGCCCTTTCATTCAAGAGCTTGCCCTGCCTTGGGGATCCGGCCTGTTGGTGTGCTTTTGTGGAATGGGGGATTTGAAGTGATGTGCCTCCTGGTCCATCTTGGGAGTGGCAGGGGATGAAGGTCCTAATGGTCTGGCTTGGGGAGTGAACAGTCTGCTGGTGTGGCTTGGGGGGGCTTGGACTGAGATAACTACCGTCTGGCTTGGGAAGCATCCAAATTCCCAGCCAGACTGCCTATTGCTGGTTTTGGGCCCATGTTTTACCTCTGCCCTGGGCCCCGTAAAGTCTAAGGCTGGATCTGCTGTGTCAAAGGACGATACCTGATAGTGCTGTCTTCCTGAGTGATAAAGTCACTGACTGAACTGCCTTTTGTGTAGGATAGGTGATGTGTTAGACAGTATTCCCCAAGCTCTTCATGGGACTATTCCCAGTGGAGAGACTCTGAAGGACTCAGCTGGTGGGTATCCAAAAGAGCTGCCACTCTGCATGCTTCTACCTCTTTTTGTATTTTAGTATCAAGTATCTACAGGATATCCTTAGCAGATTTTAAATTATGAGCCCTTGTGGCACTCTGGGGCCCTTGTATAGATTCTTAAAACCGTTGCCAAACCATCCAACAAAACTGCTGCATAACTGTCCAGGTACTGGGAAAGCCAAGGAGTTAAATTTGTTTGTTGAACAAGTGTGCTAGCCAGACTTACCAGCTCCTTGATTACTTTTTGTCCATGCTGTTGGAGTCTGACCATTTCTACTTTGAACCAGAGCCCTTTCAGCCGGTGACCTTGTGGTCTCCCCTGCAGTTCTTGCACATGTGGCTGAATTTACAGAAGGAACAAAAACACTGGTCCTTATAAAAAAAAAAAAAAAAAACAGCATGCCCCCTTGTGTCCTCTTTTTTGCTTCCTCCTAACATCCCGTGTATCCTGTCTAGCTAGCACATGTTCACTGTCTGTGTAAGTCACGACGCTGGGCCTCCCCCAATTCATGCAATGAGCACACAGATCACTGTGCATGTTTTCCCATTTTAAGAGAGTCTGCTGCGTCACCTTTATGCAAAATTGTTCCCTTTATTTTAGCCATGCATATTTGTCAAAAGACAAATGGGCAAATTTAATGGCATACTGTACTTTAGAAGAGATACCAGTTTTTCAGGGTATTTCATGCCATAAACTGGCACATATATTATTGTAACCCCTAGGTGGTGCTATCCCAAGGGCTACTACACCTGCCTGCTTGGCTAGTAGCAGGTTAAGGGGCCTGAGTTCTGAAACGGGTGCCTCCACCCGGAGGTCAGGGTTGGTAATGGTCAAGCTAACCTGGGCACAGCCCTCTGGGACACTGTAACCCCCCTCTTTCCCCTCTAGTGGCCTGAACACTGTACAATAATCACTTTCACAATACCCCTGGTACACCACACAAGTGCCCACACTGTTTGCACTTATCACCAGGGCTGGTTCCTCTGGCTTAACCCTGGGGACCCCCTGTAAAACAAGGTTATGCACAGCAAATAGCAACAGTACAGTACTTTGAGCACAAAATGGAACCACAGTCAGATTACATGCAGAAAAAGTTAGATCCGATTTATTCAGGGGACTTGAACAAGGGAGGGGCAAAACTCAGGTTAATTAGCTTAAAGGTTTTATCAATCAAGCAGTTATGCATGCGCTTTGAGTCCCCCCACACAGTCCACCTCTGGGTACCCAGGTGGAGAAGAGATGGGCTAGCCAGGACCATTGCCCGGGGTTGCAGCTGGTTGGGGCCCTGTGATGGAAAACACAACATGCACAGTACACAATATTTGTAATCCGGAGCCAGAGGGCTCAGTTTGTAAAGGAAACAAAACAACAAGATAATCAGATGACACACTCAGATTAAGCTGTTGTTGTAGGGAGCTACCCTGGTATTTACTCACGATACCCAAGACTGGACACAGGCTGGACAAAAATTGAGACTGCAGGTGGTTGATCTAGAATGCCAGGAGAAGCAGGGCCCACACGAGTCGCAGAGGCATCGTTCCTGTTCAAGCATTGAGCAGGGGGCTGGTCCCTGGGCAGGTCTCTCATCAATGGCTTCTCTGTGCAGTGGGTAGTCTGGCTGGGCCAGCCTGGCAAGGCCAGACCGCATGGTGAAAATCGGTGCAGTCCGTTTGGGCTGGATACAGCTTTCAGCAAGCAGAATACAGTTCACACAATGGGGAACTAACTCACAACCCACAAGCAGCTCATAGCACATTTACATGTACGGGAATTCTACTGTACCAGGCAAAGTGCTCCCCGGTCACAATCGCAAAGTCTCTGCACACACCGGGAGCTTAGGGGTAGCTGGAACTCCTGACAGGCCAATCACATTCAGCAAAATCTTCGGTCTTCTTCAGGTTGAGCCTGGCCCACTTCAGTAGATTACTTTAGTCACACAAACTTGGATTTATTCCAAAATGATTCTCTTCTCTCCCTCTCAGGAGCAGCAGGCAGACATACAGGCCGAACACTCAGCCTTTTCCCAGTTCTTCCATGTGAATCCACTCAGGATTGCTGCTCAGAATTACTTCAGCTCCTTCTTCTTGAGCTTCCAGCTCAGAACTAACTGAAATTGCAAGCAGCCCCGGACTTCCCAAGATCCAAAAGACTTGGTTGGTTGATTTGGCTGTCAGTCAAAGCAAGAGCTCCCCTTCAGTTGCAAAAAGGCACAAAAGTTCAAACTACAGTTTCTGCAGATTTTGAATTCAGACAGCTCCTGTAGTCTGGCTACATTTTAGGTCCCATCAGTACTGTTTGGTCCAATTTGCAGTCCAGGACCAAGATAGTGGAGACAAACAAAACAGTCCTTGTTACAAAGAAAGCAGGTTAGACAAACTACATTATCATTATCACTCTAAATGATTTTCAGTAAATAGTTACATCTTTTCAACAGAGCTCCCTCTCAGATTACTTAAACTGCAATCAGGCAGCTCTTACAGAGACAGTACACAGAGGCTATACAGGCTCTGTAATCACATTTAAATTGCTAAAATGCAGGACACCAGCCTGTCAGTGAGCATTTAGACAAGCTCAAGGAAGACTTTTGGGAACCCCATTTGTAGTTACATTATAGGGCATGGTCGTTCCCTATAGTTAGGGTTGAATTGGGTAGGTACGTCAATGTTAAACTCAAAATTTGCACTTTAATTACTTTGCAACTGCTCACCCATTCTCTTATACTGTACCCATCTCAGCTTATTTACTTATGGAATGGGGTGAGCTTCATGGCTGACGACTCAAGGCACACCTCAGATGCCTGTTGGGGTGTGCAGGGTGGGGGGTGTTAGAGTTGGAAACCCTAACGTTGTGCTTCCTCCTTTGTATGATTTGTTATCAACCCTAACTGATGCATTAACGTAGTTTTGCAAAGAATGTGTGTGTGTGTATATGTGTGTGTGTATATATATATATATATATATATATATATATATATATGTATACAGCAAAAACGGCTGCTGAGTTTTCAAAGGTGTATGAGACTTTTGGTCTCTGTGACCTGTCCCTCTTCCATTTTTTGTCCTCGTCCTCCTCTTCTTGCATCTCATGGTGCAAAAGGGAAAACATGTCTATAAATTTCACTAATAGCATCTGACAAGTGATTCCTCCAGCAAGTCATCATCTCTGCATGTGCCCAGTTTTTGTTACCTTTTTCTCCATTGCCAGGTGCTGCCATGTGCATCCCGTTGGAGCTACTGTCCATAGCGCTCAGCTTGGCCACTGCTGCCATGGTCCTGGCTGCCAGAGCTGTGTGGACTGGTGGTGCAGTTTGTCCTACCATGTTCTGGTTGTGTGACTGCTCCAGCTGGCCTGTGGATGTCCCCTTGTCTTCTTACCTCAATGCCATACACAATTGTATTTTGTGTGTTTTGCTGGCTCTGCACTTATCCATACCTGTACTACAGGCCCTTGAGTGATCTTAGTGTTCGTTGTGATGCCCTCCTGTTGTGGTTGTCTGTGAAGTGCTGGGCCCTTGTGAAGCAGGTGCATTAGCAAGCAAGGGTGCCACTGGGAGACATGCACCAGGGCCCAATGGGCTTACCAGTGTTCCTGCACTGTACTGTGGGTTAACCACTCCACCAAACATTCCTGTCCACATGTGCATCCATGGGTTCAGCACAGGCCCCATGGAAAGGTGGGCCACTGCAGTATTTCAGGATTCTGGTGCCATTAGTTGGATCAAGAAAACCCTAGTAGCTGCTTCTAAGGTGGTTGCACTCCTTGGTTGCTGCTGTTGAGGAAGGCCCACCTTCAGTCTCTATGCAAGGATGAGCAACTGCCTCTACCCTGCTGGGACCTCAGCATCTCATAGCAGCATCACGGGCTGCCCTTTAGTGAGCACTGTCCCCCAACTTGGGTTGTCCTCAGAAAGGGAACCAGGCTCTGTCACTGATCCTGCCATGGTTTGTTGAATTGAAACCATCCTACTCCACCTTGGAAAGGGCTTGTTTTCATCCATAAAGCTGCCACATCCTTTTTTATTGAATCCCTGCCACATTACTCTCCACTTGTACTCACTGTAATTGTCTGTTCCAGATTCACAAATGAGTGATCTTCTTGAAAACCTAATCCCGCTTTCTTCATTGCTTTTCATTTTACTGGCTCATGCTATCTTTTACTACTGCTTTTAATATCATGAGTCACCAACTTAAGGAGTTGCATGGATAGCTGTCTCCACCTGCAAGAGAGTCCTCACCACTCTAAACCTGGATTGGCAACCTGCACCATGGTCCTTGCATCATCGCTGGCAGTGTCCTCATGGCCACCTGCAGCAATGACTTGTAAACTGGGTTCCAAGTCGGATATGGCCTGTATCTAGTCGGGGCCCTCCAAGTTCCTTCAGGTGCTGCGTTGACTCAGGAAAAGCTTGGTTCTGCCCCATGGTTCATGTTGCTGGAGAGGAAGGGGGAGCCCAGCCACCCTGCACCTGCCAAACAGGATTGGAAGGCATGGCTTGTAAATTATGCTTTAATCTAGCCTAGACAAAAGCAAGACCTACTAGGAAAACAAAACTTGAAAAAGTTTAAGTATTCACATTTGGCCCAAAGAAAAATTTTTTGTAATAGCAGTCTAATCTAGAAAAGAACTCTGTACCTAAAAACTACCTAACTGATAAATGAGATTGTGAGACACTACCCACAGCTGTACCCATAATCATGTAAAAAGGCATAAGGCTGCAAAATATGGTATGCCTTAAAGTAGGATGACAGCTTCCATCTCTTCTTCAGTGCAGTTAGGAAGTAGAAGGAGAGAAGAATGATCTATTACACAACATACAGTTTGCCTAAAAAAACTCTAGCAACAATATGAAAAGCAAACCACCTCAAAAAGGATTGAAATCTTTGAAACCTGATAAGCTCAATGTACAAACCACCACAAGAGCTAAGAACCCAGCACAGAAAACAACTAAAAATATTTATAAAGTTTTTTTGTAGTCATTATAATGTGTGGATTCTACTGCTGAAAAATGCTCTCTAAAAGACAACAAAAAACATCAGATCCCACCCTCTGCTGCAGCTCACCCACCTCCTGAGTAATGCTCCTATACCACCCAATGCAATCTACCCACTGCCTGAACCTGCCCACCTCCCACGAGGTCAGATGGTCCCCTGAAAAGATCCACCCAGTGCTGTAACTCTCCCAACTCCTGTGTGTTAAAAACAAATTTATCTACTGAGCAGCACTACCCACCACAGAAAAATCTGACCTCCAAAACCCTCCTGTGTGTTTAAAATTCTAAACCATACTGAGGCTTACCACCCACTGCAGGAAAAACACCCTCATCCTTATAGATTCATCCAAACCCAATGGATAATACAAACCCAAGCCACCCACAGCACAGACCTGTCCACCTCTAGAAACCTCCCCACAACCTTAAACCACACAGACAGAGGGCAGAGAAATAGAGGAGAGCAAAATATTAAAAGAAGCAGAGGAAGGAGGGCAATGGGGGGTGCAACCAAGTCCACAGCATGGGCAGGATGCTGCTGGAAGGGGGTGCCATAGGTCAGGAAAAAGGTGACAAAAACGGGAAAAGGGCAATACTGCAAACAAGTGAATTAGCAGTGAGTGGCAGGCAGGAGTGGAATGTCCCAGCAGTGGTGCACCCAGACTGGTAGGGGATACCTCACAGACTGCAGATGTCCATAGCCAGCCAAAAAGATCAAAATGAAATAAGAGGGCATAGTTGGCAACACAGGGACTGGCCAAGGCACACAATAGGGAAGAAGACAGCATGGCTTCACCAAGGGGAAGTCTTGCCAGACAAACCTAATTCAGTTCTTTGACTGGGTGATTCAGGTGATTGACCGGGGGGGGGTGGACTTGGCCTATCTGGACTTCAGTAAGGCCTTCGACACCATCCCCCATAGGAGGCTGGTGAGCAAGATGGAAAGCCTGGGGTTGGGTGGGAAAATAACAAGCTGGGTAGAGGCCTAGCTGGCAGGAAGAACTCAGAGGGTGGTGCTTAACGGGGTGCACTCCAGGACAGTGAGGGTGAAGAGTGGAGTGCCACAGGTGTCTGTTTGGGGTCTGCTTCTCTTCAACATCTACATCAGTGATATTGTGGATAGTTTGAGGGGAGGTGTGCCTATTTGCTGATGATATGAAAATATGCAATACAGTGGATACCCAGGGGGTGGAGGCATGAGGGAGGACTTAGGATGCTTGAAAAATGGTCTGGGATGTGCAGCTAAAATTTTATGCCAAGAAGTGTGCTGTGATGCACTTGGGAGTAGGAACAAAAGAGCAGGGCACACCCTAGGTGGGAGGAAATCAAAGTAACTGAACAGGACAGGGATCTGGGATCATAGTCTCCTTGAACCTTAAGGTAGGAATCCAATATAGCAGGGTGGCAGGAAAGGCCAGTGGAATGTTGGCATGCATAGGCAGGGCATTACTAGCAGGGAGGAGGTATCACCTTTACAAAGTGGTGAGGCTGCACCTGGAGTATGGGGTTCAGTTCTGGAGGTCACATCTCTGCAGGATATATATGCTTTGAGAGGGCTCAGAGAAGGGCAACCAAGATGGTGCAGGATATGTGGGGAAAGTCGTATGAGCAGAGGTGTAAGGAGGTGGATCTGTACTCACTGAAGACAAGGAGGGAAAGGGGAGACATGACTGAAACTTTTAAATATATAAAAGGGCTCAATAAAGTGGGAGAAGAGGGTTTACTTAAGAGGAAGGAGGGGGTCAGAACTAGAGGGCACAGCCTCAGACTGCAAGGAAAAAGATACAGGGGCAATATGAGAAGCATTTCTTCATGGAGCAGGTGGTGGAGCCCTGGAACAGACTACCAGATGGAGTGGTGGGGGCTAAATCAGTGAAAGAATTTAGAGGGCATGGGACAAGCATATGGGGCTGAGTATCAGGAGGGTGGGGGCTGGGTGGGAGGGCAGGTGTAGGGGAAAAAAAAAAGGGCAGACTAGATGGGCCAGTATGGTCCTTTTCTGCCATCAAGCTTCTATGATTCTATGACTGCATGCAGACTGAAGGTGGGATCAGCAAGAAAGGTGCGAGCCAAGATGATTGCTGCCACTGGGGAAGGCCACAGCCATGAGGTGGGAAGCCAGAGGAATGGCCTGATGGCAGGGAGTGAAAAGGTGAGGAGGTGCTAAACTGGGTGCACAATGAGAAGCAACCACGAGGAGCAATAACAATGGGGATGTGGAAGGGTGGGCACAGGCCAGAGCCATGAGGCATTAAGCTGACAGAGTGGCTTTGGGTGGCAGTCAGTGAAATAGTGGATGAGGAGCTGAGCCGCACAACAGAAGGTGGAGAGGAGGGGGATCCAGAGAAAGGTGAGACCCAGGATGGAGGAGCCGGCTGCAGAGCCCACAAGACACTCAAAGATGGCAGGAGAAAACAGAGAAGAACAAGATAAGAAAAAACAAACAAGGAAGGGAAAAACAAACTTGTGGGGGGGGGGGAGAGAAGCTGCAGACTGGGGATAATAGCTGCTGAAAAAAAAGTGATCAGGGGATGTCAGCCTTACACATAACATTGTTGGAAGCTGTACCTAAAAAGAGAGTTCCAGTACTAACTAAAAAGGGTACTATCTCCTCAAAATAAAGAGAGACATGAAAGGAGGGTTACCTGAGAAAACAGGGGAAAACACCAAATACTGGGAGGGGGAACCCTCCAGGAGGCTTACCTAAATTTCTGTGCAGGAAAATCTTGGTGTACATGATTTTCACCTGCCGTTCTCCCCCTCGCCATGGCATGTGCAGTGCCTTGGTCAGCCTTCTGCACAAACAGAGTGCCCCTATGCAAGCAGTGAGTTCCATGGCCCACCCACAGGGGTTGCTGTGGGGCTAGAACACACTACTGACCCTGTCCGTCTGTGGCACACTGCCTTGCCTGCCTCCCAACATAGCAACCTGTGTCTGCAGCAGGACCCTGGTCACCAGCACAATGTTCTGCTGCTGAGCCATGGGGCAGCCCTACAAATTAGATTTTTTAAACTTTTAGAGTTCAGATCTCATTTATATGTCCCTCTCAAAGTCCCTTTTAAATGCAAAGTGCATAGCTGGTGGTACAGACTAATGCAATGGTATTGAACCAGACCTCAGCCCCAAAAGGAAGGAAAGTACTGAGTGGCAGAGCAAATCCTGTGCTGCATGAAACAAACTATTCTGCTGGGGGTCCTGCTCACTTGAATCTGTCAACATTCATAGGGGGACCCCAGCTGAAAGACCTGCTGCCCTCTTAATGCTTTAAAACCAGTCTTGCTTGTTAACTTTTTATTTCACATTGCTTATTTGCTCAACTTATATTATACTATTACTCCAGTCTAATAAATCTGTGATGCTATGTAAGTGAATACTATGAGAAATGCGTAGCAACACATGCACACATTTACAGTTGATCAGGGAAGTAAAACCAAGTGCTAAATTGTACTAAAAAAAACTGTGCATACGATTACAAAATTTCAAATATTGCTATTAGAAGTAATGTACCTCAGTGTCTATACTTACATTAATTTTAAGGACTTTTACATTAAATGGTCATGCCTAGTGACGGATTGAAGCCTTGGTGCGAGGATGTGTGCCTCCCCCTTTGGTGAGGTCCTGTCCCAAAGTCCCAAGCAGCCCGTAAATACTCCAGAATTTGGAGAATGCCAATGTTCTTGGCATTGTCTCCATCAGCCCCAACAATGACGTCCTTGTTTTCAGATGTCTGCTGGCATCTGGCGTCATGCACTTGTAGCAACAGCCAATCAGAGTAGCCCTATATTAGAACTACTCTGATTCTAATATGCAGACATGGTAAGTTAAAAAAAAGCCCAATTCCATACAGAGTCAAACAGACAACTTCCTGGGCCAAGCAGAAGCCTTCTGTCCCATTGCTTCTCCCAGTTCCCCGCCTCCTCCCTCTGTTCATAGCCCTCCTCACATGCATGTCTCACCCCAGCCAGGCTAGGGCCAAATTCTCCTGGGAGGATAACTCCTGCAACATAAAGATGGTCACTATATCAATGCTGCCCGTGCTCAGGGAGAACAAGATCAGCTTTGGCGGTGGCTCCTTGGTGCAGCGCCTGGTGGCAGGGTAGCGGCAGAGTCTCAGCTGCTTCTTTTAATGAAAAACACCTGCTGGAATGAACATGGAGCTGCTGCGCTTCAACCTGGGTAAGCACTGCGGACATTACAATAACAACAATAGGGGTTCATGTGGGAGGAGGGATCCCCACTTCATGCCATTTCCTTATTGCTAGTTTCATTTTAATCAGGTCAGCCTTCTCGCCTTGATTTGCACTTGCAATATGTGGACTTAGGCTAGAATCCCACAACTGCCACTGAATGAAGTATTCCTGTGGCACAGACACTGGAAATTACACTAGAAATGGACTTTGAACTTGTGAAATATTTTAAAAGAGAAAACAATATTTCTACTGCATATAGATGAAGATTGTTTAGACACCCAGTACAGAAATAAACTCTGTGGACTGACATATAGCAGAACTGCAAGAGGTTCAGGTTTGAGTCCCAATATTGCCGCTGTAACAAAGAATCTCATGAAGTCCATGAAACTGATTTTAAATGTACTTATTTTGTTTAATATGTGTTGGTATTCACTGTACTAAATGTTTGTAAATGAACAGCAGGTTTGATACTGTATTTTGTACTGAAGCATATTGATTATGGTGTTAGAATGATGTGGCAAAATCAGGACTTCAAAATCAGCCTGATTGTAATGCTGGGCATGCCCCCAGATAAAGTTCTATTAGTGAAACTCGGGGATGCATGGAAGTGGAGGCCGATGTCGTTGTTTGTAACAGATCTGCACTGACATACTTATCTGTACTAAAATTCAAACAGCACTTTTTGTAGCACTGAAAGAGTAGTGCAGTTTGTTTTCATCCTTTCTGAAGTGCTGTCTTCCTTTGGTTTTTGAAGTGCCTCCTCAGTGGGCTGTACACGTCCTCCCTCCTCCTTTCAGATCCGTCCCAGCACACCCAGTGTCCTTGTTGCCATGCTGTATGCTTTTCTTCACTGGTTGGATTGTTTAAGGGAGTCACTAATGATGATTCCAAGGTCCCTTTCCTCAAATGTTGTGGCCAATCCCACCTCCCACCTCGACACACACACACACACACACACACACACACACACACACACACACACACACGCACGCACGCACGCACACACCTTACTTCAGTACTCAGGATATGGGTTCCTCTTTCCTGCAGTATATGCCTCACTTTACACTTTTTGGTATGTAATCCCTACTACCATATTTTGGACCACTTCTTCAGTCTTTCCAGTTCCTCTTCAACTCCCTCACTCCTCCTCACTGTCTACCCTGCATAGTTTTGTATCATCCACAAAGAGACTTGTTTTGCCTTGGTCACCAAGTCACTGATGAACTTATTGAACAGGACTGGTCCCAGAACTGACAGCTGTTGTACCCTGCTCGTGACCCACCTATCCTCTGGCCTGACCTCATTCACTACCATGCTTTGTTTTCTCACTCCCAACCAGTTCTCGACCCATCTGACTAATTCCCTCCCACTCCCAAGTCTTACAGTTTCCTCAGTAGCCTCCTGTGTGGCACTGAGTCAAAGGTTTTGCCGGAATGTGAGTAAATCTGCTATCTGGCCCCTGTCAACTGCTCTTTTGACCCAATTACAAAAATACCACTAGGCTGGTCTGACATGATGTTGTCACAGAGCCATGCTGCTTGTGGTCCTGTAGCCTTTTTGCCTCTAGGCAGGCCACTAGGTTTTCATTGATCAGGGTCTCTATCAACTTTCCTACAATGGAGTTAAAATTGACAGGTCTGTTGTTTCCTGGATCTTCCCTGTCTACCCCCACCATGGAGCAGAACCATGTCTGAGAACATCCAGTTGCATAGCACCACACCAGATTCCAACCAGTATCTGAACAGCTCCACCATGGGTACAGTCAGCTCTGAACCCATCTCCCAAAGCACCCTTGTATGTAAGCCATCCTGTCCCGGTGCCTTATCTATTAGCCAGTCTACCATGAGCACTGCCTAATAACTCATTTCCTGTACTCCCCTTGTGGAGGCCTTAACTCCACTCTCTGGTAGAGGCCTTTCATCCTCCTCTGTAAATATGGAGCAAAAGTAGTTTTTTTTTTTATTTACATTTTTGTAGGGTTTTTTTTCCCGTTTTCTTCCCGTCCCTGCCCGCATGCATCCGGGGGCACTGACATATGCGTGTGAAGGCACATGCACACCAGGCACTGTGGAGTGCCCCACCCTACTAGCCACCCCCTTCCCTGCCTGCACCACCACCGGACCTCCACCTGGTGGTGACAGGACCATGGAAGGGACAGCGTCCACCCCAGGAGAGGAGAGCTGCCGATAGTCGACTCAATCCTGCTCCTCCCTCCCCCCAGCTGGTTCCCCAATGACCCGAGGTCATTCCCGAACCTGGGTTGCTGGCATGACATGAGGTAAGGCTAAATGCCTCAACCCTCTGCCCCACCAGGCCAGCAAAAAAGTTGTTTTTTAAATCATCAACTTTCTGCTTGTCTCCTGTACTACAGTACCATACATTTCTCTAATACTCTGATGATCCCCCTTATCTTACTTTTTTCTCTGATGCACATAAAGAATTTTTCTCCCCCCTTTGACTCCATCAGTGATGTAAGGCTCTATCTTCCTTTACCCTCCTGACAATCCCCTTTTCTTCCTTGAGCTTACCCTGCTAGTCCCTCATTCCTCCTTTTCATGCTTCTTTTTGTATCTTTTACTGGTTTCATTATAAACATTGTGCACGATGCACTGGTCTGATGGAACTGGCTTTAAAATGCAGAGAACTCTGTCCAACTGACTGTTCTGAAGGAGTTATTCTGTAGTGTGAATTAGATGCAGTGCTTGTTCCTAGTGTGTTATGGTTCACCTTCCTCCAGTATTGCCTTGTGAATGTGCACTATGTGTGCAGCTGTCAGTGCTGGAGGATAGCATGCTCTTGGGAGACCCAGTGGATTCTGTCACAGTAGCTGGTGCTGAGACAGATGGGGCTTCTGCTTCCATTCAGTCAAGTTTCTCTTCTCCTATAGTTGCTTTTAGAGTTATGCCCTTAATGTTGTGTTTGCTTTCAACCCCTTTTCTTATAGCTGTTGTATACAGTGGGAGGCAAATTGCAGTTCTGAAGGAAGTATAGACAGTGATTGATTAGATGTGCTTGAACATCAGCTTGTTTTAGGTTTTCTGATATACAGTATGTGTTGCATGTTTTGAAAGGTACTGTGTGCAGTGTTTGTGCCGTATTATACCAGATGTGTGTGCATATCTTCTAATCCAAGAAGCTTATGATTAAAGGATGTTGATCTCATCTAGACATGCACATGCATCTAGTTGTCTCCTGTGTCATATTTTTATAATTGAGTTCTTACCCTTGTCCATCATTTTGGAAAAGAACTCAAGGCTGCTGCAGCAGCACTGACAAGTGACAAAAAGTGGGTGGGGCATCTTGCATCAAGTGAAGACAGGAAGAGGGATAGGCAGGGGGAGCAGTGGTGGTGCTAGGGGGACAGCCTAGAGCAAAGAGGCAGAAAGAGTACAGACTGCACCCCCTCTTTACTTTTTTCTGACTCTTTGCCCTGGGCTGTCCCCCTGGCACCACCACTGTGCTCTGCACTGCTCCTAGTCTGGCTAGAGTGGTCTCTTTCCTGTCTCTTTTCTGATGGTTTAAACATGCTTTACATGCTGTTGCTAGCTGTAGCTGCACAGCATGACCTGGGCTCTGTAGGTACACAATGCATTTGCAAAGCAACATTCCTCTTGCTTATTGTTTTGCATTTATTCTGTTAAAAAAAATTGGATTTATCTTTGAAGTGTGGAGATATTTCTTTTTTTTTTTGCCCTTTGACCCTCTTTGCTTGGAAATAATGATTGTCTGGGTAATCATGGCTTGTTTGAACTTTCTTGGATATAACTACAGTGAGTATATTTCCCAATCAGCAAAAACTAAATAGCCAAGAAAATCCAAACAATATGGGATTACCTGAACCCCCCTCCATCTCTGGGAAGACATTACAGGATAAAAAAATGCATTTGTAAATCAACCTTACTCTTGCTTATAGCGTGCCATGATTATTGTATTCATAAAATTCAAATTACTTGGCTATGTCTTTGAAATGCGGGGGTATTTGGTATGTTTCAGTGCATTGTTGCTATGTTTTGTATTTGGTTGGTTTTGCTCTTGAAACTGGGCCCAAATGCACCAAATGCACCATTTCACATACAGCTCTTTGCCTTTGGGGCATGCCCCATACCCCCTAGAGAAGCTGCAGAGCTTTTTTCTGGGCAAGTGTACCACCTTTCTGTAAATTTCTGGATCCACCACTGATGTCCTAAATGTTATATTCCATACCAGTTGTACACATCAGACTATTGTGACATCCACTGGCTAATTTCCCTGAGCACGATTTAAAGCTTGTTTCAAAGAGAAATTATATAGTTCTGGTGAAGTCCAAAACAATGATGTTAGTTCCAGGCAAGATACATCTTCAAAAGAGAAAAGCAGACATTCCCCAGGATTTCTTCAGTACGCTTTGGTTATTTTGTTGGTGAGTCAACCTGTATTTCTTTGAAGATTACATTTCTGGAATAGGATAGAGCCTGAAAATAGAAAACCAAGAAAAAAATTACCCCATAATTCAAAAGACTGTTGGGAAAATCTGTAGGAAATGGGAAAAGACACTTATTTGATCTCTGCATATGAACATTTCTTTGCAGTGGAAAAGAAAAAGAGATTATAGTCTTTTCCATCATTTTTTTATAAAACCACTAATTATTCAAACATTATTTCAGAAGGGTTCATTTACAATAAAAAGGTTTAAAGTCAATTACATCACTGAGTTCATGTGGATAGAGTATCTTAATGGTAAAGATCCATCTGGAACAATAGCAGTATTCAGAAAACATTATACTGGAGTAATGCTTAGTATTACACAGTAAAGTACACCAGAAAAGTTAAAACAATATCAGTAAGGCCAGTAGAATAGAACTGATAGCAAACCCCCATGGCACTATAGCAGTTACTGTAAAGATAAGTAAACCATCAGATAAACAACAATGCCACTCCCTGGCTAGCGAGTTGTGCAAATGGCAAATAGCAGCAAACCACAGACACAAAGAAGCCTTAGAATGATCCCTAACCTATCCCTAACCAGATCTGGACAGGAACATCACCTCCAAAACATTGCGGCATAAAACAAAGCCAGGAATACATCACAGCCTACAATGTAGGCTTGCAAAATCATTGCCGCTCCAAATCACGTAGACAGGTGGCAGGCAGTATGAGGTATGGACCCCTTGTGGCCGTGTGGGTCCCCAGCCCACCTGCTGTGTCAGTGGAATATCTTGAACTCAGGGGTTGCAAGACCAAAGACAGCTTGGATTCATGAGGGGAGGTATGTCAGACAAACCTGAGCGATTTTGACTAGGTGACCAGGGAACTAGATCAGGGAAAAGCAGTGGATATGACCTATTTGGACTTCAACAAAGCCTTCAACACTTTATCACATTTTAGACCAATAAAGAAATTGGATAGTCTAGGAGCAGGGTCAACCTTAACATTTTTTTGCACTAGCTAATGGGCTAGTGAACCAGAGATTGCACAAGCCCACAGTAGTTTGGGTAAATCTACAGTCAGTATGGTTAACAGTGATTTGTTAAACAAAAGGCAAATACAATCGCATCTGTCCTGCCAACATTCTGGACACCTACCAACTGATTTTGCACTGTACCTTTAACTGCAAACCGCATATACACTATCTCAGCTTCTGTGACTGAAGAATCAATGGTTCTGTCACTGATGACAGAAATGAACTTTGTTCCCATACTTTTTTCTCATAGCGCCATGTGTTCAACCTCGCCTACATAGTGGATAAAGTTGCAGGCATATTTGTCCTTCTGATATGCTGAACTGGTGTCTAGTCCTTTCATATCATCAAGGTTGCACATCCACACAAAGCCGATGAAAGGACGTCCTTGCTTAGAAATTGTATGGCATGTGCAAAACAGTTTATCCAGACAGTTAAGCGTTGCTTCTTTCACGTTCTTCTCCATTCCATCCACGTTACTTGCCCCTGGAGTAGGAGTCATGGCATCCTCCTTTTCCTTTGCCTTAGCATGAGCTCACTGATATTATGGTACGAGACAGAGTCAAACCGGAAATTATCTGTACCGAAATGAAAATTATTGTTATTGACCACCTTACCCAACTGTATTTCATGTTTGATACACAAATGGCAGATCATCAGATCTTTTGCACCATCATACCCCAACCAATCATATTGTTCTAGCCAGCACTGCTGGAACTGACGGCTTTGCTTTGTCTTTTCGTTCTCATGATCTTTTATTTGTTTGTCTTCATCAGCATGCTTTCTATTAATGTCAGCTGGGTTACTGACTTTAATATTTTCACATTTGTAGTTGCCACTGTGTTGCATGAAAAGTGTATGTGTTCTTTTTTCTTTTCCCACCCTGGCCACAGATTCCACAAATGCTTGATCGTCCCAGTTCTGTTAAAAAATGGTCACCCCAAAAAAAGGTAAGGATAAATTCAAGAGCATCAACCCATACTATTTATTTTTATTCTTTGGCAACCAGGTAAATCCCACTGGGTACAAGACCCATTTACAGGGGTAGCCCAGGACCACAGGGAGGTTAAATGACTTGCTTAGGGTCTCAGAGTATGCAAGTGGAGGCTGTGGGAATTAAAACCCAGATCTGCTGGATGTACAAAGCCCATTCACAACCTGTTGATCTCTGTTAAACATTCTCAGTTTTCCTTTCCATGACAGCCATGTATTCTGATATGCTTTGACCACCTTTTTGATAACTGAACTATCAGTACTTGTGGTATCCTCATTACTACATTGTGTCCCCTTTACCTCATCAGCCACTGCTGTTTCTTTTCAAATGTCAAAGACATCACATTCCACAATTTCAGACACACCATTCCATGCTATTTATTCCAGTGGCCTGTGCAGGTGTAGCTAATATCATGGAATATTCAGGATGGTAGTATAAAACATAAGAACAGCAGCTGCTGAGGACATAGGAGAGAAATAATCAACACAGTGACAAAGGCAATAAAATGTGAAAACTAATTTTGAAAAAGTGGATCTAAAATATAAGAATATAGGAAAACAAAAGGAACCCATTACAGCTTATGAAGGTGTAAAACTTGTTTCTATCTTGGCAGTAAATGACCATACTTAAAATTCAGAGTTGAAAAGATTAGGTTGATTTACTGCTAATGTTCTTAATGGCCATACTTTTACACTCCTAGGCAGACTGGTTTTACAAACTAAGGCCTGTGACTTGTGATATTAGAACTTTTTGTAACCTTGACATGCGCAACAGTGAATGATTTGATACAATCAGTTTTAACACAGTCTGAGCACTCAAAATGGCTCAAAACTGGACTACATTTAATCAAAACTGGATAACCAGATAAGGACCCTGAAAACCCAGATTATCCAGTCTACAACTGGACCTGTGGCAGCCTTAGAACTGAGCTGCTCCTGGACACAGTCACAAATCTGCCTGCTGTGAGTACTGAGATAACAAGGAAGGGAAAAAGAGAAAGGATCTTTATCAGTGAAAAATAAAAGCAATAGTTAGTATAAAATAAAACAGTCTGTAATGCACTACACATAGACATCTATTTTTTTCTTTTCACTAATGTTAAGGCAGCACATAGTTAAACCTCCATGAAAAGGATCTGACTTTAAATTAAATAACAGTTATATTTATGTATTTATTTGTTTGTTTATTTATTTGATACCTGGGTTGAGAATGGAACTGCAGCTTTCCACAGGAGGAATTGCACTAGCCCAGCTGGGCAAGTAACAGAGATTCTGCACTAGCCCGTGGCAATCTGCACTAGTATCCGGGCCAGTAAATGAATGTTAAGGTTAACCCCTGTCTAGGAGTGAGAGCCAAAGTGGTAAACTAGGTAAAAAAAAAACTGGTTAATGTATAGGCTGCAGTGGTGCTGGTAATAGCACTCACTCTAATGAGGAGTCGGGAAAGAGTGACCAGTGGGGTGGCACAGGGTTCAATATCAGGACCGGTCCTCTTCAACGTCTTCAAAAGTAACATCACAGAACAGCAAGGTACTATATGCTTTCTTGCAGACAGCACCAAGAGGTATAATAGTGTGGATACTCAGGAGGGAGTAGAGGAAAGGAGTAAGGACCTGAGAGAACCTGATTAGTGGTCATGAGTAGGGCAGCTGGAATTTAATGCCAAAAAGCCCAGAATCATTACTCTGGGGCATAGAAACTCAGGAGCTGAGTATAAAACGGGGGAGGAGGAGTACTGCTGGTCACTGATAAGGAATGGGACCTTGGAGTTATCATATCTGATGATCTCAAAGTCGCAGGGCAGTGTGACAAGGCAGTGGGCAGGGCCAGTGGGATGCTGGGGTGCATAGGGCCAGGTATTACAAGCAGAAGGAGGGAGGTGATATTACCACTGTATAGATCTTTGGTGAGACCACCCCTGGAATATTTTCCACAGTTCTGGAGGCAGCATCTCAGAAAAAAAAGACACGGTCAGGGTACGGCAGTCCAAAGGAAGGCAACTAAAATGGTACATGGGTTGCATGAGAAACAATATGAAGAGAGATTGAGGGATCTCAATATGTGCACACTGGAGGAGAGGAGGGGGTGAGGGGACATGATAGAAACCTACAAGTACCTCAGGCAAGTCAACAGGATACCGGAGGGGTGCTTGTTTCAAATGAAGAAGTGCAGCCGAACCAGAGGGCATGCTATGAAGCGAGGGGGGGGATTTAGGAGGGATGTGAGAAAATACTACTTAACTGAAAGAGTGGTGGATGCGTTGAACTGCCTGCTACCAGAGATTGTAGGGGCAAAGACAGTGGTGGGTTTCAAACATGCATGGGCTCTGCTGACTCTCCCCCCTTTTCATTTACCAGTACTCTCCTATGTCTAATAGGAGAGTCCTGGTAAATGAAAAGGGGGAGGGTCAGCAGAGACCAGTTGGATCTGACATGGCAGAATAGGCAGGGTACAAATGGCCAGATTGGGTGGACCAAGCAGTCCTTTTCTGATGACAAATTCTGTGTTTCTAATATCATGAACATTAGGCTTCCTGAATATTTATCCAAATAATTAATATTTTCACTATTTGTAAGTGGCCTATAGTATTCCAGAATTTATATATATAAAAAGTTATTCCCCCTCCTACAGTGGCTAGGGCTAGTCTCCTGGCCACCCTTATCCCAATTCCATATTTTTCCAAGCCAGCTACTGCTTCCTTGGAGTCCAGCACAAGTAAGAAAAGTGAGAGCTGACTCCTGGCACCTGAATAGGAGTCGATAGCATCTTTATGACAACCCCCAGCAAAACTCCACTACCCACTGTTAAAAATTACATTAATATACTCCTCCTAGTCCCACATACTCCACTGAGCCAAATTCCTGATTGGGAGAGAGCTATTGCCAAATATTCAGGCAAGTTGTTGCCTCCCCCACTGCCTCCTCCCAGACCACTCCACTCACTGAATCACAGCTGATGAGTAGAGCAAGTGAAAGCGGGCCAGGCATGAATGATCTTCAGGAGGGTGGGACAGTAGCATCAGTAGTAATGAAATTAGGCAGTCTAACCAATAAGACTGTCTATCGTCACAACCCAGAGATACTACTATCCCTCCTCCTCACAATCATTCGCACCAGTCCCACTCACACTAGTTCAACTGATCAGCTGTGATTTTGTAAGCAGAAAAGATCGGGGCATGGTGGGTTGACTGACAAGCCTGGAGATGTGTCAGTATCCTTCCCACAATGAATGATTGGACTTCAGGGTGATGGTCTAAGAGGTATTTTTATCAATGGGGTAGTCGGACTAGGGATGGGAGAATCATAAAGATGTTGTCAGTTCCTGGCAAGCAACTGGCTATCACTTTCATACCTTTGTGAGACTTCAGTAAAGGTGTACGAGGGAAGGAAAAGTTTGGAGTCAGGAGGGAGTTTGGCCAGGAGACTAGCCCTGGCCACCTGGACAGGGAAAGAGACTTTTCCCCACCTTTCCATGTTGAATACGAAATACTAATATTGAATATTTGGACCACAGAATAGAATATTGCGATTGAATATTCAGTATAAGGTAATCATACACCCCTATGGTGCACAAAATGGCATAAAGCTTGGTGGGGGGTATCTTTGGATAATAAACAATGTATACCAATAACTATTGTTAATAGTTAGCTTAGCACTAGGTTACACACACATGGGGCCCAATTCTCAGCTCCAATTTTATTGGCCACAAAACAGTGTCAAAGACTGTGCTGCTGGGCTCAACTATAAAACTGGCACACTGAGAGCATTAGATTTACACCAGGTAGGGGTACTCCTTGCCCACTCAAATCTTGGAACGCAAATGAAACATTCTGTATTGTGAACCTGCTGGCATTCAGTTCTGATTTGAAACAGCTCCTAGTTAGTAATAGCACTTGTGAGTGTCAGTAAAGAGCCTGCTGCCCTGTGCTGACCTCCAAACACCTTGTGTCAGTCTCATCCATGGACTCCAAGAATCAACTGATCCCTAAGGATCATTCGGCCCCTTACCCTCCTTCTCCGCCACTCTGTCTGCTCTTCCCACCACATACCTCCCTGACTCCACCACTGGTCGGCCCTCAATTCCCTCCCTCCCTCCCCTCCACTGATCATAGTTGCACTAACCTCCAGATGTGAACTCACTGGTTCATGGTTGAATCTGCGACCTGCTGCCCCTGCTTTCAAGCCTTCCAACTTTCCCGCTCTGACCAAGCTGACCACCCAGTCTTTATGACAAGGCCATCCATTTGGCAGCTACCTGTTACACCCTATTCACCCTGTTGTTTAGGACATGCTAATTTATGGACAGTTGGTAAAAGGCTGCTCCACTGTAATTTACTGACCGTTGGTATTAGGTTAGCATGATTGTTTTGTACAAAGCATGATGTACCTTTCTTGTTTCATTTGCATGTAACAATAAACTATACAATACAATATATGTTATTGTACACTACCTGTGTTTGCAAACAGTAACAGCACACAGTAGCAGCTTACACTTGTTTGCGCATGGGTGCAATGCTATCATAGGCCTGTATGAGCTAGTAGAGCATTGAACATGTCCTTCCCCCCACATGTTCATTTGGCTCACCTATGCTCCAATGGCAATTTCCATGAGGCCATCACTCTGTGTCATCCCTTGCAATCCATTGGGCCCCCAAAACAAACCCCAGCACTATGACCCCCTCCTTATGCTTATTTGTACCTGGCCTGGTGGTAGGAACAACATGTGTTTAAAGTTGAGGTTAATTCACACCTGAGGGGATAGTCACATGGCACCGATATGTTGATGACATCATATGTATTTGGTCTGGCTCATAGGAAGGGTTCTAATATTCTTACAGTGGCTTAACTGAACCAAATTTAACTTGAAATTTACCTTCCAAATGAGTACTAAGAAAATACAGTTTCTGGATCTCCTGTTTAGTGCAGAGAACATGGGCAGAATTTAAAATGAAATTTTTCTGGAAAAAAATCTGGAAATGCACTTTTAAGGTAAGAAAGTGCACATCCCCCAAAACTTATTAATAATATCCCTAGGAAACAGTTCCTCCATATTAGACTTAATTGCTTCACAGTGGACAAATCTGAAACACAGTCTGTGTGACTCGAGGAGATTCCAAGAAAGAAGGTATCCACAGAGGGTGATAAACCAAGCCTATAAGAAAGCTAGACATACACCAAGGGAATTTTTACTGACTCCCATGAATAAAACTGAGGTTGTGAAGATTCTAGTTTCATTTATGACACAGTTCACACAACTAGCACAAAAGGTGAGGAATACTGCTACCAAGAACTGACACATATTGCTATCAGATCCATCCATCAGGAAGCAGTGGGACAGAGTTAAAGTGACTTATGCGGCCAAAATTTGGTTTACTTATTAACTTAAAAGTCACCAACAAAAGCAAATACTGACAGATGGCTGGCTAATAAGCCAAAAGGTTTCTTCCCATGTAAGAGATGTTTGGCATGTCAGTTTGCTGTTCAAGGGAAGTTTTTGAATGTGGGTGCAATTGAGAGACCAGTGGAGGTGAGACCATTTGCCAGCTGCTTCACAGATTTTGTAATTTATGCTGCCTGGTGCTCTTGCCAGAAGATTTATGTTGGGAGGACCACCAAGCAGCTCAAAGTTAGAATGCTCGAACATATTAGGGCAATTAAAAATGGGGATGAGAGAAGTGCACTTGGGGCACATTATAGGGAGAACCATAACACAGATTCCAAATGCTTTAGATTTGTGGCATTGGAACATGTGCCAAAAATGAAAAGAGGAGGGGACAGACTTAACAAATTGCTGAAGAGGGAGACATGGTGGATTTTCCACCTAAAATGTCTGTCACCTCGAGGGTTGAATGAGTTATTTGATTGCAAGCCATATATATAATGTTGTTGTTCTTTCTTTACACTTGAAATGTAGGAGACTGCAATACGTTTGATTATTCTTGGAACACTGAGTACAAGATTATTTTCTGAATATGTTCTGAGTGCCTGAATGGCTAATTAACTAAGTGAACTTTGAAGCAATTTCTGATCTTAAATATGAAAAATTGTATGAATTTAGAATCTTTGTCTCTGGGAACATTAAATTATTGCTATTTTAGCTTGAGAACTAATATTTGGTGAACACATTTTGAAGTTCTTTATTTATCAATGAGCTAATGGACATTTACATGAAGTTTTAAGCCCTAGTTCCTAAACATTTCATTGTTGGTGTTTTCTGCTGTTTAATATTTCACAGAACATATTTATGCAAAGATGTTGAGCATAATTGTCTGTTAATCTAGTTTGTCTCTTATGGACATTTGTCCTGATTTTAATTCATAGTTTCACTCAAACATTTGTATAGTAGATCAGGCTGCGGTACCACTTAAGAGATGAACACAATAGTTTATGTGCTTTAGTTTATGTCTGCAGCATCGAACAATTCATACCATTGGCTCGTTAAGGAAATATCATTTAATAAATTAACACTAAAGAATAGGTATTATGTGCAGTGCCCCTGTATAAGTGGCTATTGACAAGCCTGACTTCACCCCCTAAGGAAAGTACAAGAGAGATCCGAATGCACATGGGAACTAGTATGGATAACATACAGTTACATGGTACAGTTACATGGTAAATGCACTTTTTGTTAATAAATCTTTTGTTGTACGCGACTCCTGCTTGTACTCATTTTTCCTGTACTTGTTAGATGTTATTGTACACTAACTGGGTTTGCAAACAGTAATGGCACACAGTACTGCCTTATGTATGTTTGTGCATGGGTGAAATGTTATGCGTAGGCTTGCATGGGTCAATGGAGCACTGAACATGTCCCTACCGCCGTGTGTTCATTTGGCTCAGCTGTGGACCAAATTTTCATTAGGCCGTCCCTCCACATCATCCATTGCAGTCCAGTGGGACCCCAACACAAACCCCAACAAAAAACATTCCCAAATAGGCCAGTGAATCCTTTCACTCTAGCCCCATTCCCCCATGTGATACTTTCACTCTCTCTCTTTAAGGGGAACTGTCAGCATTCCTCAGTTAAAAACACTGGACCTACAGGTCCCAATTTTCTGAAATGCACTAGCTGTAATTGTTTGAAATACTGTACCTGAGATGGCTGAAATCTTAAGTTTATCTGGTTGATCCTGAGACTCTCCGCCACCATTATTGTGCCCAGAGCCCCCGCGGCCAGCCCTCTAATGATGTGACTGCTGGACTAAGCCACCAAGGGCTCCTATGTGACAGTATAGTTGCCATAAAATTTAAGATGAGAAGTGCATGTTTACACCTTTAAGGCTGGTACTGATGAACCAAGGAAAGCAATTTCTTCTGTTGATCAGTATCAACCTTAGAAGCACAAACATGCACTTCTTATCTGCTATTATTTTACGGGCAGCTATACTGTTGCATCCTGGTGGCTTAGTCCATCAGTTGCATCATCAGAGGGCTGGCTGTGTGGTAGGCGAAGTGACCGAAATTCACTCCGCGAAGTGATTCACGGAGTAACGTGGAGTCCGCAAGTATTCTGTAACGCGAAGCGGAATACTTCACATCATGATGAGGAATGCGAAGTCCATTAAAACCAATGACTTTGCTTTATTTTGACTTCTCCAACAATTTTAAGGTGAAGTACATTGAGCCGTGAGGTGCCAGTGAGTGGAGCCAGGACCGATCCAACCGACCAACCTGCCATCACAGCAGTCAGTCCTGAGGTAGGTGCTGAAAATTAAAAGCTTTAACCCCTGGTACTGGGTGGGTGCCTGGATAGCTTGCCTAGCTGTGGTTGCTGTGGTTTGGGCTGGAGAGAAGTGGGAAGTCAAAAGTCTGGAATGGAGGTGACTGGTTCTGACAGAACAGTGGGGATTAAAAACACAAAATAATGTCAAACATTAAAGGTACAGACTTGTTTTTCTTCAGAAAATGCATCTTAACACAAATCCTTTCATTATATCAGCTTTATGAGTGAATAGTTTGTCCCTGTTTTTAAGCCTCATCCCTGTTCATGAGGCAAGAGATTGAGAGGTATGTCCATATGTACAGTATGCTGTATAGCAAGATATTAGCATTTGAAGACCAGCTGAATGGTTGAGGCGCTAGGGGTAATGGTACTACTGGTTCTTTGTTTAGGCTTTTTTTTGCCAACCAATAAGTAAGTATTTTACTTTTGAATTGCTGCCCGAGTGCCTTTCTTGAGCTGGCCCAGCTCGTGCACCATCGTCCAAGCCAGTGTGCACACAGCTTTGTCTTTTATATTGGCATTCAACACAGATTCAGCACCATCTTCCCCTTCCCCTCCAAAAATTATATTTCATAGACCCCCCCAACACACACATTTTTAAGTTTATTTTCCCAGCCCAGGATAGCCCAGCTGAGATGCAGTGCCATGTTTTTGGTTCAGACTGTTACCAATTTCTACAGCTACAGGCCTGATGTGATGTATATCTGTTTATAACACATCAGACTCAACACCCCTTCCAAGATGTATGTGGAGAAATGAACAATCCAGATGTAATTATATCGCTGTATAGAGATGGTTGGCAATAACATGTTGCTTTCTGAGTTTTCAAACTTGTTGCAGTGAGAGAGTAAAGGTAAAGCCACTGCGTGTCCGGTTTGGATGGAAGTTGGTTGGTCGAAGGCAGGCCCGAGTTCAGGACAAATGGAGCTAAATCAGAGAGAAAGATGAGAGTGACCAGCCACTGAGTTTATGGCCCCATTCCTGTACTCCTTGAGTACTCGAGGGACAACTTCCTCTGTACTGTCAGCTTTAATAATTTAACTTTCTCTTGCAGAAATAGCAAGTTGTAAGAAGAGATGTTGGCTCACACCAGCAGCATAATGAATATGATATGTAGGCGGCTAGTGGATTTAAAACACAACTCCTGGTACTTGCAAAGCAGCCACCACTGCACATATCAGAGATCAGGGCTTCAGTACCTCAGTCTCTAGTGTAGGCACACTAGTCCCACCCCCCCAACACCATTACATGTATTATGGATTTAACTTTGTACTCCTTTTGATCTCCCAGTACTGTGTGTCTGTGACCTTGGCACCACTGGCATTTGCTGTTGTCTTGTAGACTAGTCACACTGCTCTTGCATTGAAAAACTGCCATGTGAGGAAGTGGTGGGGTGCCACACTGCAATAGCAAATGCTGGTGCCTGGGTCACACCATATTGGGAGATTGACATGAGTACAAAGTTAAAAGAAAAGTGAGTTCTCAATCCATAAAAATATTATTTATGCTTGTAAAGCCTAATCAGGGAGGGGATGTGGGGGGGGGCTGTGAGTGTGTGGCTGGGGGGTAAGGGTGTGGTGGAGGAATTTCTCAATAATGATTTTTTTCCTTTAAATGTGTGCAGGCCCGATTCCTCATAAAATATGTCAGTCTCAGCTTGGGCATTTCCTGCCATGCCTGTGCTTCGCCCCTAAGACTTAGCTGTTGATAACACAATGTCAATCAGTAAGCAGCAAGAGTACATGACCATGAGCATCCCCATTCATTTCCCCACCCCCGACCAGGACATCCCCATCCCCATTCATTCCACCCCGACCAGGACATCCTCCATCCCCATTCATTCTCCACCCCCACCAGGACATCCCCCATCCCATTCATTCCCCACCCCGACCAGGACATCCCCCATCCCCATTCATTCCCACTCCCAGAACCAGGACATCCCCATCCCCACTCATTCCCACCCCCGTCCAGGACATCCCCATCCCCATTCATTCCCACCCCCCGACCAGACATCCTCCATCCCCATTCATTCTCCACCCCGACCAGGACATCCCCCATCTCCATTCAATTCCCACCCCCGCTCCAGGACAAACTCCCATCCCATTCATTCCCCCACCCTGTCCAGGACATCCCCATCCTCATTCATTCCCCACCCCTGACCAGGACATCCCCATCCCCATTCATTCCCCACCCCCGACCAGGACATCCCCATCCCCATTCATTCCCACCCCGTCCAGGACATCCTCCATCCCCATTCATTCCCACCCCGACCAGGACATCCCCATCCCATTCATTTCCCACCCCTGACCAGGACATCCCCATCCCCATTCATTCCCCACCCCGACCAGGACATCCCCATCCCCATTCATTCCCCACCCCTGACCAGGACATCCTCCATCCCCATTCATTCCCCACCCGACCAGGACATCCTCCACTCCCATTCATTCCCACCCCGACCAGGACATCCTCCATCCCCATTCATTCCCACCCCACCAGGACATCCCCATCCCCATTCATTTCCCACCCCCGACCAGGACATCCCCATCCCCATTCATTCCCCACCCCGTCCAGGACATCCTCTATCCCCATTCATTCCCCACCCCCACCAGGACATCCCCATCCTCATTCATTCCCCACCCCGACCAGGACATCCCCCATCCCCATTCATTCCCCACCACCAGGACATCCTCCATCCCCATTCATTCCCCCCCTGACAGGACATCCTCCATCCCCATTCATTCCCCCCCGACCAGGACATCCTCCATCCCATTCATTCCCCACCCCCAACCAGGACATCCCCATCCCCATTCATTCCCCACCCCCGACCAGGACATCCCCATCCCCATTCATTCCCCACCCCCCACCAGGACATCCTCCATCCCCATTCATTCCCACCCCCCACCAGGACATCCCCCATCCCCATTCATTCCCCACCCCGACCAGGACATCCTCCATCCCCATTCATTCCCCACCCCGACCAGGACATCCTCCATCCCCATTCATTCCCCACCCCCAACCAGGACATCCTCCATCCCCATTCATTCCCCACCCCTGCCAGGACATCCTCCATCCCCATTCATTCCCACCCCCGACCAGGACATCCCCATCCCCATTCATTCCCCACCCCTGACCAGGACATCCCTCCATCCCCATTCATTTCCCACCCCGACCAGGACATCCTCCATCCCATTCATTCCCCACCCCCCAACCAGGACATCCCCCATCCCCATTCATTTCCCACCCCCGAGCAGGACATCCCCCATCCCCATTTTCTGAGTTGCTGGATCTTGACCATATTGGCATATTTTTATTATTCTTCCAATCTGATTTGAACAACTATGAATAAAATGGAGGTATTATTTATACTGTACTGTCTACCACAGTGCCACTGCTAACTCCTCAAAGTCCCGCCCCCGTTGTGTGATGACCTTTAAGGGTCTGACCGGACTTGGCAGTACAGTATAATAGAATTTAGAAATAGCTCCATTTTATTCATAGTTCTTCTGATTAGAAGAATAAATATGCCCAGGGCAACAACTAAGAAACTGGAGAAGGGAATGCCTGGTTGGTGCCTGGGTAATAAATGGGGATGATGGCTGCTGTAAGCTGTTAACTTCTTGCTGCTTAGTGTGTGGTGCTTTACAATATATAGAACTGAAGAACTCTGGGAACTAAAGAAAGTCAGACATTAGGCATTTATCTGGTGTGTTTGTGTGTGTGTATTTTTTATTTTATTTTTTTTTTTGCTATACCCTTTTCCTCCTTGAGGCCACCTGTCTGCTCCCTTTCTGCCTGGCAACTCCAGCTGAATATCCAGCTGCCATCTTGTACACTCTCCTGCACTCCATATTAGGGTCTGCTTTGTCCTCTGTGGCTTACCCTGCAGCGGGGAGGGTGGTGGGGAGCACCCAACTCACCCACCTGAATGGATCTAGAGCAGGTGCACCCGGAGCAGAGATCTTGAATGGCCATCAAGTCCACTCGACAATGGTGCCGCTTTCTTCTTCTTTCCCCCTGAGCTGGCTGGTATGCAGTGATGCCAGCAGAGGGAGTGCACATGCTTCTGCACATGCTCCCTCCTAGTGTCTGCCCCAACTCTCTGGAGTACAGCATGCATCCTGTCCCCAGTCTCCCTCCTCCTGGGAGCAATCATGCACCGAGTGTCGGAACCCTCACCCCAGAGAGGAGAGCAGTCCATTGATGCGATCTCTCCTCCTCCTCTGCCAACCCCAGTGACCTGCGCTCATTCCCGAACATCATTACTGGCGTGGCGTGAGGTGTAGGTGACCACCTAATATGTATGTTTTAATAGGTAAAGTATTTACTTTTTGAAATGCTGTCCTTCTTTAGAGTGAGCTGTTTAATATAATAGTTCTTCCACCAACAGCTGTTTCAAAATCAGAATGCATCATTCCAGTCATTCAGCAATGCTAAGCTGGAATGCTGACCTGAAGAATCTATGGGCCCCACTCCAAGACACATGGTGCAAATCATCGGAATATGCATGTGATTTGTGCCATATGCCGATACTCCAGGGAACCTGCACCCATTTCCAAACCAGGCAAGGTGGCTATGTCCTATGACTTGCGGTACACCAAAGGGATGTTGCATCTATACAGGGTGTCACAAGTCACAGTGCTGCCCTCCACAGGGCACAAGTCTCCCATCCCGCATCCATGAGTTGCAAGCCCCCAAATCCCTGTACCACAGAGCTATACCAATGCACCAGGGTGCAGGAGGTTACTGTACATGACAGTGTAACAGGGATTAATGTAAGGCTGGTGGTTGGAATCCAATTCCTAGCATCCAGTTGTACTAAAAAAGGGGCTTTTGTGTAGTCACAGTGGTGTTCAGTGTTGCAGTACTGCAGCAAGTAATGTACACTTCTTGTGCAGGATTTTCAAATCTTGGTGCAGTGCTCACATCCAGCGAGCCCAGTGCCATGGGACTTCAACATTTGTAGTGCGCCACCCCCCTTTGCCACAACTGTACCTGAATTTCTATTTTCAGGTTCAGTTTCGATAGTTTCTGTGACTTACGGCTGCTTGCACCAGTGCTCTGGTGCAAGCACCATAACTTTGTCCTGAAGTGACGGCGCAAGCAAGACCACACTTTTTTGGTCTAAGGACCTATGCCAGGAGCAAGGGATGGAAATTCCCGAATGTCACTCAGCGCATGCTGCAAGCCATGTGTACTATATGTTCAGCACACCAAAGGTGGCTTGCAGCATGCCTTCATGGATGAAAATCTGGCCCCTGTTTACATACAAAGAAGCCAGTAGAAGAAGGTCATTTGGTCTATCAAGTCTGCTCATACTACAGGGTCCACAGCTTGAGCTAATGTCCCTGTCCTCCTTCCCCACTCCTCCCAACCCATGATCCTTACCTTCCCCATGCCTATCCCAGCCTCTCTTAAAGCTGTCCACTGTCTACAATGTGATGACCTCTTCCAGAAGTGCATTCCAAGTATCCACTACACTGTCTGTGAAGAAGTGCTTCTAAGCCTCCCACTCTCGAGCTTAAGACTGTGCCCCCTCATGTTATGGTTGCCACTCAGCTTAAAGACACTTTCCATATCAACCTTATTTATCCCTTTCAAGTACTTGGAGGTCCCAATCATGTCTCCCACTTCTGTCTTCCTGGGAGTACATGTTCAGTGCCATCAACCTTTCCTCGTATGCCTTTTCATGCTGACTGGCTATCATCTTTATCAATGGAGTCACCAAGGGGTAAATAAATGCCTCTCCATCATTCCTGGCTCAGTATCTGTCTCACCTTGGGGATAGTAGTGTTATAGACAACGTCAATACACACTACAAATAAAAGTAAGCATGTAATAAAATTAATGCAGTTGATTTCTATTCACGTGATGGTAATGTGCAGTAGTATTTTGGCAGCAGCAACAATGCTGAGTTAGGCTACACTAGCCTTGCCTTATAAGAATAATATAGTGTGGAGTAGTGGGGCCTGTATTCCTTTTGAGCAGTAAGCAGCCAGAGAGTGACTCCTTCCAACCTTGTTATGTCTTGATATGACATCACTCTGTTGTTATCCCTTCTTGAGTATGTCATATCAGTGGTATAACAAAATGGAATGCCCACAGTAGTCAATGTAGTATGGGGGGGCTCCATTTACTGTAAAGGTGCGATGCCGCAGCACTGCTCGCTTCCATTCATTTGTATTGAAGCGAACAGTACGTGCCGCACCGCAGCTTTACAGTCAATGGAACCCTTCCATCTGTCATACTTCCGGGTCGCAGACTTTTCCAAATTAAAATACAGTAAGTTGTGGCACAAGAACAACGCTGTTTTTACTATAAAAAGCTAAACCGGGGTAAGCCTTTTGTGGGGGGAACCCCCAATTTAGTCAGCTTTCCTTTAAGAAGACCAGCTCAATAAACATGCTGATGAATCAATCTTCATGTTTCATGTAAGAATACGTAAGACAAGACCATATCAATAAGCATTGTTACATAACTTAAGAATCAATCTTCCCATTTGCTTTAAGAATGGTAATTTAAGAATCAATCATAAAAGTAATTCAGTCTGCGATTACTTTTTCTTGGTAGCCTATATCCACTATGACATAGTATGTCATCTTTGAATATAGTAATTACTGCGCTGAACAGTCTTGAGCTTGCCATGACATGTAAACCTCTGAGCTACATTTTCGATGTTTACAGCAATGTAATGGCACCCTCTTAAGTGTTTACAGTATGGTTAAGACCATACATTATTGTCATGTATTTTATTTCATGTTTTCTTAGCCATCTTGCCATTTATTGTCAGTTCTGTATTTTTGTTTCAGACTGAAGCAGCAATAGCAATGGTCAAGGTTCAGCAATGTGTGTTTCAGATTGCAATATTTGTGAGATCATTTTTTAACGTTACATAACTACTTAAGGGATGAACATCACAGCAATGATGCCATGCAGCCTTGCTGTCTGTCATCATCTCACTTAGTGTTCCATAGTAGATGGGTGTAGTTCAGAATTATGGTACATAAGCAGTTGCACTGCTGGCTTATACCTTTTTCCATACCTTAGTAATGTGACAGAATTCTAATATCATAGGTATAGGTGATGTTTTAATGGAATTACACACTTGTTTTTAGCTATTGAATTGGCTACTGCAGTAATATTGCAACATAGTCTACCTATACCAGGTCCTTACAAGAACTTTTTGTATTGTAGGATGAGGCAAATTACCTGAAATGTAAGCTTGAGGATGCAATCAAGGCTCACCTTCTTGATCGGACTGGACACTTTGTATTGAGGAAGCAAGTGGCAAAGGCAGGCCTGGAGTCTACAACATTAATTCATCGAGAAATAGACTTTTCTGAATGAATCGGATCCAGTAAGACTTGATGGTGCAGGCCCAGCTGGGCACAACCCCTTCCCTTACTGGGATGTATGTTCTACTTTGCTGGGGTGGGGCGGACGGGCAGTGTAGGGAATTTGCAGCATTTATGCACTATGCCATGCCTTGTCATGGTACTGTGTTATCTTGATGGAAATGTGCATTAATTTCCTGGTTGAATAACAGTCTTCTTGTCTATGCTGGACATCGTATCCAGGTCTTGGTTTTTCAAGTGTTGACTTTGTGGTATTTTACTGTATACGTATATTCACTATTTATGCCGTGTGCATTATCCCATATTGTAATATTGTGGTTTTGTTACAAATTCATTAATTTCTACCAGTTTTCTACAGAAAAGCCAGTACTGAGTAGTAGTAGTGTAGTGTAGCATGTCAATCAAATATGGCTGGTGCATCACCTCATCGTGAAACTAACAAGTATGTAAGTACATCACTACTGTCACTTAAGTAAGAAATCTGAAATATGGAACCTGTTTGTTGCTCCAAAACTGAGATCTCATGGCAATAATAAGTCCACTGTTTGGAAGTACTTTGGCTCACTGTATGTTAAAACATAGGTCTCAGGTACATCTTCAGGTGACCCAAGTTCAGTTTCTCCAGTCTTGCTTGATGACAGCAGGTACTTTATTCCATTTGCTTAGACACACAGCAAGCACTGTATGCCAAAGGTCAGTCTACTCACATTAGCAAAGTTAAAAGTTATGCCCTGCAGACAGCTACTACATCCTTAACAGAACATTTAATCCACATTCATAATGAAGATGTACACGAGGGTAACCAACTACAGAAACTGAAGCAAACGACTATTAATTTGACTCTTGGTGGTGGCACTTGTAGTGTGCAGCCAGCTTCCTCTGAGTTTGAACTGGTTCATGATGTTTTGCCTGGTTTTCTTTGGATATGATGCCTTTTGAGTCAGTCAACAAGAAGGATGCCAACTGTTCTTCTCAAGAATTTCAGAGAATGAAAATACCTAATGAGAGAAGCTTACGTGGTAAAGCATTACGTGATGTATACAGCTTATTAAAACTAAAGTAAAGGACAACATCTGTACAGTGCGTTCCATCTGTATTATGTTTGATGGATGGACTGACAAATACAAATGTCGCCCTTACCTTGGTATCCGCCAGCCTATATATTAACGGGTTGGGACTTTTGCATTATTACATTGCCTTGTAAAGTGTTGCCTAACCACACTGGGGAAGCCGTGACACAGCATGTCTGCAGAGAGCTTGAGGATTTTGCCATTGACCGAACAGTGAAACTTTTCTCGACACATGATGGAGCGGAGAACATGAGGAAGGCTAGTCGCATGCTACGGGTGGAACAGTGTAATCACTGTGTTGCGCATGCACTGCATCTGTTGCTGATGACTGATTCCATGAATCATGTCAATGATGTACAAGACTTGATTGAGAAATGCAAATCCATAGTGACCACATTACATTTCAAAGGGTATCTCGTTGAGGAGGAGTAGGCAACAGTAATGACCGGCAAGTGATGGACAGCCTCCTGAAGAAGATTGCAAATACGTAAAACATTCTGGCATTGGATTCAGACTACCCAGTTGAAGACAGTGGAAGTGGAACAGATGATGAGGATATGCATTCAGATTTTGGACTCTTTCTCAATGATGATGATGCAGCACCAGAACCCATTCTCAGTAACATCAGAAGCAGTGGCCCACAGAAAAGACACAGTCACGAGAGTGACCTGGTTAAAGAAGCAACATCCTCCAGAATTGTGCAACACAAAAAAAGGCATTATCACATAACTTTAAAACAACAGGTCGTGACTAGGTGAATTTGGTACTTGCTATGTTTGAAAGCATTGTAGATCTTCACCGGGAGGCTGAGCAAGCTTTGAAAAGTACTGGATACAGTCAGCTGTGCTTCACAACTGAAGAGTTTGATATTGTTGAAGAACTCAGACATTTTCTTCTCCCATTTAAGGAGCTGACTGAAGTGGTCAGTAGTAATCAACCACACCTGGCACTAATACCACCCATAAAAAATGAGATTGTGGAAAAATCACAGATAAGTAAAAAAGATCATCCAACTGTGCAGCAGGTGAAATGGCTAGTGCTGAAAAATGTCGAGAGGTGCTTTCCAGAAAGTGATACTGTCAAACTGGCAGCTTACTGGATCCAGCCACCAAAGATGCTTTGCAACTGTCTAGGGAGGAGCAAACAGCAGTACTGAAATATGCAGTGGAAGAAACGAAGGAATTTGAAACTATGACAACAGCTTTTTCAACAAGTACTCCAAGTAGACATTCCAGAGTCAGAAGCACACCATCAGTGACAATGCCACTTTCAAGTGTCTCCATCAGTGATGAAGAGGCAGAGGATGAAGATCAAAACTTCCATGCTGATGAGGATAACTTCATTCCTATGAGTAAGAAGAGGAAAATGCTTCAGAAGCTCAAAGTAAGCTTGCATCTCAGTGAAGATAGCTCAGCTGTGGAAGATGAAATAAACAGATATTTGACGGTGAAACATGCAAGTGAGGAGGAAGATTTCCCACTAATATTTTGGAAGAATAATGAACATAGATACCCTACTCTGACTCTGAATGTTGCTTGCTTCTATTTGCTGTTTAGGTATTTGGAAGTCATTGGAGTACAGATATTGAAAATTTGCATACTTACGAGCGTGAGTAGGAACTGCACAACGCACGCTGGTAAAACAGTCATTTTTAGGAATTTTTTCACCAAATTTTCAACATAGGCTTTTTGAGACCCCAGTTTATGAACACCGGGAGTGTCGTTTAATTAATCAGTCCCGAAAGGTGATTTCACGCAGTGATTGCGAAATCACCCTTCGGGCCTGATTAACGCCATGACAGTGCAAGAATTCATGAGGAGGGGCCCCAAAAAAACCCATGTTAAAAGTTTGGGGCCAAAATTCCCAAAAATGCCTGAGATATGCAACAAAGTTGAAAAAACCCTATCTATCCCATTATACCGCTTACCGGCATTTCATCAGTTCCCGGTCGGCTTTGAAGAGTGCAGATGTGTTCCAGGTCCACCAATGATCATTGCGCTGAGCTCCAGAGGTAAGTATGGGGTGAGGGGTGGGGAGGCAGGTGCGAGTGGGTGGGTGTGGGTTGTGGGAGGGGGGCAAGGAGACTACGAGGGACCGTTTTTTTATTCACAGGTTTTTATTTTTTTAAGAAGACAACGCGGGACGTTTGCCACACTAGGGTGGGCTCCCAGCGTGGCAGCAGGAAAAGCTGTTTGGGGGGACGTGGAGCTGATGGGGGATTGGGCACCCCCATCGGCCAAAACAAGATTTGCCACGCTGGGGTGGGCTCCCAACGTGGCACCGGGAAAGCTTTTGGGGGGTGTGCAGCCTTGGAGCTGACAGGGGATTGGGCACCCCTGTCAGCTACAACAGTTTTTACCACGCTGGGGTGGGCTCTCAGCGTGGCACCTGGACAACTGTTGGGGGCGTGGAGCCGATCGGGATTGGGCACCCCATCGGCCATACAATGTGCGTGGGAGCACAGCACGCAATATGCGTGTTTGCACGCAGTGTGCGGGGGAGAGATCTGCTCACTGAAGCAGAGCTCTTCAACTGTATGCCATCAGATTTTGGAGCTGTTGCAGACAGCTGCAGCACTCATTGGGGGGAACTGGGGCCGCGCTCTTCAAACACACTGACTGCATTGGAAGACGGGCTGACACACCTCCGAAAACTCGGATGATGGCACTATGTTTCTTGCACATGCATGCAAGCAACATAAAAATCACTCAAACTCAAGCATACTGTTGGTGTGTGTACATTTAAGTCCATGCTTAGACTTACGCTGAAGGATGTATAATTGCTATGTAAGAATCTGTATGCTGGATCTATGAACCACATCCTTTGGTTTCTCACTAGCACTTTTACCTCTGCTCCACCCTTCTCCTTCCTCTAATTATTTCCTTCCACTACTCCCGTCCACCCTGTCCCTGCAGCCCGACTACACAGACTTTATTTGCTGAACTTGCTGTATTTGGTGATTTTGCTGTATTTGCTGTGTTCACTGAATTTGTATTGTATATGCTTTTAGCTTTACCTGTATATGTATTTGTGTTCACTGAATTCACATTTGTATATGTCTTTTAGTTTATCTGTAAATGTATTTGTGTCCTCCAAGACCTCCTTGCAAATGAGCTGTCTCAATGGTGTTATCCTGGTAAAATAAAAATTGAACTGAATAATACCATCAAGACGATATTTCAGCATCTAATGCCATCAAGAGATGTGGCATTTCTTAACATCAAATGCCATCAGCAGTGGTGTTCTGAACATCCAACATCATCAAGATGGTATTTTTAACATTTTATACCATCATCATGTCTTCTACGGTAACAAGTCTGTCTGCAGCAACTCAGATTTATGTGACCACAAGAGAAAGACAACATGCAGAATCCTGTGCCATATACCAATCCATGCCTTTGAATCACAATGCAACAAGTCATTCAGCAACAGGACTCCCACCAGCTCTAAATATCTACACTGGACTGGACCATCCAGGGAGATAATGCCAGCAAGCAAGATTATGCGCCCCCCCCCCCATAAATCAGGTAAAACAAATGTTTGTCATTGATTTGCAAGCCCTGGCCAAATTAGCTCCCTACCTAACTTCTCATCTTTGGCAAGAGATTAAAAGGTTAGGAATGAGATTTTACCTGGTGGGCTATGGATTCATCAGTGCTAATCTGTGTGCATGTTTTATAAAGAACTGTAGAAACTGTCATCTACATAACTTTCCAACAAACCCCCCCCCCACACCCCTTCTAGGGGGATGACAAAGACTGTCAGCAATCGTATGTTCTTCTAAAGAGAGTGCACTGGTATAAATGTATTTGAAAGAGACTGCTGCTTAATTCATTGCTAATTGATTATATGTCATCTTTTTCTTTTCAAGTCTGTTGCATAAAATAAAACCTACTGAATGGTATAGAAGGGACTTGTTGTCCTGTGAAACTCATGGCATTGTGGGATTTATGTGAGGGTCACTACACTGGGATTAAGATTTGCACTTGGGTAAATATAAAGTAAATCAGGTTGCCTCCCCCACATTTGGCTTCCAGGTTTGGGTTTGGGTAACTAAAACTTGGTCATAATGCTCATAGGGGATCATGCTGCCTACCCAGCCTCAGAATGTTCTCCTATCCCTAAATTGTAGAAACCTGGCCAGCAGTTTGGGCATAGGGGCAAGGGACGATGTGACTGGCCAATCTCTGTCAGATGTTCCCCTGAAGTTTTGAACAGAGATGACTCTGCAGAAATACCAGAGCATTAGGCTCTTCTATTTGCTTAGGAAACCTATGAAGTCAAGGTTAATCCTTCCCTTTGGTTCTCTAGGTCCTCAATGTGGGACCATAGTGCTTAAATGGTTCACCTATGCTTAAAAGCTGGTCTGGATCTCCTCAGCTCAGGCTGTTTTTCCACTCTACCAAATGGACCCATACTCCCACCTCTATCACATTTCTTTACTTTTGTATGACTGTGTTGCTCATCCCTTCCATTTAACATAGAAATATAGGGCCAGATATTCAAACTGCGCCATTCGATGGTGCAAGCCCTTGCACTGCTCAAAAAAGTTGTGCTGTGGTGTGGCCAGGGCGATATTCAACAAAGTTGCGCTATTGAGCAACTTCTTTGAATATCGCCCCCTGGCCACAGCCACTGTGCATGGCGCAGTGGAACTTGTGCCACCGCAAGTGGTGAGAGTGGAGCATTCAGATGCGGTGGCTCAAGTTCCATTGCACCATGTGCAAACCTGCGATATTCAAAAGATGACATGCAATTGAGGCCATAATTTAAGCAAGGAGCATGGGGGGCCATTTGTGTCTAATTACGGCCCATTTGCATGCCATTAGCATGCAGGTGCGCCTATCCCCAATGACTTGCACCTGGTGCCCTGCCAGGCAGCAGCCATCGGGGACCGACGCCCCCTGCAGCCCGATCGCGGGCAGAACAGTATTCCGCCCCAGCAGCCCAATCGGGCATACTGTAACTCCCACGACTCAGCTTCGATGGTATATAATTCTTTTCTCGACCGACTATCCCACTGCAGAGCAGAGCCTCCTTCTCTCTCCACTCAGCCCGGCGCGGCACATAGTAACCCTTCCCACCTTGACTGGCCCAATCGTGGGCATACGTCAACCCCAAAGACCAATATCCACAATTGGTCCTGTGGACCGCGAAGCCCGATCGCGGGCATAGGTCAAACCCACCCCAAAGTCAATATCTGTGTTGACCAGTGCCCCCCACCACCCACCCATGGAGCCCCACCACCCGCTCCCTCCCGCCAGCAGGCGGGTGGCAGCACCACCCACCTGCCGCCCGCCGCCGCCGACTGACAGCTCGGTAGGGCTGCCGCGATGGTTCAGAGCATGAGCCAATGGGCGGCAGCCCATAACGAAAGGCAGTCAGATATGTGAATGAATTATTCGGCGGGTGGCGGGCGGCAGGTGGGTGGCTGCTGCCGCCCGGCTGATGGGGGAAGTGGGGTGGTGGGGCTCAAGGGTGGGTGGGTGGGAGGCCATCAGATCACCAGGTATTGACTTTGGGGGGTAGGTTTGACCTTATGCCCCGCGATCAGGCTTCGTGGTCCACTGGACCACCAGGGATATTGGTCTTGGGGGGTTGACGTTATGCCCTGGATCGGGCTAGTCGGGGTGGGGAAGGATTTTTATGCCGCGATCGGCTAGTTGTAGGGGTGGGGGAAGAATTACTGTATGCCCGTGATTGGGCCAGTCGGGGGTGGGGGAAGAATTACTGTATGCCCGCGATCGGGCTAGTCAAAGTGGGGGAAATATTATTATGCCCAAGGATCGGGCTGCTGCTGGGGACTCACTGCTGCCCACGATCGGCTCATGGGGGGTTACTATTATGCCCACGATCAGGCTGTGGAGGGCACACAGGAACAAGGAGAGGGCCACCCACAGGTGGCAGCTGCTGTGTTGCGGCCTGCAATGTGGCGGCGCTCACCTGTGGGTGGCCCTCATTTCAATCTTTTGCCTAAGGATTATGCAGGCGCGGGTAGGGGAGTTGCGCCTGTATAACTCTGCATGGCCCGGCTGAATATCAGGCTGTGCAGTTTTACATAGGCTCCTCCTTCGTATGATGCTTTCATTAGCATTGCGCTGTTGCTCAGCATGATTTGGGGCGCAACTGCCTCCTGCTGAATATCACAGAATGGGGTATTTTGACTTGCACAGGCGCAACCCTATTGCGCATGGCTCAGCTCATTTGAATATCTGGGCTATAGAGTCTGACAGCAGACGAGGATCACTGGTCCACCCAGTCTGCCCATTTGTTTCCCCTGCCTGTACTGTTACCACTGACCCACAGACTCTGGCCCCCTCCTTCCCCTTTCTTCCCAACTAAGATTCCCTTGTGCCTATCTCATGCATTCTTGAATACCACCACTGTTTATTCCCCTACAACCCTCTACTGGAAGACTGTTCCAGGCATCCACCACTCTTTCAGTCAAGAAATACTTCCTCATAGCTCTCTTAAATTGAACCTTTCCAGCTTCATTGCATGTCCCATTGTTCTCATGTATTTTCCTCTGAATTTACTCCTTTCCTGTACCTTATTTTACCCCATGAGGTATTTATAGGTCTCTGTCATGTCTCCCTCCCTCCTCTCTTACAGGGTGTACATACTGAAGTCCTTCAGCCGCTTCTTGTAGGGCTTCTGATGCAACTCCTGCACCATTTTAGTTACCCTTCTGTGGATAGCCTCCACCCTTTCTGTGTCCTTCCTGAGATGTGGCCTCCAAAAACTGGACACAGTACTCCAGGTGAGGTCTCACTAGCGATCTATACAGTGGCAACACCTCCTCCCTCCTTCTGCTGGTGATACTGTTCCATATACACCCCACCATTCCACAGGCCCTACCCACTGCCATGTTGCACTGTCTCACTACCTTGAGGTTATCAGATATGATTACTCCCAGGTCCCTTTCCTGTTTGGTGACCATCAATATCTGTTTTCCTAATTTGAACTCCACTTCTGGATTTCTGTGCCCTAGGTGCTTAATTTGCACTTTTTTTGCATTAAAACCCACCTGCCATGTCTTTGACCACTCCTCAGGTTTTCTCTGGTCTCTGCACATTTTTTCCACCCCCTCTGGAGTGTCTACCCTATTGCATATTTTGGTGTCATCCACAAAGAGGCATACCTTCCCTTCCAGCCATACCTCTCAACTGTACCACATTACGAGGAACGTTCCTCATTTTACTTCACAAAAGCTCCTTGTTCCACATTGTGAGGACTTGTTCCACATTTAGTATTAACATTTTAAAGCAAAATTCTATAGTAAATGATGCAAAAAATATATTATTCAATTAATAACAGACTTTCTGAACATAAATGCAAACATTTTAATGGTGTTCTGAGCCTCCTAGATAAAGATTTGATTAAGTATTCCACATTTTGATCATATTTTCCACATTTTGAGAGGCAATGTTCCACATTTGGGGATGAAAGGTTGAGAGGTATGCTTCCAGCTCATCTGCAGTGTCACTTTGTATAAGCAATAAGACGACAGGGTGCATGGTACAGATTTCACCACACGGCCAGTGGTGTAATGAGGCATGAGGCCTTGGCTGAGTGCCTTTAGCCCCTGGCCTGTGGTAAAATCTGTTACATGCACACACCTAGAGTGTCTTATTGCACTTATAAAATGGGATCGTAGTTTTATTTTACTCTTTGCAGTTAGACAAATCTTGCTTGTATGTAGAAAAAACATTTAATGCTGCTAATGTATGATAAAATAGTCCTTCCACGGACAATCTGTTAATATGCATGAGGTCATATGCATGATATTCATGAGGTCATTTGCATAAAGTGCTTTAGGAATATTACCATTTTGCCTGCATTTTATTTTTACCTTGACTTTTATCCACTCAGAGTACGTCCTCTCCACACGCAGTTATACACCAACTAAATCAGCATTCCAGTCAATTTACTTAATCCATCGAATTCTCACGTGGTGCTCTCTCACACTTAAGCTACCAGGGAGTGAGATAGCCAGGTCTTTCTTGGGTTTTTGGAAAGTAAACATCACTGAGGTAACTGGGGCTTTTTTTGTAGAAATCTACAACTTACCCAGGAGGGAACAGGGCATGTTGCAGGTAATGTATACAAAACAACAGCCAGCCTTAAGTGCAGTAACTGTGGGCGTGTTGCAGGTAATGTATACAAAACAACAGCCAGCCTTAAGTGCAGTAACTGTGGGCGTGTTACGGGTAATGTATACAAAACAACAGCCAGCCTTAAGTGCAGTAACTGTGGGCGTGTTACGGGTGATGTATACAAAACAACAGCCAGCCTTAAGTGCAGTAACTGTAAGCAGCGCTTCGGTGTCTGGCTAGCTAGTTAAATTGGGACAAAAATCATGAAGAGAGGTGCCGCTGAGGTCCAAACAGAGTGTAGACATGCAGTTTCAGCTTTTATCTGAGGATAAAATGGCAAGCAGAAATAAGAGGAAGTTTTCACACTAAATGGGATGCTTGCATATCCAGTGTGCCGTTATAAAGAATAGAAGGCACTGCTGTAGTCAGTTCAGTCCTGGTTGTAACTACTGCCGTTAAATGGAAGAAATGTGCAGGGTAAGTGAAGTTGCTTTAAAATAACACACCTTCCCTTTCAACATCCAATCCCATAAATAAATCCTGCCAGCAGCAGAATGTAAACTTTTAAAAACATTTCACTGGAGGGGCAGGGGAGAAACTTCCTGTTGTTTTGACTGTTGAGTACTATAAAATGGGTAGGCTAAACACTCTCTCATTGGGTAATTAAAAGATGGCTGTCACTGAAAATGCCAACATTCTATGGCACCAGAATCTTGGAATTTTTACTGTCAGCTCTTTTTTTTACCCATGCATCGAACATATTTTATGCATGGACAGCTTGGCTTCTGATTGGCTGGTTTAGCCTACCCACTTTATAAAGTGACATTAAAGAAGGCTGGTCCCAGTACTGAGCCCTGAGGCACCGCACTGGTCATCCACCCGTCCCCAGAGTGAACTCCATTTACCTCCATGCTCTGTCACTTATCCATTAACCAATTCCTTACCTAGTTTACCACCTTATGACCCACCCTAAGCTGCACAGTTTCCTTTATGAGTCTTCTGTGTGGTACGGTGTTGAATGCCTTACTAAAATCTAAGTAGGTCACATCCACTGCCCCACCATGATCTATTTCCTGGTCACCCAGTCAAAGAAATCTATCAGATTTGTCTGACATGAACTCCCCTCCCCATGAATCTGGTCTGCCTTGGGTCTTGTTGCCCACTGGATTCAAGATACTCTACAATCCTTTCATTTAACAAAGACTCCATTAGCTTCCCACCACCGATGTCAGACTGACAACCTACAGTTATCAGCCTGCCTCACTGCTACCATTTTTATGAAGCAGGACTATATATGCCTTCCTTCAGTCCCCTGGAACCACAGCTGTTTCCAGTGAGTTGTTCAATAGGGCTGTCAGAGTGCAGCCAGTACCTCCCTCAACTCCCTCAGTACCTTTGGGTATATCCCATCTGGTCCCATAGCTTTGTCCACTTTCAGATTTGCGAGTCCTCCACTTTCAGATTTGTGAGTCCCTTCAGGACTCTCACCCTGTAGAAGGACTCGTGTATACAGTACCTCCCTCTCCACAGTGCTCCTGTTGCTTTTATGTGGGCCATCCCTTTCCCCTTCTTCTGTGATGAATAATCAAAAGTGTTTGTTAAGGATATCTGGTCCTGATCCTCCTCTGCACGGATTCCACTGTCCTTCTTAACCTCACAATCCCTCCCCTAGTCTTCCTTTTTTCACTTATGTACCTGAAAAATGTCTTGCCCCTTTCGTTACCCCTTGGGCTATCCTTTCCTCAGTCTATGCCTTTGCTCTTCTCACGGCTTTCCCTACTTCCATCTGCTTTTTGTAATACATCTTTATTTATGACTTTGTTTACCAGATAAGTGCACTGGTCCAATGGACCATTTACAGGCACAACCTGGGCCAAGAGGCACATATCAGGCATAATTAAGCAATAATGCACAACAGGGTGTGGTATATCGTGGGATATTGTCATGCCTCGGGTGGTTGGGCACTCGGCCACTGGCCGAGTGCGTCCAACGACCCGAGAAGTGACGATATCCCATGATATACCACACCCTGGAGTGCATTATTGCTATTATGAACTGGATTGCATATATGTATCAATAAAATATTTTACAAAAAGCTTCTAAAATGTTTTAGTAATGCATTTTGTAATGTGTAGGGATACATTGAAATAATATAGTCCATTTAGTTTTTGATGTGGGTGGTAGGTGGCCTTATTGTAATGCTTTGTTAGAATGAGGAAGAACTAGGTTGTGAATTGAATTAATTTTTTTTTAATTTGTAGTTGCTTGTTCAGCGGGTGACAAGGTTCTGAATTCCCGAGCAGGAATGGTGCTGGCAACCCATGACGAGAAATCACTTTTTTTGACGTGTATTTTCTGAACATAGAAATTAATTTATAAGTTCACCCTGATGTCAAAATACTAGTGTAGTGCTTAAAATGAGTGTTATTTTAGTCGGGAAGTGCTTTTGAAAACTAAAGCCGTGACTCTGAGGAAACGCATCAGTGTCCGCCACAGATGCCGATACGCATGCTCGGAGTCTCGTGTTTAGCTTTCGAAAGGCAGTTGCCAGGTGAAAAAACATTACTTTGAGTAATGAAATATTTTTTTTACATCAGCGGTGAATTCAGTACTTTATTTTTATGTCCGGATTGTAAGACCACTGCCGGAGACGAACAGGAGCAGCTGACTGCGGGGGAATTTTTGTGTAAAAGAATGATGCAAGTGGGAGTACGTGAGGAGCTATTGCTGCTGCCGACTGTAAGTTCAGCATGGCTGCCCATTGTCGTTGGAATTATTTTTTTATCTGCTGGTGAGAAAGCTGGTGACCGGAGGTTTTCTGAAGCCATGATGATGTAGCCCGATATCATCACGGCTTCGAAAACCTCTCGGCCAATCAGCTTTCTCCATTTACGATCACTGGTTCATAATACAGGATAATGTACAAACAGAAGACATAGCATAGTTTAAAACAGCAGTGTTCAAAGCAGCAAGGGATATTACAATAATAACAATAGCATTTACAGGAGGTAAAATAGCATTTACAGGGGGTACACCTACCTGTCATCTCCCTTCTGCGTCTCTTTTACTTTCTGAATACTACAGTACTCTTTTAGCCTTTACCTCTCCAGCCACTTCCTTTAAGAACCATAGCAGTCTCTTTTTATATTTGCTTGCATGCATGCGCAAGAAACATTATGCGACAGTTTAGGAGAGAAGCAGGTTGTGGAGGTGTGGCAGTGTGGCAGCAAACAAAGACATTGCATTTGGGGGCTTGGCAGAGGTGCACCAATGGAGGCACAGTGTGCTGATGACACTGGCTTCCAGAAGTTCCACCAACTTCTAACATTTTCACTGCAGCAATCGGGCTGTCTCGTCATTGCAGCATCAGCCATTCCACTGCAATGAGGGAGCGACCCGTCATTGCTGGGCGGAACGTTGCTATTGTAATATTGTTTGTGAACATGGTGGTGGCTTGCCGGCATGTTCACAAACAATATTGATAAGCTCCCACTGCTGAGGAGGTGCCCAATCCCCCTCGGCAGCATGTGCCCCTCCCCACAACAGTGTGTTTTTGCTGACGGGGCCCCCAATCCCCGTCAGCTTCAGTCCCTGTCCTTATTTTATGTTGCCAAAGGGGGAGCCCACTCCCCGTTAGGATTATGTCCCCCCTCCTAGTTTGATTTGCTGATAGGAAAGCCCACTCCTATTGGCATAATGTCCCCCCCACACAAAAAAACACTAGATTTGTGCTGAGGGGGTGACCAATCCCCCATCGGCTACAGCTGCCCCCCCAAAAAAATACTCCATTGACATGCTGGGAGTCCACCCCAGCAAGCCACATGCCCCTGATAAAAAAAATGTTCCGCAATGTTTTTTTTCGTTTTGTAACCTGTACAAAAAAGAAAATGGTCCCTCGTAGTCTCCCTGCCCCTCCCACAACCCGCTCCCACCCTCTGAGCACCCTGCCTCCCCACACCCCCCTCACCCCATACTTACTTCCAGAGCCCAGCGCGATGATCTTCAATGGACCGAGAACACGTCTGCATTCTTCAAAGCCGACCGCAAACTGAGGAATTTGCCAGTAAGCTGTGCAATGGCATAAATAGGGTTTTTCCAACTTTGATGCATATCTCCGGCATTTTTTGGAATTTTGACACCAAATTTTCAACATGGGGTTTTTGAGACCCCTCCTCATGAATTCAGGCACTGTCATGGTGTTATTCTGCCCCAAAAGGTGATTTTGTGGCCACTGTGCGGAATCACCTTTCAGGACTTATTAACAAAACAACAGTGCCAGTGTTCATGAGGTGGGCTCTCAAAAAGTCTGCGTTGCAAATTTGGTGGAAAAAAATCCAAGAAATGACTGTTTTACGAGCTTGCATTGCGCAGTTGTTACGCATGCTCATAACTTGCGAATCTGCAATATTTTCACTCCAGATTTTCAACATTGGCATTTTTCCGCACCTCCTTATGAACAGTACAGCTGTCATTTTTCACATTCTGGCTGAAATGTGTTTTCAGACTTCTGGTACAGAATAGCGTGTCGCTGGGAAATTCATGTTCAGGGCACATTATGAAAATCACAGTGATGCTGTTCATTAGCAGAGGTCCTAAAATGCCTATGTTGAAAATTTAGTGGCAAAAGTCCATAAAATGACTGTGTTACGAGCGTGCATTGCGCAGTTTCCATGCACCCTCTTAACTTCGCACATTTGCAATAATTTCACTCCAGATTGCCAGCATAGCCATTTGTCTGCACCTCCTTATGAACAGTACAGCTGTCATTTTTCACATTCTGGCTGAAATGTGTTTTGGCACTTCTGGCGCAGAATACCGTGTTTGCTGTGTTACAAGCGTGAGTTTCGCAGTTTCCACGCATGCTCGTAACTTGACACATTTGCAACATTTTCACTCCATATTTTCAACATTACCATTTTTCCACACTTCCTTATGAACAGTACAGATGCCATTTTTCACATCCTGGCTGAAATGTGTTTTCACACTTCTAGCACAGAATAGCGCAGTCGCTGTGGGAAATCCATGTTCAGGACCCATTATGAAAATCACAGTGACACTGTTCATTGGCAGAGGTCCTAAAATGCCTATGTTGAAAATTTGGTGATGAAAGTTCATAAAATGACTGTGTTATGAGCGTACATTGCGCAGTTTCCATGCACGCTCATAACTTTGCACATTTGTAATATTTTCACTCCAGATTTTCAACATTGCCATTTTTTCACACCTCCTTATGAACAGTACAGCTGTCATTTTTCACATCCTGGCCAAAATGCATTTTTGCATTTCTGGTGCAGAATACCGTGTTTGCTGTGGGAAATCAGTGTTCAGGACACATTAAGAAAATCGCAGTGACACTGTTCATGAGCACAGGTCGTAAAATGCGTATGTTGAAAATCTAGTGACGAAAGTCCATAAAATGACTGTGGTATGCGCATGTGTTGCGCAATTTCCAAGTATGCTCAGAAGTGCGAGCATTTTTAATATTCCCACTACAGATTTTCAACATTCCCATCTCTTCACACCTCCCTATGGATGGTACAGCTGCCATTCTTCACATCCTACCCAATCTGTGTTTTCGTACATGTGGCGCAGAATGGCACTGTCACTATTAGAAGTCAATGTTTGGGACACATTGACAAAATCACACTGCCACTCTTCATGAGAAGAGGTTTCAAATACTTTCATGAGGTGGGGCCACAAAAAGGCCATGTTGAAAATTTGTACTGTAAATATCAACAAATGCCTGAGGTGTTAGGGTTCCTAACCATAATGTCCTACCCTATACAGATGGACAGCCATCAGGGTGTGCCTTTGGATTGCCGACTGTGCTGCTCATGCCATCCCACCCCAACCCCCCAGCCACTGACAGGCATCAAGGTGTACCTTGGACTGTTTGGCCCCAGACTTCACCCAATTTTCCTATGCTGAGCTCATTTCAGCATATGTCCTTATGGAATGGGGTGACTGTAAAGCCAAACACCCTAAGGCACACCTCAACACACGTCGGTGTCTGCAGAATAGGGTGAGGTGACATGTCATGACCATCATGGTCGATGACCCAAACACTTACCCTAATGCCTGTCCTTCTCTACAGGATGGAGGTGGGGTTAGCGTGAACTTCAATTCTTCACTGCCATTCCTATTCTGCATCTGTATAACTCCTGGATTTCCCAATGCTAATACCAGCAAACAAAAATTCGGCATTGACAAATGCTTTTTTCTGTCTTGTTTTTGCTCACTTTCTTTGCATAGAGGTTTCTTGCTTTTTTTTGTAGTTAATCTTTTACTGAAATGTTTTAAATATTTTTAACAAACATAACTAACACAAACAAAGTAATAATCTCATACAGAAGTAAAGCTCATATGCACTAAAACATATTACAGACCCATAAATGGCATACATACACTGTAACATACAGATAAAGAAACTGAGCTAACCTTCTGTCATACATTTCATCAAAAACTATGAGTATGAGTGTGGAAAAGTGAGTCCTAGATAAAGGTTTGTTGCCTTTACTATGCCTTCCTTAAACTTAGCCCACTGCTCCTTCACCCAACCCAGATCATCCCCCACTGTCAGTTTGTCTTTGAGGCATTCACAAATTTCTTTAAAATCTGCCCTCCTGAAATCCAGGACCCTTGTCCTTGTGTGGTCTGCTTCCACTGCTGTCCTTATGTTGAACCACACCTGCAGTGAAAACTGATCTCCCCAGGTGGCCTCCCACCTTGACATCTGCAGTACTATCCCTGTTTGTGAGCATCAGGTCCAGTATTGCCCCATCATGAGTGGGATCCCTGACTAACTGCCTGAGAAACACTCTCTGCTGGGATTTTATGATGTCCTTGCTTCTAGCTGAGGCCATGGCTGGGAGGCTTCAATGTACATCTGGCATACTGAAGTCCACCACCATCAGCACCTCCTCTTTTTCTGCCAGTGTACTAATGGCTTCCACCAGTACCTTATTCAGTTTCTCCCCCATGTTGGAGGTCTTTCAGTCATGCCAGTGCAAATAGTGACTCCAGTTCCTGTCTGCAGGGTAACCTATAATACCTGAAACCCCATTCATCCCAGACTCCATGTGTCTCCATCACTTTGATATTCTCAGGCTCACTGACTCCATCTTTACTAGAATGGATAAGAGCCTCATCACCTCTGTCATCTTTGTTGGCCTAGCTAAGGCTTTTGACACAGTCTCCCATGCCCTGCTTGAGCCTCTCAAGACAGCTGGTCTGTCTACCCCTGCTACAACTGGTTCAGCACCTATCTCAGGCAGAATGCAATCAGTCAGGGTTCAGGATGCAATCTCTTCTCCCTCCCCATCACCACTGAAGTCCCTCAGGGCTCAGTGCTGGTCCCATTCTCTTCTCCATACTTAATGACTTGCCCTCTGTCTGCTCCCTGTCCTGCTCCAATCCTCATGTATGCTGATGACATTGTCTTGTTTACCTCAGGCATACTCCCTATTAAGTAGCAACCACCCTCCAGTGTGGCTTCCTCAAGTCCAGCTGTGGTTTGCCTCTCATCAACTATCCCTGAATGCCAAGAAGACTGTCTCCATGACCTTGGCACCAGGCAGACACTGTCTTAGCCTCATCCCCTACCCTCCTTCCACACCTTGATGGGACAATTCTTGAGGACACTTCTCATTCAGATATCTTGGGGTTTTATTGACCAGCCCCTCAGCTTCTCTGGACACATCAACATTATTCTGCAAAAACTGCACCCCAAGCTTGGTGCCCTATAAAGAAACCATAGTTGCATCCTCTCTATGCAGTGGTGAACTGGTCCAGAAGATGATACTCCCCAGTTTTGACTACTGTGACATACTCTATGGTGCTGCTCCCAAATCCTCCCTGTTATCCATGAACCAGCACCCGATTGTACCCCAACCTCATGGACAGCAATATATATGTAGGTATATGTACTAACCTTAGAGCACAGACACTTGTCGCTTAAGCATAAGTGTCAGGATCAGAGTTCTATTGTACTTTTGTAATGCATATTATGCTTCACTATATTCTCACAATATATTGTACCACTGGGAGATGTTTTCTAGTATATTTTATTGTATAATCATTAGTTAGACAACAGTGATATCTTTAGTGCTTGTGCAAATTGTAACTGCAAGTGACCTTGGAAAGCATCACAGGTCTTATGGTTCATATTTTATCTTCTGCTAGCTAAGCAACTTTCCCATGCTAGTTAGGATGATTACTCTTTGGCCACCTGTTTTTAGCCAATTACTTACTTTTTATGTATCTTTTGTATAGTTGCCATAGCAATTATCAGGGTATAAGACCCTTTGTATCATATATTTTCTCTCAGAGAGACTTGACTGCACCTGTAGGTAAGGAGACTGGATACTCTCCCAGTGATTATTACACTGTTGGTTGTAAGTCTGTATTATGCTTATTTACCAGTAATAAATGACATTTATTACTTGGACACCAACAAGAACCTGAGAAAGGTGATTGTATTACTCAGTTACATTTGGTGACTGTGAAAAGATTAGAATGTACAAAGGATGATTCCATTCAATTAATTTTGAATGTCGAGTAGTGTAGTGCCTTTCTTGCCTACTTGGACCTACTCGTACTTTACAGTGGTTGCTATTCTGATGGATACACTCTGTCGTGGTCTTGGGCATGGCACATCCACTCTGGACCCTTATACACTCCATCTGTGAGTGACAGCAAACTGCCTTGGCACCACCATTTTCCCACAGGGACTGGAAAGCTGTTGGGTGATGGCACCAAGGATTTATCCAGTTTTCCAACTGCTTCTTTGTTTGTTTGTTTGTTTTCCCCTTGTTTGTCATGCCTGAACTTTGCACAGAGTTGAGACTGGATGTCTCAAACTACCTCACATCCCATGGCGGATGGACAGATTTTGCACTTGCTGCGAAGTCTGCAGAAAACCCCTTGCTCTGAATTTCAGACCAATACTTAGAGTTCAAATGTTAATCCAAGAAGCACAACCTTAAGGGTCTCTTGGTTGCGGCTCTACATACCGTTGTTGAGAGTCTCACAGCAAAGTGTGCCTCCCTTTAACAGCAAAATGCATCTCTAAAAAAAGAGATGGACTTGCAGACATCGGAGTTACAGAAAAGGGAACAGAAACTAGCAGCGGAGACACAGTCACTCCACAATCACAATAACAGACTGTTGCATTGTACTGCTCAAGACTCAGAGTGTAAAACTTGCATGTTGAAAGATGATTGTGAAAGGTTGAAATGTGATAAGAAACAATTAACTTATTTGAATAATATTCTGAGTGATACGAACAAAGGTTTGAGAGAGAGGATAATACTGAGATGAAGGAAGAGAAGGAAAGGTTGATGCATGAGCTAGACAAAGAGCTTAGGAAAACATTGAATTGGGCACCGTACAGAGAGTATTTCAGCATGAGGCAGAGAAGGGTATTGAGCAGGGTACTGCCAAAGTTTGTCATAAGAGGTGTAGAGCAAAGATGATGAAAATGCGCCATCAGCAAGAGGTTCTCACTGGCCATGTTAAAGCCATGAATGGTTTCCAGTATACACCCATTGACATTGTGTCATCCGGTGATGATGACTCTGACTACAGAGAACTGACTCTTCTCGTCACATCCAAGTCCAAGCCCCATAGGGCAGTGGCATTTACCAGCCATCCACAAGATGGTGGCCATGTTGGCATGCCCCATACATTGCCACGTCAACACAAACATGGTGGCTCCCATGACACGGGAGGTTGACCACCTCCGAGTAGTGTGCTTCCATTGGCTCCCCTCTCCAGTGAAGACAATATGGACGTTTGTGGCATGATACAAGAAGCCTTTACTAATATGGTTACACCTGAGGGTCACAGGATCATCCAAGACTGAACTTGACCACATGTTTGAAGATACTGTAACCCAGGACCATGCTTTCGGAGCAGTCACTGATGAGGCTCTGGAAGCTGCCCTCCGCGGTGCTATGGGTTGCATGGAATTGAATGTGATTCCCTGTATGACCAACTCCCTTCAGGTTGTTCATTCTGTTCAGCAAATTGCTCAAAGCATCGGACAGATGGGTCTGACCGACAACCTCAGTTGCCATTTGGAGAAAGTGCACTCCTTCTGTGAGAAGCTTTCTCCAACCTGAGTGCCAGGTTCAAGTCTTGCAACAGACCATTGAACCTACCCTCCAGGCCAAGCTCCCAGACGCAGTCTGCAATTGCAGATGCTTGCCTACAATGATATTGTTCAGGCACTCCTGCTGCCAATGACCCAGGTATCACTGAAGCCTGCTTGGCCTACAAGGTTAAGCAGAGGTGAAGGAAGGCCCAGTGGCTTCCATCAATGGTTGTGGCTCACCAACAAGGCTGGAAAGGCCTAGCGGGTGAGCTTGCACACAAAGACCAAATCAGGCACAAGGCTCTGTACATCCGAATATGACTCCAGGCCTCCGTGAAAGTTGAACTCAACATTTTCCTGGAGACCGACACCTTTGCTGAGATCCTCACCAAGACAGAGCATGCCTTTCAGATCTACCTCCGTAACCTTGCTTCCAGTAAAAATAAGGCTGCCGCTATCCAAACCCAGATGGCCCAGGTAGTCTCAGCCCAAGTCGCTGCAGTGCACGCCACGCTGACCCATTACACTGTGGAAGACAATAACGAGAAGCAGGAGACCCCTTCCGACAACAAGCAGTTGTATGGGGGACCGGAATTATAGAAACAACAGAAATAGGGACAAGAACAATTGGAAAAATCCAAATGTCCAATCTGATGGCAAGTACCATAACGGTCCCAGCTATCAGACCCTTAAGGATGAGAACAAGACACTCCGTAAACAACTGGAGGAGGCCTATGCCAGAAAAGAGGCCACATCTATGTGTACCATAGCTGCCTTTGCACCGGTCAGCAACAAAAATCCATTCCTGCTCTTAGCTACTGAACAACCTAGCAGCTGAGGAAAGTATCCCTTAGTGGTATCAGGTACTGGCCAGGCTGATGTGATGACCAGGGAGGAACCAACGGAGCAGGCCACTGTCGTGCCTGTGATGTCACAGGTACAATATCTGTATCCTTTGCAGGACATCAGGGAGGCCTAATGGGATCCTGCAGGCCTCAGATTTAAGGAACAGGATAATGACGAAGATTATGAGAATTGCATGGATTGACAATTACAGGCCCCAGTCTGGATTGTGAGTGACTTGCTTGTTGACATGAATGGATGGCCTTGTGTGAAGGCCACGGTCTGGGGCCGCCAACTAGACATGCTTCTGGATACCGGAGCAGCCATGTCTATTCTCCATGAGGAGAACCAGCCATGTCTGACTGGTCTGTGAGCTGGAAGACCAGTGCTCAGGGTGTAGATGGTACTTAGCTACACACCTACCAATCTGTGTCTTTGCCTGTGGTGTTGTAGGCCACCTCATGACTGATTTTACCTTTAACCTCTTGATATTACATCATCACCCCAACATACTAGGAATTGATTTCCTTGCATTGCATGGCTGTGTAGTGGACTTAGCCAACAGGCTACTTCTTCAGCTCAAAGGACAATGTCACGCTGTCACCATCCCAGATTCACATGTGGTGGCTGTCACAAACCCACTCAGCAGGTCAGACCTCAGATTTAAAACACTTCTCTTCCCAGTTTGGTACCACCATTTAAACTTATGTTTAGTATCTGCAATAACCAAATACTTTTCTTACAACTAAAAAGAAGTCAAAGACAGACCAAGTAAGTTCTAAAAAGAATTTTACTAAAATAGTTAAAAATATGTAAAACACAAAATACAGAACTCTTATATCACCAGACATACAAATCTTTTAAAAGAAGAAGGTTTAAACAATGCAAATTCCTACTTACAGTACTGAGATTTGACTATCTTTCTAAATACTTGTTTAAAAGTGTTCCACAGATGTTTTCTTTGTCAGAGTCAAGGTAAAAATGTGTGTAAGTAAAACAGAGTATTCCTTAAACAACTGTATTTGCCAACCTCTTTTTGTGTGAGGTCAGCTAGCTCCTCCTCTATCAGATTATATATAAAAAATATATACAGTATCTTATACAAAAAACAGGATGTCTTTTCAAAGTATTAATTTTGCAATCCTCAGCATGACTCATGTTTCAAATGACATCTCTTTGACCCATGCTGCATCATCCCTCACACAGGCTTCACAGGAGCATTTACAACCTTGCACCTCTGTGTAACAGCCTAGGTTCATCTCCAACATCATAAAATGGATATGATATAGCAACTACAGCTGTAATAAACTCAGACAAACAGGATCCTTGATTAAGGCATTATGTGTAACACATTGTTTCTAAAACTTGAGCGTGTGTGATACACATGCTGTTTTCAGCATTTTCTCATTACTTTCACCTTTCAGCTGAAACCTGGGAGGGGGGTGAGGTCACTCCTAGAGCATCAGAGTTTCAGTAGAGATAGACAGTAATACATTTTATATTAAAAAAATGATACAACACTCAGAACTGGCTGTCTACATCACAATTCCTTCCCACCTAGACTGAATTTGGGGGTTCTAGCCCCTACATGGGATGAGCTTCCGAAATCAGTTAACTCCTCATAGACCCTAGACAGGCCATCTGAGTTCTGATTCTTTGCTCCAGCCCTATGTATGATTTTTAAATCATACCCTTGTAAAGCAAGACTTCATCTTAGTAGTCTGCCATTGTTTTTCCCCATCTGCATCAGCCAAACCAGGGGGTTGTGGTCAGTCTGCACCACAAAATTCTACCCATACAAGTATGGCTCTAGCTTCTTTAGGGCCCACACTATGGCAAGACACTCCTTTTCCATGGTGGAGTACGCTTGCTCCCTGGGAAGTAGCTTTCTGCTCAGGTACACTACTGGGTGATCTGTCCCTTGGCTGGACGTCTGGCTCAGTACTGCCCCAATACCCATGTCTGAGGTGTCCGTCTGAACTATAAAGGTTTTGGTATAGTCAGGACTTGTCAAAACAGGAGCACTGCACAGTGCCTCCTTCAGCCTGGTAAAGGCTTCCTCACAGGCTGGGACCTAGGTAATTTTCTTTGGCATCTTTTTCTTTGTCAGGTCAGATAGGGGAGCAGCCAGGCTCTGTAATTGGGTACAAATTTCCTGTAGTACCCTGCTGTCCCTAGAAAGCTCCTGACCTGCTTCTGGGCTTCTGGTCTGGGCCATGCCTGGATCACCTCTATCTTTATTTGGTTAGGACAGATCTGTCCCCGGCCTACCACATGCCCGAGGTATGCCACTTCTCCCATGGCCACCTAGCACTTCTCAGCTTTGACAGTGAGCCCGGCCTGCTGCATCCTGCCCAGCACTTCCCTAAGGTGGGATTGGTGTTCCTCACAGCTGGTACTAAAGATGGCAATGTCATCCAGGTACACGATGGCGTACTCCTCAGCACCATTTAACACCTGGTTCACCAACCTTTGGAAAGTGGCTGGGGTGTTCTTCATTCTGAAAGGCATTACTTTAAACTCATAAGCCTATCAGAGTGATGAAGGCTGACCTCTCTATAGCTCTGTCTGTCAATTCTACCTGCCAATACCCCTTGGTCAGGTCAATAGTCGTAAGGTAGGTCACCCCCCCAACTTGTCCAGGAGTTCATCCGTCCAGGGCATCGGGTGGGCGTTGGACTTCATGACTGCATTCAGTCCATGATAGTCCACACAGAAACAAGTTGAGCCATCTGGCTTGGGAACAAGGACTACGGGTGAGGCCCAGGGGCTGTGGGATCTCTGGATTACCCCTAAATCCAACATCTCCTCCATTTCCCTCCTAATGTCCTTTTGGACAGCCTCTGACACCCGATATGCTGTCTGCAGTATGGGCATCTGTGTCTCTGTCTCCACATTGTGTGTTGCTAAAGGGGTTAGTCCAGGCTTGGTGCTAAACAAGGGGGCAAAGTCTGCTAAAACCTCCCTTACTTTCTGGATCTGGTCCAGGGCCAGCTGAGGAGACAATTTTACTGCCTCCACAGAGAACTCCTGCTTACTTTCCTCCAGCAAGTCCAGAAGGGGGGTCTCCTTCATCTGTCTCCTCCCCATGACTACACACTGCAAACACCATGTCAGCCCTATTTTCATATGGCTTCATCATGTTGACATGGTACATCCTTTCTGTCTGTCTTCTGTCAGATAACTCCACAATGTAGCTCACGTCATTTACCGTCCTAACCACTTTGACCGGTCCTGCCCACTCAGCTTGCAGCTTGTCTTTCCGGACCAGAATAAGAACCATGACTTCTGACCCACCATGTATGAGCGAGCTCTGGCTCTGCGGTCGCACCACACTTTTTGTTTCTGTTGGGCAGCTGCAAGGTTGCTCTGGGCTGTCCCCCATAAGCTCCTTCAGCCTTTCCCTAAACCTAAAGACATAATCCACAATGGGAGTTCCTTGGGTGGCATGCTTGCCTTCTCAGTCCTCCCAGATCAAGTCTAGGGGACCACGTACCCGACGTCCATATAAGAGTTCAGAGGGGGAAAATCCTCTTGACTCTTGGGGCACCTCCCTGTATGCAAACAACAGGTGGGGAAGGTATTTCTCTCAGTCCCTCCCATGCTGTTCAGCAAAAGCCCGGAGCATTGACTTTAGGGTACCATTGAATCATTCCACAAGTCCATTGGCTTGTGGGTGATACCGTGTTGTGCATCTCTGCACCACCCTCACACTCTCCCATAAACATTTCATCAGGTCTGACATGAAGGAACCCCTTGATCGGTGATTACATCCTACTTAAACCCAACATGAGAAAATCCCAAGTAAGGCATCTACCACTTTGTCTGTCCTCAGTGAGGATAGGGCGACTGCCTCCGGGGACCGGGTGGCATAATCCACCACAGTTAGGATGAATCTCTTCCCTGAGGAGTTGGGGAGTATTTAAAGGCCCCACAATATCCATTCCCACCCTCTGGAATGGCTCCTCCACTATGGGCAATGGAATCAGGGTGGCTTGGGTTTTCTTGCCCACCTTCCCTATTTCCTGGCACCTGTGACAAGACCTGCAATACTCCTTCACCTGCTGGGTGAAGTTAGGCCAGTAGAAATTTGGGCTAACTCTGTGTGCAGGCATTTCCAGATGACCAGACAAGGGAATATCATGTACAATTTTGAGCAACTGCTCACAATACCCCTGGGGAATGACAAGCTGCCTGCCTAGCATCCCTCCCTCTGTCTGTACTGCCTGTGTAAACATAAGTCCATTTTCCCAATAAACCTTATGTCTGCCGTCACCTACTTGTGTGCCGTCTGAGTCTGCCCAAGCCATCAGCTTCTTTAAACTAGGGTCACTCCTCTGAGCAGCTGCAAACCCCTCACACAGTCCCAAGGCATGGGACAGGTCCCCTTCAGTCGCTAAACTAGGGTCCCTAGCACTAGCGTCAGGGCCGTCAGGATCACTTTCAATCCCAACCCTCTGACAATGGGTCACCCCTCTCTCTTCGGAGTAACCTTCTGTAGCTGTGTGGTCACTTGCTACCAGGGAAATTTCTACCCCCTTTTTATCAGTCTCCATATCAGGAGCCACAGGCTGGGGAACCAGCCTCCCAGTGGTTTCCACAATGGCTTCTGTAGGGTTCAGGAACTACAATTTTCCTTGCTGCTTGGCTATGGGTAACTGCACATACCATCCCCTGTTGGAGATTGTTAACCAGGATCACATCCACTGCTTATGTTTTGGCTACAGCCACCTGTTGCACAGTTCCCCCTGTTTCACCCCAGTCCAGGAGAACATTAGCCAGTGGCAATGTTTTCGCTTCACCAGTAAATCCTTGTACAGTGACGTATTTATTGGGTATAAACTGACCAGGCTGTACCAGATCCCCCTTTACTAATGTCAGGGATGCCCCTGTGTCCCATAACCCCTGCACCTGTATACCACTCACCATGACTGGGTGCATGTGTTCCCTCATGTTCACTGGCATGCTTCCAGGGACACACAAGCAACCCACTTCTTTTCTAGCTCCCTGTTGTGTATTATTGCTCACCATTTTTGGACACTGTCTGGCAATATGCCCAGTCTCTTTACACAGTCAACATGCATTTCTTACTTCAGAGAAATCTTTTCTTTGAAACCTGGGGCTAACTGGTTTTGGTGAAGGCAGTGAGGGTTTTAGCTGCCCTGAAGGTGCGCTTTTCCCTTTCTGTGCTGCTACACCTGCCCCTTCACACTCAGAGCAGGTCTGCTCTTGGCATAGTGGTCCAAGAATTCAGCAGCCTTGCACTGTTTTGGATCTCGGTCCTCTAGCCAGGTTTTTAGTTCTCCTGGGCATGCCAAATAAAACCGTTCTAATAAAATCACATTTTCAATTTTATCAACAGAGTTTGCCTCAATTCCTTCCCACCAATGTTTTAAAAACTGACGTTGTTTCATGGCTAGCTCCTCGTAGCTTATATCAGGGCTTCTTCTGAACTTACAGAATTTAGCTCTGTATGATTCAGCAGTTAATTCAAACCTTTTAACAGTGCAGCTTTTAGCTTGCTGTAATCATTGCTGTCCTCATTGTCCATTTGACCCAAAGCATCCTGAGCTTTCTCGTTAAGTAGCGGGAATAACTGGAAGCTCCAGGACTCTCTAGAAATTTTAGTCTGAATACAAACTTTTTCAAAAGAATTTAAAAAGGCATGCATGTCCTCCCTTTCTTTAAACTCAGCTATTAATTTGGAGTTCAATTTGTAACCCAGTCCTGCAGTCCCAGTTAAACCCAAGCCACTTACCTGCTCTGCTGCCGCTGGTCGGAGTCGTAGCTTCTCCAGTTTGTGTTGCCTCTGGTGCTCCTCTCTCTTCTCCTCTGCCTCACGGCATTCTCGCTCTGCCTCATGGTCTGCCATTCGCTTCTCTCGCTTTGCCTCCCTCTGGAACTCCAGCACCATCCTGCGCAACTCAATTTGCAGCCTGAGTACCTCTGGATTCAGGATACTGGTGACCTTCCCCTGCTGCTGCAGCCCTTCACTGACAGTGGCCCTGCTGTCCTCCTCATTGGCTCTGGATCCTTCACTGGCTGCTAGCCCTTCCACACTTGAGGTTTGGTCCTTTCTAGTCATGGTTGGTGACTCGCTGCTCTGGGTATCTGCTACCATCAGGGCATCTATGAGGCTCTGCTTGCTTTCTTTCACCTCGAATGGGACTCCTCTGTCCCCACGCAACTGCCTTAAGTAATCTACAGTGTGCCTGCTGTAGTTGGAAGTCATCTTTCTGACTACTGCTACTCTGACTGCACTTTAGAAAAAAAAATAAAACGGGTAGGAACTTGACTGTGCGCCAAGTAATATATAGTTCTGTTTCCTTTTTAAAATAAAACTGTCTTTTTCTTTCTTTGCAAGAGAGCTTACAGTCTCAGCTGACACAGAACAATAAAGCTTGTGATACCAAAACTATCCCATCCCTGCCAACCAATCTGTCACAAACCCACTCAGCAGGTCAGGCCCTCTACTCCCAAAGTGCCAACCTCTGAGCACAGTCTTATGAACAGTTTAACAGAACAAGGTAACCCTCTTGTCTGTTTTGTGAGTTTGGATCAACCTTTGGTCTCAAGTCTTGAAGGCATTCATACTGTGAACCTCTTGCTAGCATACCCATTGCACAGGCTCAGATATTTCTGTCTTTGGGGGGGTCAGATATCTTTGCCTATAGGCACCTAACCAGGTATACAGAGATGAACCCTTAAAAACTTTAATAAAAACCTCAGATTTAAAATGTTTCTCTTTCCAGTTTGGTACCACCATTCAAACTTATGTTTAGTATCTGCAATATCCATATACTTTTCTTACAACTAAAAAGAAGACAAAGACAGCCCAAGTAAGATCTAAAAAGAATTTTACTAAAATAGTTAAAAATATTTAAAACACAAAATACAGAACTCTTATATCACCAGACATACAAATCTTTTAAAAGAAGAAGGTTTAAACAGTGCAAATTCCTACTTACAGTACTTAGATTTGACTCTTTAAATATTTGTTTAAAAGTGCTCCAAAGATGTTTTCTTTGTCAGAGTCTAGGTAAAAATGTGTATAAGTAAAACAGAGTATTCCTTAAACAACTGTATTGGCCAACCCCTTTTTGTGTGAAGTCAGCTAGCTCCTCCTCTGTCAGATTATATATAAAAAATATATATTTTATACAAAAAAAGGATGTCTTTTCAAAGTATTAATGTTGCAATCCTCAGCATGACTTGTGTTTCAAATGACATCTCTTTGATCCATGCTGCATAGTCCCTCACACAGGCTTCACAGGAGCATTTACAACCTTGCACCTCTGTGTAACAACTTAGGTTCCTCTCTAATGTCATAAAATGGATATTTATTTATTTATTTATTTTGCTTTTGGGAACCGGGTAAGTGCACTAGGCATAAGAATGCCTATTTTCAGGCATGACCCGGGAAAACAGTTTAAATATATACAGATACATGTGACAGCACATGAAAGCAGCAACAGCTCAGAGGGAATAACAGTACTTAGGATGGAGAGACAATTGCTTGACAAAATGATAATGAAAATGTTACATTAGTATGCAGGTTACAATACAGATTGGAACAAGTAAACACAGGAAAGTCAAAACAGAAAGGAGACAGGCATTGCAAAAATAGTACAATAAGTGCCAAACTAAGTGGTTAATGTGCAGGGAGAGGAAGGGAGAGTGGTAAGAGGAGAGAAAGAGGGAGGTGATGAGAGAGTGGGCATGATAGGGTATGAGAGAGGAGTGGAAGAGGTATCAAAGAAGTGGATTGTCCAGAGGAAAAAAGAGGGCAAGGAGAAAGTAAAGGTTTAAGGTGGGTTAAAGCAAGTAGGTAGGTGAAGTGAGATGCTCACAGTGAAATTTCTTAAAGCTAGCATGGGTGGTCGCTTGACAGATAGAAGTGGGTATAGAGTTCCAGTATTTAGGAGCCGTGCAAGAGAAAGCGCGTGCACCCATGTTGGATCTGCATCTTGAAAAGTGCAGAAGGGCTTTTGATATAGCAACCATGGCTGTAATAAACTCAGACAAACAGGATCCTTGATTAAGGCCTTACATGTAACGCATTGTCTCTAAAACCTGTGTGTGTGTGTGTGATACACATGCTGCTTTCAGCATTTTCTCATGGCTTTCATCTTTCAGCTGAAACCTGAGGGGGGGGTGAGGTCACTCCTAGAGCATCAGATTTTCAGCAGAGACAGTCAGTAATATATTTTATATTAAAAAAAAAGTTGCAGCACTTAGAACTGGCTGTCTACATCACAGAGACAGCAATCTCCTATAACAACAAGCAGTATGATGTCAAGGCTTTATTCAAAAGTCATGACCTGTTTTCTGAACTTGCACCTTTGCTGCTAAAACACCTTGATGTACAAGCAAGATTGTGGTAGGATGCACACAACTATTGAGAGTCCAGGACCTAACCCTGTGAGGCAAAAGCAGTACCTATTTCCTGCTGAATCCTTGCCATCACTGAGGGAGACCATCCAATCACTGCTATAACAAGGAGTGACTAGGACCTGTGTCTCCGACATCAATTTGCCTATCTGGCCTGTAAAAAGCCAAATGGAGCTTGAGACTTACAATCGATTACAGGAAACTTAATCAAGCAACCTCTAGTTATGCTCCCCAACAGTGGCATCGGCCACTGATGTGCTCAAGCATTGACCCCTGACAAAAGTGGTTCTCAGCTCTTGACATCTCTAATGAGTTTTGGTCATTCCCAGTAGCACAAGTTAGTCAATAAAATCTGCCTTCACCTTTGATGGGCACCAGTACACCTGAACCTGTCTTCCCAGGATTCCATAATAGCCCTCCCTCTTCCATCTCCATATGATGGATGTCCTGCAGGGGTTCTCTATACCCCAGTGTATCCTGCAGTACATGGATGATTTGATTGTGGCAACTACCTCAAAAGAAGAACATTTGGCACTTCTAGATGAAATATTGTGTCTCCTCAAGAGAGCAGGCCTCAAAACCCTTCTAAAGCACAACTGTGCAAAAAACAGGTAATTTTCCTAGGTTTACAGATCACAGACCAAGGCAGAAGCCCAGCTGTCAAGAAGATCCAGGGCTTGCAAGATCTGCCACTTCCTACTAGCGTGGCAACACTCAAATGCTTTCTAGGAATGGTAAACTACTCCAGCGACTTTATCCCTGACTTTGCCTTGAAGGCTACTCCCTTGTATGAACTTCTGAAAAAGGGTGCCCCATGGACATGGGACCTCACTCACACTGAAGCTGTTGCACAGCTCAAGCAGGCCTTAGCCTCAGCCCTAGCACTGATCAGTCCCAACCCAAACATTCCCTTCCATTTGGAAACTGCCACCTCTGATGTGGCCATGTCTGCAGTGCTGGCAGAAAAGTACAATGGGTACCACAGACCTATTGCCTATGCATCTCAGATGTTATCCACAGTACAGATGAAATACAGTCTCTGTGAAAGGACACTCTTGGCAACCTTTTGGTCTGTCAAGCATTTTCTGTACATTATTGGGTATGCTCCTATTGTTTTGCATACCTGCCACACCCCAGCAAACTTGTTGCTTTCAGACAAAGTAAAAGATGGTTCAGTCTCTAACACCAGACTAACCCATTGGTCTTTGCTTTTCCAGGACAGGGACATCAAAATACTGTCTGCCAAAATGCCATCAATCTTGGCCTATGGCCTACTCTACACAGGTAAGCCCCATGACTGCTCTTCAGCCTCCTGACTTACCTGAGCCAGGACCATTCTTACCGGCTACACCTGAAATTCTGGAAGATACCAGCATGTATCATATCTTTACAGACAGCTCTACCTCCTATGTGGATGGAGAGCAGGTGGCAGGATTTGGAGTGCTCATACAAGATTAAGATGGCAATTTCGGGTGCATTTCCAGGAAGTGCAGTTATCTCCTCACAGTATGCTGAATTGGCAGCCATGGCCTGTGCTTTGGAGGTCATGCTCCATGGTGACAAGGATGCTATAATTTTGCAGACTCCAACTGGATCTGCTCATCTCTTATTGAGTTTTTACCATTCTGGGAGAGAAACAATTTACATCCTCTGATGGCATACCTGTCAAATATAGAGATCTGTTAGAAACATAGAAACATAGACTTTGACGGCAGATAAGGACCGCTTGGCCCATCTAGTCTGCCCATTTCCCTACCTACAGGATAGGCTGCAGATCCTAGTTAACCAACAGTCTATTTCTTCCTAACCCCAACAAGAATTGCATTATGTCTGTCCCATGCATTCTTGAATTCTCCCACAGTTTTAGACCCCACAACCTCCTCAGGAAGGCTGTTCCATGCATCCACTATCCTCTCTGTGAAATAATACTTCCTCACATTGCCCTTGAACCGCCCCTTCTATCTTTAAATTGTGTCCCCTTGTTCTTGCACGTCTCTTTTTCTGAAAGATGCTACCCTCTTGGACTTTGTTGATTCCATTGAGGTACTTAAAAGTTTCTATCATGTCCCCTCTCTCCCTTCTGTCCTTAAGGGTATACATATTAAGCTCCTTTAGTCTCTCCTCATACGGCTACGGTTTGTATATATACACACCCTGACACAACAGTTTACTCAGAAACTGTACATACACAAGGTAAAGGCTCACTGTAAATGTGACCCTTGCCATGAATTCAATGATCGAGTGAACTCACTTGCCAAAGCAGGCACTCGAGTAGGGGAGACATGGATAATGACTCATCCAGTAGCTGTGTCAGCTATAGTAGCTGCTAACACCAGGCAGAAACCAGTACCAGCACCTCCACTGAATCTTTCTGCTGCACAGAAATCAGACCCAGAACTAAAAGATGTGTTCAAATTCCTAGAAAAAGGAACTGAACAACCACTACCTGTTGGTAGTCCATACAAGAGACACTTGGACAATATGCACTTGTCCAATGATCAGAAGCTCATCTGCTATTGAAAACAAGATACAGGTGACAAATTGTGGTTGCGCCACAATCCCTATGAACCAAATTTATCCATATGGTTCATGATACTCTCACTGGTGGACACCAGGGACAGAAAACACCTCCAGAGACTCAAAACAGTCATCTGCTGGTCTGGCATGGCCAAGGATGTAGAACACTATGTGGACAACTGCATAGTGTGTGCCCAGAACAATCCAATTTCAATAAAAAAAAACCAGATTGTTGCCCCAGAGGCAAACTGGACCATGGAATGTGATACACATCGATTTCATTGGCCCCCTCACCAGCTCCAGTAAGAACAACAAGTATGCACTTGTTGTTACAGATCTGTTTTCTAAGTGGGTAGAAGCATTTCTCACTAAGACAAACACGGCAAAGACAACTGCCAAGATCCTGGTTGACAATTGTTCTCCAGGTGGGGCCTACCCTTAAAGGTAGACTCAGACCAGAGAACCAGTTTTTCAGCTGAGCTGATGAAGCAGACACTCCAGTTACTTGGAGTAGATCAGAAGTTCCACATCACTTACCATCCTCAATCCTTAGGCCAGGTAGAAAGAGCCAACAGAAGAATCAAACAGATGTTATGAAAATTCATCAATGACAATCCCAAGGATTGGTATTCCCTCTTGCTGCTACTCCTGATAGCAATTAGGGGTACCCCTGCAGCCACTACTCAGTGTATACCTTATGAGGTTATGACTGGTAGAACTATGAGATTACCTGAACACCTGTTGATTGATCTCCACATCCCCACTGCAGATAGAGTATCTGTAGACAAGTATGTTGAAAAGCTTCATGATGACATCATGAAGACACCTGTTCGCTCCCAATCAAATGGGTAAGGCTCAACAACAAGGTAAAGCTCATTTTGTTAAGCATGTCAAAGAAGTTGACTGGCAAGTTGGAGACCAAGTTATGCTTCTCTAATACAGACAACCCACTCATTCCTTTGCCAGCAAATGGGAAGGCCCATACCCCATTGTCAACAAACTTAGCCCTGTATCAGGTCTGAGTTCAATAGCAAAAGAAGACCACTGACAAGTAGGTCCATGCTAATCAGCTCAAGTTGTACAAAGGTGACTAAACTTACTTTTCCCAACCCACTTAGGGTGGAACAGTACTCACACTTAACAAGCCTTTTCTGTTTTGTTTTAGATATACTGGTAAGATGGCTATCTTGCACCTCCTCACCTTGGTGGGACTACACCTACTATTTTCCCTGACAGACTCCCAGAACAAACCTCTGTCAACTGGACATAAACAACATGTAGAACACCTTCTAAGTAAACCTGAACATTCAGCCCCAATGGGTTCTTATATTAGTGTACCTGACAAAATGATTATTGTTAAAGAAGGCTCAGATGCCTATCTTAATGCCATGGTAGTTGCTCCAGACAGGCCCTCACTGTCTATCCAATGGGGAACTGACTTAAATGGCTGCACACTCCCTGTAGCCCGCCTATCCAAAGGTACATTCCACGGATGGCCTAACACTGACATATCTAACAAGCATTTGTCAATGCCGAACATTCGCTTGCAGGTATTTGCAGTGGTGTTTGGCATGTATGGTGCATTACCCTAATGCCCTGTGCGATTGCTGGTATTTGCACAATAAATTGTCAACAGCATTTTTATTACCCCATGTGTACTTCTGTAAGTGGAAACACGTTTTGGGCAGGATGTGAAAAATGACAGTTGTACTGCTCTATGAGGAAGTGTGGTAAAATGGCAATGTTGAAAATCTGAGTGGAAATATTGAAAATTCACAAACTTATGTAGCTAGTGAGGAACTGCATAACGCAGACTCATAAAACAGTCTATTTTAGGACTTTTCACTAAATTTTCAGCACAGCCATTTTAAGACCTCTGCTCATGATCAGTGTCACTGTGATTTTCTTAATGTATCCCATACATTGAGTTCACAAACCGACTACCATTGTGCGCTACATGGCAGAAACACATTTTGGGCAGGATGTAAAAATGACAGCTGTACTGCTCATGAGGAGGTGTGGTAAAATGGCAATGTTGAAAATCTGGAGTGCAAATATTGAAAATTCGCAAACGTACGAGCGTGCGTAGGAACTGCGCAACACACGGTTGTAAAAGTCATTTTTAGGAATTTTTTCACCAAATTTTCAACATAGCCATTTTAAGACCTCTGCTCATGAACAGTGTCACTGCGATTTTCTTACTGTGTCCCATACATTGATTTCGCACACCGACTGTGCCATTGTGCACTACGTGTGCGGAAACACATTTTGGGTGAGATGTGAAAAATGACAGCTGTACTGCTCATAAGGAAGTGTGGTAAAATGGCAATGTTGAAAATCTGGAGTGGAAATATTGAAAATTCGCAAACCTACGAGCGTGTGTGGGAACTGTATGCACTCTCGTAAAACAGTCATTTTTAGGAATTTTTTCGCCAAATTTTCAACATAGCCATTTTAAGATCTCTGCTCATGAACACTGACACTGTGATTTTCTTAATGTGTCCCATACACTGAGTTTGCACACCGACTGTGCCATTGTGCACTACACGGGTGGAAACACGTTTTGGGCAGATATGAAAAATGACAGCTGCAGTGCTCATAAGGAGGTGTGGTAAAATGGCAATGTTGAAAATCTGGAGTGAAAATATTGAAAATTCTCAAACTTACCAGGGTCATGAGGAACTCGCAACAGACTCATAAAACAGTCATTTTAGGAATTTTTCACTAAATTTTCAGCACAGCCATTTTAAGACCTCTGCTCATGATCAGTGTCACTGTGATTTTCTTAATGTGTCCCATACATTGAGTTCACACACCGACTCGCCATTATGCGCTACATGAGCAGAAACACATTTTGGGCAGGATGTGAAAAATGACATGTGCTGCTCATGAGGAGGTGTGGTAAAATGGCAATGCTGAAAATCTGGGTGCAAATATTGAAAATTCGCAAGCGTGCAATGCGTGAACTGCATAACCTGCGGTCGTAAAACAGTCATTTTAGGAATTTTTCACTAAATTTCCAACATAGCCATTTTAAGACCTCTGCTCATGAACAGTGTCACTGTGATTTTCTTAATGTGTTCCATACATTGATTTCAAGACACCTGCGCCATTGTGCGCTATGTAGGAAACACATTTTGGGTGAGATGTGAAAATGACAGCTGTACAGCTCATAAGAAGGTGTGATAAAATGGCAATGTTGAAAATCTGGAGTGAAAATATTGAAAATTCACCAACTTACGAGCTGGAGTAGGAACTGCGCAACGACGCCAGAACAATATTTTGGTTTTGTGTCACTGATGGTTTTTGGATTCACTTGTCATGGTATTGATTCTAAGGCTGAAGGGTGATTTACGCGGTGACTAAGATAGTTCTTAAATCACCCTTCTGGCCCAATAACGCCATGACAGTGAGATCTTTCTATGAGAAGGGTCCCAAAACCCCAAGTTGACAATTTGGTGCAAAATCTCCAAAAATGACTGAGAGATGCAAGAAAGTTGAAACCTCCTTCTAGCCCATTATACAGCTTACCAGCATTTCCTCAGTTCGCGGTCGCCTTTGAAGAGTGGTAGATGTGTTCCGGGTCCACCGCAAGATCGTCCGCTGGAGTCCGGAGGTAAGTATGGGGGGTGGGAGGCTGGGTGAGGTGGGTGGGTGTGGGTTGTGGGAGGGGCTGGGTGACGTGGATCGTGGGACCGCTTTTATTTTATAGATGTTAAAAAAACAACGACGTGGGACTGCTTTGCCAGCGGCTGGGGTGGGCTCCCAGCATGGCACAAGATGACTGGGGGGTGAGGCCGACAGGGGATTGGGTACCCCATTCGGCAAACTACGGGGAGGGTGCCGTGGGCGATGGGGGATTGGGCACCCGTCGGCCAAAACAAAAGAACATTTGCCACGCTGGGGTGGGCTCGAGCGTGGCAGCAGGATGGTTTGGGGGCCATGGAGCTGACGGGAATTGTGGGCACTTCATAGGCAAACAAAGTTTGCGGCACCAAAGCTGTGGGGTGGCGTGACGTATCGTGGGGGCAGCGCGTGACGCAGGGACGCTGTGATGGCGGTGCTCAGTATGGCAGCGGTGCTTTCCTTTGAAGCAGAGGAACACCGCTGTCATACTGAGCTCCTGCACCGTGGTGCAGGATCACCACACCTGCTCAGGGAGCAGTGTATTGATGGGAGGAGCACCTCCAAGTGTGCTACTTCTTAAGCCTTTCGCTTGCGCATGCAGCTAGGTCAACGTAAAATGGTAATTTCTTCTCATTCGACAGACTTCCTCAGACATAGTGGTCATTACAATCTTACTGCTTGGTGTGACTGCCCAACCTTTGAGGAGGAGCGTGCAGCTCTTTTTCTCTCTGTAATCCCACCCACCGAAGATGAATTGACTGACTGTCCTCCCCGGGAGGAAGGTCCTCCTAGTGGTTTGACCACCACTTCCTTTCCAGGTGCCCTGATTAATAATGTGCAATTTATGCATGTACCAGTTATTTTCAATCTTACACATTGGAATATGGCTGAGATTGGTCTCTCTCTCTCTCTCTCTCACATGACCAATACTTCTAAATGTTATAGTATGATGCTTACAGATACTGTATCTGCTTATCAGACACATACTAATGATGCAGTCAGTGGCACCCATACCACTGATCACATAGGGGTCTTTCAGCCCGCATCTAATGCTAAAGCTAGACCATGTACTAGATGTGATACTGCAGATGTCACCCGTGCAGCAGGCACCATTTCTGGCCTTTTTGGCTCAGGCATGTCTATTTGAAATAGATCAGACATAGCTGCTGTCAAAGCACAAACTCTTAAATTTACCTCCACTATTACATGGTGCAGATGGTTTAAGCAAAAAGGAACATTTTACAGTGTACAACATGCAGGAAACTGCTAAAGGTTTCAATGATACCAAGTCTAAGATTAATAAACTTATTTTTCAGAACAATAAGGAGGCAGGCAAGCAATATATTGCCCATGAACTTTTATGCTCTGATTATTGCTCTTACATAATTTCCACTATTAACAATCTCTTCAGGGACTTGGAAACAGGATGCATTACAGAGCTTATCCATGATAAACGAATGGGTAAATGGTATTGTCCTCACTGCAAATCTCTTGGTTGTATTAATATGTGTTTAGAAAATTCTATTAATATTTCTATGTCTACAGCTAGAAATCTTTGATATGTCTCCAGATATCCAAATCAAGCACCTTGCTATTTTACCAGGACTTGTTCTATACATAACATGTTTGTTATATTTACGGTGTCATTGCCCCGCTTTGACACCATTACATCTGTCTTTGATAAACTTTCTGAAACTCATTCCATCAGACATCTTGATGCTAACATCTATCATGAAAGAACTGATCTTCCATCTTTATTGGTCTACCATGCTGTGCTCCAAGCTTGGGTGGCACCCCACACAAACTGTTGTGCCAAGAAAGGATAGTACTACCTGTGCCGCTGTGATGTCTTTGACATTATGAAACCAGTGTGTGGCTACTCTCCAGAACACCTTGACTGGGCCTTTACCTTGGGTGATGAATTGCCGTTGAACCTTACTGGTATTGACGAGGATGACAAATCTGAATCTTCAAGAGCTGCATCTTCTGTGCCTGACGCTGGAACAACTACATCCCGAAGCTACCTGGAAGAGGTACATCACTTCACTTCAGGGCTCACTAACCAGTTCTTTGCCTGCCTGATACATCTACAGTGATGGAGGGTTCCATCTGTCAGAGTCATGTACAACTCCAATGGCCAGTACTGTGTTGTTACCAACTATAAGTCATTCGCTTATGGTCATAAATCTTGTGTTATTGAAGCACCTAACATTTGCTTTACTCCATAGCAGAGTACTGTTATAGGTCATACTGCGATAACTCCTGTTCCTCTCCTTGAACCAGATGTTATTGATACTGATCCGCAATACTTGTTTGCCTTGTCTCAGTATTTGCCTGTGTTTAACGTGCACATTAACCCTTTGACAGTTTCCTTGAGATCTCTTTTAACTAGAAAGGATTCACATTTGATATATATTAGCAATAATATTTCTAAAGCTGGTAATGTTCTTAATACCCTTATTAATGATGATGATTTAAGTACTGCCCTATTCAGCACTTGGTTGGAAATGATTTTTAAAGCTTTTGTTATTATTCAAGCCTTTTTGATTATTTTTCTAATCTTTACCCTCTGCTGTCTGTGACGTACTCTAAGACAACACCAAGAACAACTCAAATTCCTTTACAAGGCTTGTGTATCAGGCTTGCAAATGACTTTTTTTAACTCCATTCCACTACTTTCCTGGGATTGTTGCTCCTTCTGAGGCAGCGGGGAAGGGGAATGTTATCCATGGACCAGCATCCTGATTGTACCCCACCTGGCTGACAGCAATATATATGTAGGTATATGTACTAACCTTAGCACAGACACTTGTCGTTTAAGCATGAGTGTCAGGATCAGAGTTCCACTGCACTTTTGTAATGCATATTATGCTTCACTATAGTCTCACAATATATTGTACCACTGGGAGATGTTTTCTAGTATATTTTATTGTATAATCATTAGTTAGTCAACAGTCCCATCTATAGTGCTTGTGCAAACTGTAACTGCAAGTGACATTGGAAAGCATCACAGGTCTTATTGTTCATATTTTATCTTCTGCTAGCTAAGCAACTTTCCCATGCTAGTTAGGATTATTTACTCTCTTGCCACCTGTTTTTAGCCAATTACTTACTTTTATGTATCTTCTTTTATAGTTGCCATAGCAATTATCGAGTTATAAGACCCTTGTATCATATATTTTCTCTCAGAGAGACTTGACTGCACCTATAGGTAAGGAGACTGGATACTCTCCCAGTGATTATTACACTGTTGGATGTAAGCCTGTACTATTCTTATTTACCAGTAATAAATTACATTTATTACTTGAACACAACTTGTCTGTCATCTCTTCCTTTTGTGTAGTTCCAACAAGAACCTGAGAAAGGTAATTTTATTACCCAATTACATTTGGTGACCATGGCAGATTGGACTCTTTCTCTTTAACTCCTTCTGTCGTTTCACCCTTGATGCCTCATCTTGTACTCATCATTGCAACCTCTACCATGCCCTGTCATTTTCCCCGCTTGCTAACAGACATATCGCCCATTGTGCCAAATTTACTTCCAAATTTTGGTTTGGGGAACTCCCCACTTACTGCTCATGCTCCATCTCTACCCCCCTCCCCTCCTCACATCTGTTGATTCTGCACCCTTCCTAGTCCCCCGCTATTACACTCTCATAGACAGGCTGGTTTCTTTCCACCACTTCCTGAAGCTATGAACTCTCTACCCACCCAAACATGGCACTCCCCATCTGCCCTGCAAAACCATCTCTCCTCTAGCTGCTCCTGCTTTAGTCCTCCTGCTACCTTCCTTGAGCCTGTATCATCAGCTCGATGCTCATCTCCCACTTATAAAGCCCACCTATTTTCCATACCTTCTACCCTCCTGCTATTCACCTGCTCCTCCCCCTCCTCTCTCATTCAATGGTCTATGCCTGGTTTTGCCTCTGGCAGGGTTCTCAACATCCTGGGGGAATAGATCTAAGCAAGACCTCCCACTTATTATCCTACCTAACTCTCTCCCTGTTCCCTCTCTACCTAAACGTCATCACCTGGCTCCACCCCAGGTAGGGTTTTTAGTCTTCTGGTCCCCCCTTGTACCCCTTTGCACTTAAATAGCCTGCCTAAACCCTATCAAGTCCTTAGCTAGCTTGCTGATTAACAGGGCTATTGCCTCACCTCACCACAGACTAGTTCTAAATCACCTCTCAGCTGGATAACTATCCATTCTGGCACTAGTCTTGGCCCCCTTTGCCTTATTTTTTATTTTAAATTTATATACTGGTAGAGACAATGGCAAACCCCTTTTTCAGGTCTGACCCGGACATTTAACAGCAAAGACTTAACAAACAATTGAATACAATTAATTCAAACAATTACATACTTCAACAGATATTAAACAACCTTTAAATTTAACCTTGAACTCAGTCAAGGAACTGATAGATCTTAGAGACAAAGGCAAACCATTCCACAAACGAGAAGCAGAAGATATAAAAAAATGATAGCCATAGTTATTCTTATTAACATTTGATTTCAAAATAAATCCTGAATTAGAGCACAAGTTAACTTGAGAATCCCTGAAATCAAATAGATCTGTTAATGGAGAAAGGTTTGTTGCATAAATAGGCTAGTGAATCAATTTACCAAAAGAATAGGTAACTTTAACTTGGAAGATAACCAACCCAGAGTAGAATATAAAACACAATGATGTATTAACAATGGGACACCAAGAATGAAACAACATAGAAACATAGAATTTGGTGGCAGATAAGGACTGCTTGGCCCACCTAGTCTGCCTATTTCCCTACCTAACAGATAAGCTGCAGATCCTAGTTAACCAACAGCCTACTTCCTCCTACCCCCTCACTAGAATTGCCTTATGTCTGTCCCATGCATTCTTGAATTCCCCCACTGTTTTTGACTCTACGACCTCCTCAGGAAGGCTGTTCCATGTATCCACAACCCTCTCTGAGAAGAAATACTTTCCTCATATTCCTCTGAGCCATCCCCCTCTATCTTCCAATTGCCCCTTGTTTTTGCATCTCTTTTTTCTGAAAGATGCTACCCTCTTGGACTTGTTGATTCCCTTGAGGTATTTTAAAGTTTCTATAATGTCCCCATCTCCCTCCTTTCCTCAAGGCTATACATCTTTAGTTCCTTTAGTCTTTCTTCATGTGTTTTCTGATGCAGACCCTGCATCATTTTGGTTGCCCTCCTCTGGACAGTCTCCACCCTGTCTATGTCTTTGCGGAGATAGGGTCTCCAAAACTGTATACAGTACTCCAGATGTGGTCTTACCAACATGTCTGTACAGAGGGCTAACAACTTCCTGTTTTCTACTGGTGATGCCTCTCCCTATGGATCCCAGTATGGATCTCACCCCCCCCAGTGTGTATTCTTCCATTGGGTTTTTATTTCCCAGGTGCATTACTTTGCACTTCTTTGCATTGAATCTAAGCTGCCATACATTTGACCATTCCTCCAACACTGACAAGTCCCTTTTTATCCTTTCCACCCCATCTTGTGTATCAACCCTGTTGCAGATCTTTGTGTCATCTGCAAAGAGACATACTTTCCCTTCCAGTCCCTCTGCAATGTCACTTATAAAGATATTAAAAAGGACCGACCCCAGTACTGAACCCTGCGGTACCCCACTAGTAACCCTCCTTTCTTCACTGTGGACTCCATTTACTATTACCTGCTGTGTCCTGTTGTCCAACCAGTGTTTTACCCAGGCTACAACCCTGGGACCCACTCCCAGGCTGGCTAATTTGTTTATTAATCTTTTGTGCGAGACTGTGTCAAATGCCTTGCTAAAGTCTAGGTGGACCATGTCCACAACCCCTCCCTGGTCTACTGCTTTGGTCACCCAGTCAAATAAATCAATTAGATTTGTCTGACATGACCTTCCCTCTGTGAATCCATGCTGCCTTGGGTCCTGTGCCCCACTGGCCTTTAGGTACTCAACAGTTCTTTCCTTCAGAAGTGATTCCATCATTTTCCCTACCACTGAGGTCAAACTGACAGGTCCATAGTTTCCTGCCTCTGTCTTGCTCACAGTTTTGTGAAGGGAATCACATCTGCCATCCTCGGTCCTCAGGTACCACACCATCCTCCATGATTTATTAAAGGGTAACCAGTGGTGTTACTAGTTCTTCCTTAGTTCTTTTAGAATTCTGGGGTGAATCCCATCAGGCCCTATTGCTTTATCCCCTTCAGTTTTAAGAGTTCTTTCAGAACCCTTTATTCTGTGAAAGGACTAATATCAACCCCTATCCAGAGTGCTCCTATTGACCGGATTAGGTATTTCCCTGCTTTTCCATTGTGAATACTGAGCAGAAGTATTCATTCAGTATCCCTGCTTTTCACTGTCGCTCTCTGCCCAACCACCTTCCGTTTGTTCAGCCTCAGTATCCCTGCCTTAGTCTTTCTTTGCTTCCTAATGTACCTATAAAAGGTTTTATCCCCTTTCTCAACCGAGTTGGCTATCTTTTCCTCAGTTTGGGCCTTTGCTATTCTGATTGCCTTACCCGCTTCCTTCTACTTTAACTGGTACAATTCTCTGTCCTGCTCCTTCTGTGTTTCCTTATACTTCCTGAATGCTATCTTTTTCTCCCTTGCCTTCCCCTCCACTTCTTTTGAGAACCACAGTGTTTTTTTCTTTCATTTTGATTTATTTGCTTCACACAAAGGATTGTTGCCTCTGTGATGGCGGTTTTGATGTTTCCCCATTGTTGCTCCACCACACCTTCTTGCATGTTTACTAGTGCTTTTCTGAGGCACTCTCCCATTTTGACAAAATCAGCCCTCCTGAAGTCCAGTACCTTCACTTTTGTGTGGCTTGACTCGACAGCTAAGCTTATCGTTATTTGGTGATCGCTTGTTCCCAGATGGCTACCCACTTCAAGATCAGAGATCTTCTCTCTACATCCCCATTTGAGAGTACCAGGTCTAAGATTGCTCTCTCCTGAGTGGGTTCCAAAACTAGCTGTCTGAGGCATGCCCCCTGTAGGGCATTGAGAATGGCCCTGCTCTTGGATGTGGCTGCAGCAAAGGTGCTCCAGTCAACATAGGGCATAGTCAGGTCCCCCATCAGCAATATCTCCCCTTTCTCTGCCATCCCAGGGTTGCCTTCTATCATTTCCTTGTCCATTTCCTCCCCCTTTGATGGGGGTCTGTATACAACCCCTGTGCAAATTGTGGAACCATTTCCAGTCTCCAGGGTGACCCACAGTGTCTCCTCTCTCTCCTGTTTACCCTTTAGTTCTGTTGCTTTGATCCTTTCCTTACATAGAGAGCTATTCCTCCTCCTTCTTCCCTCCTCTGTCCCTCCTGTAGATTGTGTACCCTGGTATGTTGACATCCCAGTCGTGGTTCTCTGTGTACCATGTTTCTATGACTGCCACAATATCCAGACATCCCATTCCATCAAGTCCACCATTTCAGGAAGCTTTTTACCTGGACTATAGGCGTTGGTACTCATTACCCTCCATTTTTTAATGGCTTTATTTCTTTTTGCCCCATCTCTGTCCCTTCTGCCTTTGTCTTTTTCTCCATTTACCCTTGCCCTTCTCCCTATCGACTGCTCTATCTTGGTGTTGACCTCACTAATTACCCTGATTTTCTTTTGGTGGTGCTAGGATTTCCCTTCTCCTCTTCAGTGCCCCCCCCTTGGCTAGTTTAAATGCTTGCCATTGAAGCATTTAAACCTATCACCTAGGATCCTGTTTCCCTTCCAGGATAGATGCAGACCATTGAGCCCATATAGGCCTGCATCCCTGCAGGTGGAGCCCCAGACCCCAATGAAGCCAAATCCCTGAGCTCTGCACCAGCTTTTCAACCAGTCATTGAATCCCATGGTGCAGAATACCCTAGTCTCATCCACGCCATAGACTGGTAGCACTTCGAGAAAGTTACTGTGTGTGCTACTTGTTCACGGCCTCCCCAACTCCACAGACCCTGTTGCACTGCTCTGATCCCACTTTGGCCAGGTCATTCATCCCTAGGTGGATAATGACACACTCCAAACCCTACCCTTCCTTACTCTCAAGTTATAATACAAGGGAGGAACATAGTCAAGGTGGGGCAATACAGTACCCATGGCAATGGTTTTTCAAGACTCAAATGATAGAAAGGCCTTGAATTTAAATAACAGCCCCAACTTACAGTTAATTGTTTTACTTACTGCTTTAACCTGAGGGAGAAAACACAAGCAAAGATCTAAAAGAACTCCAAGGTACTTGAACTTGTTTACTTGTTCAAATAAATCACCAAATCTAACATAAATTTGCAAACAGGGGCTCTCCTTGAACCAGGGAGCACTTCTAAAAACCATACACTTGGTCTTTTTTACATTCAAGACCATTTGATTAGACAATAACCAAGAACAAAGTGTATCAAAATCTCTCAGTAACCCTTCATTGACATTTTGAATTGTCTGACCTTGATTATATAAAATTAAGTCGCCTGTACAAAAGAAGACAACAACTCTTGGTATAAACAGAGAAAACTTGGTTTATAAATAGGAGAACAACAGGAGTCCAAGTATGGACCCCTGTGGAACTCCAAGAGAAGTAAATCGCAAGTCAGACACAACTGATTCTATAGAGACTTGCTGGGCTCTTCCTTCCAAATAACTCATTAAGAATGTCACTGCCATGACAGAAAGACTCCCTCTGCTCTCCTTCCCCTTCATAGCCCACAGTCCCTCTTACTCTTCCTTCAAATAGCACTTTATTTCCTTAAATGTATGTATACCATTGTGTAATTGTAATCGCCAGTCAAACAGTGTGTTGATGAACTTGTTGTCTATTCTCTATATATTTCCCCCTTGAATGTAATTGTAACTATATATATAATCACTGTTTTCACACTCTGTACCCCCCAGGTTGCACTGGGAGATGAGCAACTTGTTTTTCAGTGTGCCTTCCTGGTGAAACATTTCAATAAATAAATAAAATAAATAAAAATTGTCCTTATATATAGCACCCCCCCTTCCTTCCCAAACAATCTTTCCTGAACTAAGCCTAGCTTGGTATAGCCATGTACCAGTCATGGTTCCCAGTGCACCATAACTCAGTAAAGATCACAATGTCCAGGTCTGCCTCCACCATGATGGCCTCTAGGTCCAGAATTTTATTTCCTAGACTTCTTGCATTTGTACACATGGCCTTCCATGCTTTGTTCCCACTCTGCCTGCTACCTCCTCTTTTCTCTTTTTCCCTGTCTCCTTTTCCCTGTCTTTTGCCAATGCTTGTTCCTGTTTTCTTTGTTTTCTACCACACTGCTTTTTTCTTTATTTTGCACCCTGGGGGATTTTTCTCCCCTAGGATCTTCCTTTACTTTCAGGAAAAGAGGTGTGCAAGAACAAGGGGGCACAATTTGAAGATGGGGGGAGGCTCAGAGGTAATGTAAGGAAGTATTTTTTCACAGAGAGGGTTGTGGATGCCTGGAACATCCTTCCAGAGGTGGTTTTGGAGTCAAAAACAGTGGTGGAATTCAAGCATGCATGGGACAGTCAAAACGCAATTTAGGGATGGGGTAGGAAGAAGTCTGTTGGTTAACTAGGATCTGCAGCTTATCCATTAGGTAGAGAAATGGGCAGACTGAGTGGGTCAAGCTGTCCTTATCTGCCATCAAATTCTATGTTTCTATGTTTCTATATTTCTATGTTTCCATGCTCTCTGCTTTAGTCTGGCAGGAGAATTTTATGCCTTTCTTATTCCATCCACAACCCCCTCAGCTAGTTTAAATGTTCATCAAAGTAACATTTAAACCATCCACTGAGGACTGTGGTTCCCCTCCCAGAGAGATGCAGGCCATCACCCCTGTATATCCCCTTATTTCTCCAGCAGACCACATAGAGAGCTTTGCATGATGAACTGACAAACTGCAGTGGGTCAAAAAATCAATGAAACAAAACACTAATTAAAAGTTAGTCAAGAGCCTTCCTTGAGGAAGGGTCCCTGTTAGATCCAAAGTGCAAGGACTTTTAATGTTGTCTGCATATTAAACCCACATACATTGTGCCATTCTTTTGCTGATTTGTTATTTATTCCTTTCCGCAGCACTTGACTAACTTTTGAATAGTGTTCTGCTTCCTTATCCTTCCAGGTTGCTCCCCAGTCCTCAAGTTTCCAATGTAGCTGAACTCCTCTTCGCTACACCATTCCTTCAACCATGAGTTGAAGCTCCTGGTGCAGAGAACCCTATCCCCCACAATCATAGCTAGACAGCACCTCAGTGAAAGCCACCAACACACAACCTGCATAAGACCCCTCCCCAGCTCCCTATAATCTTCATGCACAATCCCAGCCCTATCCCTAGCCAGTTCATTAGTCCCTGGGTGGATAATAACATTCTGCACCCCTCCTGCCCTGACGCCCTAGTGATCCTTAATCTCTGCTTTCCACCCTCCAAATCAAGGTGCCAGGCAGGCACAATGCATCCCTATTTTCTGCCATTTCTGTTCTCAGATCTCATCTCAATGATCAAGTCCACCAACAGAAGTTGCTTCATCCTCTTCTGAGGTTCTCCATGTCCCACCTTTGGGCCTCCCTATGGAAGACTGAAAATACCGCCAGCAGCTTAAACTCTGGTTCAATTTCAGTTGGCATTAATTTGTGTCCTCTCCCCGAGATGAAGCTGAAAATAGGCAAACAAAATTGTCTAGTCCTCCTTCCCAGTCAACAAAAACTGAAAAAAAAAGATCCCAACATCCTCCCTGGCTACTATCATGGGTGCCTCCTCCAGGCATTCCCATCCTGCCAGATCAGTGAATGAGTTTCATAGTGGCACAGGATGAGAAATGTGCCCCAACCCAACATCTGCATACCTCACAGGGCCCCCACAGTCTAGCTGCCCTCCTTCTCCGAGGCATCCTCTGGGGCAATGGTGGCAGCCTTGGTGGCTCCTATGTGGGGGTAGAGGTCTTCCAGACCTAGTCAGCCCAGCCTGGAGTACAGAGGCCTCCTCCCTCAACCCAGAGAGGTGCTTGCCATCGGCAGTATCTCAGTCTCCAGAGGGTTTCTATGAACACTGCAGCTCCACAACTACTGCACTGCACCACCCCCAAAATTCACATTTCCTCACTTACTACTTTTACTAGAATTAACTCTGTAGCCTTACCCTAGATAGGGTGCTTCTAGGTTTCCCCTTTTTTGCTTATTTTAATCACTTTTGTAGCCAACCCTAGATAGGGTGACCTATGTTTCCTTGTAGCTTTCTTTTCTCATTTTATCCTTACCCTAGAGAGGGTGCTTCTAGATTCTCATTTTCATGGCTGCAGGGTGGAGCTCTGCAAGTCATCCTGCTATCACTTGGGGAAAAGGGCACTTCAGACACCCACCAAAACACAATTTTGGAGTTGAACCATGATCCTATGCTTACCTGAAATCACTCCCTGAGAAGGAGGGAGAGAGAGAGAGAGAGAGAGACAGACAGAAAGAGACAGGATTTAAGTCATTCATTCATTGAATGTTGCATTCCTGTCCTGCAGGCAGAATAACCATGCCAGCTCAAATTACAATCAGTGGATATGCTCAGTGTAAACAGCACATACAGCTTATTAAACTAAGCATCAGTAAGTGGGGAAATTCCTCTATGCAGTCATTTTAGTTCAGTCTTAAAGGACACCTCAACCCTCTTTTTACACATTTTCTTCTGCTGCCTAATGCCTGTCATAAACAGTGCTAAGCAGGTTACATACTGCTCTGAGTCCAGCATGCAGTGAATCATGTTACAGATTATGTGCTGAATAAACTCGAAATAAACTGTCTTACATACTGCTCTGGAAGGCTATGGTAAATCTAACTTCTTTCAGATTTTGGTCCCTTCCCCCAACACCACCACCACTTACATACTGCTCTGAATCCATCATACAGGGGATCATGTTACAGATTATTTGCTGAATAAATTCTAGGCAAACTGTCTTGCATACTGCTTTGAAAGGCTACATTGAATCTAACTTCTTTCAGATTAGGATACACACACACACACCAGTAGCATGCTCATTTCCTGTCCCCAGTGTTGAGATTATACTTCCAGTGGTACTGGGGCTCTAAAAACTTTGGATCATGGACTATCTGTGGCTTTTTAAAATTGGTATGTAACGCATGCCAGTGAGCCAGATGGAAGACACACTGCACTAAACTGTGGAGCTTTTTGTAACAATTGCAGGGAAATTGAGGGAGTTCTACTATAGACCCTGAGTGCTTCACAATAAATATTTTTTTTTTGCTCCCCCAGCTCTGGGCTGGCCTCTCATTCAGGCCTTCCTATGCCCCCCACTACCACACTGCCCCAATGCAGCCACCCATCACCCCACATTGCAGCCCCCCCCGGGTAACCCAGACATAACCCTTTACCAGGTGGGTCCCTCTCCTTTGAACGGCAAGGCACCGTTGGGGTAGCCAACACAATTCTTGGCCTGGGTGCTGCTGAGGTAGTACGTGTACTGCTCTGGGTCTTGCAGGAGCTGGCAACAGTCATCTGGTCTGCCACAGGGCTCTTTTCCCATTTGCTCTCCGGGTGTGGCATGCCACAAACATCAAGGCATATGCTATGTTCACTTGCCCCATTAGTCACTGGGACCCAGCACATTGCCATACCCAGCCTTCACCAGGGGTCGGCAAGTGAGAGGTCACTTCCTTCCTCCCTCTGAGAAAAGGTGAAGTCATCCGACGCCGAGCACTCTCTCCCGGCTGGCCCTCCAGCACCCAGATCTGTTCCTGAACCTGGCAATGGCATCGCACGCAGAAATCCAAACCGTTGTGCCAACAGGCAGGCACAATAAATCTTTAATGTTTTCTGCAGCATGTATTAGTCAGTATAAATTGCTAAATGAATACACTGCCACTTGAATATTTTTAAACATAAAGAAATGTTTATTATTCCTAAATGAATATTAAACTGATAAGCTATCCTAAGCATTTCTATCTTCCAAAATTTAAAACATCTGTCTCATACAGTGTTAAATAGATTCTATAAAGTGAGCCACAGCAAATCAATATTAAATAAATCCAGAAGAAATAAATGTTTCTGTTTCTGGGTGTAGAATAATGAAGCCTAATCAGCAGCTGTTTACAGTGCTCTGCCAGCTATTCACCCACTTTGGTACAAGAAAAAATAAGCAGACAGAGTGGTGAATAACTGAGTTTCAATAAAATGCTGTTAAAGTGTTTAATGTTCATAATGTGCACTGTAGGCACTGTACACTATTTTTAAAATCAAATTTTTAAACATTAAATCTGGTGGTTATTGGGGCTGGCAGTATAGACTAGAGGTTAGAGTAACAAACTGTGAATGATCTGGGGACATCTAGCAGACCTGGGTTTGATTTCCACAACCTCCACTTGCGTACTGTGTGACTCTGAGCAAGTCACTTAACCTCCTCAGTGCTCCTGGGTTGCCCCTGAAAACAGGCACTTGTGCCTAGTGGGCCTTACCCGGTTACCAAAAAATGTATAAAAAATACCAATATATTTTTACTGCATCATATGGTAGTCAGGGTACCCTGTAATTTACCTTTGTTTTACTCTGGCTGCAATGATTTTGTTTAGTTAAAGATAAAAGTTCAGATACATTTTATATGTTTTATAAGCTTGTTTTTAGACTTTAATCAGGTTTTTATTGTAGTCTTTGCATGTGAGCATCTAGGCTGTAGATTACTAAGAGCAAGATCACTGTTACCAACCAGCTTATTCAAATTTATAATCAGTAGGGCCATTCAAAATCCTCAGCTATTTGAATCAAAACTAGTCTGAATGAAAGTATGCTCACAAGAACAAAACTACCACTTGCAAATAGGCTTCATACTGTAGTTAGCATACCATTTAGGTGAATGTGATAATTTGTACCTTTTCTCACAGTTTTGGTTTCAGTCTCTGGGGCAACAAAACGTTTTCTGATAGACTGCTTCAATACAAAACAAATGTTAAGTGTTTATGTACTTAAGCTGGCCAGTGAATTGAAACCAAACAAGACAAGGAATCAAATGAAACTAGTGCTACATAAAACTCTTGGCTCATTTTGCACTGCACTGTTTCGCTAAACCTAAGTCTGCATGCAAAATTGTCAATATATTTGAGAGTATTTTATTTAAAATGTTAATACTTTTTACACAGTTCAATGTAAAACTCAAAATTGCAAGAAATTGCAGAATATGTCAGTTTTTGCAGAGAATGGAGAAAATTAGATTCCACAAAAAATTGCTGGTGCAATTTTCCAGTGGCCTTATAAATGCAACAAGATAGGATAGGGTGTTCCATGTGCTGAGATAACCACCCTTCTAGGGGATGTATGGTCCTCTGCCTTTAGCACTGGGTCTTACAACTCCCCTAGGCAGCCAGCTGGACAGTTATCTCTGCATAAGGCCCACCACCATTCTGTCATGTATTATAGTGTATGGTGGAACGTCGTTCTCCACCAAAATCCATCGTTGTCGAAACCTTGTAGTCACACACTAGTGACATTCACAGTGCAGCAGAATGTTTGCGAACGTCACACGCTGTGTCCTGGAGCAGCATTTGACAGTTAGGGCTCACTCCATAGACAAGACACATAGCGAAAACAGCAATGTCGGGGCAGTACTAATGTTTAGCCTTAAAATGTTCAAAATGTAAAATCCTTAAACAGTTAAAATGTCAAGTGTGAAAACCTTCAAAATGTAAAGTTCTTTTTTCCTTCTAGAAACTCAGTAAAAATGTTTTGAAGCAGAAACATGCTGTGGTGATTTTTTCCCAAAACGAAGTTCCACCATACACTATAAGAAAAGTGCATGGGGAGAACAGTTGACAATGGCATCTTTCACCTTGTTGGCACTATGAGGACAGATTACCTCTCGAGCTGCCTCGAGGTAACCACATCATAGTGCCAACTGGGTGAAAGAATAGCCCTGTAGTCAACTGTTCCCCATGCACTATCCTATATATTGCATGCTGAATCATGAAAGACACATTCCACACCAGTGCAACAAAACCTTTTCCCCAATTTCATAACTTTTGAATTCTCTCCACTAGCCCATGTTTTAGACAGGATAAAAAATCAAAGTCAGGTGCACCACTTCCTATACTTTATTGTATGCTTGAGTGTCATATAATGGGGTAATTGAACTCCTGTGGTGTTTCTTATGGTACAAGACAATCAGACTTCTCTCTAGAGGTTCAGGCAACAGCCAGAACCTCTCTACTATGCTTTGTGCTCTGTCACCCAAACCTCATGACTGGAGCCTCCTACCATAAAAGACACCCCTACGGAGGCCCGTATTTACAATACCCAAACCATCATGTTATGCAATTTCAGTTTTGCCACTCATTTTAAACAGATTTTCAGCAGCAATGCAGTGAAGGGAGGGGCCAGACAGCAAGACAGCATAAGTAATTTTTTTTTGGCAACTGGGTAAGGTCCACTAGACACAAGTGCCTATTTTCAGAGGCAACCTAGAAGCACTGGGGAGGTTAAGTGACTTAGTCACACAGTAGGCAAGTGGAGGTTGGCGTAATCAAACTCAGCTGAGGTGGATTTACCAAACTCATTCACAGCTCATTACTGTAACCTCTAGGCTACGCTACACTGCTGCATTGTAAAACTCTAAATATTGTAGGCTACTAAAGAGTAAATAATCACTTTTTTAAACATACCACAAGTCTTGCTGAACTCAAGTCTATATCATGCTCTCAGAAAAATGCCACCAACAAATAACCTCATTCCGAGGGGGGGGGGAAATGAAACTAGGACCCAAAGCATCACCAAAAAGCATGATGTCATAATCCAGTCAGATAGTACTGAAAATTTGTCCTGTTAATGAACAGCACCTGTGACGTTCCTCCTTCTAAATAATGGATCTTCTCCTATGTGTTCTCAGACAAGAGGGAGTGCCTAGTTTATCTCTGGTCTTGGTGCCAGATAGAGAACAGGAACATAATTATTTACAGGACTTAAAATATCATTGCTTAATGCTGCATTTAACTGTTTTGGGACCTTAACCCTATAATGTCTTGTTTCCCAATGCAGTGATAGCCTTGAATAACTCCCTTTCTCAAAGTGTCTCTTCTTAGTTGTGAAGGGTTAACATGTAAGTTTTCAGTGAAGGAACAGCTGCTGGGGCTATGACCCCTGCCCTACTGAAAGATTTATTTTCATAGCTGCCGGGCTCCTGGAGAGCTACTGGGCTGAACCCTGGAAGGCCCCGTGTAATTCCAACAGTGCCTGTCCCTGTCCTTCACTTTTTAGTATCCAGATCCAGTCCATGAGCTTAGTGAAAATGGACCATTTTAGTTAAAACAAAAAAAGAAAACATGCACAATCACATACTGTATTTTTTCTGATAGTTGCTGTGGATGAGAGCAGTGGGAATAACACCTACTAAGCAGCTACAGGCTTTAGCAAATACTGACTGATTCATGCTCATTCAGTTCCTTACCCCCTCACTATTTGCAAATCTAGACGGTTCAGCCAGTAAAAATGGACCATTTGTAAATTATTTGGCTTCATCACAAAGTCCAAAGGCATTATTTAATCAGTAAACAAATTCAGAGGACAGGTAAGGGTTTTTGCAGAATACAGACAGTGTAATCCAGGTGCCATGTAGCAGTGGGCTACAACCCCTACCTGGCAGGCCTAAACCAGGATGAGGGGCCTGGGCTCTGTTTCTGGTGGAAAAGGGAGTTCTTTCCCACAGATAACATTAATAGTGCCATGCCTCCACCCAGAGTAACTATAAACTGGGCCTGATATTGGTGTAATATAACCCTCGAGATGCTGTACCTACCCACCTCCCCTTGCAGTCACCCCACACATAGAATATCATTATCCAAACTACATTTCAAAACACATGAAATTATTGACTTTAGCTACTAATATGTTCACTAATAATATACTCATGAGACAATTATAAAAGGTTAATCAACAATTTATTTACATGAAGTAGGGTTAGGAAAAGGGAAAATGGATGTAAAGGTTAACAATCCTTTAGCATTTTGAAAACAATAATTAAGCTTTGTTATGAAATTCCAGAAACATTTCCAGTGCCCACCTCCCACCAGCATGTATATCAAAACAAGTATTAGCCCACTTGTTCTAACACATGACTCACTCCCCAACTGGTACTATTCTCCCTCCAGTGTCTAACTTGGGAGTTCCTACAGCTATAGTCCATTTGTGTACCCACTTGGAGCAGTAGCAGGCCTGATGCCAGCTTAACTCCTCTAGATTAGACTGACCACACTTCAAAAGTCGCTCCATGTAGTCTCTGAGGATAATTAAATATGCTGCTACCATTTAACAAAACAAAAAAATCATTGGTAGGCATGGATGCTGAGCAATTATAGTGGAGGTAAGTGGGAGCTCAGAATTAACTGTCCCTCTTGGTCGGTGCTGAAGCCACGCCCTACAATTTAGAAAACTTTTAATTGGCCATATAGAGGATCAAAGGGGCATTCATAGATGAACCATCTTAGTTTTCCTCAGTTTGCTTCAAGGAAATATTTGTGGTTTTTAGATTGTCCATTAAAGCTGAGATGGAGGTATTTCAGGCTGTTTTCTGATGTGTTGATGCTTAACTCTCTGATGTTAATTGCCTTTGTTCATGTCTGCCTCGATGTGTGAGGTGCAGTTGCAGGTTGAACCAGACCTTTTTAACAAGGCCTGGGGCTGTATTAGGAGAAAGAGTCTGGGAGTTTTTTTAATTTCTACAGAGCCTCATTGGATTAATTCAAGGGTGGTATTCTCTAGGGCTGGAAGAACTCTGTAAAGTTCTGACTATTATTAAATAAGAACCGAACATGGTGAAGTTCTGATTTGTTCTGATTAGTTCTGGATTTACTGACAACTATTTGAAAAATGCATAAATGTGGCCAAAGTCAATCACTTTTGATACAGAGACCCAAAGGAAATAATTTAATGGATTATTTGTATAAAAATTAACGTAAACCGATAAATAAAAAGTAATCACTCACTACTAGCCTCTTCATGGCTGGCCTATAATGGTGGGGTGGCATATCCTGCTTGGTCCATGACATGAGCATGCTGGGAGAGACAGAGCACGATGGAGACAGAGAGACAGATAGATGCAAATACCTATATCATAGCATAACCAGCACTACTGGCACTGCCAGGCAGCTAAGATTTTTTTTATTAATGGTGCTGTGTGGTATTATTTTGAAGGATGTTCAAATCAGAGCTGAACAGGCCAAAGAAATGGATATAAATGATCAAATGAGCAGCACTAAGAGAGCCACCCACCCAAAAACTGCATTAATACATCATTTAGGGTTAAAAGCAAAAAAGTCAGTAAATGGGACATTAGGGTTGAGCCCTAACCCCCCCCACACACACCCATCCTCCACAGACTGACAGATGACGGGGTGTGTCATTGGGGTCATAAGGCCTAAATATCACCCCATTCTCCTTTACTGTAGCATGTCAACCTGCTTACACATGGAAAGGGGTGAGAGTTGGGCCACATAACCCAATGACACACCCCGGCATCTATCAGTCTGTGGATGATGGGGGTGTGGGTTGTGTCCCATTTCCTGACTTGTTTTGCTTTAACCCTAAATGATGCAGTAACACGTTTTGCATAGAATATATATGTTTTGTGTGTGTGTGTGTGTGTATGTATATATATATATATAATAAATATATATTGTTTATACATATATGTATTTTGTTTATTATTGATTCGGGTCTTGCTCCCTCTGGAGAAGTTGATGTTATCTCCCACACTGTGATGGTTTCTGGCCCTTCCTATCCCAGGAATTACTTATTATTTACTTTGAATATACTGGGGTTCTACTTGGCAATCTTCAATGTAAATGCCAAGCCAACAGAGATGTTTAGATAAAAATTCCTACTTTTACATTTTACTAAATGCAATCTTATGGATAACGTTGAGGTAGAGTTACTAAATGGAAAATATACTATACATTCATTAAATATGTAAGAAATCAATAACTTGGTTCTAGGCTAGTGCATGATGTTAAAACAAATTATTTGATCTCCCTGAGCCCACTTTTCTATTAAACTTGTTAAAGGTGTATATAAATATTTTTCTTCTTATAAATTTTATAGTAACCAATATTATATGGAGGAGCCAATCGATCTGTTGAGAAGCCAAGTGTACTTAGTTTGGGAATTATAATTAACATCTTGACTGGAGGCAGAGCTGAATCAGGTTTGTGGTGTAAGCTGCTTTGTCTTCTCAGAAGGAACTGGAAGGGGACAGAATCAGTTGTGTTCCAGTACAGTAGCTGCTGCTTGTTGCTTTCACAGGGTTCTTGTGGATTTTACTTGGTAGAAGGTTATTTTTTTTCTTTCTTACTTCTAAGGGGCTAGCAGGGTATTGTTTTGGGAGCTGTTGAAAGTTTGAAAACTGATTTGGTGGCTGTAAGTGGGCTCATTTGTTGGATGTTTCACTGTGTAACAGGTTGCGCTGGTGGAGGCCTATTTCTTCTGATTTAAAACCTATTTGGTGGGATTTACTGGGGCCTGGTTATTTGAATTGGAGACCTATATCTGTTAATTTCAAGCCTATTTTGATGTGTTGTTAGTGAAGCTGATTAAATTGGAGACCTGTTTCCTTTGGCAGCAAACATATTTTGGGGGCTTGAGTGAATTTTGATTCATTGTTGCTGACTTCAGTAGCTGCAAAGATTACTGCATAGTGGGGGAAGGGTGTTAATGGTCTGGCCAGGTCTCACTCAGCTAATTGACTGGAGGCAGAGCTGAATCAGGTTTGTGGTGTAAGCTGCTTTGTCTTCTCAGAAGGAACTGGAAGGACAGGATCAGTTGTGTTCCAGGACAGTAGCTGCTGCTTGTTGTTTCACAGGGTTCTTGTGGATTTTACTTTGTAGAAGGTTATTTCTTTTCTTTCTACTTCTAAGGGGCTAGCAGGGTATTGTTTTGGGGGCTGTTGAAAGTTTGAAAACTGATTTGGTGGCTGTAAGTGGGCTCATTTGTTGGATGTTTCACTGTGTAACAGGCTGTGCTGGTGGAGGCCTATTTCTTCTGATTTAAAACCTATTTGGTGGGATTTGCTGGGGCCTGGTTCTTGGGCTGCTGGGCTTGGAGGGGAGACACAGGGCTGATACACTCTCTCTCGAGTCGGGTGTCTGTCCAAGACCCATCCCTCCCTCCCCAGAGTTCTGCTAATTTATAGGGGAACACCTGTCCTGCAATTGGAGGAAAAGGCTGCAGGTGCAGCTCATGTAGTTCTAGCCACTGGGGGTTGGATTTAAAGGCTGGGAGAGAGCAGCTTAGGGAGTTGTTCATTTCCCTTATAAGTTTACTGTGTTGTACTGCACCTAGTAACAGAGTTACCAGTGTACTGTGGGATTGTATCTAAGATTAGTGGGTGACCTGATTAGGCAGTAGGGGTGTATCTTGGACTAGGGGAGAACCTGGTGGCTCACCCAAGGAAACGTACTTGAAAGGGGATGGAACCACACATCATTAGGGCCAGCATCTTTGGGAGGGTGGTGGGGTGCACAGGGTGTGGAGCAGCCATGATACTGGACTGGGCTTGGAAGTTCGGTGGTTGCCCAGTGTGCTACCAGCTGGTACAACTTAGGGAGGAGGTTGTGGGGATTAGGAGACAGCTGGGGGAAGGGGGAGGTTTGGTTGGGGAAGGGGGCAGGGGATCTCCCATGGAGTTGCGCCAAGCACTGGGTGCGGGGGCATAGGGAAAAGAGTGCAGGAGAATACTCAGGGGTCACATAGAGACCCTGGCAGAGGGGTCCAAAAGGACACTACAAAGGAAGCAGGCAGGTAACTGCGGACCCTCACAAAGGAGGGACAGAGGGACAACATTCTCAGGGAAGTAGGCAGATGGACGGGGCTGGACAGAAGAAGCAAGGCGGGAGGTGGCTCAGACCTACACCAATAACCGCTTTAATTTCTTCTTCTGCATAGGATGAGGGGGTGATGTAGCCACGACAGGGGTGGTTAGAGATGGAAAGGGAGTGGGGCAGGAGGCAGGGGCTGGATAGCAGGAAGAACGGGGAACCTGGAATGCAGGAAAATGGGGGGAGCAGTGAATCGGAGCAGGAGGGGCAGGGGGAAGAGGGAGGAAAGCGCAAGGAGAAGGACCAGTTGGGAGGAAAGGTAAAGGAGAAGGACCAGAAGTACAAGAAGGATTCAGTAAAGGGAGCTGAGGGTTTAGGCCAGGGGAGCACGACAAGCAAGGAGGGACTAAATGGAAACAGGAAGGAAGGGAGGATGAGCCAGGCTAGTTTAGCAGATGGGGGAGAAGGACCAGTTGTGAGTAGTGAGGGGGGAGTTAGCAAGGTGTAGAAGGATACTCAGGAGGAGGAGAGGCATAGGATTGGAGGGGAGGTGGCCAGGGTAAATAAGGAGGGGATGGCATGTGGCACCCAGATAGGGGGTGGAACAAGGAGCCAGCTGGGTGGAGGGGCCAGGAGAAAGGATGAGGGACATGGAAGGGGGGAAATGGAGGAAAAGGAGCGGTCAGAGTGCTCCTGTTGGGGGATTCTATGATCAGGGGTATCAAATTGGATAGGGAGGAAGAAGCCTGGCCAGTTAGAACAAAATGCTTCCCTGGACTAACAGTGCACAGGGCTAAGCATGAGGTATATCAGCTGGCAAAGGATTCTGGACATACTGGACATACTGGTCCACCTGGGTACAAATGACATTGAGGGAAATAGTGAGCTAGAGATACAGGCAAGATTCAGGGAGCTTGCCAGGGTCTGTTATGACATAGGATGCAGTTTCCTTCTCAGAAATCCTGCCGTGCCAAGGGCTAGTGGGGAACACAAAAGGAAGATTAGGAGATAAACCAGTGGCTCAGGGAGTGGTGTGAGGCCAGAGGGTATGGGTTGATGGGGATTGGGAGGAGACCTGGGAGGATAAGGAGCTTCATGCTAGAGATAGACTCCATCTCAATTTGAGGAGGGGAATCTTAAGTTGAAAATAGAGGGGTTCATTGGTGAAAAGTGGGGTTTAAACTTGTGAAGGGGGAGGGATGGGAGAAAAGGCTGTCAAGGGGGTGCCGATAAAGGAGGGACTCTGTCTCCACCCCCCTGGGGAGCTGGAGGATTGCGGGAAAAGGTTGACTGGTAAAGTGCAGACCAGGGGAAAACAGAATCCCCATGGGAACACGAGCAGGGGAAATGGAAGTATAGGGAAAGGGTGGAAGGTAGTCCTTCTAAATGCCAGGAGCTTGGGAAATAAAATGCCTGAGCTCCAGGCGATGCTAACTGAGGGAGCAGTGGATGTGGCAGCGGTCACTGAGACTTGGGCCTGCAGGACATGACTGGGACCTGAACCTGGAGGGTTACACTATGTTCAGGAAGGACAGGGGGGAGGGAAGGGGAGGAGGGTTAGCAATGACCACAAAAACTGCATTGGCATAGGGGGAGTAGAGGAGGTGGAGGGAACCGTGGAGGCCATTTGGGTCACCTTGATAACAAGGGGGGGGCAAGAGAGTTAAAATAAGAGTGGTGTATAGACCCCCTGCCCTGGCAGAGGAGCTGGAGGAGAGTTTGGTGGCAGATGTTGGGAGACACTTCAGACTGGGCAGAGGAACGGTGGTGGTGGTGTTGGGGGACTTAAACATGCCAGGAATAGACTGGGAGACTATGACATCCTCTGTGACCAGGGAACAGAGGTTGTTGGATGTCTTTCAGGACGCGTTCCTAACTCAGCAGGTGGGGGAACTGACCAGGGAGGCGCGGGTACTGGATGTGATCCTGGCAGACAGTGACCAGATTGGGGGCCTGGAGGTAAGGGACCCATTGGTGGGGAGTGACCATGCCACGGTCTGGTTCTGCCTGGACCTAGGAGGTCTAGAAGGCTGCACAAAGACGGAGGTAACTGACTTCAGGGGGACAGATTTTAAGGAAATGGGAAGGATCCTTAAGGAGCATTTGGATGTGATTGGGTCAGACATGGACGCTGATAGTAGGTGGGAAATCATCAGGAGAGGGGTACAGGATGCTACCAGCACCTGTGCAAGAGTAAGACGAAAATGCGGTAGGGCCCGAAAACCCTGCTGGTGGACCAGGGAGGTCCAGGAGGTGGTGCAGGGAAAGAAGGCAGCCTATAGGCAATTCAAGTGCTCAAGGAGTGAAAGGGATCGAGGGGAGTATGAGCTGATGGCTAAAAGGGCCACTAGGGTGGTGAGGGCAGCTAAGGCAAGGAAGGAGCAGAACCTGGCCAGGGAAATTAGGAGAGGGAACAAGGGGCTCTTCAGATACATTGGGGAAAAACGAAGGGTGAAGGGGCAGATTAGCAGGATTAAATCAGGGGAGAGATGGGCACAAGACCCGGGGGAGCAGGCTGAGGTACTAAATGAGTACTTCACCTCAGTTTTCACCAAGGAAAATGGGGGTGCTGCATCATACATGGGAGGAGACAGAGATACTGAGGAGGAGGGGACTCTACTGATCGGCGGGTCTGGGGAGATGGGAGGCATCACTGGCAGGAGGGGAGGGCTAAGCAGGAGAAGAGGTACCGGAAGTGGAAATCACAGCAGAGAGAGAGTGAGGAATCCCTCACTCCCTTAAGACAGAGAAAGCACCGGCTGGATAAATTACATCCCAGAGTGCTGAAGGAACTTGCAGATGTCCATGGAAACCCCTGACGGAGCTTTTCACCATCTCTCTGAGGACAGGGTGGGTGCCCCAGGACTGGAAGGTGGTGAATATAGTGCCTATCCACAAGGGGGATCAAGGGAGGTGGTAGGGAACTACAGGCCTGTCAGCCTGACATCAGTGGTGGGCAAGGTGATGGAGGGCATTGTCAAGGAGAGGCTAGGGGGGACCTGGAAAAGTCAGGGTGCCTGGACGATAGACAGCATGGATTTGTCCGGGAAATCGTGTCAGACAAACCTTGTGGAGTTCTATGACTGGGTGACGAGTGCCTTGGACCTGGGTAGACCAGTGGACGTTCTCTTTCTAGACTTCAGCAAGGCATTTGACTCTGTTCCTCACATGGGCCTGTTGGATAAGCTGGGAGAAATGGGGGTAGGGAACCAGATAATCAGATGGATAGGCAATTGGCTCCAGGACCGGACCCAGAGGGTCATAGTTGGTGGGATAGTCTCATCCCCAAGGAGGGTCATTAGTGGGGTCCCACAGGATCAGTCCTTGGGCCCCTCCTCTTCAACGCCTACATCTCGGACATAAGACAGGAATCAGGAGTGAGATGAGTCTCTTTGTGGATGACTCAAAACTGGGGGCGGTGGTGGATGGGGAGGAGGGGAGGTGGCCCCACAGGGGGACCTGGAGGCTCTGGAAAGATGATCTAGAAAGTGGAAGCTGAGGTTCAATGCAGGGAAATGCAAGGTACTCCACCTGGGGACCAGAAACCCAGGCCAAGTGTACACCCTGGGGGGGAAATGCTACAAGTCTCGATGGCTGAGAAGGACCTGGGGTGGTGGTGGATGTCAAGATGAACAACTCAGAGACTTGTAGGAGGGCAGCAGCCAAGGCCAACAGGATGCTAGGATGCATCAGTAAGGGGATCACCTCCAGAAGGAGGGAAGTGATACTCCCTCTGTATAACTGCTTGGTGAGGCCGCACCTTGAGTACTGCATGCAGTTTTGGAGGCCACACTTAAAGAGGGACATTATCCTCCTGGAGAGGGTCCAGAGGATGGCAACCAAAATGATTTGGGGCTTGGGGGACAGGACCTATGAGGAGAGGCTCGAAGAGCTAAATATGTACACATTGGAAGAGAGAAGGGACCGGGGGGACATGATAGAGGTCTTCAGGTACATGAAGAGGGTAAATAGGGGAGGAACAGTCAGGGTGCTTCGAAGGAAGGCGGAGGGGGCCACTAGAGGGCATGGGTGGAAGCTGGAGGGGAAGATTCAGGGAGAAAGGAGGAGGTGCTACTTCACTGAGAGGGTGGTGGAGCCAAGGAATGCACTGCTTAGGGGGCTGGTGGAGGCAGAGACAGTGGAGGGGTTCAAGAGTGGGATGTACAGGGAAGGGTTCTGGAAGCAAAATCCAATGCAGCAAGAATATCCAGAACTGGGAAGGGAGAAGCCAGAGGAGGCGAGGGGGGCAGCAAGGTCAGCACCCAGGGTGGAGGCTGACCAAATGAGCAGACACGAAAGACCATTAGGCCTATTCTGCTGGCATTTTAGTATGTTAGTATGTTAGTATCTTATTATTATTTGATAAACATATGTTTATATAGCAAAACAAAATGGTTATATTAAATGCATGCTGAAAATAGAAGATAGAGTTAAAAATCTATGTTTCAACCTTAGGTCTTCTTCAGGAAATATCTAAAAGATGAAAAAACAAAGTTAGTTTTTTTTTCTCTCTTAGATATTTCCTGAAGAAGACCTAAGGTCAAAACGTAGATTTTTAACTCTATTTTCTATTTTCAGCATGTATTTAATATAACCATTTTGTTTGCTTTCAGGCCACATGCTGACGCAGCACCCTGTTTTAGTTTTTACATTTTATGTTTATGTTTTATATATATATATATTATGGTAGCTGGGTAGTGCTACTATAGTTAGGGTTGAGGAGCCATTTACATGTTAAACCTAAAATGTTGCACCTTGATAACTTTGCAACTGTTCAACAGATTTGCCTGAAATTTGGAATACATGATCAAGAACTGTAGATCTTGGGATCTGCCAACTTTCGTACTGTTTGGATATATGGCTGCAGAGTTATTGAGCGTGATCTGCGTGTGTGTTTACGCTTTTTTGGAATTTTTTGGTCATCTCTAGAGGTTGTACGGTTTGCGTGACTGGTCTGAAATCATCAGGGAACATGCGTCTGGGGTCCCCGATGTGCCTTTTGAAAATTTTGTGAAAAAATATTAAACAGTTCAAAAGTTATTCAAAAAACAAGTTCCCATTATAAGTCAATGGGAAAAGTTAACAAAAAGTTCGACAGTGTCGCAAATGCATTTTACTTTCACAAATGGCCCTTTACTGTCACAAATCCACCATTTTGTCAGTTGGTCATCGGAAAATGCTTGCCATTTAAATTTGGGACCCTCTGGCAACCTAATTCTTTTGTATTCATCTATCCGGACCCTGAGGATGCTAGGCATGTCTTTATTTTGAGGTAAAACACCCCAGAAATATGTTTTCAAATTCTGGAAAAAGTACTTTGCACTTGCGACAGTGTCGAATGAATTTGCAAAAGCTTTATGAAGATTCGACAGTACTTTTCCAGGATGTGAAAATGACAGCAATTCTTTGCTACCTGCTGCAAAGAATGGTTTGGTCTTCTGGGCTGAAATTTGTAGGGAACGCAACCAATATCTCACAAATGTGCCTTTCAGTGAAAAAAAATTACAGGGCGGCAAAGTTACGGCACTCCAAAGTTTACGCTTTTTCCCATAGGATAACATTATGGCGTCCACCGCATTACAGGAATCCCTTTGGCACACTGCTGCAAAATAACGGTTTGGTCTTTTGGGCTGAAATTTGGAAGGAAGAAAGCCAACATCCCACAGATATGCCTTTCAGTAGTTTGGTGAAAAAATATTACAGGGAGCCAAAGTTATGGCACTCTGAACTTCTCTTTTTTTCCCATAGGATAACATTATGGCAGTCACCGTGCCTTTCAGGGCCTGTACCTCGGAAATGGCGTGAGATATGGACTTTTCATTGGAAAATGCTTAGCCCCTAATGGGGCTAAGAAGAAAATTAAGCCAGGAAAGTCATAAATCATATGACTTTTACATTTTTCTACTTCATCGGTTCCTGAGATATAAGCAATTTAGTATTCAACTCCTCATTTTCTGCTCCGTGACCCATTATTATGCACACATTCTTTGCACTCACTGTCTTTCTGTGCAGCTTTTGTGGAAAACCAGCATGTGCACTTACATTACTGTTACCGTTACCATTTCAGCTTGCGGTTCCGTACCCGTTTCACTTACCATTCACGTCTACGCCACCATGTGAGTTACCCTTTGTATTTTCATTTGCGCTTGCATTTGCATTATTTTAACCATTTCTATCTACAGTACTGTTTATCTTTCTGTTTGGCTTTGCATCACCATGCGCATTACCATTTATGTTTGCAGGCACCACGTTACTATGTGACAACACATCACATGGCGGGAGCATGCCAAAGGCCCCATGCTCCTGCCACCACATTACTTTCACTATTTCTCATTATCATTCTCAAAAAGAAGGGAAATTAGAGGCAAAAAACTCTGTTTAATGCATTGTTGGGGCTGTTCCACAGCGACAAAAGCGTGGAAATTCTGTGTTAGGGTTGAAAGCCCCCCTAGGACCACCCTGCCTACACCCCCAACCGGCATCGGGGTGCGCATTGGGGTTGTCGGTCCTAGCTCTCACCCCATTCTCCTATACCTCTGCTTCTTCACACATCTGATGGGGTGAGAGTTAGACCGGCAACCCCAATGCACTCTGATGCCGGTTGGGGTGTGGACAGGAGGTCCTATGGGGCTTTCAACTGTAACAATCTAATTTCCTCACTTTTGTCACTGTGGAACAACCCTAATCTAATGCATTAAATCGAATTTTTGCATCATATATATATATATATATATATGATGATACTAAATGCGATTTGTTTGGAGCAACAAGACTGCCATTTTTCTTCTTACTTTCCTTTGTATTTCAGGGATGGGGATCAGGATGGTGTTGGGGAGGTTCATCTTGGTAGTAATGTGGACAGGAGTTCGGTCTATGGGACTGGGGAAGTTTTCTGGTTAGAAGTACTTAGATTTATTGCTTTAGATATTATTGTGGCTTCTTTTTACTTATAAGTAGGTACATTAGTGGTGGGGGTTCTACAAATTACCCAGAGTAGTGAGCCATTGGTGAAGAACCATAATAACTTTACCCTATCTTTTAATTTCATATTCTTTGGGATGTGCCGTGTCAGTGTCACTAAAATAGCCTCCTGAAATGTTAAGGGCCTTCATCTTAAAGTCAAAAGGATGCACATTTTAAGTTATGTGAATTTGATGGGATACCAATTAGTCCTTTTGTAAGAGACTCACTTACTATCTACTGAGTTAAATTGTCTTAAACATTTTGGTTATACCCAGGTATTTGAAGCTGGTCAATATTCATCAAAAGGAGGAGTTGTGGTTTTGATAAATAAGTCACTAAACTTAATGCCGATCCAAACTATGCAGGATTTGGAGGGAATTGTTATCATTATTTTAGATAAATATCACTGTACAAGTATAGTCATAGGCTCAATTTATGGCCCAAATACAAACACCTCTTTATTATACCTAAGCTGTTAGCTGCTTTATCTCCTTTTTTATCACATGAACTATTATTTGGAGGGAACTGGAATACTTATTTAAACCCATTGTTAAATAAGTAAAACCCCCAAACTCCACTCTCAAATCAGATATGTTAGCAATTCAGTACTTCTAAGTGTTTGTAATTTAGCAGATCCTTGGAGAACACTACATCCAAAGGCAAGAAAATACTCTTTCTTTTCTCCAGTACGCAAGTCATACTCTCGTAATGACTTTTCCTTAGTATCCCAAACTTGGATGAACAAAGTTCATGATAACATGGATATTAGGAAGAACTCTCTCAGATCATTCCCTGATAGATCTACACATTTATTTACCAACCTTTCAGCCAAAAAACTTTTTGGAAATGCAATAACACCCTGCTTAGACAGGACTATATTTAAGCAATAAGGCATGACAGAGGGTGTGTTATGGTGGTATAATGGACTCAGGGTTGAGCTAATCTAAGTGTAGCCAAGGGCTTCCCACCACCGAGAAGGGCCATTAACCCACCATAACACACCCTGGAGTGCCTTATTGTAATTATGAAATGGGTCATTTTAGTAAATTTATGCATTTTAAACATAATTCTTTCAGATGGGCAGTTGTGCTGGGATAACGCCCAGCTGAAAGCATCTCTACCAATCAGACTTTTGGATTTTTACTACCCATTTCATAATATTAGTTATATTAACCTTTCAATTAGTACCTTTTGAAAGAAAATTTAAATTCCATAGATAATTTTGACACTATTTGGGCAGCCTTCAAAGTTATATTAGGGCAACTTCATTAGATTTGCCTTTAAACAGAAGAAGCAATGATCTGAGAAAATGGACTTCCTAACAAAGAGATGCATTAGAAAGTAATGGGCAATCTCTGCTAACAAACCTGGAAAGCATAGAACTGCAGCAATGTAAAATTTGTTCTTTTACTTACAAAGGAGAAGGCAGAGTTTATGATCTTAAAACCAAGGCTAGATATATTGATTTGGGAGACAAGGCTGGTAAGCTTTTGGCCAACAGGCTTAAATATCAGGAACAATCTAAATATATTGATTCAGTCATCACCTCGGATATGGGAGAGGTCAAAACCAATCCAAGAGACATAATGGAAGAATTTTATAAATTGTATTCAATATTATATGAGCAAATGAATAATCCTCCCAAAACTGAGGATATAGAAAGTTTTTTAGAAAGGTTTATTTGTCCTAGACTCACCATAGATCAAGCTAGTCTTGATTAACCATACCGAATCTTCAGAGATAGAGGAAGCCATAGATAAGTTAGTGCTGAATAAGTCTCCGGGACCAGATGGATTCACAGCAAATGTTTACAAAAGTTTTAAAATGTACTTAGTCCATAGCTTCCAAAATCTGTATAACTATATACTTGTTAATGGCTGACATGATAACTCACTTCTCGAGCTTTAATAATCTTACTACCTAAACCCAACAAACCAAAAATAAGGTTGGTAATTACAGATCTATCTCTTTAATCAACTATGATACTCAAATCCTTTCTTCAATCTTAGCACAAGGGAATGAAAAAGATTTGGAATCCCCTAATTTCTAGAAGAACAAACAGGGTTTATTTCAAACAGAAAAGCCTCAGACCATATTAGGAAACATTGTCATATTTTCTATGTGTTGGACGACTCAACCTTCCTATGGACCTGGTATCGCTAGCAGAGAAAGCATTTGATACAGTTCATCATAAATTTCTTTTCCTTACTATCCATAAATTTGGCTTCCCACAAAAGTTATTAGTTGGCTAAAAATACTTCGTTCTTCCCTACTGCTAGGTTAAGCTGCAAAAGATTAATATCAGATCCGATTAAACTCCAGTGCAGTACTCGTCAAGGTTGTCTCTTATCACCCCTATTATTTAACATATTTGGAACCTCTTCTTTACTTTTTCAATAATAATCCACAAATTACTGGTATTTAATGTGGAAATCTGCATTGTAAACTATCCACATTTGCAAATGACATTTGCTACACATATCTAATCCCACAGCTTCAATAAAAGCAGCATTATTAACCATTAAAGAATATAGTGCTTCTCTAATTACAAATTGAATATTGAAAAACGGAGGTCATGCCCTAAATCCTCTTCATTTAAGGATGAGATTGTCAACTTGGGTCTTACTTTGACCCCACACAGTTTAAAATATTTAGGCATTCATTTAACAACAGACTGTTCTCAACTTTTAAAATTAAATCTAGATGACCTAATTTCTACAATCAAGCAGGATTTAAAGAGATGGAAGAATCTTCCACTTTCATTTTGGGGTAGCTCCCCGAAGGAGGTGGTGGTGACACCTCTTCTGAAGAAAGCTTCTTTGGCCCCGGATACTCTAGCGAACTACAGACCCATCTCGAACCTTCCTTTTGTGGGAAAGGTTATCGAGAAAGTTGTGGCAACTCAACTGGAGAACCATTTAATCATCCATAATATATATGAACCTCTCCAATCGGGCTTTCATAAGAGGCACAGTACTGAGACTGCTCTGGTTTGGGTGCTCAATGAGCTCCTGACAGTGAGAGATAGGAGAAACCATTCCATCTTGGTACTCCTTGATCTCTCTTCAGCCTTTGACACTATGGACCATGGGGTCCTGCATGAGTGCCTGAGGTCCATCTGTAGGCTGACTGGTACAGTGCTCAGATGGTTTCATCTTTCTTCACGGGTAGAACTCAGAGAGTTTTCTTGGGAATGTTTTCTTCTGAGTCTTTCTCTCTGCCTTGTGGGGTGCCCCAGGGCTCAGTGCTGTCCCCCATGTTGTTTGCAGTGTATATGCTGCCCCTCAGAGACATTGTAAGATGGTATGGGCTGAGGTTTCACTGCTATGCTGATGACACCCAGCTCCACCTGTCTTTTGCCCCCGACCAGGTTAGTGCTCTCTTGGTATTTAACAGCTGCCTTGTTGAAATCCAAGATCCATGAATTCCAGTGGGTTAAAGTTGAACGCAGGAAAAATGGAGGTTTGGTGGTGGACCCAGGTTGCAGGACAGAGGGTTGAGGACGGATCTGCCCTCTGGCTTATTTTTGGAAGCCAGATCCTTACCTCTGAATGGGTGCTGACCTGGGAGTGATACTTGATGATCGGCTGACCCTTCATCATCAGGTGTTGGCAGTCATCAAGTTAGCCTTTTATCATCTTAGGAACATGGCCAGGATCAAGCACCTTGCTCCGTCCAGTGATTTGCCCATTTTGGTCCATGCCTTTGTGACCTCGCATCTTGACTACTGCAACTCCCTTTACATAGGGCTTCCTGGGGTTGATATCCACCACTTGCAGCTAGTGCAGAATGCAGCTGCATGTTTATTGACTGGGGTATCAAGGACATCTCATATTACCCCAGTGCTGTGCGATCTGCACTGGCTGAAAGTTCAGTGGCAAATCACCTTTAAGGCAGGCTTGTTAACCTACAAAGCCCTACACAGACTTGGTCCTGACTACTTGAAAGAGCTTCTGACTCCTTACACCCCTGTGCAACAGCTCCGCTTGGCTGATGCGGGGTTGCTGGAGATTCTGAGGGATAGCTTAAATTCATCTTGGGCTCGCGCTTTTATGTTTGCTTCCCCAACCCTTTGGAATTCTGTGCCCCATCAGTTATGGGAATGCAGGACAGTGGGGAGCTTTAAGTAGGCACTGAACGCATTTTTATGGAGCAATGCTTTTCCTGACTTTCTGTGATTGTATCTATATTTATTGAATTTTGTATGTACCTGTGAAGCGCCTGATACTGTAAAGGTGCTCAATCAAATAAACTAGTATTATTATTAGTAACCGTAGTACAGATGAACATTTTGCCCCGAGTGTATTACCAATTAAATATACCAAACATTTAAATACCAATAGAATGGTTTAGAAATTTACCATCTGAAATTATAAAATTTATTTGGGGCAATAAAACTCCTTGGATAGCATGGAAAAAGCTAATTTTACCCAAAGAACAGGAAGGAATTAATCTATTTTTTTTAATATTACATTACAGCACACATTAACAAGTATATAAAATGGTTATACCCTCATAATTGCTTTGGGAACTACCATCCAATAAGGCTAGAGCATGACTTAAATTTGATAAAGAAATATAAAATTAATCCAGATGCCATTTTATATATCAAACTAAGTTTGTTACCCTCCAAGCTGAGAACAACAATAATTGGTATATCTGTAAAAGTAAACCAATAAATTAGGTCCTTTTTAGAACTGCCAGGCTATAACAGCTCATTTCAACCCATTGTGGTAAACCTAATCTCAAGATTAACGGGATATGCATTTCTCTTAACTGGTTCCCTAAAAAGTCCAAACTATTGATTAATTCCTTTATTTTGAACAACACGTATATACCATGCATATACCACTTCAGACTATCCTAGCTAAAAAAAATCTCCACAAGAAATATTTATCTAAGCTACTAATAATTAAAACAGTTTTGAAGGCCAGATTTGGTTCTACGCCATCTCTAGCTACTTTCCCAGACCTAATGAATGATTTGGCAGGCAGGAGTTTAAAACCTCATCCTATTTCTAACCTTTACCATTTGCTAGTGAGCTCTAAATTTTCTGTCAACCCCATTATTCCTTCTTATTGGAAGAGGAAGGTACAGTAGGAGTTGATCCACAAAATTGGTCTACTTTGTGGAGAAATATATATCATCATATACCCCTTGATAACTTGAGACTCATTCAATATAAAATTCTCCTCAATGCTTATTAGACCCCTCAAAAGATGTACAAATTTGTCTATTTGGATTCAGACAAATGCATCAAATGCAATTTAGGAGTAGGATCAATTTGCCACGTATTATGGGGTTGTCCAAACTCCCAGGGTATCTGGAATCTAGTTAAAGCAGATTATAGCAGGAGACTCTCTTTAAACTATGCTTTCAATTTTCAAACCTGTATATTAGGTAATCTCAGCATGATTAAGGGCTCTAAGGACAAAGCTATCATCTCTCTGTTGGCAGTCTCCACTAAACAGCTTATAGTCAGACACTGGGTAGATAGTCAATCACTAACTATGAAGGAGTGGCTAAATAATGTTCCCTACATTTACAGATCACCAGATTAATATATTCATTCAACAACAATGCCACTCAATTTAACAGTAAATGGGATAAGCTTATCTCTTTATTATAAAATGTACAACCACTAAATTCCTCTCCAAATACTAGGCTATAATACTTTGACTTTAAGATGGATAGCTCTAGTTGCTCTCATGGTTACATAGTAAATGAGAAGGCTTAAAATGGTTTACCCATCTTCCAGGTATCTTATAACTTAATACCGTTTAATCCTATTGGGGGGTGGGTTTGGGGCAAGGGGAGGGAGGTGTTCTGTAGATTGTAGTTTTTAGGCTAAGGTACCACTCTATGTCAACAGTAAATATTTCCTTTTTCACCTAAGTATCTTAGTGTTGACAATGTTTGTTGTTGGTGTTGTGTACTATTTTGCAAAATGTTATGAAATAAAATGAAGTTAAAAAAAATAAAAGTCTTGGATCAGTCTGTGCAAAGGTAAACTGTGCTTCTGCTGTATTTTTTCAAACAAGTGATGGGCTTTGCTTGAGTGACTGAAATGAGTGCATACTTTTTTAGCAGTGCTAACGAGAGCCTTAATCTCCCTGTCGTCATTGAGAAAACCGTGAACTATTAAATTTAAGCTATGCGTAAAGCAGTGGATATGAACAAAGCCCCCCCTCCAAGGTCTTCCTTATGTTGGATCCATTGTCTGCACCTATAAAGCCAATTGACAGTCCCTATGAAGTGAGCCATTGCTGTATTGGTTTTTGGAGCTCTTCACTGATGATGTATGAGGTATGTTCAGATGGAAACTAAAACATTCTTAGAACAGCAAACTGCGATGCTTCACTGTCCCCAGTCCCATGTGAATTATTGAAACATGCCCAATGTGCCGTAATAGACATGAAGGGTTCAGGCTGACAGCTTGTCCAGATATCTATTGTGAGATACACTACACTCCCATCATCATTGCACAAGATGTGTCTTAATGTTTTACATACGACATCGTAAAAATCTGGAATACCTGTAGTCAAGAAGTATTTCTGTGATGGTATACTATATTGAGGTTTGAGGCAGTCAAGCAGCCACTTGAGTCCTATATGTTCAATCATGTTATATGGTAGCAAATCAACAGCTATCATTTCTGAAATATTTTTGGTTATTGTAACAGTATCAGTGTTGTCGAGGCATATTTGGCTTTACGCTCATATGTTTCTGAGAAGATAAGCTGTCTCCTTGAAGGAGGAGGGCTTTTAAACACATGATCACCTTCAGTAACAGTCGGAGTCCTTCAAATGGCAGGAAGTGGTGGTGGAGGTGTTTCAGTAGTGCCATGGGGCTGCCACTGCTTTCATCTATGGAGTTACCCATGAGTGTAGTGCACTATCACTGTCACTTTCTTTGAGACTCACAACTGACTTCAGTAGTGTTTGCTAACTGTGTAGGTGCCTTTTCAGTGCTAAGAAGTTCCCAATGCTCCTTTCTTTTACCCCTGCTGATCAACCATTTACAAATAACGCATATTGCTACCAACTCATTGGAAGCACTAATGAAGAAGTATGACCAAAGTAAGGTATGATACTTTGGTCAACCTTTCAGGGTCCCCCAATTTTTCTTGTGCCTGTTCCTGTTGTGGTTTATTCCCACTGCCCCTCTTCACAAACCAAGACATTTGTGCCTGTTTCTTCCTCATCTGTAATTTCCATCCCCTCCAATAAACCTTGTGCTGCCTGATCATGCTCTTCATCTTTATTATTACCCTTATCGGGTTCAACCTCAGAAGAATCAGAAGAGGGACTGGCAGTAGTATAGTATGCAATTGTTCCATACCGTTGGGTGCCTCTGCAGGTGGTACCCACCACGTCTTTAGTTTTTTAACTACATAATTGTTTTTTTAACTTAGGACTGATGATGATCCGAGACAGCCACCTTTTTTGGATTCAAGCATTCGCTTGGAAAACGCAACCTTAGACATGAAAAAATCACTTTTTGGGGTTTGATTTTGTTTTCCCTTTTCAGGCTGATTGCTCTCTTTTGTAGTGCCATTGCCTACCTGAGAAATAGACTGCACCTCATCAACACTTTGATCCATTTTTTGTTATGTTTGCTTGCATGCATGTGCAAGAAACATCTTGTGTTAGTAGTACATTTCAGAGGTGTGTCAGTGTTGTCGCTAATGCAGGGGATGATTTAGTGGGTGCGTCCCTCAATTACCAATCAGTGAGCATGCTGGTGATGACAGCAAACTTCAAAGAGAGCCAGAGTTGAAACAAATCTGCAGCTGCAATCAGGTGCAGCTTAATCATTGCAGCAGCAGATGAGAAGACTCTGGCCATGCGCTTTACAGTGCACAGTAATGTGCATAGCTGGAGTTATGAGCAGTTGCTCGATGTGCCATTCCTGGTGAAACATTTCAATAAATAAAACAGCTGCAGTGCACCTTTCCACAGTGGCAGCTCCTGCCGCAGGCCATACACTTCCGCCAAGCCAACATCAGGGGTGCCCAATCTCCATGTCAGCTGTATTCCCCCATAGCCACATTGTGGCACACTGGGAGTCCACCCCAGTGTACCCAGACATTTTATTATTTTCCAACACCAGGATGCCTGCTGCAGGTTTGGATGCCCCCACCTCCAAGCTCCTCCATCAGCATCATGTTTCCTCCACCAAAGCTTGCCAATGAGGGTGCTCAATCCCCATCAGCATCATGTCCCCCTGCCCCCCAAACTCATGTGGCACACTGGGAGCCCACCTCAGTGTGCCCAAAGTATTTTTAACCTATAAATAAAGAAAACGGTCCCCAGAGTCTTTTTTGTTTGTTAAACTGTAAAAAGAAAAATGTCCAGTGGTTTCCCATTCTCCCTCCCACCTAGTCCTCCTTCTGTGCACCCACCTCCCGCACCCCCTCACCCATGCTTAGCCTCTGCAGGTTGTGAGCAGTGATCTTCTGTGACCAGGATGCATCTGCACTCTTCAAAGCTGAACTAAGAACTGAGGAATTGGGTAGGCACTGTATAATGGGACTCAATGGGGGTTTCAACTTAGGTTGATATCACAGCCATTTTAGAATTTTCACCCCAAATTTTCAACATGGGGTTCTTGGGATCCCACCTCATGAACATGTCACAGTTGTTTAGTTTCTCAGTCCTGAAAGGTGATTTCATGGTCACTGCACAGAGTGCCCTTTGGGACCAATTGACAAAATAACAGTACTACTGTTCAGAGGGTGTGGTCCCAAAATTCCATGTTGAAAATTTGGAGAAAAACTTCCAAAAAATGACCATGTTATGGGTGTGCATTGCACATTTTCTATGCACGTTCTTAACTTCACCAATTTTTTACATTTTCACTCCAGATTTTCAGCATTACCATTTTTAACACCTCCTTATGAACAGTACAGCAGTCATTTTTTACTCCTGCCTGAAATGAGTTTTTGCACCAGTGGCTCAGAATGGCTGTGTGAAATCAACTTTCAGGATGGATTAACAAAATCAAAGTGCTGTTGTTCATGAGGGAGGTCCCAAAAGCCCATGTTGAAAATTTGTGCAAAATTCCAAAAACAACCACGTTATAGGTGAGCATTGGGCAGTTTCTACACACACTGTAACTTTGCAAATTTTTCATATTTTCACCCCAGATTTTCAACATTGTCATTTTTTCACACTTCCTCATGAACAATACAGCTGTCAATTTTCACATCCTGCCCAAAATGTGTTTCACACCTGTGGCACTGAATGGCATAGCTGGTGTGTGAAATCACCTTTCAGCATTAAGTAATGAAATGATAGTGCCACTGTTCATGAGATGGGGTCCCAAAAGGCTGTTTTGAAAATTTGGAGGAAAATACCAAGAAACACCTGAGGCATTAAGGTTTCCAACCGAACACCTACTCTGTAGAGACTGACAGGCATCTGGGTGTGACTTGGGTTCATCGGCGTAATGCTCAAGGTATTTTACCTCCACCCCACAGCCACTGAAAGGGATCAGGGTGTGCCTTGGGGTCTTCAGCCCTAATGTTCACCCCATTCTCCTATACTGCACCCATCTCAGCTTATTTCCTTATGAAATGGGTTGAGCATAAGGGCCTAACACCCAAAACACACCACGACACCTGTCAGTGTCTGCAGGGTGGGTGAGGTGGAATGGTTAAAGTGTTATAGCTGATGATTCAAAGGCACACCCCCAATGCCTTTCAGTCTCTGCAGGGTGGGGGGTGGGGTTGGCGTTAATAAAATACTTCACTGCCATTCCTAGTATGCATCTCTCTAACTCCTGCACTACCAATGCCAATTTCAGCAGCAAACATTTGGCATTGACAAATGCTTGTTAGTATTCTAACCTGTAACAAAAGATCCCTTTCACTACCGTGATGTCCTTCTGATGACTCCACTCACAGGCCAGGGACAAATTTGTTGTCGTGACTCACGACTGTTCATAACATACCGACAGCACAGCAGTCCATCACTACTTCCTTCCAAGATTACCGACTGACTCCTACAACACAGTTAGTTACTGTTAAGGACAAAATTCAGCAACTGTTAAGTGTGCCTCAGAATTTGAATTGAGATGCAGACACTCCTGGTACATAGTCACACGCAGCACAGTCCCATCACTGGGGTTAGTTAATGCTTATACATAATGTAATGCAATATACTATAAAACTAATGATGATAATAAGGAGGAATAATGGGAATGAGTGATGACAATGACTCTTGTGTACAGTACTTGTACTTTACTTGTTTTATACTGTAAACAGCTTGCTACAAGTCACAAAGTCAGATTATCCCCTGGCCACCCACAGCCAGCAGCAGAGGTGCATCAACTTGTATGTTGTTTGTTAGAACAGTATTTATTTTATAAACACCTGAAATTGTGAATGAACTTTAACAAGTGATCATGATTCATGACTGGATGGCACAAGTCAAAGATTAATTTTGCCACCCTGTTGCCCTTGCCTTGTACACACAGCCACACTGAAGCCAGGAAAAAAATGTTATTTGGGATTTCTGGGACTGTTACATTTATAGTGGGCTCCCCTTAGTCTCTCTCTCCCCTCAGGATGTCACATATCATAGATTTATTTTGCCACCCTTCTGCCCTTACCCTATTCACACAGCCACACTGAAGCCAGGAAAAAAAAATATTTGGGATTTCTGAGACTGTTGCATTTACCTTGGGCCCCCCCTGCAGTCTCTCTGTCTCTGTCTCTGTCTCTGTCTCTTGCTCTCTCTCTCCCCTCTGGACATCACAAGTATCAGATTTATTTTGCCACCCTGATGCCCTTGCCCTGTACACACAGCCACATTTAAGCCAGGAAAAAAATGTTATTTGGGATTTCTGAGACTGTTACATTTATTGTGGGCCCCCCTTAGTCTACCTCTTTCCCCTCTGGGCATCACAGATCATGGATTTATTTTGCCACCCTGCTGCTCTTGCCCTGTACACACAGCCACATTGAAGCCAGGGGAAAAAAATAATTGGGATTTCTGGGACTGTTACATTTATAGTGGGCTCCCCTTAGTCTCTGTCTCTCTCTCTCTCTCTCCCTCCCCAGACATCATAGATCATAGATTTATTTTGCCACCCTGCTGCCCTCTTGCCCTGTACATACAGCCACACTGAAGCCAGGAAAAAAATATTTGGGATATCTGGGACGGTTTCATTTATAGTGGGCCCCTCAGTCTCTCCTCTCTCCCTCTGGATGTCACAAGTATCAGATGTATTTTGCCACCCTGCTGCCCTTGCCCTGTAAACACAGCCACATGGAAGCCAGGAAAAAAATTATTTGGGATTTCTGGGACTGTTACATTTATCATGGCCCCCCTGTGTCTCTCTCTCTCTCTCTCTCTCTCTCCCTCTGGACATCACAAGTATCAGATTTATTTTGCCACCCTGCTGCCCTTGCCCTGTACATGTAGCCACACGGAAGCCAGGAAAAAAATGTTATTTGGGATTCCTGGGACTGTTACATTTACAGTATTGTTGGCCCCTTGTCTCTCTCTCTCTCTCTCTCTCTCTCTCCCCTCCCCTCTGGATGTCACAGATCACAGATTTATTTTGCCACCAGCTGCCCTTGCCCTGTACACACAGCCACACTGAAGCCTGGAAAACAAATCTGGGATTTTATATAACTGCAACATTTCTCATGGACCCCAGTAGTCCCTTTCTGTCTCCTCTGGATCAGGAATGGCACATGTCAAAGATTTTACCAGCCTGCCCTTTCTCATGCAGATTCTCTGCAAGTCAGGTTATGGCAGCAGGGAGGACAGTGGTGGGGAGTCTTGGACCAGAGGGTTGGCTGCCAGCCACCTGTGTGGATGATGCTGAGTTTGGGGGTCGGTGGACTTTGGACTCTCCACTGCCCCTCTACTTTGTGACCCTGCCTGTCTTGTGGTTCTGCCTACTGTCCCTTGGGGGTAGGTATAGGGGCAGTGTTTTCCTGGACTTGAGGATCGTGTTGCCATACTGGGGATGGGGCCTAGAGGGGTCTGTGTCCAGGTGGACTTTTAGTGGAGTACGGACTGGAGGGTTGTGTACTCCTTGTGAGCCCTAGGGTCCTGTATTGAGGTGGGGGCCAGAGGACCTGCTCCTCAGGGACCTTGGAGCACTGGTAGCTGGCCTCTCAGGTCTCAGCCTATGGCTGGGAGCACGATTTGCAATCCCAGGATTAGTGGAACTTGGAGCCAGGTGAAGACTGGAGGATGGCTTGTGTGTAGCCCTCAGTGCTCCATTGACTGGAGCTCTGTGATCGACTGGCTTACTACCTCAGCTTTTGTGTCTGGTGGCTCAAGTTTTGGTTTTGGCTCCTTTAACTTTGAGTCTTTCTGTGGTTTAATCAGTAAACAGAACTCAGCATCCTATTGGGGAGGTAGTGAGAGTACCTCCAAGAATTTGTTTGGGACTGATTTAGGTTCATGGTTGCCTATCAGAGAAGAGCAACATTGGTTATTATCACCTGGATTGGGGAGGGTGAGAGCCTTGCCACATCTTAATCCACTTCTTGAAGTTTGGTGTACTTTGTAGGCATTGATTTCAATCATTTTACTAACTTTTATTTGAACTTTTGGCACTAAACTATAGGGACTTGCTGGGTGGGTTTTAGGCTCAGATCTGGGGAGTTTTGTTTAGGAGGGTTAGGGTGATTTGAGGTTTTGGTTTAGGGAGGGTTAAGGGTGGTAGGATTGTTGTTTTATTTTCTTTGGGGGCTGGCTTTGGGTGTTAGACAGGATGTGCTGGCAAGGCGCTCTCCTGGTCAGGCACTACTCCTCCTCCTCAGAGCTTCAGGGCCTCCACCCTTTTAACTGTTCACCTTTGCCTGCTGAGGTTTATACTCATTGTAGGGCTCTGGGGATAGTGGATAGGAGGTGTGGAGGGTGGGGTCCCAGATGATGGGGAGGTGAGGAACAAAGTGGCCGGATTGGGATTGTGGGGACAAGAAGATGCCCTGGGTTGAAATGGAGATCAGAGAGGGGTCCCCTATGTCTAGTACCCATACCCAAGGGTTCCACGTTAGATGCGCAGGTTCCTCGGTTGGCCTCAGTACTCCATCCTACCCAGGCAGTGTTATGCAGTGCCAGGTCCATTAAAAACAAGATGGTTCTGATTGCCAATCTTGTTTGGTCATCAGACCTGGTGTGCATCATTGAGACCAGGCTGGACAAGAATGCTGGCCCAGTTCTTGAGGCAGCAGTGCCAGGTGATTTCTCTGTGATACATAGCTTGAGGTTGAATCACAGGGGTGGGGGTGCTGCCATTTGTTTTAGAATGGAACTGGTCCTGGTAGAGGTACCAGTGGGTGAGACAAGATCCTTTGAGTGCATCTTGGGCACAGGCATGGGGTGAAAAATTCTTCTCGTTTACTGTCTACCTGGGGATAGGAAGCAATTTTTGCAGGAAGTCACAGACTTCGTCTTTGACATGGTGTTGGAGTTGCCCAGAGTGATGGTGCTGGGTGACTTCAATGCCTGGATCGATGACAAACTCACACATTTTGGACAGGACTTCCTCCAACTTATGTATGCATTGGGCTTCACACAGGTTGTTTCCTCTGTGACCAATTCTTCGGGTCACTCTTTGGACCTGGTCTTCCTACTGGGTATGGAAAATGCCAACTTGGTGGTGGAACCAGTCGGATGGTCTGACCATCACACTATCAGGTTCAGTTTCAGGCACCCCATAAGTCATCCCCATTGGAGATGGTCCGGTACTGCCAACTGAGGATGTGTTCCAGATGACCTGATGGCAGTGATGGACCTATCGGGATGCATGGGTACAAGCATGAGTCCAGAGATTTCTACAGACTTATAATAAGGCAGTGGTGGCAGGTCTGGATTCCATAGCTTGTCCATATTCACCCCATCTCCTTCATCCTTGAGCACCATGGTTTGATGGGACTTTGAGGGAGATGAGAGAGGAGGGAAGGCAGAGTGATGCTGGTGGAAATTGGGCCAGATGCCGACAAGCTTAGATTGATGGTACATTATGCAGACTATCAATCAGAGCTCTCCTGTAAAAAAGCAGAATTCCTGTCCAGGAGATCACTGCTGCACAAAACCGACCAGCTCAGCTCTTTCACACTGTGGACAGACTGTGCAATCCAGCCTGTCTGCAGTTGCAAAGAGCATCTGTCACAGGATAAATGTGATGAGTTTGCTCAATTCTTGCAGATAAGGTTGCTGGCATCAGGTCTGTTCTAGTATGCTCTAAGAGGAGTTGCAGTGACCGTGGGAGGTCGCAGAACCTGGTCTAGTTGGTTGGCATTTGGCCCGATGGCGATCTCAGATATCATGATGATCATCTAGAGTATGCGGTTGACCTTCTGTAGTTTGGATCTGGGCCCAACCCACCTCATTGTGGGGTGTCTGGATGTCATCGGCCTGGTCTTGACAGAGATAGTCTGGAGCTCGTTAGAGACTGGGAACACTCCAAACCACCCTGGCCTCCACTTGGGTACAGCGCATGCTCTGGAATAATATTAAGGAGCTCAATGGGAAAACCCACTCCCCCATCTCAGATATCTGTCAATGGCATTATCACCACCGACACTCCCCCCCCATATTGCTGACTGCCTCAATATGGCTTTCTCCGACCTAAGCTCAGTCCTACCTGTCCACTTCTTCGACCCTATCCCTACTTCATCCCTCCCACCCTGAACCTCTCCCCATTTCTCCTTTGCACCATATCCCCTCATGAAGCCAGGCCACTCCTGCTAAAAGCCCTCCCCAGCCACAACCCCAGCAGTGATCCCATTAACTCCAGGATCCTCCGTCTAATACTAGATGTCATGCTAGCCCCTCTCACTGACCTGTTAAACTGGTCACTATGTCTCGGTCAATTCCTGAGTGCCTGGAAATCAGCAGAAATGACCCCAATCCATAAGAATGGAGATTGCACAGCACCTAGCAACTACAGGCTGATCTCCATCCTCCCCCCACTCTCTAAAGCTCTGGAAAAAATAGTAACCATCCAATTCATGGAATACCTGACCAAATATGGCATACTGTGTCCGGAAAAGCACAGCTTCTGCCCCAGACACAGCACCACATCAGGACATCTGGAGTTCTCACAGCACATACACTCTGCACTAGACTCTGGGAACGTTGCCGAGGCAATGTTCATTGACCTATCTAAGGCTTTTGACACTGTGTCACCACCTCCTGCTCAACTTCCTCCACCAACTGGGTTTTTCATCCGGCCCCCTTGCTTGGTTCTCCAGTTACCTCCATGCCAGATCCCAATGGGTCAAGATAAATGGTACCCAATCAACCGCCTCCTACCAGTTCACTCCGTGTCCCTAGGGTTCCATCCTGTGCCCCATATTGTTCAGTCTCTTTTCAACACTCTCCCAGATACTGTTCAGGCAGAATGCTGTTATATGCTGATGACGCGTGTCTCTTCACCTCCCACCCTGACCCCTCACCCTCCAGGATTCCTTAAACTCACTTTCAGCCAAGCTGAAAATGATTCCTCAACAACAGTCTGGTTCTGAACCTCAAAGACCAAATCTATGCTTTTCACCCACCGCCAGAGTAATGCCAGAAATGCCCCTCCTCCTCATCCTCCCTCGCACCCTACACCCCATTGAACAGGTGTCAACAAACAAATATCTGGGCATCACCTTTGACTCAGCTCTCACTTTCCACTCCCATCTTAATAACCTAACCACTGCCATAAACTTCCAGATTGGGATCCTCTACCACCACCAAGACTGCCTCCCTCAGAATGCCCTCTGGCTGGCTATCACCTCTTCCATGCTGTCGTTGGTTGATTATGGGCTTCCCATTTATGCTGCTGCTGACAGCACCACCCTCACCAAAGTCCAGACCTCAATCAACAAGGCTTGCAGGCTCCTGACTGGTACCCTCAGTAGAACTCCACCTACCAATACTACTCTTCAAACCTACTCACCTTTGATGGGTGCTTGCACTACACACCTGTATACTGGTAAGAATTGCTACTAGGGCTCTCCAGGGGCTGCTGCATCCCTAAATCTGGCCTCCCAGTCGGTTTCCACCTGAAGCACAGCCAAGGCCACCTTCAGGTGCACTCAGAACCAGGACCCTCTCACCCAAAGGTCCTTCCACTAGAGAGCCTCCTCCTGGTTCAACTCCCCTACCATATCACTGGCATCCCCAAATTGGCCCCTTCAAAATCACCCTCCAAATCACTTCTCTGACACTTGAAGCTGTAAATGCCCTGACTGCCCTAATCTGAGCCTGCCTGCCCTTGTAACAGACAACATCCTCTGGACCTTCCCCCCACCAACCCCTTAGTCCCCTCCCTCCCCAGGTATCCCTCCCTAGAACCTCTAGCATGTACTTTAATATTTATATGTATGACAGATTCAATTGTAACTAATTGCAAGCCTCTGTGTACCATTGTAATATTAGAATTGCTTTTGTGTTTATTGTACCTCACCTGTATCGTTCTCCAATGTTGTACTTCACCATCAATTGTTGTCTACCTCCTGTGACAAGGTGCCTTCATAAATGAGTCATTGACTCAAAGGTTATAAATCTGAATTATGAAAATAAATAAAATAAATAAACAAATTCCCTGATTCTTTGAAAGAGGCAGTGGAGATTCCCTTCTTAAGAAATCTTCTCTGACACAGACTGTCTTTCCAACTACAGGCCTATCCTAATCTTCCTTTGTGGTAAGGTTATTGAGAAGGTGGTTGCGCTGCAGTTGGAGGATCATCTTGCCATCCATGACCTCTATGATTCCTTCCAGTCATGCTTCCAGAAAAGGCACAGTACCAAGACTGCCCTTGTTTGGGTGCTCAATGACCTCCTTGTTGCGAGATCAGAGGAGCCATACTATCTTGGTCTTCCTTGATCTGTCGGTGACGTTGACTCCGTGGACTATGGGGTATTGCTGGAGCACCTGGGGCTGATCTGTGGACTGTCTGGTATCGGTCTCAGATGGTTCCATTCTTTCCTCACTGGCAGGGTTTCAGAGAGTAGTGTCAGGGATCTTTTTCTCCGATACTTTCTCCCTGCCATGTGGGGTCCCACAGAGCTTGGTGCTTCCCCCGTGTTCTTTATGGGGTACATGTTGCTGCTGGGGGACACTGTAGGGTGGTATGGACTGAGCTTTCACTACTATGCAGATGATAGGCAGCTGTACATGTCCGTTGCATCCCACCAGGATGTTGCACTCTCGGTATTTAACACCTGCCTGTCCGAGATTCAAGACTGGATGAGTGCCAACTGAGTGAAGCTGAATTCCGACAAAACTGAGATTTTGGTTGTTGACCCGGGTCACCGAGTAGAGGGGTCTTCAGCAGGTGAGCATCTGGTCTGGTACTGGATGACTGCTAACTGAAGACCTCTGAAACAAGTGTGTAGTTTTGGCGTTATCCATGATGAGTGATTGACCCTGAAGTCTCAGGTGTCATCTGGGGTCAAGACCTCATTTTAACATCTGAGGAATATCACTCAGATTAGGCACCTGGTTCCATCTGGTGGCCTTCCTACTTTGGTCCATGCCTTTGTGACCTCTCGTTTGGATTACTGCATTGCCCTCTATCTAGGGGGGCCAAGAGTTGATGTCCACCATTTGCAGCTAGTGCAGAATGCGGCAGCCAGGTTACAGACTGGGCTGTCTCTATCTAGCCATATTACCCCTGTGCTGCATTTGCTACACTGGCTGCCAGTGCAATGGTGGATCCCTATTAAGGTCGGCTTGCTGATCTATAGAGCCCTACATGGACAGGGTCTGAGTTACCTGCAAGAGCTTCTTTGCCCCTACTGCCCCCTCTGTTTCACCGATGAGGGATTGCTAGAGCTTCCCAGGGTGCAGCTGAAAACATCTGGTGTTCATTCATTAGCTTTTATAACACCCACCCTGTGAAACTCTCTACCTTGTCAGGTTCAAGAGTGCCAGACTATGGAGAGCTTCAAAACAGCACTAAAAACCTATCTATTTAGTTTTACTTTTGTGAATTACTGAGAATTAATTGTTTATTTGAGTATTTTGAATTTTAATTGGTATTTTAAAGTTTTATGATTTTATACCTGTACAGCGCTTTGATATTTGAATTGCGCTTGATGAATTATATTATTATTATTACACAGTCAGCTACACTGTTTGAGGCCAAAAAAAGAAAAAAACTTTCATTTGGGATTTTCTATAACTATAAAATCTCTCTTGGTCCCCAGTAGTCTCTCCCTCTCTCCTCTGGATCTGGAATGCCAGAAGTCAAAGATTTTGCCACTCTACCCTTTCTCACGTACACACAGCTACACTGTCTGAGGCCAAGAAAAGGAAAAAACTTTCATTTGGGATTTCTGTAACTGTAAAATCTCTCTGCCCTCCCCAAGTAGTCTCTCCCTCTCTCCTCTGGATCTGGAATGGCACAAGTCAAAGATTTTGCCAGTCTGCCCTTGCTCATGTACAGCGCCACAGTATCTGAGGCCTAGAAAGGAAAAAAAAAAAAAAACTTTCATTTGGGATTTTCTGTAACTGTAAAATTTCTCTTAGGCCTCCAGTTGTCTCTCCCTCTCTTCTCTGGATCTGCAATGGTGCAAGTCAAAGATTTTGCCAGCCTGCCCCTGATCATGTACATAGAGTCACACTGCCTGTCTTTTGAATCCCCCACCAGCAGCCACCCAGGCCATCACTACCTCCCCAGTCCCTCCGGATTCCTCCTTTCTCCAGTCCTGGCAAGTCCTGCCCCCCGACCCCCAGTCACCCTCCCCGATGATCAATTCCCCCCCTTGCCCCGAAATTCTCCTTTCTCTGACTCTCTCTAGTTTCTTCCCTCCTTCATATATTCTTTTTATATTTGTGGGGTTTTCTATATTTTGTTTGGCAATTTTTCTGGCAGCATCTCTGCCGAGGTGCTCCTGCTCCTCTGACCATCCTACTCTCTCATCTGGGCTACGTTGCACACTCAGCACGGTTATATACCGTGAGTGCATCACGTGACCGTCTGTTGCCTGACTGGATTTAGCTGGCCACCTGTATGTGAAGTGAGCATACCGACAGCTTTCCCATGGCAACAATAAACAAAATGTCAGAAATGGCATTTCCACGGCCCCGGAACCAGACTTCTGCAGTGAAGTCCATATTTATACGGGTCCGTGGATTGTGTATTTGATTTGGGGTCCGGATCTCCTGCGGAATAGTCCACCCAGCCCTAGTATTCACTACAGCCTTTGCCCTCTTTTCTAAGATTTTCACAAGTACCACAGAGACATTGCTGGCAGTATTGAACTCTCTGTCACTGATGACGTTACTAGTTTTATTGATCTTAGGGGAGTTGAGGAAGAGTTTTATTGCTGCTCTGCATCCCTACAGTTCACATCAAAAGTTTCTCACGGTAGCCTAGAACTCGCTTAGGAGTTCATTTAGAGCTCAGAATTTATATTTTTTTTAAGTTTCTTTCTTTTCGTTTTTCTGAGACCCAGGACTTGAAAACAGCAACTGCTAAGCTTGTTTTATGTTTGCCCTTGTGCTTGTGCAAACCAAACATATTGGTATGACAGTGTGTAACCCCTGTATGAAATCCACCACAGGCTACTACCCCTGCCTGGGTGGCCACTAACCAGGTTGAGGGGCCTGAGTTCCTTTTGTGATATTACAGGGGTTCTTTCCCAAGACAGAACAATAAACTAGCATGGTGCCTCCACTCAGAGTACATTTTAAGTGGGTCTGATATTTAGCAGTACAACCCCTTGGGATGTTGTACCAACCCACCTCCCCATACAGTCACCCCAACACATGGGATTACCATAAACCCAACCCCCAAATTTCAGCACTTAGAATTTTTGGCTTCAGTTAATAATAATAGCTCCGAGTCAAATTTTTCCAAAACAGTTAACACTGTTAACTTAGGAAAGAGAAATTGGATGCAGAGGGTAAGCAACATTTACACTGGGCAAATAGCATTTGTTATTTGACATCAGCAAATGGTCAGTTGCATTTTTTAATTTAAACACATTTTTTAAAACAAGCCCAACAACCTCTTGATGGAAAAGATTCAGCTCTCTGACTAACTAGCTGCTTAGATTTTAATAAATACACAAACACCAACTGGTATCAGTCCCTGGTTCAGATAAGCTCCCTGAAACTCTGTCCCTGGATACCAGTACTAACATGTTACAGGCATGTGTAGCAGCTGGTTGGCTGATGTTGGAGTGATAAAACAGATTAAATATCTTTACCTTTTCTTTGATTACTTTAAGACTTTACTATGCCATTGGACATAGGCTTGAAAACAACTGTTTATAGTTCCAGCTGCAGGATAATCCCTACTTGTACTCACAATTCTGTAGACAGGCTCGGGTGGCTTTGGGACTGTAGCTTTGGGGTAGATGGAACAGAGAACTCTGGAATTTGAGAATCTTGAGATGCATAGACATGTAGCAGACACCTTGCTGATTGGACCTTTCCTTTGCAGCAAGTTCATGCAGCTGAAAACTGACACCTTTATACTTGCTTGTAGAATCTAGCAGCTTGTCCCTTCAGCCCACCAACAAGTCAGATTGCAGACCACAAATGCAAGGTCTACTAAGCCACTAGGGAACCCAGACCCAGGAGTGACCCCAGAGTTCGGCTCCCCAAATGGATCCAGAATGCCCTAGCATCCAGTCACACGCCTGTGGCTCCCTGTGGTCCAGTATTTTTCCACAGTCTCTTTTAGCTTCCTATCAAGTTGCAAACATCAATCTTGAAGTTTAGTCACATCCAGCTACTAAAGGTATTTTCAGCCACATTGCTAGCAGAGCAGCTGTGGCCCTTTGAATATGAGGCACCATCTCTTGATGCTCACTAGAGTCACAGTTGCAGTGAGACTGGAGTCGCACACCATGGGTTCCTCCAAGGACCCTGAACTTAGCACTGAACAAACTCACCTTTTGCTCATCCTGTCCCATGAAACTGAAAACCCTTCCATCACCGTGCAGGTACTCATGAACCAGAAGAGGATCTATTTTTCTCTCTTCTCCTTTGAAGACCAACCTTAGCAATACGGGTGAGTCCCCGAAGGTCTGGAAGACTTCCATATCATTTTCCAAAAAACAGAATCTTCCATTTTCTGTGAATCCATTTTCTATTTTTCATAAACCAGATCCATATCTTTGCATTACTTTGGCCTAATGTTCATCCCTTTTTTGTGATGCAGTATCATCTAGGGTAGCAGACAGAATTTAACCATTCATTGAACTAAGGACTCTGCAGCCCTCAAAAAGCTCTCCAGCTCCTTGAAATTCCAGTTGACCTCCTCCCTCAGGAACCTCAAGCCTCTTGAAGTCACAGGCCATCACAGTATTCTCACCACTGAGGTTGCAGTCACTTGCAGCTCTCTCACAGCTGAAGGTTGCTCCAGGTATCCCTTGACCAAAATTCCTGCAATATGTGGGAATGCAAACTGCAGGCCCTGTGGGACATGTATCTAGCAAATCTAGGAAGGCCCTTTCAAACCTTGTAGCCACATTCTTCTACAAAAGGGCTGGAGCCCCCCTCCCTCTGGAGGGGCTCCCACCAAACCGAGCTAGAACCAAAAATTCTTGGGTTTTTGGGAGCTCTCTGCAGCCCCTGATTGGCCCAAACCAAACACTTGTCCCATTGAAAATTTATATGCAACAGGCTCCCTCGATGATTGATTGGTCCTGTAAAGGGCACCAAGAATTTCCTAAGCTCCCCCATAAGTCCTACACCATCCCATGATCCTTAGTAGCAAATCCTGGCCCTTTGATTGGCTGCCATAAGGTCAAAGGCTGCTGAACATAGCTACTGTTAACACAGTTCATATACAGTCCACCAGTAGTCCCAATGTTTTAGTCCTGATGCAGCCAACATAAATACTTTTATTTGTTTATTGCCCCACAGCCTTGAAGCCCTCTTTCTCCCCATTCTCCAGCTTCTGAGTTTACCATTCTCAGTCAGTCCCCAGCCTGTCACTAGCACTGATCTGCACTGTTCCCAGGCACTAGGAAGGCTCCCTTATTCATATTAAGTTGCTCCCTCATTAATATTCATGAGGACAGTCCGGAGCAATTGGCGCTCCTTAAACCGAAGTACCCAGAGACTCCTCTCATGCCTCCTTCAGGTCTCCAGTCCCAATTTAACTTAACTTGGGGACCAGGAACTCCCAAATGACTGCCGTTTTACTGCTACAGCAGTCAGAAAATCAATTTGTGCTACTGCACATGCACAGGCTGCCACCACTCATTTTAAACTACAGGCAACATGGCAGTCCTGCAGTTTAGCTCCTCCAGCCCCACTTGAACTAAAAATAATGCAGGGGCTCAGACAGAAGCTTCAGCGGTGAAAGAGGCCAGGTGACTGGGCACAGATTGGGGGATCTGGGGGGATGGGAGGCTTTGGGCAACCCCTGAGGGACAAAAATCAGGTAAGCCCCCACAGGGGAGGTTACACTGGGTTTTAAGAGGTGTGTCATTATTGGTCCAATGCAGGACAGTCTACAAGGGGCTCAACGGTGTCAGACCAATCATCAGCCAGCCTGATAATGACACAGTTCTGATCTTGCTGGGCAGAAACTTTGTATAGTTCAAAGAAAAGAGCCCACCTGAACCATAGGGCAACTCTTCCCTTTGGTCTGCATAAGGTCACCAAGCAAGCAGAGTTGATCACCATCATGATCCACCTGCTGTGGTCCCCCAACATAAAAATAATCCCTCCCACCCTCTGCCAAGTACTCCTCACACCTCCCATTGCTTCTGCCTCCTTAACTGTCTGGCACCTGGGTGCCCACACACTGTAAAAAAAAACATCCATCAATGTCTGCTGCCACCATTATCTTCCCCCCACCTGACCCTCACACTGAGCACCCACTACCCCACATCTTCCCCTTACTTTTAATTTTATGACACTGACGTGCCAAATCCCTGGAGCTGGCTAGTACCTCCACCCTGCCCATTTTCACTGTGTAACACCTGGGAACCCACACCCCAGTGCCACTAAATGTAACACTGATACTGGGGTGCCCAATCTCCAGTGTCAGTACCTGAAACAAAGAAAATGTCCCTCATAGTCTTTTTAACTTTTATACATACTGTAAAAATAAATCTATCCATCAATGCTGTTGCCACTGCTGGCACACTGACATCATTACCTTACCCCCACCTGATCCTCCCACTCAGCACCCACCACCCCACTTCCCCACCCTTACTTACCTACTGGAGGTCCAATGCTGTAATCCATTCTAGACCAGAGGGACCAGAGACATGTCTCTCTCTTCAATGCCGAACTGGGAACTGAGGAAATCGGATGTGGTCCAATGTATTTCAAAGGAATTTGAACTTGCCCTTATAATTTGGTCATTTTTATGTTGATTGCACGCATGCACAAGAAACATGTTGTGGCAGGTTTCTGCAGAATCAGGTTGTGGAGGCGTGGCACTGTTGTGCCCAATGCCCCCACAGCCTGCAAAGGCTTGTCCCCCATCCCCCAATGCCATGGCATGCTGCTGCTAACACTAGTTCAGCCAGCAGTGCCACAACTTTAAAACAAATAGCCGCTGCAATCAGGGGCCCCTTCATCATTGCAGCGTCGGCCATCCGCTGCAATGAGGGAAGTGACCCGTCATTGCAGGGAAGGACTCTTAACAGCACAATAGTATTGTTTGTTAACATGGCAGCAACATAATACACAAACAATATGTACCCCGCAATGTTTATTTGCCAACGGGAAGCCTCACTCCCGCCGGGCAGAAATAAATCCCCTTTGTTGTTTGCCGATGGGGTGCCCAATCCCTCATTAGCAGAAAGAACCCCCCTTTGTTGTTTGCCGACGGGGGTGCCCAATCCTCCATTGGCTACAGCTGTCCCTCCCAGATTCTGGTGGCAGCTGGGAGCCCACCCCAGCGTGCCCCATGCCCCTGAAATGTAGAAAGCGTCTCGCGACGTTTTCTTGTACCTGAAGGAAAGGAAACGGTCCCTCGTAGTCTCCCCACACCCCCCCACAACCCGCACCCACCCACTACGCACCCAGCCTCCCCACACCCCTCACCCCCATACTTACCTCCGGAGCATGGCACGACGATCTTCGCTGGACCGGGAACACGTCTGCACTCTTCAAAGCCGACTGCGAACTGAGGAAATGCCGGTAAGCTGTATAATGTAATGAATAGGGTTTTTTCAACTTTAGTGCATATCTCAGGCATTTTTTTGGAATTTTTTCACCAAATTTTCAACATGGGTTTTTTGGGACCCCTCCTCATGAATTCTTGAACTGTCATGGCGTTACTAAGCCCTGAAAGGTGGTTTTGCGGTCACTGTGTGGAATCACCCACCGGGGCTGAGTAATGAAATGACAGTGCCAGTGTTCATGAGGTGGGCTCTCAAAAGCCTATGTTGCAAATTTGGTGGAAAAATCCAAAAATGACTGTTTCTGAGCATCGTTGCGCAATTGCCTACGTCACCTTTCGTAACCTGCGAATGTACAATATTTTCATGCCAGATTTTCAACATTGGCATTTTGTCACACCTCCTTGTGAGCAATATAGCTGTCATTGTTCACATCCTGGCCAAAATGTGTTTTTGCACTTCCAGTGCAGAATAGCACGGTCGCTGTGGGAAATCAATGTTCAGGACAGATTAAGAAAATGACAGTGACACTGTTCATGAGTAGAGGTCATAAAATGGCTATGTTGAAAATTTGGTGATGATAGCCCATCAATGGACTGTGTTACAAGTGTGTGTTGCGCACTTTCCACGCACCCTTGTAACTACGCAGATTTGTAATATTGTCACACCACATTTCCAACAGTGCCATTTTTTCACACCTCCTTATAAGCAGTACAGCTGTCATTTTCACATCCTGACTGAAATGTGTTTCACAGTTCCAGCAGAATAACATGGTCACTGTGGGAAATCAGTGTTGGGGACAGATTAAGAAACGACATAGTGGTACTGTTCATGAGCAGAGGTCCAAAAATCCTATGTTGAAAATTTGGTGATGAAACTCCATAACATGACTGTGTTACAAGTGTGCATTGAACTGTTTCCACGCACCCTTGTAACTCATAAAATTTGTAATACTGTCGCCACATTTCCAACAGTGGCATTTTTCAACTCCTTATGAACACTGCAGCTGTCATTTTCACATCCTAGCTACAATATGTTTTATACTCCTGCAGACAATAGCATGGTCACGGTGGAAATCAGTGTTTGGGACAGATTAAGATCGACCGAGTGAGAGAGGGAGTGACCGAGCTCAACTGAGTTTGTCAGGACTGCTGCAGATTTGTTTGTGGCAGACAAAGGCCCCAACACAAGAGCCCAGAACAAAGGGCAGCCTGCAGCACTAGGAGAAACAGAATGAGAGCGAGTGAGGGAGGGAGTGAGCGAACTCACGAGCGCTGTCAGGACTGCTGCAGATTTCTTTGTGGCAGAAAAGAGCATCGACACAGGCATAGGGGCCCAGTACAAAAAGCCAGCCTGCAGCAGTGGGAGAAACAGTACGAGCGAGTGAGACAAGGGGACTTAGTGAGCTCAATGGAGCTCTGTCAGAGCTGCTGAGATTTCTTCGTGGGCAGAAAAAGGCACCAATGCAGGCAGGAGCCCCATATAAAAAGGCAGCTTGCAGCATCAGGACAAACAGAATGAGCAATGATAGCTCTGTCGGGACAGCTGCGGATTTCTTTGTGGACAGACAAAGGTGCCAATGCAGCCAGGGCCTCATACAAAGCGCAGTCTGAGGTGCCAAGACAAACAGAACGAGGATGACAGAGCGATACTGAGCGAGCTCAACGGAGTTGTAGTGTGACTGCTGCAGATTTCTTTGTGGGCAAAAATGCAGCAACGTAGACAGGAGGCCAGTACGAAAGGCCAGCTTGCAGCGCCCGGCAGAAACGGAATGCAAGAGTGACAGATGGGCAGTGAGCGAGCCGTGGAGAGTGTCAGGACTGCTTCAGATTTCTTTCTGGCCAGAAAAAGCCGCCACTGCAGGCAGGAGCCCAGTACAAAAGGGCAGCCTGCAGCACCAGGAGACACAGAATGAGCAAGTGAGGAAGGGGGAATCAGTGAGCTCAACGGGGCTTTGTTGGGACCGCTGCAGATTTGTTTGTGGGCAGAAAAAGGCAGCAATGCATGCAGGGGCCCAGTACAAAAGGGCAGCCTGCAGTGGCACAAAAACCAGAATGAGCGAGTGAGTGAGCTCAACAAAGCTGTATTGTAACTGCTACAATTTTCTTTATGGGCATAAGAAGGCAGCAACGCAGGCAGGAGCCCAGTAGAAAAGGGCAGCCTGCAGCACTGGCAGAACAGAATGAGCAAGTGAGAGAAGGGGAGTGAGCGAGCTCAATGAAGCTTTGTCAGGACTGCTGCAGATTTCTTTGTGGGCAGAAAAAGGTGCCAACAGAGACAGGAGCCCAGTACAAAAAGGGCAGCCTGCAGCGCCAGGAGAACTGGAATGAGTGAGTGAGACAGGCGGACTGAGCAACCTCAACGGACTTCTGCCGGGACAGCTGTGGATTTCTTCATGGGTAGAAAAAGCCACCAACACAGGCAGGAGCCCAGTTCAAAAAGGCAGCCTGCAGTGCCAGGAGACACAGAATGAGTGAGTGACACAGGTGGAGTGAGCCACCTCAATGGAGCTCTCTCGGGACAGCTGCGTATTCCTTCCTCGGCAGAACAAGGTGCCAATGCACGCACCAGCCCAGTACAAAAGAGCAGCCTGCAGCACTGGGACTAACAGACTGAGCCATGACAGAGGCCCACTGCGCGAGCTCAACAGACCAACGCAATCAACATTCAGCATTGACAAATGCTTGTTGAATATGGTTTTCCTCAAAATTTCAGCATGTCCTTTCTGGGACCCCCATCTCATGAACAAGGGTGGTGAAATTATGCAAATCCATCCAGAAAGGTGATGATTTTGCAGTTGCTACATGAAATAACCTTTTGGGCAACATTTGAAAATTTTCTCAAGCCTTGTTCAGGAAGTGGATTCCTAAGAAGGCTATTTTGAAAATCTGGAGTAAAAAATATTAAAAGAACAAAAACATTATGAGCGTACCTTGAAAATTTTCAATGCACACTCGTAACTTTGGTAATGTTCAATATTTTGACCCTAAATTTTCAACATAGCAATTTTTTCACACCACCTTATGAACGTGACAGTTGTCATTTTTCAAATCCTGGCCAAAATGTATTTTCACATGTGTGGTCCAAAACCACCTTTCAGGCAGGATTTGAAAATTTTCTTTGCCCTTGTTCAACAGATAGTGTCATAAGACTACTATATTGAAAATTTGGAGTAAAAATATGGAAAAAAAGTTATGAGTGTACATTGAAATTTTTCAACGCATGCTCTTAACTTTGGTAATTTTCAATATTTTAACTCCAAAGTTTCAGCCACATGAATGTGACAGCTGTTATTTTTTAAATCCTGGCCAAATGCATTCTTGTCATGTTCAGAAGGAGTGGTCATAAAAAGACTTTTTGAAAATTTGGGATCAAAATATGAAAAAACCCCAGCTAAGTTATGAAGAAGCACTGAATTGTTCCAATGATTACTCATAACTTTCTTTTTGCAGATTTAGACCCTAATGTCCCTTGAGTTGCCCCACCTCCTGAACATGACAGGTGTCATTTTTCAAATTCTCTCCAAAACTTGTTTTCACAGTCACAGTGTGAAATCACTTTTCAGATGGGATTTAAAAAATCGACCTGTGTTGATCATAACGTTGGGTCATACAAAGATTGTTGAAATTTCGGTCAAAATGTGAGGGCAATTAGATGTTGCTCTCAGCTGGCCTACCTTATTAAATACAATCTAAAAATATGCAAAAGCAGGTACCACTGAAAATAAGATATTGCATCTCATTTGGTCTATCTTGGGCAAATATATAGCAAATATGTACAAACAAGACCCGATACAACAGCAATGCAAGTAGTGAACATTCGCATTGACAAATGCTTGTTTTTTTGTATTAGGTCATTATTTTCTGTTTCTAGCAAGTCAAGTTCCTCTTTTCAATATTACATTTCTACCGCATTTGTTTTTGATGAGTATCTGGTTTTCAGTTGTTTTTCCAGTGCAGACAGTTAGCACTGTCTCCATTATTTCTGGTTCATTTGTTTCTGATGGTTCTGTCACATTTTCTATGGTTCCAGTGTTGTGACCACATGTTTCATTTTCATTTTCCCTTGGGTTGTTTTCAGGGTGTTCTGGCTGCAGGTAACTGTTTCAGCTGAAGTTTCTTCTTGACCTGGGCCCTCTGGTTGTTTTCAGGAACTCTCTGGTGAAAACCCCTTTGAAAAGTACTTTAGAGAAGCAGGTAGGCCATACATGTGTCCCATGCTGCTTTTGGCAGAGGCTTATAGAAAGTAGTGGCGGAGCAATTTAAATACAGTATTGGTTTTTGTTATGGGGTCTTCATGGCTGAAAGTAGTTCAGGTGTGTAATTATGGGTCAATAATTACATGGCTCTAAGCTGCTTTCAGTCAATGAAATCAATGGAATTTTTCTACATACATTATAAGGTATATATTCAGATGCTTACGTTGTTACATCCTTTCCTGATTTAGAATCCACATGAGCTACCAAGCAATTAAAACAATACACAAAAGACAAAAAAGAAAAAGAAAAATAACTCAGTATGTGTATGGCAAGTACAGTGTTGACTTAATGAGCATGAAATATGGTTTGTTTTGTATTAGTTTGTATATTTAAAAACATTTATTTTATTTAATTGGCACTGGAAAGGAATAGGGTAGCCCCCCAAAATGTCAAGGTACTAAGTGAGGTAAACACCATGTTAGAGATGTTGATAGGGAGAAGCGCAGGGGTAAATGGAGAAAGTGACAAAGGCAGTAAGGACAGGGATGGGGCAAAAAGGGGTAAGGCCATCAGGAAATGGAGGCTAATGAATACCAATGCCCATGGATTAGGCAACAAGCTCCCTGAACTGGTAGCCTTCAGGAAGAGGAATGCCTGGATATTGTAGCAGTCACAGGAACATGGTACACATATAGAACCATGACTGGGATGTTAACATACCAGGTACACAACCTACAGGGAGAGACAGGAGGGAGAAGAGGGGGGAGGAGTAGCTCTCTATGTAAGGGAAGGGATAAAAGCAACTGAACAAAAGAGTAAACAGGGAGGAGAGGAGGCACTGTGGGTCACCTTAGAGACTGGGAATGGCAGCACAATCCATACAGGGGTTGTATACAGACCCCCATGTCAGGGGGAGGGAATGGACAAGGATATGATAGAAGGCATTCTTAGGATGGCAAAGAAAGGGGAGATACTGTTGATGGGAGACCTGAATATGCCAGATGTTAACTGGAGCACATTTGCTGCAGTCACATCCAAGAGCAGGGCCATTCTTGACGCCCTACAGGTGGCATGCCTCAGACAGCTAGTTTTGGAACCCACTCATGAGGGAGCAATCTTAGACCACATACTCTCAAATGGGGACAGTGAGAGGATCTCAGATCTAGAAGTTGGTCGCCATCTGGGAACAAATGACCACCAAACAGTGTGGTTCGCAATAAACTTAACTACAGAGTCAAGCCATACAAAAGTGAGGATACTGGACTTCAGGAGGGCTGACTTTAGCAAGATGGAAAAGTGCCTCAGAAAGCACTAGCAAATAGGCTAGAAGGAGGTGGCACAACAATGGGAAACATCAAAACTGCCATCACAGAGGCAGAAAGCCTTTGTGTGAAGCAAATAAACAAATCAAAATGAAAGAAAAGCCACTATGGTTCTCAAAAGAGGTGGTGGGAAGGTCAGGAGAAAAAGATAGCATCTAGGAAGTATAAGGAACACAGAAGGAGCAGGGCAGAGCTGTATCAGTTAAGGTAGAAGGAAGCAGGAGAGAAGTCAGAATAGGCAAAGGCCCAAACTGAGGAAAAGATAACCAACTCAGTTAAGAAGGAGGATGAAATCTTTTATAGGTACATCAGGGAGCGTAGAAAGACAAAGGGAGGGATAATGAGGCTGAATAGAATGGATGGTGCATGGGCAGAGTAGGACAGTGAAAAAGCAGGGATGCTGAATGAATATTTCTGCTCAGTATTCACAAAAGAGAAGGAGGGGGAGATGCTTAATCCAAATAACAGAAGCACTCTGGATAGGGGTGTCGATTCCAGTCCTTTCACAGAAGAAAAGCTTCTGAAAGAACTCCTAAAACTGAAGGTGGACAAAGCAATAGGGCCTGATGGAATTCACCCCAGAATTCTAAAAGAATTAAGGGGAGAACTAGTGAAACCACTGACTACCCTTTTTAACAAATCATGGGAGGATGGTGTGGTACTTGAGGACTGGAGGAAGGCAGATGTGCTTCCCCTTCACAAAAGTGTAAGCAAGACAGAGGCAGGAAATTAAAGACATGTCAGTTTGACCTCTGTGGTAGGGAAAGTGATGGAATCACTTCTGAAGGAAAGAACTGTTGCGTATCTAGAGGCCAGTGGGGCACAGAACCCAAGGCAGCATGGGTTCACAGTGGGAAGTTCATGTCAGGAGAATCTCAATTGATTTCTTTGATGGGTGACAAAAGTAGTAGACCAGGGAGGGGCTGTGACATGGCCTACCTAAACTTTAGCAAGACATTTGACACAGTCCCACACAAAGATTAATAGTCAATTAACCAGCCTGGAGTGGGTCCCAGGGTGGTAGCTTGGGTAAAACATTGTCTGGACAACAGGACACAGAAGGTAATTGTAAATGGAGTCCACTCTGAAGAAAGAGGGGTTACTACTGGGGTACCGCAGGGTTCAGTACTGGGTCCAGTCCTTTTTAATGTCTTTATAAGTGACATTGCAGAGGGACTGGAAGGAAAAATATGGCTCTTTTCAGATGACACAAAGATCTGTAACAGGGTTGATATACAGGGAGGTGTGGAAAGGATGAGAAAGGATCTGGCAAGGTTGGAGGAATGGTCAGAAGTACGGCAGCTTGGATTCAGTGCAAAGAAGTGCAACATAATACACCTGGGAGACAAAAACCCAGGGGAAGATTACACAATGGGAAGGGAGGTAGTAATAACAACAACTAAAACGGAAAGGGGCCTGAGGGATAATCATATCAGATGACCTTAAGGTTAGCAAGCAATGTGAGAAGGCAGTAGGGAGGGCTGGGGGGATACTGGGATATATAGGGAGAGGCATCACCAGAAGAAAGCAGGAAGTTGTTATCCCTCTGTACAGACAGTTGGTGAGACCCCATCTGGAGTACTGCATCCAGTTCTGGAGACCCCATCTCCACAAGGTCATAGACAGGACAGAGGCAGTCCAGAGGAGGGCAACTAAAATGGTGCAGGGTCTGCAAGAGAAGCCATATGAGGAGAGACTAAAGGAGCTTAATATGTATACCCTTGAGGAAAGGAGGGAGGGGGGACATGATAAAAACATTTAAGTACCTCAGTGGAATCAACAAAGTCCAAGAGGGTAGCATCTTTCGGAAAAAGAGATGTGCAAGAACAAGGGGACACAGTTTGAAGATGGAGGATGGGGTGTCTAGGGGCAATGTGAGGAAGCATTTTTCACAGAGAGGTGGTGGACGTGATGGAACAACCTTCCTGAGGAGGTTGTGGGGTCTAAAACTGTGGGAGAATTCAAGAATGCATGGTACAGACATTAAGGCAATTTTTGTGGGGTAGGAAGAAACAGGCTATTGGTTAACTAGGACTTGCAGCTTATCTTGTAGGCAGGGAAATGGGCAGACTAGGTGGGCCAAGCAGTCCTTATCTGCCATCAAAGTCTATGTTTCTATGGTACTATGAATTACAATGCCCCTTTAGGAAGCCACAAATGGCAAAATTTGGGGTAATTAAAACAATAAAAATACCCATAGCTTGAATCACGTGCCAGGCTTTTAGGTGTGGGCTGCACCACTTGTACTTTAGGGTTCAAAATAGAGAATACTGGATGGGCAACTGTGCACAACCAGTGTGTTCTGCCACAGAGTGGTTCTGATAATTTCTGATCTCGAGAACAAAGCTCAAGACGTGCATGGGAATCAGAACCCCGAGTAGGCAGAACACACTGGTTATGCATAAAATTGCTCATCCTGTATTTTTTATAGTGTATAGTATTATGTGAAATGTGTGCATTGTGATTCTGTCTCTTTCAGAATGAAAGTGACTTGTGCAGTCTCTAGAGGTTTTAGAATGCTGTTGTACCACAGAAGGGTACAATCACATTCCTTGACCTTTGAATTGTGGTACAACAGCATTTTGAAAAGGATGGATTTCTATACAGAACAATGCTCTACTATACGCTATGATATTTTTCAAGGCCAGCTCTGCAAAAGAAAACAGTATATGGTGATTACCAGAGAGCTTACACAGTGCTACAGTTCCTGCCATGACTATCTTTTAGCTCGGAACTGAGTTCCAAGCTCTGCTGCTACTGCTAGTGTTGAGGTTTAGCTCTTTTCTCCCACTTACCCATCCTGCATATCTCAACCATTTTCTACTCAGCTATGTTCTACCCTACTGAGTTCAGAATGGACCAAGAAGGATGTAACTGGCAGTGATGAATTTTATGCGGTTCATTTAGATGGTTCTGTGTGATTATAGCGATTGATGAAAGTCGATCACTATTACCACAGTGCATTATCACCAAAAATAAATTCAGTGATAAGCACTAAAAGTGCCAATTAGATAACTGTGTGTAATGTACCCCCTTGTACACACACACTCCTCGTGACCCCCTATTTAATGATTCTCAACCCAGGGGGTGCAGGTCAGGGGAGGGGGCACAGACTGGTTTAAAAAATTAAGTCCCACAGCCACAGTAAAATGTTACCTGCTCAAGTCCTGAACTCAGGACCTGCTCCATCGGAGCCAGCCACCCTACCCACCTCACCACATGGTTGGCTCAGAGGAGCAGGCACACTAGAGGGTTACAACCCTCTTACCTATCCCTCCACTTCCCCTTACTATACATCCTTTCCTGTCACCCACCCTACCCTCACTGTCGCAACTGTAGCCATCCCAGGAAGGTTGCTCATGATGATAGCACTGTCATATAGGTCGCTTTTTTGACAGTTGCCCATGTGGCATGCTATTATCACAGGATACCTGCTAGACAAAACTGGTATAACAGATATTTTAGTATTTAGTATTTTACTCACAGTAGCAGCTGGACAGTCCAGATCATGGACATGTGAAGGAGCACAGACAGTTGTATTCTCAGTTTTCAAGACTCCCTGGTATCCAAACTAATCAGCTATTGCTCAAAAGGTTTGTCTTATTGGGACTCTGCTGTACTTATGGTGAAGTTACAGTATTTCTCATACCTACTCTGAAGCTTCACTTTAGCAAGAATGAGTGTGAGAAAGCTAATGGTGAGACAACTGACTCATAGATTCTGAAACACCATTAAGACAATCAGTTGTTTGAACCAGTCACCTCTTTGTCAACACCTGGACAGCCACAAACAGCTCCTTGGGAAGACTTGCAGAGATCAAATGAAAATTCCACAGCTTACAGAAAGCTCCAGATGATATACTGTTCCAGCAAGCTAAAGAAAACTGTGTCTTCAGACTGCATCATCAACCCACCTGAAAACAATGACTCATCACTTCTTCAATGATGAACCACTGACAAACCCACACTATTTGGCCATTTGTTTACTAATTCAATCTAGTACTGTAGCATACCTGACAATAGTGGCAAGCTGCTGCAGATAATTATCAAAGAATATTGTTGATAGTTGAATTCCTGAGGAATCAATATGGGTTCATGAGAGGCAATTTGTGTCATACTTAATTGATTTTTTTCAGTTTGGAGAGGCAAAATGACAGAAAAGAGGCCAGACAGTTGTCATCTTGTACTTGGAATTCAGCAAGGTCTTCAGTTTGTTGCTGCACAGCAAGTTGATAAAAATGATAAAAGACTTAAAACTCATGGAAGGGCTAATTAGGTGGCCTGGGGACTAGTTGAGAGATTGACTCGGTGAGTAGTCCTGAATAAAAGTCCTCTGATGTCAGGGATCTTTAGTGAATCACACGACTCTGTCCTTGGGCTGATCCTTTTAACATGGATGACAGCAAGATCAGCATGGGATAGTAAGGTTGTTTATGGATGACAAAACTCTTCGGGCAGTAGATAGTGAGTAGGGAATGAATAGCATGAAAAGGGATCTAAAGAGGCTGGAACTGTGGTTCAGAATGTGGCCATTGAAATTCAGTGCCCAAAAATGTAAAGTAAAGCATGCTAGTAACACAAATCTGTGGAGATAATATTGTACCTTGAAGGTCAAGATGGGGCATTTGAGGGTGGAAAGGGACTGGCAGGGTGATAATTCTAAGAGTTTGAAATCCTCTTTCTAATGCAAAATAGCACACAGGAAGGCAAACAGGATATTAGGATGAATGAGGGGGGGTTTCACTAGTGTCACAGGATTGAGGTGATATTGCCACTGTACAGGTCATTGGTCTGACTGCACCCAGGTTACTTCATATAGTTTTGGAGCCCACATACTGTATAAGGATGGACAAAGAGAGCCTGTTGTAATGGAGAAGGGTACAAGAGCCATGTATTCTTTTGATTCATTTATTCTTTTTTGAATATGCATTTGCTTCAGATCCAAGATGGCTAACAGATCACATGATCAAGTGGCATATGACAACTTTAGTCAATCAGGGTGGATGGACTGATGTTCTCATAGGAAAGCTCACAGAAAAGCTAGGGAGAAAGCAATAAAGCAATAAGCCCAGAGGGGAGTACTTTTTAGAGATGTTCCCATGTTGGACAAAGGACCCAGGTGCATGTCATAATGTTAGCAAGGAGGTGCTAAAGGGTGGACACACACACACACACACACACACACACACACACACACACACACTCTCTCTCTCTCTCAAGGGATGGGACAGCACAGAACTGTCACTTAAAGGGAATGAAACTTCTCCCTACAGGACTAAGAAATAAATTGAGGAACTGTGGGAAAGCTCTTCCTTTTGGACTTGGAACATTTGAAATGCCAGAGCCCTTCAGTTAGAGGTCTGGTAAGAAAGACAGCTTAAGAAACAGTGTTTTCTTCAGACAGTAGCAGGTAAACAAATAGATTTTAAAGTGAACATAGCTCAGATTCTTCTATCTGCAATCTGTCTTGTTTAATTTCCATTAATTTTAATTTCTAGAAATCTGTAATCCTTTTGTCTGACTGTACATACATCCTGGTGTAAATACTTGTAGTCTTTTAGTAAAACCTGTTTTTATAGAATCAGTGTCTGCTTGTTTTATTTAAAAGGAAATTCTACTATTTCTGCTGGACTCTGTTTGCAGTCCACTCCACCCATAGTTATTGTGTTGACATTCTTGATCTTGTGCAAAGGAGGAGGTAAGAAACAGGTTTTCCCTGGTTCCTGTTGGTAAACACCTTGGTGTTGGCAGTGAACTTGAAGTCCCTGGTGAGGGAGTTTTGTAACACATTGGTGGTAGTAGTGGGATCAGTGTGGCAACTGGTACCAGTGCAGTGCAGAGCAGTGGACAGTGTGCTTTCCTGTGAGGCAGGAACTCTGAAGAGAGAGAGATAGCACACTGGTGACAAAATGCCAGCAGAAATCTATCTTAACAGTCACAAAAAAGGATGTCAAAGGGTTGCATTGTTTACTACTGTTTTTTTTTTTAATTTCTAAACAGCTTAGTGCAGTGTACAGTGAAGCTCACCAGGATCAAGTCCAACTCTGCAGAATTTTGCAATAGAGTTACTGCAGGGAACAATGCAATTTCAATGGGAGTTAATCCTGTTTGTCATGCAGGGAAACGGTGACACTGGGCTTAAGCCTAGTGGGCTTCACTATAACTAGAGAATATGAGCTCCTCAGGCTATGTCAGATTTAATGTACAGCAGCTTCATGGGCTGTACGCAGAGAGGGGAATTTTCTATGAGGGCATGGCAAAGAGTGCACTCATGGAAGCCCTGTTAATGCATGACCAGCTGCAGGAGGGGCAGACGGTTTCAAATGAGCATGGCCTAATACCTGATCAGCAGGCAGTTGCTGAGGACAGTGACCCAGGTAGTGAGACTGAGGTCACAGTGGCTGAGCTAGGGAGGCACATTGTAGCACAAGCTGGTGAACCTGTGCAGCTCAATCAACCTCAGCTTGAGATCCTGAAGGCAGAATTTGTGCTGCAGGATGCTGAACTGCAGAGGGCAAGGCTGGAGGCTGAAAGGAGAAAATAAGGCTGGAGGTAGAGAAGAGAAAGATTCACCAGCATGAGATCTTTATGTGAGAGGAAAGAGAAATGATTCACCAGCATGAGATCCTTATCCAAGAGAAGGAAGAGCAGAGAGTGAGAGAGAATGACAGCAGAAGCTCCAGATGGAGAAACTGCACCAGTAAAAACCGTGGCAAACCATACGTAATGGCAAAGGGGGTTCAACCCATGAAGCCATGATTAATCCTAAAATGTTCCCACAATACCAGGAGGGAGATGATCTGGATTTGTTTTTAAAATAATTTAAAAGGGTTTGTTGGCAATTTAAATTAGACAAGACTTCTTGGATGATTCACCTGACCCCATTGCTTACTGGCCGTGCTTTGCATGCATTTGCTCAAATGGATGATAATGATTGCATGGACTTTGATAAAGTTAAAAGTTTGTTGTTAAAATGCTTTGAACTTTCTCCTGAGGCTTATAGATGGAAATTTAGAGAATTAAGAAAGGGCCCAGGAGACAGTTAGGTAGAACTGCATGTCCAAATGTATGCTTATTTATACCATTGGGTAGATTGGGCTAAGGCAAAGACTGTCGAGCAAATTAAAGATTTAATTGTAAGGGAATAGTTTCTTAAAATTGTACCTGATGACCTGCAGATTTGACTACTGGACCAAGGATGTAATCCATTAAATGGGTCAGCAGCAAGTGTTGATTTGTATGTGGCCAGCAGACCACATTTTGCGTGTAAGAACCACGGGATGGGGCAGCACATGGTTTTCAGGGGACCCTGGGAGGGCATCCTAAAGGAAACCAGTCTGCACCCAAGCCCAAAACAGAACCCACAGTTCTAAGGGGAACAAGGAGCCTGGGGCCAAGGAATGCTGGATTTTCCAAAAAGTTGAGCATCTATTCTATGACTGCCCTCAAAACAGGAGTAAAGAGCAAAAGCCTAGGGAAAGGGGTGACCAAGATAGTACACCACAGTTAGTAAACTACGCACACACTGCAGCACCTCCAACTCCACCAAGCATATACACCCTATTCTAGTCAATGGAACAGTAACACAGGGTTGAGGGACACTGGTGACTCCATCTCCATCGTAAGTCAGGATCTGGTCCAGGCACAGCAGATTCTGCTGGGGCAGTTCTCCAAGATTCAGGGAGTCACGGGTCCAGTGGTCCAAGTGCCAATGGCTTGGGTCTTCCTGAGTTGGGCAGTGGCCATGGGGTACAGGAGATGGGAGTTATACCTGATCTCCCTGTGGATGTGATCATGGGGAATGATTCTGACCACAGGGAAAACCTAGAATGTGTTACTACCCGTAGCCAGGCAGAAGTTCAAGCTTCTGAGGGTGAGGAGGGACCAACACAGCCTGTGCATACCCATCCCTCAGCAGCTGAGGAAATGGCTAGTGTGGGTGAAGGGCTAGCTAGGAGTAGGAGACCTGAGCCCCAGCTGCAAACAGATGAGGTTGCTACCAGGGACAGCTTTCCTTTGGAAGGGGAACTAGGGAGGGTCAGATGCAAGGAGCTGGCAGGGCACAGCGAGCTGATCCTACCCTCCAAAAACAGAGAGATAGCAGATAGTGATTAGGCCTCTCAAGGGAGTAAAAAGTAAGTTTATTGGGAAAATGGGTTGTTGTACAGGGAGTCTACACCACAGTGGGAGCTACAGGGGAGGTAGTCCAATAGCTGGTAGTCTCCTGGGACTACAGAAAGCAACTTCTGGCTCTGGCCCCTGACATTACTTTTTCAGGCCACCTGTATATTAACCGCACAAAAAAGCAGCTTGCTAAAACCCTCTTTTGGCCAAGCATGTACAAAGACATGGCAAATTACTGTCAGACTTGTCCACAGTTCCAATGGGTTGGAAAGGTCAGGGGCAAGGCTAAGGCAGCTTTGGTGCCCCTTCCTATTATCAATGAATCCTTTAAGAGGGTAGCCGTGAACATAGTTGGGGCTCTAAGTACATCAAGTTGCACGGGGAAAATTATACAAACTGGTTGCTGTGGATTACACAACCAGGTACCCAGAGACAGTGGAAATGTCCTCAATTGAGGCAGAAAAGGTGGCTGATGAGCTCCTGGAAATCTTTAGCTGAGTGGAATTTCTGCAGGAGATTTTGTCAGACCAAGGAACAAATTTCACATTGTCCTTAATGACCAGTTTGAGGAAGAATTGCAGGGTGAAACAGCTTAGTGCTTCGTCCTATCACCCTGAGACAAATAGCCTGGTCTAGTGGTTCAATGGGACTCTTAAAACTATGCTCAGGGCATTTGCTGACCAGGACAAAAGGGAGTGGGATAAATATTTGCCCCACCTCCTGTTTGCATACAGGGACATCCCACAGGAGTCCACAGGGTTCTCACCTTTTGAGCTCCTGTTTGGTCACAGGGCAAGGAGGGCCTTAAATTTAGTCAGGGATGAATGACAAAGCAATCATCCCTCCCAAGGGGAGTCTGTTGTGGAGTATGTCCTAAATTTCAGGGCCAGGCTTAACAAGCTCATTGGGCTCACCCAGGAGCACTTGACCACTGCACAACAGCAACAGAAAGCCTGCTATGACTGTGGGGCCAGAGTCTGAGAGTACGAAGTCGGATAATGAGGGATGGTATTTGTCCCAGTCTGACACAATAAACTGCAGGCAGTATGGGAGGGCCCATTCTCCATAATCAGGAAGCTAAGTGATGTTAACTATGTAGTAAGGTTGCCTGACAGAAGAAGCAGGCAGAGGGTGTATCATGTGAACATGATGAAGCGCTACTATGATAGGGAGGAAATGATCCTCGCTGTGTGCAGCACACCAGAGGAGGGGAATTAGGCTGATTCCCTGATGGACCTTCTTGGGGAAGCCTGGGAGGAATCCTCAGTTAATAACCTCACCCTCTCAGGACAGCTGACACTGGCCCAGGCCGAGGAGATGAAGGGGGTGCTGTGAGCATTTGGGGACATCTTTATGGGGAATGCAGGGTACACCACAATGGTTGAACACCATGTGGACACTGGGGCCAAAGTTCTGCTGATGCAGTCTCCTACAGGGTACCTGAGCGGGTTAAGAAGACCATGCTGAAGGAACTCAGGGAGATGCTGGCCCTTGGAGTGATCCAGGACTCCAGTAGACCCTGGGCTTCACCTGTGGTCATGATCCCCAAGAAGGACGGTACCACATGATTGTATGTTGACTACTGAAGGCTCAACAGCTTTATGGAAACTGATGCCTACTCCATGCCCGGAATGGATGAGACCTTGGATCAGTTGGGGGGAGCCCGGTTCCTGACCATGATAGACCTGACGAAGGGCTACTGGTAGGTGTCATTAACCCCTGTAGTCAGAAGAGGTCTGACTTCGTTATCTCATATAGCTTACTCAAATTCAGAGTAATGCCATTTGGGATGAAGACTGCACCAGCAACCTTCCAGAGGCTTGGGGATTGCATCCTGGGTGGGGCAGGTGAATATGCACTGGCTAACATGGATAACATTGCCATTTATAGCCAGACATGGGAGGATCAATTCAGGCACGTGAGGAAGGTGTTCCACAGACTGTAGGCTGCAGGGTTGACAGTTAAGGTGGAAAACTGCCAAGTAGGCATGGCTGTAGTGTCCTACCTTGGGCACCGGGTGGGCAGTGGACGCATCCATCCAGACCCAGCGAAGGATGATGCCATTCAGGCCTGGCCCAGCCCTGCTACAAATAAACGTAAGGGCGTATTTGGAACAGCTGGTATTACAGGAGGTTTGTCCCTCACTACAGTGATGTGGACAAGACCCTGACAGACCTGATAAAAAGAGAATGCCTGAAAATGTTCTCTGGATAGAGGACTGTGAGTCTGCCTTCTGACAGTTAAAGAAGGTGTTATGAGTCACCCATGCTTTCACAGCCCCTATTATGACTTAAAGTTCATAGTACATGTGAATGCCTCAGACCATGGGCTGGGTGCCATCCTGAGGCTGGTTACACTGCAGGGAATAGGGCACTCCATAGTGTATCTGAGCTGGAAGCTTTTGCCCAAGGAAGAGACATATGGCAAAGTGGAGAGGGAATGTCTGGAGAAAGTGCGTGGGCCCTTCAGAAGCTGCAGCCATATCTGTATGGAAGGAAATTCACTGTGATCACTGATTATAGCCCCTTGATATGGCTCCATAGGACTAGTGGGCAAAACACAAAGTTATTGCACTGGAGTTTGGTACTACGGTCATATAATGTGATCATTCAGCACCACAGTGGGGCGCAGAATGCTAATGCTGATGGACTGTTGAGGCAGGGCCAAGTGCATGGCATATTCCTTTAGGCATTGCCGAGGCCCTACATGAATGGCAGTGTCTCTTGGGGGATGCCCATAAGAGACACACCTTCATTTCTTGGGTGGGGGGAAGATGTGATGAGAAAGGGACGAGAGCCATGTACTCTTTTGATTCATTTATTCTTTTCTGAATATGTATCTGCTTCAGGTCCAAGATGGTTAACAGATCACATGATCAAGCAGCATATGACAGCTCATGTCGGCCTGTGTGGAGGGACTGATGTTCTCGTGGGAAAGCTAACATGAAGGCTAGGGATGAGGCAATAAAGCAATAACCCCAGAGGAGAGTCCTTCCTGGAGAAGTTCCCATGTTGGACAAAGGACCCAGGTGCATGTCATAATGTTAGCAAGGAGGTGCTGAAGGGTGGACACACACACAGACACATTCTCAAAGGGGGCTGGGATAGCATGGAACTGTCACTCAAAGGGAATGACACCCCTCCCCACAGGAGTAAGAAATAAACTGAGGGACTGTAGGAAAGCTCTTCCTCTTGGACTTGGAACATTTGAAACAACAGAGCCCTGAAGCTAGAGGTCTGTTAAGAAAGACAGCTTAGGAACAATGTTTTCTTCAGACAGTGGAAGTAAACAAATAGGTTTTAAAGTGAGAATAGCTCAGATTCTTCTGTCTGCAACCTGTCTTCATAATTTCCAGTTATTTGAATTTCTAGTAAACTGCAATCCTTTTGTCTGACTGTACATAAATCTTGTTGTAAATACTTGTAGTCTTTTAGTAAACCTATTTTTATAGAATCAGTGACTGCTTGTTTTATTTAAAGGGTAATTCTACTATTTCTGCTGGACTCTGCTTGCAGTCAGTCTCTGAAGGGGCCTCTCTACCCACAGTTATTATTGAACTTCTTGACCTTGTGCACAGGAAGAGGTAAGAAACAGGTTTTCCCTGGTTCCTGTTAGTAAAACTACAGTGGTGGTTGTGAACTTGAAGTCCCGGTGAGGGTTTTTCTCACAGCTAGAGATAGTCAACAGAGAGCTGCAACATGATCCAGAGGAGCAGGGTAGATTCTGAAGAGAGACTACAATCTCAACATGTAGTAGTAAAACTTTTATTTTGGACAGGAGATAAAATGACAATGCATTTCAATCCCCATTAGGATAAGTCATATTTTATAAGGTGTTCTAGTAGTAAGATCTTGAATTTCATCATATAAATAAAGACATATATATATTACTGGACATACAAACATTCTCTTAGTACATAACATTTAAATCTTTCATAATTAATCAAAACATGTACATCTTGCAGTCAGTTCTTGTACCCTTTACAGAACCAGTAGACAAGGGGAACCTGCTAGACATGCAAATACATGCAGAGACACATTAGGACAGACACCACAGAGTTGTTCATGTTGAGAAACAGCACAACCACCAGGCCATGAACTGAAGCCTGAACTGGGGAAACTGAAAAAGACAGCAGAATGCATTTTTTTGCAGAGTGGGTGGCGGACAGATGGAAAGGTCTATCAAGCAATGTGGTCAATGCTGAGATTATATCATTGTCCAATACACAATGCAATATCTTCAAGGCAGTTACTGAGAACAAGAGGGAGGCAGTGGGCCAGAAGAGTTCTGGAGGGCAGATCAATTTTAAAGTAGGATGTTAGGGCAGGCGTGATGGACTCAGAGTCTTCTTCTGTCCTCAGTCATCTCTGTTTCTATTGTGCTCATACAAACTCATTAAACTTTTGAACGGAGGTTCACCTCTGACTTATTAACTCTGCACTATTTTAAAGGAAACAGACAAATTAAGGGCAAAGTAGCTACTTAAGCAAGTCAACAGAGAATTGTAAGAAAAAATGACAAGGCATAGGCTAAATGAAAATAAAATAAATAGATGTGTTAAAGGATGCACTAGAGTACTGTATTAGCAGATGCATACTATAAACACTTGCATATGTTTTTTCTACGGAAATGCTATAGTTATGTTCTGGCAATGCTGCTTGTATGCATTGCATAGGACACTCAGTTTACAGATGTTGAATGCTACCATTATGTTTTTAATAATTGTTTCCATGTTTTACACTGTGTATTTTACTTTGATTTTTACTTCATATTTTTTTTTTAAATAAACATTTAAAACACAATCAAATGACTCAGTATAACCAGCATTTGATCTTGTCCTGAGTCCTCCCATGGGACATACTGTAACTGTACTGTAGCTGTACTGAACAAATAAAGTAAATTACTGATAGAACATTGATGGATTAAGAGTGTTATACTCTATTACTAGTCAATCTGCAGGTTATCATGCAACATGAACTGCTATTCATGAACTCTCCTGCATGTACAGTAGTAGGTACAATTTTACCTAGTTACTACATCTTACCTCAAATTGTGCTCTGGTAGGTTTCACATATTCTGCTGATTATTTTGGTCAAGACATCTGTAGTATGTACATGGATATATATGGTAGTATATACAGTATATGGATCTATCACAGCGTCCCTGACCAGCAGGACAATGCAGTGTGATTGGCACACTCCATTGTTGTACTTGCACTTATCTCTTTCACAATATTCCTTCCATTGCCTGTCATCGTAAAGCTAGCCAGGAGCTTGAGGGGAAACAACCAAGCCTTAAACTGCCCTGCAGGTACTGCTTTCTGATGCTGCTAAACATCCTGTCATCGTAAAAAGCTAGCCAGGGCTTGAGGGGAAACAACAAGCCTTAAACTGCCCTACCCAATACACAGCGCCATGATGCTAAACATGGGGGCAGGATTTTCAAAAGGAGGCACAGAGTTTGCATTGAGCCCTGCACCATGAAACTTAGGTTTTGTCAGTGCACCAAACCCCTTTGCCACAACTGCACCTGATTTTCCAATCCTGGGCATAGTTGCGACAGTTTCTGTGTTTGTGCCAAATATCTGGTCCAACCTCTGTAACATAGTCCTGCAGGAGTGGTGCACACTAGACCACAAAACTGTGATCTAAGGACCTGTAAGGGGGCACAAGGGATAGAAATTCCTAGTTTCTGACTGGAGACTGCAGCAAGCCATGTGAGCCATATGTTCAGCGCACGTGGGGCTTACAGCATTCTTGAGGTTACGAAAATCCTGCCCGGGGTCTTTCTTGAATACAGTAAAACAAACTACTGACTTCCTTCTCTAGGCAGGGTGCATTTTTCAGTGTTTTTTATTTTAGTCTTTGGTAACCGGGTAAGGCCCACCAGGCACAGATGCCTGTTTTCAGGGGCAACCCGGAATCACTGGGGTGGTTGTGTGACTTGCTCAGAGTCACACAGTATGCTAGTAGAGGTTGTGGAAATCAAACCCAGGTCAGTCTGCAGCATGTACCAAGTTTATTCACAGCTTGTTACTCTAACCTCAGGGCTATACTGCCAGCCCACTGAACTGCAGGCACTGAACAAGGAATGACAAAACTGACACAGTGCACTGTCCTGACATAATCCAGAACATTTCATATGAACATATGAACATACAAAATTTGCCAGCAGATAAAGGCCTAGAGATCTATCAAGTCTGCTTGAATGTGCAGCTAGCACCCCTTATCTGCAGCTGCCCCCTTCCACCCCTTCCCCTTCATTAACCCTCTCCCTTGTCCTGTCCCATCCCCTTTGAAGCAGTCTACTGTTCTACTGGATACCACTTCTGCAGGTAATGCATTCCACCCAGCTACCACCCTCTCTTTAAAAAAGTGTCCCTCATCTCCCTCCTGAACCTTCCTCCCTCCAGTCTCATATCATGGCCCCTGGTGTCCCTCCCCTCCCTTACTTTGAACAGCCCCTCTGTACCAGTCTTGTTAATTCCTTTCATGTATTTAAAGGTTTCAGTCATGACCCCCCTGTCCCTCCTGTCCTCCAGTGAGTACATGTTCAACTCCCTCAACCTCCTCTTGTATGATAAGTCCTCCAGCCCTTTGATCATCTTTGTTGCCCTGCACTGCACCCCCCCTCCTGTAACTTAATGTCCCTCTTCAGATACGGGCACCAGTACTGCATGCAGTACTCCGGGTGCGGTCTAACTAATGACCTATACAGTGGCAGAATCACCTCTTCCCTCCTCAAGGATATACCCCTTGCAATACAACCCAGCATTTTGTTGGCCTTTGCACCTGCCTTCCTACATTGTGCTGAATTGTTCATTGACCCTGTAATGAGCACCCCTAGATCCTTCTCCTCCTCTGTCTGGGCTAGCTGTACTCCCCCTAGCTGGTAACTCCTCCTTGGGTTCTTCATCCCAAAATGCAGCACCTTGGACTTATTGGTATTAAACCCCAGTTGCCAGGTGTCTGACCAGGTTTCAAGCTTTGCCAGATCATCCTGCAACCCCTGCCATCCCCCTAGGTCATCCACCACCACGCCAACCTTGGTATCATCAGCAAACAGACTGATCTTGCTCTTGATGTCCCATGATATGTCTGCAATGAATATCCCAAACAACACTGGTCCCAACACCGAGCCCTGTGGAACACCGCTTGTCACTACCCTTGGGTGTGAGAGCTCCCCACCAACCACCCTCTGTTGCCTTCCCTGAAGCCAGTTTCCTACCCATCTCACCAGCTTTGCACCCGCCCCTGTGCCTACTAACTTACTTCCCAGCCTTCCATGTGGCACTGAGTCAAATGCCTTACTGAAGTCCAGATACAGGACATCCACTGCATGGGCCCTGTCCAGTTACCTAGTTACCCAGTCATAGAACTCCACCAGGTTGGTTTGGCAGGATCTGCCCCATATGAAGGCATGCTGTCTGCTGTCCTGTAGTACTTTGGCCTCTAGGAGGGCCAACAGCCTCCCCTTCAGGATAGTCTCCATTAGCTTACCCATGATGGGTGTGAGGCTTACTGGTCCGTAGTTTCCCGGTTCATCTTTGGGGCTACTCTTGTGGAGGGGCACCACATGAGCCATCCTTCAGTTCTGAGGTATGCACCCTGAATGTAGTGAGGCATTAAATAGGTCTGCCAAAGGTCCTCCACACATCTTTTATGCTATGCTATGCAGTGATTTTTCAAAAGGTATTGCTACTTAAATGTCTAGCACAACATGAATGTGCATTTCATATAGGTTGTGCATGAACTCTTTGGTAAAAAAAAAAAAAGAGTCTGTATGCCACTGTGTAGCGAGGATTCACAGGTGCAATGAAGAAGAGAAAACAGAAGAAAGGAAAGTGGAAAAAAAGCAGATAGATCAGAAGAAATTTAACTCATTCACACCATAAGATCTCTTTGAAACTTCCACTACTTGTGCTCTGTTTACTCTTAGCACTGCATCCTGGACCTTTCTAAAGAAAATCAAGCCATAATCAGCATGCTACAAACAAATGTGAATACCTCTTTTACTATAAGTGCTACACACAACGTATGAGTGGCAAAGTTGTTCAGTACAACATTACCTCTCCAGTGGTGCTATGCAATCAGTTTAAATCAATTTAGTTTTTATTTTATACTAGCTGAAATACCAAACAACTGATTTTTTTCTGATTTTTACAGTTAAGTGAGGCATGAGAAACAAATGTCAGCCATGCACACCACTCCTTAAACAAATGCAAATAACTCCTAAAGTATATGTGGTAGACAGAAAGTATCAGTGGCAAAATTGTTCAGCACAAAATTACCTTTCTAATGGTGCTATGCAATCATGTGTAATTGATTTAGTTTTTATTTTATATTAGCTGAAATACCAAACAACTGAGTTTTTTTTTTCAGATTTATTCAAGGTGCTTAGGTGAGGCTTGAGAGACAAATGTCAGCCATGCACACGATACCTTAAACAAATGCGAATAACTCCTAAAGTATACATGAAAGACACAAAGTATCAGCAGCAAAATTGTTCAACACAAAATTACCTTTCTAACAGTGCTATGCAACCAATTCTAAGCAATTCAGTTTGTTTAATATTTAGGTAAAACTGCTGACTTCCTCAGACATTTCTAGGCCTGAGTGAAAGTCAGCTGAAATACTCTAAGCGTTATTGTCCTGAGTGGCTATGCTTTCAGGCGCCACCTAGGGCCTATCTAGACCTGAAAAGTTAAGTACAGGTAAGTATAAGAGGTTTTAGAAATTTAGGATAAGGAGAGGGATGTCAGACTATTGGGAGGCAGGTCCAAGGTCCCACAAAGGTTTTGCTGCAACAAGAACATAGGATAGAATAGAATAGTATAAATTTCTATGGCAGTAAGTCAAACCTCTGTAACTGCAGTGGAGATAACTGACCTTTCTGAAATACAAAATATGCTACTTAATCACAGATATCCCACAGAGAAGAAAGGCTGTTATAAAAGTCGAGGAAAGAGTAGAGACAGCTGAAATAGGACTACGGACATGAATTGCTGGGCTTGCAGATGGAGTCCAGGTCAGCTCAGCAAGAAGATCTTGTCCAGGTGATGGAAAATCAAGTACAACAGGAGAAATGGTACAGATTTGACACCCCTGGCAGTTCATTAATTTTCAGGTCTCATATTTCAGGATCACTGTTCCCTCTAACTGGAGGAGACCTAAAGAGACAACAGAATCCATGGTTGAAAGAGCTAAGACTCAAATCCCACTTCATATCATAGAAGAGGAAGGCGGTAAGGAAGCTGAACCTGGCATGCACTGAAAGTGAGAAGAAATCGATTAAAAAGTAGACAAAAGAATAGGAAATTCTCTATGCTAGTGCCAGACAGATAGACCAAGAATCACTGGAATGCATCATAATATAGGAACAAAAGAACATGAGCCTCCTGTTATAGAGGGCTGTGATGGTAGAGGGACTGTGAATCAGATAAGGGGGCTTATGTGGTTGGGGCGAGGGCAGGAGCAACAGTTAGCTTTGTACATGTAAGTGGTGTCAGCAGTGTCTGTTTTTCTACAGTATTTTGAAAGGCTCGAGCAGTCAAACTGTCAAATCTTCACCCCAAGTGGGTGTGCATTGCAGTTCATAGTCCATTGGTGAAAGAGTACCTTTAGCTCCACCCCAGTGATGCAACCCATAATGGAAGCACGTGAATAACACTGTCAATCATTATCACTAAAGTAACCGGAGCTTTCATTTGAAATTCAATGTTTTACAGGACTAATTTCTTTGACAGGCTATAAGTTACTGCTTTACCCACAGTGAGTTTATACAACATATGAAAGTTCAGGTTACAGTGTTTATACATTTATGGGGGTGCTTATCAGGACACTGAGGGAGGCAGAGGAATCTAAATTTAAAGCCATATTTGATAATCTGATAATGGATTACTAACTGAATCTCAGAGTCTGAGTTATTATCACACTAGAGGAGATGAGATTTGATCCATGGGTTGAGGAGTTAGGATGAGACAGTGGGGGTCAGAGCTGGTGAGGTGGGAAGACAGTTCCATTTGATGCCGGGATGTAGCATGGGGGACTGGCACTTTGTTCTATTTATTATGATTCATGTTTATATTTCCCTGAAAGGCTTGATATACTTAACTGATTCTCCTGACATGTTGCTAGTGATTGCACAAAGGGATTGCAAACCTCCATGAAGAATGTGTGTGCTAAGCCCATTCACCATCTGCAGAATTTAGTTTAAAGACATTAAAATGACAATATCACCCAGGACATAGAAAAAGATAATCTCTATCAGCCAAGTTGTTGAGCTCTGAGAAGTATGAAAAGGCTGATGTCCCAAAACAACCAAATGCGCATCTAAAAGAGAACATTAAGCAGCAGCTATACAAGTGTGTCTCTGCCACACAGGTTTTCCAGGGTCCGTTCTGCTTCTCAATGGAGCCTGTGTTAAAACCTTAAGAAGTACAGAGTTTCAGTCCATTTAAAACTAAACAGTGACTTTTGCCCTCCTTTAGTATCTGCTTCAAGCAAGCTGGCATTAAAAGGATTTTTAGCTGCATTGTCAGCCTCTCACAGGCACTGTTTCAGCTGGAAGTGAGTGAGGGCTGGATGCAATGCATGTGCTCAGTGAGGTGCATTTAGTTATTTCTTGAGGTGCTTTCTGTGTTCCAGTTCAGTCACAGATGCAGCTACGTAAATGTTATTTTCAGGTGGATGCTGTGTTGCCCAGAAACTCTTATATTTGAGGAACTCTTTTCAGTTAGCTGTTGGATCCACTTAGTGAGGTGCTATGTAAACAGCTGCAGTCGATGAAAGGAACCTCCTCTCACACATTTGTGGAGGAAAGACTGTACAGGATACTTCCTGAGGAAGGTTGTGTTCACTTGGCTACCACACAGCTGTGACAGTTCTTGCCTGAACGGGTGGGTGGAGGGCCAGTACTGGTTACAGGTCTGCCCAAATGCTCGGGTATGGAAAGGCACATGCAAAAGAATGGGCAGGTGGGCCGTAATGGCAAATACTTGATGCAGGGTTACTGATGGCAATCATTCAGTGCTTAGGTGCATTCAGACCACAAAACTGTTTTCCCCATGCACTGCAGATGCTATACTACATAGAAAAGCAACAAAAAAAGAAGAAAAAGTACCCTTTAATCTATATTTTATCAGGATTACAGGGCAACTATTTTTTAACAAATTTCCACAGGGTTTTGCAGTTAAATGTTTTATTGTTTTAAAAAAAATCATAATCAGTGAACATACAGAAGAGAAAAAGCAAGGCTATGCACATAAGATATACCAGCATAGAATAGGATAAGTAATACAATCATAGATAACAAGCAAAACTCAATACAATACTGTATATAGTGCTAGTGGTCACTTAATGCATTCAAGTATTGTAGGTTTAAGAGTAGCATAATGCAGTTTAAAATAAACTAGGGGAGTAAAGTACAATGATGCATTTAAGCACTGTTCTGTAATAAGTGGGTCACATTCTATGCAGTATGTTATAAAGATAAAGAGAAACACTAAAGTGTACAACTAATGAGAGACATACTACAGACATACCACAATCTTAAAAAAGTTGTATGACAGATTAATAAGGTTGTAACAGTGTCTTTATACCATATCTTATATTAGTAAGGAAAGGGGTATAACCTAGATAGATGTAAAAGTATAGGTGACTAGGAGGAAATTATTTAGTAACTAGCTAATTTAGAAAACTCCGCTAACATAGATCGTACACATGTGATTGGTCTAAAGTCAGATCAGTGAGGCGCTCAAGGGAAGCCTGCTGTGACAAGCCTTTAAGGATGTCTGAAAGGTCAGGTAGTGTGGTAGATTTCCAGTGAATTAAAATGAGCCAGTTTACTTGCACAAATAGGAGGTTTAACCAACTGTGTTGGAACTTGGATAAATTGTGATCTGAGGTGTTAATAACACAGAGCAGGAAATATTTAGGATCGAAAGTGAATTTGTGACCAACAATTTTGATTGCAAATTGATAGACATTATGCCAGAGTTTGGAAATAGGTGCACATTCCCATAAAATGTGAAATTTCCACCAGGGGAATTGCAATGCCAACAGTGGTCATTGTCTGAAAGACCCATATGGTGTAATATAGCAGGGGTTCTATACCAAAGATGGAGAATTTTGACCTGGATAAGCAAGCTACAAGCATCCTTAAAAGTATTGTGACATACTTTCCAGCAGTCGTTCCATTGAGCGTCCGTGATATTATATTTCAAGGATATGCACCATTTATTTTTAGCTGTTAGTGATTGATTTATTAGATTATTTCTAATGTGTTTATATATCCTACTGGTCCAATTAGCTGATGTCTTATTCCACCGAGATACATAATGTTCTAGGGAAGACTGAATATGAATATGATGGAGGAAGGAAGAACATGCAGAATGTAGTTGCAAATGTTTCCAGAAGTAGCCATTGGGTATGTCCCATTTGGCATGAATTTCAGAGAATTGGCTTAAACTTAGGGTACTGGCATTCAGAATGTCACCTAGAAAGTATATACCTTTATTCTTCCATACCTGGCAAAATATTGGGTGATTATCAAGAGAGATACTATGATTGCCCCAGATAGGAACAAAGGAGAGAGGGGTTGGGTTAGAGTCTAACCATTTATGTGTTTTGAACCAGTAATGGACCAAAGGAGCAATAATGGGATTTTATTTTAATTTAGGGGGTAGGTATTGTAAATAAAGATGGTGGGAACATTTCCGGGAGATAATGAAGATTCCACTTCTACCCAAAGTGGGGTTTGAGGTGTGAGTTTTTTTTTTTTTTCCATTTAAACTTTATTAATTTTCAGCAGAGCAAATAAAACCAGGACTTACATAATAGATATACACAGCCATTAATAAATGTCCCGTCATATACAATTGAAATTTACTCTGCCCGAGGTGTGAGTTTTTCTAACCATCTGATAGTTTGAGAAGCATGGAAGGCCCAAAGGTAAGCCAGAAACCAAAGTAGTCCAAATCCCCCTTTAGTCCAATGAGAGCAGAGTTTGTGTCAGCTTAACCAAGGGACCTTCTCTTCCCAGATAAAACCCAATTAATTCATCAATTTTTCCTAACAAGTTGGAGGGTAACCTTAAGGTAACATTTGCAAAGAGGTAAAGTATCTTAGGAGTTATAGACATTATATTAGCAGCTATTTTACCAAAGAAAGAAAGAGTGAGTAACTTCCATCTATCTAAGGTGGTTTTAATATTTGTAATAATAAGTTAATTTGTTTCCCAAATGTTATCTGAGTTTGGGGAAATTTGTATCCCTAAATATGTGACTACAGGGTTTTGAATATGTCAGGGCTTTAGATAAATTTTGCTAAATGAATAGATTTTATCTATTTATTTAGTTTTAGTTAACCGGGTAGGTACACTAGACAGCATAGCTGCCTATTTTCAGGTACAACCTGGGAGATTACAACAAAGGTATGTAGACAATAGAAGATACAAGAAAACATCATGGGAACAAGTAGAAGTCAGACATAGTACACTTATACAAAATTTTCAGCAATGACAGTACATTTGCTTACACTTAGAATCCCCCTGCCCCACATAGACAAATATGATATTGCGTAGCAGCAACTAAATATTTCTTATATTCTATTAACAGCTGGTAGGAGCCATCTAAACTATGAAATGTAATTTCATTTGACATGCATAGTAGGCAGCAAGAAATGCTATAGGTCTGAAGTTGGAGTTATGTATTACAAGGTGAACTTGGTAGGGAAGGGTGTAAAAAACAGTTTGTCTTGGGATCACTCTTGAATGGCCTGAGCTAATGTAATCAGATGGATTCTCCCCTTATTTACTGCTCTCTATTGGACAAATAGAACATATCTCAATTTTCAGAATTAGAGATTAATTTTATTGGATGCCACATGTAATGATTATATGTATATGAGGAAGATAGTACCCTACTAGAATGTAAAGGCACTATACCTCAAGTGCAATTTCCGTGGGCTGGAGGGATCCTTGATAGTTTAATAATACTGGCTGTACATCCTTCTTTCTCCTCGGCCCATGTAGAGTTTTAGACAATAAACGTAGCAGATTATTTCAGAAAAAATGCTTGGATATATTTAGCACTTTGTTATATTTTACAGAAAGAAGTTATATTCATAAAGAATTAAGATGTAACCCTATTTAAAATAACACTGCTTATCTACATGTTATCAGTTGTTAACAAATTGTGTGGTGTTTTATATATTTCAACTTTGGTTTGATTTATGGTTCTTGATGGTTCTTCCCATACTAGCAGCTTTTATGAAGGTGGGTGAGGACGACATACTCGGGAAGCAGCTACACAGGTGTGCAGTTTCTTTCTGTTCAAGCTTAGGAGGTAAGATGGTCTTCTCAATTTTATAGTGCATGTGACTTGACTCTTACATCACATGATGGCTGAATTAAAGTTTTTCTTGGAACATACAGGGAATAAATCATCCCATTAAAAAGAAAAAAATGTTATCCTTTTTGAATTCGGTTAAGTGTAATGTAGCTATGCTCCAAGAAACCCATTTGTTACAGCCTGAAGCAGAGAAACTGAAAAGGGAAAGGGTGAGGACAGAATGCTCAAGCCCCTTTTCTTTCAAGAATGGGGAGTGTCCATTTTAGTCAGAAGAGGCTGTCCTTACAAATTGAACATAGTTTAGCGGACAAGCAACTGAGATGGATTTTAGTCAGAGGGAAATTATGCCAGAGAGTTGGTTTCAGGCTGCATTTATGGGCGAACGTAGATGATCCAAAATTCTTTGTGGAGTGCCTGCAGACAGTATAGAATTTAGCACAAAGCAGCAACTATTTGGTTAGAAGGGATTTTAACTGGGTAATGGATCCAGTTCTGACAGAACATCACTTGAAAGAGGCAACCCTGCCCACTCAAAAGCCAGAGAGGAGATTAATAGGTTGTGTGAAGAACTTCAACTTGTAGATAGCTGGCACTTGGGCCACCCGAGGGCACGAGAAAATGTATTTATTTATTGAGAAATCAGAATTACAACTCTTTGAGTCATATACTCTTTTGCAAAGGCTCCTCATCAGTTAACATGGTATACAGATAGAATACAAGATATATTGAGTAAGGGTACAGTACTGATAATCAGTCAGTATGACACATTAGGCAGTGAGAAAGAGGTAGCAAAACAGCCCAGTGTCTGGTACATACAACAAATATGGAAATATGGCAACTGTTCAGCCATTGAATAATACAGTGCAGCAACAAAATACAGACATAAGTTGACTTGTTCAACCATTGATAATAGTACAGTGCAGATAGACATATACCAGGAAGCTTAACAGAGATGAGGAGTATAGAAAATATAGTGCAAATAAGCACAAACTTACTGGGGCAATCACACGTGGAGTTCTTAGTGAGAAAAACCTTGAGTGAGGTTTTGAAAGGGCCTACTGTATCTTAGAGTCGGCGGAGAGATCTGCAGGTAGGCCATTTAGCCAGTAGGGGGCTCTGGGATAAAAGGCTCTTTGGGCTCAAGGATGTCTTGCAGTGAGAGACCAGAAAAAAGGCATTGGTGGAACTCCTTGAATCTCTGAGGTAGGGGAGGGCTGGATGAGACCATGCATGCTGGGCGGAGTTTCCACTGGATTTTTTGGCAAGGAGGCAGGTATGATATTTAAGTCAGCATTCAAAATTTAGCCAGTATGAGCGACTGTAGAGCCACATGTGTGGGTCATTCCGTCACAACCTGTCACTAGACGACAGGCTTTGTTAAGAGCTGTCCTTATGCAAGCAAGAGTAGTATTATCTGCTGAGCCATAAAACACAATTCCATAGTCCAGCACAGAGAGGATCAAGGATGACACAGCAAAGCGGAGTGCTTCAGGGGGCAGATAGTGTTTGAGCTGATAAAGGAGGCCTATTCAGGAGTTGATGGTGGAACAGAGGAGATGGATATGTGCATGATAAGTAAGGGAGGAGTCAAGGGTGAAGCCCAGGTATTTAAAAGAGTTGACTTGCTCAAGAGGAGAGCCTTGGGAGGTGAGGACAGATAGTGAAAAGCCATTGAAAGGGTTTTGATGGTTGTCAAAAATCATAGTTTTGGTTTTTTATAGTTAATACAAGCTGGTGTTCCATAAACCAGGCTTCGGCTTCAGCGAAGGACTTTTGGAGGGCATCCTGCAAGGGTAGAGGATGAGGATTACTCCAGAAAATGACAGCATCATCGGCATAAAGAAGTAACTGACTGGAGCAAGCCATGGGCAAGGAGTTTAGAAAGAGGCTGAAGAGAAGAGGACCCAGGATGGAGCCTTGCGGGACACTGGACCAAACTGGGAGGCAGAAGGAGACAGTAGAGTTAATTTTGACTGTCATGACCTATTAGTTAAATAGCTCTCAAACCAGGTCTTAGTGTCGGTAGACAGCCCCACAGAGGCAAAGGAATTAAGGAGAAGGCACGATGAGCAGTATCAAAAGCCTTAGTTAGGTCGATGTAGACTGACCCAACTAGGTGACCCTGATCAAAGGCCTTGTTGATATAGGAGGTATATTCAAGTAGGGCTGTGGTGGTGCTGTGGCCCTTCGAACCATGCTGCTCAGGACATGGGAGATCATATTTACATATATGTGATATGTCCAACTTGCTTAAGAGGAGATTTGAGTCAAATTAATAGGGAGATTGGCCTGCTAGTAGGGAGGTGTTGTAACATCATGAGTTTGTCCTTAAATGGCATCAAAAAACAAGAAGAAAGCATTTAAAAATATTTAATATATTTTATTTTCAAATCAAATCAAATCAAATTTTATTTAACCAGGCATCAACACCGTTGAGCAAGCTCATTTTCAAAGTGGTCCTGGACAGAGAACAGTACAATACATAGACATAGCAATACAGAAATTGATAACATCAGCAAAATACAGTACAAGGCTGAGTGCAGAGTACTTGAATCTGTCATAGGGTCTCCCAGTTAAAGTTTCCAAATAAATATCATAGGAGAATGAGGAGGTAAAATAAGGTACTAAACTATATAAAGGCTAGAGGCCACAGGAGGATGTATGGGGGTAGAGGGATGGATGGTGTGCTAGGGAGAGAGGGAGTTGAAAGCCAGGATGTGGAGGAGGGACTGGGATTGCTGGTTAACCTGAAAGGGATAAAAGAAGGTGGCATTCTAAGGCTTATTAATGTGAAAGCACCAGTGACTGAAATCACAGATTACCTATAGCAGCTGCAAGGTTCCCACAAATACTCAACTAGCAAGACTTTGAATGTCAGAAGGCTTGGCATAGGTGCGAGCTTGAGTGTGCCTTGCATAGTGTTCAAAAGTGAAGGGAGAGCGAAAAGTTGATTGCGGTTATTCCGTGGTTGGTTTTCATTCTAGGCAACTGGAAGCAAAGTGTAGCATGTCGTCTGAGGCCATAGGAGCCATTGGCACATTTGAAAATGCTAGAGATGTGTGCAGGAAACTTGTCAGAGAGAGCTCTATAGAACCAGAGGAGAGCATTTATTTTTCTCCTTGTTGAAAGTGAGGGCCATCCCACCATTTGGTACAGAAGACAGTGGTGGGTGCAAAAGGGCTGGTTAAAGATTAATCTTAGGGCTCGGTGGTAAAGGGTGTCAAGTTTATTTAGCACTGAAAGAGGGCAGTGTTTGTAGAGGAAATCTGCGTAATTGAGTAAAGGTAGGAAAGTGGTTTGTACTAATCTCTTTCTAGCTTCTATGGTAAGCAGGTGTTTAATTCGATATAATAGGCGAGTCATTGTCTTAGTTTTTCAAGAAGGAAGCTTTTTGTCAAGAATAAGCACTAAAAGAATCAACAACTAGTTATACAAAGTTATCACTTACATTGTGCATCACTAATTTACGTTTTATGTGTCTTTATCTGCCAAAAACCATGAATGGATATTTTGGATATAATTTTACTTAAGCAGGAGATTTTGTTTCCTGGGAGGAGGGGGAAGGAGGGAGTTCAGTCAAAAACCAGGAGTCTCCTGTGAAAGAGGAGATATCACATGTATGTATTTATATAAGTGTTCATTGAGTTGGTCAGCTACAATTTTTCAAGGGCTTTTGGAGAGAGGGGCAAAATGGAGATGGGCCAGTAATTAGAAGAGAAGGTATGTTCACCATCCTTTAGAAGCCGGAGTGATGACAGCCCACTTCAGAGGAAAAAATCCTGAACAAAGGAAGAGGTTTAGGATTTTAATGAGGGGATTAGGACAGTGTCGAGAGATAGGTGAAGAGGTTTTAAGTCAAGGGAGTCATCACTAAGACACTGGAGATGTAAGTTTTGCCTCTCTGAGTGATATAACACGAAATCTGAAAGGCGTGGAACTAGCAGGGGAGGGGGAGCAGGCAGGGAGGAGATACCTGTAGGGGGTAGAGGATCAAAAAACTTTGGAGGGAGCACACTGCTGAGGTCAGAGAAAGAGGAGTTTAAGGTATTGGCAATTTGCAGTGGGTCTTGGGTAATCGTTACACTTACTGAGAGTTGGGAAGGTGGAGGGGACAAGGATTAACCATTTTAGTTCTTTGATAGTAGTAGTAGTAGTAGTAAGATTTATCGTTAGGCTAAAAAGCCATTACAATGTCTTGAAAATTACATACATTTCATACAAAAAGCAATATAAAAAATACAATATCAATTAGACATACACTGTAATACACAATGTCGTAATACATGGGATATACATTTTATAAATTAAAAATAATAATAACAGGAAGTCAGATTATATAAATCTAACAAATAGTAAATCCCAATCAGATTATCTAAAGACCAAAGGACAGCCATCAGGCCAAAAGGCACCATAACTGTCCAGTTCATACCAATGAAGTTTACCACCACCATTAACATCCTGTCCTATCAACAACTGACCGATAGCCAGATAGACATGCTGCAATATTAAGGCAACCATTAAAGTTACCATGCAGCACATGCTGCTCCGTACCCTGCAGACCACTTCCTATCCGGTCACTCCCATTGAAATATACCCAAGGCATTGAATGAAACAATGATTCATGATGGGTCTCATCTGATCATACAGTGTCCACTCTGTTCCAACCTAAAAGCCAGTTGGGCCTGCTAGCATTAGGACCCATCCATTAGGTACCATGCAGTGCATACTGCTCTGTGCCCAGGGATCACCCTTCATCCAGCTACACCAGTCGGCTAATATTGAGGATACGGCAGGACTCCGTATCACAGTCCAGTCCCATTAATCCTCACCATATCACCACTATGCTTCTCTAATAGCCAATTGGACACATCGGCCTTAAAGCACGTCCACTGGGGCACCATGCGACTCATGTCGCTCTGTGCCCCACTGATTGCTTAAGTTCCAGCCTCTTCCAAAGGCCACTCCTACAGTTAACAGTGGGGCTCCATGTCACAGGTGGAGGACTTATAGTAAGTGAATTTGTTCCGCCTGGAGCCAAAAAAGTCTCAGGATAATCCCATGTTTTTAGTAGAAACTCCTAATGGCTAGACTAAGAATACACAATCATATCAGTCCAAACACCAAAAAAATAGGCAAATAGGCAAAAATAATTATTTTGTATTCAGAGATCCATTCATTTTTAGATCTTATGTAATCTTATACATCGTCTACACATTGCACAGCATAGAACATAGCATCCTTACTATTTAGTATATGCTGCAAATACAGCTGTATATCCATGAGCAATTTAAAATTTAAAATTTTAACATTCAATTGGAACAAGCAGTAGCTTTATCAGACTAACGTAATATAATAGAGTCACAAGCTACTGGCTCCAAACAGGAGTCCATGAAATGGCTCAAACTACCACACATTTCCATTTCTCGATATAGTCACACTGCAGTTCCACACTCCCTGACAGGAATCCATATTTAAAATAATAGTTTGTTTAAATAAAAGTTGGTAGCACATTAATCAACAAATAGAAACCAAAATTATATTTTGGGTCTCTGATTTAAAACATGCAGCCTTTCCTATGAATCAAACTAAATAAATGACAATTTCATTGATTAGTGCACCTATTAGGGTGCTTATTAGATTCTGATTTACTTGTCCATACAGATATTATGACTGCATAAACAGATAAAAGGACAAAAAGTTACCACAAAGAACTTTCACAGGTAAAATAACACAACCATTATTTGTAACAATCGGTGAAGCATGATCTAAATGCAATGGGGTCCTTAAATCTTCTGAATTTAAATTCCTAAAAATAGTTTGGAAAAAGGCTCTTAGAGAGTTCAGGTGACTCGCATAATTCAATTTTAACCTAAAAGGGTACAAGTATTCACTTGCCCATATACCATACTTAGAGCTTAAGAATTAAGGCCCTAATCAAGGCCCCGATTAATCAAGACCAACTTAAACAGTATACAGTTCAAAAATCCAGTGAAGACAAACAGAGGACAGAAAAAGGCTCTATTTTGTATCAGAGTCCATCTTTTATGTGCATGGTTTCCTATCACTTAGAGGGTCCATAGGAAAGTCAGCGAAATGTCCCGCTGTTCACGCTCTAAACATGCCTTTAAGAGCATCGACAACATACTCCTCAGACAATAAGGCTGCTATGGATTAAAATGCTAATAAGTGAAATGGCACTACAATTTTCTTTCTATACAAATTACAGCAGTTTCTAAAAGTGCCATGTGACTCTTTAAATTAGGAGTCCAATCAAGGCAGTCAGAGGAGTAATTATCTTAGCTCAATATCAAGTCAAAGACTATAAAAGGAGACAATATTTTCTTCAGTGTTTCTACCTTGTTTCAGCATTTATAAACATTGGAAACAATCCGCCATAGCCCAAACAGGTAAATTACCCTTTATCTTCACCCGTGTGCATAAATAAATTTCCACACTCACCAATCATGCAGAAATACGAGCTCCTAGTGAAATTTTCACTCAATATTTATTTGAGGAAAATAGAATGATCCTTGCCCTCTTAAGAACACACTGGCTCCTTTTTTCAGGCATCATTACTTTAAATAATTCCACTCAGCCACGCATTTGAAGCAGTATTCTATCTTCAGTCTCCTTTCTCCCATCTTAACCATTCCATGGCCACACCTGCAAATTAAACAGAAGAAAAGTGCTCCACTGAGCGTAATTACCTCAGGGTAGGAAAAATTAAAAAATTAAGACAATCCTCCCTCCTAGGTAGTATTGGCATACCTTTAGCAAGCCAATATCAGGCATATCAGCATAAATGCTATTCCATTCTCCATGTTCTCCTCCTCTCAATGCTGCTAGGGTCACATCACATGCTCTAGAGAAGTCTGTTCTTTCCTCCATAAGTTCCAGCTGCGTTTCTAATTTCTGAAAACGCCGAACGCCAGAAACCGAAAATCTATCAGCTTAAAAACTCAGGTTGCTAAATTTATTTAGCAAACTCTCCATGAGAGAATTACTAATGTCACTTGCCAAAGGAGATAAGAGCTATGTTATTTAATGCTCTGCACTCCTAATATCGACCAAAAGCTCAAAAGAAAAAGCGACCAGTCCATCGAGACATCAACCAAATGGTATTACTCTGCAACTAAAGTTGTTCCAAAGTCTCCACATTATCTCTGGTTAAAAAATAACACTAGTTTCATTCATAATTTTTAAAATAAAGCTGAAGTTTTCAATGACTTTAGTAAAATTGGGAGACTCGGGCAGCATGGCGTTAGGCAGAGCAGCAGTGCAGCCATCTTGCTGCTCCACTGCTCCTTGTCTTCTTTGATAGTAGCCCAGAATATGTGCCCAGAACCCCCAGCAGAGGTGAGGGCATTCTGATAATAAATGGCCTTGGCCAGTCGCAGGGCACTGGTACATTTGTTCCTTGCTTCCCTGTACTGTTATTTGTCAAGGGGCAGACCTGATAAAGGGTAATATGCCATAGACTATCCCAGTGGCTCATGAGGTCTAGAAGTGCCTGAGATAACCAGGGAGTAACACAGTTTTTCACAACCTGTTTAGAAACAGATGTAAAAAGGTCACAGGCAGAATTAAAAGTGGTTATGAAATAGGCATGGGCAGTATTTATACACCCTGCAGTGTATATGGGTGAGCAGTCACAGTATGACAGGTGTTTTTTTAGCTGAGCTAACTCACATCAGTCTCACCTTAGTCGCTGACAGAAAGTAGTTTTGGAGGGTGGGTTGGGAGCCTTGCAGGACCATGAGCACAGTACAGTACAGGGGAGTTGTCACTGAGGACATCACGGAGCACTAGGATCTTTCAGATTATCTTAGGGTGGTTTGTAAAAATTAGGTCCAGTGATGTTGCGGTCCCAGTCTTCTGCTTAAGTCTTGAGGGGGATTGAATGACTTGAGTCATATCCATGGCCAAAATGGCATCTTTGAAAGGGGCAGCAGGTGGAAATAGCCAGTTTGTGTTGAAGTCACTCATGACTAAGATCTCACTCTTGGGAGGGAGAACTGAGAGGCAATTTAAGACTGCAGAGATGGCTTGTTTTTGATTACGTGGGGGAATATAAACTACAATGACATAGAGGGTTTTACCAGGATTTGCCGGTGAAAGCTTTACTGAGAGTACCTGGGCCCCAAAGGCAGGAGGGGGAGTGTGGATGACCATGGCCTGGAGGGGATTCTGAATATAGAGCGCACAACCCCCCCCCCATTTACCCTGATGATCCAACCACAAAACAGAGTACCCATTTAGGGCTACTTGGGAGTCCCCAGTAGTAGTGGAGAGCCAGGCTTCAGCTGGGGTGTCTTAGCGTACACTGCACTTACCCTCCAGTATTGGTAGTGAAACCAGTACTGGACATCCTCTCACCATGCTCTCTCCCTGTCCCTCCCTCCCTAAGGGTTCACCCAACCATCTAGATACCTCCCCCCACTCCAGTGCAACCAACCCCTTCGTCTTTGCCCCCGCTGGCATCTTACTTCTGTTTGCACTTATCGCATCTCTATGTATTTTGCTGCTCACCGCCGTGCTCACCCTGTATGTTCCACAGTTGTATTTATCATGTGCTAATCACCTCTAATGCTGTTTTGCTACCTATTCATTCCAGGTTATGTCTGTTATTTTCTTTTTGACATTTTTTTTAAATTTAAGTTTATTGATTTAACATAGTAAGAATAAGCAAACCATTATTCAGACATGACCAATACTCATATATAGTATAAATGAGGAAAAGAAAGAAAACCCACCCTCACAAATCCCACCATCCCTCCTCCCCTCCAGAACTACCCACCCAACCACCCTTACCACTCATAACACACCCACCCTACAAACATCATCCTAGAGTGTGCAAAATTAGTGCATAACTGAGTCTGTTGGCTATACCACCACTACATACTAGTCTGTTCACATAGGCAAATTAGAAGGAGCAAGTGGAGAACAGAAAAAAAAAGAAGGGGAGAAAAAAAAGAGCAGAGAGAAGGGGAAGCCTTGTTGGGCACCCCAGGAGGCATCAAGAGATCACTGATGTAAATATAGAGTATACATTTTACCCCATCTTTTATGGAACAGATCCATACGTTGCGAAAACTGGCCATAAGTCTTTCCGTATTGAAACACATTGAAAGTTCAGTCAGCCATTCAGAATAGGTCAGGATGAGCTGATCGGTCCAATGCTTGAGGACCAACCTTTTGACCACAATGGACACCAAGGCCATGTAATATCTACTTTCCAGGCAATCTATGCTGGAGTAGTCACCTAAAATACAGATATCAGGCGTAAAAAGGTTGGTAAGGCCAAGCATCGGATCAAGTTTGTCCTGAATAGAGGTCCACAAGGGGGCCACTTTAGGACAATGCCAGAAGATATGAAGTGAATTCCCTACTGTGTGAACACCTAGAGCAGAGAGAAAGGGAAAGTTTACTGAAAGGGAATAATTTACTTGGGATGTAATACATTATTTAGTATATAGTATTGGGTGAGCCTAAATCTGTCCTGGTGTGGTATCTATGTAAGTCTCTCCAAATTGGGTCCAGTTAGGGTGGAATCTGGAGTAGGGACGACCAGATGCAGGAGCCTCAAGCGTTCCGGGAATTTGTAATCCAGTAGATATGAGTAAATTGATGAGACTGTTATTTTCTTGTATGTTAAATTTGACTTATACTGTCAGCTGCCTATCCAATTCCTGTTAAGCCTGTTATCTCACTGTATGTAAAGTGACTCCTTCACTGTTCTTGTATGCTTCTACCTATGTAACCCTCCCGGGTTGCACCTGAAAATAGGCACTTGGCTGTCTAGTGTGCCTTACTCGGTTAACAAAAGCAAATAAATAAAGCCAGGACTTCAGGCTTATGCTGTGCAATCCAGCCCTGGAGGGAGTCAAACTTTTTTTAGTAAGCTACAGACATTTAGTGAAGCGAACAGGAGGCCCCTCTTTTTTCACCTAGAGTGGGTGTTTGAGGGGATGGCCCTGAGTTAGAGTGAACATTCCCAGAAAATAGAAGGAGGAGGAGGATGTGGTGAGTAGGGCCATTTTTTGTAGCTTGCATTCCCAGGCAGTGGCAGTGGGGGAGGATATGAACTAGAAACCAAAAACTGGGATAGGAAGTGAAGCTATGTGTGAGGCCATGAGGAGTGTAAAAGGGGGGCGGTAGGAGGGGTGGTGAAAGGTATCACTGAGAGGCAGATTCAACTGGGGATACCAGGAGGAGCAGGCACCCCTGTACTGATTACCAGTGAGAGGTGGGGGAGTGGAAAAAGAGAGCCAAAGGGGAAAAGTCAGGTCGGTGGGGGGAAGTGATGGTGTGCAATAGACTGATAAGGAGTAGGTAAACAAGGGGAGCTATAGCTGGGGAGTGCTTCAAAACAGGTGACTACTGGGACTAGGGGCCCAGACAGTATCAGGAGAGAGAATACAGTACAGTGAAAGAGGAGAACAATAAGGAGGTGGAGGAGGCATAGGACACAATGTGAAAGAAAGAGAATATACAGAGTCAGTCTCAGAGTAGTGTAGCAGTAGGGTGTGTCCAGCTATGATGCGGTGGGTTGCAGGCTCAAACCAGATAGGGGGAAAGCAAGAGATGGATCTGAAAGCTGGCAGAGTGAGGGAGATAAACTAGAAAATGAGAGTGGTTAGGGAGGGAGTATAGTGAGCAAACAAAAGGGAGCAGGAGAGGCAGAGGAATTCAGGAAGCACAAAACTGACCCCTGGTGGTCACTAAGTGTAATTTGCAGGTGGAGTAATGGGCTCTTAGTCAAAAAATGATCACGTAAGTAGTGACATCAATAAATGTAGGGGCGGCCTTGGGTTGGGGGGGTCATTGGGTTGGGTAGGGAGTCGACGTGAAGCATCGCCGAGTAAACACCTTAGAAGGCAGTGCAGAAAGGGAGGCAGTATATCACCTTTGGTATCTGGCCTAAGCTATCTGCTCCCACTGTGGTCACTCCAACGATAAAGAAGGTAGACTGAGGGTGGAGGGTTCCAGCATGCCTAGATAGGAGGGAGAAACTAAAGAATCCGATTACAGGAGCACTGGCAGGAAGCCAGAACAGAGAGGAACACACTGTACATTCATGGCTCGTAAAGGTTGGTCAGGACACTCATGAGAGACCCAGGGAAGTAAATACAAATCAAGGTAGGTCCCAGATTAATGCTCAAATAACACTTGGTATGCAGGCTGTCGACACAGTACAAATCCCCACACTACAAAAACAGGCTAAAAACACAGTACAAATCCCCCAAAATACACTGTTTCCCCAAGAGATGCTGCTGTCCCAACAGCAGGTCTCACCCCACAATGGTAGCAACATGCCTTAAAGTACCTCCAAGAAAGACCCTGATCCACACAAACAACAGCACAAATGTCCAGACAGTAAGGGCAATCAGTCATTCACCAATAAAGGAGCATCCAAATATCACCTTACAAGGCAGTGCAGAGAGGGAGGCCATGTGTTACCTTCAGTATCTGGCCCAAGCTGTCTGTTCCCGATGCGGTCGCTCTGATGACAGAGAAGGTAGACTGAGGGTGGAGGGTTCCAGTGGGCCTTTGGTATCTGGCTCAAGCTGTCTGCTCCCGTTGCGATCGCTCCAATGACGGAGAAGGTAGACTGAGGGTGGGGGGATTCCAGCAGGCCTTTGGTATCTAGCCCAAGCTGTCCACTCCCATTGTGGTCGCTCCGACGATGGAGAAGGTAGACTTTACGTTCGGCTAGATTTCAATCTTAAAGCCATCTAGATTATTTTTGGGGGGCTTCCATGGTGCCACAGAAGTGGTAGATACCAAAATCCACTTATTATTCCTATTTGACCATGCTCCAGTCTCAGTCTCAATTTTGTTACAAAATATTATTGGAATAACTCCCAGATGGTGCTTTAATCTTTTGTTATTGAGATCTGAACAGTTTACCACTGGGATTTCAAAGAAATCCAGTTGTACTTGACCTCAGTATCCAACTGGAAACCTTCCTGGATACACTATGGGAAACATTCAAGGCTTTTTCCAGAGGTAGGATAATCAACTAAGCAAAATAAAATAAAAACAAAAACAAACTGTAAGAGATCTCACAAAACAGTTAAAGGATCTTGAAAGTGATTTATATAACACAGACAACTCATCTAACTTAATGATCCAAAACATCACAAAAACTTAGTATGAACTTAATACTATCTTACATAAGAATGCAGAAGAGCAATGTTTTTTCTTAATCAGAATTACTGGGAAAATGGTGAATGTGCATCTAAACGTCCGGCCTACTGCTTAAAAAAAGACAAGCTCAAATTCAAATTTCATATATCACAATGCTAGATGGGTCTTTATCCACTTCCACAAGGGAGATTAATACAGTGTTTTTCAACTTTCACAGTTCCCTATATTCTACACAGACGAAGGCTTTGTCAGAGGAGCGTGACAGGTTCTTTGCAGAAGTTGAATTGCCTCAGGCTCCGGCCTACCTGAAACAGGAACTCGAAAAAGGCATCACACAGGAAAAAATTGCCTCAACAATAGCTAGTCTGGCCAAAGGTAAAGCTCCTGGACCTGATGGTCTCAATGCAGACTTCTGCCAGGCCTTTTCTCAAATTCTAGTCCCATATCTTAAAGATATGTTTAATCATGCTCATCAACAGGGAATATATGCCCCCACATTATGCGAGGCCATCATTACAGTGCTCCCTAAACTAGGAAAGGATAAGACTTTGTGCTCCAACTATAAACCCATCTGTCTTCTTATCATGGATGCCAAGATCCTGGCTAAGGCCTTGGCTAGGCAGTTGGGAAAAAAACTCCCTTTTTTAATTCTTAAGTCACAAGTGGGTTTCATGAATGGGAGGAAGGGTGCAGAAACCTCAGGGCTCTGATTGACCTGATGTATGTGACTTTACAGAGAAAGAACTCAGCAGCTCTGGTAGTGATTGATGCTGAGAAAGCCTTTGATTCTGTAGAATGGATACACATATGGTATACCTCAATACAATGGGATTTGGGCAACTTTCCTTTCCTGGGTTAAATTACTTCAGTGCAAATTTCTACTAATGGTATTCTCTCAGACCCTTTCCTACTCCTTAGAGGCACCAGACAGGGTTTCCCCTTAGCCCTCTTATTTTCTTGCTGGTCAGAGAATCATGAAATATAGTACTTAGAAATCACCAGAATGTATCCGGTATCACAATAAGACATAAATCATACAGTACCCTTCTTTTTGCTGATGACCTTCTGCTTTTGTTGTCCAAAGTGGAAACATCACCACCAGTGGCTTGTGGGGTCTTGGAAGCCTTTGGAAACATCTATGGACTCAAAATAAATCCCACTAACACATAAATTCTCCCTTTAATCGGTGGTAAACCAGAATGGGCTAATATAGGAAATCACCGCCTCCATCTTGCCACCGATGGTTTGAAATACTTGGGCATGACCATCACCTCTAATTTAAAACAACTTCTCCCTAGAAATGTTAATCCCTTCTTAGATAAAATACGAAGTGATATGCAAAGATGGCAAAAACTTAATTTGTCACTGACAGGAAAAATTGCTGCCAATGAAATGATGACACTTCCTCAATTCATTTATTCCATAAATAATTTCCCAATGGACGTTCATTGCAAAATATGGGACAAAATAGACAAACTATTCATCAATTTCCTATTTGGGTCATACAGACCATGTTTTAGCAAACAGATCCTAAGAGCACTGCACATTAATGGGGGTTGGAACTTGCCCTGGTTAAAAGTTCATCATAATAGACATGGCATTCGACAGGCACTATGATGGTTAGAGGCAGAATGCCCACAATCCCTCATATGGGTAGAAAATGAACAAAGATTATTAGGACCATTGCCCTTAGGGGCAGTGTTAACAGATTTATTCCCAAAGAAAAGGCAAATAACTCCCCCAGTGGTTTATACATTACAGACATAGAGATAGTTAACTAAGTCACATAATAAATCAAAAAATAATATTGGTAAATTTCAACCATTCTGGAATAATCACATTCTTCAAATAGAAGGGAGGCCAATACACTGGGTATTTTGGAACAAAAAAGGGATTTAGAAAATGTGTTGGAAAAATCCTGGAAGTGGATTGGCTAAGGTCACTAACTAATGAGTCCGCATCAGGCAACAGAGACCAGGAAATAAGAGTCACCATCTCTGATGCCTGATTACGTTCCAAATCAGTGTGCAAATAGAATTTTTAGATTTAAATTGGGGCTATGTTGTTTCTCTCACTGAGAGATAGCTCCCTCTGTGGCATGTGGTACACAAACTAAATAATTTTTAATTTTTTTTTTGCTTTATTGGAATCTTGTCTGTACAGTTTGACCACACTTCATTGGTCAGAATGTCAAAAAAGAAACTGAATAACGCTATCATGCTCTCTCCTCACGGTTGAGCTCTCGGGTCCATTGGCATTCTGCCATCTTCCCTGTCCATGCTGCTGCTGGTGAAAAAAAAACTAAGGTGATGCAAGCTAACATAAAAACATACATTGTAGAAGAAACAGAAATCACCGTTCTCTTATTCGTTTAAAACTGACAGTGCTATTCGACATCATCTCCTGCTCCCAGCCTTCTTCGACCTCACGCACTACAGTGAGCAAACTCCTTTGACAGCCATTCTGCCAGTGGCGCTCACCATGCTTCCTGTCCTGTACTGTTTCCTGGTACATTCCCATCCCATTATTAGATGTATTTCCCCTACTGTCACATCTAGACATTTACCTGCCACAGGTCTGTCACGTTAATGGAGCAGCCAGTTTAAACTCTGTTTCCTCGTTCTTCATTGTGGACTGTTTCCTGCACAGATTTGCAGCTCTACAGCCCCATGGCATATTAGGTTAAATTCACGGCAGTGGCAAACCCTGTGCAATACAATCACTCTCCATGCATGCCATTCCTTAGCGGTGCCACAGCTCTCCCACACTACAGTCATTATCTCTCACCTCTTTAGCGCTGACACAGTTCTCTGCTCTAACTGTTTCTCTCTCTCTTTGATTGAAGAAAAAAAATGGACAGCTACTCTAGGGAGGTTATTATTATTTTTTTCTACCATTGTCCCAAACTCTACACCTCTCACTTTCAGAGCAGCACCTAGCAATCTCAATTTGAGGTGGGGGGTGGGGTGGGATGCAGGCTCAAGGAAAAGAGTTGGAAGAAAAGAAAAGTGACTGCAGCATAGGGGCTACTTTACATCAAACTACATTTGTACTCTTTTTTGACCACTTATTTGTTTTATTTTTAAGCTTTGATTTAATCTTATTAGAAATGTTAGCTATAACCCATTTTCTAACTGCAATAATACCCTCCCGGGTGGGCACTTTTGTCATGCGATCGAGATGGGGGGGGGACATGAAAGCAGCTCTGAGTTAGGTGCTCATTATATTGTAATGCAGGCGGAGGAACTATTTTATTAAAAAATGTATTTGAAACTATTTTTATTTACACTTTTATAAAAACTTATTTTCCTTTACAGTGCCCATTTTTCTAAAGCGCAATAATACCCTCAGGGTGGGCAGTATTGTGCTATACGGACCTTCCAGGGGCTATGAGGCCCCTCTCCGCCTGCGGCGTCGGGCCTCCACACGCCTCTGGGCGGTCCGGTATAGCACAAAACCGCCCACCCTGTTGGGTATTATTGCTTACATCATGCCTCTACCACTTGCTTCACCCCCTCAATAATTCCATTAAATCTTTTCAGCACTTGTGAGAAAAATATGAACTTCCATACCAAGACCATTGGAAATGTCTGTAGCTATGTCAAGCTATACAGGTCTGGATGACACCACAACACACATTAGAAACATCACATTTCTCTCATGGAGTATCAGTATGGCTATCAAGAAACAAAAGTATGTCAACAAATACTGTATATACAAACATATTAAATCACAACATCTTCTCTCCTGGGAGGCCCATAACAAAAATGAGAGACAGAGATGCAGGTCCCAATACCTAAGAATAGCTGGCACAGATGTTGGCAGACTGCTTATAACCCTGACCCCAAGTTACAACTTATTCAGAACAAAATCTTAGGTAGATGGAGAACACCAGATAAGTTGGCACATATGGGGATGGAGGTTAGAAATCTCTGCTGGAGATATGGCGTATCACCAGGTAATATTTATCCTATTTTATGGTCTTGCCTAATCTCAAAACATAGTGAAATCTATTATTTCTAGGGTAGAGCAAATATGAATCATCAGGGCTCTCAGAAAATGGCTTTCTGGATGCCCTTATAACTCTTATCCCTAAGCCAGACCGGGATCCTTTATACCCTGGCAATTACCATCCGATATCACTCTTAAGCGTGGATGTCAAAATACTAGCAAAGGTATTAGCCAATCAGCTCAGTCCTGTAATGTATGCGATAGTCAGTGAGGTGCAGGTAGGTTTTATGACAGGTAGACAGTCCAGTGATCACATGCGTAAGCTTCATCACTTAATAATTCATTCTAAGAATATACAGACCCCGGCTGCCTTGTTAGCCTTGGACGCTGAGAAAGCGTTCGACTGGGTCTCCTGGGATTTCTTATTTGTTACATTGCATAGATTTGGTCTTCCGAATGGATTCCTGAAATGGATTAAATTGTTATATGAATCGCCCATAGCTCGGGTCTGGTGTAACGGTGTCCTTTCGGACCCATTCCCTCTTTCTTGTGGTACCAGACAGGGCTACCCACTCTCTCTCCACTTCTATTTAATCTCTACCTGGAACCCCTGATCCGCAGGTTATTAGCATCGCAAGACATAAAGGGACTACAAATAGGCAGTAACAGATACTTAATTTCAGCTTATGCAGATGATTTACTTCTGCTTATAGAGGAACCGGAGGCCAGCAAACCGGCTATTTTGCATGAAATCGAACAGTTCTTTAGAGTGTCGAATTACAAACTTAACATATCCAAGATGAAGCTTATCCCTTTAAATGATAAATGCTTGCCAGATATAGCTAGGGAGCTGGGTCTCAACTGGGAACCCAAATCCCCGGGATACCTTGGTATTAAGGTTTCCAGGAACATGGCCATAATGATTAAAGAAAACCTCAATAACCTGATTAATATAATAAAGCTAGATTTAGATAGATGGAAGCTATTGCCTTTGTCACTGTGGGTTAGAACAGAGACAGTGAAAATGAATGTACTGTATTATCAATACTTTTTTACCCTTTAAATATGCTGGGGCCTTACTTACCTAAGTCATGGTTTGATAATTTGCAAAAATTACTTAACAACTTCATATGGAAAGGGAAAAATGTGAGGAGGGCATACTCAAAATTAACAAGATTTAGGAGGCAGGGAGGCCTTGCGCTCCCCTCCTTCTTCTGAAGATTATTATGTGGCATCGCATATCAGTAAGTTAGTCTAGTGGACTCAAGCCGACATTTCCAACAGACTCCAATCCTTATGTACCCCTTTGGGTCCCCATTGAAAACATCTGGTCGCCAGGTTCTCTTTAACTCTTAATTCAGCTATCTATATGGACCCAAGATTTCTCCCTAAGTCACTCAAAAACACATCTATTGGCTGGTCAATAAAAGCCTTACACCGAGTACAGAGGTCATTAGGAGCGAATCGGCATAAATCCCTGGAACAACCCCTAATACAAAACATGCACTTCCAAATTCAGAAAGGGCTGATCTCCCCCACATTCTGGAAACCATTAGTTGGGTTGTGCCTGGGAGATATAGCTCCTCAGGGAGAAATATTATTGTTCGTGCAGTTTTGTTTGAATATACCTGCGGCGAAAGGGAATGCCTTTAAATACTGGCAAATTAGTGGCGCAGTAAAAACTTACTTTCAGAACTTGAAGCCCCCAGAGGTAAATAAGACAGAACTGTCTTCGTTACTGCAGATAGCAGATCAGCCCCACTCGGTCTCCAAAGTATACTACGAAATTCAGAGGACTGCTTTGGAATGGCCCTCCGGTATTTGCTACTATTGGAAACAGAAACTTGAGATGTGTGAAGACACAAGATTATGGGACCAAATCTGGAACAATATATATAAGGCAGGATAGGTATAAGTTACAGCAGTTTAATATTATGCATAACTTATACTACACAACCGCCAAACTACACAAATAGGCAAATTAGCATCTCCTAGGTGTTACAGATGTAAGGCTGATAATGGGGATTTATTCCACATGTTATGGGTTTGTCCTAAAATTCAGCCACTATGGAATGCAATTCAGAAGTCACTAAATTCTTTCCTTGGACTGGACTCCGTTTTCACACCCGAAGTCTGCTTGATTAATCATTTCCCCAGGGACATGAGTAAACAGAAGAAAGCATATATGGCTATTATTGCAGCTGCAACCAAGGCGATCATTTTACGACACTGGATAGATGAGTCAACATCTTCAGTTATTGAGTGGTATAAGGAGGTCTTGTTTGAACTACAACTGGAGTTGCATATAGCCAAGATGTACAATAGGGTACATTCATACAATGCAAAATGGATCCCTGGCAGGTTCTAATTGCTTGAAAAATTAGTGCACCAAGGCAGGAGGGTCTTCCTCAAGTTGGTGTACTCTCAAGGTATTGTATAGGAAGTGTAATGTGGTTCTTTCTACAAATAGAAATACACTGGGAGGGGGGTAGGGAAGGGTTTGGAAGTAGCCAGTTGTTATTTTGATAATATTAATAAGAAAATGTTGTAATGTCCATTTTCTACAGTGTAGGCCTCCGGTATACTAGATTTCCAAGGCGAATATTGTTTCTTGATGGCCTTGTCAATGGTTTCAATTTCACTGTAATGTGACATTGTAATTAAAGCATATTAAATAAAAAAATATATATATATGAATCATCAATCTCCCAGTGTCTTCAAGGTTGTGGATTATGGGTGATCCAGATTTGATCCTTGATTCTGTTAAAAACATACATATTTGCTGTTTATGGTGGCCCTTGAATCTAAAGACAGCTACTCATGGGCTGAAGCAACTCATCCTCCATAACTAGAAGCCTGGGAAATAGGCTTTGCAAAGGCATTGCTTATCTCAGTTTTACATCTCACGGGGTAACATGGGAAAGTATACCAGAGCATGGTCCCCTTGGCTCAATTGGGTGACTCCATGATGAGGCCTTATTCTTAGCCTACAGCCTATAATTGAGCACAAAACCAGACATCTTAATTGCTTGGATATATTTAATGTAAGAAACAACTTGGAGCCTGGTTTAAACATCACAACCATTTTGGCCATCATGTGTATTGTCAAGAACATTTTATTGTGAAGCCTGGTAATGAAATGTCAAATAATAACTAGATTTTCCTACACCACCTCACACTGAGGAAAGTGTTATAATACACATTAAAAGTACATTCTTGAAGACTATTATTTCAACTGAGCGCTGGTAGTAACAGGGATAGAAGGGACAAATGTTAGAAACTGAGTTTTCAGTTAGGTAATTTTTGTAAGTTTTATTTGATTGTATTAATTAAAGATATACATATATATATATATATATATATATATATATAAAAGAAAATGTAGCTAATGTTTTTTTATTTCCAAGTACTTTAAGACTAATGTTAATGATTTTTGATTGTTTGTGTTGTACCGTACAAGGGTTTTTCTTTTCCTCCTGGCAAGGATGGACTGTAATTAAATACAGTTTAGTACTATGTAATGTTAAAAACTTAATAAAAGATATTATAAAAAAAAAAAAAAAGAACAAAAATGAACAGCAAGGCCAGTATTCCTTAGTATTGGGTATGCAGCCAGTTATGGTGTAGAAGTAAGCCTTCTCCCCACACCCACATTGTCCTTTCCCTTGGTGCCCCAGAGAGACTGTCAGCAATAAATATATTAATCAGCTATTGGCACTCTGCCAGAAGCTGATAGGGCCTTATGGAGCTCACCCCCACCCTAACCCAACTCCCCTATTCACTTTTAAATAATTGCTTTGTATTTTAGCCTCCACGACCCCTTTCCTTGATTAGGGTGCTAATGTGACAACCACTGTATTCCAGGCTAGCCCAGTGGGCCCCCCCTCCTGCCGTGTCCCTTGAACAGCTGCCACCATGATGAGTAACTGTAGTGTCCACTCCAGTGTCCACTCCACCTAGTAAGTAATAGAGTAAAACTAAGTCCCAAGGCCATACCGTACTATGATTTTTTAATACTATTCAGAATCTGTCTGTTGCCAGTCCAATGAGCCTGCCATGAGGGAACACATGATCATAAGAGAGGGATGGGACAAGAATGTCATAGTGATGCTATACAGCCAATAACATCACTATGATGGTCCAGCCCCACCGCTCTCTCATGATTGCATGTTCCTTCATGGCAGTCTCATTGATCGGTGATTGATGGATTCTAAATTATATTAAATAATCATACGTGTATGGCATTGAACTTGATTTTATTTTATACGTTTACTTACTGCACTGCATGGAAAACACACAGGGCAGGACACTACAGTTACTCATCACAGCATCATCTGCAGGCTGGGTGAAGGACATGGCAGAAAGGGGTCCGACTGGGCTAGCCTGGAATACAATGGTTGCCAGTTGCCACTCTAGCACCTTCCCAATCAAGGTAATGGGTCAAGGGGGGCTGAAATACAAACAAAATGATTTAAAAGAGAATGGGGAGTCTAGATAAGGTGGAGGTGAGCTTCAAAAGATGCAGAGTGCAAGGAGCCGACAATTTAATATCTTTATTGCTGGCAGTTTCTAGGGCACCTTGGGAAAGAGGGAGGTAGGTGGGACATGATTGAAATGGGCTAGGAGGATGGCAAAGAGATGAGTCCTGGCCACCAAGTGAGGAGATAGGGCCATTTCATTACTTTTTCCTCCCCCTAGACACAACCAAATACTGAATACCTGAATATTTGGGTGTACTAATAGGAATGCTTGGTTGAGTACTCGAAATAAGGCAGTGATCCCAGGGGCTTACCGGAGTATCTGTATTATTTGGTTGCCAATATATCCTGAAAACGAAAACAAAATAAACTGCATTTTGCACTCGGAGGATCTTTAGGTTCAGACTGGTGCATATATTTGGGGTCAACAATTTTCAGGTTACTAATGTTATGATAGCAGGGATACAAACTACAGTAAGTAGGCAGAAGACTTACTCCATCTCCTCCCACCTACAGTATGTAGATCAAAACATTGTGGTCAAAACCCCTGCAATGGTGAAATTTTCATGAAAGGTATAGGCACCTACATGTGTTTGCTATATGTGGTACCTTTAAAAATGTTTTGCAGCCACTGGTGGTTTTATAAACCCTGCGGGATGGATTTTCAAAGGGGCAAAGTGGAGGGGATACAGAGGAGAGTAATTAAAATGATCCAGCAACAACATAAAAGGACATACTGTAGGAGAAGAGGTGCGGGGACCTAAACATGTTCATGCTGAAGGCGTGACGGGAGAAAGGGGACATGACTGAGATATACAAACACCTCCATGGGATAAAAAAAGGTATATAGAGGGGAATTATTCAACAGAGTGGGAGCACAAACACCAGTGGTAACTTCATGAAGGTGACGAGAGGGGGAGGGGGCAAATTTAAGAGGGATACAAGAAAAAAATATTTGTTGACAGAAAGGATGGTGGGGGAGCAGAATAAGCTAAACAAGCATTTGTCAGTGCCGAATGTTGTCTTGCTGGCATTGGCCTTGGTAGTACAAGTTAGAGATGTATGTAACCCCAGGTGGCGCTATCCCAAGGGCTACTACCCTGCCTGCTTAACTGCTAACAGGTTGAGGGCCTAGGTTCTATGGTGGGTGCCTCCGCCCAGAGGTCAGGGTTCTAGTAGTCAGACTAACTTGGTCACAGCCCTCTGGAACACTGAGACCCCCTTTTATTCTGACTAGTGGCCCACACAGTACATCAGGAGTATCGTTACTATTTGCACTTACCCCCAGGACTGGTTTGGTCAGCTTGACTCTGGGGACCCCCTGTAAAACAAGATGATGCAATACGATAGCCACAGTACAATACTTTAACATAAATGAATACCTCAATCAGTGTAACTTTGCTGAAACAAACAGATCTGATTTATTTAAGGGGCCGTAACTTGGACAGGGGGAAATCAGGTTAACTAGGTTATACACATTAAAAATCACAGTACTGTGCGCATATTCAGAGTCCCAAAATGTCACTTTACTGGGTACCCAGGATGGGGGGGGGGGTAGCCAGGATCAGTGCAGCTGGTTTGGGCCCTGTGATGGAAAAACACTTGCATAATACCCAATTGTAATCCGGAGCCAGTTGGCTCAGTTCATGAAAAAGGAAGGAAAAGGAATGAGATGAAACACTTGCAATTTGATAAACAGATGGCAGGAGCTACCCTGATTTGTACTCACAGATTCAATGCTGAAAGCTGGATGGGATGCAGATTGTCCTGGGTTGCCAGGAGAAACAGAATAGCTGGCCCAGCCCTTGTGGCAGGGCTCACTTGCACTAAATGCAGGCAGATGCAGTCCAAGTGATGCTGGCTATGACTTCCAGCTCACTGCACATTTTATATGTACACAGAACACTACCAGGCAAGCAGCTGGTCACTTCAGGAGATTGAACCTGGCTACAGAGGCATTCTTCTCTGACTCAAACTCGATTCAGTCCAAACCTAGCTAGGGAATCACACTCCCAGCACAGCACACAGTTCACAATATGGGAATTACTCAAATCTCAGGCCCCACTAGCACTACACACATTTATATGTAAGGTCACTTAGTGTACCAGACCACAAAATCCTGACAGGCGATCGCAATTCTGCACACTTCGGTCTTCTTCAGGTTAAGTCTGGTCCCAAAATGACATTGGCTTCTTCTTCGCTCAAGGCTCGGATTCAGTCGAACAACACTTACTAACGACTGTGGGCCAGCTTGCAGCCTCACCGCACTTCCCGTCTGAACTATTGCGCACAATGGCTGCACGAACACTCAGGGTGGTTTCTCCCTCAGCTTCCAACTTTAAAATGGTTCTCTTCTGCCCCAAACCTCAGGGCACTTCAGCATTTGCTTTCTCTTCGGAATCTCAGTCAGAAAATCAAGGTTCCTCTTCTTTACTTCTTCTCCACACTTGGTTGCCCATGATCTAGGCCACAGCAACGGCTTTCCTTTCTCACACATATTCGGATGTTTGGTCCAAGAAAACACAGTCCTTTTCTCTCCTTTCAGGAGAGCTGATGACAGACAGGTCTTTTTCAGGCCTCCCGCGCAGGTCCCGAGCTGCTCACTCTTCCAGCTCCATGCTCAGACTGACTCTCTCAGCAGGCATTCCGGTCATTTCCCCTAGGTCCAAAAGGTTTCAGTTGACTGAGCCTCCTTGTCAGTCACAACAGGCTCCCTCTATTGGCGAAAAAAGGCACCAGGGTCTAAACTACATTTCCCAGAAGCTCTCTTCATACAAGCCCCTTGTGGCTGGCTCCACTTGAGAGTCCAAGTTCTGATTTGCCAGCAGGCCCCATTTTAAAGAACACCTCCCCATTGATTGGACCCATTAGCAGTTCAGATCCGAAATGGAGGGGCAAAACACACAGAGTCCCAGCTGCAAGAAAGGCAGGTTAGACAAACTGTACTGTCGTCATCACTCTAACAAATTACCAGCAGATAGTTACATCTTTTGAAAGGGCTCCCCCTGCGCATATAGCGACTGCAGAACGGAGCGATCTGCTCAGTGGCCCAAGCGGGAGTCAAGCAGGGAAACACACAGTCCCCCCAGTTCAAATTAATTATACTGCAGTTTGGCAGCTCTTAAAGCGACAGTACATGGAGGCATTAGGCACTCTCACTAAATTATTTTTTAAATCGGCTGAAATATAGGACACCAGCCAGATGGAGAGCATTTAGGCTCACCCAAAGTAGGCTTTTTAGTGACCCCCATTTGTTGGGGGGTTGCACATAATAGGAATGGCAGTGAAGTATGGAACTGTACAACCCCCCACCTGCTGAGACTGACAGCCATTGAAGTGTGCCTTTGGGTCATTGTGCAATACTGCTCATGCCATTTCACCTCACCCTACCCTGCAAACTCCGACAAGTGTCGCATTGTGCCTTGGGGTCATTGGGCCTTACGCTCACCCTATTCCATAAGGAAATACATTGAGATGGGTGCAGTATAGGAGAATGGGTGAACTTTGGGTCCGAAGAGTCCAAGGCACACCTTGATGCCTGTCACTGGCTGCAGGGCAGGGGTGGGGTTGGAATATGAGGAAACATTACAGCTGACAATCCAAAGTCACACTCCTGTTGCCTGTCAGTCTCTACTGGATGGGACGTTGCTTAGCTAATCCTAACATCCTGGGCATTTGTTGGTATTTTCACTACAGATTTTCAGCATGGGGTTTTGTGACCCCACATCATGAAAGCATTTAGGACCTCCGCTCATGAACAGAGGCACTGTGATTTTGTTAATCTGTCGAACATTGATTTCTCACAGCGACCGGCCATTCTGTGCCAGATGTGTGTAAACACATTTTGGGAAGGATGTGAAAATTACAGCTGTACCTTTCATAAGGAGGTGTGAAGAAATAGCAATTTTGAAAATTTGGAGTGAAAATATTAAAAATTCTCTTAGTTACGAGCGTGCTTAGAAACTGTGTAACCCATGTTCATAACACAGTCATTTTGTGGAATCTTTTCACCAAATATTCAACATAGACATTTTGAGACCTCAGCTCATGAACAGTGTCACTGTGATTTTCTTAATCTCTTCTGAACATCAGTTTCCCACAGTGGCTGCGTGATTGAGTGCCAGATGTGCAAAAACACATTTCAGGCAGGATGTGAAGAATGACAGTTGTACTGTTCATAAGGAGGTGTGACAAAATGGCAATGTTGAAAATCTGGCAAGAAAATATTAAAAAGTCTCAAATTCTGACACGTGCATGGAAACTACACAACACACACTCGTAACACAGTAATTTTTGATTTTTCACCAAATTTGCAACATAGGTTTTGTGGGAGCCACCTCATGAACAGTTGCACTGTTGTTTGGTTAATCAGTCGAAAGGTGATTCCGAGCAGTGACCATGAAATCACCTTTTGGGACTGAACAAAAAATGACAGTGATAGAGTTCATGACGTGAGGTCCTAAGAACCCATGTTGAAAATTTGAGCCAAATGGCTGAGACTTCCACCTAAGTTGAACCCCCACTGATGCCATTATACAGCTTACCGTGATTTTCTTCTGTTCGCAGTTGGCTTTGAAGAGTACAGACATGTTCCTGCTCCACCGAAGATCATTGCGCCAGGCTCCGGAGGTAGGTATGGGGTGGGGAGTACAGGGAGGTGGGGTGGGCAGAGGATGGGTGCGGGGTGGGGGAGGGGAGCACCTGATGCAACAACGGACCATTTCCTTTTTTTTAGGAAGAACATTGTGGGACAGTTTTCTTTATTTACAGGTGTAAAACCAACTGTTGAGCACATTGGGGTGGGCTCCCAGTGTGCCACCTGTGTGTTTTGGGGACAGAGGACTGAAGCCAATGGGGTTTGGTTCTCCCGTCGGCAAAGAAAGAGTGTGTGAGTGTGTGTGTGTATGTGGCATGATGCCGAGGGGGATTAGGCACCCCCTCAGCAGACAAAACTAGAGGGAACATTATGCCGACAGGGATTGGGCTCCTTCATTGACAAAACGAACTGGAGAGGGGGCATGCCGACAGGGGGATTGGGCACCCCTGACGTTGGCTTTCTACAGACTGGGAGAGGTGGATGGCAGCAGCCACCGCCATTTTTATTTATTTTATTTTTTTATTTTAGTCTTTGGTAACGGGTAAGGCCCACTAGGCACAAATGCCTGTTTTCAGGGGTGACCTGGGAGCACTGGGCAGTTAAGTGACTTGCTCAGAGTCACACAGTATGCAAGTGGAGGTCAGGAGAATCAAACCCAGGTCTGGTCTGCTGGATGTACCAAGCTTGTTCACACCCCGTTACTCAAACCTCTAGGCACTACTGCTATTACATTATTGAAATGTTTCAGCAGGCAAGGCACGCCCTGCAATGATGGATTGCTCCCTCATTGCAGCAAAAATTCTTTCAAGTTGGTGGCACGTTTCTGAACTGATGTCATAGACAATGTGCTCATTCATTGCTGCCGCAGACACCAGCTCAAAAAGCAGTGGCCACAACACTGCCGCACCTCCACAACCTGCTACTCCAGCAAGCTGCCACAACATGCTGCTAGCCGCTACAATAAGACAACATAAAAATGAGATGGTTTGTGCAAAGCCAGTGGGGGATTTAAACATGGTAGGGGACCAATACATGGGCTTGGTGGAAACAGTATCAAAGGGAGAGAGAGAAGGGACTAAAGAACCATTAAGATTCTACATTGAGTCTTTGGGGATGGGGGCAGACCAGATGGGGCAAGCCAGATAACTAAGGAGACAAAGTACTGATTCAAAAAGCAGCATGCATCGATTTTTTATGCAAGCACCACCATATGTTCACAATTGTGCCTAATTCTTGGATGCAGCTAGACAACATTTTAGGGGGATCAAGCAGCATCCAGACTTTTTCAACAGTTCTGTGCAATTACGGGAATGCTGTGATGCGTGGCTTTAGAATCCCCCCTTATGTGTAAGTTGTTTAGATGTTTTGGGGGAGTGCTGGCCAGGATTCTAATGCTGGGGACCAAAAAAGGGAACTCAACAAGTAGCAAACAGATTTTAAAATGTATTTGTGCCTCTGGCAGTATTTCATAAACTAATAAAAGGTTGTTATTCACAAATTTTTAAGCACTTAATCGTTTCAGTCCACAAACCATTCACATTAGCGCAGGTGTTCAAAGAGCATTGTGTGCTACAGTACGTGAGTGAAACATTAGCATATTATTTTAATAATATGATGCTGTTCCCTTTGACCCTGGGGGCTTTTAACTTTAATAATTCCCAGGTTTTTTGACAGTTGAAGTATGTTTTCCTTCATATTTTCACACTAGTTCACTTTCCTCAATACAAAGTTCAGATATAATGAATAAATGACGTCCAGATGAACATCAGATATTTGATATCTCATCCCCAGATCTTGACTGGACATGTAAAACAAACACTCCAACAATGCTCTGAGTGTGTTAGGCAGACAGGGACCTGGAAATGAGGCTACAGACCACTTCTGATAAGAGATTATGAAATGAAATGATAGGATTTAATAAAAGACACAGACAAAAGGTCATGGTTCAAAACTCTTGGTGCCAAACATTCTTTTCATCTTTCTTTCTCTTTGCATTAAAATGAATAAAAATGTAAGTTAAGAAATGAGTGCTTTGGTTTGGTGTAACAGATGAGTCCATCATACTGCCATTTACAATCAAATGCCCATATTACTAAACTTTACTCTCTCATGGAAAATGCTACAGTGCTGTCTGCCTTAATTAAACTGGACCTTCTGTACACCTACAGTATATAGGAACACTTGCCAGTAACCTGACAATATGAAGCATTCATTTACAGATTACTGTAATATTTAGAAGGGCTTAGGCAAGTTGTGTTTTTAGTTCAGTATTTTAGAGAGGGTTTTCATATTTATTTTGTTGCCATTAACTAGGTAAGTGCAAGTGACTACCTTCAGGTAGACAGGTACCACTCTGGAGAGTACATAACAATCCTTGATCAGACTATTATAAATCATGACATCATCTTTAGCCAATCAGGATTGTTTATTTCTAAACATTCCAGACACCCATGTATGTTTAAGGGAAACTCCTATCAGCTGACAAAGTGCAGCAACTGCTGCACAAATGTCCAATTAGGGTTTTTAGTGATCAAAGAAAATTTTATTTACCTACTTGGTCATAATTTCAAGTTTTAAAGAGCCGCACCATACATAATGTTGCTGGAGCTGCTCGCAGCCATCTCGCGCAGCCAGGTGGTTCTGCAACATGGGTTATGATAATGAGGGACATCAATGCTGCCACTGGTTTGTTTCCATCATTAGCATGACTCACGCAGTGGAAGCCACCGGGCTGCGCAAGATGGCCGCAGGTGGCTCCGGCGACATTATAGATAAGCGCAGATCTTTAAAACTAAAAGATGTGATGGCCGAGTAAATAAAACTTTCTTTAACACTAAAAGCCCCAGTGAGCATTTGTGTAAGCAACTGCTGCTACGTTATCATGATAAACATCCCCAATACTACAACAAGACCACACTTAGAGTTGTAAGAGTGGTTCACAATCATTCTTAGGGTATGAGAACCACAAACCAAAGGTAAGAGGTTCTGATAGCCTAAGAATGTGAACCACTCTTACATCCATATGAGTGGTCTTGGTTATGGTATAATAAAGTGCAGTATTGATTGAGTTTTAACAGTAATGTATTAATATGTATAAAACCTTAACCTAACGTGCCTGTTTCCAGGGCAGTGGTGTATGAGATACTCTTCACAGGTAAGAGTGTCTTGACACCCAGAGAACAGGAGCACTCTGGTTGGAGTGCTCCCTAGATCCATAATAAGTGTCAGGATGGCTGAGTGATCTAAGGTGCTAGACTCAAATTCTGGTACCAATGGGAGGTGTGGGTTCTCATCCCACTTTTTGACACATTTATCTTTGGCTGGCAGTGTAACTAGGAACTACAGTGATGAGCTGTGAATGAGCTTGGTACATCCAGCAGACCTGGGTTTGACTCCCACAACCTTCACTTACATACTGTGTGACTCTAAGCAAGTCACTTAACCTCCCTACTGCTCCCAGGTCGCCCCTGAAAACACACACTTGAGCCTAATGGGCCTTACCCAGTTCCCATAGAATAACAAAAACAAACAATAATAAATAACTATGTAACCCCCATGCTGCCGTCTAGGGGCATAACTTTCTTCGCATGGTATTCTGGGGGCAATAGAAGGGGGCACCCTCAACTGAACATCAAAACAAATGCACTTCCAGTAAGGCAGGAAAATCATATTCCTACCTCTCTGTCGTCTTCAACACCTCTCTGTCGTCTTCAACACTAGTATATTTACCTTCTCCCTCAGCATTTGATTTTTCCTCCTGCAGCTGCCACCAGACCAGGACCTTTGTTCTGTACCTTGGCTGTTTCAGGAACTCTTAAGGTCCCAACCAGACTGGAATGAATACAGCAGCTGGAATGTAACTCATGGAAAATTAACCAAACTGAAGAAAAAGGGGAAAAGAAGGATTTCATTTCATTTACTTCCCTCTCTCAGTTATATAATGCACATAACCACTATTTCCTCCCCAAACTGGCTTTTATTCTGCACCTGTAATGCAAATGATTTCCAGTAATACAGGGGTCACATACATCATCTTTAAATAGATAAAGCAGCTCCATGGAGCTATTTAACTTTTTACAAAACTGGCTGGACATTCTAAGGCAGCAGAATGATGGATACAGGCATCACAAGCAAGGAATTCCTTTTCCTCGCTCTACTTCAGATGCTCTATCTGAGACCTGCTCAAACTCAGATCCCTGCAATCTCCTAGATTCTTAGGATCTGATAAGTCAACACTTTGCATTTTTTTTCTTACCTGGTTCACTCTCACTGGCACTGGTCACACCCTCCCTCACTCTTGCACAGGAAAGTGAGCTGCCTTCTGCACCTGGACCCCTGGGCACTGGCCCATGCCTCAGGGGGTCCAAGAATTTTACTGACAACCCAGGCCCCGACCCTCTTACCACAGTTGGCACTGTACCCAGTGCTACTTCAGCAACTGCCACCTTCACTTGGCTCAGCCTCTCCTATGGCCCCCCACTAGTGCAGCGACCCCAAAACTGTCCCCGCTCCAATACCGGACCCATGCTGTGGGCTGAACTGCCTCCTACTGATGGCCCAGATGCTCCAGTTTCTGCTATTACACTTTCTCGGGGGTCCCAGCCAGTCCCATGTCCCCTTTACATCTTCTGGGCTTTAATTAAGCTCCAGCATGAGGGTTACCCTCCAAGGTCTGCCACACGGCCTGTGACCCACCCAGACCTCATTGTACCAGTACCCCAGGACCTGCCCCTCCAAGCAGGCCCCACAAATTGGGTGAAAGGCCCCCCCAGCTCCATGTACCCTCCCCAGGCCACCCTGCCACATCAGGTATGAGGGAAACCACTGCCACTTGGTTCCCTCCTGGGGAGACCCTGCCACTGCCTTCCCAGCCCTGGTGACCTGGGGTACACCTGCTGGGGGTCTCTAAGGACTCCTACACTTGCCTGGCCTACAAAGTCACCTACTGTCCCTGCTCCCAATGACACAGGACCTGGCTACATATTCCCTGTGGAGCTCCATTCCCCAGCTCCTCGTCAACCCCGGCACATAGGTCCCAATTTTCTGCAACTGGAATGCTGGTCACTGCGGCCGAGGAGCAGGGGGTGGAGGGGGCCTGGGAAATGATGAACCTTTTACAGATTTAATTGCTTTTACAGATTAAAAGGACAAGGTGTAGAACAGACATGTCTAGGTATTAATACAGTGAGAAATAAACACAGCCTGGTCACTAACAGTGAGATCACAGAGAGGAAGTATACAGCAGTGGGTTTACCATTTTTAATAACTTCAAAAATGTATGTACAAATTAACATGACTACATTATGTGTTGGGTTGGAGTGTAGTATGTATAACAAAAATACATTTCTTGCAGACCTCTCAGAAGTGCAGGCAATAAGGCAGTTGAAATCACCATAAAACTTGGAGAGAAGAGGAGAGACATGCTTGCTGTCCTCTCTCTCCTCTCCTCTCCTCTCCTCTTCTCTTCTCTTCTCTTCTCTTCTCTTCTCTTCTCTTCTCTCCTCTCCTCTCCTCTCCTCTTCTCTTATCTTATCTTATCTTATCTTCTCTTCTCCCAACTAGTGATCATCTCAGCTACCATAGATAGCCAGCACTCGATAGGTCTGCAATAGATTTATTTCTCTTATACACACCCAAACCCAACACATTACTCTTACTAATTTTGATACATACACTTTTTGAAGTTATAACAACCAGTAAAACTACTCCTCTCTGTGATCTTACTCTTAGTGACCAGGCTGTGTTTAATTTATTCTCACTGTATTAATACCTAGAAGACATGTCTGTTTTCTACACTGAATTGTGACAATCTCTAAGCTCTGACCCTGAATTCTCATCATATCATCTCACAAACTCCTTCCTGCTTTTACCAACGACTTACTGATGATAAGACACCTCTTTCGCAATTCTTTTCTCCCCCACCCACCCCACCCCACCCCTGGTCCCCCTCAGGCCACTCAGCAAGCCAAAGTGCACTTCAGAGCACCTGAGAGGATTACATGATCATCTGACTCATCAGTGATTACCTTTTTCCACTACACTTCTTAGCCTGAGGCCTCCCAGTGTTTTGGGCTGAAAGTGTCCTGGACACCTGGCAACATAGGAGGTAAGCAAGTAGCACTAAAAATGCTGGCAAACACAGATCATATATTGCCCCCCCCACCCCTCAGGCCAGTTCTCAGTGAGCAAGCCCACAGTCAGAGCAGCATGACTTCCATATCCATTATTATGACTCCAGTAAGTCTGATTCATTCTCATTCTCATTCATTCTCTCTCTCTCCTCTCTCCTCTCTCTCTCCTCTCTCTCTCTCTCTCCCCCTCTCCATCTCCCACTCCCTCTCCCACCCCACAGGCCATGATTGAGCAAGTCCAACATCACTAGAGCACCAAGACTAATAATCAGCTGTCATAATTTGGGGAGGACAATTATTGAGAGCACTGCACTGACACCCAGATTTTTATTTTAGCCCTTTGCAGATTTTCACTTCTCTCTGCATTAAACATGATTACTCAACTGCCACACTTTGATCACCCTTGTTTTACTTGAGACTCTACATGCACTGTGTCACTGACTGACTGTCATAATAGGGAGGACAATTCTTGAGAGCTGCTATATCAGCACTCAGATTTTATTTTAGCCCTTCAGATGTTTTTAGGCTCTGCAAACAACTAACTCAGCAGACTGAGCTGCCACATTTGATCTCACTCTTGCTTGAGCTCTTCACTGCACTGTGTGTCTAGCAACACAGAACATGTCTTGTCACTTACTGTGCACTGCAAGCTTTCTCTGGGTTCCCTAGATAGGCTGTGTACACAGCAGGGCCACTGTGATGACCACTCCCTCAAGCTGGTCTAAGAATGCTTCCTCTCCAACTTCATTTTTCTTGGTGACCCGGCGACCACGACACCTGATCCCAGGCTCATGGTCCAGGTCTGACCTCGCTCCTCACTATAATTCTGCTATCCTCATCAGACACAGTCATGACCAGGTGTTTGATGCCCATCTAGGGGCATAACTTTCTTTCACAGGTGTTCCGGGCTATAGAAAGGGGGCACCCTCAAGTGCTAACTTCGAGACAAATGCACTTCCAGTAAGGCACGGGAAATCATATTCCTACCTCTCTGTCATCTTCAACACTTGTGCATTTTACCTTCTCCCTCAGCATTTGATTTTCTCCTCCATGAAGCTGCCCACCTGACCAGGGACCTCCATTCTGTTCCTCGCTGTTTCAGGAGCCCCACAGTCCCATCCAGGCTGGAATGAATACAGCAGCTGGAATGCAACTCATGGAAAATTAATCAAACTGAAGATAAAGGAGAAAAGAAGGATTTCATTTCATTTACTTCCTCTCTCAGTTAAATAATTCTCATAACCACTATTTCCTCCCCAAACTGGCTTTTATTCTGCACCTGTAATGCAAATGATTTTCAGCAATACAGGGATCACATACGTCATCTTTAAATAGATAAAGCAGCTCCATGGGGCTATTTAACTTTTTACAAAACTGGCTGGACATTCTAAGGCAGCAAAATGGTGGATACAGGCAGTCACAAGCAAGGATTTCATTTTCCTCTCTCTACCTCGGATGCTCTACCCGAGACCTACTTGAACTCAGATCTCTGCAATCTCCTGGCTTCTTAGGATCTGGTAAAACAACACTTTGCATTTTATTTTTCTCACCCGGGTCACACTCACTGGCACTGGTCGATCCCTCCCTCATTCTGGCAAGGGAAGCGAGCTGCCATCCCCACCTGAACCACTGGGCGCTGGCCCATGCCTGAGGGGCTCCAGGAATTTTACTTTTTTACTGACAACCCAGGCCCCGACCCTCTTATCATGGCTGGCACTGTACATGGTGCTACTTCAGCATCTGCCACCTTCACTCGGCTCAGCCTCTCCTATGCCCCTCCCCCCACTGGTGCAACAACCCCAAAACCGGCCCTGCTCCAATACCGGCCCCATGCTATGGGCTGAACTGAATCCTACTGATGGCCCAGACACTCCGGTTTCTGCTGTTACACTTTCTCAGGGTCCCAGCCCGTCCCAAGTCCCCTTTATATCTCCTGGGCTTGACTAAAGCTCCAGAATGGAGGCTACCCTCCAAGGTTTGCCACATGGCCTGTGACCCACCCAGACCTCAATGTACTGGCACCCCAGGACCTGCCCCTCCAAGCAGGCCCCACAAATTGGATGAAAGGCACCCCCACATCCCTCTATCCCCAGGCCAACCTGCCTAATGGGTGTGAGGGAAATCACTGCCACCGACTCCTCTCCTGGGAGGGCCCTTCCACTGCTGTCCCAGTCCTGGCAACCTGGGGTACACCTGCTGGGGGTCTCTAAGGGCTCCTACACTTTCCTGCCTACAAAGCCACCTCATGTCCCTGCCCTCAATGATGAAGGACCTGGCTACATATTCCCCATGGAGCTCCATCCCCCAACTCCTCATCAACCCCGGTGCATGGAAAAACTGTCCTGACTGTATTCCTTTGGGGGGGCCCCACTGGCCTTTCTGGACTGCCAAGCTCCCTCACTTGCCACCACTAATCTGTTTCTAGCACTAAGCTTCCAGCACCCCCCAGCCCCAGGCCTAATGTCGGGCTGGAAAGGCTAATACTTCCTGTCTGTCCCTTTTATACTCCTAAAACCCACTATCCATATACCTTGAGGCATCGGTAGCAATTTCACCCAGAGCACTAACACATTCCCTAGTCCTGGGGGATAGAAGGGCAAAGGGATGCCTAAGATGGAATATAAGCCCCTCTTTTACAGGGGCTTACAACCATAAAAGGGTCTTTAATGTAAAAAAAAGTTCTAAATCTCTAAGGGAGGATTACAGGATGGGTGGGGAAATTCTGGCCACCACAAGTAGGGAGAGAGACCTGAGGGTTATCATATCTGATGACCTGAAGGTGCCCAAACAGTGTGAAAAGGCAGTGGGGAGAGCAAACAGAATGTTGGGGTGCATAGGGAGTGGCATAACAAGCAGGAGAATAGAGGTGGTGATGCCACCTTACAGATCACTGGTGACGCCTCAGCTGGAGTACTGTGTCCAGTTCTGGAGACCACATCTCCAGAAGGACATTGACAAAATAGAGGCAGTCCACAGAAGGGCAATGAAGATGGTGCATAGACTGCATCAGAAGCCCTACGAGGAAAGAAGGGAGAGGGGTGATATAATGGAGACTTTCAAGTGCCTTAGGGGAATAAACAGGGTATAGGTAGAAAGCATATTTCAGAGAAAACTCTGCACAAGAACAAGGGGGCATGATATGATGCTGAAGGGTAGAAAGTTTAGGGGTGCTAGGAAGTACTTTTTCACTGAAAGTGTGGTGGAGCCGTGGAACAGCCTTCCAGCAGAAGTGGTTGGTGTGAAGACAATACAGGGTTCAAGAATACATGGGATAGACATAAGGGTACCCTATAGATGTGCAGAGCAGGAGTGCCCCAGATCAGATAGGATCTGGGGCTGCAGCAGTGAGTAGGGAAATGGGCAGACTAGGTGGGCCATATGGTCCTTATCTGCTGACAGATTCTATGTTTCTATGTTTCTAAGTTCAGCTGGTATGGTCAGTCTCCCAAATTGGTGTTTCCCTTATTTTCTACAATGTATAACATTTTGATTTTAATGCAAGTTATAATGTTTAAATATATAAGTCTTTAACATGATTTATAATATGTTTAGATGTACAGTTCTAGTATATTTTATGATTATAGGCATGCATTCTCAAGTCCTTTGAGTGCAAGATCTGCTCAGCTTTGCTTCACAATTCTGTCATCCAAAAAACATGGGAAGGCACTATTATATCCATAAAAGACACCAGAACTGTACATATAAACTTTTATAAAATGGGTAAAGGAAATCCTGCATCCTAATTGGTCAGGACCCATGTCCTTATAGGATAACAACCCTGAGGCTGGCACTTTTAATGTCAAGCAGAATGCAATGCAGTCCACATATCCATGCCTGCCAGAAACCTGAAAAAAACATTTCTGGTAGCCATGTTAGAACAGTGAATTCTTTACACCAATTACATGCCCTTACCCATTTTAAACATTTTAATAAATACCTATACCCACACCTATAAAAACACATACTACAAATAAAAAAAAAAGTCATTAAATAATAACTGATCTGTTTTAAATTTTCTTTATATTTTGCTTTCCAGGCTGCTAGTTCCTTGATTCCAGACAACTATACTTTCCTTGGCTGGGTAGAACTCCTCCCCGTTCTACCCATCACCTCTTCTCCTGACAGTCTGTCTCATCATTATTTAAAAAAGTACACATATCCATGTCCACATGGGACAAGGAAAGCAAGCTTCCTTTTGGTTTTTTCCAGTTGCAGCCATCACACATCAATTGTCTATCTAGACGTAGTATCAAATCATCCTACTGCTCAGGTTATCCTCCCTCATCCTCTGCACATGCATATTGTGAAAATGCATTTGTAGTTGCCAGCACAGAGTGTAGAATAATCTGAGCATCTTTTTATGCATGAGAATGTGATCAACGAATTTACAGCGGACTCTGTGTCTGGATCTCTGAGTTTACAGTAATCTCTGTGCCAGGCTCTCTGACATGTCTCTAGGTGTGGGTCTCCGAGTCTCTGGTTAATAGAGGCTATTTAATTTATCTGCTGACCCCAAACTTATAAAAAACAAGAAAAAACAGAATTGTTGTGGGTGTTTAAGTCAGAGAGGGCCCACAGCATTTTGAGAAAGGAGTCTCTGGCTTGTATCATTGTATTATACTACGGGGGGGGGGGGCTATTGAAATAATTTATTGACACAACACACTTAAACAGAAAAAAAATGATCATGTTTTGGTTGTAGTGGACCCTCGTCCTTATCTTTTAACCTTTTGTCACTGTAATGAAGGACGCATACACTCAAAGTGAGGGACAAAATGGGACATTGAACCTCAAAATAAGGAACACATCATCAGACATGAAGATACAAAGTCAAAATATCATGGAACCCCATGTTTTATTTGATCAAGGTTTAATTTTGCTTTGGCATTACAAAATGCTATGCAATTTTGCTTTGCAGTTTGAATTTACAGTATCTTTTCTGTGTGGGCCTTCTAAATGTGGGATATATGTGGGACAAAGCACTTCCAAGGGGTAAAATTAGGGAAGTAGGGAACTCCCTCATAATGAGGGACAGCTGACATTCTGAAAAAGCAGTCTCTGACTCTATTTATTTACTGACCCCCAAGCACACCACCAAACAAGCATTTGTCAATGCGAATGTTGTCTCGCTGGCATTGGCATTGGTAGTGCCAGAGTTAGAGACACATAATATGAATGGCAGGGAAGTATTGAAGTGATGCCAATTCCACCCCAACCCTGTAGAGACTGACAGGCATCGGGGTGTGCCTTTGGGTCATCAGCTATAACGCTCATGCCATTGTACCTCACCATACCCTGTAGTCACTGACAAGTGTTGTGGTGTGTTTTGGGGTCTTTGGGCATTAAACTTACCCCATTCTATAAGGAAATATGCTGAGGTGGGTGCAGTATAGGAGAATGGGATGAACTTTGTGGCCGAACAGTGCAATGCACACCACAATGCCTGTCACTGGCTGCAGGGTGGGGGTGAGGGTGAAATGGGGTGGGCATTACAGCAGATGATCCCAAGTCCCTCCTTGACACCTGTCAGTCTCTACAAGTGAAATTACTACAGTATGAAACCCTAACACCCGTGAAGGCGTGTGTTGGTATTTTCACTCCAAATTTTCAACATGGGCTGTTTGTGAGCCTACCTCATGAAAAGTGGCACTATCAGTTTGTTATCTGAAAGGTGGTTTTTCCACAGCAGCTAAGCCATTTGGTGACACAGGGATGAAAACACATTTTGGGCAGTATGTGGAAAATGACAACTGTATTGTTCATGAGGAGATGTAAAAAAATGGCAACGTTGAAAATCTGGAGTGCAAATAAGAAAAATTGGTGAAGTTATGAGCATGCATAGAAACTGCATCTCCAAATCTGCTACTATCATAGCAATATGTTGACTGTGCATGCACGAGCCAACATAAAAAGATTAGATCAGAATCATGATTCACTGTTATAGGATTGTACCCTCGTCTTTCGGAGAAAGTCTCTGTGTCTGAAACTCTTTCAGGCTGTCACTATTGTGTGTGGGTCTTTTGTTTCTGAGGCTGATTTTCGTGTCTGTGGATATGTATTTGTTATATGCACAGTGACCATCTGACAGCTGAAACTGATCCTGTTACTTTCAGCAATCAGCTGGTATTGTTAACTCCTTACCTTTCACTAGCACTAAATAGGAAACCTGCATAAAGTTGACTTCCTTGTGGAGTGGAGCTGCAGACATACCAGGGAAAAGATTGGAGAGGTGGAGGTCATGGTTTAGGCTGCTAGTTACTCCCTATTTTATAGGTCCATTGTACATAAATTATTTGTAGAGGAATAATTGAGACTATGTGGAGTCAATAAAATACACTCTCATCTATAGCGATGGTGTGTGGATTTTTACCAGCTGGTTGGCAGTTTAAGCTTTGAGTGCATATGGAGTTGTATTAGTCAGTGCCTGCCTCCGAGTACATTGAATAACGTTTTGGCATTGATCTCGTGTTTCTGGGTTTAGCTGACCTAACTCATTTCATGGACACTTAAGTAAGTGGCTCTGTTATCTTTCATTGGAGGTGTGGGATTGTGCCGGCAGACCAAGGAAGTGAGTAGGGAGGTGGGTGGAATATATGGGAGGGGGTGGACTGTTCTGGCACACCAGGGAATTGATTGTGGAAGTCGGCAGCATATATAGCAGGTGTGGGACTGTGCTAGCACATCAGAGAAGCGATTGAGAAGGTAGGTAGGATTGTGACAGCACACTGTGGGAGCAAATGGGGAGGGAGGTGGGGGATATATAACAGGTGTGGGACTGTTCACACTGTTATAGTGATCAGAGAAGTGGGTGGGAAATTTGTCAGGGGTGGGACATTGCAGGCACACTGTTGAAGTGGTCGGGGAGGTGGGCGGGATATATTTGAAGGGGTGGCACTGTGCCGGCAGACCAGGTAGGCAGGTGGGATATATGGCAGGGATGGAGCCATGCAGTCCAATGTTGAAGTGTTGGCTGGGATTGATACATGGCAGAGGTGGACAATGTGGGCATTTCAGAGAAGAGATCAAGGAGGTGCAAGGATATATTGCAGTGGTGGGACTGTGTAGGAATGACAGGGAAGCAATTGGCGAGAAAGGCGGATATATTGCAGGGTTAGGATTGTGAGAATGGACTGAGGAAGCAGTCAGGGATGTGGGCAGGATATATGACAGGGCTGAGACTGTACTGGCACACCAAGGAAATAATCAGGGATGTGGGAGGATGTGTGGTAGGGGTGGGACTGTGCAGGAACTCCGGGGAACTAATCAATAAGGTGGGTAGGATACATGGGGGGGGACAGTGTGGGCAGACAGGGGAAGTGATGGGACTGTGGCAGGATATATTGCAAGGGCGGCACTGTGTGGGCACACTATTGAAGTGATTGAGGAGGTAGATGGGATATATGGCAGGGGTGGGACTGTGCAGACACATCATGGAAGGGATTAGGGAGGTAAGCAGGATATATGGCAGGGGTGAGACTGTGCGGGCACACTTGAGAAGTGATAGGGGAAGTGGAAGGTGGATAGGATTTATGGTGGGGGGATTGTGCAGGCACATCGAGAAAGCAATTGGGAGTTAGCAGGATATATGGCAGGGCTGGAATGGTACTGGCACAGGAAGTGATCAGGAAGTTGGTGAGATATATTGCAAGGGTGGAGAGACTGTACAAGTACACCAGGGAATCAATCGGGGAGGTGTGGGGATATATGGCGGGGTGAGACTGTGTGGAAAAACAAGGAAGCGATCAGGAAATGGGCAGAATATATGGAAGGGGTGGGATTGTGCAGGCAGATGGGGGAAGTGATCAGAGAGGTGGGTGGGATATATGGTAGGGGTGGGACTGTGCTGGTCACCAAGGAAGTGACTGGGGAGTTTTGGGTTATATATGGCAGGGGTGGGACTGTGCTGGCATGTCAGGGAGGTGGGCAGAATACATAGAAGAGGGGGGCAGTGCAGGCAGACTGGAGAAGCAAGCGGGGAGGTGTGTGGATATATTGCAAGGGTGGGACTGTGCTGGCACAGCCGGAAGTGATGGGAATGTGGGTGGGATATATGGCAGGGGCCAGAATTGTGTGAGCAGACTGAGGAAGTGATTGCGGAGGTGGGAAGGATATACGGCAGGGGTGGCTCCATGGCAGAATATCGACAACAATGTTGCAGTGCTCCCGTTGGGAGAAAGTGTTTTTTTGGCAGGGGATTTTGCCCCCTGCACCCACCCATCTCAAATTAACCAACTCCTTGTCAGAGTTGGTTCGGGTTGGGGGTGAAGCACTGAGAGTCATGGTGTTGGCATACAGCGGACCACCACAGCGACCTGCGAAGATTTGTCACTGTGGTGGTGTTCACTGTGAAAATATAATTGTGGTGGTGTGCTACCAGCAGGGGTGGAACTGTACTGGCACATCTTCGGACTGATTAGGGAGGTGGGAGGACATATGGTAGGGGTGGAACTGTGCAGAGTCGCCAGGGAAGCAATCAGTAAGATGGCTAGGATATATGGCAGAGGTGGGACAGTGCATCCAGATGGGGGAACTGATGGGACTGTGGGAAGATACATCGCAAGAGTGTCACTGTGTGGACACACCGTTGAAGTTATTGGAGAGGTGGATGGGATATATGTCAGGTGTGGGATTGTGCAGGCACATTTGAGAAGTGATAGGAGTTGTGGGTAGAATATATGGTGGGGGGGATTGTGCGGGCACATCAGGAAAGCAATTGGGAGGTTGACAGGATATATGGCAGAGCTGGAATGGTGCTGGCACACCAGGAGAGTGATCAGGGAAGTGGGTGAGATATGGCAGGGATCACCTGGGATTCTACAGTTACACAGAGAATCAGTCAGGGAGGTGTGTGGATATATGACAGGGGTGGCACTGTAATACGCAAACAAGGAAGCAATCAGGAAATGGGCAGAATATACTGAAGGGATGGGACTATGCAAGCAGACTGGGGAAGCAATCGAGGAGGCATGCAGAACACACAGTATGGCAGAGATGCGGTGTGTGGGCAGACCATGGAAGTAATCAGAGAAGTGGGTGGGCTATATGGTAAGGGGTGGGACATGCTGCTCACCAGGGGAAGTGAGTTGGGAGGTCGGTGGTATGTATTGCAGGGGAGGGACTGTGCTGGCACACCAGGAAGCGATCAGGAGGTGGGTGGGATTGTGTAAGCACACTGTGACAGTGAACAGGAAGGTGGGGATTTATGGCAGGGATAGGACTTTTGCACACCATTAAAGCAATTGGGGAAGTGGGTGGTATATTCAGTAGGGTGGGACTTTGAGGACACACCATTGAAGCAGTTAGCAAGATAGGCAGGATATATGGCAGAGGTGGGACTATGTGGGCAGAACGAGGAGGTGGGTGTGATGTATGTCAGGGATGGAGCCACATGGCACAATATTGAAGCAATCAAGAAGGTGGATGGGATGGATGTCTGGAGGGGTGGGACTGTGTGATCACATCGGAGAAGTGGCGGGAGGTGGGATGGATGTCTGGAGGGGTGGGACAGTGTGAGACATTCGGAAGTGAGCGGGTAGGTGGGGTGGGAAGTCTGGTAGGGGTGGGACAGTGTGAGCATATCGGAGAAGTGAGCGGGGAGGTGGGGTGGGAAGTATGGTGGGGTGGGACTGTATGGGAACAGTGGGGAAGTGATCAGTGAAGAGGGCAGGGTATATGGCAAGGGTGAAGCTGTGTGGACAGACCAGGGAAGTGGCAGGCTATATGGCAGTGGTTAGGTATACTGGCACACCAAGGAAGTGTTTAGGGAGGTGGGCAGGATGTATGGTAGGGTGGTACTGTTTAGGCACATTGGGGAGGTGGGTAGGATACATGGAAGGGGCAGGACAGTGCAGGCAGACTGGGGAAGTGATTAGGAAGGTTGGCTGAATATATTGCAAGGGTTGGACTGTGCTGGCACATCTGGTAAGTGATGGAAAGGGTGTGGGATATATATGGCAGGGGTGGTGCTGTACTGGCACAGCAGAAAAGCTATCAGGGAAGTGGGCAGGGTTGGACTCTGCTGACACACCATGGGAGTGATTAGAGAGAGTGGAATGTATGGCAGGGATGAGCATTGCAAGTACACGGGGAAGCAATTGAGGTGGGTTGCATATTTACCAGGGTGGGATTGTTTGGGCAGACCGAGGAAGTGATCGGGGAGGTGGGTGGTTTGTATGGCAGTGGTGGGGCTGTGCAGGCAAACTAGTGAAGTGATCAGAGAGCAGGGGAGATGATATGTGGCATGGGTGAGACTGTGCTGGCATACCATGAGAGCAATTGGAGAAGTGAGTAGGATATATGGCAGAAGTGGGACTGTACGGGTACACCTCGGGTGGAACAGGACAGGCAGACCAAGGAAGTGGTCAGGAAGGGGGGAGGTGTATATTGCAAGGGTGGGACTGCGTAGGCAGACTGGGAAAGCAGTCGTGGTGGTGGATGGGATAAATGGCAGGCGTGGAACTGTACTGACACACCAAGGATGTGATCGGGGAGGTAGGCAGGCTGTATGTCAGGGGTGAGACTATTTAGAAGGTGGTTAGCATACATGGCAGTGGTGGGACAGTGTCAGCAGAGCAGGGAAGCACTTGAGAAAGTGGGCAGACTATATAGCAGTAGAGGGACTGCGCTGGCACACCAGAGAAGCGAGAAGGGATGTGGGCAGGATGTATGGCAATGGTGGGACTGTGCGGGCACACCACAGAAGACATTGGGGATGCATGGCAGTGGTGGAGCTGTGTAGGCACATAGGCAAAGAGATGGGGGAGGTGGGAGGAATGTACTGTATGGCAGGGTTTGTACTGTGCAAGCCCGGTGAGGAGGTGATCAGTGAGGTGGGCAGGAAATATTGCTGGGATGGGATTATGCAGGCACACTGGGAAGTTGAGCAGTATGTGTGGCAGGTCTGGGACTGTGTGGGCACACCGGGGAAATGATAAGGGAGGTGGGTGGGAAATATGGCAAGGGTGGATTGTGCTAGCACACCAGGGAAGCATTCTGGGAGATAGGTGGGATACGTTTCTTTTTATTTCATTTTACATAAAACCCTTTAGGCAGTGCCTATTTTCAAAGGGTTTAGAGTCAGACACAACATACGTTACACACTTCAGGGACAACAGAGATACATAATACAATAACATATTGTAACTATAGATATAATGTGTTTACTACAACAGAAGTCATAGACACAGAAAGTCTCAGCTGTACAAGTGGTGCTAGTACAATTTCATAGTACATGGGTATAATGTTTACTGTGCATTAGGAATAAAGTGCAGTGTACATACTATACATTTGAGGAAAAAATAGTTAGTCAGTGATGGCAGTTACATGTTCCTGATGGAGTGAGTGAGCTTAAGAGCATGGACTTAAGCAATTCAGCAGAGCTACTGGTTTTTAGCATGTCAGACAGGTCATTACAGTGTTTTGCAAATCAGTATGAGAAACAGTTTTGACCAAGGGAGATTCTTCTGTGGGAAAGAAATAGGTGTGATGTGCCACGCCCCTGTTACTGTATTTATTGTTTCCCGGAGTGTGTTAGGCACCTACGCCTAAGGAGCTGTTCCCAATTCGCCTCCAAGTTCCAAGGGTCAACACTGCTTTGCAAAGCTGCTATAAGCTTTTTTACCCACATTGTGGAACGGTTTACAAAGGAACTTGAAGCTGAGCTGCCCTGTTAGCCTGAATATCTTCAAGGTGCTCTACGATCGCTACATGAAAGCACCTTGCAAATGTTTTCCTCACCGCTAGCCCTCTAATTCTGCAACTCCCACTTTCCATCCTGATGCTCGCCATGTTTCTACCCCTGGCTCTCACTCTTTCCCTATTAACTCTTCCTGCTGCACTCACCCTTCCCTGTCCACTCCAGCCTGGCTAAAGTCCCACCCCATCCATAGTAGTGTCCTAATTATCTACCCCTCCTCCGTCATTATCATAATAAACAAGTACATGACAGCCATCATCACTTTCTGTGGTTTTAGCCCAATTTTTCCCTCAACCGTTGGTAATATATATCCTTCCTCTTCTTTACCTCTCTAACCTGTCACCCCATACACGGCCGCTTTCCCCTATATGTGTAGTTGACGGCTGCCTCACTCAAAAGATCTCTGCTTATAACCCCTGTATGCCTATGGTTGATTGCACATCTGCTGACTTCTTCAATTGTAAAATAACCCTTTTTTTTTATTTATTTCAACCTTGTACTGTACTGTATATGCTGTATATACTTTTTCTTCCTTGTATATTATTGCTTTTTGTATACCTGCTTCTGTACTGTACTTTGATGTATTCATGACCAGGTCCACCTTGCAAATGAGCCTTGCTCAATGGTGCCCACCTGGATAAATAAAGACTTTGATTGATTGATTGATAATTAAATATGGGGGACAACAGGTCTTGTAGTGCTCTATAGCCCGAGAGCAAGGTGTGGTTGAGTAGCCTTGAATCAAGGGTTAGCCAGTTCAGGCTGCTGTATAGAATACAGGTTTGGGTGTCATTTGTGAGGCCTAGTGCAAAGTGCAGGCCCTGTTTAGGAGCCCCCTGATCCTGGACGTCACACTGTCATTAGCGGAGCAATATACAGTACCACAAGCCCATAGTCAGTAATGCTTGTGATGAAGCACTGTACAAGGAGTATTTTGATCTCTGGCAGGAAGTTCCTCCTGTGCCTGTAGAGGGGCCCTAGCCTCAAGTTGACAGCCTTAACTAGGTGGTCAGTGTGAGCACTGAAAGACAATGCACTGTCAAGAGCAATACCTAGATATTTAAAGGTTTGAACTTGTTCAAGGGCATCACCAAATGCAGAGGTAATGGTTAGGACTGGGGGTGGGGCCTTGATACAGGGCCAAACAGCATACACGTGGTCTTTCTTTGTTCAAAACAAGCAAGTTGGATATGAACCATGTCTGAATGGCATAAAAATCTGTCTGAAGAATCTGTCTTAACTTTTTCAGGCTTTTGTCGAAGGAGAATATTTATTTATTAGCTTTTGCAACCACTAAGTGTATTAGGCAAAAGACCTGCCTATTTTCAAGCATGACCGGCAGTGTACAACAATAAGGGAGACAATGTTACAGAGGACTAGACAGGTATAACCAAAAAAAATACAGGACCCCATGCAGGGAGGTCAAACAAGGGTACAGATAAGAAAACACCCATGTACGAGTGGGTAACAACAAACCAGCCAAGCAATATACAGAGCATCAGTATGACTACTGACATTGTCATCTGTCAATAAGACAGTGTCATCTGCATAAAGAATTATGATGGTCGATTTACAGATGGCAGGTAAGTTGCTTATAATTGGCTGAAAAATGAGGGGTCCTAAAATTGATCCTTGGGGTAAACCTACACTGACTGACCTTTCATTGGATAGTGTATTGTGAAATTTCAGTTTGTGATCTGCCTGTTAAACAGCCTTTAAACCACCATATCAAGTCTTCAGAAAGGCCCAAGCTAAGTAGTTTCTGGCAAGGAGGGCATGGTTAATGCGGTCAAAAGCCTTGGTAAGGTCTATGCAAATGGACCCAGCCATCTCCCCCCTGTCAAGAGCATAATGGATTGAATCTATGAATTCCAGGAGTGCAGTCATTGTGCTAAATTTCTTTATGAATTCATGTTGCTCTTTATGTAAGAGCACATGTCGACTCAGGTAGTCTAAGAGCTGGTCATTCACAATTCTTTCCAAGGTTTTGGATAAGGGGGATAGAATGGAGATGGGGTGGTATTTGGACAGCAGGTATGCATCTCCACCTTTAAATACTGGGGTCAAATTGTCCTTTTTGCAGAGTTCGGGGACATGAACTGTCATAAGGGACAGATTGAGGATCAGCTGCAGAGGGTAGGTGACTTCCCTAATAACTAATTTTAGCAACTTCATGATAATGTCATCTGGGCTAAGTCTGGTTTCAGGTTTAGCCCTAGTTAGGTAGCCATGCACCTCCACCCATGTGCGCCGTTTAAATAGAACTTGGATCTAGCGAGCTCATCAGGTGTAACAGCTATTGCAGCAGGGTGGGTAACAGTAGCAGATATGTATGCCAACATGTCACTAAAGGTGTTGTTAAAGGCATTGGCAATACTCTTGTCCCCCTCAGTAGTGAAGTCATTAGCTGTAATGGAGTGAGGCAATGCTTTTCTGGAGTTTCCCATAATTTCATGGATGCCACATCCGTGCTTTTTGGGATGGTGAATACTTTTCTTTTTTGTTAATTGTTTTGTAATACTCAGCCTTGCCCTCCTTGATGCAGAGTTTTACAGTGTTTCTCAGCTCCTTGTGTTTTTGGAGGTATTTCGTATGGCCTTTTTTTTTTATATAGGGCCCATGCTCTGTCACACTCACCGGTCAGTGATTTGATAGTGGGAGTAAACCATGCTTGTGAGTTTCCCTTCCTAAGGAGGGTCCTGATGGGGTACATATGTCACAGACCTTGCTAAATTGTAGAATAACGTACTCCAGGCAGCATTGATGTCTTGCATAGTTGTTAAAAAGGACCAGCCAACTTGTAGCAGTAAGGCTTGAAAATAAGGTAGCTTGTGAGTGTGGAACACTCGGGCTTTTGTGGTGCAGGGCTCTTTTTTGTCACCTTGTCAGCCCATCTGTATGTGACAGGGTAGTGGTCACTAAGGAAGTCAGGCAGGACAGCACTAGAAATTATTCTGTCTAAATGGCTGACTAGAATCCAGCCTAGCAGAGTGGCAGTGTCTGTTTTATGGTTTACTCTGGTAGGTCTGGTGATAACTTGGGTTAGGTACATTGGCCAGTTTGTCCTTATATCCTTTATTATTACTTTGCAAGCCAATTGCAGTTATAGTCACCATGCACAATTTTCTCATGATGTGGATTCCAAACAGATATAGCGTTATGAACCAAAGTCACCCAAGACATCCTTTGTGGGATACGTGTCACCAGTAAGTTGAGATTTTCTCATCATTAGGTCCTAGCCTTAGATTAGTTGCAAGAATTTCACGTCGGATGGTTCTAATGTAATGGGGAGTCTGTAGGATTTAATGAAGAACTTAATGTATATGAGACATCCACCCCTTTTTTAGAACCCCTGTCTTGTCTAAACAGGGTGTAGACGTCAATGTCAGTTTGTCTGTCGGGGATCTTATCAGTGAGCCACGTCTCTGTGACAGCCACAGCATCATACTTGGAGTTTGCTACCCAGAGCTTAAACTCATAGATTTTAGGCAAGAAGCCACCCATGTTCACATGGGCTAACTCCAGGAATCCTTGATAGGACGTGGCTGCTGTAACAGGGCCAGGATTGGGATGCACATGGCCACCAATGAGCAGCAGCAGTAGCAACACTTGCCTAAGTGCAAGGTACAGTTTAATGGATTTCAAGGATAACCTGCAGCTGCTTTTGACCTTCTGTACCAAGCAGTAGGATTGTTTAAAACCTTGTTGTAAGGTAACAGCAGCAGGGCCTCTGTAGTTTAATAAGGGTGCTGAGCACCATGCTATAGGACAATTGCGCACAGTGGCCTCTACAATGACTGGGCCTGTGTGTTTGTACAGGAGGCAAGGACTACAATGCCTGGCCAGGTGGGAAGGAAGTGAGGGTGGAGGTGAGCGTTTGTAGCAATTGTGTTAAGTACCAGTGCCCAGTGAACAACTAGGCCCATAAGGCATGAGGTACAGGTCTTCATTGGTAAAGAAGCTATTGTCTGTACCAGTACCCAGAGGGGACTACTGGGGTAGAGGCCGCCTAGCTAGTGAATGAAGTATTTAGCTAGCCAATTATGGGGCAATTTATGCAGACTACAGAATCTGGCTAGGTCAATAACAAGCAGTTTATGCACGGCAGGTAAGAGTACAGCAATTAAAAACAAGCAGAGCCACTGGGGTAATGTTTGTTACCTGATGTTCCACAATAATCAAGCAGTCAAATGTTTGTAGCACCCAAAGGGTGCAACTATCTAGCTAGGTGGATAACAAGCAGTTTATGCATTGTGGGTGACTGTACAGCAGTTAAGAGCAAGCAGAGTCGCTGGGGTAGTATGTACGCTAGTTGATGTATGACAATAATCAACCAGACGTACAGATATGTCTGTAGAACTCAAAAGGCACAACTGTCTAGCTAGGCAAAGTAACAAGCAGTTTATGCATAGAAGGCAACTGTACTGTAATTTAAAACAAGGAGACCCAAGAAGTGCAATTGTCTATCTACTGTAATTAGGCAAAATAATAAGCAGGTAAATGCATAGAGGGTGGCTGCACAGTAGACATATGTCTATAGTATCCAAGAGGTGCATCAATATAATTAGGCAGATAAAAAGCAGTACATGCATAGGAGGTGGCTGTACTGCAATTTAAAATTAGCATACTCACAAGGTGCAATTATCAAATTAGGCAACTAACATGCAATTTATACATAAAGGGTGACTGTGCTGCAGTTTAAACAAGGAGACCCAAAAGGTGCAACTACCTAGTTCAGCACATGGCATATATGTGGGCTGAGATTGGCAGTACAGTGCTAACACCTCTTTTAGTAGGCAGGTTAATAGTACCGTAGAAAGTCAGAGTTGTGCAGTGCCAGCAGGCCAGGTGTCCATCAACAGAAGAGCAATACATCAGTGAGTTAGTATGCCTGGCATTGCAACATAATCTAACTGATTCAACTGCAGAGAATATCTGTACTGTATTTTCAGAGAGCTGTGGTGGGTCTTTACAGGGAAGAACGCCACTTGCGAGTCAGTCAGGTAATATGTTACTGCCTGCCTCTCGACTGACTCCCAGGCAGACTCCTGATGTCCTTTGCGTGGTTCCTTCCACACAAGGACTGCAGCATGGAAGAACGACTTGAGGAGCAGTTAGAAAATATACAGTAACACTTTCCAGTTGGTGGAAAGGCTGTAATGAGGCGGGCACAGCGGGGATTGCAGCAGAGCTTTTCTGGGGGGTCTTGCAGTGATCAGTGGAGGGAAGGGGGGCTGAAAAGCTGGAGAGCCCCCTCACAACCCCTGCCATCTATCCCAGGTGTTTGCCATGTGGCTGGAGCAGCCAATTCTTAGAGGAGCCCTGAGAACAAAAGGGCTTCCTACTCCTGCCCTTGCTGCCTTCCAGTTGGTGGAGAGGCTGCAAGGAGGCGGGAACAGCAGGGCTTGCAGCAGAGCTTCTCCAGGGGTCTGCAGCAATTGATGGGGGAAGGGGGTGGCTGAAAATCTGGAGACCCCCCTCACATACCCTGCAGTCTGTCCCAGGTGTTTGCTGCATGGCTGGAGCGGCTGAGTCTTAGAGGAGACCAGAGAAGAAAAGGGCTTCCTTGTCCTGCCCTTGCCACCTTCTGATTGGTAGAGAGGCAGGGAGGAGGCAGGCAAAGCAGGGCTTGCAGTGGAGCTTCCAGGGTCACATGGTAATTGGTGGGGGTGGCTGGAAAGCCGGAGGCTTCCTCATGACCACTGCAGTCTATCCCAGGCATTTGCTGTGTGGCTGGAGCAGCCGAGTCTTAGAGGGTAGGAGGTGTGGGATTGTGCAGGCAGACTGCGGAAGCGATTGGGGAGGTCAGTGGGTTATATGGCAGGGTGGAGCCATGAGGGCACATCGGAGAAGAGATTTGGGATGCCAGGAATGATATATGGTAGGGTGCTACTGTGTGGCACAGCAGGGAAGCAATTAGGGAAGTGGGTTGAATGGATGTATGGCAGGGATGGGACTGTGCGGACACATCAGAGAAAGAGATCAAGGAGGTGGGGACTATATGGCAGAGGTGGGACTGTGTGACACAGTGGGGAAGTGACTGGGGAGAAGGGCAGGATATATGTAAAGTTTATTTATCTGTTTTGTTCTTTGTTCTCTGTCTGTTCTAATTAAGAATATTGTTTGTGCAGGACCTCGTTGTAAATGATCATTAACTCAATCGAGTGATTCCTGGTTCATACAGTATGTTGGTATATGAATAACATTTACAATACAATATATGACTGGGTTGGGACTGTTTGGGCACCCAAGGAAGTGATAAGGATGTGGGTGGGATATATGGCAGGGTGGAATTGTGCGGGCAGACTGGGGAAGTTATCGGGGAGTTGAGCGGGATATGTAGCAGGAGTGGCACTATGCTGGCACACCAGGAAACTATCCGGGAGGTGGGTGCAATATATGGCTGGGGTGGGACTGCACTGGCACACAGTACAAGTGATCAGCACAGTGGGGTGGACATATGACAGGGTGGGTGTGCAGCACACTGTTCAAGTGATTGGGAAGTGGAATTGGGATGCAGGTGGGACTCTGCAGGCACACTGGGTGCGAAATTGGGGATGACGTGGATTTATGGCACAGGTGAGACTGTGCTGGCATATTAGGGAAGTGAATAGGAGATGGGTGGGTTATGGCAGAGTGGGATACATTGTGGAGGTGAGACTGTGAGGCCAGTTTTGGGAAGTGATCAGGGAAGTGGGTTGGGTAAATGGCAGGGGTGGAACTGTGTGGGCACACCGGGGAAGAGATCAGGGAGGTGAGTGGAATGTATGGCATTATGTGGGTTATTTGGGCATTAGGAGAGCTGCTGCCCCTTCCTTCTTCCCTTCCCTTCCTCTAATTGCTGTTTGTTATCAGAGATAAATCTCCACATCACAGTGATAATCATGGATATACCATGGATATACCATGGATATACCATCGCTATAGCCTCTCAGAATGGTTTAACTTAAGCAAGTGCTCATTAGTATCAGCTCCAGGGGAACTGAGCATACACTGGTGAAAAACTGAACACTCACATTTTGGAGAAACACCCATTCTTGCCCCCTTTAGCAACAGGCCAGACCACTTGCTCTACCCGGTTTTGCTTTCTCGCTCTCTCAGTGGCGGCAATGTGCACCTCACATGTACATGGCTCTCTCACAGTCCAGGACCAGCAAGGTGAATGGGGGGTTGGGGGAGTTTGAATGAAAGAGACAGGCTGAACTGCTTGCTTTGTCTGGCTCCACTCTCTTACTGGCAGCAACAGCCACCTCACCTGCACTGCACTCTCATAGTTCAGGACTGGCTAGGAGAACTGAGTCAGGAGGTGAGTCATGCGGGAATGCAGGTGGGGGAGTGTGAGGAATGGAGTTAGGGTGTTATTCAATATATGAAAATAAATGGTTTTATTCAGTGACTTCTGATTCCACACCTATTGCATAAATGGCAGTATATCATCTCCAGAGGAGCACCCACCTTACCCCATGAAAACCTATACCTCCCTTTTACCTTGCCACCTTGGGTCAAGATGACTTGAGACCAGTGGCAACCAGTGCACACTTTTCAAGTTTCAAGGTTTTTTTTTCTTAAAACAGAAATAGTTTTCATACTTTTAGGGTACAACAGTCAAAAGGCATCTCACAAATTGAGTTCCACACTGGGAGCTATGATTAAGCAGAATGCATTTATTGCATTGTTCATGGTGTTAGCAATCTTTTTTGTTAGCTTTAACTTTATTGCATTTTCTTATAATACAGCACAGCGTGCACTATTTCCTAGAGACAACATACCATTGATACAGAAAAATTCACATACAATTAATGCAAGAGATTTGATTCACATATCTTTGCTGTACAATGTGCAGGGCTATCCAACATTAATTCAGAAGGTTTCCTAAATTCATTAACACTGGGAAACCAGAGTACAGTCAAAGCACTGAGGATAATACAATATCTTTTGTTACCATGTGAATTTCAACCCAGCCTTCTCGCTGATGAATTGCAGAATAATGACAAAAGTATAGGCTTTTCACCAAGCTCTGACTGGTACTGTGGAGTAATAGCAGATATTGTTGTTAATAGATTAGCGACGTGTAGGTCATACCCCAATTCATATAACACACTTACTTTATGACTTGTGCAAACACAAATATTACCCAAAAGATGAGAATCAGCTGCTGTTCTAATGAACACTAATCTGAGTAATTTCCCATATGCTAGGGACTAGAGACAAACATATTATGCAGGCACTTCCATTTTTGTGAGAGAGGCCAGCACGCACTTCCTTGGCCATCAGAACTACAATACCTCTGATTCCAAATGGAGGACGCATGCATCATAATCATGGTTGAGTGAAGAAATGTCTCCATGCCATGCATCAGGAGCTGCCATCTTCACCCTTGGCTTGTTTACCATCACATTTTATATTCCCACAGTTGAGACTAAGTAACATGACAACATTATATGTGCAGCTGAAGTTCCAAGATAAATGATTAGAACAGAACTTAAACAGGGAAAACAGTTAAACAATCAGCAACAAGGACTGTTCAGTTAGACATAATGAATAGTGTTGCTGCACAGCTGAATTTGAGATGATATAGCAATTACCCCAATTCTGATCTGGAGTAATCCAATATTCATCAATTAAATGTACATTACTGGAGTCATTACTTTCAGTGTTTAACAGATCACATCTGTGTATCATAGCCAGTCATTGATCACTGGCATCAACTTTTTAAAGACACACAGACACAGTACTTACTGTCCATCTCATAGTCACAGTACTCACTGTTCCCCACACAGTCACAGTACTTACTGTCCCCCACACAGTCACAGTACTCACTGTCCTCCACATAGTCATAGTACTCACTGTTCCCCACACAGTCACAGTATTCATTGTCCCCCACACAGTCACAGTACTTATTGTCCCCCACATAGTCACAGTACTCACTGTCCCTCACACAGTCACAGTACTCATTGTCCCCTACACAGTCACAGTACTCACTGTCCTCCACACAGTCACAGTACTCACTGTCCCTCACACAGTCACAGTACTCATTGTCCCCCACACAGTCACAGTACTTACTTGCCCCACACAGTCACAGTACTCACTGTTCCCCATTCAGTCACAGTACTCACTGTCCCCAACATAGCCACAGTACTCACTGTTCCTCACACAGTCATGTACTCACTGTTCCCCACACAGTCACAGTACTTACTGCCCCCACACAGTCACAGTACTCACTGTCCTCCACACAGTCACAGTACTCACTGTCCCCAAACAGTCACAGTATTCATTGTCCCCCCACACAGTCACAGTACTTATTGTCCCCCACATAGTCACAGTACTCACTGTCCCCCACACAGTCACAGTACTCTTTGTACTCATTGTCCCCTACACAGTCACAGTACTCACTGTCCCCCACACAGTCACAGTACTTACTTGCCCCACACAGTCACAGTACTCAGTGTCCCCATTCAGTCACAGTACTCACTGTCCCCAACATAGCCACAGTACTCACTGTCCCCCACACAGTCACAGTACTCACTTCCCCCACATAGTCACAGTACTCACTTCCCCCGCACAGTCACAGTACTCACTGTCCCCCACACAGTCACAGTATTCACTGTTCCCCACACAGTCACAGAACTCACTGTCCTCCACACAGTCACAGTATTCACTGTTCCCCACACAGTCACAGAACTCACTGTCCTCCACACAGTCACAGTACTCACTGTCCCCAAACAGTCACAGTACTCACTGTCCCCATTATCTTCTTGAGCAACAGTCACTCATCATCTGTTGAGTGTTCCCAAAATACTCTGTATAACACATAACCCCATCCTGACAAATACATTTAATGCTGGTAAACAAGGGATATATCCTGATTTCTGGAAAAATTCTAAGATCATTCCAACATTTAAAGGGGGTGAAAAAGATAAACTGACAAATGATCAACCAATAGCTCTGCTGTTAACAATTTCAAAGGTATTCAGAAGGCTGATTTGTAACCAGATCTACGAATACCTGGAAAAATGCAAACTTCTTTCAGATTGCCAGGCAGGTTTTAGCCAGGGCAGGGTGGTCGACGGACACCACCCTGACAGACTTTATAGATACTGTCTCCAATGGATTGGAGAGGGGTAAGTCTGTTGAGTCGGTGTTCATCGAACTCTCAAAAGCTTTTGATTTAGTTGACTACAGTATATTGATGTAGCCCCTTTCATCAGTTTGCATGTCAGACCCAGTGAAAATATAATTGCTCTGTTACCTGACTGAGCAAATTAAGCAGGTACTGTATATGCTGGGGGTACTTTGTCAGAAAAGAAACAAACATATAGAGGGGTACCCAAGGGTTCAATCCTGGGCCCCCTATTGTTCCTGATTTTTGTAAATCCTCTGCTACAAATGATCAAAAAATGTGAGCGATACCTATACATGGATAACATGGCTTTACCAGGCAGATCCAAAAACAGGATTGAGCTGCAAAATGTATTGCTGCTGGGTTTTGACATCTTACAGTGCTGACTAAAGAAGTCTTTAATGGTACTGAGCAAAAAGAAAACTCAAATTCTGGAATATAAATCAAAAGAAGAAACAAAAGATCAAAAACATAATTTGGAAATATTCACATTAGAGATTGGAAGAAGTACACTCATATTAGTGTTTATGAGCACAAATTGACAGTAAGCTCACCTTTAACAAACATATAGCCAACATTATAAGTAAGGTCAATATTAAGTTAGGAGTGTTCTGTAGGAAAGTCCATACTCTACCAAAAGATACAAGACATGTGATAGCTCAGCAGCTTATTCTGCCTACCCTGGAATATGGAAACCTGATACACCAGCATGCTACTTGGGTAGATTTAAATAAATTAGACAAGACATATTATAGGATGGTCCAATTTGTATTGAAATGTCATTATAATACACATCATTGTGACATGTTAAAACAACAAAATGGGACTCCTTGAAATTAGGAGAAAAAGAGAACTGGGGTTAAGACTTATTTGCAATTTGGGGAGCAAATATTGTATCTTGATCTAAATTTGCACAGAAAAGAAAATATGAGCATAACCTAAGAGACCTAAAAACAGGTGCCTAGTGGTCCTCTTTGTACACAATTCTTACAGTAAAATGCAAAAGAAATATTATATGCCAAAATTATGGAACCAAATAGAACCTGAGATTAGGCATGCAAAACATCTTGGTTCTTTTACAATTGAGATAGATATTGCATGGAGGGATAGATGTGTTTGTTCAAAATTGTCTTTAATACATATTCCCTGTTGGAGAGGGAAGGGGGTATCATGCTCTTCTATTGTGTCCACAAGATTTTCTTTTGAAGTTTTTCACAAATTGTATTATTATTAATGTATTTGGTGAAATTCAACTTTTAAATTGTACCTAAGTGTGCATTTTCATTTCATTTAATAAATTATTTTGTATGTTACTGTATGTAATGTAATAATTTTTCTTGCTTGTGTATATTGTATGTTCTTCATCAATGTGATGTGTCCTTGTATGCACCCTGGCCTGGATATTCAGAGCTGCGCAACTAAGTTGAGCCAGTGCAAATATGGAGATGCGCCGAGGAGTGATATTCAGTGGGGGCCATGGCACAGCGCCAAACCCATTGTGCCAATGCACAACCATAATATATGCAACGCAAGTGCAGGGGACATTCCAATGAATATGTGGCTCAATGGTATATTCAACCGTGAAGCCATGATGCAAGTGTGGAGCAAACTGAAGATGTGCCGACCAGACTTGTTCCTATAAAAACAGGGTGCAAACACACAGGCATCAGTTGCACCAAGAGTGAGAGTGAGAGGAAGAGGGAGAGATAGTGAGACAGACAGACAGACACAAGAACAGACACAGAGGGAGAGAGACAGATAGGTGGCATGGGAGAGGGAGAGAGGGGGCAGAGAGAGAGAGAGAAAGAGAGAGAGACATACACATACACACACAGAAAAACAGTATACCAGTGTGGCACACAGACAGCAGCAAACTGCCCACGAGAACACTGGACTGAAGGAGTGATGGAGGGTGAGCCATTCCTGATGGAGGTGGTAATGAGGGGTGTGAGGAGGCAGGAGAAACAGCTACATGGCTGATGAAGGGCCCATCAGCAGTATGCCCAACACAGGTGGTACCATGCCCGCATCACCTTTGAGAACTATAGTGACACAGAGATCATGGGCCAGTACCACCTGAACAGGGCCATTCTGAGGCAGCTCTGCAAGCTGTGCAGTGAGGAGATGCAGGCACCCACCAGACAGAGCCACGCCATGTCCATGGAGACCAAGGTGACAGCCATCATCTGCCTGCTTACCACGGGCACCTTCCAACGACCAACAGGGGACACCACAGGCATAACCCAGTTAGCCACATCCCACCTCCTCACACAGTTCCTCAATGCTCTGCTGCCATGTGCTTCAGAATTCATCCATTTCCCCAGCACACAGGTGGAGCATACAGCAAACATGCAGGACTTCCACAGGTTGGCACACATACCTGGCATGATTGGGACCATTGACTGCACCCATGTGGGCATCCACATGCCACCTGGCCCTGAGAGAATGGCATACATCAACAAGAAGGGGAGCCCGAGCATCAACTGCTATGTGGTGTGCGATGCTACAGGGCGCATCATCAATGTCTGCACCACACACCCTGGGAGTGCACATGATCCATTCATCTGGCACAGCTCTGTGCTGTGCCACAGGTTTGAATGGGGACATCCCCATGGGCCATCCAGTGGGTGAGTATGGCATGGGCAAGGGGCAATGGGCATAGCAGACCTGGGGATTGGGGTGGGCAGGTGTGCATGGTGGCATGGGTGCCAGGGAGAGGCAGGGCACAGCACAGAATAGCATAGGGCTAATCACATCATTCTCCACACAGGTGACAGCGCATACCCACTGAGGTCCTAGCTGCTCACCCCATACCAGCGACCATCGTCCCCAGCAGAGGAGCAGTACAACAAGGCACACGCTAGCATGCGCAACATCATCAAGCATGTCTTTGGCATGCTGAAGGCATGTTTCCATTGCCTAGACAGGTCAGGTGGTGCCCTACAGTACAGCCCCTCGAAAGCCTGTGGCCTATTTCTGGCCTGCTGCATACTGCACAACATGGCCATTAACCGTGGGATAGCTGTCCAGGCAGACGAGGGCAACAGAAGTGAGGACAACAGAGACAATGGGCCAGAGGGTGGTGGACAGTCACCCCCTGGGCAGAGGGACCCCCAGCTCCAGCAGCAGGCATGATGCCACCATGACACTGTTGCACAGGAACACTTTGGCGAATGCAGGTAGGTGGTGTGTTACTCATGCATGGGCCACACAGACAAGTATAGCACACATGCAGGGATGTGCATGGTGAGGGGCATGCACACACAGAGGCATGATGCAGGGGTAGGGGGGTCAGTGGCACACAACAGCACACACACACACACACACACACACACACACACACACACACACACACATATGCACGCACGCACCCACCCACCCAGGCATTGGAATGTGGCATGGATCAGATGCATGGCACTGGTGCACAGGTGCAACCAGTGCTAGACTGCCCTCATCACTCCCATTCCACATGTCCAGCAGCCGGACATGCACACACAGGCAGCATGTGGCATGGACACACCACAGGCACGCCATCATTGGTATGGCGCACACACACTGCCAATGTGTGCACAGGGTATCAGCTGCAGACTGTGGTCAAGGCAGCCTGCAGATCAGGGCAGCTGCACAGTACCATGGCCACCACAGCCACAGGAACAGCCGTGCCGGGGCGCCGATTGACAGTCACAGTCTGCACATCAGCCAGTGGGTGTCCAACAGTCCCCCAGGGGTGGAAGTGTGGGACCACAACCGTGTCCTCACAGGGGTGTGCAGGTGCCCAAACAGGCCATCCCTGGGCATGCCTGGGATGCCTGCATCCAAGCCCAGTGTCCACTATGTTGGGGTCACCTGGTGCTGGGTCCATGGGGTGGACAGCACACTGTGAGGGTCTCCTGTGTATGGCCACACCTTGTGGCAGCCAGCAACGTAAAGCCATCTGCAACTGCACTGGCAATGCAATCCAAGGATGCAGTCGTGACCTCCTGCATGTGTTGCATCCCCTCCAGGATCTGCGCAGTGAGCCTGCCCTGCTGCTCGGCTAACTGGCGTACCCTCCACATGCAGTGCATGCATCCCAGTGGCAAGCAGCACCTGTTGCTGAATGGACACCCACAGTAGCTGGGAGTGCTCAGCCAGATGGTCTGCATTCTGGGACTCCCGGGTGGGACGTCAATCATCTGGGGGTGACCTGCCATGCTGCACAGCCCCTGTCTGTGGTGGATGTTGCACAGTGGGATCTGCAGGGGGAATGGGTACAGCAGGTGCACTGGTGGTGGACCCTGTGTCTGGCTGCCTGGTGGCACCCGCAGCCTGCTGCTGTCACCCCTCCGGCCACTGTATGCTGCCCTGCACCTGCATGGCCACACCACTACCAACACAGGGCACATCCATGGTAACACACACCACTGCACCCACAGTAGTGGCAGGCAGCTGTGCCACCACTGGCATTGAGCTGGGAGCAGTAACTGGCTGTGCTGCCAGCAGGGGCGACATGCCCACAACATCGCCCATGCTGTCCAGGAGGTGTATGAAGTCGTCATCAGAGTCAGACCCCACCCCGATCTGTGTCTCTGCACACAGGAAATCAAGGCTAGCATCCTGCAGGATCACATCCAGGGCCTTGTCCAACCCCAGGCCAAGGACACCCACAGACACCATGGTGCTGATCCATGGCTAGTTGGACCCCTGGATGCTGGTGGATGTTGATGGTTCATCCCCCGGGGCTGTGCCAGCATCCATGGTGCCACTGCCTCTGCTGGCGCCCCATCCTCTGCATGGAGGCATGCTGGTGCTGCTAGAGAAGGATGATGTGTCAGTGATGCATTGCCCACATGTACCCCCCATACACTGCTGCCGCATGTCCCTATAGCATGGCATGCCGCATTGGTGTGCACCGCGTGCGCAGCATTCAGGGATGGCCCATGCACAGCAGCACGCCCGTGTACACACCCTCTGGGCCTCCAGCTGTGCATGGCTGACATACATACCATGCAGTGGTGGTCTGCCACCCATCTGGAAGCCTCGTCCAGGCACACCCTCCACCGAGGTACGGTGGATAGTGGCTGCCACCAACTCCTCCATTGGCGTCAGTGTGGGTGCACCCACTGGCCCTCTTCTGGTGGCATTATGGGATGCTCTGATGGCTGCCACTTTCTTCTTTATGCACCTCCTGTCAGTCCAGACCTTCTTGCGGCACTCCTGCGCTGACGGCTGGTGGCTGCCGTGTTGGTTGACATAGGTCACCACCTCCAACTTTTGATTCCTGTAATTGATTATGGGGACCACATATATAGTCTAGCAAACAAAACAAATCTGATAAAAGTAGACAGGCTGTACAAAAGGATGGCAAGGTTTGTCCTGAAATGTAACTTCACAGTCCATCACTGTACAATGTATACTAACTAATCCTGGCTAGATTTAGAAAATAAAAGAAAACTGAAATGGACATGTTTGATTCATAAAATACTAAAATCAGGAAAGCCAGGCTATTTGACTGAAAAGTTAAACAAATGGGGAAAAAATATATAATCTTAGAAATAACAAGCATTTGTCAATGCCGAACGTTCGCTTGCAGGTATTTGCAGTGGTGTTTGGCATGTATGGTGCTTTACCCTAATGCCCTGTGCGATTGCTGGTATTTGGACAATAAATTGTCAGCATGACCTTTTTGTTACCCCCATTGTGCGCTACATAGGCGGAAACACGTTTTGGGCAGGATGTGAAAAATGACAGCTGTACCGCTCATAAGGAAGTGTGGTAAAATGGCAATGTTGAAAATCTGGAGTGGAAATATTGAAAATTCGCAAACCTAGGAGCGTGCGTGGGAACTGTGCAATGCACGCTCGTAAAACAGTCATTGTTAGGGTTATTTTCACCAAATTGTCAACATTGGCATTTTAAAACCTCTGCTAATGAACAGTGTCACAGTGATTGTCTTACTGTGTGCCACACATTGATTTTGCACACCAACTGTGCCTTTGTGCACTACATGGACAGAAACACGTTTTGGGCAGGATGTGAAAAATGACAGCTGTACTGCTCATGCGGAGGTGTGGTAAAATGGCAATGTTGAAAATCTGGAGTGAAAATATTGAAAATTCACAAACTTACGAGCGTACGTAGGAACTGCACAACGCACGGTCGTGAAACAGTTATTTTTAGGAATTTGTTCACCAAATTTTCAACATAGCCATTTTAAGATCTCTGCTCATCAACAGTGACAGTGTGATTTTCTTAATGTGTCCCATACACTGAGTTCACACAGCGACTGTGCCATTGTGCGCTACATGGGCAGAAACACGTTTTGGGCAAGATGTGAAAAATGACAGCTGCAGTGCTCATAAGGAGGAGTAGTAAAATGGCTATATTGAAAATGTGGAGTGAAAATATTGAAAATTCGCAAACTTACGAGCGTGCATAGGAACTGCGCAATGAACACACGTAAAACAGTAATTTCTAGGAATTTTGTCACCAAATTTTCAACACAGCCATTTTAAGACCTCTGCTCATGAACAGTGTCACTGTGATTTTCTTAATGTGTCCCATACATTGAGTTCGCACACGGGTGGAAACACATTTTGGGCAGGATGTGAAAAATGACAGCTGTACTGCTCATGAGGAGGTGTGGTAAAATAGCAATGTTGAAAATCTGGAGTGAAAATATTGAAAATTCGCAAACTTACAAGCGTGCGTTGGAACTGCGCAACGCACACCCGTAAAACAGTCATTTTTAGGAATTTTTTCACTAAATTTTCAACACAGCCATTTTAAAACCTCTGCTCATGATCAGTGTCACTGTGATTTTCTTAATGTGTCCCATACATTGATTTCTCACACCGACTGTGCCATTGTGCGCTACATGGGCGGAAACACATTTTGGGCAGGATGTGAAAAATGACAGCTGTACTGCTCATGAGGAGGTTTGGTAAAATGCCAATGTTGAAAATCTGGAGAGGAAATATTGAAAATTCGCAAACGTACGAGCGTGTATAGGATCTGGCGCAACGCACGCTTGTAAAACAGTCATTTTTAGGAATTTTTTCACCAAATTTTCAACATAGCCATTTTAAGACCTCTGCTCATGAACAGTGTCACTGTGATTTTCTTAATGTGTCCCATACATTGATTTAGCACACCGACTGCGCCATTGTGCTCTACATGGGCGGAAATACGTTTTGGGTGAGATGTGAAAAATGACAGTTATACTGCTCATAAGAAGGTGTGATAAAATGGCAATGTTGAAAATCTAGAGTGAAAATATTGAAAATTCATGAACTTACGAGCCTGCGTAGGAACTGCTAGCAACGCACGCCAGAAACGATATTTTTGAATTTTTGCACTAGATTAACATGTTTTTAGCTTCTTCATGAATGATGTCACCGTCATGGTGTTATTTGAGCCCCAAGGGTGATTTCATGCAGTGACCGTGCAGTGCCTGAGAAATCACCTTCAGGCCAGAATAACGCCATGACAGTGACATCATTCATGAGAAGGCATCCCAAAAACCCCATGTTGAAAATTTGGTGAAAAAATTCCAAAAAATGACTAAGATATGCAATAAAGTTGAAACCCCCCTATCTAACCCATTATACAGCTTACCGGCATTTCCTCAGTTTGCGGTCGCCTTTGAAGAGTGCAGACGTGTTTCCGGTCCACCGAAGATCGTTGTGCCAGAGTCCATAGGTAAGTATGGGGTGAGGGTGGTGTGGGGAGGCTGGGTGCGCAGTGGGTGGGTGTGGGTTGTGGGAGGGGGGCTGGGAGATGCGCCGCGGGACCGTTTTTATTTTACAGGTTAAAAAAAAAAAAGATGATGTGGGACATTTGCCATGCTGGGGTGGGCTCCCAGCATGGCAGAAGATGGCTGGGGCGAGGAGCTGGCAGGGATTGGGCACCCTGCCGGCAAACTACGCGAGGGGCGAGGAGGGACGGGGATTGGGCACCTTCGTCGGGCAACAAAACGTGAATGTTTGCCACACTGGGGTGGGCTCCCAGTGTGGCAGCAAGATGGCTTTGGGGCCATGGAGCCGATGGGGATTGGGCACCCCGTCAGCAAACAACGTTTGCCATGCTGGGGTGGGCTCCCAGCGTGGCACCAAAGCTTTGGGGGGCGGCATGACAAGCACGGGGGGGACAGCGGCGGTGATCAGTATGGCAGCGGTGTTTTGTTTTGAAGCAGAGGAACACCGCTGTCATACAGAGCTCATGCACCCATTGGTGCAGGACCGCCATGCCTGCTCAAGGAAGCAGTGCATTGGATGGGAGAAGCACACCTCCAAAGTGTGCTACTCTCCCAAAACGCTCCTTGCGCATGCGCACAAGCGAACGTAAAAATGAATATAATTTTTCCACTCAAAAGATAAATAATAAATATGTAAATACTATTTTCTCAAATAATGCAAATAAATATTCACACAACATTGAAAATCAAGAAGAGAAATTAAGAAAATCCACTAAAATATTCTGTGCCCACCTAAAAAAGGACCTGAATCTAGAAAGTAGGTGCTATTGTACCAAAATATAGGCAAGGGCAAAAGTAAATCTTTAGTCTCCTTCTACTAGACCCCTATCCCTTTATCCAAATTTAACCATAACAACTAGGGATAAATCTATAAAATGAAATTACTTGATCGGAACCAGAGGTGGACAAATGGAGGCCCACTAATATTTTATAATTTATTTCATTTAATTGCATACTGTGTTTGTGTTGATGTACTGCAATAGTACAATTGTTTATGAAATACTGTCTAAATGTGGTCTATGCCATATATTTTACTAAAATCTGTATATCTGTTACGTAAACAGGAGCATCTTGAAAACAGGACTGCAGTCCTAAAGGTTGTATTTCCACCTTCCTGTGTAAAAATAATTTTTACTATAACTAACCTGGAGAAACAGACAGGATATAAGGTCTCAAGCTGATTTATGAAATACAAATTCTTTACAGGATTTTTGGAACCTATCTTGAGTGTGGCTGGACTTTTGGATCTTTTCCACAAGGTAACAGGGTAACCAATTTTACAGTCACACATTTTAGAGCAGCCACTCTTAGTATCGGGCCCAGTTTTTGTTCCTGGAGCTTCTCAGTAATGTAGGAAACCCTAATACCATGTCTCTGAATATTTTTGGGGTAGTACAATCTCATGGATGTGATCAGCTATCTGATTGTACTACCTGGGAGATTTTGAGGTAATGCGGTATCCAATGTACAGTAAAACTGAAACTGAATTTATGAATGTATAAATAAAGCTGTTATACTAATGTAAGGCCACATGTTATGTGGCTGTACTGTTCTGGATGCTGCTTAGGCTGAGGTAGCACAATTGGATGTATAGCAACAGCTATCAGATTGTGCTACCTGGGGAAATTTTGAGGGAATAGAGTACACAATGTACAGTAACACTGAAAAGTAAGTAAAACAAAGTTGAAATAAAGCTTGTGCACTAATGTAAAGGCAGCTATTACATGGTTCTGGTGTTCTGGGTACTGCTTAGACTGAGGGTAGTGAAAACTGACAGATGTGATGAGCTATCAGATTGTGCTACCTGGGGGAGATTTCAAGGTAATGGGATGAGGCTAAACTTAAGGAAGTATTTTTTTTTTGTGTGTGTTTTCCTACATTTGCTTTAGTCCAAATTGTTTGTACTGGGAGTGGGATATGTATTTGGGTGTTTAAACTGTACTATTTGTGTAAGGGCTGTATTTTGGGTGTGTAAACAGAGCTGTATTCTGGAGTTCAGTTCTGTGCAGTTGAGAGACAGGAAACTACATAGGTAGACTTAGGCCCTGGACACACTACAGAACTGTTTTTGAAAAACATTTTTAAAACCAGTTTAGCTAACCCATTTCAGTGCAGACACACTACTCAGTAACCATTTTTGATAACGGCTTAGTGTGGCCACACTGCTAGTGTTAAACCTGTTCTCCTTGTAACTATTTTGTGTTAAGTCCAACACACAGAACTGTGCTTGTCTGGACACACTGCAGCTAGAACTGTTTTAGTTAAACCATTTCAGCTTAAAACACTTTTACTCCTGAACAGACCTGCAAGTAAAACTGTGCTAGTTCCAAAACATTTTTAAAAATGGTTTTAAGACTAGATATCTAGCAGGGCTTAAAAACACTTTTGTTAAAATGTTTTAAGGGGCTTGTAGTCTGTCTGCAAACAGTGTTAGGAGGATTTAAACTGTTTTAAGGCACTTAAACCATTTTAAGTTCCCCATTGTGTCCAGGGCCTTAGGGGAGGGGCAGGTGATTAACCAGAGCTATTCTAAACTGTTTCAGTTTGGGGCTGAAAATTGAAGCAGCAGGAACTGCAGGGGTATCCTGGGTTTGTGTGAGGCTAAACTAAGAGAAGTATTTTTTTTGTGTGTGTGTGTGTTTTTCTACATTTGCTTTAGTCCAAATTGCTTGTACTGGAAGTGGGATATGTATGTGGGTGTTTAAACTGTACTGTTTGTATAAGGGCTGTATTCTGGGTGTGTAAAAGGGGCAATATTCTGGAGTTCAAGTCTGTGCCAGTTGAGAGACGGGAAGTGTTTTCTCCTGCTTGAGAAGAGGGACTGAGGTTTGCAGTTGTGTAAGAGGCTGATTGACTCACATGGGAGTGGCAGTGGACCCTAATACCACCTTCCCCATCCCTCCCACCCCAGCTTGTCCACACTTATTGGGGCAGTGCTGCATTGGGATTGGTGGTAAACACTACCAGATGCATCTACTAATGTGTCCTAACAGAGAGGATTGTTCTTTGTAATGTAATAGAGTGATATGTAGCTCTGGTTAAAGAGGTAAGAAGTTACAAACTTATAGATAGTACTGCATTTTGTACTTGGGTGTAGTACCTCAAGCTGTACTGTATGTTGCTGGGAAATGTATGGATGGGATAGTATCATAGTTAGTAGTGTTTTATGCTTTTCTGCTAGTGGAGTTGGTATTGTATTGTTAAGTAGGAACTGGGCTGGTTAGAAACTTACAGATAGAACTGTATTTTGTAGTTAGTACTGGTATCATGGGTAGAATAGTGGGCTATAATGGATGTGGGGCAGCAGTTTGGATTAACATATTGTGGAGGCTAGGAGGGTGTCCAATCTATATCTGGTTGAAGAGGCTGGAGAAGGAAGTGCTATGGCTTGGTAGAGAGCTGGAGAGGAGGAGGCAAGCGGGAAGGGGCCGGGAGGCAGGAGGGTCCCATCCAGGAAATAACATGAGGACATCACAGGGGAGGAACAGTCGCTCAAGGGAAGTGATGGGGAGGAGTGCAGGATCAGAACAAACAAGGGCCCTAGCATTAGTGTGAAGGCTAGACTCGGGGGGAGGGAGCAGAGGCACAGCCAGGTAGGATGGCCAGGAAATAGGTTTGCTGAGCTGGAGACACTGGTGGAGGGGGAGGAAAGGAGTGATCACCAGGGGAGAGCAGAAGATGGAGGAAGAGGGAAACCACAAGGGGCAGGAGACAGTCAGAGAAGGGTGGCATGGGTGAAGGGGAGAGAAGCACTGCTGGCTGGGTGGACAACAGGGGTGGAGTAGAGGAAGGGGGGCCAGGGATGTGGGGATAGGGAGGGAGCAGTGAAGGGGGCAGGGGACAGGATGGGGGAGAAGGGGCAGAAAGCAGTAGGGAGGAAGGGTGGAGTTAGTGAGTTGGCATGTTCTAAAAGTGGGACCCTGGGAAAAGGGTGGGGGTAGGGACAAGGAACGAGGAAGAGGATGTACTAGTGCTTGGTGATTCCATACTTAAAGGGATCAGATGGGGTGACAATTCTTAAGTGCACAAGGAGGGGCAGGAAGAAACCGCATGTAGTGGTGCATGTGAGCACTAATGATCTGGTGGGGGAGACGGTGGAAGTAGTGAGGAGGAGGTTTGAGAAATTAGGAGGGCTATGTGAGGAAGTGGGGGAATCAGTGGCCCTTTTCTGAATTTGCTAATGACACAAGGATTGGCTACATTGTGAACAATAGCCAGGACATTGATAATATTCAGGACAGCCTAAATAAATTACAAAATTGGGCACATGCCTCAAGGCTAACTTTTTAATGTAGAAAAATGTGCAGTGATGCACGTTGGTAGGAAAAATATAAAGGCCACTTATAGGTTAAATGGGCAAATATTGAGAGAAGTAACTACAGAAAGGGACATGGGAGTAATGATCCAAAATGATTTAAAATTTGATGATCATTGCAGCCTAATGGTAAAGAAGGCTGGGAATATATTGAGCTGCATAGGCAGACATATTAAATCTAAGAGGAATGATGTTTTACTACTTCCGTACAGTTCTCTGGTGTGGCCGCATCTGGAGTATTGCATGCAGTTTTGGTCCCCAGGCTACAAAAATCAGATCGTAGCTTTGGAAAGGGTCCAAAAAATGGTCACATGAATGATTGAAGGAAATCAAGGATGCGACTACCAGACTCGATTAAGTAAAATTGGATTATATACATTGGAGTATAGGAGGCTATGTGGAGATATGTGTCTAGTTTATAAGGCTATTACTGATATTACATTTGGGGAATCATTGGGTTTAAAAATAAGAGAACAGCCATACCAGATTAGAGCACACCCGTTCCAACTAAATATTGATAAGTTCAGGTCTACAAAAAGAAAACATTGGTTTAATGTTAGGGTAGCACCACTCTGGAATAAAATGCCCATGGAAGTGGTATCTAGTAGTACTATGCAGGCCTTCAAAAGAAACTTGGACAAATATTTGATAGATAACTACATTTTGGGATATTGAGAATCTTATGGCAAGCATTATGGATATAATGGTCCTTTTAAGCTCTGATACAACTTATGAACTTATGAACTTTTCAGAGGTGCTCCCGGAACCCTGCGTGAGTACGGGAAGGAAAGGGAGGATTGGGGAGTTCAACAAATGGCTGGAGGAATGATGTCAGTCTAAGGGGTATGAGGTAGTGAGGGACTGGGGCAGTACCTGGGAAAATAAGGATCTATTTGCAGGGGATAGGCTGCACCTGAGCGGGGAGGGGAAAGGGGTAATAAAGCAGAGGCTGGAGGGGTACATAGCATCAAGGATAGATTTAAACTAGGTGGGGGTGGTGGGAGGACAGCTAGTAGGCAGGAATCCCAGAGGGGGGAGCCATGCATGCTACTCCCCAAGCTATTGGAGAGGTATTTGAGGTGGGGACACAAGGAGAGATTAGGAGGAAGGGAATTTGGGGTGGGGGGAGAAAGACACAGGTTGGAGGGTGGTCTCACTGAATGTGAGAAGCTTAGGTAAGAAATCAGATGAACTACAGGCTCTCTTGACCGTAGGGAGGGTGGACATTGCAGCCATCACAGAGACATGGGCCACCCAGAACCAGGATTGGGATATGATGATCCCAGGGTACAGGATATTCAGAAAGGACAGGTCTAGGGGGAAAGGAGGGAGATTGGCAATCTACGTAAGGGAGGGGATAAGGTGTATGAGAGATGAGGGGTGGAGGGCAGTACAGAGGCCCTATGGATGCAAGTTCAAGACTGTAAAAGAAAGACACAGAGGGTGGGGGTAGTGTACAGGCCACCAGCTCAGGGGGATGACCTAGACAGGGAGTTGGTAGAGCAGATTAGAAGAGTCTGTAGGAAGGGGGACACGATGGTGGTGAGGGACTTCAACCTCCCTGGGGTGGACCAGAACACCCCTACCACCATGTGTGCAAAGGAGCAGAGATTACTAGATGCATTTCAGGACATCCTCCTGGTGCAATAGGTCTGTGGGCCTATTAGGGAGGGTAGGACTCTGGACCTGGTATTAACAAATGGGGAGGCTGTAAGAGATCTGGGATTGGAGGACCCCCTTGCTGGGAGTGACCATAATACAGTGTGTTCACACTTAATATGGTAAGGGTAACAGGAGGAACAGGTAACAGGGTGATCAATTTTAAGAGAGCGGACTTTAAAAGGATAGGGGAAATTTTGGTTGAGCATCTGGTGGGAATTCAGACATGCATGAGTGCCAGCCAAAAATGCAATATCATTAAGAAAGGGCTGGCAGAGGCTACTGAGACCTGCACCAGGACATGGAGCAAGAAGGAGAGAACAAAGAAGCCAAGCTGGCTGACTTGGGAGATAATGGAAGGGGTGCGGGCCAAGAGAAAAGCATTCCAGAACCTTAGGAAATCCGGAGGGCAAGGGGACAAAGACAAGTACACAAAGAAGTCCAGGGAGGTTACCAGGCTAGTCAGAGTGGCCAAGGATTCCAGAGAGTGGAGACTGGCACAGAAAATCAAGAACGGGGAAAAGTACTTCTTCGGATACACCGGGGAGATAAGAAGAAACAAAGACCAGATTGTGAGGATTAAGAAAGATGGGGGGTGGGGTGGAGAAGAGGGAGGACCAGGCAGAGGTACTGAATGAGTACTTCTGCTCTGTGTTACGAAGGAAAGAGGGGGGCAGATAACCCATGGGAAGGGTGAGTAGGCAGGGGGGATGGGGGTGACTGATATCAGAATTATGGAGGACAGGGTACTGGAGGGACTAAGGGCAATGAGGGTGGACAAGGCTTCAGGGCCAGATGGCATTGACCCCAGAGTACTTAGAGAGCTAGTGGAGATCCTGGTGGGACCACTGGCAGACCTGCTCAGTACATCAATGGACACAGGATGCATGCCACAGGACTGGAGGATGGCCCATGTGGTGATCATTCATAAAAGCATCCTGAAGGATGATCCAGGCAACTACCGACCGGTGAGTCTCACTTCAATTGTGGGGAAACTCATGGAGTCAATCCTAAAGGAGAGACCGGTGACCTTTCTGGAGGACAATGGGCTCCAAGACAGCCATCAGGATGGTTTTGTATCAGGCAGATCCTGCCAGACAAATCTAGTCAAGTATTATGACTGGGTTATCAGGGAACTGGACAGGGGCCATGCAGTGGACATCCTATATTTGGACTTCAGCAAGGCCTTTGACTCAGTGCCACATTGTAGGCTGGGGGGAAAACCAGAATACATTGGGGTGGGCATAAAAATGGTCAACTGGATCACCAACTGGCTGAGGGGTAGACAGCAAAAGATGGTGATGGGGAGGGACTCTCATCACCAAGGGACGTTATGAGTGGGGTGCCCCAGGGTTTAGTACTGGGACCATTGCTGTTCAGGATATTCATATCCGATATCTCAAATGGGATCCTGAGTAGGATCAGTCTGTTTGCAGATTATACTAAGATCAGTGCTGTGGTAGATGACATAGAGAGGTGGAGGGGGCTGCAGGAAGACCTGACCAAACTACAAGAATGGTCAGAGACATGGCAGTTGGGGTTCAATACCAAGAAGTGCAAGGTACTGCACTCCGGAGCAAAGAATCGGGGTGGGAAATATCAGTTGGGAGGGGTGCAGTTGGTAAGCACAGTGGAGGAAAAGGATCTAGGGGTATTAATAACGGGGAGTATGAACCACTCAGCTCAGTGCTGGAAGGCGGCTGCAATGGCAAACAAGATGCTGTGGTGCATATCTAGGGGAATCTCCTCCAGGCACAGAGAATTGATCCTACCTCTGTACAGGTCACTGGTCAGGCTGCACCTGGAACACTGCGTGCAGTACTGGCATCCCTTCCTGAAGAGGGACATCAGATTGCTGGAGTTGGTGCAGTGTAGAGCAACCAAGATGATACAGGGACTTGAGGGTAAATCCTACAAGGAGAGGCTGGGAGAGCTGCAAATGTATTCCCTGGAAGAGAGGAGGGATGGGGGGATATGATTGAAATCTTTAAGTTCCTAAAGGGTATTAACAGGATTAATACAGAAGGGATTCTTCAGATCAGATGGGGGGATACGAGAGGGCATCAGTTGAGATTGGAGGGGGGGGGAGATTCAGAAGGGAACTCAGGAGACACTTTTTCACAGAAAGAGTGGTAGATAAGTGGAACACTCTGCCTGAGGAGGTGGTATTGTGTAGAACAGTGGGAGGATTTAAGAGAGGTTGGGACAGAGTGGGGTGGTGGTTAATTGAAGGGAAGGGTGGGGCAGCTGCAAGTTGAGGGGCTAGCTGCACAATTGGGCAGACTCGATAGACTGTGAGGCTGTTTCTGCTGGCATTTCATATGTTTGTATGTTCATGTGTATCCAGTGTGTAGTAAAACTCAAAGTAATTAAAACAAAGTTGAAATAAAGCTTGTGCAGTGATGTAAGGGCAGATATTATGTGACCCCACTGTTCTGGATGCTACTTAGGCTGAGGGTACAGAAATCAGACAGATGCAATCAGCTATCAGATTTTGCTACCTGGGGAGATTTCAAGGTAATGGGGTACTCAATGCACAGTAAAACTGAAAAGCAATTAAAACAAAGTTGAAATTACGCTTGTGCAGTGATGTCAGGGCACCTATTATGTTGTTTCGGTCTTCTGGGTGCTGCTTAGGCTGAGTGTAGCAGAATCCGATGGTGTCCCATGATATGGGTGAAGTGTTCTGAGTGACTCAAATTGAGCCAGTCAGTTTGAGAGTTTGAAGAAATAGCTACCATTACAGAATAGCTAGCAGTAGTGAAGAGTGAGTGTAATATATATCAAGTGTGCACACAGCAAGGTAGAGCTAGCTAGAGCAGGTTATAGGGGTTTGTTGAGGAGGTGAGTTCCCAGTTGGCTCCCTGGCATGGTGGCTACAGTTAGCACCTCAGAAGCCAATGGACCTGGGTTTGGGACTGAGTATGCATTGCTTTACTTGTTTTGATGTATCTATGTGCTTAATTTTTTTTTTCTTTTGCTGATGACCTCCTGTCCCTTCCGACTTTGTCCCCCCCCCAAAGTTCTTCACCTGCACACTGATATCCCACCATGGAGCAGCCCCGCCTCGAGTTTTCCCCTGACCCCAGTGTCAGCCCCCCCACAGAGTTGATCATATTATATATGGGGGATGTGGGGGGCTCAACTCCCACTAAGGGGGTGCAGGGGGCATAGCCCCTGAATAAAAAGCAAATTGAGATTGTCCCCTCGTAGAGAGAGTAGGGAGTGTTCACTGTTGTTTCTTGATGGTGTAGTGCTGATCGCCATTATGATTTTTGGTGAGTTGCACTTGCTGTATTTGCAGTCGCCGTTGTTCTTTAACCGTTATAACATGGAATCACATCTGGCAGATGTGATCAGCTATCAGATTTTTCTACTTGGAGGGATTTCAAGGTAATGGGATTTCCAATGCACTGTAAAACTGAAACGTAATTAAAGCAAGGCTGAATGCCGGCTCCGTGGCACCTAGCGAAGGGTGTTCACTCAGCATGCTGGTGACCCGGGTTCACGCCCCGAGCCCAGATGTCAGGAGCGGAGTCCGTGAGGAAGGAGCTGAGAGTATCCTTCAGACACTTCCCTCCTTGGGGTATGGGTGAGTCCTGGATTGCTGTTTGTTGGCTCCTGGTGCTGGCTAGTGGTTGACATTCTTGGCGATGTGTGGTCTCAAGACACTGCTGAATGCCCCCGCCCCCAGCATGCTGCTGCCGCTGCACCACTAAGAGGGAAGTGGGTGAGTCAGGAGAGATTTGGAAAGCTAGCTGCTCAGCTGACTGGATGATGGTGGCTGATCTCTGCCCACCACAATAGCCTGGAGGTGTCCATGCCGACTTCTGCCATGGCCAAGATTCTCCTCTCCCGCTTGCCCCCCACAGGTGAGGGGGCCCTCCTGGCAAAAGGATACATTGGGTTACCTGGGTTAAGGCACTTTCAGGGGTGGTGGATTGTGAAGGGACATGGTGGTGGTAGGCCTAGGCATCCTGAAGGAGTGGCCAGCCAAGGGCTCAGGGGAGCATAAATAAATAAAACAAAAAACACAAGCTGAATTAAACCTTGTGCAGTGATGCCAGGGCCCCTATTATGTGGTTCCAGTCTTCTGAGTGCTGCTTAGGCTGAGAGTAACAAAATCTGGCAGATGTGATCAGCTATCCAATTTTGCTGCCTTGGAGTTTTCAAGGTAATGGGGTTCCCAATGAACAGCAAAACTGAAAAGTAATGAAAACAAAGTTGAAATATAACTTGGGTAGAGAAGTATGGGCACCTGTTTTGTGGTTCTGGTGTTCTGGGTGCTGCTCACGCTGAAGGTAACAAAATCTCACAGATGTGATCAGCTATCAGATTTTGTTACCTGGAGGGATTTCAATGTAATGGGGTACCTACTGTACAGTAAAACTAAAAGTAATGAAAACAAAGTTGAAATAAAACTTGGGTAGAGAAGTATGGGCACCTGTTTTGTGGTTCTGGTGGTCTGGGTGCTGCTTACGCTGAAGATAACAAAATCTAACAGATGCGATAAGCTATCAGATTTTGCTATCTGGGGGTATGTCATGGTAATTAGGTAAATACACAGTAAAACCTGAAACACAATTAAAACAAAGTATGAAATAAAGCTTGTGAAGTGATGTAAGGGCACCTAGTATGTGATTCAAGTGTTCTGGGTGCTACTTATGCTGAGGGTAGCGAAATCTGACAGAAGTGATCAGCTATTAGATTTTGGTACCAGAGGGATTTTGAAGTAATGGGGTACCCAGTGTGCAGTGAAACTGAAAAGTAATTAAAACAAAGTTGAAATAAAGCTTGTGCAGTGATAGAGGGGCTCCTGTTGTTTGGTTCTGGTGTTCTGGTTGCTGCTTAGGCTGAGAGTAACGAAATCTGATGGATGCAATCAGCTATCAGATTGTGCTAGCTGGGGTATATTGAGATAATGGGGCACCCAATGTACAGTAAAAGTGAAAAGCAATTAAAACAAAGTGGAAAAAACATTTTGCAGTGATGTAAGAAGCATAGGTGTAGTTTGACTTTTACATTTGAGGTGCAGGAGGCTTAGAATTTTTGCTGACTCAGCCAACTCTGAGTACAGCTTGATAATCAAAATAGGTTGAACAAACTTCAACCGTTAAACTTAAGTAATGATTATTTGAATAGAAGTTAATAGATCACTGCATGAGGGCTGCATAAATGCTCCAAGCTCAGTAAGTAGCCAGGAAGGAATCCCGTGATACCTGGTGTGAGGGGCGGAAGTGGAAAAGGCAGGAAGTCGGGTTGCGGCATTTGGGAAGCAAGTAAGATTTCAAACTAGTGTCATAGAGAGAATAAATGCTGTTTCATTATGTTGTGAAAGCTGAGCTCCTCATTTGAAAGTAACCACCGTCCTTACAACTTGTTACAATGAACAAACTGAAGCATTTAAACTGAAGTCCCTGACTGTCCCTAGCTGCTTCCTCCCTACCCCAGGCACACCCCTGGGTTAACGATCTGTGTACTCACCCATTTTAATGGCTTTCCTAGTGTCTGTGTGCCTTCTCCACGGCACAGCAAACAACCACCAGCACTCACCTTCAACCCTCACGGGTACGCTGAACCCCTGTCCCCAGAAATGTCAGATCAGCTGACATCTCGCAACTCTGCCAGAAGCTCCTTCCCCAGTTTGTCCACTGCCAACCCAGCCCCAGCACAGAACTAGTCCTGTTCCTGTGCTTTTGAGCTGAGGCTGTCTGTTACTTGATAGTCAATGCATAAGCGCTAACGCTCACTCCTGAAAGTAATGACGTTGGTCTCACATATTTTTTTACAGGTTGCATCAGGTCACTGACTCACACACCCATCGGTATAGAAATGGAAAAACTAGCTGAGATATGTATATCAAACCCCTCCCACCTGCCTGGAAGGTAAAATCGACAAGGCACGATACAAAATATGAGTCAGTTGTCATGCTTGTTTTAGTGGTAAGACAGCCTGATGGTGTAGGGTAGCAGAAGCAATCGGTTACACTGTCTGTATAGCCTAGCATAGATTTTTTATGTGTAAAATTCCCCCCAAAAGAACCTGTAAGTCAGGACATTTTGGAAGGGCAATGCCCCCCCACATATCCCTAATCTCCACCCAAGAAGATATGTTTTGCTTGTCATGTAGCTGGGTGCTGTTAGGTTGATGGTAGTACAATCTGATGGATATAAGCAGCTAATACATTAGTATAATGTGATAGATGTGCACCTAATTGTTATGTATTTCAGCTAAATACAAATAATATCCTTCTTAACTAGGTTTAAAACAAAACTTTTAATTTCATTCTCTTTGTCATTTGCAATCCCAGCGTAACAACATTTTTCATTGTGAGATGTTGCTCATTTACCTATATTTTGCACGCCAATCAAATGCAAAGCATGTATTAGTTAAATTGTTCATCAGTGTGTACTACATTTTAAAGCATTTTACAGTTCAAAAGCTATGCCTGGAACAACTGCAAGTGTCTTTTACATCATTGTACTACTCTATCAGATTATGCTACCAGGGTAGGAAATTTGATGGGGGAGCATCATGTGATATTTCCATGCTATCACATTATGTCACTGTATGGGAAATTCTGAGGAGTAGCATGATTTGATATTACACCAACAGTGAAACTGGAAGTCACGGTAAACTGAAGCAGCCACAATTGAATGCTGCAAGTTCCCTTGCTTGTCCCAAACTGCCTAAAAGCCAGCAGTTCAAGAAAGCGGCAGTTCACTCACTAGTCTGATGCTCAAAAAAAAAAGAAGGGTTTAAAGCACAATAAATACTGTGGTGGTAGTAGTGGTGGTGGGGCTTTCAAAACCCGACAATGACCTTTGCTGCCTCAGGCTTCAGCTCTGATTTTCAAATGGCAGTCAACTCCCTGCTTTGCTTGCTTCAAAAACACTAAATTGGCTCAGAAACATTCTGAAAAAAACAAAACCACAAACACAAAAAGCATAAAACACAGACCACCTACACAAACTACTTAATAATGGTGGGGAGACTTGGAGAACTGAAGGAATATGGCCCTTACTACTACAGGTGCCCTCTACTGATGGAACCATGCCACTGAAATGGGACTACTTTAACATACTGTAAATGCAACAAACACATGCTTTTAAAATATTTTATTTATTTTTCTTAATTAGTAATTTTTATGTATTTTTTTGCAAAATCCATTTTATAAGTGCAATAAGATGTGCTGGAGATGTGGGTTGTTACTTGATAAGAGCAGTGCCCAGGTGTTAAAGGCACTTGGTGCAAGCACCTCATACCTCACTATGTACCTGGGGTGTGCACTTATCAAACAACAACCCACACCCCATCATGTCTTATTGCTTATATAGCACAGGGTAAATGAGTTGGCAAACCATGCCTGAGAAGTGAATCAAGAAACAGAGACTCCCAAATATAGGGAAGAACAGTGCAAATACAAAACTAATAGTAGGCAAACAATATGCAGAAGTTACAGAGGAGGAGGGTTACACAAGCAGACAGTGGCAGCAAAGCAAACAAGCAAGCGGCATGAGGAGAGTACAAATTAGCTGCTGGTAAAGACAGCTGTAGCAAGAGAAAGAAGAAGAATACAGTTGAACTCATCCTGTTGCACAGGAACAGCTTTCATTATATTCAATACACAGAAAATCCCTATGGTTTCCAACAGACAGGAAGGACCCCTTTTCAACGCTAAAACAACTCTTTAAAGAGGGACTGAGGCCAACATTTTTAGTATCAATAAATTCAAAATTTGGATCAGCATATCCTCAATCAGCAACATTCCAAAAATTAGATCTGTAAGTTACTTTGCTTAAAAGTTACAAGTCATTTTGTAACCCTGAATTCACTGCCTGTTCAAAAAAGTATGTTTCAGTGATTAGCTGCTGATGATGTCATTTCCTGAACTCATCACAACCTAGTCCTCCCTGTAAGCTACCTTATATGACTTATTTCTCCTATGTTTCTTAAAATTGCAGTTGTAGTAAACATCTGAAAAGGAAAACTGACACGGGGAGGTATCAGCAAATACACTTTCATAATATGTAGATGCAAGGTACAGTACTTCAGAATGTGACGGGGAGATGGAATGCAGTGGCAAAATGGCTTTAGAATGACAACGTTGTGTGTATTTTTTATAAATACTGCAGGTATCAGATTTCAAAATGTCACCAGGTTGCAATTGTGGAATGCAGCCTCAGAAAGTAGCTGGAATAAATAATTTCAGAATGCGGCAGTGACGCACAATTCCGGAATGTGGCGGTGACACACAATTTTGGAATGAGGTTGTGACACACAGGTTCAGAATGTGGCAGTGATGCACAATTTAGGAATGTGGCAAAGATGCACAGTTTTGGACTGTGGTAGTGAAGCATAATTTTGGAATGAGGCAGTGATGCACAGTTTCAAATTGTGGAGGTGACGCACAGTTTCGTAATGTGGCGATGACACAGAGTTTTGGAATGTGGCAGTGACACATAATAATTTTGGAATACGGGGTGACGCACAGGTTCAGAATGCAGCAGTGATGCACAATTTTGGAATGTGGAGGTGACACACAATTTCAGAATGTGGCGGTGACACACAGTTTCAGAATGCAGTGGTGACGTACATTCTCTGAATGCGACTGTGATGCACAGTTTTGGAATGTGGTGGTGATGCATAGTTTTGGAATGCAGAGAAGATGCATAATTTCCAAATCCGGCGGTGATGCACAGGTTCGGAATGTGGCTGTGATACACAATTTTGAAATGTGGCAGTGACACACAATTGGAATGTGGTGGTGACAATTAATTTCAGAATGTGGCAGTGATGCTTAATTTTGGAATGTGGTGGTGATGCATAATTTCATAATGTGGCAGTGCTGCACAATTTGGGACTGCAGTGGTGACACACAAGTTCAGAATGTCGCAGTGATGCACAATTTTGGCATGTGGCAGTGACACACAGTTTTGGAATGTGGCGGTAATGCACAGTTTCAGAATGTGGTGGTGGTGCATAATTTCAGAATGCAAAGGTGATGCACAGGTTCAGAATGTGGCGGAGATGCACAATTTAAGAATGTGGCAGTGATGCACAGTTTCAGAATGTGGTGATGACACACAGTTTTGAAATGTGGCAGTGATGCATAATTTCAGAATGTAATGGTGATGCACAGGCTCAGAATGTGGCACTGACACACAGTTTCAGAATGTGGGGGTGACGCATAATTTTGGAATGTAGTGGTGACAGACAGATTCAGAATGTGGCTGTGATGCACAATTTTGAAATGTGGAGGTGACAATTAATTTCAGAATGTGGCAGTGATGCTCAATTTTGGAATGTGGTGGTGCCGCGCAATTTGGGAATGCAGTGGTGACACACAGGTTCGGAATGTCACAGTGACGTACAGTTTTGGAATGTGGCAGTGATGCACAGTTTTGGAATGTAGCGGTGATGCATAATTTTGGAATGCAATGGTGACGCACAGGTTCAGAATGTGGCAGTGATGCACAATTTCGAAATGCTGCAGTGATGCACAGTTTTGGAATGTGGTGGTAACACAAAGTTTCAGAATGTGGCAGTGATGCATAATTTCAGAATGCAATGGTGACAGACAGGTTCAGAATGCTGTGGTAATGCACAATTTTGGAATGTGGCAGTGATGCACAGTTTCATCGTGTGGCAATGAAACACAATTTTGGAATGTGTCAGTGTTGCATATTTTTGGAATGTGGTGGTGACGCATATTTTCAGAATATGGTGGTGACGCCCAATTTCAGAAAGTGGTGGTGAAACTCAATTTCAGAATGTGGGGGAGATGCTCAATTTTGAAATGTGGTGGTGCTACATAATTTCAGAATGTGGCGTGACGCACGATTTAGGAATGTGGCAGTGACAACTTTGGAATAAGGCATTAAAACACAACTTGGCAGGGATGTGCAATTATGGAATTTGGCAGGGCCATGCCATTTCAACATGTGGCAGGGTTGCACAATTTGAGAATGGGGAAGGAATGCACAATTTTGGAATGTAGCAGGGATGCATAATTTTAGAATGTGGCTGGGATGGATAATGTTGGAATGTGGTGAGGATATGATGCACAATTTTGAAATATGGTGGGTGCGTACAATTCTGGAATGTGGCAGGGACAAGCAATTTCAGAATAAATGGTGTGCCCTGTCACTTTCCAACTGCATGCATCCCCACTATATTCTGAAATTGGAAGACCCTACTAGACTCCTTAATGTGTGTCCCTGTTTCATTCTGAGACTGATCATTCCACCATATTTTGAGATGGCACTTCCCTGTCACATTCGGAGAGTGTGTGTCCCCCCCAACATTCTAAAATTGCACACCACCTTGACATTCTATGCCTTGGTTCAGTGCTGCATTCCAAAACCACCTTCAGACATGTTCTAAAGTGCAGTGCCATGCATCTGAACATTCTGAAAACACAAGCACTGCAGCCAAGCATATGTCATTTTCTTTAAAGGATTACTATAGCTACAGTTTCTTAAATTTTGGACAAGCAGGTCCTAGAAGGTTGTTGACAGGGAGGACTACAGTGTGAGTTCAGGAGATGACATCATCATTGGCTGTTCATTGAAACTGGCTTTTTATGTTTGCTTGCACGCAGCGCACAAGAAACATATTGAGATAGTAAAGCATTGCAGAGGTGTGGTAGTGTTGTGGCCAATGCATTAGACGCTTTAATGGGCACATCCCTCAGCCACCAATTATGTATTTATTTATTTATTTATTAAATTCTCAGATTACAAATACCTTTAAGCAGAAACTGCTCGTTTACAACGGTTCCATGTCAAAGGATGAGGGTCATCATACATACAGAGGTAGTAAAAGAATGCACAATAAACAACCAAAACAACTAAAAGAAAAAATAAAGATACTCAGTTATAACATACTTTGAGATAATATTCATATAACAAGCAGCTTGAGTAGACAGCTGGCTGCGGTAACAATAAGAGATAGAGGGCACCATAGGCAGTTAGTATTGCAGGCGTGCGACCAGGAGAGGAAGTTGGCAAGCTAATGGGCCACTGTCGGATGGTGGTGGAAAATGTCTTGTACCAGTGGAGATGTGAAGCAGGAAAGGAGTCACAAGGAAGGCCCAGTGCCAGAGGGAATGAGACTGGGAAAGAGTGGGCTGTGAGACATGAGTGAGCTGGGAGGTGTTTAGAGAGATCTCTGTTCAGAGAAGCAGTCACATTGAGTGGTAGAGGTGAGGTAAAGTTTGAGATTCCTTTTGAAGGGTCCAAGTGTAGTAGAGGAAAGTGCTTCTTTATTGAGTGAATTGAACCATTGAGCATCTCTATAGATAAAGGACCGCTGACCCATGGAGGTACGACATCTGGGAACCTGAAAGGTTAGAGATTAGACACCACATGTTTGTTGAGTGCCACTGTAAGTAGTAAGGAGTGAGGTAACACCAGGTGGCATGAGACCAAGGAGAATCTTTTTGGTAAGTAAGCAGGTCTAGTATTGTATTCTGCTGCGTAGGAGTAGCCAGCTGACCTGTGCATAGAGGTCACAGGTGTGAGTTTGTCGGGCTGCACCCATTGGTAGTCTACAGGCTTTGTTGAGAGCAACTGAGATCCTGCGGAGGGCACTTGTTGAGGCAGAGCCATAGATGGCAAGGCCGTAGTCAATGACAGAGGTGACAGAGCTGTAGATGGCTAGTTTAAGGGCATCCACAGGCATACAGTGCTTGCGTTTGTGTGGTAGTCCAATCCGTATATTGGCGGTCTTGGCAACAGTGTCAATATGCCGAGTGTAGGACAGGGTACTATCCAGGGTAATACCAAGGTACTTGAACTCCTTGACATGTTCGAGTGGGTTCCCAGCGTGGTTCTTGATGGTGAGAGGCAAAGAGTAGTGCCTGCTCTGTCGGTTACAGAAGGACATGGCTTTAGTCTTGCTGTGGTTCAGGATAAGTTTATGAGAATTGAACCAGTCTTCGATGCGCTTAAAGTCGAGCTGCAGCTGGGATTCAAGGACTGTAATGTCATGGTGGCTGGAAAACAGGACTGCATCGTCTGCGTATAGTAATATTTTTTGGTGGCAGGCACTGGGGAGATTATTGATGAAGAGGGAGAAGAAGAGTAGGGCCCAAGAATAGACCGAGGACTCCGGAGGACCGGTTTCTCCTCTGAAGAGATCCCTGCAATCCTTACACGTTGCATCCTATTATCAAGGTAGCTGGTAAACCATGGAAGGGCATCGCTGGAGATCCCAATGGAGGACAGTTGCTTGAGCAGTAGGTGGTGATTAACTGTGTTGAATGCCTTGGTAAGGTCTATAAATACTGCCCCCTCCACAATTCCCTTTGTCAAGCGTGGCATGGATGAAGGTTGTAAATTCCAGTAGTGCAGTGGTGGTGCTGTGCCCTTTTCTGAAGCCATGCTGCTCTGGGCACTGTACATTGTACTTATCCAGGAATTCAACTAGTCGGTCCAACACAATTCGCTCCAGCGCTTTGGATAGTGGGGGGAGGAGTGAGATAGGTCTGTAATTGGTGTGCAGTGTCCTATCTCCACTTTTGTGAACTGGTGTGACAGTGACTTTCTTCCAGAGAGAGAGGGGGAAATGGCCCAATCTAAGCAAGAGATTAAAGATCTTTGTAAGTGGTTCTAAGATTTCATAGAGGACTTGTGCCAGCAGTTTCAGGTCAAGGGAGTCACCACTGTACCCTTGTTTGCCGATGGCCTTTTGAATGTATTTTCTAGCTACTTGTGGTGGGACCTCCCTTAAAAAAAAACTTTGGGGTTGTACGTTCTAGTTGGGGGGTAACTTGGGAGGAGCTGGAGGGGAGGTCATCGAAAAAATTTGGTGGAAGAACTCTGTCCAGGTTTGTAAATGCATTATTAAAAGTGCTGGTGATGGTACCTAGGTCGAGTGTAGGAGTGCTATGAAGGTTGAGCATAGTGGGTGGTGCTTTAGGATCCTTGCCTGTGAGTTCTTTCATGTTGTTCCAGAATTTGTTTCCCTGGCTTCAAGAGTTGGTCAGAACCTCTTTGTAATAGCTGCATTTAGCATTCCATTTTTCGAGTGCAATCATTTCTGGCTGCTTTGTATAATTGTATGTTTATTTGCGTTGGAGTTGCACGAGCACAATGCTAGAGGTGGTATCAGTGCTTGAGCAGAGTTAAAAGGTCAGTAGTAACCCAGGGGTTGGTCTGTCCTTTGACCTTCATCTTTTTTTACTGGTGCATAGACGTCACAGGCTTCGTTGAAACGTTTGATAAATAGGTCCAGAGTTTTGTTGGTGTCATTGAGGGAGTCAAGCACTGCCCAGTTCAGCCTGGTTAGATGGGATTTTAACAGCTGGAGGTGCCCTTGTTTGATAACCCTGGCATAGATAAGCTTGGTAGGGGGCTTGTGGTATTTGTTTGACCAGGAGCAGATGACAGGTGAGTGGTCACTTATTGTATCCGGGAGTACAGAAACATTGGAGATGTGTTCAGGGCAGTTAGATAGAATCCAGTCTAGAAGCGTAATGGAGCCTGTCCTATAGTTACACCTAGTGGGGGGCATTGACCAGTTGAGTGAGGTGATGCACTGCGGCTGCATCCTTATAGGTAGCAGCCTCAGCGGAGAGCCAGTTAATGTTAAAATCACCCATGATTATGGTTTCAGAATTATGTTGCTGGACCCTTAGATATTCCATGATGCTATGGAAGCCAGCAGCCTGGTCTCTTGGGGGTAGGTAAACTGAGATGACAGTGAGTTCATTGTTATGTGCACCAAGGAGTATTTTGATTGTGAGGACCTGAGAGGAGTTGCTCAGGCTAGGGGATGGGATGATGTGACCCATAAGGGTATCCTTAAGATAGATGGTGCAGCCCCAGCCCCGTTTAGCAATCCTGTCTTGCCTGAAAATGCAGTAGCCAGGGATAGGGACTGAAGTATCAGGGATTTTAGGGTTTAGCCATGTTTCCACAACTGAAAGGACATCAGGGTTGTGCTGTAGGATCCATGTTTGGAGGGAATCAAGTTTGTTGAGGATGCTGCAGGCATTGATGGATGCCATGGTGAGTGTCCCTGTCCTTCTGCTTGGTGCCACTGCTGGCTGCCCAGGTGGTCCTGTTTTGGGGTGAACATTTCCTGAGAGCAGGAGCAGCATAAGGAGAATTTGTAGGAGAAAGGATTTCAGCATCTTGTAGATACAGTACCTGGTGGTTAAGTCATAAGCCAAAAGAAATTTTCAACAGCTGAGGTCTAGAGTCACAGAATCTGTTAGAATTCCTGAAGGTGATGAACTGTGCCTGCACATATGCAGGATGAGAAATCCTTTTGTCTGCATGCTTCTTTGTCATTCAAAGAGGTTGTTGAAAAGCCCACATACAGATCATGGAGTAGGTCAGACGAAAATGTGGATTCAAGCAGACCTAGAGTCACTGAGTTTGTCAGACTTAATGCTTGACTTATGTTTTGCTTGGGATAGCTTCCAAAAAGTTGATTTTTAAATGACAAATGCAGATACCTGATGATGATGTTTTGCAGAAATCCAGTTCAGGAGACTTTCACGGATGTAGTGAGCAAGAATGGTGTAGTTACTCCAAGCAGAAAACCATGTAAATCCACAAAAACTAAGCTACAGACACAGACAAGCAGCCACTACAAACATAGCTTTGTTAGTCCAAAATGCAGTGAATTAATGCTGAAGCTGCCGATGTTGGCAGTTTCAGAGCCAGCACCACACTTGAAAGAAATCTGTCACTGCAGTCGGGGCAGTTTCATTATTGTAGCAGCAGTTCCCCCTCCCTCCCAACCAGGCACAAAACAAGACAACAAATTTAAATGTTAGCTCCCTCCCACTGCTGTTGCCCACCCCACACCCTCCATTCTTCATCTCCTGCTGACATTAGGGTGCTCAATCCCCATGTCAGCATGTATCCCCCTACCCCATTAATGTGGCACACTGGGAGCCCACCCCAATGTGCCAAAAAATACTTTGTTGTTTCTGACAACAAAGATGGATGCCCAATCCCGGTGTCGGACTCACCAGCCCCCATGCCCCTATATTCTCAGCTGACCTTGGGGTGCCCAATCCCCGGGTTGGCATTCACCCCCCGAGTACTCTGGCACACCCAGTGTGCCAAAATTCATTTTGTTAGTATTTCTCCTGTAAAAAAGAAAACAGTCCCACAACGTCTTTTTTTCATTAAAACCTGAAAAAAAAAGAAAATGGTCCCTCGTCATGCCCGCTGGCCCCCCCTCCCCAAACCCGCACCCTTCCTTATGCACACCTCAGCTCCCTGCAGCCCCTCACCCATACTTACCTCCAGAGGTTGGGATCAGCAATCTTCTGTGGTTTGGGAACACGTCTGCACTCTTCAAAGACCAACCGGGAACTGAAGAAATGATGGTTAGCCCTATAATAGCAGTCAATCGGGGGGGGGTTCAACTTAGGTTGATATCTCAGCCAACTTTGGGAGTTTTGGTCCAAATTTTCAACATTGGATTCTTGGGACCCCACCTCATGAACGTTGGCACTGTCATTTCGTTTCTTGATCCCGAAGGTGATTTTGCGGTCGCTGTGTGGAATCACCTTTCAGGACCAATTAGTAAAACAGTGCCCTGTTACTGAGTGAATCAAAATCTGCAAATTTAGTGGTAAAATTCAAAAATGATCGTTACATCGTCTGTTGTGCAGTTTCTATGTGTACTCATAACTTCATAAATTTTTAATATTTTCACTCCAAATTTCCAACATCGCCATTTTTTCACACCCCTTATGAACAATACAGCTGTAATTTGTCGCATCCTTCCTGAAATGTGTTTTTGCACCTGTGGCACAGAATGGCACGATCGCTGTGTTAAATCAACTTTCAGGACACATTAATGAAATTGCAGTGCCATTGTTTATGATGAGAGGTCCCAAAAAGGCCATGTTGAAAATTTGGTGAAAACATTCTGAAAAATGACTGCATTATAAGTGTGCATTGCACAGTTTCTACGCACATGCGTAACTTTGCCACTTTTTCATATTTTCACTCCAGATTTTCAACATTGCCATTTTCTCACACCTCCTCATGAACAGTACAGCTGTCATTTTTCACATTCTGTCCAAAATGTGTTTTCACACCTGTGGTGCTGAATACCATACTCGATGTGTGAAATCACCTTTTGGGATTGAGTAACAAAATGATACTGCCACTGTTCATGAGGTGGGGTCCCAAAAAGCCCATGTTGAAAATTTGGAGCAAAAATACCAACAAACGCCTGGGGCATTAGGGTTTCCAATTGTAATGCCCACCCTGTACAGACTGACAGGTGTCAAGGGTGTGACTTGGGGTCATTGGCTGTAATGCTCATGCCATTCCACCCCCACCCACCCCCACCCTACAGCCACTGACAGGCATTGATGTGTGCCTTGGGGTCTTTGGCCCTAATGTTCACCCCATTCTCCTATACTGCACCCATCTCAACTTATTTTCTTATGGAATGGGGTGAGCATAAGGGCCGAAGACCTCAAGGCACACTGCGACACCTGTCGGTGTCTGCAGGGTGAGTTGAGGTGGAATGGCGTGAGTGTTATGACTGATGACCCAAAGGCACATCCCCAATGCCTGTCAGTCTCTGCGGGTTGGGGCTGGGGGTTGGCGTTACTTCAATACTTCACTGCCATTCCTATTATGCATCTCTCTAACTCCTGCACTAGCAATGCCAATACCAGCAAGCAAACATTCGGCATTGACAAATGCTTGTTTGAATAGGTAGTGAAATCAGGGTTACAAAAAACTCATAACTTTAAAATGAAGTAATGTAGAAACCTAATTTTTGGTATGAGATTTATTGGGGAAATGCTTATTCTAATTCTGAAATGTAGCACTTTTGGCGGGAGTCCCGCTTTAAAAAAAAAAAAAGAAGCATTTAATGGCCCACAAGGTCAAACAAAACACGTACTCTCTGGTTCAGTCAAAACACACACTTCCTGGTTCAGTCAAAACACACACTCCCTCTTACGAACATTTATTTTGGCACTCATATTTAATCAAACTGAGCAACCACAAAAGGAATATCTAACCCTGCTCACCCAGGAAGAGAAATTTAAGAATCCATCCAGGATCCTTCCATTTTTTTATCATTTTTAATTTATTATTTTTGAGCCCAGTAAGAATTAGTAATACCCAAGTCATATGGGCAAGAGCTAGTTGCTTCAGTCTGTGTGAATAATGGCAAAACTCACATATATAATCTGACGGAAAAGAATACAAAGTCCACAGGGATAAATATAATCCCCCATACATTTCTTCCTTGTTTTATGTTTATCTAGTCTCACTTCATTCTCAAAACAACGCCATTTTATAAGCTGGATAATGCACTCTAAGGATGTGCGTATATACACCCAGAAACACAGAAAGGTGTCAGCAGAAAAAAACTCATAGTCCATCTTGTCTGCCCATTTTTCTACTGGAGCCATGCCAACCTATCCTTTGTTATGCCTCCACAGATTATCCTCTCCCCCTCCACTCTCCACTCCTTCACTGTCTTAGTTTTCACCAACTCCTTACAGCTGTACCATGCTCTCTTGAAACCTGTCACCATCTTGGCATTTAGCACCTCCCTTGGCAAACCATCCCATATATCCACTACTCTTTCTGTGAAGAAGTACTTTCTTACATCCTTCCTGAATTTACACCCCACCAGTTTATACTCGTGTAGCTTAATTGCTGATCCCACCATATGCTTTTACAGGTCATGACATTTTACCATGTTCATCACTATCAGATACTTAAAGGCTTCTGTCATTTTCCTACTGTCCTTTCCAGCCTCCAATGAGTACATATTCAGACTGGCTAGGCTCCTGATAGTATTTACTTTGCTGACCCTGTATCATCTTTGTAGACTTCCTCTGGATAGATTCAGTGTGGTCTTCAAATTGTGTCGCATGCTGGCTCTAAAACTGGATACAGTACTCCAGGTGTAGCTTTACCAGTGTTTCATACAGGGAGAACAGTTTCTTTTCTCTCCTACTGGAGAACCATCTCCCTATACATCCTATACATCCAATTGTCCTGTTTGCCTTCCTGAGATCTCTTGTGCACTTACTCATTGGCTTGAGGTTATCACTGGTTATGATCTCTTAATCCCTTTCCTCAGCAGTTAGACTGATATTTTCACCCATTAGCTAATCACCCATCTTTGAATTGCCCTTGCCTATGCACATAACGTTGTACTTCCTTAGATTAAACTTCAGTTGCCATACATTGGGCCACACCTCCAACTTTTCTAGATCCCTCTTCATTTCTTTGAACTCCTTCTTGGAGTCAGCCTTACCACAATGTTTAGTGACAGCTGCAAAGAGGCACATATTCCCTTGATACCTTCCTCTATGTGGCAGATGGACACCTCCCTGATCTCTGAATATTAGCCATTTACAGTCACCTTCTGGGTCTTTACATTAAGCCAATTTGCCCTCCACCTTGTTAGATTTGCCCCAATCTCTGGATTCCCTAACTTCTTGATAAGCCATCCATGAGGTGCTGACTCAAAGCTCTTACTGAAATCCAGCTAAAATACATTAACATGTATATGCTGTTTCACATGTATCCTAGTTATTTTGATATGGTCTTTGATTGGTTGTGTATATGGTAAATCTCCCTGCTCCCTCTTCCCCAGGATGCACCATGAGACGAGCAACTTGTTGTTCAGCGTACCCTTCCTAGTGAAACATTTTCAATAAATAAGTAAAATAAATAAACTGATTGGCCCTTGTCTACTATTCTTGTTATAGAGTAGAAGAACTCAATCAGGTTAGTCTTGCATGTCCTTCCCTTGATGAAGCCATGCTGGCTCCAGTCTTGGAGACCACTCGCTTCAAGAAATTCTACCAGATCTCCTTGATGATAGCTTCCATGAGGTGTCTTACAACAGATGTAGAACTAAACAGTCTATAGTTTTCCAGGTCCTCCCTGCTCACACTTTTGTACAAGGGGATCATAGACACATAGAAGATCTCAGCAGATAAGGGCCTCCTGGCCCACCCAGTCTGCCCTGTTTTCCCTACCTAGAGTGACACTGCAGACCCTACTCAGTCTCTGGTCCCACCTCTTACTTCTAACATCCCTCTGTGTCTATCCTATACATTCTTGAATCCTGCAACCATTTCTGCCCTAACCACCTCCACCAGGAGGCTGCTCCATGCATCGACCTCCCTTTCCGCGAACTATTTCCTCCCATTTCCACTGAGCTCCCCCCTCAACTTCATAGTGTGACCCATTGTCCTTGAGCATCTTTCTCTGTTGAAAATGCTTCCTTCTTGTACCTTGTTTTTGCCTGTGAGGTATTTGAATGTTTCTGTCGTATCCCCCCCTTTCCATCCTTTCCTCTAGGGAGTACATGTTTAATTCCTTAAGCCTTTCTCCATAGGACTTTTGCTGCAGGCTATACACTATTTTGGTTGCCCTCCTTTGTACTGACTCCTCCCTGTCTATGTCCTTGTGGAGATGACGCCTCCAGAACTGTACACAGTACTAGAGGTGTGGCCTCACCAGTGATTTATACAAGGATAATATTACCTCCTTCTTTCTGCTGGTGATTCCCCTGCCTATGCATCCCAGCATCCTGGCAGCCTTCCCCACTGCCTTGCCACACTGTTCAGCTACCTGCAGGTCATCAGAGATGATCACCCCCAGATCCCTTTCCTGCTTTGTGGCTGTTAGTACCTTTCCTTCCAGTTGATATTTTGCCCCCAGGTTTCTGTGCCCCATGTGCATGATTTTGCACTTTTTGTGCATTAAAACCCAGCTGCCAAACCTGTGACCATTCTTCCATTTTCTTTAGATCATTCCTCATTCTTTCCACCCACCCCTGTGTGCCCACTCTGTTGCAGAGCTTTGTATCATCTGCAAACAGGCATACTTTTCCTTCCAGTCTTTCTGTAATGTCATTTATAAAAACATTGAAGAGGACTGACCCTGTTACTGACCCCTCTGGCACCCCACTGGTCACTTTGCCTACTCCAGAGTGGATGCCATTTACCACCAACACCTTCTGTTTCCTGTTACCCAACCAACTTTCTACCTATTTTACTACTTTAGACCCTACTCCTAGGCTCCCCAGCTTCCTAATCAGTCTTCTGTGTGGAACTGTGTTGAAGGCCTTGCTGAAATTCTGGTAAGCCATGTCAAATCGCTCCTCTCTGATCAACTTCTTTGGTCATCCAATCAAATATCTTGATCAAGTTGGTCTGGCAAGACCTCCCCACTGTAAAACCATGTTGTCTTGGATCCTGTAGACCTTTGGCAACAAGGTATTCCACAATACTTTCGTTCAATAGTGATTATAATACCTTGCCCACCACTGATATCAGACTGACAGGCCTGTGATTTCCTGCCTTCTCCTTATTTCCACTTTTGTTGAGTGGGACCACTTATGACCTCCTCCAGTCCCCCGGTACCTCCCTGTTTTTAATAACATATTGAAAAGAGCTGTCAGAGGTGCATCCAGCTCCTCTTTCTGTTCCCTCAGTATCCTGGGGTGCACCTCATCTGGCCCCATTGCTTTGTCTATTTTTAACTTTGTTAATTCCTTAAGCACTCTTTCTTCTGAAAAAGGACTTGTGTCTTTCTCCTGTCCCTTTATCCTTTATCTTTGGCCCATTTCCCATCCTCTTCCTTAAACACTGAACAGAAGTAGTTATTCAATATATCTGCTTTTTGGCGGTACTCTTTCACACAACTCCCTCCTTTCCCTTTCAGCCTTACTATCCCTCCCTTTGTCTTTCTGTTTTAACTTATGTATCGAAAAAATATTTTGTCCCCCTTTGTCACTGATTTGGCAATCCTTTCTTCTGTTAAAAATATGGGACTTCAGAGGAGCTGACTTTGATAAGATGGCCAACAGAGTTAAGCTAGCCCTGGGAAAAAATAAATGCAGGTGACGGGGTATAGGCAAAGCGGGCAAGCATTAAAGATGCAATACTTGAAGCAACATCCCATTGTGTTAGACAGAAAAGGAAGTGCAAAAGAAAAAGGAAACCACTTTGGTTCTCAAAAACAGTGGCAGAAAAGGTCAGATCCAAAAAGACTGGCCCTCAGGAAATATAAGGGAACGCAGTGGGATGAAGATAGGGAGGCATACCAAACTTCCCTAAGGGAAGCAGGGAAGGCAGTAAGGCAGGCAAAGGCCCAAACCGAGGACAGACTTGCATGAACAGTAAAAGAAGATGACAAGACTTTCTATAGATACATTAGTGAAAGGAGAAAGTCCAGAGAGGGTATTGCTAAGATCAAAGGGGATAAGGGTGTGTGTGAGGAGGAGGACCATGTAAAAGCATCTATCCTAAATAGATACTTCTGCTCAGTACTTACTGAAGAGAAGGTAGGGCAGGGCCCACAGTTCAGCACCATGGACACAGGAAAGAAGGAGGTGTGCACTAGTCCCCTTCACAAAAGAAAGGGTCCTACAAGAGCTCGATAAGTTCAGGGTGGACAAGGCAATGGGACCTGATGGCGTACATCCCGGGGTACTAAAGGAGCTAAGGGTGGAACTAGCAGAGCCATTATCAGAACTGTTTAGTGAGTCTCTGAGCACAGAAGAGGTCCCAGAAGACTGGAGAAGGGCTCATGTGATCCTACTCCACAAAAGTGGTAGCAGGGAGGAGGCAGGGAACTACAGACCAGTCAGTCTTACCTCAGTAGTGGGCAAGATTATGGAGGCATTCCTTAAGAAAAGGATAGTGCAGCACCTGGAATCCATAGGAGCACAGGATCCAAGACAGCATGGGTTTACAACAGGAAGGTCCTGTCAAACTAATCTCATAGATTTCTTTGACTGGGTAACCAGAGTGGTGGACCAAGGGGGAGCAGTTGATGTCGCCTATCTTGACTTCAGTAAAGCTTTCAATACAGTTCCACATAGAAGATTGATTAATAAACTGGGTAGGCTTGGGGTGGGTCAGAAGTTAGTCAGCTGGGTGGAAAACTGGTTGACAGGCAGAAAACAGAGAGTGGGGGTAAATGGTATACAGTCAGAAGAGATGCATGTCACAAGTGGGGTACCTCAGGGATCAGTCCTGGGGCCAGCCCTCTTCAATATCTTCATCAGTGATATTGCAGATGGACTGGAGGATAAGGTTTGTCTCTCTGCAGATGACACCAAGATCTGCAACATAGTAGATGATCCAGATAGTAGGCAGAATGAGAAGAGATCTGGATAAACTGGCAAAATGATCGGAAGAGTGGCAACTGGGGTTTAACGCAAAGAAGTGCAAAATCATGCACATAGGGAAGAGAAACCCTGAAGCTACCTATATGCTGGGAGGGGAGTTGCTGGCAGTCACAATTGAAGAAAGATACATGGTCATCATCATCACAGATGACCTGAAATCATCCAGGCAGTCCTCTAAAGCAATAGGTAAGGCTAGAGGGATGTTGGGGTGTATTAGTAGGGGTATCACAAGTCGTAAGAGGAAGGTAATAATCCCTCTTTCCAAGACACTGGTTAGGCCCCATCTGGAATACTGCATTCAGTACTGGAGGTCACACCTACACAAGGACATTATTCAAATCGAGGCAGTCCAGAGAAGGGCAACTGAAATGGTGCAGGGACTGCATCAGAAAACATATGAGGACAGATTAACTGAGCTCAATATGTATACCCTAGAGCAAAGGATGGAGAGAGGTGATATGATCAAAACACTCAAACACCTTACAGGCATTAACAAAGTGAAAGAGTCTAACATGTTTCAATATAAGAAAAATTGCAGAACAAGAGGACACAGCATGAGATTAGAGGGAGGCCAATTAAGGGGTAATGTGAGGAAGTTCTTTTTCACAGAAAGGGTGGTGGGTGCATGGAACAGCCTACCTCAGGAAGTGGTGGATATGAATACAGTGCAGAACTTCAAACAGACATGGGTTAGGCATAAGGGAGCAATACAGATAAGTATGAATAGATAGGCCATTGATATAGCATCCTTATCTGCCATCAACTTCTATGTTTCTACAGTATGTTTGTCCTTTGGCACTCCTAACTGCCTTTCCTGTCTCCTTTGTTCCTCTTGCACAAAATAGGTGATTTAATACCTTTTATAGTGTATGATAGAATGCTGATGAGCATGGAAATCCATGCTCCCAACAGCGTTGTTGTGCTGCACTAGCTACGTCATCGTAGCTGTTGTGCTGCGCTAGCTACGTAGCTAGTGCAGCATAACACCTAGCAGGTGGGTGCGCATGCGTGGAAGCTGGGTGTGCATGTGCGATCGGGCAACTGGCAAAGTGACCAGAATGGCCGCGTAGGTGAAACATGCCGGAAGACGAAAAAACTGCACACAAATGTGGGAAAAAGTAAGTGCACTCTATGTATGAGAGACCATGCACTATAAAAGACTGTGTATGATTGCTCACAAGGGTATTTTTCAACTCTCGAGGTTTCCATGGTAACAAGACCTCTTGAGCTGCGCTCTCGAGGTCTCCAGTTACCATGAAAACCTATCGAGTGAAAAATACCCTTGTTGTGTATGAGCGATCATACACAATCCTCTATGTTGGACCAACAGAAAAATCTGTAGAAATTTCTGTAACATTCTGTTGGTCCACTAAAAGGTATTAAATCACCTATTTTGTGCATCTCATTGTACAAGGACCAATATTGCAACAGACAGGTTTTTGTTTCTCTAGGTAAGTCTCCCTATCTACTTCTTTCTGCATTTTTTTGTACCTTCAAAATGCCATCTTTATTGCTCTCACTTGTTCCGCTACCTCCTTTGTGAACCATAGTAGTCTCCTCATTCTGTTGCCCTTACTAATCTGCCTGACACAGAGGCTTGTTGTTTGTTCAATGCCCTCTTTTATTTTTGCCCACTCTTCCTCTACTCCCCCCAGTTTTTCTATCCCTGCTAGGGCATCCCTGAGGCGTTCCTTCATGTTCTTAAAATCAGCCATCCTGAAGTCCAGCACCCTCGTCCTTGTGTGATTTGACTCTGACCCAGTTTTTATATCAAACCACACTGTACTGTGATCAGTGGTCCCTAGGTGATCCCCTACTATTACAGCAGTCACACTGTCCCCATTTGTAAGTACTAAGTCCAGTAAAGCCCCCTCTTGAGTGGGCTCCAATACTAGGAATATCCCTTGCAGGATGTCCAGGATGTTTCTACTCCTGGCTGTAGTTGCAGCATGGAGGCTCCAATCCACATCTGGCAGATTGAAATCTTCCAACAGCAATACCTCTCCCTTGTGAGCCATCCTCAGGATCGCTTTCATCATTTCCTTATCTACCTCTTTTCCCTGTGTTAGAGGTCTGTAGATCACTCCTGTTTAAATAGCTGTCCCTTTCCTTCTCTCCAGAGTGACCCACAGTCTCTCCTATCCTCCCTGTTTCCCTTGTATTTCCGTGGCTTTTAAGTTATCCCTTACATAAAGAGCCACTTCTCCCACTTTCTACCCACCCTGTCCTTCCTGAACAGAGTGTATCCTGGAACAGCCACTTTCCAGTCCTGGCTGACATTGCACCAGGTCTCTGTGATGGGGACTATGTTCATGTATGCTTCTGCCATGGTAGCCTCTAGGTCTACGACCTTATTGTTCAGATTTCGAGCATTTGCACACATGGCTCTCCGGGTTATGTTGCCACCTTCTACCCTTTTTCCCTTTTGCCCTCCCTTATTGTGTCCCATATATATATTTTTTTATTTCTATTCATGCCTTCTACTTTCTGATATTCATTGTTATGTGTTTCATTTCGGGTTGTCACTTCCTTAGGACTTAGGATTCTCATTGTTTGCCTCATGAGCTTGTTTGGGGGGGCAGTTTTAGATTCTCAGCCTCCTTCTGCCTCCCCCTTGACTTGTTTAAATGCTTGCCAGTGTTGCATTTAAACTGCTCACTAAGGACCATAGATCCCCCCTCTGGATGGATGCAGGGCATCACCCTTGTACAGACCCTCATCTCCCCTGATGGAACCCAATCCCCAGTGAAGCCAAAACCCTCCTCTCCACACCATTCTTTCAACCATGCGTTGAACTCCCAGGTGTGGAGTTCCCTAGCCTTACCCTTGCTGTAGACAGGTAGTCCCTCAGAAAAGGTCACAGATAGTGCTACCTGCCTAAGACCCCTCCCCAGCTCTCTAAACCCCTCCTGCACTGTTCCTATCCCTGCTTCATCTCTTGCCACACCATTTGTCCCCAGGTGGACAATGACATCCGGCTGTCCCTTCATAGCTACTGCCCAGGCGATCCTCAGGATCTGCTTACCATCCTTCCAAGCCATGCCTGCAGGTAGGCACTTAACCTCCCTATCCCACTCACTACCTGTCCCTAAGTCTATTCACACAATTCCAAACAGAAGTAGTGGCATTCTGGACCCAAATAACACACTGCACCAAATGGCTGCAAGTAAAGAAATTTATTGCACAAAGGCAAAAAATTAAAGGGTTAAATAGGAAAATACTGCTCCTGTGAACCACCCAGCGCTTCAGCTCCTCACAAGTCTTCTTCATGGGTCTATATATCTGAGATGTTTTCCAAGTCTATTCCTCTGATGATGGTGTCCCCAACCCGGATTTGTTTCCTCCTCCTCTGGGGACCCCTGTCACCCACCCTTGGGGCTCCATATTTGAGGAACCACTGATACTCCCTGGTCACTACTTCCAGTGTCACTGTAGGACCTTCCTGCTCTGCCAAGATGGCATAGGAGTTCTGTAGCTGCACCAGATGGGGGATGTACCTCTGTCCCACTGCTCCCACCCTCCCCGAGCCCACTGTAGTCCATCCATTTTTCCTGCTAGGTAACCTTTGAGGAAGCGGTGGCAGACTTGGTGGTCCCTGGGTGGGGGAGGAGGTTCCCTGAATCCTTACCAGCTTGGCCTGGAGACTAGCAACCTCCACCCCCAGCTAAGAGAGGTGCCTGCAGATGGGGCAGCACTGCAGCATCTAGAAGGTCCTCCTGAAAACTGCTGCCCCTTAGGCACTGCACTGCGCCATTCCCAGCATCTTCCCCTACTTTGCGCCTGTCCTTTGTTTGCTTGTTTTTTTTCTGCCCTCCTCGAATCAATTGGGACTGCCCATATCTCCAGAGATCAGTTGAACAAGACTGGCAAGGACCATGCAAATTTCTGCCCTATCTCCTTAGCACTCTTGGGTGTCACCTATCTATTTCTACAGACATAGCCATCCTAAGTACCTTTATTCCATTAAGTACCCAATCTCCTAATACCTGTACCTGTCCCAAGTTCAATACCCTCCATTTCCTCCCATAATCTGCCTTCCAGTTAGGGAGTAGACCCCCTGCCTCCACTGTGAATACTGAGCAAAATTTCTTATTAAGGATGTCAGCCTACTTTGCATTCTTCTCTACACATACATTTCCCTATTTTAGCATCACAATACCTTCCTTGGTACCCACTTCTCTCTGATATAGCTAAAGAAGGCATGTTCATTTTCCTTTGGCCCCTCAGCTAGCCTCAGTTCTACCTCTGCCTTTTCACACCTTATGACTCTGCTTGCCTCCTAAAATTCCACAGAGTATTGATCTTTATTATTCTCAGACTGATCTCACTTATGCTTTTTGAATGCAGTCCTTTTTGCTCGGACTGCATCTCTCACTTCCCTGGAGAAGCAGAGTGACTTCTTGTGGTTTTCTTTTTACCTGCCTACTTCTGAAAGGTTTCGGTCACCTCCAAAAGACTACCCATAATGAGTTCTCCCATTTCCTTTACTTCTTCTACCCTTTTCACCCTCCTGAGTTTGCTTCAGAGGGTGTCTGCCATTTTTCTGAAATCTGCCATTCTGAAATCTAAGACTTTTATCCTAGACTTTTTTTTTAATCTATTGTCAGTGTGAACCAAACTAAGTTACAATCACTCATCCTCAGGGTTCCCTTACCCACACCTCTTCCACCATGTCCTGGCTCAGCAAAACTATATCAAGGATGGTTCCCTCCCTGGAGGGTTCTTTCACCCATGGTACAAGGGAGCCCTCTTATAAAGAATCTACATGGACCTGTTTTATTGAACTTGTAGCTGCTGATGTTTCCCAGTCCACAACTGGGAGGTTAAGACTGCCCATTTGTACCATGTTCCCAATGATGGTAGCCCTTTTGATTTGCTCCCCTAGTTCCCTGTTCCCCTCTTTTGATTGGCTTTCTGGCCTGTAGGCCACTTCCATTCTTGGATTGTAACTGTTTTGAAATATCAGTTTCACCCATACTGGTTCTATCCCCTTATCTTTGCCCTGGTCTTTGACATTCATTACTTTTATATTGTCTTTAATGTTAAGCTCTAGATCTCCTCCCTGGCCTGTGCCCACTATCCTTTCTGAATAGGGAACATCCTAAAATAATGAGGTCCCAGTCATGGTTTTGCATTGCCCAGATTTCTGTGACTGCTTTTAACTCCAGTTGGGCTTCTGCTACTACTGCCTGGAGATCCTCCATTTTGTTTCTGAGACTCCTTATGTAATTGAAATCTGTCTTCTACAAGCTACTTTCATAATATCCCCTCTGACTACTGCCCCTTCCTTTCCTCCCCTTCTCTGCACTCCTTCTATTTTTATGAACCCTCAAAATCTGCCCTTCATGTCTATCATTGCCCACAGGAGAGATGTTGTTCATGTGTGTAGGGTGTAGCCATAGCCGCTCTGTGTGTATGATTAGAGACCTGCCGATAAGTACCACTCCCCCACCTCAGTTAACAAAACATCACAAAACATCTAATTCCCACATCTAACTTCTGTTCCAGTGCACTGCTGCCATTCCTGTTTAGATAAATTCCATCCCCAGCAAACAACTAGCACTTCTTCCTGGACATTTTGTCCAGTTAAGTAGAGTGATCCGTATTTAATTCCAGATTTGGAAAATGCAGTCTTCTTCTTGTGGAAAATTTAGAGGCATGTCAAAAAACATGACCCCGTTGTAGTGTAAGAAAACATCTAAATGGTTATCCATGGAAGAGTAAAACAATCCTAGAAAGTCTTAGAGTGATGGATCAATTGTGGAATTTAGCTAAAAAATGGAACAGAGAAAGTGATTAGATCACGTATAAAATAATGAGGAATGAATGTCAAAAACTACTTTGGGACGCCAAAGCCACTTTCTATAAAAATACATTTGAGTAAGTTAGAGGACGAGAGGACTCTGGAAAATGCAACTACAGATGCCAGAGAATGTCTCATTGCCAGAAACATTAAATATAAAGGGGAGAAATCCAAACAGATCCTAATATTTTACAAGGCCACAGTTTTAAATGAGTATTTCACTAATTTCCTTCAAATTGATGCAACTGATAGTAAACCCAGTACAGAATTGTGCCTGAATTTCCCAACTGCATTAAAGAAAAATATACCTTTTTATAGGTTGAAAGCCATCCAATCTAAGGATGTGTGGGAGCAATTGAGGGCATTACATGTAAATAAATCAGAGGGACTGGATGGCCTGATGGCCAGGCTGCTGCTGTTTAAATGGAATTACAGCTGAGGGTCTTTTCCAACAATTTAGAAATTAGCAAAAATAATATACATTTTTAAGGGAGGATAATGCTACACTATGTAAGCAATAAGACACGAGGTGATGTGCATTAGACGCTTCAAATGCATGGTCATGGGCATAGTGAGATGGCTGAGTGCCTTCAGCCCCCTGGCCGTGCATTAGAAGTGTCTAATGCACACCCCCGGAGTGTCTTATTGTGCTTGTAAAATGGGAACCTGTGTAAAGAAAAAAAAAAATTCCAGACACAGATTACTTAAATTAATAAAAAAAATTATTTATTTTGCTACATACAGTATTAATGCTCAAGATAAAATAGTTCCAAAACTGTGAGTGGGGGTTGGGTGTGGGGAACAATAACAAACAGAAATGCAGTTGTAACACGCAGTTGCACTGTTTCACAGGATGTTTTCATAAAACAAAAAAATCATTTGCCAGTCCCATTGTTGATGAAGTTGATTGTTCCAGTGAAACTGCAGTCTGACAGGCCTGACCAGGCTCCTATATGGTACCATTATATAGGGGAATGGTCAGGCCTGTACTGCAATATGGTGCACCCTTCTCTACCCCTCAAAATATTAGCACTTCTAGGACAGTGGAGATTTACAAGAAAAATAAAAGGTCTGAGAGACACACCATACAATGTACGATTACATGAGGTGGGTCTGTATTCTATGAACTATAGAAAAATTAGGGGTGATTTATGCTTCGTATACAAATCACTTAAAAATGCTACTTTGTGGGAATCAGCAGGATTAATATTAAAAACATCTGTGGGTAGGGCTACTAGGTTACATAGTAAACAATTAAAAGGTGAGTTTTACATGACTAAAAGGAGAGGACTTTGGTTTACTCAGAGGGTAGTGGACATATGGAATAATCTCCCTTCAGAAGTAGTACACACAATCAGTCTGACTGTTTCTAAAACTCGACTGGATAAATACATGGGGAACAGAATATATGATTACTACCGCTGATATGGCGGCAAGTCTTGTGTGGCCATTCTGGCCGATTGACTTGTAACCTTGCCTATGAACCTGTGAATCTAAAGGCCCCAGCGTGAAGGACATGGATTGTACAGTAAGTGCCAGTGTGACATCTCTTTCTGTATTTGCATAGGCAGCACTTTCCTGAGTTTGAGAGGTTTGCTCCATGGCGTTTTCTGGTTTCGGTTCCAGGACATAGCTCCATATTTTCCAGTCATTGGTGGAAGGTCTCCAGTAAGCTCATCTGTGGCCAGTAATGGACATTATCTGACTGTTTTTGAGCCTGGTATCTGACAGGATTTGATCTGCCGTGGCTCAAGCACTGTGGTTCGCATACCATTGTGATAGTCCAGCTTCTTTGCTGATCTTGCTCATGAGTGTGGATAGAAAGTTGACTCCCATGGGCTCCCGAGAGTACCAGGTTTGAGTCCCATCTAAAAAGTGCTGTGGGAGACGTTTCTGATGGCAGTACAGCAAGGGTGCATCTGCTGGTAGCTTGCTGAGGTATTTTCAAAGGCTGGCAACAAGGCACAGAGGAGATCCAGGGAACAAATACATGAAGCCACAGTGAGATTCTTTATTTATTACATTAGGATTGCTGTGTTTTTTTGGTTTTTCATATGTTCATTGTGTGCCACGGTGGCATACTCCAGACCAGAGTCATCAGGTTTTATCACAATACTGTTTGGTTTCATTTGCTGCAACCCCTGTCTGTCATGCCTGATCATTAGTGTTGAATGTCCAACCAGACTTTGTGGACAAGGCCAGGCACAATATTGGGGGCCAGCACAGATGATGCTCATAGGATTTCAAGGTCAGTTTTAGAAATAGGGGCATGGTGCTTTGAGCAGTTGTTTTGGCTTTTTTAGTACCACTTCATTACCAAAACGAAAACATTGTTGCTTGATTTAAATGCTACATTACTTATTATGTTAAAGTTGTGCCCAACTACCACAGAATTCAAATGACAATTTAGCACTGCACAGGGCCCCAAGGTGCTGCTAAGGACATATTCTGTCCCACTTGATGTCAACATTTCAGCATAGAAACATCTGAAGATTATGTTGAGCTCTTCTGGTGTGTCTGTTTTCCAGTCAAATTCTATGTTTCTACTAACTTTCTAGTCACTGAATACTTTAAGCGCCCACACAGTGGTCTTGATAGTGCTGTCTTCATTTATACCCTCTTCTATTTGATCAAGTTCACTGGCTGAAAAATCTGCATGTCTGTTACTCACGGTGTTTGTCACTTCAGACAGAGGCGCTGGTGGTACATTTTCTGTGTCTTCTTCATTTTTAAAGTTGTTTTCCACTTTTGTTGTCATCTCTACTTCAGAGTTCACTATGGAATAGCTGGACATGGCAAATGGTTGTTGGCAACTGTTCAGTTGGCAAAGCAATCTGAGGGAAAAACATGGCTGCTCTTTCAAATGCCAACATTGTAAGAGGGCACTGATACATAAGAGTCTCAGTGAGGACAGCTGACCAGTACTTGTTTTTACCTGTGCATTAGATGGATCTAATGCACAGGTATCAACCAATCATAGTACAATATTTTTCCTTCCCATTTTATAATGAATAATTATTTCATTGTAGTGTATGAGAGAGCGTTGTTCTTCATTGAATTCTATTGAAAGGTAAGCTTGTTGTACCATCGATGTGATGTCGTATTGCTGTTGTACCATGAAGAGTACATCACATCGATGGTACAACAGTATTAAACATCTTCACACATGCACCTTTACCAAGCACTGCACATCAGGAAATGGCCATGGCGGTGAAAAAAGGACTGGAAAGAGAGCAGCAATGGCAAAAGGGCTAAAAGTAAGGGCATTCTCATGGGTTTGACTTTCCTATTTAACAGGATACATCTGTACATTTATTTAAAAAATGAAGAAAATTTGTTTTGTGAGATCGGGGGACTGGGGCGGAGCCACACTTGTACTTGGATTTTAGAGGGGGGAGAGGTGGCAGAGGCGAAGTCAGAAATGGAGTCAGGTGCTTCAGGAAGTGGTCTGCTATTGATTTGCTGATGCCCATATACACTATACAAGACAATGGATGGGCAACAGTAAACAACAACGCTGTGTACACTTCTCGAAGTTGTCTGTCAACCATAAACCTGTTGAGTTTTGCTCTCGAGGTTTGCTTGGTTGTCATGACAACCTCTTGAAGTGAACACAACATTGTTGTTCACTGTTGCCCATCTATTATCTTCTATGTTGTCGTTGGTAACTAAAATCTCAGAAAGAGAAATTGATAGGCAATTGTTCACTTGTATTACAAACTATGACCTGCTCTCTCTACAGCAGTTGGGCTTCAGGCCATTACACTCCACAACCACTGCCTTGCTGGACTTCATGGACACTATCTACCATGCACTGGGTAATAAACAATGTATGGGAGTGATGTTCATGGATCTATCTAAGGCTTTAACAAACTATGACCTGGTTTCTTCACAGCTGTCAGGCTTCAGGCTATTGTACTCCTTAACCACTGCCTTGTTAGACGTCACAGATGCTGTCTCCAAATGGATAAGAAATGCATGGGAGCAGTATTCATGGCTCTAGCCAAGGCTTTTGATACTGTAGACCATACTATCTTTTTTTAAAACTTATATTTTATTCATTTTGAATAATACACAAAATACAAATACTTCCCAGAAACATTTACACATTTGATACTTAAACAGAATAGACTATGCAGCCTAATAATACATAGTAAGCCGGATATTCAGACTGCGTCGGGCAGTGGCGCAAGCCTGGGTGCAGCACAACTGGGCCAGATGATATTCAACGGTGCTGCGCCATGGCTCTGCACTGTTGAATATGGCACAGAGTGTGCACACACTGCACCAGCGCAAGACAGGGAACAGGAGCAGGGGGATGCACCAGCGGAAGTTCATTCACATATCAGGCCAGTGTAGTACAGTGTGGTCTCCATGGCCATTGGTCCAAACAGTGGACCAATAGAAATACAGATCGTACTGTACACTGTCATTTGGTGGGTGGATGGTCAGCAAGTGGGTGGAGTGCTGACACCCGCTGATGACAGGGGGGGTTCTGGGTGGTAGGGAACCTTTGTGGGTGGGTGGGGAGGTGGTACCACTGGACCACCAGGGATAGGTCATTTCAATGTGCCCACAATTGGGTGAGGGGGCATACCACTGGACCACCAGGGATGTGAGTTTACAACTGCCTGCGATTGGGCGATGGGGGGGGGGATCACCACTGGACCACCACAGCTATGACTTTATACCTGCCCATGATTGGGTGATGGGGGTTCACCACTGGATCACCAGGGTTATGTTTTATGAATGCCCACAATCAGGCAGTGGGGGCTTCCCACTAGACCACCAGGGATCATATCTGTACATATGCCCATGATCGGGTGACAGGGCGGGGGGCCACAATGCTCCCAGGGCAGGGTGCTTGTGGACAGTGTTCCTGCTGGCCAGGTGGCCACCCACAGCTGGCGGCTGTTGTGCTGCACCATGCACTACAGCCACCCATCTGTGGGTGGCCAGTATTTGAGCCATTTTTTTTGGCTCAGCTTTGTGCACCAGTGTGCGGTGCATGTAGGGGTTGCACCAGCATATGCATCGCACATCCTGGGCTGAATATCAGGATGTGCTGCATATGCATCGGCATGCCCCTTGCATCTGTGCTGCATACATTACCACGCGCCCCGCATTGGGGCTGCCGCAGCCTGCCCTTGAATATCGTACAGGGCACATAGGGGGGTTGCGCTCATGCGCAACCCTGTTGCGCCTGGCGCAAGCCCTTTGAATATCCAGGCCTCAATGTTTCTGTATCCTGAGATTATTGTTTTAACATTATGAATGCTACGAAATGTATTTTAATAAGAAAACACTTCTCATTAAGCTGTGAAACTGCAACCTAAGAGTGCATGGCAAATAAAACAGTTAACTGGAACATCCTTAAATATCCATAAAAGCCTCCTGAGCTTAGACCATAAAATCTCAGTCCAGAAATTGGTTGATAAAGGGGTTAGCAAAGAAGCTTCACTCTGGTTCAAAATCATACTTACAGGGTTGTACACAGCTAGAAAGAGTAGGTACATCTTATTCCAAATCTAGACCACTAAGTAAAGGGGCATCAAAGGGGTCAATACTAGGACCCCTTTAATTTGTTTTGTTTGTAAATGAATTACCAAACACTGTAACATCTGTTGTTGTAAAAATGTATCAGGGTGACACAGACTTCTCTGTGTGGACAGAGGACCAAAACTGATTGCTGGAAAAATTGCAACTGGATTTTCTACATTTTCTACATATTCAAAATTGGTCAATTAAAAATAGATTTATTATTAATGTTAAAAACATAAATGCAATGTTGTTTCAATCAGGTAAAACAAGAAATTCCTGAGTAACTTTGAAACTGTTGCAAAAAATTGGTCAACCCTAGAGCAGGTCAGTGTCTACAAGTATCTGAGCTTATGGGTAGATTCAGAGTTAAAATGTAATCATCATATTGATAAGCTATATACAAACATGTCACAAAAACTTGCTGCATTAAGAAATCATAAATATTGTTTATCACAACAGACTAGAATCCAAATTGCAAATACGGTCATTATGCTCCAATTTAATTATGTGTGTGGGATCTATCATGTAGCAATCAAAACAGCTTTACTTAAACTAGATTGCATGCACTATAGGCTAACAAAATTTTCCGTTGGAACTGTATGTCCCCCAAGTGAAAGATATAATTGCTCTCTATTTTGGGAACTCAGTTGGACATCGCTTATTATAAGACATGAAAGAAACTAGTGTGGCTTGTTATACAGACATGCAAAAGGTCTGGCTCCCAGTTTTTTAACTAAAAACTTGGTTGTACAAAATTCAAAATACTGCACATACAGTATTAAGAGAAGATGAAGGTAGAGAACTAATAGTATCTAAAGTCAGAACACAATTCACCCGTATGTTCTTTTGTTATATGGCCACAACATCATGGAACCATATACAGATAAATATGTCTAATTTACCACCAAAACAAAGTTTTAAAGATGCTTTATTTTAATGGTGTCAGTTTTCCTGTGAATGTACAGTACATAAGAGAGTGTGAAGTGTACTGTATGTATTGTGGTTGTTAGTCTGTGTTATGTAGCAATCTTTTGATTGGATGTATTATACATCATGATCTTATAACTGTATTAATGATACAGAACACTCTTGAAAACAGACTTTGCCTAATTATCTTATCCTGTTTAAATACAAATACAAATTTAATTCAGTTCAGATCAACATACTTCCAGAAAAAAATCCCTCTTTCCCCCTCTGCTGTCGCACCTTCTATCTATCTATCTATCTATCTATCTATCTATCTATCTATCTATCTATCTATTTATCTGTCTGCCTGTCTATCTGTCTCTCTTCTTTCTATCTATCTATCTATCTATCTATCTATCTATCTATCTATCTGTCTGTCTATCTATCTATCTATCTGTCTATCTATCTACAGTATCTATCAATCATCTATGTACTGTATATGCTCATGTATTCATTAACTCTAGTTTTTAATGCTAAAAATGGGCCTTTAAGAAGAGGACTCAACGTATCAGTGATGGTAGCCTATTCATGAGGTGTACAAGGGTAAGCCATTTTTGCAACTGTGTAATTCTGTGCCCTATTCTGTCCAGAAAGATAGACTCTGTGCCTGATCTTGGTCACAGAACACATTTTTCCATCCAGTTTGGGCAACAAAATAATAACTGTAATATTGATAATACTGACAAGGTAAAGGGGTTGACTTGACTCATAGGCCAGTATATAAGGTCCTCATCATATCAACATTAAGCATCCAGCTTGGAAAATTAAAATGGGAGTGGCAGCTACCAATTCATATCTATGACTATCTAGCTTAATGTAGAAGGAGTTAGGAAGGTGTGCAAGTGGGGTCCTTGGTTAAGGAACTGAGTAAATAACAACTGACTGAATACTGCAAACTTCTGGTTTTTAAAACAGAAAGTAAAGAAACATTTATGCATCTCAGTGCTTTTTTCTGGGAAGTATGAGTTAACGTTGGTGACAAGATGGACACAACTTCCATGTGATCAACTCTGGCTGGATTTCTACTATGCCTCTTTAAGTAGAGCCAGGGTTCGTCTGAGAACCAAACCTGAGCTGAACCCAAACTATTCAATTTTTGCCCTACCTGAACTGAACTTGAACCCTAAAAAAAAAAAGCAGATGAACTCGAAGTGAGCATGAACCCAGACCATGTGAGATGAGGAAAACCCACGTGGAGGCAGTAGAGTGAATTCATTAGAACTCAAACTCGAACTGATAAATTACACACAAAAAAACTCGAACCGAACTGAACTAAAACCCAAACTTACACTTATCAAATTGAACTGAACCAAACTAGAACTCTACTCTGCTGAACCCAAACCGAACTAGAACCCTAAAATCATACTGAACCATGGCTCTACCTGTGAGCTAATGGTGAAAGGGATGTCTTGACTTGAAACCTTTTAGAAATACCTTGTGGTGAAAGGGCCTACACAGTTTGGGATGTCTGAAGGGAGACAGTTTAAGCCCACTACTTTGACAGTATGGGGCAAGGTATCCAGGACACCTTGGGACCCACATTTTAAACATTTGTTTACTGGCCTAATCATAGTTTAAAAATTGTTGAAGACTGGGTAACTCATAAGACAATATTTATTTTCCTGAGTGACTTGGGAGCAAAAAGCTCCACGTGGAAAAGCATTCTTTTGATACAAAGATTTAGTTACAATTATTATGTTCCATAAACAATGTGAAAGTATTGCAATGTATTATTTATTAGCCTGTTCAAAAAAGAGTGCAGCAAGTGGATTTAATCAAATCATAACTACTATTTATTTTAAGAAAAGGACCACATTTTTAATGAAGTATGATACAAATTAACTGGGTCCAGATTTTGGGTGTATGGCTAGTTCTTGAAGGTGGAACCCTCTCCAAGGCAACAGATGATCTCACCAAACGGTTGCTAGAAATAATTTGAAACAGTTTCTACAGACATGAAAGTTTCTTTGAAAAAAAATATTAGTTTTTGGCAAATATGAAGAAATGTTTACATGTGTAGTCTAGAGAAAATGATCTGAATTCTTCATAGACAAGGAAACAGTCATGATGCCTCAAGTCCTTCCCAGACACACAATGACACAAAGTTTCCACTTTACTTACTGTAAGAAGGCACTGCTACCACTTCTGAAAAATAAACCAGCGCCATGGTGCTGAATTACATATGTCTTCTGCTGGGAAAACTGAGGGGAAATGGTGAAACAGTAACCAGGGCCCCATATTCAGCCAGTAGTGACTGTAGTGTGCTTGTGCTGCACTTGAGCAAGTACACTGCCACTGGAATATTCAGATGAATTGCCCTGGCACTAACACCTTTAAATATTGAGCTTCAGCTCAGTGTACAGGTGCAGTGCAAATGCATAGCACTGGCACAGCGCAGGGCAGCATAGTGCAGGTGCAGCACAAGGCACAAGTGCAGCACTGAATATAGTGCTGTGCACAAGTGCAGCAGAGGGGGAAGGGGGCTGTGGTATGAGAGGAGAGCACCAACAAAGACATTCATTTCAGCGCAAAGGTATGAAAAATATTTTAATATACAACTGGGCAACAGGCTATAGAAACAATGATAATAATTACAATAATAATGAAACTTAAAAAAATACAAAAACACCTCCTCATAAAAGGTAACAACAACAAAAGGGACCCGGCCATGACAATAAACCAGAAGGGCACCCACTAGTAAAAACAAATGAAAAGGGCACCCGCCTGTGAATATTAATTAAAAAATGGCAAGAAAAATCCCAGAGCTCTGATTGGTCAGTGCCCAGCTTCACCAGTAATGTTAACTGAGCATAACATCACTGTATGACGGTCTGGCACTGTTCATTATCTTCTTACATTTCCATATACCAGATCCAGGATGGCTTGGTTGGTATTCTTCACTCATTTTTTGAGTATTATCTGCAAGCGGATTCTGCCTATGCAGGAGGTCGTCCTGTTCCACTTACCAATTTCAGAAAAAGAGATGTGCAAGAACAAGGGGGTGCAACTTGAAGATAGAGGGGGAAACAGCTCAGAGGTAATGTGAGGAAGTATTTTTTCACAGAGAGGGTTGTGAATGCATGAAATGGCCTTCCTGAGGAGGTTGTGGAGTCAAAAACAGTGGGGGAATTCAAGAATGCATGGGACAGACATAAGGCAATTTTAGTGGGGGTAGGGAGAAGTTGGCTGCTGGTTAACTAGGATCTGCAGCTTATCCATTAGATAGGGAAATGGGCAGAATGGGTGGGCCAAGAGGTCCTTATCTGCCATCAAATCTATGTTTTTATGTTCCTCCCATAGCATGGCATGTCTCCTGCCACCAGCATCCCTCCAGGCTTCTATGGAAAGGAATACACTAACTCAGCCAGCTGTGCACCCAGGATGAGGGACACAGGGGTGGCATACTGTGCACAACAGAAGTACAACCAGACAACATATGGGCCACCATGCCACACAGAAGTGAAGGGAGTCAAACAGCTACAAGGAAAGTGCATGAAACACAAAAACATAGACATTGTTGGCAGATAAGGACCACTAGGCCCATACAGTCTGCCCATAAGTCTTACTCTTGTTTGCGGCCTCTGACCCTACATTATTGACAGTTTACTCCTCTCCTGATATATGGAATGCCAGATTTAGTGTTGTAGACCTGAATAGTAGAGGACTGCAGATAGAATGAGTATGTCATGCTGCAAGGGAGCATGACAGAACCATGCAAGGGACACACAACACCAGCAGGTATGCAAGATGCGGAAACGCAGCACATGCAACAGCAGCACCAAGCCAAAGAATGATAGGCAGTGTAATGGCCCAGGTGGCTAGGAGATGCACCCACACACCTGCACCCTGAAGACCAGGAATGTAGCACACAGGCCAACAAAGGTGTGCAGGATAACAGACATCCATGAGTACCCTGGTCATTGGAAGGGGCAGGCCCAGGCACATACACACTTGGTACGTACAGCACAGCCGTATATGAACAGGACCATCATGCAGCACTGTGTGCAGCAGGCCGAGTAACACATGAGTGCAGTGATGTTGTACATGGTGGGCACTTGACACACTGTAGCATGGTTACCACAACACTGGTGTGAGATGGAAAGTCACCCGGAGGCACCCACCATCCCAGCAGACACTGGTCCCACCCTAAAGTACAGGGTTTAATCTCATACAGTGCCAGTGCAGGACATTGGCCCTGCAAAGACCCATTCATGTTGTAATGTATGCATGGTTCTGCCTATGAACCATAGAATGATCACACTCTGGACATCACTGTGTTAGTTAGTAACTACTGACTATGCACCACAATGTCGATCACATATGGTACGGTATACTCAATGCCCATTAATAACTCCCCCTTCCATTGACACAATACCACACAAGTCCAGCTCTGGTGAGATGCAATGGCATGACACACAGTGTATATGGCACTAGAGATAGCACTGATGTGGGCAGTCTGCCACAGGTGTTTGCCACACATGGTATGTCACATAGGTGTACCTGTACAACAGTGACCCATGCTTGCCTCCGCCAGACAGATACACATATTTAGTTCTGACCATGTGGCACAACAAACCTGATGACAATGACATGTGTACCACCCAGGGTTGTGAGCATTACTACCAATGCCTTGGTGTACCAGCTCAGTGGCACAGGGGACATGGCACCAAACAAGTATAATGCATGCCAATGCACAGTACACACCCACAGGGCAGCATGTCTGTTGCAAAGACAAGTGAAGCAGTAGATTGCATGGTCCCTGACAAACCATGGTGTCAGTGGTGTGGTAGGACAATGTCCTAAGGGCCAGGTTAGTGCCCCTAACTACCACTGCATAAGTGCTGCCCCCACAGTCATGCATGTAATCCGTCAAGGCACATATGGACATCCTCCTCCATCAGCAGAAGCATGCAGCATAGTGTAGACGTGCAACCCAAACTGTAAAATACACCATGCAGGGTACTTACATGGACACACGTCCATGGACTGTCCTTCTGCTCCCTGGCCACACCAGGACCCATCATGACTGGGCATCCCCTCCCACTGTCACTAATCCTGGCTGCCCTGCTTTTGCTGTCTGCCCCTGGCCTGGCCTTGCTGAGCCCTGGTGTCTGTGGAGGAGGAGGATGAAGAGACATGTGATCAGTAGCATGCTGCAGACTACATGGCACTTCATTATAAACCCTAAATAATACTAATGGTCAGATTTTCCAGTTCAGCCAGTTTGGTCAGGTAAATCAGTACCAGAACCAGAATCAAAAGTGTAATATACAGAGAATAATGCATGGAGTGGAGTGTATTATGAGAATTTAATACACACCTGAGGTGTGTAATGATACATAAACCCTGAAAGTGAAGCACAATACCCTCCACCTCATGCGTTTAGTTGTTATCATTTCTGGTGTAGCAATAGTTTCCCACATGTGTCAGCTATACACCACTGAACACCTCAAAATACCTAGTAGAATTCATTTAGCCCCATGTCACATTCAACAGTGGTGCTGGATGCATACTTGTGCAATAGTAGGGGTGGACATCATACTGAAGGTGTAGGCCAACACAATGGCAGGACCTTGGAATCCACTCTGAAGAAAGAGGGGTTACTAGTGGGCTACCACAGGGTTCAGTACTGGGTCCAGTCCTTTTTAATGTCTTTATAAGTGACATTGCAGAGGGACTGGAAGGAAAAGTATGTTTTTTTGCAGATGACACAAAGATCTGCAATGGGGTTGATACACAAGGAGGCGTGGAAAGGATGAGAAGGGACTTGGCAAGGTTGGAGGAATGGTCGAAAGTATGGCAGCTAGGATTCACGCAAAGAAGTGCAAAATAATGCACCTGGGAAACAAAAACCAAGGGGAAGATTACACAGTGTGGGGGTAGTAACAGCAACAAAAAAGGAAAGGGGGTAATCATATCAAATGACCTTTAGGTTAACAAGCAATGTGAGAAAGGAGTAGGGAGGGCTGGGGGTATACTGGGATGCATAGAGAGAGGCATCACCAGCAGAAAACAGGAAGTTGTTATCCCTCTGTACAGACAGTTGGTTAGACCCCATCTGGAGTACTGCATCCAGTTATGGAGACCCCATCTCCGCAAGGACATAGACAGGATAGAGGCAGTCCAGAAGAGGGTAACTAAAATGGTGCAGGGTCTGCAAGAGAAGCCATATGAGGAGAGACTAAAGGAGCTTAATATGTATACCCTTGAGGAAAGGAGGGAGAGGGGGACATGATAGAAACTTTTAAGTACCTCAGTGGAATCAACAAAGTCCAAGAGGGTAGCATCTTTCAGAAAAAGAGACCTGCAAGAACAAGGGACACAATTTAAAAATGGGGGCAGTCAGGGCAATGGAGGAAGTATTTTTTCACAGAGAGGGTAGTGGATGCATGGAACAGCCTTCCTGAGGAGGTGTGGGGTCTATGACTGTGGGGAATTCAAGAATGCATGGGACAGACATAAGGCAATTCGTGGGGGGAGGAAGAAATAGGCTGTTGGTTAACTAGGCTCTGCGGCTTATCCTGTAGGTAGGGAAATGGGCAGACTAGGTGGGCCAAGCGGTCCTTATCTGCCGTCAAAGTCTATGTTTCTGTGTTTCTATGTTTCTATGACCTAGAGTGGCACACTTACTCCAGTATACTAGTATACTGTACCATGCATTACGTGGCATATGCGTACTGTCACCCATACTACATAACATGGACAGTGTACACAGAATAGACAGTGGACTCTGCAAATTACTGTTCGGTATACTGCCATCCTGGCTACAAGCAGACCACATGTTACATGATATATTCTTCCAACTTGACACACCAACCATAGATGGAGAGCAAACACCTATCACTGTGGTAGTACACAACCTCAGTGTTATGCCAAGAGCATGGCCCCCAGATCCACAGTGGGTCCTGTATAGTACAGGGCAATAGGAACATCTACTGGGACATTAGTCCCATACACCTGCACTGGTTATATAGATGAATACAGTGGAACAGGTCCTAAAGGACAGAGCGGACACAACAGGGACACACAGGTACAGTGCACATTCCCTCTGAGACAGCAACCCAGAAGTCCAGTATTATGGAAACAGTACTGCACACAAGACACCACAGCAACATCTCATTCACTAAAAATACCACCAACAGCTTAATCTGGTTCAAGGTCAGTTAGCATTCATCTGTATCCCCTTCCCCCGGGTCGTGCCTGAAAATAGGCAGGATTTGTCTAGTGCACTTACCCGGTCAACAAAAACTAAATAAATAAATAAACCATACAGTACATACAGCATGCTGTACTCACCTGGCTGTGGTGCAGTGCCTCTGTCTACCATAACCCTCAGCTGCTGCAGGTGCCTGGACTCCCTCCGTGACAGATCATTGAACCTGTTTCGGCTCTGGTACCTTATCCAGACCACTCCAGTGTACCATGCAAGGGGTGCATTGCCACAGATGCCCAGATTTTACACTTGGGCTTGTCTGCTGCCTCTTTCTCCTCACACCACCAGGTCCATGAGACTGGCTAGCTCTGTGGCATGCCTGGAGGTGTCTCCCTGGTGAACAGCCCTCCTTCTTCTGACTGCTATTGTGGTTAATTGCCTAGTACCAGCCCTCATACCCAGCTAGTGACAAGTCCCTGGCTCTATGGATGTAGCCTGCCATTTGTGTAACACATTTTGGCAGTAGCACTGGGATAACATCGATTAGTGGAGCACTATGTGTGTTTCTGTTTGGAGGAGGAGCCATTTGCACATGGCAGGAACTGAGTCACACATGCACATGGTGCACATGCGCTGTATCCCGCTGCACACCTGCAAGGCCATAGTGCATTATCATAGTGTGCATGCCATTGCAGTATCATGACATTGACAACAGTTGTGTGACATTACGTCTGTGCCACATGGAGGAGATAGCACTAGTTCTATATCAGTGCTATCGCGAGTGCTAATATGTTTGGGGCAAACCTATAATATTCAAACAGTCTATGCAAGTGAGCAATTTTTGCAGCTGGAAGGCAAAATCCACATTTTCATGTCATTACTGGAATGTATGTAGTCATCTATATGCCTACTTGCACCTGGAGCATATCAGAGGAGTAAAGGGCACCACACAGATTCCACAGAGGTACTGCAGATGGCTAGAGGTAAGAGCATTGTGGAAAGGTCTACAGTAGGGACGTAGTGATAATAGCATTGTGTTTATGCTAAATCAGGAGTATACTATGGCTGTATCTGCACAAGGCCAAGGGCTGTGTTAGGGAGGCTGGTAGCTGTGTGTTGGGCCGTGCAGAAATACTTACGTGTCTTTGCCAGGGGGCACTGAGGTCTGTATGCCACTGAACCTCTGGTTTGTGCTGTGCTGTGTATACAACATTCAGTGCTGTTTGTCTCTCCATTTCCAACAGGTACCATGAATAACACAGAGAGGCACTGTAAATGCAAATTCTCAGACAAGGTACCAGCCCTGGCCCAGGCCTACATGGCAAGAGAGAGAGAACCTCATCATCAAGAGGAGGAGGAGGAGGAAGATCAGTAATGCCTGGGACAAGATTATGGGGACCATGAATGCAGTGAGCAGAAGAGACTGGTCACTATAGGAGGTGAGGAAGTGGCTCACCAACTTCAAAAAACAGACCAAAGCATTTATAGTCTAGGCCTGGGCAAAATCTTCAGGCCTCTGGCTGTGGCTCCAGCAGTGCAGTGCCCCAGCCTTTTTTCAAGGAGGTGATGGTTGCTACATTGTGTCAGGTGGAAGTGACTGGCATCCTGGGGGGTGGGTTTGAGACCCAGGCTGGACTGGCACAGCCATATGAGTGACTGTGTTAGTCCCATCACATTTGGCTTCTATGCGTACATCCACCAGGGGTGTTGTGGTTTGCATGCCTATAGGTGGGAGGGGAGGTGACATAGGACATGGGCAGACAAGCAAAGTGTGCAGGCACAGGATGTACTGCACAGATCTGTGGTCTGTGTACACAGGCTACCATAGCCCTTTATATGCATCCTGCATTGTCCACGGGACACCACCCACATGGGACATCACTGCTGCATTCCCTGTCTGTAATGATGTACCCATTTTTCAGAGTGGGACCAGCCCATCAGGATGTTTTGACTTTTCCTTGTGTTTCTCCCTCAGTTGGGTTTCTTGTCACCGTCTACCCTCTGCATCTGCTTGCGTGTATCTTCTATTTGAATAGAGTACTGCAGGTATCAGTAGGAGGCACACAGAGAGCTAATGTATCACATTTACATGAGATAGTCACATACCTGCATCGTCTGGTAGCCTCCCTGCTTACCGAACTGGTGCACAAAATGACTTTGTCGGCTCAGTTCTGTGGGGCTCAGCTGATGCTGGATGTGGCACGATGACCAAGTGCCGAAGGAGGCAAGGCAGTCCAAATGTTGTTGGAACAAACTGCGGCAAGTGATATCAGGCAAACCAGGTAACTGGCTTGACTTGTAGGTGATAAAGACTGTAGCTGCTGCTGTAGTAACTGAGTTCCAGAAGTGCAGCTGTGCTTTTGAGATGTAAGTTTTTGCCCTTTAGTCAGCTGATCTTCTGCACCACCCAATATCCCCCCGCTTACTGAACTGGTGCACAAAAATGTGAGAGCCAGTACTTTTTGCCTTGTGCCATAGTTTGTCTCTAGCACACAGCTGGGCAATGAGAGGTGGCATTATCCAGGACTTATGAGATCCTCTGACCTTTCTATTCATAATGGGGGCAGAGATATCACAGGCAGCACTGAATGTCTTGATGAAGTATTCTCATGCGACATTGACATCCACTGCAGAAAAGATGGCAGACCAATTCTGCTGCTTAAGGAGTTCTTTTAGGGTTCCCAGTCGCCCTTTTCTTAGAATTTGTGATGTAATCACTTTTGCTGGGAGTCTAGGTGACTTTTTAGTCCAAGTACAGAGGATGGGGGAGTGGTCACTTATGGACTCTGGGAGAACAACTGTGCGGGTGATCCACTCTGGGTGGTTTGTTAGCAAAACCAGTTCTCTGTTTCAGAAAGGGGTTGGGGGATAAAATGAATAAACTGCAGACAGTAGTTCTCAAACAGTAAAAATGCACTTTTAATTTTCATATGGCCCACAATCCCTATGTTTCAAATAAAGGGAGGCTTCATCAGGAGATGCCTTTTGAACCTGATAAATATATAAGTATATAACATCAATACACTGTCCACATATTATGTTCCAGAAAACCTAAAAAAAATGTTTGGTTTGTTAGCTGCCAGTCCAGTAAGGTGCTGGTCCCAGTTCGGTAGTTAGTGCATGTGGGGGAATCCACTAACTGGTCAATGTTTATTGCAGAGATGGCATCTCTGTAAGGAGTGGCATCATGAGACAGCCAATTTATATTGAAATCACCCATCACTAGTACACTGGAGTTAAGGTGGAGGTCTGAGAGGTGCTCATGAAGCACTTTAAATCCTTCCGCCTGTTCCTTGGGCAGGATGTAGACCGAGTTAAGGGTTATTCCCTGCCTTTGTGCCCCAAGGATTAATTTTACTTATAATATTTGTACATTGCTTCTTGTTTTTATTTGTGGCAGGACCCATTCCTGCAGGTGGCTCTTAATATATATGATACATCCTTTTCCCTTCTTACCCATTCTATCTAGTCTGAATAAAGTATAGCCTACTAGTGTCAGTGGTCCTTGGTGTGAGCCAAGTCTCAACCACTGACAGGACATTGGGGTTATGCTGTGCTACCCACACTTGCAGCACTTCAAATTTGGACAGCAGGCTGAAGATATTGATTGAGGCAACTGTGACCATGCCATGCTTCTCAGTGGGATACGCACCTATTGTTTTAGGGCCTGGGCTGGGATGAATATTACCTGATAGGAGCAGTAGCAGCCAAATCAGCCTGGTTGCCTGCAACCTAAAGTGTTTTAGTGCTTGAGAGTGAACACGGCAAATTGAAGATCATTTAGCATTTTTACTTGATAACAGGAGCTTATTGGTGATTGGGAGAGGGAGGGGGTTACTGGTGTCTAATGGGGATGGTATCAGCCCACGCTTGTGCAGGCAACCAGCAAATATCAAGATCGCTGGGGCAGCTGTTGAATTAGGGCAACTATTACTATGTGATAATATTATTATGCTTTTATTATCATGAAAAGTAGTATGTAGTGAGAGGAGCAGCAGCATCATAGGTAATACCATTAGGAAGGGCTAGTGTCTAAGGGGCTGCATGTGTTTCCCTTATTAGAGAGGGCAGTTTGGTTGCTACACTACAACTGGATGTTGTCCTAGTATTAGTATGGATGCAAATTGCAATGAGATTGTCCCTTTGAAAAGAGGTGTATGTAATGCTGGCACAGAATGTGTCAAGTGTAGGTGGAGGGTGGAGCAGCGGCTTTGACTGGAGCACTGCACTGTAAGATTTCAGGGTAAGAAGTTAGAAGCAATGGTGGAGTTCAGGGGCCATGGATGCTATGGGCTGGCCAAAACATGGAGAGCATGTTCAGGACATTGTGCACTGAGTGCCCCAACCCCTGATGTTATATGTCATCTTACACCAGGAATCCTACTGAGAGATTTAGGGGCACACCAGGCTATGTGTGTTTCTTATTCTAAGTTTCTTGATTCTGTGTGTGCTATTTAAAGTCAATAATTTTTGCTACAGTGTAGTATATTTAATAGATTAGGTATCCATAGAAGACACTGCATTTTTTTCCTTTAATTTTTTATGCTGGCTTGCGCGCATGCACAAGCAACATTTTTCAATAGTAGCACTGTACTAGCACTTTCAAAGGTGTGTCAGTGTTGTGGTGAATCCAGGGGATGCTTTAGCCAGTGTGTCCCTCAGCTACCAACCAGTGAGTATGCTGCCAATGACAACAGTTTCAGAGAGTGCCACCAACTTGAAAGAAATCCACTGCTGCAATGATAGACAGACTTGTCATTGCAGTGGCAGATCTGACATGCCTCCATTATGTGCTATTCCTGGTGAAACATTTCAAAAAACATGGCAGCAGCTCTCACCATCTGCCTCTTGCAATTCCTAAAAAGCTGACTTCGGGGGTGCCCAATCCCCCTGTGGGCATGCCCACTTCCCAGTTCAATTTGTTTGTCAAAGGGAGTACCCAATCCCCATTGACATAATGCCCCCCAAGGTTTATTTGTCTGCCAATGGGGGTGCCCAGTCCCCCTCGGCATCAGGCCCCCCCAACACAGTCATATAAAGAAAAGGCAGGTGCTCAAAGTACTGAAAACTCTAGTGAAAAGTTTTAAGTCAGCAGAACTCCTTGCAGACCAAGCCCTGTGCTTCAACTCTAAAGTAAGTCTTCCTAAGGGGCGGATCTGAAACACCCACAAATGTGACATCATTTATATTACACATAATGACACACAATCAAAGTGATAATGACACATTTAAAGAGACACTTAACAAATTCATCTAAAGTTAATCAGAGCATTACAAAAAACCTTAAGCTTAGGTACTGTATTTTAGTTCAATCATATATTTATCAAACTATTAGCATCATGCTATCTAACTTTTAATAGATACAGTACTAGCTAAATTCCATCAGTCATGAATTACTTTTCAAAATAAAAAAATTAAAAAACTCACTCATCATAGATAAGAAGAATCTTAAACAGTTCATACATTTAAATGGGTGGGAGAGGACAAAGTAATAAAAAAGAAGAAAGGAGAAAAAAGAAAAAGTAAGGAGGGAGGGGAGTATAGTGGTGGTGGGGGAGGAGAGAAAGAAAAATAAAATGTGAATATACTAAACTTCCTGAGGATATATTTGATTTACTGCATGGCTGTTCTAAAAATGAAAAGTAAGTTTGAAAGCCTAATCCAGTGTAAGGCCACTATTATGCATACTGGACTTTTATTAAGTAAAATCCAAATTGCATGTAAATTTATTATGATATAAAAGTATCAATAGAACAAACCAAAAGATTACAAGAAATCAAAATTAAACTCGTCATAATTTGTTTAGATATTAGTTCAAGAAAGCAAAAATGGAAAAAGGGGGGATAAATAGAGAGAGAAAAATATGAGATAGAGGGTCACTCATGAAATAAATCATAAGTTAAACCTTTATGTTATAAAAACAGAATGAAATCAACTTATTCATTTAGACCAATTGGAACTACAGTGTCTAAAGTCACAATCCACTTAGTTTCCTTTTGTAGCAGAGTATTAACTCTATTACCTCCTGTTGGATGTCTAGGGACATGTTCCAGGGCTGTAAAGTGTAAAGTATCAGGGTTACCCTGATGACATTCACAAAAATGGGCTCCAATGGAGTTGTGCATATTGCCATTTACTATAGCTCTAACATGTTATTGAATTCTTAATTTAATAATCTTTGTTGTTCTCCCTATACAGTACATTGGACAATCGCACCAACATATATACATCACAAATGGTGTGATGCAAGTAATGAATTGCGCAATTTCCAATGATCTTTCATCTTTATGGAAAATATTTTCTGTCCAAGCATATTTGCAAATATTGCACCTTCCACATTTGTGGAAACCAAGTGTTTTTTTCCTAGCCATTTTTAATCAGAATGGGAAGAATCACTAGATTACACAAAATGACTATGTAAAATTTTTTCTCCTACATTTTCCCTTTAGAAAAAGTAACTCTAGCTTTATTTAAAACCTTATTTTTAAGACTTGGATCTGTAAGCAAAATTGGCCAGTTTTTATGAACCAGGTTCTCCACTCTTCCTGCCACTTGACTAAATTCGGTAACAAAAGTCACAATTTTGTTTTTATTTCACTCTTATCAGATAGGTTTCCTCTCTTTGGTTTCAATAGATCAAATCTATTTAACAATTTTACTTTCTGGTGGGCTTCAGTTAGCACCCCCATTGAGTAAGCCCTCTCCCTAAGCTTCGACTTTAAATCATCTGCTGAATCATCAAAATCTTGCTCAAAAATACAATTAGGTTTCAGTCTTATGAGTTCCCCATATGGAATAGATTCAATTATTTTTTTAGGATGTGAACTCTGAGCATGAAGTATATTATTGGCAGCTGTACTTTTTCTAAAGCCCTTAGTAATTACTCTCTCACCACTTCTTCCTTCCAATTCTAAATCAAAAAATGTGATTTTATGTTTATCATGTGAACAGGTGAATGTAAGGCTCAAATCTTTCTGATTCAAATAAGTCATAAATTCTGAGATCTCATTTTCAGAACCTTTCCAGACAATAATCACATCGTCAGTAAATCTACTAAGTATCCAGGTACTTTGCAAACCTATTTCCTATACTGTTAACAAACTTAAGTTCAAAATAACCCATAAAAAGATTAGTATAAGATAGGGCAAACGCTACCCTCATCTCTGTACCACAAGATTGTAAATAGTATTCTTTATTAAAAATAAAATAGTTATGAGTTAAAGCAAAGTCTATTGCCCAATATAAAAAATGTGTGGAAATTAACTTCTGATCGTTAAAGAAAAACTCAGTTGCTTTAATTCCCAGGCCATGCCTTATGGAAGTATAAAGACTACACACATCAGTTATCACCCAACTATAATTTGCATCCCATATTTTGTCTTTAAATTTATCCAATAAATCCATACTATCTCTGATATATGAATCCAACTGAAGAACCTTAGGCTGAAGAAAACTATCTATAAACAAGCCTAAGTGGTGGGTGAGGGAACCAATACCCAAAATAATTAGCCTTCTGGGCAGGTTGTTTGTGTCTTTATGGATCTTTGGTAAAAAATAAAAAGTTGAAATAACTGGAAAATCTGTTTTGATAAATTCTGCTTCTTGTTTAGTAAGCCATCCACAATATAACCCCCAATCCAAAAATTCACATAACTCAGCTTGAAATTTGACAGTAGGATCTCTCATCAGTTTTTTTATAGATATTCTGATCCTCTAAAAGTTCTAAGCATTTGCCTTTATAAAACACCTCTGTCATTAGCAACAAGATGGAAGATCTGGAGGCTGTCATGGTGCAGTCAGACCTGGACATTGTGGCCATCACTGAAACCTGGTGTAATGATAACCACGACGGGAGTTGGCCATACCTGGCTACAACATATTCAGAAGAGACAGGGCAGGCAGAAAGGGAGGAGGAGTGGCACTGTATGTGAAAAATGACATAAGGGCCACAGAGATCCAGGAGGAACAAAATGGGGGAGAGATACTGTGGGTTAAGCTGGAAAGGAAAATGGGGCCAGCCATCCCCACAGGTGTGGTCTATAGACCACCATCCCAGGAGGAAGAAACAGATAGGGAGCTGATGCTAGCCATCCAGAGGATGGCAGACAAGGGTGAGGTAGTACTGGTTGGAGACCTCAATATTCCAGACGTGGACTGGAGCATCCCAGCAGCAGCATCAACTAGGAGCAGATTTATCCTGGACTCCCTTCAGGGTGCCTTCCTCAAGCAACTGGTCATGGAACCAACTCGGCAGAAGGCAATACTGGACCTTGTGCTCACAAACAGGGACAGTGTGATGGGGTAAGAGTGGGGAGCACCTGGGAACAGTGACCACCAGTCACTGTGGTTTGAAATCACAGAAAGAGCAGAACCAAACCACACAAAACACGATTCTGGATTTTAGGGGGCAAACTTTCAGAAAATGGGGAGATACTTGAAAGAGGCATTAAGGGAATGGGGCAGGAATCAGGGATTGAGGAACAGTGGAAGTATTTAAATGGGGATTACAAGAGCAACAGAATTATGTATTAAGCAGGTTAGCAAAAGGAAAAGGAAGAGGAGACCATTATGGTTTTCCAAAGAGGTAGCAAAGAAAGTGAAAGCCAAAAAGATTGCATTCAGGCAATACAAAAGACACAGGCAGAAGGGGATAGGAGAAGTACCAGGAGAAGCAAAGGGAGGCAGGGAGGTCAGTAAGGGAAGCCAAAGCTCAGACAGAAGAACACATTGCCAAAATCAGTGGGTAGAGGGACAAACCTTTTACAGGTACATAAATGAAAAGAAAGGCAAAGGGAGGGATAGTGAGACTGAAGGGGAGGATGGGGCTGTGTGGAGGATGACAACAGTAAAGCTGACATATTGAAGAGGTATTTCTGCTCAGTCTTTACTGAGGAAGAGGAGGGTAATGGGTCTGAATGGAGTACAAGGGGTGAGAATGGTGCAGAAATGGACACAAGTCCTTTACATGAGAAAGGGTCCTGAAGGAACTGGAAGTAATAAGAGTTGATAAAGCAACGGGGCCAGATGGGGTGCACCCCAGGATCCTTAAAGAACTAAGAGAGGTGGTGGCTGAACCTCTTGCTATCCTGTTTAGCAGATCACTAGAAACAGGGAGGTACCCAAAGACTGAGGATAGCAGATGTAGTCCCCTTATACAAAAGTGGGAACAAGAGGAGGGAACTACAGACTCAGTCAGCCTCCTCGGTAGTGGGGAGATCATGGAAGCACTACTGAAGGAGAGATTGGTGGAACATCTGGGTTGTCAATGGACTACAGGACCCAAGGCAGCATGGTTTCACCAGGGGAAGGTCATGTTAGACCAACCTCATTGAATTTTTGACTGGGTGACTAGGAGGTGGATCAGGGAGGGCAGTGGACATGGCCTATCTGGACTTCAGCAAGGCCTTTGACACTGTGCCACATAGAAGACTATTGCACAAACTGGGGAATATGGGTGTGGGCAGGACAGTAGTGTGGTGGGTAGGTAACTGGCTGGGCAGCAGGACACAGAGGGTGGTGGTAAATGGCTGTCACCCACAGAGGGAAGAGTGACCAGTGGGTACCACAGGGATCAGTGCTGGGACCGGTACTATTCAATATCTTCATCAGTGACATTGCGCAGGACCTAGAAGGCAGAATTTCACTGTTCGCTGATGACACAAAGCTCTGTAACAGAGTAGACACACCAGAGGGTGTAGACAGAATGAGAAGGACCTGCAGAAACTTGAAGAATGGTCAGGGGTTTGGCAGTTGAAATTCAATGCAAGGAAGTGCAAGATAATGCATATGGGGTACAAAAACCCTGGCACAATATATCAGTTGGGGGTGAGGATATAGCATGCACCAAGCAGGAAAGGGATCTTGGAGTTATCATCTCTGATGACCTCAAGGTAGGAAACAGTGTGACAAGGCAGGTAGTAAATAGGATGCTGGGATGCAAGGCAGGGCATCACCAGCAGGAAAAGGAGGTCATAATTCCACTGTACAAGACACTAGTGAGGCCGCACCTGGAGTACACTGTGCAGTTCTGGAGACCTTACCTATATAAGGACACAGATAGGGTAGAGAAGGTTCAGAGGAGGGCAACAAAGATGGTGCATGGATTGCATCACAAGTCCTATGAGGACAGGTTGAAGGTACTGAACATGTACTCCCTGGAGGAGAGGAGGGAGAGAGAGGATATGATAGAGACATACAAGTATCTTACAGGGAGGAACAGGGTGCAGGAATGCACTATTTTTAAGCAAAAAGATGTTCCAGGACTAGAGGGCATGGGATGAAGTTGGAGGGAGAGACGATTCAGACAAACGTGAGGAAGAATTTCTTCACAAGCGGGTGGTGGACAAGTGGAACACCCTGCCAGAGGAAGTGGTGGGGCTGAAACAATCAGGATTTAAGAATGCATGGGATAGACATAAAGGAATTCTGGAGGTCAGGGGTAAGGGGCAACAGACTTCCTGGAAAACATAAACTGAACTTACAAACTTAAATGGGCAGACTGGGTGGGCCATAGGCCCTTATCTGCCGACACTGTCTATGTATCTATGTATCTATGTATTAACACTACTTCATTGCCCTTGTCTGACTTCTTTATTACAATACCTTTTAAATGTTCTAACTCCTTCAAAGCCTAACTTTTCTTGATACTCATATTTCTATGGTATCTAGTATTTGAATTATCAAATATTTTGTTTACATCAGACAGCAATCGTTTTCCAAAAATAGTAATTACAGGACTATACACTTGGGGACAAAATATAGATTTAGGCTTAAATTTAAAGCGTTCAGAACTCCAACTCTCACTAACCTCACTACCACCTGATGCTTCTTCAAGTAAAGCAGAGACATCAATTTCATCAATTACATTGAAGTCCCAATTGGATTCGTCCCAAGTAGTTGAAATTCTATCTGGAAAATCCACCAAGTTAAGTTCATCAGACAATAGTACTGGTTCTTCAATAATATTTGACACAGCTTGATCTCTTCCATATTTCCAAACAATGTTTTTTTGCCAAAAAAAAAAATATTTTAACTTCAATTTGCGAACAAGTTTAAATGTGTCCATTTAATTTTTAACTTGTCAGGTAAATTTGTAGGAACAAAAGTCAAGCCTTTGTGTAGAACTTGAATTTGTGGATTAGTCAGCTTTAAATTAGTTAAATTTAAGATTTCAATTCCTTGTTCCTCAGCAATCTCTGTTGGGCCAGTTGATTTATGTCCACATTTCCTTCCCCTGCGCGTTTTCTGGTGTGGTCTCTTACATTTTTGGGGATAACTCCCAAAGTTCTCTTTTCCTCTTCTCTCACTCTCAGCTCTTCTTCTGCTAAAAAAACTTTTTCTGTAATATTTGAAGCGCCAATGTTAGTTTCTTTGTTGGTATCTGAAACGGTCTTCTCTTCATTAAAAGTAACTTATTTTTTTATTTTGATGACCTCTGGTTTGGTTTCTATTCCAATTTCGATTAGCAGATCTAGAGCGACCCCTGCTGCTAGAACGATCTCTTCTCTCCTACACAAAGACTTCTTGTCTTGAATAATCACCCATGTCTCTATTAATTTTAGATAATTTCCTTATAATGAGGTCTTTTTCATGTTTGTTTATTTTTTCAAATAAAACTTAATCAAACTGTCAAAATCTTTTTTATTTTTAAGCACCTTCAACTTGGCTTGGATTTTTTAATTTCAAAGTTTGTTTCAAGCTGTATGTGTGAATCTCTCTTAATGAGTGCTTTAAGCCAGCTGTTGACACAGTCACACTTTATTTGCTGATGGGATGCCCAATCTCTGTCGGCTCCAGTCCCCCCCCAAAAAAAAACAGGTGGCACACTGAAAGCCCACCCCAGTGTGCCTAAATGTCTTAGTGTCACCTGTAAAAACAAAAACCTTCCTCCAAAGTTTTTTTCCCCTGAAAAACAAGAAAATGGCCCCTCATTGTCCACAGCATCCCCCAACCCTCACCTACCCTCTGTGCACCCCACCTCCCCCCAACCCCATACTTACCTCTGAAGATTTGTGCGATGATCTTCAGTGGAGTGGGAACACGTCTCCACTCTTCAAAGTCGACTGCAAACTGAAGAAATGCCGGTAAGCTGTATAATGGCATAAATGGGGGGGGGGTTCAACTTAGGTTGATATTGTGGCCATTTTTTTGACTTTTGGCTCTAAATTTCCAACATGGGGTTCTTGGGACCACACCTTATGAAATCAGTCACCGTCATTTCATTATTTGGTCCCAAAAGATGAGTTCGCAGTCACTGCATGGAATCACCTTTCAGGACCAATTAACAAAACAACAGTGTCACTGTTCATGAGGTGGGCTCCCAAAAATCCTATGTTGCAAATTTGGTGAAAAAATTCCAAAAAATGACTGTGTTACGAGCATGCACTGTGCAGTTTCCATGCACGCTCACAACTTCAAGAATTGTTAATATTTTCACTCCAGATTTTCAACATTACCATTTTTTCACACCTACTTATGAACAGTACAGCTGTCATTTTTCACATCCTGCCCAAAATGTGTTTTTGCACATGCGGCGCACAATGGCACGATCGCTGTGGGAAATCAATGTTCGGGACAGATTAAGAAAATCACAGTGAAACTATTCATGAGCAGAGGTCCCAAAATGCCTATGTTGAAAATTTGGTGAAAAGAATTCAAAAAAATGACTATGCCACAAGTGTGCATTGCGCAGTTTCCATGTATGCTCATAACTTCAAGAGTTTTTAATATTTTCACTCCAGATTTTCAACACTGTCATTTCTGCACACCTCCATATGAACAGTACAGCTGTTATTTTTCACATCCTTCCCAAAAAATGTTTTCACACCTGTGGCGCTCAACGTTTGAGGTCACTGTGCGAAATCAAATTTCAGGACAAAGTAACAAAATCACAGTGCCACTGTTCATGAGAAGAGGTCCCAAAATGCCCGTGTTTAAAATCTGATAAAAACAATCCCAAAAATGACCGCATTATGGGTGTGCATTGCGCAGTATCTACGCACGTTCGTAAGTTTTCAAATTTTTCATATTTTCTCTCCAGATTTTCAACATTGTCTTTTTTTTGACATCTCTTCATGAACAGTACAGCTGCCATTTTTTGCATCCTGCCAGAAATGTATTTCTGTACCTGTAGCTTCCAATGGCACAGTTGCTGTGAAAAATCACCTTTCAGGATTGAGTAACAAAATGATAGCACCACTGTTCATGAGGTGGAGCCCCAAAAAGCCACTGTTGAAAATTTGGAGTGAAAATTCCAGCAAACACCTGGGGTGTTAAGGTTTTCATCCATACACCAACCCTGTAGAGACTGACAGATGTCAGGGACATAACTTGGGTTCATTGGTCATAATGTTCACAGAATTCTACCCCCACCCCTCCACCCTACAGCCACTGACAGGCATTGAGGTGTGCCTTGGGTTCCGTCACCCTAGCGTTCACCCCATTCTCCTATATTGCACCCATCTCAGCTTATTTCCTTATGGAATGGGGTGAATATAAAGGCTGAATACCCCAATGCACACCCCGACACCTATCGCTCTCTACAGGGTGGGATCAGTGTTATGGCAGACCCAAAGCCACACTCGCAATGCCTTTCAGTCTCTGCCGGGGGGGTTGGCGTTACTTCAGTACTTCTTCACTGCCATTCCTATTTTGAATTTTTAACTCCTGCACTGCTAATGACAATGCCAGCAAGCCAACATTCGGCATTGACAAATGCTTGTTTAATTGCTGAGAGACAACATCAGACAGGTCATATGGACACCAAACCTCCAGGAGTACTAGTAAGGAATTCACAAAATCTCACAGTACAGATTCTAGGGTAATGCAATATGCAACAGATTAAATACATAGAGAATAATAAACATCAAAGTGTGAAGAACAAGATGGTTCACAAAACCTTGTTGGTGTTGTAACATCATTTGGCATGATGACAGCGTAATGTGGATGCCTCAGAAATGTCATGACACCAGTGAGGTGTGTGATCTAGTGAGTTGTGAACACCTTGGTGTTTTTTATGTGTTTATAATACTTTATGTCTTTATTTCTGTTTGTAATGCCAACCCATGGCTATTGGGTGCTAAGGGAGCCCTCCACATGGGAGGGACAGGCCAGTGTTCGTAACAGGTTTGGTGGTATCATGGGGCAAAGAACGTGCTCATGAGCATCATGCAACTTTAACTAGAGTGGAGCCAGCCAGAATTCAAAACTGCATCCTGTGACACTGCATGACAAAAGGATTCACCGCTGTTAAAATTGCCTTGTTTACTGCTGCAACTCTGCTGTGGCATATTGTGGTTTTGTGTTGCGAACTGGCCTGTACCGCTATGTATAAAAAAAAAAACTAATTGTCTACTCAACCTTCCCCAGTCAGGCTGCAGCAGAGGTTTATTTGCCTCTTAGACACTATTGGCAGGCATTAGTTGGTGCTTCCACAGGCAGCTTCCTCCTGGGAGGTTGTTGTATTCCCCTTTTGAGCTTCCAGATCGCATCACCTATCATCACAGCCATTTATAGAGGTGTGCTGTTAGATATTTCAGTTCAGGTTAGATCAGGTGCTTTCGTCAGGCACCAGGTCCCTGGGCAGACAAGCTGCAGTGTATGGAACTCCTCTAGACAACATGTACTGTCTTACTTGGCAGTATTCAGCAAACATGTGTGATCTTCCAAACCAGAAAGGCTTGGTGGTTTATGAGGATTGCTCCTTGATTGCCCCACAGATAGTCCTACTTTCCTCCATAGAACACCACCTTCTTCCATCCAGGATAACATCTGGATGCTGCAGTATGTCTCTCTCTCTCTTAGCACTTTTAACATGTCTTCTACTTTGGGAGGATCCATTAGGGGAACCCCAAATATAATTCACTATTCATTTTTGTCCAGTCGCATACAATGTGGCTACTTGTCATTCTCATTCCTCTTCTCTTTCACTTAAGCTCTTCTTACATCTAGGTACCCTCTCTTCTGTGGACCCTAGGCAAGGGATCCCTCTATCTATCTGGTACCATAACTTCCAGTAACTGAACTCTGTTACAGTTCCTCTCTTTTCAGCTGCTCTCATACCATTTCCTGGGCAGTGTTACATACTTTGAACTCTCTCTCTAATGTCAGCTCTGTGTAGCCCCCCAAAAGTGCAGTCTAACTTTATGGGTTTCATGGGGATCAACCTGTCTTGACCTCCCTGTCCCCTGATCTAGGGACTAAAGGATGGATGTGGGGGCCAAGCTAGTAACTGGAAGCAGGAAGCTTCCATTTTTCAGTCTTGACAGGCCAAAATATCTTCGTAGCCAGTAAACCCTAGGGTGATGTGGTACCCAGACCCAGAATAGGCAATGGAGCCGGGACCGAAGAGAATCAATGCAAGTAGAGATGGTGCATTGGTGGATGTGGTATTCTTGGATTTCACAAAAGACTTGACAAGGTACTACATAGGGAACTAACTGATGCATTGATAGACATGCAGATACATGGAAGAATTACCAGGTGGATTGCATCCTGGTTGACTGACAGGAGGCAGGGGGTGTGCATAAGGGGTATACACTCTAATTGGTCCAGAGTAACTAGTGGAGTACCCCAGGGATCCATTTTTGGGCTGTGCATATTTACAGTAACTTATATGTAATCGCCCCCTCCCGATATTTATTGGTATGCCTAATGTTATTTGAACGGGAGTGGGGGCACTACACAGACAGAAACACAGTCTCAGAAAAATATTGCACTCATTACCTGGGTTCAGCTGAGATGTCTTCAGGGGTGCCAGCCTTACTTAGCAGTGAAGGTCATACATCAGCTGTTGGGGCAACTTGATTAGCGCAGAGACACAATGGGCAAAATGATTAAGTGCATTGTCCACTCCAAGGTAAAAGAAGAAAAAAAAAAACATGATTTAATTTATCAGTTTTGATTAACTCACTCCATGGAGCAGTGAGTGGAATTCACAAGGTGGGCAACCATTAGGGTGACTTGCCCAATACAGTCTGCAGCAAACCTTTAGTTGTTAGAAGTTTTTAATACTGCAGTGCTGCCTCAGGGCCAAACAGGCTCCTTCATCCTGGCAGCAGCAAACAGAGCAGGTCCAAATGCAAGGCCACAAGCTGGAGTTTCTTTTCCCAAAACTTCTCTCCTGCACACAGCTTACTTTTCACACTCACTTCCTGGAACACAAGCTGGCAAAACTGCATAGACAGCTACAAATAAATAGAGCAGTGGAAACTGCAAGTGGTACTCCCAGCACCAGTGGTTCAAATCCAGAGCTAACAAAATGGTTAGTCTCTGAACAGCAAACTGAGTCCCACAGGAATTACCAAGTCCCCTTTATCCTAAGCTTCATGCAGCTCCAAGCATCCTAGGGAATTTCTGCTTATCTCTGGCAGCCCTGGAGACCCAAGCAATGCTCCACTCTTAGGCTGAATAGGCTTCCCAGCTCCTCCTGGCCAGGCTGAAGTGCCACCGGAAAGGGAGACAGGCTGCCACCACTGCACTCCCTGAAATATGGACTGCCACCACTGTGCTGCCCCAGTGACCTAGCAAGGAATCTACTTTGCTCTTGCTCGAGGATGAGAAATATGGATGCAGGGCCCCCCCCAACCCCACCAAGATGCCAGAGTCGCAAGGTGGGCCACTAACTTTCTCCCTGGGCTCTGGCTCCCCATAAGACACAGGTGGTCCCAAAAAGCTCATGGACTCCTGACCACTCACTTATCCACCGATCTTCAAGGGCAGTGGCCGTGGTAGCAAATCGCCCCACCCTGGGCCCCGAACTTACAGCCTCATCTTTGAACACTAGGTCACCGCCTTCTTCTTCCCAAGGACTCTCCCCTTTGGTGCCAAAACCTTCCTCTTTAAACCCTCTGGCTGGGGCCCCTGCTTGCAGGCAGGCTGTCAGCTCCAGACCTAAAGGCACCAGAACTTCCTTTGCACTGACCAGAGGGGGCTTACATAAACATAGCTTCAATGGGTTGTGGCAAAGGGATAAGGGAGGCAAAGTTTGCGGATGACACATGAACTGGTACAATCATGGATGACAGCGAGAATATTCAAAAACCACAAGGCACTGTAATTAATTTAGAAAAATTGGCACTTAAACATAGCTTGCATTTTAATCTAGATAAATGCATCTGGGGAAGCACAATGGAAATGCACAATATTACTAAAGATTAAAAATCTGATAGAAGTATCAGAAGAAAGGGACCTCGTTACAATGGTAAGCAGAGAACTGAAATTTAAGAGCCACTGTAACAAAGTAATAAAAAAGATGAGATTTTAAATAGTATTAGCAGACATATCAAAAGCAGGGAGAGAGAGGTGTTAGTCCCATTGTATACCTCACTGATGAAGCCCCACCTAGAATATTGTACACAGTTTTGGGCACCTGGAAGCAAAATGCAGAAAAGTACTTGGAAAGGGTACAAAGGAGAGCCACTAGAATGATAAGAGCTCTAAGGGGCCTAGATTATGAGGACAGACTGAGTAGCTTGGGGTTGTTCTTCTTGGAGTATCGTAGATTAAGGGGTGACATGTGCCTCCCATACAGGGGCACTAACCATCAATGACCTGTGGCACTGTTTGGGACTAGAGATGAAAGATCAGGCATACAGTACCAGATCACACTCCTTACAGTTAAAGGGGGGGCATGTCACACTAATAAAAGATCATATTGGTACAATCAGAGAGTGGTGGCACTCTGGAACTCCTTTCCTGAGGAATAAGTTGGTAGTAACAGTATAATGGAATTTAAGAAAAGATTAGATGAATACTGTGCTTCAAATAATATTAAGGGTAATAGACACTGAGACTTGGCGAGCTAAATGGACAATAGTGCTATGCTCTGAAAACACCTCTGTAACCTATGTCAGTGGCACAGTGGCATTAGCTCCCTAGCCCCAGGGCAGGCAGCTCAGGAGCAGGAACAAAGGCACCAGGGTGTCTGAATCTAGAGCACATGCAAATGCATTCTCAGAGGCATGCTGAGTGGCAGGGATAGAGACGACACTGCTGATTCCACCTCATGGCCCCTACACTGCCACAGGCAGAGCACCCAATGACATGGAATGAGTCCTGTCCCTTGGACAGGCAGCAGGTTCAGAACACAGCAACTGGAGACTCACAGGGCATCAAAGGAAAGCAGCAGGAGCTACTGAGGAAACAGGAGATATAAAATAAACAAATATGGCAGCCACCATGCTTAAAGAAGCCCTCAGACCCCAGAAATTGTGGAAAAAAACTATCGGAGAATACAGACTGTGTTTGCCTGTGAGTTGCTGCCAGTAAGAAACTCAGCTTGCAGAGGCATCCATTCAACCTGATTCTAAACAGAATTAGGCATACTATTTCCCACAAATTGCCAGCCAGTCAGGACTTCACAGGAGAAATCTATAAAAGGTAGTGGAGCTCCGAAATCTGGGCTGTCATTTGCTCTGAGCACTCAGTCTTGAGTGCTGCTATGAGAGTGTGAGTTAGAATCTGAAGAATAAGACAGACTGCCAGTGCTCTTTGAAGACTTATAGAACCTGAGAGTGCACTTCTTTTTCACCTGGAGGATTGTTCTCCAACGCAGGGTATGTACATACATATAGGAAAAAGGCAAGAAACTGGAGAAGGGTGGCTTGCCCTGAGGATTTTTTTCCTTACCAGGGAGTAAAGACCATGGTTCAAGCTCTACAACATTTATAAGTTAGATAGTTAGGGATGGGGGGGGGGGGGATGTTCATTTCTGGACAGGATTAGGTTTTTATATTTGAACTAACCCATGGCAGAACACCTGTGGGTGGTCAATGGGACCACTTACCCTAGTAAATTACAAATACAGGCCTCTCTGAATTGTTTTATTTGGGTTTGTAACCCTATGTGTTTAAGAGGACCAATATAAATCCACCTTTTATCTGGTCAATAACCCATAGCCACAGTGAGGTACCCACCACAATAAGCTAGATCCCTCACCAAGACCTTTGGGGGTATAAAGCTTGGTGTACCTGCATGGGGACTGAGGGAATGCCACCGAGTACAGAGGATTAGATGGAGGTACCCTATTAGCAAAGTATTGAGTACCTAATGTAGCAGTACATTAAAAACCCAGTCCTGGATGGACTGCCGGAGCAGAGGTAGCGAGTCTGTCTGCGACGCCGATGACCTGGGTTCGGAAACAGACTGGGGACATCAGAGAGCCGTCCAGGGGGAGAAGGATTGAGCTTCCTTGAGACTGCTCTCCTTCTCCAGGGGAGGGGGTAGTGTGTCCGGCATGTCACGGAAACCTGGCAGAGGCTGGGGGAATCCCTTGTGATAGCACCATTCTGTGGCGGCAGGGTGGATGAGGGCCATCATTGCACATTCCCGTCCCCAGGTATAGCCGCACACAAAATCCCAGCCCCGAGCATGAAGCCCCACTCTGCCGCCAACAGTGTCTGCTGGGTACCTCCCCCATGGCCCCACCCTGGGGGGTAAGCCAGGGCATGTTACCACGGACCATGGGGAGGGGGCACGGGGGAGGTGGCAAGCAGGCAGGGGCTGAGCTCCCTTTGGGGAGTGGGGGAAATAAAGAAAAAAGGAACCCAGTCCTGCCCCCCTGAAGAATTGGGAAAAGTGAGCCCTGAGGGCCCCAGATGGCCACTACATGTGCTTCCTACTCACTATCTCTGTACGTTTCTTCCTGGGCTGATATGCTGTTTCATCCTGAAAGGTCCCTCTGGGGACTGGGATCCAACACATGACCTGAGCCATGTCCTAGGCCTGGAGACTAGCCACCACTCTAGACCCAGCAGGCACACCTCAGCCCAGCACTTCCAGAGGCTAGGGTCCTTGTTTAAAGGCTTGGACAGCTGTTCTCTAACATAGAAACATAGAAACATAGAAGTTGACAGCAGATAAGGACTGCAAGGCCCATCCAGTCTGCCCATTTTTTCTACCTTATGAATGTGTCATAGGCCTTTACTCTGTCAATGGCCTATCTGTTCATATTCATCTGTATTGCTCCCTTATGCCTATTCCATGCCTATTTGAAGCCCCGCACTGTATTCATATCCACCACTTCCTGAGGTTGGCCGTTCCATGCATCCACCACCCTCTCTGTGAAAAAGAACTTCCTCATATTACCCCTTAATCAGCCTCCCTCTAATCTTATGCTGTGGCCTCTTGTCCTGCTATTTTTATTATATTGAAACATGTTAGACTCCTTCACCTTGTTAATGCCCTTATGGTGTTTGAATGTTGTGACCATATCACCTCTCTCCCTCCTTTGCTCTAGGGTATACATATTATGCTCCATTAATGTGTCCTCATATGTTTTCTGATGCAGTCCCTGCACCATTTTGGTTGCCCTTCTCTGGACTGCCTCCATTTTGTTAATGTTCTTGTGAAGGTGCGGCCTCCAGTACTGCATGCAGTAGTCCAGATGGGGCCTAACCAATGTCTTGTAAAGAGGGATTTTAACCTCCCTCTTATGACTTGTGATACCCCTACTAATACACCCCAACATCCCCCTAGACTTACCTACTGCTTTAGTGGTCTGCTTGGATGATTTCAGGTCATCTGTCATGATGATGCCCAAGTCCCTTTCTTCCCTTGTGATTGCCAGCAACTCTCTTCACAATCTATAGGTGGCTTTGGGATTCTCTTCCCTATGTGCATGATCTTGCACTTCTTTGCATTAAACCCTAGTTGCCACTCTTCCGACCATTTTGCTAGTTTCTCCAGATCTCTTCTCATCCTGCCACCCATCTGGATCATCTACTCTGTTGCAGATCTTGTGTCATCTGCAAAGAGACAAACCTTACCCTCCAGTCCATCTGCAATGTCACTGATGAAGATATTGAAGAGGACTGGCCCCAGCACTGATCCCTGAGGTACCCCACTTGTGACTTGCATCTCTTCTGATTGTATACCATTTGCCACCACCCTCTGTTTTTTGCCCACCAGCCAGTTTGCCACCCAGCTGACCAACTTCTGACCCACCCCAGGCCCACCCAGCTTATTAATCAATCTTCTATCTGGAACAGTATCAAAAGCTTTGCTGAAGTCAAGGTAGGCGACATCAACTTTACCCCCTTTGTCCACCACTCTGGTTACCCAATAGCAGAAATCTATGAGATTAGTTTGACAGGACCTTCCTGTTGTAAACTCATGCTGTCTTGGATCCTGTGCTCCTACGGATTCCAGGTGTTGCGCTATCCTTTCCTTAAGGAGTGCCTCCATAATCTTGCCCACTACTGAAGTAAAACTGACTGGTCTGTAGTTCCCTGCCTCCTCCCTGCTACCACTCTTGTGGAATGGGATCACATGAACCCATCTCAAGTCTTCTGGAACCCCTCCTGTGCTCAGAGACTCACTACATAGTTCTGATAATGGCTCTACTAGTTCCACCCTTTGCTCATTTAGTACCCTGGGATGTATGCCATCCGGTCCCATTGCCTTGTCCACCCTGACCTTAGCAAACTCTTGTAGGACCCTTTTCTTTTGTGAAGGGACTTGTGCACATCTCCCCCATGTCCATGGTGCTGAGCTGTGTGACTGCCCTACCTTCTTCTCAGTAAATACTGAGCAGAAGTATCTATTTAGGATAGATGTTTTCCTTGGTCCTCCTCACACTCCCCTTATCCCTTTGATCTTAGCAATGCCCACTCTGGACTTTCTTCTTTCACTAATGTATCTATAGAAAATCTTGTCCCTTTATTTTACTGTTCATGCTAATGTTTCTTGGCTTGTGCCTTTGCCTGCCATACTGCCTTCCTTAGCAACTAACTGCCAATGCCAAGATAACAACTGCCATGAGCTTCTGAAGAAGGACTGGTTGGTCCGAAGCTAGAGCACTTTATTCTTGTTGTTACATCTATGTTGGTCCATTAAAGGTATCAAATCATTTGCTTCTGGATCTGCTTCCCTTAGGGAAGTTAGGTATGCCTTCCTATCTTTGTCCCGCTGTGTTCCTTATATTTCCTGAAGGCCAGTTTTTGGCCTTGACCTTTTCTGCTACTGTGTTTGAGAACCAAAGTGGTTTCCTCCTCTTTTGCTCTTGCTTTTCTCCCTAACACACGGATGTTGCTTCAAGTATTGCATCCTTAATGCTTGCCCACTTTGCCTGCACCCTGCACCTATATTTCTTCTTGCCAGGGCTAACCTAACTCTGTTGGTCATCTTATCAAAGTCAGCTCCTCTGAAGTCCCATATTTTTGCATTGGAATGGGATGATCTAGTTCTAGTGGCTAAATTGAACCATATCATGTGATGATCACTGGCCCCCAGTTGACCTTCTACCTGGAGTTCTGTGATCCTTTCCCTGTTAGTCATTACTAGACCTAGGATAGCTCTGTCTCTTGTGGGTTGTTGTACCAGTTGTTTGAGGCCCTCCCCATGCAGTGAATCCACTATGTGTCTAGTTCTGGTTGATGTTTCTGCTGGTACTGACCAATCTGTATATGGCATGTTGAAGTCTCCCATTATCAGAACCTCCCCTTTAGCTGCCATGTTTTGTATATCTTCTAACAGTAATGTGTCTATGTCCTCTCCCTGGTCTGGAGGCCTGTAAACAACCCCAGTTCACATGGCTGTCCCATTTCCTGTTTCCAGGGTGACCCACAGTTTTTCTGGCTCCTTATGTGTATTCTGAATTTCTGTAGCTTTGATATTTTCATTGACATAAAGGGCTACCCCCAGCCCTTTTTGCACCTCGGTCTCTTCTGAACAGTACATAGCTGGGTACTGAAGTCTTCCAAGTGTGGTTACTGGTGAACCATGCCTCACTAATGGCTACTATGTCCAGTTTAGCCTCTCTCATTGTTGCTTGCAGGTCTGAGATCTTGTTTCCCCAGACTATGGGCATTTGTGTACATTATTTTCCATTGGCCAGATTTCCATGCGTTAGTTGCTGTGTGAGGTCTGGCATTTCCTCTGTGTGTTGCATGGGGAGCCAGACCTTTTTCTTTACCTGGCGATGCAAATGAATTACAAACATGCCAAACTCCTGTTTGATCACTAGCTGAGGGGGGAGGGGTGTTCTTCCCATTCAATGTATCAGGTGCTGCACCCCTCTCCCCATTGGCTAGTGTATTATGCAAAGACATCAAACTTCTGCCCCAATGCACTGATTCCCTCCTTAGTCAGATGCAGTCCATCAAATTTTTAGAACATTCGCTCCCAAAAGTGTTGCTAGTTAACTACAAATTTGTGTCCTTTTTCCTGGCACCAGCCCTTGAGCCACATGTTTAGGTCCCCTGTCTCCCCTTCTCTGATCTTCCGTCCATCTGCCCCCTCTCCCAGACCAGCAGGATCTCAGAGAAGGAGAAGTCAGATGAAATAGATGGCAGTTTGTCTCCCAGCCTGGTCAGGTGTTCCTTGGTCTCCACAACTGATCAGCTGGAGAGATCGTTAGTCCCTATGTGTACCAGGACATCAATGTTTTCTCCTGCTTCCTGCATGATTTTAGCAAGGCAGACAGTGTCTCTCCATGTTGATGTACCTAGGAGACATCTGATCATTACCCCTGGCTGGAGATAGGTATCAACTCCCCAAATCATGGAGTCTCCTATGATCAGAAGTGTTTTGGATTTCCTTTTCTTTTTGTTTTGGTCCCTGTTTTAGGTGAGTTTGGTTGTGTTAGCTCCTGTGCTGCAGTGTCCTCTGCCTCTTTGTTTGATTTTGGAGACAGAGGCATATACCTGTTTGTAGTTTTTAAACAGTTTGTGGAGGTGATATGTTGGAGAGCATTGAATGATTTGCCACTCCTAACCACCTGCCAACCTCCCAAACCAACTACCCTCTGCAGTCGAGGTGTTTCAATTGGATGTTGGGGAATGGCAGGCAGTTCTTATAATATATTTCCTCCTGAATATGTGATTTAAGGTGCATAATCTCTACCCATGCTGCCTGGAGCTGAGCCCTTAGATCTCCAGTGGTCCAGCATGTAGAACAACATCCTAAATCCTGTATAATTGCCCTTTTGAAAAGTGTCCAACAGTGCCTGCAGTTAATAATATCCATTCCACTTGAGTTGCTGAGTTTATAACCTGGTCTGAATAATTAGAAGGAGGAAAAATAAAGCAAAAGTTAGATTTTTTTTAATATAACTTGGTATAACAAGTTAAATTGCTTGCTCCTGTAAGTGAGGTCACTGTGTGGATACCACTCTGATCCTCCCCTTCCTTCTTTGCTACAGGAAATGTCATTACTGTGCTTCTCTATAAAATGAGTGTAGCATGGGGTGGTTGGGGATGGGGGTAGGTGGTGGGCTCTTCCCCTGCTGAAAAAGAATAACCACAGATGAAAAAAAGCAAGGAGGTAAGAGCAGAAACAATCAACCAACAACAAATGCAGTAGCCCAGAAAGCTTAGCCTAATGATAGATAAAACTGTAAACCCTGTAAGCAACACCTGTAACAATTTCACATAAGATCTACCCTGCAAAAAACACTTTGCTACAGAGAAAAATAAAGCAGTAACAGAAGATACACCTTGCAAAAAAAAAACAAAAAACATTTTGAATCAGAGAAGATTACAGCAGTAATCTGTAAGCACAAAACAGTAACAAACCTGTAGGCACACCCTTTAGTAATGCAGCAGAAGGTATACCCTGCAACAGCAATTTGAATCAGAGAAGATTACAACAGTAAAATGTAAGCAAAGTATAGTATTAAATCTTGTGCACACAAAAGAAAATAGCACACAGTAAATCTGCCTAGCAAAAAGAAGCCTTAATCATTTTCCTTGTTCTGATAATGTTTCTTGCTCTGTCCTTACAAGCAAACTTAGAAGAAAAGAGCTCTGGTGAAGCTAGGTGCCTTTGCCAGCAAACCTAGTCTTCCACCTAGTTTTCTCTAGCTTCACTGTTCAATCTGTCAGTCTCAACTCCAGACTGACTGACCTCTGGCAGTATCTTACTGGTTCTTGCTGCCTCCCAATTGCTCTTCTCTCACTTTCTGTAGCAGAAGGCTCTAACTAACTCTCTTGGGTTAACCTTTTACTCCTTTGGACCTTTTAGTAGGTCATCTTTTTGTGGGGGACTACATGTTTTTTTTCTGTTTAATTATGATTCTAATTCCCCTTTTCATAAGTGCATATTCCTCTTCTACCCTCCTCTCCCCATCCAATAAACATAATCATGTGCCATTAGGAATGTGTATTACCTTCATTGCTCCACAATTTCAAACACATTGACACTTAGAAAACAAACATTTGTCAATGCCGAATGTTGGCTTGCTGGCATTGACATTGGTAGTGCAGGAGTTAGACAGATGCATCATAGGAATGGCAGTGAAGTATTGAACTGATGCCAACCCACCCCCATCCTGCAGAGAGTAACAAGCAGTAGGGTGTCCCTTTGGGTGTTTGGTAGTGCAGTGCGGGAAAACATGTCGGGCAGGATGTGAGAAATGACAGCTGCACAGTTCATAAGGAGGTGGAAAAAAATGCCAGTGTTGAAAATGTGGCATACAAATATACCAAATTTGCGAATCTACTCGGGTGTGTGGGAAATATGCAATGCATGCTTGCAACACTGCCATTTTATGGGTGTTCAGCACCAAATTTTCAATATAGGCATTTTAGCACCTCTGCTCATGTACAGTGTCACTGTTATTTCCTCAAAGTGTCCCAAGAAGTGATTTCGCACAGCGACCATGCTATTCTGCGCTGGAAGTACGAAAACACATTTTGGGCATGACATGTCAAATGACAGCTGTATTGTTCATCAAGAGGTGTGGAAAAATGGCAATGGTGAAAATCCAGACTGAAAATATCACAAATGCATGACGGTACGAGCTTGCATGCTATCTGCCAACGCATGCTCGTAATACAGTTATTTTATTGAGTATCATCACCAAATTTTCAACATAGGCATTTTAGGTCCTTTGCTCATGAACTGTGTCACTGTCATTTTCATAATCTGGCCCAAACACTGATTTCCCACAGCGACTGCGCTATTGTGCGCCGGAAGTGCGGGAAACACATTTCGGGCAGGATGTGGAAAATGACAGCTGTACTGTTCACAAGGAGGTGTACAAAAATGACAATGCTGAGAATTTGGCAGTAAAATATTGTGAATCGCCAAAGTTACGAGGCCTGCGTAGCAACTTCATAGCCTTGCCTTGTCAAAACAGGCATTTGTTGGATTTTTTCCACCAGATTTGGAACTTAGGCTTTTCAAGGCGGCACCTCATGAACACCGCCACTGTCATTTCATTAATGGGTCCGGAAAGGTGATTCGCAGTGACTGCGAAATCACCTTTCGAGGCTGATAAACACCATGACGGTGACAGAATTCATGAGGAGAGGCTCAAAACCCCATAGTTGAAAATTTGGTGCAAAATTCCAAAATTGCTCTGAGATATGCAAACAAAGTTGAAAAACCCTATCTAGCCCATTATACAGCTTACTGGCATTTCCTCAGTTCGCGGTCAGCTTTGAAGAGTGCAAACGTGTTCCCAGTCACATCAAGATCGTCGTGCCGGACTCTGGAGGTAAGCATGGGGTGAGGGGGTGGGGAGGCAGGTGCGTAGGTGGGTGCGGGTTGTGGGAGGGGGCAGGAGAAGCACCATGGGACCGTTTTTAATTTGCAGGTTTTTAAAAAAAGATGATGCGGGACATTTGCCACACTGGGCTGGGCTCCCAGCGTGGCAGAAGGATGGCTGGGGGACGTGGAGCCGACGGGGATTGGGCACCCCCGTCGGCCATGGCATCAGTTGCCACGCTGGGGTGGGCTCCCAGCGTGGCACCCTGTACTCGGGAGGACAGTGGAGCTGACAGGGGATTGGGCACCCCCATCGGCCATGGCATCAGTTGCCACGCTGGGGTGGGCTCCCAGCGTGGCACCCTGTACTGAGGGGGCGGCATGTAGTAAAGTGGACATAACTTCTAAACAAAGTGACGCTGCATGACGAGCTTGTCTCTGATTGCAGCGGCACTTTGTTTAGAAGTTTTTCCACTTTACATAATGTTGGTGTCAGCGCTAGCATGCTGGCTTATTGGGGAATGAGGGACACACCTACTGATGTGTGCCCTGCATTCGCCCAACAGCAGCCACACCCCCAAAGCTGCACTCTCCCAATATGTTGACTGCCGCGCAAACGCGGCAAGCCAACATAAAAAGGAATTTTTGTTTGCATGCATAGTGCAACTGTTCATTGGTTCTGTCTCTTTTGTTTCTTAGCGCTGTTGGGTCACACTCTTAATGTCTGCACACCACACACATTACCTCAGCACAGAGGTTAACAGGGTGGCCATTTTCCACTGCTACCATCCCAGTTTACCTGATGCCTCCACACATACTGTAGTTTGACTGGTGAATTGCAAGTCCATGAGCATGGCTAGTTGTTTGGGCCACCCCTTCATATTTACCAGGTCCTTCTCTTTGAAGATGAAGTTCCAGCAATGGTCCAAAACCATCCATCAGAGCATTTGAAGGCAGTAATAGCATAGTGGTTAACAGCACTGAGCTGTAATCCTGGAGAACTGGGTTTGACTCCCACAGCCACCACCCCTTGCATACTGTGAAAGAAAGCAAGTCATCTAACGTTGCTGTGCTCCAGGACAGCTGAAAACAAGCCTTGGCTTTTGTGTGTCTTTCCTGCCCAAAAATTGTAAAAGAAAAAAAAAAATGAAATAAATTTGTTACAGGCAAGAGGGTAGCAAGCAACTCATGGTGTGCTGAAGTTACTCTGTGTCTCACTATTACTGTGTGGTCAGTGGTGTAGTGCTAAATTTAGACATGAGGGGTCTCTGGCACTGACCCTCTGGCCCCCCCTACCAGTAGATGGGGGGGCCCAGACGCTATCAGGTTTTAGATGCATTCTGGTGTACTTTGAGGGTCAGTTTGACAGTATTTGGCTGCTTTTAAAGCCTTCCTTGACTTGTCACAAACAACCAATATCACTATCATAATAACTAGTTTTTTATTTTCTTTAAAAAAAAATAGTCAAAACTAAAACAACTTCTTGACCAATATCAAGGAGCAGAAACCACATACATCTCTAATCCAGAAAATTCAGCCATGAAATGTTCACATTGGCAACTTTATTGCACGTAGGATTTACACATGCTGCTAAAAATAAAAAATTAAAAAACAAGGACCAGATCATTTTGGAGACAAGATAAGCTGTCACCAATTATGATTTTTTTGTCTGTAGTTGTGTCTCTTGTCTCACTTAAAACTGTGGCTATTGGCTAGCAGGTGTCAGAGTGGCTCAGTTGGTAGCAACCCCTGGGCCAGATGGTTGTGGGTTCTAATCCCACACTAGGGTTGGGCTCATGCCATAAATGTTGCAGAGTGAGATCAAGAAAGGGCGAGGGTCCATCAAAGAGACATAATAGTTACCTGCAGTTTGTTTTTTCACTTTAGCTCCAGTTGTGTTTCCTACCCTCTATCTGGTGCAATGCCACCTCCACCACTCTCGAGTGTCTCCCACAATACAGCAAACCACCAGTAGCCAGAGGGAGAGGCAGATAGACAAGACTGATTTTTAATTTAATGTAGCACCCTTTCTGAGCCTGTTCCAAAGACTGAAACCTTCCATATTTTATATCTTGGGGGAGTCACCTGGCTCCCTATCAATTAAACACCTCCCCTCCAATGCTAAACTTGCACCTAGGACATCCACTACCTTCTTACTTCCAACAAGAAAAGAAGGTTTATACAAATGTATAAAACTCCGCCAGACAACACACTGCATGCAAACTCTCCATAATTAGGTTTGTCAGAGGAGAGAATCTGGAGAGAAAGCAGAACATGTACTAGGCTGAGCTAGACCACAGGTCCTTCACTCCAAATCCCACCCCAAGTTACACAAGCAGGCCGTGTGCTCCAAACACACACACCCAAGCCAGACCAAGAAGCCCATGTCTTGACCCCCCAAACCATACCACACTAGCAGGCTGTGCAGTCCCAAGTCAGTTCTTCTGGCTGTTGAATTGAAGGGCTGGGGGGGGGGTGGAGTGAGGTGAGAGCAAACCAGTTTTCACATACAAACTGAGAGAAGGATGATAAATAGGCCACCAACAAAAATATTTGAAAATAAAGTGTTGCACTACAAATTATTAAAAGCAAATGTTTCAAACAACATCTGGACCACGTATCACTTTTAAACAATCTTAAAGAGACTGGGCATTCCCAAAAACAGACCAGCAGGTCCTTTGCTTCAATTCCACCTCCCATCCATCACAACAGGAAGCAGTTCCCTTAGTCTGGCACCAGAGGGGGACAAACCAGTCTGTGAGCTGCTGGTCAGCTTGACCCCTAACCTTTAAAAACTGGTACCCAAACCAATATTTTTAATGTCCATCATTTTTAAAGATTCAAAAAACACTTCCATGGGCAGGTAGCAAGGTTACTGGTAACTTTTGAACTTTTACATATGTAAAGGGGGACCCATGATTGCTTCTAACTCTCTCTCTCTGTTAGTGAAAATGATTTCAGAGCTCATAACCAGACTGGGTGGGAGTAGGGGACAGACAACCATGCCTGAACGTGACACATCACCAAGTTCCCTTGGACTGGCCTGCTTTCTGGTTTCAGCCTATGCCTTATCAAATTTTCAGATTAGATGTCCAGTCCATATGTGAAGGGTGTTACTAATTCTGTTCTGAGCTTCTCAAGTGTTATTATTCCTCAAATGCCATGTTTCCGAATCTATTTGTGGTATGAATATGGACCTTGGGTTTATGACCCATTTCCTTTGTCTGAACTCCAACTGCTGTTTTCTTCTCAGCTTCACACACACACACACACACACACACACATATACATGCATGCACGCACACATGCACGCACACACACACAGTTCCTTCCACCTCTTTTTTTTTTTTTTAGACTTCTGCTGTCAGATGCAGTCTATTTTGTTAGAATTTGTGAGTTACACCTATTTAAGAGGGAGAGACAGAGAGAGAGAGAGTGTGGCTGTTCTCTGGTTACAACCTATAACTACATAGATACTGTATGCCTTAAATCTTACCAGAATGGGTAGTTTGATACCTTTTAGACTTCAGAAGCAGCTATTAAGATTAATGGGTAGTTGCAAATGCTGTGGAGATGATGGGCTGCAGACTTAGCAAACAGCTGGGAAGAAAAACAATAGAACAGTGTTTTGATTGCCAGCCACTGAGCAGCACGGTCATTGTCAGAAGTAAGGGAGCGAGGCCTCCTTTCACAACGCAGTCAGGGGTCTCTGACCCCTCCCATCCCCCAGGACTACACCCCTGTGTGTGATGTGGATGGTAGGTCCTGCACAACATAGTCATTCCAAGTACAGCAACTCTGTGAATGCTCCTGTTGCTGTTCTTACTAGTATAAACAAGTTCATTAACTCCAGTGTCTCACTCACTCAGCTTTACTCCTTGTACTACAATCTTTCCATTCTGTTCCTGAGACTCCACACAGAGCTGGTGCATGTCTGTTCAGAGCACATTCACTTTTTCTGAAGTGAACAGACCGTCATTTGCTTTCTTACACTCCCCTGCAAAGGCTCAGGGCATCTTTGGATTTCTCACAGTGGATGGACCATCACTTTCTGGCTGCTTGGTACAGTAAATAGAAGAAGACTTTGCATTTACATCACCCTTTTCATACACACTGTACCCCAAAGGACTTTACAAGCAATAAGAGACTGAGTGGGAAGCGGCTCAAATATGTGTTAGCAGCTATTTCTCTCATTAACAACCCACACACAGCCTTGTGTGTGATGATATGTGTATTAATTGAGCGTTTAACATAATGGTGCATGCCCTGCATGCGTCTCTAGATTTGAACCTTAGTATAAATACTGGTTGGCGGGCTGAAACCCGCCAGATTCAAATGGTCTATCTTAATATAATGTTCTGCTGGTTTGTTAGCAAAGCTTTTAGAAAGTACTGTGTTTGCCTTAGTATTTCATTACATGTTGTCAGAAGATGGAGCAGCTGTCACCACCACCCGCTTTGGATTTAGCCGGTCACCTTGCTGAGAACTGGCACCGCTTCAAGCAACAAATGGAAATTTATTTTGGGGCCTCCGTGGATTCAAGCCATGGCCTTTCTGGATATCATGGGCCCAGTGGTCCTGGAAGTTTTCAATACATTCGACTGTTAGCTGCAGGGGATTCTGAGATTTATAGTAACAGAATATGTCAGCCTAGCAGTAAACAAAATTAGTCTGATACAATCTACTACACTACAGTAAAGAGTGAGTAAACCAAAATGTTTTTGCTCACAAGTACACATTGGAACAAGCCCCACTTGAATGTGGGGCCTTTTTGCTGACTGTTCTTTTTTATCAGTTTGTTCATTTTATGTAGTCCTGTGTAATACAAATATTCAGTAAATTAAGTGTGTGGGTGTGTTTTAACATTATTTTATAGCCAGTTTTTGTTCTTCATGTGCTGCTGACTCGGTTTAGTACTTACTGTGTGGACATTTCAAAAGTCCTTAATCAATGAATTCCATGTGGATATGGGCAACAAACAGTATTTGTAATTTGACAAACTCAGTCTACATTTTTCAAGACATTACTGTGTGAGATTTTTCACAGGGTTCGTCAGCCAGATACTTTATGAGGGTTTATTTTTTTTTATTTTAGTTAGATACAGTACAAGTGATGGGTTGAGAAATCAAAGGGACTGCATCTACACTTGTGAACCTACTGTCAGAAGCTGCCAATAAGAGAAAGTGTTCCTTATTTCTATTGATTTATTAACTGTTTCTATTTCATGATAACTCCATGCAAAAAGCCAGTAATACTGAAACCATGCTACTTCAGCCAGAGACACATTTCTTAAATAATGTTGTCTCCAAGGCAGGTCTGCCTAGGAGGCAGATATGTATGGATAGGGCTGCTACACAGAGAGGCTTTAACCTCTACAGCTAAAGAGCCGAGCTTCAGTGCTGTGAATGTTACCTCCAAGGCTGCCCTGTCTCTGAGGAAGACATTTATGGATAGGGCTGCCTAACAGGCAGGACTTTAGCCTCCACAGAGCTGAGTTCACTGTTGTACTAGGTTGGTGGCATAGGTGAAAGGTCAACAGCCTGATAAACCAAAGTCTGGGAGTTCAAATCCAGACAGGACCCTCTCAGTTTCCTTTTCTGAATTTCACTAGAATGGTTATCCATGGCGACGTGGAGTTAGAATAGCAAATATATTTGAAAAGGGCTTACATGTGAGAAAAATAAGTGCAACAGTAATCGCTGCCTTGGAGGCAGGAATGTCTTAGAGCAACATTCGTTTAAGAAGTGTGTCTCTTGCTACCACTTCAAGGAGTTTCTCCAGTTTTTTTTTTCTTACTCTGGCAGGTGGGGGTATAGCAGTGGTAGTGGTTGTTATAAATTCTTATTCTGTTTGGCATTTTTCTTTTCATTAATTACACTTATTACTACGGTATATATTGATGTGAGTATGAGATGTCTTCTGCTGTTTTTGTGGGTTTCACTATGATGGGACTGCCATGGCAATATTTCATTAGAAGGTTATATGGCCACAATCATTCACCTTTAGTTATCTACACATTGTTAAAAACTGAAGCTGTGTGTAAAACAGAGTCAGCACAAACAGTAACAATTCTTTCAAATTATGTATTTATTTTCAATAAATGTCAACAGTTTTCCCCTTTACTTTGACACTCAAATTAAAATACATTAAGAGCATCAGCAGCTTGTCAATCCTGGTACTCCTCAGATTGATCTCTCTCCTCCTCCTGTTGTCTAGGAACATCCACCCCAACCCAGGACCCCCACATCAGCCCCACCACTCCCCACCGGTGGCTGGGCTTCATATCACCACCATGAACATCTATAGCCTGCTAAGAAGTTTATTGGACTCAAGGCTGGATTGCCCCACATCAACCAGATGTCTTGGTGATCATTGAGACATGGCTTTCTAAGACCACCCCGGACTACTTCATTGCTCTTCCTGGATACACCCTCTTCAGGGAAGACAGAGTTGGGAAGCGAGGTGGTGGCTGTGTCATTTGCCTCCGTGAATCACTTCAAGGGTGCCCCCCCCAACTGGAGCATGATACTCAAGCCCTCTCACTTAAAGTCACCCCTGGCATCTCCAGGGCTCTGTTGATTATCACCACCACTTACATTCCCCCATGTCACCAGAAACTTGCCCTCCAATCCTTACTAGATCACCTCTCCCATCTCCCATCTAAAGCCAAACAAATAACGCTGGGTGACCTAAACTTCAACTGGCTCTCTAGTTCTGCTGCCCAGGCCAAAGATGCATTTGCTGCTCTCACTCTCACCCAAATAGTCACCCACCCCACCTGAACCAACCCCACTAACAGCTCTGCCACTCTACTGGATATTGTCCTATCGAACTGACCCCACAAAATCTCTGACACCACAGTGCCACCCAATGCAGTAAGTGACCACTCCCCAGTAATCTTCCCCTGGTCCTGCAAGGTACTGAAACTCCCCCAGAGTTGTCTTCCAGCGGCACCTCAGACCCGTAAGATGGGTCAACTCAAAAGACCACCTTGCTTCTGGACTGAACACCAATTAATCTTGTTCCTGACATTGGCACTGCCCTCAGTTATTTTATCCTTTCCTCAGTTTGGCCCATGACATCTTCACTCCTTTCTAAACAAGTTATCAAAGATCCTGACACCTCCCTGGGTCACCCAATCCTACTCAACCAAATGCGTCACAGGGACAATCTCTGGCATAGAGCCCTTGACTCCAGCAAGCCCACTGATTGGTAGGCCTACCAGGGTGCTCAAAACAGATGCACCTGGGCCATTCGTAAAGCAAAAGCAGACTACTATAAGTCCTCTCTTGCATCCTTCTGGGGCTCTGCCCGCAAATTCTGGAATAACATCAAGGAACTCAATGGAAAACCCATATCCTCCCCCCCTCGTCCCAGCTCAACATCAGTGTGTCCATTTCCACTGATCCACAATGCATTGCTAACACCCTCAATTCCACCTTCTCAGACCTCAGCTCAGTACACCCCACTAATTTTTTCAGCCCTGTTCCCACCCCCCTCCATCCCTCACCCACCTTTCTACTTCCACACCCTCTCAATGCAAGAAGCCAAGCCCTACCTTCTCAAAGTCCTAAATGGCACCAGTCACAGTAGAAATTCTTTGGACCTTAAAATGCTTTGTCTGGTCCTGGACATAGTACTTTCCCCTTTTACTAACCTTCTTAACTGCTCCCTCTGCCTTGGCCAGTTCCCCACCATCTGGAAAACTGCGGTCATAACTCCCATTCACAAGAATGGCGACCGCACCTCCCTCGGAAACTACAGACCTATCTCCATCCTCCCCCCTCAAAAGCCTTAGAAAAGATAGTCTTGGACCAGCTCTCTTACTACCTCACCACTTCCATTCTCCTCTGCAGGGAGCAGCATGGGTTCTGTCAAGGCCACAGCACCACTACTGACCTACTCGAATTCTCCAGCTTCATACACTCTGCTCTTGACAATGGGCACCTAACCAGTGTAGTATACTTAGACCTGTTGAAAGCTTTCAACACTGTTAACCGTCCCCTCCTACTATCCACCCTCTCCAAGCTATGCTTCTTCGAGGGTGTCAATGCCTGGTCTGCCAACTACCTCTCATCCCACACTCTGCATTAAAATTAATGATACCCTCTCTGGATCCCGCCAGTCCTCTCTGGGGTTCCCCAGGGCTCTATACTGGGGCCAATACTCTTTAGTCTATACCTAAACACTCTCCCCAGTGTCTGCCCAGAAAGAGTCCTTCTTTATGCAGATGACACAATCCTTTTCTCCACTCACTCTGACCCTAACTCCCTTCAAAATGCCCTCCAGAACTCTTTTAGCCAGGCAGAAACCTGGTTCATTGATCATAGGCTTGTGCTCAATCACAAAAGATGAATATCGTGCTTTTCTCCCACGCTCAAAGCGATACAAAGACTCCCTCTCCTAGTCATGACCAATAGACTCCTCCTCCTTGAACAAGTAAACTCCTTCAAGTATCTTGGCAACTTTGACCCAACTTTCTCCTACCATGGCCATATCCATACCCTTTGCTCCGCTGTCAATTCTTGAATCGACTTACTCTAGCGCATAGAGACTGCTCTCCCTGAAGCCCTTAGGCTTGCTATTACATCCTCTGTCCTATCCCTCATCGATTATGGTCTCTTAGTCTACGGGGCTGCGGACAACACTACCCTCCACAGAGTCAAAATGTCCCTTAACAAAGCCTGCCACCTGCTCACAGGTAGTGACAGGTTTATCCACACCTGCACACTCTATTCTGTGGCAAACATGCTCAATTTTGAGGACAGTCTATTGTATCAGACCTGCCTCTTCACTAAGAAAATGATAGCAGGCTTGGCACCCCCCCCCGGCTTGTCCACGCTTATCCGACCTACCCCCTTACTCTCTCCACCCGCGGCTCCTCCAAACCCTCCCTCCACGTATCCAGAGTCAGGACCACCCTGGCCCAGAGGTCCTTCCTCTACAGAGCCCCATCCTGGTTTAACTCCCTCCCTGCTGCCATCTCCTCTGAATGCAGATTTGGGCCTTTCAAGACAACTCTCTGGCACCATCTCTTCACCTCCCGCAGCTGCAAATGCCCTCAGCTGCTGTCCACCCCTCTCATCTCTAGGTCATTAGCATGCTTGTGGCTGTTGTCCACCCCTTGACAAGGGACAATTGTCCTGCCTACATTGCTCTGCATGGTGCACCTCCCTGCCATGGCCTGTATATAATCCCACTATTTCTTGTTTGATTATTTTGTTCTACCATAGCTATTTATCTTGTGTTGAAAATTGTGGTGTCCACCTTAGTTAGTTTCCTGTATAGGAAATTTAAATTCTGGCTGTATGTCTGTTCCTCAGCAGTATCTTATTCACTTGTAACCTACTCTGACGTGGAGCCTTTGTAAAAGAGTCTATGACTCAAAGGTTTGTAATTCCGATGCCATAATAAATAAATTAATAAATAAATGACAAGTGCATATGCACAAGCATGCATATTGGTGGTTGCTCACACTTGGAGATAAGGGCCCAGATATTCAGATTGCGCCAGGCTGCGGCGCAAGCCTGGGCGCAGCGCAACTTGGCTGTGCAGGGGCATTGACAGGGTGATATTCAATGGAGCTACCTACAGCACAGCAGCATTGAATATCGCACTCCTGGCCACCCGCAGTGCACATGGCGCAGGTGCTGCACCAAGCGCCAAGTGGCCAGAGTGGAGCAGTGGGATGCGCTAGCGCAAGTTCCGTTGCGCTAGGCGCAACAACCACAATATTCAAAAGTGCACGGTCAAATGGGGCCATAATGCATGCAAGGCGCAAATGGGGCCATTAGCATGTCATTATGGCCCCATTTGCATGCAGGTGCACCGATCCTCGGCGACTTGCGCCTGGCACCCTGCCAGGCAGCAGCCATCAGGGACCGATGCCCCCCTGCACAGCACGGCAACCACTGCCTGATCGCAGGCATATGTTGCTGTAAATAACCGTCCAATATCCCTGGTGGTCCAGTGGACCACTTGCAGCCTGATCGCTGGCATCTGTGAAAATAAAAGAATTCCAATATCCCTGGTGGTCAGTGGACCACTCACAGCCTGATCATGGGCATAAGCAAAAGAAAAGAATTCCAGTATCCCTGATGGTCGAATGGACCACTCACAGCCCGATTGTGGGCGTATGTTGTAAAACGTAGAGGTCCAATAACCCTGGTGGTCCAGCAGTACCCACCTCCTCACCCACCCACTGAGCCCCACTGCCCCACTTCCCCCCTGGTCAGCGGTGGGCGGCAGCACCCCACCTGCCTGCCGCCCCACTGCCCGCCGACTGACACCGTATGGGAGGGCTGTACGCCCATTGGTTCACAGCATGAGCCAATGGCATGCAGCCTGTACCGTACTACACAATCCAGATATGTGAATGGATCCAGTCACATATCTAGACTGTGTAGTACGGTACGGGTTGTACACTCATTGGCTCATGCTGTGGACCAATGGGCATACAGCCCTTCCGACGGTGTCAGTTGGCGGGCGGTGGGTGAGGTGGGTGCGTGCTGCCGCCCGCCGCTGACCAGGAGGGAGAGGGCATTGGGGCTCAGTGGGTGGTGGGAGGTGGACCACTGGACCACCAGGGATATTGGAATTCTTTATTTTCACTTATGCCCATGATCGGGCTGCGAGGTCCACTGGACCACCAGCGATACTGGACCTCTATTTTTTACAACATATGCCTCATGACGGGCTGCGAGGGGTCCACTGACCACCAGGGATTTAGGAGGATCCCTTTTCTATGTATGCCCGCCTGGCATGGGGGCGCCAGGTAAGCTGGAGCTCGGTGGCCACCCACAGGTGACAGCACACGTGTGCACCTTACAAAACGGCAGCTCACCTGTGGGTGGCCAGCCATTGTTCCTTTTTTTGGCTCACTTGTGTGCAGCACAAGTAGGGTTGTGCATGCATGGGCTCAGCACATCCGGGCTGAATATCGGGATGTCGCGGAGTATGCATGGCACCCCCACCCTGCACCGCATACATTACTGATGCACTCTCTAGCGCATCAGGTTGTCTAATGTAAATCCCTGTTTGAATATCAGCCAAAAGCATCAGTGGGTTGCATATAGGGCAACAGTGTTGCACCACGCAACCCTTCTGAATATCGGGGCCAAAATGTCACTCCTTGAATGATGTCAGACCTGACCATTGTAAATGGAGAACAGAGAAAATACAGTCAATGCTGATACAGTCAGAGCTTTGCTCAAAAAACATGAAGAACACAAAGCAGCTATAAAATAATGATTAAACACCCCCACACACTTGAGCTAATGAACATGTTTATTACACAAGCTGTACCTAGAAAGATTAAACTGATAAAAAAGAACAGCACTGCCACTGATCTTGGAACAATCCTCATGCGCCAGGGACTCTGTGGCAAGGAAAAGTAACTAAAGGTGAACTAACTATAAACCATTCGAAAATACATTTTATAACAGTGGTATGTGTGCACTGTTTAGTGTTTCAGTGAAACAAGGCTTTTTGGGGCCAGAAGCTACACAAGATGATGGGCACACTGTAAAGCACATCTGTGAGCTGACCCACATGCAGAATACAGTGTCAGCTTCAGAATCACAGGCCAGATATTCAAAACTTAGCCTTGGGGCTAAATTAGCACTGCATGGTGCGCTAAATTAGTCCTGAACCAGTAGCAAGCTATATTCAAAGGAATAGCCCCGGGGCTAAGCCTGCTGAATATAGCGTGCAAAGGAAGCAGTGCAAACAGATCTGGGAGTGCAGTGCAAAAATTGCCCTGGAAACAATACAGCTCTGAATATAATGACAGGGAAGTGCAAAATGTAATAGCAGCTCATTGGACACAGAGGTGGAGTAATGCAGAACTGAAGGTGCTGGACAATATGTGTGATAGCAATGAAGTGTTGCACAAAAGCTGCAAACAACAATGCAGGCCACACACTGCAGAACTGTGCTATGGTGTTGAGAAGCTTGCCTGGGGTTAACCCGATTGCACAGTGCTAACACATTAGCCCGGTGAAAATATGTTAGCCTGGGGCAAAAGTTTGCCATATTCAAAGATCTTATGCAAATGAGCCCACTCAGGCAATCTGTGGACAAACAGCTACATTTGCATCTCATTATGGCCTGCTTTGCATGCACTCCCATGTACTTTTCCTGGCACTATTGCATGGAGCTCACAGCAACCCCCTGTTGGTCAGAATGGAAGTACTGGTTGGAAGCTGCAGGCCAGAGTGTGCTCACAGCAGCCCCCTGTTTGTCGGAATGGACATACAGGCTGGATGCTGCAAGAAATGGGTGTATGCAGGCACATTCAGTGCATACCACTTGCCATGCAGCACTGCAATGAGGGACACAGATGCTGACTGAGGGGCAATGAGAGACACTGGATCTCACAATGAGGTACACAGCATCATACCGCTCAACCTCTGTCCTCATAAATCAGGGACAAAGCTAAGAAACTCAGGGACAAAGATCCCAAATCAGGGACACATCTGAAGCTGGTACCATTCAGTCAGAAAGCTGAGAGAAAGAGGATTAGTGTGAGATGCATGTCCTGAAGAAGAACAAACCTGTAATATTAATGACTGACATTATTCTGTGCTTACAGTCCCCAGTGGTCTGTCATGTAAAGACATATTGCACAAGAGACAGAGGAAAATCATGAGGTAAGATCTGGAATGTCCCTGAAAATCAGGGACAGTTGAGAGCATGTACAGCATCAAACATGAAGATGCAAGCTTGGAACACAGTGGAACCATTGCCTTTACTGCTTACAAAATTAGCTAGTTATGTAGTATCATAAAATATTATTAATTGCTGCCTGAGCATGAGAATCACAGCACATTCTGTGTGTCTGCAGCACCTGTTCCATGAGGAACAGAGGAGGGACAGGGCAATTTGGAGGGATTAAATAAGGGATGTCTCTCATAATGAGGGACACTTGGGATATGCTCCCATCCTGTACAGTCACCCACATCCTTGGTAGTCTAGTGTTCCCCCACCCCCATGAGGATCTGACCCCCATATGCTGTAGAATCAGCTTTTATCCCTGGTAGTCTAGTGGCCTCCCCACCCCCATCATAATCCCAACCCCCGAATGCTGTCAAAAGTCATTATTGTCCGTGGTAATCTAGTGACCCACCCACTCCCCACCAAGCAGTGCTGCCCCCCCGACTCCCCCAACCATCCCTGAACTGAGCCAGGACTGGCTCAACCCACCGCTCACCTCTGCGGCCAGCCACCAACTGAGAGTTGAGTGAACATGTACCATAATGAGTAATGAATGAGAGAGTCATGCTCATTCATTACTCACTACGGTACATGCTCATTCAACACTCAGCCAAAACTGGCTGCAGGCTAGTGTGGTTAAAACCAGTCATCGGCTTCTGTTAGAGGATGGTTGGAGGAGCAGGGCTTGGCATTGCTGGGTGGGGGGCCACTAGACTACCAGGGACACAATGATTTTTGAGAGCATATGGGGTTGGGATCATGATGGTGGGGCCACTAGACTACCAAGGAAAATAATGATTTTTGAAAGCTACGCTGTTCGGAGATCATGATGGGGGGGTGGGGAGCCACTAGACTACCAGGGATATAAGCTGATACTACAGCACATGGGGGTTGGGATCATGATGGGCAGGTGGCGGGCCACTAAACTACCAGGGAAAATAATGACTTTTGACAGCTACAGGGTTTGGGGATCGTGATGGGATGGGAGGATCACTAGACTACCAGGGATATAAGCTGATTCTGCAGCACACAGGGTCAGAATCATGATGGGAGAGTCAAAGACTGCCAAGGAACCCTGCATTACTTCAAGTGTGAGTGGAAGAGTCAGAGTTCAGGATGTGGGCGCAACAGTATGCGCCGCATTACTGCATGCTTTTTGCAGGTGGTATATAGAGCTGCGCTACAGGTGGCTCAAATACCTGTAGCATGGCACTATTAGAAACAGAATTTGATGGCAGATAAGGACTGCTTGGCCCACCTAGTCTGCCCATTTCCATACCTGATGGATAAGCTGCAGATTCTAGTTAATCAACAGCTTACTTCCTCCTGCCCCCCACTAGAATTGCCTTATGCCTGTCCTATGCATTCTTGAATTCTCCCACTGTTCCTGACTCCACAACCTCCTCAGGAAGGTTGTTCCATGCATCTACAACTCTCTCTGAAAAAATACTTTCTAACATTACCTCTGAGCCGTCTCCCTCTATCTTCAAATTGTGCCTTGTTCTTGCACTCTCTTCTTCTGAAAGATACTACCCTCTTGTACCTTGTTAATTCCTTGAGATACTGAAAGTGTCTATCATGTCCCCCCTCTCCTCCTTTCCTCAAGGATATACATATTAAGCTGCTTTAGTCTCTCTCGTATGTCTTCTGGTGCAGACCTTGCACCATTTTAGTTCTCCCTCCTCTGAACAGCCTCCATTCTGTCTATGTCTTTGTGGAGATGGGGTCTCCAGAATTGCACGCAGTACTCCAGATAGGGTCTCACTAACTGTCTGTAGAGAGGGATAACAACTTCCTGTTTTCTAGTGTTGATGCCTCTCCGTATGCATCCCAGTATCCCCCCAGCCCTCCTTACTGCCTTCTCACATTGCTTGCCCACCTTTAGGTCATCTGATATAATTACTCTTAGGTCTCTTTCGATTTTTGTTGTTATTAACTCACCCCCATTGTGTACTTTTCCTCTGGGTTTTTGTTTCCCGGAGGCATTACCTTGCACTTCTTTGCACTGAATCTGAGCTGCCATGTATTTGGCCATTCCTCCAACCTTGCCAAGCACTTTTCATTCTTTCCACCCCACATTGTGTATCAACCCTGTTGCAGATCTTTGTGTCATCTGCAAAGAGGCACACCTTTCCTTCCAGGTGCTCTACAATGCCACTTATAAAGATATTAAAGAGGACCAGTCCCGAACCCTGCGGTACCCCGCTATTTACCCTCCTTTCTTCACTGTGGACTCCGTTTACTATTACCCTTTGCGTCCTGTTGTTCAGACAGTTTTTTATTCAGGCTATCACCTTGGAACCCACTCCAAGGCTGGCTAACTTGTATATTAATCTTTTGTATGAGACTGTGTCGAATGCCTTGCTAAAATCTAGGTAGGCCACATCCACAGCCCCTCCCTGGTCTACTACTTTGGTCACCCAGTGAAAAAAAATATATTAGGTTCATCTGACATGACCTTCCTGCTGTGAAACCATGCTGCCTTGTATCCTGTGCCCCACTGGCCTCTAGGTACTCAACAATTCTTTCCTTCAGAAGTGATTCCATCATTTTCCCTACCACTGAAGTCAAACTAACTGGTCTGTAGTTTCCTGCCTCTGCCCTGCTCCCACTTTTGTGAAGTGGAATGGGTGTTTACTCACCTGGTAAAGGTGATTGTGTTGGTTGGCATCCATGGCACTCCAGACATTACCTCATGGGTTTTAGCCCACCTGATAGGCTAGTGATGCACATGACCCAGATCAAATTTCCAGCATATCCAGGTCCCAGAAACCCCTGCTCTCCAGTTTGAATCTTCCATAGCTGAAATAAGGTTAATTAGTACATGAGAGAAAAACATACAGTGCAGTTACAGCCAAGAGAGAAGTACTAAGAGAGATGGACAGAGACACAAAGGAAGCGTACCACGACGTAGTAGCGAAGGCCCTGGGGCCTGTTCTTTATTCCTCTATTATTTACAGTCTAGTCCCAAACCCGAGGGTCCGACTGGTCATTTATCATTAGAATCAATTACACTGTCTGTTCCCCTGTGAGTCTACATGGGTGAGGACCCCGTAGTCCGGAACCGGTCACTCTGAGCACTCTGAGGGAGGGCCTTGGAGTGCCATGGATGCCAACCAACACAATCACCTTTACCAGGTGAGTAAACACCCATTGTGATTGGTTGGCATCCATGGCACTCCAGACATTACCTCATGGGTAGATAAAGCAGTAGGTACTACCCGAATTAGGAGCGAGTGTCTAAAATGGCAGGTTGAGGATGCTGCCGCCAGGACCTGGGTGGCGAAGGTGGGCCGTATGGCCTGTAATTGTTCCAGCCTGTAGTGTCTGGTGAATGTGTGTATGGAGCTCCATGTGGCTACCCTACAAATGTCCTCTGAGGATCGCTGGCTCTCTCGCCCAGGAAGTGGCGACCGCTCTGGTGGAATGAGCCTTGATCCCTGGTGGAGTCATCCGGTTTGCTGTGTGAGGTGTTCTGGATGACTCGTCTTAGCCACCCGGCGATGGTGGTTTGGAGCGGCATAACCTGCCTCTGCCCCTTCAAGATAAGAACAGCCTCTCTGTCTTGCAAATGGGGCGGGGTTTCTGGCTAAGTACACAGGAGGATTGATCCCACATTGAAGTGGTGGGGGGCCGCTGGGGCCCTGAGGGAGACGCTTGGGAAGGTGGGCAGCTCGATGGGTTGCTCTCTGTGAAAGCTGGTTGAGACCTTTGGTTGAAAGGCTGGGACTGTTCTCAGACTGACCCTAGTGGGGTGAACACTGTGTAGGGTTCTCGCGGGATAGGCGCAAGTTCCCCGATCCTCCTAGCGAGCAGATGGCCACCAAGAAGCATGTCTTGAGGCCAACCCAGAACAGGTCCGTCTCTCAGAGGGGTTCGTGAGGCGCCGATTTGAGGGACTCAAGGACCATTGGGAGGTCCCACAGGGCGATGGTCAGTCGAGTCCTCGGTCGGAGGATCTCTACTGCCCTCAGGAAGCATATGGTGTCAGGATGAGCTCCTGGGGAGTATCCCTCAATGAGGCATATGGCCGCCCCAATGGCTGACAGTTGCACCCTGAGGGAAGAGTGCGCTAGTCCCTTGTCCACTCCTTGCTGGAGAAATAGTAGGATGGTGGCCAAGTCGGTCTGCTCGGGCACTGTCCCCCATTCCCGGCACCACCGGGTGAAGATGGCCCATTGCCTCCCGTGTGTGGAAGTGGTGGAAGCCCGTCTGGACTGAAGTAGGGTGCTGATGACCGACTCATGATACCTCATTGCCCTCAGTCTCCTCCTCTCAGGAGCCAGGCCATGAGTTTCAGGGTCCAGGGGTCGGGTGGAGCACTGGCCCCTGCAGAGCATCCGAGTGGTGGGGTATCCAAGGCTGGCTAGCGACATCTCTCGGACTGCTGCGAACCAAGCCCTGCACGGCCAGTAAGGGGCCACCAGGATAACCATGTGGCCTGACTCCAGATCTTGGCTAGGACCTGGGAATCAGGAAGTGGCGGGAGAAGGTAGGCATTCCTCCGCCTCCAAGTCTGCGACAGGCGTCTGTTCCTGGGAGGCTGTCCCTGAACCCATGAATAGTACTCCCTGACCTGGGCATTCTCCCATGATGCCATGAGATCCATAGACACGGGCCCCCATGTTGCCTGGATCATCTAGAATAGGGCCGGGTGTAATTGCCATTCCCTTGGGTGCACCTGTTGTCTGCTGAGCCAGTCTGCACGGACGTTCAGCTTCCCTGCAAGATGGACCACGCCCAGATGGGTGAGGTGTGCCTGGGCCCAGTTGAGGACTGTCATTGTCTCCCTCATCATGGCCCTGCTCCTGGTCCCATGCCTTTGCTATGTAGGCCACCATCACGATTGTCGGGCGGATCAGAACCGACCGACGAGTATTTGCGCCTGAATGCCTTCAGGGCATGGGACACAGCTCTCATCTCAAGATGTTGATGGAACTGCCTCCTGCTGTGACCATAGGCCCTGTGCCATTGTGTCTCCCAGGCAAGCTCCCCAGCCAGAGAGGCTCGCATCCATCTCTATGGAGACTGGACGAGGGGGCTCCAGCGGGACTCCCCTGGTTAGATTCCCCTCCATTGTCCACCATGTCAAAGAGGATCTCACTGCTTGGGGTAGTGGTACCACGCACTGTAGATTGTGCTTGCTCAGTGCCCCCCGTGACAGGACGTAAGTCTGGAGTGGATGCAAGTGCCACCTGGCCCAGGGCACGGGTCTATGCAGAGGCCATACAGCCCAACAACTGAGCTATCCTCCCCATTGTTGTGTGGTGGCAGGCCTTCATCTGGCGTGCCAGCTCCCTTAAGTTGTGAACTCACGCTGGGGATGGTTTTGCCCACCCCTCGGCCAAGTTGATGAGCGCTCCCAGATGCTCGATCTGTTGAGTGGGGCTGAGATAGCTCTTTTCTCGATTCACCACCCAACCGTGGTCCTCGAGTGCCTGCATGGCAGATTCCGTGTGTATCCATGCCTGGTTTTCGGACCGTGCACGGATGAGCCAGTCGTCCAGATACGGGATGATGTCCAGTCCCTGTTCCCTGAGTCTGGCCACCAGGGTTATGGAGACCTTGGTGAAGACTCTCGGGGCTGACGACAGGCGAGAACAGCGCCTGGTACTGGAAGTGGTGGCCTAGGATGTGGCAGCGGAGGAATTGCCTGTGTTTCCGGATGATGGGGATATGGAGATAGGCATCCTTTAGGTCGATGAGCGTCAGAAATCGCCTACCTGGATGCATCGTGGGGTGGATCGGATGGTCTCCATCTTGAATCGGTGGGAGACTACGTACCGGTTCAGATGTTTCAGGTCTAGGATGGGCCTGAGTTCCCCGATTTTTGGGTACCAGGAAGAATATGGAGTAAATTCCCAGCCCCTGCTCTGGTACTGGTACGTGCTGAATGGCCCTGTTCTGAATTAGCTCTGACAAGATTTGTTGGACCTGATGTTGGGATGCCCTTCTCCTGGCTACGGGGGAGGAGATGAACCTGTGTGGAATATGGGCACGGGATAGCTCTATGGAGTACCCCTTGGACACCACTTCTTGTACCCACCTGTCCAATGTTGTGTTTATCCAACGGTGGGCGAAGAGAGTTAGCCTTTGCCCCACCGGTGGGTACGGGTCCTGGCTTCATGCTTTTGGGAGGGGGCAGTCACTGTTGCTTTCCCATGAAACCTCTACCTCGACCTCCGGTTCTTTGGCCCGGGGTCTGAAGGATGAGGCTGATAGCTCTGGAGAGTGCAGGCCACGGAAGCCAGGGTAGGAGCCTCTACCTTGAAAGGAGGCCCTGTTGATGTGTATCCCCGGGGTTGGTATGGTTTGTTCCCCGAAACCTCCATCTCGAGGAGGGTAGATAGGAGAACTTGGACTTATTCTTGAGGGGTCCCTGCCCTCCTCTTTTGCTTCAAATAATCCTGCAGCCCTCCCGAAACATGCTTTCCCAAGCGGTAAGTTTTGTAACAATGTCTTTGACTCATGGTCTGCGTCCCATAGTTTCAGCCACAGTGCCCTACGGGCACGGTTGGTGATGGCGGTGGCCCTTGCTTGAAGGCGCAGGGTGTCTACCGCCATATCAGCTAGGTATTTGGCTGCATCCAAGGTGCACTCCAACAGTTCTGCCTCCCTAGACTTAGGGATGGCCTGCTCCTGGAGCTCCTCGAGCCGGCGGATCTGTGCCCAGGTCGTGTAGATGGCTGTGGTGGTCGCCTTAGCAGTGGTGCCCTCAATCTCAAATGCCCTCTTGAGCATGTCTTCGATCTTTTTGTCCATAGGGTCCTTGAGGGCTATTGTGCCACATGGATCACGGTCTTTTGCTGAGGGCGCCACTTGGGGAGTCGATGGTGGGAGCCTTGCACCAGGCATCCGATTTTTCCCTTGTACTGGGTACATTCTGTCCAGATTCTTGCGATTCGACATCCTGCCAGTTCGGGATTGCCATTCTGTACTGAAGATGTCCTCGATCGCCAGACATACGGGAAAGGTCTCTGTGCTTGAAGGTCTAAGCTGAATCATTGGGTCGAGCTTCGACTCGGGCCTGCTCTCTTCGGTGTCTTCGGTGTCGAAACCCATGGTGGCCTTGATCATCTTCATGAGCCCCAGGATCATGTCAAATAAGCATAACTTCGAAGTCAGCGAAGGGGTCGTTTGCAGCTCCATATCCTCTGCATCCGAGTCCGCCTCATCCTCTTCCCCTGCATCATCCTTCTCCCCGTCCTCATGCACGCTGTCGCGCGGAATGTCTGGAAGGGTGTCCTCAGGGATTGGAAGTTCCTCTGGCTGCCCCCCCACCTTGTCGGGTTCTGAGTTTGGTGGCTTTGCCCTGTTTTGGGTGAGGGATTCCAGTTTCTCCATGATTTTGAGCATAAAGTTCTGTTGGCTCTCCATCATGGCAACCTGCCTGCTGGTTCTGGCTCAGAAGGGCCGGGTCCATCCACATAGGGTTGCTGGGTCCGGGTTGTTGGGGCCAGGGAGGTGTTGATCCAGGGAGGAATCGTCGTCGTCCAGGAGGCAGGCTGCACAGAGGGGGCCCGGAGTTTGGGGAGGAGGTTGGCGCTGCTGCGGAGCATTTCTTTGCTTTCACCATCTGGAATCAGAGAAGGTATACTTAGAAACAGAGCTGGTATGGTGCCCTGTAGTTTCCCCCTTTTTTTCCTTAAAACATTGTACCCACCATGAGACAGAAAGGCCCTTGCCTCTCAGAGGGGCGCTTAGGTTGAGGGGTGCTATGTGAGACCCCTGCAATGACGGATGGTGGTCTGGTGCTACGGCTCGCTATGGGAGGGAGCCGTGGTGACCGTGGAGGAGACCAGATGAATGAGGTACCTACTTGGGTCGCTATGTGAGGGACCCGAGCGGTAGGGGTAGGATTGGGGCCCTTGGGGGAGCAACAGGAGCAGGGGGCTTGGGAAAAGTGGTGGGGGCCACCGGAGGGTCGCTAGGGGAGGGACCCACAGGTAAAGCAGATGATTAGAGCTTTCATGCTCCCCACGAGAGAAGGGGGGGCAGGGCCAGGTAGGAAGCATGGTCAACCTGCCTCTGCCCCTTAATATCCTACCCTACACAATTGTGGCCTGGGAGATTCAAACCCAGACCCTCAGATGTAGCTCAGAGCTTTAGTCACTGTGCCATATAGCGCCAGGAGCGGAAGGCTTGGGAGCGTGAGGAGGACTCCTACATCCTCCAGGTGTGGTTACCCCCGTGGTGAGGGAAGGCGAAGAAGGCTAGAAGAATCACCCCGCCCAGACACGCCAGCGGTGGAATTCCTCCTCGAGCCAACAGGCCTAGGTGCAAGTCCTGGGGAGTGGAGGAGGCTTGTCGGGCACGTAGGGCCAACCGGCCTTTGAGTCGCCCTCCGCCCCCGCTACCGCTGGGCCGTGCTTCCCGTGGGCGGCGCCCGTGGCTGAATCCGCCTCGTGAGTGCGAGTGGGGCGGGTGGCGGAGCCTCCTGTGGTGCCGGGCGATGGGAGGAGGTGGGTTGCGGTGGAAGGGGTGGGGAGCCTGGATGCACCACGTGGTGGGCGTTTGGCGGAGCAGGCCTCTGGAGCTCCCTGCGGCCTCGCTGAGGGCATAGCTAGGAAACACGGGAGGAATGGGCGCTAGGCCGCCAGGCAAGTGAGGCGCTTGGCAGGCGGTCATTTGCTCATGAAAGAGGCGCGAGGGACAAGGGAAGGAGTAGTCTCTCTGCTAGGGTGGGGGGTTTCTTTGCTTTCACCATTTAGGCCCGAGTAGGGGCCTGCCCGTAGGGCCATCCCACGATTGAAGATCGCAACAGAAAGGGCTGGCATGACACAATCAGTACATTTTTGAAACAACCTTCCAGAAAACATGCACAAGGGGTTCTATCTCCTTCAGATAAGTTCCCCCTTTGCCAACAATGATTCACATATTGCTAGAGACCCCTGATGCTAAGGCAGGGGCTAACTTAGGGTACTGTACCTGGAAAAAACAGGGAATTCTTAAACCAGGGAATTCAATATCAAGAAGAAACTGCTGTAACTGCCTTCTGAATTAGCCTCAAGAAAAACAATTTTGTGATATAAATCCTTGATTCAAGGTCTTACCTTCTAGGAGCAGACAGGAATTCTGGTGTGCTTCTTGCCTGTTCAGATGCACGATTGAAACTGGAGAGCAGGGTTTCTGGGACCTGGATATGCTGGAAATTTGATCTGGGTCATGTGCATCACTAGCCTATCAGGTGGGCTAAAACCCATGAGGTAATGTCTGGAGTGCCATGGATGCCAACCAATCACAATCACATTTGCCCTGCTCCAGTCCTCAGGTACCACTCCATCCTCCCATGATTTGTTAAGAGAGTAGTCAGTGGTGTTACTAGTTCTACCCTTACTTCTTTTAGTATTCTTGGGTGAATCCCATCAGGCCCCACTGCTTTATCCACCTTCAGTGTCAGAATTCTTTCAAAACCCTTTCTTCTGTGAATGGACTAGTATCAACCCCACCCCCACCATTCAGAGTTTCTCCTTGTTTGGTTTAGGCACCTCCCCCTCCTAATCTGTTGTGAATACGGAGCAGAAATATTCATTCAGTATCCCTGCTTTTTCACTCGCCCTCTGCCCACATTCCCTCCCTTTTAGTAAGTCTCTGTATCCTTCCCTCCCTCCATTGGTCTTTCTTCGCTCCCTAATGTACCTATAAAAGGTTTTATCCACCTTCTTAACAGAGTTGGCTATCTTTTTCTCAGGTTGTGCCTTTGCTATTCTGACTGCCTTCCCTGCCTCCTTCTGCTTTAACTGATAAAGTTCTCTATCCTGCTCCTTCTGTGTTTCCTTATATTTTCTGAATGCTATCCTTTTCTCCTTAACCGTCCCTGCCACCTCTTTTGAGAACCATAGTGGTTTTTTCCTTCATTTTATTTTATTGATTTGCTTCACACAGAGGACTGTTGCCTCTGCGATGGCTGTTTTGATTATTCCCCATTTTTCCTCCACCCCTCTTTCTTGCCCATTTGCTAGTGCTTTTCTAAGGCACTCTTTCATTTTCCAAAATCAGCCTTCCTAAAGTCCAATAATCTTGTTTTTGTATGGTTTGACTCTATGGCTGTGTTTATTGTGAACCACACTGTTTGGTGGTCACTTGTTCCCTGATGGCTACCCACTTCTAAATCTAAGATCCTTTCTCCTTCTCCATTTGAGAGTACCAGGTCTAAGATTGCTCCCTCCCGAGTGGGTTCCAATACTAGTTGTCTGAGGCATGCCCCCCTGTAGGTCATCAAGAATGACCCAGCTCTTGGATGTGCCTGCAGCAAAGGTACTCCAGTTAACATCTGGCATATTCAGGTCCCCCATCAACAATATTTCCCCTTTTTTTGCCATTTTAAGGATGCCTTCTATCATTTCCTTGTCCATTTCCTCCCCCTGAGATGGGGGTCTGTACACAACTCCCATGCGGACTGTGGTGCCATTTCCTGTCTCCAGAGCGACCCATTGTGATTGATCCACTTCCTGTATACTCTTTAGTTCTGTTGCTTTAATCCCTTCCCTTATATAGAGAGCTACTCCTCCTCCTCCTCTTTTACCCATCCTGTCCCTCCTGTAGACTGTGTAACCTGGTATGTTGACTTCCCACTTATGGTTCTTTGTGTACCATGTTTCAGTGACTGCCACAATATCCAGGCATCCCACTTCCATCAAGACCACTAGTTCAGGAAGCTTGTTGCACAGATTGCGGGCATTGGTACTCATCACCTTCCATTTATTTTTTATGGCCTTACCCTTTTTAGCCCCTTCCCTGTCCTTACTGCTTTTTTCTGCATTTATCCCTGTCCTGCTCCCTACTGACTTCTCTGCCTTGGTGTTTACCTCTCTAACTAACGTGCTTTGTTGGGGGAGGCTGGGATTTCCATGCTCTCTTTCAGTGCCTCCCCCCTTGGCTAGTTTAAATGCTTGCCAATGAAGCATTTAAACTTGTCACCTAGGATCCTGGATCCCCCTGGACAGATGCAGACCATCACACCAGTATAAGCCTGCATCCCTCCAGGTGGCTCCCCAGTCCCCAATGAAGCCAAAACCCTGAGCTCCACACCAGTTTTTCAACCATTCATTCAATCCCATGTTGTGGAATACCCTAACATCATCCTTGCCATAGACAAGCAGCACCTCCAAGAAGGTTACCGTACATGCTACTTGTCTAAGGCCCCTCCCAACTCCACAAACTCCTCTTGCACCACTCTGATCCCATTTACAGCCAGTCATTTGTCCCTAGGTGGACAATGACATCCAGCTCTCTCCCTCGTGCAGCTGCTCCCGCAATCCTGAGGATGCACTTCCTGTCCTTCCAAGCCATGGTGCCAGGCAGGCAGGCACCTTACCTCCCTATCCCCTTCCTCCCCCATGTCTACCCCCTAATGATTGAGTCCCCCACCAGGAGTTGTTTCCTTCCCCTGTGGGGTCTCATGCCACCCTCCTGTGGGTCTCTTTTGTGGAGATTCCCAGCATCCTCCTTGGGCTCCACTGCAGGTGCCTCCATAGAGGAACCACTCTTTGCCAGAACAGTACATGAATTGTGGAGAGCTACAACTGGAGGGATCCACCTCTGTTCCACCATCCTCTCCCTCTCTGAGCCCACCTTAGTCCAACCGGTCCTCTTTCTTGGCAACCTCTGAGGTAATGGTGGTGGCCCTGGTGGTCCCTGGGTGGGAGAAGAGGTTTTATGAATCCTAGCCAGATCAGCCTGGAGATGGGCAACCTCCTCCCTCAGACCAGAGAGATGCCTGCAAACAGGGCAGCATCGCAGCCTCCAGAATGTCTCCTGGAACACTGCTGCTTCACAGCCATTGCACTGCACCACTCCCATCTGACTTATTTTGTGTCCCCTCTCCTGTTGCTTTGTATGCTTATTGTCTTCTCCCTTTATGTATTTTTACACTTTCTTTCCTACTGCCTATGTGCCCTTACAACACTCACCCTTCCTGTTCTGTGACAGGAACTTCCTGTAGTCTTCAGTAGTCTCCTTCCTCTGTGCTTGGATTCAGACCTCCAGCAGCCGGGGATAACGTTTTTATTTTTTTTTTTTTAGGTTCCTTCAAGGTTGCTGAAACTAATGTGTCTCAGTGATCCTTCCCTTCCTATTGCCAAACAGGAAGTTCCTGTTGTCAGTCAAATTCAGTGGCTATAAAACTAGAACTGGCTTTGGCTGGGAGGGTGAAAGGGTGGAAAGAAGGGCAATTAGTAAAAAATCTGTAGTTCTGGACTTCTGTTTCTTGTTCTGCAACCAGTTCTCTTCTGCCAGAAAAAGCTGAAAAGAGCTCTATTCCTTTAAATATACTGGTGCACCGGCATTCATGGCCCCTCTCCTCACTCTCTCCTCTGAATACATAAATTTTTGCATCAGATCTATCACTCAGTACAGGCACTAAATGCACTTTTAAATAGTGCAGCCCAGTGCAAATCTGGCACTATTCCAGTGCAGCAGATTTTCACCTGGCACAATGCTTTGAATATCTGGCCCTTGTAGTGAAAAAATGCACCAGAACCTGGGCTCAAGGTATGGGAGAGTACAGTACAGATCAATGTTTTTTTAATATGCTTTAAGTAGTAGTTCATTCTGTATGGCTTCTCTTCTCTTCTCTTTTTTACTTATGATATGCAATTGCTTACTGATTTGTGATGTGAACAAGAAGATGCACCTGCAGAAGGCCAATGAATGGACCACTTCTAGAAAGACCATCAATGGGCTAGTTTTTATAGATGAAATAATGATAGTACTTGAACACTCTGCATCAATGGCATTTATCAAAAATATATGGTTTTCTATCAAATGACTCCCAAAATATCTTCTCAAGCTTCACATCTGGGTGCAATTTCCTAACAGGGCTGTGGGCCAATTTGAACACTCGAGGGTGAGTGCAACTGATCTGAACAAAAAGCAAAGTACCATATGAATTTTCATGTGTGTGTGTATGTGTGTATGCATATGTGTGTGTGTGTTTGTGTTTGCGCATGCATGCGTGAGTGCCTGCATGTGTGTGTGTGTTTGTGTTTGTGTATGTGCATGCATGCGTGAGTGCCTGCATGTGTGTGTGCCTATTATACTCATGTTCCCTAACCTTACACCAGGAACTATGGATGGTGGCTTCTTCTGAGAGCAATGTATCAGTAAGTCAGCTCAAGCAACAAAATAGTGGCTCGGAGAAATGAAACCACAGCCACACACAGCATGAACATTCAAAAAAAGAAGTGGGCTCACATGGTTAAGGGAAAAAGACCAGTCCACAATCTCGGACTTGATAAATAAGCCTTTAATCATAAAAGGACCAAATGTAGTACATTACAAAAGCACATGAAGTGGTGTAGCACCCCCCAAACAATGCGGTCAACGCGTTTCACGCCACCCTGGCGCTTTTTTAAGATGTCATCATTGCACAGACTTAGCTGTTTAAATATCTCTACAGGAACCAGGTGCATGAATATATTATATTTAATGACATAGTAACATATAACGCACAGTATAAAAAATATACACATATTATAAACACCATCAAAACATCAACAATGTGCACACCTAAACTGCAGAACTGCATAGAAAACCCTATCATCAACTATACATAAGACAAAAAAGTATATATTGCACAGTAGTGTTTCAAAGCCTAATATAACATGATTATATAGCATTGATTGCTAGTAAAATTAGCTAGTTTGGAAGCTTTGCAATTTACAGTTTATATAGCTCGAGTGCAAACCTGATGAACAAAGATTCATGTGGAAAAAGGGAGTATAACCATACATATTTAACTAAATCAATAAATTCCTGTACTTCTGTAACATTTGTATCCACTTAATTACCATATTGCACGTATACATACATCACAGTCACTCATTTCAACAATAGTTGCACAGTTTTAAAAATTGCTAACAAATGTAGGTATCATTATTATCTACATTTTTTTAAATATGGTGACAATTGGAAAGCATCATTTAGACAGGATAAAAACCTGCTTTCAATCTATATTACCAATAAGTCTCCCAGCACAACAGTTTATTCTGCAAGTCTCCCCCTCTAGGACCTAAAATCACATGTTCCAACCCATAGAATTTAAAATAATATCCAGGACCTGCTTTAGAGATGTGTAATGCTGGGGCATTTTCTGATCTAGTTGCCCTAATACAGGATAAGTGCTCCAAAATTCTGTTTTTAAACTTTCTCCCAGTCATTCCTTCATAAAAACATTGGCATATACAGGTGGCCAAATAAATGACTGCTTCAGTAACACATGAAATAAAACAGCTCAGTTTGTGTTCATTTCTGTTGTTAGGAAGAATAAAGGACAACCCCACCTGTATATGTTCACATGCTGTACAGTTCCCACGCTGTAGTTACCCTTAGGCATAAGTGGTCCTTTTTTAGTAGCCCCAGGGTTGGTAACATTGTGCACCAAAATGTCCAACAGGTTATTGGCTCTTCTAAATGTAAACTTAGGGCCTTGTTCCGCAATGTTTTTTAACTTCAGTTCTGCTTGCAGAATGTGCCAGTTTGTTCTCACAATTATTTGGTTCTCAGAGGATTGGGCACTGTAAACTGCAACAAAATTGGGAACAGAATGATTAAAATGCAAATGATCAGTTTCTTTATTTACATTACTTTTTCTCAGTAACTCATTGGGTCAGCAGCCCTGCAAAGGTTCAACTGAGGGGTTAGAAACAGCGATTTCAAAAGTTTTTGTTTTTGTTAATATCCTGAGAAGTTTGGAGGTACAATACAGTAGCATCCCCCCTCCCTTCAGATGCCTTTAACATAGAACAGCAAATAGCAAAAATCTGAGGGGGAGTGCATTGTTTTGCAGCTGAGGAGGAATACTTCCAAATGTCCAGAAAGGGAGTTCCACAATCAATCATTTTTAGAGCTACAATCTAATCCCAGTAGGGCTGTAGGTGCCGCCCACAGCCCTAAAAAGATAGATAATAATGGTACCTATATTTGTTAGTAATTTTTAAAACTGTGCAACTATTGTTGAATTGAGTGGCTATGATGTATGTATATGTGCAATATGGTAATTAAGTAGACACAGATGTTATAGAACTACAGGAATTTATTGATTTAGGTAAATATGTATGGTTATGCTCCCTTTTCCACAGTAATCTTTGTTCATCAGGTTTGCACTCGAGCTATATAAACTGTAAATTGCAAAGCTTCCAAACCAGCTAATTTTACTAGCAATCAATGCGATATAATCATTTTATATTAGGCTTTGAAACACTAGCGTGCAATATATACTTTTTTGTTTTATGTGTAGTTGATAGGGTTTTCTATGCAGTTCTGCAGTTTAGGTGTGCACATTGTTGGTGTTTTGAGGGTGTTTATTATATGTATATATTTTTTATACTGTGTGTTATATGTTACTATGTCATTAAATATATTCATGCGCCTGGCTCGTGTAGAGCTATTTGAACAGCTAAGTCCTGCATTGACGACATCTTGAAAAAGCGCCAGGGTGGCGTGAAACGTTGACCGCATTGTTTGGGGGTGCTACACCACTTCATGTGCTTTTTGTAATGTACTACATTTGGTCCCATTTATGATTAAAGGCTTATTTATCATGTCCGAGATTGTGGACTGGGTCTTTTTCCCCTTAACCGTGTGAGGCCACTTGTTTATTTTTGAATGTTCAGTAAGTCAGCTGCAAGTTCCTACAAAAGAAGTTTTCTGATGGCCACCATTTTTCCCAGACAATAAAACAGATACACACTGCTTCAGCACATTTTACTGCAAATCATGGCAGCAACCAACTCAAAAACCTCCTACTGTAAGTAAGACACAATGTTTGTGTTTTACAGGACTGTCTGTCAGTACACTTCTGCATTTATTGGCCCTTACAGCTTTTGTTTCTATTTTACTTTACTTTAATGTAGAGCTCCAGATATGAACCCCTTCAAAATTTGTTGGCATGTCATGAAAATGTATATCCATCAAAAGTTAAAGCCAAAAACAATAGGGGCTGATGGATAGAATAAACATTGTTTATATAATAATATCATGCACAGTGCTGGAAATATATTGGGCAGTTGAACAAAGGATTGCCAGTTGTTTTTGTTAAAGAATGGTATACATCCAGAATGTAGTACATGGCAATGTGATGCAATTTGTAATTTAAATTATTTAATTCCACTCTTATAACTCCCACATACTTTCATTTAAAACAGCATAAAATATTTACAACATATAACTCCTCTTCCCCCTGCAGGTAAACTATGCTCTGCCTGTTAATTTTTTTGTGTGTCCCTGTGTGGTGCCATATCACACGTCTAATATCCAGTCTGAAATATTCTTCTGTGTTTCTTTGCTAAAGTAATAGCAGCTAATATGATACATAATTTTCCAAAATTTCTGGAGATCTCTAAGGAGATTTTTTTGTGAGATTGCCTCAGGCACAGTTAGTCCAAGAGAGTTTTTTTTTCTCTAGGTATCTCCAGAGACTCTCAGGAGATAATTTACTGAATCAACATCTACCAAGGTGTTAGTGTGGCTCAGCTGTTAGCATAGCTGCCCGTGAGGCCACAAGGTCAAGGATTGTCATCCCACCCCAAGATTGGTTGCCAGGGTTGGAAGGGGCAAGCTGGTCAGATCTCTGGACTTTGGCTTGGAGACTTCCTGCCGTGTACCTCTGATCAGGTGGAAATCTAGGCATTGTTCTTGACTGTGGACTGACATTGAAATGTCAAGTGTTGGCTGTGGTCAAAGTCTCATTTTACCATCTGAGAAACATCGCCTAGATTAAACACCTAATTTTCCCTGGTGAGCTACCAACATTGGTTCATACCTTTGTAACCTCATGCCTTGATTACTGCAATGCCCAATACCTAGGGATATCAGGGGTTGATCTTTGCTGACTGCAGCTAGTGCAGCATGCTGTGGCCAGGTTGTTGATGGGCCTGTCAGGATCCTGCCATGTCACACCTGTGCTTTGCTATCTGCACTGGCTGCTGATTAAGTGAAGGATCACCTTCAAGGTCGGGTTACTGACCTATGAAGTCCTACACAGCCAGAGTCCTCGCTACCTGCAAGAACTTCTGTGTCCCTACTACCACCCCACCCATTCACTCCGCTCCACTGATGAGGGATTGCTAGAGATTCCCAGGGTCAGACAAAAAACATCAAGGGCTCATATGTTTGTATTTGTGGCCCCGACCTTGTGGAATTCTCTACCTCATCAGGTTAGAGAGTGCCAGAACATTGACCAGTTTAATGCAGAAATAAAGACTTTTCTATCTGGCCAGGCATTTCCTGCTATAATTTAGAAATGGATATTATAACCTAGTATAATAGGAGTTTTAATTATATATTGTATGTGATTTAATGTATATTTCATGATTTTAGTATTTATGATGTATGTAAAGTGCTTTGAAACTTTTTGAGAGTTGCGCTATATAAATATATCTTGATTGATTGATTGGTCTCATACTATACATGCTGGTACCCATAACCCAAGTGCAGTACTAGAGGGGTGCTATACTGTCAGGGCATGCTGTCCTTCAGATAAGCCATTAAACTGAGATCCCTTTAACACAGTTCTGGTGCTGTCCTGGTGGGTGTTCAGGTGGAACTCAAAGAACTCAAGGTACTTTTCACAAGAGTAGGGGAATATTTTATTGAAGAAACATCAAATACAACACAAGAAAATCATTCAAGATATTTGACTTGGACAAATAAGGAGTAACTGAAAAAATATGGCAAATCACCTTAAGCATTATGGATAATGAAAGAAAAAGAGATTCCTATACATATAACGGTAACTGAAAACATATTTTAGAACATAATTCTGTGTTCTAATATTCTTTAACCAGTTTCATTTGTATTTAATAAAAAAGGAAAAAACATTCCACCATCTAGATACTTTAGCCACAGGGTGAATGGAAATATCTTTCTGGTAGACTGACCACACTGCATTTTGACACAGAATACAGAGAGTGTCATGATTCATAATTTTCTGCCCGAGTACCCATTGGCATCTAGCCTGCCATAGAAGGCAGTGTGACGCAGTGGTTTAAGGCTCTGAGCTGCAAATCTGGAGACCTGGGTTTGAATCCCACAGCCCCCACTTGCATACTGTGTGAACCTGAGCAAGTTACTTAACTTCCTCATGCTCCCAGGTTGCACCTGCAAACAAGCTTTCATCTTGATGTATCTCACCTGGTAAAATAATTGGTAAAAAAAAAAAACAAATAAGAAAAATTTCAGAACACAAAAGAACATTTTAAGTATTCCTTAAATATGTTTTGGGAAGGATGCATAATCCTAAAATAATGATGTTATGTGTCAAGGAAGTAAGCCATGATAAATTCCACTTTTTTAGCCAGATGGTCCCAAAGTTGTTTTACTCATGCACAATTCAATAAAAATGCTCCATCGCCTCCTCACAGGCCCAGCAGTTGGGGTAGGGACAATATCTTTCTTCAAGGCTTTGTGTTTTGTTTTCCCTTAACGCTGAGCCTACCGTAAGAAGAGAGCCATAAAAGTTCCCACATTTGTAGGGGCATTCTTGAATTGTTTAGCTGGGCCAACACTCTTTTATGTAAATGAGGGGGCAGCATTCCCACATAAAACTGGTTCTTGCAACTGTCCAAGGCTGTGTGTTGGTGTTGATGTGTGAAGTGGCTACCACTACACTTTTAGACACCTCACTACCAGACTATCAATGCTTGTAAAGCACTTTGGGATACAATGTGTATGAAAGCACTATATAAATGGTAATTCACTTTGGGATACAATGTGTATGAAAGCACTTTATAAATGGTAATTAACTTTGGGATACAATGTGTATGAAAGCACTATATGAATGGTAATTAACTTTGGGATACAATGTGCATGAAAGCACTATATAATAATTAACTTTGGGATACAATGTGTATGAAAGCACTATATGAATGGTAATTAACTTTGGGATACAATGTGTATGAAAGCACTATATAAATGGTAATTAACTTTGGGATACAATGTGTATGAAAGCACTATATAAATGGTAATTAACTTTGGGAGACAAGTGAATGAAAGCTCTATATAAATGGTAATTCTTCTTCTTCACTGTAGCTGTCCTGTTTTGTGGCATTTGTGGCACTTTGAATTCCTAAACCTACAGGCATGCTAAATGATTATCTGCACATCTGAAGTATTCTGTATGAGTTCTTGCACCCTCTGGCAGTTTGTGTACTTAACTAAGTCTGTTTTAAATTACTGTCTCTTAGCAAGTTCTCTGGTGGGTTTTGCACATGACTGACTAAGTCTGTTTTGCATTACTGTCTGCAAGTCAAGTATGTTTGTTGCAGTGGTTTATATTGCTAGTGCCAATTCAACCACTTTTGCAAAAGACAGATCTGTCTCTGCAAGCAATCTTTAAATTCAATCATATTGGTATCATAGACGAATCTGTCCCTCAGCAGGTCTTTAAGCACATTTGCAAAAGAACAATGCTCTTTTATTCATTTTAAATAAGCAATATGTGCTGCCACTGTTTCCCCTTGTATTCTTCTTCTTCTGCTGTGAAAAGTGAAATACCCCACAATTATGCTAGGCTTGGGACTGTAATGCTATGTCAAGATCTTTTGCAGATCTGCCAGTATCTCCTGGCTTCTGTGGCTTCAGCAAACTCCTCAACAGTGAGCATGTCCTGCCACAGCAAACACTGAGGAAAATGACTGTTCATCTTTATCTGTGATCTCATTAGCAGGGCAATAGGGACTTTGACTTTCACCACGTTGTGGACGCTTTTTATTTTTCCGAATTAAACTCAGCAATCTTCCCACTAGTTGTCATTATTTGTTTACTTACACTTCCTGCATCACCAATATTATATTATATTCATAGTTGTAAAAGTAAGAACAGTTCTACTTACAGACAGTCCAACCAGTCATTATATTGAACCACACAATCAGAACAACTTAACGTCATGCTAGCTGCCTAATGCAGCAACAGGAAACAGGAATCCGTCTTCTAGAAGTATAGTTGCCTTAGGTATTGTGGCATGACACAGAACTCCACCCCTTAAGGTCAATGAACATCAGCACAGTTTAATCCTTTTACACTGCTTAGTACATAAGAAATTATCAGTCCATATGACACTCCATTGTGGTGGCGATTATTGAGTTAATGCACTTCTGGGCATGCATTAACCCATGACAACCACCAACCCAATTGTGTCTTATTGTTTACAAGCAGCAACTAACAGCCATCTTGGAAACAGAAAGGTTGGACTGGGTGGCTGTAACAAATCTGGTTCATGGAAAACCATGGATGGGATACAGCCATTCCTGGTTACGTTCTGTTCAGGGAAGATAGGCAGGGGAAAAAAGGGGTTGGGGGTAGCCATTTACATTCATGAGGAAATAAATGCCACAGAAGTAAAAGGGCAACCTGAAGACTTCAAGTCACTGTGGCTGACAGTAGACATGAGCAAGGAGAAACCTTTCAGAATCGATATCGTGTACAGGCCCCTAAATCAAGGAGATAAAGGAGACAAAGATCTAATACAGGAAATCCACAAAATGCCTGATAAAGGTGAAGTAATACTGGTGGGAGACTTCAACCTACCAGATATTAAAACTCATTTGTTCCCATTGATGCCATATGGCGTCAGAACCATCCATTGTTAGAACTGACCCAAAATGGCCACCGGGAGCAAATGAGTTTTAACTGGAGCACACTAATGGCAGCAACAAGAAGAAATAGGGACTTCTTATTGTCACTACAAGGCATGGGACTGTGCCAACTTGTTAAAAATCCAACAAGGGGAGATGCCGTTCTTGATGTTGTCCTCACAAACTCAGAAAGGATCAAGGACAATGAAATGGGATGTCATATGGGCAACAGAGACCATCGCATGGTAAGCTTAAAGGTAAGCATAACACAAGACACCAGCCACTCAAAGACAAAGGTGCTAGATTTCAGAAAGGCTGACTTCTAAAAAATGAGGAACAACATAAGTAGCTAGTTAATGGAAATAGGTGTTGAGGAGGTGGAGGACACATGGGGGAGACTCAAGAGTGCAATAAAGACTGCCACAGATTAAAGTGCCAGATGGATCAGCAAAGCAAAAATAAAAATAAATCCTCTATGGTTTTCCAAGGAAGTGGCTACAACAGTGAAAGAAAAAAGAAGGCATACAGCATATACCAGGAAACCAAAGACTGGGAGAAAAAAATGAGAGAGTCAAATAAACAATTTAGAAAGGCAAAAGCCTAGACAGAGGAAAAGATAGCAGAAGGGGCAAAGAGAGGAGACAGATCATTTTTTAGATATATTAGGGAATGTAGGAAGACAAAAGGGGGGATAGTAAAGATCGCTACGAAGAAGGAAATGACCAAACATGACCCAGAGAAACCGAAATCCTCAACAACTACTTCTGCTTGGTGTTTACCAAAGAGGACCCAGGGGATGGCCCAGCCCTGAAAGAACACAACACACCAGGATCAGGGGTAGACACAAGTCCCTTTACAGAAGTCACAGTATGGGAGGTGCTAAATAAACTAAAAGCAGACAAAGTCATGGGACCAGATGACACATACCCCAGAATCCTTAAGGAACTGGGTACAGAATTAGTAGCCCCTCTGGCACTTCTGTTCATGAAATCCTTGAAGAGCGGTGTGGTACCTGAAGATAGAAAAAAAGGCAATAGTGGTTCCACTTCACAAATCAGGCAGTTGCGAAGAGGCTAGTAATTACAGACTGGTGAGCCTCACGTCTATAGTAGGGAAACTAATGGAGGCACTACCCAAACAGAGGATCATTGCATTCCTCAAAACTTGCGGCTGACAAGACCCTAAACAGCATGGTTTCACAGCAGGTAGGTCATGCCAGACAAATCTGCTTGAGGTTTTTGACTACGCTACAAAAATAGTGGACGACGGTGGGGGCAGTGGATGTGGTCTACCTAGACTTTAGTAAGGCCTTCGACTCGGTTCCACACAGAAGGCTGGTAAAGAAGTTTGACCACACAGGGGTTGGTCCAGAAGTAGTCAGATGGATACAAAACTGGTTACAAGGCAGAACCCAGAGGGTACAGGTTAATGGAGCAGAATCGATGGAAGGCAGGATGACCAGCGGGGTGCCCCAGGGCTCAGTGCTAGGGCCTCTGCTCTTTAGTATTTTTATAGCAGACATCACTGATGGACTGGAAGGAAAGGTGACACCAAGATATGTAGCAGTGTGGACAACCCAGAAAGAATGAGCAAGATGGAAGCTGACCTCAAGAAACTAGAAGTATGGTCTGGAGTGTGGCAGCTGAGATTTAATGCCAAAAAGTGCTAGGTCATGCACATAGGAAAGAAAATCCAAGAAAGCAGTATTACCTAGGAAGTGAAAGACTGGTAGCTCCAACCCAGAAAAGATCTGGAAATAATAATCTCAGATGACTTGAAGGCTAGTAAGCAGTGTGAGAAGGCAACAATGAAGGCCAACAGAATGCTGGGCTGCATTGGGAGGGGAATCACGAGCAGGAAGAGAGAGGTGGTATTACCACTGTATAGATCGCTAGTCAGGCCTCCCCTGGAATATGACATCCAGTTCACCTCAGGAAGGACATTGACCAGGTAGAAACAGTACAGAGAAAGGTGACAAAAATGATTCAGGGTCTGCAGTACATGTCCTATGAGAAAAGACTTAGGGAATTGAATATGTACTCCCTGGAGCAGAGAACAGAGAGAGGGAACATGGTTGAAACATTCAAATACATAAAAGGCATTAACAAGGTACAGCCACAGGAACATTTTCACTTCAGGAAAAGCTCCAGGACCAGGGACATGACCTCAGGCTGTAAGGAAGGAGGTTCTCTACCAACACCAGGAAGTTTTTCTTCACAGAAAGAGTGGTGGATGCTAAGAACAGCCTGCCCCAAGAGGTTGTGGGGGTCAACACTGTGGGGGGATTCAAGAATGCATGGGATAGACATAAGGGAGTCCTGACTACAAAAGGCAACTAGAGTGTCAAAACAGGTCTAAAACAAATAGGCAGACTAGATGGACCTAGAGGTCTCCTACTGCCATCAACTTCTATGTTTCTGGAAGTGGATACAGAGCCTTCTGCTAGAGTACATTACTTCATACTAGCAGTATAGGACTGATACTACTAGAGAAAACAGTAGTACAAGGCTAGATTTAGGTTGTCATGGGTCCTATGCACAGTGGGAACCATGGGACCCCACTGTGCTGTCCCAGCTCCAGGGGCGGCATTGCAGGCCCCCTCCACCATGGCACATTTTTATATATTCCAGATAATGTAGTACTTATTGTGTTTCAAAAGCATCTGACTGTCCCAACTAGCCTCACAATTGCTGTTTGTGACATCACAAATCGTTACCATGGTAAGCACTAGATGTCATATACATATACTGTAAAGGTTGGTTGTGGACAGTTAAATTCTTGTTATACAGATATCTTGGCGAGATTACCAAGATGTGCTCCAAATCTTGGAAAGGAAAACTGAAGTTTAAAAAATGTAACACTGGGTCATTATATTCATGAAAGCACATTCTGACAAAGCTACCTGTTTGTTAACAAGGCTGTATGTAACACATATACCTACCACCCTCTTCTATTACAGTACCCTTCCTGAGACAGCTCAGTTAACCTTACAATACAATAAAAAGTTTGCAGCATAACAAGAAGATTAGATTGCATAGCATCAATGATAATGCTGTCTTTAATTCTAAACCAACTAATGGAGCCTATATTAGATGACATCCCTATTAAAAGCCTAATGCTTTTTCAAACATTTCTTGAAGAATGTCTACTGAAGGACTTGTGGTAGCCACACATCGACACCAGAGGTTGTACAGTTACTTTGTGTAACTTTTGGGGCCCTGTGATGGTATACGTATAAGTACCACAGTACAATTAAAGTGCACAAACTTACTACAGTGTGTACGTAATAAGTGCATCATTTTTTGAAATCCATACCAATTAAGTTTGTGAGAAGTTGTTGTTCAGGATGCACATACAGTAAGTGTCAAAGGCAAAATGTTGAACATATCCCTATAAGAAGGGGATCAGACAAAAACATGCTTTCTCTTATATAATCATTTCAGCATAGAGACTGGTGAGAAGAAACTAAAAGATGTCAATGTCATATGGACACAATGGGCCACTGGGTCTATAGTTTAGCCCATTGTCACACAGAATAAGGCTTCTCTCTGACTCCCTCCCAAAGACGGAAACGTCCATTATTTGATGCCTTGAGGGAGTCACCAGACCACTACTGATGAAATATCTCTCTCCAAAGCTAAACTTGCACCTAGAAAGATATCCACTATCTTTTTATTCCCAGCATTCACGCACATGTGTTTCATTTGTGTGCGTGTACACACACACATACACACACTCATTATAAACTCTGGCCAGCAAAATACACTGCCCCTTAATTCAGCTTCCCGTCACTACCACAGCTGTCAAATGATCTACTACCCCTGCAGCTCTTATGCCAGCTGTGAAAAAAAGCAGATCCAGTGTATACATTTAATCAAGATGTGCCTTATTACTACATGTTTTTTCCTATATTTCTGGACTGTCATTCTCTCCAACTCACCTATGTCTTCAGGTGATCATCATGCTCCAGCTGCTCCTTGTGCACTTGCTGGCGCTGACTGACCATCTCTGTCTGAGACCCCAGCTTCATCCACCCAATTCCAGTGGCATCCCCTTCATAACAGAACATCAACCCAGCAATGTGCCTGCATAGTGCTGGCCAATAGGGAGCACAGACATAATCAAGGCACTGCCACTTTCTCTTCTGCCTTTGTTACCACCACCACCATCCACCACCACTGTGACTAGAAGCAGAACTTAGAGAAGACCAAGGCAGGCCACACCTGAACATACAAACTGTCATGCAGTGTGTGCCTGTGCCTTTCTTTGCAGTCAGTCAGTCATCTGCTTACTACTTACCATGCTGCCTCACCACCACATGCTGGGTTGTCCTCGGCCTCCAGACCACTGCTGGCAAATGCTGTCCTCCTGCCTTCCCCATGGTCTTCAACTTTAGCACTGGCAGGACTCCATTCAAACACTCCTTGCTGTGTGTACCTCCTCCAAGTTCTAATGAGTGAGCTGCCCTGCTCGCTACTCTAACTGGACCTCCTGGACAAACATGCTCTGGTGCCACAGACATGAACAACGTTTGACTTAGAGACTGATGAAAAGGATTACCAACCATCACCAACTTTCAGGGCAGCCAGTGGCACCAAAGCCAACAGCCACTGCTCAACAATCACTCTGTGCAGCTGACATTGCTAACTCACAACTTTCACTGGCTGACAACCAGGGCAATGTAGGAGGTCACCAGTCACAGTGTGTCACATCACAGAAGTGGCAGGTAGTTGCCCCCAACCCCCAGCAACATGGAGAAAGGAGGAGCCCCGGACCAAGTCCAGGAACAGTCCAGCAAAAACAAAAATCAATGCTGAGCACGTCGTCACAGAAAAAAACATTTAACTAAAGGGCCCCAAGAACACAAGAGCCCTACACAAAGGCGTACTTTGCGTAAGTGTCAATACAGCTCTGCAATAGTTATCCTGTACACTTGCAAGGGGAACCAGTTCAGGTGATAGGCTCAGTGCTTGTTTCAATAGAATATGAAGGTCATGAGAAACAGGTCCCATCATAGTGATCCCAGATATTCAGGATCAAATCCCCCAGGTAGAGATTGGTTACAAGAATTAAAACACAACTGGGGAGTAATTTTCAAACTGAACTCCAAAATAAGACCTCTTCAGCAGATTTTGAATAAACACTCAGTGGTTTTCAAAAAAGGACTAAGAACACTGGAGGGCATAACTGCCAAAACGTATTCTACAGATAGCATAAGGCCAAAGTACTTCAGATGAGTTCCATATGCCATCAATGAAAAACATCAAGGCAGAGTTAGGTAGGCTGTAAAATAAAGGCATTATTACACCAGTACCATGTTGTGAATGGGCAACACCTATTGTTCCCATGGCAAAACCAGACAAATCCATTAGGATCTGTGGTGACTACATAAACATCGTGAATCAAGTCTCCAAGTTGGACAACTACCCTATTCCAAAGACAGGAGATTTGCTGGCAGTGCTGGGAGAGACATTCAGTAAATTTGCCTTGAACTGGGTTTACCAGCAGATGGAGCTAAATGAGAATTCAGAGACATTCACTACAATAACAAACTCCGGCTTGAGCTGATAGGGCTGCATGGGAGGAATGTGGGGAAAAATATTGAAAATTACCAAAGTTACAAGCATGCATTTGGAAAATGTAATGTAGGCTCATAAATTTGTTGTTTTGTAATATTGGTACACAAAATTTTCAGCATAGCCTTGTTATGCCCTGCCTCATGAAGAAGGGCACAGCAAATGTTCAACTTCTGGCCAAAAGGTAATTTGGCGCAGGTACAGCAAAGTCAACTTTCGGGACACAAAAACACATTTTGAGCCAGAGTTGAAAAATGACTTTGTCACATTCATGAGGTGCTGTAAAGATATGGCTATGTTGTAAATTTGGGGTAAAAATATTGAAAATTACCAAAGTTATGAGCCTCCATTCACAAAATTCAAAGTAGACTCGTAACTTTCTTGTTTTTTAATATTTTTACAGCAAATTTTCAATATAGCCTTCTTATGACCCCACCTCATGAATAAGGGCAGAGAAAATGCTCAGCTCCTGCCCAAAAGGGGATTTTGTGCAGGGGATTCAAAATCACCTTTTGAGAAGTAAAACAACATTTTGACCAGGATTTGAAAAACGAGCATTTGTCAATGCCGAATGTTGATTGCATTGGTCTGTTGAGCTCGCTCACTGCCCTTCTGTCACTCACTCAGTCTATTTCTCCCAATGCTGCAGGCTGCTGTTTTGTACTGGGCTCCTGCCTGCATTGGCAGTTTTTTCTGTCCACTAAGAAATCTGCAGCAGTCCCGACAGAGCTCTGTTGAGATGGCTCACTCCAACCCTCTCTCACTCGCTCATTTTGTTTCTCCTGGTGCTACAGGCTACCCTTTTGTACTGGGTTCCTGCCTCTGTTGGTGGCTTTTTCTGCACTCAAAGAAATCTGCAGCAGTCCTGACACAGGTCTGTTGAGCCTGCTTACTCCCCCCCTCTCACTCACTCATTCTGTTTCTGCTGGTGCTGCAGGCTGGCCTTTAGTACTGGGCTCCTGCCTGCATTGCTGCCTTTTTCTGCCAACAAAGAAATCCACAGCAGTCATGATTGAGCTCCATTGAGCTTGCTCACTCCCACTGTCTCACTTGCTCATTGTGTTTCTCCCAGTGCTGCAGGCTGCCCTTTTGTACTGGGCTCCTGACTGTGTTGGCACCTTTTTCTGCCCACAAAGAAATCTGCAGCAGTCCCAACAAAGTTCCGTTGAGCTTGCTCTCACCACTTCTCTCACTCGCTCATTCCATTTCTGCTGGCGCTGCAGGCTGCCCTTTTCTACTGGGCTCCTGCCTGCATTGCTGCCTTCTTCTGCCCACAAAGAAATTTGCAGCAGTTACAATAGAGCTCCTTGAGCTCGCTCACTCCTTCTCTGTCACTCACTCATTCTGGTTTTCCAGCCACTGCAGGCTGCCCTTTTGTACTGGGCCCCTGCATACATTGCTGCCCTTTTCTGCCCACAAACAAATCTGCAGCAGTCCCAACAGAGCTCTGTTGAGCTCACTCACTCCCCCTCCCTCACTTGCTCATTCTGTGCCTCCCGCGGCTGCAGGCTGCCCTTTTGTACTGGGCTTCTGTCTGCGTTGGCAGCTTTTTCTGGCCACAAAGAAATCTGAAGCTGTCCTGACACAGCTCTGTTGAGCTCGCTCACTCCCCCTCTCTCACTCACTCATTCCATTTCTGCTGGTGCTGCAAGCGGGCCTTTTGTACTGGGCTCCAGCCTGTGTTGCTGCCTTTTTCTACCCACAAAGAAATCCTCAGCAGTCACAATAGAGCTCTGTTGAGCTCGCTCACTACCGCTCTGTCACTTGCTCATTCTGTTTCTCTTGGTGCTGCATGCTATGCTTTTGTACAGGGTTCCTGGCTGCATTGGCACCTTTGTTTGTCCACAAAGAAATCCGCAGCTGTCCCAGCAGAGCTCTGTTGAGGTTGCGCAGTCTGCCTCTCTTACATGCTCTTTTGTTTGTCCTGGTGCTGCAAGCTGCCCTTTTGTACATGGCTCCTGCCTGCATTGGCACCTTTTTCTGCCCACAAAAAAATCCACAGCAGTTCTGATAAAGCTCCATTGAGCTCACTCAGTCCCCCTGTCTCACTCGCTTGTACTGTTTCTCCCACTGCTGCAGGCTGGCCTTTTGTACTGGACCCCTGCCTGCATTGACGCCTTTTTCTGCCCACAAAGAAATCTGCAGCAGTCCTGACAGCACTCCAGTGAGTTCACTCGCTCCCCCTCCCACACTTGCTCTCTCATTCTGTTTCTCCCAGTGCTGCAGGCTGCCCTTTTGTACTGGGCTCTTGTGTTGGGCCCTTCTTCTGCCCACAAACAAACCCACAGCAGTCCTGACAGAGCTCAGTTGAGCTCGGCCACTCCTCCCTCTCACTCGCTCAGTCTTAATCTGTCCAAAACATTGATTTCCAACAGTGACCATGCTATTCTCTGGCAGGAGTGCAAAAACATATTTTAGCCAGGATGTGAAAAATGACAGCTGTACTGTTCATAAGGAGGTGTGAAAAAATGCCACTGTTGAAAACGTGGCATGAAAATATTACAAATTTGTGAAGTTACAAGGTTGCGTGGAAACAGTTCAATGCATTCTTGTTACATAGTCATGTTATGGAGTTTTGTCACCAAATTTTCAACATAGGGAGTCTAGGACCTCTGCTCATGAACAGTGCCAATGTCATTTTCTTAATCTGTCCCAAACACTGATTTCCCACAGTGACCTTGTTATTCTGCGCCGTAACTGTGAAAACAATTTAGGTCAGGATGTGAAAAATGACAGCTGTACTGCTCATAAGGAGGTGTGAAAAAATACCAGTGTTGAAAATCTGGTGTGACAATGTACAAATCTCACAGTTACAAGGGTGCACGGAAAGTGCACAATGCACACTTGTAACACAGTCATTTGATGAGCTAGCATCACAAAATTTTCAACATAAGCATTTTAGGACCTCTGCTCATGAACAGTATCACTGTCATTTTCTTAATCTATCCTGAACAGTGATTTTCCACAGTGACCGCTCTATTCTGCTCCGGAAGTGACAAAACACATTTCAGCCAGAATGGGAAAAATGACAGCTGTACTGTTCATAAGTAGGTGTGGGAAAACGGCAATGTTGAAAATCTGGAGTGAAAATATTACAAATTTGTGAAGTTAAGAGCACCTGTGCAAACTGCACAAAGCACGCTCGTAACACAGTCATTTTATAGAGTATCGTCACTAAATTTTCAATATAGGCATTTTAGGACCTCTACTCATGAACAGTGTCACTGTCATTTTCTTAATCTGTCCTGAACAGTAATTTCCCACAGCAACCACGCTATTCTGCGCTGGAAGTGCAAAAACACATTTCGGCCAGGATGTGAACAATGACAGCTGTATTGTTCACATGAAGGTGTGAAAAATGCCAATGTTGAAAATCTGGCATGAAAATATTGCAAATTAGGAAGTTACGAACAAAAGCGTAGCAACTGTGCAACACATGCTCGTGAAAACAGTGATTTTGGGGATTTTTCCACTAAATTTGTAACATAGACTTTTTGAGAGCCCAATCATGAACACTGGCACTGTCATTTTGTTAATTGGCCTCAAATGATGAATCCACGCAGTGACCGTGAAATCACGCTTGGGCGATTAATGCCATGACAGTTCCAGAATTATGAGGAGGGGTCCCAAAAACCCCATGTTGAAAATGTGGGGCCAACATTCCAAAAAATGACTGAGATATGCATTTAAGTTGGAAAAGACATTTTTTCCATTCTACAGCTTACTGGCATTTCCTCAGTTTGCGGTCGACTTTGAAGAGTGCAGACGTGTTCCCGGTCCACAGAAGATCATCGCACTGAGCTCCAGAGGTAAGTATAGGGTGAGGGGGGATGTAGAGAGGCAGGGCATGCAGTGGCTGGATGCAGGTTGTGGCAGGGGGGCAGGAAGACCTCGGAGGGACAGTTTCCTTTTTTACAGGTTAAAAAACATTGCAGAACCATTTTATTTTAGGAGCATGTGGCACGCTTGGTGGGCTCCCAGCATGCCACCAGAGTCTTTCTTTGCAGAGGGCAAGATGTAGCCGACTGGGATTGGGCACCCCATCGGCATACAATATAAGCAAGGGGTTTTTACACAATGCTGACGGAGAGTGGGCCTCCATCGGCAACATACACATTGGGGCACTGAAGCTGATGGGGATTGGGGCCACAATCAGCAAATAAACATGGTGGGGGGGTTAATACTGTTTGTGTACATGGCGGCAAACCGCCGCCATTTTCACAAACAATATCAGTGTGTCAGGATCCCACCCTGCAATGTCGGGTCACTCCTTGATTGAAGTGAATGGCTTACGCTGCAATGACGAGGTGGCCCCCGATTGCAGAGGCTGATATTTTATAAGTTGGTGGCACGCTGGCTGAACTAGTGTCAGCAGCAGCATGCCACGGCATCGGGGATGCTGGACAAGCTTTTAAAGGCTGTAATTGGCCACAACAGTGCCATGCCTCAACAACCTGCTTGTGGAGAACGCTGCCGCAATATGTTTCTTGCGCATGCACGCAATCAACATAATCACATCTGTTACATTCATGAGGTGCTATAAAGCTGTATTTATGTGGTAAATCTGGGGTCAAAATATTGAAAATTACCAAAGTTATGAGCTTGTGTTTGCAAACTTCAATGTAGGCTCATAACTTTGTTGTTTTTTTAATATTTTTACAACAAATTTTCAACATAGTCTTCTTATGACCCCACCTCACGAACATGGGCAAAGAACATTTTCAACTCCTGTCTCAAAAGGTGATTTGTGCAGGGACCACAAAATCACCTTTTAGGATGAAAAACATTTTGGGCAATAATTTGAAAATGACAGCGTCACATCTATGAGGTGCAATAAAGATATGGTTATGGTCAAAATATTGAAATTACCAAAGTTATGAGCCTGTGTTCACAAAATTAAATATAGGCTCATAACTTTCTTGTTTTTTAATATTTATACACCAAATGTTCAACATATCCTTCTTATGACTCCACCTCATCAACAAGTACAGAGAAAACTTTCAACTCCTGGCCAAAAGGTGATTGCATGCTGAGGCTGCAAAGACACCTTTCAGGATATAAAAAAAAAAAAAAAAATTTTGGCTAGGATTTGAAAAATGACAGCTGTCACATTCATGAGGTGCTGTAAAAATATGGCTGTGTTGTAAATTTGGGGTCAAGATATTGAAAATTACCAAAGTTATGAGCCTGCATTCCAAAATTCAACATAGGCATTTAACTTTGTTGTTTTTCAATGTTGTTACACCAAATTGTCAACATAGAAACAGCCTGCCTTCATTTTTAGATTCTTCTCTGGTCCAAAGTTTCTCTTGCTATTCAGTCCTCATCCTCACTTGCTCTAAATATCCTCTTCCATGACCTCATGACCCATGCCTGGAACTGACTCCTCTTGGTATCTTTACTTCCATTAGGCTCCTTACGTCAGCTCACTCTCTAAATCCTACATTATGCACAGGGTGGCATAGTCTACCCAGACATTAATATGTTATGCACTACCATTGCAGGCTTCCTTCACAGTCAACTTACTGTTTGCACACTACTGCTTCTGCCTTTAGGCTTGCTCCCTTTTCTTGTTGTTTGTAGTTATTTCTCTGTTGCTGTTGTAAGTGTGAGGTGTTGTGTCTTTTTTTTTTTATTATTATTTTCATTTGCATTGTTCTCTGTTGCTAGTCATTCATTTGCTGTATAGTACTTCACCGCTGCTGTTTTAGTATGATTTACTATGCACCTTTATTTTACTGATTTTATACCTCTGGAAATGAACTGTTCAGTATGTTGTTCCAGGTAAAACGTTTGAAATAAAAATATAAATAAATGCTGATTTATTTTTCTGACCCATGATTAGGGTTGCAAGAACCACTGAAATTCAGAGTTCTTGTCCAGTTTTAGGGTTCTGTCTTCTTCAGAACTTGAGCTCTTTTCTGTATAGGACTGGAGAGACAGAACAGATGAAGATTCAGAGAAGAGAAAAACATACATTAATGAAAGACCTGCCTTCTCACAGCAATAATTTTGTTTCACTGCACATGCAGAAAAGAGAAACACATTGTGTCTTTCAACGTGCAAATGCCAAGCATCACAACTCTATTTGTTTGGCACATTTGCAGATGAACAGCACGTTCTTATATTCTGTCTCTATGTTATTTAAGGATGTAATTCCTGATAATTAATTTCCAGGCTGGCATCTCCTGTTTTTGAAATGCCTGAATAAAAAAACATTATTTAGAACCCTTAATACTTAGAACCCATGGGAGTTCAGGTTTTAGAATTGAGATCCCAGGTTCTAAAAGGGCTCTAATCTTTTTAGAACTAGTTCTGACAACCCTACTAATGATGCCTCACATTTTTTTGGCTGGGAAAAGCACAGTGAGCAGAAACCCATTTACAGGTGTGACCCAAGAGCATTAGAGATATACTGTATATTTAATTTTGTATTTCTTTAAAATTTGGCTTTACTGCCAGTGCACTTTTTTTGTGCAACTATTTTGCTTCAGAGCTTTTGCACTGGAGTTCTTGCTTTTTAAATTACTTTCCATTTTTATTTACTTCATGTTGCTTCCAGCTGAAGGTATTTTTCTCATAAATATAGATGTCAGCCAGTCTCAAAAACTGATATATTGTTTTTTTTTGAAAGTGAAAAATTATCAGTGGCTTCTGCTGTATACACCAACTCTGGGGGCTTCCGTTGCTGTGACTGGGATATGCATTCCCTCCCTCAGCTCTATTAGGGATGTCATCAGTAGTGATCCACTACCTGTGATAGATATATACTATACTATAAATGACTTTGCCCACTGGGTGGGGTGGAGCTAAGCTGTTGAGCAGTCAGTTTATGAAGAGCTATACAACATTTTGCAGAACATATTGAAATACACTTGGTCTGCTTGCTAGAACTGATGTTTATGCATCTTTTGGTCCTGATTTACATGAAACTGATAAAAGAAAACAGAGTTATGGGTCAAACAAACTGAACAACTGCTGGGACTGAAGGTGTGAAGCCAAAAGATAAGAGGCGACTTCTAGTAAAGAGTTGAGGCCACTGTCTGCTGAAAGTGATCCAACCAACCAGCTAGTATAGCCCTCCTTCATGTTATTCAAGCTATCAATAAGTGTCTGGAAATATTACAACTTAACTGCCAGATCTGTGCTCAGAAGGTGTGCTGCTTCACCCCAGAGCCCATAGTGCAGAGGTCAATTCAACCTGTTCTGGCCCATGCACACTTTTAGTAGTGCTTAGATCCATGGCAGAAAGAGATGCAGTTTTTAAGGTTGTTACACAGAAAGGTCCCATCACTCAGAGAGAGACTACAGTACCTATGTTCCCAGGCTTTAGTCTCGCCACTTGCCAGTGGCAAAAAAGCTTTGAAGTATACGGGAGACACTTAGGCAACTGGGGGTACACCATATTTTACTCATGCCGACAAGCTAAAAAAATTTCTATGGAGGGAAGGAGTTCCATTTTTCAGATCCTGCAGATGCCAGACATCTCATACAGAAGATCAAGAGGGAGTTTTCCTCCAACCTGACTGAGTCGGACTCAGAAACCAAAGAGAACTAAGGTATTATAAGATGCTTATGGTTCTCAGAATTGGGCTTACTGATGAGGCAAAGGGAATATTTGGCTGCTTTAAAAGTTGGGAGTGACCCAGTGCCTAAAGATGAAATGAATAAAAACTAAATGTAATATGTGTCAGTGTGATTTGTCTGACATCTGGTACACACACACACATATATATATATATATATATATATATATATATATATATATATGTGTGTGTGTGTGTAGGAAATGTGCGCATTTTCACACATTTGTAATCTCTTTTTCGATCATTGTTCTCTAGTGCTGAGTTCCACTTTCAGAGCCAGCCTCTGTACAGCACGAAACAGCAATGAGGTCTCTACCTCTGTGACTGCATGACACTGTGCCAGTGTCCTCAATTGGAAGTCGGCAACATTATGCATTCAGAGAGTCCCGAGCTTTAGTCAAATTACAAGACTGAATAAATGGCAAGCCAAACATACACTCTAGAACTCTCTAGTCAGATGTAGTATTTTTTCACTGTTTGCATACACATTTCTATGTGTCTGGTGGAATTGAACTGAATTAGTTATTTACTCTGAAGATAATAATACACCCTTTTCGGCATCCCATGATTATAGCGTCAACAAAATAGCGCAGTAAAAAAGCAACTAAATAATGCCGAAACCAACAATAGCGACCGCTACAACCTAGCGACTAACATTAATGGCACCTGTTACCATGTCAAAACAGTAAAGCTCTAAAAACAAGAGCAGAGTGATCCTGCAGGTGATTGGAATAAGAGCACTGGCACTGAAACTCTGCATTGGGATAATGGCAGTAGCACTAAAGGGCTGAATTGGGGTAAGAGCAGTGGCACTGAAAAGCTGGATTGGGATAACAGCAGTGGCATTTACTAGCTGGATTGGGATATAAGCAGTGCCAATTAACCCCGCTAGGTGATGCTCCGTTATTGATTGAGAATGCGTGCTCCCACTACCCCTCCTGTTAAATCTTAAATTATTTAAAGTGCTGCAGATCCTTGCTGAGTGCAGAAAAGCCTGTAGACCCAGAGAATGGAAGTTGAAATGTGATCAGTTCTACTGTGCCACACGCACAGCACACCCAAAAGACCGCAAGAAAACCAAGACCCAGATGGCCTCTTCTTCGTGATTGTAGGGGAATTTGTACTTTGGTAAGGGATGGGGGATGATTGGGGTTGGCTTGGCATCATTGAGTTGCAGCTGTAAGTAGGCCTGTCCACACTGCACCACTCAGACCCCTTAACGGATAGAAACTGTTACAACTGGGGAGCGTGCAGTGTCCATACCGCCAGTGTCTGTTATGGGACTGCCACCAGTCCACACTTTGGGAGTCCGGCGACTGTTACCGTGTCACCCAATCCCACAATGCAGCTTGCGCTGTGCTAGGGGACCAGTGCCACGCATCCACACTATGCCTAGTAATGTTACAGAGGCGTAACCGGTTTCATAACCGTTGTTGAAACCACCTCATATGTGGTTTCATCAAGGGTTACGAAAATGCCTTCTGTAGCATTACAGGTGTAAATGCAAACCGTTGCAGTAACGGTTTGGGCACTCTGTAATGTTACAGAGGGGTAGTGTGGACAAGGCCTAAGTTACACATAGCACCTGATTGGAATATAAGCAATGTATCGGGTATTCATCGTCATAGCATTTGGGGAGAGCTTAGATATTTCTCAGCATATTCCAAATGTTAGCATTAGGCAGCGTTATTTTGTGTTTTGTCATTATATCCAGTCACTAATTAAGTGATCGCCATTATACATTCACTATAATGACAATCGCTGTTTTTTCTCATTATTACATGGAACTGTATTTTCTTAGCCATTTGCAGAGTGATCATCATTAGTAGCACACTTTCAATACAATCCATAAACAGGTCCAGTTGTAGAAAGAACGGCACTCCAAAAGAACACAGGCTCAGTAGCTCATGACTATTGCAATTGAAAAACTAAATTCCTGGCATTGATTAAACAAATGCAGAATGCCTGGCGATCAGGGACAGACACAGTGCTTTCAGCCACATCAAACAGCCTTCATACAGTCTATAAACATGCATTCTCATTTCTCCTTTCTCAAAACACCATTGCATATGGAAATGTAAAGCCTTTATTTATGCCCCTCCCCCCAAAAAGAAATTGATTAGGGAATTTTCCTATTGGGGGTGGGGGGGGGACTGCAGCATGACTAAAGGAAGGTTTCAATTTGAGATGTCCCACACCAGCAGACATCATTTCAGTCTCCTGATATGCACAGATTTCCTTTTTTTTTCAGTTCTACTAATCTCATTCAGTGTATTCAGTATGCAGTAGTATTTCATAAAAGGAGATATGGGTGTGCATGGATTGCAGCAAAAGAAGGTTGTTTGATCTGCTGGGAATGAAAGCTTTTTAAAGAAAAACCTTGAGCTACTGAGCTTGTGTTCTTTTCGGGGCCTTTCTTTTGCTAGGGGACATGTTTATGAATTGGTCACACTGGTGGGTTTATTTGCCAAGATCCTCAGGAAAATATAATTGTTTTAGACAGGCTACAAATTTCATGGATCAATTAATCAAATAGTTGTTTATTAACTCTTTGAGCTAAACAAATATAAGAATATGAGAAAATCTCATCTGACTGTGAGAGCATTGTCAGAAATCAGTGGTTCTGACAAACTGACCTGATTTCTAGTCGAGACTATTTGTCATTACCGCCTACAATCCTTCTTCAATCTGACAGCTATTGCATGCTAGTCAAACAGACATTTTTTTACTTTTGTTAGGCAATCTTTGTAACTCTACAATAAAACAAATATAAAACAAACTAATATTACAGCTTGAAATAACTGCTTGTCAGTTGAGCTGTCATCCCTGTTGTACTGTTCATGGTTTGTCTTTGTCAGCCTGCAGCGCGAACAGAGGTAGTAACCTAACTGGTCACCTGATTGTACCTGCGGGGATCTCCTCATGGCCAGTGGCTAATGACATCCTTAAAGGAAGCTGAATGGCCACATTATGTTCCTGATGAAATGGACATTTAAACATATTCTAAGTAAGATAAAACTGTTATTTCTTTATGCAGAGTTCAATATTCGGTCTTGTAAAAAATGACGTTCTTTCAGTACCACAAAAAGATATAACATTTCACCTTTAAATGAGAGGCAGGGTTCAGACATTATGTATATGTAGATTTAAGCATCATTTGTTTAAGTTGTCACTAAGTTTGGCACCAGAGGGGTCTGCACATGATGCCAATGTGAGGCACTTTCTCTTCCCCCATGCTTTAGTCAGTCTGAAGACAGATGCAAATATTATGCTCAGAACATTCTCATGTCAGCTGGAAGACTGGGACTTTCACAACACTATTTTGGTGGAAGGTTTAACCCACTGCTTATCTGGATAGACTCATTTGAAATGGTACTGAGTGTACTCCTTTTATGTTTATATCCTAGGTCAGGATGTGTTTTCTTTGCTTTTTCATAGCCCACAATGACTGTTGATATCAAAAACTTCTAGTTAACCAGATTCAGTATTTTGTTTATACAGTTCTATAGTAACCAAATTTTATAAATTGCAATCCAGTTTACAGTTGAGACAGCATTCATATGTAGTACAGTTAAGTATGCAAACTCACTCGTTTACCATTTGCAATGTTTTATAGTGCTGATGTTGTTAGGTAGATGTTTAACCTAAAGGTAATGAATGCACTATGTTGCTAAATATTTTGAGTCTCTGCCCATGGCGAGCAATGTTTCATTGTGGCCTTCATTGCTATCTTCTTATAGGTGTTATAAGTATTTTCCCCCCAGTTAAGTAATATCTACAGGGATACTGATAATCCTTTATTGTTAAAATGTACTTCTAACAATTGCTGTACTTACCTGATGGAATGCACTGCAATGTTTCATTACAAATTAATAAACATAAAGTAAAAAAAAATAATTTGTCCACTAAGTGACATGGCATGCCATTTTACAGCTTTAGAAAACCGTATTTTAACATCACTGTTACAATTCTATAGAACTTTGGGTTGCACCTGGAAAGGAGCTTCGGCTCAGTGTGCCCTTCCCGGTTCCCAAAGTGTAATAGAACTGAAAAAATACTTTTAGTACAGTATGTCAAGTGACACTCCATGAAAGGATCGAGCCCCATAGATGATGCCAAAAAATAACCTAGCAGTAGTAATGTATCACCCAGAAAAGAAGTCTAATTGAAAATTCTTTGGAAATCATAAGGGATATTGGGTCTAATGTAGGTCCAATGGTTTGGTGGTTGGAGAACTTAAATAAAGCAAGAGTTCTCGTGTTCCACTAATAGCACCAGGTGCAAGCTTCTTGCTATATCATAAGAGCAAGTTACTAGATCTTTTGCTCAACTCTCCCAGACTTAACATTGGGAAGAAGAAGAAAGGTCAGACTGAAAACATGATTTTGCATCTCAATCCAGATATCCTCAGTACATAAAATCATAAAATATAAAATGGACCAGTTGGATTTGTATAATTTCATACTGAAGGCTACACTTTTATTCCTGTGTGCATCCAACATTGAGTGGAAAATAAATGGCTTTCATAAATAAAATACATAAAAGAGAGGGAGAGACTACGTTGCATCACAAGCAAGAACCTCCAGTTGAGGAATCAGGAGACCTTGGGCACCATGCTTACTACTAAGCGCTCTTTAGCTTTAAGTAAATATAAAGCGGCTACATAAGGACATTTATCAAGACATATAAAAAGTATTAATAATACCCTGTCCTCAGCGGATAATAAACCTGATCAGGAACCAATAAGAAAAATTATAACAGAGACTCTGAAATCTGTAGAAAGTGGTTTGGAATTAGAAGACATTTTTGAAGGAGTATCCCTTTTGACCATTATATTGACTATTGTGTTAAGTTTCTTATAGTGAGCACAACAGAATTTGCTTATGAAACAAGCAATGCAAAATCAGGGACTATTGCACTGTGTTTAAATAAGGGCATAAAGTTGTGCTGTGATTCTCAGGAGATAGAAGTGCTTTCAGCATTCACAATAATAAAGTTATAGACTTCCTTTGAATTCTATGGATTTATCCTTGTATGATAAGCAATACTCTGAACCATGCCTAGCACTTGTAGAAAACTACTGCTTAGGCACAGTACTATCAGACCCACAACCCTAATTTGTGCTGGCCCCTCTTTTAATACTGTCCTATTTAAACTGCTTATGGCACTCAAATACAATCGGACTTACAGTACCACATCTACCATGTGTTTGTTTTCCTTAGATCAAAATTCATATGGATATCCAGCTAGATCATAGATAATGTTTAAGTAGTTACTTTGACCACTCTGACTAACCGAGCAGACACTGACTTTGAATCAACATTTATACTCCCAGCTTGGCAATTCTAGAAAACTAAAGTGCCATTTTAGAAGATTAACAATGTATCAGTCCATGAATATGTATTGGGGGAGGGTGTCAAGTGCTGGCATGAATAATTTTACTATTCATAAAATAAAATATAGATGTTTTTATTGGGGGGGCATGTGCACCCGTTTGGCACACTGGTCAGTTATTGATGGTTAATGTGCACGTGGCAAAACTAAACAGGACTAACAACAAGCACACAGTATTTAGATTTTAATTGTAGTCAGGCTATTCAGTGGTGCATGTGTGTGTGCTCTGGGGTAAATATTACAGCACCTTTCAACAGTGGTATAAAATCACAACAACATGGCTGTATGTCATTACATTTGTTTTTTAAAGCTTCTATGGACTCTGCACAATAATTAATATGGAAAGAATCTGACACTGACAAGGGAAGCAACAATGGCATGTTTCTTGAATCAGCCCAGAGACAGTGACATGTAACTGGATCGTTTGCTGTGTCTGGTTTATTTACTCTTTATGTCTCCCTTGAAACCACAGCAAAGGCACCATGTCTGATTAGATCTTTCCTGCTGAACTCGAACTCCCCATCATCTCCATTCTCAAAGGGGTTTGTGTTTGTTTCACTAAAAACAACAAAAAACAGCTTTTTGCAAGTGACACTGACAACAAACACTTTTACTAACAGTAAGTGACATGCTTCAGGAAGATTTGGGGTCTTGTAACCAGCTAGGTTGCACCATCTGATCATTTATTAGACTTGAGTCAATTAGAGGATCAGGATAATATTGGTGACCTAATCTAGATTTGAAATGATGGCATGATGTGTTTTATTGCTCAAAATGTTTGTTAGGAAAACTGTCACTAGTGATTCCACAGGCTGCAATACACCATATAATCCATTAAACCAAGGTTACATTTACAGTAAACAGTTTTGAACTTTTTATTTCCCAGTTACTTATGCTGAGCAACTATCTTGTGTGTGGTTTTAGGAAGTTAGAACTTTGGCTACAGCTACAGAATAGTTTAGGTTTCTTGCACAGGAAAAGAAATGTTTGGCATTACATTTTATCCTTGAAACTGAAAGCTACCACATCTTTCTCTAAGCATAGGACAAGAATGGAAAAGATAAATATTCTATCTTGTACAGATAACACTGAATGTATTTATAGTGATATTGTATAGTTTCATATTAGCCATCATGAATTTGAAGGTTACTGTTGAAAATCTTGGCAAAAATCAAATCAGTTGAACTAATCTCTAATTGGCTGGCTTGGGACAGTATCATGCTTTTTTTTTTTTTTTTGAGTAGCAACAGTGGAGCTGTCCAGAAATTGACTGTCTTGCCATGAAGATTGGGGACTGGATACCATGTCAGTTACATCTTTTAAACTTTTTCTCTGTTGTAAAGCTGTAGCCTTTGGTGAAATAGTGCAGTGCTGCTGTCAGTAGGGACAGCATGGGGGCACTGCTTCACAGATGTGGAGGCAACTGTGACACAGTTCTATATGTTTGTTCATTCAGAAGGAATACAAAGTCCTTTTTCTCAGTGCTTCTAAAATGACTGCAGGACTCTGCCCACTGCAGCCCTAATAAAAAGGGGATTATAACAGTACAAGAGATTACTATATGGGATACAATCAGCACCCAGAATTTTCCAGACAGCCATGAGAAATGTGTTGCAAGACCTTCCAGGGTTAATTGTGTGAACTGATGAAATCTTAATCTCTGGGAAGGATGATAGAACACCCTTCTACTCTGGAGAGAGTCCTTAAGAGATGATGGATGCAGGATTGGGCTTGTAACTAAGTGTTTTTTCATGATGCCTGATTTGGTGTACTTGGGTCAGCATATAGACAACGATGATGTTCATCTTTTGACTAGCAAAGTCACTGTGATTGAACTGGCTCCAGATCCTCAGAATACAACAGAGCTGTGAGCATATTTAGGCTTAACTGCGATTAACAGTTTCCTTCCACATGAGTCTGCATTATTGGAACCACTACAGAAATTCTTACATAAGTAGGCACCATGGTACTGGTGTAAAGAGGAAGAGAGAACATTTATAAAGTCCAAAAACAACTCTGTTTCTCTCAACTCCTTGTTCATTGTTTAAGTAAGTAAGTAGCACTCTTGTCATGGGATGCTTCACCCTCTGGTTTGGGAGCTGTGTTGTCCTCAAGACGGAAGATGAGACTGAATGAGTTGTTGGGTATGCCTTAAGGCTTTGTTGTTAATGCCTCAAGGTCCCAGACTAAAGTTGAACAGGGATACTCCCACTTAAAAAAAGACCATTGTCTTCAGAGTGAAAATATTTTATCAGCACTTGTATTGAAAGTCACTTTTGTCGCAGACCATAAACCTCTCTTGGGAGTAATAAATTATAAAATGGGTCGACAAATTTTCTTTGTCCTGATTGGCCGAGAGGTACTTCTGGCCGTGTCCTTATCAGGACATATTGTGCCAACCGGCACCTCTTCAGCCAGTCAGGACACCTTACAACAAGATCAATGTGCCAACGTAGTCCCATGAATAGCAGCAACCAGCATTCACTTCAGGGCAGCTGTCAAACTTCACTTGGCAATCGCACTGACAGTAAAATGAAAGGCCAACTTAAAAAATGATAGAAGAACTCCACATTCCATGCCATAGTATCTGTCACAAAGTATTTAAAACCAGGGAAAAAATGCTGCCTGTCAGATGCCGCACCACTCCGGCCGAAGAGTGACTTCCTTATACAGAGCTGTCATCCGAACAACGCGCGCGCACACACACACACACAAAATCTCTTAGTGTATGGCAACTACATATATTTTTTAAAGTAAATTCTGACCCCTCATGTATTTAAAGCCAGTGACAATGAAGAGCTTCAAGTGTGAGCCTGGGCATGAGCCGTGTTTTTCAAATCACAGCAGAGATCAACAAGCGCTCCTCTGATACAGATCCAGCAAACAAGACAGCATTATTCAAGTAAAACCCTAGCCCGGCCCTCGAGACCTCTCTCATACTACTTTTATGTGCAGTATGAGAAATTTTGAAACTGCTAAGAAGCGCTTAACTATGGTGGCTTCAGTGAGACTCGCTCGTTCTCACGACTGCTTCTTTTTATGTGCAGCACTTCAAAAAGGAAACAAATAAAGTAAATAAATAAAATAAGCTGTATTATGACTCATTACTAACCAGGGCAAACTCAAATTACATATAGAAAGCAGTATCTCACAAGCAAGAACACTCACACTCTCAGCAGAACCTGATGATCGGTGCCATGCAAACAGTCGGTCTTAGCATTGGCACATAAGAAATACAGCACAAAAGAAAATCAGTGTAGGCGTGTCTAATGCTACTAAAAGCTTAAGCAGCAGTGACAAACAGATTACCTAAGGGGTACATAGGAAGCCAACTTCTTTCAACAGTGGGATTATTTTTTTTAACCATTTCAGCTGTCAACTATTTTCTTTATATTTTTGACTTTTATTTCTTTGTTTGAATCAACTTAGGAACTATTTTATCTTATTTTTAAGATTGTTGTCAAATAAATATCTTCAACTTTTAAACCACACAACTCTGTTTCTACTTTATTTACAAAAGTGCAGTTCCATTTTATAAGTGAATAAGATGCTTGAGGTATGGTTTATGAGTTTGATAAGAGCACTTTCAGGTGCTACTAAGTCACTCGCAAAGCGCCATGCCTCATTACGCACCTGGGGTGTGCTTATCAGCTCCGATCAAACCACACCTTGTCAGTCTTGTCTTATTACTACGTAAAGAGTGTCCACTATCGCTGCTGCAAGGCTACAGTGTTGGGCTTTAACAATAGTTGTCTAAAATATGAGACTGCATACAAGGTCAGGCCCCAACATGCCAGTGTAGATGCCCTCAGGTGTTTGCCTATACAAGAGGAGCCAATAATCTATCAATTCCTGGACAGACTGTATTACTCATGGAGCATCTAGATCAGCCTCCTGTTTAGGCTTCTCAGATAAAAAACTGGGCCCAACAAGATCCACTCCTATGTAGAGAACATCCTCCAGGTTTGGTCAAGGGCTTGCAAGAGGGAGGACATTCGTCCCCTTTGAGGACATAAAGAAAGAACTTAATGTTACAAATGTGTACATTTTGTAGAGAAATTTAGTAATTATCCCCTCATAAGGGTAGATCAAATTCTGACAGAGTTGCATGAAGCTAATCCAGGCATCTCTCACATGAAGTAAGTGGCCTCAGCTATGTATGGTGGTCAAGGATGGATGATAATCTGGAAAAAATAGTAAAAAAACTGTGAACAAAGACAGACAAACCTACAAATACCAGCTGCAGTCCATCTGTATCACTGGGAATGGCCAAGATATCCTTTATTTGGTCTCCACATTGATTTTGCTGACCCTTACAAGGGAAAACTGTTTTAATCATTCATTGTGGATGCCCTTTCAAAATGGCTAAACATGCATATTATTAATTCAGTCACTGCCACAGCTACATGTGAAAAGCTATGGAAAACCTTTGCATCACATGAACTCCCAAGTAGCAGCTGTTTCTTCCAATGTGACATATTTCTCTAGTGCATAATTCATATATTCGGATGTCTCTGCATCACCCTGCTTTGAATAGGCCTTGCTAAGAGATCAGTCATGACCTTAAAGAGAGGGTAAAGAAGATGACTACAGGGACCCTGGAAATTAAGCTAGGCAGATTCCTTTTGAAATACAGGACAACTCCTCAAACTACGTCTAGCAAAACCCCTTTTCAGTTATTGATAGAAAGATAGTTGAGGACTCATTTGGACTTATGGCATCCACGTTTGGGAAGTAGTATGTTAAAAAACAAACTATTCAAAAGATGAGGCATGCCTAGCATGCCAAAGATAGAGAACTTGGCCACACAGACCTCAGCTTTACCAAAGGATTCCTCACTTAACAGCCAATTTGGATTCCAGCTACCGTTATTGAGAAGACTAGACCTCTGTCTTTCAAAATCAGGTTGAGTGATGGTACAGTAATACTCTACCATCAAGATCACATACAGTATGCGTCCATCGTTAGGACTGCCCAACAAATATACCAAGTATCCTGTCCAGCACGTGAAGTCTCCAGAAGATTCTATGCAAAGGAGGCCATCATTTCCTCTTAATATGCTTGTACTAGGGGTAAATAATTTTCTCTCCATATCAAAGACTATACCACATTACCCCCTAAAGGATAGATCACCAGTTCTGAAGGTCAGCTCTGTTGATGCAGACCTGGATGTTCCAAACAGATGCTATCCTGTGAAAGATAGGAAGGTCCTTGTTTATTTCAATTACTACATATGAGAGGTGTCAATTGGAGCAGTTTAAATAAAATAAAATAAATGGAAACAAATCTTTTACAAAATCTACATGTTTAGTTTGTTGTCATTCCAAGAACGTTAGTAATCTTTTAATTAAGAGAGGATGGTGGATGTAGTAACATGAGTACAAAGGGTTAAACTGTGTTGATGTTCATTGACCTTAAAGGGCAGTTGTGTCATACCATAATGCCCCAGGCATACCTCTACTTCCTAGAAGAGGGACTCCTGTTCCCTGTGGTTGTACTAGGCAGCTATCCTGCAGTTAAGATGATCTGACTGTTTGGTTTGATAAAGAGACTGGTTGGGCTATCTGTAATTAGAGTTGTACCTTACCCCCTAAAGGATAGAGCATAGAGCCGTAGGGTGGCCCTCCCTTCAGTACAGGCGATATAGAAATGCAGCTATGGACGCTCCGAGCCCTCACTAACAAACTCCCACAATACATTGTTGACTGTCTTCCCTTAGTCCTATTAGAAACTATGCCTTAAGAAGTCAATCACTAATTTCTTTGAATGTCCCAAGAGGCCAACACTGCCTTAGAAGGGGCCACCATAAGCTAAGCCCTGCCTACTCTCTGGAATAGGATACAAAAATCATTGAGACTTAGCTCACCTGCCAGTCCTGCCTTCTTTAAGACCTCTATAACAAAACGCTTTGCTGAAATCTGTAATTGCTTTATCTCTCCTAGCAGCTTGACTATTGTTCCTCTCTTCTTCACCACTAGTCCCAGCTGCTTATCCAAATCAGCCCTTGCCACTACTACTCCCCCCTCCTCTGCCCCACTTTCCCTTAGCACCCTCTGCATCCCTCTTATTCACCACCCCCCTTCTGTCACATTTACCTAAGGCTTACACACTGTTATGCGCACCTCCATAGCTTAGGAATTTCCATCCAGGCCTGTAACGTGTTTCTGCTGGACAGGAATATAAATAATCTTTCCTTTTTCTTCTATGGTTTGTATATGATGTCCATACACATCCTGCTCCTGTGGGAACTGTATATATAAATATATATACTGTATATATACACATATATTACGCTTTGTGTTATGTATATATTTCTTGTACATGTGACTTGGAATGTAAATATTCTGCCCTATCTGTCCAGAAAGATAGACTCTGTGCCTGATCTTGGTCACAGAACACATTTTTCCATCCAGTTTGGGCAACAAAATAATAACTGTAATATTGATAATACTGACAAGGTAAAGGGGTTGACTTGACTCATAGGCCAGTATATAAGGTCCTCATCATATCAACATTAAGCATCCAGCTTGGAAAATTAAAATGGGAGTGGCAGCTACCAATTCATATCTATGACTATCTAGCTTAATGTAGAAGGAGTTAGGAAGGTGTGCAAGTGGGGTCCTTGGTTAAGGAACTGAGTAAATAACAACTGACTGAATACTGCAAACTTCTGGTTTTTAAAACAGAAAGTAAAGAAACATTTATGCATCTCAGTGCTTTTTTCTGGGAAGTATGAGTTAACGTTGGTGACAAGATGGACACAACTTCCATGTGATCAACTCTGGCTGGATTTCTACTATGCCTCTTTAAGTAGAGCCAGGGTTCGTCTGAGAACCAAACCTGAGCTGAACCCAAACTATTCAATTTTTGCCCTACCTGAACTGAACTTGAACCCTAAAAAAAAAAAGCAGATGAACTCGAAGTGAGCATGAACCCAGACCATGTGAGATGAGGAAAACCCACGTGGAGGCAGTAGAGTGAATTCATTAGAACTCAAACTCGAACTGATAAATTACACACAAAAAAACTCGAACCGAACTGAACTAAAACCCAAACTTACACTTATCAAATTGAACTGAACCAAACTAGAACTCTACTCTGCTGAACCCAAACCGAACTAGAACCCTAAAATCATACTGAACCATGGCTCTACCTGTGAGCTAATGGTGAAAGGGATGTCTTGACTTGAAACCTTTTAGAAATACCTTGTGGTGAAAGGGCCTACACAGTTTGGGATGTCTGAAGGGAGACAGTTTAAGCCCACTACTTTGACAGTATGGGGCAAGGTATCCAGGACACCTTGGGACCCACATTTTAAACATTTGTTTACTGGCCTAATCATAGTTTAAAAATTGTTGAAGACTGGGTAACTCATAAGACAATATTTATTTTCCTGAGTGACTTGGGAGCAAAAAGCTCCACGTGGAAAAGCATTCTTTTTGATACAAAGATTTAGTTACAATTATTATGTTCCATAAACAATGTGAAAGTATTGCAATGTATTATTTATTAGCCTGTTCAAAAAAGAGTGCAGCAAGTGGATTTAATCAAATCATAACTACTATTTATTTTAAGAAAAGGACCACATTTTTAATGAAGTATGATACAAATTAACTGGGTCCAGATTTTGGGTGTATGGCTAGTTCTTGAAGGTGGAACCCTCTCCAAGGCAACAGATGATCTCACCAAACGGTTGCTAGAAATAATTTGAAACAGTTTCTACAGACATGAAAGTTTCTTTGAAAAAAAATATTAGTTTTTGGCAAATATGAAGAAATGTTTACATGTGTAGTCTAGAGAAAATGATCTGAATTCTTCATAGACAAGGAAACAGTCATGATGCCTCAAGTCCTTCCCAGACACACAATGACACAAAGTTTCCACTTTACTTACTGTAAGAAGGCACTGCTACCACTTCTGAAAAATAAACCAGCGCCATGGTGCTGAATTACATATGTCTTCTGCTGGGAAAACTGAGGGGAAATGGTGAAACAGTAACCAGGGCCCCATATTCAGCCAGTAGTGACTGTAGTGTGCTTGTGCTGCACTTGAGCAAGTACACTGCCACTGGAATATTCAGATGAATTGCCCTGGCACTAACACCTTTAAATATTGAGCTTCAGCTCAGTGTACAGGTGCAGTGCAAATGCATAGCACTGGCACAGCGCAGGGCAGCATAGTGCAGGTGCAGCACAAGGCACAAGTGCAGCACTGAATATAGTGCTGTGCACAAGTGCAGCAGAGGGGGAAGGGGGCTGTGGTATGAGAGGAGAGCACCAACAAAGACATTCATTTCAGCGCAAAGGTATGAAAAATATTTTAATATACAACTGGGCAACAGGCTATAGAAACAATGATAATAATTACAATAATAATGAAACTTAAAAAAATACAAAAACACCTCCTCATAAAAGGTAACAACAACAAAAGGGACCCGGCCATGACAATAAACCGAAGGGCACCCACTAGTAAAAACAAATGAAAAGGGCACCCGCCTGTGAATATTAATTAAAAAATGGCAAGAAAAATCCCAGAGCTCTGATTGGTCAGTGCCCAGCTTCACCAGTAATGTTAACTGAGCATAACATCACTGTATGACGGTCTGGCACTGTTCATTATCTTCTTACATTTCCATATACCAGATCCAGGATGGCTTGGTTGGTATTCTTCACTCATTTTTTGAGTATTATCTGCAAGCGGATTCTGCCTATGCAGGAGGTCGTCCTGTTCCACTTACCAATTTCAGAAAAAGAGATGTGCAAGAACAAGGGGGTGCAACTTGAAGATAGAGGGGGAAACAGCTCAGAGGTAATGTGAGGAAGTATTTTTTCACAGAGAGGGTTGTGAATGCATGAAATGGCCTTCCTGAGGAGGTTGTGGAGTCAAAAACAGTGGGGGAATTCAAGAATGCATGGGACAGACATAAGGCAATTTTAGTGGGGGTAGGGAGAAGTTGGCTGCTGGTTAACTAGGATCTGCAGCTTATCCATTAGATAGGGAAATGGGCAGAATGGGTGGGCCAAGAGGTCCTTATCTGCCATCAAATCTATGTTTTTATGTTCCTCCCATAGCATGGCATGTCTCCTGCCACCAGCATCCCTCCAGGCTTCTATGGAAAGGAATACACTAACTCAGCCAGCTGTGCACCCAGGATGAGGGACACAGGGGTGGCATACTGTGCACAACAGAAGTACAACCAGACAACATATGGGCCACCATGCCACACAGAAGTGAAGGGAGTCAAACAGCTACAAGGAAAGTGCATGAAACACAAAAACATAGACATTGTTGGCAGATAAGGACCACTAGGCCCATACAGTCTGCCCATAAGTCTTACTCTTGTTTGCGGCCTCTGACCCTACATTATTGACAGTTTACTCCTCTCCTGATATATGGAATGCCAGATTTAGTGTTGTAGACCTGAATAGTAGAGGACTGCAGATAGAATGAGTATGTCATGCTGCAAGGGAGCATGACAGAACCATGCAAGGGACACACAACACCAGCAGGTATGCAAGATGCGGAAACGCAGCACATGCAACAGCAGCACCAAGCCAAAGAATGATAGGCAGTGTAATGGCCCAGGTGGCTAGGAGATGCACCCACACACCTGCACCCTGAAGACCAGGAATGTAGCACACAGGCCAACAAAGGTGTGCAGGATAACAGACATCCATGAGTACCCTGGTCATTGGAAGGGGCAGGCCCAGGCACATACACACTTGGTACGTACAGCACAGCCGTATATGAACAGGACCATCATGCAGCACTGTGTGCAGCAGGCCGAGTAACACATGAGTGCAGTGATGTTGTACATGGGTGGGCACTTGACACACTGTAGCATGGTTACCACAACACTGGTGTGAGATGGAAAGTCACCCGGAGGCACCCACCATCCCAGCAGACACTGGTCCCACCCTAAAGTACAGGGTTTAATCTCATACAGTGCCAGTGCAGGACATTGGCCCTGCAAAGACCCATTCATGTTGTAATGTATGCATGGTTCTGCCTATGAACCATAGAATGATCACACTCTGGACATCACTGTGTTAGTTAGTAACTACTGACTATGCACCACAATGTCGATCACATATGGTACGGTATACTCAATGCCCATTAATAACTCCCCCTTCCATTGACACAATACCACACAAGTCCAGCTCTGGTGAGATGCAATGGCATGACACACAGTGTATATGGCACTAGAGATAGCACTGATGTGGGCAGTCTGCCACAGGTGTTTGCCACACATGGTATGTCACATAGGTGTACCTGTACAACAGTGACCCATGCTTGCCTCCGCCAGACAGATACACATATTTAGTTCTGACCATGTGGCACAACAAACCTGATGACAATGACATGTGTACCACCCAGGGTTGTGAGCATTACTACCAATGCCTTGGTGTACCAGCTCAGTGGCACAGGGGACATGGCACCAAACAAGTATAATGCATGCCAATGCACAGTACACACCCACAGGGCAGCATGTCTGTTGCAAAGACAAGTGAAGCAGTAGATTGCATGGTCCCTGACAAACCATGGTGTCAGTGGTGTGGTAGGACAATGTCCTAAGGGCCAGGTTAGTGCCCCTAACTACCACTGCATAAGTGCTGCCCCCACAGTCATGCATGTAATCCGTCAAGGCACATATGGACATCCTCCTCCATCAGCAGAAGCATGCAGCATAGTGTAGACGTGCAACCCAAACTGTAAAATACACCATGCAGGGTACTTACATGGACACACGTCCATGGACTGTCCTTCTGCTCCCTGGCCACACCAGGACCCATCATGACTGGGCATCCCCTCCCACTGTCACTAATCCTGGCTGCCCTGCTTTTGCTGTCTGCCCCTGGCCTGGCCTTGCTGAGCCCTGGTGTCTGTGGAGGAGGATGAAGAGACATGTGATCAGTAGCATGCTGCAGACTACATGGCACTTCATTATAAACCCTAAATAATACTAATGGTCAGATTTTCCAGTTCAGCCAGTTTGGTCAGGTAAATCAGTACCAGAACCAGAATCAAAAGTGTAATATACAGAGAATAATGCATGGAGTGGAGTGTATTATGAGAATTTAATACACACCTGAGGTGTGTAATGATACATAAACCCTGAAAGTGAAGCACAATACCCTCCACCTCATGCGTTTAGTTGTTATCATTTCTGTGTAGCAATAGTTTCCCACATGTGTCAGCTATACACCACTGAACACCTCAAAATACCTAGTAGAATTCATTTAGCCCCATGTCACATTCAACAGTGGTGCTGGATGCATACTTGTGCAATAGTAGGGGTGGACATCATACTGAAGGTGTAGGCCAACACAATGGCAGGACCTTGGAATCCACTCTGAAGAAAGAGGGGTTACTAGTGGGCTACCACAGGGTTCAGTACTGGGTCCAGTCCTTTTTAATGTCTTTATAAGTGACATTGCAGAGGGACTGGAAGGAAAAGTATGTTTTTTTGCAGATGACACAAAGATCTGCAATGGGGTTGATACACAAGGAGGCGTGGAAAGGATGAGAAGGGACTTGGCAAGGTTGGAGGAATGGTCGAAAGTATGGCAGCTAGGATTCACGCAAAGAAGTGCAAAATAATGCACCTGGGAAACAAAACCAAGGGAAGATTACACAGTGTGGGGGTAGTAACAGCAACAAAAAGGAAAGGGGGTAATCATATCAAATGACCTTTAGGTTAACAAGCAATGTGAGAAAGGAGTAGGGAGGGCTGGGGGTATACTGGGATGCATAGAGAGAGGCATCACCAGCAGAAAACAGGAAGTTGTTATCCCTCTGTACAGACAGTTGGTTAGACCCCATCTGGAGTACTGCATCCAGTTATGGAGACCCCATCTCCGCAAGGACATAGACAGGATAGAGGCAGTCCAGAGGAGGGCAACTAAAATGGTGCAGGGTCTGCAAGAGAAGCCATATGAGGAGAGACTAAAGGAGCTTAATATGTATACCCTTGAGGAAAGGAGGGAGAGGGGGACATGATAGAAACTTTTAAGTACCTCAGTGGAATCAACAAAGTCCAAGAGGGTAGCATCTTTCAGAAAAAGAGACCTTCAAGAACAAGGGACACAATTTAAAAATGGGGGCAGTCAGGGCAATGGAGGAAGTATTTTTTCACAGAGAGGGTAGTGGATGCATGGAACAGCCTTCCTGAGGAGGTGTGGGGTCTATGACTGTGGGGAATTCAAGAATGCATGGGACAGACATAAGGCAATTCGTGTGGGGGGTAGGAAGAAATAGGCTGTTGGTTAACTAGGCTCTGGCGGCTTATCCTGTAGGTAGGGAAATGGGCAGACTAGGTGGGCCAAGCGGTCCTTATCTGCCGTCAAAGTCTATGTTTCTGTGTTTCTATGTTTCTATGACCTAGAGTGGCACACTTACTCCAGTATACTAGTATACTGTACCATGCATTACGTGGCATATGCGTACTGTCACCCATACTACATAACATGGACAGTGTACACAGAATAGACAGTGGACTCTGCAAATTACTGTTCGGTATACTGCCATCCTGGCTACAAGCAGACCACATGTTACATGATATATTCTTCCAACTTGACACACCAACCATAGATGGAGAGCAAACACCTATCACTGTGGTAGTACACAACCTCAGTGTTATGCCAAGAGCATGGCCCCCAGATCCACAGTGGGTCCTGTATAGTACAGGGCAATAGGAACATCTACTGGGACATTAGTCCCATACACCTGCACTGGTTATATAGATGAATACAGTGGAACAGGTCCTAAAGGACAGAGCGGACACAACAGGGACACACAGGTACAGTGCACATTCCCTCTGAGACAGCAACCCAGAAGTCCAGTATTATGGAAACAGTACTGCACACAAGACACCACAGCAACATCTCATTCACTAAAAATACCACCAACAGCTTAATCTGGTTCAAGGTCAGTTAGCATTCATCTGTATCCCCTTCCCCCGGGTCGTGCCTGAAAATAGGCAGGATTTGTCTAGTGCACTTACCCGGTCAACAAAAACTAAATAAATAAATAAACCATACAGTACATACAGCATGCTGTACTCACCTGGCTGTGGTGCAGTGCCTCTGTCTACCATAACCCTCAGCTGCTGCAGGTGCCTGGACTCCCTCCGTGACAGATCATTGAACCTGTTTCGGCTCTGGTACCTTATCCAGACCACTCCAGTGTACCATGCAAGGGGTGCATTGCCACAGATGCCCAGATTTTACACTTGGGCTTGTCTGCTGCCTCTTTCTCCTCACACCACCAGGTCCATGAGACTGGCTAGCTCTGTGGCATGCCTGGAGGTGTCTCCCTGGTGAACAGCCCTCCTTCTTCTGACTGCTATTGTGGTTAATTGCCTAGTACCAGCCCTCATACCCAGCTAGTGACAAGTCCCTGGCTCTATGGATGTAGCCTGCCATTTGTGTAACACATTTTGGCAGTAGCACTGGGATAACATCGATTAGTGGAGCACTATGTGTGTTTCTGTTTGGAGGAGGAGCCATTTGCACATGGCAGGAACTGAGTCACACATGCACATGGTGCACATGCGCTGTATCCCGCTGCACACCTGCAAGGCCATAGTGCATTATCATAGTGTGCATGCCATTGCAGTATCATGACATTGACAACAGTTGTGTGACATTACGTCTGTGCCACATGGAGGAGATAGCACTAGTTCTATATCAGTGCTATCGCGAGTGCTAATATGTTTGGGGCAAACCTATAATATTCAAACAGTCTATGCAAGTGAGCAATTTTTGCAGCTGGAAGGCAAAATCCACATTTTCATGTCATTACTGGAATGTATGTAGTCATCTATATGCCTACTTGCACCTGGAGCATATCAGAGGAGTAAAGGGCACCACACAGATTCCACAGAGGTACTGCAGATGGCTAGAGGTAAGAGCATTGTGGAAAGGTCTACAGTAGGGACGTAGTGATAATAGCATTGTGTTTATGCTAAATCAGGAGTATACTATGGCTGTATCTGCACAAGGCCAAGGGCTGTGTTAGGGAGGCTGGTAGCTGTGTGTTGGGCCGTGCAGAAATACTTACGTGTCTTTGCCAGGGGGCACTGAGGTCTGTATGCCACTGAACCTCTGGTTTGTGCTGTGCTGTGTATACAACATTCAGTGCTGTTTGTCTCTCCATTTCCAACAGGTACCATGAATAACACAGAGAGGCACTGTAAATGCAAATTCTCAGACAAGGTACCAGCCCTGGCCCAGGCCTACATGGCAAGAGAGAGAGAACCTCATCATCAAGAGGAGGAGGAGGAGGAAGATCAGTAATGCCTGGGACAAGATTATGGGGACCATGAATGCAGTGAGCAGAAGAGACTGGTCACTATAGGAGGTGAGGAAGTGGCTCACCAACTTCAAAAAACAGACCAAAGCATTTATAGTCTAGGCCTGGGCAAAATCTTCAGGCCTCTGGCTGTGGCTCCAGCAGTGCAGTGCCCCAGCCTTTTTTCAAGGAGGTGATGGTTGCTACATTGTGTCAGGTGGAAGTGACTGGCATCCTGGGGGGTGGGTTTGAGACCCAGGCTGGACTGGCACAGCCATATGAGTGACTGTGTTAGTCCCATCACATTTGGCTTCTATGCGTACATCCACCAGGGGTGTTGTGGTTTGCATGCCTATAGGTGGGAGGGGAGGTGACATAGGACATGGGCAGACAAGCAAAGTGTGCAGGCACAGGATGTACTGCACAGATCTGTGGTCTGTGTACACAGGCTACCATAGCCCTTTATATGCATCCTGCATTGTCCACGGGACACCACCCACATGGGACATCACTGCTGCATTCCCTGTCTGTAATGATGTACCCATTTTTCAGAGTGGGACCAGCCCATCAGGATGTTTTGACTTTTCCTTGTGTTTCTCCCTCAGTTGGGTTTCTTGTCACCGTCTACCCTCTGCATCTGCTTGCGTGTATCTTCTATTTGAATAGAGTACTGCAGGTATCAGTAGGAGGCACACAGAGAGCTAATGTATCACATTTACATGAGATAGTCACATACCTGCATCGTCTGGTAGCCTCCCTGCTTACCGAACTGGTGCACAAAATGACTTTGTCGGCTCAGTTCTGTGGGGCTCAGCTGATGCTGGATGTGGCACGATGACCAAGTGCCGAAGGAGGCAAGGCAGTCCAAATGTTGTTGGAACAAACTGCGGCAAGTGATATCAGGCAAACCAGGTAACTGGCTTGACTTGTAGGTGATAAAGACTGTAGCTGCTGCTGTAGTAACTGAGTTCCAGAAGTGCAGCTGTGCTTTTGAGATGTAAGTTTTTGCCCTTTAGTCAGCTGATCTTCTGCACCACCCAATATCCCCCCCCCCCGCTTACTGAACTGGTGCACAAAAATGTGAGAGCTAGTACTTTTGCCTTGTGCCATAGTTTGTCTCTAGCACACAGCTGGGCAATGAGAGGTGGCATTATCCAGGACTTATGAGATCCTCTGACCTTTCTATTCATAATGGGGGCAGAGATATCACAGGCAGCACTGAATGTCTTGATGAAGTATTCTCATGCGACATTGACATCCACTGCAGAAAAGATGGCAGACCAATTCTGCTGCTTAAGGAGTTCTTTTAGGGTTCCCAGTCGCCCTTTTCTTAGAATTTGTGATGTAATCACTTTTGCTGGGAGTCTAGGTGACTTTTTAGTCCAAGTACAGAGGATGGGGGAGTGGTCACTTATGGACTCTGGGAGAACAACTGTGCGGGTGATCCACTCTGGGTGGTTTGTTAGCAAAACCAGTTCTCTGTTTCAGAAAGGGGTTGGGGGATAAAATGAATAAACTGCAGACAGTAGTTCTCAAACAGTAAAAATGCACTTTTAATTTTCATATGGCCCACAATCCCTATGTTTCAAATAAAGGGAGGCTTCATCAGGAGATGCCTTTTGAACCTGATAAATATATAAGTATATAACATCAATACACTGTCCACATATTATGTTCCAGAAAACCTAAAAAAAATGTTTGGTTTGTTAGCTGCCAGTCCAGTAAGGTGCTGGTCCCAGTTCGGTAGTTAGTGCATGTGGGGGAATCCACTAACTGGTCAATGTTTATTGCAGAGATGGCATCTCTGTAAGGAGTGGCATCATGAGACAGCCAATTTATATTGAAATCACCCATCACTAGTACACTGGAGTTAAGGTGGAGGTCTGAGAGGTGCTCATGAAGCACTTTAAATCCTTCCGCCTGTTCCTTGGGCAGGATGTAGACCGAGTTAAGGGTTATTCCCTGCCTTTGTGCCCCAAGGATTAATTTTACTTATAATATTTGTACATTGCTTCTTGTTTTTATTTGTGGCAGGACCCATTCCTGCAGGTGGCTCTTAATATATATGATACATCCTTTTCCCTTCTTACCCATTCTATCTAGTCTGAATAAAGTATAGCCTACTAGTGTCAGTGGTCCTTGGTGTGAGCCAAGTCTCAACCACTGACAGGACATTGGGGTTATGCTGTGCTACCCACACTTGCAGCACTTCAAATTTGGACAGCAGGCTGAAGATATTGATTGAGGCAACTGTGACCATGCCATGCTTCTCAGTGGGATACGCACCTATTGTTTTAGGGCCTGGGCTGGGATGAATATTACCTGATAGGAGCAGTAGCAGCCAAATCAGCCTGGTTGCCTGCAACCTAAAGTGTTTTAGTGCTTGAGAGTGAACACGGCAAATTGAAGATCATTTAGCATTTTTACTTGATAACAGGAGCTTATTGGTGATTGGGAGAGGGAGGGGGTTACTGGTGTCTAATGGGGATGGTATCAGCCCACGCTTGTGCAGGCAACCAGCAAATATCAAGATCGCTGGGGCAGCTGTTGAATTAGGGCAACTATTACTATGTGATAATATTATTATGCTTTTATTATCATGAAAAGTAGTATGTAGTGAGAGGAGCAGCAGCATCATAGGTAATACCATTAGGAAGGGCTAGTGTCTAAGGGGCTGCATGTGTTTCCCTTATTAGAGAGGGCAGTTTGGTTGCTACACTACAACTGGATGTTGTCCTAGTATTAGTATGGATGCAAATTGCAATGAGATTGTCCCTTTGAAAAAGGGAGTGTGCCTTGTGCTGGCACAGAATGTGTCAGAGTGAGTGGAGGGTGGAGCAGCGGCTTTGACTGGAGCACTGCACTGTAGGATTTCAGGGTAAGAAGTTAGAAGCAATGGTGGAGTTCAGGGCCATGGATGCCATGGGCTGGCCAAAACATGGAGAGCATGTTCAGGACATTGTGCACTGAGTGCCCCAACCCCTGATGTTATATGTCATCTTACACCAGGAATCCTACTGAGAGATTTAGGGGCACACCAGGCTATGTGTGTTTCTTATTCTAAGTTTCTTGATTCTGTGTGTGCTATTTAAAGTCAATAATTTTTGCTACAGTGTAGTATATTTAATAGATTAGGTATCCATAGAAGACACTGCATTTTTTTCCTTTAATTTTTTATGCTGGCTTGCGCGCATGCACAAGCAACATTTTTCAATAGTAGCACTGTACTAGCACTTTCAAAGGTGTGTCAGTGTTGTGGTGAATCCAGGGGATGCTTTAGCCAGTGTGTCCCTCAGCTACCAACCAGTGAGTATGCTGCCAATGACAACAGTTTCAGAGAGTGCCACCAACTTGAAAGAAATCCACTGCTGCAATGATAGACAGACTTGTCATTGCAGTGGCAGATCTGACATGCCTCCATTATGTGCTATTCCTGGTGAAACATTTCAAAAAACATGGCAGCAGCTCTCACCATCTGCCTCTTGCAATTCCTAAAAAGCTGACTTCGGGGGTGCCCAATCCCCCTGTGGGCATGCCCACTTCCCAGTTCAATTTGTTTGTCAAAGGGAGTACCCAATCCCCATTGACATAATGCCCCCCAAGGTTTATTTGTCTGCCAATGGGGGTGCCCAGTCCCCCTCGGCATCAGGCCCCCCCAACACAGTCATATAAAGAAAAGGCAGGTGCTCAAAGTACTGAAAACTCTAGTGAAAAGTTTTAAGTCAGCAGAACTCCTTGCAGACCAAGCCCTGTGCTTCAACTCTAAAGTAAGTCTTCCTAAGGGGCGGATCTGAAACACCCACAAATGTGACATCATTTATATTACACATAATGACACACAATCAAAGTGATAATGACACATTTAAAGAGACACTTAACAAATTCATCTAAAGTTAATCAGAGCATTACAAAAAACCTTAAGCTTAGGTACTGTATTTTAGTTCAATCATATATTTATCAAACTATTAGCATCATGCTATCTAACTTTTAATAGATACAGTACTAGCTAAATTCCATCAGTCATGAATTACTTTTCAAAATAAAAAAATTAAAAAACTCACTCATCATAGATAAGAAGAATCTTAAACAGTTCATACATTTAAATGGGTGGGAGAGGACAAAGTAATAAAAAAGAAGAAAGGAAAAAAAGAAAAAGTAAGGAGGGAGGGAGTATAGTGGTGGTGGGGGAGGAGAGAAAGAAAAATAAAATGTGAATATACTAAACTTCCTGAGGATATATTTGATTTACTGCATGGCTGTTCTAAAAATGAAAAGTAAGTTTGAAAGCCTAATCCAGTGTAAGGCCACTATTATGCATACTGGACTTTTATTAAGTAAAATCCAAATTGCATGTAAATTTATTATGATATAAAAGTATCAATAGAACAAACCAAAAGATTACAAGAAATCAAAATTAAACTCGTCATAATTTGTTTAGATATTAGTTCAAGAAAGCAAAAATGGAAAAAGGGGGGATAAATAGAGAGAGAAAAATATGAGATAGAGGGTCACTCATGAAATAAATCATAAGTTAAACCTTTATGTTATAAAAACAGAATGAAATCAACTTATTCATTTAGACCAATTGGAACTACAGTGTCTAAAGTCACAATCCACTTAGTTTCCTTTTGTAGCAGAGTATTAACTCTATTACCTCCTGTTGGATGTCTAGGGACATGTTCCAGGGCTGTAAAGTGTAAAGTATCAGGGTTACCCTGATGACATTCACAAAAATGGGCTCCAATGGAGTTGTGCATATTGCCATTTACTATAGCTCTAACATGTTATTGAATTCTTAATTTAATAATCTTTGTTGTTCTCCCTATACAGTACATTGGACAATCGCACCAACATATATACATCACAAATGGTGTGATGCAAGTAATGAATTGCGCAATTTCCAATGATCTTTCATCTTTATGGAAAATATTTTCTGTCCAAGCATATTTGCAAATATTGCACCTTCCACATTTGTGGAAACCAAGTGTTTTTTTCCTAGCCATTTTTAATCAGAATGGGAAGAATCACTAGATTACACAAAATGACTATGTAAAATTTTTTCTCCTACATTTTCCCTTTAGAAAAAGTAACTCTAGCTTTATTTAAAACCTTATTTTTAAGACTTGGATCTGTAAGCAAAATTGGCCAGTTTTTATGAACCAGGTTCTCCACTCTTCCTGCCACTTGACTAAATTCGGTAACAAAAGTCACAATTTTGTTTTTATTTCACTCTTATCAGATAGGTTTCCTCTCTTTGGTTTCAATAGATCAAATCTATTTAACAATTTTACTTTCTGGTGGGCTTCAGTTAGCACCCCCATTGAGTAAGCCCTCTCCCTAAGCTTCGACTTTAAATCATCTGCTGAATCATCAAAATCTTGCTCAAAAATACAATTAGGTTTCAGTCTTATGAGTTCCCCATATGGAATAGATTCAATTATTTTTTTAGGATGTGAACTCTGAGCATGAAGTATATTATTGGCAGCTGTACTTTTTCTAAAGCCCTTAGTAATTACTCTCTCACCACTTCTTCCTTCCAATTCTAAATCAAAAAATGTGATTTTATGTTTATCATGTGAACAGGTGAATGTAAGGCTCAAATCTTTCTGATTCAAATAAGTCATAAATTCTGAGATCTCATTTTCAGAACCTTTCCAGACAATAATCACATCGTCAGTAAATCTACTAAGTATCCAGGTACTTTGCAAACCTATTTCCTATACTGTTAACAAACTTAAGTTCAAAATAACCCATAAAAAGATTAGTATAAGATAGGGCAAACGCTACCCTCATCTCTGTACCACAAGATTGTAAATAGTATTCTTTATTAAAAATAAAATAGTTATGAGTTAAAGCAAAGTCTATTGCCCAATATAAAAAATGTGTGGAAATTAACTTCTGATCGTTAAAGAAAAACTCAGTTGCTTTAATTCCCAGGCCATGCCTTATGGAAGTATAAAGACTACACACATCAGTTATCACCCAACTATAATTTGCATCCCATATTTTGTCTTTAAATTTATCCAATAAATCCATACTATCTCTGATATATGAATCCAACTGAAGAACCTTAGGCTGAAGAAAACTATCTATAAACAAGCCTAAGTGGTGGGTGAGGGAACCAATACCCAAAATAATTAGCCTTCTGGGCAGGTTGTTTGTGTCTTTATGGATCTTTGGTAAAAAATAAAAAGTTGAAATAACTGGAAAATCTGTTTTGATAAATTCTGCTTCTTGTTTAGTAAGCCATCCACAATATAACCCCCAATCCAAAAATTCACATAACTCAGCTTGAAATTTGACAGTAGGATCTCTCATCAGTTTTTTTATAGATATTCTGATCCTCTAAAAGTTCTAAGCATTTGCCTTTATAAAACACCTCTGTCATTAGCAACAAGATGGAAGATCTGGAGGCTGTCATGGTGCAGTCAGACCTGGACATTGTGGCCATCACTGAAACCTGGTGTAATGATAACCACGACTGGGAGTTGGCCATACCTGGCTACAACATATTCAGAAGAGACAGGGCAGGCAGAAAGGGAGGAGGAGTGGCACTGTATGTGAAAAATGACATAAGGGCCACAGAGATCCAGGAGGAACAAAATGGGGGAGAGATACTGTGGGTTAAGCTGGAAAGGAAAATGGGGCCAGCCATCCCCACAGGTGTGGTCTATAGACCACCATCCCAGGAGGAAGAAACAGATAGGGAGCTGATGCTAGCCATCCAGAGGATGGCAGACAAGGGTGAGGTAGTACTGGTTGGAGACTCAATATTCCAGACGTGGACTGGAGCATCCCAGCAGCAGCATCAACTAGGAGCAGATTTATCCTGGACTCCCTTCAGGGTGCCTTCCTCAAGCAACTGGTCATGGAACCAACTCGGCAGAAGGCAATACTGGACCTTGTGCTCACAAACAGGGACAGTGTGATGGGGTAAGAGTGGGGAGCACCTGGGAACAGTGACCACCAGTCACTGTGGTTTGAAATCACAGAAAGAGCAGAACCAAACCACACAAAACACGATTCTGGATTTTAGGGGGCAAACTTTCAGAAAATGGGGAGATACTTGAAAGAGGCATTAAGGGAATGGGGCAGGAATCAGGGATTGAGGAACAGTGGAAGTATTTAAATGGGGATTACAAGAGCAACAGAATTATGTATTAAGCAGGTTAGCAAAAGGAAAAGGAAGAGGAGACCATTATGGTTTTCCAAAGAGGTAGCAAAGAAAGTGAAAGCCAAAAAGATTGCATTCAGGCAATACAAAAGACACAGGCAGAAGGGGATAGGAGAAGTACCAGGAGAAGCAAAGGGAGGCAGGGAGGTCAGTAAGGGAAGCCAAAGCTCAGACAGAAGAACACATTGCCAAAATCAGTGGGTAGAGGGACAAACCTTTTACAGGTACATAAATGAAAAGAAAGGCAAAGGGAGGGATAGTGAGACTGAAGGGGAGGATGGGGCTGTGTGGAGGATGACAACAGTAAAGCTGACATATTGAAGAGGTATTTCTGCTCAGTCTTTACTGAGGAAGAGGAGGGTAATGGGTCTGAATGGAGTACAAGGGGTGAGAATGGTGCAGAAATGGACACAAGTCCTTTACATGAGAAAGGGTCCTGAAGGAACTGGAAGTAATAAGAGTTGATAAAGCAACGGGGCCAGATGGGGTGCACCCCAGGATCCTTAAAGAACTAAGAGAGGTGGTGGCTGAACCTCTTGCTATCCTGTTTAGCAGATCACTAGAAACAGGGGAGGTACCCAAAGACTGAGGATAGCAGATGTAGTCCCCTTATACAAAAGTGGGAACAAGAGGAGGGAACTACAGACTCAGTCAGCCTCCTCGGTAGTGGGGAGATCATGGAAGCACTACTGAAGGAGAGATTGGTGGAACATCTGGGTTGTCAATGGACTACAGGACCCAAGGCAGCATGGTTTCACCAGGGGAAGGTCATGTTAGACCAACCTCATTGAATTTTTGACTGGGTGACTAGGAGGTGGATCAGGGAGGGCAGTGGACATGGCCTATCTGGACTTCAGCAAGGCCTTTGACACTGTGCCACATAGAAGACTATTGCACAAACTGGGGAATATGGGTGTGGGCAGGACAGTAGTGTGGTGGGTAGGTAACTGGCTGGGCAGCAGGACACAGAGGGTGGTGGTAAATGGCTGTCACCCACAGAGGGAAGAGTGACCAGTGGGTACCACAGGGATCAGTGCTGGGACCGGTACTATTCAATATCTTCATCAGTGACATTGCGCAGGACCTAGAAGGCAGAATTTCACTGTTCGCTGATGACACAAAGCTCTGTAACAGAGTAGACACACCAGAGGGTGTAGACAGAATGAGAAGGACCTGCAGAAACTTGAAGAATGGTCAGGGGTTTGGCAGTTGAAATTCAATGCAAGGAAGTGCAAGATAATGCATATGGGGTACAAAAACCCTGGCACAATATATCAGTTGGGGGTGAGGATATAGCATGCACCAAGCAGGAAAGGGATCTTGGAGTTATCATCTCTGATGACCTCAAGGTAGGAAACAGTGTGACAAGGCAGGTAGTAAATAGGATGCTGGGATGCAAGGCAGGGCATCACCAGCAGGAAAAGGAGGTCATAATTCCACTGTACAAGACACTAGTGAGGCCGCACCTGGAGTACACTGTGCAGTTCTGGAGACCTTACCTATGTAAGGACACAGATAGGGTAGAGAAGGTTCAGAGGAGGGCAACAAAGATGGTGCATGGATTGCATCACAAGTCCTATGAGGACAGGTTGAAGGTACTGAACATGTACTCCTGGAGGAGAGGAGGGAGAGAGAGGATATGATAGAGACATACAAGTATCTTACAGGGAGGAACAGGGTGCAGGAATGCACTATTTTTAAGCGAAAAAGATGTTCCAGGACTAGAGGGCATGGGATGAAGTTGGAGGGAGAGACGATTCAGACAAACGTGAGGAAGAATTTCTTCACAAGCGGGTGGTGGACAAGTGGAACACCCTGCCAGAGGAAGTGGTGGGGCTGAAACAATCAGGATTTAAGAATGCATGGGATAGACATAAAGGAATTCTGGAGGTCAGGGGTAAGGGGCAACAGACTTCCTGGAAAACATAAACTGAACTTACAAACTTAAATGGGCAGACTGGGTGGGCCATAGGCCCTTATCTGCCGACACTGTCTATGTATCTATGTATCTATGTATTAACACTACTTCATTGCCCTTGTCTGACTTCTTTATTACAATACCTTTTAAATGTTCTAACTCCTTCAAAGCCTAACTTTCTTGATACTCATATTTCTATGGTATCTAGTATTTGAATTATCAAATATTTTGTTTACATCAGACAGCAATCGTTTTCCAAAAATAGTAATTACAGGACTATACACTTGGGGACAAAATATAGATTTAGGCTTAAATTTAAAGCGTTCAGAACTCCAACTCTCACTAACCTCACTACCACCTGATGCTTCTTCAAGTAAAGCAGAGACATCAATTTCATCAATTACATTGAAGTCCCAATTGGATTCGTCCCAAGTAGTTGAAATTCTATCTGGAAAATCCACCAAGTTAAGTTCATCAGACAATAGTACTGGTTCTTCAATAATATTTGACACAGCTTGATCTCTTCCATATTTCCAAACAATGTTTTTTTGCCAAAAAAAAAAATATTTTAACTTCAATTTGCGAACAAGTTTAAATGTGTCCATTTTAATTTTTAACTTGTCAGGTAAATTTGTAGGAACAAAAGTCAAGCCTTTGTGTAGAACTTGAATTTGTGGATTAGTCAGCTTTAAATTAGTTAAATTTAAGATTTCAATTCCTTGTTCCTCAGCAATCTCTGTTGGGCCAGTTGATTTATGTCCACATTTCCTTCCCCTGCGCGTTTTCTGGTGTGGTCTCTTACATTTTTGGGGATAACTCCCAAAGTTCTCTTTTCCTCTTCTCTCACTCTCAGCTCTTCTTCTGCTAAAAAAACTTTTTCTGTAATATTTGAAGCGCCAATGTTAGTTTCTTTGTTGGTATCTGAAACGGTCTTCTCTTCATTAAAAGTAACTTATTTTTTTATTTTGATGACCTCTGGTTTGGTTTCTATTCCAATTTCGATTAGCAGATCTAGAGCGACCCCTGCTGCTAGAACGATCTCTTCTCTCCTACACAAAGACTTCTTGTCTTGAATAATCACCCATGTCTCTATTAATTTTAGATAATTTCCTTATAATGAGGTCTTTTTCATGTTTGTTTATTTTTTCAAATAAAACTTAATCAAACTGTCAAAATCTTTTTTATTTTTAAGCACCTTCAACTTGGCTTGGATTTTTTAATTTCAAAGTTTGTTTCAAGCTGTATGTGTGAATCTCTCTTAATGAGTGCTTTAAGCCAGCTGTTGACACAGTCACACTTTATTTGCTGATGGGATGCCCAATCTCTGTCGGCTCCAGTCCCCCAAAAAAAAACAGGTGGCACACTGAAAGCCCACCCCAGTGTGCCTAAATGTCTTAGTGTCACCTGTAAAAACAAAAACCTTCCTCCAAAGTTTTTTTCCCCTGAAAAACAAGAAAATGGCCCCTCATTGTCCACAGCATCCCCCAACCCTCACCTACCCTCTGTGCACCCCACCTCCCCCCAACCCCATACTTACCTCTGAAGATTTGTGCGATGATCTTCAGTGGAGTGGGAACACGTCTCCACTCTTCAAAGTCGACTGCAAACTGAAGAAATGCCGGTAAGCTGTATAATGGCATAAATGGGGGGGGGGTTCAACTTAGGTTGATATTGTGGCCATTTTTTTGACTTTTGGCTCTAAATTTCCAACATGGGGTTCTTGGGACCACACCTTATGAAATCAGTCACCGTCATTTCGTTATTTGGTCCCAAAAGATGAGTTCGCAGTCACTGCATGGAATCACCTTTCAGGACCAATTAACAAAACAACAGTGTCACTGTTCATGAGGTGGGCTCCCAAAAATCCTATGTTGCAAATTTGGTGAAAAAATTCCAAAAAATGACTGTGTTACGAGCATGCACTGTGCAGTTTCCATGCACGCTCACAACTTCAAGAATTGTTAATATTTTCACTCCAGATTTTCAACATTACCATTTTTTCACACCTACTTATGAACAGTACAGCTGTCATTTTTCACATCCTGCCCAAAATGTGTTTTTGCACATGCGGCGCACAATGGCACGATCGCTGTGGGAAATCAATGTTCGGGACAGATTAAGAAAATCACAGTGAAACTATTCATGAGCAGAGGTCCCAAAATGCCTATGTTGAAAATTTGGTGAAAAGAATTCAAAAAAATGACTATGCCACAAGTGTGCATTGCGCAGTTTCCATGTATGCTCATAACTTCAAGAGTTTTTAATATTTTCACTCCAGATTTTCAACACTGTCATTTCTGCACACCTCCATATGAACAGTACAGCTGTTATTTTTCACATCCTTCCCAAAAAATGTTTTCACACCTGTGGCGCTCAACGTTTGAGGTCACTGTGCGAAATCAAATTTCAGGACAAAGTAACAAAATCACAGTGCCACTGTTCATGAGAAGAGGTCCCAAAATGCCCGTGTTTAAAATCTGATAAAAACAATCCCAAAAATGACCGCATTATGGGTGTGCATTGCGCAGTATCTACGCACGTTCGTAAGTTTTCAAATTTTTCATATTTTCTCTCCAGATTTTCAACATTGTCTTTTTTTTGACATCTCTTCATGAACAGTACAGCTGCCATTTTTTGCATCCTGCCAGAAATGTATTTCTGTACCTGTAGCTTCCAATGGCACAGTTGCTGTGAAAAATCACCTTTCAGGATTGAGTAACAAAATGATAGCACCACTGTTCATGAGGTGGAGCCCCAAAAAGCCACTGTTGAAAATTTGGAGTGAAAATTCCAGCAAACACCTGGGGTGTTAAGGTTTTCATCCATACACCAACCCTGTAGAGACTGACAGATGTCAGGGACATAACTTGGGTTCATTGGTCATAATGTTCACAGAATTCTACCCCCACCCCTCCACCCTACAGCCACTGACAGGCATTGAGGTGTGCCTTGGGTTCCGTCACCCTAGCGTTCACCCCATTCTCCTATATTGCACCCATCTCAGCTTATTTCCTTATGGAATGGGGTGAATATAAAGGCTGAATACCCCAATGCACACCCCGACACCTATCGCTCTCTACAGGGTGGGATCAGTGTTATGGCAGACCCAAAGCCACACTCGCAATGCCTTTCAGTCTCTGCCGGGGGGGTTGGCGTTACTTCAGTACTTCTTCACTGCCATTCCTATTTTGAATTTTTAACTCCTGCACTGCTAATGACAATGCCAGCAAGCCAACATTCGGCATTGACAAATGCTTGTTTAATTGCTGAGAGACAACATCAGACAGGTCATATGGACACCAAACCTCCAGGAGTACTAGTAAGGAATTCACAAAATCTCACAGTACAGATTCTAGGGTAATGCAATATGCAACAGATTAAATACATAGAGAATAATAAACATCAAAGTGTGAAGAACAAGATGGTTCACAAAACCTTGTTGGTGTTGTAACATCATTTGGCATGATGACAGCGTAATGTGGATGCCTCAGAAATGTCATGACACCAGTGAGGTGTGTGATCTAGTGAGTTGTGAACACCTTGGTGTTTTTTATGTGTTTATAATACTTTATGTCTTTATTTCTGTTTGTAATGCCAACCCATGGCTATTGGGTGCTAAGGGAGCCCTCCACATGGGAGGGACAGGCCAGTGTTCGTAACAGGTTTGGTGGTATCATGGGGCAAAGAACGTGCTCATGAGCATCATGCAACTTTAACTAGAGTGGAGCCAGCCAGAATTCAAAACTGCATCCTGTGACACTGCATGACAAAAGGATTCACCGCTGTTAAAATTGCCTTGTTTACTGCTGCAACTCTGCTGTGGCATATTGTGGTTTTGTGTTGCGAACTGGCCTGTACCGCTATGTATAAAAAAAAAAACTAATTGTCTACTCAACCTTCCCCAGTCAGGCTGCAGCAGAGGTTTATTTGCCTCTTAGACACTATTGGCAGGCATTAGTTGGTGCTTCCACAGGCAGCTTCCTCCTGGGAGGTTGTTGTATTCCCCTTTTGAGCTTCCAGATCGCATCACCTATCATCACAGCCATTTATAGAGGTGTGCTGTTAGATATTTCAGTTCAGGTTAGATCAGGTGCTTTCGTCAGGCACCAGGTCCCTGGGCAGACAAGCTGCAGTGTATGGAACTCCTCTAGACAACATGTACTGTCTTACTTGGCAGTATTCAGCAAACATGTGTGATCTTCCAAACCAGAAAGGCTTGGTGGTTTATGAGGATTGCTCCTTGATTGCCCCACAGATAGTCCTACTTTCCTCCATAGAACACCACCTTCTTCCATCCAGGATAACATCTGGATGCTGCAGTATGTCTCTCTCTCTCTTAGCACTTTTAACATGTCTTCTACTTTGGGAGGATCCATTAGGGGAACCCCAAATATAATTCACTATTCATTTTTGTCCAGTCGCATACAATGTGGCTACTTGTCATTCTCATTCCTCTTCTCTTTCACTTAAGCTCTTCTTACATCTAGGTACCCTCTCTTCTGTGGACCCTAGGCAAGGGATCCCTCTATCTATCTGGTACCATAACTTCCAGTAACTGAACTCTGTTACAGTTCCTCTCTTTTCAGCTGCTCTCATACCATTTCCTGGGCAGTGTTACATACTTTGAACTCTCTCTCTAATGTCAGCTCTGTGTAGCCCCCCAAAAGTGCAGTCTAACTTTATGGGTTTCATGGGGATCAACCTGTCTTGACCTCCCTGTCCCCTGATCTAGGGACTAAAGGATGGATGTGGGGGCCAAGCTAGTAACTGGAAGCAGGAAGCTTCCATTTTTCAGTCTTGACAGGCCAAAATATCTTCGTAGCCAGTAAACCCTAGGGTGATGTGGTACCCAGACCCAGAATAGGCAATGGAGCCGGGACCGAAGAGAATCAATGCAAGTAGAGATGGTGCATTGGTGGATGTGGTATTCTTGGATTTCACAAAAGACTTGACAAGGTACTACATAGGGAACTAACTGATGCATTGATAGACATGCAGATACATGGAAGAATTACCAGGTGGATTGCATCCTGGTTGACTGACAGGAGGCAGGGGGTGTGCATAAGGGGTATACACTCTAATTGGTCCAGAGTAACTAGTGGAGTACCCCAGGGATCCATTTTTGGGCTGTGCATATTTACAGTAACTTATATGTAATCGCCCCCTCCCGATATTTATTGGTATGCCTAATGTTATTTGAACGGGAGTGGGGGCACTACACAGACAGAAACACAGTCTCAGAAAAATATTGCACTCATTACCTGGGTTCAGCTGAGATGTCTTCAGGGGTGCCAGCCTTACTTAGCAGTGAAGGTCATACATCAGCTGTTGGGGCAACTTGATTAGCGCAGAGACACAATGGGCAAAATGATTAAGTGCATTGTCCACTCCAAGGTAAAAGAAGAAAAAAAAAAACATGATTTAATTTATCAGTTTTGATTAACTCACTCCATGGAGCAGTGAGTGGAATTCACAAGGTGGGCAACCATTAGGGTGACTTGCCCAATACAGTCTGCAGCAAACCTTTAGTTGTTAGAAGTTTTTAATACTGCAGTGCTGCCTCAGGGCCAAACAGGCTCCTTCATCCTGGCAGCAGCAAACAGAGCAGGTCCAAATGCAAGGCCATAAGCTGGAGTTTCTTTTCCCAAAACTTCTCTCCTGCACACAGCTTACTTTTCACACTCACTTCCTGGAACACAAGCTGGCAAAACTGCATAGACAGCTACAAATAAATAGAGCAGTGGAAACTGCAAGTGGTACTCCCAGCACCAGTGGTTCAAATCCAGAGCTAACAAAATGGTTAGTCTCTGAACAGCAAACTGAGTCCCACAGGAATTACCAAGTCCCCTTTATCCTAAGCTTCATGCAGCTCCAAGCATCCTAGGGAATTTCTGCTTATCTCTGGCAGCCCTGGAGACCCAAGCAATGCTCCACTCTTAGGCTGAATAGGCTTCCCAGCTCCTCCTGGCCAGGCTGAAGTGCCACCGGAAAGGGAGACAGGCTGCCACCACTGCACTCCCTGAAATATGGACTGCCACCACTGTGCTGCCCCAGTGACCTAGCAAGGAATCTACTTTGCTCTTGCTCGAGGATGAGAAATATGGATGCAGGGCCCCCCCCAACCCCACCAAGATGCCAGAGTCGCAAGGTGGGCCACTAACTTTCTCCCTGGGCTCTGGCTCCCCATAAGACACAGGTGGTCCCAAAAAGCTCATGGACTCCTGACCACTCACTTATCCACCGATCTTCAAGGGCAGTGGCCGTGGTAGCAAATCGCCCCACCCTGGGCCCCGAACTTACAGCCTCATCTTTGAACACTAGGTCACCGCCTTCTTCTTCCCAAGGACTCTCCCCTTTGGTGCCAAAACCTTCCTCTTTAAACCCTCTGGCTGGGGCCCCTGCTTGCAGGCAGGCTGTCAGCTCCAGACCTAAAGGCACCAGAACTTCCTTTGCACTGACCAGAGGGGGCTTACATAAACATAGCTTCAATGGGTTGTGGCAAAGGGATAAGGGAGGCAAAGTTTGCGGATGACACATGAACTGGTACAATCATGGATGACAGCGAGAATATTCAAAAACCACAAGGCACTGTAATTAATTTAGAAAAATTGGCACTTAAACATAGCTTGCATTTTAATCTAGATAAATGCATCTGGGGAAGCACAATGGAAATGCACAATATTACTAAAGATTAAAAATCTGATAGAAGTATCAGAAGAAAGGGACCTCGTTACAATGGTAAGCAGAGAACTGAAATTTAAGAGCCACTGTAACAAAGTAATAAAAAAGATGAGATTTTAAATAGTATTAGCAGACATATCAAAAGCAGGGAGAGAGGTGTTAGTCCCATTGTATACCTCACTGATGAAGCCCCACCTAGAATATTGTACACAGTTTTGGGCACCTGGAAGCAAAATGCAGAAAAGTACTTGGAAAGGGTACAAAGGAGAGCCACTAGAATGATAAGAGCTCTAAGGGGCCTAGATTATGGACAGACTGAGTAGCTTGGGTTGTTCTTCTTGGAGTATCGTAGATTAAGGGGTGACATGTGCCTCCCATACAGGGGCACTAACCATCAATGACCTGTGGCACTGTTTGGGACTAGAGATGAAAGATCAGGCATACAGTACCAGATCACACTCCTTACAGTTAAAGGGGGGGCATGTCACACTAATAAAAGATCATATTGGTACAATCAGAGAGTGGTGGCACTCTGGAACTCCTTTCCTGAGGAATAAGTTGGTAGTAACAGTATAATGGAATTTAAGAAAAGATTAGATGAATACTGTGCTTCAAATAATATTAAGGGTAATAGACACTGAGACTTGGCGAGCTAAATGGACAATAGTGCTATGCTCTGAAAACACCTCTGTAACCTATGTCAGTGGCACAGTGGCATTAGCTCCCTAGCCCCAGGGCAGGCAGCTCAGGAGCAGGAACAAAGGCACCAGGGTGTCTGAATCTAGAGCACATGCAAATGCATTCTCAGAGGCATGCTGAGTGGCAGGGATAGAGACGACACTGCTGATTCCACCTCATGGCCCCTACACTGCCACAGGCAGAGCACCCAATGACATGGAATGAGTCCTGTCCCTTGGACAGGCAGCAGGTTCAGAACACAGCAACTGGAGACTCACAGGGCATCAAAGGAAAGCAGCAGGAGCTACTGAGGAAACAGGAGATATAAAATAAACAAATATGGCAGCCACCATGCTTAAAGAAGCCCTCAGACCCCAGAAATTGTGGAAAAAAACTATCGGAGAATACAGACTGTGTTTGCCTGTGAGTTGCTGCCAGTAAGAAACTCAGCTTGCAGAGGCATCCATTCAACCTGATTCTAAACAGAATTAGGCATACTATTTCCCACAAATTGCCAGCCAGTCAGGACTTCACAGGAGAAATCTATAAAAGGTAGTGGAGCTCCGAAATCTGGGCTGTCATTTGCTCTGAGCACTCAGTCTTGGAGTGCTGCTATGAGAGTGTGAGTTAGAATCTGAAGAATAAGACAGACTGCCAGTGCTCTTTGAAGACTTATAGAACCTGAGAGTGCACTTCTTTTTCACCTGGAGGATTGTTCTCCAACGCAGGGTATGTACATACATATAGGAAAAAGGCAAGAAACTGAGAAGGGTGGTTTGCCCTGAGGATTTTTTTTTTCCTTACCAGGGAGTAAAGACCATGGTTCAAGCTCTACAACATTTATAAGTTAGATAGTTAGGGATGGGGATGTTCATTTCTGGACAGGATTAGGTTTTATATTTGAACTAACCCATGGCAGAACACCTGTGGGTGGTCAATGGGACCACTTACCCTAGTAAATTACAAATACAGGCCTCTCTGAATTGTTTTATTTGGGTTTATAACCCTATGTGTTAAGAGGACCAATATAAATCCACCTTTTATCTGGTCAATAACCCATAGCCACAGTGAGGTACCCACCACAATAAGCTAGATCCCTCACCAAGACCTTTGGGGTATAAAGCTTGGTGTACCTGCATGGGGGACTGAGGGAAGCTACCGAGTACAGAGGATTAGATGGAGGTACCCTATTAGCAAAGTATTGAGTACCTAATGTGGCAGTACATTAAAAACCCAGTCCTGGATGGACTGCAGACAGGAGTGGCGAGTCTGTCCTGCGGCCTTGGTGATATAGGTTGGAAACAGACTGGGGACATCAGAGAGTTGGTCCAGGGGGAGAAGGATTGAGCTTCCTTGAGACTGCTCTCCTTCTCCAGGGGAGGGGGTAGTGTGTCCGGCATGTCACGGAAACCTGGCAGAGGCTGGGGGAATCTCTTGTGATAGCACCATTCTGTGGCGGCAGGGTGGATGAGGCACCATTGCACATTCCCCGGCCCCAGGTATAGCAAGACACAAAATCCCAGCCCCGAGCATGAAGCCCCACTCTGCCGCCAACAGTGTCTGCTGGGTACTCTCCCATGGCCCCACCCTGGGGTAAGCCAGGGCATGTCACACGGACCATGGGGAGGGGGCACGGGGAGGTGGCAAGCAGGCAGGGGCTGAGCTCCCTTTGGGGAGTGGGGGAAATAAAGAAAAAAGGAACCCAGTCCTGCCCCCCTGAAGAATTGGGAAAAGTGAGCCCTGAGGGCCCCAGATGGCCACTACATGTGCTTCCTACTCACTATCTCTGTACGTTTCTTCTCTGGGCTGATATGCTGTTTCATCCTGAAAGGTCCTCTGGGGACTGGGATCCAACACATGACCTGAGCCATGTCCTAGGCCTGGAGACTAGCCACCACTCTAGACCCAGCAGGCACCCTCAGCCCAGCACTTCCAGAGGCTAGGGTCCTTGTTTAAAGGCTTGGACAGCTGTTCTCTAACATAGAAACATAGAAACATAGAAGTTGACAGCAGATAAGGACTGCAAGGCCCATCCAGTCTGCCCATTTTTTTCACCTTATGAATGTGTCATAGGCCTTTACTCTGTCAATGGCCTATCTGTTCATATTCATCTGTATTGCTCCCTTATGCCTATTCCATGCCTATTTGAAGCCCCGCACTGTATTCATATCCACCACTTCCTGAGGTTGGCCGTTCCATGCATCCACCACCCTCTCTGTGAAAAAGAACTTCCTCATATTACCCCTTAATCAGCCTCCCCTAATCTTATGCTGTGGCCTTGTCCTGCTATTTTTATTATATTGAAACATGTTAGACTCCTTCACCTTGTTAATGCCCTTATGGTGTTTGAATGTTGTGACCATATCACCTCTCTCCTCCTTTGCTCTAGGGTATACATATTATGCTCCATTAATGTGTCCTCATATGTTTTCTGATGCAGTCCCTGCACCATTTGGTTGCCCTTCTCTGGACTGCCTCCATTTTGTTAATGTTCTTGTGAAGGTGCGGCCTCCAGTACTGCATGCAGTAGTCCAGATGGGGCCTAACCAATGTCTTGTAAAGAGGAATTTTTACCCTCTTATGACTTGTGATACCCCTACTAATACACCCCAACATCCCCCTAGACTTACCTACTGCTTTAGTGGTCTGCTTGGATGATTTCAGGTCATCTGTCATGATGATGCCCAAGTCCCTTTCTTCCCTTGTGATTGCCAGCAACTCTCTTCACAATCTATAGGTGGCTTCAGGATTTCTCTTCCCTATGTGCATGATCTTGCACTTCTTTGCATTAAACCCTAGTTGCCACTCTTCCGACCATTTTGCTAGTTTCTCCAGATCTCTTCTCATCCTGCCACCCATCTGGATCATCTACTCTGTTGCAGATCTTGGTGTCATCTGCAAAGAGACAAACCTTACCCTCCAGTCCATCTGCAATGTCACTGATGAAGATATTGAAGAGGACTGGCCCCAGCACTGATCCCTGAGGTACCCCACTTGTGACTTGCATCTCTTCTGATTGTATACCATTTGCTACCACCTCTGTTTTTGCCCACCAGCCAGTTTGCCACCCAGCTGACCAACTCTGACCCACCCCAGGCCCACCCAGCTTATTAATCAATCTTCTATCTGGAACAGTATCAAAAGCTTTGCTGAAGTCAAGGTAGGCGACATCAACTTTACCCCTTTGTCCACCACTCTGGTTACCCAATAGCAGAAATCTATGAGATTAGTTTGACAGGACCTTCCTGTTGTAAACTCATGTTGTCTTGGATCCTGTGCTCCTACTGGATTCCAGGTGTTGCGCTATCCTTTCCTTAAGGAGTGCTCCATAATCTTGCCACTACTGAAGAAAACTGACTGGTCTGTAGTTCCCTGCCTCCTCCTGCTACCACTCTTGTGGAATGGGATCACATGAACCCATCTCAAGTCTTCTGGAACCCCTCCTGTGCTCAGAGACTCACTACATAGTTCTGATAATGGCTCTACTAGTTCCACCCTTTGCTCATTTAGTACCCTGGGATGTATGCCATCCGGTCCCATTGCCTTGTCCACCCTGACCTTAGCAAACTCTTGTAGGACCCTTTCTTTTGTGAAGGGACTTGTGCACATCTCCCCCCCCCCATGTCCATGGTGCTGAGCTGTGTGAACTGCCCTACCTTCTTCTCAGTAAATACTGAGCAGAAGTATCTATTTAGGATAGATGTTTTTCCTTGGTCCTCCTCCACACACTCCCCCTTATCCCCTTTGATCTTAGCAATGCCCACTCTGGACTTTCTTCTTTCACTAATGTATCTATAGAAAATCTTGTCCCTTTATTTTACTGTTCATGCTAATGTTTCCTTGGCTTGTGCCTTTGCCTGCCATACTGCCTTCCCTTAGCAACTAACTGCCAATGCCAAGATAACAACTGCCATGAGCTTCTGAAGAAGGACTGGTTGGTCCGAAAGCTAGAGCACTTTATTCTTGTTGTTACATCTATGTTGGTCCATTAAAAGGTATCAAATCATTTGCTTCTGGATCTGCTTCCCTTAGGGAAGTTAGGTATGCCTTCCTATCTTTGTCCCGCTGTGTTCCCTTATATTTCCTGAAGGCCAGTTTTTTGGCCTTGACCTTTTCTGCTACTGTGTTTGAGAACCAAAGTGGTTTCCTCCCTCTTTTGCTCTTGCTTTTCTCCCTAACACAACGGGATGTTGCTTCAAGTATTGCATCCTTAATGCTTGCCCACTTTGCCTGCACCCCTGCACCTATATTTCTTCTTGCCAGGGCTAACCTAACTCTGTTGGTCATCTTATCAAAGTCAGCTCCTCTGAAGTCCCATATTTTTGCATTGGAATGGGATGATCTAGTTCTAGTGGCTAAATTGAACCATATCATGTGATGATCACTGGCCCCCAGTTGACCTTCTACCTGGAGTTCTGTGATCCTTTCCCTGTTAGTCATTACTAGACCTAGGATAGCTCTGTCTCTTGTGGGTTGTTGTACCAGTTGTTTGAGGCCCTCCCCATGCAGTGAATCCACTATGTGTCTAGTTCTGGTTGATGTTTCCTGGTACTGACCAATCTGTATATGGCATGTTGAAGTCTCCCATTATCAGAACCTCCCCTTTAGCTGCCATGTTTTGTATATCTTCTAACAGTAATGTGTCTATGTCCTCTCCCTGGTCTGGAGGCCTGTAAACAACCCCAGTTCACATGGCTGTCCCATTTCCTGTTTCCAGGGTGACCCACAGTTTTTCTGGCTCCTTATGTGTATTCTGAATTTCTGTAGCTTTGATATTTTCATTGACATAAAGGGCTACCCCCAGCCCTTTTTGCACCTCGGTCTCTTCTGAACAGTACATAGCTGGGTACTGAAGTCTTCCAAGTGTGGTTACTGGTGAACCATGCCTCACTAATGGCTACTATGTCCAGTTTAGCCTCTCTCATTGTTGCTTGCAGGTCTGAGATCTTGTTTCCCCAGACTATGGGCATTTGTGTACATTATTTTCCATTGGCCAGATTTCCATGCGTTAGTTGTTGTGTGAGGTCTGGCATTTCCTCTGTGTGTTGCATGGGGAGCCAGACCTTTTTCTTTACCTGGCGATGCAAATGAATTACAAACATGCCAAACTCCTGTTTGATCACTAGCTGAGGGGGGAGGGGTGTTCTTCCCATTCAATGTATCAGGTGCTGCACCCCTCTCCCCATTGGCTAGTGTATTATGCAAAGACATCAAACTTCTGCCCCAATGCACTGATTCCCTCCTTAGTCAGATGCAGTCCATCAAATTTTTAGAACATTCGCTCCCAAAAGTGTTGCTAGTTAACTACAAATTTGTGTCCTTTTTCCTGGCACCAGCCCTTGAGCCACATGTTTAGGTCCCCTGTCTCCCCTTCTCTGATCTTCCGTCCATCTGCCCCCTCTCCCAGACCAGCAGGATCTCAGAAGGAGAAGTCAGATGAAATAGATGGCAGTTTGTCTCCAGCCTGGTCAGGTGTTCCTCGTTCTCCACAACTGATCAGCTGGAGAGATCGTTAGTCCTATGTGTACCAGGACATCAATGTTTTCTCCTGCTTCCTGCATGATTTTAGCAAGGCAGACAGTGTCTCCATGTTGATGTACCTAGGAGACATCTGATCATTACCCTGGCTGGAGATAGGTATCAACTCCCAAATCATGGAGTCTCCTATGATCAGAAGTGTTTGGATTTTTCTTTTGTTTTGGTCCCTGTTTTAGGTGAGTTTGGTTGTGTTAGCTCCTGTGTTGCAGTGTCCTCTGCCTCTTTGTTTGATTTTGGAGACAGAGGCATATACCTGTTTGTAGTTTTTAAACAGTTTGTGGAGGTGATATGTTGGAGAGCATTGAATGATTTGCCACTCTAACCACCTGCCAACCTCCCAAACCAACTACCCTCTGCAGTCGAGGTGTTTCAATTGGATGTTGGGGAATGGCAGGCAGTTCTTATAATATATTTCCTCCTGAATATGTGATTTAAGGTGCATAATCTCTACCCATGCTGCCTGGAGCTGAGCCCTTAGATCTCCAGTGGTCCAGCATGTAGAACAACATCCTAAATCCTGTATAATTGCCCTTTTGAAAAGTGTCCAACAGTGCCTGCAGTTAATAATATCCATTCCACTTGAGTTGCTGAGTTTATAACCTGGTCTGAATAATTAGAAGGAGGAAAAATAAAGCAAAAGTTAGATTTTTTTTAATATAACTTGGTATAACAAGTTAAATTACTTGTGCTCCTGTAAGTGAGGTCACTGTGTGGATACCACTCTGATCCTCCCCTTCCTTCTTTGCTACAGGAAATGTCATTACTGTGCTTCTCTATAAAATGAGTGTAGCATGGGGTGGTTGGGGATGGGGGTAGGTGGTGGGCTCTTCCCCTGCTGAAAAAGAATAACCACAGATGAAAAAAAGCAAGGAGGTAAGAGCAGAAACAATCAACCAACAACAAATGCAGTAGCCAAAGCTTAGCCTAATGATAGATAAAACTGTAAACCCTGTAAGCAAACACCTGTAACAATTTCACATAAGATCTACCCTGCAAAAACACTTTGCTACAGAGAAAATAAAGCAGTAACAGAAGATACACCTTGCAAAAAAAACAAAAACATTTTGAATCAGAAGATTACAGCAGTAATTTAGCACAAAACAGTAACAAACCTGTAGGCACACCTTTAGTAATGCAGCAGAAGGTATACCCTGCAACAGCAATTTGAATCAGAGAAGATTACAACAGTAAATGTAAGCAAAGTATAGTATTAAATCTTGTGCACACAAAGAAAATAGCACACAGTAAATCTGCCCTAGCAAAAAGAAGCCTTAATCATTTTCCTTGTTCTGATAATGTTCTTGCTCTGTCCTACATAAGCAAACTTAGAAGAAAAGAGCTCTGGTGAAGCTAGGTGCCTTTGCCAGCAAACCTAGTCTTCCACCTAGTTTTCTCTAGCTTCACTGTTCAATCTGTCAGTCTCAACTCCAGACTGACTGACCTCTGGCAGTATCTTACTGGTTCTTGCTGCCTCCCAATTGCTCTTCTCTCACTTTCTGTAGCAGAAGGCTCTAACTAACTCTCTTGGGTTAACCTTTTACTCCTTTGGACCTTTTAGTAGGTCATCTTTTTGTGGGGGACTACATGTTTTTTCTGTTTAATTATGATTCTAATTCCCTTTCATAAGTGCATATTCTCTTCTACCCTCCCTCTCCCATCCAATAAACATAATCATGTGCCATTAGGAATGTGTATTACCTTCATTGCTCCACAATTTCAAACACATTGACACTTAGAAATAAACATTTGTCAATGCCGAATGTTGGCTTGCTGGCATTGACATTGGTAGTGCAGGAGTTAGACAGATGCATCATAGGAATGGCAGTGAAGTATTGAACTGATGCCAACCCACCCCATCCTGCAGAGAGTAACAAGCAGTAGGGTGTCCCTTGGGTGTTTGGTAGTGCAGTGCGGGAAAACATGTCGGGCAGGATGTGAGAAATGACAGCTGCACAGTTCATAAGGAGGTGGAAAAAAATGCCAGTGTTGAAAATGTGGCATACAAATATACCAAATTTGCGAATCTACTCGGGTGTGTGGGAAATATGCAATGCATGCTTGCAACACTGCCATTTTATGGGTGTTCAGCACCAAATTTTCAATATAGGCATTTTAGCACCTCTGCTCATGTACAGTGTCACTGTTATTTCCTCAAAGTGTCCCAAGAAGTGATTTCGTATAGCGACCATGCTATTCTCTCATGCTGGAAGTAGAAAACACATTTTGGGCATGACATGTCAAATGACAGCTGTATTGTTCATCAAGAGTGTGAAAAATGGCAATGGTGAAAATCCAGACTGAAAATATCACAAATGCATGATTTGCACGAGCTTGCATGCTATCTGCCAACGCATGCCTCGTAATACAGTTATTTTATTGAGTATCATCACAAATTTTCAACATAGGCATTTTAGGTCCTTTGCTCATGAACTGTGTCACTGTCATTTTTCATAATCTGGCCCAAACACTGATTTCCCACAGCGACTGCGCTATTATGCACTTGAAGTCTGGAAACACATTCGGGCAGGATGTGGAAAATGACAGCTGTACTGTTCACAAGGAGGTGTACAAAATGACAATGCTGAGAATTTGGCAGTAAAATATTGTGAATCGCCAAAGTTACGAGGCCTGCGTAGCAACTTCATAGCCTTGCCTTGTCAAAACAGGCATTTGTTGGATTTTTTCCACCAGATTTGGAACTTAGGCTTTTCAAGACGGCACCTCATGAACACCGCCACTGTCATTTCATTAATGGGTCCGGAAAGGTGATTTCGCGCAGTGACTGCGAAATCACCTTTCGAGGCTGATAAACACCATGACGGTGACAGAATTCATGAGGAGAGGCCCCAAAAACCCCATGTTGAAAATTTGGTGCAAAAATTCCAAAAATTGCCTGAGATATGCAACAAAGTTGAAAAAACCCTATCTAGCCCATTATACAGCTTACTGGCATTTCCTCAGTTCGCGGTCAGCTTTGAAGAGTGCAAACGTGTTCCCAGTCCACCGAAGATCGTCGCGCCGGACTCTGGAGGTAAGCATGGGGTGAGGGGGGTGTGGGGAGGCAGGTGCAGGTGGGTGCGGGTTGTGGGAGGGGGGCAGGAGAAGCACCATGGGACCGTTTTTAATTTGCAGGTTTTAAAAAAATGATGATGGGACATTTGCCACACTGGGCTGGGCCCCAGCGTGGCAGAAGGATGGCTGGGGACGTGGAGCCGACGGGATTGGGCACCCCGTCGGCCATGGCATCAGGCTGCCACGCTTGGGTGGGCTCCCAGCGTGGCACCCTGTACCGGGAGGACAGTGGAGCTGACAGGGATTGGGCACCCCATCGGCCATGGCATCAGTTGCCACACTGGGGTGGGCTCCCAGTGTGGCACCCTGCTGAGGGACGGCATGTAGTAAAGTGGACATAACTTCTAAACAAAGTGGCGGCTGCATGCGAGCTTGTCTCTGATTGCAAGCGGCACTTGTTTGAAGTTTTTCCACTTTACATAATGTTGGTGTCAGCGCCAGCATGCTGGCTTATTGGGGAATGAGGGTACACCTACTGATGCGTGCCCTGCATTTCGCCTCAACAGCAGCCACACCCCCAAAGCTGCACTTCTTCCTAATATGTTGATTGTCGCTAGAAGCTGCAAGCCAACATAAAAAGGAATTTTTGTTTGCATGCATAGTGCAACTGTTCATTGGTTCTGTCTCTTTTGTTTCTTAGCGCTGCTGGGTCACACTCTTAATGTCTGCACACCACACACATTACCTCAGCACAGAGGTTAACAGGGTGGCCATTTTCCACTGCTACCATCCCAGTTTACCTGATGCCTCCACACATACTGTAGTTTGACTGGTGAATTGCAAGTCCATGAGCATGGCTAGTTGCTTGGGCCACCCCCCTTCATATTTACCAGGTCCTTCTCTTTGAAGATGAAGTTCCAGCAATGGTCCAAAACCATCCATCAGAGCATTTGAAGGCAGTATAGCATAGTGGTTAACAGCACTGAGCTGTAATCCTGGAGAACTGGGTTTGACTCCCACAGCCACCACCCCTTGCATACTGTGTGAAAGAAAGCAAGTCACCTAACGTTGCTGTGCTTCCAGGACACAGCTGAAAACAAGCCTTGGCTTTGTGTGTCTTTCCTGCCCAAAAATTGTAAAAGAAAAAAAAAAATGAAATAAATTTGTTACAGGCAAGAGGGTAGCAAGCAACTCATGGTGTGCTGAAGTTACTCTGTGTCTCACTATTACTGTGTGGTCAGTGGTGTAGTGCTAAATTTAGACATGAGGGGTCTCTGGCACTGACCTCTGGCCCCCTACCAGTAGATGGGGCCCAGACGCTATCAGGTTTTAGATGCATTCTGGTGTACTTTGAGGGTCAGTTTGACAGTATTTGGCTGCTTTTAAAGCCTTCCTTGACTTGTCACAAACAACCAATATCACTATCATAATAACTAGTTTTTATTTTCTTTAAAAAAAGAACAAAACTAAACAACTTCTTGACCAATATCAAGGAGCAGAAACCACATACATCTCTAATCCAGAAAATTCAGCCATGAAATGTTCACATTGGCAACTTTATTGCACGTAGGATTTACACATGCTGCTAAAAATAAAAAAATAAAAAACAAGGACCAGATCATTTTGGAGACAAGATAAGCTGTCACCAATTATGATTTTTTTGTCTGTAGTTGTGTCTCTTGTCTCACTTAAAACTGTGGCTATTGGCTAGCAGGTGTCAGAGTGGCTCAGTTGGTAGCAACCCCTGGGCCAGATGGTTGTGGGTTCTAATCCCACACTAGGGTTGGGCTCATGCCATAAATGTTGCAGAGTGAGATCAAGAAAGGGCTAGGTCCATCAAAGAGACATAATAGTTACCTGCAGTTTGTTTTTCACTTTAGCTCCAGTTGTGTTTCCTACCCTCTATCTGGTGCAATGCCACCTCCACCACTCTCAGTGTCTCCCAATACAGCAAACCACCAGTAGCCAGAGGGAGAGGCAGATAGACAAGACTGATTTTAATTTAATGTAGCACCCTTTCTGAGCCTGTTCCAAAGACTGAAACCTTCCATATTTTATATCTTGGGGGAGTCACCTGGCTCCCTATCAATTAAACACCTCCCCTCCAATGCTAAACTTGCACCTAGGACATCCACTACCTTCTTACTTCCAACAAGAAAAGAAGGTTTATACAAATGTATAAAACTCCGGCCAGACAACACACTGCATGCAAACTCTCCATAATTAGGTTTGTCAGAGGAGAGAATCTGGAGAGAAAGCAGAACATGTACTCGCTGAGCTAGACCACAGGTCCTTCACTCCAAATCCCACCCCCCAAGCTACACAAGCAGGCCGTGTGCTCCAAACACACACACCCAAGCCAGACCAAGAAGCCCATGTCTTGACCCCCCCCCCCCAAACCATACCACACTAGCAGGCTGTGCAGTCCCAAGTCAGTTCTTCTGGCTGTTGAATTGAAGGGCTGGGGGGGGGTGGAGTGAGGTGAGAGCAAACCAGTTTTCACATACAAACTGAGAGAAGGATGATAAATAGGCCACCAACAAAAATATTTGAAAATAAAGTGTTGCACTACAAATTATTAAAAGCAAATGTTTCAAACAACATCTGGACCACGTATCACTTTTTAAACAATCTTAAAGAGACTGGGCATTCCCAAAAACAGACCAGCAGGTCCTTTGCTTCAATTCCACCTCCCATCCATCACAACAGGAAGCAGTTCCCTTAGTCTGGCACCAGAGGGGGACAAACCAGTCTGTGAGCTGCTGGTCAGCTTGACCCCTAACCTTTAAAAACTGGTACCCAAACCAATATTTTTAATGTCCATCATTTTTAAAGATTCAAAAAACACTTCCATGGGCAGGTAGCAAGGTTACTGGTAACTTTTGAACTTTTACATATGTAAAGGGGGACCCATGATTGCTTCTAACTCTCTCTCTCTGTTAGTGAAAATGATTTCAGAGCTCATAACCAGACTGGGTGGGAGTAGGGGACAGACAACCATGCCTGAACGTGACACATCACCAAGTTCCCTTGGACTGGCCTGCTTTCTGGTTTCAGCCTATGCCTTATCAAATTTTCAGATTAGATGTCCAGTCCATATGTGAAGGGTGTTACTAATTCTGTTCTGAGCTTCTCAAGTGTTATTATTCCTCAAATGCCATGTTTCCGAATCTATTTGTGGTATGAATATGGACCTTGGGTTTATGACCCATTTCCTTTGTCTGAACTCCAACTGCTGTTTCTTCTCAGCTTCCACACACACACACACACACACACATATACATGCATGCACGCACATGCACGCACACACACACAGTTCCACCTTCTTTTTTTTTTAGACTTCTGCTGTCAGATGCAGTCTATTTTGTTAGAATTTGTGAGTTACACCTATTTAAGAGGAGAGACAGAGAGAGAGAGAGTGTGGCTGTTCTCTGGTTACAACCTATAACTACATAGATACTGTATGCCTTAAATCTTACCAGAATGGGTAGTTTGATACCTTTTAGACTTCAGAAGCAGCTATTAAGATTAATGGGTAGTTGCAAATGCTGTGGAGATGATGGGCTGCAGACTTAGCAAACAGCTGGGAAGAAAAACAATAGAACAGTGTTTTGATTGCCAGCCACTGAGCAGCACGTCATTGTCAGAAGTAAGGAGCAAGGCCTCCTTTCACAACGCAGTCAGGGTCTCTGACCCCTCCCATCCCCAGGACTACACCCTGTGTGTGATGTGGATGGTAGGTCCCACAACATAGTCATTCCAAGTACAGCAACTCTGTGAATGCTCCTGTTGCTGTTCTTACTAGTATAAACAAGTTCATTAACTCAGTGTCTCACCACTCAGCTTTACTCCTTGTACTACAATCTTTCCATTCTGTTCCTGAGACTCCACACAGAGCTGGTGCATGTCTGTTCAGAGCACATTCACTTTTTCTGAAGTGAACAGACCGTCATTTGCTTTCTTACACTCCCCTGCAAAGGCTCAGGGCATCTTTGGATTTCTCACAGTGGATGGACCATCACTTTCTGGCTGCTTGGTACAGTAAATAGAAGAAGACTTTGCATTTACATCACCCTTTTCATACACACTGTACCCCAAAGGACTTTACAAGCAATAAGAGACTGGTGGGGAAGCGGCTGCAAATATGTGGTAGCAGCTATTTCTCTCATTAACACCCACACACAGCCTTGTGTGATGATATGTGTATTAATTGAGTTAATGAATATTAATGGTGCATGCCCTGCATGTTTCTAGATTTGAACCTTAGTATAATATTGGTTGGCGGGCTGAAACCCGCCAGATTCAAATGGTCTATCTTAATATAATGTTCTGCTGGTTTGTTAGCAAAGCTTTTAGAAAGTACTGTGTTTGCCTTAGTATTTCATTACATGTTGTCAGAAGATGGAGCAGCTGTCACCACCACCGCTTGGATTTAGCGGTCACCTTGCTGAGAACTGGCACCGCTTCAAGCAACAAATGGAAATTTATTTTGCGGCCTCCGTGGATTCAAGCCATGGCCTTTCTGGATATCATGGGCCCAGTGGTCCTGGAAGTTTTCAATACATTCGACTGTTAGCTGCAGGGGATTCTGAGATTTATAGTAACAGAATATGTCAGCCTAGCAGTAAACAAAATTAGTCTGATACAATCTACTACACTACAGTAAAGAGTGAGTAAACCAAAATGTTTTTGCTCACAAGTACACATTGGAACAAGCCCCACTTGAATGTGGGGCCTTTTACTGACTGTTCTTTTTATCAGTTTGTTCATTTTATGTAGTCCTGTGTAATACAAATATTCAGTAAATTAAGTGTGGGTGTTTTAACATTATTTTATAGCCAGTTTTTGTTCTTTGCGTGCTGCTGACTCGGTTTAGTACTTACTGTGGACATTTCAAAGTCCTTAATCAATGAATTCCATGTGGATATGGGCAACAAACAGTATTTGTAATTTGACAAACTCAGTCTACATTTTTCAAGACATTACTGTGGAGATTTTTCACAGGGTTCTGTCAGCAGATACTTTATGAGGGTTTATTTTTTTATTTTAGTTAGATACAGTACAAGTGATGGGTTGAGAAATCAAAGGACTGCATCTACACTTGTGAACCTACTGTCAGAAGCTGCCAATAAGAGAAAGTGTTCCTTATTTCTATTGATTTATTAACTGTTTCTATTTCATGATAACTCCATGCAAAAAGCCAGTAATACTGAAACCATGCTACTTCAGCCAGAGACACATTTCTTAAATAATGTTGTCTCCAAGGCAGGTCTGCCTAGGAGGCAGATATGTATGGATAGGGCTGCTACACAGAGAGGGCTTTAACCTCTACAGCTAAAGAGCCGAGCTTCAGTGCTGTGAATGTTACCTCCAAGGCTGCCCTGTCTCTGAGGAAGACATTTATGGATAGGGCTGCCTAACAGGCAGGACTTTAGCCTCCACAGAGCTGAGCTTCACTGTTGTACTAGGTTGGTGGCATAGGTGAAAGGTCAACAGCCTGATAAACCAAAGTCTGGGAGTTCAAATCCAGACAGGACCCTCTCAGTTTCCTTTTTTCTGAATTTCACTAGAATGGTTATCCATGGCGACGTGGAGTTAGAATAGCAAATATATTTGAAAAGGGGCTTACATGTGAGAAAAATAAGTGCAACAGTAATACGCTGCCTTGGAGGCAGGAATGTCTTAGAGGCAACATTCGTTTAAGAAGTGTGTCTCTTGCTACCACTTCAAGGAGTTTCTCCAGTTTTTTTTTTTCTTACTCTGGCAGGTGGGGGTATAGCAGTGGTAGTGGTTGTTATAAATTCTTATTCTGTTTGGCATTTTTCTTTTCATTAATTACACTTATTACTACGGTATATATTGATGTGAGTATGAGATGTCTTCTGCTGTTTTTGTGGGTTTCACTATGATGGGACTGCCATGGCAATATTTCATTAGAAGGTTATATGGCCACAATCATTCACCTTTTAGTTATCTCACACATTGTTAAAAAACTGAAGCTGTGTGTAAAACAGAGTCAGCAGCACAAACAGTAACAATTCTTTCAAATTATGTATTTATTTTCAATAAATGTCAACAGTTTTCCCCTTTTACTTTGACACTCAAATTAAAATACATTAAGAGCATCAGCAGCTTGTCAATCCTGGTACTCCTCAGATTGATCTCTCTCCTCCTCCTGTTGTCTAGGAACATCCACCCCAACCCAGGACCCCCACCATCAGCCCCCACCACTCCCCACCGGTGGCTGGGCTTCATATCACCACCATGAACATCTATAGCCTGCTAAAGAAGTTTATTGGACTCCAAGGCTGGATTGCCCCACATCAACCAGATGTCTTGGTGATCATTGAGACATGGCTTTCTAAGACCACCCCGGACTACTTCATTGCTCTTCCTGGATACACCCTCTTCAGGGAAGACAGAGTTGGGAAGCGAGGTGGTGGCTGTGTCATTTGCCTCCGTGAATCACTTCAAGGTGCCCCCCAACTGGAGCATGATACTCAAGCCCTCTCACTTAAAGTCACCCTGGCATCTCCAGGGCTCTGTTGATTATCACCACCACTTACATTCCCCATGTCACCAGAAACTTGCCCTCCAATCCTTACTAGATCACCTCTCCCATCTCCCATCTAAAGCCAAACAAATAACGCTGGGTGACCCTAAACTTCAACTGGCTCTCTAGTTCTGCTGCCCAGGCCAAAGATGCATTTGCTGCTCTCACTCTCACCCAAATAGTCACCCACCCCACCTGAACCAACCCCACTAACAGCTCTGCCACTCTACTGGATATTGTCCTATCGAACTGACCCCACAAAATCTCTGACACCACAGTGCCACCCAATGCAGTAAGTGACCACTCCCCAGTAATCTTCCCCTGGTCCTGCAAGGTACTGAAACTGCCCCCCAGAGTTGTCTTCCAGCGGCACCTCAGACCCGGTAAGATGGGTCAACTAAAAGACCACCTTGCTTGCTGGGACTGAACACCAATTAATCTTGTTCCTGACATTGGCACTGCCCTCAGTTATTTTATCCTTTCCCTCAGTTTGGCCCATGACATCTTCGCTCCCCTTTCTAAACAAGTTATCAAAGATCCTGACACCTCCCTGGGTCACCCAATCCTTACTCAACCAAATGCGTCACAGGGACAATCTCTGGCATAGAGCCCTTGACTCCAGCAAGCCCACTGATTGGTAGGCCTACCAGGGTGCTCAAAACAGATGCACCTGGGCCATTCGTAAAGCAAAAGCAGACTACTATAAGTCCTCTCTTGCATCCTTCTGGGGCTCTGCCCGCAAATTCTGGAATAACATCAAGGAACTCAATGGAAAACCCATATCCTCCCCCTCGTCCCAGCTCAACATCAGTGTGTCCATTTCCACTGATCACAATGCATTACTAACACCCTCAATTCCACCTTCTCAGACCTCAGCTCAGTACACCCCACTAATTTTTCAGCCCTGTTCCCACCCCTCCATCCCTCACCCACCTTTCTACTTCCACACCCTCTCAATGCAAGAAGCAAGCCCCTACCTTCTCAAAGTCCTAAATGGCACCAGTCACAGTAGAAATTCTTTGGACCTTAAAATGCTTTGTCTGGTCCTGGACATAGTACTTTCCCTTTTACTAACCTTCTTAACTGCTCCTCTGCCTTGGCCAGTTCCCCACCATCTGGAAAATCTGGTCATAACTCCCATTCACAAGAATGGCTGATCGCACCTCCCTCGGAAACTACAGACCTATCTCCATCCTCCCCCCTCAAAAGCCTTAGAAAAGATAGTCTTGGACCAGCTCTCTTACTACCTCACCACTTCCATTCTCCTCTGCAGGGAGCAGCATGGGTTCTGTCAAGGCCACAGCACCACTACTGACCTACTCGAATTCTCCAGCTTCATACACTCTGCTCTTGACAATGGGCACCTAACCAGTGTAGTATACTTAGACCTGTTGAAAGCTTTCAACACTGTTAACCGTCCCCTCCTACTATCCACCCTCTCCAAGCTATGCTTCTCGAGGGTGTCAATGCCTGGTCTGCCAACTACCTCTCATCCCACACTCTGCATTAAAATTAATGATACCCTCTCTGGATCCCGCCAGTCCTCTCTGGGGTTCCCCAGGGCTCTATACTGGGGCCAATACTCTTTAGTCTATACCTAAACACTCTCCCCAGTGTCTGCCCAGAAAGAGTCCTTCTTTATGCAGATGACACAATCCTTTTCTCCACTCACTCTGACCCTAACTCCCTTCAAAATGCCCTCCAGAACTCTTTTAGCCAGGCAGAAACCTGGTTCATTGATCATAGGCTTGTGCTCAATCACAAAAAGATGAATATCGTGCTTTTCTCCCACGCTCAAAGCAGATACAAAGACTCCCCTCTCCTAGTCATGACCAATAGACTCCTCCTCCTTGAACAAGTAAACTCCTTCAAGTATCTTGGCTTAACTTTTGACCCAACTTTCTCCTACCATGGCCATATCCATACCCTTTGCTCCGCTGTCAATTCTTGAATCGACTTACTCTAGCGCCATAGAGACTGCCTCCCCCTGAAGCCCTTAGGCTTGCTATTACATCCTCTGTCCTATCCCTCATCGATTATGGTCTCTTAGTCTACGGGGCTGCGGACAACACTACCCTCCACAGAGTCAAAATGTCCCTTAACAAAGCCTGCCACCTGCTCACAGGTAGTGACAGGTTTATCCACACCTGCACACTCTATTCTGTGGCAACATGCTCAATTTTGAGGACAGTCTATTGTATCAGACCTGCCTCTTCACTAAGAAAATGATAGCAGGCTTGGCACCCCGGCTTGTCCACGCCTATCCGACCTACTCCCTTACTCTCCACCCGCGTCCTCCAAACCCTCCCTCCACGATCCAGAGTCAGGACCGCCCTGGCCCAGAGGTCCTTCCTCTACAGAGCCCCATCCTGGTTTAACTCCTCCCTGCTGCCATCTCCTCTGAATGCAGATTTGGGCCTTTCAAGACAATCTCTGGCACCATCTCTTCACCTCCCGAGCTGCAAATGCCTCAGCTGCTGTCCACCCTCTCATCTCTAGGTCATTAGCATGCTTGTGGCTGTTGTTCACCCTTGACAAGGGACAATTGTCCTGCCTCATTGCTCTGCATGGTGCACCTCCTGCCATGGCCTGTATATAATCCCACTATTTCTTGTTTGATTATTTTGTTCTACCATAGCTATTTATCTTGTGTTGAAAATTGTGGTGTCCACCTTAGTTAGTTTCCTGTATAGGAAATTTAAATTCTGGCTGTATGTCTGTTCCTCAGCAGTATCTTATTCACTTGTAACCTACTCTGACGTGGAGCCTTTGTAAAAGAGTCTATGACTCAAAGGTTTGTAATTCCGATGCCATAATAAATAAATTAATAAATAAATGACAAGTGCATATGCACAAGCATGCATATTGGTGGTTGCTCACACTTGGAGATAAGGGCCCAGATATTCAGATTGCGCCAGGCTGCGGCGCAAGCCTGGGCGCAGCGCAACTAGGCTGTGCAGGGGCATTGACAGGGTGATATTCAATGGAGCTACGCCACAGCACAGCAGCATTGAATATCGCACCCTGGCCACCCGCAGTGCACATGGCGCAGTGGCACTGCACCAGCGCAAGTGGCCAGAGTGGAGCAGTGGGATGCGCTAGCGCAAGTTCCGTTGCGCTAGGCGCAACAACCACAATATTCAAAAGTGCACGGTCAAATGGGGCCATAAGGCATGCAAGGCGCAAATGGGGCCATTAGCATGTCATTATGGCCTCATCTACGCATGCAGGTGCACCGATCTCGGCGACTTCTGGCGCCTGGCACCCTGCCAGGCAGCAGCCATCAGGACCGATGCCCCTGCACAGCACGGCAACCACTGCCTGATCGCAGGCATATGTTGCTGTAAATAACCGTCCAATATCCCTGGTGGTCCAGTGGACCACTTGCAGCCTGATCGCTGGCATCTGTGAAAATAAAAGAATTCCAATATCCCTGGTGGTCCAGTGGACCACTCACAGCCTGATCATGGGCATAAGCAAAAAGAAAAGAATTCCAGTATCCCTGATGGTCGAATGGACCACTCACAGCCCGATTGTGGGCGTATGTTGTAAAACGTAGAGGTCCAATAACCCTGGTGGTCCAGCAGTACCCACCTCCTCACCCACCCACTGAGCCCCACTGCCCCACTTCCCCCCTGGTCAGCGGTGGGCGGCAGCACCCCACCTGCCTGCCGCCCCACTGCCCGCCGACTGACACCAGTGATGGAGGGCTGTCCTATGGTTCACAGCATGAGCCAATGGCATGCAGCCTGTACTGCATTACACAATCCAGATATGTGAATGGATCCAGTCACATATCTAGATCTAGGTAGGACGGCAGGGTTGTACACCTCATTGGCTCATGCTGTGGACCATGGGCATACAGCCCTTCCGACGGTGTCAGTTGGCGGGCGGTGGGTGGTGAGGTGGCGTGCTGCCGCCCGCCGCTGACCAGGGAGGAGAGGGCATTGGGGCTCAGTGGGTGGTGGGAGGGGGACCACTGAACCACCAGGGATATTGGAATTCTTTTATTTTCACTTATGCCCATGATCGGGCTGCGAGCGGTCCACTGGACCACCAGCGATACTGGACCTCTATTTTTTACAACATATGCCCATGATCGGGCTGCGAGGGGTCCACTGGACCACCAGGGATTTAGGAGGATCCCCTTTTCTATGTATGCCCGCGTTGGGCATGGGGGGGCGCTGCCAGGTGCAGCTGGAGCTCGGGTGGCCACCCACAGGTGACAGCACAAGTGTTGCACCCTACAAAACGGCAGCTCACCTGTGGGTGGCCAGCCATTGTTCCTTTTTTTGGCTCACTTGTGTGCAGCACAAGTAGGGTTGTGCATGCATGGGCTCAGCACATCCGGGCTGAATATCGGGATGTCGCGGAGTATGCATGGCACCCCCACCTGCACCGCAAGATACATTACTGATGCACTTGCGCATCGGGATTTGTGCCAGGCACAATCCCTGTTTGAATATCACGCCAATGCGCATCAGTGGGTTGCACATGGCGCAACAGTGTTGCACCATGCGCAACCCTTCTGAATATCGGGGCCAAAATGTCACTCCTTGAATGATGTCAGACCTGACCATTGTAAATGGAGAACAGAGAAAATACAGTCAATGCTGATACAGTCAGAGCTTTGCTCAAAAAACATGAAGAACACAAAGCAGCTATAAAATAATGATTAAACACCCCACACACTTGAGCTAATGAACATGTTTATTACACAAGCTGACATTAGAAAGATTAAACTGATAAAAAAGAACAGCACTGCCACTGATCTTGGAACAATCCTCATGCGCCAGGGACTCTGTGGCAAGGAAAAGTAACTAAAGGTGAACTAACTATAAACCATTCGAAAATACATTTTATAACAGTGGTATGTGTGCACTGTTTAGTGTTTACAGTGAAACAAGGCTTTTTTGGGGCCAGAAGCTACACAAAGATGATGGGCACACTGTAAGGCACATCTGTGAGCTGACCCACATGCAGAATACAGTGTCAGCTTCAGAATCACAGGCCAGATATTCAAAACTTAGCCTTGGGGCTAAATTAGCACTGCATGGTGCGCTAAATTAGTCCTGAACCAGTAGCAAGCTATATTCAAAGGAATAGCCCCGGGGCTAAGCCTGCTGAATATAGCGTGCAAAGGAAGCAGTGCAAACAGATCTGGGAGTGCAGTGCAAAAATTGCCCTGGAAACAATACAGCTCTGAATATAATGACAGGAAGTGCAAAATGTAATAGCAGCTCATTGGACACAGAGGTGGAGTAATGCAGAACTGAAGGTGCTGGACAATATGTGTGATAGCAATGAAGTGTTGCACAAAGCTGCAAACAACAATGCAGGCCACACACTGCAGAACTGTGCTATGGTGTTGAGAAGCTTGCCTGGGGTTAACCTGATTGCACAGTGCTAACACATTAGCCCGTGAAAATATGTTAGCCTGGGGCAAAGTTTGCCATATTCAAAGATCTTATGCAAATGAGCCCACTCAGGCAATCTGTGGACAAACAGCTACATTTGCATCTCATTATGGCCTGCTTTGCATGCACTCCCATGTACTTTTCCTGGCACTATTGCATGGAGCTCACAGCAACCCTGTTGGTCAGAATGGAAGTACTGTGGAAGCTGCAGGCCAGAGTGTGCTCACAGCAGCCCCCTGTTTGTCGGAATGGACATACAGGCTGGATGCTGCAAGAAATGGGTGTATGCAGGCACATTCAGTGCATACCACTTGCCCATGCAGCACTGCAATGAGGGACACAGATGCGCTGACTGAGGGGCAATGAGAGACACTGGATCTCACAATGAGGTACACAGCATCATACCGCTCAACCTCTGTCCTCATAAATCAGGGACAAAGCGTAAGAAACTCAGGGACAAAGATCCCAAATCAGGGACACATCTGAGAAGCTGGTACCATTCAGTCAGAAAGCTGAGAGAAAAAGGGGATTAGTGTGAGATGCATGTCCTGAAGAAGAACAAACCTGTAATATTAATGACTGACATTATTCTGTGCTTACAGTCCCCAGTGGTCTGTCATGTAAAGACATATTGCACAAGAGACAGAGGAAAATCATGAGGTAAGATCTGGAATGTCCCTGAAAATCAGGGACAGTTGAGAGGCATGTACAGCATCAAACATGAAGATGCAAGCTTGGAACACAGTGGAACCATTGCCTTTACTCGCACAAAATTAGCTAGTTATGTAGTATCATAAAATATTATTAATTGCTGCCTGAACGTATGAAATCACAGCACATTCTGTGTGTCTGCAGCACCTGTTCCATGAGGAACAGAGGAGGGACAGGGCAATTTGGAGGGATTAAATAAGGGATGTCTCTCATAATGAGGGACACTTGGGAGGTATGCTCCCATCCTGTACAGTCACCCACATCCTTGGTAGTCTAGTGTTCCCCCAACCCCCCATGAGGATCCCTGACCCCCATATGCTGTAGAATCAGCTTTTATCCCTGGTAGTCTAGTGGCCTCCCCACCCCCATCATAATCCCAACCTCGAATGCTGTCAAAAGTCATTATTGTCCGTGGTAATCTAGTGACCCACCCACTCCCCACCAAGCAGTGCTGCCCCTCTACTCCCCAACCATCCCGAACTGAGCTAGGACTGGCTCAACCCACCGGCCACTTTCTGCGGCCAGCCACTCAACTGATAGAGTTGGAGTGAATATGTACCATAATGAGTAATGAATGAGAGAGAGTCATGCTCTATTCATTACTCACTACGGTACATGCTCATTCAACACTCAGCCAAAGGCTGGCTGCAGAGCTGAGGGTGGGTTGAGCTAGTCATCGGCTTCTGTTAGGGATGGTTGGGGGAGCAGGGCCATGGCTGCTGGGTGGGGGGCCACCAGACTACCAGGGACACAATGATTTTGAGAGCATATGGGGTTGGGATCATGATGGTGGGGCCACTAGACTACCAAAGGAAAATAATGATTTTGAAGCTACGCTGTTCGAGATCATGATGGGGGTGGGGAGCCACTAGACTACCAGGGATATAAGCTGATACTACAGCACATGGGGGTTGGGATCATGATGGGCAGGTGGCGGGCCACTAAACTACCAGGGAAAATAATGACTTTTGACAGCTACAGGGTTTGGGGATCGTGATGGGATGGGAGGATCACTAGACTACCAGGGATATAAGCTGATTCTGCAGCACACAGGGGTCAGAATCATGATGGGGAGTCAAAAGACTGCCAAGGAACACTTCGCATTACTTCAAGTGTGAGTGGAAGAGAGTCAGAGTTCAGGATGTGGGGGGCGCAACAGTATGCGCCGCATTACTGCATGCTTTTTGCAGGTGGTATATAGAGCTGCGCTACAGGTGGCTCAAATACCTGTAGCATGGCACTATTAGAAACAGAATTTGATGGCAGATAAGGACTGCTTGGCCCACCTAGTCTGCCCATTTCCATACCTGATGGATAAGCTGCAGATTCTAGTTAATCAACAGCTTACTTCCTCCTGCCCCCACTAGAATTGCCTTATGCCTGTCCTATGCATTCTTGAATTCTCCCACTGTTCCTGACTCCACAACCTCCTCAGGAAGGTTGTTCCATGCATCTACAACTCTCTCTGTGAAAAAATACTTTCTAACATTACCTCTGAGCCGCTCTATCTTCAAATTGTGCCCCTTGTTCTTGCACATCTCTTCTTCTGAAAGATACTACCCTCTTGTACCTTGTTAATTCCTTGAGATACTTGAAAGTTTCTATCATGTCCCCCCTCTCCCTCCTTTCCTCAAGGGTATACATATTAAGCTGCTTTAGTCTCTCCTCGTATGTCTTCTGGTGCAGACCTTGCACCATTTTGTTGTCCCTCCTCTAGACAGCCTCCATTCTGTCTATGTCTTTGTGGAGATGGGGTCTCCAGAATTGCACAGTACTCCAGATAGGGTCTCACTAACTGTCTGTAGAGAGGGATAACAACTCCTGTTTTCTAGTGTTGATGCTCTCCGTATGCATCCCAGTATCCCCAGCCCTCCTTACTGCCTTCTCACATTGCTTGCCCACCTTTAGGTCATCTGATATAATTACTCTTGGGTCTCTTTCGATTTTTGTTGTTATTAACTCACCCCCATTGTGTACTTTTCCTCTGGGTTTTGTTTCCCGGAGGCATTACCTTCACTTCTTTGCACTGAATCTGAGCTGCCATGTTTTGGCCATTCCTCCAACCTTGCCAAGCACTTTTCATTCTTTCCACCCCACATTGTGTATCAACCCTGTTGCAGATCTTTGTGTCATCTGCAAAGAGGCACACCTTTCCTTCCAGGTGCTCTACAATGCCACTTATAAAGATATTAAAGAGGACCAGTCCCGAACCTCATGGTACTTCGCTATTTACCCTCCTTTCTTCACTGTGGACTCCTGCTTACTATTACCCTTACGGCCCTGTTGTTCAGACAGTTTTTATTCAGGCTATCACCTTGGAACCCACTCCAAGGCTGGCTAACTGTATATTAATCTTTGTATGAGACTGTGTCAATGCCTTGCTAAATCTAGGTAGGCCACATCCACAGCCCCTCCCTGGTCTACTTCTGGTCACCCAGTGAAAAAAATATATTAGGTTCATCTGACATGACCTTCCTGCTGTGAAACCATGCTGCCTTGTATCCTGTGCCCCACTGGCCTCTAGGTACTCAACAATTCTTTCCTTCAGAGTGATTCCATCATTTTCCCTACCACTGAAGTCAAACTAACTGGTCTGTAGTTTCCTGCCTCTGCCCTGCTCCCACTTTTGTGAATTGGAATGGGTGTTTACTCACCTGGTAAAGGTGATTGTGTTGGTTGGCATCCATGGCACTCCAGACATTACCTCATGGGTTTTAGCCCACCTGATAGGCTAGTGATGCACATGACCCAGATCAAATTTCCAGCATATCCAGGTCCCAGAAACCCTGCTCTCCAGTTTGAATCTTCCATAGCTGAAATAAGGTTAATTAGTACATGAGAGAAAAATACAGTGCAGTTACAGCCAAGAGAGAAGTACTAAGAGAGATGGACAGAGACACAAAGGAAGCGAGTATCACGTATCGATAGCTAAGGCCCTGGGGCCTGTTCTTTATTCCTCTATTATTTACAGTCTAGTCCCAAACCCGAGGGTCCGACTGGTCATTTATCATTACAATCAATTACACTGTCTGTTCCCTGTGAGTCTACATGGGTGAGGACCCGTAGTCGGAACCGGTCACTCTGAGCACTCTGGGAGGGCTTGGAGTGCCATGGATGTAACCAACACAATCACCTTTACCAGGTGAGTAAACACCCATTGTGATTGGTTGGCATCCATGGCACTCCAGACATTACCTCATGGGTAGATAAAGCAGTAGGTACTACCCGAATTAGGAGCGAGTGTCTAAGAGTAACGGTTGAGGATGCTGCCGCCAGGACCTGGGTGGCGAAGGTGGGCCGTATGGCCTGTAATTGTTCCAGCCTGTAGTGTCTGGTGAATGTGTGTATGGATCTCCATGTGGCTACCCTACAAATGTCCTCTGAGGATACGCTGGCTCTCTCCGCCCAGGAAGTGGCGACCGCTCTGGTGGAATGAGCCTTGATCCCCTGGGGTGGAGTCATCCGGTTTGCTGTGTAGGTGTTCTGGATGACTCGTCTTAGCCACCCGGCGATGGTGGTTTTGGAGGCGGCATAACCCTGCCTCTGCCCCTTCAAGATGACGAACAGCCTCTCTGTCTTGCAAATGGGGCGGGTTCTGGCTAAGTACACAGAGAGGATTGATCCCACATTGAGGTGGTGAGGGGGCCCGCTGGGGCCCTGCGGGGGACCGCTTGGGAAGGTGGGCAGCTCGATGGGTTGCTCTCTGTGAAAGCTGGTTGAGACCTTTGGTTGAAAGGCTGGGACTGTTCTCAGACTGACCCCTAGTGGGGTGAACACTGTGTAGGGTTCTGGCAGGATAGGGCGCCAAGTTCCCCGATCCTCCTAGCGAGCAGATGGCCACCAAGAAGCATGTCTTGAGGCCAACCCAGAACAGGTCCGTCTCTCAGAGGGGTCGTATAGCGCCCGTTGAGGGCCCAAGGACCATTGGGAGGTCCACAGGGCGATGGTCAGTCGAGTCCTCTGGCGGAGATCTCTACTGCCTCAGGAAGCATATGGTGTCAGGATGAGCTCCTGGGGAGTATCCTCAATGAGGCCTATGGCCGCCTAATGGCTGACAGTTGCACCCTGAGGGAAGAGTGCGCTAGTCCCTTGTCCACTCCTTGCTGGAGGAATAGTAGGATGGTGGCAAGTCGGTCTGCTCGGGCACTGTCCCCCATTCCCGGCACCACCGGGTGAAGATGGCCCATTGCCTCCCGTGTGTGGAAGTGGTGGAAGCCCGTCTGGACTGAAGTAGGGTGCTGATGACCGACTCATGATACCTCATTGCCCTCAGTCTCCTCCTCTCAGGAGCCAGGCCATGAGTTTCAGGGTCCGCGGGGTCGGGTGGAGCACTGGCCCCTGCAAGAGCATGTCCGAGTGGTAGGGTATCCAGAAGCTGGCTAGCGACATCTCTCGGACTGCTGCAGAACCAAGCCCTGCGGCCAGTATGAGGCCACCAGGATAACCATGTGGCCTGACTCCCGAATCTTGGCTAGGACCTGGGGAATCAGGGCAAGTGGCGGGAAGACGTAGGCATTCCTCCGCCTCCAAGTCTGCGACAGGGCGTCTGTTCCCTGGGAGAGGCTGTCCCTGAACCGCGAATAGTACTCCCTGACCTGGGCATTCTCCCATGATGCCATGAGATCCATAGACACGGGCCCCCATGTTGCCTGGATCATCTAGAATAGGGCCGGGTGTAATTGCCATTCCCTTGGGTGCACCTGTTGTCTGCTGAGCCAGTCTGCACGGACGTTCAGCTTCCCTGCAAGATGGACCACGCCCAGATGGGTGAGGTGTGCCTGGGCCCAGTTGAGGACTGTCATTGTCTCCCCCATCATGGCCCTGCTCCTGGTCCCATGCCTTTGCTATGTAGGCCACCATCACGATTGTCGGACGGATCAGAACCGACCGACCGAGTATTTGGCGCCTGAATGCCTTCAGGGCATGGGACACAGCTCTCATCTCAAGATGTTGATGGAGCTAGCCTCGCTGGTGACCATAGGCCCTGTGCCATTGTGTCTCCAGGCAAGCTCCCCAGCCAGAGGCTCACATCCATCTCTATGGAGACTGGGCGAGGGGCTCAGCGGACTCCCTGGTTAGATTCCCTCCATTGTCCACCATGTCAAAGAGGATCTCACTGCTTGGGGTAGTGGTACCACGCACTGTAGATTGTGCTTGCTCAGTGCCCCCCGTGACAGGACGTAAGTCTGGAGTGGATGCAAGTGCCACCTGGCCCAGGGCACGAGGTCTATGCAAGAGGCCATACAGCCCAACAACTGAGCTATCCTCCCCATTGTTGTGTGGTGGCAGGCCTTCATCTGGCGTGCCAGCTCCCTTAAGTTGTGAACTCACGCTGGGGATGGTTTTGCCCACCCCTCGGCCAAGTTGATGAGCGCTCCCAGATGCTCGATCTGTTGAGTGGGGCTGAGATAGCTCTTTTCTCGATTCACCACCCAACCGTGGTCCTCGAGTGCCTGCATGGCAGATTCCGTGTGTATCCATGCCTGGTTTCGGACCGTGCAGATGAGCCAGTCGTCCAGATACGGGATGATGTCCAGTCCCTGTTCCTGAGTCTGGCCACCAGGGTTATGGAGACCTTGGTGAAGACTCTGGGGCTGACGACAGGCGAGGCAGCGCCTGGTACTGGAAGTGGTGGCCCTGGGATGTGGGAGCGGAGGAATTGCCTGTGTTTCCGGATGATGGGGATATGGAGATAGGCATCCTTTAGGTCGATAGACGTCAGGAAATCGCCTACCTGGATGCATCGTAGGGTGGATCGGATGGTCTCCATCTTGAATCGGTGGGAGACTACATGTCGGTTCAGATGTTTCAGGTCTAGGATGGGCCTGAGTTCCCCCGATTTTTTGGGTACCAGGAAGAATATGGAGTAAATTCCCAGCCCCTGCTCTGGTACTGGTACGTGCTGAATGGCCCTGTTCTGAATTAGCTCTGACAAGATTTGTTGGACCTGATGTGGGATGCCTTCTCCTGGCTACGGGAGGAGATGAACCTGTGGAATATGGGCCACGGATAGCTCTGGAGTACCCTTGGACACCACTTCTTGTACCCACCTGTCCAATGTTGTGTTTATCCAACGGTGGGCGAAGAGAGTTAGCCTTTGCCCCACCGGTGGGTACGGGTCCTGGCTTCATGCTTTTGGGAGGGGGCAGTCACTGTTGCTTTCCCCTGAAACCTCTACCTTCGACCTCCGGTCTTTGGCCCCGGGTCTGAAGGATGAGGCTGATAGCTCTGGAGAGTACGGGCCACGGAAGCCAGGTAGGAGCCTCTACCTTGAAAGGAGGCCCTGTTGATGTGTATCCCTGGGGTTGGTATGGTTTGTTCCTCCAAACCTCCATCTCGAGGAGGGTAGATAGGAGAACTTGACTTATTCTTGAGGAGGTCCCTGCCTCCTCCTTTGCTTCAAATAATCCTGCAGCCTCCCAGCAACATGCTTTCCCCAGGCGGTAAGTTTTGTAACAATGTCTTTGACTCATGGTCTGCGCCCCATAGTTTTCAGCCTCAGTGCCTCTACGGGCACGGTTGGTGATGGCGTGGCCCTTGCTTGAAGGCGCAGGTGTCTACCGCCATATCAGCTAGGTATTTGGCTGCATCCAAGGTGCACTCCAACAGTTCTGCCTCCCTAGACTTAGGGATGGCCTGCTCCTGGAGCTCCTCGAGCCGGCGGATCTGTGCCCAGGTCGTGTAGATGGCTGTGGTGGTCGCCTTAGCAGTGGTGCCCTCAATCTCAAATGCCCTCTTGAGCATGTCTTCGATCTTTTTGTCCATAGGGTCCTTGAGGGCTATTGTGCCACATGGAAGTACGGTCTTTTTGCTGAGGGCCGCCACTTGGGGGTCGATGGTGGGAGCCTTGCACCAGGCATCCGATTTTTCCCCTTGTACTGGGTACATTCTGTCCAGATTCTTGCGATTCGACATCCTGCCCAGTTCGGGGGATTGCCATTCTGTACTGAAGATGTCCTCGATCGCCAGACATACGGGAAAGGTCTCTGTGCTTGAAGGTCTAAGCTGAATCATTGGGTCGAGCTTCGACTCGGGCCTGCTCTCTTCGGTGTCTTCGGTGTCGAAACCCATGGTGGCCTTGATCATCTTCATGAGCCCTGGATCATGTCAAATGAGCATAACTTCGAAGTCAGCGAAGGGGTCGTTTGCAGCTCCATATCCTCTGCATCCGAGTCCGCCTCATCCTCTTCCCCTGCATCATCCTTCTCCCCGTCCTCATGCACGCTGTCGCGCGGAATGTCTGGAAGGGTGTCCTCAGGGATTGGAAGTTCCTCTGGCTGCCCCCCCACCTTGTCGGGTTCTGAGTTTGGTGGCTTTGCCCTGTTTTGGGTGAGGGATTCCAGTTTCTCCATGATTTTGAGCATAAAGTTCTGTTGGCTCTCCATCATGGCAACCGCGGCCTGCTGGTTCTGGCTCAGAAGGGGCCGGGTCCATCCACATAGGGTTGCTGGGTCCGGGGTTGTTGGGGGCCAGGGGAGGTGTTCGATCCAGGGAGGAATCGTCGTCGTCCAGGAGGCAGGCTGCACAGAGGGGGCCCGGAGTTTGGGGGAGGAGGTTGGCGCTGCACGAGGAGCATTTCTTTGCTTTCACCATCTGGAATCAGAGAAGGTATACTTAGAAACAGAGCTAGTATGGTGCCCCGTAGTTTCCCCCCCCCTTTTTTTTTCCTTAAAACATTGTACCCACCATGAGACAGAAAGGCCCTTGCCTCTCCAGAGGAGCGCCTGAGGTTGAGGGGTGCTATGTGAGACCCCTGCAAGACGGATGGTGGTCTGGTGCTCGGCTCGCTATGGGAGGGAGCCGTGGTGACCGTGGAGGAGACCAGATGAATGAGGTACCTACTTGGGTGGCTATGGTGGGGACCCGAGCGGTAGGGTAGGATTGGGGCCCCTGGGAGCAACAGGAGCAGGGGGCTTGGGAAAGTGGTGGGGCACACGGAGGGTCGCTAGGGGAGGGACCCACAGGTAGAAGCAGATGATTAGAGCTTTCATGCTCCCCGCGAGAGAAGGGGGCAGGGCCAGGTAGGAGCATGGTCAACCTGCCTCTGCCTAATATCCTACCCTACACAATTGTGGCTGGGAGATTCAAACCCAGACCCTCAGATGTAGCTCAGAGCTTTAGTCACTGTGCCATATAGCGCCAGGAGCGAAGGCTTGGGGCGTGAGGAGAGACTCCTACATCCTCCAGGTGTGTTACCCCGTGGTGGGGAAGGCGAAGAAGGCTAGAGATCCCCCCCGCCCAGACACATCGCGAGGGGAATTCCTGCTCTGAGCCAACAGGCCTAGTTGCAAGTCCTGGGGGAGGAAGGCTTGTCGGGCCGCGGTAGGGCCAACCGGCCTTTGGAGTACGCCCTCAGCCCCCCCGCTACCGCTGGGCCGTGCTTCCCGTGGAAGCGAGCGCCCGTGGCTGAATCCGCCTCGTGGTGCGAGTGGGACGGGTGGCGGGAGCCTCCTGTGTTCGCGGAGGCGATGGGAGGAGGTGGGTTGCGGTGGAAGGGGGTGGGCGAGCCTGGATGCACCACGTGGTCGGCGTTTGGCCGGAGCAGGCCTCTGGAGCTCCTGCGGCCTCGCTGAGGGCCGTAGCTAGGAAAAACTGGGAGGAATGGGCGCTAGGCCGGCCAGGCAAGTGAGCGCTGTGGCAGGCGGTCATTTGCTCATAAGAGGGGCGAGGGACAAGGGAAGGAGTAGTCTCTCTGCTAGGGTGGGGGTTTCTTTGCTTTCACCATTTAGGCCCGAGTAGGGGCCTGCCCGTAGGGCCATCCCACGATTGAAGATCGCAACAGAAAGGGCTGGCATGACACAATCAGTACATTTTTGAAACAACCTTCCAGAAAACATGCACAAGGGGTTCTATCTCCTTCAGATAAGTTCCCCCTTTGCCAACAATGATTCACATATTGCTAGAGACCCCTGATGCTAAGGCAGGGGCTAACTTAGGGTACTGTACCTGGAAAAACAGGAATTCTTAAACCAGGGAATTCAATATCAAGAAGAAACTGCTGTAACTGCCTTCTGAATTAGCCTCAAGAAAAACAATTTTGTGATATAAATCCTGATTCAAGGTCTTACCTTCTAGGAGCAGACAGGAATTCCTGGTGTGCTTCTTGCCTGTTCAGATGCACGATTCGAAACTGGAGAGCAGGGGTTTCTGGGACCTGGATATGCTGGAAATTTGATCTGGGTCATGTGCATCACTAGCCTATCAGGTGGGCTAAAACCCATGAGGTAATGTCTGGAGTGCCATGGATGCCAACCAATCACAATCACATTTGCCCTGCTCCAGTCCTCAGGTACCACTCCATCCTCCCATGATTTGTTAAAGAGAGTAGTCAGTGGTGTTACTAGTTCTACCCTTACTTCTTTTAGTATTCTTGGGTGAATCCCATCAGGCCCCACTGCTTTATCCACCTTCAGTGTCAAGAATTCTTTCAAAACCCTTTCTTCTGTGAATGGACTAGTATCAACCCCCCCCCCACCCCCACCATTCAGAGTTTCTCCCTTGTTTGGTTTAGGCACCTCCCTCCTAATCTGTTGTGAATCACGGAGCAGAAATATTCATTCAGTATCCCTGCTTTTTCACCGCCTCTGCCCACATTCCCTCCCTTTAGTAAGTCTCTGTATCCCTCCCTCCTCCATTGGTCTTTCTTCGTCCCTAATGTACCTATAAAAGGTTTTATCCACCTTCTTAACAGAGTTGGCTATCTTTTTCTCAGGTTGTGCCTTTGCTATTCTGACTGCCTTCCCTGCCTCCTTCTGCTTTAACTGATAAAGTTCTCTATCCTGCTCCTTCTGTGTTTCCTTATATTTTCTGAATGCTATCCTTTACTCCTTAACCGTCCCTGCCACCTCTTTTGAGAACCATAGTGGTTTTTCCTTCATTTTATTTTATTGATTTGCTTCACACAGAGGACTGTTGCCTCTGCGATGGCTGTTTTGATTATTCCCCATTTTTCCTCCACCCCTCTTTCTTGCCCATTTGCTAGTGCTTTTCTAAGGCACTCTTTCATTTTCCAAAATCAGCCTTCCTAAAGTCCAATAATCTTGTTTTTGTATGGTTTGACTCTATGGCTGTGTTTATTGTGAACCACACTGTTTGGTGGTCACTTGTTCCCTGATGGCTACCCACTTCTAAATCTAAGATCCTTTCTCCTTCTCCATTTGAGAGTACCAGGTCTAAGATTGCTCCCTCCCGAGTGGGTTCCAATACTAGTTGTCTGAGGCATGCCCCCTGTAGGTCATCAAGAATGACCCAGCTCTTGGATGTGCCTGCAGCAAAGGTACTCCAGTTAACATCTGGCATATTCAGGTCCCCCATCAACAATATTTCCTTTTTGCCATTTTAAGGATGCCTTCTATCATTTCCTTGTCCATTCCTCCCCTGAGATGGGGTCTGTACACAACTCCCATGGACTGTGGTGCCATTTCCTGTCTCCAGAGCGACCCATTGTGATTGATCCACTTCCTGTATACTCTTTAGTTCTGTTGCTTTAATCCTTCCCTATATAGAGAGCTACTCCTCCTCCTCTTTACCCATCCTGTCCCTCCTGTAGACTGTGTAACCTGGTATGTTGACTTCCCACTTATGGTTCTTTGTGTACCATGTTTCAGTGACTGCCACAATATCCAGGCATCCCACTTCCATCAAGACCACTAGTTCAGGAAGCTTGTTGCACAGATTGCGGGCATTGGTACTCATCACCTTCCATTTATTTTTTATGGCCTTACCCTTTTTAGCCCCCTCCCTGTCCTTACTGATTTTTTCTGCATTTATCCCTGTCCTGCTCCCTACTGACTTCTCTGCCTTGGTGTTTACCTCTCTAACTAACGTGCTTTGTTGGGGGAGGCTGGGATTTCCATGCTCTCTTCAGTGCTCTCCCTTGTTAGTTTAAATGCTTGCCAATGAAGCATTTAAACTTGTCACCTAGATCCTGATCCCTGGACAGATGCAGACCATCACACCAGTATAAGCCTGCATCCCTCCAGGTGGCTCCCCAGTCCCCAATGAAGCCAAAACCCTGAGCTCCACACCAGTTTTTCAACCATTCATTCAATCCCATGTTGTGGAATACCCTAACATCATCCTTGCCATAGACAAGCAGCACCTCCAAGAAGGTTACCGTACATGCTACTTGTCTAGGCCCTCCCAACTCCACAAACTCCTCTTGCACCACTCTGATCCCATTTACAGCCAGTCATTTGTCCCTAGGTGGACAATGACATCCAGCTCTCTCCTCTGCAGTTGCTCCCGCAATCCTGAGGATGCACTTCCTGTCCTTCCAAGCCATGGTGCCAGGCAGGCAGGCACCTACCTCCCTATCCCCTTCCTCCCCATGTCTACCCCTAATGATTGAGTCCCCCACCAGGAGTTGTTTCCTTCCCCTGTGGGGTCTCATGCCACCCTCCTGTGGGTCTCTTTGTGGAGATTCCCAGCATCCTCCTTGGCTCCACTGCAGGTGCCTCCATAGAGGAACCACTCTTTGCCAGAACAGCATATGAATTGTGGAGAGGTACAACTGAGGGATGCACCTCTGTTCCACCATCCTCTCCCTCTCTGAGCCCACCTTAGTCCAACCGGTCCTCTTTCTTGGCAACCTCTGAGGTAATGGTGGTGGCCCTGGTGGTCCCTGGGTGGGAGAAGAGGTTTTATGAATCCTAGCCAGATCAGCCTGGAGATGGGCAACCTCCTCCCTCAGACCAGAGAGATGCCTGCAAACAGGGCAGCATCGCAGCCTCCAGAATGTCTCCTGGAACACTGCTGCTTCACAGCCATTGCACTGCACCACTCCCATCTGACTTATTTTGTGTCCCCTCTCCTGTTGCTTTGTATGCTTATTGTCTTCTCCTTTATGTATTTTTACTTTCTTTCCTACTGCCTATGTGCCCTTACAACACTCACCCTTCCTGTTCTGGGACAGGAACTTCCTGTAGTCTTCAGTAGTCTCCTTCCTCTGTGCTTGGATTCAGACCTCCAGCAGCCGGGGATAACGTTTTTTAATTTTTTTTTTTTTTAGGTTCCTTCAAGGTTGCTGAAACTAATGTGTCTCAGTGATCCTTCCCTTCCTATTGCCAAACAGGAAGTTCCTGTTGTCAGTCAAATTCAGTGGCTATAAAACTAGAACTGGCTTTGGCTGGGAGGGTGAAAGGGTGGAAAGAAGGGCAATTAGTAAAAAATCTGTAGTTCTGGACTTCTGTTTCTTGTTCTGCAACCAGTTCTCTTCTGCCAGAAAAAGCTGAAAAGAGCTCTATTCCTTTAAATATACTGGTGCACCGGCATTCATGGCCCCTCTCCTCACTCTCTCCTCTGAATACATAAATTTTTGCATCAGATCTATCACTCAGTACAGGCACTAAATGCACTTTTAACAGTGCAGCCCAGTGCAAATCTGGCACTATTCCAGTGCAGCAGATTTTCACCTGGCACAATGCTTTGAATATCTGGCCCTTGTAGTGAAAAAATGCACCAGAACCTGGGCTCAAGGTATGGGAGAGTACAGTACAGATCAATGTTTTTTTAATATGCTTTAAGTAGTAGTTCATTCTGTATGGCTTCTCTTCTCTTCTCTTTTTTACTTATGATATGCAATTGCTTACTGATTTGTGATGTGAACAAGAAGATGCACCTGCAGAAGGCCAGCGAATGGACCACTTCTAGAAAGACCATCAATGGGCTAGTTTTTATAGATGAAATAATGATAGTACTTGAACACTCTGCATCAATGGCATTTATCAAAAATATATGGTTTTCTATCAAATGACTCCCAAAATATCTTCTCAAGCTTCACATCTGGGTGCAATTTCCTAACAGGGCTGTGGGCCAATTTGAACACTCGAGGTGAGTGCAACTGATCTGAACAAAAAGCAAAGTACCATATGAATTTCATGTGTGTGTGTATGTGTGCGCATGCATATGTGTGTGTGTGTTTGTGTTGCATGCATGCGTGAGTGCCTGCATGTGTGTGTGTTTGTGTTTGTGTATGTGCATGCATGCGTGAGTGCCTGCATGTGTGTGTGCCTATTATACTCATGTTCCCTAACCTTACACCAGGAACTATGGATGGTGGCTTCTTCTGAGAGCAATGTATCAGTAAGTCAGCTCAAGCAACAAAATAGTGGCTCGGGAGAAATGAAAACCACAGCCACACACAACGCAGCAGAACATTCAAAAATAAAGAAGTGGGCTCACATGGTTAAGGGGAAAAAGACCCAGTCCACAATCTCGGACTTGATAAATAAGCCTTTAATCATAAAAAGGACCAAATGTAGTACATTACAAAAAGCACATGAAGTGGTGTAGCACCCCCAAACAATGCGGTCAACGTTTCACGCCACCCTGGCGCTTTTTTAAGATGTCATCATTGCACAGACTTAGCTGTTTAAATATCTCTACAGGAACCAGGTGCATGAATATATTATATTTAATGACATAGTAACATATAACACACAGTATAAAAAATATACACATATTATAAACACCATCAAAACATCAACAATGTGCACACCTAAACTGCAGAACTGCATAGAAAACCCTATCATCAACTATACATAAGACAAAAAAGTATATATTGCACAGTAGTGTTTCAAAGCCTAATATAACATGATTATATAGCATTGATTGCTAGTAAAATTAGCTAGTTTGGAAGCTTTGCAATTTACAGTTTATATAGCTCGAGTGCAAACCTGATGAACAAAGATTCATGTGGAAAAAGGGAGTATAACCATACATATTTAACTAAATCAATAAATTCCTGTACTTCTGTAACATTTGTATCCACTTAATTACCATATTGCATGTATACATACATCACAGTCACTCATTTCAACAATAGTTGCACAGTTTTAAAATTGCTAACAAATGTAGGTATCATTATTATCTACATTTTTTAAATATGGTGACAATTGAAAGCATCATTTAGACAGGATAAAAACCTGCTTTCAATCTATATTACCAATAAGTCTCCCAGCACAACAGTTTATTCTGCAAGTCTCCCTCTAGGACCTAAAATCACATGTTCCAACCCATAGAATTTAAAATAATATCCAGGACCTGCTTTAGAGATGTGTAATGCTGGGGCATTTTCTGATCTAGTTGCCCTAATACAGGATAAGTGCTCCAAAATTCTGTTTTTAAACTTTCTCCCAGTCATTCCTTCATAAAAACATTGGCATATACAGGTGGCCAAATAAATGACTGCTTCAGTAACACATGAAATAAAACAGCTCAGTTTGTGTTCATTTCTGTTGTTAGGAAGAATAAAGGACAACCCCACCTGTATATGTTCACATGCTGTACAGTTCCCACGCTGTAGTTACCCTTAGGCATAAGTGGTCCTTTTTTAGTAGCCCCAGGGTTGGTAACATTGTGCACCAAAATGTCCAACAGGTTATTGGCTCTTCTAAATGTAAACTTAGGGCCTTGTTCCGCAATGTTTTTTAACTTCAGTTCTGCTTGCAGAATGTGCCAGTTTGTTCTCACAATTATTTGGTTCTCAGAGGATTGGGCACTGTAAACTGCAACAAAATTGGGAACAGAATGATTAAAATGCAAATGATCAGTTTCTTTATTTACATTACTTTTTCTCAGTAACTCATTGGGTCAGCAGCCTGCAAAGGTTCAACTGAGGGGTTAGAAACAGCGATTTCAAAAGTTTTTGTTTTGTTAATATCCTGAGAAGTTTGAGGTACAATACAGTAGCATCCCCTCCCTTCAGATGCCTTTAACATAGAACAGCAAATAGCAAAAATCTGAGGGGGAGTGCATTGTTTTGCAGCTGAGGAGGAATACTTCCAAATGTCCAGAAAGGGAGTTCCACAATCAATCATTTTTAGAGCTACAATCTAATCCCAGTAGGGCTGTAGGTGCCGCCCACAGCCCTAAAAAGATAGATAATAATGGTACCTATATTTGTTAGTAATTTTTAAAACTGTGCAACTATTGTTGAATTGAGTGGCTATGATGTATGTATATGTGCAATATGGTAATTAAGTAGACACAGATGTTATAGAACTACAGGAATTTATTGATTTAGGTAAATATGTATGGTTATGCTCCCTTTTCCACAGTAATCTTTGTTCATCAGGTTTGCACTCGAGCTATATAAACTGTAAATTGCAAAGCTTCCAAACCAGCTAATTTTACTAGCAATCAATGCGATATAATCATTTTATATTAGGCTTTGAAACACTAGCGTGCAATATATACTTTTTTGTTTTATGTGTAGTTGATAGGGTTTTCTATGCAGTTCTGCAGTTTAGGTGTGCACATTGTTGGTGTTTTGAGGGTGTTTATTATATGTATATATTTTTTATACTGTGTGTTATATGTTACTATGTCATTAAATATATTCATGCGCCTGGCTCGTGTAGAGCTATTTGAACAGCTAAGTCCTGCATTGACGACATCTTGAAAAAGCGCCAGGGTGGCGTGAAACGTTGACCGCATTGTTTGGGGGTGCTACACCACTTCATGTGCTTTTTGTAATGTACTACATTTGGTCCCATTTATGATTAAAGGCTTATTTATCATGTCCGAGATTGTGGACTGGGTCTTTTTCCCCTTAACCGTGTGAGGCCACTTGTTTATTTTTGAATGTTCAGTAAGTCAGCTGCAAGTTCCTACAAAAGAAGTTTTCTGATGGCCACCATTTTTCCCAGACAATAAAACAGATACACACTGCTTCAGCACATTTTACTGCAAATCATGGCAGCAACCAACTCAAAACCTCCTACTGTAAGTAAGACACAATGTTGTGTTTTACAGGACTGTCTGTCAGTACACTTCTGCATTTATTGGCCCTTACAGCTTTTGTTTCTATTTTACTTTACTTTAATGTAGAGCTCCAGATATGAACCCCTTCAAAATTTGTTGGCATGTCATGAAAATGTATATCCATCAAAAGTTAAAGCCAAAAACAATAGGGGCTGATGGATAGAATAAACATTGTTTATATAATAATATCATGCACAGTGCTGGAAATATATTGGGCAGTTGAACAAAGGATTGCCAGTTGTTTTTGTTAAAGAATGGTATACATCCAGAATGTAGTACATGGCAATGTGATGCAATTTGTAATTTAAATTATTTAATTCCACTCTTATAACTCCCACATACTTTCATTTAAAACAGCATAAAATATTTACAACATATAACTCTCTTCCCCTGCAGGTAAACTATGCTCTGCCTGTTAATTTTTTTTTGTGTCCCTGTGTGGTGCCATATCACACGCCTAATATCCAGTCTGAAATATTCTTCTGTGTTTCTTTGCTAAAGTAATAGCAGCTAATATGATACATAATTTTCCAAAATTTCTGGAGATCTCTAAGGAGATTTTTTTGTGAGATTGCCTCAGGCACAGTTAGTCCAAGAGAGTTTTTTTTTCTCTAGGTATCTCCAGAGACTCTCAGGAGATAATTTACTGAATCAACATCTACCAAGGTGTTAGTGTGGCTCAGCTGTTAGCACAGCTGCCTGTGGGCCACAAGGTCAAGGATTGTCATCCCACCCCAAGATTGGTTGCCAGGGTTGGAAGGGGCAAGCTGGTCAGATCTCTGGACTTTGGCTTGGAGACTTCCTGCTGTGTACCTCTAATCAGGTGGAAATCTAGGCATTGTTCTTGACTGTGGACTGACATTGAAATGTCAAGTGTTGGCTGTGGTCAAAGTCTCATTTTACCATCTGAGAAACATCGCCTAGATTAAACACCTAATTTTCCTGGTGAGCTACCAACATTGGTTCATACCTTTGTAACCTCATGCCTTGATTACTGCAATGCCCAATACCTAGGGATATCAGGGTTGATCTTTGCTGACTGCAGCTAGTGCAGCATGCTGTGGCCAGGTTGTTGATGGGCCTGTCAGGATCCTGCCATGTCACACCTGTGCTTTGCTATCTGCACTGGCTGCTGATTAAGTGAAGGATCACCTTCAAGGTCGGGTTACTGACCTATGAAGTCCTACACAGCCAGAGTCCTCGCTACCTGCAAGAACTTCTGTGTCCCTACTACCACCCCACCCATTCACTCCGCTCCACTGATGAGGGATTGCTAGAGATTCCCAGGGTCAGACAAAAAACATCAAGGGCTCATATGTTTGTATTTGTGGCCCCGACCTTGTGGAATTCTCTACCTCATCAGGTTAGAGAGTGCCAGAACATTGACCAGTTTAATGCAGAAATAAAGACTTTTCTATCTGGCCAGGCATTTCCTGCTATAATTTAGAAATGGATATTATAACCTAGTATAATAGGAGTTTTAATTATATATTGTATGTGATTTAATGTATATTTCATGATTTTAGTATTTATGATGTATGTAAAGTGCTTTGAAACTTTTTGAGAGTTGCGCTATATAAATATATCTTGATTGATTGATTGGTCTCATACTATACATGCTGGTACCCATAACCCAAGTGCAGTACTAGAGGGTGCTATACTGTCAGGGCATGCTGTCCTTCAGATAAGCCATTAAACTGAGATCCCTTTAACACAGTTCTGGTGCTGTCCTGGTGTTCAGGTGGAACTCAAAGAACTCAAGGTACTTTTCACAAGAGTAGGGAATATTTTATTGAAGAAACATCAAATACAACACAAGAAAATCATTCAAGATATTTGACTTGGACAAATAAGGAGTAACTGAAAAATATGGCAAATCACCTTAAGCATTATGGATAATGAAAGAAAAGAGATTCCTATACATATAACGGTAACTGAAACATATTTTAGAACATAATTCTGTGTTCTAATATTCTTTAACCAGTTTCATTTGTATTTAATAAAAAGGAAAAACATTCCACCATCTAGATACTTTAGCCACAGGGTGAATGGAAATATCTTTCTGGTAGACTGACCACACTGCATTTTGACACAGAATACAGAGTGTCATGATTCATATTTTCTGCCCGAGTACCCATTGGCATCTAGCCTGCCATAGAAGGCAGTGTGACGCAGTGGTTTAAGGCTCTGAGCTGCAAATCTGAGACCTGGGTTTGAATCCCACAGCCCCCACTTGCATACTGTGTGAACCTGAGCAAGTTACTTAACTTCCTCATGCTCCCAGGTTGCACCTGCAAACAAGCTTTCATCTTGATGTATCTCACCTGGTAAAATAATTGGTAAAAAAAAACAAATAGGAAAAATTTCAGAACACAAAAGAACATTTTAAGTATTCCCTTAAAATATGTTTTTGGGAAGGATGCATAATCCCCTAAAATAATGATGTTATGTGTCAAGGAAGTAAGCCATGATAAATTCCACTTTTTAGCCAGATGGTCCCAAAGTTGTTTTACTCATGCACAATTCAATAAAAAATGCTCCATCGCCTCCTCACAGGCCCAGCAGTTGGGGTAGGGACAATATCTTTCTTCCAAGGCTTTGTGTTTATTGTTCCCCTTAACGCTGAGCCTACCGTAAGAAGAGAGCCATAAAAGTTCCCACATTTGTAGGGGCATTCTTGAATTGTTTAGCTGGGCCAACACTCTTTTATGTAAATGAGGGGGGCAGCATTCCCATTCACATAAAACTGGTTCTTGCAACTGTCCAAGGCTGTGTGTTGGTGTTGATGTGTGAAGTGGCTACCACTACACTTTTAGACACCTCACTACCAGACTATCAATGCTTGTAAAGCACTTTGGGATACAATGTGTATGAAAGCACTATATAAATGGTAATTCACTTTGGGATACAATGTGTATGAAAGCACTTTATAAATGGTAATTAACTTTGGGATACAATGTGTATGAAAGACTATATGAATGGTAATTAACTTTGGGATACAATGTGCATGAAAGCACTATATAATAATTAACTTTGGGATACAATGTATGAAAGCACTATATGAATGGTAATTAACTTTGGGATACAATTGTATGAAAGCACTATATAAATGGTAATTAACTTTGGGATACAATGTGTATGAAAGCACTATATAAATGGTAATTAACTTTTGGGAGACAAGTGAATGAAAGCTTATATAAATGGTAATTCTTCTTCTTCACTGTAGCTGTCCTGTTTTGTGGCATTTGTGGCACTTTGAATTCCTAAACCTACAGGCATGCTAAATGATTATCTGCACATCTGAAGTATTCTGTATGAGTTCTTGCACCCTCTGGCAGTTTGTGTACTTAACTAAGTCTGTTTTAAATTACTGTCTCTTAGCAAGTTCTCTGGTGGGTTTTGCACATGACTGACTAAGTCTGTTTTGCATTACTGTCTGCAAGTCAAGTATGTTTGTTGCAGTGGTTTATATTGCTAGTGCCAATTCAACCACTTTTGCAAAAGACAGATCTGTCTCTGCAAGCAATCTTTAAATTCAATCATATTGGTATCATAGACGAATCTGTCCCTCAGCAGGTCTTTAAGCACATTTGCAAAAGAACAATGCTCTTTTATTCATTTTAAATAAGCAATATGTGCTGCCACTGTTTCCCCTTGTATTCTTCTTCTTCTGCTGTGAAAAGTGAAAATCCCCACAATTATGCTAGGCTTGGGACTGTAATGCTATGTCAAGATCTTTTGCAGATCTGCCAGTATCTCCTGGCTTCTGTGGCTTCAGCAAACTCCTCAACAGTGAGCATGTCCTGCCACAGCAAACACTGAGGAAAATGACTGTTCATCTTTATCTGTGATCTCATTAGCAGGGCAATAGGGACTTTGACTTTCACCACTGCTAGGACGCTTTTATTTTCCGAATTAAACTCAGCAATCTTCCCACTAGTTGTCATTATTTGTTTATTTCCACTTCCTGCATCACCAATATTATATTATATTCATAGTTGTAAAAGTAAGAACAGTTCTACTTACAGACAGTCCAACCAGTCATTATATTGAACCACACAATCAGAACAACTTAACGTCATGCTAGCTGCCTAATGCAGCAACAGGAAACAGGAATCCGTCTTCTAGAAGTATAGTTGCCTTAGGTATTGTGGCATGACACAGAACTCCACCCCTTAAGGTCAATGAACATCAGCACAGTTTAATCCTTTTTACACTGCTTAGTACATAAGGAAATTATCAGTCCATATGACACTCCATTGTGGTGGCGATTATTATGAGTTAATGCACTTCTGGGCATGCATTAACCCATGACAACCACCAACCCAATTGTGTCTTATTGTTTACAAGCAGCAACTAACAGCCATCTTGGAAACAGAAAGGTTGGACTGGGTGGCTGTAACAAACTCTGGTTCATGGAAACCATGGATGGGATACAGCCATTCCTGGTTACGCTCTGTTCAGGGAAGATAGGCAGGGGAAAAAGGGGTGGGGTAGCCATTTACATTCATGAGGAAATAAATGCCACAGAAGTAAAAGGGCAACCTGAAGACTTCAAGTCACTGTGGCTGACAGTAGACATGAGCAAGGAGAACCTTTCAGAATCGATATCGTGTACAGGCCCCTAAATCAAGGAGATAAAGGAGACAAAGATCTAATACAGGAAATCCACAAAATGCCTGATAAAGGTGAAGTAATACTGGTGGGAGACTTCAACCTACCAGATATTAAAACTCATTTGTTCCCATTGATGCCATATGGCGTCAGAACCATCCATTGTTAGAACTGACCCAAAATGGCCACCGGGAGCAAATGAGTTTTAACTGGAGCACACTAATGGCAGCAACAAGAAGAAATAGGGACTTCTTATTGTCACTACAAGGCATGGGACTGTGCCAACTTGTTAAAAATCCAACAAGGGGAGATGCCGTTCTTGATGTTGTCCTCACAAACTCAGAAAGGATCAAGGACAATGAAATGGATGTCATATGGGCAACAGAGACCATCGCATGGTAAGCTTAAAGGTAAGCATAACACAAGACACCAGCCACTCAAAGACAAAGGTGCTAGATTTCAGAAAGGCTGACTTCTAAAAAATGAGGAACAACATAAGTAGCTAGTTAATGGAAATAGGTGTTGAGGAGGTGGAGGACACATGGGGGAGACTCAAGAGAGCAATAAAGACTGCCACAGATTAAAGTGCCAGATGGATCAGCAAAGCAAAAATAAAAATAAATCCTCTATGGTTTTCCAAGGAAGTGGCTACAACAGTGAAAGAAAAAAGAAGGCATACAGCATATACCAGGAAACCAAAGACTGGGAGAAAAAAATGAGAGAGTCAAATAAACAATTTAGAAAGGCAAAAGCCTAGACAGAGGAAAAGATAGCAGAAGGGGCAAAGAGAGGAGACAGATCATTTTTTAGATATATTAGGGAATGTAGGAAGACAAAAGGGGGGATAGTAAAGATCGCTACCGAAGAAGGGAAATGAACCAAACATGACCCAGAGAAAACCGAAATCCTCAACAACTACTTCTGCTTGGTGTTTACCAAAGAGGACCCAGGGGATGGCCCAGCCCTGAAAGAACACAACACACCAGGATCAGGGGTAGACACAAGTCCCTTTACAGAAGTCACAGTATGGGAGGTGCTAAATAAACTAAAAGCAGACAAAGTCATGGGACCAGATGACACATACCCCAGAATCCTTAAGGAACTGGGTACAGAATTAGTAGCCCCTCTGGCACTTCTGTTCATGAAATCCTTGAAGAGCGTGTGGTACCTGAAGATAGAAAAAGGCAATAGTGGTTCCACTTCACAAATCAGGCAGTTGCGGAAGAGGCTAGTAATTACAGACTGGTGAGCCTCACGCCTATAGTAGGGAAACCAATGGAGGCACTACCCAAACAGAGGATCATTGCATTCCTCAAACTTGCGGCTGACAAGACCCTAAACAGCATGGTTTCACAGCAGGTAGGTCATGCCAGACAAATCTGCTTGAGGTTTTTGACTACGCTACAAAAATAGTGGACGACGGTGGGCAGTGGATGTGGTCTACCTAGACTTTAGTAAGGCCTTCGACTCGGTTCCACACAGAAGGCTGGTAAAGAAGTTTGACCACAGGGGTTGGTCCAGAAGTAGTCAGATGGATACAAAACTGGTTACAAGGCAGAACCCAGAGGGTACAGGTTAATGGAGCAGAATCGATGGAAGGCAGGATGACCAGCGGGGTGCCCCAGGGCTCAGTGCTAGGGCCTCTGCTCTTTAGTATTTTTATAGCAGACATCACTGATGGACTGGAAGGAAAGGTGACACCAAGATATGTAGCAGTGTGGACAACCCAGAAAGAATGAGCAAGATGGAAGCTGACCTCAAGAAACTAGAAGTATGGTCTGGAGTGTGGCAGCTGAGATTTAATGCCAAAAAGTGCTAGGTCATGCACATAGGAAAGAAAAATCCAAGAAAGCAGTATTACCTAGGAAGTGAAAGACTGGTAGCCTCCAACCCAGAAAAAGATCTGGAAATAATAATCTCAGATGACTTGAAGGCTAGTAAGCAGTGTGAGAAGGCAACAATGAAGGCCAACAGAATGCTGGGCTGCATTGGGAGGGGAATCACGAGCAGGAAGAGAGAGGTGGTATTACCACTGTATAGATCGCTAGTCAGGCCTCCCCTGGAATATGACATCCAGTTCACCTCAGGAAGGACATTGACCAGGTAGAAACAGTACAGAGAAAGGTGACAAAAATGATTCAGGGTCTGCAGTACATGTCCTATGAGAAAAGACTTAGGGAATTGAATATGTACTCCCTGGAGCAGAGAACAGAGAGAGGGAACATGGTTGAAACATTCAAATACATAAAAGGCATTAACAAGGTACAGCCACAGGAACATTTTCACTTCAGGAAAAGCTCCAGGACCAGGGGACATGACCTCAGGCTGTAAGGAAGGAGGTTCTCTACCAACACCAGGAAGTTTTTCTTCACAGAAAGAGTGGTGGATGCTAAGAACAGCCTGCCCCAAGAGGTTGTGGGGGTCAACACTGTGGGGGGATTCAAGAATGCATGGGATAGACATAAGGGAGTCCTGACTACAAAAGGCAACTAGAGTGTCAAAACAGGTCTAAAACAAATAGGCAGACTAGATGGACCTAGAGGTCTCCTACTGCCATCAACTTCATGTTTCTGGAAGTGGATACAGAGCCTTCTGCTAGAGTACATTACTTCATACTAGCAGTATAGGACTGATACTACTAGAGAAAACAGTAGTACAAGGCTAGATTTAGGTTGTCATGGGTCCTATGCACAGTGGGAACCATGGGACCCCACTGTGCTGTCCCAGCTCCAGGGGCGGCATTGCAGGCCCCCCCTCCACCATGGCACATTTTTATATATTCCAGATAATGTAGTACTTATTGTGTTTCAAAAGCATCTGACTGTCCCAACTAGCCTCACAATTGCTGTTTGTGACATCACAAATCGTTACCATGGTAAGCACTAGATGTCATATACATATACTGTAAAGGTTGGTTGTGGACAGTTAAATTCTTGTTATACAGATATCTTGGCGAGATTACCAAGATGTGCTCCAAATCTTGGAAAGGAAAACTGAAGTTTAAAAAATGTAACACTGGGTCATTATATTCATGAAAGCACATTCTGACAAAGCTACCTGTTTGTTAACAAGGCTGTATGTAACACATATACCTACCACCCTCTTCTATTACAGTACCCTTCCTGAGACAGCTCAGTTAACCTTACAATACAATAAAAAGTTTGCAGCATAACAAGAAGATTAGATTGCATAGCATCAATGATAATGCTGTCTTTAATTCTAAACCAACTAATGGAGCCTATATTAGATGACATCCCTATTAAAAGCCTAATGCTTTTTTCAAACATTTCTTGAAGAATGTCTACTGAAGGACTTGTGGTAGCCACACATCGACACCAGAGGTTGTACAGTTACTTTGTGTAACTTTTTGGGGCCCTGTGATGGTATGCAGTATAAGTACCACAGTACAATTAAAGTGCACAAACTTACTACAGTGTGTACGTAATAAGTGCATCATTTTTTGAAATCCATACCAATTAAGTTTGTGAGAAGTTGTTGTTCAGGATGCACATACAGTAAGTGTCAAAGGCAAAATGTTGAACATATCCCTATAAGAAGGGGATCAGACAAAAAACATGCTTTCTCTTATATAATCATTTCAGCATAGAGACTGGTGAGAAGAAACTAAAAGATGTCAATGTCATATGGACACAATGGGCCACTGGGTCTATAGTTTAGCCCATTGTCACACAGAATAAGGCTTCTCTCTGACTCCCTCCCAAAGACGGAAACGTCCATTATTTGATGCCTTGAGGGAGTCACCAGACCACTACTGATGAAATATCTCTCTCCAAAGCTAAACTTGCACCTAGAAAGATATCCACTATCTTTTTATTCCCAGCATTCACGCATATTGTTCTTTATTTGTGCGTGTACACACACACATACACACACTCATTATAAACTCTGGCCAGCAAAATACACTGCCCCTTAATTCAGCTTCCCGTCACTACCACAGCTGTCAAATGATCTACTACCCCTGCAGCTCTTATGCCAGCTGTGAAAAAAAGCAGATCCAGTGTATACATTTAATCAAGATGTGCCTTATTACTACATGTTTTTTCCTATATTTCTGGACTGTCATTCTCTCCAACTCACCTATGTCTTCAGGTGATCATCATGCTCCAGCTGCTCCTTGTGCACTTGCTGGCGCTGACTGACCATCTCTGTCTGAGACCCCAGCTTCATCCACCCAATTCCAGTGGCATCCCCTTCATAACAGAACATCAACCCAGCAATGTGCCTGCATAGTGCTGGCCAATAGGGAGCACAGACATAATCAAGGCACTGCCACTTTCTCTTCTGCCTTTTGTTACCACCACCACCATCCACCACCACTGTGACTAGAAGCAGAACTTAGAGAAGACCAAGGCAGGCCACACCTGAACATACAAACTGTCATGCAGTGTGTGGCCTGTGCCTTTCTTTGCAGTCAGTCAGTCATCTGCTTACTACTTACCATGCTGCCTCACCACCACATGCTGGGTTGTCCTCGGCCTCCAGACCACTGCTGGCAAATGCTGTCCTCCTGCCTTCCCATGGTCTTCAACTTTAGCACTGGCAGGACTCCATTCAAACACTCCTTGCTGTGTGTACCTCCTCCAAGTTCTAATGAGTGAGCTGCCCTGCTCGCTACTCTAACTGGACCTCCTGGACAAACATGCTCTGGTGCCACAGACATGAACAACGCTTGACTCAGAGACTGATGAAAAGGATTACCAACCATCACCAACTTTCAGGGCAGCCAGTACCAAAGCCAACAGCCACTGCTCAACAATCACTCTGTGCAGCTGACATTGCTAACTCACAACTTTCACTGGCTGACAACCAGGGCAATGTAGGAGGTCACCAGTCACAGTGTGTCACATCACAGAAGTGGCAGGTGGTTGCCCCAACCCCAGCAACATGGAGAAAGGAGGAGCCCGACCAAGTCCAGGAACAGTCCAGCAAAACAAAATCAATGCTGAGCACGTCGTCACAGAAAAAACATTTAACTAAAGGGCCCAAGAACACAAGAGCCCTACACAAAGGCGCATTTGCGTAAGTGTCAATACAGCTCTGCAATAGTTATCCTGTACACTTGCAAGGGGAACCAGTTCAGGTGATAGGCTCAGTGCTTGTTTCAGTAGAATATGAAGGTCATGAGAAACAGGTCCCATCATAGTGATCCCAGATATTCAGGATCAAATCCCCCAGGTAGAGATTGGTTACAAGAATTAAAACACAACTGGGGAGTAATTTTCAAACTGAACTCCAAAATAAGACCTCTTCAGCAGATTTTGAATAAACACTCAGTGGTTTTCAAAAAAGGACTAAGAACACTGGAGGGCATAACTGCCAAAACGTATTCTACAGATAGCATAAGGCCAAAGTACTTCAGATGAGTTCCATATGCCATCAATGAAAAACATCAAGGCAGAGTTAGGTAGGCTGTAAAATAAAGGCATTATTACACCAGTACCATGTTGTGAATGGGCAACACCTATTGTTCCCATGGCAAAACCAGACAAATCCATTAGGATCTGTGGTGACTACATAAACATCGTGAATCAAGTCTCCAAGTTGGACAACTACCCTATTCCAAAGACAGGAGATTTGCTGGCAGTGCTGGGAGAGACATTCAGTAAATTTGCCTTGAACTGGGTTTACCAGCAGATGGAGCTAAATGAGAATTCAGAGACATTCACTACAATAACAAACTCCGGCTTGAGCTGATAGGGCTGCATGGGAGGAATGTGGGGAAAATATTGAAAATTACCAAAGTTACAAGCGCAGTATTTGGAAAATGTAATGTAGGCTCATAAATTTGTTGTTTTGTAATATTGGTACACAAAATTTTCAGCATAGCCTTGTTATGCCCTGCCTCATGAAGAAGGGCACAGCAAATATTCAACTTCTGGCCAAAAGGTAATTTAGGCGAGGTACAGCAAAGTCAACTTTCGGACACAAAAACACATTTTGAGCCAGAGTTGAAAATGATTTTGTCACATTCATGAGGTGTCTGTAAGATATGGCTATGTTGTAATTTGGGTAAAAATATTGAAAATTACCAAAGTTATGAGCCTCCATTCACAAAATTCAAAGTAGACTCGTAACTTTCTTGTTTTTTAATATTTTTACAGCAAATTTTCAATATAGCCTTCTTATGATCCCACCTCATGAATAAGGGCAGAGAAAATGTTCAGCTCCTGCCCAAAAGGGGATTTTGTGCAGGGGATTCAAAATCACCTTTTGAGAAGTAAAACAACATTTTGACCAGGATTTGAAAAACGAGCATTTGTCAATGCCGAATGTTGATTGCATTGGTCTGTTGAGCTCGCTCACTGCCCTTCTGTCACCACTCAGTCTATTTCTCCCAATGCTGCAGGCTGCTGTTTTGTACTGGGCTCCTGCCTGCATTGGCAGTTTTCTGTCCACTAAGAAATCTGCAGCAGTCCCGACAGAGCTCTGTTGAGATGGCTCACTCCAACCCTCTCTCACTCGCTCATTTTGTTTCTCCTGGTGCTACAGGCTACCCTTTTGTACTGGGTTCCTGCCTCTGTTGGTGGCTTTTCTGCACTCAAAGAAATCTGCAGCAGTCCTGACACAGGTCTGTTGAGCCTGCTTACTCCCTCTCACTCACTCATTCTGTTTCTGCTGGTGCTGCAGGCTGGCCTTTAGTACTGGGCTCCTGCCTGCATTGCTGCCTTTTTCTGCCAACAAAGAAATCCACAGCAGTCATGATTGAGCTCCATTGAGCTTGCTCACTCCCACTGTCTCACTTGCTCATTGTGTTTCTCCCAGTGCTGCAGGCTGCCCTTTTGTACTGGGCTCCTGACTGTGTTGGCACCTTTTTCTGCCCACAAAGAAATCTGCAGCAGTCCCAACAAAGTTCCGTTGAGCTTGCTCTCACCACTTCTCTCACTCGCTCATTCCATTTCTGCTGGCGCTGCAGGCTGCCCTTTTCTACTGGGCTCCTGCCTGCATTGCTGCCTTCTTCTGCCCACAAAGAAATTTGCAGCAGTTACAATAGAGCTCCCTTGAGCTCGCTCACTCCTTCTCTGTCACTCACTCATTCTGGTTTTCCAGCCACTGCAGGCTGCCCTTTTGTACTGGGCCCCTGCATACATTGCTGCCCTTTTCTGCCCACAAACAAATCTGCAGCAGTCCCAACAGAGCTCTGTTGAGCTCACTCACCCTCCCTCACTTGCTCATTCTGTGCCTCCCGCGCTGCAGGCTGCCCTTTGTACTGGGCTTCTGTCTCGCGTGGCAGCTTTTTCTGGCCACAAAGAAATCTGAAGCTGTCCTGACACAGCTCTGTTGAGCTCGCCACTCCTCTCTCACTCACTCATTCCATTTCTGCTGGTGCTGCAAGCGGGCCTTTTGTACTGGGCTCCAGCCTGTGTTGCTGCCTTTTTCACCCACAAAGAAACCGCAGCAGTCACAATAGAGCTCTGTTGAGCTCGCCACTACCGCTCTGTCACTTGCTCATTCTGTTTCTCTTTGGTGCTGCATGCTATGCTTTTGTACAGGGTTCCTGGCTGCATTGGCACCTTTGTTTGTCCACAAAGAAACTGCAGCTGTCCTAGCAGAGCTCTGTTGAGGTTGCTCAGTCTGCCCTCTTACATGCTCTTTTGTTTGTCCTGGTGCTGCAAGCTGCCCTTTGTACATGGCTCCTGCCTGCATGGCACCTTTTTGCGCCACAAAAAAATCCACAGCAGTTCTGATAAAGCTCCATTGAGCTCACTCAGTCCCCCTGTCTCACTCGCTTGTACTGTTTCTCCCACTGCTGCAGGCTGGCCTTTTGTACTGGACCCCTGCCTGCATTGACGCCTTTTTCTGCCCACAAAGAAATCTGCAGCAGTCCTGACAGCACTCCAGTGAGTTCACTCGCTCCCCCTCCCACACTTGCTCTCTCATTCTGTTTCTCCCAGTGCTGCAGGCTGCCCTTTTGTACTGGGCTCTTGTGTTGGGCCCTTCTTCTGCCCACAAACAAACCCACAGCAGTCCTGACAGAGCTCAGTTGAGCTCGGCCACTCCCCCCTCTCACTCGCTCAGTCTTAATCTGTCCAAAACATTGATTTCCAACAGTGACCATGCTATTCTCTGGCAGGAGTGCAAAAACATATTTTAGCCAGGATGTGAAAAATGACAGCTGTACTATTCATAAGGAGGTGTGGAAAAATGCCACTGTTGAAAACGTGTGGCATGAAAATATTACAAATTTGGTGAAGTTACAAGGTGTGGAAACAGTTCAATGCATTCTTGTTACATAGTCATGTTATGGAGTTTTGTCACCAAATTTTCAACATAGGGAGTCTAGGACCTCTGCTCATGAACAGTGCCAATGTCATTTTCTTAATCTGTCCCAAACACTGATTTCCCACAGTGACCTTGTTATTCTGCGCCGTAACTGTGAAAACAATTTAGGTCAGGATGTGAAAAATGACAGCTGTACTGCTCATAAGGAGGTGTGAAAAAATACCAGTGTTGAAAATCTGGTGTGACAATATTACAAATCTACGAAGTTACAAGGGTGCACGGAAAGTGCACAATGCACACTTGTAACACAGTCATTTGATGAGCTAGCATCACAAAATTTTCAACATAAGCATTTTAGGACCTCTGCTCATGAACAGTATCACTGTCATTTTCTTAATCTATCCTGAACAGTGATTTTCCACAGTGACCGCTCTATTCTGCTCCGGAAGTGACAAAACACATTTCAGCCAGAATGGGAAAAATGACAGCTGTACTGTTCATAAGTAGGTGTGGGAAAACGGCAATGTTGAAAATCTGGAGTGAAAATATTACAAATTTGTGAAGTTAAGAGCACCTGTGCAAACTGCACAAAGCACGCTCGTAACACAGTCATTTTATAGAGTATCGTCACTAAATTTTCAATATAGGCATTTTAGGACCTCTACTCATGAACAGTGTCACTGTCATTTTCTTAATCTGTCCTGAACAGTAATTTCCCACAGCAACCACGCTATTCTGCGCTGGAAGTGCAAAAACACATTTCGGCCAGGATGTGAACAATGACAGCTGTATTGTTCACATGAAGGTGTGAAAAATGCCAATGTTGAAAATCTGGCATGAAAATATTGCAAATTTGTGAAGTTACGAGCGTGCGTAGCAACTGTGCAACACATGCTCGTAAAACAGTGATTTTGGGGATTTTTTCCACCAAATTTGCAACATAGACTTTTTGAGAGCCCACCTCATGAACACTGGCACTGTCATTTTGTTAATTGGCCTCAAATGATGAATCCACGCAGTGACCGTGAAATCACGTTTCGGGGCCGATTAATGCCATGACAGTTCCAGAATTATGAGGAGGGGTCCCAAAAACCCCATGTTGAAAATGTGGGGCCAACATTCCAAAAAATGACTGAGATATGCATTTAAGTTGGAAAAGACATTTTTCCATTCTACAGCTTACTGGCATTTCCTCAGTTTGCGGCGCACTTTGAAGAGTGCAGACGTGTTCCCGGTCCATAGAAGATCATCTCACTGAGCTCCAGAGGTAAGTATAGGGTGAGGGGGGATGTAGAGAGGCAGGGCATGCAGTGGCTGGATGCAGGTTGTGGCAGGGGGGCAGGAAGACCTCGGAGGGACAGTTTCCTTTTTTACAGGTTAAAAAAAAAACATTGCAGAACCATTTTTATTTTACAGGAGCATGTGGCACGCTTGGGTGGGCTCCCAGCATGCCACCAGAGTCTTTCTTTTGCAGAGGGCAAGATGTAGCCGACTGGGATTGGGCACCCATCGGCATACAATATAAGCAAGGGTTTTACACAATGCTGACGGAGAGTGGCCTCCATCGGCAACATACATATTGGGGCACTGAAGCTGATGGGGATTGGGGCCACAATCAGCAAATAAACATGGTGGGGGTTATTACTGTTTGTGTACATGGCGGCAAACCGCCGCCATTTTCACAAACAATATCAGTGTGTCAGGATCCCACCCTGCAATGTCGGGTCACTCCTTGATTGAAGTGAATGGCTTACGCTGCAATGACGAGGTGGCCCCCGATTGCAGAGGCTGATATTTTAAAAGTTGGTGGCACGCTGGCTGAACTAGTGTCAGCAGCAGCATGCCACGGCATCGGGGGATGCTGGACAAGCCTTTAAAGGCTGTGGGGTCACTGGCCACAACAGTGCCATGCCTCAACAACCTGCTTGTGGAGAACGCTGCCGCAATATGTTTCTTGCGCATGCACGCAATCAACATAATCACATCTGTTACATTCATGAGGTGCTATAAAGCTGTATTTATGTGGTAAATCTGGGGTCAAAATATTGAAAATTACCAAAGTTATGAGCTTGTGTTTGCAAACTTCAATGTAGGCTCATAACTTTGTTGTTTTTTTAATATTTTTACAACAAATTTTCAACATAGTCTTCTTATGACCCCACCTCACGAACATGGGCAAAGAACATTTTCAACTCCTGCCCAAAAGGTGATTTTGTGCAGGGACCACAAAATCACCTTTTAGGATGTGAAAAAAACATTTTGGGCACAATTTGAAAAATGACAGCTGTCACATTCATGAGGTGCAATAAAGATATGGTTATGGTCAAAATATTGAAAATTACCAAAGTTATGAGCCTGTGTTCACAAAATTAAATATAGGCTCATAACTTTCTTGTTTTTTAATATTTATACACCAAATGTTCAACATATCCTTCTTATGACTCCACCTCATCAACAAGTACAGAGAAAACTTTCAACTCCTGGCCAAAAGGTGATTGCATGCTGAGGCTGCAAAGACACCTTTCAGGATATAAAAAAAAAAAAATTTTGGCTAGGATTTGAAAAATGACAGCTGTCATATTCATGAGGTGCTGTAAAATATGGCTGTGTTGTAATTTGGGATCAAGATATTGAAAATTACCAAAGTTATGAGCCTGCATTCCAAAATTCAACATAGGCATTTAACTTTGTTGTTTTTCAATGTTGTTACACCAAATTGTCAACATAGAAACAGCCTGCCTTCATTTTAGATTCTTCTTCTGGTCCAAAGTTTCTCTTGCTATTCAGTCCTCATCCTCCTTGCTCTAAATATCCTCTTCCATGACCTCATGACCCATGCCTGGAACTGACTCCTCTTGGTATCTTTACTTCCATTAGGCTCCTTACGTCAGCTCACTCTCTAAATCCTACATTATGCACAGGGTGGCACAGTCTACCCAGACATTAATATGTTATGCACTACCATTGCAGGCTTCCTTCACAGTCAACTTACTGTTTGCACACTACTGCTTCTGCCTTTAGGCTTGCTCCCTTTTCTTGTTGTTTGTAGTTATTTCTCTGTTGCTGTTGTAAGTGTGAGGTGTTGTGTCTTTTTTTTTATTATTATTTTCATTTGCATTGTTCTCTGTTGCTAGTCATTCATTTGCTGTATAGTACTCACCGCTGCTGTTTTAGTATGATTTACTATGCACCTTTATTTTACTGATTTTATACCTCTGGAAATGAACTGTTCAGTATGTTGTTCCAGGTAAACGTTTGAAATAAAAATATAAATAAATGCTGATTTATTTTTCTGACCCATGATTAGGTTGCAAGAACCACTGAAATTCAGAGTTCTTGTCCAGTTTTAGGTTCTGTCTTCTTCAGAACTTGAGCTCTTTTCTGTATAGGACTGGAGAGACAGAACAGATGAAGATTCAGAGAAGAGAAAACATACATTAATGAAAGACCTGCCTTCTCACAGCAATAATTTTGTTTCACTGCACATGCAGAAAAGAGAAACACATTGTAGCTCCTTTCAACGTGCAAAATGCCAAGCATCACAACTCTATTTGTTTGATACATTTGCAGATGAACAGCACGTTCTTATATTCTGTCTCTATGTTATTTAAGGATGTAATTCCTGATAATTAATTTCCAGGCTGGCATCTCCTGTTTTTGAAATGCCTGAATAAAAAAACATTATTTAGAACCCTTAATACTTAGAACCCATGGGAGTTCAGGTTTTAGAATTGAGATCCCAGGTTCTAAAAGGGCTCTAATCTTTTTAGAACTAGTTCTGACAACCCTACTAATGATGCCTCACATTTTTTTGGCTGGGAAAAGCACAGTGAGCAGAAACCCATTTACAGGTGTGACCCAAGAGCATTAGAGATATACTGTATATTTAATTTTGTATTTCTTTAAAATTTGGTTTACTGCCAGTGCACTTTTTTGTGCAACTATTTTGTTTCAGAGCTTTTGCACTGGAGTTCTTGCTTTTAAATTACTTTCCATTTTATTTACTTCATGTTGCTTCCAGCTGAAGGTATTTTTCTCATAAATATAGATGTCAGCCAGTCTCAAAAACTGATATATTGTTTTTTTTTGAAAGTGAAAAATTATCAGTGGCTTCTGCTGTATACACCAACTCTGGGGGCTTCCGTTGCTGTGACTGGGATATGCATTCACCTCCCTCAGCTCTATTAGGATGTCATCAGTAGTGATCCACTACCTGTGATAGATATATACTATACTATAAATGACTTTGCCCACTGGGTGGGGGTGGAGCTAGCTGTTGAGCAGTCAGTTTATGAAGAGCTATACAACATTTTGCAGAACATATTGAAATACACTTGGTCTGCTTGCTAGAACTGATGTTTATGCATCTTTTGGTCCTGATTTACATGAAACTGATAAAAGAAAACAGAAGTTATGGGTCAAACAAACTGAACAACTGCTGGGACTGAAGGTGTGAAGCCAAAAGATAAGAGGCCGACTTCTAGTAAAGAGTTGAGGCCACTGTCTGCTGAAAGTGATCCAACCCAACCAGCTAGTATAGCCCTCCTTCATGTTATTCAAGCTATCAATAAGTGTCTGGAAATATTACAACTTAACTGCCAGATCTGTGCTCAGAAGGTGTGCTGCTTCACCCCCAGAGCCCATAGTGCAGAGGTCAATTCAACCTGTTCTGGCCCATGCACACTTTTAGTAGTGCTTAGATCCATGGCAGAAAGAGATGCAGTTTTAAGGTTGTTACACAGAAAGGTCCCATCACTCAGAGAGAGACTACAGTACCTATGTTCCCAGGCTTTTAGTCTAGCCACTTGCCAGTGGCAAAAAGCTTTGAAGTATTCGGAGACACTTAGGCAACTGGGGGTACACCTATATTTACTCATGCCGACAAGCTAAAAAATTTCTATGGAGGAAGGAGTTCCATTTTCAGATCCTGCAGATGCCAGACATCTCATACAGAAGATCAAGAGGGAGTTTTCTCCAACCTGACTGAGTCGGACTCAGAAACCAAAGAGAACTAAGGTATTATAAGATGCTTATGGTTCTCAGAATTGGCTACTGATGAGGCAAAGGGAATATTTGGCTGCTTTAAAAGTTGGGAGTGACCCAGTGCCTAAAGATGAAATGAATAAAAACTAAATGTAATATGTGTCAGTGTGATTTGTCTGATATCTGGTACACACACACACACATATATATATATATATATATATATATATACATTATATATATATATGTGTGTGTGTGTGTGTAGGAAATGTGCGATTTTCACACATTTGTAATCTCTTTTTCGATCATTGTTCTCTAGTGCTGAGTTCCACTTTCAGAGCCAGCCTCTGTACAGCACGAAACAGCAATGAGGTCTCTACCTCTAGACTGCATGACACTGTGCCAGTGTCCTCAATTGGAAGTCGGCAACATTATGCATTCAGAGAGTCCCAGCTTTAGTCAAATTACAAGACTGAATAAATGGCAAGCCAAACATACACTCTAGAACTCTCTAGTCAGATGTAGTATTTTTCACTGTTTGCATACACATTTCTATGTGTCTGGTGAATTGAACTGAATTAGTTATTTACTCTGAAGATAATAATACAATCCTTTTCGGCATCCCATGATTATAGCGCCAACAAAATACAGCGCAGTAAAAACAACTAAATAATGCCAAACCAACAATAGCGACCGCTACAACCTAGCGACTAACATTAATGGCACCTGTTACCATGTCAAAACAGTAAAGCTCTAAAACAAGAGCAGAGTGATCCTGCAGGTGATTGGAATAAGAGCACTGGCACTGAAACTCTGCATTGGGATAATGGCAGTAGCACTAAAGGGCTGAATTGGGGTAAGAGCAGTGGCACTGAAAAGCTGGATTGGGATAACAGCAGTGGCATTTACTAGCTGGATTGGGATATAAGCAGTGCCAATTAACCCCGCTAGGTGATGCTCCGTTATTGATTGAGAATGCGTGCTCCCACTACCCCTCCTGTTAAATCTTAAATTATTTAAAGTGCTGCAGATCCTTGCTGAGTGCAGAAAAGCCTGTAGACCCAGAGAATGGAAGTTGAAATGTGATCAGTTCTACTGTGCCACACGCCACAGCACACTCCCGAAAAGACCGGCAAGAAAACCAAGACCCAGATGGGCTCCTCTTCGTGATTGTAGTAGGGGAATTTGTACTTTGGTAAGGGGATGGGGGGATGATTGGGGTTGGCTTGGCATCATTGAGTTGCAGCTGTAAGTAAGGCCCTGTCCACACTGCACCACTCAGACCCCTTAACGGATAGAAACTGTTACAACTGGGGAGTGGTGCAGTGTGTCCATACTGCCACAGTGTCCGTTATGGGACTGGCGCCACCAGTCCACACTTTGGGAGCCCGGCGACTGTTACCGTGTCACCCAATCCCACAATGCAGCTTGCGCTGTGCTAGGGGACCAGTGCCACGCATCCACACTATGCCTAGTAATGTTACAGAGGCGTAACCGGTTTCATAACCGTTGTTGAAACCACCTCATATGTGGTTTCATCAAGGGTTACGAAAATGCCTTCTGTAGCATTACAGGTGTAAATGCAAACCGTTGCAGTAACGGTTTGGGCACTCTGTAACGTTACAGAGGGGTAGTGTGGACAAGGCCTAAGTTACACATAGCACCTGATTGGAATATAAGCAATGTATCGGGTATTCATCGTCATAGCATTTGGGGAGAGCTTAGATATTTCTCAGCATATTCCAAATGTTAGCATTAGGCAGCGTTATTTTGTGTTTTGTCATTATATCCAGTCACTAATTAAGTGATCGCCATTATACATTCACTATAATGACAATCGCTGTTTTTTTTTCGCTATTATTACATGGAACTGTATTTTCTTAGCCATTTGCAGAGTGATCATCATTAGTAGCACACTTTCAATACAATCCATAAACAGGTCCAGTTGTAGAAAGAACGGCACTCCAAAAAGAACACAGGCTCAGTAGCTCATGACTATTGCAATTGAAAAAAACTAAATTCCTGGCATTGATTGCAAACAAATGCAGAATGCCTGGCGATCAGGGACAGACACAGTGCTTTCAGCCACATCAAACAGCCTTCATACAGTCTATAAACATGCATTCTCATTTCTCCTTTCTCAAAACACCATTGCATATGGAAATGTAAAGCCTTTATTTATGCCCCTCCCCCCAAAAAGAAATTGATTAGGGAATTTTCCTATTGGGGGTGGGGGGGGGACTGCAGCATGACTAAAGGAAGGTTTCAATTTGAGATGTCCCACACCAGCAGACATCATTTCAGTCTCCTGATATGCACAGATTTCCTTTTTTTTTCAGTTCTACTAATCTCATTCAGTGTATTCAGTATGCAGTAGTATTTCATAAAAGGAGATATGGGTGTGCATGGATTGCAGCAAAGAAGAAGGTTGTTTGATCTGCTGGGAATGAAAGCTTTTTTAAAGAAAAATCCTTGAGCTACTGAGCTTGTGTTCTTTTCGGGGGGCCTTTCTTTTTGCTAGGGGACATGTTTATGAATTGGTCACACTGGTGGGTTTATTTGCCAAGATCCTCAGGGAAAATATAATTGTTTTTAGACAGGCTACAAATTTCATGGATCAATTAATCAAATAGTTGTTTATTAACTCTTTGAGCTAAACAAATATAAGAATATGAGAAAATCTCATCTGACTGTGAGAGCATTGTCAGAAATCAGTGGTTCTGACAAACTGACCTGATTTCTAGTTGAGACTATTTGTCATTACCGCCTACAATCCTTCTTCAATCTGACAGCTATTGCATGCTAGTCAAACAGACATTTTTTTACTTTTGTTAGGCAATCTTTGTAACTCTACAATAAAACAAATATAAAAAAAACTAATATTACAGCTTGAAATAATTGCTTGTCAGTTGAGCTGTCATCCCTGTTGTACTGTTCATGGTTTGTCTTTGTCAGCCTGCAGCGCAACAGAGGTAGTAACCTAACTGGTCACCTGATTGTACCTGCGGGATCTCCTCATGGCCAGTGGCTAATGACATCCTTAAAGGAAGCTGAATGGCCACATTATGTTCCTGATGAAATGGACATTTAAACATATTCTAAGTAAGATAAAACTGTTATTTCTTTATGCAGAGTTCAATATTCGGTCTTGTAAAAAATGACGTTCTTTCAGTACCACAAAAAGATATAACATTTCACCTTTAAATGAGAGGCAGGGTTCAGACATTATGTATATGTAGATTTAAGCATCATTTGTTTAAGTTGTCACTAAGTTTGGCACCAGAGGGGTCTGCACATGATGCCAATGTGAGGCACTTTCTCTTCCCCCATGCTTTAGTCAGTCTGAAGACAGATGCAAATATTATGCTCAGAACATTCTCATGTCAGCTGGAAGACTGGGACTTTCACAACACTATTTTGGTGGAAGGTTTAACCCACTGCTTATCTGGATAGACTCATTTGAAATGGTACTGAGTGTAATCCTTTATGTTTATATCCTAGGTCAGGATGTGTTTTCTTTGCTTTTCATAGCCCACAATGACTGTTGATATCAAAAACTTCTAGTTAACCAGATTCAGTATTTTGTTTATACAGTTCTATAGTAACCAAATTTTATAAATTGCAATCCAGTTTACAGTTGAGACAGCATTCATATGTAGTACAGTTAAGTATGCAAACTCACTCGTTTACCATTTGCAATGTTTTATAGTGCTGATGTTGTTAGGGTAGATGTTTAACCCTAAAGGTAATGAATGCACTATGTTGCTAAATATTTTGAAGTCTCTGCCCATGGCGGGGCAATGTTTCATTGTGGCCTTCATTGCTATCTTCTTATAGGTGTTATAAGTATTTTCCCCCCAGTTAAGTAATATCTACAGGGATACTGATAATCCTTTATTGTTAAAATGTACTTCTAACAATTGCTGTACTTACCTGATGGAATGCACTGCAATGTTTCATTACAAATTAATAAACATAAAGTAAAAAAAAATAATTTGTCCACTAAGTGACATGGCATGCCATTTTACAGCTTTAGAAAACCGTATTTTAACATCACTGTTACAATTCTATAGAACTTTGGGTTGCACCTGGAAAGGAGCTTCGGCTCAGTGTGCCCTTCCCGTTCCCAAAGTGTAATAGAACTGAAAAATACTTTTAGTACAGTATGTCAAGTGACACTCCATGAAAGGATCGAGCCCCATAGATGATGCCAAAAAAACCTAGCAGTAGTAATGTATCACCCAGAAAAGAAGTCTAATTGAAAATTCTTTGGAAATCATAAGGATATTGGTCTAATGTAGGTCCAATGGTTTGGTGGTTGGAGAACTTAAATAAAGCAAGAGTTCTCGTGTTCCACTAATAGCACCAGTGCAAGCTTCTTGCTATATCATAAGAGCAAGTTACTAGATCTTTTGCTCAACTCTCCCAGACTTAACATTGGGAAGAAGAAGAAAGGTCAGACTGAAAACATGATTTTGCATCTCAATCCAGATATCCTCAGTACATAAAATCATAAAATATAAAATGGACCAGTTGGATTTGTATAATTTCATACTGAAGGCTACACTTTTATTCCTGTGTGCATCCAACATTGAGTGGAAAATAAATGGCTTTCATAAATAAAATACATAAAAAAGAGAGGGAGAGAGCTACTTTGCATATCACAAGCAAGAACCTCCAGTTGAGGAATCCGTAGACCTTGGGCACCATGCTTACTACTAAGCGCCTTTAGCTTTAGCAAATATGTGCGGCCATGTGTGTGCGATATTTATCAAGACATATAAAAAAGTATTAATAATACCCTGTCCTCAGCGGATAATAAACCTGATCAGGAACCAATAAGAAAAATTATAACAGAGACTCTGAAATCTGTAGAAAGTGGTTTGGAATTAGAAGACATTTTTTGAAGGAGTATCCCTTTTGACCATTATATTGACTATTGTGTTAAGTTTCTTATAGTGAGCACAACAGAATTTGCTTATGAAACAAGCAATGCAAAATCAGGGACTATTGCACTGTGTTTAAATAAGGGCATAAAGTTGTGCTGTGATTCTCAGGAGATAGAAGTGCTTTCAGCATTCACAATAATAAAGTTATAGACTTCCTTTGAATTCTATGGATTTATCCTTGTATGATAAGCAATACTCTGAACCATGCCTAGCACTTGTAGAAAACTACTGCTTAGGCACAGTACTATCAGACCCACAACCCTAATTTGTGCTGGCCCCTCTTTTAATACTGTCCTATTTAAACTGCTTATGGCACTCAAATACAATCGGACTTACAGTACCACATCTACCATGTGTTTGTTTTCCTTAGATCAAAATTCATATGGATATCCAGCTAGATCATAGATAATGTTTAAGTAGTTACTTTGACCACTCTGACTAACCGAGCAGACACTGACTTTGAATCAACATTTATACTCCCAGCTTGGCAATTCTAGAAAACTAAGTGCCATTTTAGAAGATTAACAATGTATCAGTCCATGAATATGTATTGGGGAGGTGTCAAGTGCTGGCATGAATAATTTTACTATTCATAAAATAAAATATAGATGTTTTTATTGGGGGGCATGTGCACCCGTTTGGCACTGGTCAGTTATTGATGGTTAATGTGCACGTGGCAAAACTAAACAGGACTAACAACAAGCACACAGTATTTAGATTTTAATTGTAGTCAGGCTATTCAGTGGTGCATGTGTGTGTGCTCTGGGGTAAATATTACAGCACCTTTCAACAGTGGTATAAAATCACAACAACATGGCTGTATGTCATTACATTTGTTTTTTAAAGCTTCTATGGACTCTGCACAATAATTAATATGGAAAGAATCTGACACTGACAAGGGAAGCAACAATGGCATGTTTCTTGGAATCAGCCCAGAGACAGTGACATGTAAACTGGATCGTTTGCTGTGTCTGGTTTATTTACCTCTTTATGTCTCCCCTTGAAAACCACAGCAAAGGCACCATGTCTGATTAGATCTTTCCTGCTGAACTCGAACTTCCCCATCATCTCCATTCTCAAAGGGGTTTGTGTTTGTTTCACTAAAAACAACAACAAAAAAACAGCTTTTTGCAAGTGACACTGACAACAAACACTTTTACTAACAGTAAGTGACATGCTTCAGGAAGATTTGGGGTCTTGTAACCAGCTAGGTTGCACCATCTGATCATTTATTAGACTTGAGTCAATTAGAGGATCAGGATAATATTGGTGACCTAATCTAGATTTGAAATGATGGCATGATGTGTTTTTATTGCTCAAAATGTTTGTTAGGTAAAACTGTCACTAGTGATTCCACAGGCTGTACACACCATATAATCCATTAAACCAAGGTTACATTTACAGTAAACAGTTTTGAACTTTTATTTCCCAGTTACTTATGCTGAGCAACTATCTGTGTGTGTGGTTTTAGGAAGTTAGAACTTTGGCTACAGCTACAGAATAGTTTAGGTTTCTTGCACAGGAAAAGAAATGTTTGGCATTACATTTTATCCTTGAAACTGAAAGCTACCACATCTTTCTCTAAGCATAGGACAAGAATGGAAAAGATAAATATTCTATCTTGTACAGATAACACTGAATGTATTTATAGTGATATTGTATAGTTTCATATTAGCCATCATGAATTTGAAGGTTACTGTTGAAAATCTTGGCAAAAATCAAATCAGTTGAACTAATCTCTAATTGGCTGGCTTGGGACAGTATCATGCTTTTTTTTTTTTTTTTGAGTAGCAACAGTGGAGCTGTCCAGAAATTGACTGTCTTGCCATGAAGATTGGGGACTGGATACCATGTCAGTTACATCTTTTAAACTTTTCTCTGTTGTAAAGCTGTAGCCTTTGGTGAAATAGGCAGTGCTGCTGTCAGTAGGGACAGCATGGGGGCACTGCTTCACAGATGTGGGAGGCAACTGTGACACAGTTCTATATGTTTGTTCATTCAGAAGGAATACAAAGTCCTTTTCTCAGTGCTTCTAAATGACTGCAGGACTCCTGCCCACTGCAGCCCTAATAAAAGGGGATTATAACAGTACAAGAGATTACTATATGGGATACAATCAGCACCCAGAATTTTCCAGACAGCCATGAGAAATGTGTTGCAAGACCTTCCAGGGTTAATTGTGTGAACTGATGAAATCTTAATCTCTGGGAAGGATGATATAGAACACCCTTCTACTCTGGAGAGAGTCCTTAAGAGATGATGGATGCAGGATTGTGCTTGTAACTAAGTGTTTTTTCATGATGCCTGATTTGGTGTACTTGGGTCAGCATATAGACAACGATGATGTTCATCTTTTGACTAGCAAAGTCACTGTGATTGAACTGGCTCCAGATCCTCAGAATACAACAGAGCTGTGAGCATATTTAGGCTTAACTGCTTAATAGCTTCCTTCCACATGAGTCTGCATTATTGGAACCACTACAGAAATTCTTACATAAGTAGGCACCATGGTACTGGTGTAAAGAGGAAGAGAGAACATTTATAAAGTCCAAAACAACTCTGTTTCTCTCAACTCCTTGTTCATTGTTTAGGTGCAAGGTAGCACTCTGTCATGGGATGCTTCACCCTCTGGTTTGGAGTTGGGTTGTCCTCAAGACGGAAGATGAGACTGAATGAGTTGTTGGGTATGCCTTAAGGCATTGTTGTTAATGCCTCAAGGTCCCAGACTAAAGTTGAACAGGGATACTCCCACTTAAAAAAAGACCATTGTCTTCAGAGTGAAAATATTTTATCAGCACTTGTATTGAAAGTCACTTTTGTCGCAGACCATAAACCTCTCTTGGGAGTAATAAATTATAAAATGGGTCGACAAATTTTCTTTGTCCTGATTGGCCGAGAGGTACTTCTGGCCGTGTCCTTATCAGGACATATTGTGCCAACCGGCACCTCTTCAGCCAGTCAGGACACCTTACAACAAAGATCAATGTGCCAACGTAGTCCCACGCAATAGCAGCAACCAGCATTCACTTCAGGGCAGCTGTCAACTTGTCACTTGGCAATCGCACTGACAGTAAAATGAAAGGCCAACTTAAAAAATGATAGAAGAACTCCACATTCCATGCCATAGTATCTGTCACAAAGTATTTAAAACCAGGGAAAAATGCTGCCTGTCAGATGCCGCACCACTCGTCAAGAGTGACTTCTTATACAGAGCTGTCATCCAACAACCCACACAAGACACACACACAAAATCTCTTAGTGTATAGCAACTACATATATTTTTAAAGTAAATTCTGACCCCTCATGTATTTAAAGCCAGTGACAATGAAGAGCTTCAAGTGTGAGCCTGGGCATGAGCCGTTTTTTCAAATCACAGCAGAGATCAACAAAGCCTCCTCTGATACAGATCCAGCAAACAAGACAGCATTATTCAAGTAAAACCCTAGCCCGGCCCCCTAGGGAGCCTCTCATACTACTTTTATGTGCAGTATTGTAGAAATTTTGAAACTGCTAAGAAGCGCTAACTATGGTGGCTTCAGTGAGACTCGCTCGTTCTCACGACTGCTTCTTTTATGTGCAGCACTTCAAAAAAGGAAACAAATAAAGTAAATAAATAAAATAAGCTGTATTATGACTCATTACTAACCAGGGCAAACTCAAATTACATATAGAAAGCAGTATCTCACAAGCAAGAACACTCACACTCTCAGCAGAACCTGATGATCGGTGCCATGCAAACAGTCGGTCTTAGCATTGGCACATAAGAAATACAGCACAAAAGAAAATCAGTGTAGGTGTGTCTAATGCTACTAAAAGCTTAAGCAGCAGTGACAAACAGATTACCTAAGGGCGTACATAGGAAGCCAACTTCTTTCAACAGTGGGATTATTTTTTTAACCATTTCAGCTGTCAACTATTTTCTTTATATTTTTGACTTTTATTTCTTTGTTTGAATCAACTTAGGAACTATTTTATCTTATTTTTAAGATTGTTGTCAAATAAATATCTTCAACTTTAAACCACACAACTCTGTTTCTACTTTATTTACAAAAGTGCAGTGCTCATTTTATAAGTGAAGAATAGTGAGGTGGAGTTTATGGTTTGATAAGAGCACTTCCAGGTGTTGAGTCACTGCCAGTTTCCTCATGCCTCATTTGCCACGCATCTGTGTGTTCTTATCGCTTCATAAACCACACCTTGTCATGTCTTATTACTTACGTAAAGAGTGTCCACTATCGCTGCTGCAAGGCTACAGTGTTGGGCTTTAACAATAGTTGTCTAAAATATGAGACTGCATACAAGGTCAGGCCCCAACATGCCAGTGTAGATGCCCTCAGGTGTTTGCCTATACAAGAGGAGCCAATAATCTATCAATTCCTGGACAGACTGTATTACTCATGGAGCATCTAGATCAGCCTCCTGTTTAGGCTTCTCAGATAAAAAACTGGGCCCAACAAGATCCACTCCTATGTAGAGAACATCCTCCAGGTTTGGTCAAGGGCTTGCAAGAGGAGGAGACATCTCCTTTGAGGACATAAAGAAAGAACTTAATGTTACAAATGTGTACATTTTGTAGAGAAATTTAGTAATTATCCCCTCATAAGGGTAGATCAAATTCTGACAGAGTTGCATGAAGCTAATCCAGGCATCTCTCACATGAAGTAAGTGGCCTCAGCTATGTATGGTGGTCAAGGATGGATGATAATCTGGAAAAAATAGTAAAAAAACTGTGAACAAAGACAGACAAACCTACAAATACCAGCTGCAGTCCATCTGTATCACTGGGAATGGCCAAGATATCCTTTATTTGGTCTCCACATTGATTTTGCTGACCCTTACAAGGGAAAACTGTTTTAATCATTCATTGTGGATGCCCTTTCAAAATGGCTAAACATGCATATTATTAATTCAGTCACTGCCACAGCTACATGTGAAAAGCTATGGAAAACCTTTGCATCACATGAACTCCCAGTAGCAGCTGTTTCTTCCAATGTGACATATTTCTCTAGTGCATAATTCATATATTCGGATGTCTCTGCATCACCCTGCTTTGAATGGCCTTGCTAAGAGATCAGTCATGACCTTTAAAGAGAGGGTAAAGAAGATGACTACAGGGACCCTGGAAATTAAGCTAGGCAGATTCCTTTTGAAATACAGGACAACTCCTCAAACTACGTCTAGCAAAACCCCTTTTCAGTTATTGATAGAAAGATAGTTGAGGACTCATTTGGACTTATGGCATCCACGTTTGGGAAGTAGTATGTTAAAAACAAACTATTCAAAGATGAGGCATGCCTAGCATGCCAAAGATAGAGAACTTGGCCACACAGACCTCAGTTTACCAAAGGATTCCTCACTTAACAGCCAATTTGGATTCCAGCCACCGTTATTGAGAAGACTAGACCTCTGTCTTTCAAAATCAGGGTTGAGTGATGGTACAGTAATACTCTACCATCAAGATCACATACAGTATGCGTCCATCGTTGACTGCCCAACAAATATACCAAGTATCCTGTCCAGCACGTGAAGTCTCCAGAAGATTCTATGCAAAGGAGGCCATCATTTCCTCTTAATATGCTTGTACTAGGGTAAATAATTTTCTCTCCATATCAAAGACTATACCACATTACCCCCAAAGGATAGATCACCAGTTCTGAAGGTCAGCTCTGTTGATGCAGACCTGGATGTTCCAAACAGATGCTATCCTGTGAAAGATAGGAAGGTCCTTGTTTATTTCAATTACTTACATATGAGAGGTGTCAATTGGAGCAGTTTAAATAAAATAAAATAAATGGAAACAAATCTTTACAAAATCTACATGTTTAGTTTGTTGTCATTCCAAGAACGTTAGTAATCTTTAATTAAGAGAGGATGGTGGATGTAGTAACATGAGTACAAAGGGTTAAACTGTGTTGATGTTCATTGACCTTAAAGGGCAGTTGTGTCATACCATAATGCTCCCAGGCATACCTCTACTTCCTAGAAGAGGGACTCCTGTTCCCTGTGGTTGTACTAGGCAGCTATCCTGCAGTTAAGATGATCTGACTGTTTGGTTTGATAAAGAGACTGGTTGGGCTATCTGTAATTAGAGTTGTACCTTACCCCCTAAAGGATAGAGCATAGAGCCGTAGGGTGGCCCTCCCTTCAGTACAGGCGATATAGAAATGCAGCCCTATGGACGCTCCGAGCCCTCACTAACAAACTCCCACAATACATTGTTGACTGTCTTCCCCTTAGTCCTATTAGAAACTATGCCTTAAGAAGTCAATCACTAATTTCTTTGAATGTCCCAAGGGCCAACACTCGCCTTAGAAGGGCCACCATAAGCTAAGCCCTGCCTACTCTCTGGAATAGGATACAAAAATCATTGAGACTTAGCTCACCTGCCAGTCCTGCCTTCTTTAAGACCCTCTATAACAAAACGTTTGCTGAAATCTGTAATTGCTTCTATCTCTCCTAGCAGCTTGACTATTGTTCCTCTCTTCTTCACCACTAGTCCCAGCTGCTTATCCAAATCAGCCCTTGCCACTACTACTCCCCCCTCCTCTGCCCCACTTTCCCTTAGCACCCTCTGCATCCCTCTTATTCACCACCCCCCTTCTGTCACATTTACCTAAGGCTTACACACTGTTATGCGCACTCCATAGCTTAGGAATTTCCATCCAGGCCTGTAACGTGTTTCTGCTGGACAGGAATATAAATAATCTTTCCTTTTTCTTCTATGGTTTGTATATGATGTCCATACACATCCTGCTCCTGTGGGAACTGTATATATAAATATATATACTGTATATATACACATATATATTACGTTCGCGGGTTGTGTTATGTATATATTTCTTGTACATGTGACTTGGAATGTAAATATTCTGCTCCTATCAGTACTGTAAACATGTTGTTCCTTTTTGTATTGTGTATATTTTTATGTAACTACACAATTTTCCCTGCCAACAGCAGGTCCACCTTGTAAATGAGCTTGCTCAATGGTGATCGCCTGGATAAATAAAGATTTAATTGATTGATTGACTTCTACAACAGTGAAGCTAGTAAATGTTGAATGTAATACAGAGCATGTAATAATATGTAATACTATCAAATATGATGAAATGGGCCACTCCAACACCTGCACAAAACAACTCCCCCCCCCCTCCGAAAAGTGAACAAGCAGTACACACTGCATGGTATTGTTAGTACACCTGGAAGGAATATGTTAGCCCAGCGAGTCTTGAGTTCCTAGATGTTTCCACCACAGATGTTTTCCATTCATCCTTACTGGATCTGAACATTACTGTACAGTACTTTACCTTTACTTCCACATACAGTACATGTAACATATTAAAGGGGAAAGTAAGGGTATGTGTGGTCACTTGTAGTCTAAAACCTCATGGCAAGCGCTTTCCAATGAAGTACTGGACTTACAGTACCTTTAAACTGAAACGGATGTCACTGTTGGGCAAGCCATGTTCAAAGAGCTACTTCAGCCATCATGTTCAGACCCCTGCTTCATAGGTAGTTATAAATAAGTATGCTATGCAGACATGTTTCCTGCCCACTCTACTACCTCAGGAATCCATCTTGGTAATCTGAAATGTGCTCAGTCTTGCCATAAAGGCCTGTATTGTCTTCATGTCCACCACCTCCACTGCGAGGCTGCTCCATAGGTTCACCACTATATGGGAGAAGAATTGTTTGCTAACATTACCCCAAAATTTACCACATCTTAGCTTTAGGGTATGTTTCCATCTCCCTCTGGAAGATACCAGAATAAACAGTTCTCTCTGATCTTGTCAGCACCCTAGAATAAACCAAAAACTGAGCTCCTGTCCCTTCTCAGCCTCCTTTTTTCCAACATGAACACGTTAAGGGTCACCAGCTTTACCCTCTAGTTTTTGTTTGCCACATGCTTGATCATTGTGGTGGCCTAGTGTTGTGCCCTCTTGACTGCCTCAATGTCGTTTTTTGTGTTCCAGAGTCCAGAACTGTATGTACCATAGTATTCCAGGTGGAACCTGACCAGGGCCTTATAAAGATGGAGGATAACTTTCCCTGCCATGCTTGTCATCCCTTTTGTGTTGCACCCTAACATAGCTGGGCCTTTTGACAGTGACTGCATATAGTTTGTTAGGCTTCCTCTCCTTGTCTGTTACGGTTCCAGGGCCCTTTCTTCCGCCACTGCAGCAGGAGGATCTCCACACTGTGTGCAGGTCCCACCTCTGATTTTCCTCCTCAAGTGTAGCGTGTTGCATTTAATTACACTGCTTACTGAGACTCTTAGAATCTGACCAATTACTCAGTATTACTCGGTTTATAAGGTAGAAGAAGGCATTAGGTCCATCGTGACTACCTCCCACTCCATGTGGGTGTATTAGTCCTTGTTCCAAACAGGAATTTGTCTAGTTCTGACTTAAATTTGTTAAATTCTGAGATGTCAAAAAATACTGAGACAGGCTATTCCATAACTTAGAGCTTCAAAAAGTGAAGTAGTCTTCCTTCTATTAGTTAATACATGCTGATGGGATCTCAGGTTAGTAGGTCTAGCTACTGGAGTTATATTAAACTGCTTTTGCAAGTTTATCATCATGCAGGATGCTAAACATCATTAGAAGATACACCTCTGTGTCTTCGTTTTTGTAGAAATTAAGTTCATAGAGCCTATCTGTATATGACATTCCTCTTAGTCTGGGTGCCAGATGGGTGACTCGTCTTTGTATACCATCCAACAGTTTTATGTCCTTAACTAAATCTGGTGACCAGAAAGATGCAGCTTAGTCTAAATGTGGCCTAACGTAAGTTTTATAAGGTGGAATAATACATGTTTCGGCCCTGAAAATGAAAGCCTTTTGAATAGCCCTGATTAGTCTGTTGGCAATTAGGGTAGTCTTCCTACACTGATTACTAGTCGAGAATTAGGAATTTATAATTACTTCAAGGTCAGTTTCATTATCAACTGATTTGAGGGCAGAACCATTCAAAATGTACGTTCATCTTGCTTTTTTTACCTAGATGGAGAGCTGTCCATTTGTCCACATTAAATGACATATTGTTAGAAATTGCCCAAGCCTCAATTGTCAAGCCTCCGCTAAATGGATCTACATTGCCTCAACGTGGACCAGGGTTACATATAGCCCACAGGAATAGTGCTTCCAAAAAGGGGTAGTTCCAGGTCCCTCTGTGGACCATATTTAGCCCAGCATGCAATGAGCTTCATTGAGCATGCAAGATGCTAAGGGGACATCTGCATGCCCATTATGGGCTCATTTGTATAGGATGCATCAGCCCCTCAGCACCCCTGTCAGTGTCAGAGTTACTCTCTGGTGGTCTAGTGGTCCCTCCCCAATAGCATGTTGGTGTTATTTGTATTATTCCCATGGTGGTATGGTGGTACCACCCACCTCTCAATCACATGTTTGCATTATTTGGAATATGTCTTGGTGGTCTAGCAGTATCCCCCACCCTCAACAGCCCATTTGTATCAATTGTAATGAGCCTTGTTGGCATAGTGGATCTGCCACCCACCAGCCAAGGACCCCAGTTCCGCACCCCACCATACCCCAACTGCCAGTCCCATGAAATTGGCAGCTAGTAGAGCTCTCCCTTCCTCATTAGTTAATACTGTCTGACAGTATGGGAGCACATCTTATACTTGATCACGATCCATGACTATCAGACAGTAGCAGGTGGAGGAAGGAGAAGAGGACTGTGCTGGCTGCAAGCTCTCAGGACCAGCACTCGGGGTATGGAGGGATGCAGGGCTGGGGTCCCTCGGCAGGTGGACAGGTGAGGGGAGCTGCTAGACCATCAGGGTTTATTATAATAAATACAGACTGGCTATTGGGGTTGGGGGCAATGCTAGACCACCTGGGCATAATACAAATAAAAAATGGGTGATTGGTAGGGTACCACTAGACCACTAGAGCATATTACAAATAATACTAATGGACTATTGGGGGTCCCACTAGACCACTAGGACATATTACAAATAACACCAATGGGCTATCAGGGGTGGGGGTACCACTAGAACATCAGGGCATATTACAAATAATGCCAACAGGCAATCAAGGAGTACTGCTAGACCACCAGGGCAGGTTACATATTGAAACTGGGCATTCAGGGGTCGAGTGGGGGGCAGCTTGGCATGGGGCAGGTGGCTGCAGTACAGTTGCCCTGTCTTCAAGAAGTGGGGCACAGGCTTAGAGCGCAGTTATGATGTGGTTTTTGGAAGTGGTAAGCAGCGCAGCTCAGGGGGCTGTTTACCACTGCCACAAACCTTTGAATATGTCCCTGCACTGGTATGCATTGAGGGAACACCCTCAATTGTAAAGGCACAGTACCTTGGCACTGCCATTTCTGAGGGCACTCAGGGATCTCTGAATATGGTTCCACTTGGAGCACTAGTGCAAATCTAGGGTTAGCGCTAAGCGTGAACCGTATTGCACCAGCACTAACCTTTTGAATATTTAGCCCCATGTCTTCAGCTGCAATTATTTGAAATCATGTTAATGTGATTTATTGGTTTCAGGCTCTAATGGGTGTGTGTGTGTGTGTGGGGTAGTTAACCCACCATCTCTTGAATGTTTTTTTAATGAAATTCTGGCTTTGAGGTTTGGTAGGAAATTTAAGAAAGCTATGTGTATTGATGATGTTATATTTTATTGATTAGTGTAATTAGGAGATATTGCCCTCCATATTGCATGGGTTAGTGCCATGCTAACTTTGAATAGTGCTGGTAGGGGACATATTCAGAATATACCCTTGTTCCTATGCAAATGACAGATCCCTCATGCAGAACTGGTGCAGCAGTATATTCAAAGATTTGGCAGCACCAAACAGCTGCCATTGCAATGCTGCTTAATGCTGACAAAACCCTAACCTTAACATAGAGCAATGGATACATCCTCTGATTATCCCTTCTGTGTCATACCCTGTTTACCCTGGTGTCTAGTGGCACCCCATCCCACTGATCACCCATTCTATATTTTATATACATATCCCTGGTGTCTAGTGATTCCAAACTCTAATCGGCCATTTCATATTTTATATACATGTTTCTAAACAGCTTTCTACAGTACTCACTGTTGCTCACTGACAGTCAGATGGTGGCTTGCAAAGGAGGTGAGTAGAGAGCTGTGCTAGTCACCAACAGGAGTAGTTCCAAATACTGTCTGGGATGAGGGTGGTGTGAGGCAGTGGGTTTGGAGCAGGGAGGTCGGCAGGGGGGGGAGGTTAGACTACCATGCAGGGGGTCGACTAGACTACCAGGATTACATATAAAAAATACAGAACAGGTGACTTGGGAATGGGAGGACAACTAGACACAAGGGATATGTACAGTATGTAAAATACAGAACAGGCAACTGGGGAATGGGAGGACAACTAGACACCAGGGATATGTACAGTATGTAAAATACAGAACAGGCAACTGGGGAATGGGAGGACGACTAGACACAAGGGATAGGTACCGTATGTAAAATACAGAACAGGCGACTGGGGAATGGGAGAACAACTAGACACCAGGGATATGTACAGGTATGTAAAATACAGAACAGGAGATCATGGGGCAGGGACAGTTTAATGAGAAACAATGCTCCAGGCTAGCATTTGAAAAAAATATATTTTTATATTGAAATAACCAATGCAAAATACAGTGCCAATACACAGTGTAAAAAAAGCATAATGCTTAGGTTCACATACCGAAACTAAGTGCAAACAGCCCAGTGCTTTGAGGCCACAAAGACCTCTTCATCAGGGAAATATATTTTTTAAAATGCTAGCCTGGAGTGCTATTTCTCATTGAATTTTTGGTTTTATATTTTACAGCTCCTGACCTTTACAGAGCACACCATTTCTTTCTCTTTGCTGATCATGGGCAGGGGGACCACTAGACACCAGCGATATGTATATAAAATTAAGAATGGGCAGTCGGGGGGTAGGGGGGCCATTAAATTCCAGGGATATGTACATACTGTGCACTAAAACAGATGGTCTGGAGTAAATGAATTGTTGGGCTCCAGGCAGTAAGACTAAAAGTACTGGACAGGTGTTCTGTGTGCTGCACGGCAAGCTAATGAGCCCATAATGGGCGTGTTAATAACCCCTTAGCACCTTGCATGCCCAATGGGATCATTAGCTTGCTAACGCTGAATATGGCACACAAGAGCCTTGGTGCTTTCCCATTTGGCAGCACTAACTCCAGTGGGCTCCCCTGTTGGCCATAGTCAGCCATGGCCTATGTTAGTGTAGCACTTAGTCACTATGTGCTGTGCTAGCACAGCCCCATATTCAGACAGTCAGTGTACTCCGGGTCGGAGCGCACTGTCTGAATATTGCCCAGTGCTGGCCGTGCATTAACTGACACACAGCACACCTGTCTGCATGGCACTAACTGTCAGCCTTGAATGTGGGGGCCATTGTAGATTGATAATGTCATAATTTTTTTGAAATCATAATTTATCCTCCTCCCTCAGCCTGCCTCCTCTGACACTTCGGCGATGACCCACGAACATCCATTACCGCAACCCTATGAACAGTCCACAGGCCCCATGGAGCGCGGCTTACCCAGGTGGGGCCGAGTGAGGACAACCCCGTAACTTAGTGTTAACGTCGGCCCGTGGACTGTCGAGTGAGGCGGGGCAAATCAGCAGACACGTCCGGGTCCTCGCTTCCTCGGACAGAGACAGGCTCTTTTACCATTTTCTCCTCCCGGGCAGACTGCGATCCCCTGATGTCATGACGCATTCGTCGAGCGTCCGCTCTGCTCAACGGCCACCCAGCCAATCCCTGCAAGGACTTGCACTTCCTCAAGTCTCCGCTCGGGGTCGCACAAGTGCCGGAATGCGGCCAAATCCCACCCCGGAGTAGGCGAGCTGCCATCGGACGCTCAGCCTAGCTCCCCGGCCAACCACCGGCTGCCGAGTCCGGTCCCGAACCCGATTGCGCGGTGGGCTGAGTGTGGCGTTCAACGCCTCAGCCCTCTGCGCCACCGGGCCGGCGATAATGTCATAATTTATAATTAATGTTGATTATAGATTTAATTAGAAGGGTGTCTGGAGTAATGGTGTCAAAGTATATATTAGTAGTGATGGTTGATTAATTAGGATAAATGTATCAGCTGGCAAATTAGCACTTATTCTATGGAGCAAAGATCTACATATGCTATCTCCTGATATTGAGAGATCGGAGGAGTCATTCCATTTTAGTTCTCCTAGATCTCTCTGTGGCATTTGACACCGTGGAGCATGGCGTATTGCTGGAGCACCTGTAGGTTCTCTGTGGTCTGACAGAGACAGTCCTCAGATGGTTTCAATCATTCCTCACTGGTAGATTTCAGAGAGTGGTATTGGGAATTTATTCCTCTGATGCATTCTCTACGTTGTGGGGTACACCAGGGCTCTGTGCTTTTGCCTATGTTATTCGCAGTGTATATGCTGCCTTTGGGAGACATCATAAGGCAGTACAGCTTATGTTTTCATTGCTATGCTGATGATACTCAGCTATACATGTCCTTTTCACCTGATCAGGATGATGTGGTCTCGGTGTTTAACAACTGCCTCACCGAGATCCAGGACGGGATGAATGCTAGCTGGTTGAGGCTGAATCCTGAAAAAACTGAGGTTTTGGTGGTGGACCCAGGTCATCGGGTAGAGGAGTCTTTGGCTGGGCAGGCCCCCAGGAGGTCATCAGCTGTTGACCTCTGAATAGGTGTGGAATCTGGGTGTTATTATGTTTGCTTGCCTGTGCAGCACACAAGAAACATATTGCGATAGTAGAGCATTGCAGATGTGCAGCAGTGTTGTGGCCAATGCAATGGATGCTTTAATGGGCGCATCCCTCTGCCACTAATTAATGCTGAAGCTGCCAATGACGGAGGTTTCAGAGTGCGCACCGCACTTGAAAGAAATCTGCCACAGCAATCAGGGGCAGTTTTTTTATTGTAGCAGCAGTCCCCCTTCCCTCCCAACCAGACCCACAGTAGGACAACAAATTTAAATGTTAGCTCCCGCCCACTGCTGCTGCCCTCCCCACACCCTCCATTCTCCATCCCTTGCCAACATCACGGTGCTCAATCCCCATGTCAACATGTATCCTCCCTCCCCCTCATTAATGTGGCACACTGGGATCCCACCCCAGTGTGCCAAAAAATACTTCTTTGATGTTTCCGACACTGGGATGCCCACTCCCGGTGTTGGATGCACTGCCCCCCTTGCCCCATGTTCTCAGCTGACCTCGCGGTGCCCAATCCCCAGGTTGGCATTGATTCCCCCCTCCAGTACTCTGGCACACTGGGAGTCTACCCCAGTGTGCCGAAATCCATTTTGTTAATATTTCACCTGTAAAAAAGAAAACAGTCCCACAATATCTTTTTTTTTTAATCTGAAAAAAAAAAAAGAAAACTGTCCCTTCATTCCCACCAGCCCCCCTCCCTCAACCCCTACCCTTCCTCTGCGCGCCCTACCTCCCTGCACCCTCTCATCTATACTTACCTCTGGAGGTCAGGAGCAGAAGTCTTCTGCAGACTGGGAACACATCTGCACTCTTCAAAGACCAACTGGGAACTGAAAAAATTACGGTAAGCCATATAATGGCAGTTAAAGGGTTTTTTTCAACTTAGGTTGATATCTCAGCCAATTTTGGGAGTTTTGGTCCCAATTAATGAAATTACAGTGCCACTGTTCATGAGGGGAGGTACCAAAAAGGCCATTTTCAAAATTTGGTGAAAACATTCCAAAAAATGACTGTGTTATGAGCATGCATTGCACACTTTCTACGCACACTCACAACTTCACCACTTTTTCATATTTTCACTCCAGATTTTCAGCATTGCCATTTCTTCACACCTCTTCATGAACCATACAGCTGTTATTTTTCACATCCTGCCCAAAATGTGTTTTTGCACCTGTGGCACCGAATGGCACATTTGCTGTGTGAAATCACCTTTTGGGATTGAGTAACAAAATGACACTGCCACTGTTCATGAGGTGGGGTCCCAAAAAGCCCATGTTGAAAATTTGGAGCAAAAATACCAACAAATGCCCAGGGCGTTAGGATTTCCAACCGTAATGCCCACCCTGTACAGACTGACAGGCATCGGGGGGGGTGACTTGGGGGCATTGGCCATAATGCTCATGCTATTCCACCCCATCCCCACCCCTACCTCTACCCTTCAGCCACTGACAGGTATCAAGGTGTGCCTTGGGGTCTTTGGCCCTAACGTTCACCCCATTCTCCTGTATTGCATCCATCTCATATTATTTCCTTATGGAATGGGGTGAGCATAAAGACCAAAGACCTCAAGACACACTGCGACACCTGTCAGTGTCTGCAGAGTGGGATGAGGTGGAATGGCATGAGTGTTATGGCAGATGACCCAAAGTCACACCCCCAACGCCTGTCAGTCTCTGCAGGGTGGGGATGGGGTTTGGCATTACTTCAATACTTCACTGCCATTCCTATTATGCATCTCTCTAACCCCTGCAGTACCAATGCCAATACCAGCAAGCAAGCATTTGGCATTGACAAATTGCTTGTTTTTGATGAGGGATTGACCCCGAAGTCTCAGGTGTTATCCGTTGTCAAGACCTACTGTATTTCTACCATTTAAGGAATATTGCCCAGATTAAACATCTGGTTCCACTTTATTCCACTCCTTTGTGACCTCCTGCCTTGATTATTGTAGCACCCTATACCTAGGGCTTCCGGGGATTGATATCAGCCACTTGCTGCTGGTACAGAACGCTGTGGCCAGGTTGCTGATGGGGCTGTCTTGATCTACCCATATCACACCTGTGCTGCACTGACTGCACTGCCTGCCTATTCAGTGATGGATCACCTTCAAGGTTGGCTTGCTGACCTACAAAGCCCTACACTGACAGAAACCAAATTACCTGCAAGTGCTCCTTCGTCTCCACTGATCTCTTTGACCACTCCGCTCCACCAGTGAAGGATTGCTGGAGATTTCCTGGGTTCACTTAAAGACCTCTGGAGCCTGAGCATTTACATTTGCAGCTCCTATCCTATGGAATTCTCTACCTCATCCGATAAGGCCGTGTCAGACTGTAGAGAGCTTCATAACTGTACAGAAAACATTCTTGTTTTCGTTTGCATATCCAAAATATTAATTGTGGGATCTTTGTTATTATGGTGGTTTAAAATGTTTGGAATTTTTAGTTTTTATGGTTTTATTGTAAAAGCACTTTGGTTCTTGTTTGAATTGCGCTTACAACAAATAAAGTTTATTATTATTTATTATTATTATTATATTATGGCAACATTTTAGTGGCATTACAGAAACATGATACATAGATGTTAATGGCAGAAAATGGCCCAATGGCCCACAAACTCTGCCTAATTCCTGCCTGCATTTGCACCTACCTAGTGTTGGACTGGAGATACAGTAGTCTGCCAGTGTCGCAGACTGTATTTCATTACCCCCTTCCTAGTCCACTTATCCCCTTTTCTCAATTGCCCCCGCCCTTCCTCCTTTCCTCCTCTGTTTACCATTACCCTGTGCCTGTCCCACTTCCATTTAAAGCCAGCAGCAGACTTTGCATCAGTCACTTCTGCTGTCAAAGCAATCCATTTCCTATGCCAGCCTGGTGGCACTGAGGGTTGAGGTGCTGAACACCACACCTTGTGCCACGCTGGCGACCCGTGTTCAGGAACAGACTCAGGTCACTTGGGGGTCAGCCGGGGGAGGCAAGGATTGAGCGTCTGGAGGATTGCTCTCCTTCCTCATGTAGGGGGGGTTTGTGCTGCGTGTGTCAGCACAAGAGGGGTTTGGCCCATGCCCAAGGTGCTTGGCTGCCTCCGTGGAGGTGGATACAGCTGCTGCTGCTCCCATTGCATGGGTGCAGGTGTGGGAGAAAACTAGAGGAAAAATACCGGGAGCTGGCAGGACCCATGATGGCCCCGATGTGCCAGAAGACATACCCCTCCAAGGGGGGCGAGGTCGTAGCCACTGCCAGGTCCACGGAGGTGGCAAAAATGCTGTTGTGATAAAAAAAAGCTATCCATTTCCTGACCACCCTTTCTGTATAGAAGAGCCTCCTTACATCCTTGTGGGCAGAGTGGGTGAGCCAAGTGGTCCTTTTTTGCTGACAAATGTTATGTTTCTGTTTCCTGAAGTTAACCCCCACCCCACCACCAGTTTGGATCTATGGCCTCCTATCACAGTTGCAGCAATAGACAGGGTACCATATTTCCTGATATTTCAACAAAAATTCATTCTAGTGGCCCTACAAACAAGAGAAACACTCTGAAGACAAGGGTCGATACCAGTCCATTTATAGAAGAAAGGGTTCTAAAAGAACTAATAAAATTGAAGGTGGACAAAGCAATGGGGCCTGATAGGATTCACCCAAGAATTCTAAAAGAACTAAGGGTAAGAACTAATGACACCGCTGACTACTCTCTTTAACAAATCATGGGAGGATGGGGTGATACCTGAGGACTGGAGGAGGGTGGATGTGATTCCTCTTCACAAAAGTGGGAGCAGGACAGAGGCAGAAAACTACAGATCAGTTAGTTTGACCTCAGTGGTAGGTAAAATGATGGAATCACTTATGAAGGTAAGAATTGTTGAGTACCTCGAGGTCAGTAGGCACAAGACCCAGGGCAGCATGGATTCATGATGGGAAGGTCATGTCAGACGAATCTAATAGATTTCTTTGACTGGGTGACCAAAGTAGTAGACCAGGGGAGGGGCTGTGGATGTGGCTTACCTAGATTTTAGCAAGGCATTTGATACAGTCCCACACAAAAGATTAATACACAAGTTAGCCAGCCTTGGAGTGGGTCCCAAGGTGGTAGCCTGGATAAAAAATTGGCTAGACAACAGGACGCAAACGGTAGTAGTAAATGGAGTCCACAGTGAAGAAAGGAGGGTTACTAGTGGGGTACCGCAGGGTTTAGTATTGGGACCAGTCCTTTTTAATGTCTTTATAAGTGACATTGCAGAGGAACTGGAAGGAAAAGTATGTCTCTTTGCAGATGACACAAAGATCTGCAACAGGGTTGATACACCTAATGGAGTGGAAAGGATGAGAAGGGACTTGGCAAGGTTGGAGGAATGGTCAAATGTATGGCAGCTAAGATTCAATGCAAAGAAGTGCAAGGTAATGCAGCTGGGAAACAAAAACCCAGGGCAAGAGTACACAATAGGGGGTGAGATACTGACAACAGTAAAAATGGAAAGGGACCTGGGGGTAATTATATCAGATGACCTAAAGGTGGCAAGCAATGTGAGAAGGCAGTAAGGAAGGCTGGGGGGACACTGGGATGCATAGAGAAAGGCATCAATAGTAGAAAACAGGAAGTTGTTATCCCTCTGTACAGACAGTTGGTGAGACCCCATCTGGAGTACTGTGTGCAGTTCTGGAGACCCCATCTCCACAAAAACATAGACAGAGTGGAAGCTGTCAGAGGAGGCAACCAAATGGTGCAGAGGTCTGCACCAGAAGACATCTGAAGAAAGACTAAAGAGCTTAATATGTATACCCTTGAGGAAAGGAGGAGAGAGGGACATGATAGAAACTTTCAAGTACCTCAAGGGAATCAACAAAGTCCAAGAGGGTAGCATCTTTCAGAAAAAGAGATGTGCAAGAACAAGGGGCACAATTTGAAGATAGAGGGGGCGACTCAGAGGTAATGTGAGGAAGTATTTTTTCACAGAGAGGGTTGTGGATGCATGGAACAGCCTCCCTGAGGAGGTTGTGGAGTCAAGAACAGTGGAGGAATTCAAAAATGCATGGGACAGACATAAGGCAGTCCTAGTGGGAGGGTAGGAGGAAGTAAGCTGTTGGTTAATTAGGATCTGCAGCTTATTTGTTAGGTAGGAAAATTGGCAGACTAGGTGGGCCAAGCAGTCCTTATCTGCTGTCAAATTCTATGTTTCTATGTCTCTATGTTACAGCAGTACTTCAGGCAGACAAGGAATTTCTCGTGATATATCCCAGAAATTTGGAGAAATATCTGACTGTGTCGACTGCTGAAATTGTACCTTGCCCTCAATTTTTGTGAGCAGTGCACTGTTGTCCACTTTACTAATACCTCTTAGGTGTTTAAAGGTCTCTATCAAGTCCCCTTCTCGCTTCTGGCCTCTAGTGTGTACATACTGAGACTCTCTTAGCCTCTCCTGTTATGTTTTCCCCTACTAAGTCTGAACTCCTTTTATGGTCCAGTATGTTAACCTTGAGGGTAGAATAATGAGCTGTGACTGAGCTTGGTCCAGCAGACCTGGGTTTGGTTCCCACAACCTCCACTTTCATACTATGTGACTCTGAGCAAGTCATTTAACCACCCCAGTGCTCCCAGGTCACCCCTGAAAACAGGTACTTGTATCTAGTAGGCCTTACCTGATTACCAAAAAGAAAAGAATAAAAAAAATAAAATAAAAAATATTGTACAAGAAAATTCCTACTATATTATGAACACATCTCATCCAAAATTGGGTTCAGTTTCACAGCCATGGCTTTCAGTTTCATAACCACTGTAGAGTTACTTACCAAGTCCAAGTTGGTATGGTAATCACTTCAATGGGGACTGCTGTTAACTTTACTTTATGTTGAAGTCCTACTCATTGAGAGAATTGAAACCATAACATTCTATTGCAAAGCCCAGCTCCTTTACCACTACACTATACAATGCCACAAAAATGTGAAGGTGCAGTCGGCCCGGTGGCATTGAGGATTGAGGCTTTGGATGCCTTACCTCATGCTACACCAGTGACCCAGGTTCGGGAAGGACCTTGGATCACCAGGGTGCTGGCACGGGGGGGGGGGTGAGAGCAGAATCAAGCAGTGGCTTTCCTCTCTTGGGATGGGGGGGTCACCTGCCCGTAGTCCCGCCACCACTAGATGGAAGTCCGGTGGCCAGTGCAGGCAGTCAGTGGTGCGACTGGAAGGGAGAAGTGTCCTGTAAGGCGTACACATGTGTGCCTGCAAATGCACACATCACGTCGGGAACGCATGGGAATGGGCTGGGAAAAAATCCGTAAAAACCCACAAAATTTATATAGAAAAAAAAAATGTGAATGTGCATCACATATGCATATTAAACAAAATAACTTTTACTAGTTTTTGTGAGCGCATCTCATCCACAACTGTTTTCAGATTAATAACTATGTTAGTATTACTTACTGGGTCCAGGCTGGTGTGGTTCTCATCTTAATGGAGAATGCTTACCTCTTAACTACATGTCACTGTTTAGTTGTGTAGGCTTGTCTACAGCTTACAACCACTTATAAGTCATCTATCCTTGGACCTAGGGACCTGACATTAGGCATGCAAACCCTTTTAGGAAGATCATGTAACCTGCTAAAGTTGGTAGCATTAGGTTTTGTAGATACACGTTGGCACAAATATATAAAACTATGGACATTTAGGCCCAGATATTCAAACTGCGCCATTCTGAGGTGCAAGCCCCAGCGCTGCTCAAAATAGTTGCTCAGGGGTGTGGCCGGGGTGATATTCAAAGGAGTTGCGCTATTGAGCAACTCCTTTGAATATCATCCCCCAGCCACAGCACTTGCGCATGGCGCAGTGGAACTTGCGCCACCACAAGTTGCCAGAGTTGAGCATTAAACTGCGGTGCGCCAAGTACCATTGCGCCATGCTCAAATTCTCCGATATTCAAGGTGACATGCAAATGAGGCCACTAAATTTATGCAGCACGCAGGGGGCCATTTGCATCTATTTATGGCCTATTTGCATGCCATTAGCATGTGGTGTGCCGATTCTCAGGACTTACGCCTGGCCGCCCTGCCAGGCAGCAGCCGTCAGGGACGAAGCACCCTGCAACCCGATCGTGGGCAGTATCTCTGTGTCCACATACCCCAACACACACACATCTCGAAGCCTGATCGTGGGCATACAATGTTATACCCTTTACCCACACATCTCCCGAAGCCCGATCGCTGGCAATACAGTAACATGAACCCCCCACCCACATCTCCCAGCCCGATGCGGGCAATACAATGTATGCCCCCTGCCCACATCTCCCGAAGCTAATCGTGGGCAGAGCGATGTATCAACCCCAGTGCCCGATCGAGGGCAGAATATAACCCCAACCGAATATCTCCCTGGTGGTCAGTGGACCGTAAAGCCCGATCGCGGGCAGAATGTCAAGTTACACCCCAAACATCTCCCTGGTGTCTAGTGTCCCCCCCCACCCACCCCGAAGCCCCTCCACCCGCTCCCCGGCGCGCCGCGGTGGCAGCATCCACCACCTGCCGCCCTGCCGCCCGCCCGACTGACTGTCGGTAGGGCTGCCGCCCATGGTGCAGAGCTACAGCCAATGGCGTGCAGCCCATACCGAATATGACAGTCAGATGTGAATGAACATCATTCACAAGTAGGATTCAGTGCCCTAAGACTGATCTCCCTTGGGGTTGGGGAACAATGTTGCTCTACCCAGCAACCAACACAGAGCAGGATGAAGACAACAGCTGTAATGCTCCCTGCACCATTCAGAGTGTGTGTGTGTGTGAGTGGAGGATGCCTTGGCCAATGAGTCTCTGGAAGGGTACATAGGGATGATGACCCTTCCCCTTCTGCCTCCCCCCCAAGCAGGGAATCTGTAGCTGCACATAAGATCCAAGTTCATGACATGGGATGGTGGGTGACTTTGATAGGTTGCTGGTGGCAGTATGGTACAGAAGAAAGGGTTCTGAAAGAACTCTTAAAACTGAAGGTGGACAAAGCAATGGGGCCTGATGGGATTCATCCCAGAATTGTAAAAGAACTAAGGGTAGAACTAGTGACACCACTGACTACCCTCTTTAACAAATCATGGGAGGATGGTGTGGTACCGAGGGACTGGAGAAGGGCAGATGTGATTCCCCTTCACAAAAGTGGGAGCAAGGCAGAAGCAGAAAACTACAGACCTGTTAGTTTAACCTCAGTGGTAGAGGAAAATGATGGAATCACTTCTGAAGGAAAGAATTGTTGGTATCTAGAGACCAGAGGGCTCAAGACCCAAGGCAGCATGGATTCACAGTGGGAAGGTCATGCCAGACAAATCTGATAGATTTCTTTACTGGGTGACCAAGTAGTAGATCAGGGAGGGGCTGTGGACATGGCCTACCTAGACTTTAGCAAGGCATTTGACACAGTCCCACACAAAAGATTAATATACAAGTTAGCCAGCCTGGAGTGGGTCCCAAGATGACAGCCTGGGTAAAGAATTGGCTGGAGAATAGGACACAGAGAGTAATAGTAAATGGAGTCCACTCTGAAGAAAGGGGTTTACTAGTGGGTACTGCAGGGTTCAGTATTGGACGGTCCTCTTCAATGTCTTTATAAGCGACATTGCAGAGGACTGGAAGGAAAAGTATGTCTCTTTGCAGATGACACAAGATCTGCAACAGAGTTGATGCACAAGGTGGGGTGGAAGGATGAGAAGGGACTTGGCAAGGTTAGAGGAATGGTCAAATGTAGCAGCTTAGATTCAATGCTAAGAAGTGCAAGGTAATGCACTGGGAAACAAAACCCAGGAAGAGTACACAATGGGGGTTGAGATACTAACAACAACAAAAATGGAAAGGGACCTGGGGTAGTCATATCTGATGACCTAAAGGTGGGCAAGCAATGTGAGAGGGCAGCAAGGAGGGCTGGGGGGATACTGGGATGCATAGGGAGAGGCATCACCAGTAGAAAACAGGAAGTTATTATCCCTCTGTACAGACAGTTGGTGAGACCCCACCTGGAGTACTGCATGCAGTTCTGGAGACCCAATCTCTGCAAAGACATAGACAGGATGGAGGCTGTCCAGAGGAGGGCAACTAAAATGGTGCAGGGTCTGTACTGGAAGACATATGAAGAGAGACTTAAGGAGCTGAATATGTATAGCCTTGAGGAAAGGAGGGAGAGGGGAACATGACAGAAACTTTCAAGTATCTCAAGGAATCAACAAAGTCCAAGAGGTAGCATCTTTCAAATAAAGAGATGTACAAGAACAAGGGGGCACAATTTGAAGATAGAAGGGGGGCAGCTCAGAGGTAATTTAAGGAAGTATTTTTTCACAGAGAGGGTTGTGGATGCATGGAACGGCCTTCTGGAGGAGGTTGTGGAGTCAAAAACAGTGGTGGAATTCAAGCATGCATGGGACAGTCATAAGGCAATTCTAGGGGGTGGGGGTAGGAAGAAGTAGGCTGCTAGTTAACTAAGATCTGCAGCTTATCCATTAGGTAGGGAAATAGACAGACTGGGTGGGCCAAGCAGTCCTTATCTGCCATCAAAATCTATGTTTCTATGTTTCTATGGTACTTCTTGGTGGGGTAGTGTCTGCAGCGACTGGGGCTTCATGCTGGCAGTTGCTATTTTTCCACTATTTTCATGCTCTCCCACCTAGAATTATAACAGTGATACTGCTGAGGCAGTACAGCATGATACAACAAGCATTTGTCAATGCCGAATGTTTGCTTGCTGGCAGTGGCATTGGTAGTGTAGAAGTTACAGAGCTGCATAATAGGAATGGCAGTGAAGTATTGAACTGAAGCCAACCCCACCACCACCCTGCAGAGAGTGACAGGCATTGGGGTGTGCCTTTGGGTCGTCAGGCATAATGACCATGCCATTTCACCACACCCTACCCTGCAGACACTGACAAGTGTCACGGAGTGCCTTGGGGTCTTTGGCCATTATGCGCACCCCATTCCATCAGGAAATATGGTGAGATGGGTGCGGTATAGGAGAATGGGGTGAAGTTTGGGCCTGAAGAGTTCGAGGCACACCTTGATGCCTCTCACTGGCTGCAGGGTGTGGGTGGGGGTGGAATGGTATCAGCATGACAGGCAAGAATCCCAAGTCACACCCCTGATGCCTGTCATACTCTACAGGGTGAGGTGTTATGGTTGGAAACCCTAACGCCTCAGGCATTCGTTGGTATTTTCACTCCCAATTTCCAACATGTTTTTTTTGTGACCCCCACCTCATGAACAGTGGCAATATCAGTTTGTTAGCTGAAAACTGCTTTTGCACAGCGACTATGGCATTTGGCACCACAGGTGCAAAACACATTCGAACAGAATGTGAAAATGACAGCGGTACTGTTCATGGGAGTGTAAAAATGTCAATGTTGAAAATCTGCTGTAAAATCTTAAAAACTGGTGAAGTCACTGAACGCAGTATAGAAACTGTGCAACGCACACCCGTAATGTAACTAGTTTGGGGTTTTTTATAGCAGATTGTTAACACAGGCATTTTGGGACCTCCGATCATGAACAGTGTCAGTGTGATTTTCTTTATCTGTCCCGAACAATGATTTCCCACAGCGAACACGCATTTCTGTGCTGAAAGTGTGAAAACACATTTCGGCCATGTTGTGGAAAATGACAGCTGTACTGTTCCTAAGGAGGTGTGGAAAAATGCCACTGGTGAAAATCTGGACTGAAAATATTACAAATTCATGAATTTACGAGGGTGCGTGGAAACTGCTCAATGCTCACTCGTAACACAGTCATTTTATGGAGTTTTGTCACCAAATTTTCAAAATAGCTATTTTAAGACCTCTGCTCATGACCAGTGTCACTGTGATTTTCTTAATCGGTCCCAAACATTGTTTTCGCACACCGACTGTTCCATTGTGCGCTACATGTGCGGAAACGCATTTTGGGCGAGATGTGAAAAATGGTAGCTGCACTGCTCATAAGGAAGTGCGTCAAAATGGCACTGTTGAAAATCTGGTGTGCAAATATTACAAATTCTCAAACTTGCCAGCGTGCATGGGAACTGCGCAATGTGCGCTCCTAAAACTGTCATTTTTGGGAATTTTTTCACCAAATTTTCAACATAGCCACTTTAACACCTCTGCTCATGATCAGTGTCACTGTGATTTTCTTAACGTGTCCCATACATTGATTTTGCACACAGACTGCGCCATTGTGCGCTACATGGGCAGAAACACAATATGGGCGAGATGTGAAAATTGACAACTGTACTGCTCATAAGGAGGTGTGGTAAAATGGCGATGTTGAAAATCTGGAGTGAAAATATTGAAAATTTGCAAACTTACGAGCGTGCATAGGAACTCTGCAATGCACGCCCATAAAACAGTCATTTTTAGGAATTTTTTCACCAAATTTTCAACATAGCCATTTTAAGACCTCTGCTCATGAACAGTGTCACTGTGATTTTCTTAATGTGTCCTGCATTGATTTCGCACACCGACTGCGCCATTGTGAGCTACATTGGCGGAAACACATTTTGGGTGAGATGTGAAAAATGGCAGCTGTACTGCTCATAAGAAGGTGTGGTAAAATGGCAAAGTTGAAAATCTGGAGAAAATATTGAAAATTCGCGAACTTATGAGCGTGCATAGGAACTGTGCAACGCACGCTCATAAAACAGTAATTTTTAGGAATTTTTCCACCAAATTTTCAAATTAGGCTTTTTGAGAGCCCACCGTATGAACACTGGCAGTGTCGTTTTGTTAATCATTCTGGAAAGGTGATTTTGCACAGTGGCTGCGAAATCACCCTTCGGGTCCGAGTAATGCCACGACAGTGACAGCATTCATGAGAAGGGGTCCCAAAAGCCCCATGTTGAAAATGTGATGCAAAAATTCCAAAAAATGCATGAGATATGCAATAAAGTTGAAAAAACCCTATCTATTCCATTATACAGCTTACCGGCATTTCCTCAGTTAGCAGTTGGCTTTGAAGAGTGCAGGCGTGTTCCCAGTCTGCCAAAGATCGTTATGCCGAGCTCCGGAGGTAAGTATGGGTGTGGGGTGTGGGGAGGCAGGGTGCACAGTGGGTGGGTGCAGGTGGGGGCAGGGAAACTGACGAGGACCGTTTTTTATTTTCAGGCTTTTTTTTAATTAAAGACGTGGGACGTTTGCCACACTGGGGTGGGATCCCAGCTTGGCAGCTGGAAGGATGTTGGTGGGGACAGGAGCCGATGGGGGATTGGCACCCCGTCGGCCATCACATCATTTGCCATGCTGGGGTGGGCTCCCAGTGTGGCAGCTGGATCTTTGGGGCGTGGGCCGGCGGGGTGGGCACCCCGTCGGCCATACTAGATGTGGGGAGGATGGCACATGAAGTCGCGGTGTGCATGCGTGCGTGCATGTGTGTGTGTGAGGGGAGAGAGCTCTGCTCACTCAAGCGGAGCTCTCCCTTTCAACTGTATGCCACTGCATTTTCGGCTGTCATAGATAGCTGGTGCAGTGATTGGCGCTCTGCGACCGCGCCTGCAAACACACTGACTGAATTGGAAGAGACTGACACACCTCTGGAAAACTTGGATGATGGCACTGTGTTTCTTGCACATGCGTGCAAGCAAACATAAAAATAAAGATAACATTAAAAAAGCAAAACCAGCCTTGTTGGCAACAGCCAAATCTTGTTTAATTTATGTACATGCAAGGAAAGGATGAGTGCACATAACATTGAATTAAAAATAATTGAAAGTATTTATTTAGGGCCTAACTGAAGATTTTCAGTCAGCAAAGGTGGTGTCAATATGTGAGAGGCATTTGCCTGCATGGCAAGTGTCATATTAAAATACCTACAGCATATGTCTGGTACAATGGCTCAGCAACCTAGGTAACTGTCTTCAAAGTCTGCTACATAGGGGACACAGTTCAGTTACTATTATGAAATCCCATATCATCATGCATGCGGTCACACCCACCAATCCCATCTCTCATGCGTGCTATCACACCTCATGATACCATACCACATGCACGATGTCACATTCATCAACTGACTACATACCCCCATTTATGCTATCACACCCACTGACCACATACACTATCACACCCACTGTCCCCCATACACCCAATCAAACTCACTGGCTTAATACCACCATGTACGCTATGACACCTCAGGAACCCATACCCCCTCATACATTATCACACCCATCTACCCAAATGCACATTGTCACACCAACGGGCCCCATAACAGCATGCATGTTGTCAACACTCATGATTCTATACCCCATGCATGCTGTTAGGTGTGCCAACCGCACATTGAAATTGCATGCCTAAATCCCCATATGCATACAATCTTGACAGGTTTCAGGATTGTCGCTGTGAGGACTGGAGGGCAAAATTACACCTTGCACTGTGTTTTGTCCCCCTCTTCAAATCAACTCTGACTCAGAGTTAGATATCTATAGAAGGAGGGTGCGGGGTACAGACCCCCCTATAGAAAAGAACACAATGTCTGAGAGGTGAAATTTTGCCTGTCAACATTGTGGATCTCGCATGCTGAACTTCGACAACAGTGTTGTCGATTCAGCATAGGTAAACCATACTGTCACACCCATCAGTCCCATGCATGTGTCTACTCACTGACTAACTCCACATTCCATGTACACTGTCATGCCCACCAGCCACATATATACTCTGTTGTAAATAAACAACATGGCCCAGATATTCCAAGGTTACGCATGGTGCAACAGTGTTGCACCATGTGCACAACCCACTGTGCGCCCGGTCGATGTTTAAAAGGGAAAAGTGCACCTGCACAAACCCCGATGCACCGGGGTGCATCAGAAATGTATGCAGGCACAGGTGGGGGGGCGTACCCATGCATAAACTGCACAGTCCGATATTCAGCCCGGGCTGTGCAGAGTTATGCAGGCACAACCCTTACCTGTCCCTGCACAAAGTTTCGCTAAAAAAAAAGGAACAAGTCGAGGACCACCCACAGGTGAGCTGTCACATTGCAGGGTGCAACACAGCAGCTGCCACCCTTGGGTGGCCCTCCACTTGTTCCCGCCACACCTGGCAGTGCCCCCCCATGCCCTGATCGTGGGCTGAAGTGTCACCCCCCCAAGTAGCCCGATCATGGGCAGAACAGTATCCCCCAGCAGCCGATCGTGGGCATAGTGGTATCCTTCCCCATTAGCTCGATTGAGGGCATAAATGAAATGTCCCCCACCCCCGGTAGCCCGATTGTGGGCATCAGACCTCCCTCCCAAAGTCCAATATCCCTAGTGACCCAGTGGAGACACGGTAGCCCGATCGCAGGCAGCATCCTTACCCCCAAGTATGATATCCTGGTGATCTACTGGCCCCACCAACTGCCCATGGAGCCCACCACCCGCTCCCCTGTCAGCTGGCTGGGCAGTACCCACCCCCTGCCACCCGCTGCCTGCTGACTGAGCTCAGTAGGGCTGCGCCCATTGGTTCAGAGCATGAGCCAATGGCGTGCAGCCCATACAATCTAAGTCAGTCCAGATATGTGGGTGAATTCATTCATTCACTAGTTCTGCCACCATTAAGTCAGTCCAGATATGTGAATGAATTAATTCATTCACATATTGAACAACTTATGCAACTATAAACTTCTACGCTCATTGGCTCATGCTTTGAACCAATGGGGCGGCAGCTCCGCCGAGCTATCAGTCGGCAGGCGGCAGGCGGGGCGGCAGGCGGTGGGTGCTGCCGCCGCTGGCTGGCGTGGAGGGAGTGGGGTGGTGGGGTTCTGTGGGGGTGGGGTGCCACTAGATCACCAGGGGATATCTTACTTGGGGGGTAAGGATGCCACCTGCAGTTGGGCTACTCGTGTCCACTGGACCACCAGGGATATTGGACTTGGGGGGTCTGATGCCTGCGATCGGGCTACTCGGGGGCTGGGGGGATGTTTCATTTATGCCTGCGATTGGGCTAATGGGGGGGAGAATACTGTTCTGCCCGCGATCGGGCTGCAGGGGGCATTGGTCCCCGACAGCTGCTGCTTGGCAGGGCGCCAGGTGCAAGTCATCGGGGATCGGCGCACCTGCATGCTAATGGCATGCAAATGGGGCCGTAATCAGATGCAAATGGCCCCCCTGCACCTTGCATAAATTATGGCCCCATTTGCATGTCACCCTTTGAATATCGCAGGTGCTGTGCATGGCGCAATGGAACTTGCGCCACCGCATCTCAATGCTGCACTCTGACCACTTACGCTGGCGCAGTTCCACTGCACCATGCACAGTGGGTGTGGCCAGGGGGAGATATTCAAAGAAGTTGCGCCATAGCGCAACTCCATTGAATATCATCCTGGCCACACCCCTGCGCAACTATTTTGAGCGGCGCAGGGGCTTGCGCCACAGAATGGCGCAGTTTGAATATCTGGGCCCATGTGTAAGCAACGAGATGAGCATAAATTTAAGAGCTAGTATTGTAATCTACCCTGCCACATGGCAGATTATACTGGTGGATCTATTGACAATGTCCAGGGTACACTGGGATCAGTGAACAACAAGAGGAACCAAGATCCTGCATTTTTTTTTTATTGGAACTGCAGGGGGTTAGAGATCCACAGGGATCCTGGTTCTACAACAGTGCTGCTGTCTTCAGGGAGAATTACCAATTCAGGTTAACAAATCTCCCAGTTAACTGGAAACTACAGGAGTCTGCCACCCATTTCTTGGCAAGGGGTGTCATGGGAGCCTGAGGTTATGATAGTGAAGTGGGCATAAGATCCTTAGGGTGGGGGGGACTCGGGATCCTAATGACAAAGCCAATGTGGATCACTCACTAGCTGCAAGTGCTTTGGAGGGGCTGGGCTTCAAAACATTCCGGGTCCCAGACCAGGCTTGCCTCCCAGCTGACCAACCTACATGCAGATGGGCAATTTTCCAGCAACTGGACTAGCCCCCCCTTTCCATCCGACCAATCTTTGTGCAACAACTCTCCTATCCAACCTGCCTCTATGCATCAGAACTAACCTTCCATCTCCCCAAACCAGCTTCCTCCCCCTCCCAACAGCCAACCACAGTCCCTGCATCTGCACCACTACCCCCAGCCCTACATATACCTCAAGTCGAGCACCATTCCTGGAGTTGGATCTCCCCCAAGCAACTGGACAAGCCTCCCCCACAGCAGATCACCCTCTGCAGATACCTCGCCTAACAAAGCCCACTCTCACTTTCATCAGAGCTGTGATGGCGAGTAATGAATGGAGGTTATATGGAGGGGCAGGCAATGAAAAGAGGATAATGGAGATAGAAAATGTATGAGAGCTACAGGGACAGGCAATGCAAAGTAGATAATGGGGCTAGACAATATATGAAAGCTACAGGGACAGGCAATGCAAAGGGGCAGCAGGGTCAGGCAACCAAATGAGGTAACAGAGACAGGCAGTGCAAATGAAGCAACAGGGATAGGCAATACAAGGCAATACAAAGGGGCACAGGGGACAGCCAAGGCATAGTTTTGGCTGCATCAGAAACGTTTACTTACCTTACATAGAGAAGAGATGCAGCTGGATCATGGTGAACCTGGGTTTGGGGTATTGAGGAGCTCTTCTGTCATACCTGTAAAACAAGAATAGCCATGGGATCACAAAGAATCCATAGCTCTTTAGAAACAAAACTTGAATGACAAGGAAGGTTACACATACAACAATACTTATCTAATATGCAAGAGTCTGAGTCCTGTCAGACTAGGGTCAACAGCCATCCTATCAGACCTGCAAAAATAAAAAAATTAAAAATAAATTGTTACCACAAGGAAAAAAATAAAAACAAGAGTAGTAACAGAGTTCAAGAGAGGTATAAGAGCTGCAGGACAAGCACAGATATTGTGTACAGGAACCAGGTGAGCCCAATTTAAATTCTATCGGTCACTGCCTTGGGATGTGACCTTGGACATGGACCTGACCTACCAGTTGTAAAAGTGTGAGTGAGAACATATCAGTGGTAAACACCTAAGACTGCTCTCTATGGTTAGCCCACTGCTCCCTGCTTGGACTGCCTTCTGTGTTCAGCCCACTGTTTCCTGTTCGCCCCCCATGATGTAGCGTCATGTGTTTTTCTTATCTGAGTGAGTCGAGACTTTTTTTTTTCCAATTTTCAAACCTGTGCTTTTATATCCTGTATAGATCCTTTCGGGTGTCATTTGGTTAAAACCACCATTATCACAGCAGCATCCGCTGAAAATAGCATTTTAACCGTAAGGCACTGGCACTCCAAAGAACCTTAGCACAAATCACAATGTGGCAGTACTCAAATATTACTTATAAGCAGTAAGTTAAATCTTAGCAGAGGTGCTACACAAGCAATTTAAATACAGGCTTGAAAGGTGGAAAAATATTAGGGCTAGCCAGTTAAGAAAAAATAAAGGACAATAAACCATGTCAATTTTGGCCACTGGGATATACTGGAACAGAAGTAGCATTAAGCTCCCTTACAGGCAGTACCTCGTGCACCATAACCTACAGTGAGCACTGCTGGCCTGGGAGGTGGTGCGGCAGAAGTAGCTATCTGGCCTTCCACAGTGACATCACCTGTTAGCTCAGCCTCTGGTATAGAAGCTGCAGACAATCTTACATGGAGACATCCCTTCCTAATTGCTGTTTGCAGAAGGTAAGACTTCCTTCTACCGTTATTGTAGGCATTAGGATTAAGGTAAACAATAAACTGTCACTTTATATATAAACCAGTTCCTAAGCAAAGGTCGAGCACAGTCACACAGGATTAACGCAGGCAGTGGGCAGGCCTCTGCACAGTGTATGTTTTGCTAATCTGATACAGCGGGTGGGGGGTGTTAATCATAAGAGCCAAACAAGAAGAAAACATTTACAGAATTAAGTGTATGGGGAGTGGGTACAGATTTGTAATCCTACCAAAACATTCAGACAACACTGGTCCTGGGAAAGGAATAAGGTGATGTAACTGGGAATTGAACCTGGCCCTCCATGATACCAGTCTGGAACTGTACCAGCTAAGCTACAAGCACATCATAGAGCATGCTGCAAAATATTATAAAAGCCTTATAGTCAGCAATGGATATGAATTACTCTCACATCATAATGGCAGATAATGTTGGCATGCCATTGCTGGGGATGGTGGTGGTAGTGGTGGTAGAAGTAGTAGTAGTAGTAATAGTTTAGTAATTTACACTGCAGCACTCATGGGGCTACATTTATACATGTAATCCACATACATTATATCATATAAAACACATAAATCATAACACATGCCATAATAATAAATACTTACTGCTGACCTCAGAGTTAATAACCCCCTTCCTACGTAATCCCTGTTTTCCATCCATACCAATCATTATATTATTATATTCGCCCTGGCCCCACAGATTAAATGATATAATACACCCCAACAACAACAAAACAAGTGCATCAAGAACCATGCAAAGCAAATTAAATATAGACCTTCATATTGCCCTTCACAATATTTTACCACCCAGTGGTTTTGAGTTTTAAATGTTTCTGTTTTTTAATATTCACATACATCTTTTTCTTGATCACAGCAGATGGCTGTAGAGGAGGAGAAAGAGCAAGACAGAGAGGTCAACTACTAACAAAATGATTATGAGGAGCTGTTAAGTATATGGTCATGTTCATGGTGGGGATTTTACTGATGGCAACTCTGTGTGACACACGTCATGACAAGCTGGTGATGACAATGTTGTGGTCCCAGTATCATCATGAAGAATTGTAATGCTATGCGTGTCAGAGGGCTGTGCCACTGTCTCTACTGCTGCTGCTCTTCAGGCGGTGAGCCAGCTGGGTCTGTGGGGCAGTGCCAATGGGAATGTGGGAGACCAGGAGGAAGTGTGGGAATAGGAACCATGCATTGTATTTTCTTCCCAGGAAATGTAAAGTATTGGCTCACATTTCGATGCAATGTCAAGTCATAACTTGAAGAAAATCATGGCCAGAGGGAGAGGGGACACAGGGAAGTAAATTCAGAAAAAAGTTACCTGTGGTCCTCCTCTCGTCCCTGTGTCAGTCATCACAATATCGGCAGTCCAGAAGCAGCAGTCAACACCGGTGGGCTCTCTCAAGCCCTGTTTTATTTTTTAAACAAAAAGTAAATTGCGCCAGCACCCAGAAGCAGGCCCGCATTACACAGTGAACGTTGGGGTGAATAAGCTTCCCAGGAAAGACCCAAAGGAAGACCTCCCATCTGCCTGCAACCAAACGGGCATCTAACCCATATAATCCACCTTCTTTCTCCTCAATTGCTCTCTGAGTAATTTGGTGGCAGCACCATGAAACAGGTGCTATCCACCTGAACTGATATTTCACTTAAAAAGGAAAAGTTCCGTTTTGCACCAAAGGCACAATACTGGATGGCCATGGCCGTTAGTGGAGTGAAGGCAAGGCCCCCGAGCAAGGGACCTCCCTAGGATGGATGTATTTAAATTGCTCCTATATGGGAGCATGTAAGCATGTGTGAGTGGGTGTCCTATTCAGAATTGCCTAAACTTATTTAACTTATTCTCCTACTTGGAGCATATAGTGCAGGTGGCATTTAAATGCTCCTAGAGGTGGGGCCTCAGACAGCACATGAAAATTAACAGGAAATGGCAGGGCACACCTCAATGTCCCTGATTTTGCCTCAGAAATTTCCTCTATCCTCGGTGTTTATTTTCACTGAACAGTAAATATTACAGTCTAGTCTTCCATCATAAAATGCTTTCGATATTAAGCCACGCATTGTTGGAGGGGTCTTGCTTCTTGGGCTGATGTAATGATTTTTTTTTTGTTGAGATTCGTCCCTGATTTTTTTAAGCCCACCTGTCCCTGATTATATAGGTTGAGAGGTATGGGGCAGGGTAAAACCTGAATTATAGCCAAGCTAGCCAGCTGGGCTAGTGAATAATGGCTTGATGGCCCAAAAGTTTTCATTTTATTGTTTTATCAGATATAAGCACTATGGAGGCCGGGGGAAGTAAGCAATATAGAGTAAGAGTGTCCAGGATAAAAAAGCTGGCTAACAGCCAAGTGACCAACAGTAGCCAAGCTAGTGATGTAAAATTTTAGAATTTACTTATTTAAAGTGCACTAGGGTGTCACTTCCAGTCAGGAGCAAGGGTAAGGGAGTGGGCAGGCAGTTAACCACCCCAGCAACATAGTTGCCATGACCCTGGCCATTTAGCCACCCCAGCAAAGGGTCAGTGGCTGTCCAGGGGCTCAGTGTGGTTCAAGTACAGGAGGCAATCAGGATGCTCCATTTCTAATCACTACTGGCTGGGCATCTGTGTGCAACCAGCCTGTGCTGCCACAGGGGTTCTGATTCTGTTGAACCTTGAAAGCATAGCTAGAGATCACACACAAGTCAGAGCCGAGTAATAACTCAAACTAGTAGGGCACAGTTTGTCCAGTCAGTATTTTTATAGTATATTGTGACCCAACAAGTTCTGCAACAAAAACAATAAAACAAAGCTTGAAACGATTTTGAATGTAATGCACTCCTCTGCCACTTTTAGAAAAGAAATGCCACCACCATCCTGTCAGTAAATGTACTGTTCGAATTCAGAGATGTGTGTGGCAATTTTTTCTTCAGTTACACTGCTGGCTCATGCACTGCAAAAACAGCCAAGAGGTTGCTGTACTATAGTATGGTATTACGTGCCCATGAACTTTGAACTGTGGTACAACAACATTTTGACTGTGATGGATTTCTATGTGTAACAAGGGGTCGCTGTACACTATAATGTATTTCACCTTCACCCACTTTATCTTCCCATCATATATTATAGATATCCTATGGGAATTATATCATGCCTCTATGGCATATGTTAAAATTCATGGCTCTTTCACCAGATCTCTTCCTTTATAGCAGGGGAAAAGGTGTGAATGCTCCCTTCCCCCCTTCCCGCTTCCTTATGCCTTGTTCAGTGGAGCTGACCTGGATGCAACAACAAAACTGTAGCATACTGGTGCAGAGCTACAGCAGCAAGCAAGGCAACATCAGGGCTAGTTAATCCCTTTTGGCATGCATTGTGTCACAGAGCTACTGCATTGCATCCTGGCTGACTCCACTGTACCATAAACTGTTACCCAAGGCCCTTCAGGAAGATCCTTAGCAACCCTTTATACATTTATGAGGTTAAGTACTGGGTTGGTTCATGAGTGCTTCCATGGTGGGTACTACATCCCAGGGGATTGTACCATAGTGATACCATGCCCTTAGACTTTTCTGGTAGAGGCACTGTGCAAATATGTAAAACCTTGGATGCAACCCCCTAAATCTAGAGTTTGATGAAAGAAGCACCTAAAGGTTGTTTGAACCAGCAAGGCAAGGGTGGTAACTACAGCATTCACAATGACCTGTTAACAGTTCTCTGCAAACTGAAATGGCTTATAAACTCATTGCCAAAACCAGAATAGCCTCATCCTCACTGCCACAGCTGGAATTCCCTGGCTTCCCCCAAAAAAGGGGTAAGAGCATGGTTCAGTTGGTAGCACATCTGTCTCTGGGACAGAAAGTTATGGGTTCTAGTCCCACCCCGGGACTGGGCTGATACCAAAACATTGGCACCTGAGTGCAGTATTAAAGGCTATCCTGACCAATATTCCCCTTGTCATAAAACTGGTTCATTCAAATGTCCTTGGCTGTGTGTGGGTGCTGATGTGTGAAATGGCTGCCACGTTACATTCAGTCACTTCATTACCAGTCTAGCATTGCTTGCAAAGTGCTTGAGGATACAGTGTGTATGAAAAGCACTACATAAATAGTAATTCTTCTTCAAAATCATTCCATCGCTAGAATGCCACTGAACACTGTGGCCCTAATAGAATGCTTCCAAACAACCCTTTCATCTCCATGCATTCTTAGCTCAGTACCCCTGGAGTAATGCCTCCAAGACACTCCCTTTCCAAAATACAGCCTGAACAAACAATGCCCTGCCAGAACCTCGCCAGAATGCCCCTTATGTCCTTATGCACCCTAAACAATGTGCCCCTGCCAAAACGTGCATCCAAGTAAGTTTGTGAGCCTATGGCTCAATGGCGGTGGGTCACACAGTCATGCAGCTGACCAAGTTCATGTATTTTGAGGGGCAGAGCAAGCCAGCTGTTGTGCAGCAATGCATCATCCCCCCCCAGTTTCAAAGTTTCAATCTAAGCCATGCTTCACAACTTTGGTCTTCCTTCCTCACCCCACCCAAGCTTCACAGGTCTACCCTCAACCCATCCTTCGTGTCTGGTCTACCCCCAACCTCCTCTACCCATCCTCCAGGTCTGGTCTACCCCCAACCTTCCCGACCCATCCCCCAGGTCCCAGGTCTGATCTACCCACCCCCCACCCCGGACCTATTCCTCAGTTCTGGTCTACTCTGGAACCCCAACCTATTTCTCCATGTCTTGTCTGTCCCACCCCCAACCTATTTCTCCAGGTCTGGTCAATCTCCAACACCCCAACCACCCCCACATTACAGTTCTGGTCTACCCCCAAACCTCCCAACCCATCCCCAGCTTCACAGATCCTGTCTGTCCTCCAGTGCCCTGACCCGTCCCTGTCTTCACAGTTCTTTACCCACAAAACCCTTCCCCCCCAATGTACTCATCTCCCCACCTCACCCCATTCCATCTTCACAGTTCTGGTGAACCCTTCCTCTCATCCCTGCTTCACAGCTCTGGTAACCCCCTCTTCACCTCACCTCGGCTTCACTCTTCTGGTTTACTACCTCCCTTTTTCTCAACAGGGTCCATAAGTAAGAAAATATGAGCTCTGTTGTAACTGGAGCCTTAGTTTCTGTACTTTTCATCATGCAGCAGGGCTCTGCTGTAACGTGAACAATCAACTGGTCAACATCAAACTCATCAAAGCTTTTATTCCTGCTAACATGTCTTTATGGGAAGCACATACACCATCTGGTGCTAAATTCCATTTCATTAGAGAACAGCATAGTATTCTCACCTCAGTGCTCTGTGGCCTGGTATCTCAGTCTGACACACTGCTCCTAGTGCTGTGGACTCCTGCTTTGCTACTCAACTATGCAAGTTTGGAGCCACTACTGCTTGTTTTTCACTTGTTTGGTTCCCTCCTTGTTGAGCTTCTGGAGTTTGTTTTTTGTGCTTCTTAGGTTCTGGGCTATGTCCTCTCCTTTTGACCAGTGGCCCCTACTTTTTTGCTGGTTTCTGGACCGGAAGTCTGGCACTGCAATGCTTCCTGACCAGAGCAATAGTTCTGTGGCATAGAAATCATAGGATGATTGCTATGAGTGGCCCAGCTATACAGGAAGCAATGGCATATGAGCTAACCCTGGAGTACACTGTGGGAACTGATGCTTATGACAACTGTTGTAATCAGGAACTGGCGGTTTGGAAAGAGGTAGGAAGCTGGGGCAAGAATGGCAGTATGTGGCAGTGAATTCTTTGAAAAAATTGGCAAGCTCCAGCAGAAGCTGTATGAGATATAAGTCCCACTGCGTGTTTTGCAACTGCAAATCAGGGGATGTAGGCTTTCGAGTAAAGCCATAATTGGAGTCTTCTCTGAAGCCCGGTTCTGCATTTCTAGGCAGCCCCTGAAATGGGAGTCTCAGGCTGATCACTGGTCTTTGAAAAATAAGTTTGTCAGAGGCTTCTGCTATGAAATGTGCACCTTTTAATGAAGATGCTGCGATTTCCTTGACTTTATTGCAGTTCTTTTGTGATTTGTTCATGCATTTTTTACATCTATGGGAATTTAATATTCTACACCAATGACTCACGCTTCATGTAGACGTGGAAACAAATCACATGTGACATGTTCATCTTGTCACCATCTATGAGTTGGGCTACTAACCCAGTGCATTACTGACAAGAGCAGACCACTGTGAAAATTCAGTTATTCTATGATTTGTTCACGCAGTTGTTAGACCTATGCAAATCTGATATTTCGAACCAAGGATTGTTGCTTCATATAGGTGTGTGAAACAGATCACATATGACATTTTGTCTTGCTTCCAGCTGTGAATTGGGCTAATAACACAAATGCATTTTATTGCAGTACTGCGTTTAGTTTAAATTTACAAATGTGCCATTAGGTGCAAGTGTAGTTGACATTTTGAGTTCCTATGAATCAAGGATTTAGCCTGGGGGTTTAATGAACACAAATTCCAACAACATTGGTCCTGGGGTTAGCTTGTCAGCAAAGCAGTATGCTATTTCAGATGTTGTTAAAACTGGAGTGTTGGACTAGGACTAGACAAGATCTGTAAAAGCCAGATTAGATGATCCAGTCAAAGTAGTTGGAACAAATGCAAATTATGCAAATTTTTCAAGTCCTGCCATTATAGCCAGATGGCATGATCTGGCTTTTTCCTATTTTCTCAATTTTGGTGGTCCACTTTTCACCCAGTCTGGGCATGGGTGAAAGCTGGACAGCTGGTGCCAAACTAGATTAAATTGACAATGGCCAGACTGGCAAAATTTGTGCAGCTGTTGCCTGGTCTGTCTGGTCTGGACAACTGGGGTTCATTCATGTTGGAGTGACAGTTACTGTGCCAATGTCAGTTATGGTGACAGCAACATGCTGCTTAGCATTACTGCACCTGGCCAAGGGAGCCATTTCAGATTTCAATGAGGAGGGCAACAATCTCTGGTCAGAGTGGCTGTGGGGAGAGCCATGGGCTGAGTGGGGCGTGGCCAGTTGCTGAATGGGGGTAGGGGCACGTAGGCCATGGCCACCACATAAGCTTAAGCACCGGAACAAATCTGAATCGGGTAGGAAAAGTTACACATCTGTTGTGTTGTCAGTTGCAGTCTTAATAAAAATGAAAAATGAGAATGTATTACTAAGACACTGGCAATAAAAGGGTTGGGGTGAAGAGGATAAACCTGGAAGTAAGGAGGGACTAGAATCTCAAGCGGGAGGGGGGACAGGGATGGGGTGTAAAGAGGTAGGTCCAGGGTTTACTATGGGGATGGGTTAGGGATACGCTGGATGGATCAATGGGGTCATTCTCTGCCATCTGATTTCTCTGTTTCTGTTTTAATTGAACCAAATAATATCATGGCAGATAAAGGGAAACCTCCTCCTAACACAGAGTCAGCAATATTTTGATACAGACAAAGAGGGTAAGTGGTTGGCCTGACACCTAGGATGGGAAATGGCAGACAAAAACATTTTACAACTAGAGGAGAAGTATGAGGAGCCAGTAGTGGACCAGTCAGCTATACAGGAGGCATTTACTAGCTTTTATCAGAAGCTATACATTTCAGAAGTTCTGTGCAGTGTTCCTAGCCCTGACACCTTCTTGGACACCCTGCCCTTCCAAAGATTTCTGTCGCAGACAGAGAAGGACTAGAGGAGGATATTACTTCAAAAAAGGAGGAAACAGCAGTAAAGTCACTCCAACCTGAAGTGCCAGGTCCCAATGGGATCCCAGCTGGTATCTACAAGTTCTTCTGGGAGGACCTCAAACTGCCTATACAGGCAATGTTGTTGGAGGATCTATAATCAATATGACTGTACCCCTTGCATTGCCTGGTAACCATCACAGTCCTTCTAAAGCCAGGGAAGGACCCTACCTTGTGTGGTTCCTGCTGCTCTCTTTCTCTGCTGAACATGGGCTACAAGGTGGCGGCTAAGGTGTTGGTGGGGAGACTGGAGGGAATACTGCCAGCAATCCTCCATGATGATCAGGCAAGGTTTGTGAAAGGCTGGCATGATATGAAAAACCTCAGAAGGTGACTTAGACATCATGGTGGTGGTCTGGGGGGGCTGCTCAATCTGGACTGTTGGTGTAATACCACAGGACCAGGGAAATAAGCTTCCCTTGATCTGTCTTGCCACTTTGTGAAATGGATGTGTTTTCTTTTGTTTAAAAAATAAATGATTCTGCATAAGGGAAAATAAGGAGAGCTGAGTAAAAGCAGAATTGCTTTCAAGTCAGGTCAATTCTACAGGTGGTAGGGCTACTGCTGAGCCACCTGGCTGGCATGACAGGTGGAAAGGCTGCTGCTGAACCACTGGGCTAGCAGTATTGCAGGTGGAAGTGCTACTGCTGAGCCACTGGGCCGGCATTGGCAGGTAGAAGGGCTAGTGCTGAGCCACTGGGCTGGCAAGGCAGGTGGAAGGGCTGCTGCTGAGCCACCAGGCTGGCATGGCAGGTGGTAGGACTACTGCTGAGCCACTGGGCTGGCATGGCAGGTGGTAGGGCTACTACTGAGCCACTGGGCTGGCATGGCAGGTGGAAGGGCTGCTGCTGAGCCACCGGGCTGGCATGGCAGGTGGTAGGACTATTGCTGAGCCACTGGGCTGGCATGGCAAGTGGAAGGGCTGCTGCTGAGCCACCGGGCTGGCATGGCAGGTGGTAGGGCTACTGATGAGCCACTGGGCTAGCAGCATTGCAGGTGGAAGTGCTACTGTTGAGCCACCGGGCCGGCATTGACAGGTAGAAGGGCTACTGCTGAGCCACTGGGCCGGCATTGACAGGTAGAAGGGCTAGTGCTGAGCCACCGGGCTGGCATGGCAGGTGGTAGGACTACTGCTGAGCCACTGGGCTGGCATGGCAGGTGGAAGGACTGCTGCTGAGCCACCGGGCCGGCATTGACAGGTAGAAGGGCTAGTGCTGAGCCACTGGGCTGGCAAGGCAGGTGGAAGGGCTACTGCTGAACCACTTGGCTGGCATGGCAGGTGGTAGAACTACTGCTGAGCCACTGGGCTGGCATGGCAGGTGGTAGGGCTACTGCTGAACCACTTGGCTGGCATGCCAGGTGGAAGGATTACTGCTAAGCCAGTGGGCTGGCATGCATGGCAGGTGATAGCTAGGGCTACTGCTGAGTCACTGAGTCAGCCTATGAACCTGTCCTAATCAAGAAATCTTTAATGCAAAAAAAGGTTATGTGACCACAGATGGATAGGATATCTTTCTATGCTATGATATTATAAATCAATCAGGACCCAATGAGTACAGGAGTAGAGCGAGAACTTAAAGCAAGTCCCATCATCAACAAGCACATTTTGCTTCTGTGAATTAAATCAAATTTAAATAATCACCTTGCTCACATTTGTATACATATCAATGGGGGGGGGCACAGCATCACGGAATCATTGTGATCACTCAACTGCCTGCATTGTGGGGGAATGAAGTTCCTGCAGTCTGTTGAACCAACAGCTGTATGTGATATTCTGAGTGACCTCCCCTTCCCCCCCCCCGTGGGTTAGGGTGTACAGTATCTAGTAATACAATGTACAGTAAGGCTGAGAAGGGGTGGGGGGCTTAATCTTACCCTTCAAATCCATTCTGCTTCAGAGGGTCACTTCAGAGATGTTGACAGAGCCTAAGGTACATTTAAGGATTCCTCACTAAAGAACTCATTTCCAGGTTAATCTTGTGCTGGTGAGCTCACCAAATAATAAGCAAATAATTGTTTTTCTATTTTATTTTTTAAAACTTGTTTTAAAATAAAATAATAGCATATCAGCTCAAATGTCTGCCAGACATAGGATATCAGTATTGTATACCTGCTACTGTCTTCTTTTCCTTCCTCCGACTTCTGTGGTAGCTTACTTAGCTCAGCTCTCCTCTGTCTGTCTGACTGTCTGTCTGCAGTGCCTGGGGCCCAGACTGTGGCTGTCCACCCACCTGATCGACCAACAAACAATAACCCAACTCGGACTCGACTCTTGTGGTGTCTGTGCCTCTATACCATCGCTCACTCTTCTTAGTTGAAAATAGAAACTCTTCTGTTGTTGACTCCTGTCTCCCGACTGGTGACCATCCATTTCTGCCTCTGCCCCTGCTCGCACTCGTCCGGCAGGCTTCTCCCGCTACAAGTGACGCCAGGTTGACATCGTGACCTGTCCCACCCTGGCCTTCCTAGCCAGTCACAGTAAACTGTAGCTAAGTCCTGGCTCTCGTGATACTCACTAAGTGCAGCAAGTGCTATGCACCTGGTACTAGGAGTTTTTTTGCAGGAAGGAGCCATGAGCCTTGGGACTGGTCCAACATGCCACGACTGTGTTTGTTTGCTGCTCATGTGGGGGTGAGGGGGTCTGATGAGTGCAGGCAGCAGGCAGTGGCACATTTAAAAAAAAAAAAAGACACTGCAACAGCAAAAAACCACTATCCTGGCTGCAATGCAGGGGGGGGCAAGAGCACCCCTGCCCACCCAAATGGCACCCCTGCACCTGGCATTGCACCTCCTAGGACTTAGAGCTCCAAAGTACCGTCCTGGAAAAGGTCAAGTTTTGTGGTGGGACTTCACCACCTACTCTAAAAAGAGTATATATAACCACTTCTGGGCCAGACATGCAATGAAGTTTACAGAAATTATGTGGCTGCTCAACACAGTGTGAGTGTGGGGCAATCTAAAATTAAGATCACCCCTGTCACTGTTGCCCTTTTAACAGTGATAACATTACTGTGCTGTAATGTTGTCGCCTCACTTATTGTATACAACGAATTGGTTAATCTAGCTTTTACTGACATGGTTAAGGTCCATTTTTCACCTGCTATACATCCTTGCTTACCCTTCATGATGCCAGTACCCTAGGTTCAAGTTCAAGACTGGGATAATGGCAGCTAGCCAGGGAGAGGATGCTCTCTTCTTCCAGGGAGGGAGGGCTGCTGGCTTTGCTGCAACACCATTAACTGAGTGTTTATAGGTGGCGGTGCAGCTGGAGACAGTAACGGGGATTGCTGCATAACAATCCTTGTGCCAGCATGCATTATGTGCTTGGGTGCTCTTTGTTGTGACCTTGCTGGTGTTGATCCAGTAGACCGGGGGGAGGGGAGACGGAAAAATATTGTGACTCAGTAGAATGAAGAAGCCTGGCACATTCAGACCCTAAGCAGCTTACCTGTCACCTCAAAATGCCAAATAAAGAGAATAATAGTCAGATGAAGAAGTAGCCATGCAGGTTGGGGTGACAGGGCTGGGTGGTTGCCCTGAGGCTGATAGAGGGCAGGCAGAGACAAAGGATAGTTAAAAATGCATCCAAAATAAAACATTTTAGGGTAGTTTTTTTTATCATTGATCCTTGTTTTGCTCTGAGTGATAGGGGATGGCAGGGATGAGCGCAGTTTTGGTGTCTTGGTTTCTGGGCTTATTCCCCCCACCGCTTCCACTGGGGTGCACTACCACTTTTTATTCTTTTGGTGTCTATAATTGTCAATCTCCCCTCCCCAGACCCATTTCAATGCATGCACCATTATATTAGCATACTGACGGCCCAATCATGCCAACTCCCCCCCTCCGAGTGTCCTGATAAGAGAGTTAAACATACATAGATACATAGATACATAGACAGTGTCGGCAGATAAGGGCCTATGGCCCACCCAGTCTGCCCATTTGAGCTTGTAAGTTCAGTTTATGTTTTCCTAGAAGTCTGTTGCCCCTTACCCCTGACCTCCAGAATTCCTTTATGTCTATCCCATGCATTCTTAAATCCTGTGATTGTTTCAGCCCCCACCACTTCCTCTGGCAGGGTGTTCCACTTGTCCACCACCCGTTCTGTGAAGAAATTCTTCCTCATGTTTCCTCTGAATCGTCCTCCCTCCAACTTCATCCCATGCCCTCTAGTCCTGGAACATCTTTTTCACTTAAAAATAGTGTATTCCTGCACCCTTTTCCTCCATGTAAGATAAACTGCAGAGCTAATGAGCCCTCCTCTGTAAGCACCAGGACACACTAAAATGGTACAGGGTCAGTACCAGTGATCATAAAGAGAGACTAAAGGACCTCATATCTACACCCTGAAGGAAGGGAAAGGGGATATGATATAGACTTTCATATACCTCAAGGATATAAATAAAAGTACACAAGGGAAGTGTTTTTCAGAAAAAGATGTTAGAGAACAAGGGGGCATGCTATGAAGCTGGAAGAGGAGTCGGCTTAGGGAAAATGTAAAGAACTTCTTCTTTACAGAGACAGTGGTGGATGCCTGGAGCAGCCTTCCAGCTGAGGTGGTGGGAGTGAAAGCTGTGGCGGGATTCAAGAGAGCATGGGATATGCTTAAGGTAACCTTAGTCATTAGGGAAGGGAGGCCTAAGCCGGAGATCAAATAAGGTCTATGGTATTACAAAAGGTAGAGAAAATGGGCAGACTGGATGGGTAAAACAGTCCTTATCTGCTGTCAAATATGTTTCTAGTAATCAGGGGCCAGAAGCATGATGGCGAGGAACAAATATGCTCCCACATGGGCTGAATTAAAGTGAATATGTGGCCTGTTCCCCAGCACATTCTGGACAGAAAGCTGGTCTGAGTTGAGTAGGGAATCGGGAAGCAGTCACGGCAACCTGGCATGGGTGAATCAGTGACCCAGTGCGGCCGGCATGCCAGCAGGGAGTACAGGGATCGATGCTGTGGATTGGTGACAGGATGGGTGAATCAGTGACTCAGGACAGCCAGCATCCCAGCAGGGAGTACAGGGATCAGTGCTGTGGATAGATGATAGCACGGGTGAATCAGTGACTCATGGCAGCCAGCATCCCAGCAGGGAGTACAGGAACCAATGCTGTGGATTGATGACAGGATGTGTGATAGAATCTGCAGTTGGCCACATCATCTTATTGGTATGTTAGGGGTCACAGGGGAGTCAACAGTTCCACATCAAATAACACAGATTGTGGTGTAGCAAAATAGCAAACACACAGTATGCCAAAAACAGGCACCAATGGCTGGCTTTAAGCAACAATCTCATGGACTGATTTAGCCTCTGTACTACATCAAGGTGGCCAATCCCACAGAGGACCATGGTTGATCCCCCTCAGTTATGGTTCTAGATTCTAAGTCCCACATGCCTCCCCCCAGCACATTCATTATGCTCCACTAACCCCTGACATGTGCAGATGGCTCCATTGGCTAGAAAAGTGGCCCAGACACAAGCACCATCCAAGGAGCAGGATACACACATCACCCATAGCAGTCTTTCCTCTGGAGCTGTCTGTCCTTGTCGCCCACAGGCAAGCTGCCCCCATCGTGTTGAACCCTGCGTTAGAAGTACAAACAGCACAGTACAGTGGCAGCAGGACATGTATCACAGACAGCACAGCAATAGCAATGCACATGGAAAAGTGCAGTGGTGGCAGAACAAGTGGCACAATGCAGTTTTTCCCTCTAACCCTGTGTCACAAATGCATGTGGCACAGCATAGTTGCAGCAGTACATGTTACTGCAGTGGCAGCAGCGCATTTGACAAAGTGCAGTGGTGGCAGTTTACATGTCACAGTACATAGCAGCTGTACATGTGGCACAGTGCGTGCACTCCCTTGAACCCTATTTTGGCAATGTAGTTGCACAGCACAATGGTGCAGTGCGTGTGGCAAAGTGCAGTGGCAGTAGCACGTGGCAGCCTCCCTTAGCATGATGGTAATGCATGTGGCGCAGTGTTGTGATAACCGTTAAAGTGGCATACTGCAGTGTTTTCAGTGGCAATTACACTCACTGGCTACATTTGCAGTTAGTACGTAATTAAAAATACATGAGAAATATTAGTTTATTATTATTTTGGAAGACACCTTTTAGCCAAGGCTCTTTCACAAGGGTTCCACATCAGGGAAACAATACTGAACATAGTGAGGACAATAACAAATACAGTAGATTCAAGCAGCCATAGACTTTGTCAGGTACATTAAAGCTTTCATATGGAATTACTGTAATATGTGCAATGATTCACAGTATGTATATTAAGTTACAGTAATTTGTGTATATTATTCAAGAACATATGTACAATAAAAAATATATAAATATTAGTCAATCAAGTACATTTAAATATATTTTAAATATGTTTTACTTGGTAACATACATTTTACAAGTGTATGGAAAATATATGGTGTGCCTCAAAATATATTATAAATATATTCAACATTATTGCGATATATTTAAAATGTATATTTTTTCCGTATGGGCTCCTCCTTTTGCAACCATTCCTTTCACCTTGGCAAGGCTCCTTGGATCTGGAAGCATGCTGAATGTTATCCCCTTCCCCCTAGTGGAAGCAGGGCTATACTATCTCCCCTCTCCCTGTGCTGGCCAAGGTACAGGTAAATCTGGTGTTCTCCTAACTTTCTGCCTTTCTCGATTCCTTCTGTTTTCTCTAACCTTACTATTCTGGCTTCCAAAAACCCCACTCTACTGTTGTCAGACTACGGATTCTTTCCTGAAGGGGATGGATCAGGGCATGCTTTCCTCTGCCATCTTTATCAGTCTTGCTAAGCCTTTTTGGCATTGCAACTTACCATAGCCTACCCAACAGACTCATAGGGGACAGTCTCTCTGATCTCTGGGTCAGTTGGTTCTTCTTCTTCCTATCCGGACAGGCACCAGTCAGTTTATCCCCTAGATCAGTCAGTTTATCCCCTAGATCAGTCAGTTTATACCCTAGATAGACTGACTGACTGACAGGCACCAGTCAGTTTATCCCCTAGATCAGTCAGTTTATACCCTATTTATACTGACTGACAGACTGACAGGCAACAGTCGGTCAATCTAGGGGATGTCCTACACCACCTTTCAGTTGTTTCTCAGGGTTTCATCCTGGCATCCACTACTGTTCTACATTTTTTAATGCCCTCATCTCAGTCTATGTTTCCTCTTACATACATATGGGCAGTACAAGGACAATGCTTTACTTTATGTCTCCTGAGTCTTAGCTCTCAAGCTGCAACTGACTTTGCAGCAGAGCTTTAATAATGTTTTTTGCTGGATCTGCTCCTGTTCATATAAGCAATCACATCATCAGAGTGGTGGTATTGGGCTATATCGGCCTGCCCAGGGGCATAATGAGGCCCGATGCCACAGGCGGAGGGCCTTATAGCCACTGGAAGGTCCGGTATAGCCAATTCCGCCCACACTGGAGGGCATTATTGAGCTTAGAAAATGGGCCACTGATTCATATACGTTTGGTGAAAAAATAATTTTTATGGTTACATGTTAAAACAGGTTTAATTTCTTTTCTAATCAAATAGTTCCTCCACCTGCATTAAAATGCCTGTTTTTTTAACCTAGGACTTCTGTCCTATTGCAGCCTTCATAGCTCCTTTGTTGGAGGTGGTTGTCATGGTTACCCCTACACACACACACACACACATACACCTACACACACACACACAAGAGAGATCGCAAGTTTGCCTTTGTTGCTAGAAACTGTTGCTTGTTTCCATTCTACCCAACACACAGAACAAACAGGCTGTATTCCCTTTTAATTTTTGTTACTATGCTGGCATCGATCCGCCCCGTCCTCCCCCGCAATTGTGTTCAGCTGTGGTCGGGCAGACATGGAGTGTGGGTGGAATGAGGCTGCCAGTATGAGACAAACCAGTCTTCTGGAAATGGAGCTATTAGCAAGAAGGTACTGCTATCAGAGAAAAAGTGAAATGACGCTAGTGGGAAAGAGCGGACTGGTAGCGGGACGTAGTTGCCAGAAATGGGTGACCAGGGAACATCAAGTTCTTTGTATTTCTTTTTAAATAAAAGAATGGTGCTGGACTTCTAGACAGGGTTGTCATTCCGTGTATGTGTGTGTATATTAAGTGACATGATCGGGAGAAGCCAGTGGAGGATCATTGACAGGATGTGGTGCGGACTTGTACCACAGGCAGTCTGATTTGTGACAGTTGGTAAGTATTTCTTCACTCTTCCAGACCACAAAATCTGTGAGCTTTCTTTTTGTTTTTTGATAACAAGCAGACAGCTGGCACTGAAGCAAGAAGTGTTGGGGGGGAGACCAGTAGCTCTCTCTAAGTGAGAGAAAACATGGCGGGATTTGAAATGTTATCGGGTGCTTTCACCCAATGAGAAAGCAGGATGACACCAGTATATGGCGCAAGGATTAAAAAGCAAATCAGGCAACAGAGACTGGGACTTTTATTTCCTGATCTCTGTTGCCTCATACCAGACCGGGTGGATGCTTGTATTAGTCAATCAGCAATAAGCATTCTCCCTACCAATTTTCTAATCTCCATTAATGCCAGCAGTCTCCATGACCTTTGGCATGCAGAGCCTCACAAGGCTCCACTACCTCTGCTTTCATGGTAATGGATGGGTCCCTCCTGAAGAAGCCCCAGTTCAATTCCTTTTTGTGTTCCTGGATCAAAATCTTGATTTCACATTTCACAGTGATACCTGCCAGCCATAAAAAGCTCCACCCCAAACTCGTGCGGCTGGTCCACAGCAGTCCTTGACTCTACTACTGGTTTCCTCTGAGAATATCCTGAAGATGATACTCCCTTTGTTTCATTGCATGGGTGTGGCAAGTCTGTTTGCTGGTTTGTCCTAAACTGCTTTCCCCACACTCACCACAGCTCCCTCTAGCTTTCCCTCCACTGCCTTGATGACAAGTTACTCTCCCACTGTGCTTCATGTCTACACACATTCTGACTTGGCATCATCCTCTGTTACCGCTCCTTTTTCATCTCCAAACCCTTCCCCTTTTTCTTGTGGTTAATACTTTGTATTAAAGTTTTAGTTATAGAAACAATTAAATACAATGTTATGATGTACTGGTACAATCAGTTATCCCATTTTGTAATAAGCATCACATCCTGGTGACACAATTCTTGGATGCTAGAACATGGTATATGTATGAAATATTTACACTAGCATGCAAATAATAAAAACAAACTTATAGCAGTAACACCAGTTTAAAGGAGTAGAAGTCTGATATGCTGGTAACAGTCTATGATCCCACCCCTTTTTCTACTCCGTACTTTCCACTAACTCTGGGTCATTCTCAGTCCCTCATTAAAAACCAAAGCTGGACAATTTTCATTGTTCTCTAGTCTTCCCTTCCTCCAGAATAATCTTTCACCTACCTATCATTCGAAGCTCTTCTACATAACTCCTCCTCACACACTTGCTCCTGCTACTACCCCCCATTGCTTGCCTCAAGACCTGTTTTGTGCCACAGCTCCTGTTCCCCCTTACTTTTCAACTTCAGAATCTTGTACTATGGCCCATTACTGGTACTATAGCGTAGTACTTGGTGGTGCTGCTCTGTTGAGGTGACATCCTTCTGATGTGATGTTAAACCAGGGTCCCTTCTGCCAATTTCTGGTTGCTGTCCAGCTAAAACATGCTCCCTGGACATGCAGGATAGTTGCCTGCATAAGAAGGTCTGTCCTCCTCACAGGAAATACTTCAGGTTCCTGTTTCAGTAGGAAAACTTCCAGTTCAGGGTGTTGCCCTTTGCCTTGTCATCTACACCAGGGGTATTTATCAAATGATTGGCAATTGTGGTAGAAGCTGTCAGAAGAGAGGGACTATATGTCTTCCCCTGTCTAGATGACTGGTTGCTCAATGCTTAGTCCTTGGAGCAACTATTGCTGTTGCACACCCTAGTGTGCACTAATGAGCCTTTCAATGCCTTGAGATCACAGTTAACTGGCCCAAGTCAGTCTTGACCCCTTGTCAGCATCTGCAGTACATTGGGGCAGTATTGGACACTACTCAGGGCCTTGCCTCCTGCCCAGGACAGGGCAGAGAGTTGCCTGTCACAGGCCCAGCTGCTTTATAATAGCCAGTATGTCACAGACAGGATATTCTTGAGACTGTTGGGTCAGATGGTAGCAGGCATTATCACGGTACCCTGGCCAAGCTGCATGTGAGGATCTCTCAATGGACATGAAGAGTCCAGGGGTTCACTGCACCGATGATCTAGAACAGCAGATTCTAGTAACTTCTTCTGTTTGAAAGGTGCTCAGTGGTGGATGGAACCCAGCAATTTGCTAAAAGTGGTTCCTTCCTTATTCCTTCCCTCAGCAGATTCTAAACACAGACACTTCAGGGCTGTGCAGCACATTTGGGACCTCATCAGGCACAAGGAACATGGACCAGAGTGGAGACTTCCCTCCACATAAACATCTTAGAGATGAAGGACATTCTGTATGCTCTGCAAGCCTTCCAGAACCATCTGTTCCAAGGGCATCTGCTGGCGCAAATGGACAACATCAATGCAGTACAGTACATCGACAAGCAAGGGGAGGGACTCACTCTTACCCCCTGTGCAGGGAAGCAATGAGGGTTTGGTACTGGGATCTACAGCACTTTTTAGAGATGTCATCTGTCCATGTTTCAGGCACCCAAAACATCCTGGCAGACAAGATAAGCAGGTCACAGTCCGGGATGCATGAGTAGGAGCTGCTGACCTCAATGGTCAAAGACTTGTTTGACAAATGGGGTCATCCTGAGTTGGACCCTTGTGTCTCCACTTATCCCAAAACTGTCGCTTTCTTCTTGCTTGTTCCAGGGCCTGGAGTTTTCTGACAAGACATGTTGTCCCTCCTTGGAAAGGGAGGTTTCTTATAACTTCCTTCCTTTCCTCTGATTCAGTGGGTGCTAATCAAGCTCCAGATAGAGACACTCTAATTCTTGTGGCCCCTTTTGCCTTGTCAGATCTGGTTTCCTTACTGCAACAGTTAGTAGTGGAACCCAGATCATGTAGAACTTCTAAGAAATGGCACATTTTTAATTGAGAGGTTAATTAACAACATGATGACAGCCAACATAAAACAATTAAATACAATAACATCATACACCAGTCAGAGAGTAGACTAGCATTTAAAATGTTATACAGGTGCTCACAACTTTCATGCCATATGACAAAACTATCTACTTAGACTGTGCTAAATTAAACTCCACCAATGGAATTTTGGTGAAAGTTGGAATTTCATTTCACAAAATTTTAGAATGCACTTTGGCAACTTCGTGAAAATTCTGACTTAGAACGATGCAATAAATGTGCAATTGTGGATTATTATATTAAGCTACAAAGAGAATTCTGCAGAACTGATCCCTGTCACTTGTCAGTTCTGTGGAATCTTGTTCGTAGTTTCAGGGGTGTAGTCCTGTGGGGTCGTAAGGGAGCTCAATCCCTTACTTCATGATGAGGGAGTGACACTACCACACTTTTCATAGCAGTATGCTTTTGCTGTACCAGCCTGTACTGCTCAAGATGGTGTGTTGATGAAGTGCTGGACATAAATAACAAGTAATAAATGTCATGCAGGTAGTCTCTGTAACATCCCAGTACAGAGAAGAGTTTCAAGGTCACTCAAACATGTAGACTGGGCACTCACCCACCAGTTGCAATGGACACTACAGCTTGTATTAGACATATATAATTTACTTCATAAAGATCCCCTTTGTTGGATACAGGCGAACTGTACACACCTGATGCATTTTGGACATTACAAGGTCCTTTATCAAAGGCTAAAATACAAAATGTTAATCTATCACTATTTATAGTACAAATAGTAACTGGTATAAAAATGACATCATGCACACATTTTAAAATCATTGGATGATACTTAATTGCTGTCAGTAAAATTATAAATGACTTCTCAAAAACAAATCAAACTCATTGACAGGGTAACATTGAAAAGACAACTGATGAAACCCTTTGTATACTTGTGTATACTTGAAAGCAGAGAGCGTGGGTGGGGGGCACAGATCTTAGTATGTTTCCTCACACAAATTATTTCTTTTCCAAATATGGCCGAAGTTCAAACCCCACATTCAAACCTGGTTGTAAATTTCAGTATCCAAAAGGTTTCTCTTTTAAGAAGTAAATTGTTGAAATTCCTACCCCTGGGATTTGGGTTCACTTTATCAATAGCCATGGATGACAATTTGTGTTCTGCCTTATTCTGCATTCACACAATGTGTGATGCCGAGGCATAGGATATATCTCCACGATTAATAGCACTAAAATGCTCCCCTAGTCTGAGTTTCAACTTTCTTATAGTTTTTCCTACATAAAAGGCTGAGCAGGAGCATTGTGCAAGGTGAAGCTGCCTTCTTGCCTCTCATCAGAGCCAGCCGCACAGGCGCTTGTAGCTCCTGACCAGGCTTGAATTGAATTCTGAACCACTCCTGCAGTTCAGTGAAGCCAACCACCTGCCCCTCCTCACAGTCAGCCGCACAGGCACTAACATCCCCTGACTGAGATTGAATTGAATTTCGAACCACTCCTGCGGTTCAGTGAAGCCACCCGCCTGCCTCTCATCGGAGCCAGCTGCACAGACACTTGCAGTCCCTGAACGGGCTTGAATTGAATTTTGAACCACTCCAGTGGTTCAGTGAAGCTGCCTGCCTGCTTCTTTTCGGAGCCAGCTGCACAGGTGCCTGCAGCCCCTGACAGGGCTTGAATTAATTTTCTAACTGCTCATGTGGCTCGGTGAAGCCACCTGCCTGCCTCCCATCAGAGCCAGTCGCACAGGTGCTTGCAGACACTGACCAGGCTTGAACTGAATTTCAAACCTTTCCTGTGGTTCAGTGAAGCTGCCTACCTGCCTCTCATCAGAGCCAGCTATACAGGCACTTGTAGACCCTGACTGGGCTTGAATTGAATTTTGAATAGCTCCTGTGGTTTATTGAAGCCACCCACCTGCCTCTTATCAAAGCCAGACACACAGGTACAGAGACAATCCCCCAGCAGCAGAACTCACTCTCCATCCCAGGAGAGGGCTTTCTAATCTGGTACTTTTTTTTGCTTCTAAACTGTATTGGCTCCTGATCTTTAGCAGTTCAACCTAGATGCTCCTACAGCCTTCCTGAACTATACTTGAATTAATTTTAATGTCATTAGTAGTGGTTCTTACAGCCTTTTTGGATTTCTGTAGAATTTTAATTTGCTGGACCTACTGTAGCTGCCTTTATTTAAAGTTCAACACCTGCCTCCAATTCCTGTCTGCTCTTCTTTCTCTTTGTTTCTTACTCCCAGCCCTCAACTCAGCCTTTGTTTGACTCTGTGCTGCTTGATTTCTCTCTCTAATCACTCCCCTCATTTGGCTTTGGCTCAGATTCATTTGTCTGTAAACCCTTCTCCCAATTTAGCACCACTCATCAGTTACTTTTCTGTCCCTTTTCCCCAGGCATTTGCAGCCCTTGACCATGCTTGAACTGAATTTTGAACTGCTCCTGTGGTTTGGTGAAACCTCCTACCTGCCTCTCATCAGAGCCAGCCGCACAAGTACGGAGACACGCTCCCAGCAGCAGAACTCCCTGTCCATCCCAGGAAAGGGATTTTGAATGTGGCACCTTTTTTGCCTCTAAACTGTATTTATTGACTCCTGATCTTTTGCAGTTCTGCCTAGTGGCTCCTACAGCCTTCCTGCACTGCTCTTGAATTAATTTAATGTGATTTATAGTGGCTCTTACAGCCTTTTTGGATTTCTGTGGAATTTTAATTTTCTGGACCTAGCTGCCTTTGTTTAAAGTTGAACACCTGCCTCTAAATCCTGTCTGCTTTTCTCTCTCTTTTTTTTTCGCAACCAGCCCTCAACTCTGTCTTTGTTTGCCTCTGTGCTCCCTGATTTCTGTTTCCCTAAACCATCCCCCTGTTTTAGCTTCAGCTCTCCACCGATTTAGCTCAGTTCATCAATTACTCTTTCTGTCCCTTTTCCCTAGGTGCCTGCAGCCCCTGATTGGGCTTGAATTGAATTTCAAACTGTTCCTGCTGTTTGGTGAAGCCAACTGCCTGCCTCTATCATCAGTCAGCTCAGCAGATATGGAGACACGCTCCCAGCAGCAGAACTCCTTTCCATCCCAGGTATCCAGCCTCAGCTTCATGCAGGCTCCATCCCCACCTCCCCATCACCCAATCTGGACAGCTAGCTTTAGAGGCACAGCTGGTCACATGACCTAAGTGCTGTTTTCCACTTGCTCCTTATCTTAACAGCGCACTAGGGACATCACTGCTGACTTCTAAATCTTTATCTCTCAATATCACAACGTTTCTCTTCATTCCCTGGGACTTAGAAACATCAGTTTCTCCTCCCACTTTTGAAGCATCATGATCCCTAAGCTATAAATATGGCCCAACTTTCAGTAATGATGGGTCACCTGCCTGATACTACAAAGAAACAGAGACATAGAAACATAGAATTTGATGGCAGATAAGGACTGCTTGGCCCACCTAGTCTGCCAATTTCCTACCTAATAGATGAGCTGCAGATCCTAGTTGACCAACAGCCTACTTCTTCCTCTCCCCACTAGAATTACCTTATGTCTGTCCCATGCATTCTTGAATTCCCCCACTGTTTTTGACTCCATGACCTCCTCAGGAAGGCTGTTCCACGCATCCACAACCCTCTCCGTAAAAAAAATACTTCCTCTCATTACCTCTGAGCCGTTCCCCCTCTATCTTCAAATTGTGCCCCCCTGTTCTTGCACATCTCTTTTTCTGAAAGATACTACCTTCTTGGACTTTGTTGATTCCCTTGAGGTACTTGAAAGTTTCTATCATGTCCTGAATCTTCCTTCTTTCCTTGAGGGTATATATATTAAGCTCCTTTAGTCTCTCTCTTCATATGTTTTCTGGTGCAGACCCTGCACCATTTTGGTTGCCCTCCTCTGGACATCCTCCACCCTGTCTACATCTTTGTGGAGATGGGGTCTCCAGAACTGCATGCAGTACACCAGATGGGGTCTCACCAACTGTCTGTACAGAGGGATAACAACTTCCTGTTTTCTATGGGTGATGCCTCTCCCTATGCATCCCAGTATCCCCCCAGCCCTCCTTTCTGTTTTCTCACATTGCTTACCCACCTTTAGGTCATCTGATATAACTACCCCCAGGTCCTTTTGCATTTTTGTTGTTGTCAGTATCTCACCCCCCCCCCCCGTTGTGTACGCTTCCTTTGGGTTTTTGTTTCTCTAGGTGCATTACTTTGCACTTCTTTGTGCTGAATCTAAGCTGCCATACATTTGACCATTCCTCCAACCTTGCCAAGTCCCTTCTCATCCTTTCCAAACCATCTTGTGTATCAACCCTTGGGGCAGATCTTTATGTCGCCAAAGAGACATATTTTTCCTTCCAGTCCTTCTGCAGTGTCACTTATAAAAATATTAAAAGGACTGGACCCAGTACTGAACCCTGCGGTACTCCACTAGTAACCCCCTTTCTTCACAGTGGCTCAGTTTACTATTACTTCTGCTTCCTGTTGTGCAGCCAGTGTTTTACTGAGGTTACCACCCTGGGACTGAATCCCAGGCTGGCTAATTTGTTTATTAATCTTTGTGTGGGACTGTACCAAATGCCTTTGCTAAAGTCTAGATAGGCCATGTCCACAGCCCCTCCCTGACTACTACTTTTGTAACCCCTAGGTGGCGCTATCCCAAGGGCTACTACCCCTGCTTGCTTGGCTAGTAGCAGGTAAAGGGGCCTGAGTTCTGAAATGGGTGCCTCCACACGGAGATCAGGGTTGGTGGTGGTCGAGCTAACCTGGGCACAGCCCTCCGGGACACTGTAACTCCCTCTTTCCCCTCTAGTGGCCTGAACACTGTGCAATAATCTCTTTCAAATATCCCTGGTACACTACAGAAGTACCCACACTGTTTGCACTTACCACCAGGGCTGGTTCCTCTGGTTTGACCCTGGGACCCTGTGAAACAAGGTTATGCACAGCAAATAGCAACAGTACAGTACTTTGAACACAAAATGGAACCACAGTCAGATTACATGCAGAAAAACGTAGATCTGATTTTTCAGGGGACTTGAACAAGGGAGGGGCAAAATCAGGTTAATTAGCTTAAAGGTTATATCAGTCAAGAAGTTATGCATGCGCTTTGAGTTTCCCCACACAGTCACACCTCTGGGTACCCAGGTGGAGAAGAGATGGGCTAGCCAGGACTGTTGCCCGGGGTTGGCCTTCATCGCAGCTGGTTGGGGCCCTGTGATGGAAAACACAATATGCACAGTACACAATATTTGTAATCTGGAGCCAGAGGGCTCAGTTCATAAAGGAAACAAACCAAGAAGACAATCAGATGACACACTCAGATTAAGCTGTTGTTGCAGGGAGCTACCCTGGTATTTACTCATGATACCCAAGGCTGGACGAAAATCGAGACTGCAGGTGGTTGATCTGGAATGCCAGGAGAAGCAAGGTCCACATGAGTCACAGAGGCATCATTCCTGTTCAAGTGTGGAGCAGGGGGCCTGATCCCCAGGCAGGTCTATTGTCGATGGCTTCTCTGTGCAGTGGGTAGTCTGCCTGGGCCAGTCTGAAAAGGCCCAGACCTCAAGGAGACAAATTCGGATGCAGTCCATTTTGGGCTAGATACAGCTTCCAGCAAGCAGAACACAGTTCCCACAGTGGGGAACTAACTCACATACCCACTAGCAGCTCATAGCACATTTACATGTATGGGAATTCTACTGTACCAGGCAAAGTGCTCCCCGGTCACAGTCGCAAAGTCTCTGCACTCCGGGAGTTTAGGGTAGCTGGAACTTCTGACAGGCCGATCGCATTCAGCAAAATCTTCGGACTTTTCAGGTTGAGCCTGGCCCACTTCAGTAGCTTACTTTAGTCACACAAACTTGGATTTAGTCCATTAATAATAATAATCTTTCTCTCCTCTCAGGAGCAGCACACCAACATGCAGGCCAAAACTTAGCCTTTTCAGAGTTCTCCCATGCGAATCCACTCAGGATTGCTGCTCAGAATCACTTTAGCTACTTCTTGTTCAGCTTCCATCTTAGATCTAACTGAAAACTGCAAGCAGCCTGGGACTTCCCCAAGGTCCAAAAGATTTGGTTGGCTGATTTGGCTGTCAGTCAAAGCAAGAGCTCCCCCTTCAGTTGCAAAAAAGTCACAAAATGTTCAAACTACAGTTCCTACAGATTTTGAATTCAGACAGCTCCTGTAGTCTGGCTACATTTTAGGTCCCACCAGTACCGATTGGTCCAATTTGCAGTACAGGACCAAGATAGTGGAGACAAACAATACAGTCCTTGCTACAAAGAAAGCAGTTAGACAAACTACATTATCATTATCACTCTAAATGATTTTCAGTAAATAGTTACATCTTTCAACAGAGCTCCTTCTCAGATTACTTAAGCTGCAATCAGGCAGCTCTTAAAGAGACAGTACACAGAGGCTATACAGGCTCTGTTAATCACATTTAAGCTGCTAAAATGCAGGATGCCAGCTTGGCAGTGAGCATTTAGGCAAGCTCAAGGAAGACTTTTTGGGAACCCCCCATTTGTAAGGGGGTTACACCCTTCCCTGCATGGGAAAATTTGGCATCTGTGTCAAGTCTGTACCATCATAACATTGAAAATGCAACATATACAAGATATTTATACCACTAGCATGCTATACAAGTAGTATCTGATTCATCAATTGGCATAACTTTTCACTTTACTATACATTGCAATGTACTCCACTATATCATTTCCATTCTAACAATACATTATGCATATTTCACACAGGTAAATTGAACATTACTATACAGAATCATGTAATAACTTCTTGTACTCTAAACAATGCAAGAGAGGACCCTTCCCTATCAGCTAACTTGGGGCTGGATGGGGCAGGGGCACCATGGTGAAAGGGCAGAACAAGTAAGCTGGAATGGGCCATCAAGCTCAATTTAGGCAGTGAGCTCTGAGAGACATAAACACCTTTGTGGACTACATTGAGAGGCAAATCCACTGGCCTCCGGGGGGAATCTTAATTGAAGCGCACCACTGGCTTGACAGCTGGGCCAGTCTTTCTGGGGTGAATGACCACAGTCTCTGTACTTTCAGCAATGGTCTTGGAACTTTCATCACTTGTGAGGGGTGCCTCTGCATGAAGGGGAATGTCCAAGCTGGGAGCACTGTCAGCCCCTTGCTCTGTAGTCTCTGTTTCTACAACATTTGGCTCATTTTGAAGACACTCTAGCACTGAAAGAGGGTTGTCAGCACTCTCATAGTGTTCCTCAAGTTCTGGCATGTCACCAGAAAGACTCATACCATCAGCCTCTCCTTCAGGCAAATCATACAGTTTCACAATACACAAAGACTCAGCATCTTCAGACATGATACTTTGCACTTCACCTTCAGGGAGCATTGGCTCCAAGGATGATGTTGGGCATTAGGCAGTCCAGAAGGCCCAGCTTCATCCCAATAATTCAACATAGGATTTCCATAAAACAGCTGACTCAGTTCATATGAGGGGTAATAGGCATTATCACACTCACTGTCATCCGAGTTAGACTGGCAGTCACTATCATTCTGGGCCTGCGCGGGTAAGTGTTAAATCGGCAACCACGGGGCAGGCTGACCTCTTTTTTCTTGCAGCAGCACGAGTCACTGGTCCAGGGAATCAATCTCAGTGGGTTCAGCCTCAATTATAACTTGACCAATAGGTAGCAAGTGGTTACGGTGCATGGTCTTGGCAGTTTTGGAGTTATTCTCTGGTGCACTTTGTACACTGGCAAGTCATCCAACTTTCCAACTATGACATGGTGAAGATGGTGCCATCGATCAGCAATTTTGTGTTTACCATGCAATCCTATACTTTGCAACAACACATGGTCTCCAGGCCTAAGCTCTTGAGCCTTTACTTTTCTATCATGTCTCTCTTTGTTGGCTAGATTTCTTTTAGTGGTCATTGTCTGGGCCAGTTGATAGGCATGGTTCAATTGAGCTTTCAGTTTTTGTACATATTGCAGGCAATCTTCATCTCAGACACCATCATGAGAAACCCCAAAACAGACATCAACAGGCAGCTGGGCCTCTCTCCCTAACATGAGGTGGTAGGGAGAGAACCTGGTAGCATCATTCTTCGTGCAATTGTATGCGTGTACCAAGGTGCTAATCAGCTGGCTCCATTTATGCTTATCTTTTGGGTGGAGGGTGCCTAGCATGTCTATCAGGGTGTGGTTAAAGCATTCTGGTTGAGGATCCCCCTGCGGGTGATAAGAGGCGCTTCTTGACTTTCGCACCCCCCATAGAGAGAGCATTTCTTTGATTAGCCAACTCCCAAAGTCCTGGCCCTGATCAGAGTGAATTCGCTGGGGGGCACCATAGTGGACGAAGAAATTTTCCACTAGCACCTTGGCTACGGTAGATGCTTTTTGATCTTTGGTGGGAAAAGCTTGTGCATACTGTGTGAAATGGTCTGTAACCACTAACACACTGCAAATGTTTTGCTGATCAGGCTCTAAACTCAAAAAGTCTATGCATACTAGTTCCAATGGGGTGCTGGTAATAATGTTGACAAGGGGGCAGCCCTCTGATGCAAGGCTTTTCTCTGCAGACAGCGACTATAAGTCCTTACATGGTGCTCAACATTGGCTCCCATCTTGGGCCAATAGAATCGAGATTGTACTAGGTCAATGGTCTGGTCGATACCGAGGTGGCCCATATGATTGTGGAGGGTCCGCAGTATCAAATCATTGAAGGCTGTGGGCAGGACCAGTTTCTGCTTGTCTATTTGGCCACCCCAATCTACTGTCTCTCTATACAACAACTGATTAAGCAGCTTCCACCTGGGGCCTTCTTTAAACAATAAAGCAGTTCACAGATTAAAGGAACGCAGCTTGGACACATCTTTTCCTTCACGAAGGGCATCAAGTGCTGGCTGAATCATAGGATCTTGGGATTGAGCCCATTGCATGCTGTCATTGTCAAACTGAGGTAGTGCACTAATATGTAGAGCAGAAAAGTGGCAATATGCAGCCGGTATGCAGGTGTCAGAGGGGTCCAAGCAATCTGCTAAGCAGTCCGCTGTGTCCGTAGACATCTGTTCATTTCTATCAAACTTTTGGCACAATGCTCAGATGTCAGGTTCAGACAGCCTGACCCAGTCACTCTTGGAAATGAGCCGCCAGGATAGGGTGTCAGCATCAATATGATTATGGCCCAGTCTGTATTCAACAGCATAACCATATGTTGACAATGCAGAAAGCCACCGGTGCCCCATGGCGTCTAACTTAGCTGAAGTCTGTACATAGGTCAATGGGTTATTGTCAGTCCTCACCAATATTTTTGCCCCATAGAGATAATCATGAAACTGGTCATCAATGGCCCATTTTAACACAAGGAACTCCAACTTATGCACAGGGTAGTTTCACTCTGGCGGAGTCAAGCTCCTGCTAGTGAATGCCACTGGTCTCAAACCATCCTTATGGTCTTGATACAGTACAGATCCTAGGCCCTGCAGACTGGCGTCAATATGCAGCACACAGGGTATGGTGGGATCAGCTGGTGTATGACTTCGTGGAAAGCTGCTTCACAGTCAGGTGTCTAACAGGACCCAAAAAGTTCACCTGGGCAGAAATATGCTTTATCCAGTTCTTTGCTGGACCTTTTTTTTGTATTTCCAGTTGGTAGGAGGGTAACCCTGGGTAAGATTCAAGAGTGGCAGAATCACTTTGGAATAGTCCTTTATGAACCAGTGGTAGTAGCCACAGAATCCCAGGAAACAAGGAAACATTGTAGTTCTTTCAAATTGTGGGGCTGGGTCCAAGTAGTCAAGGCTTCAACTTTACTAGGGTCAGTCTCTATCCCTTCTGTAGACACTATGTGCCCCACCACTTCACAGAGGTTTGGAAAAACTGGCACTTGTCGATGGACAGCTTAAGGCCGAAATCTCCCAGTCGGTCTAGTACTTTAAACAGTCGACTCTCATGTTACTCTAGGGAACTCCCGAACACAATGACATCATCCAAGTACACCACCCACTGCTCGTTCCATCAGTTGCTGGAAGGTGGCTGGGGCACCCGATATCCCCTGTGGCATTCTTAGGAATTCGTAGAACCCCAATGGACAGATGAAGGCTGTCTTCTCTTGGTCCTCCGGAGCCATCGGAATCTGGTAATATCTACTGTGAAGATCCAACACTGAGAACCATTTGCTCCCATTCAAACAATCCAGAGCATCTTGTATACGGGGCATGGTGTATTGATCGGGGATGGTCTGCTGATTCAGAGTTTGATAATCAACACACATTCTCACAGATCCATTATTCTTCCACACAACCGCAATGGGAGAAGCATATAGGCTCCTGGATTCTTGTATCACACCAGCCTCGAGCATTTTCTGCAAGTGTTTTCTCACATCGTCTATGTCTACAAGGGCTAGGCGTTGAGACCTCTCTCGAAATGGCAGTTCATCGTGCAGGCGTATGTGATGCTCCACACCCTAGAACATCCCACATCCCATTCCTTCAACAAAAACACTTGGTCTCTCTGGGCAAGTTTCTGGCTAATTCTAGTCTTCCATTCAGCTGGTAACGAGGAGTCACCAAAATCAAACAAGTTGGGTGTCACTCTATCTGTCTTGCCAGGGTGCTTGTTGCTGGGCAACATTGCAGTGTCTGTGCAGTGTACCATAGCTAGGATACATCCTCTGTTCATCCAGATCTCCCGATCTGACACATTATCAATCTGGTCCATCACTCGTCATGCATAGGCATGAGCATGATCTGGCAAGATGCTGGGCTTAACCAATAATCCTTCTGGCAATTTTCCATCACCTGGCATGTCCAACATCAGTATTTTGTTCTTGACATCTTTACGGAGGTGGATCTCCCCTTGAATGGTACACTGGGTGTTAGGGGCCAGTACCATTGAATCAGGATCCTTCTTCCACATGACCCCTACTGGTTCATCCTTGTCCACTCACTTGGGGTTCTGTTGCAAATCATAGGCCCTCTTGATCAGAGTAGGAATTCTTAGGGCCCTCCCAGTCCGTTATCCCTGTTTCTCATGACAGAGTTGTGCCAGTCTCCCAAACATATGGGTGTTGGTCCCAAATAATGGGGGAACCTCATCATACAGTCCAGTAGGGGGACACACTAAGGCCAGTGTCTCAATTTGCTTCTCTACACCAGTTACAGCTGCAGGAAATGACAACCACAGGCAGACATATCCTAAGTAGGGATAAGACTTGTCGCTCAGCCCCCACACATGTAGACCTTCCAGGGATTGTAAGGGCACAGCAGATAAGTGTTTGTCATATCAGTCCTTAAATACAATGGTCACTTGTGACCCACTATCCAGCACAGTCCGAGTAGGAATACCATTCACAGCCACGGTAGTCTCCATTGAAAAGCCCACTATTTTGGACCAATCTGGAGGGACCGCAGCAGGGGCCTGGACAGATGATTTAGCCACATAGGGATTTGAGTTACTACTTCTTGAACCCTCACTGCGGTCATTTTGGGCACTCCTCGACTGCTGATTTGTTCTCTGAAGCTCTCCTTGAAGCCTGTATTCAACTTTATCTAGGTCTTTTGTGGACCAGCATTCTCTCTTCATGTGCCTATCCTTCCCACAATTATGGCAAAATATGTTTTCTGGGATTTGGGGTGGCCGAAGCATCACACTGGGAGCTGGGGCGGTGGTACTACCAACTGAAAACCTTGGTGCCATCTCTGTCTGCTGAGTGGTGAGCATTTGGAGACATCTCATCAATTCTCTTACTTTCATAGTCAAGACATCGAGTTTCAAGTTGCTGTCAGCAGGAGATGCCTGGGTAGACACTCCCACCTCCATAGCCGATGCAGTTGGATAAGGGTCAGTGCCTGTACTTGCAGGATCGGCCTTCATAAAGAGACTGTTTTTTGTTTCCCTGAACTCCCACAGCAGTTCATCCCATGGTGACACACCTCACTGGCCCCCACTTTGGAAGGGCCTTCCGATGCCGTGATCACTTGGGCTGCACTCACCCTAGAATTACAATACCCCTCTTCATCTTCAACCTCCCGGAGTTCTTTTATCAAGTCACAATAGTCTGGTGGGTTACCCCTTCTATCTGGGAGCCTTAATTGAAGGAGCTGCAATTTAGAATGCTTTGCATGTTGCAGTATGTGCCCCAACCTCACATGGTTTAAGTCACTGGCTGCTACCCTTGCTTTTCGGTAAGCCTTCTGCAGTGCTCTTTACAGACGAGTAACATATGAAGACAAACTTTCCCCTGGCCATTGTTTAGTACCTTGAAATTTCCACATCAAGTTCTCCCCTGAATCAATGCTCCCAAAATTGCCTTCGAGTGCAGATAGGTACTTCTGGGCAGATGCATCAGGGTTTGTGGACCTCAGAAATTTAATGGCCTTTAGTGTGGGACTCCTCAAACTTTCTATGATCCTTTTTCTGTTTCTCACCCTTCACACACTGCCATTCAGGTACCAATGGGGCAACACAATCTATCCAGGTCTCCCAGTCATCCTCCCCTTGAGGGGTGGGGAGGGTGCCGGAGAAGATTCTCAACCTTTGGTAAGAGTCATGACTAATGGCAGGTACAGACATAGGAGCCAGCATTGGCACAGGCACAGAAAGAAGGTCAATAATGGGTACTGGAGCGGGAGGGGGTGTTGGGGGAGGAATGCCCACAGGTGGCAGGAATAGTTTTTTAAGTCCTCCACAGTTTTCCCTTCCTCCATCAACAACTTCGTAAATTTCTCCTCAAAAGTCTTAGATAGTTGTGGGGGTTCATTCTCCCCGGGGTCTTTACTGTCTTTAGTTATCACTGTCCAGGGAGTGAGGGCTCCTTCAGGGGTGATAGTCCATGGCACTTTGGAACTGTCTACTGGGTCCTTACACTCTATTAATGCTATGAAACTTTGGGCGAGCAGATTAGCCTGCCGACCCACCACCCCAAGGTTTTGTAAACATTCAACCTCAGAAAGTACTCCCTCTACAGTGTCCTTATTGGTACCCAGGGGAATATCGAGGATAAGTATAGCATTTGGGGGGTTGATCTCCTGCCCAGTACACCACCCCACCAACTGGTGTACAGCCACTTCTGTTGGGGTAGCCATTTATTTTAACAGCAGTTCGCAAATTTGGCCACTAGAAGACCCAAAATCCCAGTGGTGAGCCTCCAAAATGTAACCCCTAGGTGGCACTATCCCAAGGGCTACTACCTCTGCCTGCTTGGCTAGTAGCAGGCTAAGGGGCCTGAGTTCTGAAACGGGTGCCTCCACCTGGTATCAGGGTTGGTAGTAGTCAAGCTAACCTGGGCACAGCCCTCTGGGACACTGTAACCCCCCTCTTTCCCCTCTAGTGGCCTGAACACTGTACAATAATCACTTTCAAATACCCCTGGTACACCACAAAGTTACCCACACTGTTTGCACGTACCACCAGGGCTGGTTCCTCTGGCTCGACCCTGGGACCCCTGTAAAACAAGGTTATGCACAGCAAATAGCAACAGTACAGTACTTTGAGCACAAAATGGAACCACAGATTACATGCAGAAAAATGTAGATCTGATTTATTCAGGACACTTCAACAAGGGAGGGGCAAAATCAGGTTAATTAGCTTAAAGGTTATATCAATCAAGCAGTTATATATGCACTTTGAGTCCCGCCACACAGTAACACCTCTGGGTACCCAGGTGGAGAAGAGATGGGCTAGCCAGGACAGTTGCCCATGGTTGGCCTGGCATAGCAGCTGGTTGGGGCCCTGTGATGGAAAACACAACATGCACAGTACACAATATTTGTAATCTGGAGCCAGAGGGCTCAGTTCATAAAGGAAACAAAACAAGAAGACAATCAGATGGCACACTCAGATTAAGCTGTTGTTGCAGGGAGCCACCTGGTATTTACTCACAATACCCAAGACTGGGCACAGGCTGGACGAAAATTGAGACTGCAGGTGGTTGATCTGGCATGCCAGGAGAAGCAGGGTCCATATGAGTCACAGAGGTGTCATTCCTGTTCAGGGGTGGAGCAGGGGGCTGATCCCCAGGCAGGTCTCTCATTGTTGGTTTCTCTGTGCAGTGGGTAGTCTGGTTGGGCCAGTCTGGCAAGTGCCCAGACCTCATGGAAACAAATTCGGATGCAGTCCATTTTGGGCTGCATACAGCGTCCAGCAAGAAGAACACAGTTCACACAGTGGGGAACTAACTCACATACCCACTAGCAGCTCATAGCACATTTACATGTACGGAAATTCTACTGTACCAGGCAAAGTGCTCCCCGGTCACAATTGCAAAGTCTCTGCACACACCGGGAGCTTAGTGGTAGCTGGAACTCCTGACAGGCCAATCGCATTCAGCAGAATCTTCAGACTTCTTCAGGTTGAGCCTGGCCCACTTCAGTATCATACTTTAGTCACCCAAACTTGGATTTAGTCCAAAATAATTCTCTTCTCTCCCTCTCAGGAGCAGCACACCAACATGCAGGCCAAAAACTTAGCCTTTTCAGAGTTCTCCCATGCGAATCCACTCAGGATTGCTGCTCAGGATCACTTCAGCTACTTCTTGTTCAGCTTCCATCTTAGATCTAACTGAAAACTGCAAGCAGCCTGGGACTTCCCCAAGATCCAGAAAATTTGGTTGGCTGATTTGACTGTCAGTCAAAGCAAGAGCTCCCCCTTCAATTGCAAAAAAGGTGCAAAAAGTTCAAACTACAGTTCCTACAGATTTTGAATTCAGACAGCTCCTGTAGTCTGGCTACATTTTAGGTCCCACCAGTACTGATTGGTCCAACTTGCAGTCCAGGACCAAGATGTGGAGATAAACAAAACAGTCCTTGCTACAAAGAAAGCAGTTAGACAAACTACATTATCATTATCACTCTAAATGATTTTCAGTAAATAGTTACATCTTTCAAAAGAGCTCCCTCTCAGATTACTTAAGCTGCAATCAGGCAGCTCTTAAAGAGACAGTACACAGAGACTATACAGGCTCTAGTAATCACATTTAAACTGCTAAAATGCAGGTCACCAGCCTGGCAATGAGCATTTAGGCAAGCTCAATGAAGACTTTTTGTGAACCCCCATTTGGAGGGGAGTTACACTTTGGTCACCCAGTCAAAGACGTTGATTAGATTCATCTGACATGACCTTCCCACTGTAAATCCATGCTGCCTGGGGTCCTGTGCCCCACTGGCCTCTAAGTACTCAACAATTCTTTCCTTCAGAAGCGATTCCACCATTTTTCCCTACCACTAAGGTTCAAACTGACAGGTCTGTAGTTTCCTGCCTTTACCTTGCTCCCGCTTTTGCAAAGAGGAATCACATCTGCCCTCATCCAGTGCTCAGGTACCACACCATCCTCCCATGATTTATTAAAAAGGGTAGCCAGTGGTGTTACTAGTTCTCCCCTTAGTTCTTTTAGAACTCTGGGGTGAATCACATCAGGCCCCATTGCTTTGTCCACCTTCAGTTTTAGGAGTTCTTTCAGAACCCATTCTTCTATGAAAGGACTGGAATCAACCCCCTATCCAGAGTGCTTCTATTGACTGGATTAGATACCTCCCCTTCTCTTCTTTTGTGAATACTGAGCAGAAGTATTCGTTCAGTATCCCTGCTTTTTTCCTGTCCCTCTCTGCCCACCCACCCTTCTCTTTATTTAGCCTCATTATTCCTCCCTTTGTCTTTCTTCACTCCCTAATCTACCTATAAAAGGTTTTATCATCCTTTCTTAACCGAGTTTGCTATCTTTTCCTCAGTTTGGGCCTTTGCTATTCTGATTGCCTTCCCCACAACCTTCTGCTTCAACTGGTATAGTTCTCTGTCCTGCTTCTTCTATGTTTCCTTTTACTTCCTGAATACTATCTTTTTCTCCCTAACCTTCCCTGACACCTCTTTTGAGAACCATAACGTTTTTTCTTTCATTTTGATTCATTTATTTGCTTCACACAAAGGCTTGCTGCCTCTGAGATGGCTGTTTTGATGTTTCCCCATTGCTGCTCCACCCCTCCATCTTGCATGTTTGCTAGTGCTTTTCTAAGGCACTCTCCCATTTTGACAAAATCAGCTCTCCTGAAGTCCAGTACCTTCACTTTAGTATGGCTTGACTCTACAGCTGAGTTTATCATGAAGCACACTGTTTGGTGGTCAATTGTTCCTAGATGGCTACCCACTTCTAGATCTGAGATCCTCTCTCCATCCATATTTGAGAGTACCAGGTCTAAGACTGCTCCCTCCTGAGTGAGTTGCAACACTAGCTGTCGGAAGCATGCCCCCTGTAGGGATCAAGAATGGCCCTGCTCTTGGATGCGGCTGCAGCAAAGGTGCTCCATTTAACATCTGGCATATTCAGGTCCCCCATCAACAGTATCTTCCCTTTCTCTGCCATCCTAAGGATGCCTTCTATCATTTCCTTGTCCATTTCCTCCCCCTGAGATTGGGGCTTTGTATACAACCCCTGTGAGGATTGTGGTGCCATTTCCAATCTCCAGGGTGACCTACAGTGCCTCCTCTCCTCCCTGTTTACCCTTTAGTTCCATTGCTTTGATCCATTCTCTTAGAGAGCTACTCCTCCTCCTCCTCTTCTACCTTCCCTGTCCCTCCTGTACATTGTGTACCTTGGTATGTTGACATCCCAGTCATGGTTCTCTGTGTACCATGTTTCTGTGATTGCCACATTATCCAGGCATCCCTCTTCCATCAAGGCCATCAGTTCAGGGAGCTTGTTACCTAGAATATGGGCAGTGGTACTCATTACCCTCCATTTTTTGGTGGTCTTACCCCTTTTTGCCCCACCCCTGTCCTTACTGCCTTAGTATTTTTCATTTACCCTGCCCCTCTCCTATTGACTTCTCTAGCTTGGTGTTTACCTCACTAACTACCCTGATTATTGGGAGGGGGGCTAGGATTTCCTTTCTCCTTTTCAGTGCCTCCCTCCTTCTATTGTGGCTTTCACTGACTCCTTACTCCCAACCCCTGGTGGCCTCCCGATCTGATCTCACTGATCTCTCCTGTCCCAATTTGCTTATACTGTGGAATTGAAAAGTAGCACTTTCATTTAATTTAGTAGTCTGATGCGACTTGTTATCTGCCTTGTACTTCCATATAATGAGTCTGACATAGATGACTAACTTAGCTGTTCAATTAATTTAGCAGGTCTCTTTTTACAGCAAACATAGCAAGACATTTTTTTTACAGTTAAATAAATCAATTCTACAGTAGTATCTAAGAGATGCTGTGATCTTACCTCCTACCCATCCTAAACTACTATATACACCTTGCAACTTATATCTATAAAAAGTGCTTTTGCAGCAATGGATTTCTGCCTCCCCTTTTGTCCACCATCAGCTCTGGTACCTTCTCCTCCTTGCTCTCATCCTTGCTGGTGATATTGAACTAAACCCTAGCCCACCAACTCATCTCTCACATGAGGGTGAAACCTGGAATCACCCGAAGGGTCTTTGAGTTGTTCACCTCAACATCAGGAGCCTACTCTGTAACTTAGCTGAACTTGAGGTATTGGTTGCACTTTATCACCAGGATATCATCTGCCTGTCGGTGACATGGCTTAAACCAAACCATACCTGACACAGCCTGCTCTTTACCTAACTATAATCTTATCAGGTGTGATAGGAACACCTCTAAACATGGGGGTGGTGTTGCCATATTCTTCAAATCTCACCTCAACCTCTCCACTCTTTCTACCTGTGCCCACTCCCACTGTGAATCCCTTCATGCTACCTTACTCCAAGGCACCAATAAATTGCATGTAGTGTGTGCCTACATTCCTCCCCAAAGTGGGTACTCAGGTCTAGAGGAACTACTTGAATATATTGCTGTGACCGTTGGATGAAATGAAGTACTCATCCTTGGTGAAATGAACCTCAACTAGCTCAGCAAAGCCAATGAAACACTCCTTTCCACAGTGCAAGGGCATAACCTTCACCAACTCATCACATACCCTACTAGGGTCACGTTCTTCTCCAAATCTAGTACCCTGATTGACTGGGTACTGACAAATCATATTGACAGAATCACAGCAGCCAGAACCCTGGCTGATGACGTAAGAGATCATGCCCCGATATATTGCATCTTGGTTTCTATGTCGGTCCCATCTCCTCCTAAGTACATCACCTTCTGTAATTTTGCCAGTCTAGATCACACCAAATTCCTACACGACATCTCTCTAGTAGACTGGTCTTTCATCTACTCAGCCTCTGATGCTCAGAATGCTCTTAACTATTTTCTAAACCTATTTGGAGCACTCCAGGACAGGCATTCTCCCTCAATCACATGCAGAGTCCAGGGCACACACAGTAGGTGGCTCCACAAAGGTTTTCTAGCACAAATTCGAGCCACGGACAAAAGTTGGAGGTGTTTTAAGATTTCTGATCTTCCTTCAGATTACAATGACTACAGGATGTGGAGAAATGCTTGCAAAAAAAATATTCAACTAGCAAAGAGCTCTTTCTATAAAGGACTATTGATAGATGTGGCAGGAGAATCAAGGAAATATTAGACACACATAAAGACCTGGTGCAAACCACTCCCAGTCAACTAATGATATGATTATAAATGGTACTCACTGTAATAATCTAGCCTCCATTGCTAACTCTTTTAATCTTCAGTTCTCTGACCTGTCTAAATACATATCCTCCTTCCCCTCCGGTAGGTCCACCACACCTCAGATCTATACTGTCACCACTCCTTTTTACCCACCATTCTGTTTTAAAATAATAACTAGGGTTGATGTCTTCAAACTGTTAAATGCCATCTCTGACAGTACTAGCATTGGCTTAGATGGTCTTCAGCCAAGGTTCCTGAAACTTGCTTCATAATTTATTGCACCCCCCCCCGGCAAAAATCATTAATTTAACTCTCTACCATAGCTCAGTCTCCAGCATTTGGAAAATCACCACAATCACTCTGGTTTTCAAAAAAAGGCGATCCAAGGACATTTCTAACTAGCGACCAATTGCCATAATCTCAGTTCTGAGCAAAACCCTAGAGAAACTGGTTGCCTCGCAAACTATCTCCTTTCTCCTTGATCATAACCTCCTCTCTGATAACCAACACAGTTTCTGCAAAGGACATAGTACTGCCACAGCCTTCCTCAGATTCACAAATGACACCTTTCTGCCATGGACAGTGGCCTTCTTATGGGTGCAGTCTTCATAGACCTAACTAAAGTGTTTGATCTAGTCGATCGCACCCTTCTCCTTGCCAATCTACTGTCCTTAGGTTTCTTACCACAGATTGTGGACTGGTTTAATGGCTACCTCTCGATCAGAAAACAGGTCATAAAATTTAACTCTGCCATGTCTAATCTAGCAATGATAAATACAGGAGTTCCTCTGGGCTCAATTCTAGCTCCCCCTTTTCTCCATTTTAATCAACAATATCTCACTGAACACCCCTTCGTGTTCCTCCTTGCTATAGGCAGATGACTTGGTTCTGTACTCTACTGTAGCTCCAGGAATAAATCTGACATCAATCACTCCCTCTCTTCTGAATTATGGAACATCCAGTCCTGGCTCTGCAAAAATAAGCTCACCCTAAATGTTGGGGAAACCCAAGCCATGCTCTTTGGTACTGCTGCCAAGCTCAGAAACAACCATAACCAACCAAACATTTCTTGTGAGAATGGCTGTCTGTTAGATACTGTGAGCTCTTTCAAATACCTGGGTGTACTACTTGGTAGATCCATGGATTTTGACCAGCATATCAGTGTCACCTGTAAATCTGTCAATGCCAGAAATGGGATCACATATAAAACTAGTTACGCCCTTACCCCCTCAGCTTTATTGGCCATTGCCTGAGGCATTCTGCACCCTACCCTTACCTACAGATCTATCACATATGTAGGTGTGTCTTAAGCCTCTCTTCACAGGTACAACATGACACACAATAATATCTACCATTACACCTCAGCATCGTCTCACTGTAAGCACCACTGTCAGCTCTGTGCTGACTGAAAATGGCCCTCCCCAAGCACCCATTGTCTCCTCTCCCTTGGCTCTCTAACTGATAGCTTTATCAGATCTAGAACCCCCACATCTTTTTTTGTTTGTTTGTTTAACCAGGACTAGCACACTAAGTTGAAAGCTTTTGTACAGGTGTGACCTGGGAGCACAGAGAAGTTAAGTGACTTGCTCAGGGTCACACAGTCTGCAAGTGGAAGCTGTGGGATTCAAACCCAGGTCTGGTCTGCTGGATGTCACCAGATTTGCAGCTTAGAGGCTTAAACCACTGTGCTATACTGCCTCCCAACTCTCTACAACATCTCTAGCCTCCATGCTGTACCTGCAAACCTCCTCGTATTGTCTTAGATCTGCTGACCAAATTCCCCTTCACATCCTGAGGTGTAAAATGTCCAAGTGTGTCCATGCTTTTTCCTATGCTGCCCCACAATACTGGAACTCACTTTCCCTAGCTATCCAATTAGCACCAAGTCATGACCTTTTCAGAAAGGGACACCTGGATCACCTTATTAAGTTGGCCACCTGTACATGCTTTAACCCACCTTAAAGCCCCTCCACATACTTACTATTGCCGGTAAGGATCCCTTCTTCCCATGTACTACACTAATATCTCTTACTCTGCCTCCACCTTGCACTTTTCTGATCATTCCATACTCTGCCTCTGTCTAAGCTTCCTACCTTCTTCCTCTTGCTGTCTTGTCCCTCTGCTCTACCCTACCCCTCTTCTATACTTATTACTACCCTTCCCCCTCTACATTAACCTTCAGATAAATACCCACCTCCCTGATGCCCACCTGGGTGATACCAAAGTCCTGTTTTAAACCATTACAATTGATGGCACTTGTTCTACTTATTGTGAAGAATGTTCCCAAGTGTAATAGTACTTAACATTTCTATATCTTTCCTTAAACACTGTGTACCATCTGCCCTCTGCCATACTGAACTAAACTTGTACTGTATTGTCTGTTAGCCACCATTGTATTGTTTTTCCACCACTTGAGTGTTGTGTTGTATCCCACTATTTTGTCTTGTATTGCCATATTGTAACCTCCCAGATTGTGCCTGAAAATAGTCATCTCTATGTCTAGCGCACCTACCTGGTCACCAAAAACAAACAAATAAATAAATAAATAACTCCCATGGTGTTACATGTTGTTTGTTGTTTTATTTTAAAATCCTCATTCACATTTGTGCTGCTGAAGTGACTGCACTGTTTTACATAAGGGCAGTACATACAGTTTTTACACTGCTAGCATCCCTTGCTTTGATTTAGCCACACGCCGGGTAGTTTGTTTATGAAGTGGCTATGAACCAAAAGAGTCTTTAAAGTGAGAGCCCATCTGTATGACATTCTTTGGGGTACATCTGCAATGCTTTTTAAACCTTCATCGCGTCCCAAAACTTTCCAGTGTTTTCTGATAATATTCACTAATGCCAGTGCCTCTGATGAATATTTTTGAAAAGACATAATTTGTGTGAGAAACATACTAGAATCTGTCCCCACCCCACCCCACCCCACTCTCTGCTCTCAAGTATACATGGGGCTTCATCAGTTGTCTTTTCAATATTTCCTGCCAATCAAGTTTTACTTTTTGAATTGTCATATATAATTTTACTGACAGCAATTAACATCTAATGATTTTAAAATGTGTGTATGATGTCATTTTTATGTCAGTTACAACTTGTACTATAAATAGTGATAGACTGTTATTTGTATTTTAGCCTTTGATAAAGGACCTTGTAATGTCTGAAATGCATTAGGCATGTACAGTTTGTCTGTATCCCACAATGGGATGTTTTATTAAATAAATTATTTATGTCTGATCTAAGCTGTAGTGTCCATTGCAACTAGTTGGTGAGTGCCCGGTCTTCATGTTTGTGTTTCTACTTTTAACCGAGAAAACCACCGTCCCTGTGTGAACTTTTCTGCTTTGAGTTACAAGCTCTGTGAGTTAAACAGGGAGATTATGTAACAAGGGGCCAACCTGATGGACTGAACAGTTAGTCTTTGAACCTGCTACTGCTCTGAAGAGAGAAAGAGAACTAAAAAGATTTCATCCCTACCTTGGCCTGTCTTAAGTTTGTTGTCCCTTGAAGAAAGTGCTATCTGGTGTGGTGCGTATGACACAAAATTAATTTCCTCAAACATACTAGTCAGGGAACAGGAGTTGGCAGAATTCTTCAGTAACAGCATGTAGTCTGTCACTTGTTTTCTACATGGTCATATGTGTGTGTGATTTTTATACTGTAAACATATTTATAAAAAGCACTGTGGGGTAACTGCAGTTGCAGAGTTTGGTAATCTTTTTGGTAGGAGGACTGAGGCCCAACTAGCAGTCATTATGCTTAGTTGTTTGTTTTTTTGTGGAATCTGTTTTTGTCTTATGAACATAAAATAATGAAACAAAACAGAACACTATCTTATACAGAAACATTAATACAAAAATTGTATTTTGGGGTACATGCAGTAATGTGGGATTGAAAAATATAAGCCCTTTCAGTTTTAAAAAAGTTTGCTTTTCCTAATGCCCTATCTGACCTGTCTGGATGGGGGTGGAGGGTGGGCTGCTGTTTTGGGGGTAGTTTTGAATAACTGTTCTAGTTTGAAAAGGAGCCATGGAAACATATCAAAGCCTTACTTTACTACTGTCTTGATTCAACAAAGAATGTGCAGTACCTCGTTTGTGGTTCAATGTTTGGGGAATAGCGATGGGGTATATAGTGCTTGTGTAACTGTAGTACTTTTTGTGGCTTAACTCTGTTCCTACCCTTGAGTAGTAGGTATGTAGGTAGGAATTTGTAGGGGAGTAGAAGGCCCATGGACAAGGGTGAGAAGAGCACCGGAGAAGGAGGAGGAGGGAATGGTAGTGATCAAAAATCACTCCCTAAGTAAGGGAGGTGTGTTAGTGAGGGGTTAAAGTAGAGATTGTGGGAGAAGCTATTCCCCGCATTGAACCTTGGGCTTAAGCCCTCACATTCAATGTTTGGGGAATAGCGATGGGGTATTACTGCTTGTGTAACTTGAAGTACTTTTTGTGGCTTTTCTCCATTCCCACCCTTGAGTAGTAGGTATATAGGTAGGAATTTGTATGAAATAGAAGGCCCAAAAAATACCTTCTCCAACTTACGGAGAGTATGATGACTGGCACTCAGGAGAGGAAAACCCCCCAGGTGGAGGAAACATCTGAGGACCCATAACCATTGGTCTGCCCATCTTCTCTGCATACTAAGAGGAGAAGGACCTAAGTTCTAATAACCATAGCTAATTTTGAGGAAGGCAAGCTTCCTGGAGAGATGATCGCCCATTCTCAATCCATGGATGATGTAGTTTGGATGATGATCCTGAGGTTGATTTCTGAAGAAGTGGGAGAATCCTGAGTGTGAAGCAGATCCAGTCGAAGAAGGGTGAATGAAGTCCAGATTTCCAAGGTAATGAAGTATACTTGTCCAAAGGGATTGCAGGGTTGTAATGAGCAGGGACAGTATGATTTGCTTGATGTGCTACCAGACAGAGAACAATGGGAATGTGATGATTTGTGAAGTCATAGGTGGATGATCCAACTTGTGGGAGGTTTGATGTTCATGGTATAGTCAGGAAGTATGGAATTCATTGGGGAGCTAAAAGTTGCGAAATACTCATCCATGAAGTAGAAGAAGGAGTAGATTAGAGTCTTTGAGTGCCTGATTAGAGAAATGCCATGAGTGGTTTGTAAACAAATACAGGAAAATCGGCATATGTAGTCCAGCTGGTAATTACATACAGTATATATAGAGAATAACTGGAAGCTCAGTACAAGGAACTGGATAGCTTATTTGGACATTGATGTCATATACATACTTGTACTTGTTCTGCTGGTCCACTGGCTAAAGGATATATGGGTATTTCTGAGATGTAGTTGCCCATGAGATGCACTGAAGTGGCAATGTCTGGTTAGGTTTATGGGTAATCCAATGCCTAAATACTAAGAAGAAGCTTGGAAGTGGATATCTGGAAGTGTCTATAGGCTGGGTTGGTAGTACAGTCAATTAGAGTGAAATGCCAGAGGAACCTAGTGCTATGGTTGATTAAGACTTTTTGGGAGGCAGACCAGACTGGGATAGTGAATTCTCCATAACAGTTGCAGATTTCTGCATTGAGAATCATAGGAGCCAGTTGTTGATGAAAGTCTTCACTGGAGGGAGTAATGGAGATACGTCATGAAGGATAGACTAGAAGAACCTCTGGATGGGCAGCTAACTTGACTGATGGTAATAGGATGGAGAAAACTGGCCCCGTGGTGCTGAGGGCTGAGGTGCTGGATGCCACTCCTTGCACCATGCTAGTGACCCATATTCGGGAGTGAGTTTGAGTTGCTGTGGGTTAGCCAGGAGGAGAGGCTTGAGCATCAGGAGGACAGCTCTCCACTCATGGGGGGGTGGGGATCACCATCCCACTACAGCAGCAACTCCCAGTGGAAACTGGGAGCACCAAGTGGGATCGCACATGTGAAAAGGGGAGGAAGCGATGGCAGACACTCATGAACGGTGGTGCAGGAGTATGACCAGCTCACTTGGAGCATCATTGCACATCTGTGCCTCTATATGGGGATCACACACAGAACAAGGAAAAAACCCAGATTCTGGGGAGACGATGGCACACCAGTCCCACACCCACTGCCAGATTCAGTCCACCCAGTCCCGATATCCTCCGGCCAATATCTGACCACCAGACCTGATTGAAGGAGTGCCCAAAGATAGGAGAAGACAGCCCTGCCCTGGGGAGCACAAGCCAGGGGGCATCTAAGGTGGTGCAAGTTGCGAGGCCTGAGTTCTGGGGGGACTTGAGGTGTGGGGGATCTCCAACAGGGTAGGACCAGCTGGGGATGCTGAGGGATGCCTCAGAAATTGGTGACTGGAGGGAAAATAAAGGGAAAAAAATTAGGATGGAGAAAGTCAGATGGGAATAAGAGGTATAGTGATGTTCAGGAGCTAGAAAACAATGGTTAGGATGGCATAACATGAATAAAGCTGCTATGTACAGGAGCTCCAACGACGAAAGTTCTGAGAAGGCAGCTGTGAAAGTCTTAGGATGAGCAATGGCTGTTGAGAAAGTAGGAGTCAAGTAACATGATCAACAGAATCGGTGCTGGTAGGAAAGGCTGCAGAAGGTAAAGTGGATGATGTCTGTGGTGGTATGGGTCGTCTTGTAATTCCTGGTATCCATAGTAATGATAATGAGTATGACGTCAGAGCATAACAGAAGGATTTAAGTACTTTCTTTGTAGGAGGAAAGTCAGTTAGACATGGTAGATGGGAAGTCACAGTGATTGAATAAACAGGATTTGGATGGTGCATCCAATAGAGATGGATGAGATCTTTCTATTGTCCAGGTGAATGAGATTCCGGGAATGATTGTGAGGAGCTGATTGGGCAGTATATAAAACTCTGTGATAATGTAAAGGTCTATGAGGCATGTTATCTAAGGGATGTTTGCTAGCAGTAGTTTTTCTCAAGAGTAATGAATAAGTGATCCATTGAGTCATGGAAGGGTACTGTTAGAATGGCCAGAGTAGGAGTATGAAACAGATAAACTAGAGGAGTAGATGACTGAGTAGGACCACTGATCGGAGATAGGGTACTAGGCCCAAAACAGCCACAACAAACAGCATGAAGCCCCAAGCTTGCATGGCAGAGATGAAGGCAGCCATCTAAATGGGAAGAAGTCCAGAATGGATCCTGATGAACTGAAGGAATGATCCAGGGAAGGCGATGGCCTAGGCAAAACCAGATGGTAGACAGTGCAGGAAAGAACAAGACTGGGTTGGCTCTTCAGCGAACAGCAGTAGAATGCAAGAAGGCTGTAGCATGTACTGTATCAGAGGATGATCCACAGAAGGCCAAGGAGTGAAGCCAAGCACCAAGAGCAACTGAGTTGAGAGACATGAGTCATATGTCTGACGAAAGCTTCAAATGATGAGAGAAAAGGATGGAAGGCACTGGAGTGATGAATAACAAGGTCCCCACTTCTGAAAATGAAACAAGCTTGCATAGCAGCAAGAAGGGGGATCTGCAGCAAGGAAGTCCATGAAGCAGTCGACCTGGGTTGAGAAAGACTGAACCAGCAAGGAAGATCTACATCATGAGGGAAATGAGGCTAAAGGGATAGAGAATGTTGGTCCATGGAAGGGCAGGAAGGAGACTGGTGAGGAAGGAAGAAGGACATACGAATAGAAGGGTCCTGTATCTTGAGGGCAGCTGCAATCGGGCAGGAGGTAGAAGTGCAATGGGAGGAACAGTCAGGTGCAGGTGCAGGCCTCAAGCGAGGGGGTACGGTGAGAAGACCTGGACATGCCACACCAGATAATGTATGACAGTGGAGGAAGATTCAGTAAGTGGTTCAGGTCCAGGAGGGAGGAGCAGGCAGCAGTCCGGTACAGAGCATCCAAAGGTGAAACAGATAATTGCAGAAACAAGTTTCCAGTCCAAGTAATCGAGGAGAAACAACTGGAATCCAATGCCACCATGTAGGTGAAGGATGATGGAGGCAACAGAGAGGATGAGATCTCTCTCCAGATGGGAGTGGTATCCGAGTGTGAGCCAGAGATGGTAGAGAACCAGCAGAGTCACGGAATCAGGCAACCAAACTAGGTAGGCAGAGCTTGAAGACCAATATACAAAGCCTGTAGGACAAGATGGGAGATGGAAGGCAAATGAGGTAAAAAGGCCCTGTTCCTGAAGGGAAGCGGCAACCACATCAGGTATGGGAAACAGAGGGTGGAAACAGTCTAAGCAGAGGCAGGCTCCCAGCCATGTAAATTTGCAAGGTAGGGCCATATATCAAAGCTGCAGACCAGGAAGGATGGAGAAGGCAAATCAGGCAAAGTCAAGTTCCTGAAGGGAAGCAGTAATCAGGTAGCAGGCTGAGAATGCATACAGTTGAAGCAGTGGAATGGAGATGCAGACACCCAGCAATGATGGGAGTGGGTCCCAGTTTGGTAGCCTGGGTGAAACACTGGTTGGACAACAGGACACAGCGAGTAATAGTAAATTGAGTTTACAGTGAAGAAAGAAGGGTTACTAAAGGGGTATCGCAGGGTTCAGTACTGGGGCCACTCCTTTTTAATGTCTTTATAAGTGACATTGCAGAGGGACTGGAAGTGAAAGTTTGTCTCTTTGCAGATGACACAAAGATCTGCAACAAGGTTGATACACAAGGTGGGGTGGAAAGGATCAAAAGGGACTTGGCAAGGTTGGAGGAATGGTCAAATGTATGGCAACTTAGATTCAATGCAAAGAAGTGCAAAGTAATGCACCTGGGAAACAAAAACCCATGGGAACAGTATACAATGGGGGTGAGATACTGACAACAACAAAAATGGAAAGGGACCTAGCGTAGTCATATCAGATGACTAAGGTGGGCCAGCAATGTGAAGGCAATGGGAAGGCTGGGGGATACTGAGATGCATAGGGGAGGCATCACCAGTAGAAAACAGGAAGTTGTTGGCCTCTGTACGGACAGTTGGTAAGACCACATCTGGAGTACTGTGTACAGTTCTGGAGATCCCATCTCCATAAAGACATAGACAGGGTGGAGGCTGTTCAGAGGAGGGCACCCAAAATAACCAAAATGATGCAGGGTCTGCATCAGAAGACATATTAAGAAAGACTAAAGGAACCTAAGATGTATAGCCTCGAGGAGAGGAGGGAGAGAGTGGACGATAGAAACTTTCAAGTACATCAAGGGAATCAACAAAGTCCAAGAGGGTAGCATCTTTCAGAAGAAGAGATGTTCAAGAACAAGAGGGCACAATTTGAAGATGGGGGGACAGTTCAGAGGTAATGTTAGGAAGTATTTCTTCACAGAAAGGGTTGTGGATACATGGAACAGCCTTCCTGAGGAGGTCGTAGAGTCCAAAACTGTAGGGGAATTCAAGAATGCATGGGACAGACATAAGGCAATTCTAGTGGTGGGGTAGGAGGAAGTAGGTTGTTGGTTAACTAGGATCTGCAGCTTATCCATTAGGTAGGGAAATGGACAGACTAGGTGGGCCAAGTGGTCCTTATCTGCCGTCAAATTCTATGTTTCTATGTTTCTATGATGGCTGAGGCAGGATGATCTTGACTTGAGGCTGCCAGGCAGAAGTAGAATGATGATGATGAAGGCATATGGGGTGAAGAAGTTCAGTTCCCGAAGGGAAGCAGCAACTGGTATGAGGTAGAGAAGGCATGGTAAGACTTGATAGATTATAGACATGGCTCCCATCCCTGGTGGTCAGGGCATGCTAACCTGCACTCGATGCTGCCAAGCAGAGTTAGGGACAGAGGATGTCAGGTTGGTAAGTATGAGGTAGTGGCTGTAATGGAATCCCATCCCAGTAGACAAGGGAAGCCCACCTTCACTCAGCACCTCAGAAGATGCGAGTTTGGGACGGAATCCAGAGAACTGCTGGTATGGGCTGGCTGAAGGCGCAGAATGCTGCTGTAGACAGGGTAGGTTAGGAAACAGAAACAAGACAGGCATGATGAATAGGACACATGTATGGTAAGACACACATAGCATGAGAGGAATTGATGGCACAAAAACAGGCATGCCATGGTGAGGAAGGGACTAGCCGTGGAGCAAAACAATGGAAGGAAAGGCAGACCCCACTGGAAACAAAGGCGGGAACCAGGGAAGAGAAATATGTAAATGTAGGTAACTGAGGCCATAGGCAGTAGGGTTGGATGAGTGGGAGCAACTAGGTTCAGTAGAGTGGAGCACACGGGAGCACCCCTACTAACATCCTGTGGTAGTGCAGTACAAATGGTCCAGTATATGGATGGATACTAGCATCCAGCCAAGAGACAGTGAAACAGGACGAATGGGATGGGGGCTTTTGTTATTTCTGTTGTTTCGATGTGTCCTTATTGTTGATTTTTATCTCTAATGTGCTAGTAAATTGACAGGCAGTTATAGATCCAATACAATTTAAGGGAGACCTCATGTTAATTTCCAAAGCCTGCAGTTAGTGCAGTGTACCTTGACTGGTACACAGAAGGCAGTTTGGCCTGATTGTTACACTCCAGAGCAGCAAATGGGATGGTCTAAATCCTACTCAAGACACTCATTGAGTGACCTCAAGCAAGTAACTTTTCTGATGCCTTTCGTTAGTGCAGGGGGCCCTGGCTTGCTTACTAGAGAGGCAGTTTGCCTTGATAGCTGCAGTGCAGATCAGTGAACCAGAAGACACAGGCTTAAATCCCACTCGAGGCATTTATTAACTATGTGACCTTGAGCAAGAAATGAGAAACAAAAGTTGCACAAGGTATCAGGTGCTCACAGAATGCACATCCATTGTAACAAACAAAAAACAAGGTACACTTGACAGAAAATACACCAGGAAGTGCAGAGGCTGACACAAACTCAAAGAAACTATGTAACAGTTATGATGCTATGTCATGCTTGTGCAAAGAAACCAAGTATGGCAATAAAATATAACCGGGACCTCCCTCTGGTAGTGCATATTACGTTAGTTCAATTATGGCAGCCACAGAATATCTCCCATTTACCTCACGGTGGAGAACAAGGGCCCAAGTAAACCAACTGACCAGGGCAGCAAAACGTAATTTGATGTGTGGGGAGCAAGAACATGGAGGTCAAAGGGTGTATTGTCTCGCAACTCCACGGGCTAGGACAATGGCCAGGGGAAAGTGCTGAATAAACAAATATCGAGCTGTACTTACTGCACGGGGGGACAGACAATCGTTGCAATGGCAGGGAAGAGTGAGGGATTCCAGTAAACCAGCAAAATCTAAAGAGGCTGGATATATGCACTGATGCTGCAAGTATTGCAATGTGTAGGCTGACCCCAAGAGCCACAGGAGTTGAGGAGGAGAGAGAGGAGCTCCCAGGGACAGAGGGGAAATGGGTGTGCCACAGAAGGGAAGTACCAGGACAATGGTGGGGAAGGAGCGCTCATGGCACAGAGAAGCAGACACAGAATGTAGCAGGACCCCAAAAAGAAATACTGATGGGGGGAACCCGTCACCCAAGGCATAAACACAACAGATCCCCAGACGAGGACAAGCTCAAATCAATGGTTGGGGCAACAGCGGGACTGGAGAGGAGTGAAGGAGAAAACGGGGATATGGAACAACACCACTGGAAGAGGAGAAACCAGCCAAGAGGGGAGAAAGACAAATGACATGGTAAAAAGCAAAACTACAGGAGGGAAACGTTGGGGGGGGGCACAGAATGTAGGGAAAATGAATGAAACAAAGCAGCAGATGTGCAGAAACAGCACAGCCACACAAGCCATGCAGGGAGCTCAGGACAAAAAAACACTCCCTAAGCAAGGGAGGTATGTTTGTGATGGGTTTTAGTAGAGGATGTGGGAGCAGCTAGTCCCCACATTAAACCTCAGGCTTAAGCCCTCCCATTCTTTTGGTATGCTTGTCTCTAGGGATAGAAGTTAGGAAGTTCATGGGTTCTAGTCCCACACCAGGAACTCAGGTCATCACCCAGTACTGACACTGTAGTGCACTATTATATGGCATTACACTGTTGAGAAAAAAAAAAAAACTTGGCTTGGTGTGCCTTTCTTGCCACGCATATGTAAATCAGTAATGTGCGATATTCTATTCTTAGCAATGTGCAATATTTTATATAAATTAAATTTATTTTCTAAGATGTCTTTCCTTGCTCTAACTTTGTTAGGTGTTACTGAGCCCATACTAATAACTGTGTGTATTGGGGCATATCATGGTTCTCCATAAATTTAGGGCCACAGAGCCATCAGTTCACTGTGGGCCCCCAAAACTGTAAAGCTGGTCCTGCTTGGAAGATGGGATCAATAGGTCTCCTGGTCGATTGGTGGGAAAGTGGAGTGTAGTGAAGGGACTACTGGGGGTGGGGGCTTGAAGCAAAATGAGCTGGTTTGGCTTGGTAATCTGTCCTATTGGTGTGGCTTGTGGGGGAAGTTTAGCGATGGGCCTCCTGGTCTGCCTGGTGGGGAGGGTTTGGAATGAAGGGCATACTGGTGCGACTGGGAGTTTGTGGAAGTGATGGTGTCACCGGTTGGCGTTGTGTGCTTGGGGGGGTCTTGGAGCTGATGCCATGCTTGCTGGCCTGGCTTTGAAATCTGGCCTGAGTGTTGCTTGAAGGGGGGCGATTGGATTGATTAACCTCTGGGTTGGTTGGGGGAGGTAGCGTGAAGGGCATACTTGGGGGACTTGAAGTGAAAGCAGTTGGTCTGGCTTGGGAATCTGGCCTGTTGGTGTGGCTTCTGGGGAAGTGAAGCAGCGTGCCTCCTGATTGGGGGGTTCTGTTGGGGGAGTGTTGTGGAAGTAATGGTGCCTCTGGTGTTGTATGTGGGACGGAGGGACTTGTCTGGCCAAAGTTTAATACATTTGTGTAAATCACTTTTTTTTCTTGTTGTGAGTAAAAAGGTAGTGGATGTATTAGGTGCAAGTTTAGCTTTGAAGGGGAGGTGTTTAATTTATAGGGGGCCAAGTAACTCCCTCAAAATATTTTTGAAAACTTTAATAAATTTTGTAACTGTAAAAAAAATATATAAATATGGAAGGTTTCAATCTTTGGGACAGGCTCAGGAAGGGTGCTATACTAAATTAAAAATCTGTCTGTCCATCTGCCTCTACCTCTGGCTACTAGGGGTTTACTGCATTGTGGGAGGCACTCAGGAGTGTTTTTTTTTTTAGGTGACATTGCACCAGAGAGAGGGTAGAAGACACAACTAGAGCTAAAGTGGATAGCCAAACTGTTATTATACCTCTTTGTTGTATGCTCATCCCTTCTCATGATCTCACTCCACAACATTTATGGCATGAGCCTAACCCCAGTGGGGGATTAGAACCCACAACCATTTTGCCTAGAGGCAAATGTGCTACCAACTGAGCCACACTGACATCTGCTAGCCAGGACCACAGTCTTGCTTGAGACAAGAGACCTGGTGACAGAAAAAAAATTCATAAATGGTAGCAACCTATCTTATCTCCAAAATGGTCTGTTCCCTTATCTTGTATTTTGTTTTAACAGCATGTGTCAATCCTTTGTGCAATACAGTTGCCAGTGTGAACATTTTATGGCCGAATTTTCTGGATTAGAGATACATGCGGTTTCTGCTTCTTCATATTGATCAAGAAGTTGTTTTAGTTTTGACAGTTTTTTTTAAAGAAAATAAAAGGCTAGTTATTTTGCTCATGATATTGGTTGTTTGTAACAAGCCAAACAAGGCTTTAAAAGCAGCCCAATAGTGTCAAAATGACCCTCAAAATGCACCAGAATGCATCTAAACTTGATAGCTTCTGGGGGTCTAGACGCCCCCAGACCCCCAGCCTATAGGTTGGGAGGGGGGGGCGTGGTTCATGGTCAGAGACCCCACACTTCTAAATTTAGCATTACACCACTGCATAGTTTAATACATTAATCCACAATCCATACATTCATTCTACAGTTCAGTAAGTTACTGAACTGTGGAATTAATGTATGAGCTGGGATTAATGAATTATGCTGCAGAAAGAAATTCTGCAGAACTGATCATTGAACTATGGAATGATTACATGTACTGTGGAATGATCTATTAAAATGTGGAATAAAACTCCTCAAAATCGTCATTCCGCAGTTCATGTATATTATGCTGCAGTTCAGCCATAAAGTTCAGTGGAACAGTGTGAAAATTCACAAAACACATTCAGAAGATTTCGATCTCACCAAAGGGGAAAGTTTGGGAAATTTCATGAAATTTACACAATTTCTCAAAAATTCATAACTTTCACCCAGCTTACCATTTACAATCCACACACTGCAACTGTTGAAACAAGGCACGCAAAAGAATTTCACAGTGATGTAATGTGTGGAAGTTGACACCAGGCCTGTAACAAGAAACATACTGTACGCATAAAGAAACAAGCATTTGTTAATGCCGAATGTTGTCTTGCTGACATTGGCATCAGCAGCACAGGAGTTGAACAGATGCATAATAGGAATGGCAGTGAAGTATGAATGTGACATCAAACCACACATCACCCTACAGAGACTGACAGGCACAGAGGTGGCATTTCAGCTCACCCTACCCTGCAGTGCGACAAATATCATGTTGCGTCTTGGGGTCCTCGGGCCTTACGCTCACCCTATTCAGCCATAACACTCATGGCATTTTACCTCACCCTATCCTGCAAACACCGACAAGTGCTGAGGTGTGCCTTGGGGTGTTCGTCTTTAAAGTCACCCTATTTCATAAGGACATATGCTGAAATGGGTGCAGCATAGGAGAATGGGGTGAACTGTGTGACCAAAGAGTCCAAGGTGCACCTTGATGTCTGTCAGTGGCTTGAGGGTGGGGGGGATGGTATGGCATGAGCATGACAGCCGACAATGCAAAGACATACCCCTGATGCCTATCAGTCTGTACAGGGTGGGATGTTATGGTTAGAAACCCTAATGTCCTGGCCATTTGTTGGTATTTGCACTACAAATTTGCAACACAGCATTTTTGTGACCCACACCTCATGAAAGTGTTTGGGACCTCTGCTCATGAATGAATCAATCAATCAAAATCTTTATTTACCCAGGTGATCACCATTGAGCAAGCTCATTTACATGGTGGACCTGCAGTTTGCAAGGATGAGGGTACAGAACAGAGTACAAGTAAAACATACATAAAACAACAGTAGCAAGACGTATGTAACAAAATATATACAGTGTAGAAATAAAGGTAAATAATATATACAGAGATGCCTTTATAATCCTATCCATCAATAACATGTTCATAGCCTGTAAAGGAGTCTCTGGGATATGGAAAAGTGCATGCGCAGGAGGCAGGAACACTGGCAGAAAGATTCTGGGATACTAAGCAGGTGGTATCATGGCATAAGAGTGGTCAAAGGGGGGTGTCTTGCAGTGAGGACATAGTACCGGTGGGACTGGAATGGACTGAGGTGAACTGGTAGTACCAGTGGGACTAGAATGGACTGAGGGAGGGGGGAGTAATCTTGGAAAGGGAACACTTAGTTTGAACAGGAAGGACTTAGATTGAGAGGAAACGTCAGCTGGACAACTAGGAACGGTGGAAACAATTACAGAGCTCCACAAATGATTTGGCATACAGGGTCTTGAATATAGCACGACTAACAGGGGTGCTAAGTCTCAGCGATTTTTGTATCCTATTCTAAAGCGTGGGCAGGACAAAGCTTATGGCTGCTCCTCTAAAGTGGGTACCGACCCTAGGTACTTTCAGGGGAAACCAGAGATTGACTTCTCAAGGCATAATTCCCAATCATGCTTAGTGGGAGACAGTCAGCAATGTATTGTGGGAGTTTCTTGGTAATTTCTGTCATTGATTATAGCATTGTCAGTGGTAATTTTGGAGGGAAGCAGATTTCCTGGAGAATGACCAGTCAGTTCTTTTAGTGTGGACCAGAACTTGGTAGGGCATTTCGATGCAGAATCCAGCCCAGATCCGTAAACATTGGCCTTGGCCTCTCTGACCATCTTAGTGCAGGCATTTCTAGCTGTCCTGAAGAGACACCAGTCTTCGTCTGTATGTGATTTGTGAGACTTTTTCCAGTGTTGATCTCTTTTTTGTAAGGCAGCCTTGAGGTCTGCTGAGAACCAATGACATGTTCTAGCTTTTAAATGTGGTTTTACCAGAGGAGCATGGTTATTTAGGGCACTCATTATAATTTCATGGACGATGTCACAGGCATTACTCACCGATTTAGTAAGGTAAAAACTCTGCCAGTGCAAAGAGTGTTTTAATTCATTGAAGTATGCGAGAGGATCCAAGTTCCGTCAAGACCTTTTAGTGGAAAATTTAGATGTTGGTGAGGGTTTAGCGTCAGCTCTTATACCAGCAATAAAGCAGTGGTCACTAACATCAGCAGAAAAAATTCCGTCATGGGAAAAGAATATGGTTTGCTTACGAGAAGGATATCCAATAGGGTGCTGTTCATTGGGTTTTTCTTGTTAATGCGAGTTGGCTCAGTAATAAGTTGTGTGAACCCATGGGAATCACAAAATTGCTTCATGGGTAACGAGACCTTAGTCAACCAATCATAATTAAGGTCTCCTAGAATAATTGTTTCAATGGGGACAGAGCCCATAATAGATGACAGATGGGACAGGAGCTGAGGCCCCATGGCTGGTGGTCTGTAACAGCCTATGACATGGAAAGCCATTGATGGGAAAGTTCTACTTTAAGGGACAAACATTTGAATCCACCTGCAATAGAGGTAGAGTCTAGGATGTACACTGGCAATTTGTTTTTGACGTAGATGACTTCTCCACCTCCCCTGGTCTGCCTATCGGCTCTAAATAGGAGGTAGTTAGGGATGTTAACCTCTCTGTCTGGGGTGGATGCCCGAAGCCAGGATTCAGAGAGCACAAGTAAGTCTGGTGCGGTATGAGTAATCCATGCCTGGACTGATGTAAATTTCTTTAAAAGACTGCAAACCTTTGCATGCTTAAAGCTGACTCCTTTCAGTCTTGTAAGGTTGGATGGAGATGAAAGAGCTTTTGTGGGACCAGAGTTGAGTTCAACATTACCTGAACACAAAAGTAGTAGGAACACAATTTTCCTTAGGGTAGTGAGGAGTAGTTTGAAAGCACGAACCTTTCTGCATCTAGTATAAGTCTGAGTGCAGGGGTCCGGAGTCCAAAGTTTCCCCTTGTGCTGACCTAGGGATGCATAGCCTATGGTCCAGCCAGAATAGCATTAAGATGTGTAGATTGTGGGTGGGTAGGGTGAGGGGCCACATATTGGTAACAAGGTAGCAGTCCCACCTCGAGAGGAGATTCCACAAAGTGAGAAGGGTGCGGGAGTAATGTGGTGGCAGCATAAGTTATATGCAGTATTAATATAAAGGCAGTCTAGCAGTGGTAGGCATGACTCTATGTTGGGGTCAATTCTGCTCGAATGGTCTGTCACGTAGTGTACCATACATAAGCAGGTAAGTAATTGAAACCACATGAGGACTGCCATGGCCACTCAGCTGATCAGTGGCACTGTGATTTTGTTAATCTGTCCAAAATGTTGATTTCTCACAGAGACCATGCCATTCTGTGCCAGATGTGGGAAAACACCATTCGGGCAGGATGTGAAAAATGACAGCTATACCCTTAATAGGTAGGTGTGAAGAGAAGGCACTGTTGAAAATCTTGAATGAAAATATTCAAAATGCTCAAATTTAGGAGCATACATATAAACTGAGCAATGCACACTCGTAACAGTCATTTAGTGGAATTATTTCACCAAATTTTCAACATAGGCATTTTAGGACCTCTGCTCATGAACATTGTCATTATGGTTTTCTTCATCTGTCCTGATCATTGATTTCCCACTGTGACCGCGTCATAGTGCACCACTTGTCCAAAAACACATTTCGGGCAGGATCTGAAAAATGACAGGTGTTCTGTTCATAAGCACATGTGCAAAATTGACAATATTGAAAATGCTGAGCGAAAATATTACAAATTGTTGAAGTTATGAGTGCATGTGTAACATAGCACGCTTGTAACATAGTCATTTTATGGACTTTTATCACCAAATTTTCAACATAGGCATATGGGGACCTCTGCTCATGAACAGTGTTAATGTGATTTTTCTAATCTGTCCTGAACATTGAATTCCCACAGCGACCATGCTTTTTTGCGCTGGTAGCATGAAAACACATTTCAGACAGGATGTGAAAAATGACAGCTGCACTGTTCATAAGGAGGTGTGAAAAAATGCCAATGTTGAAAATCTGGAGTGAAAATGTTACAAATTGGTGAAGTTACCGGTACGTGTGGAAACCGCACAATGCACGCTCATAACATAGTAATTTTTTGGAATTGTTTCACCAAATTTGCAACACAGGCTTTTTGGGAGGCCACCTCATGAACAGCAACACTGTCATTTCATTATTCGGTCCTAAAAAGTGATTCTGTGCAATGACCGCAAAATCACCTTTTGGGAATGAACAATGACATGACGGTGACTGAATTCATGAGGAGTCCCAAAAACCCCATGTTGAAAATTTGGTGGCAAAAGTCAAAAAAATGGCTGAGATAGCCACATAAGCTGAAGGACACCCATTTATGTCATTATACAGCTTACTGGCATTTCTTCAGTTCACAGTCGGCTTTGAAGAGTGCAGACGTGTTCCCGGTCCACCGAAGATTGGCATGCTGGGCTCTGGAGGTAAGTGGGGAGGCAGGGTGTGCAGAGCGTGAGTGTGGGTTGGGGGAGGGGCCACAAGACTCAACAAGGGACTATTTTCTGTTTTACAGGTTAAAAAAACAAAACATTGTGGGACTTTTTTTTTCTTTACAGGGACATTTGGCATGCTGGGGTGTGCTCCCAGCATGTCACCTGAGTTTTTATTGGGGGGACTGTAGCTGATGGGAGGATTGGGCACCCTCACCGGCCATACAGAGTTGGGGTGGATCGCCTGAGCTGAGGGGGATTGGGCAGTCCCTCAGCACACAAGAAATGGGGGGGTACATTATGCCGATGGGGATTGGGCACCCCCATCGGCAAATTAACTTAGGAGGAGGCATGCCGATGGGGGGATTGGGCACCCTCATCGGTATTCAGATGGAATGTGTTAGGTGGCGGATATCCCTCGGCTTCTGTGGGGACTATGAGAAGCCAACGGGGAAGCCGTCACCATGTTGCTTGATGGGGTCACCAGACGAGACAAGCAGTAATTGGCTTATGCAATCAGGAACCACCCTGTGGCACTCCCTGATTGCAGTGGCTAATTTCTTTCAAGGTCGTGGCATGTTTCTCAACTGCTGTCATTGACAGCATGCTATGCCTTTGGCACCACAGAGCCCAGCCACAAAAAGCAGTGGTGCCATTGGCTGCAGCAGGACCCCACCTCCAAAACCTGCATCTCCACTGAAACAACCACAATATGTTGTCTGTGCATCGTGTGCAAGACAACATAAAAAGTAGCAATAACATACATTTTGCCACATGCATCAGTGAAATGTGAATAAATCCATAAACCACCAACTCATAGGATGGTTGATTCACTTGAGGAAGTGATAAAACTTGACTGACTTGAAACTAGAACTGTAGGGCAAAGGGATACTCCAGCAAAAATGGAATCATCATTTTGAGCTGCTACATACAGGATATCTTTGGCAAAAAGTGATCACCAACATTTTTGTTCTTCAGATTGGCATGAACCTGTGATTGGCCATGGAGACAAAGCCAAGACACATATCACACCTCAACAGGGATTCTAGAGTCATCCCCTTGAAAAAAAAAGGGAAGTAGTTTGAAAGACAGAAACTGAAAACACCGAGAATCAGGAGCCTGAGACTGACTTTTCAAAACTCGAAATCCCAGTACTCGGTAATTGCCCACGGCAGAGTTTGTAATCATAAATAAGGGCATTGTGAGGGGTGCGGAGGGGCAAAGCAACCCAAAACATGAAGAAAACCTCCGCCGTGGGCTATTACTGGATGTCAGGATTCTGAGTTTCGGGAAGCCAATCTCAGGCTCCTGACACTCTGTCTTTTCAGTTTCTGTCTTTTGTAATATATCCCAGAATAGCTGTAGGAGTCTAAGAAACCATACAGTACAGCAAAAGAAAAGGGTCCCAAAAATACATTCAGTGGTCAAAATTATACAATCACTTAAGAGAACTATGAGTAAACAGATGGAAATCTAAATTATAGATCTAGAGGAGCTGTAAGCCTGTGCTACACAAAGAGGGAAATAATCTGTCCACACAAAAATATATTTTGTTATCTTACCTAGAGCCTATGCAGTCATAGACTTTGACAGCAGATAAGTACCACTTGGCCCACCTAGTCTGCCTATTTCCCTATGTACCGGATAAGCTGCAGATCCTAGTTAACCAGCAGCCTATGTTTTCCTACCCCCCACAAAAATTGCCTTATGTCTGTCCCATGCATTCTTGAATTCTCCCAAAGTTTTAGACCCCACAATCTCCTCAGGAAGGCTGTTCCATGTGCCCATCACCCTCTCTGTGAAGAAATACTTCCTCACATTGCCCCTGAACCACCCCCCCATCTTCAAATTGTGTCCCCTTGTTCTTGCACATCTCTTTTTCTGAAAGATTCTAACTTCTTTGACTTTGTTGATTCCACTGAGGTACTTAAAAGTTTTTATCATGTTCCCCCTCTCCATCCTTTCCTCAAAGGTATACATATTAAGCACTTTTAGTCTCTATCTCTTCTTATGGCTTCTGTTGCAGACCCTGCACCATTTTGGTTGCCTCCTCTGGACTGCCTCCATGCTGTCTATGTCTCTACAGAAATGGGGTCTCCAAAACTGTATGCAGTACTCCAGGTGGGGTCTCACCAACTGTCTGCACAGAGGGTTAACAACTTCCTGTTTTCTACTGGTGATGCCTCTCCCTATACATCCTAGAATCCCCCAGTCCTCCTTTCTGCCTTCTCACATTGCCTACCTACCTTAAGGTCATCTGATATGACTACTCCCAGGTCCCTTTCCATTTGTGTTGTTGTTAGTGCCTCCCCCCATTGTGTACTCTTCCCCTGGGTTTTTGTTTTCCTGGTGTATTACTTTGTAGTTTTTTGCATTGACTCTAAACTGCCATATTTTATTTTATCGTATAAGGTTTTTTATTAGATATTTTCTTTTTGCCATACAATAATAATCCTTGTAGTCATGTACTAAATACAGAGATATAACCAAGTAAAGGATAGAAAGTACTAATATAGTATCTGTTGTATGCCTGCATCACATATCTTATACACTATTCTCCATCAATGTGTAAATGTTTGGAATTAGTATTTTAAACAAACTTACATATCGAGCAGGAAAAGGTCAATGCTTTCACCCTGAATTAACTTTTTCATAATCCATGTATTGGGGAGTGGGGGGATCTCAGTACTTCCATATCTGCCTATAATCTTAAGATAAAGGTGCTAAGGGGATTTCCAGCTGTGCTGGGATTTTGAGAAAATCACACTGGAGGTAGAGTCCCCATTTAGCACAAAATAGGTGCATGTTTTTCCCTTGCAAAAAAGAACAACCTTTCAAAAAGGGAAAGGCGAACTACAGCTGCATGCCACTTAGTTCTGCTGGGTATTTTTGGCTGATGCCAGTGCATAAGTAGAAGGCACTTAGCTTCCAGTATGGAGGAGAGAGTCCAATGCTGCAGGGGTTTAGGAAGGGTCTCCACCTGACCTGTGTCCCCTAGCAGTACCATGGAAGCACTAAGGGTAACCGATGATTTTAACACCTGCAACAGATCAGTAGCTACCATAGTCCAAAACAAAGTAAGAGAGGGACAGGACCAGAGTATGTGCTCAATGTGGGCATCTGCGTATGAACAGCACCAACAATGGCTATGGCTATGTAATCACGCCTATGAAGAATCATTGGAGTATGATACCAAAATAGTAAGATTTTTAGCTGTATGAAATGACTATTGGAGTCTTTGTGTGTGTGGTGTATGCCTTTACAATAGGAATGCCAGTGCTCCTCAGAGATTGGTACCCCTAACAATTTTTCCCATTGCAACCTGAATTTCTGTATGGGGTTTGGTTGTTAATCTCTCCAGGTACTGTAAAAATGATCCATAAGGCCCTTTCGGGTATCACAGGGGTAGAGGTCAGTTAGCCTTTGCCACTGTGTGCTGTCTACGCTTTTGTTAAGAAGGGGTAATAGGGCACTATGGATCTGTAGGTAATGCCAAAAATCTTTGTGTGGCAAAGCAAATTTATTCTGCAGCTGTTCAAATGAGACCAAATGTTTAGTCCTGGGAAGAACAGATCTTGGATTGTCCTGATACCATGTTGCTGCCATGACGGCCAGCTTACCCCGGCTTCTTCAGTCTGAATGAGATTGTTAGGCCACAAGGGGGAGAATTCTATCGGAGGGTACTGTACCTATTTTGACATGTGAGACTTAGAGAACAAGAGCTTTCAGGCTCGAGCAGTATATATGATTATGGAGGGAGTTGTGGGTCAATTTTTGAGTACAGTGTTAGGAGATTGTAGAGTGTAGTGGGACTCACTGAAGCAGTTTCCAGATGAACCCAGAGAGGTGTCACCAGATTCTGTGCTTCAAATTACCTGGTCGCTTGAGCTGCCTGGCATACTAAATGATACCATAAAACCAGGTACATTGAGGCCACCTTAGACCAGTGTGCCCTAGTTTTTTGTCTGCTCCATCTTGATGGTTAATAGTCCCAAATAAAGTTAGATGCCAACTTTTTCAGAGATTGGAAAAGTTTTGCTACGAGAGGGATGGGTAGATTGTTGAAAGAAACATAACCTGTAGTAAAAACAACATATGAATAGCAGCCACCCTACCTGGGAAGGACAGTTTAAGTCTGCACCACCTCTCCACTTCTATGGACAACTGAGCGCATAGTGGGGAGATGTTAGCAGTCTCAAGAACTGTCCATTTAAAGGGTATTTGAATCCCTAGGTAATTAAAGCTTTGGTCAGCCCATGATAGGTTGGTGCCCTGTATGCACTCCCTCATACAGTGAGAGTTTAAGGGTACCAGAATAGTCTTTTTTTGATTTATCCGGAGGCCTGAGAGTGTAGCAAAATCTTACAAAAGAAGAAGTATCTCAGGAATTGCTTGCCAAGGATTAGTTAGAGTTAATAGAAGGTCATCTGCGTACGCCATAGGAACATAGGAATGCCCATCACTTTCAATACCTTGTGTCAGTGGGTCTACAGTGATAGCCCAGATAAGAGGGTCCAGGGCAACCAGGAACAAGAGAGGGGAAAGCAGGCAACCCTGTCGGGTACCTCTATGGAAAGAGAAGGAAGGGGAAACATCACTGTTTGTAAGAATACATACCATGGGAGAGGAGTACAAGGTGTGTACCCACTGCTTAACATATGGCCCAAAACCATACACCTTTAAGGTTTCGTGTAAGTAGCCCACTCTACAGAGTCGAATGCCTTAGCAAAGTCAATTGCTAAGGCAGCCATTGGATGTGGGGTTTTAGATGCTAGCCATTTAAGGCTGAGTAAGAGGCGTGTGTTGTCTACTCCTGTTTTTCCATTCATGAAACCAGCCTGTATGGGGTGTATAATTGAGGGGAGCACCAAGCTCAATCTAGTGGCTACCGCTTTTGCCAGGATATTAGTGTCAACTGATAACAGTGATATTGGCCTAAAATCCGCACAGTCTAGCAGGTCTGATGATTTTTTTGGTAGGTGGGTGATAAGAGCATCCCTCATGGTTGGTGGGAGGATACTTTTATTATGCGAGTCTTGAAGGGTCAGTTGGAATGGAAGGAGAATGTCAGAGCCTAGTGCCTGGTAAAGTTCCACAGACGTGCCACCCAGACCTGGGGCTTTCCCACGTGCCATTTTTGCGAGAGCAAGAAGCAGTTCCTTACAGGATAAGGGTGCCTCTAATTGAGTCACTTGCTCAGGTGATAGGGATGATAGTTGAGCTTGGTGACAGAAACTAAGTACCTTCTGTCCTAAATCTTTGGGACTCACTGTAGAACGGGACTGGTACAGGGACTCATAGAACAGCAGCATTGTTTGATTGATATCTTTTGGGGTAGATGCTATTGATCCCGATGAGGAGCGGAGAGAGTGTATCCACGTGGCAGCCTGCTGCTTACGCAGGTGGTAGGCCAAGAGCTTGCCAGACCTCTCTCCATTGGCCCAGAAGTCTTGTTTGGATCATAGGAGGAGCCACTCAGCTTTTTGATGTAGTATGACATTGATATGGTATTTAAGGTTAAGAATTTTATGATATGTCATTATCCACATTTGTCTGTAAAGCAGACTTCAATCTCTGTTCTAATCTAACTCTGCCTGCAGTGAGGTGAGATTGGCTTTTCTTGCTTTATCACGGGCTGCTGAGAAGGCAATGATGCGCCCCTGCAGAACCACCTTAAAAGCATCCTAGACTATGCTGGAGATACACCACAGCCTGAATTCAGGAAAACATAATCCTTTGTAGCCTGTATAAGCATTTGCCCGAAAGCTGGATCTTTGAAAAGCAGTGGATTACAGTGCCATTGAACTCTATGGGCAGGTTGATTAGAGAGAAGGTATGAAAACCTGATCGGGGAATGGCCTGATATTACTATCGAGCCAATTCCAGTGCCAGTGATACCTCTTACAGCAAGATCGTTTACCAGCCAAAAGTCTATGCAGCTGTGCATTTGATGTGGGGTAGAATAGAATGTATAACCTCTATCAGTGGAGTGTTCACTGTGCCAAGCATCTACCAGAGCCCACTCTTCTTGCAGATCAGTAAGGGATTGTCTCGCTTTAGGTGTGGCATGTGAGGTAGGTGTTGACTTGTCTAGGAATATATCCTCAACCAGCTTAAAATCACCTCCCAACATGATGGGAAGGGGAGGACCATCTATTTGTAATGCTGAGATTGTCTGACTCCCCGCTGGGAAAAAATCTGTGTGCTCACGGTTGGGGGCATACAAGTTACCCAAAATCAATGATCCCTCCCATGATGTTAGTCATACTACTAGCCATCTGCCTTGGTCATCCTTCTTTACACAATCACTTTTCGGTGCAGAGGCATGTCGGAGCAGGATGGCTACCCCTTTGGACTTAGTAGAAGAGGAACTAGCCACCATCTCACCTACCCCAAAATTTCTTCATCCATATGTTTGTTTTAGCTAAGAAATTGCTTCCTGAAGAAGAGCTACTTTGTCTTCAGGGACCTTAAATGTTGCAAGACCTTTGTTCTTTTGATTGGGTGATTGAGTCCCTTGACATTCCAGGATACCCATGTATAGGTCTGGGATGGGGGTTCAGCACCATGTCTTCTGTCAGTGAAAAGGAAAATGTGTACTTACTCATGTCTAAAGGGGAAAAGAGTAGATTTGTAGAATTTAGTGTCATATTACAGTACCCTGCATGAAACAGCATGGCCTAGCCAAGTAACAAAGTAAGCTGGGGTGGAAGCATTGCCAGGAAGTGAGCAATAACCTTATCTTTGATATATTAGAGTACTGCAAAAATGATCAGAAAAAAACAACAATTAGTTACAGAAATGATGAACCAATGGTAAACTGACCTATAGATAACCAAGCTAGTGTCACTAAACTGAACACTTTAGTGTGTCTTATCTATGAGAGTAGAGATCACTGCAATCGAGGGTATATTATCACCCACAGCTATGCTAGCTCCATCACTCAGTACAGGGTTGTATAACATGTGTGATCACTCAGGTAGAGTCAGCCCAAGCCAAGTGAACATCCATGGTTGGTCACTCTGACCCCATGGGGGGGGGTACTAAGACCACCCACCATCTGATATGTAAGCAGTGCAACTATAAAACTGTAAAACCACTTACACTATATGCTAAAGTAATAACTGGCGTTTGCACAACATTGACTTAAACTGCCTTATTTTTGACCATTCCTCCAGTCTTGCCAAGTCCCTTCACATCCTTTGCACCCCTTCTTGTGTATCAACCCTGTTGCAGATGTTTGTGTCATCTACAAAGAGGCATACTTTTCCTTCCAGCCCCTCTGCAATGTCAACTATAAAGATGATAAAGAGGACCAGTCCCAGTACTGAACCTTGTGGTACCCCACTAGTAACACCCCTTTCTTCAGAGTGTACTCTGTTTACTACCTTCTGGGTCCTGTTGTCCAGCCAGCTTGTTACCCAGGCTAACATCCTGGGACCCACTCCCAGGCTGGCTAACTTGTTTATAAATCTTTTGTGTGGGACTGTGTCAAATGTCTTGCCAAAGTCTAGGTAGGCCATATCCGCTGCCCCTCCCAGGTCTACTACTTCAGTTACCCAGTCAAAGAAAGCTATTAGATTCATCTGACATGACCTTCCCTCTGTGAATACATGCTGCCTTGGGTACTGCGCCCCACTGGCCTCTAGGTACTCAACAATTCTTTTTCAGAAGTGATTCCATCATTTTCCCTACCACTAAGGTCAAGCTAACAGGTCTGTAGCTTCCTGCTCCCACATTTGTGAAGAGGAATCACATCTGTCCTCCTCTAGTCCTCAGGTACCACACCATTCTCCCATGATTTGCTAAAAAGGGTAGTCAGTTTTGTCACTAGTTCTCCCCTTAGTTCTTTTAGAATTCTGGGGTGAATCCCATCAGGTCCCATTGCTTTGTTCACTTTGAGTTTGAGGAGCTCCTTCATGATCCTTTCTTCTGTAAATGGACTGGTATCGACCCCCCCCCCCGTCCATAGTGCTTTTATTGTTTGGTTTAGGTACCTTCCCCTCTTCTTCTTTTGTGAATACTGAGCAAAAATGTTTGTTCGGTATCTCTGCCTTTTCACAGTCACCCTCTGCCCACCCCCACCCCCTTTTTAAATCTCACTATCCCTCCCTTGGTTTTTCTTCTCTCCCTGATGTACCTAGAAAAGGTTTTATCTCCCTTCTTAACTGAGTTGGCTATCTTTTCCAACGTTTGGGCCTTTGCTATTCTGACTGCCTTCCCTGCTTCCTTCTGCTCTAACTGATACAGTTCTCTGTCCTGTTCCTTCTGTGATTCTTTGTACTTCCTGAATGCTATCTTTTTCTCCCTAACTTTCTTTGCCACCTCCTTTGAGAACCATAGTGTTTTTTTACTTTATTTTGTTTTGTTTATTTGCTTCACACAAAGGTTTGTTGCCTCTGTGATGGAAGTTTTGATTATCCCCAATTGTTCTTCCTCCCCTCCTTCCTGGCTATTTGCTAGTGCATTCCATAGGCTCATACCCATTTTGGCAAAGTCAGCCCTCCTAAAGTCCAGGACCTTTGCCTTTGTATGGTTTGACTCTACTGCTATGTTTATCGTGAACCATACTGTTTGGTGGTCGCTAGTTCCCAGATTGCTACCCACTTCTAAATCTGTGATCCTCTCTCCATTTCCATTTGAGAGTACCAAGTCTAAGATTGCTTCTTCCTGAGTGGGTTCTAATACTAGCTGTATGAGGCATGCCTCCTGCAGGGCATCAAGAATGACCCCGCTCTTGGATGTGGCTGCAGCAAATGTGCTCCAGTTAATATCTGGCATATTCAGGTCCCCCATCAATGATATCTCCCCTTTTTCTGCCATTCTAAGGATACCTGCTATCATTTCCTTGTTCATTTCTTCCCCCTGAGATGGGGGTCTGTATACAACACCTGTGTAGATTGTGGTGCCATTACCTGTCTCCAAGTTGACCCACAGTGCCTCCTCTCCTCCCCATTTACCCTTTAGTTCTGTTGCTTTGATTGTCACTAACATCCCTTTTCAGGGATGAACTGGACCTATATAGCACAATAAGATAGCAAACATGATTCATACAGGGTACAAGTATAGAAAACATAGGACATTATGAAGGACCCTGCATTAGAGCTGGGCAAGCCACAGCAAGCTCAAGCCTGGCTCATGCTTAATGCCTGACTCGACTCGGCTCAACCTCTATAATCAACTGAGAGCCAAGGTCAAGCTGAACCAGTTATGGTCTAAGTAAGCATTTTTTGTTAGCCTGAACAGTTAGTGTAGTATCTAAAACATTCAACTCCTATGTAGAAAACAGCCTTCTGTAGCCAGGCTCAGCTCATGTTTTGGTTCATAGAATCAAACCAGACCCCTGGCTTGGCTCTAGGTCAAAAAATCCTTTCTTGCCCACCTCTACCCTGCATGAAGCAAGTAAAGACTCATCTCAAGTTTCACTCAGGGTTCAAAGGGCCTTCTGTGAGGCAAGTTAGGTCATAGCTCCTGCTTTGCAAGTTATGAATCAACTTTCTCAAAAGGAAAAAAACAAAATAAGGAATTAATTGCAAAAATATGTGTTACTGCACCATTCAGGTTCCATAGGTAGCAAAGGAGGGAAATTTCAGTGTTAGGGTTTTTTCAACCCTAACACCCATCCTCTTTGCCTGCATCTAGCTTTATGACCCAAGGCCAAGCTATAGGTCTATAAACATTCCCCATGGGTCTGCTGATACAAGCTTCAGGTACAGTATGGAGTCATGTCCAAAGAAATTGTGATGGATCTCATGCTTCACACAGATCCATGCATAAAAAAAGTTCTGAGTGATGTCATGTGAAGACATTTATGGCAGACCTTGTGCTTTGCCTCTAAGGTCTGCAGGGCACTGTGACAAGAATGTTATAACTGAGCTCATGCTTAGGGCAGGGCCACAGGCACCTATGTAAACAGTGTTATGAGTGCTGTCATGCCTAAATGGCCCTGCACTGAGAAAGTTAGTACCGATCCTTTGGCCTCGACTTGAAGTAGCAGACTTGTGGGGCAAGACCCAGGAAGCAGCAGATACTTGGGATATGACCCTGGCCTGGACCTGTTGCTTGACCTTGGATACTGAGGCTAGGAGCTGGAGCAGAGCAGGTGAATAGGTGTTAGGGCTGAAAAAATGTATCTCTTTTTGTGGCTATGAAACCCTAATGATGCATTAACATGCTGTATTTTTTTGCAATGAATATCATAATAATGTTACAGATATGTTATAGTCCTAATGTTTCAATGTGTTATTAATGTTCACGATTAATAGCAACTTTGTTCATTTTGCACATGTGAAACACTATTAATCTAAAACTTATTTATTTCAACAAGTATTTGAGGAGTATTAATAACTTTTACCCCTGAGCAAATCCTGAATTGTTAAATTGTTTTACTGTTTGGTATAATTTATTTATAAATATTTTATCTTTTTATCTTGTAGTTTTAAAGTGGATGGGTTATGTGTATTCATGGTTCTACGTATTGCCCTGTTGTATTGCAATGGTGCGGTGCCCTGAGCCTCTGGGGAAGGGCACCATAAATAAAGACTACTGCTACTACTACTACTACTAATGTGAGTAATGTCACCAATGTAACATAAATACAGATCCTACTATTTAGTTGTGTTGGTAATGTTAGCAATTTGATACTTACAGTCATTCTTCTGCACATACTGTATGTGCTCTTGGAGCTTTGTCTACACCTGCCCTGGTGCTTACTGCCCATCAAGTCAATAAGCAGCCTCCATCCCTGTCACAAACCATATCCAGTGCAGTGAAATGGCTTAGGACTCAAGAGTACTGGTGCTATCAGCCGTTATGCCAGCCAGGATTCTACCCTTGTTTTTACTCAGCTTCCCTACATACTGTATATAGAACTATGGTTTGTGCTGAGTCCACAGTAACCCAAGGAAAAAGGCAGGTTTGTAACCATCTGATAACCTCATAAAACAGAACCACTATGAAAACCCCTATATGTAGATGTTGATGTTCCTGTAAATTAGGCCTCAATGCTATATACATTTTTTTAAGTTCAAATATGAATCTTGTTGGAGTTATTGGTCCTGCTTTGGAAGAGGTTTTTGTTTGTTTTTTATTGATTGTCCCACACGCCTCCTTTCTCAGGAAGTACTTCGTTACAGAAAGGGTCATAGACCCATGGAACAGCCTACCTCAAGAGGTGGTGGAATCCAAGATAGTACGCAAGTTCACACTCACATGGGACAGACATTGTGGACACATCAGGGTACAGTCTAAATAGGGAGGTGGGCAGAAACACAATCAAACTAGGTGGATCTTGTGGTCCTCATCTGCCGACATGATTCCTATGTTCCTATATTCTCTGCCTTTAGTTACTGTTTTCTACCTGTATTCTTTTCCTGCTCCCATAGCACATGCCCCTTACTCACTGGCCTTTCCCACCATATTGTCTTTCATTTCCACATCACCTGCTACTACCCAGCCTGCACTGCTGGCTCTTAAACCTACCAAGGGCAACAGCCATAATGGGCTGGACCCCATACGCAGTCACCCCTGTGCTTCTATTTCTGTTCCCATTTTTGCTCAACTGCACGTCTCCTTCCTTGCTAATAAAGATGCAGGTACATAGAATGGTGCCAGCAGTTTTCCCCTCTACAAAACTGGTGACCCTTTGCTCCTAGTAGCCATCTACCCATCTATTTCACCCTTACACTGGCAAAGATTCAGAAAAAAAATGGTGCTGTCCAACATCTCCCATTTCCTTGACCTTTTCTTGGAATCAGGGAGACAGGTTATGCAGTTTTCTCCTTTCTCAGGCTCACTGATGCTATCTTAAGGGTGGGTGGATCTGGGCTGGATTACCTCCATTATTTTTTTAAACTTTAACAAGGATTTTGACACATGTGCTTACCCTCTTCTTCTTTACAAGTTCAGTAGAACTCTATGGCCTGGCAGTCAAGTGGTACAGCTCTTTCCTGTTGGACAAGGCACAATCTGCTGTATCTCTCTAGGAGATTCCCTGCTCCCTTGATGGGCCAGGTATCCCCATGATTCTATCCTGGGCCAGTCCCAGTCTCAATTTTTGTGAATTGTCTCCCCGAGATCTACGTTTCATAATATATCAATGCACAGATAGTGAGAAGGTGTGTTTTTAAGATGCACTTTTAAATATTACAAGATTCTATTTATTTATTTCAAAAGATTTACCAGAAAATACACACTGAACAATATCTCATTTCCAAGATGCTGAGGGAAGAGGAAAATGAGGAGAGTACAGGAATATGTTACAACAGTCAGTTACACAAATCAAAACTAAAAAAGCTAAACAATTAAGTACCAAAAAAATGAACAAGATGAGCTAGGCAGAGCATCTGAAGAGCACCAAGTAATATAAGTGCAAACTGGTATACAACTGGAGTGTGAATAAGTCACAGCTAGGTACAGTATTGAAGTGCAGATGGAAGTAATTTAAAGAATGAAGGTCAATGATGTGCTCTTGGTGCTTTGTTCAGCAGGGAAGGATGGAAGAAAATAGGAGTGATGCATTGAAATGACTTGGGGCCGAAGCAGGGGCAGTGGGGGAAGGGAATTGTAGGGTGGCAAAATACAACACAGGATCAGTGACAACTGCGCAGTGAGTAGTGAATCAATGAAGGAGAGATCTATGTGAATGGGAGGAAGACTAGTATTAATGGTAATGGGAAGGGAGCACCATAGGTTGGGGAAGCAGAAGGAGAGGGCAGCTTGACCAGCAGAAGATGTTATGGAGGGGAATGCAAGAGATCGATGGCCAGATATGTTAAGGTAATAGATGGCAGAATGGAGACATAGAGGAGGAAGGAAAGGTAAGAGGCAGAGTGACCCACACCAGAATTAGGAGATGAAAGTAGCACAATGAGCAAAGTGACTGGCATCAAGGGAGGGAAAGGAGAGAGAAGAGTAAAGGGAGCAGTTGTGAGTTCTAGGGGGCAATGAAGGACAAAACAGCAGAAGTACTGAAACAGTAGGTCTAGTCTGGCTAGGGTGGATTTGGGAGCAACACCGTAAACAATGTCCCAATCACCAGATAGGGAGAATTATCTTTGAGAGAATCTCTCTGTGAGCAGGATGTGGGATATTGCTTTATTCCTGTAAAGAGCACCCACTTTGGGGTGAAGCTTCTGGTGGATGCATCCACATCAACAGAGAAATCTAGATGATAATCCAGTCAGACCTTGAGTTATTTAATGGCGGCAACATCCTTAATTACAACACAATCAATGTTATGGAAGGAGGAGAGGGTGGTAAGCCTAGCTAGCTTCAACCATGTGCCAAAAGTCATGGAGACTGTTTTCTTGTCATTGAGGGATAGCTGATTATAGTATATGGTTAGTGCTTATTGTGGATAAAAAGCAGTGGCTTTCAAAAAGTTGTTGTAGGGCAGTTCAAAGGTCAAGAAAAGCTGTTGCAGTATCGTTCTGATGTCACAAAGATACTACAACAACTTTTCCCCTTTAGGCTGCTGTCTGATTGGCCGAAACAGCGCTGTGGTAAAAATGAACAGAGTAAAATGGCGGCGAAGGTTAGCGAGTGGTCTGCAGAGTGGTGGAATCGTGTAGTTTGGACACTGACTACCTTTGACTCTGTGTGTCCAAACTATCAGTGTGGCAGTTTTCTTTTACTTTTTTTAAACACCGGTGCTGTAGATCATCACGGTCGAGAGCAGAGTGGCACTGCATCGAGAAGCGCGATGTTGTCGGGAGAGCATAGCGGACTTCACCGTGGACCTGGAGCAAGTGAACATGAACACAAGGTATGAATCCTTGTGAAATTAAAGTTTTCTACAGTCTGGAACCATATACTATACAAATAGTGTATGGATGGCCGCCCACAACTAGCAGCTGTGTTTTCTGTCTCGAGGAATGTGATGGCGTCATTCAGACCTCTCAAGCAGCTCTCGAGGTCTGTATGCCATCATCACATCCCCTCAATAGAAACACAGCCTTGTTGTGTATGGCCACCCATACACTATTCTATATATCCCACAACCAGTTCTGGTTGTTGGTGAAGTTCACATGGAGCCGGGCCATGTGGTCAGAGGCAGAGGCTCTAGAGACATGGAGGACCATGTCATCTGCATACATGTGACTAGATGTAGAGGAACAGGCAGAGGGAAGCTCTTCTCAGAATATAGAGAATAGCAAAGGGCCAAGAATGGATACTTGTAGTATGCCAAAGCATATCGGTAGATGAGGGGATAAGGCATCACCAACATAGACAGCTTGAGACCTGCCCTCAAGGTATGAGCAGAACTACTCAACTGAATAAGCAGCAAACCACGCTGCCTTTAGCTTATCCAGAAGGACAGTGTGGGCAACAGTGCTGAAGGCTTTGGCCAGGTCTTCACAGATTGCTGAGGTTACCAAGCCCTGATCCATACCAGATAGGATGGAGTTAGTGAAACACAGAATGGAAGCAGAGGTGGAGTGGGACTCCCAAAAACCAGAGAGGTAGGAGTGAAGAAAGAGGAGAGATCTAGGAAAGGGGGGAGCTGGGAGAGAAGAATGTGCTCCTGGAGTCTAATCACAGTAAAGATGAGGGAGGCAGGGTGGTAGTTACAAGGGGAGGATGGGTCATCCCCTTTCGGAAAGGAGGTGACCATAGCCCACTTCCATGTGTCACTGACTAAGGCTAGAATGAAGGAAATGTTTCAAAGGCAGGTGATAGGGAGGGCAAGGAGTGGCAGGAGTGGACAAAGACAGCAGCTGGGGACAAGATTATCAGGGGTCCCACCTTTATGAGGCTTTTGAGCCTTGAGGGTTTTGAGGAAAACAGAGGGCATGGTGTAGGAGTTAGAACATGGGAGAGTGGTGATGTAGGGGAGTTATGGTGGAGGGGAAGGAGAGGAGGTGGAGGAGATGGGGCAGAAAAGAATTGAAAGGGCAAAGGAGGTAAAAAAGGAATTGAAAGATGAATTGACAGTGGCAGGGTCAGGGAAAGAGGTGTCACCCTCTTTGATGACAGGGGGTGGAGACTGGGAAGGAGGGAAGAAGTGAGCATGAATGACCTTCCAGAACATAAAGGGGCGATTACATTTGTTGTGAAATGTGGAAGCAAAGCAATCAGCCTTCGCAAGCCTAGTAGCTCTGGTACAGGCATTATGAAGGGCCCTGTAACTGTATGGTCATGGTCAAATAGGGAACAAGTGGACTTGTAAATCCACCAGATAAGGTCTCGAGCTTGAAGACAGGCCAACAACTCAGCTAAGATCCAGGGTAGGTGAGAACCTTACACCTGGGTTTTTCGGTGGAGGGGAACATGGTGATCCCAGACAGACAAGAACTTGAAGTTAACAAATATGAGGGCTGTGTTGATGTTCTTGACAGCTGAAATGGGGGTCCAATCAGACGTCACTAGGTCAGTGTGAAGGGAGGACAAATCCACAGATCAGAAGGATTGGATCTCTATGAATTTTGAGGGAACGTTAGGATGATGTATCTTGCATACACAGTAGGCCATATGGTGATCACTGTAGGCATTAAGGAGGGTACCAGCATCCCTATACAATGGAAGCATGAGGAGAGGACCCAGTCCAAGATGGAGTTTTAATGGATTTGTGACTGAGATGAGTGGGATCAAGATTAGTTGTTAGTACTGGTTGGAGTTTACATTTTGGCACAAACTGTGAATGGAGGGAAAGGCAAATTGAGTTTGAAGTCACCTAGGATGAGCAACTCACAAAAGGAGTCATGGCAGGATATGGTGGTGAGGAGTTCAGTGACTGATTAGAGAGATGCCAGGACAGTAATAAACTCCAGCAATAAATATGGATACTGAACAGGGGGATGAAAGGTTTGATGAGGAGCACCTAATAGGCATAAGGTGAGGATGCAGACAGCCCAGGTTCAAATTGGAAGCAGAGGAAAGGTACTGTGGGTGGCCATGCCACTGCCCTTCCTGCATGATCCTATCTGGTGATTGAAAAACCTGGACTAGTATCTGGGATCTTGACAGGTAGCCAATACTCAAAGATCATCAGCACATCAGGTTTAAGGTTAAACATGATTTGTTGCAATAGGTCAGTTTTGAGGAGGAGACTGTGGATGTTGACATGAGCCACTCTCAACCCTTTGAGGAGAGGAAAGGAGGATGACAATGTTGGACCAGGATTAGACTTAATGTCACCTGCTACTATAAGCATCCAGAAGACAAGGACTTGAGGGATCCTATGAAAATTCTTGTGAAGGAAAGAGGGGAGGAGGCTGGTGAGGGGTGGGTGGCAGAGGCTCCCGAGTGTTTCAAGGTGAATCCAAGGGGAAGGGAAGAGGGTGCACCCAGAAATCCAAGGGAATGGGAGAGGCAAAGTAGAGAAGGGTAAGGGAGAATGGAGGAGGGGACTGAAGAAGGGGGACAAAGGGAGTGGGCAAGTGTAGGAAGAGATGGGAAGAAAGGAGACACTAGCTAGGAGAGGGAGAAGAGCAAGTGACACAAACAGCATAATGGAAAACAAGAGAAGTAGTTGCCCAGACTAAACTAGTATAGATGAGAGGTTACTGCACCTACCAGTTAACTGAGCAAAATTTTAATTTTGTTTTGATAAGCAAAGCAATGCAGTCAAAGAGAGATGAGGCAAGGGCAATAGCAGCAGTGCTATGAACCAGAACTATAATGAGGTGATACAAAATTAAGCAGCAGTGGTACTGTAAGGCAACTTTAAAACAGCTAGTACCTATTAAACAGCAGTGATGCTATGAGGCAGCTTTATAAGTACAGTAGGTCATCCAAATTATTCAAAGCAGAAGTGTTATGAGTCTGTTGTAGTACTAGATAATAAAAATTATTAAAAGCAGTGGTACTATAAAGCAGCTCTATAGACATATATTACAAGTTGATAAAAGCAGTGGTGCTATGAGGAAGCTCTATAGATAGGTAATATTGGGAGCAGGCTTGCACTGGTCACAAGATGTGATAGTCACCAATGACAAACAATGTCCTTTATGCTGCAGACTGCAACACTGTGGGACTCATGAACTAAAAGTCCATATATAACTACAGTTATGAGAGTCTTAGCATGAAATGCTTGGAGAATATCAGCTGATCACTTGGCTGTTCAGGACACCAAATGGTGTGAAGTTTGACAGTGGTCAGGTTGGTTTGGGCAGCACCTCTTCAATGCCTGCACCCCTCAGGACGCCACTGCAGGAAGTCCAGGATGAAAAGTGATGTCCAACAGAACCAGTATACTCTGTAAAGCTGAATAGGGGTGCTGCCCTTAGAAGAGACAAAGAAGAGCAGCAGACCAGTATAGGTATCTGGCAGCCCCAGGGTATCTCAATCAGTGGGTAAGTGGGTCTGTGGGTGTAACCTGCTACTCCAACTCAGTCAAGACAAGGAAAGTACTCTTTACCCCAAATACTGCCAAGGTAACCCCACTTAAGACCCCCAAGTGCAATCTAGTGAGACAGGTGAATATTGGAACCAGAGCTGTCAACAATGGTAACGACAAATTATCCAGGAGTACCAAACAGAAATAATTTTGAATTATATCAGATACCAGTCTGTCTTCATAACAGTCCAGAAAAGAAACGGTTTGTAAAACTTCCAAGGAAAGGACTCCTGTGAATATCAGTAGGAGTAGCAGATAGATTACTAAGCAACTGTGAGTCCTTTTGACTGTCAATAAAGTGCCAATTGCTGCCTTGGGACTGTAACATCCTTATCCTTTGTCTAAAGTTCTTTGAAGTTGCCAGCAGCAGACAGAAGACAAGTTTGTATATTCAGTGATAATGGCTCTTGCTGAAGTTGAAGTTTCTGTAGAAGACCAATGTGATGAATGATGGTTCCCAAAGGATATTCCGAAGCTGATTCTAAATTGATTTTACACAAAAAGCAGACACCAAATGATAAAAAAAAAAATCCAGCAGTTCGCACTAAAAGCTTTCCTGGATAATATGTATAAAAATGATGAACGTAATCCATGCAGGAGCAAAAGAAAAAGAACAAAACTAAATATACAAAGAGGATAGACACAGCTAACAAACCACTATGGCAGTCATATATATTTCTTTTATTTTTTGTAGACTTTCTTTACTCCAGTTGCCAGCCACTGGGGTTCTACTCAGTCGAGACCCACCCAAATAGCTCTACCTCCCTGCCTGAACCCTCCTGGCAAGGAATCAGGGACAGGGTCCTCTCCAACCAACCCCCAACATGGAGAGGACCTGGGCAGTCAACCAGGAAGGGCCGGCAGTGGACGTGTGAGCTACCACCTCAAGACCGCCATCATCCTCCCAGTGACTGGCGTGTTTCCTCCTTGCTTGTTACATTGCCCCGAGGCACAGACTTGCAATGATGTCATTGTGCAGATGGCATGCACCCATCTCCTCTCTCAGATGTCCGCTGTTGCCTCCCTTGATGCAAGTCTCTGCCAACTTGCAGTGCCCCATGTCTCCACTGGGAGCCACTACAAGGTGTGGAATCCCCTGGAACCCACCCAGGGAGGAGGGTAGTCCTCTGGATGCTCAATTCTTCTTCTACCCTGCCAACCCCAGTGCCCGAAAACGCCTCCCAAACCTGGGTCACCAGCATGGTGCGAGGTGTGGTGTCCAACGCCAACCCTCAGCACCACCAGGCTGTCATTTTCTTTAAATAAAATTCTATCATACAAGAGGAATTTATTTATTTTCCTCCTATTTTTCAGTTTGAATGTAGCATTTGTATGAACTGAAACACTTTTACTATTTGAGGGTCTTTTTGTATGGCATTATACTAAGCACTGAGTCAAATATAAAATAAGTTTAATTGGGCACTATGCATATACATTTTTAATGTTGCTAATGTCACTTGCTTACAAAACTGCATACAGTATATTGTGTATAAGGTATTAGAAGTACTTTGTATTTTTTGAATATTATTGGTGGAGGGGAGTGCTGCTTTCTTTAGCTGGAAGTGGCACTGTGGTGTATACATTTGTATATCATACATAATACTGTTAGTGAATTCTTCCGTAATCTTTTGACAGACTGAACATGGTTATTGGTGGGCCTGATAAAATGAGGTTTTGGCCTTGAAACATCAACATTTTTTGATACATGTGAAGGGAAGACCAGACTTTTCTGACAGCATTGAGTGAAAGCACCTAGCTTTATCTTAGAGAAAAGATCTGTAAGCAGTGTTTGGGGCACTTTGAAACTTGGTAGGCAGTGTCTGGGGTAACTTGAAATTTGGGTTTTAAATTGTAACAGGTGGTGTGGGGGAAACTAGATCAGAAGCTTAATTTTGGGGTGAGTAGACTCAGGAAACCCGTAAATCAGGTATGTAACTGGAGAATGGAGCTTACAGAAGCTTAATGCCTTCTTAAAAAAAAATATAAAAGTATTTCCACTCTGTTGTCTAGATACCACTTCTAGAGTAAATAATAATAATAATAATACAGATTCTTGTATGTCTGCGGTGTTAGCCAAGAAACATTGTACACAAGCAGGAGTAATAATAATAGTTTATTATAATACTTATGTCAAGCATGTGACAGAGAAAATCACAAGGGAGATGAGTTTCTCACTACTGTCCTGAAGAATGTACATAATCTCCAGAATTTCTAAGATCTCCCATGGAGGTAGGTTACACAAAGTTATATACAACAGATAACAGTATAACAAGAGGGATTATCTCATAGTTACAGATAGGAGAAATGTTATGTATTGGTGTTATACTATAAACAAGATTGTATAAGACATTCTCCACTGGATAGTGACTTAGGAGACATAATTACTAATGAGTATCATATGAGACAAAGAATATGCTTCTGTTAGCATGAAGCTTGGACAAAAGAAATGCTGCCAGGTTCAAACTACCGTGACATTTCTTGTCTATGTACAAGACATAACAAAGGCTTTCTCTCTGTCAGCTTGCTTAGACAAAGAGAAGTATTGACAGGCCTTAATACATATTATATGAGAATATATATAGTGTATAAAGTAATCACTGATGATCCTCAGAGTCATCATATCAGTAATTAGGTAGATTCTATATGGAATATATGTAAAACAAACACAATGCATTATTGTGAGGTATAATAAGCATGCATGATATAATCCTATAAAGGATGTAAACATTAGCATATATTAGCTGCAAAGACATTTCTGGCACTCATCCTTATATGATGGGTGCCTAAATTATGTTAGTGCAAAAAGCAGTATCACAGTATAATAGGATAGGAACAGTGGGAAAAGCTAAAAGGAAGCATAGTAAAGTCAACAAACCTATGTGTCAAACAAGTACTGTAAGCAAAAGCAAGAGGAAAAGAGACTGCTGTGGCTCTGGAAAGAGGTGGCTAAAGGTAGAAGCAAAAGGTAGCATTCAGAAGTTATTAGGAGACGTGGAGGAGGAAGATAAGGAGGTGTATCAGGAAACAGAGGAAGCAGGAAAGCAGTAAGGTGTGCAAATGTGACAATTGAAGGGAGAAAAGCCCAGGAAGCAATAAAAGGGACAAGGCATTTTTAGGTATATATAGGCAATTCAAAAGAGGGAAACCAGGAGTGGGATTGTAAGACTAAAAAGGGAAGGGAGACTGTGCAGAGTGGGATCAGGAAAAGGCAGTAATCCTGAACAAATACTTTTGTTCAGTGTTCGACAGGAAGGAGAGGAGGGGCCACAAAAAGTAACAGAAGCTTTGGAGTGAGGTGGACCCAGTCTTTTTTTGGAGGAGAGGGTCCTGAAGTGACTCACTAATCTAAAGGTGGACAAAGCAATGGGACAAGATGGGGTGCACCCAAGGGTATTGAGGGAGCTCAAGGAAATACTAGCTGTACCTCTGACAGTCCTGTTTAACAGCTCATTGGAAACAGGAGTGGTTCTGGAGGACGGGAGGAGGGCAAATGTAGTCCCACTACACAAAAGTGGTAGCAAAAACAAGGCTGGCAATTATAGGCCATTCAGACTGACATTGGTGGTGTGAAAATCAATGGAATCACTGATGAAGGAAAAGATTGTGGAATACTGTATCTTTAATTGAGTGGGTTACAAGACCCAAGGTAGCATGGTTTCACAGGAGCGAGGTCATGTCAAATGAATCTGATAGATTTTTCAACTGGGTAACAAAAGAGTTAGATCAGGGTGGAGCAGTGGAAGTCACCTACTTAGATTTCAGTAAGGCTTTCAACACAGTTCCACATTGGATACTAGTAAGTAAGCTGGGCAGCTTAAGAGTGGGTCCAAAGGTGGTAAACTAGGTAAGAAATTGGTTAGGGGATAGGTGACAGAGGGTGGTGGTAAATAGAGTTCACTTTGAGGAAGGGAAAGTGACCAGCGGGGTGCCTCAGGGATCAGTTCTGAGACCGGTTCTCTTTAATGTCTCTCTAAGTGACATTGCAGAGGAGGTAGAAGGGAAGGTCTGCTTCTTTGCAGATGACACCAAAATCTGCAATAGGGTGGACATTCTGAAGGAAGAGGAAAGGATGAGCAGAGACCTGAGAAAACTAGAGTGGTCAAGGGTATAGCAGCTGGGTTTCAATGTGAAAAAGTGCAAATTAATGCACTTAGGGTACAGACAGCAAGGAGCAGAGTACAAAATGGGTGGAATGGTATTGACAACTGCCAAGCAGCTGGGGGCAATCATTTCAGATGACCTAAAGGTGGACAGGGAGGGCAACAATGCAGATGGGAGAGCTAGTGGGATCCTGGAGTGCATAGGGAGGGCTATCACCAGCAAAAAGAGGGAGGTGGTGTTTCCTCTTTATGGATCTGTGGTAAGATCCCGCCTAGACTACAGTGTGCAGTTCTGTAGACCACATCTCAGGAAGGACATAGGGGAGGTTGTCCAGAGGAGGACAACTAAAATGATGCAGGTCTGCATCAAAAGCCCTATGAGGAAAGGATAAAGGACCTCGACACGAGCACCCTGGAAGAGAGGAGGGAGAAGAGGGATATGATAGAGACTTTTAAATACCTCACAGCGGTAAACAATATACAGGAGGGAAGTCTTTTTCAGAAGAAAAGGTGCTCAAGAACAAGGGAACATGCTTTGGAGCTGGAGGTGGGTAAATTCAGAAGAGATATTAGCTAGTACTTCGTCACAGAAAGAGTGGTGGATTTCCATTGCAATTTTTCAGCGGAGGCGGTGGGGCGAAGACAGTGGTAGGTTTCAAAAATGCATGGGACAGGCACAAGGAAATCATAGCAGAAAGGAAGGGATGGAGGGAGACAGAGCGGTAGATCAAGTATGGTCTGCGGTAAAAATGTAGGTAGGAAAAACAAGATAGACTGGGTGGGCCAAATGGTCCTTTTCTACCATCAAATTCTGTTTTTCTATGTTTCTATGTATGATCAAATAAAATAAGATGAATTAATTCCATAGTGGGTTATTGGTGTGAGCCCCAACATTCTCTAGTGTTGGCCCTCAGCTCCTCAAAAGGAGGCATAACTCTTATGTAATTTTGACAACATCTAACACCAGTTTTTCCAAAACCAACTCACCCTCAATGGCAAAAAACAGCATCTATTGTATGACCTTTGGCACCAGGTCAAAATACAGACAGCACCAGTCTTCGGGACCCTGAATGGGCCCCCCTCCTGAAGGAAGTGTCCTCTATTAAACATCAGTGACTAGAGACGTTGCAAAGTTTATTTCACCAGCAAAGTTTTTGGCGAAGTTGTGAAATTCACTTTGTGAATTACTTCAAGAAGTTCCCACTTCACAACTTTGCCTAACTTCACTTAGAAAAGTGGTGAATTTAAGGAGAACTTAGACAAAGTTAGGTGAATTTAAGTCAATTCTCCTAGAAAAAATGGCAACTTCACCTTGTAAAAACTTTACAAAGTCGGTACTTTGCACTTTGCAAATTTCCCCAGCTTTGCAAATTAATTTGTGAAGCAAATTTTATCCACTTCGCCTATCTCTATCTGTGAACCTGGCTCTATCACCAGCTTATCTTATCCTATCACATAGAGCAGAGCCAGCAAGTCAACATGCAACACAATACCTTGCAGTAAATGATGTGTCACAAAATGCATGGTAAACGTACTTACCTGCTATTGGATTGCACTGTTCCCCGCGGCATACTGCAGCACTCATTTCTGGCTCCACTGTAGATTTCATTCATAAAAATCTCCTCCTGATGCTGGGTGCACTATACTGGAACAATACTTTTATTCTGCTCCATGAATGTCATGAGATTGTCATAAAAATAGTCATAGAAACAGAAACCGATGGCAGATAAGGGCCACTTGGCCCATCCAATCTACCCATTTTCATTGTGATTGCTTTTGCTGCAGACACTCCTAGGTCTACAGCACTGTCTCTTCCATCCCTTCCTTTTGTTTATGATTCCCTTGTGCTTATCCCAGGCTTTTTTTAATCCCACCACTGTTTTCTCCCCACTGTCTCCGCTGGAAGGCTGTTTCAGCATCCACCACCATTTCTGTGAAGAAGTATTTCTCATATCTCTCCTGAACCTACCTTTCTTGACCTTCATATCATGATCTCAATGTTCTAGAGCACCCTTCTCTGAAAACTCTTCTCACCTACCTTATTCACCCCTGTGAGATATTTAAAGGTCTCAATCATATCCCTGCTCCCTCCTGTCCTCCAGGGTGTACATATTGAGCTCCTTTAGCTTCTTCTGATAGGACTTTTGATGCTGATCCTGCACCATCTTGTTGGCCTCCCTCTGGACCTCCTCTACTTCTGTCTTCCTGAGATGTGGTCTTCGAAACTGGATGCAGTATTCCAGGTGGGGTCTTGCCAATAACCTATAAAGGCAACACCACTTCCTCTTCCTGCTGGTGATACTCCTGCCTATATACCTTTGTGTCCCACTAGCTTCCCAATTGCCTTGTCATATTGTCTGTCCACCTTTAGGTCATCTGATATGATTACTCCCAAGTACCTTTCCTGCTTGGTCATTGCAGTATCTCTTCCTCCATTTTGTACTCCACCCTGGGTTTCTGTGGCCTAAGTGCATCATTTTGCAATTTTTGTATTAAACCTTACCTGCCAAACTTTGACCAGTCCTCCAGTCATTTTAAATCCCTTACCATTCTTTGAAACACACACACACACACACACACACACACACACACACACACACACGCACACACACACACATATGGAGTGCCCACTCTGTTACAGATTTTGGTGTCATCTGAAAAGAGGCAGACCTTTCCTTCCAGCTCCTCTGCTGTCATTATTGAAAGAATTAATGAGGACAAGCCTCACTACTGACCCTTGAGGTACCCCACTTGTCACTCTCTCCTCCTCAGCGTGAACTCCATTTATCACCATTTGTCACCATAAAGGGTGTTACCCTGAACACCAGGGCATAATGTCCCATCAGGTTGGTGATTGGGTGGGGGAGGAACTGCTAGCCACCAGGGAATTATTTTATATATGGAGTAGGTAATTGGTGGGGGAGGGACCACTAGCCACAGTGAATTATCTTTAATTTATGGGGCAGGTGATCGGTTGGGGGGAGGGACCACTAGCCATAAGGGAATTGTATTTCTTATATGGGACAAGTGATCGGGTGGGGGGGAGAGACTGCTATCCACCATGGAATTATTTTTGATATATGGGGCAGGAGATCAGGTGGGGACTGCTAGCCACCAGGGAATTATTTTTATATATGGGGCTGGTGGCCATGTGGGGGAAGGGACCGCTAGCCACCAGGAATTTTATTTCTGTTTGGGTCAGGGATTTGGGTGGGAGGGTGGGAGCAGTGGACACCAGGTAAAGTTTTTATTTTTTTTTTATACTGTATCAAGCAGAACAGGCTGAAAATTTGCCCAGCACATTCGGAAGCTTTCCAATCCACCACAAGCAGAAGTTTGGAAACTTCCACAAAAGTTGTGAAATTTCATGGAAGTTCCATTAAAGCAGAAATCACAACTGTCGCCCATCTCTATTTAATAGTATTTCCATTAATTTCCCTACCACTGAAGTCAGGCTGACAGACCTATAATTGCCCACCTCCTTCATGCTACAACTTTTTTGAGTGTGACTAACATCTGCTCTTCTCCAGTCCTCCAGGACCACACAGGGTCTCCATTGTACTGTTAAACAAGTCTGCCAGGTGTGCAGCCAGTACTTCCTTGATTTCCACCAGCACTCTTGGATGCATCCTGTCTTGCCCCATGGCTTTGTCCACCCTCAGATTAGTGAGTGCTTTCCTGATCCTCTCCTCAGAAAGGGGACTTTTGTCCACTTTCCTCCTCTTAGAGGTCTTGGTGCCTTTTCATGGTCTCTCCCTTCCCTTCTACTGTGAACACTGAGCAGAAGTATTTAAGATGTTTGCCTTTTCTTGGTCCTCCTCTGTACAGTTCTCCCCATCGCTTTAACTACACAATCCCTCCTTTGGTCTTCCTTTTCTCGCTAACATTTCTGAAAATGTGTTGTCCTCTTTTGATACTGCCTGGGCTATTCTTTCCTCAGTATGCACCTTTGTTCTCCTTACTGCTATGCCTGCCTCCCTCAATTTTCCCAGATACACTTCCTTATCCTCCTGTCTCTGGGTCTCCTTACACATCCTGAATGCACTCTTTTTCCCTTTACCTTTTCTGCCATCTCCTTTGAGAACCACAATGATCTCCTCTGCCTTCTGCCTTGGCTTACTTGCTTGATGTGCAGGTTTGTTACCTTTACTATGTCCTCTTTTAGTGTAGCCCATTTGCCCTCCACCCCTCCCTCGACATCTTTCTCCACCAGGTCTTTTTGGAGGGATTCTCCCATCTTTGTAAAATCAGCCCTTCTGAAATCCATGACCCTTGCCTTTGTGTGGTTGGATTCTGCAGCTGTTCTTATTTTTAACCACAATGATGGTCCCCAGAGGACTTCCCATCCTGATTTCTGCAACACTGCCCCCATTAGTAAGCACCAGGTCTAGTATTACCCTACACTGAGTGGGTTCAGTGACTAGTTGCCTTAGGAATGCCCCCCTGCAGGGAGTCCAGAATGTCTCTACTTCTAGCTGATGCTGCAAGGAGGCTCCAATCTACATCTGGCAGATTAAAGTTCCTCACTAGCACCACCTCCCCCCTCTTTTATCCATTTTGCGAATTGCTTCTAATAATTCTTTATCCAATCCTCTTCCTGTGTTGGAAGCCTGTAGACCACTCCTATCCAAATAATGGCTCTGTTTCCTGACTGAAGGATGACCCTCAACACCTCAGCCACCCCTTGAATTCCCTGTACATTCATCACTTTTATGTTTTCCTTCAACATATTCCTCCTTTTCTTCATACCCTGTCCCTTCTAAACATCAAGTAGACCAGTATGACCATTTCCCAGACATGGTTGTCAGTGCATCATGATTCAGTAATGGCTACAGTATCCAGGTCTGCCTCCGCCATGATGCCCTCCAGGTCTGGGATCTTATTTATTACTTCTAGCATTGCACACATGGCTTTCCAGATTGTGTTAGCCCTTTTCTTGTCACTTCCCCTTTTTTACAGCTGTTCCCCCTTCCTAACCTTTTTATTCTGACTGCTCCTCTTCCCCTCTCCTCCTTTGCTATCCCTCTGCTACCTTGATTGTCTTGCATCCCTATGGAATTCTCTCCTTTTAGGATCTATCTAACCTCTATCTTAGCCTGTGGAGTGGGGGCAGTTACTACCTCCCCATTTGTCTTCCACCATCCTCTCAGCTATTTTAAATGTCCATTGAGTAACATTTAAACCATCCACTGAGGACTGCTGTTCCCCCTGGATGGATGGAGGTCATGTCCCAGTATAAGCTCTGATCTCTCCAGGTGGAACTTCAGTTCCCCATGTAGCTGTATCCCTTCTCACTGCATCATTCCTTCAACCATGAGATGAAGACATTACTGTGGAGCTCCTGCTCCTTCCCCCTGTAGTAGACAGGCAGCACTTCTGTGAAAGCTAAAGTGCATGCTACCTGCCTAGGCCCTTCCCAGATCCCTAAACTGCTCCTGCACTGCTCCTGTCCTGTCCAAAGCTAGGTCATTCATCCCCAGGTGGATGACATACATCACCCCCTTCCTTCTAATTCCTTTTGTGATCCATTTGATATGCTTCCCACTCCTCCGAAGGCATTGAACCAGGTAAGCATTTTACCTCCCTCCCTCCCTCTCTCTCTCTCTCTCTTTTCCTTCCCCCAGAGTCTCCCACCAGAAGTTGCTTGCTCCTTCTCTGTGGTCCTCCTTCCTCCCCCTGGGGACTCCATTAGGGAGGACCCCCACATCCTCACTGTCCACCATCTTGGGTGCCCCTTCTTGGCAGTCCCACTCTGCCAGAATGGCACTGGAATTTTTTAGTGGTACCAGTTGAGGAATGCACCTGTGATCCATTCTTGAGCCAAATGTAGTCCAACCACTCCTCCCTTCTGGCATCCTTTGTGGCACTGGTGTCTGGCTAGGTGGCTCCTGGGTGGGAGAAACAGTCCCCCCACTCCTAGTTAATGCAAATTTGAGTCTAGCAACATTCTTCTGACCCATAGCTAGCACTGCTTGCAGCTTAGAGACCTTCTCCCTCCACACAGAAAGGCACACACAGACAAGGCACCTTCTGCCATCACAGAGGCAACAAGCTTTTGTGTGAAGCAAATAAACAAATCAAAATGAAAGAAAAAGCCACTATGGTTCTCAAAAGAGGTGGCGGTGAAGGTTAGGGAGAAAAAGATAGCATTTAGGAAGTATAAGAAAACACAGAAGGAGCAGGACAGAGAAGCAGGGAGGGTAGCCAGAATAGCAAAGGCACACACTGAGGAAAAGATAGCTAACTCAGTTAAGAAGGGGGGATAAAACCTTTTATAAGTATATCAGGGAGCGTAGAAAGACAAAGGGAGGGATTGTGAGGCTGAATAGAATGGATGGTGGGTGGGCAGAGAGTGACAGTGAAAAAGCAGGGATACTGAATGAATACTTCTGTTCAGTATTCACAAAAGAGGAAGTGGGGGAGGTGCCAAATCCAATAAACAGAAGCACTCTGGAGAGGTGGGTTGATCCCCGTCCTTTCACAGAAGAAAGGGTTCTGTAAGAACTGCTAAAACTGAAGGTGGACAAAGCAATGGGGCCAGATGGAATTCACCTCAGAATTCTAAAAGAATTAAGCAGAGAACTAGTGACACCACTGACTACCCTTTTTTAACAAATCATGGGAGGGTGGTGTGGTACCCAAGGACTGGAAGAAGGTGGATGTGATTCCCCTTCACAAAAGTGGGACCAAGACAGAGGCAGGAAACTACAGACCTGTCAGTTTGACCTCTGTGGTAGGGAAAGTGATGGAATCACTTCTGAAGGAAAGAATTGTTGAGTACCAAGATGCCAGTGGGGCACAGGACCCAAGGCAGCATGGGTTCATAGAGGGAAGGTCATGTCAGACAAATCTAATTGTTTTCTTTGACTGAGTGACCAAAGTAGTAGACCAGGGAGGGGCTGTGGACATGGCCTACCTAGAATTTAGCAAAGCATTTGACACAGTCCCAAACAAAAGATTAGTAGTCAAATTAACCAGCCTGGGAGTGGGTCCCAGGGTGGCAGCCTGGGTAAAACATTGGCTGAACAACAGGACACAGAAGGTAATTGTAAATGGAGTCCACTCTGAAGAAAGGGGGGTTACTAGTGGTGTACCGCAGGGTTCAGTAATGGGTCCTGTCCTTTTTAATGTCTTTATAAGTGACATTGCAGAGGGACTGGAAGAAAAGTATGCCTCTTTGCAGATGACACAAGATCTGCAACAGGGTTGATACACAGGAGGCGTGGAAAGGATGAGAAGGACTTGGCAAGGTTGGAGGAATGGTCAGAAGTATGGCAGCTTGGATTCAATGCAAAGAAGTGCAAAGTAATGCACCTGGGAAACAAAAACCCAGGGGAAAATTACACAATGGGGGGAGAGGTAGTAACAATGACAAAAATGGAAAGGGACCTGGGGGTAATCATAACAAATGACCTTAAGGTTGGCAAGCAATGTGAGAAGGCGGTAGGGAGGGCTGGGGGGATATTGGGATGTATAGGGAGAGGTATCACCAGCAGAAAACAGGAAGTTATTATCCCCCTGTACAGACAGTTGGTGAGACCCCATCTGGAGTACTGCGTCCAGTTCTGGAGACCCCATCTCTGCAAGGACATAGACAGGATGGAGGCAGTTCAGAGGAGGGCAACTAAAATGGTGCAGGGTCTGCAAGAGAAGCCATACAAGGAGAGACTAAAGGAGCTTAATATGTATACCGTGAGGAAAGGAGGAGAGGGGACATGATAGAAACATTTAAGTACCTCAGTGGAATCAACAAAGTCCAAGAGGGTAGCATCTTTCAGAAAAAGAGATGTGCTAGAACAAGGGGACACAATCTGAAGATAGAGTGGGGACTGACTCAGAGGCAATGTGAGGAAGTATTTTTTCACAGAGAGGGTGGTGGACGCATGGAACAGCCTTCCTGAGGAGGTTGTGGGGTCTAAAACTGTGGGAGAATTCAAGAATGCATGGGACAGACATAAGGCAATTTTTGTGGGGGTAGGAAGAAATAGGCTGTTGGTTAAATAGGATCTGCAGCTTATCCTCTAGGTAGGGAAATGGGCAGACTAGGTGGGCCAAGCGGTCCTTATCTGCCGTCAAAGTCTATGTTTCTATGTAGTTCAAACAGACAGGTGTGAGAAATAAAAAAAGTGATATACTGTAGCTATAGTAAGTCCTTAATTTCTTTGGCACTTCTGTCTGTATTTCATATATACTGTATGTGGACATTTCACCTTGAAGATCAAATACAATGAAAATCTGTGTAGCTTCAGGTTGTACAATTGAGAAATAATTGGTGTGTCTAGGAATCCTAGATTTCCATTTATCCTAGTAGTGCAGCTATTAGTGCATAAGAACAGTATTCTGAGAGACCTGGGTTCAAATCCCATCAACATTTATTTATTTATTTAAAAGTTTTACCTGGAAGGCATACTGAGCAGACAACTGCTCAATTCCAGATGCATCTGGGGGTGGGTGGGTGGGACATGGGGACAGTACAAATAATAAACAGTGACATAAAAGGAAACAGTACATTATTTTAAACAGAGCTACAGCAGATATTGTGATTCAAAGCATAATATAATCTCAGATCTCAGATGATTACAGCGCGTACAAATATAGCACAGCCAGAAGTTTCAATGCGACAGCATAAACTGTCAACCTTGCATCACTCTGACATTCAGAGCACTCCACAATCCTGGGTGAGAGCTTCTTTCTCTCTCTCTCTCAGACCTTTGCCACTAAGACTATGTGGATGAGTTTTGCTGCTGCTAAGGTCCCCTCATTACCAAGATTGTAGACCACAGTTCTCTGTTGACTCCATTTCTGCCTTCTTTTACCATACAGACTCCCTGTAGTATGGATCTCTGCTTTGGGTAGGACACACTCCACTCTGTGTCAGATACTTTTACTATGAACCCATTTGTCCAGATACCCTTCCCTCAGAGATGCAGTCACAAACAACCAGTTACTGCAGTCTTAGAAAAAAAATTAGTAAACGCTGGTTGTCCATATACATCAGTAATATAGATGTATTTACACTATTTACCAATAATTCCACAAGGATGCAAGACAATTAAGGTAACAGGTGATAGCAAAGGAGGAGAGGGGAAGAGGAGCAGTCAAAGGACCTTCCTTCATTTCTTTTGTCTTGCTCCTTACAGTTCGTCTCCCTTTGGAATTCACCCAATGCCTCTATCGACTCTACTGCCTTTACTGATCCTAGCCCCTCTTAGGTGCTAGTTCTCATACCGTTCTCCCTTCCCCTTCTCTCTCCCCTTTTTTCCCTAGCCTTCACACTCCCCTTGAAGGGTTCTCAGCATCCTGAAGGTGTCCTATAGTGCCTAAGCTTGCCACCTTTTCTTCCCCTATCTACCTATCCTTGGCCTTCCTGGTCCCACTGCAGGGTCCACTGTATCCTGGAGGATTTCTTGGATGAGGTCTCATCCCCTCCCAGGTGTTATTTCTCATTTCCTCCATCTCACCATCCCTCTATAATTACCATGCCTATCTGCAGGAGAGTTTACAATCACCTGAACTTCCCTGCCCCCTTGCATGGTTCATCGCATCCTGAAGGGTTCTCTTTTTGGGTCAGGCTTTATTTCTCCTCCTAGGTGTTAATCACACTTCTCCCTCTCTATCTCTCTCTCTCCTCTTTAATCCCTACTCCAGTCCCTGTACTCTTGCAGGGTTCCTGCATCCTGAAGAAGTCTCTCGGGACACGACTCTGCACCATTTGTCATCCCATCCTCTTTCTCTTTCACCCTTATTTCCGATAGCACTTGTTCACTTATTACCATTGCACTTATTAATTGTTCTCATAAATTACATATGTATGCAACACTGTTTGTAACAACTGTCTTAATTAATTGCATGCTATGTTGATCTTTGTAACTTGAATATAAAATGTCTCATCCCTATTGTACCCTCTGCCCCCGGTCACACCGGAGACAACCAACCTGTTGCTCAGTGTGCCTTCCTGTTGAAAACATTTCAATAAATAAATAAATAAAAATTGAACAATAGTACACATGCAGGATTATAAAAAGAAAGATTGCATAAACCCTTTTTCTCCCATTCAGTTTCAAGGTCCTCTTACTTCACAATCACCACTAGTCTTTGTTTCCTTAAGTCTCTCTCTCTACATACACACAATATGGCTCACTCCCTTGGATCCAGTTCCACATGTATTCCAGTGGAAAACAAATTACTGTCTTAAAGCATGTATACCTCCTCCTTATCTCTCTCCATGGTGCTCTTGTTGAATGAGGCTGTGATGTCTCTTCCTCATACCCAAGTTCATCCGATTGGCTGAAATTGCTTCAGGCTTGCATTTTTGACTACTCCTACCTTGTAATATTATCTGAACTTCATCTGTCAGGGCCTCCACTACCTCTCAAAGATTATTTAGCATCTTAAAGAATGTTGCCAGATTCTCTCCAGATGCTTAGCTCCGAGCTTTTGTAAACTAACAAGCCTCATCTCCCTTTAAGGAAGCCAATTACACGGAAAGTCTGACTTAAAAACCCTGCTGGGCTGCTGAGAAGCTCCCAAATAAGTCTTTTATGTCACATTGATAAAGGCATCCTCATACCCCACCCCCCCCAGCACTACTACAGAAGGTGCCAGACTGTCTAGTCATCACAGTCACTTATTTGTTCCTCATTTCTGTTTGTATTCAATATACTGTACATCACAACCTTATTTATTATGTTGCTCCAGACTGTTTATTTAAGGAAGAATTTGTATCTCTTGGCATCCCAGGTCTCCATTTGTCATAGCAGCAAAGCTGATAACACAGAGAAACAGTATTCTCTATGTCCTGGGTACAAATCCCAACTAGGCCGCATTTCTTTTTCACTTTTGTTTGTTTGTATCCATATCTCTGCTCATCATACCCTTGTGGATTACATGTAATGAAAATTTGTGCAGCTCCAGGTTCTGCATTTTAGAAACAAATGGCGTCTGTGGGAGACCAAGGTTTCCAGTTGTCCAGCAAGTACAGCTGGCAGAGCAGAAAAATGGTATTCCAAGTGATTCCTGCTACTTAATCATTTCTAACTTCTGTCTGTTTGTATTCCATGTACAGTATATGTATATTGTACCTTGTAGATTAAATCATTCTGGCATTCAACTATGGTTAATAATGCTGCACTCAAATTCACCCTGGCCAGCCTGGAACCACTTGTCCACTCATTCTGCCAGTTTGCATTTTAATGTATTCTCCACAGTCGCCACTGCGGTTTGTACTCATCCTTTACCATTCCCTCCCTTGCATTTTTCACTCTGTGCCCCTTATTACTATATTCTGGAATGGCTCCTTCTCCTGCTACCAAAATTCTTTCCTTACCTGTCCCTCCCCTGCTCCTATTCTTATAAAAACTCCACATCTTACTCCTTCCACTCCCTCCTACTCGAGACCCCCTCTTTTCAGGTTGCTTTCTCTTATAGGTTCCCCTTTCTCTTGTCTAGGCCCCCTCCCTTCACTCATACTCCCTGCACTCTGCCCTGAAACTCCTCCTCTGAGACCACATCATGCATGCTTTTTCTTCTAAGTACCACAAATTCCCCGCACTGGCTCTGCACCCAAGCATATTTTCCCCATCTGTGGTTGATACCACCACTCATCTTCTTACTTCTCCACCTCTGCCCTCTTCCTTTATCCCTTCCTCTTTTCACTGTCACCAAGTTATGCTGTTGCCCTTCTGTAGCTTTGTAGCTGCAAAGTGCAAAAAACATAGCAATCACTCAAATACCCTTAAGCCAAATTTTATTTCCCAAATTATCTGTATCACAAACCTGATGTTAGTGGCACAGTTCATTGCAGAATTAAACTTTGACTTTACTCATTATTACCAGGAGATACTTTTTTTTTTTTTTTGAGATTCTATTTTTCTCCCCTCCTGGCTCCAGATCTTGCCACTCATTCAGGCATCCTAGGTTCCCTGCATCCCCTTCAACATCCCCTGGTGCCCTTCACCCCATATCGCAGCCTACCTTGAGGTAGCTCGGTGTTACCCTTTGCTGAGTGGGTCCCTCTCCTCCGAGGGGGAAGGCACCGGTGGGGGTGACGCAGTACACTATTTTTTGCTTGTTTCGGCCTCGGGTGCTGCTGAGGCAGGGGCTGAACCCGCAAGAAGTCTTCAGATGTATCTTGAACCGGGTGCCATCATCCGGCCAATCAGGAGCAGTTTTTCTCATGTTCTGGTGTTTTTTGTCCCTCCTGCGCCACTGCCTGCAGTGCCCTGTCTCCACCGTGGGCCACTACTGGAGCAAGGTGTTCCACCCATCCCACCCCAGGAGAGGAGAGCAGTTCTCCAGACACTCAATCCTCTCCTTCCCCTGCCAGCCCCCGGTGGTCCGAGTCCATTCCTGAACCCAGGCCACCAGCGTGGTTTGATGTGTGGCGTCCAGCACCTCAGCCCTCTGCATCACCGGGCCGGAGGAGATACATTTTTAAAGGAGAACTGTAATATGCAGAAATTACCCATCCCTGTAAGCCTTACCCCCCAATTAGGGGCTTAACAAATAGAGCGCGCTTTTCAGTGAAAGTTAACTTACTTTATTTAATTTTTGTAAAGCTTGGCATTCGGCAAAATGGTGCATGCTCTGTGGTGCCATTTCATGACAAAGTGCGGCGCCACACAGCTCGAATTCAATACAAGTGGTTGGTTTCTTAGTTTAGACTCCACCCAACTGTACACTTTATTTATAAATTAGCTTACGATCTACTTGTGCAAATTTGTCTGCAATTTTGCTGTATTTCTTCAGTGTTTAAGCTGTGTTGTTCTGTATGATACCAGCTCAGCCCCTTTCCCTAGGGAAGCCGGACAATGTCCGTCTTACCTCCATTGTGCATACATTCTATGAATTTATGTAAATATTTTTTGTTTATTCTGCATTTATCATGCATTTAGCCTCTACTGTGTATCTAAATATCCCATAGGACACACCTGTAAATTAACTGTTTAAGCTTACTGTGCCCTATTGGTGAAATATTTGCCTAAAACCATTTCTTCAGGCACTTAATAGGCCCAATTCTCAAAGTCAGCATAAACTGCCCCAAAGGTGGCTTGCACCAATAGCCAGTGTGCCAGAGACCCTGCAACGGATTGTCTATTTGAGGGTCCCAGCAGCAAAGTCCCACAGTTGTGGCAAACTTGGCCCTGCACCAAACAAACGGGGCATCAGGAAGGATTGATGCAGGCTGTGGGTCAGCCATGTGGCAACAGCACCAAGGACAGGTGCCTGGTGGCTACAGCCCCCCACCCCAATCCCTGATCTGTGAAATAATAATAAAACAGGTAATAACAAAACCTTGTATCCTGGTTGTCCAGTGGTCCCCCCTCCTCAAGCTCTGACCAGTATAATAATTAATAAAAACCTGTATCCCTGGTACTTTAGTGGTCCCCCTTCCCTAAGACCCAGCCTCCTGCTATAATAATTTAGGCTGGCAGTATAGCCTAGAGGTTAGAGTAATGAGCTATGAATGAGCTTGGCACATCCAGCAGATCAGACCTGTATTTGATTCTCTCAACCTCCACTTGAATATCGTGTGACTCTAAGCAAGTCACTTCACATCCCAGTGCTCCCAGGTTGCCCCTGAAAACAGGCACTTGTGCCTAGTGGGCCTTAACTGGTTACCAAATACTAAAATAAAATAAATAAAAATATGCAGCGCTAAACTGAATGATATAATAAATATATTCTCTGGTGGTCTAGCGGATAACCCCACCCTCAAACTGCCTTTTATAGACAAGTTGATTTTCCTGGTGGTCTAGTGGACCTCCCACCCCACAGTGTCCTATCACCCAGCTCCCCCCCAACCCATACCTGAGCCAGTGACTGGCACAGCTCATTGCTCACCAGCATGGCCAGTCACCAACTGAACTCTGAATGAGCGTGTACTGTATATAGTACTCATTCAGTGAATGACAACAGCTGTCAATCACTGCGCATACTATATCCAATACGTGCTTATTCAGGCTCAGTCAACAGCTAGGCCATGGTGGTGAGCAGTGGGTTGTGCCAGTCACCAGCTCAGGTATGGGTGGGGGGGGGGTGGTAGAGCACTGTGGGGGGGGGTCCACTAGTCCACCAGGAAAGTCAACATGTCTGTTAATGATGGTTCAGGGCTGGGGAGGTCCACTAGACCACCAGGGAATATATTATATCATTCAGTATATTACTGCACATTATAACAGGAGATCAGGTCTTAGGGAGGGGGGGGAGCTCTGTACTACCAGGGATATGGGTTTTATGAATTATTATATCAATCGTGGCTCAGGAAAGGGGACCACTGGACTACCAGGGATATGGGTTTATTAATTATTATACATATCAGGGCTGGGGGGGGGCTAGACTACCAGGAATATGGGTTGTATTAATTATTATACCAATTGGGGCTTGGAGAGGGGGGCTGCTAGACTACCAGGGAAAGGGAATCTTTTTAAGTATTATTATGTGTCATAATGGGAGATCAGAGGCTGGAGGTCACAGTACATTGGAACACCATTCCAGAGGATTTTTAAGTATGGTTAGACCAGCCTTTGGCTGGTCAAACAGTACTTAGACCATTGCCCTCTGGGAGGTTTTGGGAATATGAACTAAGAGGATATGGCAGCCTGCATCTGCTGCAGGCCCCTAGCACCCTGCCACAGCCCATTATGTGGTGCAAGGCTGGCGCAAGTCCCCACAGCACTTGCAGCCTACATTTGATGCAGGCTACTTTTGAGAATAGCTCAGAGGGCATTTTGTGATGCAAGGTGCTACTTGTGTCATTTATGTTTTGACACAGGAACCTTGTGTCGATCAAAGTCTTTTGAGAATTGGGCTCCATATATTCACCAGTTTGATCTTCTAGGTCTGTTTTTCAAAACTTCTATTTTTATGCTGGCCATATGTCCAAATGCAGTAAACATGTGATTGCCTTCTTTGAGTTCTCAGAATAGTTTTCTATCTTCCCACTCATTGTTCCACTTATTCTTTTTTTTATTTATTAATTATTTTTGGTTCTGTCTCCCTTGAGCTCAGACCCTCACCCACAGCCCCCATGCCCAGGCTTGCCTCCCTGGGTGGGGCTGCCAGAAGCTCCCTCTCCCAATGGACACATGTGGTAAGGCCCCAGGCCCCCAGGTTGGGGCCGTGGAGCAGGACCCCTCAGTGGATGTCAGAAGCAGAGAGCAATGGAGCAGGTGAGTCATCATGCCGGGGGCTGGCTTTTTCAAGTGCTGGATCCTTCAGGGTGGAGACATGCAATAGCATCCAGCATCTGCCCACCCTAAACATACTTGCTTGGGACATGGTGATACCTCCAGCCTCCTCTAGGGGTCTGTTATGCACTGGACATTCTTCCAGTCCCTCCCCCTGGAGAAGGAGACCAGTCCCTAGGATGCTTGATCCTTCTCCCCCATCCAGCCCTCTGACTCCCAGGTCAATTCTCAGACCAGGGCCATCGGCGTTGCAAGTGGAAATCCAAATGCTGAACTGACCGGCCAGCTCCTTGTTCTACCTCTTCTATTAATTGTTCACATTTTGATAGTCTCTTTAACGTCCTCTAATCTTTATATAATTCCTGAAGATGCTATAATTTCTGTCAAGTTTTAATTTTTTTGTAAGAACAGATTCATTTCCCTGTTTAGATCATTTTTCTTTCGAAGGGTTGATTGAGTTTGCATGGGTGTATTCAGCACTGAAGTTTCTTAACTCACTTGTAGCTTGTAAACACTGATCTAGGGTGCATGTGTTTTTCATTGCCCTAATCTTTTCAACCCTTCTCACAGACCCTTTTATGTTTTCCAGATTTTATTCCAAAATAAATCTGAGTGAAGTGCCTTCTGCCTGTTGTTTCACAGTACTGGTTTCTTTGGTAATGTCTGTGTGCTATATTATGGTCCCTCATATTCATGCGAAGGTTCACACTAAGGACCTTAGGACAGTTGTAGGCATTTGTTGGCCATTGTTACTGTCCAGTGATGGAGACCTGTTGTGATTTGTAAGTATTCATCTACTGCCTTTTTTAAAAGCTATTTATGAATTTAGCTCAGTTGTGCAATTTAATTGTTCTATGTCCCCACCACACCACATATATACTGTAGTAATTCATCCTTCTGTACACACTGAAATGTTTACCCTGCAAATGGAATATGTACTCCCTAGTTTTCTGCCTGATTCCTTTAAAGAACAATGCTTAGTAAAGATGTATATCTTGAAGAATGAATATCTGGGGGGCACTAGATGCCTGTGAAATCATTCAATTTTCTTTTGTTTGTTTCTTTGCTTGCTTTTCATCATTTTGTTTGTAATATGGCAAGTGCTAGTAAACACAAAGAGTCCAATGGAATATTTGTAGTATGATGTCAGAAACTCTTTACTGGCAGGGCTGGCAGTGAGTTTCAATGGGAAACTGCAAGTCTGTTTTCAAATTTTATGGAGAAATAACACTTTCTACCACCACAATATTATATAGTTAATAGAAATACATTATGTTATTTTGATAACCTGTGATCTTTTCTTATAATTTAGCAGGTGACGTTTTCTTCATAAAAATATTTTACATGGAAAGAAGACGAGAGAAGTCAAATATTGCTTTAAAAAAATTGTAAAATCATACAAATGGACCACAATAGTGCAAACATATAAAAGGCAAAGTTTGTTGTTGAAAGAAATATCTGTTTCTTTTCGAAAAAGAAAAATATTTTTAGTTTCTCATTGATATACACTGGGCTCCTTAGTATTTGTCAGTTTCTGACATCACAATATCAGAATTCTATTGGATTTTTTACTAGCAGTGTGAAAAGCAAAGATGAAAACTCCCTTATTTCACTGCATTAACTAATCATTTATTACAAAAGTAGAAAGTAATTATTATTTATTTTTAACTGTGTTTGTCTCTGTGCTGCAGGTAAGGATTACCCTTACTTTTCCTTCACCGCCCACTAGCATCTTTCAATAGCTGCCTGGGGTGGAGGCCTGTAGCTTACCCCTTTGCTGGGGCTCCAAGGGAGCGACCGAGATCCACCTTCAAACTCAGCCTGAGACTTATGCTTCAGTGTCATTCAATGAGAGGATAGAGGTCTTCATTCTGCTGCTGCCACACAGGCTTTCCCTTGTGTTGGCTCCCAGGGCATGTCGTACAATGACATCAGTGCACAGGCATGTGTGCTCCCATGCATGCCCCTCAGTCATTTGCCACTGCCTTCTCCTACGCTCATGGTCTCTGGCTTGGTATACACCCAGCCTCCACTGTCACCCAAATGCAGGTGGCAACCAACCCTCCCCATTGGAGGTAGAGAACTGTCTCAGGGACATTCATCCAACCTCATCCCAGCCAGCCCTCTGATGCTCAGGGCTTACTCCTGAACCCAGATCATCAGCTTCACAAGTGGTAACTCTAGAAATGCACCAACGGTCCAGCAAGAAAGTAATTATTAAGACATCAGAATGCAATTAATAAAATAGTCAGTTGTCTATTTGTTAGAAATAAACACCTGGAGCCAAATGTTTGATGGGAGGCACAAGCATGGTTCAAAGGCTTGTGCTGCACTTGGCACCTGCACCCAACCCAGTGATTGCTATATTCCATTGGATAGCAGACCAGTGCTATCCCTCTGAATATCAGCCCATGTGGGTGCAGCACTAAGTTAAATGTATACTATATACTGTATGCATGCTCGCTGTCATCTCATACGGTGGCCTGCCAAGGAGTTGAGAGCATGGCCGTACCAGTTGCTGCACTGGGATTCAATGAACATTCCCCAAGGCCCTGGTAAGGCAGAGTTGGATGGTTGATGTACTCAGAATGGGCAGAGCATATCGGGGGGGGGGGGGGGGGTTGCTGGACCACCAATGCTTACTGGTGGGGATGTCAGTGGGCATTAGAGATTTGCAGAAGTTGCCATTTCCACCTTAGCGGAACATTCATGAATCTAGCAACTTTCATGGAAGTTTCTGAGCATCTGCCTGTGGCATATTGGAAAACTCCCAAATGTTTGGGATGAAATTTCATCTTGTTCCGCCCAGCCCAATGTGTTATACCCCTCCAGTGGCTAGCAGTCCCTCCCCCAACTCGATCACTCACCTGCCTGATCTGTATTTAAAAAAAAAAAAACACAACCCTGGTGGCTAGCAGTCCATCCCATACCTAATCACCCACCTGTCCAATATCTGTATATTGAAAAAAAAAAAAAACCTACTGGATAGTGGTACCTCCCTCCACCTGACTACCCACCAGTGTCCAATACTAATAGTCAAAATCAGAGTATATATAACCCCCCCCCCCAACATCCCTATCCCCTATAGTAAAAAAATCTCTGAATCCCTTGTGGTCTAGTGAACCCTCCTCCCTCCCTATCCCTGATCCCCAATATGTAGTTTTTTTGATTTTATTACTTTTAACTTATTATTCCCTGGTGGTCTAGTGCCCCCACTGCTCCCCATCCCCAACAGATAGTGTCTCACCTTGCTCCCCTCAATCCCAAAATGGAGTGGGCCACTGGCACAGCCCTCCGCTCTCCTCCTCGGCAGGCAGCCCACTGAGATGTCAATAAATGAGCAGGTGCTTGTACAGCATGTGCTCATTCATTGACATCTTAGTGGGCTGCTGGCTGTGGAGGAGAGCAACGGGCTATGTTGGTGGCCTGCTCCATTTTGGGATGGGGGAGCGGGGTGGGACAATACCTGCTGTGTTGAGGAAGTGGAGGTGTACTAGACCACCAGGAATAATAAATTAAAACAAATAAAATACAGTAAAAAAAAAACTACATACTGGGGAATTGGGATAGGAGGAGGGGGTTCACTAGACCACCAGGGCTTAAGGAAATTTCCTTTTTACTATAGGACATAGAGGGATGAAGGTTACATACCTCACTCCGACTACAAGTATTGGACACAGGTGGGTGATTGGTGGAGAGAGGGACTTTAGCCACCAGGTTTTTTTTTAAACTATACAAACATCAGGCAGGCAGGGTGATTGGATGGTTGGAAGGACCACTAGCAATCAAGGTTGTTTTTAAATACAGATCAGGCAGATGAATAGGCCAGGTCGAGGAGACCGCTAGCCACCAGTTTTTAATTTAATACACAGGCATCAGGTGGGTGGGTGATTGGGTGGGGAAGGACCGCTAGCCACCAGGGATTAATTGGGCAGCATTCGGCAGCTGGTGAGGAGCAGGCAAAATTTCATAAAGTTCGAAATGGATTTCTAAACTTTCACAGAAATGAAAGTCAGACTTTTGCTTAAAATCTGCCTGGGAAATTTTTCTCACACCTCTAATGGAAATTCAAGGGTAGGGTACCAGTGAATACAAGTATGGTCCATACCATTGTACATGAGTGCTCAGTGGGTGGGGGTACCACTAGACACCAGGGATAGGTATTGGTGACACAGGATGGGTGCTCAGGGGCTGGGAGATACCACTAGACAACAGGAATACCCATTTATGATATGAGACGGGTGTTCTGGGAATGGGGATGGCATTAGACACCAGGGATAACTATGCATAACATGGGATGGGTGTTCAGGGGTGGGGATTGTCACTAGAAACCAGGGATGTGGGCTGCCTTCACATAATGGGTGAACAAGGCTGGGGGTACTGCTAGACACCAGTTTTTCTTATATACTACATGGGAGAGGTGTTCGGGGAAGGGGATGCTACTGGACACAAGGGCCTGCATCCCCACTGGTGTGACAGACGATCAGGGTGGATGGCTGAAGTAAAGTAGTCCCACCATCAACAGGGTGAGGTTGTAGGCTTAGAGCTCATTTAAGAGGTGGTTTTCAGTTGCAGTGAGTAATGCCACTAAAGGTGCTGTTTACTGCCATTACAAACCTTTGAACATGCTGCTGTGCCTGTATGCAGGAGGGGACCCACATATTTGCATGGGCATAGTATTATGTTACTGTCTGGGTGCTAACAAGGTTTTAGCACACATTACAGGGTCCTCTGAATATGGTCCCCCAGTGCAAGCTGCAAAACCAAATAGCACCAGTGTTAACATTTGAATATCTGGCCCCTGCTCTTTCAAATTTTATTGTAATTATTCCATTAGCTTATTGTCTCTTGTTCTGTCATGCATCATCTTGAGATCATCCCCCCTCCTCCAATGTTCCAAATTATGTAATCTTGACCTCTGTGGTCTTGTCTCATATGGTACCTCCTCAACCCTCATATAATTCTTGTCATTTTCTTCTGTACCCTCTCCAGCCTTCGCCTGTCCCAATAAGTGGATGGTGACCAGAACTATGAATACTGGTCCATATGTGGAGGAATGTAATTTCTATACAAGTGTATCAAAATGTCTGTGATCTTTTAAAAGTTTCTCTTATTGCACCCCAATACCATACTCACATCTATTATCACTTGACTGCACTATCTTTTCTGTCTTGGTGGAGGCAGTATAACGTAGTGATTAAGGGCACTGATCTGCAAACCTGAAGACCTGGGTTTGAATCCCATGTGACCCTGAGCAAGTCACTTAACTTCCTCATGCTCCCAAGCCATACCAGGAAACAGGCTCCAGCTTAATGTGCCTTTCCTGGTTAAACAATTTTCCTTTTGTTATTATTGTCCAGATCCTGCTGCTAAGGGCCTCTGCACATGCTCTTCAGTCACAATCTCTGCATCATAACTGCAAAAGCACTTTAGCACTTGAATAATGCAGAAGAGTAAGGAACGTTCCAGGGTAATATGCACAGTAAAAAAAGAGAAGCAGGTTGTGAGATTGATCAGGGACATTCCAGTGAGTAAGTGGTATTGGTGATTGCTCTTTTTGTTATTATTTAGTGTTTGCTGATCGGAAAAGAAGTCTAGGCAAGTCCACCTATCTTCAGCATCTTCCTGGGGAGGGGAGGGAGGGAGATACAGATGAAAACTGACATATTGAACCAGATTAAGTTGTTGGTGGTGTTTTAGTGAATGGAGAACCTTGACCAGGACAATGGAGAAATTCCCTTATGCTTTTCTGTTCTGTTCTGGTACACTGGAGGACATAGGAGAAAGCATCATGGCTGCCTGAGTGGAGAAGTCTGCTTTCCTCCCTACCCGGAGTGCTGCAAAAGCAAATTCTTCAACGATGATGACTAAAGTAGGTTCAGAACCTACAGCAGAGCTTACACTCAGGTCTGAGGAGGTTTCAGATGGCTTTTCAGCATTGGATTGTAGCAGCATCCCAGACATGTTTCTGCACACCAGTACAGCAGACATCACTGGAACAGATTAGGAGTGTGAACTCACAGTAAGAAAAGACAGTCTCTATTGAAGTTGCTGGCTGTCGAGGAGGTGTAGCCTAACACAGGCATAGGGATCCTTGCTGGTTCCAGAGGGTGAGTTAAACATACCTATTTCAGGTGATAAGCACACAGGGACAGCCCACATTCGCCTTGGAAATCTCCAGGGCTTGTTAATGCAGAACAATTAGGTCAGTAGATACCAATACAAGTAAACAGAAACATTGAATAAAAATACTATGGGCTCTAATTCTGTTCTAGAGTTTAAAATCACTGATATTTTTTGTTTGAGTCTAAAACATTTACTGAAACTAGGTCTACAACAAGTCAAGGGCTTTGTGAAAAAATGATACCCTCCCACACATAAGAGGCTTATTCCTACAGCTTTAGAGAATAATGAGAAAGGCATGGGGAAAGGACTCTTTCATTACAACTACCATACAGGCATCTCAAATAGTTGATACTGAGAAGACAAAATCTCTTGAGAGCCTCAGTGCCCCTTAAGTATAAGGGAATACATTGGAAATGGCATCTGACACCCCTGTAAATGAACAATGCAGAGGGAACCCTCAGGCCTGCACTTATCCTTCAAGACCTGGGGCACAAAGAAGTTATGCAGACTGTTTTAAATCCTCTGCAGAATCAGCAAAGAGGAGAATGCTATCAAGCTCAAAAACAGCATATGGGTGGTATGAAAGAACCCCATGGCAGATGGACAATTGTGAAACAGTACTTAAAGACAGTATGAAGTTCATGGACACAGAAATTTACTCTCTAATACATACCCCAGGTGACATTTACATCACTGTTAGTTTTAAAGCTTCACATAGCTTGTAAAGATTTTGGACCAAGTTCCATCAGTTAAACAATACTCCAATGTGGTCCCCCATTGCAGTAATCATTTTACAAACATGAAGTAAACATGTTTAAATCCTTTTTAAGAATGAGGGAGTGAGCATAACTGATATTCTTCATTGGCTCAAGCAAATATGTTCTGTACTAGAGAACTCAGATCCTGTAATTGACTCTGAAAACATTTGGACAGGGGGGTGACATATCCAGGTACAATTGTTACTTACCACTACAGGATTTCAGCATATGCCTAATAACTTTTACTTGAGTACAGACTGATGATATTTTTTTTATGTAGAGCACTGAAAGCATGCTGCAGATGTGGGACAAATATGCAACTGAGCAGTACCTGTGACAAGGTCAAGTGCAGCATTTGTAGGGAACTGGGTCATACAAGTGGACAGTGTACAAATAAAATATGTTGCAATGTGTGTGATGTAAAAGGACATTCCTATGAACAATGTACATGGGCATCACAAAACAGGGAAGATAATGTTGATAATGCTGGACACGATTATTATGCTAATATGGCACAGAAATCCAGTTGATGACAAGTACCATTTCAGCATGTCCAAAACCTGCTATTCAAGAGGCTTTATCTTCAGTGTCAAAGACCACATACACAAACTCCATCTACCTCAACTGCTGGAAAGACTGAAGCTTTAAGACAGAACAGGCCCCCTCCCCCCCGAAATGGATGAAGAAAATGACAAGGTAGAGATGAAGTCTGGTGACCTGGCTCATGGGGTTGCTACAACAGCCCAGAGAATTCCGGTAACAGACATGGACTTACAGGAAACTGTAACAGAGGTCCCAGAAAAGGAGCTGCCTCCCTCAAACACTCTTGAGACTGAAGTGTTTAAAAAGATGACTCACCATAAATGGAAAGCTTGCCAACCCATGTCACAAATGTCAAGAACATCCTCAGTGACTTTGAAAAATAATTGTAGGTTACTGGCCTCACAGAAGGGATGGGGGTGGGACAGTGATGAGGAGTCAGGCAAGTTTTATGTGCCTTTTTCACAGCCTGATCCCTCTTTAGGAACAGTGGACCCTGGATTGGATCTGGGGACTTCCAAAAATGGGAAAAGTTTAAGACATCTGCAGAGTAAAAGGTAGGGAAGTAACTTGCATAATGATGTTTCTGGGATTTCCCCATTTCTCTATTTTTTTTATGTGGCAGAAAATTCATGTAATATCTTTAAGTGTGAACAGTATGTATAATATGAAAAAGGATGCCTTTAGTTTTGATTTTACATACAGTAACCTTCAATCTGATGTTACTGTCTTGCAGAGGCACTTCACATACACATGTGTAATGAGGCACAGAGGGCAAAAAGTTGTGGATGCGTGGTCCTACATTTTGATCTTTAGTGGAAGATGCATGTGAAGCAGTAAATATTTTATTTTCAGATTACTCTATAGAGGTTCATCATTTATTAAACTTAATTCTGGGATCAATGCTTATTTTACTTGTAAACCTTAATGGTCATGAATTCAAGTTAAGTAACATATACACCCCAGGTGAAAACTAGCAGGACTGAGTTATTTAAGTTGGTGGTCAGGCCTTGGTATTTTTTTGGAGGAGACTTTAACTGTAGTTATAAGACTACTGCTTCCAAAGGGTGTGAAAAAAATACTTGGTAACACTTTATTTTAAGTCTCCTTAACTACACTGTAACTACTGTATAACTATGCTGTAACTGCACCGTAACTACTGTGTAATTACATGCAACTACTATGTAGTTGTTAACTTGTTTCACATTTGCATGGTGAGTAGTTACACAATTTGTATACATCTGCAACTACTACTGTCTCCCTTTTGGCACAAATCAATTAATTCTGACAAGTGTAACTACACATGTAATAGCTGTTGCAAAGTGTAACAGAAAATCTATTGTCCAACTACCACTCTATCTCTTCTGGTATTATGTTATTTGTTCTTATAAGGACAACTACATGTTTAATAGCTATTGCAAACTGTAACACCAAATCTATTGTGTAACTACTATGTTACTACTTTTGGCATTATTAAATTTGTTCTTGCAAGTGTAACTATAAATGCAGGTCTTGTGTCCTGTTTCAACTGTCTATGTCAACCAGACATTTATCTTTATGGTAATCATACAGAAAAACATTGAAGTATAATCAGAATGGTAGCTAAAATATGAATACAATGTAACTTCAGTCTGCTACAGTTAAATGCACTGACTGGCAACTCTTTAGATGATGTTCCATGTCTACATTCAAAGTTTTTCATGAATTTACAGGTTAGTAAACATGCAGTCTAATATTGTGAATGTATATGTAACTGTACACAAACATTTTTAATTTGCATAATTAGTAATTGACACTATAATAATATTGTGGCTTAGAAATAATGGTACTGTTTTTACAGTTAATGCCTAGGTAACATGTTTTTGCAGTTGCACACACTTACATTTATCAAATGTCAGTACTGTAGCTATGATGTAAGTTCTCCTTCAGAAATCATTCAATCGTGAACTTACTGCTTATTAAACATGTACTCCAATATTGGACCCTATTCAGCTAGGCAGCAGGGAATGTGTCAAATATGCACTCCCAGGCCTGGTGATCAATAGCAGCCATCCAATTAGATGGATTGACCAGGTGTGGACTGGATCCTGTACTCTGTGTGGAGTGGGAAATTGTGGGTTATGCATGGTCCTCCCATTACTGCTGTTTTCCAGTAAGGGGACCTACTGTCTGGCAATGTTTATCGCCTTGCCCCCAGCCATCATGGTATAGTCAGAGGGCTGGGGTAGCTTGGTGTGAAAGATGGTACCATGTCCACCACACCATTCAGCCAGGGGGAAGGGGATGTAGCAGCAAAGGAAGGGCCCCTGCCTGTGTATCTGGCACCACCCACCACCATTCCACACAGCAGATTGGTGATAAACATGGTATATAGCCATGCCCCACCTCACTCCCAACCATGCAGCAGGGCAGTAGCAGGACAGGTGTGTGGGTGTAGAAGAGGTGTTGAGTCAATCTGCAAACAAGCACATTTCTTAGTAAGTACAGCACTGTTAAAAAGCCAATAAGTAGGCTGTTGGTTAACTAGGATCTACAGCTTATCCATTAGGTAGGGAAATGGGCAGACTAGGTGGGCCAAGCAGTCCTTGTCTGCCATCAAATTCTATGGTTCTATGTTTCTGTGTAAATTAATGATTTTTTATTGTATAGCAATTTACAATATTTATTGCATGTTTATTTTTACTTCTTTTTTTGGAGGGGGTCACATTGTATACAAATGGTGGCTCTGGGATTCAAACCAAGTTCTCCAGGTTTGCAGGTCAGTGCTTTTAACCACTACGCCATACGTCAGCAAGTTCATGAGGGAATGGTTTCGAAGGATAACTTTAAGTGTCATGAACTTCACTGTAACTACTGTATAACTACACTGTAACTGCACTACTATGTAGTTAACTAGTTTCACAATGCATGTTGTGTAGTTACATAACTTTAAATGTGCTACTTCTGTGGGATTGAACCACACCTCTTCTGCACCCACAACCCTGTTCTGCTGCTGCCCAAGTGGGTATCTGGGGTGGGGCATGGCTACATGTTATGCTTTATCTCTGATCTGCTGTATGGAGTGATTGTGGGTGGTACCAGATACACATGCAGGGACCCTTCCTTAGCCATTACATGCCCTTCCCAGAGGCTGAATGGGTGGCAGCCATGGCACCATCCTTCACAGCAAGCTACAGCAGTCATCTGACTATGCCATGAAGGCTTGGGGCATGGTGGTGAAGATGTGCAGACCAGTAGGTTCTCTTACTGGAAAACAGCAGTACTGGGAGGACCAGGGAGTAAAATATAGCAATCAGGAAGTTCAAGGAATCACAGAAGGAGCAGGACAGAGAACTGTATCACTTAAAGCAGAAGGAAGCAGTGAGGCAGTCAGAACAGCAAAGGCCCAAACCGAGAAAAGATAGCCAACACAATTAAGAAGGGGATAAAACATTTTATAGGTATATCAGGGAGTGAAGGAAGACCAAGGGAGGATACTGAGGCTTAATAAAGGGGAAGGGGATGGGCAAAGGATGACTGTGAAACGGCAGAGATACTAAAGAAATATTTTTGCTCAGTATTCACAGGTGAAGAAGGGAAGGTACCTAAACAAAACAGAAACACTCTGGATAGGGGGGTTGATACCAGCTCATTCACAGAAGAAAGAGTTCTGAAAGAACTCTTAAAACTGAAAGTGGACAAAGCAATGGGGCCTGGTGGGATTCATCCCAGAATTCTAAAAGAACTAAGGGTAGAACTAGTGACACCACTGACTACCCTCTTTAACAAATCATGGGAGGATGAGGTGGTACCTGAGGACTGGAGGAGGGCAGATGTGATTCCACGTCACAAAAGTGGAAGCAGGGCAGAGGCAGGAAACTACAGACCTGTTAGTTTGACCTCAGTGATAGGGAAAGTGATGGAATCACTTCTGAAGGAAAAATTGTAGAGTACCTGAAGCCAGAGGGACACAGGACCCAAGGCAGCATGGATTCACAGCAGGAAGGTCATGTCAGATGAATCTAATAGATTTCTTTGACTGGGTGACCAAAGTAGTAGATCAGGGAGGGCTGTGGACATGGCCTAGACTTTAGCAAGGCATTTGACACAGTCCCACACTAAAGATTAATATCAATCAATCAATCAATCAATCAATCAATCAATCAATCAGTCAAGTCTTTATTTATACAGGCGGTCACTGTTGAGCAGAGCTCTTTTTCAAGTTGGACCCGTTTAACACATAGATACAGGTTATACATTCAACACACATTTGGTACAGTATACAGTGTGGGCAGTGCCCCAGAATGGAATTTATATACAGGCAGTAATACACATAAATAGGTACAATTTAGAACACCAGCTAGGGCTGGTAGGTAAAATAATTTCTCAACATCATTTGAGGACTACAGACCCCATGTATGCATAAAACTATGGCTGAGAAGTACAGCAGCATTTAAGTGGGAAGGAATATAGGGTGTGGAATAGGTAGGGATGGTGTTGAAACACAAGTTGGGAATTCCTCTTTGTTCAGACATTAAGGCGGTAACAACCACCATACCTTGGGAGTGGCTGCAGTCCGGGATTCAGACCTGTGGGTGAACCAAGAATGATTTAGGAGCCATTAGAGCACAGGCAAAGCAGTTACAGACTTCACTTACACATGCAAGTACAGCGCCTTAAAGATGGGCAGAGAGACAAAGGGTGTTTAGTTTAAGGGTCTTTGTAAGTTATTCAAAGTATGGGAGAGTGAAGTTAAATGCCACTCACCGAAATGCAAGTTTACTCTGGGTATTATGAGGGAGATGGAGGAATGGCTTCTGAGCGCATATGTTCCTATTGTACATAGGGGTAGGCAGTCAGAAATATGTGGGGGTAGTTTGTTTGTGAGGGCATGGTAAGTCCAGACAGCAGCATTTTTATGGTGCCTGCGTTTAAGGGATGGCCATCCCACAGTAGCATATAGGACACAGTGATGAGTAGAACTCAGGAGACCTGTGATAAACCTTAGTGCACGGTGGTACAGCGTGTTGAGTTTAGCTAACTTGGAAATGGGGCATTGGCTAAACAAGAAATCTGCATAGTCCACCAGGGATAGGAAAGTAGATTGTACCAATCTTGTCTTGGCATCTATTGTGAGGAAACGGCTTAGCCTGAAGAAAAGTCCAAGCCTTTGCCAGAGTTTTTTCAACAAGTCTTCAACATGTTCTGTGAAGGAGAGTCTGTTATCAATCCATACTCCCAGATATTTGAATTTGGTTACGAATTCCAGTTTTTCACCTAGTATTGTGTTAATTTCAGAGTGGGTCTGCTGGCTGTTGTACTCGTGAGTGGGCAAGTGGGCAAAGAACATTGCTTTTGTTATTTTATCATTCAATAGTAATTTTTATGAATTAACTGGCTTTGCAGGAGGTCAAACTCAGTTTGAGGTCGTTACAGGCAGCCTCTGTGTGGGCGGCTAATATATAGGATGGTATCATCTGCAAATAAGTGGATTTTGACATTTTTTATATAGTAGTCCATGTCATTTATGTATATTGCAAATAGAGCGGGCCTAGGATAGATCCCAGAGGAACCCCTCTTAGGAACAGTTTAAGAGGGTCAGCTCACCTTCTTCTTTAACTTACTGAATCAACCTGAAAGTAGTCAGTGAACCAGAGCAGTGAGGTAGACTTCACTCCAATGGTTTGAAGCGAGGTGAGGAGAAGGTTGTGGTCGACAGTGTCAAAACTTTACTTATGTCCAAAAGACTGCACAGGTGAAGTTCCTTGTGTCAAGGGCTCTCAGCCAGTCATCGGTAACTTTGGACAGTGCTGAAATAGTGCTATGTTTGCCTCTAAACCCTGACTGCATCGGGTTCAATAGATCTGTTGCTTCGAGGTAGGTTCTTAGTTCATTCACAATTTTCTCCAGTAGTTTAGATAGCACTGGGAGTAGAGATATGGGTCTATAATTGTTAAGGTCACATGAGTCACCTGATTTAAAAAGCGGTATGACATGAGCAGTCTTCCAGACAGGCGGCAGGGTACCCAGTGAGAGGGACAGATTGAATAGGTGAGTGATGGGGATGGCGAGGACATGGTATGTGATTTTAAGAAAGTAGGGGTCCAGTGAGTCAGCGCCTGCACTTTTTTTGATGTCCAAATGTGGTAATAGGTCTTTAACTTCTTTTAGCGAAGTGGGTTGCAGCTTAAAGACGTTGGAGGTAGCTGGAGGTATTGGAGGGGCATAATCTGGCATAGAGCATATCTTGCAAGCTGGGGAGTTGTCATATGCCAGACCTGCAGTTGCAAAATGGTTGTTGAAGGAATCTAGGATCACTGCCCTATCACTGAGGGTAGTATTTCCAGAGATAATTTTGTTCGGAAGGGAGTTACCTGTAAAGTGGCCCATCAGATCCTTGATAGTGCTCCAGAATTTGCACGGGTTCTTGGAAGAAGTGTCGAGTTCTGAGTGGCAGAAAGAAGCCTTTGCTTCTTTAATTGATTTGGTGCATAGGTTACGTGCCTTTCTGAATAGGTTCCAGTCATTGGGCATGTTAAATTCTCGGGCCCTTTTCCATAGCTTGTCTCTTTCAAACAGCAATGGTCTAACCTCGGGGGAGAACCATTTGTTGGATTTATTCTTTGTGCGAACTTTGGTCAGGGGGGCGTGTTTGTTGAGAGCCCCTGATAGAATATCATAAAAGATGTTGTAGGCGGCAGTGACTGTTTTAGCTAAGTAAAACTCCTGCCAACACAAGGAGAGTTTCAGGTCAGTAATGTAGGTGGCTATGTTAAAGTTTCGTCTTGATCTCTTCAGGCAAAATTTAGAAGTAACAGGAAGCTCGTTGGTAGATCTTATCCCTCCGATGAAACAATGGTCACTGACATCAGAGAAAAAAGTGCCATCATGGGAGAAGAGGTGGGGTTTGCTTACAAGCAATACATCCAGTATGGTACTTTTAGCAGGATTTTTAGTATTTGGGTGGGTTGGATCATTGATGAGCTGGGTTAGCCCATGGGCATCACAAAAAGAAACAAGTGGTGCAGCTGTTTTGGACAGCCAGTTGAGGTTGAAGTCACCAAAGATGACGGTTTCAAACGATCCTTGTTCTAAAATGTCATTTAGATAAGTTAGGAGCTTTAAGCCAGCAGAAGGGGGTCTGTAGCATCCTATAAGGTGGAGGACACATGTCTGGGTAATTTCCACTTTGAGGGTAAGGCACTCATATTCATTGGGAACAGAGGATGCAGTAGTACAGGAGGCTAAGAATTTATCTTTAACATATATAGCCACACCACCTCCTCTAGTATGCCTGTCTGCTCTGAATAGGGCTTAATTGGGAATGTTTACTTCTGTATCAGTAGTAGGTGGTCTAAGCCAGGATTCAGAAATCACTAGTATATCGGGGGATGTATGGGATACCCAGGCTTGGATTAGGGTTTGATTTTTTTAGCAGGCTACATACATTGATGTGCAAGAAGCTCAGACCCTTTAGCAAAGGCAGCTCTGAGGGTGAAGAGATTGTTGCTAGTGGGCCAGGGTTTAGCTCTACATTACCTGAGCATAGGAGGAGGAGGAGTAGAAGTATTTTTCTGAGAGTGGCAGAGGATAGTTTTGGGGTCCTAACCTTGTCCCATTTATCGTATTTGATGGCTTTGGGTAATACATTGTTTCCATTGCACAAGCACCACCAGTAATTGTAGCTATTAGTACCTGAGTGAGTAGTGTCTGGGGTGTAGGAGTGTTATGTGATGAGGATCGCATTCTTGAGGTGGGTATATCAAATGTACCACCTGATCAAGGTAACCATATGTGAGGGTGCAGCTGAGTGTCCATGGTCACACAGGGCAAGTAGACATTAAGGCATCAGATATCATAAGGAACAGGAATGGATTGTAATCCATGCAAGGTATCAGACCGTTGGGTAGGTATAGGCCGACCGGGATTCTGAGTAGGAGGGGCAGTAGACCAAGCTGTAGAAGTCCCCACATGGTGAGGCTTAGTATAATATACTGTGGAAGCTTGTCGATATACACAGGCAGGCTATATGCACACAGCGACAGTACCACAGAGACAAGGCTTGGGGGTCAGTAGGGGGTGAGCCTAGCGCTTTTTGCTGCCTGAGGAGGTAGCACCCTATAGAAATATGTACTTGGATGGAGTTAACCAGTGATTGGAGGAATGCAGATATAGAGGGGCGTTGCTCAGGAAAGGGATGGGAAGCAAGCGTATTTAATAAGTGGAGGAGGTGGGGGGGGTGGGCGTAAAAGTTGTGGCAGTTTCCGTACCTTTTCTGGCAGTGGAGTCAGGGGCCATGGAAGTGAGCAGTGGCTGAGGTGGTGACAGCTGCCTGCTGGCTGGGAGTTCCCGTGGTTGCACTGGAGGGAGCCTGGGAGAGCAGTCCTCAGCTGCAGAGAGAGAGACGAGAGCAGGAAATTAAATAGAGCCATGGACAAAAGGTCAGACAAAGCAGCAGAGGGATCAATTTACTACACAGAAAATATGTATTCCTTTGGCGCCCAAAGCCTGTGGCCAGTACATGAGTCAATTGGGGGCTATAAAACACTTGTTCCTGTAGTCTTAACAAAAGGTAAAATATGCAGTAGGCAAGGCTAGACAGAGAAATTCTAAGTAATTACAGTCTAATTTTGAGCAATTACAGTCAAATTTTGGAGAAATTCAGTTCAAGAATCGGCTTTCCACAAGGACCAATGGAAGGCGCCTGTAAAGCGCTTGCATTCCGATTGGTTGTGGCAGTTGCCATACCTTTTCTGGCTAAGGAGTCTGGGGCTGTGGAACTGAGTGGTGGATGAGGTGGTGCCGGCCACCCGCTGGCTCGGAGTTCCCAAGGCTGCACTGGAGGGAGTCTGGGAGGCGGTCTCGACTTTTCTGGCCGAGGAGTCCAGGGCTGTGGATCTGAGTGGTGGCTGAGGGCGCCGCTACCGTTAGCTGGGAATTCCACGGCTGCACTGGAGGAGCCTGGGAGAGTGGTCCTTGGCTTTTCTGGCTGAGGAGTCCGGGCTGTGGAACTGTGCGATGGCTGAGGTGGTGCTGGCTGCCTGCTGGCTGGGAGTTCCCGTGGCTGCACTGGAGGGAGTCTGGGAGAGTGGTCCTCAGCTTTTCTGGCCAAGGAGTCTGGGGCTGTGGAACTGAGTGTCGGCTGAGGTGGCGCTGGCCGCCTGCTGGCTGGGAGTTCCCGCGGCTGTGCTGGAAGGAGCTTGGGAGTTAGCCAGCCTAGGAATGAGTCCCAAGATGGTAGCCTGGGTAAAAAATTGACTGGAGAACAGGATATAGAAGGTAATAGTAAACAGCGTTCACTCTGAAGAAAGGAGGGTTACTAGTGGGGTACCACAGGGTTCAGTTCTAGGACCAGTCCTCTTCAATGTCTTTATAAGTGACATTGCAGAGGGACTGGAAGGAAAAGTTGTCTCTTTGCAGATGACACAAAGGTCTGCAACAGGGTTGATACACAAGGTGAGGTAGAAAGGATGAGAAGGACTTGTGAGGTTGGAGGAATGATCAAATGTATGGCAGCTTAGATTCAATGCTAAGAAGTGCAAGTAATGCACCTGGGATACAAAACCCAGGGAAGAGTACACTATAGGGGTGAGATACTAACAACAATAAAGATAGAAAGGGACCTGGGGTAGTCATATCAGATGACCCAAAGGTGGGCAAGCAATGTGAGAGGGCAGTAAGGAGGGCTGGAAGGTATTGGGATGTATAGGAAGAGGCATCGCCAGTAGAAAACAGGAAGTTGTTATCCCTCTATAATGACAGCAGGTGAGACCCAATCTGGAGTACTGTGTGCAGTTATGGAGACCCAGTCTCCACAGGGACATAGACAGAATGGAGGCAGGCCAGAGGAGGGCAACCAAAATGGAGCAGGGTCTGCACCAGAAGACATATGAAGAGAGGCTTAAGGAGCTTAATTTGTATACCCTCAAGGAAAGGAGGGATGGGGGACATGATAGAAACTTTCAAGTACCTCAAGGGAATCAACAAAGTCCAAGAGGGTAGCATCTTTCAGAAAAAGAGAAGTGCAAGAACAAGGGGGCACAATTTGAAGATAGAAGGAGGACGTCTCAGAGGTAACGTGAGAAAGTATTTTTTCATGGAGAGGGTTGTGGATGCATGGAATGGCCTACCTGTGTGGGTTGTGGAGTCAAAAACAGTGGGGGAAATCAAGAATGCATGAGACAGACATAAGGCAATTCTAGGGGTTGGGGGTAGGAGGAAGTAGGCTGTTGGTTAACTAGGATCTGCAGCTTATCCATTAGGTAGGGAAATGGGCAGACTGGGTGGGCCAAGCATTCCTTATCTGCCATCAGATTCTATGTTTCTATGTTTCTATGACCATCCATATCCCACAGTTAAACAGAAAGCAAAAGCCAGTACTCACAATACTGCAGTTAGAGATGTATTCCTTCACCACCACACAAACACAAACATTGAGCACACAATGTCCTGACCACTGACACACATCCAGTACCGAAACTGGTCAGGGAACATTGTGTGCTCTCTATTGACATTTATAGTGATAAAGGAACACGTTGCTAAATGCAGTTTTGTGAGTGCTGGCTTTTGCTTTCTTTGCTGGTCGGACATGATAGCCTTGCACCTCAGCTTTACTGACAGTTACTTGTTTCCCTGCATATCCTACAATTCCCCACTCTACACAGAGTGCAGGATCTGGTCTACTGGTGTGCAGCCCATTTAATTGGATGGCTGCTGTTGATCACCAGGCCTGGGTATGCACATTTGAAACATTCCCTGCTGCCTTTGTGGCCCATGCACAAAACAATCTGATTACCTATACACCAAGGGCAGGATTCACAAATGTGGGGGAAGGTCCCGCAGGTGCTGGAAAACCTCAGTGCTAGTGGGTTTCCACTTGTGAAGCCACAGGTCACCCGCAGCTATGGGTATTCACAAAGGTGGAGCTGGAGTACGACCGGCTCCAACGAATATGGTAGCTTGCGGGTGCTGTTGCCAGGGACAGCACCACAGCTGCTGGAGGCTGCTACGGGCAGTGGGACCTGCTGTAGCACCCTCCACAGCTGCTGCTTCTGAGGATTGGCTGCTCTGCAGCTGCGCCGATTTTGGTGTGCAACTGGGGTTGCAGAGTGGGACTTAGTCCCATTCCACTTCGTGAATCCTGCCCCATGTATCTGAGAGGTGTAGGCAACCCAAAGTCAGAAAGCTGGGCACCGGTAGTCCAGTGGACCCTGGCAGCATGCTCCAAAGTATATGTCTCTTACACACCCAGTTCCCTGACCAGTTGGGCAGGTCTGTGCAGAGCCAGAGTGGGGGTGGTGCAGGGGACATGCCCACACTCTATGCCATTCACTAAGGTGCAGAGTGCCAGGTGAGGGGGTGCAAGCTCTGGCAGGGTAAACCCTGCTGTAACTCTTACTCTCCTCCCCCAAGGTATAGCCACCAGCCGTGCGGATATGTGCTGTCACTTCCACCATGCCACCCCAGCTCTCAATGACAACAGTCCCAGATTGAACCAGTAGCATCTCAGTTGACAAAGCCTTTCTGGCAAAGCTCTGGGGTGAGTAGTTCCAACTCATATGTGTGGCGGCAATTGTCCTTTGATAAAGTAAAGACTACTTTTGAAATATTTTTCTACATGTGGACAGGTCAGTGATTTGCTAGAGTGCAGCAACATGTGGAAATTGTTGAGATGTTGTTGAGGGTTACGGATCTCTGCTAAAGACTTTCTGGCAAAGCACTGGTGTGAGTAGTTCTGACTCCTATGTGGCAGCACTCATCCTGTGATGAAATAAAGACTTCTTTGAAATTGTTTCCTATGTGTGGACAGTTGCTGCTTTGATGGAGTGCAGCAACTTATGGAAACCCCTCAGGGACAACAGGGAGAACTGGGGATGGCTGCTCAGGAAGGCACCAGTGATTTTGAAAACATTTCTCACTTTTGAAACATTTCAACCCTGTGTTCCACCTAGTGTTCCCTGCTCCACGTAGAAAATGTATCCACTCATCAACCTGGAATGGGCAACCCATTAGATGCCTGTAAGTGTCCTCCAATCTTCCCCATGCACTAGCATACTAGATGGCAGAGCCATGGATGAGAGGTGCACAGTGGCGGCGACCGTGAATGCCAGCATCTGCACAGCCATCCATTGGTGCAGAGTTGCACATGCTGGGTATGCTCCTTTTGCATGTACCAGTGTTACATCGATGCATAGACCCCTATGTGAATATGGTCCAATATTAGATTGCATGTTTAATAAGCAATAAATTCATGTGGGACTGATTTTGGAATGACATACCACAGCTAAAGTACTGAGATTTGGTAAATGTAGTATACACACTTGCAAATACATGTTACCTAGGCATTAACTGAAAACATAGAAAACAGTGGAAGAGCAACCATGCAGAACCAGTGTGTTCTGCCACAGAGGGGTTCTAATTCTCTTTGACCTCGAGAGGGAAGCTCGAGAGGTTCATGGGAATCAAAACCCCAGAGCTGGCAGAACACACTGTTTCTGCATAGATTTGCCCATCCATTATTTGTTATGGTGTATGGGGTCCCTGACATCAATTTTCATGTAGTTGTAGAAGTTTTTTTTTTAAAGTAGAAGAAGACTTTGCCATCCACATCTTCTTCTGAGAGTTACATCTGGTTGGTAGGAATAGTGGCGTGGTTGTTATGCACCAGACAGCCTACATTTGTGTTGTACACTGCTACTGGTTGGAAATTGGGTTGGGAGGGATTTTTAAGAAAAAAAACAATGGCTGCTGTATTTCTTGCTTTACCAGGGTACGCAAACGAAGCAAGTATTTTCTGTAAGGAAATGTTAATATCTGGTTGATCCTGCTCTTATTATTATTTTTTTTCCATAGGGCAGTATATCTGGTTGATCCTGCATATTATGTTACCATATCTGGTTGATCCTGCATTGGATTACATAGCTGTCTGTTCTGCTGCCACCTTCCTTGTTCTGTTTGATCCTGGTTGATCCTGTGGTTTCTGTTGGAGTGGCTCATATGCTTCTGAAATCAGCTTGAATTCTTTTGTACCACAGAAGGGTTGAACAGCATTCCATGACCTTTGAACTGTGGTAAAACAGTGTTTTAGATTATATAAAAAACAAGGTAGAACAATGTTCTACCATACATACCATTATTTCTTAGCCACAATATTGCTACAACACCAATTAATGAGTATGAAAATGAAATGTTGTGTACAGTTATATATCAACTCACAATATTAGACTGCATATTAATAACCTGTAGATTCATGAAAAAATGGAATGCAGACATGGAGCATCATCTAAAGAGTTGCCAGTCAGTGTATTTATTTGTAGCAGACTGAAGTTATATTGTAATCATATTTTATTTACCATTCTGATTACACTTTTAAGTTTTTCTGTGTGATTACCTTTTAAGTAAATGTCAGATAGACATAGACAGTTGAAACAGTGCATGAGACCTGCACTCGTGATGTGGCTACACTTGTAACAACAAATTTTAGCAGTGCCTAAAGTAGTAACATAGTAGTTACACAATAATTTTCTGATGCAATTTGCAGTAGCTATAACATGTGTAGTTGCCCTTGAAAGAACAAATTATATTATGCCAGAAGAGATACAGTAGTAGTTGCACAACAGATTTTCTGTTACAGTTTGCAACAGCTATTAGATATGCAGTTACATGGATCAACATGAAATGATTTGTGCTGATAGAGACAGTAGTAGTTGCACATGTATGCAAATTGTGTAATTACATAACACTCACATATGAAACTAGTTAACAACTACTTAGTAATTACATGTAACTACACAGTTGTTACAGTGAAGTTGCAGTGTAGTTACTTTATGCAAATTGTACGTAAGTACACAACATGCAAATGTGAAACTAGTTGATGACATAGTAGTTACAGTGCAGTTACAGTGTAGTTATACAGTAGTTACAGTATAGTTAAGGACACTTAAAGTGTTACCAAAGATTTTTGCAGTGGGGTGGACATGAATGGAGTGCTATAAATCCATTTATCGGAGTAACTGTGTGTATAAATTGAATTTATACACACAGTTAGTATGTCACAAGTCACACAAAGTGGTGCATATTACTATGTTGCAAGTTGCACAAGTTGCACAATTTGACCATTAGGATGGTATAGTGTTATTTGCACGATAGCCCAATATGTGGTATTCAAGCATGCGCTATACCATGCTAATGGTCAACATCTCAGTTTTCATCAGACTAGATATAAACCAAGAAAAGCATGTTGCATAAATGGAATATGTATGTGGGGGGGACTGTGTGATAACTAACTTAACTGGTACAGTTGCCAGTGAACGCTCGTAACTATCACTTATGGCTTTGCCACTTGTGAGGTTACTTGAGGTCACTGGCAATTTTACCAGATAAATGCATTATCTCACAGACACCCCCACATATCCCTTATTTATTGTGATTCTGTCTTTTAGTGACAGATGACCTCCATTGCTATGTTGGTGGATGCAGCTCACTCTTCCCCTTTTGCACAAGACCATGCTTTTTTCAAAGGAACTGTTTCCTGTAGAAGAGATGTTATCTTTTTGACTCCCTGGTTGAAAGTTGGGCATTTTCAACTTCTTCCTGTGGACATTTCTGACCACAAGATGGTACAATTCAAAGGGACACTGTCAACCTTTATTTGCATAAAAATAATTTTAACTAAAAACCCACGTTTTATGATGGCATACCTTCTCTAAAACCAATTGATGTTGCTGGTTCTTTTATCTATTTCTTTTCTTAGTAGCACCCAAACACATGATAATGGTGTAATTATAACCAACCTTATTTTGTTTCAAACCTTGCTCTACTCTTTCTATATACAGTACTTCGGGAGCATAATGAACACCCTCAAACAGTGGAGACACTCATGATGTAATAGTCTCCTCTCCATTCTCTGCCTCATGAGTGGAGAGACTGTGTTAAGAATGTTCCCAATTCCAAGAAAGATGCAGAAGGAGTTGATAAAGGAATGTAAGTGAACACTTCTAGTGTTGTAACATCAGTATTGTAAGCTGTCTTTTTTTTACTTTTTAAAAGAAAAAAGGAATTAGACTCAAACTACCATCTACATCAGCAGTGTCTTCAGAATGCGACCAATTATAAAATGTGTTTTTTTTTAACTAGGGAAACCTGGATGACTAAAGGGTTGACAGTGTATCTTTAAAGATGATCCTCCTAAAAGACCCAGCATTAAATCTCCACTTTGGAGGTTAAATTGTTTGCAGTTAGAGAACATTACTTTACACAGACAGCTACGAGAAGTGTTACTAGCTAGAACCGCTACTGTAGATTTTTTGACACCTTATTGGACCGGTTGGAAGGCGTGAAGCAGGATATTATGAATAAATGCATCCAGAATTTGTGTTAGAAACAGAAGGAAGATTATTTAAAATATCTTAATCTGTGACTCCGGTTACAAAAATTGTTAACTCTGACAACAGAAGCTACTAGTGGTTATACTCCACGGATCTCAGTATTAAAAAAAAGAAATGAAACTGTATCAATATTAGATACTGACATCCCTATTTTAAGAACAAAAATTTGCAACACAAGGACATAGGGCCCAAACAAATCCATGTGAGGCATGTAAAAAGAGTGGAAAAGAGGATTATGACTCATTTAACTTATGACTAAGAAATACGTTCACTTCTACTGCAGACATAGTAAAATAAAGCAAATATGTTTCTGACATGTTTAGTACTACTGTCATAATTGCACAGGAACAGGATGCTTTTTAAGTTTTCTTAGGATTCCAAGTGTTCCTGATAGTATAAAGATAGTATGATGAAAGAAATTCGAAGCAGGAAGTGACAGAGACAATTGAATCTTTGCCTAACAATACAGACCCAGGGAGGATGGATTCCGGGAATTTTATAAAGTGTTAAAGATAACCTTGTAGAACCTTGGCCAAAGTGTTTAATGAGTTTTGACAGGAGTTTCAGAAGGGACAACTGTTTTTCAGGGAGTTCTAATTTTTTACACAAACAATGGGACAGGGATAACCTTGAGAATCAAGACCAATTGATCTTTTAAATATAGATCTGAAAATTCTGCTTAAAATCTTGTGCAAGGTTGACTGCAGCTTTCTGCCCTGATTATCCATCACAGACCTGCTGTAATGGTACCAGGAGGATAATACAAAACAATCTGAGTCTCATAAGAGAACTAGTACTAGTAGAACAGGGACAACATCATAAGCAGCAAGCCTTCTCCTGACATTACATCAGAAGAAGACTGTTGATAAAGTAAATCATGATTTTTTGTTTGCAGTTTTTAAGATATATGGAACTCCCCAGCAGTTCATTTCTTGACAACAGTTAATATGTAATGGCAGCTCCATCTTTTCCATTGTGAGAGGGACAAAAGCAGCATCATCTAGAATTAAATCTGGTGTGAGACAGGGTTGCTGTGTAAGTCCGGTGTTATACCTGTTTGTGTTAGACCCATTATTAAGGTGTATACAACAAGATGTGGCTATTCAAGGGTACATACAACACCTGGCCCTTTACCACATAAAATAGCAGCCTATGTGGATGACATATGTTTACTAGTAAGAGATAAGGGGCACGATTCTCAAAGGGGGCTGTGTCCGGTGCAAGCTGTGGCAAACTGCTGCTTGCACTGAAGCCTCATGCACCAGGGACCCTGCACCAGATTCTTGTACAGGTGGGGTCCGGTGCCTAAGTCTCTACACTTGTGGCAACCCCACCCAAGTAGTAAATACATGGTGAGTGGGAGGGGTTCATCGCAAGCCCCATGTAACACCAGCTGGACATTCCAAAGCCTTGATCCACATTGTGCCCACATAGGGCATACAGGGCAGGATCACCACCTGATCCCCAATGTGCCCCATAACATGTATAGAAATAGGCCTCTGCCCAGATCCCAATGCCCCCGCCAGTACCAAGCACATACCACCAACCCTCCCACTGGTGACCCCATGTCCCCCCAGCAAGTAATCCCCTCCACATCCCCAGACAGAGCAGGGGACTGTCACAGCCGTCCACACACCTCCGTGGCCAGTTCCCAACTGAACTGACCATGCTGCAAACTGTACAGAGTACACACTTGACAGCATACTCTGTTCAGTGTGCTGCATGGTCAGTTCAGTTGGGGACTGGCCTTGGAGGTCTGCAGAGGGCTGTGCCAGTCCCCTGATCTGTCTTGGATGTCGAGGGTGCTACCTGCAAGGGTGGGTGCATGTTCACCAGTGGGAGGCTGGTGGCATGTGCTTGGTACTGCTGGTGGCACCGGGATCTGGGCGGGAGGGTACTATTTCTATACATGTTACGGGGCACATCAGGGGCACATCAGGGATCGGGTGGGTTATCCTTCCCTGTATCACCTATGGGGGCACAACATGGAAGGTGGTCCGGTAGCAGTGTGGCACATGTGGGGCACATCGGGTTTGGGGAGGTGGGACATGCTGTACCACTGACAGGACAACTCTCCCAGCGGAGCTATTTATAAGTCTCCTTAGGCTTGCCCTGGCTGGTCTAAGGGTAATTAGAAAACTGTCCTCAGGTCGCAGTTTGTGAATACTGTTTTCAGGATGTGGCAGCTTGCGTCTGCCGCAGGCCCCTTCTGACTTGTCACAGCCCATTTCTGGGTGCAGGGAAGGTGCAAGCCCAATTTGGAGCAGGCAGCCTGAATTTGATGCAGGCTGCCTTTGTGAATCACTCGTGGATGTACCTTTTGGTGCAAGGTGCATCTTGCGCAATTCTCTGTGGCACAAGCACCTTACACCATGCCAGAGCCTTTGAGAATTGGGCCCAAGGACTCTGGGGGAAAAAGCATTACAGCACTTTCAGACACATTCTGAGGTTTCAGGCTCCAAAATAAAAGCAAATAATGAAATAGCTAGTGTGAAAATTATACCTGGTTCACTGAAAATTTGGTGACTTTGGTTTGGCCACATGAACCAAGCTGCATTTAATTGGGAGTCAAAATTACAGGAAGCCAAAGGGCAGGTCACAAGGTGGTGTCAGTGGCTAATGGGGTGGACGAAGTGCATTAAATTTGCTACCCATAGTACTTCACGTATAACCTGAACTTTAGGTCATACTACTGGTAGTGAAATGAATAACTACACATCCAGAAGTAACGTGAAGTTCCCTTTTTTATGGGTACTTTGTGTTACTTTGGGATGCATAAAAAAACATCTATTTTGTTTCCCTGGTGTCTAGTGGCCCCCACCCCCACCCTCTCTTGTAGTACCCCCAATCACTCCCCTCAACCCAGAGTCAGATCCAGTAAAAAAATATATTCTTTTCCTGGTGTCTAGTGGATCTCCACCCTCCCACCCTGTCAGGTAGTACCCCACTCAGCTCCTCCCAACCCCAAGTCAGAGCCATTTAAAAAATATATTCTTTTCCTGGTGTCTAGTGGTTCCCCTCCCCGTCAGGTAGTATGGTAGAACCCCTACCCCACCCCCCCAGTCCTGAGTGGATCCATTTAAAAATATATTTTTCCTGGTGTTTAGTGGCCCCACCCCCACCCTGTCATGTAGTACCCCACCACCCCAATCCTGACGGAGTGGGCCACTGGCACATCCCTCCACTCGCCTCCATGGCCAGCAGCCCACCTGACTCAGCTCAGTGAATGAGCGCATGCTTGTACAAGCACATGCTCATTCATTGACAAGTCGTGTAATTGACTCAGTCCTGCAGGGTTGTACAGAAGGGTAGGCAGCCGCTCCAGTCATTGTCAGGGGTGGCAGGATGGGGGGAAAGGTGTTTTGCGAGACATTGGGGCAGCCCCTTCCCCTTCTGTCCATTCCAGCAGGCCTGAGTAAATTACCGTGACTTGTCAATGAATGAGTGCATCTTGTACATGCACACTTTCATTCATTGAGCTGTGTCGGGTGGGCTGCCGGGCATGGAGGTGAGTGGAAGGATGTGCCTGTGGCCTGCTCCAGTCAGGGTTGTGGGTGAGTGGGGTGGGGGGCTCCTACGTGACAGGGTGGGGGGTGAGACAACTAGACACCAGGGAAAATAACACATTTTTAAATGGATCAGACTCGTGGTTGAGGGGGAGTGGGGTAGGGGTACTACTGTTACTGTACTACCTGACAGGGACGGGGGGTGGAGAGCCACTAGACACCATATTTGTATGTATATTTTATGTATTCCTTTTTGAGTTAAGAATCCTGGAATGCAAGTGGTATTTTTATTTACAAAAAATCTTATACTGAGTACTAGTGTTTCTTACCATGAAAAAATATTATCTGTAAGAACATTGAATTATATATAACATTTCATCTCTAAATTATTGACTGGATGCAAACATGATGCAAACAAATGTCTTGCTTCATAGACTAATCAGGGAAAGCAATATAATTCACTAATTATGAAAGTATTCCTAACTGATTTAATCAAGCAAAACACAACAGAGGGTAGTGTACATCAGAAGATTATCAGGCAGTCCACCATAATGGGACATCAGGTGCAGTAAGGTCTAATTATGTTTAAACAGCTTGCAATTCAATACATTTTAATAACGTTGATGCATTGTAATAGGAGGATAAATAAATATGCATAATGATTTCTTAAACTTTTAATGGGAATGCTACAGTTGAAATGAACAAGTCAGTGTGCTTAAAAAGTAAAATCCTAATAGGATTGTTAATCTCCAAAATGCAATAACATATAAATCACTTGATCAGCCAAATTAAACTAAATGTAATTAAAACCAGTGTGTGGTACTACCTGACAGGGTTGGGGGCCACTAGACATCACGGAAAGAATATATTTTTAACTGGGTCTGACTAGGGGTTGGGGAGCAGGGTGGGGTACCCTGACAGGATGGGGGTGGAGGGCCACTAGACACCAGAGATAGATCAGGGTGGTGTTGGGAGTGGATTCTCCATTTGTGACCTCCACTTGCTTTTGTTTTTTTTTTTGTTTTTGAGTTATCTATTTTGCCCATCATGCTCGAGGAGATGCCTCTCCTTGACGCCATGACCCTTATTCTTCCTTTCCCAACCTCGGATAGGAGCTCACTACCCTGGGTTGTGACATCCTACCATGCCCGTACTTTATAGCATTCAATCCTGGGGCTCCACATACTCCTTTCTCCATCCACCTTCTCTACATCCCGTTTTACCAACTCCTTTCTGCACCATGCCCTCCTAGCCTTTCTCCCTACCTCCCTCTCTTCCCACCTTCACCTCTACCTGGTGTATATTTTATTTTTTCTTCCGTTACTTCCTCCTGCAACCTTAGATAACCTGCTTTATCTTCCTATAGACACTTCTATGTATGTAAATACCGTGTAATCTGTACAATATCTGTATAATTCTATGTACATATGAACTTCTTTTTCTTCCTCTCTGTAAAGAGTATTATCTGTATTGCCTTGTAAATACCTGTGTTGACCTGTATATACAATTGTTCATGCTCCACCCAGGTCCATCTTGCAAATGAGCTTCTGCTCAACGATGAATGCCTGGTTAAATAAAGACTTGATTGACTGATTGATTGACTGGCCCCTCAGACATTCCTCCTACTATCTCCATGCAAGCCAACTTACCTCATATTCGCAGCTGACCTCAGTATAGCCCGGCGTAACCCTGTACCGGGTGGGTCCCCCTCCTCCAAGGGGAAGGCACTGGGGGGAGGAATCCGGCACACTATTTCTTTCGGTCCCGGGCACTGCTGAGACTTTGCATGGCCTCTGGGAGTCTTCAGAAGTGTCCTTAGGCCGTCAGTCATCATCCGGCCAGTCTCCAGAGAGGTATTTCCATTTTCTGGTGTTTCCCGTGAAATGCTCCCTCTGCAATGCTTCCAATCTCCACTGGGTGCTGCTGCAGAGTGACCATGCATCCCTAACCCACCCCAGGGGAGGAGAGCAGTCCTGCAGATGCTTGATCCTTCCCTTCCCCTGCCAACCCCGGTGCCGAATCCATTCCCAAACCTGGGTTGCTGGCGTGAGTAGGCGTGAGCGCCCGCCTCAACCCTCTATGCCACGGGGCTGGCTGATTTTGGGTTTTTAAGTGTAATTTGTACTTAAAAACCCCCAAAGCAAGGTGAAGTCATAAATGGCAAATTATGGGTTATTTGGAAAAATTATGTGACATGTATGCAGGGTGAAATTGACGACTTGCGGCAATTTTGCTGCATAGTAAAACTTTGCTGCATCTCTAGTGGCCAATGTCAAAACAAAAGAAGGTATACATGGTGAAGACTTTTTTAATTCCTATACTTTTATATTTGATCTGTATTTTTTTTTCTTCCTGAAGAATATGAAACAAAAAGTTATAGTACTTTTAAAGTTATTTTGGGAGTCCACTGAAACCCATCAAAAGTAGCTATACATATAAACAGTAAAGAGAGGGAGTAGGGTTGATAAACCCAGTGGCATTTTCTCATATGTCTTTATTTATTTATTATGCTTTATTCTCCCACCAGCCTCCTGGTACCTCTGCCCAGTCATGGACCTCTGGTTTCCACTTCCAGATTGTCTGCAACCCTACTATTCCCTGGCTACCCTCCAGGTTGGGGTTGTGGCACTATACCCCGCAGTGCCACAGACCACGGGATATGTCAGAAGGCTGGACTGGAAGCTAATTGAAGCTGAGGTGGGCTTCATCTAGGGTGGCCAAAAGCAGCATTTTTCCCTGATGTGCAGGGGCAGGGACATGCAATGATGTCCAGCATCTGCCCCACCCCCAAGCTACTAGGCATCAGTGCAATTGGTACATACAGCCTCCGCTAGGTGTCCATATTATTGCAATTGCTCTACCCTTCCCCTGGAGAAGGAGAGTGGTCATTGGTAGCTCAGTCCCCAGCTGGCCCTCTGATGACCCGGGTCCGTTCCCGAACCCAGGTTGCTGGCATCGTAGGTAGGTACCCTGCCCCTGCACCAGCAGGCCAGCTCATCCATATGTCTTTTTTAATTTTAATGTATGTCCAATAGTACAGGACCAGCTTAGTACAGGTTTAGCTTTGTTGAAAGAGGCCTGTACGTCACTGATTATTGTACAAGGAACAAGGGATGCCAAGAGTTGTAAAAAGCCATGCAGTTTCACCATCTTTCTAAATTATAGCATGTTTTCTGAAAATTAAATGTTGGGCATTAACCCCAAGTAAACTTCGAGATTCTATGGGCAAACAATTATATTAACACATTGTAAAAACATTTTCTTATGTAGAGTTGATCTTTGCTCCTGAGTGGGGTGTGACTCCTGAAATAATAACAAAACAATTACTAGATAGGAGGTTTCCCAAGAAAATGTGGGATGTATTATGGTTAAGTGTCCATGGCAGATTTAATGTAAAAGTGATTGCTAAACTCAAATAAATGAGTGAGAGAATATGCCCTAGACAAGAATTCCAGGAGGAGACAGAAGCAATGGAACATTTATTTTTCACCTGTTCATATATTAAACACTTTTTGACACTGATAGCAAACAAATGGTCATTTCCAGAACGAAAAACATAGCTTACACAACTCTCATTTTGGGATAAGTTCTGCATACACTGAAACATGGAACACAGAGCATGTATTTGGTGTCTGCCTGTATTAAATGGTGGATCTAGCAGATATCAGTTTGTGTTCAAAAAAAGTCACAGAAGTTTTACTAGATTATATTCAAAAAGAATTGTATGACTTTAGAGCATGAGTACAAAACCTTTGCTAGGGAAGTGTTTTATAAGCTTTGGCAGAGATTTGAGTGTTTGTAATAAGGATCGGTTAGAAGTGGACACTGTATATGGATTTTTTTTTTAATTTGATTTATTTTTCTTTATTATGATTTGTTGTTTATGATTTATTGTTTTTGTTTTGAGGGCTTAATAGGATTGACATTTCTATCTGAAATATATCACTTTGTATAAACAGTACATTAGGGTTATGGAAGTATAGAATGTATTGATATATTATTTTCTTTTCTGTGGATATACTTTTAATAAAAATGCCCCTACTCTTTTGACAAGTGCCATGGGATCTTTAATGTCCATCTGACCAACTCAAAAACAGGCAGATGGGATCTCCATTAAACATCTTGTGTGAAAGATGGCACCACAAGAGAGAATCACCTCTTCATACTGCACTAGAGTGTCAGTATTAAGATGTAACCCAAGTTCCTGTTGCAGGGTTAGAACCTAGAACCTTCCAGTCTCCTGGCCTCAGAGTTGAGTGTGCAGCCTGCTAAGCCACTGACACTGTTTTAAACCTGACTTTTATGTTTCAAAACATTGTACTCAACCTTCTAGGATGCATTACCTCCATGCAGGTAACAGTTGAGACTGCAGTGAGGAACAACAAGTAATTAAGAGCACACAAATGAGTAAAAGGCAAAAGTGCAATAAATATAGACCTGGCTGCCAGATGGTCAGACATTCTGAAAAAACATATTTTATACAGTATGGTGTATAGTGTATAGTGCATAGTATCCTGTCCCTTACATAAATAGTCACCCTCCCTTTCCCCACCATTCTGTCCTTTTCATATACCCTGTGCCCTGGGATCATGAGGTCCCGGTCATGGTATTGTGTGTCCCAAGTCTCTGCGATGGTCACTATATCTACCTCCCCCATCGCTATCATCACTTGGAAATTTACTGCCTTGTTTGCCAAACTCCTTACATTCAAAGATACTATTATTTCATTCTATAGAAAATCATACTTTATATCAGCTACAGCTGTTTTTCATGTAGATAGAGGGTAGCAACATTTATTAGTTCAATAAAAGAGCAGCGAAACAGATGAAAACAGTGTGATGAAAGAAAGTATAATACAAAATGGAAATAAAATATCACACTATAAGACTTGTGACAGGTGTGGAGCCAACATACCTTAGATCATGTTCTGCTTATGTTTAATGTTGCTGTAAATGTGGCAAAAATATCCATATGCCAGTTGCTGTAAAACAAAAAACATCAAAGCAGGATGTATAAGTAATGGTGCAATAAAAGAAACTTGGAATTTTATATAAATTCTATTGAAGTTCAACTGATAGTAAAGGGGCCAGTGCCCTTTCTGTGAATAGTACTATTCCATTTAAGTCTAGTATTCAAGGTCAAATGAATGTAATTTCACAGTAGGATTAAAACTGTGAGTCTGTCTATACTGCTCATTATACAGTATACAATATACAGTATCTATGTCAAAGTAATAAAAGCAAGAACATGTTCCAGTAAAAAGTAAAGCACTGTCAGTGAGACATTAGGGATAGGTGAGTTTGTTGCAACCCACATCTGATCATAACTCAGATCTCTTTCAGAAATACTTTGATTACCTCCCAGGGGCCCAGCACACCACCGTGCTGGTGACTCAGGTTTGAAGACAAACTCAGTAGCTGGCTAGTTAGTGTTCTCAGTTGAGGAAGGGTGGTGCCAGGTACCGGCACAGCAGTGACCTACAGTATGTGGTGGGTAAGGCAAAACCTCACCATTCCTGGGATGATGGCTGGTCGTTCCTTTGTACCTTGAGCTGTGGACTCTCTCTCTGAGGTGACCAAAAGCGACAGCTGAGCTTAGGGCTAGGTGGGCCATCTTGTTAGCATGCCCTCGAATTCTGAGGGTTGGGCAAGTAAGAGTAAAAAAACAAAAAAAAAAACAAAGAAGCAAACAAAAAAAGAAGCATATTAAATAAAGATACTTCGATTTACTTGGCATTACTTGGATTAGTTGTGGAGCAATTTCAGCCTATGTGACTATATGCCTCTAAACTACAATTTTGTCTTTCTTTTTCATGCAAACTCATACCCCCTCCTCTGGAAATACTAATTTAGGGGTTCCCTTTCTGATGTGCTTTTTAGTAAGAGTACTAAGGGTACTATTGGACACATGGCTTTCCTGCGTGTTATGTACAAAAACTTGTCATGTACAGTAGAATGAAATAAAGACTGGATCAGATCTATGCCAAAGCTCCTATCCATTAGAGGTGTTTCATTTCTGTTTTCATTGTGCTTATATTTTTGTAGCAAGTAGCAAAGGGCACATACACCCATAGTCATGTGTTCCACATGCTGTTTTGTGTTATGGCTTAAAGTATGACCACCAGATGAAATGGAATATTGTAGTAGCATTCAGTGCTTTAAAATGTTGTTTTGGTTCTATCCCATTTTTAAATTTGTATTTTGTTTAAAAGAATAAGAAACATGCTTACAGTAAAGACTAGAGATGTGCAAAAGTTGCAGCACTTTGTTTGTATGCTATCAAAGTACAGAGCAGGCAGTTTCTGTTAAACATGTCACTGTTAATGCAGTAAGCAGAAGTACTGTACTTATTCCTCTTGGTGGGTTTCAGGCAGGAAGTTGTCTACAATAGATAATGAAACGGACAATTATTTAGTTAGTTAGTAGATTAATTAGTTAGTTTGTTAGTTAGGTATTCAGAAAAAATATTTTACCACTAAACTACTGAGCCTGTTTCTGAGGCATCAGGGAAGGAATGGTACAATGCGAAATGTAAAAACAAAATAATAATAATGAGACAAGCTAAACAAAGAGCGCAAACAACAGTGTTATAGTGCAGTACTATACCAGGCATAAATTATTAAATGCCTTGTGATACAGGTATAATTTAGTTGAGTAAAAGCACTTCAATGCAACAGTGTACAGGAAGTGAGTCAGGTGAGGGGTGGCAACAGCAAGTGGAAGGTGGCATAGAGGATTAAAAACAGGTACACCCATAGGAGGTATGATCACAGAGGAGAAGTGTTAAAACACTAGGAGTAGGAATATGTACAGTACTGTGTATATCAGCAGGGAGATGGATAAATGTGTCAGGGAGAGTGTCAGGAATTAGGAGTGGGCATTTAGAATGGCTCTATTTTTATTTTAAAGGGTGTGGGGGAGTGCTGTTGTACTGGAGTCATGGATTTATGGGTTTCGGCCCTTGTCTGTGTGAGCTGGACTTTTATTAACTGTAACAAATGTGAACTACACAATGCAGAGAACTTGCGTGTCTGCCTTCATGGGGAGGAATAATTAATGGCCAGAAATTATAAGAAATAAAACATGTGGTGGAGTGCATACTCTAAATTAATGCACAGCCTCTGTGTGGGATGCTTTTATAAAGCCTTCAAGCTTTGCTGTTGGAGTTTATGAAACATTCCACACCTTGGGTGTGCATTAAATACTCATAATGCGACCACCCCAGGCATTATTCTCTATATGCTGTATGCTTTTCCTGTACAGTAGTAGAATGCTCTGCCTTAATTGCCTTACCATGTGCTTGAGTCTAAAGATGATATTTTTGCAAGTCTCCCAAACATGCATTATGCCACTGAATACATCCCTGGCACTATAGTTCATGGCAGTTTGTGTCTTCACCTCACAAGTTGCTAATTGGTAAGCAGAGCAAGTCATTCAAATCCTTTCTCGTTGAACTAGTAAATGATCCCTGTACTGACATAATGCAATGAACAGTGCTTCATCCAGAGTTAATAACATGTCTCAAATCCAGTCTTGCCCATTCTTGTGAAGCTGCCAGGCCCAGTCAATGTTCAGTATCAAAGGTGTAAAGCAGAAGCTTTACAGGACAACTTCAGAGCCATACTAGGGCATTTGTCCTCCTCATGTCATTCCATTCACAGTGACAGTTGCAGCCAGTTGATCTGTAAATGCCATTTGCTAATATTTGGCAAAGTTTGTTGAAGTGTGACACTGGGATGAGCAATTTTAAGAAATGGCAAGAGAAATACCAGGGTCCTGCTGGGAGATCATTAAGGAAAAAATAGCAGAAATAAACAAATTATTAACAGGACAAAAGAAACACTTTTTAAAAGATTGTGATGGATGTTATGGAGAAAAGATGGGAAACTCTTCAGGTATATTAGAGAAAATAGCCAGATAAATGATGGCATTTTAAGGATATTGAGAAATGGTGAAAGGATAGAGGGTGTCATCGGAAATCAGATACGTGGCAGTAAAATAAAGTTTGAATGAACTAATGGAAAAAAATGGAAACAAGTGGAATATCCATGAATTGAGTGTAAAAGTATACAGTCCAGGCTGACTAGTGAAACCAAGTTCACTATAATAGCAGATTTGTTCCTCACTGACATGGCACTGTATAATATCACCTGAAATAGGTGAAAGGAAAAGCCAGCCTCTCAGCTGCCTGCTCACTTGGTCTGTTGAGTTCCTGGTAAAGGGACCAAACACAACTGGCCTCTTTCCAGTCCCTTTCTGTTCCCAGAGCACCTCCTGGTCCTCACTGTACTAACTGGTGCCTCCCATCAGTCCAGAACACAATCCTCCTCTTCTTCCTCTTCTTCCCAATCACAACTCCCTTCACTGCTGATATACAGCAGCCAGCAGAGGGGAGGAATGGGATGTTCTGAGCCACCTTGCTCTTTCCTGGGAGGTGTAAACTTAGGTTTTGTCTTTCATGTAACATTTTGTGTAAAAGGTGCCGAACTATCCACATCGGGACCAGAAAAGTCTACATCCCCATCTTTAAATGGATGTGAACACTGACTAAAATCCATAAAAGATGTTAATTCAGAGTCTCATATGACCCTTATGATGTAGAAAATGAATATTCAGTTTCCTTACAAAATTATTAAAGAGCACGTTTCGTGCTCTGTTACAAGCCCTCCTCACAGTCATAAAGGAAGTTTACCTGGCTCCGATTTCACCGCTTTAAAAAAACATTTTTATATGGTGGCATTTTTGTGAGTGAAGGAATCATATCTTTGGCTTTGAGGAGCCGACCTGCTGATCTCTTCCACTTCCTGGTATGGAGACCCCCCCCCAATGCTGTTCCATATTCAGACATCACAATGTGCTAGCTTGGGGGCACACTTCATATTGCCTATTCAGGTAGTTAGTTGGGACAAATGAAGGTCTCTTGTTCAGAATACCCATTTTCTACTTCTCTCAATTTATATTTTGAAAGATTAATGACAAAATTATCTGTATGTAGTGTAGGATTTTCTGCAAGTGCACCACTGAGGTACTCATGTATCATGGCTTGGCTCTCCACTCATGCGACAACATTACTTCCTCCTCCGCTTGTAACCTCCCCGGTTAGATCTCTGATACCAGGAACCCCTGAATCTCACTTGTTCCCAGTGACCTTCTGTTCCTCCTCCTCTTGCCCCTCCCCTTTCCTCTAGTGCTCATCACAGTACCTCGTCTGCAAACTTGACTAGTCTGGGGCTGTGATCTGTAACTCTCTGGGGAAGAATTCAATCACAAGAGTGAAGTGTGCATATTTATGGAACTGATACAAACAGAAGAGAGAAATAAATAAGTGCCTTAACAGGGACTTGAACCCAGACCACCTGAAATACTGTTCTAATTGCACTGCCAGCTGTGCCACCAAGGCAACTGGAAATTAAGATGTCTCGGGGCACCTTACTGTTTTTCTAATGTACAACCATATTCAGCAGGTTATTAGAGAGGTGTTCACTGGAACCTTTCCCAGTGGTAATAACTCACTCTTAGACAAATTTATCTTATGGCTAGAGATGTTACATACTCAGTTAATAAACAGTGTAGTCTTGAGATACCCTTGGGGGAGTCTGCAAATATACCAAGAGGTCATACCCAGAAGGAAACTTCAAAGTGTTTTTGCCCATTGAATCCCTTCCAGTTTCTGGTCATTCATTATCGCTGTGGTGTTGGTTCCAGGCTGCTCATGTACAGTAACGGGGAGGGGAACACTCCTTCCTAGTACCTTTGGTGCAGGTGATGGGGAGTGACAACTCTCCATGACCATGATTTCTGGAGCTGACAGATTATACAGTGCTGATATTCACTTTATCATGTTTTCTCCTACCCAGTTTCTGAAACAAGGAAAACATACTGTATATCCCCACTCCACATGGTCAAATGCCTTTTCGTCATCAAGTGCCAAATCTTCTGCCCCCTTCACAGCTGACCTCCCTGCCCAACACCACACCACATTTAAGGTTTTCCTGACATTAAGTTCCCCATGCTGCCTCTGTAGAAAAACAGCCTGATCACTATGGATAACAGTAGGTAAGACTGCTTTCTACATGCTGGCTGTCACTCGAGCAATTATTCTGTAGTCGACAGTAACCAGGAAGATCATCTGGTAAGAGCCTTGAAACTGTGGATCTTTACCTGGCTCAGGGAGAATGGTGACAGTGGCAGACTATTATACCCTGCACCAGGCTTTCCTTTACCATATCATACAAAGGTTCTTGTGGATCAGAATGGCATGCTTTGAAAAAGTCTATTCAGAAAACATCAGGCCCTGGTACTTTCCTTCCCCTGAGATGTAGTATGGCCCGTTTATCTTTTTCCCCATTTTATTTCTAACACAAGAGTATTTTTTGTAACCAAATAAATTTGAGTTATAGGGGCTTTGGACATAAATTTGTTTATAGCTTCCTCTCAGGGCTATACCTCTGAGGTGTACAGGTCTTCATAAAACTGTGAGAAGAATTTTCCTATCTCTGCATCTGTGAATTTGAGTTCTCACCCACCAGTTTTTAACTGAGCTACATTTTTATCACTCTCCCTGCTACACTGCCATGATAACCATTTTCCCCTGGTGCTCCCCCCAAAATAGTTAATCACATGGGTTATCAGAAGGGCTCTTTTGATTTTGGAATTGATGATCTGATTGTAGTCCAGCTTTCGTTTCTACAGATTTTTGTAGCCATGGGGAAGGAATGCACCATATGCTCCTTGTCAGCACCTTATTTGCTTCTCCTCATCAGTAGTTAATTTTTCTCCATATTTTCTTGCAGCTAGTAAGGAACTAATGGCCCTCTCAGGACCACCTTCAAAGCTTCCCATCTTGTGGAGGCTGACGTGTCCTCCTATTATTATTGAGATAGGAGCCAATTTGTTTTTTAACATATTTTATGAAATCAGCTTTAGTATTGAAGTAGGGTAGAATTTCAATGTTCTGCTTCCTGAGGAGCTTCTCAGTCTTGAAAATTAAGAGTTAATAACACTGAAACGAGGGCCTGAGAAATAGGAATAGCATACAACCTGACATACTGTATGTAGTTACAGAGTGCAAATAATAAGTATATTCCCTCCCTTAGGGATAAAATGTCTCTAGAGTCTACCGTGGAATGTTGATCCATGAGACTAATCAGGACATTGGCATTTTGGTGACAGGTATTAACATTTTTAGAGGATCTAATGAGTAGACTGTCTTTTGACACAATTATAGTCTCAGGGGATCCTGGATCCCACAAAATCTGTCATTTGGAGGGAGAACCAGTGGAAAAAGTCTTGGTTGTGCAAATTTAGGCCACATACCAAACCCACTATAAGTTTTAGCCCTGCATTTAATATTATCTGGACTAGAACATAACTCTCACCCCCTACCTACCCATATGTTGCCTCCTTGGTTACCATTTTAGGGAAGAGTGGCCTTATACAAATTGAACCCCTCTGGCTTTATACATGAATTAGGAGACAAACCATTCACATCCCCCATTTTTCCTCCTGCCCTTACCTTTTCAGCCATGTGGGTTTCTTGCAAACACATGATATCCATTTACATAGCCCTTATTTTCCCTAGTGATCTTTTCCTCTTAAAATGCATTTTAAGGCCATTTATATTCCAGGATCTCACCCTTAGTATATCACCCAACATCTCTAAATACTCAAAAAATAAACTTACCAAGATCTACCTGCCAGCTTCTGCTGCTGAGGTCAAATATTCAGAAGTACTGTTTTAATAAGTAACAAATCATGAGAAAACTAGCCACTGTACCCATATGTTCCTAGATCTGAACTCTTCCTACTCCTCCACTGTTCCCTTAGACCCCTCCCTGGTCTGACTCTCAACCTCCCTTCCCTCCCACCACTCCTAAGAAAAAAATACAAATACAGAAACTCCACACCCCAATCACCCTCCCCTTGACCATAGTTTTGGCACACAGTGTGTGCAGCATCACTCCAACTTCTATGGTGTCAAGCAACAGGTTAGCACCATAATAGAAAATGAATCAACAAAAGTAATTTTTAATGGCAGATTGGTGCTCATTCCCAGCCCCCCCAACTGCAGAGGTGAGGACAGAAATCTGACCCTAGCGTGAAAACTCATTCTTGTTTAACTTAATTTAAAAAGGATAACAGCTTTATAAGCAGAGAACCTACTTGAAACATAGGTTTATGCTTTAACAGCCAGAAACACATTAACTAAAGTCACATGTAATTCAGTGATGCTGAAGCTGTATAGCTTCAACTCCTTGGTGCACGCCCATGATGGGCACAGCCCATTTCATGCGGTGGGAGCCCGCCCATCGCCACAGTCCTGTGATTTCCCAGTGCCCAGCAACTCCGCTAGCTCATTTCATTGAAGCCACCCAGAAGCACCACTGATGCAATGCCCAGTTCCAGTAAATTGTAGCAAGCCCCCCTTAGAGAGAAAATGCAGTTCTGGGCTGGCCTAAATCTACAGGTAGTTACAACATATATGGGCTGCTTGATGCTCACAGTTAGAAAACTTAGTAAAGATCAGAGATGCCCAACATTCCCTGTTTCACCCATCCCTGATGATACCTGCAGCCACTTGCTGTGGTTAAGAAAGGAATATCCTTGGCAGGACGCAGACAAAACCATCTCATTCAGAGGAGAGCAAACTATTTGGGTAGTGCCTGCAGAATGACACCTCAGTCGATACCAGGTCTTGGTATAAGGAAACATTAAGGGTCACCTCAACTGTGCATCCACAATCATCAAACACTTCAACCCCTCAGTCTTCATCAGCCAGCCTACCTACAAATGCAATGTGTGAGAGGGATATTCCCTGTCCCATAGTTTGGCCTACTCAACTTTGAGCATTGACTGCTTGACTTATGTCAATATACAAACTAAGATTGCACACCTGCACTGGTCTGATCATGTCCCACAGCATCTACAGTCCCAAGCTGCTGATTTGCTGGTTTTGCTATTGCTGGACTCAACTTGCAGAGATCATCAGTTTCCATCACTTTTACACCATTATTTGCCCACAAAGTACAATGACAGGGTGAGTTAATCGCTGGAGACAATTGGGAATTCCTGCCAGCAGCCATATTTAATTAACCATACTCTGAATAGTTACATTGGAATACTGGGGAAAATCCATGTGCCCTGTATCATCATAGTTGACCCAACCTCATAGGCTCCCTCCAACAGTCCTGGCAGAGGCACAAATGCTACATGTAAGCTGGTCATGGGTTCCAAGTATGGAGTTAAGGGAAATCATACCTGGCTGCTGCTGCAGCATGTTATCCTCTGACTAGTGCTGTGCTGGCTTGATGGTTAAACCCTGACAGGCAGTCTTAGTACAGACAAAATGTAACTATATGTGGTCTGAATTGTGTAGAAACATAGAGATGCAGGTTTAAGGATCACAGGAAAGGAAAAAACAAACAAACTTGGCACATGCAATTCCAACAATTCTATGATTTACTATCTAACAGAGTTAAGTGAGCTGGGGGTGCAGATTGTTGTCTGGAGTTCCCATCTACCACCTCCCCTTCTCTGCTGATGTACTGTTTGGCATCTTGTGACTTGCTGAAGATTCCTGTGGGGCAGACAGCTTCATTATATGCAGGTTGGCAGCAGGATAGAGCAAATCAAAATCCCATCCCCTTCTATCGAGGCTCACTTTAACATTAGAGAATTTATACCTCTGTATTTGCAAGTCCCTGCTAAAATCTTGGAAAATTAGCACTCTGCCTCCATCCACCTCCACCAGACCACAACCTCTCACTGCCCTCAGGATTATCTCTTTCTGCAGAAAATGGACATATTTAATTAAGCAGTGGTATGGTCTTTTTACTAGGGTTGGTTTAGGACCAGTGTGATGTGCCCTCTAAATCTCATACTCAGCAGCTGCAGGTTGTAGTCCCAGCCTCTCTGAATTTGAGGCCTCCCCTAATGTGAAGAATCTGGGCATTGTTTTGGATAATGAGCTGACACTTGAAGCCCAGGTGTCAGCTGTTGTCTGGACCAGTTTTTACCATCTCAGGAACATCATCCTAATCAAATCCCTTATTCCCTCTGATGACCTGGCCAAGCTGATACATGTGTTCATCGCCTAGAGCCTCGACTACTATAACGCACTCTACCTTGGGGTCAGCGGAGGTGTGATGAGGCAGCTACAGCTTTTGCAGAATGCAGCAGCCTGTTTGATGACTGGACACTCAAGCTTCAGTCATAACAGCTTAATCTGGTTCAAGGCCAGTTGGCATTCATCTGTATCCCCTTCCCCCGGGTCATGCCTGAAAATAGGCAGGATTTGTCTAATGCACTTACCTGGTCAACAAAAACTAAATAATAGAAAAAAAAAAAATCACACTTTTTCTGTGAGAAGTGCATTACCTGCCAGTGGACTGGTGCATTCACCTCTAAAGTAGGTCTATTGACCTATAAGGCCCTACATGGGCTGGGTCCCGGCTATCTGAAGGAACTTCTGCATCCCTACACCCCATCTTGTTCTCTTAGATTGGCTGAAGAGGCCCTCCTGGAGGTCCCTAGGGCCAGGTTCAAATCTTCAAGGACTGGGCATTTGAGGTGGTTGCCCGGTCCTTTGGACCTCGCTGCCTAGGTACTTCCAGGAGACACCATCCTAGAGATCTTCAAAACATCTAAAAACATTCCTCTTCGAACAGGCCTTTGGGACCTGATGTATATATCTTGAATCCACTAGACAGCATGGGACTTAGTTTGTATATGATTTTAATGGGTCTGTTTATGGTTTATATATATCTTCATTGTGACTGTTTCCTAATTGCTGTTTGTGTTTATCTTTTTGTAAGGGCATCCTGAACCTATGGGGAAGGGCGCCCGAAATAAATGAACACTACTACTACTGCTGCTGCTGCTTCTACTACTACTACTACTACTACTACTACTACTGCTACTACTACTGCTCTGCTAGTTATTTTGGACTGTTCATCTCCCATGTTTACCCTTCATGTTGTTAGATATCCTGATGAGCTGTATGTTATATCTGTGGGCTCTGCTTTTGATCTTCAGCCTTGGTACATAACATACTGACTTGTTCCATTCACCCAGCTTTATCCCTGGAAAGATCTGCTGCCAAGTCCTCTAGCTTGCTGATTCTTTTCTCAGCCTTATCAATGCAGATCATATGCAATGCAAAGGTTTTAGTTAGCCATGTTGCCATGGCCTGGAGATGAGTTAGTAAGGTTGTTAAGTTTGTAAAGCCAGCCATTACCTCCTGTTGCAAGTTCATGATCATAGCTGGTAAGGAGGTGATTTCATGGTTGTGGGCATCTTTTCCTTCTCCCACTTCAGCAGCAATAGCCTGAGATCTCATTCAGCCCTTTATGAGAGCTGAAGTTGCACATGTTGTGCCTTCAAAGGGAAAGTCATTTGCCTCTTAGCCAGTTTTTGGGTTGCTATCAGAGCACTAGCTGTTGAGAATTACTTTTTAGGAGTTTTTTAAGCTAGCCTGATTTGGTGTTTTTTTTGTTGATGCTTAGGGGGCTCAGGTAATGGGCAGCCATCATGCTTTGTAGCCAGGCCCGCCCCTCCCTTGCAAAATAGGTTGCCACCACCTGTTCTTGTTGCATCCTACTTCATGTTTAGTTTACAATTTTTGGACTGGAAAGACAGAATAATCCGTGGCTTGTTTTCAGGTGCATCCTGGGAACACAGGGAAGTTAAGTGACTTGCTCATGATTACACAGTATGCAAGTGGTGGCTGTGGGATTCAGACCCAGTTCTCCAGGTTTGCAGCTATGTGCTTGTGACCAAAACACTATTCTGCCTCCCATTATGTAGCAGAAAGGTTGCTATTGAGTTTCTTTCCTCTGACCTCCCAATATCCATGACCATAAGTAGGAGATGGTGACAGCACTGTCATAAATAAGCAGCCACAATTTTGCCATAAAATATTTTATTGATACCTTACTGCAACCTTTAGGATGACTATACACCCAATAAAAATTAACCATTTTAATTTTATTAGAATTATAATTTTTGTGAACACTTTAGCAGATACATCAACCAGTAAGTTAATTTTACATTGCTCATTGCTTGAAGAAGAGCTGCTTCCTTTAACTATAATTAATTTAGTCCTTATACTGTATGTGTTCTGTGTCTATGTGGTATGTGTTGCTGCCACTATGGATGCCAGACTCAGGTTAGGCTATGGTGCACAAAGTGCTGCTACAACACATCTGCAGGATGCATGTGATGATGGCACAATATTAACAAATTCAGGCCAGAGCCAATAGGGCTGCAGCTGAGAATTTGGGGTAAAAATATTGAAATGACCAAAGTTACAAGCCTGCATTAGCAAAATGTAATGAATGCACATAAATTTGTTGTTCTGTAATAATTTTACACCAAATTTTCAACATAGCCTTATTCGACCCCACATCATAAAGAAGGGCAGAAAATGTTCAGTTCTGGCCTAAAGGTAATTTCATGCAGAAACTGTGAAATCAACTTTCGGGATGCAAAAACATACTTTGGATCCAGACCACAGGTGCAATGGCAAGGCGTCCATGTGTGACACCAATGTCTAGGGTTCAGAAACGGACCCAGGAAGTCAGAGGGCCGGCCTTTTGGAGACCGATTGAGCATCCAATGGATGACTCTCCTTCTCTGGGGGGGGGAACCTTGTCCAGCATAACAGAGACTCCTGGTGGAGGTTGGGAGATCCACAGCATCTGGTGTCTACAACTGTGGGAGTGGGACAGAAGTAGGGCTCATTCCTTGATGTCATTGCATGTATTACCTCTGAGGGGATCAGCATCCACAAAATCTGGTCCCCAGGAATGATGCCTCACTCTGCTTCTGCTCCCGTTGCCCATTGTCAGCCACTGGGGGATCCCATTCCCATGGCCCTGACCGGGTGATAAACCAGGACTCAACCATTATCATCTGTTTGGGGAGGCGCCTAATGTCAGAACAATTGTTCATGAGGTGGGGTCCCAAAAAGTGTTGAAAATTTGGGTAAAAATATACAAAATTGCCAGGTTATGCCTCTAAGTTCAAAACACTATTTATGTTTATTTATGGTATTTTGGTAACTTGGTGAGCCCACTGAGACCAGAGATCCCTTTTTCAGGGGTGACCCGGAATTAGTTACATACAAGAACTTACATGTACAATATGGCAAGACACTACATCGATGACTGCATGAGGAACAAAACAGGTGCATAGAAGCAATTTGTTATAAACAACAGTAACAGGTTACACAGTAGCCAATTACACATGAGTAGCATATTAATGGATCAATATTAGCGATATGACAACTCCTTAATGCAGTTAAAACCTGAGATGAGAGAAATTGAATTCATAGGTTCATAGATACAACACTTGTTATAGACTAGCCAATGGGGGGGGGCATTGAGCATTGACTCATGTTCAGTGGTTACAGCTGCATTGGTAGCATTCTAACATGTAGACTTTTTTTCCAGCCTTGAACCCTTCTAATGAGTTGAAGTTGATTAGGTTATCTATGAGAGTGCACCAGTAAAACACCACTGAAATACATTGAACTACATACTTGTTTCTTCAGTTTGTGGTCCGGCTATGAAGAGTGAAGACATGTCTGCAGTCTAAAGAGGATTATGGTGTTGAACCCCCAATGGGTAAGTAAGGGCTTGGGGGAGTGCAGGGTGGTGGGTGCTGAGTGGGAGGGCTAGGTGTGGGGACAGAAACAGCCACAAAAGACATTGATGGACATTCTTCTTTTTACAGGGTAAAAAACAAAACAAACACAAAAAGGACCAAGGATCCTTGATCAGACACTGGGGAATTGGGCAACCCCAGTGTCACTGTTACGGGTATTACTGTAGCATTCCAGAACCCCAGCTCACTTTTGCTGTGATTAGAAAAAAATACAGTATTTACATTCATATTAAGGCACCAATTACTCCTGTTGTATGCTTAGGTAAAAATATAACACCCAAAAAGGACTTTGAACTATGCCAGTTTGCTGTTTTCATTGGAGTGCTGTGCCCTCCACCCCTCCTCATTTTTGCTTTGTTAAGGCTGGCCGGCCCACCAGCACAGCAGTTGGATTTCTGCTTGCAGCGCCGGCAACCCGGGTTCTGGAATGGACCTGAGTCATCGGAGGGCCGGCTGGGGGGAGAAGGATAGAGCGTCCCATGGTCAGCTCTCCTTCTCCCAGGAGAGGGTGGGGAATTGTCCGGCGCAATGAGGACCCCTGGCTGAGGCCGGGAGTCACTCATGCTACTGGTGCTTGCCAACAGGGAGTCAGGGTAGATGCTGGCATCACTGCATGTCCCCGCCTCCAAGAAAACCATATAAAAGGAGTAGGTGGGCGGATCCATTGTTTAAGTGAAGCCCTCCCTAGGGCTTTGATTAGCTGCCATCGCCGCATCCCAGACTAGATACTTGTTCCACGGCATGGATGAGAGGACAGATGATGTGGTCCCACCCTGCGGTGGGTATACCGGGGGTGAATGGGACAAGCGGCAGTAGATGGCAATGGAAATCCTAGGGGCCTTGACCAGGGCTGATGGTTGACAAGTGGACCCGCCAGGATAAAGAAAGTAAAAAAAAATAAATAAATTTTGCTTTGTTAAGGTGTTTTTAATTTTTGCGTGCCTGACTTTTCTTTTTGTTCAGAAGCTTCACCCCCAACACACCCTGTTTCAGCCATGATTGGAAGTGAGTACTGATGATTCATTTATTTTTATTTCATTAGCAAACCGCATGTTTTGGGTGCTTGACTTGTGTTTTCGTTTTGGCTGTGACTTGTACTTTGATTTGAAGTGAGTAACGATGTAGTATTTATTTTTATTTCATTAGCAAACAGCATTGTTAAATATGATGTTTTTATTTCAGTCGCATAGATGCAGCAAGTATACAGCACTCCGAAACCCCCTTCACACAGGGGCATGACGTAGCATGAGTACTGTATATCTCCTAAGGCAAACATTTGCACAACAGGGGCCCAGAGTGCTACAGTATCTCCCTGTTATGTTTCTGAGAGGGAGGGTCAGGTGGGCGGGAGGGAAAATATAAACATATATATTTAAAAAAATAACTGCACATGCATGGTAGTGGATGGGGGGGGGCAGTAAAAAATGAGGATTCCTGAGCATGACACTGGGGGATTGGGCATCCCCAGTGTCACTGTTATGTTTTTGGGGGGTGCTGAGAGGGAGGGTCAGATGGGTAGGAGGGACAGAGGGGGCACTAAGAAAAGGCAGAGGATTCCTGATCGCCACTGGAGGACTGGGCACTTCTAGTGTCACTGTTATGTTTCTGGGGGATGCATGGTGGGTGCTAAGAGGGAAAGGAGGGGAGGGTGAGTGGGAGGAAAAATGTTTTAGGATGCAGATAATGGAGTGCTGTATGAACACAGAGGTGACTGTGGTGAAACTCCAACATGTTGTTTGGTCCGAAGGAATGCGCTGTGACCTTTTTTGATAGCAAATGGTCTCTGCAGACCTAAAAAATGTGAAGACTGGATGATGGCTCTCAAAGCACAGTCCCAACTTTGTTGGGTTCTAGTTATGATATGACAGACTGCCCAGTACAAAAAGACCACTACATTAAACTGTGAGGCACCCTCATTTTTGGCCTAGAGAACTTACTGAAACCCCACTCCTAAATCCCTCACTTGTACCAGCAGCAAACCCTGCTCACTTTGGGAGTATGCTATAAGGTTACTGGGTACCCAGGCATTGAATTAGTGTAGGCCCACAGGTAGTCACAATGGGCCCTATGCACTGTAAATTGATTGCCTATGCACCTCAGATCCCGACACATACAGATATGCTATGTGTCAGTTCCATGCACTGGAGTCCTGCAGACCCTGCACATGTGCATGGAAGTGACCATATTCCATTCACATTGGATGCCGCAGCCTGTCACATGGCTGGCTTGGGGAGTTTCAGGGGCGTTTCTGCACTCTGTGTCATTCACATAGGTGCAGAGTGCCAGGTGAGAGGTCACACAATACTGTGGCAGGGACCCTGGGGTAACTGTTGCATGCCTACCTCCACCAGCCACAGGAACCTTTATCCCCTCTACCATACTGCCACAGCCCTCTAGTCAGTCAGAGAGGCTGGACTCAGCTAATTGGGCACATGCCCAACATTGTACAGATGCAGCACCTGCACTGTCCGTAATCCCTGATCCACATGGGATCTACTACCGGATAAGGTGAGGCATCTGATTGGACAAAGATAGGGTGAAGGCAGTACAGAGGCGGGCAACCAAAATGGTGCAGGGACTTCACCGAAAGACCTATGATGGGAGTCTAAGAGAACTGAATATGTACTTGCTGGAGGAAAGGGGTGATATGATAGAAAAATTCAAGTACATGAAGGGTATTAATAAGGTACAGGAAGGTAGCATGTGCTGCAAAAGACAGACTCGAGGACAAGGGACCACACTATGAAGCTGGGGGGGGGCTCAGAGGTGATGTGAAGAAATACTTCTTTACAGAGAGGGTAGTAGAATCCTGGAATGGCCTCCCAGTGGAGGTAGTAGGTGCCAAAACTGTCATGAGATTCAAACAAGCATGGGGTAGAAACTAAGGGACCTTGGAGGTAACACAAGGAGTGGGGACAACCAGAGGTTGTGAAGGTCTGCGGTGGCATATTAGGCAGGGAAAATGGGCAGATTAGATGGGCCAAAGGGTCTTTATCTGCTGATAACTTCTATGTGTCTATGCTTCTGGTGTCCAGTGTGACATGAGCCAGACAGGGCAGTCAAGGGACATTCCCACTTGGGCACATGTCCGCACTTATCTCCCAAATGGTGGTAATGGAGCGAAGTAGCGCTGTGGACAGCAGAGCCAGTTTTGTCAATGGCACTGAATACTTAGCCATCCTCTTTACTCCTGCTCCAGTTCTATAGTAGATGGTGTATTAACCTTCAAGAAGTTTCTGTCAGCCATTTTACTTGTAATTCTGTACTTAGAAATTTGTAGTTCTTCTAGATTCCTGTCATGCTTAGCACAAAGTCTTTTAACCTTTGGTGTCTGTATGTACTATAATGCCTTGATTGCAGTTTGAGTAAAGATGTCAGTGAACTAGCAGCTCCCTGGGTCCATGTAAGTCTGTTCTTTAGAACAAGAATACTACAGTGGTGATGCGGTAAAGGAAAGATTATAAGTCTAATTAATTATCCATGAGGTGAACTAGTTCACTGATTGGCTACTATGCTGGTCTGAAATCTCTTAGAAATTACCAGCACAGCAGCAACTATAGCTCACATGCTGTACACTGACAGCAGTGGTGCCAAAACAAAACTGTTTTTGGCGCTAAAAATGTGAAGAAAAAAATGTTCATTATTGTGATTAGACTTAGAATCACAATAATGACATCACAGCTGGTCATTTCCTTTGATTAATGACCAGGTGGGTGGGGTTTGCCCTCTCCCCCAAGTTGATTGTTAATAGAAACATAGAAACATAGAAGTTGATGGCAGATAAGGACAGCAAGGCCCATCCAGTCTGCCCATTTTTTTCTACCTTATGAATGTGCCATAGGCCTTTACTCTGTCAATGGCCTGTCTATTCATACTCATCTGTATTGCTCCTTTATGCCTATCCCATGCCTGTTTGAAGCCCTGTGCTGTATTCGCATCCACCACTTCCTGAGGTAGGCCATTCCATTCATCCACCACCCTTTCTGTGAAAAAGAATTCCTCACATTACCCTTAATCGACCTCCTCTAATCTCATGCTGTGTTCTCTTGTCCTGCTATTTTTCTTATGTTGAAACATGTTAGACTCTTTCACCTTGTCAATGCCCTTAAGATGTTTGAATGTTTCGATCATATAACCTCTCCCTCCTTTGCTCCAGGGTATACATATTGAGCTCCGTTAATCAATCCTCATATGTTTTCTGATGCAGTCACTGCACCATTTTGCTTCCTTCTCTGGACTGCCTCTATTTTGTTAATGTCCTTGTGAAGGTTGAGCCTTCAGTACTGCACCACAGTACTCCAGATGGGCTTAACCAGTGTCTTGTAAAAGGAATTATTACCTCCTGTTATGACTTGTGATACACCTACTAATACACCCCAACATCCCCATAGTCTTACCTACTGCTTTAGTGGTCTGCTTGGATGATTTCAGGTCATCTGTGATGACGATGTCCAAGTCGCTTTCTTCCCTTGTGATTGCCAAAACTCCCTCCCAACCTATAGGTGGCTTCAGGTTTCTCTTCCCTATGTGCATGATCTGCACTTCTTTTCATTAAACCCCAGCTGCCAATCTTCCAACCATTTTGCCAATTTATCCGGAGCTCTTCTCATTCTTCCCACCCCATCTGGACCATCTACTCTATTGCAGATCTTGGTGTAATCTGAAAACAGACAAACCTTACCCTCCAGTCCATCTGAAATGTCACTGATGAAGATATTGAAGAAGACTGGCCCCAGGACTGATCCCTGAAGTACCGTACTTGTGACTTGCATCTCTTCTGACTGCATACCGTTTACCACCACTCTCTGTTTTCTGTCTGCCAACCAGTTTGCCACCCAGTTGACCAACTTCTGACCCACCCTGTGCCTACCCAGCTTATTAATCAATTTTCTATGTGGAACAGTATCAAAAGTTTTGCTGAAGTCAAGGTAGGAGACATCAACTGCACCCTCTTGGTCCACTACTCTGGTTACCCAGTCAAAAAAATGTATGAAATTAGTTTGACAGGACCTTCTGGTTGTAAACCCATGCTGTCTTGGATCCTGCGCTACTATGGATTACAGGTGTTGCACTATCCTTTCCTTAAGGAGTGCTTCCATAATCTTGCCCACTACTGAGGTAAGACTGACTGGTCTGTAGTTCCCTGCCTCCTCCCTGCTACCACTCTTGTGGAGTGGGATCACATGAGAAATTCTTCGGTCTTCTGGGACTTCTCCTGTGCTCAGAGACTCAATAAACAGTTCTGATAATGGCTCTGCTAGGTCCACCCTTAGCTCGTTTAGTACCCTGGTATGTATGCCATCCAGTCCCATTTCCTTGTCCACCTGAGCTTAGCGAGCTCTTGTAGGACCCTTTCTTTTGTGAAGGGACTTGTGCACACCTCCCTTCCCTCTGTGTCCATGGTGCTGTGCTGTGGGCTCTGCCCTACCTTCTCCTCAGTAAATACTGAGCAGAAGTATCTATTTAGGATATATGTTTTTCCTTGGTCCTCCTCCACACACTCCCCCTTATCCCCTTTGATCTTAGCAATACCCCCTCCGGACTTTCTCCTTTCACTATTGTATCTATAGAAAGTCTTGTCCCCTTCTTTTACTGTTTGTGCTAGTGTTTCCTTGGTTTGGGCCTTTGCCTGCCTTACTGCCTTCCCTGTTTCCCTTAGGGAAGTTTGATATGCCTCCCTAGCTTCACCCTGCTGCATTCCCTTATATTTCATGAAGGCCAGTCATTTGGCTCTGACCTTTTCTGCTTTTATTTTTGAGAACCAGTGGTTTCCTCCTTCTTTTGCTCTTGCTTTTCTCCTTAACGCAATGGGATGTTGCTTCAAGTATTGCATCCTTAATGCTTGCAAATTTGCCTGCACCTCCTCACCTGTATTTCTTCTTGCCAGGGTTAGCTTAGCTCCGTTGGTCATTTTATCCAACTCAGCTTCTCTGAAGTCCCATATTTTTGCATTGAAATGGGATGATTTAGTTCTAGTGGCCAAATTGAACCATACCATGTGATGATCACTGGCCCCCAGGTGACCTTCTACCTGGAGGTCTGTGATCCTTTCCCCTTTAGTCATTACTAGATCTAGGATAGCCCAGTCTCTTGTGGGTTGTTGTATCAGTTGTTTGAAGCCCTTCCCCAGCAGGAAATCCAGTATATGTCTAGTTTTAGTGGATGTTCCTGCTGGTATTAACCAATCTGTTTCTGGCATGTTGAAGCCTCCCATTATCAGAACCTCCCCTTTAGCTGCCATGTTTTGTATATCTTCTAACAGTAATGTGTTTGTGTCCTCCCCCTGGTCTGGAGGCCTGTAGACAACCCCAGTTCATATGGCTGTCTCACTTCCATGGTGACCCACAGTTCTTCTGGCTCCTTATGTGTATTCTGAATTTCTGTAGCTTTGATAGTTTCATTGACATAAAAGCCACTCACCCCCTTTTTGCACCTTGGTCTCTTCTGAACAGTACATAGCTGGGTGCTGAAGTCTCCCAAGTGTGGTTACTGGTGAACCATGTCCCGCTAATGGCTACTATGTCCAGTTTAGCCTCTGTCATTGTTGCCTGCAGGTCTGGGATCTTGTTTCCCAGACTGCGTGCATTTGTGCACATGATTTTCCATTGCCAGATTTCAGTGCGTTAGTTGTTGGGCGAGGTCCAGTGTTTCCCCTGCGTGTCGTATGGAGAGCTGGAACTTTTTCCTTTCCTGGTGATGCAAATGAACTACAGACATGCTGAACTCCTGTTTTATCACTAGCTGAGGGGGAATGAGGGGTATTCTTCCCATTCGATGTATCAGGTGCTGCACCCATCTCTCCACTGGCTAGTTTAAATATTCTGCAAAGTCATCAAACATCTGCCCCAATGCACTGACTCCCTTCTTAGTCAAATGCAGTCCATCAAATTTAAAGAACTTTTGCTCCCAAAACTGTTGCCAGCTACCTACAAATATGTGTCATTTTTCCTGCCACTAGCCTTTGAGCCAACTGTTTAGCTCCCCTATCTCCCCTTCTCTGACCTGGAAATGACTGTCTGATCAATCATAATTGCTTAAATCCACAAGTGCAGGATCCATACAGCTATCCAGTAAGCCCTTTTCCATTTTTTTTTTTTTTTGTGTTTTAGTAAAGGAACAAGGTAGACATTGTGCTGTGTGTGCTGGGTCTTCTCTAGATCGGGAAATTCCCAGCTTTCCTGCATTGCCTACAGTGGATTACCTTCCTAGTGGCTAACTGAATTTGCAGGGGAAAGGGATCCCCAACAAAATGGAAGAAAAGAAAACATTTACCAGCTAGTTTTGCTCACAGCAGGAAAGAGGTGTGCTTTTACTGCTTTGCATTACAGGCACTTAGAGCTGGAAACAAAGACATATGGCATGCTTGCTGCTGCCCACCATCCACTGACCAAGGCAAATAAAGAGCTGCAAATTTTGCCCCAGGCCATCTGTGGCTGCAGACTAAACAGCAGCAGGGCTGCTCAGTTATCATAGAACTGGAATAGACACTGCCTTCTTCTGGAGGAAGCTGAGAATAGTGCAACAGGAAGTAAAAAAAAGAAATAAAATGTAGCACAAGCATTTAAAGCATGACTGACCACCTCCAGCAACTGCAAAATACTGCATCACCTGGTAAAGTGGCATTCCAGTGATGAGTACCAAAATTTCAGGAATCTAGCAAACACTTCAAGAGGTCCCTTGAAAGGTTTGAGTACACACTTTAGGCAGACACAATTGTGGAGCAGAACAATGAATAATGTGAATTTTTACTGTCTGTCCTTCCAGTCCCCATTTAAGCTTTGCTTAAAGGTATAGTGGCACTAGATCTGTTAAAGAGCAACTGACTCCCTTGAAAAAACTTTGGAAAACATAATGGTTGGACACAATTCATCTTGTATTGCACATAAAATCACACATGCCCCCACAATGCACAGCATCATGGGCTGCATATGCAAATCACCACAGAATGTTATGCTGGTCCAACTTAAAGCAGAATTGCATGGTGCCGAAAGGCCTCTCACACAGTTTGCAAAGGGTGCTAACAGAAGACATAGACACGTGTTTCGTCCTACCAGGACTCATCAGTATGCCTCGTCTGTTTGACACCCCAGTGGAAAGGACCAGCTACCCATGCAATTCTGCTTTAAGTTGGACCAGCATAACATTCTGTGGCCATGTACTGACCACATGATGCTGTGCATTGTGGGGGCATGTGTGATTTTGTATTTTCTTGAAACTTGGCTTCCCAGCCAAATGCCCTTTGGGGTAACCCTTGCCTCAGTGTTTGCGCTCAGAGGTTCTTTGTCTTGTATTGCACATATTGTCTATAGATTTCTCCTCTTCATCACTTAGTTCTAAAGAAATTCCCATAAAAAACAGGATCTTTATCCGTTAGAGCTCATCTGCCTCTATAACTCACTCCCTATTTGATGTCATAATGCTCTGTTGTGACATCACAGTCTGTTGCTATGGGAAACAGTGATGTTACAAGCACAGTTTTGTGATATCAGGTTGGGAAGAAGCAATAGGAGCTGATGAATCCTCAGGGAACAACTCCTCAGTTTTCTTGCATCTGACCTCGGTAATAAATAATGGAGATATGAAATGTAGAGCTAATGAGAAATATAAGCTGCTTTGTGTCCAAATATTATGTTCTTAAAAGTTCTTCTTGAGGTGTTCATTGCTCTTTAAGTGTGCACAATTACGACCAACTTAAGGGCACTCTCATGTGGCACTACAATCCCAGTCCCATTGGTATAGCAGAGCACTACTGTTACAACCACCACCTCCAAAGAGGGGGAGTCAATTGGCAACTTTATTATAGATCCCAAGAGAAATCCATGAGCTGCCGTGACTACAAGGGGTGAGAAAACATTCAAATCAAGAAGTAACCTGTTCCTATGCAGTCACAGGAACACCAGAAAAGAACATTGATAAAATACAGTGACTCAACCAAGTTAAAGTTTTATTGAAACATACACCTTGAAGGTCACTCTAAAAACAACAACATTTTGGGAGTATGGATGCCCCTATTGTTCTGGCTTATAAAGAGAAAGGAAGGATTTGAAAGATACGTTTCTGTTGATATATACTATAAGTTGTGGGAGCACCCGAGTTCTTTGGGGTGTTCTGTTTAAGTCTCAGTACCAGTAGCATATTGCAATAGAAAGTTTAAAATGGTTTTATATGCATTGCTGGCAGGGTTAATACCTATAAAGAATATATGAAACAAAATAAATTTTTTCATACACCTTCTCAAACACACTACTAAGGGTATAGTGGAGGTAAGTTTTAAACTTCAGAGGAGGAACATTTAGTTCCTACCTGCTTGTAAAATGCTGTTGGTTTATACAAGGTGTCTGCTTCTATTAAAATGCAAAGAGGTTTGTAAATAAAAGTAAAATGTAAACATATATGTTTATAGGAACTCTGCACATTCTGATGAAGGGGGCACCATACCCCCTATATGTTTGTATTTTTAAAGCGATCTTCAAGGTATAAGTTAAAAAAGTCGTTAACAATATTTACCACATTAACTGCAAAAACTCCATGGAGCTTGCAGGTCACACAGATACACACAGGGAGGCCACCCAAAGAGTTGCCCCTGCCCAAACTCGCTGGGGTCAGCTTCAACCAAGGAGAGGCCACGCGATATCACAAATTTCTCACCATGCTCATCAGAAATCACTAACACAAGTCAAAGCTAAGCAACCTTGCAACCAATGTGAAGCAGGCCACAGCAAGACACTTGCTGATTCTGCCAAGAAACATGCCACAACTGTTGAACAGTAGGACAATGGGTGCAGGTTTGTAGAAGCACACAATGTACAGCATGTGCATGGTATGTGGCAGACCCTGTGCCAGGGACACCAGAGGAAGATGACTGTGTAGGCCTCTCTTTTTGTCCACCCCACACAAAGCCATAGAGATGGTATCTGCTTGAGTCTGGGCTTAGTTGGTATGCCCGTGAGCATGCAGCTCAACACCAGAACAGCAGTGTCACTGATACCTGAGGACATCAACACCACTTCTCTCAACCAGTACCGACTATGACCACCCCATAAGGCTAACATCCTACACATTTGATCAGGTTCCCATGTTGGGGAGATGGAAATCCCGGTGATCTGTGAAGGAGGAGAATGAACCCTGACTCACGTCATGGTACAGGGGAGGGAGACCTTATTGCTCAGCAGGAACTGGCAGGAGAAAATAAAGTTCAGTCATAAAAAAAAAAGTCCTATTGCACACAGTGAAAGAGAAACCACAGATGGCAGTCAAATGATTGAAAGTTAAACAACCCCCCCATTATAGGATGAATACAGCACTATTCTGGATTTCAAGATTTGGATCCTAGTGCCAGAGGGCACCATACCTATTTTCCACAAATCCTGACTTGTGCCTATACATTGAAGGATGCAGTTTAACAAGAGTAGGGTAGGCTGGAACAGAGTCCAGAGTGAGAGGTGTGATTGGGCTGCCACAATCATTATCGTCCCAGAACATGACAAGACAGTGCAGCTATGTGGCAGCTACAAGGTCACAGTAAACCATTATGTGGATCCAGACCACTATGCCTTACCTAACAGAGGACCTATTTACACACTGTTTGGTGGTAAAATCTTCAGTAAACAGAACTCTCATTTGCTTATCAGCACCTGAAACTCAACCTCAACTCAAAATTATATCTAACATTGAATACACACAAACGACCATACCATTGCCTGGCCTATGGTTTCCAATGGCATCAGCCATTTTTCAACATACTGAGGCCAGATTTTATATGGTCTCAACAAGTCACTACGCTTCATGGATGATATTCTGGTTACAGCACTTAAGATGGAGAAGCACTTACAAATCCTTGATCAGGTCATCTCAAGGCTGTAACAATATGGGGTGAGAGTTAAAAGCCAGAAAAATGAATCCCTACAAGATTTTGTGGAGTACCTGGGATACAGAGTCAATGTCCAGGGCCTCCATCTCACAGAGGAGAAAGCAGTGGCCATCAACAGCATGCCCACACCAAACAACATTATAGAATTCCACTCATTTCTGGGACTGCTGAACTATTAAGAAAGGTTCATGCAAACCTTACCACACTACTTCAACTCCTGCATGATCTTCTAAAGAAGGACAGAAGATGAAACTGGTCACCACAATGTGAGACAGCATTCCAAGCATGTAGGAAATGGCTTCTTGACAGCAAATGGTTAGCCCACTACAACCCTCAAAAGCCCTTAAGGCTAGCATGTGATGAATCATCATATGGTGTGGTGCAGTCATTTTTCATGTCTTGCCATTAGAAGATGAACAGTCAATAAACAGCCAATCACTTTTGCTTCCAGAACCCCTGAGCCCTGAAGCCCTGAGCATCATTTGTAACATAAAAAAGTTTCATAGATACTTATATGGCTACAAAATCATACTCATCATGAACCACAGCTCCCTTCTCACCATTCAAAGCCAAAAAGAAGTAATACCAATGCTTGCCACCCCCAGAATGTGGCGATAGTAATTAATCTTCTTAGCCTATGAGTATGATAATGAATCTCAAAGATTCCAGGGCCACACAACTGCAGAAGCACTCTCTCCCAAGGCAGCATGGGTTCACAGCGGGAAGGTCATGTCAGACGAATCTAATTGATTTCTTTGACTGGGTGACCAAAGTAGTAGACCAGGAAGGGGCGGTGATCGGGCCTACCTAGACTTTAGACAGGCATTTGGCACAGTCCCACACAAAAAATTAATACTCAAATTAACCAGCCTGGGATTGGGTTCCAGGGTGGTAGCCTGGGGTAAAACATTGGCTGGACAACAGGACACAGAAGGTAATTGTAAATGGAGTCCACTCTGGAAGAAAGAGGGGTTACTAGTAGGGTACCACAGGGTTCAGTACTGTGTCCAGTCCTTTTAATGTCTTCATAAGTGACATTGCAGAGGGACTGAAGGAAACATATGCCTCTTTGCAAATGACACAAAGATCTGCAACAGGGTTGATACACAAAGAGGCGTGGCAAGGATGAGAAGGGACTTGGCAAGGCTGGAGGAATGGTCAGCATTAAGGCAGCTTGGATTCAATATAAAGAAGTGCAAAATAATGCACCTGGGAAACAAAACCTAGGGGAAGATTACACAATGGGGGGGGGGAGGTAGTAACAACAACAAAAATGGAAAGGCACCTGGGGTTAATCATATCAAATGAACTTAAGGTTAGCAAGCAATGTGAGAAGGCAGTAGGGAGGGCTGGGGAGATACTGGGATGTATAGGGAGAGGCATCACCAGCAGAAAACAGGAAGTTGTTATCCCTTTGTACAGACAGTTGGTGAGACCTGTTCTGGAGTACTGCATCCAGTTCTGGAGACCCCATCTCTGCAAGGACATAGACAGGATGGAGGCAGTCCAGATGAGGCCAACTAAAATGGTGCAGGGTCTGCAAGAGAAGCCATATGGGGAGAGACTAAAAGAGCTTAATATGCATACCCTTGAGGAAAGGAGGGGGGATATGATAAAAACGTTTAATTACCTCAGTGGAATCAACAAAGTCCAAGAGGGTAGCATCTTTCAGAAAAAGAGATGCGCAAGAACAAGGGGACACAATTTGAAGATAGAGGAGGGACAGCTCAGGGGCAATGTGAGGAAGTATTTTTTTCACAGTGAGGGTGGTGGTTGCATGGAACAGCCTTCCTGAGGAGGTTGTGGGGTATAAAACTGTGGGAGAAATCAACAATGCATGGGGCAGACATAAGGCAATTTTTGTGGGGGGGTAGGAAGAAATAGGCTGTTGGTTAAATAGGATCTGCAGCTTATCCTGTAGGTAGGGAAATGGGCAGACTAGGTGTGCCAAGCGGTCCTTCTCTGCCATTAAAGTCTATGTTTCTATGTTTCTCACCTGATGTGAAACCAAATCAAAGACAGAGAACAATGGGGAAGTCTTACAAGTCTCCAACCTCAGTGAATTAGTTGTAGCCTGCCAAGACATGGCAGAGGAAACATGTCAGGATCCAGTCTTCTTTAAGGTTCTGTATCTCACCATAAATAGATGGCCTACTTTCACAAAGGATCTGAACCTTCAGCCTTCTTCCATAAGAGGGATCAGATGTCAGCCCTGGTTTCTGTGGGGTGCCAGAGTGGCAAGTCCCTGAAGTTCCAGAAATGTCTACTAGGCGATCTCCATGAGAGTCATCATGAAATTTCATGGATGAAAGTACTGGCCAGAGGATACCTCAGGTGGCCAGGGCTAGAAGGCAGCTTTTAAGAGCTAGGCAGTTGATGTGCACCTTGTGCAGTCATCTGAAATCAACCCACCAAAGCCCAACCCCCCCCCATCCCTGGTCCTGAGCAACAACACATTGGAAGTGAATCCACATTTATTATGTGGAAATTCACAGGCAACATTTCCTCATCATAACAGGTGTGCATTAAACGTCAAAATGGATTGAAGTGCTCCCTTCACAAGCACCATTATTGAGAAAACAATGAATCTACTGCAACACTTGTTTGCTACGTACAGACTGCCAAAAGAGTTGGTGTTGGATAATGGTCCTCGGTTCTCATCTCAGGAATTCAAGCTCTTTTTGAAAAGGAATGGGATCTGTCACATTCTGTCTCTAGAATACTACCCAGTCTCCAATTGAGCAGCAGAAAGGGGAATTCACATTTTTAAGGAAACCTGAACAAAACAAGCCACTTAAAGCACTCACAAACTACCCAACAGCTGAAGAACATTCTTTTGCATACCAGAATACCCCATATATGAGAAAGGCAAGAGAAGCCGTATGAGGAAAGGTTAAAGGAGCTTAATATGTATACCCTTGAGGAAAGAAGGGAGAGGGGGGACATGATAGAAACTTTTAAGTACCTCAGTGGAATCAACAAAGTCCAAGAGGGTAGCATCTTACAGAGAAAGAGACGCGCAAGAACAAGGGGACACAATTTAAAGATAGAAGGGGGGGCAGTTCAGGGGCAATGTGAGGAAGTATTATTTCACAGAGAGGGTAGTAGATGCATGGAACAGCCTTCCTGAGGAGGTTGTGGGGTCTAAAACTGTGGGAGAATTCAAGAATGCATGGGACAGACATAAGGCAATTCTTGTGGGGGGTAGGAAGAAATAGGCTGTTGGTTAACTAGGATCTGTGACCTATCCTGTAGGTAGGGAAATGGGCAGACTAGATGGGCCAAGGGTCCTTATCTGCCATCAAAGTCTATGTTTCTATATGATTACAGAGAGGACACCAGCAGAATTGTTTTCAGAATCCTACCCATGGCCTGGACTATCCCTATTAAAACCAGACTTGTCCCATATAGTACAGAAGCACCAGCTACAACAACAGGGGGACATGACAGAGTTCTGCATTTTTCATTCATGGGAGAGGGTGATGGTTTGAAACTCTGGAGCCAGAAGCAGCTTTGAGTCCAGGGACAGTGAGAAGACTTGGGATCTTTAATCCATGAGGTACATGTAGGTCACTGGACCATACATGTCTATGTAGACTGCCTCCTGCCATCATATGCCCACTCATCAGTGTCAGCAAATGACCTCTCTTGAGGACAAAAGGATGATGAGAATTTCACTCCTGTTCTGGTTCAAGTTCCCTGGCTCAAGTTACTGAAGTACCTGCTGTACCCACAGCTGCTGTCCCAGTTTGAAGATATACAATGAGAAAGAGCAAAGCTTCACAAAGACTTGCTTTATGAATAAAATAACTATGGTGCCACTAAACTGCATTGCTGTTACTGTAGGCACATAAGATTCTAAGCAAAGGGGCAGAATAAGCCTCAGAACTTGGTGGGGCTTGAATAGTCTACTGCAGCTCTGAAGGTAGGATGTAATTGTTTGTAGACTAATTTCATATAAGGGACAGGAGTGCAGTAGATGTAGTACTGACTTTCAGGACATACCTGTCAGCCATATTACTTGTAGTCATGCAGTGAAAATGTGTAGTCCTTGTAGTTTCCTGTCATGTTTGGTTCAAAGCCCATAAACCTTTGGTCTCTGTGTATAGTGTCCTGGTTGCAGTTTGGTAAAGATGGCACCATGGTAGCAGCTTCCCGTGTCTGTGTCAGTCTGTTTATCATTAGAATAGTACTACAGATCCTTTGGCAACAGGCTCAGGATGGAAGGGAGCCAAAGCAGTGATGGCAGCTAGGCTGAAGCTCCAGGGAGCCATAAAGGTAAGCATCATATGAGGGGTGTTTATTAATGCAATTTTCTATAAACTGCATGATTTTATTCCTAATAATTAAAGGGCACAGTCATAGTTGTATTTATTAAAATGCAACCATGAATTATCTACTGAGCAGTTCAGTTTTAAAATGTTTTGTTTATTGATGTTTGCACAAAACAGCAAGAAACTAGGAAAAATCTATACATATCCAAATACAGAATGCATTGCAGCAGTATGGCTTCAGCAAGCATACATTACAGAAACTACTCTTGCTGGTACTTTGCCTGGAGGCAGAGGTGAGTGAGGGAGTTATACCAGAGGACTGAGGAAACACAAAAACATACAGTACCTATTAACAAAGAGGACCATAAATCTGTAACCGAAAACTATCTACACCTACATTTGGCACCAGTAGTCAGAAATATTCTTGAAACTCAACATCAGTGATAAAACTCAGAATTACCTTACTTCACATGGGACAGAGGATGTACCCAATATGGATTTATTTAGAGACAATCATTCTGGTCACACTTACTGGAGTTTTATGAACTGTTAAACAGGACTCTAGAAACAGGACCCCAGCTGATGTAGTATACCTGGATGTGAGCAAGGTAGGGCTGGGTGAAATTGGCAAATTCCATTTTCACTGAATTATCATAAAATTCTGTGAAATTTCATGAAATGTTGTGGAATTTGTTGAAATTTTCAGATTTTTTTTTAATTGGCCATAACTCAGTCAGTGTTACAGCTAGAGATCTGAGGTTTGACATGCATATTGCTTGGCAGAGGTCTTAAAAGGTGTCATGTTTCCGACATTTATATGCAGGGAGGGAAATTAATAGGGTTCAAAGTTTGGCAATTTATTATTCATGAGAATATTTTGGAAAATATTTCTGAACTTACAACTTAGCCCCCTTTGGAGGTAGATAATTAAAAAAATTATATTTATACTTTCTTGGAAGAATCACAGAAACTGCTAAATAGAGAGGTGCTTGGTTATATACATTTTAAGTGACAGGCATAGATTTCTCAATTTATTTGTTAAACTATGTGAAAATGTTTAAACTATTTGGAGTTTTATAGTTCCATCGCTATTCAGGTATACACTTAAGATTTGACATGCACACAAAAGTAAACAAGACCTTAAATCAAATTAAGCTGGATACATTTGGTTTAATAGGTTAAAATTGATTTCTGATACTTTATAAATTACTAATCGGTAAAATTTGCTCAAATATTCATGAATATATAATAGGTAATTCCACTAGAATTCTACTTCAAGAATTTAACTTTCACAAAACACTTATCACCACTGAATCACTTTCCCTGCACTAGCATCATGAACCTACAATACCCCATCAACACTCGTGCAACTGTGATGCCCAGCATCATGCTCCATCATGACTAAAGATATCCAGATACTTGTGTCATGGTGGCCTACACTGCAGCTAGTTGTAAGGCTTGGCATCAGTTGGTCCCACTACTTTCAAATAGTAAAAATATACACTGTTATTTACAGGGTTGTTAAAGAGTCTGCAGGTGACATGGTACAGAAACAATGCTGCATACGCATGTGCTTCTGCAAGTTATTAAGTGAATAAGCTCTTGTGGTTATCTGGCATATTGCAAGAATTCAGGGTGGTGCACAGCTATGATCATGACTAGTCTTCATGGTTCATCACTCAGAATAGAGTGTCCTGACACTTGGCACCACTATACTTTTACTATGGACCTTGCTTGTTTGTTTGTTTTATTTAAAATCTGATAAATCCATTGGCCAAAGACCCATTTTCATGGGCAACCAGAACATCATACATATAGAAGAAATTCAAATAGACAACAATACAGAACACAAACTAGCATTTGTCAATGCCGAATGTTGGGCGCTGGCATTGGCATTGTCAGTGTGAGAGCTAGAGATGCATAATAGGAATGGCAGTGAGTATTGATGGACGCCAACCCCACCCACACTGTAGAAACTAACAGGCACCGGGGTGCCTTTGGGTCATCAGCTGTAATGCTCATGCCATTGTACCTCATCCTATCCTGTAGACACTGACAAGTGTCATGGTGTTCTGTGGGGTCTTTGGGCATTATACTTACCCCATTCCATAAGGAAATACACTGACGTGGGTGCAGTATAGGAGCATGAGGTGAAGTTTGTGGCCGAAAAGTGCAAGACACACCACGATGCCTGTCAGTGGCTGCAGGGTGGGCATGGGGGGGTGGAATAGCATGAGTATTACATCCGATGATTTCAAGTCGCAGCCCTGATGCCTGTCAATCCGTATCAGGTGGGGTGCTACAGCTGGAAACCCTAATACCGTAGGCGTGTAGTGGTAGTTTCACTCTACATTTTCAACATGGGCTGCTTGTCAGGCCACCTCATGAAAAGCAGCACAATCACTTTGTTAGCCGAAAGGTGGTTTTGCACAGCAGCTGTGGCAGAGTGATGAAAACACAGCTTTGGGCAGGATGTGGAGAATGACAACTGTATTGTTCATGAGGAGGAGTAAAAAATGGCAACATTGAAAATCTGGAGTGGCAATATGAAATATTCGCGAAGCAATGAACATGTATTCAAACTGCACAGCAGACGTCTGCAACAAAATTATTTGTGGGAGTTTTTTAGGCACATTTTCAACATAGGTATTTTGGGACCTCCCCTCATGAACAGTGGCGCTGTGATTTTGTTAATGTGTCCCAAAAGGTAATTTCCCACAGCGAGAATGCCATTGTGCGCCACAGTTGCGGGAACATGTTTTGGGCAGGCTATGAAAAATGGCAGCTGTACTGTTGATAAGGAGGTGTGCACAAATGCCAGTGGTGAAAATCTGGCATTAAAATATTGCAAATGTACGAAGTTACAAGGCTGCATGAACACTGCACAATGCACGCTTGCAGCACAGTCATTTTATGGATTTTCAGCACCAAATTTTCAACATAGGCATTTTAGGATCTCTGCTCATGAGCAGTGTCATCATCATTTCCACAAACTGCCCCCAAAACTGATTTCAAACAGCGACTGTGCAATTCTGCACCAGACGTGCGAAAACACATTTCAGCAAGGATATGTAAAATGACAGCTATACTGTTCATAAGGAGGTGTGGGAAAATGAACATTTTGAACATGTGGAGTGAAAATATTACAAATGCATGAAGTCACGAGCTTGCATGCAAACTGCGTAACGCACGCTCGTAAAACACTAATTTTATGGACTTCCGGCCCCAAATTTTCAACGTAGGCATTTTAGGACCTCTGCTAATGAACAGTGTCACTGACATTTTCATAATGTGTCTCGAACATGGACTTTCCACAGCGACCATGCTATTCTGTGCCTGTACTGTGAAAACACATTTTGGTAAGGATGTGAAAAATGACAGCTGTACTGTTCATAAGGAGATGCAGAACAATGGCAGTGTTGAAAACCTGGAGTGAAAATATCATAAATTCGCAAACTTATGAGTGTGCATTCAAACTGCACAATGCACGCTCATAACACAGACATGTTATGGAGTATTGTCGCCAAATTTTCAGCATAGGCATTTTAGGACCTCTACTAATGAACAGTGCAACTGTCATTTTCATAATTTGTCCCGAACTCTGATTTCCCATGGACGCACTATTCTCGCCTGGAGTGCGAAACACATTTTAGGCAGGATGTGAAAATGACAGCTCTACGGTTCACAAGAAGGTGTGGAAAATGCCAATGCTGAACATGTGGCATGAAAATATTGCAAATTCACTATGTTATGAGCATATGTAGTAACTGCTCAATGCACTCTCAAAACAGTCAATTTTGGATTTTCCACAAATTTACAACATAGGCTTTTGAGATCCCCTCATGAGCACTGGCACTGTTGTTTCGTTTCTGTCTCCTGAAAGGTGATTCCATGCAGTGACTCGAAATCATTTTTGGGACTGAATAATGCCATGACAGTGCAAGAATTCATGAGGAGGGGTTCCAAAACCCCATGTTGAAAATTAGTGCCAAAATTCCAAAAATGCCTGAGATATGCATCAAAGTTGAAAAAACCTATTTATTCCATATACAGCTTACCGGCATTTCCTCAGTTAGCAGTCGGCTTTGAAGAGTGCAGATGTGTTCCTGGTCCACCAAAGATCATTGCGGACTCGGAGGTAAGTATGGGGTGAGGGGGCTGTGGGGATGCAGGGTGCACAGTGGTGGAGTGCGGGTGGTGGGTTGGGAGACTATGAGGACCGATTTTGTGTTACAGGGTGAAAAGAAAAACATTGCGGGACAGGTTTTTTTTTTCCTCAATAGATTTGGCAGGCTGGGGAGGGCTTCCAGTATGCCACCTAACTGTTTGGGTGGGTTGCTGCAGCTGATGGTGGATTGGGCAATGTCATTGGCACACAACAATAGGGGAGTTAATTTATGCTGATGGGGATTGGGCACCCCATCGGCACACAAGAAAGCAGGGGAGAGCCTAGGGGTTGGGCTCCCCTCAGCATATAACAAAGAGGGGAGTGCGTTGGGCTGATGGGAAGTGGCTCCCCCATCAGCACATACATTGGGGACATAGCAAGCTGGGCAGGGGACTGGGCAACTCTAAGTCGGCAGTTGGGTGGTCACCAATTATGTATATAATGTGGTCGAAAGATGTCGGGAGGTCCACTGCATCTGACAAGCTTTACTCGGATTGCTGGGGACCTTTCCTTAGATGTGCTCACCACATTAGTATTCAGGCTGATTGGAAAATGAAGGATGCACCTACTGATGTGTGCCCTGCATTCGCCCTAACAGTGACGCGGCCTCCAAATCTCCACTGTCGCAAGATGTTGGCGCAAGTGCACCAACATAAAATATACAACCATAACAAGTAGATACATAAATGGATGAAACTAGTTAGTGGCACATTTACATTGACACCTAGAAAATAAATATTTTTTCAGAGCATGTCTAAAGCTATTAACAGATATACTGACACAATCTAAAGAAGTCAAAAGAATTAAAAAAACTGTGCATTGGACATTGTTTTTTGACTAGCTAAGGTCTTCATCCTAGGAACCACAAAATGAAAGTGCATAGATGATGAGTTGAGACAGAGCAAATATGTGTTTCAAGGATGGAGTGGAAGTAAATAGGACAATATCTGAAATTACTTTTTTAGCAAGGATCCCCAATTAAAATTGGTACCTCAGGTCAAGTGGAAGCCATCTAACATGTTTTAACAAGTCAGTGTGATGAGTCCAACAAGGCAACAGGGAAGCTAATTGAGCTATCTGATTAAGTAGAGTTCTAACCCTAGCTAACAGCCCTTCCCCAGCAGAATGATAAAATATTAAACTGTAATCAATCATTGGAAGAAGAAGAAAGCTTTAGACAAGAGCATTCTAGTGGATGGAGTTAATAATGGATTTAATCTGTAAAATGAACCTAACCTTTGATGAACTATTTTAGCCATTTGAGTTAAATGTTGCTCATAAGTCAGACAGTCATCCAAAATGAGACCTAGATATTTAAAAATCCTCACCTGTTCAGTCTCCACACCCTTATGAGTATGTAGAGAAAGAACAGGCTTGGACAGCAGTTTTTTTCGATTACTGTAGGAGATCATAGATTTGTTTCCCTTTAAGACCAATTTATTTAAGAGAAACCAATTTTGAATTCCTGTGAAGTCAGAAGGAAGTTTTTCATGTACATATTGGAAACTGGCACCACTCATGAGGATCACTGCATCACCTGCATGAAGAAACATTTGTGTATTACTACATACAGTGGATAAAGTGTTCAAAAAAAGACTAAATAAAAGTGGACCCAAAATAGAACCCTGTGGAACACCCAGTGATACTAGGGATGGGAAGAAAAGGAACCATTAATTTTAGAGGAAAGAGTTTGTCCAAGCAGATAGTTCTGACACCAACTGTCAACATATTGGGACATGCCAAGTCTGAAAAGAACAGATAATAGCAACTTATGATTAGCAAGGTCGAAGGCCTTCCTGTGAAAGCTACCTTATTGTCACTTTACCCAGACTTTATCTTCCTCTACAAGGGCAACTCAAGTGTATAACTGGGCAAAATGTACTGTGTGGACATGGCTATGACAAAAGTATCACACATTCTACAATTTCACAAAAGCTCATGAAATTCAACTTTAATTGCTGATTTTATTCTGGAATATTTGGCTGCTTATAATTTGGCCAGCCTTTAAGCAACAGATTTGAGAACAGCTGACACACAGACTATTTTTTTTTTAATTTAATTTCATTTTTTTCTCCTAGCTGGCAGCTCGTCTGTCAGGGATACACCCTGTTCACAGGGATATGCTCTAATCAGTCTGAAGAAAGCCATCATTCTGTTGGCTACCGAGTTTTTCTCCAACATTTTTTTCCCTCTCATCTCCCCTGGTGAGGGCAGTGCCTTTGTTAGCCTCACACGGCCACAGCTTTCCCTGTGGTAGGAGAAAGCTCCTTGGCCCAGCCATAGGGTTACTATGTTAGTGAAACCCACTGCCAACACTCCCTGACTGAGATGCACTGCCAAGCAACACCTGTTTCAGCCATGGCCTGACTCCGACATGACTTCCCAGGCAGAAGCCGAGTCATCAGTATGGCATTGTGACTCTCTACTGCTGGGCCATGGAGGTGACCTGAAAGCCTAATATTTAGGGTCAATGAACCTAAGAAAATTGGTGATATTCCGTTCTCCAGTTTCAAAGTTATAGAGACTTAAAATTTGGCAGTTAACATAATTTGTGAAATGTAATTTTAAAATTTTGGAAAGTTTGGAGGCTTATAATTCGGTACCTACAGAGACAGAGATCTGAAACTTTGTACACATATGTACAGGCCTTTTGAAAGTCAGCATAATTAATGTGGTTCAGTTTGAATTCATACTTTAGAAATTCTGCAGTTTACATACTTGTAGATTATAATTGTAACATTTCTGAAAGTATGGAGGCTTATAACTCAATCACCTGTAAAAACAGAGATCAGAAGCTTGGTATTTGTCTGCATGGGCCTCAGTATAATTATACCCAATTTGGTGAAATTTGGACAATTTTGGCAACATTTTGCAAAATTTTCATTGAAATGTCATGAGATGTCATGGAAGCAAAATGTGCATTTCACCAGAACTTCTCTGGCAGAAGATTAAATTTAATCCAGTCCCAGAGCAAAATATTTAATCTGGTGCACGTATTGGACTGGTTAAAGTTCATATGTTCCTTAGAACTGAAAGCCAACACACTTACATGGGTCAGTAAATGGCTAGATGGAAGATCCAGAGGGTCAAAATAAATGGCAGCAACTCCAGGAAGGGAGGTTCACCAATGGTATCCTACAAGGGCCGGTGCTGGCTTCAGTCTTCATCAGTACATACTGTACATCACTAGCATGACCCTGGAAGTAGAAACTTGGGTTATAAAGTTTGCTGATGTCACAAAGATAGATGGTCTCATACCATCCAATGATTACTGTATGTTGATTCCATCCAGAAAAATCTTGACAGAGCTTCATCTTGGGAAAAACGATCAGTGGTGTATGCCATTCAACATAGATCAATGTTTAGAGAGACGAAAGGAGCTTAATATGTATAGCCTCGAGGAAAGGAGGGAGAGGGGGGACATGATAGAAACGTTCAAGTACCTCAAGGGAATCAACAAAGTCCAAGAGGTAGCATCTTTCAAAAAAGTGTGCAAGAACAAGAGGGCACAATTTGAAGATAGAGGAGGGTGGCTCAGAGGTAATTTAAGGAAGTATTTTTTCACAGAGAGGGTTGTGGATGCATGGAACGGCCTTCCGGAGGAGGTTGTGGAGTCAAAATCAGTGGTGGAATTCAAGTATGCATGGGGCAGTCATAAGACAATTCTAGGGGGTGGGGGTAGGAAGAAGTAGGCTGCTGGTTAACTAGGATCTGCAGCTTATCCAGTAGGTAGGGAAATGGGCAGACTGGGTGGGCCAAGCGGTCCTTATCTGCCATCAAATGCTATGTTTCTATGTGTGTTTGTGCATCTGGATAAACATGCTCTATGCCAAAATTACTGACTCTAATATAGCAGAAGCAAAAGGCAAAGACAACTTTCATAAAAAAAAAAAAAAGATGAACAGTTTAAGTTTTGCAGCTATCAAAAAATGTTTTCAAACATTATGAAAATATCATGTAAGATTATTTTTAGAAATAGAAGATACTGGTGGTTGTTCTGTCTAAGAATGAACACATTCTAATATAGATTACAGTTTTGCTCCTTCCTCATCCAGCTGCCCCCTTCAGCCACTACCCTCAGCTCCATCACCCACTGCCCCCAGAACTCCCCATTACGTATTATCTCAATGTCAAAGTTGAGCCTGGTAGGTGGTGCATACCCTGTAGTATTGGGAGGGTCATCCTGCCATTGGAAGGTGTTATTCTTCACATTTACCCATCCCCATCCAGGCCAGCTTGTGTTCAATGATGCCAATGCACCGAGTAAAGATAATGCATATCTCAATGTCCACGTTCATGCAATGATCACATGCAACCACTTGTTGGGCTCCTCAGCCTTTGGGTGGCAGCCAAGTAGCAGTGCATGCTGCCCCTTCCACAAAGGATGAGACCAGTCACTGGTGCTCAATATTCCTTACTCTGGCTGGCCACCAAGTGACCTTGATCCATTCCTGAACCCAGGATGCTGGTGTGGTGGGAGGTGTGGCACCCATTGTGCCTGAACCCTCTGCACCACTGTGTCAGGTGATCTCTGTGGGACAGAAATGAATGCCTTGCTTATGTCCATCTATAGTACTTCCACAGCCTGGCCCCTATTGATGACCTAAGTCACCCAATCAAAAGAAGTCAATCAGGTCTATCTGACAAGACCTTTCCCCCATGATCCCATGCTGCTTACAGCTCTGCAACACATTTACAGTACCTCCAGGAACTCCATCAACATATTCTTTATAATTCCTTCCAACTGTGTCTCTGTGGAGATGCTCCATTTCAGGTCATGTTCCTCAGAGGATCTGATGCCTTCCCTGACATACAGTGTTATTCTGTGTTCCTTAACATCTACCCTGGCTTGCACGTGAAGGGTATAGCCTGGGATTGCTAGGTCCCAGTCACTGTGTTGTGCTGCTCAGGTTTCTGTCATAGCTATGAGTTGCAACTGTGCTTCTGCCACCAGCACCTGCAGACCACATGTTAATGACACCATATGACTAAAAAATAAGATGCTGCATCAGTGAGTGGTCTGAAAACAAAACAAAATGGTAGTATTAAATGCATACTGAAAATAAAAAATAGAGTTAGAATCAACATTTTGACCATAGGTCTTCCTCAGAATTATTTAAAAAAGAAAAAAGCTAAATGCGTGGAGGTAAGATTGCAAATAAGGGATCTATGTGAGGAAAGACAATAGGGGAGGTCAGAAAAAAGGTAATGATGGGTATGCAAAAGCATTGTAGGAGTGAATGAGCTGAGGAGTCCTCAAGTGAAGGCTAACCTTAACCCGCCTGACTCCTCTGACCGGTGCTCTTCCTCCATCCATGGCTTGGCTCTCTGTAATCAGCCACCACCTACAGCCTAAACTGCCTGCCAGCACCACAAATTCCCAAACTCGGACAAGTCTTAGGAACCTGATCAGGCATTCCTTCTTCCATCTGCTTCCATCAGCGGCATGGCTATCTGCAAGTGCCCGCCGCCTACTGCCTTGACTGCCAGCCAGCCCCAGGAATTCCCACACTTGGACAAGCCTGAAGCCCCTGACTGGGTGCTCCTGCCTCCATCCACGGCATGTCTTCCTGCAAGAAGCTGCCACCTGCAGCCTTGACTGCATGCCAGCCCCAGGAATTTCCAAACTTATACAAGCCTGAGGTTCCTGACTGGGTGCTCCTTCATCCATTCATGGCATGGCTCTGTACAAGCAGACATCACCCACAGCCTTGATTGCCTGCCAGCCCCAGCATTTCCCACACTCAGATAAGCCTGAGGTCCCTAACCTGGCACTCATTCCTCCATCTGCAGCGTGGCCCTCTACAAGTGGTCACCACCCGAAGCCTTGACTGCCAGTCAGCCCCAGAAATTCCCACACTCAAACAAGGTATTCTCAACAAGAGAAGTTGCTTCTTGAACTTGAACTCTGGCACCTTCTGTGGAATTTTGCTGATTTGCCCCCTGTACATGGCCGAGAAGGCAATTGGTTCCCTCTGTCTTACTGCCTCTCTTAAGCTCTGATCTATCAGCTGTAAACATTTTTTCCTTCCCACCAGAGAACTTAGTGGAAGTAGTAACTGTTTAGAGAAAATTTATCATTTTGCAATTCAGCTACTGTTATGCGTATTGATTGTAACTTTGATCACATTTGTGTGTACTGACTTTGTTCTGTACTGAACTAATTCTCAGTGCTCCGATCTTTTTCTTTACTTTGTATTGCTCTAAAAGGTTATTTGCTCAGTAAGTTAATTCAGCTGCAGTGCTCCTAAAGCTAATCTACTGAGTCTTACCCTCCCCCTTCATCTCTCTCACTCTCTTTCCCCTCTCTAAATTCTCAACGAGCTACCTTCCCACCCATCTAGCACCCATTACTTTTATTCTTTTCTCCCCTTCCTTCTCTAGCCTGAGGCCCCTAACCGGGTGCTCCTTCCTCCATCCACATCATGGCTGTCTGCCAGCGACCACCACCCACAGCCTTGACTGCCTGCCAGCCCCAGGAATTCCCACACTTGGACAAGCCTGAGACCCCTGACATGGTGCTCCTTCCTCCATCTGTGGCATGGCTCTCTGCAAGCAGCCCCCGCCAACAGACTTGACTGCCTGCCTGCCCCAGGAATTCTCACACTTGAATAAGCCTGAGTACCCTGACTGGGTGCTCCTTCCTCCATCCGTGGCGCAGCTCTCTGCAAGTGGCCACTACCCACAGCCTTGACTGCCAGCCAGACCCAGGAATTCCTACACTCAGACAAGGTACTCTCACCCAGAGAAGGTGCTTCTACAACTTGAATTCTGGAACCTTCCATGGACCTTTGCTGACTGGCCCCAGTATATGGCTGGGCTGGCAATTGGTTCCCTCTGTCTTACTATCTCTCCTAAGCTCTGATCTAGCAGCTGTATAAATTTTATTTCTTCCTACCAGAGGACTTAGTGGAAGTAGCAACTGTTTAGATAAAATGTATCATTTTGTGATTTTGCTACTATATTGTGTATTGATTGTAACTTTGCCCGCATTTGTCTGTGCTGCACTTTGTTCTGAACTGCACTAATTCTCAGTGCTCTGTTCTTTTTCTTTACTTGTATTGCTGTAAAATTTAATTTGCTCAGTAAGTTAATCTGGCTGCAGTGCTCCTAAAGATAATCTACTGAGTCTTACCTTCCCTTCATCTCTCTCTCTCTCTCTCCCTCTCCTCTCTGAATTCTCTCGCACTACCCTCCTACTGATTTAATGCACATTACTTTAATTATTTTGTCCCTTCCTTCTCTAGCCTGAGGCTCCTGACCAGGTGCTCGATCCTCCATCAGTGGCTTGACTATCTGTAAACAGCAGCTGCCCACAGCTCCAGGAATTCCACACTGTTACAAGCCTGAGGACCTGACCAGGTGCTCCTTCCTCCGTCTGCAGTGTGGCTCACTACAAGCAGTAGCCACCCACAGCCTTGACTGCCTGCAGGCCCCTGGAATTCCCACACTCAGACAAGGTACTGTCACCGAGAGAAGGCACTTCTACAACTTGAACTCTGGTGCCTTCCGTGGACCTTTGCTGACTGGCTCCTGTACATGACTGAGCTGGCAACTGGTTCCCCCTGTCTTATTATCTCTCCTAAGCTCTGATCTGGCAGCTGTATAATTTTTTTTCTTCCTACCAGAAGACTTAGTGGAAGCAGCAACTGTTTAGAGAAAATTCATCATTTTGTGATTTAGCTACTGTATTGTGTATTGATTGTAACTTTGACTGCATTTGTCTGTGCTGCACTTTGTTCTGTACTGCACTAATTCTCAGTGCTCCATTCCTTTTCTTTACTTTATATTGCTCTAAAAGTTAATTTGCTCACTAAGTTAATTCAGCTGCAGTGCTCCTAAAGCTAATCTACTGAGCCTTACCTTCCCCCTTCATCACTCTCAGTCTCTCACCCTCTCTGAATTCTCACCAAGCTACCCTCCCACCGATCTAACGCCCATTACTTTTATTCTTTTGTCCCCTTCCTTCTCTAGCCTGAGGTCCCTGACCTGGAATTCCTTCCTCCATCTGCAGTACAGCTTTCTGCAAGCTGCTGCTGCCCACAACCTTGACTGTCTGCCAGCCCCAGGAATTCCCACCTGTGCTGGGTGCCAGCTCCTCACCCTCCTTAACTGGTGAATTATTTTTATAGTTCCAGGCCATAACATGTTAGTATCCACCTGACTAACTTTTTTTGTCTGCTTTCTCATTAGTTTTTTATAATATTTATCCACTAGAGGGTGTCTGCTCCCTTTTCCAACCGAGTCTTACTCCTTGTTGAATTCCTCTCACAATTTTTTAATTCTGTAAGTATCTCCTGCTAAATTCCTTCCTTTTATTTTTTTTTTTACTTTCTATTTATTCCTCCTCTCCCCTTAGCTCTGGTCTCCTCAAGAGCACCTAGAAAGCCATCCTCTATGGTCCGCTCCTACATGGTCAATCCTCTGTCACCCATGTAACCACGGTTTACCCCCCAGGTGGGATGGGGTGAGCCCCAACACCCCAAACTTCTCTGTTGGTGTCGGTCAGTCAGGTGCCAGGAGGGTGGCCACAAATTGAGGGCAAGCTCTGGTGCTCCATCCCATGAGCTGAAGGGCATTGATGTTAAAATAAATAAATACATTTTCTCCTGTTCTTGGGTAGTGGCTAATGCCCTGATGTCAAGGCATTGCCACCAACGTCTGCCACTCCCCGCCCCTTCGCTATGCTCAGCACTTGCTGTGTCTCCGGCTTCCGCCAGAGGCCAGCCGAGGGCCGAGCAGGGACCCCTGTCCCTCCCGGGAAAGGAGAGCTATCCTCCGGACACTCCATCCTCTCCGTCCCCTGCCGACCATCAGCAACCCGGGCTCGTTCCCGATCCTGGGTCACCAGCGTCCCTTCCTTTTATATCTAGGGATTTCGCCTTCCTTATGCAACTCTGTCCAGATTAATATTTCTAATACTGCCTTCCTCCTTCTAAATACACAATAATAAATCCCTTCTCTACAAACTGTTTTTTCTTCTCCAGCATTATCCTATTAAATGTCATTGCTCACAACATGTGCCCCCTAACCCCATGTGTGCCTCCTGACAACAGCCAGGTAAGATTCAGCTGTCTCAACCCAGTTATCCTCCCTTTCTCCCTAGGATAGCTCTGTTAGTACCCATGCAGTTCCATTTCTTTCCTGGCACTGCTTACCATGTATACTCTGAGACTTGCCAGTCTATTATGCCCACACCCTACAACCTTGAGCTACTGAGCATACCTGCTCTTGCAGCACTCTATGCGCTGTCACTTTTTCAGCACTATACTATTCCCTATTTCCCCCACCCAGGAATTCCCTCCCAAAATGGGTCCGGCTACTGCTATTCAAAGTTTTTAATGGGCTCAAAAAACTTTTCCTACTACTGCTACTGTGCTCTGGAAATATAGAACTAAACACTGGACCCCTTATGCCCATTGTAGCTCCCTCTGATCTATCACAGCTAAAAGGCATCAGTTTCCTGCACATTAATGCCTGTAGCTTACTTAAAAAACAGGATTTGATCCAGGCTTGGGTCCTCCATACCTCCCCAGACATGTTGGCAATTACTGAATCCTGGCTTTGAGCTGCTACCACCAACCACACAATTATCATCCCCTCTTATACTATGTTCAGAATACAGAGGCATTCTAGGGGAGGTGGGGTCACTATTTATGTCTTAGATAAGTTCTTGGTCTCAGTTTTCTACTCTACCTCCTCACCTAAAGAGTCTGAAAGCCTCATCCTAAAGATCTCCATATCTTCCATTGAGACCATTTATATATCAGGTTGCTACAGACTCCCCTCAGGGGGACTTGGGATACACCCCCCCCTCCACTTTTGGAAGATACTGGAAGTTACTGGCTCAGAATCTTTAATAACAGGGGACTTTAAATTACACTGGAACTCCCATTGTACTGAAGCCTTAAGAGATTATAAGACATCCACGGTCTTACTCAACTAATTTGTGACATCACCCACCCCAATACTAAAAACTCAGAACACAGCATAACCCTTTGTCATCCGTTCCAGCTAAAATAGTCTTAGAGCAACACCTTCACTAACAACCATGACATACAAGATCAACTAAATAATCACCTTACCACCGCTGGCTTCGACACCTCTCTTGCTAGAAAGCTACTTACCCAACCCTCGACTAGTGTCCCATCTTGATCACTAGCCAAGGCTACTCATCTCTCCACTCGCTTTAGTTTTAGCCCAATTACTCTCAAACAGGTTGAAAATCTCCTAATTGCATTGGATGACAAAAAAGTGTTGGAGCTTACAACTTGAACCTTTATTTCTAAAACTAGCCTATAACTTCCTCTCACCTCTCATCACCCACTTCTTTAACCTGTCACTTACACAAGGGGCTCTTTCCTCTGCCTGGAAAATACTGCATGTCATCCCACTCCTTAAATCCTGTGATCCAAGCGACCTCAATAATTACCAGCCTGTTTCCCTCTTACCTACCCTATCAAAATTACTTTAAAAGATAGTCAATTCACAACTAAGAGAAAATATGGATTCTGCAAACTTACTGAACCCCCTACTGTCTGGGTTTAGGCTCAAACACAGCACAGTATCCACCCTAGCTAAGGTCACAAATGACTGGAAAATCTCCCTTGATGCCAAAAAACATGTCTGTGTCTTTTTTGGGACTTAAGCAAGGCATTCGATACCACAGATCATGATCTACTATTGCTCATGCTAAATAATCTTGGGCTAGATGACAACACTCTGAAATGGCTCTCCTGCTAACTCATAGGTAGAAAACAACAAGTGAAAGCCCATGGCACCCTCTCTCCTCTTATAACTGATTGGGCAGGTAGCTAGAGGGCTGGCTTCATCCTCGAATCCTCTTGGTGGTGCTATCAACGTCAGGTCAATGAGGAACAAGACTGCTATTTTTGTGGACTTTCTGTCGACCTTGCCTGCATTACAGATACCTGGTTGGGTGATGATGCCGGCCCAGTCCTTGCAACTGACATTCTCTCCAGGTACTCCATGGTGCACTGCCCGAGGAAGGATCGCAGGAGTGGGTGAGTGGCCATTGTTTTGTGATCCAGTCTGGGATTCTCAGTGCACCCAGTTGGTAGCACCTGATCTTTTGAGTGCGTCATCATCTGTGGGGGTACAGGTACAGGTTTCAGAATTTTCCTTATTTACCACCCCCCTGGGGTGGGAGGAGATTTCCTGCAGGAGGCAGTGGACTTCATTGACAACCAGATGTTGGAGTCCCCCAGATGTTTAATCCTGGGGGACTTCAATGCTTGGGTCAATGATGAATCCTCTCATTTCATTTATGACCTCCTCCAGTTGATGCTGTTTCTGGGCCTATCACAAGCAGTTGCTTCTGCTACCCAACAGTTTGGACACACACTCAATCTAGTGTTAAAGCTGGGTCTTGAGGTTGATAATCTTAAGATTGATCAGATCATTTGGTCTGATTATTACGCCATGGAGTTCACATTTGGGCCCCCCACTGAAAGTTACTCCCCTGCAGAAATGGTCAGCTATCACCTTTTAAGGGGCTTACACCAAGAAGGACTGTTGGCGGTTGCTGATTTATCTAGGGTTGATGCGACATGTGCGATTGGAACTGTAGAGGTGGTTGCCACCTATAATAGGGTGGTTTCTGAAGCTCTGGATGCCATTTCACCTGTTCATTTACAACCCAGGTCTTCTCATGTGAGATCTCCATAGTTTGACAGGGATCTCAGGGTAATGACGATCAGGGGTCGGAAGTTGGAGCATCACTGGTGGAAGACCCGGCTGGAGTCTGATAAGCTGGCCCTGAGTGCCCAGTGTGTTGAGTACCAGGGGGCAATCTCCCATAAGAAGGCATAATTCCTGTCCAGGGAGATTGCTGAAGGGAGGAACAGACCTCCTCAGCTGTTTAGAACTGTAGACAGACTTTTACATCCTGCCTGTCTATAGCTGAAAAAAAATCTTTTCATCCACTTTATGTAAAGAGTTTGCTCTGTTCTTCTCTGATAGAGGTGTCGGCCATCCAGTCGGAGATTCCACCATTTAGGCTTTCTCCTTGCAGTGGTCAGGTTGGGGTGACTAGAGACACTCCACCTGTCTGGGAAGAGTTTAGGCCAGTTGAGGTGTCCGATGTGACTAAGGTGATCTTAGAGCTGAAGCACACATTTTGTGGACTGGACCCAGCCCTGACATGGTTCTTAATGGGCTGTGTTGAGACTGTTGGCCAGTGTTCCCCAGGATTGTCAGGTACTTGATGGTGGAGGGGTTCTCCTGGCTGCCTTGAAAGAGGTGCTGGTGAGGACACTCCTTGAGAAACCTTCCCTTGACCCTGATGTCCTGGCAAATTACGGCCCCATCTCCAACCTGCCTTTTGAGCAAGGTTGAGAAGTTAGTGGCACAACAACTTAAGGATCTCCTGGTATCCTTGGACATTTATGAGCCATTTCATTTGGGGTTTGGGCTAGACAAAGCACTGAAACAGCTCTAGTGAGGGTGCATAATGATCTGCTCAGGGCTAGAGATAGAGGAGACAGGTCAGTTCTTGTACTCCTCGATCTCTCCTCAACCTTTGACACTGTGGACCGCATCGTGTTATTGGATCAGATCTGTGAGTTTTGTGGACTCGCCAGTACTGTCATCAAGTGGTTTGAGTCTTATCTCTCAGACAGGGTGCACCGGGTGGTGATGGGGAATTTCTCCTCCTCCCCAATGCCTCTGTCCTGTGGAGTTCCACAGGCTCGATCCTGTCACTGATGTTGTTTGCAGTGTATATGCCCCTAGATGAGATCATTCAACAATAAAGTGTGGACTTTCACTGCTATGCAGATGATACCCAGCTGTATTTGTCATTTGTTCCTGGAACATCAGGAGCTATGGAAGTGCTTAACAACTGTCTGGCTAAAATCAATGACTGGATGGTTTCCAGCTGGCTGAAGCTCAACCCTGCCAAGACTGAGATACTGGTGATCGAGCCTGGTTGTGGGCATGATGGGTTACTACCTGGGACTGATTCTGGTCTTGTACTGGGTTCTACATCATTGACAGCTTCCCGGAGGGTGCAAAATCTGGGCATGATCCTTGACAGCAGCCTGACTTTTGAAGACCAGGTGTCATCTGTAGTCAGTAGTGGTTGTTACCATCTATGAAACATTGCCCAGATTAAGCCCCCTCATTCTGCCCGAGGACCTGCAGATGCTAGTGCATGCCTGTGTTTCCTCCAGGCTTGACTACTGCAATGCTCTTTACTTTGGGGTCATGGGAGGGACCCTCCACAGACTGCAGCTAGTGCAGAATGCAGCAACTCGGTTACTGACTGGTCTATCTAGGTCCAGTCACATGACCCCTGTTCTGCATGCCCTGTACTGGTTGCCCGGTCAGGCGGAGGATCTTTTTCAGGGTGGGGCTTCTTACCTATAAGGCCATAAATGGACTGGGCCCTGGCTAGCTGTTAGAGCTTCTGACACCGGTGACCTCTGTTCCTTCCCCTCTGCGCCTCTTCAAGAGGCCTCCTGCATGTTCCCAGGGTTCGGCTCAAGACTTCTGGAGATCATGCTTTTAGCATTTCTGGGCCATCCCAATGGAATGCACTTCCATCTGCAGTCTGAAAGGCTCCCTCAGTAGAGGTGTTTAAGTGGAGGTTGAAGGCACATCTCTTTGGCCTGGCCTTTAATGAATACTGAATTTTAACATGTTGCTGGGTCCCTGTTTATGATATTTTATTAGTTTTAAATTGTTTTACATTTTAGTTATTCAAAATTGCATTAATGAGATTTTATATTGATGTATTTTCTTTTAATGTATTTCTGTGAGGCGCCCAGAGCCTCTGGGAATGGGGGCCATGCAAATTAAACTTGCCTTGCCTTGCCTTGCCTTACCAAGAAGAGTCTCTCAGGGGTCTATCCTGGGACCCTTACTTTTTGCTATATAGATTAAAGATATTGATTACAATATCAGCACTGCAAGTATCTAACTCTTTGCAGATGACACTGTGCTATATGTTGCTAGGTTGACCTTAGAACTCACCTGCTTAGAACTCCAGTGCAAATTTGACCAACTATAACAAAATATGCTCCACCTAAAACTGTTACTTGGTGCCAAAAACAAGTCATGCTACTATCCCCTCATCCAAAAACAATAACCACTCACCCCCTGAATACCAATCTCCATATCATGACCATCCTGGGGGAGCCACCTGAAATAGTGGACACATTTAAATATCTTGGCTTTTGGCTGGAATGTAAACTTTCTTTTGTTACTCATATTGAGGAACTATCAAATAATTACATCAAAGGCTCAGACTCTTCTTCATCATTAAGCATCTGCTTACCTACAAGGCTAAATTAAGATTGGTCCAGATGACTTTCCTACCAATAATTGACTATGCATATTTCCTCTACAGCCATTGCTCCTAAACAGCCCTATCCAATCTGGACACGCTGTATCACAGAGCTTTAAGATTTATCACAAATGCCCCCTTTAACACCTACAGTTGTTCTCTGTATTTGCAGTTAGGCTATACTCCTCTGAGTACCAGAAGGTGGCAACACGCCTCCCTCTGGGCTTATAGAGCCATCACTGTGAAACTTCCTCCTTACATCTCTGTTCTATTCAAATACTCCCCACATATGTGCACTCAGAAAATACTCATATACTGTATTATACTTAACATCCCTAGAATAAGACCCCATTATGGTGCCTCATCCTTAAGCCATGCTATGCCAGCCCTATGGAACACCCTACAAAGGATACTTAAACTCATACAGTTTGTCAGGATATGCACCTTCAAGTCATTGCTGAGGACTGCACTGAAAGATAACTGCTAATTGCTACTCATAATCTCATTTCAACTTTAAGGAACACTTCTCTTGCTCACCTTCATAGCACTTACCTGACATTCTGGCTGGCTGTCCTTCCATGCAACAGCCTCCATCTGCCCTACCTCTGCTAGGACCTCCCCTGGACCCTTTCACTACCATGCACACCCTGCCCATTATACCAGCATCCTTACAGCTGCCACTCCCCCTCTCTCCTCCTAGCACAATTAAGTATGCTCCTCTCTGCTTTATTTCCCCTCTTCTCTCCTTATCCCTCACTTTGATTATTCCTGGTGTGTACCCTGCTCCCTTTATCCTCTCACGGTCCCCAAAAGGGCGTACCCTGATTGAACTTTTTGTACAATTGTATATTGCCATATTCGAATGTTCCTATATTATGCATTTAGTATTCTTTGTTACTGTAGATGGATCCATGAATAATTTGTACGGTACTCTATTTGTTGTCAATTCCACTGTTTGCTACTGCCTTTTGTGGTCATTTTCATGTGTTTTGTAACTGCCTTAATGTGTGCTTATGTATTGTGTCCTCCCAGGACCTTCTTGCAAATGAGATTTCTCAATGGTATTTTCCTGGTAAAATAAAATTGAATTGAATTTATTTAACTTCAAAATCTTATAAACAGGTAGACACCAAAAATAAGTTTCACAACAATTCCAGTGTATCCTCACCCTTAAACTGCTTTGGCAAAGTATCACTTTCTCAGTCACAAGAAAGAAGTCTGAACTGACACAAGGCTGGGAAAGACTGTGTGTGTGGGACACTTGTGAAGCAGCTGCATCATCACTCACGTGGCCCAGATGTGTAGCAGACTTCAAGAGTGGGCTGAAGCACCTGCATCATGACACAGCTTCTCCTGGTCTGTAGCAGATGCAGACTTTATGAATTGTCTTGCTGTTCACTCACACAGCAGCAGCAGTATCACACACAGTGCACCACGCATCCATCCTGCAGTCTTGTCTTACATTTAAGTGCAGTGTTCATCATGGGTGCAACCATAGTTTTTACACTATCTCACTTATTCAGTGCTCAAACACAAGTATGAAACTTCAGTTGTATTTTTGATGGGGGGGGGGGTCATGAGGATGGCTGATGGGGTGAGTGGAGGTAGCATTCAAAAAACACAAGTCATATTTTCTTCCTTTTGTTGCTTTTATAAAAACACCCAACTTCTGCATTAATGTAGTTTTTTGCAATGAAAGTTCTTTCTTTTTATAATGCATCACCATAAGACTTCACTCTGCATATAGCAGTCTATACACGAAGCTGCTGCCGCAGATTGCACCAGATCTGTAGGCCCCTCACAAAGCAGTTAAATCATCCCACACGTCTCCAGTCACGAGTGGTCACAACACCAAAAGCCCAGTCCTGAATGGCTTTGACCATCTTTGGAACATCAGCCAGATTAAATTCCTTGTCCACCCCAAAGAGTTGGCATCACTGTAACATGTCTGTGATGTCAAGGCTCAGTCATTGTAATGCTTTGTACCTTGGGTCAGTGGTGGTACTCTGTGGCATCTGCAGTTGGTGCAGAACACAGGGGCCAGCTTGCTGATGGACCTTTTTAGGTCAAGTCATGCATGAACTGCTCTGGCTGCTGGTGAAGTGTCATATCACTTTTAAGGTTTGATTGCAAACCTATAACACCTTACACAGGTTGGGCCTGGGCTACCTGATGGAACCCCTGACTCCTTAACAACTACTACGAGTTACGCAAATGGAAGCATTTATATGAGATGTAAGTAAATTGCATGTTAAAAACACATTATGAAAATATATTAAACAAATTAACTACTCAAAGTCTTATTTTTTTGGTTAATAATTTAAAAACTAAAATAGTCTTAAAAGCAATGCTTCAGCCAAACTGTAACTAACCTGAAAGTTTCAGGTTTTAAACCATAACCATTTTTGTGCTATCTGCGAGCAAAAAAAAAAAGTCTTGTAAACATTGGGCTGGATTCTCAAAAGGGGCTTAGAGCAGAGTAAGCTGTGACAAACAGCAGCTTGCACCAAAGCCCCTTGCAACAAGGACCCTGCGCCAAATTTTGGTACAGGTGGGGTCCCAGTGTCTAAGTTCTCACACTTACAGAAACCCCTCCCATGCAGCAAACACCTGGCACATGGAAAAAGTAAGCCACAGGCCTCCTGTGGAAAAAGCAAGTGGTCCCCCCATCCCCAATCCAGAAACCGCTTTCCTGGTGGTCTAGTGTCCACCCACTCCCTGATCCCTGATGCTGCCTTAATCTTCAAGTAATATAATATCCTACTGCCCTGATCCCCAATATCCCCAGCATTGTCATAATGTAATTATTCCCCAAACGCTGGTGGTCTAACGGCCTCCCCCACCCTAATCCCTAATGTCCCTGGTGTTGTTATACTGTAGTTATTCCCAAAACCCTGGTGGTCTAGCACCCCCACCCCAATCCCTGATGTCACGGTATTGTCACTAATGTCATTATTCCCCAAACCCTGGTGATCTAGTATTTGCTCCCCCAATACCTGATCTTCCTGGTGTTGTCATAATGTAATTATTCTCCATTTATTCCTCCTAGTAACAGTTTAGAACATATACCCTCTTGTGGTGGTAGAGTGGTCCCCACCCCACCCCAGCAGGTAGTGACCACCACCCTGCTCCCCCATCCCATAACAGAGCCAGCACCACAGAGCCTTCCTCTCACCTCCATGGCTGGCACTGACTTAACTGTCATATTGAGACTATACTGTATAGTGTATGTAACACTATACCACCATGAGAGGGTATGTGTTCTAAACTGTTACTAGGGGCAGCACTGGGGATTGGGGTGGGGGGCACTAGATCACCAGGGTTTGGGAATAATTACATTATGATAACACTAGGAACATTGGGGGTCGAGGTGTGGGATGCTGGACCACCAATGTTTAGGGAATAATTACATTATGAGAACACCGGGGACATCGAGGATCAGGGCTTGAGAGGTATCTAGACCACCAGGGTTTGGGGAATAATTATTATGACATCACTGGGACATCAAGGATTGGGGCTGGGGGGTTAGAAGACTACCAGGAGTTTTCATTTTATACTGGGAGATCAGGCGGGGGCTGTGGCACATTGAGCAATCCATAAATCTCACCCAGAGGGTGAATTTCTACTGTAATTACCCTTAGACCAGCCCTGGCTGGTCTAAAGTATGAAAATCACCTTCTCGATGAGATTTGAGAATACCATTGAAGAGCTTTGGCAGCCTGTTTCTGCTGCAATCTCCTAGCACCTCATCGCAGCTCATTACCTGGCACACAGGCAGTGCAAGCCTCATCTGGTTCAGACAACCTGTGGTTGATGCAGGCTGCCTTTGTGGTGCGCCTAGGGCATAATTTTGCACAAGGGGCACTTTGTAGCCAGTAATTGGGAAGCAAGCCCTTGTGCCACCCGGAGCTTTGAGTGATCGGTCCCCATGTTTTACACATGTTAAACCTCCTAGAACATTCAAACCACCTCAACAACTGTTACTAAATTTACAGGAGCCAGAGATCATGGGACTGACAATAAGCATGCCAATTGTTATTATATTGTGTCCAGGTATGGCCACAGTATTAAGATTAAAAAAATTGGGTTTACATAGAAAAGTTTTTCATCACTAACTATAATGGCACATAAATACCACTTTCATATACTATGCACCATGGGCTGTATTTTCAAAGACGTTAATTTATTACTTGGGAAATGACTGTCAGGCCTCATAAAAGTGGTCTAATTTCATGTCACAATGCCACAAGTGTGCTCAAAACTAATCTATGTATCAAAAAAATGATGCATGACTATTTTTTCTGCTGTAAAGTAAGCTAAGGGTTGCAAATGTGTCCAAATGTTTAAAAATTCCATGCATACAGTTTGCTGCATTTGCAGAAATGCACTTTGTGACTAGAGATGCAGCAAAATGTAATTTTGCTGGAAAAAGCTCTAGCGAATTTGGGAATGTTGCTTACAAATATTTCACAAATTTTGCACATTTCCTGAAATATTTCCTGGGTGCAAATGCAGTAATTTTCTTTGCTGGTTTGTGTAGGACACTGGTACAGTGAAAATAGAAGCACATTATGAGGTAATGCCCTAAAATTATCGATTCTGTTTGTACCCAGAAATTATTTACCAGTTTACATAATGTGAACAAGGTAATGGAGCTTTGAATAATCTGGTACTTCATTAACAGTTATTGGGATGGAGCTAGAACTTCCACAATGTACATTTCTTTTGTTTAATCCCCACAGCTAGCCTGTTTTGTAGTGATTTTGTGCTCATTATACAGAGCTACTGCTCCAGTGACTAGTGAACTAGTGGAGCCTGTGGTGGGTAAAATCCCCTAAGTAATGTCTTTTTGTTATGAGTAAGTTGCAGCTGAAGGACCAATAATGTGAAATGCCTTATTTCTGAAAATAAAAGCTCAAGCATGTTCTTCTATGGGGAACTGGTAAGAATGAAAGTTTTTGAACAAAGAATTTTCTATTAAAGAGGCTGGTGGAGGCATGGAGATGGGCTTAAAAGTCGCATAAGAACTCCTGAAAGGGACTTTATAGTAATAACTCATAAAATCAAAAGAAATGTGACTTGCTAGTATGAACTAGCAAATAGAGTTTTAATGTTTTGTCATGGAGCTTTGACATACTTTCTTACTTATATATCAGCCCTCAAACCAGTATTTCAGCAAGGACAGTTGAGTTGAGTTGATCTATCTTGCACACTGAGATTTAAACCAAAGCAGCATAATGACTACCTTAATGTGAGCACTAAATAGGTTTAACTATTGGACTTTATATTTAAGGAGTTGTGTGGTTGTGTTTTGTGCTTTTATAATTCTGCGTGTATTCAGAGTTTTATTACTCCAGTCAATCCATGCTAAGATTATAGGTATAGACTCCAGAGTACAAATGGAGCCAATTAACTTGATTTGTGGCTGGATGAACTCCTTCTGTGTCAATGGAGCTATTCAGTCCCCGTTTATGAACTGATGAAATTTAGGCACAAATGGAATCTCTTAATCCCAGACAATTTATGCTATTAATTAATTAAGAAAATACATACTCCCGAGCATATATGGAGCCATTTAATCTTGTTTGTGGTCTGATAAAATTCCTGATATTAAAGGAGATCTTTATCTCTTGTCTGTGAACTGGTACAAATGGACTCTTGCTCTCTGTTTGTTTAACCCTAATTCTCATTATTTTAAATATTTTCCTATTGGATTTTCAGAAAGATAATGCCTTATAAATATACCTGTAATATTTGTAAGCTTTATAGTTATTTACAGACATCAGAGATATTGGAGCTTTGGACTTCTCTCTCAAAAATGAATGAACTCATGATTAAAGGACAATTATACAATGGCATGGAAATTTCCTGGTCTCTGATTGGTCAGTGTCTGCCTGGGACAGTGAGGTTATCTGAGTATAAGTTCACTGTACGAAGTTCAGGCATATACTTGGCTGTAGCACATCAACACAAAATCACTCTGCCCCCAACACAGAAGCAGAAACTGCCAGCTCCTACACGTTGCTCGTACACTTGCTATATGAATCTCTGCTCAGCACTTGTTCAGTTATTCCAGCCACAACAATCTACTAGCCCCCAGACTATTTCCACAAAAAGATAAATATTTTCAATGAAAAAAAAGCCATACTCTAATATGGCTTTTCAAGTTCCCCTCAGTGTCAGCACAAGCCATTTCAAACAGACACGCTCCCACCCATTGTACAGACCGCTCGCTTCCTGAAACTGCCACCCACGATTATGGCCACCTTGATAAAATAAATAGAAAAAGTCTCTTAAGTACCTTGCATCCCTCCAGAGTTTAAGTAATCTGAAGCCGTGCCCTGCCACTTTCACTGTCACGCAGACACCGTGATCGGATTGGGGATCGGCTCTGCAGCGAGAGTCAGTGAGCAACTGTATCCAGAAACAGTCATCGTATGGCTCCTTTTAAAATGCTCACTCACTGTTCCAGAAATATTCTTATTTTTTTAGGGGGTTATTTTAACTGCACTGATAGAAACCAATCCATCAGAATTATACTCCCTACCACCTCCCTACCTTCATTCACATGACCATAACAGTGGAGGGGAAATCTAGTTAAAAAAAAAATGAAACTCAGTAAAACAGAAACATAAAAACCCAGGCAATAGGGCAGCAAAGACTGTCTGCAGCAGTGACAAAGGTTTCTACAGAGAGAGTAGAGCCCCACCAAAAACACAACAGCTTCACCTACTGGCTTAAACAATAAATCTGCAATATTTTTTAGAAAGTATACCTACACATTCAAAAAATGACAAAAAAAAACTCTTTACATGTGCTTTTCATCTATCTTCTAGCTTCTTTTACCGATAGAGCCATTGCATAATAGCAATAATGCACTCCAGGGCAGGCAGTGCTAGGATAATCTCACTTCTGGGATGTTGGATGCACTCAGCCTGTGGCATCATGCACAATCACCCCAGGTGTGAGGTTATCCCAACATAATCTACACCCTGTCATGCATTATTGCTTAAGTAAATAGCATAATTTATCACAGTCACGATTCCTTTAAATGGAGCCATAATTTCACATAAATGTAATTCACTCTTTTGTATTTTATTCAAATTTTAGGAATAGTTGGCATTTAATGATGTATGCCATAATTGTTTCTTAATCACTATTATCTCATATTGTTTTTAGTATGATTTCAGGAATATGGAATAACTATAAAGCTCTGTATAATATGATGTTCACTTATATGTACTGAGGGACATATTGATGGAACACTGTGCAAAATTTCTGCCGTTTTTTATGTTTGTGTGTTTGGTAAAGGCTTTTGCTGAACAAATAAACCTTTGAACTGAACTGAACTGAAATTTCCCCTTGAAATGCACAATTTCACCCCCGAACAGAGGAATTTCACCTATGAGTAGTGAAATTCCACCATTTGTGGGCAAAATTTCTGCATTTCACGGGCGGAATTTCATATTTTGCACTCTCGAAATTTTTCACAAAATATTTGACAGAGTTAAATTTTCAGATTTTGCCCATCTCTGTCTGTGAAAGAACACCTGCTGCAAGTCCTGCATCCAAAGCTTTCATACTTAAGGCCCATATACGGTATGACCACTATTTCATATATTTTAAATATGTAAAAATTGTGAAATAGAGTAAAATATATTTGAAATACATTTAGCTCACCCAGGAGTACATCAGCCAGTTGGGTGAAACTGCCTTGTCCCAAGTTGCTCATTTCCTTTGTGAGCTATGTCCTTTAAAGAGACAGATGCACATTTGAAATGTGATTCCACCAGTTTAAACAGCCCCACTCTTCCCCTCAAGTAATGAGGAGTCTGGAGCTAATCCTAAAACCCTCCTTGAAATCCCAGTGGAACAGCAAAGCATGGGGCAAAAAGCACAGTTCTGTGAAAACTGAGAGTCAAATATCTGTGCCAGCCTGAAAAAAAGAACGAATCAATGTAACTCAATAGTGCTGCTTAGAGGTAGACAATTGATTGTGGATGTGCAGAATGAAAAAAAGACAGTGCTTTCAATCTAACAGGGATCCTTCTTCAAGGGGTGAAGACAATTTCTCAACCCTAAGAGCCACTTTAGTGGCTCACTTTGTAATGAACTCTGTTACCCCCATAAGGAGCTTTGTTATTTATGTAGGTTTATGAGACTGTTTGGAAACCTCTAAAGGTTAATCCTCTAGTGTCTCAGTGTGCTGCACAAGCTGGCCTGCTCAAGACCTCTGAGGGGAGGAGTCAGCTGAATATAGTTGGGACAGCTGCAGGAAGCTGCCACAGACTGGAGAGGTAATTGCCAGGCATGTATGCCTGCACCCTGTGCTAAACCTCTGTTCCTGTGTGGAAGGCCAGAACCATTTATTTATTTATTTAAAAGTTTTACCAGGAAATGCTTACTGAGCAAGCTGCTCATTTCCAGATGCATCCTGGGGGAGGGGAGGTGGATAATAGCAACAAAAACATGGTGTATAGGTATTTTTCCTGGTATTGCGGCAGCTGCCATTGGCAAGGACCCATAGAAGGTGAACTCTCCAGTGAAATTATCAACACAGAGGCTTAGAGAAGAGGAGGACATGCCTGAAGAACTAACAGCAATATACAAGTAGAGAAATGGGGTGATATAGAACTTTATTATTAGGACTGCCAAGGGCACTCAGTGGTGGCCTCCCACCCTGCTTTAGACAAGAGGGTGTGAAATGATGCCCTCTAGCAACAGTTTGATCTGGGACCTTCTGCCCATAGGGGCAAAGCTTTGGGAAGAGTGAGAAGCAGCACTTGTGGCAGCCTTGGACTGCCCCTCCGGGGGTGTCTACCTCTTCTTCCCCTAAATTGTAATTCTCTCATGTGGGTGGACATTGCCTACAGAAATATTAACGTGGACCTGGAATCTCTGCCCATGGGAGTCGAGACATGGACAAGAGTGGGAAACCTCACTGGTGGCACCCTTGGACCCCCAGGAAGTGTAAACCACTCATAGTTGAGCAAACTGTGTGGGGAATAAGTCCTCATGGGTGCCAGTGTTTAGTCTGCCAAGGGAGACTGTAGAACAAATGTGAATCTAAGGGCCTGGAGACCCTACCGTAATGCCCTATGGCCAGGGAGGCAGGTAGTGGGAAACTGGTACCAGATTAAGGGAGCTTGGTCAGTGCTCATACCTGGGAGCTGTAAGGAGTGAAATACCCCATTGCTGCTGAAGAAGTACTATGCAGGTTGAAGTCTGTTGCTCACAGTAAGTCAAATATAAACTGCACTTGTGGTATAAAATGTAAGATACCTGAAGTCTCCTGGAAAGTGATTCCCTATCATAGGTCTCAGCTATGGGGCCCATAGAATCTTTACGCAGTACTGATTTAGATTCCTTTCTCAGATTAAATGCGTTTTAGCCTGTGACATGCAACATTACACATTTACACTTGTGCACCCCACTGGGTTGTTGGTACAACTCTGCAAACAGGAGGAATGAGGAGTACAATTTGAACAATGACTTTGCTATCATCCCTTGATGACTGGGGTTTACAGACTACCTTTGGACACTGAGATACAATGACACTGCAGAACATGCGACCTGCTCCTTTGAGGAATACAAGTGCTCATGAAGTTTCAGTAAAAGGAAAGGATGCTGTTTTGAAGTTATCCACTGTTTGGACATCACATTAATTATGGAAGTTGTTCTATTTTGCTAACCCCCTTTCTTTACAGCTTGGATGCCTGACATGTTCCTGTGTTCTGGAGTTCATCTCTGACTCAGAGAGTCACGTAAGTGGGCAAGTAAAATGTGTATGTTCTCCTCCCTTTCTATAACATCTATCATACCCCTACACTGAAGGGATGGACTACACTGGCTGTGTCATCTGGGATATGGAGTTCCTCTGGTGCCCAGCAGATGGTAGGTGACATCAAGTGCTAGTTTGTGATTGTTTTGCTGAAGTTAATGAGTGCAGTCTATTTTAAAGATAGCATAGTCGGTCCTTTTCAATTCAAGCCTTCCAGAGCTGTTTGCATTAAATGTGGTCTGAGTGACACATGAAGTCTGTCTTCAAGTTACTGTATAAAACAAATGCTTTGGTATGGCTGCACCACTGGAGGTGTACTTGTGCCTGGCTATGACTATGCAAATGTGCCACCTCAAAATTAAAGTGATTGGTTAGAGGATACAAAGGGTGTGTGGTCTCATCTATGCTGGGGCTGCCTATTGTGCTCAAGCAAGCTGTCTGGGTGAACCCACTGAGGAATAATTAAGCTGAGATCAAAACTAAAGCCTTTATATTTAAAAAGACTTTCAAATTGCAGAAAGAGCATTTTTTATTTGTTCTATACCCACTGGGTATGTGTGAGCTCCATCAGGGCCTCACCCTGTGCTGCTGGTTTGACCTGAGTCACAGAAAACTGACAGCAAGTTGCAAAAGCAGCATGAGAACTATGTATCATTTACAAATTGTCTCTTGCAGTCAGAACAACTCAGAACTATAATATTAGGAACATCAGAAAGCACAATTTGGTGGTGCGTCAGTCCTGGGGACAGAGCAGAGTGGGACTAGTCAGGTACTAATTCAATGACAGTCTTAGGTATAGACATTTAAATGTAGTCTAAAACCAGTATTTATTCTGTGTTGCGGGGGGCACAGGTGTTAGTGTCCACACCCCTTTCATCTTTAAAATGGCAGAAAACCCACAGAGATCTAGAGGGGAAGGTTCCACTGCAGCTCCTCGAGTGGTTCATAGTGCTGTTTTTGCCAACACAAGGGGCCCAATGTTGATAAACTATGACTCTGTCGAGTGTGCACGGTGGTAGGAGGCCCTATGCTTGTGACAGCTGCCATGAAATCAGTTGCTTCCAGTAAAGTATCCCAAGCAGAGTCAAAGGAATCATATGTTGATGCTTGGAAAAGATGATTGCAGCGAAAGCCGGGGCTGGTGATGTCACCCAGTTTACCCCCCCTTATAGGAGGCCCTTGATCTAAAACTTTTAGAAGTTTAGTCCCATCCATTAGAAAGACCAACCAAAGCCACTCCCAGGCAGGAACCCACCATCCTCCACCAGGCCATCAGCTAGTAAATGCAGCTAGAACTGCCCGGCCTGTGCATTCCTTCTGGAGCCCAGGGGAGACAGTCCTTCCCACTTAATGGTCCCCTGGGTCTTTGGGTGCACAACAACTGCTATGAAAAGCACTCTGAACAGTCTCTGGAACATCATGCTGCATCCAGGCAGTGCACAATCCACCCTGTGCTCATTCAAGTCCCACCATGGCTTCACCCTCATCAGCACCACCATCATTGTGACTAGGTACAATCATAGATGTTGCTTGTCCTACTTGGAATGTGACCATAATTCATTCTGATAAATGTCAGCATGCCAACATTAGTAGTCGATAGGTTAGTGTTAAAGTCATGCACAATGGCCCCAACAGAACTAAATACCCTCTCCCACTTACACTAGAGGATGGGCAGCCAAGATAATTCAGTGCTTTTGATGTCAGCACTGGCCATTCGTTCACCTTTTGACTCCAGTACACTAGAGGATTGTCCAATATTGTCAGATGCCTGTTTTCTGCTAAATAAGCCTCAACCATGCTCTGTGATGCCTGCAGTCCTGATGAGTCATCCACCTGTTCACCCTCTTCCTCTATGTCAAAACTTCCAACTTGGGACTAGGCATGCCAAAGTGGATTAATGGGAAACTGTGCGGCTGACACCAGCCCTTGTTTTTCATCCACCTTACTGGAGGCATTGTGGCTGCAATGGGTTTACCTATGCTGACTCTACAACAGTGTTGTCGAGGTTCAGCATAGTGTGATCCTCGATGTCGACAGGTAAGATTTCACCTGTCAGACATTGGGTGTTTTCTGTCACCCTCCCAACTCCCCATGCATGGGGCTGTACCCCATATCCCCCTTCTAAGATTAGAGATAGGTCTGTAGTTTGCCAGGCAGTCTGGGTCCAGAGAAGCTTTCTTCAAGAGGGGTGTCGCCACCGCTTCCTTCAGGGAGTTAGGAAACTCACCCAACTCAAGGAAGCACCGGACTATCTGTGCCAAGACCAGGCCAATAATATCACAACAACCCATAATCAGGGAAGTTGGGCCTGGATCTAAACTACAGCACATAGGGTGCATACCCTGGACAATCCACATAACATCCTCGATCTCCGGCTGGTCGAAGGTACTCCAGGAGAAGTGAGGGACAGTGGCCAGGCACCAATCACCAACATCCCCCATTCAGTGTGTCGATCAGATCTCTGTCCTGATATCAGCCACCTTATCAGCAAAGAACCAATCAAGCTCCTCCCACTCCAATTGTGAAAAAAACTCTTCAAACCTGCAGGCAAGCTGGGTTGCACAGCCTGTGTACAGTTCGAAAGAGCTGAGCCAGTCGGTTCTGAGTGGCAGCAATTGTCCCAGATAGGAACTTTGCCTTCTTGTGGGAGATTGCTGACTGGTAGAGTTGATAATGCTCTAGCAGTCTAAAATGGTCAGCCTTCAGGGAGGATTTCCACCAACACTGCTCTAACATTCATCCTAGTTGCTGCAACTCCCTCAAAGTCCCATCAAAGCACGAGGACTAAGGGCAGATGGAGAGAGGACAAACATGGACAGGAGAAACAGAATCCAGTGCTGTGGTAATGACCTTGTTGTAGGCTAGAACCAAAGCCTCTAGGTTCCCACTTGCCACAGGAAATTTCAACAGATCAAGCACCACAGCTAGGCCTTCAGGGCTCAAATCCTGTAATGGGTGGTACCTGACCATCTCCACGGGGTAGGACTATGAAAGGGGCACAAAAATTGAATCTCATGGTGTACTGATTGGACCATCCAACAGGTTCCATCCCAACATCAGAGCTTCAATCCCAGGAGGAAAACCAAGTCAAGGGAGTGGCCATGTTTATAAGTAGCAGAGGTAACAATCTGTTTAAGGCCCAGTGATTTCATCAACTGGAGGAAGTGTTGTCAAATTGCGAGAGTTCATCATTGATCCAGGCATTGAAGTCACCCAGGACCATCAGCCTAGGTGACTCAAATGCCAGACTGATCATGAAGTCTGCTACTTTCTGAAGGAATAGCTTCTCTTCTCTGGGTGGATGGTAGATGATGGCTATCCCACAACCTACACCTGCTAAACAGTACACTCAACAGCGCTGATAGATAGAGCAGACCTTGCAGAAACAGACAGATTGTGACCGATTGTGAAGATAGCTGGTGAACCAAGATAAGGTTGCCCAGGAGGCACCTAGCACTTTTAGCTTATGTAGAAACAGAGGTAATATACCAAGTCAAACACCTTGGTGAGGTCAATAAAAACTGCACCAATAAGTAGGTCAGTGTTCTTATTTGACTTAACCTCACTGGTGAACTGGGCAAGGGCAATAGAAGTGCTGTGACCTGCCCTAAAAGCATGCTGGACTGGAGACTGAAGACTAAATTTGAGTAGATGGGTGGACACCTGATGATGTATATGTTTTTCAAGTAGTTGCTGAGTGTATGTAGTAATGCCATGGGGTGGTAGTTGGATAAGATCTTTGTGTCACCTTTTTGAATACAGGGATAGTCCTGGTGGCTTTACATGCAGGGGCACAGTGGAGGAGCTAATAAAATGGATGAAAAACCTCATTACAGGGTAGCAAGAAAAGAGGCAGCAAGTCTAAGAATTCTAGGTTCAAGTCCATCAGGACCAGCACTGCCATGAGGGAATGATTTTTAGTAACCGCAGAACATCCTGCCTGGTCATTGGGTTAAGCTCCAGAATGGAAGTGGATTGGGGAACTGTGGAAGGAGTCAGCGAGAGTGTGACATTGAAGGCGAGGTACTTGGAAGCATAGTGAAGAGGAGTTGAAGACATTGGCGATTGTGGTGGGGTTGACACAGTTGGCACTGGCTATAAGCATTTCATGGGAAGTTTGACATCTATGGTTACCAGAGTTTCATTATTTTGCAACCAATAGCTCTTAGGGTCACTGGCTGAGGCACCGAGCAGTTTTCAATAATAGTTACTCTTAGTGGCATGACTCTCCTTCTTGCAAGCATTGTGCAAAGTTTGATATGCAATGAGGTCAGCAGGAAGAAAGGAAGATTTCCATTTGACCCATATCTTGACCCTCTGTCTGATCATTTGTAGAAGGGACCACTTTAACCATTGGGTGGCTTTGCCCATGACCCTGCGCCTTGTAAAGGGAATGTGCTTTCTTTGTAGGGAGAGTAAGGCATCTGTGAAGCACTTGTAGTGAAGAGAGGAGACCAGCTGACCTGCCTTAGGTCGTGAAGGAATGCGTTCTGGTCAAATCATTTTTTTTTCATTTATTAGAGAGCCACAGTTAATCAACTGCCACCATTTGTTCTGCTTTGCTTGGCTGATTTCCTGTCCAAAAGGACTGTCACATGGAACACACTGCTGTGAAATGTTCCCATGGTGCCCCATGTTTGTGTCAGAGAGCGAGATCAGAAGGAGGCAGAAGAAGCATCTCTCTGATTGCTAAACAAAATCAGTCCTATTTCTACGTGTTAAAAAATGCAGTTAATAAAGGAATATAATACAGACACTTTATGTGAGGGATTTGAGAAACTTTCAATTAGAAAAAATGTTTTTAGGATACTATTTGAGAGGTTTTACTCTGCTTAATGCATTTGAGCACACAGTGCGTGTGTGTGTGTGGGGGGGCAGTTTCTACTTGCACTTTTGTTTGCTTAAATGTTTCAAACTTTTATTGGAAGGGAGGCCAGAGCAACTTTTTGTTTTATGGTCTATGTAGCTGACCACTGAATGAGAGTGACCATTTGCTACCATATCTAGAATTTTAGAAGTGAGTTGATTTTTTTAAAAAGCAGAAATACTGTACAGGAAAACATCTTTCAACTTTGCCAAGAAAAGTGCCTTAATTATTTGTTTAGTGTTGTTAAACGCACTAACAACCCATCCAAGCTGTCCAAAACAAAAAAGTACAAGCAGACACAAGCAATGTAAACAAAGAAAGTAGATGAAAGCCACCCAGCACTGTTCTGATGCCAGGCCTGATTGACTTCAATGAAACTAAACATGTCCATATACAGTACATTGACTTAACAATGTACTTTTACTTCATTATGTAATATTTTGATTGTGGATGTCTAGGTAAATTGTCACTTTATGTCCATAGATTTACATGGAAAGCAATAAAATAAACATATAAAATTGTTGTTCTCACAATTCTGCAGGTTTTGCTGATCTACTGTATGTTTGGGTACTGCCCACTGTTACACAACTGTTCAAGTGGTATTATCTCTGATGCTGCACTCTGCTCCCTTTTTAGGGACTGTCTATAATGTAACTAAAGCTGTATGACCTTAAGACATTTGAAAATTGTGGCCAATGACTTGCAACTCAAAATAATTAAGGTGTGCACCAGTATTCAACCAGCCCTGACTAGGTGGCTGACTCCTTGTATGTAGTCAAATCGAATCCCCTAGGCATGACCTGATCATTGTCTAACCCAGACTACCTTGATGGCATTCTATTCAGCCTTAAAACTCAGAAGATGAATAATGGATAGTTACAGGCATCTTTCCCACAAACATAGCAGATTTGACATAGTTGATCCCTATGCATGCAATATTTACAACACACAGAAACCCAAGCTATGAAATAATTACAAAAAAATGTATTTACATCTGTGTGGAGGAATCTCTCAGTCAGATCTTCAAGATCCCAGATGAAGGTATGTCTACTGGATGTGTTTGTTTCTGATGGAACCCAATGCATCCATTTGCTGTTTTAATGCAGCATGTGCTATTTTCAAAACCACATTTGATTTGTGTTAATTAAACACACTTCCCAGCAGCATGCATGCATCCAGCTGTGTACACATCTGTCATTAGGAACTGAGACTAGACCACAGCTAGATACCTAGCCAACATACTGTACTGTCATTCCTAGGCCACCGTGTCTGTCATTGGATGCAGGGATTAAGTAATTACACCTCTGTTCCTAACAGTTGTGCACTGTACCCTGGCACAAGGGCATCAATACAGCCCATTTGAAAATTGTTCCAGTAGCATGGAGGGTGCTGCATTTTTAAATTCACACCCCATTGTCAAACACATTTCCTGAGTAATAGAGAGCCAGTGACCATAAGATATATATTTTTAAAATATTTCCAGAAAGTAGATCTCTTTAAGTTTTGTGGGTGGCATACTGTAGTTTCAGATAAATGTAATAAAGGTGGTAGAAAACATCCTTCCTGTTTTCCTTTTAGTGTATATCCTGTATTCTGATATGTGCTGTATGACCATGCCCTCTCTCTTCAGCAGTTATTGCTCTCTCTGTCTCTCTCTCAGTTTTAGTACTACCTACAGTAAACATTGCATAACGTCAGTTACACCATCCTGAACCATTTAGATGAATAGCACAGAATGGTCTAACAGTTAACATGGATTGCTTCAGAAGAAGAAACATAGTATAGAAATATAGATGCTGACTGCGAGAAAGGCCAAATGGCCCATGAAGTCTGTCCAATACCTGCCTGCATGTGATCCCAGTCTAATGCTGGCCCAGAGCTAGTCTACTGATGGCCATGACTGTATTTTCACAGCCCAGTGCACTTATTCCTTTCCCTCGACTGCCTACTGTCCTTCCTTCCTCTCATTTAGACCATTTACCTATACCTGTCACAAGTATTTGAAGTCAGAGACGGACTCCATGTAGACCATTTCTACTGGCAGTGCATTCCACTTCTCCATCACCCTTTCTGTAAATGAGAACTTCCTTACATCTGTGGGAGAATCTCTCAGTCAGATGTTCAAAAGCTGTTGATCACTTAAGGTCAGTGACTGCATACAAGTTTAGGGCTTATGGACAGTCTAGATGGGCCTAGCGGTCCTTATCTGCTGACAATTTCTATGTATCTATCTATCCCCCCTGAAGAGTACCCCCACCAGTCTCCATCCATGGCCTTTTTTTACCTTGCCCTTCTTCTTGAGAACTGAGCACTGCTGCCAACATTGTTACAATCCCTTAGGTACTTAAAGGTCTCTGTCAGGCTGGCTCAGTGGCTTGCTAGTAGTGCTACCATCTGCCATGCTGGTGACCCTGGTTTGGGAGCAGATTCTGAAGGCATGAGGATTGGCTGAGGGGGAAAAGAATTTAACATTATATGGACTGGTCTCCTGTCACAGAAAAGGGATCTGGTTGCACTGCTCTTCAACTACCACCAGGTGAAAGAGTTGTGGCAGGGCAGCAGAGCAACAAAAACGGGGAGAGCTGCCAGCAGACATGAAGGAAGTATGTACCTCCATTGCACGCTGGATGGCCTAAGGAGAGAATGAAAAACACATGACCAAGCAGGATGAAAGCTTGGTCCACTGTAGGTCCCACACCCATCCACGAGGCACCTCCTCAGGAGCAAGTCTCGATTGTATTCTGGAGGAGCTCTGTCAACACTGATGGACCTGCATTAAAGGATGACTCATAGGGATCACCAGAGGAGAAGTAACCCTAGGGATGGTGGGTTGATCGGCCTGAGTGAACAAAGCCTGATAGTGGCCTGTCAGTGACAAGGAGAGAAATGCCCTTATGGGAAAAACAATTGTTTATCATGTCCCCTTCCCCTCTCTCTCTCCTGGCTTCTAGTGTTTACATATTGACACTTTCCACCTTCTCCTTGTAAATCTTCCCCTGCTGCCCCTGAATTCTCTTTGTGACTCTTCTTGACACTATCCTTCTTCTGGTGCTGTCTTCTGAACTGCACACAGTACTGTAAATGAGATGCACTAAGGACCTGTACAAGGCAGAATCACCTCCTTCCTTATGCTAGCAAACCAATGCCCTATGCATCGCAACATTGTATTTATTCCTACAGCCTTCTGGCATTGGACCTAGAACATTAGACTGTCACTAAAAATAATTCCCAGGTCAGCTTCATCTTATGTCTGCTTTACCCTCCCTCCCTCCCACAAACAGTACTTGATTTTTGGTTTTGTTTTTTTTTTGCCAGTCTGCATAACCTTCAACCTTTTGTGTTCAGTTTGAGTTGCCATATTTTGGACCACTTTCCCTGTCTGTCTGGGGAGAAGTGTCACAGTGCTGATCTGAGAGCACTACACAGCTAGATCATGAATATATTAAAAAATAAAAGCACATCAGACTACATGACTTGCATGAAAAGTAAAATTGGAGGACATTTAACAGTAGAAAAAATATTTCACTTTTAATCCTGACCCAGATAAACTCTGCATTCAGGAGGGTAGCAGAGAAGGTGGTGTAATTCTGGCTTTCAGAGACCAGAACAGATAACCAGGAGACCTCAGGTACAAATTTCTTAAAGGACATGTACTCACTGGCCCGGATATTCAGAAGGACTGCATGGCACAACACTGTTGCACCATCGCAACCCACTGATCGCTCCGGCGTGATATTCAAATGGGGATTGAGCCAGCACAAATCCCGATGCGCCCAGGCTACGTCAGTAATGTATCTCTGGCGGCGCCAGGTGGGGCATGCCTATACGCCTCTGCATATCCGATATTCAGCCGGGATGCACTGAGCCCATGCATGTGCACCCCTACCCGCGCTGCACACTGCAGAGCCCCAAAAATGGAACAACGGCTGGCCACTCCACAGGTGAGCTGTCGTACCAGGGCGGCAACACGGCAGCTTCCACCTGTGGGTGGCCACCCAGCTCCAGCTGCACTCTTCATGGCAGCACCCCCATGCCCGATCATGGGCATAAGTTGAATAAAATATTCATCCTATATCCCTGGTGGTCCAGTGGACTGCTTGCAGCCCAATTAGGGCATTTGTAGATTAAAATATTTGTCCATTATCCCTAGTGGTCCAGTGGACCGCTCGCAGCCCGATCGCAGGCTTAAATATAAATGTAAACGCTAATATCCCTGGTGGTCCAGTGGACCACTCACAACCTGATTGTGGGCATATGTAGGAAATAATACCACCCAAAACAGCCCTGGTGGACTAGAGGTACCCTCCCCACCAGCCCACTGAGCCCCACCGCCCGCCTCCCGGTCAGCGGCGGCAGCAGCTCCCACCTGCTTTTCCACCCGCCCTTGACTGACACCATACGGTAGGCTGTATGCCCATTGGTCCACAGCATGAGCCAATGGGCATGCACCCCATACAGTACTACACAGTCCAGATATGTGAATGGATCAGCGGTGGAGGGAGTACCTCTAGTCCACCAGGGTTGTTTTGGGTGGCATTATTTCCTACATATGCCCACGATCAGGCTGCAAGCAGTCCACTGGACCACCAGGATATCGGACAAGTATTATTTTTCGCATATGCCCGTGATCGGGCAGGGGTGCTTTGCCTTACTGTGCAGGGGGCATCGGTCCTCGACAACTCCAGCCTGGCAGGGCCAGGTGCAAGTCACGGGATCGCCGCACCTGCATGCAATTGGGGCCATAATGACATGCAAGTGGCCCCATTTGTGCCTTGCATGAATTATGGCCCCATTTGCATGTGCACTTTTGAATATCGCAGTTTTGAGCCTAGCGCAATGGAACTTGCACTAGCGCATCCCCCTGCTCCACTCTGGCCACTTGTGCTGGTGCAATGCCACTGCGCCATGTGCACTGCGGGTAGCCAAGGTGTGATATTCAATGTTGCTGTGCCATGGCGCAGCTCCGTTGAATATCACTCTGTCAACGCCCCTGCACAGCCAAGTTGTACTGTGCCCAGGCTTGCGCCACAGCCTGGTGCAGTATGAATATCCAGGCCACTGTGTGAACTTGAAAACCCCAGTTGACCATCCCCCATGCTTTGGAATGCCAATTATAATATTAGGCATGTTTCATTCCATTTATTTAAAATGCTAAGCAAATTAAGAGGAACTCACATTTACAATTGTGGGCATAAAATAATAAAAACAAAAAAGCAAAAGTACAATACAACCAATAAATATACATAAACATTAATACTGTGAAGTAATCATTAAGTAGCATAATTGCAGTACAGAAGTACATTTAATTTATAACACTCACATACGGTGTACAAATAATGACAGATTTATGTTTTGAATTTAAACACAAAAGTAGGATGAAAATGATAACATTGTTTCATCTCATTAAATTATCCTGGGTAAAGGGACCATTTGTTATAAAAGTGTTTATTTAAACTGTGTTTTCTCAACTGGGGCATTAGTTTGCTTTGCTATGTAACTATGTCAGTTAGAATTTTTTTCCACATACTTATTGTAAATATAGTCATACAATGCCTTGACGGTCAACTAAAGTAACTACAGAGGCTTCACAAATTTTATAAATGAACTCATTTATGACACCTCAGAAATTTATTGCTGAAACCCTTCTCTCAGTGGAAGTGATATGGCTCTCTACTCCTAATAAACTTGGATCAATAAATTTCATATTAGTACATTAATTCACTACTAAATTGCAGTTCCGATGCAGCCACATAGTCTGGAAGTTTGGAGTATGTGTTCTAGTGATAAGCTTTTTAAAACATTCTTACTTTTCCATTTTCTCTCTACATAGACTTTATCGCTATGATTCCAGGTGAAAGAGGTAGCATACAGAAGTGTTTCAACATATTTTAGTGTTGATTCCAGGTATAGCAAAACATATTTAATTTTCAGATCTTAAGCTAGAACCACTAGATTTATTCCTGTGTAATAGAGCAAGAAAAACAGAGAGACATTCAAACTAATTGCTAAGCACACAAATGTTATCCAGTGGGTCTCGCTTTATTTTTCTGAAGGAGGCCAATTTAGACTTTTCAGTCATGTATAATTAACCCTTAGGCTGCCAATGGAATTAGAATGTATAGGGATTCTGGACTGATATATCGGTCCGCAGCACAGCAAGGGTTAATACGAGCATTCTTATCTACAATAAAATGTATAGTGGAATAATATGGGTCAAGACCTTTCAAAGAATGTATGGGAGCCAGTATATAAATTATGGCAACTAAATCATAAAAGTAAAGAGTGATTGTAATACAATAATCACACAGGATTTATAATCAAAACAATTCTTATTTTGAAATAAAAAAGCCTTAGATTTGATCTTTTTTCCACATTCTCATTTAATATAGTATATGATGTAATAATGACTTGTCATTCCAGTAAACAAAATATTTATAGCTTCCAGCCTGTTACAGCAACTGCTGTAAAAAGAGTCATCTCAATGATGTTATTCATTACCTTTACTAGCAGCTCCCATCTCTTTTGAGACATAAAGATGATAGTAATTTTATTTTTATTATTCAGCAATTACGTCAGTGAAATTCAATATTTTATTATGGCAATCCTAAGTGTCTATTTAACAAGATCCACCAAGAAAGTGAACAGGCTAATCCCTATGTACTGTATATACACAAAAATGACTGCTCAGTCCCTTCCCATTGCAGGCAGACAGCCTAGTGATTAGAACACAAAGCTTGGAACCTGACAATCAGCATTTGAATCCCACCAATGTCACCTCCACACTGTGTCGCCCTAAGTTGCTTAATCTCTTTTCTCTCACTTCGTTTCACCTCCCAGAGTCCCACAATCCCACTTTAACTTTCCGTGTATCTACTGTATAATGGCTATTACAACAGTTCTTTGAAAAGTGCTTTAGAATACAATTTATATGGGAAGCACTATTGAAAACCAAATTCATGTGATTTGTTTTATTTCCTTCCTTCCTTCCTTCCTTCCTTCCTTCCTTCCTTCCTTCCCTCCTTTCATTTTTATGGCTGTGGCCGGAGCCTATAGCCATCCTGCTTTCCCTTGACTGACTTGAAAGTTCACTCCCTGACAAGCTATAAACCAACTTAAGTTTAATTTTAAAACCCTCTATGCGTGTCTGTACTAGCATTAGTAAATGACAATGATTAAAACCACAAGGAAACATAAGACTAAAGAGCAGCTGACACCTTCAAGAGAACTTTAACAAAACATAATATTTAGATAATGTTCAGCTTGTATTTCACATTAGTTCTTTATTCCTCCCCATTATTTATTGCTGAGGTCATTTGCATGAAAACATGCTTTTTGATCTTAAAGAGTTCCTCTATTTCTATTGTCTGTGCTAGCATTAGTAAATGACAATGATTAAAACGCAAGGAAAATAAGCCTAAAGAGCAGCTGACACCTTCAAGAGAACTTTAACAAAACATAATATTTAGATAAAATTCAGCTTGTATTTCACATTAGTTCTTTATTCCTCCCCATTATTTATTGCTGAGGTTATTTGCATGAAAACAGGCTTTTGCTCATGAAGAGTTTATTTTGCTGTCTCCCTTCTCCCTGTCTCCCTTCTTGAGGTCATAATGCACTGCTTGTGACATCACAGTTACTCTCATGGCAACACATAGTGATGTCACAACAGAGCATTGTGACTTGAAGTAGGGAGTAAGCTATAGAGGCAGATTAATTTTAAAGTAACTGCAAGAGATAAAAATCATGCATTCATGCACATTTTCTCTATAATAAATAATGGGGAGGAGAACTCTAGAATATATATGGAATACAAGCAGAATTTTGCCTAAGTATCATGTTTTCAAACTTTTCTTTGAGGCATCAGTAGCCCTTTAAGCAATACATAGTAAATAATGTTAAAAGTTTTATACTGTAGAACTAGTTATTTTCACGCAAAATAAATTTAGTGCAAACACAAATGCAACCATAATTCCGTAAATTTATTTTAATGCTAAGTCACAATTACCACATTCACTATAATGGAAAACAATACTAAAAGTGCTAGTTAGAGCAAATTTATTTTTATGCAAATTGGTACTTCAGTGAAAATAGTGTAAATTATTTTACAGTGAAAATGTTAAGTTCTACAGTAAATATGAACATATATATGTGTTAAGTAAAATATAGGTTAGAAGACAACCTGCCCTACTGTAAGTTAAGCATTCACCAGCTATTTCACACAGTGGTGTCAATCAAATTTTACACAGTGTACTGGTCAGATACATTTTTCTTAAACTCTGTGTACAGTAAGTCCATATTACTCATGAACAGTCAAAATTATACTATCTTAAACATGATATATCTGCAGTTCTGTAGGAAGTGACTAGTGTATGTGTACATTCAAAACCCAAATCTAACACAGACCCCATTGTAATTGAGATACTGTTATCCTAATATGTCCATGTATCAACATGTGTCAATATGTACCTAGTCTGCTGTTGTATTAAACAACAGTTCTATAAATCTAAAACCAAAACAAAACACAACTGACAGCTTCAGCTTTTATTCGGGCACAGCTAAAATAGGGAACCTTTAGAGGGATGAATATAATTCATAAAAATAGAGACATTTCAAACAGCTGCACATAAGTAAGCAATTCCTGTCCCCTTTAACTCAAGGGGTCATTTCTAAAATGTGCAGATGAGCAAGGGGACAATTTTTTTCAGAGCATGCCACCACTGGTAGCAACCACTTCAAGACTGCTACTACCGTCTCCTAATAGAATCATGGGAAAACAAGAAGTAATCTACCAAAACTGCGATCAATATGGTTAAGGCACATTTACCAGAAATTACTGCTTAGAAAAGAATGAGAAAGTGACTGTGATGATGAGCAAATCCTAGACCAGATCTTTAGTTTGTTAATAGTCTCCTCCTCAGTCTGATTTTTCAAGGTTGTGTGGGCCAAGCTCCACAGATGTTATGCCATCATCAGATTTGTAAAGGAGCACTGTGGACGCATGTAACTGAACCACTGTATGATGTTCTGCCCCTGTGCTCCAGCATAGTTTCCAGTGATTCTGATTATGCAGCCCTTCCCTTCTGTGGCCCACATAAACATATCCACTTCCTGGTGCACTACTTTTCCTTTCCGCAAGTGCGGATGTGATGGCTGCCATGTGCAACATGCTGGTGCAGACTTAAACTGTGCATGCAAGTATTGTGCAAATGTATATAACCCCACAATACCTTTTGGCTAGCTGGCACCCCCTTAAAAGAACTACTGACAACTACATGGCATATAATTTTTTTGGCAGAGCTACACTGTGGTACCAACCCTAGCATTGGAGTGTATAGAAGGCTCATTATCTAGAGGAGGGAGGGTGGGGTGCATACTAAAATGGACCTTTATTTACAACCAGATCCAGGAGTGGATGCTAGGCATATGCTAAACCTAACTGCTAAGGAGTCCCAATAATATTCACACAAGAAGCAATATGCGGAATGTCCAAAGCAGTAACTGGGATTTTGCAGTATGGCTTTATTTATAGATGTTACTTAAAACAAGAGTGGTCCCCCCAATGTTTATCATTGCAATACATTCACACTCTCATTTGCAGGACACTTTGCAAGCAGTAGTGTTTTCCATAAAAAAAAAATATCTCTATCTCTTCCAAAGTGTATATCTGCAGGATGTGCCACATGCTTTAAACATTTTCCACGCATTTCCATTTCCAAAGTGATGTGCCAGACACTTTAAAATCCTCCTGGTGCATGGTGGTTGCTCAGGGAACACTGGTGCCCATCCACGAACCACTTAGCCCTGCCTGAAACTCCAGATGGTGTTCCTCACCCTTTGTCCCAACCAGCCTCTGCCATTCCTTCAGGGTTTCACAAAATGAGTCTCCAATCCCCAATGAATTGTTAAAAACTCCCAACTTTAACTTTAAATTCAGCACAGTTGTGCTGAAAGAGGGCCTGACTGGTATGATCTAGCCTTATCTAGGGCACACACACCTCAGATAACTCCCTCAAAGAACAGTCTCAAATTCTGTACTTACAGATTAGTTGTTCCTTCCTCTCAGTCAGAGAAAGAACAAAAGGCGGCTTTCTTTTCCTGGTAGCTGACAGATTCTACTCATTGTTCTTTCTTAAGGCAGCGATGAACTTCAGGGGACTGCCCCTTGGATCCACAAGAACTGCATTCCCTCTCACTCCCACTGGAGTGAAACTAAAAAGTCCTGTAGGCAAACTAAAGATTTTACCAAACTAGGGTGAGAAATACCAGGGGTTCCTTTGACAGAGCCCCAATGGCATACCTCCTGCCAGTCTAACTGCCACACTTGAACTTACTAATAAACATTCTAAGCTACCCAAGAGCAGCTGACTCTAAAATGATTATGCTGCTGTGAGAGTTCTAAATGACAAACAGCAATCATCCTTCTCTCAGGCTAGCTGAGTAAACAATGATGTCATTATGTAGAAAATCCCTAATGATCTCCCCACCAGCTGTCTTTTCCTACCTGCCTAAGAATAGTACTAATGGGATTCTAGTAACCCAAGGGGACTGGGTTGTTACACGTAATTATGTCAGCACCACCATGTTGAGCAAGACTGACTCCAGGTCAAACTGCACATGTGCAAGTATCACTCATGCACAGTTCTATAATCATTGAAGCACTACAGTTGTCTCCTGTGCAGACAGAGCACAACATGTTCTGTTCACTGCTCTTGCCACTCCTAAACACTCTCCACAACAATAATGTCACTGACCAGAGTTTGTTTTACATATCATTACAAGTACAGGCTTGGAAATCAGTATTGATTTATGAGAAACAGAAAACAATGGGTTACTATAAGCTTAAGGGAGACTGTGTCACTTGCTGGGGGTCCTGGAAGTGACAGTGTGTTCCACTGCTTAGAATATTACCTTGTTATCAGCCAGCTTGATAGCCCAGCAGCATGCCACACTGCCATGCTGGTGACCCAGGATTGGCAGCTACAGTAACTCTAGATGCTGCACCAGAAGCAAGCCAGACAGCAGCAACTGTACTCAAGGAGGGATGATGTGGACTCTGGTGCACATCAGTTCCAATGGTAGGCAAGGGAGTTTGCCCTCTCCACAGAATGTTGCTACATGCAGCCAAGTACACTCAAGGGGCAATTTTCATGCCATGGGAAGAGTGAGAAACCAAGGGAGAAAAAGTAAGGCAAAAGCCCATGTCCATCTATATGACAATCAGGGATCCCAGGGCTTCCTCTGGGTCCTGGTGCCCAATGAAGCTGGATCCTAGTCTACATAGTGGACTGCCTTAGGGAGGTGGACCTCCTTTGGTGCTCCTACCATTGAGGGGAGACCTGTGGAAGATGTCAGTGAGGCAGCGACCTGGGTGAGATGGGAGACAAGAGGGCCAGAGCAGGCTAGATCACTGGTACTATGGATATATCACTGACTGACATGGCTTTGAGACAGAAAAAAAAACTCTATGGAAAAAAATACTGCTAAACCATTATTCAGAAGATGATCCAAAAGCTGTTAGTGAAAAGTGTTACAGTATATCTCTATGTCTGTCTGTCTGTCTATCTAGCTTCTTTGCAAAAAAAACTTAGTTCGTGCAACTATTCAGGGTTGGTTACAGTAGATAAAAGTAGGGAAATGTGGCAGGTAAATGTGGCATTAGGGTTTCAACCCTAAAACCCACCCCACTCTGCAGGCAGCAACAGGATGGGGTGTACCTTGGTTCTCAACCCTAATGTTCACCCCATTCCATGAGTAAATAAGCAGAGATGGTATAGTATATGATAATGTGGTGAGCATTAGGGTTGAGAACCACAAGGCACACCCCTCCTCAGTTGCTGCCTACAGGGTGAGGTGGGGTGTTAAGTTTGGAATCCCTAACACACATTTCCCTTACCTTTGTCCTGTAATCAACCTAACTGTGCATTAGTGAAGTTTTTGCAAATAATTTCCTTTCTTTATAAAATCGCATAATTGTATCCTCATTTGACTGTGGGAGCGCATTGCCCTGCAATCCCATCCCCTACATAGATGCATACATGTGTGTTGCCATGGAAGTATTTCAGCCAGAACAGCAACCAAATTATCAGCATAGTCTTGTTATTACCCACCTCATGAACACTGGGCTGAGAATTTTCAAACCCCAGCTGAAATGGCAGTCCGAGGCACCTCAACATCATTCCATACTACAGGTGAGAAAATACATTTTGGCCAGGATTTGAAAACTGACAGCCATCATGTTCATGAGGTGATGTAAAGAAATGGCTATGTTGAAAATTTGTGGTGAAAAATATTGAAAATATGGAAGTTCGAGCAAGCATAGCAAAATGTCATTTCAATGTCAATCAATATTTCATACAATTGTAACTTTCTGTATGCAACTTTATTTGTAAACCACTGTTATAAATGTGTTCTTATTTTTATTTGTATTGCACCTGTATGTTACCACTGTTGTACCTCACATTGTAACCATGTCTATGCTCCCTGCGACGAGGTGTCTTTGTAAATGAGTCCACAACTCAAAGGTTGTAATCCAACTTTCAAATAAGTAAATAAATGTCAACAGATGCACACAACTTTGCCATTTTAACATATTTTGACCCTTAATTTTCAACATGCCCTTCTTATGACCCCACCTCATGAACAAGTACAGTGAAAATTGGGAGTATGGCCAAGGAGCACACAGCACGGTCGTGTTTTTAGTCAGTTCTTCGAGGCATGAATAACACAAGCAGAATAAAGTAAGTGGTAAGTGTTTATGTAATAACAGCATTTAAAAAAAAACTTTGAGATATTTCACTACAGAAGGACATCAGAAGATAATGGCACCACAAAAATCCAGTAAGAAGAAATCTACTTTGCAATTTGAGGCAGCAGGAATGGATCGAGGGGACCACATGTAGGCCCATACCAGATCTCTGCAAACATCAACTGAGAAAACCCGGCAGAAACCTACCAGTGGCCCGACTGTGGCTATGCTATCTGTCTTAATCAACAACATGCAAAATGAAATGCGGGCTGGATTTACAAATGTCTCTGCCCAGATAGTGCATCTTCAAAACATGGTTACAGGGCTAACCAAGACTGTGGCAGAGCATGGAAATCAGCTGGCGGAACAGGAGAGCTGAATTAGCATTCTGGAGGACAAAATATCGGATCTGAGACAATAGATTATTGAAGGAAAAAAGGGCATTATTGTGGGCCAGAACAGATGATCAAGAAAACAGAGGAAGGAGAATGAATATATGTATAATTGGTCTCCCTAAAGGATTAGAGGGTAAAGGTGGTGGGAAAGTGGTCCAAAAGTGGCTGGTGGAGCACCTAGATATGGAGGGCAAAGCTTGCAAACTTCAAAATTCAGAGGACACACCAGACTGGCCCGATGCCGAAATCAGGGAGAGAACATGACATTATTTAATCAGATACCTCCATTTTCCAGAGAAAGAAACAATGCTAAAAGCAGCTAAGTCACATGACCCCATCATGATTGAGGGAGGAGTCTCAGTCTTCCAGGACTACGTAAGAGACTTACAAATTCAGCAGAAAGTTGCGTAGGGGGTGAAAGCATCTACATCTATTGGGATGGGAATTCACCTCCTCTACCCTGCAAAACTGAAGATAAGCAAGCCAGGCTGTGCCCCTAAAATGTTCACTGCCCACAAGGAGGCAGAAAAATATGTTAAAAATTTGGAGGTGGCAGTGGAGGGGAAATCACAAAAGAACACCCCTGCCACAGACAAATAAGCAAGTCACACTGACATTCAAGAAAATATGACAGAGCAGGAGGGTTTGATTGGGGAAACGAGGCTAGCTACAGTTTTTCTTCTGCCTATATAAAACATCCACTTCCCTGATCAATGGGACCCCATTCAAGTTTACTACCCTGCATTGTCCAGAAAGTAATGCCACTAGCCAATGAACTGTGGATGTAATATAATGTCAATTTAGGAGGTATTGACTGAAAACAATGGTCAAATGGGGCAACTTAAGGCCATTTGTGAAGTGACATTTAAGACCAGCGAACAAGGATTAACAGCAATTGTTTTCTCTGCCAGCAACATGTTGTGTTAAAATGGTCCCAAGCATGCCTTTTTAAACAAGGGTGGCATTGTGGAGAGCTTTGTGGGCATGTTTGAACTTCCCAGGAATGGCTCGAGGGGTGGGCACAAAAAGAAATTGACAATGTCATGTTTAGCCAAGGGAGGGCAGAAGAATCCACGCCACATGCACACCTCTGGGATGGATACACATAGATGTTCTGCAGATCTGAAAGCTAGGATTTCAGCATGCACTGCAGAGTGACTTCTCCCATTTTGAGAGAATCTCAAGCATGGCATTGAGGTGAAAGTTGCAGATCATGGATTACTTGGTGAATCAGGTATCTAACTGGCATACTTGTTGCTTAAATGGCAGAGTCTCTGGGAAGGGATTGGGAAAGGAGTTGGCTGGGGACTCAAACCGCTAATGTAGAGATCGGTGGGAATAATTAAGTTGCTCAGATCTCGCGGGGTCTGTTCTTCTTCTGCTCCTTGTTCAGACTATAATGAAATAAATCGACAGGGACTTGGACTCAGATGTGTGAAGGAGATAGAGTAGGAGGAAGGGAGAGGAGACAGAGGAACACTGGCTCTCAGAACCTCGGATGCATGGCTCTACATAGAAAGTTAAAACATTTGGGATGACTCGACCATGGCTAGGGCTGTGGGTACCAGAGAGTGTGCCAAAATAAAAACTCTGCAACACAAAGTGCCATGATTCAGGAGAGACAATCACTCTGGTCTTGGAGGGAGCTGGTAGAATGGTGCATGACTGTATGGGGAAATGATGGGTTATAAAATACAATAACATTTTCAAGAAATATTGGCAATGCAGTTTCCATTGGTAACAGCTTCCGGTATTGGAGCTAATTAGCAAGCTTAACTTGTGTCATGGTGGCGGGGTAGGAGTTTGGACTTTGTAAGGGGTGAAGTAAACAGGGAGCTGACCTCCAACTGCTGAAACTCAGAAAATATACAAAGGATTAAACTGAAAATGTTACATCTTTTGTATGTTATACATTAAGGAGATAAAAGATCATGGCCCAGCTCCTGCCTGGTGGCTACCAGGAATATGGATAAGGGGACAGCTGCACTGGAATACACTGTTCTGCTTAGATGTTAGAGATTAATGAATGAGTATAAATGTCTAAGTAAGTGCCTGAAATGTCATAATCCACCAACTAAACCATGGGGAATGAATGCACTAAGTTAATGCCACAGCACGTGAGATGGGCAATCAGTTTTGTTGGAGGAATGATTGCACTAGGCAAACAACCGTGGGCTGTATTGTTTCAAAGTTCATGGGTATTAGATGAGAGGTTTAACCAGGTTAGGCACGAGGTTAGTACTAAAGTTCTCAGGTTATAAAAAGAAAATGTCATTAACCAAGATTAGTAAAGATACAAGAAATCAAAGGAGTATACATGCAGAATGTAGAATTCACAACAAACAAGTTAATGGATAATACCATAAGATTTTGTTCATGGAAAATTAATGGGCTTAAATTCCACACAAAAAGGAAGACAGTTATGGGTAGAATAAAAAAGCAAGGATAAATTTTGCTTGTCTACAGGAGACACATATGACCACCAAGGAAGGTGCCCATCTAGCTAAGGGTTAGAGAGGTGAATGGTATGGTTCTTATTTCTCCTCCAAAGCAAGAGGTGCTGGTATTTGGCTTCAACTCAGATTTCCTGGTGTGGTCACACAGGTGGTAATGGACAGTGGGGAAAGATTTGTGTTACTTCAGCTACAGTTGAACACAGGGCAAATTGTGGCTGTGGGGTCTGTATATGCTCCACACGAGACAACACCGAGATTTCCACCACCTATCTTTGAAATGACAAAATTCTGGAGCCCTTGGTGCTAAATGGTGACTTTAATTGTATACTGGACAATGTCATGGATAGATCCACACAGTCAGCCACCCCACCATCCAGAAGCACAAAGGTCCTCCTAGAATTAATGAGGGACCATAGACTATTAGATGCATGGCGGTTTGTTAACCCCAAGAGAGGGACTACTGCAATACTATCACTCAGCCAAGGCATATACACAACTAGACATGGCCCTGGTGTCTCAGGAATTGGTTCTAAAAGTGCAAAAGCTTGATACAAACTCATAATTGTCTATGACCATGCCATGGTACAGTTTGAGGTGCTGGACATGGGTATTCAGTTTAATAAAAGCACCCGGAGATTAGACCCAACATTAATAAATAAAACAAGAGTTTCAAGTGTTTATTAGAGATCAAATTAATCACTTCCTAGCTGACAACCTGGCAGGAGACACCAGCACTGCTATCAGATGGGATGATGTCAAGGCCATTCTGGGGCAATAATATCATATGCCTTAACAAAAAGAAGGAAGAATGTTAGTATCTAAAGCAACTGGAGTATAGGATTGAACAGTTAGAAAAAGTCACATGGGTGCCCAACAGAAAAGATGTAATAAAATACAGAAACTAAAGTGGGAATTTAATACTGCACATAATACCAAAATAGAGAGGGACTTACTGCTCATCCAAGCAGTGGCATACTTGAAGAGATGCCGGGGTCAAGTGGCTGACATGGCAGCTGCAGAGCAGATGGGGCAAAAATGTGGCACAAATACAGGACAAAGAGGGCAAACTACAACATGGAGACAAGGAAATAGGAGAGAGTTTCCATACATTTTATGAAACACTATACACCTCAGAAGTGTTCCCTACAGACATCCAATATGGCTGTTTTTTCAAAAAGGCACAAGTCCCCACAATCTCAGCAGTAGACAGAGAAATGACTGACAGGCAGGTGTCATGGGAGGAAATCCAGGAGACAATCAAGCACTTAAAGGGAGGCAAAGCACCAGGGCTTGATGGGTATCCAATTGAATTTTTTAAGATATTCTCCTAAGAGCTAAAAAAAAACATTACAGGACATGACTACAGAAGTCATTGAGTGGGGGGTGTTGCCACCTACTATGTGTGAGGCCACAATCACCATCCTACCAAAACAGGGGAAGGACCCTGTTTTGTGTGCTTCCTACCACCCCATTTCTCTGCTAAATGCAGACTATAAAATTCTTGCTCATCTCCTGGTGGGGATAATGGAAAATATCTTACACAGCATCATAAATAAGGAACAAATTGGGATTTGTGAAGGGCAGGTAGGGCAAACTAAATATGCATTGCATGTTAAATATAGTGTGGAGGTGGACAAAGAAGAGAAATAAGGGGAACTCTGGAATTCTGGCCCTAGATGTCAAAAAAGTCTTAAGCAGGGTGGAGTGGGGTTACCTGTTTGAAACTCTGTGAATGTTTGGGATAGCACAAAATATGCTGAGATGGATAGGCTCACTGTATGTCAGGCCTATGACTCAGATATTGCTCAATGGGATACTGCCTAGCCCATTCACTCTGACCCATGGAACAAGCCAGGGCTGCCCGCTGTCCCCCTTACTATATGTGCTATCATTGGAACCCCTTGCTGAAATAATCAGGCAGAAGAAGGATATACAAGGTATGAAGGCAGGGGGAAGAATGCACAAGTTAGCCTTGTTTACAGATGACCAGCTTTTGTATATGTGGGACCCAGGAGTGGGGTTGCCTGCCTCCACAAAAATACTGGAAGAGTATGGCAAATTAGCTGGGCATAAAAGAAACTGGTCAAAAGTGAAATGATGGTTCTGGGAAAGAAGAATGGAATGGTCATGGGTGCATCCCTTCTAGACCTAAAAGGGGTCAAAGTACTGAAATATCTGGGGATTATGATACCACAGGACATATCACACTCCTACAGAGCAAACTACATGCCACTACTAAATTATATAAGGGTTGACTAAGAAAAATAGGAAGGGTTACCCCTGACCCTGATTGGTAGAGTAAGCGTGGCTAAAATGAATATACTACCAAGATGTCTTTATGTGTTTCAAAATTTACCAATAAGGTTACCTGAAGGCTTCTTTCATCAGTTAAATAGTATATTACACAAGTTTTTTGTGGGAAGAGAAAGGAGCAAGGATAAAGAGAACTATTCTGCAGTTACCACCGAAAGAAGGTGAGCTTGCCCTCCCAAACTTTAAATATTATTACCGGGCGACTCAACTCGCCTTCCTGGAACAATCCACATCTGGACTGGCACAAGCCTGGAGAGGTATGGAGGAAGAAGGCTTCGTGGGTAGTTTGATGCAAGAGATCTTGGCCCTGGCCTTGAACACGGCACAGGTCCCTAAACAGCAGAATCCCTTGACTAGAGTTCTGGTTCGACTATGGCAGGGTGTACAAAAGCATAATAAAGTACCCTCTGCAGAAATCAGCAAACACCACACTACACTTAGTGTTCCAAGACTGCAAGAAGTACAATGTACATCTTCAACAGGCCCTCTTGAGATACAGATGAAGGGGACTAAGTGGAGTCAGTGATCTATACTTTGGGGTAGAATAAAGGTCTTCACAGAACTCAGGCAACAATATGGAATCCAATCAGGGGACTTCTTTGCCTACCTTAGAGTCTGACAGATGGCAGGGGAACTGTGCCCGGGGCTATCACCAATTGATGTGGCAATTCTTAGGCCTTAGCCTAATAGCTCACTGATATCTACCCTATATAAGATTTCTGTGGGGGCCATGCAACACCCAACTGGTAGAGGCCAGTCAGGCATGGGAGAAGGGTTTGGCACAGTCCCTAAATGATGAAACTTGGAATGTAGCTATTAGGCATGTACATGCCTGTTCTTGCTCTAACAGGCTATGAAGGATTAAACTAAATTACCTGTACATGGACATACCTCACACCAATTAAATTGCTGAAGTTCTCAAACACTAGGTCAGAAATGTGTGCCAAATGTCAGGTGGAAGAGGCAGACTTTCTCCACATAACATTGACATGCCTCAAGGTATCTCCCTTCTGGCATGTGGTTCTTGATATCATGCAGAAAGTCCTGGATACAGGCCTACCCTACACCCACTTGGGGCTGATGTTGTGAGCAGAGGAAGTGCCCCGCAATAAACCCAGACTATGGGAGGTGGCATTAGTTAATGCTAGAAGAACAGTGGCTCAACACTGGGTCATTGACCCCCCCCCCGGCAGTATAGCCCACTGGCAAAATAATCTGGGGTCCTGTATTCACCTAGAAAGGATTCAACTCCACATGAATGACCAGCAATGTGTGTTTATAAGACCTGGGGCCTGCTAGAGGAGGCAATAGAAAAGGAATGGTGCTAGCATGGGTGTTTTCTGGTCCACTAGGGGTTTGCACTGTGATTGGTACCCTGAGATGAATAAGTCTGTCTGGAGAGCCTGGGTATGATCCCAGGGTCACACTGCTGTTGTGGTGTTATAGGGTGTGAATTCAGGACCACACACAAACAAAACAAACAAAATAAACTACTCAAATGCAATGTGATGTAACTTTTGGTACTATCTAGCTAAACCAAGGAAATAAAGGTGTTAGAGTTTGTCTTTGTCTTTTAAGCACTGTTTGTTAAACATGAACAATGCAGTTAACTAAATCTAATGAACTGTAAGATATAATTACTGTAAGATGTAGCTCCCTATTCTATGTCTCTGTAAATATGATGCCTTTCTCAATAAAAAGTGTTTACCAAAAAAAAAAAGTATGGTGAAAATTTTGAAATCCAGCCCAAAAGGTGATTTCACCAACCAACTGCAGGATCACTTTTTGGGCAGGATTTGCAAAATGACATCAACATTGTTTATGAGGAGGGGACTCAAAAGGGTATATTGAAAATTTGGTGTCAAAATCTTTAAAAATGACAAAGTTATACACCAAAGTTGAAAAACCCTTTGAAATACATTGAACCACATTTACTTTAGTTTCTCATACTGCAGTCACCGTTTTCAGCAGCAAAATGTGTTTTCAATTAGAGAATGGATCTTCACCCTGTGACCTGTTCAGGTTAGTAAGGGTATGTGGAGATGTGCTGAAGGGTGTGGGGTGGTGGGTACTGAGTAGGAGGTGGAGCTGGGGGGGTCTGATCCATGAGGGATAGTTTTCTTTTTTGTAGGTAAAAAATTAAAAAATAAAACATTGAGGACCTTTTTCTTTATTTCAGACTGGGAAAGTGTTTGGCAGATGAGTAGTGCCACTAGACACCAGGGGATAATAAAGAAAAACAATGGATCCCCGATAGGGTTCTCTGTAAAGATCCACGCGCAGCTTTGTAGCTTTTTAAAATACAACCACTTCAGGGACTGGTCTCAACCTATCAGGGGCAACCCGTGTTTCTTAATTGATAATAAGCCTATTAGTCCCACTTGGTTGGCCCTACCAGATAAGTGTTGTTTGAAAGACCTCCTCAACAAAGATGGAAATGCGTTTTCCTCATTGGAGATCCTGCATAAATTTAAATTGCCCATCACGGGAATTTTTAAAGTGCATCAACTTCGACACCTTTTACTTAGTAAGATGGGTATGAGTCCAATCCAGACCCCGAAAGTGGATTTTCATGAGACCCTGGGATCTCTGGTGGGCCTTTCACATGCGGTTTCCAAGATATACAATGTATTATTTAACTGGGCCTACTCTCAAAATCTGGCTCCATGCTCCTACTGGGCCTCGGTGTTTCCCAATGAAGAACTTAATTGGACAGTCCTCTGCAAGGTTCCACAAATTTATCCTGCAGGACCAGTTAAGACTTATACAGTTTAAAATTCTCCATAACATTTACTACTCCCCACAAAAGTTAGCGAGTTTAAAAATGGTGGCGGATCCCACATGTAATAGGTGTCATTCTGGAAATGGGGATCTGATGCATATTTTCTGGAATTGTCCGAAGGTAGTCCCACTTTGGACAGCCATTAAAAATAGAGTGGATCCATTGCTGGGCCTGGAGGAAATTTTTACTCCTGAAATATGCCTGTTGGGGGATGTCTCCCACATTTCACTTAGGAATTGAAAGTTCCATATGGCTCTGATCTCGGTTACCCTTAAAAAGGTGGTTCTTAGACACTGGAAAGACCCTGTCGTGATCAGTTACACCGAATTGCTGGAGGAATTACTTTCCAACCTGAGGACTGAAAGGATGATAGTCGTCCTTCAAAATAAACTTCCCAGGTTCAATAAGATCTGGGGTCCCTTCTATACTAATTATTCACTGTAGGGTATATAGGTACCCCTCTGATTGAGGAGAACATGTTAAAATGTCTTGTGCTGGGAGGGTAGTGGGGAGGGTTGGGGAGGGAATTTGTTTTTTCCTGGGTGTTTTATTTTCTATTTTATTTTATTTTATTGGGGGGTATTGCAGAGAATGGATCCTTTCATTAGTTGTAACAAGTATCAATGTATACCTTTATGTTTGTACCTATGCTTCTTGGAAGCATTCTCTGTAACGAAAACTGGAATAAAGATTTAATGGCAAAAAAAAAAAAAAAAAAAACAATGGGGGCAGCAATAGCAGAGTGGGGTGCCACTAGACACCAGGAGTAATTAAAAACAATAATGGGAACAGTGATCAGAGGGTGGGGGTGCCACTAGCCACCAGGGAAACAACAGGATGAGTGATTGAAGGGTGGGGGTGTCAATAGACACCAGTGAAAAGATTTCATGTCAAAAAAAGGATTATTTTATGTAACTCGTGATATGAAAAAGAATCTTTTTTCAAATCATGAGTCATGAGAAAAGATTTATAATCTAAAAAAATATATATTTAAGAGCATTTCTTTAACAGATAAGTACAGAATACAGCTGAGGGATTCCAGATAAGCAATCTACTTGTGTTGGTTTCTACTCAACACATAGTTGTTTTCAGTAGTTTGATTTTGTTTCCCTCATTAACTGTAAAACAAAATGGTGGCTGCATGAAAAAATAATTCCCATTTGAGATACAGGATAACCCATTTGTGAAAAAGGATTACCGATTTGTGACAAAGGATTCATTTTTGAGGCTCACAACTAAATAGAGATTGAAATTCTCTTTGAAAATAATGGAAAACTTTAAAATATAGTAACTTTGGAACAGATTTATATTTTTCTCTAAACCTTCAAAAGTTACATCTGAGATGCAAGATCTTTCTACCCTAAAACTTTCAGACCAAAAACCCAAGCCATTTTGAATTGTAACCTGACGTGGAACCTTTGTATAAGCACCCTGGCTTAAAGGTATTGTAATCCTAGACCTAATAAATAAATAAAAAATAAATAAATACATTTTTGCACAGCAGTGTGCCAAAGAAATGGAAAAGAAATTGTATTTTCAATTTTTTCACACTCCATATTCTCTACATCTACACATCCAACTGAAATGAAACTTGGCACATCAAGAGATCATAGGTCCCTAGTGGCACATGCAATATTTAATGCAAATCAGTTGAACAGTTGTGAAGTTATTAAAGTTCAACATTTATTGAAATGTTTGTCCCTTGTTGTAACTACTCTGATCAGGGATACTCCATTCCATGTACAGTTGTCTCTCTGCATAGCCTGTTTTGCTGTATTGTATTAATTTAAATATTTTATTATGCTTACTATTGTGTAATGTTGTATTTAATGCCTTGTACTATATAATGTGATTTGCATGCTCCCTGTCCCCTGCTCCGCACCTGGAGATGAGCCTTGGCTCAGTGTGCCTTTCCCAGTCACCATATGTTTAAATAAATAAAAAAAAAAAAAAATTAAGTTTAACATAGACATAACTGTTCAACCATAACTATAGGGGCACAACTGTGCCCCTATGATATGTATATGTAGATAGAGTTATATAGATATTAATACTATAAATCACTGTAAACATTCTCATTTTTTTCAATGAGATTTCTTTGATATATCTAGATGTTTATTAAATGATGTGGTACCACAGCACCAATGCACTCATACACTCACACATTCTCACTACTCAAGGAAAATACAGACAAATCTAACTTTTTCTGTAGCTTTGTTTTATTGTATGTGCTGGTGAAACAAAGAAAGACAGTCTCCAAAGTCTTACTTCAGACTTGTTACAGTCATCTGTATGCCAACACTTCACAGATTCCATTGGGTTAACTCAAAATCAAGTGTCAAATAAGGTAGCAATTATAATAGAGAACCTGAGGCTGGGACTGAAATTGTTAACCTGCTATCTGAAAGGCAGGAGCTGTGCTAACTGTGCTCACAGCACCTCTGTTTTTACAGCTGCATAGGTGGGCCTGCAGCCATTTTGTGAGTGTAATTTTCAACTAATTATCATTTATCATCTGCCTTAATTGTGTTGCAACCCTTGTAGTTTTCTCCAGCAGTACCAAATCTTCCTCAGTTTTGGCTGCAAAAGTATAGGAAGGTAATAATTGATGTATAGCAGGAGACATTAATGACCTATGAAGACTGGAGGTGGCCAAGTACAAACTATGCAGCAAGGTTAAACCAGGTTAAAAAGTAGAATCGCTGGCACTACACAGTATGTTAGATGTCGTTTGGTAGTGCCTGCAATGCAGAACTCAAAAAGAAGGAGGTTGAAACACTCAATATCTAATGAAAGTGGAGATTAAACACATTTACAAAGATGGGAAATGTCCACTGTTCAGCTATACTGTAGATATACATATATATGAATATACTTGAAAGAAGGAAATGCTACAGTCCTGGCTGCCAGGATCAAGTGCTATTACTGTAGTTTCTGTCAGTGCTACATTATCTTGCAGGATCCTGTAACACACAAACCCAATGTTATGTACTTCAGTTTGTCACAGCACACAGTGACATCTTTATTTCAGAGAGTGCTTCAAACATGTATGACCAATCACAGTCGAAAATTATTAGATCATGTTGAGGACTGTTACCTAATATGGAATGAACCTAATAAGGATCATGCAATCACTGAAACAAACACTTAGCAACAAGGAAGACCTGATCAGAGAAGTGGAAATTGGGAGAAATTCTTGGAAACATTTGCCATTGCATTGTAAAATTTGCTATTGGAGGGAACATAGAAAAGCCTATGGGAATGACCTACACCATGCTCTTGCACAATGCAAATGTTAAAAGGATGATAGAGCTCATAGTATCTTTATCCTGAGATGCCAAACTCATGGAAATTAGCATTAGGCAACTCCCATTTTTCATAGGGCAGTCGCTATTAGTTGGCTATGTCCTTCCATGTTATTTTATCCTCGCCCTCCCCCAATATCTTATTGTAATTACAGAGAGGTGTAATGCTTATCTCCATGCTTAGTCTTTTTGCTATGACTAGGATGTGGACCAACCCTGGTGGCCACGGGTTAACCCCGATTATACCCCCTGTACATACCTCTCAACCTCCTGCTTCATAAATCAGGGACAAGGCTTAAAAATCAGGGACAAAGGACTAAAATCAGGGACACATCTTCAAAATTAGAGATATACACCCAGAAAGCTGATAGAATATGGGGCTTAGTGCAAAATGCATTTTCTAAAGAAGAACAAGTCTGTAACTTTAATGCTTGACATTGTTTTGTGCTTACAGTCCCCACTGTCTAGCCACAAAAACACAAATTTTATGAGGGACAGAGTAAAATTTTGAGGCAAAATCAGGGACATCCCTAAAAATCAGGAACACTTGAGAGGTATGCCACTGTAATGTCTTTCCATACTTTGACGATATCAAAGAGCTGGGATTTAAATCCAGCCCCCTGTATTGGAAGCTCACTTCAATTTTTTCTGGCTTTTGTTAAGGACTGGGTGATTTTGCAGTTCTGATTCTGCCCTGTTGGCAGTTTGCTGGTGGTTTGTAGATTCCATTTCCTGCTCTTTTTATGGTGGCCACCTTTTTTACTTGATTATGTATATTATAGCCCCATTGTAACTAGAGGCAAGGCATGGACAATTCATTACTTTATGGGTGGTCTGTTGGAGGGTTTTCATATTGATCCTGGAGGGTAACATCAGTTTAATATATACAAGCATATTTTAAAACATGGACTCATACATTAAAGTATTATCCTATAATATTAACGGGATTCATAGCCCAGTTAAACATTATCACCTTCTTCAGTATGTTCAGCAACAAAGGGCGGGTATTATTCTACTAAAAGAGACTCACCTGTCTCCAGAGGAATATTAGCAAAATCTCAGATTTGGTTTCAGCCATGTCTTTTTTCTTCACATAATGCTAGTTGAAGACAGGAGGGTCTGATTCTCATTCAGCATGGCTTCCCATTTGATATTCATACTTACAAATCTGACGTGTCAGGTTATTATGTCATTATTCTAGACACACTCTACAGGGGACTCATTACCCTAGCAAATACCTATTTTCCCCCTGGCAAACACCACAGAGTCTATTCCTCTTTTTTCTTTGTACTGCTTGGCTGTCTGCATGGGCAACTAATTTGGAGAGGTGATTTGACTTTGATCCCTGAGTTAGATTCCTCAACTTCAAAATTCCATAATTTCTACCCTGTGCATAAATATTTGTGCAGAACATTATGCCAACTAGGAATCTTAGACACTTGACATCATCTCCATCCTTTACAGAGAGATTATACACACTACTCTTCTCGTCATACCAGCTATGCTCATTTAGATTAGCCTTTCACCACAATTGAACATGCTGATTCTTTACAGGATGTCCAGCATGGCCTCCTACTTTATCAGATCACACCCCATTAATTGCAGTTTTTCTTTGGGGATCCCAAATGACAAACCCTTTAATGCTTACATCTAGGCATCCTCTGAGATCAAGACCTTCTAAGGAAGCTGGATATTCAAGTCTCTCAGTTTATCCAGGACAACAACATGGTAGGGTCTCCCCCAGTATCTTATGGGACACCCTGAAATCTGTTCTTTGTGACACAATTATAGCGCATGCTTTGACCCTTCACAAGATGCAGGAACACAAAATGCAGGAACTTCAACATACTCTGCATATTTTCCAGATGTCTTTTATGCTTGGTGCCACTTCAGTACAGTCACAGCTACTTTAGGTCAAAGCCCAACTTTAAAAGCTCCTCGATCAAAAAGTGGAGCATGCTCTTCTCTGTCTTAGACAGAAATATAATGAGGGTGGTGCCCAGGGGGCACACACTTTAGTCAGGCATGTTAGAGCCTGCAAAGTAGATGCTACTATAGTCAAGCTTCAGCACCCAAGTACAGGCTCTCTCACTTATAATGGGTCTGAGATTATGAATATCTTTAAGACTTACTACTCTGCATTATATACTCTTGAAGCTTTTCACCCTCACACCAACAAATCCAATCATTTTCTTATTCAAGTTCAGTCACCCTCACTTTCTCCTGAACAAGCACAAGCACTTACCTTTCCGTATTTATGGAGAAATTTCAATGGAACTTCGGTGAGTGCCTGAGCACTGATGATTTTCCCTTAGAATTGTATAAAATCTCCTCTCTTTAGAATCTTCTGACCTCACTTCTACTTCATCTCTATCATTCCTTTCAGGAGGGTGATGCCCCACTGCCTTCCTGACATTATGCGGTTATTACTGATCTTCTAAAACTGCGCAAAGATCATACCTCACCAGCTTCTTACTATCCTGTTTCTATCTGAAATTACAATTATAAATTCTTTATGTCAATTTGGGTACTCTGGGTAGAGGACCTCATCCTTTCTTGCTGGACTGGAACCAGGCAGAATTCATTCAGAAATGTCAAGCCCATGATAATGTCCATAAAACATTACTCCTTTTGGACTATGCTCATCAACATTTGATCCCCTGGCCAGCTCTGATGTGGAAAAGGCCTTTGACCCAGTGTCATGGCCTTTTTAGTGAGCTACATTGAAATCATTAGGCTTTCCTTTGGATATATAACTATGCTGCAATTTTGTTACTAATCCCACCTTGCTCTGATTAAAATTAATGGGTCTGTTTCTCGATCTTTTACAGTACTTTATGGAGAGGCACCCAGCAGGGTTGCCCTCTCTCCCCACTCTTATTTTATTTATACATAGAACCATTAGCTTCCCATATACAACAGTCCCTGAATATACAAAGCATCCAAATAGGTGGATGGGATTTTAAAGAAGCCTTATTTGTGGATGATATCTTATTAAGGCTTACAGAGTCTACTACATCTCTTCAGACAGTTTTCACTCTCATAGCTAGATTTGATCTCTTAGCTAGCTTTTACTAAAGAGGCATAAAACTGAAGTTTTAATGCTTAATTACACTCTGCTTCAGCATCTCAAAGATCTGTTTGACATTTGTTGGAACCAAAACTCTTTGAAATACCTTGGTGTGTACCTTACCAAATACCCAGATCATTTAAAATTACTTAATCTTGAACCTTTAACAGAAGCAATAGCAGATGATCTGAGTCTTTGGTCTCTGTTAAATCTTTCTTTTTGCAATGGGTTGAAATTATCCATATCAATATTCTACCGATAATTTTATTTTACTTGCAAGCTCTATCAATCTACCCATCTAGTTATTATTTTTGGGACTGGCATTGGCTGGCATCGCACTTCACATGGAGATGATGTAGGCTGTGAATTAGATTTTCATTCTTATATTCTACTCCGGCCCATGGTGGGATAAATTAACCTAACATCTGTCTCTATGAACTAGCTTGGCAACCTCCCCAAATTTGTTTTTGGACCTTGGCTAATTATCAAGCCTACTGGAAAGACATAGAATTTACACTTAATAACCTCCATGATGTCAGCTGAATTCTGTTTTCCTCCCCCCAAGATATCTCCCATTCACTCTTTTTTTCCACTACACTGTAGTGACAATTCGGATATGGCATGCTGACTGAACAAAGTTCCTTGGTGAGGTGGCTCCCCTCCTGGAAGCTCTGGCATGGACATGGAACAATCCAATAAATGCTTTTGATTCTTTACTTAGATGGTGGTCTCATCAGAGCTTAACTTATCTCCATCAGCTTCTAGATGCTATGGGGGTCCGTTCTTTTTCTGATCTTCATACTACCTATTTCTTATCATTTACTGATCACTATCGGTCCTTGCAAATTCATGGATATGTACAGACTTTATCCACCCTCTTGCAGAAGCCTCTCAGAATCACTCCTGTCGCTGACCACTGTAATTCTATTTCAGCAACAGGGTGGCTTGCAGGAACATTTGATATGTAATTTATATGCCATTTTTTTGTTGTTAAAGATTTTTATTGAGTTTCTGCATTTACATATAATGTATTAAAACAATAACAGCACAGCAGATGGTTAGATCCAAAACAGTGACCCAGGAGCCTAATTAGAAACATACATATGTAGGCAGGAATGTCCAATGTATCAGCATATACCTGGGAGGAGAAAGGCAGTAAATGCATATAAAACATAAGGGTACCTACCACATGTACAAAGAGAGAGAACTGAACCACAATGAAAGTAATAAAGTCTGATCAGATGACCAGGTAATGGGTATGATCCAGGTTTCTTAACTCCATGTGGCTGTTGCTCCACTCCATCTGAAAATGAAGAGATACAGCCAAGAGTACTATGTACTAATAACAAACTTGTTATAACTATATAAAAAAACACAACAGTAACCTTACATATACTGTAACACCACCTCTAAAACTAACACTTGCAGAGTATGGTGAAGTATGAGTTTCCTATGTCAAACTTGTTTATGAAAAACACCTTTAAGGATATCTCATAGGCCATCCTACCCTTTCTCTGCTCTGGGGGTCAGGTAAGCCAAATAGGGTGCTCATACCCTGTTGAAATAATCCCTTAAAGTGCCCACCATGGAGGGCTACCTTCCCATCTTGAATATAGTGCCCATAGAAGTGAGGATATTTATATGCCATTCTTAGGGACCTATTGAAACACTAAACTCTCTCTGTCTATATGTATCAATGGAATAAAGACATGCATCTTTCCTGTGACCCTGCCCTGTGGGAGAAATATTCTCTTCCTTCAAATAAACTCTCTATGGCACCCTATATAAAACAGTTTTCCTGAAAGTGCCAGATGAGAAATTTTAAGACTCCAGTTGTCTCCACCAAATATTTGGAAGAACGAGCGGGCACCTGCTGGAGGTCCTGTGGTGGGCTCTGAGCTGACCACATGCATATCTTCTGGTCTTGCCTTCATCTACAACCCTACTGGATGACTGTCTCTACAGCTATACCTTAGATGTTTGATGTTCTACTACCCTTTTCTCCTTCATTAGCCCTATTACACATACCCTGAAACACTGCTTATATGTGGTAGGCAACTTATGCCATTGTTGAGCCTGTTGGTGTGCAGAAAAGCTATTACTAAGTTATGGTTTCAGACTTGACCTCCCAGTTGCCCCAGTGGACAGCAATAGCAGATACAATTTATCAACTTGAGAAAAGTATGCATTATTTTCTAAACATTATGCCAGCATTCAAAGAAACCTGCAGACAATGGGCACTTTACTAATTACACATAGGTTCTACTTTTGTTCCATAAACTTTTCTAGCTAGTGCTGCCATAACCTAAGCTTTAATTAAACTCTTCTTCAGATAATTAGACAACAGCAGGGTGTCTTTTGTCTTAGTCCATGCCATGCCTCTCATCCCAGTATCATATGGATTACAACATCCTAGCTACTGTACATGATTACTATTATCATATGATTTATGATCATCTGTAAGTTTTTATCTTTAGTGTTCCTAAAGGTTTGGTTAGTTACAGTAACTTAATGTAACTGCTTTGGATGATCACTTTTACATCTATAACTGCCTGCTTGTTTCTTTGTAATGAATTCTAATAAAACAGTTATTACAAAAAAAATGAAGAATTAGCATTAAACAACAATAGGGTACTCTTAAAAACGCAAAGACTGTATCTCTCAGAGAATAAAGTACTCTACAACAGTAAGGGTTGAAGGCCAAGGTGGATGATTGTTGTGTATGGCTGCCCATGCACTATTTTATATATTATTTTCTTTTTCCTGGGTTGGCTTTTGGTGTCAGAATTAGAAGGCGGGCAGCACCAGTATGTCAGGGGATGATAGTAAAGTAAACCAGTTCCCATACAGAAAGAGAATATATTGCAATATATTGATACATATGTGTTAATGTTTGTTAATACATACAAAAATACATTGTCTCAATATAATGTATTATGCAATTAAGCAATAATACATGACAGGGTGTGCGTTGTGCTGGGATAACATCACGCCTTGCATGGTTGGGCACAAGGCCGAAGGCCGAGTGTGACCAACGACAAGGCGTGACGTTATCCCAGCACAACACATACCCTGGAGTGCATTATTGTTATTATAAAATGGCTTGGCTGTAAAAAATTGTTGTTAATTTTTAATTTTTAAAGTTTTTTTAGTTTCACTTACTGAATATGGCATGTAGCCTTCCACTTAATAAAGTAGTCCACAATATGTTTCTCTTGTTAAAAGGTTTTATTATTGATTAAATTTGAACAGCAACAAGAGAATGCTACATTTTGAATAAATTACACCATGGGACTAAATAACAAAATAAATACATTTAAAACAATGCAGCAATAGTTTGGTTAAATAACTTTTTGTGAATAAATAGCATTTTATAAAGGCTTGGTATAAATAGTTTGAACTTTGGTATAAACAGTTGAAACTTTAAACTGTAAACTATTAGCAACACTATCCCTCCCTGCTGCTACATATAGGAAGTTCATTTAATATGTTGTTTTAGAACATGGACTGCTTGCTTACCAGAAATGATGCTATGGGTCTTGTAGGTCTGCTTTTATTTGTTGTATACATGGAAAAACACATCGAGTTCCCTGTGATGATTGTTTAGGTATTCAGTGATTGCATCAAGGAGACTGAGATCATGCTGTACATGACTGCTGATTGGTTCATTGTAGAGGTTACAGTGTTTGCCTCATTTCCTGTGGCTTCGGGTTCGAGTCTCTGCCCCGGTGCTTGTTGGAGGTTTCTTGGCACGATTCTAATATGGACTTGGCCATGCTAACTGTAGACTTCAATTATTTCAAGAGGATTGCTACTAGTGATTGCTGGTCAGGAAACATTTGTGGAGGTATGTGGTTGCTCACCAGTTCCACTGCTGTCAGATAATACGTTGCTCCAAGTGCTTCGGTTTTGTAGTGATGGGGCCCAGTAACTTTGCAGAGAAGTTTCAGCTTGGTGGCCTGTGATGGCCATTATCTGTCGAGCTTGCAGTCCAGCATCCGATAAAATTTGAATGGCCGTAATGCGGAGACTATGATTTGTGTACGTTTCCAGCAGTCCGGCAGCTTTACATATTTTAGGCAGCATAGCAGCTAAGAAATTGATTCCCATCGGTTCTAATGTGACCCATGTTGTTTCTTCACACCACAGTTTGCTTGACTTTCTCCTGGGATGCAGGTATAAACTGTAAGCATTTTCAGGTATTTTGCTTAAATATTTGCTGAAAGCTGCTACTGGGCAATGAGGATGTCCTGGGATTGCAAACATGCATCCGCATAGGTTGTCTCTGCTATGCTCCATTATTTTGCAGTGATTTTTGGTTTTTTCATTGAAACTCATTGTGATATACTGGTGGCCCATGGAGTCCATACATAATTCGAAAGAGTCTGGCTTAAGTTTTTGCTTCCCTTTACAGCTGCGTCTGGTGAAACAAATTTGAATTTCCAGCCAAACGCAGTGGACTAGGCCATCCCGTGTTTCTGTATACAATGCCTCTGATTTTCTGAGCTGCTCGAGATGGGTGAGTGGAATAGCAGAGTGATGCTTTGTCTGGTCTTTCCCTTCCCGACAGAGATTTTTTATGTTGGCAACAAATACATTGTTGGAGGACTGGAAATCAGCATTGGCCATAAGTTTAATGTTTCTGCTTACTGGGGGTTCATTCAGGTACCTGTTTAAGCCTGCACAGAGTCCAACATAGCTGCTGATACTGTATGATTGTCCCATTGTGGTTCTGCCTGAACTATAAAAGTTGCTTAGGATACTGTTTAAATCAGATGATGATATTTCATGAAAGTTTATTTCTGTGTTTTTTTCAGTAAGCCGGTCCAGGAATATTTTCAAAGCCCAGGAAGTTGCTCTCTTTGTCGTGGGCTCATTTATTTATTTATTAAGTTGGTCCAGGTCTTGAGGTGCTAGATCTAAGTGTCTCTTTTTCTCTTTTTTTTACCACCACTTGTAGTATGTTGTGGCTGCCTTGATTGTTCATTTTCAGTTCCAAACCATGTAGTGAGGTCTACCATGTTACACAGGTTGAAGTTAACTTTTGATAGTGCTGACATTTATTGTTCTTTCTTGTCAGCTGTTGTGAAGTAAAGGTTTTGACAGCTTCTGAGAGGCTTACTGATTTCTTTTTTTTTTTCTTTAGGCTCTATCAGGTTGCTGGGAACTGATCCATGATGTTGTGCTGTATTATCCTCACACCTTCTGGACAGTGCTGGCCAATCAGGTGAGTGAATTTTTTCTAGCCATTTTATAACATATTTTGAAATATATTTCTAACTAAGATTATGCAAAAATATATGTCATTATATTAAGAAATGCATTGACTCAGTGAAATATAATTTACAGATTATTTCAGCATATGTTCAGGTAATATATATATATCTATTTGAAAAAATAGTAAATTATGTCATGTATGTTAAATATATTGAAGAAATAGATTTTATATTTATATAAGAATTGTTGAAATAATCATTTAATCCATATATTTTGACTACGCTGATCCAGCAACAGCAGTCCTATGCATAGAATTCCCATTGTAAAAACACTTTTCTGGAGCCTGCTTTCTGCATACAAAGTGAAATCCTAAGATGCAGTAGGATGTAAGGACATGTACTAAAGCCCAATCATATCCTCGCTCTCTTCCCTCCTCCACTGAAAACATGTTCAGGGTCACCAGCCTTGATTCATGCAACACATCCTGTTGTCTCTGTAGTATCCCCTTGTTAACTCTCCTCTGTACTGCTCTCTTAGCAAATATTCTTTACACTCTGACATTCTGTTGTCCCTCAAAGAGATAATGAATTCTCAACTGGAGCTCTATGACACAAGAGGTAGCCTGTAGCAAGTTTCTGATATGGTAAAACAGTGTAACAGCATGATAATTCAATCAGGAAAAGCACAACAGAATTGTATGATAACTTTTATAACCACAGTGTTCTGCATCTCTATACATTTATAGCCAGCAGCACACAACAGGGTCTGCATTAAAGCATTATATTAACTGGACAGAATTTTAACAGCTAAATAATCATGTTGTAATTTTTAGTTACAGCTGGTCATGTGTAACTGCAAGCTGTCGATCAAGCTTGCACTGTTGAAGCTGGGTGCCCCACTAGCGGAACCGACTCTCATAACAAACAATTAGTGTCCCTCACAGGAATGCATTAGAAGAAGAAGAAGGAGGAGGAGGAGAATCAGCATTTATATAGTGCTTTTCATACACAGCATATCCCAAAGTGCTTTACAAGAAATGCTAGACTGGCAGTGAAGTGACTGAATGTATAGCTGTGGTCATATCGCACATCAACACCCATATACAGCCTGGAGAATTGCATGAACCAGTTTATGGGAAGGGGAATGTTGGCCAGGACACCGGGAATGTCTCCTACTCTTTGCGAAGACTGCCCCTGCGTCTTTACTTGCCTGAACACCCACCAGGACAGCACCAGGATGGGTAGAAGGATCTCGTTAACATCTCATCTGAAGGATGTAAAGTAAAGATTCCCAAACTGGTCATTGGAGCATGATGCCTAGCTGGTGTTGGAAACTAAGATGGAAGCCAAATCAGATACAGTGGTTATTCTTGGGGGCATCAATTTTTCATCAAGGGACTTTGTTTTATCCACCTTTGACCTTGTTCTTAAGAGTGAGGATGTGATCATCTTCAATGTGAACCTAAAATAACCAGGGAGTAGCAGTGACATCAAACAAACAAACTTCTCACTGGTGACAGTTATGACTTACCAGAATTCAACAACCAATCATGGAGTTTCTGAAAGATGAACTTGGCAAAACTGAAGAACCTGGAGATAAAGGATCCAGAGCAGTTGCATAAGGCTGGAAATACAGGCCACATGGTAAATTAGTTAAGGAAATTTCTAGAAGCATCCACTAAGGTCTGTATCCCTGTAATCAATAAAGTAAAAAAGAGAAAAAAGCCTTCCTGGATCACCAGACATCTAAGGTATTGGAATCTGAACAAAATAATGGCCCAAGGCCACTGAAAAATGATAGTTTGCCTCAAGACTGACAGGAATATACACCTGACACTGACAAACTGCAATACCAGAATTAAGGAAGCCAGGGAAGTCCTGAAATAATTAATAGGAGCAGCTGTGACATTAACAAAGTATCCATTGCATACAATTAGTGCTGCATGAAACTGTCAAAATCCACTCTGAAAAAATCCATGTATTTCATCAAATTTGCAAAGCTGAAGACTGCAATTCATGTTGTTATTCACCAGGCAAATTGACCAAATTTGCATGGTGATTCAATGTGTATGACCAATTCACAAGTGAATCCCAATGCAAACTGAGTTCTATACTCCCCTCCCACCAGCCAAAAATGAAAGAAACCATGATAATGCCCTCCCATCCCCTACTGAGTCCACTCGCTACCCGCTTCAGTGAATTGAATACTGCTGCATGCTGCTGTGCTGCACAGAGTGCATCCAAAAAGTAATCCCTTATTCCTACCTGTGCACCAAACACACCCTCAGGGATCAACGATTCTATTCCAACCCCACGGTTTGTATTTTTTGTAATGGAGTTTTGTCTGACCCTTTTACCTTGTGGAAAGGCATGAGACAAGGCTGCCCTTTATTCCCTTTTTTGTTTAATCTTTATTTGGAGCCCCTGACATAACATTTTATTCAGCATCCCTTAATTTCTGGAATTCCTATTGGTCTCCACTTATTTAAACTTTCTACATATGTGGATGATATTTTATTACACATTACCCACCCTTCCATTTCACTTCCTGTGGCCCTATGATTCCTTACAGATTTTGGCTCACTATCCAGTTATAAATTGAATCTGTCCAAGACTTTTATTTTTCCTCTTAACTCATTTATGTTTAAATGAGACTTACCAACAGATTTGCAGGTTTGTTGGTTGGCAGATGGTCTTGGGCATTCACCTGATACAGGGCACTAAAACGTTAATCAGTCATAATTTGCAGATCTCACTTGACTCTATTCAGACAGTCCGAGCCCATTGGCAGTCTGTTCCTTTGTCTTTATGGGGTAGGATCTCAGTGGTAAGTATGAGTATATTACCAAGGGTTCTCTATCACTTAACTATGATTGGTGTTCCCCTAACTCAGGCCTGGTTTACTCACCTTAATTGTTTAATCTCTGAGTTTCTATGGAAAGGTAAGACACCTCATATTGCTTATCTTAAGCTGTCCTTGGCAAAGTCTCATGGAGGATTGCAGCACCCCAATTTTTACTTGTATTATTTGGTTTCACAAGCCAATAAGTTTCTAGCATGGTGTCTTCCAGGTCTGGTGGCTAATACTAATCATACTATGGTACCCTTGAAAGAGATTGAACTTTATTATTGTAGTACTGCTGATACTTCTCCTTTGGCTTTGGTATATTTGCCTTACTCCAAACTACCCTCCTTCTTTAGGTAATCTCATATGGGCTGGTCTGCTTGGATAAATACACAACTCTGCCATTTACTTCATTTCATCCACCAATGGGATCCCCATTAACCAATTCATCAAAATCAGAATTTAAAGATTGCAAACAAATCTATTTCTTTGACCTTTATGCTGCACTCTACTTTTAATAACACATATGTGACCTTTTAGTAGAGGACCAATCCATTTCATTAGAGGTCCTGTAAAAGCTTTCAGTTCCCCATTCAGTGGCTTTTGCTTTTCTTCAGCTTAAACATTCTAGTCAAAGTTTTTTAGGTCCCCCGTCTCTGGCATTTTTCTGATGGATTGCAATATCGTAAGTTAACCGAGTTGGTTATCCAACCACATGCTGTGTTCCTACTTTATAGAACACTTTGGGGGCAGATTCACCTGTGAAATGTAAATGTTGGACAAAAGAATTTACAGAATCCCTGGTCTTTCTGGAGTCTCCTGGTCCATGGGAGTTTGTCCATAGATATATTAAAACAGACAAACTTAGATTAATGCAATACAAAATAGCATCTAATGCTACAATTATTATTTGCGCTATGCAGTGTTAAGACCCCTCTGTGTGAGAAATGCAAGACCCATTAGGGTACACTACAACATTTCTTATGGGACTTCTCCCCATACAGGAGTTTTGGTGTCATACTAAATCTTGATTGGACCCCCTTTAGGTTTACAGAAGTGTTTTACTCCAGAATTGTGTCTCTTGGGGATGAGCAACTGGCAGTTGCTAGGACGTCAGTGATTCCATTTGGACGTTATTTCAGCAGTAGCCAAACTGGTGATCTTGCAACACTGGATGGATTTATTTATTTATTTATTTGAATTTTGATGACCGGGTAGGTCAACTGAGACAACGTCCCTTTTTCAGTGACGACCCAAGGAATAAAGCACTCCAAGAACAAAACATAATACAATAATACACATAGAATAATACAGTGAGTCACAAGTTAAGCAATAAGGCATGGCACGGTGTGTGTTATCATGTAATGACATCACTCCTGGGGTGGGTTGAAGCACAAGGCAAAGCTGAGTGCTTCCACCACCCCAGGAGTGACATTATTACACAATAACACACACCTTGGTGTGCCTTATTGCAATTATACAATGGCTCAATGTTATACACAATTAAAAAAAATGTTTTTAGTAGATTTTTAGTGAGGCAGTATGTCTTTGTTTCTTAAGAGAAGATGTGAAAAAGAGAATATCGTCAATACAGTGATGTTATTGTGTAATAACATCACTGTCTCAGGCACACACTGACCAATCAGAATACAGGAAATTTCCTTGCTATTGTATAAATATAGTTAAGCCATAGGTAAATGACAATAGTACCCGAGAAGGCAATAACCAAAGGATTCAGGAATACAAGCAGTTTTTAAGTAGCCAGGGGAGGCAGAAGGCAGATTAACATTTTATGCCATGTGCAGGGACATTTATGCCATTCACATACCAGATGTCAACAATTTAAACAGCAAGATAACTAAGAATATCCAGATTTAACTGCATTCGGTTAGAGACATGGGGTTCAGGTTACAGTCAGATGTTATTCTAGGTAGAGGAGGAGGAGTGAGAAGTGGGGAGAACAGTTTGTCTTTGAGGTAGGAGAGAAGGGAGGCTGTTTGTGACCATTGCAGAGGTTGGGAAAGATCATTAACATTAGTCACATGTGGCCTTACTTGTTAGTAACAGTTACCATTGCATTGGGGGTTGAAGAACTCGTCCTTGTAGAGTTTTTGAATTGGTTAATGGTTTTGCAGAAAAGTAGTAGGTGGGATGAATTGTTCCAAATTCTGGGGGCAGTGACGGCATAGAAACTTTGGCCTATCTTTAGCCTGGCCTTCAGGAGCTCCAGTAATGGTAGGCTAGAATATCTTAGTACATGAGGGGTAGGTTCTAGGGATAGCAGGCCCATCAGACTGGAGGAGGGGCTGATGAATCAACTGAAGGTGGTACAGTGCACAGGGAAGTCAAATTTGTTGTCAAAGGTTGGCCAACTTAGTTTGTTGAGTACAAGGCAGTGGTGAGTATGGGCAGGGGCTGAGGTGGCAAAGCGAGCTATCCTATGGTTTGTCATTTTTAGTTTGTTCAGTAATGGAGCCTTAACAGAGTGGATGACAGATGCCGCATAGAATAGACCAGGGAGCAGGGTGGCAGAGGTAGTGGTCACTCTGGCATGCTTTGAGAGGTAGGGTGCTAAAGAGTAGAGCTGCCAAGTTTTTGATTAGTGGTTTTGGTGATGTTGTTTATGTGTGCTTGACGCTAGGTTCTCATCAAGCATGAGTCCCAGGCATTTGAATGATGAGACATTTTCAGTGGAGAACCCAAGAAGGTTTTTAAGAGGAAGGGTGTGTCATATGGGGGTTTGATGGAGGTGTGATGAAAGAGCATAGTTTTGTTTTTTTCCTCATTGAGAACCAGTTGGTTATTTAAGAACCAAGATTCTAGGGCGTGGAAGTCTAGCTCAAGATTTTCAGTCAGGGTGCAGATATTCTTGGAAGATCTGTAGAGTATTGCATCATTAGTGTAGAGTTGTACTGATGGACCACCACAGTTAAGAGGCAGGTCATTGATGAATATGGAAAATAGTAGGGGACCAATTATGGACCCTTACAGTACCCCGTCAGTGATTGGTGCTAGAAGGGATAGTGTGTTTGCCCATTTGACACATTGAGAACACTTTGCCAGGTAATTTGAAAACCACATGAGAGAGTTATTATCCAGTCTGACATGGTGAAGTTTAGCTATTAGCAGGGGGTGATTAACAAGGTCAAAGGCCTTAGATCTACAAAGACTGCGCCGGTGACTTGACCTAGATCCATGTTATTGAGTAAGTCAGAGGTGGCCTGAAGGGAGGCACACAGTCAGTTCCATGGTGTTTATGGAAACCATGCTGAAAGTCTGTGAAAATGTTTGTTTGTTTAAGGAATGAGTACAACTGGTCAAAGAGGATTCAGTCTTCAATTTTTGCAATAGAGCAGAGGATAAAATTGGTCTGTGGTTTTGAGCTATATCAGTCGAGCCAGATTTGTGGATAGGAAATTACTACCACTGTTTTCCATTTGTCAGGTACAGTGGGTGATGAAAGATCGATTGATTAATGTCAAGATGGGCAGGGCAAGTGCTGATGCTCCAATGCAGAGGAATTTAGGGGTATGGTGTCAAAGCCTGGAAAGCTATCACATTTGAGTCTCTTGAGCAACTTTAGGACCTCGAAATTGGTGGTAGTTTTATGTGAAGGAGGACAGTTGGTCTCATGTTGATGTTGATTGGTATTGTAGTACAAGCAAGAGGGGGATGACTGTGTTTGTAGGAGTAAGGTTTGTAAAGAAGTTGTTTATTCCAGTGGTGCTGTGTGAGTGGCTCCATTAGCAGTCATGATTTGGGAACAATGCATTCTCTAACTTTTAGTAGGATATTCATCTGACGCCAGAAGCATTTAGGGGTGGTAAGGTTTGTTACTTGTAAAGATAAAAGATAATCCCTTTTGGCCACCTTTATTTTATTTTTGCATAAATTGCAGAGCCGACAATAAATAATCCAATCAGTATGTACCCCAGATCGCTTAAAGGTCTTCCAAGATTTATCATGTGTGCACATGAGACCCTTCAGGTTATTAGTTAGCCAAGGGGCAGGGAAGCCTTTGGATCTTCTGGTTTTATATGGGGCAAGAGAGTCAAGGGCAGCTGTGAACATTGAGATAAGATAGTCAAGGGCCTGATTTATATCATGGAGGGTGTTAAATGGTTACCAGTCAATGGAGGCTAGGCAGCTGTTGAATTCTTCCTCACTGAACCTGGTCAAATCCCTGGTTTTGATTATTTTGGGGGGTGGAAGGGGTGCAGAGCTGTTCCAGGCACAATAGTTGGGTGAGTGATCACTCAGGGAGTCTGAGAAGATGCCAGAATCTTTGATGTTAGCTGGCATGCTGGTTATGATCCAGTTGAGGAGTATGTGTCTCCCAGACTTCATGTTCAGTCTAGTGGGTTGCTCTATGATCTGCACAAAATTAATGTCTGCCAGGGCAGAGTGGTACTGCACGTTTTGTGAGCCAAGCCAGTTAAGGTTAAAGTCATCACATACCACTGTGTCATGTCTGTGGATGTTGTCCAGGCTGGTGATAACCTCCTCATAAGAGGATGAGTGTCTGGGAGGCAGATAAATGCAGCCTAACACCAGTTTCTTGGACCCACCATGAGTGATGGTGATGAAGATATGCTCAGCCAGAGGGTGGATATCCAAGTCATCCATTTCATCAGCAGTCAGTTCAGTCCTGGCATAGATCATGATACCCCCACATTTTTCATGAGCCCAGTCCTTCCTTAAGATATAGAATCCAGGAAGGATAACCTCATGGGATTTGACATCAGGTTTTAGCAAGGTTTCAGATATGTATGGGATGTCAGGTTTATGAAGCTGGGTCCATGCTTCAAGCTCAGGCATCTTATCACTGATGCTTTGGATATTCATGAGAACTATTTTGAGGCCTGGGGTGGTGTTCCAAGTGGGCAGTCATCTCAGGTAGTTTCGTACACTTCCACAGGGGGTGTTAGTGGTGCAGCCTGAATTTGGCCCAGGGTTTAGTTCAATGTCCCCAGATAGCAGCATAGTATAGAGGTGGCACTGCATCAGAGGGGTATGCCAGAAAGGTAATTTTTACCACCGTATGATTCGAGTTGGAGTTAGAGCTGTTTTACATTGCAGGGCTAGTAATTGGAGACATGGACACTCTAAAAACTCTAGTCAGGGAGGGACATGATATTGGTTGATGATACAGAATTGATTGGAGGTCATTAGGGACCTTGAAGTAGTGTCGGCTGGGTATGGCCCATAATGCAGCAGAAGTGTACAAATTAGTACCACTCCTGTACCTTTTAAGCATAGCATGGTTGTGGTATGAGTGGGACTTCCTGGAGCTTAGTCTGACCAGAGAGGGCCAGAGATGGTAGAACTAAGGATTAGTTTGAAGTGTCCAGCCAACCACAGCATAGTTGGGAGTGGCTTATGAGCATTTAATGAAGGTCTGCGTGGGAGTGGTGGGGTGGGCAAAATAAATCGAGTGTGAAGCATTGCAAGGACTGGGCGCTACCACGGGAATGAGAGCTGCTTTACCTGGTAGAGAAATCCAAGGAGTAAGCTTAGCCATGGCATATAAGTCCAATGAAGCCTCTGTCCAATAGGGAAGAGGCAGCAGCACTTCTGGCCAATCCTGTTATGGTAGTGCAGGGCCAAGGGCCAATGAGCTAAAAGTAATAGAACTAGTGGCAAGCTGCCACATACCTTAGTGCCAGAGGGAACGGATTGAGTCTCGGCCTTCAGCCGGGCACAGATCTTCTGTTGTGGGGACAGTCTGTGGTGCTGATTTGTGGATGTTTTAAGGAGGCATGGAGCTGCCTAGGAGAAAGAGAGGGGAGAACAAGAGGTTAGGTGGGGGGTTATATTAAGGGGAAACAATGCAGAATACAAGGGCTGGGTAACTTGTGGGTGGAGGTGAGAATCTCTGAGGTGAAAATTAAATAGGAGCTAAAGTGAGGAGGATGGTGGGGGTAGCCAGAGATGCACCAATGCTAGACAAAGAGCAGGGCAGAGCTGTAGGCAGGAAAAACTAATTCAAAAACAAATCAGGAAGGGGTTGTAATTTCACTTACAGAAGTCATTCAAGAATTTCAGAATAAAACAAGAGGAAGCTATATGCGGGGAAAGTACACAAACAAAATAAAAATAAGCTACAGTAAATTTAGAGGGATCTGTTCATACACTTACTCAAAGAACCAAGTAAATCAATTAAATCAGGACTATATCAAGAAAACTCTGCATTCACTTGCTAATAAATACTCAGTCATAGCACAGGTTAGCAGTACAAGTAAGGCTTGCAAACAGCCGGCCTTGGGAAGGCAGATATTAAGTCCAGTACAAAACCCCACTTTCAAAATTAATTAATTCCACAAAAGCATTAAGGTTTGAAAAATCTACTGCACAGTGTTGCAAGGACCGAGTGCTACCTACTGGGAACCAGGGCTGCTTTTACCCAGTAGGGAGATCCACGGAGCCAGCTCAGCCATGACGTACAAGTCCAATGAAGCCTCTGTTCAATAGGGAAGAGGCAGCAGTGCTTCTGGCCAATCTTGTTAGGGTAGCGTGGGGCTGTGGGACAATGAGCACAAAGGCTATAGAACTAGGTGGCAAGCAGTACCTTAGTGTCAGAGGGAGTGGAGCAGGTCTTGGCCTTCAGCCAGGAGCAGAGCTTCTATTGTGGAATGGTCTGTGGTGCTGCTCAAGTCGGCTGCGGGAGGTGTAGAGCTGCCTTAGTGCCAGAGGGATGTGCAAGTTCCCACATTTAGAGTGGCATGCTAAACTTTGACCAACTTAAGAATGGAGAAGTCCTTAGCTAGCTTACGCCACAACCTCTTATCTTATAAAACTAGATGGGAGAAACTAGGTACTCTTCTTCAGTTGCTTTAAGTTTCTATTTACTTTGGTTATTTAGGCCTCTATATTAATCTTCTTGCTTTTGGTAGGTGGATTACCCCTCTGGCATATTGCTATGAATAAGTTATGTTCTACTTTGTCTAGAGTTTGTCTAGTTTACTTTATTATTAAATTATTCATGGTCACACTTTTTTTCTGTCTATAGAATTGATTATTACCTGACCCTGTACTGGTTGTTACTTTATGTTTCTTGCTTGCATATTTCCTAGTATGTTTATCATGGTTATGTCTATTTTGTTAGTTATAACCTTACCTTGTGCTCTCTGATTGTTGTTACTGTTAAACTCTTATTAAAGTTTATTCAGTTAAAAAAATACACTTCTCAGCCTTCCCCCACCTAAATCCCAGTGTCTTTTTATAGGTTGGTGCAAATACATCACTGTACTTTCACACCTCTTGGCAAATATTTCTCTCAAAATTGGTACCTTTGCAATGCAAACTTCACTGTGATAAATAGCCACATTTCACAATCCAAATTATCGGGGCACAATAGTTAGGGCTGAGTACCATGTTTAATGTTAAATCTCAGATTTTGCACTTTAATAACTTTGCAACTGATCATTAGATTTGCACAAAATTTGGTATGAGCTGTTTTGTCGAGTAGATCTCTTAAGGTGGCAAGTTGTGTCTCAGTTGGATATGTGGATTCTGAAGTCTGGATAGTAGTAAAAACCTTAAAAATTGACACTCTTCGCACTTTTTTCCCTCATTGCCTTGCGCCCAGACAGTGTGGAAATTTGGTGTGAATTTCTTATGGTAGAAACAGCCTGGGTAACAGAACTGTTATGCATTTGTTTGGTGAAAAGATATTAATCTGTTGCAAAGTTATTCAGTTTTTAATTTCCCATTATGTTCAATGGGAAGTTCACTCTCCGGGATAGAGGTAACAAGTTTGGCAAAGGATTTGGCCTCACAAAAAAGGATTCTTTTTTGTGAGGGGCCAATCCTTTTTTGCCAGAAAAATCTTTTTTTCGTCAGCTGCCATCTTGTTTTTTTTTTCCATGAACTAAAAAGTGTGGAAAATACATAAAAAAGTTGTCATTTTAAAAATCATACACCAGAATCTAGCTAAACGGGCCCCTTTTACCTAGATTATGATGTTTGTTTTTCACAATTTGTACCAGAAATACTTTTTCTGGGCGCTCAAAATCCCAGGTGCCCAGCTCAGTGAGAAGAGCACTTCTCCAGTGTTCTTTGTATGAGAACAGTGGATTTTTTTGATGTCTGCAGCTGCAGCTGAACTCGTGCTAACAGCTGAAGTATGAGCTGTGAGCCACCCTGCCATTTCCCTGATGTTTGGTGGTGCAACCCCCCCCACACACACACTGTACCCATAAATAATGTATTTCCTGGTATCAAATGCCAACGCCCCAGCTGCTGATCCCATTTTCTCCATTTCCCTGGTGTCTAGTGGTACCCTACACCCTCCAATCACACTCCACATTATCATTTATATTCCCTGGTGTCTAGTGGCACCCTTGCATCTGCCTATTACCATTTGTACCCATTTCCTTAGTATATAGAGGCATCCCTCACCGTCTAATCCCCATCCCCATTGTAAATGACATTCTCTGGTGTCTAGTGGCACCCCCAACCTGCCGATTGCCCTCCTCGTTGTTCTGTTTATATGCCCTGGTGTCTAGTGGCACTCCACACCCACTGATCACCCTCCCCATTGTCCTGTTTATATTCCCTGATGTCTGGTAGCAACCACTACCCTCTCACTGCTGGCAAAATCTGAAAGAAAAAACAGTCCCTCAATGTTTTTTTTTGCTTTTGTTGAACCTGTAAAAACAGTCCCTTGCTGATCAGCCCCCCAATCCCTAACTCCAACTCAGCACCCACCACCCCATACTGTGCAGTACACCCCACACACCCTTACTCACCTGAACAGGTACCAGGTTTAAGACCCACACTTTGATCAAATACACATCTTGCTGCTGGAACCAGGTACTGCACCATAAGAAACTAAGGTAAATGTGTTTCAATGTATTTCAATGGGGGTTTCAACTTTACACATAACTTCACCATTTTTACGATTTTAACCCCCATTTTCAACATGGCCTTTTGGGATCCTACTTTATGAACAATAGGACTGTCGTTATGCAACTCCTGCCAGAAAGGTGATTTTATGGTTGCTTGGTGATTTCACCCTTCAGGCAGGATTTGAAACTTTCTTCTGCTCTCATTCATGAGGTGGAGTCATAAGAAGGCTACATTCAAAATCTGGGGTCAAAGTACTGTATATAAAACAAAGTGCAAAAGTTATGACCATTCCTTGTAATTTCACTTTGCACGCTCTTAACTTTGGAAATGTAAAACATTTTGACCCCAGATTTTCAACATAGCTTTCTTATTACTCCACTTCATGTATGTCACAGCTGCCATATTTCAAATTTTGCTCAAAATGTGTTTTCACACCTGTGGAATGGCACTGTAGCTGCGCAGAATAATCTTTTGCCGGGGACTCGAATATTTTCTGTAACAGGTACATCAGGTAGAGTAATAAGGTAGCTATGCTGACAATTTGGTCATTGTTGTCCTATAAATGGTAATGCAGGGCCCAGAGTGCCTTGTGCTTCCATAGCTACATATTTATATATATATATATATATTTATATATATGTAATATATATAAATATATATCTGAGGATGTAAGAACAGGGTCCAAAGGATCCTGTGCTCCGACAGTAAGATAATAATACTATTATACTTTCTAAAAAAATAAGGGAATAAGTTGAAAAAAAACTTTGTTAATGCTCCAGTTATGGTCAACATGACAACATTTGGGAAATTAGGTGTTAGGGATTCCAACCCTAACATCCCACTCTCGCAAACCAGGCAGGAGAGCAGGTGTGGAGTGTTCCTTGGGCTTCTCAAGCCTAACGCTTACTCCATTCTCAGAAAGTCTACATATCTGACCTTATTTACAGATGGAATGGGGTGTGCGTTAGGCTTGGAAGCCCCAAGACACGCCTCACACCTTCTCTATTTCTTGGTCTGGGAGGTTAGTGTGTTAGGATTGGAAACCCTAATGTCTCATTTCCCAACTTTTGTCGCTTGACCTTAATTGGAGCATTAACAATGTTTTTTGCAACTTACATAGAATAGAGACAGTTTCTTAGTACAGTACCACATGTTTTGTCAACTTTCTGTGAAACCAACTTTAGAATAAAGCAATTAAATTGCACTTTTTGTACTGATTGCATTTGCTCACTTGCTCATATTGCACTAGTTTATATCACTTGTTTGCCCTGGCTTTCCTTAAAAACAATATTTTCTTAGTTTTCCAAGCTTGGATAAGTGGTCATCAGGTGAAGGAGAAGACATGCACTGATCAAATGTGGACACCCATGATTTGTATACCTCTTTCCTTGGGGAGGAATGGGGCAGTATAGTATAGCAATACGGGCTTTGAGCTGCAAACGGGAGACCTGGGTTTGAATTCCATCAGCTCCCACTTACATACTGTGTGACCATAAGCAAGTCACTTAACTTCCTTGTTCTCCCAGGTTGCACCTGAAAAACAAGCTCTGGTTTAGTATGTTTTTCCTGGTTAAACAATTTCCCTTTTCCCATTCCATTCCCTCCCCCTGATAGCCATATATTCAAGCCTGGAAAAACAAGTATAGTTTCTAATGAAAGGTCAGGCAGTGCATCTGGTGGGTACTATAATAACAACCCTGCCTATACTGTATGGGTGGGGGTTGCTACACTCAGGAAACAATGGGGTTCAAATCCAGCTAGAGCTGCATTGTGTGATGTCTGATGTTCTTTAGTTACTTATAGCTTTGAAATTAGGTAGAAACAGGTCCCTAATAGAAATAGAATCTGGCATCACAAGGTTGAATTTGATTGACTTCAGTATCTTGTTAACTTCATAAAAATGTTCTTGTAGATGTGTTCTTGCAAACTGTATGTATAGTCATCAGCAAGATAACTCTGTAAATGAGATATTCCAACCTAATGTCATTATCTTAGTGCAGCAAAATACAATATATATTGTATTAATTATGTCAGAGCAGATACAGTACATCACACTTACCAAAATGCATTATGTAAGTTTTAAAAAGAAAATTGTACAATAATCAAAATGGGTTGCACTTTTAAATACTACCACTGAAAAGTGAGAGGCAGTACTAGTGGTCTTATGGACTTTTTTCATCCTTATCTACCTAGCGATACCCAGTAAAAAGACAAAAAACACATTTTGTGACCACATTTGCCTTTCCTGGTAGTCTTAAAATTAGGCCAGCATGTCAAAAATGTACTGTTTATCAGCACTGATGGGTAAATAAAAATAATTGATCTTCAGATAATCTTGTGATTGCATGTGCTGATTGTGAAATTCCTAGGCAGCAAAAAAAATGCATAACTTCATGACAACAAAAGGCCAAGCAGATTTGCGGGTAGCAGTGGTGTGTGTGTGTGTGTGTGTGTGTGTGTGCGTGTGCGAAACATGTGAGTGTGTGCATGCATGTGTGCATGCGTGTGTGATTTGTGGGTAGCAGTGGTGTGTGTGTGTGTGTGTGTGTGTGTGTGTGTGCGTGCGTGCATGCGTGTGTCTGTTTGTGAATGTCAGTCATTCAGATATTTCCTTCTGGTGTTGTCATACATTGGAAGCATGTGCATTGAAGTAACTTTGTAGGCTAGTAGTGGAGGTTGTGTTCACACATGCAGATCGCAGGCCCCAAAACTATATCACCATGGGGGCTGCTGTAGCAATTACACTTACAACTGGCAACAGTAATGGAGTTACACATAAACTGAAGGCTCATCACAGAAATAAGTGGATCCCCATCACATCACACACTTGGGACCCTCTAAGCAGTGGCACATTTGCCAGCACATCACATACAGGATTATATGGAAAAATAAGATTTTTTTGTGTTATTTTGGAGATAATGACACAGTAGCAACCTATGGATTTTCTGAACATGACACACCCTGGTCTATCCCAAACAGCTTTCTGGCTTGACTCTTTCTTTTTTTTTCCATTCAAAGTTTATTAAAGTTTTCAGCATACAACAAACAGCTTACCACATGATACAAAGAGTGGGGTCAGATGTTATAGGAAAAAACATACACCCCTTTCCCTTCCCCCTTACCCCCATCCCCCAACATAAAACAAAATGTACTTAAAGAAAATATATAATATCCCTTCTTCCCCCACCACCCCTTCCCTCTCTGGTTTGCATGCACAGAACTTACTCAATCCATATCCCTACAACAGAGAGCCAGTTACCTAAGTCATTTGAAGAGAATAAAGGGTTAGTAACGGGGCCCATATTTTATTAAATCTATTCATTCTGTTCTGAAGACTGGCTATCATTTTCTCCACTCTAAGATTAGGCAGGAGCTCTTTCAACCATTCAGCATATGAAATCTCCTTAATATCTTTCCAATGTCTAAATACTAATTTTTTAACTGACATGGATATTAGTGCCATATGGTATTTACGCATAGTTATTGGGATTCCAGAGTAGTCTCCTAAAAGGCAAATTTTTGCCAAAAACAAATCATTGAGACCCAATAGGGGATCTACTCTCTGTTTAATTTGTGACCATAAAGAAGCTATCTTAGGGCAGAGCCAGAAGATGTGCAATAAATTACCCTACCCCTGGGCACATCTTATACAGCTAGAAGAAGAAGCAACACCAAATTTAGCCATTTTTTGAGGAGTATAATATAAATTATGCAAAATCTGAAACTGCATGAGTCGGAGCCTATCTTGCGTAATATATTTGTGGCACCTTGCCAGAGCCACTCCCAATTAATGGGTACTTAGGGAAGAGGGACCCAGTAAGATGAGGGTCCAAAAGATTTGGAGTAAATCCAATCATATAAAACATTGAAAATCTTCAATATAGCATGTGAAAGGCCCACCATTTGGACCAGATCCACCTGAAAGGGAGGGCACCTAGGTGGCTGGGAGTCACCCTATGGCCTTCAAGCAAGTGGATGAAGTTGGAAAATTTTAAAAATGTTAGAAGCCGGAATTTCCAACTTAGCTATAATTTCTGGGGACGAGAGCCATGCCCCTTTTATTTCATTCCAAAAATGCATGAGTTTAACCTCCTTAGCCTGCGGGAGCCACAGGGGAGAAAGAACCCTCCCATCTATCTTAATATTGGGATTACCTAATAATGGTCACTCCAGATCTAAACAATGATTATATTTTATAAGGCTACAGAACTGGGAATGCACCTTTACAGATATTGCAATTGGTGTCGAGCGAAGCTGCACTGGAAGGCACTTAGGCTTCGTATATAGCAATGCAGCAGGAGAGAGATTATAATATTGGATTTGGGCTAATTCCATTTTAATCCAAAGGGGCTTATACACAGAAGGATCTTCTGGGTCGCTTTGCCTAAGCCACCTTAAATATTTGCTCACATGACTGGCCCAATAGTAAAGGCTGACATGCGGCAAACGAAGGCCGCCTCTAAGTTTGGGGGCCGCTAATTTATGAAAAGCCAGACAGGGACGCTTTCCAGCCCAGATAAAATTGGTAAAAATGTTGTGCACTTTCTTGAACCATGACTGAGGCAGCCACATATTCAAGAGACTAAGTGGATAATAGAGACGAGGGAAGACATTCATTTTGATAAGACTGATTTTGCCCCATAGTGTTAGCGGAGAAGGGACCACCAATTTAGGTCTTGAGTGATAATATGTAGTAAAGAGTTCAAATTGCTTTTGAAACAATGCAAGACTTCTTATGAGAACAATACCTAAATATTTCAATGATTCTTTTCCCAGGACAAACCGAGAGCACTGATTTCGTGTTTTATCACTTCTGATTGAGGGGAATGCCAAGTCTTCTCAACATTTAATTTGTAATTAGAGAAGGAGCTATATTCTTTTATAACTTTCAATAAATATGGGATAGATTCTCCAGGGTGGGTAACTTGAAGCAATAAGTCATCCACATAAGCCAAAACTTTAACTTCAAAACCTTCTATAGCAATACCTTGGCTCTTAGGGCAAGCAACCATTCTCCGGATAAGGGGCTCCAGATACAAGTTAAAAAGTAAAGGAGATAAGGGGCAGCCCTGCCTAGTGCCAGAACCTAAGGAAAATAAATCTGAGATACTCCCATTACAGGAAACCCGGGCCATGGGGGCCTTGTAAATTGCCCATATCCAGTTTTGAAATTCCGGGGGAAAACCTAAAGCATGCAATGTCCGGAAAAGGAAATTCCAATCCACTCTGTTGAATGCCTTCTCGGCATCCAGGGACACCAGGGCAGCCAAAAATTCAGCATCCCTGGATACCGAGAAGACATGAGCCAAAGTGCGCAAATGGTCGCTGGCTGACCTCCCCTTCATGAAGCCCACTTGCTCTACTCCGATTAAATCAGGAAGAATTGTATTAATACGATCTGCTAACAATTTAATCAGAATTTTAATATCTTGATTGAGTAAGGATATAGGACTGTAACTTGTCATATGTTGGGGCGCTTTGCCGGGTTTTGGCAATAGAGTTATCAACGCTTCAAATAATGCACTGTCTGTACTGTTGCCTGCAATAATCTGTTGGAACAGAGAGAGGAGCAAAGGGGCTAGTTGTTTTGCAAATATATTATAAAAGTTGGGTGAAAAACCATCTGGTCCCAGGGATTTATCTAAGGGCAGACCATCAATAGCTTTTAGAATCTCTGCTTCGGTTATGGGAACGCATAGTGCAGCTTGTTGTATTTCTGAGAGAGAAGGCAGATGAGATTCAGCCAAGTAGTGATCTAAATCTTTCAGGGGAGGAGAGTTTGCCATTGGACAGTATAATATTTGAAAGAATTTGCAAAACTCTGCTGTAATATCTGCCTGATTATTTATCAGCACCCCATCAGCTGACCAAATTGAAGCAAAGAACCTGGCAGATTCTTGTTGTTTGATTCTTGAAGCCAAAAGGTGACCCGCTTTCTCGCCTTGGTCAACATAAGTTGCGTTCGACTTCAAAATCAAGAATTCTGCCTTCTCCCTCAGAAGATCCAAATAAGAGTCCCTTAATTTTACAAGTTCCAAGCGAATTTGTTCAGGCGTGTGTGGGGACATGTTCCTTTCAATAATCCTAATCTGGTAAAGAAGTTGTGCTAATTGCTGTTCTATCATTTTTTTCCTCTTTCATGCAATATCAATTAACAGACCCCTCAAATAGGCTTTTGAGGTACCCCATTCCATATCAGGTTTCCCCGTAGTGTTAAGATTAGCTGATACAAATTGTGAGATATGACTTCTGATGTATTTCACTGTGTTTGGGTCCTTTAAAAGTTGATTATTAATTTTCCAGCGTCCCTCTACCTTTGGGACAGTAGCAAAGGAAAGTTGACAAGTAACGAGAGAGTGGTCCGAGGGTGGTCCTGGGTGAATGGACGCGTCTACAACCCCTGATAATAATCATTGAGAGATCATAATGTAGTCAATCCTAGAAGACGTTTTATGAACTGGAGAGGTATAAGTGTAACATCTATCTGAGGGGTGCAGAGTACGCCACACATCACACAGTCCCACCCTGTCCCACATGTCTCTTAACTCTCTTTGGTCCGGAGAGAGAGACCTTTAAACTTATTGCCCGTAAGGTCCATATTTGGGTCAAAAACTAAATTTAGGTCCCCACCCAAGATCATTGGAACTGCTAAGAAAGGAGTTAACATGTTGGCTAACTCCATGAAAAACCCCGGAGAATCACTATTCGGTCCCTATAGACTGCCTAATAATATCTCGGTAGTGCACATTCTCCTTGGACTAACAAGTATCTACCATGGGTATCCCTAATAACTTTAGATGGTAAAAATGGGACATTACACTTTAGCAGAATCATCACCCCACAGCTTTGCGTGTTTACCTCAGCTGTGAACACTTGACTTATTTGCTGCCTTCTCATCTTGAGCTCTTCCGAAATCAGTAAATGGGATTCTTGAATAAAGGTAATATCGGACTTTAACAACTGTAAATGCTTCAGAATTTGTTATTGCTTAACCTTCTGTCTGGCTCCCTTAACACTTCATGTGGCAAAAACTAAGTTGTTAATCATAGATTTGAGATAAACATTTGTAGAAATCTCTGGGCATTTTACCAATGAGATCTGCTCCTGGCCGGGCAATAACAGATAAATCCATGCAAACCCAATCCTCACCCTACCTCCTTCCTCCCATCTCCCAAAATCCCACAAGTAACTGAAATAGTCCAGTACCTCTTATCATAATGTGCTCCCAACCCTCCCTCCCCTTATTACTATAATCTATGGTCAACAGAGCACCTTACTATGCTCACCCACCCCCCAGCCTTCCGGACTCAGCTGCCACCCCGTCAGCATTTTATACAATCTAAACTGCTGGTAGTAAATGAAGCAACAGGGAATGTGAAATAGAATGTCCTTGTTAACCCACACTATTCTAGATAAACTATCCTCCTACAATGACTACCCAAAGTTATTTATTTGTGTTTAAATATTATCTTAACCATGGCCTAACTCCTAAGCCTCTAGGTTGACTTAAGAAAGTGAACAGCTCCCTTCTTCTTCTATAATATCATAACAACATATTGAATTGCAGAACCTTATAAAAGCATAACCTAGTCTTACAGAACCTTAAACTTAGTTTCTCAGAGTAAGAGACAATAAACAGTTAGCAAGTTCACAAATATGCAGGCATCTGCGTTTCTCATATAGGTGTCTCCTTCCCTATATTTCAACTGAATATTAAATCCACATACTGTACCCCAGACTGTGCTATTTGCCTACTTTTAACAAAAGGATTCAGTCTCGTGTAATGAGATACAAAATCATTATCGGTATCCCTGGAGACAAATTAGAACTTCAATCCACACGAGTTGATGTAAAATAAAGGAATGGCCCTTCCCAAGATGAAACCTTTAACAGCTATCCACTTAGCCACCCTTTCCAAACCCAATGACCCCTTTAACATTGTGATACCTAATAATAATGACCTCCATTATCAGAAATCTAGATACCCCACTAATACCATAATTTAAACCTCCTGAGTGTAGCAACAGTGGAAATTCACTAGAATTGGGGGACCAATTATCTTATAATACTGAACCTGCGACCATATAATACACCCTCCCGCCAAGAGTCAGGACTAAACAAATGCCACCTTTAAATTAATTATTACAGTTCCCAAAGTATTAAAAATTCACTATTGCCAAAATAAGGAAGAGAAAATTGAAACCAATCACAGGAGGGGAAAAAGTCCATAGGTCAAACCGTAATTCGGCAAAATAGCGCTCAGCTATCAGGATCCCCGAAACCAATGTCAGCAATGCAACTTTGGCCACCTGCAAGTCATAGGATTCCCATCACAACTAGGCTCCAGGCTCCCTCTAGTGGTAGTTGTTAGAGGCAGAGTATGCATTAATTCAGTAGCTGAGCAGGGTGGATTCGGTTCTCAGTCTATAGTTAGCGATGGCCCTAATTAGACCAAATTGGAGAGTGTCCCCAGGTTAGTTCAGCAGGAATGGGGTTTTAAACTAAGCACTACTTGTCTATATATACGCGCCGAGATTAAAGCCCCACTAGACAGACGAGACACCACACTGGGAGTCGCAAAAGGAGGCAAGTGTAAAAGCTTCGCCAAAGGGCATCACAATCCACAGGTTTCTTAACTTAGGTGTCAGAAATGTCATTTGATTTATCTACTTACAGCGAGGGAAGCATCAAACTCTGGCTTTCTCCAAACCCGAAATCCTCATACCCCACTCAGTGGTCAGTGTCCTACCTGCATAGGCTTATCATGGCTCCTTAAACAAATCGGGAAAGGTGCTCTTGAGCCCCTTAGCAGCTGAATCAGGGTCCTCAAAGGATGACCACAATCCGGATATCATAACCCCCAATTTCACGGGGTATCCCATTTGAAATTTCACACCAGCTGCAATTAATTTAGAAACCAAAGGGTGAAACAAAGCTCTCTTTTGCCTAATAGACACTGGCAAGTCCAGTGCCACCCTAATTTTGAGGCCTTCCCATCTCACTTCGTGCAATTCCTTAATTTTAGCAAAGAAATGCTGACGTTCCAAAAAAATTCAGAAATTTAAAAATTAAAGGGCGAGAAGGTGCTCCTGCTGGCGGCTTCGGGCGCAGAGATCGGTGTGCCTGTTCAATAACTAACTTCAGTCCAAAAGGCGATGGTCCAGCTAATTTTTCAACCATTCTTTGAATGAATAGCACGGCATCAGATCCCTCTTTATTCTCGGGAAGACCTATGAGAACCGTGTTATTCCTACGACCGCGGCCCTCTAGGTCTTCTATCTTAACTTCCATTCGTACTATTTTCTGGTGAATGGCCACAATCTCTGGTTCTGCTTTCCCGATCCATTTCTCCACTGAACAGATTTGGGCTTCATTGTCTCCGTCCGCTGGTGTAGATCTTCCAACGCCTGGGCTAGGCTTTTGATCTCAGTCGTGATTGCACTTAAGTCTTCTTTGAAATGGGAAAACTCTTGCAGGAATTGCTGTAGGGTGAGGGGCTGTTGCTCAGCCATGGTAGCTTCTGATGACGACCCTTCTACGCCACCCGAGGTCCTGGATTTTTTGGAGGCCTTCTCAGGTGTGGTCGGAGGAGTATGTTTGTATGCATTTCTCCTCATGGTCATCTCCATACATCCAGTTTTCAACAATGCGCTTGTTCAGACCCTTTCTTAGAGGCTTTAGGAATTGTTTAATATACTCATAACAAATATTACCCATGAAATTTAAAGATTGGATGAGTCGGAAGGCTGGAGCTGTGCTGGAGAGCTGTTATCTGGTGAACTGCATCACGTGACTCCCGGCCTGACACTTTCTGTGCCCATGGGTGTTACTCATGGACACTAGGATGTAGCACAGTCTCTGATTACCCACATACTTCCCTAGGTATAAATGACCTGTACAGGTCCTACCCCTGCTGTCCTGCTGCTGGTTGGCCTCCATTGCTGGTGTTAGTGTAGCCTGGCTCACAGATCTGAATGACCATCTGACCCTGGCCAGTCTTATGGATTGTTGTGGTATAGGGTGGCATCATGGATGGTGGGAGGAACCTCAGGTTACTTGTGGGTCTACCCTCCTCAACTGCAGCATCCTGAAGGGTCTCATTGTGTCCTAAAATAACAAGAGGCTTGAATTTTGTACACAGCCAACCACCACTTAGGATTATGTGTACACCAAAGCAGTACTATGTTGCATAGTTGCCCAGGAGTCTCCACCACCCTCCTGAAGGCCCATGATAGTTCCCATAGCCATTGTCTTTAAGAGTCAGGGTGGCAGGCAGGTTGGTCTCTAACAGCACCTGGCATGGTTTTTGTCATAACTTTTTTGTCTTGCCCATTATGGATGACTGATCCATATACATGTGTTGTTTGAAACACTCAATACAGGGACACATCAACATGGCTGTCCAGGAATGCCAGTGGCCCATTAGACAGGCCTGCACTTAAATGGCCTACATCCTAATGGCATGTTGCCAGTGTGATCTCAGTGGCTGAACCAGTGAAATTTTCCTATTGGACCCTGGCATGGTGTGCTGTATCTGTGTCACATGCAGTATGCTGCACATCCTGGACATGTGGAAGAGGGCATCATTCCATGAGCACTGTTCATGTGGATGGTTATGTGAACAGGGCTATTAAGGTGCTATATGCCCTGTGCATCCCTGCAGGATGCTGTGGCAGACCATGTGTGGTGAAAACTTATGTCACCAATGGCTGGCCAAGTTTGGTATTGTGTAGTTGATTGTCATCTCAGATGGTAAGCCATTTTTTTTTGGTGGAACACTTCAGTGACTGTGGCCCACATGCCTTTAGTACATTCTGTAGAGTGCTGAGATACAATACCAAGTGAGAGAGTGATTGTGTGACTGTGGAAGTGTGTACATTGAGGGGTGTCTACTTGTTGAAAGGGGACCAATAGGGGCATTCACTATGCTACATGTAGCATACCATAATCCATGCAAGTGGGTTGGTTACCACTTAGTGACTAGTAACCTGGAAGGATCCTGACCTGTACAACCAGTGGCCCTCTTTGCACTGACTGTAGCCATCTTTGCACTGTGTTGGATGTGTGTGCCCCTTGGAACACACACAGCAATCATCACGCTATCCAGTTTGCTTCCATGTGGGTGGTTCCTTCTGTGCTGGGCCCACCATAACAACACAGACTTTTCTGAGATATTAGAAATGTTCTGCAGGAGCAGCCTTATCATCACCAGATCCCCAGGTGGCATTACAGTATAGTGCTTTCCAGCATGATGTTTTACCTTATACAGTGGGGTTAAGATGTATGCTGTGGGTGTGTCAGTCATTCTTCAGTTTCAGGCCCTGCTCACTGTAGTGAGAGGGCCTCTGCTGTATAATATTTGCAAATATCATTCTTATTTTTGATGTAATTTTGTGTATATTAAATACCACAAGAGAAGGTCAGTGTTAAGGAAAGGTCACATAGAAAAGAGAGGGGGGGCCTTGCAAAATGTTTGCCCTTCCTCTATCCTCAGAGGAATGAGTTGATTAGCAGGAAGCTATGAGTCAACTTTGAAAGGGTATTTCCCTGGTTAACTTAATTGAGGAAAGCAGAGGTAGTAAAAAGTCAGGAGGTGAAACCTTTGTACTTCAAAGGCAGGATGCTTTTGTCTCAGGAAACTGTCATGGTATATTGAATTTGATGAGGCAAAAGGAAAGAAGAGGAATATCCTTTCTGGTAGACCTGTGAGAATTCTCGTATAGGTGTCATAGTGTCAAGGAAGTACTGAAACTGGAAAAAAGAACCTAAATAAGAATTTGGGAAAGTTAAAGAGTGACCTCTACTAGCCTTAAAGAGAAGGCTGCTGAGAGGACCACCTTTTAAGACCAAACTGAGTTTGGCAGTCTGGACTCAGAATATTTAAGAAGCTCTGACACAGAACAAACTCTCATTTTTCTGGAGCATTTAATTTTGTACACTCTCCTGGCAAGACACAGAACCAATTGCCAGAGGACCCTAAAGACTAGTGGCTGAAAAAGGAGGAAGGGATACTTCAGACTCTATTTATTATTCTGGACTCTCAGTTCACTACAAACTTTAGGTAGAACTTTAGACAACAGTTATAGTGTGTTTTTCATGTATATTTTTCACTTTTATTTGTGTTATTCTGTAACCAAATTGATAAAACATTTTGTTGTAACTGTGTGATTATTAATTATTTTTGTAAAAACATTTGTTTTTAAGAAACCTGCCTGAGCAAGATTTTTATATTGTGTGTGATTTGTGGGATAGTTAATAATCTGTGATCAAACTGTTATTGCTAAAGGGGTACAACCAGAAGCAACCAATAGAGCAAGGATCTGTAAGGGGACTCTGGGTAGTGATAGAGAGACTATAGAACTCTCAGGAAGGAGTCTGAGGGGATTTGAACCAAGGTTGTTGCATGCCCTATGGGAGAAGACAAAATCAGGGTTATACAGCTACTCCCAAAGAGTGTGTGATGCCTGGATCTTCCCTCTTTGTGTAACACCCAAGAAAGGTTCATATATGGCTACAAGACTCAAGACCGGTATTGTACACTGATCCAGAGTTTAAAGAGGAATGCCCTGGGACTTTGTGGTGAGTGTTTAGTTGTGAATTCAGCAAGTACTATAGAAGGACATGTAGAGGTTATTCCTGCCCACCCCCATCATGGATTGCACTTAGGGGTAAGCACTGTGAGCTCAGTGGACCTGACCCTCAGGAGTAGGTTTGTGACACTCACAACATACCTTTTCAATCCCCCAAGGGACTATCCACCCATCCCACAAGTCATGAATCCAAGACTATATGTGGTGCTTAGCTCCGTGCAGCCCTGACATATAATTTTCTCTTATCCTGGCAACCTATGTGGATTGGGTCCTTAACTGACAATTCAGACTATCAATAAAATAATTTTGAATTATTACAGATCAAAGCCCTTTGATAACGCACTTGATAATGTGAAACATCACAGCAACAATAAAGAAGCATATTGGATTTAAAAAAAAAACATTTCGAGAACTCTTTAAAGGATTATTTTTATGTTCCAAAAACAACATTTTGACTTTGAACCCATCAGATGACCAGGAAACTGAAATCCTGTTGGTAGTTTCCACTGAGTATCAAGAATTTCCATCCTCTGGGCATCTGTGAAAATAGATCAATTAAAACATATGATATCTTCTAAATTCTACATTGATTAAGAAAGAACTAAGACTGGCCCAGGGGATTAAGGAAGGGGAGAATGACTTCTTCTGATACATTAAAGAGAGAAGAAGCAAAGGGATGAGATAGGATAAAGATGGAAGGAGGATGGGCAGAAAAAGTGGAGAAACAAGCAGAGGCACAAAACGAGTACTTTTGCTCAGTCTTCATCAAGGAAGTGGATAGACCTATGCCACAGGGGAAGACTGGGGGATCCCTGATGGGAGGGAAGAGTATGAAGGGGAGATCAGGGTAGCTAGGGTCTTAAGAGGGCTAAGGGAATTGAGGGTGAACAAGGCATCTTGCCCAAATGAGGTATACCTGAAGGTTCTGAGGGAAATAGTGGGGGTACCGGCAGTCCCACTAACAGACCTATTTAATCTTTCACTGGAGATTGGATGTGTGCCACAGGACTTGAGGACAGCTCATGTGGTATCCATCAACAAGAGTGGACAGAAGGATGAGTCAGGTAGCTTCAGACCAGTTAGCAAATCCTCCACATTAGGTACGTTAATGGAGGCCATTCTAAAAGAAGGGCTGGTGTCCTACCTGGAAGAGAATGGTCTCCAGGATGACAGGCAGCATGGGTTTGTCAGGGGGCGTTCTTGTCAAACCAACATGATAGACTTTTTTGACTGGGTGGCAAGGTCTCTGGACAGGGGACAAGCAGTGAACATACTGTACCTGGACTTCAGAAAGACATTTGACTCAATGCCACATGCCAGGCTGATCAGCAAGCTGGGGGACCTGGGGTTAGGGGGAAAAATGCTGGGGTGGGTCAAGAGCTGGCTAAGGGACAGGAACCAGAGAGTGGTGGTAGGGGTGGAACTGTCCAGACCTAGGCCTATAACCAGTGAGATACCACAGACCTCAGTACTCGGTCCTGTGCTGTTCAACACATTTATAGGTGACATTGCAGAGGGGGTTAGTAGCAAGACCTGCCTTTTTGCAGATAATACTAAACTCTGTATGAGGGTAGACATGGAGGAGGGGAGACAGGTTTTAAGGGAGGACCTGGCTAAGCTGAATAAATGGTCAGGCATTTGGCAGTTGGGCTTTAATGATAAGAAATGTAAAATAATGCACATTGGAGCTTGAAACCCAAAGGATAGTTATTGGCTGGGGAGTACAGGTGAAAGTATTAGAGGAGGAAAGGACCTCTCTGGACTTTCTCCTTTCACTAATGTAGCTATAGAAAGTCTTGTCACCTTATTTTACTGTTTGTGCTAGTGTTTCCTCAGTTTGCAACCTAGCCTGCCGTACTGCCTTCCCTGTTTCCCTTAGGGCAGTTTGGTATGCTTCGCTATCTTCATCCCATGTGTTCCCTTATATTTCCTGAAGACCAGCCTTTTGGCTCTGACATTTTCTGCTACTGTATTTGACAACCAAAGTGGTTTCCTTTTTCTTTTGCACTTCCTTTTCTGTCTAGCACAATGGGATGTTGCTTTAAGTTTTGTATCCTTAATGTTTGACCACTTTGCCTGTACCCCTTCACCTGTGTTTCTTTTTGCCAGTGCTAGATTAACTCTGTTGGCCATCTTATGGGTGATATCCTTCCCAATTCACCCAGCATTCCATTGGCCCTACCTTCTGCCTCATTACTTTATCTCGCCTCCTTAAGGTCATCTGATATGATTATAAGGACCTTTTCCTGGTCCATGAAGAAGAATAAGCATTTATATAGACCTTTTCACACACACTGTATCCCCAAGCACTGTACAAGCAATGCTAGACAGGTAGTGAGGTGACTGAATGTGTAGTGGCAGCCATTTGCACATCAACACCCACACACAGCCTTGGACAATTGCATGAACCAGTTTTATGGGAAGGGAATATTGGTGAGATACGGAAATTCTCTCCTACTCAGGCAGCAGAGAGCTTTGCTTCCTGTCCGATGATGAAGGATTCCAGTGTGTGTATGGAGACCGAAGGAGGAGAAGGTTGCAAGCTGTGGCAGTGGTGGCTGCATTGGAGGCAGCTGGGTTGCACCAGAGCAGTGGCCAGCATAGTGCCTCACAATTCACAAACAACCAGACTTGATCAACAGTATATCAGGAAGTTACTGAGCAGGTAACTCTTTCCATAGCTGCAATATGACCAGGGAGATATTGATGGAAAACACTTACCAGACACAATGGAGCAAATTCCAGAAAAGGCGCGACTACTGCAAGTGGATTTGGCAGCACTAGAACAACACACCATGAGCCTCACAGCCGAAGAAGAGAAGAAATGAAAATGGGAGGTGAGTAACTCTCCCAACAAGTCTAATTCTACTCCAACAAAAGTCTTTGTGCCTTCTGGGTTGGGAGCTCCTCTGGAAGGGGCCCTGAATACCTCCATCACTCCAGCATCTCAAAGGCTAGTAGATGATCTGGACCATGATGTTAACTGGTCCCAGGAGTGAGCAATAGAAAAAGCAAGATGGCAACAATTGACAAATAGTAGTTGGATCCCTGACCCAGAGATACAGATTCCTGGTGGGATCTGGAAGTGGAACCTGAAGTAGAGGGGGTTGCTAACCTTGAACATCGAGGGACCTCTCTGCCTGGAACCCAGCCTGATGAACAGCAGGACCCCAGCCTGACTCTCAGTCAGGATCGGTGAGTTACTCACCTTTTGATATTCCACAGACGAATTTTATGATGCACAAACAGGGATACAGACAGACATGGAGCAGGAATGACTGAACATTCAGGAATTGGAACAGGAGGCTTGTACCTCACACTCCTCTGCACACAATTCTGCCCCACTACGCTTAGCTTATTTCAAATACCAATTGAGCTCACAAAGCTCAGAAATGCAGTAATGTTACATCATTTGGGGAAAACTGATGAATTGCCCAATATATTTTATGTGAGGAAAGTCCTTTTGAAACAGTCCATGGGCTTTTTTCCTGCACAAGTGTATGCTTTAGTTCACACACCAGAGGAGAACTCCTTTAATGTCAGTTTTCGGTCACAGGATTTTTTGGATGGATTTTGGATCAGATATGCCCAATTCAAAACAAATCCACTATAACAAGACTTTCAAGCAATTCCCTCACAAAACAGACATTTAAAGTCATCACAGTTTTGTTCTGTAATGAGTGGAATGTGACCAATATTATTTAAAGGTTAGAAAAAGTGCAACTCCAAGGAAACCCTGAATCCATTATTGATGATGAAGGATTTGGAATGGGAGTGGAGATTTAATATCAGTGTCCAGCAAAATGACAACAGCATTCAGCATTTACCTAACTCTTTTATTTGAGAAATGATAAAGGTGTTATCTTTTACCCTGGTCAGCCATGGCATTGTTATAAATGTGTGACCCAACTTCTGAGTAGCACATGTGAAATTACTAAATGTGCCCAAGGTGGTGATACAAGACATTCTGAATTTCATTATTATAGTCCATCTAAGTACTCTTTATGTGACAAAGGTCATTCCTTTATGGACTGTCCATGGGCAGTTCATAATACTAGACTTAGATTATGCTGTTAAAAATTTTATGTCAACAAAGGAAGCAGAATGGCAAGCTCAATGTACCCTAGCAGGACTGCTTCTCAGGGTTTCAGCTTCTCCCACAACAGTGGTGGTGACTGCCCCATCTCCAGATAACACGTCCCCACCTTGTGCTGATGTGACTGTCTCAGACTTTAGCATTAGAGACTCTTTGCCACAAAGGCAGAAGCAGGAAGCTCCAACCCCAGGATCTTCTGCAATGCCCCCACCCACCCACCAACAGATACCTTCCAACTGCCAAAAAATGGCTGGACTAAGGAATAAAATGTCAGCAAAAACCTTCTGCCCCAAATACGGCCATTATTATACAAAATAAATACTCTGTGCTACAAAAGGTGATCCAGAGGCTGGGTCAGAATCGGATTACATCAATACATTCCTTCCTCTCAACGGGGTCTGATGATGGATCTCACAAGATGTCCTGGAAGTAAAAGTAAAGAAAAATGGATGCAGACCAGGGCTTGGCACCAAAAAAACAGGGGCCAACTTCCACCTGATTGATTACACTCATGAAATATCCCCTGTAAGACTTTTCATATGCATCACTTAATGTCCATAGTATTAAGTCAAAATGGAAGAGAACTTTGACTTTTGCTCATTTTGCTGACCATATGTATGATTTAATTTTTTTTACAAGATACCAGGTTGCGTACTGTCCAAGAAATGGAAATTGCTAGCACTGCCTGGCTTCGTGGTTGGATATATTGGTTGGCGAAGTGGGCTCAATCCACTCCATGAAGTGATTCATGGAGCAAAGGCGGATTCGCGGAGTGCTCCACGACACAAAGCGGAGTACTTTGCATTATCATGAGGAATGTGAAGTCCATTGGAAACAATGATTTCTAGTTACTCTGCCTCCCCAGACCACTACTCCATCAAATTTAAGGTGAAGTGCATTGAGGACAATGCACTTGCCTCACTATATGTTTTGAGCTCCAAAGGTGAATTTTGCAGTGATTCATGGGATTTCAGGTCACATGGACTCTATATGGATCTGCACAGCCTCAGTTCAGGATAGTATGTGTAGGAAAGAGTAGGAGACACTATGATCTGAAAGCTGTCTGTGATAGAAATCTTGTAAAAGCTGTTCAAAAGCATTTTGTGTTTTTGGGGGCTCCAACTTTAGTTCATCGATTAGAAAACCTCAGTGCTCATATCATGGAGCTTTTCTGTTTTTGTGTGGATTTTGAATGTTAATTTACATTGAGTATGAGTGGTGAAAGACAGTGAAAGTGTGCTTTGGGGAGGGGCATATCTGTGGTGTAGGTAGATTTAAGTTGGAGAAATAAGCGATTTCTTTGTTTTTGGTTACATTTTGTTATATAACTGACTGTGTTAATGTACACATAGTAATACTGTCAGTAATAGTTGACATTTTCTTGCTGTTTATGTGTGGATGTGGTGCAGCAGTTCATAATTTCAGGCTGTTTACATTACAATATGTAACATGGCATAGTACTAAACTTTTGCATTTGCTACGGATTACTCATTCAGCATTGTAGACAAACTGTTCGGTGTGTGAGTGTGTGTGTGCGGTGTTGCATGCATCAAATAATACACCTTTTATTGTGCCACAGACTAGTGTAATTTCAGATGCAGCAGTGTGAACCTGCTATCCACTGCAGCTGCCTGATTTTGTACTGCAATTGTGGTATCTGTTCTTTGTTTTGCTGCTTGTAGTGCCATAAAAATCTGCACTGTCTGCATTTAGTGCTCCCCTCCCCACCTCCACTTTCAAAAATAATTTTTTACCAGATCGGATTGTTTTTGTGACCTCATCAGCACCACTGGTTACTGAAGTTGTTTTCATTGCATGACAATCTCAGACTAGTCTCTTATCTGTTGCTGAAGCTACAGTTGTTTTTTTGGCTTCACATCCAGTGTCCCCTCAGTCAGAGAGTGAACATATCAACATCTGAATTTGGTTATAATATTGTTTTGATCCCCAAAATGCCTGCAAAGAGGCGTGCAAACAAAAGCTGTTTTGTGCATGGCAGTGTTGTCAGTAAGATAGTCTGTGGCGTGGCAGTGATGACGCAGATGCAGAAGTGCATTGCAGATGTGAGGAAAGGTATTTCCCCTGCAAGGTTTTTTACAGCCCAATCAGTAGCTTCACTCATAGTAGGAGGAGATGATGTTTTCCCAGCCGGTGGTGTTAGTGTTACTGGTGTTAGTGTTGGTGGTAGTATTAGTATTGTTGTGTCAAGTTCTAATTCCGACCAGTGTACCATATCCAAAAATATTGAGTGTGAAGCAGTGCAAGTGAGTGGCAGCATAGATGATGTCATACATCCCAGTAATATCTCAGTAACTGAACCAGAGGATTCTGATAATCATATCAACAATAGCATACGATGTGATATTCTGTCCACTGTGGCAGTTAACGTCATGCATTTTCCATGCAGGGATTCACACTGTGGTGGAAAAATATCAGGTGATGGTGGTGTAGATGCTGATGATGAATGTGATGATGACGATGGTGTTGCTGTTGTTGCAACATGCAGTCCAGGTGCTAGCATCCAAGCAGAAGATGTGGATGTGTGTGACATTGGTGACTATGATGATGATGTAATTGATCCCAGTTGGGACCCAGAGAAAAAGAAATTCAAAGTGGCTGTGTCTGAGTCTGTTTGCAGGAATCCCCCCCAGTAAAAACTTGAGATCTAGCAGATTTGGTTGATGATAATGACCCAGTAATCAATATGATAGGTAGTCGTGGTGGTCAGTCACAGTCCAGGTGTGCAGTGCCCGAAACATCACGTCTCCCCCCCTCAGTGCTTAAAATAATGGACTTTAATAAGCCACATCATGGACATGTTAAAGCAGAGCATCACAATCCCTTGTTTGGGATTTTTTGTTCAAGATACAAATGATGAGTCAGTTACAATCTGTCAGGTTTGCCATGTGCCTGTGAGTAGAGGTAAAGGGAGCTACCTGGGCACAGGAGGACAGCATACACATCTTAAGAATAGGCACTTGGCACTGTGGACCCAGCACAAGTTGGCAGCTAATACCACAGTGGGACGTTCACCCCCATCACCGGCAACCACAGCCAGTATGTTATCCCCTTCTGTGACTGTTAAGTCCAGTAGGAAATGAAACTTGTGCAGTAGTGAGGTAGTAAAAGCAGAGGATTACTACAGGTATAATGAGATGGAGGACCATAATGACTTTGAAATGTTGTCCAGTGTTGGTGAGAGTAGTAGTTTTTGTGGTGGTGGTGAATGCAGTATGTCTAGTGCAAGTGGTACATCAACCCTGGTTGGCAAATCTGGCAAAATAACAGCATTTCTGGGTTTGTCATCCTCACCTGTGCAACCGTTTTCATCAAATGTCCATACTCCACCCCCTGCCAATGCCATTCATCACAGCTCACAACCATTTGTGATCACACTTTGTGTAAAACATTTAAGTCAGCCCACGTTACACAGTGTTTTTGTGCATTAGCTGAAGTACCTCCCAAATCATACAGTGTCATGTGAACTTAATGCTGCTTTAGTGGAAATGCTGGCAATTGATCTTTTGCCCTCCTCCTTTGTGAAGAATTCTGGGTTCCGGAGGTTTGCTGCACGTGTCTGTCCAAAATGGAAAGTCCCATCCAGGACATACTTTTCTACCCATGCTGTCCCTGAGTTGTTCTGCACTGTGTCTGACTCAGTAAGACATGCCCTTCAACATTCCTCCTCTCCATTCATCCATTTTAGTATGGATATGTGAGCAATGTGAGAAGGCAGTAGGGAGGGCTGGGGGTATACTGGGATGTATAGGGAGAGGCATCAGCAGCAGAAAACAGGAAGTTGTTATCCCTCTGTACAGACAGTTGGTGAGACCCCATCTGGAATACTGTGTCCAGTTCTGGAGACCCCATCTCTGCAAGGACATAGACAGGATAGAGTCAGTCCAGAGGAGGGCAGCTAAAATGGTGCAGGGTCTGCAAGAGAAGCCGTATGAGGAGAAACTAAAGAAGCTTAATACATATACCCTTGAGGAAAGAAGGGAGAGGGGGGACATGATAGAAACTTTCAAGTACCTCAAGGGAATCAACAAAGTCCAAGAGGGTAGCATCTTTCAGAAAAAGAGACTTGCAAGAACAAGGGGACACAATTTAAAGATAGAAGGAAGGCGGTTCAGGGGCAAGGTGAGGAAGTATTATTTCACAGAGAGGGTAGTGGATGCATGGAACAGCCTTCCTGAGGAAGTTGTGGGGTCTAAAACTGTGGGAGAATTCAAGAATGCATGGGACAGACATAAGGCAATTCTTGTGGGGGGCAGGAAGATATAGGCTGTTGGTTAACTAGGATCTGCGGCCTATCCTGTAGGTAGGGAAATGGGCAGACTAGATGGGCCTAGCGGTCCTTATCTGCCGTCAAAGTCTATGTTTCTATGTTTCTATGATATGTGGACAAGTGGCAAAACAGCAGGGAGTTCATATTTGTGTATAACTGCACATTGGGCGCAGGTGCGGGGTTGTTTGTGATGTTGGTAGTGTGAATAATCAGTGCAGTAAAGTGAATCGGCGCATTGGATTCATGACCCACTATGGTAAACTGTAATTCTTTTTTATTGTGTACTATATTTCATGTCTCTATTCATCACACTTTGGTTCTGTATCTTTAACTATTATATTTTTTCCTCTGAGTTCTGCCTGTTCTGTTTTTTTACCTATACCTCAAATCCTCCCTGCCTCTCCTATTAACTCCTGAGCTCAGTCCCACCTTGTTTTCACACCTCTGTTTATCTAGGCCTTTGTTCTTTTGTTTCTACTAATTTCTTGATTTCCTTGCATCTGTTAGGCATCTCCTGTCCCATTCTACTCTTTCAGAGAGCCTCTGATCTCAGATCCTATCTGCATGCTTTTGTCTTCCCTTTAGCTTCCTTTTATCTCCTACTGACCTGCTCCTACTATGCCCCCTCCACATTTCTTCTCATGTTTTTATTTTTTGCATCTTAGATTTCATCTCTAGTCTGCTTTTTCACCTTCCTACTTCATTTCCTGATTTTTAATTGCTCCACAGTGAATATAAATTCTGCTTGTTGCTCCGTTTTGCTATTCACCTGAAGAAGGGACCTGTGTGGCCTTAAAAGCTTGTGTATAATTCCATCTTTGTACAAGACACTTGTTGGTCCAATAAAAGGTAACAAACTTTCCATTTTCTCCTGTTTTGCAAGGACCAATATGGCTGAAATCTCGTTTTACAAAGTGGGTATTTGGGAAATAAATGATTCAGGAAACAGGATGATGCATCAACAACTGGACTTAGTGCAGCACAGAGAATGGTTGAGTCATATTTGTCTGAAGACAGGCAGCTGACAATAACTGAAGATCCTCCTTTGTACTGGAGTAGAAAGGTCAGTGAATGGCCAGAACTGATTGCAGTATCACTGAAGTACCTCACATGCCCACCGTCCAGTGTAAGTGTTGTGAGGGTATTCAGCTCAGCAGGTGCAATAGTCAGGGATCATCAGACAAACCTGTCTCCTGCAAATGTTAGCTTGCTAACATTCATTAAAATGAATGAGAGGCACATACCAGCACAGACTGCTACCTTGGTATTCATACCCCGGCCAAGTCATGATAGTCTTGCTGATGTGGAAATGGACCATGAAATGGCACATCACTGACGTAGATGTTAACACAACAGAGAAAGAATTTCCCAGTGGTCAGACGTCAAACATCGATGACTGTGAGGGCAGCTTTCTTTATGAGGATGATGATGTGGTTAATGTTGGCAGGTATTAACTGAAGTTTTTAAAAGGTGGTGTGCCCCCCAGACCACCACCACCACCACCGGAACTTCTGTTAGCCACTACCACCACTGAGTCTGAGTCTGTCTGCCCCCCCTGGACCACCACACCACCTCCAGGACTGCTGTTAGCCACTGCCACCACTGAGCCTGAGTCTGTCCGCCCTCCAGACCACCACCACCAGGACTCCTGTTAGCCACTGCCACCACTAAGCCTGAATCTGTCCACCCCCTGGACCACCACCACCACTGGGATTGATGTTAGCCACTACCACAACTGAGCCTGAGTCTGCCCACCCTGGACCACCACCACTACCACCGGGACTGCTGTTAGCCACTGCTGCCACCACTGAGCCTGAGTATGACCACCCCCCACACCACCACCACCACCACCAGGACTGCTGTTAGCCACTGCTACCACTGAACCTGAGTCTGTCCAGACCACCACATCCATCAGCCACAGACACAAAGCTTCTTAATATTTAAACCATAAAGTGAGTATGTGTACTCATGTTTGTTATGCTGCTTCACTTCCTTTAGTTATATGTTTCTCCTGGGGGGGGGAAATGCTACAAGTCTCGATGGCTGAAAGGGACCTGGGGGTGGTGGTGGATGTCAAGATGAACAACTCTGAGACTTGTAGGAGGGCAGCAGCCAAGACCAACAGGATGCTGGGATGCATCGCTAGGGGGATCACCTCCAGAAGGAGGGAAGTGATACTACCTCTGTATAACTGCTTGGTGAGGCTGCACCTTGAGTACTGTGTGCAGTTTGGAGGCCACACTTAAAGAGGGACATTAACCTCCTGGAGAGGGTCCAGAGGAAGGCAACCAAAATGATTTGGGGCTTGGGGACAGGACCTATGAGGAGAGTGTCAAGAGCTAAATATGTACATTGGAAGAGAGAAGGAACCGGGGACATGATAGAGGTCTTCAGGTACATGAAGAGGGTAAATAGGGAGGAACAGTCAGGGTGCTTGAAGGAAGGAGGAAGGGCCACTAGAGGGGCATGGGTGGAAGCTGGAGGGGGAAGATTCAGGGGAGAAAGGAGGAGGTGCTACTTCACTGAGAGGGTGGTGGAGCCATGGAATGCACTGCCTAGGGGCTGGTGGAGGCAGAGACAGTGGAGGGGTTCAAGAGGAAGGGTTCTGGAAGCAAAATCCAGCAGCAAGAATATCCGGAACTGGGAAGGAGAAGCCAGAGAAGGGTAGGGATAGCAAGGTCAGCACCCAGGGTGGGGGCTGACCAAACGAGCAGACACAAAAGACCGTTAGGCCTATTCTGCTGGCATTTTAGTATGTTAGTATGTTTTGTTTTCTGTAGCTTTTCAGAGCCACAATGGTAAAACACATATGGTACACTTATTTTGTTTCTTTTACAGGTTAACAAAAAAAGTCTCCATTGCTAAAACTCGGTGGGAATGGTACTGCATCTGTATCGTACAGAGAGGATTTAAAAGAGATGGAATATCCATGTGAAAGCCATTCTGGTAAGTATGAAGATTTTATTTTATCCATCTCATTGTTTTGTAAAGACTGCTGCAAATATTTTACACACAGGTTGTGTTCGTTGACAAGATGTGGGTTTCAGTGTAACTTGACTTGAGAAGAGATTCAGAACCAGGGAGGGGAAATTAAGTTGTAGGAAGTCATTCATTGTTTTTTTTACAAAAATTCCAGATGCTTTGTTGTTCTGTCAAACTGGCCTTATTGAAAAAAGTTCTTCAACATCAGGCACCCCCTTCCCCAGGCTTGGGCACACATGCAACATGCAGAAGTCATTTCATTAGATGACCATGACCATCACTAACAACAACTGGACTCCAGAAGGATGCAGATGCACTCTGTGAAGAAGTAATAAAATAAGAAATCATTACAGACAAACCAGCAAGTATGACCCCCCCAAAAAATACTTACCTTCTTGTGCTTGAGAATTATCCATTTCCAATTTCAGTGCAAAAAATTCTCATTGAGCACTGTAATGTGCACACCAACAGTTTCTGTGTGACCTGTGATGCAGAACAAAACCATGAGTACATGTCCATGTCAATCCCCCTCCTCACCTACAAAATACACAACCATATATCTATATATATATCTACTCACCAAGGCTACTATTAGTGTACAGCCAAAAGGCACCTTTAATCCAGTTGAGATGATCACATTGCACTTGCTTGAATTGCCTTGCAGAACACATTGGACCAGCAACAGTTGGCTCACGGTAATCATTTTATTCTGGGGGGACTTTGTATGTGATGAAACAGTCTCATTTCACTGTGTTACCACTTGTCAATTTTCTGCACACAAGGAGGATGTGTTTTGGGCCTGCAGAAAAATCTGGGACTCTGTGCCACCACTGTGCACATGACTGAGTGCACCATTAATTCTGGGGGAATTTGTATATGCTGAAACACTCTCATTTCACTGTGTTACCACTTGGCAATTTTCTGCACACAAGGAGGATGCATTTTGGGCCTGCAGAAAAAGTCTGGGGACTCTGTTCCACCACTACGCACATGACTGAGTGCATCATTAATTCTGGGGGACTTTTGTATGTGCTGAAATACTCTCATTTCACTGTGTTACCACTTCATAGTTTCATAGTTGTTTACAAGTTCAGGAGGCATTGCCTATAATTGAACTTGCCACCCAAAGGAGGTTTTTAATTCTCTATGTAATCAAATTTAATGTTACCCATATGCTTGTCCAATAGTCTCTTAAACGTATCCATAGTTTTACTCTCAACTATTGATGCTGGTAAGGTGTTCCACAAATTAACCACTCTCTGTGTGAACCATTGTAGAATTTTTTTTATTCGACAGTTTACGCCTTTTAATTTCATATTATGTGATCTTGTATATGATACAGATGTTTTTCTTTCCATTCCTAATGTTTCCATTAGTCCTGGTTCACTGTGGATCCTATAAATCATGCAAAGATCTCCTCTATGTTGTCTGTATTGGATTGAATATAGACCAAGTATTTTTAGTCTTTCACCATATGGTCTGTCAAACATGCCATTAATTTCTTTTGTCATTTTCCTTTGGACTCCTTTAAGTTGTCAATTTTCTGCACAGAAGGAGGATGCATTTGGGACTGCAGAAAAATCTGGGGACTCTGTGCCACTTTTGTGTGTTCTGTGATTGTTTTGAGCTCATGATGTCACACTGACATTACAATTAAAGCAGCATTGCAAGAATGTCTTGACAATTTTGAACTGTACTTTTTTATGCTACTTTATATTGCCACAGCCACCACTAGTTACCTCCGAGTCATGAATTGAATGATACGCTTCTTTTCATAATTTATATTTACTTCACTTAGTTGACTACTTTTTTTCATGTATGAAAAAAAATGAGCAAGCCTTCCAATATTGTTCTGACCGGGTTTGTATTTATTTGCAGCTGCTTTTCAATAACTATTGTTCCGTGGTGCCATAAAACAATGCCTGCTGCATAACTGTTAATTAACAACAGAAGTGATATATATAAAAACTAACTGATGTGATGGAGAAAAGCAGAGGAAAACAGTGACAAAGACCTGGTCAGCACCAATTTAAAAGGAATGCTCCTTTCATTATTTCACACATGAAAAAGGTAGTACAGCAGACTCAACTACTGCAAATTCTCATATAATTCCAGTCAGTCAGGATGTAAGTAAAGGAAGTTGTAACATAGCATTAAAAAATATAGGTCAGAGTTCTCAACAGATTGTTGCACTGCTGCTTTACAGAGATTCACCAAATTACATAGTTATGGTGATGCACACAACCTAATATGTGGGGACTTTACTCCCACTGGAATGTTTCTTGCTCCACAGAGTGCAATATATTTCTGTGAAAACTGCCCATAATTTCATTGCAGTGTGTCACATGTCTGAGGAACTACCGTTCTGAAAAGCTACCCACATTCTGCCCCACTTTCTCAGCAATGTTGGGCATGATGCCAGGGGCAGTGCAGGTGCAAGCTCCACTATAGTGAATGTCTGGCACCTATCCCAATGTTTTCTTATGTTATAAGGTTGACTTTGTGGTGAAATGTGGGAACGTTTCCACTAACAAGGCTCTTCTTACTGGAAACATGCCCATGCGTTTCACCACAAACTGACCATTATAACATAAAGAAACATTCGGAAAGCTGCCAGACAATCGGATATTCACTGTAAGGAGCATGCACAAGTGCTCTCTCTGGCATTATGTCCTAACGTTGCTGAGAAGGGATGCAGAATGTGGGCAGATTTTCGGAACTGGGAATTCCTCCGACATGTGACACACTGTAATGAAATTACAGGCAGTTTTCACAGAAATGTATTTCACTATGTGGTGCAAGAAAGATTCCCCTGGAAGGGAAAATGTGTATGATTAAACAACAACAAAGAAAAAACACACAAAAACAGTACAATACAGTTGTGGGGTGGGGTGGGCCAGAAAAGAATCCCATAAGTTACTGTGGCCATGGGATGCCGTGGTGGTTCAGCAGCAGGTGTAGCATTGTAACTATTTGCTGCTGCTGTTCTTCTATTGTGTTGACCTGCTGCTGCTGCAAAGCACTGACCCTCTGATTGTTTTCTTCCAGAGCTGCCAACACCAGGGCGATGTCTGCCTGTGTTGAAGGAACTGTGGTGGGGTCCACTGCAGCAGGGAATCCAGGTAGTGGGTGTGGTGGTGGAGAGGGTCATGCTGGTGGGTGTGGTAGTGGTGGTGGAGCAGCTGCTGTACTGGCCCTCCTCCTGCTGCAGTGGTGACTGCGAGGCACAACTCCCACCCCAGCAGCATCCTCGGCCACTGCCACGGAAGGACCAGCAGGTGGACGTCTGGCCCCTTCTGCAGCAGCCTGCCACTCTGCCCTGTGGTGGGTGATCGTGTGGGTGCACTGGCCACTGGTCCTCAAATGTGTCCCATGGAGGCCATGGCACACCAGCACACCACACAGATGGCACACCACCACTGTGCTGTCTCCCCCATAGAGTTAAGAAACTCCCATACTGGGGAGCTGCGGGGGACCAGACACAGTCCTCACACGAGTCCCACCACCTACATTTTCCAGGCCACCTCCTGTGGCTGTGGAGGTGGTGGAGGGGGTGCTGCTGAAGCCCCTACAGCTGCTATCAGTGGTAGTGGTAGTGGCAGAGAAGGTGGATGCATAGCTGCCACCAGTGGCACTGGTGCTGCTCCCTGTTGCTTCAACTTGGGGGAACAACACCTGCGGAGTTGGGAGCGGCCCGGGCATGACACGACCACCCCACTCCCCACGTGTCCGCACTCCCCTTCGACCGCGCCCACGGACCAGTGACTCGCCTTCTCCTGGGTCCATCCTGACACAACAAGTCCCCGGGCCAACACACACACACACACACACACACACACACACACACACACACACACACTCACTGACACACAAAGTCTGTCACACAGACACACAAAACAAAACTTGTAAAAAAAAATTCACTAAAAAACACAAATACAATACAAAAACTAAATAAAGATATAGCTTTTAAAAAAGTTTTTGGTTTTCTTCAATACTGAAATGCAAGCAGCAATCAAGCACTTTCACTCCTAGTCTCCTCTCACAAAGCTGTCTCCATCTACTAATGCAAAGGAGAAAGTGAAACTGCTTTTCTGGCTCACTTCCTTCCTGCCTGGCTAAAAGCATGTAACTTACAGTACTGTAAAGCCATCTGATGTGTAGAAGTGCCTATTCTCTTCTCTCACTTCGCCCACGCACATTAAGGCATAATGGCAACGCCAAGTAGTAATAATAATAATAACAACACGGTGAGCACTTGCAATGCCCACTTTGCGTTTGTTTCCTCATGCACGTTAAGTGGTCACTTCACGCCCACTTCACCAGCAGATTAAAGTTTTGCTGCATCTCTAGTCAGATATATTGGTCACCAGGTATAGACAGCTGTGCAGGGGTGGGAATTTCTGTGTCTAACCCTGCTGAAATTAATACATATGGTTGACATTGTACCTGGCAGGGCTTCGTATTAGACGTAGATATGGCAGGGGTAAATCTAAGGTTAATTAATGTGTGTGCCCTTCAAACTAAGGCATCCAGAATTGCATTATTCAATCATATACAACCCTATGTATTAACTACTAGGAAAACTATTTTGGCTGGGGATTTTAATTGTAGGAGGTTTCTCTCTGATAGGGGCCTTAAAACTAATAAAACTTTCTGTGATGCATCTAGTTTAAATACTCTCATTAAACAAGCTACCCTAATGGATGCTTTTACAATAAGAGGAAAAATCCCCCCAAAGACTTATTTTAGGGGACGTTTTCTACAAGAATTGATTATGTGTTTCTTTCACCTAACTTAGGGGTTTAGCAAGCTTTAGTTGCACCACTAATGTCTTCAGATCATGATCAATTAAGTGTTGCTATTTCTAATTTCACTCGGGTAGGGAGAGGCCCAGGATACTAGAGAATGAACCTTAGCCTTTTAAACAATATGTTAATACAACAGGGTTTCCAGTCAGTCTTAGAGGCCAGGAAATTAGTATATTTCTTGTATGATTCCCCTCTGGAGTGGTGGGACGATACAAGAACAGACATTCAGGATTTCTTTAAAAAAATGAGTCTAATCAATGATAAACTTAAAACAGAACAGTTCAGTTTTTATAGAACACAGTTACAAGACTTATTAACCCATCAAGATGAAAACTTAAGGGATTACTCAAGCAGAAATTCAGTCATTGAAAGTTAAACTAGCCCAGTTACAGTATAATAGATTAAGGGGTGATTGTGTAGTTTGTCGGACCAGAGGCGGAGCTAGGCAATGCGTAACTGACAATGAGCAAGCGTCATGTGCGTACCAACATGCAGAGAGATATCCCAAACTGGGGGTGTGTGGGGGGGGCACAGCCCCCTGAAGAAAGGTTAAATACATTGATTAAGTCTGCTATTATGTTTGTTTTTTACACTTTTTCATGCTCATTTATTTTATTTGTGGTGATTGTGACAGTTGGGTCAGATAACACATGTGTTTCATTATGTAAGCGTTATGCTAAGCTTACGTTTACAGTGGAAAGCAGCGTGCGATTCACGTAGCTTTTGCGCTACGCAATCTGGGTGGTCGGACTCTACACAATTTCTAATTAAGGTCCTTGGAGATGGAACGTTTTGTTACACAAGGAAAATCTGCCTTTGTTAACTCATTTGAATTCTGCCAAAAACAACAATATATTAAAGACATTACTTGTATTATGTTACAGAATGGTTCCTATGTAACACACAAAATAGATATTATTAATGAAGTCAATAAATATGTTGAAAGGTGTTTACAACATCCTCCTTCCCCATACCAGAGGAAGAAGTGCAAAACTGGTTGATTGGGCCAGAGTAACCTACCTCAGCTCTCTGAAGCATTATGTCACACCCTTACTTTTCCTATTATCGTCCATGAAAATGGATCATTTGATCCATGGTCACATCAGTATAAATAAATAAAACAAGCAAACAGCAGTTTGTTTCTGCTCTAGCCCAGCTAAAGTCGGGCTCTGCACCAGGGATAGATGGACTTCATATGAAATACACAAACAGATAACTAATGTGCTATTAGAGGAATTACTAGAGGTTTATAATACTTTACTAATGTCTCAAATTATCCCCAGCAGTATGAGACAAGCTCTGGCAGAGCCACTACGGCTGTAAATGCGTTAACTAGATAAGGGTGTTCCACGGGCTTAAACACAAACATGAACTGCCATTGCATACACTAACTGAATCAAAGTATGGTACATTGAGATGGGCACATGTAAAAACAATGCAACTGTCTGTATTATAGTTACCTATATGTTTCACATTTTATTCTATGCACTGTTATAGCAATCAATTCAACAGAACAGGCCACAATATACATGAATGTACTGTACCTTAATTGCAAACACTGCTGAGACAACTATATGTTGTGACAAGGTAGAAGGTAAACACAATGTTGAGACATGTTTAGGAAGACAATTTGATGTGTTTAATTGATTTTTTTAGAGATTGCTATGCAGTACACACACATAATTACTATAATATTTCTTTCTTTATTTATTTCAAACTAGAATTACAATACCGTTGAGCCGAGGCTCTTTTACAAAGGTTCCACGTCAGCGTGTGCAACAGTCATCATTTTTAGTTACAAACATAACGTCACTGACTTACAGACATGTAATAACCAATACAAAGACTTGAGCTATGAGCAAAACAAGAGGAGGAGGGGGAGTCATTGGGGAGGAGAAGTGAGGGTAGGAGATCAACGAGGGGTAGGATGTGCAGGGGGTAAGGGGGAGTATGGGAGGTGGGTGGGGGTAGGGGCAGGAGTGGAGATACGGGGGAAGGTGGGTGAGGGTGGGAGACAGTGCAGTCAGGGGGCCTTGTCAAGGGAATATGCCAGGTAAAGTGTTAGGGGTGCAAAGACTGATTGTAAGTGCTGGGTGCTGGGGCATGTGCAGCTGGAACGGTGGAAATGTTAAGATGGCAATCACAGGATACAAGCAGTGAGAGGCGCAGCTTGGACTTGAAAAGGCTGAGTGTTGGAGCAGTCACAATGTCGCTGCCAAGAGAGTTGAGCCAGTTGGATGCCCGACAGGCAAATGATCTTTGTCCTTGTGTCGTGCGACATCATGGGATATGTAGTAGATGGGAATTGGATCTCTTTGTAGTGACATTCCTATGTCTAGGCTTAAGGAGGGCACAGACACCAGGTGGGGCAAGTCTCATGATTTTCTTGGCCGTGATGCAGGTTTGGTATTTTATGCGTTTGTCCAGTTGAAGCCATCCAGATTGGGAATAAAGGTCACATGTGTGGGTATGGTGATGTGAGCCAGTGATGAGATGACAGGCCTTATTCAGGAAGGTTGCAATACGTTTCAGAGCAGTTGTAGTTGTAGACCCATATATGATAAGACCATAGTCTATGATGCTGACGATGGAGCTTTGGACAGCCACTGACAATGCTTCTGGGGTTAGGTGTTTCCTGTGCCGGAATAATATACCTAACCTCACATTGGCAGACTTTGCCACATTGCTAATATGAACAGCTTATGAGAGGTGGGGATCAAGGATGATGCCAAGGTACTTGAACTATTGTGTTTGCTCTAGGATGGCTCCTTGTTCGGTTGCAATGGACAGGTGGAGTTGTTTGTTTTTGTTGTGGGGGCTGCAAAAGACCATAGACTTGTTTTTTTTTCTGATTGAAACGCAGTTTATGATTTAGGAACCAGGATTCAATGGAGGAGAAGGCCCGCTGAAGTTTATTTTGTAACTGGTTTGGATCAGGGTCTGAGGTGAGGATCACAGCATCGTCGGTGTAGAGAATTATTTGTTCTGGGCAGCTGTCCGGTAGTGAGTTTAAGAATAGGCTGAAGAGGAGGGGTCCCAGAATGGATCTCTGGGGACTCCAAGCGGACTGATCTAGGGTCGAGAGTGTATCGCGATTCTTACTGTTTGGGACCGTTCTTCAAGGTAGCTCTTAAACCAGCCAATGGTGTTGGTTGACAGCCCAGTGTTCAAGCTGGACAAGTAGGAGGTGGTGATTGACGGTGTTGAAGACTTTAGTTAAGTCAATGTAGATTGAGCCTAGTAGTTCACCGGAATCAAGTGCATTGTGGATTGCGCCGGTGAATTCAAGTAGGGCTGTGGAGGTGCTGTGACCTTTGTGGAACCCATGTTGTTGCTTGCACAGGATGCTGTACGTATCCAGGTATTCTGTGAGCTGGTCCAAGACGATGCGTTCTAGTGCCTTGGAGAGTGGGGGTAGTAGGGAGATAGGTCTGTAGTTATCATGGGCAGTTTTGTCACCACTTTTATGGACTGGGATGACAGTGGCAGATTTCCATCTGTCCAGCAACTGGCTAAGGCTGAGGGAGAGGTTGAAAATTCTGGTCAGAGGAGTAAGCACTTCATCAAGTGTGAGAGACAGGATTTTGAGATCGAGGGAGTCATTACTGAATCTTGATTTACCAAGAGCTATGGTAACGTATTTGCGTACTTGGTGAGCCTTGACTGCTTTGAAGTAGAAGCAGGGGGAGCTGGTGAGAGTAGTGTTCATTCCAGACAGGGGGGCTACACCATCTTTGAAGTAGTCCTGAGGTAGGACAGTGCTGAGGTCAGTAAAGGCTTTGTTAAAGGTATTCGCAATGGTTTTTGGGTTGAGGGTTGTGGTTCTGTTGATGTTGAGTATTGATGGGGGGGTTTTGGGTGGATTCCCAGTGAGTTCTTTTATGTTGTTCCAGAATTCCCGACCATTTCCCCAGGAGTTTGTGAGGGCATGCTTATAGTAGGCGGACTTCATTTGCCGGATGGTTTTGGTGCAGTCATTGCGGGCACGTTTGTAGTTTTGGATGTCATTTTGCTTTCCATATCAAAGTGCATGTACTCAAATGTCAATGTAAATTTACACATTTCATTACAAGTTGTTCTCTTGAAGGAAGATCTTACTGTACAAGTACTAAAAATGGGTGTTAGGTAAAAGCAAACTGAGGTAGGTGTGTTGCTGACGGTATTGCATAGTTCATCTTTTATTGCTGCTCCACCCCAGGCACACACAATATGAAAATCAACAACTCCTTGATATGAAGCAACAGGAATTAGTTTACAAGGACAGAAACAAGTAGGAGACTGAGTAAATGGGTAGACAAGCTTGAGTATGGTAACCCAAATAACATTTCAAAAAGCCTCACTATTATAATTCATTTTTTACAAATGTGTTTGCACAGTTGACAAGTTTTGTAAAAAAATAATAAAAATGGGAGTTATTCCACATATGCCCACAGGAGACATGGATGCACATGGAGGAATTTGAGGCCTGGATGCACCAGTCTGCCCTGCTCTTGAGTCAGAAGATTATGGTGGTGAGGCAGAGGTACTGAGGGTTCCAATGACAGCTGTTGAAGCAGAGGGAACCAACTCTGATGAGGCCAAAGAGGGGCTATTAGAATCATGTGAGCCTTTTCCACCTGTAGCTTCAGGAGAACACTTTGAAGCACTGGAAAAGGAGGAAAGGGGGTACAAGAACCTCCCTGTCCAGCAAAGAGACAGCGCATCTCATCAGAAAACACCAGGCCTGGGAACAAGAGAGCACATATTGGGTAGTTTTGTGTTGGATGGGGAGATGAAGAGGTCTATTCTGGCCAACCCCACAGGCCAGATAAGCATTTGACCACCTCTTGATTTAGCTGAGACTGTCTGTCAGGACATTGCTGATGCCCGGGCACATAGACAGCAGTCAGGCGAAGGTCATGCTGGACTGCCCAGTACCACACTCGCATTGCCTCCTGGCATAGAGGGTATGAGTGAGTGCCTCCCTGTTTGTTCAGGTACCAGACAACAGAAATATTGTCAGTCTGAACCAGGAGGGTCCCCAGACATGGAAGAGGCTGAAAGGCCTAGAGGGCATGCAGCACTGCCCTCATTTCTAACACATTGATGTGCAGAGATGCTTCCAGCTGAGACCATGTTCCCTGGGTCTGATGGTCTCCTAGGTGCGCTCCCCAACCTTGATATAAAGCATCCATTGGAAGGGTCATGGTAGGAGCAGGGAGTTGAAAACTGAAACCCCGTGGAGAGAATGGACAACTCCTGCTACCAAAGAAGTTCCTTCTTTATGTACCTGGACACTAGGATCCTGTGGTCCAGGTTGTCCAGCCACTAATCCCACTGGACACAAAAAGTCCATTGGGTCACACTCTTATGCAGTCTGGTTAGAGGAACTGTAAGGATCGCAGCTGCCTTCAGCCTGAGAAGATGGAGGATAGACTGGGCTGTGGTCTAGCATGAGTTAACCACTAATCTGGCCTTTTCCTGCAGGGTCTCCACTCTTTCTGATGGGAGGAAGGCCCTGCCCTGGACCGTATCCAGCACCACTCCAAACTAATTGTAGGCACTGGGAGGGGAGAGGTAGAACTTAGGATAGTTGACTGTTATTCCAAGTCTGGAAAAGAGGTCCAGGGTGAAGGAGATGGAATTCCACAGACTACTCTGAGATGGGGCTTACACAAGCTAGTCATCCAGATACAGGCACAGTAAGATCCCTCTGTGGCATAGGGCAACAGCAATCACTGCTAGGCACTTGGTAAAAACCTGAGGTGCTGAGGATAGGTCAAAAGGGAAAGCCTTGAATTGTAAATGTTCTCCTGGAAGGCGAATCAAGAAAGTGGTGGTGGGCCCGGAAGACAGGGATGTGCAGGTAAGCATTCCACATGTCCAGCACACAAGGCCAATGGCCTTTGTCGAGTAGGGATAGAAGTCCCTTGATGATTAGCATGTGGAACCTTTTGTATTTGATGTACAGGTCGAGCATGCTGAGGTCCAAGATGGGTCTTAAGTCACCCGTCTTTTTGGGCACTAGGTAGAAACGGAAGTAGTACCCTCTTCCTATCTGTGCCAGAGCCACAGGCTCTATGGCTGACTTTTGCAGAAGAGCCTGGATTTCATTCCCTTTCAGAGACAAGTGCCTTGGAGGATAATGGGAGAGGCCTGGGGTGTTGTCTGGTGGCCTGTTTAGGAACTCTATGGTGTGACATCTTGCTATTAACTGAAGGACCCAAGAGTCCATAGCTATGTCCTGCAATCCCAGAAGGTGGAGGGCAAATCTTCCCCCCACTGGTTCCCCTAGAGGATCTGGAGGAGGTAGGGGGTTCCCCATGAGTCAGGAGGCTGAGGGGAAGGAACTGGCAGCCTCTCCAGGGAGCTTATGGGACTTGGCAGGGGGAGTAGAGGTCCCTGATGCTGGATACCAGCATTCGGTCTGGAGTTTGGCAGGGGTCTCTTTGGTCTGGCATCTCTGTTGCTGACAAAAAGGATGTTTTCCTTTGTAAACCCCTAGGTACATGAAGTGGAGTCATGGATGGATTTACCGCAGTCCTTCAGTTCATCGATAATATCCTTGGCGTCATCTCCGAATAACATGGATCCCCTGAAAGGGGCATCAAGGATGGAGGACTGGACATCTTGTGCCAGGCCAGTAATCCTGAGCCATGAATGTCACCTAATGCAGACAGCAGTGGCTATGGTGTGATCAACTGAGTCTACTGTGTTATAAGTGGCCTGGAGGGCATGACGGCAGGAGAGTTTGGCCATGCTCACTATCTTGGCAATCTCAGCCTTAAGCTCCTGGTCCTGGATAGCTTGCAGCTTGGACTTGAGTGAGGCCAGGGGAGATTTCTGGTAGGAAACCATATGAGCCACATAATTAAGGGACCTGAGGGCACAAGTAGAGGAGGAATGGATCTTGTGACTGAAATTGTCCAGCTGTTTAGACTCCTTATCAGGAGAAGACATGCTCAAATGTTTTGGCTTAGAGGACCGGTCATGGGCAGCTGTGATAACAACCGAATCTGCATTAGGATGGCCAGTAAGGTGTGTGACCCCATTGAGGGGTGGTACATCATGTCTGCCTTTTTTGAAACAGCCAGAATGGAGGAAGGCTGTTGCCAGATAGTGGATGTCAGGGCTTCATGGGGCCCAGTCCAAGGCAGTATGGGCATAGGAGCTGTGTCAGTCATGTCTAGATGCTCCACAAGTCTTTTCTGCTTTGGATCATGTTCCTGGATAGCCAAGCCACCGGCATTTTGCATACTTATGAGGAGTTCTGCAAAGGAAGGGTCCTCTGGAGGGAACTTTGGGGACTCCTTAGGCTTAGGCTCTATAGGTGTATGTGTACCAGAGCTGGAGGATGAGTCAGAGTCAGAGTCTGAAGAGTGCCTGCTGGGGCTCTGAACCATTTTTAGAGGAGTGTCCTGGGTTTTATTTCAGTCCTGCTGTCTAGAGGAGCCTTTTCCAGAAAGGTGAGAATCCACAGGAGAGGCTGATCTATGGGACAGAAAGGAGGCAGGAGTAGAGGCTGCCACTGGTTTCTGATGGTCAAGCTCTGAGGCTAGTTGAGTTCTGGCTTCTTGAATCAGAAGCTGAAACACTTCCTGAATATCAGCCTGAGGCTTCTGTGGAGGCAGAGGCTGAGGAGGAGGTGGTGGAGGAGGAGGCTGGTATAATGGATAGTCCAGCATCTGATAGGAGTAGGGAAAGCCAGAAGGAGCATACCCTTGATTAGATATAGCCTGGTGTCTGGTATTCCGCTACATAATGGGGTTGATGACCAGACATTGGATACCTTGGTGAAGGTTACATTGGGTATTGTGGGGGTCAGATAGCCTGGAACATTGCCCATAGGTCCAGCCAGAGGCACAGCTGAAGGCCCAGCAGGAGCTGGGGCTGAAGGCCTGTCTGGAAGTCCAGAAGGACCAGGCATTGGCCCCATAGGGACTTTTGAAGAGACTGGCACTGGATCTGGATCAGGCATAGGAATGTCCAGCACTGGAAGATTTGGCACCTGTGGGCTGGACAGAAGGCCGTCCAGCATTTGAGGAATGGCTGGAGTGCCAGACACACCCTTAACCAGTGAAGGGACACCTGAAAAAGGGTCACTTGGTGTCGGGGTGTGAGAAGAAGCTGACGGAAGACCCATCGTTGGATTAACAATAGGCCCAGTGGGTGAACCAGGAAGAGACTGAGCCAGCAAAGGAGGGGGAACCTTCTGATTAGTGCCCACCTCTAGCTCTTGATCTTCAGGCAAGCCTGGAAGGTCTGGTTGGGTCAATGAGAGTGAGGAACCCTCTAAATACTATTGCATGTCAGGCAGCTGGCTCAACTCGATGTCAGGGGTATCCTGCAACCCCAGTGGGAGAGTCTCAGCTGTGCAGTCTGCAGAGGAAGTGGGGAGCGACTTATCAGCTGCAGCCGTGCAGACTTCAGAAAAGCTAACATCTGACTTATCAGCCTGGGCCATGCAGACAACAGTGAAGCTGGAGTCCAGCTTACCGGCTGTGACCGTGTGCTCCTCAGTGTGGCTGGAGAGTAACTTATTAACCTGGCTGCTGGCGATAGACCCTGAATAAGATATGAGGCTAAGGAGCAGAATATGGGTTCCATCGTCCAAGAAGAGCCTCGAGTGCACCATGAGTAATGCAAGCAAAGAGGCCATGGTCTGATCCACCTGAGTGGTAGGAGACCTGGCAGTAGGGGAACTTAGCAAAGTAGAGGCCCCTCCAGTGCTAGTGCTGCCCAATGGTCATCGCTAAGTGGATGGAGACCTACCCCAGTCTCGGTACCTCTCCTTGTCATTTTTCTTCTTTTTGGACTCTGGCAATGGAGAAGAAGATTTTTCTTGCAGATTCTGCAGTTCCTTTTCCATAAAAGTTAGGCACTTCTCCAGCAAGTAGGCTTCATGCTTCTTCTGGTGCCTAATACATGTGGCCTGATTGACGGATTGGCAGGGCACACAGTTCTTGACCTGATGTTTGTGGCCTCAGCAGATCATGCAGCGGGAATGCTCATCCTCATGTAGGATCTGGGTGCCACAGGACTTGCACTTCTTTTCAGCACATCACCCAACTGTTCATGTTCCTGAATTGTACCTCCAACTACAGAATAGCAGCTTATTTTAGCGCTCTCTTTATTTAGCCTGGAACAGGGTGCAGTACTATTTAATGCCCTATTGAATTAGCGCATCATCCTCATGTGTAGTTACAGCACTATGCTACCTTTAATATTAGCAATCAGCTTATTTTGGTGCTTTTAGGGATAAGGTCTCCCAAAATGAGAATGAACTGGGGGCACAACAAATAACGGTTTACAGCACACATTTTCTTCTGTTGATATGTTTTATTCATTTTTCATGAGGCCCATATTCAACGTTTCACCTACAAACAAGTAGGCTTCATCAGGAAGTGCCCATTGAATCCTATTAAATATATAAATATACATTTCAATGTTACTGTCCACCATATTTACATATAAATACATTTCTTTAAAATTATGAAAAATAATTTCACATTAAGGTATAACTCACTTCTAATGGTGCCTTTATAACATCCTACTATGTTTGTTTGAATGAATGAAACATGATATGCCTAAAAATAGATGCAAGGAATGACCATATAATAAAGACTGTTCCATTAACTATTTTCCTTATTTCTTAAACACACACCAATAACACCTTCATTTCACCTAATGTAATATCCATTACTATTTCTCATGATGCTATCCAACATTAAAACACACACACACACACACACACACACACACACACATATATATATATATATATATATATATATATATATATATATATATATAGGGATACTCAACCCCTACTGGAAATATTGTCAATATATTTTATTAATGTGATTGACCTGATAACATCACCAGAATGGCGAAGCCAAGAGTGATTTTAATGAGTCAACTGGCATGAGAACAAAAATATTGACAATATTTCCAGTAGGGGTTATGATTCCATTTATGCCATACTCCAAAAAAGTGAACAAAATAAGTAAATTCTTGCCATTTTTTGCCGATTACAAAAAATATAAACAAAATCTATAAATAAAATGCCATTTGTTTTGTAGATATTTTTGTCCTGATCAACTTTTTTCACAAAGTACCATGCTATGATTTTTCATTTTAAAGTTATATGCATTTGTTTGTTGCAAAAAGTGAAACAAATTGAATTGTCTGTAGTTTTTTGCTAATTATAAAAAAACTAAAAGGTATCTATAAATGAAACACCACTCATTTTATAGATATTTTTGTGGTGAACAACTTTCATGCTCGTAGTATCATGCTATCATTTTTCATTTTAAGGTTATTCACATTTGTTTGTTGAAAAAGTAAAACAAAATAGCATTTTCTGCTGTTTTTTTATTATATAAAAAAGTTAGCCATAAATAAAACACCACTCATTTTGTAGATATTTTTGTGTTGAACAACTTTTGTGCTCACAGTACCATGCTGTCATTTTGCATTTTAAAGTTATTCACATTTGTTCATTGAAAAAAGTGAAAAAAAAAACCTTTTGTTGTCTTTCAGCTAATTATATAAAAAGACATAAATAAAACACCACTCATTTTGTAGATATTTTTGTACTGAACAACTTTCGTGCTCACAGTACCATGGTATCATTTTTCGTTTTAAAGTTATTCGCATTTGAATACAGTTACTACTGCTACTGCAGCTGAATATGCAAATGAGTTCCAAATGAGCCAATTTTTACCTACTGTGTGGATAAATTTACCTACAGTGAGGATAAATGAGATATTCTCACTGTAGGGCTGACCACCCTGAGAATATCGAAAATATTTGCCTTTTTTTATCCTCACAGGTATGGCATAAATACATATACACAAACAACACACACACACACACACACACACACACACACACACACACACACACACACATATACAACCCCCAATTCTGTTTTAATTTTCAAAAAGACATAGTATGTACACTGGTATGAGCTAATTGAAACAATATACATAATTCTATGTTGGTTACATAATACAAAAGTGTAATATTAACATTGACACAATTTCTGTGCATTTGTTATCCATAACTGGCTTTTCATTTCTTTACTGTTATTAATGTCATGTATACTATGATTCATTTTAGGCCTTTATTTTGATAAAAAAAAGCCATGTACCTGCTATTGGGAAGACCTCCCTCTCAATATTCAGTTCTTTGAAGTGTCTTCTCCATTAAAGGAGTAAGCTGCTAAGCATCATAAAACTCATGTAAAAATATTAAATGAAGACTCAAAAACTACTAGCAATCTCCCCATATGCTTTACTATTTCTATTTTTCCTTTATTTTTACTTCCTAAGTTTATTTCATATTCTGTTTGCCCTTAGATTTATTTTTATAAAATCACCACTTAAAGAGGAAAGCATACTTTCATAATGATATGTTGTTCAATATTATTGTTCCTGTATTGACCTATTTTCAAACTGTTTCTCTGTATATCAAAAACAACAACAAGAAACTATACCTGACTGTCTGCTTAGAATGTTTTTCTATATCTATATTTTACAAAGCCAAATAGATGCTATACTACCCTTTTCAGCTATCCACATTGTTACATAAAACTCTTACAGATAGAATTATCTTTGGATTTCCTGGATACTTTAAACATATCTTAAATGTACCATATATAGTTAACAGGACTGGGAACATTTAGATATTTTCTATGCTTTTGCTAATGAGTGATATTATTGAGACTCTATGACAGTTTATTTAAGCTCATAATGTACCTTACCCATGGTCTTTTTTTAAAAGCATACTTCTTTGGGACTACCCTGGCTGAAGGGGTACTAGTGGGCATTCTTCACTGCCAAACTCTGGCCTGGTTCCTACAGCTAGGGGGGGGGAACCCACTGTGGGTGGGTATGGAAGCTGAGGTTGCTCAGGTGAACTCTCCTTCGGCATTGCTCTACTCCTCCCTTCCAAAAAATCTGTGAGACCAACTCACCATATCTGCCTCGGTACACACAAGGTACCTAGTCCATAAGAAACTAGATGCCAACCCTTATCCTCTAGCTGAAATGCCCCTCTGGCATAATGGCTCTCTTCAGGTTGATGGAAAGTCCCTCTTTTGGGCAGACTGGGCACGTAGAGGCCTCTTCAAAACTGTGCAGATACTGGACATGGATGTTTTCACCATGCACTCTTTTCAAGATCTAGATGCCAAGTTCCATCTAGGGAAGCTTCATTCTGGCAATATCTACAGTTGTGTAGTGCTATCATGGCCTATCTCAAGAAGCTCCCTGTGGCTAAACATAGAGCTCACACCCCTCTGCCCAAATGGCTCTCAGTCAGGAAGGGCAAGGCTAGTCACATCTATGCTACTCTTCAGCGCCATCTCCCCTCTAGCTCAGGGCAGGCTAAAGTGAAGTGAGAAAAGGCCCTTCAAAAACCACTCACTGATGCTCAATGGCGGGCCTTCTGGCAAAATGCTCACTCTCTTATTCCAGATGCTCGAAGTCAGTTAATTCAAAAATTGCTCCCCTTCTGGTCTGCTGTGAGGGATCTGGTGGAACAAACTCTGGGCTCCGGTGTGGGACTTGACCCTCTGATTTGGATTCTGGGACTCCCCCATGCATCTGCTAAGTTCCAGTGCCAACAGCTGAGGTAGCTTGTCTTCCTTAGTGTGCAAGCCAAGCAGCTTATTCTCTGTCACTGGAGAACTGTAGAGGTCCCCTCCATTACTGAGCTCTACAACTCCCTATCTGTGGTAGCCCAGCTTGACCGCCTGTTTCATGTGGTAGCCAACAGGATGGCACAATGTTATATATGCTGGGCCCCTTAACTAGCATATCTTTCCCCTTGTGCAGGTATAGGGTGAGTGCCTTTGGCCACTGGTCCTAATAGCTTTCAAGATTGAGTGTACTGGATGGTTAACTGCTACCTGTCTACCCCTACCTGTATTGTACAATGGTTAAATTTTCATCGCTGTATAAGCTGCCTATTTCAACTTCAGATTGGGTATGGTGTGCTGTTTGTTGTTGATTTATGTTCTGTTTCCAGGCTGAGATATTGCATCAAGTCTCCCTGAAAATACATGGACACTTTGGCCTGCTAAGAAACTCCTTACTTATGTGTGGGAGCACTGCTGATGCTTTGTCCTACTGTTTTCCTCCTGGGACTTACTTAATGCCATCTATGGCTATGTCATTACTATATGTATTATTTTTTTAAAAGCAATGTCATATAAGTATCACTCTCAGATTGGATTGGATTGTTTTGCAGTTTGATTTTCACAGCCTCCTACTATTTGTTGTATGGTATGTGCCTGTATCTGTTATAAATGCCAATAAAAGGCATTAGCTAAAAAAAAAGCATACTTCTTTTCCGGCTGAAAGTGCCCTATATTCAAGAACAACAAATCATGACTGAGTTACACTTTTAAACTAGTGGTATTTTAGAAAGCATTTAGAAGTGACCCAATGGGCTAGTCTTCTTCTGTTTACCTTTCCTATAATATGTTTCTGAATGCTAAGCTGCCTGCCTGCTTCCTCTGTTTCTCAGACCACTCTTTGGTCTTTTTATAAATGTTGGTAACAATTAAGGGAACTGGCTCAGCTCCACGAGCCCATATTAATGATATAAATGGTTCTATCTATTCTTACTACTTGAAATGGGATATTAAGCAATTAAAAGAAATAGCAAGGCTCCATGTGCTAATGTTAACTCTGTAAATGATTTAATGTGTGCATGTCTCTAAGGATAGCACACATTTAATAATTAAAGAATATATTGCAACTCCTCAGGCTCTTGTTAGAATTGCAGGCGAATCTATTTGTGCTTGTTACTTAACATTGCTTATCTCCATGGGCTAATCTGATACTAACTTGACATTCCCTATTTATTTACTTTTTAGATCAATCACAGAATCAGTTCAAACTTTTACTTTAAATCCCTCAATACTGTCTTTAGTTAATAAATTCTGCACTAAAGCAAGAGGGCTTAATCTTTCACTATCCTCATAATAAAGTTTCCAGTTTAAGCTGATGTCACTAATATCACTCTAGCTTTTTCTGAGTTGGTATTGTTACTTATTTAAATTCTCTACTCTTATGTTAAGTCTATAACTGTGAGCAATTGCTTTATTTTTTTTAAACATCTTTATTAGTTTAATCCACATATTAGACAAACACACATTCATCCTGAGTGAACCCAGGGTCCACAACCCCAAAACTGGTTGTGAAAACTATATACAATGTCAGCTATGTAAATACACAGCTGATGGGGTTATTCCCTCTATTGCAATTACAAATTCTTATTTCAGCTTCATCATAGGGTAACATTATCGGAGATAGTGGAGTATGTCAGGCCAGTCGTGGTGCTGCGCTTAATGCATAACTGACAGTGCGAATCATCGGGGGGGGTGCGGTGGGTACAGCCCCCCGATGAAAGGTAACACAAATCGAATATGTCTATGATTGATCTGAAATAGTCTGACACACTACACTATCTCCTAGTTTGTTTCCTTTTTCATTTTTTCATATTAGTTTTTTTATTGCCCTAATGATGGTAGTTGTGTGATGTGAAGGAGAAGGAAGAGTTGTGGGGGAAGGGGCACAGACCCCCGATAGCTGGGTCAGTTGCCACGAGTGTCTCATCACCGTTACTTCACTTGCCCGAGTAGCGTTACATTACGCTTACCTTTATAGTGGCATGCGACTCCTGTAGCTTTTGCGCTATGCAACATTGGGTGGTCCAACTCTCTCCACTATCGCCACAATATCAGTAGCTAAACTTAAAAGAAAAAAGAGGGGAAAACCCCTAAAACAAAAGTTTTGTTACCCTCTAGATTAGTTATGTGAGCAACTGCTTTATATAGATTTTTTAATCATGCAGTCTGTTAGACCGCAGGATATTTAAGAAAAGCACACAACATTGTGTTCCTGTTTTAAAACTTGTACTTCTTGGTACAGACTTTTAATATTTCAGCCTACTGAATCAGTTAGATCATGACATTATGTGTGTCCTTTTATTTCAACAACAAAGAAAAAAATTAAAAAAATATAAGAAAATAAAAATCCAACTTCTCCTAATATGGATATGAAATATACATAACATGATGTGCATTGCTATATTCCTGTAATGGAGAAATAAGATATCCCATTTTAAATACCTTTATGAATAAAAAGTGAAAAGAACATTAAATGTACTTGCAATGGACTATTATTTTCCTATACTGTATTGTCTGCAACATATATCTCCCAGTATTTATTTAACAGTAGAGAAAGGTGAAAAAGCCAAAAAGTTATGATACAGAAATGGAAACAAAAAAGTTTATAAATATACCATTCTCAATTATTCTGTGCTATATAAGATGAATAATAAGTTTCTAAATCTAATGGCAGAAAACTCGTAAATCCATTACAAAAATAGACTATGTTACCTGAAACAATATAGATCTTAGTAATACTAAAACTATTACATTATAATAATACAAAAACCTAATACAACATAAACAGTAAAGAGGAAAAATGAAAGGGAGGCCAAGGGGCTAGATCAAAGGGCAAGAGGATAAACCCATCATTTCCTACAGCTATTCCAGTTAATGTCTCTGTTTAATCCTATTCTGGGATCCAGTGCTCCCATTTCACAAATCCATTTTGTTTCAACCTTTTCTAATGTATTAACAAAATTGCCACCTCTCTCTGAAGGCTGTACCACCTCTAATCCCCAGAATCTAAGAGAAGCTCCTGTGTGTCCTGCCTCAATAAAGTGTTCAGCTACTGGAGTGTTGATCTTATTTCAAATATTAGAATTATGTTCCTGTATTTGCTGCTTTAACATTCTAGTAGTCATACCTATATATATTTTATCACACAGACATTCTAAGATATATATGACCCCAGCTGTGTCACATGTTATAAACTGCTTAATAGGGTAGTCTTTGTTGGTAAATTGATGCATGCAGTTTTTCTTTTTACTGGTATGATCACAAACAGAACAGTGTCCACAAGGTGTCATTCCAGGACTTAAAGGTCCTAAAAGTAATTGTCTCTCTAATGATTGTTTTCCCTGAGAGTGATCTGTGTGTGCCAACTTGTCTTTAAGGGTTTGAACTTTCTTCTCAACTACTAAAGGGGGCTGTTAAAAAAATTTACTCATGCTTTGAACTGTCTATAATAAATACCAGCACTTGTTTAATATTACTCTAATCACCCCATCTTATGATTGTGTCTTGAGCCGAACACCATTCTACAGTTTGTTTCCGTTTTAACGCTTTGTCAGTTAAGCTAATATAGCGGAAACAAACTGAAAGCTAATATTTCCTGCTATACAGTATATCCCATGCTGTAAATTGGTCACTGTCATTTATTTTCTTCCCCTTTCTTCTTTATATCCCTCAGGATCTCTGTGTTAGACCTGTTTATGTTAAACCTGTTTATACTGTGTTTACTATGTAATTGTTTGACCTGGTGTTCTGTTTTCTTTTTATGCTTAACTGGACGTTTGTGTAAACAGACATTTTTGATCACATACTTTTCAGTATAAAATAAAGATTGATTGATTGACTGATTGATTAAAAACTGGACTGATAGACCTGAACCACAACAGTTCTGTAAAAATTCAAACTGGCCATACTGAGTGCAGCTTGTACAAATACTGCTGATCCGGTCACTCAGGCTGAACTGTTTAGTCTAACTTTTATGTATCTGGTACTCTTCTGGAAGTCTGTTTTTCAGTCCTCCCTTGGCATGGTTGAAAATGGAACTGTCAGGACCAGACCAGATAGATAAAAGCCAGACCAGATCATTTGAAGTTAGTGGATCACTGATATTTGCACAAGCTGTGCCCTGTCCAGATTTTACAGGAGTGGTCCGGGTCTCGTGATCTGTTTTTACCTATACCTCACTGCATGTGGCTTAGTGACATACTGTACAGATGGATACAAAGTCTAACCCATTGAAGGTTGAAGATTCAGAAAACCATTATGCTGAAAATAGCAAGACTCACACAATTCCTGATACTCCACACTTAGTCCTCAACCAAAGTCATGATCAAATACTGGTGCCTCTGCATCCACACCATTAAACTTTTAATGCCATCATGCCTCTTCTGCTGCCATGAGCTCCCCATCCATGAAGCCCCATTCTGCTTGTGGCAGCCCCCCCAAACCAGGTAATTTTCCAAGGAGCAGCTTTTTACACCACATCAACTAAATTACTGCTAAACTCCTTATTTATAAACATTTTGTTGAGAAATGTTTGTTTTAGTATATCCATGGTCAGGAAAAAATAATTTGTAAAGAAAAGCAAAGCCGCCATTTATCAGTTCATTTAATCACAATACAGCATGTTATGAACTGATCAGATTCTATGCATAACCTAAGTCAAACAAAAATTACATACACACACACACACACATATGCCTACCTATTTGCAAGTGAAGGAAATGTGGTTATTATCATTCAGTTGTAAACACTTATAGTCACAAATTGCAGGTTAAGAACATTCAGTAGAATATAAACAGTAGCCCAGAACTGCCTGCCTGAGAAAATGAGATTGGTGTGTTATTTGGAAACAGGTATCACTGGGACTCTTTGCTATGGAATGTCCTGCAAAGTAGCAGAATGACTGCTTATAGGATGATGGTGTCAGATGGCTTAATGAGGACACAGCAGAGCTTATTTATGATGCAGAAAGCTCCAGGACGTGTTTAACCCATTCTACTTCAAGTAGCTTTCTATAATGTCTGTATTATCCATTGGTAATCTGACACAGAATGATTGCCAGAAGATAATGAGTTAACTTTCTGTGGGCTCAATTAACTCCTCAAGCTGGAGGAAAAATAGTGCTCTACAGCTTCCTATACACACACAGGCAGCGTAATAATGAGGCTTCAGTGGAAGAATGTATTTTTATTACTCTATCATGTTTGGTAACAAAAATGACATCAGCCCTTTTCTAAATGCAAAACATCTGCTGGGCTACACCCACAGCCCTAAAAAAGGCCTTTTAGTACTGATGTACAAATCAGGGGATAGAGAGATTTTATCAAATTGGAGACTGATTACATTGCTAAATGCAGATTTTAAGAGTTTTACTAAACTGAGTAATAGATTAGCTGCAGCCACATTGTATATTACACACCCTTCACAAACATGTGCAGTACAAGGGAGCTCTATATTGGACAACCTGATTTTACTCAGTGATACATTAGAAAAGGGCCAAGAGGGTGAGCTTACAGACTTTCTTTTGACTATTGATCAAGCAAAGGCTTTTGACAAAGTTCCCCATAAATACCTCTGGGCTTGTTTGATAGTTTATGGTTTCCCTGAAACATTCATAAGGGTACTACACGCATGTCATAAAGGTACCACAACAATTCTGTTAGTTAGTGGGTGGATGGGTAAAGACATTCTTGTATATAGAGGTGTTCAGCAGGGGTGCCCTCTTAGCCCTGTTTTGTATGTGATTTCCATAGATTCACTCTTGCATAGATTAAATAGGTCCCCCCTTTTAACAGGTTTGTCTTTTTCAAGTACTGGTCCTGAACTTAGGACGTTAGCTTATGCGGATTATTTAGTTTTGGTTATGGCTGATTTACCTTCTTGCTCACAAGTGAATTTGGAACTACAGACTTATGCAACAGTAGCTGGCTCTGGTATTAATTTTGAGAAAAGTAAATTTATAATTATTGTAGTTTCTTACACAGATTTGAATGAAACAATTGGTATCTCAGTAATAAAAGAACCAAGTAAAATACTTGGTTTGTTATTTGGTGCAGGGGATCTGGCCACACTTAATTGGCAGCATTTTTTGAAAAGACATAGTTAAAAGTTTTATCTTGGAATACATGGAAATTGGCAAAACAGAAAAGGATATTCATGATCAAAACCTTTCTATTGTCTTTATTTTTACATCATAGTGTGTTTTTGCACTTCCTCAATCATTGGAAACTAGTGCATATAGTTGTTTTTTTCACATGTGGTTGGGGCAGCAGGCTTAACCCTATAAAATGGGACATTTTGTATAGACCTGTCACCCAAGGAGGCCCTAATATGGTAAACCCCATCCCTTTCTTCTCTTCTATGTTTGTGGCCTACAACTTTTGGCCCCTATTACAACAAGGGAGTAAGATTTGGGGCCCATGGATCCTGGACAGACTAGGGAATTTTCTTATGGCATGGCAAATAGATGCCATCATCCCCAAACAAAAATCGCTAGCATTTATACCTGCTTCTTATAGACTCTGCTTTAGTAAAATTAAGCTATGGGCACTTGCAACATTTTAGGTCACTACTTTATCCAGAAAAAATCTTTATTCTTATAGTATGGATATTTTTTTTGTAGAAAAAACACATTTTTCTGATCAGGTAACTCAGGAACTGTCATAAATTTCTAAAATGATCACTTCCCCTTGTACTCCAGCATGTATGTGGGATGTGAATTGGTTATCTCTACATTACAAACTTAATGTAAAGGGAGATCTAAAACACAAACCCATTACTAAAATATTTTGTCCCAGACATACCTGCTTCACACAGATTAAAACAATTTCCCATTTGTTTTTTGAGTGCCCTTATATTCAGAAGTTTTGGATGTTATTAAAAACCAAATGGCCAAGTGCAGATAAGTTGCCTGAGCTGATTAAGTCTTAGGGACAGTGATCATGTTTTCATTTAACTCCTCTTGGTAATAAAGATAAAGGACAACATAATTGCAGAAAATGTACTAATCATAAAGTGAATAGTGTCTAAATCTTGCATTTTACAAAGTTTGTCCAATGGTGTCAGAGGCTCATTAAAGGTACAACTCAACAGTGCTCACTGGTAATAAATAAACATTACTGCAACGTATGATAGGGCCAGGCACTACCACTTATGACAGTGGCTGGACCATGCCCATACTGACTCCCCCTGTTTGAGCACCTATGGCTGATACATACAGGCAGTGTTCTGTAACCTGAAGAGGCCCAAGTTACTGCCCTCCTTGATGGTGTGGCTACTGAGGTATGCTGCTGCACACTGTTTCTGGCCACCCAAGGATCTTAAGGGAACTTGTTGAGGCTTTGGCAGATCTCCTGGCAGACTTGTTTAACACCTCTCTGGTGTTAGAGATTGTGCACTGGAACTGGAGAACTGAACATGTGGTGCCTCTCCATAACAGCGGGCCAAAGGATGAACCAGGGAACTACAGGTCAGTCAGCCTGACCTCAGTAGTGGCAAGCTGATACAGACCATCCTGAAAGAGAGATTGGTGAGCTTTCTGGAGGATAATGGGCTCCAGGATGTGAGGCAGCATGGGTTTATGTTGGGGAGGTCCTATCAGACTAACCAAATAGACTTCTTTTTCTGGGTTACCAGGACAGTGGACAAGGTCCAAACAGTTGATGTCCTACATTTGGACTTTAGCAAGGCTTTGACTCTATACCTCATAGGAAACTGGTCAGGAAGCCAGAAGACCTGAATGTGAGGGCTAGGCTTGTTGGACAGAAGCCACAAGGTGGTAGTTGGGATGGGGGGATTCTCAGGAGCTATGCCTGTGACCAGTAGAGTCCCACAGAGCTCTGCGCTCTGTCCAGTGTTGTTTAACATATTCATAAGTGACATTGAGCATGGAATCATGGGTAAGATCTGCTTCTTACCAGAAACACATGGAAGGTTGGCCATGCAGAAGGGGAGACAGGAACTCAAGGAAGACCTGGCAGAGTTAGAGAAGTCTTTTGGCATTTTGCAGCTAAAAAGTGTAAAGTTATACAGTTGAGGGTGAAAAACCCATGAACCAAATGCTGGTTGGGTGGTGTGCAGGTAACCAGGTCAGAGGAAGAAAAGGACCTGGGTGTAATTATCATGAGTGAACTGAAACTCTGGGCACACTGCAGAGAAGCTGCAGACAAAACAAATCAATTGCTGGGCTGCATAGCCTGGGGAATTACCAGCAAGAAGGTAGAGGTCATTCTGCCACTGTACAGGTCTCTAGTGAAACCACACCTAAAGCACAGTGTGCGATATTGGTGTCCTTATTTTAAGACAGATCACAGCTTGCTGGAAACAGTCCAGAGAAGGGCAACCAAGATGATCTAGGGCCAGCAAGGCAACACCAACAAGGAGAGGCTCAGGTGTCTCAACATGTAGACTGCTGATGACAAAAGGGAGATGGAGGACATGACTGAAGCCATCAAATACCTTAAAGGTATAAATAGGGTGAGCACTGTGAGCCTGTCCAGAATTAGTGGAAACAATACCGCTAGGCATAACTGGCAGAAGTGGTAGGAGAAAGATTTGAGAGGGAGATGAGGGGGCATGTTTTCATCAAGAGAGTGATAGCTAAGTGGAATGAATTGCTGGAGGAGGTGGCATCCCTAAAAATGGTGGACAGCTTCAGGTGGGGTTGGGACAGGTTGAGGGAGAAAGTTGCAGGTAGAATGGGAAAACAGTGATGGAGGGGATATTTGAGAGGGGTCAAGGGGGATATGGGGGGGCAGTTCTCTCTGGAAACACAGTGGGAACTGCACACTTAAGCAGACAATATAGACCACAAAGCCTTTATCTGCTGGCAAATTCATATGTTCATATGTTCGTGTACTCTGTAACTATGTATATTTGTTCTGTAAATATGTATATTTGTAAATAATGAGAATTTTGTATATTTGTGTATCCCACTGTATATTACTTTGTAATTCATATATTTCTGCACACATTGTTGTAATCTCTCTATTCAATGTTTTATATTGCACTGTGGTGTATTGTATTTCTCTTCTGGGTTGCTCCTGAAAAAGTGACTGCATGATCTCAGCAGGCTTACTTGGTTACCAAAATTCTAATAAATAATAAATAAATAAATGCTCAGGGCCATCACATGGCTTGGTCCTCATTCAGTTGTGGTGGTACAGTGTCTGTTGTGGCCATCTTCTCCTTTGTCCTTCATTTGTTATTGTTATACCTCTTCAGGTTTGCCCTTATTGTGGGTTTCACAGGGCCTACGACATTGACCTTTGCAGCCACTTCATCCTAGGCCTGTTTCCTATGTTCCCGCAGTTCCTTGTCCCCACCTCTGGATAGAAGCAGGGCAGGTTGGACTTCCACTTTCTGTATTAGGATATGAGTTTTCACCTCTGTAAAATTCTTCCTGTGGCTGAGTTTGTAAGCCCTTGCTTCTGTTCTTTCTTCTGCTATTTTGTTTGATGCAAATTCTGTCATTCTTGCCACATGCGTTAGATATTTGCTCCAGAGGCCTTCTTGCATTATTTCTGTGGACTTTGCCATGGTGATAGATTTTCTTTCAAAATACAGCGCCATATTTGACACACCAGATATTGATGCAAGGGGCTTGTAGACACTTGTGTTGGTGTAAAGTGAAAATCTGTCTGATGAAGTTTGGGGAATCAAAAGTAAAGAACAGGGATTGGGGAAGCAGCTACCAGTTGCAGGAGTTAGAAACAACGGGACAGATTTTCAAAGGGCCCTTAGACTGACTCAAGGCTGTATCAATGAGTGCCACTCATCAATGTGTGATGCATCAAGCACAGTGCACTGTATTTTGAAGGAATTTGTTGCCATGCAAAGTCCCCAAAAATGACATAAGAGGGCTGCTGAGGCATACATTTAATGCATGTAGCAAGAATGATGAAAGCTGCTTTAAAAGAAACGGGGGAAGAAAGTATGGATGTGATGGCGGACAAACGCATCCACAAGACTAATTTTACTGAGGGTGAAACTGATATCCTAACAGAAGAGGCAGATGCCCAGCATGTCTTGAGCCTATCCTGGGGTCAGCAAAATGAGCTGCAGGACTGCAGGAAACAGATCTGGGATGAAGTGGCCACAAAGGTCAATGCTGTAGGCCCTGTATGGTGCATGATAAGGGCACTCCACAAAATGTACAATGATATCAAACAGAGGTCAGAGGAGAAGCTGGCCCACTATAGACACTGTACCAACACAGCTGGAGGAGGACTGAGCCAGGCATTGGTCATGAGTAGCTAGGAACCATGTGTGGCAACACACCTCAGTAGCCGCATCATCAAGGGGGATAGTAACCAAGATCTCTTCAGGCTACAGAATAACTGCGGGTATGTATCAGGTATAGGTACTGAAATAGGAGGAGCTAGTATGGGCATGACCATGCCACTATCATAAGAAGTAGTGCTTGACCCTATCAGATGTTGCAATAATGTTAATTTAATACCAGGGAGCAGTTTTGTGCCTTTAAAGCAGCAGTATTTGTTGATCAGTAAAAACATTCATCATATAGTTTATATCAAAAGGTGCATTCCTGATATCCTAAGATTCATGCACAGTTGTAGTGTTCTCAGGCATTGTTGTAATTAATGACTCATGTCATTTAAGATGGCCAACACTTGCAGTTGTCAAGAATCTCTTCCACTGAGGTTACCTCTGGAATGTACGTGCTAGATTCATACTGCAGATGTTTTATGATGGTATTGCCACATGTTTCTGAAGATAAACAGCACAGCACTACCACAATATTTAATTAATTGTTCATGGCAGGCACAGCGTGGAAGTGGGGATGATGACATTCTTCAAAGTCCCATACCTTGGTTCAGGAAAGAAAGAAAACAAAATGAAAAAGGTATGTCCTGATTTTTTTTGTCAGTCAAATGTTATTGCTATCAATATGGTTATTAACAAATTCTGCTGCTTTAAAATGCAGCATGTGCAGTACACTGTGTCACTTGCCAATCACGACCTTTTCAGCTTGCAGGGTGTCAGCTGAATACTGGAATGTAAAGGCTTGAGTAAGGTAAGGTAGGTAAGGATTTTTTGTTCGGCCATAAATAAAGGTCATTACAAACATGATACATATTTAAAAAATGCACATCAATATATATAGTAAATCACACAAATGATAGCAGTGGTTTTCTGACAACTTAAAATATGCTGAATAACAGTGAAAAACCTGTTCATTTCTGTACACATTTGATAACAAGGTAGCAAACAAGAAAAGTGCTAAAATATCTGTAAGCAGCAGTCAGTTGTTAAAATATGCATCTTGAGTTAGTTTGCTCCTAGGTTAATGTTATAAAATAAACGTTGCATTCTATTTTATAATACATTCAGAAGCTTTGCCTTCTTCATGTTGGTCATTTTAATATAACATATAATATAATTAATTAAGCCCAACTAAATCATTTTTCATGCTGGAGGAAGCCTATTCTAACTTCTACAGAAATGGACAGATAATCAGTCCAAGCCAACATTCAGAAAGTGGAGCCAGAAGATAGAGATTAGGCCAAGGGTGGCCAAGTGGCGCCATATAGAATTAATCTGTTCCACAGAGTTTACCATACACAATCACATCCTGTCCCATCTGTACCTATCTGGTAACCAACTGGACATGCTGAATTTATGGTGTAAATCCATCAGGGTACCATGCAGTGCATGCAGCTCCATACCCTACAGACCACCTCCTTTCTGGCCACTCATGTCAGCCATTTCCGAGGCACTTAGTGAGACTACGTGTTGCAAGAGGGGCCTGTCTGATTACACCATGTCCCAACTATGCCTAACTGGTAGCCAGTCTAAAGGCTTAAGTAGTGTTGAGTAGGTGAGATGGGCTTATGGGCTGTAGCCTGATTTAAGATTGTAAAAAAACAAAAGGAAGACCCAGGCCTTCAGGGAGACATCATTGAACTAGGCACAGGAAGCTACTACTAGTTGTTGCGGGGGGGGGGGTATTTACTCCACAAGTTACAAATATTAGCGAAAAATGGAGGCTATTGTGAGTGAACACACTCAATGGGTTTGTGTAGAGGACAGAAATTGCCCTTTGTAAGCATGGCCATACCACTCTTCAAACTGTCCTGTGACCAATGGTATCAGGTTGCCCCTCCCACCCCACCTGTGCAGTGAAACATAGTGGCATGTAGAGCAACACAGTCAAAGAGCAGTCCTATCTAAAGCCAGAGTGGCTGTGTGAATGTCACACAACAACAGTGCTCATGCTGGTGTAAGTTTTGCCAAAATTCCCCTCACCCCACACCCCCCGCTGGTAGCATCACTCCCATCCCCCCAGGTTCTGAGAACTGCCAACAATCTGAACAATGGTACCCATGATGCCATGCATACACATGCACATCAAAGCACCTCAAGACCCCCAAGCTAAGCGGCACCACTTACCACCCCAGATCCAAGCCCTGGCAGAGCCAGGACAAAGGTACCCACAATATCATGCACACATCATAACACCCCAGGCCTCCCGGTTGGCGCACTGCTCCTTACCAGTCCCAAGCACTGCCATCATCTCTTGCTTGATATCGAGCTCATCTACACCACCTTCTAATGGCCAAGATGTGAGCCATTAGAGCTGCTGCTCCTAGCATGTTGTCATTTCACAACTGTGTTGCTTGTGCTCCAGCAGTAATGCCTCAGTTGAGAATAAATTATGCTTGCATTCTGTAGGTCTATTTATATGCAATAGTGCCCATTTATACCAGCTCTGGCTAGTCCAGTAGCTACACATAATGTCTGAGACAAAAGTAGGGACCATATTCTTTGAAATTCACAAAAAAGGGGATGGTGCATAATTTATTTGATGGAACCATCCTTCTTACATGGTGTAGGCAGTTTATTTGACATAAGGAAGGTGCAGGCCAGTCTGATGCAGGGAGCACATAATTTGATGCAAAAACCATTAGAAAATCGGGAATGATGCAAGCTTTGTGCATTCTGGCCCTTGCGTCATTCTTTTTGATGCAACCACCATGTGTCATTCTATGCCCTTTGAAAATACACTCACAGTTTCCCAATGAAACAGACAGTTGAGCTGAACAGCAAAAACATAGTAGTCCCCTAGTTGGAGCAAGGAAGCACAAAGTGTCAACAATTCTAACTTGATTTTAAGATATATAACAATCACACCCAATCAAATTGACTATCCTTCAACCCAGATACACTTGCAAGTTTATGACATAGAGGTTACTCTGAATATGAGTTGTGGGAAGCAATGGTCTGCAGCACCAATATAGAGTAATTCTGTCTATTCCAATGGAATAGGTTTGACGGAAAAAGGACTAGGTGGCTTTTTTCAAGGGACTGTGTCACTGTAAAGAACAAAGAGGATATGGGGGGGGGGGACACCAGTTCCACTAACTCTCTCAAAATAAACTGAAAGAGAAAACTGGGGAGAGCAAAATAGTAACCCAAGGAGGAATCACAGGACTGCAATCAACTCAAATCACCTTACCGGATGATGTAGTTGTTAAAGATTTGTGAAGCTGACAATCTTCAATAATTAATTTGCAATGTTTGCTAACTTCATGAAGTATAATGTGTCAACTGAAATGTTTTCAGCATGTGAAGGGGCACCCATGTAAACTCATGCCAATTCACCTGCAAGTTGCCACTTGACAGTCACATTACCTTAAAACTTATTGTGAATTTCAACATTTGAAGAAAGTGGGAACTTTCTGAATGATTCACAATTGGGTGAATTTTGTCACTTCACTGGAGCTTCAACAGTGAAGAAAAACTTTGCAACATCTATACTGACATTTGCTTTGTAAATGTCAAAATTTTGCAAGAATTCTGGAGGCACTACATTTTGTTTTACAACTGTATAAACCTCTGAGAACATTTTGTCAATAATAAGTTTTGTTATTTCACTGTAATTATAAAACAGATTATCTATTTTTTTCCAGTTTTCTTAGATACCGGGGTACTTCAACATTGGATATACAGTACATGTTACATTTCAGATCTATACCTGCCAAAGCAAAGATACAAACATCCACATTTTTGAATATTTTCAAGAAATGTCACAGATAATTACATAATGAAACTATGAACCCTATAACTTAACATTTCTAAAAATGTTTAAACCAAATCCGTCCATATTTACTCAGTTCAATACCCCTTTGAAAAGTTGTTTTATACCCTTTCAAAAATGTTATGAATGCTGTTTTTCACATCTCCTACTCCAAAGGAGACTGAGTTAAAAGCAAATAAAAATGTTCACTAAATCTCCACCCCAAAAATAAAATGGCAGATTTTAAGCCCCATTCATTTTTAAATGATATATCCAAATGTCACAATCATTGTTATGACTGTAGCTATGTATATTTATACCATGGGGGATAAAAAAAGACATTTCAAAATTCCATGAAATTCCAATTAAATTCCAAGGAGTTATGTGGAATGTCACAGAACTCCATCAGAATTTCACAAATTTGGAATTTTTGAATTCCTTACATCTCTGTGCATACGTCACAATCTTTCACCACCCAAACAAGTGACATGATGTGTGACAAATGGGGAAAATGTGTGATATATAATCAAACGGTAGCATGACTGCTCCGCGAATATCATTAGTGTGTGGTCAATAATGCGTAGCAAAAAGCACAAAAGATGCATGCTCTATGGTGACATAATACCGATGTCTGGTAGCATGCTATAGGCATATCTGCTTCCATCCTGGCTGAGCACTCTAAATATGTAGATGTGCATTGTACTACTAAGCTGACAGCGTGGCTTAGAGGATAGAGTGACAGCATATGAGTAGATGGGCTACACCGAGATTACGGTTTGAGTCTGATATCCCCATCAAATCTTTTATTTTTCTTTCTGTTTTTTTATATATGTGTGCTGTTTTTTTCAGATATGCATTTAAGGGTGGTGTGGGGGGTGATTCCACCTCACACAGTGAAACCATGCTGATTTGAAAACTGTCTCTTTTCTTTGAATTATGTACAATCTCAGAGCTGATTATATTAAGTATGGGTAGGTTTGGGGATTGAAGACCCCCAATTAAAAACTACTGAACATACACAACACTACTTTACTAATTATGGCCATGTAAAGAAAATGTGCTGCTTTTCTGTGGTTGTTTTCTGGAGGTGCTGTTACAGGCGGTTGCATTGAGTTGAGTTTCAATGTATTTTATCAGTGTGGTATTGCCAGCATGTTGAATTTGCTGCTCAGATTTGTACCTCATTGATATGAGTTTCACGGAGTTGTCAGAGATCCTAATCAAACATGATATTGTAAGCTCAGAGTACAATTGACATCACTGCACTTATGTTTATATTTTTGGCTATTGATATAGTATCATAAATTGTTATGAATTTCTGCATTCAGGTTTCAGTGGCAAAAGTGAATATAAAAATATTGTATTCTCTATGTAGGACAGACAGTTCTGCAAGGTAAAATGAGTGCTGCACCTCATAATGTGTGACGGTTAAGAAATATGACTCTGTGCAGTGCTAAGTGAGACACTAATGGTTGCACGTTTACAAAGTAAAGTCCCCTACTGGACAGAGCAGATAAGCCACCTGGAAAGAATATTAAGCAGCACAAGAATAACATGTCAATTAGGATAGAACAAAAGTGTTAGCGGTGGGAGCACTAAAGTGTTATTATAGTAGTGCAGCAGTGCCATTATAGTTAGGGTTGAGTAGGCAACTTTACACCATAAAAATTTGCACGTGTGGTCTGTGTGTGTGTGTGTGGTCTCTTGATTTGCCATCTCTTGATCCAGTTGGATGTGCAGATTCCAAGATCCAATAAGTGCATTTACAGGAAAAATATGGGGTTCTTGCTGTATATTTTGTCATTGCCTACAGCATAGATGGCTTGGAATTTTGTTCTGAAATTTTCAGGGCAGAAAGGGCTTGCACCAGATGGTGGAAAGGGCTTGCTGCAGAATGGTGTCTTTCATTGCTTTGATGAAAACATATTAATCCTTTCCCAAGTTATAAGGATTTAAAATATTAGTTCTGAGCATGCTCAGTAGGATATTTTGGATAGATGTTTGATATGAAAGAAGAATTTGGCCATATGAAAGAGGATTTCTCATTGGTGAGGGGTTAATCTTCTTTTGTGAGAGAAAATTCTTCTTTTATATGGTGGCCATTGTGTTTCCATTTTTTCCCATGCAAATTATGCCCTGCAGAGACACCAACACATGACTATAGCTAAAATGGACATGTTTAGCTGGATTATTGACTTATATTTTTGGAAAATGAACTGCAAAATGCTTTTGGAACATTTTAAAAATCTCTTTCATGAGACAATTTTCTTCTTTCATGTGAAACACACATAGAAACATAGAAAGTGACAGCAGAAGGGGACCATATAACCCATTAATTCTGTTGCTATTCAGTGTTATGGTGCCCTTGAATCTATCCCATGTGTTATTGAAAGTTTCCACTTTTTTTGCCTCTACCACAGCCTGTGGATGGGAATTCCAGGCATCTGTCACTCTCTCACTAAAGAAGAATGTGTGTGTTTTGCCTCTAAATCTGCGCCCCTCTAGCTTCATGTTGTGCTCCCTGGTTCTATGATTTTTGATACGGAACAGATCCTGAACATGCACCCTGTTTATTCCTTTTAGGAATTTGAATGTCTCGATCATGTCTCCCCTCTCCCTCCGCTGCTCCAGGGAGTACATGTTAAAGTCACGCAGATGCTCATCATAAGATTTGTTGTACAGTCTGTATATCATTTTTGTAGCTGTCCTCTGCACTGCCTCCAGTATGTTAACATCTCTCTTAAGATGTGGTCTCCAGAACTGGATGCCATATTCCAGGAGTGGTCTCACCAGTGATCTATAGAATGGCAGGATGGCCTCCCCTTTTCTGCTGGTAATCCCCCTGCCTATGCACCCCAATTTACCATTTGTTTGCAATGCCGCTTTCTCACATTGCTTGGACATTTTAAGGTCATCTTTTATAATTATTTCCAGATCTCTTTCCTGTTTTGAGGATTCCAGTTTTTCTCCCACTAGGTACTAATCTTCTCCTGGGCTAACCATTCCAAAATGCATGATTTTGCATTTTTAAGCATTAAAAATTAGTTGCCATGTTTTTGACCACATTTTCAGAGCCTTAAGGTCAGCCTTCATCTTCTCCACTCCACCTGGAGTGTCTGCCCTATTGCGTATCTTTGTGTCATCTATGAACATACTCACTTTACCCTCCAGTCCATCAGAAATGTCATTAATAAAAACATTGAACAGGACTGGTCCAAGCACTGAACCCTGTGGCACTACACTAGCTACACCTCTTTCCTCTTAAAGTGAGCCATTGACTGGTTCTCTCTGTGTCCTCCCAGTAAGCCAGCTTCATACCCAGTTTACCATCTGATTCCCTACTCCAATGCCATTTAACTTGTTTAATAGCTTTCTATGTGGGACTAAGTCGAAGGTCTTGCTGAAATCCAGGTATACCACATCCACAGCACCTTCTAGGTTTACTATTTTTGTCAGCCAGTTGAAAAAGTCAATCAGATTAGTTTGGCATGACCTTCCTGTGGTAAAGCTGTACTGTTTTGTGTCTAATTTGCTGTTGTCCTCAAGAAAGGATATAATCTTCTCCTTGAGAAGGGTTTCCATTGTTTTACCCACAATTGTGGTGAGGCTTACAGGCCTGTAGTTGTTTGCTCTCTCCTTGCTTCCACGTTTGTGTAGAGAAATAACTGTGACCTTTTTCCAGTCTTGTGGGACCTTGTCCAGGTCAAATGATACGTTAAATAGATCAGCCAGTGGAGCCTCCAATTCCTCCCTTAGTTCTCTCTCTCTGGTCCCATGGCCTTCTTTATATTGATTTTCTCCAGTTTCTTAAATACTGCTTCCTTTGTAAAGGGACCTGAGTATACTCCATCATCACCTTTATTGCCTCCGGTAATGGTGGGTCTGTAGCCATCCTGCTCCTTTGTGAATATGGAAAAGAAATATCTGTTTAGGATTTTTGCTTTGTCCTTGCTGTTCTCAATTTCCCTCACATCTTCCTTAGTGAGTCTGACAATACCCCCTGTTTTCTTTCTCTTTTCATTTATATATTTGTAGAAGGTTTTATCTCTTCTTTTTCTTCCTTGGCTAGCCTCTCCTCACTTGTTGCCTTTGCTTTTCTAATTTCCTTGTTTGCTTCCCTTTGTTTTTCTTTGTAGTCTTCCATGTCCCTGTTGGATCTTGTTTTTTTGTATTTCCTGAATGCAACAATTTTCTCCCTGACTTTGGTAGCTAATTCCTTAGAAAACCAGAGTGGGTTTCTTTTTTCTTTTTCTTTTTGCTTTGCTCACCCTTTTTATGCAATGATTTGCAGTTTGTAGTATAGCCATTTTGAGATGTGCCCAGTATTCTTCAACATCCCTCCCCTGCACACTATTTGCAAGTATCTCTTTGAGACATTCCTTAATTTTGATAAAATCTGCTCATCTAATGTCCATGACTTTAGTTTTTGAGTGCTTAGTTTCAATTTTTGTCCTAACATTAAACCACACCATGCAGTGGTCACTGGATCCCAGGTGGCTTCCCACTTCTATTTCCGAGACATTGTCCCCGTTTGTTAGCAACAGGTCAAGAACAGCATCTCCCCTTGTTGGGACCTTTACAAGTTGCTTCAGGCCTGATATATGCAGATCCTCCAGAAAGTCTTTGCTTCTGGTTGAACTTGCTGTATGGGTACCCAAATTTATATAGCGTAAATTGAAGTCCCCCACCACTATCATTTCCTCTTTATCACTTATTTTGTGATGGTTTCCAATATTTCCTTGTCTCCCTCTAACCCTGTTGCTGGTGATTAGTAAAATACTCCTACCCATGTTATTGCTCCATTACTAGCCTCCTGAGTGACCCAAAGTGACTCAGTTTCTACGTTGTCACTTTGGGTTACAGTTGCTTTGTTGCCTTCCTTTATATATAAAGCTATTCCCCCCTTTTCACCCAGTTCTGTCCTTCCAGAAGAGACAGTTTACTGGGATAGTCATTTACCAGTCATGGTTATTATTTAAACAGGTTTCAGTGATGGTAATCCAGTCCAGATCAGCTTTAGTGATGATAGCAGTGAGGTCAGCTATTTCATTTGAAAGGTTCCTTGTGTTACTGAACATAGCTTTCCAAACTTGATGCCCCCTTTTCTGGTGTCATGTCCTAGTTTTGAGTGACAATTTGTATTGGTATTTGTTCCTTCACCCACTTGGTGAATTATTTCCAGAATTTGTAACCTTGATTTGGCAGAGTTTTGAGGGTGAGATATCAGATCCTTTTGTCCCTGCTGTACCCTCCCGAGTGTTTAGTTTAAATTGTCAATGGCTATGTCCAGTTTCTGCCCTAGTGCTTGCATGCCATACCTAGTCAGGTGTAGACCACTGTATTTGAAGAGACCTCTGTCCCAGAAGTCCCACCAGTTCCTAATGAAGAGGTGCCTCCTTTCTTGGCACAAGCTCTGGAGCCAAGTGTTTAGTTCCTCTCTTTGATCCTTGCTTATTCTTTGCTTACTGCCTCCTTTCCCCTTACTGGGAGGATCTCAGAGAAGGCAATGATTGAGGAGTGAGAGGTTAATGTGTTACGTCAGTGAGATATGTGCTGCTTGGTGTCCTTGAGTGTCTGGTGTGCTAAATCATTAGTACCTATATGGACGAAAACACCTGCACATTTACCTTCCCTTTTTATTAATCTTTAATGCGGCCTTTGTCTCTTTTTTCAGAGGCCCCTGGTAGGCATTTTACTACCACTTGTGTCTCAGGACCCTGATTTATGTGTGACTTTACTTCTCGTATCATGGAATCAGCCACAATCAGTATTTTCTTATCCTTCCTTCCATTTGAGTCATTTGTAGTTCCTTCCATGGATGTTCTTGCTGTGTGAACAAACTGGCAGCATTTGGTGTTATACCCATGTTTCCCCTCCTTGGCAAGAGGGGTGTATCTATTTGCTGTTTCTCCCCCATTGAATACAGGGGTATATCTCTTTGCTGTTTTGATCAGTGCCTCCTGATATGGTGACTGCTTCTGGAATGTGCACAACTTTCTTCCCCCCCTTACTACCTGCCATTCCCCTGGACAAGGGGTGGTGGGTTGATGTGGGATGCTCCCCTGGTGAAGTTAGTGAGGTGTAAAGGGATGAACAGGTTTGTGGTTGCCAATCAGGTTGTGGAGATATTTGACTTGCTCCCACACCTCTCTGACTTGTACTTTCAGATCTGCTATTGTCCAGCATGTGGGGTAGTGACCTAGTGCCTGAATATGTGCCCTCTGAAAGAAAGCACCACACCACTGGCAGTTAATGTTGTCCATGGTCTATGAGGATCCTACTGAGGACGAAAGAAAAGGTTGTTAAGGAAATAAGGGGGCAAGAAGAGAAAAAATCTAATTTTTGGTTTTTTTTATTCTGTGTTTTGTTGTATCATCGCTCCTTCCTATATAAAGGTAAAACGTTGGAGTATGAGCCAGCAGCTATAAATGGTGAGTAATGGAGGAGGGTGGGATTGGGGAGGGAGGGTGGGTTTTTCCTTGTGTACCCTGTTAGGATGAAAACAATCAGCCACTGTTTGGTTTTGCAAGCTAAGCTATTCCTGTAATCCCCACATCACTGTTCCTGGGAGAGTTGAGACTAGCCTGCAGACTCTGATGCAGTTCTGAGTCAGACCCCACAATCTGCTGTGAGGAGCAGAAAGTGGCAGTGAAATATATCCTGCAGACACTAACCATGAACCAGGGAGAGCCCCTGCTGCAGTTCTTATGTGTCTGCTTTTGTTGAGTACTGAGACCCTTTTTAAATCTCATTTCCTTTTGTTTGTTCTTGGTGCCTTTTGCACAAGCACTGACTGGATGCCATGACCTTGACCTCACCTAGGGAGGAGAATGTTGTTAACCCAAGTCAGTGAGTAGTACTCTGCTGCTTCCTCTGCTTCAAGGCAAAAAACAATCAGGTGAGTTCAGAATTACACATCCCTTAAATTAGGAGTTTTGAGCATGTAATGTTTGTCAAACCACCTTCCCTACAGTAGAGAGCAGTGAGTTGTCCTGTCAGCTAACAAAACAGATGAACTGGCACCAGGCTGCAGTATAAAAAAGTGCTGATTTTAATTTCATATGAAAATGTTACAACCACAACCACATCCACAGACCATAACTTATAAACTGAAAGACATCCTGACCAGGTTTCGCCTTTATGGCTTTTTTGTGGGATGGCAATGATTCATTTGCCTGGGTTTTTTAAAAGTACCATTCACCAATCAAATTCCACCTTAACTTCTAAAGGTGCAGTCACATTATTTCCAACGTGCAAGTGCTTAATCTGTTTTCAAAAGTGCATTATTTAAAGTGTTATTACCCATTTAAAAGCAGTTCTTGCCTCTTATGGCAGGTGCAGTAACTTATAGCAGCAGCAGCATCCCATTATTTTCTACCTGTTTCCTTATATAAACGTTTTCAAAAACAGTTTTCTCCTAAAAAGATTTTTCATGAAAACAGTTTTATAGTACCACTGGATAGTATGTTGCAGTATAGATACCTGATGCCCACTACGGCTGGCTTCACTATCACTCTTAAATACATGGTGATTTATCCTTAATGGAACCTGTGGTGAAAAAAATAAAATAAAAATAGATGTTAGTTATGTGTTTTAGTTACAGTACTATTTCTAATGTTGTAACACAGCTGTGTGTACTGCTTTGTTTGCATTTTTCACTCAAGAACCATATTTCAGGTACTAGTAAAACACAACAATGCCTTTGTCTCTGAATCACCTTTACTTTTTCTTTCTTACGCTGGGTAATCTAATCTATGGTTTCTTTCTTTTTCTCCTTCTTTTCTTAGGAGTGGCATTATTTCCAGTCTATCATTAAGTCTTGGTTGATAGTGCCCTCCCAACTGAAAAATCCAAAGTGCTTCTCTTTCTAGATGCATATATCTAGGTTCCCACCTTTTTTCCTCAGAATTAATCTTTCAATGCCTTTAAACATAAAATCATGTTTCTCTGATGCTGCTGGTGCATTTTTTACATCTACAGATAGGGCATTTGCATATTTTCCTTTTTGTATTGCCCTAGTGTGCTCCCCTATTCTGAGTTTGTGCATTCATGTAGTTTTCCCTACATAAAAACTTCCACACTCATGTGTTACCAGATACATTACATATGTGGAGTCACATGTGATAACACTTATATATCAAACAGTTTTGTGGCATTAATGCTTGTGAACACATTTGTTTTCTCCAATACACTACAATATTTGCAGTGCCCACATTTGTGATTCCCTTTTGGTCAGTCTGGCAACCATGTGTGTGGTATTGATACTTCTGTTGGTTGGTAACTATGAATGAGACTGTCATCCACATTTTTCCCTCTCTGGTAGTAAAATCTGGGTGGGTTGGGTCCTAGATTTTTAAGTATGGGATCTGAACTGATGATACTCCAGTGTTTGAGTGTAACATTTTTAATGGCTGATTAGTTTTTGCTGTAAATACTGACAACATTTATGCATTCTTCTTGCTCTTGGGCCTGCACCCCTTGTACTAGGAGGCAACTTTGGTCCATGGAGCAGACTGCAACCTCTGCTTTATCATGAACCTCTGGTTTGTAGCCATGCTGCTGGAATCTATCCCTCAAGTCTCTGCTTTGTTTCTCATATGCTTCCTCACTACTGCAATTTCTTTTGACTCTCATGTATTGGGATTTTGGAATATTCCTGATTATGTGTTTGGGAAGACAGCTGGTGGCATACAACAGAGTGTTCCTATCTATGTTCTTCCTGTACAAATCTATTTTGATTGTTCCATCCTCATTTTTACTTATTTTGAGGTCCAGAAAACACACCTCCACAGGGCTAACACTTGCTGAAAACTTCAGATTAGGGTTAGTATTTTCCAGCCACCACTTGTATACTTCCACCTCTCTTTCATCATCCCTCCACACCAATAAAATGTCATCTGTATATGTTCTGTCAGTTAGCAGACTCCTGTGTGGATAAAAGGTTGTGCTATCAGATCCCGCTCTCGTTCCCAAGTATGGCCCCTTAGATACCTTCAGAAAAATGGCAGCAGGTAATTTAATATGGTTGTTTCTCAGCCCTGACAGCTAACAGATGCCCTTGTGGTACTTTGGGACTTTGATCCTCGAGGCAGCATCAGTGGGACAGAGAAGCTGCATTGCTTAGTTTCTGAGTTATCAGCCTCTGATGCCATTCAGGTTCAGTGCTCCAATTCTACAGTGAGGGACAATGACGCAGTGGTGCTCTCTAGCTTGCAGACTCTGCTACAGTTCTGAGCTGAAGCCCACAAACCATGGTGAGAAGCAGAAAGCAGTGGTGAAATATATCCTGCAGACACTAACCATGAACCAGGGAGAGCCCCTGCTGCAGTTCTCATGTGTCTGCTTTGGTTGAGTTTCAATCCCCTTTTTAAATCCCATCCCCTTTTGTTTGTTCTTGGTGCTTTTTGCATAGTCATTGATTGGATACCGCACCCTTAACATCACCTAGGGAGGAGAATGTCATTAACCCAAGTCAGCGAGTAGTACTCTGTTGCTTCCCCTGCTTTAAGGATGAAAAACAATCAGATAAGTCCTGAATTATACAGCCCTTAAACTAAGAGTTTAGAACCTGTAATGTTGCCACACCATCTTCCCTACTATAGAGAGAAGTGGGTTGTCCTGTCAGCTAGCAGACTCTTGTGGGGATAAAAGGTTGTGCTATTAGCCCCTGCTCATGTTCCCAAGTATGGCCCCTTAGATAACTGCAGAAAAACAGTGACAGGTAGTTTGATTAGGTTGCTTTCTCACCCCTGACAGCTAGCAGATGCCCCATGTGGTACTTTGGGATGTTGATCCCTAGGCAGCATCAGTGGGACAGAGAAGCAGCATTATTTTGTTTTTGAGTTATCAGCCTCTGGTGCAGTTCAGGTTCGGTGCCCTGATTCTGTGGTGATGGACAGTGAAGCAGCAGTGCTTTCTAGCCTGCAGACCCTGCTGCAGTTCTGAGTCGGAGCCAACGATTTGCGGTGAGGAGAAGAAAGTGGTGGTGAAATATATCCTGCAGACACTAGCCATGAACCAGAGAAAGCCCCTGCTGCAGTTCTTTTGTGAGTATGGCTCACAAAAGAGGAATAGGGCCATGCAAAAGAAGAATTCAGCCCCACAAGAAAATAATTTGGACTTAGTTTATTTTTAAAATCTACTTTCATGAGATGACATCTTTCTTCGTGAGCTCACAAAAGTCTTACAATAGATGATTCAGTCTCATGAAAGGAGTATTTGGAACCAATCTTCTTTAGTGATCTCATGAAAATCTCACAAAAGAAGATGATTTCTCACGAATGAGGATTTTGGACTTATTTTTGTTTTCCACACTGGAAGTGTAAAAAGCCATAAATCTGTCAGAATTGGAGTTAAGGGACAATGTATATACCAAAAGAAAGGTCACACTGAGTACTACAAGAGTAACTCATAATACTCCCTGACAAATTCATGGGGTATGCACAGCACCCCAAAATTACCTCCCAGTTTCACCATGGTGCTAAATCTGCACTTAAAGTCTGATAATCATCAAAACCATATCAAATCTTTCTCTCCTCCTTGACTATAAGCATACTGAGTTTCACGTCAAACTGATAAACATTGACTGAGTAATGCCTAAAAACACCCCAAACACATTTTTGACCAAATACAATCAAGTACCAAGAGTCAAAAGGAACAATTTATGTATTTTTTCTTTAAATCAAGCCTGACAAAAAATAGAACAAAGCAGATGAATCGCTCTCCAGATTGCCCCAATTCCCTCATGAAAAACACAAAAATTCAAAAATTAAAATTCTTATAGGATAACACTGCAACCAGAACAAGCCATACCCCCAACAATCTTTGGAGTTAAAGGGCATTCTATACATATAAAAAAGATATCAGTGGGTACTATAACACTAATACATAATGTGCCTCACATTCATAGGGTATGCAAAGCACCCCAAAATTACTCCCAAATTCACCATGGTGACAAATCACAATTAAAGTCTGATAATCAGCAAAAGTGCAACAAATGTGCATCTCCTCTTGGACAACAAGCACTAGGATTCAGCCCAAATTGACAACAGTTAAATGAGTTATGCCTATGAAAACACAAAAAAATTTTTACCCATATACAATCAAGTGCTGAGAGTTAAAAGGAATACTTAAGATTTTTTTCTCTTTGAAGCGATCCTAACAAAACAAACTTAGAATGAAGTAGATAAATCATTTTCTAGATTGCCTGAATTCCCTTAGGAAAACAAATCCAAAATGAGAATTCCCATAGAATAACACTGCAAATTTAACAAGCCATAAACTGTCAGTCTTTAGAGTTAAGGGACTATGTAAGTCTCAGTGCATACTACAAGACTAACAGTAATGAATTTCTGCATCTATGGAGGCAAAGGAGCCCAAGGCCCAGAGGGCCCTGTACTTCTGCAGTCAGATGGATGTGTTCATGCAAGTCCCAAAGGGACCTCCATGAATGAGGATATGATACTACTATAACTAAAATAAATGAAATTCATTCTAAAAAACTGCATTAATAGACCAGTAAAGGTTCAGTTTAAAGCAACAAGAGTAGGGAAATGTGGTGTTAGGGTTTCCAACCGTAACTCCCCAACACCCCCCAAAGACCAAAACAAAACAAAAAAATCATTACAGTGTTGACTGTCCTGAGTCTTGGCAAATCAGAAGTGGGGTCTTCCTTAGGGTACTTATCACAAATGCTCACCCCATTTCCTTAGCAAACAAGGTCAGATGTGATGTGTTTTCTTGTGGCAGGGCCCATGGGTTCTTAGCAACATGTGGGGAGACATAGTTCTGCATGTTCGAAGACATATCACCATCAGGCACTGTCTTGGAGGTGTAAATTATGCTCCAGACAGAAAGCTACAGGCTGGAGGCCACAGGTGAGCATTATGGTGAAGAACCCCAAGGAAGACCCCACCACTGATTTGCTAAGACTCAGGACAGACTAAACCATAATGTTTTTTTTTCCTTTTGCTTGCTAATGGATGGGGTGAGGAGTTAGGGTTGGAAACCCTAACACCATGTTTCCCAACTTTGTCACATTACTTTGAACTCTAACTAGGCATTCATTAATTTTTTGCAATGAATATTCAGTTGTTTGTGAGCTATTGTCATCATTAGCAATGCAAAGTACTAACTACAGTATATTTGAGTGGCTGATAACAATGTCCATCTAAACATAGTTATTCAACCTTTATGCCTTGGATTGACTGGGGGCTAGGCACTATTTAATTAAGACTGAGCCATGTCCAGTTTGTAAGAGTGCCTTGTGGCACTGCTGTATGTGTGAAAGTTTCATTTTACAAAAGAGAGTGGTTAAGCCATGGATCAGCCTACCAGGAGAAATGGTGACCATGCATGGCTGTTACAGAGTAAAGGGATTAATAGTTTCTCATAAGGGAGGTAGCAGTAAGGCAGGAGGAAATTGGGGAGAAGTGAGACAAAAAACCCATCTTGACAAGAGGTCTCAGAGGAGGCTATGTCATGACCAAGCAGACTGGCAGGACCAGTGGTCATTTTTTCCCATCATTGTCTATGTTTCTATGTTTTTATGTTTCAGTAATGTTTGTGTTCCATGGCAGAGGACAGCAGTAATTGTGCTGACATATGGATGTACTGAAAGTCAATGCTTGGTTATTAAACACTTTTCTGCTTTTGTGCTACAGTATGGAAATGTCCATAGAGAAAGGGCTCAGCGTAGTGAGTGAAATATTGGGTATAATGGACTTTTCCTCAGATACCAGATTACATAATCCCAATGAGATGCACGCACACAAACACACACACACACACACACACACACACGTCCTTGCTGCTTTCTCTTGTTTTGATGGTCTTTTTATTCCTTTTTGAAGTGTGTGCACTCATCCATTGCAGTCTGTGCTCAGTTAATACAAGCCTTTCAAAGGCGTTGCTTTGTGCTACTTTAACAGCTGGTTAATGCATTCAACTATGTTTGAATATGGTATTGCATCAGGTATTTATGTCTTCCCCTCTCAAATGCACATATCTTCATTTAACTCTGTGGAGAAAAGCACTTGGTCCCTTGCAAATTGTTGCTTCCAGTAAAGCAGCTGGGATTCTAAGAAATGGTCATGCATGAAGACCAATTTTTATGAGGCAAAAAGTCACTTCACTGTGCAGTGTTCATATATGCTGCATGAAGGTTCGAGGTGCTGCATAAAATCCATATTCTGTTTTAGATGAGATAAGTACTTTGATTGCAATGCATTGCCTTAGAAAGTTACAAAATAAAACAATCTATCAGCATTCAAATGTACTTGGAACTCACACAGTGCTCCTTTATGTTATGCAGTATATTATCAGGCAAAAATGCCAGGCAGCTAAAGGGGAGGTTCTGATAATGGAAGACTTCAATATGCCAGATACAGATTGGTCAATACCAGTAGGAACATTCACCAGAACTAGACAGATAGTGGATTCCCTGCAGGGGAGGGACTCAAGCAATTGTACAACAACCCACAAGGGTTATCCTGGATCTAGTACTGACTAATGTGGAAAGGATCACAGATCTCCAGGTAGAAGGTCACCTGGGGGGCCAGTGACCATCACATGGTATGGTTCAGTTTGGCCACTAGAATTAAATCATCCCATTCCAAGGCAAAAATATAGTACTTCAGAGGAGCTGACTTTGATAAGAAGGCCAGCAGAGTTAAGCTAGCCCTGGCAAGAAGAAATACAGATGAGGGAGTACAGGCAAAGTGGGCAGGCATTAAGGATGCAATGCTTGAAGCAATATCCCATTGTGTTAGGGAGAAAAGCAAGAGCAGAAGAAGAAGGAAACCACTTTGATTCTCAAAAACAGTAGCAGAAAAGATCAGAGCTAAAATGCTGGCCTTCAGGAAATATAAGGGGAATGCAGCAGGGCAAAGATAGGGAGGCATACCAAACTTCCCTAAGGGAAGCAGGGAAGGCAGTAAGGCAGGCAAAGGCCCAAACCAAGGAAGCACTACTACGAACAGTAAAAGAATGTAACAAGATTTTCTATAGATTCATTAGTGAAAGGAGAAAATCCAGAGGTGGTATTGCTAATATCAAAGGGGACAAGGGGAAGTGTGTGGAGGAGGACCAAGGAAAAGCACTTATCCTAAATAGATACTTCTGCTCAGTATTTACTGAGGAGAAGGTAGGGCAGGGCCCACAGCTCAGCACCATGGACACAAGGGGGAAGGAGATGTGCACAAGTCCCTTCACTTAAGAAAGGGTCCTACAAGAGCACGATAAGCTCAGGGTGGGCAAAGCAACAGGTCCTAATGGCATACATCCCAGTGTACTAAAGGAACTAAGGGTGGAACTAGCAGAGCCATTAGTAGAACTGTTTAGTGAGTCTCTGAACACAGGAGAGGTCCCAGAAGATTGGAGAAGGGCCCATGTGATCCCATTCCACTAGAGTGGCAGCAGGGAACAGGCAGGGAACAGGCAGGGAACTACAGACCAGTCAGTCTTACCTCAGTAGTATGCAAGATTATAGAGGCACTCCTTAAGGAAAGTATAGTGCAACACCTGGAATTCATAGGAGCACAGGATCCAAGACAGCATGGGTTTACAACAGGAAGGTCCTGTCAAACTAATCTCATAAATTTCTTTGACTGGGTAAGCAGAGTGATGGACCAATGGGGTGCAGTTGATATTGCCTACCTTGACTTCAGCAAAGCTGTCGATACTGTTCCACATAGCAGATTGATTAATAAGCTGGGTAGGCTCAGGGTGGATCAGAAGCTGGTCAACTGGCTGGCAAACTGGTTGGTGGGCAGAAAACAGAGAGTGGTGGTAAATGGTATACAGTCAGAAGAGATGCAAGTCACAAGTGGGGTACCTCAGGGATCAGTCCTGGGGCCAGTCCTCTTCAATATCTTCATCAGTGACATTGCAGATGGACTGGAGGGTAAGGTTTGCCTGTGTGCAGATGGCACTAAGATCTGCAACAGAGTAGATGATCCAGATGGGGTGGGCAGAATGAGAAGAGATCTGGAAAAACTGGCAAAATGGTGTGAAGAGTGGCAACTGGGGTTTAACGCAAAGAAGTGCAAGATCATGCACATAGGGAAGAGAAACACTGAAGCTACCTATAGGTTGGGAGGGGAATTGTTGGCAATCACAAGTGAAGAGAGATTTGAGGATCATCATCACAGGTGACCTGAAATCATCCAAGCAGACCACTAACGCACTAGATAAGGCTAGAGGGATGTTGGGGTGTATTAGTAGGGGTATCACAAGTAGTAAGAGGGAGGTAATAATCCCTCTTTATAAGACACTGGTTAGGCCCCATCTGGAGTACTGCATGCAGTATTGGAGGCCGCACCTGCACAAGGACATTAACAAAATGTAGGTAGTCCAGAGAAGGGCAACCAAAATGGTGCAGAGACTGCATCAAAAAGCATATGAAGACAGATTAATGGAGCTTGATATGTATACCATAGAGCAAAGGAGGGAGACAAGTGATATGATCGAAACATTCAAACATCTTAAGGGCATTAACAAGGTGAAAGAGTCCAACATGTTTTAATATAAGAAAAATAGCAGGAGAACAGGACACAGCATGAGATTAGAGGGAGGCCGATTAAGGGGTAATATGAGGAAGTTATTTTTCACAGAAAGGGTGGTAGATACATGGAATGGCCTACCTCAGGTAGTGGTGGATATGAATACAGTGCAGGGCTTCAAACAGGCATGGGATAGGCATAAAGGAGCAATACAGATGAGTATGAATAAATAGGCCATTGACAGAGTAAAGGCATATGGCACATTCATAAGGTAAAAAAAATGGGCAGACTGGATGGGCCTTGCAGTCCTTATCTGCCGTCAACTTCTATGTTTCTATGTTTCTGTGTAAGTAATATAAAATAAAATCTAAACAAAGTAAATAATAGTGAAAGCAATGCAGTTGTATTTGGAATCGGCTTTATAATTCTAAAGGCACCTGATTTTATTGTTTACAAAATTAAAAACAGTTATACCATCATTTTGTTGTGTTAGCTCAGATACACTGTCTTCTTTCACTGTGTATACTGTATAGCACTTCCAATGTCATTCAGCTAGTAAAATGCCTTCATCATACATCTTAAGCCATCTGTTCTACAAGTACTGCACTAACGTTAGACTGCTTGATCTAAACCAACATTGTTGGTGGTCACTGACTTAAGAGCTGTATAAAGAAATATTTTGAATATTACAGGCTGAGCCCTAAAAGCCTTTCATTAATACTGTTGAATTCCAGTGTTCATAGAACAGTATGGCTATGCAACCAGTTAATCAATAAAGACAACATACTGTCAGTTATGAATATATTCTTCTATGAAGATTAGATTAGCCCATGCTAACAATTCAAATACAGTATCTTATAAAGGAAGATGGCCTTGTCCTTCTACCTAAAGGAAACCAAAATACCAAAAGGCTTATCCAAAGTGTTTCTTAACACTGTGTTTGCATAGATTATGTTTTGCAATAAAGGAAGGATTTTGTACCGCTTGCAGTTGTGTGTTTGCTGTACAATGAACACAGATATGCTTTTCCACTTTGCAAAGCAAAATGCTTTTTCAAAAGAACACTTGTGTATACATGCAAACCCTGAATAGCCAAAGTTAAGCAGAAAGAAAGATGTGCTGAAACTTTCGGCATGTGTCCCAGATACAGTATAATCAGACAAGAGGCCTGATTTTCAGAAATGCACACTAGCGCAATATTTATGCCATGCCTACAACAGCACCTGTGCCAGCCACCAGCTGAGGTATATTAAGAGGCATTGAGCTGGTGATATAGCGTTGATGCAGTACACTCCAAGTGTGCAGTACTGAATATAGCTCTTTGGACAGCACTGAACACAGGAGGCAGCAGTGGGTATGCACAGGCCACCAATGAAATACACATAGTACAGCAGCTTAGGAGTAAAAAATAAGCTTTACTATAAAAACTAGAACACACACAAAAAAAACCACAACTGCAATGAACCATACATGGAGGGGTGGGGGGGTAACAAAAGAAAAAAGAGCAACCACCCATATAAGGATAGGGGAGGGAACAACAGACAAAAGGGTTCCCACCCATGAAAAAACTGAAAACATGGAGCACACGGCCACGACAGTCCATACCCTCCAGGGGCCAAAGCAGGAGGAGGTGGTGGCTGTTGCTGCTGCCAGAGAGATGTGGCCAGGTCCATGGCAGACTGGTTGGTGCTCTCCACCTGCCTGATGAAGATTCACTGCAGGAAGAGCAGCCTGCGCAGCAGGTTGTTGTGTCCATCCCAATACATGTCATCCCTCTGACTACTGGCAGTCCTATGGGCACATATAGATAGAAATAAAATGAACTCACAAGCTTTGCACACAGGATGAGAGACAAAGAAGTGACCTAATGTGTAGAACCAAAGTACAACCAGCCGACACATGGGCCATCATGCCACACATGGGTAGAGGGAGTCAAACTGCTACAATGGACTGTGTGTGGCACACCAGAGACAGTATTGTGGTTCCATATAGTAGAAGATTACACATATAATGGTTTTGCCATACTGCAACAGAGTATGACCTATCTGAGAATGGACACACACACCACCAGTAGGCATGCTTGATATGTTAGCATATTGCATGCAACAGCAACACCAAGCCAGAGTCTGATTGGCAGTGTTATGGCCTAAGTGGCTAGAAGTCACACCTGCACAGTCTGTGCCCACTGACCAGGCATCCAGTACACAGGCCAACACTGGTGTGCAGGACAAAGACATTCATGGGCCCCAGGGGATGGCAGCAGGGCAGGGCTCAGGCACACACATGTGGAGCACACTGCACAGCTGTGCATGGCTGGGACCACCATGCAGTACTGTGTGCAGTAGGCATGGTAACATGAAAGTGCAGCAGTGGTGTTCATGGGTGGGCACCGGACACAGTGTTCCACTGTTACCACAACACTGGTGTAAGATGCAGAGCTGGCAGGAGGCACTCTCCGTCAGAGTAGATGCTGGTCCCACCCTAAGTAGAGATTGTCCCCCAGTACAAAAACTATGCAGGTCACTGGTCCTGCAAAGATCCAGTTTTATTGTAATTTATGCATGGCTTTGCCTGTAAAGTGTGGCGTGATCACAATGTGAACAACATTGTGCCAATAGAGAGTGCCAACTATAAATTACAATGTTGAACAGATACAGTACCATAAATGTAAGGCTCATCAAAGACTACCTCTGCCTTTGACACTATGCCACATAAGGCCATCTCCACTTAGATGCAGTGGTGTGTGTGACACATAGTGCATATGGCACTGGGGATAGCACTGCTGTGGGCAAACTGTCATAGGAACTATATGCCACATGTGGCATGTCATCAGGTTGTACTAGTACAACAGTGTCCCATCCCTACCTCTGCCATACAGATACACATACCTAGGGCTAACCATGTGGCAGAAGAGACCCAACTACCACTGACAGGTGTAGAACCCTGGCCTGTAAGCACTACTGCTAATGCCCTGGTGTACCACTCCTGTGGGACAGGGAACATGTTGCAACACAGTGTAATGCATTTCAAGATGCAATATACACAGTGCTACATGCCAGTCACAATGATGAGCAAGACAGTAGACAGCACTGACCCTAAAACCACAATGTCAGTGGCGGGACAATATCCCTAGGGCTGGTTGAGTGTTGCTAGCCAGAACTATATGAGTGCCACCCAAAGAAGCATGCTGCAGCCTGCCAAGACACATGTGAACATCCCCATCCCATGTCAGAATCATGCAGCATAAACATAACTTACAACCCAGAGGGTTAACAAACAGTGCAGGTACTTATGTGAATATGTGTCTGAAGAACGTCCCTCCACAGGCTGCCCACACTGGGCCCTGTCACAGCCTTGGGTCTCCTCTTCCTGCCACTAGTCCTGGCAGATGCAATGTTGTTCTCTGGCTCTGGGCTGGACCTGTTAGGCACCAGCATATGTGGAGGAGGACAGAGGAGACGTGAGCAATAGCTTACTGTAGAGCACATGGCACAGTACCATAACCCTACTCATTATACACACCTGTATACTGGTACAGTACAACAACAGCCACATGTAAATGTTGTGGATGCTTAGGACCATGCATGTGCACAGCTGTGGCACCACATACAGCCATGCCATGGCACAATTGCAGCAGGACTGATTTATCCCATTTTTGCAATCATGGCCTTGCACGGTGTACTCTGGCCCATATAGTGCCCATACCTGCTATCCTCTCTGCCCCTGTACAACATACTCAGACATGCTGGCTACAGGCCCTCTATACCTCATAGTGTGTACATGGATGCATGGTGCACCAAGTCACATATAACAGGGGCACAAGAAGCATACTAGCACAACTGTAGGGTAAGGTAAGGTGCTGTTGGTGTAGCCCATCACAGTGGCTAGTACATGTCTGACACACACTGAGCAATATAATAGTTCCCTGTGCATTATCTGGCATATAAATAGCACCCATGTGGCATAACATGGAGAGTGCACATGACACAATCTTTCTAGATCGTACCTGACAATAGGCATTAACGTGTCATGTGTACAGAAGACGAACCATGAATATTAGTCAGTGAAACTATACATTGCCCTGTCATCCACCCTGACATTGCAGCCACATCACTGTGATAGCACACAACTGTGCTGCTATGACAGGTTCACACCTTAGGGATCCACAGTGGGTCCTATAATATACAGGGCAATGTAGACATCCACTGAGACAGTGGGCCCATACCCCTGCATTCATATGATCAGGCCATACTGTGGAGCAGGTCCCATAGAACAATGGGGACACTACAGGAACATACAGGTACAGTGCACCATCTGCATAGACCCTCAGGGACAGTTCACCGGAAGTGTATTATCATGGCAGAATACTGCACACAGGACATCACCCAAGCCATACATAGAGCCATTCATACTCACCTGGTCTTGAGCCACTCTCCACCATTGCCCTTGGCTCTTGCAGGAGGGGTGTCTTCCTCCTCTGTATGTCATTGAACTGGTGCTGACATTGGTCATTGGTAAATGTGATCCAGGTGTCTCATGTGAGACGACACCCAATAGATGCTTGCACTTCACACCATGGCCTGTCTGTCCCCACCCTCTCACTCAGTAGCAGGTCCTCTCTGGCCACCACCAGGTTGACCACATTGGCCAGCTCTGTGGTGGGTCACCTCTAGGCCCTTTCCAACACAGCCCTACCCCATCTGCCTGCCATGATGTGCTGCAGCATCAGCCTACTCCTTACACCATGCTTTTGCCAGTTTAACAGCTGTCGAGGTGAGTTATGTCCATTTGTAAAACATGTGTCCATGGATGAGTCAAGGTAACATCATATTGTGCAGTGCAATGTGTACTTCTGGGGGAGTTGTCCCATGATCATGCTCCAGGTATAGGGGGACACATACACTGGGCGCACATGCGCATTGTGTATGTGTGCAACCCTACGCAGGGTTACATGCAAACATTGCACAACAATAGGGTGCACAGGGCAGTGCTGTATGATGACATCATATCTGGCATGTGATGTGATGACTACACCATGGACTGACATTGCAAAAGTTCAGGTGCTGTGCAGGTGTGTGCTTGCACAGCCACATTAATGCAGGGGGCAAGGGTGCAATACTCAACCAACGTATGCAAGTGAGCCAATTTCATAATCCACAGGCAAACACTCACATTTGAATGTCATTACTGGGGCACAGGGTCAAAACCCTGCAAATGAAAACAGCACGGCAAACAATGCTGCAAGTAAAATGCCGTCATCCAAAATAAGATTGGTTAAAATACTGAACGTAACATAAAAAGTGCACACCATAGGGAACAATGGGACTGTATGTGTTTTGCGGGGGGGGGGGGGTCTCCAGCCTCTGCACCCTCCGACGTGGGGTGTGTCACCTCCCACACACCCCTGGACTTAAAATAATCAACTCCAAGATGATGTGATCTTTGGGGATGGGGAGAAACTCGGGAGGGAGGAAACTTGTTTCTTGAACAAAAAATAAGTTGCAGCACCAGGAGACCTGGGGGGAAACTGAACCATGGTCCTAGGTCTCCAACCTGCCATGTGCTTTTGCCATAGCCACTCCAACACAGGAATGTTTCTACCAGGCATCACACCAACCATAACTTGATCCCTTCTTAGCTTCAGCACACAGCAACAGGGGTAGTGGTAATTTACTACCACTATTACTGTATACCCCTGTCACTCTACATGTTTTCGTGCTTTACACAGCACGGTTCTTGCCCTGCTATTCTAGCAGCGGCATATTGACCTGGTACAACTTCTGGAAGGTATGCATGTATTAGCATGCCTAATTGCACCTGGAGCATATAAAGGTTCACAGTGCACCACCTAGATTCCACACCTTAACTGTAGGTGGTTAAAGGAAGGAGTCTTGAGGAGCTTAAAAATGGACATGGGAGATCACAGAACTGTGTGTATGTTTTATGCAGTGGTAGATTGGACATGATGTGGTGCTGGAACTGTCACATCTACAACTCCTGGTGTTGGTGTTGTTTTGATTAGGTAGACATCCCTCTTTTAGTAGTCACTAGTGATCAATAACAAAGGATACGACATTCCGACATACATGCCTAGGAGGTTGTGGCCCTGAGGTCCTTTGGGCCCTTGCCCATGTCAACCCCTGTCTGTCTGTGACCTTAACTATAACTGTGTCTACACATGGGCAGACCTGTGTCAGGCAGGCCACAGGCTGTGGTAGGATATTCATTGCTGGGACATCTCCATGACAGGGAGAGAGGGCCTCACTCCAATATTCCTTTTATCTGTGATGTGCTGTGAGTATTCCCTGGTTACTTGTACTCCACTCCCCTGTCTGGCAGATAATATGGAGGACATGGACAGACTACAGGCCCACCGCTTCTATGAGGAGGAGTTGCACGTGCTGGCACAGGCCTACATGGCCAAAGAGGTGGTCTTGTCCCGGATGCAGACCACAATTTCCCAGTTATGGAGGGCCTGGGTAGAGATCACTGACATGGTCAATGCCATCTATGGGTGGAACAGGCCCATGAAGGCTGTATGGAAGTGCTTCAGAGACAAGAGAAAGTGGACAAAGATGGTCCTGTCAATGCACCGCTGGGAGATGTGTGAAATAAGTGAGGACCCACAAGCATTGGAAGCTGTACAAACCCTGAACGCAGCAGAGGAAATAATAGCCTCCACCCTATGCCCTGTGGAGGTGATGGAAGTGCTGGGTGGCAGCTATAATAGGCAAGTGTAACTGGCTCAGTCACATAAGTGATGACTGGTCTCAGTCCCATTGGCTATGTGTAGGGCTGTATTTTTTTCATGATAAAAACTTGCATATTTCACGGTTCCTGTATGGTAAACTATTGCTTATTACAGGGCTCATGCACGATCATAAAATAGACATACAGTAATGGAGGAAAATAGAACTGGCACATTCAAAATTAACTGTGCTACAGCTATTAGAACAATAACTGATAGCAGGACCACTCCAGCTGCTTGCAGCTGCTTGCAGGCATCCGTTGCTCACATGTCTGTCCCACTGGCACACAGTAGCAGTGATCCGATAAGATACAGGGAACATGGAAATGCTTAACACTAAAACCATGCAGTAAATTTTGCCCCCAACACATGCACAGTCCAGATAATCATTACTGCCACACCACACCAACAACAATCCTTTGCTCATGTATCTCCCACCGGCACCCAGTAGCAATGTCCCATATAGTTCAATGTCAAAGTAGCCTGACTGCTTTAGCAGTAAACATTTCAGAGCTTCTGTTTAAGTGCAGCTTCTAAATAGCACTTGAGCAAAATATCAGCTGCAATATATAGGGTCCTCATGTAGATACGCACTACACATTACTTACGGGCTACAAAAATTGTCTGTCTTTCCTAACTGAAAATGTCACCCTGAAATAATTACTGAATTCCTCGTTATCACATCATTACTGATCCACATAGACACAAGAAAAACAAACCAGTAATAGAATATAGTTTTGCAACTGATAAAGTGTTAGTTTCAGTGCTAGCTGCATTTCCGGTTGCTGAAGAACGGGAGAACTATAAATAAGCAGAGGACACACTGTGTTACACATTACTGGTCCCTGTAAAACTTCGATCTAAACATGTTGTTCCACCTCCTTAGTAACATCACCCAACCTGAATGACAGCAGACAGACATATATACAGCTTGACAAACAGGTAATCTTTATTAAGCAGCAAACAAAACATATAAGGCAAATTATGTACTTAAACACTAAATTATTTTCTCAGGCCTGAAGTTTAAAATTGTATGCAATCTCCCACAAGTACTCATCTCATGGTTGAACTCCATACTGAGCCACTATGTCGCCAATGTGCTTAGCGGTATCTTTGTATTTCTTTTTTGCCTCTGAAACTGCAGTGCCTGAAATGAGCTGCTCCATAACAGAGGTGTTAAAATGCTGCTCTGATTTCAGAAACTCAAAAAAAACGCCGTATTGACTGATAGTGTGCCCCAACAAAGTGATTGAACTTCCTATGCCAGACTTACTGGCAGTAATACGCTCTCTGTGGTAGATGAATCCATCGAGCACTGCCAGCTCACTCCCCTTCTGGCTCTTGAAAAATCGGACTTCCATTCTGACAGCAACAGCACTAGTAATCTAATTGATTGCAGGACAGACCTTGAGATAAATGGACATTCAGAGCCCAGGTGTGGATGATTGGGCTGATTAAAGGGTACAGTTCACTTGATGTACTTGGATTTGAAGGTTTATTTATTTATGTGTTATTTAGTTATATATGTATCATTTATTTAAATGTTCATTTATTTTATATGATTTTACTTGTGCAGTATAAGCTGAATGTGGATGACCTTCACCCGCCATCACGCAGATGCAACTGCTCTAATGGCAAACGCACTCTTTTGTACTAGCTCTGTTATTTCTTTAGCAGTATTGGTAGCACTATTTTACCTTGCACTATTGCAGTTGAGTGATGATAACCAGATACCATCCCATAACCTTCCCTAAAACTAGCTCTGCTCGTTGCTTTTGATCACTGCAACATTAACAGCTAAAATCATGATCCAAAGCTCCATAACTGCGAGGGAGAGCCAAAGAAATACAGGAAAAGGGAGAAAAAGACATCCGTGACCAGGAGGGAGAGCCAAAGAAATACAGGAAAAAGGGAGAAAAATAGACCTGCATATAATCGGGGATTTTCATGGCACTTGGTACATTTCAAGGAAACCGTGAAATCCGTGCTAACCAAAAAAATAATACAGCCTTAGCCACGTGTGTATATGTGTGTGTGTATCTATGTCAGAGTGCATGCATAGCCAGTGATGTAGACACATTAGGTGTACGCCACACTACTGTTTTCAAGTTCTCGGGTGTGTAACCATCTGTGTGATACTCCACTACTGTGACCCATTTGTTGTCACCTCTCTGCTCCCTGGTGATGTGGTGTATGTGTGCTCACTGGAGCTGGGATGTGTGCCACCTGATGATGGTTTGTGTGCTTACTGGAGATGGCGTGTGTGGTGTGTATGGCCACGAGGGGTATAGGCGATGCACTGCACTACCAGATGGCTGTTGTGTCATCATATGCCAGGCATTCATGCTGAGACTGCCAGCACACAGCTTTCTATGGAATATTGTTATAAGGCTTTCCTCTTTCTCCTCAGCCACCATGTTCTATTGAATATGGCAGAGGGCACTCCAGGTCCATCTCAGTGGCAAGTGCCCCTGCCACCCACATGTGTGTACCTGCTGTCTGACACCAGCAAAGAGGGTTAAGTGGTTGATGATGATGAGATAATCACTGGGAGCTGGGGAAAACTGGTGTCCACCCAGGAAAAGGACATATGATCTGCCCCTGCCAGCCCCCAAAACACTAGGCCCAGCCATTATCCCCACATGGCACTGTGGTCACAGTGATGCAGCCCACCACAGTCCCTGGTACAGCCACCTCAGTGCCACCCCATGACTCCACCTCCAGCATGGTCATCACCTTGCTTCCTCCAGTCAATAGCACAAGGCCAATCACTGCTCTGCCTCCCCATGATTCATCCCCTGGCATGGCCACAGCCCTGTTGCCTGAGGCCTATCCCACAAGGCTGGCAATAGCCTGCCTGTAATGCCCACAACAGACCACAGCATGGACTGCAGTGCAGCCCAAGGCCATATAATAACCCAGGGTGCAGCCTGTCCTGTTCCACTGGACAGTCCTAGGTGACAGTAGGCTGTGACTGCCCATCAGCAGCTGATTACAATCAGCCATGTCTCACAGCAGGCGCTGACATGCTTCTGCCATATTCTGAATGATAACGCGCAGTGTGCTGAGGAGCAGGTAGAGGTGCGTCATGCTGAGCACATTTCAGCCATCTGTGACCTGTGCCAGGATATTGTAAACAGCATTGATCACTTGACTGTCACTATGCTGCAGGTTGTAGCCATGGTGGCAGGTGCCATGGGGATGGCCATAGCCCAGTCTGTCTAGTGAGAGTAGTGTCACCCCATGGTCATACAGTGCTGGAATGAGACTGCCCAGCACTCCTGGGACTCCCAGGACACAGCCTGCTATTCAGTAGAGTCAGTACCCCACAGGTCTGTGGCTGGAGTAGCTAACATAGTCCCCACACTCATCCCTCTTACTGTGGATGATGACCCCCCAAAACCATAACAGGTACAGCTCACACATACTGTCCGTATCTGGGGAGGTGTTAGGGCACACACATAGGTTTTGATTCACCAACCCTCAATAAAATGTGTCCCACAATTCTCCACACTGCATTATCTATATGTCACCACCCTTGCCCCTGTGACCCATACCATTCGTGTCCCCCCGCCTCATGGTCTTATGTCTGTCAACCACCCCCTTTGACCCCCCTCCATCTGGCTGGTTTGTATTTATATTTTCACCCCTTTGGAACCTCCATGCCTGACTGGATCTGTATATGTGTGTGTGCCCTATTTGCTACCACCCTGCCTGGATGGACTGTATTTCTGTCCCCCCACCCACTTATGAGATCCCGTACCTGTATTGCCTCTTTGTATGTACTGATATTGTTAAGTGATAATGCATTGAATAAACACATTACAGTATCCTGTGTGGTCTACACTCATCCTCCACATCCAAAGAGGTCTGTTATGAGGTGGGCTCTATACTCCCTGGGCCCTTCAAACCATCCTGGGGTAACACCTGTCAAGATGGTACTGTGTTCCTTGGTCTTCTGGCTCTGAATCTACTCCAGGTTGTTCCTCTGGGGCCAACATACATATCCCATACTTGAGTGCCATGTTGTGTAGTAAACAAATGGCAAGGAATATGTCACATGCCTTCTGAGGGGTGCACTGTATGGCATGACCAGAATGATCAAGACACCTAAACCTCATCTTGAGCATTTTAAAGACATGCTTGATGATGTTGTGCATGGCACTGTGTGCCTTATTGTTCCTGTCCTCTGCAATGGATGCAGGCCATAGGACAGGTGTGAAGAGCCAGGGACACAGGGGATATGCACTTTCCCCTGTATAGGTAAAGGACATTGGTTAGTGTCAATGTCTGCAACATGGAGATGGGGGAGTGAGGCCTTTGGGGTATACTCACTGATGAGGTGGCCACTTGGGACATCCTCAATTTCAAACCTCTGGCACAGAGTGAAGTTGTGTTAGATGAAGGCATCATGGAGACTGTCTGGCTACCGTGCCAGGATATTGATGATGCACCCTGTTGCATCATCACCACTTGGCAATAAATGGAGTGGTAACCCTTCCTATTCACAAAGGTCTTTACTCGGTCACCAATGGGTGCCCGGATGGCAACATGGGTGCAGTCAATGGCACCATGTACAGCTGGTACACATGCGACTTGACAGAACTGATGAATGGTTACTGATCACACTACTGATGTGCTGGATAATATGATGAACTCCAGAGGATAGGCCAGCAGAACATGTGGGAACTGGCCCAACAGCTGCAAGGTGGCTCCCTCTGAGATAGTGGTAGTGCCCCCATTGGCATCTGGAGTGTTTTGGTGGCCAGGAACTATGGTACTGCCATCACCTTAATATCTATGGACATTGCATGGCTGCATTGGGTGTCTGTTGAGAGCTGGTCACGCAATAGCTCACATAGCTGCCTAAGCATGGATCTGTTGAGCCTGTACTCTCCCATGATCTGATCTGGTCATCAGTGAGGACTTTGAATGTGACTTGTGGATGGTACTGTCTGTTTACAGCATAGCACCTCCATGGCTTACACCTTGGCTCAGAGTGGACATTAACCATCTCCGCTTCCTCCATGACCTGCTACATCAGGTACATGATGTGTGCTGCCATGTGAGCCATCTTTGTGTGTGGTCTGTGGTGTCTCCCGCCACATATGGGGTTTTCCCTGGCTTAAGATGCCCTTTTTAAAGGCAGTATTTACGCAGTGCTATGCAGTCTGCGCAATCCTATTTGCACAGCGTTATCTCACAGAATATTGAACTGTGCACATTATGCAAGGTACCGCTCCCCTGTTGGGTGCTTCCATACTTTACCTCTGCACTAGTGCACTCACGCTAATAGCATGCTCAGCAATGCCCTCTGAATTTGTAATTCTGGCACTATTACATGCACAGCACTGGTGCAACCACTTTATGCCCACTGCAAACCTTTGACAGTCTGAGCCATGGCATCTAATTGTAAATGGTAGATAACTACTCAAATTTCATTAAATGCATCATTTAATAGTGTTGCCTTTTCTCTTCCTCAGGGAATGAGGAAAGTTTCATAAGTGTTTTGCTGAATATTTACTTTAAAAATGAGAAACTTGCAATACAGAAGACCAAGGTCTTCATGGTAGAGAGAGGCACAACAGAAGGCATAGCATTAACAATCATTCATGGAAACAACATTTGTAGGCAGAAAAAAGTCAGTTGGCCCATTGTGTCTGCCCATAAATTCAACACAGATATATTTTTAATAGTTCATTATGAAGAGGTCCTTAAGTGCTTCTCAATGCAGCAGGGAAGACACTGGCAAGCCGTATCTTTAAAAATCAAATTGCCAATGGTACTAAATGTGCAAAAAAGTATTAGTTTGTGTGTTTTTTCTATTTTACTGATATTCTTTCCATTAAAATGAATGTGTTGTGACTATACAGTACGTTTCTTTTTTTCAGTAAACTCTTTTTTTTTTTTATTTTCAAACAGTCATGAAAAAGCAGACATTTATTTTCAAAAAGATTTCCATCATGAAACACCGGACATCAAGAGAAATAGCAATATCATACAACAAATACACAGTGTCAACAATTCAACATTTCATATAACCAGCTTATTGGCGCATGTAAAAAATGCATATACAAGAGAGGATTTTAAAGTCCTAGTACACATAAGATACACAATTAGTAACAGAATCAATTGAAGAATTGCATATACTGTAGCATGGAAAAAGGTGCCATTATTACCACTGTATGTTCCCCCGTAGCAGTGGTGAGGACAGAATATTCCATTCCTAGGGCAAGCCTGCAACAGACTGGGAGGGGGCTAGGGGGAGCACCTCCTAAGTACATGCCAGCCAGAGACCACCCAAAGTGGGGGCAACCTGATCAGGAGATTTGGGGGGCTGCTATTGCTTCAACTACAATCAGACTTGTAGTATAGGAAAGGGGATGAGATAAAATAGTAACTCATTCTCAGGGTGGGTTCTATCAAGCATGATCCATTTTGCTCATGGCCTTTGGAGAGATGGCACCTTAGGTTGGGTGGTAAGTAGGGATGGGAGAACTTGGTGACGTTCTGACCCTTATTAAATAAAAACAGGAACATGGTGAAGTCCTGATTTATCCTGATTAGTTCGGATTAGTTCTGATTTATTGACCAATATTTGAAAAAAATGTAAAAAAATACATTAAAGTGGCCAAAGTCACTCACATTTGACACAGAGGCCCAGAGGAAATAATTTAATTGATTATTTGTATAAAAATTAAAGTAAAACTGCTAAATAAAAATGCAATCTGTCACTACTGGCCATGTCATGGGTGGCTTATAATGGTTGCATATCATGCTAGGGCCCATGACACGAGTGTGATGGGAGAGATGGAGAGACAGAGACAGACAGAGAGATGCAAATACCTACAGTATATCATAGCACCACCAAGCACTGCTGGCACTGCCAGGCAGCTAAGATTTGTTTTCTTTATTAATGGTGCTGCATGGGTTTTATTTTGATGGATGTTCCAGTCAGAGCTGAAAAAGCCAAAGAAATAAATATGAATGATCAAATAAGCAGCAGTAAGAGAGCCCATTCACCCTACCCATGTGAATGATGCAACTGCTTTGCATGCCCCAGTGTACTGTGGTATATAGTAAACTACCTGGCCCAAGAGGTGGTAATGTTTTCTAGTGCTACTTCTACTGAATATGATCAACATGCTGTGGAATGGATGCTGAATCTTTAAAGAAGAAAAACAAAAGACATAGTGATCACCAACCAGGCAGGCAGCCAGTCACACTCACATCGGTCAAGTGCAGTGCAGTCATAAAAAAGTTAGCCACTTTCACCTGAAGACCTGATGACACACAACACAACACAATTACATCCTTCCTAGTTCCACAGTTGCTTGCTGCCAGCCACCGCTAAGTACTTTAAGTACCACAAATGAAATATAGTAATATAATAATCTCAGCCCAGTTACTGTGAGATGTAACCAGGCTAGCGTACCACGCACACACAAAAAATAAAGAAATTATGTGAATTTTCAATTTAGTAGCTTTTTTTTCTGTGAAGTATTTGCAGACAAATATAGGGGATGTAGGAAATACACAAAGAGCATTCAGTTTCTGAACTTTCAGGCATCTGCTAAGCCATGCACGCACTTTATGAAAATTAAAACAGTACAGTCAGGATCACTTTGAGGGCAAAAAAGTGACAAGTAGTAGTAGTAAGGAGCTTGAGGGGTGATGCACTCCTGAGTTGCCATCTTTTGGATGAGATGTTAAACCGAGGTCCTATCTGCCTGTTCAGGTGGATGTTAAAGATCCCATGGCATTTCTCGAAAAGAGTAGGGGAATTTTTTATTAATAACTTAAAAATAAAATACAGACAAAATAGTATTATGTCATGCAACATCATAAGAAAAGAAAAAATGAAAACATAAATGAGTATGTTGTCATACTTTAACCACAAGCATAAAATAAAAAGTACTGTAAACATACCTCTTCCCCTTCCCACTAAAAGAGTAGGGGATTATTTTTTTAAACTGAATATGAATCCTTTCCAGCTTTAACATTGATTCTATCTGAGCCAAATCCGTGGCTGACCGATTACCAAATATAGGGATATCTAAAAAGAATCTCTCCAATATTTGAGTATATAATTCTTTCCTAGAAATAGACATACACAAATATTTTGGTATTACCCACAACTTGAGCTTACCAAAACAATGGGAAAAAGAGTCTGAGAGTCCCTGTAAGGACTTCTGTTTGGGTTTCCCCTTGTCCCTATCCCAGCTTGTTATCCAGGGGCCTATATGATCCCACACCCAAGGGATCCAAATATGATCATTCCTCTGTAATATTGGTTTAACATTAAAATGGAAAAACATGCTAAAGAAAACAAATACAGGATTAAACATTCCCAAGACCCCTTTTTTAATGGGCAAATAAGTAATATCTCTTTTTTATGGGTCTCAGGCGACTCCCCCAAATTCCAAAAAAAAAATGAAACTATAAAGCTTTGTTTCCAATTGTTTGGGGGACATAAAAATGGTGCATATAAGCAAAGACATACTTAAATGAAAAGTCTTTATTAAGTAAATTATTTTCTTTTTTGAGAGAAACCACTTGTTCCATCTGACCACCTTCTGTTGTGCTTCTTCCAGTAACGTAGACGAATTAACCAATCCTAAATCCCCAGAACAAAAATAAACCCCTAAAATTTTGCAGTGTACTTCTGATATCTGAATACCAAATATTACCTCAGTTTTCATGGTGTGAGTCCCAATTGATAAACCCTTACTCTTCTATCTGTTGATCCTGGAGCCTGTACTCTGGGTGAAGCTATCCAGCACCTCTTCCAGCACTCCACCTGAGGACAGGTCTGCTAATATAAAACACGAATCATCAGTGAATGCCACTGTTTTAATTTCTGTATCTTCACAAGGAATAGACAGACCTCTAATATCGCCATGATGCTGGATTTTCCATAACAAAGGTTCTAAGGTTAAATTATATAAAAAAGGGCTTATGGGGCACCCCTGTCTTACACTCCTTGTGATCTGACAATAGTTTCCTATCCACCCATTAATAAAGGGTGCTGTTTGGGCTGATGTATAGCATAATTGAATCCATTTGATGAAAACTGGTGTAAAATGAAACTATTGTAAGCATTTCCACAGATATTTATGTGATACCTTATCAAAAGCTTTTACTTGATCTAAGCTAACCACAAATCCTACTAGTTCTTCTGTCTTACCTTTCTCAAAAATCTCCCTAAGTAAAATTAAACCATTCGTAATGTGGTGTCTTGGGACTGAACAGAATTGTGTGGGATGAACTGTGTCATTAAGCACTGTTCCTAGTCTATTACTGAGAATTTTTTGTCAAAATATTTATATCCATATTTAAAAGTGTAATGGGTCTCCAATTGTTTAGTAAATCTCTGTCCCCAGCTTTATAAAGTAAAATTAATAATCCCTGATTCATATATGTTGGTGATTGTTCTTGGGTAAGACAGGCATTATGCATAGTGGTTAATTCACCTAGAAGTTTATGGCCAATATGTAAATATAATTCATTTGGTAGACCATCTGGGCATGGTGCTTTTCCAGTATGTAGATGTGAAATAACTGACCAAAGTTCTAATTGAGTGATGGGTGCCATAAGGGAGAGTAAATAATGTTCTGGAAGAATGGGCAGACTACTGTCTTGCAACCAGGACATAATATGCTCATTAGTTACTTCAGGAACATCAGAAAAAATGTCTGCGACATATGATCCAAATTTCCCATTAGTTAATAGGATCCCATCTTTTGCTTTTATCTGTCTCATTTCCTTGTGATGGGTGAACAATCAAAAGGATTGGTAAAGGCTTGTTTCCAGGATGTTCCAAACTTTTGTTCTGTTTCAAGTGGTTTCATACTGTCATATTGTATTTGTGACATTTCTTGTTTTATAATTTTCATTCAAAACAGAAACCCCAGAATTTCAGTAATGAATACAGAAGAAGCAATTTTTGTCTTAAGTCCCAATATCTATTTTTCTTATATATCCCTACTATTTTCCCCAATTTTTGAAAATATTCTCTCAGATCTTGTTTGCTGTCTTCCTACCAATATTGCTGTGAATCATACAAAAAGGCGACCAATTGTCTAGCTTCCAAAATATACTGAAAGCCTTGTCAAACGAATGGGTCCTCTAATAGAGATAAATTCAGCCTCCATGATCCTGGACCTTTTCTGGTTTGTTGAAGATTAGAGATAGTTAGAGATAATAATCCACGATCAGATGTTGCCACAATTTGTACTATTGGGTTCTGAAAAAGTAAAGTTAGGATAAGAAAAAAATAATCTATTCTAGTTGCTTTTGGGCCTTGAAAAAAAAGTATATGAAGCTCCTATATTCAAAAAAGCATCCATAAGCTCAGTCTGTGTTAGATTATTTAAAAATCCAGATTCACAAAAAATCTTATCTGTAGCTAAGCCCCTATCTTTCCGGAACCTACTAATATTGAAGTCCTCTCCAAAAATAACATTTTCACTAGTGAACAGATAAGGCTGGATAAGTTTTAATGGGTCAATCCAAAGGACCTTCCTTTGTGGGGTATATATGTTTATAAGGTGAAATTCTACCCCCTGTATCAGTACATCCAATAACATTGCCCTGCCTGGTAATATATCTACCATATGGGTAAGTAGAAAATCTGAAAACATAAAACATATTCCCAACCCACTACACAAATCAGACCCTCCCAACCAATAGCAGGGGCCCCAGACCCATGCTGCTGATGCAGCTTCAAAATCTGTCATATCATACGGCCTAATGTCTTACAAGAAAACAATATAATAGTCTTTAGTTGAAAGCAAGGCAAAAGTAGCTAAGCATTTATGGACAGATCTGATGCTATTTAAATTCAAACTTGCCAGTCTGAGATTATATTTAAGGTAGGTGGGAGACAGAGTATTAAGTCACCATAGGTTTTTTTCTAGAACTTTTTCCAGAAGCCAGTTCTAGGGCCCATTCTCTTTTTCTTTGAAAGAGCAGTTACAATGTCTTTACTAGTGTCCTGCTCAGACATTACTTCTATCTGAGAGGATGTATGGGATAGTCAGGGGTTCTCAAATGGTGAGGCCAGCCTCTGTGGGGAGGCCCCAACCTGTTTCAGGGGAGGCTCAAGCAAGTCTGAAAAAGTACTGTATTTAAATTTTGAGTTTTATTTATTTTGTGTGAAGAGATGAAGCAAACTGAAAGAGGATAGTAGTAGGTAATTTTATGTATTTATTTACTAATAGGTGACAAGAGAAGTGAATGAGCCAAGGCTCATTTCAGGTGTAACCGGGGAAGGGTAGAGGGTGAATACATTTCAAAAGGTAACTGCAAAACAATCAAGAAATACATATTGAACAATAGTGAAAACAAATATGAACAATAAACTAATAATGAGTGGTGGTTATTAATCAATTTGTAGACTGATGGCAGAATAGCCCAGATATAATGGTTGAGCATAGAAATGCTAAGAGTAACTGCAGGAAGTAGCAAAGTAATCCCCGAGGAGTTGCTTAGGAGCAGGGAAGGAGGGGGAAAGGCAAAGTATGTAGGAAGGTTATTTCATATAGAGAGGAAATACAGAAAGTAGTCTGACCCATGAAGGCACTGCAACAAGGGGGTAACAATGGTTCAAGAATGAAGATAGCAGAGCAAGTAGGCTGTCCTACTGAAGGGGGGGAGGTTACAATAAGCTGAATAATAATATTTATTGTATTTATTTGTTATTCAGATAATACCTTTGAGCACATGAGCTCTTTTTCAAAGGTTCCATGTCAGTATAAGACAAAAAACTGAATGTGAGCCAAGTACTCAAAGGGATTTCAATTTATTCATGGTGTACTGTGCAAAGTACAGTATGTTATTTTACTTTGGGGAGGCCCAAGATTATCTAAGTTTTTGGGGGATGCTCAAAATATTTTCCATTGATTTGGGGAGGCTCACTGTGTCCCAGTCTGAGAACTATTGGGATAGTGCATTCTAGTCAGACTATTCATCCGAAGGATTTGGCAACAAGGCATCGAATCTATTTGATGTCAGGATCCCCTTCTGTTGTTATGTCTATGGCTAAAGGAGTAGATGGTTTCCCTTCATTTGGAAAAATCATCAAATTATCAAATGGTGGCATTGGGGATGGTGGCATTGAAATAGAAGGTTGAGGAGAGCTGGCAGGGTCAACATAGTGTTGTTGAGAGGATTCTTTGGGTTGTGCTATAGACACATCTGCCCCTAAATCAACTTCTGATGATGTCTCCTCCAAAGGGGGTGTCATGTGTTTGTAGGTCGATGTAGGCATTGGGGTTGTGGCCCAGGCCCAGGTGTGGGTTGATTTGAAAACCCACTAGTGGCATCTCTGTATGCTTTTGATAAATAAAAATCCTGTATGCCAAATTTGGCATCATCCATATTCTGTGCTGCCTTGGAGCAGTCTGTGAAAGTATGGTCTGTATCTCCACAAAGGGAACAGACTGAGGAGTTGTCACAGTGATATCCAGAATTACCTAATTCTCCACAATTTGTACATTGAACAGCATCACAAGAATTACTAATATGTCTGGCAGAACCACACTTATAGCATCATCAGGGTTGTCCAGGGTAAAAGATAAAACCTTTACCTTTACCTATGAAGATACAGTTTGGCAGGTGTGTAAAATCAGACCTCTCCTGAAAAAGGTTGATTTTCAATCTCCAGCCCCCAGTCCAGAAACCTTCACAGTCTAAAATAGGTTCAGGTAAGCCTTCAATATCACATTTCTGTTCCAGCCAGTAAAGGATGTCTACAATATTCACCCCATCACTACAAAGCAGTATGGTAATGAATCTAAATGTCTGTTTCATTAGAAGAATGACCTGAAAGGGTGTCCACAAAGGATTGGTTTTAAGCAACATATGCTTTGCCCAAATCCTGGTGGGGGACTCCATCGTAAGAGGGATCCAGCTAGGAACACAGGAGGGGGAGGACAGGGAGGTGAGGTGCCTACCAGGTGCCACGGCATGGAGGGATGGAAGGAAAATACTGGGGATCACTGGGAAGGCAAGACGGGAGGGTGAGCTGGATGTCATTATCCACCTAGGTACTAATGACTTGGCAAATGGGGAGCCAAAGGAAGTTCAGGAAGAGTTTAGGAAACTGGGGAGGGGTCTCAAGCAATTAGCTACTTCTGTCACTTTCTCAGAAGTACTACCTGTGAGAGGCAAGGGAGAGCATAGGAGTGCATGCACCAGGAACTTTAACTCATGGTTGAAGAACTGGTGCTGTGAGGAAGGGTTTGGATTCATTGGTGACTGGGGACCCACCTGGAGGGATGGAGGTTTGTTCAAGCCTGACGGCCTGCATCCATCCTGGAGGGGAATCCAAGCACTCAATAATAAGTTTAAATGCTACATTGATAAGCATTTAAACTAGCAAAGGGGGGTGGCAGGCCAGCAAGGAGGGTACCTACTTGCTCACCCCCCACAGCTAGCAGTTGAACCAGTGAACCAGAGAAGTGGCTATCTCTGCAAAGCAGTGTGCAAAAGATGGAGATTAGTGCCCAAGAGGTGGATAAGCAGAAAAGGGGCAAAATTCAGCAGAAGGGCAGACAGCAAGGAGAAAACAGGGATAAATGACAACCAAGGAAGGGCTGGAGAGAACAGTGAAGCAGTCTAGGGAGGTCAAATCATGGAAAGCCATGTGTGCAAATGCCAGGAGCCTTAGCAACAAGATGGAAGATCTGGAGGCTGTCATGGTACAGTCAGACCTGACATTGTGGCCATCACTGAAACCTGGTGAAATGATAACCATGACTGGGAGATGGCCATACCTGGCTACAACATATTCAGAAGAGACAGAGCAGGCAGAAAGGGAGGAGGTGGCACTGTATGTGAAAAATGACATAAGGGCCACAGAGATCCAGGAGGAACAAAATGGGAGATACTGTGGGTTAAGCTGGAAAGGAAAATGGGGCCAGCCATCCGCACAGGTGTGGTCTATAGTCCACCAGCCCAGGAGGAAGAAACAGATACGAAGTTGATGCTAAGCCATCCAAAGGATGGCAGACAAGGGTGAGGTAGTACTGGTTGGAGTGATCAATATTCCAGACGTGGACTGGAGCATCCCAGCAGCAGCATCAACTAGGAGCAGATTTATCCTGGACTCCTTCAGGGTGCCTTCCTCAAGCAACTGGTCATGGAACCAACTCGGCAGAAGGCAATACTGGACCTTGTGCTCACAAACAGGGACAGTGTGATGGGGTAACAGTGGGGAGCACCTGGCAACAGTGACCACCAGTCATTGTGGTTTGAAATCACAGAAAGAGCAGAACCAAACCACACAAAACACGATCCTGGATTTTAGGGGGCAGACTTTGGGAAAATGGGGAGATACTTGAAAGAGGCATTAAGGGGAATGGGACAGGAATCAGGGTTGAGGAACAGTGGGCAGTATTTAAAATGGGGATTATAAGAACAACAGAATTATGCATTAAGCAGGTTAGCAAGAGGAAAAGGAAGAGGAGACCATTATGGTTTTCCAAAGAGGTAGCAAAGAAAGTGAAAGCCAAAAAGATTGCATTCAGGCAATACAAAAAGACACAGGCAGAAGGGGATAGGGAGAAGTACCAGGAGAAACAAAGGGAGGCAGGGAAGTCAGCAAGGGAAGCCAAAGCTCAGACAGAAGAACACATTGCAGAATCAGTGGGTAGAGGGGACAAAACCTTTACAGGTACATAACTGGAAAAAGAAAGACAAAGGAGGGATAGTGAGACTGAAGGGAGGATGGAGCCAAAGGAGGATGACAACAGTAAAGCTGACATATTGAACAGGTATTTCTGCTCAGTCTTTACTGAGGAAGAGGGGGGTACGGTCTGAAGGGAGTACAAGGGGTGAGAATGGTGCAGAAATGGACACAAGTCCCTTTACACGAGAAAGGGTCCTGAAGGAACTGGAAGTAATAAGAGTTGATAAAGCAATGGGGCCAGACGGGGTGCACCCCAGGGTCCTTAAAGAACTAAGAGAGGTGGTGGCTGAACCTCTGGCTATCCTGTTTAGCCGATCACTGGAAACAGGGGAGGTACCCAAAGACTGGAGGACAGCAGATGTAGTCCCCTTATACAAAAGTGGGAACAAAGAGGAAGCAGGGAACTACAGACCAGTCAGCCTCACCTCGGTAGTGGGGAAGATCATGGAAGCACTACTGAAGGAGAGATTGGTGGAACATCTGGTTATCAATGGACTACAGGACACAAGGCAGCATGGTTTCACCAGGGGAGGTCATGTCAGACCAACCTCATTGAATTTTTGACTGGGTGACTAGGGAGGTGGATCAGGGAGGGCAGTGGACATGGCCTATCTGGACTTCAGCAAGGCCTTTGACACTGTGCCACATAGAAGACTATTACACAAACTGGGGAATATGGGTGTGGGCAGGACAGTAGTGTGGTGGTAGGTAACTGGCTGGGTGGCAGGACACAGAGGGTGGTGGTAAATGGCTGTCACTCCACAGATGGAAGAGTGACCAGTGGGGTACCACAGGGATCAGTGCTGGGACCGGTCCTATTCAACATCTTCATCAGTGACATTGCACAGGATCTAGAAGGCAGAATTTCACTGTTCGCTGATGACACAAAGCTCTGTAACAGAGTAGACACACCAGAGGGTGTAGACAGAATGAGAAGCGACCTGCAGAAACTTGAAGAATGGTCAGGGGTTTGGCAGTTGAAATTCAATGCAAAGAAGTGCAAGATAATGCATATGGGGCACAAAAACCCTGACACAACATATCAGTTGGGGGGTGAGGATATAGCATGCACCAAGCAGGAAAGGGATCTTGTGGTTGTCATCTCTGATGACCTCAAGGCAGGGAAACAGTGTGACAAGGCAGCAGGTAAAGTAAATAGGATGCTGGGATGTATAGGCAGGACATCACCAGCAGGAAAAGGGAGGTCATAATTCAGCTATACAAGACACTAGTGAGGCCCCACCTGGAGTACAGTGTACAGTTCTGGAGACCATACCTACGTAAGGACATAGACAGGGTAGAGAAGGTTCAGAGGAGGGCAACAAAGATGGTGCATGGATTGCATCACAAGTCCTATGAAGACAGGTTGAAGGAACTGAACATGTACTCCCTGGAGGAAGAGGAGAGAGAGGGATATAGAAGACATACAAGTATCTTACAGGGAGGAACAGGGTGCAGGAAAACACTATTTTTAAGCGAAAAAGATGTTCCAGGACTAGAGGGCATGGGATGAAGTTGGAGGAAAGACGATTCAGAGGAAACATGAGAAAGAATTTCTTCACAGAACGGGTGGTGGACAAGTGGAACACCCTGCCAGAGGAAGTGGTGGGGGCTGAAACAATCACAGGATTTAAGAATGCATGGGATAGACATAGGAATTCTAGAGGTCAGGGGTAAGGGGAAACAGACTTCTAGGAAAACAAACTGAACTTACAAGCTCAAATGGGCAGACTGGGTGGGTCATAGGCCCTTATCTGCCAACACTGTCTATGTATCTATGTATCTATGTAAACATTCTAGCAATTCTGGGGTTCGAAACTAATGTCAAACGAGTGCTCCCCAAAAATATGTAAGAGTGCATAGACATCTTTGGAGTAAAACCCAATGATTGTTTAATCAGAATCTGGCCAACATAATATCTGTCTGGAGGTTCCTCCAACCCCCAAGATATATCTTCATCTTATTGCATTTCTTCTTTTAGCTAGTTCCAAAGGCTTACTAAAATGACTAACATAGCCCTGGTTAGTCTGTTCCTTAGCAGGTGTTTCTTTTCATGTAGGAATCTCCCTGGTCCCTGAATTCTCTTATTCTTTTTGCAAAATATCTTCATTTTCCTGCCCAGCCACCCCCTGTTGAGCATTAAAAAATATTTGTTGTTGGGACCCCAAGGGAGAAAAGAAACGCTACCTGAGGCATCCAGGGCAGCAAAAGTTTGTAAAACAGTTTTAGGCTTCTCCGGGTGATGTAGTGGCACTGTATTTCTTGTGAAACATCTAAAATAGGCTGGGAATTTGCTGCATCTGACAAAATTGCATCTGTACTCATGGGATCCTTCTGTGCACTCCATTCACTCATTGCCATGTGGGTCCATCCTGCTCTCTCTAACGCTTGATTTGGTGACCAATCTGTGTTGCCACAAACGTGACTTCCAGGTCCAGTAGTCACAGGAGATTGATGTGCAGGTGCAGTACTCGAATCTGATTGCTGCCAAAAAACAAAATGTTTTGACAAATGCAGCGACGAAGAACTTGGAAAGATTCAGTGAGTCTTTTCCGCTTATCCAGTTTATCTGTTGAAGAGTGCTCCATTTGTAATTGCAACTTGATTTTCCTCAATTCCGTCTGTAAAATATCTTTTTTCTCTCGTAGAGACAGAACAGTAGCATTGTCAGGAATCTTAGTATTCAGAGCGACATTGTCGGTAGTGCTGGGGTAAACCACCTCTGTGGTAGAAACTGAGAAATCTGTGGTGTCGACAGCACCTGGTGTACCAGACCCATGTCCTGCTCCTTCGTTCTCCAGATCCATACTGAGTCCTCCATCATGCAGCAGAGCTCCATCTCCTCCTGCCGACCAGTAGGGGAATTTCCCCGGTGCTCTGGCCACATTTCCTCCATTCACTAAAAATACCACCAACAGCTTAATCTGGTTCAAGATCAGTTGACATTCATCTGTATCCCCTTCCCTGGGTCGTGCCTGAAAATAGGCAGAATTTGTCTAGTGCACGTACTTGGTAAACAAAAACTAAGTAAAAAAAAAATAATCTAAAAGGTCGAATTCCATCAAGTAGAAATGTCTTGGATCATTCTGTGCAAAGGTAAACTGTGCTCCTGCTGTATTTTTTCAAACAAGTGACGGGCTTTGATTGAGTGCCTGAAATGAGTGCATATTCTTTTACCAGTGCTAACGAGACTCTTAGGCCCAGATATTCAAACTGCGCCCAAAATGAGCGCAACAGCAGGAGCAAGCACAAACCAATTGCGCATATGCGCAACAGGTACGATATTCAAACATGGAGCAGAACAAATTGCGCAAGCAACCGTCTGAATATCGCACATACTGCGCCATAGCGCAACCAGGAAGGAGAAGCTGAGCCGAAATGTTGCACTACAGAGCAACCAGGGCAGCCCAGCTGAGCAGTCCAGAGGTGCCATAGCGCAAGCAGAGCCCCCCAGAGCAATGGAACTGCACATCCAGGGAGGCAGGCTGGGGCCCACCACCAGCCATGCCACACATGGGCACAGGAACACACTGCAGAACCAACACCACACCTGCACACCCCAAGCACATCATCACTGGGGGTGTGACGGATGATCTACTGGCCCATGGGGACAAGCCAACAAAGCATAGCAGAGCCATGACACCCCAGCACAACCACTGGCAGGCTGAGAGTGCCACACACAGGGGGTTGACAACCACAGTGCACATCAGCCCCCCGTACACACAGCACACCCTGCACTGTGACCCCAAGACACCACCTATGTGCAGTGACTGGCACTGCAGGAAACCATGCATCCCCCAGCACACGTCAACCCCGTGCAGCACAGAAGCCTACAAGCCAGACACACCCTGTGCACCCAGCAGTGGGTGGCAGCAGACGGCAAGACCAACAGAAAGTCACTGCCATGCTGGAGATACCTCCCCATGCACACACGCACACACACACACACACATACCCAGGACCATACCACCCCAGATGGCATGTACACCCCTGCAACTGAGCACCCATAGCCAGCTGCAGATCATGGACCAACACATTATTCTTATCAAAATAGAAATGTATATTGAGATAAACAACATAACCATAACAATAAAAACTATTTACAAAGGGGGGGGACGGGTACAAGGTAGGGGTGTTCAAGGGTAGGGATGACAAACTTGGAGAGGAAGGCAGGGTGGTAGGGATGGGAGAAGTGGGAAGGGTAACAGAAGTTATGGAGCCAGCCTTGGCCGGCTCCTCTTCTGGCTGGTGTCGGCCCGTCCCGTGCCACCTCCTGCGAAGGCCATGTTGGTGTATTGATTGCAGGATGGCCTGGTTGTCTGCCAGCAGCTGTCTGAGGCCCCGGACATCCCTCCCAATGCACTGGAGAACCTCGAGGCCTAGGAAAATGGGAACACAGTCAATGGCTGTGACTGACCACAACACTGAACACCACCCAACCTGCAAGCCATATAGCCCAATGTCCTGCACCTGTGATGGCATGCACCCACCCACAGTGAACATGCACATGGCCATCACAAACAGGCGGCACCAGCTATGCGCACCACTGCACACACACACTGCCCATGTCCATCACAGCACAAACAAGGCTGTCAAGTGACGTGGCAACGTGGTGCGATGCCAGTTACACAGCTATGTGCCCAGTGCATGCATGGACCACCAGTGACGCATACACAGACGTGCTGTGATACTGGACAGTGATGCATGTCACCTGTGTTGTACATACAGACATTGAGACATAGACAGTGTCGGCAGATAAGGGCCTATGGCCAACCCAGTCTGTGCATTTGAGCTTGTAAGTTCACTTTGTTGTCCTAGAAGTCTGTTGCCCCTTACCCCTGACCTCCAGAATTCCGTTATGTCTATCCCGTGTATTCTGAAATCCCGTGATTGTTTCAGCCCCCACCACTTCCTCTGGCAGGGTGTTCCACTTGTCCACCACCCGTTCTGTGAAGACAATCTTTCTCATGTTTCCTCTGAATTGTCCTCCCTCCAACTTCATCCCATGCCCTCTAGTCCTGGAACATCTTTTTCACTTCAAAATAGTGTTTCCCTGCACCCTGTTCCTCCCTGTAAGATATTTGTATGTCTCTATCATATCCCCTCTCTCCCTCCTCCCCCCCAGGGAGTACATGTTCAGTTCCATCAACCTGTTTCCATAGGACTTGTGATGCAAGCCATGCACCATCTTTGTTGCCCTCCTCTGAACCTTCTCTGCCCACTCTACGTCCTTACGTAGGTATGGTCTCCAGAAATGTACTCTGTACTCCAGGTGGGGCCTCACTAGTGTCTTGTATAGTAGAATTATGACCTCCCCTTTCCTGCATGGTTGTACTGTGCAGGGATACTGGTCTCCCCCCCCCAGCATGCAATAGCATCCATGAAGTCATGATACTCACACTGCTCAAGCAGCTGTGTCTGCCACTGTTGCTGTTGCTGCTGCTGCTGTTGCTGCCACTGCTGCTGCTGTTGGGGTGCAACCCCTGCTGGCACCGGGGCCATGGTACGGCCCTCATCAACCTGGGCCTGCATCCTCACATCCCGGCCTGTGGGAGACATATGTTGAGACAAACATCAGTGTGACTCAAAAGCAGACTGCCCCCTGCCCCAGTGAGAGTGCCTGCCCACACAGCCATACCCATTCATCTCACAGCTGCACACACTGACACAGCCAACCATGGCCGAGCCATCACCTATGCACAGCCACAAAAACACACACACACACCTACAGAGAATACAGGTGCATAGATGGTACACCCACCTGGCCTAGGCACCACGCCCGCCTGGCGCGTGACCCGCAGCCTCGCCAACACGTCCGGATCCTCCGGCGGAGGTTCATTGTACCGTGCCGGCACTGCTCAGCAGACCGGCACCATCCAGTGACCCCCACCAGGTCAGTGGCCACTTGCTGCCACACTTGTGTTCTTGCAATGGTGAGGGGCGCCTCACCATAAAGTGCACCATAGTGGTGCTCCACTAGGGCCACCAGGTTGGCCACTTCAAGTTGGCTCCAGGACACAGCCTTCCTCCTAGCCATGGTACCAACTTTACAGCAGGCAATATGGCGCCCCGCTGCACTGTAACCCCACGTGGAGATGTTGCTCAATAGACCACCACAGGCTCCAATCGCGCTGTTCGAACAGCACGATATCACTATGCGCTGTCACCAGACAGCGCAAAGGGACGATACATGGCAGGCTGAACAGCCAGGGGCAAAGGTCATACACAAGGTCATGGGCAATGACGCAAGGCTATGCACAGCGCCATCTGACGACAGGCATCCTGTGCACCACTGCCGCGTACCAGTGCCACAGTGGACTATTGCGCAGTAGTGCCACAGCGCCATGTAGTGCCCATTGCTGTAGCACCACTGGCATAATGGTGGCCATGGCCTGAATTGCCGATCGTGCTCAGCATGTCAGCAGCGTGACAGACGCCTGCGTAAGCTATCTGGGCATGCGCAATGCAGTGTACCACACAGTCACAGATCTGCGCCATTGGCTCAGCCGACTCATCCGTATTGCGCAAAGCGCAGATTCGCGATATTCAGCCGACACATGCAAATCATCTGATCAGCCATTCAAAGGCGCAGTGGCGTGATTTGCATGTCATTAAAGTTGCTCCACTCCTAATTTGCATGTATTGCGCTATAAATGTGCGACATTGGGCTGCGCTGGCCAGATTCGGTTACTGCAGGTGAGAGGTGAGTTGCATGCTGTGTGATGTTCTGGACAATGGTCATGGGAAAATGCTGTAGACTGCACAATGACAGGTGTCCACTTCCAACCATACAGATCGCCATGACCGAGCAGAGCCAAGGTGAGGGTGAGGACAGTGGGCGTAGGAGGAGGCCTAACTTTACAGCAGCAGAGACAGAGGCCCTCTTCCAGGCCTACCTGGATGAGGAGCCAGTACTAAGTGGACGGAGGGGCATCCCTCAGTCCCGTGCAGTTGCATGGGAGGGGGTAGCTCGGGCCGTTGACCTGCATGGAAGCCACCAGCGATCCGTGCAGGAATGCAAGAAGAAGATTGGGACAGACCGCAGGAGGTTGAAGGAGAAGGTGGCAGCCTTCAGGGCGGCACGTGCTGGCACTGGCGGGGGCCCGCCAGTGGTGTTGGAGCTGACCCCGACTGAGGAGACACTGATCGCATCCATGCAGTGGAGCGCTGTTGAGGGCGTACCAGGAGGTGGATTCCAGACAGATGGAAGCCCTTCACTGCACCGTATGACATGGTGGTGGTGTTTGGGGTGGGTTGGGGGAAGGTTGTTCACATGCACTCACATGTACTCTCTTTCTGTTACAGATCCTGTTCGTCTTCAGGAGATGATGGTGGTGGGTCCAGGCAGTGATGATGACCTGCTGGACATGGAGGAGGGTCCATCCACCTCTATCACCAGCCAGCAGTCACTGCAGCAGCATGCACGCTGGGCCGCCAACTCTGGTGTCGGTGATACGGGTGTGGGGGGTGCACAGCCTGTGTCTCAACAGTCTGGCATGCAAGCATGCCAGCACGCTCTGACCATGGCTGTAGCACGTACCTGCACCATTGATGATACAAGGACTGCAATGGGCAGTGATAGGTGTGTGTCCCATGACGGACACACAGCAGGCCAGCACGTGCCCCAGGGCCTTTCTGGTTCCAACTTGTGTACCAGCATGCTGGCACAGTCCCAGGCTGTGCCTGTCAGCACCAGTGGGGCAGCACCGGTGGCTGTGCAGGTGTCTGGCACTGTTGCCAGCACAGCGGTTGAATGAGAGGACCCTGGGACACAGCAGTTGGGGGCAGCAGCAGCAGTCACCCACCAGGTCTGGGGGTACAGTGTCAAGCGGTGGCACATGTCCACCGCCCTTTGATCTGCCCATTCCTGGTCCTGGCGAACAGCGCCCACCCTCAAGGGGTGTTGTGCATCAGGACCTTCCACACCCTGGGGGACAGGATGCCGTTGGGGCACAGTACCCATTGGAGGAGCACACCCACCTGCTGCAGGAATCAGTACAGCTGCAGAGGCGGGTTGCAATGTCCGTGGAGGCACTGTCTGTGTCCGTGGAGTGGCACAGCAGGGAGTGTGCTCTGGACCGTGCTGAGCTGGTCCGTATGCGGACGGATGTGACCGCCGCCATTGACAGGCTGACCCAGGCAGTGGTGATCTCTGTCGTGGCCGCATTGGGCACACAGTCAGGTGCCCCTGTACCGTACACCCCACACAGTTCACTCTCCACTCCCCATTCCCAGCATCATGTGACACCAGGCCTGTCGATGCTGGATTCTGCTGTGGGCATCCCGAGCACCCCTGGTGCAGGTTTGTTCGGCATGCTGCAGACCCCTGTGTGGGCAAGGTCACGTTCACGCAGTGGGATCCCTGGTGGTGCAACAGTGCCACCCCATGTGGCCCCTGCTCAGCCTTCCAGTGCTGTTGGGTCCCAGCGGGGCCGCCCACACATCCGCGGTGGCCATGGGACAGTGCTACATGACTGAGCTGTCTCCCAGTGCGGGCCCTGTCTGGTGCTGCCATGTGTGCAATGTGTCATGGTGGGCAGTGCACTGCTGGGTGCTCTGCTCACCACGCCTGACACATGGACCACCTGCACACCCACCCAACTGCTGTCCACAGGTGTGTGTGCATGATGATGCCTGCATTGTACTGTACACCAAGGTGCAAGGGTGCCCAGCATCTGCACAGCGACTTGGACAGTACAGGTGGTGGGGTGGTGGTGGTGCTGTGTGTTAGTAATGTTGGTTCTGCAGTGCTGTGCATCTGCCCATGTACGCTCTGTGCCTGGTGTGTGTGTGTCCATATGAGTGCTCACCCCTTCCTGATGGTGTGTTTGTATGCCTGGACCCTTCCACTCCCCTGACCGTCATGCACCCCTGGTGTGTTCCCCTGTGTGCCTGTGGTTTGTGCATGGACAGTGTTGGTTGCACATGTCCCCTTGACTTACCTGTGTTGTGCGTAGTGCTCCTCTGTGATGGTGTCCTGGTGCAGCTGGGCCTGCCGGATCAGTCGGGGGTCCCGCCGTCCTAGGGGGGGCTGCTCATCACCATCAACACCGGCACCACTGGCGTCCCCATCGCTGTCCCCCTCTTCGACCTGTACGGCTATCCCATGGTCTTTGGCCATGTTGTGCAGGATGCAACAGGCCAGGAATATCCCACAGGCCTTTTGGGGCTGTACTGTAGGGCACCGCCGTAGGTGTCTAGGCATCGGAAGCATGCCTTGAGCATCCCAAACACCCGCTCTATGATGTTGCGTGTTGCTGCATGTGCCTCATTATAGCGTTGCTGCTCTGGGGTCATGGGGCGCCGGTATGGTGTGAGCAGCCAGGGACGGAGTGGGTATCCGCTGTCATCTGTGTGGAGATAGTGGAGATCAGTCTCATGTTCAGGTCCATATTGGCCATCTCCCCTGTGTGCCACTACCATGGCACCTGTGGCATTCCCACCTTTGCCCTGAGTTTGCATTCCATACATGTGTACTCACCCATTAGATGTCCTGTGGGGATGTCCCCACTTTCGAATCGATGGCACAGTGCAGACTGATACCATATGAAGGCATCATGTGCTCCACCAGGGTGTGTGGCACAGACATTGATTATGCGCCCAGTGGCATCACACACCACCTGGCAGTTGACACTTGGGAATCCCTTTCTGTTCCAATATGAGAGGCCATTGGGGCCAGGTGGCGTGCGAATGGCCACATGGGTGCAGTCTATGGCCCCTAGTATGCCAGGCATACGTGCTACCCTGTGGAACTCCTGCATGTTTTCTGTACGCTCTGCCGCGGTGCTGGGGGAAATGGATGTACTCCGCAGCATGTGGCAGCAGTGCACTGAGGAATTGGGTGAGGATGTGTGACGTGGCTGACTGTGTGATGCCTGTGGTGTCCCCTGTCGGCCTCTGGAAGGTGCCGTGGCGAGCAGGCACATGCAGGCTGTCACCTTGGTCTCCACCGACAGAGCGTGACTCCGTCGTGAGGGTGCCTGCATCACATCACTGCACAGCTCACAGAGCTGTCTCAGTATTGCCCTGTTCAGGCGGTACCGGCCCAATCTCTACATCTGTGTACAGCTCAAAGCTGATGCGGGCACGGTACCACCTGTCGGGGGCATACCGCTGATGGGCCCTTCCACGGCCACCCCTGCAGCATGCATTCTCACCCCTCATTACAGCTTCCATGTGGAAACTGGCACTGTCCATCTCCCTGGATTCTGACCCCCCCTGGCTGGTGTTGCTGTGTTACCCCCGCTGTCCTCACTGCTACTTCCACTGCACCGGGCACCCCCCGCTGGCCTCTACAGACTATGGCCCACACTTTCCTTGCCTGCCCTTTGCTGGTTGACTGGCTGGCTGGCTGTGTCTCTCTCTCTCTCTCTCTCTCTGTCTCTCTCTCTCTCTCTCTCTCTCCCACTTGGCAGCCTGGTAGCGTTCTTGCGCTGCTTCCTTGATCCTTTTGTTTTGGCTCATTTCGATGGTGCGCAATTTCCAGCTGTGCGCTCTGCGCGCTCAGCGCTGAATCTTTGACTCTCTCACGCGGTCTTTATGCATGGATCCACCCCTTGGCTGCACATGCCTTCATTTTCATTGCGCTGTTGCTCAGCATGTTTCGGGCGCAACTGCCTCCTTCTGAATATCGCTAAATGGCGCATTTTCGGACTTGCGCATGCGCAACCCTTTTGAATATCCGGGCCTTAATCTCCCTGTCGTCATCGAGAAAACCATGAACTATTAAATTTAAGCAATGCACAAAGCAATGGATGTGAACAAAGTCCCCCTTCTCCAAGGTCTTCCTTATGTTGGACCCACTATCTGCAACTATAAAGCCAACTGACAGTCCCTGTGAAGTGAGCCATTGTTGGTTTTTGGAGCACTTCATTGATGTTGTATGAGGTATGTTCAGACGGAAAATAACACATTCTTAGAACAGCAAACTGCAATGCTTCACAGTCCCCACTTCCACATGAATTATCAAAACATGCCCAATGGGTCATTACAGACAGAAAGGGTTCAGGTTGACAGCTTATGCAGATATCTGTTGTGAGATGCACCACCCTCCCAACAGTACTGCACAAGACACATCTTAATTTTTTACATACAACTTTGTAAAGATCAGGAGTTCCTGTTGCTGAGAAGTATTTCTGTGATGGAATACTATACTGAGGTTAGAAGTACTCAAGCAGCCACCTGAATCCTATATGTTCAACCACGTTATATGATAGCAAATCAACAGCTATCATTTCGTAATTTTTTTTTTGTTATTGTAACAGCAACAGGGTGAGTCAATGCATGTTTGTCCTTACGCTCATATGTTTCTGAGATGGTAAGCTGTCTCTTTGAAGAAGGGGACTTTTGAACACATGGCCACTTTCAGTAACAGTCAGAGGAGTCCTTTGAATGGCAGAAAGTGGTGGTTGAGAAGGTGTAGTGCTGTGGGAGCTGCCACTGTTTTCATCTATGGGCATTACCCCTGAGTGTAGTGAGCTAACACTCACTTTCTCTTCAAGACTCACAACTGACCTTCTAACTAATGTTATGACATCTGTCTAGGTGCCTTTTCAGTACTGAAGTTCCCAATGCTCCTTTCTTTTTAACCCTGCTGATTGACCATTTACAAATAGCGCATGTTGCTATCAATCCATTTGAAGCACTAATGGAGAAGTATGACCAAATAAAAGATTATATTTGTTTTAGTTTCTTTCATAATAAGGCACGACACTGTGAATATGTTTTTAGAGTCCTCCCCTGGATTTGTCCTGGGCCTATTCCTGTTCTGGTTTATTCCCACTGCCCCCTCCACCACAATTGAAATATTTCTGCCTGTTCCTTCCTCATCTGCAATTTCCATCCCCTCCAGTAAACCTTCTACCACCTGAGCATTCTCTATATATACTTTATTATCATCATCAGTGTTACCCTGTTTGGGCTCAACCTCAGAAGAATCGGATGAGGGACTGGCAGTAGCATAGTATGCAATTGTTCCATACTGTTGGGTACCTCTGCGGGTAGTACCCACCATGTCTTTAGTTTTTTTAACTATATAACTTTTTTTTTTTTTACTTGGGACTGACGATGATGATCCAAGACATTCTCCTTTTTTGGATTCAGGCATTCACATAGAAGACAAAACCTTATTAGATATGTAAAAGTCCCTTTTTGGGGTTTGATTTTGTTTTCCCTTTTCAAGCTGATTCATGTCTTTTGAAGCGCCACTGCCTACCTGAGAACTAAAAACTGCCTCATCAACACTTTGATCCATTTTGGAACAAAAGATCCCTCTAACATGAGAAGTAATGTCCTTTTGATGACTCCCACCCACACAGACCAGGGTCAAATTTACTGTCGTGACTTGTGAGAGTACACAGCACACCGATAGCACAGCAGTCCACCACCATGTCCTTCCAAGACAGCCAGACTGGCTCCTATAAAACTTACTGTTAAGTGAAAGTGACCAAATTAAGCACCTGTTAAGTGTGCCTCAGAATCTGAATTGGAGATGCAGACACATCTGGTCGATTAGCAGCATGCAGCACTGTCCCACAATAGGGGTTTGTTAATGCTTATACGTATTGTAAGTTTGTAATGTGATATACTATGAAATTAATGATAAGAAATAATGCGGAATGGATGATGATGATAACACTTGTGTGTAGTGCTTGTGCTTTACTTGTGTTGCACTGTAAACTCTGAGCCTGCTACAACTCACAGTCAGATTATCCCCTGGGTCACCCACAGCCAGCAGCACAGGGCAGGTGCTTTAACTTGTACATTGTTTGAACAGCATTTTTTTTAATACATGAAATCATGATTGAACATAGGTGATGATCATTATTCATGACTGGATTGTACACACATCCGCACTGAAGCCAGGAAAACAATTATTTGAGATTTCTGGGACTGTCACATTTATTGTAGGCCACCCTGCAGTCTCTTTCCCGCCCCTCTCTTTCCATTACAAAGATTTATTTTGCCACCCTACTGCCCTTGCTCTTTACACACAGCCGCACTGAAGCCAGGAAAAAAAAGAATTGGGGATTTCTGGGATGTCACATTGTGGGCCACCCTGCAGTCTCTTTCCTTCTCTCCTCTTTACCTCACAAAGATTTATTTTGCCACCCTACTGTGCTTCCAAGAAGAAAAAAAACTTTAATTTGGGATTTTCTGTAACTGTAATCTCTGGGACCCCCCACCCAATATTCTGGATCTGGAATAGCATAAATCAGATTTTGTAAGCCTGCACTTTTTGTACACAGGGCTACTGTCTGAGGCCAAGAAAAAGCTTCATTTGGGATTTTCTGTAACTGTAATCTCTAGGACACCCCTTCCCGAGTACTCTGGATTTGGAATGACACAAGTCAGATTTTTCAAGCCTGCACTTTTTGTACACACAGCTACTATATGAGGCCAAGAAAAAATTTCATTTGGGGTTTTCTGTAACTGTAATCTCTGGGACCCTCACCCCAGTACTCTGGATCTGGAATGGCTCAAGTCAGATTTTGCCAGTCTGCCCTTTTTCTACACATAGCTACACTGTCTGAGGCCTAGAAAAAAAATAACTTTAATTTGGGATTTTCTGCAACTGTAATCTCTGGGCCACCACCACCAGTACTCTTCCTCTCTAGATCTGGAATAGCACAAGTCAGATTTTGCCAGCAGCCAGCCTCTCCTTTTTATATACACAGCTACTACTATCTGAGGCAGAGAAAAAGTTTCATTTGAGATTTTCCATAACTGTAATCATTCATGCCCCCCCATACTCCCAATGCTCCCTCCCAACATCAACTGACCAACTTCACCCACCTCACTTCCTCCATGATTGGGGATCTCTTCCCCTCCCTTCCCTAACTTTAGTCCTTTTGCTTTTTTTTTATTGGCACATCACCTTATAGTCTCTCTCCAGTCTCTCTCTACTGCTGCGATCCTCCTCCTTTCGGGATGCGTGGCACACTCACCATCCTTATAGACTGGTGAGTACATCACTTGACCTTCTGTTGCCTGATTGGATGCCGCAGGCTGCAAGTACCTCCCAACAGAAATCCCCAGGCAACAGAAGAAAAAAATGCGGAAACTGCATCTCCATGGACCCGGAACCGGACTTCTACTGCAAAGTCCGTATTTATCTGTGTCCGTGGATTGCGTATTTGATCTGGGGGTCCAGATCTCCTGCAGAACAGTCCGCCCACTCCTAGTGGTAAGAAACATGGATATTTAAGATGCAGTAGAGGGAGTTTAGGAAGAGGTTTCATATGTCGTGGTACTTACATGAAGACCTTCGGGACATATGTGACATTTTAGCCAGAGTAGATAAAATCCTTATGGCAGCCAGCCATTCAGAGACAGTAGGATTAGATGGAGTTCTCTATTTTCTCAGCAGGAAATGTTTGGCCTCTACCCATGCCATTAGCAGATACTGCAGTAAAGGCATAGGTATAGTATATGCACCCCAGGTAGGGGTAACAGCAATTCATTTTTATTTCATCAGTGTAACACGTTAAAAAAGAAACAGAGTGTCCTCAAAATAGAATCATTCCATGGATCATTATATCTTATTTTCAAAACAGTAGCAAGCACTTACTCTATAATTAATGCTAGGAGGTTTACTATGTACAGTACCGTTCTTGCTCCCTACCCAAAAAGCATCATTCCTCTGTCTCTGAATTGTTTGCACTCTAGTCAGCCCTGACGGTATGAAAGGCAGACAGACAGACAGAAGGACAGACAGACAGACATGCATCTAACCCTCCATTGGGTGTCCTTCCTGTGTGTTTGGTCCACACCAGTGTCTGTCACTGGCTTTGCATCCAGATTCTGACAGTTCCCGTTCTGTGCCTGCATCTGCCATGCCTGCCAATCTTGGCGGAGGTGGCCATTAGACCAGCTCTGGTTGGTTTAACGATAGCCAAGGCCTGCAACCAGTAACAGGCTTTGAGAATCCCACTGTAGGGGATATGTCAGTTGAGTTGTGGTGCAAGCCCACTCAGCACCAAGACATAGCCTGTGAATCACCGCAAGTGCATTGCAAGGCTGTCAGGCACAAGGGGTCCCATTGGTGATGCAAGCACTGATTGAAAATTGGGAATGACACAAGGTGTGGCACAGTGTTCCCCTTCTGTCATGTCTGTTTGATGCAGGCAGATTGGGTCATTCCTGAACCTTTGCAGATTGAGCCTTTTATGAAATAATGGGCATGAATGGGACAGGCACAAGGGCATATTAGAAAGAGCAATGGGACTGAGGGAATGAAACCTATGACCAACTAGGGTAAGTGGTGACAAAAGAGATAGGGACAAGAGAAAGACTAGATAGACCTAACAGTCTTTTTCTGCCAACAAAATCTATGTTTCTATGTTTATAATGATTGTAAGAAGGTACATGAGAGGTGAGAGAGTAGTTCCAAACTGATCAGCTTGTTGTCTAGCTTGCAATTCACTGATCTGTTCTTGCACATTTGGTTACAACTCAATTAGTGGCTCTCAGGAGAGACACACTAATGCAATAGTAAGTCACTAGTCCATACAAATGCATATTTGGGATACAATGCCCAAGATGATAATACACTAATTATGTGCTAAAGTAGCTTAAGTGTATTGATCTGAGGACCTCACGGTAAATTGTGGAATAAAAGCTCTTTTTTTGTTTGCTGTAGTAGCTCCCTTTGGCTTAACTGTATTTCGTTGTGTATGCATCTTCGATAGACCAATAGTAGAGCAAAGGAAGTGCGACAATGTCGGAGTTTGTTTCTCCGAGGTCAGTCCCGCTGTATCAGCGGCTTCTCCCAAGAAAACCTAGCCCGGAGTATGGAGTCGGCAGCGCTGCAACCAGATCGCCAGCCCCCCAATGGCAGCTGTCAGAATGACCCCAGGAACTCTGATAAAAATACTTGAGGAGTCGGGTGAACAGAACAGACACACCTACCAACAATCCATGCAGCAGTTTGAACGGTGTGATCCCTCTCAGCAATCTTCTCCTCGAGACATCGGCAATGCCAGAGGCCATGCAATTGATATACTGGGCAAAATGCTGATAGAATTCTTGCATGGACTGAGAGGAGTGATAGGAGATTTGAAGCCCTAGTAAAGAAAACTGATTTTTTGCAGTCAGAAATTAATGAAGTCAAAGTTACTGGAGAAGCAACAAAGAAAACAATGGCTGAACATGCAGCTACAATTACCAACCATGAAGGTAAAATATATTCATTGGAAGCAAACTGTGCTGCTCTAATGAAAGAAAATTATAATATTAACTGCAAGCTAAAGAATGCAGAGAATATGCTTCAATATAAGAACATTTGAATATTAGGGATTCCTGATCATTTTGATTTGGACTTTATCAATACTAGAGAGCTAGTATAAGATATTTTAATCAAAACATTTGATTTACAGCAAGAAAATCCCCCATTGATAACAAAGGCCTTCAGGCTAACGAAGCAACAGCAGCAAGTATCAGGCCAACATAAGTCAACAATTCTGGCCACTTTTGGGTTTGACTCAGACAAAGACTGTATTTTCAAACTGGCCAGGTTTAGAGGATCCTTAGAATATAAAGAATGTAAATATTATAGTTATCCAGATTTCTGCTACTCAATGCAGCAACGCCGTAGGAAATTTTTGGTTTACCAACAGGAAATTCTGGAAATAGGGACACAATTTTCTTTGCTGCTGCCAGATAAAGTGAAAATTGTGAGGATGGAAATCATTTATTTTCTTTGAAGTTGACCTGCTTGTGGCCTTTTATGCTCACACTATTCTGCACAAGAAATGGGTGGAATCTCCTACATTCTCAGATCAGGACATTTGGATAATATGGATAAAATGGATTTCTAAATATGGCTCATTCTTTATTCTGATTAATTAATTAATTATTGATTGTTTAGAGGAGTTTTCAGACTGTGTAGTTTTTTTTTTGTTTATATATTTTTTATTTTCACTTTTGTTAGCCTGACAGTATTAAATAATACATTTTTGTAGAGTAAAATGGTGGGTCATCTAAATGGCAGTATATTTGGTAAGAGACATACTAATATATTGCAACTGCGATGTCACAATGTGTTAAATTGCTAATGTGTTTTCTCTTCTTTCCCACTCTCCAGATTGATTTGGACTAGTAGACTTTTATGTTAATAAACAGAATTTAAATATTGTTGTTCTGTATGTATGTATGTATATATTATTTTTCTTTTCTGTAATTGAGTACATCATTACAAAATTCAAAAATAAATATATTTTAATAGTGAATGTCTAAGCAAGTGGATCACAATATATCCAATCGTGTAACAGTGAATCAGATGCCAGAACTCATGAATAATTAGATCACCAACCATGAGACTGCAATATTCTTAGGTAGTAGTATCCATGAACATCTGTGGCAAGTTTGATCACATGGATACTAGATTTTGAGGAAATGGCCAAACTGTAACAGTGAATCACAAGCCACATTTAATGTTTACATACGAACATATGAAAATGCCAGCAGATAAAGACCACACGGTCTATTGGGAATGCTCAAGAGCACAGCTCCCAGTCTAATCTACTGCAGCTGCCCCACCCCATGCCCATTCATTTGATTTATTGCCCTTCTGCTACCCCTCCCAGTTTTGACCTTGCATTTGACCCTGTCGCACCTCTCTTAAAACTGCCACAGATTTCAATGATATCACCTCCTCTGGCAGTGCGTTCCACCTCGCTACTACCCTTTCCATTAAGTAGAGCCTCTTAATTTCCCTCCTGAATCTTCGACCATCCAGTTTCAGACTGTGTCCCCTTGTGTCCCCTCCCTTTAATCTAAACATGCCTTCAGGTCTAACCCTATTCATGCCCATTAAGTATTTGAAGGTCTCAATCATATCCCCTCTCTCCCTTCTATCCTCCAGGGAATTCATGTAGAGCTGCCCCAGTCTTTCCTCATTTGGTTTGTCCTCCAGCCCAAGGATCATCTTTGTCACCCTGCGCTGGACCCCTTCAGTAGTTTGACATCCTTCTTTAAACAAAGGCACCAGAACTGCATACTGTACTCCAAGTGAGGTCTCACCAGTGACATGTACAGTGGCAGAATGACTTCCTCTCCCCTAGAGGTGATTCCCCTGGCAAAGCACATCAGCATCTTATTAGTCTTGGCTGCTACCTTCCTACACTGTGTTGAGTGATTCATGTACCATGTGGCAAATACCCCAGATCCATCTCCTCCACTGACGTGGATAACTGCACTCCCCCAGCCAGTAGCAATTCCCAGGGTTCCTTGCTCCCAAGTAAATGACTTTGCACTTCTTAGTGTTGAACCTCAGCTGCCATGTGTCTGATCAGCTCTCATTTCTTGCCAAATCCTTTTGGAGTACCTGCCCGCCTTCCACACTATCCACCTCCACACCGATCTTTGTGTCATCTGCAAAAAGGCTGATCTTACTCCTAATCCCATCTGATATGTCAGCAATAAAGATGTTAAATAGCACCAATCCTAGTACTGAGCCTTGTGGGACCCCAATGGTTACAACTTAGGGAGTTGAGAGTTCTCCCCCCATAACTACCATCTACTGTCTGTCCTGCAGCTAGCTCTTAACCCATCCAACCAGTATCTCCCCTACTCCCAGATTTCTCAGCTAATTAGTCAACCTTCCATGTGGTACTGAGTGAAATGGCTTGCTGAAGTCCAGATACAGGGCATGTACCTCATGGCCCCTATCGAGTGCCCTTGTCACCCAGTCAAAAAAAGTCAACCAGGTTTGTCTGACAGGATCTGCAAAACATAAACCCAAGCTGCCTATTGTCCCGGAGACCATTTTTCTCCAGAAAGATCACCAACCTCTCTTTAAGGATAGTCTCCATTAGCTTCTCCACAATGGAGGTAAGGCTGACCAGTCTGTAGTTACCTGGTTCATCCTTGGGCCCACTCTGTTGGAGGGGGGCACATGTGCCATCCTTCAGGCCTGGGGCATGCACCTAGTCCCCGTGGAGGTATTGAACAAGTCTGCCAGAGGTCTCACCAGGACATCCGCCAATTTTTTCAGGACACTTGGATGAATGCTGTCCAGCCCTGGCACCTTATTCACCTGCAAGGATCTAAGGCCATCCAACATTCTGCTTACTGGGATCTCCTCATCCTTTACCCCCACTCCCCCCATGTCCACCACTCCTATCCCCTGGGGCATAGGCCCATCCCTCTCACTGGCAAACACTAAACAAAAGCACTCATTGAGTACTTCTGCCTGCTCCACCCCCTTTTCTGCCCACTCTCCATCTTTCTTGATCCTGACAATCATATTTTACAGCTTCTCTTCTCCCTTGTGTACCTGAGGAAATCCTTTTTCCCCTTCTCTGAACCCGTGTGCCAGCCTTAGCTGTCTTGAAGCCTTGGCTGCCCTGACTACTCTTCTCACCTCTCTGGATTTCCTCACATACGCCTTAATTTCCTCCTCTCTTTTGGATCTCTTATAGCTTCTGAAGGCAGCTCTTTTCTCCCTCATGCTCTCTACTACCTCCCTGCTAAATCTGCTTGTTTTTTGGGCCCTGGCCATCTTACTTTGGATTTTTGTACATGAAGTAGTGGCCTCTGTCAGACCCATCTGGTGATAGTCCATTTCTTGACAGCATCTATGTCTGGGCAGATGTTGGTAACGTGCCCATGCGGTATGCTTCCCATCCTGACAGACTCTGCTCTTTTGAAGTCCACTACTTTTTGTCTTAGAAGTTGACGTTGACAGCAGATAAGGACCACAAGGCCCATCCAGTCTTCTCATTTCTTTTCCTACCTTATGAATGTGCCATTGGCTTTTGCTCTGTCAATGACCTATCTATTCATACTCATCTGTATTGCTCCCTTATGCCTATCCTATGCCTGTTTGAAGCCCTGCACTGTATTCATATCCATCACTTCCTGAGGTAGGCCATTCCATATATCCACCACCCTTTCTGTGAAAAAGAACTTCCTCAAATTATTGTTAATCGACCTCCCTCTAATCTCATGCTGTGTCCTCTTGTCCTGCTATTTTTCTTTCATTGAAACATATCCATTTCATTCATTTCATTTTATTTTTGTTATTTTTGTTTTGTTAAGATGTGTAAATGTCTTGATCATATCACCTCTCTCCCTCCTTTGCTCTAGGGTATACATATTGAGCTCCGTTAATCTGTCCTCATATGTTTTCTGATGCAGTCTCTGCACCATTTTGATTGCCCTTCTCTGGACTGCCTCAATTTGGTTAATGTCCTTGTGAAGTTGTGGCCTCCAGTACTGCACACAGTACTCCAGATGGGGCCTAACCAGTGTCTTTTAAAGAGGGATTATTACCTCCCTCTTCCAACTTGTGATACCCCAACTAATACACCCCAACATCCCCTAGCTTTCCTACTGCTTTAGTGGTCTGCTTGGATGATTTCAGGTCATTGGTGATGATAATGCCCAAGTCTTTTTCTTCCCTTGTAACTGCCAAACTTCCTCCCAGCCTATAGGTGGCTTCAGGGTTTCTCTTCCCTATGTGCATGATCTTGCACTTTGTGTTAAACCCAGTTGCCACTCTTCCAATTATTTTGCTAGTTTATCCAGATCTCTTCTCATTCTGTCTACCCCATCTGGATCATCTACTCTGCTGCATATCTTGGTGTCATCTACAAACAGACAAACCTTACCCTTCAGTCCATCTGCAATGTTACTGATGAAGATATTGAAGAGGACTGGCCCCAGGACTGATCCCTGAGGTACCCCACTTGTGTCTTGCATTTCTTCTGACTGTATACCATTTACCAAGACTCTCTGTTTTCTGCCTGTCAACCAGTTTGCCATCCAGTTGACCAACTTCTGATACATCCTGAGCCTACCTAGCTTGTTAATCAATCTTCTATGTGGAACAGTATTGAAAGCTTTGCTGAAGTCAAGGTAGGTGACATGAACTGCTCCCCTATGGTCCACCACTCTGGTTACCCAGTCAAAGAAATCTATGAGATTAGTTTGACAGGACCTTCCTTTTGTAAACCCATGCTGTCTTGGATCCTGTGCTCCTATGGATTCCAGGTGTTGCACTATCCTTTCCTTAAGGAGTGCCTCTATAATCTTGCCCACTACTGAGGTAAGACTGACTGGTCTGTAGTTATCTGCCTCCTCCCTGCTATCACTTTTGTGGAGCAGGATCACATGAGCCCTTCTCCAGTCTTCTGGGACCTCTCCTGTGCTCAGAGACTCATTAAACAGTTCTGATAATGGCTCTGCTACTTCTGCTCTTAGCTTCTTTAGTACCATGGGATGTATGCCATCAGGTCCCATTGCCTTGTCCAACCTGAGCTTATCGAGCTCTTGTAGGACCCTTTCTTTGTGAAGGGACTGATGTCGCCTCCCTCCCCTGTGTCCAAGTTGCTGATCTGTGGGACCTGCTCTACCCTGTCATCAGTAAATACTGAGCAGAAGTATCTATTTAGAATAGATGCTTTTACATGGTCCTCTCCTCCTCACATGCCCCCTTATACCCTTTGATCTTAGCAATACCCTCTGGACTTTCTCCTTTCACTAATATATCTATAGAAAGTCTTGTGGCGTTCTATACTGTTTGTGCTAGTGTTTCCTTGGTTTGGGGTTTTGCCTGCCTTACTGTCTTCCCTGCTCCCCTTAGGGAAGTTTGGTATACCTCCCTATCTTCATCCTGCTGCATTCCCTTATATTTCCTGAAGGCCTGCCTTTTGGCTCTGACCTTTTCTGCTATTGTTTTTGAGAATCAAAGTGGTTTCTTTCTTCTTTTGCACTTTCTTTTCTCTCTAACACAATGGGATGTTGCTTCAAGTATTGCATCCTTTATGCTTGCCCACTTTGCCTGTACCCCCTCACCTGTATTTCTTTTTGCCAGGGCTAGCTTAACTCTGTTGGCCATCTTATCAAAGTCAGCTCCTCTGAAGTCACATATTTTTGCCTTGGAATGGGATGATTTAGTTGTAGTGGCCAAGCTGAACCATACCATGTGATGGTCACTGGCCCCCAGGTGACCTTCTACCTGGAGATCTGAGATACTTTCCCTGTTAGTCAGTACTAGATGTAGGATAGCCCTGTCTCTTGTGGGTTGTTGTACCAGTCGGTTGAGGCCCTCCCCCTGCAGGGAATCCACCATGTGTCTAGTTCTGGCAGATGTTCCTGCTGGTATTGACCAATCTGTATCTGGAATGTTGAAGTCTCCCATTATCAGAACCTCCCCTTTAGCTGTCATGTTTTGCTTATCTTCTAACAGAAATGTGTCTATGTCCTTCCCCTGGTCTGGAGGCCTGTACACAACCCCAGTTCATATGGCTGTCCCATTTCCTGTTTCCAGGGTGACCCACAGTTCTTCTGGCTCCTTATGTGTATTCTGAATTTCTGTAGCTTTGATAATTCTTTGACATAAAGGGACACTCCACCCCCTCCCTTTTTTGCACCTCGGTCTCTACTGAACAGTACATAGCCAGGTACTGAAGTCTCCAAAGTGTGATTACTGGTATACTATGTCTCGCTAATAGCTACTATGTCCAGTTTAGCTTCTGTCATTATTGCCTGCAGATCTGGGATCTTGTTTCACAGACTACGAGCATTTGTGTACATGATTTTCCATTGGCCAGATTTCAGTGTGCTAGTTGTTGGGCGAGGCCTGCCGTTTCCCCTGTGCGTCATATGGGGAGCCAGACCTTTTTCCTTACCTGGTGATGCAAATGAACTACAAACATGCTGAACTCCTGTTTGACCACTAGCTGAGAGGGGAAGGGTGTTCTTCCCATTTGAGATATGGGGTGCTGCAGCCCTCTCCCCATTTGCTAGTTTAAATATTCTGCAAAGACATCAAATGTCTGCCCCAAAGCACTATCTTCGTTCTGGCTGTCTCCTTACCTAGAATGAGGAAGAACCACACTGTGTGGTGGTCGCTTCCTTCCAGAGGGTCTTCCAACCCAATGTCCTGGAGTGCTTCCTGTCAATCAACACAAGGTCCAGTATGTTTCCCTCCCTGGTACCTCTGCATCAGGAAGCCATCCTGTAGCTGGGGTGCTCCAATCTATGCCTGGCAGGTTTAAATCCCCTACTGTCACAGTATTGCCCTCTAAACTTCCTTATTTGCTGCCCCAACTCTCCAACTCCCTGTCAATTTCCTAATTTTGAGATGGTAGCCTATACACTACTCCCAATCTAATCTTCCTGCCTTTTGTGTTCTGGAGCTGTTCCCACAAGGCTTTAGCCTGCCCTCCTCCTCTTCAGCCCTGTTTTTCAATATCCCTTCCCTTATATAAATAGCCACCCCTTCCCTTCCCTTTCTCTGTCCCTATGGCCAAGGCCACTGATTTACGGTGATTAAAACAATTAAATTCCATTTTCAAGACTTAAGATTCCAGAATTTCACGGTGATTGTTACTAATTTCCGGATTTTACCAGGATTCTGTTATCATTCTTTTAGTATGTGCATAAATAATCAGAATTAAAGAAGGCTTAATATACAGAGCATTAAATAAAGCAAACTGAAAATAGTACAGGAAGGAATTAAAAGAAAAACAGACTTTTTTATAGATTTACTGATCTGATAGAAAATGCCAGATTCCATGAAATCTTCATTTTTACCGGTTTTCAGGCAGCTCTAATTCCGGAATTTTACCGGATTTTCCGGTAAAAACCGAAAAACAGTGGCCTTGCCTATGGCACAGTCTGTATACAGGGATCACTAGGTCCCAGTCCTGGTATTGGGTGGTCCATATTTCAGTGATGGCTGCTATGTCCTCTTTTCCTTCTGGCATCAGAGCCTGCAACTCTTCTGCCTTCTTTCCTAGGCTCCTTGCATTCGAGGAAGCCACTCTACATTGTGACCCCTGCCCCTCCTCATCCTTTCCCTCTCCTATAATGCCTCCCCTTTTTGAAATCCCCTCCCTCCTGTCCTGACTAGTCAGGGGTATGCCTAATGGACTCCCTTGTCTGGTTGTACTGTCTGTCACCCAACCCTTCAACCCCCTCCCTTGCTTAGTTTAAATTATTTCAGGATGCTATGTACTCCTCCAGCTTTTGCTTCAGGACCCCTGAGCCTTCCTTACTCAAATGCAGACTATCTGGTGCATACAGGTCCTTGTTCTCCCAAGTCCTACCCCACCCCCCCACCAGTCTGTAACCCATAGTCTCACACCATTCCCCAGCCATTCATTAAACTCCTTAATACTTTGTTTTCTGGTTGTACTTGCTCTAGGTACTGAGAGAATCTCAGAGAAAGTAACTGAACATCCCTCTTTATTGCATTTCGTTCCACTTCTCTGAACCTCTCCTGTACCTCTTTGACCCTACTCCCCTTCAGATCATTTGTACCCCGGCACACTACAGTGTGAGGTTTCTGCCCATCCCTCCCCACACACTTAGTAATACACTGCCACACTCTTCCTGCCACCATCCCTGCCATACATTCCACCCATATGTGGATTTTCATGGCTCCTTTGCCTGCCTCATCTTACATCCTTCAGTATCCAGACCCCAAGAATGATGACCCTCCCTCTTTTTTCTTGCTCTCATCTTTGGTCCTTCCCATTCTTCTGCTCACAGTCCTGATCCCTCTCACCTCTTTTCTTGCCTATGCCATGCCATTACCTCACTTGATCTGTGCTTTACCCTTTCCTTCATCCACCTCCCCACCCCTCTTCTACTCCTGCCTGGACTAACTCCTCCCCCCCATACCATACCCATCTGCTACTCCTCACCCCTACTTGAATCTGCTACCCCTTCTCCTGCTTATTGTTAATAAAATGGGTAAAGAAAATACAATGTCTTTATTGCTCAGAGCCAATGCACTGGGACAGCACAATGTATGGGTAATGAAGTCAGGAAAATCAGGCAATCTGGAAACAGAAAACTAAAAATAACAATGTCTTTTTTAAATGTCTGATTGTCATTACAAACATGTCATCTGGCCTGCTGGCACAATAGTAGTGCTACCGCTTGTGATGCTGGCAACCCAAGTTTGAGAATGAGCCTAGGTTGTTGGGGCAAGCCAGGGGGAAGAGAATCAAACATCCCACAGGATGCTCCCCTTATCCGGGGTGGAGGAGTTCTCATGATACCATGATTTTGCCACCTGTGGATGCATGGACAGTGACACAGGATTTGCAGTGTAGAGAGGGGAGGACACAGTTAGGCACTTGTCTGTGATGTGCAGAAGCATATCCTCAGCCTGCACTTCAGTCCTTTGTGACAGTGTCCTCAAGGGCTGGGTTCAGCAAGCTACTTAAGAGAAAAAAGCCCCCATGGCCATGCTACATGACAATCCCTGTTTAGAAGAGGGGACTGATCCCAGAGGGCAGGTATGCCTGCCACTGAGCTGCCAGCATGGAAGTCCCAAATCAAAATATGAAAAAGAAAACATGTCTGTTATACTTCTTTACTAAAAAAAATCACAACCCTAAAATAAGTCTCTCTCAAAACAAAAACAACAAATTGATTAAATGTTCTTTTCCTGCATATTCTCTACATACACTTACTACAAATAAAATGAAGTACTACTCATTGTTTCATTTTTTGGGAGCCTTTTTTCTAACCATGAACACCCCTCCCCCATAGCCTGCTATCCTTACCTGTCTACCAGGGAAATCTTTACTGCTGCCCCTTCTTCACATACAATTTAATTCCTGGCTTTTACTGAGGCCTTCTGGAGTGTGTGTGTGTGTCTGTGCATGTTTGTGTCTGTGTGTGTCTGTCTATGTATGTGTATGTGTGTGTGTGTGGATGTGTGTGTCCTTTCATTCAGCCAGTAGAATTCTGCAGAAGCTTGAGCTTTTGCATTCCATGATAAACAAACATTCCATCTATTGAATGTGTTGAAAGACAGATGCTTAACAGCTAGGGAGGAACTACATTTTACTATTTACAATGGTGGGGCATTTGAATTGCCAAGTATACCCATTTTATAGGCACAATAAGCCATTTTGAAGGTGTATATTATGCTGATCTAACCACACTTCTAGGGGCTGAAGGCACTCCACCTGTGGTGCCATGCTTCACTACACCCTTGGGCATGCAGTTATAACAGCATTAGTGTTATGTGAAAAAAAAATTGCCTTTGGAATTACCACAAAAGTCAGAATTTAGCTTTTGAAAAATTTTGGAATGTACTTTTTTTCAATTTTTGTGGAAATTCAGACTTAGAATGGTGGAATGAATGTATGAATTGTGGATTAATGTATTAAACTGTGGAAAATTCTACAACACTGATTGCTGAACTGCAGAATGATTACATGTATTGTAGATGAATGTATTAAACTGTTGAAAAAATTGTCATTCTGCAGTTAATGTGTATTATTCCACAATTCAGCCAGAAAAGTTTCTTGAATGGGGCAAGAATTCATCAAACATTTTTGGAATATTTGGATTTTGCCAAAGTCACATTCCCAAAAATTCCATTAAATCTGTGAAATTTCATGAAATTCCTGCAAAGTTGGAATTTGTAGATTCCACCTATAATCAGCATAATTCACCCCCACTGTATCCTGTATTGCTAACATAATAAGGACTCTTTAATATCAATTTTGATCCAATTTAGATAAGTGGGGCTAGATATACAGTGTAGTAAAAAAATAACAGTGGACAACTTGACAGAAATTGTGCACGATTAAGTCACAATGTCCAGGATTATGATACCTCCATCAAGTATTATTAATCTTGCTACAGTATAGGTATTTTTGATTTAATTGGTGCATTTGGTTTTCAAGATGTAGTTTAAAACAGTAATAGCCAATCACAGGTTAGAACTCATGTACAATTTGATTGCCATGGCTGAGACTGCAATACCCACATGAAATGTTATTGATGATTAAATATCACTTTTGAGCACAGCCCATGCAAAATGATCCCCAGATGCAATAAAGTCAATCTCTGTGTGTGTCTGCAAGCTAGGCTTGGAAGTTGGGCTTTAGTCTGCCTAGCAAAATTCTAACCTGAAGGGCTATTGTGAAGTTAGATTTAGTCTAATAACACTTTACGATGGGATTGAAGTTGGACTTAAAATACTGTGCTGATGGTTTTATAATGCATGTACTGTTTTTAAATACTGTATGTTGTACAATTACAAGGGTGACTAGTATGTATTTAAATTATAACATTTAGTTAGCTGGAGTATACAAAGAAATAAATGGCTAATGTAGGTGATAAAATGCCAAGGCTGAATGATGAGATATTTACTCAAACAAAGAAGATGATTCTTGCAAGTGTATTCTGGCTAACTGAATGTTATTCCCATGATGTGACTAGGAGTTTTAAAACCAGAATTATAAATGCCCTGAGGCAGCTGAAGGGGAAGGTGCATGCTTTCCTTGTTTCCCTTTCTTGTGTAGGCTACATGTATATAAACTGTCATAGGTGAATGCTAAATTTGTACAAACTATCGTGGCCATGTCTAAAATGCAGATAAACTATTGTGGGCATGACTAAAATGTGAATAATTGACTATGGGAGTGGTTGTGGTAGTTTGTGAGGTATGATAGTTTTCCTCCAGTCTACTAATAATAGACAACCTGTTGCATAATTTTTTTAACTTTCAGGGAGTTTTCTTTGCAAAAATATAAACTAGGCATGCAATAATGTAAAGAAAGTCAGTTAGGGTGAGATTATATACTCAAGATATATATATCACGTTTGGTTAAAACTGGCAGACATGTGCAACAATGTTTTACATGACTGTCATGTTACATGAATGTGATAGGTTTGTAACTTGTGTAACAAGTGAATTACATATATGCAAAAAATGTGTTACATGTGTGTAACAGCCATTTCCTGGTCCATGGAAAACATAACCCTACTACTATATTTTTTTAGCTGACTTCTAAGTCCCTGGGTGATGATTAAGATATTCTATCTGTTTTTAAGGCATCACACCGTTTGCAACCTTCATACCTGAATGACCTCTTGGTGCAATATACTATACTATAGTTTTTCCATTGAGATCCACAGACAATGTTTCAGTAGTTATCCCTTTGCTAAGCTTAAGACTATGAGTGATCATGCCTTTACAGTTGGAATCTGATAGCTGTGGAGTGTCCCCCATAAACAGTATGCAAATCTCCTCATTAAGGTTTTAAAAACAGATTTGAAAACAAATATTATTTAATGTTAAACTGTTAGTACATGTTTATTTGCAAACTTTAATGCACTGTATACTGTACCTGTTGTAATCAACTTTGGGTGCACTGTGCTCAGACAGCCATAGACAAATTAAACACCTGATTGATGGATAGATTGGTTGATTGATTGAGTGATTGGTTGATTGATTGATTGACTGATTGATTGATTGATGGAGTGTACAGAGAAATATGAAGTAGCCTTGACACAGTAAGCTAACTGCTTATCATACAAAGTCACAGACAACTGCATTAACTTGTTTTACTGAGAGCAGGGGTATTGGCTGGGGACCAGTCTCAACTCAACCTCTGAATATAGAATTTCAGCACACCAGCCTCTGGTGTTTTTACCACCATGCTTGCTATTTCTTAAATACATTTTTCCCAAGGCTTCATTCAAATGAAAACAGTAAAAATATAAAATCCAATTGTTACTGTACAGTATGTCTGCATAGATGATGGAAATTCAAATTGGCCAAAGCCAGCAAGAATCCCTTCTAGACTCCAAATAATACATATGGAGGCATAGGTTCTAGCAGATTGACTGCATGTCCATGCATTTGAAGAATAGCTCAGTTAAGATCAGTCAGTTAATACAGTAGTAGCAACATAATTTATTATTAATGAACTTCAAAAGGTATTGTTTTAAAATATGTACTGATGGAAAATTAAAAGCAGCAGTGCCTTTTCAAGGCACCATGATTTTGTTAATATTTGACTGTATTTAAATCAACAAAGTTCAGAGGCATTAAAGATGGTCTACACTACCCATAACCCACAATGTAGATTTTATTATAGATTTTTATTTTCATGTCTGCCCATGCTTATCTTCAATTGTCCTCCTCCTGTGACCGCCTATCTGGCCCTTATACAAGTCCCTGCAACTGCATCTTGGGTGTGGGCTACCTCTGATGTCATCCATCACTCCTTGGTTCCCTTTCTCCCATGGTAATGCCATGTAGCTCTCAGAAAAGGGTCTACTTCACCTAATTGCAGGGTCATGCCCTTCCTTGCTCCCAAATATCAGTACTTAATCCCAGATGTCAGGGCAAGACACTCCAGTGCTCCTGTTCCTGATGTTAATGCGATGCTAGGCATCATGGGAGAAGAGTGAGCTCTGAATCCACTGATAACCTGCATGGTGACTGTTATGGCTGCCACTTCTTTTGGGAAGAACCATGTGCTTCTTGAGAATCAAACTGGGGACTATAAATTCTCCACTGGCTGGGGGTTGGGGTTGAGTGTTTCTTTGATTTTCATTGTGTACTGACCATAGAGTGACACCGCCATAGCAAAGACCATGATAGCAACAGAATTCACCTGAAAGCATTGGGTCACTGCGATGGTCCCCGATGACACTGACGGTGCATCTTCCGGTGTTTCACCCCCTTCCTGAGACAACTTTGACTCAGAGTTGTAAATTTAGAGACCAGGGGGAAGGGATTTTCATACATGTCAGTGGTCATGGACCACCAATAAAGGTTACTAACTGTTACAGTACACTGATTTAGGACTAATTTTGACTGTTCTGAATTTTCACTATTTAAAGGCATTGCTTTACACAGAATTACCTTTTTTATATAAAACCTTACTCTTCCCTTTCAATGGTAAATCATTTTGCATGCTATCTCCTTTGACACTGTTATGTTTGTTGTTCTCTTGGGCAACCTACTGTACATACAGTACATCATCCCTTGCTGGGAATCAAACCCAGTACCCAGAGTCCTTCTCTTCTGTAAACTGAATCTTCCTTCACAACTTGACCATGTTATTGTCCTTTGTATACTACAGAGGTGTACAGGTGGCTTCCCTGATCCAGGGAAGACTCACAGAGAAAAGACCCCAGTCACCAGTTTCGCTTGAATGAAACTGCTATACTTCAGCAAAAAAAAAAACAGCTTGCATTCAGCTTTACATTTACTTTGCAGTTCAGTCTCTAGCTGTGTCAAAACCAACAACAAAAAGTTATTTCCCCTTGCTCACTCTCCCCGTTATTAGGCTGAGGTTTTGCTTGTTTAAAAAAACATTTTATTGAGCAAGGTAAGTAAATCCAAACTGCGAACAGGTACACTGATTTTTACAGAACAAGAGTAACAACATTGAACTTTATATAGTGTAACAGTGAGCAAAGTATAATACCTAACAGTGCATCACATCACATTATAGTGGAAACCAAGGAGAAGTTCTATTTATATGTCTCAATACTTACAAATCAGCAGCCGGCTGTATGGGCCATAAGTGTCTTAAACAGAACATACTTCTACCAAATCCTTATATGCAGACACTCCATGTAGCCCACTTCCCCACCACCACCTAGAGTTAATTGACAGTGATTTGCACAAGTGTTTTCGGGAAACATGGTCCTGGCAGGTCAAACTGAAGGGAGTTAAGTTGGCCAAATGCCTCCCTCAATTGCTGACACTAGGAGATTCAATATTTTGAAATAGATTTTTGTGGCCGTTAGCCATGAGTTGGGCCCTCTCAGCCTTGGCAGCTACCCACATGTTAGCCCATTATGCTGCAATTGGGGGCCGAAGACAGCCACTGCTGCACTATAGTTTTTCTAATGTTTGTGAGTGTGAGGGACCATAACATGACAGTACCCACCCTTCTACCATGCCAGCGATCCACCTAGGAGGAGTTTCAGGAGACTAGGAAGCTTGGTCAGAGAATCTATTCAATTGTGCCATGAACAGCATGCCAGAATTCATATTTTGTGTGAGTTAAGATCATGTGTAGGAATGTGCATTCCTCCACCTGACCCTTTGGGGCAATGTAGAGTTTTTCTGGGCATCTGTTCTGTAACCTGACCAGGGTAAAATAGGTTCAGTAGAGATTGTTTAGTTGGATCTGGCAGAGTTTGTTGCTTCTGGAGCAGGCTGCAAAATTCCATGTCTTACCAGAGAGTGGGATGCCCAGATCTTCCTCTCATCGGAGTTGAATGTTTGAAGCAAGGTATGGGTCAGCTCCCACCCCCCTCCCGAAATGTGCTATAATAGACAGAGATTTTTTTTTGCAGAGGTTAGGTTTATATAATTCTTCCTCCTGTGGTGAATCAGGGGTAATAATTAATGATTCTCCTTCCCTATTGCTCCCCTGGTGAGCATACATCTTACCGTACCCTCATATGCTATCAAATTCTCTGAGGCCCTTTTCAAAATATTGAGTTTATTCAGACCCAGCTTCTTCCACTTGAGCAGGGTCTGGTGCATGAAGACATCGTACTGGGGCATACCTTTCAGAGCTACCTCAACTAATTTTGCTCAAATGTGCATTTGGGCCAGGTCAAGAGTCTGTGCGTGGCAGTCCATATTTAAGTTTTTTGTGAATGAATTAGAGACCGCGGAGCTTGGAGAAGTAACCAAGTGCAGAGAAAATTAGACCCTTTCTCAAGTCAACCTCAGGTCTTACTCATCCATGGTATCCCATGGTGGTTTCTGAGGTGATTCTCCCACAGGCAGGAAGCTGAGTTGGGCATCTCAATAGTAGATTTTGAAATAAAGGAGGGCACAACCACCTTCTTGTATGGGGAGATGGAGGATGGATCTCTTCACTCTGACTCATCTGCCACACTGCAGGAACCTGAGTACTACACTGTTCATCTGCATGAAGAACCTCTATCTGATATAGATGGGCAAGAGTTGAAATTCTGCAAGTAAAACATTTAGGTAAGTGTACATTTTAATGATGTTAACCCTTCTTATGATTGAGAGTGGCAATGTCTCCATTTATCACATTTTATTTTATACTGGCTAGCAGTAGGGAAATAGAATCAGTACAAGATTGCCATGCAAAATGGTATTTGCATTCTAAGATATTTGAATACAGTTACCCTGCAGTCCCATAGAGCATGGACTACACTTTCTCTCTGCTGTTGTCCTATTGGGTGGATCTCATTTTTGGTCCTGTGTCTTGTGGCACGTATGGCTACAAACTCATTAAGCAATGAGGGTGCAGAGCTGGTAACCCTCACTGTCAGATTTTGTAGGTATAGGAAGAGATCATCACCAAAGAGGGCCACTTTATTTTCACCACCCAATTATACAACCTCAATATCCAGGTGGTGAGTAATTGCTGCAGCCAGAGACTCTAATGGTAACACATAAAGGAGCAGAGAATGGGGCAACCCTGCCCAGTGCCCCTTGATGGGGTGAATGATTATGTGACACTAATTTAATTAGTTCCTATCATTATGTAGGAAGCCATGTGGATCAGAGGAAGATGGTGGATGTAGTAATGTTGGACTTTAGCCATGCTTTTGATACTGTGTCTCACGGGATTTTGATTTCTAAATTATTGAGACTAGGTATCAATTACACTATAATTAAGTGGACTAAGCACTGGTTAATGGAAAGGACACAATCAGTGAGAATACAAGGTTATGTATCTGATAAGGCAGTGGTTACTAATGTAGTGCCATGGGGTCCATGCTGGGACCATTGTTGTTTAACATCTTTATTAGTGAGCTGAGCGTCAACAGTAGGAACAAGTTAAATAAATTTGCTGATGATGTTAAACTTGGGGAATGACGGACACTTTCAAGGATAGGCTTATACTAGGACAGGATATAATAACTATTACTGAATGGGCAGTGAGGAACAAGATGACATTTAGTTTAAATAACTGTATATGTAATGTACATGAGGAAAAACAAATTCAACAATATTACTACATCCAGGGGTTAGAATAAGAGATTCTTTTTGTGAGAGAGATTTGGGAGTATATATTGGGAGTGATTTGAAAAGTGAGGCACATAGTAAATATATTGCAAATAAGGCAATGCATCTCACAAACTGCATACAGAGAAGTTTTACTCCTGAAATGAGTGTGTACTATTTCCATTATTCAAAACATATATAAGGCCACATTTGGACTATTGCTTTTCAAGTTGGAATCCATATTTAGAAAAAGACAAAATTGTGGTGAAACCCACAAAGGTCATTAACAAAATTAATAGTTGGGCTAAAAGACAAACCTTATGAATCCAGGATTAAAACACTAGGATTATGGCCTCTGGAAGTTAGTCATGCATGAGGAGACTTACTATTATTATATAAACTACTTAAAGACGATGTGTTATGGAGTGAGCTGAATTTAATATATAGGGAGCAAAAATATAACGTAAGAGGCCATAAACAGCAGAGAGCTGAAATACAGTATAAGACTGATATATGGATGCATAGTTTCATACCTAGAGTAATTAGATTATGGAACAAGTTGCATGGCAATGTGGTTGGTGCATCCTGTTTCAACACCTTCAAGGCTAAGTTATATTGTCATATTTCAGTTGGTAATTTCAGTTACCTCCACTGAGTAGTGGGGACAACTTACATGGGCTTATGCCTTCTGTTTACTACAATTCCAAGTATGAATCCAAGTAAGCCCCTACTGACTTGGATTTTTTGCAGATGGACCTCTGTACAGAGGTCCAATCTGGCCAATGATTTAGTCTTTCATGCCAAATCTCCTAAGGATTTCGAGCATCTACATATACTCCACCCAGTCAAATGCCTTTTCAGTGTTCAGGGCAAGGACTGCTGTACCATGTTTATCTGAAGATATGGCTCAATTATATATAATGTCAAGGGTGCACCTGATGTTGTGTCCCTTGTATTCCTTTAACAAATCCCACCTGATCAGGGTACATGCAGGAGGGGAGCAGTTTTTACAGCCTTGCATTTGAAATTCGAGCAGCTATTTTATAGTTTGCTGTGAGCAGAGACAGGCCGGTATGAGGCAGATTGAGTGGGGTCTTTTTCTGGTTTAGGTAAAACTGTAATGAAGACAACCCTGTTGGAGGGAGGCAGATGTCTCCTAAGAAGCTCTCGATCATTTCTAACAGGGGATTTAGCAAGAGCTCAAGAAATTGTTTCATAAAATCAAAAGGCAGCCCATCTAACCCTGGTGTCTTGCCTCCCCGTAAGGCCCTGATGGCATCCAGAACCTCCTGTTTGGATAGTGGCAACTCTAGACTTTCAATTTGAGAGAGCTGGAGGTGAGTAAAAGGGGCCTTTTGAAGGAGGAGGACTGGTGCTCCACAGCCATGGGGTTAGCTTGTGAAGTGTATAGAGGTTTATAAAATCTATTAAATGCTTTTCCACATCCTGGTGGCTGGAAACTAATCCCAAAGCCAAGTGAGGTATCTGGGCCATGGCTGTTTCTCCTTCCCTGTGTCTAAGCTGCCATGCTAGCAGCTTCCTTCCCCTGTCACCATTAAGGTACTGTCCTGTTTTGTTCAGTAAAATGGGTGCTTCTATGGCATCTGTATTTAGAGTGTTGAATTTCCTTTTCAAATTTTTGGAGCAGGCTGTGGAGTGTAGGGTAGGTGAGCCATATGTAACCTTTCAACTTCATGAATTTTCCATTCAAGTTTTGCTAATTCCTGGATTTTTCCTTTCAGTTTGTATTTGGCATAATCAATGGATTGCTACTTATATACACCTCAAATACTTCACATTTAATAGAATGAGATGTTTCATTCCTCCTATTGTGGGTCAAGAATTCAGTTATAGCTTTTCCAATGACATGTTTGTATTGCTGGTCCTAAAAAAAAGTAACAGGTCCAGTCTCCAGGCCTTGGGCAGTGGGCTTAGACTGGCAGAGCCCACCCTGGCCTAAAATGAGGAGTGGTCTGATTCAAGAGCTGGGTGATACTCCACATAATCAACTTTGAGGAACAGGCACATCAAGATCAGGAGCAGATCCATTCATGCATATGACCTATGCTAGCAGTAGTAGAAGTTGTACTCCCTCCCTGTGGGGTTTCAGTGATGCCAAACATGCACCACCGAGAAAGAATGCATGATGCCTTCTAGACGTTTGGCATTTGGGAATTTGGAAAGGGGTGTGGGGTTGTATCTGACACATATGCAGTCCAGGACACAGTTCGTGTTCCCCCCCAACCCCAGCAACATCCATGGGCCCAGAACTGTGCCATCTCAAGGACCAGTTTTGGAAAAAGGATCTGTCTTCCACATTGGGGTCGTATACCACCTCAACAAAAAATATGACCCATCATTCATAGAAATCTGGGCTAAGGTAAATCTACCCTGGAAGCCCAAAGAGGACCTGAAAATTGTTCCCAGGAATTTGGGTCTCTTCCATAACGGTACCCCTCTGGCTCTGGAGGTGAAGCAGGAAGTTCACCAAGTGCTTTTCAGTCTAGCACATGCATGGGAAGCCTCTTCTGGGGTCATGTGGGTTTTCTGAAGTAACAGGATGTCTGTCTTAAGCTTATTGACCCTAGTCAGCACCTTTCTCCTCTTGACAACATGTTTCATCTCATTAACATTCTAGGTGGTAATGTTTAAGGTATCAGCCATTTGGCATTCTGGATGTGTGACTATGTGGGTGTCCTGTCTCAATTATGTAATGCCATGTTGCACTTAACTGATTTAAGGTGCTTTAATTAAATGGTAACCTTGCACATCTAACCCCTATTCCTGCCTTCCCTCTCTCACTCACTCCCTACAGCAGCTTTAGAACTGCCTGCAATCACCAGAAAAACTTTCTGCTTGATCCATGTAAAAAATCTCACTGCAGTGCTGTTCTCCCCCACCTCCTTGCCCCAAGAAAACTTGGAACAGTAAACCATCCTACTCCCTTTCATATAACTTTGAACCCAAACAAGAACAGAAATAAAAAAAGATAACATACATGTTTTGTCATCCATCCCTCTAACCCTCCAAGACTGAGGTAAAAGGTACTCTTTCCAACTGCCCTCTTATGTTCAGCAGGTTGTGTGGTGCAACAGCACCTGATTTCAAACAAAGAGTAACAGTACGCTTTCAGTAACTACATCATGGGAGTGATGTTTTCTTCGGCCCAAGAGAACCTGAGTCGAGGTACATTCTTGTTAACTGCAATTATCCTCACAACTTATACAATGAGTTAGAAGCAATGCTAAAACTGCTATGGCAATTACTTTGTGTACCAATTAAACATTTAGCGGTCACACTTGTTCTTCATGCCAATAATTTTTCTGTCTCTTTCCCAGCCCCCCAAGCCCCAGTCACAACTGTTCATTCCCATGGTAGTTCACCTCTGCACTCCAATCACATTCCTCCTGCAGTGCAGCTAGCCAGAAAAGAGTGGCTGGGCCCACCAACCCTCAGGACACCCGTGTAAGCCACTCTCCATGACATTAAAACATTGCCATATTATCCCCCAACCACGAGTGCACTGTTGTTTCTGCCAACCTTACAATTGACTGTGGTTGAACACCAAAGCTTTCTAATGCCCACTCATTGGTCCAGCAACTGAGCCATTCATGTTTACCATCTCTCAGCCCTCGCACTGTTAGGCAGGCTATTTCATGAAGGTTTGCAGCACCTTATCTGGCATCAAAATTCAAACTAAGGTGAAGAGCACTTTCTACTGATACAGTGCATCCACCTTCTATTCTTTCCTGAGCAGTGTCTTGTCTGACTCAGTGACTGGGCAAGTTAACAGTATGGTAGCTAGGGTTTCCGTTGATAACCACCCATCTGATAAGACCCAAGGCATTTGCATGGGAGTTGACCACGGAAGCCTCTGCACTATATAAATCCCTGAATCTTTATGGTTGGGCTGACCAGGACAGGAGATGGAAGGACACACACAGGGTCCAAACACCAGTGTGGGGGGACCTAAACACTCCAGCTACCACCTAGTTTCACATAATTAACAGAATGAGGGATCTGCATGTTCCAAGGTGTGAGCATACAAATATTGTGTCCCCCTCCAGACATAGACAATCCTAGAGCTGTGCTTGTGCCCCATGCCCATGCCCACTGATTGGGGTGGTTTTACTGTTGACCAACAGACCAATCAGGTTATCCCATGCCCATCACCCCTCTGTCATATGCCGACACCACAGTGACATTTCAATAGCGAAGTACATTACAGCTGCAAATCACTGTTGCTGCTGTAATGTACCTGCAGGACCCAAGCACTGCTTTCTCCAGGGTTTTCCCCCTTCCCTAAATCAACTCTGACATGCAGTTGATAATCCTTAGTTAGGGGGAGTGCAGGGAGCATTGCCCCATGCCAGAGGGGTTCAGGAGGGGGGAGTGAAGCCCCCTACAAAAAAAAGGCAGTTTCTAGATGGATTAACAGCAGACACAACTTGCAGTCAACGTAACTTCATTGCTGTAGTGTCACATCAGAAAAAAGTTGTTGTTATTGTTTTACGGATCCCCAGGTATAGCTCTGTCACCCTGCTGTACTTTTCTGGTGCCAAACCATCTGCAGATATGGCACTGGTAAACAAGAGGAGTGAACTTAGACACTGGTATAAGAATGCCAAACATGAGATCATCTGATTGGCCCTGGCCACTCTACCCCTATCACCATCATTTGCTTAGTTCAAGGCCAAGACTTGCCCCTTCCCAACCAAGTCACTGGCAATCATAAGTGACACATCCAGTATACTATTCTTTAAAAGCAAAACAATTTGCATTACTGCACATGTCGATGCAATACTGTGACATAGAGTAAGGGTCAGGCATTCTGCTATCCCCAGCAAGAATTGTGCAAATGGGGTCAGTCATACAGAGCAGCAAGATACCCTGTTAAGTTTTCACAGTTCCATGGAGAGCTGACAGTCACCTTTTCAACCTGAATACCTAAAGCCCACAGAGCCCCCACTGAGACTCACAGTCCATCAAGAGTAATCTAGTGCAGTTGGGGGCTGCAGGGACTCTATAGGTATTTAGTCTCACAATGTTGAGTAAAGGAAGACCATTGCATAGAACATCATGTCATCAGGCAGAAGGGTCCAGAGGTCCAAATACCCCATTAACACAGTTTGCAGAGTTGGCACATACACCCTCCCAGCAAAGAATGTCATATAAGCCATATAAATTAAGGAGATGAAGTTCATGTTTTGGAAAAGGATGACAGTAAGTGGTTTCCTAGATGATTGCTATCTAGTTGGTCAGCCAGTGTTGCCAGCATGACTATTCATGGGGATCCGGTGGTAGAGTTCACCCAAAGGTCATAGCTGGTGCAGTCCCCATTGACATGAATAATAACAGGTTGGGAAGGTGAAATATTTCAGGGACAGGAGAAGGATTACTGCTGACTCCAGGGCTCCCAGTGAGACCCAGCAACACCATGATCAGGGCTAGGTGGTGGATCTGTGGCTAGCAGGGAGAAGAGCAGATCACTTAATATTTTAGGCAGTTTTGGCATAGATTTCCTTTCAGATAGTAGGGGCAATATGTTGGGCTCCCAATCTCCCCTCTGATGCAGCATCCTTCTGATTCACATAATCCTCTACATCCTGAGACCATGTAAATGTGCATTGGTAGTGACCTGATCTTAAAATGCAAAGTTTAGATAGATAAAGATAAGCAAATTCCCATCCCCTTATATACAGTTTCAGTTTTATGGAGATAAAGTGCTGGCATCTGAGGTGAATTTTCAGTCCCCTGCTGAAGACATGGAGCACCATGACAGCTCCATCTAGAGTTTTGATGGGTCCATTCAATTTAGCCACTCAGTCTCATACCACACAGCCTGTGGTGCTATGCCGAGCTACTCAGCCAGCTATGTTTGTATAGCCTACACGTGACTTTTCCCCTGGAACCTTTTAGGCAGTTCCACTAACTGAGGATTAGATCTCCAGCCCTGTTCTCCTGATTGTTGTGTTTTTCAAGTAAACCGTTTGCATTCTTCTTTAGCTCCTTTCTTTCATTGCCAAGTTGGCCACAATGTCCTGTAGTTTACTGATCAATTTTCTCAGCCTCATCGAGCCAAGTGACATGAGCCTTGTAGTCTCTGAGAGCCCTGAGACTATAATCTGCATGTTTTGGATCTGTGTAGTAATGTTTGTAAAACCTGACTTCATTTCACTTTGCAGGTTCAGTATCTTGCCCAGTACAGCTGTCAGAGAGTCTTCTATAAAAAGATTTCCTCCACTGCTGTTTCCTGTGTCTGCCATGCTCTGTGCACTCATTCTTCCCTCCACTGGAGCTGCAGATACAGAAACAGCTACTGTCAGCTCAAACAGTAAGGTAGTCTGTTTCTTTTGTCATCTCTGGGTAGCCATAGACAAGATCATCATAGCCTAATATTTTCATTTAATTTTCCTGCAGTTGTCTAGTTACTTACTGATTTAGGTAGGTGCCATGTGGTAGCTCAGCTAGAACCCATCTGTCATTTGCCTGGCTAAGCCATGCCCCATGAATTGCTTAACACTTCCTCTCCAACACTCCCCTTCTCTTGAGGATATCTTTTATTCAGAGCATGCAGAACACCAATGTCTTAAGGAGCCAGCACTACAGCAAGAAGGATTTGGTTCAAATCCCCTCTTGATCCTGGCTAAAACCTGTACTGTTGTGGGTTTGTGAGGTGGCTGGCAAGTGTAGGGAGTGTGACAGATATACAATCACAGTTGATGAGAACTGAACGCATTACTTTTGCTGTGCACTAGTCATGTCATTGTATGGTGGTAGGATTCCCTTCCGTGACCTGCGCTTAACTTCTTAATTCATCTCATCATTACATTTGTTCTCTGAAATGTGATGGTATATTACATTCTTGACTTTAGATTATTACACCCTGATTTTTTTTACTTTTCATCTGCTACCCTAACATGCTGGACAATAACTGACATCTCAATAATAGAACAGCAGGCAGGATCACACTGAAACAAACTGAACACACCATATGCTATACCTGCAAAGTTATTTGGACTATTCCTGGTCTGAGAACAGACACACAGACCAGTATTTTATTTATTTAACATGTATTGACCAAAACAGGCACACTGAGCTGGAGCTTGTTGCTAGGCACGACCAAGGGGCTACCAGTGAACAAAACATAAAATACATACAAATACACAATTTTACTGCAGTATGATTACAAAAATTCCAGCGCTATGTGATAAACATGGCAGAAGACAAATACAAAATACAGATGCTAAATATAGAAAAATGAAAAAATATCACTGACATGTTCAGAATATAAAAATCATTCAAAATGCAAATGTGAGTGGTGCAGAGGGAGCCAGGGAATAAGGAGTAAGGTGACAGAACATCATGCACAGATATAGCCTGCAGTGTGGCTAAAGGGGCAAAATGGGAGCTAAAGAGCTAGAATGTGAAAAATCCATAGAGAGGTAGGGCTGGGTGAAATTTATCTTTGGCCAGAGGAATTCTGGTGATATGATGATTTTGTGAAATTTCCATGACAATTTCACATTTTGCCAAAACTGTGATTTTGGTTATTTCCATCTAATTCAAAAAATGTTTGTCCAAAATTGCACCACATTTGGTATGATGCCTTCACCAATTTTATACATGTAAAAGACAAATTTCAGATTTCTGTCTTAAAAGGTGAGTGAGATATGAGCCTCCAAACTTTTGGAAATGTTTAAGTAACATTTCACAACTATGTAAACTAAAAGTTTTTTGTTGAAAATGTACCATGTTTGGTGTGATGACTTTAACAAGGTCCATACGGACGTACATGAAGTATCATATCTCTAGCTTTATAGGTTATTGAGTTATAAACCTCTAAACTTTCAGAAATTTTAAAATTACATTTCATAATTATATAAACTGGAGACTTTTAATCCCTGCAAGTTTAGAACTACAGAATGGAATATCATCAATGTTGTTATGATATTTTACCCTAAATAGTAGGCTTTAAGGAGACCACCATGGTCGAGCATCATAACGTCTTGCTGCCATGCAGATGACCTGGGTTCTGAAGTAAGCCCGGAAGTCATGTGGGAGACAAGCCATGGCTAAAGCATACAATTTAGGTAATCATTGCTTCTCTATTTAGCAGTTTATGTGACGCTTACAAAAAAGTACGCATCTAAGTTTTCAATTCTCTAGCTCCAAAGGTGGTTAAGTTTTAAGTACAGAAATATTTTCAGAAATGTCCACATGAATATTAAATTGCTAGAGTGTGACCCTTATAATTTATCTGACCCTCATCCAAATGTTATGATAGTTGAAATACCGTTAGGTGCCATTCCAAACAGTATTAATGCCACATTTCACATCTATAGCTATAATATTGACTGGATTACTTCCAATTAAATAATTTAGAAAAATTCACAAAATTCATGAAATGTCACAAAAATTCCATGAATTCAAAATTTGCTAATTTCACCCCAAAGAGGAAAGTCAAGGAGTCAGAAAGGTACTTTACAAGTAAGGGAAGAAACAGGTGTGAGAAGGGAGAGTAGAAGTGGCTATATGCAAAGAGTGCGGTTGTGAGAAAATAGTTAGCTGGAGCGATTTGGTTTGTTTGCATCTCTCTCAACAACACACTACTCTAAAGCCTCAGTGACAGTGAAAGGCATCATGGCTATACAAATCCTCCTGTAAGGCAAGTTAACAAGGCTTCACCACAGTGAGACCGTAACCTTTCAAACTGCCTGTTTAAAGGCAATGTCTGATCTGGTGATGCCTTGTCAACTCACTCTGCACTAAGATTTGCAAACAGAAACTTCGGATATTTCTTCTCTCTTGGCATCTTTCTTGGGATCCCAAGTACTACTCTTTCTGCAAACTGCTTCTTTGGTGTGCTCACACCAATTGTTCTAAATGTCCTTGAGCTATTTGGAGTTATTTGAGACAGCAGAGTGAGGATGGGAGGCAAATAGGAAGAAGGAGGTTATTTCAGATATTTTAAACATAGGTAAAAAAGCTGGACTGACTAGTAAAGGTTTTGCATCAAGGGACATGAAAAAATTGAATGTAAGAAGAGCAGAGGGAGTAAGAAGACAGCAAAGAGGGTATCAGGATGGAGAAGAGCTATTGGGGAATGGAGAGAAACCAGTACTTAGTAAGAAGGGCTGAGCAGTGAGTCCTGCAGGGAAAGGAAAGAGAGATTGAGATTTAGGCAGCACAGGTGTCTAAGGGATGGGAGCATTTAGGGTGAAATGGCAGAAGTAATGGCAGAGAGGCTACTCTGGCAAGAGCTGATTAGTAACAGTACTGTAAACCAAAGCCACCTGCTCTAGCCAAACACTATAAGGATTATCCTATGGATAAACTCATGCTGAACCAGAATGCAAGGCAGGATTTCAAAGCCTCACATTCTTGGCCTGTGTGTGGTTGTGTTTCTTTGTCTGTGTATGTAAATTAGTTTTTTTTTTTGGATGTTCATGTTATTCTGCTTTGAACACCTACACCATTTTTACATAGGTTGTCTGTGTGTCTGCTGACCAGAGTTTTTGCAAAATATCTCCACCAAGTATCAGCATATTAATTTTAAATAAACTTTTGGAATCAAGCCCAAGCAAAACCAAGGAAAGTTATCTCAGTCAGTGCATTGGAATAGAAAAACTTCAGGTGTACCAGCAGCAAAAGTCATTGACACAAAAATCACAAACCTGTCTGGTGTTGGAAACATCAAAGATCTGCTATACTTTATGATTAAGAACATGGATGCTCTATCATGATGCAGTAATTAGCACCCTCTTAAAATGGCTTAATATTATAAAGTGAGCTGTATGCTGCTCCCTCTGGTTTCACCTGGGTCACCTTGTATATTCTCTCAGACCTACTTCATTTGCACTGTTTAGAAGACTGAACCACATCTGGACTATTTCTGAACTTCCTGGCATGGAATTCTTCCAGAATAAGTGTCTCTAGTACATGTTGGGTCTGTGGCTCTAGATTAATTATTACCTTTGCCTCACCAACCTGTAAACTGGTGTGGGGGTGGGCTGTAGTGTGGAAAAGAGTACTTCCCATTTTCTTGACTGGGTTGGGTAAGCAGAATATCCCTTTTTCCTACTTGCACACAAAAAGAACCCCCGGACTTACTGGTCCTGGTCTGCTCTTACTCTTTATCAAATATTTGTCTTTCCTGGAATTGATGCCTTGTCTGCCTGTTGCAGCATTCTTTACATCCTGCCAGCAAGACACTGTTGGACATTCCACCAGCAGTAGGAATGTGCCAGCTACCCACATACACCAGGACACTACTGCTACTTCCTTTTCCGCCATGACCATGGTACCAACTTTCTGAAGTTTCATGCTTGGTTTTACTAATCCCAGTGTAGTACTTGCCAACTCACCCCCTTTGACTCACAGAACTCCTCTTCACTGCATCTACAGAAGCTGAACTTCATATCATTCCCCTTCTAGGCTCACACATCTGCCTTTCTACCTTGCCTTGTTACTGTACAGTTGCATTCTGTGCTTACAATCAAAAGTTGTCATCCATAGCTGCTTCATTCCCATTGCCTGATGCTTGGTTTGTCTGCTTATTTAGTATAGCTAACTACTCTAATTCAGTGTTGTTACAAGGACTTGGGGACTTCTTCTTTACATGGTATGTGCTAAAATATTATCTGTAATGTAAATAGTATCTGCCCAGCCTAAACAGCTATTGTTAATTTAATAGAATGGTTGCTGTTCACTAAGATCACTATTGTTAGGCTAAGCCTAACCTGGTAGAACCCCGTACTGTGATTGGAAACGTACTGTACTTGCTAGTTGTGTAGCTGTCTGCTGTGCTAGCTTACTACTGTGCAAGAACTGTCTGATCCCCTCCTTTACTACCATGGGTCTGCTACTACTTACAGTTCTGGTCAGATTCACCTTGCAGTGCCTGCGTCACCCTGGTGACCACATTCCTATATATGACTATAGTAGTGAGCCATGTCCCATGTCCCTGGCATTAAAAAAATATTTCATTATGACTTACTCCCTTGTTTCCTACAATATAGTAGTTTTACATTCCCCATCTGATCTATGCTATAATGCAGTATGCCTCCTCAGGGTTGGGAAACTCCTAAACCAGCTAAAATTCCACATATGTCTCAACAATTACAACACTGTAGGTTTTGTTTATGGAGTGTGTTAACTGGTTGAGAGTATAGTTTAGAAAATATCTCCAGATAAGTTTAATCCTGTATGAATGTTTTAAACAGTTGTTGATACAAGGTACATTTTTTTTATTCCTCTCTTATTTCCATATATATATATTTATATTGTACAGTTTTTTTATCATACAATACTATCAAGTTTTAACTTGGACATTTGTGGTATTATATCTAAAGGTCTTGCTTTTAATTTTGAATGTATTCTCCTAACAAACACATTCATTAATAATTTTAGTTATAGGTTTTGCCTTGAGTGATCAGCTTATCTAACGGATTTGCCCTTGAAAAGATTCTCAGTAATAGTAAGCTAAAGTGAAGTTATTTATTCCATTTAAATTTGTGATCTTTTAAATAGGTATTTTAACCAATGAGAATGTTTTCTCTTTTTGTATTATGATCTGGGTGTTAATAGATTGTGACTCTGAACAATTGTCATAAGTTTCTGAGGAAGGACTTGGCTGGTCCAAAAGCTTAGACATTGTTTTCTTTTTTAACATCTATGTTGGTCCAATGAAAGGTATCAAACCATTTGCTTCTAGATCTGCGCATTTCTCAAAACATTGCCTTTAACTTTTCTCTCTGTTGTTTCTACTGAGTGCAGGTGACATTAAGCCCAACCAAATGCATGACAACCTCTAATCAAGATACACGCCACCTGGACCATCTATCGTCTTATCACCAGAGTGTAAACTTTCCACATATGAATATTTGCCATCTGCTGGCAAAAAGAGCTAGGTTAGAACCCTGGGTGCACCAGTAAAAAGTGAAAATACTTCTCTAAAATGAGATTTGGTTAAAACCCAAATGACCTGACAATGATGTTAACATTTAAGGTGTTTTTCAATTAGAAGGGACTGACAGGTAAAAGAAAAGGAGGGTTATAATGCTGTAGAGTACATATGGAATATCTCAGCTTCTCTGAATTATCCGGAAGGTAGAATCCTCATGGGAAAAGGGGGAATTTAGAGAGCAAGGGTAGGTGGAAAAGGTTAGAAGGAAAATGTAGGAGGAGAGTTATTGCACTGAGTGACTCAATAGTCGGATGGACAGGGAGGCTCGCTGAGGTCCCTAGGCTAGGCAGGAGGTCAAGGATTTGCCTCCCATGTTCAATGGTTGAGAGGATTCTGCCACAGTGCCAGTCTTTGACCACATAGGAGGGAGGTAAGCCAGGCATCATGATCCACCTTGGAAACAATGATTTAGTGAACTGCAGTGTAGGACTAGTAGAGCAGAGAACCAGGGTCTTGGGGCATGTTCAGCAAAGTCATATAATAAGTAGACTTCTCAGAAGTGCTGCTGCTGCCATGTGCAGGTAAGGTCAGGAAAGGAAAGATTTTGGAGTCTAATGTGTGGCTAAAAGGGTGGGGTGCACAAGTCCACTACAATAATGGATTTTTATTTTGGTGCCACAGAGTAACCAGACCTAAATGACAGATCAGATGTAGTGTCATTCCTGTCTGGGTTCCACTTGTCATCATCCCCGCCCCCAATTTCTGTATGGACCTCTCACATCCATTTTAACATGCCTATAGCCCCATAGAGTTATACTAGATTGCTTCAGTGATATCTTGGCCTGTCATGTGAATTTGTTGATATGTCTTGATATTTATCTAACCCTTTTTCTTTTCTGTATTACATGCATTTTCAGCTATATTTTCAAAGTTGCCCATACTGAATTTGGAACTGAATGGATAATGTTTCGCTGGACTGAATATACTGAACCAGAATTTGTTCTGATTCCAGACCTAGACTTTTGTCTTGAAAGATTTTGGGGCTGTTAGATTTGATGGTGAGTGGATCCATGGTTCCTCTTTCTGTAAGTACACTTTGATACATAGTGAAATAGATGGTTACTGTTGTTGTGTTCTTAACTGTTGTTTTTAATGTGAACTATTACTATGTCTTAGTTTATCTGTTGCACTGCACTATAACACTGTTTGGCTCTCACCTTTTGATTTTTTAATTCTGTTCCTTTAAGAGGTGTTGTAACAGAGCAGCACTATACATGCATAACTAGCCATGAGAAAGTGCATGTGCATGAAGCACGTGGCGTCAATGGTGAATGGAGACTACTGCACCACAGTGATGATATACCATTGCTTTGTTTGATATCTGCATGTTCAACTGTACCTATGAGTAGAACTATCTGGCGACTGTATTGCACTGAAATACACTCAGCACTTTCAGTTCATTTAAGCACACTGAGCAAATTGCCCATTTTCATATGTGTGCACATACACAAAACATTAAAAACATAGGACCCAATTAACAAGGTCAGCAGAAGCTGCACGAAGGCAGCACCACCAGTGCTGGTGCACCGGAGCCCTGCACCTGATTCACTATTGGGTAGGGTCCCGGCAGCAAAGTTCTGCTGCTTGCAGCAAAGGTGGCCACCAAACAGATTGTATATCTTCAGGTTTGCTGCAATATGTAGAACAATTGGGCAGCAGCTGTGCCCATGGACAGTGACAAGCACAACCCAATACCCCAGCAAATATCTCTCTCCCTCCCTGGTGGTCTAGCTGACCCCCCCAGCCCTGATCCCCTTGTTAATAATATCAGTGATGTCCCTGGTGATTTAGTGGGCCCCCTGCAGCACCGATCCCCTTGTTATTAGTATTAATGATGTCCCTGGTGGTTTAGCTCCACCCCAGCCCCAATCCCCTTGTTATTAATATTAATGATGCCCCTGGTGGTCTAGTGGACCCCTCAACATCTTGGATCTGGCCAAAGAATATAACATCTACATTCCCTGGTGGTCTAGTGGATCCCATCCCAGCCTGTCAGGCTGTGTCCCTACACCCTGCTCCTTCATCTCTAATCTAACTACTTGCAGCTCCTCTCTTCACCATGGAAGGCTGCTGACTGAGCTGTCAGAAGCATGTCCCTGTATATGGTTTGCAGCTTATTGACTGACCAGCTCATGTGAGGCTGGTCAGTCAATGGAGTTAATTACAGCATATAGTATGCGCTCCTCAACAGCTCAGTCAGCAGCCGGCCGTGGTGGAGAGAGGATGGCTGTGCCAGTCTCTGGCTTGGGAATAGGGGCATCATGGTGGTGGTACACTACCTGCCAGGGTGTGGGTCCACTAAACCACCAGGAAATGTAGATGTTGTATACCTCAGGCAGATCAGGGATGTCAAGGGGTCTGCTAGACCACCAGGGACATCATTAATATTAATAACATAGGTATCAGGGCTGGGGGGGTTGCTAGACCACCAAGGACATCATTAATATTAGTAACAAGAGGATCAGGGCTGGGGGGGTTCTGCTAGATCACCAAGAAAATCATTGATATTAATAACAAGGGATCAGGGCTGGGCGGGGGGTCTGCTAGATCATCAGGGACATGATTATTTTATTACACAGGGGACAGGAGATTGGGGGAACTGTGGCACATTGGCTAAGTTTTCTACCCTACTAGAGGATACACAACTAAGTACCCTTACACCAGCCCTGACTGATCTAAGTGTACTTAACAATTTTCCCTTCAGGAGGGTTTTGTTTATCCTGAATTAGGAGATATGGCAGCCTGCATCTGCCACAAGCACCCTAACACCATGCCACAGCCCGTTTTATGACAAAGGATGTGCAAGCCCCTTTGGTGCATGCAGCCTGCGTTTGCTGCAGGCTGCTTTTGTAAGTGCTCTGGTGCATGTCTTTTGTGCAAGCTGCTGCTCACCATTCCTTGTGGTGCAAGATCTTTGCATCATTCAGAAGACTTTGTGAATCAGACCCATAGAGTACCTTCAAAAAATTATAACACATAGTCATAGAAACATAGAACATAGAAACATAGAATTTGACAGCAGATAAGGACCACTTGGCCCACCTAGTCTGCCCATTTCCCTACCTAACGAATAAGCTGTAGATTCTAGTTAACCAACAGCCTACTTCCTCCTACCCCCCACTAGAATTGCCTTATGTCTGTCCCATGCATTCTTGAATTCCTCCACTGTTTTTGACTCTATGACCTCCTCAGGAAGGCTGTTCCATCCATCTACAACCCTCTCTTTGAAGAAATACTTCCTCACAGTGCCTCTGAGCTGCTCCTCCTCTATCTTCAAATTGTGCCCCCTTGTTCTTGCACATCTCTTTTTCTGAAAGATGCTACCCTCTTGGACTTTGTTGATTCCCTTGAGGTATTTGAAAGTTTCTATCATGTCTCCTCTCTCCCACCTTTCCTCGAGGCTATACATCTTAAGCTCCTTTAGTCTTTCTTCATATGTCTTCTGGTGTAGACCCTGTATCATTTCGGTTGCTCTCTTCTGGACAGCCTCCACCCTGTCTATGTCTTTGCGGAGATGGGGTCTGCAGAACTGTACACAGTACTCCAGATGTGGTCTTAAACTGTCTGTACAGAGGGCCAACAACTTCCTGTTTTCTACTGGTGATGCCTCTCCCTGTGCATCCCAGTATCCCCCCAGCCCTCCTTACTGCCTTCTCACATTGCTGACCCACCTTAAGGTCATCTGATATGACTATCCCCAGGTCCCTTTCCATTTTTGTTGTTGTCAGTATCTCACCCCCCATTGTGTACTCTTCCCCTGGGTTTTTGTTTCCCAGGCGCATTACTTTGTACTTCTTTGCATTGAATCTAAGCTGCCATACATTTGACTGTTCCTCCAACCTTGCCAAGTCCCTTTTCATCCTTTCCACCCCACCTTACATATCAACCATGTTGCAGATCTTTGTGTCATCTGCAAAGAGATATACTTTCCCTTTCAGTCACTCTGCAAGGGCACTTATAAAGGCATTAAAAAGGATCAGCCCCAGTACTGAACCCTGTGGTACCCCACTAGTAACCCTCATTCACTGTGGATGAATTGTTTCACTTATCTTGACAGCTAGTACAGTATGGGCTGCACGCCCATTGGCTCATGCTCTGAACCAATGGGCGTGCAGACGCTCTGAGCTGTCATCGGCAAGCGGCAAGCGGCAGGCGGGTGGGGTGCTGCCGCCCGGCTGTGAGGGAGTGGGGTGGTGGGGCTCATTGGGCAGGTGGTGGGGGGTCCGCACTAGATCACCAGGATTTTGGACTTGGGGGGGATAGAGGAATGCCGCCCGTGATTGGGCTAGTCGCAGTCCACTGGACCACCAGGGATATTGGACTTTGGGGGGCGGGATACAGTAATGCCCGCGATCGGGCTAAATGTGGTCCACTGGACCACCTGGGATAAGAGACATTCTTTGTCCCTTATGGGATGTCCCACGATTGGGCTGCAGGGGACGTCGGTCCCCGATGGCTGCTGCCTGGCAGGGTGCCAGGCGCAAGTCATCAGGGATCGGCGCACCTGCATGTTAATGGCATGCAAATGGGGCCATAATCAGATGAAAATGGCCACCCATGCACCTTGCATAAGTTATGGCCCCATTTGCATGTCACCCTTTGAATATCGCAGGTGTTGTGCATGGCGCAATGGAACTTGCGCCACCGCATCTCAATGCTCCACTCTGACCACTTGCGCTGGTGCAGTTCCACTGCGCCATGCACAGTGGGGGTGGCCAGGGTGTGATATTCAAAGCAGTTGCGCCATAGTGCAACTCCATTGAATATCGCCCTGGCCACACCCTTGCGCAACTAATTTGAGTGGCGCACGGGCTTGCGCCACAGACTGGCGCAGTTTGAATATCTGGGCGATGATGTTTACATATGGGAAGACCAGTAATGAAATGGCAAATGGAATTTTATACAACTCTAATGCTGGACAGCACCCCGCTACCTGCAGACAAGTAGCAGAGAATACTATAATCTAAAACTGAGAAAAGTAGACTGTTAGCCAAAAGAGTACAGGCTTCCCGTACAAGGCTCTCATGAACTCGAAATAATGAGTCTAAATGTTGATGAATTGTAATCAGCATGTACATTGAAGGTAAGGGTGCTACCTGGGTGCTATCCTTTCAATAAAAACATGTGCAGAATCATCATCAAGGTACATTATCTTTCTTGCATTTTAGCTTATTAATACAGTGTAGTCTTAAGTTTTGCTGTAAGTTAGAACTTCCCTACTCCTACTTGCAGCTCATTGTTTCAAGATGCGGAGCAGCTTTACTTGGGTGCAATTTCTCCAGTCATGTACACTACAAACCCTTTAGAGGCACCTAGTGATATTGGGTAATACATACTTTCCTCCTGGACAAATAAAAAACTTATCAAGCCTTCTGTAATCAGTTGCTACATGTACTGAATGTACAGTTGATTATATGTGTGGGAGGGGGACTAAATATTACCCTTCAACCAAATTTAAATGCTTTCATTCCATGACAATTTTATCTTTCCCCTGCCCAGAAATATGTTATAGCTACATCCTCACATCTAGGTATTTTAGATACCTGGTGACATCTCTATCCATCTTAGAAAGAGTATACTCATTTTTCAGCATGCCACCATAGCTGTGCCCAGTTATACATTTTTCTCACTACAGCTGTGCATATTGATATTCTGCTCAATGTGGCACATGATGTAGTGCATCTGTATGATCGTGCTCCAGTGGTGGGGCAACTCCACCTCTGCAAACTGAGAAAAAAGTCACACTGGAGGTTCCACCACAGCCATCTGAGAGATGAAACCTAGCTGGTGTTACTTGAGGAGTGAATCCCCCAGATTCTCAGCGACAATTCTATTTCAGAGTGGTTGCCTGGTGTCATGTGGGATACACTGAAGGTGGTGCTCCATGGAGAGAAAATTGCCTATGCTTTGCAGCATAAAAAGGAGGGGGAGGAAAAAAAACTCAGGGAACTGTAGTATACTCTCTATTTCCTGCAGTTATTCCACATGCACGGAGGCACATCTAATCTTCCACAGCTGCAACATGTGAAAACTAAATCCAAGAGATTTTGGATCACCAGGTGGAGTAGGCCCTTTTTATGTTGACTGCACTTGTGCACCCAATGTTAAGTTGCAATGATAGGGATTTCGGATGTGTGTCACTTTCATGCCCATTGCAGTTCAGAAAATCAAGAGCTCGGCAGTCTACACAAATGACCACAGGCTGTGGTCCTGACATCACTCTTTGCTTGGTGGGCTGAAACTTTTGCATTTTAAAGGACTGAAGCAGCTAATCAGAGAGGGCTTTGGTCCTTTGAACTGCATGATGACGACAGCAAGCAGCTGAGCAGCTTTCAAAGGATCCTGTCATCTTTAGTCTTGTTAAAAAAAAAGTTTGTTGATGTCTGTTTCTGTCCCCCCATAACTGCCCTCACACACAACCCTCCCTCTCAGTACCCACCACTCCCCCCACACACACACACCAAACATAACATTGACACTGGGAGTGCCCAATTCCCCCAGTGTCACCACCTCATAGTTCTTTTTTATTGTATCTATTGCCTGTAACAAAAAAATCCATCCCTTGATGCCTGTAGCTGGGCCCCTGTGACTTCTTCGCCCCAACTGACCCTCCCTCTGATCAACCCCTCCTAACAAAAATAACACTGGCACTGAGGGTGTCCAATCCCCCCATGTTGTCCCTCCTAGTTTTTTTTAACTGGTTCGTCCCCAAACAACCCTCCTTCCCAGTAGCCACCCGACACACTCTCCCCTATGAACATAACATGGACACTGGGGTGCAATCCCCATTGTCATCACTTAAATACAGAAGACTGTCCTTTGTCATTTTTTTTTGAAACATGTAAAACATAAAACATCATCATTGTCTGTTGCACGTTATTACCCACCACCCAACCCTCCTCCACCCCCACTCCCCAAGCCCTTACTTACCCATCTGAGGTCTGATGCTGTAATCTTCTCTGGACCACAGACATGTTTTTACTCTTCAATGCGTGACTGTGAACTGAGGAACTGAGGCATGCAGTTCAATGTATTTCAAAGGGTTTTTAAACTTAGTAGAATAACTTTGGCATTTTTCAATATTTTTGACCCAAATTTTCAACATACCTTCTTTGGGACACCACCTCATGAACAATGTAAGTGACATTAGGTAAATCTGTCCAAATGGTGGTTTCTCAGTCACTGCATGAAATTATCTTTCAGGCAGAAGTTGAAAATTTTCTCCACTATTGTTTATGAGGTGGGGTCACAAGAAGGCTATGCTGAATATTTGGGGCAAAATGGTAAAAACAATACAGTTATGAGCCTATGTTAGAATTTATGAATGCAGGCTTGTGACTTTGGTAATTTTGATATTTTCACCCAAACTTTCAACATAGCCATTTCTTTACACCACTTCATTAGTGCTGTCATTTTTCAAAAGCTGTAATTTTTCAAAATATTATCGAAGTGCTGCGCTCAATACCAATAAAGTGAGTGACCACAAATTTTAAACAACTTGTAGTTGATTTTATACAACCATCATGTTATCACATAAAATGGTGGACTAAAATCAATTACAAGTTGTTTCAAATGTTGTGGACACTCGCTTTATTGGTATTGAGAGCAGTACTTCTCAATATTGTTTATCTGTGGGGCTAGCCACCCTGTTGCTGTGCACAACCCTTGTTTCTGAGCACAGGCAATTTCATTTTGGAACTTGTCATTTTTCAAATCTTGGCCAAAATATGTTTTTGCTTCCCAAAAGGTGATTTAGCAATCACTGCACAAAATCACCTTTCGGGCAGGAGTTGACAAGTTTCTTCATTATTGTTCATGAGGTGGGTTCATAACAAGGTTATGTTGAAAATTTGGCATAAAAATGTTAAAAAACAACAGTTATGAGCCTACATTGAAGTTTGTAACTTTGGTAAGTTTTAATATTCTGACTCCAAATTTTCAGCATATCCATTGCTTCACAGAACCTCATGAATAAGACAGCTGCCATTATTCAAATCCTGGCCAAAATGTGTTTTCATACCTGAGGCGAAATAACATTCTGTATGAGATTTGAACATGTTCACCTACTGCATTCATTAGGTGGGCTAATAGGAAGACTATGATGAACATTTGGTGTACAAATATGGTAAAATGCCTAGCTTATGATTGAACATTACACCATGTCAACGTTCACTCATAATTTCACTCATTTGTAATATTTTGATTCCAATCTTTCAACATTGCCATTTTTCCACACCACTTCATAAATGTGACGTGTCATTTTTAAAATCCTGGACAAGATGTATTTTTGCTCCTCTGATGTGAAATTACATTTTGGCCACTATACTAAAATGGCACATGTCATGTCTATAAGGCAAATCCTAAAACAAGTATCTTCAAAACTTGGGGTCAATGCAAAAAATTGTTTAACAAACAGCCAATGTTCGGCATTGGCAAATGCTTGTTTTTACCGACAACACCATTATTACAAAGGTAGTGGTCACAAAGCTGCAAATTTAATGTGTTGCTTAAGACATTCCGGGCATCAAGCATGTATCATCAGGATGTGAGATCCCCAATCTGGCCAACTAGTGCATCATGTTGCTTACATCCGACAAATTATGATGGGTTACTACTCACAATTCTATTCTGCAGGTCCTGCCACATCTGTGAATCGAGTGATTAGTACATGTATTTATTTATTTATTAAATTTTGATGACTGGGTAGGCCCATTGAGCCCTGAAGGTCCCTTTTTCAGGAGTGACCCAGATAGACATTATATGAAGCAGTACATGCAGAGAAGAGATTACAGAGTATCTACAGGCAAGTTGTAAACTACAGGTTTTCTTGGCAATTAATACAGAGCATTTGGAGTACCAGGTGAAAGTTGTTATGAAACCAGACAGAGACCCTAGTATATTGGTTACCTAGTGTGATTAGAGGTAATCTGAGACCAAGGTTATACATGTACAGGGGTTGAGTGAAGAAGGAGGGGGTGTGACTTTCAGGTTTTTTGACAGTGACAGGTGCTAGCCTCAAGCATGTGGGCTTTGAGCCTGGTTTGGAAGTTCAGGAGAGTGGATGCTTCCAGTACCATGGGGGACCTTGTTCCACAGATAGGGGCTGTGAAGGTGAATGACTTGCCTCCTGTATTGGTCCAGATCCTGGGGTTTCTAGCAGCATATCTGTGCTCTCTCCATGCCAACATTAATTGCTCATCAAACTGAAGACTTGCTACATCTCATTTCCCAAGATGAGATTTTCTTGGCTATTGTAGTGTCTAAGACAGGGAAGTGTCAAGTCCCAGGCAGTTTCTCAGCAAAATTGTTTTTCATGTAGCTTTTTCCCCCTTTAGGTTTGCTGGTGGCTCCATCCCCACCTCCCCCAAACTGGATGCCACCTCCTCCGAGCTTAACTCTGCACAGGTTCCCCCACGGATTGCCCCCCCACGGCGGGGCTGAAGGGGGAGAAGGTTGTCCACCCAACCCGTTGAACAGATCCAGAGTGCACTAAGATGTCCATGTTGTGGTGCAGATCCAGGGAGGCACAAGGTGTGCCACCCAAACCCTCAGGTATCTTTTTTCATTTTCTGTCCCTTGTAGGAGCCAAGGCAACATAGGATGCACATGTGTGTGGAGGTGAATGTGTGAACAGGAGCAAGCAGCACTCCCCCCAACCCACAACCATCATGTCTGCTGTTTGGGTATTTGGTGCTGACACCAGACCTCCACCTGGTGACAGCCAAGAGCTGATCTGACAAACCTCCCAAATCCAAGAGATGAGAGATGCCTGGTGGCTGCTACATCCACTCCTGGCTCACCCTCTCCTATCAACCCCTGACAACCCAAGCTTGTTTCCTAGCTTGGATTGTCAACATGGCATAAAGTAAGGCACCCATCAGTGCTGCAGCCCTAAGCACCACATGGCAGCCCTCCACCCGGTAGAATTTTTAAAGAGCTTAGTGAGTGGCCAGTCCAGTGGCGCTGAAGGTTGATGTGTGATGACACACCTCACACCATGCTGGCAACCAAGTTTGGAAGCAGACTCAGGTGTCTGGGTTCAGCTGGAAGGAGAGGATCGAGTATTGGAGGACTGCTCTCAGCCCAGCCTCTGACTTCCACCAGGTGAAGGCATGGTGGTTGTGCAGGCTAGGGTGGCATGGAATGGAAGGTCTAAAGCTTGGTCAGTTGTGCATCATGCCTTCAGACTCACACTCACATCAGCCACAGAAGAGAAGAGAAAAATGGAAAATGGGAGCAGGAGCTACATGAAGTCTCACCTGCCCATTCACAGACCCCCACTACCACCCAGACCCGGCAGTCTGAACTGTATCATATATTCAGGGACAGATGGACAGACCTCTCTCTGTTCCCCTGACTCGCCATTGGGGAATCCATGGGAGTGCCCTGATTGCAAGTGGCACTGGTGGAGGCAGATGCTGGTCTATGGGGACAGAGATAGGGCTGAAGCCACCCCACATCCTGCAGGAGAAAAAGGAAAATGTGAAAAAGGAAAAAGCTAAGTGAGCATTTGTTTCCCCCAGTTATTCAGATGTATAAGGCAATACAAGAGGGGGGTCTCCATCTTATGGCAATTTGCAGCACTATCTACTATCTTAAAATCAAATAAAGACTCCCATTGCCCACTGTCATATCATCCTGTTTCCATCCTCAACTATGGTTACAAGATTTGTATGTGTATTTGTGTGGCTTGTGTTGAGGGCCTTCTCCTGCCATTGCTGGATGGGATGAGGTGGCTTTATTAGGAGATGCCAGGCACATGACAATGTGCGCTGCACTCTGCTATTACTAGAACATGTCACTCAGTGCTCCATACCCTGATCCTGGGCAACCTAGACACAGAGTAGGAGCTTGAGAGGGCTTTTTGGCTCTTTCTTTGGAGTACTCTACTGCATTTCAGCTTCTATTGAGGCCTTTGTCACTCTGTAAGAAGGTTTATATCCACCTGGCCTTTCTTAGAATCAGTGGCTTTCTTAACCCAACATTCACTTGAAATGCAGCACCCATCAGGGCAGTCCACTGACTCCATTACATTTTACTCTTTTATTGAGTCTCTGGCTACAAGTATCAAGGTGGATAAGGGAATACATGATATCCACTGGAGGTAGAGAATATTGTATAGCCCCATTTCCAGATGACATCTTGCTCACCGTAATTTCCCCACTCCTTCCTTTTAAGAGCATGATACTTCTTTGGACATTATGAAACTCTAGCTGGGTTTACACTTAATCCAACTAAGATGAAAATCCTAATGTACAATTATATGCCTGACAGTACAACCAAAGTTACATTGTGATTCAGATAGAATCGAGGATACCATAAATATCTAAAAGTCCAGCCAACTAAGGACCTTAGCCATCTGGAACTGTTGAGTTATGAATCCTGACTACAGCAATTATGGATGATTTATGCAGATGATCCACCTCAGTCTCATTTTTTTTCATAAACTGGGCGCTTAGACTGTAGACAGAACATTTTCCCAAACTTCTATACTTTTGCAGACCTTCCCAATAATGCTCCATGCTCTCTATTTCTGATCACGGAACTGATTGTTTTCAAGAATATATGGAGGGACCTTCAAATTTGTTTTCCTGTTACAAATCCCTAGAGAACAAGGTGATGTGAATGTTTCCAACCTTCAGTTGTATACTAGAGCCATTCATTTGAAACATATCTGCCTCTGGATCACAGAAAAACACCAGGCCCATTGAACAGCATTGAGTTTACACCAAATTATCTCTATAGCATAGACAAAATCATATATGCCAGTCTGGTGGGATATCTTCTGTTTTCTAAATTTCAGCCCACACAGCTATTACCCTGAAGGTTTGGCATTCGGTTTAAAAGTCAGGTTCCACAATAGATTTTAAAGTGTAAACACAGGCTCCGGTATGGTTCATGTAACTCTGAACAGGGTGAACCCCTTTTTGTTACATTGGCATAGGAACTGCCTGCCTACCAACTCCCATCAGTTCCTGGACTCATAGGGAGCACTACCCTTCAAGGCTCTTCAGACAAAATATCAAATATCCCAGAAGGATCACTTTAGATATCACCAGATCCAAACATATATCTGGAGGCTGGGTTCAAGAATACAGCAACTTCCAGAAACAATGGATATCTTCCTACAAAGATAATCTCTCATCAGTTTGGGGTATAGGGGCCACCTAGTAGGGAGGTTAATCGGGCTATGAATAGATTCCGTGGTAACATTTCTAAATAAATGGAACAAGGAGTTTCAAACGTTATCACAATCATTCCCTTTAGTTGAAATATGCCCTATTCACTTACAAACTGTTCATGGCACCCTATATTAGACAGCACTATTGGAAATGTTAAATGCATTCTTTTTAAAACCTCAGCACTTCAATCTAAACACATGGGACAGGGGTGGGACTCTGTTGGAGGGGATGTTGGGGTCAGATGGCAGACTATTTCCATATATTTTGGTATTGCCCTCTTCCCCTATTGTACTGAACTCAGGTGGGCTCTTACTAGACATAGTTTTGGGGAACTCAAAACCAGTAACACCTACACTGCTATTGTTGATTCCACCTGTTCAATGTAAGATAAAAGCATTACAGCTAAAACTGCTTCTGATATTGTTAGCATGTGCAAGAAAAGCACTCATCAAATTGTGGCCTTTGCCAGAACAGCCAACAATGGAGCAGTGTTATATGATAGTAGACTCCATTTATAGATTGGAAAGAGTTCTACAAATATATTAACCACTCTACAATACTTGATGAAGTCTTGTGAAAATGGATGTCATACAAATAAGACATAAACATATTGTTTGTCCCTTTATTTATTTATTTATGACTTTGATAACCAGGTAAGTGCACTGATCCAAGGGACCATTTTCAGGCATGACCCAGGCCAAAACAATGGCACAAGAGCATACAAAACAACAATAGAAATAAGCACACAGAATGGCAGGAACACATGAATACAATAGAAACAAAAAAAATACAGTTACAAGTAGGAATTGCGAGCATTCAATGGTACAGTTTATGTTAAACTATTGACTACCTCTACATAACATATTAGTCCTGTTATGATAGGAGCTACTAATCATTGTCCTAGTCCACCATTTAGAGCAAATATCTACTCTGTCATTGCCAAGTACTATGAAAAATGTATTGCCTGTGTATGTGTTGTATCACCTTGTCTTTGTACTGCTCACCATCCTCTGTTGTATCTCACCTATCTAAAACAAAAATAAAAATATTTCATCGTAACGAAAGGAAGCATTGCACTTAAAATTCTCTTTCCTCCCCTTGTTCCTGCCAACCCTCTTCTTGAACCCTTCCTCACCTATCCAATCCCTCCTCTCACCACTGGTTCAGTTTCCATCATCCAGGTTCCCACACGTTTTTGAATTTACCACATTTGCACACTTGTTTTTGTTTTGCACTATTTAGTAGGCACCCTGTTAAAATTTTTGGCATTGCTGTCTGTACTACATTAGACTTACGTACTTTATGTCATTGTTTTTGTATTCATCATTATCAGCCTGGTTGGTATTTCATTTTAACTGTGTTCTCCTCTTATGTTTCCTCTGGGTCACACCTGGAAATGAGCCTTGGCTCAGTGTGCCTCTCCCGGTCACCAATTAAAACAAGCATTTGTCAATACCAAATGTTGATTGCGCTAGTCTGTTGAGCTTGCTCACTGCCCCTGTGTCACTCACTCGTTCTGTTTTTCCCGATGCTGCAGGCTGCTCTTTTGTACTGGGCTCCTGCCTGCATTGCCACCTTTTTCTGCCCACAAAGCAATCCACAGCAGTCACAATAGAGGTCTGTTGAGCTCGCTCACTTCCCCTCTCTCACTCACTTATTGTGTTTCTCCTGGCGCTGCAGGCTGCCCTTTTGTACTGGGCTTCTGCCTGCATTGGCATCTTTTCCTGCCCACAAAGAAATCAGCAGCTGTCCTGACAGAGTTCCATTGAGGTCGCTCACTCTCCCTGTCTCACTCGTTCATTCTGTTTCTCCTGGCACTGCAGGCTGCCCTTTTGGCAGGGGATTGGGCACCCCCCATCAGCACACAACAAAAAAAGGGGGGGTGTTACATTATGCTGATGGGGATTGGGCAACCCTGTCAGCACACAACAAAAGGAAGGGTGACATTATGCTCGATGAGATTGGGCACCATCATCAGACAACAAAGCGGGTGGGGTGTTACATAATGCTGAGGGGAGGGGTTTCCCATCGCAACATAAACCTTGGGGCACTGAAGCCGACGGGGATTGGAGCCCCTGTCAGCAAACAAACACGGTGGGGGCACATGCTGCTGTGGGGGATTAGGCACCCCCTTGTTGGGGGGGGGTTAATATGGTTTGTAAACATGGTGGGAAGCCACCACCATGTTCACAAACAATATCGGTGTTTCAAGGTTCTGCCCTGCAATGACAGGTTGCTCCCTCATTGCAGTGAATGGCTGACAATGCAATGATGAGGCGGCCCTTCATTGCAGCGGCTAAAATTTTACAAGTTGGTGGCACACTGGCTGAACTAGTGTCAGCAGCAGTGTGCCACGGCATTGGGGGAAGCAAGCCAAGCATTTAAAGGCTGTGGGGGCATTGGCTACAACAGTGCCGCGCTTCCACAACCTGCTTCAGGAGAAAGCTGGCGTAATATGTTTCTTGTGTATGCACGCAATCAACATAAAAATAGATTTTTATATAATTCTGTAGGAACGGTAAGTTTAGCCCAGCTGAGGACTCCTGATGAGTTTGAGGGATGCTTATCTAGGTCAGATTATAGGCTTTGTAGGGCCTACAGGATCTTGGGTTTCTGAATATATCTCTAGTTACAAAAAGCAGTGGAAGTCTTGTCCAGATTTTTTTTATTAATCCAGTTAACATGCAGGCATGACTACAGCTGCATAAAATTGCCATTTCATCTCCTCTGCCAAAGTCTGCTTAATGTGGAAAATTCCCCCATGAAAGTACTCATTTTGTAGAGATAAGAATAAAGATTTGGTCTATAAAATCCATAAAAACTCTATGAGAGACATCTAAAAAAAATCATATGACATAAATTGTTTTCCACTACATTACACAACATTTTCATGTAAAATGAAAACTTTCTGTGAGTTGTTTAAAGAAATACCACATGGAGTACGTAGTATAAGGACTTTTAGTAATTCCTCTAAGACTTTTTGCAGAGTTTTGCAAATAAATGAAAACTGAAAAGCATTAGAATTTAGTAGTGGAAAAATTGTCCTCAGCACCAGTTATGAAGATACATTAGCATGGACTATTGAAAATTTACATACAAAAACCAGCAGAAGAAAGCCTATAGGTCTGTCATGTCTGGTTGGTAATTGATGCAGTGTTCTTGGCTTATGTCAATGATCATGCCCTCCCCTCCCTCATCACCCCTCCCACCCTTCTACCCCTCCTCAGTCCCATGGGTTCCCTATGTGCTTGTCCCAGGCATTCTTGAAGGACCCCACCATGTTTACTGAGACCACCTTTTTGGCAGCACATTCCATGTGGCCACCACCTTCTCCATAAAACATGCTTCCTAACATCCCTCCTGAACTCTCCCCTTCAGCTTTAAGATATGCCCCTTGTGGTTCTGTTGTCACTTGTTTCAAAGAGATCTTCTTTCCACTCTGTCAATCTCCCTAAATATTTGAAGGTCTCTATCATATCACCCCACTTTCTCCTCTCTTCCAGGAAGAACATCCATAGGGCTCCCAGCCTTTCCTCATAGGATCTAGTCTGCTGAACCTGGATCATCTTGGTTGCAATCCTTTGGACCATCTCCAGCATGCTGATGTTTTCCTAAGGTATGGATGCCAATATCTCACCCATATTCCAAATGTGGTCTTAACAATGACCTGTGCAATGGCAAAATGACATCACTCCTCCAACTACTGAATCCCTGGTTATACACCCCAATATCCTATTAGCATTTACTGCTGCCTTTTTGCATTGTGTGGTGTGTTTTGGGTCCTAGTAATCACCACCCCAGATCATTTCTTCCTCTGAAGCAACTACTGAACCCCACTCCAGGGTAATACTCCAGCATTGGATTCCTGTCCCTGATGTGCATCACTTTGCACCTTTTAGCATTAAAGCCTAGTTGCTACATTCCTGACCATCTCTTACATTTACCAAGGTCTTTCTGCAGGTCCTATATCTTTTCATTTGTGGCCACCCTCCAACAGAGTTTGGTGTTGTCCACAAACAGGCACATCTTGCCTTTAATGCCTTCCCCAATGTCACTTATGAAGACTTTGACTAACACTGCCCCAGCTCCAATCCCTGCAGGACTCTGTTTGTGACCTCTTTGGTGCTCGATAACTGCCCCCCCACCACTACTCTCTGGGTTCTGCCCCCAGCCAGTTTTCTACCCACCTTACCAGTTTCTTCCCCTTCAAGATCTGTCAGTTTCCTGATCAGCCTTCTGTGTGGTACAGAATTGGTGGTCTTGCTGAAGTCAAGGTACTGTATATGATGTCCACTGCCTAGATGCTGCCCTCTGTCCTTGTGACCCAATCAAAGAATTTGATCAGATTTGCTTGACACAATATGCTGCCATGAACCCTTGCTGCCTCTCATCCTGTAGATCATTCTCCTCAATGTATCTCACCACCCTTTCCTTAAGAATGGTCTCCATAAGTTTACATACTATCGAGGACAGACTAACCAGCCTATAGTTCCCAGATCGTCCCTGGGTCACTCTTGTGGAGAGGCACCACATGTGCCATTCTCCAGTCCAGTGGCATCCACATCTGACTCAAGGGTCTATTGAAGAGGATAGCCAGTGGTCCCACAGCTACTCTGCTAGCTCTTTCAGTACCCTGGGCTGTATGCCATCTGTACCCGGGGATTTGTCCACCTTCAGTGCTAGCAGCCCCTCCCTCACCCTTTCAACCTCTACTACAGTTTCACACACCCCCATCTCCTCTCTCCTTCTCCCCCTGTGTGGCACTGGCCCATCATTTTGCCTTGTAAAGACAGAGCTGAAGAATTCATTTGATACTTCTGCTTTGCTCACTTCCTTGTCTAACCATCCATCCCCTTTTCTTAGCCTAACTATACCATCCTTTTTGTTCTTCTTTTCACTTATGTAGCATAAGCAGGACTTCTCCCCCATCTTTATCCCTTCAGCTATTTGGAGCTCTTTCTGTGTCTTAACTTGCTGTACCTCTTGTCTTGCTAGTCTAGCCAACATCAGATAATCCTGCTCATCTTCTTCCCTAGTTGTTTTCCTGAATCTTCTGTAGGCCATCCTCTTTCCATCACTGCTCTGGCTACCTCATCATTAAACCAGATAGGTGATCTGCCCCATTTCTTCCTCTAAGCTTGATGCAATCTGATGTTGCTGCTAAAATCACCTCCCCAATGATACCCCCTGTTTGGTCCACCCCATGTTCTTTCCAGTCCACTAGGTGTTCCCTTAGCACCCTCCCCATTTGCTTAAAATTTGCCCTCCTGAAATCCAGCATTTTGGTCTTGGTGGGGATGGTATCCCTTCCAAAGTCCAAACTGAAAAACATTGTACTGTGCTCACTATCACCCAGAGGTTCTCTGACCTCTACCACCTGCACATACTCACCATTGGTGAGCACCAGGTCAAGGATTGCCCCCTTACTGATGGGATCAGTAACACCCTGGATCATAAATTCTCCCTGTATTGCATTTAGGATCTCTTGACTTCTGGTGCACGATGTGGCCAGTATAGCACAGACCACTTTGGGAAGATATAAGTCCCCCACCACTACAACCTCCCCTTTTCCTGCTGCCTTCAGCATCTGTGCACACAGCTATCCTTTTTTTCATCCTGGTTAGGTGGTCTTTAGACCATCCAGATCCTTATCTTCCCTGTAATTTGTAGTTGGAGCCATAGCGTTTCCACCTTCCCCTGTTCACTTTGAGATGAGTTCTAGAGATGCCAGCTTTCTCACGGCCTCAAAACAGAAAAAACAGAGAGAAATAATTATGAAAAACAGTTGAACATTATTTCTGCTAAGGATAGGTAAACCCAACTGCTTGCTCATTCCTTTTGAATAGACAGAGATGTTGCAAATAAAATTTCACCAATGAAATTGCCACAAAATCAACAACTCGGCTGTGTGAAATAGCTTGTGAAATTCACAGAATAGTTTGTGGGTGCAAGTGCAAAATTTTGCCCAAAACAGCAAAATTTGCTTAAAATTGTGAAATGTCTCTAAAATTGTGAAATTTCATATTTCGTAGTGAAATTTGCAATTTTCTTGTGACATTTCATGTTTCACACCCACGATATATTTCGTGAAATGCTCAAATTTCGCAAAATATTTTGTGTAATGAAATTTGTCAGTTTCACACAACACCAGAATAGACTGATCAAAACTAGATAGATAGCCTTATTGTTTCAGTTCTGGAATGTCCACCAACTTTACCTGGTTTGCTGCTAACCTAGTAGGACTTCATGCTCCTGATTCCTATATTCAGTTTGGGGTCTGAATTGGCTTCAGGCGTTAGGATTCATTCAAACATATCTGTTTTACAAAACAAGAATATTTGCACAGTAATAATGGTAAAAGTCCCAATTTGCAGCAACAAAACTTACACAGAAAACAGACTAATATTAACACTATGTTGTTATGAAATTACAAATCCAAGGTGAGGACTGCAAAACACTCCTATTTGACCTGGTGCAGGTAAAAAGTTCAGCCAGCCCAACTTAACAATGTCCTCCAAAGAATTACTTGCACTCGTGGACTCTCATAAACACACTGCAAACAAAATTCAATTTAAAGGCTTTATTGCTAAATAGAATAGTGGAGTGTGCACAATATAGAATCACACACCACTTAGCCCCAGCACCTCAAGCCATAACTCCTCATTGTAGAAGCATGGGATTAAAAGGCAGACATCCATACAGTAATATAGTGCATAAAAAATGCATAGAGATGTGTTTGTCAATTTACTGAGTGCAAACTCCAAAAACAAAGAAAGTACTGAATATTTACAGAAAGAAAAATTAAAGCTGTTAGTCCTTCACACACAGCAAGATAGATCATCTTAGACTCCTGTCTTTCTTCTGTACATGCAGTATCTTCAGTATGCAAACTCACATACACCTCCTCCTTACTTTGTGGTCAGACAACTACTGAACCACCTCTGACGTCAGCCTCTAGTGATGAGCTTTTATACCTCAATTTGACTAAGATCCTCCCTTGAATGTGACCTCACATCTCTCGCTTCCCAAATTAGCTGTCATTGTCTGTTCAGTCAGCCCTATAGAAGGACCAAGATTTTTAGCTCTGGGTAACACTTTATTTTATTTCATTTACCACAGTAGCAGACAAAGTAGAAAAGGTTACTGTCAGCTGAAAAGAAGAGAGAAGATGAAGGTGCACTCTTATCTTCCTCTTTGTCAGCTCAGTAAACTCTGTCATCTTTTTATTGTTAAATCAGCAGACAATAATATTTCTTATAATGTAGGACTGTATGTTCCCCAAATAATCAGTAGACAGACAGAGAGGCATTCATATACATAGGAAGACATCTTTCTGCTACCTACTGTAGGAGCTTAGAACACTTAACATACTTGAATGCCATAGTCCAAAGCTGAAATGTCAGCTACAGCACACATTTCAGTTGGGTCTTTTAGGTATTAATTAATAGCACAACCCCAGTTACACTTTTTAGGGCTGTTACTCATCCAAAATACATTTGTTGCTTTCCTGAGACACTACAGGATGTCTACTCTCTGTTCCTATAGTGTCCATGTACTTGCTTTGTTGTTTAAAACTTTACTGCATTACACGGCAGTTTCATACAGTGACTAGGAGTAGACTGACCGGTCATTCATTCTTTACTAAGTGGCATTACAGTGGCTTTCTTGAAGTGACTTTCTGCTTCTGAGTTTTTTTCCCAGCTAAGTCACTTCATCAGGCACCTACTAAGCTCAGGAGGAGCTTTTATTTGAAATAGATGTACGCACATGTGGTTTCTTTTGTGCCCCATAGCCCTACCTCAGGTGCTTACTACTGCAGCAGTGAGCTATGCGCTCCAAAAAACAAAGCTCTACATAGTATACAACACAGTGTTAAACACTGTAGTGGCAATTACAGGATTCATACTTCCATTTTATTTCATTATAAATTGGGTTCTCATACTTATACTGTGGTTCTCCAGTTTGGTGGTTGTTAAGGGCTCTTACAGATACAGTACCCTTAAAATCTATTTTCTCATATGGGACTACAGTAAGCAGATATGTACCAAGGCAAAAGGAATAAATAAAAGACTAGAGGATTTTGTTGGCTGGCCACCCTGCCAAAAGGGATAAAGGATAGAAAAGAGAGAATAAGTAGGTGAACAATAGGACAGAGTGAAAAAGGATAAAGAAACAGAGACGGGGGTAACTGTTTTAATTATTATAACAGGACACCCTGTTACACTCATCAGGGGGTGTAGTTGTGGAAAGTCATCATCACAAATGTATAGTGACAATACATTAATTATTCATGAGCCACCATTTTATATTTACATTTTTTAGAAAAAAAAATTTGTTTGTTATGAAATTAAAATTTTGTACTGATATGTGGCTGAAGCTAAATATCATACACTTGGGATAAGACAGCAAGTATTTTGGAATATCATCCACCCTGTCTGAACTTTGAAAGGTTTTATCGTATGTAAGGAACTTGTAAAGTATGTCACTAGAATTTAATTGAAATAAAATAGGAGATCTAAATATGGACTGGCTGTCACCTAAATCACATGGCCTCAAATCCCTTTGTGACGAGCTAGGTCTTGGGCAATTAGTAAGTGAACCTACTAGGAACAACACTCTAAATACTGCCAACAGTTCCATTCTAGATGTGGTACTAACCACCCATCCACACAAAATATCTCATTTGGCAGTGTTTCACAACGACATGAGTGATCATGGAATTGTTGCTTGCATAAGATCTCAAATTAAGGCCCGGCCGCAACCCATCTTTATAGCAAAAAGATCCTTTTGCAAATTCAGTGCAGAAAACTTCCTATCTGACCTGAGCATGATCAGATGGCAAGATCTTTACCTAGCCAAAGACGTCAACAAGGCAGTTTGCATCCTTAATGACAAACTCACTACAATAATAAATAAGCACGCCCCTTTCATCAAAGTAAGGGTATGGAACAATCCAACCCCTGGTTCCACCTCAGATCTCAAGGCAGCCCTTATAGCTCAAGATAAGCTCTGGGCTAAAGCTAGACATTCCAAAGAATCTTCGGATTGGCAGGCCTTTAGAACAGCCAAGAATAACTGTCTGAAAAAATTGCTCTGCTAAAGCTAACTATTATATTTCTACTCTGAACAAGCTAAAGGTAACCCTCATAAAATATGGAAGACTATCAAAGCTATAGAAGGACGGCCCATGGCTCCTCTGTCCCAACAAAGATAGTTGCAAGTGACAAGATTGTGGAAAACAGGTCCCTAATCCTGGAGGAACTTAACTCCACTTTGCCACAGCTGGATTAGCTTTTGACTCGTCACTTCATGCTGGTGCTGCGGTGAGCCAGCATACCCCTCCACGCCACATCTAGTCCTGCACCAGCCCCTTCCAACTGCGTGAGATAACTTATAAAGAAGTAGAAGATTCTCTTCTTAACTTAGACACCAAAAAGCGCAGGAGACGATGGCTTGAACCCTTTTTCTAAGGTCAGCTACGCCCATCTCACTGCCCCAATTCTCCACATCTTCAATCTTGCATTACATCTGCTACTGTGCCGTCCTGCTGGAAATCAGCACATATCCTACCTCTATTTAAATCTCGTGACCATGCGCGATGTAAACAACTATAGGCCTATCTCCATATTGCCTATCCTTTCTAAAGTTCTTGAAAAACTGATCCATACTCAGTTAAAATCTCACTTCTCTCTCATTAACCCAGCTCAATCTGGCTTCCGGGCTAATCATAGCACAATCACTGCACTAGCAAAAGTAACCAATGATTGGATCTCTGCTATAGATGCTAAGAAGGTAACTGGTGCAGTCTTTTTGGACCTCAGCAAAGCTTTTGATACTGTTGATCACAAACTATTAGTCAATTGCCTTGCAAAGTTGGGTGCCACATACCATACCACCCAGTGGTTCTCTAGCTACCTAACTGGAAGATTCCAAAAAGTAAAGGCGGAAGACTTTTTTTCTGCTGCCTTGCCAGTTGCAAGAGGAGTCCCCCAAGGATCCATCTTAGGCCCTATCTTGTTTTCTCTGTACATTAATGACTTAGATGCTAACATATCTACGTCCAATCTGCACTTTTTTGCAGATGATACTGTGTTGTATACTTCTGGCTCATCATTATTTGAAGTCAAGGGAGTGCTTCAAGCGGACTTCGCACAACTTGAGCATAATCTAATAAAGGCAAAGCTTCTGCTCAATGCTAAGAAGACTAAAGCGATGATATTCTCCCGCAGTGCTGTCACAGGCCCCCCCAATACCCTTGCCCAAGACTTCATTGTCACCACACTAAACGAGCCTCTGGAAGTTGTAACCAAATTTAAATATCTAGGTATCTGGATCGACAATAAATTATCTTTCAGTGACCACATCAAAGATGTCTCTAGAAGGTTAAAAGCAAAGTTAGGTTTCTTCTACAGAAATAGGTCCCTTTTCCCCCTTGAAACTCGAAACAAGCTTGTACAGGCCACTTTTCTCCCTACTGACTATGGCGATGTAATCTATTCCTCCACCACTCTTGCAAATCTAAGTAAACTGGACATCCTTTATCACCGTGCATTACGGTTCATTACCAACTCCCTTACCGTTAGCACCACTGTGACTTATATGCAGCTGTTGGTTGGACATCCCTTACTACTAGACGCCTGCTCCTGCTGGGCTATGGACTCTTAAACTGCTCCTGCAGAAATTGCCAAGCTATCTCTCTTCCCTTATTAGTATCTCACATAGTGCATACTCGTAAGAAAATCTGACTTTATTATGTTTGACATACCAAGGAAGCAGACTTCCTTTGGTAAACGTATATTGCATATGCCCTTCCTCCATTTGGAACCAATTACAAACCATACTGAAACTAACTAGCACAGTTTTAATAAACTTCTACAAATCGCTAAGTTCAGCCAAAATAAAAGACACCTGTAACTGTCATTAAGTCTCTTCCTTCCCATGTGTGCCATATTTATCCACTGGTAAGGTATAATTGATTTGTCATATTAACTGCTTTCCTTCCCTTCTACTCCTGGCTTTATCTTTGCTTACACTCCACTGCTACTTATCAAATCACTCATCCCCCATATCAGTTGTAGACTGTTGTTTGTTCTAGCTGCCAAAATACTGTATATGTATTGCACACACCAGTCATCATGTTTCATTTATCAGTATGCAACCTGTAAGTCGCTCCCTATCTCATATCAATATTTACCACCTGCGGTCACCCTATGTGGTACCCTTGTATGTATATCCAGCCTGTATCGTAACGCGCATTTCATGTATATACTGTTATTACCTATCTGTGTTTGTACTTTAAGTGTTTATGTCACAGGACCTCCTTGTGAATGAGCTTGCTCAATGGAGTTTTCCTGCAATAAACTCGAACTTGAACTTGAAAATAAAAGTTTCAAACAGAAAAGGACAACAATGGAATCTGTGGCACTATGCACAACCACAGTGGTGGTGGTGCTATTTGGGGATGCACAGGGCCACCACCAACCAAAAGAGTCATACACAAACAGGTGTTGCTGCTGCAGGGTTGGATTGTCTACTGTGACTGTGATGCTACATGTAATTAAGCAAATAATATAGAGAATAAAGTATGGGTTGGTGTGTGTAATGCAAAGTTTACATACACTAAGGGGTTAGATGCTTTATAAACCCCAAGAGCAAAGCTCGAGGGGTTTATTAAAAGCATCTAACCCTGAGGGTGTGTGTAAACTTCGCGTTTACACACACCAACCCTATACTTTATTTTATATAATTATTTGGTAACGTTTTTTTCTCCAGAGCAATTGTGACAAATGCTGCAGATTGTATCGAGATGAGAATGATCATCGTGAAGCTTACCTTGTTTAGTTGAATTTTCATTGTAGACACATATAGGCAGATTGTTACAGAACCGTTTAATACTGTTTAATAAACTAATAAACAAGATTTTATAAAATTCATGAACAAATGTTGTATTTAGTCGGTCCATTTTCTAGGAAGTATGGTGTGGTTGCTAGGTAGTTCCAATTGTTCAGGAAGTGGTATGACGTCTTCTGCAGAGGGAGGGGGGAAAAGAGCAAAAGAAAAAGAGAAGTTAGGGACCGTGGTATGTAAGCTGTGGCATATTTTATCTAAAAAGTTAATTTGAGCTCTGTAAAGCTGTTAACATTTTGTGAAATTAATGATTACCTCAATTAGAGTTGTCAGAGTCGTAGAGGACGTGGATTCTTCTTTTCTCTCTTGTGGTGGTGACAATTGTAGATGTTAACTTTCACTGCTTTGCTGAAAATGCAGCCCTTCCCAAATATTGTAGGCAATGTGTTCATGCAGGTTGCTTCTGGGAGAGGATTTATATTTGCATACTATGCTGTGCTTGTTTTGGGATCTGAGCAGAGTTCGATGGCTGCTGGGTGGTCGAGTAGGTGAGCAGTTGACTGATCTGTTGCTGCTTTTTCTTGGATAACACCAAGTAGTTATTTATAGACTGCAAATTCTTGTGCCCTGATATTTGTTGGACTTCCGTGGGCAGAATACTGTGGTCTATTAGTCGTTGTATGCTTATTTTTCGAGTACTGTGATTAGTGATGCGTTTACATTCTGGAAGGCCACATTCTGATTTCATCAAAGCCATAATTTTCCTCATTTTGTTTATTCCAATATTCATGTGTCAGAACCATAGTGAGGTTTCTTTTATATTTGTATTGGGAGCTATGTAAAAGGGTGAGTCTGCTGTGAGCATTTCAGGGGGCCTTTGCGATTTGTAGATGTCATATGCTCATAGTGCATCTCTTTCTGGATTTAGGTTGTTACTGTAAAAATGAGGGTTGACAGGTCGTACATCTCAAGGATTTTCACCAGTTCTTGTTTTCGTTTGTCTTTCTGAGTATTCAAGATACTCATTTCGTTGCTGTCTATGCCTTTTATGTCCCCCACTGCAGGTCATACTGCTCTTTGGTACGGAGAGCAAATTGGACTCCAACATTAAAGAATAGAAAATTCAGTAAACCAGTGGGTTTAGTAAGGGACAGAGTGCCAGACTGGTATAGATGCTCGATGTCGTTGTCTGATAAAGGATCCACTTTGTTAGGTCTGTTTCCCTTGCCCTGCTTTTTTAACTGCTTTTGCTTAGCTGCCAGGGTACGTTTAGTTTCGATGAAGACTGTGTCGGGACCTTTGAATATTGAATGTGGGTATTTTTTCCCTGCTAGATAATGGTCTATGCTTGCTACTATTCCCCTTACTGTGCCTGGCTTGTATTCTGTGCCATCTTGTCTGCGGAGGACATAGATAAAGTCTGCCAGCTTAGTGTCTAGCTCATTTACATTGAAGTTTTCAAAGTTGCTTGCTAGGCCTACCTCTGACAGGAATGTTTTGAAAAGCCTGAGGTCGCTATCAGTTTTCCGTGCGGTGACTTTGTTTTGCTGTTCATTTATGAAGTCTTGCCTGCTACAGCTGCTGTCTATGATAAATCTATTTGACAATTTTTTTTTTTACTGATTACAGTGATTTGCAATACACCGATGGCTGGTGACAAGTGTGAAGCTGCGGTTATGCTTTCTGAGGTGAGTCCGTGACATGTATTGTTTACTTAACTGGCGCACTGTGCGAGTGTTCTCAAGGGAGATGGGCTCATGGAATTCTCATGGGGAAAAGGCACGTGTTTGCCATTATACACACTCCTTTATAACGGCAAATTACAAATGCCTTTCCCTATAAGAAAAAATGCTACCCAGTTATTATATTTCCAAATGTTGGTGGTTATAGATAGGCTGTGTGACCCCTGATATACTGGTAGTGTAACAGCTGAAGGGGTCAGTCCATGGCATGGCACCAGGCACACAGTACTATGCCATAGCTCACACCCTGGGCACATGGCGTTACCAGCAATTTAACCCCTCATCATCTTGCTTCATGCCTTGTGGTCACTTGCTGGCCAAGCCAATCTAAATCAGAAGTATCCCTCACTGGTCTTCCCTGGTGATCCAGTGTCCCCAGCATCCATTAGTTTTATTGAATTAATGCCTGGCATCCAATGGTTCCCACTCCCTATTCCCCTTCCTATAAGTTGCAGTGTTCAGTGGCATTGTGTGCCACCTAATGCTCCCCTTGCTGGAATAGCAATTTGGCTCATAAGGCAGTGACCTCTTGCAGAACTGCTTTTAGCAGTTCTTCTGCAGGTCTGTAGTTAATGTGCCTTGTGACTGGGGAGGGGTGCCTACAAATATGTCCTATGAATAGCACAGCACCTCCATGCATACCCATGATCTCATTACTGAGAACTCCTCTGCCCCTTTCCACATATCGGGGCCCTGATCTGTGTGCTAACACAGGGAAACACTTGCGATCCCTTTGTGTATAGCACAAAAGGAGGCAACTGAGAAATGTATCACAAAGTAGTCCTTGTGATGAATTTGTGACACAAATTGCAAGTGGTTATGGGGTACCTGGTTTTATGTAGCATCTTTCATATACCCATAGTAACCAAAAGTACTTTACAATCAAGGAGAGGTGGGGAATGAATAGAAAGATAGAGATTGAAATTGTTAGCAGAAAATGTCTACTTGGCCCACCAAGTCTGCCCAAATGTTCCCTTCCTAATCTGTCTCCACAGACCATAACTGGTCTCTGGTGACCCTCCGCCCTCCCTGCCTATTTACTAATATTCCCCTACATCTATCCCACACATGCTAGAAGCCCCTCCTCAATGTTTTTGCCCCCAGCACTTCTGTTGGGAGTCTCTACTAGCCCTTCACCGAAGTAGTACTTCCTCACATCCCTCTTAACCCACGCCCCCACCCCACAGTTTTATCACATCCCCCCTGGCCCTGGTGCTCTTTCTCATTTCAAAGTGACTCTCAACCTGCACCTTGTTCACCCCTGTGAGGTACCTGTAGGTCTCTATTTTGTCTCTTCTTACAATCTTTTCTTCCTTGGTGTACATATTGAGATCCCTTAGTCTCTCCTCATTAGGCTTATAGTGCAACTTCTGTACCATTTTAGTTGTCTTCCTCTGGATTGTCTCCACCTTGTCTACATCCTTTCTGAGGTGCAGCCTCCAAAACTGAACAGAGTACTTCATGTGAGGTTTCACCAGCGAGTGATACAATGTCAACACCACTTCCCTCTTCCTACTGGAGATGCCCCTCTCTATATACCTCATCATCTCACTAGCCCTACCCACTGCTTTGTCACACTGCCTTGCCACTTTGAGGTCATCAGTTATGATAACCCCATTTTCCTTTCTTGATTACTTACTGTCAGTACCTCTCCCCATCCGGTACTCTTTGCCTGTGTTCCTATACCCTAGGTGCTTGATTGTGAACATTTTGGCGTTGTGCCCCAACTTCCATTCTCCTTACCACTCATCAAGTTTCTTAAGATCTCAATGCATTCTCTCTTCCCCATCCTGAGTCTCTACCCTATTATAGATTTTGGTATAATCTGCAAAAAGGCATACCTTGATTTCCAGTTCTTCGGCAATGTCACATACAAAGAAGTTGAAGAGGATTGGTCCCAGTACTGAGCCCAGTAACACCCCACTGGTCACTCTCCCATCATTAGAGTGAGTGTCATTAACCACCAGCCTCATTCCACTATCTGTTAACTGTTTTCTAACCCAGATCTCCACTTTGGATCCCACCTCTACACTGCTCAATTCCTTTATAAGTCTCCTGTGTGGGACAGTGTAAAAGGCCTTGCTAAAGTCCAGGTAGGCCATGTCCACTGCCCTCCCCTGAACTATTTCCCTGGTCACCCAGTCAAGAAAATCAATCAGCCTCATCTGACATGATCTCCACCACCCACTCCTCCACCATGAAGCTATACTGTCTATCATCTCTCTTCCCACTGGACTCAAGAGACTCTACCAACCTTTCCTTAAGCATGGTTTCCATTAATTTCTCTACCACCAAAATGAGACTGACCAACCTCTAGCTGCCAGCCTCCTCTCTTCTCCTGCTGTTATGTAGAGCAACCATGTCTGCTCCTCTCCAGTCCTCTGGAACCATGCCATTTTCCAGTGAACTACTGAATAAGTCCATCAATGGGGCAGGTAGCATCTCCTGAGTTCCTTTACTACCCTTGGGTGTATCCTATCCAATTCCATAGCCTTCTCCACCTTCAGAGCTGAAAGTCCTTTCAGGAGTTTTTCCTCTGAAAATGGACTTGTATCCACCTCAGCCCCCCTTTGTTCCTGCTACTCCATGGTAGTCCACCCCCTCCACCATGAATACTAAGCAGAAGTATCTGTTCAGGATGGCAACGTTTTCTTGGTCCTCTTCTGCACAGTCTCCCGCTGCCTCCTCTCAATCCTCACTATCCCTTTTTTTGCTTTCCTCTTCTCACCTAAACATCTGAAGAAAGTCTTATCCCCTTTAGCTACCCATTTGGCTATACTTTCCTCTGTATGTAGCTTTGCTCCCCTCAATGCCTTACCTGCTTCCCTCTGATTTAATTGGTATACCTCCTTGTCATCCTATCTCCTGAATAGCTCCTAAATTAAACAATTTTTTCATTCACCACCTTGGCCACTTGCCTAGAGAGCCATGATGGCCTCTGTTTCCTTCTGCTTTTTTACACTTCTTTCATGCAAGGCTGGTTGCCTTATTATGCCCTCTCTTATTGTTCTCCACTGTGCCTCTACTGATCCCTGCCAATCCACCCCTACATGGCAGTTTCTGAGGTAGTCTCCCATTTCTTTAAAATCTGCAGTCCTAAAATCCAGAACACTCATCCTCATGTGGTTTGTCTCTGCTCCTGTCTTTATGGTAAAGCACACTGTACAGCGATCACTGACAGCAAGGGGACTGCCCACTGTGATGTCTTCAATGTTGTCCCTGTTTGAGAGCACCAGGTCCAGCACTGCCCTGTCCCTAGTGGGTTATTTGACTAGTTCCCTGAGAAAAAAAACCCTTGAAAGGAGTCAAGGATGGACTTGCTTCTTGCTGAAGCAACAGTTGGAAGCCTCAGATCCATATCTGGCAGAATGAAGCCCTGAACTCACAGCACCTCCCCAATGCTTGCCATCCTGATGATGGCTTTCAGAAGTGCTTTATCCAATGCCTTTCCCTTTACTGGAGGTCTATAACTACCCTGGTATGAATAGTAGGCCCAGAACCTGTCTGCCGGATAATCCAGAGCAGTTTCTCTATTTCCTCCTGGTGAAAATGTTTCACTGTGGCCTTGATTCCCTCCCTCACATGCAGTGAAACCCCTCCACCTCCCCTACCTGGCCTGTGTTTCCTGAACAGAGAGTAGCTAGCATGGCCATGTCCCAGGCTTGGTGTTCTAGGCCTAGCAAATACAGTAGGATGACCAAGGGTAGAGTCACGGACCCAGTCTTGGATGCCCAGCATGGGTCCCACAGTGGATCCCTTATGCAGCAAGTGCAGGTCTGGGTGCGTGAATTGCACCAGTGGACACCAGGATCCATGCGGCAATGCCCTGACTGGCAGCAGACCCCATGGCCAATCCCCTGGTGCATGGGAGCCACCCGCTGCACTGACATACCTCCCCCAACACAATGGCAGACTGGTGCCATGCAGCAAGGCCCTCAACACACATGTCACCCCATCCCTGTGTCTGATTAAGCACCCCTGCAAAATACATGATCGCCCATGTCCCCAGTGTGCAAGACCTACCCTCACTCTACCCATAGCAGCCCCATCTCTCATGCTTCACATGCCCCACCCCCACTATCACCCATCCCACACACCTGAACCCGTCACCTCTGAGCCACATTGGTAGTCAGTGGTACCCCCCAACCCCGTGGCACCGACACCCCCCGCATACCTGCATAGTCAGTGCAAAGGCCAGATGGTCAGTGGCAGAGCAGTCCGCACACCTCCTTGGCCAGCCAAGTGATGCTGGGAATGCACCCCTATAAATAGGCTATGCATTCCCAGCATCACTTGGATGGCTGGTGGCCAAAGAGGTGCGTGGAGAGCTGTGCCACTGGTCATCCGGCTGTGGCACCAACTATGCAGGTACGGGGGTGACAGGTTCAGATCAGGGTATGGGGGAACCACTGTACTGGCCAGGTAGGGCCACCACATGTTTGCCTTGATGTCAGTGCCATAGGTGGGTGGGAGGGTCTGCCATCCACTGGGCACCAATGCCTCCTTAGGGGTACCAGGTCAGAGGTCTGGGACTGTGACAGGAGCACCAGTGAGTGCTTGGGGGGGTTGTCTCTGTTCCCACTGGGACTGGGCTGCCATGTGTGTGTGTGGGAGGTCTTGGCATTCACTGTGTCAGGTGGTTACCTGTGGGGGAGGGTCAGATGACACCCAGTGGTCCCAAGGACAAGTACAGGCACTCACCTGTTCTGCTGCCCCAGCCCTCCTCATCTGCATAGTGGGCTAGGGGACTCAGATTGTCAGGTTCTGCCACTGTGACTAGGGGTGTAGTTCATGGGGTGCACAGTGGCTTATGGAAGGGTTCTATCTGGCATAGCCTGTGCCCTTCTATGCCCCCAGTGCACAGGACACCATGCCATAGTGCATGCTGCTTACTGTGGACAGACCCCTGCCCACCTATTGCATTGCTGCCAGTGCAGCCAGGGGGTCAGGTGCGTAAGCGGCTATGTGCCCACTATGTGCATCCCACACAGGAGGCACAATATTATGGAGTGGCTCCATGCTGCAGATATGCAGCACAGAGCCACTCCACTCATTTATGCATAGGCACCTATGAAACATGTGAACAAAATGTCCCAAAAAGCTGATAGTATCCCTTTAAGCAGACTCTGTCTGTATTTGTGATAGGGGTGAAATAAGGCTTTTTTGTTGTTGTTGTTTAAGCCAGCATAGGTGGCTTAGTTGTGGTGAAACTTATTTGAGTTGGTGTATTTATTGCTCACTGAAGGATAGATTTGAGACCAGCCATAGTAGTCCATTGTTAATATTGTTGTCTGTAGCTCTCCTGGATCGTGCCTGAAAATAGCCAATTGCTCTTGTCTAGTGTACCTACCCAGCTAGCAAAAACTAGATAAATATATAAATATTTAGGAAGAAAACTAGAAACACCCTATCTATGGTATTTTTTAATTTTCTTTATTGAAAAGTTTCATCAGGATGGCACACTGAACAATCAAGTTGCTTGTCTCCTGGTGCGTCCTGGGGGTAGAAGGTAAGGGAGTACAAAGAATCAGACATACAATTTCCAACAACAGAGTACAACAAGAACACTTCTGGTACAAAAGTAGGTACATAACAGCAGCATATACATATGAATTACAATACAAGTGCTTGTAGCTTCAAGTGCAATTTGCAGGTATGAACATTCATTTGTTTGGTACAGATTGGAGAAATTTGAGACAGTTACAGGAAATGAGTGAGGACAACAGTAACCATAATATTGATAAGTACCTACTATCATGAAAAGCAAACAGGTAATGACTAGGAGCAAGTGCAGTTTGAAGAGAAGTAATTTTGCAGTGCTAAGGTAAATGAGGGGGGGAAGAGGAGTTTCTGATTTGTGGGGTAGGGTGTTTAAAAATTTGGGCAAACAGTGTGAGAAAGCAGCGTGTCCAGTGGAGGTAGAATGGTGAGAGATTGCCAAGAAGAGAGTAGAATACAATTAGGGTAAGAATACAGGTTCTTCCAGTTAACATAGTGGCCTGGATATTCAAACTGCGCTCAAAACTGGCGCAACAGCAGGAGCAAGCGCAAACCAGTTGCGCAAATGCGCAACAGGTGCGATATTCAAACATGGAGCAGAGCAAATTGCGCAAGCAACCAATGTCTGAATATCACACATACTGCGCCATCGCGCAACCAGGAAGGAGAAGCTGAGCCAAAATGTTGCGCTATGGCGCAACCATGGAAGCTCAGCTGAGCATTCCAGAGCTGCCATAGCGCAAGCACAGCCCCCAGAGCAATGGAACTGCACATCCAGGGAGGCAGGCTGGGGCCCACCGCCAGCCATGCTACACATGGGCACAGGAACACACTGCAGAACCCACACCACACCGGCACACCCCAAGCACAGCATCACTGGGGGTGGGACGGATGATCCACGTACCCATGGGGACAAGCCAACAAAGCATAGCAGAGCCCTGACACCCCAGCACAACCACTGGCAGGCAGAGAGTGCCACACACAGGGGGTTGACAACCACAGTGCACATCAGCCCCCCGTATGCACAGCGCACCCTGTGCTGTGGCCCCAAGACACCACCCATGTGCAGTGACTGGCACTGCAGGAAACCATGCAGACCCCCCAGCACACATCAGCCCCATGCAACACAGAAGCCTACAAGCCAGACACACCCTGTGCACCCAGCAGTGGGTGGCAGCAGATGGCAAGACCAACCGAAAGTCACTGCCATGCTGGAGATACCTCCCCATGCACACACATGCACACACACACACACATACCCAGGACCATACCAGCCCAGATGGCATGTACACACCTGCAACTGAGCACCCATAGCCAGCTGCAAATCAGAGACCAACACAGTATTCATATATCAAAATAGAAATGTATATTAAACATAGTGCAACAAGAACAATAAAAACTATTTACAAGGGGGGGACGGGTACAAGGAAGGGGTGTTCAAGAAGGAGGGATTAAAAACTTGGAGAGGGAAGGCAGGGTGGTAGGGATGGAAGAAGTGGGAAGGGTAATGCAGGCTACGGCCCAGCCGGCTCCTGGTCTTCCCCCTGCTGGTGCCCCATTCCAGTCTGCCCCTGATGGCATCCATGCCTCCGCATCGCTCGCAGGATCCTGTGGCTTGCCACGCTGACCTCTGTGAGGCGATGGACATCCCGCTGCATACTCCTTAGAACCTCGAGGCCTAGGAAAATGGGAACATAGTCAATGGCTGTGACTGACCACAACCCTGAACACCACCCAGCCTGCAAGCCATATAGCCCAATGTCCCGCACCTGTGATGGCATGCACCCACCCACAGTGAACATGCACATGGCCATCACAAACAGGCAGCACCAGCTATGCGCACCACCGCCCACACACACTGCCCATGTCAATCACAGTACAAACTAGGCTGGCAAGTGATGTGGCAACGTGGTGCGATGCCAGTTACACAGCTATGTGCCCAGTGCATGCCTGGACCACCAGTGGCGTATACACAGGCGTGCCGTGATACTGCACTGTGATGCAGGTCACCTGTGTCATGCCTACATACATGGATACATAGACAGTGTCGGCAGATAAGGCCTATGGGACACCCAGTCTGTCCATTTGACCTTGTAAGTTCACTCTGTTGTCCTATAAGTCTGTTGCCCTTACCCTGACCTCCAGAATTCCTTTATGGCTAACCCATGCATTCATAAATCCGTGACCAAGTCAGCCCCACCACTTCCTCTGGCAGGGTGTTCCACTTGTCCACCACCCCTTCTGTGAAGAAATACTTTCTCATGTTTCCTCTGAATCGTCTCCTCAACTTCATCCCATGCCCTCTAGTCCTGGAACATCCTTTACGCTAAAAATACTGTTTTCCTGCACTCTGTTCCCCCTGTAAGATACTTGTATGTCCCCATCATATCCCCACCCTCCTCCCTCCAGGAGTACATGTTCAGTTCCATCAACCTGTCTGCATAGGACTTGTGATGCAATCCATGCACCATCCGTGTCGCCCTCCTCTGAACCCTTTCCACCCAGTCCATGTCCATACGTGTATGGTCTCCGGAACTGTACACTGTACTCCAGTGTGGGGGACTCACTAGTGTTTTGTATAGTGGAATTATGACTCCCTTTGGTTGTGTCCTGCATGGCTGGTGGTCTTGCCCCCAGCATGCAATAGCATCCATGAAGTAATGATACTCACACTCCTCCAGCAGCTGGGTCTGGCCTGCTGCTGCTGCTGCTGTTGGGGCTGACCCCCGGCACCGGGGCCTGGCACACCCCGTCACCCTGGCCCTGTGTCCTCACAATCCGGCCTGTGGGAGACATATGTTGAGACAAACATCAGTGTGACTCAAAGCAGAGTGCCCCTGCCCCAGTGAGAGTGCCTGCCCACACAGCCATAACCATCCATCGCACAGCTGCACACACTGACACAGCTCACCGTGTCCGAGCCGGCACCTATGCACAGCCACCCAAGCACACACACACCCTACAGAGAATATAGGTGCATAGATGGTACACTCACCTGGCCTAGGCACCACGCCCGCCTTGGCACGTGAGCGCAGCCGCTGCGAGTTCCGGCTCCTCCGGGCGGAGGTCATGTACTGGTGCCGGCACTGCTCAGCAGACCGCCCCGCCAGTGACCTCCACCAGGTCAGTGGCCACTTGCTGCCACACGTGGGTCCTAGGCATGGTGAGGGGCCTCACCCTAGTGCCTCACAGTGGGGCTCCACCAGGGCCACCAGGTTGGCCACTTCAAGCTGGCTCAGGACACTGCCCTCCTCCTAGCCATGGCACCAACTTTACAGCAGGCAATATGGCGCCCGCTGCGCCGCTTACGTGGAGTTGTTGTGCAATAGACCACCACAGGCTCCAATCGTGCTGTTCGAACAGCCGTCACTTTACATGGCGCTGTCACCAGACAGCGCAATAGGGGACTACACATGGCATGCCAACAGCGCCCAGGGGTCAGAGGGCATACACAAGGTCACGGCAATGACGCAAGGCTACGCACAGCACCATAGGACGTATAGGCATCCTGCGCGACTGCCAAGCTGAGCATCAGTACCACAGTGGACTATCGCGCAGTAGTGCCACAGCGCCATATAGTGCCCAGTGCTGTAGCGCACTGGCACAATGGTGGCCATGGTCTGAATCGCCTATCGTGCTCAGCAGGTCTGCAGCATGATAGATGCATGCGTAAGCTGTCTGGGAATGCGCAATGCAGTGTGGCACACAGCCACAAACCTACGCCATTGGCTCAGCTGAACCTTCCGTATTGCGCAAAGCGCAAATACGCGATATTCAGCAGAACATATGCAAATCATCGATCAGCCATTCAAAGGCGCAGTGGCTCAATTAGCATGTCATTAAAGTTGCGCCACACCTCATTTGCATGTGTTGCGCTTATAAAATGCGACAGTGGGTTGTGCTGGCCAGATTTGGTTACTGCAGGTGAGAGGTGAGTTACATGCTGTGTGATGCTCAGGACAATGCTTATGGGCGGAGGATGATAAAGGCTGAGGGGCTGAGCATGAAAGAGCACTTAGAAAGGGACAAAGGGCACCTTTCAATCAGTATCTGCCTATACGGATGGAGCGTGGGGGCTTCCCCCGGGCCGGGCAGCTATGCTCATGGGGAAATGCTGTCGACTGCACAGTGACAGGTGTCCACTTCCACCCATACAGATCACCATGACTGACCAGAGCCAAGCTGAGGGTGGACGGCGGGCGAGGAGGAGGCCGAACTTCACCGCGGCAGAGATGGAGGCCCTCTTCCAGGCCTACCTGGAGGATGAGCCACTAGTGAGTGGACGGAGGGCACCTCAGGAACGTGCAGCTGGATGGAAGGGGTAGCTCGGGCGCCAACCTGCAAGGAAGCCACCAGCGCCGCTGTGCAGGAATGCAAGAAGAAGATGGGGACTGACCGCAGGAGGCTGAAGGAGAAGGTGGCAGCCTTCAGGGCGGCATCGCGCTGGCACTGGTGGGGGCCCACCAGTGGTGTTGCAGCTGACCCTACAGAGGAGACACTGGTTGCGGCTATGCAGCCGAGTGCCATTACGGTGTACCAGGTGGAGGATTCCAGACAGGTGGAAGCCCATCACTGCACGGTATGACATGGTGGTGTTGTTGGGGGCTGTTGTTCACATGCACTCACATGTACTCTCTTTCTGTTACAGATCCTGTTCATCTTCAGGTGGTGGTGGTGGGTCCAGACAGTGATGCAGACCTGCTGGACGTGGAGGAGAGACCATCCACCTCTGCCACCAGCCTGCAGGCACTGCAGCAGCATGCATGCTGGGCCAACAACTCCGGTGTCAGTGATACGGGTGCAGGGGGTGCACAGCCTGTGTCACAGCAGTCTGGCATGCAGGTAAGCCAGCATGCTGTGCCTATGGCAGTGGCACGCACCTGCACCATTGATGATAGCAGTCCTGCAATGGGCAGTGATAGGTGTGCGTCCCATGACGGACACATGGCAGGCCAGCACGTGCCCCTGGGCCTTCCTGGTTCACACCTGTGTACCAGCATGCTGGCACAGTCCCAGGCTGTGCCTGTCAGCACCGGTGGGGCAGCACCGCTGGCTGTGCAGGTGTCTGGCACTGTTGTCAGCACGGAGGTGGAACAGGTGGACCTGGGGGCTCAGCAGTTGGAGGGGCGGCAGCAGCAGTCGCACACCAGGTCTGGGGGTACAGTGTCAAGCAGTGGCACATGTCCACTGCCCTTTGATCCACCCATACCTGGTCCTGGTGAACAGCGCCCACCCTCAAGGGGTGCTGTGCACCAGGACCGTCCACACCCTGGGGGTCACGATGCCATTGGGGCACAGTACCCATTGGATGTGCACACCCGCCTGCTGCAGGACTCGGTACAGCTGCAGGGGCAGGTTGCAAGGTCTGTGGAGGCACTGTCTGTATCCGTGGAGTGGCATAGCAGGGAGTGTGCTCGGGACCGAGCCGAGCTGGTCCTTATGCGGACGGATGTGACCGCTGCCATTGACAGGCTGACCCAGGCAGTGGTCTCTGTCGCGGACGCAATGGCCACACTGTCAGGTGCCCCTGTACCACACACCCCACACAGTGCGCTCTCCACTCCCGTTCCCGGCGTCGTGCGACACCAGGCCTGTCGATGCGGGTTCTGCTGTGGGCATCCCGAGCACCCCTGGTGCAAGTTTGTTTGGCAGGATGCAGACCCCTGTGCGGGCAAGGTCGCGTTCGCGCAGTGGGACCCCTGGTGGTGCACCAGCGCCACCCAATGTGGCCCCTGCTCAGCCTGCCAGTGCTGCTGGGCCACGGCGGGACCACCCACGCATCCATGATGGCCGTGGGACAGTGCTACCTGACTGAGCTGTCTCCCAGTGCAGGCCCTGTCTGGTGCTGCCCTGTGTGCAATGTGTGTCATGGTGGGCGGTGCACTGCTGGGTGCTCTGCTCACTCAAGCTGACACGGACCACCTGCACTCTCCCAGCTGCTGTCCACAGGTGCGTGTTAATGATGATGCCTGCATTGCACTGTACACCAAGGTGCAAGGGTGCCCAGGTCCTGACACATGTCGTGGACAGTCCAGGTGGTGGGGTGGTTGGTGGTGCTGTGTGTTGGCAATGTCATTTCCGCAGTGCTGTGCTGCTGCCCATGTATGCTGCCCGGTGTGTGTGTGTGTGTCCATATGAGTGCTCACCCCTCTCTGATGGTGTGTTGGTATGCCTGGAACCTTCAACTCCCCTGACCTTCATGCACGGTGTGTTCCCCTGTGTGCCTGTGGTTTGCGCATGGACAGTGTTGCCTGCACATGTCCCCTTGACTTACCTGTGTTGGGCTTAGTGCTCTTCTGCAATGGTGTCCCAGTGCAGCTGGGCCTGCCAAGTCAGTCGGGGGTCCCTCCATCCTAGGGGGGGCTGCTCATCACTAACATCACCGGCGCCACTGGCATCCCCATCGCTGACCCCCTCTTGGACCTGTATGGCTATCCCATGGTCTTTGGCCATGTTGTGCAGGATGCAACAGGCCAGGAATATCCCACAGGCCTTTTGGAGGCTGTACTGTAGGGCTCCGCCGGAGGTGTCCAGGCATCGGAAGCATGCCTTGAGCATCCCAAACACCCGCTCTATGATGTTACATGTTGCGGCATGTGCCTCATTGAAGCATAGCTGCGCTGGGGTTGTGGGGCGCCGGTACAGTGTGAGCAGCCAGGGACGGAGTGGGTATCCGCAGTCACCTGTGTGGAGATAGTGGAGATCAGTGTCATGTCAGGTCCATATTGCCCATATCCTTGTGTGCCACTACCATGGCACCTGTGTCATTCCCACCCTTGCCCAGAGTTTGCATTCCATACATGTGTACTCACCCACTAGATGACCCGTGAGGATGTCCCCACTCTCGAATCGATGGCACAGTGCAGACTGGTGCCATATGAAGGCATCATGCGCTCCGCCAGGGTGTGTGGCACAGACATTGATAATGCGCCCAGTGGCATAACACACCACCTGGCAGTTGACACTGGAAAACCACTTTCGGTTCTGATATGCCTGGCCGTCGGGGCCAGGTGGCATGCGAATGGCCACATGGGTGCAGTCTATGGCCCCTAGCACGCCAGGCATATGTGCTACCCTGTGGAACTCCTGCATGTTTGTTGTACGCTCTGCCGCGGTGCTGGGGAAATGGATGTACTCCGCAGCATGAGGCAGCAGTGCGCTGAAGAATTGGGTGAGGATGCGTGACGTGGCCAACTGTGTAATGCCTGTGGTGTTCCCTGTTGGCCTCTGGAAGGTGCCCGTGGTGAGCAGGCACATGCAGGCTGTCACCTTGGTCTCCACGGACAGGCGTGACTCCGTCATGAGGTGCCTGCATCACATCACTGCACAGCTCTGGAGCCGTCTCAGTATTGCCCTGTTCAGGCAGTACCGGCCCACAATCTCGACGTCTGTGTACAGCTCGAAGCTGATGCGAGCACGCGATACCGCTCGTCGGGGCATACTGCCAACGGCTCCTCCACGGCCACGTCCCCCTGCAGCATGGTGTCTCACCCCTCATTACAGCTTCCATGTGGAAGCTGGCACTGTCCATCTCCCTGGCTTCTGCCCTCCCCCGGCTGCTGTTCCTGTGTTACCCCCGCTGCCCACACTGCTGCTTCCACTGCACCGGGCACCCCCCACTGGCCTCTCTGTCCTCCTGGACCCACTGTCCCTCTCTGCCCTTCCAGCTCCTGTCTCTCTCTCTCTCTCTCTGTCTCTCTCCCCCAGTTTGCGGCCTGCTAGGGTTCTTGTGCCACTTCTTTGAGCCTTTTTATTTTGGCTCAATTCCGCTTACTCGCAACTTCGGTTGAGCCACTCTTGCGCATTGCGCATGAGTGTTCGATTCGATTGCGCACTTTATGCATGGACCCGCCCCTTCGGGTTGCGCATGCCTTCATTTCCATTGTGCTGTTGCTCAGCATGTTTTGGTGACGCAACTGGCCCCTTCTGGAATATCGCAGAATGGCGCATTTTGTAGTTGCACACGCCAACCCTGTTGCGCATGGCGCAACCCTTTGAATATCTGGGCCAGTGAGTATAGGAACTGAAATGCTAGGAGTGGTGTAGTGCAGTGGCTGTGGAGCACAAGTTCTCAGAGGGACTTCTGGAGACTGAAGTGCTGCCCCATCTGAATGAACCTTTCTTGACTGAGGAAGCATGTTGCTAGACTCTAGGATGAGTTGGCTAGGATTTGAGGGACCTCTTCCCCCGAACAGGGGCTACTGGGTCTACCACCATTACCCCTGGAAGATGCCTTAAAATAGGGCTGACTGGATCATGGTGGTGGGCTCCAGAAGGGTGGGGGTGGTCGGTCAATGGCACTTTCCTTAGCTGATGCCACTACAAAATTAATTTACCACTCTGGTGGGGCAGGACTGCTAGGAAGAGGCACCCATAATAGTTGCCAAGGAGTATCTGGGGATCCTCCCTAGAGGAGGCCCCAAAGTGGGAGGAAGAGGACACCATCAGAGGAGAAAGCAACTTCTATTGAGAGACTCAGTTATCGAGGGGGTAGAACAGGAAGGGAGGGAGGGAAAGAGGAGGGTGAGGTGCCTATCTGGTGCCTTAGATCAGAGGGATGGAAACAAGATCCTAAGATAGCTAGGGTGGGAGGGGCAAGAGGGGGAGTTGGATGTCATTGTCCACTTGAGGACAAGTGACCTAGCTAGAAACAGGGCTGGTATTATGCAGGGGATTTTAGGGGGCTCGGGAGGGGTCATAAGCAGGTAATGATCTCAGTGGCTTTAGCTGAGGTGCTTTCAGTCTATGGTAGGGGGAGTATTGGAATCTCCATACCAGGAGCTTTAACTCATGGTTGAAAGAATGGTGTCAAGAGGAGGGGTTCAGCTACATTGTGGACTGGGGACCAACCTGAAGGATTAAAGGTCTATACAGGAGTAATGGCCTGCATCCATCTGGGAAGGGAATCACAGTCATCACTGGATAGTATAAATGTTTCTTTGATGATCTTTTAAACTAGATAAGGAGGCCTTCTTCATGCACTTGCATACCTGTTAGGCCGGGCTGTCCAGCTCTGTTGTCTCCTCTAGAACTATCTGTAGTTAATCTTGTGTTTTTAATAATTGCTGTAAATATTCTACTATATTATTTCTAATAATTGCTGCAAATATTCTACTTTGTACAAATTTGTATACAAATGTACCTTCTCTCATTGTCGTCCCCCACACACATCCGAAACAAGCAGTTGTCTGCTCAGTATGCCTTCCTGGTGAAACTTTTAAATAAAAGGGGTGGCTGAAGAGATCAGGGAAGCATAAACTGCCTCCTCCACACAGATGGAAGCAGAAAGAAGGATGGAGTGGAGGAGAGGTTATTCCTGCAGGGTGCAAAATAAAGAAAAAGCAGTATGATTGAATGAAAGAGGGCAGGAACATGAGCTGTAAAAAGAGAGGAGAAAAGGAGGCAGGGCAAAAAGAAACAAGAGGGTAGCTGGCAGAGTGGTAACAAAATGTGGAAAGCCATGTATGCAAATGCAGGAAGTATTGGAAATAAGCTTGCAGACCTATAGGCCATCATGGCAGAGGCAGACCTGGATATCATGGCCATTACTGGGATGTGGTACGCTATACTCAGTTCAGGAAAGATAGGGTGGGAAGGAAGGAAGGGTGCTGTGTGTAAGGGAAGGTATCAAAGTGATGGAGACACAGGTAATCCTGGGAAAATGAAAGGGTTGGAGGCACTGTGGGTCACCTTGGAGAGGGAGGATGGCAGGTTTGGAGGTAATTTGGGTCACCCTGGAGATGAGAAATGGAGCCACTATCACACTGGTGTGATCTACAGACCCTACAACACAGAGGAGAATTTAGATAAGGCACTGGTGGAAGCCATTGGGACAATGGCTGAAAAAAGGAAGGTGCTGCTAGTGTGGGATTTCAGTCTTCTGTATGTAGACTGGAGCATCCCAGCCACAGCTTCAGCTAGAAGCAGGATCATCCTGTACTCCTTGAAGGGGGTGTTTCTCAGGCAACTAGTGTGGAACCCACTCATGATGGGGCAGTACTGAACCTGGTGCTCTCTAACAGTGACAGCATTGCAGACATCAAGGTGGGGGGCCACCTGGGGACCAGTGATCACTGTACAGTGTGGTTCTACATTAGGATAATAGTAGAAGTTAACCACACAAGGATAAGGGTATTGGAATTCAGAAGGGTGGATTTAAAAAAATGGGTAAATGCTTGAGTAGACCTACCAGGGAGGATGAGGCCCCAGTTTTCTGTGGCACTTTAGGACCAAATTCTGCAGCAGGGTTACAGTTTGCCACAGAGCTTCTGCGGCAGTGGTTTGTTATTTTAGCGGCAGTTCTGTGGCAATGATGAACTGCTACATCCCAGTGTCAGTTCATCATCTGGACACTGCATCCATGGCAACCAGCTATCACAACAGGGATGGCTGAATGGGCAAAACCACTGGATAACAAAATAAACCCATACATTTTATAAAAATATTTCTGTAAACATCTAAAAATAAATATCACACAAGGCCCTATCTGATTGCATAAATGAAATACACATCTGGGACACTGTGTGATAAATGATATATTTATACTCATGCTGCTTACACCACACAAGAGGTTAACTGAGGTCAACAGCACTTGTTTGGATAAATAATTTATCACACAGGTACCGACTGTGTAATATATATATATAAATGTATTTTTTAATGGCAAAAAACTCAGTTTAGTGCATCAGTTAGGGTTGTTCCACAGTGACAAAAGTGAAGAAATTTGGTTTAGGGTTGCCTTGCCTCCCCATGCTATCCACCCCCACCAACAGGCATCAGGGTGCATTGGGGTCGGCCCTAACTCTCACCCCATTCCATGTGTAAATAAGCTGAGGTATTACAGTATAGAAGAATGGTGTGACAGTTAGGCCTGATGACCCCAGCAGACACCCCGATGCCTGTTGGTGGGGATGGGGTGGGCATGGGGTGCAAGGGGTGGCAACCCTAACACCGAATTTCCTAACTTTTGTCGCTGTGGAACAACCCTAACTGATGCATTAAACACAGTTTTTGCCATGAATTTCCTTTGATAATGTGCACTATACACATGAATGGTGAATGGTGGTGGGTGGCAGGCCATTGGGCCCTGTGCTGCCACCATGCTTCCCATTTGTGCGTTATAACCCTAACAGTAACAGTAACACTAACAGTAATGGTAATGGCAATGGTAACAGTAATCCTAATGGGAACCTTAAGGCTAACAGTAATGCCAACACTAATGGTAATGGTAACAGTAACAGAAATGCACATGCAAATGGGAATGCAAATGATAATGAAAATGCAAATGGTATCACAAATGCAAGTGGAAACAGTTACACCAATGGTGACACAAAAGGAAACAGTAACGCAAATGGAAATGCAAGCACAAATACAAATGCAAACGGTAAACGCACAAAGGTGACGCTAATGAAAAAGGTACTGGAAATGCAAATGGTATCAATAACACAAATACAAATGGTAATGCCAACAGTGACACAAAAGGAAACAGCAATGCTAACGGAAATGTAAGCACACAAAGTAATGCACATGGTGATGCAAATGGAAATGATTACGCAAACGGTAACAAAAATTCAAGCACAAATGTAAACGTAAACACTAATGGTAATGCAAACGATAAAGGAAACACAAATGGTAACAGTAACGGCAATGGTGACACACAAAGAAACAGTAACGCAAGTGACAATGGAAATGCAAGAGCAAATGCAAATGCTGACAGTAATGGAAATGCAAACACAAATGGTAATGCAAATGGTAATGAAAACACAAATGGCAACTGTAGCACAATTGGAAACACAAACGGTAATGTTAATGGCAATGGTGATGCCAAAGGAAACAGTAATGCAAACGTAAATGCAAACGCAAGCAAAAACACAAAAGCAAATGGTAACGCACACAGTGACACAAATGGAAATGCTAACAAAAACAGTAATGGAAATGCAAACGGTAACAGTAACACAAATGGTAATGGTAACAGTAACAAGAACAGTAATGGTAACGGAAACATACACGCAAGTGGTAATGCAAACAGAAACAAAAATATAAACAGTAATGGTAACACAAACGCAAGTGCAAATGGTACCACCAATGGTGACATGAAAGGAAACAGTAACGCAAATGGTAACGCAAATGCAAGCGTAAAAGCAAACAGAAATGGTAATGAAAATGGTAATGGAAATGCAAGCACAAACAAGAAACCAAACACAGATGGTAATGCAAATGACAATGAAAACGCAAACAGTAACAGGAATGTAAACAGAAATGCAAACACAAGTGCAAATACAAATGCAAATGGTAATGCACACAGTGACACAAACGGAAATGATAACATAAATGATAATGGAAATGCAAGCACAAACATAAACACAAACACAAATGTTAATTCAAATGGTAACAGAAATGCAAACAGTAACAGTAATGCAAGTGCAAATGGTAATGGCAATGGCAACAGCGACGCTCAAGAAAACAGTAACACAAGCAACAATGGAAAAGCAACGCCAACAGAAATGCTAACGGTAACGGAAATGCAATGGAAATAGTATTTGCAAATGGTAATGGAAACGCAAACGTAACAGTAACGCAATGCAATGCAAACAGTAACACACACGGTGATGCAAATGGAAATGCTAATGAAAATGGTAATGGAAACACAAATGATAATGCCAACGGTGATGCAAAAAGAAACAGTGATGCAAATGGTAATGCTCACAGTGATGCAAATGGAAACACTAACGCAGACGGTAACGGAAACTCAAGCAGAAAAACATACGCTAACGGCAACAGTAACACAAATGCACACACTTTGTGTTCGAAAGAGATGCATCCAGAAGCACAGTAAATACAAAGAATGTGGGCATAGCGGTGGCCCTCGGACTGGAAAATGAGCACTTGGAATACTAAATTGCTTATATCTCAGGAACCATACGACATAGAAAAAAAATAAAACTCTCATATTTATAACTTTCCAGGCTAGTTTAGTACTTAGCCCCCTGGTGGGGGAGTAAGAATTTTTGAGACAAAAAGTCTGTATCTCTAACCATTTTCGAGATACTGGACCCGAAAGGCGCAGCGGATGCCATAATGTTAGCCTATCGGAACAGTTGTCAACTTTGGAGTGCCATAAATTTGCAGCCCTGTTATATTTTGGCACCAAACCACAAAAAGACATATATGTGTGATGTTGGCTTTCTTCCTGCAAATTTCAGCCTAAAAGATCAATTTTTTTGTTTTTCAGCAGGGTGGCAAAGATTTCCTATTGTTTTGGGCATAGTGTCATAAATTACTTTAGCAAATCACGACACTTTCACAAAAAAAATAACGTAAGTGTCACATTTGCGAAAGTGCTTTGCAACACCACTTTTTACAAAAATTTAAAAAACATATTACAGGGATGTTTTACCCCAAAAAATGACATGGCTATCATCCTCAGGGCTTGACTAGGTGAACACAACAATAATTGTGTCCCTAGAGGGTCTCAAATTTAAATGCCAAGCATTTTTCTAACCACCAACTGAAAACAAATGGGTGAAACACAAAAGTAAAAGGGTCATTTGCAACACTAAAAATTGCATTTCCGACACTTTTGCATAGTTTAACTTTTCCCATAGACTATAATGGGATTCAGTGTTTTTTCAATAACTTTTGAACCATTTAATATTTTTTCACAAACTTTTTAAAAGGCACATTGGGGACTATGGCTGCATGTTCCCTGAAGCTTTTGGACTGATCATGCAAACTGTGCGGGCTGTAAGCATGAGCAAATAAACACGCAAAACCCTGTAATTTATGTGTTTTTTGGAACTTGGCAGGTCAAGAGTACTATGGTATCAGCCAATGCTGTTCAAATTTCAGGCAAATCTGTCATACAGTGGCAAAGTTATTAAGGTACACAATTTGAGATTTAACCTTAAATGGGGTACTCAACCCTAACTATAGTGGCACGGTACCAAACCCTTAACTCCGCATCCCCCCATACACACACACACACACACACACACACACATATATGCAAGCAGGGGAAGGTCCAAGGCAGCACATCCAATCAGAGACAACCAGCATCAGGTAATAGAAGTAACATAGAACTCTCTAAACGTAGTACAAGATACATCCATCATCATGATCCAGCAACTGTATGAGTTCTGCTGCCATCAGACTGCCTTGGGGGTGTACACACATACTGAGCAACTATGGGAGATGCCCCACAGTAAGCATTTTTCTGTTACCAACATAAATAACAAGATGTAAGCAGATGCCTATATTTCAGTTGTTAAGAGAAGATGAAACACACAGTATGTTATGTATAGATAGCTGTATTGGAAATAAGAGTTTGGATTATCCTAGCAACAGTCATTGGATGTTTGCATATTTTTTCTGATAGAGTGAGTCAGTCCAAATAACAAATGATGGTAATAATACAAGTTATGTTTTGTAGTATAATTTATAAGCAACATGTGACAGTAACAGTTGCAACATCCAAAACTAACCATAACATGCTGCTAATGAGTATTTCCAGGTAATGCAGCAGTATTACAACATGTGATGGTGCTAGTCTCATAATTGAGCAGTATCTGAAAAGTATTATGTATGTGTCAGCTGTCTGTCCTGCTACAAAATGCCTATGCGGTAGTACCAATACCTGCAGCGCGCCACTTGTAGAATTATGACACATAAAAATCAATATTTAGAAAGTCTGTGCAGACTAAGTTTTACTCTATGAAAAAGATATGACAGCTATAATGTGCCATCATACTGTGCTGGCAGTATAGAGTCGATCATACTGTATTTGTTGTTTCATTACATAGTGTTATGTGAAACGAGTACAGTGTAGTGATTATTGTGCTTACCGATGTGACTCACTGGTATAGTGTCTTACAGTCTTGCATGTGTCTTGCATATGTGTGTGTGTGGGGGTGGGGAATGTAGAGTTAGGGGTTTGAGGATGGGAGCATGGGGGTGGGTTGGGGTGGTAACTCTAACGTTGAAGTTTCACTCTTTTGTCACTGTGGAAGCAAACCTAACTAATGCATGAACAGTTTTTTGCAATGAATTTCCCTTCTTTTTAAGAAAGTGTAACATAAATAGTAAATGGTATGTGTTGTTGGGGGCGTGGGGCCCTTTGGGCCCTGCATTCCCGACAAGCTGCCCATTTCTGCATAATGATATGTGTTTGTGGGAGCGCAAGCCCTCTGAGCCCTGCACTCCCACTTATACATAAGCACGGAGTCATACAGCAGCCTGTAGACCAAGGAAGCCTTGTAACACAAATTTGCCAATATCTCGGGAACCGTAGTAGGTAGAAAGAAAATTCAAGTGTGGTTATAATCATGAGAGTCAGTAGTTCTCACAACATAAAGTTGAATGAGTCTGTATCTCGCATTGTGTCAGAGATATGAACAGCAAAAAAAACTCTGAATGCTAACTCTGTAGGCATAATAGTGGACCTCGGACATGAAAATAAGCAATTGGAACACTAATTTCCAAATAGCTCAGTAACGTACAAGGTAGAAACAATTCAAATGTCATGTTATTTATGGATTTGTAGCCTGCTTGCATTTAGTCCCCCCTATAGGGGGACTAAGAATTTTTGCAACAAAAAATTTGTATCCTGAACCGTTTTAGAGATATGGGCATTGAAAGGCATCACGGGAGCCGCAATGTTTAGCTATGGGAAAATTTCTGAACTTCAGAATGCTGTAACTTTGGGCCCCTGTAATGTGTTATCACCAAACCACCAAAAGGCACATATGTGGAACCAGGGCTTGCCACCCTGCACATTTTAGCCCAAAAGACCCAACCCATTTTGTTGCAGGAGGATGGTAACAATTTGCAGTTATTTTGAGAATTCTTTTACAAATTACTTTTACAAATCATGAAAGTTTCACAAAAAAAATCATGAAACTTTCACATTTGTGAAAGTATTTTGTAAAAGTACTTTTTCCCTGAAGCTGGAAAAGGCATTTCTGGGGGATTTAACCCCCTCAATAAAGATAGGGTAGAATCATCAGGACCCCACTAGGTAAACATAACAATCAGTATTTACTTAGAGGGTCCCAATTTTAAATGCCAGGCATTTTTCTGTGTCACTAACTGAAAACAAGATGGATGAATCACGAAAGTAAAGGGCCATTTGAGAAAGTAAAAACAGGCATTTGTGAAAGTTTTATGATTTTTGCCAACTTTTCCCATTGACTATAATGTGAAATTTGTTTTTTGAATAACTTTTGAACAGTTTAATATTATTTTACCAAATGTTCGAAAGGCACATCGGTGACCAAGACTGCATCTTCCCTGAAGATTTCAGACCAAACCGACAAACTCTGCAGGCTGTTGGTGCGAGCAAAGAAACATGCAAAAAGTCAATTTTTTGGTACTTTATGGTGTTCTGTAGCTCAGCAACTATATATCTGACCATAATACAACTTGCCAGATCCAGAGATCTATGGTACCAGACCACATATGCAAAATTTCAGGCAACTCCTTTGTATGGTGGCAAAGTTATTAGGGTGCAAAATTTGAGGTTTAACATTAAAGTGCTTACTCAACCCTAACCATAGTGGTGTTACGTTCACTGTATATCTATATACTGTATCTATATCTATATATATATATGTAGCATGGTAGTGCTACTATAGTTAGGGTTGAGGAGCCATTTACATGTTAAACCTAACATTTTGCACTGTAATAACTTTGCAACTGTTCAACGGATTTGCATGAAATTTGGAAAACATGATCAAGAAACATACGTCTTGGTATATGCCAACTTTTGTACTGTTCAGATATACGGCTGCAGAGTTATTAAGAGTGATCTGTGCACGTTTATGCTTTTTTGCAATTCTTTGGTCATCTTTGCAGGTCGCACAGTTTGCGCGACCAGTCTGAAACCTTCAGAGAACGTGTGACCGGGTTCCCCCATGTGCCTTTTGAAGATTTTGTGAAAAAATATTAAATAGTTGAAAAGTTATTCAAAAAACAGTTTCCCATTATAAGTCAATGGGAAAAGTTAACAAAAAGTTCAACACTTTTGCAAATGCAGTTTTTTACTTTCACAAATGGCCCTTTTACTTTCACAAATCCACCATTTTGTTTTCAGTTGGTGATCAGAAAAATGCTTGGCATTTAAATTTGGGACCCTCTAGCAACACAATTCTTTTTGTGTTTACCTAGTCGGACCTTGAGGATGCTAGGCATGTCTTTATTTTGAGGTTAAACACCCTAGAAATATGTTTTTCAAGTTTCTGGAAAAAGTACTTTCACAAAGTAGTGTCACACTCATGAAAGTGTCGCAAATTTCTGTGAAAGCTTTCACAAATTGTGACACTACTTTTCCAGGCTATGGCAAAATGACAGCAATTCTTTGCCAATCTGCTGCAAAAGAATGGTTTTGTCTTTTGGGCTGAAATTTGGAGGGAACACAGCCAGCATCTCACAGATATGGAAAGCTTTCACAAATTGTGACACTACTTTTCCAGGCTATAGGCAAATGACAGCAATTCTTTGCCAATCTGCTGCAAAGAATGGTTTTGTCTTTTGGGCTGAAATTTGGAAGGAACACAGCCAGCATCTCACAGATATGCCTTTCAATGTTGTGGTGACAAAATATTGCAGGGCGGCAAAGTTATGGCACTCCAAATTTGATGCTTTTTCCCATAGGATAACATTATGTCGTCCGCCATGCCTTTTATGGCCCATATCTCAGAAACAGTGCGAGATACTGACTTTTCGTCGGAAAAGTAGCCAGGAAAGTCATAAATCATATGACTTTAAACATTTTTTTCTATGTCGTACAGTTCCTGAGATAGAAGCAATTTAGTATTCCAACTCCTCATTTTCCCATTATTATGCATACATTCTTTATACTCACTGTCTTTCTCTATGCAGCTTTTGGCGAAAACCAGCCTATGCGCTTACATTTTTCTTACCCTTACACTTCTGCTTGCAGTTCCATACCCATTTCACTTACCATTCCCATCTACGGCACCATGTGCACTACCCTTTGCGTTTTCATTTGTGCTTGCATTTGCATTATTTTAACCATTTGTGTCTACAGTACTGTTTATCTTTCTGCTTCACTTTGCATCACCATGCGCATTACCATTTGCGTTTGCGGGCACTGTGTTACTATCTGACAAGTTATCACGTGGCGGGACCGCCACCGCATTACATTCACTATTTCTCATTATCATTCTCAAAAAGAAGTGAAATTAGAGGTAAAAAACTCAGTTTAATGCATTAGTTAGGGTTGGTCCACAGTGGCAAAAGCAAGGAAATTCAGTGTTAGGTTGAAGAGCCCCCTGACCCCCTCCATACCCGGGCATCAGGGTGCTCATTGGGGTTGTCGGTCCCATTCTCACCCCATTCTCCTATATCTCTGCTTCTTCACACATCTGATGGGTGAGAGTTAGGCTAACAACCCCAACGCACCAGATGCCAGTTGGGTGTGGACTGGGATCAAAGGGGGTCAACCCTAACACTAAATTTCTCACTTTTGTCACTGTGGAACAACCCTAACTAATGCATTAAACAGAGTTTTTGCTCTAACATGTATCTATACATATATATATATATATATATATATATAGTACCTTTTAAGGTTAAATCTGAAATTTGGCAGCTTAATAACTGTGCTGCTGTATGACAGATGTGCCTGAAATTAGGCATACACAGTCTGGTGCCATGGATCTCTGGCTCTGCCAAGATTCATTATGGTCGGATGTACAGTTGCGGAGCTACAGAGTGCTGAATAATGCACAAATTACACATTTTTGCACATTCTTTGCTCATGCTTACAGGTCACATGGTTTGTGTGGCCAGTCAAAAAACCTTCAGGGAACATGCAGCCAGGGTCCCTGATGTGCCTTTCAAAGATTTCATGAACAAATATTAAATGGTTCAACAGTTATTCAAAAAAATAAGTTTCCCATTATAGTCAAAGGGAAAAGTTAACAAAATATGTGAAAGTGTTGCAAATGCACCTTTTACTTTCACAAATGACCCTTGTACTGTCACAAATCAGCCATCTTGTTTTCAACTGGTGTTCACAGAAATGCTTGGCATTTAAATTTGGGACCCTTTAGGGACACAATTCTTGTTGTGTTCACATAGTCGAGCCCTGTGGATGCTAGCCATGTCTTTTTTGTGGGTAAAACACCCCAGAAATATGTTTTTTTTTTTTTTAATTTTTGTGAAAAGTAGTGTCACAAAGTACTTTCATATATGTGACACTTTCGTGATTTCATTTGCAAAAGTGTCGGGATTTGCAAAAGTACTTTGCGACTCTATGGCCAAAACAATAGGGTATCTTTGCCACCCTGCTGCAAAAGAACAGTTTGGTCTTTTAGGCTGAAATTTAGAGGGAAGGAAGCCCAGATCCCACAGATGTACCTTCTGGTGGTTTGGTAACAAAATATTAGAGGGCTACAAAGTTACGGCACTCTGAAGTTGACAATTTTTCTCATAGGCTAACATTACAGCGCCTGCCGCGTTTTTTCGGGACCCGTATCTCAAGAGTTTTGGAGATATGGACTTTTTGTCGGAAGAATGCTTAGTCCCCTGCCAGGGGGCTAAGTATAAAACTAGCCTAGAAAGTCATAAATAATATGAGATTTTAAATTTTTTTCTACGTCATACGGTTACTGAGATATAAGTAATTTAGTATTCTAAGTGCTCATTTTCTGCTTTGAGAGCCATTATTATGCATTCATTCTTTGTATTCACTGTGTTTCTGAATGCACCTTTTTGGTAAACAAAAGGGTGTGCACTTGCATTACTGTTACCGTTAGAGTTTCCACTTGTGTTTCCGTTTTCGTTAGTGTTTACGTTTACATCAGCCTGTGCGTTACCATTTGCTTTTGCATTTGCGCTTGTGTTTGCATTGCTGTTACCCTTTGCATTTCCGTTACTGTTTTTGTTTGTGTTTACTTTTGCATCTGTGTGTACATTACCATTTGTGTTTGCCTAAGCGCTTGCATTTGCATTTGTGTTTTCTTTGGCGTCATTGTTGGTGTTACCGTAAATGTTTGCACTTCCAATTGAGTTAACATGACCATTTGCATGTTCATTACCGTTGTGTTTCTGCTGGCCTTAGCATTTGCGTTTTTAGTAGCATTTCATTGTTAGGTGCATTACTGTTTCCTTCTGCATCGCCGTTGCCGTTATCATTTCATTTCTGTTTGTGTTTGTGTAAGCATTTGAATTTTCATTACCATTTTAATTACCATTTGCATTTCCATTACTATTAGCGATTGTGTTTCCGTTTATGTTACCATTTACATTTCTGTTGCTGTTAGCATTTGCGTTACCGTTTGCGTTACCAATTCTGTTTTCATTTACGTTTGCACTTACGTTTCTCTTACTATTTGCATTATCATTTCCATTTGCATCACCATGTGCGTTACCGTTTGCGCTTGAATTTGCATTACCATTACTATTTTCTTTTACCTCACTGTTTCCATCACCATTTGTGTTAACATTACCGTTTGTGTTTTTGCGTTTCCATAGTGCAGTGCAAAACATTATGTTATTTTTCTGCACTGTCTTCCATGATGCATAGTGCTGCCAGTGTGTGTTGGTTGGTCTGAATCTTAACACCTAGAAAGACCTTTGTTCAAGGAACATGCCATTTTTTTTATTGAAAAAAAGTTGTTCCATTCCAGAGTTATTGCCATTTGAGGTTGCCCCACTTCAGGATGAGTGTTAGGCTTGAGAAGCCCAAGGCACAATCGCACCTGTTCTCATGCCTGGTTTGTGAGGGTGGGGTGTTAGGGAAACCCTAATGCCTAATTTCCCAACTTTTGTCACTTTGACACTAACTGGAGCATTAACAATTTTTTTTGCAACTTATGTCCTTACTTTCTGAGATAATATAATGGGATCTTTATTATAGAGTGCAGGTCCTTCAAACCCTGCACTCCTATCCTTCCATAGATGCATATATATATATATATATATATATATATATATATATATGTGTGTGTGTGTATGTATGTATATGTATATATATATATATATATATATGTGTGTGTATGTATATATATATATATAAACAGTGGTTCTTTGTCTTTTAAATAGTTTTTTATTTTAATGGGTTCACCACAACATATCCAAGACACACTGTCTTAGGGCAGCTGGTCCATTCCACTGGGGTGTCAAACAGATGAGGCATACTGATGAGTCCTGGTAGGACGAAACATGTGTCTATGTCATCTGTTAGCACCCTTTGCAAACTGTGTGAGAGGCCTTTTGGCACCATGCAATTCTGCTTAAAGTTGAACCAGCATAACATTCTGTGGTGATTTGCATATGCAGCCCATGATGCTTTGCATTGTGTGGGCATGTGTGATTTTATATATACAGCTGTGGAAGCTATTTGTAGGACAACAGTGACCAAATTGTCAGCATAGCTGCCATATTATCCCACCTCATTTACTCAGTACAGAACATTCTTGAATCCTCACCAAAACATAATTCTGCATAACTGCAGCACCATTCCATGCCACATGTGCAAAAACACATTTTCATTTCATTTCATTTTTATATTTTATGCTTGTGGGCCTGATGAGCATATAACTGCCCATTTTCACGGATGACAAGTCAGAATACAAAAAAAACAGTAACAAAGACAGTACATAAGAATACATACATGCAAATGCGTGACAAGAATTACAACAATTATACAATTAACAACTGCATTCATCTTTGTTCATTAGCCACTGTTTAAGAAGGAGTTTTGAAACACCACACAGTTTTGAAATCAGTAATTTCAGATGGGACTGTATTAAAAAAAAATGAAGTGTCTTATACAATAATATCCTTTGCCCAAAAGTGTTTTTTTTTTTTTTTTTTTGAATGATGGCAATTTAAAAGAAAATCTATTCTGGGACCTTGTTCCACAGGGATTAATGGATCTGGGGAAAAAAAATCAGAAACTGAAGAGGGAAACAAATCGTTCATTAATTTAAAAAAGAAAATTCCAATTTTGTGAGAGATTCGGTTTGTAAGTGATAAGCAATGGGTATATTTGAGCTATAAACAGTGGTGGGTTCAAAAAGAAGTATTTAGACATAAACCTTAAACTTGAATTATAAGTAACCTTAAGTCCACTGAGTATAGTACCTGTTGTTGATGTGTAAACTACTAAGCCATAATCCAAGGTACTCAAAAGGAAGCTATGGGAGAAAAGCCTCCTAGAATCAACTGTTAGAAAAGGCTTTACACGATATAATAACCCCAACCTTTGGTGTATTGTTTTCCTTAATTGTTTAATATGAAGTTCGAAAGAGAGCTTGCTATCCAAAATCATACCCAGATATGTAAAGCTGTCAACAAATTCAATAATGGTTCTCTTCTGATCAACAATAGGATCAAATTCAATGACAAAAGCATTACATTTACATTTTGGCTAGGATTTAAAAAATGACAGCTGTGACACGTGAGGTGGGGTAATAAAGCGCTATGTTGAAAATCTGGGGTCAATCTATTTAAAATTTCCAAATTTATGAGTGGGTGTAGTGAACTTGCAATGAATAGTCATAACTTTTGCATTTTTTCATATTTTGACCCCACATTTTAAACATAATCTTCTTATGACCAAACCTCATAAAGCCCAAATGTGAAAAGATTCAAATCTGTGCCAAAACACCACAAGTGTGAAAACACATTTAGGACACGATGTAAAAAATGACAGCTGTATTGTTCATGAGGTGGTTTGAAACAATGGCTCTGTTGAAAATTTGGACTCAAAATATTGAAAATTACTGAAGTTATGCACATGCATAGAAAAATTTCAACAGGCACTCATAACTCGGCCAGTTTTAGGAATTCTTTCACCACATTTCAACATGGCCTCTTGGGATCCCCCTCGAAAAGTGGCACTTATTTTGTTATTTGGGCCCGAAAGGTGATTTTTTGCAGCCACCTTCCAGCCCAAATTAACTAAATGATGGTGTCAGTGTTCATGAGGAGGTGTCCCAAAAAGGCCGCATTAAAAATTTGGTGAAGAAATTCCCAAAAATGGCAATGATATGAAAATAAGTTTAAAACACCATTGAAATACATTATACAGCACTTATCTTGATTCATCAGATCACAGTTCAGCTTTGAAGAGTGCAGACATGTCCTGGTCCACAGAAGATGACAGCCTACAACCTCCAGTGGCAAGTATATGGTAAAGGGGTGTGGTGGGTGCTCAGTGGGAGGGATGGGATGGGGAAGGTGGACTGTGGGAATGATGAGTGACCATTTTCTTTTTTCCCCATTTAGAACAGAAAAAAAAGACATTTTTAGACTGTTTTCTTTTTACAGTGTTGCTCAATATAATTTTTGGGACACTGGGGGTGGGCTCCTCAGTGTCCCACACTGCTGGGGGGGGCACTAAATGCTGACACAGGGACTAGGCCCACTGATGTTGGCTAATTATAAAAAAATGTGGCTGGGGGTGGCATCCGACACCGGGTGTGAGCATCCCGGTGTTGATTTTATAAATATATAAACAGGGATTGGGGACAGTGATTGAAGGGTGGGGGGTGCCACTAAACATCAGGGAATATATGGGGACAGTGATCGGGGAGTGAGGGGTGCAACTAGAAACCTGGGAAAATGGGGGCTAATAACAAACACTGCAGCCAGCGGCAGGAGTTCAACTGTGGCTATAGAACTAAATACTTCTGTTCTCATACAGAGAATGTGGTGGAAGGCTCCTCTCACTAAGCTGGGCACCTGGGGATTTGGATGCCCAGAAAAAGTATTTTGGGACCTAATTGTAAAAAACAAACACCTGAATCTAGCTAAACGAGTCGTGTTTACCTAGTTTCTGATGTGTTTTTAAAGTGGCAACATTTTTATGTATTTTCCATGTTTTACAGTTTAATCCTCTATTAACCAGACCTGTCTGGGAACCCGACTTTGGTCCGGATAATCGATCGCCCAGAAAAGCGAAATTCAACCTGTCTAATCAGCTGCAATAAATGCTGCATGTATAAAACATGGAGCAAAACTCATGTTATAATTTTGAAATTGATCTTTTTTTATTTTGATTTACAATCATAACAAGAGAATAGAGACTAGAAAAGCATAAAATACATCACAGTACTGTGGTTTTAAAAAACCTGTAGTAAAAAGCAACAGTGCTTTCAAAATTAATAAGTTACTGTAATATGTTACAGGTTAAAAAAGTCAGTGACTTTACCCTGTTTGGAACCACTGTATTTTTTTCTTTGCGGCATGTGCCAAAAGCCAATTTAGTGTCAGTAGGTGAATAGGTCTTAGTAGGGATGTCTTTTGAGCCATCTGATGCACTTACTAAAGTGGACAACTGCATCTTGTGTACTCATAGTCTCTTTTTCATCCTCACTTTCCTCATCAGATTCTTCTTCATTTGTTTCAGGTTGTTCTGTTACCAAGTACAACAATGTTAGCATCTGACAGGTCTTGTAAAGTCACCAGCTCCAGGTTTCTTGTGCCTAACTCTGTTATTTCCTCGGCAAACTCATTGTCACTTTCATCACCTGCTGCCTCTGGTTCTTCCTCCAAAGCAGGATCTGGGGTCGAATCTTGAGCACCAAACTTCAGCATGGAGCAGAATGACTTATAAATGCTCTCAGCACTGGTCTCATCCCACAATTCACCTATCATGTAGACTGCCTGATTGAGTGTCTTTGTTTAAAATGTTGAAGACAGCCTGTGGAAGCTTTAAATTCATTTTAGCTATCTTGGCTGTTAAGTTCAGTATTAAACTGCAACACCTTCTACTGTATCATTAGACCAGAGACCAGTGCTTCTTTGGTGCACTGTTGGGTGAAAAAGATGTAAATAGCTTTCTCTAGCTGCTCATCAAAATGTTTTTTTCAAGTTTTTCTTTTTTTCAGCACCCTTTCATCCTCCACAGCTGTGGCATGAAGCAGAATTGTTTCTCCACTGCTTTTTAGGTCTGACACCTGCTGCTTGCTTATACCGTAGGATGCAAAGATGTCAATTTTTTTGCCCTTGCCCAGTCTCTCGAGGATCAGCATTTTTCATTGAGGGCAGAATCTTCCTTTGCACTTCATATCACTTGCTTTAGGTGAGGCATTAGGTGAGATGTACATTGTGGCTAAGAGAAACATGCTGACCTGTGTAAGCTTAGGGTTTTAGAGCTTGTGAGGGTCAATTGTACCCCATCAAATGAGTGCTACCAGAACAGTGCCGCAATATACAGTGCTAGTCTGGTAAGTGCTCACATGGACAGCAATGGGAGATTTACAGCTCTTGCTGTAAGTGCTTGCCTGGTTTCTGTCCATGGTGCTGAAGGAAGAGCGGGCACCAGAATCCAGGATGCTGGCCAAGCTGGTTCTGTGGTGGGAGGGCTGGAGCATTGAGCAGCTCAGCCAGCAGCAGTGGAGACCATGGTTCTAATCCTAGTCTCCAATATTTTAGCATACCTTGGGACTTAATTTTTTTTACATGGGCAGATCTGCCCCAAGACTATTAACTTCTCCCCGGATCCACTCCTCCTCAGAGTGTGAATCCTATAGGGGGGATGCAGGGAGCAGAGCCCCCCTCATTGGGGAGTGTGGAGTCGAAGTCTCTCAGGAAAAAAAAAGGAACCTATTTTACCGCACGCACCATGCCGACGCAATTCTTGTCGGTACTCTTCGGACACAGTGCCGTAGATTGTAAATTAGGACTTGACTTGATTTGAACTAAGGACACTGGTCTATTTTTAAAATTCAGTCATGATGTGCCACAATGTGCTGTGAAATCATTCAAGCACTAATACCACATCCTTTCTATGCAATTATTCACTCTACCTAATTGTTTAATCATTTAGCCATTAGGCTTCAGAGCTAGCTTCACAACTTTGGGTCTCACAGATGTGAATTTTGTGAACACATTATCTGCACTGTTAAAAGCATAGATTTTCAGGACTGGGCTGTGGGTCCACACAATCGAATAATCTAGATAATCGGTGTCCAGATAATTGAGGTTTCACTGTACTTGGTGGAAGAAAAAAAAACAAGATGGTGGCTCGTGAAAAAGGATGTTATTCTTACAGAAAAGGAATAGGTCTCACGAGAAAGAATCTTTTTTTCATGAGGTCAATCCTTGGTCAAACTTCATCCCTCTAATTTAGACAGGAGAATTCCCATTGAAAACAATGGGAACTTAAAAACTGAATAATTTTGCAACAGATTAATATTTTTTTTCACCAAACAAAGCATGGCAGTTCTGTTATCCAAGCTGGTTCTACCACAAAAAAAATCACGCCATAATTCCACACCACCTGGAAGCAAGGCGATGAGAAAAAAACTACAAAAAATTGTGATTTTTTAAGGTTTTAGCACTATCTGGATCTTAAAATCCATACATCTGAAAGGAAAGAAAATTGCCACATCAAGAGACCTACCCCACAGAACAGCGTATGCCAAATTTTGCATAATCCATTGATCGGTTACAAAGTTATTAAAGTGCAAAATTTGAGGTTTAACATTAAACAGGCTACTCAGCCCTAATCATATGGGCATGACCCTGCCCCTATAATGTACACTCTTAGTAAAAACCTGCATTAATGCACAAGTTAGGATTAAACTTAATGCAACAAAAGTAGGGAAATGTGGTGTTAGAGTTTCCAACCCTAACTACCTACCCCCAAAGCAGCAAAAGGATGACACCACACAAGCAACCACAGACAGCCATCATCAGGTAAGACAAGCTACATACAACTTTTTTAGATGACACAAATGCAGAAACCCCGATGTGCTGCCTTCATGGATTTGCATTAGTAGCATGCACACCACAAGATTTACATATACTCACTTGTTGTTGCAGATACAAATCCACAATACTCAAATCAAACACTGCTTCTGTATGCAGAAGCACAAACCTCTGAAGCCACAGATACAAGTTCATGACACCACAATTACAAGAGTTCTTTTGTCTGCAGAAGCACACATCCCTATGGTGCAGTGCTTCTGTTGCCACAGGTACTCTTGCAGACTGTAACACATACACATATTTAATAAGCCTGCACTTCAGCAGCCACAGGTGTAAGACATACATTCTGACCTCTGGCTCTACAAGCAAAGGCACCACAAAATCCATGATATAAACGGTGCAACATCATTTCTGTCTGTTGAAGTGCAGGCCCATGAAGGGCTAGCACCTCTTCAGCCACAGGTGAAAGACATACATGCTGACTTCTGTCTTCAGAAGGGCATGCTCTGTTGTGCCTGCTGTTATGCAAGAATAAGTACTGTCATAATGTGGGTATAACGGTTTCAGCAGCTGATCTAGACATTTTTCAAGGGAGCAGTAGTTTTTCAGTTATTCAAATGCATATAGAAAAGCAGCACTAATGGATCATGCTATCTAGTCAGTAGTGGTGTGCAAAGTGGCCTCAATTTGTTCCGTGGAGTGATTTGATGGAGGAAGGCAGATTCACGAGTGCTCCACAGTGCAAAGCGGAGTACTTCAAGTCATAAGAGATAATGCAAAGTCCATTGAAAACAATGACTTCACTTTTCTCGGCTTCCCAAACCACTACTCATTGTTTTAGGTGAAGTACATTGAAAAACAATGTACTTCACCTCACTTCTCCTGTTTTAAGCTCCAAAGGTTAATATTGCAGTGATTCATGGGTTTCAGGTCACGTGGGCTCTAGATTGTGCTGCACAGCCTCAGTTTGGGGTAATGTGTGTAGGAAGCTGTTGGAGACAGTCTGTTCTGAGAGCTCTCTGCGATTCAAACCTTCTAAAACCTGTTAAAAAAGCCTTTTTAAGTCATTTATGTTGCTGAAACTTTAGTTCATCGATTGTAGGAAACCCTCCTGTGCTTATATCATCAAGCCTTTATTGTTTGTGTGTGGATTTTGAATGTTAATGTACAACATTCAGTCTGTGTACTTAGAGACAGTGGAAGTGTGCTTTGGGGGAAGGGCATATCTGTGGTGTATGTAGACTTAAGTTGGAGAAATAGGGAGTTCTTTGTTTTTTGGTTATATTTTTCTTGTATAACTGACTGTATTAATGTACACACAGTAATATTTTCAGTAATTGTTGACTTTTTTTGCTGATTGCGTGTGTTGTGGACGTGGTGCAGCAGTGCATAATTTCAGTTTGTTTAAAATATGTTGTATATTACTGAAGTTTTCAATTTGCAATGCATTACTTGTAAACAAATTAAGTGTGTGTGGTGTGTGACATCAAAATACCTTTTGTTGTGCCACATTGTAATTATAGGCACTGCAGTGTGAACCTGTTATCTACTGCACTGCGTGACTTTGTACTGCCATTGTGGTATATTTTCTTGGTTTTACACTGCTGTAATCTGCAGTCAGTGCTCCCCCCTCCCCACCACCGGCAAAAGGTATTCTTTTCCAGATTGGATTGTTTGTGACTTGAAAGCACCACTGGTTAGTTAAGGTGTTGTAGAACTTGTTGTGAGTTTGCGTCTGTATCTTTTGTTGAAGCCACAGTGTTTTTTTGGCTTCACATCCAGCATCCCCCCTGCCCCACCTAGAGTGAATGTTCCAAAATCTAAATTTGTTTAGAATATTCTTGCTGATCCCCCAAAATGCCCCCAAAGAGACATGCAAGCAAAGTTGTTTCTCACCATAGCACTGCTGCCAGTGGTAAGATTGTCTGTGGGCATGGTAGTATAGAGTTGCAGAAGTGCATTGCTGATGTGGGGAAAGGTATTTCTCCTTCAATATTTTTTACAGTGCAGTCAGTAGCTGCACTCATAGTTGGAGGAGATGATGTTGTCCCAGCTGGTGGTGTTAGTGCATTTGCTAGTGGTGGTATGAGTATTGTTACCTCAAGTTCCACTTCTGACCAGCTTACCATGTATAGAAATATAGTGGCATGTGAAGCAGTGCTAGTGAGTGACAGTGTAGATGATGTCATACTCGCCAGTAACATTCCAGTAACTGAACATGAGGATTCTGATCATCATGTCAATGATAGCACACAATGTGACATTTCTTCCACTGCCATTCAGGTCATGCATTTGCCATGCAGTGATTCACAGTGTGGAGAAAACATTTTGGGTGACGGTGGTGCTGATGATGATAAATCTGATGATGATGATGATGATGATGATGATGATGTTACTGTGGTTGCAACATGCAGTCCACATGCAGGCATCCCAATCAGAAGATGTGGATGATGTTGATGAATATGATGATGATGTCAGTGACCCCAGTTGGGAACCAGAGAACAAGAAATTCAAGGTGGCTATGTCTGGGTCTATTTGCATTACCCCCCCCCCCATGTAAAAAGTTGTGATTTACCAGTTTCAGTTGATGATGATGACCCAGTAATAATGATAGGTAGTCAGGGTGGTCAGTTGCAATCCAAGTGTCCTGCCTGAAAAATCATGTAGCACACCACCCACTTCATGGCTTAAAAAAACAGGAGTCCAATAAACAGCATCAGAGGCATGTTAAAACCAGAGCATCACAATCCCTTGTTTGGAATTCTTTTGTGCATGTTGCAAATGATGAGTCAGTTGCAATCTGCCAGATTTTCCAGGTGCATGTGAGTCGAGGTAAAAGGGGAGAAATCTGGGCATAGGGGCACAGCATACACATCTTAAGCACAGGCACATGGCACTGTGGACCCAGCACAAGATGGCAGCTAATATCTGTACCACAGTGGGGCATTCACCTTCATCATCAACCATAATGAGCATGTTATCCCCTTCCATGACTGTAACATCAGGTAGAAAATTAAATGTGTGTAGTAGTGATGAAATAAGAGCAGAGGATTACTATAGGCATGATGAGGTGGAGGAGCAGAATGATTTTGAAATCTTGTCCAGTGGTGGTGAGAGTAGAAGTTTTGGTGGTGGTGGTCAGTGCAGTATGTCTAGCGCAAGAGGTACATCAACCCTGTTGGTAAATCTGGGAAAATAACTGCATTTCTCGGCTTGTCATCCCCTGTGCAATTGTCTTCATCACACTTCCACACTACACCCCCTGCGATTCGCAGAGCAGAACCATTTGTCATAACACCCTGTGTAAACCATTTAAATCAGCCCACATTACAGAGTGCTTTTGCACATAAGCTGAAGTACCCTCTCAGTCATACAGTGTCCAGTAAACTTCATGCTGCTGTAGCTGAAATGCTGGCAATTGATCTTTTGCCCTTCTCCTTTATGGAGAATTCTGGGTCCCAGCAGTTTGCTGCACGTGCCTGTCCAAAATGGAAAGTCCCATCCAGGACATACTTTTTGACCCGTGCTGTTCCTGAGTTGTACCGTACTGTGTCTGACTCAGTAAGGCATGCCCTTCAACATTCCTCCTCTCCATTCATCCACTTAAGTATGGATATGTGGACAAGTGGCAAAACAGTGGAGGGGGTTCATATTTGTGTATAACTGCATACTGGGCGCAGGTGCCGAGGGTTGTTTGTGCTGTTAGTAGGGTGAATAATCAGTGTAGTAGTAGCAGTCTTCCAGGAATTCAACAGCATGCAATGATTGCTATGTGCAATGTGACCTGTTCATACACTGGTGAAAACATGTTGGACATGGTACTGACTGAAACTGACAAGTGGCTGAACCCTCTGTTCCTGAGAGCTGGGTTCATAGCAAATGACAATGGGTCAAATATGGTGAAGTGCATCATGAATGGTGGCTTTTTTTGGGTTCCATGCATGGTCCACTGTTCAAATCTTGTGGTGCAGGAGATTCTGCAGCACCCTGATATAAAGGAAATGCTGACAGTTGCACGCCGTATCTGTTCTCAAGTTTCATGCTCTGCAAAGGCCCGTGACCATCTTCGGCAGTTGCAGATATGAAACAGCTTCCCGCAGCACCACTTGAAGCTGGAAGTTATCACCCAGTGGAACGCCCCTTTACACATGGCAGAGAGGTTGTATGAACAGTACAAAGCCATCTCAGAATATCTTGTCATGCACACTAGCCGTGACAGTTCTGGGGCCCTCCATGTCTATGATGACTGAACAGTGGTGCCTTATGGACTCTGTAATAACAATCTTGAGGCCCTTTGAAAGTGCCACACAGGCAGTGAGTGGCAAGTCTGCCTCCGTTAGCCAATCAATTCCACTGCTGCGGGTGCTGTGACAGACACTGGTAAATGTACAGCATAGCCTTGATGTTGCCAGAGACAGTGCTAGCAGTGTGTTGCTGAAACACATGCTGACAGTATTTGACCAGAATCATCACATCTTGAGCATTCAGTGTAGTGACAATTTTGCAATAGCAACAATGCTGGACCCACAATACAAACATGGAATTGCCTCAGTAGTGGAGGGTGAGCCTGAACAGGTGAAAACTGTCAGTTGGCAACTGGTGTGCTTGGTTCATGGGAGCAGAAGTTACGTGCCAAGGTCAGCAAACCTCAGCAGCATAATCAGGCTGAAGGTGAACCTGGAGGAGTAGTATCAAACATATCCTGTAAGGGGAAGGGGCTGCAGTTCCAGGTAGTCTGTCATCAAAAGCGGTTGGCGTTAACCCACTTTGGGAGCTTTGTACAAGTGGGGATTTGTGACATAAATGATTCCAGAGAAGCAGATGATGCATCAACCACTGGACTTAGAGCAGCACAGTGAATGGTTGAGTCATATTTGTCTGAAAACAGGCATCTGTCAATCACTGATGATCCCCTTTTATACTGGAGTGGAAAGGTCAGTGAATGGCCAGAGCTGACTGCTATGGCACTGAAGTACCTGACATGCCCACCCTCCAGTGTGAGTGTCGAGAGGGTATTCAGCTCAGCAGGTTCAATAGCTGGGAATCATCATACACACCTCTCCTGCAAATGTCAGTTTGCTGACATTCATAACAATGAATGAGAGGCACATTCCAGCTCAGACTGCAACCTCGGTATTCATACACTGGCATAGTCATGGTTTTGTTGATGTTGTAGAAAAGGACTATCTTGGTGGCAGTGGCAGCATGAAACAGCCTGCCATTGATGTAGATGATAACACAATGGAGTAAGGTTTCCCAGTGGTCAGAATTCAGACATAGAAGACTGCGAGGGCAGCTTTCTTTATTAGGATGATGATGAATGATGATGAGGTTAATGTTGGCTGGTTTTAACTTAAGTGGTTAAAAGGCTGTCACATTTCTTGTATGATACATGTTTTCTTTTTTATAAAGTTCAATCAGTGTCCCACTCATAGTGACTCAAATTCCATATGTCACGTCACATTTATAACACAGAGAACAGTATATCCTGGCCCCTGGACTACCATCACCATAAGACCGCTGTTACCTGTTCACCACTGCCGCCATAGGGAATGTGACTGTGTGTCCCCCGGACTACCACCACTATTAGACCACTGTTCTCCACTGCCACTATAGGGAATGTGACCGTGTGTCCCCCTAGACTACCACTACCATAAGACCACAGTTTACCACTGCCACTATAGGGAATGTGACCATGTGTTTCCCTGGACTACCACCACCGTAAGATGGCTGTTCACCACTGCCACCATTGGGAATGTGACCATGTGTCCCCCTTGACTACCACCAGCATAAGACCACTGTTAGCCACTGCCACCACCACCAGATGCAGGAAGGTGTGAGAGGGAATGTCATCATGTGCCTCAGCTATGACCACCATCACCCACCACTACCATTGTGACAATGATTTCCATTACATGTCTTGACCATGCCAAGGCAGAGGGAGTCAAACAGGAGACCACATCCATGAGCCACAGGCACAAGGTGTCTTACTATTAAAACTATGAAGTGAGTATATGTACTAATACTTTTCATGCTATTCAACTTCCTTTAGCTGTATGCTTTGTTTTCTGTTGCTTTTCTGAGCTGCAATGGTCAAACACATACAGTCAATTTATTTTGCTTTTTACAGGTGTAACCCCCTACAAATGGGGGTTCCTAAAAGCTTCCCTGGAGCTCGTTTAAATGCTCCCTGCCTGGCTGGTGTTCAGCATTTAAGCCATTTCAAATGGGTAGCCAGTGAGCGCTTTTAAGGCCTCCATATACTGTCACTATAAGGGCTGCCTGCTGCAGTCATAATTAGTTAAACTGGGGGGGGGCTCTGTGGTTGTATGCCCGAGTCCCACCTGGGCTGCTGAGTAAGTGCTCCAGTCTGCCATCGCTACTGGTGCAGAGGAAGCCCTGTTAAAAGGGGTAATTACTTGCCAGTTATCCTTTTGAATAGTGATGATAATGTAAGTTGCTCTAACCTGCTTCCTTTGCAGCCAGAGACTGTTCTGCTTATCTCCTCCATTTTGGTCCAGAACTACAGAGTTGGACCAATCAGTACCTCGGGACGCCTTTGAGCCGGCTGACCAATGGGGAACTGCTTGCCCTTTGAGAGAGGTATTATGGGCTATGGCACTTTTTGCGCACCACTGAGAGCTGGAGTGAATGACTGGCAGGTGACATCAGCCAATCGAGTCGGGTAGCGCCCGATTTGGAAGGAGTGCCCCATGCTGCTGAGAGCAGATGCATTGTGGCTAGGAAGAGAAGGGAGCTCTAGGCTCCTGCGCTGTGTGAGTGTTCACGCGGGAAGCACGTGAAGGCCTGAGGTGGACGTTTCTGCCCTTTCGAGTATTCAGACTAAATCCGCCGGCATACGGTTGGAGGAGGCTGGTGCCATCCCAGCTACCTACCAGGCTCAACCTGAAAGGACTGAAGAATCTGCTGAATCGCGCTCGGTCCACCCGTGATGTTGAAGCTGCCGTTTACTGCCCAAATCTGCTGCAAGTTCATGTGGGGCCTGAAAGCAGCAGCCTGGAATGGTATCCCTCTGTTGTTTGCCATATAAGTGTGTGAGGAGGCTGGTGAAATTCAGGTTCAGCCCTGCTGGTGGTGACGGAAACGGTATTTAATGGAGCCATGAGTACTGAATCAGGGTAGCTCCCTGCCAGGTTTGCAAACAGTGGTCTCAAGTTGTTTCGTTATACTGCTGACGGCCTAACTGAACTTTCTTCCCATTCTGACCTGCTCAGGATTGTGAAGGCTATCTGTGTCAGGGCCCCAACCAGGTGCCATGATGGACTAGCTGTTAGGGCATGGGTACCCAGGGACAGCAAATCTTAGGTTTAGGCCTGTGCACAGAACCCAAGGTAGATAGGTATAGTGGTAAGCCAATCATCTTGATTTCCCCCTTTCCCTGTTATTTGTCTCCCTTGAATAAATCAGATTGTTTGTTCTGCAACTACACCCTGGCTACTGTGTGCATTACTGGTGAACTGCTGCATAGGGACTTTGATATAACTGTACCTTACTTTACAGGGAGTCCCCAGACTGAGTTGAGAGATACTAGCCAGGGAGTAAGTGTACTGGGGAAAAGTATTGTTGGTACACCGTGTGAGCCACTAGCAGGACGAAGGGGGGTTACAGTAACCCAAAGGACTGTGACGGAGGCAATCTCGACAATATTAACCCCGACTTCTGGGTGGAGGCACCCGTCAACGGATCTGAGCCCCTCACCCTGTCTCAGTGGAGGCAGACAGGGGTAGTAGCCCTAAAGGTAGTGCCCCCTGGGGGTTACAAATTGGAGGCACCACTGGGATTAGCGTCCCCTAGTGGCCAAGTGAGGAAGTACATAAGAAATGGAAAAACTGGAAGGGGATATGTTGGGGAAAATTAAGTTAGGGCCTATTAAGACAATGGTACACAGACTGATGGGGTGGGGTGAAGCCAAGAGCTGGACTCCCAGAAAATTGTGTTACTGTTAGATATGCCCTGGGAACCCCTAACTGTTGATATCATTTTCGCAGCAGAGCGAGTAAAATGTTTAGGCAAAGTGGAGGTAAAAGGGCGTATGGCTGACCTGCTCGACCAGATGTTGCAGGTGTTACTCCTGTGCAGTGTGGCCATCGACCCCAAGAAGGTACCTCCAGTGATTTACCCAGAGAATGCATCACAGGGATGGAGGCTAGTTCATAATCGAAGTGGGTCAGTCACTCCTGGGGGTTCCCCCCAGATGAATAGTTTTAAAGATAAACTGCTTAAATTGCTGGCTGTTGAGGGGAGAACTACCCAGGAACTGCTGCAAGCATTGGATTTGTCTAGTGATGCTACCCCTCAGGGTTCCCTAGGCACTTCCCCCTGTCCCCCCAAGAGTTCTATTTTGGCTTCACTGCCCCTAGTAGTCCCTCCTATACAGCTTGATTCCTACCGTAAGCTAAAACTTTTTTCTGGCACGGTGCCAGTGCCTCCAGGGGAAGCTGACCAGGAAGCTTGGATGGACTATGCCACCCCCTTAGTCCAGGAATGGCAATGCTCTGAGAGGGAGAAAAGGAAGAGACTGATGGAGAGCCTCCGGGAGCCTGCTTTAGAAGCCATTAGGTTTTTGCAGGCCACCAGTCCGGAAGCCACCACCGCAGAGTATCTCTCTGCTTTAGAAGGGGTGTTTGGGAGTACAGAGACTGGGAAGATTTATTATGAAAATTCAGGTATGCTAAGCAGTGGAGGAATGAGAAACTATCCACCTTCATCACTAGGGTGGGAGCGGGCTTTGCAGAAGGCCTATAGAAAGGGGAATCACTGCCACGGCCTTGAATCAGGTCAGGCTGGAACATGTTTTAAAGTCTGCTAGATTCTCTAGTGTAATACTGTTAAAACTTAAGTTACATGATCGATGGGCTACCCCGCCTGAATATTGTCAATTAATGAGGGAAATTAGAGAGGTGGAGACCGATGAAGAGGGGTGGGAGCCATGTGTGGGGGCGGTGAACCCTAGTGGGACCCCTGAGTCTAGCAGCCCTGAGGAGATCAGCCTGTCCTCAGGGTCTGAAGGATCCCCGGGTTTTGCAAGTGCTGTGGGAATGCGAGTTATTTCCTCTGACCCCCACTTAGAGAGTGAGTTGAGGACCGAGGTCAGGAATTTATGGGAACTGGTGAGGGACTTGAAGCAATCTACTATGTACCCTGTTAGGTCCGGGGCCCCTGAGTCAAGCAGAAACCAGAACCCCGGCCCAAGGGAGCCCCCTCACCCCTCTCAGGGCCCCCTCAGATAGGGTGTCCACCGCCAAGTAGTGACCCCCAGGACCCCAAGTTCTGTTACCATTGTGGTGAAGATGGGCATTTTCAACCTCAGTGCCAGAGGCCGGAGAATTTAAGGAAAGTCAATGGAAGACTGATCACTTGGCATTGCTGGGCCCAGTCTCGACCCCCCAGGAAAAGTTTTGTGACTCAGGGCCCATGCTCAGCCAACTCTCAATGCTGTGGCCCCCGACTGGTCTGATGTGGTCGGACCTTCAATGGAGGCCCCGGTGCGAGTAAATGGGATTCCCACCCAAGCTGTATTAGACAGTGGCTCTCAGGTAACCATCATGTTTCAGGACTGGCATCAGACACACTTACCTGAGGTGCCCCTGCAACCCTTGAATGGTCTACATGTGTGGGGGTTGAGCGACAAGGCATATCCCTATTTGGGGTATATCTGAGTTTGGTTATCATTCTCTGCATCTGTGGCTGGAATGGATGAGCAGGTGGAAACCTTAGCTTTAGTTTGCCCACCCACTGGACTGTATGATGGGGTGCCTTTGTTGATTGGGACGAATGCTCATATGTTTGGATGATTGGCCCAGTTGTGCTCAGAAAAGCAAGCATTCAAGACCGGGTGAGCCCTAAGGATACCTGCTGTGATCCAAAAGGCAGTTGCAACTCAGAAGAAGGTTAGCCAGGGGGGAACCTGAAGGCCCGGTGGGTGTGGTGTGGAAAAAGGATATGGCCCCAGTGATACTCGCCCCAAATGCCCAATGTGTCCTGCATGGAGAAGTACAACTAAAGACAGATGTTAAGAATAAGCTGTTGATGTTGGATGCACCTGGGGAGGGAAGATTGCCTGAGGGACTGTTGGTAAAACCCAGTATCTTGCCGGCTAGAATTCATGCTTATGTCAAGAGGGTGATGGTTCAAGTGCATAATGTGTCCGACAAAGAGATTCGACTAAGAAGAGGGTGCACCCTGGCAAGTGTCCATTGTGCAGATACTGCAGTACTGCCAAATAGCAAGGGTCCCGGGACAGACGACTGAGTTACTCCTGACTTGTTTGATTTTGGTGACTCCCCCATTGCCAGCTGAATGGAAAAGGAGAATCAGTGAGAGGCTTGCCAAGAGGGACCAGGTTTTCTCCCTAAAAGAGTGGGATGTGAGATGTGTGCAAGGGGCTGAGCATCACATTCGGCTGCATGATGAAAGGCCTTTCCGAAAGAGGTCCCGGCGCCTAGCCCTGGCTGACATAGATGATGTGAGGTGGTATCTGCAAGAGATGTTGGCTGCTGGTGTGATGCAAGAGTCCAGGAGCCCCCATTGTAGTGGTAAGGAAGAAGAATGGGGCGGTTCGGATGTGTGTAGACTATCGCACTTTGAATCGGCTGACCATCCCAGACCAGTATACCATGCCACGCATACAAGACGCCTTGGATTGTTTAAATGGCAGTAAGTGGTTCTCTGTGTTGGACCTCTGCAGCGGGTACTACCAGATCCCGATGGCCCCAGAGGACCGAGAGAAGACTGCGTTCATTTGCCCCCTAGGTTTCTATGAGTTCATTCGGATGCCTCAGGGGATTTCAGGTGCCTCAGCCACCTTTCAGCACCTGATGGAGGGGGCCATGGGGGACATGAATTTGCTCGAGTGTCTGGTCTATCTAGATGACATCATAGTGTTTGGCCATTCATTGGAAGAACACGAGCAGCGATTATTCAAGGTCTTGGATCAGTTGGAGGAGTTCGGCCTCAAGCTGTCTATAGACAAGTGCCAATTCTTCCAGACTGCTGTGAAATATGTGGGTCACATAGTGTTCACTGAGGGCATAGAGACTGACCCTAGCAAAGTGGAGGCCTTGACTACTTGGCCTCAGCCCAGGAACTTGAAAGAGCTGCACGGTTTCTGGGTTTTGCGGATATTACAGGCGATTAGTCAAAAACTATTCTCGAGTGATTCGCCCTCTCCTCAACCTCACTCAGGGGTACCCTCCTACACACAAAAAGTATAAGAGGGTTGTGCACTCCGAGATGGAGAAGAGGTATTTCCAGCCGAATTAATTGTTTGGGGATCGTTGGACTGTTGAGTGTGAAGACGCTTTCTTTGACATCATATATCAACTTACACATGCCCCCGTGTTGGCCTATGCTGACCCGGCCAAGCCCTACATTCTCCATACCGATGCCAGTTTTCAAGGATTTGGGGCTGTGTTATATCTGGAGCACTCAAATGGTCTGAGACCTGTAGCTTTTGCCAGCAGAAGTCTGACTCCAGAAAAAAACTATCCCGTGCATAAGCTAGAGTTCCTGGCTCTGAAGTGGGCCATTGTTGATCAGTTTCATGACTACTTGTACGGTGCCAAGATATTGGTAAAGACTGATAACAATCCTCTGATCTATGTACAAACCTCAGTCAAGTTGGACACCACTGGCCACAGGTGGCTCTCTACCTTGGCCACCTACGACTATGCTGTTGAATACAGAGCCGCCTAAACCATATAGATGTGGATGCCCTCTCGGAGGCCTATGTCCCAAACTGATTGGATCAGGTTGTCAGAGCCTGACATAAGAGCCCTTTGCCAGAAATTTGACAAGGAAGAACAGGTGTCTCGGATGCTGTGAACTGTATAGTGGATTGCTTGGGGCCATCTGAGAACTGCATACCTGCTGCCTACTGTCATTTTTCTGCACTGGACTACAGTTCACTGCCCCAGTTTGTCAATACTAGTCTTCAATGGCTCAATCCCGAGATCCTATGATAAAACTGGTTGTGGAAGCTTTGCAGGCCGGGCGGGATGTGCCCAAATTGCGCTCCACCAACTTAAGAACCACCTTGTTATACAAAGAAGGGCCCAAATTAAGTCTGATTAACCAACTACTATACAGAGAGACTGTGAATAAGGAGGACTGGATCATCAAACAACAGCTGGTGCTGCCCTCAGAATTCAAGGAACTGGCCTTAAGGTCCTTGCATAATCAGATGGGGCATCTTGGCATCAACCGAACACTTGATCTGGTACGAACTCGGTTTTACTGGCCAAAAATGAGTGCAGATGTAGAGCAATATATCAAGACCTGTAGCCGTTGTCTGCAAAGGAAAGCCCTACCCCAGAGAGCTGCTCCCAAGGTCAACATTACTACTAGTGCCCCTATGGAACTGGTCTGCATTGATTTCTTGAGTCTAGAACCAGATCTGAAAAATATCAGTAACATATTGGTGGTCACCGATCATTGCACCCGGTACGCACTGGCTTTCCCTACTAAGGATCAGAAAGCAACCACGGTGGCTAAGGTACTTGTTGAAAACTTTTTTGTCCACTATGGGGCCCCCCAGTGGATCCATTCTGACCAGGGAAGGGACTTTGAGAGCTGCCTGATTAAAGAAATGCTTGTCTTTGTGGGGGTGTGGAAGTCAAGAACCACCCCCTACCATCCTCAGAGGGATCCCCAGCCTGAAAGGTTTAACCGCACATTGCTCGACATGTTGGGCACATTGCAACCCAAAGACAAACTGAGATGGAGCCAGCAGATTAGCACCCTGGTCCACGCTTATAACTGCACCAAAAGTGAAGCCACGGGATTTTCCCCGTACAGACTGATGTTTGGGAGAGAGGCCAGATTGCTCGTGGATGTGTGTTTTGGAGTTTCCCCTGATGAGGTGCAAGCAGAAAATCATCTACAATACATACAGAAGTTGAAGGCCCAGTTAAACCATGCTTATCAGTTGGCCCAGACCATGGCTGCTAAAAGAAACTTGTCCAATAAGGAGAGGTATGACAAGAAAGTGAAGACATTGAAACTAAGAGAAGGGAATAGAGTGTTACTGAGAAATCTGGAACTGCATGGAAAACATAAAATTGCTGACTGATGGCATCACCTCCCTCACATTGTTGTGGGACAACTGGCAGATTTGCCTGTATATAAAGTGCAACCCGAAAACAATTCCAAAGATGTGAAAACTATACACCGGAATCATCTGCTGCCAATCGGGCAAATCCTGATTGAAGCTGAACCTCCAAATGCCTCCCCCTCCCAGTCTGTGACTAGATCTGCTGCCAGGAAAAGAACCAAACCTGTGGATTCTTCAGTAAGCCAACCAAGAAGGTCTTGTCCAAATCCTGCAGAAGGGGATGATCAACAATCGGTGTCGGAAGACATTGAAGATGATATTGAATATTATCCTCTACGAACTGAGCCAGTTGTTTTGGGGCAATCCTTGTTAACTCTGGAGATGAGGTTGGGCCTTCTGGACTGTTTGAGCCCCATACTTTGTCTCCGGAATCAATGCCTCCAGAAGATGAGCTGGGTAGCAGCAAAGCCCAAGGGGTGGGGTCCTTGACCCTGGCTGAACTGTTTGGCCTGGCTGAATTATCTGACTTTTCAGAAGAAGAGAGTGAGGTGGGGGGACAAGCCAGTGATATGCCAGAATCGGAAGAATATTTTGAATGCCCTGAGGGTTCCTCACTAGTATCTAAACAGTCCTCAGCTGAGCCCAGTGGGGTGGGTCCTGGGGTAGAGGGTCAGGCCCCCAATAGTACTATGAGCACTGGGCCCTCCTCCCCTGTGGAGATTCCCATTACTAATGTCAATGAGACTGAATTGGAATCAGGGCCTGTTTCAGGGTTTCCCGAGACCCCTAGACACTCCAGCCGAGAAGTACAGCCTGTAATAAAGTTGAGTTATGAGTCTCTGGGCCAGCCAGTGGACCTGCCCTTAAATGTGGTCCACAAAGGGGTGTATGTGTGTCCCTGAGCTCCTTGCCTAAGCTAGCTTTGGGGAATAACTCTAGTTTGTTAGTATTACCCTTTGGGTGTGGTGCCCCTGCTTTAGGTAACCTGCCAGTAACTGAAATGGAGGGTTCCCCAGTCCCGGGTCATGAGCAGGAACTATTGACTTGATTGGGAAAAAGAGGAACAAAGGTTATGTGTGTGTAATGTTATATAACCCATAGTACACTGTAAATATAATATTCATGTATGTAATGCAAAGTGTGGTATAGTGTTATAAGCTATTTGCCTTAAAATGATTTAAGGGTAACTACTTGACCGGATGCCAACTTCTTTTCAGGCAAGGAAGGTGTAACCCCTCACAAATGGGGGCTCTAAAGCTTCCTGAGCTATTAAATGCTCCCTGCCTGGCTGGTGTTCGCATTTAAGCCGCTTCAAATGGGTAGCCAGTGAGAGCTTTTAAGGCCTCCATATACTGTCACTATAAGAGCTGCCTATTTCAGTCATAATTAGTTAAACTGGGGGCTGTGTGGTTGTATGCCTGAGTCCAGCCTGGGCTGCTGAGTAAGTGCTCCAGTCTGCCATCGCTACTGGTGCAGAGTAAGCCCTATTAAAAGGGGTAATTACTTGCCAGTAATCCTTTTGAATAGTGATGATAATGTAAGTTGCTCTAACCTGCTTCCTTTGCAGCCAGAGACTGTTCTGCTTATCTCCTCCATTTTGGTCCAGAACTGCAGAGTTGGACCAATCAGTACCTCAGGACGCCTTTGAGCCGGCTGACCAATGGGGAACTGCTTGCCCTTTGAGAGAGGTATTATGGGCTATGGCACTTTTTCGCACCACTGAGAGCAGGAGTGAATGACTGGCAGGTGACGCCAGCCAATCAAGTCGGGTAGCGCCCGATCTGGAAGGAGTGCCCCATGCTGCTGGGAGCAGATGCATTGTGGCTAGGAAGGAGAAGGGAGCTCTAGGCTCCTGCGCTGTGTGAGTGTTCGTGTGGGAAGCGGTGAAGGCCTGAGGCGGCCGTTTCTGCCCTTTCGAGTATTCAGACTAACGCCGGGCGCAGTCGGAGGAGGCTGGTGCCAGCCCAGCTACCTACCAGGCTCAACCTGAGAGGACTGGAGAATCTGCTGAATCGTGCTCGGTCCACCCATGATGTTGAAGCTGCCGCTTGCTACCGAGTCTGCTGAAGTGTCTGTGGTGCCTGAAAGCAGCAGCCTGGTATGGTATCCCTCTGTTGTTTGCCATAGAAGTGTGTGAGAAGGCTGGTGAAATTTAAGCTCAGCCCTGCTGATGGTAACGGAAATGGTATTTGATGGAGCCATGAGTACTGAATCAGGGTAGCTCCCTGCCAGGTTTGCAAACAGTGGTCTCAAGTTGTTTTGTTATACTGCTGACGGCCTAACTGAACTTTCTTCCCATTCTGACCTGCTCAGGATTGTGAAGGCTATCTGTGTCAGGGCCCCAACCAGCTGCCACGATGGACTAGCCGTTAGGGCTTGGGTACCCAGGGACAGAAAATCTTAGGTTTAGGCCTGTGCACAGAGCCCAAGGTAGCTAGGTATAGTGGTAAGCCAATCATCTTGATTTCCTTCCCTGTTATTTGTCTCCCTTGAATAAATCAGATTGTTCATTCTGCAACTACACCCTGGCTACTGTCTACATTACTGGTGAACTGCTGCATAGGGACTTTGATATAACTGTACCTTACTTTACAGGGGTCCCGAGTGAGTTGAGAGATACTAGCCAGGGGTAAGTGTACTGGGAAAGTATTGTTGGTACAATCGCGGGAGCCACTAGCGGGATGAAAGGGGTTACAGTAACCCAGAGGACTGTGACTGAGGCAATCTTGACATTATTAACCCCGACCTCTGGGTGGAGGCACCTGTCAACGGATCTGGGCCCCTCACCCTGTCGCAGTGGAGGCAGGCAGGGGTAGTAGCCCTAAGGATAGCACCCCCTTGGGGTTACTCAGGTTAACAACAAATGACTCTCCTTCACTGAAGGTCTGTATCAATGGTACAGCAGCAGTACTGTCTGCAGGAACCTATGGGATATCCATTTCCAATCCATACTGTAAGTATATCAATTTTATTTCATCTGTTCCTTTCTTTTCATAAGAGTGCAAAAAATCTGACTGATGATTCATTAACTAGGTCACATGTATGTCACAAAATATATTTCTGCAACATATCATGCTCTGTATTCCAAATTTGCAGCTGTACAGCCATGACAGTGTTGAAAAAGTTGGACTCAAGTCATGTTACTTTTACTTGACAAGATGTGGTTTTAAAATGTAACTTGAGTTGAGACGCAGGGACATTGACACAGTGTATTTGTTACACAGCCTGGTACTAAATTAAATTGTGATCTGATTATTGCAGTGCGACAGCTTGCTATCTGTGTTAATCCAGGTACCCGTGGTGGAACAGCCACGGCTTAAACATAATGTCTTACTGCTGCAATCAAGTTGTAATAAGTCCTTCATTTCTTTTTTTAGGAAACTTCCAGATGCTTTGTTGTGTCATAGTTGCCTTATCCAAGGAATTTTAATCTGCTTCTGCTGATGTATTTGTTGCTTTGACAGTTATCTTACTTTATGTATCGATTGTTGTTCACTACTGTATTTTTCAACTTGTAGTCTCCCAGGTCGTGCCTGAAAATAGGTTTTCTGCCTAGTGCACTTACCCAGTCACCAAAAGCTAATAAATAAACAAATAAATATAACTTCTTCAACATCATTCCCCCAGGCTGGGGCAGACATGCAACAAGCAGAAGTCATTTGAATTGACGATGACCATGACCATCATTAATGGACTGAGAAGGATGCAGATAAAATCTGTGAAGAAGTAACCAAGTAATTAACCATTAATGAGACCTACTTGCAAATATCCCCCCAAAAAAAATACTTACCTTCATTGGCTTGAGAGTATTCCATTTCCAATTTCAACACTACAATGTGTCATCAAGCACTGGAATGTGCACATCAACAGTGTGTGACCTGTGATACAAAACAATACAATGAGTACATGTATATATATGTCAACCCCTCACCTAGGAAAAATATATATATATATATATATAATAGGTGTGTTGTGTAGTCATTGAGAATAAAAGCATGTATTTTCACCCCAGTGAGATATGGTGATGACATAGCTGAAGTGAAAATAAATCCATTTACACCTATAGTAGCTATGTCATCACCCGATATTCTCACTGCAGCATCAGTTAAGCACTACAAGCTGGAACTTCTTTTAAAACTGAAAATGAAATCATCAATCTACCTAATTACACACAACCTGCATAGTGTGAAACTTTTACTTGCAGTTTCTAAAAAGCCAGAAGCTGAAAGCAGTACACTTGGAGCAGTACTTTGCACTGAAAACAAATTACAAAAACTTGACTAAAAACAGTATTTCTGTACAATGACCTTTTCAAAATTAATTCCTAAACATTGAGAAGCACCACGGATGACAAAACTAAAATTACATCATCCACTGAAAACAATGAACCTGGAATAAGAGATTTTCTTGAGCTGTTCTCAGTTCAAGTAGGATAAGGAGCCACTGCTAGACCCATCAGAAAGAAACAAAATATAGGATAGTGCATGGGGAACGGTTGACAACAGGGCTATTCTTTCACCGAGTTGGCACTATGACGACAGATTACCTCGAGAGCGTAGCTCGAGAGGTAATCCGCTGTCATAGTGCCAACGAGGTGAAAGATGCCCTGTTGTCAACTGTTCCCATGTACTTTCTTTATAGTGTATGGTGGAACGTAGTTTTTGGGAAAAAAAACAGTTACTAGAAGGAAAAAGAATTTACATTGTGAACGTTTCTCACTAACCATTAATACTGCCCCGATATTGCTGCTTTCGCCATGTGTCCTGTCTATGGAGTGAGCCCTAACTGTCAAATGCTGCGCGAGGACACAGTGTGACGTTCGCAGTACAGTAGAAAACATCATTCTGTTGTACTGCGAACGTCACTAGTGTGTGACTACAAGGTTTTGAAAACGATCGATTTCGGTGGAGAACGACGTTCCACCATACACTATTAATAAATATTCTACCTTCTTTTGAACACACAGACACTACAAGTCTCCTCCCAGAAAGCATTCAAAGCAGCAGTCCTTTCAATATTTGCATTTGGGTTTGTGGACTCCGGCTTATTCTCCACCAACAGAGCAGCTTCTGCAGGAAGGTACCTCTGCACTTTTGGTTTCTTCAGAGTTGGAATTATTACTTGTATTTGTAGTAGCACTTGCATTTGTTTGTTCTGTAGACTCTGTTTCATCAGTAAGAGGTACTTTGATGAAATTTAAGTTATTTAGCACACTGCTAGCACTTTCAGAATTAACAGTGCTTTCTTGGTTGAAATCAGGTTCACTAGGCCCAGATATTTCAGCTTCTAATAAAGATTCTTTGAGGTGGTCCTCACTTTCTTGGTCAGGACTATCTTCTTCTATTTTAGATAGTTCCACCAGACATAGAGTAGGCTACTTCTGAAGTTACACTTTGTACCTCATTATCAGGCAGTATTGGAGTGGTCGAGAGTGTAAGATTATCTAACATTTCGTGATTGTCAGCACTGTCTCCCATATTACACAAAACATTGCCTTGGAACAGCTGAGCTAGTTTGAAAGAATAATATGTAGCCCAATATTCATTGTCATCAGACTCAGAATGATTGTCATCATTAACTGAAGCAAGACACGAAGGAGGCTCTTCTTGTGGAACAGCAGGAGGCTGATTTAATTGTTCTCATTGAGCAGCAGATCTGTTAACAGACTCAGTGAGAACATTAGCTCAAGATGCAGAGTCTATAATAATTTGTCCAATGGGTAAAAGGTGATTCCAGTGTATTGTTTTTTACAGCTCGTGGGTCATTTTTTGGACGCACTTTGTAGACTGGTAAGTTATCCAACTTGCTGATGACAATGTACGGGGTGTGACTCCACTGGTCATCTATTTTGTGTTTCCCTTGAAAGCCCAAATTTCTCTTTAATACATGGTCTCTGGTTGTAACTCCTAAGCTTTAAAACATTTGTCATGTCTTTCTTTATTGGCTAAGTTTTTTCTTTGCAGCCATTGTATGTGCAAGTTGATAGGCATGATTAAGCTGGAATTTGAGTTTTGTACATACTGCAAATAATTATCTGCTTGGATTCCATCTGGTGACACTCCAAAGCAAATATCTACACGTAAGCATGCTTCTCAACCAAACATCAGTTTATATGGTGAAAATCCTGTTGTATCATTGTAAGTGCAATTATAAGCTGCACCAAAGTACTTATTTGTTGGCTCAACCTGGGCTTGTCCTTGGTGGAAGAGTGCCTAGCATATCAAATAATGTCCAATTAAACCTTTCAGGTTACAGGTCACCTTGTGTGATAGGGAATGGTTCTTGACTTTTTCACACCCCAGAGTGATAGCATTTCTTGAAAAAATGGGTTTCAAGTCTCTTCCCTGGTCAGAATGGATCCGCTGTGTGGCACCATAGTGGATAAAAATGTTCAACATGCACCTTGGCTACGGTGGCTGCTTTCTGGTCCTTTGTTGGATAGGCTTGTGCATAATGAGTGAAGTGGTCTGTTATGACAAGTACATTGCCGATGTTCTTGGAATCAAGCTCAAGTCTTAAAAAGTTAATGCACACAAGCTTCATAGGCACGCTAGTGGTGATGTTAACCAAAGGTGCTTCCCTCTGTGACTGGGCCTTTCTTTGGAGGCATCTGCTACAAGTTTTGATATACTGGTCCACATCTGCATTTAGTTTGGGCCAGTAGAAATGGTCTCTAGCTAAGTTGGCTGCCCTCTCACTGACCAAATGTCCCATCTGGTCATGGAGTGCTCTTGGGACCACATGTTTAAACTTAGAAGGCAACATCAATTGCTGTTTAATGACTGTGCCTTGTTCATCTGAGATCTCTCTGTAGAGTAGTTTATCTTGCAATTTAAGTCTAGGCCTATCTGACCATTAAGGCAGTTCTTTGGTCATTGGACCGTAGCTTAGAAACATCTTGTCCCTTGTTTATGGCATTTAGCACAAGCTTGATCTTAGGATCATGATATTGTTCCCTTTGAGTGTCTGCTGTGGTGAACTGAGGCAGGGCACTCAGATCTAAAGCAGCAAAGTTGCAGTAAGCTACAGGAACACAGGTATCTGAAGGTCCCTGCCAATCAACTAGGCAGTTCACATTAGCAGCAAATGGTGTTCATTCTGGTCAAACATTTGGCACAGGACAATTGTTGTGACAGTCTCACCCACTCAGGAATGGAAGCAGGTCTCCTAAAGAGAGCATCAGTATCAATGTGATTGAAGCCCAGATGATACTCCACCAAATAATCGTACTTTGAGAGAGCTGACAGCCACCTGTGCCCAGAGGCATCCAACTTGGCTGAGGTTTGGACATATGTGAAAGGGTTATTGACTTTTTTTTACCAGTATTTTGGCGCCATATAGATGTTCATGAAACTGGTAGACTATTGCCCATTTCAAAGTGAGAAATTAAAGTTTATGTACAGGATAGTTTTTCTCAGATGGACCCAAACTTCTACTAGCAAATGCCACTGGGCATAATCCTTCTCATACTCCTGATAAAGCACAGCATCAAGCCCACTCAGGCTGACATCGATATGTAATACATACTATTTAGTTGGATCTACATAGGTGAGTACTGGAGCATGTGTAAGCTGGTAGATGATGTCGTAGAATGCTGTGTCACAACCAGGGGTCCACCTGGCTCGAATGGTTCATTAGGCTTGAAGTAGACTTTATCACCTTCTTTACAGCACTCCTTTTGTACTTCTGATTGGTAGGTGGCTATCCTGTGGTCAGATTTAGCAGTACAATCTTTAACAAAGCGCCAATAATACCTGCAGAAACCTAGGAATCTTTGGAGTTCTTTCAGGTTGTTAGGCCTTGACCAGGTAGTTAAGGCTTCTACTTTGCTTGGATCTGTTTGGAAGCCTTCCAAATATACAATGTGGTCCACGTATTTTACACCCATGTATTTTACAGATTGCTGAAAAAACTAGCACTTTGGAATGGACAATTTTAATGCAAATTCTTCTAATGGACCTTAAACTTCAAGCATTTTGACAAACATGATGACATCATCCAAATAAACTAGGCATTCAAGGAGGTTCATTTCTCCTAAAGCTCACTCCATTAATCTCTGAAGGTATCTGGTTCTCCAGATATGCCTTGGAGGCATGCACAGGAGTTTGTAAAACCCAGCACAAATAAAAGCAGTTTTCTGTCAATCTTCTGGCACCATCAGGATTTGGTAGTACCTGCTTCTGAGATCTAGGACAGAGAACCACTGACTTCCATTAAGACAATCAAGGCATCCTGGATGTGAGGCATTGTATACTGATCCAGTATGGTCCTTCAGTTAAATGTCCTGTAATCCACAGACATTCTTACTGAGCCATTTTCCTTTGGAACCAGCACAATGGGGGAATGCATAAGGGCTGTGGGATTCCTGGATGATTCCAACTGCTAACATCTCTTGGAGGTGGTGTCGAACATCATCAATGTCAACAGGTGCCAATCTATGGACCTTTCTTGAAATGGCCTCATCATGGAGCCTGATCTGCTGCGTAGCACCTGTGATGCATCTGACATCCTATTCCTTTAATGAGAATACTTTACTGCACTGTTCTAGCTTACTGCTGACTTTATCTTTCCACTCCTTGGGAATGTGGGATTCTCCAAAATTGAACAGGTCCATAGTCACTTCTCCTCCTCCTCTGTATGGCACTTGCTTGGTAACACAGCAGTATCTGTGCAATATACCTTAGCCAGGGTACAGTTCCGAGTGACTTCAATGTCTCTGTTGATTGCATTGCAAAGTTGCACTGCTACTCTCCTAGCATATGCATGGGCTCTGATGGGTGGCACACTGGGTTTAACTAGGAGTCCATCAGACAGCTTCCCCTCTTCTGGGACATCTAGCATAAGAATCTTGTTTGTTACGTCTTTTTTGATATGCACCTTTCCACTGACGTGACACCGTGCATTATGTGGCAGGACAAGAGGTGATTGGTCCTTCTTCCTGACATACCCCACTGGCTCATACTTATCATTCTCTTCACTCTGCATGTGCATCTCTTGCTTGTTGTACCATTGCATGAATGGGTAAAGCTTGTCCAGTTTTCTGAGTTTGCTTCTCTTGACACATTTGTGCTAGGCAGCCAAACATGTATACATTAGTGCCAATCAGTATGGTAATTCAATCATATAGTCCAGTTGAGGGGCAAACCAAAGCCAGTGTTTCTACAGGTTCATCCAAGTGTGCTACAGTGGATGGGAATGAGAGTCATACTCATAAGAAACCTAGGTAAGGGTAAGATTTATCACTCAAGCCCCACATGTGCAGTCCATCTAGGGGTGGAGAGGGTGACCCAACATATGCTGGTCATACCAGTCTTTAAATATTATAGTGACCTTGTGAAAGGGTTGAATAGGACCCTGTACCAGTTTTTATGGAGAGTTTGAATGAAGGGATGTGGTCTGTTCTTTCCTTTCCTGTCTCTTGTCTGTCTGATTGCGCAACCAAATGTTCATGTGAGACCTAGGATTTGATCTTCCTGACAGTCTTGCAATTCTTTTCCTCTCACTGTCTTTCAGTCTTCCCTTGCTGTGTGTGTCTTTTCCTCCCTTGCATATCTGCTGGTATAAAAATATATGCAAATCATTATGTGAAAATGTAACTGATATTGGAATCCTTTTGTTTAGAAACTATATAGTGTTACTGTTGAAATGTATATAATTATAGTTTGAATTGATTGCAAAAAGCTATTGGGAACTCAAGAGGTTAACTGAGACCAGTTTTTAAGCCTTCTTTCAGAAGCTGTGGAGAAAGGGCCTCAGTTCTGGAACACTGTGTTCTTGCTGCACCTGCATGAAATTGACAACATTTTAGAAAAACATGATGCTTGTTAAGAAGGGTGGTTGCAAAACATATATGAGAGAGCTTCAATATTTTGAAACACAGAGATTGAAGTAAAACTCAGATGGATCTTCTCCATTTATTCTGCCTTTGTAAATAGTTATTCTGAACATTTTTTATATGTTACTGCTAGTACTGATAAACACTTTTTGGCGAATTCTACAACTGCTCCTGGTTTTCCCTATGCTTCCTGACCTGTGCCTTGATGACAGATGGTGTCAGCCTAAGTGGGATTATGCCATGCTTACTCTAAGCCAGGAGCTTTGTGCGTGGGTACTGGACCAGTACCAGGAAAGCATAGAGAAGGTATGGGTTCTGCAGCAGCAAGCCCAGAAGTGGTTACCAGGAGAATGGCAGCCAAACTAGTTGAGACAGAAGTCCAAGTTAAGACTGTGCAGCAAGCACCAGTTATGGAAAAAGAACAGGCAGTGATAGAACCTGAAAGCCTGACAGTCTTTTTTCAAGTGGTGGGCTATGTAACACAAAGAGACAGAGAAGCAGAGAGAAAAAGAGATTCAACATTTAGAAGCACAGAGGAGAAAAGAGATGAAGCAACAGAAGCAGCAGAGGAGAGAAGAGAAGCAGCAAATGAGAGAAGAGATGCAGCGACAGGAGCAGCGATGGCTGGATGCCTTGCAAGCTATTCAACGCAGACAATCTGGCACAGATCCAGATGAGCAACAAAACACAGGCAACCTAAAAGCCATTAAACTTACAAAGTTGTGTCCCTTGGATGATATTGAAGCATACCTGACAACTTTGAAAGAGTTGCCACAGCTTCACAATGGCCAAAGCAGCAGTGGACAATCAGACTAGTACCCTACCTGACAGGGAAAGCCCAACTTGCATACAACAATATGGACACTGCACAGTTAGAAAACTATGACCTGGTGAAAATGAAATCCTGAAAAGGTATGACATCTCAGGAAAGACCTACTGTACAAGCAGAGATTTTGATCACTGAAGTACAACTCAGCTGACAATCCTCAAAAACCTTCAACCAACTCAGAGAACTCCTGATAAAATTGTTCCAACCAGAGGGCAAAACAGTCCCACAGATCATCAACATTTGTGCCATGGAGCATTCATCAACATCCTACCTACAGATGTGTAGCTTGGGTAAAGGAACACCAACGAGAAAGTGGAGAAAAGGCTATTTCTTTGGCTGAAGACTACCAAATGGCCAAACAGACACCACAGCAGCAAGGTAAGAGCCAGTCACCGGTCAGACATTCTTTTTCCCATTTAAACTCCAAGTCTGATAAAAACTCTAGTGGGGGTAACAAATCTGTGCCAAGAGACATTATTTGCTAAAACTGCAATAAGCCAGGTCATATTGCAAGAAATTGCCATAAGAACCTCCCCTTTCACCCTCAGACAGACAGTCTTGTTGAGCATTTTAACCAAACCCTAAAACACATGTTAAAAAGGTTTGTAAATGGGAAGGGAAAGAGTGGGACCAATACTTGCTTTACCTACTTTTTGCTTACAGAGAAGTGCCACATGCATTAACACATTTTTCAACATTTGAAATGCTGTATGGTAGGCAGCCAAGAGGGCCACTGGATGTGATAAAAGAAACATGAGAAGATAGCCCCACTCAGAAACAATCTATAGCATCTTATATGTGTGCCCTAAGAAAGAAGCTGGCAAAATATGTTGAAATTGCCCATAGTAATTAGGAAGAGGTCCAAAACTGACAGAAAGTATATTATGACCATGGGGTAAAAGAAAAAGTTTTTGAGCCAGGTGAAAAGTTTTTGCCACTGTTACCCACAACAGAAAATAAACTGTTAATGAAGTGGCAAGGGCCTTATACAGTGCTTAGACTTACTGGCACCATTATTTATTTAGTTATTTATTAGAAAAGTCAGATTTACAACCTTTGAGTCATGGACTCATTTACAAAGGCACTTCATCACAGGGGGGTAGACAGAGTTACATAGTGTGGTTACAACAGTGAGAACAGTACAGGTGCAGAACATTAAACATAGAGTACACATAGGTTACATAATAATGTTAACTACAAGATCGAGACCCCTGACAGGAAAAATCCTACTAAGATATACCATGCTAGCCTCCTCAATAAGTGGGTTGAAAAAATGCCGATAGCTGCTTTGCTAGTTTTACCAGAAACTGATAAGAAAGATATTGGTGTAGCTTATGACAGAGTGGAACAAACTGTAACTGCTGATGCTGTAAAGGTAAATGTTTAACTGAACAACCGCAGAAATTCAGAATTGCTGAAGACATTTAACAGTACTTTACCACAGTACCAGGCTGAGCAAAAGGGGTCAAGCATGTAATAGTGCCAAGGGATGCTTGCCCTGTTAGGCAAAAGACATACAGGTTACCAAAGTGGTTAAAAGCTGATGTGGTTAAGGAAATACAAAAAATGAAAGAAATGGGTATCATAAAAGATTAGAGGAGTGCTTGAAAATCTCCAATGGTAATTGTAAACAAAAAAGAAGAGGGTGTTAGAATCTGCCTTGATTTTAGGAAACTTAATCAAGTGTCAGATTTTGAAAGTTATCCTGTGCCCAAAATAGATGATTTGGTGGACAGATTGGGGAGTGCAAAATATATCAGTACCCTCGATCTCATCAAGGATTACTGGCAAATCCTTTTAGCTAAAGAATCCAGAGACAAAACTGCATTTGCCACTCCTGTTGGATTCTGTCAGTTCACCACTATGCCATTTTGTTTACATGGTGCTCCAACTACATACCAGCATTACGTGGTTGTAATTGTATCCCCTCACACTGGTTATTTTGCTGCATACCCGGAAGATGTCAAGGTGTATAGTCCAGACTGGAAAAGCAACCTGGAACACCTATGAGCAGTTATCCAATAAATCAAAAATGCAGGTCTGACAATTAATCCTACCAAGTGTACATTGGGCATGCAGTAAACCAGATGTTTGGGCTATGTTCTGGGAAATGGAAAAGTTAAGCCAAAAATTTCTGAAATAGAATTTGTAGCTAACAGCCCTATCCCTAAAACAAAGAAACATGTCATGTCATTTTTAGGACTGGCTGGTTATTATCTGAGATTTGTTCCCAACTTTGTTGAGCTAGCTACTGCCCTTACTGAACTCATGAGAAAACAGTACCCAAACAATGTGAAATGGACCCCGGAGTGTGATGAAGCTTTTCGGGACATTAAGGCTGCATTATGTTCAGCCCCTGTAATAAGAAGCTCAGACTCTGAGAGACCATTTTTGTTACAAACAGATGCATCAGAGGTAGGCCTAGGTGCAGTCCTGTGTCAAAATATACATGGAACAGAACATCCTATTCTATTCATTAAGTAGGAAGTTGCAAGACAGAGAGAAAAGGTACTCCACCATTGAAAATGAATGTTTAGCAGATAAGTGGGCCATGGAGTCCCTTAAGTTTTATTTGCTAGGAACTGACTTTGTACTTATAACATATCACAATCCTCTCTGCTGGCTTAACCAAATGAAAGATAACAATTCCAGAATCACAAGGTGGTACCTGGCACTACAGATATTTAAATTTAAGGTGATACACAAATCTGGTAAAGAGAATAGCAATGCTGATTTCCTGTCAAGATATGGATCAGGAATTGAGGGTTCTGAAGGTTGAAAACAAATGTATGAGTTTAAACTTTACTGCTTGCTGTACTGTCATAGAAAGAAGGATACTGCACATGTGCTTAATTTTTGAAAGTTAGAAGCTAATGCTAGTAGAAAATTAATAGAAGGTTTTGGAAATCTGTTTAATAAAACAGGTTCCCTCTTTAGAAGGGAGGTGTATGTGACAGGGTTGAATAGGACCCTGTACCAGTTGTTATGGGAGAGTTTGAATGCAGGGATCTGTTCTGTTCGTTTCTTTCCTGTCTCTTGTCAGTCTGGTTGTGCAACCAGATTTTCCTGTGAGACCTAGGATTTGATCACCCTGACAGTCTTGCAATTCTTGCCTCTCACTGTCTCTCAGTCTTCCCTGCTATTTGCGTCTTGTCCTCCCTTGCATATCTGCTGGTATAAAAATATATGCAAATCATTATGTGGAAATGTAACTGATATTGGGATCCCTTTTTTAGAAATTATAGTGTGTTACTGTTGAAATGTATATAATGATAGTTAGGGCTGTAATTTTTTCACGGTGATTTGCAACTTATTTCACGGCCCCCTAGTGGCCTAAAATGGCATTTTTTTATGGACTGCACAAACATATTTAAAAAGAGTTTGAAATGCTTTAATTGTCACAACATTTTAATACACTTTAATAAATAACACAGAGTTGAACCATCAGTATTGTAATTCATTACAAAAGGTGATAAAACTGGATTTATAGCATGGTTTCACACATTGAGGCACATTAAAACACAATCAGAATCACATGTGCAATAGAAGTACAATAGTGCGATTGAGTGCAAAAAAAACTGTTTTTAACAAATTTTATTTTGCTGTAGCATAGAATACATTTTCAGGTTCTCAGGTTTAATTCTGCACCATAAGGTACTGAGCACTGTGGCCTATTTAGAAAAAGATTATTCTATGCTCGCACTGTGAACAGGCACACTATGACAACTAATTGCAATCTTACTTAAATTTGGGAAACATTCCTTAGTGTCCCCCCCCAGAACTGCAGTACAGAGTGCTCATGCATTTGCAGCTTTTGGCATTGTACCTCTTTGATGTAAATCCTTAGTTCTGCTTTTGCCATAATGTTCTCATCAAAGGCTGGGATATTTTTGCATACTTCTTCCTCGATCACTGCAAGCATAGCCAGCTGCATGGGATTGCACACGTGCACAGCCTGAAAGAACTTGGATACTGATTGATGGAAACATCCATTCCCTTGCATGTAGTCATTGATTTGTTGAGCACATGCAGAGGGTTTTTTTGTTGCTGGATGATCTGTTCCCCTGAGATTTTATCTGTAGAAAAACAGCAAAGTCAGATAATTTATCAAAGACTAGGTGAGCCTTTACTTCATCATTTTCTTATTTTTCCAACATCTGTATGAAGGGTGGGGTGTTACTGGCAGTGATATTGACATCTTGCACAATAGATTCATTTGATGCCAAATTGATTACATCCTCAAATGCAGAGCTTTCTGTTTCAAAAAATTCAACGTAATCTGCTAAATGCTCTGAGTGGCCATTTTTGTTTCTCTTGCTGGACTGTCTTACTTGAAAAAGCTCTGTAACAGTGACCTGCTTCTCAGTACACAATGTGAGAGAACTCAGCTTTAACTTCTTTGCCACGTGTGCAGCAGCATCTAAATGCGGTTGCAGGTCACTTTGCATTTGTGGTTAACCGCAAAATTGCAGACCAAACAGAAAAACATGTCACCAGACACATGAAAGGTGCCTTTTTCATACTGACAGCATATCTGGCTTGCATAGACATTGCCTGTCTTTGACACAGGGGAGCAGTTCAATTTTATCAACATGTCTGCTTCAGGAGGAGACGCAAAGTGCTACTGCCTTCTGCATTGTATGATACAAGTAGTAATTTAAAATTAGATTTAACTCTGTGCACCTGAAAAGTTAATTGTCTGCCCATAATGGCTGCTAAGTGATGCATTTAGTGTGATACTAGGAAATCTCTAACAAAGTAAGTGGCACGCAAATTGTATTGCCTTTGAAACTGACTGACTGCAATTAATACAGACTAAAATTAGCATGATGTGTGAACAGCAATGTTTAAGCAGTCAGTCAGTGTTCGTTTTTCAGTTTGGAACAAATTAAAGGACACAGAACAAACAAAAATGGCAAAATCTAACAAATATGCTGTTTTTCTGCCTGAGGTTAAGAAAACTTTATTTCACGGAGACAAGCTGTTTTAACAGAAACTGTGCACTCCGTGACAGCATGAAAACTTACAGCCCTAACAATAGTTTGAGATGATTACAAAAGCTATTGGGAACTCAAGGGTTAACCTGAGACCAGTTTTTAAGCCTTTTTTCAGAAACTGTGGAGAAAGGGCCTGAGTTCTGGGACATTGTGTTCTTGCTGCACCTGCATGAAATTGACAACAACATTTTAGAAAAAAACAGGATGCTTGTTAAGAAGGGGGAATTGCAAAGACTTATAAGAGAGAGCTTCAATGTTTTGAAACACAGAGATTGAAGGAAAACTCAGATGGAGCTTCTCTGTTTATTCTGTCTTTGTAAGTAGTTATTCTGAACAATTTGTTTTTATGTTACTTCTAGTACTAATAAACACTTTTGGCAAATTCTACAACTGCTCCTGGTTTTTCCTCTGCTTCCTGACCTGTGCCTCAATGACAGACCTGAGATCCACTGTCTAATATGGCTCAGGCAGGTACACCGTCGATATGCACCGTGGTCTACAGCAAAGGACCTACTATTTTGGACCAGTCAGGAGGAGAATCAGCATAAACTTGGACAGATAGCCTGGCCACAAAGAAATTGGATTTGGGTTTCCTGAACCTCCACTGTGATCATTTCCTGCATCCCTCTGAAGTCGCTTTACTTTTTGGAGCTCTTCCCATAGTTTGCCAGCCACTTTCCACTCATTCTCAGAGGATCAACACTCTCCCTTCATTTGAGCATCCTTACCACAGCTGTAACAAAATACACCTTCTTTGATCTGCATTGCCTGTAGCATTACATTAGAGGTTGGTCTCCATTCATAGCTAGGGCATGGAGAGGAATACATATTTGGAGCCTGAGCAGTAGCACTGACAGTAGAGGGTCCTGGTTGGGTTTCACACCATCCCATCAATTCTCTCACCATGGCAGACAATTCACTTAGTTCTGCCTTTATGTTGCCATCTACAGGGGGCCCCTAATCGTACACCCCCACCCAAAGAGCAGATGCATTTTTAGGAGTGTCTTGGCCTTTATCAGCAACGGCCATAGTGGGGGCACCAGTTTTTAGTTCTCTGATTTCTTTAAGTATCTCTGTCCATGGTGAGGCATCCCTAAAAGTCACTTGGTGCTCATCTGGCACTACATTTGGCCTTGAATTCCACCCGACTGACCACCATCAGTATCCTGGGTGGCAGCAGTAGATATGTAAGGGGCTCCCAGAGTGGCCTCTTTTGTTCATCTTCCTGGACTTCTCTTATCAATCCATCATAGGAGGGAGGCAAATCCATTGGTTTCCCAGCCGTAACTTGAGCAACAATAGTTCAGAATATGAAGCAGACTTAAGTATCTGTTCCAGCCTAATTTGGTCTGGCTCACCTGGAGTCACACTGCCTTTCTTTAGACTTTCTGTAGAGCCTTCTTAAGCTGAGGTACATACAGGGATAAAGGGCTCCTTGACATTGTTGGTTGTTCTAAACCTCCACAAAAGATCCTCACCAGAGTCTGGGCTTCCAAATACATTTTGCAAAGCAGTCAAGTAGACTTGTGTGGAGACCCTGGGTTATTAGCCTGCCTTGTTCAGATAGTATCCAGAGCAGGACCTCAGAGATTTTCACTCAACCTTTTCCTCTTCAGTCCACAATTGCAGCTGCTTCACTGAGCAAACTTTAATCTGCAGGCAGGCAGTCCCTGAAGATCAGTCCCTTGTTGGTAAAGATAGCTCGCAGGAGACAGAAGCTCAAGCTGGAGACCCCAACAGATCCCTCCCAGACTTCAGACTGTTCCCTGCAGACTGACTGAAATTCAAACTGTCCATCTCAAATATAGAGCAAAATCCTTAAACTTTGATTGGCTGTTCAGGCTTCTTGCAACAGTTTTAGTCCTCCTATTGGCTGGATTTTGGGCACCCAAACTTTGTCCCTGATTATTTCCAACAGGCTCTAATACTGTCTCATGAGTCCCTGGCCAAATCCCACTCACTGATTGGCTAGCTGGACTGCAAAATGGTGGCTGCAGTAACAAGGTTCAAGCAGTTTATCCAGTCTCAAAAGTTTAAAGTTCTGGTGCAGTCAGACAATACACTTATTGTTTATATTTTCCCCACAGAAATGTAGCCCAACAATTCCATGCTGAACAAGCCCACATTTTATACTTATACTGTCCTCCCCAGGCAGCAGCTCATGAATATTAATGAAGCCCTATGAATATTAATTAGCCCTGATCTATGCCCTCGCTCAAAACTTATTTTAAAATGAACAATGAGGCTTCTCTTCTGTCTATGTGAGATTTTCGGTCCACATTTAACTTAAGAGGGCACTGGGACCACTGAAAGACTTCCCTATTGACTGCAAATATGGCAGAACACAACATCAAAGGTGCCCCACTCCTGCGTGATCCCTGCTGCACCTTTGGTGCACTTGCAATAGCAGAAGATCGCAGTTTAAAGGATAAGCCCAGGACTGGGCTAAAATAGTAAAACGGGCTGCATGGGGGATTGAGGAAGCACCATGGCACCACAAATACTCTGGCTGGCACAGAGAGGGAATGCTGGACACCAGAGGCAGTGGGAGAAAATGGGAGATATGAGGGGCAATTAAGGTAAGCCCCCAAGGGGGGGTTACAACTTTATTTGTGTGTGAGGGTGTGTGCGTGGGGGGGGGGATTGTACTAGTGGAATAATGTACAGCTTTAAATTGTTCCATTCCATGACACACAATCACACACTTATTTAGTGTGAATAAAGAAAGATGACTGATAGGGGAAAACATCTGTGGATGGACAATTTTAGATTATTTTTAAACCTTTTAGTATATTTGTAGTGGGTTTTACCAATTTTAGAAGGTTCTTTTTTAAAAAGCTGACTATGGGCCCATTTTAAGTAAGCACTAAGACATGGCTGTCTGTTGGTAGCACAAGTGACAGAAATTGCCACGCACCCAGTCCCACAGGCATATTGAGGACTGACGACACAAGCAGAGTGCCTTCAGCCTCTAGGTGTGCTGTCTTTTTGCTTAATTAAAATGGGCCCATAGTCAACTTTTTGAAAAAGAGCATTCTGCAAAGTTTTCAAAGCCAGAAGAAATATAGTAAAGGTTGCTAAATAATCTAAAATAGTCACTACTGGGATGGTTTTCACCACTCAGTCATCTGTCTTTGTTCAAACTCAGTGCATTGTGTGATTGTGTGCCATGGAATGGAAGAATTCTAAGCTCTGCATTATTCCACTAGTTCAATCCCCCACCAACAAATACACACACAGAATGGTAATTAACAACATGGAATACAAGATTTCTAAATACGTCAGAGATACAATGGCATAAACACCATGACACACACACACACACACATGCACAGGCCTCCAGTTACACCAGAACCTCAATTTTATTTGTTGATAGATAAGAAGCAGGCACTCAGCGTGGTCTGGCAAACTGTTTGGGATAGGAATGGGATTTTCATGATCATCAAAGAAGCACCATTAAAGGAAGCTCTGAGTAGTACTTACTATTTAAAATTTGTGTAAGCATTTAAAATGGGCAACTTATGAGCATAAATAATATAAAGTCAGATTGGTTTACTTATTTTATTTCATTTAATGGACTTTATTGTGAGGTCCTAGTTAAGTTTTTATATATAACTAAAGGCTGCAGTGCAGCCATGTTTGTGATGAAATTACAAGTAAGTTGCTCATGAAATAAGTGAGTTGCCCTTGTTGGCAAGGACTTGCTTTATTGGTGGTACTCTATTACTGCCATGGCTAGTTTTAGAAAGACTAACAGTCAATCAGGATACAGGGATTTCACTGCCCATTTTATATTTCACTATAAATTTGGTTCATTGTCACAGCAAGGAGGCAGTATAGCGCAGTGGTTTAAAGCTCTGATCTGCAAACCTGGAGACTTGGGTTTGAATCCCACAGCCCCCACTTACATACTGTGTGACTCTGAGCAAGTCACTTACTGTAACCTCCTTGAGCTCCCAGGTCTCACCTGTCTCTCCTGGTTAAAAAAAAAGATAACAGATGGGAGGGAGCAGGAGGTATATGAGGAGGACAGTCCACTGGCAGCATCAACGGCAGTGGGGCAGATGTCAGTAATTCACTTGTCTTTGGCAGTGTATAGCAGTAGAGGGTGAAGTATTTCAGTCTGTACCTGTGTGGTGGTCAAAATGTGATTTTTACAGATTGTACTACTTAATAACAATACATTAACTTTAAAGTTAATACTAAAACAAGAATTTGGTGCATGTATGGTATCTTTTCCATATTAAAATGGGGGTGAATATGTACTGTCATGCATGATATTTTTGTTTGGGGCAAAAAATACATAACAAAACACTGGTAAACTGGACATAAATTATAAGTACTTTATGTTTTTAGGCTACATTTAACTAAGTGTGTTCAAAATGCCCTTTGGCATTATCCTGATCTGAGGGGTCATCCACCATGGCACTGTCATCATCATCCTCGATCAACCACTCCTCTTCCCTCATCATGGTAGCTCGATGCACCATTTAGTTTATAATCAGGTGGGATGTGCTCCCTATTCATTTTAATGAAGGTTAGCATTTCAACGTTCTTACTTGACAGACATGTCCTCCTGTCTGTTATGATAGCCCCTGAGGTACTAAAAACTGTCTCTGAGCTGACGCTGGCTACAGGGCAAGAATGGTATTTAATAGCCACTTTGGCAAGTGCAGTTCACTCTGTGAGTTTACCCTGCCATTACAACGGTGGTTCTTCATCTGCACCCAACTCTTCAGTGCCCTCCATGTATGCCTGCACAAGCGAGGCCACTGATATCTGTCTCTCTCAGTCAGGTTGCACTGTCTTTCTGCTTAACACACCCACCTGACTTAGAACTAACCATAAGGGATTTCTCCCACTTTCTTTAGCTGGCTTGACACTAGAGGTGTTGAAACTTCTGACAGACAAACATATTGATGCCCCACTGCTTGTGGCAGAAGTGGGTGATGCTGAGAACACAGAATGCCTAGATGTTTCTTGCTGCTTCTGCTTGCTGTCATTGCCTGCCTTGCTGACTATCATCTGTTTCTTAACCAGGTATGTCAGTACATCAGTTTTATTTTCAACATCCCCAGAATCTAGTAGAGCCTGAATGCCATGCTTATAGTGTGGATCCAATAATGTGGCAACACTATAAATATTGGACTCCAACATGCTGCACAAACGATGGTCAGTGGATGCATGCTGTATCATCCTCTCTGCTAGTTCAATGCCAGTGCTATCACCATTACATTCAAACTGCTTCCTTATGTTTTTTAAGTGCCTATAGTAGAACATGGATCAGTGGTGGTGCCTGGCTGATATAAGCATTTGCAACACTTGCTTGGGTAGCATGCTCAAATGGCTGCAGGATTTGAACCACACTGTCCATTAGGTGCCACTGAGCCATAGTGATGGACAGGGAGGATACCTCATGATCTTTGTACAGCATGGTAAAGTCCATTAATACCTTATATTGCTCAAACAGGCATTCAAGCACGCGTACAAAGTGGAATTCTACCACATGGCCCCTTCCTGCTTTAGGCGATGCTGTGGAATTCCATTTTTTACCTGATGCTGTTTCAGTTCATTCCAGACTTTGGTGGAATGGTTAAAATAGCCACACAGGTGATGTGCAGCTGTGACCATATCATCACTGTCCTTATTATTCTTGATATAATCTCACACAACTGAATTAAGGCAGTGTGCAAAACAAGGAACATGATTATATGACCCATCTTCAATTACCTTAACAACATTATGGCTGTTATCGCTGGCAATGAACTTGACTTTCATGCCCAGTGACGTCAACAAATAATCAATTTGTGCCTGAAGCTCGGTCAGTATGGTCATGGAAGTGTGTTGCATGGTATCTATGCTAGACATGCTGAGTGTGGCCTGCTGATGTACACCACATAGTGGGAAATAATTTAGGCAGGAAGGAGAATTACAATAATTTGAGGGAGAGTTAGAGAAACAAGCCCAATGGCATGTTTTACACACATATGAGGAGGCAGCACCTGGCCTACTGCTCCACATATCTGTAGCTAGATGCACACGGTCTACTGCAGAATGACTAATGGCATGGGACACCACACTACACTTTTAATGTCATTAAACAGTTCTAGGACAGCTTTCATAGAAAATTATGTATCGGAGGGAAGGTTCCACTTCGGAACTGCTCTACTCATCAGGTGTCAGAAACCAGGGGTTTTCCACAAATGAATATGGCAACATATCTACTGCCAGCATTTGGGCTAAACAAGCACTCAGTTCATGGGGGACTGGGTGGTTATGGTGGAACTTAGTTTCCTTAAAAAGTGCATCTGAAATCTTTGGTTGCACAAGTGGGGTCGATGCAACTGGTGTGTTTGGTGTTACACTTGAACAGGTAATATCATGCTGATACTACCTGCACATGGTGTCATGCATTTCTCCTTTGTAAAGTACCCACAAATACCAGTAGCCAGCTTACTGATTTTATTGATGGGGTGCTGGTGGTTAGTGGTTTAAGTGTGTTGCAGCTGCTGCTACTAGTGATATTACTACTAGTAGTGGTAGCTATGCTGATGTCTTTCTGCCTCAAAAGCATGGAGTCATCATAGTCATTTTCATCCTCATCTTTCCCCATGCCCAGAAAATGAAATAGGTCACCTGAAACCCATCTTTGCTTCCTGCTCAGGCTTTTCACATAATTAAATGTTTATAGAAATAAATGTTTAGTTGTCATGTAGTTACTTGGCTGGTTGTCCCAAGCCTTCTGAAAGGTTAGCCATGACTGACTGTAGCTTTGCATACCTGGCAAATTGCAATGCTAGAATCTTTGGGCTCTGTGACAAGGAAATCCCACACTAAAGAGATGGTGCTGCTGCTGCTGCTGTTTGGGTACTGTGCCTGTGCCTTCTGCTGCACAATATGTGGAGCTTCAGCAGTATGAACTGTATTGACTGTTACTCCACCTATTAACTTACCATCATGCACCACTCTTGCACTGCTATCTAACCCAGCACTGTTCCCTGTGGCTTATCAGATACAGCATAAGCTGATGTTTTTGGAGCTTTTGAGCTGCCTGACTTCACAAACCCTGCATTCTGATCCTCATACTGCTCCTCCTCCTCTTCCTCAAGTTCCTGCTTCCTCTTTGGTTTCTTAATACCAATTTTGGGGGCATCAATCGATGGCATCCAGTCCTCATCAAGGACAGGATAATCCAGATGAGAACAAAAATCACTGCTGGCAAGATCTATATCAGGGGAGTCTACTAATTCTGTATCACGCATATTCTGTCCTTTGGGGTCACTGACTGGATCAGCTACAGCCACAACTGCATCTAGTGATACATCAGCATTTTCTTCAAGCATCTCTTTCTGAGAGTTATCAATATGTAACATTTGCTCTGAAAACTGTCAGAATCAAAGGAGGCCTGATCAGACTCCTCAATTAAATCAGGTTGGGACATGATCATCAATGCAGCTACCTCACTAGCTGACTGCTTGCTGGTGTGTTTAGGTTTCAGTCACTTGTACATCACCACCATGTACATTTTCAGCAGATGTAACATCAGAACTCTGATTTCTTGAAGAAGTGACCACCGTAGATGCAACTAAGGACTGCAAGATGCTTGCCAGATGCCGCTACTAGTTTTATGCCCCCACCTGCAACTCTTCCCTTGACTTAACATTTAAAGAGTTTACATTCCCTACTCCCACTAACATATCCTGAACTGCTGCTCTTCTTCATCTTGACTTTGCCACAAAAACAATTTTTTTAATACAATAACAGCAGGTTTTGCTTCAACTGTAAGATTTTTTGGGGTGCACACATAAATACCTCTTACTTTGGGACTGAGTTTGATTAATATTATACTAGAATGGATAGTATACTAAAACAATAATTTGATCAGATTATTCTCTGTCAAAAAATGAATTATCAAATCTTTCTCTTCAGCAGAAATTTATCTTTAATTTTCCCCCTTAGTTTGGGACTGAGTGAGATTAATACAGTACTGGATAGAAGTATACAAAAAAAAAAAAAAAAACAGAACTTCAGTCAGATTACTCTCTGACAAAACAGAATTATCAAATATTTCTCTTCTGCTTGACTTTCTTTCTGACTCTCCCTCTTAGTCTGGGACTGAGTGAGAAATGTACTCCAGGAAGGTATACAAAAAAATAGAACTGTCAGATCATTCTATGATATAAAAAATAAAATAAAATATTTCTCTTCTGCTTGACATTATCTCACTCTCTCCAGCACTCTCTCTGCAACTGCCCCTCTCCCACTGGCTTAAAAAAATCACAAGACTCCTGGGACAGGATTCTCAAAGAAAGCCAAAACTCCTGCAGCTGCAGGAAAAAGGCCTGCAGCACTGAGGAAATGCAGTTGCATGGTATTCACAAAGAAAACCACCACAGCTGCATGTTTCTGCAAAAAGTGCTGCAGATGTGGTACTTTAGGGACTGGATTCGCAAGGCTTTCTGAAGGTGCAAAACCTTCCCTAAGCCCCCAAAACTGCCGTAGCTATGGAAAAACAGTGAAAAGTGCTCTGTGTGCTATTCACAAAAACCTCTGCAGCTGTGGAAAAAACATTAAAAACACTACGGACTATGGAAAAAGGTGCAGCTGAGGAAGTGCCTGAGGAAAAAAAGGTGTTAGATAAGTAAGGCACAGCCCATCAAAGGCTATTCTCAGCCAGGTTTTTTCTGAAGTTGCGGAAAAAATGTTACACACATTGGAGCAAGGTTTAACCCTCCCATAGCAAACTTCAGTAGTACCCCTACAATCGAAATTAGTTATGGTGGAGGTGAGGCACAGGTAATAGCATTCCAGTGGATACAGCAGTGGCTGCTGTTACAGCAACAATAGCACACAGTGCCATGAGATTGCATCAGACAACAACCACCAGACCCAGTGCAGCCCATGAATGAGCCCCACAGGCAGTAGAACCTGACCAGCCTGCAGTGACTGCTACTCCTGTAGGCAACAGAAACACCCCAGGGAGGGACAATCAGTAGTGAGAGTCGGCCACTGTGGTGCCATGGTAGTACTGGTACCTGTGGTGCTGCAGTGGTCCAGTTCAGGGACTGGTTGCTGGTGCCTTTGTGGGTGCTTTTAGTTTCTTGCTATGGCAGTAATGTTAAAGTCTGCTGCCCCAGCTAATTGTTCACTGTTGCTGTGCCTCCTATGCCATTCTCCGTAGCTGCGGATCCACAGTTGTGGATTCGCAGCACTTGCACAATTTCTGCAGCTGCTAAATTACTGCACCTGTGGCATTTTTTTCGTAACTCCACAGCTGCACTGGTTTTCTTTGTGAATACCACACAACTATGTTTCTGCAGTGCTGCAGGCCTTTTTCCCACAGCTGCAGGAGTTTTGTCTTTCTTTGAGAATCCTGCCCTAGCAGCCGCAGAAATTGCGAGTGCTGCGAATCCACAACTGTGGATCTGCAGCTGTGGAAAACAGATTAGGAGGCACACAACAGTGAACAATTAGCTGGGGCAGCAGACTTTAACACTGCTGCCATAGCAAGAAATTAAAAGCACACACAAAGACACCAGCAACCAGTCCCTGAACTGGGACTACTGCAACACCACAAGTACCAGTACTACCATGGCACCACAGTGGCCGACAGCCACTGCTGGTTGACCCTCCTTGGGGTGTTCCTGTTGCCTACAGGGGTAGCAGTTGCTGCAGGCTGGTCAGGTTCTGCTGCCTTTGGGGCTCCGTCATGGGCTGCACTTGGTATGGTGGTTGTTGCTGTTGCTATTTCAGGGCACTGTGTGCTATTGTTGCTGTAACAGCAGCCACTGCTATACCCACTGGGATTATATTACATGTGCCTCACCTCCACCATAACTAATTTCAAATGTTGGGGTACTACTGAAGTTTGCTGAGGGAGAGTTACATCTCACTCCAATGTGTTTAACATTTTTTCCGCAACTGCAGAAATAAAACTGGCTGAGAACAGCCTTTGAGGGGCTGTGCCTTACTTATCTAACACCTTTTTCCTCAGGCACTTTCTTAACTGCTCTTTTTCCACAGCCATAGTGTTTATTTCTGCAGCTGCGGAGGTTTTGTGAATAGCACTCTGAGCAATCTCCCTTTTTTCCATAGCTACTGCAGTTTTGTGGACTTAGGGAAGGTTTTGCACCATCAGAAAGCTTTGTGAATCTAGCCACCGATCTTGAAAACACCACCACAACAAAAACTAAGACAATTAAAGAAAATATAGGCAAAACACAATTTCAAACACACAAGCACACTACCATTTACTACCAATATGTAGTCAATCTAGTCGGCTACAAATATTTTTAGAGGTTTTTGAAGCAGTTTTCTGTTTAGCAACAAATAACTTAGCAGAGTAGAACCTTCTCTCTCAGATGCCTGTACTAATCTGCATGGAGCAGAAGGAGTCACATTACTACATTCACTGTTGTCACATGACTCAGAGGAAGCTAATTGGTGCCAGTATGTCTACGCAGGGAATATCATTCCTCAGATGTATGTTCCAAGAATTACATGTGCTTCAATAGTGAATTCAGAAAGAGCATAAAAGTTACTTTATCACACAATAGTGAAATTTGGTACTCATTGTTCATTCTCAGGAATAACAGATCAAAATTATTGTGTTTTTTTTCCATATTAGGCAATGGCATTGACAGCAGGAAGCCTGAATTCATGGAGGAATGTTTCCACAGAAATATAATAATCATCCACGGAAAATTAGTCTGTGGAAATGGTTTCACAAACATTCTGTTGTAGAGATATGCAGAATTTTGCCATCCCGCTGTTTGCAAAATTCCACGGAAACAGGTGGACAATTCCACATAGCCCTACTGTCTGACCATCCTGTTTGCTTCCCTAGTTTTTATTTGGTATCCTGTCTTCATCATCTGCTTTCATTCCTTGTACATGGTAAAAGTATTTTTCTTGGCACTCACTGCTTCTTTGACCCTTTATGAAAAACATATAGGTCTCCTGTGCATGTTTCATTTTGTAACAATTCTCATGCTTGACTTTGTTGCCTCATGGTCCCCTTAATTGTTCCCCATCTTTTCTCTACACCTCTGATGCTGTTCACTCTGGTTAATTTGTCTCAAACCACCTCCCTCATCTGGTTGAAGTCTGCTCTTTTGAAACCTAGAACTCCAGTTTTAATTAGGGAATTCTGGTCCCGAGGGCCAGCCTGAGCCAAATGGAGTTTTATTTATTTATTGAAATATTTTACTAGGAAGGCACACTGAGCAACAAGTTGCCCATCTCCGTGTGACCTGGGGGTAGGGAACAATGGATAGAATACAGAGAAATGTTACAATGTTGGAGGACAATTTGCTTACTTGCATACAATGAGAGCAGGAGGGATTATAGGTGGATAACATTGGCTAACAATGCAACAGATAAGTATAGTACATATAGCAAAATTGGCAACAGTTGGTAACAATGAACACATACAATAGCTTGGCAACAGTATGTAGCACTAGATGGTAAGGTGGCCCAATAGTAATTGGTAGCCATTAGTGTAACATAGATATTCAATATGTACAGTGATTAGAGTAAAGAAATGAAGAATGGGAGGAGGGAACGAAAAATTGTGGAAGGTTGAATGGAAGAAGGGAATGGAAATTTACAGAGAGATGCAGACAGAACATGATTTTTGAGGCAAACAGAGACAACAGGGTGGACTAAAGTGCATATAAGAGAGATATGGGGTAGGTTATAACTGCTAAATTGAGTATAGGGGAAGGTCAGTGTTAGGCTATTTAAACCAGAAGGGGAGATAGGAGAAGAGGAGAGGTAGAATGTGGCAGGGTGATGAGAGAAAGAGGTATTGTAGGTGGGGATATCCAAGGGGGGAAGGGGCATTTAAAATTCAACAGGCATCCTGTTATCCCTATCTGGCAGGGTGGTGGACACCCCTACTGTAGTATCTATATATAGTGAGATAGAGGAGAGTGTTGGGGGAGGGATGTTGTGGGAGGGGTAGCAGAGGTAGTACCCCACCAGTGTGCTGGGTGACCCTGCCTGAACAAGGCAGTTATCTAGTAGTGACTGAGAGAGTGCAGTAAAAGAAGATAGAGGGGAAAGGGAGTAAAGTTGTTGCTCACCGTGCACTATGGATCCTGCCTGCAAAAGGCAGTGACCAAGCTCACAGGAGTGAGCTAGATTAAGTGTAGAGAAAGAAAGGGGAGGAACATTTTAGGAGGAGGGAGAGTAGCTGCAAGGAGGAGCATGATCAGAGGAAACAGGAGTGGTGGGCAGCAGGGCATAAGGAGTCCAAGTAGAGGTCAACCATAATGGGGTAGCACCCACCAGTGTGTTGGTGACTCTGCCTGCACAAGGCAGTGATCTAGCAGTGACTGAGGGGTGAAGTAAAGGAAAATAGGTGAAAGGGGGTAAGTTGTTGCCCACCAAGCGCTTATGGATCCTGCCTGCACAGGCAGTGATTGAGTTCACAGGAGGGAGACAGATTAAGGGTAGAGAAAGAAGGGAAGGGACACTTTAGAGGAGGAGAGTAGGGGACAAGAAGGAGCACAATCAGAGGGAAATAGGAGTGGTGGGGAGTATGCATATGGCAATATGGGCTTAGGGTAAATGGCAGGGGATTAGGGAGGGTCATGGCAGGCATAGGAAGGGGTAAGAAAGTTCTTGAGGGCAGAGGTAATGGAGTAGCAAGAGGATGAGTGGCAAATTTGAGGGGGAAGTGAATTCCATATTTTTGGGAGGTGATAAGAATAACTCAATTGGCCAATAAGGGTGGAGTGGTGTGGGACAACCATGGTTTGTGAGTCCATAGATCTTAGGGAGTGGGAAGGATATGGGGTGGTTGTAAAGGTAGGGGAGAGATAAGAGGGAAGTTCACCCAGCCAGTGCTTGGAGGTGAATTCTGCACAGTGAAGAGAGATGTTGGTTTGTCAGAGAAGGTAAGGATGGGGTATCATAGAGATCACAATGATGAGTGCAGAGGGGGACATCAAGGGCCAAACTGCAAAAGGAGTTGAAAAGAGAATCTAGTCTGGCCAGGGAGGACTTAGGGGCAGCACCATAGACTACGTCACAGTAGTCGAAGATAGGTAGGATCATCTTCTGGACTATCTCACACCTAACCATGGGTGGGATACAGGCACAGTTCCTGAATAAGGCACCGAGCTTGAGACACAATTTTTTCTGAATGGCGTTGATATGACCAGAGAAGTTCAGGTGTTGGTCCAGTCAGACACCTAAATACCTGAAGGAGGATGTGTCCTTGAGTAAATTCCCATCAAGGGTGTGGAAGGATGGTAGAGAGGGAAACCTGATGTGTCTCTGCCTGGTGCCAAAGGTCATGTAGACTGTTTTTTTTGGTGTTGAGAGATATTTGGTGGTTTGCAAACCAATGCTGAACTTTGTCAAAGTCATGCTGCAAGTTGGATGCGACCTTGGTGGGGCAGGAGCCAGGCTGTATCATCAGCATACATGTGAATGGAGGAGAATGAAGAGCAGGTGGACAGGAGATCATTTAGAAAAACAGAGAATAGTATGGGGCCTAACACTGATCCCTGGGGGATGCTAGTTCTTATCGGGAGGGGTGAGGAAATTTGCATCAGATATCTTGATTGATTGGGTTCTGTCAGTGAGGTATGCCTTGAACCAGTCTGTGTCTAAGGGGGATATCCAAACTGTTGATAGGGTGTCAAGGAGAAAGGAGTGAGAGACTGTGTCACAGGCTTTGGCCAGACTGACAAAAATGGCTGAGGTGATTTTGCCATTGTTCATTCCCATGAGGACAGAATCAGTGAGCTGAAGAAGGGAAGTGGTGGTGGAGTGATTTTTCCCTGAAGCCAGACTGATAGGGGGAAGAGGAAGGGGCTGAGTTAAGCGGTGAGCTAGGAGAGCTAGTGTTCCTGAAGTTTGGCAATGGTAGGGAGAAGAGAGATGGGGCAGTAGCTGCCAGGGAGGTAGGGTATCCGCCTTGAGAGGGAAGGACCGCTGCATGTTTCCATGGGGAAGGTACTGAGGCAGTTGAGAAGGAGAGGTTTAGGGTAATAGAGAGTGGGTAGGAGATAGCTGGGGATGAGAGGGATAATAGTTTAGGATCAAGGCCATCTGGGGAGGAGCCTTTTGAAGGGTTGATAGCTAGCAGGACATTTAGGGTGTCATTTGGGGAGACAGTAGTGAAGGAGAAGGGTGAATTGGGAGGGCTGTTCATAGGCAATAGGAAGGGGGAGAAGGAGGGGAATAGTTTGGGAGGGATTGAAGTAGCTCATCAGCACAAGTGGTATAAAAGGAGCTGAATTCAGTAGCTACTGCAACTGGATCGGAAATGAGGGTGGCATTTATCTTAAGTATAGGGGTGGATGGACATGATGGGGGATTAAAGAGGGCATAAACCACTCTCCAGATCTTGGAGGGGAAGTTGATGTTTGTTGTGAAGGTAGATTTGAAGTATTCTGTTTTGGCTAGCCTGGTAGCCCGGAAGCAGGCATTATGGAGTTTTCGGTAAATAAGAAGATCATTTGGAAGCTGGGAGACTTTGTGCCATTTCCAGGCCTAGTCACTGGCTGTGTGGCAGGCTAGTAATTCAGGGGTAATCCAGGGGAGGTGATGACCTCTAATCCTTGTTTGTTTTAGGGGTGTGAAAGCATTCCAATATGATAGAAAGATGTCTTTAAAATAGATTAGGGCTTTATCAACTGAGGAGGTGCTTTCTAGAGGGGACCTGTCTGAGAGGGCAAGACTATGCAGTACAGGTTCAAATTCTAGGGATTTATAGATCTGTATTTGTAGTGTTTTATGTGGGGCATTAGGGCTGTGAATGTTTCTGACCGGGACAACCAGGTTGTGGTTGTTGAGAGCATCCAGAAGGATGCCAGAGGTGATGATTCTGTGGGAATGGGAAGTTAGGGCCCAAGCAAGTAGGGAGTGGTTTTGGGTCTTGTGATTAGGGTGGGTGGGTTCTGTATTAGTTGTATGAGGTTGAAGGCACTGATAGCATTTCTTGTGGTAGGTGTTGTTGGGGGTATCCAATTTAAATTGTGGTCACCAAGGATGTAAAGCTCACCAGATTGAGAGAGAGAGAGAAGTAATAGAAGTTAGGAGGTCAAGGGAGACAGCGGGCGCTGGACATTTGAACGGCAATAGATACCGACTACAAAGATTGGGAGTGAAAAATGGAGGGATACATTGCTGGCTAAGGCATCATGGATTGCTGGGTTGGAGGAGGAGAAGACTGGAAAGTATTGGAGGGAGGCGTGGATATACATGGCCACTCCACCACCCCTGCCTACTCTGTCTTGCCTTAGGATGGAGTAACTGGGGATGGAGACCGAGTGGTCAGAAATCATGCTCTTTAGCCATGTTTCTGTTATAATTAGAATGTTTGGTTTCTAGGCATCAACCATGGCTTGCAGGAGGTCTAATTTCTGAAGTAGGCTATGAATGTTTAAGTGTAATATCTTGAAATCATTTATGAGGGCTGTTGAGGTAGGGGTATGGGCAGTGGCAGTGGGGAGATGGCAGGGTTAAAAGAAGTAGCAGGACTGAGGTTGGAGTGGATGTCCCCTGAGGCAAGTAATAGTAGAGCTAGGATGACGAAGTGTAGCTTCATGGATTTGGGAGGTATAGAGCAGCAAAGAAATTTGGTAAAGTTAGTAGGGATGCATGTGGAATGATGCAGGAATGAGACCAGAATATGTTGGGGGGGCAGGACAATAGCATGAGACAGGAGGTTTGAATAGATTTGGAGTTATACGGCCCTGGGTTGGGGAAAAACAGGAGGGGTGGGTAGGGAGAGGGTAAGAAATAAGGTTGGGGGAGGAGTTAGAAGAGAGAAGGATTTGAGTGAAGGGGAAACATCCTTAGAGTCAAGGAGCAGAAAGGGGCCTGACTTTGGTAGGTAGTAGACTACAACAAGGAGGTGTAGTTGAACAGAGTTGCTTTGCTACTGAGGTGGAAGGGGTGCAATGCTTAAAATAAAGCTTCCTCATGTATCCAGCTGAATAGCCTGTAGTAGGGAAGAAGAATGTGAAGGATGCTTGCTTAAGTATATACCCTCTAATGGAAGAGCTATATAACCTGCTAATGGGGAAGCAGGTACTAATGGAGAGGTAAAGAAATTCTGGTATTGTGGATCCAGGTATTACCCCTTTAAGTGCTTTGCTGTAGCTCTTAGATGCTTCCCCTTTAAGAGGGAAAGTGAAGTGTAACCAAATAGGAAGTGAGTGGTCTCTCAGCTCTGGTAGTGTATTTAATAAAGGAAGGGGTTGGGTGGGCTGAAAAATCACCCAGAAGTCGGTTCAGGTTAGGCAAATGCTGCCCTGCACTGTACAGCTCACAGAAGTGTACAACTGAGTGAACTAGGAAACAAAGAGATCAAGACTTCACTACACAGCTGCTAAAGGAAGAAAAGTCAAAGGTCAGTGTTTCTCTGCAGTCTTATGCCCTAGTCAATTGATTTCAGCACTGGCTGCAGCATTGGGCAGGAAACCAATATCAGTGCTCCAGGGCCATCTGGAACCATTCAGGTCCCACAGTGATGGGTGCCAGGTATTCATTTAGAAAAGGGAGGAGGGGGTGCTGATGAGCAGCTGAAGAGATAAGTGTCTTGACCTTGCTCCGCCTCGCTGAGGATAATAAATATAATTAACTAACTATTCGCTTTTAACCTTGGTTGCATTTGGGTTATAGTTAACAGTTAAGACTGAGCAGTGAAGGAAAATGGACAAATACCTGACCCCGAGTGCAGGGAAAATTCAGATAACAGCTGGCAAAGTGGTGAAGACAAATGCAGCCTGTGTGTATCCTGAGTGCCAGAACATGATTTCCTTTTCTGCTGCAGAGGTGAGCCCCCTTGGCCGAGAGCTCACGGGCCAGGTCCTGGCTGCCTTGGAGCCACATTTGTGCAAACTTGAGTCAAAAATTGACGATAAATTACAGGAGGTACTCACCCAGGAGACTTTGCAGGCCACTCACATCACAGAAGCTGAAGAGAGGCTCTCATGGCTGGAGGATGATACCGAGGAGGTGCCTGGGGGGAGATTCTGACACTACAAAAAAGAGCTGGAGGAGATGAAGGATGCAGTAGACTATCAGGAAAATTATCACCGGAGGCAAAACTTATGCCTTAGAGGTTTGCATGAAGGGACAGAAGATGGAAGTGCTTTGGAATTTTGTGCAGTCTCCTTACCCAAGTTACTGGCTCTTGATGTTAAAAATGGGAAGCTGAAATTGGAGCGGGCACACCACAAGGTTATACATAGGCCACCGTCGGGGCAACCCTCATGCCATATTATCATGAGATTTCACCACTTCCAAAACAGGGAAGCAGTTTTGCGAGCGTATAGGGAGAAAGGCCGGCTGGAGTGTGAGGGCCACAGGTTGTTCCTATCGCAGGATAATTTGGCAAGACTTCTTAAGAGAAGAAAGATGTTTAATGAGGTTATGGCCACTCTACATGCAGCAAAAGTGGAGAACTTCATGGTATATCCTGCAACCTTAAAGATCAAACATAAGGGATCAGTGTTCTCATTTTGGGATGTTGAAAAAGATGAAAATTAGTAGAGGAACCGTGGAACAAGATAGGCTGAATATTGTGTTGCTGCCAAAGAGATATTGTTTTGTTCTGCTATGGGGCCTGAAAAGTCAATGGGCTCTATAGGTCTGCATCTGATGCTATGTTACACTTTAGTTGTGGTGTGTGCCCAGACCCTGAATGGGAAAAGATGGGAAAATATCTGAATGGACTGGTACCTTCATTTTCCTTTTTTCTTAATCCCAAGTATGTGACCAGGAGATATAGCGGATAGACATCTGAGTTGCAAGGACATTCGAAGGACCATGAGGAGAGGTTTGGGTGTACTTCAGCAGGGAGAGCTATTTATTCTGCCAAATGTCACCTATTATGCACCGCTCTTTACTCCTCATGGATGTGTAGATTCTTCTGGGGGTGCTTATCAGCATTCTTGGAGGATTTATTGGTATGGACTGTTTCCTTTCCCATGCTCCATCTTTGGAGGTGCAGGGGGTTATCGATGAAGCTACTGAACAACCCATGCTCCGGGAGCAGGAGGTACAGGGGGAATCCAGGGCTTGCAATGGAACAATCATCCTAGAGGCATGGAGGTGAACACTTAACCTGCTGAGGTGCCTGCAGTTGGAAAAGAGAAGGGAGGCAGTATGGTGGTTGGAGGAGTGTGGAGGGGTGGAGCTGAACCTTTCATCATTTGATTAACTGCATTTGGCGGTGTTTCAGTCTTCCTGGAGGGCCTCTCAAGATGGACTGTTATCTGCTTTCCTGCACTCTGATCTCGGATGTGCAGGGGGATATTCATGGAACCCTTGGTGACAGGGTTGGGGAAGGGGAAGTGGACTTAGTACTCCACAGGGCAACTATGCTGTTGGCTGGAGAATTAACAGGAGGAATGGGTGGTTGCAGGTGAAGAGGAGTACCACACCATAGGGCAGGGGGGCTGATTATGTGGGGATTGGAGATAAGCATTTAACATATATTGGGACTGATGCATAGGGGTCTGGGCACTACCATCGATATTGTCTATTTTTCATTGCTCACTGTTTACCATTTTTGCTAATATAGGGTAACAACTATGGATTTGATATTCTGAAAATGTATCAGCAAAGTGTCAAGAAACCTGGGGGGGGAGGGGTAAGACATGGACTATTAGGGGGAACGTTTCTGACACTTTCAGCGAGTTTTGCGGTTAGTGTCTGAAAGTGTGGGACAAGGGGGATGGGATGGGGGTAGGGGGTCATGGAGATTGGGTTTTAATATGGAATGGTATTCTGGGAAACAAGGGAGGGTGGATGATACAGAGAAAATGGAAGGGAAACAAGGAATGATGAGTATGAAAGGGAAAGTTGGTATAAGAATTTGGGGAGGTGGGGAGGGCAATAAGAGTTGGTTATGAGGTTGGGGGGGTAGTTTGTTATTAAAGTTGTTAAAATGATATTGCTGTTCTACTGTTCAAATATCTGTTCACATCCAAAGGTGTTTGGTGTTACAAGGTCAATGGAACACTATGGGGACCATGGAAAAGGGATCTGCCGGGGCATAATTGTGAGGGAGAGTCTGCTTAATGGGAAGGGTGGGAAAAATGGAAAGATTTTACTATATGTAATGGCTAGGAGGCAGGATCTGACTATATGCTCCTGTAATGTGCAAGGGATAGCGACCCCAGTAAAACGTACAAGCCTTATGATGGCACTCAGGAGGCAGGGTGTGCAAGTAGCCCTGTTACAGGAAACACACCTCACAGCACCAGAACATGGGAAATTGGTACAGGGATGGGTGTAGAAATGCTTTGCAGCATCTTATAAGGCTCACAAGCATGGGGTCACTATCCTTCCTATACAAACATCTTCCATTTCAAGTGCAGAGGGTGGATAAAGACCAAGTGGGTGGAAGGTATGTCTTTGTGATGGGAGAGCTCTGGGGGGAACAAATCACATTTGGAAGCATATATGCACCGGCAGTATTTGATTCAACTTTTTATGGCTCCCTCCTCTTGCTTCTGGTCTGGGAGCAATTCCCGGGTCTTGTTATGGAAGGGGATATGAAATGTACCCTGGATCCGTTACTTGACCACTCTCGAGGACGTGGCTGGAAGAGTGAAGAAATATCCCAATAGAGATTGGGAATGGTAGATTTGGGGTTGATAGATGGCTGGAGAGAGGCAAACCCAGGGGTTAAAGAATTTACATTCTATTCCAACCCACATGGTACATGGTCACAAATAGACTATCTGTTCGTATTGCAGGATTGGTATGGGAGAGTACAGGGGATACAGCACAGTCCTATTCATGTCTCTGTCCATGCCATGGTGATTTTATCACTGAGCATGAATGAGCCAAGGGAAGGACCCCTTCCCTGGAAATTCCTGACATACCTTTCAGAGGACAAGGAATTTAAAGAATATCTGGAAGAGCAATGAAAGGCCTATATGGCAGCAAATGCAGACTGCCCTACATCTAAGGCCATTATTTGGGATGCAGAGAAAGCATACATGAGAGGGATGATAATCAGATATGTGGCTGGGTAAAGTAGTGGAAACAAGAAAGCAGTTGGAATTGGAGGCCAAGGTAAGGGAACTAGAGAGGCATGCTGCAAGAGGGGAGGAGCAGGAGGAGGTACGGGATTGCCTGAGAGTGGTAAGGGAGACCTTGACTGCTCTGTTCAGTGGAGAAGTTAGGAAGACATGGGCATTTTGCAAGAAGCAGCTTTATGAGTGGGGTAACAAGCCGGGACCGATGTTGGTTAGACTAATGAGGGGTGTAAGTGTCTCATGCATATTACTGCAATCAAAGATTGGGAGGGAAATGTGCATAAACAGCCACAGAAGATAAGGGAATGCTTTAAAGAATTTTATAAGAGACTGTATCAGATGGAAAGGGGGGCCAGAAGGACATGTTGTCAGGCTTTTTGGAGAATACAGACATACCCGAAGTATGCAGAGAACAAAAGAAATGTTAAATGGTCCCATTACAAAAGCAGAGGTGCTGCAGGCAATTCAGAGATTAAAGAGTGGGAAGGTGAGTGGCCCGGATGGTTAGTCGGTGGAATACTATAGATGTATGGCGACTCACTTGGTCAACCCGTTCTGTGAGACCTTTCAGCAGACTGAAGGGGAATCTCTGGAGCTTCCGGTTACCTTCTTGGATGCTGTGATCTGTTTGATCCTGAAGGCCAGGAAAGATTCTATGGACTGTGCAGCATACAGACCAATATCGCTTCTGGACAGAGAGAGAATAAATGAAAGTGCACAAGCACTGAACTACTCAATCTTCATTCATCCTAAATCATACTCATAGGAACCCAGAAACTCTGAATTTTAAAGCTTTGCCTGTTGTCTGGAGGAGCAGTGAGCGACACACACCACACACCACTCCACACAGTATAAAAACGTGTATGTCCAAGAATCCCATGGACACACAGACTTTTCAATTGCCACATTCCTCCCTTCCTCCTCCTGCAGCACCTCTTTCCCTTGGGGTGAGCCTTCTTCCTTAATGTGCCTTTGGTTTCAGGGGTAGAGATGGGAAAAGTCAACAAACTTCTCTCCACAAATTAATTTGTAAATTTTGAGGAATTCATGAAGCACAATTTGCAAAATTCTTGAAATTCACATATTGTGAATTGCAATTTTTTTACTGTGAAGTGCAGAATTTCATTACAAAGTGCAGAACTTCACCCACATACAGTAGTTCGTCACTTTGTAGTAAAATTCCACACTTGTGGCAAACACTTTGTAATTAGGGCAAAGGTGAGGTTTCCCAGGTCTGGGGAAGCTTCACTGAGCTCTGCAAAGTGGCAAATTTTGCCACTTCGTAAACTTCACTGCAAAGTTTTACTGCCACATCACTGAGAAACATCAAGCAATTTGGATTTGTTGATATACATTAAAACTTGTAGGCTCTACCCAAGGCTATTGGAAAGTTCCAGTGCAATCAGTTTAAGTCTATTTAATAGCCAAGGGACATCACTACCTTAACCCAGTGGGTGGCCCCCAGAAATATTTAATAACTGGAGGACTGGAGCCCAAGTCTCTAGAAGGCAAAGTACCATTCACCAGAAGACAAAGTAAAATGCCACCACTTCATATAGAGCCAAAAGTTAAAGATTTCAGGATAAAAGGCTGAAAGCATTCCAATGTCACAGAAAAAAACAATGTAGCTCCAATGATGTGTGAGAATTTGATTTGTCTGGAACAGAATAGGGTTGCATAAAAAAAAAAAATGAGCAATGACTAATTGAATTCTCCATCCATCTAAAACCTGAATTCTCACCATGTAGAGTCTATATAAAGCCATAAAAACAATATAAAGTTGTAGGCAAATTCAAGCCAAACAGTGCTCACAAGCATGTGGCAGTCATCTTATCTGTCTGCATTTATTTATTCATTTCGAAGATGAACTTATGTATTTACAATCAGGTTGTTGTGGATACGACTTATACAATAAAGTTGCAGAGGGTATCTTAGTGTTTGGCGTTGTGTTAGGGTAGTCTGCTCCTCTGTACAGATGAGGCTATCGTAGATCAACTTTTGCTTAAAAAAAAACACTTCTGAGTTTTTTGTGAGAATTGTGTGTGTTTTTATTATTTTATGATTTTAATTTAAACTTTTAATTGAGCTTTTTATAGCAGAATTCTACTGTTTCCATATGCTTTCACTGCTACTGTGAATGCAGCAAAGGTTAATTGTTATTTTATCAAGCATTATTATTGCTATAATGTATGGCAGAGAATGATTATGGATGGAGTTCAAAAAATTCCTATCCTTGTTATGGTATCACTGTGATGTCCAGAGGTTATTATTCCCTCTTGGATATGTCACAATGATACCATTATAACGGGAATGGCTCTGCACATGTGTGTCTTCTGAACTACCACTAATGATGGACAGTCATGGTGGTGAGATCAGGCACTGAAGGAAAGTGGCAAAATGGATAAAAAAGTAAAGTAAGAACACGCTTTGCTTAACTGGCGCCCATATACTGTAAAACACAATGGATAGGCACCAGCTATCAACAATGCTCGGTTCCCATCTTGAGGTGTCATGCCAACTGTAAACCACTTGAGTTTCGCTATCAGTATTTACTATGTCATCATGACAACCTTCCGATGGAAACACAGCATTGTTATTAACTGGTTCCAATCCATTATCCTCTATGTTCTTCCATTGGTTCAATATCATCCAACAATATCAACACTGAAAAACAAATCGGGATACACCAAAAATCAAACTGATATGTTACAGTATCTTGAATGTTATCAGGAAGTCAATATGTACTGGCCCAGAAGAGAGAAGGTGGCTATGATAAAGATATACACATGTCTAAGTCATATTAACAAAATGGATAATAAGGACCTGTTCTCCAGGATTGAGAAAGCAGTAATGAGAAGGCAGAATTGGAAAATGGAAGTAGGGAACTTTTGTAGGGATATCAGAGTGTTTTTGTTCACTGAGAGAGTGGAAGAGCAGTAAAATAAGCTGACTAAAGGAGTGGTGGTGGCAGTAATCATAAAATGGTTCAAGGTTAGGTTGTACAGATTTATGGGTTTGGTAATGACAAAGGGGTAACGTAGGGGAGGAAAGTTAGAGCCATATTTTATTTATTTCGTTTTTGTTGACTGGTAAGTGCACTAGACAAATCCTGCCTATTTTCAGGCATGGCCTGGGGAGGGATACAGATGAATGCCAACTGACCTTGAACAGATTAAGCTGTTGGTGGTGTTTTGTTTTTTGTGAATGAGGGAAATTTGGCCAGGACACTGGGAAATTCCTTACTCTTTTGATAAGTGCCATGGGATCTTTAACAGCCACCTGAACTACCACCAATCCGGGCAGATGGGACCTCGGTTTAATGTCTCATCCGAAAGACGGCACCTCAGAAGTGCAGCACCCCTCTCATGCTGCACTACAGTGTCAGTACTGGGATAGTAACCCAAGTGCCAGATGTGGGAACTGAACCCACAGCCCTCTGATCTCCTGGCCTCAGAGATGAGTGTGCTACCTACTGAGCCACTGACACTGACATATGGTAGTAGGCTTATGGGATAATAAATAATATCAGCAATTCTCACAGGCAGACTAGATCAACTATAACTCATTTTCTGCTGTCACCTTCCATGTATCTATAATATGTACTTATGATATACCTTTGGGTGTCATAAACCTAGCTGCCCAACTCTGCGTCATCTGAGAAGATAGGCCTGACATTCTAGCATGTCCAAGAGCTATTCTGTAAAATGCTTTGGAGATTGTGGTTTGGAGAAAGTTGACTATATATATATATATATATATATATATATATATTCTTTGCATATTATTAGCTGGGGGGTTATTTGGAAGAGCTGGTGAGCCAGCCCACTGGTGCAGAGGTAGCACTAATGATCGCAACACCAACTACCCAGGTTTGGGAATGAGTTCGGACCATCTGAGGGCTAGCCAGAGGGAGGAGGAATGACCATCCCAGAAGATCTCCTCCTCTGAGAAGCAGGGAATATCACATCCCATTGCTTTACTGCCATCTGAATGACCTCAGGTGGAGGTGCAGTGAACAGCAATTGAAAAGGGGGACTACTAGAGCATGACTGTGGATTAGTTGCATTAGGCCTTGCTGGCAATCAGTCATGCTGCACGCACCTGGTGGGTGGGCGAGGATAAAAAGGGAAAACAGTGCGCTTAGTGTCAGGTAGGAGATGTGCCCTGGCAGCCCACTCCAACACCATATCTGAGCTGTGGCACTCTAGGATGAATCCCCACACATCCACCTCCACCCCCACCTCAGGTGGCCAGTTGTCAGAAGAAAAACCGAAGGAACTGAAGGTGTACATGGCTGCGGGGGTGGCGGAAGGGCAGCACAGAGGTGAGTCATGGGTGGGTAGGGGGATCTGGATGTGCCACAGCAGGACATCAATAGGAAAAGTAGCTAACACTGGAGGTAGCTGAAAGAGATTCCAGCCTGTGGCTGATAAGAGGACAAACAAAGAAAAAAAAAAAAAAAGGAAGAGCTGATGGAGGATGTAGTATTAGGTTGAGTCTAGGAATATAAACAGGTGGTTTATCAGAGAATCTTTAGCTAGGATCACTTTACAAGATAAACTGCACAAAGGACTGACATACTTTTTTTCTACTCAGGTCATTAGAGAATATAAATGTTTTACTGGAAAGTGGTTAAAACAATTGCCTCCAACCAATACAAAAGGGATTTTAATGCATGGCAAAAGAGATTTGTCAGATGGAGAAGTTGAAACATATTGTGATACTGCACAAAGGAAGCTATGGAGCAATAAATTGATATGGATAATATTTATCATCTCAGCTTCTAATTCTCATGGAAGTATCTTGAGATACAGAAGACATTAAAGTATATATGCAGAGCTGGAAACAACACTAGTATAAAATGATATAAATGACTCCTAATGATCTTGAGAGACCACATGTTTTTAGTCATTATAGTTTAGTTTAGTTAGATAGTTAGTTAGATAGCTAGTAAGTTGTTTTTTGGTAACCAGGTAAGCAGACTAGACAATTTGCCTATTTTGAAGTATGACCCAGAAGGGTACAGAACTAAATTTCATCACAGAACAAACAAATACAAAGAAAATTCAGAAAGCACACAATTCTAGACATAGGCCAGGAAAGGCACATAGTAAAACAATAGCAAATTACAGTTAGCACACAGTACAAAATATGTTGCTCAGGTATATTTTGAGATGTTAAGAATTTTGAGGCACAATAAAATTATGGAAATGTACTGGTACGTAGAGAAATAATGGACGATAAATTGCAGGAAGACATTGGTAGGTTGCAAGAGAGGCACATAAATGTATAGAATCTGGAACAAAAACAGTTGCAATTCATAGCTAATGTGAGATGAGCCTTTAGGAGCAGTTTTGAAGGATGACAGGGGTGGGAGAAATGTGGACCTTGGAGTGGAGGGAGTTTCATATCCTGGGGGCAAGTGAAGAAAAAGCCTGATCACCCACTTTGGTTCAATATTTAGGGACAACAGTGAGGTAGTGTCTGAGGATCTGAGACTGTACATAGGGCTAGCACCATGAAGTAGGGAAATTGAGGTGTCTGGGTGTCAGACTGGAGTAGTTTGTAGGAAACAACCTAGCATATAAGATCTGGAGGTAAGGAGATAGTCACCCTAAGAAAGAGTAGAGGAACAATGATGTGTGAGGCAAGGAAGATAGGGCAAAACATCAGATGTCATTGTAGGTGACATCCCATTTATGTAGTGAATATATGGGGGCATTAGTAAAGAGAAGTGAACTATACAGTAGGCGAAGCGAGCAAGATGCGTGGGAGATAACTAAGTGTACTTCAGCGCAAGAAATGGTGGAGGCAATAGTTAATGGATTTTATTAATTCTACATTCTAATGAATTTTATTAAGTCTACATTCAAGATTTGCCTGTTTCCCTGTACCCACCATCTTCCTGTCATTCATATAGTGCCAGTATAGTAGCTCTTCCAGGGTAGTGATCACTGAAACCATTAGAATGGCTAGCCTTGCCTCATAATTGAAAAGCAGAATGGACCCCAATCCTCCATGCCGTGTCATCATTTGGAAACCCTTACCTCATGCTGATTGGATCACATAACTGTCAGGGAAAGGACACCAATGCCACTGTATAGCAGCATCTGGTCAGCGGACCTTGGTAGGTGGAACTGAGGATCAACCAAGTATTCAAGAGAGGAATCTGACAGGAATTCATGATGACATTTTGACTGCCTCCCCAATGGCAGTGCCTGGTGTTGGTGTCTCCTTGCCCTTCTACCAATAGGCCCCTTTTACTGCTGATGCTGAAGGAGGGTGGAGAATAAACAAAGGTAGTTATGGTGCAGAATGGATGCTCAAGCCACCAGAGAATGAGACACTCACCTCAGAGAGAGCTTCTCAAGGGACAGCTTCTCTATCACCTGCCACTGCTAACTAGGACCAACCAGGGTTTGATGATGGATCTCCTGTTCCTCCAAACAGAAGATGGGCCCCTTGACTGCTAGGACACTGGAGTGAGCAAAGCACAGCATTTTGTTCTGAAAAATGGCTTATAATAAGTAGGAAATTAGTATTACTTGCTATACAATTCTAAATATTGTACCTGTTAAGGCATGCCTATAAAGGATATAAGTGATAAAAATAAAAAGAATTGAGCTTGCTCATTAAAACAATAAAACTTAAAAATATACTCAATGAATTATTATGAGAACATTTTTACAGAAAATTGAAAAATTCCCGAATTTAGATCAAATATATTAGACACTAGAAATCTGTATAATACTTTATGTAAAGTACTCCTGTCATGTGTAAATGATGCAAAAGATTAAAATCTTGTTTTAGTCAGTGTTTTTGCAATCACAAAAAAGTCTTTGATCGATGACTCTAAGGCAATGTAGTGACAACAAAGGGGAACACTTCAATTCAAGTAACTACAGGAAGCCTTGATAGAACATTTGAACAAAGTACAAAGGCCATGGAACTCGTGTTGTAAGTTTAATGGAAGCCAGATTAACCTCCATCAGTTGGAACAATGATAAGTTAGTCAGAGGGCATTTAAATACAAAATTGGCTGTTCTCTAGTAAAGTTCATCCAACTTTTTTAAATGAGATTCTGAAGCGGATAATGTTGCAGTCTGTATGGCTGAAATGTAGTAAAATAGCACATTGAACAAGCTAGGAATAAAGGAAACATCTAAAGATCTCATTATACTCCTTAATTAGAACAAAGTGCCTGATCCTCAACAGGCAAGAGATATACCCAAAAACTAATGAATACCTCCAGTGCAGAGCTCAGTGCCATGCACAGTATGTTCTATGCACAATGTGAAACCCACAATGTCTCTTGGTAACAACCACAGGTGAGGGGTCAGGTGTGGAAAGGCATTTAGTGGTATGGGGCTAGATACACCTAAATATAAACACACTCATGGAACAGCTCCTGATAACACCATAAAAGGTGATACTTATGCACGTGTGTACCTATGTGGAAAGGGGAAGTGTAGGTATCCTTGTGGTTGTACACTGGCATGCACCTACATCCAACCACAAATTAATGAGCCACAACCATGTCTGTGACACAGATTGGTGTGTATGACATGGCTTACGAGCTAATTCACATGGCCAGATATGTGCAGAAGCCATGTTGCAGAAAGACAGATGATGTGTGCATCCTGAACTTGCTCCCCACAGCTTGTGTCCACTTATAAGATCCCCAGAACACATGATGTGCTGTGTTCTAATGCACAGAGACACTATTGTGAGTGTATACACACCCTGCAAAGACCTTGCAAAGGGATGTGTAGGTGGGGCATGGCATAACAAGCTATAAATACAACATGCACACCATTGACCTCCCTGACCTTCTGCATATGTTAAATACAGCATTCGCCACATACTGCATGTGACTTCATACCATACACTAATGCCTGTACACTATGCAATGATCCATACTGAATAGTGTAGCCATTGTAATGCACTAGCTCTTTGATAGGTGGAGGGAGGAATATAGGGTGGTGGTCATGGTATAATGCATCACATTGCCAACAGCATGGGGCATATGAAATGATGAAGACAGAAGCCCTGACCACTGGCACCAACCCAATTTGTCCCTGAATCCTTCCACTTTGAGGGATATTTCTATAATGATGAAGCAGGGTAGTACTTGAGGGTGATCGACCCTTAAAGAGCTAGTGCACAGGCAGATTCTCACTTGTGTTGCATGTGACTGTTTGTGTAATGTTTGTCCCTGATGTCTGCCTCCTCCTGTCATTGCAGGGAAACCTCAGATACATATTTTCTCCCATGCTGTGGAAAAGGTGGGCCCACATGAAAGTCCTCAGTGTGACACAAAAATTGATCTAGACTCAGAGTGGCCATGGCAGGGTGACAAAGATGACTCAGACCTAAGAAGCAGATTTCAGTTAGTGGGGAAACCAACTGGAGACACAGCAGCTAAACACATTGCAGAAGGGGCCACTGCTGTTCATGGCCATTAGAACACTACACACAGTACAACATGGCATGACAGGTAAACAAGGGTGTGACACATCCCTGTAAATGGGACAAAAACATGGCACTTTATCCCAGGGAGACATGTGGGTCAAATCTGGGTGTAATGTGTCCTTGTTACGGGGGCAAACTCCCTGTTTCGTGTTGCTGTTTTTGCTTATTGTACCACATTGATGAATGTGACATTTATTATTGATACTGCATCCACTATGTCTGTATTTTGCTTCTGTAAGTCTGATTGCTATGATACTGGTTCTTGTGTGTGTATGGCGTGTATCGCATGCATGCACCTACACAGTGTGTGTGTGTGTTTTGCATTTGTTCACTGTGTGTGCTGTGTATGTGCATGTGGAGGGGACAGGCACTACTTTGTGGAGGTCTCCCACATCTTTAATGCACAGTCAGCCACTACTGGGTAGTGTTTGTTTCTGTTGTGTGTGCATTCTTACACACTTTTCAGACTATTATTTGCTGATTGCTACTCCAGAGCCCCAGTTCACTTATTATCAGGTCCCATGTTCCACACGTGAAAACACATGTGTGCTGTGGTTAGACATCAGTGTGAGTGAAATATGCATATGTCCATGAGCAACTGCTACTGAGCAGGCTGTAAGTGCGAAGCTATCCACACCTCTCTCTCTCTCTCTCTTACGCCTAGTGTGCACAGTGTTCTATGACATACAGATTTAGCTTGTGCCATATTGGTCCTTGTAAGAACAGATCCAGAAGCAAATGATTTGATACCTTTATTGGACCAACATAGATGTAACACAAAGAACAAAGTGCTTTAGCTTTGACCAACCCAGTCCTTTCTTGGAAGCTTAAATGACAGTTATTTAGAAAACTCCATCCTTTTAACACCAGATCATGCAGAAAAAAAGAAAACAATTCCCATTGGTTTAAAATACTCATTTAAAAATAACACAAGACACATCAGAGAAGCTGAAAAGTAACAGTTCAGCTTCAGCTGAAAAACCTCAAGGTCAGATGTGCTTAGAGCATAACATCATGCAAGGAGTGCACTGCACATAAATTAAAATGACTTAGAGGTACCTTCAGAGTAAGATAATGACATCTCGAAGCATAGATCTGTATAGCTCAATTAATAGTGCAGTTCATGAAAAGCAAATCCCACTTGGACTGTCATAACTGGTAAGTTAAAAATAAACCACACAAAATATAACTACAAAAATAAATATACATGACATACAAAGAGTTTAGTAAAGTTTACCTAACGCAAGCAATAGTTGAAAACATTATCCAGCTATACTCTCAAACTGGTTATTATGCTTTATAAACCTCAATGACTTTAGTGTTATAACAGGCGTTTATACATGATAATATAAATTGGCAGTATAAGAGCCAAACAAAAAGCTGCTTGTCAAGGACCACCAAGAAACTAAGACCATGCAATCTGATATGTACAGATTTCAACTTGATGCACTAAAAATGTCTAAGGAATCTGAATAAGAAATCGAAGGAATTAAAGGATCCCCCCCAAGTGGGGAGAAGATAACTAGTTGTAAGGAGCTACACACACACACACACACACACACACACACACCACACACACACAAGTCCTAATGCACCATTATTCACATCAATCACTTCAAATGTTATCCAAAGGAATTAAACTTGTCCTGAACCTCCAAGTAAAAGAGGTCATGCACCCTAATATGTACAGAGTTCAAAATGTGCCACTATATAATCAGACTACTATATGTGCAGCAACAGTCCAAGGATTCTGAATAGAACCACAATAAAATAAAACCTCCACCCTCCCCAGGGTAAGATAACTAGTTATAAGTGAATGTACACTATGGCCCAGATATTCAAATCGCCAGGCTGTAAAGCATAGCTTAGGCGAATGGCTTGGCCGCGCAGGGTGTGGCCTGGGCGAGATTCAATGGAGCTGTGCCATGGCTCAGCAGCTTTGAATATCACACCCTGGCCACCCCCAGTGTGCATGGCACTGTGGCACTGTGCAGCGCAAGTGGCCAGAGCGGAGCATGGAGATGCGCTAGTGCAAGTGCTATTGCGCCATTCACAGCACCCGTGATATTCAAAAGGTGAAATGCAAATGGGGCCATAATTTATGCAAGGCACACATGGGGCCATTTGCATGTCATTATGGCTCCATTTGCATCCCATTTGCATGCAGGTGCACCGATCCCCAATGACTTGGATCTGGCACCCTGCCAGGCAGCAGCCGTCAGGGATCGATGCCCCCTGCAGCCTGATCACGGGCATTTGTATAAAATAAAAGATCACTTCCGATATCCCTGGTGGTCCAGTGGACTGCTATCTGCCCGATTGTGGGCATCTGTAAAATAATAATAATCCATCCTATATCCTGGTGGTCCAGTGGACCGCTATCTGCCCAATCGCGGGCATCTGTAAAAATAATAATCCATCCTATATCCCTGGTGGTCCAGTGGACGCTATCTGCCCGATCGGGCATTTGTATACATAAATAATCCCTATATCCCTGGTGGTCCAGTGGACCAGCTATCTTCCTGATCACGGACATTTGTGTCAAAGAATGATCCCCTCCCAATATCCCTGGTGGTCCAGTGGACCAGCTATCTGCCCGATCACAGGCATTTGTAAAAACAACGAATTCCAATATCCCTGGTGGACCAGTGGTCCCCACCCCCCACCCTCCCACCTGGCCCCAGCGCTCCTCCCCAGTCAGCCGGGCGGCAGCACCCCACCTGCCGTCCCTCTGCCCACTGACTGACACCTCAGTAGGCTGCGCGCCCAATGGTTCGACAGCGTGAACTATTGGGCAGCCCTCACCATACTACACATTCCAGATAACCTGTAAGACGGACGCCACACCAAAAAAAGTTTAAAGAAGCATTTTATTTAGGCCAAACCAGGCTCCAGCCTGACTTGTTTCATATCATTAATCCTTCTTCAAAGGCTGTTAGAACTCTTTACAACAGTGCTTGATATAGGTTGAAAAAATACATGACCAAGTGACACTATAGTGATATAATACAAGCATTTGTCAATGCCAAATGTTGGCTTGCTGCCATTGGGAGTGCAGGAGTTAGAAATATGCAGCATAAGAATGGCAGTCAAGTATTGAACTGATGCCAACCCACACTCACCCCACAGAGAGTGACAGGCAATAGGGTGTCCTTTGGGTGTTTGGTAGTGCAGTGCGGGTAAACATGCTGGGCAGGATGTGAAAAATGACAGCAGCACAGTTCATAAGGAGGTAAAAAAATGCCAGTGTTGAAAATGTGGCATATAAATATCGAAATTTGCAGAGTTACAAGGGTGTGTGGGAAATATGCAACACACGCTTGCAACACTGCCATTTTATGGGCTTTCGGTACCAAATTTTCAACATAGGCATTTTAGCACCTCTGCTCATGTACAATGTCACTGTCATTTCCTCAAAGTGTCCCAAGAAGTGATTTCGCACAGTGACCATGCTATTCTGCGCCGGAAGTGCAAAAACACATTTTGGGCAGGATATGTGAAATGATGGCTGTACTGTTCATCAAGAGGTGTGGAAAAATGGCAATGGTGAAAACCCAGGTGAAAATATCACAAATGCACGATGATGAAGGTGCGCAGATTCTGCCAACGCATCGCCCGTAACACAGTCATTTTATGGAGTATCAGCACCAAATTTTCAACATAGGCATTCTAGGACCTCTGCTCATGAACTGTGTCACTGTCATTTTCATAATCTGGCCCAAACACTGATTTCCCACAGCAAATGTGCTGTTGTGCGCCGGAACTGCAGAAAAACATTTCGGGCAGGATGTGGAAAATGACAGCTGTATTGTTCACAAGGAGGTGTACAAAAATGCTAATGCTGAAAATCCGGTGTTAAAATATTGCGAATGCGTGAAGTTATGAGTCTGAGTAGCAACTGTGCAACGCACACTCGTAAAACAGGCATTCGTTGGATTTTTCCCACCAAATTTGGAACATAGGCTTTTTGAGAGGCCACCTCATGAACACTGGTACTGTCATTTCATTAATGGGTCCCGAAAGCTGATTTCACACAGCGACTGTGAAACCACCTTTCGAGGCTCATGTAATGCCATAACAGTGACAGAATCTCGGAGGAGGCCCCAAAACCCCATGCTGAAAATTTGGTGAAAAAATTCAAAGAAATGCCTGAGATATGCAGCAAAGTTGAAAAAACCCTATTCACTCCATTATACAGCTTACCGGCACTTCCTCAGTTAGGTGGTCGGCTTTGAAGAGTGCTAACATGTTCCCAGTCACAGAAGATCATCGCACCAGACTCCGGAGGTAAGTATGGGGTGGGGTGAGGGAGGCAAGTGCGCGAGTGGGTGGTGCGGGTGGGGAGAGGGCATCAAGACTATGAGGGGCGGTTTTCATTTTACAGGAAAAAAGGAAAACCATCTTGAGGGAGATTTTCGTGTTGCAGGGCAGTGGCATGCTGGGGTGGGCTCCCAGCATGACACCTAACTGTTTTTTGGGGTGTCAGTCAAGGGGGATTGCACCCTCATCGGTACATAAAATGTGGGGAGAATGTCGACAGGGATTGGGCACCCCTGTCAGCAAACAAAAGAAAGCAGGGGTCTTCGAGCCGAGGGACTGGGCACCACGCTCAGCATTCAACATTTGGAGGTGATGCCGATGGGGAGTGGGCTTCCTCCATCGCGCATAAAGACAGCGCCTGAGGGGGACCACAGGCTGAAGGGGATTGGGCACCTTCCTCGGCATTCAACATTTGAAGGTAGGCCGATAGGGGAGGGATCCCCTTTGGCACACTAACAGCAGAGGGGTTGCAAGCCAGAGGATTTAGCACCCCGATGTCGGCAGGCCCTGGAGGCAGCTCACCGACCATGCTCATAATGGCGACAAGCATGGCAAGCAAAGGACCACTGCGTATGATGAGCTTTGCTCAGATTGCAGCAGACCTTTGCTTAAATGTGCTTGCCCCATTATATATGCATGGTGTAGCGCCGGCATGCAGGCTGATTGGGGAATGAGGGACGCACCTACTGATCCATGCCCTGCATTCATCTAACAGCGGCCGCACCCCTCAAACCCGTACTATGGCAAGATGTTGCTTGCACAAGCGCACAAGCCAACATAACAATGTGTTTGGTTTAAAATTTCACTCACAGCTTTATTAATTTAAAAGATTTTGTGTTATAGAAAACCAAACGTGAAAACGTGCTTGTGCATACTTATAATGTACTAGTATATATACATCAGTTAAAAAGCTGGAAACTCCCACTATAATTACACTAAACCAAAAGAATCCATTTAGAAATTAGATGCGGATCTACCAAAATTAAAAAAATCTAAATTTATTCATGATAAAGGGGACTGGGACAGAGGCATGATTTTTTCATGGAAAAAACAGAACCCCAAAGGTATACTTAAGTTGCTAAAAATGTATCATTTGAGTACATCACTGATGCAAGCAATTCAGAGGGAAAAGAACAGAGATGGGAACCTTTTTTTCGAGCGGAGGGCATACCATTGGATCCCCAGAATGCTGAAGAGAACCAACCACAAGAACATACATTACATCAGGCACCCCTACCACCAAGAAGGAGCCCGAGGTTACAGGTACACCCACAAGAGCATGGAGAACCAGGAAGAAGACACGAAGAGCCAAACAAAAATGCAGTCCCTGGATACTGGACCTACAGGAACAATCAGCATTACAGGAATACACGAGGGAAGCAGAACTACCAGAACAGATACAGGGGCAGGGGACGCCAGAGGAGGTAAGCACCTTATAAACAGTTACTCAGATTATTAATCTATCAAGACCCTGATTCAGGCTGAGGAGAACTTAGTTAAAAACACTTAGGATTTGCACCTACAATTATCATTGCTAGAGTGGGGACCTTGGTGGACTTTTATCTTTGCTGTCATAAACTTAACCTACAAGCCTTTTTAATAAAAGAGAAACATGAAATAAACCAAGATAACATGGGCCATAACAACACTACTGTACACACGACTCCTTCCACCCCTCCACTTTTTGTTCTCCTAGCTGCAGCAGTTAATGTGTTTAGAGAATTAGTGGGAAAGACCTGGAGGAATTGTTTACAAATCCAGCATATAAACATTTCAACAACTTAAGCAATGTGGAAAGGAGAGCAATAGCTTCTCTGAAAAGAAAAACATTGACTTGGTAATAAAGCCTGCAGAAAAAGGGGATGTAGTAGTTTTATTAAATAAAGAGGACGATATAAAGGAAATTCTTCGACAGCTCTATAACTAAGATTTTTACTGTAAGCTGACTAAAGATCCAACATATGAGTATAAAGTCAGTATTGATGAGCTTATCAATGAATATTATACACAAGGGATTAGAAATAAAAAAACAAGGGATTTTTTAACACTACCTCAACCCACCAGAGTGACGTTTTATGTTCTCCCAAAGGTATACAAGACACTTTTTAACCCCTGGATGCCCCATTGTTAGTGGGATCAGGTCTTGTGCTTAAACAAGTAAAGGCACAGCGATGGGAGCCAATGTGCCCCTCAATAGCCAATCTGTGCCTGGGAAGTTGGAGGATGTGATTTATAACAGCACTGGGAATTTGTTTTCATCCAACCTGATTCTGTGGAAACATAATATTGATGATTCTAATTGTCTGGAAAGGTGGAATTAGTAAATTTCAGGAATTTCTAGACTTTGTGCACAACCCAACCCCCACCTAAAGTTTTCTTTTCAAGTAGTTGAAGAAATAACATACTTACATTTAGTAATCAAAAAGAAAGAAAATGGCAGCTTGAAAGTGACTTGTATAGGAAACCGATGGATGGCAACACTGCTTTTGGCAAATAGTTGCCACGCCTGCACCCTCCCCTCATGAAACAACCAACATACCAGCTGGACAATTCATACGAACCAGATGCAACTGTTCCACTACAGCATCTTTTGAACGGGAGCTGATGAGTTAACCACCAGCTCTTACAGAGGGTTATAAAGGTATAAGAATAGATGCAGCTAGAACATAAACTTCCAATACACAGAGAGATACCCTTCTAAATACTGAGGCGAGAGTGGATCCTGTGGATGACAGATTCAGTTTTATCACCAGTTATTCAGTACAAGCTAAGGATTTGGAAAATATCCTTAAGAAACCCTGGTATATTTTGTCAGTGGAACCTGGTCTGACAGCAGTGACTGAGATTCTCATTAGGATGTGCTGCAAAAAAGCACCCACCCTTAGGGACCTCCTAGTACATAGCCATTTTACTGACATACAAAAAAGCACTTGGATGCTTCAAGTGTAAAAGATGTGTAATTTTCCCTTTTGCCCTACCCCTCAAAACATTTTCCTGCTGCAACACAGATAGAACTTTTTCTATTGGGCAATGCATCACTTGTGATACAGAGGGAATAATTTACCTGGCTAAGTGTAGCTGTGAGGCTTTTTATGTAGGAAAGACCCACAGAAGTTTTAAAACCCGGGTTGGGGAACATGTTAGGTCTATTTCTAAGAGACATCATATATGCTACAGCTCACACATTAGTGCTGCAGCTGACCCTTTAGTACATCAGTTCCTCTTTACAGCAATAGATAAAGTATCTAGAACTCTGAGAGGGGAGATTTCAACAATCTGTTGCTTGTTAGGAGAATTTTGGGATTATTACACTGAATGCAACACAAAGTCCAGGACTGTCACTTAGATGTTTGTCCCTATCTAAGAAAGAAAAAGAAGTAGAAACAGTATTTAGTTATAGGTATGAGTCCTTTGTAAATCATGTCAGTATCCACTATGCATCTATTTATGCTATATATAGATTACAGTAAATAGGTTCTTCCAAGGACGGTTGTTCTGTATTGTAAATTTTCACCCACCCATCCCATCACTCTTTTTTCTTGATGAATTGTTTGACATTAGGATGTGTTATTTTGACAAATTACCTTATTTTTGAATACTCTAAATGAAGGCATATTAACATTATGAAGGTCTTGTGTAGTCAAGAAAAGAAAATGTTCATATAATACTTTGCTTCTTTATAAACTTACCATAAATATATATAAAAAAATGTTCTTCCTCCCTCCCCTCCTTTTATTTTGACTGTTTGTCTTTTCCCTGAGATATATCTCTATCCTTGTGGCAATTCCTCCATTTCCTTGTGTCTTTTAACCCTTTTTCCTGCCCCTCCCATCTTTACCACCTGTTGGTTTAGTGTAATTATAGTTGAGTCTCCAGCTTTTAACTGACTTATATATACTAGTACATTATAAGTATGCACAAACACCTTTGCACATTTGGTTTTATATAACACAAAATCTTTAAAAATTATTACAGATGTGAGTGAAATTTTAAACCAATCACATTGCATGATGTCACTATAGTGTCACTTGGTCATGTGTTTCTCAACTTATATCAAGCAGTGTTGTAGAGAGCTCTAACAGCCTTTGAAGAAGGATTAATAATCCAAAGCAAGTCAGGCTGGAGCCTGGTTTTGTCTGAATAAAATGCTTATTTAAACTTTTTTTGGTGTGGCATCCCTCTTACAGGTTAGTGTCTGCTAGAAACTTTTTGTGACTTTTATCTCTTGGAGGCTGTTCAGAGGACAGCCACAAAGATCATTATTGCGCAGCAATAGAACCCATGAAAGGAAAGGCTGGAGAGTTTCAATATGTACACACTGGAGGCCAAGCATGAGATGGGAAACATGACAGAAACCTAGAAGTTCCTATGGGATATTAATAAATGGGACTGTGGCACCATGTTTCCAGAAGCAAGGGTGGGTTAACATGAGGCCTTGGATGGAAAGTGGTGGAGGAAAATTCAGGAAGGATGTACTGTAAAGGAAGCCTTCTTTACAGAGTGGGTTGGAATGAGGAGGAATGAATTGAAGTGGCCAGCATACAGTCCGTCACCAGCTTCAAACACAGGTAGGATAGTCACAGGGAGTTGTCTGAACCAGAGAAGGGAGTGACAGTGGACAGTTGAGGTGGGGAGGGAGGAATAAGTGGTTTGTGTGGAGTTGGAAATATACAGTCAGGGCTATGGGAGACTACCTCCAGCCTAAGCTAACCTCTGTGCCTTCTGCCCCCTCTCTCCACTCTCATCTCCCTCTACTCTGATTGATTCTTCTGATGTACTGTGCCTTTATCTTAAGTATGTTTTCTTGGTTAGGAATCCTTGCATCATCCTTGAAATTTGAATGTAAGCAATAGCTTAATTTGCTTGGAAACCTTTGTACCATGCTTGACTCTGGGTTGTTTTACCCTCTGCATTCAGATGAAATACCTTTCAATGTATTGCTCATTAACTTTGTACTATACTTGACTCTGGGTTGTTTTACCCTCAGCATTTATTTGTAATTCCTTTCATTGTATTGTCCAATGCTTTTGATTTGTGCTTCCATGATGTGGAGCCTTTGCAAAGGAGTCTCTGACTCAAAGGTTTGTAATTCCGATATCTCAATAAATAAATACATAAATAACACTCCTGTGGGGTGGATGCAGGCAGGTAATGGACACATTCATGGGACATTGAGCCTTTTTCTGCCATCAACATCTGTGTTTCTGTGCTTCTACATTAGTAGTTTATATGTCCAGAATACAGTTGTTCAAATATTATGAGGAACATCAGTAACTCTTCACGGAGCAAGGATAAAGCAGCAGTGCAATGAAATTGGGCAAAAAAATTTGACCTTACACTTTTTTCAATATAAAAGATTCCAGGCATCTTTCAGTTTTATATGGTGTTAAAATGTTCTAGTTCCACCAAAATCTGAGTATTTTATAAATGTTTTAATTTATTTTTTTTTCCTTAAGAAAAAAAAAAGATGGACACCGTATTTAGCTTAGAAGTAGCATTGTAGATCTGGTATGGGTTAGAATCAAGAAAATATAAAAACCCATGTTGGGTAGTATAGCAGGAGCCTAGAAAAGTAGAGTTGACAGATATGCTAATATTTTCTATTACTTGTAGCTGAAACAAACTAGTTTTTTAGGAAAAACATGTTTTGCTGCACTGCTGTTTAAATTTGAGTGTAAAATACATAGCACTGAATTAAATGCATAGCAGTTGAGAAGTATAAAAAACATACTGTAGAATGTACAATTGCAAAGGAACTGAGAATCCTGTGGAATACTGAAATGCTCTTTATTTACTTCCCCTTATTCTTTCTTACTAAGGGCATTTGCAAGATAACGGGCTTTCTGTCGTTTGGTCTGTCTGCTGCTGCTGCTTCTACTTGTTTACAAGATACATCTTATTACTGTCCTTGTGACTTCACAGCTAGTTGCTGTAGAAATGATTGTGATGTGTCCTGCAGAGGATTACTTATACCACTTTTCCAAAGGCAGAAAGAGCAGATGGAGATGAAGTGACAGAGATCTTATTTTCCTAAAAATGTCATTAAGTAGTTTCAATTCAACTTTATATAAGTAGAGTATGACATTATATAATGGATACACTATGTCATACTGTACTGTAAATAATAAGGTGTTAAGCTATCGTATAGTGTTACACTATCGAGAGATTTTAGTGACATTTATAAGCCACAAGGATTAACATCCTTATTTATGTATAGTAGGGCATGGTTTATTTGTTATAATGCATTTCACAAAAGCATGCATTCAGAAAAGAGGAACTTTTATATTTAAGAAAATTGAAGCAGAGATTATGGCTAGGATTCACTAAAAGCACAAAGTGCTGTGCAAAGGTTGCACTGCACTCTGTGGTTGCACTAGTGGGCAATCCTGCTATTCACAGTTGGATAGTGCACTGCACTGTTGACTGTAAATAGGGAGCAGGCAGGGGGCAGCGTAACCCAGAAAAACCACAACGAACCCCAGAAGGCTGCCTGTGACAGCCAGCCAGGAGAATGGGCTGACAACAACAGCGCACATGTGCTAAGGTACTATTCACAAATGTGGCCATGCAATGAGCCCATTGGGCATGCAAGTGCAATAGACCATTAGCATACCCATAATGGGCCACTTGCTTGGCCCATGTCTGGCGTAGTGTGCCTCCCCCACCAGCCCACACCCCATGCAGTCACAGTCCCTTAGTGTAGTGCCCTCCCCGTCCTCCAATTGCCAACCTCATAATATGAAAAAAACCTTTTCATAGTGTAGTGGTTCCTCCCCCCTCCCCAGTCCCCAATCTCCCACCTGATATGTTTCAATTAATTACCATAATGTAGTGTCCCTCCCTGGTCCCTGATCTCCCACCCAATAGTGTAGTGGTCCCCCATCACTAATCATCATCTATAAATAGACAAAAGTCCAGTCCCTGGTAGTTTAGTGGTCCCCCCAATTCCCCACCCTCTCAGGGAATCACCCACCACCCCAGCTCCCCCAGCATGACTGCCTGTCAGTGAGCAGCACAGCCCTCCTCTTACCCTCCACGGCTGCCTGCCAGCTGAGTATGATGGGCATATTCATTCATAGCTCAGTTGGTGAGCAGCCATGGTGAGAAGGAGGGCCGTGCTGCTTGCCGACAGGCAGTCATGCTGGAGGTGGGGCAGGTAGTGGATGATTATCTGAGAGGGTGGGGGGTTGAGGGGACCACTAGACTACCAAGGATTGTGTTTTTGTCAATTTGGAGGCAGCAATTGGTGACTGGGGAAGATGGACCGCTACATTATGAAAAAAGGATTTCTTAATATCGGGTGGAAGATTGGGGACCTGGAAGTGACACTACATTACAGAAAATTAATTGAAACATATGGGATGGGAGATCAGGGATGGGAAAAGGACATTGCATTACGGAAAATTAATTGAAACATATGGGGTGGGGGATTGGGAATCAAGGAGGGACACTACATTACGTAAAATTTGTTGAAACATATTGGGTGGGAGATCGGGGACCACGGAGGGACACTACATCATGGAAAATTGAAACATACCAGGCCAGTAATCAGGGAATGGGGAGGGGGTGGGGGCTGCAGTACCTCCCCCAACCACTAGGGTTGCATGGATTAATGCCAGGTTGTTTTGGCAGTAATTTGCTCCATACAAGTGCCTTTGCAAAGACAAAACCTTAGTGAATGGCATTGCGTGGATATGAAGGTCTCCTCCCCATCATTTGTGGCCCCCACTACTTTGCCAAGGTGCAAATCCAGTTTGCGGGGGAAAACTGGTCTTTATGAATACCAACTCTGAGCAAAACCCAGTTTGCCCCAGGCAAACTGGGTTTGCGCCTGGGCAAAGTTTTATGAATCTGGCCCCATGTTGCCTAAAGGTAGATTGAGAAATAATGAGAGAAGGCAAAGAACATAGTTTTGCATTTTGGAGTTATGTTCATTTTCTGTTTAAATAATGTTCCTTTATTATGTAAAGTTGTAGATTGGTTTTATTTTGCATTTATTTACAGTATATAAATAGGACTAAACAAAATGGTTGAAATAAAACAGATTATCCCACAAGATTTCAGACTTTTACTTGCTCAGAGTACTTTTAAGGGATTATAAATATATGGGGCCAGATTCACAAACTTTGCCCATGTGCAATCCCAGCTTGCCTGGAGTTGGCATTCAGAAAGCCCAGTTTGCTCCGCAAAATGGGTTTGCACCTGGGCAAAGTTGGGAAGGACTGCAATGCAAATGAAGGGAAGGGGACCTGCATATCCCTCCAGTACAACTCACTAAGTTTTTGCTGCATGCAAAGGCCATTTGCAAAGGCCCTTGTGTGGAGAATTCCTGCCAACAAAAAGCTAGTGGTAAACCATGCAATCCTAGTGGTTGGCGGAGGTACTGCAGCCCCCACATCCCCAATCACCCACTCAATATGTCTGGATATTTTTCTCCATTGTGTAGTGTCCCTCCCTGGACCCCGATTGCCCACCCGATCTGTTGAAATAATTTTCCATAGTGTAGCGGTCCACCTCCCCTTCCCGGTTACCGATCACTGTCCCTAAATAACAAAAAAAACACATTCCCTGGAAGTTTAGTGTCCCTCCCCCCCCGATGTCCGATCACCATCACCTTATGACCAACATTCCCTGGTAGTCTAGTGGTCCCTCGGTTAGTGCTGCCCCATTCACAGTCGGATAATGCACCATGTTATCTGACTGTGAATAGCCTAATTGCCCACCAGCACAACCGCAGGGTGCCACACAAACTTTTACGCAGCACTTTGCATTTTTTTTGTAAATCCTGGCCCTTATTTGTTAGACTCAACTGATTTAATAGTCATTTTGGGAAGAAAGGGGAGAGTGATTGTGTTCAGAAGGCAGATTACTTTGTGAACTATTTTGAATGTGGTCTTGGAACTGAGTTTAAAACAAAAAGAAATTAAAGTACCAATGGAACTGGGAAATGCCAAAGTTTGAATGACTATGAAGCCATAAATGCACTAACTGACACAAAAACTTGCACAAACACACACACACACACACACAATTACAAACATGTGCTGTGCATTACAACTTGCAGTGGCAGTGCTTGCCCAGTGGGGCTTTTATCAGTGTTACAATATACAGTGGCACCTTCTGCTGCTAGAGGATTTTCTTGCTATTGCTACTGTCAGAGACTGCTCCCTGACACACTGAATCTTTATCAATGTTGCCATTAGCTGTGATGCCTCCTTGTCTGACAGTTGATCGAACTGAACTCCCACCAAAAATACGTGGCCTGGTCTTGTCTGTCAGTACATTTTCCTGGTTGGTAAAACTCCACCCCAGAAAGTTACACTGGCAGCAGGAGTGATGCAGAAAGAGTGTGAGCAGCATGGTAAACAGCTAAGAGTGAGATGAAGGCATTCCTGTCAGGAACTCCCAGGTGTGTAGGGACATGTGTCTACTGCCATGCTGCACAACTGTATAGAAAAAGTTACAAGAAGTACTACAGTGCACTGACTGTATGACTCTATAGACCACACAACTGATGCATGGCTGATCCACACAAAGGTAACATTAATCATGACAAAATTATGATCACCAGGGAAGAAAGGAACCTTGGGGGTTATCATTTCAGATGATCTTAAGGTGTCCAAGCAGAGTTCAAAGGCTGCAGAGAGGGCCAGTGGCATGCTGGGGTGCACAGGCAGAGGTATCACTTGCAGAAGGCAGGAGGTAGTGATGCCATTGTATAAAACACTAGCGAGGCCTCACCTGGAGTGATGTGTGCAGTTCTGGAGACAACACATTCGCAAGGACATTGACAGGGTGGAGGCGGTCCAGAGAAGAGCGACTAAGATGGTACAGGGCTTGCACCAGAAAACATATGAGAAGTGATTAAAGGACCTCAATATTACTCGCTGGAGGACAAGAGGGAGCGGGGAGACATGATAGAAACATTTAAGTACCTTAAGTGCATAAACAAGGTGTAATGGGTAGACATCTTCCAAACAAGGAGGAGTAAAGAAACGAGGGGCATGACATGAAATTGGAAGGTGGCAGGTTAAAGGAAATGTGAGGAGGTTTTCTTCATGCAGAGGATGGTAGACACATGAAATAGCCTGCACAGGAGGTGGTGGGAGGAGCACAGTGGAGGGATTTAAACATGCCTGGACAGGGAAAGAGTGGTGGTAAGCCATTGACCAGACAGGGTCAGAGGCCAGAAACCAGTGTAGGGCTTATGGGTAGACGGGATGGGCTAGCAGTCCTTATCAGCTGACAATTTCTATGTTTCTATGTTTCTTAACATATAGCACCAAATGTACTGGCAGGCTGCAAAGGAAGTGATTTACATTACGTAAATTAAACATTTCTAACTTGCTCTATAATATAAGTAAATGGGGCTCAGGAGATGTCTGTTGACTAATCAAGAGGGTCTCCACATGACTTCTTAGGGTTCAAGAACTGAGAAGCAAAGCTAAATGGTTCTGAAACCTTAAGAAGTTATAGTGGGGTGTTCTTAATTAGACATCTTCTGCTGAGCACAATTTACTTTTTATTAAGCATTTTTTAACTCAGATTCAATTCAAATGGGAAATGTGATCACTTCTGAGTAAAGAGTGAATAAAGAATGCAAAGTTAGATAATGGATACACCTGAAGAGAAGGCTCGTGTGTACTGAACACCTCAGTGCCTAGGTTTCATTTTATGTCAATAGTTTAGTCATTTTTGAGAAATACATTATTTGTTTTTAAAACACAACACTTTGAATTTCTACTCATGCTAGCTGAACCCCCAATGTCACAGTAAACACGTACTAGAAGACAAGACTCCCATATTCAGAAATGGCAATTTGAGTCATGTTAAAATACTGTGAGTTCATCTGTGAGACATACTTACAGTATAAGGCAGCAAGTATGAATATCTGGCTGTGGTAACAATGCATGAAGAGCAGAAATGCAGTGCACCACTGTCTGTGCTGGCAACAGACATCCAGGAGTAAGGGGTATTATAACATGGGTTGCTTAAAATATGTGCAGTCCCATTGGTGGAGTCACTCTGCATGGCTGTGAATTAAATTCCCTTTTTAATGCACAGTTGCATGGAACAACTCAGGCCAAGTTCCATCGAGACTCGTTCCCTCCTGCAAATAGCACAACCGAAAGGCAGCCATGTTAGTAAAGTGGGACATACTGTCATGTATCTTGATGTCAAACTACACATATAATACATGTTAGAGTACACGCTTGCCCTTCTCTCCCACTGATGTTTGAATATGCATACACAGTGTAGGTAATCTGTGCTACAAATCTGACTCCCAAGCCCCGACGAGTAAAGGCTAACATGATTAACAGCAGTATTTCTACTGAATGCACCAGCAGGAAGAGCTACCATTTTCTTATAATCTCTGTTTTAGAGACACCCCAAGGCCACTCAGGGCAAGTAATAATTGAAGACACAAAAGTAGTTCAGTGTCCTATCTTTGTGTGTCTCTCTCACTGTAATAGAGTTCTCCCTGTCTGTCCAGGTCCCCACTTGTATGACAAGCGTGCTTGTGCAGAATGAGAGAAACTGGGAGAGTGACTGATCTTTGTGCCAGGGACAGGGTGTACTCCATTTCTGGAATCCCCAACCCAGCAGTGGAGAGAGGGAGAGAGAGGAGATTAGGAACTTATTGATGGTTTTCCTCTCAGCCATGATGGGCAGACTTAATGGCGATACTAGGGGGGGAATGTTCTGTTAATAAGGTTGAAACAGTAACAAATGACTTGTTACTGTCACAGATGTGTGAGTGTGTGTGTGTGTGTGTGTGTGTGTGTGTGTGTATGTAAGACTGATCGACAGGTATGATCCCGAAAGCTCTGTGAGCAACAGCGAAGCACGGGACAGAGAGAGGGGGAGAGAGAGAGAAAGACAGTTAACCCCAAGAGCCAGTCCATTGCCATCAGCCCCCAGCCCAGCAACTCATAGGTTGTGAGAGACAGATTCCAAGTGAGAGAGAACAAGAGACAGACACGGGGGGGGGGGAGAGCGCGCGCATCCCCCTCCATCCTGTGCAACCTTCTTTTTTGATAGTAGCTGGTTGGAGAGTATATTAACTGTCAGTGACAGCTACCACCCACTGTCACTGCTGTGAAGAAGGAATATCGGTATTTGCAGCATTGGAGTGAGTGAGAGAGAGAGACACACACACACGCACACACACACAAACGAACATACAAACAAATCAGCATTGCTTCTCTCTCTCTCTCTCTCTCTCGCTCTCTCTCTCTCTCTCTCCCTCCCCCCACACTCACTCACTCTCTCTTTGTGTCTCTGTCATGGGGGGGGGGGTGGAGTCCACTGCACTGGCAGTGTAACAAATGCTGTCATGCACAACAAATGTCATGAATCATCTCAGTACTGGATTTCTGACATTCTGACATTTGTATGTGCATAAAAGCACTCAGAGCTGGATTACTTGTTGGAGACTATTTGTCCAGGTGGCAGGATACAGTGATTTTTTTTAAACAGGGAAAAAAAAACTTTATGTTGTTTTATCCTTGTTTTGCACATAACCCATGTTATAAGAGCAATAACCCACTCAAGGGTATGGGGTTATAGGCATTTAATGCACACTGGGATTCTGTGAGGACACTCGACCTACAGCCTTGTGTCTCTCAACGCACCCCAGGCATGCATTAAATATAGAATAATATACTGGTGGGTGTGTGTAACCAGAATTTTACACACACCCAAGGTTTTGTATGCTACATAAACCCCAAATGTGAAGCTTGAGGAGTTTATAAAAGCATCCCAACACCAAGGGTGTGTGTAAAATTCCGGTTTTACACACACTCACCCATGTATTATTTTATTTAATTAACGGTCCTCTTTTTTTTACTTATACACACATACACACACACACACATACACACACACAGCCTGTCTCTCAGTCATCAATCACTTACTCACTCACTCACTGTCACTTAGGGATGTAGCCATGGAGCTCAGATTGAGAGTTAAGAATGGTGGATCAACCTGATAGATGTTGAAAAATATGTAACAAAATTACCTGGCATGAAGTGAGATGGAAAGGATAAATTTGGAAACTTGGTTAGTGATCAATGAAGCCACCATGTTGGGAGAGATGATCAACCTGCCCAGACAAAGAGTTATAGCCAATGAGCTGCATAGCCCTTGTTTCAGTGGCAAGAACTGATTACAACCTCCCAGTTGTAACCGAAAATATCAACCGGGTGGTTGTAACATGATTTAAAAGTCTGGTTATCCAGACTTAAACAACCATTTGTCAATGCCGAATGTTCGCTTGCAGGTATTTGCAGTGGTGTTTGGCATGTATGGTGCTTTACCCTAATGCCCTGTGCGATTGCTGGTATTTGCACAATAAATTGTCAGCATGATCTTTTTGATACCCCCATTGTGCGCTACATAGGCGGAAACACGTTTTGGGCAGGATGTGAAAATGACAGCTGTACTGCTCATAAGGAAGTGTGGTAAAATGCCAATGTTGAAAATCTGGAGTGCAAATATTGAAAATTTGCAAACCTATAAGCGTGCGTGGTAACTGTGCAATGCACGCTAGTAAAACAGTCATTTTTAGGAATTTTTTCACCAAATTTTCAACATTGCCATTTTAAAACCTCTGCTAATGAACAGTGTCACTGTGATTTTCTTACTGTGTCCCATACATTGATTTCGCACACCGACTGCGCCATTGTGCACTACATGGGGGGAAGACGTTTTGGGCAGGATGTAAAAAATGGCAGCTGTACTGCTCATAAGGAGGTGTGGTAAAATGGCAATGTTAAAAACTTGAGGAAAATATTGGAATTCGAATCTTACAAGCGCAGGAGAACTGCACAACGCACGCTCATAAAACAGTTATTTGTAGGAATTTTTGCCAAATTTTCAACATAGCCATTTTAAGATCTCTGCTCATGAACAGTGACACTGTGATTTTCTTAATGTGTCCCATACACTGAGGTCGCACACCGACTGTGCCATTGTGCACTACATGGGCGGAAACACGTTTTGGGCAAGATGTGAAAAATGACAGCTGCAGTGCTCATAAGGAGGTGTGGTAAAATGGCAATGTTGAAAATCTGGAGTGAAAATATTGAAAATTCGCAAACTTACGAGCGTGCGTAGGAACTGCTCAATGCAGACTCATAAAACAGTCATTTTTAGGAATCTTTTCACCAAATTTTCAGCACAGCCATTTTAAGACTTCTGCTCATGATCAGTGTCACTGTGATTTTCTTAATGTGTCCCATACATTGAGTTCGCACACCGACTGCGCCATTGTGCGCTACATGGGCAGAAACACATTTTGGGCAAGATGTGAAAATGACAGCTAGTACTGCTTATGAGGAGTGTGGTAAAATGGCAATGTTGAAAATCTGGAGTGCAAATATTGAAAATTCACAAACTTACGACCTGCGTAGGAACTGCGCAATGCGCTTCGTAAAACAGTCAGTTTTGGAATTTTTGCACCAAATTTTCAACATGGGGTTTTTGGGACCCCTTCTCATGAATGATGTCACTGTCATGGTGTTATTCAAAGCCAAAGGGTGATTTCACACAGTGACTGCGCAGTGCCTGTGAAATCACCCTTCGGGCCCAAATAACGCCATGACAGTGACATCATTCATGAGAAGGGGTCCCAAAAACCCCATGTTGAAAATTTGGTGCAAAAATTCCAAAAAATTACTGAGATATGCAATAAAGTTGAAACCCCTATGTAGCCCATTATACAGCTTACCGGCATTTCCTCAGTTCGCGTTGGCTTTGAAGAGTGCAGACGTGGTCTCTGTCCACCGAAGATCGTCGCGCCAGAGTCTGGAGGTAAGTATGGGGTGGGGGTGGGGAGGTTGGGTGCGAGTGGGTGGGTGCGGGTTGTGGGGGGGTTGGGAGACACGCCAAGGGACCATTTTGTTTTACAGGGAAAAAAAAACAAAGATGACATGGGCGTTTGCCATGCTGGGGTGGGTTCCAGCGTGGCAGAAGATATGTTGGGGGCCGAGGACCGATGGGGATTGGGCACCCTGTTGGCAAACTCGTGGGGAGGCCGAGGAGCTGACTGGGTTGGGCACCCGTTGGCAAACTTCATTAGGGGGCAAGGAGCCAATGGGGGATTGGGCACCCCATCGCAAACAAACAGAAGGTTTGCCACGCTGGGGTGGGCTCCCCAGCATGGCAGCAGAATGGCTTGGGGGGCCGTGGAGCCGATGGGATTAGGGCACCCCGTCAGCAACACAAACAACATTTGCCATGCTGGGTGGGCTCCAGCATGGCAGAAAGCTTGGGGGCGGCATGATGCGCTGGGAGGGAGGCGCTGTGATGAGGGGATGGCGGCGCATCAGTATGGCAGCAAGCTTTCCTTGGCCAGAGGAACACCGCTGTCATACTGAGCTCCTGCACCCATTGGTGCAGGACCACCATGCCTGCTCAAGGGAGCAGTGCATTGGATGGGAGAGGCACACCTCCAAGTGTGCTACTCTCCCAAAACGTTCCTTGCGCATGCGCGCAAGCAAACGTAAAAATGAGGACCATTAATTAAATGCCTATAACCCCATGCCCTGTTGTGGGTTATTGCTAACATAGCACATCCCAACTGGAGTAGCACCTTTTCTACTGGGTGCCATATTCAGAGGCCTGCATGCTAATGACCACATATAGCATGCAAAGTGCTAAGGGGCCATTTCTGTGTCATTATCTGGCCATTGTGTGTCACTATGTGGCCATTAGCAGCTCTGAATCAAACACAAAATGGTTGGATAAACTCCATTACACCACCATAATATCTTCAGTTTATTTTTAATATTCTACAAGACACATACATATGGATAACGGTTCATAGATGCATGCTGCTTCATCAGATTCCTTCTTCAGCTGTGTTATCTGTATTTATAGAATATATACATATAATTATCCTCTGTATGAATATAATTAAACATCAAGCTCCCAGTGCAACCATCATGTCCTATCCAAAATGTGTTCCCAGCATCACCTTATATAGCATGTAGGCTAATACATACTGTTCTTGGCTCCCAATGTAGAATCATTCTAAGATATTAATACCATACTGCGTTGCAATGTGGCTACTCATTAAAATTATATGGAGATCCTAGCAAAATCTGACTTGGTGTGTGTATATGTGAATATTATTGCCATCTGAAGTGCAAATTCAACATCATCTTACCCTGATTTTGCTACTTTTTATTTTCCTTAAAGTCAGCAGTTCACTTAGCTACTATGTACCTATAACAATACAAATGCAATACTCTGGTACCTCCTCTGCCATACCGACACAAAAATTGAAAAAAAGAAATTCTCATTAAGCCAAACACAATACGGTTGTAACCCCTAGGTGGCGCTATCCCAAGGGCTACCACCCTACCTGCTTGACTAGTTGCAGGTTAAGGGACCTGGGTACTGAAATGGGTGCCTCCACCTGGAGCACAGGGTTGTTAGTAGCAAGGCTAACCTGGGTACAGCCCTCCGGGACACTGTAACCTCCCCCTTTCCCCTCTAGTGGCCTAGACAATATGCAACAAACACTTTCACAGTAGCCCCTATTCAGCATACAAATCCCCACACTGTTTGCACTTACCACCAAAGCTGATTCCACCAGTTCAACTCTGGAGACCCCCTGTAAAACAAGGTTAGACACAGCAAATAACAACAGTGTAGTGCTTTTGATACAAACTGGAACCACAGTCAGATTAAATGCAAAAAGAGTTAGATCTGATTTATTCAGGGGAATTGAACAAGGGAGGGGTGTAATCAGGTTGATTGGTTCTATAACTGATCTAGTCAGGCAATTATTCATGCACTTTTAGTCCTCAACACAGTCACGCCTGGGTACCCAGATGGAAGTAAGGTGAGCTAGCCTGGAACGTTGCCCAGGGTAGGCCGGTGTCACAACTGGTAGGGGCCCTGTGATGAAAAGAAAAGGCATGCACAACCACACACAATTTGTAATCTGGAGCCAGGAGGCTCAGTTCGTGAAAGGAAGACAATGCAATCAGATGACAACACTTGTGATTTTAGCTGTCGTTGCAGGGCGCTACCCTGATTGTTAGTCACGCTACCCAATACAAGACACAGGAGGCATGAAATAGAGACTGCAGGTTGACAACTGGTGTGCCAGGAGAAGCAAGGCCCACATGAATCACTGAGGTGTCATTCCTGTTCGAGATGTTGAGCAGGAGGCTGATCCCCGGGTGAGTCTCTTGTCAATGGTGTTCTCTGCGCCTGAAGTAGCTGGCTGGGCCAGTGTGGCAGGGCCCAGGCTGGGTAAAACAGTTCAGAAATCAGTCCAGGAAGGCTGGATGCAGCTTCCAGCAAGCGTGGCACAATTAAATAGTGGGGAACCAAATCGCGACCCACTAACAGCACGGAGCACATTTATAGTAAAGCAATCACCGTATGACAAAGCGGATAGCAGTCTGGCAGCAATATCAGTGTCTCTGAGCAAAACCGGAGTTCTGTGGTGAATGGATGTCCTGACAGGCAGATTGCATACAGCAAATCTTCGATCTTATTCAGGTTTAAGCCTGGTCACACTTCAGTGGCTCTTCTCTCACTCAATTGGATACAGTCCGGATTATTCAGAATTCCCTCTGCAGGGACAGCAGGCAGGCAGACAGACCAAACTCAGCCTTTCCACCAATCTCCCCGTGAACTATGCAGTAGCAGAGTGCTCGAATCTCTCGAGTTGTTTACTCTTTCAGCTCCTCCACAGACTGAATCACTGCAGCAGGCAGCTTGGGAATTTCCCTTTGATCCAAAAGGTTCTGGTTGGCTGATCCATTAGTCTGTCAAAGCAAGGGCTCCCCCTCCAGGTGCATTTAGGCATCAAAGTCTCAAAACTACAATTCCTACAGAAATTCACTCCCACAAGACCCCTAGGAACAGAGTCCATTTTAAGGTCTGGATCAAGATGGTGGTGATAAACAGAGCTGTCCACGCCGAAAAGAAGGCAGGTTAGACAAACTACAATATCATTACTATTCTAATAAATAATCAGTAAATAAGTACAGCTTCTAACAGAGCTCCCTCTGCGCAAGTAGCAATGGCAGAACGGAGCAATTATCTGGCAACCCGAGTGGGACTCAAGCCTGAAACTACTCAGCCCCTACCCAGATTAGTTTTATACCACAAATAGGCAGCTCTTAAAGAGACAGAACATAGAAGCATTAAGGCACTCTCATACAAACACTTTTAAAATGCTAAGACACAGGATACCAACCTGGCAGTGGGCATTTAGGCAAGCCCAAGGAAGATTTTCGGGAACCCCCATTTGTAGGGGGGTTATATGGGTATTATACCTCATAAGGTGTCATTCCTTGCCAGGCCAAAGTGTCTCATCCCTTAATAGTGCCTTAGAGTCGTAAATTCCTTCTGCCAAATTTAATAAATGCAGCCACTTTAGTAAAAGACTGAGTCAATTTGTTTACTTATTATAGTGCATCTGAAAATATATGTATTACTTATAAGAATTCTGCAGGGAAAGAGCATTGTACTCCAGCTGTCTCCTTCAGATAAGGAGCAGCTAGGGTGGCAAGCATACACAGTTTAAATGCTTCAATGTGGAGTGGGGATGACGTCACAGAGAAGTCCCACAGTGATACTAGTGGTGGGCAAAGTGGCCACAATTCGCTCCAGGAAGCAATTCGCAGAGTAATGTAGAATCCATGAAATAATCCACAATGTGGAGCAGAGTACTTTGCGTTATAATGAGGAAAGTGAAGTCCATTGAAAACAATGACTTTGTGTTACTCCGCCTTCCCTCAACCACTTCTGCATCAATTTTAATGCGAAGTACATACAAATCAATGTACTTCGCATCACTTTGCCTTGTTATTGAGCTCCAAGGTGAATTTTGCAGTGATGCATGGGATTGCAGGTCACATGGGCTCTAGATCCTTCTACACAGCCTCAGTTCTGTGTGTGTAGTGTAGTGGTAGCTGGAGACAGTTTGCTCTCAGAGCTCTGCGATTTAAACCCTCTAAAAGCTGTTAAAAAAGCCATTTTGAGCCATTTTTTTGCTCAAAATTTAGTACATCGATTGTAGGAAACCCTCCTGTGCTCATATCATTGAGTGTCTGTGTGTGGATTTTGAATGTTAATTTAGAACATTCAGTCTGTGTACTGATAGATACATGAAGTGTGCTTTGAGGGAGGGGCATATCTGTGGTGGAGGTAGACTAACTGGGAGAAAAAGGCAGTCTTTCTGTTTTGTTTATATTTTTCTTGTACAATGATGTTGATGTACACACAGTAATATTTTCAGTAATTCTTGACATTTTTTTGCTGATTGTTGTGGTGCAGCTGTGAATAATTTCAGTTTGTTTAAAAGATTTGGTTATGTTACTGAAGTTATACATTTTCTATGCATTAAATGTAGAGTGTGTGTGTGAGTGTGTGTGTGACGTGTGCCATCAAATCAGACACCTTTTATTGTGTCACGGAGTAATTGCAGCAGTGTGAACCTGTTATCCACTGCACCTGAGTGATTTTGTACTACTGTGTGGTATCTTGGTTTTGGACTTTTACTGCAGTGTACTGCCCCCCCTCAACCAGCAAAAGGTATTCTTTTCCAGATTGGATTGTGACTTGTGAGCACTGGTTAAGGTGTTCCTGTGACATTGCATCTGCAGCTCTTCTTGATTGTGCAGTGCAATCTTAATCTGTCTGCATTTGCATCTGTTTAGTAACCAATCTCCATCTGCAAGCCACAGTTGTTTTTTGGCTTCACATCCACCAGCCTAGACTGAAAGTTCAGAAATCTAAATTTGTTTAGAATTTTTGGTGATCCCCAAAATGCCTGCATAGAAATGTGCAAGCAAAGCTGTTTCTGGCCATGGCACTGCTGCCAGTGACAAGATTGTCCGTAGGTGTGGTAGTATGCAGGACTGCATAGCTGATATCAGTAAAGGGATTTCTCCATCAATTTTTTTACTGTGCAATCTGTAGCTTCACTCATAGTTGGAGGAGATGATGTTGTCCCAGCTGGTGGTGTTAGTGTAGTTTCTGCTGGCATGAGTATTGCTGCCTCAAGTTACACTTCTGACCAGTTAACCATTTCAAAAAATATAGTTGAGTCTAAAGCTGTGACTGACAGTGTAGATGATGTCATATTCCCCATTAACATCCCCATGGTAGATGAACATGATTCTGATCCTGACAACGATAACTCACAATGTGACATTTCTTGCAGCGCTGTTGAGGACATGCCTTTGCCATCCAATGATTCAAAGTGTGGTGTAAAAATATTAGGGGGATGATGATGATAATGATGCTGTGGTTGGAACATATTCTCCACATGACAGCATCCAAGCTGAAAATGTGGATACAGATGATGTTGATGCATATTATGATGATGATGTCAGTGACCCCTGTTAGGAACTGGAGAAAAGGAAAGTCAAGGTGGCTGTGTCTGGGTCTGTTGGTGTTAAATCCCCCCCTCCTCAAAAAAGTTGTGATTTAGTGGTTCCTGTTGATGATGATGACCCAGTAGTAATCATAGGTAGTCATGGTGGTCAGTTGAGTCCAAGTATGCCCAGCCTAAAAATCATGAGTACACGCCCATTTCAGGAGTCCAATAAGTAGCATCAGGGACATGTTAAAAGTAGGGATCACAATCCCTTGTTCGGTATTTTTTGTCCAAGATGCAAATGATGAGTCAGTGCAATCTGCCAGCTTTGCCATGCATGTGTGAGTCGAGGTAAAAGGAGAGTCATCTGGGCATGAGGGGCAAGCATACACATCTTAAGAACAGGCACATGGCTCTGTGAACCTAGCACCAGATGGCAGCTAATGTCATAGTGGGGCATTCACCCTTGTCATCAACCTTACTGAGCATGTTATCCCCTTCCATGAGTATAAGACCAAGTAGGAATGTCTACTGTAGCAATGACATAAAACTAGAGGATTACTAATGGCATGATGAAGGGCGGGATTATGATTTAGAAATCTTGTCAAGTGGTGGTCAGAGTAGCAGTGGTGGTGGTAGTCAATGCAGTATGTTTAGTGCAAGTGGTACATCAACCCCTGTACATAAAACAGGGAAAATAACTTCATTTGTGGACTTGTCACCTGTGCACCCCTCTTCATCACATGTCCACATTCCACTCCCAGCCATTCATAGAGCAGAGTTATTTGTCACACCCCGTGCAAAACGTGTAAGTCAGCCTTCGTTGGAGAGTGTTTTTGCCTGTAACCTCCTGCCTGCCTGAAGCATGTGACCTACACTGTGTTATCCATGTGATGTGTGTGGGTTGCCTGTGAATTCTCACTCCACTTTCAAGCAGAAAAAGGCAGTGTGCACAACATGAAATCATAATTACAATGTGAGGTGGCAAAGTGAGGGTTTAAAATGGGCATTTTGCATAGTGGAATACAAATGCAAAGTGGCCACTTCGCATCCACTTCTCGGGCGGAAATTTACTTTGCGGCGTCTCTAAGTGATACCACCAATCACTGATGCCACAGGGGTTAAATATATCTAGTAACTCATAGCCATGTTGTAAAAAGGTTTCTGCTGCCAGGTGGAATCCCATGACCCGTAGGTTGCATACTGCAGCAGTTCACCCCCCTCCCTAGGCTAAAGTGCCCCATTGTAATAAAATTTGTTTTGCTGCATAAAAATTAATTATTATTGGTTCTACTCTTACCAGCAAGACAGAGTAAAATGTAGCAGTGGAGGCTTAAGAACTCCAAAACAATTATATCAAAACCTATTCTGATCTCACTTGTAAACTATAAAGTACTTCTCAAAACATTCCTGCACATTTCCTCTGCCCACAGTAAATATTAACAAATCTCTATAGGGATAAATATTTTCTAGCTGTGCAATGGAGTGAACAGAGAAGCCCCATGTTTTAAAAGCATATATTTTCTCTTAAATAGCAGCTCTGTATACCACCTCTGTGTCCAGAGGCTGTATCCAATACTATGCTGTGTCACATGTCCAAAACTGCACTGAAATTAAGCAAAACAAATTTTCTAAATCTATTACCTCTATGTATGACTTCAGTATCCAGAGGTTGTATCAGGTATTACAGTTAATATATTTTAATAATGTGTTATTGCATTCCAAAATACAACACTTACATGAGGACCACAACATGAAAATCAGAATTCCCACCTGAAAGCTGAGGTTGCTTTTAGTGTCTTTATTCATAGTCCATAGGCACATGTAAAACCCTCTGTTCTGACAGTTGCTAGAACTACACCCACAGAAGTAACATATAAAGAGTTTGTTTATTTTTATGTCACCAAAACAGTGACCAATCACCTTCTTTGTTCAAGCCAGCATTCAGGATCAATGTGTCCATCTTGTTCATCCAAAATATTTCCCATCTCAAGTACTACTGTGTGTCCCAGCTCCACCTTCCAGTTCCCAGAATCCAAGTGAGCTCGCAGAATGATCAGCAGTGTTGTAGTGTTTTGCAAACACAGATTTTTGTTGGTCTTCTAATATCACTCTTATGTTTACTTACTCTCACTTTTAATTCCCTCATGGTTTTCCTGACATATAATTTTTCGCAAGGACACTGCAAAATGTAAATTATATGGTCTGAAGTGCATGTAATGGATTAGTGTGTGGGTGTTCAAATGTAGTTTTCTTTGAGGCGTTTCCACACTGGAAGCACCTCCCACATAGGAAAATTCTCCTGTGAGAGTGGGCCCAGTAATAACTGTCTCCCTATGTGACCCCCCCTCTCCCCTGGTACTTCATGCTCTGTGAGCACTAGTTTGTTTCTAAGGGTGGTGTTCTTTTTTAAAAGTGAACAGGGGAAAATTCCAGAATTTTCTGTTTACCATGGTGCGCCCTTATATATGTGTATGCCAGTTCTTGTTCAGGATGCCTCTTATCTGCCCACTATAGTGACTGTACACTGTGGAAAAAATTACCCCGTCTCCCATATTGTCTCCATTTTTGGTTCTTAAAAGATCCTCCCTTCTTGCTCCTATGACCTCTTCTGCTGCCTCTTCTGTTAATGGCTTTCAATATCCTCTTGCTCCTAAATCTTCTATATTTCCTCCTGATGATCTCAAATTTCTGAGGTTCACTGCAGTTTCTTTTGCCCTTACAAATTATGGTTTTGGAGTACTGCTGATGAGTTTGGGATCATGAAAATTGTTATAATACAAGGTTGCATTCTGGTCAATGTTCTTTTGGTACAGGCTAGTCTCTAAACCAGTATTACCCTTGTAAATTAGCAGGTCAAAAAAAGCTTTATCTCTTTGATTTATTGTAAAGATTAAGTACTCAGTTCTGCTGTTTAGATAGTCCCTGAAATAAATAATGCAGATAGTCCGAGTGACAGTAACATGAGCATGGAACCAAATGTAGACACTAGGTTAGCAACAGAATGAAGCATATGTGTAAATATTGGTGTGGAAGCAGAAATGAATGAAATACTACAAAAAGCATCCATTTTGTGGGTGATTCCATAATCAAGTATACTGACCATTACACAACAAAAGATAAGGACTATGTGAGTAGAAATTGCTTCCCAGGTGCAAGTCTGGGAGAAATAAGAGATCTACTACAGAAATAATAGCATAGAACTCATTCAAAACCGTTGGTGATTGTGACACGTGGACAGCCAGTTCTGAGTACACTATGATATTTTTGTAATATAAAAATGGGTTATGGGGGCATGGTTTAGCATCAGAGTGGAATGGCTGCTTAAACCAGGAGCTCTGTACCCCTCCCTTGCAAACTCCTCACCACTGTGCCAGACTTATACATTTTTAAAAGATTGGGAGAGATAAAGATGTGCTGATGTTTTCTGCTCCAAAAATCAGGTAGGAAACAAGTCAAAATCTCTTTAAATCTACCACGTGGAGTCCTCATGAAAGACCTGGCAAGGCCTGGGACAACATTGAAGAGAGATGCCAGAGGCTGATCTAGCAAGTGCCACATTGAGATCAGCCTTGAACGCGGAGGGTATGGTGCTGAAGAGTAGCTCTAACTAGACAATGGCTGAAGGTTACCAGCAGCTGGAATGCTTTATTAAAAGATTTAAAATATGAACTAGGAACCAAAATGGAGGCAGGTTTCGATAACATTATAGTTCAGTTACAACATCTTCAGCAAGCTGTAAGCGCTACCTCAGAAATGGTTGACACTCACGAGAGGCATTTGGGGGAAGTGGAGCAACAAGTTAGTGACCTCTGATCTAGCAAAAGCAATAAAAGAAATTGAATTTTTGAAATTTTCAGAAAGAACTGGAAGGGGACAGGATCAGTTGTGTTCCAGGACAGTAGCTGCTGCTGTTGTTTTCACAGGGTTCTTGTGGATTTTACTTGATAGGTTAGTTCTTTTCTTTCTTACTTCTAAGGGGCTAGCAGGGTATTGTTTTGGGGGCTACTGGATGTTTGTAAACTGATTTGGTGGCTGTAAGTGGGGCTCATTTTGTGGATGTTTCACTGTGTAACAGGCTGCCTGGTAGAGGCCTATTTCTTCTGATTTAAAACCTATTTGGTGGGATTTGCTTGGGCCTGGTTCTTTGGCTGCTGGGCCTGGAGGGAGACACAGGGCTGATACTCTCTTGAGTCAGGTGTCTGCCCAAGACCCACCCTCCCCCACCCTCCCTCCCCAGAGTCTCTGAATTTATAGGGAACACCTGCCCTGCAATTGAGGAAAAGGCTGCAGGTGCAGCTCATGTAGTTCTAGCCACTGGGGGTTGGATTTAAAGGCTGGGAGAGAGAGCTTAGGGAGTTGTTCATTTCCCTTATAAGTTTAATGTGTTGTACTGCACCTAGTAACAAGGATACTGGTGTACAGTGGGACTGTCTCTAAGATTAGTGGGTGACCTGATTAGGCAGGAAGGGTATCTTGGACTAGGGGGGAACCTGGTGGCTCACTGAAGGAAACCTATTTGGAAGGGGATGGAACCACACATCATTAGGGCCGGCATCTTTGGGAGGGTGGTGGGGTGCACAGGGTGTGGAGCAGCCATGATACTGGACTGGGCTTGGAAGTTTGGTGGTTGCCCAGTGTGCTATCAGCTAGCACAGCTTAGGGAGGAGGTTGCGGGGATTAGGAGAAAGCTGGGGAAGGGGTGGTATGGTTGGGGGAGGGGGCTGGGAATCTTCCACAGGGTTGCACTAAGCACTGGGGTGGGGCATAGGGAAAGGAGTGCAGGAGAATACTCAGGGTCACATAGGGACCCTGGCAGAGGGTCCAAAGGACACTACCAAGGAAGCAGGCAGGTAAGTGGGGACCCTCACAAAGGGGGACGGAGGGACAACATTCTCAGGAAGTAGGCAGATGGCCAGGGCTGGACAGAAGGAAGCAAGGCGGGGAGGTGGATCAGACCTTACACTCAGTAACCGCTTCACCTTCTTCTGCTCAAGGATGAGGGGGTGATGTAGCCACCACAGGATGGTTAGAGACGGGAAAGAGTGGAGTGGGAGTGGGAGGCAGGGGCCAGATAGCAGGAAGAACGGGGGACCTGGAATGCAGGAGAATGGGGGGAGCAGTGAATCAGAGCAGGAGGGGCGGGGGAAGAGGGAGGAAAGTGCAAGGAGAAGGACCAGTTGGGAGGAAAGGTAAAGGAGAAGGACCAGAAGTACAAGGACGATTCAGTAAAGGGAGCTGAGAGTTTAGGCCAGGGGAGCACGACGAGCAAGGAGGAACTAAATGAAGACAGGAAGGAAGGGAGAATGAGCCAGGCTAGTTTAGCAGATGGGGGAGAAGGACCAGTTGTGAGCAGTGAGGGGGGAATTAGCAAGGTACAGAAGGATACCCAGGAGGCGGAGAGGCATAGGATTGGAGGGGAGGGGGTGGCCATGGTAAATAAGAAGGGGGTGGCATGTGGCACCCAGATAGGGGGAGGAACAAGGAGCCAGCTGGGTGGAGGGGCCTGTAGAAAGGATGAGGGACATGGAAGGGGGAATGGAGGAAAAGGAGTGGTCAGAGTGCTCCTGCTGGGGGATTCTATGATCAGGGGTATCAAATGGGATAGGGAGGGAGAAGCCTGGCCAGTTAGAACAAGATGCTTCCCTGGACTAACGGTGCACAGGGCTAAGCACGAGGTATATCAGCTGGCAAAGGATTGTGGGGTTCCCAGACATACTGGTCCACCTGGGTACAAATGACATTGAGGGAAATAGTGAGCTAGAGATACAGGCAAGATTCAGGGAGCTCTGCCAGGGTCTGTCATGACATAGGATGCACAGTTTCCTTCTCAGAAATCCTGCCAGTGCCAAGGGCTAGTGGGGAACACAAAAGTAAAATTAGGGAGATAAACCAGTGGCTCAGGGAGTGGTGTGAGACCAGAGGGTATGAGTTGATGGGGGATTGGGGGGAGACCTGGGAGGATAAGGAGTTGTATGCTAGAGATAGACTACATCTCAATTTGGAGGGAAGGGAAATCATTAAGTTGAAAATAGAGGGGTTCATTGGTGAAAAGTGGGGTTTAAACTTGTGAAGTGGGGTGGGATGGGAGAAAACGCTGTCAAGGGGTGCTGATAAAGGAGGACTCTGTCTCCACCCCTGGGGACCAGGAGGATTGCAGGAAAAGGCCGACTGGGAAGTGCAGACCAGGGAAACAGAATCCCCATGGGAACACGAGCAGGGAAATGGAACTATAGGGAAAGGTGGAAGGTAGTCCTGTTACATGCCAGGAGCTTGGGCAATAAAATGCCTGAGCTCCAGGTGATGCTAACTGAGGGAGCAGGATGTGGCAGCGTCACTGAGACTTGGGCCACTGCAAGGCATGACTGGGACCTGAACCTGGAGGGTTACACTATGTTCAGGAAGGACAGGGGAGGGAAGGGAGGAGGGTAGCAATGATAGTCAAAAACCGCATTGGCATAGGGGAGTAGAGGAGGCGGAGGAACCGTGGAAGCGATTTGGGTCACCTTGATAACAAGGGGGGCAAGAGGTAAAAATAGGAGGGTGTATAGACCCCTGCCGTGGGCGGAGGAGCTGGAGGACAGTCTGGTGGCAGATGTTAGGAGACACTGCAGACTGGGCAGAGGAACGTGGTGGTGTTGGGGACTTAAACATGCCAGGAACAGACTGGGAGACTATGACATCCTCTGTGACCAGAGAACAGAGGTTGTTGGATGTCTTTCAAGACGCGTTCCTAACTCAGCAGGTGAGGGAACCGACCAGGGAGGCACGGGTACTGGATGTGGTCCTGGCAGACAGTGACCAGATTGGGGGCCTGGAGGTAAGGAACCCATTGGCGGGGAGTGACCATGCCATGGTCTGGTTCTGCCTGCACCTAGGATGGGTAGAAGGCTGCACAAAGACCGAAGTAACCGACTTCAGGGGGGCGGAAAAGACATGGACGCTGATAGTAGGTGGGAAATCATCAGGAGAGGGGTGCAGGATGCTACCAGCACCTGTGCAAGAGTAAGACGAAAATGCGGTAGGGCCCAAAAACCCTGTTGGTGGACCAGGGAGGTCCAGGAGGTGGTGCGGGGAAAGAAAGCAGCCTATAAGCAATTCAAGTGCTCGAGGAGTGAAAGGGATCGAGGGGAGTACGGCCGATGGCTGAGGAAGGGCCACTAGAGTGGTGAGGAAGCTAAGGCAAGGAAGGAGCAGAACCTGGCCAGGGAAATTAGGAGAGGGAACAAGGGTTCTTTAGATACATTGGGGAAAACGAAGGGTGAAGGGGCAGATTAGCAGGATTAAATCAGGGAGGATGGGCACAAGACCTGGGGAGCAGGCTGAGGTACTAAATGAGTACTTCACCTCAGTTTTCACCAGGGAAAGTGGGGTGCTGCATCTACATGGGAGGAGACAGAGATACTGAGGAGGGGGACCCTTACCGATCGGGCAGGTCTGGGGAGAGGGGAGGCATCATTGGCAGGTGGGAGGAGGCTAAGCAGGAGAAGAGGTACCGAAGTGGATATCACAGCAGAGAGAGTGAGGAAGCCCTCAGCCCTTAAGACGGAGAAAGCACCGGGGCCGGATAAATTACATCCCAGAGTGCTGAAGGAACTTGCAGATGTCCTGGCGAAACCCCTGGCAGAGCTTTTCACCATCTCTCTGAGGACAGGGTGGGTGCCCCAAGACTGGAACGTGGCACATATAGTGCCTATCCACAAGGGGGGATCAAGGGAGGTGGCAGGGAACTACAGGCCTGTCAGCCTGACATCGGTGGTGGGCAAGGTGATGGAGGGCATTGTCAAGGAGAGGCTAGGGGGGGACCTGGATAAGTCAGGGTGCCTGGACGATAGACAGCATGGATTCATCCCAGGAAATTGTGCAGACAAACCTGGTGGAGTTCTATGACTGGGTGACAAGTGCCTTGGACCTGGGTAGACCAGTGGATGTCCCTTTCTAGACTTCAGCAAGGCATTTGACCTGTTCCTCACGTGGGCCTGTTGGATAAGCTGGGAGAAATGGGGTGGGGAACCAGATGATCAGATGGATAGGCAATTGGCTCCAGGGCCGGACCCAGAGGGTTGTAGTTGGTGGATAGTCTCATCCTCAAGGAGGGTCATTAGTGGGGTCCCACAGGATCAGTCCTGGGCCCCTTCTGTTCAACGCCTATGTATTTGACATAAGGACAGGAATCAGGAGTGAGATGAGTCTCTTTGCAGATGACTCAAACTGGGGGTGGTGGATGGGAAGGAGGGAGGTGGCTCTACAGGGGACCTGGAGGCTCTGGAAAGATGGTCTAGAAAGTGGAAGCTGAGGTTCAATGTAGGGAAATGCAAGGTACTCCACCTGGGGCCAGAAACCCAGGCCAAGTGTACACTTGGGGAATGCTACAAGTCTCGATGGCTGAGAGGGACCTGGGGTGGTAGTGATGTCAAGATGAACAACTCTGAGACTTCTAGGAAGGCAGCAGCCAAGGCCAACAGGATGCTGGGATGCATCATTAGGGGATCACCTCCAGAAGGAGGGAAGTGATACCCTCTGTATAACTGCTTGGTGAGGTCAGCACCTTGAGTACTCATGTGCAGTTTTGGAGGCCACACTAAAAGAGGGACATTAACCTCCTGGAGAGGGTCCAGAGGAGGGCAACCAAAATGATTTGGGGCTTGGGGACAGGATCTATGAGGAGGCTTGAAGAGCTAAATATGTACACATTGGAAGAGAGAGGGACTGGGGTGACATGATAGAGGTCTTCAGGTACATGAAGAGGGTAAATGGGGAGGAACAGTCAGGGTGCTTGAAGGAAGGAGGAAGGGCCACTAGAGGGCATGGGTGGAAGCTGGAGGGGAAGATTCAGGGAGAAAGGAGGAGGTGCTACTTCACTGAGAGGGTGGTGGAGCCATGGAATGCACTGCCTAGGGGCTAGTGGAGGCAGAGACAGTGGAGGGTTCAAGAGGGGTGGGACAGGTACAGGGAAGGGTTCTGAAGCAAATCCAATGCAGCAAGAATATCCGAATTGGGAAGGGAGAAGCCAGAGAAGGCAGGGGACAGCAAGGTCAGCACACAGGGTGGGCTGACCAACGAAAGCAGACACGAAAGACCGTTAGGGCCTATTCTGCTGGCATTTTAGTATGTTAGTATGTTAGAAACAGGCTGTTAATGACCACGGAAATCATGAAAGGCACTGCAACATTAGAATTATAGGTCTTCCTGAGGGACCTGAGGGAAAAGACTGTGTAACTTTCCTTCAAAAATAGCTTATTACCTCCCTACAGCTACCCCAAGATACTGGCCTTGAGATCCAGAGGGCACATCATTCTCAGGGCCTTAAAACTTCTACTGATCAAATACCAAGGCACCTGATTGTAAAATTTTGTGATATCAAGACAGGGTGATGATCTTGGAGGCAGTGAGGAAAGTGGGCATGATAATGAGCAGCAAAGGAGAGTAAGCATTTACCCGGACTATTCCCGACTTCTCCACTAAAAAGGACAAGCTCTTCGAACCGACGGGTTACTCCATCTCCAAGAACTGCCTTTTTGCACTTGCTTACCCAGTGCAAATGATTGTTAGACTGCCTGGAGGAAATACCAGAGCTTTCACCTATCCCTCTGCAGCACTGGAATTTGTGCAGGGCCTGGAAGTCTTTAAGGCTAACTGATTTACACTTGGAAAAGGTACTGTTGGTTGATGCTTGGGATGGGGAGGGAGGGAGGGAAGGGGAGGAGGGTGCTATTATACTGATCCGCAACTCCGGTAGGGGCCTATAAAGGCTGTATTGGGGGCCCCCTCTTCCCCTTTCACCTAGTCTCCCTCTTGTGGATTGTAAGATATGCAACGACAGTAATTTAAACTGATTGGCCAGGTTGCTTTTCATTTTTGACTTTCAACTGCTGTGCTTCTTTTAAAATTATGGACTAGCCATTGAGCCTGATTTGACTTTTAATATGCCTAGTAAAAGACTTTATAAATCAATCCTTTACAGGTCATTGGCTCCCTTTATGTCCTGAAGAGTAGCAGGGCTATTCTTTTTTAGCTGCACTATGTGTACTTCTTTTAAACCATCATACATGGGAGAGGCTATATAAATTTAGTTTGGTAACAGCAATTGTATTAAGGCTATACCAACCATTCTGCTTGGGAAGGTCTGCTCCGGTGGCTAGCAGTAGGGGGCAACAATTCCCTATGCATCTCCTAATGCTGATATCTTTATTTGATTTTTGTTTTTTATAGTTCATAGATGCAGCTGGGTTATAATCTTCGATTTCACAGAGGGGGCAGCAGAAAGATCTTTAGTTTTTGTTTGGGCATGGATGTTGAGGGGAATTTAATAATTAATATATAATGATGTTACAGTTGGGAGGTAAAATTATAGCAAGGGGTGGATGCTCAATCCATGAAAAGTAGAGGGTTACTTAGGTTCACTTTTTAACTCCTTAAGGGAGTTAGGGTGGATCTAGGGGAATGAGAGATGTTACAAGGGGTTTCAATAAAGGGAGAGGGGCTTGGTTATTGTTTTCCAAAACTGGTCATTGTCAGTTGGATGTTAACAAGTGGGGGGGGGGTGTTCTGTTGTGAAGGGGTTTAAAGTTTCTCAAAAATTTTCTGTCAGCCATAGTACTATGTTAGCACTAATGTTAAGATGGCATATAAGACGGGTTAAGGTTATTAAGGATTATCTTTATTATGGCTAATATAACTTTGGTAACATGGAATGTGAATGGCCTTCGTACAGCCATTCAAAGAAAATGTGTCTGGTCTCAAATTACATCTAAAATGAGAGGAGTTATAGTGTTTTTGTAAGAACTTCATTCAACAAGGGAAGAAATGGAGTGTCTGCACCGTTCTTGGGGTGGGACCATGCTAGCTTCGCCATATACTTCAAAAGGACATGGAGTAGCGATATGGATTAGGCCAGGGTTTCCTCATAGGGGTTTGTCTACAACTTCTGACCCTCAGGGCAGATTTGTCATCAGGGTGGTTGACCTGGGTGGCTCCATTATCACATTGGTCTCTCTTTACAGTCCCAATATAGATGCCCCTGATTTTTTTACTCATTTGGAAACAACTTTAATCCCATTTCCAGATGATATTATAATAGGGGGAGATCTGAACATTTATTGGGATCCCCATTTAGACCACTCAGAAGTGTGGAGAGGCCCCACCCCGACGAGTATGGGAGTGCTCCGCCACTTAACTGAGGGGAGATCCCTTTTGGAGGCATGGAGGTTCTGCCACCAATCCACCAGGAATATTCCTTTATTTAAATGCACAACTTAATTTTTACAAGATTGGATTATTTATTTTGACCAAAGATAGAGTGAGGGATGTGGTACAATCTTCCCATGGACCAATTTTGATTTCTGACCATGGCCCCTAAAAGTGGTAGTGAGGAGGGTGGGACTTAAGGGTGCCCCATCATGGTGGATGGACCCTAGCCTCTGGCAGACACTGCATTTGTTCAGCAATTAAGACAACATGTTCAGGATTTTCTTGTAACTAACCGCCCAGGATACTAACCCGAGAACAATTTGTGATAGCTCAAGGCTTCAATTAGGGGAAACTATCTCCTATGCTTCATATAAGAAAAAATTATTACAAAAAGGAGCAGGAGTTAGAACTCCAAATTCAGCTTCTAGAAAAGGAGTTAATGGTTAAACATGATAATATAAAATTAGGTCTTTAAAATGACTGAAAGGTGAATTGAATCAGTCTTCCTGTCATGGAGTTGAAAGTGCACTTATTTTGACTAAATCCTTTTCTTACGAAGGTGACAAGGCTGGGAAGTGGTTATCTGGATTGGTTAAGAGACAGAAGGCTGAGAGGTCAATTCTGGGAGTGGTAGCTGAGGGAGGGGGATCCTTATAATCAGCAGAAAATAAATGAAGTATTTTGTGCTTATTATGCACATTTATATACCTCAGAATACCCCCCAAGGGGTTGACCCAGATGATTTTTTGAGGAAAATCAGCTTGCCCCAGCTTACTGACCAGGAAGTGAGATAGCTGGAATCCTCCTTCACTATAGAAGAATTAAAAGAAGTAATGTTGAAATCTAAAGGGGTAAGCTCCAGGTCTGGATGGTATTCCAGCTGAGATTTATAAAATTTTATGGGATGACCTGGGTCAGACTATGCTGAGAATAGTTGAGTTGTTGACTGAGGAGAGCTTCCACCTTTGCAGAACTTAGCCACAATTACAGTCTTACCCAAGTCAGGAAAGGACCTCCTTCTATGCTCATTTTATCACCCAATTTTGCTGCTAAATGTAGACTATAAGATTATAGCCAAGTTACTGGCAAATAGACTAGAAGGTTTCCTCCCTAAGCTGGTTCACCTTGACCAAAGAGGCTTTGTAAAGGGAAGATAAGTTAAACATAATATCAGGCGTATTATTAACATAATGCTTTGATGACTCAGGAGAGTGTTGGGAGGTCTCTTAGTGTTAGATGCGGAGAAGGCCTTTGATCATGTTGAGTGGCCGTTTATGATGGCCGTACTAAGAAAATTTGGTTGTAGACCCCTTATGATGCAGTGGTTGGGGAGCCTATATAAGAACCCTAAAGCCCAAATTCTTACTAACAATAATTTATCATCCCCTTTTATCCTTACTAGAGGCACGAGACAGGGCTGCCCCTTTCCCCTCTACTATATGTATTCACAATTGAAGCCTTGGGGCAGACTATTAGGGACAATCTTAGACTTAGAGTTTTTCAATGCAGAGGTAAGGAACATGCGATTTCTTTCTTCACGGATGAATATTATTGTTTATAAACTCTCCCAGTGAGTCTACGAAGGAGTTATCACTCATTTTTGGGAGATATGGACCTCTTTCAGGCCACAAGATTAATTGGAGTAAGTGTGAGTGGATGCCACTGGGGGAAATGGATAATTCTATTAGAATAGGCCAGACGGTAGTTCAGCCTGTTAAAATAATTAAATACTTGGGAATATCTATCCCCTCCAAATTGTCAAATTTAGTAAACTTTAATATGAAAAAATGAATTAAAAAAATAAAAGATGATTGCCTGTCCTGGAAAGCTCTACCCCTAACATTATTGGATAGAGTTAATTTAGTTAAAATGTCAATCCTGCCTCAATTTCTTTACTTTTTTCAATCAGTGCCACTTAAAATCCCACTTAAATACTTTAGAAGTATTGAAGGTGCCATCACTCAGCTATTATGGAATAATCATAGGCCTAGGATAAAAAAATTAATTCTGTGGCTCCTTCAAAGAAGGGGAGGATTGGGTCTCCCAAATGTACATTATTATTGGGTAGCTTCTCAGCTGGCCCACATTCAGGATCTTTTAAGAAAACCTGAGGACTAACCAGCTTGGGTTAAATTAGAAGAGGCTAAGGGTATTTCAATTTACTACAATGCTTTGGCGCCATGTGGTGCAATTCTTTCTGCGCAGGTCCCCTATCATCCACGTACAGATACCTTGATAAAGGCTTGGAAACTAGCTCATCAATGGATAAATGAGGAGGTTGAGACTTCTCCTGACAGTTCACTTAACAAAATATTACAAGGGGAGGGTGGTCCCTCTATATGGGATAAACCAGTGTTGAAACAGTGGTTCAACAGGGGTTATATCTAGTAAAACACATATTGTCGGAGGGTAAAATATTTTTCTTTGGTGACCTGGTATTGGCAAATAAAGTTAAGACTTCCCACTTCCTTTATACTCTAAATTGAGCGAGGCCTATTAGAAAATATTAAGTAGAATGGAACAGAAGGAAGGGATCTCTACACCCATTGGAGGAGTTGTTTTGGGACAGTCAGGTGACCCAAAATTCAAACCACTGAGAAAGGTTTATAAAATTTTAGTTGGAGCTATGTCTGAGATGTTAAGGAAGATTAAGGATACGGGGAAACGGACATATACCCAGATGGCCTAACTAGGGTGATTGGAATTTATACTGAATAACTGCTTGAGTTGTTCTGTAAATAACAGAACCAGAGCTATACAATATAATGTGCTCCTCAGAACTTACCACACCCCACACTTAGCCCATATAATTAATCCTAATGATTCCCCTCTTTGTCCTAAATGCTGGACTCATGAAGAACTTTTTTTCATATGGTTTGGAAATGCAATAAGGTGTAGGCTTATTGGTGAGGAATCTAGGAAATACTTTCCAAGATGTTCAGATTTCCCCTCAGATTGGACCCTGTGGAAATTATACTGGGCCTTCCTCCTGGTGACCACTTATCAGTGCCTTTCTGAAAGAATAACCATGATACCTTGAGGAGACTTGGGAATGTGATAGGATTAAAAGCGTTGGCCTTACACTGGAGGCTTTCTTCAATTCCCACAATAGCTGAATGGATAAATCTCTTTCTTGATTGTATGAAATATGAGAAAATACAATATAATGTTAGAGGACAATTAAATACATTTTTAGATGTGTGGGCCCCCATAGAAGAGGCCTTACCCCAGGCCTGGTTTCAAATCTTTTAGCTCACTAGTTTAAACTACCATTGAAAGTCAGGGGAGGGCTCACAGTAAATCTCTAGAAGAAGTTTTGTTCCCATATGTCTAGATGAGTATTACCATGGATTTTTATGATATGTGCTCTTTGTAATTCACTTAATACCTGTCTGAAAAGATGCCAGATATGTAAATGTGAAATGACTGATCAATTTACTGCTGAAGTACATAAAGTATACAAAAAAAATATGTTATGGACTGTCTCTTATGAGAGATGCTGAGACAGCATGTGAGATCACACAGACACACCCAGGTTTTAGATACAAAGTGTTACCTGGAAGGCCAGAAGCTAATTATAGACTAGAACAGGCCTTAATCAAGAATCTCCTGTTTATCCAAGTTAGATATAGCTTTAACTGCTAAGAGGGAAATCAATATCCATGTTATGACACCAGGTTTGGCATACTGGTGTGAAATCATAAATGCTTTGATGTCTGTGTGAGAGGGGATACTGCTCATAGATGAAAGGAAATTTACAGGTTTGATTGGGGAAGTCACATGAGGAAAGTAGTTTCCGCTGATGTAACCTTAATTAACTTTCCTTCTAAAATGATAAAACACCCTGGGTGCATGATTTTTAATAAACAGAGGAGGAACTAGGTGACCTCACACAAAGGGTTGGCGAAGACAGTTTTTTTAAACAGTATTCTGTTTTTCTTCAGAGATACTTTTATCTACACTGAAAAAAAAACATCTTTGAGCACTTTAAGCAAGCATACAGGTACAGAGAGACAAAATCTAAGTACTGTAGTAGGAATTGTACTGTTAAAACCTTGTTCTTTTAAAAAGATTGCATGGTTCTTGTGATATATGGTCTGTATTTTATGTTTTACATACTTTTGTCTATTTTAGTAAAACTCTGTTTTAGAGCCTACTTGGTCTGTCTTTGAATTTCTTTTCTTTAACAAATGAAGTATATATGGTTAAAGCTGACACTATGCATAAGCTTGAAAGGTGATACCAAACTGGAAAAAAGTAAGAGTAATCTGAGGTCTTTATTAGAGTTTTTAAGGCTTCATTTTGTACACCTGGTTAGGTGCCCATAGGCAAAGATATCTAGCCCCCTAAAGACAGAATTATCTGAGCCTGAGCATTGAGTGCGCTAGCAAGAGGTTCACAGTCTGAATCCCTCCAGAACTGAGACCAAAGGTTGAGTCAAACCCACAAAACAGACAGGAGGGTTACCCTGTTTCTGTTAACTGTTCACAAGACTGCGCTCAGAGGTTGGCACTTTGGAAGTAGATGGCTGACCTGCTGAGTGGGTTTGTGACAGTGCTGATTCATGCTAGGACAAATGATATAAGAAAAAAAAACATGAAGATTAAATATTTAATGATATTAAAGTGATATACTCCTATCTAAAAATTAAAAAATGTGAAATTATTTTTTTCTGAGATACCTGCAGTCCCTAGAGCTAATTACAAATGGACTAAGAAAACCATCAACTTAAACAACTGGCTATGGTAATGGTGTTGCGTTAGTAATATTGCATGTATAATCAATCAATCAATCAAGTCTTTATTTAACCAGGCGTTCATCGTTGAGCAGAAGCTCATTTGCAAGATGGACCTGGGTGGAGCATGAACAATTGTATATACAGGTAAACATAGGTATTTACAAGACAATACAGATAATACTGTTTACAGAGAGGAAGAAAAAGAAGTTCATATGTACATAGAATTATACAGATATTGTACAGATTATGGGGTATTTACATACATAAAAGTGTCTATAGGAAGATAAAACAGGTTATTTAAAGTTGCAGGAGGAAGTAACAGAAGAAAAAAAAATATATATATATACCAGGTAGAGGCGAAGGTGGGGGTGGGGAGGGAGGTAGGGGAGAAAGGCTAGGAGGGCACAGTGCACAGAGATGTTGGTAAAAACAGGATGTAGAGAAGGTGGATGGAGAAAAGGAGTATGTGTGAGCCCCGGGACTGAATGCTATAAAGTACGGGGCATGGTAGGATGTCACAACCCAGGGGTAGTGGGCTCCTATCCAACATTGGGAAAGGAAGGATAAGGGGATGGATGGGCCTAGTGCTGATAAGATAGGGGGATAAGAGAGAGAGAACAATTAGGCTTGTGAGGAGCAAGCTGGGGGGTCAGTACTTAAAATTGGGTCTAGTTGTGGCTATATACCAGTGTAGACACCCGTACTGGGTCTGAGTGGGTGAATCAGTTACATACTTCTCTGATCATATGGAAATAAAGCGTCTTGAAGGCATTTATACAAATTAGAGTGCTTAATTTGAGGGTTTTTTGTAGATCGTTCCATAAGGTAGGTAGCACGAAGCTTATGGCTGCCCTGCCAAAGTGGAATTTTGCTTTGGATACTTTAAGAGTAATAGCTGAGTAACTTTTTAACGTGAATTTTCCAATTATACTCGGGGGAAGACAGCAGGAGATATAGTAAGGCAGCTTATTAGAGATGGCTCTATAGGTCCAGAGAGAGGCGTTTCTGTGGTGCCTGAACTTTAGTGATTTTCACCCCACTGCCACATATAGGGTGCAGTGATGCATGTCAAAGGGAAGTCCCGTTATAAACCTCAGTGCTCGATGGTAGAGTGTGTCCAGTTTAGCCATGTAAGAGTTGGGGCATTGGCTGTAGAGGAAATCGGAGTAATCAACCAATGATAGGAAAATGGATTGGACCAGTTGTTTCTTGGCATCTCTGGTAAGAAACTGGTTTATTCAAAAAAACAGGCCAAGCCTTTGCCGAAGTCGTTTTAGCAAGTCCTCGATATGTTCAATGAAGAAGAGTCTTTGGTCTATCCAAACTCCCAGATACTTGAATTTTGTAACAAATTCTAGTTTTTCACCTAGAACTGTGGTAATTTGGGGAACTGTCCCACTGGACACAGGGTCAGTTGTATGGATAAAAGGGGAGAGGACCATCACTTTAGTTTTTGCTGAGGAGTAGCTTTTTGGAGGAGTTGGCTTTGCAAAAGGTTGAATTCTGACTGTAGGTCATTGCAGGCAGCTTCAGGTGTTGGGCGACTCACGAGAAACTGTATCATCTACAAACAGTTGGATGTTGGCTTCTTTTATACAGTAGTCGATGTTATTAATGTAGATTGCAAAAGTAAGGGCCTAATATAGAACCTTGAGGTGCCCTCTTTGCAGAGTTATTAGGGGAGCAGGCCTACTGGCTTTAACTTGTTCAAGGCACCCTGTAAGCTAGCCAGTAAACCAGCGCAGAGAGGGGGGGGTCCACACCTATGGTTTGAAGGGAGGACAGGAGCAGACTATGGTCGATGGTGTCAAAAGCCTTGCTTAGATCAAGGAAAACAGCACAAATAAAGTTTTTGCTCTCAAGATTACGCTGCCAATCATTAGTAAATTTGGCGAGGGCTGAGATAGTGCTATGTTTAGCTTTGAGTCCGGACTGCATAGGGTTTAGCAGTTCCCTAGACTCAAGGTGAGTCCTCAGCTGTGCATTTACAATTTAATCTAGGAGCTTGGACAAGACCGGAAGGAGAGAAATTGGCCTGTAGTAACTGAGATCTCCAGGGTCACCCGATTTGAACAGTGGTATGACATGTGCTGTCTTCCATAGAGGTGGTAAGGTGCCCTGAGACAGGAATAAGTTAAAAAGGTGGGTGATGGGTATTGCTAGTACGTGGTAGGCAATTGTTAGGAAGTAAGGGTCAAGGTGTCGGCCCCAGAACTTTTTCTAGTATCCAACTGAAGCAAGAGGTCCTCTACCTTTTTCAGTGAGGCAGGTTGAAGCGAGAAAGGCGGCAAAGCTATCGGAGTTTCAGGCAGTTTGCTGGCAGTCTGGGAGCGAAGTATCTTTGCAGGGGAATTATCAAATGCCATGCCTGCAGTAGCAAAGTGGTTACTGAATGCATCAAGTATATCTGTCTTTTTGGGTTATAGTCGAGTTGCCAGAGGTAATCTTGGTCGGGAGTGAATTTCCTGGGGAGTGGCCTAGCAGAACTTTGATTGTGTTCCAGAGCTTGATTGGGCTCTTTGTGGCAGAGTCGAGTTCGGATTTGAAGAAGGTGGCCTTTGATTGTCTGATTGTTTTGGTACATAAATTTCGTAGTCTCCTGAACTGGTTCCAATCCTCTGCAGTGTTCAGTCTGCGTGCTTTTTTCCACGGCTTATCTCTTTCTAGAAGCAAGGACTTGATCTGAGGGGTGAACCATTTACAGGTTTTGGTCCTAGTTTGAACTTTAATCAGGGGAGCATACTTATTAAGGACCCTCAATAGAATGTCGTGGAAGATATTGTAAGCTGACGTAATCATTTTGGCCAGGTAGAAATATTGCCACTGAGGGGAGTACTTAAGCCAGTTTAGGTAGGCATGTTCATTGAAGTTGCGCCTGGATCTCTTCATAGAAACTTGCTGATGGGTGCTGGGTTGTTGGTGTATCTTACTCCCACAATAAAACAATGGTCGCTGGCATCTGAGAAGAAAACTTCAGCGTGGAGAAGAGATGAGGTTTGCTAGCAATTAGCACATCCAAAAGTGTACTTTTACTGGGGTTCTTCACATTTGGGCGTGTTGGTTCAGTAGTAAGTTGCATCAGCCCATGTTCATCACAGAAGGATGCAAGGTGGGGGGGGGCAGCTTTGTTAAAGAGCCAGTCAAAGTTGAGGACTCCTAAAATAATAGTTTCTGGCAGCCCCTGTCCCAATTTGTCACTTAGATATGACACAAGCTGTAGGCCAGCAGATGGTGTATAGAAACCTGGGAGACCTTTAATGAAAGGGAGATTTATACTGCAAGGATGAGCTTCATCTAAGTAGAAACAGTTCTAAGCTCCTCAGTAATATAATATGTGACCATATTTGCAAGGGTTATTTAAACTAACAAGAAGGGGGAGAGGGTTCATGGTGGAAAAGGAGAGAAACTTATAAAGACCAAGAATAGAAACTGAAAAGCAGACACATATACAGTACCAACACCAATGTCAGGGACAACAAAATACCTAATGACTTAAAAGTACTAGTAATAAATGCAAGATGTCTGAGGGACAAGAAAGATGAGCTGGAGTTACTACTAAAGAGGGAAGAGATACATGTATGTGCGATAACAAAGACTCTGTGGCAGCCAGATGACTGGGGAAAGGAAATCCAGGGCTACAACCACTTTAATAAAGATTGAAATAGAAAAAGGGGGTGCAGGTATTGCCATTTATATTACTGATTCATTAGGAGCCAAAACACTTGACATTATAAAGCCAGCTCAAAGATAAGCAGAACAATTATGGATACAGATTAAATTCTATGACAACAAAAATCAGCATAAGAGTCTGTTACAGATCAACCAATTTACAACCAGAGGAAAATGACATATTTATTGAAACACTTGACAGTATGCACGTCAAAGGAAGAACTATAATAGTGGGAGATTTCAACTTACTGAATATAAAATGGGACACACAGGAACTAATGTATTAGAAAACAGACTGACAGAGATAATGATTAATAATAATTTTTAACAATACGTCCAACAAAGCACTAGAGTGTACAATATTCTTGACCTGGTATTCAGTAATTCAAATGATGAGATAATGAGCTGTAAAGTTAGGGAACCACTTGGGGATAGAAACCACAACATGGTCCAATTTAGTATAGCAATGCATTGGAGACCACTAAAATGTAAAACAAAAACAAGAAAGTCCCTTTCCGAAACACCTCTCTAGGACAATGTTTTTTTGTGTGCTGGGTACCCAACTGTCTAAACTCTCTCAATGTTGACTTAGTAAAAGAAGCTAAACTTCGTCCCTTTAAATCAGAACTATGCTCGCACCTTAGAGTATGTGATTGTAGCTCATAAACTGCTCTAGTTTTACAGTTGGCATCTCTGTTCAACGTCAGCACTTACCCTTCCTTGCCCTCTGCGCCAAATTTCCCAGTCCTCTGTCCCTTACTCTACATTTCTTCCAAACCCTTTCCCATCCCTCTATACCACTTGCCCCCATGAACCTCACTCTTAGCTCCATCTATCCTCCCCAGTACCTGTTTCCTTCCTCTCATTTATGACAACGCCTGATGGCTGATCCCATTAATCCTACCTATCTCCCACATGTCCTCCAACGCTCAGATAGAAATCAAACTGCCCTCACCTCCTGATACCTCCTAGTCTTCTATATTCTCTACACTACCTTTCCCCTTTATACTCCCCACCGTGTACTGCAACTCTCAGCATTTTGTATTTTTACCCTTTTTATGTATAACGTGACTGTAACTACTGCTAACGGTAACTACTGTTCTAATGTCCGTATTTGTCTCTGTATTATTGACTACCCATTGACATGGAAACTCTGTAAACAAGCTGCTTGCTCAAAGGTGTTTAATCTGAGATATCAATAAATAAATAAAATAAATAAGATGGTACAAAAAAGGCAAGTATGAGGAAATGAGAAAATATTTTAGAAAATGAAACTGGAAAGCTGACCTGCATGGTCAGACACTTGGGCAAAAATGTAGCATCATTAAAAAGCACCTTGATTTTTGTATTACTGCATTTGTACCAGAAAGAGTAAAATACAACACAATGGGAAAGATCCCAAGCTGGTTTAGTCATAAAATCAAGTGTGCCATCAATAGGAAAACAACAGCATACAAAAGGTATAAGGATAAACCTACCCAAGAACATTGGGTTACATTTAAAAGACATGCCAGGCTCTGCAAAAACATAAAAAAGGCAGCAAAAAGGAATGAAGAAATAAAATTAGTCACACAAACTAATGACAATAAAAAAGCTTTCTTTGTCCACATAAGTAGTATTAGGGGAGGAGAAGAAATGGTGGGGCCTTTACAACAAGGCGATGTGAAGATCAAAAGTGGAATAGCTATGGGCAAAACTTTTAACGATTATTTTCTAAGTGTATACCAGCTTAAAACAAATATTGATGCCGGCAATTACCAGGAAACAAACACAGAACTACATAAATTAGAAATAACAGAAGAATATGTGAAAACAAAACTAGCAAAAATCAAGACCAACAAGTCTTCAGGCCCAGACAACATACATCCCAGAATACTTAAGGAACTAGCTAGTGAATTGGCAGGACCAATCACACCACTGTTTAATTCTTCTCTCGAAGAGTGTGATGTATTATAGGAATTGAGGGAAGCTCACATAATGCCATCCACAAAAAAAAGGGTCCAAGTGTGATGTTACAAACTATAGACCTATCAGTCTTACATCTGCACTGTCCAAATTGATTGAAGCATGTATTAAGGAGGAAATAGAGAATCATATTACTAACATAGGGTTGATTGATGTGACACAACATGGTTTTCAGCCTCATAGATCTTGCCTCACCAACTTGCTTCAATTCTTCAAGCCCTTCTTCCCTTCTCCAGGACCTGACTCTTGCTGATTGGCTCCGGTTCTCTTGGCCCAAATGTTGATTCAGCCCTCAACCACCTCTCCAACACTCTCACTCACATTTGGAATATCCATGCCCCCCTCAAAAAAGCCAGAGTCAAACTTCTCCATTACCTCTGGATAATGATGGATCTTATAAACCAATGCAAAATCTGGGACTGAGCATAGGCACAATATATGGCCTCTCAATCCCCTCTAATCTGCAGTTATACAAGTCCCTCACAAACATCTGCACAAAGGCAGCCCATAAAACCAAAACTGATTTCTTAAAGTCCCATCTACAGTCTAACCATAACACACCTGCTACCTTCTGCAACTTTATCCACTCTCTCATTGACCAACCTGCAGATCCTGCCCATCCAGTCCTTAAAATAGATGGATCACCTGTCTCAGATCCCTCCTTTGTAGCGGAGATGTTCAATAAATTCCACCACCTGCACCTCCCTGGCCATCCTTCTCCTACCTGTGCTTTTCTGGACCATCCTACTCCTACCTCCTCTGGCATCCTCCCTATTTCTGCTGTAGGCTTCAGTTTTCCCAAAGTTTCTCCTCAGGAAGTATACAGGCTCTAATATCTCTTAATCCTGCTAAAACCAGCCCTGATGTACTCCACCCCAAGCTCCTCCATATTTCTGCTCCTGCAATTGCTGCCCATCTTGCACACATCCTGAACCTCCTTCTCAACTGCCACCATACCACAGGCCTGAAAGATCACCAAGATGCTGCAATTCATAAAGGTAGTGACCCTTCCTCTCCAGGAAATTACTGGCCCATTTCTCTCCTTCCCTCACTAGCCAAGCTACAAGACTCCTTTGCCTACTCTAGGCTCTCAGCTTTCCTCTCCTCTTTTTGCATTCTCCCCCCCTACCAGTCTAGGTTCAGGCAACAGCACTTGGCTAGCTCCTCCCTGCTGTGAGTCACTGACTCCATCCTCTAGGCCATGGACCAGGGTCATATAACCACCACTATTTTTAGACCTTCAATTCCATGTCCCACCCACTTTTGTTTCAAAAGCTTCAATCGGTTGGGCTGGCAGCTCCTGCAGTCATTTGGTTCAGCTTCTACCTACATGGTAGGCAGCAGTCTGTCCAAATAGGCAACTCCCTTTCCTCCCCTCTTCCTATACTCACCAGTATGCCCCAAGGCTTCATCTTTGGCCCCATTCTTTTTTCTGTTTTTATTAATGACCTCACTCTGTCTGCTCTATCTCCTGCATTCACATGTATGTGGAAGATACAATTATCTACAAATCTGGACCCTACACCATTGATGTGCAAGCCACCCCCCAACACGACTTCAACAAAGTTCAAAACTGGTTTTAGGCTGGCCCGGTGGTGCTGAGGGCTGAGGCACTGGACGCCTTACCTCATACCATGCTGGCGACCCGTGTTCAGGAACAAGCATGGGTTGAAGGGGGTTGGCCGGAGAGGAGAAGGATAGAGTGCCTGATGGCTGCTCTCCTTCCCCAGGGAGGTTAGCTACAGGCTTCTGCTGCTAGAGGAGCCTGGGTGGAAGGTGCGGTAAGGTGGAGATGCAGTAAAGACACTGGGTAGATGTCAGCAGAGGGGCAGAGTGGGAGGCACATCTCAGAGCACCTCCAAGCTCATTGGCCCTCATTGCATGCTGACATCTGGGAAGAATACCAGAAAAACACCTCGGTCTCTCCTAGGCAACGACACCTCTCTGGGGGATCCCCAGGCTCGTTGGGCAGACTTCATTGTACTGATTTCACAACACACAAAAAGTATGCTGGTTTGGGGAGGTAAGCACAGTGGGTCCTTCCTCACCCCTACCCATGGGGTATACTGAGGGGTTGCTAGTGTGGAACCGGGTACTCTGGGGCAGATCATGATGGGAGTGGAGCCTGCAGAAAGAAGATGTCTGAGAGAGTGGAGAGAGAAGGTATAGAAGGTGCATAAATATAGATTAAAAAAACTGGTTTCAGGCCAACCATCTAAAGTTAAACACAAAGAAAACAGTTGCAATGACCTTTGGCTCCAGGCAGAAACTGGCCAGACTCCATTCCCCCCTCCCAGTGATTTCCACTATGAATGGCTGCCCCCTCGAAAATGTCCCAGTCTTAAAATACCTAGGGGTCTAGCTGAAAATCATTATCAATTTCTGCACCCACATAGATGCCATCTGTTCCAAACTCCACCCCGAACTTGGTATTCTCTGTCATCATGAAGACAGCCTACCTCTCCCTATCCATCGGGAGCTTGCCATGATAATGATTCTCTCAGTTATTGACTATGCTGACATGGTCTATGACACAGCCCCTACAATATCCCGTTCAAAACTTGACACTCTTCTTAATTACAGTAATTCTGTTGTTTTGCCACCTCTTCCCCTCCACTTAACCATCACTACGTTCTCTGCTTCTCTCTCTCCCTTATGACTGTACCCCATAGAAGGGAGGTCCACTGCCTTTTCCTCATTGTAAAATGCTGTTTTGGGACTCTCCCTTCCTACCTTTCCTCCTGCCTTTCACCTGCTGACCACTCTGCCTACTCTTTCCCCTCCAGGGACTCTCTCTCTCTCTCTTTCTCCTTCCCTCATCCCCACTCTATGGCAGATCAGTCTGCTTTTTCTTACTGCTTTCCTTTCCTCTGGAATCAGCTCTCCTCTGACCTTTGCCAATCCCCCTCACTTTCTGCCATTAAACACCTCCCTGACTCCTCCCTGTTACCCAGTGCTCATGCCTCCTCTTTGAAGATGGGGGGGCGGCTCAGAGGTAATTTAAGGAAGTATTTTTTCACAGAGAGGGTTGTGGATGCATGGAGCGGCCTTCCAGAGGAGGTTGTGGAGTCAAAAACAGTGGTGGAATTCAAGCATGCATGGGACAGTCATAAGGCAATTCTAGGGGGTGGGGGTAGGAAGAAGTAGGCTGCCGGTTAACTAGGATCTGCAGCTTATCCAGTAGGTAGGGAAATGGGCAGACTGGGTGGGCCAAGTGGTCCTTATCTGCCATCAAATTCTATGTTTCTATGTTTCCTCTGCCCCCTTCACCTCCACCTACCCCCACAATACTTACAACTTGCTCAAAGTGTTCATAAGGCTGCTGCTGATGGCTTTTATTTGACACACCAACACTTATTATGTAATTTCAAAATGTCCATTACTGCTACACTTGTATTATTTTGTTGAACTGCTCTGTTTTATTTTGTTACTCCTGTGATGCTGTATCCTGTATATATTGTCTCCTGTTTCTAGGTTGCACCCCGAAATGAGCTTCAGCTCAGTGTGCATTTCCTGGTTGCCAAAGTTTGAATAAAATAAATAAATAAATAAAATTAGCTCAGCTCTAGACAATGGACTGCCTGTGGACATAGTATACTTAGACTATGCTAAAGCATTTGATCTTGTTCGCCACAAATAATTACTAGATAGGCTGATAGAGCTCAAATTCTATCCTACAGTTGTGAAGTGGGTAGGGTCTTGGTTTGCACAAAGATGACAGAGAGTACACATAAGAAGGTACACATCTGATTGGGGATACATGAGTAGTAGTGTCCCACAGGGTTCAGTGTTTTATCCATCACTATTCAACATCTTTATTTCATCAGTGCAGACCTCCCCCAATTCTTGGCTCATAACATTTGTTGATGACTCCAAGATAAGGGCAATTGTGAATGGTGGGGCAGCTGTAACCCATTGCCAGAATGATCTACACAACTTAGAGTCCTGGGCTAGAGTGCACAAATTAAAATGCAATGAAGATAAGTGCAAGGTCTTGAATTTTGGTAGTAAAAACAGATTAGCCAGGTATACACTAAATGGGAAAGAACTTCAAGTTGCAGACAAAGAGAGAGATCTAGGAATTATTGATAATAATAAATTAACTTTTGATGACCACACAAAAAACATAAAGAAGGGTAACAAATTACTGGGATGTATTCTAAGGTACATAAGACGCAGAGAGGCAACAGTCATTATGCCCCCATATAGTGCACTGGTGAGGCCCTCAATTGAGTATTGTGCACCCTTCTGGTCACCACAGAACAGTGGCAGTATACAATTGTTGGAGAAGGTTCAAAGAAGAGTCAGCAGAAAGAATAAGAAGCAGCAAAAATTAAACTTACCAAGAAAGATTACACAGACTAAAACCTGCTTCATTAGAATACAGACGATTAAGGGGAGATTTATGCCTTGTGTACAATGCATTTAAAGAAAGTGATCTATGGGAAGCTGCAGGTTTTGAAAGAAATTAATCAACAGAGACACTAGAACACATAAACAGCAGTTAAATGGAGAGTTATAGAAAACAAATAGAAAAGGAGGGTGGATTAATCAGAGGGTGGTAGCTGCTCAGAACACTCTACCAGAAATAGTAGTCAACAGTTCCAACATGGAAGCTTTTAAGCAATCACTTGATAACCACAAGGTTAAAACACATATGAGAATATTCCACTAATAAGTGGTGAGTCTCCAATGGCTAATGCTGTTTGACTCAACCTTTCTATGAAATCTATGAATTCCTCTACTGTCTCTGAGTCACCATCCCAGATGACACAAATGTCATCAATAAAACATTTATAATACTTAATGTTGTTAACGTATGTTAGTGTTACCAGTGAGGATGTGTGTCTGTTCGAAGCTGTACAAGAACTGTTTGGCAAAAGCTAGTGCCATTGTGCTATCCATGGCAGTGCCCATTATTTGTGCAAATTGCCTGCTGTTTTATGCCATTTCTCCTTTCCACTGGGTCACACCTGGAAATGAGTCTCATCTCAATGTGCCTTTCCCAGTCACCGAACTTTGACTAAATAAATAAATAAAAAACTACTAGTCCTCAAACATAAAGCAATTTCTCTTTAAAACAGTTTCTCTTAGCTGTGTCAGGAACTCACTAAGTGGATGGTCATCATCCCTCCCTCTTAGTGCTGCAAACATTACTGTAAGGCCTTCTTCCTGTTGAATGCTGGTATACATGTCTTTAGTATCAATGTTACAGGTCTGATGATTCTTAAATCTTTGTCCCTAAAAATAAACTCTCCTAATAGTGAGATGACATGTCCAGTGTCTTTTATGTATGCTGTCATTTCTGTAACCTCTGATTGAAGGTGAAAGTTCACATATTTGGAAAGTGGCTCTAAGACCAGTTCAACGCCAGATATGATGGATCTGCTCAGGAGGTTAACTGGGTCCTTGTAGACTTTTGGAGCACATAAAATATGCGTATCATTGGGTTCTGGCTCTCCGATATTTTGTTCTTCCTCTGCTATCCTATCCATTTCCCACACTGTTTCCAGTAGGTCCCTGATCTTGGCTTTTATCTCTGGAGTGGGATCCTGTTCTAATCTTAAATATCTATTACAATCAGCTAATTGTCTTTCACACTTCTGCTCATATTCCCAGTAAACCCAAACAATAATCCCTGGCCCCTTGTCAGATGGTTTTATAATGATTGATTTATCACTTCCTAGGTTTCTCAACACCTCTCTCTCTCTCTTTTGCCAGGTTCTCTCTGTTATTTCTTTCTCTGTGATGTTTCAATAGTTCCTTAATGTCCCTCTCTGCAGCTTTAATACAGCTTTCTGCCTTTTCTAAGGATCTTGGTGGATTTTGCTTAGATTTGATACCACATACTTTTTTCAGTTCCTGTTTTTTTTTTTTTTGTGGCTCATTCTTCTTGTCTGTCACCACAAATGTCTGTTAGTCTACATTTTCTGTGGAACTTGTGAAGATCTACTGCTCACTCAAATGTGTCAATGTCTTTGGTAGGTGCAAAAGATATGCCCTTTCTAAGAATCCTTTCTTCCTCCTCAGAAATGTCTCTGTCACTGATATTGAACAATACTGTTTGTTCTGATATCTCCCTCTGCCTCCCCTGCTTCCTACTTGCCTTCCTCTTTCACCTCCCCCACCCCCTCCTCCTCTGTGGTATATAGGTGGGTCTTGGTATCTCCCTTCTTGGTATTCTCCTCTCCTTATGCACTCATACCTCCCTTCTTAGTGGTCTGCTACTGTAGATGTTTGCTGTTCACTCATACTTGGTTGTGGTTCCTCTAAAAAAATAAGTCTCAGTATAATTCTGTTGTTGTAATCTGTATGCTGTCATGACAAAGCTATCTCCACTGTCAATGTCTGAGTTGTACTGTGTGTTTTTTGTGTATGTCCTGAGTTTAAGGTGATAAGTGTAAACTTCATTCTCTCAGTAGTCCATAATGTTTCCCTTTCATGTTTCTATATACCCCATGTATTCTTGTAGTTCTACCTTCCCTTTGTATTCCTCCTTTCCTTGGTTTATTTCTATGGTAAGTTTACCCCTTTCCTTAATGATAGCCTGTATTAGGGCCATCCTGAAATCCATAGAGCATTTGTTTCAAATCCTCGTCCATTTATCTTCAAGCTCCGTGATCATGAAGCCCAGACTGGGCTCCACTAGTACCATGAGGCCCCTTGGAATCCTTTTATTTTTTCATATATTCTACAAATGATGATGCTTGCCATTCCAGTCTAATGTCTCATTGTTCCAGATGCTCTGTCTTGTTTAATAGAGTTTTATTGCTACTTGTTTCAGACCATGTCTTCTCCTGTTTCAGTAGTCACCCTAAAATCTGTTTCTGTTCTCACTGGTACAATTATATGACAATAAAACACTTTTGCCAATTGTGATAACTCTGAAATGGCTCTGCCTCTGTACATACTTCCCAATATAAAATAACAGATCTAGCACTCTACCAATGGTTTTTATAGGCTACTGGAGGTATAGTCACCCCATATTGTTGTTTTTCTGTAAGACGAATGGATGGAAAATAGAGTTGAAGGAATTCAGGGCTGGGAACTTAACAGGCTGTGGTGAGTCCTGTGTACTTATGACTTATATTTACTCAACACCCACCTGTGTTACTAAGATCATAGGCTACTGGACAAAGGTATTTTAGACCTGTGTCAAATTAGCTATGTAAGTGTCCAGGTTGCCTTCTCTTATACAACAAGTGGCACTAAAGTCTTGGTCTTGGGTCATCCATAGGATGCCAATAATTGAACACATAATGGTTGGATGAACTCCATTACACCACCATAATTTCTTCAGTCTCTTTAATATTCCACAAAACACATATCATCCAGGTAAGGTGTTGTAACTGCAAGCTACTTTGTCAGATCACTTTATCTGCGCTACCTGTATTAATAGAATATGCACACAATTACCATCCATGGAATATAATAATTAACCATCATGCACCGAAAAGCACCATCACCTCCTATCCAAATGAGGTCCCAGCACCATCTTATATAGCATATAAGCTTACTCCCTATTCACAGTGCTCTTTTTCTCACTTCATACATACTATCCTAGACTCCCAATGTAGAATCATTCTAAGATTTCAATAACTCGTTAGCAGGTCTGAATAATGCCTGCATGCATATGTAAGCATGGAGGAACTGTGCAAATCTTTGACCACTGCACCACCCTCAAATGATTCTTGTACATTTATTTATAAATCCATAGAAGTCAAGTGGTACATCCAACTGTCCTGATCCTTGTTACAAAATGAAAATGTTCTGGTAGTCCAGTGATATCCATTCACACCATGATCCACAATGAGAAAATAGATTACCCAGGTAGTCAAGTGCTACCCATCACTTCCCCACCTTCGCTGTAAAGTGTAAGCATCCAGTTAGTCCATTGGTACACACTCCTTCCCTGAACCCTGTTATAAAATAAATTACATTGCCTCTCCCTAGCCCAGTCCACCCACTCAGCACCCACTACCATCCAACCACTGTGCCATACCTGATTCAACCTATGAAGGCTGTGGAAGTGGCAGGCAGATCAGTGGATGATGACTGGCACAGATCCTCCTCTCACCCCTCAGCTAGACACCATATAAATCATTCAAACTGAGCACATGTTTCTGTTGAAGAATCAGTTTGGATTTAAAGTGCTGGCTTGTCTCTGATGTAGCCTCTTATTTCACTCTGCCAAAATAAATCCTGTTATTTGCCAACCAGCCTCGGTTTGAATTTTTTATATCCACCACAATTTTGTGTATTTTTGGCCCCACCCTACATTGCTGCTTAAATTTCACTTTTGTAGGGGAGGAGAGGCAGGGGAGGGATAGCATGTGGGAGGGGTTGCACTGAGCAGATGCTGAGCTGGATCGCTGGCGTCGTGGGGAGGGTGCTTGGCTGGGAGGCATGGTGATACTGGGTTCTGGTCTGGCGTGGTGCGGGTATTTTTTTTGCCACCTGATGGCATGTATTTTAATCAAGTCTTTCACACACCCTAACATGCACCCACCTGGAGTTGAGAATCCATAAGTAGGGGGGCGTGGGGCAAAGCCCCCCCTTGAGGGAGAGTGCGGGGTACAGCCCCTCACATTAAAAATGAGACCTGTAGGTTTCGGGCGCCTTTTTTTCTGCACTGCGAGTGTGCATTGCTGAAACTGATTTTCAGTGATGCACACTCACCATAATAGCGGTCACTGTTTCTTGATCACTATTATGACATGGAACCCAGAAGATGATTAGAGTGTACACATTCATGTTTCATTTTCCCTTGAGACTTTCATTTACATGTACTGTACTTGTGTTTTGACTAGCATTTTGTGTGATACTGTACTACTGTATGTTTAAAGTTTCTTTAGTAGCATTTTAACATCTCGTGTACTAGAAAATAATGAAATGACGTGAAAATGCTCTTTTAAAGACTATCATTTAAAGATGTGCAGGCACTATACAGCAGCTGTTGGATATCATTAGATAGACCTTTATTACTAAACACTCACTTTGTGACCCTGAGCAACTTACTTAAGCTCCCAGTGCACCATTCCACTAGTTGTGGAAACGGGTGGAAGCAGAACCCCACTGGAAACGAGACATGCCATCTCAGCTGGCTTATCCTGGGCAAATATTTGCTACAGTGGGTAAAAGCAGTGCCCCAGTGAAAATGAAATATTGCATCTGAGTTGGAGTATTCTGGGTAAATACACTGTACAAATGGACAAAGGCAGGCCCCCACAGGAAACGAGATGCTGCTGCTGCTCAGATGGGCTATGCTGGGTAAATAAATTGCATAAAAACAAACAAACAAAACACAATGTGTTGCCAGCAGTAACTGGCTTCTTTCAGCCCCCACCAGACAGAGGATCAGTGTAGTTTAATGGCTAAAAGCACTGTTGAGAATAGGGAGATAGCAAATTCAAACCCAACTACAGCCACGTACCTACTGTGTGACACTAAGCAACTCAGTTAACCTCCTAGTGCTCCAGAGAGCCCATCCGGCTACAGAAATTGGTAAAAGCAGGGCTCCACTGGAAAAGATATGTTACATCTCAGCTGGGCTATCCTGAGGAAATACACTGTAAGAAAATATTAAAAAAAGTATAGTCGGCAATTGCTTTCTTTGGCCCCTTAACCCCCCCCCAAAGCAGTATTGACCTAATTGTTAGGTCACTGTTAGGAACGGGAAAATTGAAGGTTCAGTTCTGCTAGCAGGAAATATTCAGTGTTACACCATGCGAATAACTTACTCTCCCAGTGTTCCAGTCCACCCACCTGCAAAAATGTTTTGAAGCAGGACCCCACTGGAAACAGGATATTCCAGGGGTGACATGCCCATAGAGTCTGGGGGTCACATGCTCCCCAAATGTACATCAAACTATTGCCTTTTAAGCTGAAGAAGCTTGTGAAAGTAACATTTAAAGTTCCCCTTAGATTATTGTTGAACTGTGTGCTGCTTCCAGATTTGTTATGGCATTACGCTCCTGGGATATTGCATCTCAGCTACACTGTCCTAAGTAAATACATTGTAAAAATGCAGCACAGCCCACTGGAAAGGAGATGTTGCATCTCAGCTAGGCCAGTCTTGGTAAATAAATTGTGAAAAAACAACAACAAAAAAAAACATAACTGGCAGCCACAGGCTTTTCCCAGTCCCCCTGAGTAGTAAGGTTTACTGTCGTGGTCGCAGCACTGTTGTGAACCATTAGACTGAAGGTTTAAACCATCTAACTATCAAATAGTGTGACCTTGAACAGGTTACTGAAAATCAGATGTTGCATTTAAGCTGTACTATGTATTTGACACCATGGGCTATGAGGTGTTACTGGACCGACTGCAGAACTGATGTGGACTAACTGATAGTGTCAGCAGTTGGTTTAGGTCCTACCTCATGGGTAGAGTGCAGAAGGTGATGATGGGGTTATTCTCGTCTAGCCCGATGCCCCTACACTGTTGAGTTCTGCAGGAGCTGGTCTTGTCACCTCTGTTGTTCATGGTGTATATGCTGCCATTAGGGGATGTAATCAGGTGGTATGGACTAGGTTTTAAATGCTATGCTGATGATACCCAGCTGTACCTGTCCTGTGCACCTAGAAACCAGATGGGTGCCTCCGTGTTTAACACCTGCCTGGATGAGATCCAGAACTGGATGGCCCCAAACTAGCTACAACTCAACCCAGATAAGATGGAGGTACTGACAGCAGATCCCGCCATTGGTGGATGGGGAGGGTCAGGAATGACCCTGATATAATAATGGGAGGTACCCTTGACTTTCTACTCAAGTTAAGAATCTGAGCATGTTCCTGACAATGGTCTGACAAGTGATACCCAGGTACTGGCCATTATCCAAATGATTTTTTCATCTGAGGGACGTTGCTCGGATCTGAGCCCTGGTGCCAGCTGACAACCTTGCCACTCTAGTGCATACCTTCATCATGTCTAGGTTGGATTACTGCAATGTTCTGTACCTTGGGCTATCTGGAGGCAATTTCCAGCCAGGTTGTTGACTGGCACTTCAAGATTTGACCATGTCACGCCTTTCCTCCATGAACTGCACTGCTTGCCGATATGGTGAAGAATTGTCTTCGAAGTCTGATTACTGACCCTTAAAGCCCTGCACAGATGGGGACCAGACTATCTACAAGACCTCCTGGTTCTTCAACACCTGGCCTGTACTCTCCGTTCCTCCAAGGGTTGCCTCCTGGTGGTTCCCAGGGCCAGGTTGCGGCAATCTGGGGATTCTACTTTCTCTGTTACCATGCCAGCCCTGTGCAACTCACTGCCAGTTCATTTGAGGGAGGCACCCTTGATGGAAACCTTTAAAAAAGGGCTGAAAAATTTTTTATTTAATCAAGCCTATGACCCATATGACATCTGACTGGTTGAAGTCTTATAGTATGCTGACTGTCGTGTTTTATATGACAGATATATTTTTTACAGGTGCTGAAAACATTTCTGTGGCATCAGGCTTATCCTAGCTTAATTAATTGAAAGGATCGCTACAGACCAATTTATTGTTTGTTTCATTGATTTTATTATTGTCTTTATCAATTTTAATGTACAGCACCTTGATACCTCGAAAGGCCCTTAATTTAAAGATATTGTTATTATTATTATTTTTAAATGTTGCTTACAATCTGCACTGAGTTGTTTATGGAGTTGTTGTATATTTGTTGTAAAACGTAATGTTGATGCTGTTTTTAAGAATTTGTTCAGCACTCTGAGTCCCTGGGAAGGGCGCTATATAAATAAAGTTTCTATCTATCTATCTATCTATCTATCTATCTATCTATCTATCTATCTATCTATCTATCTCTCTCTCTCTATCTAAAGTTACCTTCACTCACTAAGTATAACAATTTCTCTTATACAACATAAACTGTAATGAGAAGAAAAATCTGAGTTTCTGGAAATTGAACTTAGGGCTCCAGAATACCATACTGCTGCTCCACTACTGAGTTATAGGTTTGCATGGTTGAACAAAGGATTTCTGAGCAGACTTCCATTCTATGGTACTGCATACCCTACAACTAGGTACAATCAATAAGGCAATTAAATGCTTGGGGCAGTAACAGCCACTGCTTAGCAACCGACTCGCAAATTTTGGCGAGAAAGAACAAAGAAATAATGTAAAACATGCAAGCAAACATTAAGAAATTTACCAGTGCTTGTCTTTGTAGTGTATTTTGCTGCCAAAAAATTCTGGCTCATATTAGACATTTGAATACCTGTACTCACCCATTTGGAGCGTTACTGGAGTCATTTGTCTGGCTTTGGAGTGTTTACTGGCCCATTGCTGCCCGAAGAGATGAAGTGAGAGTGTTGTTGGAGAGTCTCCAGCTTGGTCCCTGCCTTGAAGTTGAATCGCTGATTGGTTTTGGTGTGGGAATGCTCAGGCAAGAGTGCAGTATGTGTAGTGAGGTTAATGAACTTGCTTTGGGTTCAAACTAGATGGATTGAACTAATTTGTTCACCGAGGAGAGAAACCGGAGAAACTCATTGTGATTTGTGGAGTTTCCAGACTGGGACAGTACAACCCTGTAGTCATGGGTGATTCACCACCATAATCTGCTTCTGCCTGGGAGAAATGAACCTGAATCAACCGGGGAGACAGCCGGTGGGTCCCAGATTTTCCAAGGCCCCGTGGTGACCAACCTGTGGGTTGATGCGGTTTGGGTTCCGAGGTGGTGGGGCGGATATCTCTGGTGGCAGCCCTTGGAGATAAGGTGTTGGGGCATCTGGTATGGATTCTGGTGATATCTGGACTGATATTGGATGTTTTGGCTCCAAAGAACATCTGGATTGTACCGGGAGGTTCTTGCTATAAGGAGAGTACTTTGTGGAATTAATGGGCAAAAATTTCTATTTACAATCAGAACTTGAATTCACGGTCAGAACTCAAACTTTTATTTTTATAAATTCTGTCTTGGGCAGTGAGAGAAACATAGAACATAGAAACATAGAATTTGACGGCAGATAAGGACCGCTTGGCATACCCAGTCTGCCCATTTCCCTGGTTTATTTTAGACCTCCAGGTAGTGAGAGGGCCTGGGGTCAAAATTGCATTTTACATGTTTATTTTCTGGAATTAATGGTCAAATTTTCATTTATAAACAGATTTGCAATTTACATTCAGAATTTTTTAATTTAGTTCTAGGTAGTGAAAGTGCCTGGTCTGTTTTAGACCCCAGATAGTGAGAGGGTCAGGGGGTCGAAATTGCATTCTATATTGTTTATTTTATCTTATTAATTTAATATTTTAGTGCGAGGAGGTTTATTTAAGTTTTATTTTGTTATTTGTTTGGTTCTAAGTTTTAGTCATATTGTTTATTTGTTATTTTGACTTCCTGAAGTGTACTTTGTAGTGATATATTTCCTGGGACTATCTTTTATATTACTTATTTAGTGACTTTGGAGTTTGGATTGGTTTTATTCAGGAGTGTTTTAGTGTCACTGAGACTTAGTATGTGTAGGAGGCCTGTCCCCACGGCCGTGCGCTATTCATCCTCTGCCCTTCATGCCCTCCACCCTTTCTCCCCCCTTCCATTATAGCCATCGACATACCAGCACTGTAGAGCACTGGGTGTTGTTCATAGGTGGAGGAGGGTAGTTGGAGGGTATGAACAGTGGAGGATGAATGAGCGGGACCATCATATTGGGGTAGTGGGATCCAGAAGATGCCCTGGAGCGAAATGGAATCTGGAATGTGGTGCTTCCTGTCTGGCTTCCATACCCATGGGCACCACCAATTTTGGTGCGCAAGTAATCCGAAGTAGCTCCTGAGGCCCATCCTACCCAAGCGGTGTTGTAACACCAGATCCATTAAGAATAAGACCACATTTATTGAAGACCTTGTTGGGTCAGTGGATCTGGTGTGCATCACAAGACCTGGCTGGATGAAAATGCGGTCCCATTTTAGAGGTTGCTATTCTGGCCGGGTACTCTGTATTACACCTGAGGTTGGACCATGGGGGGGGGGCGATGCGGTCTGTTTCAAGAATGAACTGAGCCTCACTAGTGTACCAGTTGAGGAGGCTGAGTCATCGAGTGTACTATAGTGGCAGGTGTGGGTTGTAGGATCACCCTCATCTACCGTCCACCAGGTGATGAGAAGTGGTTCCTGCAGGAAGTAGCGGACTTCATCATCGACGTGGTGTTTGAGTCACCCAGGCTGATGGTCTTGAGTGACTTCAATGCCTGGGTCAATGATGAACTCTCGCAATTTGGACAATACTTCCTCCAATTGATGAAATTTTCGGGCCTTACACAAGTTGTTACTTCTGCCACTCATAAAGGTGGTCACTCCCTTGACTTAGTTTCCCTCCTGAGGATCGAAGCCTTCAATTTGGGGGTGGATCCTGTAGGATGGTCCAATCATTACAGCATGGAGTTTAGTTTTTGTGCCCCCTTCATAGGCCTACCCCTGTGGAGATGGTTAGGTACTGCCCTTTTCGAGATGTAAGCTCTGAGGGCCTGGCGGTGGTGCTTGACCTATTGGAGCTTTGAGGAGTGAGCAATGACCCAGATGCCTTGGTTTTGGCCTATAATAAAGCCATTTTCTCAGCTCTGGATATCATTGCTCCTGTGCGAGTTCGTCCTCTCCCCCTTTGCCCTCGGTCCCCATGGTTTGATGTGACTTTGAGGAAGATGCGGCAACAAGGATGAAGATTAGCACATTGCTGGCGGAGATCCACCCCTGATGCCAACCATCTTAGACTGATGGAAATTTCTCAAGTCTGTCATGCCGCAATCTCCCATAAGAAGGCAGAGCTCCTGTCTGGGAAGATTGCAGCTGCTCAGAGCCAACCAGATCAGCTCTTTCAAACTGTAGACATACTGTGCAACACAGCCTGCTGGCAGGTTCAAAGAGCCTTTTCACAAGTAGAGTGTGAAGAGCTTGCTCGTTTCTTTGAGGCTAAGGTGGCTGACATCAGGGCGGCACTCCAACCTACATCCTCTATGGGAGAAGATGCAGATTGGTGCCTGGTCACTGTCCCTAGGCTCTCCTGGAGTTCCTTTGACAGGCCAGAGTTCATTGATGTCGTGTGGATTGTCCAGGGTATGTGCCCTATGTGCTGTAGTTTGGATCCAGGCCCAGCTTCCCTGATAAAGAGTTGCTGTGGCACTATCGGCCCGGTCTTAGCATAGATAGTTTGGTGCTCCTTAGAGATGGGTGAGTTTCTAGCTCCATGAAGAAGACAGTGGTGACACCCCTCCTGAAGAAGGCTTCTCTGGAACCAGACTGCCATGCCAACTACAGACCAATCTCTAACCCTTTGTGGGGAAGGTGATTGAGAAAGTAGCGGCCATGCAATTGGAGAATCACTTGACCATCCACGACATTTATGAATCACTCCAGTCTGGTTTCCAAAAGAGGTATAGTACCAAGACTGCATTGGTTTGGGTGCTCAATGATCTCTTGATGGCAAGAGATCAAAACTGCCATTCTATCTTGGTCCTTCTCAATCTCTCTTCAGCGTTTGACACTGTGGACCATGAGGTACTTCTTGAAAGCCTGAGGTTCATCTGTGGCCTGTCTAGTACAGTCTTCAGGTGGTTTAGATCCTTCCTCATGGGCAGAATTCAGAGGGTGGTGTCAGGGATTAATTCTTCTGGCCCAGTCTCTCTGTCTTGTGGGGTTTTTCAGGGTTCAGTGTTGTCCACCATGTTGTTTGCAGTGTATTTGCTGCCCCTCAGAGACATTGTAGGAAGATATGGGCTGGGGTTTCACTGCTATGCTGATGATACCCAGCTCTACCTATCTTTTGCACCCGACCAGGATAGAGCTGTCTCGGTATTTAACAACTGCCTCACTGAAATCCAGAACTGGATGAATTAGAGCTGGCTGAAGTTGAACTCCGAGAAGACAGAGGTGATGGTTGTGGACCCAGAGCTGGTTTGCCCTCAGGACATTTTTCTGGGTGGAACCCAGCTCCTACCTCTGAATGGGTGTGGAGCCTGGGGGATTTTGATGACGGGCTGACACTGCGATCGCAGGTGTTGGCAGTCATCAAATCATCCTTTGCCATCTAAGGAACATCTCCAGGATTAAAACACTTAGTTCCGTTCAGTGACCTGCCTACATTGGTCCACGCCTTTGTGACCTCACGCCTTGATTTTTGCAACTCTCTGTATCTAGGGCTGCCAGGGGTTGATATGCACTGCTTGCAGCTTGTGCAGAATGCTGTGGCCCAGTTATTGACGGTTATTGACAGGCCATGATGCTGAGGGGGATTGGGCACCCCCTCAGCACACAACAAATGTGGGAGGGGGTTACAATTAACTGGGTCAGGGGCTGCTGATAGGGGGATTGGTCACCCCCATTCGGCTTTCATGGGGCCGAGAGGTGGCGGCAGTCCACCGCCATGTTTACTTAATTGTTAGACTTGGGAAGGTACTGCCCTGCAATGATGGGTCGCTCCCTCGTAGCGGAATGGCTAATGCTGCAATGATGAGGCGGCCCCTCATTGCAGTGGTGAAAATGTTTCTACTTGGTGGCACTTTTGGAGACCAGTGTCATCAGCACACTGTGCCTCCATTGGTCCACCAGTGCCAAACCCCCAAATGCAGTGCCTCTGTTGGCTGCCACAGTGCCGCACCTCCACAACCTGCTTCTCTCTGAAGCTGCCGCATAATTTTTCTTGAGCATGTGGGCAAGCAAACATAAAAAGGGAGGAGGACTGGCTCTTTATGTGAGGGAGAACATAAAAGTCATGGAAGTATAAGGAGAACAGGGAGAAGCAGAGGTACGGTGGGTTATCCTAGAAACAAGGAAGGGGTCACCATTCAAACCTCCAACACAAAGGGAGGAGGTAGATAAGGAGATGATAGGGGAAATCCAAGGGAAGGCTAAGAAGGGGGAGGTATTGCTGGTAGGTGACTTCAATATGCCAGATGTGGAGCATCCCAGCTGCAGCTACAGGTAGAAGTAGGAAAATCCTATACTCTCTGCAGGGGGTTTTCCTCAGGCAACTAGATGGAGAACCCACTCATGGGGGGTGATACTGGATGTGGTACTGACAAACGCGGACAGTGTCACTGACATCACAGTGGAGAGTCACCTGGGGATGAGCAATCATCGCACAGTATGGTTCGATATAAGAACTGGTTCAGAAATTAACCATACTAAAATAAGGGTCCTGAACTCCAGGAGGGCTGATTTCAAGAAGATGGGAGAGTACCTAGGGGAAACACTAGAAGGGATAGAAAATATGTAGGGGGTGGAGGAGTAGTGGGTGGAAATAAGGAAGGCCATAGAGAAGGCAACAGACCTCTGTGTCAGGCAGATTACAAGAGAGCCAGAGAAAAAAGAAACCACTATGGTTGTCCAAGGAAGTAACAAGGTAAGTAATGGCAAAGAATCTAGCCTTCAAAGGATACAAGGCAATACAGAAGGATGAGGACAGGGAGGATTACTAGGAGAAACATAGGGAAGTGGCAAAAGCAGTTATGAGCACCAAGGCACATAGAGGAATAAATTGCAAAGTCAGTGGAAAAGGGGGATAAAACATTCTTTAGGTACACAACCAAAAAGAGGAAGAACAAGGCAGGGATAGTAACACTAAAAGGAGAAGGGCGAGAGTGTGTGGAAAAGGACCAGAAGAAAGCAAACATATTGAACAAGTATTTTTTTTCAACTTTCTGTTTCTCCTCCTTACCCCTGCCCCAAAGCTGCACTTCTTCGAGAGAGTCTATGTGCCCCCATGCAACTGACTTACCTGAATCCCCAGGGGGCTCCCCCATGGAGCGGTGGCTATATCCTCCAGGTGGGTATGGGGCAGGGCCCGGACACCCCAATATCTTCTTATCTTATCGGGTCCCCCGGTGGTCAGGCAGGCAGTCTCAATTAGGGCTGGCACTGGAACTCCGTCTACCGACGCTCCGGTGGCACTTTTTACCTGTTTCTCTGTGTGTGTGTGCCCGGTGTCAAGGCATTACCCATCATCCACTATGCAGCTCCTTCATTGGTCTGTCCTACCAGCTTGCTGTACCTTGGGCCTCCACCTGGGATCAGACAAGCCGTGGATCCTGTCCCCCGAAAAGGTGAGCAGTCCCTAGGGTGCTCGAGCCCTCTCCCTGGCCTCAGTGGCTTGAACAAGTATTTATGTTCAGTATTTATGAAGGAAGAGGTAGGTGATGAGCCACAAATAGGAGAAAGAGCCTAAATGGAAGGAAGGTGGACACTAGCCTTTTTTACAGGAGAGAGTCCTCAAGGAACTAAAGCAACTAAAGGTAAGATCAGGCAATTGGGTTGGACGGGTTCACCCCAGGATACTGAGGGATCTCAGTAAGGAGCTTTCTGCACCTCTGATGGCTTTGTTCAATCTATCACTGAATACGAGGGCAGTTCCGAGGGACTGGAGAAAAGCAGATGTGGTCCTGCTTCACAAAAGTGGAAACAGAGGAGGCAGGAACTATGGACCTGTAAGTCTGTCATCAGTGGTGGGCAAGGTTATGATAACACTACTAAAAGAAAGGATTGTAGAATACCTCATGTCTAGTTGTCTGCAGGATCTGAGGCAGCATGAATTCACAGGGGAGAGACCTTGCCAGACAAACCTGATTGATTTCTTCAACTGGGTGACCAGGGAAGTGGATCAGGGAGGGGCAGTGGATGTGGACTACTTAGATTTCAATGAGGCCTTCGACACTGTTCCACACAGACAACTGGTAAACAAACTGGGCAGCCTGGGAGTGGGTCCAAAAATAGTAAAATGAATACAAAGTTGGCTGAGAAACAGAAGCCATAGGGTGCTGGCAAATGTGGTTATCTCAGAAGAAGGCATGGTAACCAGTGATGTGTCACAGGGTCAGTTCTGGGACCAATCCCATTCAATGTCTTCATCAGCGACATGGTAGAAAGGCTAGAAGGGAAAATATGCCTGTTCGCAGACAATACAAAAATCTGCAACAGAGTGGACACACCGGTAGGGTAGAAAACATGAACGAGAACCTGAAAAAGCTGGAAGAATGGTCAAGGATATGGCAAGTAGGCTTCAATGCCAAAAGTGCAAATGATGCACATGAGGCACTGGAACCATGGGGCAATGTACCAACTGGGTGGAGGGAGGAGATGTCAGCAACAACAAGAAGAAGAACCTGGGGTCATCATATATCTGATGACCTGAAGATAAAAGTAGTGGAAAGGCAGTAGGAAGGGCTAGTAGGATGCTGGGTGCATAGGGAGGGTATCACCAGTAGAAAACAGGGTGGTGTTACCATTGTATAGATCAATGGTGAGATCACACCTGGAGTACTGTGTCCTGTTTTGAGGCCCCATCTCAGGAAGGACATGGATTGGGTGGAGACAGTACAGAGAAGGACAACCACAATGGTGCACAGACTGCATCAGAAGCCCTACAAGAAAAGACTCAAGGATTTAAATGTGTACTCTCCAGAGGATAGGAGGAAAGGGAGACATGATAGAAACATTTAACTATCTCAAGGGTATTAATAAGGTACTGGAGGGCAGCATTTACATAGAAAGAGATGCTTAGGACAAGGGGCATGAACTGAAGCTGGAAGGAGGGAGATTCAGAGGGGATGTGAGGAAGTACTTCTTCATGGAAATGGTGGTGGACATCTGGAACACGCTCCCAGCAGAAGTGGTCAGTACCATAAAAATGTAACAGGATTCAAGCATACATGGGGTAGACACAAGGGAACCTTAGTAACAGGGCAGGGTGGGCAGAGATCAAGTAGGGTCTGTGGTTACAAAGTAGGTAGGAAATTTTAGGGCAGACTAGGTGGACAAAGGTGTCCTTTTCTGTCCCAAACTTCTATGTTTCTATCTTTTGCAGGAGAATAAGCTCAAGATATGGTGCACGGACCACAGTTGACCCTCACATCACATCTCTCAGCAAGAAGATGGTGTTACTGGCTGAAGACTCAACACCACTCAAGGACCCTACAGATGGGAAACTGAAGGGTTTGCTCAAGAAAGCATTTGAATTGTTAGGCATGGTTATCCAGAGCAGTCACCATGGCCATCTATTCCACTAGAACCCAGATGACCTGGCTTGAAGATTTAGCAAAGACCACATAGCCCAGACTCCACTGGCAGAGTTAGTTAATCAATCCTTGTTAACATCAAAGTACCTAGTGGACATGATAGTGAGCACTCTGAAGATCAATTTCAAAGCAGTGGCAATGATCAACAGAGCATTGAGGGTCCTCTGGTTAAAACTGTGGGAAGCAGATTCTGACTCAAAACGTCCTCAGCAAAAACTACTGTTCAAGGGGTGTAAATTATTCAGGGAAGGCCTACAGCAATTTTTCAGGTAGGGCAAGAGCATAGGGAAAGAGAGGAAACAAAGGTCGACGTAATTCCCCTCATTAAAGAACAGACAATTTCAGAGAACAGGAATGGGTTTTGTGATCATAGACAAAGCTCCACACCATTCAACAGGGAATACTCATACAATCCTTCATTTCCCAAGGGAGCAAACAGCAGGTTCAGAAACATGGGAGGAGCAGGGAGAGGCCAGTTCAATAACAATGGATTCAGAGCTAGCAAGCAAACCAGCCAATGACTACCATCCCCCCACCTGACCCCCAGACAAGACCCCACCAATAGGGGGCACAAAGCAACAATTCTTTAGAAAGTAGTATTGATCAACACATGACAAATGGGTATGGGAAGTATATCACAAGAGTGCGCAATAGAATTTGCAGAGAAGGCTGAAATGAACAGATTCATTGTTTCACCAGTCTCAAAGACAAAGGCCATACCACTGCAGGTCCAAAATACTCTTTAATAATTGCTGGCAACTAAAGCAATACATCAAGTACAATTAGGCCAAGAGGGAAAGGAGGGCTACTCAATCTTCTTTATGGTCCCCAAGAAAATGGGAGACTTATTCCCAGTGCTTGATTTAAAATTATTAAACTGGTTTATCCAGCCAAACAAATGCAAAATGGAAACCATCAGGGCAACACTGATGGCAATACAACAGGGGATTTTCTAACCTCCATCCAGCTAGAGGATATATATCTGTACATCTCCATGCACCCCTCCCACTACAAATATCTCAGGTTTGCAGCAATGGGACACCACTTTCAATACCAAGCCCTACCATTTGGCCTGCCTTTGGCTCCAAGAGTGTTTACAAAGATTTCAATAGTTCTAGCAGCTGTACTAAGGGAACAGGGCATTCATGAAGTCCCATACCTAGATGACTGGTAATCAAAACAAGGTTGGAAAAACAAGCCAAGAATTACACACAGATTGTGCTAAACACATAAAGGGAAAATGGCTGGGTGGTCAGCTCTGACAAAAGCTCCTTAATTCCAGCCCAACAGATCATACTCTTTGGGGGCCCTAAGAGACACATTAACATGCCTTGTCAGACACTCAACAAAAAGACAAGACAATGTGCCCATATAGTTTCTCAGACTGGCAAAAGCAAACAGTCTGACCGTAGCCCAGGTACTACAACTGCAGGGCAAAATGGCCTCCTGTACAGACCCTAGTCCCCTGTGTATGGTGGAGAATGAGGCCACTCCAGTCTCTGGCAATATAGCGGTTGGCAGAGACAGGCAATGATGGTGGCTCAAGCACCACTCACCATGATAGTGAAGAAATCACACCACTGATGCATGCAGAAAGACAACCTTCAGAAAACATGCTCCTGGAACAGGGCCAATTCATCATTATAGACATGGATGCCAGTCTAATAGGTTGAGGAGCCTTCACAGGTCACCTCTCAGCCCAAAGCAAATGGTCCAGGATGGAAGCAAGCTATCAATCAATATTCTTGAGATTAGGGCTGTATACAACACACTAATGTACTGTCAGAAGATAGACAAGTCAAAATCAGTGCTAAAAGATCAGACAACATGTCAGAGTTGGCCTACATATCAAAACAAAGAGGATCAAGAAACAAGCGAATGCAAAGAAAAGTCCTGAAATTGATGGACTGGGCTCAGGCAAATCTCAGTCACATCACAGCTATCCACCTGGTGTAGATACTAAATACCACAGAGGACTGGCTGAGGTGCATGCAAGCACAGGCAGGGGAGTTGAAGCTACACAGAAAGGTTTTCTGCAGACTGGACATCAGATGAGGACCTCATGGTGACGGTGCAGAATTCTCAAATGGGCAGATTTTACTCCAGATTCAAGGATATCAAATCTTGTACAGTGGATGCACTGTCTCTACATAAACATTAGGCAGGGCACATGTGTTTCTGCTGTTTCCATTAATTCCTCAAATCCTAAACACATTTTTTAACTTTATGTTTATCAGTTTTGAAAATCAAACATATAGTTAAGAGCTACAAGCACTGAACTACATAAAATAATTTCTATATCATGAAGGCACGATCCTCTTATACTACCTCTCATATTGTCAAATGCTTTGAGATACATAATCCTAAACAAAATCAGAGTCATGAACTACAGTGGTGATCATCACACCCTGTTAACCCAGACGCTCATGGTTCACCATGATAATCTCCATGGCACTGGACCACTGGACTCTACCCGACAGACTGCACATTCTATCTCAAGGGCCAGTGCTACTCCCCAACCCCCATAACCTTACATTAATGGCTTGGCTTCTGAAAGGAAGAGATTATTAAAGGATAGATACCATATATCTGTCATCAACATCTTACTACAATCCAGGAATCCCTCACCAACAGGCACATACAGGAGGAACTGGGCAGTGTTCTCACAATGGTGTGAGCCTCAGTCAATATTTCCAGAGCAGGCATCCATCCCACATGTTCTACTCTTCCTCCACAATGGGTGGGACAAGGGACTTTCTCCATGTTCCCCTTTGAGTACAGTTATTAGCCACCAGGGCAGCGAATGACCACATCAGTAATTTACTCCTGGCTCCCTCCCAGACGTCATCAGATTTCTCAGGGCTTCAATGCTACTCAGAACCATGCAGTGACAACTTACAGTGCCATTGGATCTCAACCTGGTTCTAAATGCTCTGATAAGATCTCCATTTGAGCCACCTGAGGCAATGGAACTAGAGTTGATGTCACTCAAGGCAGTTTTTCAAGTGGCCATATGCTCAGCCCGCCGGAAAAGCAAACTCAGCACCCTGTCATGCAAAGAACCTTTCCTAACATTGTTTCATGATAGGGTCACACTGAGAATTGTTCCTTCCCTTGTGCCATAGGTATCATCAGTCTTTCAGGAAAACCAGGTCATTGAATGTACAGCTATAGACATACAAACAGTTGGGCAAGAATTTCACCTGTTGTTACCCGATATGCCAATGGTCATACAGCCTTATCTTCAGAGAACTACAGAAATCAGACAATCACTTTTTATGATTAACAAAGGTTGCAGGAAATGACAAGCCACCTCAAAATCAACAATCAAGGCATGGATAAAGAGGCGAATTACTGAGGTGTACAAAGCAGACAAGCTCCCACTGCTACAGAACTTAGAAAGACCACTCCAAGAGGGCCGTGGCAACCACATGGGCAAAGAGGAACTTGGTTTTCGTAGATGACATATGTGCTGCAGAGACATGGTCCTTGGTTCATACATTCACAAGACATTACTGATTGGACTCATTATCAGCACCGAGGGCCAGCTTCGGTAAGTCAGTGCTACCGGCTGCTAAGTCACTGGACTCTTTATCTGATCTTCCCTCATTGATGTCATCTTGCACTGCTTTTTACCCATGAGGTAATGGTTGGGGACTGCTGTAGAGACTGTGCCCCATAATGGAAGTTTACTCCACCTGCTAAAGGTGACTGTGGGACACCTCTCACTGCACTCCAGAGCCCACCCTAGAGACTGATCAACTCCAGAGCCAAGTGAAGACTACCTATGAAAGAGTGCCTCCACTGCTATTGGCCAGCATAGAGTTTGTTTGAATACTTAGGTTAGTAAAATAAAAGTTCAATTCACTATTTTTCTTTCACTAGAGCCTTATTGTTGGGATCTCAGTTACTTATTTGTGCCTCTAAGGGTCAACATATTCATTCAGCAGCTGTGGAAGACATCAAAACTGAGGAGTTACCTGAGATGACCAGGAGTTAGAGGGACTGGTTTAAAGTCACATGTGCATCGTCAGCCTATCAGATGAACATAAACCATAAGGTAATGGATGGGGGTGTGCCATAGGGATGTGTTCCCACTTACCAGGTGAGTAAACTTTCATTCCATCTACTGTCAGCAAATGCAGCTACTAAATATACAGTGCATGGAAATAATGATGTGTGCACATGGTAAACAGCTATTGTTTTGATATGCTCCCACGTCTCCTACCGTAGACAAACCTTGTGCCACATTAGGCTTGGTGAAAATGGCCACAGTCATGTATTTATTTAATTAACAACATAATATCTATCAGAGTGACATGCACAGGTAGGAGTCTTGCCAAGTCATACCCTTTGTGCAAAGGGAATGATGTACAGTACCTCTGAGTTGGAATCCAAACCTCAAAGAGTAGGGTGACAATTGGTCGAGTGGCAAGTGACCTACCCCTTCTGATTGCACTGCACCCACAGGCAAGCCTAATGAGGTTGGCTGTGACCCCCCCCCACACCAGGAACCAGGTTCTGTGGCCCCCGCCACCACCACCACATGCAGACCAGGGAGAGTAGTAATTCAGAAGAATTCGACTTTCTTCCTTTTTCTCACGTACCATCTTCCTGAGAAACTCCAAAGCCATCAAATGACTGTGACAAATAGAACTAACTTACACTGATACAGCCCTTTGGAAGCAGCAGAAATCCTGGGGGGAACCCTCTGAGAGATAAAACATGAAAATTCCTTCCAACCCCTTGCACAGTCCTCCATATGGGTGCAAAGCATTCCCTATTCTACCCTGGCCATCCTGGAATGCTGCTTTTATGAGGTGAGGTGTGTGGCAACTCTTCAGATGGAGAAAGGAAGCCTCCAGCTAGCCTTTATTAATTCCTCACTTTCCTTTCCCCAGGTGAAGGCCTTCACCCTGTGGGCACCGAGGTTTCTGCCCATGGGGCAGTGTCAGGCACATACCGTCCCCATGGGCAGAATCCTACCTGCCTACCTGGAGGCCAGGTTTGGAAGAGGGCTACAGACAATGCTTCATCTGTTACAGTACTTGTACAGACTGTTTATGAGCTGAAACTGTGACTGTATTTGAGGGGAATCCTTCAAATAAACCACAGATGCAAGTCCACTCTGCATTAGCATAGAAAATCAAAACATAGACTTTGATGGCAGATGAGGACCGCTTGGCCCACCTAGTCTGTCTATTTCCCTACCTATTGTATAAGCTGCAGATCCTAGTTAACCAACAGCCTACTTCTTCCTACCCCCCACCAGATTTGCCTTATGTCTGTCCCATGCATTATTGAATTCCCCCACTGTTTTTGACCCCACAACCTCCTCAGGAAGGCCGTTCCATGTGTCCACCACCCTGTCTCTGAAAAAATACTTCATCACATTGTCCCTGAGCTGTCCCCCCTCTATCTTCATATTGTGCCCCCTTGTTCTTGCACATCTCTTTTTCTGAAAGATGCTACCCTCTTGGACTTTGTTGATTCCCTTGAAGTACATGAAAGTTTCTATTATGTCCCCCTCTCCCTCCTTTCCTCGAGGATATACGAATTAAGCTCCTTTAGTCTCTCTTCATTTGTCTTCCTTTGCAGACCCTGCTCCATTTTAGTTGCCCTCCTCTGGACTGCCTCCATCCTGTCTATGTCCTTGCGGAGATGGGGTCTCGAGAAGTGCAAGAAGTACTCCAGATGTGGTCTCACCAACTATCTGTACAGAGGAATAACAACTTCCTGTTTTCTCCCGGTGATGCCTCTCCCAGTGCAATATGACATTATAATGTGTTAATATCCACTTAACAGGAGAACATTCCTTAATTTATGTTCAATTAGGGTTACAGTTAGAGATGAGTGAGCACATTTGAAGGAGACTTCGGATTTTTCCTCCTCCCCCGATTTTGAATAAGACTTGGATTTGACAATGAGAAAGTTTACATGCAGTTGTCCTAGTGCAATGCTGCAACATACTACACAACAAAGTTGACATGGAATTGTTATGTGTCACAAAACTGAAATCAGTCATTTTAGAAAAGCTGTAGCTGAATTTATGTCTCAATTTTGTTTTTCATATTGGTACAGATTTAAAACCAGGATCACTTTTAAAGCTGAACTGTGTTAAAGGGACACTGTCAACCATTTTTGCATAATACTAGTGTAACTACTAGGCAGCGCAATTCTAAGGGCTACTACTCCTGCCTGTATGGCAATACACAGGTTGAGGGGCTTAAGTTTTGAAATCGGGTGCCTCCACCCAGAGGAACTGTATTGGGGTAGCTTAACTGCTCTAGTATAGTCCTCTGGGACACTATAACCACTCACCAGCCCTTCTAGTGGCCTAATTAATAACACTAAAGGAGAGCCTAGTGGCACTACTGGAGGTGAACGAGGTGCAGGATGGGAGGCAGCATGGCTTTGTCAAGGGCAGGTCATACCAGAACAACCTGGTGGAATACTATGACTGGGTGACTAGGCAAACTGACAGCGGCCAAGCGGTGGATGTCCTGCACCTGAGCTTCAGTAAGGCCTTTGATTCAGTGCTGCATGGGAGACTTGGAAGCAAGCACTGGGGCACAGGGGAAGGAGAAAAACTGGTGGGGTGGGTGGAAAACTGGCTAAAAGATAGGCAGCAGAGGGTGGTGGTAGGTGGGGAATACTCATCCCTAGCCTGTGACAAGTGGTGTTCCACAGGGGTCGGTGTTGGGCCAAGTGCTGTTTGTCATATTTATTGCAGACATCTCGGAGGGCATCAGCAGCAAAATCAGCCTATTTGCTAATGACCCCAAGATGGGAGCAGTGGTAGATGACCAGGTTGGGTGGCAGGGGATACAGGAGGATCTGGCAAGGCTAGAGTCATGGTCTGACAGATGGCAGCTGGGGTTCAATGCAAGAAAATGCAAGGTACTGCACTTTGGAACAAAAAATCCAAACAGAAGCTACCATCTGGGTGTGTGTGTGTGTGTGTGTGTGTGTGTGTGTGTGTGTAGCTGGAGGTAACAGAAGAGGAGAAGGATCTGAGGGTGCTCATTGAGGGAGCAATGAACAATTCAGTGCAATGTAGAAAGACAGCAGCAATGACAAACAAAATGCTGGTGTTCATTGCAAAGGGGTATTACCTCAAGAAGAAGGGAGGTTATTCTACCATTATACAGATCATTGGTTAGACCTCACCTGAATACTGAGTGCAGTACTGGTGCACGTACCTTCAAAAGGACATTAGCTGCTGGAGGGGGTGCAGTATAGACAACAAAGATGATTCAGGCCTGGCAGAATTGCCATATGAGGTCAGACTAAGAGAGTTAAACATGTACACAGGGAAAGAGGAGGGACAGGGAGGACATGATTAAGTTCTTCAAATACATGAAAGGAATAATCAAAACAGACACAGAGGATCTATTCAGGAGGAGGGTGTGGAGACACTAGGAAATGACATGAGATTGCAGGGGTAGATTCAGGGAGGGAGGTGAGGAGGCATTTCATTATGGAGAGGGTGGTGACAAGTGGAATGCACTACCGCTGAGGTGATGGCATGTAACACAGTGGAATGCTTCTAAGAAGGGTAAGTAGGCAAAGGGGAGGGTAAAGGCAGAGAAGGGGAAGGAAGGGTGGGGCAACTTCGAATAGGAGCTAGCTGTAATCTCAAGCAGCCTAGATAAACCAGGATGGCCTTTTGATGCTGGCAACTTTCATATGTTTGCACGTATGTTCTTACAATGATAGATTCACAAGCAATAGACAGTAGTAATAATGTGCTCTCACCTTTCTCAATTACCAACAGGGCTAGATCTGCTGCAACCGCCCTGGAGACCCCCTGAAAATAAGATCAGCAATGCAACAATGCAGCATTAACACTGTAACCCAACTAATAATATGCACACTAGCCAGGTTAAATGTGAAGAAAGACAATCAGGTTTATTTAGGGGCATGAACAAGGGCATGAATCTAGTAGAATGATTAGTGACCTAATTTAAATCAGGATTGTCTGGTATGCACTGAAAGTCCCAATTAGACAGTCTAACAACCCTGGGTACCCAGTATGTCATGCAGGCTATCCTGAAGCATTGCCCAGAGTGGCCGGCATTGCAGCTGTTGTTGGGGCCCTTAAGAAAGGAAAAACAGTTAAACATGCACACAACCCAATTATTTGTAATCCAAGCTGGATGGCTCTGTCTGTTGCAAGAACCCAGTAAAAGAAACAATTAGTTGATACCACAGTGATTTTTGCTTTGGTTGCAGGGAGCTACCCTGATTTGTACTCATGCTACCAGAACCTGGATGCAGGATAGGTGAGATGAAAACCTCATGGTGATGATAAGGAATGCCAGGGGAAGCAGGGCTGGCATGGCTCACCTTCAGGTGGTTGCTACCTGCTCAATTGTGTTGGGCAGTGGGCCGAATCCCTGTGCCAGCCTTTTGCTGAGAGGGTATCTGATGCACGAGTAGTGACCTAGGCTGAGATGGCAGTATCCAGGCAGGATGAACAGTTCTGTAAAAGTTTGTGATCTTCTGTTGGTGAAGCCTCCAGCTGGCGTAATGGATCTGACCGTGGAGATCCAAATCATGACCCATGAAACACATTCAGCACATTTACTGCACTAACTTCTTTGAATAACATTTCAGATACCATCCGGTTGCAAATTGACAGCTGCATTGCGCTAACCTTCCGATCCGAGGGTAACTCTCTCACAAGCTGAGCCAATCACTTCTGGAGCAAGTCTTCAGTCCAAATCACAAGTCACAATAACACTTCTTCTTTCTTCTGCCGCAGTTCCAAAGCTGGAAATTGGACAGGTCTGACTTGTGTGATAGGCAGTTCGGATTACTGGAGAATGGAGCAGGAGGACCAGCAAAGCCTCTTCCCGACAATTACCCTATGCTCCTTCAGGGAGCAGCTGCTCGAAAGCTCAAGCTGTTTACTCTTCAACCTCCAACTCTAACTGATCCACTGCTTCAAGCATTTCTGAGCATTTCCCTGATAATCCAAATGGTTCTGCTGGCTGAGGGAACTGTCAGTCACAGCAAGGGCTCCCCCTCCAGGTCCATTTGGGTGCCAACACTTAAAACTACAAAAACTACAGAATTCCCTCCCACAAGACCCCAGGGGGCAATCTCCATTTTAAGTCCCCAGTGGTTTGATTGGTCCAAATACTGGAAGTCCAGGACCTAACATGGTGGCTCCCATCCAAATGTTAGAGCTGCAATATAAGCAGGTTAGACAAACTTCTCTATCTTTACTCTGGCAGCAAATAAGCAATGAACAATTACAGTTGCTAAAAGGGCTCCCTCTGTGCAAGTAAAGACTGCAGAATGGAGCAATATAACAGACTGTCTGACCAGTCACAAGCCTTAATACTCAGACCCAGCACAGACTAATTTCTAAACACAGATTAGCTCTTTCTTAAAGAGACTGTGTGGAGGCTCACTAGGGCACTCTTACACAAATAGATAGCACTACTAAAGACAGGACACCAGCCTGACAGGGGGCATTTTGGAGCCCAGGAAGATATTATAGTAAACCCCAATTTATAGGGGGGTTACACTCTTCCCTGCCTGGAAAAACTTGGCATCTGCATCAACTCTACACTTACTATAAGAGTCTATGGCCCAGATATTCAAAAGGGTTGCGCCATGCGCAACAGGGTTGCGCCATGCGCAAGTCCAAAATGCGCCATTCTGCGATATTCAGCAGGAGGCAGTTACACCACTGGCACCAGGTTGCGCAAGAGAGCAATGCAAATGAATGCATGCTCAACAGGAGGGGAGATCCATGATAACCCGCGCAACCCGATATTCAGTCGGGTTGCGTAGAGTTGGTGCATGACAACCCCTGCTGCGCCCGCATGCTTGAGCCAAAAAAAAGGCTTAAGTCGAGGCCACCCACAGGTGAGCTGCTGCATTGCAGGGCGCAACACAGCAGCTGCCACCCTGGCTGGCCCCTCAACTCGCCTCCCTGTGCCCTCACCAGCCCGATCACGGGCAGTACATCGCATACGTCCCCCACACATCATGATCATTCACAAATCTGGACTGTCATAGTACGGTATGGGCTGCACGCCCATTGGCTGTAGTTTGCACCAATGGGCGTGCAGCCCTACCGGACAGTCAAGTCGGGCGATGCGGCGGGCGGCAGGCGGTGGATGCTGTCGCCTCACCGCCGCGGGGGGAGCGGGTGGAGGGGCTTGGTGGGTGGGGGACACTAGACACCAGGGAGATGTTTGGGGGGTTCTGCTGACATTCTGCCCACGATCGGGCTTTACGGTCCACTGGACCACCAGGGAGTTATTCGGTTGGGGAGGGTTACATCTGCCCGTCATCGGCACTGGGGGTTTATACAGGTTCTGCATGCGATCGGGCACTGGGGCGATACAGGTTCTGCCCGCGATCGGGCTGTGGGTGATGTTGGGGGTGACATGTATATGTTCTGCCCGCGATCGGGCTGTGGGAGGTGTGGGGGTGTAACTGTGATGCCCGCGATCGGGCTGTGGGAGGTGTGGGGGGCATGTAACTGTGATGCCCGCGATCGCTTGCAGGTAGCATCGGTCCCCGACGGGCTGCTGCCTGGCAGGGTGGCCAGGAGCAAGTCCTCGATCGGGCGCACTCTACATGCAAATGGCATGCAAATGGGGCCATAAAGAGATGCAAATGGCCCCCTGCGTCTTGCATAAATTATGGCCCCATTTGCATGTCACCTTTTGAATATCGGAAATTTGGCGCATGGCGCAATGGTACTTGCGCCACCGCGGTAAGTTGAATGTCAACCTGGCAACTTGCAGAAGCGCAGTTCCACCGCGCCATGCGCAGCAAGTGCTGTGGCTCGGGGCTATATTCAAAGGAGCTGCTCAACAGCGCAACTCCTTTGAATATCACTCGCCACACCCCCGCGCAACTATTTTGAGCAGCGAGGGCTTGCGCCTCAGACTGGCGTAGTTTGAATATCTGGGCCTATATATAAAGACATCATACGAAATACATGCATGTTCTATTAGCATACTATAAAAATAAAAACTGATGCATCAGTAAGACAAATAAATCATAACAGTACTGCTGTATTTTTCCTTTAGCAATGACAGTTCCATAAGGACACATTTTTCATAACATTAATCATAACCGCTTGACATATTTAAGTATTTATACACATTACTTTTACAACTCTGGTTTGCATTACCTCCTCTACGCTAACCCACATGGCTTGGTTCCTATCCCTGTCAGCTACACTAGGGCTGCATGGGGCAAGGGCATCAGTATACTGATTGGAGGGCTTCACTAATAACTTGGAGGTGGCCGAATAACTCAGTTTTGGAAGAGAGCTTTCAGAAATATGCAACCCTTTGTGAGCTACATGTAATAGAAGATCTACAGGCTTTCCTGGGGAGTCATAACTGAGGTGCATCACTGGCTTTGTGTCTCTTTCAGACATTCTGGGGTGGACAGGTACAGGTTCAATTCTTTCAATACTGCTTGTCAATAAGTCTGAAGAAAGGGGTACCACTGCACTAATTGTCTGTTCTGCACTGGAAGCACTTTCAGCTTCTTGCTCTGTTAGCTCTTATTCAACAAGATTGCTTTCATTACTTGGATCTGAAGAAATTTCAGGTTCGTCATCTAGAGGAAAGTCCATGGAATTCAAATCTTGCAATGCATTACTGATATTTTCAGAATCATCATTTTCATTGACATTATTTTTCATAGCATGGTCAGACTCATTGTTTGCAAACAGTTCTGTCCTTTCTGGTATATCACCAGTGGTGCTGTCTGGTTCTGTCTCTCATTCTTGGAGCAATTTCTGAGGTGCAGACTCAATGATGATTTGTCCAATAGGCAACAAATGATTTTGGTGCATTGTCTTTACAGCTAGTCAGTCATTCTCCGACACACTTTATAAACTGGCAGATGCTCCAGCTTGCTGACAACAATGTAGGGAGTGTAATGCCACCTATCAGCAATCTTATGTTTTCCATGGAGTCCCAAATTTTGCAATAAAACCCGCCTCTAGGTTGCAGTGCTTGGGTCTTGACACATCTGTCATGCCCTTTCTGTTTGTTAAATTTCTCTTGCCACCATGGTGTGGTTCAATTGGTAGGCATGGTTTAACTGGGCCTTTAACGCCTGAACATACTGAAGGTAATTCTTGCTTTGACTCCATCAGGGACACTCCAAAGTAGATGTCTAATGGCAACTGTGCTTTCAAACCAAACATCAGGCAGTAAGGGAGAATCAGTGGCATCACTTCTAGTGCAATTATAAGCATGGACCTAGGTGCTGTTAGATCCATTTGGACTTGTCCCAGGGATGGAGTGTGCCCAGCATGTCTAGTAGTGTTCAATTGAACCTTCAGGCTGTAGATCCCCTGGGGTGATAAGGGGTGGTTCTAGACTTTTGCACCCCTCCCCATTTAGAGCATTTCCTTGATCAAGTGGCTTTCAAAGTCTCTCTCTTGATCAGAGTGAATTCTCTGGGGGCACCATAATGAACAAAGAACTGTTCAATTAGGATCTTGGCCACTGTGGATGCTTTCTGGTCTTTTGGTTAGATATGCCTGGGTGTAATGAGTAAACGATCAGTCACCACTACACATTGCCAATATTCTTTTGATCAGGTTCAAGACACAAGAAGTTAATGCACATAAGCTCTGGGTGCATTGGTAGAAATATTGACTAAGGGTGTAGCCCTCTGGGGCTGAGCTTTCCTTTGGAGACAACGACTGCAAGTTCTGATGTGAGTCTCAATGTCAGCCCCACTTTTGGCTGAGCACTGGCCAAGTCTGTAGTTTAGTCCCAGCCTAAGTGCCCCATCTCTCATGGAGGGCCCATAGAACTACACATTTGAAAAGCCATAGGTAACACTAGTTGTTGCTTGATAACCTGCCTTTGTCAATTAAGAGTTTCTCTGTTAAGCAGTTTGTTGTACAACTTTAATCTAGGTCCCTCTCTTAACAGCAAGGCAGTCTGGGGATGAGCAGAACACAGTTTAGACACCCTTTTTCCTTCATGAATAGCATCCAGCACAGGCTCGATCATAGGGTCTTGGGTCTGAGACCACTGTATGTTGTCAGGGGTAAGCTGAGGCAACAAGCTGAGATCCAAGGCTGCAAGATGGCAGTAGGCTGTGGGGACACAGGTATCAGGAGTGCCCAAGCAGTCTACCAGGCAATCAACTGTTTCAGGAGAGGGGTGCTCATCTTTATCGAACTTTTGACAAAGAGCTTTGACAGATTGCTCAGACATTTTCACCCACTTCAAGTTAGAATCAGGTCTTCTGGAAAGAGCGTCAGCATCAATGTGGTTTAAGCCTGGACTATATTCTACTGAATAATCATAAGTGGAAAGTGCAGATAGCCAGCAATGCCCAGTGGCATCCAACTTTGCTGAAATCTGGACATAGGTGAGTGGATTCTTATCAGTTTTTACTAGAATTTTTGCACCATACAGATATTCAGGAAATTGGTCCACCACGGCCCATTTCAAAGCAAGGAGCTAAAGTTTGTGTACAGGGTAGTTCTTTTCAGAGGGTGTTAGGCTGTGACTAGTAAATACCACTGGGCATAAACCTTCCTCATATTCTTGATATAGAATGGCACCAAGTCCTTTCAAACTGGCATCAGTGTGCAACACATAGGGCTTGCCGGGGTCTGCATAAGTAAGCATGGGTGCATGAGTGAGTTGGTAGATGATGTAATAGAATGCTGCCTCACACTCGTGGGTCCACCTGGTTCCAAATGGTTCATTTGTCTGAAAGTAGACCTTTCCTCCTCTCTGACAGCACTTCTGTTGTGCTTTTGTTGGTAGGTGGGAAACCTTGTGTTAGGTTGAGCAAAGGGCGGATGACCTTAGTGTACTCATTTATGAACCAGATATAGTATCCGTAGAATCCCAAGAACCTTTGCAGCTCTTTAAGATTATTAGGCTGGGGCCAAGTGGTTAAAGACTCCACCTTGCTCAGGTCAGTTTGGATCCCTTCATATGACACTATATGACCAACATATTTCACCGACTTCTGAAAAACTGGCACTTGTCAGGGCGTGACCAAGCCTTGAACAGGTATAGCTGTTCAACTTGCTAGCCTCATAACAAAGGGATTTATCTGGTGGCATCCGACATTGGGATGTTTCCCTTTCAAACAAAATTCTTAACTATACCGTAGGGGAACATCCCTGGGCACATTTGGCAGTTCTTTTCCTCATGAGTGCCATTGCATCTGCTACTTTTCACTGCACCCTGATCAACGGAGGTAGGCCAGCAAGATGGTCTATGGAATGCAACCCACAGGAGACTCAGATTGCATGGAGCAAATATTCAGCCAGCTACTGTCACAAATGGCGCAGATGACCACTGCCATTAATGCGACTACCCTGACTCTTCAAAATATTGAAGTTCGTATCTTTCACAATGGGCTCCTACAATGTTGCAATCCATGAGCTCCTGCCACTCTCCAAGTCCAGATCAAGGTTATACACCAGCTCCAGGACAATGTCAACAATCTTGAGAATTGTAGCCACAGCAATAATTTGCAGTTTATTGGATTTCCTGAAGGAGTGGAACAAAAAGACCCAATTTCTTTTTTGCAACAAACCCTTCCACAATTGCTGGGTCTCTCTGAGGACTTTCAGCCCCAGATAAAAAGGGCCCACCACTCACTAGCTCCTCCTCCTCAGCCTGGGGAAAGACCCAGGCCCACGCTCGCCCGCTTCTTGGCAGAAGGAAATGGTAGTGGCGGCGGCAAGGAATCTTGGCCAGCTCTCCTGGCAGGGGCACAAAATCCAAATTTTTCAAGATTACTCCAGAGAGGTGTCGGAGAGATGCAAGGAATACTCTGCTGCCCAAAAACTACTCCATAAACTGAGCTACTCCTTTTCTCTCTGATACCCTGTGACCATGCGGGTCATCGACAATGGGTCTCCCTGCTGTTCACTACCCTGGAAAGCTTGGAGTGATTTTCTCCACAAGATGCATCTGACTGAATTTCGTGAGGCCGTGCACCTTGGATGAGCAGCTACCCTACCTGTGGCTACAGACCTGGTAGACAAATCTACTCTCACTATGGATCCCCCCTCAGTCCCAGTGGTCCAGGTGTTTGATGCTTCTCTCCCTCCAAGATCCAGGAAGAGACACCCTTCTCACTGGCATACCTGGCGGCAGCACCCTGCGGATCGAGCCAACTCCACGATGCCAAAATCGGATGCGGACCCAGCATTGCAGGAGGCCTCTGGCCTGCAAGTCTTTTTTCTCTGAAATCTTATGTGGCCCTGTGGCCACCTTCTCCTGAAAGGCATGATGTGCTGGACATTAAACAAACAACAGCAGCAGAGAGCGGACCTTCTTCATCTACCTCGAATACCAGAACTTGGGCAGACATAGCAGTGGCCAATACACGCCTGCTACCAAACTTTCTCTGAAGTACTCTCTGACAAAGTCAGCCTCCAAATGCAGCTCTGTCCTCAGCGGACCCAGACCCAGCTGCCAGTTTGGACTCTCACCTTTACTGTATTGGTGAGTACTGAGTGTTAATATTGTGAAATTGGGGTAAGGGCAGGGGATAGGGGACATGGGAATTGCTGGGCCCCTTCGGCCACCTTGGTGGGTAAGCAAGCTAAATGGCTGGGTATGTCACCTGGGCTGCCCCCTCTCCTGTGCATCTATGGCACCTCATGCCCCCTGTTATAGGCCCCTAGTGGGCCATTAAGCCTTCAACATCAGTGTGGTGCCACTGTATGGGCCAATCTCAGCTGAACCTGAAAGGGATGCAACATGTACTCCCTGTGCTCTCTCTGGCTGGTACCTCCTTCACCTCTAACCCTAGTGGGGCATCTCAAAGCTACCCCCTTTGGTGGTGACCTGTCTACAGGAGGATCCCAATAGATATGTCTTCTCCCCTTCCTCCATACGCACTGTGGCTAATGTGGCCCAAGGTGATATTTCTCTCCCCTGTTACTAAGGCAACTACCCCATAGTCAAGGCCCCTAGAATTCTGTGGCCGCAGAATTTTGCGCAGAACTTGCAGAATTCACTCTTCCTGGTTATTTTTTATTAATATTTCTGTTTATACATAGAATCTGGTTCCCTTCCCCTCTTTTTATATCCCAAACCCCCCTATATGTTCAGAATGTGATGTTATCATTGCTATAACATCATACATTAGCTAATAAAATGGCTGCATTCTGCAACAGAAATGAACAGTCACTTATCTACCACAGCTCCCACTGCCAGAGACTGTGGCACAGCACATCATGCATGGTGATATTTGCTCAACCTGCTCTACAGCCTAATACAATTTTCAGTCTTACATTGTTGCACTAGGGCCAACTTAAACAAAACCTTGTCAATAGCACAGACTTGTTAAGTCCATACCTCACTTTGTACAAACCTATTTGTGCCTTTAAGGTATAGAGACGCTATCTGAAATGAATAACTGGTAAAATGAATTTAACTGTCTAAATTTTTAAGAAAAATAAAGTAATTATGCCCAAAAAGTAAATATAATAATGTAGACCTGTTGAAAGAATAGACCTGTTAAATAAATAATTGCACTGTACGCATTTTGCCAGGGTTACTAATACATATTGTCATTGGTTGATAGAATCACCTAAAAGTTATTGAGAATGTTGTGTGCAGGGACAGCTGTTGGGCCAGAGGGTAGCATGCTGCGTTGCCGCGGCTGGCAACTCAGGTTCAGAGATTAGCTCTGGGAGCTAGCTGGGCAGCACAAGGATTGGTAGAACACATCACTGCTCGGAGCCTGGGAAGGTATGGTGCAGTGTTCTGTCACATGGTGGACACATTGTGATGGGCCGGAAAGCTCTATCTCACAATTGGTTCACATGCATGTCATGGCCTGATGGTGTTATGCAGTGTGTCAGGGAAAGCAGGTTGACATGAAAATGAGTTTTGCAATAACTCTTCTATTCCATTTCCAATGGGACCTGTATGAATGAGGATGCAAGTTCATGGAAATTAAAAATATATATATGTGTATATATATATATATATATATATATATATATATATATATATAATATATATATATATATATATATATATACACACATACACTCACACACACACACACATACAGTATCTCTCTCTCTCACCACACACACACACACACACACACACACACACACGCATATTTGTATGTATATTACAGATTGCATATAAATATATAAGTGATACACAGTGGGAACCTCATGAGTGGTGTAGAAAGCACATACAAATATATAAGTGATAGACAGTGGAAACCTCATTAGTGTGATAGATAGCATGCATATAGAAATACCTTATTTATCACATAAGATCCCCTCTGCATATGTTATTTATGCAACAGGCTAGGACCTTAAGGGAGAAACATTTGTTTTGCCTTTTTAGGCATAAAATTATTTTTATAAGTCTGTTATTTTTTGAACTAGTGTTACTGTGCCTTCCACCATCCTGATTGCTATAACCACTGCCATGAAAGTGAAGTCAGGATGACAAGCTGACACTGTTATGTGGTAGTTTGTTAGTGCCACAGAACTTCCGCAGAAATTACAAACCACCGCTGCAGAAGTTCTCAAGGCAATGGTAAGTCCTGCCGCAGAACTTAGTCCCACTGTGTCAAGAGAGAAAGTAGGGGCCCCGCCCATAGTGTTGCTTTCCTTTTGTTGGGCTACCATGTCAGACAGCTAACCTTGAGTTCCCTGGCCAAATATCACCCCTCCTGCGGAAGCAGGAGGCATCTTGCAGGTTTTTCTGCTGACCTCATACCTCAATGCTTTCTAGTGGCCTTAATCAGGTGAATTTCTGTATACAGTTCTCTGTTGTGTCACTACTGCAGAGCCGTTTGCTCTGACTTATACTTGTTGTTTCAATATTTCCAGATCACAGATTTCAAATGTCTCACAGGCTATGAGATGATTGTGTTTCTGATCCAGTGTGCAGACACTAATTGTTCATTTCACCTGCTGAGTCCCACCTCAACCTCTTTTTTCTATTATAACTCTCTCCTTCGTACTTTCAACCCCCCGTAGATGATTATGGCTGATCTACATATTGACACCTGGAACATTCGGGGTCTCAGTACCCTGGTAAAATGGAAACAGATGTTGACACACCTTAGGTTGGACATCGCCCTCCTGCAGGAGACCAGACTTCACGAATCTGACCATGACTGGTTGAAAAGGGACTGGGTGGGTCAGATTCTAGCCTCCTCTGCTTCTACATGCAAATGCGGGTGGCTATACTGCTGCATAAAGCCCTAAAATGGACACATATCCAGACTAAAAGTGATCCGGACGGAAGGTGGTTAGTAGCTACCTGAATATCCCCGAGGGCCCTGATTATTGACAATATGTACGGTCCTAATGAGGACATGCCAGTAGTGTTCCATGCCTTAGCTCAGGTTATGGGGTCCCTTGCCTCCACTGATATCCCAATAATCCTGGGAGGGATTTCAATCTGCCTTTAGATCCCTGTCAGGACCAGATCTCCACCTCCACAGATGAGCATCATAGGTTCCGGCTTTCCCTAGCGTGCATGATGATGGATCTCAGACTTCAGGATACCTGGTGTATTCTCCACCCCAAGGACAGGGATTACACCTTTTCCCCCCAGTTCATAACTCTTACAAGTAGGCTGGACTACTGGTTGGTATCCCCTATGATTATGAACTGGGTTGTAGAAGTGGTGATACTACCCGTGGTACTCTCAGATCATTCCCCTGTGCATCTTCATGTTCAGTACGGCCCACCAACCGCCCACTCGTCTAATTGGTGTTCAGATCCACCCTTCATAGAGACCCTGATTTCTCTCCTGGCTCTCTACAGAAGTAACCAACTTCCTTCAAGACAACCCACCTACATCCGCATCTCCAGCTCATATTTGGGAGGCACTGAAGGCCACTATTTGTGGTACCATTATGGGGTTTGCAGCCAAACGTGAGGCGGCAGAGAGAACACCTCCTAAAACTCTTGAAGCTTCGCCTTTGCAGGTTTGGAGCAGACGGCAAAACAAACCCCCTCCTTCAACACTCATGCACCCTTAGGCCAGGAGATCATCCAGGTACATCTTCAAATCAATGACTTACTAGCCAGGAAGGTGGAGCTAGCCATCCTTCAGCCGAGGCACAAGTTCTGGGAGGGTTGGGGAGAGGGGGGTAAGGTGCTCACCTACAGGCTCTGCAAACAAAGAACGAAGAGTCACATACCTGGCTCAAGAGACATGGGGGGCAGGTATGCACTCAACTGTCACAGATTGATGGTGTCATGACTGACTTTTATAAGGAGTTATATGCCCCTTTTAGGGCCATGGATCTCCAGGGAGTGCGCACCTTCCTGGATTCACTTCCTCTCACATGACTCTCCCCCAGTCAGGCCGATATTTTGGACGATCCCATTACACCCCAAGAGGTTGTTACAGACCTCCAGTCCTTGAACAGTGGAAAAGCACCAGCAGGCAATGGCTTACCCCAGAGATGTGGTGCCTAGTGGCTCCCCTCATTGTCCCGCTTTCTCTGCTTCCTTTTCAATTCAGCCCTTGTCTGTGGCTCCTTCCCCACCACTCTGTGAAAAGCCATCATTATTGTGTTTCCAAAGAAGGGGAAAGACCCCACACTCCCTTCCAGCTACTGCCTCATCTCACTGATTAACTCTGATAGCAAGTTGTTTGCCAAGATATTAGCAATTCAACTAAATCCATTCCTTCCCTCCCTAGTACACCCTTCACAGGTCGGATTTGTAACTGACCGCTATAGCAGGGACCATATTTGTTTGATGGTCAATATCCTTTACCATGCTGGAGATAGCCCCACCCCAGTGGCAGCAGTAGCCATAGACTTTGAAAAACCTTTTGACTCCCTGAAGTGGGACTATCTTCAGCAGGTCCTACTGACTATGGGGTTTAGTGAAAACCTTTGCCATTGGATCTCAGCCCTCTACAATTCCCCCACAGCACAATTCTAACTAACTCTTCCCCCATCTGAACCTTTTCACTCGGGGAGGGGCACCAGACAAGGGTGTCCCCTATCCCCCCTGCTATTCATTTTAGCAGTGGAGCCTTTGGCTATAGCTATTCACCAATCACCCTGGATTGGTGGCATTAAAATTGGTACTCTCACCTACTCTGCATTTATGTATGCAGATGATCTGCTGATCTTCCTGGCAGATGCTCCATCCTCCATCCCCCCATTGTTTTCCCTTCTTTCAGACTTTGCAGCCTTTTCGGCCTGCATATTAACTGCTCTAAAACTGAGGTACTCCTGTTGAACCCTTTGTGTATGCAAGCACATGTGGCCCTGTACGGCCTGCAGTGGTCCCCAGATTCCTTGAAATACCTAGGGATTCGTCTAGCCCCTGATCTGTCCAGGTTATGGGATTTAAATCTCAGGCCACTACTTGCTGAAATCAAGATGGAATGTGAATGTTAGCGGGCAAAATCTCTGCTCTGAAAATTATTTCAGCTCCAAAGATTCTGTACATTATTTCCCATACTCCATTAGACATTCCCACCTTCTGGTTCAAAGCTATAGACAAAATTTTTGCCAGTTTATCTGGGAAGGCTCCAAGCCCTGGTACAGCAGAACTAAACTGAGAGTTCACTGGACCCTTGGGGGCTGGGACCTTCATTGGATAGAAGGCTACAGTGGGCCAATGCCACTGCTCAAACCCTCACATGGTTTCTTCCAGAGTCTGCGGACACACAACAATGGCTACAGATGGAAACTGCACTGGCTCAGGTCCACTCCCTCCTGCTACTACTTTATAACCCCCTGCCTAAGTGCCTGTGTCAACACCCTACCATTGCTTATTCAGTGCCTGTTCAGTGCATACCTGGCACCTGATACATAAAAAGCTTCGAGCCAACCCATGCCCACTGCCTGCCACTCCACTCTGGGATAATGGCTGTATCGACGTGATGGCAAGACCATCCTGATGCGCAGTGAAGCTGTACTGAGGACAGCTCATATGGCTTATCCAGATGACAGAAACTGTCTGATTCAAAATAAGATCCATCGCACTGGTATAGAACTCCTCCACCTTATTCCAACTCCAGATTTTGGACAATACATGCCGGAGATGTCACTCGAGGTGGGAGATTTAATCCATATAATCTGGCACTGCCCACTGCTGCTCCCTTTCTGGCAGGCTGTATGCAACTTGGCAGCACAGGTGCTAGATTATCGCCTAGTCCTGGATCCCATGGTATGGCTTCTGGGACTTCCTCCCAGCCTGAAACAACTATGCCCACAGCAATCAAGATGGCTTGCTATTCTGAGCCTCCAAGCTAAGCTGCCTAATTCTGTGTCGCTGAAAACTCCAGAGGTCCCTACCATGTCTAAACTGCTGAACTCATTTTCCAATATAGCTGCCTTTTGACTGTCTTTCCAAGTGGCGGCTGACACCTCCTGCAATATTATCTGTGCTGGGCCCCTTTATTTACATACTCTCACCTTGAGCTGGGATAGGATGAGTCTGCCCCGACATGGCTCTCTATACTAACTCATTATAATAATATAGTGCCCTACTGGATGGGTTGTTGCAACCTCTCCACCCACACTGAAATTGAATTCACCAAGTTCTCTTCCCTATTTTATGGCTACTGTGATCTAGACTGTTATCTGTTCAATACTGTCATTGTGGTTCACAGGTTGAGAAGATGCACCTTGTCCCTTTCTCTAAGTGCCCATATCTGGAATTCCTAATCAAGCTAAGCCATATTTAAGATGTATTGCTCTATTTGCTCGTTCCGCTTTTCAGAGAAGTGATGTTTGGTGCCTTATCCTCCTACTTGCCTGATGGACTTTCCTCTGCTCCAGTTTAAACTCTGCCAGGACTTGCCTTGCACCACTCTCAAATCTTTATGTTCTGTATATCTCTGCATATCGGTATTTGAATGCCAGATGTATTCTTCTGTCAGAATTTCTCTACTGTAACTGCTGTAAACTTAAATACCTAATAAAAGTACTAACATAAAAAAAAAAACCTGGCACTTGTCTATTGATAATTTTAGGCCAAAGTCCTCCAATCAGTCTAGAACCTTGAACAAAGGATCCCATGTTCCTCCAGTGTCTGGCCAAACACAATGACATCATCTAAGTAGACAAAGCATTCTAATAAGTTCATGTCTCCACAGCATGTTTCATCAGCTACTGGAAAGTGGCAGGCACCTAAATACCCTGAGGCATGTGCAAAATTCATAAAACCCAAAAGGCAGATAAATGCTGTTTTTATGATCTTCAGGGACCATCGGAATCTGGAAATATCCACTCTGGAGATCCAACACAGAAAATCACTGACTTCCATTAAGGCAGTCCAGGGCATCCTGGATGCGAGGCATAGTGTACTGGTCAGATATGGTTCTTATATTCAGAATCGGTAGTCCACACACATCCTCACTGAGCCATTTTTCTTCTGGACTACCACAATAGGTGAAGCATAAGGACTGCTAGACTCCTGTATAATGCCAGCTACAAGCATCTCCTGGAGGGGTGTCGAATGTCATCGATGCCCGCTGGGGCTAGGCACTGAGATCTCTCATGCAAAGGTCTTTCATCATGTAGTCTTATGCAGTGTTCAGCCTCAGTGACACATCCTACATCCCACTCTTTCAGACAGAATACCTTGCTTTTCTGAGCCAGCTTCTGGCTGATTCTAGTTTTTCACCTTTGAGCATGGGGACTCTCTGAAGTTGAACAGATTGGGGTCACCTCATCAGTATAATGCTTTACAGAGCCTTCTTGCTAGGCAACACAGCCGTATCTGCACAATATACAGTGGCCAGAGTGCAATCTTGATTTAACCTGATATTCTGGTTGGACATATCATGGACTTGTACCACACCACCACCATCGGGCATAGGCATGAGCTTGGGCTGGTAGGATGCTAGGCTTGATCAACAGTCCCTCAGGGAGTTTCCTCTCTGGGGCATCCAACATGAGGATTCTATTTCTGACTTCTTTTTAATTCGCACTTCAACGCTGATGGTGCACTGTGCATTGGAGGGCAACACAAGGGGCTCTGGATCCTACTTCCATACTACTCCACCGGTTCATCTTTATCAACCTCCTTGTTTTTCATCTGCAAGTCATAGTCTCTGCCCAATGGCCAGAATGCGTAGTACTTTCCCAGTCCACTGGCCTTGTTTCTCTTGACAGAGCTGGGCTAGCCTGCTAAACATATGGGCATTGATCCCAGTCAACAAGGCAATGCTGTCAGCATCCCACCAGTGAGCACACCAGAGCCAGCACCTCCACTTGTTCATCCACCCAGTGACAACAGTAGGAAAAGTCAACCAAATTCATATGTATCCTTGGTAAGGATAAGATTTGTCACTCAACCCCCAGACATGCAGTCCTTCTAGGAGAAAGAGCAGGAGATCAGCAAGGTGTTGGTCATACTAGTCTAAATACAATAGTGAACTGTGAGCCACTGTCTAACATAGATCGGGTGGATATGCCTTTGACTGTTACTGTGGTTTCCATGGACAGGCCCACCATTTCAGACTAATTCTGGGAATCTGTTTTGTGGACTGGCCCACAGCTGTTTAGAAGAAAAGATTTTCGGGTGTGGGCCTGGATGAGGTTTTATATTGCTCTGTCAACCAGGTTAAGTAGCTTGGCAATGACTTTCTGCAGATCATCAGGGAATTGCAACCTCGTCAGGTGTGTGCCTGTCTTCCACTCCTGTAACAGAACACTTTTCTCTGAGATCACAAGGGCAGTTAGGCTCTTCCCAAAGTTTATAATGGCCTGGGGTGAGAGTTCTACTGCCCCTCTTCGGCTTTTTCTCTGGCTCCTTTCTTCAAGAAGTTCTGCCATGAGGCAGAGGATCATGTAGCATATATAAGGTCCCACACCAAAGCTTCTTGCAGTTCTCTCATTTCTTCCACCAGTTTAGATTCAGCTCGAGATTCAGTAGAAGAGCGTGAGCCCCCACACCCACGGGTGGGGCCTCACTGCCAGTCTCAGTCTTAGGAGGACAAAATTAGAGTTTCTGGCCACTTCAGCCATGGCTTGTTGGCTGGCTCACATCTCGCTTAGCTCTTTTCAGCAGCTTTTGGACCTGTTGTGTCTCAAGGGCTTCTTCTTTCTCATCAGGCCAGTTGGAGGTCAGGTGAAGTGTGTACAACCCTAGCATATGGCTCCCAACTATTCCTCCCAGATCTCCTTCATCAGCCAACAGTACTCAGGAGGGTTAGCTCTGGTCCTGAAACTTCAGTTTTAACATAAGCACACTGGAATACCAAGCAGATCTGAGGACGTGCTCCAGCCTGACATGATTCAGTTCACTGGCTGGGACACCCCCTTTTCTATATGCTCTCTGCAGGGTACATTCAATTGAGGTGACAAAAGCAGAAAACTTCTCATTTTTCCACTGTTTATCAGACTTGAATTTCCACATTAAATCCTCCCCAGACTCAGTGCTGCCAAACACCCCCTCTAGAGTGAACAGGTACTCAGCTGCAGTGGCCTCTGGGTTTGTGGATTGAAGGAACTGAATAGCCTCCAGTGCAGGGCCCCTTAAGCTTTCCATAAGTCTCTTTTGCTTCTCTCCCTCAGAGCACTGCCACTCCTGAACTGGGGGTAGCATAATCCATCCATGTTTCTAAGTTATCCTCCCCACTGGCACAGGAACTGCTTCAGAGAACAATCTGAGCCTGTGATAGGAGTCGAGGTGTACAGAGAGGTATCACAATGGGGAACGCACAATAGAGGACCCTTGGGGTTAGTGGAGAGGCCAGAGGAGATTGTATTGGAGTGGTCTCCTCTGAATCCTCTAAACCTTTCACAAGTCCTTAAAGGTCTGCCGCTCAGCAGTTAGAAGTCTCAACAACTTGTCCTGGAACCCCTCACCTCGGAGACCCACCAGGGAAGACGGGTCACTATGCAAATGAATAACTCACCGCCTTCAGGGATCCTTCTGGCATAATGACAGGGGTTACCATTTCAGGGTCTATGGGGAGGCTGCACAAAAGGACTGCCACCAAGATCTGAGCAGTTAGATCTAAGTCCCGCCCCACTTCATCCTTTCCCAGATATTTATCCTTCCCACTGTTTCTTCAATAGTTTTATTAGTGGGCCCCACAGGATATCAAGTAGTAATATAACGTGGTGCGTGACTCACCCCACGGCCTCACTCCACCCCATTATGCAGTGTATGACCAGTTTGTAAAGTGTGATTTCGATTTGGGTGAAGTAAGCACCTCTATTTCAAATCCTTTCTCAATTTTGCACTTCACTGAAATTTTAACTTTGATCACTAGAGGGCGCTAATCCCAATGGTGCCTCCAAGATGTAATCCCTAGGTGGTGCTATTAAGGGCTACTACCCATGCCTGTATGGCAACACACAGGTTGAGGGGCCTAAGTTCTGAAATTGGGTGCCCCACTTAGAGGAATGGTATTGGGGTAGCTTAATTGCTCTGGTATAGCCCTCTGGGATGCAATAACCACCCACCAATCCTTCTAGTGGCCTAAGTAACAACACAATGATACATTCACAAGCAATAGGCAGTAGTAATAATGTGCTCACACCCTTTTCACTTACCACCAGGGCTATATCTGCTGCAACTTCCTTGGAGACCCCCTGGAAAATAAGATCAACAATGCAGCACTAACACTGTAACCCAACTAATAATATGCACACTAGCCAGGTTAAATGTGAACAAATACAACTGGGTTTATTTAGGGGCAGTGAACAAGGGAGGGGTGTGAATCTAGCAGAATGAATAGTGATTTGATTTAAATCAGGATTGTCTGGCATGCACTTAAAGTCCCAGTTAGACAGTCTAACAACCCTCGGTACCCAGTATATCATGCAGGCTAGCCTGAAGCATTGCCCAGGGTGGCTGGCATTGCAGCTGTTGTTGGGGCCCTCAAGAAAGGAAAAACAGTTAAACATGCACACAACCCAGTTATTTGTAATCCAAGCCAGATAGCTCTGTCTGTTACAAGAACCCAGTAAAAGAAACAAATAGTTGGTACCACAGTGATTTCTGCTTTGGTTGCAAGGAGCTAACCTGATTTCTACTCACACTACCAGTCACTGGATGCAGGACAGACAAGATGCAGACCTCATGGTGATGATCAGGAATGCCAGGGGAAGCAGGGCTGGCTTGGCTCACCTTCAGGTAGTTGCTACCTGCTCAATTGTGTTGGGCAGTGGGCTGAATCCGTGTGCCAGCCTTTTGCTGAGAGGGTCTCTGATGCACGAGTAGTGGCCTAGACTGAGATGGCAGGGCCCAGGCAGGATGAACAGTTCTGTAAAAGTTTGTGATCTTCTGCTGGTGAAGCCTCCAGCTGGCATAATGGATCTGACTGTGGGGAACCAAATTGCAACCCACAAAAGACATTCAGCACATTTACTGCACTAACTCCTTTGAACAACAGTTTGGATACCATCCGGTTGCAAATTGACAACTGCACTTCACAAACCTTCTGATCCGAGGGTAACTCTCTCACAAGCTGAGCCAATTGCTTCTGGAGCAAGTCTTCAGTCCAAATCACAAGTCGCATAACACTTCTTCTTTCATCTGCTGCAGTTCCAAAGCTGGAAATTGGACAGGTCTGACTTGTGGATAGGAGTTCGGATTAGTGGAGAATGGAGCGGAAGACAAGCAAAGCCTCTTCCCACCAATTCCCCACGCTTCAGGAGCAGCTGCGCCAAAGCTCAAGCTGTTCACTTTTCAACCTCCAACTCAAACTGATCCACTGCTTCAGGCAGTTCTAGGCATTTCTCTGATAATCCAAAAGGTTCTGTTGGCTGAGGAACTGTTAGTCACAGCAAGGGCTCTCCCCAGGTCAAATTGGGTGCCAACACTTAAAACTACAGAAACTACAGAATTCCTTTCCACAAGACCCCTGGGGACAGTCTCCATTTTAGATCCCTAATGGTTCAATTGGTCCAAATATTGGAAGTCTAAGACCCCTTGGGACACCCTTGCGAAAAGTGAATATATTGCAATGTATTGAAAAATATGAGTTAATGTATGTCAATGCACTGAGAAATTCATTGTCTCAATGTAATATATTATATAATATTTTATTAAATATATTTTAAATATACTGATGTAATATATCACTAACTCATAGTATGCAAAAATACTGTATATGTCAATATATCGAGAAATACACTGACACAATGAAATGTAACACAAAGTAAATTTCACATAAATTAAAACCATGCATTTGTAATTAAAGAAATTGCAAATGATCTTATTTATAGTTAAATGTATTGAAACAATATATTTTATTACAAAATGAAATATGTTTCAATATACTAGAAGTTATGCTAAGTATGTCAGTACACTGAAATGATTAAATACATAAACCAATATATTTCAGAAATATATAATCATACAGTGTGTCTGCCTCATGCATTGCATGAAAGCATGTCAATCTATTTAGTAATACACTGTCTGACATATATTATTATTCAAAATATGCACAGTATTCTTTGAATATGTTTCAGATATTTTATATAATATGTTACCTATATAGTTTATATATACAACATATATTTACATATATACAATTATATTAGAGGCAAAATTGTTTAATGCACTGTTAGTTGTTCTACAGTGACAAAGTGAGAAATTCAGTTTCGGTTGAACCCCAGCCTTTGGCTTTACTCAACCGCCATCGGGTGCGTTTTGGGTTGTTGGCCCTAACTCTCCCCATCACATGTGTAACAAGCTGAAGCATAGAGAATGGGGTGAGAGTGAAGACCGATGACCCCAATGCACACCTCGATGTCGCTGGTGTGGCGGGCTGAGGGGGCAAAGGGGTTTTAACCCTAACACTGAATTTCTTCACTTTGTCACTGTGAAACAACTCTAACTGATGCATTAAATGGATTTGTTTGCCTCTAATCTCCCTTCTTTTGAGAATAAGGACTATAAACAGTGAACGAATGTAGGGAGGGAGCCGCACTTCGCCCCACGCCCACCACCCATGTGGATTTTTGTGACATAGTAACGGTAACAGCAATGTAAATGCAAGCGATAATGGTTACGCACATGGTGATGCAAACGTAATTGTAAATCAAACGTTAATTGAAATGCAGGTGCAAAGTGAAGCCAAAGCAAAAGTGACACAAACGGAGACAAGCACATATGGAACGCAACTGTAACTCGCGACAGTCATGGTACCGTTGTAAACACAAATGATAGCTGTGACAGGAACAGTAATGCAAAAGGAAACAGAAATGCAAACGAATGCAAGCGCGATGGAAACGAAACTGTAATGCGATGGTCACGGTACTGCATTCTAAACAGAAATGGTAACAGTAACAGCAACAATAACGCCAAAGGTAACAGATACACAAATGCAATGCATATGAAAATGCAAACCTTAATGTGCACGGGCACGGAACGCAATAGGAAATGCAAATGGTAACAGTAAGAACAACGATGACACAAACGAAAGACAAATGCAATGGAAATGGAAGGGCGGCCCCAACAGAAGTGGTAATGTGCACAGTGACTCTAAGCAAAATGCAAACATAAACAGTAGTGGAAACAGAAATGGTAACAGTAACACAAACGCAATCACAAACGGAAACACAAAGGGTAACGCACATTGTGGCATACATGGGAACGCTAACGCAAAGGGGCACAGAAACACAAGTGTACAGCGTACGTGTAACAGTAACGAGAGCGCACACCATATTTTACCCCAAAAGCTCCATTAAGAAACACAGTGAAAATAAAGAATGTATGCACAATAATGGGCCTCGAGCAGAAAATGAGCAGTTGTAATACTAAAATGGTAATATATCAGTAACCGTACGATGTAGAAAAAAAATTAAAATTCCACATGATTCATGAGTTTCCTGGCTAGGTTTTCACTGAACACTGCAGCCCTATGGGCTACACATTGAGGCAATGAAAATTCCGTAACTCTCACCGTTTCTGAGATATGAGCCCCAAAAGGTGCGGCGGATGCCACCATGTTAGTCTATGGGAAAAAAAACCATCAAATTTGGAGTACAATAACTTTGTATCCATGCAATATTTTGTCACTAAACTACTCAAAAGGCACATCTGTGGATGTTGACTGCCTTCCTCCAAATTTCATCCCAACAGACCAAACCTTTTTTTTGCAGCAAGATGGCAAAGAATTCCTGTCATTTTGGCCATAGTCTAGAAAAGTAGTTTCGTGATTTGCAAAACCTTTCACAAAAAATTTGCGAAAGTATTACAAGTGTGACACTACTTTGTGACACTACTTTGCCCAGAAATTTGAAAACATATTTCTTGGGTGTTTAACCCCAAAATAAAGACATGGCTAGCATTCTCAGGGCTCGAATAGGTAAACACAAAAAGAATGATGTCGCTAGATGGTCCCAATTTTAAATGCCAAGCATTTCTGTGATCAGTAACTGAAAACAAAATGGCAGATTTGCAACACAACTAGGGCCATTTGCAACACTAAAAAGTGCATTTGCGACACTTTCAAAATTTTTACTTTTCCCATTGACTTATAATGGGAACTTGTTTTTGAATAACTTTTGAACTGTTCAATATTTTTCACAAAATCTTCAAAAGACACATCAGGGACCCTAGCTGCACATTTAATGAAGTTTTTGACTGGTCGTCCAAACTGTGCACCCGCTAGGCATGAGCAAAGAATATGCAAAACATAATTGTGCGCATGGATGTCATTTATCAACTCCTCGCAGCCATATATCTGACCAGCACAAAGTTGCCAGATACCAAGATCTATAGCTACACCCTGTGCCTGCCAAATTTAAGGCAAATCTGTTGAACGGTGGCAAGTTATTAAGGTGCAAAATTTCACCATTTAACTTTAAAAGGGCTACTCAATTCCTAACTATGGTAGCACTACTGTGCTACTATAATATATACATATATATATATGTATGTATGTATATATATATATATATATATGTGTGTGTGTGTGTGTGTGTGTTATATATATATATATATATATATATATATATATATATATATGTGTGTGTATATATTCCATATATTTTATTCATTGCATATATTTATTATATATGTTATATATATCATATATATATATATATATAACATGTTTATGCATGTTGCATACATTTTATGCATGTTGATATGGATATGATATGTTATTATCGAATATCTCTGATATTTCTCATAGTAGTTTGACTTGACATCACCGAGTGGCGGCGTTACCAGTGATGCCATAGGTCAAACTGTTCAAGGGAAAATATCTGAGATATTTCTCGATGGGGGCATTGTATGTTCCATTTATGCAATGTGCCAAGTTTTTATCAGTGTCATTTTCATTTTTTAAAATAGGCATGTCTTTATTTATTTCTTTTGTTTCCTGACTGAGCACTGTGTTCCATAAAACTGAACTTTAGCATCAATACGCTGTGCTGTTGTGCTGCTGGGGAGAGTGGTAAGAGTAGAAAAGAGAGAGGTTTTTTTTTGTGTGCTGGGGTTTGAAGGAAGTGAATATTTTGTGTGAGGCTAAACTTTTTTTTTTTAACATTTGAGGTGAAAGAACATGGAGTGGGGGAGACAATGAAAATAATTCAAAGTGTTTTGTCTGGTATTTTGGACCTTTAGGAGAAATGGTAATTAGTATTGTGTGAAGCTGACAGTTTATTTTTTTTTTTAATAAGTTACAGTGAAAGAACAGGGGAGAAAATGAAACTGTTCTGTGTGCAGCTGGAGGGAAATTAAACTGCCAGTGGGAGCTGGAATGCAAGTGAGCAGGTGCATTCTTTTTTTCAATTCAAAGTTTATTAGAAGTTTAACACATAATACATCATTATCACATAATGCAGAAAAATATTGATATATGCTTTCGGCAAAATCATAAGTATAAACCTAGTCCCCCTTCCTTTCCCCCCGTACCCCCTCCTCCCCAACTCCAATACCTCAAAAAAAAGGAAAACAACACCCCAAAGAAAACCTCTCCTACGTATCTCACCGCCCCTCCACCCTCTCCCCCCACCGTTTGCTTTTCCGGACAATGGCTCATTCATACTCTTACCTCGGGATCCACTACATTAATTTGTCTGAGAGAATAAAGAGTTAGTAGTGGAGCCCAGATTTTATTAAACTTACTCATTTTATTCAGTAGACTAGCTATCATTTTTTCCACCCTAAGATTAGCCAGGAGCTCCTTCAACCATTCAGTATATGGTATTTCTTCACTATCTTTCCAATGGCAGAATAGAGCAGGTGCATTCTGATTGTGCTGCTCATGCTGCCAGCTCCCACCAATCAAAACCTTTGTGACCAGTTGTGCTGAAGTGCGGATAAGGTTACCACCTACCTGGTTTTTGACCGAATGATTCAGTTTTCTAGGTCCAGATTCGTCCTCCTGTTTTCACAATTGCAAATTGGTTTTATAGTGGGTCAAGCAACACCTGTTAGATTCCCCACTAACTGTTTCATTTTCTTCTCATCTGACTGTAAGCAAGTGTCTGACATTTTAGTGTGCTTGCTTGCTTGCAGTGCATGCTAATCAGGAAGTGCCTTCAAGAGCAGGGCACTTAAAGAGCCAAATGTGTCCCTGTCTACTCAGTTGTGCCCTCTAACTTCACACCAGCAAATTGGAAGATTATTCACAGGAAGGGTAAACAATACCACCTTAATTAACACCTTTATTTTTCTGAAACCAGACAGGCACCACATTAGGGTAGCTTCCTGTCCCAGTATGGACTGTACAATGTGTTTCAGAAACTTTACCTGCTAATCCAGTTTTATTCCAAGGTAGTACTTTTTCAGTCATTTTGAATGCTCACATGCTTGTAAAACAGATTCAGTTAAATCCTTCACCATTTTACTTGCATGGTCAGATTACAAACACATTCTGATGTCATGCAGACCTTTGTTTGTATACCAGTCAGTCTGAGATGTGTAAAGTAGGGCTATTAGACCATTAGCAGCAAATCAAACTAATCCTTTCCAGGCTGCATTGTTAGTATGGTCTTTGACTGCTTGACAAGGAATACTTTTATACCTTTAAATGTTCACCATTTTTCTTTAGGGTCTGTCCTGTATTTTAATATTTGTTACCCATTTTGTTGTTAAATTAATAATCTAATATTTTATTACATTTCTAGCAATACTATGCCTCTCTCTCCTCAGCAGTTATTGTTGTAAATTTTCATACTACTTGGATATTCCAGGAAGACCAATCCAGGCCTTTCGGATGAACAGCACAGAATAATGTGGCTAATGTCATGCTAAACTACAGAAATGAGAAAAGGAAAAGAGAGAGCAGTAGCTGATGAGATGACAGGAACACAATCTAGATTTGATGGCACTGCAAATTTAGGCAATTTATCAAAAGTTTTTCAAAACATTATTATTTTTTTTACCAGAAGAGACAAACTAAGCTAACACTTGTTTATAGGTGCAACCTGAGAGCTCAAGGGAATTAAGTGATTGTGTAGGGTCACAAAGTATGCAAGTTTGGGCTGTATGATTCAAACCCTGGTCTCCAGAATTGCAGCTCAGAGCTTTAAACCACTGCGCTATACTGCCTCCATGCTACATATCACATATCAGCTATCTGCTATGTATGACTGACATGGAAAACAAAATAGGGTATTTAACAGCATAGAATAGTTCCTACCACTTTTAAAAATTTCTCTGACATTACAAATAACTTTAGAGTAGGAGCAATGGGAAGGACAGTAGCACATCTTAAAATGGCAGATGATTTTTGTAATTACATCTCGTCCACCATTACTGGTCTAGTTTATTTATTTATTGAAAGAGTTTTACCAGAAAAGGCCCCTGATCCAAACTAGCCAGTTGTCAGAGGTGTCCTTGTAGTCACTCGATTTGTCAGCTAGCTGTGTACACAGGATGGAAAGTCCCCTGAACCCTCTCTAACCCCACCAAATGTTAACACACACTGAAATTTAAAATATTTAAATCTAAATAAAATAAACAAAAATAATAATCATGATGTAATTTAAAGAAGCTGTACACAATGTTATATCAGCAGCAATTCTGAATAAATCAAGTGAATCAGAGTCCAAGTGATACCCTCATTAGTCATAAAAGGGCGGGTTAGGGTGGAGTTTGGAGGTGTGGTTTAGTATTCGGGTTTTCATCTCATTCAAAGGTGGCAACCCTATAGGATGGTGCCTGAGTTATTACCTACAGTGAGGATAAATGTGATATTCTCACTGTAGGTCTGACCAGCCCAAAATACTGCAGTTATTTGCCACTTTTTATCCTCACCCCCACTGCTTAAATATATATAGATATATGTTACATATAGATGTATACATGTTACATATAATGTTTATTCATACATACATTTATTTATTACATGTATTTTATATATATGTTACATATATATGGTATACACGTTACATTTATTTAGTATATATGTTACATTTATTTTTAATATGTTATACATATACTTCATATGTTGCATACAGATAAGTCAGCCAGGATGAAGCACAGGTTTACTGCATGACAAAAGGGATTAATTTCATTGAAATTCCATTGTTTAGTGTAGTAACTCTACTGCAAAATCTGCAGCACTGTGCTTCATCCTGGATGAGTTCACTGTATATCATATACGTGTGTGTGTGTGTGTGTGTGTGTGTGTATATATTTATGAAATGGGTAGGGAAATTGCTTGGGATTTATTGATACTGATTATCAGATGACCATGTGCCTCCGACATCTGCACTTTTACCCCAAAAACATTTTTACATTTTATAAGATAGATAAACCACTGAGGTATACGGTCATGCTCGATATATACATGCCTTGGGTGGTTGACACACACCATTTATGAGAGTGCGACCGCACACCTCAGAGTGGTTTATCTAATTATATATATATATATATATATATATATATATATATATATATATATATACACACACACACACACACACATTTATACATGTTATATACATTTTTATGCATGTTATCTATTTTACATGTTACATATATTTGTATATGCTACATATAGTGTATACATGTTACATATATGTATATGCATGTTACATATATGTTCATGCATGTTGTATATATTTTAACCATGTTACATATATTTCTATATATGATGCACATGTTTTATATATATTAAATATATTTAAAGAGCTACTGACACCTCAAATAAATCTTTAAAAAAACATAATAATTAGGTACAATTCTGCCTATGTTCCATTTATATTTTGTATATTTCTCCTCCTCATTATTTATTACAAAGGAAATTTGCATGAATGTATGAGCTTTGTCACTTAGTTTTCCTTTAGAGTACATCTGCCTCTATAGCTCACTCCCTGCTTCAAATCATACTCCTCTGTTGTGACATCACAATATGTTGCCATGGGAATAATGGTGATGTCACAAGCAGTGCTCTATGACTTCGGGTAGGGAGAAAGCAGCAGGAATAGATAAACACTTCAAGAGCAAATATCCTGTTTTTGTATAAATGGCCTCAGTAATAAATAATGGAGAAGAGGAGTACAGCCCTAATGGGAAATACAAGATGGATTGTGTCTAAATATTAGGTTTTGTTAAAGTTCTCTCGAATATGTTGCAGCTTTTTTTTTTTTCTTTCTCTATTTATCCACCTTCCCTGCCTTCGTCCCCCTCCTTCAGACTGCTCATTCCTTTTTCCGACCCCTACCCCTGGATCTGCCCCTAGAGTGCCTCTCTCATCCCTCCTCTCCTGCACAGTGGGGTCTGTCCTGGGGATCGGTGGTCTGTCTTGGATGGAGCTGTCTTCATCTAGGAGCACCAAAGGGTTTTTTCCCATTTTCTGTACTCCCCCATATCCTCACCCCCTGGGACATCAGCACAAGGACGCATGAGCATCCAGAGAGGCGACATGCATACGCACATCTCTCTCAAGCACCTTCCAATGTTCCCCCTCCCCAGACTCCATGAATGGAGCCACAAGCCCCCTCAAGTGCCAGTGCTCCCACTGGCATTCTCAGGGTTGGCATTCCACCTCTGAGGGAGGAGAGCATCCATTGGGATGCTCAATCCTCCCTCCCCCCCTGCCAACCCCGGCCGACCCAAGTCCGTTCCCGAACCCGGATCGCCAGCATGAGCGTGAGGTGTGGGCGTCCAGCGCCACAACCTCAGCGCCACCAGGCCGGCTGTTGCCAGCTTTTAATATATATGTTACATATATTTTATACATGTTAAATATAGTTATGATATATGTCATAGATTGTATACATGCTACATATATATTGTAAATTTATTACATATATTTTATATCTATTTATATATGTTACTAATATTTCTTATATATGTTACATACATTTTATACATGTTACATATATTTTATATATATCACATGTATTTTTATATATAATACATATTTGTAAATGTTACACATATTTTTATTAATGATACATATATTGTTTAAATGTGTTACATATATATTGTATATATGTTACATATATAGTGTATATTTGTTACATACATTTTATATATGATACTTATATGTCTATATGTGTTACATATATTATTTGTTACATATATTTTATTTATGTTGCATGTAGTTTTATGTTACATTTATATGTCACATATGTTACACATATTTTATATATGTTACATATGTTTTTGTACATGTTACATATATTAGTGTACATGTTACATATATTGTTATATATGTTATGTATATTGTTTATATATGTTGCATATATTGTATGCATGTTACATATGTATTGTGTATATGTTATATATATTTTATATAAGTTATTTATATTTCACACAGTACGTTACATATATTTGATATATGTTACATATACTTGTACATGCTTCATATATTTTATATGTGTTGCATGCATTTGTATATGTTACATATATTTTTGTACATGTTACATATATTGTTTATATATGTGATATATATTTTTGTAAACACTTAGTTTGGTCCCAAGTGCACATTTGCATATTTTGAAAATTTAATTTAGCAGCAAAAATCATGATAAGTACTAGTACTACAATAATTTAAAATTCACAACTTTAGCTTACTTACTGAAAGGAAAGGTACAAGTTATAAAGCAAGTAGATGTAGGATCTCACCCTGACCTAAAAGATAAATAAAATGGGGTGGTATAAATACTGATCTGAGCCCTTAAAAAAAGTGTGGCGGTATAAACACTGATCTGAGCCCTTAAAAAGCATGAGCTTGTGAGGTAAGTCCTATGTGTAAGTATAAATGTATGAAATGCATGTTTGAGTTAAAGCAGCACTGTAAAACAATAATTCCAATCCAAATAATTCCAAATGAATATATCTCCATGGTGACTACCAACATGATCTACAGTTGTACAGATAAAAATACATTAAAAACAATAATTCCAATGTATATATCTGTATGGTGGCACCTTATTTCAGTATATTTGGAATTTAATCAATATATTGACAATATACCAATAATATAAATTTGCCATCCTTATTTCAGTATATTTGGAATTTAATCAATATATTTTCCAATATGTAGAATCTATTGAATAATAGAAATTAAATACATTGACTCTATATATTGGAAATACTTTAATATTATTTGTGAAATATAGTAAAAATATATATTCAATAAATTTTGTCATATATGGGACATGCATAAATAGTACTTGAGTAATATACTGAACAATATATACATTACTATAGTGATAATATATGTGATATATAAATATATATATGTGTATATATGTACATATATGTATGTGTGTGTGTGTGTGTGTGTATATATATATATATATATATATATATATATATATATATACCTATGTATGAATATATAAACTGCACATATTACAACATACTAGTAGCATAATGTGCATGCAGTTTAAATGTATGCAAGGCTTTTGAGTAAATACATTCATCAATATATTTCATATGCATTTTCTGTCAGGATCAATACATGTACAATATACTGGGGGGTTGACTATCAATGTATATGGCATATATTGCAAAATATATAACAAGAGCATAACAACATACTGACAATTATTTATGAATATACATGTGCAATATATGTTGAATACATATTACGTATATTTTTATTTCATAAATGTATTGAAATGTATTGGGAAATGTTTTATTTGATATACCTTGAATATTGTGCAATGTATTACACAATCATTTATAAAAACATTTAATGTATATTCATAACTATATAATATAACATGGAAATATATTTATGAATGCATTTCTGAGATATGTTTAGTACATTTTGGAATACAATAACAATGCATTGCAAATATATAGTGGTGCATGCAAATAAGTTACACAACCATATTTTATTATATTATAAATCAATTACACATGTTTATTACAGCTATTTAAGTATAAGAAATGGCATTTCCAGTGTTTCAGAGATATATTTAAGAATAAGAGCGACAAGGTGTGTGTTATAGACACTGCCACTCCTGGGTGGTTGGCACGAGGCAAAGCCGAGTGCTTCCACCACCCCAGGAGTGACGTTATTATATGATAACCCACACCTTTGAGTACCTTATTGCAATTATACAATCACTCGATGTTATAGAAAACAAAATTAAAAATATAAATGTTTTTAGTAGATTTTTAGTGAGGCAGTATATCTTTATTTCTGAAAAAAAGGTGCATGCTCCATAAAATCAACACAGTGATGTTATTGTGTAATATCATCACTGTCTCAGGCACACACTGACCAATCAGAGTCCAGGAAATTTTCTTGCCATTGTATAATCATACATATATTATCAATATCTCAGTTACACACATTATCAATAATTAATACAGTATATTTGAAAAAAGCCAATATATTTTCCAATATATGGGATATGCTAAAGTGGCCATACTAGATATATTTTTTGCATATACCAATATATTTCAAATTTCAGCTATATATTTCAATATATTGGATTTACAATATATTGCAATATATTTTACAACACAAAGATATAAATATACTGAAATATGTGAAAATATATTTCTAATAATATATTTCAAAATATTGTTTCATTTTCATAATGGCAGTCTCCATTTTAGATCCCCAGTGGTTTGATTGGTCCAAATACTGGAAGTCCAGGACCTAACATGGTGACTCCCATCCAAATGTTTGAGTTGCAAAAAAAGCAGGTTAGACAAACTTCTCTGTCTTTACTCTGGCAGCAAATAAGCAATAAACAATTACAGTTCCTAAAAGGGCTCCCTCTGCACAAGTAGCGACTGCAGAATGGAGCAATATAACAGACTGTCTGACCAGTTGCAAGCCTTAATACTCTGACCCAGCCCAGACTCATTTTTAAACACAGATTAGCACTTTTCATAAAGAGACAGGCATGGAGGCTCACTAGGGCACTGTCACACAAATAGATAGCACTACTGTAGACTGACACCAGCCTGACAGGAGGCATTTAGGAACCCAGGAAGACATTATAGTAAACCTCAGTTTGTGGGGGGGGGGGTTACACTAGGTCTCATTGAAAACCCACATCTTATGATTGCTTACCTTCTCTAAAATCCATTGGTGTTGCTGGTGAGGTAATCTTCCTCCTTTCTTAGTAGAACTGAAATGCATGCTAATGGCAAAATTATACCCAACTTTGTTTTGTTTTAAATCCTTGATCTGCCCTTATTGCTCACTTCCTGAATATTAGGAAGACCTCCAAGCAGTGTAGCCACTCAGGATGCAATAGCCTCCTCTGCTCACACTGCACCTTGAGTGTCTAGTAGTGTTGTTCAGACAGTATCCTAGAAACTAGGATACCAACAGATACCTCTCATTTGGCCAGATAGTTGCTGTAGTAGGATAGCAGTGTTATCTGACCATGGATCCTGCTCTCTATGATCCAGTGCATGGATCCTACAAATGTTGTAGATCCTGTGGATCCTAGCACTAGATCCAGCTCAGATCCTGTCTGACCTAGAATCCCTGGATCTGAACTAGGATCCCAGGATCCTAACAAGGATCCATTGCCATCTGACCCCAGATCCAAGCTATTTGATCTAGGATCCCTGGATCTGACCTAGGATCCATCGCTGTCTGACCCTGGATCCTACATCTGTCTTTGGTAGAATTTCTGGAGGGATCCTAGGTAGGAAACCAGCACTATCTGACAGATAGTGGTGGGATCCACAAAAGCACTATCTGAGCAACACTAGTGTCTAGACTGTGTTAGGGTGTTCCTAAGTTGTGGAAAGATACACTGGGAGTTGATTAAGAAATTTAAACAAACACATTTTGGTGGGGTAACACTGGTATGGTGGACAGTCTGATTTTCACTTTTAAAAATTAAAAAGGAATCAGAATCAAGCTAACAGCCACATCAGCACATTCTACAGAATTTGACCAGTCATAAAATATGTTCCCTAAACTAAGGACAGCTTGAGGCCAAATGGGGTGGACAGTGTCCCTTTAAAGAACTTAATAAGGATTTATACCTTAAAGAATGAAGGTTTGGGGCTTTTAGATGCACCCTGTCCTATAAATAAGAAGCATGCTCACTGCCTGTATATATGGTGGCCAGTCTAGGAGGTGTGAGGAGGACTGTGCCAGTCACCGTATGTTCCCACAGTACTGCAGATAATGCTACTGTAATTGGGTGGGTATGCCCAGTGCCATGGGGGGCCACTTGATGTCAAGGAGTTTTTTTTGTACTTCTAGGCTGGCAATCCCAGGAGGGACCAATTCCACCAGGGAATTTAATTTTCATATGGGGCTGATGGTCAGAGGGAGGGGGGACCACTACCACCAGGAATTTTATTTTTCATATGGGGCTGGTGATCAGAGGAAGGAAACCACTGGCACAAGGGAATTTAATTTTCATATGGGGCTGGGGATCAGGGGAGGGGAGGGGACCACTACCAACAGGGAATTCAATTTTCATATGGGGCTGGGGATTGGATGGCAGGGGCCACTACCACCAGGCAATTTTATTTTTCATACAGGGCTGGTGATCAGAGGAAGGAGAGACCACTGGCACAAGGGATGTTTTTTTGTAATACTGGGCTGGTGATCAGAGGGAGGGGGGACCACTACCACCAGGGATGTTTATTTGTAATACAGGTCTGGGGATTGGAGGGCAAAGGGACCAATACCACCAGGAAGAACTACAGCTGTCATGGAAAATGGGAGGTGGGGCTGCACTATCTGCTTCCACTACTCATGCAAATGGGACCAAAGTGGGCATGCAAGTAGCCCTGTAGTGTCTTGCATGCCCAATGGGCTCATTTGCCTGTGTACCTCTGAAAATTGTGGATAGTGTTCTGGTGCTATCAGCACCTGAGGCCAACTTCGGGACCCATGTTGGTGCAGTGCTTCCCATCTTAGTGCTGTGCTGACATGGCCCTATATTCAGTCAGGTAGCAGCCACCTGAATATATCATCCTCAGATCCCTGGGCAATTGTAAAGTGCAGCGCAAGCATTTGTGCTATGCTTTGCGCTCAACTGTATATCAGGCCTCTGCTCTTTAAACCGGATACTGTTTTTTTTTCCTCTGTAGAAGTTGTTTTAAAATACTGGTTAACCAAGCCATTCCACTTCCATCTTTTGTATGGCCTTTAGTAAATTCAGTGGGTGTTTCTAAGTTACACACTGTAGGTAAGGGGCATCTTAGAACTGCAGTTACTACCAATGTGTGTAATCAGAAGCACCAGCAGAGTTATCTAAAAAGCCAGTAAAGATGGAATAACTGAATTGGACCAAGATATTGTAAAACAACATAGAGATGGAAAAATTACTTACTAATTCAAAGCAGTTCTCCTACAATGCTTTCTTTTTTCTTTTTGATGTATTTCATATTGTTCTATAGAAAAAGGTTAATTCTAGTTGTCACTGAATGTAATACAAAAGCTGCTAAACATGTTCACTTACACACTGTTGACATTCACTGATAACTGCAATTAGCATTCTTCATAAAAAGGGAAGTAAATGTGCAAAAATAACAACATTGATTATGATTCCACGTGAAAAGCTGTATCAAGGTGAAACTAAAATGAGAAAGTAAAGCTACTGTAGAGCGGATTTTAAAGCTGTTCTATATGCTGTACTTTTTCTGACAACAATTAGCTATGATTGTAAAGTATGCGGGGTAGCATGGTGTAGCACCACTTACCTGTAATAATCACCCTTAATATGTTGTTGTCGACTTAACTAAAACAAATAAGAGTTGTCTGTAGCCAACTGGCATGTGCAGTATGATTTTTCATAGTGCAGTAGGTAATTGTAGCTAGTGCACCTGACCTGTGGCCTCTGTTATTGACATTCTACCTGCACTGTGCTACCCACCCACCCACTCACACTGCCCTATCAGCAGAACATATGCCTTGCCGGTACTGTACAATCTGCACTGTCCCTACCTGTGGCATATGTGCCTACAGCATACTATCCACAGGGCCTCCTTCTGCAACTTACCTGCCAGCACTGTACTAGCCACAGTACACCTGTCTGAGATATACAATACCTGCCAGCACTGTACTAGCCACAGTACACCTGTCTGAGATATACAATACCTACCAGCACTGTACTAGATACAGTACACCTGTCTGAGATATACAATACCTGCCAGCACTGTACTAGCCACAGTACACCTGTCTGAGATGTAAAGTACCTGCCAGCACTGTACTAGCCACAGTACACCTGTCTGAGATGTACAGTACCTTCCAGTGCTGAACCAGCCACCAGCAATGGACCCCCAGCATTACTCCCAGTTTTGACATTCCAGCAACTCTATGCTACTGGTGTATTCAACACTTAATTTTATATAGCTGCCAGCATGTCACCCCCAACATTGTGCCACCTGCACTGCCCTGCAACCTATAAACCTGTCTGTGCAGTACCACCTGCACCACTTCCATCTGCACTGTCATGTGTCCTCCACCACAGTCTGGCTGGTAGTCAAGCCCCTACACCTATCTCTGTCAGTTGTCAGGCCACTGCTCTGATCAGTAGCCCAGGTATCCCCCTACACACACGGGTATGCACAAAGGAGTCAGGGCAGCTGTTTTTCATGAGAAGGTAGCAACCATTTTATTTGCTGTTTATTAGCTAATAAATGCCTCGCTGAAAGTAAATGAGTTGTGTTTTATTTTGTTTCAACAAAGATGCAACATGCTTACTTGCTGTACATCATTCATGGTACAGAATACAAGTGTGCTTCCTCCCATAGATCTATTAATCCTTTCTATACTTCCACCCACCGCTCTCCAACTGTTTAACATCTGCAGCTTGAATTTGTGCTCAATGGCTTTATCGTGAAGGAAAATTAAATGAAATGAATGGAAAGATTTGCTCAAAATCACAAAGTGTACATGTGACAGCACTAAGATTCCATTCCTGGTTTGCTTGGTTGTTATATTTACAGCTCAGTTTTCTTAAATTCTGGGCTATTGTGCCTGCCCGGAACAAAATATGTCCAAAGGCATAAGTAATGTTCCACTGAAAGACTTGCTTCACATGTGTCTGAAACCCACAAGATCCCAATGCAGTAAGCAAGGAGCAAGTCTGTGGAGCTCTTTATTTTTTTATTTTTTTTATATGGACAGTTTTTTCTTAGACTGCCGGTGAGGATTAGTGGCGGCGTACCGACCATCCATTCTGTTCCCCTCCTTGCAGGAATTATGGTGTATGGCAGGGGGTGTGGTTTTTCATAGATACTGAAGTAGCTGGGGTAAGCCCTAACCCCACCCCGAAGGAACACAGGCATGAAAGTCCGGGGTCCAGGAGGGAAGCCATGAGGAAACATGGCTTCTGCCAAATGTCTAACAGCACCCCCTTCCCAACACCATCCACTATTCGGATCAGCGCACAACCCTCCCCCAAAGAGGAGAGAGGCCTGACAGTGGCCCAATCCGTCTCCCCCCGCCAATGACCCAGGCCCGTTCTCAAACCCGGCCGCCGGTGCAACGTGAAGTGTGGCATCCAGTGCCTCAACCCTCAGCTGGGCAGTGGAGCTCCTTATTTAATGCATCAAAACCCTATAATTCTGAAAGTCAATCAAAACATCTGTTAGTGTTAGTAAGGGACTGGGACTGGGACAATAATTCAGGTTTTATCTTCTTACTTTGCTCAGTGGCAACCCACTCTTTCAGGATTGGCACCCCCTCCTTCAGGTCCCAAAGCAGACCAGTCTGCCTTCCAGACTCATCTCATGCTGACACCAGAGATGCCACCCTCACCTCCAGATGTTCCCCACTTCACCCTGCATCCAGCTTGTCCCTGCCGAGGATGTCTTCTGGCTAGCAGAGGGTCAGTGCTTGCTCCTTTTCTCCTCTGGTGCTGGCTTGTTCCTGCTGGGACATCCCCTGGCCAAGGTGGGAGGAACTGCTATCTAACTTGGTGTGCTGTGGGGGTATATTGGTGCATGGGGTCCATGCAGACCATCATATAGCAAATCAATTTTCTCCCTGCTTCTTGCCTCTTCTTGTGCATTTATGCAGCTGGCCTGGGGAGCTGCCAGATAGAGTGCGGTCATCTATACTATCAAGGCACCTCTACCATGACACCAGCAGGTGTCACTGTGAGAGTCATATGGTAATTGCCCTGCCCCTTCCCCCTTCCCAGGAGGTGCTACTTACAAAGGTTACCTGCAGGAAAAGGATTGCATCTGAAGTTTGTTTACATTTTGGCATATGGTGCAAGGGTATTTTTTTATTAGAACACCATTTTAAATAAACTTATGGTCAATGTTTTTAGCCTGAAATAAAACTAAATGAAATGAATGAAGATATTTGTTCAAACTCACACTGAAATTCAAGCTGAGGCCTATCTAGTTGTTGGGTTTTTAGCTTTACGTGCTCTGAACCTCTACGCTATACTGGCTTCCCAAAAATGTTCCATTTCCCAAGCTGCTTTGCATGTGTACTGTCCCCCCACCCCATCAAGATTGCTGAAACATTATAGGCCTGATTACAAGAGGCATGGCGCAACTTGTTGTCGTATGTGAGTTGCACCAGGGACCCTGTGCCCTGTTCTAAGACAGGCAGGGTCCTTAGCACATAGACCCCATGACTTGCAGCAGCCGCAGGCATGCGCCATGGGAATGGAGCAATGGACCAGGGTTCCGCAAGTCATGGCCCACGATTTACTGCCCCCTGGAGCCCCCCAACCTGAAACGCACACGCAACCACCTGGGGCATTGGGGTGGCTGGCCAGGTGGGACAGGTGATTGGGGGTGCACTTTAAAATACAGATGTGAGAGGTCCCCAAAAGTCAGGGGGTGGGAGGCATGACTGTGCTTTCTTGTAATATTGTGGTGTAAAAATCCCACATTTACTGGGCAACAGGAGAAAAAAGTTTATGGGACCTGAATTCAGCTGCCCTTAGGGAACTACAGTACTTGAGACAGGGGGTGGCATGTAGCAGGTATGCAATGGCATAGATTCCTGTGCAATCTGTAACACTGTATTACAGCTGTGCTGTGGTTGATACTCCACAAACGTTTTCCTCTGGAGGGGTTAAAACAGCAACTTTAACTTTTTCTGGTTTCGGCTGTGCCCAGCGGACTGCTAACAAGAAATCTGCTTTCAGTGTTGGAAATGGAAAGAATTCACTGAGGGAAACCATCATATTTGATCTCGTATCAACATATCTGACAGGGGTCTGGCAATATGTTTCTTCATTATATTTTGCATTTTTTTCACTTGATGTAGTCAGTGTTATGCCTTTAGTGGTGTATGATTTGCATAGCAGCAGTCCTTCCTCATTTTACTCCTGGAACTGAGTCAGACATTTATTTTCACTCCCTGAACTGAGTTCTCCCAGGGTTCCCTCCTGTCATACCTCTCATCCTCTTAGAATTAAAATTCACAGCACTGGCCTTCAAAATTCAGAGCAAATGGCAGGATGTGTGGCACTTTCCTATTTTAAGGAAAAATGTATTCAGGAATAGTGGGCCCCACATGGTTAGTGTTAAGGAACGTTTCTATTAATTTATTTCAACATTTTAATAGTTTGTTTATTTAACATTATGAGGAACATCAGTAAACCTTCAGGGAGTAAGGGTAAATTTGAGTGTCAAAATCATAGTGCTAAATGAAATTCATAGTAGTTTAGAGGTAGGCTTCCCATTTCCACTAGGGTTTGCTTTAAGCTTCACTAAGCAGCTTATAAACAGTACAGAGGGAAGGTACTGAGGTCTGCTGGTTAGATCACAGGCTTGGAAACCAGGAAGTTCAAGTTCAAATCCCACCAGAGCCATTTACTCTACCCTGTGCAATCTGCAGTATCTCTAAAGTAAGAGCAAAGTTCATGAGATATCTGGACGTATGGGGCCCAATTCTCAGAACTTCATTACTGACTCAAGGAACTTGTGTCAGAAAGAATGGGTAAGGTATGGCTTGCTCCAGGACTTGCATGGGGAGCAAGTCTCAAATGCAGACTGTGGCAACCACGGGCTGGGTGCACCAAGGAGATCTTGCGTTGTCCTTGCAGAGCTAAAAGGGGTGTGGCATGGCACAAGAAGATGTACACCATAGCGAAGCTGCAACATCCCCTTTTCCCATATTCTCTAAGGAGTGAGGTGCCATCTGAACCAAACACCTCTTAGACCAGCCAGGGCTGGTCTAAAGCTCCATGCACCACCCATGGATGCTTCTGTGCTACCTCCTAGGGGTGGTACAACATGTATGCCACACACTGCCATACATATATATGTTGAACCAGCACACATTAGTATCCATAATTGTTGGGATGACTGTTTGACAGTACTTACAGATGATTTAGGCAATGCATGTTAGGTACACTTCAGCAATGTCTGGAGCATCTGTACCTACTGTTATGTCATCGCCATGACAATAATGTATATTACAGGTGTGCTGGTACAACATAACTAAGCACATCCACATCCCAATGTTCTGCATGCCCCATCACTATTGCTGCCCTCCCTCGCATGCTGAACAGCTGCCCTGCAGCTTGAGGCAAACCCGCCAGGTGAGTCATCTCTTTGCTGCATGGCCACGTTTGCCAAAAAACGTGGGACATAGGTGCTGGGACCCTGCCCAACAGAGAATCAAGTGGAGGGTTCCTGGTGCACCAAGCTTTGCTGCAAGCTGCCTTTTGCAGCAGCTTGTAGCAATCTAACGGCCCTTTGAGAATCGAGCCCATGGTGTTTTGCAACAGGTTAAACTAGAATTTGTTCTGCTTCTATTAAGATACTGGTGCGGAAGTGAACTCCCCCCCAACTCACCCATTGGCACAAATTTCAGCATGAGGCATTGTGTATAACAATGTGGATTCTGCATTAGTATCATAATGGGAACAAAGCAAAACTGTGTGGTCTATTCTCATAAAGCAATGTGGCAGCCATGTTAGTCTACTCTATGATGTAGGAAAAAAACACATATGTTGCAGGGGATACCTTTTATTGAACTAACACAATTGTTTTTAGACTTGCTTTCAAGAACAAAACTCATATCAAGTCAGTAGCCACTGTGCAGGCATGTGTTGTTTTTTCATCTGTTCTGATGCACAGTAGTGTAATTACTTGTATGATGGTCTTTCAGTGGCACAGTTCCTTGATGATTGGGACCTGAAACCCTGCATTCACAGTTTTAACTGACCAACCTTAGTTGTAAAGTGGTAGAGTTCTTTGGTGGTTGAACTTGATCAATGTGCTGCAGCCACACTTTCACTACACCCCTGGAGTCAGGGGTGTGGGACAATCTGGTTGCCAGTCTCCCACACCCCTGTGGAAAAAATATTTTTTCCCAGGAGTCAGGGTTGGGAAAGACATAACAAAAGTGTGTTTAATCTTCAATGAAAGCTACCAAACTCACAACAGAGCATCTAGACCCCCATAGCTTTTGGGGGCCTTGTGGCCCCCAGACCCTCAGACTATACAAAAATGTTTCACAGAACACTGTAATAATGCTCATCATGGGATGGGTGGTTGATAGCATTGTTGCTTAGTTAGTTGGTCATCTCTAGTTGCAGCTGCAGGCTCCAAGGCCAGCCAGGGTGTCCCATGTCCCTAACTACAGGAGAATTTTTTTCCCCCACAGGAATCAGAGGTATGAAGATTAAAAAAATTACAAAAAGAGTTTTTTTAATCTTCAATAAAAGCCCCAAAAGTCACCACAGAGCATCTAGATCCCCAGAGCTCCTGGGGGCCAGGCAGCCCTCAGACCCCTGGGCTTAATTTCTTGGATATCGACATTATGGCCTTACCACTTTAAAAATGCTTCCTATGGGCCTGCTCAAGAGTCTCATGATAAAGTGCAAGAAAGGTGTGAAGCATTGAGGTTTGTGGCCTTGGTCTTCTATTAATCATCTTACAAACTAGGTGTGCTGTACAGATACTGTAGTTATATCCCCTTGCCACCCCACCATGTCATTGCCCAGAAAATGATTCTCCTGCTCTTTAATTATGATGACATAGTATTCAGTGCAGCCCCCTAAGACCACCTTAGCCAGACTGGACACCCTCTTTCACTCCTTCTGTTAGTTTACTCTTGACTGTCCACCTGTACCCATCATTGCAACCTCTATACACCCCCCTTGAAGCCAGATGCCTTGCCCACTGCTCCACCTTTATTGCTAAATACTGGCATGATTCTCTTCCCTCCTACCTCTCCTCCATCCTTTCTATCATCCCCCTTCTGCCTACTCCCTTTGCAACTCTGGCTGCCAGGTCCTTGCTCTCCCATCTAGATCAACAACTGCTGGCCATTCTGCTTTCTCTTACCACTTGCCTAAACTCTTGAATTCCCATCCCTTATCCATTTGCTCTGCCCCTTCCCTTCGATCTCTGTCCTCTCTTCTCAATTTCATTTCCTCTTCCTGCAACTACCCACATCAATTTCAACTCTCTTTCCTGCAACTGCAGCTGATCCACATCTCTGCACCACTGCTGTCCTACTCACTCCTCCCACCCTTTTCTTCCCTAGTCTTTCCCCTCTACCCTCTACCTTCCACCCTCTACTTCCCCCGACTCTCACCCCAACCTTCAATTCTTTACCCTCCTCCTAACCGACCCCTAACACTCAATTCTTTATCTTCCCCCTTGCCCTTCTGCTTTCCCCTCTACTGCCTCCTCTAAACCTTGCCGCATGGCCATCCTTGTGCTTTCTCTCTCCTCCATCTTACCCTATTCTGCAGTGTTGCCTAGAGGCTTCCTTTACTGTATCCCCTCCTACCCCTTATACATCTCTCTTCCCTAATTCTTCATCTTTGTAAACCCACTGTTACAGCCCCCTCCTCCCTAACATTACCCTGAGGCACTTTACCTAATTACTGATTTGCACCCATTGTTGTTATTGTGAAATGAATACTATATATGAGTATGAACTCATACATGAATGCTATATGAATATGAACATGCTTCTAACAAATTGTAATTGTATCTGATAAAGTTTGATTGTGTACTGTAATTGTTATATGTTTGCTTCTGATGTAATTGTACTTGTACTATTTCCTTGTCCTTCTTTCCCCCTTACCCCCAGGACACATCTGGAAACTAGTGGATATACAGCTCAGCATGCTCTTCCTGGTGAAACTTTTGAAATAAATAAATAAATAATTTCATGTATGATATTTAAATAAAATATGTCACTACTTTTTGCACTACATTCATTGTACTGGAGACTTTAATTGGTCTGATAAGAGTGCTGTTTTTTTCCTGGTAGAGTTTGCACTGCATTTTTTCAGCCCTGGTGATTCTGTGTGGCTGTGTTTGCTTTGGACTGTTCCATGGGTGCATCACCTTCTAGGAGAATCCTTTCCTAGCATTAACCTTCAATTTATCTGTTTTCATCTTCTGGGAGTATGTATGACCTTGCACTATTTTGCACTGAACCCGAGTTGCAATATTTCTGACCAAAGGGAGATATTTCTAACCACTTCTCTTGTTTGGCCAGATCTTCCTTATGGTCCTGTATACCCTCTGCTGTATCCACCCTTCGACAAAGCTTGGTGTCACCTGCAAATAGGCAGATCTTGCCATTTATGTCATCTCCAATGTCAATTATGAATACACTAAACAACACAAAGCTGAGCACTGAGCCCTGTGGAACCCCACTAGTGACTCCACTTGAGGCTAAAAGCTCCCCACCAGACTATTAGCCTCTGGGTCCTATCCTTCAGCAAGTTCACCACCCATATAGTGAGCTTCTCTCCTACCACTAAATAATCCAACTTCCTGATCAACCTCCTGAGGGGCACAGAACCAAAGGCTTTTCTGAAGCTCAAGTATAGGATATCAACTGCTTGGCCTTTTGTCAACTGTTCTTGTTACCTATTCAAAGAAATTGATTAGGGTTGTTTGACAGGATCTTCCTGCTATGAACCCATATTGCCTCTCATCCTGGAGACTGTTCTCCCCAGAAACTCTGCAGCCTTTTCTTAAGGAATGTCTCATTGAGCTTACCCACAACCAAGGTAAGGCTGACCGATATGCAGTTAACTCAGTGATCTATGGGCACAGTCTTGTGGAATGGCACTAAATGCTCCATTCTCCATTCCAGTGGTACTACCCCAAAATCCAGTGAACTGTTGAACAGATCTGCAAAGGGGCCTGCTAGTTCCCCTGCCAGGTTCCTCAGCACCCTGAGATTGATACCATCCAGGCCTGGAGACTTATCAGCCTTGACAGTCACAAGTCCTTTTCTCATCCTGTCCTCAGTAATCTTCTCTTCCATGCCCCCCTCCTCTCCACCTCTTCCATTGCATACTGGGCCATCTTCTTCCTTTGTCAAGACAGAGTAAAAGTACTCATTCAGTACCTCTGCCTTGTCCATGCTGCTTTACACCCACCCCTTCCCCTTTTTAGTCTTACAATACCATTCTTCTTATCCCTTTTATCCCTGATATATTGGTAGAAGCCCTTTCTTGTTCCCAACTGCTAACTGCAGTTCCTTCTTGGCCTTGGTGAGATGGACTGCCTTACTAGCCTCTTTTTCCTAGGTATTCCTCCTTATCCTCCTCCTTTTGGGTGCTCCTGAATTTTCCATATGGTGTTGTCTTTTTTCTAGTTGCCTGGGCCCTCTCCCTACTAAAACAACTTGGTAATTTGGTTCTAGAGTTTTTTTTCCTGCCAACCTAGCACACTCATTTGTGCCAGCTGCTATCCAGTCTTTTATGACTGATCACTTTTGATCCACCCCATCTCCTCACTGAAGCACGCCAGGAGGTGTCCCCTTAACAGTTCTCCATTCCTCTTTAAGTCTGCCTTTCTGAAATCCAGGACCCTAGTGTTGGTGTTTGCCTTCTCCCCTCTCACATCTACCTTGAACCAAACTGTATAATGGTCACTCCATCTCAGGGGCTCCTCTGCCTAGACGTCCTTAACAAGCTTCTGTGGCCCTGTAAGTAAGGGAAGCTACCTTCTGCACTATGAAAGATGAGACATCAGGATGGACAGAAATGCTGTGGGTGCAGATGCAGTCATTAAAAGGCAGTACATTAAGGACTGGAGTTATGTACAGGCCACTGAACCAAGAGAAAGAGCTGGCCAGGGAGCTTGCATCCAAAACTGTGGAGATGGCCAGCGAAGGGGAGGTGGTGATCATCGGGGACTTTAATCTAGCTGTGGTGGATTGGATGATTCCTGCTACAATCTGGACCAGGACTCAAGTGCTGCTGGAGACATTCCAGAGTGGGTTTCTGTAATAATGTGTCCAGAAACCCACCAGGAAGTGGGTTATGCTGGACCCGATTCTGACGAATGGAGCTCGTGTTCAGGAGGTGAGAGTGGAAGAACCACTGACAGAATGTGACTACAGCATGGTGTGGTTTCACCTGGATATGCACAAAGAGAAGATAGGAATGAAGACAAGAGTACTGAACTTCAGGAGGGCAGACTATGGAAAGATGGGGTGGGGGGATATTCTGGAAGGGCACCTCACTGGAATCAAGGAAGAAAAGGGGTTGACTAGAAATGGGCTGTCATCAAGGAAGGGCTATTGGCAGCCACTAATGTGTGTGCCAAAGTGAAGAGGTAAAGGTCAAAAAAGCCCACGCCAAGAAGCCCACTTGGTTTGACAGGGAGGTTGCTCAGGCAGTTAAAAGCAAAAGGGTTGCCTTCAAAAGGTGCAAAAGCTCCAGGAGGGACAAGGACAGAGAGGACTATAGCAGCAAAGCAAAGAGGTGAGGAGGGTAATATGATTTATCAAGGCCAAGAATGAACTGCAGGAGACTGAGGGGGTGAAAATGGGAGAGAAAGCCTTCTTCCAGTACATCAGGGAGAAGAGAGTTATCAAGCATGAAATAGTCAGGCTGAAAAAGGTGGAGGAGTGGATGGAGGATAGCGTGCAAAAGGCAGTGATACTTAATGAGTACTTTTGTAAAGTTTTTACAAAGGAGAAAGGATGGCCCTGTCCTTCAGGAAAAGAAGGGGGTTAATAGGGGGGACGAGACATATAGGGACATATACACTGATAGTGAGAGGAAGGGTTTAAAGTCCCTGAAGGTGCATAAGTCCCCAGGACCAGAGGGTATATACTCGAGGATTCAGAGGGAATTAGCAGATGTGCTGGTGGGCCACCTGATGGCCCTATTTAACACCTATCTTGAAACAGGAGTGGTTCTCTTGGACTGGAGAGCAGAAACATGTGTTGCCACTACATAAGAGTGGGTCGATGGACAGCTCTTGTTATTATTAGCCATTTAGTCACATTACAATAGTAAGGAAGCTCATGGAGACCATGTTGAAGGAAAGACTGGCAAACCTTCTGGACAATAATGGACTTCATGATGATAGGCATCATGGGTTCATGTCAGAGCAGTTCTGTCAGACCAACCTAACTGATTTCTTTGATTAGGTAACAGATAGTGGACAAAAGCCAAGCAGTGGACTTACTGTATCTAGATTTCAGTAAGGGCTTTGACTCTGTTTTCCACAGGAGATTGATTAGGAAGCAGCAGAACTTGGGAGCTGGGGACATACTGACTAGGTGGGTAAAACACTAGTTGCAGGACAGAACCCACAAGGTGGTGATTGTTGCCGGGGGGGGGGGTTCTCAGATGCTAGCCAAGTCACTTGCAGGATCCCATAGGGTTGGGTGCTTGGCTCAGTGGCTTAGTGTTATGCAACATCTTAATCAGTGATATTGCAGAAGGGGTAAAAGGCAAAATATGCCTCTTTGTGGATTATACAAAGCTCCTGTGGTGGGGTGGACACAGAGAAAGGGGAACAGGGCATTAGGGAAGATCTGGCTAAACTGATGGAACAGTATGGTATTTGGTAAGTGAGATTCAACACCAATAAATGTAAAGCAGTACATTTAAGGGTGAAGAGCCCCGAGGCCACATATTGGTTGTGGGTGTGCAGATCACCAACAGAGATGTGGCGAAGTAAAAATTCACCGGTGAAGTCTGTGTGAAGTGGGTGAAATTCATGCTTCATGAAGTCTCCCCTGACCCACTGAACTTTGCTTCTAGTGGTTTGCACAAATTTCACCACAAATTTCACTGCAAATTGGGGGGAATTCACCATGAAGTGCAAAATGCATGGTCAAAACTTTGTACTTATGGTGAAATTTGCTCAATCTGTGCGCCACTTAATTCTCATTGGGCTTATAATTCCGTCATGAATTATGTAAATCAGAATTAATTAGCTGAGTGAATTTTCAGACTACCATCAGTAGTCTCTAGGTCACTGGAGAATAAGAAGAACATGGGTGCGAGCATCATGAGTGACATGGAGCACTCAGCACACTGAGGCAGTGGCCAAAGCAAATAAGATGCTACAGTAGGATGTATAGCCAGCGATATAAGCAGTAGGAAGGCAGATGTCATCCTGCACCATACAGGTCCCTGGTTAGGTTGCATCTAGAGTACAGAGTGCAATTTTGGAACCATTACATAAAGAAAGACATCAACTTACTGAAAAACTATGCAGACAAGGACAACCAGGATGATACAGTGACAACAGGGTAGGTCCCATGAGGAGAGACTTAAAGATCTCAACATGTACAATACTCCCTGGAGGATAGAAGGTAGAGGGGTGACATGACTGAAACATTTAAATACCTTAAGGATTTAAATAAAGTATACCCTGAGAGTCTATTCAACCTTAGTGGGAACAGAACCACTAGGGGCACTGCCTCAAACTGGTGTGTATGTTGGGGGGATGCTTCAAGAGGGAAATGAGGAGGCACTTTTTCACTGAAAGTGTGGTGGACAAGTGGAATGAGTTGCAGAAGGAGGTGATCACCCTGAAGATTGTACATAGCTTCACCAGGAAGTGAGAGAGAGTAAAAAGAAAAATTACATGAAAAGGGGTAAATGTGTGGAAGGGGGATATCAAGGGAGAGTTAGGAGTGGATAGTACGGAGGAGGGGTGGATCACTAGGTAGATATTGAGAGTTCTGTAAACTCAAGCAGACTAGATAGACCATAAGGTCTCTTTCTACTGGCTGTTTCTCTTGCCTATTTTCATATGTTAATATGTTCGCACTTGGTACCTGTTTGTTGGGCCCAGTCTTCTGAAGTGGCACCACGTGCGCCATATTCCTCTTTTCGCAACTTGCAACAGGAAATGAGCCCTTCTTGGACTCTGTCTGCTTACCTGGTAAAATGTGTCAAATAAAGAAGATATTTGATCAGACTTACCATATTTTTTTTTCTGTTACTTCGAACATTGTCATTGGGCATTTATTTACAGTTGGGTTTCACATCCACAGTTAGTAGGGGCCAACACAATCCAAAACTGTTACATCGTTATAGAATCCTGGCTCCTTTTCATTCCAAGCAGCTGTCTTTCAATCTTTAGTCTTAAATCTTTCAGATCCATACAGCAACAGAGCTGATAAGTACACCTTTACTGTCAAAGACCTTAGAACTAGAAACTGCAGATGTACCAGGTATGGCAAGACTATAGGCCACCCTGCCTTTGTTGGGATTATTTTACTGGGTGCACACCAGTAACAAAACCTCTTCCATTTGCAGAAGTATGTTTTCTTGGCTGCTCTTTTCCTTTACACTCTAAGCACCTTCCAGACTTCCTTTGAGAGATTTAATCCAGAGTATTCTAACTCATCGAGAACCACACCCTAAGGCATAGTGTCTTAGGGTTTGGAAATGCTATCCTGCAATGAGATAGGGTTATCAGATTCTGACTCAGTGGCAGGCTGATTGGAGGCTTACTGGACAGGGCCATTAAAATTGAACAGCAGGCCTGTGTGGAACATTCTGGAGCTATTAGGATCATTGTTGCAGGTTCCCTCCTGAATTTCAGGAGGACTTACTTTCTGGATGGGTAGAAATGGTGGGAAGGCATAAAGGAACCTCCATGTTCAGTCCAAGACTGCGGCATCCTCTGGGAATGTCCTTCAAGCTGGTGGTCTGCCACAAAACTGTGAGAATGGATGGTTTTCCCAAGAAGTGAACAGGTCTATGCTGGGAGTGCCCCACCTTCTGAACAATGTGGACAAAACCTATTTGTTTAAATCCCGTTCATGACTTCCCTGGCTTATTCCGCTTAAGGATTCTGCCAGGATATTGTCTTTACCTGGCTGCATATATGTTTGCTTCTTAGGTGTATGCCAGGTCCCAGATCCTCACTGCTTCTGTACACAGTTTTGAGTATCTTGTCCTTTACTGTTTTTTATATAATCCATTATGAACACACAATAACTGCCAGCAGATACAGGCCATACGATCTACTGAGTCTGCTCGGGTGTGTAGCTAACAGCACATTACTCCGCAGCTGCCCCCCTTCCCCCTCCTGTAAAGTAGTGACCTTCCCCCTGACCCTGTCCCACCCCCTCTTAAAATGGCCCACTGACCTTAAGGACACCACCCCTTCTGGTAGTGTGTTCCACCCAGCCATCACCCATTCCAAGAAATAATGCCTTCTAATTACTATCCTGAATCTTCCACTCTCCAGTTTCAGACTGTGTCCCCTACTGTCTGTCCCTCCCTCCCTTTAATCTAAAAACTCCCTCTGAACCAACATTATTTATGCCCCTTATATATTTGAAGGGAGTACATGTTGAGCTCCCTCAGTCTCCCCTTGTAAGGTTTGTCCACCCTTCCAAGGATCATCCTGGTTGTTCTGCACTGGACTCCCTCCAGTAGTTTGACATCTTTCTTTAAGTAGGGTCACCAGAACCGCACACAGTACTCCAGGTGTGGTCTCACTAGTGACCTGTACAGTGGCAGGATGACCTCCCTCCTCCTGTAGGAGATATCTGTGGCAATACACCCCAGCATCTTATTAGCTTTGGCTGCTGCCTTCATTCACTGTACTGAATGGTTCATTTGCCCTGTGATTAGCACCCCAAGATCCTTCTCCTCCTCTGTAGTGGATAAATGCCCCCCCAAGCAGGTAACAATTCTTTGGATTTCTGACTCTCAAATGCATGACTTTACACTTCTTTGCATTGAATCCCTTCTGCCATAAGTTCGACCAGTGCTCAGATTGAGCCAGATCCTCCTCTAGTCCTAGCCTCCCCTCTGTGTTGTCCACCACGGCAACAATCTTTGTGTCACCAGCAAAAAAGGCTGATCTTATTCCTAATCCCATCTGAGATGTTGGCAATAAAGATGTCAAACAACACTGGATCCAGCACTGAGCCTTGTGGTACCCAGCTGGTTACAACTCTTGGAGATGAGAGTCCCCCCCCACAACTACCCTCTGCTGCCTGTCCCCCAACCAGTTTTTGACCCATTACACCAGCATCCCCCTACCTCCAGATATCCCAGTTTGCTAAGCATCCTTCCATGTGGTACAGAATTGATGGCCTTGCTGAAATCCAGATACAGGAGAACCACTGCCTGGCCCCAGTAAAGTACCCTAGTCACCCAGTCACAAAAGTCAGCCAGGTTGGTCGGGCAGGATCTGCCAAAGACAAGACCATGCTGCCTGGTGTCCTGGAGACCATTCTTCTCCAGGAAGGCTACTAGCCTCTGCTTAATGATAGTCTCCATTTGCTTCCCAACAATGGAGGTGAGGCTGACTGGTCTATAGTTACCTGGTTCATCCTTGGGACCACTTTTATGGAGGGCCACCACATGTGCCAACCTCTAGTCCTGGGGCACGCAACCAGTCCCAAGAGAGGTGCTGAACAATTCTGCCAGTGGTCCTCCCAGGATGTCTGCCAACTTCTTCAGAACCCTGAGATGAATGCTGTCAAAGGCTGGTGCCGTGTCCACCCTCAGGGCCCTAAGGCCTTCAATCACCCTGCTCACTGGGATTTCCCCTTCTGTTAACTCTGACCCCCTCATGCCAACCCCCCATTACCCTGCAGCATTAGCTCCTGCTTCTCACTGGTAAACACAGAACAGAAATAGTCATTGAGTGTTTCTGTCTGTTCCACCCCCTTTTCTGCCCACCTCCCATCTTTCTTGATCCTAACAATCTGATCCTTACTGCTTCTTCTCCCACTTATGTACTTGAAGAAATCCTTTTCCCACCTCTCTGATCCCCCATGCTAACCTAAACTCCGTTGTTGCCTTTGTTGGCCTGATTGATCTGCTCACCTCTCTTGATTTCTTCATGTGCTCCTCCCTATCTTCCTCCCATTTGGATCTCATGTATTTCCCGAAGGTAGGTCTTTTTTCCTTCACCCTCCATAACACCTCCCTACTGATCCAGCATGGCTTCTTAGACCAGGCCTTTTTGCTTTGGATCTTTGTACATGAGTTGGTGGCCTCTGCTAATCCAAGCTTGATAATTTCACATTTCTGGTTAACATCCATGTGTGGGAGGATACTAACGAGGTGTCCCCTCAGTAGGTTCCTCATCCTGCCAAAGTCTGCCCACCTGAAGTCCATCACCTTTGTCCTAATACTGGCTGTCTCCTTACCCATCTCAAGTAAGAACCACACTGTGTGATGGTCACTCCCCCACCACGGGATCCTCCACCCCCAAATCCCAGACATTCTTGCCATTTGTCAGTACAAGGTCCAATATGTTTCATTCCTTGGTTGGCTCCCTTACCATCTGCGTGATGAAGCTGTCCTGGAAAGCCTCCAGGATGAGCTGTTCCCTGACACTTGAGGTGGCTGGGGTGCTCCAATCTAGTTTAGTTTACCTGCGCTCAGTCAGAGAGGTGCGTTGCAAAAGGGGGGCAAACTCATGAATAACTAACATGTGTCCAAGTAGCAGCACAGCAGTCAGACAGCAGAAAACACGCTTGAAGCTATTGTCATTTGAAGCAGAATTTCTATATTTTATTCCTGTAGATTCAGGCAACTGTCAAATATTTCACTCCAAGCAGGAATCCCCCTAGTGCATCGCAATACAGCCTTCAAAGGAAGGGTGTAAACCTTGCTATGGATTTCACTTCATTTAATTCATTACAGCTCATGACATCATTATTTCTTTAACATGTGACTAAATTTAATGGTACAGGCACCTTTCCTTAAAAACTAAAAAAAACTCATAAAGAAAACTATGTGCTATGTCAATCCGCGCTGGATACAAGTCATTACTTAAGCAATAAGGCATGACAGGGGTGTGGTATTGTGTCATAACGTCACTCCAGGGGTGGTTGATGCACCCAGGCAGCCAACTGCTTCCACCACTTCTAGGAGTGATGTTATACACACAACACACACCCTAGAGTGCCTTATTGCTATTATACAATGGCTCCTTTGTTTAAAAAAAAAGAAAAGAGAAAAATATGTGTAAAATACTTCTATTTTTATTGGGGTAGGTGGATCTATTGAAAAAAAAAGTCCCTAGTTTCTATGTTGTCCAGCAGATAGAGCTGTTACTTTATGGTTTGCTTTGTTTCATTCTGGGTCTATGTTTCTCGTCGTTTTTCTGTGTCCATGACCCCTGTGTGTGACACCTCACATGTCTTTTTGTTGTTTTTTTCCAGACATACCCACCTTTTCTTTTTGTAGCCTGCACTTGCTGTTTAAAGCTGGAACCAGTTGTGTGCTGGGGAAATGTTTTCTGTTTTGAATACCGCGTCTGTTGCTTTCAGGTGCCAGGTAGTGTGTGGGGCGTATAGACATGGCCATTACTTTGATAAAGCGGGCAGTGTGTGGAGAGGGTATGCAACCAAGACTGCAGTGCAGAGCAGGACATTGGAGTGGGATGTTTAGCTGCAGAGGTGAGTTTTTTTTAGCAGAGAACCACATTTGGGAAGAAAATAAACTTTCTGCTTTAAGTATTACCACTGCCTGTGGCTTTTCAGCAAAATGGACGAGTCGGCACCTGCTGATACTGAAAGCATTTAGCCGCAGGCAGAGGCACTGTGGAGAAAGACATTAATTTTTTAAAAGAAAATGCAAACCGAGGGAAGAAATTACTGTTGGGGGGGGGATCGTATGTCATGATAGCTTTACCGTCCGGTAATGTTTGGCCATGTGGAGACAGAACTGTGTGCTTCGTGGTGCTTGCGTGGGGAAGGAGGGATTTGTTTTGGCATGCTGCGGTCACCTGGGTGCCTGGACTTAATACAGTGATGTTATTGTTCAGTAACATTACTGTCCCAGGCACACATTGACCAATCAGGACATGAGAAATTTTCTCCCCTGCCAACTATTGCCCAATCTCCCTCCTCCCTGCCCTTGCTAAGCTTCAAGAACACCTGGTCCTCTCTCAACTGACCTCTTTTCTTGCTGACTCCTCCTTCTTCACCTCCATTCCAATCTGGTTTTCGGAAGAAACACTCCACTACCACCTCCCTCCTTAGGTTCACTGACTCCATCCTTACCGGGATGGACAACGACCTCATCACCTCTGCCATCTTTATCGACCTCACCCAGGCTTTCAACACAGTCTCCCATGCTCTCTTTCTTGACTCCCTTAGGCTGCTGGTTTGTCTGATCCTGCTCTTTCCTGGTTTAGAGCTTACCTCACAGGCAGAATACAATCAGTCAGGATTCAGAATGTAATCTCTCCACCTCTCCCAATCTCCACAGAAGTCCCACAGGGCTCTGTGCTCATCCACATCATTTTCTACATCTTCCTAAATGACCTTCCCTCAGTCTGCTCCCCCTCCTCTTCTATCCATATGTATGCTGATGACACCATCTTGTTCACCTCTGGCAAAACCACCATAAATGTAGCAACCACTCTTCAGCATGACTTCCACCAGGTTCAGCTCTGCTTTGCCTCACATCAACTATTCCTAAATGCCAAAAAGACAGTCTCAATGACCTTCTGCACTAGCCAGATACTCTCTAGGCTCCAACCCTTACCCTCTTTCCACACCCTTGATGGGACAATTCTTGAGGACACCCCCTCTTTCAGATACCTTGGGGTTTGGCTGGACCAACACCTCAGCTTCTCTGGTCACATTAATGCCATTCTGAAAAAAACTGCTCCCCAAGCTTGGAGCCCTTTACAGGAACCATAGTTGCATCCCATCTACAGCCCCACGAGAACTTGTACAGAAGATGATCCTCCGCATTTTTGATTACTGTGATGTAGTCTATGGTGCCACTCCCATATCTTCTCTTACCAGATTGGATTCTCTTTTCAACTCATTCTGTCGATTCATTCTTGACACCTCATCTCGAACCCATCATTGTGACCTTTACCGTGTCCTGTCCTTCCCCTCGCTTACTAACAGATGCCTGACTCACTGTGCCAAGCTAACTTCCAAATGCTGGCTTGGTGTACTTCCTTCCTACCTCTCATGCTCTCTCTCCCCCTTCTCCCCTGCCTTCCTCCAACTCTCTCAGATCTTCTGATACTCGCACCCTGCTAGTCCCCCATTGTACCACCCTCATCTCCCATTGCTTCCCCAAAATCTGGAACTCTTTCCCACCTCAAATACAACACTCCTCCTCCTCCCACTCCCTTTCCTCTGCCTTGCATAACTTTCTCACTGCTAGCTGCTCCTGTTACAATCCTCCTAAAAGTGTTCCCCATGAGCCTGCTTCAGCTTAACACCCACCTCTTTCCTTCAAAACCTCCCCAGCACCCATTGCTTTCCACCTTACCCCACCCCCATTCCCTCCTCTGTACACCACCTTCCCTCACTGCCACTCACTGTTGCTTGGCCTAGGCCCCTGGCAGGGTTCTCTGCATCTGGGGGGGTCTAGAACCTAGGCAAACACTTTCCTCACCTCCTAGTCCCACCCCATTCTTTTCTGAAAAGGCTGGGTCTCAGCCCCTCTTCTCTCCCACCTCCCTCTCTCTTGGTCCTTCTGAAGCCTACTCCCCATCACCGCATACTTCCCTCCTGTTGTGCTTTACCTCTGCTGACTATAACCTGCTTCCCTCTTGTCGTGCTCTACCTTTGTCATGCTCTACCTCTGCCTTGTGTGGGCAGTGTCCACAGCTTACTGGAAGGGTCATGCCCTGCCAGACCCTTCTTTTCCCCCTCTCTTCCTTCCTGATGTGTTCTAACTCCCACTGCCTACAACCTGCTTCCCTCCTGTTCATACTTGACCTCCGCCTGGTACAGCCAGGGTTCCCAGTATTCTGAAGGGCCATGCCCTGGCAGACCCTTCTCCTCCACCCCTTGCCTTCCCCTTCTCCAAATCCCCCTTCTACCCCTGCTGTCTCACATGCCCCCACCCACCAACCCACCTATCCCCTTTCTAGCTGTAGTTATTGGCTAACCCCTAATCTCTAATGCACTTATAGTCAACCTTGCACTTCTCTTACACCTTGCACATTTTTTTCTATCTGTGTCTCTCCTTGCAATCTTGCCCTAGTTCACCCTCCTTGTATTCTATCCAGCCATTTTCTAACTACAAAGCCATGTCCCACCAAGTGTTTGCAAAAGATATTTGTGCTATCGTATCTGTCTAGTTCAAGACGGTTAGCATTGCATCCATCTAGTTCATACCTGTTAGCATTCCTCCTTTTCAATACTTCTGTATAGTCTTCTCACTTTATTGAATGTAATCAAATTGTATATATATGTTGTGTACCAGATCTCTGTATACTATCCTCATGTTTCCCTACCCCTCAGGTAGCACCGGGAGACAAGCAACTTGTTGCTCAGCATGCCATCCTGGTGAAACATTTCAATAAATAAAAAATAAATAAATAAAACAATAATAAAAGTTAATTCACAGCAAATGTAGCTAAAGCAGGTAGCAAAACTTTTAAGGTCTAGAAACTAAGTTCATCAAAAAAGTGGATCTAAAGCTCTAATATTGTATGTGAACAAGAACTAATGGGATCTCCTGTACTAGGGATCAACCTTTTTCTATATACACAAAATTCTCAATTATGCAGATCCAATATAATGATGTACAAAACAAATATACAAGAATTCAAAAAATATTCAAAAAGAGCAGATTATAGAAGTTCACAGCAGGCTGCAGTTAGAAAAAAGGGAAAGGAAAGGACAGAGTATTGTCTCTTGGCCATTTTTTCTGGAAATTTTAAAAGTAGAAGCAGGTATAACACCTACAAGAGAAAATAAAATGCCATTAAGAATTTATATAGTAACAACTGTAGTTCAATCAGCTATTTCTCATAAGCTGGATATGGGGGAGGGATATGAATTAATTGCTGAGAAAAGATAGCTCCCACCCTGCCAAATTAAAAAAAAAATCAACTTAGCAAGGTTTACGCCCCTTTTGAAGGCTGTATGCCGAGGCGCTAGGTGCTTCCTGCTTGGAGTGAAATACTTGACTGTTTGTCTGAATGTACAGGAATAAAATATGGAAATTCTGTTTCAAATGAAAACAGCTTCAAGTGAGTTTTCTGCTGTCTGACTGCTGCGCTGCTACTTGGACACTTGGTTCTTCAATCTATCCCAGGCAGGTTGAAGTCCCCTAATAACACAGTGTTACCCTTTGCACTGACCTTCCTTATCTGCTCCCCCAGCTCCCTATTAACACCCTCATTTTGAGATGGTGGCCTATACACCACCCCCAACCTAACCCTTCTACCCTTCAAGTCCTGGATTTGTACCCATAAGGCCTCTGCCCTGGCCTCCTCTCCCTCCTCCCTGCTACATAGTATTTCTTCCCTTGCATAAGTAGCTACGCCTCCCCCTTCCCTTTTTCTTTGTCTTTCTGGTACAGCCTGTACCCCGGGATCCACCTGTCTTTCTGGTACAGCCTTTTCCCCCGGGATCACCAGGTCCCAGTCTTGGTATTGGGTGGCCCATGTCTCAGTGATGGCAGCTCTGTTCACCTCCCTTTTTACCATCAGTGCCTGCAACTCCATGGCCTTGTTCCCCAGGCTCCTTTCATTCAAGGACACCTCCCTCCAGTTTGTATCTTGCCCCTCCTTACCCTTCCATATTCCTTTGACGTCTCCCCAATTTGAATTGTCCCCATTACCCTTACTGGTTGGGAAATGAGGCCTCCCCTGACCTGGAGACATAGTTTGTCATCCAACCTTACCTCCCCCCCTTTAGTGTAAAGTAACTTTGGTAGTTATATACTCCCCTAGTCTTATCTTCATTGTTGTGGTGTTGTCTGCTCTTATTTAGTCAGACTGATGCATTTCTTGGGAGGAGAATGATAACTTTTGCTAACAGCACTGCCCTGAGCTCCAGGAGAGTGATGTGTTCCATTGACTCCTGTTGGCTCCATATGCCACTCACTGTGAGGTTCTGTACTTGGGTGCCCTACCCCAGGAGTGATGCATCTGTAGTAAGAACATTTTTTTTTTTTTTTACATATTTCTTTATGCTCCTCCCTGCCAGTCGGCCCCCATCTGACTGACTCCCTCAGCCCCTTCCCCCAAAATCACCGGCTCTTACCTGCCTGGCCCGGGAGCAGCACCTGCCAGGGGTCTGTCCTCACCCTGCCAACTGGCATTTTTTCCTCTGAGTGTTTTCTACCAGAGGCCACAGGAGTCAGCGTGCATGAATGTGGAGGTGTGCATATGCTGAACAGCCCTGATCATGGCCTTCCCCCCACCCCAGGCCTAGTGCCTAGGCTACCTCGGCCTGAGCTTCCTCTAGCCTCCTCTGGGGGTCTCCCATCAGAAGATGGACACCGTACTCCCTCCCAGGAGAGGAGAGCTTGCCTGTAGGCAGCTCCATCCAGCTCCGCTCTCCTCCAGTGCCGACCTCCAATGCCCTGGGCTCGTTCCCAAACCCGGCTCACCAGCATGGGTCGAGGTAAGGCACCAGAGCCTTAGCACGCTACACCACCTGGCCGGCGTAAGAACATTTGTTGATGATTGCTGAAGGAAGGGAATGCCCTTATTGCATTTGCTTTCTTCCTTCCACCACTCGAGTGACTCTACCAACGCTTTTGTCACTGGCACTAGCTTTGAGAGAGGATCCCATCTTTGAGATCAGTTGTCTCTTAAGTGGTACTGGATATCTTTCATTTAGAACCTGGCTCATGGAACCACATCTGTGGATGCAGCCATGTGTCCCAGAACCTTCAGGAAATCCCTTGCAGGTATTGGTGACCAGTTGTGAAGGACTATGTTGTTGCTATCAAAGCTGCAACTCTGGTCTGCGGTAAGAAGGTTTTCATCTGCAGGGTGCTTAGCTCTGCTCCTATGTAGTCTAGCACTTGAATGGGTTCTGGTTGGGACTTCAGAAGGCTGATCAAAAATCCCAGAAACTCCAAGGTACTTTTTTTAGTCTGAAGTCAGTACTTTGTCTCCTGTTCTGTTTTTCCTGAGGTTAATCAGTTGTCCAGGTAAGTGAAAACCACCACACCTTGCCTTCTGAGGTGTGCTGCCACCACAGCCAAGCATTTTGTGAATATCCTTGTTGCTGAGGTGAGACCAAAGTGGTCAGCTGTGATCTAGCATTGGCAGTTCCCTAGCTTGAACTGGAGATATCTTCTGTGAGATGGCCTGACTCGGATATAAAAATAGGCATCGTTCAGGTCCAGTGATCCCAGCCAGTGTCCTGATTGCAAAGATGGTATCACTGTTCTCAGTGTGACCATTTTGAGTTTCTCTTTTTATGAGTTTGTTTAGCTAACTGAGATCTAAAATGGGTCACCACTCCCCAGTTTTCCTCTGGTTCAGAAAGTACCTTTAGAATAGGTCACTCCATCTAGAGGCAGGGACCTTTTCTACAGCTTCTGCTACCAGCATTTTTTTTTTACTTCCTGTTCCAGTAGAATTCTCTCTGTGGGAGAAACTGCTGGAAAAGTTCTGTGTTTCTGCAGTCTTGGGAAATTATGGGACTGCAGAGACAGTTCCAGGCCCACTACCTCCACAATCCACTTATCTGAGGTAATGTTTACCTATCCATGAAGATAGTGAGTCAGTCTTCCACCTACTGGCAAAGGCTGGGCAATCTGGGCAAAATTGTCAGAGGTCTTGCTTTGGCTGGGGCTTGGGTGCTCGTGCTGCAGCAGCAGTATGCTCTGTGCCTCCTTCTGCCAATACCACTGTAGTGGCTGGTACTTTTAACAGGCATATGGGGTATAAACTCTTGGGAAGTAACCCCTGCCTCTGCATTCCCTTCCATAGGGCCTTTAGGAGGAAGATACCTTTTCTTTCTTACTGTTACTCTTGTAACTGGTTTTGTATTCATTCACTTTTTTAACGTACATCTTTGTTTTGTCACCAAAATGTGAATTTCCCTCAAAGAAGAAATCCATAGCTTTTATTTGTGTATACCAGGAAAGGGTGAACACACAGGTCACTCACCTCTAACAGTAGTTCTTGGAATGGTATATGTTGTTCATCCACACTTCTGGCAGTGTCCTTTCCCTTTAAGAAGTGATGAAAAATCTTCATGCTCACTCCTCCCACCCACACAGGTGGTATATCCATCAGTTCTGCCACATGACACCAGATCTTGCACACTGGAAGCAGAGTGTGTGCTTTGAAGCTGGGGAGGTCGGGTGGGTTCATGTGGATGAACAACATATACCACTCCTAGAACTACTGTTACAGGTGAGTAACTTGTGTTTCTAGAGATGTGGCTATGTTGTTCTATCCACACTTCTGGCAAACTCCTAGCAGTTCTCAGGGAGAAGTCAGGCAAGGCACACACCCCCTACTTAGAAAATAAAGATTGGAGAACTGAGGCCCCAAAACCAGCATCCCAGTATGACTCTAAGTCAATGTAGTAATGGGAAATGAAGGTGTGTGCTGACTTCCAGGTAGCAGCCCAGCAGATTTCCTTGGATAGTGACATCCCTAGAAGCAGCCACCATTGCAGCAGTATGGCAGGTGGAATAAGCCTTTAGCCCTCCAGGAGGCTCCCTACTCACTAACCTACAGCAAAGATCAATGCAGGAAGTGATCCATCTGCCAATCATCTGTTTGGCTGCAGGTCTGCCAGGTGCGGCTTCAGGGTAGGTGAAAAACAGTTGGAGAACCTCTTCCCGAACTCCAGTCATGTGGTCTTTGTAGTAAGTGAGCACTCGCTGGAGGTCCAAAGTATGGAGCCTGTGTTCGGCCTCTGAGGTGTGATTCAGAAAGAGCACCGGAAGTGTCATCTCCTGGTTCAGGTGAAACTCGGACACAACGTTCGGGAGGAACTTCAGGTTGGGGTGCAACATAGCCTTGTCCCTGTGGAAGACCAGGTCAGGAGACTCCACCAAGAGTACTTAGAGCTCACTGATCCTTCTGGCTGATGTAATGACCACCAGGAAGGCTGTCTTCCATAACAGATGAGACATGTCATACCTGTGCATTGGTTCGAATGGCTTGCCCATGAACTTAGCCAAAACCAACAACAAGTCCCATGGTTGTGGTGGTTCATGCACCAGAGGGGAAATGTGGTCTATGCCTTTGAAAAAGCACCAGACCATCTTCTCCTACACCACTGACTGCTGACTGGCCAACACCCGATAAGCAGAGATGGCTGCCAGGTGCACCTTTAGGGTTGTCGACCGAAGTCCCCCTTTGGAGAAAGACCATAGGTAGTCCAAAATGCTAGCCACTGGACAAGGCAAATGGTCCAGCCCCTTGCCCTGACACCAAATGAAGAATCTCTTCCATTTGAAGGCATAGCATTTTCTGGTCAATCCTTTCTAGATGTCTCCACAACAGTGAAGACATCTTCAGAGAGACCCAAAGCCTGGAACCTAGCCACTCAGGAACCAGGCTGTCAGGTGCAGAATTGAAGGTTCGGTTGGAGTACCTTCCCCTGACTGATGGAAAGCAAGTCTGGGTGTGTGGAAGATGACTAGGGAGCCTGTTGCTGAGGCTGAGGAAATTGGGGTACCAGAACTGGTGCGGCAAGTCCAGAGCCACCAGGATCACCTGTGCCTTTTCCCTCCTGACCTTGAGAAGCACCTCATGGATCAAGGGGCATGGAGGGAAGGCATAGAAGAGGCCTGGGGTCCACAGCCTAGAGAAGGCATTCCCCTGCACTGAGCCCTGCTGAGGGGATTGGGTGCAATACAGCCTCAGCTCTGCATTCTCCCTGGAGGCAAACAGATCCACCTGAGGGGTGGTCCATTGGGAAAACAGGCTGTGAACTACCTCTGGATGGAGAGACCAATTGTGAGATGCCTTGCCCACCCAGATGAGGGTGTCCATCAGCTGACTGGAGGCTCCTGACACATGGATGGCTAGGAGATCTGCCTCCAGGCTGTGCATGAGAGTCCAGACATGGATAGATTCCCTGGACAGGGGCAGAGAGTGCATACTGCCTTACTTGTTGAGGTAGTACATGGTCATGGTGTTGTCTGTCTGGACTTGAAGCACTTGACCCTGAGCAAATGGAGTGAATGCGGTCAGCACCAGCTGAACCACCCAGAGCTCCAGCAGGTTGATGTGACATCGGGACTCCTCAGGGGTTCAGAGCCCATGGACTCTGTGTTCTCTCAGTTGGGCACCCCAGCAGTGAGAGAGGCATCGGTCATCAGGATGACCATTAGTTCAGGGTGGACAAATGGGATCCCTTCCTGCAGATGTTCTGGGACTAGCCACCACTGAAGGGCTTCCCACATCTTCTGGGTCACAGTGACCAGCTGGTCAAAGTGACCTTTGCGCTGAAACAACTGGCTGGCTAGCTCCCATTGCAGGGAACACATATGCCCACAGGCCCATTGCACCATGCTGGTGCAAGCCACCATGTAACCCAGAAGGCACAGGAAGTCCCAGGCAGGGCAGAAGTGCCCAACCAGAAATGACTGGCTAAAGGAAAAGAGAACCTCCACCCTGTCCACTAGGAGCTGGGTGTTGGCTCAGTAAGAGTAGAGATCTGTCCCAATGAAGGGGGATCACCTGCCAGGGCAAGAGTTCTGACTTGGCTTCATTAAGTAGGAGGCCAAGTTCGATGCAAGTCTGGAGGGCCAGATCCCTGGACCACTCCAATTCCTGTCTGGAGGGACCTGCTATCAGCCACCAGTTGTCCAGGTAGGAGTACACCCAGACCCCCAAGAGCCTCAGGTAAGCTGCCACCACTACAATGCATTTGGTGAAGACTCTGGGTGCCAAGGAGAGGCTTAAAGGCATGGCCTGGAACACATAGAAGGTTCCCTCAGCTCAAAAGTGGAGGAACCATCAGTGGGACAGACCGATTGAGGCATGAAAGAACATGTCCTGGAGATCCAGAGAGCAAAACCACATGTTCTGCTTGAGAGATGGCATGATATGAGACAGAGTTGCCTTACTGAAGGTGCAAGACCTGAGGAATTTGTTCATGTCATGTAGATCTAAAATGGGGGACCAGCCTCCCCATCTGCTTTGGCACCAGGAAGTACCTGGAGACAAACCCTAGGTGTTCCAAAGGATCCATTACTCTGACCATGACCTCCTTGCAGAGGAGCTGGGCTAGGTCATCTTGGAGAGCCAACTGTGTATCTTCAGAAACCAAATCTTCCCATGGGGGCAGGCTTGGCTGAGAGGGTACTGCTCAAACTCCAGAGGCAAACCCTGACCGGTCACTTTCAGAACCCACCTGTCCATGGTGACAGCAGACCAGGCAGAAAGGAAGTAGTGGAGCCGATCCCCCAAGGGAAGACCCGGGGAGGTGTAATAGGCATGAGGGTGGCAGCTCCATCCCATCACTGTGCAGGCTTGAAGGAGGAGGATCTGGCCAAAGAGGCACTGGGTCCCTTTCCTCTAGGCTTACATGTCGAGGCATCCACAGGCTTGAGCCAAGATCACCAGAATTGAGTCTGCTGGCCCTGCTGTTGCTGGGCTGGTGTTGCCACAGGAGACAAAGGCCAAAAGGGCTTGTATTTCTGCTGCTGGGAGCCCATAGGATTAGTCTGTATGGACTGAACAGAATCCAAGGTGGCACTGGATTTCTCTATCTGTTGGAGGTGACCATCCACCCCTGTCCCAAACAAATCAGTGTCCAGGAATGGGACATCCACCAGCTGGTGCTGATTGTCTGCCATGGAGGTCAAGATCCTCAACCAAGCCCTGCAAGGCATGGAAACTGCGGTGGCCACCGAACGGGAACAGGAATCTACGATGTCCAGAGCCATTTGGAGTTGCTGTTTGGCCACAACTCGACCCTGGTCCTGGACCCATTTCACCATAATCTGAAGGTCTGCTGGAAGATGTGGAAGCACCTCATCCAGAGAGCACAACAAGGTGTGGGAGAAGTGTGCCATAATGACGGCTGAGCCCACCTGTTGGAGACAGAGCAAGGAGGCAGCATATACCTTTTTAGCTGAGTTATCCAATTTCTTGGACTCCTTGTCCAGTGATTTGTTGATGTCCCTGGTATTGCCCAAGTGCCAAAACATGGAGTCGGTCACCAACCCTCTGGCAGAAGGGTGGTCTGTGAACCTTGAGAGGGAGCTGATGGGCACCACATACTTGTGAGCCATCCAGGCTGAAGGCACTGGGCCAGAGGCAGGCTGCAGACAAAGCTCCAGGGCCAGGACAATAATAGCTTCAGCCACTGGGAAGGCCTCCATCAAAGAGTCCCCTTTTTCCATAATCTCTGTGAAGGGCTAGTGATCCTACTTCTGAGTGGGCTCCAATTTCATCCCCATGGACTCGGAGATGAGACAGAGGATGCCCATGAAAGATGTGGGACCTTCCTCCATCGAAAGATCCCCCACAGACTCCACATTGAGAGGATGGGAATGCAGTGAGGAATCTTCAGACTCCAAGGAGTCCACGTAGAGAGGTCTACCACATGAGTTGCTCCAGACCCACCGCTGGGTGGTCAGGAGTCAGAGTGACTGACAGCCAGTGGGGAAGCCCCTTTTCTGGCCAAGACTCCTTGGTTGGATACCTAGTCATTGGCTGTTTTGGTGGTGTTTCCACCAAGACTGGCAGAGAGGCCAGCTTCGGCTGAGCCAAAAGGTCCAAACTGGCTCAGCAAGTGGAGGGTCAGTGTCGACCGGCCCTGGTGGGGGTGTCATCATCGGCCTGTTGGGCAACAGCTACATGATGGCTGGTTTGGAAGGTGGGGTCAGCTTCTGCTCAGACAACACTAACTGTTGCCACATGAGGTCTTCATAGCGTTGCCGCAACTTGCACCGAAGCCTCCCCTCATCTGAGGAGGATGAAGATGAGGGTCAGGTTAGTTGGTATTTTGAGGTGAAAGACTACAGTAGGTTTGCTGGCAAATGCACCTAGCTTCACCGGAGCTCTTTTCTTCTAGGTTTGCTTGTAAGGACAGAGCAAGGAACAACATTATCAGAGCAAGGAAAAAGATTAAGGCTTCTTTTGGGTAGGCAGATTTACTGTGTGTTGCTATTTTCTTTTGTACTCACAGGTTCTGTTAATGTTTTTTGCTAACATTTTACTGCTTTATTATTCTCTGATCCAAATTGCTATTGAAGGGTATACTTTCTGCTGCATTATTACAGGGCATGCCTATAGGTTTGTTACTGTTTTGAGCTTACAGATTGCTGCTGTAATCTTCTCTGATTTAACTTGTTTTTTGCAAGGTATATCTTCTGTTAAAGTATTTTGCAGGTTGTGCTTACCGGTGTTGTTACTTTTTTACTGCTTTATTTTTTCTCTGTAATAAAGTGTTTTTGCAGGGTATATCTTCTGTGAAATTCTTACAGGAGGTGCTTACAGGTTTTATGACTTTTTTTTATCTATCATTAGGCTAAGCATTCAGGGCTAATTACAGGAGCACATATGAGATACAGATTAAGGGATAGTGACTGCATTTGTTGGTTGATTGTTTTCTTCTCTTACCTCCTTGTTTCTTTCATCTGTGGTTCTTCTTTTTCAGCAGGGGAAGGGCCCAACCACCCACCCCCATCCCCAACCACCCCATGCTGCACCCCTTTTGTAGAGTAGCACAGTCATGACATTTCCTGTAGCAAAGCAGGAAAGGAAGGAATAGAGGGGTCTCCACACAGTGACCTCACTTACAGGAGCCCAATAAATTTAACTTGTTATAAAAAAGTTATACAAAAACAAACAAGCAAAAAAAATTTGAAAAAAATCTTTTGCTTTCATTTTTCTTCTGATTGCTCGGGCCAGGTTATAAACTCAGCAGCTCAACTGTAATAGATATTCTTAACTTCAGGTACTGTGGGACACTTTAAAATAGGGCAGTTATACATGATTTAGGACACTCTCCTACTGTACATGCTGGACCATCAGCGATCTAAGGGTTCAGCTACAGGCAGCATGGGCAGAGATTGCACTTCTCAAATCGCATATTCAGGAGGAAATATATTACAAGAACCACTCACCGTTTCCCCAACATCAAACTGAAACACCTCGACCGCAGAGGGTGGTTGGTCCAGGAGGTTGGCAGGCGGTTAGGAGGGGCAAATCGGGTGCCCCATCACTCAGTGCTCACCAATGTATCACCTCCACAAACCATACAAAAACTACAAACAGGTACCTGCCTCTATCTCTAAAATCAAACAAAGGGGCAGAGGATACTGCGGAGCAGAACACTGCTGCAGAGGAGTGAGCATTACAAAACTTGCCCCAAACATGGACCAAAACAAAAAAAGCAAAAAGGAAGTCCCAAACACTTCTGATCATAGGAGACTCCATGATTCGGGGAGTTGATACCTACCTCCAGCCGTGGGTAATGGTCAGATGTTTCCCAGGTACATCAGCATGGAGAGACACTGACCACATTGCTAAAATTGTGCACGAAGCAGGAGAAAACATTGATGTTCTGGTACAAATAGGGACTAACAATCTCACCAGCCAGTCAGTTGTGGAGACCAAGGAACACCTGACCAGGCTGGGAGATAAACTGTCATCCATTTCATCCCGCATCTCCTTCTCTGAGATTTTGACAGTCTGGTAGAGGGGGGGCAGATGGACGGAAGGTCAGAGAAGGAAGATGGGGAGCTAAACATGTGGCTCAAGGGCTGGTGCAAGGAAGTAACTGGCAACTGTTTTGGGAGTGAAAATTCTTTAAATTTGATGGACTGCATCTGACTGAGGAGGGAGTCAGTGCATTGGGGCAGAAGTTTGATGTCTTTGCAGAATATTTAAACTAGAAAATGGAGAGGGGGTGCAGCACCCGATACATTGAATGGGAAGAGCACCCCTCCCCCTCAGCTAGTGAGCAAACAGGAATTCAGCATGTTTGTAGTTCATCTGCATCACCAGGTAGGGGAAAAAGGTCTAGCTCCCCATACAATACACAGGGGAAACACCTGATATCGCCTAACGACTAACGCACCAAAATCTGGCCAATGGAAAATCATGTACACAAATGCCCGCAGTCTGGGAAGCAAGATCCTAGACCTGGAGGCATCAATGACAGAGGCTAAACTGGACATAGTAGCCATTAGCGAGACATGGCTCACCAGTAACCACACTTGGGAGACTTCAGTACCCATCTATGTAATGTTCAGAAGAGACCACGGTGCAGAAAGCAGGGATGGAGTGGCTCTTTATGTCAATGAAAATATCAAAGCTGCAGAAATTCAGAATACACATAAGGAGCCAGAAGAACTGTGGGTCACCCTGGAAACAGAAACTGGGACAACCATATGATCTGGGGTTGTCTATCAGCCTCCAGACCGGGGGAAGGACATAGACACATTACTTTTAGAAGACATACAAAACATGACAGCTAAAGGAGAGGTTCTGCTAATGGGAGACTTTAACAAGCCAGATACAGATTGATCAATACCAGCAGAAACATCCACCAGAACTAGACAAATAGTGGATTCCCTGCAGGGGAAGGCCTCAAACAACTGGTACAACAACCCACAAGAGACAGGGCTATCTTGGATCTAGTACTGACCAATGGGGAAAGGATCACAGATCTCCAGGTAGAAGGTGACCTGGGGGCCAATGACCATAACATGGTATGGTTCAATTTGGCCATGAGAACTAAATCATCCCATTCCAAGGCAAAAATATGGGATTTCAGAGGAGCTGACTTTGATAAAATGGCCAACAGAGTCAAGCTAGGCCTGGCAAGATGAAATATAGGTGAGTGGGTACAGGTAAAGTGGGGAAGCATTAAGGATGCAATGCTTGAAGCAACATCCCATTGTGTTAGGGAGAAAAGCAAGAGCAAAAGAAGGAGGAAACCACTTTGGTTCTCAAAAGTAGTAGGAGAACAGATGAGAGCCAAAAGGCTGGCCTTGAGGAAATATAAGGAAACACAGTGGGACGAAGATAGGAAGGCATACCAAACTTCCCTAAGGGAAGCAGGGAAGACAGTAAGGCAGGCAAAGGCCCAAACTGAGGAAACACTAGCATGAACAGTAAAAGAAGGGATAAGACTTTCTATAGATACATTAGGGAAAGGAGAAAGTCCAGAGAGGGTATTGCTAAGCTCAAAGGGGATAAGGGGGAGTGCATGGAGGAGGACAAAGGAAAAGCATCTATTCTAAAGGCATACGGTCGATTTGTCATGGTTTTAAATGTCGCGGTCAATTAGTTACAGTCACTGAGTCGATATTTAATGTTGCTGCTGTTACAATAAGTAGTGAACACTAAACAGCTGCCACAACTATATCTCCGCAACATTCTGTCCTGCAATGTACGGCGACCATGTTTTTCTTGTGAAAATAAGTAATATATTGGGAACCTCGAGCAGATAATGTGATATACAGGTGAAGAAGCATATTTCTGATTGAAAGAAATGTTTGGAAATGCTTTGTTTTTGTTGTTTGTATTTGATTGTAATGAAAGCAAGTTAAACTGCAAAGGAATCAAAGCTGTTGGATTTAATTATGGTGCATGTTTACCTGTTTTTCTACTGACCTCCGGTGTTTGAACTAGGCATAGCTTTATAATTTGCAGGTGAGTAGAACAGGAATTTACCTGAGCACTTACAGAGGTATTTAAGCAAGCTTTTCCAATGGCATTTCATTACTGCATCAATGGAGTACATACCGACACAGAAGGGCAAGCTGAAGCTTGCTTTGGATAACTTTTTGTACACGAAAGAAAAAGATGGTGCTGATCAAAAGACAATTTGGCGATGTGAGAACCGAACATGCAGAGCACGCTTACACACTAAGGGGGACTCCATTGTCATTCCCCGACTGTGCACAACCATGCACCGACACATGGTAGGGTTGAGGTTCTTACTGCCCGTGCCCATATGCGACAGAGAGCATGCGAGTCTGAAGAGCCGACAAGAAAGGTTGTGCATACCAGGCTGCAAGAAGTATCCATTAGGCACGCTCACCTGCTACCATCACAGGAAACCTTGCGGCAAGATGTGCATCGCCATAGGCAGCATGGTGGCCCAAACAATAGTGGCATAAGTCTTTATTCCAATACTGTAGATGGGGAAATATTTTTAAGAATAAACAAGTGATTTGTTAGTATTCGCCAGTAATTCAGACCTTAAAGTCTTTAATGACAGTGAGCATTGGTTCTGTGATGGAACATTTTCAGTTGCCCCTCATGAAGATGGTCAAATGTACACTGTGCATGCACTGGTAAATGGTGTCAATAGACCCTGTGTCTATGCACTCCTTCCTGGTCGCAGTGAGGCAATTTACCGCAAGCTTTTTTTACACCTGCAAAACTTGCTTGGTGGTAAGTTAACTGCGCTCAGTGTCATGACTGACTTCGAGATGGCGGCAATAAATGTTTTAAAGGAGTTAATGCCACACGCTGAGCTTGCAGGCTGCAACTTTCATCTGGGACAGGCATTATGGCTCAGAGTACCACAAGAAGGTTTGCAGCAAACATTTATATATTCATGATGAGGAGTTTGCACACATAGTGCAATGCATATTGGCACTCGCCTTTGTACCTGCAGACTTCGTTGAGCAGAGCTTTGAAATCCTCCAGGATGACACCAATTTTGAGGACATTGTTTGGTTACTGGATTATTTCGAGGGCAATTACGTTGGACGACTAACAAGGAATCGCAAAAAAAGGCGAATGCCAAGGTTTCCAATAGTGTTTTGGAATCAGTATGCCCAAGTGCTAAACGATTTGCCCAGAAGCAATAATGCTATTGAAGCCTGGCACAGGGCTTTCGCTTTCACAGTAGCCATCAGCCACCCTACTCGTGGCCGCCTAGCATGGAAATTAAGGCAGGAGCAACACACAGTAGCATTGCAGCGGAGACAGATAACTCTCGGGCAACAATCACCGAGAAAGCATGCAAAATATATACATGTCAATAAAGTTTTTAAGTCCATTTCTAGTGATTTTGCTTCTCGAGAGCCAAAGCAGTACATAATGGACATAGCAACAGTCATTGAAATTAATGTTGTCTGATTAAAGCACTGTTGCACTTTCCGTTGGTACTTTCCGTAGATTTTAAAATATGTAATAAAGCATTCTCTTAATTCGTTTTTAAACTGTGAAGCAACACTGATTTTAAATTATTTGATATTTAAATTATGTAGTAAAGCATTCTCTTAATTCACACTTTCCATTTGTATTGCACTGCCAAAAACAAATTAATTCGTTTGGGACTGTGAAGTAGCGGTGATTTAAAATAATGTACTAAAGCATTGCACTTTCCCTTTCTACCACTAAAGCATTGCACTTTCCCTTTCTATTGCACAACCAAATAACAATTAATTCATTTGGGCCTTTGAAGTAGTGGTAATTTTAAATGTTAAATTATGTACTAAAGCATTGCACTTTGCCTTTCTATATGGTGAAGTATTTTAATAAAGAATTACTTTTCACATTACTTTCCATTTCACAGTAAATTAATTAATTGCACTTTCCGTTTCTATTGCCTTCCGAACAGCAGTTAATTCGTTTGACACTGTGAACGAAGTCTGCAGGTACAAAGGCGAGTGACTTTTCACATTTGTTTGGGACTGTGACTTTTCTATTGCACTTTGCACTTTTGCGTTCGACTAGCTGTCCGGCAACATATTAGTAATTGCGGCATTTACTACCCGCGACCAGCACAGCCTGCGACTTAGCTAACAGTGTTATTTTGTCTGGACGGCAATTACACCACAATATTATATCCGCAACGATTTGTCCGGGGACCTTACCGCCATGCATGATTCTAAATAGATACTTCTGCTCAGTATTTACTGAGGAGAAGGTAGGGTAGGGACCACAGCTCAGCACCATGGACATGGGGGGAGGGGCAGTATACTGCAGTGGTTTAAGGCTCTGCGCTACAAACCTGGAGATCAGAGTTTGAATCCCACAGCCCTGACTTGCATACTGCATGACCTTGAGCAAATCATTTAACTTCCTTGTGCACCCAGGTCACACCTGTAAACAAGCTTCAGCTTAGTGTGCCTCTCCTGGTTAAAATAAAATAAATTAATTCAAAAATAAATTAAAAAGGTTTTCACAAATTCCTTTACAAAAAAAGGGGTCCTACAAGAGATCGCTAAACTCAAGGTGGACAAGGCAATGGGACCTGATGGCATACATCCCAGTGTACTAAAGGAGCTAAGGGGAGGAATTAGTAGAGCCATTAGCAGAACTATTTAGTGAGTCTCTGAGCACAGGAGAGGTCCCAGAAGACTGGAGAAGGGCTCATATGGTTCAGCTCCACAAGAGTGGCAGCAGGGAGGAGGCAGGGAACTATAGAGCAGTCAGTCTTACCTCAGTAGTGGGCAAGATTATGGAGGCATTCCTTAAGGAAAGGATAGTGCAACACCTGGAGTCCATAGGAGCACAGGATCCAAGACAGTATGGGTTAACAACAGGAAAGTCCCGTCAAACTAATCTCATAGATTTCTTTGACTGGGTAACCAGAGTGGTGGACCAAGGGGGGTGCAGTTGATGTTGTTTACCTTGACTTCAGCAAAGCTTCAGATACTGTTCCACATAGAAGATTGATTAATAAGCTGTGTAGGCTTGGGGTAGGTCAGAAGTTAGTCAACTGGGTGACAAACTGGTTGGTGGGCAGAAAACAGAGAGTGGTGGTAAATGGTATACAGTCAGAAGAGAGGCAAGTCACAAGTGGAGTACCTCAGGGATCAGTTCTGGGGCCAGTCCTCTTCAATATCTTCATCACTGTTATCCATAGTGTCTAGTGGTTTCCACTCCCTTGAAGGATTGCTGGCCCAATATGAAGTACTCCCTCCCCCGAGATTCAGCCCCGCAGTTACTCGTTACACTTCCACTACATAAAATCATAAAATGGAACAAAAAATATATTAAACTACTGAATAGGTCTACCTATATGACAAAACAACAAAAAAGGAAAGTAGTAATCAAATAGGACTGTCAGAAGAGAGTACAGCGTCACCCCTTCATAAAGTAACACATCAAGACAGAACAAATAAGCTTATCTTATAAAACGGGTAGCCATGTAACAAGACTGCTGACAGCCACCTATGGACTGCATAACTTTACATGGAATGTCTGTTACTGGAGCTGAAAGCAAACCAGTCCAATGCTAATCACCACGCTAAGTGATGGAACAAAACATACCCTCCATACCCCTACTCCCCCCTCCTTGTTGGCTGATTGAGATGGGACAAAAATATAAGATATTGAAAGTGATACCAAAAAAGAGGATGCCGGAACATGGGGGAAAATCTTGGTATACAACTGAATAATAAAAGTTTGGTGTCAAAATTAGGATCCCTAATCAGGTAGGGTGCCGTAGCCAAAGCACAGGCCCAAAAAGACTGGAAATAAAAATGACAAAAGGAAAAGATAAACAAAAACCCTACAAGTAGAACACATACCAAAATTACACAGAGGATCTTCCCCAGATCCAATCAAAATACTGCAAGTGTTAAGGAAAAACATTTAACACCAGAAGTAAGGAAACGTATCAAACAGGGCAAATTTAATTTAATGATGTTGTCATAGCAAAACAACAAATTTGAAGTTGCTCTATAATGCCATCTAGTAGTGGGAAGCTGAAGGAAAACAACCAAACACAGATTAAGGATAAAAAAAAAAAATCTAGCACATTCTAATCCATCCAGCAACCAATCACAGACAGCAACATGTTACCTACCATAATAAATCTGAATCTGCAACAGGTGTGAATCTCAGGGGAAGGTGGCATCAATCTTCATTTGGTCAGCGATCAGCCAGGGGGGTGGGACCACTAGACACCGGGAAATGTATTTTATTTAAAATTTGAATTGGGACAGGGCTGAATCTCAGTGGGGGGTTTCTTCATATTGGGCCAGCAGTTAGCCAGGGGGGTGGGACCACTAGACACAATGGATGACAGTAGGGAAGGTAATAAAGATTTTAATGTTGACCTAGATGGGAGGAGGGTAAACACTTTTTGTTATTTTTTTATTTTTGGCTGTGTACTCCATCTATATTCTGTATTTCATCTTGGTGAAATGTAAAAATTTTGTGAAATATTTTGCAGGTTGAAATTCGTGATTTTGTGGTAATTTTGCCAGCAAAATTAAATTTCTCTGCATCCCTATTGCCATGCAAGCTCTGTGGGTTAGATTTTGTCTGAAAAGTTGTACTTAAATGAAGTGAGAAATCGGGCTAGGATCAAACGTAAACCCCAGATATTTAAGAGTCTGTTGTTACTAGCAATGAGCCATCAAGACACTCTTTTGCCACAAACACGTTTTTGTGCAGATCCAAATAACATGGTGTGAGTTTTGCTTATATTTAACTCCAACTTATTTTGTAAAAGCCAGCTGTGAAGAGAATTGAAATCCAGAATAATGTCTGTTGAGGTCAGCAATACTATCTCAGAAGTTCAGGAAAATGAAGCTACTATATTTTGAATGCAGTTTCTAAAAGTCACCCTGTAAAGCATTATGCTGTAGTCTCATTAATATACTACATGTAATTAAAACTTTTCTTCCTGGATATTGCATGTACTGTGTGGCAATGTTTTAATACCAGAAAGATTTATTTTACAAGAAAGAGTTGGCCATTTGCTTCACATACTACATATATAGTTTACATGGAGCCTGACAAGATGTAACACAAAATATTATGGAATTCTGCACAATTGCCAAGGAAATAGTGCAGTTTCAATTCCAGTTAATCCCTGTTGTCATGCAGGAATCATGGACAGTGATTGCATCCTGGCAGGCTCAATTTTATATGAACAGATCCATCATCTGTTATGGTTATCAGTTCTTTGACTGAAAGAACTGCATGAGGAGAAGCTGAGCAGATTAGGCACACAAAGAAGTTGAGATGGCACTCTTGTAACCATTTGTGGTGCTGGAGTGGTACATATAAGCACATATAAATTAAGTAAGAGATCTCTGTTGTTTAAAAAATGGAACTATAATATGAAATTAAAATGTTTAGCTCAGTAGAAAATTTAAGAAACCCCTAGGAAATTAACTATGCCTAATGAATGGAGAACCTCAACATTTTAGAACTGTTTGCATAAGAGACCCTTTTTTTTTACCTATCACTTTATACTCTGTGCTTGTGGCCCCCTAGTTCTGGAGGGAGCCCTCAGTTCTGTCCCTTGATGTCCACCTGCTGGTGCCGACCAATACCCACAGGACTTCCCCCCTGTCGGGGCTGGTGGGGCCCCCCAAATCCCACCAAAGACAGATCCAGTAAGCCAGCCCCATGGCTATTCAGGCACTTGGGACAAACAAGCAACACAAGCAACACAAACAGCTCACCTGAGGAGCTGAGGAAGCTGAATTTCCAGCCTGATAACTTTTGAGGCAGCCCCCCCAAGCTAGGCACTCGGGACAAACAAGCAACACAAGCAACACAAGCAGCTCACCTGAGGAACTGAGGAAGCTGAATTTCCAGCCTGATAACTTTTGAGGCAGCCCCCAAGCTAGGCACTCGGGACAAACAAGCAACACAAGCAACACAAACAGCTCACCTGAGGAGCTGAGGAAGCCGAATTTCCAGCCTGATAACTTTCGAGGCAGCCCCCCAAGCTAGGCACTCGGGACAAACAAGCAACACAAGCAGCTCACCTGAGAAGCTGAGGAAGCCGAATTTCCAGCCTGATAACTTTCGAGGCAGCCCTCTCCCCAAGCTAGGCACTCAGGACAAACAAGCAACACAAGCAGCTCACCTGAGAAGCTGAGGAAGCCGAATTTCCAGCCTGATAACTTTCGAGGCAGCCCCCCCCCAAGCTAGGCACTCGGGACAAACAAGCAACACAAGCAGCTCACCTGAGAAGCTGTGGAAGCCGAATTTCTAGCCTGATAACTTTCAAGGCAACCCCCCCCAAGCTAGGCACTCGGGACAAACAAGCAACACAAGCAGCTCACCTGAGGAGCTGAGGAAGCCGAATTTCCAGCCTGATAACTTTCGAGGTAAAGAGAGCCTCTTCTCTTCATCTGCATGCCTGCAGGGGGGTGCTACCTGACGAACACTTATATTTTATGAACTTTGTTCCCTGTTCACCACTGGGTGGGCTTGTTATTTGCTTCTGTTTGTGCTACTAATGCTGAAGTGTAAAGTTAGGGACTCACTGGGTGCCCTAGAGTTGCCTTGCTGATTATACCTTAAAGCTAGATATACCAAGCAGCTAATATAGAGCTGACTTGTTTAATATTGTGGTATTGGATCTAATTGCTGATTATACCTTAAAGCCAGATATACTAAGCAGTTAATATAGAGCAGACTTGTTGAATACTGTGGTATTGGATCTAATTGTGTTGTAACTGAAGGTATTAGGATACCTGGGTCATAGTGTGACCTCATTTTGAATAGCCCTTGTTTGCTTAGAGGGAGCTCTTGTGAAAGTTATGTTATATTCTCTCAAGCTGTATAGTAATGAGAGGTTTTTGTTTTTTCTTACTATATAGGTAGTTTTGTTAGGTATTTTATATAAGTGGGTGCAAGGGCAGTTACTTGAGGAGTTGAGGGAAGTTGAATTTCAGTTTGATACCTTTCAGGTAAAGAGAGTTTTTTCAGTTTGACGCTGTAGGGTGTTGTTACTTAGTGATCTACTTGGATATTGCATTTGGTGACATATTTTTTGCTGCCTTGTTGTGAATTTATTCTCTTTACTTTATTTTGGTAGGTTATACTTGCACATTAGAGGGACTTCTATGTTTTTGCAGGCTTTTATTTTAATACTTTTGTTTTATTTTACTTGTATAGTATTATTTCTTGGATTTTGTTTACTATAATGGTTGGTTTTGCTTATGTTTCTGTTTGCTTATTCTTTACTAGTAGTGTATTGTTTATTGGCTTATGTGGGCATTTTTTGCATTGTGTTTTGGTATTTTCCTTTCCTTGTTTTGGAATTTTGTTTCTTCTGTTTCTTGGGTTTGTGTGTTCCTTGGTTCTTCTTGTTCTCTTTGCTTCTTCTCACTTAGGTACATTTGGTGTTTCTATTTTTTGTTTGGTTCTTTTCCTTGTACTACTCGTTTACTTTCGTTTCCTTAGCTTCTCTCATGTCAATTGTAGGAAAACTCTTCCTCACCATCTTCTCAGCTAGGTGTTAGCTATGTTACTATTTCCTGTTGGGGAACATTCATCCAAACCCCTGGCCTGTTCCTAGGAGCTCCCCGACTAGCACCACAGACCTATGCATGGTCTCCATGAATATCTGCAGCCTCCTAAAAAAGTTTGACTCACTACAATGCCTGGTACCTAGAGGTCAGTGGAGCACAGGATCCAAGGCAGCATGGGTTCACAGCGGGAAGGTCATGTCAGACGAATCTAATAGATTTCTTTGACTGGGTGACCAAAGTAGTAGACCAGGGAGGGGCTGTGGACATGGCCTACCTAGACTTTAGCAAGGCATTTGACACAGTCCCACACAAAAGATTATTAGTCAAATTAACCAGCCTGGGAGTGGTCCCAGGGTGGTAGCCTGGTAAAACATTAGCTGGACAACAGGACACAGAAGGTAATTGTAAATGGAGTCCACTCTGAAGAAAGGGCGGTTACTAGTGGGGTACCGTAGGGTTCAGTATTGGGTCCAGTCCTTTTAATGTCTTCATCAGTGGCATTGCAGAGGGACTGGAAGGAAAGTATGCCTTTGCAGATGACACAAAGATCTGCAACAGGGTTGATACACAAGGAGGCGTGGAAAGGATGAAAAGGGACTTGGCAAGGTTGGAGGAATGGTCTGACGATGGCAGCTAGGATTCAATGCAAAAGTGCAAAATAATGCACCTGGGAAACAAGAACCCAGGGAAGAATACTAATGGGTGGGAGGTAGTAACAACAACAAAACAGGAAAGGGACCTGGGGTAATCATATCATATGACCTTAAGGTTAGCAAGCAATGTGAGAAGGCAGTAGGGGGCCGGGGTATACTGGGATGTATAGGTGAGGCATCAGCAGCAGAAAACAGGAAGTTGTTATCCCTCTGTACAGACAGTTGGTGAGACCCCATCTGGAATACTGTGTCCAGTTCTGGAGACCCCATCTCCGCAAGGACATAGACAGGATAGAGGCAGTCCAGAGGAGGGCAACTAAAATGGTGCAGGGTCTGCAAGAGAAGTCGTATGAGGAGAGACTAAAGGAGCTTAATATGTATACCCTTGAGGAAAGAAGGGAGAGGGGGACATAATATGAACTTTCAAGTACCTCAAGGGAATCAACAAAGTCCAAGAGGGTAGCATCTTTCAGAAAAAGAGACTTGCAAGAACAAGGGGACACAATTTAAAGATAGAAGGAGGGCGGTTCAGGGGCAATGTGAGGAAGTATTATTTCACAGAGAGGGTAGTGGATACATGGAACAGCCTTCCTGAGGAAGTTGTGGAGTCTAAAACTGTAGGAGAATTCAAGAATGCATGGGACAGACATAAGGCAATTCTTGTGGGGGGCAGGAAGATATAGGCTGTTGGTTAAATAGGATCTGCGGCCTATCCTGTAGGTAGGGAAATGGGCAGACTAGATGGGCCTAGCGGTCCTTATCTACCATCAAAGTCTATGTTTCTATGTTTCTATGGTCACATCAATTAACCCTGATGTCATCGCTCTGGTTGAGACTTGGCTGTCGAAATCCTCCCTGACTCCCTAGTCTCCCTTCCTGGTTTCACCTTTCTCGCGTCTGACCGTGTTATGACGGGCAGCGGCTGCACTATTTATGTCAAGGAATCTCCTCCCTGTACTAGCCCCTGCCTGCTCCCATCCTTGACTCCAGTGCCCAGGCACTTATGCTGAAACTAACCCCTGACCCTTTAAAGGGGCCCTTTATCTGACTACTGCATACGTGCTCTCTAGGGACCAAACGCAGGCCATTGCCTCTCTTACAGAATACCTTCCTCACTACCTCCTTCCGGCTGATCAAATTCTAGTGGGTGACTTAAATGTCAACTGGCTCAGCCCCTCCTCCTCCTCCTCTACCCGAGACTCCTTTTATGCAATAGACATAACGCAACTAGTTACCCACCCTACCAGGACTAACCCCAAGAGAGGCTCCAGTACCCTGCTTGATGTGGTACTCACCAACCACCCTAATCAGATCCCCAATGTACAAGTCCTCCCAGACTCTCTCAGTGATCACTCCCATTCTATTCCACTGGTCATCCTCAGTCCCCAAACCCATAACACAGTCCACATGCCGAAGGCTAATACCTGGTGGACTGATAAAACTTAAGGAACTTCTGTCCCAAATTGACTGGTCTCCTATACAGGCAACTCCTGACATCGACACAGCTCTCTCCTTCTTTACCCGAACTTTAATAATGCCTGTGATATCTTTGCCCCAATGTTGACCCACCGCTCTAAAAGGCAGAATGGTTGATACACCTTATGCCCGCGATTGGGCTTTGGGAGATATGTGTGTGTGTGGGGGATGTTACTGTATGCCCGCGACGGGCTTTGGGATATGTGGGCGGGGGCATGTTACTGTATGCCCGTAGGATCGCTTTGGGAGATGTGTGGCAGGGGTTGTTAAGTTCTGCCCACCGCCGACAATGGTGGGGGCGACTGCTGGGGGGCCAGCCAGGGGTGGCAGCTGCTGTGTTGGGCCCTGCAATACAGCAGCTCACCTGTGGGTGGCCCTCAACTTGATCTTTTTTGGCTCCAAGGTTGTGCAGGCGCGGGTTGGGGTTGCGTGATGAAGAACTCTGCACAACCCGACTGAATAGCGGGTTGCGCAGGTTATGCATGGTTCCTCCCCCTCCTGTTGAGCATGCATTCATTTGCATTGCTCTTTTGCGCAGCCTGTTGTCAGTGGCATAACTGCCTCCTGCTGAATATCACAGAATGGCGCATTTTTGGACTTGCGCATGCGCAACCCTGTTGCGCATGGCGCAACCCTTTTGAATATCTAGGCCTTAGACTTTTTTGCTCACCTATAACTACAAAATGGCTGAGATTAGAAACCTGACATGTTCAGATACGTTAGATCATATTCCAAGGGTGGTGCTTTTGGTGTTTTGGGAAGGAAGAGTCAGATAGTTCTAAAGTTATATTAATTTAGAAATACAGTATGCACAGTAGGACTTGGCATGACTTTAACGACAGTTTCCATTCACGCAAACATCCAGATGAAATTTGTTTGCAAGTTGTGCTGTGTTCGTAGATGTGCAACTAGACTGTTTTGCCCTGTTTTTCAAATAAAAACAAAGAAAACAATATGACTACCAGGAGCCCCTCCCCGGTAGCCAGTTGTACCCCTAAACCCAATTCCAACACCATGAGCCCATCCTGGGTGCTTGATTTTTTTTTGATGCATTATTTCTTCCAGAGCTCCTAGCTTGCAAGCCTGCTTTCAGTTCTCCCCCAGCGCAGCCCCTAAGGTTAGACCCCCTCCCTTGTGCACCTCATGACTTACCCTTCATGGCAGGGTGGTGGGGAGCAACTCACCCCCCCCAAATGGATCCATGCCAGGGAGGTGCCTTCTCGGAGGTGGCACTGCAGAGACTACTTCATTCTGCTGGAGCTGCTTTTTCTCCCCCCCCCCCATGTGAAGGTGGGGCGTGCAATGAGGCCTGCGGTGAGAGCGTGCACACTTCCGCAAGCGATCTCACTAAGCAACTGCCCCGTCTCCTCCCCTTCAGCTGTAGCATCAGTGCACTGCCCCCCCAGCAGCTGCTAGGGGCCAGTGGAGCGCTGACAGCTAATGTCCCCCCACCCCAGAGAAGGAGAGCAGTCCAACAGACGCTCGATCCTTCTCCTCCCGCCAACCCCCGATGACCCATGCTCATTCCTGAACACTGGTCGCTGGCGTGGCTTGAGGTAAGGCGTCCAGCACCTCAGCCCTCAACACCACCGGGCTGGCTAGGGTGCTTGATTTAAATTTATTTTTATTTAACCAACACTGGAAGCCCATTCGTAGTGACAGGAAGGACAGTTCATCCCAAAGCAATCAAAGTTAGAAGCACACTGGGAAACATAAAAACCAGCAGCCAAAAATTGCAAAAGGTGCTTAATTTATTTATTTGAGTTCACCTGTGTATATTCACATAATGTAGCAGACACCACAATGCCAGGTGGGCCATGGAGAACAGGGAAGGTCCAACCCATATTCAGGGTGGTGCCAAATCAGATTGAAAATGTCCAGGAATGTAAAGTCAACAATTGTTCGGCATATAAAGTAAAATCCACAATCCCGGATGGTGTAAAGTGGTATAAATGCTGGAATTCAGTGAGGAAAAGTTGCTTCTGCCCCAGCACTTTGTTTCTCACTAAGCCTAACACTGGGAGCCAACCTCCAGTGTCGGGGAATACAAGTCACTCCCTCTCCTGAGGAAATTGGATACCAGGAGCCCATCTGTAATGTAAGCAGAGATAGTCCAACCCCCCCCCCCCAAACAAGGCCGAACATTGTTAGCCAATTCCCAGTGTTGGGGAATACAGCTCATCCCCCTAAAGAAAGCTGGATGCCAGGAGCTCATCTCCAGTGTTGGAGAAGACAGGTCAACCCCCAAACTAACCCCAACACTGGATCCTGTTCCCAGTGCAGACACATTGAAATTTTTAAAAAGAAGGATGAGGCCACCAAAAGCCCATACACTGTGGTACACTCCTGCTCCTCACTTCCCCCCTAGCAGCACTGAAAGCCCATTCCCACTGGCACACTCCTGCTCCTCACTTCCTCCTAGCAGCACTGGAAGCCCATTCCCACTGGCACACTCCTGCCCTCGCTCCCCCCCTAGCAGCACTGGAAGCCCATTCCCACTGGCACACTCCTGCTCCTCACTCCCCCCCTAGCAGCACTGGAAGTCCATTCCCACTGGCACACTCCTGCTCCTCTCTCCCCCCTAGCAGCACTGGAAGCCCATTCCCACTGGCACACTCCTGCTCCTCACTCCCCCCTAGCAGCACTGGAAGCCCATTCCCACTGGCATACTCCTATCCCTCATGTCCCTGGCAACATGAGAAGCCCATCCCCAGTGCTATTGAAGAGCCAGTCCCCGCAGATGGTGGCTGGTTCAAACTCTTTGCTCATTTACTTGGTCAGCTGCTGTGTGAATACATTGCAACTGCAATTTATTGCAAACCCAGATTTAGAAATTGTATGCAGTATGTGTGTATATTTCACTAATGATGGATGTGATTTAGGCAGATGGCGGCCAGCTTAGGAGGTAAGAGGAGGGTTTGTGCTGGCCACCATCTGGGCTAGGGTGAAGGAGGCACTACTGGATTTCAAGGGCTAATTGGTATGGAGCACATTGAGGAAGGGGGGGCTATTGGGTACTAGAGACTGATTTGGTTGGGAGCTGAGTGAGGGAGGGGGGTACCACTGGACTTCTGAGACTAACTGGTGTGGGCTAGGATAAGGGATGGGAGACCACTGGATGCCAGGGAATAATTGGATTAGGGCAGAGTAAGGGAGGGGGGGTGCCACTGGACATCAGGAATGCCTGGAATAGAGCAAGATTAGGGGGTACCACTGGACACCAGGGATGCTTGTACTGGGGACAGGTTTTGGATACATAGATATACACATAGACAGATTCACAGTTAATGATGGCAAAAAGGTCCATATACCCGTCCAATTTGCTCTCCCTATTTAACTACTCTGCACTGGCCTTAGTGGTCATCCCCCCCTTTTTCTTTCTGCCACCTCTTTTCTAACAAACCCCATATGTCTTTTCTGTCTCTGAAGCTGCTTACTGATTTGGTTGTATCGCTTCCTCTGGCAGCTTGTTTTTCTTGTGCACAACTCTTTCAGAGAAAAAGTGCTTACGCATATCCCTTTTGAATCCCCCCTACACTGGTAAGCTTCAGTGAGTTCTCCTTGTCTCTGTATTTGAACTCAAGGAGAAAAGCACATTGGCAGCCATCTTATTTCTCCCATGCAGGTACTTGCATGTTTCAGTGATGTCACCCTGTCCCTCCTTTTTTCATGGTGTGCATGTTCACATGCTGCAACCTCTCCTCCTATGTCTTGCCTCCAAGTCCATAGGCCATCTTTGTTGCCCTGTGCTGTACTGCTTCAAACTTGCTGCAGTTTTTCCTTAGCTGTGGACTCCAGTACAATTTGCAGTATTCCTGATTTAGTCACACAATTCACTTGTACAATGGGAGGATCACGTCCCAATTTCTGCTACTTATGCCCCTCCTATGTATCATCCCGGCATCCTAGCTGCCTTACCTACAGCTCTATTACGATGTGCTATTATTTTCAGGTGTTTTGATATCATGACCACTAAGTCCTTTTCTTCTGTGGTGCTTTCCAGTACCACCCCAATTTTATATTGCACTCTTGTGTCCCATTTCCCAGTTTGCAATACCTTGCATTGAAACCCAGCTGCCTTATTTTTTGTCCAGCTCTCCAACCTACCCAGATACACCCTGAATTCATTTATTCCTTCCTGTGTCCACCCTTGCACAGATCTTTGCAACATCTACAAAGAGGCAGATTTTGCCCTTAATGCTTTGCCCAATATCACAAATAAACACATTAAACAGGACCAGGCCCAGCACAACTTCTGAGGTACTCCGCTTGTTGCCTTTCTTACCTCTGACAACTCCCCCTGTATCTAATACCTTTTGTGTTCTTCCCCTCAGCCAGTTCTCTACTGAAGGTGTCAGTTTTGCCTCCACACCTAGGTAACGTACCATTTTGACCAACCTCTTGTGGGGGACTAAGCCAAAGGCCTTGCTGAAATCCAAGTACACTACACTGACTGCCTGTAATTTATTGGCTGCCCGGGTCACTCAGTTGAAGAAGTTGACCAGATTTGTCTGGAAAGATTTTCTTTTTGTGAACAAATGCCTTGGGTCCTGTTGCTCATTTCCATTCAGGAACTCCAGCAATTCTGCTTAGACTTCATGATCTTTCTCACTATAGACATCACACTGACTGGTCTATAATTCCTTGGCATGTCATTTCATCCACTCTTGTGCAGTGGGACCACATCCACTGTCTTCCAGTCCCTAGGGACCATTCTTATATCCAGTAAGCAGCTGAATATGTCTGCAAGAGGTCCTGCTATCATCTCCACTCCCCCTTAAGTATTCTCAAGTGCATACTGTCAGTTCCCAACAGTTTATCTACTTTCAACCCTTTAAGCTTTTCTAACACCCTACTTTTTATTGTTTAGGACATGCTACTTTGGGACATTTCCTGTCTTCCACTTCCTACATTCCAATAGTGGCCTACTTTTCTCCCTGGTAAAGACTGAACATAAATATTTGTTCAGTACCTCTGCTTTCCCTTGTCTTTCTCCTCTGATCCTTCCTCACTCTTCAGCCTCACAACAACCCCTTTAATCATGCACTTCTCCCAGATGTATCAGAAGAATGCATTTTCTCCTTGCTTCACTCCCACTGCAACCCTGAGTTCCATTTCAGCTTTGGCCTCCCTCACCTTCCTGCTGGATATCTTTGTTAACCAAAATAACAAACCTAACTGCACTCCAATGGTAACTACTTAGAAAAACAACACAAAGCTTTGAAATCAGCTGCAACAGACAGTATTTATTAAATTAAATTGAACAAAACCATTTCTCAGAATATGGGCAGTCACCTGGGAGAAAGTGCCCCAGCGCTTTGCCACTCAAGGCTTCAATCAGGCCACCTTTGTTGCCTTCAGACTTACCCCCGGCTTTCTTTCTCCATCAGGAATACCATCTTTTTGACTCTTAGCACCATTTTTATTTAAGTCGTGAACCACACTGGACACTTTGCTCTTTTTTTCCATTGACAATTCCCCAACTAAACACTCTGCCTACTCAATCACTGCTTTTTTAAATGCTTCAGAAAGAAAAGTAGATACTGACACCTAGTACAACTGAAAGGATTTCTTTTGAAATTGAATTTTATTCCATTTTCTTCCAATTTAGTAGAAACATAGAAACACAGAATCTGACTGTAGATAAGGCCCATCTGGCCCACCCAGTCTGCCCATTTTTTGCTTTTTTGTCTTCATTTGCATTTTGCAGTAATATACTTGAAGACTACATATAAATAAATCCCCCAAGTTTTGCTTGCCTTGGCCTTTTCAAGGGATGTGGTCAAACATCACAGAAATATAAATGAATATAAGTAAATGTATGCAAAGTCACGTTTCATTCATTATTGTTTGCCAGGATCATTTAAGTGTTTATAAACATAATTTCACTCACCACAGAAGCACTCATAAGAAATGTTATGGAAGTATACTCTTTTCGTCAAGTTTCAGTACTCAGAAAACAACATCCTTAAAATGCCATTATCAGCAAGCTGCTTATTCAAATCTTTCTCTGGAAAAGGATCCAGCACCCTGCTCAGCTCACAAAAACACACCACAGGCTATCGGGTAGTATATCTGCAAAAGTTCCATTTATTAACTATCCACATGAACTGTGCAAATACAAGCTAAGAGTTACCAAAATCCACACGAGAGGACACACTGGAGCCCCAGTGTTTAGCCCCTGCCACTTCTATTGCTTTGTCAAGTCGTGTGGCCCCCTATTGCCCACCTTTTATGTAGTAGGCATTTAAAGACATTCAAACATATATAAAGTACAAAGTGACCCCCACAAACAGTGTGTAATAATAAACATTAACACACAAAGCTGAACAGAATGCTATTTCTAAATACTTAACTTATGCAGAAATATTCAAAGATTATATTAAAAAAAGATTTTAAATATAAGCAATCTATATGGCTCTCAACTCCTGAAAAGGGATTCATCCGTAAAATATAAACAAAATACTGCACATGTTCTATGTTGGTATATTACAAGGGTAGTGCCAGCTCTACCTGGTGATTTAAATCTGGCCAAGGTGAGTGCCTCATAGAAACATAGAAACATAGACTTTGACGGCAGATAAGGACCGCTAGGTCCATCTAGTCTGCCCATTTCCCTACCTACAGGATAGGCCTCAGATCCTAGTTAACCAACAACCTATATCTTCCTGCCTCCCACAAGAATTGCCTTATGTCTGTCCCATGCATTCTTGAATTCTCCCACAGTTTTAGACCCCACAACTTCCTCAGGAAGGCTGTTCCATGCATCCACTACCCTCTCTGTGAAATAATACTTCCTCACATTGCCCCTGAACCACCCTCCTTCTATCTTTTAATTGTGTCCCCCTGTTCTTGCAAGTCTCTTTTCTGAAAGATGCTACCCTCTTGGACTTTGTTGATTCCCTTGAGGTACTTGAAAGTTTCTATCATGTCCCCCTTTCCTTCTTTCCTCAGGGTATACATATTAAGCTCCTTTAGTCTCTCCTCATCGGCTTCTCTTGCAGACCCTGCACCATTTTAGTTGCCCTCCTCTGGACTGCCTCTATCCTGTCTATGTCCTTGCGGAGATGGGGTCTCAGAACTGGACACAGTATTCCAGATGGGGTCTCACCAACTGTCTGTACAGAGGGATAACAACTTCCTGTTTTCTGCTGCTGATGCCTCTCCCTATACATCCCAGTATAACCCTGGCCCTCCCTACTGCCTTCTCACATTGCTTGCTAACCTTAAGGTCATCTGATATGATTACCCCCAAGTCCCTTTCCTGTTTTGTTGTTGTTACTACCTCCCCACCCATTGTGTATTCTTCCCCTGGGTTCTTGTTTCCCAGGTGCATTATTTTGCACTTTTTTGCATTGAATCCTAGCTGCCATATGTCCGACCATTCCTCCAACCTTGCCAAGTCCCTTTTCATCCTTTCCACGCCTCCTTGTGTATCAACCCTGTTGCAGATCTTTGTGTCATCTGCAAAAGGCATCTTTTCCTTCAGTCCCTCTGCAATGTCACTGGCGAAGACATTAAAAGGACTGGACCCAATATCTGAACCCTGCGAATTCCCCACTGGTAACCGCCTTTCTTCAGAGTGGACTCCATTTACAATTACCTTCTGTGTCCTGTTGTCCAGCCAATGTTTTATCCAGGCTACCACCCTGGGACCCACTCCCAGGCTGGTTAATTTGACTAATAATCTTTTGTGTGGGACTGTGTCAAATGCCTTGCTAAAGTCTAGGTAGGCCATGTCCACAGCCCCTTCCTGGTCTACTACTTTGGTCACCCAGTCAAGAAATCTATTAGATTCGTCTGACATGACCTTCCAGCTGTGAACCCATGCTGCCTTGGATCCTGTGCTCCACTGACCTCTAGGTACTCAACTGTTCTTTCCTTCAGAGTGACTCCATCACTTTCCCTACCACAGAGGTCAGACTGACAGGTCTGTAGTTTCCTGCCTCTGTCTTGGTCCCACTTTTGTGAAGGGAATCACAACCGCCTTCCTCCAGTCCTCGGGTACCACACCATCCTCCCATGATTTATTAAAAAGAGTAGCCAGTGGTTTCACTAGTTCCTTCCTTAATTCTTTTAGAATTCTGGGGTGGAATCCATCAGGACCCATTGCTTTGTCCACCTTCAGTTTTGGGGTTCTTGCAGAACCCTTTCTTCTGTGAAAGGACTGGGATCGACCCCCTATCAAGAGTGCTTCTGTTAATTGGATTAGGCACTTCCCCTCCTCTTTTGTGAATACTGGGCAAAATATTCATTCAGTATTCCTGCTTTTCACTGTCCCCTCTGCCCACCCACCGTTCATTCTATTCAACCTCACTATCCCTCCTTTGTCTTTCTCACTCGCTGATGTACCTATAAAGATTTTATCCCCTTCTTAACGAGTTGGCTATCTTTTCCTCAGTTTGGGCCTTTGCTATTCTGACTTCCCTCCCTGCTTCTTTCTGCCTTAACTGGTACAGCTCTCTGTCCTGCTCCTTCTGTGTTTCCTTATACTTCGGAATGCTATCTTTTCTTCCTGACTTTCACAGCCACCTCTTGAGAACCATAGTGGCTTTTTCTTTTGTTTTAATTTGTTTATTTGCTTCACACAAGGCTTGTTGCCTCTGTGATGGCAGTTTTGATAATTCCCCATTGTTGCTCCACACCTCCTTCTAGCCTGTTTGCTAGTGCTTTTCTGGGGCACTCTCCCATCTTGCCAAAGTCAGCCCTCCTAAAGTCCAGTACCCTCACTTTTGTTGGCTTGACTCTGTAGCTGAGTTTAACGTGAACCACACTGTTTGATGGTCACTTGTCCCCAGATGGCAACCCACTTCTAGATCTGAGATCCTCTCCTGCCCCGTTTGAAGTACGAGGTCTAAGATTGCTCCTCACGAGTGGGTTCAAACTAGCTGTCTAATGCCTGCCACCTGTAGGGCATCAAGAATGGCCCTGCTCTTGGATGTGGCTGCAGCAAATGTGCTCCAGTTAACATCTGGCATATTCAGGTCTCCCATCAACAGTATCTCCCTTTCTGCCATTCTAAGAATGCCTTCCATCATATCCTTGTCCATTCCTTCCCCCGACATGAGGGTCTGTACCTAACCCCTGTGTGGATTGTGGTGCCCTTTCAGTCTCCAAGGTGACCCACAGTGCCTCCTCTCTTCCCTGTTTACTCTTTTGTTCAGTTGCTTTTATCCCTTCCTTTACATAGAGAGCTACTCCTCCCCTCTTCTCCCTGCCTGTCTCTCCTGTAAGTTATGTACCCTGGTATGTTAACATCCCAGTCATGGTTCTCTGTGTACCATGTTTCTGTGACTGCTACGATATCCAGGCATCCCTCTTCCATTAAGGCCACCAGCTCAGGGCTTGTTGCCCAGACTACGGGCATTGGTACTCATTACTCTCCATTTCCTGATGGCCTTACCCCCTTTTGCCCCATCCCTGTCCTTCTTGCCTTTGTCACTTTCTCCATTTACCCCTCTTCTCCCTATCGACACCTCCATGTTGGTGTTTGCCACACTTACTACCATGATTGTTTGGGGGGGCTAGGATTTTCCTGCTCCTTTCCAGTGCCTCCCCCCTTGGCTAGTTTAAAAGCTTGCCAATGAAGCATTTAAACCTATCACCTAGGATCCTGGTTCCCCTCCTGGATAGATGCAGCCCATCATGCCAGTATAGGCTTGCAGCACTCCAGGTGGACCCCAGTCCCCAATGAAGCAATCCCTGAGCTCCACACCAGTTTTTTCAACCACTGATTGAATCCCATAGTGCGGAACACCTAGCCTCTCCTATGCCATAGGCAGGTGGCACCTCCGAGAAGGTTACCGTGTGTGCTACTTGACTGAGGCCCTCCCCAATTCACAAACTCATCCTGCACTTCTCTAATCCCTTTCTTAGCCAGGTCATTTGTCCCTAGGTGGACAATGACATCCAACTCCTCCCTGTGCAGCTGCTCTGGCAATCCAGAGGTATCGCCCTGTCCCTCAAGCCATGGCTCCAGACAGGCTGCCACCTCCTTTCCTTTCCTTGCCCAGTTCTACCTTCCTAACAATGGAGTCCCCACCAGGGTTGTTTTCCTTCCCCTGCAGGGTCCCCTACCACCCCCTCCTGTGGGTCTCCTTTGGCAGGTTCCCAACATCCTCCTTGGTCTCCACTGTAGGTGCCTCCATAGAGGAACCACACTTTGCCAGAATGGCATAGGAATGTGGGGGTACAACTGGAGGGATGTGCCTCTGTTCCCCACCCTCACCCTCCCTGGGCCCACTGTGGTCCAACCACTCCTCTTTCTTGGCAACCTCTGAGGCAGCAGCAGTGGCACTGGTGGTCCCTGGATGGAAGAGGGGTCCCACAAATCCTGGCCAAATCAGCCTGGAGATGAGCAACCTCCTCCCTCAGCCCAGATAGGTGCCTGCAGATGGGACAACATTGCATCCTCAGAACATCTTCCGGAAGACTGCTGCTCCACAGCCACTGCACTGCCACCACTCAATCATGTCTTATTTCTGGCCCCTTAACTGTTTGCAATCCTTACTCTTTCCTCTGTTTTTCTCTCTCTCTTACTTTCTGCCTGTGTGCCCTTTAAGCTCCTGATTGTCCTGTTCTGAGACAAGAATATCCTATATTTCTCAGTAGACCACTTACTTGTTCAGAGGCAGACCTCCAGCAGCTAGAGGGGCTGGAGAGCTACTCTTGCCCTTCTAGGATGGTGGGTCCTTGGTGGTACTGTGATCACTCACTTCCTGCCCCTAAACAGGAAGTTCCTGTTGTCAGTCAAATCCTGTGCCTATAAAAGTAGAACTAGCTTTGGGTGGGGGGGAGAGAAGGAGGGCACTATAGTCCCAGTAGAGAAGTTCAGTCACACAGCAGTCCTTTCTCCTGGTGTCTTCTGCCAAGCTATTAGCAGAATCTTTCTAAGCAGTCTTTAAATGTAGCTTCCTTCTAGCTAAGCCACTCCCCCTACTTACCAGATCTTTCTACAAGTAATTTAAGCCTCACAGCAGTTAAGTCCTTTCAGTCACCTGAGATTTACACCTAGATGACTTTTCAGTTACCCATTCAGTTCAGTTAACCCAAACACACACTTTTTTTGTTTTGTTTTGTATGTTAGTTTTTATACCCTAAATTAAAGGTCCAAATACAAAAGTTCTTCTACTTTAGTCCCAGCAGAGAAGTTCAGTCACACAGCAGTCCTTTCTCCTGGTGTCTTCTGCCAAGCCTCAGCTTAGAAACATAGACTTTGATGGCAGATAAGGACCGCTTAGCCCATCTAGTCTGCACATTTCCCTACCTAGAGGATAAGCTGCAGCTCCTATTTAACCAACAGCCTATTTCTTCCTACCCCCTTAAGTTGATATATCCAAAACACTTCTCTTAGGGCCAACATCCTATCCTTTTTCACCCCTCTGGGGCCTGAACCGACCCCCTCTATACCTACCAAAACAAGTATATGTTCCTCTGTATTGCCTATTGTTTCCACATGTATAGCCAATACTGACTTGTTGTTTTTCAGCTGACTTGCCTTATGTGTTTCCCCTACCCTTGCTTTAAATAGACAATAAGGGATATTCAACTATGTCTTATGTTTTTTTACACACCCAAGGTGTGTGATGACCCATAAACCTCAAGAGCGAAGCTCGGAAGGATTATGAGGTCATCACACACAGAGGGTGTGTAAAATAAAATCCATAACAACACAGTTGTATATCCATTATTTTTTATAATTATTGTTGCAAGGAGTTAGTCCCCAAGACTGTTTCCCAAGATAGTCATTGTCATTCCCGCTGCCCCTTGGTGAGTCTCTGTTCTGTTCACACAGTCTCTCTCACACACACACACACACACACACACTCTCTCTGTCACTGTCCAGGTTGGACTTTTTTTTTTAAACTGTGAGTCACAGCCTCCATCCTGAATTGCATTTGCTGTCTTCCAATCCTGACACACAGCAGGAACAACCAGATATTTGTTTGATATTTAAAAGGCATGATCAGCCAGATAAAGAATTAAAAACAAAACCCATAAATAATAAAGATTGGAATGAGAATAAACAATAGCGGTTTGTTGGTAAGCGAGAAACAGAGCCGCCATGTTTGTAGTACTGTTCAGACTGCCCACACACACAGTATGAACCAATGAAGTGGTGCGTTACAACTGAATGACACACCAAGGACACTGCTGGTGAAAGAAAGTTTTGAGAACGCCATAATAACCCATTTTCGAGTTATTACAGTGTTTGAGAGAGGCTGTTAATGGTGTGAAAAGGGGAGTCACAAGTAATTATATTTACTTTTTTTTTGACCTATATAGTATGCCCCATATGGGCAGGTTGCAAAGTATACAACATTAGTCATATCACAATTAATAAAATCCTTGATATAAACCATGTTGTCGGTTTTAGGATTCAGGAAAGATTAAATATTTGACATGATGCTGCAATATTTCCTTCTACCATATTTATTTGTACCGAAACTTGAGATCAAATCAATACACAGTGTTTGAAGGTCCCAGAAAGAGAACAAAGCACGAAAGTGCTGCAATTATATGTTTGGGTCCCCAGAATTGGAATAGGTTACCCCCGACCTAAAAATGCAAGGAGCTACCTGTAATGTGAGCTGGTCTCAAATAAATAAATGGTTTTGGATCAAATTGGTATATCATGGAGGTTAATGTATGGTCCTCTATCAGTAACTGGTCTATTAACCGTCGAGAGGTCACCAGGACAACCATGTAAACCTTGACAGCGAAACTCAAGAGGTTTAAGTTGCAGTGGCAACCTCGAGATGGTTAATAGTAATTGGTTGCTGATAGAGGGACCATACATTGTTTTTTATAGTGTATGGTCCCAAGAAAGATTGAAGAAGGCTCCTTACTTTTTAAATAAGCCACCACCATGGCCTTTCGATATTTCCATCACCACTGCTTGCATCCGTTGGTTCCTGAGAGAAAATAATGTGCACACATGCGCAGACTGTTCCCAGTTGTTAACTCATCAATGTGATGTACCATCAATGGATTAACAAGGATGAATCGTCAAATCGATGGGTTAACAACACTGGGAAATTATGATTTTTGTGAGTTAACAACGTTCTCCATACATTATAATAAGAGAATGTTGTACTAATTAGGATGTTGTATAGTGTTTTAGGAACCTTGTTCTTCAAGGTACCCTTTGGTGTCTTGAGGCACATATGTGTTATGTATATTGCCAATATTGTATTTATGCCTAGTGTTTATATTAATAGTCTATGTTATATATTGAAACAAATGCATATTGTATGTTATTAGAATCTTGTTATTGTATGGAGTCCCTTGTAAATGAGCATATTTCTTATACTCAATGGGTTACTGCCATGTTCATTTTTATGAATAAAATCATTACTACTACTACTACTTGTACCAGAGGATGGGGGGAGGCAACCATGTAACATTTTTCTATGGTTCTGGCTATAGTGTCTCTTAAATTTTCAACCCTATGGTACACAGTTCATAGAGGGTTCCCTACACAGTCCCTCAGTTTGGGCTTTGCTTTGAGAATATCCCATTTTTTTACAATTATACCCTCTCCAACCTTGGCATCCATAGAAATTGTTGTGACAAAATTCAATCCATTCTGAACATCCCCTTCCCTTTCCCTAGGGGGTCAATATCCTATCTCTGGGAATGTCAACCGCTTCCTTACATGCTTTTTTGATTACTTCCTCACCATAACACCTATATTGGAATCACTTTTTCCATGTCATCTGCCTCTATTTCAAAACATTCATGTTGGCTAAAATGTATTTTATCTGCATTAGTTGGCACTTGGGTATGCTTTCTATGGTGTGGAGGGGGTGGCAGCTGCTTCCCGGCAACAGGGTATTGCAAAAAGTAAGTTTTCTAAAGAAGGCGGTGTTGGCCTCACCATTCCCTGCTTTCTTGATAATTTAATATAGGTAGGTAATTTCTATAGTAATTCAAATGATCACAAATTTAAACCCTGGTTCCTGTAATTCCAGATACCTCTTAAAATCTACGAGTTTCTCCACTGTCCCATGCCACACCTTAATGCAATCAATCTATATATTGTCTCTAAAGTTTTACTTTGAAATGGATATTCTATGGAATAGTAGAGCTGGGCAGAATGAGAAAAGTCCACATTTATGGAATTTTGACAGAATTCCTTGAAATTCCATGAAATTCAGCAGAATCTCATTGGAACTTCATGGAATTTTTGAAATGTATTAATCTGATCATAATGCAGCAGTCAGTGGAGTAGAGATCTGAAATTTGGCATGACTACTTGTTCATAGGTGCTCTAACAGTGTGCCAAATATCATAACATTAGGATGCATTGTCTCAAAAGTATGGGTGCTCCAAGTCTGTCATTTTATTTTGTAGGAAATTTAATAAAATGTTTTGTCTGCATAGAACTTAGGCACCTTTGGAGATAGAAATCTGAAACTAGGGCCAGATTCACAAAATGATATGTGACTAAGTCCCACTCTGCAATTCCAGTTGTGGACTGAAGTCTCCACAGTTGCAGAGAATTTACACCTGGTCCTACCAGCTGTAACATTTTTCTGCATCTGTGGTGAAAAAAACACACACAAGCTGTCATAAATCATAGAGCCAGTCATAAACCAGCTACACCTTTGTGAATACCACAGCCAAGGGAAAAAAATGCAGCTCTTCAAGTGGCAACCCACTTGTGCTTGGTTTTTCCTGCAGCTATGGAATTTTCAGGGGCTTTGTGAATCTGGCCCTATGCACATATAAGAATGTAGTAATAACCCTTATACCTGAAAATGTTATAACATTTTGATAAATGCTGTCAGAATTATTATACAATAACTAAAATCAAAATGTTGGCAAAATGGCTATCTATAGTGCAGCCCCTTTAAAGCTTGGTACTTAAAACTTGGTGCAAGTACCAATGTTGCATGTTTCTCTAAATCTTGAAACTCTAGAAAAATCTGGATGTAAATTTTTAAAATCAGATGGAAATAACTGAAAATATATTTTGATTAAAAGTTTGGGCACTCACAACTCACCCCCTTTCAATCTTGGTCTGTAAAATTTGGTACACTTAAGAAATCCATTAGTACCTGTATATCTGTCAAATGTGGTATAATTTGGATACATACTTTGAAAACTAGACCAAAATAACTGACATTTAAAATTTGACAAAATTTAGTAGAATTTGTAAAATGTATTTATTTACTTGGTATTACTTGGTATGAAAGAACAGAAGAAGGCCAATGCCCATCGAGACTGTTCCCCACACAATGTGGGACCTTATTTATTTGTCATCCCTAATCCAAACATCTAGTTTGTTTTTGGAAACAGTGATACTAGGAGGCTCAACTAATTCCTGTGGCAAGGTGTTCCATACAGTAGAAGCCCTTACTGAAAAAAAGTTTCCCCTCTTGCTAGTTCTGTAACTTTTGACCTCAAACTGTTTGTTGTGTAGTCTTGGAACATCTCTCCTTTTGGAGAATGTTAGACCACATTTTTCCATGAGATCAAGTGAATTTATTAAATTAAAAACCATAAGCATATCTCCTCTTAGTCTTCTAGTCTGAAGAGAGAAGAGATCAGTAGCTTTTAATCTAGTCTGATAATCCAAATTTGTTAATCTGGGAATCATTCTGGTTACTTTCCTCTGAACTTGTTCAAGAATGGCAATATCTTTTTTTTAATTTGGATTCCAAAAAGTGGAGCTATAGTCCAGATCCGGTCTAATATATGCCCAATACAATGGGATAAGGCATTGTTCAGTGTGGTTAATAAAGGAATGTTTTATTTGCCTCAAAAGTCTATTGGTCATACAAGCAGATCTAACACAGTGATCACTTGACGTGAGTTTATTGTTGAAATATATACCTAAGTTTTTCTCACAGTTTGAAGAGTGAAGTGGAAGTCCATTTAAATGGTATATTGTTTTAGAATTATTTGCACCAAAATGTACTACTAAGCATTTGTCTTGATTAAACTGCATATGATTATCATTTGCCCAAAGTATTAATTTTCCCAAATCCTCCTTTAATGAGGAAATATTTTCTTGATTATTAACCTTACCCCCCAATTTAGTATCTTCTGCAAATTTAATGATGAAATTATTAGGTCCTGTTTGTAAATTACTAATAAAGAGATTAAATAGTGTTGGTCCCAGGACCGACCCCTGTGGCACACCACTTGTCACTCTTCCCAGATTAGACAAGGTGTCATTAATTCTAACTCTCTGGGAATGGTTTGTTAACCAGTTTAAGGTCCAGTTGACAATATCAGAAGACAAATCTAAACTGTGCATTTTAGTGATGAGTTTTTCATGTCAGACTTTATCAAAAGCTCTGCTAAAGTCCAGAAGAATTACATCAGAAGGGATACCTACATCTAGTAGAGCACTTATATTATTGTAAAATGATATCAGGTTGGTGGTACAGGAATACTTAGGAGTAAACCCATGATGGATTGAATCGTAAATTCTTAATTTTTTACAATGCTGGTCTATCAAAGACTTCATTACCCAGTCCATTAATTTACCAGCCACTGAGGTCAGGCTAATTGGGTGATAATTTTGCATAGAGCTTCTATTGCCTTTTTTGAATATTGGAGTAACTATTGCTGAATGACAATCATTTGGTGCATTTCTTTCTTGTAAAGATTTGTTAAAGATAATTGACAGCAGCATAGAGATTTTTGTAGAGGTTTCCATCAGAAACTATGGATGGATACCGTCTGGACCCGGACTAGTGTTTTTTTTTTTTTAATGGCCTGTAGAATGTCGGTTGGGTAAAACCTGTGATGATCTGCGTGTTGAACTTTAAATGTATTACTAGATGATTGCTGGGAAAAGACAGAACAGAAATATTTACAGTATTAAAGAGATTTGAAGTTTCAATGTCAGATAAGGGAGAACCATTGGTTATAATGGGACCAATGGTCCTTGATACACCCTTTTTGCCATTTATATAAGAAAAGAGAGACTTATGACAGTCTTTTGTGTGAGTTAATTTAAATTCCAGCTTATGTTTTGCCAATTTGATGGATTTTTTTCGATTTTTAACAGATAATCTATATTTGTACAATAGGGTAGTTTTATATGGAAGAGAACTTTTCTTAAATTTCCTAAAAAGTTTCATTTTTGTTTTAATCTAATTTTTGATTGACCTGTTAAACCAAGGGGGAATTTTTCCTTTGTTATTAAATTTCCTTTTAGATGGAATGAAAGTATTCTCCAAATGGTGTATGATATTTTTAAAAATGTCCCAAGCTTGTTGTGTTGTACAATTAAGGAAGTTAGATTTCCAATTTATGCTTTGTAAATATTTATTGATTTTGGAAAAATTTGCTTCATTATAATTTTTTGCATAATGTAACTTCCTTTGTATGGTTTTAATCTGTTGAATTTCAAAAAGAATAGAAGAATGGTCACTGGTTCCAAGTGGGTCCCATATTTGTAGATTGCTAATTTGTTGCTCTATATTTATAAATAATAGATCCAGAATGTTAGAACCTCGAGTGAGTTCGGTAACAAGTGTTGTAATCCAGTGCTAACTATCACATCTATTAATCTTCCCTCAGCATAAGACTGTCCTGAAAATGAGTCCCAATTGATATGAGGGAAATTAAATTCACCAAAATATTACAGTATCTTGGGATTCTGAGAAATGTGTAATCTCTTTAAATATACTAGTTGTATAATCAGAATCGGCAGATGGAGGTCAATAGATGTTATTGATAGTTATATAGGACTGCTCCTTCAATAAAATTTTTAACCCAGATACTTTCCAGGGGAAAGGGAGAACATACTTCAAAAGAAGGGATGTCATTTTGTATGTACATACAAACCCCCAAAACCTTGTTTGTCTAATTTATATTTGTGGTATAACTTATAGCCTGGAATTTCTCTGGACCAAATACAGGATGCATCCCACCAAGTTTCAGTTACTCCCACCACACCTATATTTAAAGTTTTACATTTGGCTTTGAGTTCTGTTAATTTGACTTGGTTTAAAGATCTTGCGTTCAAAGCTAGAAATTTACATTTAGTTGTAATGATATTTTGATGAGTATTCAGAAACTTGGGAATGAACCCATTGTCCTCCATTGCCTTTAGTTTAAACAATGATTTATGATGGTAGTAATACTTTTCCTCAGAAGTGTACTGTCCCTATGGCTAAGATGCAGACCATCCCAGCAAAACATGGAAGAACGGTCTGAAAATGATTCCCAGTGAGTAATACAGGGTATATCCTGCTTAAAACACCACTTTCTCAGCCATTCATTTAGGGCTTTGATTTTCTGTGTTATAGTAGATGTTGCTCTTGGGATGGGTAAAATTTCAGATATACAAACCCGGCATCCCCTGTCTAGTAGCAGGTTACATAATGCCAATTAGTCCTGTTGCAACTGGTTAAATGGGGTGTTATTTATATCGTTAACACCAGCGTGTATGATAACCAGTGGATTTTCCCCTGCATTTTGTAAAATTTTGGGCATCATGGAAGTAATGTCAGATACCCTGGCCCCACGAAAGCTAGAGCAAGTATAGTTGCTCTTATCGCTATTGCATACAGCCCTGTCTATATGCTTAATGATTGAATCTCCCAGGACAAACACTTGTTTTGAAATAGTACGGGTACAAGGGGCAGAAACAGTTGATTGTTTAATATAATCGGGAGTAATTGACTTGTTAGGTAGTGAATTGGTAAGATGAAACTTACTAGAGCGGGTATTAGAGGGTACTGACTCCTGATTGCAAAATTTTTTGAGCCTGTATTATCAACAGGGGGTGATACACAGGGTGAATCCTGTGTCGCCTCATTATTTAATCCAGCCAATTGCTCAAACCTATTATGAGTTTCAACAGGGGCACTATTACAGATTTGACCGCCCTTCCTTTTTTTATTGGTCTTGGTAACAATAGCCCAGTCATCGTTGTCACAAGGGGAGGGCGGATAGTCATCCACCTTATAAGAGGGGGCAGAAACAAAGGGTATACAAGTGCTAGGTGTTACAATTGCCTCCTCATCAGGAGACGCATAAGTGCTACCTAGAAGTGAAGGGGAGTGTTCATTAAGGTGAAGTTGTTCATCCATAAAGTCAATGTAGCTTTCCAATTCTCTAATATTGGTAGAAACTGGTTTAATATTAAGCAAAAATGCTATCTCTGCTTCAAGACTAGTGATCAGAAGACATTTAGTACATACAAGCTCAGTACCAAAGTTCCCCTCACTATACATCAAGCATTTAATACACTTTCTAAGTTCTCCTTCCATTTTTATTGATGTGTACCTACTGAGTAGAGGATGTGCTGGTGTTTTCTTTTCTAAATTGTTTGATGTCAGCAGTTTCAGCATGCCCATTGGACACAGCAGACATCCGCTTGCTAGAGGGGCAGGTTATAAGCCGAAAAACTGGAAGTAAGGGTCCATCCACATCCGGTTTCAGTGCAATGAAATTTACACAAATATGCCAATATCAGCAAGCTCTACAAACTGAAGGCTTAACAAGCCCTTATAAGGGCAAAAACACCACCAAACAACAGTGCCCTTAAGCAGAGAGGTGTTTTTAGGAGAGGAGGTATACTAGCCTATTGCTAGTCCTCCTAATTCCCACAGTGCTCTGCTGTTCACCAAGGAAACAGTGTCAGGCAAATGATACAAAACAGTATAGATAAACAAATATCCTTTTAAAAGCAATTATATTCAAGGTTTATCTCAGTATATTTGTGCACTACACCATCTCTCACCAGAAAGTTCTCTACACCAGCAGCAAAGCTGCCATTAAATGCCCCTCTCGCTAGAGGTGCAGATTATAAGCTGAAAAACCAGAAGTAAGCATCCGTCCACTTCCGGTTTTGGCACAAAGAAATTTACACAAATATGCCAATATCAGCAAGCTCTACAAGCTGAAGGCTTAACAAGCCCTTATAAGGGCAAAAACACCACCAAACAACAGTGCCCTTAAGCAGAGAGGTGTTTTTAAGGACAGGAAGTATACTAGCCTATTGCTAGTCCTCCTAATTCCCACAGTGCTCTGCTGTTCACCAAGGAAACAGTGTCAGGCAAATGATATAAAACAGTATAGACAAACAAATATCCTTTTAAAAGCAGTTGTATTCAAGGTTTATCTCAATATATTTGTGCACTATGCCACCTCTCACCAGAGGTTCACTACTCCAGCAGCAACTCAGTATTCTATTGATCTAGAGATCTGAAATTTGGATGTTTACTTGCTTATAGGAGTTCTAATGGTATGCCAAATATCATGACATTAGGACACATTGTTTCAAAGTGATAGGTGCTCAAAATCTGTCATTTTATTTTTTGAAGGCAATTTCATGAAAATGTTTTTCATATAACTCGGGTACCTTTGGAGCTAAAAATCTGAAACTAAGTACATATATAAATGTAGTAATAACCCATACATCTGCAAAATGTTGTAACATTTTGATGAATGCTGTCAGACATATACTAAAATAACTAAAATCTAAATGTTGACATAATGACTACTAATAGCACAGCCCCCCTTGAAGCTCGAGACTTAAAACATGGAGCAAATACCCATGCTAGATGTTTCTCTATACTTAAACTGTGGAGAAATTTGGACTTGATGTGTTAATATTAGATGGAAAGAACTGAAGATTACATTTTGATTAAATGTTTGGCCACCCATAACTGGAGTCCCTTTTAATCCAGGACTCTGAAATTTAGTACATGTGTGCATGCTATTAGTGCCAGCATACCATTCAAACGTGGTTTCATTTGGACATGTACTTTGAAAACTAGACCAAAATAACTGAAATTCAAAATTTGACAAAATTCCTCAGAATTTTAATGCATATTCTGCAAAATTCTGCAGAATTGTAATGATAATTGCACATGCATTCCACCTGCAGAATTTTATATTCCCCACAGCTCTACAGAATACCTGTCTTCCCACATGCCCATAGCCAATTTGACGTAATTGGGGGCAAAAGTAATCTCCATAGCTGTATCAATGTACTGGATAACAATTCCCCACTGAAACTGAATGTATTGCATTCAAGTCCACACTTTGCCATATCTACCAGCATATCTGTGGGGGGGGGGGGGAGGCTGACATAGTTAAATCTCTGTTTCAAAAAATGTTCTAAGGCCAACAGACCATAATTGTGGGGGACATCTGTATACAATGATTCCATGTCATAGGTCACAAGTAAACTCACGCCCTTGACATGGATATCTCACAAAACATTTAAAATATTTCTTGTGTCCTATAGATGCAATCTCTAGTTACTCACAATCAGTTTTATGTAGCAGTCTATATATTGTGTCATGAGTTCCATCAGACTGCCCTCAACAAAAGTAATTGGCCTTCCTGGGGGCTTTTGTAAGATCTTATGTACCTTTGGCAGCATATAGATGACAGGTCATATGGGATGATCCACCGTTAAAAGTCCTCTTGTTTTGTCATCAATCCAACCAGCTTTATAACATGCCGTGATGAATGCATATAAATGCATCCACTCTCTTCTTAACAGCTATTGTTGGGTCATACAACAGCTTTTTGTACACTTTTTGGTTCTTTGATTGTCTATAGACTTCACCTATAGTACATAGACACTTGTGTCCATAAGAACTACACTCTCACCATTATCTGCTGGCTTTATAGTAAGGCTGGCCTTACTGGAAAGTTGTTTTATAGCAGTCCACTCTTCTGATGTTAGATTATCGAAACTGTCATTCATCCTATTTTCATAATACCTTTCCAAGCCAAATTCACAGGCCTTATTAAATATTATGACAGTGCCATTCATGGAGGAGGGGTGGGGGTGGGCAGGGGGTGGGCAGAATGCTGATTGCTTGGTTGGCAAATCCCATGAGGCATTTACCTCTTGGGTATCTGTGCATGTGCTGTTCCCCTGTACTTCATTATTAGTTGGAAGGCACATACTCATTAGTGTGAAAAAAACACTTTAAATTCAGAATGTGAGTACATTTTTGCAAATCTAAATAGGTGCCAGATTTGTTAACTCCAAGTGATAGTACTAAAACTCAATCATTTATTCAGAACTTTTAAGTGAGCTTCACTCAGTTTTTCATGTGAAATGCTAACCACATTAATTGCCAGTTCTTGTGTGGTGTCTGTGACTCAAATGTTACCTTCTTCTTGTATTATTCACACCAGCTTGCCCCTCCCACATTCCATGCGGACATCTGATGCTCACAGTTGTGAAGACATCAGGAGTCAGTATAGTGCAGTGGTTTAGGGTTCTAAGCTGCAAACCTGGAGACCTGAGTTTGAATCCCACAGCTCCCACTTGCATACTGTGTGACCCTGAGCAAGTCACTTAAGTGCCTTGTGCTCCCAGGTTGCACATGTAAATAAGCTATAGTGTGTCTCTTCTGGTTAAAAAAAAAAAAAGATGTCACTGGCATGTTCCAGCGTGACTCAAGCTGTAATCATGCCTTGCAGCATTAGGGGTTACTGTGCATCATACAAACAGATGAAGAAGCCAGCAAAAGAAGGCCATTTGGTCTATCAAGTCTGCTCAGATTGCAGGGTCCACAGCTTTAGCTACTGTCCCTGCCCTCCCTCCTCCTCCCCACTCCTCCATTCTCCCTACCCATTATCTGTACATCCCCTATGCCTATCCCAGCCTCTTTTAAAGCTGCCCACTGTCTTCAATGAGATGACCTCTTCCAGCAGTGCATTCCAAGTGTCCACCTCCCTCTCTGTGAAGAAGTACTTCCTGACCTCCCTCCTAAACCTCCCACCCTCCAGCTAAAGACTGTGCCCCCTCGTGTTATGCTTGTCACTCAGCTTAAAGAAACTCTCTTTATCAACCTTATTTATCCCTTTCAAGTACTTGAAGGTCCCAATCATGTCCCCTCTCTCTCACCTGTTTTCCAGAGAGTACATGTTCAGTGCCCTCACCCTCTCCTTGTATGCCTTACCCTGCTGACCAACTGTCATCATTGTAGCCCTCTTCTGGACCTTCTCCAGCAGGATAATGTCCTTTTTGAGGTGTGGGCACCAGTACTGAACTCCATACTCTAGATGAGGCTTTACCAGTGACCTGTACAAGGGTCGTACAACCTCCTCTCTCTCCTTCTATTGATCCCCCTAGATATGCATCCCAGCATCATGTTTGCCTTCACTGCTGCTTTCTTGCACTGCATGGCATGCTTCAGGTCACTAGTAATCATCACTTCCAGGTCTTTCTCCTCCTTTGATGCAAATACTTGAACTCCACCCAGGGTAGTACTCTGTCCTAATAATGCATGGGGTGCTGTCAAGTCTCACTAAGAGACACACCTCCCCTGATAAGGCAGGGTTTCAAATTCAAAGGGAATTTAGTTAAATTTTAATTTTAAGAACTGTTTAAAGTTCTCTTACAAAAAGGACATTGGTGAAGGGGGCGAGGGGACAGGGAACGAGGTGGATGCCCTGAAAGGATGTTAACAGAGAAACCCAAAAGTTATTTTTAAGTCCCAAGATATATAAATTGGAAGGCTAGAGGGAAACAAGGAACTTCAAAGATTTAACAAAAGCACAATCACAGTTTACATGTTCAAATTTTTGTTGTTTGCATATAGTTCATTATGACCGCATAGTAGCAACATAAAATGCATAATTATAATACAGTTTACTAGACCACAGCTTGAATAGTAGTAGTGGTAGTTGTAGTAGTAGTAGCAGTAGTAGTAGTAATAGTAGTAACAGTAGTATTAGTAGCAGTAGTAGTAGTATTAGTAGTAGTAGTAACAGTAGTAGTAATTGTAGTATTAGTAGCAGTAGTAGTAGTAATAATAGTAGTAATAGTAGTATTAGTAGTAGTAGTATTAGTAGCAGTAGTAGTAGCAGCATTTTATTCATGAGACATGAACAATGCATATCTCATGAGCTAACACTTATTTTCAAGAGATGCCTTGACAACAGAGGATTACATAGTTTCTTAGTTACAGGGTTACATAGTTACATAGTTACATGAATTACGTGGTTTTCATGGTTGCATAGAGTACATGGTTTTCATTGTTGTGTAGTTCATTTATGTACAGTGACAGATCATATAACAAGAATCTTGGTAGAAAGATGCAGAAGTTAGCCGAGTCAAAAATGACAGAGGCTGCAATCAGGCAGTGGGATCCAGTCCGATATCCTGTGGTGGGAGTGTGGGGAAGGGGGAGAGGGTGGCAATGGGGGGGAGGGTTTTGCATGTCTGTGTAGAGTAGAGAGAGGTAGGAATGGGGTTTGGCTTACCTGGGGGCAGAGCCTGGGCAGCATGATCTAGGTGAGGATGCTAGTGATTGGAGCCAGGCTTTGATATTATTCCATTAGATAGATTTGCCATGTGATCTCAGGTGTTTTGGCAGACTGTTCCAGATTTGGGGTTCTTTGTAGCAGAAAGAGGAGTGATCTATTTTAGTTTTTAATGTGGGGATCTTGAGTTCTAGGGTGGAGGCTGATCTTAGGCCATTGTTTGGTGACTTTACTTTGATGTTCTCTTATATAGTCTGGAAGCTTACCCTTGAGGTACTTTGTTATTAGGCTTGAGATGTGGAGTTGTCACCTGAGGTCTAGTGGAAGTCATTTTAGGTTTTGGTATAGGGTTGAGAGAATGTTTCCTTCACATAATGGGTCCTCAGTCGAACTGTTAGTTCATACACCATCTTGTATTTAAGGTACCAACATTTTCTATCCATGATTCCTCCCTGGTTAGTAACAGATGTTTCCACCCAATGCCCCTCCCCTTTGGGGGTTCACTCTTATCCAGGTCATAGAATTGTAAAGAGGAAACTTGATGCCTCTCACCAATAAAATGTTTAGAATACTACACCTTGGACTGACATCTAATATCTTATTTATAACCTGAGATCCTCTGGCATAAGGGGCAACTAGATTTGCACACATATACTTTATCACAAGGGCACTTTAATTAGTAACCCACATGCGTGATGAAACACATCATTCTCTGCGTAATTTTTTTTATTCCTATGTGGGTTATTAATTGTAAACAGTCTATGGGTGTTAGAGCATTACGAACATGCTCTGCAGAGAATATTTTCCACTGGTGGTAGGCCAAAGGTGAAAACCTCTTTCTTCTTGTTTCGTAGTAATACCTGAAGGTACTAACTTATCTTGCAGTGTGGAACTGTATTTAGCAACCACCGGTGGAGGTGTATAGCAAATAGCCTCTTTTCTTTCTCAGTGGAACTTAATATGTGCCAATGGTTCCTTATGATTTCACCTACCTTCCCAAATCTTGGAAAAAATAGGGTAAAGAAGTCAGTTCTTTGTAGTACTCCCTGTCTTGTTCTTTCCCTCTGTTGTGATAAGGAAGGTCTTTTTATAGATTATATCTGTCTGCTGAGGTATGTAAACTCTTACTGAGAAAGCTCATTTCTGCAAATCTGGATGTCATTTTTTTCTCTTCCTTCTCAAATTCTTCATCCTCTGAACAGTTTCTGTGTACCTTCAGAAACTGATCGTACAGAATGATGTTGGACAGTCTCTGAGGGTAGCAGCTATTTTTTCTCAGCAACATATTTATTTTACTTGTCTTACACTAAAGATAGCTGCAAACCTTGTTATGAACATCAATTTCAAGATCCAAATATGGGATCCTTTCTTGTCTAAAGTCAAATGTAAATTTCAGGTTTGAGTTACATGAGTTTACATAACTGAAATTCTCTAAGTGCATCAGAAGAACCTCTCCACACAAACACTAAGCCATCTGTGTAATACTTGTAAACAATAATCTGGTCAAATTGTTGATTCATCATACTATCCAAGATGCACTGTGTCTCAAAATGATCCCATGTAAAGGTTTGTATATGATGGAGCCATTGTTGATCCCATTACCTTTCTCTTTATCTGCTGGTAATAGATTTCTTGAAACCTGAAATAATTTCCATCACCACAATCCCAGCAAGTTCTATTAGATACTTGATAGGGAGTATACTTCCAAACCCTCTTTGTGAGGCATCGAAGTATAAAGGTCTGCTACATCTATACTAGCTAAAATTACACCATCACTATTCTAAATAGTGTCATTTAAATGTTCTGAAACATATGTAAATATGTTGGCATGCTTTTCGCAAAATTGATGATGTAGAAATCCACTAAGATCGATATGGGCTCCAAAATGAAGTTCAGACCAAATGCTACTGGTCTGCCTGGTGGTAGCTGGATACCCTTATGAATTTTTGGCAGGCAGTAGAATACTGGAGTTACTGGATGTTAGGTTCTATCTAGGCCCTCAGCATCTCAGTTCTCTATCCACCTTGCCCTTGCTCCTTCATTTATCAAATCTGCAAACTGAGGGATTGATCCTCAATGGGAACACAGCCACTCTGCACCTGTGGGAAGACCCCTATGCACAGGCTGTGAACCTTTGAGGCACCCCTTAGCATCCACAGCTTGGCTGCATGCCCTCTCCATGCCCAATCCCTTGCCACACTGACAGCTCCACAGTGGGGTGAGCTGGGGGTTGGGTATACAGTCGCACCCCATCCACAGAGCTGCTGGGGCAGTGCCCATGGCTGGTAGAGAAGACAGACACCATGTATCCCCAGGGGCTGCCATAGCACCTATGTACCCCTTTCTGCCTGGTCATCCATGAAAAAATGGTCCAGAATGACCCCTGCTCCACTGGACCCCAGCCCTGGGAGCATATGTACAGGGCTCAGGGTGTCACTTGCTTCAGCTGGTGACTACCGGAAATTTGCAAGCTGCTGACAGGGGATATGGCAGCCTGTGGAGGACTGACTCATGCTGCCATAGCCTGTCGACTTCTGTGCTGTATGGAGTGGGGATTCTACTGACGTACCAGTTCATAACAATCTGATTGGATGCCCAGGAATGCTAGCCATGGCACTCCTAGCACTGCCCACAGATCCTGCTGGGGGTGTGGGTTGGGGCTGTGGATTGCACCTGTCCCCAAGTGGTCCTGGGGTGCATAATGGCACAGAGGGGATTTGCTCATTTTGACTTATGTGGCTCAAGCTCTTAGTTTTAAGCTCAGGTAGGTGATCCCCTTAGCTTCACATAGTTGATTGTTGTCATAGTTGTCTCAGAACCTCAGCCCCATAGTCTTTGATGTTCAGTATTGCAATCCCTTCCCATTTATCAGCTGGTTTTATGATTAGAAAAGGGTCTTTATGCAATTCCTTTAATGCCTGTCTCTTTATACCACAGGTTTTGAGTGGTATTATCATGTTCCTTGCTTCTTTTAACAGGTGTTCAGCATTATTTGTAACACGCATTCATTAAATCTCAATATAATGTGGTACAGGGCCTGGTGGTAGTTACTGACATTTTATCTATAGTGATGTGTGAAGCTGGAAACCGTCACTCCATGAATTAATTCACAAATTCGCCTCATTTCACAAGGTTATTCTGCCTTGCGAAGTCCAAATTTGCAGTAAACTGATCATTTAGCAAAACAAAGTTGGTGACTTCACTGGTGAAGTTTGGTACAGAGGTGAAGTTTGCAATGTACCATGTTGCTGAAGCAAGCTGTCTGCCATGAGGAGGCTGTCTTCAGTGCAGTCTCCTGAAGACAGAGTAAGAGAGGTCTATGTATGTGTGTCTGAGAAAAAAAAACCTTTTAATTTACATTGCAAAACCAAACTTTTTGAATGCAAATTGCTCACGAATTGTTCTAGAGGGTCTTGTGCTGTTAGATTTGTGGGTTTTTTTTCTGATAATTTACTTTACAGTAATGGTTTCTGTTTTGTCAGCTCTGTGAAGCAGTAGTGTGGGGGAAGGTAGGTGTACTGTAAAGTAAGACAGCCCAGAAAGATCCAGAGCTTTTTTGTCTAAGTGGGAGATTTTTGTTATATTTTGGTTTTCTCACTCTTTCTTGTTCATCACCATTTTGATCTGTAGACATAATATCCCTAGAAAAATTGTTGGGGTGTGTACAACACCCCAAAGTCACCTCTCAATTTAGCCATGGATCCAAATACACAATTTAAGTCTGATAATCATCAAAAAATGCACCAAAAATGTACCTCCTCTTGGACTATAACCATACCAAGTTTTAGACACATTCGACAAAATGTTACCAAGTTACGCCTAAAGAAAACAAAAGGAGTAGTCGGTGGAAGTCATTTTGTGTACCCCAGAAGGAGAAGTTTCAGGTGAAGCTGCAAGGCGAAGTTACTGAATTTCCTATTAAATAGAAAAAATTTGCAAAATGATCCACGGAGGTGAATTTGATGACTTCACCTTAACTTTGCCTACGTTTTAAAACTTTGCAGCATCTCTGTTTATCTAGAGCCTATTTCTCAATTGCAGCTCTGTTTCAGAGAGAGTCTGCTCCTTATCACTAAAGTGATCCCTAAACCCAGTTCTCCTAAAGAACTTTTGGAGATCAAGTTTTATGTGGAAAATGTCTATGCATGTGGAGGGTGCATCGGACAGGCCCTTCAACAGTACTGACAACTGTCTATAACTTAGTTGCTTCCCTGAGAAGTTGACGACTGGAGCATGTCTGTTCCCATAGTTGTCTATTCTTGTTCTCCTGTGCTTTTCTCTCTGTTTTCTTTTTTTTTTTTGTCTCTTACTGTATTTTTGCTGTGCCTCTTGTTCCTGGTTTTGGTGCACCTTGTGTCAAAGGGCCCACTCCACACACCACTCCTAGCTCATCTGTCCCACTCTGGCCTATAGTTTCTTGGTCTGTGCTGCTGTCTGTAACCTTTCCCTTCAGAATAGACTATTTCCTCTGGTGTCTCCCTTAAAAAGGCTTCCATTGATTGTCACTTGCTACTTTTATTCTCACCTCTGCTTTCCTCTGAACTACTGGTATTTGAGAATGCTTTTTTAGTGTTGCCTTTGCATCCAGGATTCTATTCCAATTGTAAACATGTGTATGCAACAGATGTAAGATTCAGATCTCACTGATAAATCAGCCATTACAGACAATGATATGTCTACTGTTCAAAGATGAAATTTGTTTCACTAGTTAACTCATCATAGCATTTATTTGAACAGTAGACTTGTAATTGTCTGTATGGGCTACTAGCACGTCTTCAGAATGCCAGAGTAGTGTGATTTCATTGCCTCCCTCAACCAGCACTTCTGATCCATTTGACCACACTCAAATCAAGCTTAGAAGTGATACTTCAAAAAATTTCTACCCTATAAAAGAAACAAAAATAAAGATGGAAACCCAAACTAGTACATCCACATGGCCCAAAAAACCTCAACCAGTTAAAATCCTAACAGGATAAGCACTTCCCAGAATGCCGGTACATACCATTGTATCCTTGATCTCTCTGGTGCTGTCCACACTGAACAATCCCAGTCATAGGCTGCAGTAGCTGGAAACGTTCCATGTCTGACTAGCCCTTCTCTGGTATGCTGTCTTTATTACGCTCTCTCTGGGCTCCTCAAACTTGACTGCCGCTACTTGGCTGCATGTTGATCTCCAGGCTGCTGCATACCTCCACTCAGTATGACACCTCTTAGCCTACTGAACTAGTACGTTCACAATCTACCTTGCTAGCACCTCTCAGTCCTGCAATTGTCCAGTCAGCATTTTTTTCACAGGGTAATGGCTGAATCATTGAAAAGCATGTGGGTGTTATGGTAACCATGAGGAAAAGATGTGGAATGAATGGGCATGGCACAAGAAAGTGCTAATTTAAGTGTAAAACGTAAACTAATAGTAATAAATATTTAAAAATAATGTGTGGCATTCATGAGTTGGAGACTATTGCATACATCGACTTTGCCATGGGTATGGGTGTGATACAGAATTTTTCTGTATTTGTTGATCTTTGACCTCATTGAACTCACTTGGTTCAATGAAGTTAGACATGAACTAATACTGAAAAATTCTGTATCACACCCAAACCCATGGTGTATCCTTTATCCTTATAGCCTAGGGTATCTCATCTGTATTTTTTAAATTTCCTCTGTTTAAGACCTTTCTCAAACCTTTCTAAGTCTTTGTTAGTTTTGTCTATAAATTCAAAAATGCCTTCTACTCAGTAATCATCTTTAACTGTTCTTGTAGTTTTTCTGTTTCTAGATAAACAGATTTTTTTCTCCTCAGCTGTAACTTCAATTACTGCCAGCATGAAGTCAATTGAATACTTTGAGTAAATAGCTCCCCATCTCTCACTAAGCTTCTGAGAGTAAAAATCTCTACTATTTTTCCCTACCCCTTCTACCTGTTTATTGTCCACATGATTTTTTGAAGCGGCTTTCTCATCCTGTTGAAATCTGCCTTTTTGAAGTCTTGTACCCTTACTGCATTTGTTGCTATTGTGGTCCCTTTCTGGACCTCCAGTGCCACTACTCTGTGATCACTGAAATAGAATGGTTCCATGACTCCTGCAATTTGGATCCTCTCACTGTTGGTGGTGGTGTTCGTATGTTCATATGTGTGCACCAGATTCAACAGAGCCTCTTCCCTGGTTGAGCACTGAACTAGCTGAGTTAGGAATACCTCCTGGCATGCATCCACCAGGAGCAGATTCCTAATATTTGCCATGATTTCCAGACCACATCTGGCATATCAAAGTCCCCCCTACTACTACTACCACCTCCCTAGAGTTGGTCTCTTCCTAAGCATCTCTCCCAGTTCTTTGTCTTCCTCTTGATGTTAACCTTGTGGTCTGTAGACAACTCAAATCCTGAACTTGTTTCCCATTCCATATCACTGCTAAGGCCTACAGTTTCTATTTTTTCTGAATCTCCAAGGCTGTCTGTCTTAGTTGCCTTGATCCCTTTTTTTACATACAGTGCCACTCCCCCTATTTTGATCTGTCCTTCCTAAACAGTGAGTACCTTGATATGGTCATGTCCCAGTCATGGTTCCTAGTTGCCCACATCTCTGTGACAGCCAGAAAGTCAATGCTTCCTTCTGTGACAATCTCCTGAAGTTCGGGCCTTTTGTTGCAAAGACTCCTCGAATTGTTGGACATCATTTTCCAACATCTATCCCTAACCCTTCCTTTTTATGTTACCCTGATTGTACTTGATTACATTGCACTGGATGATGTGGGGGAGGCCAGCAAGGTTTAGGACATCAGATGTGTATCTTGCCACTTTGACTTCCTCCTCATTAGTTAAAACTAGCTATATGCTATGCCAGGTTTTCTTTCCCCCTGCCTTCCTCATTGGGATGTAAGTTATTCCTTTTGAACTGCAGAATCTGCATTCCCCCCTCCCAGTTCGGATTTGGACTACCTGATCCAAATATTCTAGAGAAGCAGCTTTTCCTAGAAATAGAGAACATGATGGAGCAAGAACCCTTTGATTATTTCCCAAAGACAAATCAACAAATAGATCTGAGTTATTGTCTCTTCTCTGAATTAAACAATAACAATTGAAAACTGCTTTGCTTTTTCTAAATAAAATTAAATAAAACCTTATTACCAAGCATAATTTAGACTTAAGCTGCTGTTTAGTCAGTAATAAATTACGTGTGCCTTACTTTGAAATAGTTTAAAGATAAATTTAAAACAAGAATGATTAATTATGTATTTTTTCAAAGTATGTTTATGATCTTTTTTAGAAGACTTACTTCAAAATCATATCAAGCTTCTTTTCAATATTAAGCCATATCATTAACATTTTACAGTTTAAAAAATATCTTCTTTGGTACTTGTGTAGAATGGTGAAATTTATTTGAGGAAGTAAAAGAGAACACATTTTTTTACTAAGTCAGAAGGTTTCCTGTTAGAACGCAGGCCTAACCACAAGGTACTTTCTCTATAGCAACAAGAGCTTCAGAGCTAGCTACAGAGGTTTCAAATGTTACAAACCACTCTGCTATGAAGTACGACTGTGACATGACATTTCACTTCTAAAAAAATACATTTCTGGCACCTATTGCAAATGTAAGTTTTTATCACGGGACATGTCTAAAAAGTATAACTAATGCATTAATTATACAATCTGGAATGACAACATAGCAGGATAAATATAAAAAACACTTATCATGCTTTTAGAAAAGTACAAAAAGTGTAATTATTACACAAGTATGGGTTTTTGAACATGAGGTCCATCAGGTGCCTTCCACCCAAAACATATACATTTAAACCCCATTTGAGCCAATGTAAGCAGAAAAGAGGAAGGAGCTGTGACACCATGTCCTTCTGCTTCGGACCTCACTTGAGACTTCAGATTATGAGTCTGTGTGGTAAGAGTTGCTTTTATCTCTGACATTAGGAGCAGAAAAAAGATGATCCTTGCATTTTCATTTTATTTTTATTTTCTGTATGATTGTATTTAAAAGTAGGAGCGAATTCTTCTCCAGTTAAAAATATATTGTTTGCTTGCATTGCTGATCAAAATAATGTTAATTCTGTGTACAAGTTTTAAGTAAAGAATTGAGACAATATGACATTTCCTGGTATTTATTTTCAATTAAATATTTTTACTTTTAAAGTTGCTGACTAACAATGTAGGGGTAAACCTTAATTGTGGCTATTGGTATATAAGTTATACAAATATATAAAAAAAATAACTACAAAGGTTTAGGATCAGGTAATTTTAATCAGGCAAATAGATTAGACCATGCTTGAGGCAGGGTGGTTATAATTGGACAAGCATCCATGTGCATCATTAGCATACCCAGTTAGGTTTCACCCTATTCAAGCTAAATTTCTGAATAGGGTGGTTGTTCCCACCGGTTCCAAGAGATTATTCCAGGAACACAGAAAAATCCTTGGAAGTTGGGTTTGGGAACCAGACCCAGTAATTACCCTGACACTTCAGAACAGCCTCAAATCCCTCCAGGTTGGGCTTCAGTCACCAAGGAAACAAAATCTCCTCCCTGCACCAATCATTTAGCTATGCACTGAATTGAAGCACATGGAACTGTTCCCTTTAATTCAGGCACAGCTATGCAAGTGTCTCAGAGAACATCACCGCTGCTGCTTTCTCCTTTGCTACCTTTCTCAGAACTCAGAAATTTGACTTCACCTGCTGTATACTCAAGCTGTTCAGATCATTCGTGCCCATAAGCAGAATTAGATCTGGCCTTCCCTCCCCCTCTTCCATGAGTTCTGCCACCCTGGAAAAATGTGCACCTTTCTTTTACCCCATTTCTCATCAGATCCACTCCCTGGCATGCTCTCCAGCAGTGCCTGCCTGCTGGGCATGCTGGTTCCCTTTTCGCCTGTGGGGGAGATTGGAGAACCTTTTGTTGCAATGTGTGAACCTAATGTTGGTGCACAGTCCTGGTTCCTCAGTCTCTCATATCACTGTTCCACCCATTTCTCTGGCCTGTGGTGGCCCTGTCAGTAACTGTGGCAGTAGTGCCCTGTGGGGCTTAATGGCTGTAGTTCTCAAGAGGACTATTCAGACCTTGCAGGTTCCAGTTTTGTTCTTATAGCCTGGAACCTCCTACAGTTGAGACAGTGGCCTAGCGCCCAGAACACACTCTGGTTCACCACTGTCCCACACTCCCTGCACTCACCCCGCCTCCCACCAATGTGTCCCCACTGCATAATTGTTTGTTTATACTGTATGTAGCTTTGTGTTGGTATTAGTGTGTTTCTTTCAGTACCTCCTAGAACTCAGTCTCCGTGCACTGTTTTTGCTTTTCACAGTATGTGCTATTTGGCAATACAAGATACATAACCCTAGAACCCCCTAAACAGCCTGTCTTACTCAATTATAATTTGTTCTGTAAGACTACTCCAGATAGGGTGTTTCTCAGATTCCTTTACCCATCCTGCCTTGCCACTTACAACTGTACTAGGAACTACCTACAACTTTCAGCATTCCCTGCAGAACTGATTATCTGAATTCAGACTATCCCGCACCAAGGAAATAATTCATTGTTCTATTCTTATATAAATAAGAATAAAAATAATCAAAGAACTGTGGGTCCACTTGTACTAAATGTAGAAACTATAACTAATGACAGGGAGATGGCAAATCATTTTAATTCATAGTTTTGTTCAATATTTAATACATCTAGATCTAAATAGGTCAACATACATTGTGATATCATACAGCATTTCTCTAAGTTAGAAGTCTTGGCAGTATTAAAAAACATCAAGGGGGATACATCATCAGGACCCAATAATGTCCACCCAAAATTCCTGAGACAGCTGGCTGATGGTGATGTGTTTACTTACCCACTTATCTTACTGTTTAATACATCTTTGGAAAGTGGTATGGTCCCACTGGACTGGGGGAAGGCACTGGTGATACTTCTCCAAAAAAGGTACAAAAAGTGTCTCAAACTATAAAGTAAGTCTATAAAGAGATTATTAAAAAAATCCAAGTTATGGAATATTGAAGCACTAGGTGCAGAGGATAGTACCCAACATGGTTTTAAAAGAGGCTAGTTGAGTACAACTAACTTGATTGCCTCCTACAATCAAGTTAGTGTAAGTTTGGACTTAGGGAAACTGGTGGATGTCATCCTATTGGATTTGGGAAAAGCACCGTATTCAGTACCCCATGAACTTCTAATTGTTCAATAATGTTAGATGGGCTTTAGCAAGCAAATTGTTAGATGAATTTCTGAGTGACTGTCCGATCGCATCCAGAAAGTAAAAATAAATGGTGAGCTCTCCAGGATTAGCCTTGTGGGAAGTGAGGTTCCTCAGGGTTCAGTTTTGGGTCCTTCCCAGTTTGGTTTATTTAAGAGTGACATAAATCAAAATGTGTCCTATATGCTGTTAAGTTCACCAATGATACGAAACTATGGGGTGAAGTTGATACAGCAGCAAAACTTAACTCACTGACTAGTGACTTGAAATCCATAGAGGACTGGGCAACATTGAATAAAATGATTAGTTTAACCCTGAAAAATGCAGCATTCAGCACTTTGGTAGGAATAATCCTAACTATTTCTACGTTATGAATAATGTACAGCTATGCACTGAGTACAAGGAGAGAGACCTGGGTATACTTATAAATAATAAAGTATCCCATTCAGATCATTGTATTCAGGTATCTAGAAAAACAAATGTTCTTCTAAGGTCAATCAGATGCTTGTTCATTTCTCAAAACAAACAGTGTTTGTTACTAATTTATAAAACCTATATTGTCCCACATCTAGACTTTGGATCACCATTTCTGAGCCCCACCTTAAGAAAGGCTATAAACCTTACAGGAAAAAACTCAGAGAAGAGCAACAAAAATGATAAGGCACATGGAACATGAGAGCTATGATGACAGACTAGATTCTTTAGGTTTATTTCGTTTGGAAACTAGACAAGAAAGAGGTGATTTGCTGCTCTTATGTAATACCTTAAAAATCCTGATCTAATGTTTCAGTATGATTTACCATTCAAAAATAGGACTACAAACTTAAGATCACATGACAAACAATTGGTGGTTCCAAGGGTTAATACCAATATGAGGCAAAACTTTTTCTCAGTACATGCTGCCGACTTACGGAATAAACTTCCAGTCGATTTAGTAAATAAATCTTTATTCATTGGTTTTAAACAGGGGCTAGATGATTATCTAAAAGCAAATAAGGGGCTGTACTAATTTATCCACTAGGAGTAGAAGGCAATCTAGATGGGCCATGTGGCCTCCTTTTGCCTGATGTTACCAAGTAAACTGCAAACTCCCCCTGCAGATGTATGTCACTGGACACCTGGACACCAGGGATGCTTGGAATGTGGCTGGCTTTGAGGAGGTGGTCATTGTATTGCTAGTTATGGGGCAGGTGAGGGAGGGAGTGACACTTAATGCCATGGACTGCTTGCCACAGTGGCTGGGTGAGGATGGGGCTACCACTTGATGCCAAAGACTGGTAGAGGGGTAATGTGAGAGACCACCATGGACTGTTTGCACAGGGGCAAGGTGCAGGAGGGGGTATAGTTATAGCAAAATGCCATGTGTGCAACTGATAAATCCAAATGCAGATTCTAAAAGACACCTGTACTCTCACCAAAGAAAAAGTGCACTCCAGGCTAGGATGCTAGTGCTATAGCTTAATTGTAGGGAACCATCTCAAAAAATGCAGTACCTTGGTAGCCTCGAAGTGCCAGGGTATTGTTTGCTTCTGAGCCATCTCCCTACAGTTTAGCTACTAGCATAAATTTTTGTCTAATAGACCTGTGGAGTGAATAAATTCACAATTCTGTAGCATCCTTGACTGGAGTGTGCTTTTCCTTTGATGTGAGGTAGGAGTGATCAGATTTTTCAGAATCAGTCCTGTTGCATCTGTCAGATTGTCAGAAATTCTGATTCAGTTTCCATTCCAATGTCTGCTATAGGGTCAGAATTGTAGTCTGAATTAGAATTAGAATTTCCCAATTCCACATTCAAATACAACATAACCCTCCCCTGCCTCACAGTGTACAGAATAAGGCCAGAGTAAACATACAAGACCTTCCTCTTTTCCATCCTAGTTTTGCCTCCCCCCTCACCTTGCTGATGCTGGTGGGCATCTCTACCTTGGCTGTGCTGGTGCATGGACTGGAGTCTCTCCTAACTGATGGTTGCTGCTGTGTTTGATTGATTTGTTGCCAGTGCTGTACCAAACCCAACCAATGCCAGCATTCCATGACCCAGTGCACACACACGTCATTCTTTTCTCATTATAAGTTTCATTGCGAATTCATCATACACACAGAAAATGCTAAAGAGAAACTTCTTTTTATTTTTCCATGTAAGAAACACTAAGTAACAGGGTAATATTAAAGATGTGACAGTTGCAACTATAGAACTTGTGGGGAACAAAGGGTTTCATGCACGTAACACATAGAGGGGTGTAAATAACAGTCCATGCAAATCAGAATAAAAGGCGAATATTAAATGTCATGCCGTACTATGGCTGGTGATACATAACTCTATGCAGAATTTCAGTACATGTACGGGTGGGGTGGGGGGTAAATGATCAATAAAAGGATGACTGACTCAAAAGTAGTTATGCTGGGACTGAGGGCAGATCTTTGAACTGTCCTACTGTAAATGTTGTGATTGTTCCAAAGTTGGAGACCAGACTCGCAGGTATCTATTAGGGCCTGTTTGCTATATAGGACATTCTCTCATATTGTGCAAGCTTCCTGATTGCAACCAGCCATTCTTGGGGGAATACGGAAGTATCAGAATGCCATCTTAGGAGCAGCTGACGTTTTGCTTCCAAATCTGCCGGAGGACCCAATGGCATGCATGGGAATCAAGGAGGCATATTGTGGAGTCATTACATAAGATCCATAGGGGTGGGTCATTTGGGAAGGCAGAATTCAGATCTGAGCTACAGAATGAAATAGCTACCAGCCAATAGGAGGCCACCAATGGACACTACCAATGAATGTGAAGGAGTGATCCAGGTGATTGTTTGCACCTCCAGCACAGGCTGTTTTGAATGGGCCCCATTTGTGTAGAACTACTGGGATAGGGTACTACCTGAAAGAGCTATAGATTCTGCCACTGTACTGTTTAAGAAATGTAGTCCTTCCAGTGATTTGAAAGAATAACATCTTCCTTTGAGGTGGGTCGTAGAGGCTACCTTGATGGGAAATAGTGGGCCTGAGTTGCAGGTAACAACAGAAGCTTTCTTTAGGGAGGAAAACTTCTGTGGCTATGTGCTAGAACATGTCCATTGTCCCCAGTTTTGTAGCTAGAAACTGTTGTACCATTAGGATGCCCTTGTTATACAAGGATTCCTAGTACAGAGATTTTTTGATTTTATTTATTTTAGTGACTGGTAACCGGTTAAGGCCTGCTAGGCACAAGTGCCTGTTTTAAGGGGTGACCTGAAAGAACTGGGGGTTAAATGACTTGCTCAGAGTCACACGGTACACAAGTGGAGGTTGTAGAAATCAATCCCAGGTCTGCTGTGTGTACCAAGCTTATTCACAGCTCGTTACTCTAACCTCTAGGCTATACTGCCAGTCCCATCAATCTGTATATGTGGGTTATTCTACAGGGTTTTCACTTGCCTAGAGAGACCGCCTTTCATTTGTGTTTATGGACCAGTTAATTCCATGTTTTTTGGGTGAACACATGTGTAATGGCTAACCAGTGGGAAGGCATGACCTTGTTCTAGTGGGTCTCCCTCAAGGTGGGAGTGCACACCCCTCCCGTTTTTGGTGGATGCCCGATGCCTGGAGTTGGGTCCACAACCAGAGAAGGACATATCTACAGTACCTAGTCTGCCTGGGATATGCATGTTTTGAAGGCTGAATCAATCTTCCCTTCCTGCAGGAAGGAGAGGAGCAGTTTCTTGGGTCTGTGGAAGCAGAGTTTGGGAATATTAGGGGACATGTTGTTGAGGCAAGAAAGGATTTTTGCGAAGGCTATCATCTTGAAAGCTGCTATCTTCCATCCAAATGTAAGGTTAAGTTTCTTCCATTTGGTTAGAGCAGTTTCTAAGTCACTGATCATTCTTTTGTGGTTTATGTCAATTAGATGGGTGAGGTTGGGGGTATGGGACATTCTTCAGTATTGCAACTGTTCTGAGGGCCATTTCAGGTTAATGTGGGTGACGGAGTCAGGTATGCATGACTTGTTTATGGGGAGAACTACCATTTTGCCCCAGCGGACCATCAGACCCATAATGCAGGAGAAGTACAATGAGATATATAGTACTGGTGGGAGGGAAGATGCCAGGTTTGTAAGTAGGAGAGGAAGATCATCTGCTAGGCTAGGGCTGAGAGAGGCATGGCCCAGTCTGTCTGATACCCTGTGTCATCTGAGTCTGTCTCAGCTTACATAGCCAGGGTTCCTCTTTAATGAGAGTGCAGTCCTGGTAAGGTGCACTTTGTGTGGGGGTGGCTATCTGTGCACTTCCCATGTGGATTGAAGGCCACCTCCATGGAGATGACAGGTTTTGGAACCCAGTATTGGAAAAGGAGGGAAGCAACCAGATGTATGTAAATACATTTAGCAACACAAGCAAGAGGTTAATGCAGAGCTGGATTAAGACTGAAAAGGCCCTTGGGCATTTTCAAGCTGTAGTGTCTCTCCCTCCCACCCCCGGTCCTCACTACTACACCACCCACTTCCTCTTCCTAGTCAGGCTGTTTTCTGTTCTCATTACCAATGTCACCACCAGCAGCATTGAGCTTGAATCCCTACACCCAATCTTTTTTTTAACTTAATCAACTTTATTGAATTTTTTTTAACTTAACCAACTTTATTGAAAATTTTAACCCCGCAATCAATAGTAGAATGTGCTGCTGAATCCTGGTGGCATGCCTCCTTGATAGCTACAATGGCAGCATCCTACTACAGTACAAGACAGGGGACTCTGTTATACCCTACTGAAGGAATGTGATATTTATTTATACCTATCAATTAGACACTAGTTATGGCAGACTGGTCTGACATATCAGACTTGAGTTCTGCACAGGCACCTGCATGCACTGGCATTTTGCTCCTGCCTCCCACTTTCAGTCTCAGCATTCCACACTTCTCTGTCTCTGCTGTGCTGCCACATGGCCGGAGGTCATGAGTGACACACTGCCCAGCCTGGTAGCCTCAGCTCGTGTTGCCAGTCCTGTCTGGTCTCTCTCTCTCTCTCTCTCTCTCTCTCTCTGCAGCTTGGCCTGCAGCCAAGCTGCCACTTGCTCCACATGCTTCTCCCTCCTCCTCACACAGACACCAACACTGCCGGCCTCTTTACCTGGTCTTGACTGTGAGACTGTCTCAGGGAGGTAGGGACTTGTCTCTGGTGGGTATCCTGTCTCAGTAGTTAGTGTCCACTGATGTCCGTGACAGTTGGTCTGACTGGACGATTCGATTTCCTTCACTTTGGTGCTTCTGCGACTCTGTAAGACTCCTTCAAAGGCACAGCCTGACTTCTAACCTCTCCCACATGTTTTCTCCACCAGTAAAAGAAGCGTGTGTCATGCCTCTGCTCTGTGACAATCAGGGCTCCACCATTTCCTAGCAATGGGTGGTCACAGAATGGAGCTAAGAAAAGAAGAACATCTTGTTTTTTTAGGTTGTCAGCAGTGCATGCGTGTGCATGGGGGGGTGGGGGGCCAATCCTATCATGAGGCCAAGGGGCTGGCCAGAGATATACAGATGGTGACGGCAGATAAGGACCATGTGGCCCACCTAGTTTGCCCCTTTTCCCTACCTAATGCATTACCAGAGACCCTAGTTGATCTGTGGCTTATCCTCTCTTCCCTATTGTTAAAGTACTCTTATGTCTAGTCCATGAAATCTTGAATTCTCCTACTGTTTTTGCCCCCACCACCTCCGCAGGGAGGCTGTTCCAAGCATCCACTACTCTTTCTGTGAAAAAGTATTTCCTCACATTGCCACTGAGCCAGCTTCCCTCTAGCCTCATATCATGCCTCTTTGTTTTGTACACCTTCTTTTCTGAAAGATGCTACCCTCCTGAATCTTTTCACCCCTAATGTACTTAAATGACTCTATCATATCCCCCCACCTCCTTCAGGGAATGCATATTGAGGTTCTCTAGTCTTTCCTCATATGACTTTTGGTGCAGTCCTTGAACCATGTTTGTTGCCCTGTCTGGACTGTCTCTATTTTGTCTATGTCCTTCTGGAGATGCGGCCTCCAGAACTGGACACAGTACTCCAGATGAGGTCTCACTAGTGATCCGTACAGTGGCATAACCATCTCCTTTTTTCTGCTGACCTCTCCTTTTGCACTCAAGCATCCCACTGGCTCTCACCACAGCCTTCTCACATTGTTTGGTTTCCTTTAGGTTATCAGATATGATTACCCCCAGATCCCTTTCTTGACTGGTGGCCATCAGTACCTCCCCCCTCCATCTTGTACTCCTCCCTTGCATTTCTGTGCCCCAAGTGCATGATTTTGCACTTCTTTGCATTGAATACTAGCTACCACACTCTTGACCACTCCTCAAGCATGTTTAGGTCCTTTTTCACCCCTTCCCCCCGCAATGTCAACCCTGTTGCAAATCTTAGTGTCATCTGCAAAGATGCATACCTCCACCTTCAGTCCCTCTGCAATGTCGCTTATGAAGACATTAAAAAGGACTGGCCCCAGCACGGATCCCTGTGGCACCCCGCTGGTCACCCCCTTTCCTCGGATTGAATGTCATTCACCACCACCCTCTGTGTCCTGACACTCGACCAATTTCTGACTCAGTTTACCACCTTGGGGCCCACTCCCAGGCTGCCCAACGTATTTATCAGCCTCCTATGTGGGACGGTGTCGAAGACCTTGCTGAAATCTATCCAGCCTGGGCACAGTGAAAAAAACAGTAAAATAAAAAAGGAATGCTTGTTAAGGGAGGATGAGGGGTGCTCCCAGAGCTCAGGGCCCCAGGACATTGCCCCTATTGCCCTTCTGTTAATCTGGCCCTCGGTTGATGAAGTGAAGTTGCAGCAACAGAGTCATCGAAGAGCCTTTACTGAGTTAAAACCTGAGTGTAAAAATAACCCCAGGGGAGGCAACTGTGAGTGGCTGTGGGGGTGCTATATAAGTCAATGGGTGGTGCTTCAGCAACCTAGCCAGTGCAATGTAACAGCTGCTAGCACATCTATGACATTATCAATCCTTAAACAGATTAACTAAGCTGTTTGAGAACCATCTTTTACATCAGAGACATCAGTGTCCAGGGTGCTCAGCCATTGAGATCATTACGTGAAGGACACGCATTTAGTCTGTTCCATCGTTCTTAATCAGAGACACTTGGGGGGGAAACAGCTGGTCAGTGCTGGTGTCCAGTAGATCTATCAGGGGCTCAGCTTGCTGGACAGTGTCAGCCCAGGATGGAGTTAGCGGTCTCTGCAGGAAAGTAAGCAAGTCAGTTGGTAGAAGTAGGTCAGAGGGAGTCCCTGTTGGCTTCTCTTTTAGCTGAATCAAGAAGGAAGTGTTCTGTTGGGAGTCCCCTAATGAACTTGAATCGTGAAGTGTGACATCTCTGGGTTGTGATCAAATGTTCTGCCTGGGGAATTTGGGGGAAGACTGTCCTTTAGTGAAGCTGCCATTGTGGCTCTTCAATCTGCAGTGCTGCCACTGGTCTGGAGGGTTGAGCTGTTTGAGGGGGCAGGGGACTAATGCATTGTGTCCATGTCTTGCTGGTGGTCTACCTGGCTGTATAGTCCTGTTTTGATGTCACTTTGGCACTTGCTGAGGGCATCTGTACATTTCAGGATTTTTGAGAGAACACTGTGACTTTGGAGGGCTCTGTAAATTCATGGAAAGTGGTGTTGAGAGCCAGCCCGGGGGTACAGAGGGTTGAGGCACGAGCGCCTTACCTCACACCAAACCGGCAACCCGGGTTCGGGAAGGGACTCGGGTGCCGGAGGGTCGGCACGGGAAGGAGCAGGATTGAGCTTCCGGAGGACTGCTCGTCCTCTCCTGAGGTGGGTTGGGGATCGACGCCGCTCTGTAGCGACCCCCGGTGAAGACCAGGGGAAGCTCAGATGCAGCACAACTATGGGAAATTGGAGGAAAAACTGAAAATGGTGTCTCCTCCTACCAGATAATGGCCACCAGGATCAGTGCCCCCTCGAGCACCGCGACAGCCGACCCGGCCACCGCAGCACCCAGGGCCAATGCCTAGGTCGACAGGCCACTTCTCCTCGGAAGAGGAGGACCCACCTAATGCAAGGGTTATCCTGAAGGGTCGGGTTACCCTGAAGTGGCTGCGATGTGGGGTCAGAATCGGCGGTGGAGATGAGTGAAAGGTGAGCATCCTTGTGGCAATTGGCCTGAAGGAGAGGTAGGAGAGGGTCTCAGGGGAGATAAATAAATAACACACACAAAAAAAAGTGGTGTTGCATTCAATTTTGAATACAACAGGATATATAATCTTGTGCTTTATCCCCACTTGCTGTAATATGTGCCTGATGGGGGTAAAAGCAGCCCTCCATTTATCAACCAAAGCAGGAAAGTTTGAATAGAGAAATTCTGTGACCATGCCTGATTACGGGAACCTTTTCCCTGGCTTTTTGTAGTAGCATTTCTTTGACCAAAAATTTCAAAAAAAGGGCTAGGATGGGACAGGATTTCTTACCAACCTTGGGTCTCTGGGCAAGCGTCCTGTGGGATCGCTGGACATCAATCTGGGCCCTCTGTAGTCCCAACTCCATCAGAAGGTGTTGCAGAGAGGCATTTAATGTCTCCCCTCTACCCCCTCAAGCACCCAATCAATCCTGAGATTATTTCTTCATCCACGGTATTTGAGATCATCTGTTTTGTCTTATAGTAGGGCCAACTCACTTAAAAAGGGCAACTTCTGTGTGTCTCATCTGCCTGTCTGTCCAGCGATCAGAGGGATGACTTGGTATCAAAGACTGTGATATTTAACTGTTCAGCTTGCGATTCTAAATAGGATATGGTAGATTTAAAGCCTGTTACCTTATCAAGGGTTTTTGCACACATTGCCTGTATTACTATGAGGTCTGCCCCCATCGAACTGACCACTGAACCCACCATAGTGCTGAGATGACAGACAAACTTTCAATGAAGTACTTGACTGGAATGTTCCTAAAAGATGAGACTTCTTGTATAGATTTCATTTCAGTGGAATGAGACTAAATTAAATCCATTGTTATGTTCATCAGATTACAACTTTTTTCAGTGAGCTTATTTTTAGTGTGGTCCCCTAGGATCAGAGCAGCCATGCTACGCAGTCATCTTGATCAGCAGCTCCACATGCATGTCGTTCTTATAGGACTTCCCTCCCAGAAAACATGCTATACCATACATCTCACTGCTGCCAGCCCACCACCAACTAGTCCCCCCAGCTGGGCACCGTCCTGCAGCACCTGGTCTCCTAAGTCTAACTGAGTCCTCCTCTTGACCAAGTCCAATCCCCAGCCCAGCCCCCTGAGCCTAGCCAGGGACTCATGAGCCAAGGCAAAGGCAAAGGGTTGGGGAAGGGGGAGGGTATAATGGTCTAGTAGGAGCTGCCTGTAGTGTAGAACTGAGCGGGGGGAGTGTAAAATGGAATTGGATGCTTTTTTTTTCAGAATTAAGATTTTTGGCTTCAGAAACTGAAAATCCAAAATTAAAAACAAAAACAAACTGAATGTAAGTACTGTATATCTGATTTGAGAACTGGATTCTGATCATCCTTAGTGTGAGGGGAGTGAGTGCCACTGGACACCAGGGCATGATTAGATTTGGGCCAGGGGAGAGGGATTGCAAGTGGACATCTGGCACTGCTTTGCACAGGGACAGCAGTAGTGGCTCTAGCCACTATTGGTTACCAGGGCACAGCTGGGGTGCAACAGACAACAGCCAAGGCACTGATATATATTGTTACTATGGGGGACGCTCTGCACCATATGGGTCACCAACCAAGGCACACCATTTGTTTACCAGGGCACGTGCCCTGGTGTGCCCTGGTGTAGAGCCGCCTAAGAGGGACAGTGGAGTCAGGGGGTGCTACAGTCTCCAGAGGGTGTTGCCATTAAAAGTACTGACAATGCTGAAGGCTGACATTGTCAATACAAAGTTGTATGCATTTGTTGTTAAATGACAGATTGACAATTTGAGACTCGGGTGTTGTCTGTCATCCAGAGTGATTTCTATCACTTGAGGAATATCTCCCGGATCAAAGCCCTTATCCTGCCAGAGGATCTGTCCTTACTGGTGCATGCGTTTGTGATGTCCAGACTTATCTACTGTAATGCTCTTTATCCCAGGGTCAGTGGAAGGGTCCTGCGTTGCCTGACACTAGTGCAGAATGCAGCAGCCAGGTTAGTGATGGGCCTCCTGAGGTTGTGTCATGTGATCCCGGTGCTGCGTGATTCATTAGCTACCGGTGAAGTGGAGAATCTCCTTGAAAGTGGGTCTTCTCACCTATAAAGCCCTATATGGTCTGGGCCCAAGCTACCTGACTGATCTCCTGACTTCCTACCACTCTCAGCATTCCTCCGAGGAAAGCCTCCTAGCAATTCCCAGGGCCCGGCAAAAAACATCTGGTGATCATGCATTTGCAGTGGCTGTGCCAGTCCTGTGGAATTTGCTTCCAAGGACATTGAGTGAGGCCCCCTCACCGGAGTCCTTTAAGCGGGATCTGAAGGTGCATTTCTTCAGGATACAATTCACACTGGTTTTATGTGTTTAATTGCTGTTTTTTTATTTAATAATGTACCTTTTAATTTAGTTATTGTGTTTCTCTGAATTATGTATTTAACCCTCTGTTCACTGCCTGTATATTGTAAGGCACCCTGAGCCTCAGAGATAGGGCACTAATGAAATAACTATAGAAACATGGAAACATAGACTTTGGTGGCAGATAAGGACCTCTTGGCCCACCTAGTCTGATGATTTCCCTACCTAATAGATAAGCTGCAGATCCTAGTTAACCAACAGCCTGTTTCTTCCTACCCCCCACAAGAATTGCCTTATGTCTGTCCCATGCATTCTTGAATTCTCCCACAGTTTTAGACCCCACAACCTCCTCAGGAAGGTGGTTCTATGCATCCACAACCCCCTCTGTGAAAAAATACTTCCTCACATTGCCCCTGAGCCACTCCCCCATCTTCAAATTGTGTCCTCTTGTTCTTGCACATCTCTTTTTCTGAAAGATGCTACACTCTTGGACTATGTTGATTCCACTGAGGTACTTAATAGTTTCTATTATGTCCCCCCTCTCCCTCCTTTCCTCAAGGGTATACATATTAAGTTCCTTTAGTGTCTCCTCATATGACTTCTCTTGCAGACCCTGCACCATTTTAATCACCCTCCTCTGGACTGCCTCTATCCTGTCTATGTCCTTGTGGAGATGGGAGGTCTCCTGAACTGGATGCAGCTCTCCAGATGGGTCTCATCAACTGTCTGTGCAGAGGGATAACAACTTCCTGTTTTCTGCTGTTGATGCCTCTCCCTGTGCATCCCAGTATCCCCCAGTCCTCCCTACTGCCTTCTCACTTTGCTTGCTAACCTTAAGGTCATCTGATATAATTACCCCCAGGTCCCTTTCCATTTTTGTTGTTGTTACTACCCCCTCCCATTGTGTAATCTTTCCCAGGGTTTTTGTTTACCAGGTGCATTATTTTGCACTTCTTTGCATTGAATCCAAGCTGCCATACTTCTGACCATTCCTCCAACCTTCCCAAGTCCCTTCTCATCCTTTCCACACACCCCCCCTTATGTATCAACCCTGCTGCAGATCTTTGTGTCATCTGCAAATAGGCATACTTTTCTTTCCAGTCCCTCTGCAATGCCACTTATAAAGACATTAAAAAGGACTGGACCCGGTACTGAACCCTGTGGTACCCCACTAGTAACCCCTCTTAATTCAGAGTGGACTCTGTTTATTATTGCCTTCTATGTCCTGTTGTCCAGCCAGTGTGTTACCCAGGCTACCATCCTGTGACCGACTCCCAGGCTGGCTAATTTGCTTATTAATCTTTTGTGTGGGACTGTGTCAAATGCCTTGCTAAAGTCTAGGTAGGCCATGTCCACAGTCCCTCAATGGTCTACTACTTTGGTCACCCAGTCAAAGAAGTAGACTGTAAATACCATGTGTTGCCATCCAGAGGTTGACAATGGTGACTGTTTAAACCTCAAGAGCGAAGCTTGAAAGGTTTTGGTCACCATGGCAACCTCGAGATGGCAACTCACGGTTGTTATAGATAGAGGACCATACATTGTCTTTTATAGTGTATGGTCCGCTATCATTGATAAAAGGAGCAAGGAGGAGCACAGCTGTGTCCTTAAGTTTTGTTTTTTTTGCCTCCGTGCTGTTTTCCTTGTCTTCTGCTCTCACCACTGACACCGCTTCCTGACTGGTGGAGTTAGTGTAAGGCGTGTGAGTGAAGGCGTTCATTGTTGTTATGCTGCAGTAGCTACATGTAGCATAACAGCTACGATGACATATCTACTGCAGCATAACAACACTATTCTAGGGATGGGTTTCCATCCCTAATAGCATTCCACTATACACTAAAATTACTTACTTACTTAAATAACTTTGTAAGCTTTGTAAGTAAGCTTTGGGGGGCAGTTATAAAATGGGGGAAGCTACCCTACAAAAATGATAAAGTGGGATAAAATGCAAAATTGCATGACAATGACAGTATTGCCCCACTGATGTGCTATAATAAGCAACTCGCAAAAAGAAGATAAGTCTTGGGCAAGTTTAACCCCTTGAGTGCTGTTTTCCAGTATACATCGGTCAATCATATTGTAACACACAGAATATCCTCTGTTCTGGCACTGAGGATTAAAAGAGATTAGTCCCAATATTCAGAAGGTTAGTGCAGCGCAAACATGAATAATGCTGCACTAACCAGACATAGTACATCTGAGCATGGCTGGAGCCGGGAGTACAAACATTCTAAATACACCACTGCACCAATGCAAATAAGGGCACACTCTTGCATACAGGGCACAGTTGTAGATCTGGGAATTTTGGAAGTGCAAAAAGGCTGCTAAAGCAGCACTATTTAATGCTTCCAAAACCTGACTCTTGTCCATCAGCCACCCCGCCCCCTTGCAGCACTGGTACCAGCAGCACCCATACTCTCATGTCCCAATCCCTGATGAAACACAGTACTTCCCTGGCACTCTAGTGGTACCCACCCTCACCCAATCCCCAGTGAAAGTAGATAATTCCCTGGTATTTCAGTGGTATCCTACTTACCCCAGTCACTTATGAAAGTATGTAGTTCCCTGGTAGTCCAGTGGTACCTCCCTTCCCTTTCTGATCCCTAATGAAAGTAAGCTGTTCCCTGCTAACCAAGGTACCCCCTTCTGCCTGATCCCTGATGAAAGTATGTAATTCTCTGGTAGTACAGTGGTACCTCCCTCCCACCTATCCCGATGAAAGTAAGTACTTACCTGGTAGTTCAGTTGTACCCCCTCCTGCCCCAATCCATGATATAAGTATGTAATTCCCTGGTACTACAGTGGTAACCCCCACCTGCTCTGATCCCTGACTAAGTAATTCCCTAGAAGTCCAGTGGTACCCCCCACCCAATCCCTGATGAATGGAAGTAACTCCCTGGTAGTCCAGTGGTATCCCACACCCTCTCCAGTCCCTGGAATACTACGATGACTGATCAGCTGATTCTACAGTATGTGCACGCATTGTCCCTGTCATTCAGTTGGCCATGGTAGTGAGAGTAGGTTCTGTGCTATTCACTGCCTTCAGCTCTGCCAGCAGTCCTGGATGGAGTTTTGTAGGGTGAGGAAGGAGAGAGGTAACGCTGGACTACCAGGGAATTACTTGCTTTCATTGTGGACCCGGGTGGGAGGGGGGTACCACAGGACTACCCAGGAAGTACTTACTTTCATCAGGGATCGGGGTGGGGGCACCACTAGACTGTCAGGGATGGTTTCACTTTCTCTGAGGATCAGGGTGGAAAGGGAGTACTACTGGACTACCAGGGAATTACATTCTTTTGTAGGGGATCAGGCAGGAGAGGGGTACCAAAGGACTACTAGGGCATTACTTAGTTTTACTGAGGACTGGGGGGACTAACAACATGTTAGCCCACCACCATGGTGCTTACCGAAAAAAAAAATCACTGACCACACCATTCAACAGCATGCCCAGATTGGGTAAGTACAACTGCCACTCACTGCACCATTTATTAAAACCCCTGATTCAGCCTTCCAAGTGCTGTTTCAGTACCAATGACACCACTTTTCCTGCAATCCCATCTTCAGCATACTTATAGTTGGTATACAGTTAAAGCATTCTGTTCTCTTCTTCATCCTACAATATCCAGACACCATTTAAACAAAGAAATTAAAAATGTATGCACCACAATACACAGAACTATGTGTGTGTGAGAGAAAACTGCATACTGCATGTCTAAGAGTAAATGTCGGGCAGTTGTAAAGTTTACAGAGGCCTTATATCCCATTCAGTATTACCTGCAACCACTACAATAGTGCCACCTACTGAACTCCATACACCAGGTGGGAACTGTTTTCTTCTCATGTACACATTCATATTAAAACATTATTAGTATTTTTAAGTAATGTTTTACATTTTTTTTATTTATACAAAAATTGTGTAATAGCAATAATACATCCCAGGACATAGTATATCATGGGATATTGCTACTTCTTGGATGCATGAGACACTTTGCCTGCAGCCTCTCTCCTCACACTGCACCTGAGGCATGACAATATCCTGTGATATACTGTACCACACACTGTCATGTATGTTGGTGACCCACAGTACAGCGAAACCAAAACTGCAAAAGATGAAAAAAGGCCATTACAATGAAAGTTACTGTAATGGTCTGCGGTTCACTGATACGGCTTCTCCTGGTTTTGTGCCCCCTCCCCAAAACAACTCCGACCTGGAGTTGATTATATTTAAATGTGGAGGGCGAAGGGGGAGTAGAGCCCCCAACACGGGGCATGTGCACAGCCTCCTGCAAAAAACACACTGGTTATTGTGCCGTCACTGTACTGGATTTCTGCAGATTTACTTGTTGACAAAATGTGGTGGTGCTTCCCATGTTTGTGTGCTACTGGGCTTACCTTTGTGCTGCCCCCACCCCTGAGCTCCTCACACTGTGTTTCAGCCCAAACGGGGCTGTTGTGGGTATAACTGCAGGACCAGCGACCTGGGTTTTGTTTTAAAGGAGGTTCACACATGCGCAATAGCATGATTACAAGGGCCGCCAATGCTGCAGTTCTCTAAGTGTCTCCCCGGTGCTCTCGAACCCCTTACTAGGATAAACAGGGATCAGACACCTGGGGGAGGTGAGAGAGGAGCATCAAGATTGTTTAAAACAGCACCTGAGGGTGCTAGAGGAACTGGGGGATTTACATATTCATGAGGGGGTCATGCATGTTAATAAGCCCAGTCGCAGCTCCAGGGGGACTGCTAATAGCAGAGCCAGTGACCAGCAGCAGGGTAACTCAAGAGTTTTAATTGTATAGTTGCTTGATAGGGGACAGGGACTGCTGCAAGACCATGGGACAATTTTATTTAAAAGTTACATACTCTGGCTGCACAATCTGTCAACAGTTAGGACTGCTGTATAAACTGGGAGCAGATTAAATGGGAGCAGCCATATTGTGATTCTTTGACCCCTGATGGATGACCAGTCAGCAGTCCAGGTGCTGAAATGTGTTTCAAAGGGTTCGTGGGAGAAGGTGTGAACTATTTTCTGGTGCCAAGAGGCTTGACAAATCAATAATCAAAGAGGGCTTTTGATTGCGATTGATAACTGGAGGCAGCCAATCAGTGGGCAGGATTCTCAGGAAAAATTCCAGAGATTCTGGGCAGTTGAGTCAGTCTGTTCTGGGCTCTGATCAAGTCAGGAGAGCTCAGTGTTGTGTGGGAACACTTCTAAGGACCTTTCACAGAACTTAAAACTGAGTTAGTATGAGGACTAACAAGGAAGGAGTCTTGCTGTTAAAGGGAACGGTGCTGCTGTGCTAATCAGTCCAGGCATCTGGTGGAAATCGCTGGCTTTGAGGAGAACTATTACTGTAGAAATCCTGCATCAGAGGGACTGAGAGAAACCCTTGAGCTGAGAAAGAGACTGGCTGGAAACAGTGTGTGAGCCAGAGAAAAGGTGGGTGTTGTTTTGAATCGGAGGGACTGTAAGAGAAAAAAAGGTGAGCAGGTGTCCTGTGCTTCAGGAACCTGTTGCTGCTGTTGAAACCCAAGTGTGGGAAGGAACAGTTAATCTGGACTGTGGAATCTGTTGCCAAATGGCACTGAGGAGTGGAAAGTTTGTGAAACTATCTGGCTGCACACCGGGCCTGTCTTTCTGTCTGGGAGAAAAAGTGGAACCAGGGAATTTCCAGCTGCATCTCTGAGCCAGGTGGGGAACTTGTTAACCCTCTTTGAGTGTCTTCTGCTAGCTACAGGGGGCCTCCAGCATGTGCTGAGAGGGTAGGGCACCCATAGCCTATAAGGAAGCCGGACTGTATAGCCACTCTTAGGGCTGGGTCCTCTGTGGTTTTGTGGGCTTTGTGTGGGACCTCTGCAAAGTGCCTGAATAGGCTGAAGGGGACAAGCTGCAAGATTTACAATCAAGGTGACAAGTGGCCAGACTTTCAAGCAAGCTCAAGCCTTTTCATCAGTTACTGCTGCCCCATTACTACCACCCTCTTGGACTGAATCTACAGATTCTTGAGCTGTTCGAAGACCCCACCACCACTCCAGAGACTGCCCAGAACCTCCAGGACCATGAGTAATTCAGGGCTTGCCCTGAATAAGAGAACTGGTGAAATTATAATAGCAACTATGGTTTAAACTTAACTTTAAGAGCTTTATTCTCTAAAAATATCCTACAAGGGCCCCAATGCCGGCCAACCCATGGCACTGACCAGGCCTGTAACATCCTAGGATACCATTAGAGACTGTACTGAGGCTACATTGGTACCAGTGGGGTTGGGCTCTGGGGTTGTTTGGCCTATGGGCCCTATTGTTACTAAAAGGTTCTAACCATTTTTCCTCCCACAGCTATCCCTGCTCCAGGTACTCCTACCCTAGCTCCCCCCCCAAAAAAATAAAGCTGTGTTTGTTGTTGCAATTGTTGTGTGAAGGGTGTTTTGTGGGAACAAACTGTTAAGTGTATGTGGTATATGGTATTGGGGAGCTATTTGGTATCCAGTGTGTGGGGTGGTTGGAAGGGGAGGTGGGGAGGTGCAGCATCCCAAGGGGTTGTACCAGTCATGCACCTGTGTGTAGCAGTTGTGGGATAACAGATGGACCAGACACAGAACTTGAGGTTCAACACACAATCCGTCTGATGTTTATTTAAAACACAGGGGATAACCTTAAGCAATAGCATATCCCTTCTTCAGCACATCAGTTTGAAGCAACAGACTATGCATGTCCTTCCTCTGCACTTAGTCAGCACCTACTGACCCGCTGATCTACTAATCTATCTCTTTAGTGGAAATTAATTCATTGTCTATGTTGGTCTTTTGTGTTTGGGTGATGGGGAGCTCAAAAAAGAAAAAAAAAAAAAACAAGCTAAAGACAACAAACCTCAGTGCAGAAGCACTGAAGCAAGGGTTACCCCAAAGGGCACTGGCAATAAAGCCAAGTTTTGAAGAAACACAACATCACACATACCCCCATAATGCAAAGCATCGTGGAATGTATCTGCAAATCATCATGACATTTTAGGCTGGTTCAGCTTAAATCAGGAATGCATGGTGCCAAAGGGCCTCTCAAACAATCTGTAATTTACATGCAGTTAAATAACACAATGGGGTTTTTCTGATATCTCTACCCCCGTAACTTAATTTTTATATTACAGTCCCCTAGTAACTTTTTACCTTTATCAAAAACACCTAGTGCCATGGTATTTTCAACATTTATAGGTTTCATACACATAAGGTATATACATTAAAGTATTTTATGACATCATGGTATTGCATACTAAATCCAACAATAAGGAGCAGCCTGTTGTTTTACATCAGCTTGGAGGTCACCACAATAACCTCCCTGTATGAGGACCTGAGAGGGAAAAGGAAAACTAAAGAGGACACTATAGCATAGTCAAGAAAGTGGAGGAGAGCTCATAGGTGGCCAACCTTATGGACTAGAACTTGTAAAGCATAAATTAGGCTAAGAAACAGAAGAACCGTTGCAACAGATTTAAGAAACGGTCAGTCCTCAAGAGTGGCAGGATCTTCCTGTCACAACCTGGCCCACTGCAATTTACTTAGGGTGGCGGTACCATGCTATTTTATTCAATTCTTTGTGATAGAACCCCTGAACACCACCGTAGCAGGACCCAGGCCCCTTAACCTGTGTGAAGGTCAGCAGGCAGGGTTAGTAGCCCACTGGCACATGGTGCCTGGGATACATGTATTATTGCTTAATTATAAAATAAGTTGGAAATGTCTTATTTCCTGATTGGCTGAAGAAGTTCTGAGACCTATATGTTAATCCTCCAGAAATGTACACGTTGAAAAAAGTTCAGGTAGTGGGATTTCAAATTTGGGTAAATCATTTATAGAATTAATGACTCACTTCACTCATCCCCGATTGCCATCACAAACATGGGTACCACCTTTACTCCCTGAAAACCTTGAACAAGCCCCTAGAAAGTAAAGTTCCCAGAAAGTAAAGCTCACATAAACTTAAACAAGCATTTGTCAATGCCAAATGTTGATTGCATTGGTCTGTTGAGCTCGCTCAGTGGCCCTCTGTCACTGGCTCAGTCTGTCTTGGTGCTGCAGGCTGCTATTTTGTAGTGGGCTGCTGCCTGCATTGGCACCTTGTTCTGCTGAGGAAGAAATACGCAGCTGTCCTGACAGAGCTCCATTGAGCTTGCTCACTCCCCCTCTCTCACTAGCTCATTCTGTTTCTCCTGGTGCTGTAGGCTGCACTTTTGTACTGGGCTCCTGCCTGTGTTGGTGGCTTTTTCTACCCACAAAGAAATCCACAGCTGTCCCAACAGAGCTCCGTTGAAGTTGCTCACTTGCCTGTCTCACTTACTCATTCTGGTTCTCCTGGCGCTGCATGCTGCCCTTTTGTACTGGGTTGCTGCCTCTGTTGGTGCCTTTTTCTGCCCACAAAGAAATGTGCAGCAGTCCCAACAAAGCTCTGTTGAGCACGCTCATTCCCCTTCTCTCACTCACTCATTCTGTTCTGCCAGCGCTGCAGGCTGCCCTTTTCTACTAGGCTCCAGCCAGCATTGCTGCCTTCTAATGCCCACATAGAAATTTGCAGCAGTTACAATACAGCTCTGCTGAGCTCACTCACTCGCTCATTCTGGTTTTCCTGCCACTGCAGGCTGCCCTTTTGTACTGGGCCCCTGCATGCATTGTTGCCTTTTTCTGCCCACAAACAAATCTGCAGCAGTCCCAACAAAGCCCCGTTGAGCTCACTGACTCCCCCTCCCTCACTCGCTCATTCTGTATCTCCTGGTGCTGCAGGCTGCCCTTTTGTACTGGGCTCCTGCCTGCATTGGTGGCTTTTTCTGGCCAGAAAGAAATCTGAAGCAGTCCCGACACAGTTCCACTGAGCTCGCTTACTCCCCCTCTGTCACTCTCGCATTCTGTTTCTGCTGGTGCTGCAAGGTGGCCATTTGTACTGGGCTCCTGCCTGTGTTGCTGCATTTTCTGCCCACAAAGAAATCTGCAGCAGTCACAGTAGAGCTCTGTTGAGCTCGCTCACTACCACTCTGTCACTCGCTCATTCTGTTTCTCTTGGCGCCGCAGACTGCGCTTTTGTATGGGGCTCCTGGCTGCGTTGGCACCTTTGTCTGTCCACAAAGAACTCTGCAGCTGTCCCGACAGAGCTCCGTTGAGATCGCGCAGTCTCCCTCTCTCATCACTCATTCTGTTTGTCCTGGCTCTTCAAGCTGCCCTTTTGTACAGTGCTCCTGCCTGCATTGGTGCCTTTTTTTGCCCACAAAGAAATCCCAGCAGTCCTGATAGAGCTCTGTTGAGCTCACTAAGTCCCCCTTGTCTCACTCGCTCATACTGTTTCTCCCACCGCTGCAGGCTGACCTTTTGTACTGGGCCCCTGCCTGTATTGACACCTTTTTCTACCCCCAAAGAAATCCACAGCAGTCCTGACAGTGCTTCGGTGAGTTCACTCACTCCCCCTCCCTCACTGACTCTCTCATTCTGTTTCTCCTAGTGCTGCAGGCTGCCCTTTTGTACTGGGCTCTTGTGTTGAGGCCTTTGTCTGCCCACAAACAAATCCACAGCAGTCCCGACAGAGCTCAGTTGAGCTCTGTCACTCCGCCCTTTCACTCGGTCGATCTTAATCTGTCCCAAATACTGGTTTCCCAGAGTGACCGTGCTATTGTCCAGCAGGAGTGCAAAAAACATATTTTAGCCAGGATGTGAAAAATGACAGCTGTAGTGTTCATAGGGAGTTGTGAAAAAATGCCACTGTTGAAAATGTGACGTGACAGTATTACAAATTTGCGGAGTTACAAGGGTGCATGGAAACAGTTCAACGAACGCTTGTAACACAGTCATGTTATGGAGTTTCGTCACCAAATTTTTAACATAGGGATTTTAGGACCTCTACTCATGAACAGTCCCACTGTCAATTTCTTAATCTGTCCCAACACTGACTTCCCACAGTAACCACGTTATTCTGCGCCTGAACTGTGAAAACACATTTCGGTCAGGATGTGAAAAATGACAGCTGTACTGCTTATAAGGAGGTGTGAAAAAATGGCACTGTTGAAAATCTGGTGTGACAATATTACAAATCTACGAAGTTACAAGGGTGCATGGAAAGTGTGCAACGCACACTTGTAACACAGTCAATTGATGGGCTATCATCACCAAATTTTCAACATAGGCATTTTAGGACCTCTGCTCATGAACAGTATCATTGTCATTTTCTTAATCTGTCCCGGACAGTGATTTCTCACAGCGACCGCTCTATTCTGCGCTGGAAGTGCAAAAACACATTTCAGCCAGGATGGGAAAAATGACAGCTGCACTGTTCATAAGTAGGTGTGGGAAAATGGCAATGTTGAAAATCTGGAGTGAAAATATTATAAATTTACGAAGTTACAAGCGTGCGTGCCAACTGCACAATGCATGCATGTAACACATTCATTTTATGGAGTATCATTACCAAATTTTCAACATAGGCATTTTAGGACATCTACTCAGGAACAGTATCACTGTCATTTTCTTAATCTGTCCTGAACAATGATTTCCCACAGCAACCATGCCATTCTGCACTGGAAGTGCGAAAACACATTTTGGCCAGGATGTGAACAATGACTGCTGTACTGCTCACAAGGATGTGTGACAAAATGCCAATGTTGAAAATCTGGCGTGAAAATATTGTAAATTCACGAAGTTACAAGCATACGTAGCAACTGAGCAACGCACACTTGTAAAACAGTAATTTCTTGTATTTTTCCACCAAATTTGCAACATAGGCTTTTTGAGAGCCCACCTCATGAACACTGGCACTGTCATTTTGTTAATCAGCCCCAAAGGGTGATTCTGTGCAGTGACCACAAAACCACCTTTTGGGGCCGATTAATGCCATGACAGTTCAAGAATTCATGAGGAGGGGTCCCAAAAACCCCCATGTTGAAAATTTGGTGAAAAAATTCTCCAAAATGCCTGAGATATGCACTAAAGTTGAAAAATTCCTATTTATTACATTATACAGCTTACTGGCATTTCCTCAGTTCGCGGTTGGCTTTGAAGAGTGCAGACGTGTTCCCAGTCCAGCAAAGATCGTCACACTGAGCTCTGGAGGTACATATGGGGTATGGAGGGTGTGTGGGGAGGCAGGCTGCATAGTGGTTGGGTGCAGGTTGTGGTTGGGGGGCAGGGAGACTACGAGGGACTGTTTCCTTTTTTACAGGTTGTAACAAAAATAAGACATTGGGGGACCATTTTCTGATATAACAGGTGCTTTGGCACGCTGGAGTGGGCTCCCAGTATGCCACCTGTGTGGGTGGGTTAGCCGACGGGGGGGTTGGGCACCCCCGCTGGCAAACAAGGCAATGGGGAGGGGAGCTGTAGGAGCCAAGGGGGATTGGGCACCCCCTCGGCTACAGCAATGGAAAGGGGGGTATCATTATGCCAATGGCGATTGGGCACCCATGTCGGCAGGAACAAAACGGGAGGGTGGGGGTAGTCATTATGCCGATGGGAATTGGGCACCCTGTCGGCAGGAACAACCAGGGGTGGGGATAATCATTATGCCGACAGGATTGGACACCCGCGAGGCAGGAACAACGGGGGGGGTGTTACAGAATGCTGATGAGGAGTGGGCTCCCCCGTCGGCAAGTAAACACGTTGGGGGGAGGGGATATATTGTTTGTGAACATGGCGGCAACCTGCCACAGTGTTCACAAACAATATCAGGGATCCCACATCCCGCCCTGCAATGACGGGTCGCTCCCTCATTGCAGTGGATGGCTGATGCTGCAATGACGAGGTGGCCCCTGACTGCAGTGGCTGATTTTTTGCAAAGTTGTGGCACGCTGGCTGAACTAGTGTCAGCAGCAGCGTGCCACAGCATTGGGGATGGGGATAAGTTTTGCAGGCTGTGGGGGCATTGGGCACAACAATGCCATGCCTCCACAACCTGCTTCTGGAGAAAGCTGATGCAACATGTTTCTTAAGCATGCGTGCAATCAACATAAAAAGGGAAATAAATTATTAAACATTCTTTCCTAGCAAGATCACAGCCTTACACACTTAAACAAATGAAAAACAAAGTAATATCCACAGTTTTAATTACTGAAAAATGAATTACTATTCACAGCCCTATTGTTTCTTTAGTGACCATGAACTACCCCCTCCCCTCCTCCATATCCTTATCAGTTTGCCAGGGTAATTTCTGCTGCTTATCCTGCTACAGATAAAACTGAGTCCTTGGTTCCAGATAAGGCCTTCTATTGCATGTGAGTGGGTGAACACTCTGCCAGAGGAATTCTCCAGAAGTTTGAATTTCATAATAAACAAACATTCCATCTATTGAATGTGTGGAAAAAGAGACGATTGGTAGGTGGGGAGAGACTACTTTTTATGTTTGCTTGCACGCATGTGCAAGAAACATAGTGCCATCATCCGAGTTTTTGTAGGTGTGGCACCCTATCTTCCAATTCAGTCAGTGTGTTTGCAGGCATGGCCACAGTTCACCAATGAATGCTGCAGCTGTCTATGACAGCAGCTGAAAATGCAGTGCTATACAGTTGAAAGGGACAGTGAGCAGCGATAAGATAGTGTTGATTAGCATATTGCCGGCAATCCTGCTTGTATACATCTCTGCTTTCTCTTCCTGGAACATAAATTCCGTTTGAAGTGAACTTTTCCTAGGACTATCTTTCTGGGAGGAAGCAAGTGACTAAAATGACATCTTTGTAATGTTCCAAAAAAAGTTCTAATTGCCATCCTTGGAATGTTGAGTCAGAGTTCAGGGTAGAAGCGGCATTGACAAAAGCAGGACAACAGAACCCCAAAGAGACTGAAAAAGTAGACACAGTTTTTCTCTGTTGGCACACCTGATCAGTATTGTAATAATATTCCTGAACCCTCTAAGTGTCTCTGAATAGCACTCCCCCCGCCGCCTGCCACACACAGTATGGCTGACGGGGGTGCCCAATCCCCCGTCAACTCCGTGCTCTCCCCCCTCCAGAGTTCTAGGTGCCACACTGGCAGCCCACTCCAGTGTGGCATAAGTGAGAATGGTGACAGGGTGCCCAATCTCCAGTTGGCTCAATTAAACCCCCCCCAAAAGAAACAGACTTCCAGTTGCTACGCTGGGAGCCCACACCAGTGTGGCACATGTCTGTATGGCCGACGGGGGTGCCCAATCCCCCTTTGGCTCCACTGACCCCCCAAAATCTTCTAGGTGCCATGCTGGGAGCCCACCACAGCGTGGCACAAGTACCGCATCTTCTTTCTAAAAAGAAAACAAACATCTGAAAAGAAAAAAAAAAGTCCCTCATTGATTGTCTTGACCCCCAACCCACATCCACACTCTGCGCATCCACCTCTCCACACCCCCATCTCACCCCATACTTACCTCCGGAGGCTGGCACGTCGATCTTCTGTGGACCGGGAACATGTCGGCACTCTTCAAAGCCAACAGCAAACTGAAGAAATGCCGGTAAGCTGTATAATGGAATAAATAGGGTTTTTTCAACTTTGATGCATATCTCAGGCATTTTTTGGAATGTTGGCACCAAATTTTCAACATGGAGTTTTTGGAACCCCCTCCTCATGAATTCTGACACTGTCATGGCATTAATCAGCCCTGAAAGGTGATTTCATGGTCGCGCAGAACCACCTTTCAGACCAATTCATGAAACGACAGTGTCACAGTTCATGAGGTAGGCCCCCAAAAACCCTATGTTGAAAATTTGGTGAAAAAAGCCTAAAAATTACTGATTTACAAGCGTGCATTGCGCAGTACCTCCGCACACTCGTAAGTTCACAAATGTTTAATATTTTTACTCCAGATTTTCAAAATTGCCATTTTACCACAACTTCTTATGAGCAGTACAGCTGTAATTTTTTGAATCTTGCCCAGAATGTGTTTCTGTGCAAGTAGCACACAATGGCGCAGTCGGTGTGTGAAATCAATGTTTGGGACAGATTAAGAAAATCACAGTGACACTGTTCATGAGTAGAGTTCTTAAAATGGCTATGTTAAAAATTTGGTGACAAAAGTCCATAAAATGACTGTGTTGCGAGTGAGCATTGTGCAGTTTCCATGCACCCTCATATGGTCATGAATTTGTAATATTTTCAGTCCAGATTTTCACCACTGGCATTTTTCCACACTTCCTTCTGAACAGTACAGCTCTCATTTTTCACACCATGGCCGAAATGTGTTTTCACACTTCCAGCACAGAAATGCGTGGTCACTGTGGGAAATCACTGTTCAAGACAGATTCAGAAAATCACAGTGACACTGTTCATAAGCGGAGGTCCCAAAATGCCTGTGTGGACAATCTGCTGTAAAAAATCCCCAAACTAATTACATTACAGGTGTGTGTTGCACAATTTCTATGCATGCTCATGACTTCACCAGTTTTCACTGCAGGTTTTCAACATTGCCATTTTTTACACCTCCCCATGAACAGTACAGCTGTCATTTTTCACATCCTGTTTGAAATGTGTTTTCGCACCATTGGTGCCAAATGGTGTAGTCGCTGTACAAAATCAGCTTTTGGCTAACGAACTGATATTGCAACTGTTCATGAGGTGGGGGGTCACAAAAAAATATGTTGAAAATTTGGAGTGAAAATACCAATGAACACCTGAGGCATTAGGGTTTCCGACCATAATGTCCCACCCTCTAGACACTGACAGGCATCGGGGTGTGACTTGGGATTGTTGCCTGTAATGCTCATACCATTCCACCTTCACCCACACCCTGCAGCCAGTGAGAGGCATTGAGGTGTGCTTGGACTCTTCGGACCCAAAGTTCACCCCATTCTCCTATACAGCACCCATCTCACCATATTTCCTGATGGAATGGGGTGAACATAAGGGCCAAAGACCCCAAGGCACACCGTGACACTTGTCGTTGTCTGCAGGGTAGGGTGTGGTGAAATGGCATGGCCATTATGCCTGACGACCCAAAGGCACATCCCAATGCCTGTCAGTATCTGCAGATTGGTGGTGGGGTTGGCTTCAGTTCAATACTTCACTGCCATTCCTATTACGCAGCTCTGTAACTTCTACACTACCAATGCCAATGCCAGCAAGCAAACATTCGGCATTGACAAATGCTTGTTACTAGTTACTTTGAACATAATTTAAAATGTTAGTATTTTTTTGTTTGGTCAGATCACTGCCTCCTGCGCCAGCGTCTGCTGCTCATACTGTCCTCACTGTGACTTTGGGTGGTGGTAATCCCAGCCTAGCACAACCTGCCATGCACTGCTTGCCTCTGAACAAAACTCCTTTCCATTTTTAATTTGAAGTCAAGCTAGACAAGGTTCCCATACTTTGAGGTCTAACTCCTGTAACTGTACATTTAGTTATTGGGCACAGAAGAGCGGGTTACTTTGAATTTTTAACTTTTTTTTACCAGGATTTTCCAACGTCATCAAGCTTTCTTCCAAAATTAGGACATACGTATGTATTGATTAATTCTATGAGTTTTGGGATTTTGGAATGCAATCTACCAAGAAAATTGCTGACACCATATTTTCTCCCATTTTGACAAATTGTGGCTCTATTTGAGCTGCCAGGGAAAAGAAAAACTCTGTAAGAAATACCGATTGCAAATGTTTAATACTTTTCAAACAGAAGACCTTTTGAAGTTGGTGTAGTGTGGGATACTATTGGCCCCCAGATTAAAATACTAGATGCTGGATACCAATTTAAAAATATGTTTTAATGAAATTGTAGAGGTTACAATTTGTTGAACTATGTAACCCTTAAGCAATATGGCTCAAAGAGTTGTGCATACACAGATTAGCTTTTAGCCAGGTCTCACAAAACATAGAAATTTGTATTCACCCATAAGTCATTATTTATTATTTCTTGCCCCATTTAAAAATTGGTAACTGGGAAAGGCACACAGAGACCCAACAACATGGACACTAGGGGCTCCAGACAGAGGTGGGTCAGGGAGAAGGGTGACGGAAGCAGTTGGGGGTATGTAGGAATTTCAGTTGGTGCCTGAGGGAGCTAGTGGAGGGCAAGGTGGAGGAAGGGGGGGAGCAGGTTCCTAATTGAGGGGAAAGTGATCGTAGAAGGCTGATTGCTCAGCAGAGAAGTGAGGATCTGGAATGAAGAATGTGCGATGATCCTTGGAGCAGAAGGAGAAAGAGGCAGGGGGGCATGGGAGAGAGGAGTCAGGAGAGGTAGGAGGGGAGGGACTCAAACCAGTCTTTGGAGATGAGGGAGGTGCAGAGAGACAGGAGACATGAGGCTAGTGAGAGGATGGGATAGTGAGGAGTAGAGGGGACAGTGGTGAGTTCAAGGGGGAGTTAGTAGCAAAGCAACAAAAGGTGTTAAAGAAGGTGTCCAGCCTGGTATGGGGTGGTGCCGTCGACCACATCCATGTAATCCACTATGGTTCTCAAAAGAGGTGGTGGGGAAGGTATGGGAGAAAAAGATTGTATTCAGGAAGAATAAGGAAACACAGAAGGAGCAGGACAGATAACTGTACCAGTTAAAACGAAGGAAGCAGGAAGGCAGTCAGAATAGCAAAGGTCCAAACTGAGGAAATGATAACCAACTTGGTTAAGAAGGGGGATACAACCTTTTTATAGGTACTTTATGGAGAAAGACCGAGGGAGGGATAGTGAGGCTTAATAAAAGGGGAGGGGGTGGGCAGCGGGTGACAGTGAAAAAGCAGGGATACTGAACACATGCTTCTGCTCAGTATTCACAAAAGAAGAGGAGGAGGAGGTACCTAAACCAATCAACAGAAGCACTCAGGATCAGGAGGTTGATACCAGTCCATTCACAGAAGAAAGGGTCCTGAAAGAACTCCTAAAACTGAAGGTGGACAAAGCAATGGGGCCTAACAGGAGTCACCCCAGTATTCTAAAACAACTAAGGGGAGAACTAGTGACACCACTGACTACCCTTTTTAACAAATCATGGGAGGATGGTGTGGTACCTGAGGACTGGAGGAGGGCAGATATGATTCTCCTTCACAAAAGTGGGAGCAAGGCAGAGGCAGGAAACTACAGACCTATTAATCTGACCTCAGTGGTAGGGAAAATTATGGAATCACTTCTGAAAGAAAGAATTGTTGAGTACCTAAAGGCCAGTGGGGCACAGGACCCAATGCAGCATGGATTCACAGTGGGAAGGTCATGTTAGACAAATCTAATCGATTTCTTTGACTGGGTGACCAAAATAGTAGACCAGGGAGGGGCTGTGGATATGGTCTACCTAGACTTTAGCAAGGAATTTGACACAGTCCCACATAAAAGATTAATAAACAAGTTAGACTACCTGGGAGTGGGTCCTAGGGTGGTAGCCTGGGTAAAAAATTGGCTGTACAACAGGACACAGAGGGTACTAGTAAATGGAGTCCACTCTGAAGAAAGGGGGGTTACTAGTGGGATATCACAGGGTTCATTACTGGGGTGGATCCTTTTTAATGTCTTTATAAGTGACATTGTGGAGGGACTGGAAGGAAAAGTATACCTCTTCACAGATGACGCAAAGATCTGTAACAGGGTTGATTCATAAGGGGAGGGGGTTGAAAGGATGAGAAGGAACTTGGCAAGGTTGGAGGAATTGTCAAAAGTATAGTAGCTTAGATTCAAGGCAAAGAAGTGCAAAGTAATGCACCTGGGGAACAAAAATCCAGGGTAAGAGTACACAGTGGCGGGGGTACTAACAACAACAAAAATGGAAAGGGACCTGAAGGTATTCATATCAGATGACCTAAAGGTAGGCAAGCAATGTGAGAAGGCAGTAAGGAGGGCTGGGAGGATACTGGGATGTATAGGGAGAGGCATCACCAGTAGAAAACAGGAAGTTGTTATCCCTCTGTGCAGACAATTGGTAAGACCTGATTTGGAGTACTGTGTGCAGTTCTGAAGACCGCATCTCCACAAGAACATAGACAGGATGGAGGCAGTTCAGAGGAGGGCAATTAAAACAGTGCAGGGTTTGTACCAGAAGCCATATGAAGAGAGACTAAAGTAGCTTAATATGTATACCCTTGAGGAAAGGAGGGAGAGGGAGGATATGATAGAAACTTTTAAGTACCTCAAGGGAATTAACAAAGTCCAAGAGGGTAGCATCTTTCAGAAAAAGAGCTGTGCAAGAACAAGGGGGCACAATCTGAAGACAGAGAGAGGATGGCTCAGGGGCAACGTGAGGAAGATTTTTTTCATGAAGAGGGTGGTGGATGCATGGAACAGCCTTCCTGAGGAGATCGTGGGGTCAAAAACAGTGAGAGAATTCAAGAATGCATGGGACAGACATAAGGCAATTCTGGTGAGGGGTAGGAAAAAGTAGGCTGTTGGTTATCTAGGATCTGCAGCTTATCAAAAAGGTAGGGAAATGGGCTGACTGTGTGGACCAAGTGGTCCTTATCTGCTGTCAAAGTCTATGTTTCTATGTAATGGAAGACCAGGAGCACCATTTTGGTAAAAAGCTTCTGCCAGAGCTGTGGAGACAAGCAGACTTTGTTGGAGTACAATTCACTGAGTTTGGTGCAGAGCTGGCATGGGTAGCATCAATATGGGCAAAGAAGACAAGCTTATTATCTAGCCACACACCAAGATACTTGAAAGCCCGAACCAGTTGGGGGCTGGTGACATCCAGTGAGGAGAGCACAGTGAAAGTTGGGAGCCTGGCCAGTTTCAGGTTGGTGTCAAAGGTCATGGACACTGTTTTTTTAGTGTTGACCTGGAGCTGGTTAGTGTGGAACCAGTGCAGGACATTGTGGAAGTCTTACTGGAACAAGCCTTCTGCTGCTGTAGTAGAGGGACTGGAGGTGAGGATGACTGTGTCATATGCATACATGTGAATAAGGTCCAAGAACAATTAATAGGGTAGCACCTGGAAATGCCGTGCCTTAGCCACAAGATCAAGTGAAAGCAGAAAGCTTTCAGACAGTATAAACAACTCCTGGAGATCTAGACTGCAACCACAGTCCCTCCTAGGTACAGGTCATCCCCTCCTTTTCTCTCCAACAAGTGTTGCTGGGGGGAGAAAAGGAAGGGACAAGCTGTACCTAGGAGGGACTGTGGTTGCTGGGTGTTGTACACCAGTCTAGATCTCCAGGAGTTGTTTATACTGCCTGAAAACACTGCTTGCTCAAATATCATTTTGAGAAAATGAGAAATGTGAGTAGCCAGTGCTGGCCAAATCATTTTACTTCCTGCTTATACATGTGAAAATGCAAGTTGGCACAGGTAGAGGGGAGGTCATTCAGAAAAATGGAGAGAAGTTGGGACCTAGGATGGAACCCTGTGGGACCCTATCCTGGATGGGTAGTGGGGGGATGACAGGACTCCTTCTATCTGTACCAACTGTTGGTGACCTGTGAGATAGGAAAAGAACCATTAAACAGCGGACTTCTGGTGTGCAGGACTGTAAGATGGCAGCCTGAGGAGTGAGCTCGGTTGTCCACCTGCGATATTTCTGCAAGATTGCTGTGTATCACCCCCAATTTTGCTCTGCTGTGTATGTTAAGTACCTTAGAGAATCCAGAGCTACAGTTTGGAGCCCATGGTTTTCGGATCTCAGCTGTTTTTCTGCATTATTGGACTGGGTTCGTCATCAGGGCTTGCCATTGGTGGTGTTCTCGTTATGGGGCCTGCGGAGGTCTTTGGCAATCAGGAGGATGTACAGACAATGTTACAAACATTGGTCCAGGACATTCCAGTAATAAAATCCTCATTTCTAAATTGGAGGAACACATGGAAGAAGCTGAACAGTGAATTGTCGAAGCAGAGCTATTCGCAATGCAAGTGGACTCCACTTCTGCCCGACAGAATGAAAAACTGTTAGCTCTTAACGAACAGGTCTGCCAGCTCACCATAAAAGTTGATGACCTTGAGAATCAAGGACATTGAAATGATCTTCGGATTATTGGATTGCCAGAGAGGAACTGAGGGGGGCAACATGCATCAGTTTCCACAGGTGTCCCCCCGAGTTCTTAATTATGTCTGGGACTCGCCGCTTGAGATTGAGCAGGCCAATCATTCCTTGTGCCCTTGTCCAGCTAGGGGTTCCCTTCCTTACCCAATCCTAGTTTATTTCCTATTATTCTTCATAAAAGAGCTCATCCTTCATCTGGCCAGGAAGAGGGGACCCTTGAAGTGGAACAGCCTTTCCATTTTTATATTTCAGGATTAGTCAAAACTTGTGGAGGACCAGAGGAGGGCTTTCTCTGCTGTAAAGAAAGAGGTGTCGGCAAGGAGAATTACCTTTAATTTGCACTACCCTGCTGTGCTCAGAGTGTGGTTGGAGGAGAAGTGGCATCATTTTGACTCACCACAAGCTGCTCAGAATTTTCTTCATTCCTTGGCTAAGGTCCCTCATCCCACTGCGAATCAGCCTTTTTCTTCTCTGAAGCAGGATAGGATGGATCACCAAGTGAGCACGTCTGCTTCAAACTAGGAATCTAATTCAGAGAAGAGCATGCCTTACCTTACATTTACTGGTGAGTGGAGCTCAGGTGGAGGATACCCAAAAAGACAACGGGAGCCAAGGAAGCTTGTGGCTTTGGGACAGCCGAGTACTTCTGATGTCAGTGGCAATCTGTCTTTATCGGAAGCAGGCTTAACAGTGGGGACAGTAGAGTGCTCCACCACCCCAGATCCTAAACACCCAAGACCATCCCTGGGGCTCCACGACCCCTCCGCTGCTCAAGACCCTTTAATTGGTAACTGTGACATGGATTGTGCAGAATACAGAGAGGAGGATCTGACTGCTGCTTCGCAGGTCAATACGGAGGTGGATCCTGTGCCTCATGTGATGAATCGGGACAAGCTGCTTCATGTCTCCTGTGTGCTTTGACTCATAATATGATGCGGTGGCCCGAGTCTTGTACAGACAGCAAGCCAATGGCTGTTTCTGCTACTTGAGGTATGACAAGTTACAAGATGACTTTTAAGGGGAGTTATTAGTTCTGACTCCCTCTCAAGCTTGTTTCTCCTTGCTCTAAACTATCTGCCAAAAATCCTGCAGTGCTCTGATTTAAAGCAGTGGGACCATTTTTGCTTTGATGAACTACTACATACCATGGGTGCTCTGCTGTGCCATTTGTGTTGCTTTCAGCCACTTATGATAAATTAGACCATCGCTGACATTTTTATATACCTTATGCTCTTGTTTGAACTGTTTTTGTTTTTTTATTTCTTCAGAAGTGGGGTACTTTATGTAGCATTGTATTATTAATTATGTTGCTTTGTGGTTTTTGGAGAGATCCTTCTTACTTTCTTGATGGTTTGGGGGTGGTGGCCAATTAATATTTCTCTTTTTAGCATGGTGGTAGGAGGGAAAGAGCTTATCTAGGAGGCCAGACTTAATAACTGTGTTGTCCCCTTCCGCACCAACTGATGAGTGGGTGGGCATTGATGGGGAGATCCACCGCCCTTGTGTACCTGCTCCTTATGTCCTGATAGGAGGGTGGGTGGGTGGGATTGGATATTTTTGATTTGGACAATGGGCTGTTCTGGAATAATAAAGGGGTTATCTGATCCCCTCATGGCCAGGTTGTTATCTTGCTGAATATAAGTTTGAATGTTTTATGGCACATATAACTTTAATGTCTTGGAATTTCAAGGTCTGAATATCCCTGTGAAACATAAAAAATGTATTTTCCTTTTTGAGGTCTTCTAAATGTGAAATTATGTTTTTTCAGGAAACCCACCTCTTACGGAAAGATGTGGGGTGTTTATTATGGGGTGGTATTAGTGGGGCCTATTCGAGTTCTTATGCAGTACATTGAAAAAAGAGGAGTATCAATCTTGGTTAGATGATGATGCCCATTGGTGGTAGAGAAATGGAGGATGGATAAAGAAGGGAAGTGGGTTATGGTGCTGGGTAAAGTGGATTCAGTACCCCTTTTGTTGGTTAATGTATACACACCCAATAGGGATTCACCAGAGTTTTGTTCTTTGCTGGCACAAGCGATCTACTAATGGTATGCCCCTCCCATTCTTCGATTTTCGGGTGGGGATTTTAACTTGGTTAGGGACCCATTTTTGGACAGGGACTCCCATGAAAGGGGTATCCCTTCCCATTACCAAGCCAGGGCAGTGTTGAAACAGATCATTACAGATTTTCATCTAATTGATGGTTGGAGGACCCTCCACCCTGGCACCCAGGATTTCACTTTTAGGTCCCCTAGATTTCACTCCTACAGCAGACTCAATTTCTTTTTTTGTAGTGCCTCCAGAGCATCTGACTTCCTGGATGCATGGCATAAGCCTGTTTATTTGTCTGACTATGCCCCGGTCGGTTTAGTCTGGTGTCCTCGCCAGGTGACAGAGAGAACCCCATGATGGTAGTTCAATCCTGCTTTGTTTGTTATGGAAGATTTTAAACCCTGGTTATCAGGTAAGATTGAATTCTATTTTTATTTCAACCCTTCTCCAGAGATCTTCGTGTTTACCATGTGGGATGCATTTAAGTCATTCATTTAGGTCCGGATTATTTTGTATGACTCTCATGTTGATAAGCAGAGGTGTCAGGAAATAGGCACTCTTACGGAAAGGATTAGATCTTTGGAAGTGGAACTTTATGCCTGTCTGCTAGATAAGGAGACTGTAATTTCAGATATTTTGGTCTGTAAAGAGCAATTAAATGCTATCTACCACCAATTGGCAACATGCGCTTTGTTTTTTTATGCACCAAGCTTATTAGGAATCAGCAGACAAAGCAGGTAAGCTCTTAGCTTACCAGTTAAAGAAAAAGACTATGGAGGCTTATGTCCCATATTTACAGGGGAAAAGGGTGATCTTAATTTGGATGCATGACAGATGGCCAAGAAGTTTAGGGGGTATTACGCAATGTTATACTCATCTTCGGTGACTCCTACCTTAGACCAGTTTGAGATGTTCTTCTCCCATTTTGCCCTGCCGTGTTTGACTGAGGAGGCTGTAGCTTCCTTGGATGTGAATATTTCCCTGCTGGAAGTACAACAGGCTATTAAAGATATGTCTCCCAGTAAAGTGCCAAGCTCTGACAGGCTTAGCACCGAGTTTTATCAAGGTTTTGAGCCCCTTTTGGTGGGCTACCTGGAAGAGGCGTTGTCTGCTATCACGAGCTCTGGTACTCTGCCAGACACTATGAGGGAGGCCATTATCACTGCCCTGCCCAAGCCTGGGAAAGGCCCTGCTTTCTGCAGCAACTCTCACCCAATTTCTTTGCTTAATGTGGATTGCAAAATTTTCACAAATATTTTGGCAATGTAGTTAGAGAGGGTTCTCCCCTCCTTGATCAGTAAATCACAGTCGGGGTTTTTAAAGGGTAGGCAGGGCAGTGATAATCTCCATGTAGTAATTGACCTTATTCAGGTGGCAATTCAGGGGCCAGACTCTGCAGCTCTAATAGGGTTGGACCTGGAGAAAGCGCTCAACTCTATAGAGTGGGGAGTACCTTCAGTTTACTCTTGGTAAGTTCAGTTTTGGTCCCAAATTTCAGCACTAAGTCAACTGCCTATACTCCTCACCAAGGACAAGGGTGCTGGTTAACAGCATTTTGGCAGATTATTTTTCTTTGTATCGGGGTACTAGGCTGGGTTGCCCCTTAAGTCCTCTTTTATTTCTTCTAGCTGTGTAACCATTGAACTTGGCCATCAGGCAGCATCTGAAAATTTTGGGGATTCCCATAGGCCAGATGAGGCTACATTACTTTAAGCTGATGATCTGCTCCTGATGCTGACTAAGGTAAAAACGTCACTACCGGAGGCTTGGAAGATCATAGGTTCTTTTGGGGAAATTTCTGGGCTTCGAATAAATTGGGGGAAAATGGAGATCCTCCCCCTATTTGGGGCAGATGCCACTTAGGCCTCCATAGGACCTAATACAGTGCATTGATCCCCAGAGGGAGTGAAATATCTGGGCATGTTTATTTCTGGCAACCTCCATAACATGTGCTCGAGAAACCTGTTCACAGTGTTGGACAAGTTAAGTCTATATTTTTGCAGGTGTAAGCAGCTGGGTTTGTCTTTCCTGGGTAAGACTGCCACAGTTAAGATGATGGCATTTTCCCATATTTTCTATAAACTGGGTAATTTACCTCTCCAAATTTCACAGGGAATTTGGACCAAATTAGACAAAATGTTCTCTGATTTCATCTGGGAGGGACATCCCCCCAAGTTTAGTAAGAGGATTTTACGTGCTTCTGGAGTTGCTGGAGGGTGGAACATGCCCTTGTTGTGGGCATATCACCTGTGCTTAGGGTTTAAACAAGCATTTCAGTGGATGTCTACCACCTCTCAGGGCTCCTCGATGGGAGACAGGAGGTGGACATTGAACGGGCATTAGTAGGGGGATAAATCTCTGGCTTTTTTTTGACAAATCCTTGACTTTCTGTTCAGCTGGTTACTTTCCTGATGAATTTTTCTCACTGGGCATGGAGTAGGTATTGTAAAATTGTGGGATGGGACTCCTCTTACTTAGGTGGGTTTGAATCTTTATGGAACAATCCTGCTATCACAGTCGGAAATCAGATGATTTGTTGGAATCTATGTGATTCTCAGGGCATCCAAGTTATCAGTGATGTAACCAATACTCAAATTGACCTCCTAGTATCATTTGTCAAACTGCAGGCTAGGTTTACTATTCCTTCCACTCATTTATGGAGATATTTTTGGTTGTGGCTGTTTTATTTTCAAATTTTTTTTAAGCTGCTTGTTTAATACAGTTGCCAGTCATGAGGTTTATACAGCAATGGTTTAAGGCTTCCAAGGGCCATCTTAGTTTACTGAATAGAAAGCTGCAAAAGAAATTTCTACCAGACTGGGACCCTCATAGGAATAAGTGGGAGGGAAATTTGGGGTTTGCGTTGGAATCTGAGATGTGGCTACATTGTTGGAGGGAGGCACATAAAGTCTCTTCAGAACCCAGAGTCCAACTGATTCACAAAAAGGTGCTTGGGAGATGGCACTGTTCTCCCATTCATTTGGTACATTTGGGGGTTGTGGGCTCAGTTTTATGTTGGTGTTGCCTTCAAGTCTCTGGGACAATATATCATGTCATTTGGGACTGCTCCTTAGTAAAGGGTTGGTGGGATGATATAATCCTTTGCCTGGAGCACACTCTACAGTTACCTATCCCTAAATCCCCTCTCTTTTGGATTTTGGAGATCCCTCTTTGTTAGACCATTCAGTGATGGTTCACAAAGGGTTTCTTTCTGCAGCTGCACTGGAAGCCAAGAGACTATTGTTAATGCACTGGAGATCAGCAGAGGTTCCATCTGTTTCTAGCTGGAAGTAGTCTGTGTCAAAGGTGGCCTCATTTTATAGAGTAATGTATTGGAGAAAGAATGCCCTGGACTGTTATTATATGGAGTGGGATGAGTGGGTGGCCCACGTGAAAAGAGTTCATTGGGATGTAGTGGAGTGTGGTTCATTTACGTCCTAAAGGGGGTTGGCCCATTCTGGTATGTTTCTTTTAGGGGTAAGGTGGATGTCCCTATTGTTCAATTGTTGATGTTCAATTGATGATGTTCAATGGTTCATGTTTAATCATGGATGTAGGTTGTCCTTTGATGTATTGTTATAACCATTGCAATGATATATTGGCTTTTACTTATTTTTCTGTCTGTATTTTATGATGGTTTTCTTGATGTTGTAACTTGATATAAGTTTGCTGGTCTGTCAATAAAATGTTTAGATGCAAAATAGAACTATTAAACAGGAGAAGCTGACAGGCCAGCAGAATTCAACTTGTCCAGAAATAGTGGATGGGCCACTGAATCATAGGCTTTGGCCAGATCAATGAAAATGGGTGTCGTGATGTGCCCCTGCTCCATCCCAGAGAAGACTGAGCCAGACTGGAAGGGGGTGAGGAAGCTGGAAGAATGGAGTAAGTTGACAAGCCTGGAATAGACAAGTTTCTCTTGCAGCTTTGCAAGAAAGGGGAGGAGTGAGATAGGTAAGAGGTTATATAGGGAGGAGGTATCACTCCCTTTGTGAAGGGGAAGAACGTTGGCAATCTTCCGAGACTGAGGAACAGCACAGAGGGAGAAAGGTTGAGGAAGTGAATGAGGGAAGATGCAATGGGAGGAGTTGAGGATCCAGCCCGTCAGAGCACGATTTGGACAGGTTTAGGGAGGAAAGGGCAAACACAGCTTCCTGAGTAGTGACGGGGGAAAATGAATACCCAGGGAGGGGTGGGACAGAAAGGAAGGAGGAGCAAGGGGGAGTAAGGGAACCAAAATAGAGGGGAGAAGGGAGAGCACAATCAGTGAAGAATTTGTTGAAATGAGCTACTACAGAGGAAGGGTCAAAAACTGATAAATCATTAACTATGATGACTGGTGAAGCAGACTGGGTAGGAGGGTTAAACATAGTGTGAATTACTTTCCAGAATCTGGCTGGATAGTTAAGGTTGTTCTGGAGGTTGGCCTTGAAATAAAGGGATTTTGCAGCCTGGACAATCTTAGTACATGAATTTCTAAGTGCCTTGTAAGAGAGGAGGGGCAGTGAGTAGGATAGTTTGCATCAGGACTAGGTGAGATCAGGAGACTTGCACTGATCTATGAGTTTGTTGGTGATCCAGGGGTGGTCGGAGGATTTGATCCTGGACTTTCTGAGGGGGGGCATGCTTATCCCAGACAGAGGAAAATTTTGAATGAAACAGGTAGATGGCCACATCAATATTAGGGGCAGAGAGGATGGCTGATCAAGCTGTTGCAGCAAGGTCACTCAGGTGCATTGATATTAAGCAACCAGAGTGACCTAGACCATGTCATGCAATGAATGTTCAGGAAGCATATGGACAAGCAAATCTCAAGGTAAATGCAGTAGGTGTGTATTTATTTGAAGACTCAACCAAATAAAATAACAAATAAAAGATTGTAATATCACAGCAACCTTAATCAAATTCTAGCACTGTGGAACATTTCTGGGATACTGGATTTTTTTTTTTTAATTTAGTCTTTGGTAACAGGGTAAGGCCCACTAGACACAAAAGCCTGTTTTCAGGGGCAATCTGGGAGCACTGGGCAGTTAAGTAACTTGCTCAGAGTCACACAGTATGCAAGTGGAGGCTGTAAGAATCAAACCCAGGTCTGGTCTGCTGGATGTACCAAGCTCGTTTACAGCTCATTACTCTAACCTCTAGGCTATACTGCCAGCCTGGATGGCAAGTCTGAAGTTTCTGTGAAGCAATCTGTATGGACAAGGTCTCTCCAAGAGCCACAGTTCAATCCTTCAGTGCCTTCAGCATGTAATCTTTCCTTGGCAGTGACCAGACACCAACTGACTCAAGTCCCAATCAGCAGGGATTCCTTTAGAGGATACACCCCACCTCCTAATTCTCATAGGCTCAGAACATCAATCTTCACAAAAAGTATTAGAATGTACACAGCAGTATTATGGCATGGAGCAGAACAAAGGGATAATGGATGGGCATCAGTTAACAACATATAGGATAAAGTATGGGAGAAGTGTGTATGAGATTTAACACACACTGAAGTTGTTGATGGTACATATAAACTCGAGGGAAGCCCGAGGGTTTATGAATGCCATCCAACAACGCAGGGTGTGTGTTAAATTTGAGTTTGACACACTTCTCACCATATTTTATTTTATATAATTCAAGGGTTCCGTTGTCTTTCGGTTTCGTCTGCTGTTTGGAATCTGTTTAACATTTGTTTTAAACTTGTAGTTGATGGGGGCTGCTGGAGGGTATTTCGATGGAGGTAACGCCGGAGAAGTAAGTGTTTTTTCAGTTAGTGCTGCTTGAGGTGACAGGAACAGTTAGAAGCTCGCGCTATGTTTAGTTATTTGTTTCAAGCGCTTTGGTGTTGAAAGGGAGCGCGTGAATGCCGTAACACCTACTCAGGTGTTACGGCATTTATCACACGGTTTTGTCAATGGCAAAAACGGAGACCATTAATTATAGTGCTATATTCTCTTCGAGAGGTTACCATGAAAACAATGTAACCCTTGAGAACAAAGCTCAAGAAGTTTACTGTTATCATGGTAACCTCGAGAAGTGAATTCAGTGCGGTTGTTAACCAATGCCCATCCATTAGCCTTTATAGTGGATGGGCACCAGTTTGGTCACTCTGAATTCAAACTTGCAGCTGATGAGAAAACACATCTTACAACTCATGGCTTACTTTAATGACACAGATGCCAGGTCAAATGTCAGGACCACCTTTTTATTAGTAGATGCCAACTTTTACAGCACAACATTAGAAGTCAAAAAACACTACAGTAAGAAAACACAACTATAAGGCAAATTTACGATATCTTAAATAAATTAATAGTAAACAAAAAAAAGTTTGTTGCAAGGGTTACAGGAAGTACAAGATGAAACTAGGCATCATCACATTGACATCAGGCAGTTAACTCAGTGGTGTGAGCAGCAAGCAATGAGCAGGACAGATGCAGGCATTCAGGTACCTAGGAGAGAAAGTTCTCAAATGATTTAAACGAGTGGTCGTTGCGCGTGACAAAGAATGTTGTTTTGAGGAAGAATTCATTTTTGTTGTACCATCGATAGAAACATAGAAACATAGAATTTGACGGCAGATAAGGACCACTTGGCCCACCCAGTCTACCCATTTCCCTACCTGATGGATAAGCTGCAGATCCTAGTTAACCAGCAGCCTACTTCTTCCTACCCCCACCCCCTAGAATTGCCTTATGACTGTCCCATGCATGCTTGAATTCCACCACTGTTTGTGACTCCACAACCTCCTCTGGAAGGCCGTTCCATACATCCACAACCCTCTCTGTGAAAAAATACTTCCTTAAATTACCTCTGAGCCGCCCCTTCTATCTTCAAATTGTGCCCCTTGTTCTTGCACACCTCTTTTTTTGAAAGATGCTACCCTCTTGGACTTTGTTGATTCCCTTGAGGTACTTGAAAGTTGCTATCATGTCCCCCCTCTCCCTCCTTTCCTCGAGGCTATACATATTAAGCTCCTTAAGTCTCTCTTCATATGTCTTCTGGTGCAGACCCTGCACCATTTTAGTTGCCCTCCTCTAGACAGCTTCCATCCTGTCTATGTCTTTGCGGAGATTGGGTCTTCAGAACTGCACGCAGTACTCAGATAGGGTCTCACCAGCTGTCTATACAGAGGGATAATAACTTTGTTTTCTACTGGTGATGCCTCTCCCATGCATTCCAGTATCCCCAGCCCTCCTTGCTGCCCTCTCACATTGCTTGCCCACCTTAGGTCATCTGATATGACTACACCCAGGTCCCTTTCCATTTTTGTTGTTGTTAGTATCTCACCCCAATGTGTACTCTTCCCTGGGTTTCTGTTTCAGGTGCATTATCTTGCACTTCTTAGCACTGAATCTAAGCTGCCATACATTTGACCATTCCTCTAACCTTGCCAAGTCCCTTCTCATCCTTTCCACCCCACCTTGTGCATCAACTCTGTTGCAGATCTTTGTGTCATCTGCAAAGAGACATATTTTCCTTCCAGTCCCTCTGCAATGTCGCTTATAAAGACATTGAAGAGGACCGTCCTAATACTGAACCTCATGGTACCCATTACTAACCCCCTTTTTCAGAGTGGGCTCCATTTACTATTACTCTCTGTGTCCTATTCTCCAGCCAATTCTTTACCCAGGCTGTCATCTTGGGACCTACTCCCAGGCTGGCTAACTTGTATATTAATATTTTGTGTGGACTGTGTCAAATGCCTTATAAAGTCTAGGTAGGCCATGTCCACAGCCCCTCCCTGATCAACTACTTTTGTCACCCAGTCAAAGAAATCTATCAGATTTGTCTGGCATGACCTTCCTGCTGTGAATCCATGCTGCCTTGGGTCCTGTACCCCTCTGGCCTCCTAGATACTCGACAATTCTTTCCTTCAGAAGTGATTCCATCATTTTCCCTACCACTGAGGTTAAACTAACAGGTCTGTAGTTTCCTGCTTCTGCCTTGCTCCCACTTTGTGAAGGGAATCACATCTGCCCTCCTCCAGTCCTCGGTACCACTCCATCCTCCCATGATTTGTTAAAGAGGGTAGTCAGTGGTGTCACTAGTTCTACCTTTAGTTCTTTTAGAATTTTGGGATGAATCCCATCAGGCCCCATTGCTTTGTCCACCTTCAGTTTTAAGAGTTCTTTCAGAACCCTTTCTTCTGTAAATGGGCTGGTATCAACTTCTGTATCCAGAGTGTTTCTACTGTTTGTTTTAGGTACCTCCCTCTTCCTTTGTAAATACTGAGCAAAAATATTTGTTTAGTATCTCTGCCTTTTCATAGTCACCCTCTGCCCACCCTCCTCCCTTTATTAAGCCTCACTATCCTCTCTTGGTCTTCCTTCGTGCTCTGATGTACTTATAAAAGGTTTTATCCCCCTCAACTGAGTTGGCTATCTTTTCCTCGGTTTGGGCCTTTGCTGTTCTGACTGCCTTTCCAGCTTCCTTTTGCTTTAACTGATACAGTTCTCTGTCCTGTTCCTTCTGTGATTCCTTGTACTTCTATTTATTTTTTTATTTTATTTATTTATTTCAATCTAGGATTAGAGAATACCTTTGACCACAGTGTAGCTCATTTACAAAGGTTCCACATCAATATTGGGGGAGGGGAGTTACAAGACAGACAAAGGATAAAGCATAAATCATGTACAGATAATATTACATACAGAGAACAGCAGTTACAGCACAATATCGTGGAAAAAATCGGTGATAGCAATTAGCTACATAATTGGCATTCTGAGGACACTATAGTCAAAACATGGGCTGTTTTATCCCAGTTGGAAATAGAAGGAAGAGTTAGGAGATGAAGAATAGTGGCAGGTCAGAGAACAAGGTGGGGAAGGGGGATCAGCCAGGTGGCATTGTCAAGCATATTGAGTGTGGTATATTGATATGATGAAGTCAGGATGGTATAATAACATCCTGACATCATATCGATGGTACAACAGCTCTGTAACCTGTGTGAATTCGGTTAACAATAATAAACTCCCATACATTATAAATAGATAATGAATTTAGTATAATTAGTGTTAGTCGATATCAAAGTTGTTCCTTATTACTACACATATATGAGAAATAGGCAAACATCTAAGAAGCATTTTCTAACTGAACTAAAAGTGTGGGATATGATGTCTGGAACAATTGTCATAAAAATTCTAGAATATACCAGTAACTGTTCTGTAATTCTGCTGCACTGCTTTCTTTTGCCACACGATGGCACTATAAACATCTTGTTATTGTTCTCTGTTTCTGCATACATTGTATTGCTTCCTCTTTCTTTTTATCGGCTTCTGTATGGAGTTACAATGCCGTTTGAGCACTGGTGCCAGGCAAATTGCCCAACTAATGACAGAAGTAAGCATGTTTCAGGCAACAGAAGGAAAACAGAGGGGATAGGACAGAAAAGGTGTGCAAAACACCCTGTCTGACCAGACCAGGGATGAAACAAAGGACACATGATAGAATAAGGACTCCACTGCCAAAAACAAGGAGAAAGGGTGTCTCAGCCTCTCTGTCTTCTGTCTGTATTTCTAATTGCTAAAACAGTGATAGGACACATCAAGCCTATTAGGCCCTGTCCACACTAGGAATTGTAAAATGTTACTAGTGCCCTGTAATGTTTTAAAATCAGGAAACACAGTTTGCTTCCACACTGGTAACGTTACTGAACTATGTTTCAAAACCGTGTTTAAACCCTGATAAAATCAAGGTTTTAGCATGATTTTGAAAACGTTGTAAGACAGAAATGTTACATGTTACCAGTGTGTACGGGCGACTGATCTGTATTCCCTGCTGAAGATTTCATCATGCATAGCGGTTAGGTCACCCTCTTGCATGACTTGCCGGGCAGAGTGTGGAAAGTGTGTTCAAACATGCTTTTATTACAGGAAATATGGATAGGTGATTAACTGTGCTAAAACACTGTTCCCACAGGTGTGGGCGCAGAACCACAGTAAGCAAGATAACGGTTTTAAAACCATTACCAGAGTTTTATCACAAGTGTGGACAGGGCCATAGAGACCAAATATATTTAAGGGAAGAAAGGGGGCGCTGGAATTTCATGAAACAGAATGTCATGTAGTGGTCACTGAAAGTATCCATCAGAAAACCTGTTGCAACAGTGTTGGGGGGATGGGGGGAAAGAACACAGTTCAGAAGGGTGTAGCTAATGGAGTGGGATTGAACCAGATTGGTGCAGTAATAAGCTGTGAGAGATAATGGGACTCAGACATAACAGAGGTTGGCCTGAAGTAGGGGGAGATCCAATTAATATTAAAATATCCAAGAAGGATAAGTTCACTTGAGGAGGAGTGTTAGGTAATGGCAGAGAGAGATTTAACCAGAGAGGAGGGTGATATTTTAGGTGAGGTACAGGAAACCCCAATGAAGATGGGTACAGTGAAAGGAAATGAAAGCCTGACAAGGAGAAACTTATGGGAGGAAGGTACAGCCTCCCTGTGAGCAATGGTACAGGAGAGGCTGTGGCAGACAGATGACAACACCATGGCCATGTTTGCTCTGTCCTCTATGAAGAGATGGAGGAGGGGGAAAACGAGCATAGAGTGGTTGGAGTGGGAGGGAAGGGGGAGGAGAAGGCAGAGGAAAGGAGAGTAAAGGAGAAGGCAGAGGAGGGCAAGGTGCACAGTGGTCAGGAGGTGAGATGCAACAACCATCAGCAAAACAGCACAGCAGCAATATTCATGACTAATTAGAGAGCAGGCTAATATGGATACAACCACAATAACAGGCCTAGGTCAGTATACTACAAATAGTATACTACATGATGAAGAAGGTAGAACTAAAATGGATAAACCTGACAGCTGACTAAACAAGTTGGGTAATACTAGCTGGTTCTATGTGATAATGGTGATCATGGAATAGTGACCGCCGTTTTGGCGAGTGTATATCGGTGAAAATGAAAAACAGCGATGTACACTCATGGTGAACTAAAAGGCAGCAATGGGAATTTAACATATGCAGGGGACTTTGCCCCACCCCTGCACCCACCTACTAAAGAATTCTCAACTCCAACGGGGTGCATGTTGGGGGGTGGGGGTGAAATACTTAAAAAATGCCGTGCCAGACCCGAACCCTGCACCTCCCAACTGACCCCCCCTCCCCACCATGCTAGCAGACCAGCTTGGCAGCTGCCTGCCAAACACCCTCCCACATACCTTCCCTCCCCTTTCTCTCCCCCCTGAGCATGTGCGTGCGCGTGTACAGGTCCCATCGCCCTACCTCACCCACCCAGGTATCCGATCGCTACCCTGCCACATAGCCTTGAACACAGGAATTATGATTGTGTTGTCCTTTTTGAAAGTGCTCAATTGTGGTTGCTGTGTTCATTGGATACCATACTGACTGAACAGCTAACACTATTAAAACCAAGTGAGAAAGCAGGTAAACACCACATGTAATAAAAAACAGAGGATAACTGCTAATAAAGGTATACCCAGATAGGGTGTAGATAGGATTCTCACATTCAAGACAGGTTAGCAATGTCGGCAGATGCAGATGTGGGGCCCATTAGAGTTCAGTAGCAAAATGTAACAAAGGGAGTAAGCAAATTAAGATGCTAGCAGAATAGACAGGTAGGATAATGAAAGCAGCCCAAGTGTCCCAAATGCAGGAGTGAGGCCCACAAGAGTTAAGTAGTCAAGGGTAACAAAGAGATGAATGGCATTTACATTTCAGGAGTAGTCTTGCGGTTATGCTATTAGTGACAAGCCAAAGGGACAGTGTGGCCGGCCACTGGGTTTGACAAATCCCATAGCCAAACATCCCGGGCTACAAAAATTTACAGAATTGAATTAGCTGGTTGTCCACAGACAACCAACTCAGAGCTTTTTTTTTTCCCTTGCTGTACTGCTTGCCTGCCATGCGCCAACCAACCACTAGGTGCCTCTGCACCTCATTGTTCCCTAGCCAACTCAGGGTGACGAAGATTTAATCATGTGGGCACCAGATCTGCAGGAGCGAGCGCAGCAGCGTGTGGTTAACAAGGATTTGGCAGGACCCTCCACAAACCTTCTCGACCCGTCACAGTAGCAGAAAAGCATGACTGGATCCAGGACTGACAGGTGAGTCAGTGAATTCAATGTGGAATAGTACCTGTCAGTCCTGGGCATTGGCCACGGCAGTGGTAGGGGCGAAAGGTTTCAGGGACAGAAGCGGAAGGGAGCATGTTGCCGATAGCGCCATTTCACTATTGAATTAGATAGCAGACAGAGTGATTTTTGTATATCGCTGATTATCGCAGATTCAGCTATATTTTATTACCACAACTAAGTCAGCTCTCAACTTGTCTTGGCTGGCAGAAATATAAGCAAATTAAAGCAGCATTTTTAAAAAAAATCTGAACAAAGGGGAATGAATATTACAGGGAGCGTTTCATTTTGTCACTTAGTTTGGGGGAGGGGGATGCCTTCTTGGTCAGTCCAAGGATCTGAGAAGGAAAAATGCATTTGCTCAGCCAACCATTACTGACTAGGAGATGGACTGCACTATAGTTATGGGGATAAAAATTGAAGGGTTGTTTTTTCACTGAGAAAGCACTGAAGTAGAGGGAGATGGTGGGGAGTTGCCAGTAAAATCAGCGGTGGTGGGGGACAGAACAGTCAGTCAGGGTCTTAAATTGAAAAAAAAAATAAAAGATACAAGAAGGAGGTGTGTTTTCCTGTCCTGGCTTTAGCACCTTTACTGGAACAAAGTATAATGAAGTAGCAGGAGGACCGATTCAGTCAGAAAAACCGTAGAGAGACAAGTGTGGAGTTTTGAATTAACCAAATCAAACAAGCAAAAGGTGCCACTGATCAGGGCAAAGCAATTTGAAGAGGATTTGTTTCAGTGCAGTTAGGTGGGAGTGACTAGAAATCATGGTTTTGTGTAATTGCTGTTAAAAAAGTAAGCTACGCGTAAAGAAAGGGTTGTGAAGCACTGCAGCTAAAATAGTACAGAAACATAAAATTATTTACCTTTGAAAGTCACTGTAGACCTGGTAATATACTGACATACTGTGGGAAAGATTCTGTCAAGGAGTGGTTTTGTCAGGTGACACAGTACAACCCAAGTTCAGTAAGGTTGGAAAGGAAAAATAACAAGCATTTGTCAATGCCGAATGTTTGCTTGCTGACATTGGCAGTGGTAGTGTAGAAGTCACAGAGCTGCGTAATAGGAATGGCAGTGAAGTACTGAACTGAAGCCAACCCCACCACCACCCTGCAGAGAGTGACAGGCATTGGGGTGTGCCTTTGGGTCATCAGGCATAATGGCCACGTCATTTCACCACACCCTACCCTGCAGACACTGACAAGTGTCACGGTGTGCCTTGGGGTCTTTGGCGCCCTTATGTGCACCCCATTCCATCAGGAAGTACAGTGAGATGGGTGCGGTATAGGAGAATGGGGTGAACATTGGGACTGAAGAGTCCAAGGCATACCTCGATGCCTCTCACTGGCTGCAGGATGTGGAATGGTATGAGCATTACAGGCAAGAATCCCAAGTCACACCCCGATGCCTCTCATTCTCTACAGGGTTGGGCATTATGGTTGGAAACCCTAATACCTCAGGCATTCGTTGGTATTTTCACTCCAAATTTTCAACATGGTTTTTTTTGTGACCCTGCCCTCATGAACAGTGGCAATATCAGTTTGTTAGCTGAAAGCTGCTTATGCACAGCGACTAAGGCATTTAGCACCACAGGTGGAAAAACATTCTGAACAGGATGTAAAAATGACAGCAGTACTGTTCATGGGGAGGTGTAAAAAATGGCAATGTTGCAAATCTGCAGTAAAAATATTAAAAAAACTGGTGAAGTCACGAGCGTGCATAGAAACCGTGCAACGTCACACCCGTAATGTAATTAGTTTGGGGATTTTTTACAGCAAATTGTCAACACAGGCATTTTGGTGCCTCCGATCATGAACAGTGTCACTGTGATTTTCTTTATCTGTTCGAACAATGATTTCTCACAGTGACCACGTGATCTCTGCGCTTGAAAGTGTAAAACACATTTGGCCATGTTGTGAAAAATGACAGCTGTACTGTTCATAAGGAAGTGTGGAAAAATGGCACTGGTGAAAATCTAGACTGAAAATATTACAAAGTCATGAACTTACAAGGGTGCGTGGAAACTGCGCAATGCTCACTCATAACACAGTCATTTTATGAACTTTTGTCACCAAATTTTCAACATAGCCATTTTAAGACCTCTGCTCATGTAAAGTGTAACTGTGATTTTCTTAATCTGTCCCAAACATTGCTTTTGCACACCGACTGCACCATTGTGCGCTACATGTACGAAAACACATTTGTGGTGAAGTGTGAAAAATGGCAGCTGTACTGTTCATAAGGAAGTGTAATAAAACGGCAATGTTGAAAATCTGGAATGAAAATATTGAAAATTCACAAACTTACGAGCTTACATAGGAACTGCGCAACGCACGCTCGTAAAACAGTCATTTTTAGGAATTTTTTCACCAAATTTTCAACATAGCCATTTTAAGACCTCTGCTCATGAACAGTGTCACTGTGATTTTCTTGATTTGTCCTGTACTTTGATTTCACACACCAGCTGCGCCATTGTGCGCTACTTGTGTGGAAACACATTTTGGGTGAGATGTAAAAAATGACATCTGTACTATTCATAAGAAGGTGTGGTAAAATTGCAATGTTGAAAATCTGGAGTGAAAATATTGAAAATTCGTGAACTTACGAGCCTGCGTAGGAACTGCGCAACGCACGCTTGTAAAACAGTCTTTTTAAGGAATTTTTCCACCAAATTTTCAAACTAGGCTCTTTGAGAGCCCACCTTATGAACACTGGCACTGTCGTATCGTTAATCATTCCAGAAAGGTGATTTTGCGCAGTGGCTGCGAAATCACCCTTCGGGCCCGATTAACACCATGACAGTGACAGCATTCATGAGAAGGGGTCCCAAAAACCCCATGTTGAAAATTTGGTGCAAAAATTCCAAAAAATGCCTGAGATATGCAATAAAATTGAAAACCCTATCTAGCCCATTAAAAGCTTACCGCATTTCCTCAGTTCGCGGTCAGCTTTGAAGAGTGCAGACGTGTTCTGGTCCACCAGTTCGTCACGCCGAGTCTGGAGGTAGTATGCGGTGAGGGGTGTGGGGAGGCAGGGTGTGCAGTGGTGGTGCAGGTTGTGGGAGGGGGCCAGGAGAGCGTAGAGGGACAGTTTTTATTTACAGGTTTGTTTTTTTTTATTACAATGACGTAGGACATTTGCCACGCTGGGGTGGGCTCCCAGCGTGGCACAAGGACGGCTGGGGGGGGCGTGGAGCCGACATGGGATTGGGCACCCCCATCAGCCATAGCATCAGTTGCCATGCTGGGGTAGGCTCCCAGCGTGGCACCCAGTACTCGGGGGAGGGGGAGGACAGTGGCGCCGACGGATTGTGCACCCCCATCGGCTATACAGTGTGTGCGTGGGGGGGGGCAGCACACAGTATGCGTGCGGGTGTGTGTGTGTAGGGAAGCTGCGCATGAGCAGGCGATAACTGATCGCTGCTCACTGAAGCGTAGCTCCCCCTTTCAACTGTACGCCACTGCATTTTGGAGCTGTCATAGACAGCTCCAGCATGCATTGGCGGACTGGGGCCATGCCTGCCAACACACTGACTGAATTGGAAGAGGGGGTGACACACCTCCGAAAACTCGGTTGATGGCACTATGTTTCTTGCACATGCGTGCAAGCAAATATAAAAATGAAATAGGCTTAGGCTAGAAACAATTATAATGCCTGCTTTTATTCATTGTACCTTCTTTCTGACTCATTTAGCAGTTGTAGTGCAGTAGTACTAGTAGTGCTCCGTGCCTTTTCTCTTCTTTCCCAGTGCCTCCTTTTCCAGTAAAACTATTTATAAACAAGGAGACTAGACTAGACTAAAAGACCCCAAGGCTATTTCTCTTTGCCCTTACTTTTTCTTTGACTTACCTATGGATTGGGAGAGTGTGTGTGCTAGTTGCCAGCCAGTCAGCCAGTCGCAGCAGGCCAGTTATAGAACTGTACTACTCTACCTATCTGTACTAAAGTAACCACCCTGCCTAACTAAAGGTGGGTGCTTTCTTGTAGAGTGGAGTGAGTCCTTATCTGAACTGTCACACCTGCAGCTTGCATCTAAGCATTAATAAGAAAAAAAATGGAAGGTAGAAGGTTGAAAGTGTAACTAACTGCCTACAGAAATAAAAAAGAAAATAAGATCAGAACAGGTAACTGCAGTAAAAGAAGAAGTCGAAAGACTTGGGAAAGAGTTGGGGCTTTGTGTTGCCAAACTTGCCACCTGGCAGAGACTAAAGGGGAAAAGTGTAACTAGTTGCCCAAATAAAAAAGAAATTAAGAACAAGATGGTAACTGTAGTAAAAGGAAGGTGTGATCTGCCCAGTGTCCTGTGCCTGCAGCCAGCTGGTTTAAAAAGACACATACACACACACACACACACACACAAAAAGAAAAAGATTTAATGTTTTTTATTTTATTTAAGATTTATTTCAATCAAATTGGTTGAAATTTTCCATTGACATGAACTGGACTACCACTCTAAACTCAGGGACTACCATTTTTGTCAAGGGCAGTTGTCCTGGACTAGCATGCCATTTTGAAATTTGTCGATCCCTGCCGGCCAACGTCTACCTTTTGGCTGACTCCAGGCAGACTCTTCTCATAGAAATGGCTATGGCTCATAATCACAGAAAACGAGATGGAGAAGAGAGCATCATTTTAACCACTTGGTGGATCTCATGCTTTCTCTAATACAGACTGTACTGCACCAGCTAGTACACTGGCCCTCTGTATAGTACTTGCTTCATTAATACCTGCAATCCTGATTCCTGACACAGGGAAGCACATTTTAATATATAACATTACGTACCTACTGCAAGCAGTAAATGTCTAACTGACATGTCTGAACAAAAAATAATACTGAGACTATTTTTTTTCTGGCAATTTTGGCTTGAAAAGCAGGTCAGATACCTCCCCACACTATGAAATATTCCTCCTTGAATAAAGTACATGCCAGCTCTGAAGAACATGGGAAATCGCAAAAACAGTGTTGTCAAATTGCAGGAAAATCCTGCTGCAATTTAGAGTGTAAGCTGTTTTTGGCTCCAGGTCTATGGAACTCAGTTACTAAGGACATTAATGGAACCAAAAACAACTCCTTGTATAAACCTTAAACCTACAGAACATATTTTCCATATTCTCAGGATAAATGATAATGGAAAACTAGATTTTGCCCGTTTTATTTTTTAATTGTATAGGACCTTGAAATGCAAGTTGTCACAGGGTCTCTTGTGTGGTTGAGCTCAGGTTTGAGAACCAACCCAAAGCATTTGATGTTCCACCACTCCTCCTGGCAGCATGACACATGTGAATTCAACCAGCAAGATATAGTTCACTAATTCTCATTGCTGGCATGTCTCATGAGATCCAACATCTAAACAGTTAGGGGAAGACTAAGGGCCTTGGCGCTTGTCCTCCTGCCCACTCAGCACGTGTAGCTGGAGATTATGTGTCCAGTCATAAGCCTGACCAGGCTAGTCTTAAATAGTAGCAGTGGCCCAGCCTGGACTATGGAACTGGGCAAGCCATTCCACTGTCTTACTACTCTTTGAGTAAACTAGTGTTTTTTCAGGCCCCTATTGAGCTTACCATGCCTCAGCTTTTGAATGTGTCCTCTCCTTTATTTCCTCTGAATGAATTTGAACTGATTCCTTTTACTGTCTTTGATCATGCTGCCCATACAGGAATGTTAAAAACTACTGAAGTTAGTGATTTTTCTCCTATGGGCCCCAAGCTGCCCTCCAGACACTAGACACCCCAGCCCCACTCCTCGGACTGTGCTGCACGACTTGCCTGCTAGCTAATGCTGCGTAGTCTGGGTGCTTATTGAGCTGCAGGGCCACTGGGTGGTCGAAGTCAGCTGCAGCTTGGGAACCATTTTCCCGTTTTCTTCTTGTGGCATGCAGTACCACCCAGATGTCTCCATGCATGCAGCATCAGCAGCCACCACTCTCTCCACCCTATGTCCCTGACTGCCTCACCCCCAGGCAACACTAGGGTCAGGTGAACACGAAGCACTGAAAGCCTCCCTCCCTGGCAGAGAAGAGCAATCCTCTGGATGCTTTTTCCTCTCCCTCCCTCCCCAGCCAAACTCCATCAACTCAAATATGCTCCTGAACTCAGGTCGTCAGAATGGTTCTTGGTGTTGCGTCCAGAGCCTCAGCCCTCAGCTCAACTGGGCTGGCTATTTTATAAACATTTTTATGTTTGCTTGCACGCATGTGCAAGAAGCATAGTGCCATCATCCGAGTTTTCGGAGGTGTGTCACCCCCTCTTCCAATTCAGTCAGTGTGTTGGCAGGCTGTCCCTGTCCGCTTGGTCGCATGCCGAGCTGTTCATGACAAGCCCAAATGCAGTGGCATATGTTGAAAGGGGAGCTACGCTTTTCAGTGAGCAGCGATAAGATATCGCCTGCTCATGCACAGCTCCCCTACACACACACACACACACACACACGCATGGCTACTGCTTGCTGCCCCCCACGACACACTCTATAGCCAATGGGGTGCCCAATCCCCATCGGCGTGCTGCGCCTTTCCCCCAAAGCCTTCCAAATGCCATGCTGGGTGCCCACCCCAGTGTGGCAGTTATCGACAGCCGATTAGGGTGCCCAATCCCCGCCGGCTCCACTGTCCTCCCCCGAAAGTAAAGTTGCGCCATGCTGGAGCCCACCCCAGCATGGCAACAAATGTCATGGCCGACGGGGTGCCTAACTCGCTGGCTTCATGCTTCCCAGCTGTCCTTGTGCTATGCTGGGAGCCCACCCAGCGTGGCAACCGTCCCGCTGCCGCCTTTTAAAAACCCTGAAAAGCAAAAACGGTCCCACGCAGTCTCCCAGCCCCTCCCACAACCCGCACTCCACCCACTGCGCATCCTGCCTCCCCACACACCCCTCACCCCATACTTACTCTCCGGAGCTCGGCGCGACTTCGTGGACCGGGAACACGCCTGCACTCTTCAAAGCCTACCGCTAACTGAGGAAATGCTGGTAAGCTGTATAATGGATAGATAAGGGTTTTTCAACTTTATTGCATATCTCAGGCATTTTTGAATTTTGCACCAAATTTTCAACATGGGTTTTGGGACCCCTCCTCATGAATTCTTGCACTGTCATGGCATTACTCGGCCCAAAGGGTGATTTGGCAGCCACTGCGGCGAAATCACCTTTCTGGAATGATTAACGAAACGACACTGCCAGTGTTCATAAGGCGGGTCTTCAAAAGACTATTTTGAAAATTTGGTGGAAAATTCTATAATTATTGTTTACTTAGCTGCATGCTATGCAGTTCCTACACACGCCGTAGTTTGCGACTTTCAATATTTTCACCCAGATTTTCAACATTGCCATTTTACTACACCTCCTTATGAGCAGTACAGCTGTCATTTTTCACATCTTGCACAATGTGTTTCCGCCCATGTAGCGCAAAATGGCGCAGTCGATGTGCGAAATCAATGTATGGGACACATTAAGAAAATCACAGAGACACTGTTCATGAGCAGAAGTCTTAAAATGGCTATGTTGAAAATTTGGTGAAAAAATTCCTAAAAATGACTGTTTTACAAGCGTGCGTTGCGCAGTTCCTATGCATGCTCGTAAGTTTGCGAATTTAATATTTTCACTCCAGATTTTCAACATTGCCATTTTATTACACTTCCTTATGAACAGTACAGCTGCCATTTTTCATATGTCACCCAAAATGTGTTTTCGCACATGTAGCGCACAATGGTGCTGTTGGAGTGCGAAAGCAATGTTTGGGACAGATTAAGAAAATCACAGTTACACTGTTCATGAGCAGAGGTCTTAAAATGGCTGTGTTGAAAATTTGGTGACAAAAGTCCATAAAATGACTGTGTTACGAGTGAGCATTGCGCAGTTTCTACGCACCCTTGTAAGTTCATGACTTTGTAATATTTTCAGTCCAGATTTTCACCAGTGGCATTTTTCCACACTTCCTTATGAACAGTACAGCTGTCATTTTTCACAACATGGCGAAGTGTGTTTTCACACTTTCAGCGCAGAGATGCGTGGTCGCTGTGGGAAATCATTGTTCGGGACAGATAAAGAAAATCACAGTGACACTGTTCATGATCGAGGCACCAAAATGCCTGAGTTAACAATCTGCTGTAAAAAATCCCTAACCTAATTATATTACGGGTGTGCGTTGCACAGTTTCTATGTACGCTCGTCACTTCACCATTTTTTTTAATATTGTTACTGCAGATTTGCAACACTGCCATTTTTTACACCTCCCCATGAACAGTACAGCTGTCATTTTTTACATCCTGTTCTGGATGTTTTTGCACCTGTGGTGCTAAATGCCGTAGTGCTGTGCATAAGCAGCTTCGCCTAACAAACTGATATTCCCCTGTTCATGAGGTGGGGTCACAAAAAACATGTTGAAAATTTGGAGTGAAAATACCAACGAATGCCTGAGGTATTAGGGTTTCCAACCATAATGCCCAACCCTGTAGAGAATGACAGGCATCAGGGGTGTGACATGGGATTCTTGCCTGTAATGCTTATACCATTCCACACCCTGCAGCCAGTGAGAGGCATTGAGGTATGCCTTGGACTCTTTGGCCCCAAAGTTCACTCCATTCTCCTATATCGCACCCATCTCACCATATTTTCTAATGGAATGGGGTGCGCATAAGGGCCAAAGACCCCAAGGAACACCGTGACGCTTGTCAGTGTCTTCAGGGTGGGGTGTGGTGAAATGGCGTGTCCGTTATGCCTGACAACCCAAAGGCACACCCCAATGCCTGTCACTCTCTGCAGGGTGGTGGTGGGGTTGGCTTCAGTTCAATACTTCACTGCCATTCCTATTATGCAGCTCTGTAACTTCTACACTACCACTGCCAATGCCAGCAAGTAAACATTCGGCATTGACAAATACTTGTTTTTTTTTCGTTCCCATGGGCCCCAGCCCTGTCACTCCTTCAGGCACTCATAGCTCCCTATGCCCGCCATCTCACATCCGCTGCCTCCCCTCCATTGGTCATGGCCCCGTGTGCCCCGCACCCCAGGGGGTCTGGCACTAACCCTACCAGAAGGACCCCTCCTCAGAGGAAGAGAGTATAATTTGGGATACAGTGCCCTCAGGGCAGGCACACACAGGAGACAGAGGAGGAGGTGCACTCCAGGGACCAGCAGGTGGGAGGAGGAGCGGCCATCATCTTGTGAAGCTGGGGTCATTTTTCCCATTTTCTTGGGGGCGAGAACTGATGTGCTGCATGACGTAAAGGACAAAGTCAATGTCCACCATGCTGCCTCCCACAGGGAAGCTCACCGTGTTGCTGTGCCTCCAGCCTCCACCAGGGGCCAGCAAAAGCTGTGCCTCTAACCTGTCTCCCTCCCTGAAGAAGGTGAGCAGTCACTGGATGCTCAAGCCTTCTCCCCCTAGCCGGTCCTCCGACTCCCGGGTCTGTTCCCAAACCCGGGTCGTTGGTATCACAAGTGGAAATCCAACTGCTGCTCTGGCAGGTCGGCCTCTTTATAAACTTTTAATAAACGGGCAAGGAATCGCCTCAGTCCTGCTTGGGTGAAAGGATTCTGAAGTCACGGGTTTACAGAGTGATGAATGCTGCATGGTCTGGGTGCTCATTGAGCTGCAGGGCTACCAGGTGGTCGGGGTCAGCTGCAACTCAGGAACCATTTTTCCATTTTCTTCTTGTGGCATGCAGTACCACCCAGATGTCTCCATGCATGCTTCCATGCATGGAGCATCAGCAGCCACCACTCTCTCCACCCTATGCTGACAGTTCCTGACTGCCTCACCCCCAGGTAACGCTAGGGCCAGGTGAATGCAACTCACTGAAACCCTTCCTCCCTCCCTGGGAAAGGAGAGCAGTCCTCTGGATGCTCCTTCCTCTCCCTCCCCAGCCAACCTTCATCAGCTCGAGTCCGCTCCTGAACTCAGGTCACCAGAGTGACTCCAGGTGTTTTGTCCAGAGCCTCAACCCTCAGCACCACTGGGCCGGCCATTTTATAAACTTTTAATAAATGGGCAAGGAATCTTCTGTGTCCTGTCTGTGAAAGGATTCTGAAGCCACTGGTTTGCAGAGTGATAGACCGTGGTTTTGGACTGCTTTGACTCTTGGAAACCAGGATGAATCACCACTGGATCCACTATATATTAATGCTTCCAGAAAACATTTTTTAACAGTTCTGATGGCCAGCTTTGTAAATAGTGGTGTGTAAAGTCCATAACATTTGTGAATATCTACAGCTTTCCAAAGTTATTTTGCATGGCAAAGTGGTGCCTACTTCACAGATCTGTGAATTGAGAACTTCACTACTTAAAGGGACACTGTCAGCTCTTTACATACTGCACCAATGCCAAAGTGTGGTCTCATTTCTGAATGGTGCTGAAGTATCCAAAAGCTCACACACTCATCCTTATATTGGATTTCAGCTAAACCCAGTTTTTTAGTAGTATAAAGAAAGCTGGACTCGGGGGTGTCTGTGGTTTAGAAATAAGCACTAAAAGAGAAATCGCGGTCTGAAAGCCGAGCTGTGATACTGGGCACGCGCATATGCATATGTCTATGCCCAGTATCACGGCTTGACTTTCAGACCGCGATTTCCCTAACTTTTAGTGCTCATTTCTAAACCACAGACACATAGCAATTGACAGCAGATAAGGCCGCTTAGCCCATCCAGTCTGCCCATTTCTCCCTTCCTAGACTAGTACCGCAGACATTTTCCTGAGTCCAGCTTTCTTTATGCTGTGTTTGGCCGCATTTAGAAATGTGACTGCACTTTGGCATAGGGTGCAGCAAATAGGGGCGGACGAGAGGGTTTCGTGTTGATGTAAAAGCTTCATGGACTGCTGCAGGGAGTGCAGGCACGTTTCTGAATAACTGCAGTAAAAGTAAGGAAAGGGCGGTCAGTGTCCCTTTAAGTTCTCGTAGCCTGAGGCGAAATTCTCAAAAAATAAACAATGTTCCATGGAACTGCAGAGACTGCAGGTCACTGGTGCTGGAGGTGTATGTAGACCATGAGAAGGCTGTTCTCAGTATAGTGTTAGGTGGAGACAGCAGGAATTAAGTTTGCTCTCTGGGTGTCTTTTAGTCACTTGGATTGGATAAATCCTTCTAATGTGGTTCATTTTTTCTTACAATAATCACAGAAATGCTCTACAGTTCATTGTGCACCTGGTGTGTGGTAATCTGTTCTGTTTCATTTAATGTTGAACTTTTTTTGTTTGAGCTATTTTTCATTCAGAGTAGCTCTGCGGTAGGGGGAGAGGAGGTGCAGGAAAGGCCAACACTGGTCTGCACTGGAGCTGGAGAAGTATCTGTAGTTCTTTATTTATTTATTTTCAGTCTGTGTTAAGGGTTTTGCTGTTATTGTGATGGATTTGTTACACTTGCTGAGTTTATTTAATTTTTGTCAGTTATAGTGACTCGAGTGTGTCAAAGTCAAGTCCTTTTTTCTGTCGCTCTACGTGTTACAACACTCGTTACATTCTTAAAGCGGTAGTGCTTAGTCATGTAGCTGCTGAGAGCTAAGCTGAGACTTGCTATGACCACCAAGGTATGAAGGTCTTCATATATTTTTTGTTTTACTAGTTTAGTCAGATTTTTTCACTCCTTTTGTTTCAGGCAACACTACTCAACATCAGAACACAGTGTAATGCAAGTTAAAGCCTGCAGCCTCTGGCCACCTATTCAGCTGCCACCTACTTCTGTCACTGAAATATCATTACCTGTCAGTGCCACTTCCTCTACTTGCCACAAGCATTGCCATCTATACTGTGCATCAGTGGGAGTGCAGGGCCTATGCAGAAATGTGGAGACTTGAGACTTATATAGTGATTTTCATGTATGCTATATCCCAAAGTTCTTTACAACAAAAACAATAATGGGAGACTGAGTGTGCAAGGACTGTGCAGAAATGAGAAGACTTGAGGATGCAGGGATTGGGAAGCAACAAGAACTGAGAATTATTATTTTTTTACTTTTTGTATTTTTCTTTAGATATGTTTTTATGCATCTGGAGGCAGAGCAGGTTGCAAAATTAAAGTAGGAAAGGGAAGACACTGACTGAGATATAGCTATAGGAGGAGTAGCAGACAGAAGAACAGCAGCAGGAGTGGTTAGTAGCCAACATGACAGAGGGCACACCATGAAGTGTAGCCAGTGCAGCAAGGAAGGTACACTGGTTGGCCAGCACTAACTCCATCTTTTCTTCTACTGATGCAACTCAATGGGTCAGTTTCTGGATCTCCCTCCCCCGAGTAGTGTCACAGCTGATGCTGATGAATTGTCCTGAGATTTGGCCCCACCTTCATCGAGTCCCTGAGGTTTCCTCAATCCCAAGTCCTACTACAGGTCCCCACTATGTCCCTCCTCCTCCTCAAAACACACATATTCTATTCAGTGTTTACCCCGTTCTGCACCAGTGACACCTCAGTGGGAGCAGGAGTGGCACGGCAGCATTGGCTGCAGTCCCCCCCCACCAGCTACAGGCTTCCTATAGGCTTCCCATTCCTTTGCATGCTTAAGTTGTAGATAGTATACTGCCCAGTGGTCCCCAGATGGGTGCACCTGTTCCCACTCTTCACACTTTTCTCTGTCTCTCAAAAAAAGTCCCAGACCAATACTTCACTAAAATGGATGAACAGACTTTCTCTGCTTTTGCTCCGAGGCTCTGGAACTCACTACCATTGTGTGTGCATGGTTTCCCTGTCCACCAAACCTTTAAAGGAGCACTGAGAAATGTCCTTTAGGACTCCACAGTCTATAACTGCACCTGACTGTCTATGACACCTGTACTAAGACTGTGCCTACCCTCTTTTGTCCACGTTACTCATTTATGGACTTCCCCAGATGGCTAGGAGCTGGATATGTTCTAGCAGAATTTAACAACTAGGGGCCAAAAATCTTGGCCCCTGGCCTTTCTTGCTGATTAATTACTGGTTGTATTGATACTGTTTTATTTTATCATGTATTTGACCAGTACTGTTTACAATTGTTTGCAAAGAATGCTACAGTGCCTTATTTCGTTTCTTTATGAACTGCTTCTTACTTCTGCATTTGTATTTACTGCCTAGTTCTCTAATTTCTTTCTACCTTGCACTTGCATTGATCAGTGCTGTTTACTATAGGTTGTATAGCATGACATTTTAATTGTTCTCAAGTAATGCACCTTACTTCTGTATTGTTTTACTACCTGGTCCACTAAATTCTATGGTTACACTTTGTGTCCTCTTCAGTGTAACTAATTGTTAATTGCTTGAAACAGGGTACATTGCAGTTGACACCTAAAGTGTAACTGATTCTTAAAATGCCACTCATTGTACACTCCTGGGTTGTACCTGTAAATATGCATTGCAATATATCATTCCAAATGCTGTCACGTAATTAGATATCAGATTTCCTGTATTCTGGTGACTCATAGCTTGCATGTAACACTCCTTCTTTGTGCTGTTTGAGTGTGGATGTAAATGGTGGGAGATCCGGGAGCTAACAGGAGCCCTGAAGGGCTGCTTGGCTGATCGGCAGCATGAGAAGAGGTAAGCTAAACACTTGGAGAGGCTTGGGGGGAGGGATGCTATCACTGCTCCTGCATTCAAGGGACACACAGTAGATTATTGTAGGGTGAAGCAGCATTCCTGCAACAGCGTGGCATTGTGCATAAAGAGGAGTCAGGGTAGGAAGCTCCTAACTGCTGCTGCTTAACTCTTTCCTGCTGCCTGCACCTTAGGAGTGAGTGCTACTTGAGGGACCACTCCCTGGTACAGCGCGGCTGGGAATGCTACCAGAGGGTCCCCAGCTGGAGCAGGGGTGTCAGAAAGACGCTACCTGAGGGTCTGGCTCCACCTGCTTCCTGCTCCTGCAGTGGTGGGCAGATATAATCAAATTCACATCCCAACTTGTTAATCTAGCATGCTGTTAGTGGAAGGAGAACCTAAGCTCCAATGCAAGTTTATTTGTCAACGAGACTACGCTTGAAAGAGATAGAGGTAAGAAAAAGGCAGAAAAGAGTGGGAATAAATTTCACCTATGGTTAGAATGATTTAGATCGTGACTGACCTCCAGGAGATGCATGAAATAAATTGGTCTCTCTGGCTGGAGCCAGGGGCTTGGCCTCTAGCAGACCAAAGATTTATGATTGTGCATCGGCCAATGGGGTGGCAGAGGATTGCCCATTTGTAAGGATTTATGAACACTGGAAAGGTTGCAGGGGATAACTTGCATGTCACACTCCTCCTCTGTGCTGTCTGAGTGTGGATGCAAAACATTGGGAAGGCGTTCCTATTTCATGGTTGGGATGCATACATTTGTTTAAATTGAATATTCTTCCCCAAGTTCTTTATCCACTTCATTTGCTCCTAATCAGTCTTAACAGGGAAGATCTGAAGCTCTTAACTTCCATTCTTCTAATTCATTCTGGATGGAGGAAAAGCCCCATTACCAGCCTTTTGTGACTGAGGGGCTTTGTGAGGGGTAATGGGGTTGGTTTCCTGTCTTTTGCCTGCTCACATTATTCTGCCAAAACAGATACTGTATGTAGTACACTACATAGACCAAAATAACAAAACCACCATGCTTCACCCAGAGTGCCCTGCACAGTCTACCACTCCCTCGGCTAAGCTGAGGGTGCATTGGATTCAGGGTTTACAGACACCTACCCCTCACATATCCACTAGTGATCACAACCCTTGAAGCATGGTGAGCTATTTTAAGTGAAGGCCAACCAAGATTTCTCAGCCATCTTTATTTTTTATTTAGTTTTTGTTGACCTGGTAAGTGCACTAGACAAATCCTGCCTATTTTCAGGCACGACCCAGGGGAGAGGGATACAGATGAGTGCCAACTTACCCTGAACCAGATTAAGCTGTTGGTGGTATTTTTAGTGAATGAGGGAAATTTGGCCAGGACATCGGTGGAAATTCCCCTGCTTTTTTCGATAAGTGCCATGGACTTTTAACATCCACCTGAACTGCCATTAATCCAGGCAGATGGGACCTCAGTTTAACATCTCATCCAAAAGACGGCACCTCAGAAGTGCAGCACCCCCTCTCATGCTGCACTACAGTGTCAGTACTGGGGTATTAACCCAAGTGTCAGATGTGGAACTGAACCCAAAGCCCTCTGATCTCCCGGCCTCAGAGGCAAGTGTGCTACCTACTGAGCCACTGACTCTGACATCTTACCTCTGGAGCCCCATGTAAATCATGTTGTCATGGAAGCCATGATTTCTCTGACAATATAAACACGTGTAATCCTTCACGAAATCTGAAAAGTTTGGTAACTCATAATTTTATCAGAAAGATGTACTCAGACTGTTTTTGAAACAATTTGTGCTGGTACATTTTGTTGTTGGAGTTGAAAACCCTGTATTATGCTGTTTAACATATTATTAATTGTCCCCCAGAGTTGCTGGTCAAAAATATTGCCCCATATTGTTTGTAAACAGGTTAAATCAACTCAGAATAACCCATAGTTTCATTTTCTACAATTTTAAGGAAGCTTAGGCAATCTGTGAATTCTGTCATTCTCACCATGACCAACTGGTAAAATATTTTAGGAGCACTTGTGAATAAAATCACAGGGCTCTAATTATTCCCCATAGTTGGTGAATAGTCTGTAGTTCCTCACAGGGCTGCAAGACAGATGATGTATACCAAGTGGGCACAAAGAGGTCTGTTCTTGGTAGATCTATATGGTCTGATAGGACTTAACTTTCCATGATACCCAAAACAAATGGGAGCTTATGTGACATAACATTTCTAGTTCTTCCAGGTCAGCAATTTTTTTACAAGTCACTGACTGGTTGGGCTCATCTATTTCTTTTCTTTCCGCAATGAAAATGCATCTCCTCATGAAGAGAAAGTCCACACAACATGATATTTTAGATTTGTAAGATTACACAGGGGACACAGAAAGAAGAACATTTTGGGAGGAATGCTGGAGTGTCAGATTGGGACACCCAGTTCTCTCAAAAGGACTCTGAGATCAAGGGCTTTTCATCTGTAACAAGCTGAGAGAGTCCCAATCCCAGTTCAGATTGTTCAATGACTGCATTGCACACAGTTCATAAGCTTCGCCCTCAGACAGTATTTTCTCAACCAGTGCTAGATACTTTATAATTTGGTTGTAAGCAGTTACATTGCCTGCATTGCTTCTCATCCTGCCAGTTTATTTAATGAGACTTTGAGACTAGGTTCAGGATATGATTTCACAGATTACAGGCAGTCAGACTGCTCCTTGAGCTATTGCAGCTCCTGATGGGGTAGATAGGGAATAAAAAAGGGACTCCAACCCCTACCTAGAATCTTAAAAATATATGTCCAAGAAGTGTATTCTTAATATCTGAGTGTCAGAATCCCCCACCCCCACAACCATTGCCCAGTGGCTAGCACTCCTCAATGGTACACTACCCTTGAAATGTTTGACATGGGTTCTTAAATAGAAGGCAGCACAATTTACATTTACTTGGCCCCTTTAGTATATTGGCTGTCCAAAGCGTTGGTCCCTTCGGGGAAATTAAAAGCATAGATACATATAGGGGTATGCTTAAATGAACTTTGGCAGAAATACTGTACCTCTGTCAAACCCACTCCCAGGATACTCAGCATAGAATCCCAGTATTACCTTCTGGACAATCAGAGCATATCTGGTTTCATAATCTATCACTGAGTATTCCAGTCTTATTAACCCTTGGGCTGCTGACAGAATTAGAAGGTATTGGAATTCTGGACTGATATATCAGTCTGTGGCACAGCAAGGGTTAACTTGCTCACCACTTAATTTAGTTCTGACTGACATGTTTCTGTCACTTATTTAGGCATTGTTTTCTCAGATCATTCTTCTCTCAAGCATGATTTTCAGTGTTCATTGCTGTCCTGTATTCCATTCTAAGGTGGGGTTTGTTCCTCCGTGCAGTATTCTAATTTACTATAACCCAACATGCTATGTGTATCCACATTTCTTGTTCTGTTTACAGATGATATATATGTCCTACTGCATTACTTGGTCTTGTTCAGGGATATGCCTTGGTATTCCCTTGTGTATCATATTTTTTTACAACAATCAATAAAACATATTTCATAAAAGTAAGGAAAAAAAAAAGTGAAGACTAGTCAGTTGTAAACTCAGTGCCCCGATCCCCAAATAAATATGGTGATATTGTTATACTTTACAGTTTAAGGTTGGATTGTGGATGCAGGGACAATTCTGACCAAACACAGGGGAATATATATTATGTCACTAGGTGAGTAAAATCTGTGCTGTGTACAATAGATGGTGTTCCGTATCGATAGCGAGTGCAAAACAACGACTAGCAAAAACAGTGAGGACAGAAGAGTGACTGCTATTTTCGTGACTTTGGCATGCCCTCCTCCTCAAATTGCACCCTCCCCCAGGGTTGGTTAATTATAGTAAGGGGGTGGTGGGGGTGAAGGTCCCCACAAAGGGGGTTGCGGTGGGCACAGTCCCCCTGAAAAAAACATGGTCGCTGTTTTGTCCCTCGCTATTTTGTAGTCACTATTTGTGAGTCGCCATTTTGTGATTGCTATAATCACATGGAACACAATAGGCTATAATGCTCTGTCAAACTCAGTAGCCTGAAAATGATAGCATCTTCCTTACTGCTGCTTTTGTACAGAGGGACTACATTGGCCCTCCTCCAGTCCTCCGGAACATTTCCCATCTCCACTGAGGTGACAAGAAGTACTGTCAGAGGGGTGGCCATCACTATACTAAGTTCCTTTAGGACCCTTGGATGAATCCCATCCAGCCCCATCACCTTATTCTCCTTTAAAGCTTACAATTCCTTCTCTCCACCAAGAATGGACATATGTCCACTCCCCCCTCTCCTTGGTGCTTATTGCAGCATGCTGATCCATCCTTCCAGTGCTCTACCATATAGCGCAAGCAGAAGTAACATAGAAACACAGAATCTGATGGCAGGTAAGGACCCCTTGGCCCATCCAGTCTGCCCATTTCTCCCTGCCTACACTATTACTGTAGATCATGCCCAATCTACAGCTTTCCCTTCCCTTCCTTTCCACTATGATTCCCTTGTGCGCATCGCATACATTTTTTAACTCCACAACTGTTTTTGTCCCCACCACCTCTGCTGAAAGGCTGTTCCAGGAATCTACCACTCTTTCTGTGAAGAAGTTCTTCCTCACATCTCTCCTGAATTTACCTCCTTCAGCTTCATAGCATGTACTCTAGTTCTTTAAGCATCTTTTCTTCTGAAAAATACTTCCCTCCTGTACCTTATTTACCGCTGTGAGGTATTTAAAGGTCTCTATCATATCCCCTCCCACATCCCAGGGCGTAAATATGGGACCGTTAGTCTTTTCTCTTAAGGCTTTTGATGCAGACCCTGCACCATTTTAGTTGCCTTCCTCAGGACCACCACCACTCTGTCTATGCTCTTTAGAGCTGTGGTCTCCAGAACCACACAAAGTACTAAGTGGGGTCTTACCAGTGATCTATACAGAGGCAACACCACCTCCCTCTTTCTTCTGGTGATACTTTCTGTTTGATGTTAAGCTGTCCTATCTAATGTACTCTACTTCCTTGATTATTGTATCTTACTCTAATGTTGACTGCTGAGAACTGATGCTATTATGTATTGTTGCTGCTTTTGTCATGTATTGTGTACTCTTACTCTGTAACCTCCCAGGTCATGCCCAAAAATAGTCATTCACCTGGCTAGTGCACCTCACCTGGTAAGCAAAGATGAATTAAAAAATACCCCTCCCTATGCACCCCAGCATCCTACTAGCCCTCCCTACTGCCTTGTCAAACTGCCTAACTACCTTTAGGTCATCCACTATCATTATCCCCAGGCCTCTTTCCTGCTTGGTGGTTGTCAATACCACTCCATCGATTTTGTACACCGCTCCAGGGTTTCTGTGCTCTAAGTGCATTATTTTGCACTTTTTCACATTGAAACCCAGCTGCCATACCCTTGACCACTCCTCTAGTTTTCTCAGGTCGCTGATCGTCCTCTCCATGCTTCTGGAGTGTCCAGCTTATTGTAGATTTTGGTGTCATCCATAAAGAGGCAGACCTTTGGTTCCATCTCCTCTACAATGTCACTTATAAAGAAATTAAAGAGGACCAGTTTCAGCACTGATCCCTGTGGCACCCTGCTGGTCATCCTTCCTTCTTCAGAGTGAACTCTTTTTACCACCACCCTCTGTCACCTCTCCCCTAACCAATCCATAATCCTTTCCTTCAGCAGTGATTACATTATCTTTCTCACCCCCAATGTCAGGCTGACTAGCCTATAATTGCCAGCCTCTTCTCTGCTACCACTTTTGTTTGATGGGACTACATCTGCCCTCCTCTATTCCTCATTTAGTACTTCTGCTTTCTCTTGATCTTCCTCTGCACAGTTCCCCACCCTCCTGATTCTCAATATCCCACTCATTGTCTTCCTTTTTCCCCACATACCTGAAGAAGGTCTTGTCCCCTTTTGTGACCTTCTTAGCTATCCTCTCCTCTGTTGGTGCTTTAGCTGCCCTCACCCTCTTTCCTGCCTCACTTTGTCTTGCCAGATACACCTCCCTGTCTTCATCCTTCTGGGTCTCCTTGTACTTTATTAATGCTGTTTTCTTCTCCTTCACTGCCTTTGCCACATCCTTAGAATTATAGCAGCCACATCCTCCTCTTTCCCTTGCTCACTTCCTTCAAACAGCATGCTGTTGCCTGGGCTATACCCTCCTTAGATTTTCTCCACTGAGCCTCCATGCCCCCTCTGCCTTCCCCCCTTTGAGGCATTCTCTGAAGCAGTTTCTCATTTCTTTAAAATCTGCCCTCCTGACATCCAGGACCCTTGTCTTAGTGTGTTTTTCTTTTCCTGCCCTACTCATATGCCAAACCGCACAGTACAGTGATAACCTGCACTCAGGGGATCACCCACTGTGATGTCAGCAATGCTGTCCTTGTAAGTACCAGGTTCAGCACTGCCCTGTCCCTAGTGGATTCCAAAATCAGCTGCTTGAGAAATGCCCCTTACATGGAGTTGAGGATGTCCCTGCTTTTTGATGTAGCTGTGGCGAGAATGCCCCAATCTATATCTGGCAGAGTAAAGTCTCCAATAATCAAAACTTTCCCTTTTTTGGCCATTTTGCTAATGGCTTCACCCAGGACTCAGTTTAAATCCTTCACCTGTTTAAGAGGCCTATACACCACCCCCAATAACAGCCCTCCACCACATCTCTGGGCTGACCCTTCTTACCTCCAGCCCTTCATTGTCTCCCTGTTCCCCCTTTATCTTAGTGGCTCTTACACCCTACTTCACATATAAAACAACCCCTCCTCTTTTCCTCTCTGACTTGTCCTTCTGGAACATGGTGTAGCCTGAGATTGCCACTTCCTAGCTGTGGTTGTTCATGCACCATGATTCTGTTATGGCCACCAGATCCAGGTCCACCTTCGCAATGATTGGCTAAAGGTCAGGAACTTTGTTTCCCATGCTGCTTGCGTTGGCACACATGGCTCTGCATTCTCTTCATCCTCTCCCTCTAACCCACCTCCCTTTCTGCTTCCCCACATGCCCCCTTTGTTACTCTGGCCCCGTCCTCCCCTGTTACATTGTTTTCCTGCCTTCTCTCCTTCCCCTCTCTTCCAACTGAACTTCCTCCTCCACATTTGCCTGCCCTGCCCTTCTTTTTGCTTTCATCCACCTCTGGAAAATTTTGTCTCCCTGGATTAGCCTTCTCTATTACACTAGTCTCAGGGAGGAGGGACAATCTCTGCAATTTCTAGGGCCTATGGGCAGAATGGATGGGCCTAGCAGTCCTTATCTGCTGATAATTTCTATGTTTCTATGTTTATATTCCTCAGACTCTCTGCCTCCCCCCTTGGCTAGTTTAAATACTTGTCAAAGTAGCATTTAAACCTTCCACCCAGGACTGCTGTTCCCCTCCTGGATGGATTGAGGCCATCACCAGTGTACAGGCCTCTATTCTCTCAGATGTGAGTCCAGTTTCCAAAGTGGTCAAAGCCTTCATCCCTGCACCATGCCTTCAGCCACTCATTGAATGACCTGATGCAGAATTCCCTGGCCTTCACCTGAATGTGCACAGGTAGCTCCTCAGTGTAGTCCACTGTGTGAGCTACCTGCTTCAGCCCTTCCCCAGCTTCCAAAACCTATCCTGTTCTACCCCTACAGCTTCCCTTGCCAGATCATTCATCCCCAGGTGGACAACAACATCCAGCTTCCTCCCTACCCCGTCTTCCCTGGCAATCTTCAAGATCTGCCTTCCAGTCCTTTCCACCAAAGCACCTGGAGTGCACTGTACTCCTCTCTCCACCCCTTCCCCTGTCCCAGACTCACTCTCCCTGTCTATGGAGCTCCCCACCAGTAACTGCCTCCTTTTTGGCTGGGAAACTCTTCTACCCTCCTTGGGGCCTGCTCTCTTGAGAACCCCCACCTCCTCTCTTACTCCTTCCTCAGGTTCCACCTCTTGGCTTCCCCAGCTTCTCATAATGGCAAAGGAACTGCGCAGTGATAAGGTCTGAGGGGTGCCCTCCCTCCTTCCTCCCCCCACCCTCTTGTAGCCCACCAAGATCCAACCTCTCTGCGTCCTTGCTGGCATCCTTTGAGGGAGCAAGGACAAACTAGGTGGCCCATGTGTGAGGCAGATAATGCCCTGTACTCATGCCAGTTAAGTCCAGAGTCCAGTGACCTCTGCTCTCAGCCCAGAGAGGTGTCTGCATATGGGGCAACACCTCTGTCTCCAGAATGTGTCTCTGAAGATTGCAGCCCAGCACCCATTACATTGCACCACTCTCATACCTGATGATTTGTTTATCCTCCTGATTTTCTGCTTCCCTGCCTTTTCCTTGCCTTTAGGCTTCCCTTATCACTAACCCCCCTCTTGGCTTCCGTTTACCTTTCCCATTCCGAGTTTGTGTTTGACCCCTTACCCTATATAGGGTTTTTCTTCAATTCTCTTTTTCTGGTCCCTTGGTAATTTAGGATAAGTTGTATTCCTATACTCACTCCCCCCCACCCTAGATAGGGTGTTGCCTCTATTCCCACCCTACCATGTGTTTCAGTTGCCCTTAGTTTGACATTTGTAGGTCTTACCATCCCTGCCCTACACCAGTTTTTACCCCATCCCACTTACAGTACACCCTTTTAAACAGGCAACAACCAGTACACAGGTAGTCTACTTTACCTTACTGGACCAGCAGAGTGCCCTGCGTGCTTGTGTCACCTGCTGATACCTACCAATGCCTAAGACACTAGTTGTACTCCTGGTCTATTCTGTCGCTGTTCCACTCACTCGCTGGGACACAAACATTCTGGACATGCTAGGAGGGAGTCCTTTTATAGTGGTCTTGTAAGAAGGCTAGGGAAGTCTAAAAAAATTAATAAATCTTCCAATTATTTTTCTTATGGCTAGATTCTATGAAGAGATCTTTACTTTAAAAATGAAAATATGTCAGGTTACATTTTTCTGTGGCCTGAAATTGACTGTCTAACAGCAATGACGGTTCTCTAAAAACAAAAATAGGTTATGTTAGGTGATAGAAAACAGAAGTATCACTAGACATTGCTCAACAAATGTAAAAACAAATATTTAGTAGACAAAAATACAAGTACGACTCATCATGGCAAAACTGAGTCTCGATATGGCTCCTGAACTTTCCTTTGTACACCAGTGAGCTGCAAGCATTTGAGGCATCATTAAAGAGTGGGAGGCACTGTTATGTGCTAGCTGGGGGTGTTGTCACATATAGTAAGTGTCCTGTCATCACATGTGTTGACATCATTGGAGCACCAGCATCATAGACAGAGCTCTGTCTACCTCCCACTATGGTCTGCCTCGTCGGTAGAGCACTTGAGTCAGGGTGGGGATAATACATGCACTGTCCCAGTGCAGGCCTCTTCAGTAATACAAGGTGTCTTTAGAAGAGGTTGTACTCTAGCAGTTTCAAAAAAAAATTCTATTCATAATTTTGAATAAAGACAGCTTGATAAAGGGACAGGACACCTGGCTTGGTGAAAAACTTATCTTGAAGAGGAAAGCAAGGTGCCAGAAATAAGCAACAAAAAACAAAAAGGAGAAAAGAACTGAGTACAGAAGTAAGAATAAAACGGGGTGCTGTTAAAGGGTACAATTACCCAGCTTGTCCATTTTGGCCTCCACACACCATTTAATGGCACTTCAAATGCTTTAGCAGTTCTGATGTTTGACACTAAAGGTATATAGTACAGAACCGCACTAACTGCTGTGAAGTGTCTTATTATGATTGGATGAAGGAGTGCTTAATACCATAGTACCTACTGTATCTATATTGAACAGCATTTGTCAATGTCGAATGTTTGCTTGCTGGTATAGGCATTGACAGTGCAGGAATTAGAGAGATGCGTAATAGGAATGGCAGTGAAGTATGGAAGTAACGCAAACCCCCCTTCCCCAACTCTGCAGAGACTGACAAGCGTTGGGGGTGTGCCTTTGGGTCATTGGCCATAACGCTCATGCCATTCCACCTCACCCCACCCTGCAGACACCGACAGGTGTCGCAGTGTGCCTTGGGGTCTTTGGCCCTTACACTTACCCCATTCCATAAGGAAATAAGCTGAGATGGGTGAAGTATAGGAGAATGGAGTAATGGGGTAAACGTTAGGGCTGAAGACCCCAATGCACACCTCAATGTCTGTCACTGGCAGCAGGGTGGGGTTGGGGGTGGAATGATGTGAGCATTATGGACGATGACCCCAAGTCACATCCCCGACACCTGTCAGTCTGTACAGGGGGGGCGTTACAGTTGGAAACCCTAACACCCTGGGTGTTTGGTATTTTCACAACAAATTTTCAACGTGGGCTTTTTGGAACCCCACCTCATGAACAGTGGCACTATCATTTCATTACTCAATCCCTAAAGGTGATTTCACACAGCGACTGCGCTATTTGGCACCATAGGTGTGAGGACACATTTTGGGCAGGATGTGAAAAATGGCAAAATGGTACTGTTCATGAGGAGGTGTGAAAAAATGGCAATGTTGAAAATCTGGAGTGAAAATATGAAAAATTGGCGAAGTTCCGAGTGTGCATAGAAACTGTGCAACACACGCTCACTTGCCAGTCATTTTTGGAATGGTTTCACCAAATGTTCAACATGGCCTTTTTGGGACCTCCCCTCATGAACAGTGGCACTGTGATTTCATTAATCTGTCCCAAAAGTTGATTTTGCACAGCGACTGTGCCATTCTGCACCACAGGTGCAAAAACACATTCCGGGCAGGATGTAAAAAATGATAGCTATGCTGTTCATAAGGGGGTGTGGAAAAATGGCAATTTTGGAAATTTGGAGTGATAACATTAAAAACTGATGAAGTTAGGAGCATGTGTAGAAATTGCACAATGCATGCTTACAATGTAGTCATTTTTTGGAGTTTGTTCACCAAATTTGCAACATGGGAATTTTGGGACCCCACCTCGTGAACAGTGGCACTGTCATTTCATTAATCAGTCCTGAAAGGTGATTCCGTGCAGTGACCATGAAATCACCTTTTGGGACTGAGAAACTAAATGACAGTGCAGTGTTCACTAGGTGGAGTCCCAAGAACCCCATGTTGAAAATTTAGGACAAAAACTCCCAAAATTGGCTGAGATACCAACCTAAGTTGAAACTCCCCATTGACTGCCATTACAGGGCTTGCCGTGATTTCTTCAGTTCCCAGTTCAGCTTTGAAGAGTGCAGATGTGTTCCTGGCCCATCGAAGATCACTGCTCTGACCTTCACAAGTAAGTATGGGATGAGATGGGGTGCGGGGAGGAGGGTCCACAGAGGAGGGTTGGGATGTGGGGTGGGGGTGTCGGGGATGACGAGGACTGTTTTCTTTTTTCAGGTTTAAAAAAAGACCTTGGGCGATAGTTATTTTTACAGGTGAAATATTATTAAAAAGATTTCTGTATAATCGGTGGGCTCCAGTGTGCCAGACTAATGGAGGCAGGGATCAATGCTGACCCAGAGATTGGGCACCCCAAGGTCAGCTGAGAAAATAGGGCCATGGGGGGGTTTGGCACATCCAAAACCGGGAGTAGGCATTCCGGTGTCGGAAACATAAAGAAGTATTTTGGCACACTGGGGCAGGCTCCCAGTGTGCCAAATTAATGGAGGGGAGGGGGATACATGCTGACACAGGGATTGAGCACCCCGATGTTGGCTTTCTGGAGAGTGTGTGGGTGGGGGGAGGCAGGAGCCACCAATGTGATAAGCTGTGCCGTGGCTCATTTATTTATTAAACTGTTTCTTCAGGAAAGCCACACTGAACAAACTGGGGACAGGAGCCGATAAGAACCATAACTCTGCCAACGTACATTACTGTGCATTGTAATGCACATGGCCAGATTCTTGTCGGCTGGATGCCTGTGTTGAACTGAGAGGCACACCTGTATAAGAGGAGTGTCCCTACACCACTCACTCAAATATGTGCAGGGACACCCCCAGTATACTGCTGTACTGAAAGGCACACCTGAATACCAGAAGTGTCCCTGCACCACTCGCTCCAACATGTGCAAGGACACTCCCAGTATACTGCTGTACATGAGGCACACCTGTATACCAGAAGTGTCCTTGCTTCTCCCACTCCAATATGTGCAGGGACACTAGCAGCATACTACTGTATGGAGAGGCACACCTGTATACCAGGATTGTCCCTGCACCACTCACTCCAACATGTGCAGGGACACTCCCAGTATACTGCTGCACTGAGAGGGACACCTGTATACCAGGAGTGTCCCTGTACCACTTGCTCCAACATGTGTAGGGACACTCCCAGTATGCTGCTGTACTGAGAGGCACACCTGTATACCAGGAGTGTCCCTGCATTGCTCGCTCCAACATGTGCAGGGACACTCCCAGTATACTGCTGTACATGAGGCACACCTGTAACCAGGAGTGTCCCTGCACCACTCACTCAAACATGTGCAGGGACACTCCCAGTATTCTGCTGCACGGAGAGGCAAACATGTATACCAGGAGTGTCCATGCATCGCTCGCTCCAACATGTGCAGGGACACTCCCAGTATACTGCTGTACCGAGAGACACACCTGTATACCAGGAGTGTCCCAGCACCACTTGCTCCAACATGTGCAGGAACACTCCCAGTATATTGCTGTACTGAGAGGCAAACCTGTATACCAGGACTGTCCCTGCAGAGCTTGCTCCAACATGTGCAGGGACACTCCCAGTACAGTGCTATACTCGAGCCACACCGGTATACCAGGATTGTTCCTGCACCACTCACTCCAACATGTGCAGGGACACAAATAGTATACTGCTGGACTGAGAGGCACACCTGTATACCAGGATTTTTCCTGCACCACTCACTCCAACATGTGCAGGGACACTCCCAGTATACTGCTGTATTGAGAGGCACACTGGTATACCAGGAGTGTCCCTGCAACACTCGCTCCAACATGCACAGGGATGCTCCCAGTATACTGCAGTGCATGAGGCACACCTGTATACCAGGAGTGTCCCTGCAGAGCCTGCTCCAACATGTGCAGAGACACTCCCAGTACACTGCTGTACAAGAGGCACACCGGCATACCAGGAGTGTTCCTGCTTCACTCACTCCAATATGTGCAGGGACACTCCCAGTATACTGCTGTACATGAGGCACACCTGTATACCACGAGTTTCCCTGCACCACTCACTCCAATATGTGCAGGGACACTCCCAGTATACTGCTGTACATGAGGCACACCTGTATACCAGGAGTGTCCCTGCTTCACTCACTCCAACATGTGCAGGGACACTCCCAGTATACTGCTGTACTGAGAGACACACCTGTATACCAGGAGTGTCCCTGCACCACTCACTCCAACATGTGCAGGGACACTCCCAGTATACTACGGTACCGAGAGGGACACCTGTATACCAGGAGTGTCCCTGCACCACTCACTCCAACATGTGCAGGGACACTCCCAGTATACTGCTGTACATGAGGCACACCTGTATACCAGGAGTGTCCCTGCACCACTCACTCCAACATGTGCAGGGACACTCCCAGTATACTGCTGTACATGAGGCACACCTGTATACCAGGAGTGTCCCTGCTTCACTCACTCCAACATGTGCAGGGACACTCCCAGTATACTGCTGTACTGAGAGACACACCTGTATACCAGGAGTGTCCCTGCACCACTCACTCCAACATGTACAGGGACACTCCCAGTATACTGCTGTACATGAGGCACACCTGTATACCAGGAGTGTCCCTGCTTCACTCACTCCAACATGTGCAGGGACACTCCCAGTATACTGCTGTACTGAGAGACACACCTGTATACCAGGAGTGTCCCTGCACCACTCACTCCAACATGTGCAGGGACACTCCCAGTATACTACGGTACCAAGAGGGACACCTGTATACCAGGAGTGTCCCTGCACCACTTGCTCCAACATGCACAGGAATGCTCCCGGTCTACGGCTACACTGAGAGGCACACCTGTATACCAGGAGTGTCCCTGCACTGCTCGCTCCAACATGTGCAGGGACAATCCAGGTATACTGCTGTACTGAGAGGCATGCCTGTATACCAGGATTGTCCGTGCACAACTCACTCCAACATGTGCAGGGACACTCCCAGTATACTGCTGTACTGAGAGGCACACCTGTATACCAGGAGTGTCCCTGCACCACTCAGTCCAACATGTGCAGGGACACTAACAGTATACTGCTGGACTAAGAGGTGCACCTGTATACCAGGTTTGTTCCTGCACCGCTTGCTCCAACAGGTGCAGGTACACTAACAGTATACTGCTGGACTGAGAGGTTCACTTGTACACCAGGATTGTTACTGCACCGCTCGCTCCAGCATGTGCAGGGACACTCCCAGTATACTGCTGTACTGAGAGGCACACCTGTATGCCAGGAGGGTCCCTGCACCACTCACTCCAACATGTGCAAGGACACTCAGAGTATACTGCTGTACTGAGAGGCACACCTGTATACCAGAAGTGTCACTGCACCAATTGCTCCAACATGCACAGGGATGCTCCCAGTATACTGCTGCACAGAAAGGCACACCTGTATACCAGGAGTGTCCCAGCACCACTCACTCCAACATGTGCAGAGACACTCCCAGTATACTGTTGTACATGAGACACACCTGTATACCAGGAGTGTCCTTGCTTCACTCACTCCAATATGTGCAGGGACACTCCCAGTATACTGCTGAACTGAGAGACACACCTGTATACCAGGAGTGTCCCTGCACCACTCACTCCAACATGTGCAGGGACACTCCCAGTATACTACGGTACTGAGAGGGACACCTGTATACCAGGAGTCTCCCTGCACCACTCACTCCAACATGCGCAGGGACGCTCCCAGTATACTGCTGTACTGAGAGGCACACCTGTATACCAGGAGTCTCCCTGCACCGCTCGCTCCAACATGCACAGGAATGCTCCCGGTATACTGCTGTACTGAGAGGCACACCTGTATACCAGGAGGGTCCCTGCACCACTCACTCCAACATGTGCAGGGGCACTAACAGTATACTGCTGGACTAAGAGGCACACCTGTATACCGGGATTGTTCATGCACCACTCGTTCCAACAGCTGCAGGTACACTAACAGTATACTGCTGGACTGAGAGGTTCACCTGTATACCAGGATAGTTCCTGCACCGCTCGCTCCAAAATGTGCAGGGATACTCTCAGTATACTGCTGTACTGAGAGGCAAACCTGTATAAGAAGAGTGCCCCTGCACCACTCACTCCAACATGTGCAGGGACAGCCCCAGTATACTGCTGTACTGAGAGACACACCTGTATACCAGAAGTGTCCTGGCACCACTTGCTCCAACATGTGCAGTGATGCTCCTAGTATGCTGATGTACTGAAAGGCACACCTGTATACCAGGAGTGTCCCCGCACCGCTCACTCCAACATGTGCAAGGACACTCCCAGTATAATGCAGTACATGAGGCACACTTGTATACCAGGAGTGTCCCTGCTTCACTCACTCCAATATGTGCAGGGACACTCCCAGTATACTGCTGTGCTGAGAGGCACACCTATATACCAGGAGTGTCCCTGCATCACTCGCTCCAACATGTGCAGGGACACTCCTAGTATACTGCTGCACGGAGATGCACACTTGTATACCAGGAGTGTCCCTGCATCGCTCGCTCTGACATGTTGAGGGACACTCCAAGTATATTGCTGTACTGAGAGGCACACCTGTATACCAGGAGTGTCCCTGCACCGCTCGCTCTGACATGTGCAGGAATACTCCTAGTATACTGTTCCACTGAGAGGCACACCGGTATACTAGGAGTGTCCCCGGACCGCTTGCTCCTACATGTGAAGTAACACTCCCAGTATACTGCTGTACTGAGAGGCACACCTGCATACCAGGATTGTTCCTGCACCACCCACTCAAATATGTGCAGGGACACTAACAGTATACTGCTGGACTGAGAGGCGCAGGAGTATAGCAGGATTTTTCCTACACGACTCACTCCAACATGTGCAGGGACACTCCCAGTATACCGCTGTACTGAGAGGCACACCTGTATACCAGGAGTGTCCCTGCACCACTAGCCCAACACGTGCATTGATGCTCCCAGTATACTGCTCTACATGTGGTACACCTGCATACTAGGATTGTTCCTGCACCACCCACTCAAATATGTGCAGGGACACGTAACAGTATACTGCTGGACTGAGAGGCACAGGTGTATACCAGGATTTTTCCTGCACCACTCACTCCAACAAGTGCAGGGACACTAACAGTATACTGCTGTACTGAGAGGGACACCTGTATACCAGGAGTGTCCCTGCACCACTCGCTCCAACATGTGCAGGAAGCCTCCTGGTATACTGCTGTACTGAAGGGCACACCTGTATACCAGGAGTGTCCCTGCACCACTTGCTCCAATATGCACAGGGACACTCCCAGTATACTGCTGTACTGAGGCACACCTGTATGCCAGGAGGGTCCCTGCACCACTCTCTCCAACATGTGCAAGGACACTCAAAGTATACTGCTGTACTGAGAGGCACACCTGTATACCAGGAGTGTCCCAGCACCACTCACTCCAACATGTGCAGGGACACTCCCAGTAAACTGTTGTACATGAGACACACCTGTATACCAGGAGTGTCCCTGCTTCACTCACTCCAATATGTGCGGGGACACTCCCAGTATACTGCTGAACTGAGAGACACACCTGTATGCCAGGAGTGTCCCTGCACCACTCACTTCAGCATATGCAGGGACACTCCCAGTATACTACGGTACTGAGAGGGACACCTGTATACCAGGAGTGTCCCTGCACCACTCGCTCCAACATGCGCAGGGATGCTTCCAGTATACTGCTGTACTGAGAGGCACATCTGTATACCAGGAGTCTCCCTGCACCGCTCGCTCCAACATGCGGAGGAATGCTCCCGGTATACTGCTGCACTGAGAGGCACACCTGTATACTCGGAGTGTCCCTGCACCACACGCTCCACATGTGCAGGGATGCTCCCATTATACTGCTGTACTGAGAGACACACCTGTATACCAGGAGTGTCCCTGCACCACTCACTCCAACATGTGCAGGGGCACTAACAGTATACTGCTGGACTAAGAGGCACACCTGTATACCGGGATTGTTCATGCACCGCTTGCTCCAACAGCTGCAGGTACACTAACAGTATACTGCTGGACTGAGAGGTTCACCTGTATACCAGGATAGTTCCTGCACCGCTCGCTCCAAAATGTGCAGGGACACTCCCATATACTGCTGTACTGAGAGGCAAACCTGTATAAGAAGAGTGCCCTGCACCACTCACTCCAACATGTGCAGGGACAGCCCCAGTATACTGCTGTACTGAGAGACACACCTGTATACCAGAAGTGTCCCTGCACCACTTGCTCCAACATGTGCAGTGATGCTCCCAGTATACTGATGTACTGAAAGGCACACCTGTATACCAGGAGTGTCCCCGCACCGCTCACTCCAACATGTGCAAGGACACTCCCAGTATACTGCAGTACATGAGGCACACTTGTATACCAGGAGTGTCCCTGCTTCACTCACTCCAATATGTGCAGGGACATTCCCAGTATACTGCTGTGCTGAGAGGCACCTATATACCAGGAGTGTCCCTGCATCGCCGCTCTCCAACATGTGCAGGGACACTCTAGTATACTGCTGCAGAGATGCACACTTGCATACCAGGAGTGTCCCTGCACGCCGCCTGACATGTTGAGGGACACTCCAAGTATATTGCTGTACTGAGAGGCACACCTGTATACCAGGAGTGTCCCTGCACAGCTCACTCTGACATGTGCAGGAATACTCCCAGTATACTGCTCTACTGAGAGGCACACCGGTATACTGGGAGTGTCCCCGGACCGCTTGCTCCTACATGTGAAGTAACACTCCCAGTATACTGCTGTACTGAGAGGCACACCTGCATACCAGGATTGTTCCTGCACCACCCACTCAAATATGTGCAGGGACACTAACAGTATACTGCTGGACTGAGAGACGCAGGTGTATAGCAGGATTTTTCCTACACGACTCACTCCAACATGTGCAGGGACACTCCCAGTATACTGCTGTACTGAGAGGCACACCTGTATACCAGGAGTGCCCCTGCACCACTAGCCCAACACGTGCATTGATGCTCCCAGTATACTGCTCTACATGTGGTACACCTGCATACTAGGATTGTTCCTGCACCACCCACTCAAATATGTGCAGGGACACGTATCAGTATACTGCTGGACTGAGAGGCACAGGTGTATACCAGGATTTTTCCTGCACCGCTCACTCCAACAAGTGCAGGGACACTCCCAGTATACTGCTGTACTGAAGGGCACACCTGTATACCAGGAGTGTCCCTGCACCGCTCACTCCAACACGCACAGGGACGCTCCCGGTATACTGCTGTACTGAGAGGCACACCTGTATACCAGGAGTACCCCTGCACCGCTCGGTCCAACATGAGCAGGAACGCTCCAGGTATATTGCTGCACTGAGAGGAACACCTGTATACCTTGAGTGTCCCTGCACTGATCGCTCCAGCATGTGCAGGGACATTCCAGGTATACTGCAGCACTGAGAGGCACATCTGTATACCTGGAGTGTCCCTGCACATCTTGCTCCAACAATGCACAGGGATGCTCCCATTATACTGCTTTACTGAGAGGCACACCTGTATACCAGGAGTGTCCCTGCACCGCTCGGTCCACCATGTGCAGGGACACTGCAGGTATACTGCCGTACCGAGAGGCACGCCTGTATACTACAACTGTCGCTCCAACATGCGCAGGGACATTCCAGGTATAATGCTGCACTGAGAGGCACACCTGTACACCAGGAGTATCCTTGCACCGCTTGCTCCATCATGCGCAGGGACGCTCCTGATATACTGCTCTACTGAGAGGCACACCTGTATACCAGAAGTGTCCCAGCACCACTCACTCCAACATGTGCAGGGACACTAACAGTATACTGCTGTACTGAGAGGGACACCTGTATACCAGGAGTGTCTCAGCACCACTCACTCCAATATGTGCAGGGACACTCCGAGTATACTGATGTACTGAGAGGCACACCTGTTTACTAGGAGTGTCCCTGCACCACTCACTCCAACTTGTGCAGGGTCACTCCCAGTACAGTGCTGTACTGAGAGGCACACCTGTATACCAAGAGTGTCCCTGCACCACTCGCTCCAACATCTGCAGAGACACTGCCAGTATACTGCTGTACATGAGGCACACCTGTATACCAGGCGTGTCTCTGCACCACTCGCTCCAACATGTGCAGGGACACCCCCAGTAAACTGCTGTACTGAGAGGCACTCCTGTATACCAGGACTGTCCCTGCACCACTCGCTCCAAACTTCTTCAGTGGCAATCCCAGTTTATTGCTGCACAGAGAGGCACACATGTATTCCAGCAGTGTACCTGCACCACTCGCTCCGACATGTGCAGGGACACTCCCAGTATACTGCTGTTCTGAGAGGCACACCTGTATACCAGAAGTGTCCCAGCACCGCCACTCTCAACATGTGCAGGAACACCTCAGTATAGTGCTGTACATGAGGCACACTCGTATCAGGATTGTCCATGCACCAATCACTCCAACATGTGCAGGGACACTCCCAGTATACCGCTGTACTGAGAGGGACACCTGTATACCAGGAGTGTCCCTGCACTGCTCTCTCCAACATCTGCAGGGACACTCCCAGTATACTGCTGTACTGAGAGGCACACCTGTATACCTGGAGTGTCCCTGCACTGCTTGCTCCAACATGTGCAGGGACACTCTCAGTATACTGCTGTACTGAGAGGGACACCTGTATACCAGGAGTGTCCCTGCTTCACTCACTCCAACATGTGCAGGGACACTCCCAGTATACTGCTGTACTGAGAGACACACCTGTATACCAGGAGTGTCCCTGCACCACTCACTCCAACATGTGCAGGGACACTCCCAGTATACTACGGTACCGAGAGGGACACCTGTATACCAGGAGTGTCCCTGCACCACTCGCTCCAACATGCGCAGGAATGCTCCCGGTATACTGCTACACTGAGAGGCACACCTGTATACCAGGAGTGTCCCTGCACCGCTCGCTCCAATATGTGCAGGGACGATCCAGGTATACTGCTGTACTGAGAGGCATGCCTGTATACCAGGATTGCCCGTGCACAACTCACTCCAACATGTGCAGGGACACTCCCAGTATACTGCTGTACTGAGAGGCACACCTGTATACCAGGAGTGTCCCTGCATCACTCAGTCCAACATGTGCAGGGACACTAACAGTATACTGCTGGACTAAGAGGTGCACCTGTATACCAGGATTGTTCCTGCACCACTCGCTGCAAACTTCTTCAGTGACAATCCCAGTTTACTGCTGCACAGAGAGGCACACATGTATTCCAGCAGTGTACCTGCACTACTCGCTCCGACATGTGCAGGGACACTCCCAGTATACTGCTGTTCTGAGAGGCACACCTGTATACCAGAAGTGTCCTAGCACCGCTCGCTTCAACATGTGCAGGAACACTCCCAGTATACTGCTGTACATGAGGCACACCTGCATATGAGGATTGTCCCTGCACCAATCACTCCAACATGTGCAGGGACACTCCCAGTATACTGCTGTACTGAGAGGGACACCTGTATACCAGGAGTGTCCCTGCACTGCTCTCTCCAACATCTGCAGGGACACTCCCAGTATACTGCTGTACTGAGAGGCACACCTGTATACCAGGAGTGTCCCTGCACCACTCGCTCCAACATATGCAGGAAGCCTCCTGGTATACTGCTGTACTGAAGGGCACACCTGTATACCAGGAGTGTCCCTGCACCGCTCGCTCCAACACGCACAGGGACACTCCCGGTATACTGCTGTACTGAGAGACACACCTGTATACCAGGAGTGTCCCTGCACCGCTCGCTCCAACATGTGCAGGGACATTCCAGGTATACTGCAGCACTGAGAGGCACACTTGTACACCAGGACTGTCGCTTCAACATGCGCAGGGACATTCCAGGTATAATGCTGCACTGAGAGGCACACCTGTACACCAGGAGTATCCTTGCACCACTTGCTCCATCATGCACAGGGATGCTCCAGATATACTGCTGTACTGAGAGGCACACCTGTATACCAGGACTGTCCCTGCACTGCTCGATCCAACATGCGCAGGGACACTCCAGGTATACTGCTGTACTGAGAGGCACACCTGTATACCAGGAGTGTCCCTGCACCGCTCGCTCCACATGCACAGGGAGGCTCCCATTATACTGCTGTACTGAGATGCACAACTTTATACCAGGACTGTCCCTGCAGCGCTTGCTCCAACATGCACAGGAACGATCCAGATATACTACTGTACTGAGAGGCATGCCTGTATACCACGACTGTTGCTCCAACATGCCCAGGGATGCTCCAGGTATACTGCTGCACTGAGAGGCACACCTGTATACCAGGAGTGTCCCTGCACTGCTCGCTCCACATGCGCAGTGGTGCTCCCAGTATACTGCTGTACCGAGAGGCACACTTGTATACCAGGAGTGTCCCTGCACCACTCACTCCAACATGCGCAGGGACACTAACAGTATACTGCTGTACTGAGAGGGACACCTGTATACCAGGAGTGTCTCAGCACCACTCACTACAATATGAGCAGGGACACTTCCAGTATACTGCTGTACTGAGAGGCACACCTGTATACCAGGAGTGTCCCAGCACCGCTCGCTCCAACATGTGCAAGAACACTCCCAGTACACTGCTGTACATGAGGCACACCTGTATACCAGGAATGTCCCTACACCGCTCACTCCAACATGTGCAGGAACACTCCCAGTATACTCCTGTACTGAGAGGCACACCTGTATACCAGGAGTGTCCCTGCACCGCTCGCTCCAACATGTACAGGAATACTCCCAGTATACTGCTGTACTGAGAGGCACACTTGTATACCAAGAGTGTCCCTGCACCCCTCGCTCCACATGTGTAGGGATGCTCCCAGTATACTGCTGTAGTGAGAGGCACACCTGTATACCAGGAGTGTCCCTGCACCGCTCGCTCCAACATGCGCAAGGACGCTTCCAATATACTGCTGCACTGAGAGGCACCTCTGAATACCAGGAGTGTCCCTGCACCGCTCGCTCCACATGCACAGGGATGCTGCCATTATACTGCTGTACTGAGAGGCACACCTGTATACCAGGACTGTCCCTGCACTGCTCGCTTCTACATGTGCAGGGATGCTGCCATTATACTGCTGTACTGAGAGGCACACCTGTATACCAGGACTGTCCCTGCACCGCTCGCTTCTACATGTGCAGGGACGCTCCAGGTATACTGCTGTACTGAGAGGCACACCTGTATACCACGACTGTTGCTCCAACATGCACAGGGATGCTCTAGGTAAACTGCTGCACTGAGAGGCACACCTGTATACCAGGAGTGTCCTTGCACCGCTTGCCCCATCATGCGCAGGGACGCTCCAGGTAAACTGCAGCACTGAGAGGCACACCTGTATACCAAGAGTGTCCCTGCACTGCTAGCTCCACATGTGCAGTGATGCTCCCAGTATACTGTTGTCCTGAGAGACACACTTGTATACCAGGAGTGTCCCTGCACCACTCACTTCAACATGTGCAGGGACACTCCCAGTATAGTGCTGTACTGAGAGGAACACCTGTATACTAGGAGTGTCCCTGCACCACTCACTCCAACATGTGCAGGGACACTCCCAGTATACTGCTGTACTGAGAGGCACTCCTGTATACCATGACTGTCCCTGCACCACTCGCTCCAAACTTGTTCAGCGACTATCCCAGTATACTGCTGCACAGAGAGGCACACATGTATGCTAGGAGTGTACCTGCACCACTCGCTCTGACATGTGCAGGGACACTCCCACTATACTGCTGTACTGAGAGGCACACCTGTATACCAGGAGTGTCCCTGCACCGCTCACTCCAACATGTTCAGGAACACTCCCAGTATACTGCTGTACTGAGAGGCACACCTGTATACCAGGAGTGTCCCTGCACTGCTCACTCTGACATGTGCAGGGACACACCCAATATACTGCTGCACTGAGAGGCACACCTGTATACCAGGAGTGTCCCTGCACCGCTCGCTCCAACATGTTCAGGAACACTCCCAGTATACTGCTGTACTGAGGGTCACATTTGTGTTCCAGGAGTTTCCCTGCACTGCTCACTCCAACATGTGCAGGGACGCTCCATTTATACTGCTGTACTGAGAGTCACACCTGTATACCAGGAGTGTCCCTGCACCGTTTGCTTCAACATGCACAGGGATGCTCCCAGTATACTGCTGTACTGAGAGGCACACTGGTATACCAAGAGTGTCCCTGCACCCCTCGCTCCACATGCGCAGGGATGCTCCCATTATACTGCTGTACTGAGAGGCACACCTGTATACCAGGAGTGTCCCTGCACCGCTTGCTTCAACATACACAGGGATGCTCCCAGTATACTGCTGAACTGAGAGTCACACCTGTATACCAGGAGTGTCCCTGCACCCCTCGCTCCACATGTGCAGGGATGCTCCCATTATACTGCTGTACTGAGAGGCACACCTGTATACCAGGACTGTCCCTGCACCACTCACTCCAACATGCGCAGGGACGCTCCCAGTATACTTCTGTACTGAGAGGCACTCCTGTACAGTATATCAGGATTGTCCCTGCACCGCTGACTCCGACATGCGCAGGGGTGTTACCAGTATACTGCTGTACTGAGATGCATAGTAGTATACTGGGAGCATCCTTGCACATGTTGGAGTGAGTGGTGCAGCCTGTCCTACAGTTGCTTACACCACTCACTCCACTGCACGTTCCCAAAATTGATACTGTTCCTGAGGTGGATCAGCGAACCACTTACTGCAATTCGGTAAGTGTCTACACAGTCACTGTTGCACTGCAGCAACTCAAGAGTTTAGTTCGCTGCAGTGCAAACATGGCCTTGTAAATGGTTCTAGAGATACACTGTCAGCTGGCTTGCAGTCCTTGACTAGACTGACAATGCTGGGAACTGAAGTGCAGCCTACAAATATTGCTGCCCCTACTGGTTTTTCTGTCCCATCCAGTCCATGCTGGCCATAGATAAAACATATTATCACTATTCTTAGAGTCATTTCTACTGTACTAAACAGAACAATATTAATTTCTAGAGGTCTATTACATTTCTCAATTTTGGCTGCAATTTACTTTCCCGAACCAACATAGCAGAAAACTTGTGTTCACCTGCTCAAGCTAACAGCATGAAATCGGGGCTCTACAGTGCAGTGCAGGTAGGCAAACTGCTTGTTTTACTTATATTCGGTGTCACTGCAGTGTTGACTTGTAGGGAGCCCATCTCCTGGGGAAGGGGAAAATTCTGTCTGTCAGAGCACAGACTCTCCAGTGTAAAAACTGATATTTGAGTTGAGCCAGGGATTCTGTGATGTAGAGTATTGCCTTCATATAGTGCAAACCACCAAACCCATGTCACTTGCAGTCTGAGCCAAGACTCACACATACTGTAGGTGTTCAGTGATCAAAGGCTAGTGCTGTATCCTGCCTACCTAGTCCCAGAAGTGGCAGGGTTTTTTTAAATGATTTTGCATATTTCAGCAAAGGGTGGTGAGCAGGAGCTGAATGTTCCTGATCTTTTTTTTCTCTTTCCTTTTATAGGAGTTAAAGAAAATCTATATGATGTGGTATAGTGGTATATAGAAAACCCACTGCAGGTGAAATGACTCCTTATAACTCATAAACAGTAGTGCAGTCAGAAATCTAAAAATATAGCACAAACTGGCATATGATAACTTATGAACAGTGAAATAATGAGAAATCTTGGAATCATAGAAATATAAGGAAGTGCCATTTGACCCGTCTTGCCCGTGCCATAGCCATACCACTTTTCAGTCTGTTTTTTTATGCATCCCATTTTGTTGCCCTTTCTCTGTAACGTTTTATAGTTCTCCATTTTAAGTAATTGTCCAGTTCTTCTCTTTTTTTTATCACGCCTTTTCTTCTCTACCTTCTGCCTCATCCTCAGGCCTAGAACTCTGTCCCATGTGGATTCCCCCTGTTCCATCCATTGCTAACCCATCTGATGTTTCCACTGGGTATCAACAATGCAGGACCCAAAGTTCCCCCTGGCCATCATCTCAACTATGTAGGAGTTTTCTCCCATCTGTTCTTCCACCCATCTCCTTGCGGCACCTGATAGTGGTCACAGTTGACCTTGTACACACACACACACACACACACACACACACACACACACACACAAGAGCCAGTAGGGGAGCTTGCACCCTGGACCATCAAGGTGTCACTGAGGTGCCAGAACCTGCCACCATCCTTCTATGAGCTGGTTGCATTGCCATTCGTTAGCCCCTTCCAGTCTCCCCTGGGCCACCAGCCAGATCCCAAGCCTGGGTCACCAGCACAGCAGTGTATCAGGTGGCCCCAATCCACTAGCTCCCTTTTCAGTATTGGCATTGATTTAGCATCTATAGTCACTTATGTTAAAGTATTCCATATACCAGTGATCTTCTTTATCTACAAGTTTCTCCTGATCTTCATTTTTATATGTTTTACAGTAATTTCTGTTTGAGATTATGCCCCTCTTGTTCATAAAGTACCAACTAATGGAAAAAAGCTCTTTACATTTGCTCTCTTCTAGCCTTTTATTATTTTGAACACCTCTGTCAAGTATCTGCTTATGTAGGTATAGTCCTAGTTTATACAACTGTTTTCATACCATATTTCATCCCATGTATTACTCTAATAAATCTGTGTTGTATTTATCTAGTTTTATTACATCCTTTATGTACTAGTCAGTAATGCAACGCAATGCAATACATGAAAAAGTATCTTCTGGCCTCCACTTTTATTGAATTATGAAACTATGTCTCCTTGCTCTGGATGCCACCCAGTAAAAAGCCTTGTTCAAGTTCAACCACATCTGGAGTATTGTGTCCAGTTCTGCTCGCAGCAGTAAAGAAAGGACTTCAAGAGATTGAAAGGGTTGAGTATAGGGACACTAAGCAGATTAATGATTTGTAAGGCAAGAGTTACAAGGAGAGATTGGATGTATTGTTAAATATTTAGCATTGAAAAGAGATAGCTGAGAGAGTGAACCTGATCATGGTTTTACAAATACTAAAGGATATAGACAGGGTGAAGTAGACACAGATGTTTGAGCTGGTGAGTGCAAGCAGAACTACTGTAGAGGGCATGCCCTCAAACTGAGAGGGGGCAGAATAAAGGGAAATACCACAAGCCATTACTTTAAACAGAGGGTGGTTAACATGAATAGTAGTGTACGAACTGAAGTTGTGGAAACAAGCACTGCTCAGGCTTTTAAAGCAGGACTAATTTCCTGAGGCAGAATGGCACTGAAGGTCACACAGCATGAGTGGTGTTAACATTCCAGCTATTAAGCTTGGATATGGGTCTATATACAATGTGGATATAGTTTCTGCCATGCGTCAGAAAGAGCATGCAAGATGAACCCTAAGTCCCTTCTATCACTACAGTGCTATGGTATTACAATTTGCTCCATAGCTGATATTAGCTATCAGTATTCACTCATAAGTTTTGTGAGTAAGGCGGGTGATGTGAGATTACCGCTCTATAATCTCTTCATGAGACCTCAGCTGGACTATAGTTCCCAGTTCTGGGGTGAACTCAACACTTTGGACAGTCACAAATTGGAGAGGGTGAAAAAAAGCAACAAGGACAATATCAGGTTTGGAGGGTCTTTCATATGAACAGCTGTTAAAATGTTTAAGACTGAATTCACTGCAAGTCAGATGAATGAGAGGGGACAGTCTGCTAATGTATAGAACAATCAATAATATAGGGCTAATGGATGGAATGAACCTTAAATTTAGAGCCCAGAACAACCTAAGAGGTCATAATAAACAAGCGCAGTCCACAAGTTTCATAATAGAGAAGGGTAAGAGGTTCTTTATGTAGAGAGTGATGAGTGCGTGGAATGGGCTCCTAGCTGAGGTGGTGGACAGTGAGAATTTTGCAACGTTTAAGTCTAGGTTGGACAAATATCTAGTAGGACAAAAATCGACTTTTTACTATTATTGATAGAATGGGGCAGTGCACATGGGCTATGGCCTACAACTGTCTCAGAATTACAAAGTAAACTAATTCTAGCCTTTCTCACCTGATCCAGTACCAACAACATATACACTTGTATACTTGTATGGCATAAGCATCATTGAATAATATCCTTTTCTGTTATGACCTGGTAAGTGACTGTATATGGATAATATCTATTCTCTGTTATCCTTGATAGATCTATATTGATTTTTTTTGTCTATTCTTCATATCCATTATTGTACCAAAATTATATTCTCCCTTTTATTATGTTGGCTTGCCGTGCTTGCGCGGCAGTCAACATATTGTTAGAGTGGAGATTTGGAGGCATGGCTGCTGCTGGGCGAATGCAGGGCACGCATCAGTAGGTGCGTCCCTCATTCCCCAATAAGCCAGCATGCTAGTGCTGACACCAACATTATGTAAAGTGGACAAAACTTCTAAACAAAGTGCCACTGCAATCAGAGACAAGCTCGTCATGCAGCGGCACTTTGTTTACAAGTTACGTCCACTTTACATAATGTGCCGTCCCAGTACAGAGTGCCACGCTGGGAGCCCACCCCAGCGTGGCAACTGATGCCATTGCCGACGGGGGTGCCCAATCCCCCGTCAGCTCCACGCCCCCCCACCAGCATTCTTCTGCCACGCTGGGAGCCCACCCCAGTGTGGCAAACGTCCCGCGCCGCCAATTTAAAAAAAAAAAAACTGTAAATTGAAAATGGTCCCATGCAGTCTCCCTGCCCCCACAACCCGCACCCACCCACTGCGCACCCTGCCTCCCCACACCCTCACCCCATACTTACCTCCGGAGTCCGTCGGCGGATCTGCGTGGACCGGGAACACGTCTGCACTCTTCAAAGCCGACCGCAAACTGAGGAAATGCCGGTAAGCTATGTAATGGGCTAGATAAGGTTTTTTCAACTTTGTTGCATATCTCAGGCATTTATTGGAATTTGTGCACCAAATTTTCAACATGGGGTTTTTGGGACCCCTTCTCATGAATGCTGTCACTGTCGTGGTGTTATTCGGGCCCGAAGGGTGATTTCGCAGTCACTGCATGAAATCACCTTTCAGGACTGATTAATGAAACGACACTGCCAGTGTTCATAAGGTGATCTCTCAAGAAACCTATTTTGAAAATTTGGTGGAAAAATTCCCAGAAATGACTGTTTTATGAGCATGCGTTGCGCATTTCCTATGCACGCTCGTAAGTTCATGAATTTTCAATATTTTCACTACAGATTTTCAACATTGCCATTTTACCACACCTTCTTATGAGTAGTACAGCTGTCATTTTTCACATTTCACCCAAAATGTGTTTCCGCCTATGTAGCGCACAATGGCGCAGTCAGTGTGCAAAATCAATGTATGGGACAAATTAAGAAAATCACAGTGACACTGTTCATGAGCAGAGGTCTTAAATTGGCTATGTTGAAAATTTGGTGAAAAAATTCCTAAAAATGACTGTTTTATGAGCGTGCGTTGCGCAGTTCCTACGCACGCTCGTAAGTTTGCGAATTTTCAATATTTTCACTCCAGATTTTCAACATTGCCATTTTACCACACCTCTTATGAGCAGTACAGCTGTCATTTTTCACATCTTGCCCAAAATGTGTTTCCGCCCATGTAGCGCACAATGGTGCAGTCGATGTGCAAAATCAATGTATGGTACACATTAAGAAAATCACAGTGACACTGTTCATGAGCAGAGGTCTTAAAATGGCTATGTTGAAAATTTGGTGAAAAAATTCCTAAAAATGACTGTTTTACGAGCGTGCGTTGCGCAGTTCCTATGCATGCTCGTAAGTTTGTGAATTTAATATTTTCACTCCAGATTTTCAACATTGCCATTTTATTACACTTCGTTATGAACAGTACAGCTGCCATTTTGTATATCGCCCAAAATGTGTTTTCGCACATGTAGCGCACAATTGTGCTGTTGGTGTGCGAAAGCAATGTTTGGGACAGATTACGAAAATCAGTTACACTGTTCATGAGCAGAGGTCTTAAAATGGCTATGTTGAAAATTTGGTGACAAAAGTCCATAAAATGACTGTGTTACGAGTGAGCATTGCGCAGTTTCCACGCACCCTCGTAAGTTCATGACTTTGTAATATTTTCAGTCCAGATTTTCACCAGTGGCATTTTTCCACACTTCCTTATAAACAGTACAGCTGTCATTTTTCACAACATGGCTGAAGTGTGTTTTCACACTTTCAGCGTGGAGATGCATGGTCGCTGTGGAAAATCATTGTTCGGGACAGATAAAGAAAATCACAGTGACACTGTTCATGATCGGAGGCACCAAAATGCCTGACCTGACAATCTGCTGTAAAAATCCTCAATCCAATTATATTACGCCGGTGCGCGGTACAGTTTCTATGTACGCCGTGATTTCGCTAAAGTTTTTTAATATTTTTACTGCAGATTTGCAACATTGCCATTTTTTACACCTCCCCATGAACAGTACAGCTGTCATTTTTTACATCCTGTTCGGAATGTTTTTGCACCTGTGGTGCTAAATGCCGTAGTCGCTGTACAAAAGCAGCTTTTGGCTAACAAACTGTTATTGCCACTGTTCATGAGGTGGGGTCACAAAAGAAACCATGTTGAAAATTTGGAGTAAAAATATCAACGAATGCCTGAGGTATTAGGGTTTCCAACCATAACGCCCAACCCTGTAGAGAATGACAGGCATCAGGGGTGTGACTAGGGATTCTTGCCTGTAATGCTCATGCCATTCCATACCCTGCAGCCAGTGAGAGGCATCGACTTATGCCTTCTACTCTTCGGCCCCAAAGTTCACCCCATTCTCCTATATCGCACCCATCTCACCGTATTTCCTAATGGAATGGGGTGCGCATAAGGGCCAAAGACCCCAAGGAACACCGTGACACTTGTCAGTGTCTGCAGGCTGGGGTGTGGTGAAATGGCGTGGCCATTATGCCTGATGACCCAAAGGCACACCCCAATGCCTGTCACTCTCTGCAGGGTGGTGGTGGGGTGGGCTTCAGTTCAGTACTTCACTGCCATTCCTATTACGCTGCTCTGTAACTTCTACACTACCACTGCCAATGCCAGCAAGCCAACATTCGGCATTGACAAATGCTTGTTGTATATAGTGTAGACTGGTCCAAATGACAATGTATATATGGTTCATCAATCACTGCATTGCAATTGTATCTCTTTACTTTTGTATTCTACTGTAACTGTACCTCTTTTTACTGTATGCTGTTCTATTCAGGACCTCCTTGAAAATGAGCTTGCTCAATGGAGCCTCTTACTGGTGAAATAAATTTAAATCTGAATTATTTTTTTGAACATCTCTATCTGCTGGTTTGCACTGCAGGAGTGCTTGCCAGGAGACATTTATAGGAAGACCATTACCAACGTTCCAATGCAAATTGTATGCTCTCTTCATTAACTACTTTTACACACACACACACACACACACACAATATTGCTTTCCATGTTTGTGGTATGTGTTAAAAAAGATGGGTACTTTTACTGTGAGAATACTGATATTGGCAAATCTATATTTATTTATTTATTTATAGCTGGGACTAGAACTCTGTAGAAAAAGCACCATTTTCCTTTACTTCCCACTTTTGAATTTCCACTGTCTGAGCTGCTCGCAGTTACACTGTAACTGTTAGAAATTCGATTCATGCAAGCCTCTTGCTGATCTAGGAACTCTAAAGGAACTAGTGACTACAGCTACTTCAAGAATCTTTCACCACTGTGTTCAGCTTCACGTATGCTATAAGGGCTGGCTTCCACCATTTCCACCTCACCCACCCTGGTGGACATGTTGTTATATAGCTCTTCGGTAGATAAGCGACTAAGTCCCACTCTTTCCATTGTTTCCTTATACTGTGAGACCACTAGGGGAGTGTCATATCTTGATTTCTCTTGTTACTTAATGACCCATAGGCTCTATCATGCGTTTGTTCGGAGCTCACATAAGTTTCTTGAGAATTCGGGTCTCTATTGGACAGAATTTTCCTCCAACTTAGGTGCTGGAAAAATGGAATGAACCTACTGGGCTGCCTTGTCTACTAAATTTCCTGGCAATCCAGTTCTTGTGGCTGTGGTATTGTAGCACACCTAACTTCTACCCAACACATTGAAGAAGCATCTAGGCACTGTCTCACCTTAGGCTTTTTACCCCAAGTCCACTAGTAGCACACAAATCGGGGTGTTGTCACGCTCTTTAACAGTATCCAGACTTCATTTACCAAGGACTTAAAAATGCTCCTGCTCCGCATGGGTGGGGCTAACATCTCTCTGTTAGTGTTATTAATATGTATCAGTGCTTTCTCGCTCTCTATCCTGTGTGACCAAACTGATCAGTCATTTGACTGCATGAATTTCAAGTTCTCAAACTTCCTTATTTACAAATATTAGCCTGACAATACCTGGCAATTCATTTTTTTACAAAAAAGGATGCACATATCATGCGCACGCTGCCCTCCGTAAGAATAAGTGTAGGCATACTATGTCCATAATGGTATACTTTGTAACGCTCTTGTTTCTAGCTATACTATTGCTTCTATTGTCAGGTGATGTGGAACTAAACCCTGGCCCTCCTGCTCACCTCTCTTTAGCTGACCTATCTGGGTGAACTAACAAGGGCCTTCTCATTGTACACATGAATATTCATTGCCTGACCTGCCATAAGGATGAGCTGGAAGTGTGGGTCAGTATGTACAACCCGGATATACTCTATCTCAAGGAAACATGGTTAAAACCTAGTATCCCGGACTCTCTTTGCTCCATGAAAAAATGACTCCCTAATATGTAGGCATACAAAATTAGCTAAACTTGGAGGTGGGGTGGCTGTCTATTACAAGGACCATCTCAGTATGATTGAGGTTCCTGCCCCAGCCTTTCCCTCTGTGTGTGAATCCATTCACACCACTCTTCAACTAGGAGCAAAGAAACTGCATATTATCTGCATCTATAATCCTCCAGCAGTTGATATAGCTAGACTCCATGATCTTCTTAACCATGCAACCAGTGTGGTCAGTCAAAATGAGCTCATAATAATGGGTGACCTGAACCTAAACTGGTTAGGTCCTTCTCATAGTTCCTTACTGTCATTAGTGCAGAGTTTTAACTTACTCCAGCTGATAATGGAGCCTACTAGAACCCCTACTCCACCCAAATCAGGTACCCTGTTGGACTGGGTACTCACAAACCATTTGGAGCATGTGTCCTCATCGGGTATCGTGGCAGATGCAATAACTGACCACTCTCCAGTTTTCTGCAACTGGGCCATGGGCACCACACCATCCCCTCCACCTCACTTCATAACCTTTACAAACTTCACTAATTTGAATGTAAATGCCTTCCTTTGTGATGTTTCAGACATCAATTGGTCTGGGATCTATCTTGCCAGTAAAGCTGAGGATACATTGCACATCTTCATAACTAAATTTGCTGCTGTCCGGTACAAACATACACTGCAAGTTACTAGGATAGTAAGAAGGATACAAACTAGATGGCTACACAGAGACTTGCTTGCTGAACTAAGACGCAGGGATAAACTCTGGAGGAGCTATAAACTTTCTGGACAGTTTGCTGATTTCAATACATACAAAGCTCAAAGAAATTACTGTAAAAAAAAATACGCAATGCTAAAAGCAAGTATTGTAAGGATCTGCTGTCCAGTTCTGCTCATGATCCATGGAAGTTCTGGGCCCATATAAAGACTTTTCTTGGGGCCTCACAAGCCACTACCCCTACAGATATGGTACTCAATGGAGCTCACTGTAATGACCCTAATACCATTGCTAATGCTTTTAACAGCTTGTTTTCTGATCTATCACTACATACCTCTCCTTTTCTGTCCCTGGATGTACCGTCCCTATCTGAGACTTTCAACAATCGGTCTGAACCCTCTGCATCCAAATCTTCCCGAGGGCTCCTGCAGCCTCAGCAGTTCTACTTCAAGGGTATAACCAGGGCAGAGATCCTTAAACAACTAAATGCCATCTCGGACAATACAAGCTCAGGGTCTGATTTCCTAGAACTTCGTCTACTGAAGCTTACTGCTCCACTTATTGCCGCTCCTCTAGTGAAAATATACATGTTATCCCTTTGCTGTGGTGTTGTCTCGGACCTCTGGAAAATTGATAGGATAACTCCTGTCTTCATAAAAGGTGGTAGGAAGGATATAAACGATTACAGACCAATTGCTATTCTGCCTGTCCTATTAAGATTCTTGAGAAGCTTGTAGCTGCCCAAACACTAAACTTCCTAGTAAATTCCAACCTTCTCTCAAACTCACAGCATGGCTTCAGAAAACATCATAGTACAACTACTGCACTACTAAAGCTGACCTTGGATATACAGTACTCTCCAACATTGACTCTGATTGTCTCACCGGGGCTGTTTTTATTGACCTTACCAAGGATTTCGATCTGGTGGATCATCCACTGCTTCTGTCTACCCTTCGATGCATGGGTTTCTTGACTTCTGTTCTAAACTGGTAGAGGGGCTACTTATCAAATAGGACTCAAACAGTGAAACTCAACTCTGCTATATCAGACTGTACTACTATCAACATTGGCATTCTGTAAGGGTCAATCCTGGGTCCACTCCTTTTCTCATTGTTCATTAACAACATTCCTGCTGTCCTACAAACCTACACTTCTCTTTCATATGCAGACGATCTTGTCATCTACACCAGCTCAGCTTCAGTTGATAACCTGAACTCATCCCTTTATACTGACTTTGGGAATATTCAAAATTGGCTACAGGTCAACAGACTAGTACTTAATGTTAAAAAAATGAAAGCTATGCTCCTAGGATCGGCCCCGAAACTCAGAACTAGAATGTCGTCCCTAAGGATCTATGACAAAGAAGGGTTCAAACTTGAGACTGTCACGTCTTTTAACTACCTTGGTGTTATGCTTGATCAATCACTGGATCTAAACCTTCACATTCAAGCCACCTGTAAAACAGTTACTAGTAGACTGGGTGTTGCCTACAAGACTAGCTACATGTTAACTCTATCCGCAAAGTTGGCCATTGCCAGAGGGATATTACTCCCTGCACTAACCTACTGCTCACCTATCCTTACTGCAGCGCATAAAACCTCACTACAAAAATGGGATGTTGCATGCAATAATATCTGTCGTTTTGTCTTATCATCCTCTTGACTGAAGCACCATTGTCAGCTCTACAGTGACCCGAGGAGGCTCTCCCCCTCTGCATCCAGGCGATACTATCTTGGCTCCCTGTGTGACTCAGTTATCAGGCTTATCACCCCTGCATCTCTTGCAACACTACTTACTCCCTCCACCCCCTGTCATGGGCTACGATCTGCTGACAAAGCACTACTAAATGTTCGTAGGTGTCACACTTCCAAGGGTGCTGGTGCATTTAAGCTTATGGCTCCCCTGTTTTGGAATACTCTTCCCCAAGATCTAAAACAGTCAGCATCTCTTCGTCATTTTAAACTTAAATTATGGTGTTATCTATCCCAGTCAGACCCATGCACTTGCTTTGATCCAACTTGATCTCTACTGGGTCCTCCATGTCTTTCTCTCTTTATGCTTGAGTTAAAAACTCTCCTGTCTTCTCGTTCATTTTTTGCTATATGTTGTTGCACTCTATGTGAGGTGTTCTAAGATGAATAATATGTAATGTGGTTAAGTGCTCAGTAAGGGCTTGTATATGGCTTGTATTCATGTTTTTCTGGTCTGAACTAAGTTATACCTATTGCTGTCATGTACAAAGTTGATACCTAAGCTGTTATGTACTTGTTAAATGTCATGCTTGTAAAAATGTCCTGTACTCCTGGGTCGTGCCTGAAAATAGTCATTTTTTGGCTAGCGCACTCACCCGGTTAACAAAAAATAAATAAATAAATAAATTACAATACCTTTGAGTCAAAGACTCATTTACAAAGGTTCCATGTCAGAAAGAGACAAAGCACAACAAAGAGCGAAATTAAACCAGCAACAAGCAACCAAGAACAGTAACATATGTATGAAATGCAAAATTTTGACAATCGAATGGGAAGAACACCCTTCCCCCCTCAGCTAGTGGTCAAACAGGGATTCAGCATGTTTGCAGTTCATTTGTATCACCAGGTAAGAAAAAAGGTTTGTCTCCCCATACGATGCACAGGGGTAATGCCAAACCTCACCCAACAACTAGCACACCAAAATCTGGCCAATGGAAAATCATGTACACAAATGTCACAGCCTGGGAAATAAGATCCCAGACCTGCAGGCAATAATGTCAGAGGCTAAACTGGACATAGTAGCAATTAGTGAGAAGTGGTTCACCAGTAACCACACTTGGGAGACTTCAGTACCTGGCTATGTATTGTCTAGAAGAGACCGAGGTACAAAAGGGGGAGTGGCACTGTATGTCAATGAAAATATCAAAGCTACAGAAATTCAGAATACACATAAGGAGCCAGAAGAACTGTGGGTCACCCTGGAAACAGGAAATGGACAGCTATAAGAACTGGGGTTGTCTACAGGCCCCCAGACCAGGGGGAGGACATAGACACATTACTGTTAGAAGATATACAAAACATGACAGCTAAAGGGGAGGTTCTGATAATGGGAGACTTCAACATGCCGGATACAGATTGGTCAATACCAGCAGGAACATCTGCCAGAACTAGACACATAGTGGATTCTCTGCAGGGGAGGGCCTCAAACAACTGGTACAACAACCCACAAGAGACAGGGCTATCCTAGATCTAGTACTGACTAACAGGGAAGGGATCACAGATCTCCAGGTAGAAGGTCACCTGGGGGCCAGTGACCATCACATGGTATGGTTCAATTTGGCTACTACATCTAAATCATCCCATTCCAAGGCAAAAATATGGGACTTGAGAGGAGCTGACTTTGATAAGATGGCCAACAGAGTTAAGCTAGCCCTGGCAAAAAGAAACACAGGTGAGGGGGTACAGGCAAAGTGGGCATGCATTAAGGATGCAATACTTGAAGCAACATCCCATTGTGTTAGACAGAAAAGGAAGTGCAAAAGAAGAAGGAAACCACTTTGGTTCTCAAATACAGTAGCAGAAAAGGTCAGAGCCAAAAGTCTGGCCTTCAGGAAATATAAGGGAACACAGCAGGATGAAGATAGGGAGGCATACCAAACTGCCCTAAGGGAAGCAGGTAAGGCAGTAACGCAGGCAAAGTCCCAAACTGAGGAAATACTAGCACGAACGGTAAAAGAAGGTGACAAGACTTTCTATAGATACATTAGTGAAAGGAGAAAGTCCAGAGGGGGTATTGCTAAGCTTATTGGAGAAAAGGGAGCATGTGAGGAGGAGGACCATGTAAAAGCATCTATCCTAAATAGATACTTTTGCTCAGTATTTACTGAAGAGAAGGTAGGGCAGGGCCCACAGCTCAGCACCATGGACACAGGGGAGGGGGTGAGCACTACTCCCTTCACAAAAGAAAAGGTCCTACAAGAGCTTGCTAAGCTCAGGGTGGATAAGGCAACGGGACCTGATGGCATACATTCCAGGGTACTTAAGGAGCTAAAGGTGGAACTAGCAGAGCCATTAGCAGAACTGTTTAGTGAGTCCCTGAGCACAGGAGAGGTCCCAGAAGACTTGGGAAGGGCTCATGTGATCCCGCTCCACAAGAGTGGTAGCAGGGAGGAGGCAGGGAACTACAGACCAGTCAGTCTTACCTTAGTAGTGGGCAAGATTATGGAGGCACTCCTTAAGGAAAGAACAGTGCAACACCTGGAATCCATAGGGGCACAAGATCCAAGACAGCATGGGTTTACAAAAGGAAGGTCCTGTCAAACTAATCTCATAGATTTCTTTGACTGGGTAACCAGAGTGGTGGACCAAGGGGGAGCAGTTGATGTCGCCTACCTTGACTTCAGCAAAGCTTTTGACACTGTTCCACATAGAAGATTGATAAATAAGCTGGGTAGGCTCGGGGTCGGTCAGAAGTTGGTAAACTGGGTGGCAAACTCGACGGGCAGAAAACAGAGACTGGTGGTAAATGGTATACAGTCAGAAGAGATGCAAGTCATAAGTGGGGTACTTCAGGGATCAGTCCTGGGGCCAGTCCTCTTCAACATCTTCATTAGTGACCTTGCAGATGGACTAGAGGGTAAGGCTTGTCTGTTTGCAGATGACACCAAGATCTGCAACAGAGTAGATGATCCAGGTGGGGTGGGCAGAATGAGAAGAGATCTGGATAAACTAGCAAAATGGTCAGAAGAGTGGCAACTGGGATTTAATGCAAAGAAGTGCAAGATCATGCACATAGGGTAGAGAAACCCTGAAGCCACCTATAGGCTGGGAGGGGAGTTGCTAGCATTCACAAAGGAAGAAAAAGACTTGGGCATCATCATCATCACTGATGACCTGAAATCATCCAAGCAGACCTCTAAAGCAGTAGGTAAGGCTAGGGGGGTGTTAGGGTTTATTAGTAGGAGTATCACAAGTCGTAAGAGGGAGGTAATAATCCCTCTTTACAAGACACTGGTTAGGCCCCATCTGGAGTACTGTGTGCAGTATTGGAGGCCACACCTTCACAAGGACATTAACCAGATTGAGGCAGTCCATAGAAGGGCAACCAAAATGGTGCAGGGACTGCATCCGAAGACATATGAGGACAGATTAACAGAGCTCAATATGTATACCCTTGAGCAAAGGAGGGAGAGAGGTGATATGATCGAGGCATTCCAACACCTTAAGGGCATTAACAAGGTGAAAGAGTCTAACATGTTTAAATATAAGAAAAATAGCAGGACAAGAGGACACAGCATGAGATTGGGGGGGGGCCGATTAAGGGGGAATGTGAGGAAATTATTTTTCACAGAAAGGGTGGTGGATGCATGGAATGGCCTATCTCAAGAAGTGGTGGCTATGAATGCAGTGCAGGGCTTCAAACAGGCATGGGATGGGCATAAGGGAGCAATACAAATGAGTATGAACAGACAGGCCACTGACAGAGCAAAGGCCGATGGCACATTTATAAGGTAGAAAAAGAAATGGGAAGACTGGATGGGCCTTGCAGTCCTTATCTGCCGTCAACTTCTATGTTTCTATGTTTCTTAAGCTGGTTGAAAGTGACAAGTGCATTAGTTAAAGGGAAAGGGGGGAGCCAGGAAAGGGGTTGGAGGGAGGTGCAATCAGCAGTCTGACATTGTCAAGAGAGTGCTGGGAGTATGGTGAAGAGGAAAGGAACAGCTGCCATTGAAACATAGTAACATAGACTTTGACAGCAGATAAGGACCACTTGGCCCACCTAGTCTGCCCATTGCCCTACCTACTGGATGAGATGCAGATCCTAGTTAATCAACAGCCTATTTTTTCCTACCCTCCCCCCACAAGAATTGCCTTATGTCTGTCCCATGCATCCTTGAATTCTTCCACAGGTTTAGACCCCACAACCTCCTCAGGAAGGTGGTTCCATGCGTCCACCACCCTCTCTGTGAAAAAAATATTTCCTCACATTGCCCCTGAGCCATCCCCCCTCTATATTCAAATTGTGTCCCCTTGTTCTTGCACATCTCTTTTTCTGAAAGATGCTACCCTCTTGGACTTTATTGATTCCACTGAGGTACTTAAAAGTTTCTAACATGTCCCCCCCTCCCTTCTTTTCTCAAGGGTATACACATTAAGCTCCTTTAGTGTCTCCTCATATGGCTTCTCCTGCAGACCCTGCACCATTTTAGCTGCCCTCCCCCTGGACTGCCTCCATCTGTCTATGTCCTTGTGGAGATGGGGTCCCCAGAACTGGATGCAGTATTCCAGATGGGGTCTCACCAACTGTCTGTACAGAGGAATAACAACTTTCTGTTTTCTGCTGGTGATGCCTCTCCCTATACATCCCAGTATCCCCCAGCCCTTCCTACTGCCTTCTCACATTTTTTGCCAGTCTTAAGGTCATCAGATATGATTACCCCAGGTCCCTTTCCATTTTTGTTGTCGCTACTACCTCCCCCCATTGTGTATTCTTCCCTTGGATTTTTGTTTCCAAGGTGCATTATTTTGCACTTCTTTGCACTGAATCCAAGCTGCTATACTTCTGACCATTCTTCCAGCCTTGCCATGTCCCTTCTCATCCTTTCTACGCCCCCTTGTGTATCAACCCTGTTGCAGACCTTTGTGTCATCTGCAAAGAGACATACTTTTCCTTCCAGTCCATCTGCAATGTCACTTATAAAGACATTAAAAAGGACTGGACCTAGTACTGAACCCTGCGGTACCCCATTAGTAACTTCCCTTTCTTCAGAGTGAACTCCGTTTACTATTACCTTCTGATCGAAACATTCAAACACCTTAAGGGCATTAACAAGGTGAAAGAGTCTAACATGTTTAAATATAAGAAAAATAGCAGGACAAGAGGACACAGCATGAGATTAGAGGGAGGCCTATTAAGGGGGATTGTGAGGAAATTCTTTTTCACAGAAAGAGTGGTGGATGCATGGAACGGCCTACCTCAGGAAGTGGCGGCTATGAATACAGTGCAGGGCTTCAAACAGGCATGGTATAGGCATAAGGGAGCAATACAGTTGAGTATGACTCGATAGGCCACTGACAGAGCAATGGCCGATGGCACATTTATAAGGTAGAAAAAGAAATGGGCAGACTGGATGGGCCTTGCGGTCCTCATCTGCCGTCAACCTCTATTGTTTCTATGTTTCTGTGTCTTGTTGTCCAGCCAATGTTGTACCCAGACTACCACCTTGGGACCCACTCCCAGGCTGGCTAATTTTTTTATTAATCTTTTGTATGGGACTGTGTCAAATACCTTGTTAAAGTCTAGGTAGGCTATGTCCACAGCCCCTCTCTGGTCTACTATTTTGGTCACCCAGTCAAAGAAATCAATAAGATTTGTTTGACATGACCTTCTTGCTGTGAATCCATGCTGCCTTGGGTCCTGTGTCCCACTGGCCTCTAGGTACTCAACAATTCTTTCCTTCAGAAGTGATTATCATCATTTTCCCTACCACAGAGGTCAAACTGACAGGTCTGTAGTTTCCTGTCTCCATCTTGCTCCCACTTTTGTGAAGGGGTATCACATCCACCCTCCCCCAGTCCTCAAGGTACCACACCATCCTCCCATGGTTTGTTAAAAACTGTAGTCAGGGGTGCCACTAGTTCTCCCCTTAATTATTTTAGAATCCTGGGGTGAATCCCATCAGGCCCCATTGCTTTGTCCACCTTCCGTTTTAGGAGTTGTTTCAGAACCCTTTCTTCTGTGAAAGGACTGGGATCGACCCCCTATCCAGAGTGCTTCTGTTAATTGGATTAGATACCTCCCCCTCCTCCTTTTTTGTGAATACTGAGCAGAAGTATTCATTCAGTATCCCTGCTTTTTCACTGTCCCTCTCTGCCCACCCACCGTTCATTCTATTCAGCCTCACTATCCCTCCCTTTGTCTTTCTACGCTCCCTAATGTGCCTACAAAAGGTTTTATCTCCCTTCTTAACCAAGTTGGCTATCTTTTCCTCAGTTTGGGTCTTTGTTATTCTGACTCTCTTTCCTGCTTCCTTCTGCCTTAACTGGTACAGTTTCCTGCCCTGCTCCTTCTGTGTTTCCTTACACTTCCTAAATGGTGTCTTTTTCTCCCTAACCTTCCCCGTCACCTCTTTTGAGAACCATAGTGGCTTTCTTTTTCATTTTGATTTGTTTATTTGCTTCGACACAAAGGCTTGTTGCCTCTGTGATGGCAGTTTTGATGTTTCCCCATTGTTGCTCCACCCCGCCTTCTTGCCTGTTTGCTAGTGCTTTTCTAAGAAACACTCTCATTTTGCCAAAGTCAGCCCTCCTGAAGTCCAGTACCCTCACTTTTGTATGGCTTGACTCTGCAGCTGAGTTTTTCATGAACCACACTGTTTGGTGGTCACTTGTTCCCAGATGGCTACTCACTTTTAGATCTTAGATCCTCTCACTGTCCCCATTTGAGAGTATGAGGTCTAAGATTGCTCCCTCCTGAGTGGATTCCAACACTAGCTGTCTGAGGCATGCCCCCTGTAGGGCATCAAGAATGGCCCTGATCTTGGATGTGGCTGCAGCAAAGGTGCTCCAGTTAACATCTGGCATATTCAGGTCCCCCATCAACAGTATCTCCCCTTTCTCTGCCATCCTAAGGATGCCTTCTATCATGTCCTTGTCCATTCTCTTGAACAGCATTGTCAATATGAGAAGTAGCCGAAAGGAAGGGAGAAAAGAGGAAAGAAGAAAGAGAAAAAGAGAAAAGGGTGTGAGGAAAGAGGGAGGGTAAAAATAGCATGTAAGGGAATGGGAAGAAGAGATAGCAAATTGGGAGAGGGAGTAGAGATCAGAAGGGAGAGAAGGAGGTGATAAGGGTGGGTAGAGAGTTTAGGGGGCTTGCTAGTGACTCCTAGTGATTGCAAATATTATCTGCAGCAGGGGACTAGGAGGGTGGCTATCAGGTTAAATATGATAAGGACAGGGAGTAGAGATAGAAAAGAGAAAGGTAGAGGGGATGAAAAGGAGTGAGACAGTATTTGAAGAACTTGCTAGAGACCTCTAGTGGTCACTTGATATAACCTGCAAAACACTGGCAGGTGGTGGTAGGTCACATGAGAGGTGGGGGGATGGCACCTGTCACGTGACCAGTGACCTATAAGTTGGGGGATGGCCCAAGGTGGTTGGGGCAGTCAACTCAAAGTGTCAACGGGCTAACACAGGGCCACTGTGTACCTGATCTGAGGCTTGAGGGAGCTAGTCGGAGCACTTGATGCTGCAGGGACTCCTTGCTGCATTTCTGAGCCCTGTAAGGAGAGAGGAGAGGATAGGGGTTTAGAGGTTTACAATGAACGGGGTGGGGCGGGAGAGTTACAGAGAATAAAGACTGCAAATGGTGGCAAGGACTTAGAGACACTGGAGTAGGGGGAGGACAGAACTGCACATGCACAGGTATGTAGCCAGCCACAGGAAGCCACAGAAACACAGCGGGAAAGGCAATAGAAAGCAACAGGGCAAAATGGTAAGAAAATGACTCAAAAACACCTGCGTTGGGGTGGTACTATACTGATGTAGATATAGGGATAGTGATAGTGATAGGGATGACGGCACATAGAGCGAGGCATATCAGCCCTGTAGGGGATAGGAGACAGGGGTGGAAACCTCATTTTGTAGTACATTAAGGCATGAATGACTTAGCGAAACACAGTCTTATGGTGGTCATAGCTAGACTTAAAGAACTGGCAAGGGTGTATGGTAATAAAGCAAGGTCCATTGCCTTGTCAGAGGTACTGCCTGTGACTAGAGCTTGTTAATATGTTTAGCAGAAAATCAGTGATTTTAATGAATGGTTGAGGGGGTGTTGTAAATCTATGGGATTTTGGTTGGTAGGGAATTGGGGTGAGACATGGGTAAATAGTAGTTTGTATACCTCAGACAGGTTGCATCTCAATAAAGAGGGAACAGCAGTTCTTAAAAATAAATTTGAGGAGTTTCTGACATCTTATTTTGGTTTAAACTAGTGTGGGGTGGGGACATATCAAGTATTTGGAGGCTAGGGCCAGTGGTGGGCCATTGCCTACCCCACGTGAGGGGAATGTAGGGCATAGGGATGGTACTGGTGTGGGGGTATAAAGAAAGAATTAGAGGGGACGAAAGTCATGAGAAAGGATGGGTAGTTGTCTCCATGAATGCGAGGAGCCCAGGTAATAAGATGCCAGAGGTCCAAGCACTTCTGGGGGGGGAGGGTAGATATTTCCACCATCACTGAAATGTGGGTAAATCAGGATAGCAAATGGGCCTTAATAATACCAGGCGTTAAGCTGTTTAGGAGGGATAGGGAAACCGGTAGGGGAGGAGGGGTGGCTGTCTGCATAAGGGAAGGAATAGCTTGTCATAGGGAGGAAAGGGGTGAAGGGGATATGGAATACTCATGGATTACTTTATGTAAGTCAAAAACCAAGAGGGTTTAGCTAGGGGTGGTGTATAGACCACCATCCCAGATGGAGGAGAAGGACAAGGAGTTAGTTACTGTTATATAGCGGAGTTGTAGAAGGGGCAGGACAGTGGTGGTTGGAGACTTCAGCCTACTGGGGCAGATTGGGCCACCATGTCATCTAATAGCAGCAGGGAACAGGTTATTCTGGATGTGTTTCAGGATGTGTTTCTGTCTCAGCTGGTAAGGGATCCTATGAGAGAGGTCAATATAATGGACCTTGTCTTGTCAAATGGCGATCAAGTAAGGGAAGTGATGATAAATGCTCCCATAGCGGGGAGTGATCATAGCACTGTATGATTTGCACTTGAATTAGACAGTCAGGAGACAAATACAGCCACAAAGATTATTGATTTAAGGAGGTCTGATTACAGTAGGATGGCAGAAGTACTAGGGAAGCATGTGGCTAGTATAAAACCTGACATGAATGCCACCCAAAAATGGGACATCATAAGGTCGATACTGGTGGAGGCCACTATTCAATTCAATTTTTATTTAACCAGGCAAAGCATCATTGAACATGCTCATTTACAAGATGGACCTGGGATAACACAAATAAGCAATACATTGATCCGCACAGAGTTACATGTGAATACACATTGGTAGTGCATTAAGTAGTGCAATGGCAATATAAAAGTAACCCCTAGGGGTGATATCCCAAGGGCTTCTACCCCAGGCTGTTCAGCTAATAACAGGTTGAGGGACCTGGATCCAATAACGGGTGCCTCCACCCAGAGGTCGGGGTTGGAACAGTCAAATGCGACCTGGTCACAACCCTCTGGGTCACTGCAACCCCTCCCCTTTCTTCCCACTAGTGGCTCACCAGCAATTCCGACTCTACCGCTATGACTTACACTTACCCTCAGGTCGGGATTGCCAACTTGGTGCTGATGACCCTGTAAAACAAGATGCAGTTATACAATAACCCATACCATACACAAAAGGGTATCACAAACATGCAGTTCAAACGGTATACCTTGCAACAACAAATCTGATTGATTAAAAGGGGAGTAACAAGGACGGGAAGAGCAGGTTGATTAGCTTACCATTTCTACTATATAGGGCACTGTACAGGCCAAACCTATCAGTCACTGTCTTTGGGTACCCAGGCCTTACAAAGCTAACCTATTTGCTGCAGCAGGTTGGGGCCCTGGTGAAGAAACAAGCATTTGGTACCTAGGTTTGATTTGTAAGAGCCCGCAGGCACAATTCATGCAACCAATGAAACAGCCAGACAACTCTTGTCCTCAGCAAGAACATTTGACAGGGAGCTACCCTGATTTAGTACTCATGACTCCTGCAGAAAGATCCCTCTCACACTACTGCAGGACTTGGCCTGTAATTCAGACACTGCTCCACACATTTTATATGTACACAGAGGGGTACCATACCAAGCAGCTGCTCCAAACTCCCGATCGCTTTCTCTGACCGAACCGGGTGAACAACGCAGCTTCACTTGTCCTGACAGACTGAGCGCGATTCAGCAGATTCTCCAGTCCTCTACAGAGTGAGCCTGGTAGGTAGCTGTATACGTACATCCTCCTCTGCCTGCACTCCTCCACGGATCTTGTCCGCTCGCTCACTGGCTATGTGGTCGCCTGCCTTCTTGGCTTAACACACGCACTTCCCGCGTGAAGACTTTCACAGCACAGGAGCCAGAGCTCCTTCTCCCTTCATGATCACCAACAACTCTGCCCCTCCAGGACAGTTGCAGGGCAGTTTCCTCTCACTCCACAGGGCTCCAGTTGGCTGCTTTGTTCTGTCCATCACCTCACACACCCTCTATTGGTGCAAAAAAGATGCCAGGGTCCAAACTACACTTCCCAGGAGCACCTGCCATATATTCCCTTTTGGGCAGGCTCCTGGTGGAAGTCCAAGTTCTGGTTGGCTCAGGTGGTCTCCATTTTAAGATCCCCCCCTTCCCCAATTGGCCCATATCAGAAGTCCAGGTCCAAAATGGAGGGGCCAAACACACAGAGTCCCAGCTGCAATGAAAGCAGGTTAAACAAACTGAAATGTTACTGCCACACTACATATGGCAGAACGGAGCGACTCAAACAGCAGCTCGAGTGGGATTCGAGCAGTAAACCAGCAGTCCCCCCATACAACTGATCAAGCCTGCAAGCAGGCAACCCTTAAAGAGACAGTACCAGAGGCTCTAAAAGCACTCACTGTGCCCACATTCAAGCAGCATTACACCGGACACCAGTTAGGTAAGGAGCACTTACGCAGCTCTGAGAAGGCTTTTAGGAACCCCCATTAGCGGTGGGGGTTACACACATAAGAAGTGTCACATATGGATACACATAAGAAAGGCACACAAGAACAATAAGCTATGCAGAGGAGTACATATGGGTTTAAATACTTATCTACAAAAAGTGGACAAGATGTCTAAGTTAGTCCAATAGCATAAGCTGCATCACATCCTTTCACAGGATACACTGGGAGAGAGAGACAGGGTAGATAAGATAAGAGTACTTAAGTGCTTTGGGATATAAGTAGGCAGAGAGGTAAGTGGATGTGAAGGTACAGTGGGGTAGGGAGGTCAAAGAGAATAGGGGTAGGGGGCAAAAATTTGAAGTGGGCATGGGGAGGGAGTATGAAGAATAAGGGTAACAGGGTGAGAGAGGGAAGAGTAATGAAAGGAAGAGGTAATTAGCTAGGGGAGTGTGTGGAGGTAGATGGGCTAGAGAGGGAGATATTGAATGTAATGGAAAGGGGAAAGGGAGAGAGTGCTAGATGCTGGGGTATAAAGGCAGGATACATGTGATTACCATGCCGACTCTGTCGGTACAGTTAGGAGTGACAGGTGCATGTTTCGGTCAGACAGCGATTTAGCAGGGATTTAAAGATGGGTACCCCAGGTACAGTACTTGAGTAAGTCTTAGTGATTTCCGAAGGGCATTCCATAGAGAGGGGAGGGCAAAGCTTACGACTGCAGCACCAAAATGTGTTCTTACCTTAGGGGCATCAAGCATGACAAGGGAGTAACACCTCAGACAGTAAGACCTCTGTGTACGTGTGAAGAGCTTGGATATATATATATATATATATATATATGTACACACATATGGGGAGTTTATTTGTGAGAGTGAGGGCCAACCTAACATAGCATACAGTGTGCAGTGGTGCGTGTTAAACAGGGCATTGGTAAAGAATCTCAGTGCATGATGATACAGTGTTTCGAACTTGGTTAGGGCAGTTTTTGGACAGTGACTAAAGAGAATGTCAATGTAGTCAATCAATAGGAAAAAGGTATATTGCACCAATTTTATTTTAGCTTCATAGTTGAGGAGGTGTCTGTCTGATATGATAAAAAATGCCCAGACTCTGTTGTAGTTTTTTGGCTAGCTCATTGATATGGGATAGGAAGGAGAGAAAAATAGAAACATAGAAATTGTCAGGAGATAAGGACCGCTAGGCCCATCCAGTCTGCCCGTAGCCCCTATACATGTATACATCCACTCACCCTAAGTGGTCAATGGCTTTTCATCACTTCGTTCCTGCCCATGGTTTCCCTGTGCTTGTCCCAGACATGTTTAAAGCACTCAACTGTGCTTGCCCCTACCACCTTTTGTGGCAGGCTATTCCAAGCACCCCCCCATGTAGAAAAACTTCCTCATGTTACCTCTTAATCTCCGCCTCTCCAATTTCATATCATGCCCCCTCATTCTGGTATCTTTTCTACTCTGGAAAAGATCTTCGTACTGCACCTTGTTTATGCCCTTGAGGTATTAAAAAGTTTCTATTATGTCACCCCTTTTTCTCCTCTCCTCCAGTGAGTACATATTAAGGTCTTTTAGTCTCTCCTCATAGGTTCTGTGGTGCAAACCATGTACCATCTTTGTTGTCCTTCTCTGGACAGCCTCTACTATGTTTATGTCCTTATGCATGTGTGGTCTCCAGAACTGCACGCATCACTCCAGGTGAGGCCTTACCAGTGTTCTATACAATGGCATCACCACTTCCTGCCTCTTACTAGTAATACCTCTGCCTATGCACCCCAGCATGCCACTGGTCCTCCCTGCAGCCTTTGCACACGGCTTTGATACCTTCAGGTCATCAGATATGATAACCCCTAGGTCCATCTCTTTTTTGGTGATGGTCGGCACTTCCCCCCATCCTGTTGGTCTCCCCAGGGTTTCCCCTACCCAGGAGAGCTTACTGTTGAGCCAAAAGCCCAGGTATTTAAACTTATCTACTATTTCCAGTGGCTCCCCAAACAAGGTCCAGATCTGTAAATTGGAGTTCCGTAAATTGGAATTTGTTGATTGAAAAGAAGAGGAGATAAACATAGCTTTTTTTTTTTTGGCATTAAGCAGTAATTTCAGCCCTATAAGGTCATGTTGTAGGACATTGAATTCTTGCTGCAGCTTTGCACAAGCAAGCTCAGGAGCTGGCCTGGCAGTATAGAGTACTGTGTCATCTGCAAAAAGATGCACATTTGCCGTACTGATTTTGAAGTCTATGTTATTTATGTAGATTGCGAAGAGGAGGGGTCCCAGGATTGACCCTTGTGGCACCCCTCTTGGAAGAATTTTGAGCGGGGAAAAGTCCCCTTGTGCTTTGACTTGTTGCTTTCTGTCAAAAAGATAGCAGTTGAACCACTTCCTAGCAATGTCATCTAGGCCGAGGCAGCGTAACATGGAGAGACGCAGATCATGGTCAAGGGTGTTGAAGGCCTTGCTTAGGTCTAGGAAGAGCACACAGATGTTCTTCTTCAAGTCAAGAGCAATCTGCAAATCATTGATCACCTTGGTAATGGCTGAGACCATGCTATGCTTAGTTCTAAAGCCAGACTGGATAGAGTTTAACAAGTTTTTGGACTCCAAGTACTCTCTCAGTTAGTAGTTGATTTATTTTTCCAGCAGTTTTGACAGGATAGATAGCAGCGAAATGGACTGGTAGTTGTTGAGGTCAGAAGTGTCACCAGATTTAAAGAGAGGAATGCTATGTGCTATTTTCCAGATAGCCAGAGGGTCACTTAGGGATAAGGATAGATTGAAGAGATGTGTGATGGGAGCAGTCAGGTAGTGATATCCTACTTTCAGGAAAAGGGGTTCTAGGAAATCAGCTCCGGTGCTTGTCTTTGCTTTCCAGGGTATTTAGGAGATCCTCAACCTGTTCAAAAGATATAGGACTGAAGCTGTGGGGTAGTGATGACTGTTCATGGGGTCAACGCAAGGAGGGTCCTTACTACTGGGCTGGATGAGGAGCTTACTTGCTTGGGAGGCATCAAAAACTAAACCTGCTGTGGCGAAGTGGTTGTTGAGTTGGTCCGGCATGCTGACTTTGTCTGTGTAGGTACTGATTCCAGAGATAATCTTAGAGAGCAACGGTGATGATGGTGTATGATCTTCTACTTTTCTAAGGATATGCGAGAACTTAGAGATACTCTTTGGGAAGCTTTGAGAGAGGTTTGAAAATATTGGCTTTTAAAGCTCTTATGAGTTTGGTGCAAAGATTTCTGGAGGTTCTGAAGGCCATCCAGCCTGAGTTTAATTTTGATTTACGGGCCCTTTTCCACAACCAGTCTCTGTCTTTAAAAGCTGTTTTTAGTGCAGGCATAAATCAAGGGCAGGATCTTTTTCTAGTCTTAGTTTTTACAAGGGAGGCATGTTTATCAACCACCCTCAGATCAAGGTTCAGAAAGATGTTGTAAGCCTCAGTGACTGAGGGTGCCAGATAAAAGTTTTACCATCTAATCTAGCTTAAATCTGCTAGGAAATCTGTGCAATTGAAATTTCTGAGGTTTCTTTTTATTCTGAAGTGGGAGGTGGAAGTAGGTTTAGGTGTAACCCATAACTCATTTGCTGCCAGTGGCCATTTTGGGTCCATTCCAGTAATGGATGGTTCCGACACCATATGACATCTATGGAAACAAATGAGTTTAAGCATGCTATAGCCCTGTGGTCACGGATGTCATTGTGGAATACCTCAGAGTGTGAAAAATTATGAGTCTGTTGGTGAGGATTAGATCAAGAAGGGTGCTATGTGCAGGGTTGTTAGTGTTCAGGTGAGTAATGTCTGAAGTGAGCTGAGAGAGGCCATAGGTGTCACAAAAATGTTTTAAGGGTTTGGAACAAGGGGAATTCCAGTCAAGGATAAAGTCACCCAGAATAATGAATTCTGAGTGAGTAGCTTCTAGTTGTTTGTGAAGTTGGAGTAATATCCTGAGGCCCCCCGACAGAGGTCTGTAACAACCTGTTATAGATAATTGCCTCCTCAGATGGTAACGTCGCCTTTAATGTAAGGCTTTCGAATTCTTTGAGCATAGTGGAGGAGTCAATAACTAAAACTGAGAGTTTATCCAGAATATAAATTGCAACCCCCCCCCCAACGGCCTGTCGGTCCTAAATATGTTACATAAATGAATGTTAATGTCATGGTCGGGGTTGAGCCTCTTAGCCAGAATTCAGATATCACTAGCGCATCAGGCTTAGTGTGATACATCCAAGCCTGGATCATATCAAGCAGTAGGTAAGGCTAGGGGGATGTTGGGATGTATTAGTAGGGGTATCACAAGTTGTAAGAGTGAGGTAATAATCCCTCTTTACAAGACACTAGTTAGGCCCCATCTGGAATACTGCGTGCAATACTGAAGGCCACACCTTCACAAGGAAAATGGTGTAGGGACTGCATCAGAAAACATATCAGGACAGATTAACGGAGCTCAATATGTATACCCTAGAGCAAAGGAGGGAGAGAGGTGATATGATCAAAACATTCAAACACCTTAAGGGCATTAACAAGGTGAAAGAGTCTAACATGTTTCAATATAAGAAAAATAGTAGGATAAGAGGACACAGCACGAGATTAGAGGGAGGCCGATTAAGGGGTAATGTGAGGAAGTTCTTTTTCACAGAAAGGGTGGTGGATGCATGGAATGGCCTACCTCAGGAAGTGGTGGATATGAATGCAGTGCAGGGCATCAGACAGGCATGGGACAGGCATAAGGGAGCAATGCAGATGAATATAAATAGGCCATTGACAGAGCAAAGGCCAATGGCACATTCATAAGGCAGAAAAAGAAATGGGCAGACTGGATGAGCCTTGCGGTCCTTATCTGCCATCACCTTCTGTGTTTCTATGTTTCTATATTCTGTTTTTTTAGTAGACTGCAGGCATTAATATGTAGAAAGCAGAGACCTTTTATGTGAGATAGGTCAGAAGGAGCCTCAAAGTGTGTATGGGGCCAGGATTTAATTCTACATTCCCTGAGCAGAGCAACAGTAATAGAATAAGTTTCTTGATCCCATTAATTATTGCCTTTAGGAGCAATAGCTGTTGCCGATTCAGGAGCACAGGTCTAGGTGAGAAGGGATAAAGGGTGGCATAGTGAAAAAAGATTGATACATTGATTGTCACTTGGATAGGAATGTTTATTGGTGCATGAAAATAGGGGGATGGCATAGGATGTTGTGGAGACACAGTATAGCCCAGTGGGTCAGTGCCAGGGAAAACGGTGCAGATGTACATAACATAATATACTTTGAATTGAAGCGAGTTTGTCCCTGAAGCTCTGAGTGTCATTGTTAAGATAGATGGTACCTAACAGGAGAAGACAACGTAACAGAGTGTGATTAACTGTATGAGTTATGATATTTTTTTTGTTTTTCAGAGCAAGATATGGCAAAAGAATGATAGTAGCAATAGAATTTGGTGAAGGAAGGTTGTAGAGGAGAAGTTTCTTCAGTATATTCAAAAGATACATATAAAAAAGAGAAAACAAAGAAGAGAGAGTGCTGCAGGGCAGCAAAATTGTAGAAGTGGGCATTAGTCTCTCTAGTGGACAAATAATATAAGGAGTTAATGGAAAAAAGGACACAAGCCAAGCAGCTACTTGCTGTCATGTGATCAGCCGTGGCTATAAATATAATTCACTTGATAGAGTGAGTGGGGAGCTGGTGCACAGTGCCGACGGGACAACCTAGGGCTACCAATTAATAAAAGCAGCTAGATCAACCAGTATCCTAAGGCTTACAATTAATTGATAACAGCAGAAAGCTAGCTTAGCATGAAAAGTCCGGAGATTATAATAATTAATTAATCCACAAAAGCAGGCAGCTAGCTTAGCGTGGAAAGTCCAGAGGTTAGTGGCGTAGTAACAGCACAAAGGCTGAAAAAAAGGTGGCAAGTTTGAACAGTTTGGGAGCAAAGGTCAGACGTAGACTTTCAGCGTGTGCTCAGAGTCGGTACTTGGCTTCACTTGCTGGTAGGTGGGCTATGTCTCCTCCATGGGCAGAATGCCCAGAGCAAGCTGGGGGAGGGAGGTCGCAAACTGGCTGTGGAAGTGGTTAGGGAGATAGTAGTCAGATTACAGGAAAGGCATGATAGTGAGAAAGGAGGCAGGGTTAGGGCCAGAAGAATCAAAAAGAAAAGGTAAACACAAACATTGTTTGGCTGCTGCTTGATCAGTCAGTATTCTGAGAGGCTTGCACTACTGTGACAATTTACTTTTAAAACGCCCAAAATTGTGAAAAACAAGGCAAGAAGGCATACACTCTGTTCAACCTAGGGCTAACAATTAATTAATAAAAGCAGCTAGATCAATCCGTATCCTAAGGCTAACAATTAATTAATAAGGCAGCTAGCTTACAATTAATTGATAAAAGCAGGCAGCTATCTTAGCTTGGAAAGTTCAGAGATTAGTGGTGTGGTAACAGCACAAAGGCTGAAAAAAAGGTGCCAAGTTTGAACAGTTTGGAGGCAAAGGTTGGATGCAGTCTTTCTGTGTGTGTTCAGAGTCCATACCTGGCCTCACTTACTGGTGTGCGGGTTGAGTCTCCTCCGTGGGTGGAATGCCCGGAGCAAGGTGAGGGAGCTAGCTTCACTTGCAGGTGGGTGGGTTGGGTCTCCTCCATGGGTGGAATGCCCAGCGCGAATTGGGGAAGCTAGCTTCATTTGCTGGGAGGAGGGCTGGGTCTTCTCCATAGGCAGAACACCTGGAGCTAGGTAGGGGAGCTGGCATCACTTGTTGGTTCTTGTACTGTGTGGAGAAGTAAGAAGGCAAGGTCTAATAAACCAAGCTGGTGGACCAGGGAAGTACAGATGAGAGTGAAGGAAAAAAGGGAGGCTTTTAAAAACTATAAGAGGACTAGTAAGGAAGCAGATAAGGAGGATTATATTAGTAGTTCCAGGGAGGTAACTAGGGTAGTAAGAGCTGCCAAGGCTGAGAAGGAAATAAGGCTTGCTCAAGGGATTAGGCAGCATAAAAAGTGGTTCTTCAAGTACATCATAGGGAGAGAAAGAAGTGCAGGGAGCAGATCTCGGGAACTAAGACAGGTGATGGATGGGTAGATAAGGGAGATGAACAGGCGGAGGTATTTAATGAATATCTCTGGCCAGTTTTTACAAGGGAGAGGGGATGACCTAGTCATCATGGGCAGAGAAATGAGTGGAATATTAAGGGAGGCAGGATAGTGGATGAGGAGATCAATAGGCAGAGGGTACTGGAGGGTCTAAGGGCTCTGAGAATGGATAAAGCACCAGAACCAGATGGGATATACCCAAGGGTTCTGAAAGAACTTGCAGAGGTGCTAGTAGAGACTCTGACAGATGTTTTCAACATGTCCGTTCAATCAGGTTGTGGGCCCTAGAATTGGAGGATGGCACATGTGGTGCCCATCAACAAAGGAGGCTCTTGGGATGATCCAGGGAACTATAGGCTGGCTAGTCTCACATCAATTGTGGGTATACTATTGGAGACTATCCTGAGGGAAAAAATATTGGCATTTCTGGAGGAGAATTGTCTCTTAGACAAAAGGCAACATGGGTTCGCACAGGGAAGGTCTTGTCAGACCAACCTTGTAGATTTTTATGACTGGGTGACTAAGGCTCTGGATGAGGGCAAAGCAGTGGATGTTCTGTACTTGGATTTCAGCAAGTCCTTTGATTCAGTGTCACACAGGGGACTGATAGGCAAGCTGAGGGGCCTGGGTGTTAGTGATAGGGTGGTCAGCTGGATTGGTAACTGGCTGGAAAAAAGGCAGCAGAGGGTGGTGGTAAGGGAGGAATTATCAACACCACAAGAGATCATCAGTGGGTTCCCACAGGGCTCAGTGCTGGGACCAATGTTATTCAACATCTATGTAGCTGTTATGTCACTTGGTGTTCAGAGTCAGATGAGTATGTTGATGATACTAAATTGGGTGCAGTGGTGAGTGGGGTGGATAGGGGTCTGCTGCAGAAGGACCTAGAAACCTTGGAAAAGTGGTCAAGAACAGTACCTAGCAGTTGGGTTTCAGTGCTAAGAAGTGCAGGATTATGTACTTTGGAAACAGGAATCCTGGATTTAGCTATAAGCTGGGAGTTGTGCAGTTATTGGTATCCATTGAGAAGAAAGATATGGATGTGCTAGTCACAGGCCATATGAATCACCTGCACAGTGTAAGAAAGTGGCAGTGAAGGCTAATAGGATGCTGGGGTGTATAGCAAGGGGAATCACCTCAAGGAGTGAGGATGCGATCCTGCCACTGTACAGGGCATTGGTGCAGCATCACTTGAAGCACTGCATGAAGTTCTGACGTCCATACTTAAAAAAGGACATCAGACTATTGGAGGGGATACAGAGGAGAGCAACCAAGATGTTGAGTTGGATGAGGAGAAAAGCCCTATGAGGAGAGGTTACAGATGCTCAATATGTACTCTCTTGAGGACGGACGGGACAGGGGATATGATTGAGACATTTAAATACTTGAAGAGCTTTAATAGGGTAAGTCATGAGGGTCTTTTTAAAATTAGGAAGGCATTACAAAAGGCATAGTCTAAAGTTGGAGGGGAGGTTCAGAAGGGAGTTGAGGAGGCATGTTCTCACTGAGAGGGTGGTAACAGCATAGAATACTCTGCCAGAGGAACTGGTTTCAAGGGCATCAGTGAGGGAATTTAAGGGGGAGTGGGATAAACTTAAGGGTAAAATCAAAATGGGGAAGGGGAAGGGTAAAACAGTGGGATCAGTTGGTGGGGAGGGGGGTTGGGGGCAGCATCAAAGCACAGCACTGAAAGATGCACACTGGAGCAGACTTGATAGACCATTAGGCCTTTATCTGCTGGCTTCGTAGTATGTTCACAGAACCAAGTCATTTACTTTCTTTAATACACCATAAATAGTTAGTTGTGTATATACTATAAATCAAGACCTTCTTACAAAGCAACCAGAATATATGTTACAAATTTGGGTTCTTCTTAATGATTGACGGTAATTCATTTTACACAGATAGCTAGCCTTATTCAAAACAAGCTAACTGAAGCTTGTAAATGTCAGTTCCACTATTGGCAGAGATTTCTTTCCCCTGCTCCTTGTGTTGCAACAGAAAACAGACCATGCTGCATGGGGTCAGAATTTGATTCCTGCATTGCTGATTCAGAGTTTACTGTCTTAAGCTGGGAATAAAACAAGTCCTGTTGTAATGGTTCAAGACTACATGATAAAAAGGCTCTAAACTGATACTCCCAATTCCCACCCTCCCCTATCCCCCCACCAAAAAACTCCAGACGGCTGGTGGCAAAGGGTTGATGTGGAAAAGTAAATTTCTGCATAGAGTACATCATAAAGTCTCATCCACATCAAACAGCCCAGGCCTGCTGCTCGGAGACGTAAATGATTAGGCAGACGGTAACTCAACAAAGGCATGCCAGAGATTTGACCTTCACGACAGTCAAAGGTCATTCTGTTTTCCCAAACACAACCAGTAGCAAAGTGAGTTTTGGGTAGAGGACATTTATTTGAACAAATCAGTATTGGTTTCTTAACATTAAAGCACACTCTGGGTAAACAGATTTGACTGTGAAGCTTTAGAGAGTGTGGTAATTAAAAACAGATGTGTTTGCAACAGCAATACAATTTGTGATGCAGTTATCAATCAACTTTGTCACCTTGGAGCATGGTGTGGGGGGGTACAAATGAAACTTTTAATTAGAAATGACAAACAGATATAGCCCCAGTTACAAGTTTGCAGCATGCTGCTAATTTAACACCATGTAAATTAAGCCATGATGGCCGGAGCCTCTTTAACAAAGTTCTATGCAAGATTTTTTTAAATTCCCTTTTCCAATTGATCCCTTAAGCTGTCTCCCATTGAACCACAGTGCTCACATAGATATCCGGGGTAACAACAGTTGGGCTGTGACTTTGCTGGGCTAGCCCCTTCCTCAAGTCCTGCCAGTACAGCTCTGATTCCAATTGTGCAGTTCAGCTCAGTGGTACAGAGACCCTGCTCCCCCATCAGTTTTCCTCCTGGCTAAGAAAGTATCCGAAAATTCACAGCCTCCTGTAATTTGGAATCTGATCATGCCTGAGTGAGCCATAAGGCCTGTTTACACAACCTGATCTGCAGTGTTGCAAGAGGTGCAGATAAGCTGCATTGGTGCAGGTCAGACAGTGTAAACATGATGGGGAGCATTGCAGGTGGCTCTATTGCAGGCTAGGACAATCCCTTGCCTTGTTCACATGGCGAGAGTTTACATCAATGCCATGTTGATCGTTGTGGCCATTTTTCCTGAAACACTGTGGAGCAGTGTTAAATGGCATTGCTCTGGAGTACTGTAGATGCTCCCCGAGAAGTTCCGACATTTTGTGGAGGGTACTGGTTGGGAGGGGGCCAGTTGAGTCACTGGTGATGCCATAGAAATGGAGCTGCATTGCCAGAAGGATCAAGTATGGATCTTCAGACCCCAGTTCATCAGTGGCTCTTTTGAAAACCAAGGGCTACAAAATTGCAGGAAACACAGTTTCAAGTCAAGCCATGGCACTGCCCACGCATATATGCATATGCTCAGTATCAACTTTGTTTTCTGATACTTTTTAGCCCTCAGTTTTCAGAAAGAGCCACTTCCCCAGGGGACCTTAACAGGTCTAAAAAATTAGTGGCTGTAATATGACTGCAGCCAGCTCATGTAGCCAAAACAACCACAAGTGCAGGCTGGCAAAAGCCTGTCACAACCTGGTGTTCAGATGGCCTTGCAAAATGGCACAAAATGCCTGCACCACTATGCAATCCCAAGAAAAGAGGGATTGTGGTCACAACCAAACACAGCCCGAAAGCAAAACTGCGGCATTCAGACATGCACAGTGGCAATGATCTCACTGCTGTGAATCACCAACAATGCCACAGAACTGACCATGTGAACAGGATCCTGTTTTTATTGGGAACTGTTCTTTTTCAGGTGTTGTTTCCTGGCATGTAAACATGCTGTTCCACCTGCAACAGTGCATCCCTGTGACACTGTCCACCATGCCAAACTGTCTTCCCTCACAGCAGACAGTGACATGATTATACCTATCAAAAGTCTGCTAGCTGCCTTGGAATCCTGTACAAGGGCAGCAGCTCTCAGTCTGAGCTCGTCCACAGGAACAGCAGAAGTGGTGATGGCAGCACAACACCACCTCCTCTAACTCCTGTGTTGATCGGCTTCCCATGGGGTGGCCACCATCAAAGACGATGTGGAATTACTGTACAAGAAGGCATGTTTGGTAATGGTTGCACAGTTTCATTTAGGGTCACCAGTGTGCATCTGTGACTCCAAGGCATACAATACGCTTAATGAAAATATATCTTTGTTTAAAATAGTTTGATATTGCCACACATTTGTAGTGATTCATCCTGACAGAGGTATTCAGATTGAAATTTTGCTGGCTGCTGGCACCTCAGACTATGATAGAAATGTGGCCAAAAATGCAGGAAGTCAGTCTGAAATACAGATTGACCCAGCACTGATACACTACAAGTGCAGTGTAAATGGGAGTCGGGAACAGAGCCCTGGTTGCATGGCAGAGATCACAACACAGTGCACTGTGCAGTGTAAACACACATAATTTTGCACTCATAGCTTTCAGGTGAAATAAGATTATATTTGCATCTGCCATGTTAGAAATCAGGGACACACTCTTCACTTGCAATGGGTAGTATTGCACAATGGTCTGCAAACAGCTGCCTCATTGTTCCATTAGTTCTGACAAATGAGGGTTGCCAGGTGTTAATGCAATACGCTGGTTAGTGACTTCAGTGGCTTTTACGGCACAGCGTAGTGCAAGTCACATGGGTTTCTGCCATGCTGTGATTTAGTAGGTAAAGTGGTACCACTGGAAAGTGTACCCCTACCTGGCTACCCTGTTCCAAAAGGCCTGCTTAAAGGCTGGGTCCAATCTGCTGCTGCTGGACTCACAGCCAGTGTCCCTGGAAGTCCTGTGCCCCCCCCCCCCACAGCTCACTCCCAAACATTACCTAATCTCTGGTATCCTTTTATGTTCCTGGTCACAGCATGCCTCTTACAGCTCTAACAGGTGAGGGTTGGTGGAAGGGAAGCGCCAGCTTCTGTATCCAGGATTTGTGTGGTGGTCCCCACCTTCTTACCCGTACAGCTGCACTGTGTTTTGAGACTGCGTGGAAGGGCAGCAAGCTCTGTAGCAAATAACAGAAGGAACCATTCTGTGCCAGAAATGTTGTCTATTTATCAGCCCCAGAACTGTATAAAAAGACAAGTCAGTGACTGATGCATATATTGGCAGGCTGACATTGTAATGGGAGATCTCATAGCAGCTGTTGTTTAGGCAGGGTACGGTATGGACTGGCAACAACATTTGTTTGTAATGCAGGTCAGTGTGTGTATTATATCACAGTGACAGGGATTATTCAGATATTTGTTTTTTGTGGATCATAATGACAGTAACAGATTTACGGTTAAGAGAGTAATCATTTCATTTTCAAGATTTGAAAATTCTGGCATTGAACCAGGGATTGAGAGTCAGAGTTCCAGATTTTATAGAATTCTACTGTCTAGCATTTATGTGCATAAATATGTTGCATGAAAAATATATACAGCAAATGAAATACAACCAAATTATATTAGTACAGGAAATGATTTATGGCAAAACACATATGCAACCCCTTCACAAACAGTGGGGGTTAACTCTATTACACCACCGATTCCCTAATTTGTACTCTCATTTTGGGTTGGTTGGGCACCAGAACCACCCTCGCGCAGCTTGTGACAGTATTTTTATAGGAGATCAACAAAGTGGATGTTGCTAGAGGATGTTCCATACTGCAGTCTCCCTGGGACATTCCTGAGAAAAACCAGCATCTGTTTGCCAATGTTCATTTGACCTATAATTAGTCACTAGGAATATGGCTCCTGTTTGCAACACTTGTTACATTTGTCCTACTGAATCCAGTAAACTATATGTACTAGTATCTGTTTGCCAAGGTCATTTGACCTATATTTACATACTATAGGAATTTTTCTCCTGTGTGCACCACTTGTTCCATTTGACGTGATGATCTCAGGTCTGTTGTTATCTAGGTGGTGTGTCTAGGTTGTCTCATTTTTAAGAATATCTTACAGTACATTGTCTCGATCGCTGGTTGTTGACATTTGCCTGGTTCCTGCTGAACCTTCTAACAATTTCACATTATATAATCAGAGTTATTCATGCTTATTTTGTTCATTGCCATATCTGGGGCCTGCGAAATATTGTCCCGGTCCACTGCACAAACTACTCAGGTCCTCACTGCCCTTCTCATGCACAATCTTTAGTCATCTTTTTACTGATAGCACTGACTCCATCCCATAATGCATACAGCAGGAATTGCATCCATTATGCACTCCCTCCTTCTGTGCCTCATACTTCTATGTGACTCCCATGCTTACTTTTTCTGGCTAGAGATCTAACAGCTCAAAATAGCTACTCCTCTACCTGGTTGAGTTACCCACTTCCCCTCCTGTCACACCACTTATTTGTCTTTGCCTGCCTGAGGAAAAGACTGTGTTGCCTTATGAGTGCCAATATTTTCTCCCTAAGCCCCACACAATAGTCACTTTCTGTGTGGTATAATAATCCATTGATGCCATTACTTCTACTTTTAATAGGAGGAGATATCGAGACCAACCCTGGTCCACCTTATGCCCCTCTAAATCACACAAATCCTCTCTGTGTGAATAGCCATGAGTTATGGATTGCTCACTTGAACGTTTGCAGCCTCTTCTCCAAAATTTATGAATTAGAAGACTGGACATCCTCTACAATCCTAATGTTCTAGGTACAACTGTGGCATGGCTGAAGCCCTCTATCCCAGATGCTAACTGCCAAATCAGGGGCTATACCCTATTCAGACATGACAGACCTGGAAAGAAAAACAGGTTGAGGGGTGCTGCTGTTTTTTAAAAGACCACTTATCCATTTCTATCATCTCAACCAGTGACTCTGTTGATTCTTCTCTGGAATGGATTATAACTAAACTGACCCTTGGGGCCACTAAGAAGCTGAATATAGGATATGTATATAGTCCTCCCAAGGTGGGTCTGTGTAGACTTGCTCAAATAACTAATGCTACTGGCCACCTCTCACCTTTAAGGGACTTTATAATGCTTGTTGATTTCAACCTCAGCTGGCTTAATGGCCTGCAGCTTAAGTACGTTGAGCTGCTTAAGCAACTGAACCTCTCTCAGATTATCTTCTCCCCCACTCGGCTCAATCCTAAATCCTCCAATCACTCTCTCCTAGACTGGATCCTAACAAACCAGGCAGACAGGGCTTTATTGGCTGGGATGCTGTGAGACTCTGTCAGCGACCACTGTCCCACCTTCTGTTCATGGTATTGTTGTAACCCTTGTCCCCCACCCAAACTCATATCCTTCAGGGACTTTTCCAAATATAACGTGGACAAAATTCATTCTGATATTTAGCGGTTAACTAGTTCACTCTCCACTCACTTACTGATGTGGATTCAGCCTTAGGATTCCTCACTGCTGCCCTTTCTTCCATACAAGACAAACACTTTCCAGTCACTACCCGTCAAGGGGTAGGGAACTCTAGATGGCTCACCAAAGAGTTTCTCTCCAAAATGAAACAGTGGGACACCTTATGGGTAACTTTTAAATCCTCTCTGTCCCTTGCCAACTGGAATAATTACAGTAGGCTCCAGAACCTGTGTAAGCAGGAGTCTAAACTCCTTAAAGCCTCTTTCATTAAAAATCAGCAGATCTGTAACCCGGGTAATCATTGTCAGTTTTGGATCCCAGTTACCTCCCTTAATAAACCCAACCCCATGCAGAGCACCATAAACCTACTCACTGATGCAGAACTCTTAACTGAGTCATCAAAAGTTACTGAAGTCTTGGATCACAAGTTCTCTAATCTAGAAGCATACCTTGCTAAATTTCCACCCCAGGTTGTTACCCCTGTCCTTTGGAGTGAAGGATCTCAGGTGATTGGCTGTCCTCCCTTTCACTTTAAAGTTACTTCCTCCATGGAGGTTTGACATCTCCTCAGGGTTCTCCCCAACTCTGGCAGTGCCGGGAGTGATGGTCTCTGCCTCAGTTCCTCAACATGTCCACTGACCTTATTGCCAACCCCCTTACTATCTAATTTAACTTGTCTCTTTCAATCTCATCTATCTCCCTACTTTGGAAACAGGCCAGAGTAGTTCTCCTTTTTAAGTCAGGTGACCCTAAATTCATGGATAACTACGGGCCAGTATCCATTCTTTCTCACCTGAGCAAAATCCTAGAAAAAAATAATCTTTTTGCAGATTTCTGATCACATCTCAAAATACAGTCTACTATCTCCTGATCAGCATGGTTTTCACAAGGACTTCAGCAATACCACTGCACTGGCTTGTTTTACAAGCCATGTCTTAAGGAAAGCAGATGAAGGTAAGCTCATTGGGACAATCTTCGTTGATCTCTAAGGCTTTCAACATAGAAGACCATGACTTTCTCCTTCACAACTCAACTCATATGGCTTTCCATTCGGTACCATGGATCAGTTTTGGAATTTCCTCTCCAGGAAATCCCAAAGGGTCTGCACCTGGGGTGGGGTTGGGGGTGGGGATCGTATCCAGTCATCTAGAGGTGTACAGTATAGTGGAGTCTCACAAGGGTCCATACTAGGACCCATCCTTTTGTTTCTTTTTGTCAACTGACTGCCACATTCTGAAACTGTGTGTAAACTTCCATGCTCCGGTATTGCCTGTCATTGTCACATTCTGAAATCGTGTATTCCCACTATATTCTGAAACTACATATCCCCACCACATTCTGAAGATGAGTGTCACTGCCACATTCAAAAACTGCATGCTCAAGTTACATTCTAAAATTATGCACCCCTGACTCATTCTGAAATTCCATGTGGCAACCAGATTCTGAAACTGTGTCACTGCCGCTTTCTGAGATTTCGTGTCCGTGCCATATTCTGAAATTGAATGTTGCCCCCACAATCTGAAATCAAGCATACCAACTATGTTTTGAAATTTTGCATCACTATGCCACATGCCAAATTAATCCATCTAAGACACATTACGAAATTACATATCCCTACCACCTTCCACAACCATGTGTCTCCCACATTTTTAAATTGTGTATCTCTGCCACATTCTAAAACTATATGACACCACCACATTAAGAATTTTAGCATCCCAAAATTGTGTGTCCAATCTGCTTTCTGAGATTGTGTCATTGCTGCATTCCACAGTTGCAGTCTGGTGACATTTCGAAATCTCATCCCTGCACTATTATAAAAATTGCACATAATTTTGCCATTCTAAAGCCATGTTTGCCGTTGTATTCCACCCCCATCCCATTTTTAAGTACTGTACCTTGCATCTGCACATTATGGAAGTGCATGCCCTGACACACCCATTGTCAGCTTTCCTTTTCCAGATGTTTAATACAACTGCAGTTTTACGTAATGTGGGAGAAATAAGTCTTGTAAGGTAGTTTGCAAGAAGAACTAGGCTGTGAGTTCTGATTGTGACATCATCAGTAGCTCTTTACTAAAACTGGCTTTTTTGAACAGGCAGTACATTTAGGGTTACAAAATGACTTGTAAATTTTAAACAAAGTAACTTAGAGATCTCATTTTTGGCATGAGGCTGACTGGGGATATGCTGATCCAAATTCTGAATTTACTGATGCTAGAAATTTTGGCCAGTCTCCCTTTTTAAGTCACTAAGCCCTCTGGAATAGATGTAGTGGGGTTGGACCCATGGCAGTTTAGTGGACCACTCACTGAAACTGGGCTACGGTCACAAATGGAGTCAAGGAGTACTCCAGATTTGTGGATCTTTGAGGGGTTCAGCACTGCAGTCCAGTCGAGGATAGATTCATATCCTGTTTTGTAGTTTGCCATAGTGGGATTGCTAATAATTTGGGTTTGGCCTATGTTTAAGAAGAGGTTCTTAGTGATATCAACTTGGTTGGTGGACAAGTTCCCATTAGAGTCACCTAGCAGGAGCCATTCTCTGCTTTCAGCAGGGCTTGGCTGAACTCAGAGATAGCAGTCAGGCCCGTAACAGCAAGGCCTGGGAGGTTGTGGATGGTGCTGACTATGAGGGTTTGCCTAGGCCAAATAGAATATCTTATAGAAAGTAAATCATAAGGGCTAGTGGGTGGCAAAGAGGGGGACTCAGTTACCATCAATTGTTTAGTGGTATAGAAAAGGCAACTGGCCCCTTCCCTTTCCTTCTAACTGTCTCTCTTAAACTTAGAGTAATCTACCAATTTTAGTTCATCATCTGAGATTTTGTTAATGAGCCAGGTCTCAGACAGGGCTATGATATCATACTTGGACTCTCTGACCCATGCTTCAAACAGGTCTTTTTTTTTGCGATGAGGCTCTGAATGTTCAGATGAACTATTCTTAGGGCAGTTTGGAGGAGGGCTCTTCTCTGGGAGGCAGAGCCAGGGTGAGGATGGACTGGTCCAGACATGAGAAGCAGGGGGAAGGACAAAATATTTGTGTTTGAGGTGGCTCCTTAATCTTTTGGTAGGGGATCTGTGGGAGACAATGACCCTGATTTAGGTTGTGTGGGTGCTGACAAGGCTAAAACAGCTCTTCCAGTACACCAGGCACTCAGTAATCAATCACTGGTGGTAGTGGTTGAGTGGGGTTGGGGGTAGCCAGCTCCCCAAATGTTGTGGGGATGGCCAGTAGAGAGAGAGAGAGAGAGAGACTCTGCCCAGGAGTGATAGGCTCATGGTTTGGCTGTGGTCACCCTGAGAATTTGGAGGTGAGGGGCCATGCTTGTAGCTAACAATGGAGAGGCATGCTAATAGAGTTAAGAAGGAATACATATTCTTCTGGCTAGCAGTCCTCAGCTCCTGGTGAGTGGGGGGGGGTTCTGTAGATAGGGGCAGCAGCAGGGCACCTGTAACAGCAGTCTAATAACAACCAAGAATCAGATGCAGCAGATTCTTAGGACCATGTGGAAGTGGCTACCTAGAAAGAGGCAGCTGCAGGGGACCTGTAAGAGTGGTCATGATCAACCAGAGTGAGGTGGCCACCTGAAAAGGGCAGCAGGGAACCAGGAACTTCAAAAAATTAATCACAGGCTAAGTGGGTAGCAGAATCATAACAGAATAGCAGGAACTACAACTAGAGGGATTGTGGTTGCCCAGGAGGGACAGCTGCAGAGTACAGAGGTAGGGGTACCTACTTAAAACAGACACAGCACTGTAGTCTCACCCCCTATTCCCCCTTCCATTTGCCTTAGGCCTGATGAGAGTTAGAGCAATTACAGCAGAGTTACAGTACTTGGATGTTGCTAAGTGCTGCACTAAAAGCAGGTCTACATTACCTACTCTACAACTGTTTGGCACATTCCATTGTTCTAAGATGCAGTAGATTCAGTGGACATAGTAGCTAGCAGATATGCTGTGAGTGGTCTGTTACAGGCAATCTGTGGATAAGTACTTACAGTACACCACCACTACAGTCCCGATACAGATTTATTTATTTAGTTTTTATTGACTGGTAAAGGAGGACTAGACAATTCTGCCTATTTTGAGCCTCGTCCCGGGGAGAGGGGGATACAGGTGGATGCCAACTGACATTGAACCAAATTAAGCTGTTGGTGGTATTTTTAGTGAACAGACTGACAGCATGTAATGCCTCAGTGCTGACTCTCCCAAGTGATGGTTCAGGAACCTATTGATTGGAGGGGCTTGTCCTCAGTGTGCAGTGCTGATTGGCTTACTTGGCAGCCAGGTCTCTTTGTGAAAGCTTGGGCCCAGAAGTGAGATGAAAGTCCTGGTCAGTGTTCTGGGAACTTGGTTCCTGTCAAGGTGGGGGCTGGTGGTGTACCCTTTGATTGTGGATGGACAGACCCAAAGATCCCTTTGTTGTGGTTCATGTGGTGGATTAAGTGGTAGTCAGAAATTGTCCTTTTAAACAGCACAACTCTGACTTTTAGGAACCCAGTAGGTGCATGGCAGAGCTCATGCGTCTCCTGATTGAAGTGGCTTGGCTGCAGCATGCATTGCTTATTGACTCACTCAGGAGTCAGGTCTCAGTTGAAGTGTAGACCTTAGGCCCAGAGCTGGGATGAAAGTCCTGGATGGTGCTATAGAAGCACAGATCCAGCTGAGGTGGTGACTGGTGGTGATTCACTTTGGCAGCATGCAACCTCGACTATCTCTTTATTGCGGCCAGTGTAGTGGGCTTTGCATTCAGAGCTGATCTTAACAGCCTGACTCCAACTTTCAGACACCCAGCTGTTGTGTAGCAGGGCTCAGGAGCCTGCTGATTGAAGGGGTTCAGTTGCAGTGTGCAGTGCTGAATGGCTCACTCAGGAGCAGAGTCTTGGTTGAAGTTTGGACCCAGAAGTTAAATGAATGTCTGGTCTGCATTCTGGAAGTGAGGTTCTGGTCTAGCAGGGACTGGCGGCAGTCCCTTTGACTCCAGGCAAACAGTCTGAATATCCCTTTGTTGCAGTCAGTGAAATGACTCCCAGATGTGGTCTAATGAGGCAAGGTGATACTGATATAACCCCTCACCCCTGCCTTTTTGCCAAAACGACAGGTGGCATGCTGTTGAAGCTGACAACAGTACCTGGTGGGGACCCAGGTTCGGGGAGGATGAGGTTACTCGGCACAGGGGACCTAGGTTTGGCTACTCTGAACAGGGGCACCCAAGTAAATATGAACACAGGAAGCAATAACTGTAATGTCCAGAACCAGGAATGGGATTCTTCAGTGTGGCTTTTATTCATATCCAAGCTGAACAAACAAAGCATAGATGGACCCCCACGGGGCTACATTTCCTGGTAATGCAGATTAGAGACTACAGAACACCTTATCACTATTTCCAGCCCTCAGGCTCTAAACCCACCAGGCACACAGCCCAGACTTGCACGCAGCTTTGGGTACACAGCCCGACTTGAACACTACTGGGGTTTTTCCCACTGGCCCGGCTCCCCCTCCGGCCACTTGATCCGCAGTCCATTTGAGGAATGAACCAATTATCCTGTTGTGGCTCCCTAAGCCACACTAGAGTCTGCGACTCTTAGAGAGAATTTTCCTTACAATCCCACATCTGGGTATTTCCCCCATCACTGGCCAAGTGACTGAGGCAAAGTAGAAATCCACAGAAGAAATCCGTAGAGGTGGACCTGGTCACTAAAGATGGGGGGCCACCCACCTCCAGCTCCCACAGCCCATACCTGGCCATTTCTCTGGAAACTGAACAATTCCTGTACTGAACCTTTAAATGTAGACTAAGGGTAGATGTCTGTCACATCACCTCTACATATTATTTGCATCCCAAACAAACTCTGGACTTGAAACTACTTTTACTTTGCTTAGCCCATTTCTCTAGGCTTCCCAATATTTAGTAGTTCAATCCTCACATTGTCACACAAGTCCCAGGGTGAAAACATAGGCCCTTTTAGCCAGAGCAGACACTCACCCTTACGTTGCAGTTGCCCCACAGGTGACTCACAAATCTTCTTTTCTCCCAAATAAATACTGAAACGAACAGGCAGCTTTTCCTCCACAAGCAGAACTAGGGAGTTGCCCCAGGAATCTGCAGGGAATTCTTCTCATCCTCCCCCGAGGGAGGAGGCACTGAGACCCGAAAACAGTGGTCTCCACCACTTCAGTACTCTTCTGTGTCTCTTTTTAAGGTGGAGACATACACCCTATTACTTAAAAGTAGCCCTTTGTCAGGGCTGAGGCTCCTAAAGCCTTTACTGAGCTGCTTTAACAGCAAGCTCCCTACTTCACACACTCACTGAAGACTAACTGAAGACACTGACTTGAAAACTCCCAATGTTCTATCTAACTCCCTTTGCTATAGATTCCAATGTGGCTCATGCAGCTGGGAAAGTTCTATTGGTGATGTCATCCCTCAGTCTCAGCTGAGACTGAGAACAGAGTGAGACAGTGTGAAACCCATTTAACTGGAGTTTCACAAGCTGCCTTCCCTGCCTACCACTAGGTCTTACTGGGATTCTAGTAACCCCGGGTAACAAGGGGGTTACACTCGCCCTTGACCAGGAAAATGACTGTCCGCAGTCATTATTTACCTGGCCTTAGGCCATCCCATCCTATGTACTACCTGCGGAGGGGGGTGATCAGGTCCCCTCCTACCATGTGCAATCACAGGCAGGCAACACTAAGGGCCTAGAGGCCTTTAGCTGACATTTCAGCCTCTACTCTATCCACTTACTATGGACGCCTAGTGGCTCTGGTAGAACCATCCAGAGCATAGCTCTGATAGATCAGCACTGCGGTCCCTATTGCAGGTCAGTGCCACAGCCTGACTATCCCCCCAACCCTCTAGGGAAAACCTATCTGCTTCTAACCTAATACCCCAAAAACAAAAACAACCCGGGGGACCTCCCCGACCTTGGGCAACCTGCAACCACACACCGTTAAAATACCAACATTTTACACCATGTTACTGTCTCCTCCCTAACCCCACAACCACACCTGTGGAAGGAAAAGGTTACTACAGTAATATCAACAATAACACCACAGTACTTTAAATTTTAACACACTAAAGTACTAATGAGGAACTCCGATGTGCCCCTCCTCCTCTTCTTGTCTTCCCAGGAACACCTGTAAGAAAAAGAAAGACAACACACGCTCCTAATCTGCATACACAGTCTACCAAAAACCCCTACCATCAAAACACTGCAGAATCCCAAAAAGATTTTTTTAGAAAAAAAGGTAGAAAAATAGTATTTACATTAGAAAACAACAACATAATTTACAATACACATTTTGGGAGGATGGAGTGCCCTAAAAGTCCCAACTAGTGACCACAGTGCCCAAAGGCTAGTCCAATAAAGAGTCTCTCCTGGGCCGGAGCCCAGTGAAGCACAGTTCTAACAGGCCAAAGTCCCGAAGGGGAGAGTCTTTGAGGACAGTTCACACATTTTGAAGTCTGTTAGTGTAGGTTGTGTACTTCAATGTCATAAAGATAGAAAAGTTCGGACTTACCAGCCACTTGTAGTACGAAATTCTGCACTGACCTGCACCTCTTACGAAGACTCTCCCTGGCAGCATTTCCTCCAATACAGCTGGGCAGACATCTTCCAGGAACCACAGGAGGGCACATCTGGGAACAGCTGGGTTGATATCATCTCTGGAGATGGAACCTTAGAACAGGAACAAAAAGAAAACAGCTGGTCCGACATCATCTGATTACCAGGCGAAGGACAGGATACAGCTGGGATGGTGTCCTCTCTGGATCTGAAGTCATCTGGTGGGCCAGTCGATGGTTTCTGGAAAGGCCAGTACACTGTAGACTGATGAATGTGGGGCACCTGAGTCCTGGATGTCCATACTGGTGGATCAATAAAGGCACTTCACAGTCTGGTGTGGCAGTATTGACTACCACTGCTCGGCTCTCCATTTTGTAGGCACGGGCACATTTGCTGAGAGGTCCTTGCACCGAGGCCAATAGTACCGGGGGTCAAGAGCTTGAATTATTACCCCGTCTGGGCGCACATAATTCACACAGTGGGAGATTTCACGTCCCTCTCCGTCCACTATTCTCACTCTGTCTATAAACAGTGTCCTGCCTCTCTTTCACTGGGTATACTTTTCATGGAACAGTCTATTCTTTACATGCTTGTTGGCCCCAGGATGCACACTTTTCATTGCTTCATTCCAGATCCAGGATTTCCTGCAGTTCTCAATCTCCTCCCAGACTTTCCGAGGAAAGGTAGGAAAGGTCATACCATAGATCTCATTTGCCTTCCTAAGAACCAGTCTCTCCTCTTTACTTGCTTTGGTCAATCTGAGACCACTGGCCTGGCTTAGGGGTGGCCAGTCCTGGTTCTGCCAGCTACGCATCCTTAAAGAAAGTAGAAACGGATCCCTGACTTCTTCCTCTTGCGAAGCCAGGACAGTGGCATCACCACTTTCTTCCATACATTCTTCCGAGGCAAGATCTTGAGGCTGTGTACCCGTTCCTTTTACACAAGGCCACATAGGTTCCCCCTCATCTTCCTCTTCACTGAGGATCTGAGCCCAGGAGTGAGCAGTCATCCTCACTCCTGAGACTATCCACTCATCACTAGGTGCGGAGGTCGACATTTCCCACTCAAAGGCCTCTCGCATCTCATCTTCGCCTAAGAGACTTGGGCTAGGCCCCCCACCCCCAGGGGTCTATTGATGCTTTATCCAAACTTTCTTTCTGAGATCTAGCATCCAAAACTTCAACTTCTGGTTCTGTCTCTAACTCTGCACCCTCTAGCTTTGTGCCACACTCCCCCAAGGGGCCTTCCTCCACAGACTCCGCCTGGTGTTGTGTGCTGCCAATTGCAGATTCCTGAACCTCTGTCCATGTGGGAGCCAAACGGATTTGAGATGCTTTATACAAGCCATATTTTTCTAGGCATCCAGCACAGTGAACAACCATGAAGACGTCCCTTCCAGCTCTCAAGCATATTTGACATACATGCACTGGAAAATCAGTAATCGTCATATGAGGAGGCAGTTGCCCTCCATAGCACCACTTTTCAATATCCCTCAGTCTATTTACTGCTGCTGTTACTGCAACCCGGGCATGATCCAGGTAATGAGCTGGTCCTGAGGCCATAACTGCAGAAAAACAAACAAAAGTTTACTGTAACTGAAAGTCCCAAATTTACTGAACGCACTCTTTAGTTGTAAAATGGCTCCTCTGCTGCTATGTTTACTTTACCACCCCACCCTGTAATGGCGGCGGGAGCACTCCTGTGCACCAACATTTAGAATCTGGGTCAAGCCACTGCACACACGATTTACACACACTACTAACAACTTTTGCTCAGACTGCACAACTTGCTCTATTCTTGCTTTAAACACATTTACAGGATTTTCCATGGACTTTTTACATGCTGGAAACATTTCTTTTATTCACAGTCCCTTAAAGCTTCAGGTTTTTAGCACAGGATTGCCTGTATAACTAGTGCTGCACATTTGGCTACAACCCACAGTCTATCTCTGGCTGCAAACTTTAAACTGAGGCTAAATTAATACTATGCACACAATCAATGGCTTAACAGACTTGCACTTGCTGGCAGGACTTGACACAGTCGTTACTTGCAAAGCGACTACACTGCTGCACACACATTTATATGGCATAGGGTTGAAAATCACTGTTTGAGCAGTTTCTTATGTTGTTACTTACTGTTATCAGTAGCAGTTTGCTGCGATGGGGAAAAACGGCCTGCAGCCAGTTCTTGGAGGCCTCAGAACAGAAACGGGCGGGCAGTCCTACCGATCGTCTTTTCAACCACCAAACTTGCAATTTCAACGATCGATTAGTGGGTTGAGCCTGATTTTAAACTAAATACTCTGTTTTTAAGATGTTTACAGCGATTTTAACACTCCACGATGCTGTTCCACTGCCAGTACATGCACTCCACTCACACTCCCTCTCGAATGCTGGGGCAGTCACTGTAGAGCTGGCTGAGGGGCGGGACTGATCTCAGCCTGACCAACCACACGATGCCATGCAAATGAGCCTCTTCTTCCTTGCAAGGGCTCTTCTCCTCATGGCGATCGTCGAGCAGGCAAATTTAAACTGCAGAATGCAACTTTTTTTCTTCACCAACTGACTCTACAGCGGGAGCCCATTTCAGCCATTTAACATAGCCACTTACACTGCAGTCTCTCAGTCAATTCAAAAAACATTTCCAACATCCAGAGCACAATTTTTCTGTTGCTACCCCTAGTCTTCCATACTTTTCTTTACAATAGCTCATTTTTAAAAGCATTTCAAACGTCCAGGGCACACTTTTCCTGTTGCTACCCCTAGTCTTCCACGCTTTTCTTTACCACAGTTCATTTTAAAAGCATTTCAAACGTCCAGAGCACAATTTTCCTGTTGCTACCTCTAGTCTTCCACACTTTTCTTTACCACAGTTCATTTTAAAAGCAGGCAAAATGCTGTAAACAATTTTGATGCAGGACAAGGACACACTCTTTGGCTTTACTGCTCCTTGGTAAACAGTTGGCAATTTTAAACAGCAGCACAAGATCCACAGCACACAGCAACACACTAGGGAAATTGCTTCAGCTTTTTGGGCTACCCACTGAGAGATGGCCAAAACGCTAGCTCCCTTGCCCAAGCACCTTCCTCCCAGAATAAAATCCAAAGTGGTGGCTCCATTTTTGTAACCCCTCACCCCTGCCTTTTTGCCAAAATGACAGGTGACATGCTGTTGAAGCTGACAGCAGTACCTGGTGGGGACCTAGGTTTGAGGAAGATGAGGTTACTCGGCACAGGGGGACCTAGGTTTGGCTACTCTGATAAGGGGCACCCAAGTAAATCTGAATACAGGAAGCAATAACTGTATTGTCCAGAACCAGGAATGGGATTCTTCAGTGCGGCTTTTATTCACATCCAAGCTGTACAAACAAAGCATAGACGGACCCCCACAGGGCTACATTTCCTGGTAATGCAGATTAGAGACTACAGAACACTTTCTCACTATTTCCAGCCCTCAGGCTCTAAACCCACCAGGCACACAGCCCGGACTTGCACGCAGCTTTGGGTACACAGCCCAACTTGTACACTACTGGGGGTTTTCCCACTGGCCTGGCTCCCCCACCGGCCACTTGATCCGCAGTCCATTTGAGGAATGAACCAATTATCCTGTTGTAGCTCCCCAAACCACACTAGAGTCTGTGACTCTTAGAGAGAATTTTCCTTACAATCCCACATCTGGGTACTTCCCCCATCACTGGCCCAGTGCCTGAGGCAAATTAGAAATCCACAGAAGAAATCTGTAGAGGTGGACCTGGTTACTAAAAATGGGGGGCCATCCACCTCCAGCTCCCACAGCCCATACCCGGCCATTTCTCTGGAAACTGAACAATTCCTGTACTGAACTTTTTAATGTAGATTAAGGGTAGATGTCTGTCACATCACCTCTACATATTATTTGCATCTCAAACAAACTCTGGACTTGAAACTACTTTTACTTTGCTTAGCCCATTTCTCTAGACTTTCCAATATTTAGTAGTTCAATCCCCACATTGTCACACAAGTCCCAGGGTGAAAACATAGGTCCTTTTTTGCCAGAGCAGACACTCACCCTTATGTTGCAGGTGCCCTAAAGGTGACTCACAAATCTTCTTTTCTCCCAAATAAATACTGGAACGAACAGGCAGCTTTTCCTCCACAAGCAGAACTAGGGGGTTGCCCCAGGAATCTGCAGGGAATCCTTCTCATCCCCCCCAAGGGAGGGGGAACTGAGACCCGAAAACAGTGGTCTCCACCACTTTAGTACTCTTCTGTGTCTCTCTTTAAGGTGGAGACACACACCCTATTACTTAAAAGTAGCCCTCTGTCAGGGCTGAGGCTCCTAGAGCCTTTGCTGTGCTGCTTTAACAGCACGCTCCCTACTTCACACACACTCACTGAAGACTAACTGAAGACACTGACTTGAAAACTCCCAATGTTCTATCTAACTCCCTTTGCTGAAGATTCCATTGTGGCTCATGCAGCTGCGAAACTTCTATTGGTGATGTCATCCCTCAGTCTCAGCTGAGACTGAGAACAGAGTGAGACAGTGTGAAACCCATTTAACTGGAGTTTCACAAGCTGCCTTCCCTGCCTACCACTAGGTCTTACTGGGATTCTAGTAACCCTGGGTAACAAGGGGGTTACACTGAATCCAGAGCATTTAACCCAAATGGTACTAAACAGCTTATCAAGGAGAAATTCCATGCTGGGAGGTTCGGTGTTAGTCCAAATATGGTGCAGCCTTCCAAGCAGTTTAAAAAGAAGCAAGCTTGAGAAAGTATGATTCACACAAACACACAGCTCCTTTCAGCAGGGGTGGAGCTACACACCAATACCTAGTCCCTCCCCACTGAATGAACACTATCGCCAATGAAATGGACACTGTATACAGTGTCAAGCTAGTCCCACCCCCCAAAGACATGAAGACATTTTTGCCAATCGACTGCATGTGGAAATGAGGTCTTAAAATATCAGACATCTTTAGAATGTTCAGTTTTTAAACTGAGCATGCATGCAGTTTTTGCTTAACTTTAAAAAAATGGGGCATTTGGGACATAAACAGCACAAAAACACACACCTTGGGGCAAACTCTAGAAGACCTGAAAGTTTCAGGTTCTAAATCCTCTTAGTTTATGTTTGCTTCTAATACAAGGAAGGGGTTTCAGAGGTGTGTCACTGTTGGGTCCAATGCAGCTGTTTCTGCAGTGGGCTTGACAGTGACAGGTCAAATAGAAGGAGGCTGATGGTGATGCTGTTCAGCCTGGCTGATGTCTATAAACTCTGCATAGTTAAAAGGATAGAACTGTACCAATCACAGTATGGTTGCATCCTTACAAGTATAACACACTGCTCAGCAGCCAGCTGAGCAGGGAGGTTATCAGCCTACTGGAACAACCCACCCGCCTCCAGAGTGCTCCATCAATTCACACAGAAACACACCCTCTGTTATTGAACAGCCCCGTGCACTTTATTAATTTGAAGCCACAATGGCTTTAGAACTTGAATGTTCCCAGGTGTCTCCCTGAGGTGAGTAAACTGCAGCTGTAAAGAAAGGTGTGTTTATATTACTTACTTAGTGCCATTGAATCAGAGCAGAGCTAATCACATTCAGAGGGTATCCAGTAATAAAAGAGCAATCATATATGGGTGACTGTCAAAATAGCAACCCATATTATGGTACTATTATCATGGGCGACCTGCCTGGGTAGCAAGGACTGCGACTACGAGGAGGTGGAAGGGCAAGTGGAAAAGGAAAATAGCGAGGGGAAGGGGAGGGATAGGGAAGAGGGTTATTATCCTCTAGTGTGCCTGAACTACTGAGCCAACCATGTGGTGTGGTGGGTAGGGAGGCTGGCTCCAACTGATCAGGTCCTGAGTTCAGGCTGGGGTCCAGGAAGAGTTATTTTGTTCCCGTGGCTGCAGGACTTACATTTTTTGTTTAAAACCAGGCTGTGCCCCCTCCCTGACATGCAGGTGATAGGTTTAAATGCTTCATTGGCAAGCTTTTAAATTAGCCAAGAGGGGAGGCACTGGAAAGGAGCAGGAAAATCATAGCCCCCCCCAAACAATCACGGTAGTAAGTGTGGCAAACACCAACATGGAGGTGTTGATAAGGAGAGGGGCAGGGGTAAATGGAGAAAGTGACAAAGGCAAGAAGGACAGGGATGGGGCAAAAGGGGGTAAGGCCATCAGGAAATGGAGGGTAATGAGTACCAATGCCCATAGTCTGGGCAACAAGCTCCCTGAGCTGGTGGCCTTAATGGAAGAGGGATGCCTGGATATCGTAGCAGTCACAGAAACATGGTACACAGAGAACTATGACTGGGATGTTAACATACCAGGGTACATAACCTACAGGAGAGACAGGCAGGGGAGAAGAGGGGGAGGAGTAGCTCTCTATGTAAAGGAAGGGATAAAAGCAACTGAACAAAAGAGTAAACAGGGAGGAGAGGAGGCACTGTGGGTCACCTTGGAGACTGGAAAGGGCACCACAATCCACACAGGGTTAGGTACAGACCCCCATGTCAGGGGGAAGGAATGGACAAGGATATGATGGAAGGCACTTAGAATGGCAGAGAAAGGGAGATACTGTTGATGGGAGACCTGAATATGCCAGATGTTAACTGGAGCACATTTGCTGCAGCCACATCCAAGAGCAGGGCCATTCTTGACACCCTACAGGTGGCAGGCATTAGACACACTTTCGAACCCACTCATGAGGGAGCAATCTTAGACCTCATACTCAAAAGGGGCAGTGAGAGGATCTCAGATCTAGAAGTGGTTGCCATCTGGGGACAAGTGACCATCAAACAGTGTGGTTCACGTTAAACTCAGCTACAGAGTCAAGCCACACAAAGTGAGGGTACTGGACTTTAGGAGGGCTGACTTTGGCAAGATGGGAGAGTGCCTCAGAAAAGCACTAGCAAACAGGCTAGAAGGAGGTGTGGAGCAACAATGGGGAATTATCAAAACTGCCATCACAGAGGCAACAAGCCTTGTGTGAAGCAAATAAACAAATCAAATGAAAGAAAAGCCACATGGTTCTCAAGAGAGGGCTGTGAAAGTCAGGAAGAAAAGATAGCATTCCGGAAGTATAAGGAAACACAGAAGGAGCAGGACAGAGAGCTGTAACCAGTTAAGGCAGAAAGAAGCAGGAGGGAAGTCAGAATAGCAAAGGCCCAAACTGAGGAAAAGATAGCCAACTCAGTTAAGAAGGGGGATAAAACCTTTATAGGTACATCAGCGAAGCGAGAAAGACAAAGGAGGGATAGTGAGGCTGAATAGAATGAACGGTGGTGTAAGAGGGGACAGTGAAAAGCAGGAATACTGAACGAATATTTCTGCTCAATATTCACAAAACAGGAGGGGAAGTGCCTAATCCAATTAACAGAAGCACTCTTGATGGGGGTCGATCCCAGTCCTTTCACAGAAGAAAGGGTTCTGCAAGAACTCCTAAAACTGAAGGTGGACAAAGCAATGGGTCCTGATGGAATTCACCCAGAATTCTAAAAGAATTAAGGAAGGAACTAGTGAAACCACTGGCTACTCTTTAATAAATCATGGGAGGATGGTGTGGTACCCGAGGACTGGAGGAAGGCGGATGTGATTCCCTTCACAAAAGTGGGACCAAGACAGAGGCAGGAAACTACAGACCTGTCAGTCTGACCTCTGTGGTAGAGAAAGTGATGGAGTCACTTCTGAAGGAAAGAATAGTTGAGTACCTAGAGGTCAGTGGAGCAGGATCCAAGGCAGCATGGGTTCACAGTGGGAAGGTCATGTCAACGAATCTAATAGATTTCTTTGACTGGGTGACCAAAGTAGTAGACCGGGGGCCAGTGGACATGGCTCACCTAGACTTTAGCAAGGCATTTGACACAGTCCCACACAAAGATCATTAGTCAAATTAACCAGCCTGGGAGGGCCCTAGGGTGGTAGCCTGGGTAAAACATTGGCTGGACAACAGGACACAGAAGGTAATTGTAAATGGAGTCCACTTGAAGAAAGGGCAGTTACTAGTGGGTACCACAGGGTTCAGTATTGGGTCCAGTCCTTTTAATGTCTTCATCAGTGACATTGCAGAGGGACTGGAAGGAAATATGCCTTTTGCAGATGGCATAAAGATCTGCAACAGGGTTGATACACAAGGAGGCATGGAAAGGATGAAAAGGACTTGGCAAGGTTGGAGGAATGGTCAGACGATGGCAGCTAGGATTCAATGCAAAAAGTACAAAATAATGCACCTGGGAAACAAGAACCCAGGGAAGAATACACAATGGGTGGGGAGGTAGTAACGACAACAAAACAGGAAAGGGACCTGGGGTAATCATATCAGATGACCTTAAGGTTAAGCAAGCAATGGAGAAGGCAGTAGGGAGGGCTGGGGTATACTGGGATGTATAGGGAGAGGCATCAGCAGCAGAAAACAGGAAGTTGTTATCCTCTGTACAGACAGTTGGTGAGACCCCATCTGGAATACTGCGTCCAGTTCTGGAGACCCCATCTCCGCAAGGACATAGACAGGATAGAGGCAGTCCAGAGGAGGGCAACTAAAATGGTGCAGGGTCTGCAAGAGAAGCCATATGAGGAGAGAGACTAAAGGAGCTTAATATGTATACCCTTGAGGAAAGAAGGGAGAGGGGACATGATAGAAACTTTCAAGTACCTCAAGGGAATCAACAAAGTCCAAGAGGGTAGCATCTTTCAGAAAAGAGACTTGCAAGAACAAGGGGACACAGTTTAAAGATAGAAGGAGGGCGGTTCAGGGCAATGGAGGAAGTATTATTTCACAGAGAGGGTAGTGGATGCATGGAACAGCCTTCCTGAGGAAGTTGTGGGGTCTAAAACTGTGGGAGAATTCAAGAATGCATGGGACAGACATAAGGCAATTCTTGTGGGGGGCAGGAAGATATAGGCTGTTGGTTAACTAGGATCTGTGGCCTATCCTGTAGGTAGGGAAATGGGCAGACTAGATGGGCCTAGCGGTCCTTATCTGCCATCAAAGTCTATGTTTCTATGTTTCTATGTCTATGCACCCCCCTGGAGTTGACAATTCATAATCAGGGGAGTGTTGGGGCCAAACACACTTAATCTATTGTATATGCCTGGTCACCTGCAGGTGTATATCGCCGAATTGCTTTTTGGCGATATACACTCACCATACTAGCGATCGCCGTAACATATTTGCTATTATGAAATGGAACCTATTCAGACACCAAAGTCAGTTGAGGGATTTCTTTCCTGGATCTTGGCTCTGACTCAGACTCTGAGTCTGTAATGATCTTTAGCCCTACAGAGCATCACCAGCCTCGGCCCATAGCATAGACTCGTGCACATGATCACCTGCCACCAGGGGAGTCACCTCTTTCTAGTAACTTCCTTGGAAATGATACTTTTAGATATTTCATTTATCCCATGGCATGATTTGAGTTATGAATTCCTGTGGTTCTTTTGAAAAAAGTGAACATGAATTCATTAATAACCCTTGTGCTTGGGCTGTACGTATGATGCCCTGCCAGTGTGATAAGGAAACAGTGGTTACCTGTCAGTGCTGGAGCGGGAGAGATACCCACTGAGCTTCTTAGCCTTTGTCTACAGAGGCCACCCTTCCCCTGTCCGCAGTGGCCAAGAGCAGTGAGATCCTGGGACCCTCCCTCTCCACCACTATCATCCAAATGACAACGAACCCCTGCAAGGAGAAGGAGGAGCTCGCAGTCCTGGAGAGCAGCACCATTGAAAAGGTCAGTCTAGTAGGGAGCAGCGTGAGATGGCAACGCATGAAAGGGACCCCTCGCCCGCAGTGAGTGTGTACACAGATCCCTAAACAAAACAACCTAAGCACAGCTTTTATTTTAGGACAAACATGTGAGGCTGAGCTAACTTTCTTACTTCTAGAGATATCCATTCTAGCCATCATCATGAGCAGCCTGTTATTCAGAATGTATTCAGCCTATAAATACTGTAGGAATGGCCATTATCAGTGATAGTAGTTTATAGAAAATTGTGTTCCTTGTATTAATTGATCTTGATGAGGTATACTGGGTTACGTCTCTGCCAGTCTGCAATAATGAGACTCTGTGAGAACACTTTATCTGCTCCTGTTCAGTGTAGTGTTGTTACTGCTACATTGCCAGATCAGGTTTTGAAAACTGTTCAGTTTATCGGCAATAAATATGCCTTGGTCATAATAATCCATCGTGACAAGTGCCTAATTTCTGAAATGGCAAGAGAGTTCAAATTCTTGTCTTGTCTTGAAAAAATATATAATAATTTGCACTAAGTTGATGTCATAAACATTGACTAAGGTGTCAGTGTGGCTCAGCCAGTAGTACATCCACCTGTGGGCCGAAAGGTTGTGGGTTCTAGTCTCACACTGGGACTGGTCTCATACCATAAGTGCCAGTATCCAAGTGCAGTACTCTGGGGTGTTGAACTGTCAGGGTGTGCTGTCCTTCAGATGAGATGTTAAACTGAGGTCCCTTTTACCCATCTCTGGTGCTGTCCATGTAGAAGTAAAATAATCCAAGGCACTTTTCATAAGAGAAAGGGAACTTTTAATAAAAGGAAATATAATATCAAAATCAAAAATTCGAGTTCATTAAATGGATAAGAAATGCATAATTCAATTACACGAGGAAGTTATATAAAGAAAGGCAAGAAAAAAACAAAATAATATCATCTCAATTCCTCAACTTTCCCATGCATGTATGCAGTCGTATAACACACATACAAGGAGCATACATCATAAGACATTGCCACCAATTACCTTATCCTCTGTACTTCAAAGAATTGAGACACCTGAAGAAATTTATCCCATGATGTATTAAAAACAGGTGCTAGTAAAGTATTAGATTCCTGGACCTTGAGGTCATGCATCTCTGTCTCAATAAATTAAATAAGACTAGATAAAGGAATACATTTCTTCTGTAAGACAAATTGGCAACGGGACTGCCATAGCCACTATATAATGCAGGCAGAAAGAGCTTTCAGAGTGCTACTTTCGCAAGAGTAGGGACATTTTATTGAGCAAAAATTATCAGACAACAAAGGTACAGAAAATAATCATCATTATATGAGCACTGATGCCAAATCACAAGAAAAACCTGAAAAGGCAAACATAAAAAAAAGAAAAACGAAAGTAACAAAAAAAACTCCTCCTTCCTCCTTGTGCTAATGTAACAGCTCAGCAAAATACAGAGAGTAGGGGAGTTTTTATTGAAGGATTCAAAAATTACAAAATATACAGAATACACTAATAAAAACAGGGAAAACACATAAATCAAAGTCCATAAATCATAACATCTATAGTGTTAATACATTCCTATAAGACTCAGAATCATCAAAAGGAAACTGTTATAACATTCATTTATATTGTAGCAGAAAAGAAAGACCTGTCCATCACATCCTTACTTTATTCAGTGGATGCAAAGTTATGTCTGCTTCATAAATATCAAGCAAAGCATTCTCGCATAGTTGTCTGAAAACTCCATAAGGCATTCGTTGTTGTCATAGTACCCACTGAACTCTGGCTTGCCAGAGGTAACATTTTAGTACAGTACCACAAAAAATACTGACAAGGTCCCTTTGTGGAATTTAATCAAGCAGTAGAGATAATCTCCCAGCATTAGAGTTTCATAAATCAGATTTGATAACCAACTCAATTTCCATGTACGAGCAAGGAAACTCCATAGGTTTATGGGATATGTGCATTCTAGAGCAAAATGCTTTATAATCTCTTTGGGAGCTGAATGATCTTTGTATACGGAAAATATCTTTCCTCTTTTGGCTTATGCTTACTATTTCCTCTGACATTAAGTTTTCCATAAACACTAAGTCATAAAACTTCCCACATTTTAGGGGTACCCAGTTTTCATTCAGAAGACATAGAACCTTGTTTGTTTTATGTTGGTTACAATGTTTAAATTCTGGTGCAGTAGGACTGATGTGCTCCAAAACATGGTGAAACTTATGTTTCCATGTAGAAAAAGCCAAAAAGGACCTAAAAATATTCCATTTATATAATTTCTGAAGTGATGACTTCAGATAGTTTGGTATTTGCAAATACTTTGAAAATTTAAGAGGGGCATCTATCCATCTGTCTGGAAATGGTTGTATATTATTTAGTACCCAGAAATAGGTAGGGGAATTCTGTACATGCAGGTATAGTATTAATGAGTGAGCCCAAAACAATGAGTGGAGAAAAACAACTGGATCAATCATGCCCTAGCCACCATTTTTCTTATTCAGATAAGTAAATCCTTGTTTAATGGGGTTCAGACGGCTGCCACAAAGCATTCTAAAGAAAATGCTGTATACTTTTGTTTCAAGTGCCACTCTTAGTAGGAAGATCAATCCTACATATAGCAAGGAAGTAAAAATTGTTTAATAATGAACACTCTCGAGTTTGGAAAGCTTCCACCCTTTCCATGAATTTACCTTTATTTCACATGTTTTTAGGGTGTTTTCCCAATTAGTTTGCACAACATTCGGGGTTCCAAATGCTAATCCTAAAATTTTCTTAGGTCCAAGAACTATAGGAAAGCCTGTGATGTGGGTTTGAGGGTTCCCACATGGCTCCACTGGCATGACCTTAGATTTCCCTAAATGAAGTTTTGCATTTGAAACAATAGAAAACAGATTCAGTTCTTTCTGGGCTTCATAAATGCTGGCTCTGTTTTTTACTAAAAGGCATGTGTCATTAGCATATGCCAATAATTTGACTTCACGATTGAGTAATTTGACCAATAGTCCTAATATTGATGTAGTCAGAGCCACTGTTTCCAAGAGTGGGTTGAGTAAGAATATGTACAGCAGAGGTCTCAATGGACAGCCCTGTCGTACTCCCACCCACATCTTAATTTTGGGGCCTGTATGGCCTAAAATAACCAAACTAAAATGTGCATTGTTATACAGCAATCTTAGCCAGGATCTAAAGGCATCCAGAATACCATATGCATGCAACACTCTGAACAGGAACGCATGATTAACCACGTTGAATGCCTTTCTTTCGTCTAGAGATATAATGAACCCTGTATCTTGTGTTTGTGTAAAATATTCCCATATTTCTCTAAGAATAATCAAAGAGTGGTGAATTGATCTGTCCTGTATACTGTAGAACTGTATCAGATGTACTTTATAATAGATGCTGCTATCTTTGTCAGCCTTAAATGCAAAATTTGAGACGGGATTTTAAAGTCTGTGTTCAACAGGCTTATAGGACTCCAGTTATGTATGAGGAGAATATCACCAGATTTGAATAGGAAAATAAGCAAGCTTTTTGAAAAATAACTTGGCACCTCTTTCCGTGTATTTAAAAAATAGTTGAATACCCTTTCTAGATATAAAATGAGCTTGAAAATAAATGTTTTGTAAAATTCATAAGGTAACCCATCTACTCCTGGGTTTGCCCCTCCTTTCCAAGAGCTGATCACTTCCGTGATTCCCTACCTAGAGACTGGTGCCACTAATTGGCCCAGTTTGTCTTTCACTACTTGATGATGTGGTAGATTTAGTATACAACCTGATGAAACAGAATCTGAGGTAAAGTCAGGTGTATTCAATGCTTGTAAATGTTTCATAACAATTTCAGTTATTTCTTTTGGGGAGGTCACTATGTCTCCTTTACCATTCTTTAACAATGAAAAGTGGCTGTGTTTCTCTTTACCTTGCACGCAGCACATTGGTCCAAAATCGGGATTTTCTGGGTGCCATAAGTCAGTTCCGCTCTGATTGAACTTGCCCTATCATATTGAAGGGCTTACATCTCTGCTTTAATGAATTTTATCTGGGTTGATAAGTCACTGTAAGGATAGGGAGTGAGGAATAGTATGTGCCACAACTGGGAATGTAAATTTAAATGTAGGAAGATCTGTAGCCGAGACTGGTTTTTACCAAAGGTCTAAAAGCATTGTTGAATATTCACATTCACCATCCTGCCACCACTCACCGATATTATCATATAAATTGAACACTGATGCTTGAGCTGCCAATAATTGTTTAATATGATGCAGTACTACAGGATCAGTTAGCTTTACGGTGTTTAGTTTCCAATGTGAACTGATGATGAGTTTCTCACCATTCTTTCCCAGGCTGGTTTTGACCATTAAGTGGTCAGAAAATTCCATGTGGATTTATAAAATTCTTAAAAATAAAGATGTCATCAATTAAAGTAGTAAATTAAGCCCTTTTGTCGGTCTACTATTTAGGGAGTCTGCACAATTAATGAGTTCAGTCATAGAAATGAAATTTTCAAAGGCTTGGGAGTCACAGTATACTTTCTTCATAACATTTTGTCTCCTAGGTACCATGATACTACAATTAAAGTCCCCACCCATATAATGATTTTTGCTGTAGCTAAAAAGGGTTGAATACATTCAAATAATTTTACTCTGTCTGCTTTAAGTTGAGAAGTGTAAATCTTAAGTATTCTGCAGGGTTCATTATCCCAGTAACCATCTATCACCAACACTCTTCCTGGAATAAGATCCATAAGTCTAAAAAAAGAAAATCTGTTTCCTGAAAAAAGAATCCCTATCCCATCCACTTTATCATCACTGAAGGAACAATATGATGGTCCCCAGGGCCATTTGGACTTGAAACAAGACATATAGGAGACTGAGCCCATCCAAGTCTCCTGTAGAAGCAGGATATCAATAGCCATATCATGAACTAGCTGGTATACTGTCTGTCTTTTCTTGTTATTCCTTAAGCTATGGCAATTTAAAGAGGCTATGACAGTACAGTGCATCAGCTAGTACATGAATCCTAACACTTTTTCCTCCTTTTCTGTTTCCTCACATACAGTTTGTCAACAGACTGGGTAACATCTGACTCTATGGCAGATGTGTCAGCTACCTCCTTTTCCATTTCAGACTCCCCTCAAGCTGAGTTAACGAAAACTCCAAATGGGTTTTCAGTGTTAATGTCCTGTAATGTGTCTTCTTTCTTTGTCAGCCTTGTTGATCTCCTATTCGGCTTGCTTGCCACCCATGGTAGGGGTGGTAGCATTTCCGGATATTCTTCCATTAGATCCTGGTCCTGAGGCTCGGAATAGCAAACTGGCTGTAAAAGATCCATAGAGTTAGCTGTAGCTAGTGTCTCTGTAGGGGGATCCCCAGTGTGGACTGATATTTCTGGCTCTTGAGGTTTTGGTACAGGTGAAGGAGGAGGCAGGACTAAAGCCAGAGGTGTGACAGCATCTGCTTGAGCTTTGTTTATTAGGTCATCTGTATTTAGGATGTCAGTTTTGTTTGAGGAGGCCCATGGCCACTCATGATATAGATGTCCATATTCTTCACATAAATTGCACCTAGTATGATTAGTGCATTAGATGCTATTGTGTCCCACCTTGTTACAGAGACTACACTGCAGTTTATCACATACACTGGAGAGATGTGTTCGAGCCCAGCACTGGCAACATTTCTTTGGCTGACCCACATAGAAACATACCTCACAATCTTGTCCAAGGAAAAAGCAGTTTGGAAGTGACTGATCCCCTTATCCATTTGCCTGAGCTTCACCTTAAATTTCCAGCCCCAGTCCAGAAGTGTTCCCCATCCAGAATAGCTTTGGAGGCAGTTAAAACATCATATTTTTGTTCAAGCCAGTGGTAAATGTCTCCCACCAGTACACTTTCATCATGAAACATAATAGTTACCATTTTAATCAGAGGTTTAGTTAACAGGATTGCAATAAAGGGGGTCCATAATGGAGAAAACTTTAGCTGATTATATTTGTATCAGAATGACTCAAATAACTGCGGGGTGTGAAAGCTGATGTCAAAGTTGTCTTCCCCTGAGATGTGAATGAATGTGAACACATCTGCAGGGGAGAAATGGAGACAATCTTTGATTAGATTTTTTCCCACATATTATCTGTCAGATCGAGGTTCCAGGCCTCCTTTGTACCTTTATTGGATTGCATGTCTTTTGGGCAAGGATTCTGATTTATTATTCTTAAATAGATCAGACAGTAAGGGTCTGGGGGGTGGGGACCAGAATAGGTGGGACCTTCAGTTCCGGGGTTTCCAGGACTGTCTGCCTGTGAAGAAGACTGTATTTGATCAGAATCTGTAATGGGCATAATTTTTAAGGGAGGGGGTTTAGGGTATCCGGTCTTTTTTGACTCCTTAAATTCCAATGCCAGTTTAGAGGAGGCTTCTGGTGTGTTACTGTTTACAATCTCACTTGCCTGTACCTTATTTTTAATTTGTGTAGAGTTAACTCCTGCTGAGGGATTTGTTATTATATTCACAGTTGGAAAATTATCTGGGTGCGCCTCAATAAGCACCGCAGAAGTAGGGAGAGGGGGCACTAGGGATGGCGTATCCACCTTAGAGTATCATTCTAGAGAAATAGTTGACTGAGAAGATGTGCTTGTATTCCATGCTGTGTCTGGGATCCAATTTCCATCAGCAGTTTGCAACCATCCAGCTGCTCGTAATGCTGATCCAGGAGACCAGGAATCATCGTGTTGTGAAGAGGGCTGAATGCCAAAAGCAACCTGAATTGCCGCTGCCGCTGATAGACTCTTACTGTGATCCGGGAACTCAGTAAGCACCGTGGGGTGGTTTGATTCCATGATCTCATCACCAAAAATCTCTGAGTCAGGAGGAATATGATGGTTAGATAGCATCAGTGTGTCCCGTTTCCTTGTTAAATCGTCTTTTTTCTGCTTGCTCTGTACTTCATCCTCTGACAATATTTTTAAGAGTGACACTTTTCTGTCACAGAATTCTTTCTTCAGAGGTTCTTCAGTTACCACTGGACCTTGTCCTTCTATTAATAAATCAGACTTGGCAATTATCTCAGTGTCCTGGGGGAGTCAGGCCCAGAGCGCAAGCCCCTGTGTGTGCCATTCCTGACTTAACCCCTGACATCTGCAGAGGGACTGATTCCTAAGGTAAAACACTTTTCCAGAATTCAAGACTTGTTTCATTGGGACTGCAGTTTCTGCAGCATTAGTAGCTTTTAAACTGGTCTCTGCATTGCGGGTATTTGTTACGGTGTGTATTACATCGTGTTTAGGAACAGCATGTAACCCTTTAGTGTTTTGCTGTATAGAAGTCTCCTGTGATGTTTTCTCTCCTGATTGCATTGAGGTTGCAGCTGGAGTCCTGGATTGTTAGTGAAGCTGTCCTCCAGTTTGTACTGTCAGCTGGTGCTTGCTGTCTAGTTGTTTATTTTCTTTACTTCTTTTCACTGCAGCTGAAAATGTAAAAACAGTAGCCTTGCTTTGATCGTGGGCAGAGGTTTGAAAAATTATTCTGTCCGTGGTAGCTGCTGTTTGAATAGATTTATGATCATCAGTCTGACCCATGATTGCTAGGGGGATCTTATAGGACTGGCTTTGTTGTTAAGAAGGCCCTTATGTGCTCTGTTCTCAGGGGTTTTAAATTTATTTAGAGCTGCACGTAACTCATTCTGTCTGGATTTAAATTGTTTTTCCTCATTGAGTATAAGCACTTGTAATGAAGAAGCTGTAACAACTGTATGCTTATTTAAAGTCCGTACCTCAGGTTCAGCTGTGTCCAAGTTCTGGTTTCCATAAAGCTCTGTTTATAATCCTATCAAAACCTTTTTGCATCAATAAATACTTCGGTCTCCTCTGTAGTCGAGGACAGGGTTGGGAGCTGCTCCCCAGGCTCTTCCACATCCATCCCCTCTGGTTCCTTACCAGGACTGGTCATCACAGTAGACGACCAGCAGTTCTCCCTCCTGGTGAATAGAGGAATTTGTTTTATTGAAAAAAACATAAAAGCAAATAAACACAAATTATGTACATCAAACAGAAATGTCAATACAAAAAACTATTAACAGGATGGTTAAACTCAAAATAAAAACAGTTTCACAGGACTCTTTTTTTTAAGCTTATTAGAAACCTTAAAAATAAAAAAATAAACTTTCTACATCTCTTCCTTTAAATAGTGATTTATATTGAATAAGCATTGAGAACCCTTTCCGCCATTTAAATATCTTACTTGATGAATACATTGATTTATCTTTCAGGTAGACTGAAATCATTGTTTGTTCTACTAGGATAGAAAAAGTCTGATAAAACCATCATTTTTTGCTGAACTACCCAATGGCACCTTGCCTGCCACAAATAAAATTTAATACAGCACAATAGGACAGCCACAGTCCCAATATGGTATCTGCTGAATAAATGTGGATAATTTCCTAATATTAAGATCTCATAATTTAGATTCTGCAACCATTTTAACTCCAATTTCTTTACTATAAAGTCCCATAAGGGTCTGACTTAGGAGCAATGGAATAAGAAATGGTCCATGGTTTCTTCAATTGCTTGGCAGGAGTTATAGAGGTAGTTTCTTTCTTCTTGTGCTTTATGTTTGTTATTTCTCTGGATATTTAATCTGCCATAGACAAACCGCCACAGAATTTCTCATATATGGTTTGGAACCTGGTTGTTAATTGGTTGTTTCAATACTCCTGGGGTTAGAGTTGGAGGACAATTTTTGAATCCCAGCTCTGAAGGATACAAATTTTCCTAGGAGAATGTTATACAGTTATAGACCTATTTTCTGGCTAACCACAGTTTTTGATAACCCCCATTTGTGTAATTTCTGGACTGTAGGTTTAAAATATTCTGGAATCTTGAAACTTGGTGATAGCTTTGGGGGATATTGTCCCAGATCTGAAAAAATGGGGCTAAACTATTCTGAACCCAAATATATTGCATTGTTTGGGAGGGTATGAGGCCAAGTTTGATAGTCTGGGAAATAAACAAAGAATGAAATAAAATAATAGGGTCCATCATTCCTAGGCCCCCCTGAGCTTTGGGGAGATATGTGAAACATTGTTTAATGGGTTTGAGTCTACTCCCCCATAACATCTGGAAGAAGCATGCATAGAGTCTAGTTTCCAGTATTGCGGGTTGGGGTAAATCTGGCTATATACAAGAGGCAGGGTATCAGGAATTTTTATGATGAAGATTCTTTTCACTTTGGAAAGTTTCCATACTTTCTACCTCTGAACTTTGCATTCTGCTAGTTCTAAGGAACAGTTCCAATTATCTAGGGGAATATTTTGAGATCCAAACTTGATGCCTAAAATTTTGAGAGGTTCAGAGGAGATTTGTAACCCTCTTATGCTCACTGGGGCACAGTAGGCCCCTACTCCTTGCTATGTTTAGCTTTGAGGTGGAGACTGCTGCATAAGTCTACAATTCTTGTAGTAGAATGGGAATTTGAGTATGGTTGGTGAGAAAAAGGCATATATCTGCATATGCTTGTATTTTCAGGGTGCTGGCCCTTGATGGTCCTGAGAAACCCCTCCAACTTGGGGAGTCATGCGGCCTTCTTATTAGGGGATCAAGGGAAAAAATATAGAGGAGAGGTCTTAAAGGACAGCCTTGCCATATCCCAGTTCTAATTTTTATACATGCAGTTGCCCTTCTCTGAATTATCAGATGAACTGCTGCTGAAGAGTATAACAGTTGTATCCATGATACCAATTTCTTCAGAATCCCATAATGTTCTAGGGTGTCAAATAAAAAAGAATGGAAAGCCCTGTCAAAGGCCTTACATTGGTCTAATGATATAATGCAACCTTGTTTGTTTTGTAGGTAGAAATACTGTATAAGGTCTCTGAGAATCATCAAAGTGTGCTGTATCTCCTTGTCTGGAAGACCACAAAACTAGGCAGAGGTGAATAAGGTCATTAGCGACATTTTGTAATCTTTTATTTAAGATCTGGGACAAAATTTTAAAATCATAATTCAGAACTGTGATAGGGCTCCAATTAAAGATATTAGTCCTATCCCCTGACTTGCGGAGAAATACTAACAGCCCCAAAGTGAAAAAAAGAGGGGATTAACTCTAGATGGAAAAGATGGGAAAAAAACTGCTTCCAAACACACAGATAATTCCTTAGAAAAGATTTTATAGAATTCATAGGGAATCCCATCAGGCCCTGGGGAAGTCCCTAGTTTTAGGTCTTGTATTGTATGTTCAATTTCGGGTGCCAGTATTGGCAAGACTAAGTCTTTGGAACCACTGAGTGGAATTTGTTTATATGCTTTCTGTAGGTATGATTTTATTTTATGGGATGGGGAGGGCCCCCGCCCCCACAACGTGGGACTGCATATGTGCAGATGTGCAGTAATTATTTGATGGATACCCTCTTCAGAGGTAACCAGATTCTCATTTGCATCTTGTAAGGTATATATTGTCATGGCTTCTTTCTTAGTCTTAAAATCCTCAAATGGGCCTCCAATAGGAGATTTTTGTGTTCCATATTGCAATTCCGCTTTTAGAGTTTTAGCTCTATCATAGTGTACATTTTTCATCTCATTCTTTAATTGTTCTATCTGCAGGGAGTAATCATGTCTGGAGGTAGATTCTAAGGTAAAAAAATGTTGAAGCTTATTTCTAAGTTGCAAATATTTGAGAAATGTTTCCCTTTCCTACTGCTTCCCATATCTTTGAAACCAGCTAGCTATATCAGTTTTGGTGTCACCCCACCACTCTCCAATATCATCATACAGCAGATATACAGATGCTCTTGCTTATAACAATTTCCTAATTTCCTGGTGCACAGTTGCATCAAAGAGCACAGAAATGTTTAATCTCCACCTGTTAGATTTTTGTCTTTGTAAATAAGAGGTTTGAAAGGTTATTACTAACAATAGGTGATCTGAGAACTCCAGTGGTGGAGTCTCATAATCTGGAATAGGCATATTCTTTGAGACAACCAAATGGTCAATTGAGGATGTCAACCTCCTCCTCCTCCTATAGGTGACATTCAGCTCTTGTGACTGGTGTTTAGAGCACTGACAAGATCTGCTAACTCTACATTTTTTTCATGCATTCGAGTCACAATATGTTTTTTCCCATCCAGTGCTCTTCCAGGTTTGGGTAATTCACAATTAAAATCTCCTCCCATAACAATGTTCATGGGGGACATTATATAGTGTTGAAATAGAGAGAAGAGAAGAGTGCTACTCTTTCAGCTTTGGATTGTGGGCCATGCACCGTTATAAGCCTGTATGGAGAATGATTCCAAATCCCATCTGATATCAATAGTCTGCGAGGGAAAGGTTCTATTAATTTTGTTAGGGTTAAGGAAAAGGAAATAAAGATGACCCCTATCCCATCCACTCTATTGCCCCCAAAGGACCAATAGGATGGGCCCCATACCTATTCTGCCTGGAAGAGATGGGCCTGGTTGATGGTGAACATCCAGGTTTCTTGTAGCAAATATCAATATTATTTTCATGTATATGCCCCATGTATATGTTTCCTTGCCCCATTACTGCACTTATCCCCACCCACCCTGCCCCTTTTCTCTTCTATCACTCCTTCCCATTTATTTTCAACAAATGCCTCTAGCTGCATCTTCAACCCCCCCCTTATCCCTTTTTCTCTACCATCCCAGGCACCTGACCCTACCCATTCCTTGTGGGCATATGCGTCCTAGCTGTATTCATCGTCTTACTATATCTGCCTCTGTTAACTACCTACACTTCTCCTCCTCCTCTACACCTTACTCTTCCTATAATTGACCCCTTTCAATAGCACTGTTGTACATGAATTGTTTACTGTTATTTCACTGTTGCTTCCTTGTTGTTTATTATTTCTGATGTGGAACCTTTGTAAAAGAGCCTTGGCTCAAAGGTACTTGTAATCCTAGAATAAATAAATTCAAAATAAATTCAGTATATACTGGAACAAGGCTTGCCTTTTATTCCCATTTAACAAACTACAGGTATTAATAGGCCAAATGTGAAGTTCCCTTTCCATTTATTGAATTAGACAGGTCGGGGATTCTTTTTCCTCTTTCTATTCTTTTTCCCTTTATAACCCACTGCATCACTACTGGTTGTTACGTTCTCAAGGTTTTGAGAGTGGGAGTCGGAGTCACCAATGTCCACACAGGATTCTCCCCACGAGGTAGCTAAAACAGTGTAAGGGTTCTCAGTTTCCACTGGTGGACATTCAGTTGGGGGGGCTTGAAATTCCTAGTCACCCATCTTCTTGGTAATGTAACAGGTTTGGGGGGTGGAGGAGCTGGATTTTCCTCCTTGTGACTTTCCCTCTGGGTCCTGATAACATACCAGAGGGAAGTCTTGGATGGTATCTGTGCTCAGGAGTTCAGTTGTGATGGAAGGTTGGACTTCCTCTGAGGGTTCAGAGGGAGTTGCAATGTACTCCTGTACAGATATCTCAGGATTGGGGGTGGCAGGCAAAGGTCTATTAAGGAAGTCGTTCCTGGGGCTCAGCAGCATCCTGGGCCTTTTGGATTGGTAGTTCAGGGCTGATTGTAGAGGCCTTATTTTTAGTGGCCCTGGGATACTCTGAGAAAACATGACCCGTTTCCTTGCATAAATCGCATTTTGTATGGTTAGCACACTAGTGGCGGATGTCACCCACCTCTCCACAGTTGTCACACCGAGGTCTGTCACACACATTAGATAAGTGCATCCTAGCTCCACACTTACAACAAGCACTGCCCCATGTAAAAGCACACCCCTCCCCTGACCAGAAGAGCTCTGAATCTAAAATTGCCTCAGGACTACTTAGAACATCACATTTTTTGACAGAGCCAGTAAGTGATGTCCTCTACGGGAACCCCTTTGTTTCTGAACATCACTGTGACAAATTTTATTAGAGGTACAGTGAGGGGGATTACAAAAAATGAAGACCAGAGGGAGGGAAATGTTACCTGATTATAATGCTGCCAAAATAAATCAAGTGCATAAGCAGATCTAAAACATGTCAAAATTGTCCTCCCCAGAGACATTAATGAAAGTATAAATCCCTCTTGGGGAGAAGCGTAAATATTCTTTCAGAAGAGTTTTCCCAACATATTGCCTGTATGGCCTGATTTCCAACCCTCCTTTGTACATAATGCATACAGCATTTCTCCTAGGTTCTGCTTCTTTTTTGTTTTTAGAGAAAAGGTCAGACAAGAAAAGGTCTTTGATGGGGAGGATCCCCTACATGTTCAGATGTTTCTGGAACTACTGTTTTTGTATTGATGTGGCCCATCCCATTTGCAGCCCCTGTGGGGGGGGGGGCAGAGTCCATTTGTTCACTGTCACCTTTCTGAATGGGAGGGGTTGTCCCGGTTCAGGGTACATAGCCTCTGTATTATTCCCAGTAGTGGTTTGATTCCCAGGTACCTGGTGCTGGTTTGTTGGGCGCCATGGTGGTAAAGTCGGCAGCGAGGGTGAATGAAGTTCTCATTTGGGGTCTGGCAGCCATTTACCATCTGGCATCTTTATCCATTCTGCCTCCTCTAAAGCTTTCTTTGGGGACCACTGAGCAAAAGGTCAGCATTCATAGGTTTTACTGTGAAAGAAGCTTGGATGGCATCTGCAGGAGTTTGTATTTTTTGTGAGACACCCGGATGTAGGTCATCTCCAGGATCATCATTCAGGATTTTTAAATCAGTAGGAATGTTCCTTTTTGAGTAAGTTGAAGCCATTCTTTTACTTCTGGTTTCCTCTTTAGATGGTAGTTTCTCGCAGGTCCCTTTGCAGTAAAGGAGAACACTGTAGTCCCAGTTTGGCAGTGTGGGTCAGTTTGGCAAATTGTGTTGCTTTCAGAGGGACTAGGCATTTCCCTTTGAGAGGTTTGAGCAGAGTTTAATTGTTTTAGGGGATTCTTGCCACTTAGAACTTCAGAGTCTGACATACAAGAAGTTGTTTTAGAGGGAACATTAGCGAGGGTTTTCTCTGGGTTAAAGTCTTTTTTCTACAGAACTTTGTAAACTGCTTTGTGAATTTGCCTGTTTATTTTGGACTTTTAGTATTTCAGGAGCTATCTCTTGCAGTTCTTGGCACATGCCGCTTTCAATGTTTTCACTGCCAGCCACCTTAAAGTCATTAGTTTGAGAAGGAGAGACATTTACCTTCGTGCTTGAGTGGAAGTCCTCTGACAGCACGGTATCTGCCTTTGATACTGCTGCATCATCCATTTGTTTGACAGTCAGCCACATCCTTTGACAGGCAAGCTCTCAGCTTCTAGTTTATCCAGCTCTGCTTGTAACTGTTGCTTTAGGGTGGTGTGCTGCTGTTCTTCCGCAGACAGTTGCTTTATCATTTTTTCTTGAAGTAACAATGTTTTTTATTCAGGAGCTAAATCATTTGTTTGTTTGTCAGGTTCACAGTTTAAAGTCTCACCATCCATCATGATCAAGTCTTCCATAAAGAGAAATATTTCATTTCTCATCTCATCTTCATTTAAGTTTGTTAAATCCAGAATATTATCGATAGCCTCTTGTGGAAGGAGGCCAGAGTAGGAGGCCTGCTCTTCTGCCACAGACATGTCCATCCTCTCCAGTGTCTATCCCTGAGTGGCCATCAGACAGCCAGCAATTCCTTTACAGGTGAGTAGGGGAATTCCCCTGGTGTTCTGACCAAGATGCCCCTTCCCATAAAAACAGTTCATGCAATTGTCCAAGGCTGTGTGTGGGTGTTGCTGTGAGATATGGCTGCCACAGTGCCACTACACCTTCAATCACTTCACTTCACTACCAGTCTTTTGGGATACAATGTGTATGAAGAGCACTATATAAATGTTGATTCTTCTTCTTCTCCATTATAAACTAGTAAAAAGGAAGGAATGTTAACAGTATTCTGTCATTAACCCTTTGTGATTATGCAACATAGAAGCACATTAGACTTTTTATTTATTTGAAATTTGCATCAGACAGATCATAGGATAGCACCATGAGGGGGGGTCTCTTTGTGCAGCAATGTACAGAAGTGTTAATTTTACAAGGATACACAAGTTCCTTACACAGCATAAATAAGTCATGCTAGTAGTGAAGAACAATCTATTCATACTGCTGGCAGGGATGACATCAGCTGATGTGGAGGGTTGCACCTTTATACACAGAGACACTGCTTTATGTTTATATGTGTATTGAGTGTTGTCTCTTAATGAATAAGAATGTTTTCTTGTGCCGCTTGGGTGAGAGGACTGCAAAGCATATAAGTGATTCTGTCATCCCAAAAAAGTGCAAGGAATTTTCTTATTCAATGAGACATCCCTCAGTACACATATAAACATACAAATCATTTGAGTTGGCTAGAGTGATTTATGATTTGACATTTTTATGTCTGCTTGTGCATGCATGAGTGGTGACATGACAGGAAGTGTTGCTTTCCGGACATGCTTGCATGATTCTCACTCCCTCCACCATGTGAGAGAGGATAGTGTCTAAGGGGTACCATGATGGGAGCCTTTGGAGTGATTACTAACATGATGCACACTAGGTTTAATCTGCAAAATCTAAGCAGTAGGTTTCTCTGTTTTGATCCCAAAAACAGACATTAATAACATGGGCCTATTGATCCACATCACCCTGCATTTAGGGGTGATCCAGATCATCAGGTTGTGCCATAAATGCCTATTTTTTGGAGACACATTTAGCAGAAGAACCCCCTTAGATTTTGTAAACTAAGTCCTGTATTTAAAAATGTTCAAGGAGGGGGCATGGATAAGAGAGGGATGGAAAAGCATCATGGCACTTCATGCACTGTTGGGTCAGAATTGTTCTGGTGGTTCCTTCTGGTCCTCAGCCCTTTGGAGAATCTGGTTTGCTAGAGTTGGATCAATCAAACACCAATGTGACCTATCAGGATACAAGAGTCACACATGGGTACCAGACTCCTAGATAGTAATACGCATTTCTCCCAGCACCACCTAATGGGACAATGGTATAATGGTATATCAGTCCTGGTAGGAATGTAGAAACAGGTTAGACACAATACTTTGCTGCACTACTCTGTGCTCAAAAATGCTAAATTAGCTTCTTATTCTATGTTGTAAGTCTATAACAGTGTACAAGAGTTCAGAGCCCAGCTCATATAATATATTCCATGTTGCACTTTTTTCTATACTATTACTATCTTATGGCTGTCCCCGCTTTTTTTATCCTTGTCCAGCTTCAGCTGTGCTGGTTCTGTTTTTCTTATCTCCCCTACCATTACATCTTGTAAATTTTTTTCTGTTTTCTGCTTGGTTTCCATTTCTCTGTTTTTCCTGTCACACATTAATTATCTTTGGTACTTTTTGCAGTCAGAGATCCAGTTTCTGGATCATTGCTGTTGGTGTGCCAAACTTCACGAGCACCCTATTTGCACTTTATAAGTACTAGCAATTGAAGATGTTTCCATGCATTTTCCCAATTTAATATAGAGAATGCTTCTGTTATTTCACCATTTTTTTATGTTTTATCTGTACGTATTTATTCACGTCTTCACATATAGTATTATCTGTTTCATTACTTGAGCTGTAATTGTGCTGAGTGTCCCTGATGTGCTGCATTGCCCTTTGTGATAGTGGACTCAAGTTTCAAAGGTCTAAGAATGATGCAAGGTACATACATCAAACAGAACTGATGCACAGGCACTCTGCGTTGGACCTTGCACTGATCCCAATTTTGTAGGGTGCTTGCGGCAAACTGGGGTCTGCCTGCACCAGAGTGGCTTGTGCCATGCTTATGCTGTTCACCTGGCTGTACCATGATCAGGACCAAAAGGGTAACCTTTTACAATTACAAGAAGTATAGGAGTGACAGTAATTGGGATGATTTAAATCAAAAGAATAAAGAATCTAAGAGGGCAGTGTGGCTGGCAAAGGTGACAGCTGAACTAAGGATTATGATAGGGATCAAAGAAGGGAACAGACAATTTTTCCATTATATTCAGGAAAAGAGGAAGAAAGAGGGAGGGATAGTTTGTCTCTTAGATGGTGGCATATTAGTTGAGGAGGATGAACAAAAGACCACCATTCTGAACAACTTCTTCTGTTGAGCGTTTACAAAGCAGCATGATGGATCAATGCCTGAAAATGGCATTAAAGCAGTCAATTTGGGGATCCAACAAATGGAGTGACTGAATTTTACAGCCAACAGCATCAGGGAGGCATCAGTTCAACTAAGGCTAGATAAAGCACCAGGACTGGATGGGCTGCATTCAAGGGTGCTGAGACAGCATGCTGAAGAATTGGTGAACCCCTTGGCTTACTTGTTTAATTGTTCGCTACAGTTGGGGGTCATGCCTGATGACTGGAGAAGGAGTAGATTTGGTGCCTTTCCAAAAGAGAGGGAAGAGGCTGGCAATTATAGACCCATTAGCCTCACTTCGATACTAGGGAAACTTATGAAAACTATAATTAAGCAGGACTTAGTACAGTACCTAGATAGGTACAATTTTCAGGATGGCAGCCAGCATGGGTTCATAACAGGCAGGTCATGCCAGACGAACCTAATTAAATTCTTTGACTGGATGATTAAGGAATTGGACTAAAGCAACCCGGTGGACCTTCTATACTTTGACTTCAGCAAGGCCTTCAATTCCATGCTGCACAGGCACCTGTTGAAAAAGTTGTAGGAACTAGGCATGACCCAGAGTATAGTTAGTTGTGTGGGTAATTGTCTTAAGGGCAGGAAACAGAGAGTGATAGTTAATAGGGTGAGGTCAGGAGAGGGAGGAGAGGTCATTAGTGGTATACCCCAGGGCTTGTTCTTGGGCCCATTTTTATTTAATATATTCATCAGCGACATGGTCGAAGGCATCCAGTGTAAACTCGCCCTCTTCATGGATGACCTAAATAATTGGTAGGGTGGACAGTGCAGAGGCAGTTAGGGACCTTCAAAAGGACATGCAGAAGCTTGAAAGATGATCTAATGTCTTGCAGCTGAAGTTCAACGTAAAGAAATGCAAGGTGATGCACCTGGGTAAGGGCAACCCAATGACAGAATACTGGCTTAATGGAGTCCCGCTCTGTACCTCACACAAAGAAAGGGACCTAAGAGTCATCATCTTAGACATCTTTAAGCAATCCAGCCAGTACAACAGAGCTTATAGCAAAGCCAATAAAATACTGGGATGTATAGGAAGAGACTTTCACAGTAGGAACAGGGAGGTGATCCTCCTACTCTACAGATCCCTGGTGAGGCCCCACCTGGAATACTGTGTTCAGAATTGAAGTCCTCACCTAAAGAAGGACAGAGATAGACTAGAGGCCATACAGAGAAGGGTGACCAAGATGATACATGGGCTCCATGAGCTCTCAAATGGGGATTGTTAGAAGGCACTATACATGTACTGGCTGGAAACTTGGATGGAGGGGGGGATATGACTGAAATGTTCAAATTCATGAGGGGCATAGACAATGTGCACCAAGGGCTACCTTACACTCCACAGGAGCTGGAAAGAGTATAAAATTCAACACATGGTCTTGGACCCATGACCCATGTCTGCTAGAGTTCTCAGAACCATTGGGCAGACTTGTTGAACCCTTGGTCTCATTCTGCCATCTTTTTCAATGTTTCCATGTTTTTATGATGGAAAGGGGCCATGCACCATCACCCTGCTGTGCCATCCCCTTAAACAAGATTTTCCATGCATGTAGGTCCCGCCTCTGCATAAACCAGCCAGGGCTGGTCTAATGGCAACTACGGCATTGGACACTACAGTGACAGTGATGGGAGTCAGACCTGTGGTGTTCAGGACAGATACCTGAAAGTATATGGCTGCATGGCAATACCTACATGATCACTGTGAAGACTGTCCTGATAAAGTGAGTGCAGCATCTGTGCATATAAAGATACATGACTTGATGGATAGACATTAGTTGTGGTTCAATAAATGACAAACATTTATATTGGAGTCTCCAATATAATGCCGTTTTATAATGTCATTAATGCTGGCAAAAAACATGTGGACAGAATGTGAAATCAAATTGTATAGTGTTATGCCACATGCAATCAACCATTGTTTTCATCGTTGCTGCTGTGGGGATAGTATGTATAGAACCATAGCACATCAGATATGAACACCATAAGGAGTAGAGTGTAGTAGACATACTACTACATGTTACAAGGTTGTTATGCATGAGTAAACTCAGGAGGCTAATTTCTCAAAGAGGGCGTTGATCACTGCAAGCTGTTGCAAACTGAAGCTTGTGCCAAAGTCCGGTGCACCAGGGACCCTGCACCAGATTCTGCGTCAGTGTGCCTAAGTCCCCAATTCCTGTGGCAGCCTTTCCCATGCAACAAACACACGGTGCATGGGAGGGGCTTGCCGCACTAAACCATTGCCAAATGTGGTGAAAGCCAGCCACCATGTAATAGCCCATGAACCAGGGCAATCTAAATCCCCCTTTAGACCAAAGGGCAATCAGGTGAAAAGCAGACAGTATAAAGGGTTTGGCAAGCTCAACTCATCACATTTACAATACATCTTTATAAGATTTATAGGGGTGCACCTGGCGTGTGACCAAACAAAAGCCTGCAATTAAGGAACCAGAGCTCCCCCCCCCATTCTGCTGCTTAAAAGCCTGCAATTTATTCAAATAACACCAGTATTTTTACCTATTTTAGATTCTTAGAGGGATCTCATCTTTTAGCTGAAATATGTTGAAGCCTAACCACTGTGACAAAGTGACCACCTCATCGGTCAGGAAAGGCATCACATTTTACCTTGCCATTCTGAGCTGTGGTTAATCTACTTTCTCTATATCTTATGGGAATTCACTCTCTGGCTTCATTGCTTATATCATGTGCCCAGGCCAATTAGAGGTTTACAGGGGAGCTCACCAATTAGGAGAAGGCTACAGTTCTCCTGCATGCAATTCAGTATAAAGGGTTTGGCAAGCTCAACCCATCAGCCCTACCCCCTTCCCACAAAAAAGCACTGACAGAGGCAGACAGCTGTTTCCAAATAGAATCAAGAAACTGCAAGGGCAAGTATCTTATAGGATACAAAATTGTGGGAAGAACCATCATTTGCAATACCCATATTTTGCCCCACAAAAAAGATGGAGAAGTTTCTATCTGACAATATTTTCCATAAGCTTTACAACTGAAGGGCCAACATTCAAGGTAGGCCAGTCTGCATAAACACTGATGATGAGGACACCTAAATATTTAATAGGCTGTGAAGTCCAATGAAAACCTGTACAAGCATCTATCACTAAGAAAATGCAGTCTTTCCTCAGTTATTTCTTAACCTCAATATCTCAGAGATGTGGACTAGAATGGATACTAGAGCTGGAATTGAAGAAGATAGATTACAGAGTATAAGTAGTATATCATCAGCAAACAGTATCAGCTTATAGAGCTCACCCCAAACTTCTTGGCCTTGAATGTCTCCCTGCTCCCTGAGTCTTTGTGCCAGCAGCTTGATAGCAAGGACAAACAAGGCTAGGCATAAAGGGTACCTCTCACAGGTTCCCCTACCTAGACAAAATGGGGGGGGAGCTGACCATTGTTAATTACAGCTGCACATGACTCTACATAAATAGTGTGCACTCACTGAAGAAAGTCATCCCCAAGACCAAATTTCCTAAGTGCCAGATAGAGATAAGGCCATTCAAGTCAATCAAATGCCTTTTCTATATTCAATTCTGCAGCAGCTGTGGCATCTGGGTAGGACACCACAACCCATATCAGGTTGACCAGGCTCCTCATGTGGTCAGCCCCATCCCTGCCTGCCACAAACCCAGCCGGATCTGGGTGAATTAACAAAGGTAGAATCTTACTCAGATGACTGGCAAGAATCTTAGCCAAAATTTTATAATCCACATTCAAGAGAGAGAGAGAGAGAGAGATGGGGTGATAGCCGGAGCATTGATATGGGTCCTTCTCTTTCTTCACCAGAACCGATATGGTGGCATCATACATAGAAAGTGGAAGAGCTGCATCAGCCCAGGCTGCTTGCAGCATTGAGGCTAACAAGGGACTAACTAAATCACTGATCACCTTATACAGCTCCACTGTCAAACCATTAGGACCCAGAGCTTTCCCATTCGGGAGCATACTGATTGCCTCTTGAATCTCTGGAATGGTAATAGGCCCTTCAAGGATTTTTCTCTGAGCAGCGGAAAGGCAATTCAAATGGACCAAATCCAAAAATGCCCAGACCGCTGCCTCAGCCTTAATTGTGGAGAAAAAAAGGCTTTAATAATAATAATTTCTAAAGGAGTGATTCACATTCTTGGGACTGAACAAAAGATCTGCCCCATGTCTAATCCCTGGGATTTTAGTTTCTGCGGACATCTGTTTTAAGTGGTAAGCCAGAAGTAGGCTGGCTTTTTTCCCCATTCCTAATATGCCTGCCTGTTATGATAAAGCCCAAATTCAGCCTGCTGCATATTGAGTATATTGCGCTTGAAGCAGACCTGGTACATATTTTGCAGCAGGGTTTGAGTAAAGTCACTCGCCTTATGTTTGGATACCAGATTCTTCAGTTTATGCTCTAGCTGCTCCATTTCCTGTACCCTTGCCCTTTTTCTGGCAGAAGCAGAAGCTATAATTCTACCCCTCAAATATACTTTCAGGCCCTCCCAGACCCACATAGCAGCAATTCCTTCAGATGTATTATGAGATAGATAATCCTCAACCTCCTGCCACAACCAGTCCCTAAAGACAAGTTAGCATTTCTCATAAGACTTGCATTAAATTGCCATCTTTTAGCTTCTGTGCCCACCTCCATCTGTTGAAAGGTGAAAGTGACAGGGGAATGATCTGAAAAAAGATTTGGCTCGATCTCTGTACTAAAGGACCCTTTAACTATAGCCAAAGTAGCAAGAATCAAATCAATCTGAATATAACTACCATGGTGTGCAGAGTAGAAAGTATGATCCCAAGCTGATAGGTACCCCAGAAGCCAAACATCCCAAAAGCCATGATTCGACAGCAACTGCCACAATGCCTGGGAGCCAGGGGCATCCAAACCAGCAGGGCTACTATGCAAGTTGCAAAGGTTGTCCATAACCTTATTCATGTCTTCTCCTAAAATTATATCATGGGTCCCCAATAGCTTGGGATAATAAATGAAAAAAAGTGGGATCATGTTCAGTAGGGCCATTTACCAAATCCATAACCATCAAAGAATGATCCAGATGATCCTTAACCTACACCCACCACCCATATTTATCTCTGGTGACCATCTCCAGTACCCAACTGACCCCTTTACTACTGTCTTTGTTTCCCTTTGGCAATGGTCCTTGAATTTGCATGTGCTGATCTTCTCCACCCCCCAGGCTGGGACTTCCTTTGGCCTCAGATACACAACAGCCAATGGCTAGTGTACAAAGAACCCCACAGGCAGAACTCAGGTCTGCATTTCACCTCAACACTATGCCACTGTCAGCCCACCTCACCAGTTCCCAAAAAGCCCTTCAGTGCTTGCACCTGCTGCAGCCAGTAGTGAGTATACAACACGCCCTCCCCTCTGAGCCTCCATGGTCAGCAGAGTGTTTAGGTCTGCTGCTTCTTTTTTTTATTTCTTTGTGAAGCCCCCCTCAGTTTTCAGAGTGATAGTGACGATCCCTGGGTTGGAATAGGTATACACCACCACCGCTGGCTGTATAGTATGTAGGAAACTCTGGGAGATGGCATGATTGACCGAGAAGAAGTACCTGTCTTTGGCAATCAGGTAAGTAGGTCTTACAGCACTTTGTACCAGATAGACAGGTGAGATTGAAAGTGACATTCTAGGCACTCCAAATTGTGATCAGGCAGCTTGTTCTCGACACCACACAACTACACAGCAAATGCAAGTAATCAAATATTCTGCATTGGCAAATTCTTGTTTAGTTAATGGGAAGCAAAAAAGTTATTAATTTAGATAATGTGTATGTTTTTGCACCTCTAACTTTGCCCCCAGTGATTACCACAACATTATCAGGATCTGGAGATAATGGCCTTCCAAATTTCAAGTAAATTAAATGGGAGCAGAATTAACAAGGTGCAAAAATCAATGTTCAACATTAAAGTGCTTACTCAGCCCTCATATACAGGCATTACTGCACCTGTATAATAACTATTCATTGCAAAATCTGTGATAATGCAGATATTAGTGCTGAAGAATGCAAAGCGACAAAGAAGGGAAATAAAAAAAACATTAGGGGTTTGAGTCTCTGCAGTATTGGGGAATCAGTGGCAGGATGTTCTTTGGGATTGTCAACCCTAATGCCCACCTCCTGCACCCCCCCAGCTGATAGTATCCTATCTGAAGTGCAAAGTATAGCTCCAAGCCATTGCTACACAGTGATACAATATTTGGAGGTAGAGAAGTGTGGCTTGCCACATGTTGCCAACAAAATCAGTCATAGCTTTCTTTACGTAGGGCCCTGCAGGCCCCGTATGAAAAAAGAGATCATATTTGACCTTGTTTACTCAGAGGAGGGGTGGGCATTAGGGTTGCCAGTCCCAGAGAATATTCTAATACTGATTTGCCAAGACTCTGGAGATCCAAAATCATGATGTTTTTCATTTCCATACTTTGTGTGCTTTGCATTCTTCAACCTTAATGTCTGCAATAACTTAATTTTTTGTAATGAATTTCCCTTCATTTTGTGATAATGGAATCATATCCTTATTCAAGCAGGTTGTTTTGGGACCTGCACAAAATGAAAAAGAAAAACAGAATAGTGGATATATTTCTAGCCCTGCTTCACCAACCAACTTAAAAAGCGAAAGACAACAGTGTCAGTACTCTACTTGTAGTTACACAGTTACATCATACCATCCTAGCTTAGATAAGTACTACTAATATAGATTTCTTACCTGGATCCTGGGGATTGTGGGATGGGGATTGGGTGGCTTGAGGAAACAACCAGTTGTACAGTACCTACAAAATAAGAATAGCAAAGGGGTCACAAAGCATCTATGGCTGTTAAGTAACTAACTGGGACAAACAAGATCCTGTAAACATAAAACAATACTTATCAGATACACGTGGCCAGTGTCCTTCAATGCTGAGCCTGGTGTCCTGTTGCACCGTCTTCATTGTTCCACTGGAATTGTTCCACTGGAATTGTCCATAAAGTGGACAATTGGTTAGTATGAGTAATAAAAATAACGATCTGCTGTGTTGGGTTGAAAGGGATTGTAGTTTTTTGGAGAGTTTTAAAGTGGATTTGTCAAGAGGGTAGATACCAGTACCACAGCAGCAACCTGGGTTCGGGATTGGACTTCGGTCACTCATAGAGGTCAACATGTGGGATGTGTACAAGATTCAGTATCCCTGGAAGCATTCTTATCTCAGGGGTGGGGGGAGTTGCTCTGCTCATCAACCGCCACTAGGGCAGGATGAAGATACTATTTTTCAGACATCCTTCAATATTGACAGGGTGACAGACTGCCAAATTGGCAGACAGTCAAGGGGGGCAGATGTCCCTCCCACTCCTTTTCCTGTCATGAGGGAATCTGTGGAAGGTATCAAAGGTACAAGGTAAGTTCCTGAGAAAGGTGGTGAGGAGGATGAGTGGCTGACAACAGTAAGGGACTGTTGGTGTAGGGTCTTCAGCAACACGACCCTCATCCTGCCAGGTACACTTTCCCCATTTTTCTTGCCACTCCACTTGTCCCAACACAGTGCATGGGCCTGCCAGGCCTCAACACACACACCAACCGTTTGTTAGGGAAGACTCATATATATTGATAAAATTAAATATTGAAAATTACTAAAGCAAGCATTGAAAAATGTCATCATACCTTCATAACCTTTTTTTAAATATTTTAACACCAGATTTTCAACATAGTCTTTTATGACCTCACCTCATGACCCTAATAGGTGAAAATGTTTAAATCCCACCCAGAAGGTGATTACACAGATCGACTACAAATTCCCCTTTTGGGCCAGATTTGAAAAATTTCACCTACCTTGTTCATGAGGTGGGTCTCAAAAAGGCCATGTTGAAAATCTGGAGTAAAATTATTAAAAAATAACCACATTATGAGCAAAAGTTCAAAATGCATTGAAATACATTAAATGCACTTACATAGTTTCCTCAGTTCCTGGTCTGGCATTGAAGGAGGATGATGTATCTCCGGTCCAGAGAGGATTATGGCATTGGACCCTGGTAGGTAAGTAAGGAGAAATAGGGAGTGTACGGTAGTAGGTGCTGAATGGGGGAGTCAGGTGAGAGAGGAGAATGGGGCAGAACAACAAACATTGATGGACCACTTTCTTCTTAACAAGAACCAAATAAAAAGTCATTGAGGGACTGTTTTTATGTTATAGGTACCGACACTGGAGATTGGCACTCCTATGTCAGTTTGATGTTAAGTACACAGCAGGTGGGCACCCCAATGTCACACACTTGCAGTGGGTGGGGTTGGGGGGTCATGTAGCCAGTAATGGGGATTAGCTGGCCACCCCAGTGTTGGTATATTAATCAAGTGGGTGGAGGGGACTTAATTGGGGGGGACTTAACCAGCACTGGGGATTGAGCACCCCAGTGTATGGAATGGAAAATGGGAAGGGGGGCTTAACCGGTACCAAGGTATGGGCACGTCAGTGATAGGAACTGTAATTTTTAGCCAGCACCGGGGATTAGGCACCCCAGTGTACCATTTGCATTAAAGAAGCCTTGGATGTGGGTACTGGTGACCAAACAGGCATATACAAAGAAAACCAGTTTGGGTGGCAGGGCTACTCACTGACACGTAGCCTCACCCCCTTCTGAATGAACACTGTTAAAGTTGATATGGACGCTGTTTGCAGCAGCAAGATAGCCCTGCCTCCTCAGACACATATGCATTTTCTTTGAATGACTTCATTAAGAAATGCGGTCAGAAAAAATTGGTTAACCATTGAATCTTTAGTTTTTAAACATAAAAATGTGCATAGATTTTCTTACATTTCTCAAAAATGGGGCAAGTTAAGGGCTTAGAAAGCACAAAAGCACAAATTTGGGGCAAACTCTATCAAACTTGGAAGTTTTAGGCTTGAAATCCTCCTAAAGTTTTATGTTTGCATATGCATATGTGTCCAGCAAACATTTTGTTACAAAGAGCCACCATTTCAAAGTTTTGTCACTGTTAGGTCCAATGCAGTTCAGGCTGCAGCGGGTTAAATAGCAATAGGCCAATGATCAGCCTGGCTAATCATGAGACTGGTCAGTTCTTGCAGGGTGGAAACTTCTTGTAGTTAAAAAGAGCCAGCTGCTTAAATCAGACAGCGGCTGACTCTTTTCATCTGCATGACTGCGGCCAGTAAGCAGCTGAGTGGAATCAAATACAAGGCGGCACCAGAAGTTTAGTAGATCTTCCCCAGTCCAACACACCCACTGGCCTCTAATTTGCCCCCCCCATACACAATTAATTACTCAAAGTCTATTTGGGTGGATGCCAGGCAGTATGAGAGCAGTCCCAAAGTTGGAGTTGTTGTGCTTATCCTCTGACTTGTGAATGAATGCTAATGTCCTCCTCTATAAACACCTGACTGGTCAACCAGGTGTTACAATGGCAGCAGTAGGATATCAGCATTCATTCACAACAAGTCAGAAGATGAATGCAAGCAGTTCCACCATGGGACCTATCTCCTATTGCCTGGCACCCACTTGAACAGTTTTTTAACACAAATAAATCCCTGTCAGTTTCTCATACCCATTTTGAACAAGCCCACCCTCTGCCAAGTATCCTCCCCACCTTCTCGTGACAGTCACTTCTTGTGCCCCTTTTGAATAATCCCACCCTCTAGCAAGTATCCCTGCCACCTCCTCTTCACTTCCCATGCCTGTGAATTTTAAACTGACACTGGGGTGCACAATCCCCTGTGTCAGTATCTGAAATAAAGAAAACCATCCCTTGCAGTCTTTTTTTATTTTTTTACATCCTGTACAAAAAGAAAATGGTCCATGGATGTCTGTTGCCACCACTGATCCCACCACCATTACCCTCCCCCCACCAACCCCCTCAGCTCACCACCCACCACCCCACAGCCCTCCTATCCCTCACTTACCACCGGGGGCTGACATCATAATCCTCATAATCCTCACTGGACTGGAGACACGTATTCACTCATCAATGTGGGACAGGGAGCTGAGGAAATCAGGTATACAATCATTACACGGTGCTCCCTCATTTATCCTCCTCTCATTGATCCACAACCCTCACTTACCACCAACCTGCTCCTGTTCACCATTTGGCTGCAGAGTTAATTCCCTCATTTAACCACCACCCTTGCTCTCTGCCATCTGCCAGGTATTGCTGCTGTACAGATTGTATTGGAAACAGTATTAAGCTCCCTCATTTGTCTGCCAGGTGGTGCTAGGTGATTGTAAGCCCCTCATTGTCTACTGTGCATTTTTAACTGGTGGATGGTGGATGGTGAGGGTGGTGGTTTACGTTTACTACAGTACTTTACTGTTGCTATCTGGTTTAATAGATGGGATCATGAACATTGCCCTTGCCAAATGGGTGCCTGAGGGTCATGAGGGCAGGACAACGCAGCCCTCCCCCACAGCTGCTACTGTGTTTAACCAAGAATTTCTAGGCTCCCCCGAGGGTGCCAGAGGGTCGTGAGGGCATGGATAACGCAGCCCTCCCCCACATCTGCTATTGCATTTAAACAAGAATTTCTAGGCTCCCTGGAGGGTGCCTGAGTGTTGTGAGGGCAGGACAATGCAGCCCTCCCCCACAGCTGGTACTGCATTTAAATAAGAATTTCTAGGCTCTCCCAAGGGTGCCTGAGTGTCGTGAGGGCAGGACAATGCAGTCTTCCCCCACAGCTGCTACTGCGTTTAAACAGGTACAAAATTCCAAATCCAGGAGCAAGCGGGAGCACCAGCATGCTTGGTGAAATGGCTAGGAAAGTCCCGCTGACACTCCGCGTATGCTGCCCCACCACCCTTGGTGGACCTTGAGCTTTATAGCTATCACCACGTGTTGGAAAAAAAACCATCAGAGGTTTTCACAATTTGCAGATTATCTGCTCTAGCCTGTAGTGGTGGCTAGCCCTCACTGCCAGCAGTTTCCTTTTCTACAGTGTGTCTTCTCCTGCCCCTAGTGGTTGCTACTGAAACTACATGCAGCTGCATTACTTTGCACTTGCTAAATCCATTATGTAGATTCTTTTACTTCTATGCTTTCTCTTACCTACAGCCCATGTCTCAAGACCTGCTCCTCCCCTCATTAAGACTCCTGTTGCTAACCTCTCCCCCCTTGCCCTGCAATCCTTCATCCCTTCTGCTCCCCGGGAACCCTCCCCCTCCCCGTGTTTACCACCCTTTACTAACTACTCTCCTCTAACCTTCCCCCTTCTCCCCTCTTTCTCTCCCCCCATTCACCCCTTCCTACCCTCTCCATCCACTCACCCCTCTCTTCTCCACTCAAACCTCCTTAACCTGAAGGCTCTACTACGATGCCTGAACCTCCACACCCCTCCATCAAATTGTTGCTCTGAGGCATTCAAACACTCCTATATCCTCGTATACTCCATCCTCCTCTTGCTTCTGGGGGGTGACATACATCCCAGCCCTGGCCCTGCTGTGTCCAAGCAAATCCCAAACTCACCCCCTGCTCTGCCCCCTCACCCCTCCCCTAACTCACTCCCTAAGGGCACCTGCATCTTCCATATCAATACCAGGAGCTTCCTCCCGAAACTGGACGCCCTTACTGTTTGGGTTACCCAGTACCACCCTGACATTCCCTGCATCACGGAATCATGACAATCTGCCAGAATCTCTAACTCCTCTATTGCCATTCCTGACTACAACTATTTTCACCAGGACAGAGATAAGCGAGGAGGGGGCATGGCACTATACGTCAGGCAATTCCTCCCGTGCTCTATCATTTTCAGTGAATCCTGCCACTCTTCCCACGAATCTATTGTTGCACACCTATCACTCCCCTCCTCCAACCCGCTCTACATTGGAGCTCTTTATGCTCCACCGAAAACTTCGCCCGACTCAGTAGTTAACACTATCTCGTCTATCTCCTCCAGAACATCCAACGATGAACTTGTGCTTCTAGGTGACTTCAATATTGACTGGCTCTCCTCCTCCTCTGCCAAACATACCTCCCTAAAAATCAAAGCCCTGAATCTCTCTTAGCTAATCCAGGAACCTACCAGCCTAAACCCTCGATCCCAAAACCACAGCCTTCTGGAATGGATCTTATCCTCCCATCCCCACTGTATATCTGCCTTAGGAATTTTCCCTGATGCCCTTAGCCACCACTGTGTGACTTACTGTGTCTGCAAAATCCACTCCCCTCTCTCACATCCCAAATTTATCTGGTCTCGCCCTCTATACCTCCTAAATGAATGTGCCCTGCAGCATGACCTCTTTAATGCAGATTGGCTACCAGTACTCACCACGTCCGATGTAGATACCACTCTTTCCTTGTTCTGCCATATCTTCCAGCATATCTGGGACCTACATGCACCCCTCAGGAAGGCCATTGTAAAACACCACCACCACCCATGGATTACACACAACCTTATCTCCCTGTGTTGCACTAGGGATAAGGCGTGGAGACTGCACAAAGCCTCCCATGCCTCACAGGACCTACAATCCTACAGACAGCTTAGAAATAAATGTACTAAGGCCATCCAGCAATCTAAATCCTCATACTTCAATGCGCAGTTCACGCAGAACCAGAATCACCATGCGTCCTTCTGGAAAACGATTAACTCCCTTCCTGACCCCCCTACTAAACCGGCATGTCCAGCCCTTAATATTGATGGGAACACCATCTTGGACCCTGCCTCCATAGCAGAGCTCCTAAATAAGTTCTTCATCTCCTGTGCCCTCCCAAACTCCCCCCTCACTCCCCTAACTTGGCCGAGCCACCCTCCTCATCCTCCGGCTTCCTCTTTCCTCCTTTCACACCACATGAAGTCCATCATGCACTATCCTCCCTTAGCATGACCAAAACCAGCCCAGACAGTTTTCACCCCAAACTACTCTGTATCTCTGCTGCCTCTATTGTGACCCCCCTGACTCACATACTAAATTTCTCTCTATACATAGCCACCATCCCAAAAGCCTGGAAATCGACTATTATCATCCATCTGTACAAAGGTGGTGACCCTTCCCACCTGGGAAGTTACAGGCCCATTTCACTCCTCCCCGCCCTTGCCAAAGTCCAGGAATCTCTCATTTTGTCCAAACTGTCAGCCTTTCTCTCCTCCAACAGCTCCCTCTCACCCATACAGTCAGGTTTCAGAAAGCACCACTCTACCATTACCACCCTTCTAAGTGTAACCGACTCATCCTCTCTGCCATGGACAGCAGCCAAACCACAGCTGCCATATTCATAGACCTGACCAAAGCTTTTGACTCCGTCTCTCACCCACTTCTACTCCACAAACATAGTTCTTTTAGCATCGCCCAACCTGCCATCGCCTGGTTCTGTTTGTACCTTCATGATAGACCACAGTCTGATGAAATAGGTGACGCTATATCCACTCCTCTCCCCATCGTATCAGGTGTCCCCCAAGGCTCTATACTTGGTCTCATCCTCTTCTCTCTCTTCATTAATGACCTTCCCTCCACCTGCCTCTCCTCCAGGGTGCATCTTTATGCAGATGACACTATCATCTTTGCCTCAGGCCCCTCCTTCGACTCTGTCCTTCCTAACCTCCAACTTGACTTCAATAGAGTCCAATCCTGGTTTCTCGACAACCTGTTCACACTAAATGCAAAAAAAAAAAAACTGTCACCATTGTCTTTGGCACCAGGCAAAAACTTGCTACCCTCCCTGCCCTCCCAACGATCACTACCCTGGATGGCTCACCGCTGGAGCTAGTCCCAGTTTTCAAGTACCTGGGTGTTTGGCTGGATAGCCACCTTAACTACTCCACTCACATTGAGGCCATCTGCTTCAAACTCCGGCCCAAACTTGCCATCCTCTATCGCCACAAAACCAGCTTGCCTATCCCCACCCATTGTGAGGCTGTACGTAAGACAATCCTGCCCATCACAGATTATGCCGACATTGTCTATGGAATGGCCCCAGTATCCTCTCAATCCAGACTAGATACCCTTCTCAACTCTTTTGGCCATTTCACCACTACCTCCCCTCATGCACTCACCACTGCCTACTCTACTCTACTCTGCACTAGCTCTTGCTCCACTCTCCCACTGGAGAGCCATCCACTGTGCCTCTTTCATAACTAAATTTTGGTTTGACTCCCTACCCCCTTACCTCACTTCCCACCTCACATCAGCCACTTCCCTAAACTACTCTCTTCGCTGCAGGAACCCACGCACCTTCCTCCTACCCTGACCTCACACTCGCATCGTCCAAGCTGCCTTTTCCTACCATTTCCCCCTTCTCTGGAACAATCCTCTCAAACCTCCACCTGGCACCCTCTTGTCAGTCTTCTCCCAACTTCTCAGGCTCCTTCTCACCCCACTTTGCCCCAACTGTACAAATGATCCCAGCACACAGCAGAGGCTCCTCACAGTCTCTACTCACCCTCCCTAGCCCCCCGTCTACACCCTGCTCCTCTCTGCTCATCTACTCTGCTCACTTACTGTTTGTTTTAATATAAATATTGTATTACTTTCCATGTAATTACGTCTGTACATACTGATTGTATTCTTCACCTTTTGTTACTCTTGTCTTCCTCAATGTACACTTTGTACCAGGGTCGCACCTGGAAAAGAGCCTCGGCTCAGTGTGCTTTTCCCGGTCATCAAAATTTTAAATAAAATAAAAAAAAAAATGTACAAGAGAATTGTACAGACATCATATCACCAGCTGAGACCATATCAGAGCAGTACTGTGCAATATATTAAAACTCTTCTCCTTCTGACATTGGTTGCAAGTGAAACATTATCATAATATAGAAAGTAGAAAATGCTGACAGCACTTTTGATAGAATGCTGTTCTTGTTTATTTACTTTTTGAATGAATGGACACAATGCTCTATCTAAAGTGCTGTCAGCATTTTTGCATGTGCCATTTTTTGTAGGTTGCTGACCAGAAGCTGTAATTAAGTTATAAAAGTGTACAGTAAGTTGATGCCCTGTAAACTCCCAAACCCCCTTCACAAAATTACTGTATCTCAAACTGCTTTACATAACATAGAGTTCAGTACTGTGTATGATTGTTTCTCTACCCTTCTTAGTTTTCCCTGGTGCATACAGATTGTCTCTAGGTTAGTATTCATTTTCATTTTGTACAACCTGAAGGTTCTGTTTTTTTCTTTTTTCTATAGAGATTTTATGCACCTGATTCCCCAGTTTCACCTCCCTTATAACTCGTCGGTGCATGAAGGCAGCGCACCACACACATGCCATGTTACCAAGGCACCATCCCACTACTTGCCACCCTGCACACCCGCACTGTCCATTGGACCTCCACCTGATGGTAGTAGAACTATGGGGGGCCATGGAGATCCTCCCCAGGAGAGGAGAGGAGAACTGCCATTACAGCTGCTCAGTCCTGCTTGCCCTTCCCCCCAGCTGGCTGTCTGACCACCCTGGCTTGTTTCCAAACCTGGGTCGCCATTGTGGCATGAGGTAAGACATCCAGTGCCTCAGCCTTCTGCACCACCAGGCCAGCTGAATGTTCTGTTTTGTTTTTCTTTGCACATACAGCCTCATTTTCATTAACAGGTGGCAACAGCATCTTTCCATGTGCTTGGCTTTTGGTAATTTAAACAGAGCCAGGCATGTGCTTGAGCCACTATTCAGGGCTACATTGAAAATGAGGTTTGTGTCCTGGTTTTTGGTATTTTGATCTTGAGTGTGCAGTCGGGAATGTTGTTTGCCAGAAATGCTGCAGCAAGGAAGGTCTCGCTGTGTACCTTAATCACAGTGGCAGAAGTGTGAACTCCCGAACTGAAGGTGGAAAGGGTCCACCTTATTCTCAGTGAAACTAAAGGAGCATCATTTTGAACTAAAAACTATGTTATGTGCTATAAACTACAGTACAGTGTGATGAATAAAAACTATGCTGGGGGTTCTTTGAATTTTGCTTATGCTGGGGGTTCATTGAATTATGCTGGGAAACTTGCCATTCTCTCTTATCAGCCACCCTCTTTTATCCACCAATTTTCAGGTGTACCAAGGTGGTGGATAAATGAGGTGCACTGTATTTTAATATCATAGAGTTCAGTACTGAGTACAGTTGTTCCTCTACCCTGCTTACTTTTCCCTGATGCATTACTGGTCTAGAGTGCCTCTAGGTTGGTATGCAGTTTAATTTTGTACAATCCGGAAGTTCTGTTTTTTTTTTCTTTGCACAGATAGTACAGCCATATTTTTGGTAGTAGGTGGTGGGAACATCTTTCCATATGCTTGGTTTTTGGTAATTTAAATCAAGCCAGGCATGAGGTTGGGAGCACTGTTTAGGGCAATATTGCAAAAAGAGGTCTGTGTTCTGGTTTTCGCTATTTGAGTCTTAAGTATGCAGTTGGGAATTTTGTCGGTCCAGAGATCTGCAACATCAAAGATCTCAATATGCAGATTTATCATGGTGGCAGCAATGTGAACTCCTGAACTGAAAATGGAAAGGGTCCACACGGTCCTCCGTGAAACTAAAGGTGCATAATTTTAAACTGAAATCTACACTATGGGCTATAAACTATGATACAGTACTATGAGTAAAGATTATGCTGGGAGTTCTTTGAATTTTGCTGGGAAGCTTGCATCCTCTATTATCAGCCACCCTCTTTTATCCACCAATTTTCAGGTGTACCAAGGTGAAGGATAAATGAGGTGCACTGTATTTTAATATTTATTTATTGAAATGTTTCACCAGGAAGGCACGCTGAACAACAAGTTGCTCGTCTCCCGGTGTGACCTGTTTTGAACTTTTACTCATAACTTGGTCATTTTTTTTAATTTTCCCCCAGATTTTCAACTTGCCTTTTTGGGACCCCAGGTCATGAACAGGGTAGGTGAAAATGTTGAAATCTGGCCCAAAAGGTAATTTCATGATCATTCCACAAAATCACCTTTTGGGTGGGATTTGAAAAATTTCACCCATCGGGTTCATGAGGTGGGGTCATAAGAAGACTATATTATAAATTTAGTGTCAAAATAATACAAATCAACAAATTTATGGAGGTACATTGAAATTTTTCAACACTCATAACTTTGCTAAAGCTAAAATGCATTGTTATGTGTACTGTACTATGTATAGCTCATAGTAACTGTGTTGCCATATTGTATACCTATCTCCTCCTGAATCTGAATGTTTGTTAAAAGTATTGTTAGAAGTATTGTTATGTATACTGGAATATGTATCGCTCATGAGAACAGTTATGTACAGTATGCTGTACTGTATTTTGCTACTGTCTGTTTACTTGTTCTGCTACTGTAACATTGTTCTGTAACCTCCTAGGTCGTGCCTGAAAATAGGCATTTTTTTTGTCCAGTGCACATATCCAGTAAATAAAAATGAAATAAATAAAAATAAATAAATACATTTTCAATATTTTGACCACAAATTTCCAACATAGACATTTTTGCACGTCACCACATGAACGTGACAGATGTCATTTTTCAAATCCTGGCCAAAATGTGTTTAATGACTGTTGAAAATTTGGGGTCAAGATGTCACAAAACAACAAAGTTATGAAGTAATGTTGAATTTTTTTCATTGTTTACTAGTAACATTGCAGATTTGGGCCTGCAGGTTTCAAAATAGCCCTCTTGTTATGCTACCTCATGAACATGACAGGTGTCATTTTTCAAATGTCCTCCGAAACATGTTTTTACATCTGCTCCACAAAGTCACTTTTCAAATGGAATTTAAAAAGATCACCTGCTTTGATTATAACATGATGTCATAAAAAGACTAGGTAGAAAATGTCGGGTCAAAATGTGAAAAGACAACAACTATGTTCTAAAGAAATGATGACTTTACTTTTGCAGATTTTGGCCCCTAATGTTCAACATATCCCTTGTGTTACCCCACCTCATAAACATGACAGGTGTTCATTTTCAAATACCCTCTAAAACATGTTTTTGCAGTTGCACTGTAAAATCACCTTTTGGATGGGATTTAAAAAATTTCCACCTGTCTTGATTATAATGTCAGGTCATGAAAAGATTGTGTTGGAAATTTGGGGTCAAAATGTGGGAACCCACTGAAAATTAAATATTGCCTCTCTACTGGCCTATCCTGGGTAAATATTATCTAAAACTGTGTAAAAGCAGAATACCACTGAACGTGTGAATGTGTACCGTGTGTATGTCTGATGTGGATCATCTGCACAAGAGCAGCAGCATGGAGAAGGAGGTTAGCCATTGCAGGCCACTCAGTCTTACATCAGTGGTTCAGAAAGTAATGGAGACCCTGCTGAAGGAGAGGCTGGTGGAGTACCTGGAGGCAAATTGGCAGCATGGGTTCACAGAGGGGAGGTCATGTCAAACAATTCTCATAGATTTCTTTGACTGGGTGAGTATGGAGGTGGAAGGGGGCATGTCAGTGGATGTGGCCTATCTGGACTTCAGTAAGGTCTTTGACACTGTGCCCCATAGGAGCTTAATTAAAATAAACTTAGCAACCTGGGGGTTGGGGAGAAGGTGGTAAGCTGGGTATCAAGCTGATTGAAAGATAACAGGAAGAGGGTGGTGGTAAACAGCAGTAGTCACTTGGGGGATGGGAGAGTGACCAGTGGAGTGCCACAGTGATCAGCACTGGGTCCTGTCTTCTTCAGTGTCTTCATTAGTGACATTGCTGAGAAACTGGAGGGGAAGGTGTGTCTCTTTGCAGATGGCAAAACAATCTGCAGCAGGGTGGACACCCAGGAAGGAGTGGAGAGTATGCAAAGGGATCTGAGGAAACTACAGGAGTGGTCTAGGATGTGGCAGTTGGGTTTCAATGCCAAAAAGTGCAAAGTCATGTACCTAAGGTAGGGAAACCCAGGGGCTATACAAGATGGGGGGAGGTAGTTACTGTCATGAAGCAAGAGAGAGACCTTGGGGTAATCATATCTGATGATCTCCAGGTGGCAGGGCAGTGCAACAAGGCAGTATGCAAGGCTAGTGGGATGCTGGGGTGCATAGGGAGGGGGATTTTCAGCAGGAGAAGGGAGGTGGTGTTGCCTCTGTATCGCTCACTATAGTGAGACCCCCACCTAGAGTGCTATGTCCAGTTCTGGAGACCACAACTCTGCGCAGCGGTTGCACCAAACACCATACAAGGAGAGGCTGTGGGAGCTCAACATGTACTCCCTGAAAGAGAGGAGAGAAAGAGGAGACATGCTTGAAACCTCTAAGTACCTCACAGAGGTGAACAAGGTTCAGGATGAGAGTCTGTTTCAGAGGAGGAGTAGCACCAGAACATGGGGCATACAGTGAAGTTTGGAGAGGGGGTTAAGAAGGATGTGAGGAAATACTTCTTCACAGAAAGAGGGGGGAATTGTTTAACCAGGAAAGGCACACTAAGCTGGAGCTTGCTTCCAGGTGCAACCTGGAAGCTCAAGGAAGTTAAGTGACTTGCTCAGGGTCACACAGTATGCAAGTGGAAGCTGTGGGATTCAAACCCAGGTCTGGTCTGCTGGATGTCACCAGATTTGCAGCTCAGAACCTTAGACCACTGTGCTATATGGTGGTGGACACCTGCAACAGCCTGCCAGAATTGGTGGTGGGGGCAAAGACACTGGGGAGCTTCAAACATGCCTGGGATAAGCACATGGGCATAGTAAGTAGACAAATTGGAGGAGGGAAGGATACCAGCATCCAAATAGTGTCCAGGGCATAGTAATAGGCAGGGAGCATTAAGGTAGACCAGGTGGGCCTATTGGTTCTTTTCTGCAGACAATTTCTATGCTTCTGTGCTTCTATACTCCTGAAAAACAAAGAACCTGTTGTAGCTGATTTCCAATGCAGTGCTAACTTGACCAGAAAAAAGGAAATGAGACTGCACATGGGGCTGACATGCTGCAGTTGGGTCCACTGCTGCATGCTAAGTCCAAAAAAACTAGCTGAAGCACTCTGTAAGCTGGAATTCAAGCCAAGCAATGGGTGGATATGCCATTTTACATAATGGCACAGTATTGTTTTTAAAAGCAGGTTGCTAAGTTTCTTTATTAGGCACCTGTTTGGCACAGTGTCAAAGACCTTACTGAAGTCCAGATAGATCACATCCACTTCTCTGCCCTTGTCCACCTCCCTAGTCAACCAGTCAAAGAAATATGTGTACTAGCAGGGCACCGCAGGGTTCAGTAATGGGACCAGTCCTCTTTAATGTCTTTATAAGTGTCATTGTGGAGGGACTGGAAGGAAAAGTATGTCTCGTTGCAGACAACACAAAAATCTGCAACAGAGTTAATACACTATGTGTGGTGGAAATGATGAGAAGGGACTTGGCAAGGTTTGAAGAATGATCAAATGTATGGCAGCTTAGACTCAATGCAAAGAAGTTCAAAGTAATGCATCTGGAAAATAAAACCTAGGAAAAGAGTACACAGTGGGGGTGAGATGCCAAAAACAACAAAAATGTAAAGGGACCTGTGGGTAGTCATATCAGATGACCTAAAGGTAGGCAAGCAATGTGAGAAGCAATAAGGAGGACTGGGGATACTGCGATGCATAAGGAGAGGCATCACCAGTAGAAAACAAGAGGTTGTTATCCCTCTGTACAGACAGTTGGTGAGATCCCATCTGGAATATTGCATGCCGTTCTGGAGACCCTATCTCTGCAAGAACATAGACAAGATGGAGGCAGTCCAGATAAGGCAACTAAAATGGTGCAGGGTCTGCACCAGAAGCCATACGAAGAGAGATTAAAGGAGCCTAACATGTATACCCTCGAGGAAAGGAGGGAGAGAGGGGACATGATAGAAACTTTCAAGTACCTCAAGGGAATCAACAAAGTCCAAGAGGGTAGCATCTTTCAGAAAAAGAGATGTGCAAGAACAAGGGGACACAATTTGAAGATGGGGGGGATGGCTCAGAGGTAATGTGAGGAAGTATTTTTTCACGGAGAGGGTTGTGGATATATGGAATGGCCTTCCTGAGGAGGTTGTAGAATAAAAAACAGTGGAAGAATTCAAGAATGCATGGGACAGACATAAGGCAATTCTAGTTGGGGGGGTAGGAGGAAGTAGGCTGTTGATTAACTGAGATCTGCAGTTTATCCAATAGGTAGGGAAATGGGCAGTCTGGGTGGGTCAAGCGGTCCTTATCTGTCATCAAATTCTATGTTTCTATGTTTCTATGAGATTTATTTGACATGACCGCCCCCCTGTGAAACTGTGCTGCCCATTTGCCTCCAGGTACTCCATCAGCCTCTCCTTTGGCAGGCTCTCCATTAATTTCCTAACCACTGATGTGAGACTGACTGGCCTGTAAACCTGTTTACTGCTATTGCTACAATTTGTCTATCTTCTTGTCTCAAAATTATGTATTTACTGTTATGCACTTGTTCTATTGGCTTGCTTGTCCTGTGAAACTCAGTATGCTAACTGCAGTTGTAGGTCCATCTGCTGTATCAACGTTATAGTGACTGTAATGTATATCTATGATGTTATGTACAAATGTTGTCTGTGACTCTGAACCCTTTGATAATAGGCACCTGCCTAAAGGGTTCTTAGCAAAATAAAAATAAAAACATGGCCCCCAGGGAAAAGAAAGATGGATACAACAGGGGTGCAGATAACAGGGCTCAGACAGTCTTACTGAAAATACCTTATGATGTCCAACCTAAGGACATCTAATATGCTGATGAGACTGGCTTTTATTACTGGGCCACACCTGATGGGACACTCACTTTTAAATGTGAGGCCGTAGTGGAGAGAAAAAAAGACAAAGAAGTGTCTAACTGTCTTAATGTGTGCTAACATGGATGGGACTGATAGATACCTGCTGTTGGAAACAGCCTGAATCCTAAATGTTTTAGGGGCATACTGTAGCTCAATCACCAACACTTGCTGCCCACAAATAGGGCCAATCAGAATGTCTGGATGGCTGCTGCCTTTTTTCTTGAGTGAAGCAAGGGGTTTGATTAAGGCATGAGCAGAGAATGTCTAATAAAATAGCCCTGTTCTTAGACAAATGTAGTGCCCATTCCATGTTACAGCTGTGTCACATCACTGTTGTGTTCGTACCACTGAACACAGCTTCACTCATATAGCCCATGGAACATGCATCATTAAAACCAAAAAAGCCCTTAACTGTGAAGAATGATGGACAGAATCCTTACCTCTTTTGACAGCAAAGCATAGATCTCCCCAACCAAACTTGCTGTAAAACTAACAGCTCTAGGTACCATGCACATGTTGTGTCAAATCCAGGGTGAAATACAAATTGATGCAGTAGAAAACTACTTATTAAAAGTTGGATTCCACAAAGACTCTAGCTCAGACACCGGTGCTTGAGATAATATTGGAACCTGGTTACCACAATCTGCCAGAAATATGACACCTCCTAGGTTTGAAGCATTTGTGAACACTGAAAATGGTGTAGAGCACTTTAATGACAAAATAGACTTCGAAATTAAAGTCTCAGAGGTGATGCAAGCCAGATATGGATGAAGTGAATGACAGTAGGCATACCAACTATAAAGTGCCCACACACAATCAAATACAGGAGTGCTTAGTGAAGCTCATAGGATACATTGAGCACAACTCTGTGTCTGAGGAAAATTTCATAGCCTTCTACAAGATGGAAGACTTCTGCACAACAGTGGCAGCACAAAAAACTAATCAGTGTATGATAACAGACATTTTCTCCAAGATTGAGAAAAACAAAGAAGCAACCCCGTTTTAAAATGAATGAATAAGTTGTTATTTAAGTTTTGAAAAAAACACAGCTACCCCACACTGGGGGACACTGATAAACAAACAAGCTGAACTGAACTGGTACACCTGATTTGAAATAACATGAAGGAAACATATTTTAAAGTGTCACAGAAGCACTATCACCCTCACACTACCCTGCCCAGCCCTCTTTAGAACTTCTGGTGCACTGGCACACTCTTCGTACTATACAGACCCAAATTTCTCTAAGTCACTCCTGTCACAATGCAAGACACTCACCATTAAATAAATACCGAACCACATAAAGGCATAGCCCGCTTCAGTGCACACTCTTCGATGGCGAATATTTTGACTGCTCTTTTGTCATCACTTGCTTGGTGTTCAGACAGTCTTTAGTTCCAGTGATTCCTATTTTGCTGTATCTTTGTATGCTAAAACTGTATGCAAATTTCTCTCCTCATGTTTGTAATCTCCGGTTGTACCTGAACATAGGCATGTACTTGTCTAGAGTGCTTACCTTGTCAATAAGAACTAAATAAATAAATAAGCAGGATCTGCTATATATCATATAATAAAGAATAGTACACAGGACTTTAGTCTACTGACTGTGGGGTCAAGGCAATATAAAAGCTTTTAGCTCATAATGGGATAATATTTCTGAGTGTTACCAACTCAACTGTACACCCTTTAGATTTCTAGTATGTACACGAGGATTCAATCTAGGTTAGAGTAGGACAGTACAGGTTAGACTCCTTGACAATCATTTAGCACCTCTCTCTTTAAGAACAGTGAGCATCTGTATGTTTCCAGATGACATCCTAGAATAGGAATAAATTAGGCTTGTAAGAGGTCCTGGTGCTGATATTCCTTGCCACATATTTTAAAATACCTTTCTTTTCCTCCCTAATGTGTTTTGTGAGCAAAGCAGAGCGTTAACTAGTTCTTAAGGGAGGTTAGGTTCAGGCTGCATTCCTGTGGTGCTGTAACCCTGAACGTTAGATTAAGGTGAGGGTTGATAGACTGGAGCCATGGTCTGTCTGAAGGCAGAAGCTTGATTTACAGGCAGCGACTTGGAATGGTAATCTTCCAGAGTGGTATTTAGAACTCTCCTTCATTTCAAAGCTTGGAAAAGGATTTTTTGGGGGATATTTAAGTCTCATCTGTCTCAATCTTGAATACAAGATCAAGTCTTGGTTTTCTAAATGAAGTTCAAACAGAAATTGCAAAATGGGTATTTGTATATTGCAACAGTGTACTTTTCCACATAAGGCTTTTGGGGGAGTCTTCTCATTATCATTTCATACCTCAAGTTTATAAAACATGATCAAAATTTAACAAATTAAAGGAAAATGCTGAAATGTGTAGTGTGAGAAAGGTTATTTATTTTAATACCTGAAATTAGAAGTATTTTCCCAGCTGAGAGTGAAAATTTCATTTTCAGTGGGGTCTTGCTTTCACCCATGTCCACAGATGAGTAGATTGAAACACTGAGAATTTAAACAACATACTCAATGCCAAGTGTATTTGGCTTTAGGTGGACTTGAACCTGTGAGTGATCTTTTGGTTCCCAAGCCAGTGCTCTAACCACCAGACCACACTACCTACAAATCCACTAGAGCAGGCTAATAGCTATAAATGTGTTATGAGAAGCTTATGTTTTGTGATATTGTCTAGGTTCATAATATTGAGTCCTAAATATGTCAAAAAGATTTTTATAAAGAACCTTTTAAAATAAATAAAGCCATCGAATCTCTCTGCTGCACATGTTTTGGAAAACTAGAGGCAGCTGTGTGGCTCCCTCCACCACTATAACCTCCTCCTTACTGGAGCTGAAAATAAAACCCTGGTGGTCTCAGCAGGGCCTGTAATTTATAGCAGTCATTGTTCCAACTATAGCGCTGTGTGTTGGAATCTGTGTCAATTTGATCATAGCTGTAAACCTGGAAAGTCAGGTATATATTCTATCACTACCACCACCCCAACACTTACAGTACTCACAATGTGGATTTGGGCAACTCCTTGAGCCAGATACATCATTTGCTCATGTCTGCTGGTCAATGTAAATCTGAACATTTTTTTTGGCACAATTCCCACTCAGACTTTCTGGGGACATCATCAGAACTGTATTTACTATAGCAATACATTTTGATGACTTTCCCCCCAAAAACATGGACAGACATTTTTCTGGCAAAAGGTGTTCTGAAATGTGCAGGATCAAATTACTTGAATGGGCAAATGTTTTGAATATTTGGCAACCTGCTTTTGACCTTTTGTCTTTCACTTTGTCTGCTTGCTGATTTCTCTTAATCCAATCTAACTCCCTCCCTGTACACACTTAGGGCTGCATTTTCAGGTACCTTGAAGCCAACACTTACTGCAGTTATACTGCCACAGCTGCATCTGTGTAAATGCACCAGAATGTTGTTGTTTTTTTTTGGGGGGGGGGGGATTTTCAGACATTCTGATGTCTTTATGACAGTTTAGTATAAAAAAGGGTGGACAGTAGTAAAGTGGAGGAACTGTCACGAGAACAAGATGGAATAGTTAAGTAGGTTGGGCAGACTCGATGGGCTATCAGCCTTTGGCTGCTGTCAACTTCTATATATCTACAATATATGTACTTTGCTCAGTTTATGGCAGAAAAAGTACCCATGCATCAAATAGTTGATGCACACATCACAGTCTGTGTGCTATGTATGGCACATGCAACAACAAGTTAGATCACGTTTTCTGCCGTCCAGCAGTCTTATCACAACTACAGCATATGCAGCTGAACTGCAGTGAAACTGGCTGAACATCAAGCCCCTAATGCCTGTTACATCTGTTCATGGGTTCCATTATGCCTTGGGATAACTTTCCCCTTATTTCTTTTTTATGAGTTATCTTTTTACCTCCTCCTACGCTCTGGCTCCCACCTCTCCTTTAGGTCCTTCCTAGTATTTACACTCCCGGTGATCCTCTTCCTGAGCTCTATTCTCTCCACATATCGTGGCCAACCCTCCTCATCATCCCATCTCCAAGTGGGTCCCCCTCCTTCGAGGGGGAAGGCACCGGGGGCCAGGAAACCCCAGTGCTCTATTTTATCCTTACAGGCTCGAGGGTGCCACTGCAGAGGGGCAGGCTCCTGGAGGTCCCAGGGGTATGCAGAATATGGAGGTCATCATCTGGTAGGAGCCAAAGTTGTTTTCCGACTTTCTGATTGTCCCTTCTGCTCCGCTGCATGTAGTACCCCAGGTCTCCACCGGGGGTCACTACAAGAGTGAGGCTTCCTTCCCAACCCACCCCAGGAGAGGAAAGCAGTCTTCCAGATGCTCAATCCTCTCCTTCCCCAGCCAGCCCCTGATGACCCAAGTCCGTTCCCGAACCCGGGTCACCGGCGTTGTTCACGGTGTGGCGTTCAGTGCCTCAGCCCTCTGCGCCACCGGGCCTTCCCCTCATTTCTGTCTACTTTTCAAAGAATTACTTGTGGCATCAGTAGCTCTTCATAACCTCCCCCCCCAAAAAAAAGAGCTCTTTAGAGTCCGGTTGAAAACAACTTAACTGGCCCCATACTAGCAATGGAATTAGAATTACTTAGTGCAGTCATTAACCATACTGTTCACTCTCTGGCAGATTCCTCACTTGTCCAGTGCATAACCTTACAATATCTGAGGCGGATCTGCTTGGTGTAAATTTTCAAGATAGTTTTTGCTAGGGTGTGAGTACATTTTTCAAATAAACAGCATTGCAGATATTCAGATAGTCATTTTTTTAGTCCAAAAATGAAGGGGAAAAAGTGAAATAAACCTCTCTAGCCCACTCAGATAGCCAGAGATTTTCTCGTGTCCACTGTCCCACCCTAACCCCCATCTTTTGTTCCCCTTCTCATCTTCAGTCACCTCCCACCCTCCACTCCTTATCTTCCACCCCTTCCATCTCCAGTCATCTTGCACCCTCCACCACCCTGTCTTCCATCCCCTCTCATCTCCTGTCATCTTCTGCCCTCTGCCCCATCTTCAAACCCCCCTCCCATCTCCAGTTATCTCCTGCCCTTCCCATCTTCCACTCCCTATCCCATCTCGAGTCATCTCCACTCTCCACCCCATCTTCTGCTTCTTCTCCCATCTCTAGTCATCTCCTGTCCTCCCCATCTTCTACTCCCTCTTCCATCTCCAGTCATCTCCACACTCCACCCCATCTTCTGCTCTCTCTCCCATCTCCAGTTATCTCCACCCTCCACTCCCATCTTCCACTCCCTTTCCCATCTCCAGTTATCTACTGCATTCCCCATCTTCCGTTCCCTCTTCCATCTCCAGTAATCTCCACTCTCCACCCCATCTTCCACTCCCTTTCCCATCCCCAGTCATCTCCATACTCCACCCCCATCTTCAGTCATCTCCACCCCATCTTCCACTCCCTCTCCCGTCTCCAGTCATTTCCTACCCTCCCCATCTTCCACTCCCTCTCCCATCTCCAATCATCTCCACTCTATCATTCACTCCCTCTCCCATCTCCAGTTATCTACTGCCCTCCCCATCTTCCACTCTCTCTCTACTATCTCCACCCTTGACACTCATCTTCCACTCCCTCTCCAATCATTTTCTGCCCTCACCATCTTTCACTCCCTCTCCAGTCATTTTCACCCTTTACCACCATCTTCCACTCTCTCCCATCTCCAGTAATCTCCACCCCCTTTATTTTCCATCCCCTCTCCCATCTCCTGTTATTTCCCACCATCCATCCCCATTGAACTATAAAAATTGGATGTCTGCATAGACAAAAACGGCAGTCTTTGAAATACTGGGTTATAAATTTAATCAACTGGCACCACTGTCATCTCCACCCCACTAAATAACTAGACAGAGATACAACTGGAACTGAATGGCCACAGCCATGTGTTTATTATACATGCTATCTTATAGCATGCTGTATAGAGTGACATGTGTATCTGGGAGTCTCATCCCTAGCCCTCATGGCCTTCCCCTACTTGATGGATGACCTTCAAATTTGAGGAAGGTCCAGTTCCCCATTTGGAATGTCCCCCTTGCCATTAGATACTGGCACACCAGAAGAACTCTTCCTTCAACAGTGGGGGTGGGGGTGGGGCATTGGGCCAAAAGTAGAGCCTCTTGTACAGACTGGAAGAGCCCTCCTTCTTGTGGGTAAACTTGATGAGGGCTGGGCATGAGTATCCCGGCCTGACCACCATGCCAAATTAGGAGTACATTGATCAGGCTGGGTGTAGGTACTCCTTCCTCTCCTGTTACTGTTACCATCGAGAGACTCCCAAGTTGCCATGCTTATAATGACTGTGATGGTTAACACTATCTGCATCTGTAACTACAGTACATGATACATTTTAAGTCTAATATTTTTGTAAAGGCAATTCTTTTTAAATATAGTTATTAGGAATTAGTACAGTTGTCCAGAATTGCTTAAATACCCAATAATAGACAAATATAGAATTAAACTATAATACTGAAACTCTAAGACATTCCTAATATAACATAAAGAATGACTGACAAACTGTATTTACAGAAAAGGCCTTATTTCTGCTGTATTTGGTATGTTTCAGTGAGTGGTATTTTTGTTTAACTTTAAAGGTGTCTTATTTAATAAACAAATTATGCAAAAAAAAAGTTGTCTTCTTCACTAAGTTGCAGTGTGAGGAGGTTGCTGTTGTCAAAATGGGAAGTATCAGTGATGTTGAAAGTACTGTAGAACTAGAAACTTTCACTGTAAAAATAATTTCACTATATTCGCTAGAGAGTGTTGTTCAGTGAAATTATTTTTACAGCGAAGATTAGTGTGTGTAAACAGTCTTGTCTTTGCTCATCTTTGCCCTTGTCTTCATCTTTGCCATAACCATCACCACCTCACCACTCCACCTGCATATCATAAAACACCCTAGAGTGCTACATTGAAATGCTTACCTGTCCAGTGTAGCTAGATACTGAGATGTGTTCCAAGTTGATGCCGCACGACAACACCACGCCACCACGCCACTACCATGCCACTCGAGCCCGCACACCAAACGGACTTAATTTATACTTACTGTTTATTGTCCTTACCTCTGTATATTGTCCTTAGCCCTAACTTGCCATGCAGTTCTATGCACACCGCCATCGAGATGGGAGGGACTGAACCCATCCACTATTATTTGGTGCAGAAGCAAAAACAAAAGAAATCCAGGTTTGATTCTCAATTTGACACAATGCCATGAATGCACATGCGGCTCCTCTCCCAGTTTAGTCATCTTCTGTAGCACCATCTTTAGCATCATCAGTTTTTCAGGGTCTGGTATTTCTGCCAATTTTAGTTTATAATCGCTCTTAAATGTTCGCACTGTACTACCGAACGGCATTCATTACTCCATGTTCGGCAGAATATTTTCTGATTTCAAATCGGACTTCAGGCAGATAAACCAAATAGTAGGACCAACATTTCTTGGCAGGTGGAGAGGATGTAGGGCTGAGAAATTGTGCTTGATACCGGCTCTTCCGGGTGAGTTAAGCCACTTGATTAGAGACATCCTACAAGTTGAGTGGTATTGCAGGCAAGAGTTGCATCGATGTGATCAGAGACCCATCAGCACTAAATTATATTGGTGCGATCAAGTGACTAGTATTCAAAGCATGATATAAACTTTACACGCATATTTCTAGTTCTACAGTAACTGACAATGCAAAGGGTGCTGTCCAGGGGCTGCTTTGATGAGCAGTGTATATCTTAGCAACTATCTGAGAGGATTTTCCCCCAGTGCATGTGAGGGAATCATAATATAAAGGAGTTTTGCTGCTTATTTGCCTTGATAAAATTTGAAACTGTTGCCATTTTGTGTTTGACATTTTTAGTGATTTATTGGATGGGAAATTTAATTCCTCTACATAGTGGTGTTCAAAATCACTACACTGTGCTTCACAAATTTCTTCATGAAGACGGGCAGGCTTCACAAAGTGGGTTGAAACACTTTGGAAAGTAAATTCATCCATGAAGAAAACTTGACAATAAATATTTAAAATCTCCTTTATTTAATAATAACTCATTTATTTTTGTATTTATGACTTTGATAACCAGGTAGATGCACTGGTCTAGTGGACCATTTACAGGCATGATCCGGACCAAAGGCAATAGGCAGTACAGTCATTGACAATAACACCAAAAGCAGTGAGTAAATACATACCATGGTCCAGGTAGGTACAAACCAAATAAATACAAAACTCATAAGCATAACAAGGCCAAATAAGTAGATAGTGAGTGCAATCAATGCAATGTACAAAATACATAACATATAAAATATACATGAGACGAAGTAGGCAACAGGAATAGGTGGAAAATAGTAGGCCACGTTAAGGCATATAAGCAGGTAGGAGGAGAAGGTGCTAGTGGGTGGGACATATGCAGTATTCTTTGTCAATGAGCCATGCTTTGAGGTTGTGTTTAAAGCTTAGATGAGTGCTGGAACATCTAAGGGAGATGTGTAGCCCATTCCACAGAGATGGGGCCGCTACTGAGATGACATTCCCACCTATAGTGGTGATGGTTCCAGGTACTGCAAGGGTGGGAGCAGTGGAGGAATGGAGGCTCCTTGCTGGTGTTCTGAAATTGAACAGTGAAGAGAGAGGGGATGAAGTGCCACAATGAAGAGCATCATCCACAAAACAGCCAAGAGAACAGTCTAAACGCCCTTGAAGAGAGAGCCAGGCAGGGGAGCAGTAGAGGTCACAGTTGTGGGTACAGTAAGAGGCCAATAAGGTAAAGCAGCAGATGTTATTGTAGGCTACTGAGCAGGGGCATCATGCAGCCAGAAATTCTGGAGGGGCACAAAATCTCAACCTCTCTAGGGGGGTCCAGGGGCATACCCCGAAAATTTTGAAAAATTGAAGTCAAATAGTACATTTTGGTGACTTTTAGCAGCCCAGAAAGCTGTTCCCCAACAAGCTAAGTGACAGAATACTGATGTAGGTTAGAGAAATTATCAATTGTTTTTGTCCTTTGTTCATTGTACTTAGGGTTACCTTTTGTATTTTTTTAACACTTAGTCAGAACTTGTGCATATTGCGAGTCTTTTATCATAAAAGACTCACATAATACACACGTTCAGTTTTATGATATGTAATCACATAACTACTTAGTCCACTTGTAGCTGATCCATTGACTTCTAAATGACAGGAATTCACTATTTCAATTTTTTTGTCATCATAGTCAACTGTAAATGTTATATTTGAATCATAATGACACGTTATATGTTTTTCCTTTTTTTTTTTATTTATGTAAAATTCTGTACTTTCGGAAAAGCACAGTGACTGAACATCAGCTCGTTCCCAGGTTCGACCATGTTGGGAAGGGTAGATTTTTACAATGAAAATTTCACAGTATACAACTCCCTCCATTCACAGTAAGATAAGTAAGAAAAAATAAATAAAAATAATAATAATAATACAGATACAGATTGGAAACAGTATTTGCAGTAGGACAGGCAGCTATAATTACTGTTTCATATGTTCATTGTGTTACATCAATTGAAATAATCAATCATCATTTTATAACTGATTAGCAGGTAAAGCAAGTATGGTAACAATATAAACATGATACAACAATGCTGCTTTTGACACAGTTTCACATAATGCAAAAGGCTGCTCAACATGAGTAGTAGACTAGTAGTGTGGGCATGTTGCACAATGTGGTAAATCGGTGTAGGAAGTGGCTGCCAGAATGCAGAGGGTGGCAGTAAGATACGTTTGTCCCAGAGTGACGTCATGTGTGACAGATGAAATAGGAGGGTCCATGGTCCTTATCTGGAGGAAATGTGGAGCACCCAATCAGAGGCTTCAGATGCCCTTGGGAGAGAGTGGTGCTCATAGTGTAGTGTGCCAAGGTGGCATGTGTAAATTTGAGTGTAAAAATCATAGCGCTATTCAAAAGTAATATAAGCTGAGAGCTGTGATCTCCCCTCTTCAGGGTTGGACTGGGATACAGAGGACGCACTTGGAAAGAGGATACAAGGGACCACCTGGAAAATCAATGCAGGAGGACCCAGGGTGACACACTCATATCAATATTTCACTTCAGTCTGTTATATTCCCACTCTGTGCTTCCATCTTACATTTATCTACAGTGTCCCAGATACCCCCATTTAATTAGAAAAAAGATGATAGTTTGTATGGTGTCTGGTCCAGAATTAACTATAAGTGTATGGGTTGCAGGGTGAATCTAGGCCCCTCTAGGGAAACACTCCTGATGGTCTAAACAAAGTAAAGGGTTAGCAGGTATGATTCAAAGTTGGGTTAGAGACTCTGAGCCAGACCCGTCTCTGCCTGCTAAAAACAGGTGGGGAAAAAATGCTTGGAATCTCAATTACTCCTCAGGAATGGTCTAATTGTTGGCAGCTTGCACATAATGCCTGTGTGGTCCAGAGGAGCCTTATTATTAAAAACAAAGTTATTCACCTCTGGTATAGAACCCCTTATCAGCTGCACATAATAGGATTGTTACCCCATAACCAATGCTGGAGATGTCAGGCCCCAGGGGCGGATCTACTGCATATAGGATTTAATGTGTTAAAACTCTCTCTGCAAATTATAAGAAATGTAAGATGCATTTGTATGTAAACAATTCCTGCTTTCTGCTGCTACCTTTGTATTTATTCCTCAATAAAAAGATTAATTGTAAAAAGAAAAAAGATGATAAATGCAAGTTTTCAGAGTTTAGAAGGTGACCAGTTACCCAGCTGAGAGGGGCACACCTGGAAATTTCCAGGTATCCAGGTGGGCCAGTCTAACTTTTGTCACCCGCTTGTATGTTGTGGCCACAACAGCTCAGTGGTCGAAGTCGAGGGGTAAAGAAATGGGGGTACTATATTATACAAGTGGAACCATATCACTACAACTTTTTAATGTCTCTTGTAAATGAAGTCTATAAAAACACCACCACTGGTTATCTACCTAAGTGTGTGTGTGTGTGTGTGTGTCACTAGAATACCTACCCAAATAGTCCCACTCCCTATGTGTAACACAGCACTTCAAAGAAACACATTCATCAACTTCCAAAAAAGATTGATCTTTTTCAACAAGTCTGAAACAATGCAGTAAATTGTGAAATGTTATTCAACAATACCTATGTCTATATGTATTACAACTTATGGAATGCTCATATTGTCTTTCCTATGCTGCATTCAGGTGTGAAACAACAAACAGTAAGTCAGGTTTCCTCTACAGTAAGTGTTACACGTTTGCAAAGATGGTGAATTTTGTCCCTGAACTTCTGGTAATCTAGTTTCTGCACAGAGCATGACTGTTTTCGTTCCATGGTGAAGCTACGGTAAAGGCAGCAGGGAGATTTCAGTAATAAGCTTTTAGGGGGGGCACTGACAACAGGGTACTCAAGCAACGAATAAAAAAAATTGGGGGGGATAAAACGAGAACGAGCAGTGCGGGACACAGAGAAATTAATTTGTGTGAGATCAGTACGGGGAAATACTCACTCACGACGAAGGTCACAACGTGCAATGGAATCCGAGTGAGGGACTCTGCTAAAATGTAAATTAGTGAGATACCAGCCTGGGCAAATACAGGCAGCAGTGTGGGGCTGCTCGATGCAGCAAGACGTGGACAGTGCATGAAGGAAAAGAACTAAGGCACTGCAAATTGCCAAGAAGTTTAATAGCAGTAAATTTGCTACCCTACCCTGAACTTGTTACAGTTACTACTGACTACTGAGTCTGACCCACCTTTTTAATTGAGGAGCGACTGCAGTGCGAAAGGATGAAGGAAGCAATCGATTCTTCAAGCAGTCAGCCAGAAATTCCACAAGACTTCCACTGGGCGGGCAGGCTCGTCTTTCTTATTGCCAACAGGACAGACTGATGCTGCAGGTCTCTCTGTGCCTGCGTGCGAGAGGTCAACCGAAGGACTCATCTTGGAAGATCATGGAGGAACGACCGTTCACTGCAGTGCGAGCTACTTTTTCGCGCCTCCGATGTGCAGTGACTTAGCTTGATTGGTGCTTACGTTGGAGTGGACGTGTCACGTGGTAACTGCCTGGCAGCAACCAATCACAGCACCGGTTGTCTCAGACAGTCCGTCTCACTCTCACTGTCTCATTTTACAGGTGCTCAGTCAGTCCCAAATCAAGTCGACTCGCCAGCACACCACAGGCTGCAATCGTGCTAATTGTTCATAATAATAACCCCCGGCCCCCACCCCCCCAGCACCCACCAAAAAGACAATGAAAAACACCACATTATTTGGCAGCCCATGTATGCCATTAAAAAAATAAAAACTCATGATTTTTCCTGTATAGCACTCTCAACAATTTTGGGGGGGCACATGCCCCCTCGGGCCCTATGGGCATGACTCCTCTGCTACTGAGAGTCTAGACGAAAGAGAGGCAGAGGTTCTAAACTAAATAGCCATGCCATCTCTCTCCCAATACTTGAGGTACAGCATCAGCATGGAGACGGAGATGTTTGCAGATCATTGGCAGGAAGTCATAGGGAAGCGCACAGCTTGGTTTGGCTTTTCATTTGTCAGACAGTGAGGGATCATCTTGATTTCTGACTCTGAGTCTATCTGATATTAAAAATTTGCAACACAATGTGTTTTAAAAAGGTAATACAGTATATTTCATTATGGAGTCATTTTCCATTAAACAACCTGCTTCCACATCATCCATCTCTGTCTGAGTTTCTGGATCCTATTAAATTGCTCTGAATGTATTGCCGAGAAGGCAGAGGTCCAACTTAGTAAACCAAGGCTGTTTAAAAGCTTTACCACAGAACTTTTTCAGTTTGACAATTCAAGGAAACTTTGCCAGTGGAGTTTAACTTCGCAATATTTCTAACCTCACCCTCACATAGATACAAATTGGATCCGATTTCCCTCCTCAAGAAATATTATGGACAGTGGGATGTTGTTCCCTTCATCATGCATTGAATTGAGACCAGTGCTGGAGGAGGCAAGCCTAGAGATTCTTCTCACTCTTCAGTCTCTTTCTATCACCATGATTAGGAGCAGAAACCCGTGGAATGGTGATGGGCTGCATAGACAACCTGACTGCATTATATCTGCCTTCCTTCCTCATAGTGATGTCAGAAACTGGAGTGACAGACTGCTTGGAGAACCCAATCTTATAATCTCTTCACTATGCCAGTGGTAAGAGCATTCACAGGCAGGGAGAGGTGCCTCTCAATGACCCTTCCCTCCAATCTATCTCCAGTTCCTCAAGTAGTAACAGCAGTAACCAAGGGAAGGGGGCTGAAGAAAAACTCATGATGCATGTACCTTCCAATGTCCTCCCATACTGACAATTGAAGCACAGATTCTGGGACACTGGGGCAATAGTGGCTGCATACACAGAATCCCACTATGCAATCCTCCCAGCTGCCCACAGCAATTTCTCCACCAACAAGAGCCTTCATTGGTGCAATTTTTCTGTGTGTGTGTGTGTGTGTGTGTGTGTGTGGGGAGGCTGTACATGAATTATGATGTCTCAGTCCTCAAAGATCTTCTCCAGCAAATGCAGGAGAAGCTGAGATGTGTTCCATCTTGGAACTACATTTGAGCTCAACCTAAAAAGATCCCAGTACTGCACCCTGTTTATCCACTCCCCAAGGTTTTTGAGGGTCTCAGTCATATCTCTCTGGCTCTCATGTTCTCCAAGGATGTTAAGGATCTTCAGCATTTCCTTGCAGTACTTCCCTGCTGCCCCTGTACCACCTTGGTTCCCTGCTTGAGGGGTTGTCCCACCAAAACTGGCTGAAAACTCCTTTTTTCCCCATCTTCAACTGAGGACCGGGATGGGACCCATTATGCACATCGGCACCTTAATCTCCTGTAGAACTTTTCTCTCCCTCTCTCCCTGGATTAATATAGAGCTGGTGATTGGAGATGGGGTGCCACTAGACACCAGGGAAACATTTATTTAATAGGGGGCCAGTGATCAGAGGATGGGAGCTGCCACTAGATGCCAAGGAATCATTCAATTAAAATGGGGACAGCGATCAGAGGGTGGGGGGTGCCACTAGACACCAGGAAAACATTCAGTTAATATGGGGTCAGTGATCAGAGGGTGGGGGGTGATACTAGACACCAGAGAAACATTTATTTAATAGGGGTCCAGAAATCAGAGTGTGGGGAGTGCCACTAGACACCAGGGAAACATTAAATTAATGTGGGACCAGTGATCGAAGGTCGGTGGTGCCACTAGACACCACAGAAACATTTATATGTGGTCAGTGATTGGAGGGTACGGGGTGGCACTAGACACCAGGGAAACATTGATTTAATAGGGGGCCAGTGATCAGAATGTGGGAGGTGCCACTAGGTGCCAGGGAAACACTGAGTTAATAACAGACTGGTGATTGGAGGGTGGGGGATGCCACTAGACATCAGGGGAAACATTCAATTAATATGGGGCTGATGACTGGAGGGTCGGGGGTGCCACTAGACACCAGTAAAATATTATATAAATATGGGGCCAGAAGGGAGGGTGGGGGTTGCCACTAGACACCAAAGAGGAAAACATTAAATTAACATGGGCCAGTGATACACAATTCATACATTCATTTGGCAGTTCAGTGATACACTGAACTGTGGAATGACTGTATGAATTACGGATTCAATGTTTTAAATTGCCAAAAGAAATTCCACAGAACTGACCACTGATAGTGATCAGTTCTGTGGAATTTTCTTCCACAGTTTAGTTCATTAATCCACAGTTCCTACATTTACTCTGCTGTTCTATGTTGGAATTTTGATGAAAGTTGCCGAAATGATTTCCAAGCTTTCATAGAAGCTTGACTTCCTTGCAAATTCTGCTGGTGGAAGTTTATTCTCACACAGCACTAACTCGTATACATTTCTATCTTTACCTCACTAACTAGCCTTGCCTTTTGCTCTACTAAAACATGCAGGCAAGCATTAAGGCATTGACCAATGACTTTATTTTTGCATCAATTGTAGTAGTCTGACTATTATGGCAGTACAATTCTTCACTGAACACAAATTAAATCAACAGTTAATAAGCAAAACATTTGCCTTGCACAGACCAGTCCAGTATAGTTGGTACACAAACCAGTATGATTAGCACAGGTCAAAGAAATATGCAGTACATTCACTAAAATAACACCAGCAGAGTAACCCCTTAATTGCCTTTGGATGCACACTGTATGTCCTGGACTTGTGTGCTTTTATTTTAAATGGGAAAAACAATGTTCACAAGATTGAACTGCAGGGTAAGGAATAAAATAGATCCCCTATACCAGACATAAGAAGTAATGGAGAACTGGTGGGTATCCAGTGAGGATGGTGGCAGAGTATGAGTGATTGTCAAAATGGCGACTCATAATCAGTGCTTTCCTCCTGGGCTACCCTGGAAGTATAGCAACTCTACGCGAACACGAGGGTACTACAGGGTGACAGGAAGGGGGGATAGTGAGAGGAAGGGGAGGGACAGGGAAGGGGGACTGGTGTGCCTGCTGCTGCTGAGCTAACCATGTGGTGTGGTGGTGTGGGTGGCTAGCTCAGGTGCAGTAGATGCAGGGTTCAGGACAGGGTGCAGGAATATTTTGCCACTGACTGCGGCTATGGCACTTAATTTTTTTTTTGGTGCAGGGATTTTGCCCCCTTCCCAACATGTACCCTCCTGGAGCTGAGAATCCATATTCAGGGTGGTGCGTGGGGCAAAGTCCACTGCAAGGGGGGGCTGTGGGGGGTGCAGCAAAAACACTTTTTTGAATGTCGGGTCGCCTGGGAGTGTATATCGGCAATTTGCTTTTCAGCAATATGCACGCGTCATAATCGTGATTGATATTTTGTGGTCGCTATTATGACATGGAACTGAACTGGTGTAGCTTTATTCACCTATATTTCAAGACACACCTACCCCCAACCATATAAAGTTGAAACTAGGAAGGATTGTCTAGCCCTCTTTTCCGGTCAACAAGAGGTACATTGACATAGCATATTACCATATACAAATGCCAATGTAGCAGCCCCTACAAAAAATAAGAAACACAGTAAGGAGTTCATTCCTAAAAGGAACTTCAAACTACCCCTTAGTTCCAGAAAAGCAGCTTAGTCACACAGATATTTTCTTAAAAATACATACATACATAGTTGCCAGCAGATTAGGCTCAATGGTCTATCATGTCTGCCTGATACAGCTCACTGGTAGTGTACAGTAGCTGCTCTAGCTCCCTCCATTAATTCCCCCCTCACTCCCCACTCCCTTCCCTGTATATCTCTGGTGCTCACCATACCTCCAAAATGATAAGTTTATTTTCTATTCAACAGTAATGCAGCCCTAGATTTCTTTATAAATAACTTCCTATCAACAGCAAATAAGCACGCCCCACTGAAAAAACTCAGGGTAAAAGGTCAGGACACTAGGTGGTTATCCCGGGATCTCAAAAACTCATGCAGGAAAGAGACAGGGTGTGGGGGAAAGTTAAATCCACAAATCTACCCAAGGCCTGGCAGAGCTACAGGGAATTATGAAATAAGTGTAAGAGAGAGCTAAAAACAGCTAAAAGATGATACATCAGAGATCTCCAAAAGAGAAATTTCTCTGACCCAAGAGAATTCTGGTCACAAATCAACACCTTAAGCAAGGGTAGTCCCGCCTCTGGCAACTGTGTTATAATAGCCAGCGATGCTCACCTTAAAAAGCCTGTGGATGCTGCTAATACAATTAACTCGTATTTCACTGACCTAAATAAGTTCAAGACTCCCCACACAGGGGCACCCTTACCCACGCTACCTAATGCTAATACTACTCCCCCCTCTCTGAACATCCATCTTAAACTGCTATCAAAAGATGTGGTCCTAAATCTACTTAGGAATATAGAACCCCATGGCTCAACTGGGTATGGCAAGCTAGAACCATGATTGCTCAAGACTGCAGCCCCAGCCACAGCTACTCCAGTCTCATGGTTGCTCAACAGATCACTCTTAGAATGTAAAGTCCCAACACTCTGGAAAGTGGCCCTGGTTACACCGATCCATAAAGGTGGATCATGTGAACGTGTTGAAAACTATCGTCCCATATCAATCCTCTCTGTCCTAAGCAAGGTATTAGAGAGGGCTGTATATAACCTAATAACAGAATATATTGAGAGGAATAACATATTTATGTCTAGACGTGGATTTGACGTGGAAACTTTGTAAAAGAGCCCCTGGCTCAAAGGTGTATCTGATTCCCTTAAATAAATAAAAAAATAGACAACATGGTTTTAGAAAACAACCATGACATGGACACTACCCTTGTCTGCCTCATTGATCATATCTTCACAGCTCTTGATAAAGGCCAGCTCAGCGGTTCAGTTTTCATTGACCTCACCAAGACCTTCGACCTAGTGGACCATCAGTTGCTCCTAGCGAAACTCCAACTAGTAGGCCTAGACTGTCTGACAGTTCAGTTGTTTACTGACTACCTTCAGGGAAGATCCCAATTTGTCAGATGGCAGGGTGCCCAATCTGAAAATTGCCCAATTCTTGATGGGATCCCCCAGGGGTCCATCTTGGGGCTCTTATTATTCTCTGTTTTCATAAATGACATGCCGAGTCACTGTGGTAAAGCAAATATTATCCTATATGCAGATGATGCTATGCTATATAGGACCTCCAAGTACACAGGCTCTTGAACAATTCTTTGACAAATGACCTGCAACTTCTCGAGGGTTGGTTAGCAACAAACTTGTGCTGAATGAGAAAAAACACTAAGGCTATACTGTTCGGCCTCCAAGTCTAGGACCTGACAGAGCCTCAATCCTGACTCCCAGTCTCTGGAATGGCACAAAGGTTGAGGTAGTAAAAACAATAAAGTACCTGGGCATTACCTCAGACCAGAACTGGACTTTCAAGGCACATATTGAACAGCTGACCAAGAATGTGAATAAGAAACTTGATCTATTATACCACCTCAGCCCTTTCCTTACTCAAGACTCCTGGGCTAAGGATTGCAACGGGCACCCTGCTACTCACCCTGCTGTATGGATCACCAGTGCCTCTCATGGCAAAAGGTGGGGAAATGCAAAAATGTAGTACCCTTTATCACAGGGTGATCTGGTTTGCTATAGGGGTTAACCACAGGAGCATCACGGCCAGGCGCTCCAAGCCCTGTCATAGCCAACATTGGAAGGGTGACTTGTATACCCATCCTTATGCCTAGTTTACAAGCTCAGGTTGGATAATGCCCCCCAAAGCCTGGCTGAAATGATATCTGCTAAGCAAAACAGCAGGCCCCTCTGATCCGCAAGCTGTCAGCTCCTCTATGTGCCTAAAGCCAGGTCATCACAGGGACAGAGGTTGTTCTTTGCCAGCATCCCGCCTCTCTGGAATGCATTTCCAGAAAATGTCCAGGTATGTAGTTCTCTCAGTGGGCTCACAAAAGGACTTAAGGCTCACCTGTCAGAGCTTAACCAATGCACTTGATACCACTGAAATATTGAAAGTCCTCATTTCGAACTGTATTTGCCTGTAACCATGAATGTTACCCAATGAACTAACATACGTTGAGTGTTAAGTGTCGAAATGTAAACAGTAACTGTAATATGAACATTGTTATGTGTGAAATTCACTGATCCATGTTCTCTGCAATACTGATTGTTCTATAATGTGCATATTTAAGGATTGTCTGCCTGCAAAGTGTGCAATTCTATGGAACATTTATCTGTAATTAATTTTGGGTCGCCCCTGAAAAAGGGACTGTCATGGTTTCAGTGGGTCTACCCATTACCAAAATTAAAATAAATAAATAAACAAAGCTCTTCTTCAGGGATTGCACTATGTGAAAGGCAAAATATTCTATTCACATATAGTATTAAATCGTTATGTTACTGAACTGAAGACTTCTTAATTCTATTTATATAAAAATAATGCTCATTGTGTTAAATAGGTATCAATTCATATATTTCTGCTAATTCATGTTTTGCACCCAGCTAGTACCATTACCCTCCATCTCTTGTACTGAATAAAAAAAAAATTTCAAGTAGATTTTTTATCTAACAACCCTCTGTCTCACCTTTCCAGGTGCAAGGGCCCTTGGGGTCCACACTACACACACCTCTGAAGGGGCTGGCCTGGGTTTAGTAGTAGAGCAAAGAAATGGCATGGTGGCTCCACCTGGGGCAATGGCAGAGAATACCTGTGAGAAAATTGCAGGTTACCACCCCCCAGGAAAATACATAAGCTGCCCCCAAAGACACTTCCCCACACAGCATACAAGTCCCCTTTTCTGCAGTGATTCACAATACCAGCATATCACATGAACAAATAACAAGATTTATTAAGGGGAGGGGAAAGGGGGAAAACAGCACAGTAACAGTAACAACTGGCTCAAACAATGTTACCCCACACAGTTTCCCACCTCCCACCTGTGGGTGCACCCGACTTTCCACTGGCAGCTGATAAGTGTCCTTAGTCCCTTTCGATGGGTTCCACATCATGGTGTAGACTTTAACGCTAGAGATCTTTTGTCAGGATCCAAAATACTTTAAACAGTGCAAACAAGGAAACTTCAAGTCTGGGCATAGCTTGTTTAGGCAAGGCAAGGCAAATTTTATTTAAAAGGATGCCCATCCTGGAGGCTCTGGGCACCGTACATCAATCAAATAAAAACAACACAACACGATACAATCAGTAAAATATACAACTCCAAACAATTAAAACATAATTTACTACACAATTTGTTTCATTCTCTAAAGCTTAAATAAACGTTAAAAAATTAAACAATATAAACTATAAAACATAGAGAATGCCTGATCGAATAAAAATGTCTTTAGTCGGGCCTTAAAAACCTCAACAGACGGGGCTTCCCTAACAACTATAGGAAGCGAATTCCACAGGACGGGGCCGAAATGCTCTGTCGCCTGCAGTTCTTAACCTCGTCCTGGGAATCCAAGGAGGCCCCGAGAGAACGAGGGAACGGACCGAGACAGCAGGTGTAAGAAGGTCATTCAGGTAGCCAGGGCCCAGGCTGTGTAGGGCCTTAAAGGTGAGCAAACCGACCTTAAAGAGGACCCTCCACCTAGCTGGCAACCAGTGCAGATAATGCTTTTGCAGAGTAATATGGTGACAGTATTTAGATTGTCCTGTCATCAACTACAGCCAAGATTCTGCACCAACTGTAGTCGGCGCAGGGTACTCCCAGAGATCTCGAGATAGAGTGCATTACAGTAGTCAAGCCTGGACATCACAAAGGCATGTACCAAAGTGGGGAGGTCCAGAGGCGGAACTAAAGGCTTGATCCTGGCGATATTCCTCAGATGATAAAAACTAGTACATACAACGGAAGACACCTGAAATTCAAGTGTCAAACCACTGTCAAGAATAACACCCAGATCACGCACCCTAGAGGAGGCCTTCAATGGTACAGAGCCAAGGCAAAGTCATGTCTCTGCACCAGAGGCCAACCTATCATGTCCTCTGTTTGACTCCACCACCAGTACCTCAGTCTTACTGGGGTTAAGTCGCAACCAACTGGAGGCCATCCAGTCACTGATTTCAGCAAGGCAGCTGTTAAGCACTTCTACTGCACAAGATGTTCCAGGGGCAAAATAAAAGTACAGCTGGGTATTATCAGCATAGCAGTGAAAACCTAAGCTGTACTTCCTAATGAGCTCTCCCAGAGGTGGCATGTACACAGCAAATAACATCGGTGACAAGACCGAACCCTGGGGAACTCCGCACCACAGGTGGTCAGGGGAGGAGGAGAAATTCCCCATCACTACCCTCTGCACAGTTCTGCCCAGGACCTAACCCTCTAATCCTATCTAGCTAGCTAATAATAGCTCCTCTGTGCTGCAGCCCAGAGGTACTTACAGTTTTGAAGATCAAAGAGGGGCTTTCAGCAGGCTGAATTTGGTGCGGTGCCATGGAGGTAGCTTGTTGGTGGTGCACCACAGCAGCAGCAGGGCTGATTCAAAGAAGCTGAAGAATGGTGGTTTTCACTTACCTGGACTTGCCAGCTTTGCCTCTGAGGCCTTTGTAGACAGTATCCACCAGGCAGGCCTCTCACCATGTTCCTCACTGGTCATCTTCTCCATTGGTCTAGGGACAGGGCAGGATTAGTCCCCTAGACTTACAGCTTGCCACACATCTCAAAACAGCAGTGTAGCTGGGCTTTGGCTCAGTCTCTAGACCAGCAATCACACCTTGTCTTCTCTATGCACAGCTGTGGCTAGGCTCTGGCTCAGTCTCTAGCCTCAGCACACACACAGTCTCTCAGGCTTACAGCACTTAAGAGTCTCAAATAACACTTTCCCCACTGGGGGGGTGAAGGGACACTATTGCTCACAAGGATCTCAAGCTGCAGGGGCTTTCAGTTTTACAAATGCCCTCATAGACTTTGCGTTATCTCTCTCTGCAATACTGGTCTCTCTCCCTGGCTGAGATTCCACATTCTTTTTCTCTGCGGTGAATTCCCAGAATCTTAGCTCCTGGCTGCTGAATTTCAAAACTCTCTTTGCTGTGCAGCAAAACATCAATCTCTCCCTCTCTGCAGCAGCTGGACATCTTAGGTGCTCACCAGGGTTGCAGACACTGGAGCTGAACTGGCCATTGAGGTCTGAGGGCAGGTATTGGGCTAGGGTAGCCTACAGCAGTCTCTCCTGCACTCTGCTCTCTTGGAAATCCCAAAACAAATCTCCCTTTTGGTGGACTATGCAGCAGTATGTATATATTTTTACAATCCCAAAAACTGATTGACTGCTGTTCTCCTGGGCAAATCTGGTGCCCTTTCACATTTTACCCAGCGACCCCCACTGTACCAAAGTCCATTAGGGCCACCATATTTGTTTATATGCAGTCCCAATATAGCCCACTCTTTATTATTTATGCCGTTAACACATTAAGGCCACAGAAGCTCTTTGAGAGTTCCACCCCTTGTGGCTTGTATACTCTTAGCACTGCATCCTGGGCCTTTCTAAGCAAAATCAAGCCATAATCAGCATGCCACAAACAAATGTGAATACCTCTTGAATCGTAAGTGCTACACACAAAGTATGAGTGGCAAAGTTGTTCAGCACAAACTTATCTTTCTAACAGTGCTATTCAATTAATTATAAGTAATTCCTATTTTGTTCTATATTAGTTTAAATAGCAAAAAAAGTGTTTTCCAATAAAAAAGGCAACATAAACCAGGGAAAATATGTAATCTTTCAACACCAAATTAAGCATACATATATTACATGGATGTACAGAATTATTTTTGTACTAAAAAACAATTTTTCTAATATGATACATGTATTTTTTCTATTTTATTCAAGGTGGCTAGGTGAGGCTTAAGAGACAAATGTCAGCCCTACACACCATACCATACAAAAATGTCAATGTCTTCTAAAGTATATGTGACAGACACATAATATCAGGGCAAAGTTGTTCAGCATAGAATTACTCTTCAAACGATGCCATTCAGTCAATTTTACTCACTTCAGTTTGTGAAATATTTAAGTTTTAAGCAATGACGCCCTCAGTTGTCTTAAGTCCTCAGCCGCATAAAGTGCAGGACATCTGGAGGTGTTAAAGACCTCAGAAAAATATTTTCTGCTGCCACCTACAGGCATCTTTGGGCCTTAATGAGTTAAGAGGGCTGAAACCTCTCATACCCATGCCCAGAAGCACTCCGTTTGCATTCCACCCAATCCCCGACTCCGTTGCCTGCCCTAGCACATCCAGAAACACACTAATGGAGCCGTGGCTTCTTAATTCTGACTCCTGGGCAGCCACGCATGCTCAGTGGGTTGTGGGCAACCATCTTGTTTATTTACATTTCTTTCCAGTGCTGCGCTATCTCCCGGGACTGCCAGAACCCTCCCAGACTTGCCCAAAGGCAGAAAACAGGATTGGACCTCAGACCCACTCTGAACATGCTCTGAGGACCCGATAAATTGGCACCCATATCTGCAGGGAACAATGGGGCACCACAGGACTGGATCCCACCTAGAGCACCTGGAGGGACAGTGATGGGACCACAGCCCACAAGGTAAGCCCCACAGAGGAGGGGAGGCTTACACTTGTAATAGACATTTAAATTATGTACCTGTTTTTGACAGATTTGATTCTTCAGGCTGTGAAATCATATTACCATCCCATAGCTGTCATATTGATTGATTTTATTTTATTTAAAACACATTTTACCAGGTAAATAAGCAGAGTCCAGAGTGTTCATTTCCAGCTGTGACATGGGGGATGGAGGGGAAAGGTGAAAGGGAAAAATACAGTCACATACATATTTCATAATTATAGTATACCGTTCAAGGTATTAGTGATACAATGTACACTGTGCAACAATAGCGCAGTTACAGTAACAATCAGAACAATAAGACCCCACTGACTGAATTAATAATAATAATAAAATTTATTTATATAGCTCAATTCGACAAGTATCAAAGCGCTGTACAGAGATTAAAACACGAATAAACATTAAATAACTAAAAAATCAACTAGAGTATGCACAACTCTAGATGGCATGCCCTAGATTATGCCTGCAGCTGCAGCAAGGTTCAGTGCAGATGGCCTGGAGTTACAGTGGCATAGAGATCACATTGGGAATAGCAGTGAGAATACACTAGTCCCTTATTTGACTGGCAAAACACAGGTTCATGCAGACCCAGAATACAGTGGCAGGACAATGACTGGTGTGAGCAGAGGATGGTTATCAGGGGAAGCTGGGGCATGACATTGAGGAGAAATGCTGATCCTTGACAAATTTCTTGCCTTAAAGTAGGTAGGAGATGAGGTGATGTTGGCAGGATCACTGTTCCAGGTGGAGAAGACCCTATAGGAGATCACAGCATCACCTAGGTTGCACCTGCATCTAGGGGGTGAGGAACTGGCAGCCATCCTTAGACCTAAGTGAGTAGGTTAAGTAAGTGGCTAAGGAAAATAGTTCCGAGAGATAGCTCAGGAGTCTCCCAGACCAGTACCTACCACTCACTAGAGATGTGTTCAGTGAGTGTTATGTCAAGGGAGGCACCCTCACAAGTTCATTTTATATTGTGAAGTGGTGTGTCCTGGGGGTAAGCCAGAATGAATACTGACAACAACTGCTATACTGTAAATTATAAATACACTTTCTTGTCTATCTTATTTTGTATTGTGTTCACAATTCAACATGTTATGGTAAATTAAAGCACATGTATTTATGAAGCTCGTCTCTAGTCCTTTTTCTTTATACACTATCTTTTAAAAGTACTGTAACAGACAGCATATACTTTCACTCTTAAACACTCAGAAAGCATTTCAAAAAGCAGCATATTAGGGTTTGTAGTGCACAGAATGCAAACCCCACAAAATCTGGAAATATACTGTTAGGCTGTCCCGTAGAACTCTCCTGTTCTGTCTCATTCCCTTACCTTCATAAGTGAAGACCAGTATACAGTTGCAAAGGCTGTGCATCAGTAGTCTGCTACCTCATACAGGGCCTATTTATTTAAAGTTGGTGAATAGCAACCCTAATCACACCCCCTCCCCCGTAAAGGAACAGTATGCAATAAGTCCAAACTGATGCTACAGTACATAGATGCACTTTACCAACCCTCCTGGGCTGAGCTCAAACTCCCACCCCCACTGCATTGCTGCTTCTGGTACTTTGCCACATCCAATTAGTGACCACCACATGGCATGTCAGAAAAATCTGTTGTCCCTTTCTTCACCAAATTGCATCTCATCCAGGTCTCTCCAGTTGCTAAACAACAATGCTTTACTGAACAACTTTGCTGCAACAGGTTGGTCATCCCTCCTTTCTGCATCTGACATTGATGTGGCCCTTGTGCTATTCATCTCTAAATTATACAATGGGGTAAATCCAAAGAAGTGAATCCGACAATCTGATTGGTTGACTGGCACCTTTTCAGTGTGATAAATCCTCCAGTGTACCCACTGGAAAAGGTGCCAGCCAACCCAAAACCCATACCATGCTTAAAAAATCACTCTGATGGCAAAACATCAAATAGACCGCTGCCATTTGCATTTGCCGCTTACTGATAGATCCAAGGGAAATTCAAACAAAATGAATATGCTTTCCATCTAACACATACGGATGTGCTAGAAACAATATTCAGTGTCCAAAATGAGCCATCCAACACTAAAATCTTACCTGCACATATAGTTCTAGATCCTCCATCGGCACCGTGACTCAGACACCCACTTCAAACACGCCGTAGAAAATAACGATGCCACAGCTCAAGTCAGCTCGAGCACTCATGACCAACCACTAGCCACTGTTCATGGGCAGTCCCCTGCTTCAGACTACTTTTATAGGCATAACAATATATACAAAAAGTTAACAAAAATGTGTAAAAACCCAAGCTAAAAAAATAAAAAAAAAATTTTTAAAAATGTTTGCCATTGCATTAGTAATATACCCTCTAGGGAGGGTACATGTATTTACCACTTCTGATGTGGTTAAGTCACTCAGCTATGCTTCATGACCAAACCACACCAGCCGTGGTAAATCCTCCCATATACCTACACCCTGGAGGGATATATTGCTTAATTCTCCTCCATCAGGGACAAACACACTCCCTTAGGAATCCAGAGTAAAAACTTCCCACCACCTCTGGGTTACCACAGGAATCATCGCTCTGTGCAAGTTCTGAGACCTTGTGTGTACCTGTTGCAAATCATCCCACTCCTTTCCTGACCTAATCTCTTACAGGCCACTGATGAACAGCTGTGCAAAAACTGTCCATGATAAAAAATTGCACTATTTCAAGGCCAGCCTCCAGAAAAACCTGAACTCACCAGTTAAATTCTGGAAGGTCATCCACTCCCTTTTCAACTCTCCTGCTCAGTCCACTATCCAATCCTCATGGTTAATGGTTCACCTGTGTCTGACCCTACCTCCATTGTTGCTCATTTCAATTAGTTCTTCACAGCCTGTGCCCTCCCTCTTCCCTCCTCCTCCCTCCACCCCTCACTGGGTTTTCACTTCCCACTAGGTCACTATCCAGGAAACTCTTCTTGCCCTTTACTCCCTCAAGCCATCAAAGTCCAGCCCTGATGGTCTGGACCCCAAGCTGCTCCACCTCTCAGTTCCTGCCATTACAGCTCCTTTTACTCACCTAATCAATCTTTCCTTCTCCATCAGTGCTATTCCTCAATCCTGGAAGTTGGACAAAGTTATTCCACTTCACAAAGGGGGTGACCCCTCCTCCGCTGTCAACTTCTGTCCCATCTACCTCCTCTCCTTCCTCTCAAAGCTGCAAGAGAAAATGGTCCACTCTAGTCTCCTAGACTTCCGTTCATCCTCCAATTTCCTCTCACTTTTCCTGTCTGGTTTCTGAAAGCAGCATTCCACCTCTCCTTCTTGCTGGATGTGACTGATTCTGTCCTCTCAAAGACGGATCGGGGCAGATCACAACTGCTGAATCAATCAGGCCAAAGCCAGCAATTCCATTCCCATCCACTCCTGCTGGACAAGCAGAGCTCTGCTCACCTCTCAGCTCCCAGTGTTGCTGGGCTCCACTCCTATCTGACAGGCTGACAACAATCAGAATCAGTTGGAGGCATCATGTCACCTCCACTTCCTATCCAGGCTGGGTTCCTCAGGGCTCCATCCTGGGTCCCATCCTATTCTCCATTTTTCTGAATGGCCCCTCCTCTGCATAGGGTAACTCGCATATCCACATGTATGCAGATGACAGTCGTTTTCATCTATGGTCCCTCCACTGCAGCTGTGGAAAACCTACTCCAACAGGACTTCAGCAACATTCTGTACTGTTTCCAATCTGACCAAGTCAAAGTCAACATTAAGAAAAAAATATGACCTTTAGTACCAGTCAGAAACTGTCACAAAATTCAAAGGTTAGGGGGGTTACAAGGTTCACACAATGTTGTTGTGTGCTCCACACACAAGTGAGGGTAACAAATGGATTTCTATGAGGTAACAACAGCTCTTTTTTACTGAGTTGTTCTGAATTAAATTGTGCACTGTTTTAACTGGCCATTTATCCTGACAGGACAGAATGTCTGTTTAAATTTTTTCGTAAAAGAGATTCACACAACTTTTGAATCACAGTGCAGACAGGTATAGGCAGTTGCTCAGTTACAGGGAATAAGGCATTGAGCATTTGTATAAAGCAATGCACTGAATGGTGGCAGTGGCAATATCATTTGCAGTTTAACATACTATTGCTGTTGTGATGTAAACAGGCATTTATGAGCATTCATTGTTTTTTTGTAGACATAATTAGAACAATATCAGAAGCTATAAATTGTGAAGCTAATACAAAAGTATATGGTAATGGACTACTGTATAAAATTATTTTAATAATTACAATAATATTGCTTACAAAATATTTTCATTAAAATCATTTGTTTTATTACAACTTTGAAAGTAAATCCCCCTTGATAAAGCTCAGTACAAGGAGTGAAAGGTTGGGGAAAAGTAAACAAACACTTTGAAGCAAATTTCTGCAGTGAGCAGTGTTTTTCTGTGAGAAAAAACCTTGCAACAACTCCCCCTCTTTTGAATTTGGCAACTGATTAATATACTGGTGGGGAGAGCAGAAGACATTTTTTAAGCACCATTCTCCATAGATTACACAAATGAGCAGTCAGAAACTGGCCAGACTCATTACCTCCCACCCCTATTTTCACCACTCTGAATGGCATGCCTCTTAAATCAGTTCAGTCCATTAAGTGCCTTTGAATGTGGCTTCACAGTAAGCTAGACTTCTCAGCACACATCACTGCCATCCATTCAAAACTATGTGTCAAGCTTGGTGCCCTCTACCACAAGAAAGACTACTTATTACCACATGTACACAGGGAGTTTCTTATCAAGATGGTGCTCCCTGTTTTCCACTATGCAGATGTGGTCTATGGCACAGCTTCTTCCACTACTCTTGCCATATTGGACACTCTCTGCAGTTCCTTCTGCCACTTTGCTACAACCCACCCCCACTTCGCCCTCCACTGTTTACTGTTGTCATCCCTGTCTATGCATCCCCCATTTGCATTTATGTTACCAGACTCATTCTGCCTCCTTCATGTCCAAAAATTATTTTGGCTCCCTTCCTTCTTACCTCTCCTTTCCAAACTTCCCCCAGCTTTCAGCTCTGTCTGTTCCAGTGACCATCACAGTTTTGCCATTCCTCACACGCCACTCCTCTGCTGGGAAACCTGCCTGCTCCTATTGACTTCCCTCACGCTGGGACCAACTTCCCTTCTCCCTCCATCTCTCTCCTTCCCTTAACTCACTTAGCAACTAGATGAAATTCCAACCTCTTCCCAACTGTTCCTGTCTCCCTTCCTCCTGACACTTCCCTGACCAAGCCTAAACCATTCTGGTTCAGCATCTGGATGGGTTTCTGCACCTGGACTTTACTTCCACACTACTTCAGTTCCCCACCCTTTATGACTTCAGACAATTTAACTTGCCTTCTGGTCATCCATCTTATGACAATTTTGTTTTCATTCACCGTGTGCTGCTTCCATTGCTGCATATCCATTTGTAAGATGTTATTGAGCTGTACTGCCCTTTATTCTATGTATGCACAAGTTTTTGAATATGTATTTATTTCTAATTTGTACTAACTTACTATAAATGCTGTGTTTACTGTTTTGCTACTTTGATTTATGCTGCTGGGTTGCACCTGGAAATGAGCCTCAGCTCAGTGTGCCTCTCCAATTTTCAAAATAATAAATAAATACTGTGATATGTAATAAATATACTATGAACTGTATTTCTATAATTATGATTCTTTTGGATGCACAGCTAAAGAAGTGTGCATGCATTTGTAACATTTGTGTTACAGATTAGGTAGTGAATACTTGTAATTTCTATAGAAGGTTAGAAACAGTTGCACTAATATTATTGCATTATATGGATGGAAATATGTTACCGCTATATACATATACCTCTACCAAGCGTTTGCATTTTTACCTACTAGGAATCTGTAGTGGATGTAAGTCAGAAAATGATGTTTCAACCATCACAGATGAGACTGATTACATAATACTGCATATCTATTCCACTGTACATGTCTGTTATTATGAAGAAGGAATGTATTGTTATTTTATGAAACTGCTGTTCTCTAATTTTAAATTATATTCTGTCATATGATACCATATAGCTATACATATTTTTAAATAAACTGAACATTAAATCAAATGTGTCATAAATTTGCTTCTGTATATTTTTTATATTAAATCACATTATATCTTATGATGTTATACATGGTTTTCAAATCAATACAACTTTGAACCAATTCTGTGATTACTTTACAAAAAATAAAATATTGACCGAGTTATGTGGTTACTTTGAAAGTTAATGTTCAACTTTTACAAAGTTACATAAGTCTGCTCAATTTTATACCACAATTTTGAACCTCTAGGATAACCTTTGATCAAAATCATAGTAACATTAATGTATTCATAAAGAAATTGAAGATTCAGCTAGTACAGTGGTAGTTATACAAAAGAGTAACAGTAATACAATATAATGTAGTTGTGATAAAAAAAAATACTGTGGTATACCGCAATTGAGGTAAAAAAAAAAACACGAATAACACTTATTTGTTTTTTACTGCAACTGCAATATATTGTGGTAATTTTCTTTGCCACAGCTGCATTATACTGCATTACCATTAAACTTTTGAATAACTACCACTATAGCTTATAGAATCTAGTTGTCAATTATTTTGGAAAAGCACCATTACTGTATTAAACACTTAAAACTTACTTCATGAACAAATAATCAATTGATCAGTAACTTTCTAAATCTAGTGGTCAGACAAATTCTTGCACCCTAATTACAAACTTAGGGTCAGGGAAGGGGTGGTGATTAGGGTTGCTATGCACCAATTTTAAATATATAGGTCCTGTATGAGGTAGCAGACCACTGATACACAACCTTAGTAGGTGCATACTGGTCTTCACTTATGAAGGTAGGGGACAGGAGAGTTCTACATGACAACCCCAATAATATAATTCCAAACTTTGTGGGGTTTGCATTATGTGCACTAGCAACCTTAAAGGGACATCACAACCTTTTTTGCATCATATTATTTTTAGGTAAAACCCCACATTTTATGATTGATTGCTTTCTCTAAAATTCATTGATATTGCTGGTTGTTTCATCTATCTGGTTGCTTATTAGAACCAAAATGCATGGTAATGCATAGCTATGCCCAGCTTTGTTTTGGCTCAAATCATTGAACCACTCTTAGTACACACTTCCTGAACATTAGAAGCCCCCTCAAATAGTGCAGCCAGTCATGAAATAGTAGTATCTCTACCCACACTGCATAATGAGTGGCTAGATTGTGTTGTGGGTATTTCTGAGTCCAGGAAAAATGCAGTGGCAGATGGTCAAGAAATGCAAACAGTCATATTTTGGTGTGGTAACTCCAGTATGGTGGACAGTCAGTTTTTCACTTTTTTAAAAGAAAAAAAAGGGATCTGAATCAAAGCACCAGCTGCATTAACTGTCTCTATAGAATGTGAACAATCATAAAATGTGTTTTTTTAATCTATGGACTCTTTGAGGCCTAAGGGGGTTGGCAGTGTCCCTTTAATGTGCATTAACATAGTTTGTTGGCCATACATTTCCTCACTTTCTAAGAAAGCACAACCTTTTCCAAGAGATACATAAAGTCAAACTGTAATATGCAATCATGAAGTATTAACATTAGTGAACAAGGAGCTTTATACAAAACAGACACACAAAACAACATAATAGTTTTATAAATCTAGTAAAAATCAGCTAATTGGAAATAAATGCTCATTTCCCAGAGCAAGTGAAAAACCAGAGCATACTAGAAATATCAACACACTATAAAAAACTGTAGTGGTCTGTGAAATTCCTGCTCACCCCCCCAGTAGTGGCGATCAATATCATCAAAAGTCAAAAAATGTCAAATATGGCATTTGCAGTACATCCTACAATTATACATCTTATCATCATCTAACATATGACAGAATATTAATTGAAACAGTTTTAGACTATATTTTGAGCACACAACCTGGAATATAATATTTAAAATGTATTTTATAAATCTGTACATCATATACAAATTACATTTATAAATGCACAGAACTATAAATATAAATGTTACGTACTGCAATATTTACACATTTAAAAACTATTAAGGTAGACTAAAAAGGATCAACACAGCATATATTTAACAACTGTTTCTAATTACTGTAAGTAAACTATATACAACTATGTAGCTATATAGTTTGCCAAGTACAAGACTTTCAAAAATCTTTATTACAATACATCAAGCATTAAAGTTATGTATCATTTTACATAAATGCACATATCATGCCCTAAAACAAATAACATTTCAGCTAATAATATATTTTTTGGGGGAAAGCCAATCTTTTTCATATTTTTCAATTTTTTCAATGTATATATTGTTCATATGTCTCAAAACGTTCTCCGTCTTTTTACTTTTTAAATTTATGGATAAGTTCTCCACCCTTTGAATTTTTTTTTTTAAATTAGAGTGAAGCATTATTTCAGAATCATATAACATTTTACTATTTGTTCTTTCAATTATTCAAACATTATATAAATTAAAAATGCAATCATGCTATTTGGCTCCACTCACAAGCTCAGATCATGTCCTTCGACTATCTCTGTTCCTGACATTGATGGGAACCCACTAGAACCTGTCACTTCTTTCCGTTACCTGGGCATCCACCTCGACCAAACCTTGGACCTAAAAACACACATCCAGGATACTTGCAAGTCAGTCAATTGCAAGTTAGGGGCTGCTCAGAACCAACTACCTCCTTACCCCTGCTGCTAAACTGGCAGTAGCTAGAGGTATACTGTTGCCAACCCTACATATGGTTGTCCCATTCTGTCTTTGGCCAATAAATCTGCACTGCATCTGTGGGACACTACTTTCAATAATGTATGCAGGTATGCAACCAAAGCACCCTGACTGCAGCATCACTGCCAACTATATCAAGACCTTGGCTGGCTCTCCCTCCTCTACCAGACAATACTACCTGTACAATCTATCAGATACCATCATAAGGACATCCAAACCTGCTATCCTATCAGAACTCCTTAGACCAGCTATTCCCACGGAACTTTAGATCTGCAGATCAGACCTTATTATCCATCCCCTCTGTCGGACAAAAAGGGCATGGGCTCCTTCCATTATGCTGCTCTCACCTGTGGAACCTGCTGCCTCAGGAACTAAGGGATGTTCTACTATGCAACTTTAAGGCAAACTCAGGACTTTTCTTACTGCTTTGACAAATGTGTTTGCTTTGATCCTACTGGATCCCCTTGCTCTTAACCTGTTTTCCCACTTCCTTATTGCTAGCACTTGTGCCTTTCCCAATGGTTGTTTTATGTGGTGTTTTACTATAATTGTTGCTTGAATCTATTTGACTGTATGCCAAATATTAGCTTTTGCCATTTAAGTTGTTGTTTACTTCCTGCCACCACTTGGCTTCCCCTTGATCCTGTTCTCTTCTCCCTCACCTTTCAGCCTTCCTTCACTCAACTCCTCCTCCTCTCTTCCTGACCACATCTCCTGCACTCTCCTTTTCCCTCCCCTCTGCCTCCCCTTCCTTTCTCTGCTTGCCTGCCTCCTTTACCTCCTCCTGAGTCACCCCTGCCCGCTCGCTCGTCCCACCCTCCCAGCTGAGCATTGTTCCCTATTACCTCCACTTGCCGTAAACTTACCTCCTCCTACCAAACTCTTCTTCCCTGCCCTGCCGTCTCTCGGTTCCACTGGCTCGGCTTGGCATTGTTACCTTTTCCGCTACTGCCGTAACTCTTTCGCTTCTCTCCTCCTCTTACCGGCATCATCACCCTTGCCCTGCCGTCTATCGGTTCCACCAGCCCAGCCACATTCTGCTATCTTTTGCCGCTGTTGCCGTCTTTTGCCATAACCCCTGTCACCCTTTCTCCACTTGTCGCTCTTCGGCTCCACCACCAGGCCGCAGGTTGGAACCTTGTATCGCTGCCGTATTTGCCGGCTTTCTTTTAACCCTCAGTCCCTCCTCCCCTCTCCGCCATCCCTCCTACTCCCTACTACCTCCCTATTCTGCCACCGCCTCTGTCCTTATATTCTTAGCCATTTCTTTAGCCCTCTGTTGGCCCCTGCCCCTCTATCCTTCCCTCTATCCTTTCCTCACCTCCTCACCTTCCCCCTTTTGTCATTTTCCATCTTGTTTCTGGCTTACCCCTACACCTATCCTCTCCCCTTTCCTAGGTCCTTCAATGCACTTTATGTATGTGCTCAATGGAAAATGTCCTTGAAATGTATTTTGCCTTGTATTTTCCTTTGTCATGCATTGTATCCTGCCATATGTATCTTTGTGCATCATGTATTTTTGTTATCCTTACTGTATCGTTATGTTCTGTAATTTTACCTCCTGGGTCGTGCCTGAAAACAGTCACTTGCTGGCTAGTGCACTTACCCGGTTAACAAAAACTAAATAAATAAATAAAATAAATACACAGATAGCGTTAAGTTGTGGTTGAAGAAGTACATCAAAGTCAAGTTTTAAACAACAAAATGAAGTCTACAAAAAGTATTAACAAAACACTACCACATTATCTCAATCATAAAGTGCATATATTTCCTCAAATTAATATTCAAAACTAATACATTTAAGAAGGAAAACCATAATGCAGCATTAATATTTTAACAAATACTTTATATTGCATAAAGATTTTATATTTTATAAATCATTGCAAAGCATAAAAACCATCATACAGTATGAATATTATAAAAAAACCTTATAACCTCATGAAGATTTGAACATCAATGCACATGACAAAAAAATGATGTTCAGTACATTTTAATAGTTTAGCAACCAATTTTCAATGTTCTTGCTACACACAGATTTTACAAAAAATAACATTTGTAAAGGATTGCTTTGCAAAGTCTTTCATTTGTAATCAGATAACTAATTACTGTTAATATATGCACACACACACACACAGATATAAAGATAGATATCCCATACTAACCTTTCCTCACTAACACTACACTGTCACCCTTTACTTTTACCAAATTAAAAAAGTTATTTTACCTTAAAGATTTTGTTTGTGTTGAACTTTAACATCAAAAAAGTCTATGTTTAATTCTAGCTTTTTTTCTCAGAGGGTTTTTTTTAGCACACATGCAGAGCCAATTAATTGTAATTAATTTAAAAAACTAATTCATTTTTTACCAGCCCCCCAAATTACCTATTCCCATATGATACCTACAAAACCTGTAAGTTTCATACCCCAGCTCTGCCTTTTTTAGCTATCTGACTGCCAAAATTGACATAGCAAATCAGGAAAAAATAAGTAATTTCAGACCTTAATAACTCTTAAACTACAAAACCAATCTTTATAAAATAATGAGAAGCAAGAAACACCAGGACTGAGAAGAAGCATACCAAATATCACAGTCCTATGGTCTCAGACAACTGAAATCTAAGGCTCTGAAAATGTCAATTTTTAATTAAATGCCGACTTAACCCTACTATACAGGTGCTACCACACCTGTATTATATATTCTTTGCAAAAAATACAACTGTGTTAATGCAACATTTAGGATTCAGACAAAAGTGAAAAAGTAGTGAAATGTGGTTTTAGGGTTTCCAACCTTAAAGTCCCACCCACCCCTAAAACAAATCAGGGGTGCAGTCTTCCTTGGGGTTCTCAACCCTAAAGCTTGCCCCATTCTGTACACTCCAGAGACAGATGCACCTAATGGGTTGAGCGTAAGGGTTGACAACCCCATGGAAACTGCACACCAGTTTGTTTTAGGGATGGGTTATATTTTAATATTGGAGACCCTAAAACCATATATCCCTACTGTTTTGCTTTAGCCTAAACCTAAAATGTTGCATTAGCACAGTTTTTTTGCAAAGATTTTCCTTACTTTTTGAGGTAGTATAATCATAACCTTATTTGATTGTGGGAGTGCACTCTCATCCCTCCATATATGCATATATGTATGGAGGGCCCTGTGCTTCCATTTCTAGGACAACAGCAATCAAAACTGCCAGCATAGCTTTCTTATTATAACACCTCATGTGCCCGGTACTGAACATTTTAAAATCCCCGCCAAAATGTGATATCACACCACCACCACGTCATTTCATGTCACAGGTGCAAAAACAGAGTTTTGCCATGATCTGAAAAATGACAGCTCTCACATTTATAAGGTGGCATAAAAAACAGCTATGTTGAATTTGGGGTCAAACTATTTAATATTACTAAAGTTACAAGTGATCATAGCAAAACTTCAACATATGTACAAAACTTTGCTATTTTTGCACATTTTGAACACAATTTTCTACATAGCATTTCTTATGACCTCAACTAATGAACAAGGGTGGTGAAAATTTTCAAATCTTGGCTGACAGGTGATTTTGCCAAGTGACCACAAAATTGCTATTCTGGATGGATTTGCATAATTCAAGCACCATTGTTCATGAGGTGGGGTCTCTAAAAGGCCATGTTGGAAATTTGGTAGCAAAATATGCAAAAAATGGCAAAGTTTTGCATCAAAGTTGAAAACCTTATTGAAATATGTTGAACAGCACTTACTTTAGTTTCTCAACTTGCAGTCGGTGGTTCAAGCAGGAAGATGTGTCTTCAGTCAGAGAGTGGATCTTCACCCTGGGACCTGCTCGGGTGGGTGAGGGTATGTGGGGTGTGTGTGTTGGGGGGCAGGGTAGTGGTGCTGAGTGGGAGGCAGGGTAGGGGGTTGGATAGGTGAGGGACTGTTTTCTGTTTTACAGGTTTAAAAAAGACATTACAAGACTGTTTTCATTATTTGACACAGGACAGCAATCAGAGGGTGGAGGGTGCCACTAGACACCAGAGAAATGCAAAATGTTAATGGGGACAGTGATCAAACAGTGGGGGTACCCCTAGACACCAGAGAAAGACAAACCAAAATGGGGACAGCGATCGGAGGATGGGGTTGCCACTAGACATAAGGGAAAGATGACATTGCAGGACAGTGAACACAAGGTAAGGGGTGCCACTAGACACTAGGAAATAATAAAATAATAACAGGAACAGTGATTGGAGGGTGGCAGGCACCACTAGACACCAGTGAATAATAAAATAATAATGGAAATGGCAATCAGAGGGTGGGTGGCACCACTAGACACCAGGGAATAATAAATCTAATAACAGGGATGGCAATTGGAGGGTGGGGGGCTCCCCCAGACACCAGGAAATAATAACATAATAATGGGGATAGTGATTGGAGGGTGGGGGTGTCACTGAACATGAAGGAATAAAAAAATATTAATGGGGATGGTGATCAGAGGGTGGGGGGTGCCACTAATCATCAGGGAATAATATAATAATAATGGGGATGATGATTGGAGGGTAGGGGTGCCACTAGTCATCAGGGAATAATATAATAATAATGGAGATGGTGATCAGAGGGTGGGGGATGCCACTAGTCATCAGGGAATAATATAATAATAATGGGGATGATGATTGGAGGGTAGGGGGTGCCACTAGACATCAGGGAATAATATAATAATAATGGGGATGATGATTGGAGGGTAGGGGTGCCACTCGACATCAGGGAATACTAAAATAATAATGGCATGGTGATCAGAGGGTGTGGGGCTTCACTAGACATTAGGGATCAGTAAAATAATAACAGGGCTGGTGATCAGAGGGTGGCAGTGCCACTAGACACTGGGGAATAATAAAATAACAATGGGGGTAGTGATCAGAGGGTAGGGATGCCACTAGACACCAGGGAATAATAAAATAATAACAGGAAAGACAATTTTTTTATATGAATGAAAAAGTCTATACAAAAAAAGCAGAAGTGAGTCACAAAAAAGGATGGAAAAATGAAAAACAAAAGTACATTTGGGGGGTCATTTTTCCACCAGTGAAGTGCAAAATCCACCTAACCGAGTCCTGATGAGCAAGATACATGTGTTGGTCTCTGTGCAGGTTGTCATTTTGATGGGTTTTATATTAAAAAACAAGGAAAACAAGATGGTGGCAAATGAAAAAGGATGTTTCCCTCATGAAAAAGGATTGGCCCCATAAGAAAAATGATTTTTTTTTTGTTTCATGCAGCTATCTTGAAATGTTTACTGAGCATGCTCAGAACCAACATTTTTTAAATTAATAACTCTGGAACAGATTAATATTTCTTCACCAAACCAGCAAAAGCCACGACTGTGGCCAAGCTTCTTTCTACCCTGAAAATTTTACACCAAAATTCCAAACCATCTGGGTGCTAGGGGCCAGCAAAAAACAGTAAAAAAAAAATCATTTTTTTAACTATCTGGATCTCGGAATCTGCACATCTGATTGGAACTAAACTTAGCATATCAAGAAAACTTGGGTTTCTAACAGAGCATACAAAATTTCATGTAAATCCCTTAAATGGTTGCAAAGTTATTAAAGTGTACAAATTGGGGTTTAACATTGAGCATCCTACTCAACCTTAACTATAGTGGTGCGGTCACTACAGTGATGTAACTTCTCCATTATAACATCTACATCTACATCTACATCTACATCTACATCTACATCTACATCAATATCCATGTCCACGACCATGTCCACATCCACATCTACATATACATCTACATCTACATCTACATCTACATCTACATCAATATCCATGTCCACGACCACGTCCACATCCACATCTACATCTACATCTACATCTACATCTACATCTACATCAATATCCATGTCCACGACCACGTCCACATCCACATCTACATCTACATTTGTGTCTATATTCTTTGCAAAAAAACTACATTAGTGCACCAGTTAGTGTTCAGCTTAACATGGCAAAAGTAGGGAAATGTGGTGTTAAAGTTTCCAACCTTAACTCCCCCCTACCATGCAACAAAAGAACAACATCACACAAGCAATCACAGGCAGCCATCATCAGGTAAGACAAACAAAATGGAACTGTTTCCAAATGACACAAATGCAGTAGCGTCGATGTGCCATAGTACCTTCGTGGATAAAGTATGCAGCATATACTTTGCAGGATATACACTCCCACTTGTTGCTACAGATTAAAATCCATAATAGTCAAATCATAGAAACATGATGGCAGAAAAGGACCACTTGGCCCACCAAGTCTGCCCAAGGCACCTAGCAGAGGGCTAGGACTGCCTCCAACAACCTACTTCTCCCTGCAGCTCCCTCTTTATCTTTATATTTAAATCACAACACTACTTCTGTATGCAGACGGATAGGTCCCTGCAGCCACAGATTAAATTCCATAATACCCAAATTACATGAGTTCCTTTGTCTGCAGAAGCACAGGCCCCTATTGGGGCAGCACATCTGTAGCTTCAGATACCCATGCACACTGTAAGACAAACACACACTTGACAGGGCTGTGCTTCTGCAACTACAGGTGTATAACATACAAACTGACCTCTGGCTGCAGAAGCACAGGTGCCACAAAATCCGTGATACCAAAATTACAGTGCAACACTACTTCTGTCTGCAGAAGCACAGACCCACGAGTGGCCTGCATCTCTTCAGCCACAGGAATAAGACATATACACCAACTTCTGAAAGTACTGTTGAATATGGGTATATTAGTTTCAGTACCGGATCTAGAAATTGTTCAAGAAGGTAGCAGTTTTTTAGTTATGCAGATGCATATAGAAAAGTTTCCACTAATGAATTATGCTATCTAGTTAGGCACCTCGTACAGCGTGCAGGAGTATAGTGGAGCCAGCTACGATGCAAAACAGTAACTTTCAGTAAATAAGATGTCACAAAGTACTGCAGTAAAAAAGGGCTTAATTGATATTGCATTACAGTTTTCTTTGCAGCATACCACAGTATTTATGTGATATACTTCAGCATTACTGCGTTGCATCCTGCTTGGGGCTACTGTACCTCTGATAGCAGAGGTGCAGGCCCAATGGGGCCTTCTGTCAACAGAAAGGAAGGCCTCCATGGAGCCTGTGCTTCTGCAGCCACACATATTCATGCATGCAGTATGACACACATACAGGTGTGGCTGCAGAAGCACAGGCCACTATGCAGCCTCAAATATTAATCAACGAAGGTAGCACAGTGCTATTGCACTTGTGTCATCTGGAAACAGTTGTATGTTGTTTGTCTTCTCTGATAATGGATGTCTGTGGTCAGTGATTGCTTGTGTGGTATTATCCTTTTGTTGCTTTGTGGGATGGAGAGGTTCTTTTTTTATATTTATTTATTTATGTCTAGGATTACAAATACCTCTGAGTGAAGCACTCTTTTATAAAGGTTCCACGTCAAACATATGCAACAACAATTAATACATCAATACTCAGCCGAGACAGGGGTTACAGTGCAAATAGCATGAAGCATGCCAAAAAAGGGGGGTAGTACAGTTAAACCAAGGGTACAGTGCAGATATATATAAGCTAGGTGTCACAGAGAAAAAAAACAGGAGTAGCTTAGTTGGGTTACAGTTTTGTGTTAAAAAGGATACCACATTACAAAGCAAAGGAAGCAGTCAGGTAGGCCTTGCCTATCATAGAAGAAAGAGTAGTTATCAGCGGGGGATGGAAATAGAGAAGAAGGGCAGTGGAACACGAGAATGTGGGTGGGGAAGAGTAGAAGGTGGTCCAGAGTGACAAGTAAGGGCTGGACAAAAGTAGAGGGGCAAGCTGGAGAGTGTCACGGGTAAGGTTGCAAAGGAGAGGGGAGCATGTTAGAGGAAGCAGTTGCAGTTTTCAGCTGAGAGGTGCCACTGCAGCTTGATTTTGAAAGGTCCAAGCGTGGTAGCAGAAGTGATGTTGCCATGTACAGCATTGATGCAAACAAGTACTCTGTAAGCAAATGATCTTTGCCCCTGTGAAGTACGGCAATGTGGCACCTGGAAAAGCTGCTGTTCTATTCTGCATGTCTAGTGCGGCCTTCAGTGGGGGCATAATAAGTTTTGCACTCCTGGTGGAAGGACGCCAAGGGAAATTTTCTTAGCCATCAGATAAGTATGTTACTTTATACGTCCTTTTAGTTGCAGCCAGTTTGTTTGGGCATAAATGTCTCATGTATAGGTGAGACGTGGGGCCTCAGATATAAGTCGACATGCTTTATTACAGTAAGTGCAATGGAAATACATCATAGAGCTGTAACTGTGGCTGAACCATAGACAACCAGGCCATAGTCTACGACAGAAATAACTGAGCTCTGTACTGCTAGATTTAGGGCTTCCGAGGTAAGGCAGTTCTTGTGCCTGTATAGCATACCAGTGCATATATCTGCTGCTTTGGCAATGTTGTCAATGTTCACTCCTTATGATAAGGTGCTGTCAGTAGTGACTGCAAGGTATTTAAAATGCGGAACCTGTACAAGAGCCACTCCAAGGTGATTACTTACTGTCAGTGGTTGGTGCCTATGCTTATTGTGGGAGCTACTGAAGAGCATAACCTTTGTTTTTTCATAGTTTAGAATCAGTTTGTGATTACTAAACCACCTCTCAACACTAGCAAAGCCATGTTGGAGATTGTTTTTACGGAGGATCGGGTCAGGTTTGCTTGAGAAAATTACGACATCGTCCACATAAAGAGGAATGGATTTGTGCATGAGTTTAGAAGATCATTTAAAAACAGACTGAAAAGAAGAGGACCCAGAACTGACCCTTTTGGTACTCTGAAGCACACCAGTTTAGAGTTGGATAGGGCTCCTGAAAATTTAACTTGCTGTGTACGATTGCACATATAGCTTGCGAACCAGGATGTGGAGTCCTTGGAGAGTCCTATTTTGGGCAGTTGCTGAAGGAGTAAGCGATGATGCACTGTGTCAAATGCTTTTGTTAAATCAATAAAGGCGGTGCCCATGAGTTTGCCCTGGTCCAGAGATTTATGTATGGACCCTGTGAAATCCAATAGGGCAGTAATGGTGCTGTGTCCCTTTTGAGATAGTGTAATTGCATCCTCATTCCTGCAGGTCCCTTCAGGACCTGGTTGAGCAAATGCAGACACTTAGGGCCCTAAGGGCCCTGCATCAAAGGAAGACTATCCACCTACAGACATATAAGGCACTGCTGGCCCTGCATTTCCATGCAGTGACAGATGTCAAGAATTCATGGAGCTGTCTGGTGGGTTGTGGATGTGCTAGGTCCTCTGGACTCTGTGCTTCCATGTGGCCACAGATACAGCTACACAGGGCAAAGAGTCCATCTCTCAGCCAATGCACAGGGCCCTCTGCCACACATGGGTGCTGAGATGTAGGGCCCTATGTCAAGAGAAGAGTTGCCTTCACTATATGGAACCTGTGCCCATGCAGGCAACCTTGCACTTTCCTTTTCTAGCTGAGGGAGTGTCACATCGCACCATCCCTCCACCCTCTCCACATCCAGCTGGCTCACTGAGCTTGTCACTGAACCCAGCTCACTGGCAAGTGATCACAAAGCACTATGGACTAGAGTAAAGTCTGGCACAGTACACAACGTTTCTTAATAATAATGTTTTTTTAAGTTTTAATCCCACATTTTCAAGATATTTATTTTATGACTCCCCTTACAAACATGACACATGGTATTTATAGTATATTGACCAAACCATCATTTCGCACCACAAGTTGAAAAACACAACTCATCCAGGATTTTAAAACAATGACACCTCTCGCATTTATGAGGTGGTGTGAAAAAGAGGGGAGAGGGTGGGCAAGCAATACTAGGGTGGGCACCCAGGTCCACATTTGCTACATTAAATTAAAGGGATCAGGGATGAACGAGGAAGGGCTGGCTGAACTACAGAAACAGACAGAAAGACAGATAGACAGACAAAGTGAGAGAGAGAGAAAGGGAAATCAGGGGATCACAAGCTCACTACTCCAACTGATGGTGGCAACACTACTCCAGCAGCAATTTCACAATTTGAAAAAGTCCCACTGTTTTCATGAAAGAACAGTATGAATATGGGGTTGGATTCTCAAAGCAGTTTGAAGATGCAAAAAATGTGCAAGTCCCCAAAAATTGCACAGTCATGGAAAAAAAGGGTAATTGCATTGCATTACATTCACAAAATGTCCACAGCTGTGGAAAAATCCACAGCGAATGGTTTAAAAAAACCATAGCTGTGGCAGTTCTTGTGCAAAAAATAAAGCCATTGAAAAGTATGGCCTATCCCCCTTAAAGGCTATTCTCAGCAATTGTTTTTCTGTAGTTGCAGAAAAAATGTGCATATCCTGCAGCAAAGAGAGTGAGGTGTAACTCATCCTGAACTAAAGGCAGTATACTATCAATTGAGAAACAATTGTAGTAGGGGTTCAGGTGCCAAGCAACAGCAAACTTGTGGGCATTATAGTAGTGCCAGATGTTAGACCACAAATAGCACACATTTCAATTGGAATGCAACAAACCACAACCACATGACCCAGTGCAGCCCATAAAGTAGCCCCACAAGCAGTAGAAGCAGAGGTGGTATCAGCCAGAAGTGTGTGCTACAGACACAGGCAAATAGAAACCTAAAGAGAGACACAACCAACAGTTACAAAATGCCACTAGGTACATGGGACTATTACATGTTGAGTGCAGGGCGCAGACAACACCAAGGAGCCCACAGCTGCCAATGTGTGCTGCTTTCGGCTTGTTGAAGTTGCCCAGCAGTGCATATTGTTGCATGTGCTGCTGTTGTACAGGGACAGGCAGGATGCCCGCTGCTGTGGGGTAAGGTCATGCTGGTACAGGTGGAGCTGCTGTGGTCCCAATTATGGGACTGGCTGCTGGCCTCACTGGGAGTGCTGGTTCTGCTGCATCATTTGCAAGACTGTCAGTCTGCTGCTCCACTTAATATGGATCATCTGTTGTTCTGTCTGCGGGGTCTTTTATGTTATTTCCACAGCTGTGCATATTTTGCACTTTTTTGCAATTTTCCACACCTGCAGAACCTTTGACTGTGAATATGCCACACTTGTATTTTCACATTTTTCAAGCCTTTTTTCTGCATGTGTGGAGTTTTCTGCTCTCATTGTGAATCTAGCCCATGGTTCTTTCATATTGTTCTTTTATGAGAACAGCTGATCTTTCTTCAATTGTGAAGCAGCAGCTGAAGTCATGCTGCCTACTTCAATTGGATCAATGAGCCAGCAGGCTTAGTTAGGATTCATACGAATGAACAATTAGAAAGCATATTGTTCATATGAGCCCTCACTAAGCCCACTGACTGCTGACAGCACAACATGACTCCAGCTGCAGCTTCACAATTCAAGAAAGTCCCTATGTTCTCATGAAAGAACAAGTTCTTTGGTATAAGCCCTCACTAAGCATTCCATCTAGGATTTAGGAGACGTGCCAAAACCATATTTTGGAGTCTTTTTCCAAAAAACATCTTCCTGAATTGATATAAATGGGTCTCATTTAGCAATATTCTGGTATTTGTTTTTCTCCAGGCCATCATTTATATGAGTTTTCAATTTTCTTTAAATAAAAAACATGATGGCAGCCATACAAAAGTAGATTTTTTTTCTCATAAAAGAAGAATTTCAGCTCACAAAAGAAGATTCTTCTTATGTGAGTTGGAATTTCTTCTTTTGCATCAGACGTTCAAACAAAAGGCCCTACTGAGCATGCTCAGAACTGGAATTTTGAATCCTTACAACTCCAAAAAAAATTAACACTTTTTGTTACCAAACCAAAAAAATACCTTTATCTAAGGCAAGCCCCTTCTAGCCTGAAAATTCAGAACAGAATTCCAAACCATCTGGGCTGTAAGCGAGGGCACAAAAAAAAATGTCCCAAACCACTGATTTTTCCACTTTTTGCACTGTTAGGATCTCAGAATCTGGGCATCTAGCTGTCCCATTACATGTCAAATCTAGAGACCTTGGGATCAATTTTTAAAGAGTGACACAGGGCTTGTATCAAGCCCTGCATTAAACCTGTTTTTTTGAGCAGCTGTGCCAAACTCCTTTGATGCAACTGTACCCAATTTTAGTACATCAGGTGCAGTTGTGGCAGTTTCCTCAGTTTATGGCAGCTTTTGCCTAAGATTTGGTGCCAACCCCCTAAAAAAGGGTCTCCCAAATGGCACAAGTTAGACCAAGGAAAAGCTGGTCTAACTTGCAGCATTTGGCACTCGGGATTGAAAATCTTGATCACCAGCCAGGAGAATACTGCAAGCCTCGTGCACTAAACATATCAGTGCACCAGGGGCTTGTGGTATTCTCAGGGCTTTGAAAATTGAGCCCCTTGCCTCCAAACTACCCATGCAAAATGTCATGCAATTCTGTTGAATGGAAGAAGTTATTAAGGTACAGAGTTAGAGGTTTAGCAACAAACACCCTACTCATCCCTAACTATAGGGATGCTACCATGCCCCCAATAAGTCTGCTGGTGCAGTAGCACCAGTATAGATAGGACTGAGAGACAGGTTCTATGACAAACCCCTAAAATTTGCAATTTAATAGCTTTGGAAGTGTTTGACGAAATTAGATGAAATCTTGCATGTGTTGTCTAGTAGGCAAGGTCTAAATATGTGGAAAGTTTCATGGTGGCAGATTGTGTTGTTTCTGAGATCCACAGAGGTCATTTTCTTGTAGCTGTCTAATTATTTTTCCTGTACATAACAAGGGTTTTGGATTTTTATGTCACCTACAGCCTACACAGAATGGAATTTTTTTCTGAAACTTTCAGGGTAGAAGCATGCTGTGCAAAGGCAGTGCCTTTGGAAGGTTTTGTGAGAAACTATTAAGCAGTTCCAGAGTTATAAGGATTTATAGTTTGTGTTTCCATTCTGAGCATGCTCAGTAGTAGAGCTGGGTGAAAGTTGTGAAATTTTCCCAACTTCCACCATTGGCAAGATCAGAATCTTCCAAATGTGTTTAGTGGATTTTGGCCCTGTTCCATGGACATTTTTGGCTAAACTGCAGAATAATACATATAAACTGCAGAATTTATTCCATCTGCTGTTTAATGTATTATTTCATAATAGAGCAACCCCCACCAATCGCCGCCTCCTGGCGTCTAGTGGTCCCCCTCACCGATTGCTGGCTTGATGTGAAATTACACACACCCTGCCAATCGCTGGCCCGATGTAAAATACAGTTCCCTGGTGTTTAGTGGTCCCTCCCCTGCCAATCACTGTCCTGATGTAGAATAACATTCCCTGGTTTCTAGTGGTGCCCCCCCACCGATTGCCAGCCCCCTGTAAAATGAAATTCCCTGGTGTCTAGTTGTCCCTCCTGCCGATTGCTGGCCTGATGTAAAATTAGGCCCCCCCCAGCTAATCACCAGACTAATATGAAATTCAGTTCCCTGGTGTTTAGTTGTCAACCCCTGCTGGTGACCTGCCCAAAATAGAATAACATTCCTTGGTGTCTAGTGGTTCCCCTCTACCCACTGATCATGAGCCCAATGTAAAAAAAAAAATAATTCCCTGGTATCTAGTGGCCTGCCCAACCCTGATCCCCTTAATAAGAAAAAAAAAGGTAGTCCATTATTCCCTAGTGTCTAGCGGACCCACCTCCCAATCCCCAATCCCCTGTAATAAAAAAAAGGTAGCCCCCATTCCCTGCTGTCTAGTGGACCACCACCTCCCCACCTCAGCAGGTAGTGCCGCACCACCCTGCTCCCCCACCTCAATCCCAAGCTGGCAGCTGGCACAGCCCTACTCTCTCCACAACAGCTGGCCACCCACTGAGTTGTCAATGAATAAGTGCTTACTTGTACAAGCACATGTTCAATCATTGACAGTCCATCTCCCACTCATTCAGTGAGGTAGCACTGTGTGGGGTGAAAACAAGAGCAGAGCGCTGTTCTGGTTGCTGGCAGTGGGGTTGGGATGGGGGAATGCTATGGTGGACCCTGGAGGATGGTCCACCATGCTGTTCCCCCTATCCTGACCCCCACCAGTGACCAGAACAGCTCACCACTCTTGTCTGTGCCCCCTACATAGCTGCTTGTCACACTGAATGAGCAAGAGCTGGCAATGAATGAGTGCATGCATGTACAAGTATACACTCATTCACTGACAGCTCAGTTGGTGGCCGACAGTGGAGCGAGGAGGGCTGTGCCAGTTCCCATCTCGAGGTGGGTTCTGCTAGACACCAAGGATTGGGGACTACTTTTTTTTTATTATAGGGTGTTGGAGATAGGGAGGGGCTCTGCTAGACACCAGGGAATTGTATATTTTCTTTCACATTGAGCTAGTGATCAGCGGGGGGAGGTGGGGTGACACTACTCACCAGGGAATTCTTTTTTTACATCGGGCCCACAATCAGTAATGGGGGAGGGGCTACTACACACCAGGGAATGTTATTCTACATTGGGCCAGTGATCGGCAGGGAGGAGGGAACAACTAGACAACAGCGAACTGTATTTTACATTGGGCTGGTGATGGGCGGGTGTGTGTGTGTGTGTGTGTCTAATTTTACATAATGCAGGTGATGGTGGGGGGACCACTAGACACTAGGAAATTTTATTCTACAGAGGGACTGCGATCGGCGGGAGGGGGACCAGTAAGTTCAGTGTAATGATGTATTAAGCTCCATAAAAAAAGCTGCAGAACTGACCACTAACAGTGATCAGTTTGGTGTAATTTTTTCCCCGCAGTTTAATATATTAACCTGCAGTCTGTATATTTATTCCACCGCTCTAAAGCGGAATTTCCATGAAAGTTGCCAAAATGACTTCCAAACTTCCGCAGAAGTGATAATCCAACTTTTGCTCAAATTCTGCTGGCGGAATTTTTTTTCACACAGCTCTTCTCAGTAGAGTTTTGGAGATAATGTTCTGATACAATATAAAAAATTCCATGTTGCAGACCTTTTTTTTTTCTCACCACTTGTGTCTCACAGCACAAAAACATTTTCATGTTGTAATTGCTGCCATCTTGTTCCCCCTGAGATAAAGAAATCATGGAAAATACATAAAAAATGTGTAATTAAAAAAAACACACACTTGAACCAAGCTAAACTAGTCCTGTTTAGCTACATTCTGGTGTTTGTTTTTTTAAGGGTTACCCACATCAGGGTGAAAACACATTTTTTGAATGACAGAGTATCAGAACAAATATGTCGGAGGCATACCTACCGCACAGCAATGTTGCTGAAGTTCCGTATGCCGCAAAGAGATTGGGAAGCCATCACAATGTGCTCCTGACTACCTACACATACCCAATAAAGGCAGAACATGAATTTGTTTGCATTCTGGGGGGCTGTGCCCCCCCACCCCTCACAGAACTACAGTGTATATATAACAAACTCTGGGTGGCACAAATAGAGGAAGAGGGCAGATATCACAACCTGAACACCTCACATTCTGAAGTCTGACCCATGCACATGCACATGCACTTCACCCTCCTTCCTACGCCCATATCACCTCACTCTAGAGTCTCTGCTCTATTGTTGGGATACTGTTTTTTTTTAAATGACCAGAAATACCTTTTCTACTCACCCCAAAAGCCAGGGTGCTCAGCTTAGTGAGAGGAGCCATTCATCTGTGTTCTCTCTATGAGAACAGCAGGACTTTCTTGAATGCTGAAGTTGCAGCTGGAATCATGCTCTTGACTTCAGTTGAAGCAGTGAGCCAGTGATCCCCTGTTCGTTCTTTCTTTCTTTCTTTCTTTCTTAAATATTTTTTAGGCAAACTGTGTTGCCCATACCCAGTACTGTTTCTTTCTTTCTTCCCCCTCCCTCCAGGTTACCCACCTGCCCTTCCCAGTGTTTATGTGTTTTTATATTTAATATAAGCGGAGCAGGGTGCCCACCCCTGTACCCCTTCTCTTGACCCCATCACCTTCAGGTTACCTAGTCCCATTCCCTAAACAGTAGCCTTACACTGGGGTGCCCAATCCCCAGTGTCAGAATGTGAACTGAAATAAAGAAAACTGTACCTCAATGATTTTTTTAAATCCTGTAAATAAGAAAATGGACCCCCACCGATCTGACCCCTGCACACACCCCACCCTGACTCCTACTCAACACCCCTCACATCACACACTCCAACCCCATTCCCTCACTCACCTGAATATGTCCCATGGCATAGGTCTACTCTCTGATAGAAGATGCATCTTGCTGCTGGAGCTGTCAACTGTGATATGAAAAAATAAGGTAAGTGCAATTTAATGCATTTCAATGGGGCTTGAACTTTTATTCATAACTTTCTCATTTTTGAATATTTTTACGACAAGTTTTAAACAAGGCCTTTTTGGGACCCCACACCCACACCCATGACCAGTGGTGTTGGAAGTATAGAAATCTGGCATGAAAGGAAATGTCGTGGTAGCTTTGCTAAATCTCCTTTGGGATGGGATTTGAAAAGTTTCACCACTCTTGTTTATGATGTGAAGTCATAAGGCTATATTGAAAATCAGGGGTCAATATATGATAAAGTGACAAAGTTAACAAGCATACATTGACATTTTTCTACACTTGCTGACAGCTGTGGTAGTTTTAAATATTTTGACTGCAAATTGTCAGCATAGCCATTTTTTTCATACCATCTCATAAATGTAACAGTTGTCATTTTTCAAATCCTGACCAAAATGTATTTTCACATCTGCTGCATGGAATGATGTTTTGGAAGAGATTTGAAATGTTCACCTACCAGTTACATGAGTGGGCTAATAAGAAGGCTATGTAGAAAATTTGGTGTAAAAATATGGTAAAATGCCCAGGTTATGAGTGAACATTTCAATATTTCAGCATTCAGTCATAAGTTCAATCATTTTCAATATTTTATCTCAAACTTTTGACACAGCCATTTTTTAACACCACTTCATAAATGTGACAGGTGTCATTTTTTAAATCCTGGGCAAAATGCATTTTCACACTTGTGGTGCAAAATTACATTTTGAACAATGGGGAGTCATAGATTGACTATCTTGAAACTTTGCAGTCAAAACAAAAACAAAAACTATAATTATTAAGAAGCCTTGTGTGTAGTTCCAGTCTTCATCCCAGTGGGGATGCTTTGTGATCCTGTGCCAGTGACCTGAGTTTGGGGGTGAGCTCAGTGACCCCGCTATATGGTGTGAGGGTGCTGGGATGGCTCTGTTGTGCAATACCTCCATGGCCAGGGAATGAAAGCTGCTGGGTCAGCCACATGGGTCCAGGTACTATAAAGTGAAAACAGCTTTTCTCTTGGCATAGAATCCTGACCCTCTAACCCCCATGGGTTGAAGAGTGTCCTGTGCATTGACTGAAAGAGTAATTCTTTGCCCTGTGCATGAAGTGCATCTGTATCTCTGGCCACGTGGAATCACAGGGACCATAAGACTCTGCACATCTGCAACCCACCAGAGAACCCCATGAATTGCTGACAACCATCACTGAATAAAACTTCAGGGCCTGCAGAAGCCCTACACTTCCACAGGTGGATAGAGTCTTCCCTTGGAGCAGGGATAAAGGAGTCCTGTGTGTTTACATCTTTTCACACAGATTTCACTACCTCAGAAAGAAAGGAAATTCTTTGCAAAAAAATCATTAATGCACCAGTTAGGGTTCAACTTAATGCCACAAAAGTAGAGAAATGTGTCATTAGGGTTTCCAACTCTAAGTCTCCACCCCTATCCCCTAAGCAGCAAAAGGAAAAAAACATTAGGGTTCTGGGTATCTGGAGTCTTGGTGAATTAGTGGTGAAATCTTCCTTTGGGTTGTCAAACCTAATGCCTACCCAATTTCCTGAACAAATAGCATCAGATGTGATCTCCTTTCATTAAGCATGAAGAAAGCTACAACAGATTGTGTTGGCAGCATGTTGTGAGACATAGTTCTCTACCTTTGAAGACTATCACTGTGACACACTAGTATGCTCATGAGTCCAAATATGTGGTGGACAATGTCAGAGGCTAGCTCCCATTCATTGGAGTTGCACCTTCTATATCAGACAGGAGGCTATGGGTTTGGTCAAGTGGCCTGGGAGACATGGACCCGGAGGTTGACAGATGGAAAAGGCATTTTCGTTGAAGCAAGAATCAACAGATGGGGTATCTAGCCCTGCTCCATCAATGGGCTACACATCAAGGGTGACCTTAGCACCCAATGCCTGCCAGCCCACAAACATCGAAGGGCACGGGGTGGTACAGTGGACAAGTGGCCCAGAAGTCAGGAATCTGTAAGCTGAGGGACATAAAAGGCATCATCATCAATGGATGGGGCTCATAGTCCTCCTGAGGCACCCAACGCCTGCTGACCTTGAAAATTTTGACTGGTGCAGAGGTGGGACAGAGGGCAAGTGGCCCAGAAGCCATGAACCAGTAGGTTGGCAGATAGAAGGGGATCATAATTGACACAGGGATAAACAAAGGAGGTGCATAGCCTGGCTTCATTGATAGGTTGCCCTTCAAGAGTGACTTGTGACACCCAATGCCTGCCAGCCTGAGAAACATTGACAGGCACAGAGGTGGGGCAGAGAGTGAGTGGCCTGGAAGCAACAAATCTGGAGTCAATAGACAAGAAGGTGTCATCAATGCTGGGATCAATGGAGGAGGCACATAACCCTGCTCTATTGACAGGTTGCTCATCGAGGGTGCTCGAGGTGCTCTATGCCTGCTGGCCTGGAAGCATCAATGGGCAAAGAGATGTGGCAGTGGGTGAGTGGCCCAGAAGTCATGAGCCTGTAGGTTGACTGACAGAAAGGCGTCATTGTTGATGCAGGGTTCGATGGAAGGGACACATAGCCTGGCTCCATCAATGGATTGCTCATCAAGGGCAACCACAGGAATCCAACATCTCCTACAGAAGAGATCCAAAGAGCCTCACCCTTTGCAATACACACATCAAAATATATACTCATATGTGTTCCTGGCTCACACACTAATGGCAGATGTTACGCCAGACCAGGACTGGGTCCCCGGCAACACAGCTTGAGCATCCTCTATAAAACATTTCCTTAGATCACCTTACCAACTCTTCTTCCACTACTCCAGAAGAAGCACTGGCACTGTTCCCATGGTATGATGACTTGCATTTCATAACACTGTCCGTCAGCCCCAGAGTCTACACAACATGTTCAGCAGTACTGGCTGCCACATTGACAAGGGCCAGATTCATACTTCTCTCCATTGGGATGATTACTACCTGAAAGCTTGCCTACCCACTTACCTTTTATGCTTCCATTTCACAGAGTTAAACTCAACACAAACTCTGCAGTACATAGGGTCCATATTACATATGGTGCAGGGTTTTCCATCCCTCCTTCGGCATAAGCCTTACAAGCTTCTTCTATGAGCTGAACAAATGCACACCAACAGATATGTGATAGTTCATACATACCTCTGACTGTAAGGTCACAAAGCAATGGCCCTCCATGCAGTTCTGTACCTACACCTCAGTCTTTCCAGCCTTTCCTCACACCGGGGCTGATACTCATTCAGTCGGACAACACCTCAATGGTTTACTATATAAACAGGTAGGGAGGCACCAAATCACATGCCTTCTGCTGGGAGATACCCCCTTTGAAGGCACAGAGCCGAAGTGCAGGGGTTTCTGTTGGAATTTTTGGCAACAACAAAATGCTATTTTAGCATATATTCATATCGGTTTGGAGTGCTCCTTTCTTTTGTTGTACTGATTTGAGGTTAGCAACCTCTGTTGGGAGCACCACCTCGCTAACTGAGCGCCGCTCAAAAACCTGGGTTTTGACTTCTGCTGGGAGACCCTGAAGGTTTGGCAGAGAGCACTATCATTCCACCTACACCTGGTGACAGTACATGTTCCAGGAGTACACAACACAGTAGCGGATTGCCTCAGCCATCATTCACAATTCAGTGAATGGGAGCTAGCCTCCAACATCATCCACCACATATTTGGACTCATGGGCATGGCAGAGAATGATCTGTTTGCCTAACCCAACAATGTCAAGCTTCCCAATTTTTGCTCAGTCCATCTGGACCAGGAAGGCTACTGTTGAGATACCATGTCCTTCTCCAGGAAAGGGTGCTTTGTCAATGCCTTTTCTCCTTTTCCCCTCATACAGAGAGTTCTAATAAAGTTGCAGTTGGAGGGAGTAACCATGATTCTGATTGTCCCTTATTGGCCCTGCCAAATCTGGTTCCCCCTTCTCCAACAGCTATCGATCATAGAGCCTATTCCCCTACCCATATGCCCAGACCACCTGACACAATGGAACAGAGCTCTTCTATACCCAAACCTCAAGTCCCTTCACCTTCACACCTGGCTCAAGAAGACATAGTCATTGCCAGGCATAACGTTTCGCCATCCAGTTTGAGAGTTTTACCTGCCTCCAGAAAACTGTCTACAAGGAAAACCTATACCTTAAAATGAAAAAAGTTTGCTCACTGGGCAGCGGAGAAAGGCCATAAACACCTACTCCTGTGAGGTGGCAGAGGTCCTAGAGTACCTCTGCACTGTGACAGGGTTGAATAAGGCCCTGCTCCATTTGTTATGCAGAAAGAGTTTAAACATAAGGGTCTGTTCTTTCCTCCCTTTTTCTGTCTCTTCTCAGTCTGGTTGCGCAACCACATTTTCTTGTGAAACCGGGGACTTGATCACTCTGATAATTTTGCAGTTCTTCTCCTCTCACTATCTCTCTGCTCTCCCTTGCTATTTCTATCTCTTCTTGCCACTCGCATATCTGCAGGTATAAAAACGTATGTGACTCTTTATGTGGAAATGTCACTGATACTGGGATCCCTTTGTTTAAAAATGTATATAGTTATGTTGTACTGTTGAAATGATTGCTAAAAGCTATTTGGAACTTAAGGGGTTAACCTGAGATGCAGTTGTTTAGCCTTTTGCAGATCTGTAAACAAGAGGTCAGTTCTGGGTCACTATGTTCTTTTTGCTGCACCTGCATCAAAACTTACAAGAATATTCTGTGAGAAGCAGACTCTCTTAATGAGTTCCCAAAGACTTATAAAAAGAGCAGCAATGCTTTTGCTAGACAGACAGTGAGAGTGGGAGACTGAGAGAGATTGAAAATTGGAATTAAGAGATAAGGGTTTAGTTTTCTCTGTTTGTACTGCCTGTGTAAGTAGTTAGAATTGTATCTCTTCACACTGGTTATTGTGCTGCATACCTGGATGATGCCATGCTGTACAGTCCAAACTGGAAAAGTCACCTGGAACACCAATAAGCAGTTATCCAATCAATCAAAAAGGAAGGTCTGACAAGTAATCCTACTAAGTGTGCATTGGGCATGCAGGAAACCAGATATTTGAGCTATGTTTTGGGAAATGGAGAAGTCAAGACAGAGGTTTCCAAAATAGAAGCTGTAGTTACAGCCCTGACCCCAAAACCGAGAAACATGTCAGGTAATTTTAAGGGCTGGTTGGTTAATATCAGAGATGTGTTCTCAGCTTTGCCAAGTTAGCTACTCCCTTCACTGAACTCACAAAGAAACAGTTCCTGAATAATGTGAAATGGACCCCAGAGTGTGATGAGGCTTTTCAGGCCATTAAGGCTGTAACATGTTCTGCCCTTGTTTTAAGAAGCCCAGACTTTGAGAAACAATTTCTGTTACAGACTGATGCATCAGAGGTGGGCCTTGGTGAAGTCTTGAGTCAGCATATAGATGGGAAAGAATATTCTATTCTGTACATAAGTAGGAAATCGCACAACAGAGAGAAATGGTACTACTCCACCACTGAAAAGGAATGCCTTGCAGCAAAGTGAGCCATGGAGTCCCTTAAGTTCTACTTACTAGAGCTGACTTTGTACTTGTAACAGATCACAATCCTCTCTGTTGGCTTAACCAAATGAAGGATAAAAATTCTAGAGTCACATGGTGGCACCTGGCACTACAGCCATTTAAATTTAAAGTGATGCACAAATCTAAGAAAGAGAATGTCAGTGCTGATTTTCTGTCAAGATATGGATCAGGAATTGAGAATTCCAAAAGTTAAAAAAACTGTGAGTTGAAACTTCTCTGTTTGCTATGCTGCATATGCTCTGAACTGTAAAGGTTATAAGCTAATGTTAGATGGGAATTTATTAGAAAGTTTTGGAAACCTTTTTTTTTTAAAAAAGGTTCTCTCAAAGAGGGGGTATATGATAGGGTTGAATATGGCCCTGCATTATTTGTTATGCAGAAGAGTTTAAGCATAAGGGTCTGTTCTTTCTTCTCCTTTTCTGTCTGTTCTCTGTCTGGTTGTGCAACCAAATTTTCTTACGAGACCTAGGACTGTATCACTCTGATGGTTTCACAATTCTCTGCCTCTCACTATCTCTCTGCCTTCCCTTGCTATTTCAGTCTTTTCTTTCAACTTGCATATCTGCATGTATAACCCAAGGAGGAACTATTGGTTGGGAGGGGTGAGGCTGGGAATCACTGAGGAAGAGAAGGACCTAGGAGTGTTGGTAACAGGGAGCATGAACAACTTTGTCCAAAGCAGGAAAGCAGAAGCCAAGACTAACAGTATGCTAGGCTGTATTGCAAGGGGCTTCTCATCCAGGCAAAGGGAGGTGATCCTTCCACTCTACAGATCTTTGGTCAGGCCACACTTGGAGTACTGTGTGCAGTACTGGTGGCCATATCTGAAAGGGATATTAATTTACTGGAAAGTGTGCAATGGAGGGCAACAAAAATGTCACAGGGGATGGAGGGCAAGGCCTATGAGGACATGCTGAATGAGCTGAATATGTACATGCTGGAAGACAGGAGGGATATGATTGAAACATTCAAGTATTTGAGGGGGATAAACAAAGCTAGCACTGAAGGGGTGTTTAAACTGAGGAAGGGTAGAGACATGAGGAGTCATGGAATAAGACTGGAGGGTGGAAGATTTAGGAGGGAGGTGAGGAGGCACTACTTCATGGAGACGGTGGTGTCTAAATGGAACATTCTACCAGAGAGAGTGGCATCATATAATATAGTAGGAAGTTTTAAGAGGGTGTGGGATGGAACATGAAGGAGGGTCTGGGAGGAGGGGGCAGCGGCCATCATGAGAATGATGGATGGGGAGGGGGTTGGGGCAGCTGCAATCTAGGGGGGCTAGCTGCACAATTGGGAAGACAATGCTAGACCGGATCGTCTGTTTCTGCTGGCAGATTTGTATGTTCATATGTATGTACATATAAAAATATATGTGAATCTTTATGTGGCAATGTCACTGATACTGGGATCCTTTTGTTTAGAAATGTATATAGTTATGTTGTACTGTTGAAAGGATTGCAAAAAGCTATTTGGAACTCAATGGGTTAACCTAAGATGCAGTTTTTAAGCCTTTCTAGAGTTATGAACAAGAGGTCAGTTATACTGGGTCTTATACTGGGTAATAGAATGGAAGAAGACACTATGGCCCATAATACCATTTCCTGCAAAGCGGGCACAATTTAATTCCTAAAGCATATTAGCTAATCTATTTCTTTTTTAAATTGTTCCAAGTTTTTACTATAATATAATCTGGCAGTGCATTCCACACTCTAGCTGTTCTCTGTACAAAAGAATAATATCTAGAATTCCTTTTAACCATCTCTATTTTTATTTGATGCTTGTGATTTCTTAAACCTTATGGTTTATCCACTATTTCTATCCCCAAACCTTCCATTAATTCTGGGTCCTTCATGATCTAAAATAATTGTAATACGTCACCCCTTTTTCTTCTGTCTTCCAATGTAAACATCTTTAACCTATCTAGTCTTTCCTCATATCCTCTACATTCTTCTGTCGATATCATCCTAGTATATGTTCTTTGGACTTTTTCCAATCGATTTTTTTCACCTTTCATATATGGGCTCCATACTGGTGATCCATAATCTGAATAAGGCCTTACCTATGCCCCGTACAATGGTACAAGACATTGTTTAGTTCTATTTATGAAACTTTTTCTTTTATTTTTTATCATTTAATTCGTTCTCCTAATAACTTCTGACCTTTGTGCCTTGAAAATCATTCCGTCATCAACTATTATTCCACAGTCCCTTTCTTTGTTTGTCACTTCCATTTTATTTCCTTTTAAGTAATACACATGTTTTAGGTTATTTTTCCCCACATGCATAACTCTGCACTTTTCCATATTTAAAGTCATTCTATTGTCTCTTGCCCATTTCTCTATTTGTTTTAGACCCATCTCCATTTGTTTACTTTCTTCCATTGAGCCCACCTGTCCTCCCAGTTTTACATCATCTGCAAATTTCACCATAAGGTTCTGGATACCATACTGTATATCTCCTATGTATAATGAAAATAATATAGGACCTAACACCGACCCCTATGGAACTCCACTCGTAACTTTCTCTAGACCTGACATAACATCTCTTATCCTTACTGCCTGTTTCCTATTTCTCAGCCAGCTCTGTACCCATCTAATCTACTTACTATCCCCACCCATTTTTACCATTTTTGTAATAAGTTGACTATGTTTTACTTTAGCGAAAGCTTTCTGAAAGTCAAGGAAGAAAATATCCACTGGGTTATTTTTAGATGTTGTTTTATTGATGTATTCGTAAAATATAAGCTGATTTGATAAACATGACCTATTCTTTTTGAACCCATGTTGCTTTTCATCATTCACTTTTAAAATGTTTAGATCTTCCTCTAGCTTGTCTCTCAGAATGCCTTCTGCCACTTTACACAGAACTGCTGTTTGACTTACTGGTCTATAATTTGTCTTAGAGGATTTATTCCCCTTTTTGTAAATTGGTATCACTGTTGTAGTTCTCCAATCAGCAGATATCTCCCCGGTAATAAATGACCAATTTATTAGATTTGTTACAGAGTTTGCTATCTGTGTAGTAATTTCTTTTAACAGCCTTGGATGCAATATATCTGGACAAGCCGATTTGAATGGTTTTAACTCTCAAAATTTTTTGAATTTCATCTGTTGTTACTCCCATCCTTAATTCTTTTTTTATATTAGTATTGACTTTAATCTCTTCCTTTTCTTTGTCATCATATGCTGAACTAAAATATTGGTTTAGATGTTCTACCATTTTCTTTACTTCAGTAACTTCACTACCATCTATATGCAAGGATCCTAATTGCCCTGACATGTTCTTATTATTATTTATATAAGAATATAATCCCTTTCCATTATCCTTCCTATATTCTAAATTTATTTCTAATATTTTCCTTTCTTCTTTTATTTTGGATTTTAACATTTTCAATATTACTTAATATTCCTTAATAGCATCTTCTGTCCCTAATTTTTTCATGTTGTCATAAGCCTTTTTTTTTGTCTTTACATAACTTTATTATTGTCTTTGTACACCACATAGTTTTTTTTTTCCCTTTTTAGAGTATAATTTCTTTTTAGGTACATATTTATCTTCCACCTTTTGTATTTTACTTTTTAGTATATCCCACATTTCTTCCACTGTTCTATCCTTAAATGAACTGTTCCAGTCCCATTTTTCCAACTTCATTTTTGTCATATGAAATTTAGCCTTTTTATAATTTCTTATTATCAGTTATCAGTTCTGAGTCACTGTGTTCTTTTTGCTGCACCTGCATCAACATTTACAAGAACATTCTGTGAGAAGCAGGCTCTCTTAACGAGTTCCCAAAGACTTATAAAAAAGCAGCAATGCTTTTGCTAGAGAGACAAGGAGAATGGGAGACTGAAACTTGGAATTGAGATACCCTCAGAAGAAGAACATAGTTTTCTCTGTTTGTACTGCCTGTGTAAATAGTTATACTAAATAATTATTTTTTATTTTGCTGTTTTTGGCACAAATAAAATGCTATTTGCTAATTTTGAAACTGCACCTGATTTTCCTATGCTTTCTGACCTGTACCTTGGTGACATGCACCCTACCAGAAAATGGTCTAGGATATTCCTCCATCAAAGTTGATTTGGCAGCAGTATCAGTCTTCCACAAACCTTTCGGTCATCATCAAGTTGCCCAGCTACATATGGGAGGCTTCAAGTGCAATAAGCCACAAAGAAACATTTTTGAGATATCAGGCTGGGAAACTTTCACACATTTCACACGTGATATGCTTCCACATTTGACAAAGCACATCATGTGCGAAACACAACAGGTGACCTGGAGCTTCTTGCTGGTCGAATGGAGTGGGTTTTTGTTCATGCCTGTGGATTTTCATGTATGGACTTACAGAGTTCTGTTCGTTTGTGAGTACGTCTCCAAATTTGAAATAAAAACTTTGCACTGTTTTGAAAGACTTTACTGTCCACAGGCATCGCATCATGTTTTGAAGGATGCAGTTGGAGCACAAACAGGAATAGATAACTAGCATTCCATGCCTTAAGCAGGTGCCAGTCCCTTATTAACTGTCTGCTGTTCAAATATTTGACTTTGGCACTGCTGTTCCTTGATACAGTCACACCACACACACACACACACACACACACACACATTGTCCTTAACTTATATTACTCTTGCTGTTAGCTACTAGAATTCCTCATTTTAGAGTCTGTGAATTAAACTAGCTATTGACCAGCTTCTGCAATGTAATCAATTTATTGTTGTGTGTGGCTGGTCCTTTTTAAAAACCCCTCACACACAGGGTTGCTGCCTCCTGTACAATGGCTGACTTATTTTAAAGGTCCCACTTGCTGGGAGGGTGCAGATTCTATGGACTGGTGAATGACACCCACTGTGCTCATCATCATGTCAGTAATGATAAGAAAGCACTTAAAAGAAGATGCAATCAAAATATGGCACATTTTAGTACATGTACTCTGGTCAACCATTGCATAGTACTATAAATAAAATAAATACCTTAAAGGTACTGTGTCCTGTGATTCCAGAATGACCATGAATGGACTAAATTCCTCAATAGGCACAATGGAAAAGAGAAATAGATTTTCAGCTATCACAAGTGATATATTATGGTTGATTCTGATGATTTAGCTATGATTTGCAATACAAAGTTTGATGCACTGCACATTTTCCCACAGAGTAAAAAGTTGACTTCTTTAATTTTTACCTTCAGTGTGCGCATATCTAACAGCTGGTATCAACTGTATATAGACACAGGGTTTTGGTGGTTGGGAGAAAACTAAAAATAGTTTTGTAACCACCACCTCCACAAGGTATGACATTATGCCTGTCTGATAATACCTGGGCACAATCAATAAGGCTTTCAGGTGAATGGTGCCTGAGCTCAGTTAGTATTGAAATTAATACACAAATGGTGCAGTGCCTCCAACTATGGGGTTCCTTTTGGCAGATGGCTGCCAGGGTACAGCTCCACAGGAAATAAATGCAACGTCCACCCTCATGAGACTGAATCTTCATGATTATACACAACCTCCAATTTCTCCATGCACGCAAACACAAGAATATACAAAATACTATAAACTGCAATTTAAATATAAGGGGTAATAATTGGGTGACAGGAACAGGCTCTGGTTGGGGCAATGGAATTGATTAAAAGCAATGAAACAGTTCTGAGATCACTCCCTAAATCTCACCACCTTTTGCTCAGTACCTACGCAGTACTGTAGTTACTATTTCCCCCTAAATATGCAACAGTATCCCAAGGTCCTTTAGGAATTCCCAATGCAGTCCATTAATTGTACACACACAATGGGCAGCAACAGGCATGATGTTGAACTACAATGTGGTACCAATTGAAGGCTGGTGTTTGGGGATCTCAAACAAATTATTCAACACAAATGCTAGTTGCTCCTGGCTACTGCTGTTCTGTAAATGGGCTTTGAATTATAATCACACAGAAATGCCCAGCAATTACTCTTATCTGTTCCTGACTAGCAGGTAAATTGGATGGAATTGACCCAGTATTCACAACCATAGCAGACTCTGCAAGCAGGCTGTTTTAGGAGGTCTCCTTCAGTTTTGCAGATGCAGGTGATGATAGAAGCGCAACAGACCCAACACACTTCCAGGTGGTGAAGGATGCGGGCATACTGGTCTACAATGTCCTCTTCATCCCACAAGGAACTTGCCTTCACCCAACTTCAAGGAGTAGGCAGTCACTCAGGGCCTAAGGCAACTTAAATCCTCTGTCAGAACAAGTCCTGATAACTTACACAGCCCAGGGCAGGAGCTTTGATGTTGTTCCTGAAGGAAACAAAAGTCTTTTTGTAAAAACTCTTTAGTTTTCTTCCAACCTTGCAGTGACTGTTGACTTTTCTGACAGTTCTTTCTCCTTATTTTTCCTAGATAAATCATATCTATTTGCAAACGTCTCTCCCTTCTGCACAAATCCAGGAATCAGATATCAGTGATTAGCATCTCATGTAGTCTTCATTATGCTAAATCCCTGGCTTTCATTGACTATCAGCTCCTGCGGAAAACAATGCATAGAAGTCCAGAGCCAACTTGCAGTTTGGCTGTTTTGCAGAGTATAGCTAGAACTCCAAATTGATGACAGCTTCACAGGGACATGATGTACTAATTTAGTTGTTTTGCACAGCTGAACTAGTTTCCAAATTGATGTCAGTTTCATAATGACAGGATGTACTAAATTAGCTGTTTTGCAGACCTGAGCTAGTCTTCTGATGGATGGCTCAGCAAAGCTAAATACAGGAACACCCAACATTTCCAGCCAGGTTGTGTTTCTTCTGACCCTTTTTCAGTAGATGTGGGGCTAGAGACACTACAAACATGGCTGTTGTTGTAGTCTTTCACTTTATCTTTCATTTTAACATGTTTCTATTCCTTGGTGTGGCTGGTGGCCATCTGGATCAACACCACCAGTGCCTGCTGGCATCTGGTGGAACTGGGGAGTGAAATGGTGACAGGGGAGTAATATTAAACATCCACAAAGTTCATGCCCCCAGGGGAGGAGTGGTTTTGCACTTTGTGCAGCTTCAAGAGCTGCTTGAAACTGAACAAACTCCTTGTAGTAGGCTTCTCAAGCCTGAAGACAGACCAGAGACCACTTGAGTGAAGAGAGGTGACTGCACACCAGCCAGAGTGAGAAGGGCGAACAACAAGCTTGTAGCACAAATGACAGTGTCCAGATCAGCCATACATCCCCCAGTTATAGTCTTAACCTGGACTGGAGTCAAGAAGTGGTGAAGGGGAAGATGGCAGCAGTGCTCCAGAGAGAGACAAATGCAAGCTATCTCATGGGGGGAGGTTACATCCTCCCTTCACTGTAGTCCTTGATATTCTCAGCATGACCTTAAAAGAACAAACATGCTAAACACAGCAGAATTGTCTATATAATATATCTGCATCCTCACTAAAAGATGGCATCAATCAACATTACAACAGGGCATGCATTTGAACTTCACGGGTTTTCCCAATTGGTATGTCTACGATTCCCAAACATGACTTTGGGGCATCACAAGGTGGAAAGCAACAAAGGATTGGGCAGAAGATTTATTGTTTTATCCACCACATTTATGAAAAGGTTGGTGGAGACACAGGAGGCCTCATAAGTGAGATTCACAGATTACTTGACTTCTGTTCCAGATTGATGAGGTACAGTACAAGTGGCTCTTCTACAATGACTTGCATAATATAATTGTATGGTCCTGTGTCCAGCACAGAAACTGGTTCAGAATGTCTAGGTATCTCTATATTCTCTTGTGGTGCTACATCCAAGTGGCATCCAGCATTCTCCATAACACTAGCTGTGTCAATGACTTTGGGCCCAAAGTCAGGTTGTACAAAGTATGCTACTGTTGAATTTATCTCATTCAGGCCTAGATACTCATGTAGGTGGCATCTGAAAGCATAGCCACTCAGGCCAATAACACCTGTAGACGCACTCAGCTGACTTTCATTCAGGCCTGGAAAAGTCTGAGGAAGTCAGCAGTTTTTGCCTAAATATTAAACAAACCAAATTGCTTAGAATTGATTGCATATCACCATTAGAAAGACAATTTTGTGCTGAACCATTTTTCTCTCAAGCATCACTTAAGCACCTCAAATAAATCTGAAAAAAAACCCTACAATTATTTGGTATTTCAGCTAGTATAAAATAAAAACTAAATGGATTACAATTGATTGCATAGCACAGTTAGAAAGGTCATTTTGTGCTGAACCATTTTGCCACTGATACTTTGTGTCTACCATGTATGCTTTAGGAGTTATTCACATTGGTTTAAGGTATGGTGTACATGGCTGACATTTGTCTCTCAAGCCTCACTTAAGCACCTTGAAAAAATCTGAAAAAAAACACAGTTTGGTTTTTGAGCCAGTATAAAATAAAAAATAAATTGATTACAACTGATTGCATAGCACCATTGGAAAGGTAATGTTGTGCTGAACAACTTTGTCCCTTGTGCTTTGTGTGTAGCACTTACGGTTCAAGAGGTATTCACATGTGTTTGTAGCATGCTGATTATGGCTAGATTTTGCTTACAAAGGCCTAGGATGCAATGCTAAGAGTATACAGGGGAAAAGTGGTGGAAGTCTCAAAGAGCTCTTGTGATGTGAGTGAGTTAAAGTCCCAGTGCTGGTGATACTACTTTCTCCTTGTGCTGGTTGGTGCAATTTCAAAGGCTATGTGGCTGGTGTGAATACAACAATGTAAGGACATACAAACTGATCCTCCTCATCAGAGCTGGAGTACACTATGTTAGGCTATGTCACAGGACTTGCAACTGGTGGTTCAGGGTGAACAGCATGGGCCCTTCTTTTACATGTCTCATTCCTGGTGACTAGTCTTCTAGGCAATGAACAAGGTGTTTGTCTCACAGGATCAGGTAACAGTTGGCCAATGGGCAACAGATGATTTCGGTGAAATGTCTAACTAACAGTGTTTCCACTCTCTAGTCATAGATGGTACACCGGCAGGTTGGGAAGCTATTCCATAACGACATATGGTTCAGATCTCTACTGGTCTGCTAGTTTATGTTTGACAGGGATGCAAAGATTTCTGATCAGGACTCTGTTTCCAGGTGGAAGGGTTGCTCTCTTACACATGTGTCATATCTAGTCTTGTTATGATTAGCTTTTCCCTCTGTTTCCTGGGCCACCCTGTAAATGCTGGTAAGTTGTCTTAATCTCTTGGCATATTGAAGTTAAGTCTCTGGTAGGGCACCATCCACAGATACTCCAAAACACAGGTCCACTGACAGTCTGGTTTCCCATCCAAATGAGATAATATGGGGAGAACCCTGTAGACTCATTCTTGGTGCAGTTGTGTGCATGGACCAGAAAATGCACTTGCTAGCTCTACTTGGACTTGTTTGCTGGGGTCAAAGTTCCAAGCATGTTAAAAAGTGTCCACTTGAATCTCTGAGGCTGAGGATCAACTTGTGGATGGTAGGGTGTAGTACAAGACTTGGCAATGACCATCAGTTCAGTAAGCTCTTTGGTGAGACTGCTCTCAAACCTTGGTTAGAGTGGAGGCATTTTGTGAATCTGTAATGCATAACATTTTCTCATACAACACTTTTGCCACTGTTGTTGCTTTCTGATCTTTGGTAGTATAGGCTTGTACATACTGGGTGCAGTGGTCAGTCACCATTAAGAGGGTACTGATTCACTTTTTGTCTGGCTCCAGTGACAGAAAGTCCATGCAAGCCCAGATCTAATGGTGCATTGCTCCTAATATTAACTAAAGGTGCCACCTGTTTTGTAAGAGTCTTGCGAGTGATGCACCAGCTACACTTTTTCAATGTCATTCTACTTCTGCTGCTAAATGAGGCCAGTAGAACTGGGTTTTCACTAGGTCCAGCATTTTGTCACATCCCAGATGATCCATATCCTCATTAGATCTCTCAAGGTTATTTTGCTGCACTTGGTGGGGAGAACCAGTTGTTTCTGGGGAAAGGGGTCTGCCTCTGTGTGATTTGATACAACAATCCATTTTCTATGACCAGCTTGTTCCACTTCCAGAGTATAAGTGGCACTTCAGGGTGGTTTGACTTCACATTGTCTGACACAAGACCCTTTCCCAAAGTCACAATGACACCCTGCAAAATGGGTTCTGTCCTCTGTGCTAGTCTCATGTCTGTTGGGCTGAGATGTGGCTGATAGGTGTTATGCAAAGTGGTCAGATGGGCATATGCTGCCGGTACATCAGTTGGGATTCACTCCCAGATCTGCTGTTCTGTTTAGATTGGCTGGGGTGGGCCAGTCCTCAGGCACTAGCAGTTGGCAAATACTGTAGCTTCTACCCCATCCTCTGAAATGTGGGTCCAGAGCCCTCTGTTGGTAGAATATGATGGGGGCATCAAGATAGAGCATCTACATCAATATTGTTCATTCCAGGGTGTACTGCAGTCAGAAATTGTAAACTGACAAAGTAGTGATCCACCTATGTCCAGTAGCATCCAGCTTGGCTCTAGCGAAGACATACATCAGTGGGTTGTTGTCTGTTAGCATGACAAACCTGGCTTCATACAGATATTCATATAACTGGTTCACCATGGCCCATTTTAAAGCAAGAAATTCCAGTTTGTGGCTGGGTATTTTTTCTCTGATGTGCTTAGGCTTCAACTGGTATATGCTACAAGTCTCTTGATACTCTCATGCTCCTTGTATAACACAGCTACCAGGCCACTGATACAGGCATCAATATGAAGGGTGTATGATTTAGTGAAGTCAGCAAAAGCCAATACAGCAGCCTGTATCAGGCATAGAATGATCTCTCTCTGAATGACCCTTCACACTTCTCTGTCCATTAGTAACCAAATGGTTCACTTGACCTTGTGATATTCCTTTGCTGGCTTGTCCATAGTTTTCTGGGTTGGTGGGTGGCCTCTGGTCAGATGGGTGAAGGGCATCACCACAGAACAAAAGTCACAAATTGTCAGTAATAGCCACAGAACCCAAAAAAATGACTGTTGGGCTTGCATGTTGACTGTGATCAGCCAGGTGGTGAGGACTTCCACTTTACTCAGATCTGTGCTGATTCCTTTGTCTGAAATGATATGTCTCATGTACTTCATAGCCATCTGGCAGAACTGGCACTTAACTAGGGATAATGTCAAGCCGTATTCTACTAGATGGTCCAGAATCTTCATAAGTTGGGCCTCATACTCTTCAGATGTCCACCAAAACACAATGAGGTTGTCCAGGTAAACTAGCATTTCAGGAGGTTCACATCTCTGACTGCCTCTTCCATCAGATGTTGGAATGTTGCAGGAGCACCAGAGATTCCCTGTGGCATCCTCTCAAACTGATGAAACTCCTGCAGATGGATAAAGGCAGCCTTCTCCTTATCCTCTTATGCAATTGGTATCTCATAGAATTTGAAGTGTAAGTCCATCACAGAGAACCATTTGTTCCCAGTAATGGCTGTCCAAGGCATCCTGTACCCAAGGCATGGTGTACTGGTTGGGCACAGTCTTCTTATTTAAAGTCCAATAATCTATACACATTCTTCTAGCACCATTCTTATGAGCCACCACTATTGGTGAAGCGTAGGGGTTCTAAAACTCCTTAATAACACCTGCTGTCAAATGTTCCTGCAGGTGTCACCTGACATACTCAATGTCAGCTGGTGACAGTCTTCTGGACTTCTCCCGGAATGATCTCTCATCATGTAGATGAATCTGATGTTCCTTTCCATAGGCACACCTCAAACCCACTCACTGTGTAAGAAGACTGCTGGTCAATCAAATTAGCTGGCACTGCATTTGCTTCTTCCAGTGAAGGGGGATGGGAGACAGTCCAAAGTCAAATGCCTCTTCCTCTTGTCAAAGGGTCTTGGATGCTATGGTGGTTCCTTGATGTGATGGGACCACTATAGTATCAGTAGCATACAAGGAGGCAAGCACAGTGTCAGAGTGCACAGTTATTTCCTGATGCATTGCATTCTTTATTTTCAGGTGATTGTCTTTACCTTGGATTTGGTACCACTCAATATGCCACATTGTACCATCAGTCTCCTTGACAGGTTGCTTTCTGAAAATTCCACAGTAATCGTCTGATTGGTCAGAGGGGGGAACAGCACTCCACAGATCCTTCCAATAAACATTCTAATTGAGGGGCAACAATTACAGGTTCCTTTCCCTCCAGTCTTAACACCCCCCCAATACCAACATAGAGACACCACAGGGCTGGGCCACCTTTCTCACTTGGGCTGTATGCACTGTTGTGTGGACTGATAACATCTGGTAATTCCTTATTCTAGTCATTTGTAAGCAGGTGTGAGCCAAGTGTCCGAACTAATGGGTGTTCTTTCCTATCAACACCTGGGTCTTGTCCAGAATCTGGTGACTAGAGCAGATGAGAGCCAAAGTGTTAATCTTCTTCAGCACTTCTGCAAAGGTGTCAGGAAATTCAATCTACAGTTCTATATATCCATTTTAGGGGTAGCTGACATTATTCAAACCCCATAAGCCAGTCTTTCCATGAGTCTCAAAGGCAAATGTCCAAGATACATTCAATAGAAGGAAAGGTAGATGATTATCACCTGTGATCCACTGACAAATCATGCTTGACAAGGATATCCTTCAATGGCAATCTGTACGTGCACTGGTGGACCCAGTAATCCATTGGGCAATTGTTATCTATTGTCAGTTTGAATATGTTCCATTTGATGAAGCTGTTCATGTTTGGAATCCTATTGCACTCCCTTACTGGGATCTGCTGTCATTTTCCTGTGGCTGGGATTTTTTCTCTCAGTTTTGGGTTACACATGGCGAGGTCTCTGGATCTGCTGCATCTTTGAGAAAAACTTCCATCCTCTCCTCAGCCTTACTCGAGGGGCAAAAGAAGGGTACAAGGCATGTCCTCATTCCAGTGGCATGGATGTAGCTCCTTGCCGAGGGGCCTGTGACATTTGTAATGCTGCCACACCTTCAGTTAGCTCCTTCAGTTGCACCCTCACATCTAGGGTGTCAGACTTTTCATTGGGTCTGGTAACCTGGGATTGCAGGAGGATGATATTCCCTGAGGTCACCTGTAATGAATCAGCTGCAGTCTCTTTTGACTCTTCCTTCCTCACTTTCATCCAGCAACTGGTAGAAAGACAGAGGGTTCATTCTGTGTTGATTTAGTCTCAGGGAAATCAACAATGGCTGGGAGTACACATCTCCTCTCAAAATCTGGTCGATTCTCAGTTGTGCAGCCTGGACAAGAGTGGCTCCCCCAGCTTCCACAGTTTCTCTCCTTCATTTTGAGTGGTGGCTCCTAATAGGAACATAAGGCCTCTTCCATACTGCATAGCTCCAAAAATGGTCCAGCATTGTAGAATTGGGCTTGCTGGCATGCAAGGCACTGATCACATCCAGGGCCATACCCCATGGGCTCTCAATTACTTGTTTGCATTTCTCTTCCTTGAAGCATCTCCACATTTCAGCCATCTGTGTGGGACTCATCCGGGGGAGTGGGGGGGTGGTGGTGCCAGAGAAAGTACACAGTCTCTGGTACTTACTAGACTAAAAATTCAAAGGTGGGCCTAAGGAATGCCCTGTTCACAAGTGGGGGTTTCTGTGAGTGGCACTGGTAGTGCCTGCTCCTCTTCTCAGAACACTTTCACAGCACTAACAGTTTTCTCCTCACTTTCCAGGAATAGCTTTAGCTTTTTTCTCAAATTCTGTTTACTCTAGGGATCCTTGGAGGGAAGGTCCAGACTCTCTTGGGTCACAATGTGCCAGGGTGGGCTTTCCCCTTCTAAAGTGATTTGGTTAGGCACGTTGGAGAGGTCTACAACCTCATGGCATTCTACTAGCACAGACAGTTTTTTTCCAGGCAGAATCAAACAATCTCCCCCAAATGGCAACTTCCCCAAACTCTTGATGGCTCCAATTATGCTCTCCATGATCTTACTATTGCTTCCCTTAGGGATTCCCTGGACCAGACGGCTTTGGCAGGGTACTGGTTTTTGCCCTTGTACCAATCAAGCAACTTGCTTTGATTCATCTCAAACTACAACAATTGGGGGGGAGGGAACAACATAATTCTTGTAGCAAGGTGTGGTGTTGCAGATTGCCTCCAACTTGTAACCATCCCCACATGCAAGGTATGAGACTACACCTGTCTGATAATACCTGGGCACAGTCTATAAGTCCTTCAGGTGAATGGCACCTGGACTCAGTTAATATTGGAGTTAATAAAAAAATAGTGCTCTGCCTCTAACTATGGGAATCCTTTTGACAGGTGGTTGCCAGGGTACTTCCACACAAGAAATAAATGCAACTGCCACCCTCATGACAGGGAATCTTTATGATATACACATTCCCCAACTTAAACTCTATGCATGGAAACACAACAATATGCAAAATACAATAAATTGCTATTTAAACACAAGGGATATTTGTTAGGAGGACAGGAACAGGCTCCAGATGGGGGAATGGATGAGATTAAATGCAAAGAAACAGTTTTAATTTCACTCCCCAAATCCCACCACTCTCTGGTGAGTACCCACACAGTATTTACTGTTTACCCCTATTGGTGTACCAGTACCCCAAAGTCCCTTGGGAGATTCCAATGCAGTCCATTTATTGTGTGCACACAGTTGGCAGTTGCAGGCCTGGTGTTGGACCACAGTGCGGAACTGATTGAAAGCTGGTGGCTAGGGATCCCAAACAAATTATTCAACACAAATGTTTCTTGCCTTGGCTGTTGTAGTTCTATGAATGGGCTTTGAATAATAATCATGCAGAAATGCCCAGCAATTACTCTTAACTGTTCCTGACTAGCAGAAGAATTGTAGGTGTATTAACCCAGTACTCACGACCTTAGCAGACTGTGCAGGCTGGCTCTTTTGGCAGGTCTCCTTTAGGGCTGCAGATACAGGCAAAGGTACAGGTGTAGTGGACCCAACATGCTTACAGGTGGCAAGGGGTGTGGGCCATGCTGGTCTACAATGTAGTCTTCACTACACAAGGACTTGCCTTCACCCACCACCAAAGTGTTGGCAGTCACTTAAGGCCTCAGATTACTTAGATCCTCTGTCAGAACAAGTCCTGATAGCTCACAAAAGCCCAAGGCAAGAGTTTTGGTGTTGTTTCTGGAAGAAACAGAACTTTCTGTTGCAAAGATTCTTTAAACAATTTTCCTCCCACCTTGTGATTGACTGCTGACTTTTCTCACAGCTCTTTCTCCTTGTACTTCCCAGACAAATCTGATCTATTTGCAAATGTCTCTACCTTCTGCAGAAATCCAGGGATCAGTTATCAGTGTCTAGCATCTCCTGCATTCTTCATTATGCTAAATCCCTGGCTCTCAGTGGCTGCCAGTTCCTGTGGAAAAGCATGCATGCAAGTCCAGAGCCAGCTTTCAATTTAGTTGTATGGAAGAGCTTAGCTAGAGCTCCAAATTGATGTTAGTTTCACTGGGACAGAATGTACTAATTTAGTTGTTTTCTGTAGAACTGAATTAGTCTCCAAATTGAAGTTAGTTTCACAGGGACAGGGTATGCTAATTAAGCTGTTTTTAGGACATGAGCTGGTTTTCTCCTGGCTGGCTCAGCAAAGCTAAACACAGGAACACACAATATTCCCAGTCAAGTTATGTGTCCTCTGACCCCTTTTACATAGTCTTGGAGCTAGATAAACTAAAAAAAATGGCTGCTTTTGTAGCCTTTCACTTAATCTTCTATTTAAACATGTTTATGTCTCTTAGTGTGTCTTCTGGCCATCAGAATCAATACCTCCAGTCCCTGCTGCCATCTAGTGGGACGGGAGGCTGAACTAGTGGCAGGGGAGCACTGTTAAGAATCCCAAGGTTTGTTCTCCCAGGAAAGGAGTGGTTTTGCACTTTGTATAGCTGTGAGAGCTGCTTGAAACTGAGCAACCTCCTTGCTGGGGGGTCCCCGGTCTTGAAGGCAATTCAGGGGCAGACTGAGTGAACAGAAGTGGTGGCATGCTGGCCACAGTGAGAAGGGTGATGAAGAAGCCCACACAGCAAATGACAGTGGAGTCAGACAGTGTGCTGAGAGAAGATGGAAGCTCCTCTCGACCTCTCCAGTCCTAGGGAAATAATTTATATTTCTTTTACCTGTTTCAACTGGAGTTAACCCATAGATTGCTATTGCTGGCTAGTTAAACCTTTGTGGCATTGACTGGTGGAGCTTTTTGCTTTAACAGAATGGAGGTTGAAATGTGAGCGGCCCCACTATGCCACACCCCTCCAATGACACCAGAGAAGGAGAAGGTCCCTAAACAGGTGAAGGCCCAAGCTGCTCCCCTAATGAAGTCTGGCTCTCCTTCAGCAGCGCTTACAGAAGAACATTTTTTGGCTAAATTCTCCCCATCGAAGGACACCATGCAACTGCTAATGGATGAGTTAAAGGCACTATGTGGCTATTATGGAGACCCTTTCCCAGTGAGTGGGAGATAAGGAAGTACGGGTCTCCTCTCTTGATTCATGTTGCAATAGGGTTGACCCCGAGATCTCTACTTTTAGGCAACAATTGGCTAAAATGGAATTCAAGCTACAGGATCTAGGGGCTGCAGCCGCCAAAATAATATAGTGGTGCTGGGTCTACTGGCGAGGGTGGAGGGTCCCAACTCTGTGTTATTCACACAGAAACTCTGTGAAAAATTAGTAGGCCCTCCCCCAATGGCCTGACTTATATTATTGAGTGGGCTTATCATACGCTCCATGCTATGCCAAAAAACTCTGACCCATATCAACCCTTTATTTTTAAATGTCTTAATTTTTTGTATTAGCAGCATGTGCTTACCAATATGAAGGAGCTCCAGTCAGTGGCCTGGGAGAACTCAAGGATTCGTGTCATTCAAGATTTACCAGTTGCGGTATGACATAAATGGGCAGAATATTGCCTTGAAACTTAAATCTGCTGGTGTAAGATTTAGGGTCCTTTACCTAGCCAGACTCAAGTTGCTATTCAGGATTCTCAAAAGAATTTTGATTCTGCCAAGCAAGTGAGGTGAGAACAAACCTCCCTCACCCTATTTTTTCAAAGCTCCATGAATTTTAGAGGTCAGTGGCTGTGGGGAGCAGCTGTCTCTCTGACTGACTTGTTTTATCCCGGCTTACGGAATGGCTTTGATTCCTAACTGCATCCAACACTAGCAGTTCATTTAAACCCACCTTTTCTATGAACATTGTGACTTGGTTTTAATTTCCCTTTTTATTGCCGGGTACATCTAGTAGGACTCAGAACACTCTGCTGTAAATATGTGCCAATTTCTGGAAGGCTCTGTTCGGAATTACCTGATGTCCTTATCTTTTAAAATGAACTGCTTTTGAGCACTGCATAGAGATTCTAGTTTTACTTGCCCAGGACATTGTTTGAGCTTGGTCTCCCTAAAGGGATATGGATTCTGTCCTGTTCGCCGTCCTTCTCTCCAGTTTTACAGATTTCATTGGTGGATCATTTCATTTTGTGTAACCAAGATAGTGCACAGGATGTCGATTTGGTTGGAGTTTGTATACTTTTCTTTGGGTCTTGACAGTTGTACTTCATAAACTTTATCTTCGAGTACTGCCCCAAAGTAAATGCTACTTAATTCTGAGGCAACAGCCAAATGTTTGTTTAGTTGCTTCTGTTTGATTAATAAGCAACGGACTGCTTTTTCCATCAGTTCTGCAGACTTTTATACAATACTGATTAATATCTATGCCCATTCTTTTCAGAGCCTGAAGCAGGACTGCACCTTATTTTCTTTATAAGACTCTTGAAGTACCTTATGTGTCTTACAGTGGTTCAATTAATTTATGGACATAGCAGGAGCATTTATCTTTGTTTTTGGGCACATTTATTTTGACAGTTCAGTCGGAGAACACACAGTTCTGTTTGATGTTATACTTGATCCTAAGATTTCTTCTGAATACCAGATCGGGGACAGACTTCTTCTTTGGCAGACTGCTAGGAGATGTATCCCCCTCCTTCTGGTTGTTTTACTGAATAGTGGGACTTGATATAGGGGGTCTTCATTTCCTTTGGTTTTGTTTATCTAAAGTGTGTAGCGTTTTACTGTACTGACTCTGTTCTAGCTTCATTTGTTAGATGGGGTTTTAACCTTTCTGTGGTGTGGTTACAGTTATATTTCTTACTGCTAGATTTTTTCTTTATACTGGTATTTTATGATGGACGATGGTTGACAGAGTTTTCTCCTGGTATTCAGTTTATACTCATTCTATTTCTATGTTTACTTTGGAATTTTCTTTCTGTTTTGCTTGATCCTAGGGATGGGGAGGTCTATGAGGGATTATCTTAATCACATTGCAGGCCTGAGAGGCTGTGGAGTGCGGTCATTGGACCTGGGTCAACTGATAAGTTTTGGTTAGTGCTGGTGGGTTGGAGGGTTGGGGGGAGTGGGGGCTTTTAAGTTTTTGGCTTGTGTATCTTGGGGTGACTGGGTTGGTATTATAGTGGGGCCCTGAGCTAACTTTTTGGTAACTGTTTTTGATCCTGTGAATGGTTCCTTTTCCTACTTATTCCTTCAATTTTGTTATTATGGGGACATCTATTAATTTTGTAACTTAGAATGTCAAGGGGGCTAATGACAGGAAGAAGCGGTATATGATTTTGTGCCACTTAAACAAGTTCCATCCAGCTGTAGTCATCCTGCAAAAAACCCATCTGTGGCATGAGGATGTTACTTTCTTTTGCAAGCAGTGGGTGGGGCAGGTTTTTGGGGCTGGGTGCAGCACTAAGAGAATGGTAGTGGCTATATTAATAAACAGGGGGACTACATTCCAATTGTTGAAAAGAATGCTGGGATCCCGTGGGATGTTAATTTTTTGTTTATGGCCGACTGGCCCTTACCGAGATCTTCTTAGGCTCAGTATATGGACCCAATGTGGACTCACCTCTTTCCCCCCTCCACCTTGCCTCACATCTAGAGCCCTTTTCCCACCTTCCAATCTTCCTGGGCAGAGACTGGAATTTAGTTATTCATTCTGATATAGATAGATCTGGTAGATCTAGAAGAGGACTCTGTCTGGGGCACAGAGGTCTCCATGGATTTATGGCCTTGAGTCACGAGGGTAGGGGATGGGAAGGGGGAATAAGCATTACAGTTGAAAACACCCTAACACCACATTTCCTTTCTTTTGTGGCTTTGCAACCCTAACATATGCATTGACACATTTTTAAAAAGAATTTCCTTACTTTTTGAACATGTAGAGACATTACTTGCTTTGTGCTGATCCCTACAAGCCCAGTGCAAATCAAGAGACCCAACTTTCTTTGTGCAAACCAGGACATGAGACAAGCTGTAGCTTTACTAATTTGTGTTCTTGACTGGTGCTCATGTTTCATGGTTTGAAACATTTTGCTCATGTAGGACTTAATTCATTTTTGTGATGGGTTTTACAATTCCTCAGGTTGCTCACAAACTCCAAAAAACAGTGTTTTCCTATTTTTGGTGATATTTTGGTTATTTTTATCTCAGTGTTTTTGTGTGTTATGTCTTAACAAGCACACACGTGGTCTTTTACACATGCTGAGGTAGGTAACATTCATCTTGGCCTTTTCCAAGGCAGTCACAAATTACTTTTTCAAAATAAAATACTAGGTGTAACTAATGTTACTTCATAAAGTCTGTTCAGATGTTTGATTAGACTATCTTTTGACAAACCACACAGCTGTAAACCTTTAAGATGAAGTATTTTTACTTTCAAAGTTTTTATTCATGTCCAACTTTAATAATAATCAAAAAGTTTAGTTTTTTTAGCTATTTAAGTGGTCTCCAATGGTTTATGCATGTGTGAACATTAAAATGTTTATAACATAAAAACAAAATAAAATGTCATTTTAAAACTTCCCAGAGGTGCTTACTTGGATCATACGCTAATAAAAATGTAAGCATCATATTTTAAGTTTGCCTAGTTTTTTGGTAGCTGTGAGCAAAAATGTATGTCAAATCAGGGATTGTATTATACATTCACTAATTGATAACTTCTGAACTGCAAACCAAGTTTTCACAAAACCTGACAAACAGTTTGCCCATAGGACTGAGACTGCACACAGAATTTCACAGTCATAGAAATTAAGACTGCCTAGTTATAAGCTGTCAAAAACCTTGTTTCTGACAGCTAACATAAGCTCAGTCTAAACATACAGGTACTTCTGTGCCTGTATAATGTCTGTTTTCTGTCTGTCTGCCTCTCTGTCTGTCTCTCTGCATATACCTCACACACACACACACACACACACACACACACACACATATATATATATAAAACATGTAGAATCTGTATGATATAAGTAGCTGTTATGTACCCAGAACCCCATAAAACTGCTCTGGCTTGATGATGAAAGTCATACATAGTACTTCAGCTTGGTACCTCTTATACCAAGACTACTAATACTGGCATGCGTCAGTATGATGCAAGCATTTGATGATTTGTTAATCATATCTGCTGCAGCAATTGTCCCTAGGGATTCCTTTAGAAAGTAACCCATAAGCCTAAATAAGGAAATCACAGTGTGCAGAAATTCTAAATAAATAAATAAAACCAGACTCTCCGACTTACTCTTCTGGATATAATACTTAAGGTCGGCCCACTGCAGAACTCTCTTTTTCAGTATTAGCTCTGTCAAAAAAAGCTGGAATCTTGGGTTATAGCAAAATGCCCATGGAGTAGCTTAGCATCTTTAGATGGCATCATTAAGCTCCAACTCAGAGAGATTAAACAAATCATTTCAAGATATTTAAACTTATAGTACATTTTCCGCATGCCTGTATGATCATTTTCTCAAAGCCTGCAGCTGACTACAAACATGTGCTATTGACTGAAACACCACGCTCTCTTTTGGGACTGCATGCTCTTCATATGCACCCTGCCCACCTATTAACTCTTTTCTCCCCTACAGAGCTGTGTAGAATGTGGAATTCCACAAGCAGAATTCATGGGAAATGGCTATTCCGCTTATAAAATGCTTTTCAGAATTTTCTTTTTAGGTCCACAGGATTCCCAAAAGCATTTCACAGAATAATATTCAATAGATTATGCAAAAGCTCAGCAGTTTTAATTTATTTTATTTATTGGGAACTCGAAATTATAAACTTTTGAGCTAAGAGCATATTTACAAAGGATCCCCGTCAACACTTAAGGAGATACATTTTGTTGCAACAGTATAATTACAGCAAATTGACACTGGGATTATACTACTAACATAGAGTTTACAAAGGAAGGGGTAGCAAATACATTTACGGTTTACACAAGTCAAGATAGGAATGAAGCAGCTGGTAGCATTGTCAATTTCTCAGTGGAGGTATGCAATGTGTAGCCTTCTGAGAGAAATTAAGTGCAGAGAGGCAAGTTGGGGTTTGGCAAGTGCAGGTAGGTGTGGGGGGAGTGGGAGGTGGGAGGAAGAGGTCAGGAAAATGGGCTAGAGGTAGTGTGGGTGTACTGGACAGAGGGCAGGTGGAGGGGAGGTGTATACCATCACTGCAGTGACTTCTCTACTGCGAAGACCACCACAGCACCAGAAATCGGGCAAATACACCCATCACTGTGATGGTCCATGAAGTGATCAGGACTGCCTCGCTGGGTGTTCCCCCCCGGTCCAACTCTGACTTGGAGTTAGAATCCTAGAGACCGGGGGGTTCAGGGGGCACAGCCCCCCTATTGAGAAAGCCGACATCCTGTAGCTACAATGCCGAAAGTCAGCATTGTAGCTGTCGTAGTAGGAAATGTTGGCGCTTGTGCTGTTGAAGCACTATAGGTAAACTGAGGGGAGGAGTAGGGAGCAGAGGAAGTGGAAAGGGAAGCGGGCAGGAGGTAGTGTGGGTGAACTGGACAGAGGACAGGTAGAGGGAGAGGTAGTGAGGGGGTAATGGACAAAGGGCAAGTGGGGGGTTTGGTAGGGAGGGGGAAGAGGAGTAGGTGCAACCCAGGCAGAGTAAGTGGGCAGTTGAGTGGTGGGCCAGATGCTGGATTACGTTTGACACAGGCAATGGACTGGAGGAGGAATGGACTTACGGAGTTCAGATTTGAAGTGCCTTAGGTGCTGAAGGCTGGTGATTGTGTCTGAAAGCTCATTTAGCCAGGTGGGAGCCCTTACCGTGAAGACATGCCTCCCAGGGCTGATCTCCTGAATGGAACAGCTAAGGCATGCCTGGAGACGCTTCTTGTGGCATGCTTACCTGGGGCAGGTCTGAATAATGCCTGCAGGGAGACAGGTGTCAGTCCCAGTAGCGCCTTCTTTCCTAGTAAGCAGGTCTGGAGCTTTATTCTATCCAGGAGGGGAAGCCACTTTGTCCTTATGTAGAGCTTGCAGGTGTGAGTGATGCGATCCACATCCAGGAGAAATCTGCATGCTTTATTGAGGGTAAGGTGGACTTTGTGTAGGCTAGTGTCTGTGGCAGCACCATAAACCTCATTTCCATAGTCCAGGATTGGCAGGATTGTGCCATTGACCGCCTGGAGCCTGGCTTCAGGGGTGAGGCAGAAGCAAAGTCTGTAGAACGTCCCCAACTTCCTGTTTGTAGCCTTAGTGCTATAATTTAAGTGTTCGTTGAAAGAGAAGAACTTATTGATTGCTATGCAAACTGTGGATAACTAATATAGAGGCCTATGCATAAGTTGCAGATTGTCTACACGCCGTGGCTCAGTAGTGCATAGGCAATCCTAAGTGTCAGTGCCATGCACTGGGAGTCACATGAACCAATGTGCAGATGCACAAAAGGAACACGCATCCCTTCCACACTGGATCCCATGGTTGGTTATGCAACTATGTGTGCAGCAGGTCCAAAAGTATCTCTGGTGGTGTGTCCACACTCCACACCATTCACCAAGGTGCAGATTGCTGGGCGGGGGAGGGGTGCTTCGATACAGACATGGAACCCTCTATATCTGTTATTGCCCCACATGACACAGAGTGGCTGCAACTGGACATGGAATTCCCCCACCGTGCTCCCCAGGGAGGCCTTGCAGCAGTGATTTGGGCACTCACCCATACTTTGAAACACAGCTGTCCTGCACATTCCCAGAATCCCCTGTTCCATCCACTTTGGGACCCTGGATGGGCATTCAGTTGGATGCACACCTGTGTCCCTCAAACTGCTCCCATACAGCTGTGAGTGGGTGAGGGGGATCACAGACAGGTACTCTGTAGAGGCAAGTGGTTGTGCATGCCATTCATGTTGTGCCTGTCCACTGGTGTGTAGCTACAAGGGCCTGGGTATACATGAATCATGTGTATCTAGCACACCTTCCTGTGTTGGGCCCATAATCAGAGGTTTAAAAAGAATTAAGCTTTCAGAATTTTGGAATTCACTTCCAATAGAATTCCATGGAATTAGGGAAAATTCCGGCCAAAGCAGAATTTGATAATTGAACACAGTTCTACTCCACTACCTTTGCTACTTCTAACCTAATGATAGTTGGTGTCTGAGACAGCTGTGCTCATTCACAAGATTTTTGCACAATGGTACGCTGTCATTGCTTTATGGAACAGACCAAGAAGAAGGTATGCAGGCTGTCCACTGTGGCCTGGCAACCATATGCCACCTTATTTGCACACCCTCCTGGGTAAGGTTCACCTGATTTAAAGTTGCCAACACAGTCCCATAACTTCTCTGCTCTGGATGCCCCAGGCTGCCTTCAGTAGTCGTATCTTTTTTAGGCAAAAGTTACTGTCTTAAATATGGAATTCAGGCTACACACCACAGATACTATATATACACAATAATGCATGGCGGTGAGTGCATAACGAGAAATTAATGCCCATCCAAGGTGTAGGATGCTACATAAAACCTGAGGGTGAATCCTGAGGGGTTTATTAAAGAATCCCACACCGAGGGTGGGCATTAATTTCTCGTTTATGCACTTACTCCCATGCATTGTTTTATGTAATTGCTGGCTTGCATTTTTTTGGCCTTATGGAGAAAAAAAAATGCGTATCACAGAGTTAGCAACAAGATGTTTATAGAAACACTTCACAAACTTAGGAAAGTTGGTGAACTGTGCTGTAAGAGGTTAAAATAAACTGGCAGAATTACGGCAGTAAAATGCAGTTGCTTAAAACTTTGTATTTGTTTCAAACTATGGCATGACTGCTTCAACTAAGAATGGTAGATGGTAACATGGGTCAGCTTCAAAAGTAATTTTTTTAGAAATTGCAGTAAAATTCATTGTACCTTGAAAGAAAGTTGTACTTCTGTGCTGAAAAGTCTGTAGAATTAGTTCATTTTGGAAAGATTTTAAAACGTTTGTTTCAAGGATTTTTTTTTACTTTGGGTTGTCTTGGGGACATGCTAATTAGGCTGCTCATTGGTTGCCTTGGAGATATACTAATTAGATGAATTATGTCAGATGTTCTTGCCATTTGTGTAGAAATAGGGGAATGATTTGCCAACTGGAATTGACCTGACATGTTGCTGGTAAGGTGACTGACAACTGTTTCTTTCTTTTTTTTTTTTTTTTTAAAAAGCTGTTTTTATTGTTGCTGCAACGGACCTTGCTGAGGTGATTTTCTGCTGGGTTTTGATACATGATGCACACTGAGGGACAGCGTGAGGCAGCACAAGAAGCAGGTGGCACATGCTAGCCATTATAACCTGCGGGTTATAATGGCGAATTATAACCTGCTCCTTCAATGGTGAAAAACACAAGCCAGTTATTACACAGAGAATAATGGCTGTGTAGGTGGTTATAATGAGAATTTTACAACCACCCTGAGGTGTGGGATGCCACATAAACCCCGAGAGTGACACTCAAGGGATTTATAAAGGCATCCCACACTGAGGGGTTGGGGGTGTAAAATTCAAGTTTTACACAGTTACCCAGCTTTTATTTTATATAATTGCTTCAGAGCATTTTTCCACCACAGTAATTATATAAAATGAAACCATATTCCTGTTCAGCTGCAGTCCCGTCTGGCTCAAGTGCGGTCCGTGGCTGTGAGACATTTTTTTGTTTGTTTATTTAAATATGTCAGGCTACTTTGCCCAGGCACTCTGAGTAGTTGTTGGGTGGAAAGTTGGCATCCATTTTGTTTATTTAAAAAAAATACTTTCCACAGAGCGAGTGGCACTGCGGTGCTCAGCACAACTTCAGGAAGACAGCCGGCTAGCACATGCATAGAGAAAGGGAAACCCAGCTCGTGCTTGCCATTATAACCAATTGGTTATAATGGCAAATTATAACTGGGTTTCCCCAGAGGGGAAAAAACACAACCCAGTAATTATATGAATATAATATCACTTTATTTGCTATTTACAGAAGTTGACTCCAGTACATGCTAGTTTGCAGATGGACTCAACATTTGCTGTGGTCTTCCAGATGCTTTCCTGACCACAGTGTACACTCTTTTAAAAGTAGTGTTACACACAGCCTTTCCCAAATCCAACTTACCCTCTCTCCTCTCTCTTCTGTAACTAACTTTTTCATCCCCCCAGCTGCACTACAGCAAAACTGCGAAAAAGTATTTTTGAAGTTTTTCTTCTTGTACATTTGCCTCACTGGCCACATACCAGACCTATCCCCTCCCCCACACTGTTTATAGTTCCTTGCCACATCTCCATGAAGTGACAATTGTGACACCTTACTCCTGTGAGAGTCCCAAACTTGCAGACTTTCCCAGGCCTCCTGTCATTGGATGCCCCTAGTATGATGCTAGCTCATGTTCAGAGTTCAGAGGCTGGCACTGAGGCTTATAATACAGCCTTGTCTGAGGCCCTGGACCTGATTGTACCCTACCACGTTCACCCCTTGACCTCCCGATGTCACTCACCATGGTATTGTGCTGAGCTGTGTCGGTTGAAGACTAAGGGGCATAAATTAGAGCGTGCCTGGAGGAGGTTGCACTCTGAGGAGGATAGGTTGGCGAAGAAGCTCCATATTTGGAGTATCAGTGGGCAATCGATCTTAAGAAGACTGAAGTTTTGTCTAGATCGATTGTTGTGGCAGGAAATTGCCCAGCTGCACTGTTCTGCATTATCAACAGTTGGTTGAATCCCTCCTGTCTACAGTCTGGGACAGCATTTTCCGTAGAAAAGTGCGAGCAGTTTGGACATTTCTTTGCCAACAAGGTGTCCTCTATCAGGATGTGTATTACCTCTTCTGGTTCAGTTTTTGCTAGGGTAACTAACCTGCTGGTAAAAATCATCTGCCAAGTTGGAGTGAGTTTCAGCCGGTTTTAGTGAAAGAGGTTCTCCAGGTGCTTACCAGCATGCATCCCACCAGCTGTGTCCTGGACCCTGGTCGAAAGCGGTTTGTTATTAGCTGCTTGAATTTCTTGGGCTCAGTGTTTATGGAGATAGTTAATGGGCCTTTAAGTGAGGGTGTCTTTCCTGTGATTCTGAAAGAGGCTGTAGTGAGACCCCTCCTTAAAAAGCCAACTTTAGACCCGGACGTTCTCTTGAACTATAAGCCCATCTCTAATCTTCCTTTTTTTGGGGAAGCTTATTGAGACGCTGGTGGTTGACCAGCTGGTTGAGTGTCTGGAGACTTTGTCCATCTATGAACCTCTCCAGTCAGATTTTCAGCCCCTGCAGAGCACTGAGACAGTTTTGGTCAAGGTAGCACATGATCTCTTCATGGTGAGGGATCGAGGGCACCATACCATCTTGGTGCACTTGGACTTTTCTTCAGCATTTGACATGGTGGATCATGGGTGCTTTTGGATCATTTTTGGAAATATATGGGCATTACCAGTGCTGTTTTGCACTAGTTTAGCTCATATTTAACTGGAAGATTGCAGCATGTAGTCCTCGGGAAGTTTTCCTCTGGACGTTTCGCACTGCTTTGTGGTGTACTGCAGGGTTTCATTTTGGCCCCCCTGTTGTTCTTCGTGTATATGCTGCCACTGGGAGAGATCATTAGGTGGTACAATATGGGGTTTCACTGATATGCAGATGATATTCAGTTGTATTTGTCTTGTGCCCCAAGTGACCTTTCTGCCTCAGATACGCTGAGCTGGTGTTTAGCTGAGATTAACGACTGGATGTCCGCAAACTGACTATGTCTCAACCCCAGCAAGACAGAGGTTATGTTGATCGAGCCGGGTCATGGAGGCATCTTCGCTGATGGGAGGTTGCCTGCCCTGGTAGTTGATGGGCGCCCCCTTTCGGTGATTAGTGCGGTCAAGGATCTTGGCATTTTTCTTGATGACTGTCTTACCCTCGAACAACAGGTGTTGTTGGTCATCAGAGCTGGGTTCTTACATCTCTGTAATATCACCAGGATCCATCCATTCTTGATGCCTACTGACATGGCCACAGTTATCCATGCCTTTATTACCAGCAGATTTGATTACTGTAATGCTCTGTACCTAGGGCTGTCTGAAGGTTTGAAGCATCAACTGCAGCCAGTGCAGAATGTTGTGTCCAGGATGTTGATGGGTAACTCAATGAGGGATCATGTCACTCCTGTTCTGTGTGCTCTGCACTGGTTGCCTGTGAGTTCACACATCACCTTCAAGATCTGCTTATTAACTTACAAGGCCCTACGTGGTTCAGGTCCTGACTATTTTAAAGAGCTTCTGGTTCCGCACTCCTCTATCTGCCCCCTAGGCTCCGTCGAGGCTGGCTTGCTGGTTGTACCCTCTTCTTGTCTCAAGAGATCTGGGGATACAGCATTCAGTACAGCCGCACTGCTGTTGTGGAACTGTCTTCCACCATATATTCATGCAGCCAGCACAGTGGAGGCCTTCAAAGCCTTCTTAAAATAATTTTGTTTGAAAAGGCTTTTAATTTTCTTTGTTAATGTGTTTTTATCTGTAGGATGTTTTACTGAAATCTGATTTTATTATGTTTGTTCAGTGCTCTGAGCCCCTGGATATGGCGCTATATACTATAAATAAAATTTGCCTTGCCTTGCTTTGCCTACCTGTAGAAATAGAAAGAACTAATACGCATTTGTCAAAGCTAGATGTTTCATGCGTGCTAAACAATTTTTTATTTTTATTTTGACCACATCTTCTGAACATATTTGTTTTAGGATTCACCTTATAGACATGACATGTACCATTTAGAGTATATCGGCCAAAATGTTATTGCACACTAGAGATGTGAAAACACATCTCGTCCAGAATGTTAAGAATGACACATCAGGTTTATGAGGTGGTGTAGAAAGAGAAGTCTCTCAATCTGTAGAAATCCAGACCAATACATGCCAATAAGAAGTAACGAATATTGTGGGAGAAAAAAAGAGGTTGTACCTAAAGGCTATTAATGACAAGCAAAGGAGAAGAGTGATGTCATTTTAAAAGGTAAAGATGTGGTTATCCTATGTTATATAGTAATAGACTGTTGAGACAGAGACTGTTTCCTAATAGCAAACTTTGTTCATACCTCTCATGAGAAAAGTCTATCAGAACAGAGATTCCAAGGGTTTAAGGCACTGTGTTTATGAATTACAGTGGTAAACCTTTCTAGGGTAGTGAGATAGGGGCCAGGGTGACATATATGAATAGATCTAGGGCTACCGGTAATGTCAGCATGACATCATTCTCCTCTTGTATAGCCCCCACTATAGAAGGATCGCTGTGTTAGCCAAGGCTCTATTTCCCATCCCCACCCCCCACATTACATAGAATAGTGCTCCGTCCACCCCCCATATTACATAGAATACTGCTCCGTCTCTTTCCCTGTAGCCTTCCTATAAGAATCTAAATTGTCATTAATATGCATAGGCACCCATTAGGTACTTGGGTGGATTAGATTATGGGGGAAAGGAATACAAGGGACATTAAATCAGCCCGCCACATGTGTACTCCCTGCTGGCCCTCTCTGGTTTAAAAAAATCAATCAATCAATCAATCAATAACAAAAAAAAAATACCAGAGGCTACTCACTGATCACTATTGACAGAGACCCAGCATAATCAGGTGCAGTAGTGCCACCGAAATAGGGACCTAAGCATTATAATGACTCTGCAATGGGCCTGCCAACCTGGGGAAACTAAATAGAGATATAGAATTAGGCCATTGTCTGAATAAGCATAATTTATGGGCTCTGCTGGAATGGGGACTAAGGCTAACCTTCAAAAATAGGAAGTGGAAGAGCCACAGAGGCTGCTATCCACATAGGTAAAAACAGATCAGATGACCAAAAATACACTGTCAGTTTAATTATAAAAGTTTCGGAGAAATCCCTGAGAGAGAGAGAGAGAGAAACAGAGAGAGACATAAGTATCACTCACATCACCCAGTAATTATCTGTGCCCTCCCTTACCTCCACTCCTGAAGAGACCTGCCATCCATCTCCCTGTCTCTCTCTCTTTACAGCCCATATTTATAATTAAAGGACCCCCCCCCACCTCAGCCATCCCATCTCAATTAAAAACAAGTGGAAAGTTCACACTGGGACTAAGGGTGGTGCTAGGATAGAGCAAAAATGTAAGAGTATACATATCCAACACTCACCGAAACCATAAAATAAATGACAGCTCAGTCAAATATAAAGGTGCTTCAATTTATTCCATGTGCAAATATCACAGAAAAAAAGCTCCAAACATGTTTCGGAATACCACAGGTTCCTGTCTCAATAGAATGGAATCCATTGAGAAAGGAACCTGTGTGTTCCAAAATGCATTTTGAGCTGCTATTTATTGTATGGTTTGGGTGAGTGCTGGATTTGTATACTCTTGTTCCTCCTCAGTGTTTTACAACTGACTTCCCCTCAGTCTGCTGTCATGTCATGGCATCCCATGCAGAGCGGGTTTATATAAAAGCCATTTCTTCTGATCTCCTCATACCGGTCCTCTGCAAAGGAAGAGAAAAAGTGAAATTGTTCAGTGTCCTCCGAGTGGTCTATTAGGCCAGTGCAGGACTGGAATGGGTCCATAGCCAGGATATACCAGTGGTGGGTAGACCAGACAAAGGACGAAACAGATTGTAAAGAAATAATTGTTCCCCAAGTCTCTGTGCAGAATACGGGAGTCATCCTCCATAAGGCAGTGCAAGGGGCAGGTCTGGGGAGGTTAATCAACATGTTTTGAAGGGGCTTCCCCCTAAAGAAGAGCCTGCAAGGCAAGAGTGGTAAATCAAGCATCCTCAGTCAATGGGCGAGTCACTGGGGTGGCTCCTCTCAATTTATTGAGGATGTCATGAATCTACGCCATGGTGTGGGCTGCCACCCTAAGTCCTGTGGCCCTGATTGGTGCCTGATGAATGGTCATCCATTTGTTACATTGTGGCTTGGGCTGTGACTGTGCCTGGCTGCTGGTGTTGACAAATGATCAGCTGCTTGCTGACCAGCCAGCTGCATGCAAATCAAAGGACCAAGCCCTCTGACTGGAACAGCTTGGTCCTTTCAAATACAAGAAGTTTCTGCCTAGCAAGCAGTGAGTGTTAGCATGAGCACACTGTCTGGTCATTAGTCTGAATTGCTGGGACCCTACTATTTCCAACTGCAATGGGCTCGACAGTGACACCCCCCGAAATCCCATTTCACTTTAGCAAAACGTCTGGTGCACAAGCCATCAAATGTAAAAAAAAAAAACCACATCTATATTGCCTACTAATCTACCAATGGAGTGCCCAGGACACTATGTGTCACATATGCCCTTTTCCCTAGAAAAATAAAAAGGCTTGAGTCTTTTAACCCGTGTACATTTTATTCCAGTCTTTGCACATCACAGGTCTGTTCTGGCCCCTAATCTAGTTTTCTTGGCAGTGAATCTGCATTGGCATTTACCTTTCCTGTGTGATGGCTAACATTCATGACATAGGCTTGCAGTGCTAAGCTCCACCTTAGTAGTCTGCTATTCTTATCACTCATTTGATTGAGCCACTTCAGAGGGTCGTGATCTGTGATGACCTGGAAGTGACATCCATAGAGGTATGGTTCCATTTTGTTCAGAGCCCACAAAATGCCAGGGCACACTTTCTGTACTGTGGCATACCCTATTTCCTGGGCATTCAACTTCCTGCTGAATATGTAATGGGATGCTCCTCCCATCACTTGCCCATTGGCTGAGAACTGCTCCTAATACTCTGTCTGATACATCAGTGTGGACTATGAATTCCTTTTCATAGTCTGGGCTGGAAAAGACAGGAGCCTGGCATAAGAGATATTTGAGCTACTCAAATGCCTTCTCACAGTTCTCCATCCAAATCTCCTTGTCTGGTGGCCATTTGGCTGTGAGGTCAGTTAGGTGTGCAGCGACAGCACTAACGTTTGACACAAACTTCCTATAGTAGCCTGCTCACCCCAGGAAAGCTCTCACTTTCTTTCTAGTGGTGGGTCTGCCCCAGTTATTAATAGTCTCTTTGCTGGTTCATATTTGATGTGCCCACTCCAACACAGTGTACCAGGTACGTCACTTCTGATGTGCCTATATGTCTCTTTTCCACATTTACAGTCAGGCCTGCTTGTTGCAGCCAGGACAGCACCTCCCTCACATTCTCAACATGTTCCACCCAAGTCTGGCTATAAATTGCTATATCATCTGTGTAAGCAACTGCAAATTCCCCAGTGCCATTCAGGATTCTGTCTGTCAACCATTGGAAGCCTGCTGGATCATTTGTCATCTCACAGAGCATGACCATAAATTCAACCAGGCCAAAGGGTGGGACAGAAGTAGACCACTCCTGGGCCTTCTTTGTCAGTGACACCTGCCAGTATCCTTTTGTCGAATCAATAGTAGTGAGGTATTTGGCATCCCCTAGGCATTCCAAGATTGTCTTGGTTCTTGGCATAGGTTATGTATCAGTTACTGGAATGAAATTAAGTTAGCAGTAGTTCACACAGAACTGGGTTGTACCATCCTTTTTAAGGATCAAGACTACTAGGGAATCCCAATGGCTTTTAGATTTCTGTATCCTGCTAACTGTCTCGTCTCTACTGTCTCCTTCCGCATCTGGTCTTGTACACTAGCAGGGATCCTGTAAACGCTTTGTCTCACAGGTTCACCTGAGACAATCTTGACCTCATGCTCTGCCAGTCTACTGTTCCCTGGAATGGAAATTAATTGAACCTGAAATTTATTTATTTATTTAGATTTTGGTGACCGGGTAAACCCACTGAGACCAAAGGTCCCTTTTTCAGGGGCGACCAGGGATTAGGTACATAACAACACTTTTACATACAGTAGACAGAAGTTACATACAGTAGGTGCAATACAGCAATTTTACATACATCAAACAGAAGTACAAGGTTACAGTATTGACTGGAGAGACAGTGATTACAGGTAGAGAATCCAGTGCATGCAGTTCTAACATTACAGTGTTTATAGAGGTCACAATTCGACATATTCATCAACAGGGCATGAGAGGTCACAATTTGTCTGGTAGGGAAAAAGGAGGGCTAGCGAGTGCAGCCACACAGGCTAAGTTCCAGCAGGTATGCTTTAAGGCCAGCCTTGAATCCTTGGAGAGAAGGTCTATCGACCAGAGTAGCTGGGAGTGTATTCCGCAAGTGTGGGGCAGCGTATGAAAAGGAGCACTTACCCAGGTTGGTATGTACACGGAGGATGACTTGGGGCCGGCTGGACGAGGACCTCATACCTCTGCATTGTACTCTGGGGTTAAGCAGTTCACGCAGGTGAGGAGGAGGGCTAACGGTGGTGAATTTATGAGTCAGGCAGAAGGTGGAGTTGGCTAGTTTATGGCGTATGGTGGGCCAGTGGAGCTCTGTAAGGACCTCACAATGGTGTCTCCTGGGGGGGAAGTTAGTGGCAAAGCTTGCCACTCTATGGTAGAGCACCGTGAGTTTTTTGAGTTCCCCTTTTCATAGGAACTGTAGCGGGGGGGCCCTGTAAAGAGGTGGGGGAGAAGGGTGCAGTTGGAGATAGCACGCCGCGCCTCATCAGTAAGGGAGTTTCCCAACTGATAGAGGAGTTCAAGTCTCTGGTGGATGGACTTGGTTAATAAGTCGATGTGGGGTTTGTATGACAGTTCCTGGTCAAGGAGTATCCCAAGGTATTTGATCCTGTCCAGGACCTCGACCCATTTCTCCATGTCCAGTTTGAGCTGGAGAAGGTCACTCCTATCTGATCCAAGGTGCCTGGGTCCAAACAGGACAGCCTTTGTTTTCTCCTCATTTAATACGAGAGAGTTGGTGGAGAACCAGACTTCTAGTGTTGTGAGACTGTGTTGCAGTTTAGCAGTAATGACACTGGGTAACGGGTCACTGCAGTAGACAATGGTGTCATCTGCATAGAGGATGAGATTGCTCAGCCCTCAAGCCCTCTCTATGTCATTGACAAAGAGAGTGAAGAGCAGGGGGCCCAGGATCGAGCCTGGGGTGCCCCTGAGACAACTGCTCTGGCACTGGACTGCATTCCCCTCCAGCAGACTAATAGGCTTCAGTTTAGCAGATAGCTCTCGAACCAGGAGAGGGAGAGCCCATCCAGTCCGAGGAGGCAAAGTTTGGTGAGCAGAAGGCTATGGTTGACTAAGTCAAAAGCCTTGGATAGGTCAATAAATAGTGCACCAGTGTGGGAGCCTTGGTCCATGGCGTCAAGGACATCAGATGTAATCCTGATGAGGGCCGTGTCTGTGCCATGGCTGTTCCTGAAGCCATGTTGTATGTCAGCTAGGAGACAGTGAAGCTCTAGGTAGTCATGCAGCTGGTCTGCAACACATCAGCAATCTCCACACCCTGATCCGGGTCTGACTCTGTGGAAAGCTGGATTGCATCTACTGAAGTCTTGCCCCTGCTCTCTTTAAGCTGACCAATTATAGGATCCTCCTTGTCCACAGCTGGCAAACACATTGCTGCCAAAACCAGCTCCTCTCTGGCATGGTATGGATTGAGCATATTTATATGATAGGTTTGACATTTGTGGGCTTGGTTTGCCAGTTCAAGAATATAATTCATAGATACATAGATACATAGACAGTGTCGGCAGATAAAGGCCTATGGCCCACCCAGTCTGCCCATTTGAGCTTGTAAGTTCAGTTTATGTTTTCCTAGAAGTCTGTTGCCCCTTACCCCTGACCTCCAGAATTCCTTTATGTCTATCCCATGCATTCTTAAATCCCGTGATTGTTTCAGCCCCCTCCACTTCCTTTGGCAGGGTGTTCCACTTGTCCACCACCCGTTCTGTGAAGAAATTCTTCTTTACGTTTCCTCTGAATTGTCCTCCCTCCAACTTCATCCCATTCCCTCTAGTCCTGGAACATCTTTTTCGCTTATAAATTGTGTATTCCTGCACCCTGTTCCTCCCTGTAAGATACTTGTATCTCTCTATCATATCCCCTCTCTCCCCCCTCTCCAACAGGGAGTACATGTTCAGTTCCTTCAACCTGTCCTCATAGTACTTGTGATGCAATCCATGCACCATCTTTGTTGCCCTCCTCTGAACCTTCTCTACCCTGTGTATGTCCTTACGTGAGGTAAGGTCTCAGAACTTATACTGTACTCCAGGATGGGGCCTCACTAGTGTCTTGTATAACGAATTATGACCTCCTTTTCCTGCTGGTGATGCTCCTGCCTATGCATCCCAGCATCCTATTTGCTACTTGCTGCCTTGTCACACTGTTTCCTACCTTGAGGTCATCAGAGATGATAGCCCAAAGATCACTTTCCTGCTTGGTGCATGCTATATCCTCACCCCCCAACTGATATATTGTGCCAGGGTTGTTGTGCCCCGTATGCATTATCTTGCACTTCTTTGCATTGAATTTCAACTGCCAAATCCCTGACCATTCTTCAAGTTTCTGCAGGTCCCTTCTCATTCTGTCTACACCCTCTGGTGTGTCTACTCTGTTACAGAGCTTTGTGTCATCAGTGAACAGTGAAATTCTGCCTTCTAGGTCCTGTGCAATGTCACTGATGAAGATGTTGAATAGGACCAGTCCCAGCACTGATCCCTGTGGTACCCCACTGGTCACTCTTCCCTCTGTGGAGTGACAGCCATTTACCACCACCCTCTGTGTCCTGCCGCCCAGCCAGTTACCTACCCACCACACTACTGTCCTGCCCACACCCATATTCCCCAGTTTGTGTAATAGTCTTCTATGTGGCACAGTGTCAAAGGCCTCGCTAAAGTCCAGACAGGCCATGTCCACTGCCCTCCCCGATCCACCTCCCTAGTCACCCAGACAAAAAATTCAACGAGGTTGGTCTGACATGACCTCCCCCTGGTGAAACCATGCTGCCTTGGGTCCTGTTGTCCATTGACAACCAGATGTTCCACCAATCTCTCCTTCAGTAGTGCTTCCATGATCTTCCCCACTACTGAGGTGAGGCTGACTGGTCTGTAGTTTCCCGCTTCCTCTTTGTTCCCACTTTTGTATAAGGGGACTACATCTGCTGTCCTCCAGTCTTTGGGTACCTCCCCAGTTTCCAGTGATCAGCTAAACAGGAAAGCCAGAGGTTCAGCCACCACCTCTCTTAGTTCTTTAAGGACCTTGGGGTGCACCCCATCTGGCCCCATTGCTTTATCAACTCTTATTACTTCCAGTTCTTTCAGGACCCTTTCTCGTGTAAAGGGACTTGTGTCCATTTCTGCACCATTCCCACCCCTAGTACTCCCTTCACATCAGAACAGAAGGACCCTTCCATGTAACCTGCAATTTGTTGTGCTTCACTGGAATGAGTGTCATTACTCAATATACTCGAGCCCTCACACCTTGATCGTACCATGTATTCTGCTTGTTCTGGGCATGCAGGTGATTCTCCTGTGCAAAGCCCCATGTATTCTGTTAACCTGTCTTAGAAGTTCAGTACATACTCCCAATGCTCTCCTTCTTAGTAGGGGACTTCCTAACCCATTCCTCCCAGATCAAATCCAGTTGGCCTCTTGTCATGCATGCATAGAGTAGCTCTAAGGGTGAGAATCCTGTGGACTCCTGTGGCAACTCCCTGTGCACAAATGGCAAGTGTGGCAAATATTTGTCCCAGTCTCTGGGGTGTTTGCAAAGTATCAAAGCCTGAATTTTGCCATGGAGTTAAATCTCTCTTACAGGCCATTTTCCTTGGAATGGTATGGGTAAGTTTTTAGCTGTCACCTTGCATTTTTACCACAAGGCAGTTATCAAAGCCCTAAGTTCAGTGTCTACCTGAAATCCACCTCCTAAGCTTTCCCGCTGCTTAAAATCCTTGCCCTTCTCAGCCCATCCATCCCACACATCCACTGCTCTTTATTTCTGCTCATTCAATACAAAACATATTGTTTTCCCTTATTATTCCTTGATATGCAACTGTAGCATGGATCTTTTGTTCATGTAACTGTTTTTTGATTGTAAATATCTGTATATCCTTCAACAATTGTTTGTTCATTGTAACTCGTTTTGGATTATAAATATCTGCATATTCTTCTCTTCCCCTTCCCCCGGGTCACACTTGGAAATCAGCTCCATCTCAGTGTGCATTTCTCAGTTACCAACTTTTAAATAAATAAATAAATAAAAGTGGACATGAACTCTGTGCCTCTGTCTAAAAAAAATTCCTCGGGGAAGTCCACTCTGCAAAGAATTCCCAAAAGCTCATCTGCCACCTTTTCTGCTTCCACAGAAGACATGGCATTGTTTCATGATAGCTAGATAGTTGCCAAATCAGCAAGTACCAAAATAAATATTTTACTGGTCCTACAAGAGGTACTCAAGGGTCGCACAACATCCACAGCTATTGAAACTGCAAGGTTTCGAGCTCACACTAAACCCCTTAGAGGGATGCAAAAAATGCATAGAACAGGAATATCACATAAATGAATTTATTATTCCATATTAAAAAAATAGGACGAAGAAACAGGACCTCGCCTGAAATGTTTTGGACCTCCAAACAATCCTTTCTCAAAGGCTGAAGTAACAAATGCAAGCAGGAACATTTCTACAATAGATTAAAATCAGATGGTGGTATCTACTACTACTCAATAGCCCCTTAATGATACACAGCATATCATTGGTCAAATTTGATTAAAACAGGGGGGAAGATCTAGATGAAACAATTAACCCCTTTGATAGCCACAGTGTCAAAGGACTACTAGTGAAAAAAGAACATACATGTCTAAACACCAAATCAATAAAACAGAGCTCATTACATATATATAGAAAATATCTAAGACACTGTATAGTGTTTAATACAAATGGAACTGATTCCAAAAGATGAAACAAACTAAGAAGCAAATGGGGGGAGGGGGAAAAGGAAAGGGAAGGGATAAACGGTATAGATAAGAACAGCTAGAGAGGACGGGGGAAACGGAGAGGGTGGGGGAATACAACAAAAAGGTGTGAAAACAATACAGTTTATATCACAAGTTTTGAGTGTTATCACCAACCCCCTATTTCAATAAAGTTATTTTATAAAAATATTGTATTGACGATGTTCTGGTTGTCTGGAAAGGCAATATGGAAGAGTTTTCACTATTTGTAGACTGGCTACATAATACCACCCACCTCAGATTTACCTACAACATTAGCAATGTATCCATTTCTTATTTAGATCTGAAGCTAACAGTTAATCAGGAGGGTTACCTTGAAAGTTACATCTATAGAAAAAGTGTTGATGGCAATACAGTTCTGTTGGCCAGTAGTTGCCACCCACCTCATGTGGCTAAAAATATCCCCAAAGGCCAGTTCTTAAGGACAAGGCATAACTTTTCCACTAATGAGAATTTTGAAAAGGGAACAGCTGAACCAATATCAAGACTATTAGAAAGGGGCTATAAAAGGGACACCATTTGTTAGGCCAGAGGATTAGCTACAAATAAAAATAGAGAAGATCTGCTAAGAACCAGACCAGACACTATGTGCAGAGACAATAGATGCCATTTTGTTGTCAACTACAAACTAGGGATGTAGAACGAGTTATTAGAACACCCTGACATGTTTTGACAGCTGATGCAGGATTGAGGGAGCTAGGTAATGAACCACCTAGAATGTGCTACAAAAGAGCTCCAACACTAAAAGATTTACTTGTACACAGCCATTTTAAAAATAATAGCACACAGAGAACTTAGTTGAACCAGACATATGTGTGTTTTAAATGTAAAAGATGCACCTACTGTGAGTATGTGACACAGTGCAAGGAGTTTACCAGCTGCAAAATAACAAGGTATTATACCATTAGGCAACATGTGACATGCAGCATTGAGGGGGTAATATACTGTGTACATGCGCAGCCCTTTATGTGGGTGAGACCACTTGTTCATTCGAGGTACAGGTTGGTGAACACATTAGAGCAATTGGCATCAAGGATATGACCTACGCCATGGCGACACACATAGCAAGCAGTGATCCCAATACTACACACAGATTCAGCTTTGTTGCGATTGACCAAATATTTCATAACCCAAGGGGTGGGGATTTTGACAATCTTGTCCAAATCAGGGAAAATTTTTGGAGCTTGACACTCAAGGCCAATGTGGCTCCAGGTCTCAATACACTGCTGGATATGTGACCATATCTCAAAATAAAGAGGAGGAGATAGATCAGGTACCTATGGTCTCAAAAGTCCTGAATATAGTGACCCACTTGAAAGAAAATGTAATACTGACCTATTTACATACTAACATATTAACATACTAATTGCCAGCAAATTAGGCCTTACGGTCTATCGAGTCTGCTCGAACCTCAGATCCCTAGTTGAGTGCCGAGGCCCCCCCCCATTGTGTTCCAGAAGCCCCTATCACCCATCCCCACCCCCTCTGGGACAGGCCATCATCTGATACATCCACTTTCTGTGTCTGTCCCACCCTCTCTTGAAGCCCTCCACTGTGGATCTCTGAACCAGCTCATCAGGAAGTGCATTCAAGGGTCCACCACCCTCTCAGTGAAAAACCTCCTCCCTTTCCCCTCAACCTTCCACCTTCCAACTTCAAACCATGCCTCTGGTGATACCTCCTGCTTTAGTCTAAAGATCCCTCCATGTTTACCCTATTTATTCCCTTGAGGTACTTGAAGACCTCAATCATGTTCCCCTGTCTCTCCTCTCCTCCAATGAAAACAGGCAGAGCTCCTCAAGTCTGTCCTCATACTTCAAATCCCTAGTCCTCGTACCATCTTAGTTGCCCTCCTCTGTACCTCTCCAGGGCTGTATGTCCATCTTCAAGTGTGGTCTCCAGTACTGTACACAGTACTCAAGGTGTGGTCTAACCAGTCCATTGTATAGCGGCAGAATCACTTCCTTGCTCCAGAGGTGATCCCCCTTATGATGCATCCCAACATCCTGTTTGCCTTGCTAGCCGCTCTCCTGCACTGCTCAGAGTTATTCATACATGCATCCACCATGACCCCTAGGTCTTTTTCCCCTATTGAGGCCTCCAGAGCCTCCCCTCCCAGGGTGTACCTGTGTTTAGGGGTTCCTCACCCAAGATGTAACACCTTGCACTTGGTGATATTGAAATTTAATTTCCATGTGTGAGCCCAGCTTTCCAGGGTGTCCAGGTCCCCTTGCAGGGCCAACCTCCCCTCTTCTCCCTCAACTACTGCTCCCATCTTGGAGTCATCAGCGAAGAGACTCATTCCACACCCTATACCCTCCCTGATGTCTGATAAGTATGCATTAAACAGGATCAGACCCAGGACCAAACCCTGCGGTACCCCACTACCAACCTCTCCAGGGTTCGAGATCTCCCCACCAACCACTACTCTCTGGGTGCATCCAGCTAGCCAGTTTTCAGTCCATCTGACCATCAAAGGGCCTACTCCCAACCCCATCAGTTTCTCCACCAGACCATTGTGGGGGACAGAGTCAAATGCCTTGCTGAAGTCCAAGAATAATACATCCACAGGCTTTCCCCTGTCCAGTTCTGATGTTACCCATTCGTAGAACTCCACAAGATTGGTTTGACATGATCTACCTGGCACAAACCCATGTTGCGGACTATCCAGACCTCCCATCTCCTCCAAGTGCACCCCCAATCATTCCTTTAGTATACTTTCCATTAATTTTCCCACCACCGAGGTCAAACTGATGGGTCTATAGTTACCTGGTACTTCCCTCGACCCCCCTTTATGGATTGGCACCACATGTGCCTCTCGCCAATCCCTAAGTACCCTCCCCGTCTCAAGTGACCTGTTGAAGAGTTCCACCAGGGGCGCAGCCAGTATGTCCGCCAATTCCCATAGTACTCTCAGATGAATGCCATCCGGCCCAGGAGATTTGTCTTTCTTTAGGGCCTTGAGGGCTAACCACACCCTTTTGGCGGAGATAGCATCATCCGTCCCCTCCACCTTACTGGCCTTTTTATCCTTATCCTGATGTGACACCCTTGGGGTACATCTCCCTCCCTCTTGCACCATTTCTGTTGCTCCCCAGATCCCACTCACTGCCGCTTCTATCCCCATCGTGCCTTGCTTTGTAGATATCCCATCCCCTTCCCTAGTGAACACAGAGGCGAAGTACTCGTTAAATACTTCTGCCTGGTCCCTCGCCTCTTCCACCCACCCTCTTTCTGATCTCAATCTGCTGAGATGGCCCTTAGTTTTTCTCCACTCCCCAATGTACCTGAAGAACCCCTTTTCCCCTCCATGTATCCCCTGTGCCAGCCGCTGCTCTTTACTGGACTTTGCCCCCTCACCATCCGGGTGACTTTTCTAGATGCAAGATGGTACATTTCCTTATCCCTATCCCCTCTTGTTGTTTTATATTTTTTTGTAGGCCTCCTTCTTTTCTCTGACCACTACCTGAACCTCACTGGACCACCAGCATGGTTTATGTGACCTTGCTCCCTTACGTTTCATCTTAGCACAGGTCCTGACTGCCTCATGAAGTCCCCACTTTATGGCCTCCCATCTCCTTTCCACATCTGTCATTGATGTAATCCCCTTCAAGTGATCCCTGAGAATATTTCCCATGCCCACAAAGTCTGCCCCCTGAAGTCCACTGCCAGTGTCCTAGATCTCCCCCCTCCCCCCATGCTTATTTGAAACCAGACAGTATTGTGGTCGCTCCCAGTCAGGGGATCCTCTACAACCAGGTCCCTTACCAGATCCCCATCTGCAAGAACCACACCCAGGACATGCCCCTCCCTTGTGGGCTCCATCACATGTTGTGTTAAGAACACATCCTGGAAGCCGTCCAGCAGCCTCTGCTCCTTGGCCCCTTGGAGGACATGGTTCCCCAGTTTGTACCTGGCATATTAAGGTCCCCCATCAACACCACTCCTTCCCCTTTTGGTCCACACTGGGCAATGATGTTGTCCAGCAAACCATCCTCCAGAACATCACCCATCCTGGGGGGCCTATGTGCTAAACCCAGCTTGACCTTATCTCCTGCTGAAGATCGTAAGGTGACCCACAGGGCCTCCACGTTTCCCTCTGCCTCTTCTACCCTAGCAATTTCTATGTCATCCCTAATGAAATAACCACTCCACCCCCTCTGCCCTCCTTTCTATCCTTCCGAAGCATAGTGTACCCCCGCACGTTTAGGTCCCAGTCATGGTTTTGTTGGCTCACGTCTCCGTGACCGCCCACCACATCCACCCCGGAACAGCATGGCCTGGAACTCTGGCAACTTGTTTCCCAAGCTCCTGGCATTTACTAACACCAACCCCACCCTTATCCCTGATCCCTTTGTCAGACCCCACCCAGGTTCCTTATACTTCCATCCTCCCTCTGCTCCTCCTGAAACCTCCACCCCAGTCTGTTTCCCCCTCCCCACTTGGGTTTGAAGGCTACTCCCCTCATCTGGAGGAGAGGGCTTCTGGTCAGCTCCTCCCTTATCCCTTCCCCTCACAAGTTTAAACCCCACCTTTCTTGAATGTAGTCAGCCATCCCCTGTTTAAGGACTTCCTTCCCTAATGGGGCAAGATGAAGCCTGTCCTTGGCATACAGTCCCTTATCCTCCCAAACTCCTTTCCAGTTCCCTAACACCCCCAACCCACTCTCTTCACCCAACTTCCTGAGCCAGTCATTAACCTCTGTGATCTTCATTTTTTTCTCCACTGAGGCCTTTGGTACTGGCAATATCTCTGAAAAGGAAATGTTGCATCCATTATCCTGACAGACTCTGGCAAGTTCTTGGAACCTTGCTGGATTTCCAAAGCACTATTTCCTCTAGATCGTTAGTTCCCAAATGCAACAGAAATCCGGTTTCCTCCACAATCCTAACCAGTTAGTACCATGAACTTTGCTCTGTGCACTGTCAGCACAGAGATACTCACTACCTTCACCTGGCTATGGCATCCACCCCCTGTCCCTCCCACTGGATACCCTAATCATCCAGTCTCCCAATAACAGAACCTAACACTGCCATCATCCTTATGGTTACCTCACTATGCACTCTCAGCCCCCATCCCCCTTTATTCATGATCTCAATTCCATGGGAGTCTTCCTGCCTTATTAGAGACCCCCTTGTCACCCTCCCCTTTCTGCCTCCCTCGTTATTTTGCCCACTTAACTCAGACCCCCTCTGAATAGGTGTCCCCTTTAACCCTCTCTTATCCGAACCATTTATCCTGGCCCTGATGGTTTCCCCTTCCCCCACACTGCCATACTCCCCCCCTTGTAATAGTACCCCTGCCTTCAGAGGCTCTCTGTGGGTCCCCTTTACCTAGGGTCCCATCCTTGGAACAGACCCCCCTGCTGAAGGGGGGCCCCTCCCTCATCTCCTTGTCTCCCAGTTTCTCTCCAGTCATGCTTTCCTCCCTCATGTCTGCAATATGTTGCATCTTCCCCATCTGCTTAACATTTATGTTTCCCCTTCTCCCTCTGGGAGTACTTCTATCCTTGCCATTGCCGGTCTGTGATGCCCTATGGGTATCCGACTCCCTCCCCTCGGCCTCTGTATCAGTTTCCTCATTTCCACCAACCCCTTCCTCTAGGTTGCTTAGTAGCTCAAATTTATTGTGACACTCTACGCCAGCCTCCAACAAGTAACCCGAGTTTCCCCTGACTGCACCTCTAAACTGCCCTCTTCCTCCCTCTTGCTCTTGTTCTCCTTAGAGCTCCTTCCTGATCTGCTGTTTTAGACTTCCTACAACAGCCCCTCCCTTATCAATGTCTGCTCTACTAGGCTTCCCACAACAGCCCTCCTGACTCTTCCCTCCACTCTCTTTGTATTCAGAATGTTCACCCTGTATGCTTTCCCCTTAGCGTCAACATCCCTATCTAAGGGTCCTCTGTCCCTAATATCCCCCCTCCTGCTTGCTGTAACATAACGTCCTGTAATGTCAGAGCATTGCCGCAGCCTCCCCTCAGCCCCACCCTTCTGCTGCCCATATCCAAACCCCTTATCCTTGGACACCCCCCCAACTCCCCCATCTTACTCCTTAACCAATATACTTCACTTCTGATACAAGATAGCTGTCTACAGAGTGGGCAGCCTCCCTCTCTCCAGGCCCAATTGAGAATTATTGCCATCCCACAGCCTGTGCAGCCTACAACCCTTCCGAAGATGCCTGCCATGGTGGAATATGGCCACCCTGTTTGTCCCTCTCTGTTTATACTGGCACACACCCCTTTTCTCAGTCCCTTCCCCCTGGAATACTGTTTCTCTCTATACTGACTGCAGTTATTTACAAACCCAATTTCAACCCCACCAATAAAGTTCCCAAGTCTCACAAACACATACAGTCCAGTGTGTGTGTCCAGTCCCACTAACAGTGTGTGTATGCAGACATCAGGTACCGTATGACATCACAGGTCCACCAGTTGCTGTTGCTTCAAATTTCAGTCACAAACAAAAATACTCAGCCCTTCAATCCCAACCCCCAGTGACTTTTCAGTAACATCACATTTAAATTTCACTCTGATTATCACTGCCAAACAAGTGTTCCCAAGCCCCAAAAGTTACAATATCACAGCCCAAGTAACAGTTCTAACTCAAAGTAGTAATATTTTAACACACAGAACTAATTTCACATACAAAACTATTTAAATATTTCAGTTAAAACAGAATATAAACCCAGACCTCTGTCCTTACCAGCCTCCTGCTTATGTTCCCAAGTGAACAATCCCCTACCTTTATATCTCTAGTAAATAAATCTTCTGTGGGATTTGCAGCAATAGAAAAATGTGTGGGATAGAAGTAATATTGGCATTTGAGTCCCAGGTTTTTGAAATTTAAGTACAATATATTTATCATAGTAACTATAGCAGTATCTTTGTTTAACTTATGATGTCAATTTTATTATGTTTTCACCACTTTTATATTTTATTCCCCTTCCTCCCTCCCTCTCCATTTCCCCATCTCCTCTCTAGCTGTTCTTATCTATACCTTATATCCCTTCCCTTTCCCCCTCCCTCTTGTTTGCTTCTTAGTTTGTTTCATCTTTTGGAATCAATTCTGTTTGTATTAAACACTATACTGTGTCTTAGATATTTTCTACATATATATATGTCATGACCTGTATTTTATTGGTGATTTGGTGTTTAGACATGTATGTTCTTTTTTTCACTAGTAGTCCTTTGACACTGTGGCTATCAAAGGGGTTAATTGTTTCATCTAGATCTTCCCCCGTTTTAATCAAATTTGACCAATGATATGCTGTGTATAATTAAGGGGCTATTGGGTAGTAAAGACCACCAATGTGATTTTAATCTATTGTATAAATGCTCCTGCTTGCATTTGTTACCTCGGTCTTTGAGAAGGGACTGTTTGGAGGTCCAAAACATGCCAGGTGAGGTCCTGTTTGTCCTGTTTTTTTAGTATGGAATAATACATTAATTTGTGTGTTATTCCTGTTCTATATATTTTTTGTGTCCTGCTAAAAGGTTTGGTGTGTGCTCAAAACTTTGTAGTTGCATTGTCTGGTGAGTTTCTTGAGCACCACATTCCTGGTGTGCACTTCATGTAGTTTTGAACATCCAGAGCTACTCTCCTAAATAGTTCATCTGCAACATGCAGTGGACAAGTGGAACCTTTGCTTTATCTCCTGCCTTGCCTGTCCTTTAGCAAGCTAAACAGGTTTTACAGTACTGGGCCACATCCGAGAAGATAGTGGGGTTGTAGATGTAGAAGTTCTGTAGGAGTTAATTGTGGGTCCTGTTTGCTCCCAGGTGCTGAGGTGTTGGAATGTCATGAACCAGCTCTAGCAGCTGTCTCCTGTATTCATATGGCACCACTGTCTGTTGGAATTTTTCCTCTCCTTGCTCCTTTTTTTGCACACCACTGCCTCACCAGTAACCCATCCTGCTCTTTCAAGTATCAGTTTTTAGCACTCTCTCACTGCTACAGGTCTCTGCTATCTCCCTTATTTTACTCAAGCTTGAGTCCTGCTGTTGTGCCTGTACTATCATATATTTGGTCACAGTGGTCAGCTACAGCTCTCTTTGCCTGGCTGCAGTTTACTGTCGGAGGTGTCGTGTCGGCCCACAAAGATGTGAGACAATCGGGCACGACTGGCTGGCTGCTGTACTATTAGCCTTCCTGCTAGCTGCTGCATGGGAGTATCCTGAATCACCGATTCACCATCCAGTGCATTGGCTGTGCTGTGAGTTTGCCTCTGTGGGGATTCTTAACACACTAGCTGCCCCCCTTACTTTGTTGCTGTGAGAATCTTCCACCTCTTTTTCCTGTACCCAACCCCACCCCACCCAAGTTCTTTAGTGTCACAGCCAGCAGCTGTCACCTGCTGTACTTGAGAGGTATTCTCATAACCCATTGTCTCCATCTGTGGCTGAGGATGATCCCCCTGGTGTGCTGACCATGCCTCCTCCTCACAACTTGCAGACTCCTTTTGCAGCTGTGGGGTAGTCTTGTGCTGCTCTGACTACACATCCATCTCACACCTGCAGACTCTTTCTGCAGTTGTTTGGGAGTTGTGTGCTGTTTGGTCAGCCCTCCAGTCTTGTTCTCCTGTGCAGTGCAGGCCAGAACAGAAATCTTACAGGTGTCTGCAGTCTCCCCTCCTGTTATTCACTGAGTTTGGCTTTTTGTATTAACACAGGCAATATCTCCACAGGGGTCCAGATCATTACCAAGAATGTCATTGAAGGGCGGGTCTGCAAGCACCCCCATTTCTTGTGTTCCCCCATATCCCTGCCATGTGAGAGGAACCTTAGCTATAGGCATCACCACTGTGGCCCCAATAACAGATTTATTCTAGCGATCTCTCATGACAGAACTGTGCCATTTAACACTAATAATTGCTTAATAAGTGACAAGCTTGCTCCAGTATTGTGCAGACCTGTAGCTGAAGCACCATTTACCAATACTGTATGCATATATGGCCATGGAGTGGGTGGAGTGCTTCTAACTGAGCAGTCTGCTGTATGCTCACTCCCTTGGGTTAAAGCCTGTCTCCCAGCTCTCTCATGAACATTTTCAGTTTTCTGGCACTGCTGTGCCATATGGCCCATTTTATTTCATCATGACTGTTCTTTCTCTATTTTCTTTGGGTCAAAGCCAGTTGGAGAAGTGGTATGGCTATGTTGCTGGGTGCCTCTAGGTTTACCAGTTGGTGCCCAGTAGGGCTACTGGCTAGAGTCCCACTCCATCTCAGTCTGTTCATTTGAGATTCCCCTGCCACGTACCGGCGTGCCCACTCTGTAGCCTGATTCACAGTTTGTGGTGATCTGCCATGCAGCCACTACCTTTCTGAGCTCTTCTGGCACAATCTTTAAAACCTGCTCCAGCAGCATAAGCTCATGGAGTTTTTCAAAGGAATTTGCCCCAGAACCTTCCATCCAATGATCAAACATTTCAATAGCAAATTCAGCATAACCAACATCATTTTGCTTTCTTATATTTCACAAGATCTGCCTATAGTTTTCTGGTGTCAGTCCATACCTCTTTAAAATAGCATTCTTTAGCATTTGGTATGAACTAAAGTCCTCATCACTTAAGCTAGCAGTAACGCTTTTCCTGTAAGTAACTGTGTCAGATGAGTAGCCAAGGTATCCTCTTCAAGTTTATACTGCTTACACAATTTCTCAAAAGACCTTAGAAATGTGTCAACGTTATCATTTTCCTTAAGTGATGCCAATAAAGTATTTTTACATTTACTGATTACAGAACCCGAGTCAAACTCATTTGTGCCACTACTCACCAGGTCTGGTGTTTTCAGCGTTGCGATTTCCAGCTGATGCTGATGTTCCTTCGCTTTCTCTTCCAGTTTCAGTCACCTTATCTCCATCTCCCACTGTTCCATCTCCCTCTCTCGCTCTGTTCTCATTTTCTCCACCTGAAATGCTGTTGCAATGTTAGCTTCCCTAGTTCCACTGATCTGAAGTCTCCTGATGCAGACTCTCACTTGCAGTCTGCTCTTGCCTCTCCAGTGTCAACTGGTTTGATTTCTCTTGGATTCTTGTTCCCTCCCGTGGCTGTGATGACTCACTCCCTACTGCAGGTGCTTCTGCTTGGTCAGCTTGCATCAGTGCCTGTACCAAGTCTACTTTGAGCAACCTTTTAGGCGTTAGTCCTTTTGAAGCACACAAGTTCTGCAGTGCAGGCACTGTCATTTCCCAATGTTTTTCTGTCTTGTTGCTGCTTTGCAAATAGTTCTCTTGTACCTGGTTTGAGTCCTCTGTTCTCTTCCTTTATAAGGTGATGAATCCCACCTCAGTCACGCATATATGTGACAGTCATGCTCACTTCCAAGCTTTTTGCACAGTGGCATGCTGCCACCCTTTTTTTCCACAAAGGTTTTTCTGCTGTAGCCAGTTAGCACCTGCTCTGTCCCAGCCAGCCCCTTCTGACAACCACCTCCCTCAGACTTACCTGCAGTATTCCCCCATGGATTGTCCACCATGGGGGGGGCAGAAGTAGGATGGCCTTCCTCCCAGGGCACATATCTAGAGTTGCAGGAAGTCTTACGGTGGTGGCACAGGCAGGGAATGAGTTATGGTGTCATCTGCTGTCTTGTTTTAACATTTTCTGCCTCTGACCAGACTGCATGTAATGAGTACCAGTGTGCATGCATGTGGATGCATGCAAGCACCATGAACTCTGCAACCAGCCATCCCCAAACTTTGCCACAAACTGCTGCCCTGGCACCAGACTTCCATGTGGTGTCAGTCAAGGAGTAGTGCAGTGAACCCCCCCCCCACTGGGAGAGGAGATCAGTCTTCCAGATGCTCACTCCTCTCCCTCTTCTGCCCATCCCTGGGACCCAAGTTTGCTCCCAAACCTGGGTCATATACTGCTACGCTTTTATGGGATGGACCAAGGGGAGGATTTACAAGCTGTCCACTCTGGCATGGCAACCATATACCACTGTATTTGCACACCCTCCCAGGTAAGGCTCACCTACTTTAAGGTTGCCAACACAGTCCATACGTTTTCTCCTCTGGATGCCCCAGGCTATCTTCAGTAGTCATGCCTTCAATAAGTGGAAGTCACTGTCTTAAACATGGAGTTGCTGGCCCAGTGGCACTGAGGTGTGAGGCATCTTGCCTTACCTTCTGCCACGCCGGCTACCTGGTTTTGGAAATGACCTTGGGTCATCGGGGAGCTGGCATGGGGGGGAGCAGGATTGAGCATTGGCTCTCCTCTCCTGGGTCTCAGGGTCACCCTTCCATAGTCCCGCTATCACTGGATGGAGGTCCAGTGGCAGGCGTAAGTGGTAATGGAGTGACTGGTAGGGTGGGGCATACTGTAGGGCATGATGTGCGCGTGCCTCCACACACGTGCATCACATCGGGCATGCTAGGGATCGGGACTGAGAAGAAAATGGAAAAAGGTAAAAACTACTTACGAAAAAAAAAACATGGAGATTAGGCCACACACCACAGATCTTATATAAAAATAATATGCTTCTATTTGCTATTTACAAAGGTATGTTCCAGTACATGCTATTTTGCAGATGGAAAAAAATAGCTGGGCTCTTCCATATGTTTTTGTGAGGACAGGGTACACACTTTTAAAAGCAATATTACATGCAGACCTTCCCAAATTAGACTCACCCTCTCTTCTGTAACTAACTGTTACAATGTCCTGCTCCATCAAAAGTGTGAAAAATTCATTTTGAAGTTTTACATCCTTTAGATGTGCCTCCTTGGTCACATACCAGACTTCTTCCCATACTGGTTGCAGTTCCTTGCTGTCCCTCCATGAAGTGACAGTTATGACACCTTATTCCTGTGAGTGTTCCAACATTGCAAAGTTTCCCAGGCCTCCCATCTTTATGTAGAAACAGAAAGAAACAAGCATTTGTCAATGTCGAATGTTTGCTTGCTCGCATTGGCACTGGTAGTGTAGAAGTTACAGAGCTGCACAACAGAAATGGCAGTGAAGTATTGAACTGAAGCCAACCCCACCACCACCCTGCAGAGAGTGACAGGCATTGGGGTGTGCCTTTGGGTCATCAGGCATAACGGCCATGCCCATTTCACCACACCCTACCCTGCAGACACTGACAAGTGTCACGGTGTGTTGGGGTCTTTGGCCCTTATGCGCACCCCATTCCATCAGGAAATACAGTGAGATGGGTGTGGTACAGGAGAATGGGGTGAACTTTGGGGCCAAAGAGTCCAAGGCATACCTCGATGCCTCTCACTGGCTGCAGGATGTGGAATGGTATGAGCATTACAGGTAAGAATCCCAAGTCACACCCCTGATGCCTGTCATTCTTTACAGGGTGGGGCGTTATGGTTGGAAACCCTAACGCCTCAGGCATTCATTGGTATTTTCACTCCAAATTTTCAACATATTTTTTGTGACCCCACCTCGCAGACAGTGGCAATATCAGTTTGTTAGCGAAAGCTGCTTATGCACAGCTACTACGGCATTTAGCACCACAGGTGCAAAAACACATTCCGAACAGGATGTGAAAAATGACAGCTGTACTGTTCGCATGGGAATAATAAAAAATAGCAATGTTGCAAATCTGCAGTAAAAATATTAAAAAACTGGTGAAATCGCAGGCGTGCATAGAAACTGTGCAATGCACACCGCAATGTAATTAGGTTGGGGATTTTTTACAGCAGATTGTCAACACAGGCATTTTGGGACCTCCGATCATGAACAGTGTCACTGTGATTTTCTTTATCTGTCCCGAACAATGATTTCCCACAGCCACCACGCATCTCTGCGCTGAAAGTGTGAAAACACATTTGGCCATGTTGTGAAAAATGACAGCTGTACTGTTCATAAGGAAGTGTGGAAAAATGCCACTGGTGAAAATCTGGACTGAAAATATTACAAAGCCATGAACTTCCGAGGGTGCGTGGAAACTGCACAATGCTCACTCGTAACACAGTCATTTTATGGACTTTTGTCAACAAATTTTCAACATAGCCATTTTAAGACCTCTGCTCATGAACAGTGTAACTGTGATTTTCTTAATCTGTCCCATACATTGCTTTTGCACACCGACTGCACCATTGTGCGCTACATGTGCGGAAACACATTTGGGGTGACATGTGAAAAATGGCAGCTGTACTGCTCATAAGGAAGTGTAATAAAATGGCAATGTGGAAAATCTGGAGTGAAAATATAGAAAATTTGCAAACTTATGAGCGTGCGTAGGAACTGCGAAACGCACGCTCGTAAAACAGTTATTTTTAGGAATTTTTTCACCAAATTTTCAACATAGCCATTTTAAGACTTCTGCTCATTAGCAGTGTCACTGTGATTTTCTTAATGTGTCCCATACATTGATTTCGCACACCGACTGCACCATTGTACGCTACATGGGCGGAAACACATTTTGGGCAAGATGTAAAAAATCACAGCTATACTGCTCATAAGGAGGTGTGGTAAAATGGCAATGTTGAAAATCAGGAGTGAAAATATTGAAAATTCGCTAACTTACGAGCATCACGTAGGAACTGCGCCGCGCCGCTCGTAAAAAGTCATTTTAGGAATTTTCCACCAAATTTTCAACATAGGCTTTTGAGGCTCACCTTATGAACAGTGGCAGTGTTGTTTTGTTACTCAGTCCTGAAAGGTGATTTCGTGCAGTGACTGCGAAATCATCCTTCGGGCCTGACTAAAGCCATGACAGTGAGAGCATTCATGAGAAGGGGTCCCAAAAACCCCATGTTGAAAATTTGGTGCAAAAATTCCAAAAAATGGCTGAGATATGCAGCAAAGTTGAAAAAACCCTATCTATCCCATTATACAGCTTACCAGCATTTCTTCAGTTCGTGGTCGGCTTTGAAGAGTGCAGGCGTGTTCCCGGTCCACGAAAATCGTCGCACTGGAGTCGGGTAAGTATGGGGTGGGGGTGGGGGGAGGCGGGTGTGCAGTGGGTGGAGTGCGGGTGAGGCAGAGACAACGAGGACCATTTTAAGTTTCAGGGTTTTTTAAATGACAGCAGGGCCGTTTGCAATGCTGGGGTGGGCTCCCAGTGTGGTGCAAGGGCGGCTGGTGGGGGGAGCATGGAGCCGATGGGATTGGGCACCCCGTTGGCAGCATGGCATCTGTTGCCATGCTGGGCTGGACTCCCAGCGTGGCACACTGTACTAAAGGGGAGAACAGTGGAACGGTGGGGGATTGAGCACCCCCATTGGCTATCGATGTGCAGCCACTCTGGGTGGGCACCCAGCATGGCATGTATAACAACTCTGCTTTGGGGGCACAGCACAGCCGGCGAGGATAGGACCCCCCGTCGGCTACACAGTGTGTGCGTGGGGGGGGCCAGCATGCGGTATGCATGCATATGGTGTGTGTGTGTGTGTAGTAGGAGCGCGCATGAGTAGGCGATATCTTATCACTGCTCACTGAAGCGTAGCTCCCCCTTTCAACTGTACGCCACTGCATTTTGGAGCTGTCATAGACAGCTCCAGCAGGCATTGGAGAACTGCGGCAGCGCCTGCAAACATACTGACTGAATTGGAAGAGGGCTGCCACACCTCCAAAAACTCGGATGATGGTACTATGTTTCTTGCACATGCGTGCAAGCAAACATAAAAACAGACATTTGATAATGCCAGAAATTCTCCATTGGTATTGCTGTTTGAGGTCACCCCACACAATTTTTTTGTATCTTTCAAGTTTAAATCTGGTGGTTTCCTCCTTGTTTCTCCAGCCTGAGGGTAAAGCTGGAGTTTTCCACGTAACTGCTTACAATGATTTTTACTTGAAACTTCCTTGTAGGCAGATGTAACAGTTTGAAGACACAGTTCCATTTTTCCTTTCATCCATCAGGATGACCACAGGTGTCAGTGTAAACAGAGGCAAAAGAGCAGGAAGGGGGATGTAAACACACTGTGGCATGCGCTGCTCATCAAGAATGCATGCACCAGGCTCAGCGCATCCTTTGATGTCTGTGGATGGGGAGAAAAGGAGGAAAAACACCAGTCAGCCATCCACAATATGCCATCTTGCCTCTCCTTGCAGGTCCTGCACCCCCGAATGGGTGACAGTGCTGACACTGAGCTTGAACTGTGCCAGAGGAATCCAGGGAGAACACAGCATCTGAGAAAGTTCTAGGGAAAGTGGGTGATGGGGCTTGGGGAGAGGCAAGGATCGATAATAAGCTGATCAGAGAAGGGGAGAAAAAAGGACTTTGAATAGAGCAAAGATAGGGCCTTGTGCTAATTTGTGCTCAGGATAGGGACTTTGCATGGCACAAACTTAATCTTTTGAATATAGGACCCAAGGACTTTCATACATATCAAGAACTTTCACTATAGTTGGAGAAGTTGGCTGGAAACGTGGTACTTCTGAAAGATGTTCTATTACAGCCACACAGACCTTTTCAGTAACATCCTTACTGAAGTAATGGAAGGAATTACAAATATGGATTTAAGTAGCCTTGTTCATATACAAAGCAAGAAAGGATGACTTTAAATATAAACAGGCTCAATTAGTGCCTAAACAGCTGCTAATGTAAAACGGATAAGGGATATATGATGAATGTATGTTTTGGGTTATAAATAACATATTGGTACTGTGTCCAGTTCTGGGTGGAGGCTGTCCAGAGCATGACAACTAAAATGTAAAATGGTGCAGGGGCTGCATCAGAAGTCCAATGAGCAGAAACTGGAAAATCAGTGTGTACACCCTGGAAGAGAGGAAGGAGAGGAGAACATGATAGAGACCTATAAGTACCTGACATGGTTGAATTATGTGCAAGAGTGGAGTATTTTTCAAAGAAAAGATGCATAAGAACAAGAGGACATGCAATGAAGCTCAAGGGGGAAATGAAGCTAGAGAGGAGAAATTTAGACGAGATGTAATGAAGTACTCTTTCACTGAAAGAGTGGTGAATGCTTAAAACAGTCTTCCAGCAGAGGTGGTGAGTGCAAAAATAGTGGTGGGCTTCAAGGGTACATGGGATAGGCACATGGCAATCTTAGTTGGAAAGCATAGGCGGGAGAAAGTCAGGAGTTAAAGTGGGCAGGAACTCACAGGAACTCTGTTCCACCTTATCTGATACCTTTCTCCATTGAATACTAATGGATAGTTCCATGTCATAGGGATGACAGTCTCACCTCCTACAAAATTACAGGACCACCTCCTAAAAGTTTCCAATTTAATCACTGGATGAAGCCAGAGGTCAAGTACAGTCTCCAGTGACAGTACAGGCAGGGACAAATGGGCAGACTGGGTAGGCCAAGCAGTCATTATCTGACATCAGATTCTACGCAATATACTGATTTAATAACCCAACACCTACATCACAGTAATAGAACTAAAAAAAAAAATGTTACACAGAAAGCTAATACAGAAGCAGCTGTTTTTGTTTCTTGATACACACACTCACAGGCACCCAGTTGTGTACACTCACAGATGCCTAACCCATGATGACCAGCACATGCCATCCGTTCACCTCCACAACCAACCACCATCTGCTGTACACAGGTTCTGTTTTGCTATACAAGCAAGTGTAGTGACAAAGTACTTGTAAGACATCCCTTCACAATCGCAGCTCTTCCTTCGGTTTGATTAAAGTTCTTATAAAAAATACAGTATATCATTTTATTTGCACTGTACATCAGTACAGGACTTGGGTGCATCAGACGACAGCTGAACATAGAGGTGACTGGAGGGTATTTGTTGGCACTGTTCTGGCATTGGGAGGAGTGTGGTGGGGGGGTTCAGGGGCACCAACACCAGACATCAGGATATGGGACAGGGAGAGGGGTGGAGGTATTTGCCAGAGATAATATTATGTTAGGACCAGGGAGGAAGGGGTACTGCTACAGTCAGGGATATTAATGGGGGATTACACAAGTTAGATCAGCCCAGCTGAGATGCAGTATTATTTTTTTGGGTTCTATCTTGCTTTCACACATTTTTACAATATATTTACCCAGGGTAGGTCAGCTGAGATGCAAAGCTTTATCTCATTTTCAGTAGGATCCAGATTTTTGACATTGCTACAGTTACTCAGGTTCACACGGGGGGTACACAGTGATGGTGGAATGTAAACTTGGGTTTTCCAGTTCCCAAACCTGTTCGCTAGCCCACCAGATGCTGTGCTTCTCACTACAGGACAGCCTCCGGAGGTGTGTAGCACAGGCGGTCCAGTTCAATGGGACTACACTTCAGACACACTGAGAGAATCCTCATGAGGTAGAAAGGTACTACAAGTGAAGAGGCATGAAATCCAGTAGGGAGATGGAATGGCTAGGAATGAGGATGGAAGACAGGAAGTGATGGGCAGGTAGGAGACGGAACAAGCTAGCAATGTTAGCAGTGAATAGGGAACAGGAGAAAAACAGAGCTCGAAGGGGTCCCCGAGTTGGGGCAAGCACAGCAGAATGGGGAAACCACAATGCTGAAGGACTGGCAGGGAAATGGAGCAGTGGCCTCGAAAATAAGTGACAGAATAAACAGGATCAAAGGGCATGATGAAGTACGGGGAAGGGAACTTCAGGTAGAGGGAAAGAGACGGAATTGGGAGAAGTGTGGTGGGGGGTTTCAGGGGCATCACCACCAGACATCAGGATGTGGGACAGGGAGAGGGGTGGAGATGTCTGCCAGAGATATTATTATGTTAGGAGCTGAAGCGCTGGTGGGGAAATGGAGTGGCCGAGTATGCCAAGCACGTGCAACCTACATGAAAACACACAAAATAATACTAACTTTTTTCTGAAGACAAGGAAAATACGTTTTTATTAAGCATGCTATATGGCAATTCTATAAAATCATCTCTTGGATTATAAATTAAAGAAAGTATTAAAGAAAAACTACTCAAGTCACAGACTTGCGCTGTATGACTTTGCAGTATTAGCTTTTTGTCTGAAGATGAGGAAAAGGGTATACGGACATAATGTCACAGTCACACAAGTCACGGTCATAATGTTGTGGGTAAAATGTTGAAAAGAGATGCCGTCACCAGTGTATCGGTTGTGACGCTTGGCCAGCTGGTTATGATTTATTTATGATATTTGTAATATAAATATATGGTATGTGATTGTCTCACATAAGGCAGCCTGGGATCCCATGGGTGCCCCCCCCCCCAGGTTTCAGTGAAGCTACAGGATGTTAACTGACCAGGAGATCTCTGTAATGTAATTAACTTCCTTGAGAAATTGCATTTTATGGTCTTTTTTATGACCTGTTGCTGCTTTGAAGTTGAGAAGCTAAATATACAGTTTTTACAGGACAGGACATCATTTAGCTGATTCCTGTTGGCTATATATTGCACCTGGGTGACGGACTGCAGAGTTGTAAAAACCTTTGATGTTCCTTGGGAAAACAGGAACCAGCCACCAGTTCAAAGGAAAGGCTTGATTAAAGACTGTCATTTAGGAAATGTCTTTTTCCTTCTGAAGTCGCATTATTTAAAATATCTCCTGATAGGAAAACATTTTTTGTAATTTTATATTCTAAAAGGAGGAGCTAGATGACTCACAGAAGGGGTGTGGAGACACAGTTTAAGCTAATACTTGTGTCTGAACTATTTGAGATATACCATCTTGGGACTCTAGAAAGATACAGCTGTCTGATATAACTTAAGCACTTGCAGAGGTAATACATTAGATAGAAAAGATCTTACTGTATTTTGGTAGGAGTTTGTTCTGTAGTTTTCCTTGTTTTTCTTTTCTGTGATTGTGATGCTCTTTGATATATTGTGCTGTGTTTACATTTTACATATTTTTATCATCTTTTAGTAAAGTACCTTTTATTTAAGAGACTGCCTGGGTGTCTGCCAGTTCTTTTTGCATGTGACGTATACAGGGTTAAGTCTGACAAAATGGTTCAACAGCTCGATGGTGTTACTGAGCTTGAGTAAAAAGGTAAGAATATACCTAAGGTCTCTTATAGAGTTAAAAGGGTTCATTTTGGAAGCCTGGCTTGGTGACCCTGGCAAAAGATTGTACCACAATCCCCGAAGAGGGTAAATATCTGAGCCTGTACATTGTGTACACTAGCATAAGGCTCACAGTTTGAATCCCCCCAGAAATTGAGACTAAAGGTGATTCAGACCCAAAAGCAGACAGGAGGGTTACCCTGTCTGTTACCTATTCACACTACTGTGTTCTGATGTTGGCATTGTAGGAGCAGCGGGCCTGACCTGCAGAGTGCGTTTGTGACAGCGGTCTGCAGATGAAATGTAAATGCAGCGACCAAGTGCTACAGCGATGGCATATCAAACAGGCAGCACAACTTTTTGTAATGCAGCCCTAGACATCTAAACAATGTCGCTAACCCTTGCTGATGTTGCCTGGATATCTAGACACTGAGCATGACAACAAGTAACATTATACTCATGGTGCATGGCTCCTCAGTAGGCATCCCTTCCTCCTTTGTGTGTGCACCTGTTAATATGTCCCCAGCAGTAATTGCCAGCCAGATTCAAATCCAGTATCTGGTAATCCAGAAATCCAGTATCTGGTAATACTACCATGGCTGTATTTAAGGTGAAGCAGAATTTAGAAGCTCATTCACCTAGATCCTGCCTTGGAGTATGTACTGACACAGAAAGAGAAGCAGAAGTTGGTTCTGTACAATTACCTATATACCAAGCAGAAGGATGGAGCACAGGGCAAGGTATTCTGGTGCTATAAACTATGCACCTGCCATGCTCATCTACACACCCTGGGTGATACTATCACCTAGCCTCCCTCAGAGCATAATCATGCCCCGGTGCACGGTCATGCAGAGGTCATCACGGCATGGGTTCTCATGAAACGCAGAGCCTGTGAGTCAGAGGATGCAACCAGAAATGTTGTCCATCAAGGTCTTCAGCAGGTGGCTGTGAGGTATGTACACCTACTGCCAACAAAAGAAACTCTCAGGCGTGATGTTAGGCAGCATAGGCAGCTGGGAGGGACCAACGATTCCGATGTCATGCAGCACTCACTCAGTAATGAACAATTTTTGAAAATTAATACTGATGATATGCTGGTTTTTGCTAGTGACACTGACTTGAAAGTGCTCAATGAACATGAGCACTGGTTCTGTGATGGCACTTTTGCTGTGGTACCATGAGAGGACGACCAGTTACACACGGTCCATGCACTTGTGCATGGGGTAAATTGGCCATGTGTCTATGCTCTCCTTCCTGGTAGAAGTGAGGCAATTTACAGAAAGTTTTTTGTGCACATTGAAAGCTTGCTAGGGGGAAAGCTACGTGCCACCAGTGTGATGACTGACTTCAAAATAGCAGCTATTAATGTTCTGGATGAAATGATACCAAATGCAGAGCTCAGCAGGTGTAATTTTCATCTTGGTCAAGCAATGTGGCACAGAGTCCAGCAGGAGGGGCTGCAGCAGCACTATGTGCAAGAGGAGGCATTTGTACACAAGGGCCAGGATATTCAAAGGGGTTGCGCCTGGTGCAACAGAGTTGCACCGGCGCAACCCTGCAATGCGCCCCAGTGGGATACTCAAAAGGTTGCCAGGTGCAGTGCAAGTCCCAGTGCACCGGGGCACAATGGTAATGTATCTGGCACAAATGCAGGGGGCATGCCCATGCATATTTGGCACATCCCAATATTGATCCCAGGACTTGCAGCACATATACTGGCACAACCCTGCATTGCGCCACATAGGGGGCAAAAAGTTGAGCCCATGAAAAGGAGGAACAAATCCTGACCACCCACAGGTGGGCTGCTGTATTGCAGAGTGCAACACAGCAGCTGCCAGCTGTGGGTGGCCACCTGTCCACCCAGAACACCGTCCACAAGCACCCATATGGGCCCTGGTAGTCTAGTGGTACCCCCTCCCTCCCCAGAGCTGTGATTGCTGGTAATATGGCATAAACATGATCCCTGGTAGTCCAGCAGTATTCCCATCCCTCCTGAAGCCACAATCACTGGTAAAATGCAATACACACACTCCCTGGTAGTCCAGTGGTCCCCTCCCACCCCTAGCCCCGATTGCCAGTAAAGTGAAGCATTGTAATCCCTGGTAGTCTAGTGGCCTCTGCACCCTGCCCACATCCCCGATCATGGGTGATCCCTACAGAATGAACTCCCGGTGGGTCAGGTAACAGTGACACCCCTCACCCCTCCCACCCGCATGGGACCCCTTGCCCACCCAGCTCCCCCATCATCGGGGGTGGCTGCAACGCCTGCATACCGCCCATCATCCGTTAAATGACAGCTTACAGTATGGCCTGTAAGCTGTCATTCAGTAAGCAGTTGGGCACTATAGGGGCGGGTTGCAGCCACCCACAGATAACAGGGGGGAGCTAGATGGGCAAGGGGTCCTGTGGAGGTGGGAGGGTTGGGGGGTGCCACTGAACCACCTGGGAGTGTGTTCTGTAGGGGTCACCCATGATCAGGGTTGCAGGTGGGGTGCAGGGGCCACTAGACTACCAGGGATTGCAATGTTTCACTTTACCAGTGATCGGGGCTGGGGCAAGGGGGGAACCACTAGACTACCAGGGAATGTGTGTATTGCATTTTACCAGCGATCACAGCTACAGGAGTGGGGGGGTACCACTGGACTACCAGGGATCGTGTTTATGTCATATTACCAGTGATCACAGCTCTGGAGAGGGAAGGGGGAACCACTAGATTACCAGAGATTGTGTGTCATCTACTATTACCTGTGATCATGGCTATGGGGTGGGGATGTCCTGGGACCCCCTTAGCCCACAGCTCATTCTGTGCAGGGTGCCAGGTGCAATTCGCCTGGCTGCCCTATGCAACGCATGCAAATGGGGCCATAATGACTTGCAAATGGCCCCATTTGTGCCTTGCATATATTATGGCCTCGTTTGCATGCCATCTTCTGAATATCATGGGTACTGTGCCCAGCACAACTACGTTTGCACTGGTGCATCCCCGTGCTCCCTATCTGTGGCTTGCACCAGCACAGTGCGCAGTCCATGCCATATTCAATGGTGCTGTGCCATGGTGCATCACTGTTGACTATCACCTGGTCCTGGACCCAGCGCATCCCAGCTGTGCTGCGCCCATGCTTGCACCACTGCCTGGCACAGTCTGAATATCTGGGCCAAGGTGCGCTGTATCCTGGGGCTTGCTTTTGTGCCTGAGCATAGTGTGGAGCATTTTTTTGAGATGCTACAAGATGGCGAGGAATTTGGTGACCTTGAATGTCTCAGACTATTTTGAGGATAACTACGTTGGAAGGCTGACTAGAAATAAAAAGAAACAACATGGTCCTCGGTTCCCAGTACATTTCTGGAGCCAATATGAAAGAGTTATGTCAGACTTGCCGAGAAGTAACCATGCCCTAGAGGCTTGGCATCAGACTTTCTCATGAACAGTATCTATAAGCTACCCAACCAGTGCACGACTTGCATGAAAACTGAGGCAGGAGCAGCGTGCTGTAGCATTGCAGTTTGCAGAGAAGGCAAATTGAACAAGGTCAGCAGCTTTCCTGTGATTAATGTGTTGAGTTTTAAAGATCTACTTAATGAAGCTGCATTTTATATTGATTTATAATCTCGTATGTCATTCTTGTAGTCTGTCCATGCAGTGAAGTGCAGTGAGGGTATTTTTCAAGGGGGAATGAATAGCACGTTACACTAACACCAGAGGGATGTGAATGAACTAGGTATCAAGGTAGAGGTGGAATGGTGTATCAGGTAGGTTGATGTATTGCCGTTCTACATTTTTAAATGGTGACCTAATGAAATGTTGGAAAAAGTTCCTTTCAGTGAAATGGTTGACCACTATTTGTCCCCGCAATGATTTGTGCACATCATTTTGACCGCAACATTTTGTCCAGGGACTAATTGGCCACTCACAAGGAAAAGAAGTTTTTCATTTTACAGTAATGAATACTGTGCTTATTAAACATGCTGTATGGCAATGCTATGAAATCATCTCTTGGATTATATAATAAATAAATTATTAAAGAAAAACTACACAAGTCACAGATGTGCACTGTATGACTTTGGGTACAGGAAAGCTCTGATTTAAAATCATGTCTGAGAAATTCTCAAGTCACATAGCTGAGGGAACTCACTGACTACAAGATCATGGTATGTTCTGTTGTTCTGCTAGACCCTCATTATGGGCCCCCAAGGAAGAGCTTTTATATAAACTCGCCCCCCCCCCACCTATCTCTGTCCTATTACCTAGCAACTAGTGGCATTCCTGATCTCTGACTGGAAGAAAGCTTTGAGTCTGCCATTTTCAAAACTTAGCAAAGCGGTTACTGTAATCCAGCTCCCAGAGTGAAAGTTAAAATAAACTTTAAGTTTTATAACTGTAGCTTGCTTTAAAATAATAACAATTTGAGATACACTTAGGTGGAGTTTGCTTCTGTCACAGTGGATGCGGATGTGAGTTTTCAACTCCAGCAGTCGGAGGCTGAGGTGAGAATAATGAGAGGCCAAATAAGAAAGGGGATCCAAGTATAAATCTTCCATCTCATCATTTGTAGGCATAGAGACTCTGGAATGCTTTACCTCCAGGTGGTAAGTGAAGTGCTCAGAGAACTGGGACCTGGGCAGGCCTGGGCCTAGCTCTACCATCTGTGATGGATGTAGAGGGAAGAGGGGCTGAGCAAGTCACTTTAGAAGCATTGTGGATTTTTTTTGTTATGAAAGGGAGTTGTGCACAGCATGAGCTAAAACAGTTGGGTGGTGGAGAAGCATGAAGTGGATGGAGGGAGGAATGCGGGATTGTCTGTAGTGGTGTGCTTGTGGCCTTGCATAAATGGGATCCACATTAGTCAGATTCCACTTCCGAGTCTGCCAGTCTTGACCACCAGGAACAGCATATATATACAGATAGAAGGCAGGCAGTGATGGGCAGGAAAGAAAGGGAACAAGCTAGCACTGCTAGCATCAAAGGGGGAATGGGGGAAGAACAGAGCTTGAAGGGGGGGCCAGCAGGGGCAAGTGCAGTGCAGTAGAATGGGGAAACCACAATGCTGAAGCACTGGTGGGGAAATAGAGCGGCAGCCTCGAAAGGCGAAGAGTCCCAAAAGAAGCAACAGAATAAGCAAGAGCAGAGGGCATGAGGAGGTATGAGGAGGGGAACTTTAGGTAGAGAGAATGGGATGGGAGTCATTGATCAGCTGTTTGCTGGGTGGTGTCTTGACATCAAAAGAAACAGCTGCCATATAATTGGTTCAGCTTTTTCTCTAGAAGTAGACAAAATTTCCATCAATCAAACAAAAACAGCATCACAATCAGCCTGCCTGATGATTAGTGTGGCACTATCTCACCCTTGCAGACCACTCTGCATTGGACAAACAGTGTTACACCATTCAAAACCCACTCTTACAGCAACAAGTTCACTGTGCGTGCATGCACAATGATCTTAAAAACACACACATCTACTTTACCTACTAATCTAACTATAGCAGAGCCCAAGACACCATGAGACACTACTGTATGTTATACACAGTATATATGTGTAAATGAGTGTAAAGTAAATGTAACATTTATATGCATGTTCTAGTGTCTTAGTGTTAGACCTTAACTGTTAGAACTCTGCTGCTGTAAATGTCCTCTGGGATTTGCTTGAAAACTGGGTGTCTTGCCTAATTTTGGCTATTCCAGTGTTTAAAATTCTAAATAAATAAAGGAGGCACTCCACTGAAGTCCTGTAACAAAATTCTGACTTTCTAATCTTTCTCATTTTCAAGTACAGTTTTTTTAACACTACCAATTGTCTATATATCTACTGCATCTATCTATATAAATATATATATATATATATGTGTGTATGTATATATATAGATATAGATATATATATATATAGATATATCTCTCTCTATATATATATGTGTGTGTGTGTGTGTGTATGTATGTATATATATATATATATATATATATATATATATATATATGTATGTATAAACAAAGATATACCATTTGAAGAACTTGACATCTTTATCTCTCCCAAGACAGAATCATTATGGGTTTGAATTAAACCTCCAAAATCTAATAAACTGCAGCAAATAGTGATCTTGTCCAAGAATACCTAGATGAAATTAAAAACTACTACTATAAGGGAGATGTACTCATAATTGTGGACTTTAGTCTAGTAGATACAAACTTGGATCTACTCATAGTACTCAAAGTTAGGCATCTTTAGACACTGTATTAGAATGTAGACTATCACAATATGTAACTAAACCTTTACTAGAGCCAATAATATATTGAACCCAATCAGACTCATTTTGTATGTGACTATGAAATAAATGAATTGCTTGTGGACAGTGATCACATGTGTATTATATTTAAAACTAAATTTGGATTTTTAACACAGATAGGTAAAACCTATGTGTGTATTACCAACCAGGCAAACTAGAAAGGGCTCGCAACTGAACTCAGAAACAAGGGCTGTGGAAAGGAAATTAATAATTGTAACATTCGGTCATCATGTATCATTTTGAAAACTGAAATGTTGCAACTCCAGGACAAGTTCATCCCAAAAATTACAAATCTACAATAAAAAAAGGCAAGAAAGCAATGTGGTTTAACTATCATGTACAATCATAAATAACAAGCTAATATCTGATGAAAGTAGTATGACTACAGAATTCAACAGTTATTTCTGCTCCACATTTCATGAATCACACAATGTAACATCAAAAAAGACAATACATAAACTAGACTAACTTAATAAACTCTGAGGAAGTGGTAGAAAATATTGAAAACGTGCAACCTAAACAAAGTTCCTGAACCTGACTTCCTGACTCCCATGGTACTCAAGAAAACATCAGTCATAATAAGCTACCACTAACTCATGTCATGAATATATCAATAAGCAAAGGGGAAGTTCAGTTGAACTGGTGTGTTGTGAGGTCATACTATTACATAAAACAGGTAAAACAAACAATGTAAGAAATTATATATAAGTGTAACCTCTATTATAAGCAAACAAATTGAGAAAAGGATTACAATTTTCTGACTGAAGAGTGTATTGACAATGCAATAATTAATTATGTACAACATGGTTTTAAATCTGGTAGATCCTGTACCGCCAACTTCATTTCATTTTATGAGCCAATAAGTAAATCACTTGACTGTTGGAAACCAGCAGATGAGGTCTACTGTGCTTTCCAAAAGGCATTTGACTTGATACCGCTCAATAGATCAATAACAAAACTCATTGAACCAAGAATCAATTAAATTTTTATCCAGTGGATTAACAGCTGGCTAAGTGATAAGAAACAAGTGGGTTCAAATCCAGGGAAAGTACTAGAGTGGATGGCCCCAGGGTTGGTACTGGGGCTGGCCTAATTTGGACTATTTATAACAGATTTAGGTTCAGACAGCTTGTTGAAATGTATCAGATTTGCAGACAACTCTAAGATTGGCAGTACTGTTGAAACTACAAAGGACAATAACCATAAGCAGAATTAGCTAAACATTATAGAGAATTGGGCTACTACCTGGGGTATGAGTTTCAACATTGAAAAATGTGTAATAATACTTTTTGGACAAACACAACAAAAAATTCTTATACTTACAGCAAGGCATGGCTCTAAGAGAATCAACATCCTAGAACACTACTGATTGCTTCAGTGGAAAAAACACTGGTAACTAAATCTGCACAGTATTAAAATCCAAGGGGGTTACCTGGCTGGAAACTGTATTTGAGGACCTCTGGTGAGAGGTAAAACTTTGGGCTGGTTGCCATGCTATGGGTAGGATAGTGTGTCCTAGGGTCAGTGCCTGCTCAAAAGCCCTGAGCACTATGGGAAGGTGGAGGAGCCACCTACATTCCCCAGGCATCCCAAAAACACATGCAGCAGCTGGGAAGCAAGTGAGGTGCACTCTCACCAAAGTCCACCACATGAGGTGGCATATTTTAGTATTTAAATTTCTTGGTTATTTTTTAATTTTTCTTTTTTAAATATATTGTTGGCTACTTGTTTGTTTGTGCCCCACGCCTCAGAGGAAGTTGGCTACCTTGCACTTCCTGGTTGGGGGACATAAATAAAGAAGCTCACACGAGCAGGGCGAGTGCGTAGTTCTGCGTGTGGAGATGCACGCAGAGACACACACGTCTGTGCATGTCTGCTGTGTCCACTGTGGGTGCTAGGGCCAGGCAAGGAAACAGTAGTAACCAAACTATAATAAACTGCTGGCAAAACACTGCTGGTTTAGCCACAAGGCTTACGCAAATGTCTCAGGGTAAAGCCAAGTCAAAGAAGCTCCAGAAACAATGTTCTCAATGTAAAATATTCACTGAAGGACAGAAGGTGCAGCAGTTCAGATGCAACAATTGCTTACATATCGAAACCCTGCAGGAGGAAATCAAACTGCTTCTGGGAAGGTTGGAGGTAAAAAAAGAAATTAGGGAATTAGATAGGTTTATCGATTTTGTATCAGATAGTCTAATAGAATAGGGAGAAAAGTTAACTACAAGTACTCCAAATGTTTCATTAGCCAAACACAAATTGGTGGAGAGCAGGTTAACTGAAAATAAAGGTACACTTCTGAAGGCAGGTAAAGCAAAAACTATCAGTAAAAAGGGGGGCACACATCAAAAAGGGACACTAAAATTGCTAAATAGATATGATATATTAAATACTACTGAAGATGTAAGTAGGAAACAGCCTAGTACAGAGACTCAAAATGAGGAGCTACTAGAAGAAGTAGAAGGAAAAGACTTGAATCATTCAGATGGCAATAGTTTTAATGAGCTGCTCACGTCACCTGGAACAAACTCGGAGCTAAAAAATCAGAGGGGTAAAATTTTTTTAGTAATAGGAGATTCCATAACCAGATGGACAGATGAAATTATTTGTAGAAAAAGAAAAATGTTTACAACAGTTAGTACATTACCAGGAGTAAAAGTGACAGATCTGGAATATTTGCTGGATGGCCTACTGGAAAATTCACCTGACCCTCTGGTCATTTTACATGTTGGGACAAATGATATAGGAAAGAGCAAGGGTGAAACTATCAAAGCCTGTTTTAGGAATATTGTTAAAAAAATCCAAGCTATTAAGGGCAACATTATAATCTCAGGTATTCTACCAACACATGGTCTGAACAAGCATAAGAACTGGGCTATAAATCAGATAAATGAATGGCTGAGAGACTTTTGCAAGATAGAACAAATTGGCTTTATGGATAATACAAGAACATTTCAAAGTAGGGCCATTTTCAAATATGATGGCATCCACTTAAATAGGGCAGGAGTCAGAATTCTTGCTACAAAGATTAATAGAGTGATTTAATTCCATTTAAACTGGAAAGAGGGGGGAAGGGTGCCACTGACGTAAATGGGTATACAAATGAGAGTATGACAAAAAAGGAGTTGAGTGGAATATGGTTTTGTTTAATGCAAGAAGTCTGACTAACAAATTTCATGAATTTCATGAGATGCTTACATCTGATAACATAGATATTGTCCTTATAACAGAAACATGGTGGGATAAATCAGATAATTGGGAGAAAAACATTGTGGGCTACCAATTCTATTCTAGATCAAGGGAACATATGAGGGGTGGTAGTATAGCAATATACATAAAAGAGTCCCTCGAGCATGAGTAGGAAATGGTTGAGATAAATAAAGTGGAGATGTTATGGATTAAAATAATGCATAAGACCAAAATTAAGACAAGATTAGGCGTAGTTTATAGGCCACTATCTATAACCAAACATGAAAATGATTTACTGTTAGAATATATTGCTAAGCTTGATCCAGCAGGACATATTTTGATTACTGGGGATTTTAATGTGCCTAATATTGATTGGACTGCACTAAAAGGCAAAACAAATATGGAAGTGAAATTTTTAGATGTTTTAGATCAAATAGGAGTGGAGCAAAGGGTGGCATCTCTTACTAGAGGAGCAAACATTTTGATTCTCGTTCTAACTAATATGGGAGCTAATATAAAAAAATATTGATGTTTGTAGCCCTCTAGGGAACAACGACCACAGCAGGGTTTTTTTTTTAAATGCTTGGGGAATACAGCACCAATATAAGCACAGCAAAAACAGAGAAGCTTAATTTTGGTAAAGCAGATTTTCAGGTTCTAAAAGCAGTACTGAACAGTTGGGCATGGAAGAAGGGATTTTAAATTTAACTGTGGAACAAATGTGGGAAAGATTAAATAAGAAAATACTGATGGTAACAAAAAAAAATTGTGCCTATAAAAATGGAATTAGATTATCAAGTAACATAGGTTGATTTAACACTAGAATCAAGAAATTGGTTAAGGAAAAGGACATCTTCAAAAGAGTAAATGAAAAACAAAACTCTAAGGGTTGGAACATTTATAGGCAGAAGGTAAAGCAACTGAAGAAAGAAATAAAAAAGGCTAAGGCAGACTATGAGATTCAGTTAGCTGTAAGGGTAGGAGAAAATTATAAGGCATTTTATTCATATATTAATAGCAAAATGAAAACATCTAACAACATTGGTCCATATATTAATACATTAGGGGAAACTGTAACTGAGTCCATGGAGCTGGCCAATATGCAAAATTTATATTTTAGCTCAGTATTTAACAAAAAAAAATGATTCAGATACAAGGATTAAGATACGTTCACATAAAGGCCAAATTGTGATTAAACAAGATGAGGTACTGAAAAGATTAAGGGATATAAACATAAATAAATCCCCAGGGCCAGATGGTATACATCCCAGAATTCTCAGAGAAATAGCAGATAGTATAGCCCTGGTGCTTACTTATATATTTCAAAAATCAATAGATCAAGGATCAGTAATGCAGGAATGGAAGGAGGCATTAGTAGTACCACTGCTAAAAAAGGGACCAACCACACAACCTGAGAACTTTAGACTGATTAGTTTGACCTCTGTAGTGGGTTAATTCTGGAGGGGATAATTAAAGAACATATATTAGCCCACTTATCACAACAAACTATAATAGATCTGACTCAACATGGGTTCACAAAAACCAGATCATACCAAACTAATATGTTGATCTTTTATGAGAAAGCAAATAAAGCCCTTAATTTAGGAAATGCCATAGACATCATTTTTTTGGATATTTCTAAGGCCTTTACAAACTTCCTCACAAAGAGTTGATTGAGGTTATGATTGATGCGAAAATACCTAACAACATACTAAATTGGGCTGAGATTTGGCTGAGCAATAGAAGACAGAGGGTTGTTATTAATGGAGTAAAATCTGACTGGGAGAATATCACTAGTGGGGTTCCACAGGGATCTGTATTAGGGCCTTGTTTATTTAACGTGCACATCTCCTCAATTGAGTGTAACTCCCTAAACATCTGGATGACCAAGTTTGCAGATGATTGCAGAATAAGGGGCATAGTAAATAATACTGAACAACAAAAAAATGTACAACTAATTTTGGATAGATTGGATCATTGGAATGATCGGTTTAAATTACTATTAAATACTGATAAATGTGCAGTAATGCACTCGGGGAAAACAAATACTAATATAGAATATAAATTAGGAGGAAATGTACTACATAGCACTATAGTAGAAAGAGAGTTGGGGTGATGGCAACAAGTGATTTAAGCTTCCGTACACAATGTGGTTAAAAAGGCTAATCAAGTATTAAATTGTATATTTATGCACATTGCGAGCAGGGACAGAAAGGTGCGTTTACCACTCTATCAGGCTTTGGTGAGACCACATATGGAATATTGTGCACAGGTGTGGATACCATACTTGAAGTCAGATACTGGGAGGTTGGAGGGAGTACAGAGAAGAGCGACAAAAATAATTTGTGGTATGGAGAATAAAGGATATGAGCAGAGACATCAAGATTCAGGTTTATTTACATTGCAGTATAGAAGGACTGGGGGATATGTGCTTGATTTATAGAGTGTTGCAGGATAAACAACTGAGTAGCAATATGGGCCTCATAGTCAAAAACAAATATGGATATGGAAGTAGGAGACATGAGTTGCAATTTAAAATGGATAAGTGGAGGACACTAAAAAGAAAGAACTGCTTTAGTCAGAGAGGGGTAACACTGTGGAACCATTTACCTAAGGATGTAGTTGGAAGTAAAACCATGGACACTTTTAAGATTAGGCTGGACAACTTCTATAAAAACAAATATGATATAGTATAAAATGGGAGTTCAAGGCAAGCATTAAGGACGTATGTCTAGTAGCTTGTATAACCTATGAAACCTAGGAAAAAATGACTTGGGCATTAAAATTACATGCAACTTAAAGCAGAACAAACACTGCAGAAATCTTCAAAATAATTACTATTTACTTAACATCAAAAGGCTCTTCACTAGTTATTCAGAGAAAGTATTATTACCACTTTGCAATAGTTTTGTAAGACCATTAACTGACTACAGCTCTTAGTTTTGTAGTGGCATTGGAGGAGGTAATAATACAAAAATTGAATATATTCAGAGAAAGGCTACAACAATAATTCTTGATGCAAGCAACTTGGAATACGGTGACAGAACTAAAGAACTAGAGTTATCCCCTGCAACTTTTCTAGTGCTCAGAGATTCTTCACAAATGGGTTATCCTCCATCCATCCTATTGGCTGATGCACAATCAAAAATATTTTCTGGACTGCCAGAGGCCAAGCCCCCAGCTATGACCAGATAGCTCAGTTTACTTCATGTATCCCCTGAGGCTGGTCATGATCTTAGTCCCTCTCAAAGCCCTCAGGTAATATCCTAATAAAACCTTACTTTCCTTTCTCATTTAGAGCAAGCAGACAAATCAGTTTGCAGATTAACCCTTGGATTTCCACGCTAATCACTTCTGCATGCCTTTAAAAAAAAAAAAGGAGCACCAAAGATGAAGAATACTCAGTGCATGGGCAGGGGCTCAAGTGAAACCAGACCCTCTAGTAGCATCCAGCTTACACCACTGCTCCAGTTTGGGACCTTCGGGTAGCATTCCCAACAACTGGCTTCCTGAGGAGTGAACTCTCCAGTAGCATCCACTCCAGTTCAGGCAGTTCTGTGCATTAGTTGCCTTGTGTAGCAGGCACTAAGACACAGGGGGAGCAGCCAAGTATAAAGGTGCCTGGGGATACTGAAAGACTAGGAGTTCTCTGGCAGTGATGGATCTGGGTGCCTGCAGCAGGACTGAATTCAGCCCACACTATGTTTTGTCTTGGACTGCTTTGAATAACAAAGAGGGATTGCACCCTGTTTGTTGCTACTTACAGTAGACATCTTTGGGTACCCTGCAAGCTGTGCCTGATCGTCTGGGCAGCTAGGAGTTTTTCTGGCACAACTTGGTCTCCCTGTGTTCTGAGGAGGCAAGAGAGTGTAACATTTTTCTTTTGTTCCCATGCCATTGGTGCACTCTCACCATGCTGGGGACATCTTCCCCTAGCACGATTCACTCCCCCAGACATTCCAGAGCTCGGCGCATAACAGCCTCTGTGATCTCATGGCTACCAGGTCAAAATGGTGGCTCTCATGAGAATAGATCTCAGCTCTCCTGAGGTTTAGCTGGCGCATTGCGAGCCCCAAGGGGAGCAAGCAATTGGGAAGTCAATCCTCCTGTGGCCAGGGAACTGATTAGCACCATATTTATAGGCTCCCAAAACACTTTGGAGCCCTCAGACTTCAGCAGCAGGCAAATAGCGTGATATGGGAAGTCTCGGGAGATAAAGGCCATTTTGACCAGGGATTCCCACACGATCTTGCAGAAATGGCAGCCATCTTGGTACAGTTCCAGGATGGCTGCCATATTAGAAAGGCACAAGGAACCTGAACTCTCATGAGAAATGGGAATAAGGAAATGGCTGCCTGGAACACATTGGTGGCCATATTGTGTGGGTCTTTTAGGCACTGACAATCATAATACAAGCTCCACACACACGGAGGACCAGTGGTTTGCCCTCTCATTCTGCTCACAGCCTGTCTTCTTTCCACTGTCATACTTTTCAGTGTATTTTGCTGGTCTCCCCAGTGGAATATGTTCTGACTCAGTTTTTTCTCTCAGCCTCCTACAGATTACTGAGTGCACATCTACTCCCTGCCATGGCTACCTGCTTGGAATGTGGTACTAAGCTACCAGAGACTCAAGTGGGGAAGGCCCTTTGTGCAGTCTACACAGTGTTGGAGTCTGGTGCACCACAAAGACCTAGCTTTGATGTAGTCTCCACCCAAGACTTGCCCAACCCCCCATGGCACTGATTACATTAAATGCAGCACAGGCCAGTCTTCTATTCCAATGGCTAGAAAAGCGGCAATCCTAGCAGCCGCAAAGCTTGCAGCAGATTACCTAAAGAAAACACACAGGGGTGACCCATTCACCACAACCACCAAAAGACAGAGCAAGCAGAGAATCAGATTAGGATACTGGAAAGTCCTCAGGAAAGCTATGTCCTATGGAGGACATGGCTGAGTTGATTTGCATGATATGAGAGGCTCTCCAGATCCCAGCAGAGCCAGAAAATCCTATACTTTGACAGATCCCTCTTTTCCTCTCACTTGAGTTCAATGAAACATTATTTTCTCACTTGTACAGCCCTCAACACCATACTAAGCAAGGAACAGGAGATGATGGAGCCATCTAGGATCCCAGAAAAACAGGCCATGGAAAAGATGGACTGCTCTCAGATTCTTATAAGACAGCCTGGTTCACAGCTCCTAAAGTGGACTCAGCAGTGTCATCTCAGTCATGAGCTCTGCAGCCCTCAAATACCCTATTTACAAAAAGGTTGAGGAATCACTCAAAAAGATTAATGAGGTTACAGGGATGGTCCTATCAGTGGACTCGGCTGTATGGTATGCCAGCAGAGCTCTGTTGCCATAGGTGGAGGCCATTGCAGACAACCTTCCTGATGATCTTTCACTGATGTGTCAGGCTTATTGCACCATACAGGTCACACGCTATGTAATGGATGCTTCCTCAGATATCAAAGTTCAGTGCCAGAGCCACTGTTCTTACCAACTGTGCCAGACAAGCCCTACAGCTCAAGCTATGGCAAGCAGATGCCAGATCCAAGGTAATGCTTATGAAGCTCCCACTCAAACAGGGCCACCTTTTCAGAGACACCCTGATGCCATTCCTCTGGGATCTGGCAGGGGCCAAACAGATGGCAGAAAAGAAGGACCTTTACCCCCCATCAGGATGGCCATTTTGCCCCAAAATCAAAGGCTCAAGAGGACAAGCAAAATCTACAACCAATTAGTCATCATGAGACAGGCCCTTAAGACCTTAGTTTCCCTCATGGTCCAACCAGTTCAAATACAAAGGTAACTTTGGTAGAAAGGCTGGTGCCAGTGACAACAAATCAAGTGAGGGTTAAACAGAAAAGAACCAATGAAAGGAGAGGGACCCAGGCAGACAGCCTTCCGGTGGTAGGTCAAATCCAAATGTTTACCTAACAATGGGCCCAAACCACTACGGACAAGTGGGTCCGGGAACCTGTGACTCATGGTTATTCCATAGAGCTCACACAAAACACAATTCCACACAGACCGAAGATATCCCAGATGCCTTGGGACTGCATAAAACCAGAAGTTATCCAGCAGTCCCTGCTCAGTCTGTCTGGAAACCTGGCTTTGTGCCCATGCCCCAGCTCTTGAAGGAAATGGGAGTGTACTCTATGTTCTTTATGGTCTCCAAGAAAACTGGTGGCCTCTATCTGGTTCTCAACCTCAGGTTTCTCAACAAATTTGTTGTCTACAAGAAATTCAAGATGGAGACCTTCAAGTCCAGATTGATGATGATTCAATCGGTTGATTTCTTTTTTGCATCAGTTGACCTAAAAATGCCTATCTACACATCATTCCAACTTGACCCAGTCATCAAAGGTTCCTCAGGTTCAATGTCAATGGCCAACATTTCCAATATACCTGTGTCCCATTTGGGTTGGCATCAGCCCTGAGGGTATTCACAAAGACATTGACAGTGATTGCCACTCCCCCCTGCAAAATGAAGGTACATATCATTCCTTACCTGGACAACTGGCTCTTTCGAGCAAGGTCCCTAACTCAAGCACAGAAGGACATGGACTCTGTGGTTCATTGTCTACAGCAACACAGCAGTGTTATAAACTGGGACAAACACCAGCTAATCCCCACACAAGACATCACCCACCTCAGCGCAAAGATCAACATGCTTGTGGGCCTAGTATCCCCAATGGAGGAAAAAGTAATCAACATAATCAGGCTCATTGGGTTGATACAAATGCATCCCAACAGGCCAGTGCAAAAGTATCTACAGTTACTGGGGCTTATGGCACTGATGATAACCATGGTACCATGGACTCGCCTGCACACGTGTCCACTGCTGAGGTTTGTGCTGGACACATGAGACAGCCTTAGAAAAAGAAGAATGAGTGGTGACTTGATACTAATGTACAACATTCATAAAAATAATGGCTTAATGAAAGATATGGGCTTAAGCTATAGAGATCAAATACTGAAAACCATAGACGCGGTATGCAGCTCAAACCTGAACTCTTCAAACCCTACAAATGTAAACATTATAATATGCAAGGAATTATAAGAAAATCGAACACACTACCAAACAATATAAGCAATAACATGGACAGGGAAATATTTAAAAATAGGCTTGACAAATACAATGATTCTGCACTGATAATATCTAATTCAGTGACACCTCCAGCCCTGTGGGGCACCCCACTTCTTCTCTGTTTGGTACAGTATCAGGGCATTAAAAATTTGATATTTGATGTTCCTGCACTCATTTTAAGTACTATAACAACATATGTAACACAAGGTTCCCATCTCTTGGGCTCAAACCATTTTATATCCAATTAAATTCTGCTTGATTGTAACATGTGCTTTGCTCTTGTTACGTAAAATGTTAAACTCCCTAGAGCAGTTTCATAATAAAGGTAGAGTGTATATGCCACTTCTTATTACCATTATGCAAAGGAGATTGACTTACAAATATTTGATTTCTCTGTACATGCTGTATATGTTGTAGTGCAATTTACCAGAGGTGTTCACAACATACCATTCTGTAGCAAAACATTTCCTCTTTGCAGCTGTCTGAGACCAAGAAAAGGTATACTGGCAGTGTAATAATTACTGAGCAATTTACTTACAGAAATCAGTTAAAAAAATATTACTCAAAATGTCATCATAATTCCTTCAATTTGCTTAGGGAAATGTTAATATATTTGTCCAAACCAGATGCCGCTTGTAGTAGTTAAATGCTTATTTCAGCTGCAGAATGTAGCAGTTTTTTTCTTCTAATTGGAATAAGCATTTTACTATTGATCGTGGAAATCTAGGTGCACTAGCTAGGATAAACAACAGAGCTTCATTTGTTCGTCAAGGAAATGTGTAACCTAGGGCAGTGGACTTCTGGTTTTCAACAAAAATGCGACTGGGCCCATTCTTGCTTTGTTCTTATTTAACTGCAAGATCCTGTGTGTTAACAAAGATAAAAAGCTCTCTGATCTTTTCCAGTGTTGTGTTGTAAGAAGTCAGACAGTAGGAGCTATTCCACATTTATGGCGCATGAAGGTATTTTTGTTCCTCAGGGGAAATGTATGTATCCTGAATAACTCCTCAACTGGGCTGATAAGCACCCAAGTATGGCAGACCCCTTTCTTTGCATATCAGTTATTTAATTAGGTAGAACTTTCTGTGTATCACGCAAATGAAAAAAGGTATCTCATTTAGACATCAACAGCTGATTGGAAATGTCTGTGACCTGTGTGACATGAATGAGATTAGCATCTTACTAACAAAAATCAAAGCTTTCATGGAGTCTGCACATTGTGGCATCAAATACCCTGAAAAGCTGAAGACATTGAAATGTATGGAAGCAGCAAAAGAGAAAGAGTTAATAGAGTAAAAGTGAGTGTAACAGATCTCATAGTTACTGAAACAGTATGTGGCAGGAATTTTCTTTCCAGTAGTCCAGGAAAACATCTGCTCCTCCACCCAATAGTAATGCTTTCAGCTGCATACTTGTAGCCAAATTTAAATGCAGCGAAGCTGGAGCTGAGTGTTTTTTAGCTTAGTGGGCAAGCATTAAGGATACAATACTTGAAGCAACATCCCATTGTGTTAGACAGAAAAGGAAGTGCAAAAGAAGAAGGAAACCACTTTGGTTCTCAAATACAGTAGCAGAAAAGGTCAGAGCCAAAAGGCTGGCCTTCAGAAAATATAAGGGAACACAGCGGGATGAAGATAGGGAGGCATACCAAACTGCCCTAAGGGAAGCAGGTAAGGCAGTAAGGCAGGCAAAGTCCCAAACTGAGGAAACACTAGCACGAACAGTAAAAGAAGGTGACAAGACTTTCTATAGATACATTAGTGAAAAGAGAAAGTCCAGAGGGGTATTGCTAAGCTTAATGGAGAAAAGGGAGCATGTGAGAGGAGGACCTGTAAAGGCATCTATCCTAAATAGATACTTTGCTCAGTATTTACTGAAGAGAAGGCAGGGCAGGGCCCACAGCTCAGCATCATGGACACAGGGGAGGGAGGTGAGCACTACTCCCTTCACAAAAGAAAGGGTCCTACAAGAGCTTGCTAAGCTCAGGTGGATAAGGCAATGGGACCTGATGGCATACATCCCAGGGTACTTAAGGAGCTAAAGGAGGAACTAGCAGAGCCATTAGCAGAATTGTTTAGTGAGTCTCTGAGCACAGGAGAGATCCCAGAAGACTGGAGAAGGGCTCATGTGATCCCGCTCACAAGAGTGGTAGCAGGAGGAGGCGGGGAACTACAGACCAGTCAGTCTTACCTCAGTAGTGGGCAAGATTATGGAGGCACTTAAGGAAAGGATAGTGCAACACCTGGAATCCATAGGGGCACAGGATCCAAGACAGCATGGGTTTACAAAAGGAAGGTCCTGTCAAACTAATCTCATAGATTTCTTTGACTGGGTAACCAGAGTGGTGGACCAAGGGGGAGCAGTTGATGTCGCCTACCTTGACTTCAACAAAGCTTTTGACACTGTTCCACATAGAAGATTGATAAATAAGCTAGTAGGCTCGGGGTGGGTCGAGGTTGGTCAACTGGGTGGCAAACTGGTTGACTGGCAGAAAACAGAAGTGGTGGTAAATGGTATACAGTCAGAAGAGATGCAAGTCACAAGTGGGTACCTCAGGATCAGTCCTGGGGCCAGTCCTATTCAACATCTTCATTAGTGACCTCGCAGATGGACTAGAGGGTAAGGCTTGTCTGTTTGCAGATGACACCAAGATCTGCAACAGAGTAGATGATCCAGATGGGGTGGGCAGAATGAGAAGAGATCTGGATAAACTAGCAAAATGGTCAGAAGAGTGGCAACTGGGATTTAATGCAAAGAAGTGCAAAATCATGCACATAGGGAAGAGAAACCCTGAAGCCACTTATAGGCTGGGGGAGTTGCTAGCAGTCACAAAGGAAGAAAGAGACTTGGGCATCATCATCACTGATGACCTAAAATCATCCAAGCAGACCTCTAAAGCAGTAGGTAAGGCTAGGGGTGTTAGGGTGTATTAGTAGGGGTATCACAAGTCGTAAGAGGAGGTAATAATCCTCTGTACAAGACATTGGTTAGGCCCCATCTGGAGTACTGCGTGCAGTATTGGAGGCCACACCTTCACAAGGACATTAACCAAATTGAGGCAGTCCAGAGAAGGGCAACCAAAATGGTGCAGGGACTGCATCAGAAGACATATGAGGACAGATTAACGGAGCTCAATATGTATACCCTTGAGCAAAGGAGGGAGAGGTGATATGATCGAGACATTTAAACACCTTAAGGGCATAAACAAGGTGAAAGAGTCTAACATGTTTAAATATAAGAAAAATTGCAGGACAAGAGGACACAGCATGAGATTAGAGGGAGGCCGATTAAGGGGGAATGTGAGGAAATTCTTTTTCACAGAAAGGGTGGTAGATGCATGGAATAGCTTACCACAAGAAGTGGTGGCTATGAATACAGTGCAGGGCTTCAAACAGGCATGGGATAGGCATAAGGGAGCAATACAAATGACTATGAATAGATAGGTCACTGACAGAGCAAAGGCCGATGGCACATTTATAAGGTAGAAAAAGAAATGGGCAGACTGGATGGGCCTTGCGGTCCTTATCTGCCGTCAACTTCTATGTTTCTATGTTTCTATAACATGGCATAACTAATTACAAGAGCAAACTGAATTAATCAAGTGTTAAATGTCTCTTGTGAACCAAAAAAGATGTATTAGGCACCCTGATGAGTAGTTTGTCTAGATTTATTACTAATTCCTTAATTATATCCAGTTAAAAAGCCACGTTTTTATATTGAAATCAATGTGTCTGGATTGTAAAAATATCTATACTGTAAGTTTCATATCTTGCAAACTTGTGTGCCAAAAATCCAAAAATCCTTTCCTCAACTTGTACTGCAAATGGAATTTTCAGCAGAATTGTAACTAAAGGGGGAACTGGATAGATCAGTGGATTGGTGGTGGGTCAAGAAGCCTTTCATCTCTAGGTCACTGGTTCAAACCCGGCACAGGCCTAGCCATGAGGAACTAGGAGATAAGACCAGCATCAGGTATTTAAGGAGAGACATGGGGCTGGAGACAGGATTCATGGTGCAAGGCGTTAGGCATAGCATCTGATATGACCCAAACTGAAAGCTAAAGGGGGAAGGAGGGAGGGTATGGCATGACCTAATGGAGGAGATTCTCTTGAAGATCCATTGTTACAGTAAATTCTTACGTAACTGTTCTGTCATTTTCGAGGATATCTCTTCCATTATGTCACACTTTTCAAAGGATTTCATGCTTTCCCCATTGTTGCAGCACAGGCAGCTATTTGGTGGAGTTAACAATACAGAACAATTCAAACTCCAAGTCCTACAAAAGACAAAAGAGGTGTAAAATTGCCATTTATCTCAGTAAGGAGTTGGAAGTAAATTTGTTACATTAATGACTTTATTCCCAAAGAGCTGTTAATTTTGGGAGCTGCTCAAGGGCAGGGCCAGCAGGCATGTAACAGATTGTTACACGTACAGTGTGAGAAAGGCTCTTTTGATTTGTGTGGCGGGGGCTGGGACACCACAGACCCATCAGAGCTTCAAAGAGAGCCTCTACGATCTTTACTGCAACAGCTAAAAGGGCAATCTTGTTGGGACAAAAAAGTGTTGGGGGCAATAGCGCCCTCTCATCCTACTCTTCTGGTACCTATGAAGTTTGGGTCTAATTACACCATTAGCATGTATTTCAGTTCTACTTAGAAAGGAAGCAGATAAAACAACAAGCATTATCAATGAGTTTTAGAGAAGGTAAGCAATCATAGAAACATAGAAACATAGAAGTTGATGGCAGATAAGGACCGCAAGGCCCATCCAGTCTGCCCATTTCTTTTTCTACCTTATAAATGTGCCATCGGCCTTTGCTCTGTCAGTGACCTATCTATTCATAGTCATTTGTATTGCTCCCTTATGCCTATCCCATGCCTGTTTGAAGCCCTGCACTGTATTCATAGCCACCACTTCTTGTGGTAAGCCATTCATGCATCTACCACCCTTTCTGTGAAAAGAATTTCCTCACATTCCCCCTTAATCGGCCTCCCTCTAATCTCATGCTGTGTCCTCTTGTCCTGCTATTTTTCTTATATTTAAACATGTTAGACTCTTTCACCTTGTTTATGCCCTTAAGGTGTTTGAATGCCTCGATCATATCACCTCTCTCCCTCCTTTGCTCAAGGGTATACATATTGAGCTCCGTTAATCTGTCCTCATATGTCTTCTGATGCAGTCCCTGCACCATTTTGGTTGCCCTTCTCTGGACTGCCTCAATTTGGTTAATGTCCTTTGTGAAGGTGTGGCCTCCAATACTGCACGCAGTGCTCAGATGGGGCCTAACCAATGTCTTGTACAGAGGGATTATTACCTCCCTCTTACGACTTATGATACCTGCTACTACACCCTAACACCCCCAGCCTTACCTACTGCTTTAGAGGTCTGCTTGATGATTTTAGGTCATCAGTGATGATGATGCCCAAGTCTCTTTCTTCCTTTGTGACTGCTAGCAACTCCCTCCCAGCCTATAAGTGGCTTCAGGGTTTCTCTCCCTATGTGCATGATTTTGCACTTCTTTGCATTAAATCCCAATTGCCACTCTTCTGACCATTCTGCTAGTTTATCCAGATCTCTTCTCATTCTGCCCACCCCATCTGGATCATCTACCCTGTTGCAGATCTTGGTGTCATCTGCAAACAGACAAGCCTTACCCTCTAGTCCATCTGCAAGGTCACTAATGAAGATGTTGAATAGGACTGGCCCAGGACTGATCCCGAGGTACCCCACTTGTGACTTGCATCTCTTCTGACTGTATACCATTTACCACCACTTCTGTTTTCTGCCAGTCAACCAGTTTGCCACCCAGTTGACCAACTTCTGACCCACCCCGAGCCTACCCAGCTTATTTATCAATCTTCTATGTGGAACAGTGTCAAAAGCTTTGCTGAAGTCAAGGTAGGCGACATCAACTGCTCCCCTTGGTCCACCACTCTGGTTACCCAGTCAAAGAAATCTATGAGATTAGTTTGACAGGACCTTCCTTTGTAAACCCATGCTGTCTTGGATCCTGTGCCCCTATGGATTCCAGGTGTTGCACTATCCTTTCTCATAGGAGTGCCTCCATAATCTTGCCCACTACTGAGGTAAGACTGACCGTCTGTAGTTCCCGCCTCCTCCCTGCTACCACTTTTTGTGGAGCGGGATCACATGAGCCCTTCTCCAGTCTTCTGGGACCTCTCCTGTGCTCAGAGACTCACTAAACAATTCTGCTAATGGCTCTGCTAGTTCCTCCTTTAGCTCCTTAATACCCTGGGATGTATGCCATCAGGTCCCATTGCCTTATCCACCCTGAGCTTAGCAAGCTCTTGTAGGACCCTTTCTTTGTGAAGGGAGTAGTGCTCACCTCCCTCCCCCCTGTGTCCATGATGCTGAGCTGTGGGCCCTGCCCTACCTTCTCTTCAGTAAATACTGAGCAAAAGTGTTTATTTAGGATAGATGCCTTTACAGGGTCCTCCTCCTCACATGCTCCCTTATAATCATTAAATGAGGGGTTTTAACTAGAAATAATATTTAATTATTTATTTATTTAATTCTTGGATTGTAATACCTTTGAGCTGAAAGCTCATTTACAAAGGTTCCATGTCATAACTACAACAATCAGACAAACAACACAATAAGAGAATCGAAAAATGTATCGTACAGAGGAACAGGCTTATTTTGCTGAATATGACAAGCTGAAATAAATCAGTCTGAGTAGACCTTGTCTGGTTTCATAAAATACAAGACAACATCAGATAAACTGGTACATATGGAGTCAAACAAAGTGAGCAGCATTTGCACATTATTACAGTATTGTTTCAAGCAGGAGAGAATCGGTCAGAGCTGACTTAGTCTGGTTAAGGGGTGGGTGATGAGGGGGAAAGTAAGACATGGAGGTAAGGGGAGCATAGTGAAGGGGTGGGGGGTGGTGGTGGTGATGGGGCGGTGACAGAGGTGTGTGGGAAAGAGATGGTGGCAGGAGAGAATTGGGTGGAGAGATGGGAGTGGAGACAGTGGCAGTTACAGTAGTGGGTAGGTGGAACGATGATGCAGGGAAGGGGTGGAGGCAATGCTAATTAGGATTGGCAGCCACAGCTGCAAAATGCGATTAGGTGTTTGCAAAGTTTTCTCTTAAAGGGTCCTAGTTTAGATTCAGACATTATGTCATAGGAGAGGTCATTTAGCCAACAAAGTGTATGGTAGGCAAAGGACTGCTAAGCTTGTGAGGCTTGGCAGAAGGGGACTTGGAGTGACTGTCTGGTCATGCCACGCATCCAATGAGGATTGTTCGCTGCAGTGAGGAGTTGCTGGACTGCAGGAGGGGTTACGCCTTGGCAGGTTTTCTTCCCTAGGAGACATATTTGATATTTCATCCTGCCTTTCAGGTACAGCAAGTTGGTCTGGGAATACAATTTGCAGGTATGTGTAAGCCTGTGGGCTATGGTTATTAGCCTACATGACTTGTTCAGTGCTGTGATAATCCTTTTAAGAGTTGTATCAGAGGTAGCGCCATACACCACCAGACCATTGTCACTGATGGAAATGGTCACTGCGAGTCAGAGTGCATCTGAGGTCATACAGTGTCTGTGCCTATGAAGGAGGCCAATCCTTGTATTAACTGCCTTTTCCATGTGCTCAATGTGGTTGGCAAAGGATAGTGAGCAGTTGAGGGTTTCCCCAAGATATTTGAAGGTATTTATCTGTTCAAGTGGGGCATTATGGCTGTTCTATATGGTTAGTTGGCATGCTTTATGCTTGTTGTAGGGGTTAGCAAATAGTATAGTCTTCATTTTTTTATAGTTCATCAGAAGTTTGTGACCAGAGAACCATGCTTTGTCAACTGAAAAGTTTTGCTGGAGTTGTGTTTCCAGGAGGTGAGGGTCAGGCTTACTTGTGAAGATGATGGCTTCATCTGTGTAGAGGAGAATATTATCCGCACTGACATTGGGAAGGTGGTTGAGGAAGAGACTAAAGAGTAGGGGGCCTAAGATTGTGCCTTGTGGGACACCTGTGTGCACTTGTTTGCTGTCAGAGAGGATTCTATTAATTTTGACCTGTTGGGATCTGTGCCCTGGATAACTTTTAAACCAATCCACAGTTTCAGTTGACAGCCCGGAGGAGGAAAGATTGTCCAGTAGTATGGAGTGGTTGACCATGTCAAATGGTTTTGTAAGGTCAATGTAAATTGCTCCCAGTAGCTGACTCAGGTCTAGGGCTTCATAGATGAAGCCAGAGTACTCGAGTAGCGCTGTGGTGGTACCATGAGCCTTTCAGAAGCCATGCTGTTATGGGCATTGTATCTGATACTTCTCTAGATAGTCAACCAACTGATCAGAAACTATGAGCTCCAAGGCTTTTGAGAGTTGGGATAAGATAAATATGAGGTGATAATTTGTAAGAAGGGCATGATCTCCACTTTTGTGGACTGGAGTGATTACATCTGCTTTCAGGAAGCATAATATGATGCAAAAAATGTTGACAGTGTCTCTTTAAAGCTCAAAGGTGCTAAATTCTGTGGTAATGTTTGGAATTTGGAATGATTTCTTCTCCCATAGGGTGTTGAAACTATAGATCAGCCTACTAGTGGGGACATTGAGCATGAAGACAGTACAAGCCTACAAGATAAGCCTAGCCAAAATTCTGTTTACTAAGGATATCAATAAATATCCTGGGTAATAGGGCGAGTAGGAAACACTGAGTTAGTTCATGTTTACACAGCATACTTCGTCACACCTGCCTATGAATCAGAGAGTAGACATGATGGCTGGAATAGATAAGTCCTTCCCACTGCATGGCGTGCTAGTTCAATGAACTGATTCACAAAATAGGCAAAACAGCACCACCCCATCAAAGGTCAAATTGTACCAAATCAGGCAACAATCATTTAAAAGTACAAAGAAAATGTTTTATTGCATGTAAAATGATAACCTGGTACAAATGTGGTCTAGCTCACATGGAGATACCAAACAGGACAAACAGAATTCTGACTGGTTTCACTACAGTGTCATCAGGGAGTGTTGGCTTGCTCCATGTAACTTGCAATCTCACTTTGAGGGGGAGCTCTTGCAGCAGGTTACACCATAAGGACTGAAGCCAGCAGGAACCAGGACTTCACGGAAAAACTTCTAGCTAGTAGTCTATAATGAGTTATCACCCCCTGACATCATCCTGCCCCAGTGTCTGCCAATGGTATAAAAGGGGTGGACCATAGCCTTAGCCCAGTTCTTTTCCTGCTGTCAACCCGTGCATATCGGCTCCACGGACGCTTTCCGCTCTAGTCGGTCACCATTTCTAACGCAATTCTAGCACTTTATTTTTTCCCACAAATTAGTCTTTTCTCTGCATGTCTTCTTCCCCATTTTCCTCTGTTGAGCAGCACCAGTCCAAGTGTGCCTGTGGCAAGCAAATTCTACTGAAAGATGGTCCTTTTGGCCTGCCCTTTCTGTGTGGGCCCAGACCACAACACAGAGGCCTGCCAGCATTGCTTAAAATTCAACAGCAGGACTAGGATTTGCCACCAGAAAGCCCTCAAATCCTTCTCACTAGAAAAACAACTGGCTGTCATGCAGAAGGAGATCCAGGGAACAAGTTCTTCATCTTCCCCTGTTTCAGGGGCTTCGACTTCTTCAAGGCACCATAAGGACAATAAGTCATTGGAGAAGCACCACCATAAGAAGAAGCACAAGGTCAAGTCCTCTGAGGAATCCCATTCCCCTCACAAGTTGGCCACTGGTTCTGGGTCCTCCTCCAGCAGGAGGTAGGGATTAGCTCCCCAGGCAGCCATTGCTCCTTCCGGGGTGCTGGTGATTAGGCTTCCTGCCCTTGTTCTGATGTCAGGCAAAGGCTCTTCTGGGTCAGGGGTTCCATTCTTGACCCTTCAGCCATGAAGCTTGGGCCATCTTCCCAGACTTCAGACCTGCAGCCAGGTGACTAGGCTGGTTCCTCCTTGGGCAGCAGGTCTTTACCCATCATCTGACTGGCCAAGGCATGCCATCAATCAGTCAATCAATCAATCATTCAATCAATCTTTATTTTACCAGAAGAACACACCATTGCAAGGACTTATTTACAAGGTGGTCCTGGATACATAAATACAATAAGAGACATCATAACATACAATGGCATGAGGCTATACAAACAGCCATCAAATTGTGGGGACTCATGGACATTACATGGCAACACAAATCATAAGAACAATATGAATCATCATGGGCAACACTGGCAGGTGCTATGAGGCAATATGACACAACAGGGATAGGCTAATAAATCAATCTAAGGGTGCTGTAGAGCAAAGAAAAAGAGGGCGAGGGAAGGCATGGTAGGAGTGCATGGAAATGGACAACTGAAAGAAGAAAGGGAGGGTGAGAGGGGGAAGGTTCAGGGAAGTACAAAGGAGAGGGAAACATTTATTGAGGAGGGGCATGAGACCAAAGATAGTCAGCAAGAGGAGTAGATGCTGTAGCTGGGCGATAAGGGTGAGGTACAGGAAGGAGGCATTGTTAGGGGAAACAGCTACAAGTGTCTTTAAAAGAGTAACTCAGCAGTGTCTTGAAGGTGGGCTGCCCAAATAAGTTTGAGAGTTTTAGGGTGCTTTGGATAGTATTCCAAAGGGTAGGAAGGGCATGGCTTATGGAGAATGCACCATGATGAGTTCTGACTCTGTGGATGTCTAGCAGGAGGTAAGAATACCTTATGAGCCAGTAAGCCCACAGAATAAGTAAAGAGATCTGAGGCGTATTTGGAGAAGTTGTTGATAAGGACTCTAAATGTCCAGAGGGTGGCATTTTTTAATCACTTGGTTTTCAGTGACTGCCACCCAATCTGAGCGTAGAGGGCACAGTGGTGGGTATTATATGGGGCACTGATGATGAATCTGATTGCCCTATGGTAAAGGGTATCTAGCTTGGATAGGGAAGCCATGGGACAATTGCCATATATAAAGTCTGCGTATTCTAACACAGGGAGAAAAGTGGTCTGCACCAGTCATATTTTGGCATTGTGGTTTAGGTGCTTAATTCGATAGAAGATACCTGGTCTTTGCTTAGATTTTTTGGACAATTCTTCTAGGTGAACAAAGAAGAAAAGCTTACAGTTAAGCCAAAAGCCAAGGTACTTGAACTTGTCCACTGTTTCAAGAGGCTCCACAGCAGGGTCAGGATCTGGAACGTATGTACTGTGGGGAGGGTGTTCACTGATTAGGCATGAGGAGAGAGAAGCATAGTTTTGGTCTTTTTTGCTTTGAGAAGCAATTTCATATGCAGGAGGTTATGTCGGAGGATATTGAAATCGTGCTGCAAATCCATGCATGCCAGTTCGAGGGAAGGCCTGGCACCATAAAGCATGGTGTCATCCGCAAAGAGGTGGACACTGGCTGTGTTGAGCTTAGAATTAATATCATTGATGTAAATGGTGAATAGTAGGGGCCCCAAGATCGATCCTTGTGGAACTCCTCTTTGCAGGATTTTTGGAGGGGAGGTGGCACCCTGAACTTTTACTTGCTGCTGTCTGCCAACGAGGTAACGGTTAAACCATTTTAAGGCTATGTCGTCAAGCCTGATGTCGAATAGCATAGCTAGGAGTAGGTCATGATCTACCATGTTGAATGCCTTACTCAGATCCAGGAATAAGGCACAGACGTGTTTTTTTTGCATCCAGAGTGACTTGCCAGTCCGTCACTTTGGCCAGAGTGGAAACAGTACTGTGCTTAGGCGTAAAGCTAGATTGGAGTGGGTTAGGAATATTGTGGAATGTGAGGAATTCTCTTAGTTGGGAACTGACTCATTTTTCAAGGAGTTTTGATAGGATGGGTAACAAGGATATGAGCCGGTAATTATTGAGGTCACACAGGTCACCTGATTTGAAAAGCGTGATAAAGTGCACTACTTTCCATTGATGTGAGAGGACTGCTTGGGAAAGGGACATATTAAAGAGGTAAGTGATAAGTGTAGCCAACAGGCGGTAGCTCAACTTTAAGAAGCAGGGTTTAATTTGGTCAGCCCCAGCATTGCTTTTTAGTCTCCAGGGCCAGTAGGAGGTCTTTAACTTGCTTGTAGGAGACTGGACTAAAGGAACATTTATCAACAGGACACCTGAAGGTTGACAGCAGAAAGGTAGGAGCTGGGCAGTCTTGCTGGGTGAGCAACTTACTTCCAGGAGAGGTGTCAAAAGCTAAACCAGTGGTAGCAAAGTGATTATTTAGCTGGGCTAGAATATCTTGTTCATCAGTAAAGGTGTGATTGTTGTGAAAAATTTTGGTGGGTAGGAATGAAGCATGACTATGCCCCTCTATGTCCTTCAAGATTTGCCAGAACTTTGCATGTTGTTTTTAGAGGAATCCAGGGCTGATTGGAAGTAATTCATTTTAGCGGCCCTTATAAGCTTGGTACAGTGATTCCTGGATGCACTAAAAGAAGCCCGGCTGGCTGGCGGTTTGGTTTTGCATGCCTTCTTCCAAAGGGCATCTCTGATGTGGATCACTGACTTTAGGGAAGAAGTGAATCATGGACGGGATCTTTTACTAGTTCAATGTTTAACTTGGGGAGCATGCTTGTCAATAACAGTCAAGACAAGGTTCTGGAACAGATTGCAAGTCTCAGATATAGAAGAAGCGAGGTAGAAATCTTGCCATCTAATCAGGGCTACATCTGACAAGAAGGCTGTGGGATTGAAATTACAGAAACTCCTTTTGAATGTGAATTTGAGGATGGTGTAGCCTTAGGAGTGGTCCTCACGCATGCTACAGCCCTGTGGTCGCTTATGTCACTGTGAAGGACCCCAGTGTATGCAAATTTGTACAGCTTATTGACCAAGATTAAGTCTAGGAGGGAGCTGTTGGCCAGGTTTTTTGCGTTGGTTCTATTGGGCTTCTGGATAAATTGCAACAGGTTGTAGGGATTACAGAGGTCCCTAAGAGGTTTGAAGCAAGCGGACAGCCAATCGAGGTAAAAGTCACCCAGAATGACCACCTCTGAGTTGGAGGTTTCCAACAGTTTGTGCAGATGAAACAATAATTCAAGGCCCCCTGCAGGGGGTCTATAGCAGCCTGAGATAAAAATAGATTCCTCCAAGGCCAAGGATAACTTTAAAGTCAAGTTTTTGGTATAGAGGAAGAGTCAACGATGGAGAACAAGTATTTATCCAAAACATAGATAACACCCCCACTTCTACAGTATCTATCAGTTCTAAAAACATTGTAGGAGGGAATATTAATGGTATTTTCAGGCATAGGTCCTTTTAGCCAGGATGCCAAAATCACAATAATGTCAGGTTTGGTGTGACAGACAGCCTGGATAAGGATGTGTTTTTTTCAGTATATTACAGGCATTGATGTGTAGAAAACTCAGCCCTTTTAGTTGAGGGAGGTCAGAGGGTGCAGCAATCAGTGAAGGGGGGCTGGAGTTAAATTTGATATTTCCAGAACAAAGCAGCAGTAGTAGAAGATGCTTCTTGAGGTCACTCAGTATGACTTTGAGGGTTAATCGCCACCCCTTTTGTTGAAGGGGGCAGAGGGTGAGGCATGGGAGTCATGGTAGTGGGTAGTGGAAGAAGCATATAATGCTATCAGGGTAAGGATAATTAAGGAGGGAGGACTGTAAGATGTTGGTTTTAGGATCAGGGTGAAATCTACGCTCCTCAGAGCATCTGTACAAGTATAGTGGCATGGTGCCATGGGGAGTAGGGTGTTTAAATGTGGGGAAGGTTAGACACCATCTGTTGAGTGATTTGCCAGAAGGAGGACATCTATCAGGAGGACCCAGTATAGCAGTCTATGCAGTACACAACCAGTCATTAGTGTTATGATGACTAAAGGTGCTATTGTAAAGTGGGTAAGGAGAACGTTGGTAGCCAGGATAGAGCACCAAAGGAAAAGGGGAGAGTGAAATCCTCTGGTGGTTAGGCTATATAAGGTGCTAAGAAGAAAACTGAAGGTCAGGATAACCTCAGCCATTGCCTGAGGCATCATTTGAATCCTCCCTTCTGTCATTGTCCAAATCAAGGTCCCAACATCACGATCTGTCTTTGCTTCAAATATTGGACTTAAACCCCAAGCATTGCCTGTAGCATCTGTCATGTTTCTCCCTTAGAACAGTCCTTCCTCCCTAGGCCATCATGTATAACCCTCTCCTATCTCATCTGACCTTCCCTCCCCACTTCTTATACCCTCCATCATTTCCCACCCTACTTGCTAGGCCATGCCTACAGTACTTATCAAAGGACTCTTACAACTCAATCTTCTTTGCACTTTGATGCTAGAGGAACTGCCACCCCTGCTCACTATGACTCCTCCAAAGATATTTACTGTATAAACTTTAGCTCATTACGTTACGTCCATATTTCTGGATCTATGCAATTGTATTTAAATGGCACTACCTCCTCTTGAACCTATTGCTATGTTCTGGTGGAAGTATCTTGTTACATGTGATGGTTATATGTTATTACATTGTTATTATTACTATGTAATTGTTATGTACGTTCACTAAACCTGCTATGTCTTAACCCTGTTGTCAATTGTTTTGCCAAAGGTCCATCTTGTAAATGAGCTTGTCTCAATAATGTTCCACCTGGCAAAATAAAGATTTTGATTGATTGATTGATTGATAAGTTACTGAAATTGTTGGGAAAGTATGTGGGCCCTCTAGTGGCCAATTTGTATAAGGGACTGCTGATAAAGTTGGTAGGTAGAAAAGAATTACAAGAGCAACAGCTAGTGGAGGGGGTAACCAACTTGAGAGGAGGTGGTGTGATGAGGTGGAGCAAAGGTGCATTTAAGTAGTGTCGGGGCGTGGGAGGGTGGGTGGAAGAAAATCGAGTAGAAAATTGCAGAGGGGAGCAGGAGCAGTCCAAGGTATTGAGCTATGGCTAGTTCCAGGATCTAGCTAATGGTAGCTGAGAGCTGAGAGAAATGACCAGTCAAGGAGAAAGCAGTAGAGCCAGCAGTCCAATGGTGTCTAAGTCACAGCTTCAGGTCTGTACCTGGATGTTCAGCAGGCTGGGAGTGTTCCTGCAGTGGGTAGAAGAGTGCTGCACCACCGGAGCCTGGAAGCAGCAGGGATGGGAGCACCCTGTCAGGGGCATCCACCTGAAAGGAAGAGAAATGGGAGAGGGGGATTAGATAAATGAGATTGGATGGCAGAGTGCAGACAAGGAAGGAGACAGAAAAGGCAGATGGATTGAAAAGAGTATGTATTAGGGTAATGGTAGAGAGGGCCGGCAGATGTCAGAAATGGGAGGGGAAAAGAACATAGAGAGTAGCCTGGAGAGAAGAGGTTAGGGGCAGACTCGAGAGTTGAATCCCTGGACAAATGCCCAGGGCATGTGCTTGCCTTCAATGGAAGGATGATGCTTCTGCCTCTCCAAGACTTAGCTCCCTTCGACGGGTTTCTCCTAAGCCAATGCTGGTCGCTACTCTGGACCAGTGCCAGCACACACCCATCTCTTTGACACCAGCATCCTCGGTGTCCATTCCAGTGACCTCTCAGCCTTTTTGTTGCCAGACCTTCATATGTTGCTGGCAAACAGCCATGTCACGCCTAAGCTGATGTCTGAGGAACTGTTTGACCAACCCATGACACCAGATGACTGTACCCTGGAAGAGCCAATGTTGCTACCCCTACTCCACAAGGGCTGCCATCACCTCAGGGCCCAACACCCGGTCCATCTGCCCCCCACAATTCTGGGTGTTCTCCCTGAGCCTAGGATCCCACTCTCAGACGTCGAAGAGCTCTTTTCGTCCTGGTGAAATACTATTAAGAGGGATCTTCTTCCACAGAAGCCTTCCTCGTCCCCTATTAAGGAGTCTGCAACTTCTGCGGCCCCTCCAAAATGGCATTCTCCTAAAGCCAGGGAGCCTACTCCCCATCCTAAGGAAATGACCCAACAGCCATAGGGCTCAAACAGAGGTCGTTCAAGCTGTAGAGGCAGGAGACATCATTCCTCCTCTAGGTCTTCAGACAGGCACAGATGCTGCTCTAGAGGATGCTGGTCCCAATGTTCCTCTTCAAGGTCTGCTTCTTCAGAGGATTCTATCCTCAGCTCTTCCTTCTCTTCCATATCCTCCCTTTTAGGGTGTGCTTCTTCACCTCCGGATAATAAGGACTCACCCAGATCCCCACATGACAACCCATATGTCATGGACATTATGTGACATATCAAGGCTAACATGAGATGGGGCATGGAAGATCTGGATACAGAAAGATGTCATGTGGCAAAATACCTCAGTTAGAAGGATCCTAAGCCCACTGCTGCCTTTGGTAGATACCTTTCAGGATGTCACCAGGATCGCCTGAAAGCACCCTTTCACTTCCTCAGCGGTCCCCAAGAAATCTGACCATTTCTACAGGGCTCCCAGGGATGAACCCTTTTTGGGAGAACAACCCCTGGTGGATTCCATGGTGATCACAGCTGCCCACAACAGGTCTAAATGGCCCAGGCACCTGAGCACCCAGCCTTCTGACAGGGAGTTGAGGCAATTGGACCAACTTAGCAAAAAGGTGTGCCTCTGCCACCTGTACAGTTCGCTCCCTGAATTTTTTTATGCATATGGTCCAATATCATAACGCCATCTGGGAGCAGGGCATGGAGCTTGCGGAGACCTTACCTGATGTCCCCCAGAAGGCAGAGCTGCTTAACCTTTTAAAATCTGGGTTGATGTCAGCACCCACTTCCTATGTTCATCTTACTATTTGGCAGACACTGCCACTAGGGCTGCAGCTACAGGTGTCTGGATAAGAAGGTATTCCTGGCTCCAGGTCTTGGACTTTTCCCCTGACATCCAGGCTGGCATGATGGATGCCTTTTTTAAGGGCCTGGTCCTCTTTGGTGAAGAATTCAAGAAAATCATTACTCAGCTTCAAGACTCAGGCAAGGCTATCCGGTCAGTGCACACAATGTACCAGTCTAACCAAAAGTCTTTCAGGCATCAATCCTTTTGCCACTCCTCTGGTCAACAGCCCTGAGGACAGCAGCATCAAGGAGACTTCAAATGAAAGGCCACCTTTCAGAACCCAGAAGGTGCCACTTCTAGAGCTGCCAAATCCTCCCAGACTGTCCTGCCTACCCCAGCACCTCTGCCTGACTCCTTGCCCAACCCCCTCCCCAGCTGAATCTCTGGGGGAGGCAGTGGGGGTCACTTCTCCCTCTATCTAGAGGGATGGAGCAAGATAAGATCAGAACACTGGGTCCTGAAACTGATAGAAAAGGACACACTATAGAATTTCTAGATGTGCCACTGGTCAACCCTCCCCTGCTGTCTCACTATTCCCCTTCACATGCAGCCCTCATCCAAGAGGAAATCCAGGCACTCCTTTGCATAGAGCCATAGAGCCAGTCCCAGTGACCCAAAGAGGGAACGGCTACTATTCCTACTTTTTCCTGGTTCCCCCCAAAAATGGGGGATCTGAGTCCCATCCTGGATCTCAGCAATCTGAACAAATACATGGTATACAAGAGGTTCAGGATGGTTACTCTCCCAGGCCTGATTCCTCTTCTTCATCAAGGAGACTGGCTTTGCTTGCTGGACATACAGGATGCATACCTTCACATACTGATCGCCCAGCCCCACAGAAGGTTTCTGTGATTCTTTTTCCAGGGGCACTACTATCAATTCTGAGCTCTGCTATTCGGCCTGTCCTTAGCTGCGTGGGTCTTTACAAAGTGCCATGAGTAGTGGCAGTGGCCTTAAGGAGGAAAGGTCACTATGTCTTCCCATACCTGGATGGCTGGCTTCTCACAGGCCCCACCATGGAAAAGCTGTTATATACCATGGAAAGCACCTTTACTCTGTTCCATGACCTGGGAATCACATAGAACCTTCCAAATCCTCCTTGCGGCCAACCCAACAGCTACAGTTCATCAGGGTGCTATTGGACACCATCCGGGACAAAGCTTTCCTGCCTCCAGACAGGGACAGATCGCCTACAAGCTCACATTTTGGAGGCTTCCTCATCTTGATTGGTTCCAGCCAGAGTGGTCCTCAGACTTTGGGTCACATGGCAGCAGACATTGCAACTGTTTCATTGGCAAGGCTGCACATGAGGGTTACCCAGTGGAACTTGAGAGTCCAGTGGGATCAACACTTGGATGACTGGAACCAACTTGTTAGAGTCTCAGAGCCAGTCCACAAGACTCTCCAGTGGTGGCTAGCTTCCACCATCCTCTCTAGGGGACTGCCCTTCAGAAGGATGCTTCCTCTCCGGTCTCTGACTATGGATGCTTCCAGCCTGGGCTGGGGAGCCCACTTTGTAGGCTGCAGAACCCAAGACATGTGGTCTGCTGTGGAGAAAACCCTACACGTCAATGTGTTGGAGATGAGGGTGATTCTCTTTACGCTGTAGGCTTTTCAGACCTATCTAACCCCGGGCTACCTTCTCATCCAGACAGACAACATGCCAGTGGTCTTTTACATAAACAAGCATGGGGGAACTCATTCATATCCCCTCTGTAGAGAAGCCATGAGAGTCGAGCATCAGCTGGAACTCTCTGCCGTGCATGTTTCAAGTGTCCAAAACACCTTTGTTGACAACCTAAGCTGGTCTCAGTGCAAAGCTCATGAGTGGTAACTTCTGCAATCAGTAGCGGAAGATCTGTTTGACATGTGGGGTCACCCCGAGTTGGACCTCTTCACATCCCCACTGAATGCCAAACTGCCCAGTTTCTGTTTGCTAGATTGAGGTCCTAGAGTTTTCTGGCTTGACACGTTGTCCCTTTGCTGGACAGGAAGATTCCTTTATGCATTCCCTCCCTTCCTGCTAATTCAGAGGGTTCTCCTCAAACTGCAATCAGAGGGAGCGGACATGATTCTGATTGCTTTCTACTGACCTGAACAGATTTGGTTCCCTCTACTTCAGCAACTGGCAGTGGAGCCTTTGCTTCCTCTGCCTCTGAGCTTGCACTTGCACTCCCAGGAGAGAGGGACTCTAGTCCATCTGAACCTCAGTTCACTACACCTGCATGCATGGCTCCTGCAGACTTAGCCATTACCCAGTTTGGGGTTTCTCCTAGAGTAACGGATGTCCTTGTTGCTACCAGGAAGCCCTCTACTAGGGCCAACTATGCTATGAAGTGGAAGCAATTTTGCATCTGGGCCTCCGCTTGCCACCTTGATCCCTTTACCTGTCCAGTAAACTCTGTTCTCAAGTAACTCCTTTCTCTGTCAGACTCGATCCTTAGTTACTCTTCCTCTAAGGTGCATTTGTCCACTGTTTCTGCATATCATGCACTGGTGCAGGGCAAAGCTCTTGCTCAATTGGATTTACCTTGCACTTTTCTGCGAGGTATTCTACATCTGAAACCTCACATTAGGGATCCCGTCCCTCCATGGGACCTTTTGTTTATTTGGGAAAAACCTGCTTTGCCTCCCTTTGAGCCAGCTGCAGATTGCGAGCTGTCCTTTTTGTCATGGAAAGTGTTTTTAGTTGCCGTTACTTCCGCTCAGAGAATTTCTGAGCTCCAGGCTTTGATGTGCAAAGAGCCTTATTTAGTTTTCTAGAAGGACAGGGTGTCTTTGCAGACCAATCCTAAATTGCTTCCTAAGGTGGTGTCCGAATTTACCCTCAATCAGGACAGCCATCTCCCAGTTTACTATCCAGCGCATTCTAATCAAGGGGAGGCTCTGCTTCATACTCTGGATGTTCACCGGGTTCTTTGTTACTGCTTGACTCACACCTGGGATCTCAGGAAATCTTATCAGTTGTTTGTTTCGTTCACCCCAAAGACCTTAGGGGTGCCTGTATCTAAGCAGACTTTGTGTAAGTGGTTGGTTCACTGCACTGCTTTTTGCTGCCAGAAATATGACAAGCCTTTACCGGGCTCAGTTAAAGGTCATTCTACCAGAGGAGTTGCTGCTTCATTTGCATCTTTGCAAAATGTGTCAGTGGCAGATGTCTGTGCAGCTGCCACATGGAGCTCAGTTCACATCTTTATTAAGCACTATAGTCTAGATATTGCCTCCAGACTCAAGACAGGCTTTGGCCTCGCTGTCCTGCAGGGCCTACATTCATGAGGATTCCAGTTTTTCTATTCTTTCCTCCACCTGTCTATCAAGGTTTGTCTTGTACTGTTTGGGACTCAGTCCTTATGGTGTAACTTGCTGCAAGAGCTCCCCCTCTAAGTGAAATAATACAGTTACGTAAGAATTTACCCTAACAGTAGATCTTTGAGGGGAGCTCTTGCAGCAGGTATCTGCTTCTGCATTTTCAGCTAATTTAATATCTCCTCAGTTTGTGGAACCTCCTCAGTTCTCCAATTTCTTCCTGTGCCAGGGTCTCTGGTGGAGAACTGAGGTAGGGTTGGTGGATTACCCCTTTTATACCATTGGCCAATGTCAGGGGTGGGTCAATCTCAGGGGGTAGGCCACCAATATAGACTGCCAGCAAAAAGTTTTTCCACAGGGTCCTGGTGCTTGTTGGCTTCAGTCCTTATAGTGTAACCTGCTGCAAGAGCTCCTCTCAAAGATCTACTGCTACGATAAGTTCTCATGTAACTGCACAGTGACAGTACATGATAAAGTGTCATGGTGAATAAAATATGAATATAAATAAACCCAACAGAAAAAGAAATTTAAACACTAGGTGCAAATACAGAACATGTGTAGAGAACAATTATGAAAAGCAGCATAAAGGATAATTGTCACTTTAAGAATGAACTAGTACTCATATGGGTGACTAGGAGCAAGCCGACACGCCCTGATGATGCTCTAATGAAACTGGTTGGAGTTCTATTTGTCCTGCTTAGCGTCTCTATAAGAGTCTGACCACATTTGTACCAGGTTATCCTTTTACTTGCGATCAAACCTATTTTTGCTCCTTAAATGATTGTTTGCCAGATTTGGTATGATTTGACCTTTGACGGGGTGGTTCTGTTTTTCCTGCTTTGTGGCAGATATCATGGACCTAAAATCCCTTCTGACCTCTTGCTACTATATTGTTTTGTTATCTTACTATTTGAATCTTGTTGCAATTTGACATGCTTCATTACTTTTCACTATTTGTACTGCTTCACTGTTATTTGTGGATAACTAAAGTCTATAAAAAGTGAAAGAAACATATTCCAGCACACAGAAAACATATGCCAATGCCATTTGATCTTGTGATTTTTCAGATGTACAGGCACATTTAGGGTGGGGCTGGAGATTAAGGGTTTGGGAGCTATGGATTATGTTGTCTAAAAATTGCTAATTTAACCTCTTCATTTATAAATCTTTTCTGGTTTAAGGTGTCCAGCTTACATGTCCCATACATTCTAGTTCATTATATACTGTTGTCCCAATCAGCTTCCCTTCCAGTGGCTAGATTCACAAAAAATTGCAAAGCACCATGCACAAGTTTGCACTGCACTTTGTATTTACACGGTGTGAAATCTTGCTATTCATAGTCAGATAGTGTACTGCACTAACCAACTATGCCTAGGGCCAGGACAGGGCAGTGCTAACTCAGTACAGCCACAGCTAACCCCACTAGCACCCTGGCATGGAGCAAATGCTTTGTGAATCAGACAGTGCCAATATGCAGGTCCCCTCACCTCCATTTGAATTGTGACTCCCTCCACACTTTGCCCTGGTGCAAACCTGGTTTGAGTGTGCTAACCAGGCTTTGTGAATACCACTTTGGTGTGAAACCCAGTTTGCGTGGCACAAACTGGGTTTGCGCCAGGGCAATATTTTGAGGATCTGGCCCCTGATTTCCTAAAAAGCACCTGGTGCCTCAGAAAAAAACATTAGATAATCTATTTTTTAGACACAGATCTGCTAAAATTTCACATACAGTACATTCTGCGTAGTTTTTATTTATGTCTTTGGTAACCGGGTAAGTGCACTGATCCAAAGGACTGTTTTCAGGCATGATCCAGGCCACAGGTTGGCAGCAACAGGAAAACAAACAGACAAGACTATACATACAGATTCATAGAATACACACCCAGAGCATGAGGTGGTGTGGAAAACAAAAGAATATACAAATGTATAAAAATATATAGTGGATGACAATCTTTACAAACAACAATATACAAGTGTATAATGCTCTGTACAATCAATCAAATGTACAAGTGTGTAAAGATACAGTTGATGATGTGTATACAATACCATAGAGTTAGTCTAGAGGATGATGTGGTGGGTGTGGTGCAAGGTGGGCAAGATAAGCCAGGTGGGGAGTTAATGCCCTGGCTAATTGTTAAGGATCAGTTGCAGTTGCATGTAGCCTCAGACAGGAGCCAGGCATGGAGGTTGGATTTAATGGACAGATGAGAGGGGGATAGCCTGATTGACAGAGGGAGATGGTTCCAGTGAGTAGGGGCAGAGACAGAGAAGGCTTTGCTGCCCATGGCTGTAGAGGTACAGGGAATTTCTAGTTGGGGGTTGGAGGAGTCCCTAAGACATCTGGAAACTACCATATGAGCCAGGAGGGTGGAGTATGGTGACTTCTGAAAGTTCCTGAGTGAACAATCAACTAAATTACCCATGGCAAGGTCAAATGACCTTGGAGAGGGAGCCAGCCTAGGGACTGATACAGCAAGCAGTGGTGAGTGAAGAAAGGGTCTAGGAGCACAAAGCGACAGATGGCATTGTAAGTAGGGACTAGATGAATGAATAATGACGAGGACATAGAGGTGTAGTCGGGGGAGCAATAGTTGAGTAGAGGCAGTAGATTTCTTCTAGTGATGGCAAGGCAGGCCTCAGTGGTCAGGAATTGACTGAGGTGACTCCCTGGTAAGGGAAAGAATTGTTGAGTACCTAGAGGCCAGTGGGGCACAGGACCTAAGGCAGCATGGTTTCACAGCAGGAAGGTCGTGTCAGATGAAGGTAATAGATTTCTTTGACTGGGTGACCAAAGTAGTAGACCAGGGAGGGGCTGTGGATATGGTCTATCTAGATTTTAGCAAGGCATTTGACATAGTCTCACACAAAAGATTAATATACAAGTTAGCCAGCCTTGCAGTGGGTCCCAAGGTGGTAGTCTGGATAAAAAACTGACTGGACAACAGGACTCAAAGGGTAATAGTAGACGGAGTCTACAGTGAAGAAAGAGGGTAACTAGTGGGGTACTGCTGGGTTTGGTACTGGGACCGGTTCTCTTTAATGTCTTTATAAGTGACATTGGAGAGCACCTGGAAGGAAAAGTATGTCTCTTTGCAGATGACACAAAGATCTGCAACAGGGTTGATACACAGGGTGGGGTGGAAAGGATGAAAAGGGACTTGGCAAGGTTGAAGGAATGGTCAAATATATGGCAGCTCAGAATCAGTGCAAAGAAGTGCAAGGTAATGCATCTGGGAAACAAAAACCCAGGGGAAGAGTACACAATGGGAGGTAAGATAATAACAACAACACAAATCAGAAAAGACCTAGGAGTAATTATATCAGACCTAAAGGTGGGCAATCAATGTGAGAAGGCAGTAAGGAGGGCTGGGGGGATACTGGGATGTAAAGGGAGAGCATCAACAGTAGAAAACAGGAAGTTGTTATCCCTTTCTACGGACAGTTGGTGAGACCCCATCTGGAGTACTGTGTGCAATTCTGGAGACCCCATCTCTGCAAAGACATAGACAGAGTGGAGGCTGTTCAGAGGAGGGCAACCAAAATGGTGCAGAGTCTGCACCAGAAGACATACGAGAAGAGACTAAAGCAGCTTAATATGTATAACCTGGAGGAAAGGAGTTGGGGGGGACATGATTGAAACTTTCAAGTATCTCTAGGGAATTAACAAAGTACAAGAGGGTAGCATCTTTCAGAAAAAGAGATGTGCAAGAACAAAGGGGCAAAATTTGAAGATGGGGGATGGCTCAGAGGTAATGTTAGAAAGTATTTTTTCACAGAGAGGGTTGTGGATGCATGGAACAGCTTTCCTGAGGAGGTTGTGGAGTCAGGAACAGTGGAAGAATTCAAGAATGCATGGGACAGACATAAGGCAATTCTAGTGGGGGGTAGGAGGAAGTAAGCTGTTGATTAACTAGAATCTCCAGCTTATCCATCAAGTAGGAAAATGGGCAGACTAGGTGGGCCAAGTGGTCCTTATCTGCTGTCAAATTCTATGTTTCTATGTGATAGACTGCCCCCAGTTTTTAGTGGATTTTCTTCACAATGGTGGTAGTGTGCTCGCTGAAGGTAAGGGATGGGTCAAGCATTTCTGAAGAAATTTGCAAGAAAACAGGACAATAGTCCAATAGAGTTCAGCTACTCCCACTGTTTACTTCCCACATAAAGTCATAACCTATTGTGTTTGTTTGGAACATAAGAGCATGTGCTATGGAAATGACCGTCATGTCACAAACAGGGGGATGATTTTCAAACCCTTGGGAATGGCGTACAGTACTTGCACCAACAAAGACTGGCACAAGGGGCATCTTGTGCCTCACTGTGCACCATTCCCAATTTTGAGGCACCCCCTGTGGCAACTGTAGGGTCACCTACACTGGCCGGACTTGACCCATCCTTGCAATGGATGCACTGATGCAGCAAGGTGGAGGAGGGCTTTGCCAGGGCAGCACTGCAGTATCCCTTTAATTGGGATTCTACAAATCCCAGCAACAGGCACACAGGTTGCCAGAGTTAGACAAGCTGGGAGCTGGTTTAATGACCCTTGCACCAGTCTGAGTGACGTGCCATGGTGGGAGGTGGTCCGTGCCCCCCCCATTGCGATCACTGCCAGGGGCATCTGTTGCCTTCCCTCACCTGGACAAGCATTGAGGAAGTGGTGGCACCAAGGCTGGTGAATTCCAGGGCATCCCCTGCCGCAAGTCACAGTGCTGCCACCCCCACCCGCTACCTACCATGGAGGGAGCCATGCCAGTGCCACATGCACAGTTTGTCACCAACCCCCACCTCCATCCTGCCCTGGCCTGCCCTCCACAGGCCCTGCCAGCTGCCAGCTGCATGGCCAGTGGACCCCCCTCTCCACAGCTGCCAATGCTGCCTGAAAGTCCGCATTCCACGTCCATGTGCAAGTTGTTCCAGTGCACAGGATGACTTGCAGAAAACTCGAGGAAGTTTGGCAGCGTGCTGACCACACAAAATCAGGTCTTGAGTCCCTGGTGCACCGAGTTTGACACAGTCAGTGTGTCAGTGCAAGGTGCACCGACCTAACAGCTAAGGGGATTATGGTCTCAGGCAGGGGCTAAGGAACTAGACCAGATCAACTTCAAGAGACAAAAATTCCTTTTTTATGTTCACCATTCACACACTTGCAGCAAACATTTTGTTAGAAGAGTGGCTTTTAAAGGGTGTGGCACTGTCAGTCCAATTTTAGAGGGGTCTGCAAGGGGCCTGTCAGCGTCACACCAATCATCAGCCAGGCTGATCATAACACTGTTCTAGCTTTCCTGGTGGAAATTCATATAGTTCAAAGGAGAGCCAACCCAATCATAGGTCGGCACTTTCCTTTGAGCCACATAACATCACCCAGCAAGCATACCTGATCTGTCATGATAATAATAATAATAAATTTTATTTATAAAGCGCCTCTCAAATTTCCAAGGCACTGTACAAGCATAATAAAACACAGATAAAACACAGATAAAAACTTCAATCTCAGAATAATACATCACAATCGATGATCTAAAAAGGCAGACTGATACAAATAAGTTTTTAAATCCCTCTTAAACTCCTCCATGGAGGTGCACTGCCGCAACCGATGGGGTAGAGAATTCCAAAGAGTGTGAGCAGCATAAGAGAAAGATCTGCAACCAGATGAATTTAGATTCACTCTTGGAATCTCTAGCAACCCCTCATCGTAGCGGCCAGTACTCGGCCCGGGCAGGAAGAAACCAGGAGATGTTTCAGATAAGTTGGACCCTGATCATGTAGGGCTTTAAAAGTCAATAAACAGACTTTGAAGGTGATCCGCCACCAAACAGGAAGCCAGTGCAGATCGCACAGCACGGGGGAGATGTGGCAAGACCTGCTTGTCCCAGTCAAAATCCATGCTGCTGCATTCTGCACTAGCTGGAGGCGGCGGACTTCAACCCCTGAAAGCCCAAAATACAGGGCGTTGCAGTAGTCCAAGCATGAGGACTCAAAGGCGTGGACCAACGTTGGTAACGAGTCAGACGGAACAAGGTGTTTCACTCTAGTGAGATTCCTAAGATGGTAAAAGGAAGTCTTGATGACCGCTGACACTTGTGACTGTAGTGTCAGCCTGTCATCTAAGATAACCCCTATGTTACGCACCTGTTCAGAGGTTGGAAGTGATACACCCCCAAGAAAAATTCCTGAGGGTGCACCAACAGGCGACCTCTCTGTCCGACAACCGGGATCCACAACCAAAACCTCTGTCTTTTCTGAGTTCAACTTCAGCCAACTAGAATCTATCCAATCCTGGATTTCTTTCAGGCAGTTGTTAAACACCGAGAGAGCTCCATCTTGGTCAGGGACAAAAGACAGGTATAGCTGGGTATCATCTGCATAGCAATGAAACCTCAGCTTATACCATCTTATAATGTCTCCGAGGGGCAGCATATAGACTGCAAATAACATGGGAGATAGCACAAAACCCTGAAGCACCCCACACAACAAAGGAATTGGGCCAAAGGAAAAATTCCCCGACACAACTCTTTGTGATCTCCCAGTGAGGAATGAGGTGAACCATCCAAGGACGGTTCCCGATATTCCACAGATCTGCCTCAGGCGTGCTAACAACACCACATGATCCACAGTGTCAAAAGCTGAAGAGAGATCAAGAAGAACTAAAGTAGAATGTCTCTTCTGGTCTCTCACCCTCAAGAGGTCATTAAACACCCGAACCAGCGCAGTCTCGGAAGAAGTCCATCTTCTTCCAAGTTGTCTAACTGGGTGTGCTTTGAAACAACTGAGAAGCTGCGTGGGATATACTATATTGGACTAGATATCTGCAACAAATCTCTCTCTTGCTTACATCTGAGGGAAATTTTCCTTACTTTTACATTGGTATTGCTTTGTGTTTAATTATTTTTGTTTTTAATTCAGGAAAGGGATTTTCAAAACTGCTTATCTTGTGAGCATCTTCAGAAGGGTTGAAATAACTGCATATTTGATTTTCCTTTGTGGCTAACAAACCACCGGGCTGTTTTGGGGCTGGGGAGGTTTATCTGTGTCTGACTTGGATGTCTGGATTTTTCTCTGTCAAATTGTTGTATAGGGCATCTTGCTGACAGGAAGGCACTCATCGTAGCAGTGGGTCAGAGCTTTTAGCTGATTGTTTTGTGAGGGCACAGTTTAGGCCCAACTCCTTCCCACCCCTCACCCCACCCACCCCTGGAAATAGTTCCGTTATACCTGGGGTTCTGACATCATTTCCTCAAGAGTGCAAGGTGCATATCACTGTCATATCCTCGCTAGCCCACTGCACTGATAATATAAGCATACACATTGTATAATATATATATTTCTATATAACAAATGAATCACACACGCACACACACACACACACACACACAAAAACAAACAAACAAAAAAAAGTAGATAAACATATGGGGAGTAGTGCAATGTAATGGCTGTGGGGCAGCAGTCTTCCGGGAGTCTTTCTGGAGGCTGAGATGCTGCCCTATCTGCAGACAACTCTCTGCCCTGAGGGAGGAATTTGCCCATCTTCAGGCCACACTGAACAGTAGTAAGGAAACCTTCCTCCAGGCCACACTGGACAGTAGGAAGGGAACCTCCCCCATCCAGGGATCACCAGAGCCACCACCACTACCTCAGAGGTTGCGAAGAAAGCACAGCAGTTGGACCACAGTGGGCTCAGGGAGGGTGAGGATGGTGGAACAGAGGCACACCCAGTCAGTTGTTCCACTCCACAATCCATACACCATTCTGGGGGGGCATAACTCCCCTATGGATGCACCCGTAGAGGAGGCTGATGACAACTGTCACAAGGGAGGCCCACAGGAAGGAGGCAGAGGACACCACAGGGAAAGGAAGCAGCTCCTGGTGGGGACTCAATTATTAGAGGATAGAACTGGGGGAGCAGTGAAAACTGAGTAAGGTGCCTGCCTGGTGCCATGGCTTGGAGGGACAGGAAGTGCATCCTCAGGATCATGAGAACAGCTGCACGGGAGTCTGAGCTGGATGTCATTGTCCACCTAGGGACAAATGACTTGGCTCATCATGAGATTAGAGCAGTGCAGGAGGACTTTGTAGAGTTGGGGAGGGGCCTATGACAAGTAGCACACACAGTATCCTTCTCAGAGGTGCTGCCTGTAAATGGCATGGGGGAGGCGAGGGTAATTTGCACCATGCAGTTTAATGAATGGTTGAAAAAATGGTGTGGAGCACAGGGGTTTGGCTTCATTGGGGACTGGGGTTCCACCTGGAGGGACACCAGCCTATACTGGCAGGATGGTCTGCATCTGTCCAGAAAGGGAACAAGTCTTTTGAGCAATCGGTTTAAATGCTTCATTGGCAAGCTTTTAAACTAGTCAAAGGGAGGCACTGATAAGCAGCAGGAAAATCCCAGCCTCTCCCTACAAAACAGGGTACTAAATGAGAAAAGACTTAGGTAGAAAGGTCGGGGGGCTGCTGCAACAGAAGGTAAAGCCATCAAAAATGGAGAGCAATGAGTACCAATGCCCATAGTCTGGGTAACAAGCTTCTTGAATTAGTGGCCTTGGGGAGGAGGAACATCTGGATATCATGGCAGTCACAGAAACATGTACACACAAAACCATGACTGGGACATAAACATACTAGGATACACTATCTACAGGAGGGACAGGAGGGTAAAGAGAGGAGGAGTAGCTCTTTACATAAGGGAAAGAATAAAAGCAACAGAACAAAAGGGTAAACAGGGAGGAGAAGAAGCACTGTGAGTAGAATTTGGAGACAGACAGAATGCACCACAATCCGCACAGGGTTGTATACAGACCCCCTTCTCAGGGGGAGAAAATTGACAAGGAAATGATAGAAAGTATACTTAGAATGGCAGAAAAGGTGGAGATATTGCTGATGGGTGATCTGAATATGCCAGATGTTAACTTGAGTGCAGGTGCAGCAGCCACTTCAAAGAGTGGGGTTATTCTAGATGCCCTACAGGGCATGCCTTAGACAACTAGTATTGGAGCCCACTTGAGAGGGAGCAATCTTAGACCTGGTTCTCTCAAATGGAGATGGAGAGAGGATCACAGATGTAGAAGTTGGTAGCCATCTGGGAACTAGCGACCATCGAACAGTATGGTTCACAATAAACACAGCAATAGAGTCAAACCATACAAAGGCAGAAGTACTGGACTTTAGGAGGGCTGACTTTGCCAAAATGGGTAGTAGTAAGTAGTAGTAGTAAATCATTTTTAATTCGAATACGAATAATTGGATACATTCAGTTGAGCAAAGCTCATTTTCAATGAAGCTCTAAGTTACATTAAAAGGTTCCACAGGGTGAGTGCCTAAGGAATGCACTAGCAAATGGGCAGGAAGGAGGGGTGGAAGAACAATGGGGAATAATAAAAACTGCCATCACAGAGGTAACGAGCCTTTGTGTGAAGCAAATAAACAAAACAAAACGATGTAAGAAACCACTATGGTTCTCAAAGGAAGTGGCAGCAAAGGTTCAAGAGAAAAAGAAAGCATTCAGGAAGTACAAGGAATCGCAGAAGGAGCAGGACAGAGAACTGTATCAGTTAAAGCAAAAGGAAGCTGGGAAGGCAGTTAGAACAACAAAGGCCCAAACCGAGGAAAAGATAGGCAACTCAGTTAAAAAGGGGGATAAAACCTTTTATAGGTATATCAGAGAGTGAAGGAAGACATAGGGAGGGATAGTGAGGCTTAATAAAGGGGAAGGAGGGTGGGCAGAGGGAGACTGTGAAAAGGCAGATATACTAAACAAATATTTTGCTCAGTATTTACAAATGAAGAGGGGTACCTAAAACAAACAGTAGAAACACTCTGGATACAGAAGTTGATACCTGCCCATTTACAGAAGAAAGGGTTATGAAAGAACTCTTAAAACTGAAGGTGGACAAAGCAATGGGGCCTGATGGATTCATCCCAGAATTCTAAAAAGAACTAAGGTAGAACTAGTGACACCACTGACTACCCTCTTTAACAAATCATGGGAGGATGGGGTGGTACCCGAGGACTGGAGGAGGGCAGATGTGATTCCCCTTCACAAAAGTGGAAGCAAGGCAGAAGCAGGAAACTACAGACCTGTTAGTTTAACCTCAGTGATAGGGAAAATGATGGAATCACTTCTGAAGGAAAGAATTGTCGAGTATCTAGAGGCCAGAGGGGCACAGGACCTAGGCAGCATGGATTCACAGCGGGAAGGTCATGCCAGACGAATCTGATAGATTTCTTTGACTGGGTGACCAAAGTAGTAGATCAGGGAGGGCTGTGGACATGGCCTACCTAGACTTAGAAGGCATTTGACACAGTCCCACACAAAGATTAATATACAAGTTAGCCAGCCTGGGAGTGGGTCCCAAGATGACAGCCTGGGTAAAGAATTGTCTGAAGAATAGGACACAGAGAGTAATAGTAAATGGAGTCCACTCAGAAGAAAGGGGTTACTGAGTGGGGTACCACAGGGTTCAGTATTAGGACGGTCCTCTTCAATGTCTTTATAAGCGACATTGCAGAGGGACTGGAAGGAAAATATGTCTCTTTGCAGATGACACAAAAGATCTGCAACAGAGTTGATACAAGGTGGGGTGGAAAGGATGAGAAGGGACTTGGCAAGGTTAGAGGAATGGTCAAATGTATGGCAGCTTAGATTCAATGCTAAGAAGTGCAAGGTAATGCACCTGGGAAACAAAACCCAGGGAAGAGTACACAATGGGGGTGAGATACTAACAACAACAAAATGGAAAGGGACCTGGGGTGAGTCATATCAGATGACCTAAAGGTTGGCAAGCAATGTGAGAGGGCAGCAAGGAGGCTGGGGGATACTGGGATGCATAGGGAGAGGCATGCCAGTAAAACAGGAGGTTATTATCCCTCTGTACAGACAGCTGGTGAGGCCCCATCTGGAGTACTGCGTGTAGTTCTGGAGACCCAATCTCCGCAAAGACATAGACAGGATGGAAGCTGTCCAGAGGAGGGCAACTAAAATGGTGCAGGGTCTGCACCGGAAGGCATATGAAGACAGATTAAAGGAGCTTAATATGTATAGCCTCTAGGAAAGGAGGGAGAGGGGGGACATGATAGAAATGTTCAAGTACCTCAAGGGAATCAACAAAGTCCAAGAGAGTAGCATCTTCCAAAAAAAGAGGTGTGCAAGAACAAGGGGCACAATTTGAAGATAGAGGGGGGGCGGCTCAGAGGTAATTTAAGGAAGTATTTTTTCACAGAGAGGGTTGTGGATGCATGGAATGGCCTTCTGGAGGAGGTTGTGGAGTCAAAAACGGTGGTGGAATTCAAGCATGCATGGGACAGTCATAAGGCCATTCTAGGGTGGGGTGGGGGTAGGAAGAAGTAGGCTGCTGGCTAACTAGGATCTGCAGCTTATCCAGTAGGTAGGGAAATGGGCAGACTGGGTGGGCCAAGCGGTCCTTATCTGCCGTCAAATTCTATGTTTCTATGTCTTTTACGAAAACCGGATTGGAAGGGTTCGTATAAGTCATGGATGGTTAAATGGTTCTCCAATTGGACCACCACTAATTTCTCAATCACCTTCCCAATGAAGGGCAGGTTAGAGATGGGTCTGTAGTTTGCAAAACAGTCTGGGTCCAAGGTAGCTTTCTTCAACAGCGGTGTCACCACCGCTTCTTTCAGGGAGCTAGGAAACTCACCCGAGTCCAGGGAGCACCAGACTATTTGCACAAGGATTGGACCGATGATGTCACAACAACCCAATAGTAGGGAAGTCGGTCCAGGATCCAAACAACAGCTCATAGGGTGCATACAATGGATAATCCTCATGACATCCAAGAAATCAGGTCTGCTGAAGGAACACCATGAAAATTGAGGCACTGTGAGCTCACGCTGTTCAACTGCATCCCCCTTAGAAGCTGCAGGATGCAGATTCGCCCTGATATCAGCTACCTTATTAGCGAAGAAGCGAGCGAGCTCCTCGCACTCTAATTGCAAAAAAGCTCTCCGAACTTGTAGACAGGCTGGGTTGCACAACCTGTCCACAGTTCGAAACAGCTGATCCAGTCGGTTCCTAGCAGCAGCAATCTCCCTGGACAGGAATTCTGCCTTCTTATGGGAGATTGCAGATTGATAGACAGAGTAATGGTCCATCAATTTAAGGCGGTCGGTATCACTGGCGGATCTGTGCCAACAGCGTTCTAATCTTCACCCTGTCTCGCATAGCCCTCAACGTCCCTGTCGAACAAGGGTGCCTTCACGGCGAAGGAGAGGGGCATACGAACAGGAGCAATAGTATCCAGAGCTGAAGTAACTGCCCTATTATAGGCCATCACCAAGGTCTCTGGACTACTGCTCGCCAACGCGGGGGACGAGAGGTCAAGAACTGCCGCATGGCCTTGGGGAGAAATATCTCATAAAGGGCGGTATCTCGCCATCTCCACAGGGGTAGGCCTTCTCAGGGGGGTAATAAAATTGAACCCCATGGTGCAGTGGTCTGACCATATGACTGGTTCCACCCCCAAATCAGTAATATCAATCCCTGGGAGAAAGACTAAGTCCAAGGAATGTCCAGATTTATAGGTAGCAGTGGAAACCACCTGTGTAAAGCCCAAAGAAGTCATTAATTGGAGGAAGTGATTACCAAATTGTGAGAGTTCATTGTTGACCCATGCATTAAAGTTGCCCAGAACCATCAATCTGGGCACCTCCAACGACATGTCAACGATGAAGTCTGCCACTTCCTGTAAGAACCGTTTCCCATCACCTGGTGGACGGTAGATGAGTGCGATTCGAACGCCAACACCCGCTACCACTGTACACTCAAAGGACTCAGTCTCCCCCACAACTACACTCGGGGGTCCAATTCCATCTTAAAACAGACTGCAACCCCCCCCCCCCGTGGTCCAATCTTGGGCGGTGTATCACTGAGTACCAGGCCAGAGTCATGGCTTCCAACATGGGGCCTGGGTTTTCATCCAGCCAGGTCTCGGTGATGCAAGCCAAGTCCACCGAACCGACAAGATCAGCAATAATGCCGGTCTTGTTTCTGACTGACCTAGCATTGCATAACACCGCTCGGGTTGAACGAACCTTGGAGGCTGCCAAGCCCATCTGCCTACAAAATTCTGTAGTGCCCTTGGGTATGGACACCAGATAGGGCAAACCACGGTCTGGATTCCATTTCGCCCCAGGCCGCCTTCAGATCTCAATACCCACCTGCCAGATCACGAAGGCCCCTGCGTCCATCCTCCTGGTTCACAACCCCACCCTCTCTCTCTCTTCAAGCAATTCCCAATGCTCTACAATGCTGGTATATATCAAAATGGAGAGGGGAGGATAAAAAGGGCAGAGGGCGTGAAGCAAGGAGGATGAATAGCGCACCACCATGGGGATTGTGGGCTGACACATGCCGCAATAATAGAACTAAACCAGAACAATAATGTAAAATAAAAACTTAAGTTAAATAAACCCCCAAAATAAATCTAATTAAACATAAATCCTAAACACAAACCAAAAATTCAAAAGCAACTCAAATAATTCAAACATGAAAATACAAAACACATCCCTCCCCCCAGTTCTCTCACAATCAGGGAGCAGAGGAAAACAATAAAATAAAAACTAATAAGAGGTTCACACTTAACCAGTAAAAGTCACACAGTATCTAATCTACACAGTCTCTTAAAAAGGCAGAAGAAAGCTCACAGCTAGGTGGAAAGGATAATAGTCTGGTACTAAAGTTATTGCCAGAAACAGTACAACAAAATATCCCCTGCACAACCTCTCACGAAGGCAGGTTTAGACTAAAATAGTAAAAAGCAAATTAACCAGGCACTCTCACTACCTGGTAAATTTGAAGTAAAAAGCTCAAATCAAACTACCTCTCACATAGAAGACAAAGCCCTAAGTAGCATTAACAAAATAAAATATATTTTCACTGTTTCCAAAAATAAATAAAAGTCTGACCGTAACCAATATCCAAAACTTTATCCGGGTGAATCTTCTTATGGGTCTTCAAGAAACTCTCAAAATATGCAGAGACCAAGTTCATCAACCACCAAGAACTCTAGCAGGGATCCAAATAATCTGACCCAGGAGAACCACCACCAGGAATACTCTCCTGCTGTAACTTCGGTCCTCAATAAGAAACGGCCCACCGGCTGATTCCTCGAAGACCTCGAAGCCCCATGCTAAGCCAAATGGCTCCCCGCTGGCAGAACCCCGACTCCTGCTCAATGAGAGATCTGGCTGTGGAACAACCCAGAACAGAATAGACCACCGCTTCCACGTCAACAAATAATCAATAGTTAGCTCCAGACGCACAGGATAGTTTTAATATCATAGTCTCCACAGCCCCAGGATGATCAAAAGGGCCTCCAGCTCTTCGCCAACCAGATAATGAACCAATAGCAGCAAGAAGTAAGAGCAATTCGCGATAGCCAAAAGATAACAAAACGGCTTCTTCAAAGTACTTCTTCTGCGAAGATTACCAATAACCCTGGATTTCGTTTGAAAAGGGCTCCTCTTCTGACGTCCGTCCCAGACAGAGTCCAAAATGTTAGTCAGCCTGCTGAGATTGAATTACATCCTGTAAAAAAGAAAACCATACATTGATGTCTGTTGCTGCCACTGCCACTGCCACCTGACCCTCCTACTCAGCATCTACCACCCCACAGCCTCCACAAACACAACACTGACACTGGGGGTGCCCAATCCCCAGTGTTGCCACCTGAAATTAAGAAAACTGTTGCTAGCAGTTCTTTTCCTTTTGTTTTACCATACCGTGTAAAAAAGAAAATTGTCTATTGATGTCTGTTTCTGCTGCCACCGTTACTGTTCTCCCACCTGACCCTCCCACTCAACACTCCCCACCCACCCACCACCCCTATAAACATAACACCAACACTGGAGTGCCCAATTCCTCAGTGTCACCACCTGAAATAAACATTGACACTGGGGAGGGCAGTGTCACTGAAATAAGCATCGGCACTGGGGGTGCCCAATCTCCCAGTGTCACCAACTGAAATAAAGAAAACCATCCCTCATAGTTTTTTTTGTTTCATTTTTCAATATACCCTGTAAAAAAGAAAACCATCCACCAATGTCCATTGCTGCCACCACCATTAGTCTTCCCGCTTGATGCTCCCACTCAGCACCCACCACTCCACACCCCCCAAGCCCTTACTTACCCACTGGGGATCCAACACTGTAATCCTCTCTGGACAACAGACACGTCTTCACTCTTCAATGAAGGACCGCAAACTGAGGAAATCAGGTATGGGTTTCAATGTATTTCAAAGGGGTTTTGAACTTAGTGGCATAATTGGTCAGTTTCACACTGGCCACTATCCCTGATGCCTGGAAGTTTGCCACTGTCATTCCTCTTCCTAAGTATGGTGATTCAACTAATCTTGGTAACTACCATCCAATATCCTTACTCTTTATTCTTGCAAAACTCCAAGAGCACTTGGTCTTGGCCCAGTTTTCCCCATTCCTTGACTTCTCCTCCTTCTTCGCCCCTTTCCAGTCTGGTTTTTAAAAGGCCCACTCCACCATGACCTCCCTGCTCTGGCTCACAGACTCCATTCTCTTAGGCATGGATCATGGTCGCATTACCTCTGCCACCTTTGTCGATCTGGCTAAAGCTTTTGATATCATTGCCCACACTCTGCTCCTCACCAAGCTTGAAACAGCTGGTCTCACTGAGACTGAAACTGGGTGTTTCCATTCCTATCTGATTGGTAGGTCCCAATCGGTTGAAGTAGGGAATTCCATCCCCCCCTCCCCCATCAACACTAGTGTCCCCCAAGTTTCGGTACTTGGGCCAATTTTTTTCTCGATATTTCTGAAAGACTTACCTCCTGCCTGCTTAACAGCTGATATCCACATGTATGCGGATGATACTGTTTTGTATACCTCCGTTACCTCCCCTTCTGATGTGGCGACCTGCCTTCAGCTGGCTTTCAAAAATGTCCAGTACTGGTTTTGTACAAACCAACTGTCCCTCCATGCTAAAAAGATGGTCTCTATGACTTTTGGCTCCTGGCAAAGGCTCACCAGGCTTACATCCATCCCTACCTTCCACAGTCTTGATGGGTCCCTCTTAGAGGATGTCTCCTCCTTTAACTAGCTCAGGCTGTGGCTTGATAGGTACTTTGACTTCTCTGTACATGTGGATGCTACCCACATAAAGCTTCACCCCAAACTTGGTGCTCTGTACAGACTTTGAGGCTGCTGCACCCCCCCCCAGGTTCCCAGTGAAATCGGCAAGAAGATGATCCTCCCGATATTTGACTTTGGAGACGTAGTCTACAGTGTTGCTGCTAAGACCACCCTCACCAGACTAGACACCCTATTCAACTCCTTCTGCCGCTTTGCCCTAAACTGTCCACCACATACTCACCACTGTGACATCTACACTGCTCTCTCCTTTCCTCCTCTTGGGGTCAGATGTCTTACTCATAATGCTTCATCAGTTGGGAAGTTCTGGCTTGGCTCCCTTCCATCCTATCTAAACCCTCTCCTCTCCACCCTTTCTATACCCACCTACTCCCTCTGTATCTTCCCTTACAGGACCCTAGCCCTTCCTGCCTGAACTTCCACCTCAGGTAGGGCTGCCTTCTATCATTTTCCTAATCTTTGGAACTCCCTCCCCTTAGATCACTCCACCCCATCCTCTATTTCGTTGTCTCGTCTTCTCCATAGCTATATCTTCCCCATCTGGCAGCTGCTCCTGATCCCCTCCCTTTTCAAAACATTATAACTTTATTTCTTTTTCTCGCTTTTTTGTCCTGTTTCTCATATACACATGTGAACCATATATATATTTATAAAATGGGTAGGAAAAATGTCTGCTGATTTGTTGGATCCCATCACATGACCATGTGTATATCAGAGTGTGATTGCACACCTGCACTTTTACCACCGTAAAAATATTTTTTGCCATTTTATAAGATAGATAACCCACTCTACAGTGTGAGGTCATGCTCTGATACATGCATGCCTTGAGTGGTTGACTCAAACCAAGGCATGCATATATCAGAGCGAGACCGCACACCTAAGAGTGGGTTATCTATTACATATCTATCTATCTGTCTATCTATATATCTATCTATTTATCTATCTATCTATATGCAGTATCTATATATATATCTATATATATATATATATATATATATATATATATATATAGATATATATAGATATATATATCTATATATATATATATCTATATATATATATATATATATATATACATATATATATCTATATATATAGATATATATATCTATAGGGGATACATGATGGTCAGGAGTGGGATATGGAAAATATTCTCATTCCTGCAGAGTGAGGCATAGCTATCTCATGAGTGCCAAAGGCATGAGTGAGATATCCATGCCTCACAATGCAGGAGTGAGAATATTTGCCATATCCCACGATCCACACATCATGTGTGCGATTTATACCGTAGGTGTGGAAGCTTTAATTTGTTTTGTTTTATCTTATGTCATTCTGTTGCTGTAAGTTGCTGCTGTGAGTGAATGGATATGAATGGGGTTTGTATACGTTGTGCAATTGGTCGTTGTGTATGTGAGTGAGTGGTAATAGGTTGATGAGTGTGTGAGTGTGATCCATGGTTGGATGATGTGTTTTGGTAGGTGGGACATGTCTGGGAGGTTTCCTGTAGATACTGTGTGTGATTTTCCTTTTTCCCTATATTTTATTATGTGTAGTGTTTAATTTTTGTTGTATGCTGCTGTGAGTAACTTTTTCATTTGTGATTGGCTTATATGTTATTTGTTTTAGAATCTGAGGAGCTCCATGGGAACTACAGGTAAGAGAGCAGTTTTGATTGTGCGAGGTGCTTTAGTTGACATTGAGACGCTCAGCTTTATTTTTCACTGAGACCGACAGCAAGAATTATACAGTTTCAGAGTATATATCATGTAAGTAATATCAGTTTAAAGAGGTCATGTTTAGGTTGTTGTAACAAGTGAAGAAATTAAATTAAGAACTGAAGGCTTGTGTTTGGAAATATGTGCACTGTGCAGTTCACTGGTATGTTAGTCAGAGTCGAAGTCTGTAGAGAGGTTTTCTTTATGTTTGTTATCACAGAGATCATAAATGGGACCTGATAGGTTTACAGTTTGGATGCAGTGTGATATACTGCATGACCATTCAGCAGCTTGTAGTACAGAAATGTGCTGTTTTAGGTGTGTGCCATTTGGTGCAGTGAGGACTGTACTGCTGCAGGCTTCTGGCATTTGTGAAACTGCAAGGAAAGAATGAAGAATGCAGACCAACTGCTTAATTAGGTACTTCAAACATTTTAGTTTCACATTTAAAAGAAGTTCTAACTTACATTGGAGACATGCTGCCGGAGTGAGAATATTGGCTAATGACATAGCTACAGTATGTGTAAATAAATATTTTCACTGTAGCTGTGTCATCAACCATTCATCTCACTGGGGTGAGAATACATGATTTTATTGTCAGTGAATACAACACACTCCTATTGTATAATATATATATATATACTGTATATATATATATACACACACATTTGTATGTATTGATGTATTTCCTCGCATCCTTGGTTTAAGTACTGTATCCTTTTTGAATTGTTTGCAATTTGTGTTTCAATTTAGTATCCTGTATGATTTTGTTTTGTTGTTTTCAGCCTATTGTATTTTGTATCTTGCTATGCAAATTGTATCCCATTCTCCCTGTCCCCAAGGACGCATCTGGAAACGAGCTATTTATGGCCTAGTATGCCTTTCCTGGTGAAACATTTTAAAATAAAACAAATAAAAGTTTTGAATATTTCTGCCCAAATTTTCAACATGCCTTTTTGGGGACCCCACCTCATGAACAATGGCAGTGGAATTTAGGCAAATCTGTCCCACAAGGCGATTTCACAGTCACTGCGTGAAATCACCATTCGGGTATGAGTTGAAAATTTCTCCGCACTTGTTTATGAGATGGGGTAATGAGAAGGCTATGTTGAACATTTGGGTTAAAAATATTAAAATACAACAAAGTTATGAGCCTATGTTGACATTTATAAACACGGGCTTGTGACTTCAGTAATTTTTAGTATTTTGAAGCAAATTTTTAACATAGCCATTTCTTCACAGCACCTCATGAATGTGACAGCTATCATTTTTCAAACCCTGGCCAAAATGTGTTTTGCACTAGTGGTGCAAATCACCTTTTGGGCAGGATTTGAAAATTGTCTCCACCCTTGTTCATTAGGTGGACTTATAATAAGGCTACGTGGGGTCATAAGAAGGCTATGCTGAAAATTTGAGGTGAAATATATAAGAAAACAACAAAGTTAAGAGTCCATGTTGCAATTATTCCATGTACGTTTGTAATTGTGGTACTCTGTAATATTTTGACCACACATTTTCAACATAGCCATTTTGTCACACTACCTCATGAATGTGACAGCTGCCATTTCTCAAATCCTACCCCAAATGTGTTTTGGAGTGGTCATAAGAAGATTATGTTGAAAATTTGAGATAAAAATGTGAAAAAACAGCTAGGTTATAAGGAAACTAACTGTTTCAACATTTACTCATAACAATTTTTGCACATTTTTAGCCCCTAATGTTCAACATATCCCTTGTGTTAGCCCACCTCCTGAGCATGACAGGTGTCATTTTTCAAATCCCCTCAGAAAAGTGTTTCCACAGTTGCACAGTGAAATAATTTTTCTGATGGATTTCAAAAATTCCACCTGTCTTGATCATAACATCAGATCATAAAAGACTGTTGTACATTTGCGGTCAAAATGTGGGAGCCCACTTTAAAGTAGATATTGTCTCTCAGCTGCCCTATCCTGGGTAATTAGTCTAACATTGTGTTAAAGCAGGGCATCACTGCAAATGAGATATTGCATCTCATCTGCTCTATCCTGGGTAAATATTGTACATACAGCAGTAAAAATGTGAACAAGCAAGACTTGGTACAATAGCAATACCAGCAGCAAACATTCAGCATTAACAAATGCTTGTTTAACTAATGTCCAATACAGTAGTAAGGAACAGGAGAAGAGAAAGAAGACACATTTCTTCATACTTACCATAATTTCCTTTTCTGTTACCTCCTACATTGCCAATGGGTATTCATTACAACTCGATACGGCCTGGTGGAGTTTTTTCCTCAGACAACCCCCGGCTTCCAACAAATAGCAACAAGAAACATGTTACCTGTTCCAGGGTCCAGCACAGAGCAAAAATCATGGGGAAAGCTGCCAGCATGGAAATTTCCTTAGTAGCCATCAGGGTGTCTACCACTTCTTAGGAAACCCCTGATCTAGGAGACTCCTCCATTTAAGAGCCAGGCCATGAACTGCAAGGCTCCCAGACTGGAATACAGAACAGGTTCCTGAGAGAGAAGAATCAAAAAAACAGTCTTTATCTGCACCTGAAATTGAAGTGAAGGAGAGTGAGGCACACTGCTCTCATCTACAAAACATTTATGAGAAGGTGCTACTCCTTTTCCAACTTAATCCCACAAATGGGAAGTGGTCCCAGACTGCCCCCAACCCTGACATATTGGCATCAGATGTCAGAAACAGCTCTGGGGGAACTTTCAAGGGGGAACCTTCAGCTCAGACTCTCTAAAGTCACCTACTAACTCAGGGACTACCTCAGCTGTAGAGAGAGGGAGAACCCAACAGATAAGCATCCGAGGTCAGGTCCTAGGCTGACAGAATCTCCACTGCAGGGCTCATGTGAGAGGCAAGCCCATGGGACTAGACTATAGCCACTATCATGAGGCCCAGAATTCAAATCAGGCAGTGAGCTAAAGCCAGCGATTGGCTCCTCAGCCACTGGTCCTTTCATGAGGGACTCCTTCCAGGCTGGAGAAATAGAGACTTTCTCTTGCTCCTTTCTGAACACCGCTACCAGGTGTTCCACGGTCTGTACTTCAAGAAAATGTTTCTTCCAATTCACCACCGAGTGAGGAACTCCAGCATCCAGAGTCAAGGTCAATGACTTCCCAGTCAATGACGCAGACTGTGTTCAAATGAGCAGATCATCCAGGTAGGGACAGACATGATGTCCATCCTGAAGAGTTGAGCCACCAGGAGTATGCACACCTTCAGGAATACTCTGGGAGCAGTTGCCAGCCCACAAAGGGGATCACCCTGTACTGGAAGAGCTGTTCTAGGACTGTGAACCTGAGGAACCTCTGAAGAAACAACTGGAGGGAATCAAGGAGATGCACATCCTTCAACTAGATAAACCACAGCTGGAAAACTTGTATTACTGAATGCAGTTACTTCTTTCTCTCCATTGTTTGTATGTGTTTGTGTGGTGAACAAACTTGCTTTGATATTTTAGATTCAGGAGACCTGAGAACCCCCCGACTTTCTGCGAACTATGAAATAGGTAGATTATAAAAACCCTGGCCTACTCACTGGGGGACATCAGAGCTATTGCAGCAAACTGAGAGAGGTAGTTTAGAGTCTGTGACACCACTTGTCCCTTCAAAGCAGCCTTGGGAACTGAGGACAGCATAAAAAGCCCTTTTGAGGGAAATGTTGAAAAACTCTATCGCAGAACCTAAAAATAGCATTTCCCAGACCTGAGCAGCAGAAGTTAACTGAATCCGTCTTGTGTAGAAATTGTACCACCCTCCACCAAGGGAAGGAAGGCAGAGATAGACTTGTTTACCCTCATTGTGAGGTGCCTGTTCTTTGCACTGTGTCTGCAAGCATGATCGGGCAAGGGCCCCCTCCACTGCTCTTGTTCTTGAAACCAGAATCAACTCATTTACTCCTCTGGTTCCCAAAATTCTGAAAGAGATGAAAACCTTTTTGGAACTGCCTCTGTTGGCCATCTCCTTGACCTTCTGGAGTAGAAGTGGTCTTGCTGATGCTTGACCTTGGAAGATGGCTCTTTTTATCCAGGATATTTACAAAAATATCATCCCAGCTGAGGCACTTATTTCTTTCTCTCCATAGTTTGTATGTGTTCCACAATATATGCACACAGTACACATGTGATTGTATAAATGTACTTATCTGTACATCTACCAGGTTGTGCATTTGGAGAAAAAGTAATGTGCTTGGGGAGCAGTTTTCAGTTGCCTTGGTGGCGCAGCTGGTAGCGCAGTCAGAAGGGTATTCCAGGCAGCCTGGGTTCAAGTCCCAGCTGAAGCTCTTACTTCTTTCTCTCCATTGTTTGTATGTGTTTAACATTAAATAGCCTACACAACCCTAACTATAGTAGTGCTACCATGCAACTATAATACTACAATGTGTATTTTGCTGTTCATTTCCAGTGATTAAACTGGTGAACTATTGAGGTGCAAGCTGTTATCGGCCATGCTTGCTAAAAGTTGTATAACAGCATGTCTGTGTCTTGCACCTACTGTCAGACAGTGTATGTGCAAATGCCTTAATAACTAGCCAGTTGTTAAGGGAAATAATAACTGCCAAATTAATTGAAAAAATTGATGATTAGTTATATACTTATATCTGGATATAGACGTCAATCAATGAGAGTGTACTGTATACAGTACATGCTCCTTAACTGTTCAGTCAGTGACTGGCCATGGTGGAGTGCAGAGAGCTGTGCCACTCACTGGCTTGGGATGGGATGGGGGAGCAGGGTGGTGGGGCACTGCCTGCTAGGTGGGGAGTGGGATCCACTAGCCCACCAGGGAAATATATATTTCTATTATATGGACTGCTTGGGGATAGGGAGGGAGGTCTGCTAAGCCATCAGGGATGTGAGTATTGTCGCTTGTCACCTGTCTCTGTGTTTTCTCGGTGGAGTGTGTGGCTGAGTCATTTCTCTGGGTTTCCATGTACTGGTCTGGCATGGTGCTGAGCTGAGGAGTTTGGTGGCTTGTTTCCTGGATCTGCACTTGGACATTGGGCTTTCGTGGGACTTGTTGGATTTGCCACTTGGTTACTGGGCTTTTGTGGGATTTGCTGGATTTGCTAGCTTTGTCATCTGGTACTTGGTTTGCTGGTACTCCGGACTTCTGTGGAAGAGGCACTTGATCAGAGGACCTGATAGCACTGTTTGGGTGAAGAGAGCTCGAAGTCTGGCTATGGAGCACCGATCGAAAGAACAGCTGGCATTACCCTGAAGTGTCATGAGTGGTGGGACCTGATTCATTGATCGGTGTCTTCCTTCTTTTGGGATCTTAATTTTGCCCAGATTGTTACAGCTGATCAACATCAAGGTTTCAGCACTGTATTTGGGGAAGCAGGGCTATTGTAGTGTGTTGGATGAGGGAGGCTCTCCCCCCCCTTTTGTGCCTGGGTGATCTGGGTTACACTGCCCGGGATCGAGCAGGAGCTGCTTCATTTTACCTCTAGGGAGCTAGAGGTTTTTTTGGGAGCTCCTAAGTTATTCCGGGGTAGGCCTTGTTAGTCTGGTCTCAGGGTACCTGTAGCTGCAGGTCTTGGGTGGTGTGATAGAGCCTGATTAGGAGGCTCGGGGGGGGTGTGGAGGGGGGTGAGTCTTCATGCTCTGTTTGGCCTGTGTACATTCCTGGCCTTTATTCAGGACTTCACTGCTTCCCCCTTATTGACCTACACTGAGACTATGTGCTTATTCTTTTGGATGTACGAGCTGGAGTAGTTTGGAGCAGTTATTGATTTTGGGATTATTGGTGTGCCATTTGACCCTTTGCAGGATTCTTTGCTTCATCTTACGAGGGAAAGTATGTGCAGTGAGAGTGCAAATTTGATCATCGTTAGCAGTGAGAGTGCCTAAATTGGACGAATGGACCATTTATATTTTGTTTTTGAGTATTTTAGAGTCCTCTTGGTAGTGAGAGGACCACTGGGACTTAAATTATTAATTTTGTTTTATATTATATATGCTTTTTGATTGTATTATTTATTTTTTAATTTCCTGTTTTGTTTTGCTCAATTTTTCCTCCTCAGAGCCATGAGAGGGTCCTGGTATGGGGAAGTTTTTATTTTATTTTGTTTGCTCATTTTCATTTTATTTTTTGGGTTAGGCTTTTAGTGTTGTGTCAATGAGAAAGGTGTAATTGTGGGTGGGTTTTTAGTTTTTGTGTAATTCAGGATAATTTACTTATGAGGTAACTAGGATTTTATTGAGGTGTTTGATTTTCAGATTGTAGCCTGCTTGTGGTATGTGCTGGTTAGCTCCCCCAGTTGTGCGTTACTTGTCCTCTGATCTCCATGCCCTCTGTCCATTCCCCACCCCTCCCATTTTCCATCTACCAGCGCTATTGGGTGCTTGGTATTGTACGTAGAAGGGATCGAGGTGGGTACAGTGGGGGGCAAGAACATTGGAGGGTGAATGAACGGACCTCTCATGTAGGGCTGGTTAGGTCCAGAAGATGCCCTGGGGTGAAATGGAGCCTGGAATGTGGTGATCCATGTCTAGTCCTCATACCCAAGGGCACCATCTTTTTTGATGGGCAAGAGTTCAGGATGGCTCAAGAGCCCTGTCCAACTCGGGTGGTGTTGTGCAATGCCAGATCTGTTAAAAACAAGTCTGCTGTTATTGCTGACTTTGTTGGAACAGCTGATCTGGCTTGCATCACCGAGACCTGGCTGGATGGAAATGCTGGCCTCATTTTGGAGGCAGCAGTTCCAGCCAGGTCCTAGGTGATTCACCGCCCGAGACTGGATTGCTGGGAGGGGGGAGTAGCGGTCTGTTTCAAGACCGGGTTGGGGCTCACGGGTGTACCAGTTGAGGAGGCTGAATCCTTTGAGTGTACTGTGGTAGCTGGTGTGGGTTGCAGGATAGCTCTCATCTCCCGTCCACCAGGGGATGAGAAGCGATTCCTGCAGGAAGTGGCAGACTTCATCACCGACAGGGCATTGGAGTTGCTCAGACTGATGGTTCTGGGTGACTTCAATGCTTGGGTTGACGACAAACTCTCATCTTTGGGTCAGCACTTCCTCCAGCTGATATCGCTGGGCTTTACACAGATTGTTTCTTCAGCTACCCATAATCAAGGTCAGTCCTTGGATTTGGTTTTCCTCCTGGGGATTGAGGCCTCTGATTTGGTGGTGGAACCTGTCAGTTGGTCTGATCACTACACTGTGGACTTCAACTTTTGTGCTCCCCTTCGTAGGTCTGCCCCTGTGGAGATGGTTCATTACCACCCTTTATGGGATGTGTGCCCTGAAGACCTGATGGCGGTGATTGACCTCTCAGAGTTTCCTGTTGCTAGCGTGAGTCCTGAGTCGATGGTTCTGGCTTATAACCAGGCCATTTCCTCGGCTTTAGACTTAATAGCTCCTGTCCATGTTCATCCTCTCCCTCTCCGCCCTCGAGCACTTTGGTTTGATGGGTCCTTGAGGGAGTTGTGGCATGTAGGATGACAGTTAGAGCATCACTGCTCTGGAAGTTGACTGCCTTAGTTTGGAGGGGCATTATCAGCTCTACCAGTTAGAGATCTCCTGTGAGAAGGCAGAGTTCCTGTCCAGGGAGATTGCTGTCACTCAGAATCGACCGGCTCAGCTCTTCAGAACCGTGAACCGGTTGTGCAACCCAGCCTATCTACAGCTCCATCGAGCTTTTTCATAAAAGGAGTGTGATGAGATTGCTCAATTCTTTGCAAATAAGGTGGCTGACATCAGATTGGAGATCCGCCTGACCCGATCTATGGGGGATGCTGTTAGTCGGCATTCAGTCGTGGTACCTCAAGTCTCCTGGAGTACCTTTGACCTGCCAATGTTTGAGGATGTTATGCGGATTGTCCAGGGGATGTGCCCTACATGCTGTAGTTTAGATCTGGGCACAACCACCCTGATTTTGGGTTGTGTTGAGATCGTGGGCCCGTTTCTGGCTCAAATTATCTGGTGCTCCTTAGAATCGGTTGAGTTTCCAAGCTCTCTGAAGGAGGTGGTGGTGACACCCCTTCTGAAGAAAGCTTATCTGGACCCAGATGTTTTTGCTAACTACAGACCTATCTCGAATCTTCCCTTTATTGGGAAGGTTATTGAGAAAGTAGTGGCAAACCAGCTGGAGGACCATTTGACCATCCATAATATCTATGAACCTCTCCAGACTGGCTTTCATAAGAGGCATAGTACTGAGACTGCTCTGGTTTGGGTGCTCAATGATCTCTTGATGGCAAAAGATTGGAGGTTGCTCGAGCGCCTGAGGTCCATCTGTGGACTGTTGAGTACAGTACTCAAATGGTTTACATCTTTCCTATCTGGGAGAATGCAGAGAGTTGTGTCGGGGATTTTTTTCTTCCGACCCTTTCTCTCTGCCTTGTGGGGTTCCTCAGGGATCGGTGCTTCCCCCATGTTGTTTGCAGTGTACATGCTGTCCCTTGGAGACATTGTAAGACAGTATGGGCTGAGGTTTCACTGCTATGCTGATGATACCCAGCTCTACCTGTCTTTGGCCCCCGACCAGGCTAGTGCTGTCTCGGTATTTAATAGCTGCCTCATTGAAATCCATGACTGGATGAATTTGAGCTGGTTAAAGTTGAACGCCGGTAAGACCGAGGTTATTGTAGTGGACCCGGGTCACAGGATAGAGGGACTGAGGACTGATCAGCACTTTGGTTTATTTCTGTAGGGCGATCAGATCCTTACCTCTGAATGGGTGCATAACCTGGGAATGGTACTTGACGGGCTGACCCTCCGTTATCAGGTGTCGGCAGTCATTAAGTCTGCATTTTATCATCTCAGAAACATTGCCAGGATGAAACACCTAGTTTCGTCTAGTGATTTACCTGTGTTGGTCCACACCTTCATGACCTCTCGCCTCGACTATTGCAACTCCCTGTACCTGGGGCTTCCTGGGGTTGATATCTGCCGTTTGCAGCTAGTGCAGAAAGCTGCTGCTCAGTTACTGACAAGGGTGTCAAGAAGGTCACACATTACCCCTGTATTGCGCAATCTGCACTGGCTGCCGATACAGTGGCAGATCACCTTTAAAGTAGGTCTTTTGACCTACAAAGCCCTGCATGGACTTAGTCCGAATACTTGAAAGAGCTTCTGATTCCTTACAGCTCCCTGTAAACAGCCTGTCACTGACAAGGGGTTGCTGGAGGTTCCGAGGGTTTTTTTAAAATCTTCTGCGGCTCGGGCTTTTATGTTTATAGCCCCAACCCTCTGGAATCCTCTGCCCCGTCAGCTTCGGGAATGCAAGACGATGGGGAGTTTTAAGCAGGAACTTAAGACCCAATTGTGGAGACAAGCTTTTATAGGTTGATGTATGTATTATCATGATTTTATATATGTATTTATTTCTGTGATTTTATTGTTCAACCTGCATAGCGCTATGGTGCGTGAAAGGCACTTAATAAAGTTGTATTATTATTATTGTAATAAAAGAGGATCGGAGAGGTGGGCTGCTAAACCACCAGGGATATAAGTATTATAATAATAGGGTATGGGGCTGGGGGGTCCACTAGACCACCTGGGATATAATTATTTTAATAACGGCATCAGGCTGGGGGAATTCACTAAACCACCAAGGATATAATTATTTTAACAACAGGGGATCGGGGCTGAGAGGTCTGCTAAATCAGGGATATAATTATGTTCATAACAGGGGATCAGGGCTGGGGGGATCCCCTAGACCACCAGGAATATACCTATGTTCATAACAGGGGATAAGGGCTTGGGAGGAGCTAGCCACCAGGGATTGCTGTCCATGGTTCTAGTGCCACACGACTGCCCTGTGGATTGCAGCCCACCTTCTGAATGTGCTGTGTGTTTGGTGCAGGGCCACAGCTGCTGAAAGTCGTGGGACTTTGCCACCAGCACCCTACCCAATAATGAATTGGGCACAGGGTCCCCGGCACACTGGTGATGGGTGCAAGCTTCCATCTGTGCAGCTTGCACTGACCTTTGTGAATCAAGCCCCATGTGCTTAAGATGGAAGGGGGAAGTTGAAGAACATTAGAAATTATTATTTCACAGAAAGGGTGGTGGAACAATCTTCCAGACAAGGAGACATTATCAGGGTTCATGAGAAACTGGGATGCATTTAAAAGAAGTGCTAAGATAGGATGCTATAGAATGAAAGGGAATTATAGGTGAAATAATTAATGTTAGAAAGGTTCTGAGTAGGGAATCTTGGGGCAGGCTATGTGGACTGTTCAGGTAATTTTCTGTCTTTCTCTTTTCTATGTTTCTGTGTATAAACTTATTGGAATGAGTGTACGGGCTTAAGGCTTATGGCGCTTGCCACACTGCTAGTCAGAGAGCAAGAAAACAGGTTCTCTTCCTTCAGGATGCTCAGCAGCCAATAGGCAGTATAGTATGTGTTGAGGGCTTGGCTCAAATATGGTAGCATGCATTTTTGTAACAGCATGACATGCATATTTGTTTCATTGTTTCTCTTCTGAGTTCAAAAATTGTTTCTAGAACACATGTATGGTGTCTACTAATTTGGGGGCCACACTGCTGTTACTGTAGTAACCAGTGACAATATGCACTATATATCTGTATACATTTTGAAATATCACAGGAAATTCAATATCACAAGAAATTCAATTGAATAAATTGGTATTTCCTGTGATGTTTTGATGTAACTCCCCCAATTGGTGGGGGTTTATCTGTCTTCTCCTTTTTTTGCAACAGAAAAGACTGCCTGCATCTCTGTTTGATCCAGTGAGGACTGCCAGTATCTTATACTCACTGCCACAGTAAAGACTCAAACCAAGACATGAAGGGTTAATATCCAAAACCATTAAGCATGAGTAATAAGAGATGTTTATGTCTTGTAAGCCTAGACTGGGGCCTTAATAAGTGAAGGTGGGTGAGCCAGAGACCTGACTCGACTCGACTCGCCTCTGTTTCCGACTTGCGAGCCATGAGTTGAGCTGAGCATTTTCATGTTTCTGGTTGAAAACTTAGTCTCCCAGTGTTCCTGGTGGCACTGGAGCTACTACGTATGCATGAGGGAAGGGACGACAATGATGACGGATAGACGTCATTCAGTAGTCAGAGAGAGTGGGATTGCTGCTGTGTGCGTGCAGTCGTGAGTGCCATCCTCTCATCTGCGGGTTAAAAATGTATCCATCCGTCCATCATCCCCTCATCTGGACTGCAACTTCTGCATTGCAGAGATTGTGTTTTTTTTCTCCCCCACCCCTAGTGACAGCGTTCCCAATGCGGTGACTGTCGGATCAGTTTTGGAGTTCTCAAGGAGCAAAAGGTCCCAAGATCAGCAGAACAAGCAGTCAGAGAACAGAAGTAATATAAAGTAAGTGATGTGGGCTGGGGTGAGCAGTAGCACTTGCAGTCAACTCAGAGCGGGTGGCACAGGTGCCTTTTTTCTGTTGGGGGGTCCTTTCTTGCTTTCTCCCTCTGTCTGCTGCACTGCAAAGCAAAGGCTCCACTCCGAGCTCCGTAGTACATGCACTTCAGCAGCTGGGGGGAGGGGGAGTTTAGGACTTGATTGTTTCCAAGGAGGATGGAGGGCCCCAAAGTGGGGGCCTGGCTGGCTTTGGCCTGGGACTTAGAGTAGATAGTCATCCGGAGGACTGGGAGGCTGAGTGTGGGGTGAGCAGCTGACTCTCAGAGCGGGTGGCAGGCGCCTTTTTTCTGTTGGGAGGGTCCTTTCTTGCTTTCTTCCTCTATCTGCTGCACTGCAAGTGCAAAGCAAAGATTCCTCTTCTGAACTCCACTGTCCATACACTTCAGCAGCTGGAGGGGGTGAGTATAGGTTTTGATTGATTGCAGGGATGAGGGAGGGCCCAGCCACAGTAGGGGCCTGGCTGGCTTTGGCCTAGGACTCTTGAGTAGGTAGTCATCTGGAGGACTGGGTGGCTGAGTGTGGGGTGAGCAGTTAACTCTCAGAGTGGGTGGCAGGTGCCTTTTTCTGTTGGGAGGGTCCTTTCTTGCTTTCTTCCTCTATCTGCTGCATTGCAAGTGCAAAGCCAAGGTTCCTCTTCTGAACTCCGCCGTCCATACACTTCAGCAGCTGGGGGGGGAGTTTAGGTCTTGATTGATTCCAGGGATGAGGGAGGGCCCAGCTACAGTAGGGGCCTGGCTGGCTTTGGCCTAGGACTCAGAGTAGGTATCTGTCATCTGGAGGACTGGGATGAGCAGTTGATTCAGAGCGGGTGGCAGGTGCCTTTTTTATGTTGGAGGGGGTCCTTTCTGGCTTTCTCCCTCTGTCTGCTGCACTGCAGTCCTGCTGCAAAGCAAAGGCTCCTCCTCTGAGGTCCACAGTCCGTACACTTCAGCATCAGCAGCTGGTGGGGGGGGGGGTTAGGACTTGATTGTTGATTCTAAGGATGAGAGAGAGCCCACAGTAGGGGCCTGGCTGGCTTCGGCCAGGGACTTGAAGTAAGTGTCTGTCATCCGGAGGACTGGGAGGTTGGGCAATGTAGGGTGGAGCCAGGTGAGGGTCAACTTAATCAGGGCAGTGGGCAGGTCAGTTGGTAATGGCTGGTGGTTGGGCTGGGTGGATGCTGCCGCTGCAGGGGACGGAACCAGCCAGGAGTGGTGGTAGTTACTTTGCTGGATGTCAGGACTGGGATAAGGTGAGTGTTCAGGGGAGGAGGGTTGAGCCAGCCAGCATGTTATTCCATGATGGTAGTGAGTAGTCTGTTCCAGAAATAAAAATAAAAGTGTGCTTAAAATCAGCTATTAAGCATATAACGTGTTAGAATTTAGCTTGCTTCACTACTGATGTCTGTGTCATTTGTTGTTCACCACTCTGGCATGACAGGCCGTTAACGTTAATGTAGAAACATTTGCTGTCAGCTAGCAGCCTAGCCCCTACACACAGAAAAAAGTGGGAATTGGATGTGTGTGTCCATAGAATCTATTTTATAAAAGGTCACAACTTTCTGAGAATTTCCCTCTCCTGTTCCTTCAATCAGTATCAATATTGTTGAGCTCAGTCATTTATTATTTTTATGTAACCCAAAGATTACAGCACTGTTTTCCACCGAGTGCTGCAGATTAACAGCATACTATATTAATTATTTAAAACTGCCTAATGTGCATAAAAACAATAGCACAGGACTGGTTGAATGCCCCTGTAGATGAGTCAGTTAGTGGAGAGGAAAGATCGATAGGTTGGGCTACCCCCCCCTCCTTATAATTTTGCCAGTCTCGAGCTGTCGCTGATTCATAGCTCAGCATGTTACATCAGACTAGGATCCCTGGCGTTTGACTGTCAGTGTGTTAATTACATCACCAAGTAAGTATCCTTACCAGCTTCCCTCTTTAGGGGTCTAAAACATGCAATACTAGCAGAAAGCATGGTGTACAGGCTGACTGAGATGTAAGAGGCAATATAGCACACTGGATTAAGGCACTGAACTGCAGATCTAGAGACCTGGATTTGAATCCCACAGCCACCTAGGTGCATACTGAGCAAATCAATGAACTTCCTTGTGTTCCCAGGTCTCATCTGGAAACATGCTTCAGCTTAGTGTGCTACTCCTGGTTAAACAATGTTCCCTTCCCTTAAATAGCTGTGGTCCACATTGCCACTAGGAACAAGTTTGCATTCATAGATGAACTGTCTCCTTGTACTATATGTCTCCTCTTCCCCACATGCCCCCCCCATATTGAGTAAAGTCCACAGGAATTATGAAGAGGAGAGCCCCAGTTGCCTGGAAGTACTAAGACATTGGATTGTGGCAATGGGAGAGAGCAGAGGGCCATGTGTTGGGAGCAACCAGGCCTCCTGCAACCCCACTAATCAGAGGTATCTGTTCTAAGTGTGGTGCACTGCTAAACCATGCACTGCAGCAGAAGTGAGTGCCAGTTTCTGAGATCAAGCAGGTGAGGGTAACCACTGCTGTGGTCCAAGTTAACAAAGTTCAGATCTCATAGCAACAGATCATAAGAGCATTACAAATCCTCACTTTGGATCACATTTTATTTGAAGGCACCCCTTTTTTGTTAATTCTTCTGTGCTTGTTTTCGCTTGTATTTTTTTTGTGTGCACAGTGTGAGTGCAATCAATCCGAGATAGGGACATCACAGTACAGTAGCATGTGAAAGAGACACAGAGCACCACTGGTTTAGAAATGCTTAGAATTGCCAGTTGCTGCAGCATTTCATTCCTGTACTACATGCAGGACAGTTTTTATGTGAGAAGGGAAGAGAAAGCAGTAATGAGATTATTCTTTGTGGTGTGGCTGGTGCACTTACACTTGCCCACCTTCCCCCCATGTGTATAGGCCACCATCAGGTCAGTTGATGCCAGGACAAACGGTTGGTTTATGAACTGATTAGATTTATATTAGCCAGCAGTTCAAAAAAATCAGTTATTTTCTGTCCTCTTGTCCATGATCTGCACACCAACTACACACTCTAGCTGCAGAAGAGTGAATGGGTGAAGGATGCACTCTACTGTTAATTGTTGTGCTTGCTGCTATGTCCAGTCTGGCAAACTGCAACAACTTGTCCTCCACCAAGAGTCCTCACTCCATACTGCACTGTCTGTGCGTACTCACTGTTGGTCTGTTTTTTCTGTCCCCCTCTGTCTATCAGGCTGCCTGCTCTGCCAGGTCTGCATCTAACCTTGCAATTGCTTGCTTTTGCTGCACTGCTTTTGACTTGCCTTGCTATGCTGTTTGCTCTCACCTCTCACACATTGAGTGTTTTTTTATTATTGGGATCACCTCTATATAAAAACAAATTGTGAATTGTTGTCAGTTTGTGACTGCTGGGGGGGGTTGAAGGTGATGACGGTTTCAGGTCGGTGGTTAGACTCTGCTCATGGTTATGTAATTCATCAGTTATTACAAGTAAAATTTCTGAACTGTGACTCAGTAAAATCCTACGTGGCTGGGTGGGGGCAGGAAGGAATTAAGTGAAACCTTGCATTGGTGATGGTTTAGGCCAAATAAGTCATCATATACTTTTGTTATATGAAAAATATATTGTGGACATCCTAGAATGCATCTTAAGTGAGTTGTTTTGTCTCAGATATTTATAGAATGAATTTTTTTACTTAGAAGCATTTTCTGAAATACAGTATGCAAAATACATTGCAGAAATTTATTGCAGTATAAAATTCTTATAAGAAAACAGATCAGTTTTTGAATTTCCGATAACCTTCGGCTCGGCTCATGATTGGCTCTAAGAGCCAAGCCAGAGCCTTGGCTAGGCTTTTCTTCAAAAAATCAAGGCTTGCCCAGCTTTATTAATAAGTTCTGTCAAACTTCACTAGCTAGCACCAAGGTTAGAGGTTAAACTAGACCTGTGAAAACAAAGGAGTTTCCTGCTATCTGAAAGGAGTGAATAGAACTTGTGTGCTTCTAATTTAAATTATGCTCTTTGGTCCTGCGCTCCTCTGTCTAGGGGAAGTGATTATTTTTTTGGTCCCTATAATCAGACTCTGTAGAAGGTATTTTATTTTGGGATTCTTTGTTGCGTTTGGGAGAATCAGCGAGATAAAGGAGGTGTTTTTCTGTAGGAGGATTGCTATACGTACTTGCAGTTGAGGCAAAACTGTGAGCAACAGGACTACACAAAGCTCATTTTGTATTTATATATGGTTTTCCACCATTACCTAAAGCTGCGTAGTCTTTCCAGAACAATGTATTATGTTCTCCAGTCTGTGGCTTCTCTTCTTGTGTTCCCTGTTCACCTGCCGGAGAAAGCAGCCATGGTGGGGCTGCTAGAGCTGGGAGCAAGCTGAGAGGCCAGTCAGATTGCTAAAAGCAAGGATAAGCAAGCTTGAATAAGAACCATATACATTGTCAGAATTGTTGGAAGCAAGTTTCTGCAACAACTCACCTGATTCCGAGGAATGCTAAGGGACATTTGCCCCAGACATACATTAGCAAATTTTTGCACAGAGAAATGCTTTTATTTATTGAATATATTGTATTATGTGGGTTTACTGTGTGGATATATATATAAATATATATATATATATATATATCTTTTCAAATAAGACACTGTCAATATTAAACTCTTAGTGAGTCATCTCATACCTGGGGGTATGCTTTATAGAATTTTAAGAATAAAAATGCATCTGTATTGGGTACGCATATTTGCACTTTAAGGCAATATATTTATTACCTATTTTACTTTTATTAGTCTCCAGCATAAGTTTAAATTTCATGCCAGTAGGCCATGTGGTCTTCAAAGATAAAGTATGCGTGTTCAACTCCTGGCTTTTAGAATGCTGGAATCACCATTGTGGAAAGTCCCTTTGAGCATGACACAGAAAGCTACACTGCGGGTGCGTGATCATTATAGTTTGTATTTGCTCGCACCAAGTCTAAAAGCTTTAATATACATTGCTTGGTATAAAGACGTGTCTTGAGAACATGGTTTCCCCGGGTGTAAAACTGCTGAAAACATCAAAGCAGTGGGATATCCTAGTATTCTTTTGATAGATAGAATCAAGTAAACCTAGCACATCTGAACTTAGAAGAAAGGATATTTTTATAGATCTATACCATTCACTCCCAATTTAATTATACCTAACCCAGAAGGGTGGTACATTATAGTCAAAGGGAAACTTTACACCAGAGATACCGTACTAGCCAGCATATATGGCCCGAATATTGACTCACCCAGTTTTTTTATGCATTTACTAAACACTCTTATGCCATATTTAAACATACCTTTAATTATAGGAGAAGACTTCAGTCTGGTTGTTGATCCACAGATAGATCACTCAGGTAAATCACTTAAAGGACTCTCCCCAGCCCAACGAGCACTCCGGGAATTGTTATACGGTGAAAGCCTGATAGATATTTAGCATGTCCTTCACCCTGCGGTTAAAGTTTACATTTACATCACAGGTCCATCATACTTCCTCCCGTATTGATTACTTGTTAATTTCCCAGAACTTGATTTCCAGTGTATTGGATGCTAATATACTTCCGGGTCCATTATCTGACCACTCCCCAGTGTCGTGCTTGATCTCCCTTGTATCTCTTCCCACCAAGGGTGGGCAATGGAAGGTCAACAACCAAGTGTTTAAAAGTCCAGAAAATGTTAAACATATAGCTGAGCACAATACAGTTTTTACCGAAATCAATACTAATTCAACAGGAAGACCTGATATTGAATGGTGTGCCCTAAAAGCCTACCTTCATGGCCTTTTGATAGGGCTGGCGTCCAAAAGGAAAAAGATGCAAGAAGAGCAACTTAAATCCCTATTATCTCAAATTCGGTCTTTGGAACACACTTTTTCACCTCAGTCTCCTGATTCAATTAGGCAAGACTTAGTAAAGTTAAAAGATGCTTACTTGAATTTACTAAGACAGAAGGCTGAATTTTCCATCCTCAAAACCAAAGCCCTCTATTTGGACCAGAGAGAAAAGGCAGGGCGTCTCCAGGCTCTCAAACTTAAACAACTCAAATCGAATAGGTTCATTGCCTCGATCTGTTCTATGGAAGATGACACCTTAAAAATATCTCCGTCAGATATTGTTTCTGAATTCAGAAAATATTACATGAAGTTATATAGTCCGATGGAGGAACCTCCATCACTATCTAAACTTAATTCTTTTTTAATACATTCCTCATTGCCTTCTATTTCAAACATACATAAAGTCACTCTTGTCACTCCCATCACCTCAGAGGAAATAATCAGAGTTATTAAAGATCTCCCAATAGACAAGACACCAGGTCCTGATGGTTTTTCAGCTAATTTTTATAACATTTTTGCCCCACAATTTTGGTTCCATTGCTTCTGGCCTTATTTCATCATATTCTTTCTGGGCAAGATTCGGATAAGTCTTTATTTGAGGCCTTAATCACCTTAATACCCAAAGATGGTAAACCCCCTGATAGAACGCAAAGTTACAGACCGATTTCCCTTTTGAATCAAGATTTCAAGATTCTCACAAAACTTCTTGCAGATTGATTAGGGCTGTACTGCCAGATATCATAGGCCCAGAACAGGTGGGATTCATGAAGGCCAGATCCTCAGTAGATCATCTTAGAACCCTGTCGCATGTCTTCTTGGCTACCAGGGATGCTGACTTTCCTGCTGTTCTTGTCCCCCTGGATCCCGAGAAGGCATTCGACAGGGTTGATTGGAACTTTTTATTTCAATCACTTCAAGCTTTTGGATTTCCCCCTTTGTTCATAAAGTGGATAAAAGCATTGTATAAATCTCCAATTGCAAGCGTTGTCTGTAATGGGTCATTGTCCGATCCTTTTACACTTTATGCCGGAACTAGACAAGGCTGCCCACTATCCCCCCTATTGTTTAACATCTATTTAGAACCACTTATCTGCAGGATTACAGCAGATCCAGATGTACAGGGTATCATTATTCATCATCTGATTATCAAAGTCTCGGCTTATGCAGACGGCTTGCTCCTACAGCTGTCCCACCCCAAGACGTCAATGCCTGCCCTGATTACAATTTTAGAAGAATTTAGCTCTATGTCTAACTACAAATTAAATAAAGACAAGACTGTGGTCTTCCCTCTAAATTATAAAGCGATGAAAATAGATGCTTTAACTGTGGATTTCTTCTGGCAGACTAAATCCCTGAGATACTTGGGAATTAACTTGTCAAGAGACCCCAGTAGAATTACAAAACTAAATCTGGATCCATTAATTTATGTTATTAGACAAGATCTCAAAAGATGGGCGTTACTCCCCCTTTCTCTCTGGGGAAAATTAATATAGTTAAAATGAATATTTTTCCCTGGTTATTTTACCTAATTAATCTTTCAAATGTCTGGATCCCCCTGGCGTGGTTTAAAAGGATACATAAGATAATTACAGACTTCATCTGGGTGGCTAAGAAGCCCCGGATAAGTTACAACAAGCTTTCGGCCCCAAAAGCGAAAGGAGGACTCCATCTCCCACACATTGTGTTATATAATTGGGCCAGTCATGCAGGTAAATACTTGAGGTGGCCCACACCTGAACACCCTTCAACATTATAGTCTTTTACTCCCATATGGCTCAAAATAGAACTTACCCTAATAAAGGCAAATGGGCTATCCCCAGGGCACTTTTACACATTAAATTAAAATCTTTTCCCCCTTCACTTAAAGGCAGCCCTATAGCAGTACCTATAAGAGTTCACTCACAGCTATGTTTCTTCCTTAAATATGAGCATATAGATCCTTCTCAACCGTGGTGGGGGGAACCCAAATCTCACTATTGAGGGTAAACCTTTCCAATTGAAATGGATCTCCCAGCTGGAGATCACCCACTTAACCTTTTTATTCAGGAAGATGTCTCTTGGTTAACCTCTCCTGAAATTATACATAAAGCCCATATCCCGAACTCTGTTATTTTTAAAATATTTCAATTGCGTCACCTGATTGTGAAATCTTTTGGCTCTGTCCCACCTATACCTTCAAGTTTGTCCTACTGGACAGAATTGATTCCTATGGCAGGCCTACCTCATGCTGTATCTAAAATGTATGGGATACTACATAACTGGAAATGGCCAGATTGCCTCGGCCTGACTCAATTTTGGGCTTCTCTTTTTCCCCACCAGGAAATTAACTGTCCCTCTTTGTGGTCAAGTTGCCATAAATATGTCAGATAAGACAAGCTCCGACTAATACAGTTCAAAGTTCTGCATAACTTCTATTATTCACCCCAGAAATTAGCTAGGCTGGGGCTCCTGTCATCTGCTACTTGTACTTGTTGCCAGCAGGAAGAGGGGAATTTACTGCACATATTTTGGAAATGTACCAAAGTAGCCCTCCTTTGGAATGTGATTCGACAGAGGGCTGATCCTTTACTAGGTCTGTCCGACCTTTTCACTCCCAAAATATGTATTTTAGGGCATCTTTCCTCTGTCACAGTTATTAACAGAAAATTTCACATAACTCTTATAGCTATGTCAGTTAAAAATCTAGTTTTGCGTCATTGGAAAGATATGACTGACATTGCTTACAGTGAGTGGTTACAGGAGTTACTGGCAAATCTGCGATTGGAAAATACGATTGCTAATTTACATGATCAGTCTCAGGAATTTCAGAAGATATGGGGTTCTTTGTTGACATTGTATTCCCTACAATCACCATAGAGGTCCCTTTTTTCTCCAGCTAATAGTTTATCTTGTGTGAGGAAATGGGAAAGGGGAGAGGGGAGAGAGTTGATCCAACTCCTGATATATATTCCTGTCTCATTTGTATGTATGCTATTTTGGATCTTCTCTCTGTAACTGTATAAAAACAAATAAAGTTTGAATTGAAAAAAAAAAGAAAGGATGTTTTTACACCGGTGACAGGACAGTGTCTCTATTAGAAACAGTAAGTGCTATAATTTTCTCTACAAAAAGTGGAGAACTAAATGCACCATATATAAGTAAGCACATATAAACTAATTACCCCTACAGATCAGTATTATTTTTTTAACACTTCTTGTAATTTTTGTAATTCTAATTTTAAACTATTAAGCATAACATCGTTCGTGGTGCTTATCTAACACTAATTAGTTGGAGATGATTAGATTAGATACTTTATAAGGATCAGATCTGTGCTTTTAGATTTTAGTAAACTAAGGTGAGAGAACAGGATACAAATTATTTATTTTTCTATTCTTTTAAAATGTCGCCCATCACCTCCTCTGAAATTCTGTGTGGTATAAGAATTGATCTGAAAACATCTGGGCTAGAAAAGATACTTTGAACACATGGCCTGGAGTTTACAAGTGGTATACTTTTCTTCTGAAAGAACCCAGACTGAGAGTATTTGAGACAAAATTACTTCATTGTTACAGACATAGTACTGTAGGGATAGTAAAAGACCCCTGGAAGCATAGAAAAACAGCTGAATCACTAAGGAACTGAGACTTGAGACCTGGAAAAGACCAAAAAAAATTATGGTTTGAGAAAACCTGTTGAACTTATCGAACTTGAGAGCCTGAGAACGGAACAGATAAGAACGGGCTTGTGAAAGGAAGAAACTAAGACAGTAAGCCTTGTGACTTTGTGACTTTGTGACTGTGTGTCTTTGCGATTTCATCAGATTTTATTAGAAATATTTAATTTAATATTATTAGACCTAGCCTAATCTGGAATTAGTACTAATGATAACTTACCAGTACTTTTTACTGAAGGCTATGACAAATAATAAAAAAAAAGAACTGGTACAATTTGGAATAATAATGGAAAACATTAAAACTCTACAATCATTTTTTCCAGGTATCCAGTGAAGATGGCGACTACAAATGAGTGACTCTGTTATGAGTGACTCATTTGCAACCCCTGACATGTGAGCTACCCATGAAAGGGTAGCGACGGACAGATACAGTGAGGGTAGGGATGAGTGAGAGAGGGTTGCAGTACTGTAGGATAGCAACTAGAAGGGGAGGGATAGGGAAGAGGGTTTGTATGGTGTATTGTGGTGTACTGCTACCAAGCTAGCTGTGTGGTGTGGTGGTGAGGGTGGCTAGCTATGGCACAGCAGGTACAGGGTTTGGGGCTAGGGAGGGGTAACATTTTGTGCTTTTACTGGGATTTGTTTTTGGGACTGTCTTCCCCCTCCTCAACATGTACCCCCCCCGGAGTTGGTAATCTATAATCAGGGGAGTGCAGGGTGCAGTTCCTGGTTTTGGTTGTCAGCTGTGGTGTCTCCGAGAAGTGTACATTGCAGTTTTGCTTTTCGGTGATGTACACTCACTGTGATAGCGATCGCTGTTTTGCAATTGCTATCATGACATGTAACCTTTGTTCCATAGTTCTATAAAAATAAACAAGACCAAAGGCAAGATAATGGTAAACATATATCCATTTTTGGACTAAAACAAATGAATGGAGAAAACAAAGTTAACTTACAATATAAATTGGGTGAAATACTAGGTATAATTATAAAAGATGCCAGCATCAAACAAAAAAATAATAAAAGCAGTATGATGGGAAAGAGAAGGACACATTTCGGTATGGATGAAGGAAGGAGAAATGTATAAATTGTTATGTTCAAAAACTGAAGAAATTGACAAACTGGTGATATATAGAAACATAGAAACATAGAATCTGTTGGCAGATAAGGACCATATGGCCCACCTAGTCTGCCCATTTCCCGACTCACTGCTGCAGCCCGTGATCCTATTTGATCTGCAGCTCACCTGCTCTGCACATCTGCAGGGTACCCCTAAGTCTATCCCATGCAGTCTTGAACCCCTGTATTGTTTCTGCACCAACCACTTCTGTTGGAAGGCTGTTCCATGGCTCTACCACCCTCTCAGTGAAAAAGTACTTCCTAACATTACCCATGAGCCTTCAACCTCATATCATGCCCCTTGTTTTGTGTAGAGTTTTCTCTGAAATATGCTTTCCATCTGTACCTTGTTTATTCCCCTAAGGTACTTGAAAGTCTCTATCAAATCCCCCCTCTCCCTTCTTTTCTCCAGTGAATAGATATTAAGATCCTTAAGTCTTTTCTTCTAGGGCTTCTGGTGCAGGCTATGTGTCATCTTTGTTGCCCTTCTCTGGACTGCCTCTGTTTTGTCAATGTCCTTCCTGAGATGTGGTCTCCAGAACTGGACACAGTACTCCAGCTGAGGCCTCACTAGTGATCTATACAGTGGCATCACCACCTCTTTCCTTCTGCTTGTTATGCCCCTCCCTATGCACCCCAACATTCTGTTTGCTCTCCCTACCACTTTTTCACATTGTTTGGTCACCTTCAGGTCATCAGATATGATAACCACCAGATCTCTCTCCTGACTTGTGGTGGCTAGAATTTTCCCACCCATCCTGTACTCCTCCTTTGGATTCCTATGACCCGGGTGAATGATCTTGTACATTTTAGCATTGAAACTCAACTGCCAGATGCAACCACTCCTCTAATAAGCTCAGGTAATTTCTCATCCCCCCCCGGTGTGTCTTCTCTGTTGCAGGTCTTTGTGTCATCTGCAGTGTTGCTAATGAAGATGTTGAATAGGACTAGCCCCAGCACTGATCCCTGTGGCACCCCAATGGTCACCTCCCTTTCCTCAGATTTCATGCCATTTACCACCACCCTCTGAGTCCTGTCCCTTAGTCAATTCCCAACCCACTTTACTATCGTAGGACCCACTCCTTGGCTCCCCAATTTATTTAGCAATCTTCTATGCAGGACGGTGTCAAAGGCCTTGCTGAAATCCAAGTAGGCTACATCCACTGCCCATCCCTGATCTACCACCCTGGTTACCCAGTCAAAGCAATCTATAAAATTCATCTGACAGGACTTTCCCACTGAGAATCCATGCTGCCTTGGATCCTGTGTGCCACTATCCTCCAGAAACTTCACAATCCTCTCCTTAAGTAAGGAATCCATTAGTTTCCCCACTACTGAGGTCATGCTTACAGGCCTGCAATTGCCTACCTCCTATCTGCTTCCACTCATATGGAGAGTGCCATATCTGCCCTCCTCCAGTCCTCAGGAACCTCTCCTGTTTCTAGTGATGCACTGAAAATGGAAGCCAGTGGTTCTGCCAGCAGTTCCCAGAGTTCCTTTAGTACTATGGGGTGGATCCTGTCTGGCCCCATAGCCTTATCTACTTTTATTTTCCAGAGTTCTTCTAGGACTCTTTCCACCATGAATGGGCTGGTGTCTATCACCGTCCCCTGAATACTTCTCTTACAGAATCTTGGTCCCTCACCTTCCCCTTCCCTGGTGAATACTGAGCAAAAGTACTTGTTCAGTATCTCAGCATTTTCTAGGTCATCCTCCACCCTTTCTCCTCATTTCTTCTTCAGACTAATGATCCATTTCTGGTCTTTTTCCTCTCGCTAATGTATCTGAAGAAGGTCTTGTCACATTTCATAATTGCCTGGGCTATACTTTCCTCTGTCTGTGCTTTAGTCCTTCCAATTGGTTTTCCAGATTCTCTCTGCTTCTCCAGATATTGTTCTCTGTCCTCATCCTTTTGTGTTTCCTTGTGTCTTCTGAATGCTCTTTTCTTTTCCCTTACTTTCTTGGTCACTACCTTCAAGAACCATAATGTCCTTTTCTTTCTTGTACTCTTGCTATGCATTTTGACACAGTAACCTGTTATTTCTGTTATGACTTGTTTTAGTTTTCCACTGTTTTTCCACATCTCTCCTTGTATCTTCTGCTGCTAGGGCTCTTTTGAGAATTTTATCCATCTCCTTAAAGTTAGCCTTCCTGAAATCTAGGACCTTTATCCTTGTATGGCTTGCCTCCTCCACTGTGGTCACCTTAAATCACACTGTCCTGTGGTCACTGGTACCTAGTGGACTACACACCTCCACATCTGTGATCCTGTCCCCATTAGTCAGAACCAAACCCAGTATAGCCTCCTCATAGGTCAGTTCTGCTACAAGCTGTCTTAAGTTAAGTGCATGAAGAAAATGATGGTGAAAAAGGGTAACCAAAGAACAACTGCCACATATTGTACAATCTGCTGAATGGGAGTACATGGTGAAAACAAGTACCAGATATGAGGTCTTAGCTACAGAAGAATGAAATAATTGACAAACAATCATAGGAAAGGTTAAACAAGATTAGATGAACCATATGACAAATACTACAAGAATTCTATCCTGGAATGTATCAGTCTTGGCAGATAAATTGACAGACCCTAACTTTTCAGAATATATAAAAAAAGATCCACTATATTGGTTTGCAAGAAACTTGGTAAAAAATATAATAAACCTAAATGGGTACTGAACTTAAAACAAATTGCCTGCTAAATTCAAAAAATATCTGGGGGTAAAAGTAACAACTAAGAACATGGAAATGGCAATTTTGAATGTGCATTGTTCACCCAGGGATAGTAGATATTATAAAGATGATGTAATGAAACAGGCTGGGACAATTATGGAAGAACTTTTAGAAAATAATCCTGTAATAAATGTAATTTTGAATGGAGACTTTAATGTAAGAGTGGGAAAACTTTCAGGGCTATCTGAAAATATCTTGAATTATATGAACATATTTGAAGCTTTGGATATTAAACAAGAAAGGTGTTCTAAGGAAAAATTGACAAATGACAAGGGCTGCAATTTACCTGAACATCTAAAAAACAGAAATGTTATATTGCTAAATGGTAGGATAAAATCAAACAAGGAAGGAAACTTTACATATATAGGACACAGAGGCTTTTTTTTGTAATTGACCTATCCTGGATCAATCTAAATACGTTGCCACTATGTACAGATATGGAAATGAAGTGTACACCAGAATGTGATCATTGCAGCCTTGAAATTTTGCTTAGTTTAGATCTCATGCAAAATAAAGTATCCGAAGGCACAATCCCAATCAGTATTAAGAGAAAACAATGTATCAGTTGGGGGAAAAATAGCAACTAAAAACTTCTTAACAGAATTAGCTGATTAGGGAATTTTTGATAAATGATGCATTCTCGATGATGCTCCTTTGGATGAAAATTTAATGAACATGATTCAATCAATAATGTGGTATATTGCAAACTTTATCTCAAAGGAAAGTAAAATACATAACAATCATGGAGCTGCATGGTATAACACAGAAAGCAGGAATGCAAAGAAAAAACTGAATAAACAGCTAAGAAGAACAAAGGTTTCACCAAACCTGGAGAACAGGAAGACACTAAATAAATTGAGGATATAATATAGTGAAGTAATCAAAAATCATAGAGAGGCACATAGACAACAACTGTGGAAAAAATTAGAAGAAGCAGTTATAATTAAAAGTAGTAAAACATTTTGGTTACTAATGGCTAAGGGGGTAGGGGATTACTCTGAAGAACCAGACACTCATGTTGAAACAAATAGATGGGTGGAGTATTATAAAAAAAAAAAAAGTATTATACAATCCAAACATACAAGATATATATATAGTCCTGGTAGGATGAAACACGTGTCTATGTCTTCTGTTGGCACCCTTTGCAAACTGTGTAAGAGGCCTTTCAGCACCATGCATTTCTGCTTAAAGTTGAACCAGCATAGTATTCTGTGGTGATTTGCATATGGAGCCCACGATGCTTTGCATTGTGGTGGCATGTGTGATTTTGTATTTCTTTGAAACTTGGCTTCCCAGCCAAATGCCCTTTGGGGTAACCATTGCCTCAGTGCTTGCACAAAGAGGTTCTTTGTCTTTCAAATAGTTTTTTTGTTTTAATTGGGTTCACCACAATATAACGCAGATAGACCATCTTAGGGTAGCTGGTTCATTACACTGGGGTGTCAAACAGCCGAGGCATACTGATGGGTCCTGGTAGGATGAAGCACATGTCTATATCTTCTGTTGGCACCCTTTGAAAACTGTGTGAGAGGCCTTTTGGCACCATGCATTTCTGCTTAAAGTTGAACCAGCATAGTATTCTGTGGTGATTTGCATATGCAGCCCATGATGCTTTGCATTGTGGGGGCATGTGTGATTTTAAATATATATAGCTATAGATATAGATATACAAACACACATGCAGACACATTTAGTGACAAGATAACAAGGTCAAATAGACTGAAACAGATTACACAAGAAAAATACAAGCTTTAAATACTTGTGCACCCCACAAATTGCCTGTACTAGATGGGGTACCTATAGATGTAATACTTAGAAGTTCAGATTACTGGATTCCTGTTCTGGAAAAAAAATAATTTCATAAACAATACAGGAAAAGTGCCAAATACTTGGAGGAACAACATAATAGTACCCATTTTCAAAAAGGGAGATAGAATGGACCCCTGCTGTTATAGACCAATTAGTCTTTTAGATGCAACACAAAAACTTTTTACTAGAATAATTAATGACAGACTTAACACATGGGTAATGGAAAATGATATGATAGATGAAGCACAGGCTGGATTCAAAACATAATATTCTACAATAGATTAATGTTTTACTTTGGTCCATATTATATACAAATATAGAATTGTAAAGAAACAAAATTTATGCTGTACATTCATTGACCTAAAATCAGCATTTGACAAAATAAACAGAGAATTATTGTGTGATAAATTTAGAAAGTTAAAACTAGATTTGCATATTATAAATATAATATGGGAATTATATCAGAATAATGAAACATAAGTAAGGTTTAGTGTGGAAGGTAAGAAAAAGAAAAGTGACACATTTACAACTAATATGGGGGTGAAGCAGGGGTGCACCGTGTCTCCTTTATTATTTAATTAGTTTATTAACACAGTATTGGTAAAATTGTACAATGAAGACATTCATATGCAGAAAAATTGGACAAAAAGCATGTCCATATTTGTCTGATATGGATGACATATTACTTATTTCTACTAGCCATTTTGGAATGACTAGGATGCTAAAATCATTCAAGGAAGAATGTATAAAGATAGAAGAACAAGTTAACTATGAAAAAACAAAGATCATGACGTGGTGCAGTTTTTAGGAAAAAATATAAATATTTTATGGGTCACAACAAAATTGAAACAGTTGACTGTTTTTATTTAGGGGTAACAATAACTAAAAAACTCTCATGGAAAAAAACATATAATGGACATTAAACATAAAATTAAATGTTGTCTTCCTGTAATAGAAAGATTTATTTATAAATATGGAAGGAATTCAGTGAAGTCCTGCCTAAAAGTAAATTCTAAATTTTCTAAATAACTGCCATAAGCTTCTAAGGAAGGACTTGGTTGGTTGGTCTGAAAGCTTAGACACTTTGTTCTTTTTGTAACATCTATGTTGGTCCAATAAAAGGCATCAAATTATTTGCTTCTGTATCTGCTCTTACAAGGACCAATATGGCAACTAAACTAAATCTGTATGTCTAAAAGTAATAAATGCAAAAATGTGTGCCCAACTTCCATATGGAGCCAAGATCTGTGGAATACAAACACAGGGCTGGATATTCAAACTGCGCCATTCTGTGGTGCAAGCCCTTGTGCTGCTCCAAAAAGTTATGCTGGGGTGTTGCCGGGGTGATATTCAATGGGGTTGTGCAATTGAGCAACTCCTTTGAATATCACCCCCTCATCCACAGCCACTGTGCATGGCACACTGGAACTTGCGCCACCACAAGTGGTCAGAGTGCAGCATTCAAGATGCGGTGGCACAAGTTCTATTGCGCCATGCGCAAATTTCCGATATTCAGCAGACATGCAAATGGGGCCATAAGTTAGTGCAAGGCACAGGGGACCATTTGCATCTACTTACGGCCCCATTTGCATGCCATTAGCATGCAGGTGCGCCGATCCCCGATAATCTCTAGTTCTGGCGCCCTGCCAGGCAGCAGCCATCGGGACTGACTTCCTGCAGCCCGATCATGGCATGGTGAATTTCTGATTGCTCGAGTCGGGCATAATATAATGATCTTTCCACTGGCTCGATCGCGGCTATAATATAATGAACCTTCACTGGCCCAATCGCCGCCAGGCCAGTGGGGGGTCTACGGCGTTATGCCCGTGGATTGGGCCAGTGGGGGCTAGTCGGCGTTATGCCCATGATCGCCAGTGGGGGCTATTTGCGTTATGCCTTCATCGGGCCAGTGGGGGATTTACATTGTATGCCCGCGATCCGCTGCAGGGGGCATAGGGAGGCGGAGGGCCACCCACAGGTGGCAGCTGCTGTGTTAGCCCTGCAGTCGCGGCAGCTCACCTGTGGGTGGTCCTCGACTTTACTCCTTTTTGTGGGCTCAAAGTTGTGCAGGCGCAGGTAGGGGGTTGCGCCTGCACACCTCTGCACAGCCCGGCTGAATATCGGGCTGTGCAGTTTATGCATGGTTCCTCCCCCTCTGGTTGAGCATGCCTTCATTAGCATTGTGCTGTTGCTCAGCATGACTTGGGGGGTGCAACTGCCTCCTGCTGAATATCGCAGAATAGCGCAATTTCTGACTTGCGCAGGCGCAACCCTATTGCGCATGCACAACTCTTTTGAATATCCAGCCCAGTATCTAAACTTGAAAGTATACTAAATACATTTTATAAAATGTTTCTAGGATTACCAACAGGAACCCCATCTGCATTAGTTAGGGCAGATATTGGACAACTGCCAGTAGAATGCCCGATCCAAAACAGAGCAATTAAATACTGGATAAAAGCATATACTATGAAGGAAACTAGGTTACCTCGTATTTGTATAGAAGAGTCAATTGATTATCTTAAACAAAAAATGATATTTCTTGATTACACAAAGAGCTAAAAAATATATCAAACCATACGGACTGCTGAGCAGTTTGATTGAGATATTTATTAAACCGAAAGAAGTTGTTAATAATGAGATCAAAACTAAAATGAGGGAAATTTGTATTCAAAGAGATTTAGGATTGTGTAAACAATTTAAAGCAAGTCAATGGCTAGCTAAAAACAAAAGAAATCATGAAATGGATATATATTTATTAATAATAATAATAAAAGAACCTAGAAGAAGGAAATTGTTAGCCAGATTCCACTTTGGGTATTTTAGCAGTCAGAGACTATGATATATTTACAAAAAAAAAAGGAACCACACAGAAGTACAGTACAGTAAGTGTAGATGTAATAAATGACCTGATTATATGGTACATCTATTGATTTTATGTCCATTATATGAGGCATATAGGAAACAATTATTGGGAATTTATTTGAAAAATGCTAAACTTGAACTTAAAGATTTGGAAACAAGTTTGCTGAAATCACATTCAAGAGAAGTCTTAGAATCTGTAATCTCATGTTTGAGTATTATTGATAAGTTGAAACTGCATATGAGTGCTCTGGAAATTTAGATAGAATGGAACCCTTAAAGTAAATGGTATTTTGGTACTTTATGTGATAGATGGAAATTGTAAAGGGGCTTTTTAAAATTATAATATAATGATTTTATAAATCAATTAGACTGTTTTAATATGTGTATTTTTGTATCTGCTTGTATCAATATAAATCGTCGAACAATAAAAACTTGAACTGAACTGAACTGTTCTAGGGGGAGGGTCAGGAACATGCAACAAAGATGAGCTCCTAAGATAGCATATGGGGGAGAAGTGCGTCAACAATGTGCTCTCATACAGTGAGAAGGGCTAGTGCTGCTAACAAGAGCCATCCAGAGAAGCCTCTCTGGGCTTCCACAGCCAAATATCATCAGGAAGTGACTTCTGATGTTTCTACAACCTGTGTGCTACAGAGATTGAATTGTGTATCCATTGAAGTGTCAGGATGACATTTCTCTGTGAGACAGACAATAATCTTCCTTGAGAAAAAAGGAGGGAGACATGTGCTACAGCTGTCAGCCTGTGGGCACCAGAGACTGAGTACATCTGTGTGAGAAATACCTGCATTAAGTCTGCAGGTAGCCTGGGAGATGATCGGTTTGTGCTACTGCCCAGTACTAGCTAATACACCAATCAAGGGTTCTGAAGACTGAAACTGAGTGTGAGGTGTGTAGTGCCTGCTCCTTAGACTGATCTGTCCTGTGGAAGAGGAAGAGGGAAAAGCCACTTGCACCCACCTACTTAAGGATTCTCAACTCCAGTGGGTTGCATGTCGGGAGGGGTGCAAACACTGCAAAAATAAAATTTCAGGCCGGGCATACTAAAAGGTACCTGTGCCCGGATCCGAACCCAGCACCATTCCTGCCGCAGCCCTAAACCCATCTACCACACCATTAAAGCAGCTCACCGTGGCTCCACCCCCTACAACTCTTCCATCCCCTCCCACCCCACATTTGGCATGCTCACCCCCCCACATGTGTAGGCATGTAGCGACAGGATGTCACTATTTCACGCACCCCCCATCTGGTCACCCACCTTCCCCAGTCACCCCGATGACAGGCACTGCGATTAAGCTGCCCTTTCTTTAAGCGCCCAATCGTGGTCGCCAAAGTCACAGGATACTGTACATTCTTACCCTCCCCCCAGCATTTGTATTAGGATTAAGCCAGCCACTCAGTGGCACTTTCTTACCCTCCTGCCCCTGTACCCAGCAATTAGTGGCAGTGCTGGGGATTAAACAAGTCACTTACTGGCACTTTCTTATCCTCATCCTAGCAATTACTGGCTGTGCCAGTAATCAAAGCAGCTACTTAGTGCCACTTTCTTACCCCCCAACCAGAAATTAGAGGCAGTGCCAGGAATTAAACAAGCCACTCACTGGTACTTGCTTGTTTGTTTATTTGTTGACTTGCTTGTTTGTTTGTCTCTTTTTAAAAATGGGGTAATAAACCATGAACACAAATCTACATTTTCATGGGTGACCGGGGAGATACATAAAAGTACAAGTAACTTGTAAATACCTATAAGCGTTAAAACATCTAAAACTGTCACATTTGAGCTTATCCATCAAATGAGACTTGAAATTTTACTTAAAAGAATAGTAAGAGCAACTGTTTTATTAAGAATTGGCTGAGGGCATAAATTCCAGTATTCTGCCTCATAACTAAATGATTCCTGACCAATGGCAGAATGTCTAAAAGGGAGTGCCAGCTTATTTGAAGCACTTGACCTTGTGTTATTGTTAACATTAGAAACCAAAAATAGCTCACCTTAGTCCATCACATCCCTATTATTTAATGTTTTCCATAGATCTGATATGGCAAAGAGTTGGCCTGTGCCATTACAAGTTACCATATTGGCTGCATTCACGTGGTCAATTGCAAATAAATCTACCCACGGTGTTGTATAATACATGCACCCTGTTCAGCTTTGTTGTGCTGGCTGAATTACAAATAATACAGTACAGCCTTAATCAATGACAGAAATAACCATGCTGCCAATTTACATGCTTCATCAGAGAGACAGTTCTTTATAAAGCATTGACCATCTAACATACAGCATGCAGCTTTCAGAATGTTACCAATGTGAAGAGAGAAATTGAGAGAATAGTCCAAAGTCAGAACCAAATATTTATAACTGCCAACCATCTCTATCATGTGAGAATCAAGTACCCTTGTCTCTATGTGCTATTTAGCGGCACTGTTCCTACAAGATTTTTTTTAATCATGCTGATTGACATTAAATCAGCCAGATCTGGACCTTAAGGAAATCATTTGCAAAACCAAATTCACTGCAGATCTGTCATTGCCTCTAGAGAGCAGGGCAGTGTCATCTGAAAACAACATAGAAAGGACACACACTATTGGGTAAATTATTCATGTATAGGCTGAAAAGCAAAGGGCGGAAAATAGACCTTTGCTGTACCCCAATAGAGGCAGTTCAATAGAAACATAAAAACATAGAAGGTGACGGCAGATAAGGACCACAAGGCCCATCCAGTCTGCCCATTTCTTTTTCTACCTTATACATGTGCCTTCGGCCTTTGCTCTGTCAATGGCCTATCTATTCATACTCATCTGTATTGCTCTCTTATGCCTAACCCATGCCTGTTTGAAGCCCTGCACTGTATTCATATCCACCACTTCCTAAGGTAGGCCGTTCCATGCATCCACCACCCTTTCTGTGAAAAAGAGCTTCCTTACATTACCCCTTAATCGGCCTCCCTCTAATCTCATGCTGTATCCTCTTATCCTGCTATTTTTCTTATATGGAAACATGTTAGACTCTTTCACTTTGTTAATGCCCTTAAGGTGTTTGAATGTTCAATCATATCACCTGTCTCCCTCCTTTGCTCTAGGGTATACATATTGAACTCCATTAATCTGTCCTCATATGTTTTCTGATGCAGTCCCTGCACCATTTTGGTTGCCCTTCTCTGGACTGCTTCAGTTTGGTTAATGTCCTTGTGAAGGTGTGGCCTCCAGTACTGCATGCAGTACTCCAGATGGGGCCTAACCAGTGTCTTGTAAAGAGGGATTATTACCTCCCTCTTCTGACTTGTGATACCCCTACTAATACACCGTAACATCCCCCTAACCTACTGCTTTAGTGGTTTGCTTGGATGATTTCAGGTCATCAGTGATGATGATGACCAAGTCTCTTTCTTCCCTTGTGACTGCCAGCAACTCCCTTCCCAGCCTATAGGTGGCTTCAGGGTTTCTCTTCCCTATGTGCATGATCTTGCACTTCTTTGCATTAAACCCCAGTTGCCACTCTTCTTACCATTTTGCTAGTTTATCCAGATCTCTTCTCATTCTGCCCACCCTATCTGGATCATCTACTCTGTTGCAGATATTGGCTTTATCTGCAAACAGACAAATCTGACCCTCCAGTCCATCTGCAATGTCACTGATGAAGATACTGAAGAGGACTGGCCCCAGGACTCATCCCTGAGGTACCCCACTTCTGACTTGCATCTCTTCTGACTGTATACCATTTCCCACCACTCTCTGTTTTCTGCCCATCAACCAGTTTGCCACCCAGTTGACCAATTTCTGACCCACTCCAAGCCTACCCAGTTTATTAATCAATCTTCTATGTGGAACAGTATTGAAAGCTTTGCTGAAGTCAAGGTAGGCAACATCAGCTGCCCCGTTCCACCACTCTGGTTACCCAATCAAAGAAATCTATAAGATTAGTTTGACAGGACCTTCCTTTTGTTAACACATGCTGTCTTGGATCCTGTGCTCCTATGGATTCCAGGTGTTGCACTATCCTTTCCTTAAGGAGTACCTCCATAATCTTGCCCACTACTGAGGTAAGACTGACTGATCTGTAGTTCCCTGCCTCCTCCCTCCTACCACTCTTGTGGAGTGGGATCATATGAGCCCTTCTCCAATCTTTTGGGTCATCTCCTGTGCTCAGAGACTCACTAAACAGTTTTGATAATGGCTCTGCTAGTTCCATCCTTAGCTCCTTTAGTACCCTGGGATATATGCCATCAGGTCCCATTGCCTTGTCCACTCTGAGCTTATCGAGCTCTTGTAGGACCCTTTCTTTTGTGAAGGGACTAGTGCTCACCTCCCTCCCCCCTGTGTCCATGGTGCTGAGCTGTGGGCCCTGCCCCACTTTCTGTTCAGTAAATACTGAGAAAGAAGTATCTATTTAGGATAGATGCTTTTACATGGTCCTCCTTCTCACCACGACCCCTTATCTCCTTTCATCTTAGCAATACCCCCTCTGGACTTCCCCTTTCATTAATATATCTATAGAAAGTCTTGTCACCTTCTTTTACTGTCTGTGCTAGTGTTTCCTCGGTTTGGAATTTGCCTGCCTTACTGCCTTCCCTGCTTCTCTTAGGGAAGTTTGGTATGCCTCCCTATCTTCATCCAGCTGTGTTCCCTTATATTTTCTGAAGGCCAGCCTTTTGGCTCTGACCTTTTCTGCTACTGTTTTTGAGAACCAAAGTGGTTTCCTTCTTCTTTTGCACTTCCTTTTCTCTCTAACACAATGGGATGCTGCTTCAAGTATTGCATCCTTAATGGTTGCCCACTTTGTCTGTACCCCCTGACCTGTATTTCTTTTTGCCAGGGCTAGCTTAACTCTGTTGGCCATCTTATCAAAGTCAGCTCCTCTGAAGTCTCATATTTTTGCCTTGCAATGGGATGATTTAGTTGTAGTGGTCAAACTGAACCATACCATGTGATAGTCACTAGACCCCAGGTGACCTTCTACCTGGAGATCTGTGATCCTTTTCCTGTTAGTCAGTACTAGATCAAGGATAGCCCTGTCTCTTGTGGGTTGTTGTACCAGTTGTTTGAGGCCTTCCCCCTGCAGGGAATCCATCATGTGTCTAGTTCTGGCAGATGTTCCTGCTGGTATTGACCAATCTGTATCTGGCATATTGAAGTTTCCCATTATCAGAACCTCCCCTTTAGCTGTTATGTTTTCTATATCTTCTAACAGTAATGTGTCTATGTCCTCCACTGGTCTGGGGCCTGTAGACAACCCCAGTTCTTATGGCTGTCCATTTCCTGTTTTCAGGGTGACCCACAGTTCTTCTGGCTCCTATGTGTATTCTGAATTTCTGTAGCTTTGATATTTTCATTGACATACAGGACCACTCCACCCCCCACCCCTTTTGCACCTCGGTCTCTTCTGAGAAGTACATAGCAGGGTACTGAAGTCTCCCAAGTGTGGTTACTGGTAAACCATGTCTTGCTAATTGCTATTATGTCCAGTTTAGCCTCCATCATTATTGCCTGCAGGTCTGGGATCTTGTTTCCCAGACTGCGAGCATATGTGTACATGATTTTCTATTGGCCAGATTTTGGTATGTTAGTTGTTGGGTGAGGTCTGGCATTTCCCCTGTGCATTGTATGAGGGGCTGGACCTTTTTCTTTACCTGATGATGCAAATGAACTGCAAACATGCTGAACTCCTGTTTGACCACTAGCTGAGGGGGGGAGGGATGTTCTTCCCATTCGACGTATGGGGTGCTGCACCCCTCTCCACATTTGCTAGTTTAAATATTCTGCAAAGACATCAAACTTCTGCCCCAATGCACTGTTCCCTCCTTAGTCAAATGCAGTCCATCAAATTTAAAGAACTTTCACTCCCAAAACTGTTGCCAGTTCCATACAAATTTGTGTCCTTTTTCCTGGCATCACCCCTTGAGCCACATGTTTAGCTCCTCTATCGCCCCTTCTCTGACCTTCCATTCATTTGCCCCCCCTCTCAGACTGGCAGGATCTCAGAGATGCTGGATGAAATGGATGATAGTTTGTCACCCAGCCTGGTCAGGTGTTCCTTGGTCTCCACATCTGACCGGCTGGCGAGATTATTAGTCCCTATGTGTACCAGGATGTCAATGTTTTCTCCTGCTTCCTGAACAATTTTAACAATGTGGTCAGTGTCTCTCCACGCTGATGTACCTGGGAGACATCTGACCATTACCCCTGGCTGGAGATAGGTATCAACTCCCAGAATCATGGAGTCTCCTATGATCAGAAGTTTTTTGGATTTCCTTTTTGCTTTTTTTGTTTTGGTTCCTGTTTTGAGTGAGTTTTGTTGTGCTAGCTCCTGTGCTGCAGTGTCCTGCTCTGCAGTGTCCTCTGCCCCCTTTGTTTGATTTGGAGATAATTTGGACTGGCAGAAACCAGTTTCACTCTCTGGAATCTACCACCCACATAATATCAGAACCATTCCTGAACATCAAACTAGAAGCCAAATGTATCCAGCTTGGACAGCAGGCAACCATAGTCCACGAGGTCAAATTCTTTTGATAGATCCAAAAACAAGGCTACTACCATGCATTTGATGTCCAAGGCCTTATATAAGAATTCAATCAGCACCTGAAGAGAAGTGTGGGTTCTACAGCTTGCCTAAAAGTCATATTAAGCCTCAGATAAAGACCGCAGACACCCAGATGCTCAACCGCCTGATCGAAAACTATCCTTTTGAGGACCTTGAATATCACTGGTAGGAGGGAAATGGGGAAGTAATTATCAATCACCATGACATCTCTCCCCTTTAGTATAGGGACCACAGTTGTCTGCATATAAAAACATGGAAGGTTATCCACACACATGGATAAATTAAACAAGATATTGGGTATTTCCTGGATGGACCATAAAGTCATAAAGCATTTGGAAAAGCCTCATCTCTATGAAGTGTAAACCCTCACTTGATTTAATCACCATTTTGTCTAACTGCTAGATCACATTAGGTGTAACCTTTTTAGAATTAGAACTTCATGTGCACTGTCAGAGACAGGTTCTTTCCAAGAACTCTGTCCACACTGGTACCAGGTTTCACAGCCTTTCAGATGCCTGAATGGGCACCTTGATATGTAGCTTCCACCCAACTTGACTTTCCTTCAGGGGATCTTTAGGTCAGAATTCCACTACAGCCACTGCTCACACAGTACAATGACATTCAAGGGAAAATGACCCACCTCTTTAGTCACAGCTGAGAACACGTTGCTTTGGATACAGTAGCTTAGTAGTCTGCCTCTTCAGAGATGGATAATGGACTTGTCAATTATCCCAGGTTATCTATACCTTAAAAACTCAGTCACAGAAGGCATGACATATAAATAACTTAATATGACACAACACTTACATATGGTGCAGGATTAGACACACTAAAGACTATGGGGAATTTAGTAGACTACAGAAATGGAAAACAAAACATTTGAAAAGATAGAATTTACACAGAACAACCAAACTAAGATCTAACTACATTTCTAAGTAGATTTGGAAGCTGTCCCCCAGCTGGGATCTAATGAGACTTAGCAGCCTGGACAGTGATGGTGATGCTTCTGAAATCCCAAATAAGACTGCCTTTCATCAGAGAAATACAGTCAGAAATACCCATGGCAGACCAGACACTTTTCCCACATCATCTGCTGGACCTTTATTGACCTCTCTGACATCATACTCTGGACATTTCTTTTCAACTGTGGAGACCTCCTCCACAACATAATTAGTCTGAAGTGGTTGTGTGTTGTCGGACTCTGTCTTATTGTTATCATGGACAGCTGCTCAGCAGAAAGCATTTAACATTGCTTTAGAAACTGTTTATACCCAGAATATAAGGGTCTTTAGAAAAAAGGAACTCTGCTGTCCTTTTGTTGTTACTCAAAAAAAAAAGCATCATTAGATGAAGGGCACTTGGCGGTCTACACCCTACTTGATGTAGCCTGGGACAGCAAATTTGAAAAAAAAAAACATGTAATCTCAGGTCCCCACATACCGTCCACATCAACTATAATATTCAACAGAGAAAGGAAATAAAATTTAAAACAATTGCCAGGGTAATACAGGCACTTACCACTTTTTCAAACTTGTGATCAGTAGATTTCATAAAGTATTTGGAAACTTTGCAAAAGAAGTCAATAATACAATAAAGTCAATAAGAAGTGGAGCCAGCCATGATGCAATGCAATAACTAGCAGTAAATAACATTATCACAAAATACTACATGACAAAATGGCTTAATTGACATTGAACTACATTGTTCCCTACAACATACTGCAGCATTTTGCATTATATTGCAGTATTACCGTGTTCCATCCTCTCTGACACTGCTGCAGATTAACACAAATATGGAGCTCATTTCAGTCTCTGTGGTGTTTCCAGAAACCTGTGTCATATGCCTTTTATCTATTTAATAAACTAGTTAAGGTATTTCATGGATTTTTAACATTTGAAAAATCAGATTTTTATCTATTTAGATAAAAAGTCACCTTTGATCTATAATTAGATTGCATCTGTTACACATTTCCTTAGATAAGCACAATGAGTCAGTATCTTTGTTACATAATATGTCTTTCCAAAGTTTATCTCTAGTTACCATTTTTGATCCTTGAGTATAAGCCACTCCTGGTTGTTACACTTAACCCACATGTTTCTTTTTGGTTATGTTTTGTCATAAATTGAATTAGATTAAGTGGAGAAAATCTAATGACATATTTGCATCAGAGATACAATCCATCAGAGACCAGGCAATCTTGTTAAGCTCCTCTCTGAAAACACTAATGTTTACACTTTTTAGACAGCATGTCTCAGTTACTGTAGGAAGAGCTTTCTGCCTCCTAGCATTCTAGTGACATGGTCACTAATAGTGTCCAACAGGGAGTCAGAACATTATACCCAGTAAACTCTAGTGATCCTTTGTAACCTGACTTATATTTACATCTATAAGGCAATTCTATAAGTTGAGACAGGCCAAGGTCATGAATTAGGACCTTTCATTTTCAGACATTTTATCTAACCGATTAACATTGATGTCACCCCAAATTACTAATTCATTGTTAGCCCTCATTTACTAAAAATCTGATTAAGGGATAACAACCCATTTTCAGCATTCCCTTGCAGATAGTATTATATACAAATCATTAACTTTTTAACTCCTCCCAGCAGCACACCAACAGTCAAATAATCATATGGGCAGTACCTTTGTCTCAGCAGTCATGGAAGTCATGAAAGTAATGGATTCTGTGATTTTCCCAGTTCTATAAAAATATTATAATTTTTGGCATTTCCTTTGATAGACCTATGATTGTTAACATTTCCATTAAAACACCAGAGTTATTGTTGCTTGCAAATAGCAGACACATAATTCTGTGCCTCACCACCACAAGGCACTTGGTCACCAGTTAAACCCAGTGTTGGATTCTCAGACTTGCAGGTGAGCCCTGTTTTTCAATATCGAAGCACAATATGCTGCCTTATGCCACTGGGTTAGCCAAACAATGAATGTTATCATCAGAAAATGTATTTATCTTAGTAGCAGCAAGAGTATCCTGGACATACAGTACATTAAATCTCCTTCCCCTTTTTACCTACCCAGTCTTCCCGAAAGCAAACTAGTTTGTGATTTGTATTCAACTATTATTTATAGAGGAAGACAGCCAAGTCCCAGAAAGGCTGACCACATCAAAATGATTGACTTTAATCCAGCTAACATTTTCATTATGTTTTGCCAGTATGTTATAGACATTTAGATGAACAAAAGAAATTGATCCTTTTTGAGTCTGTGGCTGAACAGATAGATCTGATACCACAACAGGGCACAGATTTGATTAAACATTACTGGAGAGCAATAATAATAAGAGTATTAAAGTGATTGCCTTTTCCTGACCCTCTGTTACCAGCAACTTGATTCACCCTTGCCTGATTAAAATCCTTGTTGTGCACATTATATACCATTGTACACATTCTGAAGTGTTGTTGTGTGCATTCTGAACTGTTGTTCTGCACAATTCAAAGATCATAAAATTTTACATTTCTCATTCACCTCACACACACACACATACACACACACACACACACCTACTTACTAAGCAGCCAGTGCCCAGAGTTGTACCTTTTAGGTTGCAAATGTCTGTAAATGAGATTTTGATCATAGATGATATCATCAGAACAAAGAAATGGCATTTTTTTTGTTTCACTGGGGTGGGGGCAGTGTCTGCCACTCCTGTGTAAAAGAACATATACTATAAAGAATAAAATATAGATAGACATACACAGCTCATCCTGTGCTTCCATCTCAGGGTTGAGATAACAACGTGGACCTCTCAAACTTTGCTCTGGAGGTCCATGTGATGTTCTGTACCCCTTGATGGAAACACATGCTTGTGTGTGCTCAACCACAGCAGACCACCATGACTGTCTCAGAATCACCAGAAAGAAATCTTGGAATGTCAACCAAAAGAAACCCTTACAAGACACTTGGGAAACAATATGTCAAAAAGTAGGTATACCTTTATATATTTGCAATGAAAGTGGCAAAAAACCTTGACATAAAAGTTCTGAAGGCATGTAAGTTGATTTTTTCACTTTCAATAAACTGTCCAGGGGAGCACCCTTGGAGCGTAATGGAAGAATAAAGTCAATTAAAAATCATCGAAAGGAGTAGGATTAATTTAAGTTTCAGTGAATACAAAAGAAGTATTCATTATCTCTAATTTTACAAGGCCTTTTCACAGGACATACTCTCCCACCTACTACAAGTTTACGAGGAGGCTTATGAGGATGGTGATTTGGAGGCTTCTATGCAGGAGGCCTTCATTTAAGTTCTCCCCAAGCCCAGCTGAGGCCCTACTTAAGTTTTCAATTACTGACCCTTTTTTTGTTAAATGTTGATTTACAGATTCTTGCTAAGGCCTTAGCTCTTAGCTCTTAGGCTGGGCTGTCTTTCCTTGAACCATGTCTGTAAAGTCCAGCATATGAGCTCCACATCTCAGGGAGGCATGAACCCTGCAGATCTGGCCTCCATGGACGCAGAGAAAGCATTTGATAGGGTGTTGAGGAACTATCTGTATAAAATCTTAGCTAGGTTTGGAATCGCAGATAAATTTATTAAATGGATAAAAGTATTATATTCACATCCCACTGTGTGGGTTCATTCGTCTGCATTTTCCCTTCTTTTTAATTCATATTTAGACCTCCTGATGCAGTGTATTAAACTTAACCCACTTATAGAAGGCATTTCTTTTGAAGCAAACCAATACAAATTATCAGTTTATGTGGGCAACATCCTTCTGCAGCTCATTAATCTGGCCACCTCACTTAAAATGGCTGTAGTAGGGATTCAGCATTTTGGTTCAATTTCCCTGTATAAACTAAACACAGCCAAAACACAAGTTTTGCCCCATAATAATCATGTAAGAAATGCTGTTATTGTTGACATGGGACTTTGCTGGCCACCTAGTAAAATCACTTACCTTGGTAGCCACCTTGCTTCTTCTACTACTAGGTTTATGCAAAATAACGTTTTGGACTTGCCCCATAAAGTTAAATTGGACTTAGACCACTGAAAAGGGCTACCTATAATGTTGTGGAGTAGGGCTAGTATCCTTAAAATGAACATATTACCTCATCTGCTCTATCCCATTAATATGTTGATAGCAAAGCTCTCCTTGCAGTGGTTCCACAACCTTCATACTGTGCTTTCATCCTTTCTGTGAAAGGAGTGGAAGCCTAGACTCTGATTCCTCAAACTGACAGCATCCAAAAATGGTGGGGGCTTAAATGTGTCTGATTTTCTTGGCTACTTTCATGAAGCACAAAGCACAAAGTTTTTTTGGTGGACTCTTCCAATCAACAATGGTGGACTATAGAGGAAGTCTTACATCACCAACAAGGCATTAACCCACGGGCTCTTTTCTATATCACATGTGCTACCCTTCCTAAACCCCTAAGAGATACTCCCATTGGTATATCTGTTCAGATATAGAACCAATTGCAACAGCTCTGAAAATACTCACTGAGCGACCCATTTGATCAACTACTCTGGTTAAATCCCAGTCTCATAATAATGGGGAAAACACTTAACAAAGTCATAGGCCAAAAAGGAACTTTAGCTGCGATTCAGCTAGATAGCTGAGCTGCACCACACAAGAGGTGGCAAATCTCTACCACAACAAGAGAAAGCAAAAATGAGGTGCACTCAAGAAAGGATGGAGACACTTCAATTACACCAAGTGATTTTTACTTAGAGCTCCAATAATTTACAGAAAAGTGCATATAGGGATAGATTTCTTGTAGCAGTGTTCTCCTAGCACCTCAACTCAATGAGTCTTCCAGAAGACTCATTGAGTCAAGGTGCTAGGGGAACGCTGATGCCAAGAAATCCTGTCACATTTGCACTTTGCTGCAAATTATTGGAGCTCTAAGTAAAAATCACCTCGTGTAGCTGAAGTGTCTCCATCCTTTCTTGAGCATACCACTTAAAGTCACTTGGCAACACAAGGGCATCATTCAAGTTTCCAATTTATGCCAGGGCGAAACTTGGATTCCCTTTCCTACTCTCCAACAGACCTATGGGTTAGCTGAAAGGGATAACTTTTTCAGCTATCAGTTCCTTCATTTAATCCAGAAGAAGTTGGGACCAGTGACTCTGGAGACAACCCTAGGTATTACTGTACTGGGGTTGTGGGAGCTCAGTATTAATTGGTACATCATTTCTACTATTTATCAGGCACTCACAAAGGCATGGACTTATTTATAGAGATGGCCTTCCTCCTAAATATTGCCCAGAGGCATTAGATTGTAGACTGGACAAACAGCAATGGGATACTATGTGGCAAAATGTACATTGTTACATTAAATATGACAGTTACCATTTTACTCAATTTAAAATTATTCATGCTATTTATAACATGCTGCAGAATTTAGATGGATGGGGGCTCCTACACCCGTCCAAGTGTACCAGGCATAAGTTCAAGGAAGGCACTCTTTTACACATTTTATGGGATTGTTCTAAGGCCCAACCTTTTTGGCAGTGGATAATACACACCCTAGATACCATCCTGGGCTTACATGATGCCTACACTAAGGAGAGATGCCTTTTGGGGATGGACATCTAGACCCTCATGAGCAGTAGGCATCACCATTTTGCTCTGAATACTATGGTTTTTAAGAAAATCATACCATAATACTGGACGGATCAGTCTGTTCCATTTTTGCACAATAGCATAAAGAAATGCTAGAGATTTTGTGGATAAAGCACACACTGGCTTCTATGAGACAGTGCTACCAATCTTATGTAAAGATCTGGGGCCTGTTGGATGCCTGGTTGTCCTCCTTGCCACAATATTCTTAGTATCCTTAGTGACTGCACACATGTGTCTTTCATGGATGCTATTTTTCCTTTTCTTTAAAATTACTTGGGGTAAGTTGTGGGGCAGTAGGGGGTAGGCGGGATGGGGGTATGGTGGAAGGGCATAGCATTGGGGTGCATATTCACTATTACAATTTTGTATGTTCTTGCATGCTAATGTGTATTTGCCATCAACTTTTTCAATAAAGTTTACGAAATGTAAATAAAAAGTATTAATTATCCAGAATCATGCCAAAGCAGTTCCCCCAACAATCAGGATCTGGCTGTTAGTACTGTGGATTACAGATATGCCAAATTTGCATTCAGTGAATGTGCCAAAAATCCTGCAGTTCATACAGCAGAAAGTCAATCCAAAGGATCTTGTTTTCATGTGCCGCTTTGACTTCATGATGCAATACGTTTTACAAGGAGCACATACTGAGCATGTCCAAGTCATTGGCAAGCCACATGGCATGCAGCAGGCAGTCATCCATGCTGGAAGAAAAGAACTCCTTACACTGCATACATCTCAATGCCATTTTCAGCTCTCTTTCTTATAGGGTAAGGACCTGGCTACTGAAACACACTTCTTGTATGTCAAAAAGAGTGCCTTTTTTATCAGAAAAGCTTAGAAATCATCACAGAATTGTGGATGATCTCCATGACACATTACACCCTAATGGACTCAAAACACAAAGATCTAAATTCACTCAGTTGTAAATGGGAGCAAGACCTAGGTCAAAGCATTGAAGAAAAAAACTGGAAAGAAATTCTAATCTCCTCACAAAATGGAATAATATTCACTAAACAGCAACAAATACAATGTAATGTATTACACTGCATGGAATAAACTCTCACTAAACTCAATAAAATGAACACAAAAGTTATAGACAGATGCCCCGGGTGCCTTAATAACCCACGCTCAATGCTTCTTATGTTTATAACATGTCCTAAGCTTAGAATTTATTGAGAAAGGATTCGTAATATTTTATCTTCCATATTAGGGAACAATAAACAACAGAGCCAAGTTTGATATCTCTATCTCAGTCTGCCCCTATACATCATACTGAATTAATCTATTTAGGTATGGCCATAACCAAAAAAAATGCATTTTGTTCAAATGGAAGGGCAAAGAACCATCTGATTTGTGCATGTGAAAACATTTTAGAATAGATTCACTGCAGACTGAGAAAATGCATTATTATCGTCAAAAAAATTGTGATGCTTTTGATAAAATCTGGTGCCCCTTTAGAAAGGTTGCTGAGCAAGAAAGTTTACAAAGGAAAGTATCCTCACATTAGATAAAACGGTCTTCTAGCTACAGTACAAAGTAAGTAGCACACTGTATCTGATTTTTGTTTTCATAATCATGCTTTCTGCTTGTATAAAAATTTGTTTTAAGGAATCATTCAGTGAATAAAAAAATATTTATGAAGGGTTTCGTGGTAGTGTACTAGTCTGATACCTGATGTTAATTTAACCTTTTCTGATTTCTGCACTATGTCTATTCCAATTGTTAATTTTCATGCAGCCTTTGGGAAATTTCATCAAAGAGTTACAATGGCCTTTGCTTACATGGGGAAGTACATAATTGATAGCAGAAAAAAAGGCTTTTGAAAAAGCTAGTAAAACAAATAATTTATTTATTCTGGCATGAACACAAAATTACTTAGAATCCGTCTGAACTGAAGTTAAGAATTGCTGAACAGTAATATTTTAAATCCAATATTTAAGCTTGTAAATGCAGACCCAAAAAGTTGTGGAAATTAAAAGAACAATGATTTTATGCCAATTAATAAACACCAAAAAATCACCACCATCAAATCAAAGCTACAGTAACAAATTCAACAACTCCAATTCATTCTTTCCCTAGAACCTTTATCTATCTATCTATCTATCTATCTATCTATCTATCTATCTATCTATCTAAAATGTTTCACCAGAAAAGACATACTAAGCTGGTAACATGTCATTTCCAGATGCATCCTGGGGGAATGGGGAAGAGCAGTATTTAGTACATGATGTGCAAGTGAAAATATGCAATGTAAGGTGCAGTTGTAATAAAAAAAGTACAGTAAAACACATACAATAAAATACACATAAATAGCAGTGTGCAGTCACAATTTACAGACAGAATATTCAGAGCTACACATAATAAACATGAAGGATAATGCAAATTAAGATACAAGTACTGTACAGTACAGAGAACAATGCCCAATATTAACAGATTGCCACAGCCACCCAGATTGCTAAAGTATGAGCTAACAAAGCCAATGCAGGAGGTAGGCTTAGGGGCAGAATATTACCAAATAAGATTAACTGACTAAGGCACAGTAGCCTGAGGTAGTAGCTGTTCACAGCTGCAGAGACAAGGGGGGCATCAACAATGTAGGAGGAGGGAATATAAGGATCAGAGAACAGGAATAGTTGCAGAAGTGGTGGCAAAGTCATGAAGAAGAGATATGAGTGCAGAGAAGGATGATGCTGAGTGGATAGACAAGTGGAGGGAGGTCCAGAGTTTAGGAAAATGATATGAGGAGATAGCTTGCTCCATGGAAGTTTTACTTGTGGAAGGGAGAGGGAAAGGGATGCAGTGTTCCAGAAGGAGGGGATAAGAAAGAAGGAAAAGATGTGGGAGAGAGCCAAATCTGAATTTTGAGGTGAAAGCAGCACAGTGTATGAGGCATCTAGAATTGAGGGAAGGGAGGAAGAGTGAGGCGCAGAGAGAGTAGTGGTGTGTACAAAGAGGGCAGTCCAAGGCAAAGCAACAGAAAGGGTGGAAGAGGGGTTCTAGTCTGGCAACGGTGGGCTTTGGGAGTGACAGTGTAGACAATGTCACCATAGTTGAAGATAGAAAGTATCATCTTCATGACTAGCTCCCTGCAGGCTGGGATAGGGATTCTGGCTTTTCTCTATACAGCACTCACAGTTTGGAGTGAAGCTTATGTGGGATAGCATCAATGCATGCCAAGAAGTCAAGATGCCAGTCCAGCTAAACCCCAAGGTACTTAAAGGAGGGGACATTCACAAACACAGTATAATCAAGAGTGTGAAGGAAGAGGAATGAAGAGAGTCTGGCAAGCATCTGCTGGGAGTTAAAGGTCATGGAGACAGTTTTCTTGGCATTCAGGAACAGAAGGTTTGAATGGAACCAATGCTAAACACTGTCAAAATCCTGTTGGAAATGGACAGCAAGGTTAGCATTAGAGCATCCAGAAGCAAACAGCACAGTGTTATTTGTGCACATGTGGATGGACATAGAGGAACAGGAAGAGGGGAGGTCATTTAGGAATACAGAGAAAAGTATGGGGCCCAGGACAGATCCTTTGGGGGGGATGCCTGATCATGTAGGGAGTGGAGGGGAAAAGATGTCTCCAATATGGATAGGTTGTGACCTGCCCTGTAAGTAGGAGCAGAACCAGCTGATTGAGGAGGCAGAGAACCCTGCTGCCTTAAGTCTGTCCTGGGGGAAGGTGGTGTGACACAATGTTGAAGGCTTTGGCCAAGCCAACAAAGATGGTGGAAGTCATTTGGGCCTGGTCCATACCAGACAGGAAGGAATCTGAGCTGGAGAGGAGAGGAGAGGAGAGGTAGATGTGGAATGGGACATCCTGAAACCAGTCTGGAAGGGAGTGAAAAAGGAAAAGGAGTTGAGGAACAGGGTTAGTTGTGAGAGGACAAGATGTTCTTGGAACTTGACCAGTGTGGGAAGAAGGGAAATGGAATGACAGTTTCCAGAAGCAGAAGAATCACCCCCTTTTTGTAGGGGGATGAGAATAGCCTTCTAGGCATTGGGGACAGAGGTGGAGGAGAAGGAAAGGTTACGGAGGGACATAGAAAAGTCTATGGCTGGTGCAGAGAGATACAGAGGCTTGATCTAGGCTTGTACCCTTGTGGGAATTAAGAATTGCAAAGTCTTTTAGAGAGGCTGATGGAGAGGTAGGTGAGAAGAAGAAGAAGGAGTGTAATGGAAGAGGGAAGGGTGAGGAGGAGGATTGATAGGGAGCTGGTGGTGAAGAAGGAGTTGAAAGAAGCAGCTTTATTTGAAAAATATAAGGAAAAATGTGAGCCCCGGGAGGTGGACAGCCTGCTGAGGGAGGAGGAGGATGGAGCATCCCAAGGACTGATCTCTTCCTCCAGGGGGGAGGGTGGGGAAGCATCTCATGCTTGGCCAACCTCTGGTGGGAACTGAGGTTTGAAAGTTGCTGCTCTAGTCCTTCAAGAGGCATGCCAGATGTCCGGCGCTTTGTGCACCACCACCATGTCATGGCACTACATGCTTCCCCAGGGATCAGCATTCACAAAAATCACCAGCCAATCAGAAGGATGTCTGCCCTCTACCAGACCCAATGCAGATCACTGAGGCACTCTCCCAGATCACAAACCAGTCTCCATTAGGGAAGCACCTCTCCCCAATGGCCCCACCCTCGGGGGTAAGCCAGGGTTCACTCTGGAGGGTAAGTAAGTCCGGGGAGATGGGGTCTGGGTGTTAACACCAACTGAAGGTAGCTGGCTGGTGACAAAAAAAGGAAAATAACAATATTGAAGGTATACAGTTACAAAACAAAAAACATAAATTAAACGTCTTTGCAGACAATGCCTTGGTATTATTTAAAAGTACCGTTTCTTCATGTAAGGCCATAATAGACCTGAATACATATTCCAGACTTTCAGAGTACTGGTTAAACACTTCAAAAGCAATAGCATCATCAATAGCAAACATATCTGATACACCTGAAATAAACTTTATGGTATAAAATTTGATGCTAAAATTAAATATCAGAGTATTTGGTTATCATATAATTTGGCAAATATTGTATTTTAAACATACTGTAACTATTGTTACTGTTGTCACAATGGATATTTTAAGATTACGGTCATCACAGTGGAATAATAAACCAATCAGAGAGCAGCTTTCACAGTGCTACTGACATCACAATGCATAGTGCAGCACTGAAGCCAGCTGCTAAACTCAAATAAAAAAACATCAAAATCTTCAAACAAGTTGCAGATTTAAAATCTATAACTTGTAAACTGCTGTTTTGTGTATATGTGTGTGTGTATATATATATATATATATATATATATATATATATAGCAAAATATACAACTGTCGGTCTCAAAGAAGGTAATTTATCAACACTTGTGAGTGGGCAGGACTTTCATAACTGACTTGTGGCTTTGCCATCCATGACTGATTGCCCTTCCCCCTCATGCTTGAAGATAAATTGCATATTTTGAGTCATATAATATTTATGAAAAAATAAATAATCTAGAAAGATGGGAGAGCTCAGAAAATGCTCATAGTGATCATATTTTGTGATTAGTCCAAGCGCTGCATGAAACAATTTTGTAAAGCTGGTTGATTAAGTTAAAAGAACTATGGTTAAAGTTTTATGAAAGGCAGCAAGCCCAATGACAGTTTGGGAGAAACTAGACATGACTCAACAAAGGGGAGGTTTTGGTTGCTCCAACCCTTAGTTATAATTTAAACAAAACGTGCCTATCAATAGGTAAATCCATATAATAAATCAATAACAACTAAAGAAAAATAATTATATAATCCAGTTTCTGTTATAGGAAAAATATATGAAAGGGAAAATGGAAGATATTTTTTGTAATGAAGAAAAATATTCACAAAGAACAACACAATATAATTCATCCAATTTGGGAGGCCTGTTAAATATGGAACAAGATAAATAGAAAGTACCATAGTTGTTCATATCAATAACAAAGAAGGATAATCTGGACTACTAATCTAAAAATATAAAAGAGCGTTTGGAAAAATAATCAACATAAATTAGAATGATTCAGTAAACGATTTAGAATTTTTGGATATTGAGTTTTTAAACCAAAAATTAAAGGAAACCACAATGTAAGACATGAAACAAGTTAGCATATAATAAATGAAAAAATAGGTTACATAAAACAAATATCCAACGCCAAAACAAAATAGTCAACTTGAAAGAATGCATTACAAAATAGAAAAACATTTTGAAGGAATATCAAAAAAAGTGTTTTGGAAAATCTGTCAGAAAATTATCAATATTATGAGTGACAAACCAAAACCTTGTAAAAACAAATAAATCATGAGAGAAGGAACTTGGAAAGAAACGATGGAGGGAGTATGGGAAAACAGACCTATACAACAACAGCAAATAAATTATAATTAAACGCAAAAAAATAAATCTATCCAGTGTAAGATTTTAACAAAGGTATATATAACACCAAGCAAGCATGGATGTGATCAACTCAGGGAATTAAATCACGTGTTGTGGGCTTGCCTCAAAATTCATTATTGGTAGAAGGCTACCTATAAAGAAATGCATGAAATTATAGGAGTGAAATTTCTGTTTGATATGGAATCATTAGTAATGAATGATTTTTCTGAGACTAATGAAAATAAAACAATATTTATGATTATTGCTTTGGTTACAATGGCAAGAAAAACAGAAATATTTAAACAAGAAATGCTAGTGAAATATCAATTTTCTTTATTTTTTTCCCCTCCTCCCTCCCACAGCACCCCTTCCCTTCAGGAGACACCCTATGGCCTGATCAGTCCCCGCTCACCTACTTGGACCTCTGGTGCAGTCCATCCTTCATGGAACCATGGTTATACCCCCCCAGGTGGATACAGTGTCTGGGCCCTTCCACTCCGACGTGTCTGTCTTTCATTGGGATGCCATCACCAGGGCCGGTAGAGGCTTTGGGGATCAAAGCCTGGTGCTGTTTCTACTGGGAGTGCTGTGGGGTGTTTTTCCAGTATTCTCAATGTGCTGTATGCCCCAACATCAAGGCACTTGAGCACCGAGTTCCAGCACGTCAGCCCTGTTTTGGGCTTCAGTCTTATTGTACCCCGGGTTTCCACTAGAGGTCAGACAAGAGCCGAGTTCTAAATCCCCTTTCCCCCCCGGAGAAGGTGAGCAGTCCCTGTGATGCTCAAGCCTCAACCACCCGGCCGGTCCTCCAGCTCTCAGTTCCTTTTCTGAACCCGGGTCGCTGGTGTCACAAGGGGAATTCCAACTGCTGTGCCAGTGGGCTGGGGAAATACCAGTTTTCAATAAACAAGGTTCATTAAATATATTCAAAGACACCGTTCTATTTGAAAGACTATTAGACATTACAGATACCACTGAAAATTATTTAAATTGGATTAAAATCCAGAATTTACTGCCATGAAGATTAAAGTTAAGGGAAAAAGATAAATGAGTAGTATACGAGACATCTTTAGAGGATAAAAAAAATGATTCAGATGCTGTTATATGTTTGTGGTGAAATCACACAAATGTTAGTGTATATTATATGTAAAAAATATAATGAAAGTACTAATTTAATTAAATATGTTTAAGGTTATCCATCTTACAACTGTAGGGATTTGAAAGCATTAAGTATATGTAAAATGCAAAATGTTCAAAATTATTTGAATTACCAAAGTGCACTGTTGGATATTAAAAAAGTATTACAAATCTAATGTACAGTATAAAAAATGGCACTGCTCTATTCTTCTCAAGGAAGAAAATAAAGGGACTATTATAATTTAATTCTAAACTCTGATATCTTGCAAATATGTGAACATTGTGCTGCATATTGTTTAATTAACTTTATATTTATTGTCTAGTATCATGGAAATACTTGGAAAAAATATGTAAGATTATCTGCTACAGTGGTTCCCAGTGCTATGTTTCTTCTTGTCTAGTCATGTCAGTTGGCACCTTCAGACATGAACTGTCAAGAATGGACACGCCCATCACTCCTAATTGTTTAATTGCTATGTGTTTGCTATCATTGGGCCCTATGCACAAAAAACAAAAGTGCCTATGCGCTGCGAATCCAAGGCACATAGGCAACCCTAAGATAGAATGCCACACAGCAGGGGTCTCACGGATCCTTGGCTGCATTAACGAATGGTGCACAAGACAGTTACACACTAGAACCCCCTGCCGCATGGTCAGCAACATGCCGGGGTGGGCAGGAGGCATGTCGGGGCATGCTTGCACTATGTACCATTCACAAAGACAAGTAGTGATGCTCACAGGGGGGTGAAGGAGGGCACAGGTAACTCTTGTAAGATCTGTGTGCACACAGACTCCCACCCGGTACAGGCTGCCGGTCTCAAACCCTCTCCCTCAACAGCAACCCCGCCCCTGTCCCATATGCCAGTGACTACCCCTCACCACACATAAGTGCCCCATCGCCAAAGATAGATGTAACCCACCATCCACCACACATCAGTTCCCTGTCCTCATCAGATAGAGGTAACCCACCCTCTGCCACACATCAGTGCCCCTTCCCCGTACTTGTTGTACACCCCCCAACCTGTGCCATGTCATGATGTCAGGTGCCTGGAACAACGTCATCTGACCACCCCCTGATGCCCAATCCCAGGTTCTCTGGCCACAAATTGGTGTTCAGTGGCCCCCCACTACCCCTCGGCACTGACACCACCACCCCTTCCACCCCTGTACCTGCAGGGTGGTGCCATGGCTCTGGATGGCCAGTGGCACAGCCCTCCATACACCTCCATGCCCACCAGCCATCCAACTGATGCTAGGAACATGCTGCTATAAGATCGCATTCCCAGTATTAGTTTGATGGCTGGTAATCAGAGTGTGTGAGGCTATGCCACACTAAGCCGTCTAATTTCCAGCACTGGCATGCAAGTACAGGAGTGGGAGGGGTTGTGTTGTTGGTGGAGTGGGGGCTACTGAACAGCAAATGTGCAGCTGGAGGGGCAGGGATCAAGAGTAGGGGGGTGGTCAACCAGTGTTGTTCTGGGCATGGGACATCACAATGTGGCACAGGTTGTGTGTGCGTGTGTGTGGGTGTACAACCAGTACTGGGATGGGGCACTTACGTGTAGCAAGGGGGGACACACACAGATGGGGATGGGTCACAGCTGTGTGTTGGGGTGGGTTGGCATACAGGACCTGAGCTAGTGCTTAGCTGTGGGGGGGAGCAGAACTGTGATGGGGGTGCCATGAGCTGGGTATCGGGCACGGGGGAACACTGAACAACAGGGCATGGCCGCACAGTCCCGGGTGCCTGCGATAGGTATTCATGCACCCGGACCTGTGCCTTCCCACGAGGGGATCCACTCTGGGACCCAGGACGGGAATCCGATTGGCTGCCCACCTGCATCCGCTACTCTTCCCCCTGTTGCCCTGTGCATTACTGTGTGCTGGTGGGGTGGGGCTGTAGACAGGTGCCCTGTGGGTGCATGCGGTAATGAATACTGAGCACCCTGTGCCTGTCCAGGGCCACATAACTACATAAGTGGGGTATGCGCCTCTGTTGCATACTTTCTGTCCATTAGTGCATAGGCACCTTTGTGTGTACTTTACTCAGTACAACATGTCAACAGTGTTACAACATAACTAAACAAGAAGGAACCTGACACTGAGCACCACTGAGAATTTTATTAACACTGTTTTTCCAGACCAAAAACATGAATTCTTTTCTGGCTGCTCATGACCAACTGAAGGTTTCAGAAATATGTGTCTATTGGATGACTACACAGGTTATCTCCATGCTGAATAGGGGAGTCTGTGATGTCAGTATTTAAAACCTGCCACGCGCTGCTCCCGATATTGAAAAAACAACCTGAGAAGCCAGTGGTGCTTTTAGCTATATTAACAACATATAAAAAAAATCACTGTACACATCAATAATAAAAAAAAAAGACACACACCCAGGTTATTGTTGGCTATTTCTAATTTATTCAACTGTAAAAAGCATTATTAAATCATGTCCTATCTCTTTTAAAGAGAGTTTTAACAAACAACTGTAGGGCTTTTCCTGCTGCAGTAGGATTGAGGTGGAGGTTACTCTGTTTTGATCCATTAAATCAATTTCAAATAACTTAACTCCCCCAAAGGCAATTAAACTATCATGTTTCAAACCATAACTTTCAAATCTTGGGCTGAATCTGCATGTATTCACCTGATTGTACAAAATATATCTAATTTCGAATCATACTCAGCAGCCCCATGTAGGACTTAGTCCAAATGCTCAGAGGATGTACTGTAAAAAAGGGAGGGGATGTCAAAATGAAAGGAAAGGAAAGGAAAGGAAAGGAAAGGAAAGGAAAGGAAAGGAAAGGAAAGGAAAGGAAAGGAAATGGAGTTTAAATGTAGGAGGGTGGAAGAGGGTCATGGGTTTGGGGGGAGCAGAAGAAAAAGAAGGCAGTGAAGAAGGAATGAAGGAAGGAATGGAAAGGGTAAGAGGAAAAGGAAAGGGTGAGGAGAAAGTGGAAGGAGGAAGGTGGAAAGAGAAATGGGACATAATCAAAATATAATAACCGGCTTCCCTTTTTTCCCATAAGGAAACCGTGGCGTAATTTGCCATTATAAAGGAGTCTTCTGGCAGCAAAACATGCACACCATTACCTTGCTGTGCACATGCTCATAGCAAGCGCCACCACTCAAGACACTGACCACTTCCATCTCTCCCAAAAAACAGCACTCACGAGCCATGAAGAACTCGGTAAGTTATCCCCACAGTGAAACCTCACAAACTAGGGCAAAAAAAGGTTTTAAAATATGCCAATTCAAATCGACACCTGAGAAGCCACACCACGAATGCATTGGAAGCTTTTTATTTTATATAATTGCTGAGCGAAGAGGAAATCCAGCAATTATATAAATAAAATATGAATCAGAATATGTGTCAAACTGATTTACACACACCTTGATAATGAGGATGCTTTACAAACCAGGTGAGGCCGCCCTCTGGATTTATATAGCATCCCTGGCAGGTGTGTGTGTAAAATCTCGTTACACACCCCGACCCATACTTTATTCTCTATTTATTACACTACATAACACAGTGCATTGAAATGTACAAAAATGAAACAAAGTTAAATTCTTCATTTAATACTCTGGGTAACAGAGTTTGTAAACTGAAGATCTATTTCATTACTTTCCCAAAAAAGATCCTAACTCTGTCACTCCCTCAATTTTTGTACTTAATGAATCCTAAACCAGCAAATTGAAGACATTTGGGCTTCCCTGATGTTTACCCTCAAAGTGTGTGCCTAGGTCACTTTCTATCCTTCAACTATAGATGGACCAAACGTATTCCTGGTTATGCACTTTAAGTGGGAGTACAATACAGTATGTCCAATATAGACTTGCTGGCATACACACTACATAGTATATATCATGAAGCTTGTAGAACAATTTATAAAGTGTTTGATTTGAATTAGTTCTCTAATAGTCAATGGGTCCCCTGTTGTCCCACTTTGGCTGTCAAATTTGCAAACTTTGAATTGTTAACATTTTAAAACCCCAGTTGGTCTCTGTGTAAACTATGATCCACTCTCTGGTAAGATTGGTTCAAAATGGCTATTAAATAAAAGAGCTTTTAAACTGTTTCCATGTCTTAGTGTTATGAGACATGTCCCAAAATGGGGACCACTGATCAAACTGTACCAATTGTCTAAGATCACATTAGCTATACTCCCTTCAAGAGGATTAAATTCTGTTGAAAACTTACCCGATTATCCTTTTTTTCTTTTGGTAGACCTTAGGGGATTCTCCCTACCTATCCCTTATTCCTTGGTCTCAGCTTCACTAAGAATATCTATAGGGTGCCCCCTACCCACACAACATTGTGTCATCTCTACCATTTGCATTTCATAATCTTTTCTTGAACAATTTCATTTGATTCTAAGGGACTGTCCATACTGTATGGAGCTGATCAATTTCTTAGGATGTGCTCTAGTGGCATGCAGTGTAGTATTTGGTGCTGCTGTGGGGTTTCTATATCCTTTTGTAATGATTTCCTGTTTCATATCAGATTTTAAAGTGAGATCCAAGAAATTAATCTGCTACTGATCAAACTGTGACATGAATTTTAGGTTTAGATTGTTCTTATTCAGCTGTTGTATGAATTTCACAGAATCGCTGTCACTTACCTTCCACACAATCAAAATGTTGACTAAATATCTAACCCAAGTGTGTGAATTACTCACAGATGGGTTCAAATTCTGATTGTTGACATATTGGGCCCAATTCTGAAACAGCCCTTAGATCACTGTAAAGTTCCGGTGTTCTAGGGCTGTGGCACACTCCCGGTGTATCAGGGACCATGCGCCTGATTCCAGAACAATGGGGATCCCTGTGCCACAACACCCAGGAAATGTCACAATGGCAGGCCAGCGCCAAACACAAGGTGCACCTGCGGGACCTGCCACATGGATCCACCCCCCCAAGGTGCAAGCCAGAACTGTATGCCAGGAGGGCTTCCAGGGCTGTAGTGGCACAGGGGATGCAATGGGGTGTTAGAGAGCCAGTGGATATGCAATGGGGATGCTTGGGCACCCAGTGGGGGTGCCCTTGGCAGCACCAGTCATTTACTGATGTATGCTGTGCTGTCTGAGAATGGCACCCCCTCCCACTGGGTAAGCAATCACCACCCTTGGCATACCCACATGCCCCCCCACACCTCCATGAGACACCCCTGTCCCATCTTCCCCCAGAACCCCAATACAGAGCCCCTCCTGCCAGCTTCCAATCTGGAAGGGCACTGCCACAATGGTTTTAGACCACCTCCTGGCTGGTCTAACGTGACCCCCTTCCTACGGCCACGGCGGGGCTCTCAGAATTTCAAGGAAAGGGGATGTTGCAGCCCTGCCATGGTGCAAGTCCCCTTGTGATCTGGTGTACCCTGCTTCTGATCGTAAGGGTGGCACAATGCCCCTTTGCTGCAATGGTGTCCCAGTCTGGCACAGTCCACGTACCAGAATAGGGATCGTCGCAACTTCTGGCGCAAGGTGCAGTTTGCATCAGTGTTGTCTGGCACAAGCACCTCGTGCTAGATGTACCACTTCTGGAATTGGGCCCACTGATTTTCTCACTATCCTATGGACAGGTTAGCAATAGTAGGCACTATTGTGGCATCCATGGCAGCACCACAAACCTGTAAATAATATGTGGAGTCAAACACAAAATAAATATATGTTAGTAAAAACTCTAGTCCCTCTAAAATAAAGGTGGAATCATGGTCATCAAAGATAGAGGCAGTCATTAATGTTTACTGCTTTCACGCCCTGTGTATGCCATCTAGTCGTATAGGGCACAGTTATATCTTCACTTAACCATGACATGTATTGCCCACAATGAAAACTGGAAATATTTTGTCACACCTGTTGATTATCCTTAATATAAAAGAGCAATTTGATTACATAATCCCTCGGTAAAAATCCAGATAGCAAAATCATTTCTTGGATAGAGAACCATTTCCCTTTACCTTCAGCCTACCCAGAGGGAGGTAAGGTTGTTACGAGTTTTTGGAATAATATAGACTAAAGGGGGTAATGAGACAGCCAACTTAAAAAAAAATACTTATCTTTTTAAACATCACTGCTTTCTGGATTGAACTACAACGGCATCCAGTTGCCTCATATTTGAAAGTTAAATGTCCTGAACACATAATATATGAATCAGCATCACTCAGATTGTCTCATTAATTAAATGCAGTAATTGGTTCTGTTCAAAACTATTAAAATGCCCCCCTTATTGGAGAGTTGTTTTTTTTCTTGGCCAAACCGAATACTCGATCGAGTGTATAGTTCTGTTTATCTCAAATGAATGTACACTATTTTACAGAATTAATCTGATTATCATATCTTGTTATTGCCTTTTTCAGTGCAAAATCATGCACCTAGGGCATTGGAACTCAGGAACTGAGTATAGGATGGGGGGGGGGGGTACTGTCAGTCCCTAAACAGAAAAGGGAGCCTGGGGATATCATATCTGATGACCTCAAGGGCAGTGTGACAAACAAGTGGGTAGGGCCAGTGGGAAGTTGGGAAGCATTGGGAGAGGAATCTCTAGTGGGAGGAGAGAGGTAGTGTTGCCACTGTATCATTCACTGGCGAGACCCCAACCTGGAGTATTGTGTCCCAATCTGGAGGCTGCACCTCAGAAAGAACATAGATAGGGTGGAGGCAGACTAGATGAAGGCAGCAAAAATGGTGCTGGGGTTGTGCCAAAAGTCCTATGAAGAGAGATTGAGGGATCTTAACATGTACTCTCTGGAGGAGAGAATGAGAGGGGACATTATAGAGACCTACAGGTACCTCAGAGTGGTGAACAGGATGCAGGAGGGGAGTCCCTTTCAAATGAGAAAGAGCACCAGGACCAGAGGAAGTGCAGTTAAGCTGGGGGGGGGCTTAAGAGGGATGTGAAGTAGTGGAACTTCACTGAAAGAGTGATATACTCCTGGAACAGACTGCTAACGGAAGTGGCGGGGGTGAAAACTGTAGGGACCTTCAAGCATACATGGGATAGTCATGGGGAATGTTAGTAAATGTAACCCCCTCTGCCAAATGGGGGCTTACCTGCCACCATGTAGCTCTGTCTCCTTCTGCTCTTCCCGGGCGTCTCCCAATTCCAACCTGTAATTCTTGCTGTCCCCCCCCCCCAGGTCCTTTCCTGCCCCTGGTGCCCCAGCCATGCATCCCAAAGTAAATATCTAGCCCTGCAGGGCTCGCAAATCACAACCATGATCTCCCGCTATGTGTTCTGCCCTCGGGGCAGTAGGGATCGCTTAGGCGCAACCGGCCCCTTTGATCTTCAAACTGCTCGAAATAGCAGTTAATCTGGGGTGTGTTCCTTCAGTCCTGGGATCCTCATCGCCTAAGTAGGTCCTGATGACCATGGACAGGCTGCTGAGAGGCCGCTTCCTGAAAAATTAAAGGAGTTCTGCAAAGGTGTGTTCGATCGGGGCTCATTAAATATTCATGAGTCAGAGCCCTGATCATTTAAATATGCATGGGGCCTGTCTGCCCTTGGGGCAGCTGTATCTCGGCTGCAGACGAAAAAGAGAAATAAATATTTTTAAATAAAATGTAATTACTGCAGTCTGTATGTTGGGGAATGTATTTCACAAGGGGGAAGTGTTAAAATAAATAAATACTTTACCCTGGCTCAACCAAACTAATTATTGGGACTCAGAAAAGGGTCAGCCTGTCTGCTGCTGTATGTCAGGGAGCAAAAATATTGGCAGCAGCAACAGGAAAATGGACTGAGTAAATTCCTTGATCTGTACAGTGACAATAAGTATCCAACCAGGGCTAAAGAACTGTAGGGCTTTGGAGCAAATATCTACTTATTCCTGGCTGCACCAGAACTTTATTTCAGGACTGTACCTAATCAGCTAAGGGGACAGTGGGTTAAGCAGCCATTGCAAGCAGCTACAACCAATTAAAAAGCCAGAAAATAAAGCCAGGACTTGTGGGACATTCAGCAAAGCTCATGGGTAAATGTCAAGTTCTCATGGGGACTTACAGGGACCTAATTCTAGGTGCCAAAACAGCAGACCAACAGTGCATCAAGTGAGGTTCATGCATTATTCATTTCTGTGATTGACAAGTCCTCCAGCCAATCGGAGGCCAATCACCCCATAACCACAGCTAATCAGGAGCCTCGGGAAAGCCCTATAAGAGACAGTGTTTTCTACAGTAGCTGTGCGAGCAGATCCAGCAGGAGCTCCCTACAGGGGTGGGGCTTAGGCCCCTGCAGAGCAAAATGGGCCTAGCAGACAAGCTTGGAGCCTCTCCATGTGGGAGAGAGACTCACCTCCATCCAAAAGAAAGAACATTGGCAGCTTGTATGCAGAAAGTCCTAGCCTGGGGGCAGCCAGCAGAATGTCCTCCAGGGCTAGCCCTCCCTTCCACGTAGGGGAAAGATGTGGGCCAGTGACCTGATCGTAAACCAGCTGTGAGAGAGCTGAATCCACCTCAGCAATGAGAGTGCTGAAGAATCTTGAGAGCACAGAAAGAGTAAACCATCTCGGCCAAGTAATCTGAGTGAGTGAAACAGTGTCTGAAAGTGCAATGTTTAACCAAGCTTAAAGGGGCCACCCAGCCCTAGCTAATAATTGTGACTTGAAAGTATCTGCAAGGGGCAGTGAATGCCTAAAGCAACTGGATTGTGAATGTGTGTGTGTGTGTTACACCCTGCATCTGATCAACACCTTGAGTGAGTGGATATATGCTAGTAACTGGACAAGAGTTAAAGTAAAACCATATAAATGTGTCTGACTTGAGCAATACCACAGGACTGAATGGGAGTTCCCTGACCATGCAGAATGTTCCGGACAGTGCCTGGTGAGCCAGAAATGTGTTCTGTGTAATGTGGGAGCTGCAAGTGCCAGCCACAAAGCCACAAGGGACTGCATGTTGCATGTGAGTGTAGACAGCTACAGATATCAGTACTGCCAAGTGCTACAGTAAAGTGTGAGATAAAGCAAGATACAAAAGTATTGTTGAGCCCAGGGAGCTAAAGTAAATAATGATACAGCCAAGTATCAGAGTTGCATCGAAAGAGTCTATTGCATCTGTTTGCTAGGCAGCAAAGTCTACAAAATGGTAGTGGGTCCTGCTTCAAGCCTAGTCTAGTTCAAGTTCAAGCAATTTAAATGGTAGTGATCCCAGCCTCAAACTCGGTCTAGTGGTGGTAAAAAAAGTTGTGTAATAGTTGTGTAATAGGCCCTGGCTAACAAGCAAGAGTGTTTAAGGCAACAGTAATTTTGTAACACAGGCTCAACCTGAGCAACAGCTGTGGACAGTGGCAGAAAAGCAAGCATAGGTACAGGACAGTATGCAGTCAAGTGTAGACAAGTTGACTTTCAAGAGAAGTCTGGCCTTGTGCAAGTAAATACAATCGAAGCTCCATATGAGGTTATATAAATGTACTGACAAGTAATGTGCCAGATGTACTGTAATTGGGAGGGAGCCTGGTATTGTGCCACCAGTCAAGGCATTGCCATATGCACTTCCCTCGAGGGTTACAGGCAAGATGTGAGGTTGAAGTGTGCCGGCCCTTCTCCCTCCTGTTCGTACAGTAAAGTGTTCCAGCCTTAAAGAGATGCTGGCTTTGACATTAAAGTGCAAGTCTTCATCCCAAAAGCTGTAAGACCCCAGTCAGTATTCAGGCTCCTGGCTGTTAGCTTTGTCCTGTGTTTTGACCTTCGGAGTCTGAGTTCCAGATTGCTGAGCACTAATCCGTGATCTTGTCTAAACCAAGGAGGACATTCGCTGCAAGCAATGCAGGGCAACCCCTGCACCACCAATTGTGACTTGTACATAGTTCAAGATGTGTTCCTCCTAGCTGCAGTTAATTTGCTTGATTTCCTTAAGGGCCCCAACCATGCCGGTATACGTACAGTTGCACTGTCCATCAGGCCTGCGCCATGTTTGAGAACTTTACAGTAATTGGGTACCCTGGTTGTGTAGGATTGTGGGGTCTTGCACTGTCTGGGATACTGGTACCAGTGTGGGTATTGCTAAAAATGATCTGTCTTAGGCAGCTAGTTAGATAGCCAGGGATATGGGTTATCACTAAGGTTGGTGGGGAAGAGTACAATCTGAAAATGTAAATTGAAACTGCACTGATTTACCCAGCCTGGAGGGTTCACCAGCACAAACCAACAAACCTGTGTACATTTTGTGAAGAGTAATCAGCATAACTTCTACTCCTCCTGTTTTCCCATCCTAACTCCCATGTCCCCCAAATAAATCTTGTTATTGCTGTTTTTGCAAATCATCGTGTGTGTGAGCATATTATTAGAGAGATCCTTTAATTACCAAAATGCTGAATTGTGGGGAAATGTATATTGGGTCATGTCTGGGGGTGGCAAATGGTATTTGTGGGTGGCATAACATCTCGGGGGTTATACGTGATAACAGCCAGCCCACATAAAGGTAAACTCTGAGTGGCGGCACTGTGCAATTGTTTAAACTTAATGTAAGTTAATGAACCCAACCCCCTCAGCCTAGCTTGTAGGTAGTAGGCAGGGGTGTAACACTAGGAGTGGTTCTGCCTAGGGGTTACATAAATAAGGAGGAAGGGTTGCAAGAGATCAGTTAGTGTCTGCAGAGACAGGCTAGGCAGGGACCATCTGAGCAGACTGGGTGGGCCAAGTGGTCCTCTTCTACTGGCAAATTCTATCTTTCTGTGTTTCAAAAATTTAGAGTGTTCAAATTCCACTTTCTCTTTAAATTGCAAAAATTCTGCCTCCCATTTTTACGTTCGCCTGCGTGCATGCACAAGGAACGTTTTGGGAGAGTAGCACGAGGTGTGCTCTCCCATCAATGCACTGCTCCCTTGAGCAGACGTGTGATCCTGCACCATGGTGCAGGAGCTCAATATGACAGCGGTGTTCCTCTGCTTCAAGGAAAACACCGCTGCCATACTGAGCGCCGCCATCCCCTCCGTCCACGCTCTCGCCTGCGTCGGCCCGCCCAAAGCTTTCCTGCCATGCTGGGGCCCACCCCAGCGTGGTGTTGTTTGTTTGCTGACAGGGTGCTCAATCCCCGCCAGCTCCACGGCCCCCAGTCATCTCTGCTGCCACGCTGGGAGCCCACCCAGCGTGGCAAACGCTCGCTTGTTGCCGATGGGGGTGCCCAATCCCCGCCGGCCCTCAGCCCCCACACATCTTCTGCCATGCTGGAGCCCACTCCAGCGTGGCAAACATCCCACATCGTTTTTTTTTGTAAACCTGTAAAATAAAACGGTCCTGCTGCTAGCCTCCCAGACCCCCCACAACCCGCACCCACCCACTGCGCACCATGTCTCCCCACACCCCCACCCCATACTTACCTCCGGACTCTGGCGCGACGATCTTCGGTGGACCGGGAACACGTCTGCACTCTTCAAAGCCGACCGCGAACTGAGGAAATGCCGGTAAGCTGTATAATGGGCTATATAGGGGGTTTCAACTTTATTGCATATCTCAGTCATTTTTTGGAATTTTTGCACCAAATTTTCAACATGGGGTTTTTGGGACCCCTTCTCATGAATGATGTCACTGTCATGGCGTTATTCGGGCCCGAAGGGTGATTTCACAGGCACTGCGCGGTCATCAGCGAAATCACCCTTTGGCCTCAACAATAACCCCATGACAGTGACATCATTCATGAGAAGGGGTCCCAAAAACCCCATGTTGAAAATTTGGTACAAAATTCCAAAAAATGACTGTTTTACGAGCGTGCGTTGCGCAGTTCCTACACAGGCTCGTAAGTTCACGAATTTTCAATATTTTCACTCCAGATTTTCAACATTGCCATTTTATCACACCTTCTTATGAGTTATACAGCTGTCATTTTTCACATCTCACCCAAAACGTGTTTCTGCACATGTACCACACAATGGCGCAGTCGGTGTGCGAAATCAATGTATGGAACACATTAAGAAAATCACAGTGACACTGTTCATGAACAGAGGTTTTAAAATGGCTATGTTGAAAATTTGGTGAAAAAATTCCTAAAAATGACTGTTTTACAAGCGTGCATTGCGCAGTTCCTACGCACTGTGACGCTTGCGAATTTTCAATATTTGCAATCTAGATTTTCAAATTGTTATTTTACCACACCTACTCATGAGTTAGTACAGCTGTCATTTTTCACATCCTGCTCAAAATGTGTTTCGCCCATGTAGCGCACAATGGCGCAGTTGGTGTGCGAAATCAATGTATGGGACACATTAAGAAAATCACAGTGATACTGATCATGAGCAGAGGTCTTAAAATGGCTGTGTTGAAAATTTGGTGAAAACATTTCTAAAAATGACTGTTTTATGGTCGTTGCGCCAGTTCATGCGCTCGTAAGTTTGCGAATTTTCAATATTTTCACTCCAGATTTTCAACATTGCCATTTTACCACACCTCCTTATGAGCACTGCAGATGTCATTTTTCACATCTTGCCCAAAATGTGTTTCCGCCCATGTAGCGCACAATGGCACAGTCGGTGCGCAAACTCAGTGTATGGGACACATTAAGAAAATCACAGTGTCACTGTTCATGAGCACATATCTTAAAATGGCTATGTTGAAAATTTGGCCAAAAAATTCTTACAAATAACTGTTTTACGAGCATGCATGTGCAGTTCCTACGCACGCTCGTAAGTTTGCGAATTTCCAATATTTTCACTCCACATTTTCAACATTGCCATTTTACCACACCTCCTTATGAGCAGTACAGCTGTCATTTTTCACATCCTGCCCAAAATGTCTTTCCCCGCATGTAGTGCACAATGGCGCAGTTGGTGTGCGAAATCAATGTATGGGACACAGTAAGAAAATCACAGTGACACTGTTCATTAGCAGAGGTTTTAAAATGGCAATGTTGAAAATTTGGTGAAAAAATTCCTAAAAATGACTGTTTTTCGAGCGTGCGTTGCACAGTTCCCACGCATGCTCGTAGGTTTGTGAATTTTCATTATTTCCACTCCAGATTTTCAACATTGGCATTTTACCACACTTCCTTATGAGCAGTACAGCTGTCATTTTTCACATCCTGCCCAAAACGTGTTTCCACCTACGTAGCGCACAATGGGGGTATCAAAAAGGTCATGCTGACAATTTATTGTGCAAATACCAGCAATCGCACAGGGCATTAGGGTAAAGCACCATACGTGCCAAACACCACTGCAAATACCTGCAAGCGAACGTTCGGCATTGACAAATGCTTGTTTAAGACCTTTACAAACAAGAGGACAACTGCATCACACTTACCACAAAAGTAGACACTTGAGGTAATTTCAGGTGGCTTCCATAGCATGGAGTCAAACTAAATCAACTGTGTCACCAGAAAAAAGAACCAGTGACCTATCCAGTCTTCCCACTGCTCTACCTAGTTCCATGCTCTACCTAAAATCAGGCTGGATTTAAAGATCCAAAAACCCTAGTAGCTAATAGTCAGCCCCTTTCCTGAATATCCCTTCTCTTCTTCCGCTTCTGGGTCCAAATATTTCCTTATGTCTGTCCCACCTCTCTTTAAACCACAACACAGAAACACAAAAAAAAAAGAATTTGCTGGCAGATAAGGGCTACTTGCCCCACCCAGTCTGCCAGTCTTCGCCTGCATATAGTATCAGATCCTAATTGATCTCTGGCCCATTCCCCCACCCTCTTCCCTTTCCCTAACATTCATTTATGCCTATCCCATGCATTCTTGAACTCCACCACAGTATTCACACCCCACCAGTTCTGCTGGAAGACTGTTCCAGGAATCCAACATTCTTCTGCAAAGAAGTACTTCTTCACATCTCTCCCAAATCTGCCCCTTCCTCCTTCTCATCATGCCCCTTGTCCTTGAGCACCATTTCATCTGAAAAATACTTCCCTCCTGTACCTTATTTATCTTTGCAAGGTATTTAAAGGTCTCTATCATATTCCCCCTCTCCTTCCTCTTTTCCAGGGTTTACTAATTTAGGTCCTTAAGTCTCTACTCATAAGACTTCTGATGCAGACCCTGTACTAGTTTACTTGCCCTCTTCTGGACCACCTCCACTCTGTCTATGTCCTTGTAGAGATGTAGTCATCAGAACTGGACACAGTACTCTAGGTGGGGTCTTACTAGTAATCTGTACAGAGGCAATGCTACCTCCCTCTTTCTGCTGGTGATACTCCTCCCTATGCGCCCCAGTATCTTGGCCACCTTTAGGTCATCTGATATAATTACTCCCTGGTCTCTTTCCTACTTGGTAGTTGTCAGTACCATTCTTCACATTGTGTACCCTGCCCATGGGTTTCTGTGCCCCAGGTGCATTACTTGGCACTTTTCACTTTGAAATATAGCTACCATACCTTTTTCCACTCCTTGAGTTTCTTAGGTCACTGATCATCCTTTCCACCACACTGGAGTGTCCACTCTATTGCAGATTTTGGTGTCATCTGCAAAGAGGCAGACCTTCCCTTCCAGCTCCTCTGCAATGTCACTTATAAATTGATGAAAGAGGACTGGTCCCAGCACTGATCCTTGAGACACCCTGCTGGTCACCCTCCCTTCCTCTGAGTGAACTCCATTTAACACCACCCTCTGCTACTTATCCCCTAACCGGTTTCTTAACCAGTTTGTCTTCTTTGGGCCCATTCTTAAGCTATCCAGCTTGCTTATTAGCCCCCTATGTAGAACACTGTTGAAAGCCTTCCTGAAATCTAGGGGCACCACATCCACCACCCCACACCAATCTAATTCCTTGGTCATCAAGTCAAAGAAATCTATCAAATTAATTTGACATGACCTCCCCATCCATGAATCCATGCTGCTTTGGGTTTTGTAACCCATTGGATTCAAGATATTCCACAATCCTTTCCTTCAGTAGTGACTGCATTAACTTTCCCACCACCGATGTCAGGCTGACTGGCTTGTAATTGCCAGTGTCATTCCTGCTACCGCTTTTGTGACGTTGAACCATATCTGCCCTCCTCCTGTCCTCCAGAACCACTGTTTTTTCCAATAAGCTGTTAAATAGGATTGTCACAGGTGCAGTCAGTACCCCACTGAGCTCCTCCAATACCCTTGGATGCACACATTTGGCCCCACTGCTTTTTCCACTTTCAGATTAGTGAGTCCCTTCAGAACTTCCTCCTCTGAAAATGGACTAGTGTCCACCTCCCTCCAATGTTCCTATTACTTTTTTGTGGCCCCTCCTTCTCCTTCCTCTGTGAACACTGAACAGTATTTGTTTAGGTTGTCTGTCTTTTCCTGGACCCTCTTGCACAGTCCCCCCTTCTTTTTTAAACTTACAATCCCACCCCTGCTCTTCCTCCTTTCACTTATGTACCTAAATGATGTCTTGTCCCCCTTTGTCACCACCTGAGCTATTCTGTCTTTCGTTTGTGCTTTTGTGCTCCTTACTGCTATCCCTGCTTCTCTCCACTGCCTCTATTCTCCTCCCTCTGCATCTTTTCATGCCTTCTGAATGCTACCCTTTTAGCCTTTACCTTTTCAACTACCCCTTTTGAGAACCATTGCAGTCTCTTTCACACCACAGTTTTGGTCTCACCCACAACTCTGGACAGTCTGTTCCATTTGTCCACCACCCACTCCCCAAGAAAGAATGTTTTCATATCCCTCCTGAATCTCACCCCACCCACAGCCTCCACTAAGTCCTTTGGTCACTCTACCCTTATTCCTCATGAAGAAGTCCTTACAGTGTACCCTGTTAATTCCTTGTAATAACTTATACTTCTCAATTATATCCCCTCTTTCCTTCCTGACCTCTAGAACATATATGTTAATGTATGCCAAGCTTTCCTCATAAGACCTACTCTGATGCCAATGGATCATCTTCATGGCTCTCGTCGGTATGATCCCTGTGTTGTCCTGTCCTTCTTGAGATATGCACAGAACTCTAGATGCTGCCTTACCAGGAACCTGTGCCAGGGCAGTATCATCTCCCTTATCCAACTACCAAATTCCCTTCCTACACATCCCAGCAATGTGTCTGTCCTTCTGTATGCCTTTTTGTACTGAACTATGGACATGAGGCTGTCACTAATGGTTACCCCTACATCGCTGTCCTCTGTTTTCTCTACAAACTTCACTCTCCCCCATCCAGTAATCTATGTTAGGGCTCTTTCTACCAATGTGCATCACTTTGCAATTTTTTGCATTGAACTTTAGCTGCCATAAGTTTGGCCACTTTTCCAGTTTTTCCAGTTCTTATTTTATTTCTCTAACTCTCTCCTCAGTGTACACTTTTCTGCAGATATTAGTGTCATCAGCAAACAGGCATACCTTATTCTGGACTTCCTTTCTTATATCACAACTGACTCCCCTGGGCTCTGAGTGTGCTCCATCCATGACCACCCTCTGCACCCTGCCCTCCAGCCAGTACATTGTCCTTTTGGTTAGTTTGTCCCCTATTCACAGGTCACCCAGTTTTTTTATGAGTCTTCTGTGTGGGATGAAATAAAATGCCTTGCTAAAGTCAAGGTACAAATCATTCATTCTTTGTCCCCTGTCCACTTCCTTTGTTAGCCAATCAAAGAAGTTGATCAGGATTTTTGGACAAGACATTCCTGCAACAAACCCATGAATTCTTCTTTCCTGCAAACTGTTCTCCTCCAAGCATTCCACCATCTGTCCTTAATTGACCATTTTTAGCAGACTACTCACAATTGAAGCCAGGTGGACCACTCTTTAGTTTCCTTGGTTATATCCTTGTCCCCACTCTGTTAAAGAGACATCACATTTACAATCCTTTAGTCCATTTGAAAAACCACCTCCCCCAACTCTAGGGAACAGCTAAATAAATATGCAGATAGTGCTGTCAGTTTCTGCCCCACCTCCTTTAGCAGCCTAGGGTGCAGCCCATCAGGACCAGGTGCTTTTCCCACCTTCAGGGATTTGAGACTCCTGAACATCCTTTCATCTGAGATTGGTCCTAATTCTTGTCCACTCACCTCTTCTCTCTGGTCTGTACCACACAGGATAGTAATAGCTCTCCTCCTCCTCCATGATGGCTATTTAACAAAAGTATTTTGGTACAGTATATAAGCCTTTTTCCCCATCCTCTTTCTGCAATGTCCCTTCCTTCATGAATCTGGTAATACTCTCCTTAGTTTTCTTTTTTCCCCTAATGTACCTAAAGAAGTTCCCCCTCTCCCAACCACCTCTGCCATTTTAAGCTTCATCTCTGCTTTACTTTTTATTACCATGATTCTGGCCTCTTTTGCATTTTGCAGAAAATACTCCCAGTTGGTCTCACTCTTTTTCCCCTTGTATACTCAGAATGCTGTCCTTTTTGTCCTTACTGCCTCTCCCCTACTCAACAAAAATCAGACTGGCTTCTTGTACTTCTTGTTCCTTCCTACCTGTCTTATGCATACTGCTGTTACTTTCTTTACACCCCTCTGTATGGCATTCCATTTGACTTCTGCCCCCTCCACTATGAGGTCTCCTTCACAACATTTCCCCCATGTTGCTGAAGTCCACCCTTCTAAAGTTCAGGACCACACATCTTGAACTGGAGTGATGTGCTCCTTTAGTCAAGTTGAACCACACTGTATTGTGGTTTTTGGCCTCAGTGGTTCCCTCATCCCTACCCCTCTTACTATCTCAGTGTCTGCCAGAACAGATCAAGGGTGGTTAGTCAGTTTCCTGACTGACTGCATGAGAAAGCAGTCCTGCATCACATCCACCAGTGCCTAATATATTGCACTGCTGGCTGCTTGGATTTCTTAGTTCATATCAAGGATATCTAGGTCTCCCTCCAGCACTACCTCCCCTTTGGCTGATGCCTTCTTGAACTCTTCCCCAAATTTCCTGTTCCTTCCCTCCTTCTGATTTGGTAGTCTGTATATCACTGTGACCCTGGTCTTTTTTCCCCTTTCATTTTCAGTTGTACCCAAATTATCTCTATTCTGCCCCCCCCCCCGAGAAGCTCAGTCCATCACCTCTATTCCTTCTCTATTGTACAGTGCCCCTCTGACTTTTTGTCTGACACTCCTAGAGAGGGAGTAGTCTGGTACGGCAAGGTTCCAGTCATTGTTTACTATTCTGTATATTTCTGTTAGGGATACCAGATCCATCTTAGCCTCTGCCTGGAGCTCACTCAATGTGTTCCTGAGGCTTCTGGCATTTGAGCTGATCTCCCTGCAGAACCCTTCTCCAAACTGTACCCTACCACTAACCAGATCTACTGTACTCATTTCCTGTGCTGTTCTACCATTGTCCCCCCCACCCGACACACTTTCACTTCCCTTATTTATATTGGTCCTGTCTTCCACTTTGCCCCCCCCCCAATTGGAAAACTGCTAGCTAGGTCTCTTTCACCCGAGTTCTCCTCACAGGTGTCCCTAGTCCCAGCTTTCCACCATGCTGGTTAAAATTCCCTGAAATGTATGCTTCCAGCATCTTCCCAATGCCTTTATTTACCCCCTCCATTAGGATGTAGGCCATGCAGTTTAAATAGGCCTTTATCCCACCAAAAGACATCCCAGTCTCCAAGGAAATGGAATCTCTGCTCAGTATACCACTCCTTCATTCAGTTGTTAAATTGGAAGATGTTCAACTTCCTTGCTTCTCACAGCCTGTGAACTGTGAGAACCTCTGAGAAGGTCAAAGTATCAGTCAACGCCTTCAGCCTGGAACCCAACATCCTGAAGCTAGCCTTTGACCTTCCTGCCAGATTGCCCCAAAATGGACAGTAACAGCTGGCCTCCCACCCACTTCCTTAACCACCTCATCTATCCTTGGGATTACCCTATCTGCTGTCACCCTTGGGGGAAAAGCACACTGCCCTCTCCTCTTGGTCTGAGGCACAGAACACAGTCTTGGAACTCCTAACTATAGCCTCCTGCCTGTTGTAATCACCACCCCTAATAACAACAGCAAGTTAGCACCTGTTGATGTTTGTATAGAAGGAATAAAAAGAGTAATATAGAACCACAGGGCTGGTGATTACAAAACATGGATTATGCAGCATGAATAATTCTGGATGTATTTCCTTAGAGATAGGGAAAAAAGCAGAACTCACTAGCCAACTGGAAAAAGTATCAGTTTTAAAAATTAAAATAGTATTATATATGCTTTGATGTTAGGGAACACATATCTATATGATGAATCTGATATGAAATTTTTAACTACTGCAGTATAGAGCTTTGGGGAATAATCTTTTGTTTTATGTTTTCCAGAGAAGTTTGAATATGTGGGGCATGATAATGTTGATGTCTACTGGAAATTAGTTTATCTTTAAATTTATTGCCTTTTGGCACACCAGTTTTTAACATTTGCACTTATCACTTTTGCGCTTTTCTATCTGAACTTTGGGTGAGTACTTGAATATGCTTTAAAAAGACTGAGATTATGTAAGCAATGAGAGCTACAAGATTTGTTTTTAATTTAATAAATATGTGTAGCTGTACCTTTAAGAATTATTGTATATACTGTAAGTGAGTGCTTAAATATGTTTTGCCCACACTGGAATCATGTAAGTAATGAGAACAAAAATAAATTTGTTTGGTGTTAATGGAGGAGTCCAGACCAACTTACACTCATTTGATAGCTACGCTATGCTCTATGCTACGTCGACTCTCTCCACGCTCTTATGCATACTCCTGCCACATTCTTATGCTCCCTCCATCACTAGCACACTCTCAACCACCCCATTCTGACAACACCACTCTACTGATTTCTTACTGATGGGCCATCTTTAACCCTCCCACCCCTCTGGAATGGAATTGCATGAATGTTAGCTGGGGTGAGAGTGGGGTTTGGGGAGCATAACCCCCCATCAATAACATTAATTACAATTAATTATAATGTTTTTATAACTGGGACCAATGAGATGTCTGAAGGCATGAGCTGACAATGGTAGTGCTCCGTCAGGTAGTGCTCAGCACTCTGTCAAGCCAGTAGCATAGTGGTATTATATCACAATGTACACAAATTCCATGACATACCACTATGCTACTTGCATGAGTCTGGAGTCCTCCATTAATGCCTTTTTTTTAAATAAAAATGTGTAACTGTTCCTTTAGGAATTATAGTATATAAGAGAATTCATACTGATACTTGGGCATCTCTGTCTAAGCATCCTGTGTGAGATGTGAAACATTAGGTTGTGGGTGACCAGTATCTCAGCACAGTGAGTAGTACCGTATTGTAAGTTTTAAAAGGCACTTTTGTTTGCCAGCTACTGGAGTTGTATGTTCAGTCAGGAAAATGGTTGCCTCACTCCTTTCTTGTGTCTGAACAGTTTATTAAGCAAGTGGCACTATCAATATCCTGCAGTGACCGGCTGTGAATTTTTTTCAAATTTAAACTGTACTCACAAAAAAAAAATCTCATACTCTTATAAGTACACTTCCTGCTTCCCCACCAGGAGGTAAGTTAAACCAAAAACCTTACACTAGCTTTTCACATACCAGTGCTAGACCCTTGCTGTGAAACCTGCATACAGGAAAGCATGCTGCCTAGTCCAATCAAATCAAATGTATTTTTTACCAGAAAATTCACCATTGAGATACTCATTTGCAAGGTGGTCCTGGTGGATGGACAATACTAGGTATATACAAAGACAAAAATGGAATACAGTACAAGGAGGGTAATACAGAAAAGATAGTTCGGTTGCACAATAGAAACACTGTCTTCCAAACAGATGGCTAAACATGGTAAAAGGCTTGTAGCACATCCATGTAACTTCTCTGGGTAACATACATTGCATCTAGCATTCTGTACATACAGTATGTGCTTTCTCAGCAATATGGGGAATTATACCATTATTGGGAAGAGACAGGTTTAAATGGCAAAACCTTAGTCTGAGAAAGTCAGCCTAGGTTGGACATCAGACTAGTTTGATACTCAGATGCTCTGACTCATATAACTGACTACCTTCACTACAACTGTAACTAAGCTTTGTAATACCTTGAATTGAAAACAAGGCGAATTGTGGTTTCCATGTCATGATTGCACCAGCATTACAGCGCCTACAACAAACAGCGATTACAAATCACTACATATAAAAACGGCACTCAGCACTACGGCAGCCCTCACATACAGCAACCATCATGGCAATTTGCTAAAATGAACTTTCCAAATCTGCTTTTTATGCAGGGGGCTGCAGCCCCTTCCCCCCCATTCCCTCCACACACCCCATACTTATGATTATCAACTCAGGGGTGAGCATGACACTGGGGGAGGGGGAAAACTTGGGAGGGGGGCTATGTTGGGACACAGACGTCTGAACGGGTAGAACCTTGGGGGGGCCTACAGGCAGGGATCAAAGTTGGGAGGGCAGTGACATGGGAGCTCAAAATTGCAATTAAAAAAACACAACTATAACAAAAAATAAAACAAAAATAGTATCCCCAGTATCAGTCCCTAACCTGGGTCACCCAAGCTGAAGTCAGTGACTGTATCCTGCACAATCCATGGCCAGATGAAAACTGGCCCAACCAATCAATCCTCATATACCCTTCAAAATACACATGCACACACACGGAAACTCAGTGCTCATGTTACAATGTGCTATCAACAGTGTAGCTATTAACGACACATTGCCCATTCCTCCTTCACTATTTTAACATCGCTCATATATTTCCTCACTCAAAAGCAGTCACTATACTCACAGGCTGCCTGAATGGGGAATATTTTGTGCCTGAAAAACTACAACTTAATTTATCTAAGTGCATCTCATTTTCATCTCCAAAACAGTTGGAGCAATTGGAACAGCACTCAGAAACTTCCCACTGTTTGACATTCAACTACAAAGCACAATGAAAAGGTATACCTAGTAAAAATCATCATCCCAAACTACACAAAGGTGGCAGCACTACCCAATGACTGGCAAATTCACTGCACTGGCAAGTGTAGGTGTGGTGTGTAGTCTGGATTAGTGGAGACAAAGAGAAGTGATACAACTAGCTGACCTTGAATGAAAACAAAATGACTCAGTGTCACAAAGAGAATGGTTGTAGTGATCTGAAAATGCCTAATGGAGAGTGAAACTCTATATAGATCTGAGGGCATCCCCTAAGCTAGATTATATATTTTTTCCAAAATTGGTCAAAGCAGCTCAGATAATTCTGAAATGTTGATAGTGAAGATGGTTGCTACCTCAATTTGCTATCTGCTTGTACTCCTCTACTGATTTTACTTTCAGTAGAAATATTTTTTTAGTAATAGTTTAGCTCCATACTGCTGACCTGGCCCCAACTGATCCAGATTGCCTTGTTGTTGCACATTGTCCCCAGCCAGAGGACATTGGGAGAGCCCAGTCACCAGTGTGGGACCTGCAAAGAATTGGTCCACTATCTGGCCAGGGTCGGGCATTTTCCTCCTTTTGCTCCCTGTGCCCACACCAAGTGCACTAATGAACTGTCCACACTCTGCCTCTGCAGAGGTGGCCCATGGCATCCCAATGTATGGGACACCATCTCTTGATGTCCTGCTGCACTGCCACCTAGAACCACTAGGTGGCAACCACAGAGAGAGACACCTTGTACCCCCTCCCCAAAGGAGGAGAGTTGTCCTTGGAACACTCAATCCTCCCTTCCTGGCCATCACCCAAGTGACCTGCATTCATTTCCAAACCCAGATCAACACTGTGGCAGGAAATGAGGTGCCCAGTGCCTCAGCCCTCCATGCCACCTGGCCGGCAATATTTTTTATTTTTGTCTAAAAAGAACTTTTGAACTGATTATGTTCTTGTTCATCATAAATTGACATTTGTTGATGATTTAGTTATTCAAAAGCACCTGTTTGCTGCTATTTATTTTCTCTGACTGCTGACCAGCTGGAAGCTGTAATCTTGTGGGCTGTTTGGAACTACCTGATTTCTGGTATTTCTGTGCTGCGTGTGACACTGGAGGCTAGCAGTAGCTTTGTATATCCATGGTGTTCCTGCAGGGTTAATTTTGCACTTTCAAGGACTAGGTTGTTGGAACTATCTATCTGAAGTGTGTACTGCGTTATATTGATATGTTTGGTCTTTGTTTTGCCAGTCATCATTTGATACTTGCTGAAGATTGGATTCTTTTCTAATACTGTCATCTAACTGGAAATGCTAACTGTTTAGAATTTGATTTCTGCTTTGTATTTGTTCAAATTTTAAAAGCAAAAACTTTTTCTGTGTTGCAAATAAACACGCTATGCTTTATGTTTGGAATCTTATGGCATCAATACATACTAACACATTCACAATAAAACAAAAGAAGTCAGACAGAAATTGAAGTCTACTGAGTTCTAACCGTTACTTCTTTTTTAAGATTATGTATGTGTAATTATTTTACAGCATTTCTTTTTTTTTCTTGGCCATAGGAATCAATGTAAGAGGCTGCAGCACATGAAGACTCTTAGCCTAGTATCATATGCTATTGAAGCATTGGGTGATTGGAGATCTAGTTAGCTGTAGGGATTGTGGGGCACTCATCGCCAAGGTTATGCTTTGGAGAAGGGGACACTGTCCTATTTGCAGGACCTTAAGGGAACTCCATTCTCAGCTGGTGGCAACTAGGGAAAAAATATTCCAGCAGCAACTCCAGATAAGCTTGTGTCCACACTCCACACCCCTACTTCCTCAGATGCCCATTGTCCCAAGGTAGTGGAGGGTGGTGGGAAGAAGGAGAAGATCAGATGGCAGAGACAGTCATACAACAGTCAACTCTTATCATGAGGTACCAATAACAAACTGCTTTGCTACCTTGGAAGAGGCACAGGTGCCTGACATTGGGAGGGCTGACCATGGGTTAGTTGGTGCTGATGGAATAGAAGATGTGGTGACACTCAATGCAAGAGGAACAGAAGCTGGCCAGGAGGATTCTAGTGATAGGAAAGTCTATGATATAGTAGTGGAGAGGGTGTTAGGTAAGGGGTAAGGGGAGGAGGTAGTCAGATGCCTGCATGGAGAACTAGCTATCTGAGATAGGATATGGAGGACAGTGGATGGGGGGGTATGAGGGGAGCAGGAAGAGCTGGTACACCTTGGTACCAACAATCTGGTGACCTGGCCCCTGGAGACAGTGCCAAGGGGTTTCCAGAGGCCAGGGGATACAATGATTCATACAAAGGTTGTATAGGAGCTAAGAAGGCATTTAGCCCATAATGCTCCATTACTAGTAATAGTTCAACAAAGTAGATTGACCTAAAAAGCTACCTAGTCTTTTTTTTTTTCTTTTGTTAAGTCAGATTTATCTTTGTCAATGACTACCTCCTAGGGGAGCACATTCCATGGATTCATCACTCTTTATGAACAAGGAATACTACCTTTTTTCATCTTAAAATGCTGTCCAGTAACTTGTAATGGGTGACCTCTCATATTACCTGCACATTTAAATTCAAACCCCATTTCATTAAAAACGTATTCATTCCTGATAACCTCATGGATGATAATAAGTCTTCACTTAGTCAACAGTATTCCAGTGACAAAGGTTTTAAGTTCTGCCAGTCTTTGAGTATAGGAAAATGGTTTTGAAGTATATTTATGGTTTTGGTTGCACATCTCTGTACCTCTTCTATATCGTTAATATCTTTTCTTTTATATCGGCACCAAAATTATGTAAATAGATAGACTGAGGAGGCACTCTGCTTCCTTAGCCTTTTCTGAGGTTCTTCCTGTCTGGAGATAGGAGAATGGGAAGGACAGAATAAGGGAGGTAGTGATTGAGTAGTGTAATGGGTGGTTGAAGGGGTGGTGTTAGGAATAGGGGCATCACTTTATAGGGGATTGTGGGCTTCTGGGACAGAAGGCTCTTCAAAGCTACTGTCCTTCACCTGGCAAGAGAGTGAACTAGAGCATTAGGGCAGAATTTTGAGGTCTACATTGGCAGATGGTTAAGCAAGCTATGGGTAAGGCTGGGGCTAGGGATTCCACTGTGGAGGGAAGATCACTAAGAAACCTAGACAGGATTCCCCTGGGGTTAGCGGCAAGGGGTTTAGTGAAAAATGGATGGGAGTAACAAGTCAGCAGACAGGGCTGGGTAAGCACAATAGCCATGAAAGGAAGGGGAAACACAAGATATGAAGGTTATTAGAGAAGGGTGATGGGAAGGGCAAGTGAGAACCAATAGAGGTTCAGGCACATGTTGGAGGTGGTATGCCTCAACATCGGGAGCCTGGATAATAAGATTAGTGAGCACCCGGCTGTTGTGGCAGACTCTGGGCTGAATCTTGTGGCTATTACTTAAATTTGAGACAGTGTAAACAATGACTGGGACATAGCAATCCCAGGCTACACCTTATATATGTGTGACAAAGGGATGGGAAGAGGTGAAGGGCTGGCCATCTACATCAGAGAAGGTACTGCGGGAGTAGAGGATACTACCAATGGGGGAAAGGGGAGGTAGAATCACTGTGGGTTCAGCTCACAGAGTCTTCAGGTAGGAAGACTACCAAAGGGAAGGTTTACAGGCCACCATGATAAGGAGCAGAGAAAGAGAGATCCCGACCTGCCAGACATTGACTGGGACATCCCAGTGGCCAGGAGTGTCAGAAGCCAGGTCCTGCCAGTTGTCTTGCAGGACTACATGTTGGTACAAGAGGTTAGGGATCCCACTAGAGAGTCAGACATTCTAGATGTGGTACTCACCAGCTCAGAAAGAATAAGTGGCATATGGGTCAGGGAACCACTGCAGTCAAGCAACCCTAATACAGTATAGTTACAATTAGCCCTGGGCACCTGTACGCTTTCATCTATGGCTGACGTAATAGGCTTCAGGAGGGCAGAATTCAACCATATGAGGGAAACTCTGCTGGACAGGGTAGCTGGGGTAGACAGTTTCAGAAGAGTGGAGGAAAGAAGGGGGTTATAAACAGGGCCATTCTTGAGGCAACAAAAACATACACAAGAACAGTTATTAAGAGAAACAAGCATAAGAGACCAATTTGGTTCTCTGAAAAGGTCAGGGAGACAGTGAAGGCTAAAAGCAGGAGGCAGTATTGTGCTGTGGTTTAGGGCACTAAGCTGCAAACCTGGACACCTGGGTTTGAATCCCACAGCCCCCCACTTGCACACTGTATGACCCTGAGCAAGTCATTTAACTTCCTTGTGCTCCTAGGTCACACCTGGAAACAAGCTTTGGTTTAGTGTGCCTTTGCTTGTTTATTGTTCTAGAAATTATTACCTTTGAGTCATGGCTCTTTTACAAAGGTTCCACGTTGATTGTGTACAAACAAGTCAAGTTACATAGAATGGTCAACAAGTTATGAAGTGGCAATTAGCCAGTATAAAACAGTACATTAATGTCAGAACTTCAGACAAAAAGAGGGGAGAGAAAAAAAAAATACTTAGCATACACAGAACAAGCTGTTTCGAGGAAAATCTTTAGAGAAATGGACAAAGTGGAAGGGGTAGGAGGAGAAAGGGGGGAGCAGACATAGAGAGATTAGAGTTACTCAGATGCCTTTGTCAAGAAATGAAGCAGAGGTGGTAGATGAAAACAGTAGAACAGCCAGGAGGGAAAGTCTTTAATTGAGGCAGTCACAGGAGCTGTAAGCTGTAAGGTGAGAGAATAGCATAGATTTGAAAGCTCCTAGGGAGGTGGAGGATGTAATGAGTGAGCTGAGGGCATTGAACCAGCTGGGGGCACGATAGGCAAAGGATCTTTGGCCCTGTGTGGTCCGGCATAGGATGACCTGGAGAGGCTGGTGTTCTGAACTTCTGGTGAAACAGATGCTGGTATTCAGGCATAGTAGGTCTTGGATACATGGTGGAGTGAGGCCCATGGTGGATTTTTTTGCCATCAAGCAGGTAAGGTACTTTATGCGATTTGAGAGTTGCAACCATCCTGTTTCAGTGTATAGCTCACATGTATGAGTGCATCTTTGCGCTCCAGCGATCAGCCGACAGGCCTAGTTTAGTATGTAATGCACCTAAGTGCGGTGGTTGAGGCAGAGCCACAGATAATTAAGCCATAGTCTATGATTGAGATGACAGAGCTTTGGATAGCAATCCTCAGCGCGGACTGGGTAAGGAACTGTCGGTTTCGGAACAGGATACCAGTGCGCAGGTTCACCATTTTTGCTATGTTATCAATGTTGGTCGCAAAGGTTAGGCCTTGATCAAAGGTGATTCCAAGATATTTAAATGTTGTCACTTGTTTAAGGGTATTTCCTGGGTAGGTTTTGATAGTAAGTGGAATTTGCCTTTTCTTGTTTCGTGGACTGGAGAAGAGAATGGATTTTGTTTTTTTTTGTGATTTAGGACCAGCTTGTGATCTAGGAACCACTTCTCAACTTTGGAGAAAGCAAGTTGCAGGCTATGGAGTAAGGGTTTCAGATCCTTATGAGAAGAAAGAATCATGGCATCGTCAGCATAAAGGATTATTTGTTCTGGGCAGGATTTGGGGAGAGAGTTTAGGAAAAGGCTGAAAAGAAGAGGGCCTAAGACTGATCCCTGGGGAACACCTGAGAGGACCGGATTTGAGTCTGAGAGAACTCCTGAGATTTTTACAGTTTGACAGCGTTGGGCAAGGTAACTTTTTACCCAGGCACTAGGACCTTACGAGAGCCCAAGGTTATGTAGTTGTGTGATAAGTAAGCCATGGTGAACAGTATCAAACGCCTTTGTTAGGTCAATAAAAACAGCTCCGGTTTGATATCCTTTGTCCAAAACATTATGGATTTCTCCTAAAAATTCCAGTAGGGCGGTCGACGTACTGTGTCCTTTCCTGAAGCTGTGTTGCTGCATGCAGAGGATGTTAAACTTTTGCAGGTAGTCTGAGAGTTGATCTGCCACAATACATTTGAGGGCCTTGGAGAGGGGTGGAAATATTGATATGGATCGATAGTTACCAGGTAGGGACTTGTTACCACTTTTGAACACTGGGGTGACTATAGCAGACTTCCATTTGCTGGGAAATTGACTAAGGCAGAGGGAGAGATTGAAAATTTTGGTGAGTGGGTGCAGCACCTCTTCCAGGGCAAGGGACAGAAGTTGAAGGTCAATAGTATCACTGCTTGCTCTAGACTTAGAGATAGCCTTTTTTATATGTTTGTAGACTTCTTGTGCCTTGACTATTTTGAAGTGGAAAAGCGGTTGGTTAGGTGAAGCAGTAGGAGACGTTGGTTTTGAAGAGTCAGTATCAGAGAAGAAGTCCAGCGGGAGGACCCCACTGAAATCTGTGAAGGTTTCATTTAAGGCCTTTGCCATGACCATTGGGTATAGGGTAGTGGTTCCATCCAAAGTCATTATAGTAGGAGAGGACTTGGACTGCTTACCCGTGATATTTCTGATGTTGTCCCAGAAGGATCTCCTGTCACCCCAGGAATTGGAGAGGGCATTCTTGAAATAGGAGCTCTTCATCAATCAAATTTGTTTAGTGCAGTGGTTTTGCTTAAACATTTCCCCTTTCCTTTCCCTTAAAAAGAGGGCCTTTATAAGGCACAAACAAAAGCAGAGGGATGAAGAATGGGACGAATACCACTAGAAAACCAAAGCGGACGAGAAGGCAGTCAAGGTCGCAAAGGCAGACAATGAGCTACATATTGCAGAGGGGGTCAAGGGAGAGGAAAAGCAGTTCTTTAGATATATAAAAGAAAAAAGGAAGATGGGAGGAGGAATTGTCAGGCTAATAGAGGGGGGTAGAGCAATAGAGAGGATGGGCAGAGAGCACCTGTGCTAAATGATTACTTTCTCAGTATTTATAGGAAGAAATTTTAGGGGGCCCTTGCCAGGGGGAGGAGCATAAAGGCAGCTGAAAGAGGGGTCTTGAAAATGAAACTCCAGCAATTTACTGGTGAAAGAACTGAAATGTGGCTAGCAGCCCTAAAGGTAAGCCAGGCCCCACTGCTGGATAGGACACATTAAAGGGTGCTAAGGGAACTGACATTGGTGATGATAGCCAACCCCTTGGTAGGTCTATTCAATAGCTCTATGCAAAAAAGGGCTAATTGCCAGGGACTGCAGGATGATTGATGTGGTTCTGCTACACAAGGGAGAAGACAAGGAGCAAATGGGAAACTATAGACTCATAAGCCTTACCTCTCTGGTAGGGATGTGTGGAATGCAAAATTCTGCCATTGGAATTGCTGCAGAATGACAATTCTGCTTCCAAAATGCTTTGCAGAATTTATTTTCAAGTTCCACAGAATTTCGAAAAGCATTTCTGTGCAAACTGTGGAATAATTTTCTTTGGATCATGTAAACCACAAAATAATTTTCCATGGATTGTGGTTTATGTGAACTGCAGATTATTAATCCACAAAAAACATTTCATATGTGGAATGTCGAAATTCTGCAACTGATAGAAATCAGTGGAATTTCCTAAAAATCTGTGGAATTTCATTCCGTCCAAAATGCAACATTCCACACAGCCATACTCTGTGATGAGGAAACTAATGGAGGCACTAATCAAAGAAGATCTAGTGGAATGCATTGAGAGATACTGACTTTAGGACAGTAAGCATCACAGATCTGTGACAGGGAGGTCTTGTCAGATTAACCTGATAGTATTGTTTGACTGGGTAAGCAAGGTAGTTGATAAGGGTCATGCTCTACATTTACTATACTTTGACTTCAGCAAGGCATTCAACTCAGTGCCACATGGAAGACTTCTGAACATGCAAAATCTGAGAACAGCTAAGAAAATAGGAAAGTGGGTAAGGAGTTGGTTGGAGATGAGGCAGAAGAGAGTTCTAGTGAATGGGGAAAGATCAGTGGAAAGAGAGGTCACTAGTGGAGTACCATAAGTATCTGTTCTGGACCCAGTCCTCTTCAATATAATCATTAGTGACATGGAAGAGGGAATCTGGGGCAGGTTTTGTCTACTCACAGATGACACTAAACTCAGTGGTAGAGTTGACAACGTGGAGGGTTTAAAGGAGTTGCAGAGAGATCTGGAAAATGTATAAATTGGTCCAAAGTCTGGCAGCTGAAATCAATGCTAAAAAGTACAAAGTTATGCATTTAGGTATGAAACACCCCAGAACAGAGTATTGGTTGGGGGAGGGGGTTAAGCTGGACACAACATCAGAGGAAAGGAACCTTGGACTGATCTTTAGTCACTCCCTTAAACAAACCAGCCAGTGTAACAAGGCCTTTAGCAAGGCTAACAGGATGCTGGGGTGCATCAGGACTTAGGAGAGGGTTTGACAGTAGAAGGTAGGAGCTATTGTTACCACTGTATGAGCCACTATTAAAGTCACAACTGGAGTACTGTACCCAGTTCTGGAGTCTCCATCTAGAAAATGGGCATGGACAGGCTACAGAAGGTGCAATGTAGGATGACCAAAATGATTCAGGGCCAGGGAGGGCTGATCTATGAGGATTAACTACTGGCACTGTCCATCTGTTCTCCTGAAACCAGAAGAGAAATTGGGGAAATGATAGGGACCTTCAAATTCCTGAAAGGAATGAACAAGGTAGACTGTGAGGAGTTAGTTACTAGGAACAGAGAAGACAGGGTAAGGGGTCATGAGTGCAGGTTAATGGGGTGGAGAAAGTTTAAAAAAGAGGTGAGGAAATATTATTTTACAGAGAGAGTGGTTGAGCCATGGAACAGTCTGCTGGCAGAGGTTGTGAGTGCCAAAACCTAAGGCTTCAAAATGTAGCTGGGATAGTGTCAAGGGGATATCAGATAATCAGCGTGAAGTAAGGGTCAGAAACAAGTATAAGAAAACAGGGAATAGTGTTGGCAAAGACCTAACAGAGGCAATAGATCTTGGGGGTTGATAGGGTAATATGGGCAGATTGGATGAACCATCTGTTTTCCTGCCATCATAGTCTATGTTTCTGTGTTGTATATAATGGTTGGAATGGAGAAAATATGCAAGTAGAGGAAACACAGGCTCCTCCCAAGATATCAGACTAATAAAAAAATGAGATTTCTTTATCAGAAACTAGTCCCGAGCTGGTTGCCACCAAGGTGAAGTTTCCATTTCTACAAAAGCCCTTGCTTTACATCCATTGTACAGAAGAAAATCAAATTTCAATACTGTGTTTTTATTTACCGAGGGGAGATTTTAAGTCATGAAGTACTTTTAGTTTGAGGACTACAATATGTTAAATATTCTGTAAGGGTTAAACAAAGGTTGTTCCTCTTAAAGTTTTGGCTTAACAAAATGTCCTCTAGGCTGGCTATAATAACAGTCTGGAATATTGATCAGTTTCAGGTGATTTGTGACTCTGAAACTTGTGACAATTTGCAGACTACACTGGAGGACTGAAGCGTGTAGCAAATTACAGTGCATTACAGTAACACTACTCTGAGTATTTTGCTTTGGCTTATAGAAAGAACACACAAAAATGTACACAGTAGTCTGGTTCAGGTAGTTGAAGTTTTTCTCACGACTGTTCATTGTTCACAAAAAGAATGATCATTCAGGAGTTTAGGATGTCTTGCAAAACTGCCAAAAGAGAATTTATGTTTTATACTGCATGCTGGTTCAGCTCCACAGACTACAAGGAGAGGATAATAATTTTGACATAGCTCATTATCTGACACTGGAGAGGTCAGGTTACATTCACACAGCTGCTGAACACTGTACTAAATGAATTGCACCATTGCTTCCCCAGTGTGAACAGTCACCACTGCAGAACCAAGGCCAAATCATATTAAATGAGGGGTGGCTTAGTGTGTACCATAATTGCTATTACACAGAAACTATAATACATATGTGCATTGCAGTTTAAATGCAAGTAATTTGTGGTTTATCCAGACTGAAGTGAAAATAATGGAGTTAAAAGCTGTAGGTGCCTGTAGAGCAAACCTAGACTGGAGGTGCTAGTCAAATATATAAAGCTATCCGATCCTCCCAACAGGACCCATCTCAACAAGCTCTTCATTGACAGAGGGAATTAAACTCCCCAGTTTCTCAGAAACAATGGCAAGTGAGTTGGTTTATAGCCCACAGGGCATGTAGGGATGTTCACAGCAGGCTCATTCAGAATATGGTCGGACCTTGGTGGCACTGAACCCTAGTAGCCACTGAGGCTGTGGGCCTGTTCACTGATGATAGGTGTTGGCAGTTCCAGATCCCACATACACACATGGCCCACATCCTTTGGTCTTGCCCAAAACTCCAGCAGTTCTAGACAGAAGTGCTGTGCATTTGTAGAGAAAATGGTCCCCAGCTATCCCCTTGGATGTGCAGATGTTACTACTGGGCAGCTATCCCTCTTCAGTATCCAAACATTCTCCTCAAACGAAATGGGTGGTACCAGTGAGAGTAATGGCCATAGATTAATCCTACGTCATTGGAAAACACCTGATGTCCTCACAATCTCTGAATGGCTGCAGGCAGTAGGTCAGCTGGCAGCTTTTGAGAAGATGTCCCATGTTGCCATAGCACTCTGCACTCATCCCACATGGTTTGGGATACATACCTCAATTCAGCGTATTTTCATGCACCCACATAAAGGTAGTGGTACTAAGTCTCAAAACTAGTACATCTAGCCAATAATGTTTGAAAAGTCTTATGGTGTAAGATGGTCCCAAATATCAGTTGAGTAACTTGAGTAAATCATATGACCAGACTGGAGTTATTGTATTTTAGCTGGCTATGTTTTAATTGTTTGTATTTGTTCCAGTGTATATGTTATCACTTGTGAAGGTTGTAATAGTGGATGTTTTATACACTGTGAGTTACATGTATGGATGTAATGTCTTTGGAAACTTTCGAAAAAGGCTCTAGGCAAACTGGTTAAAAGGGAAATAAAACTTTTTTTTTTTTACTCTACATGCATTAGTCATTTCAGTATGTGTGAAGTCTTTTAAATACTCCAAGAATATTATTTTGTTTATTTGATTTAAAAAAAAGTTATATTTCCTCAATAAGATTTCCTCATTAACACTGCCTTCTTTCAACCAAAAACCTTATTTTTAATTACTTAGCAGTTCTGGAATGGCCTGCTTGGAAAGCTTCACTCTAGCTTCCACTCAACTAAGTTCACCATGTTCTGAAACCTATAGGTAATTAAAAAGGCTTGGAAAATGGCATAATACTCTACCCAAAAAGGAATGAAGTGATGCCTCAGTGGAGCTGTTTACTGTGCACATCACAAAGTGCAGTAATGAAGGTATGGCAGTTTCCCACAGATCAGTTTAGTCTGAAACCTGGTAAGCACACAACTCAGTTCCAAGGTGTTAGTATCACCTGTGCCAGAGCACATCTACAAAGTGTGTATCAGAACATGTCAGATACAGCCATCACATATCCAGTTAACCATGTATACTGGAGACAGAATCCCTCTCTTGGGGGAGATTCAGGCACTAGCACCAAGGAGAAAGCGACATGGACCTTACCTCCAGTAGTGGTGGAGGGTGAGACACCCACAATGCCTCATGAGCAACAATATTGCAGGTAAAACATAACCCTATTTTCCAGGAAGGCTACGGACTTGTTTGCCACCCTAGTGGGAAGAAAAGTCTTGTGCAAACTAGGACTTAACCTTTTCATATGAGCAATTGGAGATGGAGCCCGACACTGAACCATTCATGACCATAAAAAGTCCCAAGGCCCTTTATGGATATTATCACCATGCTTATGGATTTACAACCATGCCAGCAATATTCTAGTAATAGATGGCCAGATATTAAATGGGCTGGACTGAGTAGTCTGTTTCCTAGTTGATATGTTGGTAATGGCACCACTGTGTAGGAAGGTCTGGTGATCTTGTTTCAAGTCAGGATAAGATTACATAGCTATGCAGTGAGAGTAAAATTTTGCAGTTTTATGGAGTGAGATTAAAGTTCACTAAATGTCAGTTTTGCAGGACTCAGTCAGGTGCATGGGATATTAGATCAACACACACAGGGAATATCCATCCAAGAGTTAAATGACTGCCATTGTCAGTGCAACCACATCTTATAATTTAACAGAGCTGTGATCTGTTCTGGGTCTGTTGAACTACTATGGATATTACCTTGCAAATTTTTCCACATTTTTTCACCTGTTACATGACTTGGTCACCAGAGCGTGATGCAGAATTCAAGGGGTATAAACAGTAACTTTGGAACAGCAAGTGCTGACCTCACTCTATGACCCAGAGAAGCTTCAGATTGGCATGTGATACATCTCAAACTGGGTTAGAACACTCATCTGGATTGGCTTGACTTAAGGCAAAGAACACCAAAAACTTACTCTATGAAAACAAAGTTATGCTCAGACTGAGAAGGAGGCCCTGACTACAAATTTTTTGTTTGATAGCATTGAAAATTCAATTAACGCAAAGATTATAAGCTTCTACTGACCATTATGGGGGTCAAAGGCAGGGATACCAATACTTGCAGCTCTTCAGATGCAATGCAGGGCCCTAACTCTGTTGGCATATGACTATTGATATTATCAGTATTCTCAAGACCATATAAACGTTGATGCATTGTCCCAGCAACTGTGTGCTGACTCTATGATTACAGATGATGGTGAGGTGTTGCAAATTTCATATCTTTACAAGCTACCTGTAGCTTGCTGTAATGTAGCAGAGGAACCCAGATGACATCCAGTACTCCTAAAGGTTTTGAATTTTACACTGAACAGATGGCCAGATATCACATGGAATCTACAACCTTTCTTCAAGACAAATGACCAGCTGTTTACAAGCCAAAGCCATGTTCTTTGGGGTGCCTGAGTTGTAAAAACTCAGAAATTCCAGAATAAGTTTATTCATTTGTTTTTTATGTACCTGGCATGGCATGCTAAGCAAACAAATGCCTATCTATAGATATGACCCGGGACAGTACATAGATAATGAACAATCAAATACATAGGACAGCAGGGGCTAGTGGACCTGGTGAGCAGACCAGATGGACTTTCAGTCTTTTTCTGCCAGCATTGTCTATGTTTCCATGTGAGCAATGCATCATGAAAAACACGAGAAACAGAGCATAATACAATTACACGAAGTGAAAGAATAAGGCCCTCAATAAAGCACAATACAAATGATATACTTAAATCAAGGCATCAAGTTAACGTAGCTGAACATGACCATTAGGTGACTATACATGTTCAAGTTCAAGTTCAAGTTCCAAGTTTATTGTTGACCTTTAGGTCATTGCAATTTAGCAAAAAGAAAGAAGGAAAAATATATAAATGACTGAGCATAAAAATATGAATCGTACATTACAAGTACAATGATGTATATCAAGCAGCAATTTTATAATACATACCTCAATTATTCTGCTTGTATCAACTGAGTTAGTGTCAGGTGAAAAATCATTTTGGTATGGCATATGTTTGATTTGAGGTTTTTTTTTCCCTTTACTATAAAATTCTAGTATATTTCCTTAAACTGCACTCTCTGTGCTGTCCAGACTATATAAAATATTCCCACTAGGACTGCATTCGATAAAATAAATAGATAGTCCATATAATACCATTTCCCAGTGATCTAAGTAGTCTGAGGTGCGTTAATTGTTTTAGCCTGAGAACATTAAAATATTTGACTACCATACTTTCATTAATGTCATTCTCATGGCCCAGGTTATGCCTGAAAACAATCCCTAGATCAGTGTACTTAGCCAGTTATCAAAGTCATAACTAAATAAATACATACATACATAAATAAATACATACATACAAATATCTACTTTCTTATTTGCCCAAGTTATAATTATGTTATGCCCTTGATATCTTGAAATCCACTGGTAGTAAAAACATGTTAGAAAATAAAATCTGTAAGGATTATCTCAGGTACTGTGAATACATTTAACACCTGCTAAATTAATACTTAGTATAGCAGATTCATGTATCCTGAGGTATCACCACATGCAATCTAAGCAGTTTAAATAATGTCTCCTAAATAAAGCAATGCACTATTAAGATACATAAGAAGCAGTAAGTAGATTAAGAAAACAAGTCAATCACATATGTCGTCTATCATAAGCATAAAGTTCATGTAAGAAATATAATGTTCAGCCCCATTTTAAATATAGGGAATAGCTCAGTAAATTCAAAATATCAGATTTAAACTCTCCACCAAAAATGACCCCACCTTCCTTAAAGTACATAGAAAGATGCTACGCCAAGTATGATAGCTTTTACATCAGCAGTTCATCGACTCAAATCCATGTTAAAGTATCATATTAGAATGTCTGCTTTAAGTAAGGCACTTCATGCTGCAAACTAAAGTATGTTCTTACAGACCCAAGGAGTGCATTTAACAGAATATCAGGCTCCATAGAGAAAAAGCTATACCTCTTTGGGGAGTTTTCCCCACAGCCAAACTCTACCATTCACTGGAACAGCATCTTGGTAAAATTAGCCACTGGAATCACAGCAAAGAAAAACATGTCTATTAACATTTTAAAAGGTGTTAATGCACATATCAAGAGTACAGGCTCCATAAAGAGAGTTTAGGCTCCATGGTAAAAGTCCTTGAAACAGTGCCAAAGCTTTCAGACCCAGTGCTTTTAGTGCATTGCTTAGTCTAGGTATTAAATCACCAACTAAAAAAATAAATAAATAAAAAGCAGTACCTATTAAAGGGAATTACCCCACAGCTAGCCTCCACCAGTCACTGAAACAGCAGATTTGTAAGAATTAGCAGGGGGAACCACCACAAACAGAACACAATCAAACTTAGCTCCCCTCTCTTAGTTCAGGGATCTGGGAGTCCAAATCTCCCAATAAGACCTTACCCAGTTTCACAGTCTCTCTGCATTCATGATTTCCTTCACTATGGTTCCTCGTTCTCCAAGTACCTGTGAAAACACAGGCAAAATAAAATGAATAAATGCTCCACTGAGACCAGTAAATTTCATCCCACTGGGGATAGTGAGTCCCCCCCCCCCAGTCCCAGACAATGGTGGCATACCTTTAGTTATGCAAACTGAGTATATCAGCACGTGCAATGCAATATCAATTCCTTCCATGTCGCTTTCTTCTCAAGCCCTCTCAGCTCTCCTCAGTAATGGGGGAGAATGCCAAACTCAGCTGGCATAGAATCTTTCCAACTTTCTCTTTCAAAATAGAAAACAGGTGTTTCAGCACAGTTTCCGTATTCAGCACATACAGTGCTCCCACTGAACACGTCATTCACCTTACAAGAATTCTCCTGGCTTCTGTTAGAAAACAGGGAACTGCTATGAACAGTCACAAGGAGTCCTCCTGTTGCAATGGGACTAGTCAGAGGCAATCCACTGACTCAAGAGCTGCCCTGAGGGAAAACAAGCTGCAAAACATCTGACCCATGTTGTATGGTGCAAGAATGAATATTGTTACACCCGAGTGACATCCGAGTGAGAGGCAGCTCCAATGTAGCAAAACTGCCAGAAAGGTTCACTGTTTTGATTCAAATGTACTTTAAATACTTAAAAAACAAAACAAAATTACCTCAGTGGGAAAAACAAAAAGACACGAAGAAACATAAGGCACTTTTACACACAGATTTCTGTAATGGAATAACTGTTACGGAAACAGTATTCTGTTACATCCCTTGTGTGTAAAGTGCATCTGTTCTGTTCCCTTCGTGAACGTTCGTGCAAACCGCAGTCTCTGCTTTTTGGGATTTGCACCCATGTGTTCCGTTTCGACTGGCTGTGTAAAACAGCCATTCCTGTAGCACTGCAGAAACAGCCTATAGAGAGGCAAACTCTGTGGGCGAGCTGAAACATATGGAGGCAGGGGTTGCCGGAATACCTGAGAAGTGTAAAGGGAACACTGAATGCAATAGAGTACAATGGCACTACAGAGGTAACGCTCGCTCCATTTCTAAACCCTGTGTGTAAAGCGCCTATAGTGTGACGGGGAGCAGAGCAACATCATGGACATCTTGCTGCTCCCCTCTTCCCCCTCTCCCTGGTGACTACTCAAGTCAGCTATAGAATCTTTGCATGAGGCACATTATGGAGGCAGATCCTAATGCAAAGTGCAGGGAGAATGTCTGGATGTAATAAAGAGCATAAGCAAGTGGAAGATCCCTTTAAGTATTTCCAGAGTGCTCCTTTGAAAGAGGGTGTGTCTCCCTCTATGCATCCCCAGGACTGAAGTTGACTGCTTTAGAGACCTGGGAGATATGGAGAGGAAATCAAGGAAAGAATCTAGGGTGATGCTTAGATATTTGAAATCTTTAACGGTGGAGAGGAGTTGAGCCATCCAGACATTGAATAGAAAGGGGCACAGCACAGGATTAGAGATGCAATGAATTTAAAATCCGCCAGCGAAGTGAATGCAAAGTGGCCACTTCGTGTTGGCACTTCGCTGCATGGAGTGCCCCATAGAAAAGGCAAACTTCGCCTTGTTATTATTACTTCGCGTTGTCATTCCACCTTAAACCCGAAGTAAGGTGGAATGACAACAATATTGACAGCATCCCACCCACACAGTCACCAGAATGAATGTGCATCCCCAAAGTTCTCCTGCCTTGTGTCCAGAAAACTCCCCAGTGCTAATGAAGTTAAATGAGAGTGTAACAAGAAATGCAAACTCTTCCAGAATTAATGGCGCACTCAGTCATGCGTGCAGTGGTCAGGTCACACACAGTCACCAGAATTAATGTGCATCCCCAAAAATGCTACTGTCTTGTGTCCAGAAAATTCCCCAGTGCTGATGAAGTGAAATGAGAGCAAAACAAGAAATGCAGTCTTCCAGAATTAATGGTGCCATGCAAATGCACAGACAGATTAGGATTATGCTGCACACTCAAGGGATGCATACGAAAAGGCACAACACCACCTAACCAGTGCTCACAAGTCACAAACACAAATCTGGAAAGGAATAAATTTTGTCAGTTGGGGGATTAGTGCATGGCAGTAACAATCCACTACCAGTAAAGATACCACAAAGCAGTATAAAAAATTCATTCAGGTGTGGTGGATAGCAGGTTCACACTGCTGCAATTACTCTATGGCACAATCAAAGGTGTCTGATTTAATGGCACGCATCGCACACACACTCACACGCACACTCAAGTAATGTGTAGCAAATTGAAAACGTTTAGTAATATAACCAAATGTTTTAAACAGACAAATTGTACACTGCTGCACCACAACAATCAGCAAAAAAATTTCAAGAATTACTGAAAATATTACAGTATGTACATTAACACAGTTATGCAAGAAAAATGTAACCAAAACAGAAAGACTGCCTTTTTCTCCCAGTTAATCTACCTACACCACAAATACGCCCCTCCCCAAAGTACACTTCACAGTACACAGATTGTTCTAAATTAACATTCAAAATTCACACACAATAAACATTCAATGATATGAGCACAGAAGGGTTTCCTACAATCGATGTACTAAATTTTGAGCAGAAAATATTCCTCAAAAAGGCATTTTAAACAGCTTTTAGAGGTTCTGAATCGCAGCGCTCTGAGAGCAAACTGTCTCCAGCTATCACTGCACACACACCGTGATGTGACCATGATGATGAAGAACGTGATTCGGTGTCGACGGTGTGAGATAAACAATATGGAACTGTACTGGGAATGCAAATGCCTATGACTGTACTTCCCCGATGAGCTGTAGCACAAACTCCCTGACTTAAAAACGTTCATTATTGAGTACAATGGTGGGGTGGTGAAGCCTGGAGAGATACTACAAAACAGGCTTACAATACATCCCAGGCCAGAACTGAGGCTGTACTGAACAATCTAGAGCCCATGTGACCTGCAATCCCATGAATAAATGCAGAATTTAATTTGGAGCTCAATTACAGGGAGAAGTGAGGTGAATTACATTGATTTCAATGTACTTCACCTTAAAATTGGTGGAGAAGTGATTTGGAAAAGGCGGAATAACACAAAGTCATTGGTTTCAACGGACCTCGTGTTCCTCATTATGAAGTGAAATGCTCCACCACATTCTGGAGTACTCCGTTTGTTCCACGTTACTCCACAAATCACTTCGCTGAGCAAATTAGGAACCACTTAGCACTACTACTACAGTACTGTAACTCACATGCTGTACGGGAAGGAATGCGAATGCCTATGGCTGTACTTCCCCGATGGGCTGTAGCACAAAATTTCCAGACTTAGAAATGTTTATTAATGAGTACAATGGTGGAGTGGTGAAGCCTGGAGAGATACTACAAAAGATGCTTACAATACATCCAAGTAACTAGTGAAAAAATGAATGTTGTGATTCGTGATGTGATTGTGAATCATGATTTGTGACTGCATTTGTGACCATGATGATGAAGAACAGTGATTGGTGTGAGATAACTAACTATAAAACTGTATGGGGAGCAGTGAATGCCCTGCAACTGTACTTCGAGATACTACAAAACAGGATTACAATACATCCAAGTAACTAGTAAAAAAATGAATGTTGTGATTCATGATGTGAGCGTGAATAGTGATTTGTGAATGAATTTGTGACCGTGATGATGAAGAACGTGATTTGTATCATGAGTGACTCATGACGATGGTCCTGACTTAAAAATGCATATTAATGAGTTCATGCAGAATTATGCACCACACCTGTCCAGTACTCTGAAGGGAAGCCAAAGACACAAATGTGACTTAAGTTACAGATGGAGATTGGGCCCTAAAGAGATGCAAATGCACAGACAGATTAAGATTGCGTTGTGCAGTGAAGAGATGCAGATGCAAAGGCACAACACCTAACCAGTGCTCACCATCAGAAATTCAAATCTGGAAAAGAATATCTTTGCCCATTGGGGTAAGCCATGGTGGGGGGGGGTACCTAGTACTGGTAAAGATACCACAAAGAAGTACAAAAATCACACAGCTGCAGTGGATAGCAGATTCATATTGATGAAATTATTATGTGGCACAATAAAAGGTGTCTGATCTGATGACACGCATACACACATACACACACACACACACACACACACACACACACACTAAGTAATGCTTAGCAAATTGAAAACTTCAGTAATATAACCACATATTTTAAACAAACTAAAATTATGCACCGCTGCACCACAACAATCAGCAAAAAAATTGCAAGAATTATTGAAAATATTACTGTGTGTACATTAACACAGTTATACAAGAAAAATATCACCAAAACAGAAAGCACTGTCTTTTTCTCCAAGTTAATCTACCTACACTACAGATACACCCCTCCCTCAAAGCACACTTCCACTGTCTCTCAGTACACAGACTGAATGTTGTAAATTAACATTCAAAATCCACACACAAACAATAAACGCTCGATAATATGAGTAGAGGAGAGTTTCCTGTAATTGATGAACTTAAGTTTCAGCAAAAAATATTACTCAAAAATGCTTTTTTAACAGCTTTTAGAAGGTTTGAATCTCACAGAGCTCTCAGAGAAGATTGTCTCCTACAGCTTCCTACAGACATTACCCCAAACTGAGGCAGTGCAAAACAATCTAGAGCCCATGTGACCTGAAATCCCAAGAATCACTGCAAAATTCACCTTTGGTGCTTAAAAGCAAGGCGAAGTGAGGTGAAGTACATTTTTTCAATGTACTTTGCCTTAAGAATTGGTGGAGCAGTGGTATGAGAAGGCAGAGTAACACAAAGTCATTGTTTTCAGTGGTATTCGTGTTACCTATTATAATTCAAAGTACTCCGCTTCTCGTTGTGGAGCACTCCGCAAATTCACCTTCACTCCGCGAATCACTTCGCGGAGAGAATTGGGGCCACTTTGCCCATCTCTACACAGGATTTGAGTCTGGCCTGGGATTGGTATAGCATGACTTGGGTCTTACAGGGGTGTAGAAGTAGTATATTGTTTATGAGCCCGGACTACACATGGGAAAAATCCTGCTGTAACTAAGTGCTGATTTGGGAGACAGAATGATAGCTAAGGTACAGCACAATGTCTTCAGCATACTGTAAATGATTGAGGAGCAGTGAAATGGGCTGGAAGGAAGTTCACTGATAAAGATAGAGAAAAGCAGGGGGCCAATGTGTACAGCCCTCTGGGACACTGAGCTTGTTGAGGGCTAGGGATGAGACAGCATTATTGGAATTTACATACTGTTGTCTGTCTGTAAGGTAAGTTGAAAATCAAGAGGCTGCATGGTGGGAAAGGACAGTTAAAATCAACTTGGAGTGGAGAAGGGAGTGGTCAACTGAACCAAAGGTTGTGAGAGGTCAATGAAGATGGCCCCAGTGATGGAGCCATTATCCGTGACGGACTAAATGTCATTCATTAGCTGAATCAGCATGGCAATGGTGCTGTGTTTCTTGCAAAATCCATGTTTATTGAGGGACAATGCGATTGTAGTTCTGAAGGAATTCAGTCAGCTGGGAGGCAACAGCCATTTCAAGCAACTTACTTAGGATTGGGAGTATGCAAGTGGCCTTTAATTATTTACTAGCTTGGTATTGCCCTTTTTGAAGACCAGAGTGATTTTCACAGTTTTCCAATCAACAAGGTCTATCAACGAGGTAAGGGACAGATTAGAAGCATATGAGATGGGTGAGGCTTTCTGACTTGCATGAAAGTCACACAGAAATCATTTAAATGAAAGCTTTGGCCAGTGGATACATCTGGTGGTCAGGACTAAATCAAGGCATCCAGAATCTACTCAGCCAGTATGCAACTTGTGCCAGCCTCTATCAGTGCAACTCCATCCCTGGTCTTGGGCAACAACATCTTTGGGGCACATTTACGTTGACTGTATTGAAGTGGACAAACTAATGATTGGTTTTTGGTACCTTTTTGCATCCTATAAACTGCCACATGATCTTGTGTCAGACAACAGTTTCTAAGTCACCTCATTGGGGTTCACGTTCTTTTTGAAACAGAATGGGGTTCAACAAATCCTAATACCACTAGTACTATTCTATATTCATTCAATGGCAGAGTGGGATGTGCTGTACAAACCTTTGAAAATGGATGGACTAAGCAAGCTCCTTCTCCAGATAATTAGCCAGACTATGTGCAGGATAATTGAGACATGTTTGTTCTGGCTGTTTCACCTGCTGAGGAAGAGATTCCAGTTTGAAGACATCCTGTGCAACAGAGAGGAGCACAACAGTGTCTTTGCCTTTAATACACCTGGTATGTAACTGGACTGTGTCACATGTTATGTTAACCTACTGTAGTTAAAGTTCTTTAAAGTTCTTTCAGAGGAGCACAATAATCCCCAGGACTTGTCTGGGGTTCTGAATAGTCTAATTTGACTGTGAGTTATACCAATACTATTGGTGGATTGTACTTGTAAAAAGCGAACAGTGATGTAGTACTGTAGCATGCACATACCTATAGTCAGAAAGTATTACCTAGATGGTCTATGTTAGAAGCACAGACATATGCAGTCCTGTAGTGCACTGTATATGTCACTTTGTATAACAGCCTACTATGTAACATTGGAACAGTAGTAAGAAGTTACATAGATACTGTAAGACTGATAAAGAAGATGACCCCAAGCAAGTAACACTATTCCAGTGTTTCTCTATCCCAATCCCAAGTTTAATTCCCTTCCTTCCTTCCTTCTCCAGAGTAGCCTCATTTAGATACAGTGCCTAGATTCCAAGATAGTCCTGGGGGGCAGTACAATTGCAAGGAACATCGCTTACAAAACACATGGTACAGAAATAGTTCAAAGATATAAAATCCTGGAATCTACAGGTACCAAAAGATTAAGAAACAAGTTGCAAATTTAAAACATTATGTAAATCTGTGCTCCAGGTAACAAAGCATAGTAACTCAGAGTAAGGGGTGTATTGCAAGGTTAGCAGCTCCCCTAGGTTCCCCGAAGCTACAAGGCTGGCAGCAGGAAGGTACACGATCTAAAGACCACGCTCGGTTTTAAACCTTTGCGCCTTTTTTCTGTTCAGCTCCCTGGCGCTGTAGTATTCGCTGCTGCAGCCACTTTAAACCCAAGGAAATTAATGTATTTCGACTCACAAGACTGTGCCTAAGACTGTGCCTACGATACACTCTAGCCTGCCTACCTTGATTTAATTAATTTTTGCTGATTCTGGTACCCTGCAGCTGCTGTTTTAATTAATTTTAGCATATCCTGTAACACAACAGCTGCTTGCAGGCTTGAAATTTATTATTAGTAGAGTTCTAGTTATTACGTGTTTGTTTGCACTATAAGCTAGTGTACTGTTGGGGGCACGGTGGGTGGGTGGTGTGTGCATATTATTAGTAGAGTTCTAGTTATTACATGTTTGTTTGCACTATAAGCTAGTGTACTGTTGAGGGGACAGTAGCTGGTGTGTGCATATTATTAGTAGAGTTCCAGTTATTACATGTTTGTTTGCACTATAAGCTAGTGTACTACTGGGGGATGGTGGCTGGTGGTACACTGCAGCTGCTGTTTAATTAATTTTAGCATATCCTCTAACACAGCAGCTGCTTGTAGGCTTGAAAGTTTCACTGTTTTTCCAGTAACCCAAGTATAAAACTGAGCTGAAAGTGTGCCTTTTACAATTTCTGTTTCATTCCTACTGATTTGTTCTGCTTGCTTCTCACTTGCTGCTACATTCTAATCCCCTTCCCCCGTCCCCGTGACTAACTCCTTTGTGCATATTCACTGTCTGACCCAGCCCTGATTTTCCCTGTATTTAATCCCTTGTATGTTTTCTCTTTTCCCCAGGGTCGAGAGGGCAATGGTTGTTGAAAAGCCCTCCCCAGTTCCCCTTGGTTCCCCGAAGCTACAAGGCTGGCAGCAGAAAGGTAAGCAATCTCAAGACTGTGCTCTGCTTTAAACCTTGGTACCTTTTTTCTGTTCAGCTCCTTGGCGCTGTGGTACTCGCTGCTGCAGCCACTTTAAACCCAAGGAAATTAATGTATTTCAACTCACAAGACTGTGCCTAAGACTGTGCCTATGATACACTCTAGCCTGCCTACCTTGATTTAATTAACTTTTGCTGATTCTGGTACCCTGCAGCTGCTGTTTTAATTAATTTTAGCATGTCCTCTAACACAGAAGCTGCTTGCAGGCTTGAAATTTTCACCCACCCCCCTAGCCCCTCCTCCACCATTAATTAAATACACTAGTAATCCCACCCACTTTTGTTCCAACCTACAAACTCACTTGAAGGGCAGTCCTACCCAAACCCCTATCTTCATCAGTCCTAATTCAAACCAGCGAGGCAGTCCTTTTCTTTTTTTTTTTCCTCCACTCACTCTTGCCTATTCTCTATGTTTGCCTCTGTTCTACACTTATTTTGCCTGGAAAAGTAACTCAGACTGAGGGTATCCCAGTTTATCTTTTCCCCTCACCTTTTCAAATTCCCCCTGCTCCTGTCCGCTCCTCATAAACTGCACTCTATTGGAATACCTGCCTCTTGTGAATAACTTGTATAATTGACTGCCAACCTCTGGCCACTAAGGGTTTCACTCAAACTGCCTTCACTATAGGTGTCACCCTGCTCTTAAGTCACCATTTCTGTCACTTATATTCTACTCTTATGAGGGACAATCCACCTCTGATTTACAGAGGTTTCATACAAGGCATACATAATGTTCTCTCATGCATACGCAAGGTCACTTCTGTTGGTATCAGGATTACTACCCGCTGTAATCATCCTCTCCTATCTCTCATGTAACATACCAGCTGGATACCCTGGGTCCCACTGCCATGAAGAATTCTCCTTTGTATTCTCCAACCTTATACCAACTAGAACCTTGCTCCCTTCTCTAACCTGTCCCTCCATATAACTCATCCTTCCAAATTAGGGCATTTCCTTCTCTACCACCCCCCTAGCATGCCCAAATACCTCAAGCTCAATTACAGATTCTACAAAGAAGTTTGGGTGATGCTTCTGCCCTTATGCTTATCAGGAGACATAGAATCTAACCCGGCCCCCATTGGAATGCCAGGTCCACAGATGACTCCTCATGGTTTTCCACTAAGGGCATGAAAATTGCCCACATGAATATCAGAAGTTTACCAGCAAACTTTCCTGAACTTGAAGCTTGGATAGCCCTCTACTGTCCAGATATACTTGGACTAACTGAAACATGGCTCAGGCCAGAGATGCCTGATTCCATGTACAAAATACCTGGCTACAGCTTGTCCAGATCCAATCACTCCACCAAACAAAAGGGTGGAGGTGTTGCCCTTTATTATAAAGAGCATCTCAATGTCTCTGTACTCCAGTCTTGGATAACAAATCACTGTGAAGCTCTGCATATGGTTCTACAACTAGGTGGTGATAAAAGGCTAAATCTGATCTGTGCCTACTATCCTCCAAAGGGGGCTCTCCCTGGCTTAAATGGGCTCTTGGATTATCTGGCCACTCTAAAGGGTAGATCTGAAGTCATACTAATAGGAGACTTCAACTAGACCTATTAAAGTCACGTTGGTACTATACTGAAGCTCTCACCCGACTTAACCTCGCTCAACTTATCTCTAGCCCTACTTCTCTTCCAACTTGGGCGCCAATCTCTCCTGGACTGGATGGCTACAAATAGAGCAAATAAAATAATTGCTGTAGGGACCTTTTCGGATTCTATTAGTGATCACCTGCCTACGTTCTGTATCTGGAATGGCCACTGCCTTAAACCCTCCCCCCCAAGAATCATTCAATTTCTGGATTTTGCCAAACTAAACTGAACTGCACTTCTCAAGGATATTAATAATATAGACTGGTCTCCCATCTATCACACTGATGATGTAAACACAGCACTTGAATACTTGATGTCTCAGCTTCTAGTCCTTCAGGATCTGCACATCCCTCTGAAAAAAAGGCATCTCAGGGGCTCCCCTAATAAATGGCTAAAAAAAGACCTCCTTCAAGCCATGATAAAAAGAGACAAGGCCTGGACCCTGGCAAAGAAGTCTCAACAATCAGAAGACTGGGTTAACTATAGACAACTGAGAAATGCCTGCAAAAAAGATATTCAGAAGGCTAAAAGGAGCTACTGCCTTAAGCTTCTCAGCAGGTAATACCAGGGGTTTTTGGAACCACATCAAAAATTTAATTGGGCAAAGGCCCAAGATGGCCATTACCGACATGACATTGAATGATGCAAACTGTGATAAGTTACCTACTATTGCTAATGCTCTTAATGCACAATTCTCGGATCTCTCCAAATACACTGAGAAATTCAACCAACCTCTTTCACCTCCTCCTAAGGTGCATCTTTCGTTTGAAAACCCTTTTCATCTCACATTAGTCTCCTCCAATGAAGTGCTGTATCTCCTCAAATCAGTATCCACCTATTGATCTGCTGGCCCGGATGGGCTACTGCCAAGCTTCTTGAAGCAGGCAGCCCCTGCCCTTGCTGTTCCTATTGCAAGAATCTTTAATCTTTCCATAATAACCCAAACGGTACCAACATTGTGGAAAACTGCTCGCATTGTCCCTGTTCACAAAAAAGGGGATACCAAAAATATGTCAAACTATAGACCGATTATCATTCTCTCTAACCTAAATAAACTTCTCGAGAAGGCCATCGCTACTCAGGTCACAAATTACCTGCACCTTAACAACCTTATATCCCCTATCCAACACAGATTCTGAACAGGACACAGCACCACAACTGCTCTACTTCAGCTGACAAATGCAGTTCTTATAGCGATGGATAAGAGCCTGCTCACTGGGGCCATATTTATCGATCTCACAAAGGTATTTGACCTTGTGAATCACTCTCTGCTACTTTCCAAACTGTCCCGCCTTGGCTTTGACCTGTCAACCATCTCCTGGTTCAATTGCTACCTCTCAGGGAGGTTGCAATTTGTCCAAATTGAATCCGCCGTCTCAAATCTTTCCCCTACCTCTGTTGGAGTCCCCCAAGGATCTATTCTTGGCCCACTACTTTTCTCTCTTTTCATTAACATCTTGCCCTCTCTCCCTTGCTCCTCCTCATTAATCCTTTATGCTGATGACATGGTGCTTCTCTCCAGTGGTAAAGATCCCTTATCAGTAAGAGCACATCTTCAAGCAGACTTCAACTGCTTGCAGGAATAGTTACTATAGAACAGGCTCCTAATGAATGCTAAGAAAACTGTAACTATGCTTTTTGGCCCCCCATCAAGAATCAGATCTCTTACTCCAGACTTATTGATACATTCTCTAGATGACTCCCCTCTTGAATTCTTTACCTCCTTCAGGTATCTAGGAGTGACTCTTGACCCATCTCTTGACTTTAACCTCCAAATTGCGGCTACATGTAAGACAGCTTACTCAAAACTTGGTCTTGCCTTTAAAATTAGGTCCTCCCTCATTGATGCTGCCTGGCTTGCTATTGCACAAGGATTTCTCCTCCCTGCTCTAACATATTGCTCTCAGGTTTACCTTAAAGCTAGCAAAGGAGCACTCCAGAAATGGAGCACCTGCTATAACACTATATGCAGATTTGCTCTCTCCGCTCACAGACTTACCCATCATTGTCTGCTCTACTCAAAACTAAATTGGCTCTCACCAGACTCACTCAGACACTGTTCTGCAGGTTGTAAAATTGATAATATGATCAGAATGGGGTCCCCTAAATACCTTGCCGAACTATTAACTCAGCCCTCCCAAGCATACCTCCTCAGGGCATCTGCTCAAACCCAACTTGAAATTCCCAGATTTCTCACACAAAAAGGAGAACGATCCTTCGCCATATCTGCCCCCCACTCCTGGAACGCCATTCCCTCCTGCATCAAACTCTTCAAATCGCACAAGGCCTTTAAACTGGGTCTTTGGGCACACCTATTAGAATCCGACTGCTGCTCTTGTGCTGTAACTTGAGCCTCTCTCCTAGTATTTTCTCCTCCCTATGGCACTTACTGATTTCCTGCTGGTCTCCAAAATCTGAAAGTTTCCCACATCCAGCAGAAATCATATTGTTATAATGCTGCTTCATTTAAGTTTTGTTTGCTGTTTGTCGTTTCAATTTAGTCATTGATGTATCATCAGATGAAAATAATGTAATGTCATCTGTTTCTCTTTGTCATCACTGATAATAACTGTACCTGGCTGTATACTGTTAAAATGCTTTTTCTCATCTCATGCTGTGTCATTAAATACTCTTTAATGTTGACTCTGGTCTCCCCTGTCTGTACTCTCCAGGGCCTGCCTGAATATAGGCAACATTGTTGTCTAGTGTACTTACCCGGTAAACAAAAACCAAATAAATAAATTATGAAGAGAGGAAGGTAAGAAGAATAGTTCAAGCATGGAGATGAAGTGAAAACAGCTATTTTGAACTACAGTAGTGGGAGTTTGATTCAGGAAGAACCATCAGACAGACTTCAAACTTACACTGTGGACCCATTAAGTGACTTTGAACTTGGTAAGAATATTATCGATAATTTTGATATTTTTGAACTTTTGAATGAAGTCGATGACTTGTTTTCTGAGAGCTCTATAATTACAGATGGAGAGAGAAAAAGTAGGTTTAGATCAAAGTCTTTCTTTTGTCCACAGATATTGGGTCATGCATTAGCTAATTTTGAGAAAATGCTTGTTAATGAAGTTAAAAGTATTTTAACAACATGCCTACTGGGTTTCATAGAAATCTCAATGAAGATGAATGTAAGATACTTCAGGAGTTACAAAACTTTTCTGGGGTAATAGAGGTGGCAACGTAGTTATGATGACTGAAGAGTTTTATGTGAACAAATGCATGGACTTACTAAACATTGAAAATAACTATATGAAATCATGAAGGGACCATGCCACCTAATTTCAGAGTGAATTATTTGATTTCATGGATACAACCATTATGTGTGGGTGGTTAACTGTGCAGGAAGCTGATTTTATCAAAACTGACTATCCAGTAGTACCAACTTTTTATATTTTACCTAAAGCACATAAAATTCTAAATGACCTTTGGCAGACCTATTATTTCAGGGATTGGGTCATTAACCCAACATTTGTCAGTTTTTGTGGACAGTTTCCTATAGCCAATTGTATTCAGTCTTCCATCCTACATTAAAGACAACATGGATATGCTGGGGAAACTGAAAGATCTTATCTGGGATGCCTTTTATACTTGGGTTACAGTTGATGTATGCAGTTTATATACATCAATACAACATAATCAGAGCCTTGAAGCTGTTGGTGCTGTCCTTTCTAATGCCACATATAGGTTAGGGGTTTGGCAGTTGAAATTCAATGCAAAGAAATGCAAGATAATGCATATGGGGCACAAAAACCCTGTCACAATATATCAGTTGGGGGGGTGAGGATATAGCATGCACCAAGCAGGAAAGGGATCTTGGGGTTATGATCTCTGATGACCTCAAGGTAGGGAACCAGTGTGACAAGGCAGCAGGTAAAGCAAATAGGATGCTGGGATGTATAGGCAGGGGCATCACCAGCAGAAAAAGGGAGGTCATAATTCCGCTATACAAGACACTAGTGAGGCCCCACCTGGAGTACAGTGTACAGTTCTGGAGACCATACCTACGTAAGGACACAGACAGGGTAGAGAAGGTTCAGAGGAGGGCAACAAAGATGGTGCATGGATTGCATCACAAATCCTATGAAGATAGGTTGAAGGAACTGAACATGTACTCCCTGGAGGAGAGGAGGGAGAAAGGGGATATGATAGAGACATACAAGTATCTTACAGGGAGGAACAGGGTGCAGGAATACATTATTTTTAAGCAGAAAAGATGTTCCAGGACTAGAGGGCATGGGATGAAGTTGGAGGGAGGACGATTCAGAAGAAACATGAGGAAGAATTTCTTCACAGAACGGGTGGTGGACAAGTGGAACACCCTGCCAGAGGAAGTGGTGGAGGCTGAAACAATCACGGGATTTAAGAATGCATGGGATAGACATAAAGGAATTCTAGAGGTCAGGGGTCAGGGGTAAGGGGCAACAGACTTCTAGGAAAAGATAAACTGAACTTACAAGCTCAAATGGGCAGACTGGGTGGGCCATAGGCCCTTATCTGCCGACACTGTCTATGTATCTATGTATCTATGTAGATATTCCTTGTACTTCTGTTTTACCTCACATCTTTAGAATTTAGTTTCACACACAACTACTTCACCTTTAATAAAGAATTCTACCTCCAGATCTGTGGCATTGCTATGGGGTGGCCTACACCCCCTCATATACCAATTTATTTATGGTATCATTGGAAAATATAGTAGTTTTTGATGGAACATAAAATCAATACCTGAACCATATTTTTTATGGTTCAGGTTTATTGGTGATATTATAATTATCTGGTGAGGTGATGAAAAAGAGGTACCAAAGTTTACAGAGTACCTGAATAACAACGATTACAATTTAACATTCACCTTCGAATCAGATAAAAATTCATTCAGATTTTTAGATCCTAAGCTTAGTGGCATTCTGGGAAAAGAAATTTCGTCTTCTGATTTCTATAAGGACACAGCAGCTAATGCTGTACTCCTTGCATCTAGTTCACATCCGAAGAAATTAATCTCCTCAATACCATATGGAGAAATGATCTGTTTGAGAAGGAACTGCTCAGATGATGCAGTGTTTCAGGAACAAATTGATGATTTAAACAAGCATTTGTCAATGCCTAATGTTGCCTTGCTGGCACTGGCATTGGTAGTGTAGGAGTTACAGAGATTCATAATAGGAATGGCAGTGAAGTATTGAACTGACACTATCCCCACCCCCACCCTGCAGAGACTGACAGGCATTGGGTGTGCCTTTGGGTCATCAGCCATAACGCTCACACCATTTCACCTCACCCTACCCTGCAGACACCGACAAGTGATGTGGTGTGCCTTGGAGTCTTCAGGCCTTATGCGCACCCCATTCCATAAGGAAATATGCTGTGATGGGCACAGTATAGGAGAATGGGGTGAACTTTGGGGCTGAAGAGTCCAAGGCACACCTCAATGCCTGTCAGGGGACACAGGGTAGGGGTGGGGGTGGAATGGCATGAGCATTACAGCTGAGAGTCCCAGGTCACACCCCTGATGCCTGGCAGTCTCTACAGGGTGGGGTGTTATGGTTGGAAACCCTTACACCCGAGGTGTTTGTTGGTATTTTCACTCCAAATTTTCAACATGGGCATTTTGTGATCCCACCTCATGAACAGCGGCATTATCAGTCTGTTAGCCAAAAGGTGATTTTGCACAGCAACTGTGCCATCTGGCACCACAGGTACAAAAAAAATATTTTGGGCAGGATATGAAAAATGATAGCTTTTCTGTTCATGAGAAGGTATAAAAAAAATGGCAATGTTTAAACTCTTGAGTGAAAATATGAAACACTGGTGAAGTCATGAGCGTGCATAGAATCTGTACAACACACGCCCATAACATAATTATATTGGGAATTTTTTTTAACCAAATTTTCAACATAGGCATTCTGAGACCTCTGCTCATGAACAGTGGCACTGTGATTTTGCTACTCTGTCCCGAAAGTTGATTTCCCACAGCCACAGCACCATTGTGAGCCAGATGTGCAAAAACACATTTCAGGCAGGATGTAAAAAATGACAGCTGTACTATTCATAAGGAGGTGAGAAAAAAATGTCAATGCTGAAAATCTGAAGTGAAAATATAAACAATTGTTGAAGTTAAGTGTGCGCGGGGAAACTGCGCAATGCACACTCATGATGCAGTCATTTTTTGGAAATATTTCACAAATTTGCAACATAGGCTTTTTGGGACCCCACCTCATGAACAGTGGCACTGTCATTTCATTACTTGATCCTGAAAGGTGATTCCATACAGTGACCACAAAATCACCTTTCAGGATCAAATAACAACATGACAGTGCATGTGTTCATGAGGTGGGGTCCCAAAAACCCCATGCTGAAAATTTGGAGCCAAAATTTAAAAAAATGGCTGAGATATCCACTTAAGTTGAACATCTCCCCTTCCTCCCCCATTGATGTCATTATACAGCTTACCAGCATTTATTCATTTTGCAGTTTGGCTTTGAAGAGTCCAGATGTGTTCCCACTCCACTGAAGATCGCAGGACCAGACCACTGGAGGTAAGTATGGGGTGAGGGGTGTGTGTGAGGAGGTGGGGTGTGCAAAGAGTGGGTGTGGGTGGGGAAGCCACGGACAACGGACCGTTTTCTTTTTGTCAGGTACAAAAAAAAAATGACGCTGCGCCATGGGATGGTTTTCTTTCTTTACAGGTGAAATAAAACAAATGTTGGCCACACTGGGGTGGGCTCCTGGTGTGCCACACAATGGGGGTATGGTGGGGAAGGAACATGCCGACACGGTCTTCTTTCTGTGAGCAGAGGCACTGGGGTGGGCTCCCAGTGTGCCACACAATGTGGGGGGGTGAAGGACATGCCAACATGGGGACTGCACCTCTGATGTCGGCCTTCTTTGGAGATTGTGTGCCGCCACCATGTTTATTGAAATGTTTCACTAGGAAAGGCACGTACAGGAGGCGTTTCATCTGTGCCATTGCATGATGAGCTTGTCTCCGATTGCAGCAGCACATTTCTTTCAAATTGGTGGCACTTTACATAATACTTGTGTTGGTGCTAGCATGCTGGTTAATTGGGGAATGAGGGATGTACCTACTAAAGCATGCCCTGCATTCGCCAACACTGACACACCTCTGCATTTCTCCTACTACCACAAGATGTTGCTTGCGCACAAGCAAGACAACATAAAAATAGATTCCTTAGTAGGGGCTATTCTGAGCAGAATTTAGAAGAAGCATATCAGAAAGTCATCAGGATAAATAGAAATGACCTTTTAACCTCCCAGGCTAGATACAGGAAGAAAGTGATCACTCCTGAAAATTCCCCAATAGTTGTTAATTTTATTACAGAATATAACCCATTAGCAGGCAGGGTGGAAGGAATATTACATAGGCTTTGGCCTATTCTTTTAACAGACCCAATACTTAAAGAAAATATTAGATGTAAACCCAGGGTGGCTTTTAGTAAGGGAAGATGTATAGGGGATAGACTTGTCCATAGTCACTTTAAGGCAACCAAAATGGGGGCGAGAAACAGTTGGCTGTGGAATAACCTAAAGGCTTTTTTAAATGTGGCTGATGTAATATCTGCAAATATACAAAAATATGTGGTACATTTATTAGGAACAATGACAAGTTTGAAATTGATGATTTTTTGACATGTACTACACCTTTTGTTGTGTATGCTTGCTGGTGCACCTCTAATCAATATTACGTGGGGAGAACTACAAGACCAATTAAGGTCCATATACAAGCACACACAAGAGCTATTATTAATCACAACATCCACCTTAGGTGCTCATTTTCTAGAAGCCCATGATTCAAAACTGGATCGCATGCGATTTATGGTACTTGAACATGTAGCTAGACACCAAAGGGGAGTCAACAGGTTTAGGGGTCTGTTACAGAGAGAAACAAGATGGATTATGATATTAAAAACTGCTTTCCCTTTACAGCTTAACAAAGAAATAGACTTTAGCTCTTATTTGTAAATGATCTGATGTTTTTTTCTAGTTCTAGCTCTTGTGTTATTCTGTATCTTTAAAATATTTTTTCAGTTTCATTTTCCTTGTTTTGTACGTATCTAGTTCTATTCATGGAAATTTGAACTACTGGCGAGGAATATCCTTGGTCCCAATCGATCTGAATCATTACATCCAAGTGGGAATCTAACTTATTTCTTATCTGGTGGTAGATAAAACAAAGAACACGGCCACGCTGGGCCAGCCATCGAGAGCAGCAGCTGAAGAGTTTTAGTTTATTTTAATTTAGTGTGTGTTCTACTTTTATTGTGAATTTCTGTGTTTGTTGTAGCCCAATCAATCGTTTACCTCAAGCACACCCATTATGGTGTATTGCACCGTCTGTTTTAATGTTGGACACCAGCATTAAGATTTTACATTGGGTGGATGCCTGTGGACTGCAAACTGCAGGCAACACCTTTGAGATCTGTTTTCAGGAATTGCCAGCAAACTGAGGCATTGGAGGGGATCATAGTCCCTGTCTTGTGACACTGCTTTGAGGTCCAGAAGAGCAGTGGACTGTCAGGAGAAACTGCCGTATGGACTCAAACTCTGATGGCACTGATTGCAAAGCGCCGGAGTGCATGTGGCGCTTGCATTGTGGTCTTTGCCAGCTGACTGAGAGCCAACAGGTGGGGCTTCATGCCATGGGAAGCTAATGACTGACCTTTAAAGAATGATCCGTATGCCATTTGGTGGAACGAATGAACTGGGAGACTTGGCAGAGGTGGGTCCCAGGCCTGAGTTTTTCCCCCTTGGGTGACCAGGAAGTGCCGACTGGAGGGTGGACTAATTTCTAGGTTTGTCCTGTGGTCTCAGATGGTTGCCTGGTGAGGTTGGGTGTACGCTGAAGGCCTAAGTGGGGGGACTGACAGGGTTTGGGTACCTGCTGGCTGGACAGGTCAGGCCTGGAGTTGACACTCCTTTGTGGGACATTTTCATCTCCCTGGATCTGATTTTCTTGGGAGTTCTGGTTGTGGCTTTGGAGGAATTACAAAATAAGAACATCTGCCAGTGAAGACCTCCTGGACTCTTTGGCAGAGGAATGGACATGGAACACAGGTCCTTATGTGCCATGATTATATCAAGAACTGAGTTGGTATTATAATATCATTTGATTATTTAAGGAGGCAGTGGGAGGGCCTCCATCTGATTTTACCTGGCACTTTAGTTTATGAGAAACGTAGCAGTGAGAGTGCTGCATTATATGGTTAACTGTTTTGGTGAAGGAGGTGGTGAGAGCTCCCTCTTCCCACTGCAAATTATCAAGAACCTGAGCGGAGCTTTTTTTTGGACAGCTGGAAATATTGAACACTGTGAAGGAATTGGACAGTGCTATCATATAGGGCAGTAACGGACTGGTAAATGCTGTTTACATTTTTACTAGGTTTAAATGGTGGTGCTGCTGTTTTTGATACTGTGCTACAACTAAGACAGATAGTTTTATTTTGATAGTATTTTGGCTTTTGTTGTGTTTTGGGGATTAGTTATAGGGGTATTTTAAAGGGTGTGAGGAGTTAGTGAGTGAGTGGATGGATGGATGGGTGGGTGGGTGAGTGGGTGGGTGGGTGAGTGAGTGAGTGAGTGCGTGAGTGAGTGACTGGTTTAACTGATATTATTGTGGGGGTTTAATTGTGGTTTTGGGGAGAGTGGAAGAGTAAAAGAGATTGTATGGTTGACTGAGTGATTATTTGATATTTTAATTTATAGCTGCTGGTTAGTGATTACAGCAGGTTGTGTTGGCAGAGGGCTTCTGTGGGAGGGTACTACTCTTCTGCCAAGTTTCATGCCCTCCACACCTTTGACTGTCCCCCTGCTACCAGTGGAGGTTTATGGGCATTGCCGTGCATTGGGTATAGTGAGGGGGCATGGGGTGGCCTGGTGGGGGAGTGGAGCAGAGTGGATGAATTGGGGTTGTGGGGTCAAGGAGATGCCCTGGAGTGAAATGGGCCCAGGAAAGGGGTCCACCCTGCCTGGTGCCCATATCCAAGGGCTCTACTTTGTGTGGACAGATAGCACGGTCAACATCGACTGCTCATCCAACCCGGGTGGTGTTATGCAATGCCAGGTCGATCAGTAACAAGACAGCAGTAATTGTTGATCTTGTTGGGTCATCTGACCTGGCATGCATCACCGAGACCTGTCTGGACAAGAATGCTGGTCCTATTTTGGAGTCAGCTGTTCCAGCCGGGTACTCGGTGATACACTGCCGGAGGCTGGATCGTAGAGGTGGAGAGTAGCCATTTGTTTTAGGATGGAACTGGGCCTTGTAGATGTGCCAGTTGGGGTAGTGAGATCCTTCAAATGTATTGTGGGTGCAGGTGTGGGTTGTAAGATACTTCTCATCTACCATCCACTCAGGGTTGAGAAGGATTTCCTACAAGAAGTTGCAGACTACATCATAGAGATGGTATTGGTGTCCCCCAGGTGGTTGGTGCTAGGGGACTTCAATGCCTGGGTTGATGATGAACTCTCTCATTTTGGTCAAGACTTCCTCCAACTGATGGTTTCATTGGGCTTTACACAGGTGATTACCTCTGAGACCCATATACAAGGTCATTCATTGGACATAGCATTTCTGCTGGGGATGGCGATCTCTGACTTGATGGTGGAACCCATCAGGTGGTCCGATCACCACACTACAGGGTTCAGTTTTGGGGCCCCCCCCCAGTAGACCTGTCCCCACAAAGATGGTCTGGTACCGCCCTTTGCAGGGTCTGATCCCTGATGGTTTTATGGCAGTGTTGTATCTATCGGGGAGTTTGAATGTTAGCATGGATCCAGAGATCTCCTACTACTGGCCTATAACAAGGCAGTGGAGGCTGCTCTGGATTCCATAGCTCCTGTCCGTGTTCACCCCCTCACCCTTTGCCCTCAGTCCCTTTGGTTTGATGAGACCTTGAGGGAGTTGAAGAGAGTGGGGAGAAGGTTGGAGCATGGCTGGCGGAAATCGGGCCTGAGTAATGATGAATTTAGATTGATGTTCCAGTATAAGGACTATCAATCTGCGGTCTCCTGTAAGAAGGCAGAGTTCCTGTCCAGGGAGATTGCAGCTGTGCAAAATCGACTGGCATAGCTCTTCCGGACTGTGGACAGGCTGTGCAATCCAGCTTGTCCCCAGAATTGGGGAGCCTTTTCACAGAAGAAGTGTGATGAGTTCACTTGATTTTTCGAGATAAGCCTGGCACCATCAGGTCCGAGCTCCACACAGCCCACTCAAATGAGCAGAGTGGAGATCAGTGCAAGATTACAAGCACCCAGTTTGTCTGGTCAGACTTTGGCCAGTTAGCGATCAAGGACATCATGAAGATGATCCAGGGTATGTGACCAACTTACTGTAGTTTGGACCATGGTGCAACATGCCTCCTGGTGGGGTGCGTAGAGGTAATTGGGCCTGTCCTGGCTGAGATAGGTGTTCATTAGAGACAGGGGTGTTTCCAGACACCCTGAAACAGGTTGTGGTTCACCCCCTCTTGAAAAAAGCTCTCGACCTCGACTGTCTTGCAGACTACAGATCTGTCTCTAATCTGCCCTTTGTGGGCAAGGTTATTGAAAAAGTAGTCATGCCACAGCTCGTGGAGCATCTGACCACCCACAATATCTATGATCCTCTCCAGTCTGGTTTCAGAAAGAGGCATAGTACCGAGACCACGTTGGTTTGGGTACTTAATGATCTCCTGACAGCGAGAGATTGGAGGAGTCATTTCATCTCGGTCATCCTTGATCTCTCTCTATAGCATTTGACACAGTGTACCATGGGGTGTTGCTAGAGCACTTGTGGAGACTCAGTGGGCTGTCTGGTACAGTTCTCAGATGGTTCCACTCTTCGGTCATGGGCAGGATGTAGAGAGGGGAGTCAGGGGTGTTTTCCTTGACTCCTATCCCTCTGCCTTGTGGGGTGCCACAGGGCTCTGTGCTTTCTCCCATGTTGTTTGCGGTGTATATGCTGCTGTTGGGAGACATTATTACTGTAGGTGGTACAGGCTGAATTTGCACTGCTATGCAGATGATACTCAACTGTACATGTCCTTTGTGCCTGAACAAAATGATGCTGTTTTGGTCTTTAACTGCCACCTCTCTGAGATTCAGGACTGGATGAATGCCAACTGGCTTAGGCTGAATCTGGATAAGACTGAGGTGTTGGTTGTGGATCCAGGTTATTGGGTAGAGGGTTTATTGACTGGGCAGCCATCCAGGCTTTGGCTAGGAAGCAACCAGCTAGTGACCTCTGACCGGGTGTGGAATCTGGGCGTTGTGCTTGATAGCAAGCCGACACTTAAATATCAAGTGCTGGCCATTGTCAAGACCACATTTTACCATCTGAGGAATATAACCTAGATAAAACACCTGGTCCCACCTGATGATCTTCCAACACTGGTCCACACCTTTGTGACCTCACTCCTTGATTACTGCAATGTCCTATACCTAGGGTTACGGGGGGTGGACCATCACCACCTGCAGCTTGTGCAGAATGCAGCTACCAGGTTGTTGACTGGCTTACCAAGATCTTGCCATGTCACACCTGTGCTCTGAGGCCTGCACTGGCTGCCAGTGCAGTGGAAGATCACCTTCAAGGTCAGATTACTGACCTATAAGGCCCTGCATGGACAGGGACCACAGTACCTGCAAGATCTCCTTCATCCCTACCACCCCCTTTGTTCTCTCTGCTGTGCCAATGAGAGATTGCTAGAGATTCCCAGGGTTCATTTGACAACTTCAGGAGCCAGATCATTTGCTTTTGCAGCTCTGACCCCATGGAAATCTCTACCTCATCGGGTTAGAGTGCCTGTCCAGTGAGGCCTTCAAATCTGCCTTAAAAATGTATTTATTTGATTCGGCATTCTCTGACATTTTAGCTCCTGCTGTTTTATTATGTGTTTTTATGTGTATGGGTTTGTTGATTACTGTTTTTTTGTTTTTTTAATATATTTTACTCTTTTTTCTGTGCTAGTCACCTACTATTCAGTTAATCCTGCACACCACTTAATCCTCGCTTCTTCCCCCACCACCGATACCCCCTGAACTTACCACTTCAGGGTGGGGCCAATGCCCAATCTGTCAAGTCTCTGACAGGAAAGGTGCCGGTGACTACTGGTGATGTCCCCCTTGCTTCCCCCCAGGGTTGGGCTGGGGCCTGGACTGTGCACCGGGGCTGGGATAGGTTGGTGGGGGACATAGCTATTAAGGTCATGGTGCCAGGTGTGTCATTCATGGCGGCTGATGTGATTTTTTCAATGGTACCCTAGGGGCAGGGATGTGCAATGACGTCCTGCATCCACCCTGCCCCTCTTCCAATTAGGCACCAGTGCTTGCAGTTTCTCCAGTCTCCACCAGGGGTCATCCATGCACCAGACACACACCCAGACCTCCCCTCAGAGAAAGAGAGCAGCCCTAGGGGTGCTCGATCCTTCTCCCCCGAATGGCCCTCCGACTCCATGGGTCCATTCCCAAACATTAGTCGCAGGCATCACAAGTGGAAATCCTACTACTACGCCGACATGCCGGCGTTAATTACTGTTTTTTATGAATTTTGTACAACAACGCTATGATCTACCGGAATAGTGTTTCATAAATAAAGATTGCTTTGCAATGCTGGAACTGGACTGTGGAAAGGGACTTCTCATTCCAATTGTTTAAATTAAACCAAGGCTCTTTGTTTCTCCCTAAATCTCCTCACCTGTCTTATACATTTCTGTATACTTTCTCACCTCCCCATAATTCCCCTTCCCCTAAAAAACAACCCCCTTTCTGCTTTTGGACAATAAAAGGTTTATTTTATTTTTCTCCTGGAGCCTTATACTCTTTTTTTATTTTTAATCATTAAGATCCAACTTTGCATCACATCTTTTCTTCCCCATGTCCTCTCTCTTTTCATTAATCTTCTCTCATATTAAACTCATTTTCTCTTTAACTTTTTCCCATCCTTACTTTTGATTGCTGTATCCCATCTAGGTTATTCATATGCAGGGAGCAATTATTAAGGATAGACTGGTACACTTGACTTGTGTTTTTGATGATACATTTTTGTATTAATGTATCCCTGCCTATGTATTTTATTCTCTGTCCATTTTTTTAAATCAGATTTATTTACTGTTTTTTATTTATTGATTGTTTGAAAAGTTTTCATGTTTGGGTTGTGGTTTCACTGTTTAAAGTGTGTATTACTTTAAATGGGGACTTTAAATATGATGCACTGTCTACTATGAACTAGATCGGCCCCCTGAGGAAGGCCCTGTTGGGTTTAAGTGCTGGGGCATTTGGGTGCTAGTCTGGACCTCTATGGTGATGGAATAAATATTCTAAACTCCTTTCTGCTTGGATTATTGACTCAGTGAGTGGTGAGCTGTTTCTGTTTCCTGACAGAAGAGTAGCAATTAAAGAGGTACAGCTGCCACTGACGTGTCTGGATATTTCCTAAATTTTCTGTTATATCTGTAGAGAAGTTTCCTGACTTTCTGTACTGCCACTGCAAGGCCACCAGAGAGATTTCCTTTAGAAATATTGCAAAATGTCTGGAAATAGCTAGACAACTTAATGGAAGAAACAGCAGTTAGAAACATGTGCATTCCAATGCCTGAGCATAGCCCTCTTGAAGTGAATATGGTTCCTTAATGCATGTTTGACAGAATCTAATTCCAGCTGACTACAGCAGCTGCAAAGAAGAGCTTTATCTCCTACAAATTTCTGAGGTTGTGGGACTACAACAGTTCTTTAAACTGGGATCTGAGATGGTAGACCAGTAAATAGTTAACCTGCATACTTTAACTATATACTAGCAGACCAGTAAATAGTTAAAGTACACAGGTTATAGGCCATGCATGCATGCATGTGTAGACTACAATAGCCCACTTATATTCCTCCTCTTGTCTTGTGAGGATATTCCAACTGCCTATAAGGTGTGCAGTGATAAGTCAGTCTGTTGCAGCCAAGGGCAAACCTACACAAACTGTTGAAGGTGACTGTTACTTTCTGTAGCGCTGTGTGACTAACTGACATGCACAACTCTTTTGCACACTCCAAGACCAGTAGAAATGTCTGCATGAGGGCAATGCATCTTGTTTGTAGGTTAAGAGATGGCTTCTGTTGTTGTACATTAACCTCAGTTTTTCATTGGAACGTCTGACTGTTATAGTGACATGGGCAGCATAGGATAAATGTGGATCAAGTCAAAGTGTGAGATATTTAAATTGTTGAACACTTTCAATAAATGAGCCAGAGAGAACTACAATTTGCAGTGTCTAATGTGGATTTGGATCAAAGGTAAGGCACGTACCGTAGTTTTAGTTTTAGTACTGTTGACCAAGAGTTTATTGATGATCATGCAATGCAGTAGTCTGTCAATACAGTTTTGAGCAGTTATTGAGGTTAGTGACAGTTTTGGCCTTTGTGTTGATGATGATATCTTTTGCATAGAGGTATATGTCGGAGTTAGTGTCTGTGCAGATATTTTATGAAGATCACTTATGAACAGGCTGAAAAAAGTAGTCCTAAATGGAGCCTTGCAGAACTCCAAGACAGAGAGAGGAGGATGCCAAAGTTGATCCATTAGTTTTGACTTGGGACTATTGAATGAGATACTGTAGTCAACAAACAAATTACATTTTGAGTCCGACACAAAATACAAATGCACACACCATCCACTCAAATAACAACACCAAACTGTTCTTCGGTTAAATCATAGACAGTTTATTACCAGTACCATTGACAAAGGCAGCAGTGCATCTGCACTGCATAAAACAGCTTACGTTTCACCCTGTTTCAAGGGCTTCCTCAGAGCTGATTAAACAACATAAAAGTGCATTTAAATACTAAATCCAAGTTCAATCAATTAGTGTGGCCACCAATGGCCTCAGTTTTCTCATTAACAACGTAGGAGGTACAAGCATGCAATATAAGTTCAGTCAGTGAAATACAAACAAACAAAAGCAGGCTATATGGCCATCAATTCATTTATGGTATTCATTATTTATCTTTAATTTCTTCAGTAGAATATCTTCAGTTTCCATGCAATCATATGTGTTTTAGGTTGCAGCATATAAACGGACCCTTATTCATCGGACAGGCATATTCTGAAGATGGCCTGTAAATATATTAAAGCAAAATATATCAGAGTAAAAAAACAGTACAGTATATTGATTCCCAGTAACCAAGGTCTGAATGTCAGAAAAGAAGAAGAAACAGAAAAGTGATTAGAACAAAGGAAAGGGGAAAGGGTAAGGGAAGGGGGAAGAGGGGGAAGAGGGGGAAGAGGGGAAGAGGACAAGATGGGGGAGGGAAAGGAGGGGGGTCTGAGTCTGTTAAACCTAGGAGATAGTGTAAAATGATGTAGGGATTACCTGTGTTTAAAGTTATTTGTTATATTGATGAATATGGTGCCATTAAGTGTCCAAAGTCAGGATGTCACACAATGGCATTGGTTAAGTAGTGCCATGCTGGTGAGGTGTTGAGATCTGAAATATGATTATTACCCAGTCAGCAGGTTGTTGTGCAGGATGTGAGACACTAGCTCTTTATTAACCAGCTTCTCAAGAACTTTGGTCAGAGCTGACAAGACTGACAGAGTGACAGTTATTAGGGTCTGAGAGAAGGCAAAGCTTGAGGAGCACCTGCAGGTGTCAGGTTAGAACAGCGCATCCTTGTTTATTCTTAAACTAATAAAGTTTAATAAATGTAAAAATCAAAAAAATTAAAAAAGAACAGCGCTTCCTAAATAGCACCATCTACACAGCGCTGCAGGAACTGCATATACCTAAACAGTGACAGGGATAGAATAGCGAATGTCAACTACAGTTACCCCTGTACCTATCCAGGAATTGGTGGAAGTAGATAAGTAAGGAAACAATGCAGAAGCTAGCCAATCTGCTCCCGTAGCAGAGAGGGCTAAACATAGAAACATAGAATTTGACGGCAGATAAGGACCGCTTGGCCCACACAGTCTGCCCATTTCCCTACCTAATGGATAAGCTGCAGATCCTAGTTAACCAGCAGCCTACTTCTTCCTACCCCCATCCCCTAGAATTGCCTTATGACTGTCCCATGCATGCTTGAATTCCACCACTGTTTTTGACTCCACAACCTCCTCCGGAAGCCGTTCCATGCATCCACAACCCTCTCTGTGAAAAAAAAACTTCCTTAAATTACCTCTGAGCCGCCACCCCTATCTTCAAATTGTGCCCCCTTGTTCTTGCACACCTCTTTTTTGAAAGATGCTACCCTCTTGGACTTTGTTGATTCCCTTGAGGTACTTGAAAGTTTCTATCATGTCCCCCTTCTCCCTCCTTTCCTCGAGGCTATACATATTAAGCTCCTTAAGTCTCTTTTCATATGTCTTAAGCATAAACAGCTCAGTCAGCACAGATTGGGAGACAAGGGTCCTGTTCCTGGTCTCCTGGATCATACCTTTTTTGTCTTCTTCCCACCCCAAGTGTGTTTTTTTTAGGGGTCAGCATGGGAAAAAATTGAACCTGTTCCCTAAGTTTCTAATTTTCCCCATGATCCTCTCCCCACAGAGTTAGTTATACTAATAACGGTGGGGGAAGGGGGTGCAGTGGGCAATGTCAGGGGGTGCAGGGGGAAAAATAAACTGAGGAGCATGTTATTTAACAATGGTAACGGACGCCGGTGTGGTTTCCGACTGCTACCATTGGCACCATTTGGTGTCATGGCATTTTGAACTGGCACTGTATTTGACAGCACTGCTTATGCTGTGCTGTTCTTGACAGTGCTGTTCTTGCTGTCACTATTGTCACCTACTGCCCACATTCACTCTTGCCCTTTTTCAGATTTGTGAGATGCAATCTGCATGAAGGATAAACTGCATAAGACTGAGATGGAATGTGCCACCTGATCCACTGCGAGCCTGAGGACAGCTGGGTCGATTTCCTGTGAGCCAGGGCTTTTTTGGGGTATCCAGAGTGTAAAGAAGCTGAAGAACCTCAGAAGATGGCATGTTTTGAAAGGTGAATGAAGAAGATGTTCTGGATTGAACCAGGGATTATGAGGGGAGTTGTGGACAGTGGCAGGTTCAGGTTTGTGAAGTGTCTGTTAAAAGAGTGCTATTACACCACATGATGGCTTAGCAGCAGCCTTAATGTACCTCAGGCCAATTGGATTAATATCCCATTGAAAGCAATAGAGCTGCTGCAGTATGTGGCACCTCACTTGCTGCAGCATTTCACAGCAATGGGGAACTTTTTGGGGGCCAGCTCCGCAGGGGAGAGGAATACAGGAGGCATTTGCCACGGACAGAGTTTATATCTGCCCATGTGTTCTTTGTATGATTGTTGAGGTTCTCTCATTGATTGTACTAGCAGTCAGATTTTACTTGCCTCATTCATGTGAATGTATTATTTCTGAATACTCTCTATGCTTCCCAAACCCAATCGAGGAATGTGGATTTATGCCTACTGTAGTTCAAGCAGAATTTTGTTTTCAGTAAAAATCTAACAGAACAGGAGTGATTATTTTTTTCTGGGTGCTCCTGAATCTAACTAGTTTGAATGGTAATAATGGATCCCAGATCACCTTCAGCTCAGTGGTGAAAAATGACCATGGTACTTGAGGTCAAGCTATCCTGCCATGTTAAGTTAGTGATTAAATCTGACCCTGTCCAGTTTGTTGCACTGCTTGATCTTAATGTGGTTTCTTAGTGGTTTTGCATCTCCAGAGATGTTTATAGAGAGATTTTCTGCTTTGCTCTGGGGACTATAGTTTTCTGTCTGAGATCCTGTATTCTAAGCTTTCAGTCACAAGTATCTTATGCACAGCAGTTTCCAGAATGCACTATTATTTCACTTCTTCAGAAAAGTAGTGGCATTACTATCTGTACTTACCCCTGCCTTCTCCTTTTTGATGGAATTTCTTCTTCATACTCCCTGATAGGTGCAATCAGGAATAGTTTCTTCCATGACAAGTGAGAGCGTGCAGCCCGCCATCCTGTCCCATCCCATCCCATCATCTTCTCCCTCTGCCACTGTCCCAGTATTATCTGTCTAGGAAAAAGAGTTGGGGGTAAGCAGTCCCCGAATAGTCTGTCACTGTTGGTGTGAGATTATTTTTTGTTTCTTCTTTGGTAACCATGTTTGGCACACTAGGAACAAGCGCCTGTTTTCAGTGGTGACCTGGGAGTGCTAGGAAAGTGAAGTAACTTGCTCAGAGTCACATAATATGCAAGTGGAGGTTGTGGGAATCAAACCCAGGTCTGCTGAATGTACCAACTTCATTCACAGCTTGTTACTTTAACCTCTAGGCTTTACTGCCAGCCCCAAAGTTAAAACTATTACTAGTATTACTGCTATTGTATCTATCTACAGTAATTTATTGCAACCATCATACAATGATTTTACATTGGTGAAGTTCATACAGTTCTCTTACAGACATATGTAACCCCTGTCCACCAGGGTTGGATAGGCCTCAGTACAATACATAAAACCCAAATGCTTAGAAGGTCTGTTCTTTGGAATGATGTCCATGGGCTCAGTGAACAGGTTCAAATTTCCAGCTACCATAGTTCCTTCACCCAATGGGACTCCTTTCTAGGTGGCAGACCTAGAGGTACTACACCTCAGAAAGAAATGAATGGTGTTGGGGCACTTGGCAATTCTCTCCCCAGTGGGTGAGGGAATCCCATAGCATATCCTTATTGAAAACCCTACTGGCAGTGCTGGCTGACTGGGCACTTAACATATGTTGGAACTGGCAGCATCCTTTGTTGTAGAACCATTACTTTGTTTAACTTTATCTTTGGTGTACTTCTAACAACACCTCAGCTGATCTGCTGGTCTCTGCCTGCAGACTCAAACAGTGCATAATGCATTTAGTTGTAGTTGAACAAGTGCAGCCTACCACCACTAGGAGCTCTGTGTCACCTACCTCGTCCTGTGTTAATTTGCCCCTAAAGCTTTAATTCTAAGCCCATCCTAGCACTTGGCTTTGTGATCACTGTTGCAGAATACAAGGAAGATCCTGGCACCATTTTGGGATGAGGAGAAAGGGGAAAAGATGGAGGCTGAAGGAGGTGCCTCCATCAAGGAGGTTCCTCATAGGTCTTTGCAGGTCTCAGTCATGCTCACTATGTAAATATAGAAAGACAAAGGGTGTTACATCGTGGTATGCTGGGAGATACATGGAGTCAAGTTCAAGGAGTACCTTCTCATCAGCACCAAAAGGGCCCAACAAGTTTGGGTAGAAAGACCCTTACCAGACCGAAGATGGTAAGTGTAGATTTGTGCTAGCCAAGGACATACAGGTGCACCTAAGTTGTTGCTCCACAACTGATGTTGGTGTCCAGTTTGTGACTGTATGTTGGGTGCGGATGTTACATAGGGCACCTAGTTTATGCCCCAAGAGTAGTGCTCATCTGTCTGGCTCACTGCCTGGGACCCTGAGTCCAGCAGTCCATGAGTGGGTCTCTGTGAGAGCAGAATGAGGTTTAGACAAGAAGAATGGAACCCCTGCCTTGGGTCTAGAGGACTACAGACAGTTACGTCTGTAGATACAGCAGTGTAGTGTGTTAATGGAGTGGGATGTACTGTAGTTTTTGTTTGGAAAATAATTTCAGGAATGCTTGACCTTAATTTCATCATTGTGGACAATGAACCTATTTTATCCTGATAATGTGTGGCTAGTGTGAGCCTCAGTGATGCATTCCCCTGGATTTCTGAAACGTCTTGCATTCTGTTCAGTGACCACATGAGGTGTGACTAAATTCCAGATCACACACTCTTTTGTGCCTTTTTGCAAAGCATAAGTCATCACTACTACAGCATGAGTGAATTTGTTATAGCCAACTGGTTTGTGTGGTTGTGCAGTCTCAGGGATAGTGTCCTATATTTGGGTGATGACAGGATGAGAGATATACTTCCAGGTCCACACACTATGGCCCACCAGCCTGAAACAAACAACCCTAACACTGTTATTATTAAACGTTCACCTCTCCCTGTAAGTAAACCCCGTAAAATCCACCAGCAGTCTTCATAGTCCCAACATTCCTTCCTCCATTTGTTAATGTACCCTATGAACCAATTATATTAAAAAAAAGTGCTCCCATAACTGGCTCAACATAGCTTCATTTTGTCTTGTAGTCTCTGGGTCAGAATGCGAGTAGTTTTACACCAGTAGTGATGTGATGGACCCTTCTCTGCATAGCATGTCTGAGACATAAATATTGATACTTAGGCCCAGCTGTGGGAGGAACAGAATGAAGGTTCTGCACAGTATGGTATGATACTCATACAGGACTACTGCATGTTTGCGATATGGTTTAGTCAGCAGCACATTAAAACTGAGTGGGGTGGATGGTTGGACTGAAAAGAATGGGATGGGATTGTCTGAGGGCACTGACAAGAGCTCCTAGTTGCAAGAGGACAACATGTAAAAAGCCTCACTCTCTTACCCACACACACAAACCTACTCACATATCAACACACACACTCCCATACCTGCTCATGGAGTCCCACAAGTCCATACCCACCCAATGGCACAGCCCCTTCATACACATGAACACTCACATATGTTCCTACTCACCCACAGAAACCCATACCCATTCCTTCCCACCCACTGGCATACATACCCTTCCGTACCCCCCCAACAACACACAAGCTTGCTTACCCACCATGAATATGGGCTCACACATCTACCTACCCAGGTATGCACATGCAGGCCCATAAATCTACCCACTCACAAAACCATGTTCAAATGGACCCGTGTATCTAACCATCAACCAACACACACCTACCTCAAGCTACACATTAACTGCATACCTCTGCTACTGCAGAGCCGCCCTACTACTGTGGTCCCCAGCAGTCACACAGTATTTGTGCCTACAGTTAGCAGGATGGCTCACTCAGTGGTACATACCCCTACTTGTCAGTGGAAAGTGCATCTGCTGACCAGGTGACCCTTCAGCGTGGTGAGTAATTTTTTTACCACGGATAGTCAAACTGAGATGCAATGTCATGGTTTCAGTGGAGTCCTGCTTTTGCCAAATTACACAGCATAAGCACTGGAAAGTTAATTGACTTACTAAGAGGATGCAATTAGAATCTCTTGCTGGATTCAAGCATGTAATTATTTATTTTACTTAGAATTTCTGCCCCCAGAATGCCCACGCTTAAACTACTGTATGTACTATACCTGGTGGGACAGTTACTGCAGCAAAAGCAGAAGCAGAGAGTTACTAACATGTGATGAATGTAGCTTCTGACTGGATGGTCCTTTAGGACCCCACTCAGTGGGAGTAAATATAGCCTATGACTGGGTAGCCCTCCAGCAGCCACTATGAAATGTTTTAACTGGGGAGAACCTTCCTGCAATGGCAACTGGCAGAGTGATGGCATAAGCAAGGGAGCTGGTGTATCTTAACTTCCATCAGTGGGAACCTTATACTGTATACTCCCACATGAGCTCCCTACTTGGATTCTCCTCACACGGCTCTATAACACTATAGGTGTCCTGCACTAAACTCTTGTACTTGGGCAATAGCAACCCCATCCTGCTTGGTAGAGATAAACCCTAGCCCAAGGAAGGAGCAAAAAAAACTCTGGCTCTGGGAGAAGCAACCAATAGCCTTCCAACTCTGCTCAGTGGTAGGAAATGCAGAGATATGGTGGTGGAGATCAGACAGCAGTTCCATGGTCAAAATGCAGAGTGACAGTTTCCTAACATATCTATACCTGACTAGTTGGTCATAAGATAAGATGTATGCATACTTTTCTGGCAGGTAATGTTCGATGTCTATCTAGAACAATAAAAAGGAGAGGGATTAACTAAAGATTCTTTGACTACCTTTTTTAACTAAAATGACAGTGATTTAAATTTGGAAGTTTAGTGGATACACTGGAGTTGGGGCAGCTAGAGCTGGGAACACATCCCAACGTATGTATTTAGTTAACTAGGTATGTATGTCTGTATTTATTTATTTAGCTATTTGAAAGTTTTACCAGGAAAGACATACTGAGTTGGTAGCAGCTCATTTCCAGATGCATCCGGGGGGGGGGGGGAGTACAGTACAGTAAGGTACATTAAACAACAAATAACAGCTGTGCAAAAGACAAATACAAAAACAAAATACTGACTGATGGAAGAGATTCTGAGAATCTGCACAAAAACAAATTGTGATGCACAGTGGCTAAGCAACTTATTAAATGGGAGGCAATCTGATGAGGTGACATTTAGCTCATAAATTAGCACAGAATCTGCAAGACTGTTGTTTAAAAGGCCCAAATGTCACACAGTACAGTTGCAGCCATTTAAATGTTTGGATATTTCCTGAAATTTATGTGATGTTGCTAAAAATAATCCTGCCCACCTGCAGTGCTGCTGTAGGGCCACGAGAGAGAATCTCTTTAGAAATATTGCAAAATATCTGGAACCATCCAAATAACTTGATGGCTACAACTGTAAGGGTTTATAGAATTAAGTTCCTTTCTGAGACCCCTGTTTCAGCCCTGCAAGGCCAAATGCCCATGATACTTTGAGGGGGTGATGGGCATCTGGTATATACTGTATACTCACTACACAAGGACTTGTTTTAACCATGTCAGCTGCACCTGGTAATAGGCCTGTAATCTCTACTGCACCATTAAATAACAAGAGATGGCAACTTTCCTCAGCTCTAAGAGATCCAACATATTTAGAAAAATAAGGCTTGTAGGGATAATTTCCCTACTGATGTCCAGATAACACTTTGCCCCAGCAAGTAAAGATGTAATAAACGTTTAAGTTGTAATAGCTTTATGAGCATAAACTCTTAATGTTCTGTGTAATGCCATATCATTTCAAATGATGTTGCCTGTGCAAACTTCACTAGTTAAATGAAAAGTGAAAAGTGTAAGATGTTTTAAATGGTATGGAATACTTCATACAGTATATTCATTATTGAAGGAAACTCCAAAAGTGGTAACAATAGCACATATTCTATATACAACCTATTAAATAAAGCTTTTTAGTGCTGAATAAATGAACTGAGGTATTGCCATTGGATATTTTCCTAGGACTTGGTAAACAAAGCGGTCCTTATCTGCTGACAAATTCTTCATTTCTATGCTTCTGTTTCTGTGTTTAGAAGGTGAAGGCAATGACTGTGAATGAAGTGTTCACATAATCATATGCTGTACTTTAGTTTAATGACAGTGAGTTCGTTTTCTGTATTGAGCCACTGTTCTGTTAGTGATGTCTGCAGTTGATCAGTCTACAGATTCTTCCCAGAAATGTATTAAGTGCTTTGTGGCTTTTGTGGCAAAGCACCACAAAGTCTGAAGAGAAGAGGCAGAACTTTACTATAAGATAGTTGCTTAGTTACGTCAACAAAAAGATACTGGAAACAGGCAGGGTGAGATGCAAAGGAGGCTAAGAAATTGATAAGAACTTATAGCTGTGTACATATGCTCAAGTCTTGTATGGTAACATATTTTCATTGAATTGGAATAAGAGTAAAATATCCACATTTTTGTAAAACAGTATCTGAAATTCTATGGGAGTGGCAGCGCGATCCTTTTTGTTTCTGTATTTAGGAAACTGAGTATGTTGAGCATCATTACTTGATAGGTGCCTCATGAAAAAATTGGGTGTGGCCAAAATGATATACAAGGAGATTTTGTTTCTGTGGTAAATGTGTGATTGCAACCAAGTTATGGAGTAAGCTTTCAGAAGTTCCCTCTATGAAGAAGTAATGCTCAGGATAATATGAAGAAGGTTTGAAGAAAATATGTTGTGGGAACAAACAAAACTGTTTCAGATTCAGGGGAGGTGCAACGTGCAGGATTAAAGAATGAGAAAGAATGACAGTATGACATTATGGATCTGTTAGTGATTTCACATCCACATGACATGAAAACAAATATCTATTTTTGATGCAGTCCTAACATGTTGAGGCTTGGTAACTTTTCATTTTTGAAAGACTGACATGTAAGCCATGGAACCCAAGCACACATTCTCAAATGTTTATTTTTCAGGCAATGTGTTTCTCCCATCAATTACACGTACAGTATACAAAGATTCCCATGTAAAATATCTGCTATGAACCAAGGCATTGTTGCATATACAGTAGGACAGAGGAACATCTTGAGCAAAACTACTAGAGCATTTTTTTTTCTTTTCCATTTTTTTTTTTACTTTTATTCTGCTGTGATTTTTATATGGAACATTTTCTTCTTTTTTTTTTAAGGATGTGAATTCCAAGGACTGGACAGTTAAGGTTTTGACTTTCTATGGCAGAGTTACAGGAGGTTTGTTTGGCTTGGCACTGGGCATGTTTAGTCTGACAGCCAGTGATGCCGACGTAAAGGCTGTCAGGGAAAGTTATAAGGTGCTATATCCCCTTTCAGAAAGGAGCTGGTCAGTTTCAATGTCTGTTTCTAATAAATGCTAGCATTTCTAAAATGCTCCCTAGTTGTATTTCAGTAACAAGATTCCTGCACGACTTGTCATTTACAACAGAAAGTTACTTCTCTTTTTCTTCTGTACCTTCTCATTTATTTTTCCATGCTTCCCTTCCCACCAGTTGTTGGCCCCTGTTACATGTGCAGTTAGCCAAGCTACTGAAGTTGGATGGGAAAAGCAAAGCCAGAAACTTCTCTATGACCCTAATACAAATGGACCACCATCCCTTTGTACAGGAAAGATTATTGATATCAGTGTATCCCCCAAGTACAGTCAACAAGAACATACTAGCACAATGGTTCTCAAGTGGCAAATCTGGCAGGCTTCAAGGTGCAGCCACTAGAACTTACTGTTGGTCTTGCTCCCACTTATTATTTTTCTTGCCGCATGCCCCTTGATAAGCAAATCTATACTCAGTATACAGTAAATGTCACAGCTGCCTTTTTCAGGGAAAAGTATCTCCACTTTATAACATGGTAAGAATTGCTAGTCCCATTATAATTTTAATTCGATCAATAAAGAATCCAGGGCAGCACAGAACTGTGCTGGTGGCCACATGCAGTCACTGTGGCCTCATTTAGAAAGCACTGTACTATGCTGCAGGTATGCTACAAGAATGTCAAACATCAGAGAATAGAGGCCCAGTTTCTTTTAGGCACAGTTTCACTGAACCACCAGAACTAAGGAGGGTGAATTGCCTGTGAACTATTAGATTGTTTAGAGGGGCAGGGGGTGATTGGCACTGTACTGTACTTTAAAAGTAAAACCTTGGACCTGATGTTAAAAACTTCAGTGCTGAATGGCATGCTTCAGGGCTAAATGTCATTAACAAACTGTTATTTCTATCCCTGCTATTTGGGCAAATGCACTTCTACCCTATGCTGAGAATCAAACCGAAGATCCTGGGCCTCAAAAGCTGCGGTTTTAACCTCTTGCCATTCAGCTACAGGGAAATCTACCCTAGCTCAGAGGTTGGAGTGCTCCATTGATTTTCATTCAGCATGCTTGCTCAGAGACCACCACTAGATATTTCTAGCTGTTATAATTACTCAGCACTGTACTGACTGTCATTCACAGATTTCACCACTAGATGCCAATGCTTTGCACAATCTGCCTTTTCACATACAGCATATAGTGCAAAAAAGTAGCAGTTTTTTTTTCTACAGTCCAGTCCTTCATCAGCAACTTGTATTTCAAATAAGTAGCACTGGTTCCCCCAGACATGAAGAACAGAAAGGAAAAGGGCCACTTTATATCACAGCAGTGGTGTTATGCACAAAGAAACAGCCAGATGGAAATAACTGGTGCACCAAACACCCGATACTTGAGTCCTGTAGCAGAACAACATTTCACAGGTTGTAGTTTGTTGGTAGTTTCATTTCTTTATTTCAAAGGAGAACAAATCACTCGGCCAGTAAATGCCCTGCTGTGGGAAATTAATTGTTCCAAATAGTCGATAGTTGGAACTGAATTCCAATGCCACACAGGGCATACAGATTACTGTTTCACACCAGTCCCATGGTGCTTCACTCTGATGAAGTATATGTAACCCACACCACAAATGGGGGCTTACCTGACTTTTCTCTTTGCCCTAGTATTGCTACAGTGGAAACTCAAACAAAAAAATGAATGGGTTAAGGATCCAACACTATCAAGCATGTGAAGCAAGAGATGCTTAATCAAGTATGCCCAGCTTCCCTGAAGACTCAATAATGCATGAATTACAGAGGAGTTAGAAGACCTGAAACTGATGCTACATTTGTTTAAAATTGGAAAATGGAGATACAGTACCTATGGGAATGTTTAAATTCTATATAATTACTGACGCGCGCTTTTTCCCATAGGGAAACCCAGTTATAATTTGCCGTTATAACCAGCTGCCCTGGTTATAGCGGCAAACTCTGCAGGTTTCCTATGAACGCGCATCGCCACTTATCCGTCCTCCTTAGTAATGCCTGACGGTTGGAACATACGCCTATCGCGATTCAAGCGTGAATATTTTTTTAATTACAAACAAAAATCTCTTCCTCTAATCACTGGCAGGAAAACCAAACAGAAAATATTTAAGCGTACATCTGGTTTCCCTGCCAGCTCGAAAAGCCAGCAGATCTCTTCACCTCTTTGTACGGAAGCATTCCACAGCTCAGCAACTCCTCTTCGCTGGTAAGCTTAAAAAAATAGCATACATGTTGTGACTTAAAAATTAACTATTCAATGTAAATTGTCAGACCAAGGACCACAACAGCACAGACTCCTGAGCAGTCTGTCACTGCCTGACCTCCAGTCTACTGCCTGATTTTTTACAATTGCTGAGGCGACGCGGGCCAGCAATTATAAAAACAAAATATAAAGTAGTGTGTAAAACTCGATTTTACACACACCCTGGTATGGGGATGCATTCCATAAACCCCTAGGGCTTCGCCCTCGGGGTTTATGTAGCATCCCAAACTGATGTAAATCTCATTACACACACCACCCCATATATTATTCTCTATGTAATATTTGAAATTTATTGTGCTACTATGCAAAAATTGTTTTTAAATGTATTTTTTGTAACAGCATAACCTGTCATACAATAAAATATTATTATTACTACTCCACTGTAGTACACCTGTAGGGAACCCAGGCTGCCCTCCTCAGAAACTGGTGGAGAGGTGAACCTTGAGGGCCCCAGTATGCATTAATTCACCAATTAGAGATCAAGTGAATGCCACAAAAGTAGGGAAATGTGGCATTAGGGTTTCCAACCAAACCTTTCTACCCCCAAGGAGTAAAAATAAAAAAAAAAATAGGGTTTTGGGTCTGTGGAGTCTTAACAAATCAATGGTGGGGTCTTCATTGGGGTTGTAAACCATAATGCTCACCCCTCCCCACAGCCTGTAGCCTCCTGTCCAAAGTACAAGGTATAGCTCCAAGCCAGTGCCTCACAGTGATACAGTCTTCAGAGGTAGAGAAGTATGTCTTACCACATGTTGCCAACAGAATCTGCTGCATCTCTTTTCATGCAGAGCCCTGAGGGATCTGTGTGAAGAAAATAGATTACTCCTGAATTTGTTTTCTCAGGGGAGGGAGTGAGCATTAGGGTTGACAACTCCAAGGAAGACCCTAGCACTATTCACAAAGACTCAAAAGAACCAAAAGTCTATTTTTATGTTTGCTTGCTCGCATGTGCAAGAAACATCTTGGGACAGTACATGACATTGGAGAGGTGTGTCACTGTCCTAGTATGTGCAGTGAAAGTTTTGGTGGGTTCATCCCTGACACACCATTGAGTCTGCAAACTGTCTATGACAGTGGTCAGACTGCAGTGGTCAGTAACAGCCTATAATTGAAAGAAACGTACCACCATAATCAGTGATGGGTTCATCACAGCAGTGATTTGATTTACATAACACACACACACACACACACACACACACACACACACACACACACACACACATATACCTCCTCCTAGATGAAGCACCCTGGCAATTACCAGTAATGTTTTCCTCCCCAAAAACACTGCACCCTTTCTCGCTCACTTTCCCTGCTGCTCACGCCCACAGTGCCCACTCCTGTTAAGCATCCCCTTCAGTGCAGTACAGATCCCAACCTGTTCAACAATGACATGTATTCCAGCCCCACAACTTAATTTGATTTACAGTTCAAATAATTGTCAATCCTGTAATCCAGGCTAGCTCATCAGCTCACAGTCCCATTATTAAATTAAGTATTACAATCAAGTGCCCTGACTCGGCATGCAACCCGCAAGCCTGGGACTGTCTTCTTTAAAAGTGCCGTGCCCCACCTAGCTGCCCACAGAGAACAAAAGAGTTGCCAAACTCCCATGCCTTGCATTGCTGCTGTCTCCCCAGCATTATGGGACACTGGGAAGCCTACTTCCAGTCTCCTGAAATAAACCTTGTTTATCCTGTAAAAAAAGAAAACTGTCCCCCGTCTTTTTTTTTCCTGGAAAAAAGAAAACAGTCCTTCGTCATCTCCCCCAACTCCCTCTCCCATCCTGCCCCTCCCACTGAACACCCAGTACCCCACACCCCCGTTGCCCTATACTTGCCACCAGAGACCATTGTCTATCCTCTTCTGTGGACTGGGACATGTCTGCACTCTTCAAAGCCAAACCATGAATTGAAGAATCAATGTAGGTGCTGTATAATTGCTGACAATGGCATTTTGAACTTATGTTGATATCTTGGCCATTTTTCCATAATTTTTCACCAAATTTTCAACATGGGCTTTTTGGGGCCCACTTCATGAATAATGGCACTGTCATTTTGTTACTCTGTCATGAAAGGTGATTTCGCCTTCACAGTGTGGAATCAGCTTTCTGTACTGAGTAATGAAATGAAAGTGCCATCTTTCATGAGGCTGGGTCACAAAAAGTCCATGTTGAAAATTTGGTGCAAAACTACGAAAAAATGCCAGAGTTATGCTCATTCATTAACGATTTCCTGTGCATGCATGTAACATTGCCAGTTTTTAATATTTTCACTCCAAATTTTCTACATACACATTTGTTCACACCACCTCATGAACACCATGGCTGTCATTTCTGACATTCTACCTGAAATGTGTTTTCGTTCCTCTAGTGTGGAATGGCATGATCATTGCATGAAATCACCTTTCAGGACTAAGTAACAAAATGACACTGCCAGTGTTCATGAGATGAGGGCTTAAAAAGGCCATGTTGAAAATGTGGTACACAAATACCAAAGAACACCTGAGTTACACACAGTCATTGAAAATTTTATACACACATTCATAACATCAGAAAATGTTTAATATTTTAACTCCAAATTTTCAACATTTCCATTTTTTAACTGCAGCTCATGGGTACTACAACTGTCATTTTTCACATCCTGCCCAAAATATGTTTTCCCACCTGTGGCGCAGAATGGCGTGGTCACTGTGTGTTATCACATTTTGGGACAGAGTAATGAAATGACACTGGCAGTGTTCATGAGGTGGGATTCCAAAAGGCCATGTTGAAAATTTGGTGAAAAAATTCCTTAAAATGCCAGAGTTACATGCATCTATTGTATTTATTCTATACATGCACTTAACTTTGCTACTTTTCAATATTTTGCCTCAAAATTTTTAATATAGCCATTTTTTTACACCATCTCATGAACCTCTCTACCTCCTACACTACCAATGCCAATACAAGCAAAAAAAAACCATTCAGCATTGACAAATGCTTGTTTTCTTTTTGCTGCTTGGGGAGTGGGGGTGGGAAGTTAGGCTTGGAAACCCTAATTTCTCATTTCCCTATTTTTCTGGTGTTAACTTGAACCCTAATTGGTGCATTAATGCATTTTTTTTGCAAAGAATTTCCTTTCTTTTTGAGATAGTGGAGTTGTATCCTCATTTATCCTGCATGAACAGATTCAGACACACAGGGCCCTTTGGGCCCTGCACAAAGGGAAGACTCTATCTACCTACAGAAGTGCATTAATGTCAAGAATTCTTGGGGCTGTCTAGTGGACTGTGGAAGTACAGAGCCCTCTGGGTCCTGTGCTTCCATGTGGCTGCAGACATAGATGACCAAGGCAAAGAATCCATCTCTTAGCCAAATCACAGGGCCCTCTGGCACCAACAGGTGCAGAAGGGCAGGGCCTTGCCCTATTCCAAGAGAAGAGTTATCTTCACTATATGGTACTTTGGCCCATGCAGGCAACCCTGCACCTACCCTTCCCAGGCTGGGGGGATCTAGTGTCACATGACAGTGCCACCTCCTCAACCTCAGCCCATCCAGCTGGGTAACTGAGCTCACCCCAGAACTCAACTCACTGGCATGGGATCACAAAGCACTACCTGCTGGGTAAAGGCTGATACTAAACACAACATTTCTTAATACGTTTTTTTTTTATTTTGACCCCAAATTTATAGATAGTCATTTTATGACACCCCTGATAAACCAGACATGTAGTATTTATAGAATACTGGCTGAAACATTATTTTGCACCACATGTGTGAAACAAGTCACCTCCAGGATTTAAAAAAAATGAGACCTGTGACATTTATAAGGTGGTGTGAAAAAATGGATATGTTGAAAGTCAAAATATTCAAAATGAGTGAAATTATGAGAGAACATGAATATTTCAATGTTCACTCATAATGTAGTCATTTTACTGTATTTTTACACCGCATTTTGAACATACTCTTTTTATGACCTCCCCATGAACCTGGTAGGTGAACATTTTCAAATGTTGCCCAAAATGTGATTTCATACAATGACTTCAAAATCACCTTTCTGGAAGGATTTGAAAAAAATTAACCTGTCTTGTTTATGAGGAGGTCGCCATCTCCCAAAATAGCCATGTTGAAAGTTTGATGGAAAAATTTTAAAAATTAGTAAAGTTATGAGTGAACATTGAAATATTTCAACATTCACTTACAACTAGTTCATTTTAACATACTATTACACCAGGTGTTCAACATAGCCTTCTTATGATCCCACCTTATGATCCTGATAGGTGAAAATGTTCAAATCCCATCTGAAAGGTGATTTCACGTATCTTGTGGATGGACCATTTTCTTTTTTACAGGTTAAAAGAACATCAAAAGACAAGGAGAGACTGTTCTATTTCTTGCAGGTTTTTGACATGTCTGGATCCAGCACTGGGGATTGGACAGCCCAGTGTCAGCATACACTTTATGGCAGCACTGGGGGTGGGCACCGTAGTATTGCTAACTATGAATGGGGGCATGCAGCCTGGAAGGGGAAGAATGGGGGTGAGCTGGCTGAGCTGGGAGGGGAAGTAAATTAAAAGGAAACAAGGTAGACAGATAGATAGATAGGTAGATAGATACAGTAGATAGATAGATAGGTAGATAGATACAGTAGATAGATAGATTAGATAGATAGATAGATAGATAGATAGATAGATAGATAGATAGATAGATAGATAGATAGATACACAGACAGACAGAAAGATAGACAGACAAATAGATTCAGTGATCACTGGCTCGCTACTCTGCGGCCACAAAAATCAGGAAAGTCACACTCTTCTCATGCAGAGAATGTGTTGAATGGCTCCACTCGCTAAGATGGGCACCATGGATTTTTGGGTGCCCAGAAAAGGTATTCTGGGCCATTTTTTTAACAAATACCAGATGTTAGCTAAACGGGATCTGTTTAGCTAGGTTATAGTGTTAACTTTTTTTAAAATACATCTGTTTTATGTATGTATTTTCCATGTTTTTTAGCTTAGGGAAGAAAACAAGATAGCAGCCATCAAAACATGAAATTTTTTGGAGGGGGTTATGAGAAGCAAGTGGTGAGAAATCAAAAAGCTCTGGCCACATGAAATTGTTTATGTCATATCAAAGGGTTTCCAAAAACCATACTGAGCATGGTCAGAAAAAAAAAACAGTTAAATCCTTATAACTCTGGAGCTGCTTAATATTTTTCCCAAAGCATTTGAAAGACATTACCTTTCTACCGTGAAAGTTCCCCAGAAAAATGTCACTCCGTCTAGTCTGTGGAAGCAAAAAAAGTCAAGTATATGAAAAAATGTAGCCCTCTACAGAAAAATGACAGATGCAGAACTCAGAAACCGCACAAACTGCCATCATGAAACATTCCGCATACTGTATTTAGACTTTGCTTCCTAGACAAGGTATTCTGAATTTGAGGAAATTTTGTCAAAAGCCACCAAAGCTATTAAGGTGAAAATTCAGGGGTTTAACATAGACCCTCTCAGTTAACCCGCGCCAGTAAACGATCTATACAGTACATATAAAATACATTTTTTTTATTTATGCTGTAGGTTTGAGCACTAAGGGCTTTGCAAATACCTTTTTTCGAATATTCGGCCGAATATTCGGTATTCGGAGCCCATGCACCCAAATATTCGGTATTTGGCACTTTTGCTGCTTTTTAATAAAACAGCTAAGAGCCTCCCCAGCCCAGATCCAGCAAGATAAGAAATAATCCCCTTCCCCCCACCCTCAGATAGCACCCAAACCCTCTCCTCCCCCAACCAATTCAGGCAAGTCATTATTTTGTTCAGAAATAAAACAAGCAAAATCAAATGGGTGACTGGCACAACCCCATCCGCCTCCACGGCTGGCCGCCCACCAAATTTCAATACTGTCTCACCCCCATACACACACCCCACCCATCACCAGTCCGGTAGCCAGATGCACCCGCACCCTGCAGCTAAAGAGAATGTAAAAAATAAGGCAGCCAGTGCAGCCCACCCCTCCTCCTCGGCCAGGTGCCTTCTTGTGAATTAAATCATTCACTTGCTTGGGCTTATGGTAGAACAGCTGATCACGTGATGATCAGCTCACTCTAATATATGAGTGCAAGCAAGTGAATGATTTAATTCACAAGAAGGCAGCTGGCAGAGGAGGAGGGTGGGCTGTGCTGGCTGCCTTTTTTTTTTACATTTCTCTTTAGCTGCAGGGTGCAGGGTGCATCCTGCTACTGGCTACTGGGGTGGGGATGGGTGTGGGTGTGAGGGGGACACAGTATTGAAACTTGGTGGGCGGCCAGCCGTGGAGGTGGGTGGGGTTGTGCCGGTCACCCATTTGATTTTGCTTGTTTTATTTCTGAACAAAATAATGACTTGCCTGAAGTGGTTGGGGGGAGGAAGGGGTTTGGATGCTATCTGAGGGTGAGGGGTAGGGGGGTTATTTCTTATCTTGCTGGATCTGTGCTAGGGAGGAGGGTGGGGAGCAATTTTAGTTTTTTTTTCATGTGCTTCCCGAATACTGGACAAATAGTGCGCTATTCATTATTCGGAATCTGAACAACAAATAACTAATTATTCGTGGTATTCGGGAAATGGTATTCGTTATTCATACAGGTAAATCATTTATCTCACTGCAAAACAGTGAGCAGTGAGATACTGTAACTGCATTTATTCAGCAGGGAAGTGAATAAAAATTGGGAAATAAACCCATTTATTTGCAGTGATGACACATCTGGCGTGTAAATAAATCATTTATTTACACCCCAGGCATGTTATCAGTATTTATTTACATTGGGATAGTAAGCATGACCTAAAAGCTGTACACCTGGATGTGAGGAGCCTACTGTCTAAAATTGCTCAGCTGGAAGCCTGGGTCCCTCTGTATAAACCTGACATACTGGGCATCTCTGAGACCTGGCTAACAAGCTCCACCCCTGACCACTGATGTTCCCTACCTGGTTATACCTTCCTTCGCCAAAATCATACTACCTCCCACCAGGATGGAGGTGTATTCCTGTACTACCACAACTCCTGTACTGCAGCTCTTCTCTGGCAATCCACTAATGACCTCCCTTCTGAGTGGCTTGCAGCAGAACTAACAGTAGCCACCAATAAGAAGCTGCTTGTTGGGTACTGCTGTAACCCCCACCGAGGACTGGTGACGCTGGGCTTGCAGTACTCCTGGACGTCCTTGTCCCTCTCTCCCTCTCTAGATACACCTTACTATTAAGTGACTTTAACATTGACTGGGATGTCAATACCCTGTCTGAATACAACCCATTATTCAACAACATAATCTCACACAGCTAATTCCCTTCCACACTCGCCTCAACAATCGGACCAACAAGCATACAACACTTGACTGGATCCTGATGACTTGAGGTGACAAAGCTGCCCTTGCTGGCACATTGTCTGATGCCTGTAGTGACCAACCCTCCATCTACTGAGACTGACATGCACCCCTCCGCCCCCACCCACATATCTGACTTTCCACAATTTTGTTAATTATAACTCCCTCAGGCTCCAGGATGATCTCAGAGCACTAGACTGGACCGCACTCTATAATGCCACCAATGCTGACCTAGCACTAAACACATTTGTCTCAGCCATCTCACTTATCCAAGACAAGTATTTTCCACTCACTACCCATAGAGAGCATGGAGGTGACACTTGCTGGCTCTCATCAGACCTCCTCAAGCTGATGAAGAAGCGGGACACCAAGTGGGATGCCTATAAAGTCACTCCGTCCCCTACCCTTTGGAACAACTACCATTGCCTGCAAAATCTCTGTAAGTGCCGCATCCACTTAAGGAAGTCAGCCTACTTCCAATCATTCCAATCCAAGCACTGGTCCTCTAGTAATGGCTTGCTTTTCTCCTTTACTAAGCAGTCCCCTTCCCCCCCCAATCACACAACAAGGCTCCCTGACTGACCCTACTGCTATTGCGAATGTACTCAATGCCTATTTCTCTAATCTTAGCAACTATCTGACTAACCTCCACCTCCACCACCTTGTCCATGCTCCCATCTTCCACTTTCAGCAGCCCTTCTTTTTATTTCAAGATCATTTCCCCCACGGGAGACTTAAGCTTCTCCTCAGACTTCGATCTAGAGGGAGTGCTGGCAGTGATGGTCTGTCCCCCCACTTCTTAAAACTAGTGGCTGAAGACATTGCCTATCCATTCACCCACATCTTTAATATCTCCCTTACTATGGCCTCTGTTCCCCCTGCCTGGAAACAGACACAAATTGTCTCCATTCATAAAGCAGGTAACCCCAGTCGTATGGACAACTACCGACCCATCTCCATGCTCCCCCATCTTGGAAAGATTCTTGAGAAGGTGGTAAACTATCAAATTATAAAGCACATCAACAAATATGCTCTCCTATGCCCTGAACAACACAGTTTTAGGAAGGAGCGTAGCAAAACCACTGCCCTTGCCCTCTTCACAGGTAGCATACTAAGGAATATGGATGAAGGGAAGCTAACTGGAGCAGTGTTTGTGGATCTGTCCAAGGCATTCAACCTTGTCAACCACAACAACCTGATAACAAAACTTGATGCCCTTGATGTCTCCCCTGCCTCCACTGCCTGGTTTACAAACTACCTCTCTGGTAGAACCCAAATGGTCTGCCTTGGTAGTGCCACCTACCCTTTTTGCCTGTCTCAGTGAGAGGCCCCCCTGTACTGTACTTGGTCCGGCCTCTTTTCCCTCTTCATTAACTCTATCCCATTGGAGGGCCTCTCTTGTAAATCACACCATTATGTTAATGACCTGATACTGTTCCAGGGGTTAAACTGCACTGAGAGAAGCAGTATTTCTAAATTGGTTCCAGGTTGCAGGATTGTGCAACACTAGAGAAAGGAACGTGTGGAGCTGTGAAGAAGGAAGTTCCTTGGACACTTTAACCAGTGAACCTGTAGCTTAATGGTTAGAGCACTGGAACGGTATACCAGAGGTCTGAGGTTCAGATCCTGGTGAGTCCACATTTTCCTTTCTCATTTCCATCCTTGATTTAAAAAATATATACCTTGCAGTGGTTAAACTGCACTGAGAGAAGTGATATTTCTAAATTGGTTCCTGGTTGCAGGATTGTACAACATTAGAGAAAGGAATGTATGGAGCTGTGAAGAAGGAAGTTCCTCAGACACTTTAACCAGTGAGCATGTAGCTTAATGGTTAGAGTGCTGGAATGGCATATCAGAGGTCCAAGGTTCAAATCTCAGTGAGTCCACATTTTTCTTCCTCATTTCCATCTGTGATTTAGTGTAGACTAGACATTCTCACCATTGAGCAAAAAACTGACCTGTACTTTTGTTTATTTTTTTTCCAACTGTCGTGAATCATGAACCTGCATGCATGGTGTCTCGCTCATTCTTCAGTTGTAGCCAAAAGTTAACCATGTTATTTGTTTGGTACACAACGAACTCCCCACAGTAAAAAAATAAAATAAACAAACTGGCAGAAAACAAAATCATCTGAGAGCAAAATGAACTGAACACAGTGCTACTTTCAGGTGCCATCACTCTGCCCATCCACTTACTAAATGGAGCTACCATTTTTTAAGAAAAATGTATTTAAGCCACACAGCTAGCAAACATGACTACATGCCAGATGAGTCACAGCCATCAGAACATCCTATCATCCATTGCAACCACCTAGCAATCTCTGCACTAAGTGAAGATATACAGAGAAAATCACAAGAAGTTCACTCGAAGTTCTAAAAAAAAAAAATAAACTATTCCTAACAAATCTACCTCTGCCCTCCAAACTGGTCCCTATTGCATAAATGAATTATGCAATGGGGGTCAGTTTGATACATGACTTATCTATATTCATGCAGTTTTCCCTCACATACCTCACTCTTGGCTTTCAAACATCATGAGACTACACTGAGGTCAAACAGCACTTATATAAATAAATAATGTGTCAAACTGAACCCCAACACATTTAAAGATGTTGTGAAATTTTATTTCGCTGGTGAAATTGCTGCAAAACTAGCAATTTCACTGCGTGAAATATTTCATGAAATTGCAGTGAAATTGTGAAATTTTGCCTGCAGTTTCACCTGCATCTCCATTCTGTATCCCTCAGAGTCCCTAGTGTCTAGTGGTCCCCATGGCCAGCCACCCAGCGAATTCAAATCAAGAACCCCCCCACACCCACCCTGAGCTCCAGCCCGTGTCTTTGTAAAAAAAAAAAAAAAATCCCTCCCTGTCCTGGTGTCTAGTGAGACTCCCCTCCTACCTTATGCCAGAGCCTACCTTGCTCCCCCCCATACCCCAATTGGGCCACCGGCACAGCCTTTCACTCACCTCCGCAGCCAGCAGCCCATCTAAATGCTCAATGAATAAGCATGTGCTTGTACAGGCATGCACTCATTCATTGACAGATTGGGACAGCCAGTGCTCTCACTACTACTGGTAGTGTAGTGAGAGTGCTGGCTATCTGAATCTGTCAAGGAATGAGCGCATGCTTGTACAGGCATGCACTCATTCACTGAGCACTCAGACAGGCTGCTGGCCATTGAGATGAATGGAGGGCTGTGCTAGTGGCCTAATCAGGGTACGGAGGGGAGCGAGGTGACTCTGACTTAAGATGGGGGTCCACTAGACACCAGGGACAGGGGAGGGATTTTTTTTTTTTACAAAGATACGGGGCCAGAGGCTCAGGGTGACTGGGGGAGTAGGGAGGGTTCTTGATTTGAATTCAGCTGGTGATCAGCCGAGAGGGACCACTAGACACCAGGGACATGGGAGGAGGGGATTTTTTTTTGGAAAGACGGGGGGGCCGGTGGTGAAAATTTACCCATGAGTGGCAAATTTCGCTGGTTCACAGAAAAAATTACACCTGCCCAAAGGGTGAAATTTCACATTTTGCAGTGCGAAATATTTCTCAAAATGCCCAAATTCTGTGAAATATTTCACCCAGCAAACTTTTCCAGTTTCACACAACACTAACTGCATATCCTTAATATATACTGTAGATAGATGAGATAGATAGATAGATAGATAGATAATGATAGATAGATAGATAGATAGATAGATAGATAGATAGATACTGTATATGTATTAACTATACAGGCAAGGTTCTGACAGTATGTTAGGGCTGAGTTAGTGTTTTTACCAAAATGGAGTCTACAACAACCTACAGAATATCCTGGTGGTCTTAACACCTAGGACTGTGAAGTTTGGTGTATGCAGTCCCAGTCCTAAGGGGTATTCTACTTCTAGCAAGTTTACTGAAAATTGGTTTGGCTGTTCAAAAGTTGTTTGTGAAATTAAGTAAAACATCCCAAACATATTAGTGCAACTAGGTACAAATGATATAGAAGTGAACAGTGTGTTGGAGATTCAGGCTAGATTCAGGAAGCTAGCCAGGATCTGTCAGGACATGGGGTGCTTGGTCTCCTTCTTAGAGATCCTACTGGTGCCTAGGGCCAGTGTGGGGAATAAGCAAAAAATAAGGGATGTAAATGAATGGCTCGGTGAATGGTGCGAGGCCAGGGGGTATGGATGGGTGGGGGACTTGGGTGAAACCTGGGAGGACAAGGAACTGCATGCAAGGAACAGGCTCCACCTCAGCTCAGGAGGGAAAGAGGTCCTGAAGCTTAGATTGGCTGGATTCATCCATTCTAGGTAGGGTTTAAACTTGCGAGGGGGAGAGGGTTGGCACCCTGGCAGGCCAAGCCAGGATGGCCCTGGCCTTCTCCTCAAGAGGGGGCACAGACCAGGAGCACCCAGTAGTGCACAAGGGGGTCCTTGTAGGCAGATACCTGGGAGCCCTCAGGGTAGGAGAAGGGGGGTAAAGGTGCACATTGGAGGGTGGTCCCGATTAATGCCAGGAACATGGGGAACAAGACGCGAGAGCTTTAGGTCCTGTTATTGGAGGATGGCATGGATGTGGTGGCTGTCACTGAGACTTGGGCCACTTCCAGGCATGACTGGGACTTAAACCTATTAGGATACACCACATGCAGAAGGGTTAGGGTGTCAGGAAAGGGAAGGGGAGTAGAATTTATCATTAAGGATGGTATAGGGATAAGCAAGGTTGAGGAAGCAGAGATCAGGTGGAGGCTTTATGGATTACCCTGCAGACTCCGGGGGGCAAGTGGGTAAAGATGAGGGTAGTATATAGACCATCCGGGCAGGGGGAAGAACTGGATGAAGGCCTGGTGGTGAACCGTAGGGACTACTCTGGTAGGGGAGAGGGCAGAACTGTGGTGCTGGGGGATCTGAATATGCCAGGGGCAGACTGGGGAACTATGGCATCCTCATTGGGCAGGGAGCAGAACCTGCTGGATGTCTCCTAGGATGCATTTCTTGCCCAGCTGGTGACTGACCCAATGTGGGAGGGTTGCATCCTGGATGTGGTCCTGTCATATAGTGAGCTCATCAGAGACCTAGTTGTTGGGGACCCACTGGCAGGAAGTGATCATGCCACGGTCTGGTTTTCCCTGGACCTGGGAGGGTAGATCACATAAAAATGCCTGTGGTTGATTTTAGAGGTGCGGACTTCAGCGGGGATGGAGCAGAGCCTAAGGGGCAACCTAGATGAGATCAGACCAGGTATGGGCACTAAGGCCCAGTGGGAAGTTATTAAAAAGTGGCTCCTGGAGGCTACCAAGGCCTGCACGAAGGAGACACAAGTGGGGCAAAGCTAGGAAGTTGATCTCATGGACAAGGGTGGTCCAGGATGCAGTGAGGGGAGAAAAAGGCTGTTTATAGCTGATACAAATGTTCTCTGGGGGCTATAGCCAAGGGGGAGTATGATATGATAGCCAGGAGGGTCACCAGGGTGGTGAGGTCAGCCAAGGTGGGGGCAGAGCTGAGATTGACACAGGTGATTAGAAGTGGTGAAAAAGGGTTTATACTAAGGTGAAAGAAAAGAGCTAGTAGGCCGAGGCCCTTAATGCTCTTACACTAGGCCAGAGAGTAGTATGATAAATTATACCCAGAGTTAATTAACTTGTCCAGACGATGTTTAAAGGTATACTTAATATCACTCATGGCCACAGTGGAGGGAAGTTTATTCCATGGTCCTATTCTATAGAGACTAAAGAAAAATTTCCGGACTATTATGTTCTTCAGGTATATCAGAGAAAGAAGTAAAGGGAAGGGGCAAATTAGTAGGCTGAGGTCAGGGAGTGGGTGGCTGGAGGAGGCAGGGGAGCAGGCTGAGGTACTACATGATTTTTTTGCCTCAGTCTTCACTAAGGAGGATGGGGGGCAGCACTGCAAGGAGAGGGGGGAGGGGGACCAGCAGATGAAATGGGGCAATGGATATTGAAATCCCTATTTGGAGGGTATGGCAAGTCCTCAAGGCCCTAAAAGCAGAAAAAAACACTGGGCCCAGATGGGCTCCATCCCAGGATGTTTAAGGAATTGGCTGATTCCCTGGCTGTACCTCTGGTGGACCTCTTTAACTCCTCCCTTCAGTCAGGGTGGGTGCCTCAAGACTGGAGGATGGCCCATATCATGCCTATGCACAAGGGCAGCTCGCGAGATGAGCTTGGAAATTATAGGCTGGTTAGCCTGACATCGGTAGTGGGCAAAGTGATGGAGATCATCTTGAAAGAGGCACTGGAGGGGGTTTCAGATGGCATGGGCTACCTAGATGATTGCCAACATGGCTTTGTTAAGGGCAGATTGTGTCAGACCAGCCTGGTGGATTTCTACGAAGCGGTGATGAGAGCACTGGATCAGGGCAGCCCAGTGAATGTCCTCTTTCTAGACTTCAGCAGGGCGTTTCACTCGGTGCCACACCCCAGGCTGCTGGAGAAGCTGGGGGACATGGGGGTGGGAGGACAGATGGTCAGGTGAATAGGAAACTGGCTAGTGAGGCATGTACAGAAGGTGATGGTTTGGGGGGGGAGGTCTCATCTCCCAGGAGAGTCATTAGCAGGGTCCCACAGGGATTGGTGCTGGGCTCACTCCTGTTTAAAGCTTATATCTCAGATAGCAGAAGAGGTTCCAGGAATGAGATGAGCCTCTTTGCTGAATACTCAAAGCTGGGGGTGGTGGTGCATGGGCTAGAGGGAAAGTTCGCCCTCCAGGAGGACCTGGAGACTCTGGGGAGGTGGTCACAAGCCTGGAAGTTTAATACTGGGAAATGCATAGTTCTTCACCTGGGGGCCAAAAACCCTGCTTATGTTTACACCTTGAGAGGGGAGACACTGCAGGTTTTAAGGGGGCAGAGGGACTTCAGGGTGGTGATGGATGCCAAAATGAATAACCCGGAGCAGTGTAGAAGGGCTGTAGTCCAGGCAAATAAAATGCATAGCCTGGGGTATAACCTCAAGGAACCGAGAGGTGCTCCTTCCACTGTATAATTGCCTGGTTAGACCACACCTTGAATACTGCATGCAGTTTTGGTGTCCTTACTTAAAAAGGGATATTGCTTTTCTGGAGAGGGTTCGGAGGAGGGTGACCAGGATGATACAGGGTCTAGGGAAAAAGCCCTATAGGGAGAAACTTGAGGTGCTCAACCTGTACTCGTTGGAGGAGAAGAGGGACAGAGGGGAAATGATCGAGGTCTTTAAATATCTCAGGGCAATAAATGGGGTAAACCTAGATGGGGTGCTTCAGCTGTTGGAGGTGAGGGCCACCAGGGGGCACTCAATGAGGCTGGTCAGTGGGAGACTAAAGGGGGAAACAAGGAGACACTATTTCACTGAGAGTGTGGTGGAGCCCTGGAATGCACTGCCCATGGAGCTGGTGGCTGTTACAACTGTGGAGGGCTTCAAGAAAGGCTGGGATAGGTATAGAAGGAGGGTGTATCCCAGAACTCCACCGGAGGTTGGGGGACCTTGTGGGAAGGGTGGGAGGCTGTAACAGTGCCCTAGGTGGGAACTCATCCCCGAGCAGACTCGACAGACCATAAGACCTAATCTGCTGGCTTCTCAGTATGTTAGTATCCCAATTTAAGACATATCTTTTCCTACTGGATATCAAAAAATAAAACTGCATTGATTTACAGGTATATTCTATTTCTAGCTGACTGGTTTGAGTAGTGCTTGTGTATTCCATTTACGTTGGCCTTTCTCTTTCATCTCAACCCTCAAAAAGGTGCCCAGCAGGGACTGGCATTAAGGACATCAGAAGGCCCACAAGGAGATTAAGAGAGCCAGAGAAGGAGGACGGGTGGGAGAAGGATGAACAAAACACATAGTGCTGGAAGGCACTGGGCTGCTAGGCATTTATAAAAGTAGCGGGTGTGATCAGCCAGATTCAAAACCTCAGGTGTCAGCCTTTCAATTCTATGTCCAGCTGACTAGTTTGATTATTGCTTGCTTGTGTATGCTGCTTACTTTGGCCTTTCTCTGTAGTCTCCACCCTCGAAGGGGTGCTTGGCAGGGATGGGCTAATGGATATGAGAGAGCCCAAAGCATATGAGTGTCACTGAACCAAGAACCTCCTCCAACTTGGAAAAGTAGACCAATTGCATGGAGGAGAAGAAAATTGCCCAGCTGGAGAATACCTCCATGGATTCAAGGCAAATTGTCAGCCATCCCTCCGGGCTCTAACTAGCAAATCTAAATACTTACCCATCGCCTTGATTATGTGTGGGAGAATGAATGAATGACTGTCCAAAAAAAAGACAGGGTCGATGTTGAGCTGAGCTAGTTATATTATGACATGATGCACAAACCAACATAAGTCATCACTTCACTGGACTCTGCTGCCAGAAGTGCTCCATTTGGATTCAGATGATCTTCCAGTTGATTTAATATGGCAAGAGGACATTATCTGAATACACTGGGTGCTAAGGAACTGTGTAACTAATATGCAGTCTGATAGGTTTGACTCTAAGAAGCAAATAGTAGATTTCTTGATGGCTATATTCTGGACTGAACTTGAAAGGATTGGATGAATTCTTCGGGCTTCAGGAAGCCATAAGTGTGGGCAATGGTGGCTTATAGATTGAAGCTGACTGGTTGCCTGAGTACTGAAGAGGCCAGGAGATCCATGAAACTTGACTTATGAGTTCAAGTTGACAGGATGTTTATTCAGTCAATTAATAAGGCATTGTCTTTTAGTAATATTAAATGCACGCTGAAAAATAGAAAACAGAGTTATAACTGACATTTCAACCATAGATCTTTTCAGGAATTACAGTACTTGCAGAAATGTTTTGATTAATTCAAATGATCAAATGAAGGTTGAGTTAAACAGCAAAGGTAAAACACATGTTGGATGGCAGCAATGTGCTGTTGGATGGAAGAATGGATCATTCTATTATCTAGTGGGCATAAAGATGCAAAAGTGAGAACTTATTGAACAGACACCATAAAAGGATTTTTTTTTCTCCAGCTTTATTTTCCCTCCGGTCACTGGTAAAGGGGCATCTCTCTGGTGGGGCCCGCTCAGTTGCTCCTCTACAACCCATGACAATCCCTCCTCTGACTGAAGAATCGGGTGCTGGGTGCCCCCCTCCTGCAAACCCCATATGGGGTGGAAGGCACTGACCACGGAGAGTCAAGTCATTGTTGGGGCCTGCGCTGGGCATGTGGGAGAGGCCCTGGAGCGTCTGCTGTTGCCTCCCTGCCAGCTGGGGTTTTTCCACTTTTTGTGTGCATTTCCCCCAGAGATGCCGGATGTTCAGTGATATCTGCACAAAGGATGCACCTCCTCCGAAGTCTGCTTGTGCCTTCCCCCTCAAAGCAGCATGCTCCTTGTAGTACCCCTGGTCTCCTCCAGGAGCCACTGTAAAGCAATGTGTCCCCACAGGCCCACCCCAGGAGAGGAGAGCAGTCCTCCAGATGCTCAATCCTCTCCTCCCCTTGCACGACCCCCAGTGACCAGAGTCCGCTTCTGAACCCCGGTCATTGGCATGTTGCGAAGTGTGGCATCCAGTGCCTCAACCCTCAGCGTGAAAGAGCTGGCTATACCATAAAAGGATTAAAGGCTGGGTTGGTGTGTACTGCAGAATATCTTCTCCTGGCTGAAGTATAAGCTGTTTACATACCCTCAGCTAATGATGACCATAGTACTGACTGGGCTGACTCCAAATGATGGTTCATGGCATTTGACAATCTGATAGATTCAGAGGTAGTGTTATATAGGTGTCCACCATAGTGCTTGCATTGAAGAATGGCTGAAGTAAATATAAGATACAAGATTGTTGGATTAGAGATGTCCACATTAGAGCAGCGACAACTGTTGAATATATTTTAATAGGCAGAAATCGTAGTGAATTAAGATATCCTTAATATGTTAAGAGGCCCTGGAAGAGCAACCTAGAAATTTCCTTGGATGGCAAGGAAACCACATGACGGTTTTGCATCAGTAAACATTACTAGTTTTTAAGCAGGACAAGGGGATCATGGTAGATCAAAGATGTCTTATTTCATGGTTTGAGAACTAGGGACCTTATTTAAAGATCTTATGGTATAGGTCAAGTGTCCAAGAAAGGATAAAGGTGCTCTATGTACAAGATTGTTTTGACTGGAGAAGTAATCCAGTTTGTTGTCCATAGTGAGAGGAGATTTCATGTAGTCAGATCCAAGACAATATCGGGAGGTCCAGGGATGTGACTGGATCCAATTTTTATCCTATACTAGTGGTATATGAAGGACCTGAATTGGATTAGTGAGACAGGTGATGTCTTTGGTCTGGAGGAGAGTTTGGAGGGTCTATGAATTGAAGTCATCTGGTAGATGCAGGAAAAGCTAATGGGATACCATACAGATGCTTTAGACTGGAAAGGATTAGTAACACCTTAAAAGCATCAGCAGTGTCTACTTTGAATAACAAGTGTGACATCCAGTGAGTGTGATGCATTGTATAGGGTCATAGATTCATGGTTATAACAAGCAAGGTTGGGGACTGCACCAAGGGGAAGGCAGTGTCATGTTAAAAAATACACAGAACAAAATGGAGTAAACTGGCACCTGCTAGATATGCCACTCACTGCTTGCTTTTTTACTAACAAAAAATGTTTTACTGATTCCACATATTCTCCTTTATTAAGTTCTGAAGATGTGCAAGTTTTCATAAATGAAAAAAAGAGACGACCAGATAAACTGCATGCAGGTATGTTTCGTCAACTTCCTGGATCCCCCTCCACTCAGATTATGAATGGTTGTAGACTGTAAAACTATGTTGTCAGAATGCACAGAATGCACAGCAGTAGCATATATACAAAGATAAAGGGAACTGTCTCATTTAAGCATACAGAGCCAGACAGCAGGCTGAGTGCAGCATGCTGATTAACAGAAAGAGCCAAGTGAATTTAATGAGAAGGACTGGGTTGTGGAACTGAAAGTTTGCAAATGGCTGGTAGTACAGACCATAGAGTTCAATATAGACAGAGGCTAGAGTTCAGACTCCAATGGCTGAGTTGAAGCTGCACTTCTGCCATATTAGGGGAGGATTAATGTACTGCCAGATAGCAGGAACCCTTTTTGGAACATAAATAGTGGCACTAGCACACTGTTCTGACAGCAATCTGCTGATCCAGTTGGGTATGAAGAACCACTGACAACAGGGAAATGATGATGCAGACACACATTGCGGGTGACAAAAACAAGGTATGCTCATTTGTTCTTTGCTTGTATAAGTGGTGTGTTACTCGACTGCTGTCAGGACAGTGTGCTGGTGCTACTATCTATGTTTCAAAAAGGGTTTCTGCTATCTGCTGGCACTTCAATCCTCCCCTACTATGGCGGACATGTGGCTTCAACTGAGCCACTGGAGTCTGCAGTTTAGCCTCTCTCTATATATTGAACTCTACAGGAGAGACTGAAAAACAAAAACAAGCTGTGTGAATGGAGCTACATTAGTAAAGGGGACTGAGAAGGAGCCTGAGAAAGTTGCAAGAGTGCCACTGACTGGAAACCAATGGTGACAGGAAGCAGAGCTGTAGGAGAGAACAGTGATTCACAGCAGAGGTGACATGTTAAGAGGTTGTTAAAACCACACCCTTGTAAAGCATGCAGGAACTGCAGGAACAGGGGAAACAGCTGGATGGCAGGTAAATTGTAAACGTGTTGCAAATGTGTGTTGGAGCAGCCAGTAATAGAGCCCAGAAAAACATAAGGTGTACAATAGTCATGACAAAAGCAAACCTCTGGCAGCAACAAATAGCCTAAGCAAAACGTCTAGTCCTGCCAGGCAGGTGGCTGCTGGGTATTTATAGGAGTAGGGGTGTGGTCAGCTGGTCTCAGAACCATGGGTGTCGGCAGGCATACTTAGTGTGCTTCATACAGTAAAATCCAGGAGCAACATCCATTTTCATTTCATTTTTTATTTGTTAACTGGGTAAGGACACTGAAACTAGCCCATTTGCACGTCCAACCAGACAATAAACATAAATACAGACAGTCATACTAAACAGGACAAAAATTTAGACAAAACATTTACAAACCTCCAGGGAGTGTACAGTCGTGGCCAAAAATACTGGCGCCCTTGCACTTTTTCAAATAACTCACAATTCCTCTAAACATAAGTTGAAATTAACAACAGTACAGTATTTGGTCTCCACAATTCTTTATTTCTGTGTTACTATTACAGAATCTTTGTTTTTGATTCAGAATTTAATATATCCTTTTAAATCAGAAAATGAAAAGAAATGGCACTGACAAAATTATTGACACCCTAGACTTAATATTTGGTAGCACAGCCTTTGGTCAAAATAACTGCAATCAACCGCTTCCTATAGCCATGGATGAGCTTCCTGCACCTCTCTACTGGCAGTTTGGCCCACTCTTCTTGTGCAAACTGCTCCAGTTCTCCCAGATTTGAAGGGTGCTTTCTCCCAACTGCTGTTTTCAGATCTCTTCACATGATTTCAATGGGATTTAGATCTGGACTCATTACTGGCCACTTCAGAACAGACCAGCATCTTGTCTTGAACCATTCCTGGGTGCTTTTTGAAGTGTGTTTGGGGTCATTGTCCTGCTGGAAGACCCATGACCTTTGACGGAGACCCAGCTTTCTGACACTGGGTTCAACATTGTGCTCCAAAATGGCCTGGTAATCTCCAGATTTCATGATGCCATGCACACGTTCAAGGCACCCAGTCCCAGAGGCAGCACAGCAACCCCAAAACATAACAGATCCTCCTCCATGTTTGACTGTAGGGAAGGTGTTCTTTTCTTTGAAGGCTTCATTTTGTTTTCTGTAAACATAGAGATGATGTGCTTTACCAAAAAGCTCTAATTTGGTCTCATCTGTCCACAGGACATTCTCCCAGAAGGATTTTGGCTTGTTCAGGTGTGTTTTGGCAAACCCCAGTCGGGCTTTATGTATCTCTCTCTCTCAGCAATGGGGTCCTCCTGGACCTCCTACCATATAACCCCCTTTCATTGAGTTGGCAACGGATGGTGCAAGTTGAAACTGTCGTACCTTGTGTCTGAAGGTCAGCTTGAATCTGGCAGTTGATCAAGGTGCTTTCTCCACCATTCGAACAATCCTGCGCTGCAATCTTCGATCAAGTTTTCTCTTGTGGCCACATCCAGGGAGGCTGGCTACAGTGCCATGGGCCTTAAATATCCTGATAACATTATGTACGGTGGAAACAGGAACATCAAGGTTTCTGGAGATTGATTTGTAGCCTTGAGATTGTCCATGCTTGGCTACAATCTTCTGTCTGACCTCCTCAGACAATTCTCTGGCTGTCTTTCTTTTCTCCATGCTCATTGCAGTATACACAGTGACACAAAACAGGAGAATGAGTCCTTTTCCCTATTCAAACTGGTTGAATGAGAGATTTTTATATTGCAGGCACCTGCAACTCACCACAGGTGAGTTCAATTCCAAAGTGAAGGAGAATCACCTGCTTGAAATCTAATTATTTCTAACTACTTCTAAAAGGTGCCAATAATTTTGTCCTGGCCATTTAAGGATTTCTGTGTGGAATAAGCTAAGATGTAGTAAATTTTTCTGTTTTTTGTGTTTTATTCCACTGCAAACCAAAGAAATACATATGTGGACACCAAAATATTTTTTAATTTCAACAATTTTCTGGAAGGAATGGTGCATTATTAGAAAAAACTGCAAGGTAATGCATATGGGGCACAAAAACCCCGGCATAATATTTCAGTTGGGGGGTGAGGATATAGCATGCACCAAGCAGGAAAGGAATCTTGGGGTTATCATCTTTGATGACCTCAAGGTAGGGAAACAGTGTGACAAGGCAGCAGGTAAAGCAAATAGGATGCTGGGATGCATAGGCACGGGCATCACCGGCAGAAAAAGGGAGATCATAATTCCATTATTCCACTATACAAGACACTAGTGAGGCCCCACCTGGAGTACAGTGTACAGTTCTGGAGACCTTACTTACGTAAGGTCATAGACAGGGTAGAGAAGGTTCAGAGGAGGGCAACAAAAATGGTACATGGATTGCATCACAAGTCCTATGAGAACAGGCTGAAGAAATTGAATATGTACTTCCTGGAGGAGAGGAGGGAGAAAGGTGCTATGATAGAGACATACAAGTGTCTTACTGGAGGAACAGGGTGCAGTAATACACTATTTTTAAGTGAAAAAGATGTTCCAGGACTAGAGGGCATGGGATGAAGTTGGAGGGAAGATGATTCAGAGGAAACGTGAGGAAGAATTTCTTCACAGAACGGGTGGTGGACAAGTGGAACACCCTGCCAGAGGAAGTGGTGGGGGCTGAAACAATCACAGGATTTAAGAATGCATGGGATAGACATAAAGGAATTCTGGAGGTCAGGGTTAAGGGGCAACAGACTTCTAGGAAAATATAAAGTGAACTTACAAGCTCAAATGGGCAGACTGGGTGGGCCGTAGGCCCTTATCTGCCGACACTGTCTATGTATATGACACGTAATACATGGCTTAATTGTATTAGAGTAGTTGTGTCAATCTAGGACTTGCCATTGTGTTTGGTTAAGGTCTGAGATCCATCCCTGCTGTTGTGATGGTATGATTAGTGTGCTCAGTTTATATAAAAGCTCTATAGTTGACATTTATGGGTATGTCAAAAAGGGGTGGTGAGAAAAGTGGCACAGGGGCACCAAACAGTACTTGCCTACACAGTGCTAGTTCCTAGCTATAGTACTGGTAAGGAGAGTAGATTCTGTTCCAGTCCCTGATCTTACCTGTTGGTGTGCCATGACACGGCTGTGCATACCTGTATGGCGGGTCCTTGCATGGTCCTATCCATCTCTGCCCTGCACATGTGGCTGCAGTGGTACAGTACTGGTGTACAGTCGGGTGTAGTGTGGATGGTGGATGGTACTGTACCATGTTGTCTGCTGCCTTCTGTTGATCAGATGTCACCTATGTCATGGTAATGGGAGTAAAAAAGTCTAAACTACACTTCTAGTCTCAGTGTACTTTTTTGGTAACAACATGCAGGGATGTGTGCTCTTAACCATTGCTAACCGAAATAATGAAATCGGGAGAAGCACCACCACCCCAGTGATCACATCATCTCTAGGGCCTCTTTGTTTTATCATTTACCCTTACAATTTAATGTTTTTAACAAACATATTTCTTTCTAATGGATGACTTTTTAGACAATGCATTTTAGAATTAGTAGCTTACCTTATACTTATTTCTCTTGTTCTTCACTCAAATTAAATCACTGTTTACTATTTAAATCACATTTATGACTAAAAAGGTCCAATTGCTATTTATATCAGCAGATTCTGCAACTCATTTAAAATGCTGCGACTTTAAAGGTGTCTTTACATGCAGTGATCTGTATCGCAACGAGTGATACAGAACAGCTGGAACCTTACCTTTCTGCCATGTACAGGTGATAGACCCTGGAGTCAGTTGAATTACAAATTATGACTGACTTGTACCTCATCCTGATGGACTTTTTCAATTAGCTGGAAATTTATGACTTCAACTGAACAAAGAAACTTCAACCGATTTTTTTCAATTTCCGCTACACATATATTCACAGTTTCTGTACACAACTACACATAGTACAGTAATGCAACATGTCAGATTGTCTGGAAACCCTAGACTAAATCCATAAGGGCAAAACATGCCTCTGCTGTGCCTCTCTGTGACTTGACAAATTTACCAATCCCATTTTGTTTTCCTTCATTTCACAAGCAGTTAAAAATAAAATCAAGAACCGCCACCTGAGGAAAGGTGTGTGGGAATGGGGAACATTAAAGGAAAATGTCCAGGTGTACATGCCCCACACCTCAGAGTAGGGTAGGCCCCCATTAGTAGTTTCACTACAAAATACAATTTTTTACTTGAAGCCTGTTAAGATAGTTATATTTTATCTGGTTGATCCTGGTGTCCCTCCAGCTGACATTTTACAGCCAGTGCCTGTTGTAGTACATCTCTTAAGCTCCCATGGCTGACACCAGATCAAGGGAGTAACCGTAGGTGTGTGGATAGTTAGGCCTTATAGATGGATCTATTAATAACTCTGTTTTATGATCTACCCTTGCCAGTGCAACTGCCAGTCTATACCTAGCCTTGGTATAGCATAAGAGCCAGATCTTCACAAACCAGAGCGATTAACAGCTGCATCTATAAGAACTTACTATACATGCTTCCATGGCTGCTCCCTGGCTCTGAAGTCAGCTGAGGAACAGTCAGGGGAGCTTGTGGGATGCACTACTAGAGGTGCTTACTTCAAAATGCCGTGGGAGGGATGGCAAAATTACACAGATAAAAAATTTGTATCTTAAAATTTCTCTATTAACAACAAGGAAGACCTAAGTTAGTCCTTCTGCACATTTAAGTGCTAAAAAAACAGAAACATACCACAGCTCTCGAGTCTTATTTGCCACTTCAGAAGATTCTCATCAGGCTGTCATCGCCTTCATATCAGCACATGAGAGGAGAGCTATTGCAACTGTGCTGCCTGGCCCATGAAGACACATGGAGATTGTAGTGCAGCAACACAGATAAAAAAAACCAAAAAAACAGTGGGCACCAAATTGATCCATGAGGCCCTGGGACCTAGCCTTTTATAGTTGGGGTCCACTACTAACTACAGACCTAGGCCTTGTCCAAGGCCACAAGTTCCCTCATCCCAGTACCTCCCTCAGCCATTCCATTACATTCCCTTTACCCCCAAGCATGGAGTCTGAAAGCTGCGGTAAGGTCTGCTGACTAGTACAGGTTTAGTACAAGGCATCTGGTGGCAAGGCAAGCTAAGCCCACTAAAAATGGCCCTCCAGGCAGCTGGCAGCCCTCAGCTCCATCCCAGCCCAGGACCATCCCACCAGACTGGCCACAAAAGTGCAGTGCTGAAAACCAATGGAAGCCTTAGCTCCTGGCTACTAGTCCTCAAGTCCCCCACCCCATGGTGGCAGTTCTGCTTTGTGCTGCCTAACTTATGTAATCACTGTTCAATACATTGCCACCATATTTACTTCACTAGTAATCAGTTAAGTTTATTTATGGTTCATATGACTAACATACCCTGCAGATAAAGCCAGGATAATAAAGAATTCCTGATAGGTCAAAATTATTGTGACAATTTTTCTCAGAATGGTCCTACCATGGGTAAGATCAGATTAACCTTCAGGTAACTGCTGAAATCTGGTAGAGGATGATCAGCTTTAATGCACACTAAAGGAATAAATGTCTGAAAGCATTTATGCTTATGTCTGCAGCACTGCAGGGATATGATGGCAAATGTAAGGCAGTATAATATAATCAGGCATGAAGCTACATCAACACACAATATTGTGATCATGCTAAGATACCGACATTTGTCTTTCCTTTCCATTTTATAATGCAGATCAATCAGTCCATCATTAAACTTGGTAAATGAGAGGTGGACACTGTCCAGGTTAACATTGCATTGACATGGGGAGGTCTACTGCCTCAGAAACTGGGATACAGTATTTATACTTTGTACATTACCTTGTGGAAATCAGGGGAGTTAAGAGTTTAGAACCAATAAATAAGTGATAGAGTTTTTTTTTTTTGTACATTGGTTGGGACAAAAAGGATACAGCAGAGAGCAGAAGGGAACCGTCTCTGATGTGGGCATCATAGAGCCAGTTAGGAGAGTGCCACAAATCCAAAAGGCACCAGATTTAAAATTTCAAAGAGAGGGTATAAATATAGGGAAGCTGGAAAGCAAATACACTACTAGTCATCTCTTCCTCTCCCAGTCTCTGCACCAGCCCAGCTGTGGCAGTCCCACTGACCCATCCGAACTCCCTAACACCAGTGACAGTCACCCAGCCCAACCTCAGTGCAGCAGGTTGTAGGGGAGGTTCACTCCTCTGCTCCTTCATGCGGTGTCACTCTCCAGGTGCTTGGTCCTCTTACTCATCAGGCCCCATTTTGCACTGCAGTCTGCCACTCCTAACCCTGAATGTTCTTCTCTGCTCGTGCCCTCTTCTCTCTCGATCCATACCCTACTCTCCTCCCATCTCCAGTGGGTCAAGATGAGTGGTGAGTGAGATGCCACGCAAGCGTGCATTGCTCAAAACAACCGCCGTCACCCAGACTCGAGTTCGACTATCTCCGTCCGCTTTGCACAGTTCTCGACACCACCTGCTAATTCTTGGGGATGGCCGCATGTGCAGGGTGCACAACTCCCTGGTTCCTCCCTCTCTCATTCTCTATTGGAGGAGGACTGGCATGCATCTATGAGCCAAGGGCACTATTTAATTGGTGGTTTGGTGGGGGACGTGAGTCCTAAAGCCAAATCTATGACAACGGAGTCAACTACTTAAACAAAATATGACTCCACTCAATTATGGCTGCAACTCAGGGCAAATCCAGTTAATTGCAACTGCCCTGAATTCCAGTCCATTCTGATGGTCAACAGCGGCTCCAGGGTCTAACAGGTGATCGGTTCCATGAAAGTACTGAAAGTTTGCCAATTCCACATTCCCTGCTTTCCTGGGTTCATGGATTTTTGTTCCTTTCTACCCGGACGTGTAATAGCACCCTTCCACTCATTTCTGTACCAGGACAACCAGGAATCCCATGTTCTCTTGGCTGTTTTGGATCAGATTGCTTGTACATGGCACAAAAAGGGTAATGTTACAGTTGAGCTGTACTGCTCACTGCGATACAGATCACAGCATGTAAAGGTGATACACTCTGCAACAGACCAAGTGGAACAAAGCACTGTCATCGAATGAGTGTCCCATGTAAAAGTGCCTTAAAGGTTAGCCCTTTTGGGATCTGAAAGAGTTTAATGACTTGTAGAACATATATATCTTCCACTGCTAAACTTCAAAAGTTTAGATTTTGAGATGCTTTACAATTTTTCAGGGGAAAATGTGCATTCCAGTATGCAAATTAGTTATGCAAACAGTTTTTTTTTATTATTCTGGTTCATCATGGTCCTTTAAAGATTGAACAAGTTCATGTACTGTATGTTGATGAACAGTTCATGAATTTGGTTCATAAACTGACCTGAAGAACAGTTGGGGAACTTTGATGGATTTTCATGACCATGAGTTAATGAACTTCATTTTGTGTGGGATTTTCTTCACAGTCATGGCTGCCACCATTACTCTTACATAAAAACCTTTAGCTAGGCCTTAAAAATAAAACTCTTTGCTGGCCCAGAGGTGCAGAGGGCCGAAGTGCTGGACACCACACCTCACACCATGCCGGTGACCCAGGTTCGGGAATGGACTCGGGATGCTGGGGATTGGCAGGGGAAGGAGAGCATTGAGCATCTGAAGGACTGCTCTGCTGTCATCTCCTGGGAAGGGTTGGAGAGCTTGCTTCACTCTGCTGTGGCCTGAAGTGGAGATCGGGAGTTCTTCAGAAGCGGCACTATACGGGGGCTAAGAAAACCAGGGAAAAATGGTGTCTCAATGGACTGGACGATGGCCGCCCCAGACCCTAGCTGCCACAAAGTCCCTGGACAGCTGGGAAAAACCTCAACAGCACCCAGGGCCAAGAAAGGTAATCCACAAGGCACATTCTCTCCAGAAGGAGAGGACCTATCTGATGAAGGGATATGTCGGGTTGCTGCAAAGTGAGGCAGGAGTTGGCGATGGGGGGGTTCTCAGGGGAGGTGAGAGTGTCCCTGGTGGCCCAAAGGAGAAGCCAGTCAAGATGAGGAGGCAGATAAACAAATAATGCAAAAAATAAATAAATAAATAAAAAATAAGTAAATAAATAAAACTCCCTTAAACAGCAAGTGCTTGGTATGGATGTACATCTTAAAGCTTGGAGGTTTGGGAGCCTTAAGATGCCTCTGCAATAATTTTGTTTGCTTTTATTTGTTATTTTAATTACCTTTTCTTCTATTTTGCCATCTGTCACAAATGCACTCAGCAGGTCAAGCCCTCTGCTCCCACAATGCCAACCTCCGAGCACAATAGTGTGAACAGGTAACAGACAGGTTAACCCTCCTGTCTGCTTTTGGATCCAAATCACCTTTAGTCTCAAGTTCTAGGGGAATACAAATGGTGAACCTTATGCTAGTGTAACCAATGTACAGGCTCAGATATGTACCCTCTTCAGGGATTGAGGTACAATCTTTCACCGGGGCACCCAGCCAGGCTTCCAAAATGAACCCTTAAAACTTTATACAGTAAGAGACCTTTGGCATATTCTTACCCTTTTATTCAAGCTCAGTAACCATCTATACATCACATGTAAAAAGAAAAGAACTGGCAGACACCCAGGCAGTCTTTTAAATAAAAGGTACTTTACTAAAAGATGATAAAAATATGAAAAAAACGTAAACACAGAACAATATATCAAAGAGCATCACAATCACATAAAAGAAAGGCAAAGAAAACTACAGAACAAACTCCTACCAAAACACATTTAGACTTTTTCTATCTAATGTATTACCTCTGGAAGTGCTTAAGTTATATCAGAGAGCTGTGTCTTTCTAGAGTCTCAAGATGGTATGACTTATTCCCCAGTTACAAGGATACATTTCAACTCCATCTCCCCACCCCCTTGGTGAGTCATCTAGTGCCTCTTTTTTAGAATGAAAATTTCCAAACATGATTTTGTAGCAGGAGGTATATTAAATAATGTGACATCAGCCAAAATTCCTCTTCCTAAATATGACTCCTTAATTAAACATTTTCTCTTTGATCTTGTGTGGTTCCTAATCCCAAGGCATATCAAAGGGTTTTACAACTTTTAACACCATGTTGATATCAAATGTTCTTCCTATAGGAATCATAAAACTTTACGAGCCCTATATCCTGGCAGCTGGGTCAGTTCTAATTAAGACAAAGAAAAAGCAGGAGACCTTTAATCAGGTCTCTCTGGTCTTTTTAATTACCTCCTGGTTTCAGGTCACTTGTCACTGCTGGCACATTGATATAGGCCAATTTCTCACATCTTCTGGTAAGTTACATATCCTGTAGCTTCACTGAAACCTGGGGGGGGGGGATATCCCTGTAAGCACATGTTGTCTTATGTGAGACAATCACATACTATATTTTTATATTACAAATATCAAACAACAATCATAACCAGCTGGCCAAGCACCACAATCCTCCCCACCTAGACTGAATTTGGGGGCTCTATCCCCTACATGGGATGAGCTCCCTAAGTCAGTTCACTCCTCATAGAGACACGACAAGCCATCTGTGTTCTGATTGGTCACTCCAGTCCTATGTAAGATCGTCATGACATACCCTTGCAAGGCAAGACTCCATCTTAATAGTCTACCATTAGTTTTTCCCATTTGTGTCAGCCAAACCAGGGGGTTGTGGCCAGTTTGTACCTCAAAATGCTGCCCATATAAGTATGGCTCTAACTTCTTTAGGGCCCACACTATGGCAAGCCACTCTTTTTCCACAGTGGAGTAAGCCTGCTCCCCGGGAAGTAACTTTTTACTTGGGTACACAACAGGGTAATACATAGATACATAAGATACATAGATACATAGACAGTGTCGGCAGATAAGGGCCTATGGCCCACCCAGTCTGCCCATTTGAGCTTGTAAGTTCAGTTTGTTTTCCTAGAAGTCTGTTACACCTTACCCCTGACCTCCAGAATTCCTTTATGTCTATCCCATGCATTCTTAAATCCCGTGATTGTTTCAGCCCCCACCACTTCCTCTGGCAGGGTGTTCCACTTGTCCACCACCCGTTCTGTGAAGAAATTCTTTCTCATGTTTCCTCTGAATCGTCCTCCCTCCAACTTCATCCCATGCCCTCTAGTCCTGGAACATCTTTTTCGCTTAAAATAGTGTTTTCCTGCACCCTGTTCCTCCCTGTAAGATACTTGTATGTCTCTATCATATCCCCTCTCTCCCTCCTCTCCTCCAGGGAGTACATGTTCAGTTCCTTCAACCTGTCTTCATAGGACTTGTGATGCAATCCATGCACCATCTTTGTTTCCCTCCTCTGAACCTTCTCTACCCTGTCTATGTCCTTACGTAGGTATGGTCTCCAGAACTGTACACTGTACTCCAGGTGGGGCCTCACTAGTGTCTTGTATACGGAATTATGACCTCCCTTTTCCTGCTGGTAATGCCCCTGCCTATACATCCCAGCATCCTATTTGCTTTACCTGCTGCCTTGTCACACTGTTTCCCTACCTTGAGGTCATCAGAGATGATAACCCCAAGATCTCTTTCCTGCTTGGTGCATGCTATATCCTCACCCCAAACTGATATATTGTGCCAGGGTTTTTGTGCCCCATATGCATTATCTTGCACTTCTTTGCATTGAATTTCAACTGCCAAACCCCTGACCATTCTTCAAGTTTCTGCAGGTCGCTTCTCATTCTGTCTACACCCTCTGGTGTGTCTACTCTGTTACAGAGCTTTGTGTCATCAGCGAACAGTAAAATTCTGCCTTCTAGGTCCTGTGCCATGTCACTGATAAAGAAGTTGAACAGGACTGGTCCCAGCACTGATCCCTGTGGTACCCCACTGGTCACTCTTCCCTCTGTGGAGTGACAGCCATTTACCACCACCCTCTGTGTCCTGCCACCTAGCCAGTTACCTACCCACCACACTACTGTCCTGCCCACACCCATATTCCCCAGTTTGTGTAATAGTCTTCATGTGGCACAGTGTCAAAGGCCTTGCTGAAGTCCAGATAGGCCATGTCCATTGCCCTCCCTGATCCACCTCCTAGTCACCCAGTCAAAAATTCAATGAGGTTGGTCTGACATGAGCTCCCTTGGTGAAACCATGCTACCTGGGTCCTGTAGTCCATTGACAACCAGATGTTCAACCAATCTCTCCTTCAGTAGTGCTTCCATGATCTTCCCCACTACCGAGGTGAGGCTGACTGGTCTGTAGTTCCCTGCTTCCTCTCTGTTCCCACTTTTGTATAGGGGACTACATCTGTTGTCCTCCAGTCTTTGGGTACCTCCCTGTTTCCAGTGATCGGCTAAACAGGATAGCCAGAGGTTCAGCCACCACCTCTCTTAGTTCTTTAAGGACCCTGGGGTGCACCCCATCTGGCCCCATTGCTTTATCAACTCTTATTACTTCCAGTTCCTTCAGGACCCTTTCTCGTGTAAAGGGACTTGTGTCCATTTCTGCACCATTCTCACCCCTTGTACTCCCTTCAGACCCATTACCCTCCTCTTCCTCAGTAAAGACTGAGCAGAAATACCTGTTCAATATGTCAGCTTTACTGTTGTCATCCTCCACGCAGCTCCCATCCTCCCCCTTCAGTCTCACTATCCCTCCCTTTGTCTTTCCTTTTTCACTTATGTACCTGTAAAAGGTTTTGTCCCCTCTACCCACTGATTTTGCAATGTGTTCTTCTGTCTGAGCTTTGGCTTCCCTTACTGACCTCCCTGCCTCCCTTTGCTTCTCCTGGTACTTCTCCTATCCCTTTCTGCCTGTGTTCTTTTGTATTGCCTGAATGCAATCTTTGGCTTTCACTTTCTTTGCTACCTCTTTGGAAAACCATAATGGTCTCCTCTTCCTTTTCCTCTTGCTAACCTGCTTAATACATAATTCTGTTGTTCTTGTAATCCCCATTTTAAATACTGCCTGCTGTTCCTGAACCCCTGATTCCTGTCCCATTCCCCTAAATGCCTCTTTCAAGTATCTCCCCGTTTTCCCAAAGTCTGCCCCCCTAAAATCCAGGATACGTGTTTTTGTGTGGTTTGGTTCTGCTCTTTCTGTGATTTCAAACCACAATGACTGGTGGTCACTGTTTCCCAGGTGCTCCCCCACTGTTACCCCCATCACACTGTCCTTGTTTGTGAGCATAAGGTCCAGTATTGCCTTCTGCTGAGTTGGTTCCATGACCAGTTGCTTGAGGAAGGCACCCTGAAGGGAGTCCAGGATAAATCTGCTCCTAGTTGATGCTGCTGCAGGGATGATCCAGTCCACGTCTGGAATATTGAAGTCTCCAATCAGTACTACCTCACCCTTGTCTGCCTTCCTTTGGATGGCTAGCATCAGCTCCCTATCTGTTTCTTCCTCCTGGACTGGTGGTCTATAGACCACACCTGTGCGAATGGCTGTCCCCATTTTCCTTTCCAGCTTAACCCACAGTATCTCTCCCCCATTTTGTTCCTCCTGGATCTCTGTGGCCCTTATGTCATTTTTCACATAGAGTACCACTCCTCCTCCCTTCCTGCCTGCTCTGTCTCTTCTGAATATGTTGTAGCCAGGTATGGCCATCTCCCAGTCATGGTTATCATTACACCAGATTTCAGTGATGGCCACAATGTCCAGGTCTGACTGTACCATGACAGCCTCCAGATCTTCCATCTTGTTGCTAAGGCTCCTGGCATTTGCACACATGGCTTTCCATGATTTGACCTCCCTAGACTGTCTCATTGTTCTACTCCAGCCCCTTCCTTGGTTGTCATTTATCCATGGTTCTCCTTGCTGTCTGCCCATCTGCTGAATTTTGCCCCTTTTCTGCTTATCCACCTCTTGGGCACTAATCTCCATCTTTTGCACACTGCTTTGCAGAGATAGCCACTCCTCTGGTTCACTGGTTTCACTGCTAGCTGTGGGGGGTGAGCAAGTAGGTACCCTCCTTGCTGGCCTGCCACCCCCCCTTTGCTAGTTTAAATGCTTGTCAATATAGCATTTAAACTTATCATTGAGTGCTTGGATTCCCCTCCAGGATGGATGCAGGCCGTCAGGCTTGAACAAACCTCCATCCCTCCAGGTGGGTCCCTAGTCATCAATGAATCCAAATCCTTCCTCACAGCACCAGTTCTTCAACCATGAGTTAAAGTTCCTGGTGCATGCACTCCTATGCTCTCCCTTGCCTCTCACAGGTAGTACTTCTGAGAAAGTGACAGAAGTAGCTACTTGATTGAGACCCCTCCCCAGTTTCCTAAACTCTTCCTGAACTTCCTTTTGCTCCCCATTTGCCAGGTCATTAGTACTTTACTTTACTTTAGGGTAATCTTTCCCTTGGTTGGATGTCTGACTCAGTACTGCCCCAATACCCACATCTGAGGCATCAGTCTTTACTATAAAGTGTTTGCTATAGTCAGGACTTGTCAATACAGGAGCACTGCACAGTGCCTCCTTCAGTCTGGTAAAGGCTTTTTCACAGGCTGACTCCCAGGTAATTTTCTTAGGCATCTTTTTCTTTTTCTTTACCAGGTCAGATAGGGGAGCAGCCAGGGCACTGTAGTTGGATACAAATTTCCTATAGTACCCTGCTGTCCCTAGAAAACTTCTGACATGCTTCTGTGTTTCTAGTCTGGGCCATGCCTTGATCACCTCTATTTTTACTTAGTTGGGACAGAGCTGTCCCCAGCCTACAACATGCCCGAGGTATGCCACTTCAGCCATGGCTACCTGACACTTCTCAGCTTTGACAGTGAACCCGGCCCTCTGTATCCTTCCCAGCACTTCACTAAGGTGGGACATGTGTTCCTCCCAGCTAGCACTAAAGATTGCAATGTCATCCAGGTACACCACAGCGTACTCCTCAGCACCATTTAACACCTGGTTCACTAATCTTTGGAAAGTGGCCGGGGCATTCTTCATTCCAAAAGGCATTACTTTAAAGTCAAATAAGCCTATCAGAGTGATGAAGGCCAACCTCTCCCTAGCTCTGTCAGTTAACTCTACCTGTCAATACCCCTTTGTCAGGTCAATAGTTGTAAGGTATGTCATCCCTCACAACTTGTCCAGGAGTTCGTCCATCTGGGGCATCAGGTGGGTGTCTGACTTTGTGACTGCACTCAGCCCATGATAGTCCACACAGAAATGAGTAGACCCATCTGGCTTTAGCACAAGGATTATGGGTGAGGCCCAGGAGCTGTGGGATCTCTGGATTACCCCTAAATCCAGCTTTTCATCCACCTCCCTCCTAATGTCCTTTTGGACTGCCTCTGACACCTGATATGCTGTCTGTCATATGGGCGTCTGTGTCCCTGTCTCCACATTGTGCGTTGCTAAGGGGGTTAGTCCAGGCTTGGTGCTAAACAGTGTGCCAAAGTCTGCTTAAACTTCCCTTACTTCCTGGATCTTGTCCGGGGCCAGCTGGGGTGACAATTTAACTGCCTCCACAGAGGACTCATGCTTGCTTTCTTCCAGCAAGTCCAGAAGGGGGTCTCCTTCATCCATCCCTTCCCCAGGACTACAGACTGCAAACACCATGTCAGCTCTGTTAGCATATGGCTTCATCATGTTGACATGGTACATTCTTTCTGTATGTCTTCTGTCAGGTAACTCTATAATACAAGTCTCATCATTTACCTTTCTAACTACTTTGTATGGTCCTGCCTACTCAGCCTGCAGCTTGTCTTTCCGAACCAGAATAAGGACCATGACTTCCTGACCCACCGTGTACGAGCAAGCTCTGGCTCTGTGGTCATACAACACTTTTTGTCTCTGTTGGGCAGGTGTCAGATTGCTCTGGGCTGTCCCCATTAGCTCCTTCAGCCTTTCCTTAAACCTAAGGAGGTAATCCATTATGGGAGTGCCCTGGGTGGGTGCTTGCTTTCCCAGTCCTCCCAGATCAAGTTTAGGGGCCCATGTACCCAGCGTCCATATAAAAGCTTGAAGGGGGAAAATCCTGTTGACTCTTGGGGCACCTCCCTGTGTGCAAACAAGTGGGGAAGGTATTTCTCCAAGTCCCTCCCATGCTGCTCAGCAAACACTGGGAGCATTGCCTTCAAAGTACTGTTAAATCTTTCCACAAGCCCATTGGCTTGCGGGTGATAAGGTGTTGTGCGCTTCTGCACCACCCCACACTTACCCCACCAACATTTCATTAGATCCGACATGAAGGAACCCCCTCAATCAGTGATAACCTCCTGCAGAAACCCAACATGGGAGAAAATCCCAAGTAAGGCATCTGCCACTTTTTCTGTCCTCAGTGAGGATAGGGTAACTGCCTCTGGATACCAGGTGGCATAATCCACCACAGTCAGGATGAATCTCTTCCCAGAGGAGCTGGGGGTATTTAAAGGCCCTGCAATATTCATTCCCACCCTCTGGAATAGCTTCTTCACTATGGGCAATAGAATTAGGGTGGCTTGGGTTTTCTTACCCACCTTCCCTATTTCTTGGCACCGGTGACAAGACCTGCAATACTCCTTCACCTGCTGGGTGAAGTTGGGCCAATGGAAATTCTGGTCCAACTGCTGCATAGTGCGCGTGATTCTCAGATGACCAGACAAGGGAATATTACATGCAATCTTGAGCAACTGCTCATGGTATCCCTGGGGAACGACAAGCTGCTTGCCTATCACCCTTCCCTCTGTCTTTACAGCCTGAGTATACATCAGTCCATTTTCCCAATAAACCTTATGTTTACCGTCACCTCCCTGTGCTCCGTCAGAGTCTGTTCAAACCCTCAGCTTCTCTTGACTAGGGTCACTTTTCTGAGCAGCTACAAACTTCTTACACATTCCCAAGGCATTGGACAGGTCCCCTTCAGTCTCTAAACTAGGGCCCCTAGCACTAGCATCAGGGCACTCAGGATCACTGTCATCCTTAACCCTCTGACAATGAGTCACCCCTCCTTCTGTGGAGTAACCCTCCATAGCTGTGTGGTTAACTGCTACTGGGAAAATTTCTACCCCCTTTTCATTAGTCTCCATATCAGGAGACACAGGCTGGGGAACCAGCCTCCCAGTGGTTTCCACAATGGCTTCTGTGGGGTCCAGGGAACTACAATTTTCCCTTCCCGCTTGGCTACAGGTAACTGCACACACCAGCCCATTTGAGATTGTTGCCAAGGATGACAACTGTTAATGTTTTGGCTACAGTCACCTGTTGCACAGTTCCCCCTGTTTCACCCCAGTCTAGGAGAACACTAGTGAGTGGCAATGTTTTCTCCTCCCCAGTGAATTCTTGTACAGTGACATATTTATTGGGTATAAGCTGACCAGGCTCTACCAGATCCCCTTTTACCAACGTCAGGGATGCCCCTGTGTCCCTTAACCCTTGTGTCTGTACACCATTCCCCTTGCTGGGTACATGTTTTCCCTCATGTTCACAGGCATGCTTCCAGGGACACACAAACAATCCACTTCTCTCCTAGCCTCATTTTGCATATTGCTTGTCCTTTTGGGACACCGTTTGCCAATATGCCCAGTTTCTTTACAAACCCAACATTCATTTCTTTTCTCAGAGAAATCTTTTCTTTGAAACCTGGGGCTAACAGGTTTCGGTGGAGGCAATGAGGGTTTTAGTTGCCCTGAAGGTGCACTTTTCCCTTTCTGCACTGCCACACCCACCCCATTCACTCTCAGAGCAGGTCTGCTCTTGACATAGTGGTCCTAGAGTTCAGCAGCCTCAAACTGTTTTGGGATCTCGGTCCTCCAGCCAGGTTTTCAGCTCTGCTGGGCATGCCCCAAAAAACTGTTCTAACAATATAGCATTTTCAATTTTATCTACAGAGTTTGCTCCAATTCCTTCCCACCAATGTTTTAAACACTGTCGTTGTTTCATGGCTAGCTCCTCGTAGCTCATGTCAGGGCTTCTCCTGAGCTTACAGAATTTAGCTCTGTATGCTTCTGCAGTTAAATCAAACTTTTTTAAAAGTGCAGCTTTAAGTTTGCTGTAATCATTCCTGTCCTCATTGTCCATTTGACCCAATGCATCCTGAGCTTTCCCTGTAAGTAACGGGATAGCTGGAAGCTCTAGGACCCTCTAGGAATATTTGCCTGAATACAAACTTTTTCAAAGGAATTTAAAAAGGCATCCATATCCTCCCCCTCTTTAAATTCAGCTATCAATTTGGAATTCAATTTGTAACCCAGTCCTGCAGTTCCAGTTAAATCTAAGCCACATACCTGCTCTGGTGCTGGTGGTCGGAGTCGTAACTTCTCCAGTTCATGTCGCTGCTGGTGCTCATGCTCTTCGTGGTAAAACCATTCAGAAGGACCACAATAGTGCAATCATATAAAAGGAAACGTCTGTTGCTGAAAAAGGTATTTATTTCTTTTGAAAAAGATACAAAAATATATTTAGTTTCTCAGTGAAATGCACTGGGCTGATAAATACTGCAGCATGCAGTTTCTGACATCACAATACCAGAATTCTGTTGAATTCTTTTTACTAGAAGTGTCAAAAAAGGCTAAAACAATCTTGTTTCACTGCAGAAACAAAATAGTTTTTTTTACAGAAGCAGAAACTCATTAACACATCAATATATAATAAATAAAATAGTTGTCTATTTATTAGACAAACAGTGCTCTTTAAATTTTAAAAACAGTCATGATCCCATCCTTACACATATGAACAATATAAACCATCTAGTACTATTCAGAGTTTTCATTTCTGGTGTTTTTCTGATGACCATGAAAATTCCCCCTTATATCATAACCAGCTTGACAGAGAAATTTCGGCTGCTAACCCTGCCACAGATAAAGTTAAGGCTTTGGCTCCATAGAAGGCCTTTGTGTTTGTGTGTGGGGGGAGTGAGCATTCTACTAGAGGAATACTGCAGAATTATGGTTTCTTATATTGTAAAAAAATACATCTTCTGTTGAATGTGTAGAAAGATAGATGACAGGCATGTAGAAACCATCTGTGGAGGGATTATTTGACAATTTGCAAGCAATACTTAATTTTTTTTGTGTCTTTTTTATGTTTTAATTTACGCAACCCATTTTCTAAGAGCAATAAGATCCTTCAGAATGAAGGGTGTTGGTGATACCCACACTTTCAGGGGCTCTAAGGCCCTCTGCCTGCAGTGTCTGGTCCCATCACACACCTGGGTGTGCGGGTATCCACCAGTACTCCACACTTTTTGGGGTCTTATTCTTACTTGAAGCAGTGCAAATTAAACATATAATAAATAGGAAAATGACACAGTCATGACATTGCTTGACAGATAAAGGTTGTGTTTACGTACACTGGAGCGGAGGTGTTGGGGAAGTTTTTGAACTAAACACTGAAAATAAATACAAATTTAATGCACAACAGAGTGAATTAACTTTTTTTGTAAACCTTTTATTTGGGGGGGGATCAAACCTAGTCAAATTTAAATGAACATATAGAACATGTCTGGGTTTGATGTTCAAAATTTGAAAAGGTGAACATTGAGAGGTTCTTACAGCTCTAATTGCATAGATGCATTTCCAACTTTGCAGCACGCTACAGTTTGGCTATGCAGCATTAGTACTGGGTGTGCACCAGAGCCATTGTGGACTTGCTGTTTGATCAGGACTCTGGTTGTGTCATTCTCTTAACACAGTCTCTCAAAGTTACAGTTCGAGTCACATTAAACTGTACCTCCAACTCACTTGATTTAGCATTTGTTAATGAGTTACTTCAAGTGTGTACTGCTTATTGCAATGAATGTTCAAGTTCAAGTTCAAGTTTATTGCAGGAAAACTCCATTGAGCAAGCTCATTCACAAGGAGGTCCTGTGACATAAACACTTAAAGTACAAACACAGATAGTATATACCAGAAATGCACGTTACATGATACAGGCTGGATATACATACAAGGGTACCACATAGGGTGACCGCAGGTGGTAAACATTGATATGAGACAGGGAAGCAACTTACAGGTTGCATACTGATAAATGAAACATGATGACTGGTGTGTGCAATACATACACAGTATTTTGGCAGCTAGAACAAACAACAGTCTACAACTGATATGGGGGGGAGGAGTGATTTGATAGAGTAGCAGTGGAGCTTAAGCAAAGATAAAGCCAGGAGTAGAAGGGGAAGGGAAAGCAGTTAATATGACAAATCAATTATACCTTACCAGTGGATAAATATGGCACACATGGGGAAGGAAGAGACTTAATGACAGTTACAGGTGTCATTTATTTTGGCTGAACTTAGCGATTTGTAGAAGTTTATCGAAACTGTGCTAGTTAGTTTCAGTACGGTTTGTAATTGGTTCCAAATGGAGGGAAGGGCATATGCAATAGCACGTTTACCAAAGGAAGTCCACGTCCTTGGTATGTCAAGCATAATAGTCAGATTTTCTTAACGAGTATGCACTATGTGAGATACTAATAAGGGAAGAGAGATAGACTGGCAATTTCTGCAGGAGCAGTTTAAGAGTCCATAGCCCAGCATGGAGCAGGCGTCTAATAGTAAGGGATGTCCAACCAACAGCTACATATAAGTCACAGTGAATGCGAGCAGTGGCGGAGTTGGTAATGAACCGTGTCAGCGTGTGATAAAGGGATGTCCAGTTTACTTAGATTTGCAAGAGTGGTGGAGGAATAGATTACATCGCCATAGTCGAGTAGGGGGAGAAAAGTGGCCTGTATAAGCTTGTTTCGAGTTTCAAGGGGGAAAAGGGGCCTATTTCTGTAGAAGAAACCTAACCTTGCTTTTAACCTTCTAGAGACATCTTCGACGTGGTCACTGAAAGATAATTTTTTGTCGATCCAGATACCTAGATATTTAAATTTGGTTAACAGGATAACAAATTAATGGATAACAAATTCTTAATGTTTTTTTTTTTTTTTTTTGCAAGTTGCTATTCAGCTTCAGCTCACTTTGCAGCTCACTGCTCAAGAGGTTCATTAAAGTTGTGTAGTACTGTGCAGCACTGTTCTGTACTGTACACTGCAATGATTACACCATGTAATTTATTCTCAGTTTGAGTTGAACTGAACTTTTCACTTTGAATGCACCATGGTATAAGAACTGTCTGTGAATAACAATGTTGCAGAACATATTTAAGTTTCTGTTAGTTTTGTTTTAGACGTTCTTTAAAAAATCTGTTTTAAATGATGTGCTGTGTTACAGCCACTTGTGAGGTCTCTGTTCATCAGTTCCAACGTACTATACTGTATGTGGCTAGTCTGCATCATCTGACACTTACCGAGCAGCCAGACTTAATAACTACACTAAAGTCCTTTGTGACAGGTTCAGAAGCTACACCACTTGTGAGTCACAAATGCCACAATACTGGCCAAAAATGGTAATATTACAGAAAAAAAAAACATTGTTTTGAATGTACTTTTTCTTTTTAGCAAAATAACAGATGTTCTGTAGTGGGAGGCTAACAAGTGAACCTTCAGGAACACGGCTCAGCCACACAGTCCTTGAGCACAATAAAATCATTTTTTTTTATTTTCTAGCAAGAAGTTAACTTATGAGATATACACATAATAACTCAAAAGGCTATAGAAAAATGAAAGTTGGGGGGGGGGGGTCATGAGCAAGACACTTCAGAATTTATGGCCAGAGACATAATGAGCAGCTGTAATTGCACGGATGATGTCTAAGACAGTCCCCTCACAGCCACAGTTGTGGAAATACCAAGGCTGTGATTTAATGATGCCAAGTACTGTACTATACAGTACTAAACAAAGTGTCAAACTAGAGATTTTAGGCAAAATGCATGGAAAACACAACAGATTATTTAAACAGATTTTTTTGTATTTAACATCATCTCAAAATCACTAACAGAAACATAAAGTTCTACATAAATCAATGTGAGATTATGATATGGGCTGAAAGTATTAATGAGCCGGGTAATTTTAATCTTAGTGGCCTTTCAAAATGAGACATCTAATTGTGCAAAGGAACATCCTGAAAATCAAAACGTTGACTCAGGACAAGTGACGCTGAACACACCGTGCTAGTGTGCCATGCCCTCTGGCAAAGTTCAATTTTCAAATCCCTTGTTTCTACAGTTAGAAGGCTAATTTTGATAAGCCACTTAGACCAATATAACCAGGCTCCTTAATACTTTTAGCATATATAATAATCTCATGTAGCTTTTTACACTGTGTAATTCCTGTATTCCCAAGTTCATTACAGTATACAGTATAGAACTGTAAACAAAGAACTGCTGCACTGAAAATGGATTTGAAAATGCATTGCATCAGCATTGGGGAAAAACCTGAAAGAAATTTGCCCAATGGTTGAAAGCACACTGCATGTGAACTGATGGTTGGTTGGAACAGAGTTTGTATTTTAAGCAGCTAGAATTGCCACTGCATTGTCAACACATAAAAAAGTGCAGTGAGTTGGAGGAACAGTTTAATGTGACTTGTACTGTACTATATATTGAAGATTGGCAGACCCTTTGCACACCTTCTCCCAAGGAGTGTTCAATCAGCTCCATCATTTTTTATACCTCAGACCTCTCTGAGGTGGCCTTGGATTTCTACTGAGGCTAGGGGTTTTGAGAAGGCAGTGCCTGGGATTTTAGGCATGTAATGGGGTTAGATGTTGGGGTGAAATGGATTGGGATCTTCAGGCAAAGTCAGTACCCAGATCTAATAGAGTCATGGAGCAGGGACTTCCCTATCATGTCCCAGTCTCCAGGTTGCCTCTAGGAGTAATGGGCAGTTAGCAGAATGTGCTGACTACTCTAGTTCTTCCCTTCATGGTGTATAATGCAATATAATATCCCTGGGAAATAAAATAGCTGTGGTATCAGATGTTATCACAGTTTTCTCTGGGGATCTGATACTTTTCACCGAGACCCGACTTGGTTTGACACTGGGCCAGTCCCTGAGGCAGTGATCCCAGCCAGGACCTTAATGGTACACTGCCTAAGATGGGAGTGTAGACTGGCAGGGTGGAAGCCTGTTATAGATCTTGCCTGAAGTTTACAGTGTACCATTGAAGGAGGTGAGGCCATTTCAATCTGTGGTCGAGAAGGGTGATGCAGTTGTAAGGTATGGAATTCTCCTAGTTTACCATGCTCTGGGTTGGGAACAGGATTTCCTACATGAATCTCTGGATTTCATTGTCAAACTTTTGTTGAACACCTCCAATGTAATTGTGCTGGGGGGGGGGGGTTCAGTGTATGGGTTGACAATGAAACCTCACAATGTATTCAGCAGTTCCTCCAGTTGATGGACTTGCTGAGCCTCACACAGGTAATTTCTACCACTAGCCGTGAACTCTACCACATCTTGAACCTTGTGTTCTCTCTGTGGCTGTATAGTTGGGATGTCTGTCTGGATCTAGTTTGGAGGTTGGTTCACCGCGATCTTCAGTTTCTAGCATAGGCCCCTAAAAATTGCCCACCCTTGTGGAGATGGCCTTGTACCACCTGAAACATGAGCTGGAGACAGAGAAGTTCCTGGCAGTACCAGACATGTCAGGTATGGAAGCAATATGCGATGAGGGCATGGCTGTAGTCACTGATATACAGTAATAAAGCAATCATGGCTGTGCTGGGCTCCATCCCACCAATACATGTTCATCCATTTACCTCGCCTGCAGCAGCTCACCATGGTATAATGATGGGTTGAGGCAGCGGAAGGCAATAGAATGGAAGCTGGAGTGTTCTTGGAAGAGTTTGAGCTCCATGAATGATAGGATGGCTGTGAGTTCTCATTACAATGGCTATCAGATGTCTGTAGCCCTGGAAAAAGGCAACATTCATGTCACAAGTTATTGTTTTAAGTGAGAGTAGACCAGCTCAGCACTTCTGCACTGTGGACAGGTTAATTAATCCTCCCTGTCTACAGCTGGTCAGACTTTAGTACCAAGGGGTGTATGATGAGTTTGGATCTTTCTCTCTTCCTGGACAGAGTGTTCACCATTAGTGCCAGGATATCTACAGGTGGCCAGTCAAGGGCCAGCAGTGGTCATACAGAAAGGTACTGGGGCACTCTGCAGGTTTGGAGTGCGTTCCAGCCAGTTGTTTTGGAAGAGGTGCTTGAGGTGATCTTGGGACTGTGTCTCACCAGTTGTAACTCAGACCCTGGGCCTATGTGGCTGATGGTAGACTGCTGTATGGCCCTGGTCGGTATTTGCTGGTATTTTCTGGTGCTCCGTTTCAGAGAGATGTTTCACATGGCTGTTAAAAAAGGCATGGTGAAGTCACTTCTGAAAAAAAATCTATGGACTCAGATGTGCTAGCTATCAACAGACCAGTCTTGTATCTCCCCTTTGTAGGAAAGGTTACACGAAGGTGGTAATGATGCAGCTTGAGGCTCACCTGAAAGGGTTTGATGTCTATGAACTACTTCAGTTGGGCTTCAGGCCTTGTCACAGCACAGAGACCAAGCTTGTAAAGGTGTTTAATGATTTGCTCCTTGTGAATGATAGGGGTAGCACTCTGTTTTCATTCTCCTTGATGTCTCATCAACATTTGACACTGTGGGTCATGGTATGGTATGGTATGGTATGGTATGGTATGGTATGGTATGGTGTGGTGTGGTATATTGTGGGGTATGTTAAAGCCATTGTAATGTACTTAATCATAGGACAACTTTAAAAATAGGCCCATGATGGATCTATCAGTTCATATGCTGTCTGAAAACAATGATTTCTGTCTAATATGCCTCTGTTTTACATCACACAGGTTTGTAGCAGTCTCTGTATTGAAACAATGCCTTAAGGACATAGTTAACTGGATGGCCTCCTGCTGGCTGAGTCTTAACAGTGGTCCACACCTTTGTGACCCTGCACCTAGATTACTGCAACTCCCTTTATCTTGGGCTACCTGGGGTTGATATCCACCAATTGCAGCTAGTGCAGAACACTGTAGCCCGGTTATTGATGGGTACTCCTCAGACCTGTCATATTTCCCTGGTGCTGTGCGAGCTGCATTGGCTGCCGGGAAAAGTGGCGGATCACCTTTAAAGTCAGACTTCTGACTTATAAAGCCCTATATGGACTGGGCCCGGACTACCTGAAAGAGCTTCTGGTGCCATACTGCCCCAAGCAATTGCTCCACTCGGCTGATGAGGGGTTGCTAGAGATTCCAAGGGTTTTTCTAAAATCTTCGGGGACTTGTGCATTTACTTACGTGGTCCCAGCCCTTTGGAATTCTCTACCCCGTCGGCTTCAGGAGTGCATGACCATGGAGGGATTTAAACAGGCCCTCAAGGCCCATCTATGGTCCCAAACCTACCTTACCTGATGGTATTTTATCAAATTTTATGAAACCCTTTATTTATTGTATTGCTGGTTTTATTGCACCATTTTATTCTCTTGTATCTTATTGTTAAGGCACCTTGATTTTAGAAAGGCATGGTATAAATAAAGCATATTATTATATTATTATTATTAGTATTATTAATCCAACCAAGATGACGTTTCTGGCCTCCAATCAGGTGGCATTAGCACATTCAAGATTGCTTCATTAACATACACAGCTGGGCTTTAGACTCTGTATCGCAAAGACCACTTTTCCTGTTATACTCCCAGTCACTTGCTTTACTCCACTGAGGGACTGTTTTTGAGCATCCTGAGATCCCATTTAAAACAGTATAGAGTCAGAGCATTCTTGCTGATGGCCCCAACCATATGGAATTACTTGCCATACCATCTGAGGAGCTTCCCCTGCATGAAGGTATTGTAAAGACAGCTAAAGTATCATCTTTTCATGCTGGCATTTTATTTATTGATTGATTTATGTATTTGATAACCGGGTAAGTACACGGGTCCCAGGGACCATTTTCAGGCATGACCTGGGCATTATAGATGCACATACAGTACAATTATGAACATGAGAGATACAGGAACAATCATAGTATGCTGGTACATGGATCAGGCTAATACAACCTCATTATTACAAGATCAGACATCTTACCAAAAAACATGTCACTGATAATTGATTTATTATCTGTACCTCTGTTAGCTTTATTTTTTATTTATTAATTTTGTTTTACTGTATTTTAATGTTGCTCCTTGTGAAGTTCCCTAAACCTTTTGGACAGGGTGCTCTGTAAATAAAATGTGCCTTGCCTGTAAATAGGCCAAGTTCACATGTAGGTCTTGAACCCACTACCTTTGGAACTAGAGTATGCAAGAGTCCTACCATTGAGCCACACTACAGAGATGGAAAGTGGCACTGAACATGTGATCTTTCCAAGCCAACAGTGTACACAAAGAAGTGTTGGACAAATGTACCACAATCCCATGACACACACTATCCACATCTGTTGAGCAATGCTTTAACAGTAAAAGATATACTTGGTCCTGCTTCGGGTGGCTTTGTTTTTGTTTAATAAAAGAAAAAGTCTGTTCCATGAAAATGTGCTAATGTGGAACATTATATTTCCTCTATGTCTTCAGGAAATTAAAGCTTGGTTATAGAAATCACTAGAGCTGTGACTCCTGCAATCTGTTGGCCAGCTACAGATCTTCCAAGGCAACCAGCAGCATGTGCAGTCTGAATTCTCATCAGCTCCTTGGTTCATATTTTTATGAGTGTGAATTCCAGTCTCACAGAAATTTACAAGTTGATGCCAGTTCATAAAATTTTGCTGCATAGGGGCCTGATGACATGCCCCATGTAATTTTAATGAGACAGAAAAGTACGGTGAAACATTCATATCAGATACACTAAACAAATACATTAAGTTCATTCCCAGTTAAAATATGCCTCGCTCTGGGACTATTTCTTTTTTGTTCCGGTATTCCACCATTTCTAATCTTAGCAATACCAGATTATGTTTGCTAATCTTCCATAAAATTGTTCAAAACTTATGAGCTGTTTTACAACAGCCAACTTTGTTTCTTATTTTACCACCTTGTAGTATGACAATAATGTGCTCCTAAAGCGTAGGTGTAGCATGCTTCTTAATCTGTTAGTAATGCCCAGTTTTCACTACCATCCCCTGGTATGTTTCGTAGCCCACACTATCAATCATGTACTGTAAAAAATCTCTACAGACAAAAATGTTAGGTGGATTAATGTTGCACCTGTCACATACTAGCATATAGGAATTTTAAAAAGACCACCCACCATCTTCTTTCTTTGCTTAAAGATTCCTGGACTTTATTCATTCACTTTAAAAGGTTCCCACTTTTTTGTTCTGAATTTCGGTGCTTACGAAGAGCACCAGACTGACAGCACTGGAGCAATGAAATCCACATACAATACATGTTTATTTGTATACAAAAATCCTCCCAAACGTGGGTAGCCTGAATACAGCATGAAACAAGTGTACCCTGTGGGGGAATGCACACATGACATTGACATTTCTGAGGAAGATGTCAGGTGGTGACGTGCTCTTGTTTAACCCTGTATTCAGATTACCAGCCTTTGGGACCATTTTAGAATACAAATAGCATTGCTTTAAACTAACAGCTGTACTGGACTGAGTGGCTGTATGTCCCCTTTCATTACTGGACTTTGTTTTGTTGCTGACTAATTCTCTTGTACAACCACATGCGTTAAAGCACAAACTTTAGTAGCGTCAAGATAAGTGCCTGGATTTTTCCATTTAATTTTTGCTGTGCACATTACCCATGGTGGGAGTGCTGTCTTAATTTTATAACTTAGGCCACATTGCTATAAGTATTAATTTACCCTGGAAACTTGTCAACCTTGAGGAATTGTTTCTAACATAAAGAAACGCAAACTCTACTGTTGGTTTTCATCCACATACTGTGCATCTGAGGTAGAAGATGACCAGTCACAGACAGCACGTTTCCCCATCAGTGGACTTCAACACAGCCTTGGAGATATTTCAGAATCCAAGCCTTGTGCATCATCAGTTTCTTGGTTGAGCTTGCCATCCACTGTTAACTCAACGATTTAGTTACCCTGGATAGCAAAACTTACATGCAGCATCTTGTTTTCAGTGTGGACCTGCTTCTTCTACCCAGTGTTACAGCATGTAGAAACTGTAGCACAGGGTGGTCAGGTTTCTTGCTCAAAGTCACAGTGTGAGCCAGTAGTTACTGGCTACAGTAGGATTTGAATCTGTGATTTATTTTTTTACAATGCAGTGCTCTGATCATTAACATATACCCCATTTTGTTCAACAAAAATGTTTTTAGTACAAATTGGACTGTGAAGTTGTTTAGGTTTGGATGGATAGTACACTGTCTGAAAATATGATGGTCCAAACAAAAGGCTATAGGAAGCTAACAGACACTAATACTCTGCTAAGGGCAGATGCTGTAGCTCCCATCCAAGTGCCCTGATCCACTTCATCCCCTATGGTCAGTTCCTCCACATTCAAAGGAACTGTTCCAGAGAGGAGGAATTCCAGATCCAAGCTGAGGATCTGTTTAAAAAGAATCATAGAGAGAGGCTACGACAAAACTACTTTGACAACAGCATTAGAGAGAGCTAAGTCTCAAGACTCTCCACAGAAAACAGCCATTACCTTTGTAACCAAATATATCAGAGCAGCAGGACAGATTGGAGCCATTATTAGAAAATACTGGCCCATTTTACTTAATGATCAAGCCCTGTCAGAAGAACTGGTCACTCAACACAGAATCACATTCAACTACGGCAGAAAATCTGTGTGGCAAATTTGTCCACAACAGATACGGATCACCTAAAAAGTATACACTATGGAACTGGTTACCACCACCTCCACAGGGCTTGGATGAATGTGGGAGGTGTAATGCTTGCAATTTTTGCAGTCAGGTGAAGGATTCCAGTTGGATGGATATGAGAGAAGGGTGGATATCAGAAAGTTTTAAAACTGTGGCAGTTCCTATGTGGTATATGCCATTTGGTGTCCCTGTAAACTCCTTAATATTGGGCGTGCAGTAAGGCATTACGCCAAAGGATTCAAGAACACATCAGGAATATTAGGGCATCTCTATTAAACACACTGATAGGGAGACATTATGGTGAAAAACATGACACAAATCCAGAAGGAACTCCATTTATGGCACTTGAGTTTGTTGGCAGACACCCAACTGGTTTACCCTGGAAATTTACAGAGAGAAAGTTTCTGGATTTTCACTTTGAACACTCTGCAGCCAAGTGGGTTTCATCTAGACTGGGATCTTTAGCCCTTTCTGAAAGAGAAAGAGACAGAAAAACTTGAATGATTTTGCATTGTTATATATGAAGTTTTTGTATTTTTCTGATGTCCTTATTTTCTTCTTGCAGCTTTTCTTTGTGATGGCTTCCAGACATTTAGACTGGTTGATCCCCATACCAGAAACAGGATCCAATAATGAGAGGGGTGATCACCTTTCTTTTACTGGGGGACCTCCATCTTATTCTGTGCTCTGTCTTCTCACAGCACTAAGTGAGATTTTTTCTTTTTGTATTCTATGCTAAACTCCACCTGCAATGCTTATGTTAATGTTTTGGATTCCACTTATTATAAAGAAAAGTAAAAATGTATTTATATAAAGTGCCCTTCCTTGGCTCAGGGCACTTTTCCAAAATTCCATACAGCAAGAATACAATACAATTTAAAATCAGTAAAACTAATAACAAAACCAATACCAGCCATCCATCAATTCTCTGAAATGCCTGGTTAAATGGGAAAGCTTTCAAAGATTTTTTAAAACCTTCCACGGTCAGGCTATCCCATATCTGGTGAGGTAGAGAATTCCACAGGGTAGGTGTCATGAAGGCAAAGGATCTTCCTCCAGATGTTTTTAAGAATACCCTGGGAATCTCTAGCAATCCCTTGGCAGTGGATCGGAGTGAGTGGGAGGGGCAGTAAGGCAACAGAAGTTCTTTCAGGTAGTGAGGTCCCAAGTCTTGTAGGGTCTTATAGGTCAGCAATGTAACCTTGAAGGTGATCCACGTATGGGCAGCCAGTGCAGTTCACGCAGCACAGGTGTTATATGACTGGATCTAGAGATTCCAGTCAACAGCCTGGCCATCACATTCTGCACTAGCTGCAAGCAGCAGATATCCACCCCCTGCAGCCCTAGGTAGAGGGCATTGCAGTAATCAAAATGACTGGTAACAAAGGTGTGGACCAAGGTAGGAAGATCTTCGGGTGGGACCAGGTGTTTCACCCAGGCTATATTCCTTAGATGGAAAAAGGCAGACTTGACTGCAGCAGATACCTGCGCCCTCAGGGTCAGGTCCTCATCAAATAGCATGCCCAGGTTACGCACCTGACCAGAGGCCATAAGTGGGCCCCCCCAAGATATAAACCTGAGGGTTTCCCTGCCCATACCCCCATTGTCCTAAAACCATGGTCCATCACCAATACCTCAGTTTTACCTGAATTCAACCGAAGCCAATGAGTACTCATCCAATCCTGTATCTCCAGCAGGCAGTTATTAAACACTGTGATAGAATCAGACTCCTGTTCAGGCACAAAAGACAGGTAGAGTTGAGAATCATCAGCATAACAATGAAAACTCAGCCCATACCATCTTATAATATCCCCCAGTGGAAGCATATACACCACAAATAACATGGGGGACAGCACCGAGCCCTATGGGACCCCGACACCACTCTCTGTGATCTGCCCTCAAGGAAAGATTGAAACCAACTGTGGATTGCTCCCCTCAGTCCACAGAAAAACCACAAGTGCTCAAGCAACACCCCATGATTCACAGTGTTAAAATGCTGCTGAGAGATCAAGGAGAACCAAGATGGAATGAGCTGTCCGATCTCTTGCCATCAGGAGATCATTTAGTAACCGCACAAGAGCCGTCTTAGTGCTGTGCCATTTCCTGAAGCCAGACTGCAGAGGGTCATAGATATTGTGGCTGGTCAAATGATCCTCCAGTTGCAGAGTGACCACCTTCTCAATAACTTTCCCTACAAAGGGCAAGTTAGAGACCGGTGTGTAGTTTGCTGGGCAGTCGGGATCAAGAGAGGGCTTTTTCAAGAGGGGCGTACCACCGCCTCTTTTAAGGGATCTGGAAAGATCCCTCTCTCTAATGAAACCACCACTATCCCAGCCAGGACTGAGCCGCTGACCTCTACACACCCCACTAGTAGGCGAGTAGGGCCCGGATCCAAACTAAAGTAGGTAGGTCACAGAGTCTGGACGATCCTCACTATATCCATGACTGCTGGTTGGCTAAAGGTGAAACAAGCCAACTGGGCAACCACCCAATTGATCAGTACAAGGCCCAATGGGAAGCTGCTGGCTGATCTCATTCCTGATGGTGGATACTTTATCAGTGAGGAATTTCGCAAACTCCTCACACTGTATTTGTGACGACTCTCAACCGGCATGTAGGTAGGCTGGATTGCACAGTCTGTCCACAGTCCAGTAGAGCCGGGCTGGTCTGTTCCTTACTGTAGCAATTTCCCTGGACAGGAACTCTGCCTTCTTATGGGAAATTGCTGATTGGTAGATCCTATAATGATCTAGCAATCCAAGCCTTTCCACCTCCTGGTGAGTTTTCAGCCAGCGTCTTTCCAATCTTCGTCCCTGCCTCTTCAACTCAAGGATCTCCCCGTTGAACCAGGGGGCCCCCAGGCAAAGAGTAAGGGGAAAAACATGAATTGGAGCAATGACATCCAAGGCTCCTACCACAGCCCTATTATAGGCCAGGACCAGGGGCCCTGGGTTAGTGCTATCCAATGGAAATCCTGAGAAGTCCAGCTCCGTCATTAGGCCTTCTGAGGTAACCCTTCTCAAAGGATGGAGCTGCACTAACTCCTTGGGGGCAGGCCTATTTTGGGGGGCTGTGAAACTGAACCTCAGGGCGTGATGATCAGACCAACCGATTGGCTCCACCTCCACATCGGAGATCTCCATCCCCAGATGGAACACCAAGTCCAATGAGTGCCCTCCCTCATAAGTTGCAGAGGTAAAAACCCATGACAGGCCCAACAAATCCACCAAATGGAGGAGATTTTGTCCAAATGGTGAGAGTTCATCGTCGACCCAGGCATTGAAGTCCCCCAGAATTAACCATCTGGGAGACTCCAATACCATCTCGGCGATGAAGTCCGCAACCTCCTTTAGGAACTCCCTCCCATTACCTGATGGATGGTAGATGAGAAGGGTCCTGTAGCCTACACCTGCACCCACTATACACTCAAGAGTTCGGTGCCTCCAACTGGCACCTCCCTAAGATCCAGATCCTGTCTAAAACAGACTGCAATCCCCCAACCCCTTTGGTCCACTCTCGGGTGGTGAATCACAGAGAACCCAGCTAGAACTGCAGACTCCAAAATAGGGCCTACATTTTCATTCAGCCAGGTCTCGGTGATGCAAGCCAGGTCAACAGAGACAACATGATCCTCAACCACTGCGGTCTTTTTCCTAATCGACCTGGCATTACTTAACACTGCCCGAAAGGGACGAGAGTCCAATGATGGCCCCACTTCCTGCTTGACAAAGTCAGAGCCCGTCGGTATGAGCAAATATTTCAAACACTCCAACAACCCAATAGTCATTCACAACCCACACACTCAATGCCCTTCCACACACCTTAACTTAAAACATATAATAATTTAACCCCAAAAGACTCTATGTCACTATAATGTCCAAAAGAAAAAATTCCCTTCAAGTCTCTTACTCATGATCTAGGTTTTATCCACCCCCCCCACACACACACAGTGCTCTCACCACTGCAGGAAAAATAAGAGGGCTTTTTAGAAACCTTCCCAAGCCATCTCTCATGTGACGGTAAGTCTCGAGAGATAGATGTTTTGGACCCAAAATATTGGTCACAGTCAGCAAGATTTCTCACTAAAATATCCAAGACATTCTTCCATTAACTTGCAATGTGGGGTGGGGGGAAGCTCCCACCTAATCCTCCTCCACAAAATTTGTCCAGAATACAGTAGCCCTCTCACTGCCACACTATTAGATTCAAGAGTATATCAAAGCAATGAAGAAACAGGCACTCTCACTGCCTTTCCAGACAATTATATAAACTCCAGTATCAGTTTATGAAAGAAGGCTTCGATATAAATTTGCCCATGGTCATTGGCCTCTAGAGATGTTCCTCCTCCTTGAGAAAATGGATCCTTCGAATTGGAATATGTTTTCCCCGGCCTCCCCCCAAAGTGGATGCCTGAACTTAAGGAACCTATCCCCACTTAACCACTGGAGCTGCCCAGCCTTAGACAGAGCGTCCCACAGTGATTACAGGAAATGAAAATGATGCCCAGCCTTCAGTCAGCACCCCTAATCCCCACAGGGGAGGTCCCCAGAACTGACACCTACCTCAGGGCAGCTGACTAGGCCAACCAGTCCAGCAACAATCCTTTTCAATTACGGGCCAACTCAACAGCAGAATACACACTCACTGGTCAATACCAACTTGGGGCCAGAGATTTCTTCAGCCACTCCGAGTCACCAAATATTAATCCAAAGTTGGTCTCTCAATAATCTGACTCAACCTCCTTAACGATGGTCCAGTTCTAACAATGATCTTGTAGTAAACCCAAGGAATCCCGATAGAAGCTCCACCAGTCGGTAAGCTACTCCATTGCAAAAAGTCCGATGTAACAAACGGGCTAATCTTAAAGGAAGCAGGTCAGAAAGGATACAAACACTCGACCATGATTTTCCTACATTTTAATGCTTCCACAAGTCCTGCGATTTAGCGTTTTTTAGCATATGGCTAACACATTCTGTCTCAAATCTTAAACTGGCAATAAAAACGTCAAATAAAATAAAACACAAAATGCACAGCCACTACTAGCTATTCTGATGGCTGGCTCAGCGTGGCCACCATCTTAGATGGTGTCTATTTATCTGCCATTCTGCACTGTTTCTGACAATTAGATAAGCCTAAGAATAGAAACCAATTAATGAATTCTGTAAAATTAAAAACTGAGAATGAGTTGCTTTAGTAAATGGACCTTTTTTGTAAAAATGATATATTTGGTATGGTAATTTAGAGTATTTAAAAGATATTTCCTGGTTTTGGTGTTTGCAGTATACTCACTAGTTCACATGTTCGAATCCTCCTAGAGCCACTGCATGTATAGCAATTAGAAATGCCACAATTAGGGGGCTGTAAAAATGATGTCATAGCTGTAACAATATTTAAAGGAGGATGTGACCACTCTTATTCCACAACCTGATGAAGACTTTGGTCGAAGCGCTAGTGTATTGGAGCGGTATTTTATCATGACAACTACACTGCGGGCTCGGATGTTATAATAATAAACAGGTGTTTGTTAAATGAAGTCTCTGAAAGTCATTTTCATCCTAGTCACACGCTGTCGAGTGCTGGGTTCATCAGGGACTGAGTGTTCATAAATTAGGAGCTAGCTACCCCTTTCCAAGTGTAATATGCCAAAGTTAGAGGTGTTCCAGTAGTCCCCAGAAATCCCCCAGTTACACAGTAAGGTGCCCTGTGCACACATTCATATAAAAAAATATAGATTTAATGCAGCTACAGCAACAATGGCTTGGATGGAATGCTGTGCTGAGCTGCTCATGCACAGCATTCCACTCAAACCATTCTGGAACCAGAAGCTCTGGTTTCAAAAGTTTTAACTGGCTTTAAACAGTTCCTGCCAAGCTGTGGAGAAGAGAGGACTCAACAAACTAAGGGGAACCTGGTGCAGGCTTACCTGGAGGGTTGAAGCCATTCCCTGAGGGTTTGTTGGTGTGCCTGCTCTGACTCCAGCTGGTGAAGCTCTCCAGAAGATGCTGTTCGGTCTGTGGTGCCATCAAGGCACTGAAAAGTAAAGAAAATGGCCGTTGTGTCCGTGTTTGGGCTGTAAGCCCTGTTCGTTTATTTATTTTGCCCCAATTTAATTTTAAAAGTATTCCCCATCCCTCGGCAGCAGCTTTGCCAGTGCCACATTGCCGGTGTTCCTGTCAGACATCCAGAAGTCCCTGAGCTGTCCCTATCATGCCCATAGCCCTCCCACTGCAGCTATACCTCCTGCTTCCTGATCCGCACCAGAGCAGCCAACAGAGTGGTGATTCGGCGGCAGCACATCATATGTGCTGACTGCCACCTTAGAAAACCAGGACTGTGTGATTTTTTTTTTTAACAGCATGCAATAGGCACAGAAGAAAGCGGCTAAGCGCTGCAGGGAAATCGGGTCAACGGACCCTTAATTTTATATTCAGGAGGGACGGCAGTGAGTGATGCCCATGGGGAGGGGCCATCTGTTGAGGCCATTGAAGAAGCCTATAAATATTAATTAAAAGGGCGGGATAAGGTGGGGCAGAACTATAGAGTGGCAGCAGGGCCCAAGAAGGAAGAAAGGAATTAAAGGGGCCTAGCCAAGAAAGGCTCAAGAAGGTTTTAAAGGGGCCCCGATTAAAGAAGCCAGCCCAATGAAACAAAAGGGAGCCAAGGGAACAGAGGGGCAGCAGGCTGTGGTAAAAGCCTAAAAGTTTAAAGGGGCCCAGTTTAAAGAGGGCACTAGGCCCATGGTAACAAAGGGCACCAGGCCCATGGTAACAAAGGGCACCAGGCCCAGTAGTATTGTAGGGCACAAGGCCCAGTAAAGTAAAGGGCACCAGGCCCAGTAGTAATCAGGGCACCAGGCCGAGTGGTACTAAGGGCACCGGGCCCAGTAGTAAGTAGGGCACGAGGCCCAGTGAAGCAAAGGGCACCAGGTCCAACAGTAATAAAATAAGGGCACGCTTAGGCCCACTGTTTCCACAGATCTAAATAGGGCAAATTAGGCCCAGATCTATATCTTTGAATCCAACTTAGGCCCACCTGTACTTAAAGGGGCCCATTCAAGGGGAAGGCCACTAATATTTAAAGGGACAACACAAGGACCAGGACCCATAGCTAGCTATTTAGGCCCACATATGTAATAGGGGCCCAGCAATAGAAGTGACCCCCAGATATGATAGAAGCCTAGCTAGCCACGTAAGCCCCCCCCCCGTGTTAAAGGGGCCGGGGCGCACATCTTTTGTCTAGCCTTCCAGAGAGCCTGTTCTTCACTGTAGTGTTTCCACAGTAACAGGAGAACCCAATTTAGCTAAGGGACCCTGTTATAGTAGGGTCTACGAGAGCTAGGACTGAATCAGTACAATAAATTGCCTGTATATTTACTGTGGTCTGGACATCGAGACCGTATATTTATTGACCACTACAGTAGAGATTGAGACTTTGTTTGCATTTTCCTGCATTATTATTCAGCCTACGAACATTATTGAGTGTCAGAACTGTCTTGTATTGCTTTGTGCCAGCATTTCGGTGCTGGACAGACATTTAAATCAGTTTTCAACTGTCTTTGGAGTCACTTCACCCCAGTGTAACCCTATCAGTCTTCACCTGTCCTTCAAGAATCATCCTCCAGAGCATCCAGAAGCAAACAACAGCCAATTCATGAAGAGCTGTACCGCAGTCGTCTCAAAGTTGCATCGTCCCATTTATTTTCCTCTTACAGTTTCCCAGTATGGCTTGGCCCAGTGCAGAAGTCTGCCGTCCGTTTCTTGTTTTCACATCCTCAGCAGAGTACCGTTTGACCTGTCAGTGTCAGTTGTCCAAGTGACGTTCGGTTTGTTGTTCTTAGTGTGTCCTGGCTTATCCATCCGTGGACTCCAGGCTTGGTCACAGTTCCACATATGATTTATTGTTTTGTCGAGTGCCTTGGTTCGTTCAGCCTTGGAACTCAGAAAATCGATGCACTTTGACGCCCAGGGAACTAGAACTAGAACTCCTCCTCCTCCTCCTCCTCTCCCTTCCTCCTCCTCCTCCTCCTCCTCCCCCCCTCCCCCCTCCTCCACCTCCTCCCACTCCTCCCCTCCTCCCCTCTTGCATTGCTTCTTCTTTCCAGGCAGTCCAGAAGCAGACTGCAGCCGGATCTTGTATTCCTTTCCGGCAACCCTAGAGAAGTGGTGTGTAGCTGAGAACTCATGGTCTGTTAAATCCTCTCTGCATCCTTAGTTTTCTAACAAAGGTTCCATACTTCACTGGTATGGCAGTGGAGTGGTTCCACATTTCTTTTCATCGACAGAGAAAACTTACGTGCACCAACTGCCAACCATCTACTGCACTAGACTCCTCTTGTGGCATTAGAGCACCTGTATTTTAAAACCTAAGTTTTAGGGACAGGTGCACCTCGGGGTTGAGACAGACGTCTGAGTATAGGGAAGATGTTGTTACAGCCAATGAATTCAGTCTGACCTTCTGTGATATAGAGTCCCCATCTTATAGGGAAATAGAGATAGGACGCTCTTACAGCGTAGCTGTTACAGCTGATTATTCTACTGTTTCTCTTGCATATAGTGAAATATAATTTTGCATATAGTGAAATATAATCTTGCAAGTAGTGAAATATAAGCCTCTGGGCACAAGATAAAAGTAGTAGTTTGTGTATGTGATTATTATCCCTCTCTTTTGTCCCTACCCAATGGTCAGTTGCTAATAAACTAGTTCCTTTACTCTAATCGTGCTTCCTGCCTCTCCATTTTGGTGAAGAATTACATCACATAGCCAAATAGGAAAAGAACTGCCTTACCATCCTCTCATTATTGTTCTCTCCCGGCTCACTTCACTAGCACGAGGCTCCTCCGCTGTGCACGTGGCTGTTAGTGTGGTTGCACTTCAATGCCGCCTTGGAGGTAGTTCAGAATTCAAGCCTTGTGCATCATCAGTTTCTTGGTTGAGCTTGCCATCCACTGTTAACTCAACAATTTAGTTACCCTGGATGATAAAACATAAATACAGCATCTTGTTTTCGGTGGGGACCTACTTGTTCTTCCCAACGTTACAGCACCACCGTAGTTGTAATCTTATGAAGTGTACTGCAATGTATTAATGCCCAGGACCACCTTGAAAATGAGCTTGCTCAATGGTGTTTGTGCCTGTTTAAATAAAGTGATTGATTGATTGATATAGAAACTGTAGCACAAGGCGGTCAGGTTTCTTGCTCAAAATCACAGTGTGAGCCAGCGGTTACTGGCTACATTAGGATTTGAGTCTGTGATTTATTTTTTAACAATACAGTGCTCTGATAGCTAAAATATACCCCACTTTGCTCAACAAAAATGTTTTTAGTGGAAATTGGACTGTGAAGTTGTTTAGGTTTAGATGCATAGTGCACTGCCTGGGTCACTGGATTATCAGAAGCCTTAAAGGAGCTATGTGACTGTATCTGGTCTGTTCAGGTTGGCTATGTTTTTGGCCAGGTGTTACCTACTATATTTAGTATAAACAGAGTGTCTCAGTGGTTCTATCTGAATTTCTTGCCATTTATTTTTCTATATAACTTTTTCAGCCCTGCCAGCTGCAGGTCAGCCCTCCTCTTGTCCCAAGCAACCAGCCAGCCCCATTGTCCATTAACTTGCCACTTCTTGTTCCCTCGAGATGCTGCTGCTTCTGATGTGGCTCCATGGGAGGTTTGTCTTTTACCTTTCAGTCCAGCATCTGGCTAGGTGGTCAGCTTCATGATATGGACTGGCAGATTTCAATTCGTTGCAGCAGATAAACTCATAGCGTGATCACCTTAGGAGTTGGGAGCAGATTCATCAGACAGTTTACAGAATTTCTTTGTGGTACTCCCGAATAAGCACAAAATTAATATTCCAGTTAAATAATAAAATGGGGAACAGGATGACTAAGAAGGACTTTTAAATGAAAAGGCGAAGAACACATTAAATAACATTTGGAATAGGAATTTTTTTATCAAACAGCAACTGACATTTTTTGTACAGTATGTGGGGAAAATGTGAGTGTTGTAAACCTTACCAACTATCAGCTCTTCAGAGCAGATCGCCCTTCCAGGGGTGGTGGGATGGCCATACACATTAAGGACACCATCTCTGCTACCTGCCTCATCATCACATCCGAACCAAAGGAATTTGAATGTTTATCAATCAAAATATCCCTTCAAACTTGTCTCCATTTAAATTGATTGGCTGCTATAGGCCCCCTCAGCAGGCCTCAAATTCCTATCTCACCTGGGGTCAATAACCAATCTAGGCCCTGAAGATACCATCATCCTTGGTGATTTGAATTTAAACTGGCTATCTAATGCATCTGCTCCATTGGTAACCTTCTGTGACACCTATGGCTTTACACAGCTAATAAAAGACCCAACCAGGGTTAACCTAAAAATTCTAGCAACAGCTCACTCCTGGATATTATGTTGGTAAATAGCCTCACTTATATACTCATGCAGGAGTACTACCGAATGATGTAAGTGACCATTGTCCCATAGCTGGCATAAGATCTTCACTCAAACCATCCAACCCTGCTGAATTTGTCCCCAAAGGTCAAAAGAAGTTCAACATACCAGGTTACCTCCATGACCTGAGTAACACAATATATTGGCAAGATTTCTACCTTACAACCTCAGTGGAAACAGCTCTCCAGATCTTAAAGGACATTATCACTAATGCTCTAAATATTCATGCACCATTCACCAATATCAGAACTAAAGCAAGGTCCTGCCCCTGGTTCACCACTGATCTTAAAACAGCCTTGCTAGCCAGAGACAAACTGTGGAAAAAGGCAAGAAAAACTAAGGACTCCATAGACTGGCTAAATTTCAGAAAAGCAAGAAATTCATGTACAACACAAATAAGATCTGCCAAAGTGGCCTATTATAGAGCTGAATTGGATGCCTCCTATAATAACCCAACCAGGCTCTGGGGAACTATAAAGGGTATCTTGGGCCAAAACTCTACTCCTGCCTTAACCTGCAAACTGCTACTAAATAACACAGAAATTACGGATAAACAAGAAATTCTAAATACCTTCAATGACCACTTCACCACAGCTGGACTAGCATTTGACTCTTCACCTGCAAATCTCCTGAGATCTTCCTTGAATCTTCAATCCACCGTGGGCCAAAGGCTACATCAACCTTCTCCTTCAACCCAATATCATTGAAAGAAGTGGAAGATCTCCTCTCAATTTGGATACTTCAAAAAGTGCAGGTACAGACTCCTGGACCCCTACTTCCTCAAGATTGCATCTCAAGTCTTATCTGCCCCCTCACTCATCTCTTCAATCTTTCCCTCACCACTGGATCCATTCCTCCATTTGGAAAACAGCTCAAGTAGTTCCTTTACTCAAATCTGGTGATCCCATGGATCTCAATAATTACAGGCCCATTTCCATCCTATCAGTTCTGTCCAAGATGCTCGAAAAGTTAGTAAACTCACAATTAAGGGTCTACCTGGATAACAATAACCTCCTAAACACAGCACAATCAGGATTTAGATCAAGGCACAGCACCATTTCAGCCCTAGCCAAAGTAACCAACGACTGTCAGACTGCTGGATAAGAAGAATAGTACCTGTGCTGTGTTCCTGGATTTGAGCAAAGCATTTGACACAGTGGATCATGAATCACTGATCACCTCCCTTGGCTCAATAGGGTTGGATTCCCCTTCACTCAATTGGTTCAAGTGCTATCTATCAGACAGATCACAACTGGTAAAAAATGGAAACTACCTATCCACTTTAAAACCACTGCTAAGAGGTGTACCGCAAGGCTGTATTCTTGGCCCCATCCTCTTTGCCATCTATATTAATAATATTGATGCTAACCTCACTCAATCAAACATCCATCTGTTTGCTGATGATACTGTGCTATATGTTAGCAATCCTTCATTGTCTAAAGCCTGTGAACTGCTACAATCTGAATTCTCCATCCTACAACACAACTTACTGGATAAAAAACTACTTCTAAATGCCAAAAAACAAAAGCTATGCTCTTTTCCTCACAAAGTTGCTCTGCCACTACCCCATCATCTACCACCCTACAACTAACCACCTTACTTGGAGAGAAGCTGGAATTCGTTGATAACTTCAAATATCTTGGTGTCTGGATTGATAACAAACTTGACTTTTCTGTCCATATTGAGGAGCTACTAAAGAAACTGAGACAAAGGCTTGGTTTATTTTTTAGAATAAAGCACTACCTCAACAGAGACTCCAAAAAAAGATTAATCCAGGCTTCATTCCTATCCCTCATTGACTATGCTGACCTTCTGTATGGGCACTGTTCACTCCCCCTCTTAAATAAACTGGACACCCTATACCACAGGTCCATCAGATTCATTACTGACCTTCCCTTCAGCACCCACCATTGCTCCTTTATAAGGCAGTTAACTGGTCATCATTACAACACAGAAGAAATAGGAATGCTGCAATTTGGATATTCAATTATCAGGCAAGCTACCTACCTACATCTCGGACTGTTTTACTCAAATCACTTCTAGGCCATACAACCTAAGGATCAGCAAAATTATCATTCTTAAGGTCCCCAATGCCTGCACCCAGCTTGGGAGGGCTGCTATCAGCTACTCACTAGCAATTGTTTGGAACTCACTCCAAAAGACCATGAAGCTAAATAACCTCCCACCCTTAATATCCTTCAAAAGATTATTCACCACCCTATTCCCAGAACTCTGCAACTGCTTCCACAAGGCCTAATTCACGGCCCTACCCACCCCCTTTTCTGCTCGTGTTTCTATATGCTGAAAAAACTCCCATTCCCAGTCTCAAGATTCACCCTCAAAATGCCTGCTAGGTCCTATAATCTACATATTAACTCTGATGTGCCAACTGCCTACTGTGTCCCAGATTAAAAGTGTTAATGCCTTGTACATATGTATATTGTTATATACTAGCACTTATGTCATTGTATTACTGTTTTTTGTTACCCCTGTCATTGTATTACTGTTTATGATACCCTTGTCAATGTAATAACACTTGCACTTCTTGACCACTCAGGTCCATCTTGTAAATGAGCTATGCTCAATGATGTTCGCCTGATTAAATAAAGATTTTGATTGATTGATTGATTGAAAAATTGGTATCAGCTACAATTCTAAGACTGGCATTGATTTTCACAGTAGCGGCTACCTTGCACCAGTAGCTCTGCTCACCTGTCCCAAGGTTCATGTGCACTGGCATGGGCATGCACTATGAAGATGCTGCATGCACTTGAACACCTGTGCCTAGCCCTCAGAGACTCAGTCACATATTGTGGTACTTAGCCTCCGTAGGGTGGCAGTCAAACCACGGCATGCACTACCCCCCTCCCCAAAGGAGGTGAGCTGTCTAGGGATGCTCGATCCTCTTTCCCCATCATTCTTCAATGATCCTGGTTGACTGGCACCACCATCTTCTCATTTCCTTCACCAGCTGCCAAATGACAGTCATGGGGCGTGCTCATCATACTTTGATACTTAAATACTTCCTGACAGTACTTACAAGATTTAATAATTTATTTCTATTATCACTGAAAATTGTTGTACTTTTTGAAAAAGTTTGTACTTTGTGCCATCTGAGTTGTACACGGCACTTAATTCTTTGCCATGATAAACTCTCCTTACAGTCCTTGTACATTTTGTATTGTATATTGCACTTGTCCCTTTATTTGGTATTGTATATTGCATTTGTCCCTTTATTTGGTATTGTGTATTGCACTTGTCCCTTTATTTGGTATAGTGAATTGCACTTGTCCCTTTATTTGGTATTATGAATTGCACTTGTCCCTTTATTTGGTATTGTATATTGCACTTGTCCCTTTATTTGGTATTGTGAATTGCACTTGTCCCTTTATTTGGTATTGTATATTGCACTTGTCCCTTTATTTGGTATTATATATTGCACTTGTCCCTTTATTTGGTATTGTATATTGCACTTGTCCCTTTATTTGGTATTGTGAATTGCACTTGTCCCTTTATTTGGTATTGTATATTGCACTTGTCCCTTTATTTGGTATTGTATATTGCACTTGTCCCTTTATTTGGTATTGTGAATTGCATTGTCATTTTTTTATAGAGCTGCTTCTTGCTTTTGGGGCTGGGTCTTCAGTCTCTGCCTACCCACTGGCCACCATGTCCCCCCAGGATTCACCTTGCCTTGATTCCCCCATGGCTTGCCCCCATGGTGGGGTTGGGAGAGGGAGAGTCATCTCTCTGAAGTCCAGATCTGGTTTCTGCAGTGTCCCAGGGTGATGGTGCAGCTTGGACACAGGTGAGCAGGGCTTTCCAATTTTCTGTTTTCCAAGCCCAAGGTCAGCACACATGTACTGGCATGGGCGTGCACTGTGAAGATGCTACATGCACTTGAACATTGCATAATGTGCCTCCTAGTCTCTGCTAGGTGGCAAACAAGCCACAGCATGCACTGCCCCCCCTTCAAGGAGGGGAGTCATCTATGGATGCTTGATCCTCTTTCCCCTGGCCACTAACGATGATCCTGGTTGGCTGGCACAGGCCTCTGCTCACCTCCTCAGCTGACTCCAATCTGACAGTCAAACAGCATGATCACATACGGTACATGATCACACTCCATGACTGTCAAACAGCAGCCAGATTAGGAGGTGACAGGAGGGCTGTGCTGGCCACCATTTTCATAGGACATGCACTGGGGTGAGACAAGGCAAGGGCAAGGCATGTTTATTTATATGGCACCCAATCCTGGAGGCTCTGGGCCCCTTACATAAAAACAGGTAGGGTTAGTGCAAAACAAAATACAGATATAAACCACATATAACATATGATACAGCATACAGTTGCTTGGTAGGTGGGAGGGTGGGGGTCAGTGTACAGTTGATGGGTAGGGGAACCACTAGAACACCAAGGCATATTACAGATAATACAAACTGGTGACCAGGGATGGGGGAACCCTTATGACACCAGAGAATATTAAAAAAAACATGGCAAAGGGTGATTGGGGGAGGGTTGGGGTCAGCATGGCACGGGGGCAGGTGGCTCTGGTACAGCCACCATGCCTTTAGAGGGGTGAGGGCACAGGCTTAGTGTCTGGTTAAGATGTGGTTTTCAGTGGCGGTAAACAGCTCTGCTCATGGGGAAGCTGTTTCCTACTGTTGCAAACCTTTAAATATGCCACTGTGCTGGTATGCATGAAGGGACCTGCTCATTTGCATAGGCACAGGGGTATAGGTAACACCTTGATGTTGCCGGGTTTGGGGGTGCTCCTGGGGCTTCTGAATATGGCCCTGTCAAGGTTCAAAGAGAATTTATTGATTGGCACAAGCCATTACAATATTGAATAAAAATGTAAACGTTTTTACAGTATAAAACATGTTTAAAAAATACAGATATAATATACACAAATGTTACATTATTAACTACAAAAGTTACAGAATGTCTTAATTTTCATAAATAGGTTGCTTTTAAGACAGATGCAATTTTCTCCATAACATGAAAATCATTTGTGTTCAATAGATCTACTAACGCAGCGTCTGGAGGGAGGTCGAGACCAGCCATGAGGTCATCCAGCCATTTGTTACATTGGATTCCATAGAGGGGACAGGTTAAGATTATATGTTTAGCATCATCTTCCAAAAACCTGCCACATTTGCAAACTGGAGACTACATTTTGTCTCTTCTGTCTGTAGTGTACAGTATATAGTTTGTTTTATAGGTGTCTACTCTAAATTTAGTTAATACCCTCCTTTTCCTAGGATCTGAAATTTTAATAAATAAGGTTCTAATCCATGTTCCAACTTAATGTGTTTGTACCATCTGAATAATTTGAAACTCTTTAGTTTCTCCATCATATTTACTCTGTCTATATCCCGAAGCCTTTTTTTGACGAAGGATAACATTTCATCCCAAGGGAGCCAGAAAACATCCTAAAGAATGTGGCCTAAACCAGTGGGAAAGAGAGATCTCTTAATTATTTTGATTGTTGATGACTCAAAGCCTAATGAAGAATATGTAATTTCTTCCTCCAAACACTGCCTTGGTAATCTCTTTTCATTTAGAAGAAATAATTTTATGATTGCAATTATTTGTCTTTCCACCACTAGTGTAGAAAGTGAATATTGTCCTGTTTCTAAATTTAAAATAGCTACAGGGATTGACTGTGGAACCATTAGAATATATCTATTGATTTTGTTCAGTATAGTGTCTAGTTTGCTTAATTTTGAGAGACCCCATATTTCTGCTGTTATGGCCCTGTCTGGAGCATTGGCTCAGACCCGGGTTAGTGCTGTGCTAACCAGATTCATGGTGGTGTTAATTTTGGACCATGGCTGGCCCATTATGTTCAAGTTTTAGATGTTATTTATGTAGCTACAGTGTGGGGGGGGAGGGTGGACTGTCTGGTTATCTAGGAACAAACAAGGAAGGGTTAATTCATGGAATGCAAATATCATATTGTACATCTTACTGCATATTTTATAGAGGATAATACCTGATGTACAGGTGATAACCATGGTGTAATCACCTTGAGTGGTTGCTAGGGCATCAGTAAACCTCAAGAGCACAGCTTGAGAGAGGTTTACCATTGCCTAGCATCCATGAGAGATGATTACACCATGGTTATCACCTGTACATCAGGCATGGTCATTTACGGTGCATGGGACTCAACGTGAGAAGTTACCCCCCCCCCCCAAACTCAGGTAATTTAGCCTTAACTTATTAATGAATCTGCACTACAGCCACATGATTGTGTAGGAAAACAATTTATTGGGATACATGGACTGAATGACAGCAGGCTGAAATAGCACCAGAATTAAAATATCTATCAGACATAGTGATTGCAAGATTCAGTAACAGTAAATTGAGACAACTGGAATGTTATTTGAATACTGTACTGAGATTAATAATTACATTCTGGGTGTGTAGAATACTGAATAACACTGGCATTCCATTTTGTAAATCCACTGCTATGACATAGATGAGATAGGTTTATAAGGTTCTGACATCACAACAGTGGAATTACAAGGTTATAATCTGCTTGATTTCAGTGGGTAATAAGGGCTACCCATACATTATATAGAGGATAATGTATGGTCCTCTGTCATTAACCGGTCAATTAACAGTCAAGAGGTTGCCAGGGTGACCATGTAAACCTCGAGAGGGAAGCTCGAGAGGTTTACTTCGCCATGGCAACCTCGACGGAACAATTGACCGTTGCCGTATAGAGGGACCATACATTGCTTTATAGTGTATGGTCCCACCTCAAAAGGCTGCTTACTTTTTCATAAGTAGTCACCGCTGTGGCCCTTCAGTCCTTCCCTAACCGCTGCTGTTCTCGCGTTGGTTCCCCGTCGAAAAAAAAGCTCGCATATGCGCAGACCACTCGCTGTTGTTAACCTATCGATGTGACGTAGGATCGATAGGTTAACAACATATCTACGTCACATTGATAGGTTAACAACCTTAGGCAATGATGATTTCCTAAGGTTAACAGCATTCTACCATACATTATTGTTATATTTAAAAACTCAGTCAAAGATTGGTCACATAAGGGGGGAGTCTGAGAATACCCTTCAGGTATCAACCATGTAAAGTAAGAAGGAAGCAACACAGAGGTCTAAATCTGTTTTTCCTGCTTATTTTCATTGCTTTCTCTTTTTAATATACTTTTGTTAACTAACAACATGTCTTCTTTCTTAATATTCAACTGTGTGCATACTTGCCTGTACCAACTTTCAAGAAGTCATCTTGAGTTGCCTCAAAAATCAACCAGAAGTGAATATATTAAGTATTCTCAGTGCTTACGACAGTGGGTACTGATAGTTCCTGAATCAGTCATGCTATCCTATCTCCTAAAGGAATATGGATAGTAATTCTAAAATGGCTTCCTGGAATGTTAGGGGATTAAATACACCACCAAAAATGATATATGGCTGCAGGCCCCTAAAGCAATGAAATACTAGCATAGCGTTTCTGCAGGAAGCATTTTTAAGAAAAAAAATATATATATATATATATATATATATATCTAATAAGGAGGGAATGGGATGGGTGGGCCAAGGGTTTGGAACAGGGTCTTCACCCCAAAAAAGCAGGAGTGACTATTTTAATTTCAAGAGGGGTAAAATTTGATGTGCTGGAAACAGCTGAGGACAATAAAACAGATATTATATAATACTGGAAGGCATTTTAAATGGTAAAGAAATAGTGCCGGTAAACGACTATGGACCCAAAAAATGGAATCCAGAAGATTTTCTCAAAATTATTTACTGTCTTGCATCCAATTATTCTTGGGCAAACCATATTAGCTGGGGACACTTACGGTATCATTAATCCATGGCTAGATAGATCTATGTCTTTTTTTTTTTTGCACCTTCCCCAGCACCTCCCGACCTCCCACTCCTTCTGGCTGCTCAACATCCCTGTCTTCCCACAAGTCTCACCCTTCACTGCTGCTTCCTGCTCCTGGCTCCCCAAGCTGTCCCTGCACCTTCAGAGAGTCTGGCATATCCCTTCTGGAGCCCTCACAGCTGTAGCACTCCTGGTGGGTGGTCCTCTGATGTTACACAGGTTGGGGCAGGAGCAATGTACTAGGGGAATTGCAGCATGGGGAAACTAGACAGGTGTCATCTGTCAGACTGAGACAGGTGGTAGTTTCTGTTTGCTGGGCCCTTCCCCACACCCCAACAGCATGCACCAAGGTGACGTCTTAGAGGTGAAACCAGCAGACATGTGGTCACCTACAGTACATTGGCAAGACTTCATACACCACTAGGTATCACTCTGAAAATGGTGTTCTGCATCACCCTCTCACAGAAACAAAGCATTCGGTTGAGTGTTCTACCACCCTCCCTGCCAGCCTCTGCTCCTGAATTCCTTGGCTTGGGGCTTGAACCAGGGTCGCCAGTGTGCAAAGCAGGTGGCCCATTGCTTGGCATCATAGAACCAGCAAAAGTCCTTTTTCTAATTATTTGATATTAAAATATGATAAAGATCTGGCCAGCATGTTAAACAATTTGAATCTAGTAGATGCTTGGAGGATTTACAATGGGGACATTAAAGAATATACTTATTAGTCTCCTTCACATAAGACTGGATAAAGAAGACTGACTCTAGAATTTACCAGATTTTGTCAGTGCACATCTACTGAAGTCTGTGATGGAAGTCAATGTCTCCCTGTTGGTAATCTAACATCACTGCCCTGTAGTGATACATTTCAACCTGGACAAAAATAAATAGACAGAATAATTGATGGAGAATAAATAATTTGTAATCTGGAAGATTGAAACAGGTGGTAGTTTTTGTTTTCTGGGTCCCTCCCCACACCCCAAGAGCATGCACCATGGTGACCAGGAACTTAAAAGGAACTAAAAGTTACAAGAGCAGATTGAAAAATGTTTACACAAGAACAATCTTAAGGATATAGCATGGGAATGTGCATGGGAAGCTTTCAAATGTTCTTTACATGGACATCCCATCAGGATTGCTTTTGAAATAAAAAGAGAAAAGAACAGTCAGTTAAATACAAAGCTGATGGAGACAGAAAAGTTGGAAAAATGTTGACTGAATGCAATTCTGAGCAAACATGGTCAGTTTGGTCCAAAACTAGGCTTGAATATGATAGACTACTAAGAAGGAGGATGTGCAGAGTTTAACATCAGGGGGCCTGGTATTCAAAACTTTGCGCTAGGCACAAACCGTTTGTGATGGGTTTGCGCATCATTTGCGTGGGTCCCCTGTATTCATAAGACCAAATAGTGTGGGCAAACTGCATTAGTGCCGGGCAAAAGTAAAATGTATGAACTCGGCAAAGAGAGGGGGCGTGTACACGAATAGAGGTGCTATGCTATATTCAGTGCATTAATGCCATGCAAAGTGTGTTTGCGTGACTTTGTGCGACATTTAGCATGGCACAAATTACCACCCAGAAAAAGGTGGTCTTAACTCTGGGGAAAAACCAGGGTAGGGGGTGTGGACACAGCAGCACCAGGCAACATGGCCGTAAGCAACAACGGCATCATGGTGCACCTGATGACTGCAGCCAGTGAGGAGGCAGAGAGGGCAGATGGCCACCCTGGGCCACTCCATATGCCATGGAAGAGACATGCTGCACACAGATGGCACTACCCATGTCTCTGTCATCTGGCACCGGTCCCAACTCTGCCAGACATTTGAAACTGCCCCAGAACACAGTGGACATCTTGTCAGTGCATCCATGTAGCACACACCACCAATCCCCCATAGGGGTACCCCAACCAAATCTAGCACACACATACAGCACTAGAGGAGTGGAGGGTGCTGCAGGGAGGGTGTACAGGTGGCCAGGCTGCACCACATAGTAGGTGCTGCCCCATGGCTGGGGCCGTCCACACAGTGCACATGTTCCAGTGACAAGAATGCCCCTGACATTAGTGTGCCTGTATGATGGTATGTGTCTGCCCCCCCATGGCACATACTGTAAAGCTGTCCAGGCTCCCCATCACACACGGCCAGCCATTTGTATCTTAGTGCGGGAATCCCATGCCGTTGGTGCAGCATAAGTGGGTCACAGGACAGTATGACTGTGGTGTCTGTCACAAACACACTCAGCTGGTCAGGCCCTCTGCTCCCACAGTGCCAACCTCTGAGCACAGTAATATGAACAGGTAACAGACAGGGTAACCCTCCTGTCTGCTTGTGGGTCTGAATCACCTTTGGTCTCAAGTTCTGGGGGGTTTCAAACTGTGAACCTTATGCTAGCGTACCCAAATGTACAGGCTCAGATAATATTCTCTTTGTGGGGATACAATATATCTTTTGCCTAAGCGCATCTAACCAGGTATCCAAAAGGAACCCTTTAAAACTCTATAAAAGACCTTAGGTTTATTCTTACCTTTACCCAGTTTAGTAACACCATCAAGCTTTTGAACCGTTTTTGTCAGACTTAATCTTCTATACGTCACATGCAAAAAGAACTGAGAGAAACCCAGGCAGTCTTTCATATAAAAGATTTACTAAAATGTGTAAAAATATGTAAAATGTAAACACAGAACACTATATCAAAGAGCATACAATTACATAAAGAAAAACAAGGAAAACTACAAACTCCTACCAAAGTACATTTAGATCTTTTCTATCTAATGTATTACCTCTAAGTGCCTTGAAAGTTAGAGAACTGTTTCCTTCTACAGTCCCAAGATGGAATATATATATGACAAAAAGATCAGACACCAGTATTAGTTTAACCTGTGTCTCTCCATGCTCCTTCTGTGAGTCATCTAGCTCCTCCTTTTTAGAATTAAAAAAATACAAATATGATGTCCCATCAGGCGGTATATTAAATAATGTGACATCGGCAAAACTCAGTTCACAAATTATGACAGTCTTAATAAAGCCTTTCCTTTGTACTGGTGGCCAATTCCTGTTTTCCCAAGGGACATCAAAGGTTTTTACAACTCTGCAGTTTGTCACATAGATGCAAATACAGCCAACAGGAATCAGTTATGTCCTGTCCTGTAATAAAATGCATATTTAGCTTCCCAACTTCAGAGGCAGGAAGTAATAAAAGGCCATAAAAATGCAGTTTCTCAAGGAAGTTAATTACATTACAGAGATCTCCTGGTCAGTTCCTGTAATTTTCATTGAAACCTGGGGGGGGCGCCACCCATGGAGCACAGACTCACATACTATATTTTGATATTACAAATATCATACAGCAGTCATAACCAGCTGGCCAAGTGTCACAAGGTCCACTGTCAGAACTTGCCTGACACACCGCAGGCATTGCAGTGTCCCTCACACTACCGACTACTATGGTACTGTACCATCTGTTACACACTGTAGCAGGAACAACAATATGTCTCTGGCATGCAGCACAACCACCCATTCCTGTGGTGCTTGTGCCCTGGGCCACAATAGTCTGTGCTGCTGTGTCCAAACCCAGCCTGCAGCTACCATCCTGTTGTTCCAGGCTGACAAATAGGTGGTGCTGTATGCAAACCCAGCCTGCAGCCACCATCCTGCAGTTCCAGTCTGACATACAGGTGGAGCTGTGTGCAACATGAAATAGCACTGGGCAATCTACATGGTAATGCATGCAAAGCAGGCTGTAATGAGATGCCAATGTGGCTGTTTGCCCTCAGATTGCCTAAGTAGGCTCATTTGCATAGGAGCTTTGAATATTTATTTATTTAAGTGTTTTACCAGGTAGGCATACTGAGCAGAGTACCGCTTGATTCCAGATGTGCCCTGGGGGAGGAGGGGAGAGGGAGAAAAATACAGAAATATAAATACAGAAATACAAATAGCAACTACAAACAACTGTACAGCTAGTGAAAGAAGAAAAATACGATGAAGTAAATTTAGAATATGAACACCTACATTTAGATTGCCTTGAGGAGAAAAAAGACAATAATGCAGCCAGTATCGGAGATTTCAGTAGGACAGTATGCAGACCACTAGCTACTACCTGAGGGCCTGAATGCATGGCAGTGTTTGTCTGCCTGGGTTGTAAGAAGCAACATTGTGTAGTGGCAGCGATAGGGGTCTGTGAACATGCAAGTGTGGAGTAGAGCTGCACAGTAGAATAGGCATGATACTAGGACCTCAGCAATGCAAGTTCCATGAGCAAGTAGAGGAGAAGCTCATCTTGAGGAGGGAGTTGAGATGTAGTGGGCTGGAGGTGTGTCTAATGATGACCAGCAAGGAGTTCCAAATCTTTGGCATGTGATATTTAAAGGCAGCCTGGCAAGTGGCAGTGGACATGTGTAGGATGTGGAGTAGCTGGGAATCAATGTTCCTGAGCAAGCAATCTGGTGGTTGGAGGGCTGCTAGGGATGCTGTAAGGTAAGGGGGGAGGATCTGTGCCCAAAATTTAGCTGTGGTCCTAGCACAATGTATCAGTCTCTGATCATGGAGGGAAGGGAGGTCTAAAGACCGGTAAAGGATACAATGATGGGTTGTGGGGGGGCAATCTAGGGTGAAATGACAGAAGGAGTGGAAAAGAGGATTGAGTCTGGCTAGGGAGTACTTTGGAGCTGCACTGTAGACCACGTCCCCATAGTCCAGTATTGGGAGGATCATTTTTTGGACAATTGCTGAGCACGTTGGCAGGAGGATGCAACTTTTGTGGTGGTAGAACCCAGTATAGGGTACAGTTTCTTGTGGATAGCATTGATATGCGCTGAAAAGTCAAGGTGCTGATCAAGCCAGACCCCAAGATATCTGAAGGACGTACAAGACTCCAGGGGGAAGCCATCAAGGGTGCAGAAGATAAGGTTGGATGAGAGTCTGGAGAGTTTAGCCTTTGTGCCGAATATGAGGGAGACTGTTTTCTTAGGATTAAGAAAGAAAGATCTGATTTGAATGAAACCAAAATTAGACATTTTTAAAGTCCTGCTAAAGTCTGGTTGCTACTTCAGAGGAGGATGAGCCTGAGGCATACAGTACTGTATCATCTGCGTACATATGAATGGAAGTATGTGGGCAGGCCAAAGGCAGATCATTCAGGAAGATGGAGAACAGCATTGGGCCAAGGATGGAGCCTTGGGGACCCCTGTAGTGACAGGGAGGGGGAAGGGGTAGAAGAGCCAATTCAGACTGATTGGGACCTGCCTGCTAGGTATGAATTGAACCAACTGGTGGCCGAATCTGATAGGCCTGCGAGGGAGATCTTGGACAGTAGCAGGGTGTGAGAGACAATGTCAAAGGCATTAGCAAGGTCGATGAAAATGGCTGAGGTGATTTCCCTATTATCCATTCCCATGAGGATGGAGTTGGTGAGTCTTAGGAGAGAGGTGATGGTGGAGTGCGATTTCCTAAAACCAGCCTGGTACAGAGTGAAGAAGGAGGTGGAATCAAGAAAAGCAGAGAGCTGAGAGAGGATGAGGGGCTCCTGGATTTTGGCTAAAATGGGGAGAAGAGAGATAGTGCGGTAGTTTCCCGGGCAGGAGGGTCTCCGCCTTTATGGAGGGGGACAACTGTAGCATGTTTCCAAGATGATGGGAGTGAACCATGCATAAAGGAGAGGTTAAAGAGAGTGGCCAATGGGCTGGCAATGGCTGAGGCAGATATAAGGAGCATTTTGGAGTCAAGACCCGACGGGCATTTACCTTTGGTGGGGTTGAGGAACCCTAGGGCTTTTAATACCTTGGATGTTGTAACTAGGTGAAAGGAGAAATTTGAGGATGGGGGTGTGGCTGGGTTCAAAATGGATGGCTGCAAGGGGTGGAGTGGAAGAGAGAACAAGAGAGCAAATGTATAGCTTGTGAAAAAGGAGTTTAACTCAGTGGCCACTATGCTCGGTGCAGTAACAATGTTGCCTGCTACATTGAGGGCTGGTGTAGGGGGTTGGAATGGTGGGGAGAACAGAGATTTAATTGACTTCCAAAACTTTGTTGGGTGTTTGAAGTTGGTGTTTAAGGATGCCTTAAAGTAGTTTGCTTTGGCCTGATGGATAAGCCTTGTGTAGGCATTCTGCAGTGAGCGGTAGTGTTGTAGAGCCGCTTGAGAACCTGATGCCTTGTAGGTTTTCCAGGCTCGGTCCCTGAATCGAAGTCAATCAATGAGATCGGCAGTCACCCAGGGCAAGTGGGCACCCCTTACTCTGGACCTTCTGAGTGGCACATGGTAATCCCAGATAGTGAGGAATTTAGCTGAGAAAAATTCAAGGGCAACATCAATGCTGGATGCACGTGGGATAAAGGACCAATCAACATTATGCAAGTCAGTTAGGAACACTGTCAGATCCAGGGATTTATAGGACCTGGTGAGTAGAGTACGGGGGCGGAGCCTTAGGTCTGAAAATTTTCTGCACCATTTTAAATCATGAGATGATCACTGAGAGAGTCTGGTAGAAGACCAGCATTAAGTATATGAGGGGGGTGTGAGGTCAGGGCCCAGTCCAATAGTGTATGGTTATCAGATTTGTGGTTCAGGTGAGTGGGTTCCATTATTTGCTGAGATAGGTTTAAGGCACTCACATGGCTACATATTTTGGAGCTAGTACTGGAGAGCCAGTTCAGGTTGAAATCATCAAGTATATGCAGCTTCCACCAGCTGCGAGGGATTTTAGAGTGCACAAGTGGTCCAGGACATTGTACAGCAGGTTATCCGGGGAAAAGTAGGACCCTGCTACATAAAGGGGAATTGTGTGAGGGAGTGAGATTTTAATGAGCGGGGAGTCTATCGCCTAAGTGGGCACAGAAAGCCAGATTGAGGTAAACTGTAGCCTGGAGGAGATGAACATGGCAGTGCCCCCACCCCTCTTTTTACTCTGACAGTCCTGCCAAATGAGGGAGTAGCCAGGGATTGAGAATTCTGCATCCAGATTATGGGGCTTCAGCCAGGTTTCAGTAATGATTAGGATATTAGGGCACAGAGAAAGGACATTGGGTTGAAGTGCCGTGAGTTTGTTAAGGATGCTGTATATATTTAGATGTGCTATTTTGAGACCCTTTGGCAAGTGGAGCGTAGGGGGAGGGGGAGGGATGTGGCCATTGTGGGGGGGGTTGGACCAGGGTTTCACTCAACATCCCCAGCTAGGAGGAGCAGTAGGGTCAATAGTTGTTTTATAGCCCATTGAGACTTGTGGAGGGCAGGGGGTTGCTGAGGCGTAATCAAGGTTTGTGAGGAGTAGATTAGAGGGGAGAGATATAAAGCTGTCAGCCCCATGTGAAAGGAGGCAGGGGGAGGTTGGAAGCTCCAAGTACACCATAGTTCTTGTGATATGGGAAGGGCTGCCCAGAGGAGGAGGTTATGTGATAGGGCTGCATGGCAATGATAGTGTCCATTATTAGGGAGCTAGGTTGCTGTTCTGGGTAGGAGGAGGGTAGGAGAGACGATGTAGGTAGGCATAGGCAGACTAGCACTAGAGAAAGAGGCATCATAGTGGACTAAATTTAGGCAGCAGCAGCTGCAAGAGTGGCGACTAGTGTGGGGGGGTATGAGCTGCAAATGCAAAAGTGGGCTGATTGGTTCTGGCACCCATACATGACACAGCCTCTATAACTGGCAGCTTACCAAGGGTGGTGGTGGTGGGGGGGTAGTCAGCGTAGAGCGCCAGTGGGGGCTCAATCACGCTGCACACAAACAAGCTTCTACTCTGCCTTGGCCCACTCCGTACCTGGGGAGATTTCTGCAATTTGCTCGGGGGAGGGCAGGAGACCCAAACACCCTATAGACCACTGGAGGAGCTGAATCTGAATGCATCAGATTTGAACTATGAATCTTCATCTGACATTTGAAGAAACCTTGGATTTATCCCTGGAACTGTTAGTAGTTTATGCCTTGTGGACATTGACATTTCATGTCCTGTTCAACTTACCAACTAAAAAATGCCATTCTTCAAGGTGGTATAGTCTGCTAATGTGGAACATTGTGTGGTGACCAACTATATATTCTTCTAATATGGACTAAAAGTTATGCAAAGTGAACTTTTCTAACTTCTGTTTTTACTCCTTAAACAGGTAATAGGTTATACGGTAATTACACCTGTTCCCATCCCGGAACCAGATATCATTAAGTCTAGTCCTAACTACCTTTATGCTCAATCTCAATTTTACTTATTTTTAATATCCATACAGGTAACTTAAGTTTGTCTCTTCAATTTCTTCCTAATAGGGCACACCTGATACATATCAGTATACTGATTGTTTTCATATTGGAAAACCCCAATGTGAAGTTTTATTCCAAATGTTTATAGCAATACAAGGTTTACTATTATTTTCCCTTATAATTATATTTTGTTGTTTAAGGAAAACCCTGAAATACCTGAGTGACCAGTTAATATTCCTCTATCAGGCTTGTGCCTTGGGCCTGTAGACGAATGGTGCCTAACCTCCATCTTTTTGTTGTGTTGCCACTTTTGCAATTAGGGCAACAAAGAGGGGATTGTTACACTTGCGTTATGCCCCCTATCGTCCCACATGCACCTCACAGTCACCTCACACTGTATTCCTGGTCTGTTGTACTGTGATACTGTTATTTTGCACTTATATATAGATATGAGTGCTAGGAATGTGCTTTGCTGCTAAGATGTGCTAATATTGTCATGCATGATTCATTATACCTCACTATAATACATTTATCTAGATTATGTTTGTCTTTTACATATATTCCATATATAATCTATCTAATCACTGATAAGATGACTCAGATGGATCATCAGTGATTATTGTATACTTATATTCTCATAGTTACATGCAGAGTGTATTTTACACTCAGGCAAATATGCCTGTCAGCAATTCTCTTTGTCTAAGCAAGCTGACAGAGACAGACGGCTTTTGTTATTTCTGTATGTTTTATATTGTACATAAGCAAGAAATGTAGTTTGAACTGTCAGCATTTCTTTTGTCCAAGCTATAATGTTAATGGAAGCATATTCTGTCTCATATGATGCTCATTAGTAATTCTGTCTCCTAAGTCATTATCCTATTGAGAATGACTTAGACCAATAGATATTGTTTCTCATATCTGTAACTATGTTGTAATCTCTGTTGCTATGCTGTTATCTCTAGGATTGAGCTGTCTGCAACCCACTGTAGCACTCTTGAGACACTACTGTCACTTCTCTAGAAGGGCAGAGAGCTGGAGCGTGGGGAGAGATAGAACAAGATCTTAGAGAGTCTAAGATCTACCATTCTGGAGATTATGTACATTCTTCAGGAATGGTGAGAAACCCATCCCCCTTGTGATTTTCTCTGTCACATGCTTGGCGTAAGTAGCATAATAAACTTTATTAGTACTCCTTGCTTGTTTACGAATGTTTCTTGGCAGACTCCAAGACACAAGAATCTGTATTATTATCTGTATTATTATTATTTTTATTGTTTATCCTACACACCAAGAGTGTTTAGACAGCAGGGACAGCTGTGGAGATTTCTGCAATTTGCTCGGGGGAGGGCAGGAGACCCGAACACCCCCTTGACCACCGGAGGAGCTGGGAACAGCTGGGGAGATTTCTGCAATTTGCTTGGGGAAGGGCAGGAGACCCGAATGCCCTCTTGACCACCGGAGGAGCTGGGGACAGAATATAGAGAAATGTTGCCCTGGGCAAATGTGTTTGTGCCAGGCAAACATGTTAGCACCAGACAAATGTGTTTGCCCTGGGCAAACCTGTCAGAATCATAGCATGGTTCTGCAATATTTGGCCTGTAATGTTGTTTGCAGTTGTTGTGCACTATTTCTTTGCTAGCACCCACATTGGCCACGTAGTTCAACCTCGACTTATTCTACCTATGTGTGCACTGGGCTGCTGTTGCAGTTTGCACTGCACAGTTACTATAGTCGGAGCTGTCTTCTTTGCTGGCCAATTTTTGCACTGCACTCTCAGCCCTGTTTGCTTATCTTCATTTGCATGCTATATTTAACTGATTTAGCCCCTATTCTATTCCTTTGAATATAGCTTGCAAAGGGTTCTGGGCTATTTTTGAACACCAGGCAGTGCCCTGGGGCTAAGTTTTGAATACTGGGCCCCAGTTAGGAAGAATTGAGGTATATAGATTCTGTTCCTAAAGCTAAATTATTAGTATTCACTAGATTGAAACAAACCTCAAATAAAGCTTAAATAACTAACATCCAGGATACTAACACAGGGGAAGTATGCATTGAAAACCAAAAAATAAATAAAATCTTCTTACAACAAAACTGTATAATGACAAGATTTATAAACGGGTTAACAGTTTAAAAGGTTTTTGCAAAGGGGTTAACATTCCCCAGGTTGACACGAAAATGGCTGAAACAATTGGTGATCCCATAATTGTGGATGAAATTAAAAAAACAATTACTTTATTGAATAAAAATAAATCTTATGATCCCAAAGGTTTTTTGATTAATTTTACCAGTCCTTCATAGATACCTTGGCACCTGTGTTGGTTGAAGTTTATAATGATTCATGGAAGAAAGCTCACTTACCAGCAACGCTACAGCAAGGCATAATTACCCTAATACCAAACACTGAGAAAGTTGTTAGATTATGTAATAACTACAGAAGAATAACATTAATTAACTTGGATAATAAAATGTTAGCCAAAATTTTAACCCTGAGGTTATAGATGTGTACACAAGATGTAATAAGGCCCATGACAACCGAATTTCTCTTTGGGAGACATTCTGCAACAACATGAGAAGGATCCTTCACCTGGTAAAGTTTGCAGTGTAGTTCATGGGAGGCACATTCAGGGCAGGATGGTTGCGAGCATGAAAAGATGCATCATGCAGAATAGATACGTCGGCTGGCTCTGAGGGTATAGTCCGACAATATGCATGATCATTACTGATCATGCATACTGTCTGAATAGCCAGCCCTGGATGTGCAGCCCAGAGTGGTCAGCCACCTAGTCCTGCACAGCACAACCAGGGTTGGTGCTGAATACCACCAGTGGGTTATGCGTGGTGCATACCTAGATGCACCATGACCCCATGTGCGATATTCAGCCAGGAAATGCTAATGAGCTCATTGGGCAAGCATGGTACAAATGGGCACCATACATGCTCATTATGATCTCATTAGTATGTCTGCATCTGGAGGAATGCGCTGGGGTGGCTGTTCCCAGTCCCTAAGGTGAGACAGGCTGTAAGGGCACTCTGCCCACTCTGGTGGTCCCATGGAACCCCCTCCCAGCCCCAATCCCAGAGACAGTACTGTGGCCCACCCCTGGTAATTCCTTAGTGTAGTGTATACCCCACCCAGCCCTGATCCTGCTATAACATATACTCGACATGCCCATGCCCCGGCCTGTTAACAGTGTAGAGGACCCCACCTGTGTCTCGCTCCACATGGTCATACCCCACACACCACAACCCAAGTAGTCTAGCACCCCCACAGCCCTGACCATACACATGATGTGATGGGAAACTCCGCATCCCTGGTAGTACAGTGGCCCCCCATCCCATCATGACAGGACCCCCACCCCACACACCCCCAACCTTCCAGGAGCCAGCAACTGGCTCTTCCCTCTACACACCACCACAGCTAGCCACTAACTGGACTGTCAATGGACCAGCACTGTGCATAGGACATGTCCATTGGTTGGGAGCATCCTATGTACAGTACTGGTCCACTGACAGTGCAGTTGGTGGCTGGCTGTGTTGGTGTGTGGAGAGCTGAGCCAATTGTTAGCTCAAGTTGAGTGGATGGTGTGTGGTTGTGGGGTGGGGAGCACTGTCCTGATGGGGGGGGGGTGGCCACTACACTATGGAAATATGTGGTGTGTGTGTGTCATGGTTTGGACATTGGGGATGGGATCCAGGAGTGGGGACCCTGCACTACAGATATAGGTTCAGAAGGGGATCCTGTTACAAACATGGACTTGGTTTGGGAGAGGATCCTAACTCAAACAGGGATTGGGGTTCAAGAGGGGATTCACGGTTATTGCCAGATGGGGTCTAGGAGGGGGGGCCCTGCACTATGGACTCGAGGGGCAATGTTTCCATTATGGTGCTTGGGGATGGGGGCAGCGGTGGGGATCCACATTACTACCTGGGCTGGCAGGCTGCTGTGCATTGGACTGCACTTCTGCAGCCTGCCTGTGGGTGGCCAACAGAATTTGGTCTGCTTTCCCAGGCCTATCTATGCACTGCATAGTTCAGGCCTTTGTGGGGTGCATGCTCATTGAATATGCCCATGTGTGGCACATTCATGGGAATGCCCCCTCAACTTGCACCATATACATTCTCTGTGGGCTATGGCGCATTCTACTGTGTGTGGCACAACACCGCTCATTGAATATTTCGCTGTGGCACATTGTGCGGGATGCGAAACACATCTCCATTTTCCGCCAGGATGCGCCACGCATCCCCTTTAAATATGGGGGCCCAGAATGCCAATGTCATTATTACTGATTAATGCTGAAAAAGGATCTGACATGATGTCATGGCAGCATATTTTGGTTACCCTGGACCTATATAGGTTTCCCATAAAAGTTGTCAAGTGGGTACATCTATTATACACAAACCAAAGATGAGCTGTCCTCACAAATGGTATCTTGTCACAAACCTTTGACCTTCATATTGGCACTAAGCAGGAGTGTCCCCTATCACAGCTGTTGTTCATTCTGTCCCAAGGTCCCCTGGTTAGAAAGTTGAATTGGGAACCCAAGGTAGGGGGCATGGTATATGAAAGCATTAAATATGCCTGCTCCCCATATACATATAATTTGCTCATGTCGATTCAAAACCCACTTACCAAAATACCCAGCATTTTTAAAATAATAACACAATTTGGTAACATTTCAGGCTACAAGGTTAAAAAAGAAAAAAAGAATGTACTCACTGAATGGTGTATGCTTCAGGATAACCTCAATTTAAGACGGAGTTGGGCTGACAAGTACATTAATTATCTGGGGTCAAAATGTGAAATATTATCATAAAACGGTAAATATTAATACTCCTGACTTAAAAAAAATTTGAAAAAAGTTTATCTAACTATAACAAACTCTCTCTGAACTATTGTAATAGAATTGAGATCCTAAAAATGAATGTTCTCCCCAGGGCCTTGTATGTGTTCAGTATGTCTTCAAAATTTGACCCCTAAAACAGGGTCCTAAAGTTGCAGACACATCTTAACAGATTTATTTGGGTAGAAAAAAACAGGCAATCATATGACAGACTAATAAAACCTAAGGATATGGGAGGACTGAAAGCTTCGCATTTCCATCTTTATTTTATGGCTATTAGACTATTCCAAATTTCAAGTGTTCGGGTAATACTCTAGAATGGGGACTACTTGAACAAGGAGAAGCGGGGATGTGGGATACAACCTTAGTTCACTGATATATGCACAATACAATACAATAAAATAATTTTAAAATGTCACACACTGAATGATTCCATTAAATGGATACATCAAATTTCAATTTATATGAAGCTCCAAATGAGTAATTCTATATTTCAACCATTTTGGAAGAATCCTAACTTCTCAGTGAATGATGAAGTTCTTGCTAGCATTCCATGGGAACAAAAAGGAATCTGAACTGTCAATAATACAAAAATAGATAATAAACTTAAAGTTTTAGGTGCCTCCAAACAGAATTTGACTTATTGGAGGTTCAGGTGAACTTCTTCAATACATTGAAATCTGGTATAGGTAATATTTATGGCATGGAGCATAACTCTTTAAAATCAGGCAAAACTGTGGCCCGTTCAGAATTTTTATTTGATTAAAATCCAATATCTCTGGGCTCTATGGCACTTTGATTTGAACACAATGATCTGATTGAAAAGAGCTGAGTAGTAAATATTCCAGGCTACTACAATGTAATGTACTGATACTGAGAACGATACTAAAGTCATGTGAAAAATGTCCTATAACAACATTGTTGGAATACATCAGTAGTATTACCTGATCGAGATAATACTATTGATGCAGCTCCAATGATGGTGCTATGGAAAAGATCACTGAGCTTGCGCCAGAAGCAGTGCTCACAGCTGAGTACGAGCCGTCTCTTACTGCAACTGTCATGTACAGTACAAGTTGGTTGGGTCTTCAGCTGAAGAGGCTGTAATACCAAATACCCTTCCCTGCTTCTTTCTTTAACTGCAACCTCCTCCAACAGAGTCAATATCTTGTCCCCACTATGTCTTCTAAGGCAGTATCTCCATCCATATCATGAACGCTCCACCACCGAAGAGCAGCCATTACATCATCTACTCTGACTTAGACACTGAATAATGCAACAAAACAAAAAATACCAACTATTAATTTTTTTCATGTTCCGTTCGTTACAACATTTTCCTGTTCCTGTTTTTCATGTTTACTGTTGATGTTCACCTTTAAACAGCCAAGAATCATTGGTTTTATTCAATATGGTGAGTACAAAGTTTAGAGGGCAGGCGAAAGGCCGTATAGACCCAGGAAGGTCTGGTATAGCCCATACTGCCCATCCTGGAAGGTATTATTGTGGTTAGAAAATGGGCTATATGTGATTTTTATATAGGATTCAAAAAAATGAAAGTTTTTTTGTAAAGTAGTCCCCTTACTGGTATACCTGACAGCAGAGGGCACTGCAGTGCTTGACAACTTTTTTTTAACAGTTTTCTAAGTGGTAGCAGTTATCTTCGGTCCCCTACCTCCATTCATTTTGTGATTTGAGAAAAGGAAGTGATGCTTCATTTTATCTAAATGAACCCTTCACCCCTGCTCTGTTAACTCCATGCTCCATTTTCTCTGTATGAGTGGGAGAAGCATGGTCAAGAAGGACTGTACCAGGAATAGGCAGGGTGGCTGCATGCAGCTGTACCAGGACTGGGCAGGGCAGCTGCATGCATTTGGGCAATGGAATAAAGATAGAGAAGTGCCAAGTTTCTTCTTTTTGAAATGTTGAAGCTTTTTCTTTTTTTCAAACCAGGGAAGACAGCAGGCAGGAAAGGGGAACCTGCGGGACACTAGCACTTCAAGAAATGGCTACATTTATGCTGTTTATTTTACAAAAAAAAAAATATTATGTTCTGGGTAGAGGGGCAGTTAGAGTACTGGTGACAGTGTTAGCGGAGTTGGGGGGGGGGCTCATTCACTAAGCAAAGGGAAAAAATGGCTGCCAGGTCATTTTCAAAATTGAAAGTGGGCACAGTGATATGAGTTCAATAAAGTGGCAGCACCCAATGATGCTTGTTTTTTGGTAGGCATTATTAAAAAATAAATGTATGTCTAGAGACAGCTTGCTGCCAATTACATTTCAGGATTTCTTAAGCCAATTATCTAAAAACTCGCAATACATAGTCCCCTCTCTGTTATTCTATTTATAACACGGAATGTTTGGATTGGTTTATGATTTGTAGAAATTTCATGCATCCATGTGCCTCATTCAGCCATAAGACAAACAGTTTAAAGTACTGAACAACCTATATTAAAAACTCTGATACATCTACACCAAATGGGGAAAAGATAACTACAGACAAGTGTATTAAATGTGGAGAGAACAAATGTGATATTCTGCACATTTTGGATGTGTAAGCATATTCAGGAGCTTTGTGGTCATATTAAAAATGATTTTAATGATCTACCAAGTGCAAGGAAACTTAATACTTGAACAATTTTTAAATAGGTAATTTTTCTGAAAATCACAGTATGGTGGGAGGAGGAGGAGGAGTTAAAAAAATCTATTCTTATTAGGTTACTAAAAAATCATTCTAAAATATTGGATTGAGGAAAGAACACCTTCTTTCTCAGAATGGAGAAGATATCTGATAAAAGCACTGAAACTAGAGAAAATGGCACATGATTTTAATAATACCCTTTTAAAATGTTTTAATATGCGGGGTGATCTATTTGATTTCATTAATATACCTGTTGCATCAGATGGGGTACAAACAAATTGAATGCTGTCTGAATCATAATCCAGGCATGCAGGACAATTTCTCTTTCTTCTGTCTCTTTTTTGTCTAGCAATACTTACTGGATTACTTTTACTTAAAATCTATCTATATACTGCAGATAGGTGAACACTTTTTCTTATCTAGTGGGATGGGACGGGGTGGGGCGGGGTTGGATAAGAATATGTTATACTTACTAATGAACTTTTTATTAGGAGCTTTTTCTTAAAGATGATTGCAAAGTTTTAGTATATGGAGCTATATCTTTTCTACTATATTCAACATTTGCAGAAGTAGATGTGTGTTGTAGAGTCTGGTAGATAAACATATAATGCTATTTAGTGTGCCTTATATAATGTTAAAACTGTGGAGGAAGTAGGCTGTTGGTTAACTAGGATTTGCAACTTGTCCAATAGGTAAGAAAATGGGCAGACAAGGTGGGCCAAGCGGTCCTTCTCTGCCATCAAATTCTATGTTTCTAGGTGTTATTGTTAATTATCAGTTTATTTCAAAATAATATTCTAATTGAAAATAAAAAAAACTCCATGTCCTTCACCCTTCTACCTGTCCCTCGTCACCAACTCCTAGGCCATACAGTAACTTGCAACTTATATTCTTCCTTCTTGTTCTACTTTTAAGCACTTTGGAAAACTGCCCATCCTCGCCACCTCCTCTGTTTTTTACCTTCAACAATGTTGGCTAGAGAGGCAAAAAAACAATTAGCCATTTGGCTAAATCTAGATTTTATGCTAGCCATCATTTTTTATAACTTTGTATTTATCATTTTGTAAGCAAACCATCACTCACAATTGATACAAACCCAGAAGCATACCACAGTACAACTTATTCGAATGGTATCATTTAATAAAGGATTTTAATGATGGCTTCCCATTAGTTACTCATAGGGAGAATTACAAACTACTAAACACATGGTTTTGAAATAAAAGGAAGAATATTTCAAGGAACTATGCAGGAAGATGTGAAATAAATTGTAAGTTGGACTCCATTTTACCATAGGGATGATTACCAACAGTTTCCCTTATACAGCTCAAAAAAAGTTTTGTTTTCAGAGGTCCTGCCCAAGACAGGCTTGATTAAGTAGCTTTATAACATCTTATGTATACTAATTAAGCAGAAAACATTTAAATGCTCAGGCGTTGTTCATGATATGAATAGATAATCAAGCTGTGCATTAAATAAGAATCCTGTGTTTTTACAATGCCTTCAAAAGCATATGTTCAATCTGAAAGGTCCCAAATGGAGTACATACAAATAGCAGGACTGAGCGGTGGTGGTGTCAAAATGAAGACAGTCATAGAGAACCTCCATAGGTATGCGCCATTCAGTTTACTCTGTTGTTTAAGCAAGACACAGTTTGGTGGGAAAAGCACCATTTTAGACCCCTGGGGCCTGATTCCTAAAGTGACTGTGATTGCCACAGGGGACTTGCAGCAGTTTATTTGACACAAGTGCTGACTTGCGTCAAACTTGGTACTCCCAGATGCCGATGCTGCAACTCCCCGGCGCAGCAACATTAGACCATCTCCTCGATGGTCTAACATTGCATACCTGGGGGAACCCTCACTACGGGGCTTGTGCCAATCAATTAGCACAAGCTGCCGTAAAGTGAGAAAACTGTTGCAACTGCATCAACCCTTCTGGAATGGCACAGAGTTGCGTCAAAGAGTTTTGACGCAGTTGTATCAAATTTTGTGGTGGACGCAGGGCATGTTGCAAGCCCTGCACCCACCTTCTGGACTGTAAGTTGATGATCCATAATAATGTATAGGAGCATGAGTCTTTAACAGTTCCACAAAAGTCACAATTGTCCAGAGTCTTCAAATGTTTTTCTTGTTCCCTCCCCACATTTCACCATGCCTAGCCCAGATAGTTACAATTTTGTAAAATAAAATTTAAGCAGTAAACATGCAGACAGTAGAACGTTAATTTTGCCTGAGATGAATATGAACTTTGCCAGAAATCAGCATTTGGAAATTGTGAGGCACATGGCTACCATAAAGCGTCACCTGTACAATATGATCAATAACCCAGCTCAGGTCTTCTCAGATGCATCCGAGTTGGCACTGCTCGTAGGGTGTAGTTCAGCTTTAAATTTCTGTAGTAGCTAGCCTGCTTCTCTTTGATCATTAAATAAATCAACATTTCCATTTTACATTTTACAGAGAAGGGCAGACAGGAGCGTTTGATGATGTACTCTCTGTGTGCGTGATGCACTGTTGACCCTATCATAGGCTTCTCGTCTTAGGCATGTATTGTAGGAAAGGTTGGGGAAAATGGAAATCTCTGCCTTGCCCTACTTCAGGATCCATTTTTTTCTACACCATTGCCAATGTTCTCTGTCTGTCCTGGATCCCTGTGCAGTTGGTGATGAAGGTTTTGGAGGCTGTGGTGTCTAATGGAGTACACCTGGGGGATGAGTCTGTAGGCCTTTTCAATAGAGAAGGATTATCCCATTCCACCAGTCCAAAGATATTGTGAATCAGCATTTAATCAGATCCCAGAGCATCTGTAGCTTTGGCTGTTTCTGGCAGGCCCACAATTCAGGGATTACATACCCAAGCCTGGTTCTCCAGTGTTTTTAAACGTTGCCTTAGCTGCATGCTTTCTTTTATCAAAGTTGCTGTCACATCCTGCAATTTTAAGGACATTGTCTCTGCTCATTGAACCATCTGCTCCATGATATCCAGGTGAATTTCAAGACTGTTCACTCTGGGGGCTAAATTTTCTAATTTATGGTTCGTATCTTGCACTGTTTTGATCAGTTGGCTCAGTGCTGTATTAACGTGGAGGAGCATCTTGGTGCTGGAAAGTTCACCAGAGCCCAATGCTGCCTTGTATTGTGTAACCATCTCCCTCCTTCTGCTGCTTCTTGGGTGTAAAAATGTCCATAGATGGTGCTGTGTTGCAAGGTTTTCCCATATTGTAGTGGTATGGTTAATCTGCTGATCTAGCTGGTTTACTCAGCTCAAACCACCCAAAAAGTATTCTAATTTGATGAATTATTCCATTTCTCTTGGAAGCTGAAGTCAGAAGCAACTGTTCCTGTCTGAAGCTAAGCTAAGCTAAGCTTTCCCTCCCCCACCAACATTTTGTAACCATTTAGTCATTTTTTCAAATGTATGCATTCCAGCAGGACCTGGGGCTTAGTAGTGTGCACAGGTTCTTAGATTTGGATTCATATCAGGTTGTGGGGCCCCAAGGTTGAGACCCATGCCCCCCACGCCCATTACTGCAAATGGAAAGGCGAGAATTTTTATTAAACAGTAACTTTCATGCTGACTGTCTCAGAGGGCTTCATTATGCAGGAGAGGAATGGAAAAGAAGGAAGGATGCAGCTATTAGACACACAGGGAGATTTCAAGTAGCACAGAAAAAGATTACAGAATTACAAAGAGGTTAAGTACAGAGAGATTAAGGGGCTTGCTCAGGGTCACACAGTGAGTGTAAGTGATCATGATGGAATTCAAACCCAAGTCTTCAGGTTCACAGATTTTCACTCTTAACCGCTAGGCTAAAGCCCCCCTCTCTATCCCAGCCCTCAACAATCCCACTGCACAGTCAGCCACACTCCTAACCCCAATTTACTCTCCCATTTCTTACTTTGACATAGTTGTCTTCAAGGGGAATTGGTCATAGAGATAAGTGCCCGTCATTAATTATCTGGGAGTGGTCTGGGCTCCTCTTCACTATGATGGAGTGGCATGTGGCCATCTGTGCCACAATAAAATACAGAGATAATCTTCAGGAAACACATTGGCATGTGCCTCCATCCTCTGTGGCTCACCCAATGGTATTTTCAACATCCTTATTCTTTTCAGGTTGCTTCCAATATCATGCCCTCTTGCTCTTCCTTTGTCCTGTGCATGCCAGCATTTCTGTTTATAGGATCTTTAAGCTGCAGCTGCATCCCCCCCAAAATACATGCTCCTATACTGTTAGCGGCCCTACCCACTGGTCCGGTTCCCTTCCTCCCTTATGTGGCATAGCCAAACAGGATCCACTGTGGCTTTGCCTGACCATTTAAGTTATTGATTTATTGATTTGTGTTTTTATTTATGTATTTATTTGTTCACCATGCAGGTGCACTGGTCCCAGAAACCATTTTCAGGCATGACCCGAGCCACGAAAATGGCACACAACAGTACAGTTGCTATGCAATACACACAGGGCAAAAACAATAAAGTAAAGTTAACAAATAGGGCATTCTCTCCCCATCGCAGTAGTAGCCTATCCCATCCCACCCCACTACTGAATGTTAAAGAGCTATGAGCAAATGTTATATGCGGGAATTAGCAGGTTTTAAATTTAGGGAGTGGGGATGGATATCCAGCCAATCAGGTATTTCTACTATGATACACAGCACACCATTCACTTGGCTCACAACACTGGAGAGTAAGGACAACTCACTCCATAAGGGGAAATTTTCTTTTTTACAGATACTTTCAAGTTTTTATTGTCCACTGGGTTTTGGTCTTTGGGGGGAAGAGAGTGATTACAGGTAAGAGGGTGGTGAAGGGTGGGGATTTACTTAATCTCTTTGTGTGATGAGATGGAGGAGCTGGGAAAGCATGATTCTGGTGCTGGTGGGGGTAGGGGAAATTTAAACTGTATGAGCTTTGTGGGGTGCACAGGTGGAGGAGAGAGTGGGAACCTTGAAGAAGGAACAAGTGAGGGGATATACTTTAAACTGTCTTGTGTTGTGGGTGGGTAGTGGGTGTATATGACACAAGGTAGGAAGTGGGATTGTCTCTTTTAAACAGGTCTTTTTATAGAAAAAAGACAACTCCATGCAGCTCTTCTCAGGTGACATGCTACTTCACCTGGTGAAAACTATGCTTAGTCACACTACGCAAGCATCTTCACCAGCAAAGTGCCACTATACGTAGACTTTGCCAAGTGAATAACCGCACAAAGTAACACTTCACACTATGCAAAGTTGGGAAAATTATCAAAGAATTTTAAGAAGTGAATTCTCCCGACTTTGCAGACCTCTGCACCTATGGATAGGGATTTGGGATCATCATCATTAGTGATAGCCTCAGGTCAATAACGAAGTGTGCCAGAACACTTGGGAAGGCAAGCAGAATGCTGGGATGTATACGGAGAGGGTTCTTCAGTACGAGAAAATAGGTACTATTGCCCCTCGGTGGACACTGGTGAGGCCACACATAGTACTGTATCCAGTTCCTGAGCCCACATCTGAAAAAGAAAAAAGGCTGCATCAAATTTGTCCAGAGATGGGTTACAAGGATGATACAGAGTCAGTGTAATGGACTACATGTTAACCGTAATGGAATACATGTAAGGTAATATAACAATTTGCTAGGTACCTGTAATGTATTTCCTTTTCTTTATTTTATTTTTTTTTATTATGTTACATATGTAATTCAGCCTGCTGGAAAGAGGCAGAGCTCTTATGTCTTAGACTAGCTGGGTGCCTGGCTGTAAATTTATCACTTTAAGGACGTCCAGGTCAGACTTCTGCAATATGGTTGAACACTAGGAGTGTCTTCAGTGTCAGGTCTGTTGGCTAACACAAACATTCCTGTAAGGGGGCTCACAGCAATGATCTCTCAGATGGGTACGCATTGGTTCCCAGCAGCCACTCCGGACAAAAGATTTTGAATCTGTGATGTCAGAGAGACATACTGGATGATGTGTCATGGGGGCATCTAGAGAGTTTTAGGTCTAACAGGACCTCACAGAATCAGTCAGGCTCGACACTATGAGCAAACTACAGTCTAAAAGTTCATGTCTGCCTTGATTCAAGGGGTGTCTTGCGGTAAGCTAAAACCTTGTAGAAAGAAAGATAGCTTTTTTTCGTGTGAAACCTTCTGTATTAAAACCTGTTTCTTTTGTTTTCTGTAGAATTACTGTTCCCTATAGTTTTTTGGTAATATCCTGTAGAATCTGTGAAATTATCCTAAAATATTGAGCATACTATTTTTTAAAATATTTCATATTTCTGTGACTGAATCTTTTGAGGTACAGCTAACCCATTTATAACTGGTAATAGCTATATTTCTGCCTCTGAGGTGAAGGCTACAGTTACCAAATCTGTAATGCCCCAAAGTAAGGGGGTAAAACAATGGGGGCATCACAGAAATGTAGAGGGGTTTAGACTGCCCCAGGGATTCCTGTGGTGTTGTGGGGTATGAAGGCTTGAGTTGTGGGAGCCCCTTGTAGTGTCTTTCCCCCAGAGCATCGTTAGGCATGGAACATTGTGTTTTAAAAAAAAAAAAAAAAGAAGAAAATGCTTTTCTCCTCTCTGCTGCCTGCCTGCTCCATTCCACCCCCTCCCCCGCAGGCAGCATGATAGTGGGCACCTACACACTGGGACTGCTGTCTCTGTCCAGTGCGTGGTGCCCCATTTGAATCCTGGCCATTTGTGAGGGCACAGGCTTGGGGTTCTGGAATTAGAACCCCGAGCGCTTTTTCAAACTAGTGAAGCCATTTGGCTTTAGTTCGTGCTGGGCTGTGGAGTAGAGAGGACTGCTAGAGTGTGATGGGGACCTGTGGGCTTGCCTTGTGTGTTGACTCTGGTCCCATTGACTCCTAGGTGGCCCCTCCTCAAGCCAGTGAAGAAGACTGCTGCCACTCTGGGACTGTGTTTTGTGGTTGAGTCTGGCAGTGCTGCCGAAAAGTGAGAGATCCCAGTCCCCTGTGTGGGGTGTTGGCTCTGTTTAGTCCCATTTATTTTTTTGTTGTATCCAAAGTGTTCTGGTCCCTCATCGGCGGCAGAGAAGAGCCACATCATGACGAAAAGGTTGTAGGCCTTCCAGAGGCCCCCAGCTGTCAGTCACTTTGCCTGCTTCCTCCCGACGGTTCCCTCCAACTGCTAAAGCACCCCCCAAGCAGCTCCTTCACCTCGGGCTGGGGCAGTGAGTTAGGCAGCAGCACAGTGAAGAGTGCTGACCACCACAATCATTTAAAAATAAATGTTTTATTTGTTCAGCTCTGAAGAGCCATTGTAGGACCAGGAGAGAAGGGCCATCTATAAATTTGAATTTTATGGGGCTAGCGATGCCCATAGGGAGGGGCCAGACATACTGGCCCATAGGGGACTAATTTAATATTTATATGGGGGAGCGGGGTAAAGGCAGAGCAAACCCAGAGGGACTGGCATTAAGGCCTTGGACAGGCCAAAGACATTTAAAGGGGGCAGCATAGGCCCCGGCATTAAAGGGGGCAATGCCAGGCCCCAGGTAATTACAGGGGCAAGATAGGCCCAGTGGTGAAAGGTGCTGCATATGCCCCAGCATTAAAGGGGCAGTTTCAGGCCCACAGCACACAGGGGATTAGCAAAGGCCCCGCATTGGGGGAGGGTAAAAGGGGCTCTGGCAGTCCAGTTGGCCCAGCAGTTATGAGGGCAAGGGAGGCCCAGAGGAAAAGAGAGGGCAGCGACCCAAAGGGATGCTTGGGTTAGCCAGATCCTGGTATTGAAGGGATCCGCAACAACAGTAATTTTGGGAAGGATCAGTGAGGAAAGAAAAGGAAATGTGCTTAGCACACAACTGTTATTTAGTGAATGTCCAGTACTGAAATGTGTACCTGAACTGTTGTGTTGATTGCAAAGTAACAAGACTGTGTTATTACTGGGATTGTGGTTATTTGTCCCTGCAATGAACAGTTTGCTCCTGTTTCTGGTTATTGGCCCCTGCAATGAACAATTGCCCTGAGACTGTGGTTAATTGCCCCTGCAATGAACACTTGCCCCAGATTTGGGGAATTTGCCCCTGTTCCTGGCAAATTGCCCCTGCAATGAACAATTGCCCTGGATTTTGGGAATTTTCCCCTGTTCTGGCAAACCGCCCCAGGCTTGTTGGGCATTTGCTCTCATTCTAGGCAAATTGCCCCTGCAATGAACAATTGTCCCAGAGTTTGGGAATTTGCCCCTACTCCTGGAAAATTGCCCCTGCAATGAACAATTTGCCCCTGTTCCTGACAAATTACCCTAGTAATGAACAGTCCTCTTGGCGTAATGTGAAAGTGTATCTACCAGCTCCAGTGTTGCCAATGCATATGGATAGGCTCAATCTTCTGCCATGAGATTGTTCCATGTTGTTGTCTGTCATTCTACTCATGGAATCAGTCTCTACCCAGAGGAAGATGTCTTTTATCATCTCTCTTCTCCAGAGTGGGTCCTCTCAAAAGGTCATCGACCACGACCCTGCCATCTGCCGAGGTCGAGTTCACCGGAGTTGAGTCTGTCGAAACTTGTGTAAGTCACACCCGCCTTTTCTTGTGATCCTCAGTTCGAAGTCAAGTACACAGAAGTTCGAGTGCATCACATTTGCCACACCAGTGTCATCTCTTGGTTCCCGATCTGGATGTCCCAAAGTTGGCCGCCCTCAGAAGAGTGTGTTTGTCCTGGAAGAACCTTGTCTGTGTCCCCTGGTCATTCTCCACAAGTCGAGTCCATCGAAGCCCAGTGCAGGACGTGTCTGCCGTTTTATTGTTTTGTTCCAGTTTCTTGTGTCGATATTTCAAAATCAACTGACTTCACCTCAGATTCTTCTGGTCCCTGGTTGCATCGGACATCTATCTTCACCTCAGATTTTTCTAGTTCTTGCTGGCATCTGAAGCGCTGCAGCATCGTCCAGTCCTTGGTAATCCTCCAGTGGGTTCATCACCAAGCATCTTCCTGGTTCTCTTCCATCCTTGGCAGCCCCAAGGTGGGTTTTGGCCAAGGAACTTTCTGCATCTAGTTTTAGTCCGACAGTCCTCAGGTGGATTTGTTCCAGGAACCAACTTCTCTGGTTCTTTCTTGCTGGCAGTCTTGGAGAGAGTGGGTTTTATGCCGAGAAACATATAGTCTGTTTAAAAAAAACTCTCACCACCCCAGTGGCCTTAGCTAGGTCTGTGCTGGGACCAATATCTGGGTGTCATAGATTTCTTTCTGCCTATCCCTGTAGCTACCGACTGTATTTGATGGTGCGCATGAAGACATCAGTGACAACTGGATTCTATATAGTCATTGCTCTCCTGACTCTACAGGACAAGCATTTTCCAGTCACCACCAGAAGGGTGAGGGGTGGCTACTCACGATGGGTCTTGAAAGACCTCCTTACCCTCATGAAAGACAGGGTCCATGCCTGGTCAACCTGTAAAGCATCCCCATCCCCGACCCTATGGGATGATTACAGGTGTCGGAGGAACCTTTGCAAACACCTGGCCAAAGCTCTCAGACTGACACATTTTCACAATCTCCAGCAAACTAACCTCGGGGGACCTTAAACAATTCTGGGCATCCATTGGCTTGCTACTAAACCCTCCCTCCAGTAAGTCTGTCCCACAGCTACACCCTACTGCTGGCCTCATTACCGAACCCCAAGAAGTGGCCAAGGCCCTCAACGACAAATTCACCAACCTCACTATGTACCTGAGCAAACTCCCAAACTGCATGCAAAAAAACCCTGTCCCTCAGCATGCCCCCACGACATCACCTTCTGGGCCTACCTTTCAACCTCCACCTCACCCCTTTTTCTTCAAAATACTCTCACACACTGACATAGCTAAACCATAAAAGAGCCTCCCAAACCACGGCTCCCCTGGAGCAGATGGATTATCCCTGTCTTCCTTAGACTTATCTCCCCTGCCATTGTCACCCCTCTAATGTTCATTTTCAACCTTGCCCTGACCACTTCCTCCATGCTGGATACATGGAAAACCATGAAGGTCATTCCCATTCATAAAGCCAGGGACCCTACACTCCACAGACAACTATCGCCCGATCTCCATCCTTCCTCACCTAAGCAGGCTACTTGAAAAAGCCGCACACCACCAACTTGCTGACTACATAGAAAAATATGACCTACTATGTAGCCAACAACATGGCTTCTGCAAGAATCACTCCACCACCACTGCCCTCACACTCCTAACTGACCACAACCTCACAAACATGTACTGTGGAAATGCAACTGGCACAGTCTTCGTTGACCTCTTCAAAGCCTTCGACCTGGTCAATCACTTGCTCCTCCTCTCCAAATTGCATCACCTTGGCTGCTCTGCAGAGGTCACCACCTGGTTCGGAAGCTACCTTACAGGGCACTCCCAGTTTGTGTGCATTGGCCCAGCCTGCTTGCCCACCCTTCCTGTCTCTACTGTGGTCCGCCAAGGGTCTATCCTGGGACCCCTCCTTTTCTCCTTATTCATTAACTCCTTTCCAGTGGATAGTCTCAACCATCACTAAATCCTTTACGCTGATGACCTCAAGCTCTTCTTCAGTTGAAAGTCTCCTAACCTCATCTCAGCAGCCCTCTCACAAAACTACACCACAGCCCACAACTGGTTCTCTGACAACCTCCTTCTGATCAGTGCCAAAAAAACAAAAACAATGTTGTTCGAATCTAAGCCCTTCCTAACTAAATGCAAATCTAACCCACTCCTAATCATCAAGTCCCCTGATGGCCATTCCATAGAGGACGTCAAACACTGCAAATATCTAGGAGTTGTGCTGACCCCTTCCTTTCCTTTACAGAGCACATAAACTCCCTGGTTCTAAGATTTCACAAAAAACTAGGGTCTGCCTCCAGATACTGGCAATATCTCATCCCTGGGGCCTGCCATGCCATTATCCAGGGAAACCTGCTACCTATCCTGGACAACTGCTCTCCCATCTACTCCAGGACTTCCACATCCACCATGGAAAAACTATCAGTAGCATACAACAGTGCCTGCCGCTTCTCCCTACTGTTCTCTTTCTCCACACACCATTGTATACTCTACACTACACTGGGGTGGCTTCCACTACAAGCCCACTTTGACCTTGCACTGTACAGTTTTATTGATTCTGCCATCCGTATTGGCCAGAAATCCCCTCTTGCTTCCCTTCTCACCATCTAAACCTCACTGCCTACACTCCTCCAGTATCCCCTCCCTGAAAATCCATAGGGTAGCCATAAACATGGGTGCTAGAGCCCTGTCGGTAGCTGCCCCCACACTATGGAATAAGCTGTGCACTGAATTGCGCACCATAAACACTCACCACCAGTTCAAGACACACCTCAAAGTCTGGCTCCTGTTGGCATCCACCTGCCACTGCTTTAAGGACTAGCCCCCCTTATAGGTTCCAGGGGCAGGGCCAAAAAGGTTCTCTTCTTTACTGAAACTGTACCACCATGAGCCTTACTTTGCTATGTTATTTGTTGTCCTCAGCTACTGCCACCATGTATTCCCAAATGTAACAACAGTCACCTTTTACTATGTATTACCTGCTCTTGTTATGTTCTTGTTATTTTGATGTTTCTACTCTGTGCCACCTTATGTGGCCTGGGTCATGCCTGAAAACAGTCCCAGGGATCAGTGCACCTACCCAAATAACAAAGTCATAAATAAATAAATAAATTAAAGATTGTATGGACATTACTGTACTACACCCGGGTCAGCATTGTAAGAGTTTTCCGAGGGCTAGTAATTGTTATCTGATATCTTAGACAATACTAAAGTGACACAGCATATAGTATTGCTGTACTACTTGATTCTAAGAAAGCAACTTTAGAGTATAGTGGCATTAGGTCGAGGTGCACCTAAACATATTTATTTCCTTTCATTGTCTAAGTAGTGAGAAATAAGTAGTGACCGTTCATGCTCCTTTTGTTCTGTCTACCCCTCCTGTGACTGAGTCATCCTACCCCATTGTTACTGAATAAAGCCCAGTGGGCATCAAACTCTATGGATGACTCCTGCCTCTCCTTGTCTGGATAAATATCATCTATCCTATTTCATTTGGACCCTGGTGTTCCTCACCATCAGAGCACCACAATATACTATTTCTAAAGTGTTCTCAGCTGTGACGGAGAGGGGTGGTCATGTGACATTGAACAAGGAGCACTATAGTGTGTGGGAGAGGTTCTGAAGGGATGCAAACCTGGAGATTCTCCAAACGAGTGTCTAAGCTGAGTGGTGGCAGCTACTGAAGACTGAGAAAGCTGGTAACAGTGATACAAGCTGAGTCTGGGAAGGACCAGTCTGTCACAAACTGGAGGCAGCGTGTGGGATCCAAAACAATTTGTCAGTGTAAAGGTTACCTGTCCAGTCTCAGAACATGATATACAAAGGGGAGCTGTATATTCTACCAGTTTTGTTTTTTTGTTTAAGCAAGACTAGAAAGATAGATGACATTATGACTGGGTCATATAAGGGCTGCACACTGCTACAACTACAGGAGGTGTGCCAAAACAGATAACTGGCCTATGAGGAGGGTCAAATATGGGTGCAACTTATAGCCATCCTCCAAAAAAAGGGACCAGGAAAACCATGCAAGAAAGGTCATGACTGAGATATTGGACAATGCAGATGTGCCAGGGAATTTGAATAGGGCAGTGGAGCAAGCAGACCAGTTACATCTGTTGCAGCTGCAGCTTGCCATGCTTAAGCAACAGAGATGTAGCTGCAAAAGATGAAACTACAAGTAGAGGAGGATAACTCAAAAGCAGAAAGGTGAGACAGAGTGCCACTACCAGCTTTGGCAAGAGCAAGAGAAGTGACAGGACCAAGAGAAGGAGTATGAAATGCAGCACCAGCATAAGATTGACATGAAGAGGCTTGAGTTTGTTAGTCAAATGGAGATGTGGGTGCCAAAACCTGTGAGCAATGGCATGAGGCGTTCGACTCAGGAAGCCAAAATTAATTCTAAACTGTTTTCTAGATATCAGCAGGGGGATGATCTTGATTTGTTTAAGGTCTTTTGAGAGGATCTGTGGGCAACTGGAATTAGACAGGGCTTCTTAGGTAACTCACCTATTGCCATTGCTTACAGGGAAGGCATTAGAAGCTTTTGCCTGAATGGATGATAATGACTTCCTGTACTTTAATAAAGTAAAAAAGGCCTTACTAAAGTGATCTGAGTTAACTCCTGAGGTCAATGGGTAAACATTTAGAGGGTTAAGAAAGGTCCCGTGGGCCAGCTATGCTGAAATGTGTGTGTGCAGCTAAGTAACTTGTTAGAACGCTGGGTAGACAGTGCAAAAGCTTGCTCTGTAGAGTAGATAAAAAGATCTATTTCTGCTAGAACAGTTTTTAAAAATGGTACCCGAGGGAATGAGAGTATGGTTTTTGGATAGAACTCCATGATCTGTGAGGGAGGCAGCTGAGAGTGCTGATCAGATCATATCCAGCTGACCATCCTCTCACTGAAAAGGAAATGGGAGAGGGCCATCAGGTGGTGTTTAGAGGAACCACAGGGGCAGCATAAAGGGAGCCAGCCTGTGCCTAAACAAAAAGGGAAGCCTCCGGTCTCAAAAGAACAGGGTCAGGTGAACAAAAGTGCTGTATCTGCCAGAAACTGGGGCATTTGTCTTATGATTGTCCAAAAAATGTAACAAAAGGTATGAATGCAGCTGGAGAAGGTAGCTTAAGAGGCACCCAGCAGTTAGTAGCCTGTACACAGAGTGCAGTGCCCTCTAATCCCACTCCACTCATGCATCCTAAACGTGTTAATGAGATGGTGACCCAAGGATTGGTGAGGGACACTGGGGCCTCCATTTCTTTGGTAAAAAAGGATTTGATTCAAGAGGAACAAATCCTGCCTAGCCAGTTTTCTAGGATAAGGGGAGTGACAGAGCCTGCAGTCTCAGTGCCACTGGTCCAGATCTTTCTAAACTGGGAAGGTGGCCAGGGCATATGGGGGGTGGGCTTTGTACCAGACCTGCTTGTGGATGTTATCATGGGCAATGACTTTGATAGTAGGGCCAAGTACTGTGTGTCCGTAACCATAGCAGGATGAGGGAACCAGCTCCTGAGGACACAGAGGGGGCAGTGCATGAGGAAGCAACCTCTACCTCAGTAGCAAGAGAAGATGTAGATGAAGAATGATCTGGGCGCAGCAGATCTGAGCTACAGCTACAAACTGAGGAGAGCCCAGCTGGGGGTGGCTCTCCCACAGCAGAGTGTGTTTTGGGGAAGCTGAGGTGTGCAAAGTTACGGAGAGCTCAGCAAGCTGACCAATCCATGCAAAAGCTAAGGGAGTTAGCCACCAGCGGGGAAGATGACTGTCTGAGTGCTGGAAAAGGGATGTGTACTGGGAGAATAGCCTCCTGTGCCATGAGTGGGTTTCTAAGGGAGAACTGGAGGAAGGGGTATTTCAGCAGATATTGAATCCTAGGGAGTATAAGGAGTGGCTTCTGGCCTTAGCCCACAACATACCCTTTTCAGGACACCCAGGGTAATCTGTATAAAAAAGATATCTGACTAATAATTTTTACTGGCCTGGTATTTTTAAAGATGTGGCAAATTACTGTCACAATCGGCCACAGTGTCAGAGGGTGGAAAGGTTGGGGACAAGACCAGAGGGTGTTTGATTCCCCAACCTGTTACTGAAGAGCCATTTCAATGAGTTGCCATGGACATTGTGGGGCTCCTTATCACCCAAGTTGCACTGGCAAGTGGTATATCTTGTTGCGCGTAGATTCTACAAGGTACCTGGAAACAGTGCTCTTGTCCTCCATTGGCCACCTTCTGAGCCTCAATGAACTGCTGGAGATATTTAGCTGTGTGGATTTTTCTCAGGAGATTCTATCAGACCAGGGCACCAGCTTCATGTCTGATCTAATGGTTGGCCTCTGGAAGAAGTATGGGGTAAGGCAGCTCAGGGCTTTACTATACCACACCCAGCCTAACAGTCTGGTTGAGTGATTCAATGAGTCCCTTAAGACAATGTTAACTGCATTCACTGACCAGCATGCAAGAAAGTGGGATGAGTACCTACTCCATCTCCTATTCATATATAAGGAAATCCCTCAGGAGTCCACATGATTCTCACCCTTCGAGCTCCTGTTTGGCCATAGGATATGGGGCCCTCTTGATTTGGTAAGGGACAAATGGGAAGTGAGCTTGCTCCCGAAGGGAAATCTGTCGTGGGGTATATCCTGAATTTCAGGTCATGGCTCAATGAGCTTATGGATTTTGCTGAGGACCACCTAGCCACTGCACAACAGAGGCAGAAAACATCATATGACTGTGGGTCCAGAGCCTGGGAGTATGAAGTCAGGCAATCGGTGATGGTGCTCATCCCTGTCTGGCAGAACAAATTAAAGAAGCCAAAAAATTGTAGCACTCCTGGTCACAACATGAAGAAACAGGCAGCAGTCAAGGTTCAGCTTAGCAGTTTAATTCTGGAGTGTAACTGCTTCCCTAATACCTCTGCCCTACAATCAGGCCTTCCATTGGGGATCAACAAAGTTATGGCCACTTGTTGCAATTTCGCTATGCATGCTAGTAACTGAGGAAATCTTTAAGTGTTTTCACCCCACATTTTTTTTTTAATTATTTGAACTCCTGCTCCATAGCTCTCTCTATCTGGAGGGAGCCCCAGGCCCACCGCCGACGTCCACCAGCCAACACTGACCAACTACCTCCAGGGCACCCACCCCACCGAAACCAGATCCAGTACAGTGGTTGACACAGTGACTATTCGGGCTCAGGATCTGCGCGCTCCCTCCATCATCCACCATGAGCACTTTTCCTCCTGGTTTCTCCCCTTCAGGTGTAGAGTGTGAAAGGATGCTGGCGACGGTGCCATGCATGCTCCCATGAGAGCACCCTGTCAGGCATCTGCTGTGCCTCTGACCCGATGTCTGCAGCGTCAGTGTGCAAGCTCCCAGCCACTGCTAGGGGACAGGCATGCACCAACAACTGGTTGCCCTTCTCCCCTGAAAAGGAGAGCTTTCCCTGGGATGCGCGATCCTTCTCTTCCCCTGCTGCCGCTCAGTGGCCTCTGCTCGCTCTTGAACATGTGTCACCAGCATTGCATGAGGTGTGGCATCCAGCACCTCAACCCTCAGCACCACTGGGCCAGCGATACACCCCACATTTTCAACATAGCCTTCTTATTACCCAAGCTTCTGTATTCAAATGCTGTCCAAAATGTGACAGCTTCTCAAAACATAGTTCAGGCAGGCTTTTCCTCACCCCCAGACAAAGTTATGCCCACTTGTTGCAATTTCAGTACACATGCTAGTAAAGGTGGAAATCATAAATATTTGCACTCCACATTTTTTTTTAAATGATTTGTACTCCTGCTCCACGGCCCTCTCTATCTGGAGGGCGCCCCAGCCCCATCCGCTGATGTCCACCAGCCATAGCTGACCAGCTACCCTCAGGGCATACCTCCCCGGCGAGGTCAGCGAGGGGGCCCACCCCCCCCTTACTAAGACCGGATCCAGTACAGGAGTCGGCGCCATGAATATTTGGGGGTGGGACCTGCGAGCTCCCTCCATCATCCACCATGAACTTTTTTTCTCCTGGTTTCTCCCCTTCAGGGGTGGAGTGTGCAAGGATGCCAGTGATGGTGCCCTGCATGCTCCAATGCATGAACTCCATCAGGCGTCTGCCCCACCTCTGACCCACTGCCTGCAGTGTCGGTGTGCCAGCTCCAGATGCCACTATGGGCCAGGCATGCACTGACAACTGGTCATCCCTTTCCCCGGAGAAAGAAAGCTGTCCTTGGGATGTTTGATCCTTCTGTCCCGGTGACCCCCAGCAGCCTGCACTTGCTCCTGAGCATGGGTCGCCTGTGTGGTGTAAGGTGTGGTGTCCAGCACCTCATCCTTCAGTGCCACTGGCCTGGCGGTGCACCCCACATTTCCAACACAGCCTTCTTATTACCTGAGCTTCTGTATTCATCTGCTGTCCAAAATATGACAGCCTGTGAAAACATAGTTCAGGTTAGCTTTTCCTCCCACCAGAAGTTCAACTAACTAATAAACCATGCAAGGAAACATTCGGCATTGACAAATGTTTGTTCTTTACGTTGTTTTATTATGTTACATATGTAATTCTGCCTTCTGGAAAGAGGCAGAGCTCTTATGCCTCAGACTAGCGTGGGGCCTGGTTGTAAATTTATCACTTTAAGGATGTCCAGTTTGAATTTCTGAAATATGGCTGAACAGTAGGAGTGTCTTTGATGTCAGGGCTGTTGGCTAACACAAACATTCCTGTAAGGGGGATCACAGTAATGATCATTCAGACTGGTACAGAGTGGTTCCCAATGGCCACTCCAGACAAAAGATTTGGAATCTGTGATGTCAGTGACATACTGGATGATGTGTTATGGGGGGCATCTAGAGGGTTTTAGATCTGACAGGACCTCAAAGAGTCAGTCAAGCTGGAGATTATGGACCAACAACCATCTTAAAAGTTCATGTCTGCCCTGATTCAAGGGGTATCTTGTGGTAAGCTAAACTACCTTGTACAGAGAAGGAGAGTAGCTTTTTTCTGTGTGAAACCTTCTGCATCAAAAAAAAAAAAGTTTATTTTCTTTTCTGTAAAATTACTGTTCCCTATAGTTTTGTGGTAACATCCTGTAGAAACTGTGTAATTATCAGCAAAACAAAAGACGAATTCAAGCAACGTCTAGATAATTTTATTCTCTCTGGTGGAAAATTACAATACTATCCAGATTAATTTAATTAGCAGCAGCTATGGGCAAGCATGCCTTCTCATGCCTCGCTTTCCTTAGTATGTTCCTTAATACCTTGACATATTAAAAATATTATTTTTCATATATTTAGTATTTCTGTGACTGAATCCTTTGAGGTACAGCTAACCAATTTATAACTGATAATAACTGTATGGTATTTCCACCACTGAGGCGATGGCTACAGTTACTATATACTATTTCTAAAGTAATCTGTTCTCAGCTTTGACAGAGAGGGGTGATCTTGTGACTTTGAACAATGAGCACTATACTGTGTGGGCAGGGGCTCGCAAACCTGGAGAGTCTCCAAAAGAGTGTCTAAGCTGAGTAGTGGCAGGTACTGAAGACTGAAAAAGCTAGTAACAGTGATACAGGCTGAGTCTGGGAACGACCAGTCTGTCACAGTCAGCAAGTAAAATCATATGAGCAGTGTTTAGCCAGCCTGAACATGTGCTTACTAGAGACCAGAAGGAAGAGCAGGAACATGAGAGAAAACCTTAATTATAATAGGGAAAAAAATAAACAGGATAGAGTGTCATGACTTATTTAAGCATAACGTGGGATCAGCATACAGCAACTAGGAGACAAAAGTAGAAACTGATGGGGAAGTGGATTCATGAAGAGTTCACCCTCCACTGGTGTTTGGGGTTTTGTGTGTGTGTAAATTCACAAAGGACTTAAAAAAATATTTCTTCACAGAAAGGGTGGTGGAATGAATAACTGATGGACTGATATGACAAGGGATTTGGTGAAAGCCAAGACTGACAAGTCTCAAGAGAAGATTGAACAGCTACTGTATAAGTGGTTGGTGAAATCTAAGACAGTGAAAGGGTGGAGAGTGGCAGGAAGGGGATAAGCTACCAATGAGTATTTAATCTAGACACAACCAAGGGCAGATTCATATAGCTCAGGTAGGAAAATGAGCTGACAAGGTGAGCTATGAATCTTTTTCTGCCAACACTGTTTTATGTTTCTGTTACTGTGCCTTGACTCTGCTCTTGGGGGGACTTTGTACATTTGAAGTATCAGTTTGTGCAGTGCAATTCAAACAACATGAAGTCTTGCTGTATTCTGACTATTGCAGTTAGCCCCAGCACTCAAACTGCCCAGGAGAGTAGATAGTTAATTTTCTATGCAGAGCATAGAACGTTGAGCTCGAGCTCTGTTCAAACCTCTGTCTGCTGCACTTTGAAGTGCAACTGTCAGATCCTTTACTCCACCTAACTGAACGGCCGCTCCGGAGATTTCTCCTTTGCTCATGGTTCGTAAGTCGGTTAAAGTCCTCAGTTTTACCGATTAGTTTTGCAAGTTTTGGTTCAGATCTCTGTCTGTGGTACAGTAAGTACTTGGTAGTGAACTAGACATGGTAAACTTGTGGAAATTGTAAAATTGATTTTTCGACCGGTTCGGCTGAACCAGCTGTTTAGTGATTTGTATATTCTGTCTTTATTTTTAAACTTAGAGTGTGGTTACCGGTCCTTATCGGTTTTAAAAAAACTGCATTTTCTTGTGTTTTTTTCCAATACCCGTGACACGGTTAGAAACCGATAAGGGTGTCTTGCTTGGTTGTTTGCCATAAAAAGGGTAAGTTTGTGGTTAGGATGGCTATGTCTGAGAAACCAAAAAGAAAAACTGGGCCCACTGGGTTTCAACACTGCAGTGTGTGTGAGGAGGTCTTTGCCAAGGCTGATCCCCACTCCACCCGTGTTTATTGTCTGGGGTTTGACCACCTAGATTCAGACTGCCAAATCTGTAAACATTTCCCTAAGTCTACCCTGGAAAAAAGATTAGGTAGGCTCAGGGATAAGGAGGCCATGAAGTCTGCTGACCCGGATGGCCAGCCCGGTTCAGTTCCGACTGAACTTGAAGGAGTGCCTTCTGACCAGGGCAATACTTCTTCAGGTAAGAGGAGAGTCGATCCTGAGGGATCGGTTCCTACAAAAAGAAAAAGAAAAGAAAAATCGGCCAGTTCGGTTCCAGAAACTCATTTTCCAACCGCCAAAGAGATTGCCAATGCGATAAGGATTGTAGAATTGCTTTGTCCAGTTCTGTCTGATCTGGCGCCTTCTGGCAGGTGCTCGGTTCAGTCGGTTTCTCCGGTTCAAGACTATGCCCCATAAGATTTCTATGAACCAGATTTGAAGGGGGTTGAAGATTATGATGATGACTATGACGATGGTGTCGGAGGTCTGGTTGAGCCCATTGAACCGGACATCTTCCCAGACAGGCCTTCTGGTGTTTCCCCTTCTAGGTTTTCTGAGTCCCCTTCCCACTACATGTTTTACAGAAAAGTGGCAGAAACCCTCCAGCTCCCTGTGGAAGAAGCTGTAGAGGAACAAGAGGAACCTGATTATGTGGAGATGATGGACATCCCAGAGTCCACGAGACTGTCTATTCCCTTCGTAAGTCTTTTGGGAAACAGACACAAAATATTTAAAAATCTAGGAAGCTGGATGCCATGGCTAAAGAAACAGTACATGGTCGCCTTGGGACTCAGGCAGGCTAATTATATAGCCTATGCAGCCAGGTACCAGAAGTCCAGGTGGAACACTGTACTGGCACTGGCTAAGCAGGCCTCCCCAGCTAGCCTCGGAGCTGGAGGGTGGCTGCTGATGGGACTGAGGCATCTAAGGTACAGTTCCATGCTGCTGTGGACTCCAATGATGTGTTCTCTAGAGTCATGGCTACATCTGTGGCTCTTCGGAGAATGGCTTGGCTCAGATGTATTAGTCTCTCACAGGACACCCAGGCTAAGGCCATGGATTTCCCTGTGGTGGGTAATTCTCTGTTTTGGGAGCAGACAGATTTTACATGAAAAAGATGGATGAGTATAGGACCACCTATAGGAGTGCACAGGCCAAGAAAAGGCAGGCAACTCCTTAAAGGCAGCGGGGCAGGGGAAGGCCTTTTCATAGGCCTTTCTACCAAGCACAGGCCTCTTCTCCCTTTCCTCAGAGGGGGTTCTTCAGAGGGAGAGGCAGAAAGGGGATAAGCAGGGCTGCATCCGTCCCTCAACCTAAGGCTCCTGCCAAGCAGACACCCTGATGTGTCAGCCCGGGTCAACTCCCCATTCCTGTAGGAGGTAGGCTGGCTTACTTCATCCAGGACTGGATGTCTGATACCTCAGTAAAGTGGGTCCTGGAGGTGGTAAGCCAGGGCCTGGTTCTCAGCTTCAAGAAATTTCCAAAACTAAGGGCCAGATCTTTTCCACCTTCAAGCATCTCCAAAACCATTGCCCTAGAGGCAGAGGTTTCATCTCTACTGGCTCTAAAGGCTGTAGAGAGAGTTCCTACATTGCACAGGGGCAAAGGTCTGTACTACAGGTACTTTCTTACCCCCAAAAAAGACAGGGGAGTGGCGACCCATCCTAGACTTAAGATACCTGAACAAACATCTTTTAAAACCAAAATTCAAAATGGTGACTCTGGAAATAATCCTTCCTTCTCTAAGGCCAGGGGACTGGCTAGCCTCCCTGGACTTAAAGATGCCTACTTTCACATTCCCATCAGGTGCTCCCACAGAAAGTACCTCAGGTTTGAATTGCCTTCAGGCCATTATCAGTTCAAAGCTATGCCCTTCTGCCTGATATTAGCTCCAAGGGTATTCACAAAATGCCTAGCAGTAGTAGTGGCCTTTATAAGAAGGAAAAATATTTCAATATTTCCATACCTGGATGACTGACTCATTGTGGGTCAGTCCCCAGACCAAGTCAAGTCAGACCTTCAAGTGACTCAGCAAGTGCTCACTTCCCTAGGATTCCTTCTCAGTCTTCCCAAGTTAGTTCTCAAGCATGTACAGCTCCTCACTTTCATAGGGGAAGAGTTGGATACAGTCAAAGCAAGAGCTTTCCTTCCCCTGGAAAGGGCAAGGGCTATTGTAGAGCTGGCTTCTTCATTCCAACTTCTGGTTTCTTGTCCAACAAGACACTTCCTTCAACTTCTGGGCCACATGGCAGCTTCTACAGCAGTGGTCCAAGGGGCCATATTTCAGATGAGGGACATACAGTTTCACCTGAGGGCCTTTTGGTCTCAGAAGAAAGATTCTGTAACCAAATTAGTTCCAGTGACCCAGACTCTGATCCAGACTCTCCAATGGTGGCAGGATCAGGACAACCTCAGGCAAGGAGTCACATTCGTCACTCAGTCTCAATCTGTGGTCCTAACCACGGATGCTTCTCTATTGGGGTGGGAAGCCCATCTGGGGGCTCTCACAGCCCAGGGACTGTGGTCCCCTCAGGAATCCCTTCTTCATAGCAATCTCTTGGAACTCAGGGTGGTCTTTCTGGCTCTGCAAGCTTTCTCTCAGTCAGTGCAGAACAAGGTGGTTCAGGTCAGAACAGACACCACCACCACCATGTGGTACATCAACAAGCATGGAGGAACTCGGTCCATGGCCTTGTGCATGGAAGCCATGAAATTGTGGTCCCTAGCTTATTCTCTGCAGACCTCTCTGATAGCAGTCCACCTTCCAGTGAAGGACAATGTGCTAGCAGATACATTGAGCAGGATCTCCCAGGGCCATCATGAATGGTCCCTGGACCCTCTGGTGTTGAAAGTGATTTTTTCAAGGTGGGGCACTCCAGAGACGGATCTCTTTGCAGCCCCAGCCAATCACCAACTTCCTCTGTTTTGTTGTAGACCCCCAGTATTGAGCTCAGTCCCTCTGGATGCTCTGATTTTGAACTGGGAAGGGAAATTTCTATATGCCTTCCCTCGCTTTCCTCTGCTGTTCAAGGTTCTGGTCAAGATAAGGTCACAACCTTGCAAAGTGATTCTGATTGCTCCAGACTGGGCGAGGCAGCCTTGGTACCCCCTGTTGCTGTCCCTAGCAGTCCATCTTCCCCTGTCTCTTCCCAGGAATTACAACCTGTTAACCTCCTCTCAGGAGAGGATTTAGTACCCAATCTTCGGTCGGTCAATCTCAAGGCATGGCTCTTGAAGAGTTAGAGTATGCAGATTTGCATCTGTCCCAAGGGGTTCTGGATATTCTCAAAGCCTCTCAAAAGCCTGCCACCAGAAAAACTTACAATTTCAAATGGAAAAGATTCAGCATTTGGTGTTCCAAGAAGCATATATCCCCAGACACTGCTGAATTGTCTACAGTTCTGGATTATATGGTCCATCTTAATGGCCTAGGCCTCAGACCAGCTACTCTCAAAGTACATTTGTCAGCTGTTTCTGCTTTTCTGTCAGCGGGAAAGCCTTCCTCACTGTCATCTCACCTTGTATTCTGTAAATTTTTCAAGGGATTGCTTCATACCAATCCCCCCTTTAGGGATTCTACCCCTGCTTGGGATCTTAATGTTTGCATTGCTTAGCTTATGCAACCCCCTTTTGAGTCTTTGTCTTCAGCAGAGCTTAAGTACTTGACTTGGAAAACTGTGTTCCTGGTAGCTATTACCTCTGCAAGGAGTATCAGTGAATTGCAAGCTCTGTCAGTGGAGCCTGATTTTATCTCATTCCATAGAGGTAAGGTGGTCTTTAGAACTAATAGGAGGTTTTTACCTAAAGTGGTTTCAGATTTCCATCTGAACTAGGGTTGTCAGAACTAGTTCGGTAAAGATATAAACCCTCTCGAACCCTGGTGTTCGAGTTCTAATTTAGAACTCGAACACTAGAGGGTTCGCAAAAGGGTTCGAATCACAGTGCTCATTTCTGCTGCCCAAGTTGTTTGAAAAATAATTATTACTTTACTGTTGGTGTGTCACTCCTCCTCCCTCCCAGTTGGCGCTGATGTTTCCAAGTCATTTCAGCTCAGCTCCTCCCTACTGTGCAGCTCAAGACAGTTGGGGGGGGCAGCAAGGTTGCACTCCGGAGTCCCTGTCACATGACCAGCTGCTGTACGGTCAGGTGGTAGAAAGAAGGTCGGAGGGGTAAGCTTCGTGGGATCCATAATTCGAGATAAGGGAAGTGTGACTGCACGGCTCCAGTCCTGTGTCTAATTCCAACTGAGGAAGGCATGCTGTAGAGTGCTGTGCTCCAAGTCCAACCCCGGACCTGCCCAATTGCATTTTATCAGGCAGCATTCTACTGTTTTGAAAAAATTTTAAAAAGTGTATTGCCTTTCTGAAAACAAAAAAAAAAGGTTGCATAAAAGGGGAGGAGAGTGGGGCCAAGGTTACGGCAGGAAAGAATGGTCAGGAGCACTCAGGAGGGAGATCACCCTGGCTGGGGGATGGGGAAAGAAATGAATGGAACCAGAGAAAGTTGGAAACAAACAGGGGAAAAAAATGTCTCCCAGGTCGCACCATGAGACGAGCAACATGTTGTGTTGTTCAGTGTGCTTTACAAGTAAAACATTTCAATAAATACATTCAACAAAGTGAAAAATCATACCATGACGATTGTGTTGAAGGGGTCCTTTCACCCCAAACCTCCTGATACATACAAGACAGTTAGTTTTTGACACAGTATTCACTGTGTTGTTTCCTGCTGTGGGGATCTATGGCCACTGCCAGCCCATCACCCTACTGTGTGTGTGCGCCATTTGACTGCACTGTACCCCAGAGTATGTTGTGTGTGACTGTGTCTAGCCCAAAAGCCAGTCCTGTGGTATCCTACATATGCCAAAGCATAAAATCCCAGCACTATCACCACTAGCCACACAATTCAATAAGTAAAGTACAAGAACATGCATCAATATCACATTTATTAAAGCCAATGGTGTGTAAGAATACCCCTTACCATGAGACAAGGGGGAACAACTCATCAACTCATACTGGTTTCACCTGCAAAGGTTTCCTCGGGGAGTATTTTTACACATGATTGTCTTTAACAAATGCGATTTTGAGGCACCTTCTTGTATCTTACTTATTGGAATGTGTGGCTAGTGGTGGTAGTGCCGGGGTTTGTGTGCTTTGATTTAATAAGTTTGTCCTGAGCACACTATAGCACTGGGACAGTATTCCTTCTGCCATCTTTAAATACATGCCAGAAATATATTTCCCAGTTGGGAGAAGAGACAGAAAAATCCATTTTCACTGTGTTGTGTGACTGTCTCCTGTGGCCAGTCCATCACCCTGCTGTGTGCCCTTTGATCAGCCCAGTAGACAAGTTGTAGTGATATCCTTAAATATATACCAAAAATATATTTCCTTGTTGGAAGGAGAGACAGAACAATCCCTTTCAGTGTGTGTGTGCGCGTGTGTGTGTGTGTGTGTGTGTGTGTGTGTGTGTGTGTGTGACTCTGTCTTGTCTACTGTGTGCCCTTTGACTGCACTTTACTCTACCCAGTGTGAGTGACTGTATGCAGGCCAGTAGCCAGTTGTGTGGTGGTATCCTTAAACACATGTCAAAAATATATTTCCCTGTTGGGAGGAGATTCAGATAAATCCCTTTCACTGTGTTATGTGACTCCGTCTCCTATGGTGTACTATGTGGCCAGCCCATCATCTCGCTGTGTGGTGATTGACCACACTATCATACCCAATGTGTATGACTGTGTGCAGCCCAGCAGCCACTTGTGTGGTATCTTCAAATACATGACAGAAATATATCTCCTTGTTTTGAGGTGAGACAGGAAAATCCCTTCTGTATGTTGTGTGACTCTATCTCACATGTTGCGTACTGGCCAGCTTATCACCCTGCTATGTGCCCTTGGACTGCTGCACTGTACCCAATATATCAGGCACAGCACCAGAAGACATATGAGGACAGATTAACAGAGCTCAATATGTATACCCTAGAGCAAAGGAGAGAGAGGTGATATGATTGAAACATTCAAACACCTTAAGGGCATTAACAAGGTGAAAGAGTCTAACATGTTTCAATAAAGAAAAATAGCAGGACAAGAGGACACAGCATGAGATTAGAGGGAGTCCAATTAAGGGGTAATGTGAGGAAGTTCTTTTTCACAGAAAGGGTGGTGGATGCATGGAACGGTCTACCTCAGGAAGTGGTGGCTATGAATACAGTGCAGGGTTTCAAACAGGCATGGGATAGTCATAAGTTAGCAATACAGATGAGTATGAATAGATAGGCCACTGACAAAGCAAAGGCCGATGGCACATTTATAAGGTAGAAAAAGAAATGGGCAGACTGGATGGACCTTGCGGTCCTTATCTGCCATCAACTTCTATGTTTCTAGATCAAAGTCACACATTATCATTTCTCTCTCCCCTTATATTGAACAAGTTTTATTTCTTTTTGTCCTCAATTTCATATGTATTTCACTATTGTCTTGTAATTGGCAGCATGTACTCAATTTCATGTGTATTTCACTATTGTTTGTTTGTTTGTTTGTTTGTTTATTCGCTTAACGGGTAAGCACACTGGAAACAAGTTCCTTTTACAGGTGCGACCCACATATATTGCATACAGACAATACATAATCAAACATACATATACAATGCAGCAAATTGCAGACAAAAATGTCTTTGTTACGTATAAAATTCATAAAAAAAATTCATAAAAAACAGTTACAATTAAATTGAGATTGGAAATACATCCTTAATGCATTGGCAAACTTTTTGACAGAACACAACCACCTAATATCTTGAGGAATTTCATTCCAAATAAATGGAGCAATATAAGCAAAGGATCTTTGTCCACTTTTAGATTTAAAAGGAATCTGAGAAACCTACTGTCTGACTTATGTCTAGAATAATGACCATCAATATGTGGTCTCAAAACTTTGAAATACTATGTGGAATTCGGAGTCCATAACTTTATATATGAACTTGCCACACAGTATTGGAAATTTAATGAAACCGTAACCAGCCCATTTCTTTCAAAATCACACAATGATGAGATGACTTAGAACAATTTAAAGCAAACTTAGCTATCAAGTGAAGTAAAGTGGATTTCTTTGAAATCACTGTCGCAGAAGCAGTGTCAGTAATCATAGCTGCATAGTTCACAATAGGAAGTAAGCAGCAATTTGAAAATAACCAGCCTAGACTCAGGAATAAGAAATGAACGGATTCTGTACAAAGAACCTAATCTACAATGTATTCTTGAGGTAACCCTCAAAAATGAGATTCATAACTTAGATGAGAATCTAGTAATACCCCAAGATATTGAAATGTATCAACATAGTCAAACAGAAATCCATCAAGAGATTTAACTTCCAAAGTACCAACCTCAGATCTCAGTCTAGGTGGGTACCAAAACCATCACCTTTGTCTTAGATTTGTTTAAGAGTAATTTACAGGCCATAGTGAAGATTGAAAATTGCACATTTCCTCTGTTAAAGAAACACCTAGATCTCCAACTGACAAACCCTGCATATAAATTACTGCATCGTTAGCGTAAGTGTTAGAAGCATTATTAATCACACTTACTAGTTGATCAAAAACAAAGAAAACAAAAGTGGCCCCAAATAGAACCTTGTGGAACCCCACTTAACCATTATAGAGTCTGATACAGCACCCTTATATTTAACCCTTTGAAACCTATTTGTTAAATAATCCTCGTCCAGTCCAAGAAAGACTCACCAACTCCCAATGACTCAAGTCTAGAAATCAACAATTGGTGATCAACTGAGTCGAATGCCTTGATCAAGTCCACGAACACGGCACCCGCCAGACACCCTTTATCCATGCCATTAAGTACCGTCTCGGAACTCACCAAGGCAGTCTCAGTACCCTTCCTTTCTAAAACCATGTTGGTTCTGAGACAATAATCCAAAGCGATCCACATACCCAATCAACTGATTATAAACTATTCTTTCCTGAACTTTAGCTAAAGCAGACAAGATAGAAATAGGTCTGTAGTTACAAAACTCATGTTGTGAACCAGATTTAAATATAGGAGTGACCAAAGTATGTTTCCATATATTAGGTATAGTACCTGTAACAAAAGACAAGTTGAAAATAATACTAACTGGAAGTGCTATAACTGAGGCAGCATCCACCAATAAACTAGGACATAAGCCATCAGAACCAGCTGAGCTGTCCCTCTTAATACAACGCATAACTTCTCTACCTCCTTCGAGTAGTAGTCCTTAAGTACAGTTTAGGATTAACTGTAAAATCTTCAGTCAATCCCAAGTAGTTCACCTTGGACTGGTCACTAAAGGAATCAGGCAATGCAGTAAATTTCAAATTAAACTCGTTAGCTATCTTCAATGGACAAGACAACAAGTCACCGTTCAACCTCATTGAACCTGGTTGACAAACATTAGGCCTTATGAAATTGTTAATTGTTTTCCAAAAGTAGTAGCGTTAGATAACCCTTCACATTGTTTATGACTTATATAGTCTGTTTTAGCCTTCCTTATCTTAGCCTTACATTGGTTCCTTAAAGTCCTATACTCATGATAACCAGAAGCAGAATGGTTCATTTTATACGTTTTCAGGCCTTGTCTCGTTGTCTCATAAGTTTAATCAAAGGAGGTGTTAACCACCCATAAGTTTTCCCTCGGACCCTTCTTTAACAAGGGAGCTAACTGGTCCAAAACATGTGTAAACTCAGTAATGAAAAAATGCAATGCAGAATCCACATCAGGGATAGAATATAAAAAGACCAATCTATTTTACCCAACTCTGTACAAAAAGAATGTACATCAAATTTAGAAAAAATCAAAATCCTTATAATTGGCTTAGACTTTTCAGTCCCCATGTTTCCAAATACAGAAGACTGGTTGATGATCACTTAACGAATCAAAGGTCAAACCACATTTTATCACATTAATAGGTCTATTTGTTAATATCCAGTCCAGCAATGTGTGATTTCCTGATCTATTATTGTGTCGAGTGGGCAAAGTAATAATTTGTTGTAAACCAGACTGAGACAAGACCGTATTTAACTTTGTTATATCTGGACCCATCCAATTTAAATTAAAATCCCCCAATAGTATTAACTCTGTAGAAACCCCAGTATTCAAAGCATTTACAAGTTCTTTAAGCCTGATTTGCTACCATTAGGTGGAAGATATACACAACAAATAGTTAATTTTTTGACAAATCCCAACAATAACTGAATAGTAATATGTTCACAATATTCCAAATTACTGTTAAATATAGTGGTCTCATTTACCATTAATATTCCTTAACATAAAACAAAACCCCACCCCCTCTACCAGTGACACGATCCTTTCTAAAAAGTTTATAAGCAGGTATACAAAGTTCAGTATCAAGAACAGGTAAGGTTAACCAGGTTTCAGTCAGTGCCAGAACATCCGATTATATAAACTAATCCATGACTCCACCTCATGAAATTTAGATGTTAAGCTTAATACATTAAAATGCATAATTTTGAGGCCATATGAATGCTGCAAAAAAAATCACTATCTTCCATATCGTTTGCTAAAGGACCAGGGTTGCTTTCAACATTGCCAGATCGAATTAGCAAGAGAAAGCAATGTAACCAGGTTCTTATGCAAACAGGCAGAACACATTCCGTGTCTTATATTTCCTAACACTGTAACCCAAATTATAACACATGTTTAACCTTTACACCAAATAAGTGACTATAATTAGGAATAAACAGTTGAGTCTGGAACTCCAGAATCTGATTATTTTCATACGTTCTAAAGTCATTATTAACACACATAGAACAAAATAACCCATCAGTACACAAAACACAAAGTGTATAGGCTACACACAACAATATCCCTCTGTTAATCATAACTAATCTATAGGTACAAACCCAAAAGAAATGATTAACTCTAAGCAAGATATTACAAACTCTAGTAGCCCAGTCTGTCCCCGGTCTGACCTCGGTCAGACTCCTCTCTTCACTTTGCCGTCCCACTTAGCTGCTGCCGCTTTGACGCTGCCGCTGTGTAGAAGGCAGCCTTTATATTGAATTCCCCCTCCACTTCCAGAGCTGCCACCATCTGGAAAATGTGAGACCAGTACAGAATTCAATGAAAGCAGGTGATGGCAATAATGCTGCAAGCAGGTCAGGTACTGTGCTATTACCTAGCAACCCAAATCAGTCACAGCTCCACAGAACCTTAGCATATACAGTTCTCAACAACAGATGACTCATGTGCAGACTCAAACAGCAGTCTATGCAGCACACTTCAGGTCCTGTAGCAGCTTCAATGTGATTAAAGTTAAAATCAGTCTACGAGTTCATTATTTGCAGCAAAATGAAAAAAATAGGGTTTGAGTTCTAAAAAAGATTAGAACCCTAAAACTTTTTCCAAAGTTCTAGACTAGAACTAGAACCCAGAACTTCCAAGGGTTCTGACAACCCTAATCTGAACCAATCTACAGTATGTCTCTTCGTGTTCTTCACTGATCATTCTTCTTCAGGAGAAATAAGTTTACACAGTTTGGATGCTAAAAGAGCCCTTAGTTACTACATCGAGCATACCAAGGCTCAGAGGTTTGACTCCCTTCAGTTGTTTCTCACTTATGGGGAAGTGGGTAAGGGCAAATCTGCCACTAAGAGAACTATTGCCAGGTGGATTGTTTCTTGTATTCAATTCTGCTATGAGAAGCTAGGCAAAATATCTCCCTCAGGCCTGAGGGCTCATTCAACTAGATGTACAGCTGCTTCCCTGGCTGCGGTCAGGGGTATTCTTTTGCTAGAGATATGTAAAGCAGCCACCTGGAAAACAGTCCGTACATTTACCAAGCATTACTCCCTGGACAGCCAGGCTAGGAGTGATACTCGGTTTGGTACAGCAGTACTGTAGAGCCTATTCCCAAGGTAGGTTCGATTCCCTCCTCCATGGAGGTACTGCTTGGTAGTCTGCAATAATCAGAATACAGCAAGACTTCATGTTGTTTGAAGAAAAAATTACTCACCTTAGTAGTTATGTTTCTTCTAATGTAGTCTTGCTGTATTCTGACTTCCCTCCCTACCTCCCCTCTCAGAACCTGTTTTTGGGAAGTGGGCTGGCAGATGCAGTGTTGCACCCCAGGGGTGCATTTGGGTACTCCCTCCTTTTAGAGAGGGGGAGTGGGTTATATTATTAATTTAACAGTCTTAAGTTGTTCACTACCTGGTTTTTGACTTTGGATTTCTTGACTTGAATCTTTTGGGGATCCAAAATATTTGGTTGCCATTTGGCTAGTAAAGATTTTACAATTTCCACATAGTAGTTAGTTAGTACTAGCTTGTAAGAATCTGACAGTTGCGCTTCAAAGTGCAGCAGAGGTTTGAACCGAGCTCGGGCTCAACGTTCTATGCTCTGCATAGAAAATTAACCATCTACTCTCTGGGGCAGTTTGAGTGCTGGGGCAAACTGCAATAGTCAGAATACAACAAGACTCCATTAGAAGAAACATAATTACTAAGGTGAGTAATTTTTTCATTCAGTTGTGCAGTGATACAAAGTTAAGGATTGTACACGGCAAATGAGTGTGGTTCTGCATACGCTGAGCTAAGCTATATTTAAAGTATTGTGATGGCACTACGAGTGGTTTTAAGGATAACTTTACATGGCGCAAATTACCACATTTACAAAACAGGTTTCAACTTACTGTAGCATGCAGTATGGAGGACACAGCAACCTGTACAAAACCTCTGAGACTCAGAATGCATGGAAAAGCACAGAGATAGGTTGCTATGTCATAGTCCTTGCTGCAACTAGAACATTTGTGACTTGGGGTCAGACAAATTATTATGCATATTCTGACATGCAAATATATGGATTTTGTGCAGCACACCACATGCAAACTACAGTGTACTGAGTGACACAGATGTATATTATTGATACATGTTTTTACTTGTGAAAGTTAAAAAACTGCAAACACATACTATGGATATTGTTTTTTATATCATTAGACTTCACTGATGCTATTTTTTGTATCAATACTTAAAATTACATGTTTTTAACAAAATTAGATAATGTGTTACTTTATTTTTTCTGAATTTTGGTAATGCTACACATTATTTGTTAGAAACTGTGTAGGGAATTTTTCTTCACAGAGATGGTGGTGGAAGGCTGGAATGGCTTACCCACTGAGGGGATAAATGCTAGCAATGTGGCAATGTTTAAGGCTTGATGGTATATATTTAAAGGAATGTGGGTGGCTCAGAGAAACCTGGTCCAGAATAGCCAGCTGGCATTTTAGGACTCAGTAGGTAGGTAGGGTTAAGACAAACTGGATGGGCCTTGGGCTTTATTCTGTGCTTCACATTCTATGTTTCTATGACACTGAGGTAGGTTCAAGACAGTAGAAAGGAAAAGAGAGGTTAGCTGATTTGCTCGAGGTCACACAGTAAGTAAGCAGTAGTAGATCTCTAAGCTCAGAGTCCCGCAGTGTAACCATTAGGCTGCCTCCAAGCGTAAGCAAAGAGTTATTGAGGTTCATTTTTGAGACTCACACCTTTGTTCTTTTTTATTGAAGCTTTTATCCTAACCATCCTCAGCATAATTTTAGGCTGTTTCCATCTGTTGCAGTCCAGGTCTCCACTAACCCTGCTGCTGCTTCAATCTCTCCTCTACATTTTGTTCATCCAGGGGTTTCCAAGGGAAGGCTGTCCTCCCTGACCCATATCTGGATCCAGTTGGGAGGAAGGGGTTATGGTGTGGTGTCTGATTGTGCTGGCAGCCATCATCCTCTGTGAGGAGTAGTACTGGGATAATTACAGCACAAATTTTCTCCCAGAGTTCTCCCTCCTCTCTTTGGTGTAGGCATAGTCTTTTGCTGACCTCACATATGTACAGCATGTCCCTGTGAGAGGAACACGCTCCCTGTCCCCATGGCATGGGTCCTTGTAGACCAGAACTGACAATCAGTCCTCCCCAGCTGTGGTGCACAGCCAAGTGGCATCTGGCCCGTGTAGCTAGCCTCCTGATGTAAGCAGCCTGAGTCTGCTTCCAAACCCAGGTCCCCTGCATACGTTTACTACCGTTGGGCCATCTGGGTGGCCTCACACCTCTGCTCTTTGACTGTGATAACCAGTATGCAGGTTGTAAGCCAGGAGGTTTTGGAGGACTTGACCCCCAAAAAAGAGTAAAACAAAACAAGCAATATTGGCTCAGCCAGATCTTCCGGCAGAGACAGCATGACTTCTTTCTCCAGTTCATCTACATTTCTCCATGAAAAGGAGACAGGCTTCACTGTGTGCTATTTAACATCGTAATCAGCATGGAAGGTATTTGTCGATGTTCTTCCTAATCCTTCTGTGGGAGTTTTGTCTCCTGAGATTGTACTGAAGTGTTAGAATGATTAAGAGGTTTTTGTGCACACTGAGCTGTAGTCTCCAAGGCACAGTAACTCTCTGCTAAAGAAATCAATCCTCACACAAGTCTTGGCAGACAGTGCAAGAACACATCAAGAAGGTTTTCTTTCTCCACAGCTATATACATTCCAGTTCTGCACATTTGAGAGAATAACAGTAGATACAGTTTATTTAAAAAAATAAAAAGATCAGTATACCTAGTAGAGAGCTGTGCTAAATGGTCATACTTATAACCTCCTAACATTTTCAGGTTTAAATGAAGAACTTTTATAAAGATTTTAAAACACATTCTGGGTGTCCAGTGCACAAAGGGATTTGCTGTCAAATGTCACACAGATGGTTGGAGGGAATAGGGCCAGGGCTGAATTTGACAGTGAGCGCAGGGATGCAGAATTTGTACCATTGCAATTCTTGATCATGTCTGCAGATCATGGAGAGAAGTCAAAGAGACAAGTCTGTGTCTCTCAACTGGAAAACCTGAAAATTGTGAAAATAAATCACAAAATGTATGTACTAGAAAGAGCTGTGTTTTGCTGCAGAATCACAGTTTTTAATAAATATTGCTGTTCAACAGTAGTTGCAGCAAGCTTTAAGAAGCACCAGTGTGTGTAACATTCTCATTTGTATAGAAGGGGAATACTCACTTAAACAGTTCCACTTGAATTTTATAAACTTCACATCCTGGATTCAAATCTAAGCTAAAGCCCTTATTTCTCTTTTCTGTTTGTTTGGGATATGGATATATATATATATATATATATATATATTAATATTATAGCGGAATGGTAGTGCCACTATAGTTAGGATTGTGCAGTCATTTCTATGTTAAATCTCATATTTTGCACTTTAATAACTTTTGAACCATTTGTCCGATTTGCCTGAAATTTGGAAAGTTCAAAGATCTACCATAGTTCTCCGGGTCTGGAAATTTTCATGAAGGTCGGATATGTGTATATTATATACACATACATACATACACACACTGCACTTTTTTGAATAATGAACATGAATTACAATGCAAGATAAAACTATGGGAACAAAATCGCAAGAGTGCAAAGGAATGGTACAGTATAATAGCTAATACAAAACAACATAAATTAGGGTACATAAATGAAACAAAACAAACAGTACGGTTAAAATCAAATATTTCCATCGGGATAGACAGAAGACATTACAAATCCTCTGAATTATGGAGAGGCCAGTCACCCCAGGCTAATACAGACAGAGGAGTCCTTCAGGTATTTCCAAAAGTACTTTTTAAAGAGCTGGCGAGAGGAGGTGCCCCGGACAGATATAGAAAGGGATTTCAAAATCCTGCGGGCATAAAGCTGCAAAAGCCTGATGTCACCCATGGTAGTCTGAGTTTTAGGCACCATAAGCAGGGACTGGCTAGTAGAACTTAGGGGGTAACCAAAGTTAGCAACCTACAAGTTCTCAACAAGGACTGTGGGGGGGGGGGTGGCAATCTTCAGTAACTTATTTACTAAACACCCCAACACAAAGCCATAGGCTTTTGGGGAGGGGGGGACAGCCAACCAAGTTTGTAGAGTGTGAAATGACAAATGTTATTATAAACTGCATCCCACTTAGACAAGAGGGACTTGGCAGCATTGGTGTAGGTAATTAGTCTATAGTTAAGAGAGGGAAGAAGCACACCCTTAGCAAGGGCCAGACGAGAGGCAGGTGTAAGAAAGTATTTGGCTCTGTAAGCCATACCAAGCTTCCTGTTTATAGCTCTGCATACATTAGTAATATGCAAGGTAAGGGCCAGCTGGGGGTCAAGTGTTGTGCCCCAAAGTTGGGGCCGGGGGGCACTACATAGAAATGGGAACCCTTCACCCGAAATGGGGATTTTGATTTATTTTTCTGCTTCTCAATTTTCCCATTCCTTCCCCCCCGCCTGCTATGCCCACAGACCCCCACCCCAACCTTTGTTCTCTTCGCAACTTATATCACAGTGGGGGAGCCAAGGTCAGAACTCAGCCCTGACCAGAGAGCCTCCCTCCAGGCAAAGTAGTGCCTAATCCCTGGGTCTGCTAGGCAGGACCTTCACACCCTCTGAAAGGGCCTAGGGAGTGGCTTGAAGGGCAGTTTCAGCTTGGCTGGCAGGGTAAAGGATGCAGGGAGCACAGACATGTAATATACCTGTGGTGGGCCTGTGACTTCTCTGGCATCACTCCACTCCAGCGCGAGTCCAGCAGGAGCAGCAGTGGTTGAGTAGGAGTGTGGCTCCCTGACATGGTCCGTTCTCTTGAGCCTGGTGGCAGCATCTATTGGCCAGGTGGGAGTAGTGGCTCCCCAACATGGCTCATTCAAACAACATGAAGTCTTGCTGTATTCTGAATATTGCAGTGATCACCAACCTTTGAACTGCCCTGGAGAACAAAGAGTTAACTTTCCATGCAGGGCATGGAATGCTGAGCTCGAGCTCAGTTGAAGCCTCTGTCTGCTGTTGTTTAAACTCCAACTGTCAGATTCTTTACTCCGCCTCACTGAAGAGTCGCTCCGGAGATTTCTCCTTCACTTGGTTCAAAAAAGTCGGTTAAAATGTCGTTTTTTCGCCCGGTTTCTACTGAAATTCTGCTACTGAACCTGTTGGTTTAAGTCTCTGTCTGTGGTACCGTGAGTACTAGATAGGTTTTGTATTAGTTTCTGTGTGGAACTTGTAAACATTGGATTGGTTTGGTTTGAACCGATCAGGTTTGTGTTTAAAAAACTTCTGTAATTAAGAGTGTGATAACCGGTCCGTATCGGTTCTAAAAAAGACGGATTTCATTCGTTTTTTCCAAGACCATGTTACAGTCAGGAACCGATAGGGTGTCTTGCGCTCACGGATTGCCGTAAAAAGGGTAAGATGTGGTTAGGACTGGCTATGTCTGAGAAACCCAAGAGAAAAACCGGCCCACTGGGTTTCAGCATTGTAGTGTGTGTGGAAGCCTTTGCTATGGCTGATCCCACACCACCTATGTTTATTGTCTGGGGTTTGACCACCTCAATTCAGACTGCTAAATTTGTAAAGGTTTCCCAAAGCTACCCTGGATAAGATAGTAGGTAGACCGGAGGAAAGGAGGCCGAGAAGTCCACTGACCTGGATGGCCAGCGCAGTTCGGTTCCGACTGAACCAGAAGGAGTGCCCTCTGACCAGGGCGAAACTTCTTCGGGCAAAAGAAGAACCGATTCTGAGGAGTCGGTTCTGGTTAAAAGAAAGAAAAGGGAAAAATCATCCAGTTCGGATCCACAAGTTCTTTCTCCGACCACTGATGAAATAGCCAAAGCGATAAGGATAGTGCAATTGCTAACTTCGGTTCCGTCCGAACCGGCACCATCTGTCAGGGGCTCAGTTTGGTCGGTTTCCGGTTCCAGATTATACTTTAGAAGAATTTTATGAACCGGAGGAGGAGGAGGGAGAGTATGAGGATAATGATGATGATGGTGATTATGAAAGTCTGGATGTGCCTATTGACCCCGACATCTCTCCAGACAGACCTTCAGGTGTTTCTCCTCATAGGCTTTCTGAGTCCCCTTCCCACTTTATGTTTTACAAGAAAGTGGCTGAAACCCTCCAGCTTCCAATGGAAGAAGCAGTAGAGGATCAGGAGGAGCCTGATTTTGTTGAGATGATGGACATCCCAGAGTCCAGGAGATTGTCTGTCCCCCTCCATAAATCTTTTGGGAAACAGACATTTAAAATTCTAAAAACTCCTAATTCCATACCTCCTGTGGACAGAAGAATGGACAAGAGGTATACCCTTTCAGGCTCGGACACGGAGTTCCTTTCCCAGCAATGCACCCATGTTGGGGTAGTGCAGGCTGCTGCCTGTGATAAGGCAAATATTCCCTTGGCTTCCCACCCCCCAGATAAGGACTCCAGGAGGACTGATGCCATGGCAAAGATGCAGTACATGGCAGCATCTTTGGGACTCAGGCAGGCCAACTATATGGCCTACACAGCTAGATACCAGAAGTTCAGGTGGGAAACTGCGCTGGGTCTAGCTAAACAGGTGCCTGACCAGCTTGCCAAGGAGCTGGAGCTGGTGGCTGCGGATGGGATTGAGGCATCCAAGGTGCAATTTCATTCTGCTGTAGACTCCAATGATGTTTCATCTAGAGTCATGGCTACATCTGTGGCCCTTTGGAGGATGGCTTGGCTCAGATGTACTAGCCTATCACAGGATACCCAGGCTAAGGCCATGGATTTCCCTGTTATTGGTAATTCTCTGTTTGGGGAGCAGACAGAGAACTACATGAAGAAGATGGATGAGTATAGGACCACCTACAGGAGTGCTCAGGCCAAAGAAAGGTAAGCCACTCCTCAGAGGCAGCATTCCAGGGGCAGGGGCAGGCCCTTTCAAAGGCCCTTTTACCAAGCCCAGGCCTCCTCTTCTGCTTATGCTCAGAGGGGGTTCTTTAGAGGGAGAGGCAGATGGGGTATGAGCAGGCCTGCTTTCACCCCTCAGCCTAAAGCCCCTGCCAAGCAGACACTCTGATGGGTCTGCCCAGGCCGATTCTCCAATACCTGTAGGGGGCAGGCTGGCTTACTTTGTCCAGGACTGGAAGTCTTTAACATTAGACAAGTGGGTCCTAGAAGTAGAAAGCCAGGGACTGGTTCTCAGCTTCAGAAAATTTCCCAAGATGAGAACCAGATCCTTTCCACCTGCAAATCCATCAGAGACCCTTGCCCTTAGAGGCAGAGGTTTCTTCCCTCTTGGCTCTCAGAGCCATAGAAAGGGTCCCTACCCTACACAGGGCAAGAGATTGTACTCCAGGTACTTCCTAACCCCCAAAAAGACAGGAGAATGGCGGCCCATCCTGGATCTGAGATATATAAACAAGCACCTTTTAAAGCCAAAATTCAAAATGGTGACTCTGGGAATAATTCTGCCCTCTCTAAGGCCAGGGGACTGGCTAGCCTCCCTGGACCTCAAAGATGCCTATTTTCACATTCCCATCAGCTGCTCCCACAGAAAGTACCTCAGGTTCGAGTTGCCCTCAGGCCACTATTAATTCAGAGCAATGCCCTTCGGCCTAACATCAGCCCCAAGGGTGTTCACAAAGTGCCTGGCAGTAGTAGTTGCTTTCCTAAGGAGGAAAAAAAGATCTCCATCTTTCCATACTTGGACGACTGGCTCATAGTGGGTCAGTCTCCAGACCAAGTCAAGTCACATCTTCAAATAACTCAGCAACTGCTCACTTCCTTAGGATTCCTCCTAAACCTTCCAAAGTCAGTTCTCGAGCCAGTACAGCTCCTCATCTTTTTAGAGGCAGAGCTGGATACAATAAGAGCAAAAGCCTTCCTTCCCCTGGACAGGGCAAGGACCCTTATAGAACTGGCCTCTTCTTTCACCCTTCAGGTGTCTCGACCAGCAAGGCACTTCCTGCAGCTCCTGGGCCACATGGCAGCCTCTACAGCAGTGGTCCGGGGGCAAGATTCCAGATGAGGGACATTCAGTTCCACTTGAGAGCCTTCTGGTCCCAAAGAAAGGATTCCCTTACCAAACTAGTCCCAGTGACTCGAACCCTGATCCAGGCTTTGCAATGGTGGCAGGATCAGAACAATTTAAGACAGGGAGTTCCCTATGTCACTCAGTCTCATTCACTAATCTTCACCACAGATGCCTCCCTCTTGGACTGGGGAACCCACTTGGGGGATCTTACCACCCAAGGGCTGTGGTCACCTAAAGAATCTCTGCTCTTGGAACTCAGAGCAGTGTTTCTGTCACTGCAAGCTTTTTCCAAATCTGTACAGAACAAGGTGGTCCAGATCAGGACAGACAATACCACCACAATGTGGTACATCAACAAGCAAGGAGGTACTTGGTCTATGGCCTTGTGCACAGAAGCAATAAAGTTGTGGTCTCTGGCCTATTCCCTGCAAACCTCTCTGATAGCAGTTCACCTCCCAGGGAAGGACAATGTCCTAGAAGATGCTCTCAGCAAGATATCTCAGGGCCACCACGAATGGTCCCTAGATCCCCTAATTTTGAAAGTGATTTTCTCCAGATGGGGCACTCCACAGATAGATCTTTTTGCAGCCCCAGACAATCACCAACTTCCTTTCTTCTGTTGCAGACCCCCAGTCTTGGGCTCAGTCCCCCGGATGCTCTGGTTCTGAACTGGGAAGGGAAGTTCCTGTATGCTTTTCCCCCCTTCCCTCTCCTGTTCAAAGTGCTAGCCAAGATCAGGTCTCAACCATGCAAAGTGATTCTGATTGCTCCAGACTGGGCCAGACAGCCCTGGTACCCACTGTTGCTGTCCTTAGCAGTCCACCTTCCCCTGTCTCTTCCCAGGAATTACAACTTGTTGACATCCTCTCAGGGAAGGATTTGGTATCCGAACCTCAAATCTCTCAATCTCAAGGCCTGGCTCCTGAAGAGTTAGAGTTTGCTGATCTGCACCTCTCTCAAGGGGTTCTGGATATCCTTAAGGCTTCTAGAAAGCCTTCCACCAGAAAGACTTACAACTCCAAATGGAAAAGGTTCACTATTTGGTGCTCTAATAAGCATATTTCTCCAGAATCTGCTGGGTTGCCTACAGTCCTGGACTATATGGTCCATCTTAATGGCTTAGGACTTAGGCCAGCTACACTTAAAGTGCATTTGGCAGTTGTTTCTGCCTTCTTGTCAGTAGGCAAACCCTCTCCTCTTTCAACCCATCCTGTGTTCTGTAAGTTCTTCAAGGGATTGCTGCACACCAATCCCCCCTTTAAGGACCCTGCTCCTGCTTGGGACTTTAATGTTTGCATTGCTTAGCATATGCAACCACCCTTTGAGCCTTTGTCCTCTGCAGAGCTTAAGTACTTGACTTGGAAAACTGTGTTTTTGGTAGCCATTACCTCTGCTAGGTGTATCAGTGAATTGCAAGCCCTGTCAGTGGAGCCTGATTTCATCTTTTTCCATAGAGATAAAGTGGTCCTAAGAACTAACAGGAAGTTTTTGCCTAAGGTGGTTTCAAATTTCCACCTTAATCAGTCTATGTCTCTCCCTGTTTTCTTCACTGACCATTCCTTCTCTGGAGAGAGGTGGTTGCACAGCCTGAATGTAAAAACGGCCCTTAGCTACTACATAGAGCGCACCAAGGGTCACAGGTTTGAGTCTGTTCAGTTGTTCCTCACTTATGGAGAGGTCGGTAAGGGCAAACCTGCCACTAAAAGATCTATTGCCAGGTGGATTGTCTCTTGTATACAATTCTGCTATGAAAAGTTAGGTGAACCCACCTCAGGCCTGAGGCTCACTCTACTAGAGGTACAGCTGCTTCCTGGCTGCCAGGAGATATTCTTATCTTAGAAATCTGTCAAGCAGCCACCTGGAAACAGTCCATACATTCACCAAGCATTTCTCTCTGGATATCCAGGCTAGGAGTGATGCTCGGTTTGGCACAGCAGTACTTTAGAAGCCTTTTCCCAAAGTAGGTTCTGTCCCTCCTCCATGGAGGTACTGTAGTAGTCTGTAATAGTCAGAATACAGCTAGACTTCATGTTGTTTGAAGAAAAATTACTCACCTTAGTAATGTTGTTTCTTCTAATGGAGTCTTGCTGTATTCTGACCTCCCCGCCTCCCCTCTCAGAACCTGGTTTTTGGGATGTGGGTGGGCAGGAGCAGTGCTGGCACCTAGAGGTGCCCCTTTTTCACCCTCCTTTATTTTGGGTGTGTGTTGTGTTTTGTTTTTTGGGTTTCCTGATTTGAGTCTTTGCTTTGAAAAAAGAAAACCCCTTTTTTAACAGATTTAGTTGCCAGTTGGCTAGTGTGAGTTTTACAATTTCCACATAGAATGCCTAGTGAGTATAGCTCATAAAGCTCTGACGGTTGGAGTTTAAACAACAGTAGACAGAGGCTTCAACCGAGCTCGAGCTCAGTGTTCCATGCCCTGCATGGAAAGTTAACTCTTTGTTCTCTGGGACAGTTCAAAGATTGGTGATCACTGCAATAGTCAGAATACAGCAAGACTCCATTAGAAGAAACAACATTACTAAGGTGAGTAATTTTTTCTTCTCCTCCCTCAGAGTCTGCAACAGTGGCAGTGAGGACAGTTCTCCAGGATGGATCCAGGCATTCGGCAGTGATTTTGGTCCAGGTAGAATCACATGTGGCAGACCTTTTAGTTCCACTGCCCCAGTCCAGGGAGCAGCTGAAAAGCCAGGTGGGAGCGCAGCACCCCGGCCACGTCTTCAAACCTCCCCACAGCAGCAGAAGCAGTCCAGAGCCATGTTAGAGAGTGGGCTGTGTGTCAATCTCATACCACGGGCACTGGGGAGAGGGGCGGGGGAAGGGCAGAGAGAAGTGGGCTGATGGCCCCTAATTGAGAAGGAGGAGCAGACCAGGGGCACAGTGGGATTAGAGCCCTGCATTTTTGACTTGCACCAGTTGGCACTGAGAAAATAAGAGGGAGAGGCATGGGGCTTAAAGCCCCCTTTGCGTAAATTCATGCCACAAGTGCTAGGCAGGGCCAGGGAAACAAGGCCCATAGGGGAGGAGCTAGCAGCAAGAGTAAGGCCCTCGTACCTATTAATTAGAGGGCTAAGATGGACAAGACCCTACACAATGCATAGTGGCATGATTAATATTCATAAGGGAGGTGGGACCAGGGCAGACAGTCCCATAAAACCAGGCACAGAGGCTGGTATTAGTATTAATGAAGGGGGGTGGCTCTGCAAAAACAGCCTAAACAGGATAAGGTACTTAAAGGCAAAACTCCCTCTAGCAGGGTTCTTCTGTTTTCTGTTCATCCAGGGTATGCCCCATTATGGCCTGTTTATAAAAAGCTGTTTGTGGGGTCAATTCCAGTTTGCTGATCAGCCAACACACCACAAAGCCCAAGCTTGGTTCATCAGTTGTCTTTTGTCATCTTGGCAAAGTGCATACAAGACTTGGGCTAAAAGGGGTTAACCCCCCGTTATTGTTTGGCCAATTGTTGGTCCCGATTCTATCATTTTGTGGCTTGTTCTATTATCTTGTAGCACCACAGAAAAATAGTTGTCTTCTTGTTCTTCTTGTCCCTTGTAAATAAACCTTTTATATCTTGGCCCCTGAGTAAGCTTCCTGCTTCTCCTTCCAGATTCATTTGGCCTATACTGAATTTTTAGGGAGTCATGAACCCCATTCCACCAGAGCTTCAGCCCCCTACACAAGGGTGACATCAAGGTACTTAAAGGAAGAGGTAGCAGTCAAGGGCAAGCCATCAGAACTGGACACTACCAGAGGCTCAGGGCAGGACCTGATTTTTGTATGGAAGCCAAAAAGCATTGTTTGGGTTTTCTTTATGTTGAGGAACAGCTTATTAGCAGATAGCCAGGAATGAATTAGGTAGAAATTCTCATTTAATTGGGAGTTGATTATCTTAATATTATGGGAGCTCAACAAGAGCAGCAGATCATCTGCAAATAAGGTACAGCTGTGCTGCAGTTCATCTGTATGCCGGGGAGGTCATTTACAAACAAAGAGAAGAGAATGTAACCAAGGACTGAGCCTTGGGATACTGCAACTAAACAGAAATTGGACCAGCTGCTGTCTGTTGTGTGAGAAGCTGGCAAACCAGGCAGTTGAATGATCAAATACTCCAAAAGAATGTAGCCTTATACAGAGAAGCATGTTATCCACCAAATCAAAAGCTTTGGATAGATCAGTAAAGATAACTTCAGTCAGCTTGCTCTGGTCCCTGGCCACCCTAATGTCTGAAGTGACTTGGGTAAGAGCAGTGGAGGTAGAATGCCCCCCGCTGGAAGCCATGTTGTGGCTGAGTTATTAAATCATGGGTATAAAGATAGTCAGTGAGTCGGGATGCAAGAATTTTCTCCAGAGGCTTACTAAGGGCATATAGAATGGATAGTTATAGGGTGGTGGTTGGCAATGCATTTTGAGTCACCTTGTTTAAAGACTGGAACCACTCGCTCAGCCTTCCAGACATTGGGTACAATGCCATTACGCAAAGACATATTGAGTATGTGTGTGATTGGCAGTGCTAGAGATGGAGCACCAAGACACAGGAGCTTAGGTTCCAGGTTGTCATGACATGGACTACAGTGGAGTGAGAGAGTCTCCAATAATCTACAAACCTTGCTGGGAGTCTCAGTAGTAAAGCAGAAGGAGGGATGGGGCACCAATGAGGTAATGGAGAGCATGCTAACTTGGCATTCAGGACCAGAGAACAGGGAGGTGAGGGCAGAGAGTTCAAAGAGCTGTTATTGAAGGCATTAGCTACAGTATAGTGACAGGTTGTTATGATTGACTGTCTCCATCAATGAGCATGTAATTTATTTGGAAATTTAGAGAGCCCCCAGTAACATTTTGAATGTTACACCAGAACCTTCTTGCGTCTTTAGAAGTAGTCAGAAGAGAGGACCTAAACAATCCACTCTTAGTGGAGCAGATAGATGTCTTACATATGTTTCTAAGCCACATGTATTCAATAAGGTCAGGTAGAACTTAGGGGGCCTTATATTTGACCTAACATTTGTCTCTGGTTTTCATGAGAGTGAGCAGATCACTATGAAGCCATTTGGTAACAGTACTAAAAGGAACATGTTTATCCTGTAGTATGGAAAAAAATAGCTATAAAGTAAGTCAGAGCATTAGAGGTATCAGCAGTATGCAATATGGAAGACCACTCAGTGTGTCCTAGATCATCAAGCAGGGAGCAAGAGTCAAGCTTTGAAAGGTCTGTAAGTAGAATAACCTTGGCAGGAATTTTAGGCATAGAGACTTTCCAGGCACAATGGATGGGGGTATGGTCAGAAAGGCACGGAGTCATAATGTTGTGGTAAAAACTGTGCATACATAGAAGAGTACAGACACAATGGTGTGCACTCCAACAGCATCAGGACAAACTCCTGACCCAAACAACAAGCACACATACTGTTGGACTCTCTTTCTTTATGCGGCAGGCTTCTCCATGCCTCCTTGGAGTAATATAATCCAACCCGAGCCGTGGACTTGGGGAAAGGGTAAATATCTGAGCTGGGAAAAATCTTGTTTAAAAAAAAAAGCATTACAGTAGGACCTGGGGAGAATCGAAATGCAGCCCAAGTCCCCACTGCTGCTGGAGACAGGTGCTCTAGCCACTCTACCATGTGAGTGACTCGGCCAAGCACCACCCCAGCAGTGACCTTCAGGTTTCATCAGACAAGCCTATAGCAACAGATGTATCAGTTCTTGCCATACGCTTTAGAACCTCATGTGGCTGTAGAGCCATTCATGCTTCTTACAGTGCGATATTGCATGAGCAGTTTTGACCGTGCTATAGTGACCCAGTACCAGTCAGAAATGTAGCCAGGAAAGGTGCCAGACAGAATCCTTTTGGCCCCATTTGTCAGGATCCAATCAAGAAGATTATGTCCCCCCCCCCCATAGTCTGGGAGTTTGGTGGGAGCAGTAATGAGCTGTTTAAAACCAAAGCCAGCGAGCAGGGAACACATTATCTATTACTCGTTTTTCGGATGAGACATTAAACCGAGGTCCCATCTGCCTGGATTGGTGGTAGTTCAGTTGGATGCTAAAGATCCCATGGCACTTATCGAAAAGCATAGGGGTGATTTTATTCAACTAGAACATAATAAAATATTATACAAATGTCACATTATATAAAAAGGTAAACAAAAGTCATACAGTTACAGGAAATCCAGTGCTCTAAAACACATTCAAAAAAAACCCCATAGCCCAAAACAAAAAAAAACTCTTAGCCTACAATACCATATATACTTGTTCCTAGTCTTATTAATGGTTATAACACTCCCTTTATTTATATTTAATAATATGTGAAAACCCTTTCCACCATAATTTAACTTTCCCCACATTATACAATTGCTTATCCTTTAAATATACTTTTTGCAACTCCTTTGAGACATATATACTAAACCCGTCAAAAGATGTTTTCTTTTGATACAGAAGTCATTGACATCTTACCTGCCAGAGGCAGAATCGTAAACAAGCCAGAAAAACCCACAGTGTACCTTTTTCATAAATCTTCAACCTGGGAGAAAATTTCCCTATTATTAATATATCATAAGACAGATTGTCTAACCAAACCATCGACCATTTTTTCCAGATATGACCACAATGCTTTAGAATAAGAACAACACAGAAAAAAATGTTCTATCGTTTCCTCTGGGTTAATGCATTCCATATAAGGACAATTCCTCTCCTCCTTGGCCTTGTATTTTGCAGTCCCTCTAATGTTTAAACACTCATATATGATTAGCCACTGCACTTCCCACATATATTTAGGCAATCTAGGATTATTAAGCTGATCCAGAATATTAGGGTTCCAAGCCTCTGGGCAGTTTTTAAACCCAGGGTTTAAAGGATAAATCTGAGATAGTACTGCATTATAAAGATTTCGAGATGTGCTTGAACTAATCAGGCTTTTAGTCATTTGCCATTTATATAGCTTTTGAGCCGCAGGCCTAAAATAGACCGGTATATGGATATGGGGATTTAGTTTTGGAGCACAATTCAACCAGGCTGACAAATATCTTCCTAAGATTTTCTTAAACCATAATCCCTCATTATTATCTGGAAAAGTGAGACTTAATTTTAAGGAATGGGAGAAAAACAAGGTAAAACAGAATACAACTGGGCCAACCATTTCTAAACCCCCTTTGTTTCTTTTTAGATAAGTGTAACATTGTTTTACTGGGTTCAATCTATTGCCCCATGACATCTGAAAGCAAATGCTATAAAGTTTTGTTTCAAATTGAGATTGAAGGAGAAAAATTAAAGCCACGTACTGTAGACAGGGCAAAATAAATTGCTTTAGAATACAAATTTTTTTGAGTTTTGTAAATCGGAACTGTTTCCATCTAGACAGTTTTAATTCCACTTTTTTAAGCACCCCCTTCCAGTTAACCTCAGGGAGATAGATGTTGAGACCCAAAAACTATACCTAAAATAGTGAGTGGTTCATCTGATATTGTAATATTCTTGTAATGGTGGGGGCCCTGAAAATTACCTCCTATCAGTAACCCTCTAGATTTGGAATTATTCAGTTTTGCATTGGAGACACTCACATACTGCTGAAATTCTTTAAAAAATACTCCAATTTGCTCCGACTGCTTAAAAAAAAGACATACATCATCTGCATATGCCTGAACTGTTAAAAATGTATCTGTCCATGGAATACTAAAACCTTCCCATTTAGGGATTATACTTAATGCTCTAATTAGGGGTTCTAAAGAAAAAATATATAATAGCGGACTTAAAGGGCAACCTTGACGTACCCTAGTTCTGATACTAAATCTTCTCCCTATTGTGTTTTTGATTACCAGATATACTTTATATGATTTATATAGTGATTTAATAGGTTTGATTGTTTTCCCCAGAAATCCAAAATATTCCTGAGTTGTAAATAAAAATAAATGATTAACCCTATCAAATGCTTTTTCAAGATCTAGCGAAAGGAGACATCCTGATTTCCCAGTTACTGACAAATACTCAATTAAATCATGTATAGTTGCTAAAGCTGACTGGATCCATCTATTATGTAATCCACAAAACTGCATCGGTAAAATAATTTTATTTGCTATATTTTTAATTCTATTATTAAGTAGGGAAGTAAAAATGTCATAGTCAGAGTTTAACAATGTAATTGGTCTCCAGTTCCTAATGTTACATTTGTCTCCAGATTTGAAAATGTAAATCTGTAGCCCCTCAGTAAACCACTCTGGGATAGGATCTTCTACCAAAAATCTATTAAATACTGATTGTAGACCTAGTACTAATTCTTCCTGAAAAGTTTTGTAACAGAGGTTGGATAAACCATCTAAGCCAGGAGAGATATTGTCTTTTAAGCCATTAAATACTGCTTCTATTTCTTGTAGGAAAAAGGTTTCTTAATATTGGAAATCATGGATAGATCCCATGGAAGGGAGGGGGCCTAAATAACCTTTTATATCCTGGCAAGAGGGGTTCAATGGTGGCCGTAAATCTTGAAAATGTAAATCAATAATAGTATTAATGGAATCCACATCCTCTATTCTACTGTTATTATGCTCCTAACACTCTATAGAAACAGAGTCTCTAAGAGTTTTGCATAACACATAAGGGTCACCTACAACAGATTTCTTTAAATGTTTATTAAGAAGAGCTTGAAGTGTCCTAGCTCTATCATATTGAAATTGCCACATCTGCTGTTTTAATGTATCTATCTGTACAGAAAAAATCCTGTCTATAGGTGTTAACAACAGAAATTAAGTGTTACAATTGAGATCTCAATTTTAAATAGGAAAAAAAATTAGAATTCCTTTGACGTGTCCCATAGCTTTTAAACCATTTTATACAATCATATTTAGTTTCCCTCCACCATACCCCAAGATCAGAATACAAGAAAGCTACTAATAACCAGGCTTTAAGAATCAGTTTTACTGAATTTATGACTATCTTGTCTTGCAAAACAAAAGTATTTAACTTCCATCTTTTCCCCTGACCCTTTTGTTTAACAATATTACCCACCTCCACTTGAATCCGCAAGTGATCCGAAAATTCTACTGGGACTGACAGAAAGGATGTAACAGGGAGTTCTTTAGACGTGAAAAGATAGTCTATTATAGATCCAGCTCTCCCCTTAAAAAAGGTACAACCAGAGTCATTTTTATCTAACCGGTTACATGTATTCTATTCTGCAATTTGCACTATTGTCTTCAAACAGTTGGAATCACAATATATTTTCTTAGCAGAACTGCCCTTTACATTTAAACTACAATTAAAATCTTCTCTCCAGAGAATGTATAATGAGGTGACCAAATATGGCTGAATATCCTTCATACAAGCAATTCTGGCTGCCTTTGTCTGGGGGTTCTAGATACTGATAAATCTATACATACTAGATTTCCATTTCCCATCAATAATTAAAACCTTACCTGGGACTAGGTCAATTAGTTTATATAGAATAAATTGGAAAGAATTGAAAAGTATCCCAATACCATTGGCCTTCTCTCTACCAAAGGACCAATAGGAAGGTCCCCACGGCCAATCTTTTTTTAAAGGATAAAATTTGCTCCTTAATGAACATCCAAGTTTCTTGCAGAAAACAGATGGAAATGTTCCTGTCATGCACAAGTTGAAAAACTGCCTGTCTTTTAGCACTATTTAAAATGCTATGTGTATTGAGAGAGCCCTAAAGACTTCCAACCATAAAACCCAGTTAGAAAAAAAAAACTAATTTTTTCTTCTTTTCTTTATACACTTCAGCAGGGATACCAAGGGTGTCCTGAATAGATCTCTGAGAATCAGAGTCCCCCACCTCCATTTCTGAATCTCCCCCAAGCAGTAAAAAGAGCAGTATATAAATTTTGGGTTTCAATTGGCTCAATTGAGGGGAGTGCAGTTGTTTTCAGGTTTCTACTTGACCTTCTTGGTGGTACTGGGGACTGTTGAGTAGAAACCTCTGCAGTTTTTTCTTCTGGATCCACATAGCAAACTGGCTCCATCAGATCAGATTTCGCTACCGTTACATCAATAATAGTTGTTTTTTGTTTTAACTCAGAAGATGGGGTCAGGAGGACAAGTAGTGATAGCCACAGTTTGGGTGTCCACTACTCTGGGGGGTAAGGGGGGGGTTCCAAATTAATAATATTACTACTTGTATTCTCCACAGCTTCCTGGGCCTGCTGAATTAACAAGTCGGGGCTCCCACACATGGCCTTGTTCTTAGCAGCCCATGGGCATTCCCTTAAAGCATGCCCATATTCTTCACAGAGGTCACATCTTGTGTGGTTGGCACATTGCATTGTGACATGTCCCACTTCCCCACAATTATCACATCTAGGCTGGTCACAGGTGCTGGAAAGATGTGTTTTAGCACCACATTTATAACAGGCCCTTGGCTGGCCACTGTAAAAACATACCCCTCTGTCCTTCCCCAATAAAAAAGAATTAGGAATATAGAAACATAGAAACATAGACTTTGACGGCAGATAAGGACCACTTGGCCCACCCAGTCTGCCCATTTCCCTACCTACTGGATAAGCTGCAGATCCTAGTTAACCAACAGCCTATTTCCTGCAACCCCCCACTATAATTGCCTTATGTCTGTCCCATGCATGTTTGAATTCCTCCACTGTTTTAGACCCCACGCCCTCTCCAGGAAGGTGGTTCCATGCGTCCACCACTCTCTCTGTGAAAAAGAATTTCCTCACATTACCCCTGAGCCGTCCCCCCTCTAACTTTAAATTGTGCCCCTTGTTCTTACAATCTCTTTTTCTGAAAGATGCTACCCTCCTGGACTTTGTTGATTCCCTTGAGGTACTTAAAAGTTTCTATCATGTCCCCCCTGTCCCTCCTTTCATCAAGGGTATACATATTAAGCTCTCTCAGTCTGTCTTCATATGGTTTCTGATGTAGACCCCACACCATTTTAGTTGCCCTCCTCTGGACTGCTTCCATCCTGTTTATGTCCTTGCGTAGATGAGGTCTCCAAAACTGCACGCAGTACTCCAGATGGGGTCTCACCAACTGCCTGTATAGAGGGATAACCACTTCCCTTTTTATGTTTGCTTGCACGCATGTGCAAGAAACATAGTGCCTTCATCGGAATTTGGAGGTGTGTCACCTCCTCCTCCAATTCAGTCAGTGGGCTGGCAGGCATGGCCCCTGTAAGCCAATGCATTTGGAGCTTGTATGGCCGCTCCAAAATGTAGTGCATCTGATTGAAAGGGAGCTACGCTTGGTGAGCACCGATAAGATGTCGGCTGCTCACGCTACTCCCATGCACAGACAGGCGTCGCGCCCCGTGCTGTATAGTAGACAGGTGCCCAATCCCGCTGGCTGAGCTGCGTCCCCCACCCCCAGTTGTAGGTGCCACACTGGGAGCCCACCCCAGCGTGGCAAGCACTGTGCTCTCTTGGCGGCGGGGTGCCCAACCTCCATCGGCTGAATGCCCCCCAAGTCCTTGTGCCACGCTGGGAGCCCCACCCAGCGTGGCAAATGTCCCACGACGCCTTTTTGTTTTTTCTGTAAAATAAAACTGTCTCCGCGGCGCTGCCTCTCAACCCACCTCCCACAACCCGCACCCACCCACTGCGCATCAGCCCCCACACACCCCACCCCATACTTACCTCCGGACTCCGGCGGCGATCTTCGGTGGACCGGGAACACGTCTGCACTCTTCAAAGCCGACCGCGAACTAAGGAAATGCCGGTAAGCTGTATAATGGGTTACATAGGGGGGTTTCAACTTTATTGCATATCTCGGGCATTTTTGGGAATTTTTGCACCAAATTTTCAACATGGGGTTTTTGGGACCCCTTCTCATGAATGATGTCACTGTCAAGGCGTTATTTGGGCCCGAAGGGTGATTTCTCACAGTGACTGCAAATCACCCTTCAGGCCTGAATACTGCCATGACAGTGACATCATTCATGAGAAGGGGTCCCAAAACCCCATGTTGAAATTTGGTGCCAAAATTCCAAAAATGACTGTTTTACGAGGGTGTTGCATGCAGTTCCTCATGAGGCTCGTAAGTTCACGAAATTTCAATATTTTCACCCAGATTTTCAACATTGCCATTTTACCACATCTTCTTATGAGTAGTATAGCTGTCATTTTTCACATCTCACCCAAAACGTGTTTCCACCCATGTAGTGCAGAATGGCGCAGTCGTTGTGCGAAATCAATGTACGGGACAAATTAAGAAAATCACAGTGATACTGTTCATGAGCTCAGGTGTTAAAATGGCTATGTTGAAAATTTGGTGAAAAAATTCCTAAAAATGACTGTTTTACGAGCATGCGTTGCGCAGTTCCTATGCATGCTCGTAAGTTTGCAAATTTATATTTTCACTCCAGATTTTCAACATTGCCATTTTATTACACTTCCTTATGAACAGTACAGCTGCCATTTTCATATGTCACCCAAATGTGTTTCGACATGTAGCGCACAATGGTGCTGTTGGTGTGAAAGCAATGTTTAGGACAGATTAAGAAAATCACAGTTACACTGTTCATGAGCAGAGGTCTTAAAATGGCTATGTTGAAAATTTGGTGACAAAGTCCATAAAATGACTGTGTTACAGGTGAGCAATGTGCAGTTTCCGCACCTCGTAAGTTCATGACTTTGTAATATTTTCAGTCCAGATTTTCACCAGTGGCATTTTTCCACTTCCTTATGAACAGTACAGCTGTCACTTTTTACAACATGGCTGAAGTGTGTTTTCACACTTTCAGCGCTGAGATGCATGGTCGCTGTGGGAAATCATTGTTCGGCACAAATAGAGAAAATCACAGTGACACTGTTCATGATCGGAAGCACCAAAATGCCTGAGTTGACAATCTGCTGTAAAATATCTCCAACCTAATTATATTACGGGTGTGCGTTGCACAGTTTCTATGTACGCTCATGACTTCACCATTTTTTTAAATATTTTTACTGCAGATTTGCAACATTGCCATTTTTTACACCTCTCCATGAACAGTACAGCTGTCATTTTTTACATCCTGTTCGGAATGTTTTTGCACCTGTGGTGCTAAATGCCGTACTTGCTGTGCATAAGCAGCTTTCAGCTAACAAACTGATATTCCCCCTGTTCATGAGGTGGGGTCTCAAAAAAAAAACATGTTGAAAATTTGGAGTGAAAATACCAACGAATGCCTGAGGTATTAGGGTTTCCAACCATAACGCCCAACACTGTAGAGAATGACAGGCATCAGGGGTGTGACTTGGGATTCCTGCCTGTAATGCTTATACCATTCCACACCCTGCAGCCAGTGAGAGGCATCGAGGTATGCCTTGGACTCTTCAGCCCCAAAGTTCACCCCATTCTCCTATATTGCACCCATCTCACGCATTTCCTAATGAAATGGGTGCGATAAGGCAAAGACCCCATGAACACCGTGACACTTGTCAGTGTCTGCAGGGTGGGTGTAGTGAAATGGCGGCCGTTATGCCTGATGACCCAAATGCACACCCCATTGCCTGTCACTCTCTGCAGGGTGGTGGTGGGGTTGGCTTCAGTTCAGTACTTCACTGCCTTTCCTATTATGCAGCTCTGTAACTTCTACATTACCACTGCCAATGCCAGCAAGTAAACATTCGGCATTGACAAATGCTTGTTCTACTTGTGATGCCCCTCCCTATGCATCCCAGTATCCCCCTGGCTTTCCTTACTGACTTCTCACATTGCATACCCACCTTTAGGTCATCTGATATGACTACACCCAGATCCCTTTCCATTATTGTTGTTGTTAGTTCCTCCCCTGCTATTGTGTACTCTTCTCCTGGATTTTTATTTCCCAGGTGCATTACTTTGCACTTCTTTGCATTGAATCTAAGTTGCCATATGTCTGACCATTCCTCCAACCTTGCCAAGTCCCTTCTCATCCTTTCTACCCCCCCTTGTGTATCAACTCTGTTACAGATCTTTGTGTCGTCCACAAAGAGGCATACCTTTCCTTCTAGACCCTCTGCAATGTCACCTATAAAGACATTAAAGAGGACTGGACCAGTACTGAGCCCTGAGGAACTCCACTAGTAACCCCCCCTTTCTTCAGAATGTGTTCCATTCACTATTACCTTCTGTGTCCTGTTGTGCAGCCAGTTTTCATTAGCTACCACCCTGGGACCCACTCCCAGGCTGGCTAACTTGATTATTAATCTTTGTGCTAGACTGTGTCAAATGCCTTGCTAAAGTCTAGGTAGGCCATATTCACAGCCCCTCCCTGGTCTATTACTTTGGTCGCCCAGTCAAAGAAATCGATTAGATTTGTCACATGACCTTCCTGCTGTGAATCCATGCTGCTTTGGGTCCAGTGCCCGCTGGCCTCTAGGTACCCAACAATTCTTTCTTTCAGAAGTGATTCCATCATTTTCCCCACCACTGAGATCAAACTAACAGGTCTGTAGTTTCCTGCTTCTGCCTTGCTCCCACTTTTGTGAAGGGGAATCACATCTGCCCTCCTCCAGTCCTCAGGTACCACCCTATCTTCCCATGATTTGTTAAAAAGTGTGGTTAGTGGTGTCACTAGGTCCTCCTTTAGCTCTTTAGAATTCTAGGTGAATCCCATCAGGCCCCATTGCTTTGTCCACCTTGAGTTTTAGAGTTCTTTCAGTACTCTTTCTTCTTTAAATGGACTGGTATCAACCCCACTATCCAGAGTGCTTCTACTGTTTGGTTTAGGTAACTCCTCCTCTTCTTCTTTTGTGAATACTGAGCAAAAGTATTCATTCATTATCTCTGCCTTTTCACTGTCTCCCTCTGCCCACCTCCCCTCTCCTTTATTAATCTTCCCTATCCCTCCCTTAACCTTTCTATGTTCCCTAATGTACCTATAAAAGGTTTTATCCCCCTTCTTAACTGAGTTGGCTATCCTTTCCTCAGTTTGGGTCTTTGCTTTTCTGACTGCCTTCCCCACTTCTTTCTGCTTTAATTGATACAGTTCCCTGTCATGCTCTGTCTGTGATTCCTTATACTTTTTGAATGCAGCCTTTTTCTCCTTAACCTTCCCTGACACTTCTTTTGAGAGCCATAGTGTTTTTTTATTCCACTTTGTTTTCTTTATTTGTTTCACACAAAGGCTTGTTGCCTCCACGATGGCAGTTTTGATTTTTCTCCATTGTTCTTCCACCCCTCCTTTCTGTCCATTTGCTAATGCATTCCTCAGGTATTCACCCATTTTGCCAAAGTCAGCCCTTCTAAAGTCCAGTATCCTTGTATTTGTGTGGCTTGTCTCCATGGTTGTGTTTATTGTGAAGCACACTGTGCAGTGGTTGCTTGTTCCCAGGTGTCTACTGACTTCTAAGTTTGTGATCCTCTTTCCATTTGAGAGTACCAGGTCTAATATTGCTCCCTCCCGAGTGGGTTCCACCACTAGCTGTCTAAGGCATGCTCCCTGTAGGGCATCGAGAATGACCCTGCTCTTGGATGTGGCTGCAGTCCATGTTGCCCAGTTAACATCAGGCATATTCAGGTCCTCCATCAACAGTATCTCCCCTTTTTCAACCATTTTGAGAATACCCTCTATCATTTTCTTGTCCATTTCCTCCCCTTGAGATGGGGGTCTGTATACAACCCCTGTGCGGATTGTGATGCCATTCCCTGTCTCCAATGTGACCCAGAGTTCCTCTTGTCCTCCACCTTTACCTTTTAGTTCTGTTACTTTGATCCCTTCCCTTATGTAGAGAGCTCCTCCACCTCCTCTTTTACCCTCCCTGTCCCTTCTGTAGATTGTGTACCCTGGTATGTTGACATCCCAGTCATGGTTCTCCATGTACCATGTTCTAGACTCAAATCTGACTGTCTTAATTTCACTTTAAACTTCCACCCCCCTGTCCAAAACTGCTCTGAATCTAGAATAGGCTCAGGATCACTTTGCACCTTGCATTTTTGTGATATCCAGTAAGTAATATCCTCAACATGGACTCCCTCATTCCTAAACATCACCGTAATGTTTTTAATTAAAGGTTTAGTCAAGGGACTTACTAAAAAGGGAGTCCACGTTGGGGAGAACTTTACTTGACCATATCTTTCCCAGAATAAATCCAATAAATAGACAGAACGAAAACTTATGTCCTAATTATCTTCTCCCGATATGTTAATAAAAGCAAACACATTTCTGGGAGTAAAATGCAATGATTCTTTAATAAGGCATTTTCTCACATAGTATCTGTCCGGTCTTTCTACCAAACCACCTTTATATCTAATACGGACCGCATTGTGCCGAGGTGCAGCTTCTCTTTTGGCTTGAGCAAAAAGTGCAGACATTAAAGGTTTCTCCGCAGGCTGCTGCTTGTCTAATTAATGCACCACAGAGTCCTGTATTTTTTGAGATTCCCCAATATCTATAGAAACTAAACCCACAGAGAACTTCTTTCCAGTAGGGCCCTCTTCTGTCCTCCCGTCTGCTTGAACCCCTTTTAGTCCTCCTGGTTTCCACTCTGGGGAATCACTATGCAAGTTCAGTGAGGCATCCCATGGCAAATCTGGAGACCATACCCCATTTGCTGATTTCTCTTAACCAGCAGCTAGGAGAGCATTCTGGGCCGACCAGTTCTCATCATGCACATCAGAAGTTACCTCCTGTACCTCTTTTTGTACTTTTACAGGCAGTTTAGAGTTAATTTTCCTCCATCCGTGGAAATGTTTTTAGGTAGTTTTATTGTTATTTGAGGGGTTCTAGGTTTATTAAAACTAAATTCTGTCACCCCTTCTTGTTGGTTTACTTCAGTCTGGTATTTAATTGGTGTCTGTAGGCCTGGATTAATGCTAAAGACCCCTGTTGATCTGAAAACAAAGTCAGCTTCTTTAGTTAATTGAACTACAGGAAAGGAATTCCAAGAGGAGGTGCTACTCACAGTTGCTGCTGCAGGGGCCTCCGGGGCCACAATATTAAAACCAATTTGTGTTACTAGCTTTTCCAGGTCTTCTGTCAGCTTTTGACACTCTTCATTTTTTAAGATATTACTGCCAGCCTTACTAGACACTTCTCGTGAAATGCAAAACTCTGTTATAGGATGCCGCTCACCTGTACTCTGCGGTACGATTTTCAGCTGCACTTCCGCATTCCCGCTGTCAAGCTGAACGCTTTGCTTGACAGGGGCGCTGGCTGTCAGCTGTGTTGATTTCACTCTGGAAGCCATTACTTTCGAAAACTCAGGATCCTCCACTGTCCCAGCATTAAAGGAACTCCCGTCAGCTATTTCTGTTGCAGATAAATTTTGAGACCAAATACACTATTCACTTGTTGCACTTGTATCATGAAAAATGTCCTCGCTATCCATTTCCAGAAACACATTACTCTGAGACTCTGTTTCAGTGAGCAACACAGCCTCTCCACCTGCTGCCCCCACCTCCTCCTCCTCCAAACGCTCTCCTTCAGTGGCCATCCTACAGCGCGATAGCCTGTTCCCCTACTGGCCAACAGTAGGGGAATTTCCCCGGTGTCCTGGCCAAATTTCCCTCATTCACTAAAAATAAAAATACCACCAACAGTTTCATCTGGTTCAAGGTTAATTGTCATTCATCTGTATCCCCTTCCCCTGGGTCGTGCCTGAAAAATATGCAGGATTTGTCTAGTGCACTTACCCGGTCAACAAAAACTAAATAAATAATAAATAAATAAATTACAAGTCCTCAACCAGTTAAGGTTAAAGAGCAGGTACCTACTGTCAGGCATCCAGCTCCCCTAAAACATATATAATGGTAGATCTGCTCTACTGTTGAGGGGCATTAAAATTACTATGCGCTTCCTTCTGGTTAAAAAGTTATAGCACCCCATATTTGCACACTCATAAAAACAAAGCCTTGTCTAACACACCTCCTTTTGTGATGTCAGAAAATGAAGGCTGCTTGTGTGTGCTCCATAGATCTATATTGGTGCAATTTGTCAATGACATTTAGTACTATTTAGAGTTGCCACCTGGAACAATGAAAGTGACCCCTCCAGTAAATAGGGACTGTTACTCTAGCGGCTGCTTTGATTTGTCTGCATGGCACCTCTAAATAGTACTAAACGCCATAGATATTGCATACGTACAGGTTAATGACATGCTCCCTCAGTATTCATTTTCTGACATCACAAAAGGAGGCATGTCAGACAAGGTTTTATTTTTATGGGGGTGCAAATTTCAGGTGCTATAACTTTTTAACCAGAAGGAAGTGCATAGAAATTTTAATGCCCCTCAACAGTAGAACAGATCTACCATTATATATGTTTGAGGGGAACTGGGTGCCAGAGAGTAGGTACCTGCTCTTTAAGGTCACCCAGAATCAAGACCTCATTAGAGCCAATCTGCCTGCTAACTTTATCAAGCAGATAGTTTAACTCACTGATGCCTCCGGAAGGAGGATTATAGGCACAGACCAGGTGAAGTTTCTTTGTGTTTTCCAGGAGGAGCAGTGAATGCAGGAACTCACAAGTTGGAGGGTGGGATAATTGTGTTGTATGAGGGAAACATTCAGATGGCTCTTATAATACAGAAGCAGGCTATCACCACATTTTTCCCAGGTCAGTCAAGCCTAAGAAAACTGAAACCCAGTAGGGAGCAAGTGGCAGAGTCAGGTACCAAGGACTCGTTTCAGTCAGACAAATAATGTCAGGGTTACAGTAATCCAGGCAATGATTGCATCAAAGTTTGCTAGGAGACTCCTGATATTCAAATGGGCAGGTTTCAGATATTTTGCAACAGTCCAGGCAGGAGTACCAACATATTGGGAGGTAGAAGGGCCAGGGTTCAATTCAACATCTCCTGCGAGGTCAATGCAGAGATAAGCTACCCAATATAGACAAACACAGGATAGTGAGATTGTCAGGGACAGAAGATGACAAAATGTGTGCTTTACAAATGCACAGATTTGTAAAAGGACCTGATTGCATAATAGGAGGCTTGATTCATGTGACTTATCCAGAATAACAATGAGGTTAGAGAAGGAAAAGTATCCAAATGGGGCAGCAAAGGAAGGGCTAGCAAAACAAGTGGTCACAGTGGGGTAAACAAATGAGACCTGTAACACAGCCTATGTATCAGCAATCCCAATGAGAAAGCACGTTATTAAACAGCAGTCCCAAGAACAGGGCAAGTAGATAATTGTCTACTAAGTTCAATACAGTATACTACCCAATTGTAATGACAGAGTGCAGATCCCCAATGTGAAAAATAGGAGTGTGTGGCCAAGGACCAGAGCACACAGAAAACAACACCAGTAGTTACAGGTCAGCCCAGGACAACAAAACATAACATGGGACTGATAATAAGGGGACTGAGCTGGCAATAGCAATGTAAGGAGCTATAGATCAGTTCAGGTAGTATAGTTAATTAGCACAAAATGCAAACGCTATAGAGCCTCATGCAACAGGGCTGCAAAATTCAACCTCCCCCACACACACACTGCAATAAGATGCTGGTGCTATGTAAACGGTGGTATGTAGGGCTACCAGAAATTACAGGTGAGCACTTCACCCACACTAGGTATGACACTTAGCAGGCCTGGCCCCTAAAGTAAATTCTAAATATAATTACTTAGCATAGCAATACACCACTATACATCTGAACACAGTATATACCCTACACAAAACTGCCACTGCAGTCTTGGTATACATGCAAACTCAATATAAACTGTTCAGTAGAGAGTGACATAACAGTAGACGAATAGGTTAGCAACAGAGCTCAATGAAGCAAGTCATCTAGGGATGTGTGTTGTGACATGCATATGGAGTAAGCGCACAATAGAACAGCAACAAGTGTGGCTTCTGCACTAGTCCATCATTACCTATGGACAGTATTCCATTGAGTATAACACTAGTTACCAGTTTAGTCTTCTAGCAGTGTAGAGGGCTGTACATAGTACCTTAGAAAGTGAGTTGCAGTCAGCGTCTCCTGCACCCAGCAACCTCTCATGGCTGACTCCCAAATGGCAGACTCCTGTTTGTCCTTTGTGCTGTGGTCCTTCAAGCAAGGACTGATGTGGTGGGACCAGTAGCATGTAGCAACTAAGTAGGGAGGTATACCTTTGCCCACTCCCTTCTGCTAGCATCTGTGCAGTCCCAGACCATGGAGTTTCGGGGGCTCCATTTCAGCTTGTAGAGGTGATCATTGGGGGGAGGGGGAGTTGCAAGCTGGAAAAACAAACACTCTCCCTCTTGACCCCTTGAAGGCAAAAGTCTGATGGTGGTTTAAAGTTTAAAAGAGCAGACTGGAGAATTTAAAGGGACAAAAAACACAGGCTGCTTGTAGCTCTACCCACTCCCTTCTGCTAGCATCTATGTAGTCCTGTTCCACAGGGTTTCAGGGTCTCTGTTTCAGCTAGTGGAGGCAATCATTGGAATGGAGGGTGAGTTGCAAGCTGGAAAAACACTCATCCTCTCAACACCTTGAAGACAAAAGTCTTGTGGTGGTAACCAACAGTTGCTGACTTTTAGTGATTAACTGCATTTGTAAGTAAACTTATCTTGGTCATTTAAGGAAACAAAGAACCTCAGCACAAAAGCACTGAGGCAAGGGTTGCACCAAAAAATTAGGCTGGTTCTATTTTAAGCAGAAATATGTGGTGACAAAGGGCCTTTCATACAATCTGTAAAAGGTGAGAACAGAAGACACAGACACGTGTTTTATCCTATACGAGTCTCATCAGTGTGCCTCATCTGTATCTCACCCCAGGAGAAAGCGACTCAGCCTTAGTGTAGTCTTATGGGTTTGGGTCATTATGGGTCCAAAATAAGAAAGCAAGTTAAAAAGACAAAGAACCTCGGCACACAAGCATTGAGTCAGGGGTTACCCAAAGGGGAACTGGTAACAAAGCCAGGTTTCTAAAAAATTCAAAATCACACATGCCCCCATAATGCAAAGCATCATGGGATATATATGCATCTGTGGTAGGGCATCTGCAGGCTCAGGGATGGTGGCAGGATCCCTGGATCTGGATGGCACTGGTCCCCTGTGGAAATATCTGGAGTATCACCAGCAGGCACCTTCAGTAGGATGGGTATCCTGGGAAGGCCACAAGAACTGCAGAAGAACAGAAACCAGAATGGCACCATCAGAAGTAAAGTAGGGTCACCCTTCAAGACAGTTGCTGAGACCTGTAAGAATCCACTTCTGACATTACAGCTCAAGTTTTAAAAATAAATCACAGGTCGGAAGGACACATTTGTAAGTAAGCCTTGCATTAAAGATGGCAAATCCATTCATAACTGAGGACATGCACAGCAGTGCAAGGGGTGCTAAACCAGAGGGTGGCCAGCCTACAACTTAGAAACAAAGTCCAAAATAGGTACATAAGCACTCACAAAGGAAGTAAAAGGCTAAATGCTGCAGCAGGTTTATAAGGAGTCAACTGAACAATTTAGCAGCCAAATTCTGCAACTCCTCTCATCCTGCTAGATGTGATACAAATGTGCAAAGTACAAATGAGCAAAATAAGGCACATTTAGCAGCAAAGCTTTACTGATAGCCTGTGAAAGACAGCTAACTTGCTCTGGTGCTTCACCCAACTAGAGCTTCATCGGGGGCAGGCTAAGGAGACATGGCAGTACTTAAATACTATTATTTGCGGATGTGGAACCTTTGAAAAAGAACACCTTGCTCGAAGTTTTTTTCTGAATATACAAATAAATAAAATTATGCTGTACCTCTGATATCATGCTGACCTCATTGAATTATACAGAATATTTCTTTTCTCAGATATTAAAATGCTAAATGTGAAAATAAGTGCCTTATCAAGTACATATGGACTATCAATATAAATACATGAAATAAAGTAGATAAAACTGAAAAACTAGCTTAAAGTAACTATTTTTAAGAGCAAGTCTAACTTATTACTCGGTTATTTCATTACTACCTTATATTTATGCCAGCTCTTATTGAGATTATGGGCCCGATTCAGGAATGGGTTGTGTCTGCCATAAGTCCCTGTTATGCCCAACATATGGCGAAGGGGGTTTGTGGCAGACATTTGGCACCAGTCTCAATTCTGTATCAGGTGTTCCAGATGCAGCAAGTTAGACTAGCTTCCCCATGGTCTAACTTTGCATTCAAGGGGGGTCCAGTTTATGGGCCTTGCACCAGACCTTTGGAGTAAGCTGCCATAAACTGTGGAGAGGGTTGTAAATGAGCAAGCCCTTCCTGAATTTAGCTGCATTGCACCAAAGTGCTTCGGTGCAGCTGCACCAGACATTGAGGATGACGTAGGGCTTAGGCAAGCATTGCGTCATCCTTTGTGAATCGGGCCCAATGTACTGTGTCATATTAGACTGCAAATTCACAAAATAATGAATTGTCAGCATTGGTATAAAAGGAGAGGGGGGAGCAAAGATAGAAAAAACAGCAAACTCTATCAGACAAAACTCCATGATCACCCACTTAAATTTAATTTCAGGATTCCATTATTATAACTGGGGAATCAACATCAGCCCATATCATAAGTACAGTAGGTAAGAAATAATTCAAATCAGGATGAGAGATCACATGCTGGCCTGGTGGCACTGAGAGTTGAGGCACTTCACGCCACACCTTGCGCTACGCCGGTGACCCGGGTTCGGAAATGAGCCAGGGTCATCGGGGGTCGGCAAGGGAGGACTGGGATTGAGCATCCGTAGACTGCTCACCTGGTCCTGAGGTGGATTGGGGAATCCCACCACGCTGTAGCAGCCCCTGGGGATGCTTGGGGGCACTACTGGAGGGGGAATGTGGTGGACATCAGCACGCTGTGTCTGGACATCATTGCATGTCCACGTTCCGGGGGACCAATCAGGAGGAAAATGGCTGGGTGGGACCGTGCAGCTTGTTGGCCATGCTCCGAGCCACCTGGAGGACTCTGGCAGAGTCCTGTCAGGGAGGGTCCGGGGCTATCCTGGCTGGCTGAGGTGGAGGGGAGCCCTCCAGCGGGGTGGCAAGATGGCCATCCCAGATCCTCCTGGGTACAGTTTGAGCTACCCAGTTCTCCGGGTGGGTGGAGCCAGTGGCTGGATGCCCCAAGCTGGGAGTTCGCCGCAGCGGGCGACAAACTGTTACATGATAAAAAGGATGAGAGATCACAAAATAGGAAGATGGCCGCCTAACTCCAACTGGAAACAAGTGATGGCATTAAATCATGCTTCACTACCTGTAAAAAAACTCTTGACAATTGTTTTAATTTGTACAAACATGTTATGTTTTGTCTGTTGAGTATCCAGATCAAGTCCTGTCTCAAACAACTGCTCTCCTGGTTCTCTACCTCACAGTGAGTTTTGTCAGTTTCTTTCAGTCACATATCAAAGAATACAGCAATGCTGGCATCAAAATCAGGGGGTGGGCACCATTCACAAAACATTACATAGAAATTGGACATAGCTTCTATAAGGGATGTGCTACAAGATATCAAATTAAGACAGTCAGAGATTAAAAATGATATTGCTGGCTAGAAAAGTGGTGTGCATATTATCAAAACAAACTCTGAAAAATTTAATAAATGCCTAAGTGAGGCTGAATCATGAGTGGCTGCCGTGGAAGAATCTGTTACAAAGCTAGATGACTACTCAAACTTTTTTCAGCAGCAAGTTAAACTTTTGTGACAAAAGGCTGATGACCTCAAAAATAGAGTTCAGAGGAATAACCTTAGAATTGTAGGGGTACCAGAGGGTGCTGAAGGTCCAAACATGTCTGTATTTCTACAAGAATGTATACCAAATGTTCTGCAGTATACCTGGGAATGGCCTTTGGAAGTTGAGAGAGTGCACAGGTTGCTTTCACCCAAGTCCAAACAAGGTTCCCTTCCTAGACCAATAGTAGCATATTCTTTTGAGATTTTCTGTAAAGGAGGAAATATTGAGACCGGTAAGGGAAAGAAAACTTTATACTGGAATGGCAGTCATATCTGTTCTTTCCAAGACTATTCTTCAGTGGTTGTTTCACAGAGGAAGGCTTATACTGACATTAGAGGGGTTTTACAACAGTTGAGGGTGCCTTACAGAATAAAATAACCCGTGACTCTACTTCTGTCAGTTAATGGTGGTACTCATGCTTTTAAAACATCAGATGCTGCTTGGGACTTTATTAACACAAAGCTTAAAAACAGACCCAATGTGAGCCAGCCATTTGAATCGCAACAACATTCTAAAGCCTCTCTAGCATAAGATGACATGCACAAGGTGCCTATGGAACCCAAACCCCTGCAGAATCCTGTTACTGCAGAAAGCCCCAAATTTCGGTCATACCTTCCTGAACTATCTCATAGTAAAGACTGGCAGACAATTAATAGGAAATGCAAGGGCCTTACCAGAGGCCATTCCAAAATCATGATGTTTACCTCAAAAGGGGCTCCTGGCAGAATGAACACCACCAAAGTTTTATCCCACGGCAAAGGCTTTTCCCTCATGGCAGACAATGTGGATTTCCTGTTGAAGAAGGATGTTGCCAATGAACAACCTATCAGTGGAACTGTAGCTGTGGACCAATTGAATGCAGACATTGGCTCCTTTGACCCAGACGACCCCGAATGCACTCCCATGCCCTAGATTCTGATTACTGACACTGTGGGGGTGATCTGTGTACTCTTTGTTAAAATTAAAAAAAGGAAAATATATTGTTTTCATCTCTCTTTATTACCATGTATGTCCTATTTGCTCATGGGTACTGGGTTTATAATCAATACATGGTTCTAGACTGATCTTCTTCTTTAGGGATGCTGAAGGTACAGAGTTATGGTAAGCTGCTCACTTTTGCTGTTTACTCATCAGGTAACATGCTAGCAGCAATTTGAACACAATTTTATAGGATGACTGCAGTGTTATGGATGCAAGTTATCTGCTAATTTACGTAAACACCAGCTGTCATCATACAGACTGTCACTATCCTTCATTATTGTGTATGCCTGTCTGCTCACATTTGAACAGCAATTGGTGTGGTTTTGTTGTAGTTTGCAAGCTTACATATACCATGCAGCTTTGGATAAGTTCTTATTTTTTTCTATATTTTTTTTACAGGACGTTCCACTCAAGTGTAATGTAAGGACCAGTTGTTGCTCCTCTTCATGGTTCTTCCTTCATGGTTTCTACTCCCATTTTGATTACCCTTCCCCCCATTTGCTGTTATTACCCCTTTTCTCTTTCCTTTCTCCTCTATTGTCTCCATTTTTATTTCCTCCTCCATGTCTCCTTTCTACCTTTCTTCTATCTGTCATAATGATGTTTTTCAGTAGAAGTCTGCACTCAATATGGCCTATAAATGTTACTGGACTTTCGGACTCTATGACCAGAGAATTGAAGGACTTCATGGATGAACAGGTTGGACTGCAAACTTATAGAATACCAGGTGCTTCTGGTCTGCCTGTGGCTATATATGTTCAGAAATTCAGGTAGGTGGTGTCTTCCTGCAGTCAAAGTTTGAAAGTCAATAGGTGCACAGTGTGGATACCACTCCACAAAACATCATCATCTCAAGGCTTCTCAGTTACGTTGTGCCCTGTGATCTAATTTATGGAGCTTCAAGCAAATTGCATGGGACCAAAGAGCCTGAGGAGGGCCCTCACACTTTGCAACACTCTTTCTCGCTGCAATCCTCCTTTTACTCCACTCCCAATAAAACTTTTTTTTTCTCTTTTTCCTTCCCTTTCCTTCCCTCCCTTACCTCCATTTTACATTTTTTGCCCCAACCTGTCAGGTATGTTATCAGTATAGTCCTAATTTATGAGCAGATGTTCTATGTAAATGCTAACAGTTTCAAGGGTTGTTTCTCCTGAAGGTGGCCTGTGATGTCAGTGAACTCAAAATGTCGAGACCAAAAGTTAACAAGGGAATTACAGCGAGGACAAAATGGTGACAAATGTTTTCCCCCTTCCTGAGGTGCTATGGCCTTGGAGTTGGTTAATTAAATAAGTGTGGTGGGCAAAGCCCCCTGTAATGGGAGAAGGGGATGCGGGGGGGTGAAGCCCCCCAAAAGTAGCCTTTTTTGTCCACGCCAAAATTTTGTTGCGATTCTGGATTTCCTGTTTCGGAGTCAACCTTATCTCATAGAACCTTCCTGAACTATACTGTGATTAGTTGCTTTGAAGTGTTCACTGCTTTTATTTCATTTGACTGGAGCCTGATAAACATTGCCATTGGGAACTCCCTGGCTATAATGGATCACAGATTCAAGCTGACTGCATCTTGTAGAATTTTGTTTGTTCTATTGTTTATAGATCTGATAGTTAATAGTAGTAATAGTCCCTTAGCACAGTTCAATAAGTATGTTATGTTTCTATTCTCATATTGTAACATATATATATATATATTTATAGGTCACGGTCCCTTGTTTTTTTTTTTTATGTTTTTAGATCTTTGAAGGTACAGCTTTTGAGTTAAATATATTACCTACAGGGGTATATTTTTCCAAACAGTTTCTTTGATTGAAATGTTCTCCTTCATATACAGGGTACAGTTATTTAACATATAGCCACCTGGGTATATAAGCCCTTTAATTGTGGTCTTCTTACTGTCATGTATTTTGGACTAAGGGCTTCTCATACCAAGATTTTTGGAGATAACCACTATACTTGATGGTAATGTTTTGTCAAGTGTTATTATTTGGTTAACTTTTTATGATGGATAATAACAAGGTAACTGTTAAATGTATATCTTGGAATGTGAAGGGGTTAGGAATGCCAATTAAAAGGTACAAAGTACTCACATTTCTTGACAAACTTAAGACGGATATTGCCTTAGTACAGAAAACCCACTTATTAAGTGATGGTGCTGTTAAATTAAATAGGTCAAGGGTCAGGTAAGTCTTTCATAACTTGGTTAGTAAAAAACAAAAGGGTCTAACTATACTCATTAGTAAAACGCTTAACTTCACCCCATTATCTTACCAGGTGGACCATGTTGTAAGATAGGAAATTCTAGAAGGATCGTTAGATGGTGCAGAAATAATCATATGCAGCATTTATGCTCCCAATGGGGAATCTAGTCCTCTTTTCACTGAGTTTTTTGATGAAGTCAACAAAATCACAAGTAAAAACATTAAGGTGGGTGGTGATTTTAATGTTGTATTCGACCATTTGATGGATAGACATAATCCAAACAGTACCCAAACCAACCCTAAAGCTAGGAAAATAATAGCTAGAATGAAGGATTTGGGCATGTCCGACGCATTGCGGCTGATGTACCCTGGTAGAAAAGATTACCCAATTTCTATTCCATTAGGCATGGTACATGCAGTAGAATTGACATTATATTATTGGCCAGAGATTTATTTAATGGCATGATTAAAGCAGACATTGGTACAATTTTGATATCAGATCATGCTCCTATTTCATTTATTCTGAACATAGACCGTAATGCCACAAAATCTTTCCACTGGAGGATTAATTGCACCTTACTTAGTGACTCCCAATTTAAGTCCTGGACTATTAAGGAAACAAAACAGTTTTTTGAAATTAATGAAAATGGGGAAACTTCACACACCATGCTGTGGGAGGCCTTCAAGACATGCATTAGAGGTAGGATATTAAGCTATTCCTCTTTCAAAAAGAAAGAGAAGGAGAAATCACTTATCTGAAAGGAGAAAGAATACAGATCCTAGAGAAAGTGCATGGACAAAATAAAGGGGATAATAAGAGCATTCTTAAGAAGATAATTCTTCTGTATTATGAGATTAATAAAGTGCATACTGGGAAAGCCGAATCTGCATGGTTTAGAACACAGCAGCACTATTGAGAATCTTGGGAAAAGGCTGGCATACTGTTGGTCTACAGGCTTAAACAAGTCCAAAACAGGAATAATATGAAGAGTATTATGGACGAATCTAAGCATACTGTCACTAACACTAAAGATATCAACAATGTTGTTCTTTTTTTTAAACTCTTTATTTAGAAAGTTTTTCCAGTAATAACAACAAATAAACAATACATTGGGTCAGATTATCCATTGATACACTAACATGGACAAAGTTCATACATTGTAGAAAGGTAACATTTCTAGCTCTATGAGTTGGAATATATTTTCAGTTAGGTATTAATTAATACACGGTAATAAAATCAAAAGGTTCAGCTAACAATGAGAGTGGATCATCAACGGGATGCTGTCCTTCATGGGAATTCTTATAACCGTGGGAAGCTCAAATATTAGAGAAATCGTATCAGTATTTTGTTCAGTCGAAGAGAAGTTTATTTCTCTCCTATTCAGTACCGTCATCAGCCCCTATATTTCCATATTTGTAATTATCTGTATGATACAAAGTCTCTTCTATGAGCCATGATATATAGTACCCATTTTCTCCACTGAATCTCAAATTTCACTATACGATGGTTCACTAAAGATGTAAGCCTTTCCATCCTATATATCTGGATCATAAAATCCTGCCACTCCTTAATCCTGGGGGGTTCTGGGGAAAGCCATCTCTTGGTTATTGATCTTTTGGCCGTAAGTTGACAGAGTTGTATAATTTCCCTACTAGAAATATCTTTTAACCCTCTTTCTAATTTAGAGAAAAAAAAAGTTCCTCTGACATCTCTATCTGAGCCTCCATCAGCTCACTTAGCACTGTTTCAAAGTCTGTTAGGAAAGGCTTCATGACCTGACAGACCCAAAATATATGTGCATGAGTAGCCAGGGCATGTCTGCAGTTTCACCAGCAGGCTGACTGGTGTGTGGGGTTGCATTTAGATAGTACTGCTGGGGTTCTAAAATATCTTAGGGTGATTTTCCAGGAAAACTCTTTCCATAGATATGGTGCTGTGCCCAATCGCAAAAATGGATGCATTTCCCATGTTCTTGGGTCTATGTCCAAACCCAGGTCCTTTCCCCAGGATTGTTTAACTGAGTCCAGGTTATGGTTGTAAAACTGTGAAAGGGCTTTGTATATATAAGAGATCATGTGCTGCTGTGGAGTTGCACCCTGCAGAGCTGATTTAAACATTTCTAGAAAAAAAGGATTTTCCACCCCTGGTGTGAGAGGAACAGGCAGGGTCTTACTAGATGCAGCAATGTGTATATATCGAAATATGTCTCGGGAAGTAAGACCATAACATAATGCCATGTCCTTCAAGGATAATAAGGCTACGGTCTGGAAAAATTGTAAAAGTATTTGAATACCCATTCTTGACCAGGTCTGGAAGCCATGGTCTAACCTAGAGGGCTGAAAAGACTGAAGATATGGCAAAGAGTAGAATAAATGTTTATATGGGGCAAATTGTTTAGAGGACCACAATGTCCTCCAACATGACGATATATTTCTAGTATATGGGTTATCTGTAATCTGATCCAAAGGTATCAGATGTTCACTCAGAAGTATTTTGTCTAAGTTAACCAAATCAGCTTCCTTTCTTTCAAGCTCACTCCATTTTGCTGCATAGGCCCTGTGTAGCCATAGAAAGATTATTCATATCTGCGAGGCTATGTAATATCTATAGAGATATGATAATGTCATTTCTTCTGCCACAGTTGGAAGTTGGAGGGTTAGAAGCTTCATTCTTTGTGTGCGGGACTTCCACACATAGCGAGAATTTTTTTTATTTCTTTACAAAAAGAATGGAGGTGCAATGTGAAGACATTGTGCTAAACATAAAAATCTGGATAATAAGTTCATGCGTACTGCCTCCACTCTCTGCATCAAGGGAAGTTAGATGGTGCTCCATTTCTCCAGGTCCGGTGTCACCTGTTTAAGTAATGGGGCATAATTATATTGATTTATAAAATGGGTAGAAAATTTAAAGGATTCTGATTGGCTGAAAGGCACATTTTGGTGTGTCCTTATCCAGCCATAACCTGCCAACTGGTCCTACTTCAGACCCATAAGGACAGTGCACAGTCACATATCCCTACCTGCCTACTGTACCTCTTTGAAAAGGAACCTGCCTCAGTTACAATCCAATTTTCCCCAAACACACTATGTACTGATAGATCACAGCCAACCCCAACCCCCCATTGTGGCAAGATGGAATCACCTGAAATGTAACTGGAAACAATAGTTTTAATTTACAGTACCATTTTTTTTTATAGTTGGCCTGCCCTTTAACTCTGGCATTGGAGCAGCTGACCAACCCACTTGCCAATCTGCCGATGTTGCCGACAGTTATTCCTCACTCAGAGTTGCACAGTGAATAAAAAATACCAGGCTAAATTGCAAAACAAAAGCAGTGTTTAGAAGAGCGAAACTGCGGTGTTAGGTAAGCCGCTCGCTAAAGAACCGCAAAGCAAAAACGTTGAATAGGGCAGCTCCATGTAGACACGCTCGATCTTGCTAACGTCAAACACGACAGTCAGATACGTACATCTGTATTTTTTTTTTGAATGAAACCATCCCAATTGGCAGACTGACCAGCCCGATAGAATCCACAGGCAACAAAGCGGTAAATATGGCAGCTGGCGAGGGACACGCTCCACTTGCTGTCAGATCGGTCGCTAGTTCCCAATCCAACGGCCACTCTTAGTGCTTCTTCTATGGAAATGTAGATGGGATGGATGGGGGGGTGTTCTAAGGCACCTTCACAAAAAAGAATTGGGGTGGAAAATATCTCAAGGCTGTTTTGGATGTGGGATGCGGGGGGGAGTCAGATTGACACAGCTGCGTTGTATGGGATACGCTCGTACTCACTACAGAAGAGTACCACTCTCTCACAAGCTCCTAATAGACAGCCTGAGGAAAGAAATAAAATAAATAAATAAAGCAGCAAAACAAAGGTGTTTGGTGGTGAGTATAACACCACCACACTCTGGTGGCACATCTCCATTTTACAATATTACAGAACCACAGGATATTGAGAATACAAGGACTATTTTTTTGGGGGGGGGGGGGTATTTCGTTGAATATATATTTTTTTGACAGTTATTATGTTTCAGTTTTTTAAATTATTTACAGTTTACTGGGGGACCCATTTATAAGTGGAATAAGACACTCCAAGGTGTGGTTTATGGCTTGATAAGAGCACTTCCCAGGTGCTACAGTCACTCGATGCAAGCGCTTCGTGCCTCATCACACACCTGGGGCATGCTCTTATCAAGCCGTAAACCACACCTTATCATGTCTTATTCCTTACATAATTGTGTTGGGCCAATTGCTAGTTGTACCCCCCCAAGTATTTTAGATGTGATATGCCCCAACCAAAAGGGAATCTTTGTTTCATAGTGTTCTTTGGAGAATAGTTCATCTGGATGGCTTCTGTTTTACTTGTATTAATTTTATAGCCCACTGCCTACCCGAATTTTTCAAGCAAGTTCCTTAGATGGGGAAGAGATTGTCCTGGGTGTGTAAGATTGATTAGTAAGTCATCTGCATATAAAGCAAGTTTATCCTGTTCTCCACCCATCTCTAATCCCGTAATACTCTTGGCTTGTCTTAGGACCTGTTCCAGGGGTTCCAGATAAAGTGTAACTAACAAGGGTGAAAGAGGAGGCCCCTGCCTTGTGCCTCTATACAAAGTGATCATGGAGGCTATATTTCCATTGATCTCAATATAAGTCTCAGGGTAATTATATAGGGCCATAATTAATCTTTGAAATTGCTCTGAGAAACCAAAGGCCCCCAGAGTCTCCATCAAAAATGGCCATGCCACCCGCTTGAAGGCCTTCTCCGCATACAGGCTTGGTAATAAAAAAGGGACCCTTGACCGGGAGGCATGTGCAGGAGGTGAAGCGTTCTTTTAATATTATCTTGTGTTTGTCTCAATGTTATGAATCCACATTGATCTAGATCTCTCCATCCGTTTAGCCAGTATAGGTGTAAACATTTTATAATCAATGTTTAATACTGATATTGGGCGGTATGACTCACATTGACTGGGATCCTTTCCTGGCTTGGGTATACTGGAAATCACAGCACATCTCCAAGACAGAAGGATAGGATCCCCCTCTGATATCTCGTGGCATGCTCACTGTAGAGTGGGCAATAACAGGTCTTTGAAAGGTTTATAAAATTCTCCAAAGAGACCATCCGATCCCAGAAATTTCCCTGTCTTTAATTGCTTTGCAGCCTCAACCAATTCTGCCCTTGTGAAGGGGGCTGTTAAGCTGTCCATGTGCTCCCTGGCAACCTGAGAGAGCCTCAGACCTGCTGGAAATTGGGCTGCTACCTGGGGGTTATAGGGATTTTCTGGGGTATATAGTGAAGTATAGTGACACATAAATGCCTCCATGATTTCGGATGGATTCCTAATGATACAGTATTTCCCGTATGATGGGAGCAGATCTGTGTGATTGTATTATTTGTCACTCGCTGCCTCAATCTGTGTGCCAATCTCCAGGTGGTCCTTGGGCCATCTTCATAATACTTTTGTTTGTTTTAGATACTGTAACGCCTGTTTGGTCTTTATGTCTAGCGACTGCTGTATCCTCTATCTAGTGATTTTCAGCAGGAGGTATACCGCAGTGTCCCCTGCCACATGCTGTTGTTGCAGGTTTAGGAGCTGCTTCTAGAGCTTATCCAGTTGTTCTTCCTGTTGTTTATTTATGTCGTGAGACAAAGTTAATAACGTCATCTCTTCGCACAACTTTCAATGTATCCCACAGGATTGTGGGGCTTACCTCCTGGGTGTCATTCTCTATCAATATCTGGGGGATTCTAGATTTTATTAGCACTTGGAATTCCTTTATATTTAATAAATAGTTATTAAGGTGCCATAAGGTAGATTCCCTCTCAACTCTCCAGTTGAGGGTGAGAAGAATCTGAGAATGGTCCGAAGGCACAAACGGGAGAATTTCACATTTCTTAAGAAGGTTTCAATGCTCTCTTGAGATGTGGCACAGGTCTATTTTAGTGTACACCTTATGAAGTGCTGAATAATGTGTGTAACCTCATTGTGTAGGGTTTAGTGAGCACCAGGCATCCACCCATCTCATTTCCTTGATGTATCTCTTCGTCGCTCTCTGTGGCACTGTATGCCCCGGAGGCTTAGGGATGGTTGTGTCCCTATCATCTAAAACCATATAATAGTCCCCTAATACTAACAGTACCCCTTGTTAATGTTCAGTTATCCTCTGCTGCGAAGCACATTCTGTGGTGGTGTCTGCCACTGTGGGGATGTAAAAGCTGGCTAGAGTTATGGTGAACCCCTCATGCTTGCCCACTGCAATGGCCAACCGGCCCTCTTTATCCATGTAGGAAGAGATTAATTGGAATGGTGTGGTGCGAGGAATCAGTATTCAAATAACATGAAGTCTTGCTGTATTCTGACTAAATGCAGTTAGCCCCAGCACTTGAACTGCCCAGGAGATTAAAGAGTTAACTCTATGCAGACGCATAGAATGTTGAGCTCAAGCTTGGTTTTCAAACCTCAGTCTCTAGCACTCTGAAGTGTAACTGTCAGATTTTTTACTTCGCCTAACTGTGAAGTTGCTCCGGAGATTCCTCCTGCACTTTGGTTTGGTATCAGTTGAAATTGATCAGTTTTACCTGTTTCTTTATTTTGGTCTTCTTACCTCTGTCTCGGTAACAGTAAGTGGTAGTAGTAGGTAGTTATTGTATTATTGTGGAAATTGTTTTTTTGCCTTCGGTTCTTCTCCGGTCAGTCCGGTTTGGAACCAAACCCCATTCTATTTCTGTTTTGTTTCTAAATATTACTGTGGTTTCCAGTGCTCATCGGTTCCTAAAAAAATTCCAGTTTCCGGGTTTTTTTTTAACCGACCCGTGACATGGTTGGAATCAATCAGTTTCTAGTTGCCTAGCATAATAACTGGCAAGGGTAACTTTTCAGTATTCCGGCATGTCTGAGAAACCCAAAAAGAAAACCAGTCCCACTGGATTTCAGCACTGTACAGAGTGTAAGGAGGCCTTTGCCAAGGCCTACCCTCACCTCGTCTGTGTTTACAGTCTGAGGTTTGACCACCTCAAAGAAGACTGCCAAATCTGTAAAAACTTTCCAAAGCCACTCTGGAAAAAATGTTTGAGTAGGTAAGGGAGAGGAGGTCGAGAAGTCTCAACCTCGATGGCCAGCACAGTCCTGCGGTTGCCAAACCTGAGTGGGTGCCCACTGACCTGGGCGATACCTCCTTGGGCAAAAGGAGAGCCGATTCTGTGGAATAGGTTCCTAGCAAAAGGAAATGAAAAACAGTCAGTTCTGATCCTACTTCCCATGGTCCATTCGCTGAGGAGATTGCTAAAGCGATTTATATTGTTCAGTCGCTTTGCCCAGTTCAGACCGAACCGGCAACAGTTCATAGACATAGAGGTTCGGTTCGGTCAGACATAGTAGCTTCTGACATTGATCCAGAGGTTTTCTATGAGGGTGATTGGGATGGAGAAGAAGAGTATGATGAAGAGGAAAATGAAGGGCTAGATGAGCCTGTAGAGCCTGACATCTCCCCAGACAGGCCTTCCAATGTGTCTCCTCCCAGACTTTGAGTCCCCCTCTCATTTCTTGTTTTACAAGAAAGTGGCTGATACTCTTCAGCTCCCAGTGGAAGAAGCTGAACAGGATCAGGAGGAACCTGACTTTATGGAAATGATGGATGTCCCAAAGTTGAAGAGAGTGTCTATCCCTCTGCATAAATCCTTGGGGAAACAGAGACAAAACATTTTGCAGTTTCCAACTTCTATACCTCCTGTAGATAAAAAGATGGACAGGAGGTATACCTTGTCAGGTCCTGGAACAGAATTTCTTGCAACTCATTGCAGCCATGTTGGGGTAGTGCAGGCTGCAGTCTGTAATAAGGCTAATATTCCCCTGGCATCTCACCCCCCAGATAAGGATTCTAGGAAAGTTTTATTTATTTAGTTGTTTAACCAGGTATAGCACACTAAGCTGAAAGCTTTTTTACAGGAGTGACCTGGGAGCACAAGGAGGTTAAGTGACTTGCTCAGGGTCACACAGTATGCAAGTGGAAGCTGTGGGATTCAAACCCAGGTCTGGTCTGCTGGATGTCACCAAATTTGCAGCTCAGAGCCTTAGACCACTGCGCTATACTGCCTCCTCGTGGATGTGGATGCCATGGCCAAGAAACAATACTTGGCATCCTCTTTGGGACTCAGACAAGCCAATTATATGGCATATACAGCCAGGTACCAGAAATCGAGGTGGGATACGGTTCTGGAACTGGCTAAGAATGCCCCTCCTCAGCTAGCCAAGGAGTTGGAGAAGGTGACTGCAGATGGTATTGAGGCATCCAAGGTCCAATTTCACACTGCTGTTGACTTGAATGATGTGCATTCCAGGGTCATGGCTACATCTGTCTCCAAGAGGAGATTAGCTTGGCTCAGATGTACCAGTCTATCACAGGATACCCAGACTAAGGCCTTGGATTTTCCTGTTGCTGGTAACTCTCTGTTTGGCGAACAAACAGAGGCTTACATGAAGAAGATGGATAACTACAGGACCACTTATAGGAGTGCTGCAGCAAAAGAGAAGCAGACCACTCCTCAGAAGCAGCAGTTTAGGGCTGGCAGGGGCAGACCTTTTTTAACAGGCCTTTTTACCAAGCCCAGGCTTCCTCTTCTTTCCAGCAGAGGGGGTTCTTCAGGGGAAGGGGCAGATGAGGGAAGACCAGGACTCCAGCATCCACTCAGTCCAAGTCCCCTGCCAAACAGACACCCTGAGGTGTCAGTCAGGGTGCCTCCCCAATTCCTGTAGGGGGCAGGCTGGCTCACTATTCCCAGGCCTGGGATTCCATTACCTCAGACAAATGGGTCCTGGAAGTAGTGAGCCAGAGACTTGTTCTCAGCTTTAAAAGGCTCCCAAAGATGAGAGCAAGATCTTTCACCCCCCCCCTTGGAGAAAAAGGCTTTAGAGGCAGAAGTCTCCTCTCTTCTGCTCATGTGAGCAGTAGAGAAGGTACCTCTTTGTCACAGGGGAAAAGGACTTTATTCCAGATACTTCCTTACTCCAAAAAAGACAGGGGAGTGGTGACCCATCCTAGATTTAAGGTACCTCAACAAACACTTAACAAAACCAAAGTTCAAGACGGTGACTTTGGGAGTAATTCTTCCCTCTCTGAGACCAGGAGACCGGCTAGCCTCCCTGGTTCTCAAGGATGCCTATTTCCACATACCCATCAGACATTCCCACAGAAAGTACCTCAGTTTTCGAATTGCCCTCAGGCTATTATCAGTTCAGAGCCATGCCTTTTGGCCTAACATCGGCTCAAAGGGTGTTTACCAAGTGCCTGGCAGTAGTGGTGGCATTTCTCAGGAGACAGGGTATCCTTCTGTTCCCTTACCTGGACGAATGGCTCCTAGTAGGTCAGTCCCCAGGCCAAGTCAAGTCAGCCTTAGAGGTCACCCAAAGGCTCCTGGAGTCCTTGGGCTTCATTCTAAACCTAGAAAAGTCAGTTCTGGAACCAACTCAACTGCTCACTTTCATGGGGCGGACATAGACACTACCCAGGCAAAAGCATTCCTTCCTCTTTCAATAGTTCAGTCTCTAGTCACTCTGGCTTCCTCTTTTCAACCTCTAGTTTCTCATCCAGCCAGGTATTTTCTTCAGTTAAGAGATATTCAATTTCATCTCAGATCTTACTGGTCTCATAAAAAGGACCTTTTCTCCAAATTGGTTCCAGTGTCCCATACTCTAGTTCAGGCACTCCAGTGGTGGCTGGAGGAGGACAACCTTTGGCAAGGTGTCCTATTCATCAGTCAGGCTCCTTCAGTGATTCTCACCATGGACACCTCCCTCCTAGGCTGGGGGGCTCATCTGGACCAGCTTACAGCTCAGGGAACCTGGTCTCCCCAGGAGTCCCTTCTTTACATAAACCTTCTGGACTTGAGGGCTGTCTTTCTAGCTCTGCAGACATTTTCAACTGGTTAGGGGAAAGTATTACAAATCTGGACAGACAATACCACAACCATGTGGTACATCAACAAGCAGGGAGGCACTCTGTCCATATCTTGTGCACAGAGGCCATGAAGTTATGGTCTCTGGCTTATTGTCTTCACGCTTCCCTGGTGGCTATACACCTGCCAGGGGAGGACAACATCTTAGCAGATGCTCTCAGCAGAATTTCTCAGAGTCATCACGAATGGACTCTGAATCCCCTGGTCCTTCAGGTCATCTTTAACAGGTGGGGGACTCCAGAGATAGATCTCTTTACAGCCCCAGACAATCATCAACTTCCTCTTTTTTGTTGCAGGCCTCCTCTATTGGGCTCTGTACAACAGGAGGCTCTACTATTGGATTGGACAAGCAGGTTCCTGTATGCATTTCCTCCTTTCCCTTTGATCTTCAGGGTTCTGATCAAGACCAGATCTCAGCCTTGCAGAGTGATCTTAGTGGCACCAGACTGGGCCAGACAGCCATGGTATCCTCTACTACTGTTATTGTCAGTGACAAGGCCTCTGTGTCTTCCCAGACAGTTCAATCTGCTGACATCCTCTCAGGGGAGGATCCTCTATCCCAATCTTCAGGCTCTCAGGCTCAAGGATTGGCTCTTGAAGAGTTAGAATATGCACATTTAAACCTTCCTCAATCAGTTTTAGATATTCTGAAGGTTAGCAGGAAACCTGCTACCAGAGACTCTTACAATTCCAAGTGGAAAAGATTTGGTTTTTGGTGTTCCCAAATACCTGTTCAGACAGCATTAGCTGACATTGCTACTGCACTGGACTATTCAGTGCATCTTAATAGTTTAGGCATTCGGCCCACTACGCAGAAGGTGCATTTGGCAGCTGTGTCTGCCTTCCTTTCAGCTGAGAAGGGCACTTCCTTAGCCTCTCATCTAGTTTTCCAGAAACTCTTCAAAGGTCTGATGCATGTTAATCCTCCATTTCAAGCCCCTACCCCTTCTTGGGATCTGAACATCTGTATAGCACAGCTTATGGAGCCCCCATTTGAGCTTCTATCTTCAACAGAGCTGAAATACTTGACATGGAAAACTATATTCCTGATAGCCATTACCTCTGCTAGGAGGATCAGTGAGTTACAGGCTTTATCAGTGGAACCTGATTTTATTTCTTTTCACAGGGATAAGGTGGTCCTTCAAACTAACAGAAAGTTTCTTCCCAAAGTGGTCTCAGACTTTCATCTGAACCAATCTATGACATTACCTGTGTTTTTTACTGACCATTCTTCCTCTGGGGAATGAAGATTACACATTCTTGATGTGAAAAGGGCCCTTAGTTACTATGTGGAGCATACTAATGCCTATAGGAATGGATGTTCTCAGTTATTTCTCACCTATGGTGAGGTGGGAAAGGGCAAACCAGCCACCAAGAGAACTATTGCCAGGTGGATTGTCTCCTGTATCCAATTCTGTTATTCAAAACTTAGGAAGGAATCTCCCTCAGGCCTGAGGGCTCATTCTACCAGGGGTACAGCTGCTTCGCTCACAGCAGTTAGGGATATACCTTTAGTGGAAATTTCTAAAGCAGCCACCTGGAAAACTGTTCACACATTTACCAAGTATTATTCTCTGGACATTCAGTCTAGAAGTGATGCTAGGTTTGGCAAAGCTGTGTTGCAGAGCCTGCTCCCAAAATAGGTTCTGTGACTCCCTCCTCCAAGGGGATACTGCTTGGTAGTCTGAATTTAGTCAGAATACAGCAAGACTTCATATTGTTTGAAGAAAAAATGACTTACCATAGTAATGTTGTTTCTTCTAATGGAGTCTTGCTGTATTCGGATTTCCCTCCCTGCCTCCCCTCATAGAACCCAGTAGTTTTGGGATGTGGGTGGGTAAGCACAGTGCTGCACCCCAGAGGTGTACTTGGCTTGCCCTATCTTATGGGTTTTAGTTATGTTTTAGCTCTCTACCTACTTTGGTTTTATGTTTAGCTTTCTTTTTGGGGTTCTCGACTTGAGTCTTTTGACCCTAAAAACAATTTGTGCAGCCATTTGGTTTGCAAGAGTTGAAATAATTTCCACCTTTTACTTTTATTAGTTAGTGCTGGTAATAATCTGATGGTTACACTTCAGAATGCTAGAGACAGAGGTTTGAAAACCGAGCTCGAGCTCAACATTCTATGCTTCTGCATAGAGTTAACTCTTTAATCTCCTGGGCAGTTCAAGTGCTGGGGCTAACTGCATTTAGTCAGAATACAGCAAGATTCCATTAGAAGAAACAACATTACTGTGGTAAGTCATTTTTACTTGCTACCCCTCTTCTCTTGCCCCCTCCATAGGAAGATGAAATTATGTGACCAAAACCTAATCTATCCTGTTTCTGATGCTCTAATTGACCAAGATACATCTCCTGTAATTAAATGAATGTAGGTTTTTGCCTCTTGAGTAAAGAAAGCACCTTGTACCTTTTAATGGGGTTATTAAACCCATTCACTTTTTGGGAGGAGATTATGAGCTTAGGTGTAGGTGCCATATTGTTTATTCTGAATTACTATCATATACTGTAGCTGGGTTATAATTCTACCAGTTCCCCTTCCCTTTAAATACCCAGATCTAAAATATGTCCTCTTCACCTTTTGAATTCAGGTATGACTTCTAAATAAGTACCCTTTCCAGTGGTGAAAAGCATGTCTAGGAAGATTCCTATAATCTTCTGTCTATGTGTAGCAATTTTGCACAGGCATCCTGAATATAAAGAAAAATTTCCCTGAAGAGAACCCCGACTGTGGTCTTTCTTGACTGACAGCAACCCCAAGTGACCATGTTGAATATCCTTTCCTTCCTACCTATAAAATTCCATTTCTTTACCGTTCCAGTATTTGCAAGCATTTATGACCCACAGCACAAAACATTTATAATAAACAAACCAACGAACATACCAACATAAACAGTAATGATATATAACAGATGAACAGTTTAAACTACTGCCAAACCAGACAGTTTTATAAAGAAACCCTTTACAAGACTGCAGCAAATACTTAGTGGGCATGAGATTGTGGTGTGGAGGGAAAGCAACGGCAACTGACATCTGGCGCTCCTTACTGTGGTAGCATTTCCACAGCATGCTTAAAATGGCAATGTGCATCATCACTCAAACCATTGAGACTTTCAACTTCGTCCCAACAATGTCTTTCTAAAATTTTATAAAGATCTGTATAGGAGCAAATGCTGTAATAATTTGGACTTGATTAGGTACTTTCTGTCTAGGGCTAAACTTCCCAAAATTTCTGAACCAGAACAGCAAGATTTGGACAAGGTTATTTCCCTTAATGAGATTAAAAGTGTAATTAGTGACATGCTCGAGACTAAGACTCCAGTGTTGGACGGTCTCTCAGCTGAACTGTATGCACTTTTGAATGACGAGGTTGGCCCAGTGCTTCAGAAGGCTTATGCAGAGGCGAAGATTAAATGTTTACCCTGAACAATATAGAAAGTTATTATAACAGTTCTGCTGAAAAAAGGCAAAAAAAAAAAACAACCTTGATCCAGTAGTTAGTTATCAGCCAATACATTTGTTAAATACTGATTCTAAGATTTGGGCATATATTTTGGCCAATAGGTTACGAATGTACTTACACGTCATATACATGGAGATCAGGTGGGTCTTATGAAAGGGAGGGTGGGCTTTGAAAACATTAGAAGAGTCTTATCGACAATTTGGTTGGCTTCTAAATGTCAGGATGCATCTGTCTATCTATTTATTTATTTATTTATTGCAATTATTTCACCAGGAAAGACACACTGAGCAACAAAATGCTAGTCTCCCGGTGCGACCTGGGGGGGGGGTACACATGGATATGATAACATGCAGGTTATCAAGTGAACAGTTAACAGAAGCAAATAAAAAGTGGCATAAGGATACACAATTGCATGAATATACAAGCAGCACACATTGAATGCTTAGGATATTATAGTATCAAATAACAATTTTTGTGACAAGAAGCAGCAGACAAGGTAAATTAGCACAGTAGTAACAGCTGTAACAACAGAGGACATATATCACAGTTATACAGTTATACACATCACATGGGGAAAAATAGGCCCAGGACATAAGTGCAAGGTTGGGGTTATATGCCAGCTTCTGTAGCAAGGCTAAGGCCTCTGGTCAGACATTGGGGAGAGGATAGTGGGGCATGGCAGGTACAGAGACAGGAACAATTTGTAGTAAGGAAGTTTTCTAGGGTGGTAGACAGAGAGTAGGAAGAGGAGGAGTGCCAAATTTGTGGTGGGAGGGCGTTCCAGAGCTTGGGTAGCCGGTGTGAGAAGGCAGCTTGACTGACAGAGGTCTTCCACCTAGGGACTGAAAGTTGGCAGAAGTTTGTTATCACTAGATGCTCATAAAGCATTAGACTATCGAATGGGGTTACCTTTATGAAGTGTTAGGTGTCTTTGGGCTGGGCACTACTTTTATTTCAAGAGTGGTCATCGTGTATCGAGCCACCGCTGCAAAAATCTGTGCTAACAGAATTCTTTGTGAAAAACTCTTGTTAGAAGTGGGACAAGACAGGGGTGTCCCCTCTCTCTGCTGCTATACATCCTAGCTGTAGAGCACCTCTTATGCTTAATCAGACAGAATTATATCATTTCTGGGGTTAAATTTGATTTTTGAACACAAAATTGTTGCCTACGCTGATGATCTACTTTTATCCCTGTCTATCCCACGTCGATCTCTTAAGCCTACTATGGAACTCTTGGAAGAGTTCAAACTAGTATCTGGCTTGTCTATTAACTGGTCAAAATCTAAGGTACTTCCCCTGAATGGCAATGGAGAGAACCTTAAAATTTTATGTCGTAACAACTTAAAATGGAGGGGGGAATTTATTACTGATCTGGGGATCCTGATTCCATGCAAGTTGAATTGCTTGGTAGCTATGAATATGAAACCTATAACAGAAGAAATAAATATTAACTTAGAGAAGTGAAGCAAGCTCAATTTAACTCTTTCAAAGTTAATGCACTTAAAACGATGCTGGCACCTAGAAATACTCTATTTTCATAACAATATACCCATGTACTGTATGTCTGTGCGGTTTAGAAAATTGACTCCCTCTCTAGGGCCTTCTTAAGGGAAGCAAAGAAAAACAAGGCTCAGTTTGTGGAAATTCAAGAAACACTGGCAAAAAGGTGGCATGGGCCTTACTGACTTTAAGCACTACCAGCAACCCTTTTTTATTTAGACAGACTTGTTATAGTACTCCAATATGGTATACTGTGATATGGGCTACTGTGGGAGGGTGACATGAAAAACGGCAATTCCGAATGGACGAACTGCGGGAGGGCTACTGCTCAGTTATGATGACTGACACGATCATGGCTGCAGGGTTGAGTGACAGACAGAAGAGCAATGGGAATATATGGGAAAGCAGTCATGGTAAACAGCATCACAACAGTGACTGTACATTATGGCGCATTGCACAAACGGCGACTGGCACTTGGGCGAATCCCAATAATGGTGACATCCCGTGCTGCCCATGTAACACACCCCCTTGCCCTCACACATAGAGGCCACAGCCATGTGGCACAGGGGCCTATGCATAACCCCTTCCCCCCATCAGGTGGTATGTGGTGGACCTGAACCCCCCCTCCCCACAGGCCACCCCTGCATAGGAGCACTCCACCCAGCAAGCCTAGTGAAAGGCCAACATGCACGATGGTGGGGATGCAGTCAAGCCACCATCATAGCACACAGCACCATCCACCCGCCACTGACTAACCTGAAATTCGCCTGCCAATGTGTGTGGTTCAAATCCCACATGCCACCCACCCAGCACAGGACATAGCTCGCAGCACCACCCCATCATGAGCATCATGTCTGCAGAACCACCATGCAAGAAGCCCTACCTCACGTCAGCAGATCACTCACCGGTCCTTGCTGGGAGGTCACAATGCTGCCATCTGCCCAGTCTGTGTACTCCACGTATGCACACCACACTGCCCTGCTGCTCCACAATGCAATAGTGCATCCGCACGTGCACACACACACACCTTTTATGCTTCACTACCACATGGGAGGAGGGCAGTCAGGAGGTGGAGACACAGGGGAGGAGTCAACACAATCCCACATGACTCATAGAAAGGGCCAATGTGGACAGGATGGCCCTCAATCCCTAGGGAGTAAGGGAACATGGATGAGGTTTGGTTCTTAAAAAAACAAAAGGGAAAGCGGCTCCTGGAACGTAGTGGTTACGTATATCACCGTAACAAGGCTGTTAAGGAGAAAGTGTACTGTAGATGCATGCAAGACCACCGACACCAGTGTCCTGTATGGATGCACACCATAGTGGACAACGTAGTGCACACCAGCAATGCACACAACCACATCCATGATGCGGTACTGGCCAATGTGCAGGAGAGAGCATGCAGCACCATTGAGAGCACATCACAGGTGCTCACACACTGCATGACTGGTGTGCCAGATGCAGTGTCTGGCAAGCTGCCAGCCCTGCCACCGATCAGATGGACGGTGCAGCGGGTACAGCAGGCTGAGAGGGATTCCCTGCCACACTTACATCGCCTACCAGCCTGGTCATTACCCCAGAGTGCACTGTCACCAGGGAAGGGGAGCTCTTCCTGCAGCTGGACAGTGGTCCTGCTGAGGAACGGCATCTTGTGTTCACCACCCTGTGGTCATTACAGTACCTGGTGGGGTCAGAGGACTGGTTCCTTGATGGGACCTTTCGCTGTGCACCATCATTCTTCAGCATTCTATGTACTGTGCATGATATGCAGTCAGGCGTAGTGATTCCAGCAGTGTACTTGCTGATGTCAGGTCAGATGGAACAGACATACGGGCTTGAGTTCACAGAGGTGCACAGACTCGCAGGTGGGAGCCAGCCGAAAACGGCACTCCTCGATTTCAAATGGGCTGCCTGGCGTGCCTTCAGTTCCATCTTCAAGGGCATGGAGCTGCGGGGCTGCTTATCCACTTCTGCCAGGCTGCCTGGTGGAAGGTGCAGCAAACCCTGGCAGTGCTGGCCAAGTATGCGAGGGAGGAGGAGGAGTTCGCTCTCCACGCATGGATGCTCTTCACCCTGGTATTTGTGCCAGTCACAGCCGTTACAGATGCCTATGGGGTACTCCTGGACCAACTGTTTTTCAGAGAGCATGAGGAGATCCTGCGGCCAGTCCTGGAATACAGGGGCCACGTGGATCGGTCGGTCTGTGGGCAGGACGGCCTGCAGGTGACCTTTGTTCCTGGTGCACAGGTGGAATATATATGTGCCCACGCTGGCAGGGCTTGCACAGATGAACAACTCCATGGAGGACTGGCACATGGGATTTAGTATCTGTCCATCTTCAAAGACCTCACCAAAGCCTTTGATACAGTCAATCATCCCTGCTACTGACCAAAATGTCAAACTTGGGTGTGGCACCTAGCGCACTAAGTTGGTTCTCAGACTACCTTACAAGCAGAACTCAATGTGTCAAAATTGGACATACAGTTTCTAGTGCAAGAGAGGTATCACTGGGGGTACCCCAGGGATCAATCCTTGGGCCCCTACTTTTCAGTATCTTCCTAAATGACCTCCCCACTGCCTGTGAAACCAAACGGACACTCTATGCTGACAATGCGGTGCTCCTGGGTAGCAGCACGTCCCTTGCTAATCTGCAAACTGAGCTTCAGGCATCCTTCTCCTCATCGGAGACTTGGTTCTGCAGACATAAGCTGCTACTGAATTATAAAAAGACCAAGGCCATGCTTATTACCAGTACACACACAAAAATCAAACAAAACCCCTTCATCATTACAAACTCCTGCAGTGAACCACTGGAACAAGTCTGCACATTCAAGTATTTGGGGATCACACTGGATGAAACCCTTACATTTGCTCAACATATTGACTCCCCAGTCAAGACAGCCAACATTAAGATTGGCGTCCTTTACAGGCATAGGAAATACCTATCATCCGAGGCCCTCTGCCTTGCAGTACACAGCTCCATATTATCACATATCCACTATGGATTAGTGATATATGGGGTGGCAGCTGACACTGTTTTGAAACAGGTACAGGTGGCTCTTAACAAGGCCTGAAGGCTACCCCTTGATCTACAGCCTGATGCACACAGCTGTACTTTGTATGACCTCACAAACTGGCTACCCCCAAAAAACAGGGTCATTCATCAGACATGCACCCTAGGGAAAAAAGCACTTATGCGGAATACACCACCACGCGTTGGTAATCTGTTAGTGGCTGCAAACACACCACAGGCCACTAGGGGGAGGACAAGAGGGGCACTGTCCATCCCCTTCCTCCGCACCTCGCTCGTGCAACGGGCATTTGCCTACCGTGCCCCACTGTGGCTGAATGAATTACCCGAGCACCTCCTTGCCACCACTTGTCTAGCCAATTTCAAAACTAACCTCAAACAACATCTTAGTACAATCTCTAAGGCCCTGTCCGCATTATGCCTCTGTAACGTTACAGAGTGCCCAAACCACTACCGCAACGGTTTGCATTTACACCTGTAACGTTACAGAAGGTGTTTTCGTAACCGTTGTTGAAACCACATACGAGGTGGTTTCAACAATGGTTATGAAACCGGTCCCATTCGATAACGTTACCGGCAGTAGTATGGACAGGCGCGTAAGTCTCCTGCAGGGGTTTGGCAGCGCAGCATGAGCTGCATTGTGGATTGGGCGCTGTGGTAAGGCTGCCCGGTTCCTGAGGTGTGGACTGGCGGTACCGGTCTCAGTATCGGGTCACTGCTGCAGTGGGAACACACTGTACCGCTCCCTGGCTGTAATGGTTTCTGTCCATTACGGGGTCTGAGTGGTGTAGAGTGGACAGGGCCTAAATGTTCCTGCAACTAACCTAGTGTGTCTGAATCCTCTGCCAAATTTATGAGTGTAGCAGCTTTTATCCCTCCCTAGTCTCACACCCCCTGGCTGCACTTTGTTAAGCTAAGGCCCCTCCAGCCTAATTTCAACACCCACCTTGTTTTACAACCTCCCTGACCATTCCCACTCCCCCACACCTGATGACAAGGCTCCTAGGGGCTACACCATTCTCTGCCTCTATAACTGTGCTCTTGTTTCTCTCCACTCCAGCTTGTATTCCACAATGTTTTTGTATATATGCTATCAGGGTGTTGTTTCTACTTTGTTTCACATGTTGTTTTGTACATGGCTTGTCACTGACGTGGAACCTTTGTAAAAGAGCTTGGGCTCAAAGGTATCTTCCAAATCAATAAAATTGAATTGAATTGAGGATCTGGCTCGGTGCCAGCCACCCAAGCCTGTGGTGCTTCCTCGATTGTATGAGCGAGCAGCAGCACATCAGCGAAGTCCACATGGAGCAGTTGGTCTCCATGGCCGGGGCTGCTGTCTGGAAGAGGTCATACCATGACCTTCTGAGGCATATCGAGGTGATCGTTGCTGAACATGGTAAGTGCTCCACACGCAACAGCCTGTTGGGGCTCACCTACAACTTCCAGTTGCAGGTGTAGTCGGGTGTGCCTCCATTTGAGTGGCTGACTCTGCAAGGCATGTCCGCTGGTCTGCCATCCACTGTGATCACCATCCACTACTGTGCTGTCCATCCCCGGCCACCCATTCCACATCTGGTCAGCCTCTCCACCCAGGCACACCCTGTACCCTGCAGCACCCCTGCCATCACTATACATCCTGCCTCACAGACCTGCTTGCCATTGTGCATCTTCTTCTGTCCAATGTACACCCTGCACACACTTTTGTGCATTGCCCCCCCTCGCTGACTCCCTGTCCTCACCATGTGGTGGTGCCCCCATCCCTCTTTGTCCCTGTCATCTTCCTACATTCCTGGTGGTGGTGTAAGCAGGTTTTTTTCTGCCAGTTTTCACCTTTGTGACAGTCACAGATCCCGCTATGTGTCGTTCGTGTTCCTGTAATTTTGCCTGCGATGTTCCATGGGTCGCCCTTCTGCATACGCCCTTCTCACATAAAACCCTCCAATATGGGTTAAATATGAACAATCTATTAGGGGATGCATTGCTTAGACCTTCCTGGGTTATTATTTGGAAAGCATGTAATCAAGTCCTTCAGATTAAATTGCCATTTGATCCTGGAATTTTTATCCTGGGTGACTCAAGTACTTTAATATCACTGATGCCACTAGAAAAGAGAGGGCTCACCATAGCTTCCTTGTACTTTAAGTGCTTGATTTTAAGCCACTGGAGAGACAGCTGCCCCCTTAATTTAGATGATATGATTGGAGCCGTATCCAAGGTGGCTATTAATGAACACATCTGTCATAGAAATGCTAAAATCTTGCATAAATATGATGCAGCCTGGGTCTCCTTCTTTTCCTGGTTAAGATCAGGATAGATAACTCATTACCTTTAAGTTTATATCAAAATCTTGTGAACATCTCTGATATACAAATTAATCTGAATGCTTGACTTGTACTACCCTAGAGAACTGCAGAGACCTACTGGCATTTTACTAATGTATGTTACTATGTTATAATCTGTACTGTGATTAATTTTAACCTGTTATGGATACTATGGCTGCGTTATTTTTTCCAAGAGTGATGCATATTAATGTACTTTGTATTTATGATATATTAACATTTCTTTGAAAAAAAGTAAAAAAAAAAGCAATCACAAAATAAATGTACCATTCAGGACAAAAAATTATAACTCCTCCTAATAAACAATAACCAAATTATTACCATTTTAAAGTTTCAATTCATATTATATAGAAATGACAGTGGGTTTACAAAAAGTATCTATAATCCAGATTCTCATTTCAGCCTCTTGAATTAAGTGTTAAGCCTAAATATCCAATAACTTTCACTTTGTAAAATAGACAGTAGTCCATCGCCTCCCATCCTTAGCACTTTCTCCTATTCAATGCCCATAAAGAAAAAATCCTTGGGGGTCAGAATGGTGACATTCAAAAAAGTATCTGCCTACTGGAGTGTCCCTTTCACCATTAGGATAGACCAGGCATGTTCCTGTATCCATGTCTTAAGGTTCCTCATGTTTCTGCCAACATGTAGTGAGCCGCAGGTACACCATAGAACATAAACGTTGTTTTGCAGCTGATGACGTCCATGACTCGACCACTGTATTTTCTGTTGAATGACTTAGAGTAGAAACTGTTAGTGAATATTTACAAATAGGGTACCTGTGACACTTAAAGAATTCCTTAGGATGTGGAGGTAGCTAACTGGTACTAGCATTACTTTTCTTATTAAACTGGCTGCGGACCAGCTTGTCTCTAAGGCATTTTCCTTTCCTAAATGTGATTCTAGGTTTCTTACTTACAGCTTTGGCAACCTTTGGGTTCCCTGTAAAGATAATCCAATTACTCCAAATCACATTACCAATTTTGCCCGCACAAACTCAGTATAAAAAGCTATTGGGCTTTTTCTGTCACCTTTGGTTTTACTCTTTTCTTTCAAGATCTCAGGCCTATCTAGTGACCTTACTTTTAGATGTGCCTTGTCTAACAGATTAGACCTCATTCATACTCCTGCTCCCTAAACCTCTTTGTAAGTTCCAGTGATTGTCAAATTCTGCCAGGTGAGAACAGTTTCTTTGAATTGTGAGAAACTAAAATGTATTAAGTTTCTGAGGGAAGGATGGACTCTCTCTGCCCTCAAGAGTGAATTGGTTGCCGTTTCCTCTCTATATCCAGAGGTCTGTACCTTTACCTGTGCTATTGCATTAAAATTGCTCTTGGAGAGTAGTAAAAACCTAGGTCTAAATGTGTGTTACCCCCTGAGAGTTAACTAAATAAATGGGCATCAGAAAGTGGGGGCCTGGCCAGAGCTGGAGTTGATGAGTCCCAGTGTGTGGCACCAGGCAAAGGAACCTGTTGCTTTGGGCCAATAGGGCTATCAGTGCAATGTTGGAGGGAGGCAGGCAGGCACACCTGGACCAACTGCCAATTTAATTAGTAGTACTGTCAAAAGTCTGAAATGCTGTCATATATCATTGTCCTATTCAGGCACTTTGAGTCATGTGTAGGCACAGAATTGCCCACAGGGAAATGCTTGCCCTACCTAGGAGAATGCTACCACACAAATAGTCATGTAAGCACCCAGGTTTCAGGGACCCCATAGGGAAGTTAAGGATTTTAATGGAGACTTCAAATGTTTTTGAACTAAATTCAGTGAATGTTAACCTTAATACAAACATATAAAATGGCAAGCAGAAGAAGGCCTTATGGTCTATCGAGTCTACTTGATTGCAGACCCCCTAATCCAGAGATTACAGTGGGCCAGCTCCCTCCCCTCCAATTCTAATCCTCTCCTTCACCCTGACCCACCTTCTTTTGAATCGCCCCCACTGTTTTCTGAATGACCACCTCAGCTGGGAGTTCAGTCCATCGCAACACCACTCACTCTGTAAGGAAGTGTCTTCTGACTTCTTCCTTGAATCTTCCCTCTTCAGTTTATAACAGTACCTCCTGGTGATTTTGTTTTTACTGTGACTAAAATGGCCCCCGATATCCACCTGGTTTATACCTTACAGGTATTTGAAGGTCTCAATCATGTCCGCTCTCTCATTCCTCTCCTCCAATGAGTACATGCTAATTTCTTTCAGCTTGTCCTCGTATGCCCTAGTCTGATTACTCTGAACCATTTCTGTTCCCCTTTTCTGAACTGCCTTGAACTGGCTGATGATATTATTTAGGTAGGGTCTCCAGTATTGCATGACATACTACAGCTGAGGTCATACCAAGGACCTGTACAGGGGCAGCTTAAACTCCTCCTTCTGATCATGAACCCTCTAGGAATACATCCCCAGCATGAATTTAGTTTGGCTGCTGCCTTCCTACAATGCGTAGCTTGCTTAATATCGCTGGTGATGGCTATTCCCAAGTCTTTTTCCTCCCTTAATTCACTGACTTTTAGCCTCCTGAAACTGCACTCTATCCTTGGGGTTCTTTCTTTCTATGTACATAACCTTTCACTTTTTCACATTAAACCAGAGTTGCCATATTCTGGACCACAGTTCCAGCTTTGCCAGGTCTTCCTTTAGGTCCAGCACTCCTTCATCTGTGTCCACCCTCCTACAGAGAATGGTGTAATCCACAAAAAGACAGATTTTGCCTTTAATGCCTACACCAATGTCACTTACAAATATATTAGATAACATGTGGCCTAACACTGATCTCAGAGGAACTCCACTGGTGACTTCCATCATATAGTACCTGATAGCTTTCCCCCACCACCACCCACTGTTTCCTACAACTGAATCAATTTTCCACCCACCTTGTTCATTTGTTTCCCACCCCTAGGTCCCCCAATTTCCCGACCAACTTCTTGCGGTGTACCAAGTTGAGTGCTTTGCAGAAATCCAAGTACATAATATCAACTGCCTGTCATTTTGTCTGCTGCCTTCGTTACCCAGTCAAGGAAGCTGATGAGGTCATTTGACAGGATCTCCTCAATATGAACCCATGAAGTCTCTTGCCTGAAGCCTGTTTCTCAAGGAATCCTAACAGCCTTTCTTTCAGTATGGCCTCCATCAGCTTACAGACAATGGAGGTCAGACTGACCAGCCTGTAGTTCCCAGGGTTGTCCCTAGGTCCACTCGTGTGCAGTTTTACCACATGTATCATTCTCAACTCCTGTGGCACCACTGTCTAGCAAGCTGTTGAACAGATCTTCTGGCAGACTTACCACTACCACTGCCATCTCCATTAACACCTTAGGATGTGTGCCATCTGGTCCCAGGTATTTGCTTGCCTTTAGAGATAAGGGACCCGATTTTCAAATGGGGACGCAGGGCTTGCAGTCAAGCCCTGCATCCTCGCAATGTTTGCTGCACTTGCAGCCAAGGAGTTGTTGCTACTAGCTCCTGATTTTAGAACCGGGGATGCAAGTCGCAACACTACCTTCTTTTTAAGACTGCTTGCACCAAAGCAGTGGTGCAAGCCCCGTAAACCGGCTCCCCCAGGTATGTCGGGGGGAGCTGACAGAATGAGCTGTATTGCCACATAGGACTTCCAGCAGAGGAATTGTGGCACATTTCTTTAAAAATAACACTTTTGGCACTATTTGACGCAAGTCGGCACTTGCGTCAGACTACCTGACAAAAGTCCCTTGTGATGCTCTACTTCATTTCTAAAATTGGGCCCGAGATCCTTTCCCTATCCTGTTTTCTGTCATCCTGTCATAGAAATATAGAATGTGATAGCAGTTAAGGACCACTTCACCCACCCAGTCTGCCCATTTTTCCCTACCTACAATATCACCACAGACCTTTATCAACCTCCAGCTCTTTCTCTCTCCCCTCCTTCCATTCCATTAAGATACCCTTATGCCTTCCCCTTCCATTCTTGAATCCCACCACTGTCTTTGCCTTCACCACCTCATGCAGAAGGCAGTTCCTGGAATCCACCACTGTTTCTGTGAAGAAGGGCTTCCTCACATCTCTCCTAAATCTACCCCCCTCCAGCTTCATAGCATGTCTCCTTGTTATTGAGCTCCTTTTTTTGAAAAATACTTCCCTCCTATACCTTGTTAACCCCCGTAAGGTATTTAAAGGTCTCTATCATATCTTTCCCTCCCTCCTGTCTTCCAGAGTGCTCATACATATTGAGGTCCTTTAGTCTCTCGTTGTAGGGGTTTTGGTACAGACCCTGCACTATTTTAGTTTTCCTCCTCTGGACCATCTCTACTCTGTCTATGTCCTTCTGGAAAGCAGGACTCCAGAACTGGACATGGTACTCAAGGTGGGGTCTTGCCAGTGATTTATATACAGGCAACATCGCCTCACTCTTTCTGCTGGTGATACCCCTCCCTATGCACCTCAGTGACCTACTAGCCTTCCCAACTGCCATGTCACACTGCCTGGCCACCTTTAGGTCATCCAATATGATTACTCTCAGGTCTCTTTCTTGTTTGGAGATTGTCAATACCACTCTACCCATTTTGTACTCTGCCCCCATGTTCTTGTGCCCCAAGTGCATTATTTTGCATTTTTTCACATAGAAACCTAGCTACCATACCCTTGAACACTTCTTGACTTAGAAACAGAGAAACATAGAATTTGATGGCAGATAAGGACCGCTTGGCCCACCCAGTCTGCCCATTTCCCTACCAACTGGATAAGCTGCAGATCCTAGTTAACCAGCAGCCTACTTCTTCCTACCCGCAGCCCCTAGAATGGCCTTATGACTGTCCCATGCATGCTTGAATTCCACCACTGTTTTTGACTCCACAACCTCCTCCGGAAAGCCGTTCCATGCATCCACAACCCTCTCTGTGAAAAAATACTTCCTTAAATTACCTCTGAGCCACCCCTCCTCTATCTTCAAATTGTGCCCCCTTGTTCTTGCACACCTCTTTTTTTGAAAGATGCTATCCTCTTGGACATTGTTGATTCCCTTGAGGTACTTAAAAGTTTCTATCACATACCCCCTCTCCCTCCTTTCCTCGAGGCTATACATATTAAGCTCCTTTAGTCTCTCTTCATATGCTTTCCGGTGCAGACCCTGCACCATTTTAGTTGCCCTCCTCTGGACAGCTTACATCCTGTCTATGTCTTTGCGGAGATTGGGTCTCCAGAACTGCACGCAGTACTCCAGATGGGGTCTCACCAGCTGTCTGTACAGAGGGATAATAACTTCCTGTTTTCTACTGGTGATGCCTCTCCCTATGCATCCCAGTATCCCCCCAGCCCTCCTTGCTGCCCTCTCACATTGCTTGCCCACCTTTAGGTCATCTGATATGACTACCCTCAGGCCCCTTTCCATTTTTGTTGTTGTTAGTATCTCACCCCCATTGTGTACTCTTCCCCTGGGTTTTTGTTTCCCAGGTGCATTACTCTGTACTTCTTAGCATTGAATCTAAGCTGCCAACATTTGACCATTCCTCTAACCTTGCCAAGTCCTTCTCATCCTTTCCACCCCACCTTGCATCAACTCTATTGCAGATCTTTGTGTCATCTGCAAAGAGACATACTTTTCCTTCCAGTCCCTCCGCAATGCTTACTATAAAGACATTGAAGAGGACTGGTCCTAATACTGAACCCTGCGGTGCCCCACTAGTAACCCCTTTTCTTCTGAGTGGACTCCCATTTACTATTACCTCTGTGTCCTATTCTCCAGCCAATTCTTTACCCAGGCTGTCATCTTGGGACCCACTCCCAGGCTGGCTAACTAGTATATTAATCTTTTGTGTGGGACTGTGTCAAATGCCTTGCTAAAGTCTAGGTAGACCATGTCCACAGCCCCTCCCTGATCTACTACTTTGGTCACCCAGTCAAAGAAATCTATCAGATTCGTCTGGCATGACCTTCCCACTGTGAATCCATGCTGCCTAGGGTTCTGTGCCCCTCCGGCCTCTAGATACTCAACAATTCTTTCCTTCAGAAGTGATTCCTTCATTTTCCCTATCACTGAGGTTAAACTAACAGGTCTGTAGTTTCCTGCTTCTGCCTTGCTCCCACTTTTGTGAAGGGGAATCACATCTGCCCTCCTCCAGTCCTCAGGTACCACCCCATCCTCCCATGATTTGTTAAAGAGGGTAGTCAGTGTTGTCACTAGTTCTACCGTTAGTTCTTTTAGAATTCTGGGATGAATCCCATCAGGCCCCATTGCTTTGTCCACCTTCAGTTTTAAGAGTTGTTTCATAACCCTTTCTTCTGTAAATGGGCTGGTATCAACTTCTGTATCCAGAGTGTTTCTACTGTTTGTTTTAGGTACCCCCCTCTTCTATTTGTAAATACTGAGCAAAATATTTGTTTAGTATCTCTGCCTTTTCACAGTCTCCTCTGCCCACCCTCCCTCCCTTTATTAAGCCTCACTATCCCTCCCTTGGTCTTCCTTCGCTCCTGATGTACCTATAAAGGTTTTATCCCCTTCTTAACTCAGTTGGTTATCTTTTCTCGGTTTGGGCCTTGCTGTTCTGACTGCCTTCCTAGCCTCCTTTGCTTTAACTGATACAGTTCTCTGTCCTGATCCTTCTGCGATTCCTTGTGCTTCCTGAATGCTTTTTTTCTTGAACCTTCACTGCTACTTTGAGAACCATAGTGGTTTCTTACTCCATTTTGTTTTGTTTATTTGCTTTCACAAAGGCTCGTTACCTCTGTGATGGCAGTTTTTTTATTCCCCATTGTTCTTCCACCCTCCTTCCTGCCCCCTTGCTAGTGCATCTCTTAGGCACTCACCCATTTTGGCAAAGTCAGCCTCCTAAAGTCCAGTACTTTTGCCTTTGTATGGCTTGACTGTATTGCTGTGTTTATTAGAATCAGAGTGTTCAATGATCGCTAGTTCCCAGATGGCTACCCACTTTACATCTGTGATCCTCTCCATCTCCATTTGATAGAACCAGGTCTGAAGATTGCCCTCTCGATGGGGCTCCAATACTAGTTAAGGCATGCTCCACTGTAGGACATCTCGAGGTAACTCCACTCTTCAAGTGGCTGCAGCAACTGCACTCCAGTTAACATCTGGCATATTCAGATCACCCATCAGCAATATCTCCCTTTTTCTGCCATTCTAAGTATGCTTTCTTCATTTCCTTGTCCATTTCCTCCCCTGAGGAAGAGGTCTGTCACCAACCCTGTGCAGATTGTGGTGCCATTACCTGTCTCCAAACCTACCGTACAGTGCTTCTTCTCCTCCCTGTTTACCCTTTTGTTCTGTTGCTTTTATTTCTTCCCTTATTAGGAGCTACTCTTCCTCCTCTTTTACCTCTGTCCCTCCTGTAGATAGTGTATCCTGGTATGTTTGCGTTCCAGTCATGGTTTTGTGTGTGACCATGTTTCTGTGACTGCCACGATATCCAGATGTTCCTCCTCCATCAAGGTCACTAATTCAGGAAGCTTGTTACCCAGACTACAGGCATTGGTACTCATTGCTCTCCATTTTTGATGGCTTTACCTTCTGTTGCAGCATCCCACTGACCTTTCTACCTCGGGTCTTTTCTCATTTAGTACCCTGTTTTGTAGGAGAGGCTGGGATTTTCCTGTTGCTTATCAGTGCCTCCCCTTTGACTAGTTTAAAAGCTTGCCAATGAAGCATTTAAACCGATTGCTCAAAAGACTTGTTCCTTCCTGGACAGATGCAGACCATCCTGCCAGTATAGGCTGGTGTCCCTCCAGGTGGAACCCCAGTCCCCAATGAAGCCAAACCCCTGTGCTCCACACCATTTTTTCAACCATTCATTAAACTGCATGGTGCAAATTATCCTTGCCTCCCCCATGGCATTGACAGGCAGCACCTCTGAGAAGGATACTTTTCTCAGATCTCTGCTCATCCTTTCCACCACTCCACCTGGAATGTTCACCCTGTTGCAGAGTTTGGTGTCATCTGCAAAGAGACAGACCTTCCCTTCTTGGTCCTCTGCAGTGTCACTTATAGGGACAATAAAGAGGACCGGTCCCAGCACTGATTCCTGAGGTACCCCCCGGTCACCCTCCATTCCTCAGAGTGAACTCCATTTACCATCAGCCTCTGTTGCCTATCTCCAACCAATTTCTTAGCCAGTTTATCACCTTTGGACCCACTCCTAAGCTACCCAACTTGCTTACTGGTCTTCTATGTGGAACATTGATGAAAGCTTTACTAACATCTATGTCGGTCACATTAACTGCTCCACCCTGATCTAACTTCTTGGTCACCCAGTCAAAGAAAGCTATCATGTTCATTTTACATGACCAGCCTACCTCCCCCAGAGAATCCATACTGGCTCGGGTCTTGTAATCCATTGAATTCAAGACATTCCTTTTCTTCAGCAGTATTTCCATTAACTTTTCCATTACCGATGTCAGGCTGACTAATTGCCAGCCTCCTCTCTGCTAGCACATTTGTGAAGTGGGACTACATTTGCACTCCTCCAGCCCTCGGGAACCATTCCCATTTCCAGTGAGCTGTTAAGTATGACTATCAGAGGCACAGCCAGTACCTCCATGAGCTCCCTCAATACCTTTGGATGCATCCTGACAGGCCTCATTATCCATTTTCTCCTCCCCCTTTCCCTCACCTCATCCTCCCTTGAGGCACAGGTCCCTAATTTTCCTTCGTAAAGAGAGAACAGAAGTATTTGCTCAACACTTCCACTTTCTCTCCACTATCCTTAATCCACCCTTTCTTCCTTTTTATCAATATCATGCTCTCCTTTCTGTCTGATGTACTGGAGGGCCTGCATTATTACCCTACTAGCCTCTCTGTCATTTTCCAGGTAGTCCCTCTCTGCCATATCACGTTGGGATTTGTGAAACTTTCTGTATGCAGCCCTCTTATCTCTTACAGCCTAATTCATCTCTCTGTCAAATCAGCTTGTCCTTCTGACATTGGAATTGATCTCTTTTTGTCTATGGCAGACTATAGTGGCAGCAACTATCCTTCTCCTTACTCACTGACCACTTTTGATCCACACCCATGTTATTCCTAAGACTGGTAGTGTGTCCCTTCAGTATCTCTCCCATCTTCCTATAGTTGGCCTTCCTAAAGGTCAGCATTTTAGTTTTATTGCTTTCTATTCTCTTCCCTGTATCCACAGGGAACCACACCATGTGGTGTTCACTGCTCCCTAAGGCATCTTCTACCTTGATGTCTCTGACATAGTCACTGTGTGTTAGTACCAGATCCAGGATGATTCCCTCTCTGCTGGGTTTGGTCACTGCTTGGACTGGGAACTTTTCCTGCATTGTATCCGTAATCAATTGGCTCCTGTCACAGGAGGTAGACAGGACACGCCAATACACCTCAGGCAGATTATAGTCCCCCATTATCACTACCTCAAACCTTCCAGCTGCCATTCTCCTTATCATGGTTGCCAGTTCACTGTCCTTGTCCTTATCTTGATTTGGTGGCCTATAGACTACTCCTAGCCTCACTTTTCATCCTATTACTGTTTGAATCTGTACCCACGGTGCCTCAAAGTTCCCATTCCCTATCTCCTCCCTGGTGGCAGTGCTGCCCTCCCTGAATTAAAGTGCCATACCACCTTCCCTTTCTTTCTATCTTGTCTTTGTCATAATGCCCATTAGTTTAGGAGTGAAATATTGGAACAGCAATAGATAGCTACTGGAAAGTGGTGGGGATGGAAATCAGAGCACCCGTTTGGAATGTGATAGATACAGTGTAATGCAGCTAGTACTCCATTTGATATGTGGAATCAAAGAGTTTATTGCAAGAGAAATGCCATTATGCTGTGTACCACTCTTTACAGGCAAGCAAATACAACCAGCTTGGTCCCAGCTCCAGGACTGCAGGTCTCAGTTTGTGTGTGGTCTCATACTAATGGTGCCCCACTATATTGTTAATGGTGCTCCTACTCCAGTGCTCCAGATCCAGTGTGACAATGAGTAACTGGTGCCTGTACAGGTTCTACAATGTAAAGTGGTTGCTCCTCTGATGAGAAAAGTCACCATATACACCTAGACACAGAGGGCTGTCTGGCCTTTACATAAACAACAAAACCACAGAGCACATAATTTGGGGAAACTGCAGCTTGAATATGATGTTTAGAAACAGATGCTAAAGGCCAGGTACAGTGATTTATTGCCATGCACAGCCTGTTAATACATTGCAGAGGTACCCTTGGAGCTGTACGACACAATAGTCTCCATGTTACATGATGAAATCCCAGATGCAACTGTAACTTTTTTTTTTATTTCAGTTCTTTTTCCCTCCTGGTCACCAACTGCAGGGGCATCCCTATGATGAAACCCCTAATACTCCCACCCAGCCTCAGATTCCTCCATCCCCGTGTCCCCTCCGTAACTCCTAACCTATCACCGCAACCAGCAGGATACATTCTGGCTTGCGCCCCTTGGGTGGGGCCACCATCCACTTACCTTAGCACTCCTTAACTCCAATCTTCTTGCAAGCAAAGTGAATGTTGGAGGATATTGGGACCCAGGGTGGTTGGGATCCGACGGTGGGCATGGGGCTAGTGGCGCTTTTTTGTCTCCTCTGCAGTTTGGGTTTTCCTCTCATGTAAGCATGAGCTCCCCCTCCCCGGATGTGCAGATGTGCAATGATGCCCAGCATGAGATGGGCATGATCCCACACTGGTCCTGCGGACATCCGCTGTCACTTCTGCCCCTTAATCTGGTGGTCCTTGCTGTTGCTCCCCCCCCAGTCTTCACTGGGAGTCACTAGGTGCAGGGAAGCCACAGCCCACCCTCCCCAAGAGAGGAGAACAGTCCTCCAGACACTCAATCCTCTCTCCCCTGGCAGCCTGAGCTCCCTCCCAATGTTGTGTCACCAGCATGGTGTGAGGTGTGACACCCAGCGCCTCAACCCTCAGCGCCATTGGGCTAGCTTGATGCAATTGTAACTTACAGGAGAACTGCCAGGTGCCTATAGAACAATTCACATTAAACTGGCATGCCAACAAGCTTGTTTTGTATTTTTTTTTTTATATTGCTTGTGCGCATGTGCAAGAAACATGTTGCGGCAGTTTGCTGCAGAAGCAGGTTGTGGAGGTGCGGCACTGCTGTGGCCAATGCCCCCACTGCCTTTTGAGGCTTGGCCCGCTTTCCCAATGGGGTGGCATGTGACTGCTGACACTAGTTCAGCCAGCGTGCCACCACCTTGGAACATTTTAGCCGCTGCAATCAGGAGCCGGCTTGTCATTGCAGCATCAGCAATTCTGCTGCAGCGAGGCAGTGACCCATCATTTCAGGGTGGTACCTTGCATGCTCTCCCAACCCAGTTTGCTGACAGGGAGCCCAGTCCCTGTTGGCATAATGTCCCCACACCCAAGTTTCTGCTGTATGCCGAGGGGGTGCCCAATCCCCCCTCAACATCATGCCCCCCCCACATTCTTTGCCGATGGGGCACCCAATCCCTGTCTGCTTCAGTCCCCCTTCCCAGTTGAATTTGTTGATGTGGAGCCCACCCCCATCAGCATAATGTCCCCCAATTTGTTGTCTGCTGAGGGGGGTGCCTAATCCACCTCGGCTCACTCCCAACTGGTATGTGCTGATGGGGTGCCCAATCCCTGCCAGCTACGGCCCTCTAAATACCAGATGGCATGCTGGGAACTCACCCCAGTGTGCCAAAGTCCCTGAAGAAAAAAAAAACAGTCCTGCAATTTTTTTTCTCATCACCTATAAAATAAGAAAACAGTCCCTCGTACAGTTAGGCGGCCCCTCCTCAAACCCACACCCATCCTCTGTTCACCCCACCTCCCCACACCTCCTTCACCCCATACTTACCTCCGGCGCCCAGCGCGACAATCTTCAGTGGACCTGGAACACATCTGCACTCTTCAAAGCCGACCTCGAACTGAAAAAATGCTGATAAGCTGTATAATGGCATAAATAGGGTTTTATCAACTTTGATGCATATCTCGGGCATGTTTGGGAATTTTGGCACCAAAATTTCAACATGGGGTTGTTGGGACCCCTCCTCATGAATTCAGTCACTGTCAAGGAGTTATTCAGTCCTGAAAGGTGATTTCATGGTCACTGCGCGGAATCACCTTTTGGGACTGATTAATGAAATGACAGTGCCACTGTTCATGAGGTAGGCTCTCAAAAGGCCTATGTTGCAAATGTGGTGAAAAAAATCCAAAAAATGACTGTTTCACGAGTGTGCATTGCGCAGTTTCTACGCACACTCGTAACTTTGCAAATTTGTAATGTTTTAATGCCAGATTTTCAACACTGGCATTTCTTCACACCTTCTTATGAACAATACAGCTGTCATTTTTCACATCCTGGCCGAAATGTATTTTCGCACTTCCGGCGCAGAATAGTGTGGTCACTGTGGGAAATCAGTGTTCGGGACAGATTAAGAAAATGACAGTGACACTGTTCATGAGCAGAGATCCTTAAATGTCTATGTTGAAAATTTGGTGACTAAAGTTTATAAAATGATTGTGTTACAAGTGTGCATTGTACTGTTTCCACGCACCCTTGTAACTTTGCAAATTTGTAGTATTTTCACACCAGATTTTCAACACTGGCATTTTTCACACCCCTTATGAAACAGTACAGCTGTCATTTTTTATCCTGGTTGAAAATGTATTTTCTCACTTCTGGCGCAGAATAGTGTGGTCTCTGTGGGAAATCAGTGGTGGGACTGCTGCAGATTTCTTTGTGGGCAGAAAAAGGTGCCAATGCAGGCAGGAGCCCAGTACAAAAGGGCAACCTGCAGCACCAGGAGAAACAGAATGAGCGAGTGAGAGAGGGGGAGTGAGCGAGCTCAATGGAGCTCTGTCAGAACTGCTACAGATATCTTTGTGGGCAGAAAAAGGTGCCAATGCAGGCAGGAGCCCAGTACAAAAGGGCAGCCTGCAGTGCTGGGAGAAATAGGAGTGAGTGAGAGAGGGGGAGTGAGTGGGCTCAACGGAGCTCTGTCGGGACTGCTGCGGATTTCTTTGTGGGCAGAAAAAGGCGCCAATGCAACAGGAGCCCAGTTCAAAAGGGCAGCCTGCAAAGTCGGAAGAAATAGAATGAGCAAGTGGAGAGGGGAGTGAGCTAGCTCAATGGAGCTCTGCCAGGACATTAGAGTTGCCCACCTCCCGCCCAGTGTCCTCTGTGGTCCACATTACAGCAGGGTCTCTGGAGGAGACAAAGCAATGATTGGATACTTTTAGGATTGCTGTAATAATACAGATTTAGTTGTTCTGTTTATTTCTCTAACTGAGCTGAGTAATACTTGGAGTGCAATAGGATTTCTAACTGGGCTAAGTGAAACTATATGAGAGCAGAGAACAAACAGTATGGTAGCTGAGGGGTGAAAAACGGACAAGGATGCTTCAGGATTGCTACAGTAATACAGTATCTAATGGACTAGATTTGAGACTGATTTAACCCGGTCAGCAAGGAGGCAGTAGGTGGACTAGTGTGGGGGGGAACAGGAATTTGAGTAAATAGGGGCCTAACAGTTGTAGTAGGGTACAGAACCTGGGAGTAAGAGCTCGTAACATAAGATGTGGGGCCAAAATAGGGCAAATCCCACATGTCAATAGGGCAGGCATCTTTGGAAGGGTGGGAGGTTGGAAGGGTGGGGGGTTGTACAAGGTGTGGGTCTGCCATGATCCTGGACTGGGCTTGGAGGATGGGGGTGGGGTGTATGGTCTGTAGATGACTGGCTAGTTTGAGGGTGGAACTGTGGAGGTTAGAGAGGAGCCAAAGTGGCAGGGCAGATGAGTATGGTAGGCATCCTGGGGGGGACTAGGGGATGGCAAAGGGGGATGCAGGAAGAACAACCTGGGAGTGAAACTGACCCCAGTATCAGAGGCACTAACAGAAAAGACAGGAGAAGGGAGGGGGTGCCCGAGGTGAGGGGGGACCTCCTGATGGGGAGGAAGACACCACAAGGAGTACCAGGGGAGAGATCAGATGGCTGCTGGTAGGGAGGGACCAGGGGTGACGTGGAGGGGAACAAGTAGGAGGGGGGAACCGATAGGGGGAAGAGATATAGGAGGGGTATCGACTAGGAATAGAGTTGAACCTCTGCTATGGGAGAGAGGAGAGCAGAAACATACTGAAGGTGGGAGAACAAGTGGGCATGAGAACAAACCAGCAGGGGGCTGAAGGAGGACGAAAGGGTAGAAGGGGGGCTAGTAAGGAAAGAGGGGTGGTGACTGGAGGAGAGAAGGCTAAGGGAAGGGGGAAGGATGGGAGGGGCATCACTATCAGGGTAGAAGGGAATGGGGGCTCTAATTCAACAACAGCAGGGATAGGAGAGGGGTTGGAAATCAGCAGGGGAGGTCGACATGGGAAGCCCAGTAGGAAGTAGTCAGGCTGGGGAGGGGTTCAAAGGGAATGGGAGGAATAAGGCAGAGAAAAGGGGTGAGGCAGAAGTAGGGGGTACAGATACAGAAGTCACAGAGGATGCAGCTGGAGGGGATAAGGGGCAGGGAAAAATGAATACTGGGGTGGTGGAAGGGGCATTAGAAGGGAAAGGGAGTAAGGGACTGGGGGGTACTCATCCTGGGGGATTTTGTACTGAAATGGATGAAATGGGGCAGAAAGGGGGAAAGGCACAGCCGTATTTGGGTTGAAGCTGTCCCCAGGTTGACTGCAGGAGGGGCAGGGCAGGCACTGCTCAAGTGTGCAGAGAGGGGGAGGAAGAAACCTCATTTACTGTTGCATGTGCGTACAAACGACTTGGTAGGGGACACTGTGGAAGTGAGGGAGAGGTTTGAGTAGTTGGGCAGGCAGTGTGAGGGGTTGGGGAAGTTGGTGGCATTCTTGGAGGTACTGCCGGTACCATGTGCAAGCATGGGGAGGAAGGGTAGGCTTGAGGAGTTCAACTAGTGGCTGAGGGATTGATGCCACACCAAACATTATGGGTTAGTGACTAACTGGGGTAGGGTCTGGGGGGAATAGTGACTTGTACACAGGGGACAGCATACACTGGAGCAGGAAGGGGAGGGGAGTATTAAAGGCAGCATTACTGCCAGCCCACTGGCGCAGAGGTTTGAGGCGCTGTACGCCACACCTTGCGCCATGGTGGCGACCCAGGTTTGGACGCAAGTCCAGGCCACCAGGGGTCAGCAGGGGAGGGATAGGATTGAGCTTCCGGAGGACTCCTGTATCCTGGGGCGGGATCAAGGGACCCACCACTCTATAGCGGCCCCTGGTGATGACCGGGGGCTCTACTAGAGCAGTGTAGTAAAGGGACCGGAGTGTAGCAGACATTGACATGCTGTGTCTAAGTGTCATTGCTCACCCGCACTCCACAAAGGGGAGGAAAATGGGCTACGGTAGGGCCACATGAGCTTCCGACTCCCGCTTACAGGTCTTAGACATGGTACTGTCACTTCCAAATACCTAAACAGCATATATAAGCAAGCAACATTCGGCACTGACAAATGCTTGTTTAAAGGTGATAGGAAACAGTTTTTACACCTCTAAATGCCCTCCAGTTGTTCTTTTATTATCTACCCAGTGTTGTGATATGTTTTTGACCTTTATTGTTAAATTAATTATCTAATTTTGTCACCTTTTTGACTACCCTGAATTTCTCTCTCCTCATCAGTTATTGTTTTCTCATTTCATACTGCCTGAAGATTCTATGACATCAATAACACCATTCCAGGCCATTCAGGTGAGCAGCATGGAATGGGAGTTATTGATGTCATAAAATGTCTTAGAAATATAAAATCAAGAGTAGAAGCTGGTGAGGAGAGAGGAACTCAATGTAGATCTGAAGGCACCCGAAGCTAAATTATTTATTTATCAAAAAATCATCAAAGCATATCAGAATATATAACTAGCATGGAAAGGAAGACAGAAGGGCAGTTAACTACGTAAAACTCATTTCTATCCTCCTTTAAAGTTGACAATGCATGGCAGCTTATATTGTTTTGTTTATCAACACTTAATTGAGCTTGAGAGAAACTTTTATAAAATGGTTTTGCAGCTCAACTGGAATTTATCTGCAGTTCTGTAAACATTCAATGGAAAACTGATTTGCAACTCTCAGGCAACAGTTTTTGCAAGACTTTGTGCTGGATCTGACAAAACTCATGGAATACATTTAGAAATGCTAAAGCAACTCACTGATGTGGCAGTTTAATGTGAATTATACTATACAGCTGTGGAAACAAGTCCCGTCTCAGGCATTGTTTTGGTGTAACTATAATAGTATTTGTCTGCTCCTGTCCCACTTTGGGTTAGTCAAGCGAATGATCCTCCAACCTCAGAAACTTAATCTGTGAGACTTTGTGAAAGGGTTATTTGTGTTTAAGTTGAAATATGTTCCGATTTGTTCTTTTGCTATTTACCATAAAGCATACTGAATAAGGATGCCACCAGTTAGGGAACAAACCTTTCAACAGAATAATCCTCTAAGGCTTGGGGAGACAGTAGTCTACCAGTTTGCTCTCAAGAATGGGGATATACTGTTATGCTGGTTTAACTGGTGATGTAATTATGCTAACCTTTTAACAAAAAGGTTACAGCCTACAGGAAATGGGTGCAGAAGGGGACAGAGCTGAGTTTTCTGCTGGGTAGCTGCTTAGAGTGCATAGTCTATAATCAAAGTTGTACTGTTGAAGTTAGCATTATATAACCTCCAAGCCATTCTGTGTAAATATACTTTCGGTCTGGGGTTCCAGAAGTGAATTCATATGCTCTACCAGGGGCCTGCTGCCTGTATTAAGAGTACATAGTAAAATATTGACACTGTTTTCACTAGGGACCTGAAAGGGCTATTCCCTATTTCACCTTGTATTAATTTTAACTTTAGAGACACTGGTAGCAAAAGTTAGAGTTAGGTGTAGGGTGGTGGGGTTAATTATTGCACCAGCCGTAAACTGATGACACATGCAGACAATATCACACCCTTCACTCACACAGATAATGCAGCCATTCTTATCTCTGGCTGGGTATAACTAACTAGTGTAGTCCAAGACTAAGGATCTCCTGTACCTTTAATAGCAAATTTTCACTCTAGCACCAATCAAATGAGGTATCCAAGTAAATTTAGTTGGAATCAGTTACCTGGGTACCAAGCTAAGACCTACAATTTCCCAGATGCCAGACCAAATCAATTTCCAGTGATAGACGAGATGTGCCTAGACCTAGTCAGGTAGAAGCACTTATCTTTCTGGAGAAGACACATGCTTTTAATATGATAAAAATCCTTATAATTAATTCTGCTCTGCAACATTGCCAGTGATGATTCCAACTGCCCAGTGGGTTCTTGTGGTCTAGTGATTATAGCACCAGCTTAGGAACCAGCAGATCACAGTTTCAGGCCTCACCAGACCCAAATACTGACTATGTGACCTTAAGCAAGTCACTCAAACTCCCAGTGGCCCAGTCTACCCAGCTGTGAAAATGGGTTGAAGCAAGACCCCACTGGAATGAAGATGTGGCATCTCAGCTGTGTTATTCTGTTTAAAGAAATGGTAAAAAAAAATATAATAACTGGTGACTCCCTATAATGACTGGATATCCAGTCTTGATAAAATACCTTAATAACCTGCTGAATTCTGTAATAGCTCAATAGCAGGTTATTACGGCATTTTCCTCCTCGCGCTCTCGCTTCATTTAAGTGGGAAAGAAAGCACACTGTATTTGTGTGAGTACAGTGGCTGCTGGAGGACCTGCCTTCTCACACAAATACAGTTTAATGTTTTTCTCTCTGAAACCTTGCATCAGGTATTATAAAAGTAATGCCCGTGCAAAGTTTGTTTTATGAGGATTTTTCACACACCTTCAGTATGTGATAATCTCATAAACCCCTTGAGCTTTGCTCTCTTGGTTTATGGATTATCACACACCTAGGGTGTGTAAAAAATCATAATAACACACGCATGCACAGACAATATTCTCTACATATCTACTATTTTTACTTTTCTGTGGAAGGGCATATGAGCTAGAATAGACCACGAAACTCCATTTTATTTAGAAGAGTGCAGTATGCATATATTTAAAGAAATTGGAACCCTAGCTGGAAATGAAACCAAGATATCACTGAAGTAGCATTTCACCTCTCTAAGCAGCTGAGCTATCAGGATTAATGGAACCCTGGGTCTCTCATCACAGACGCCCATCTTTTACAATGCAAAACCTGGAGCCATGCAAATTTGAATTACATTTTATTTCAAAGTGTGTGGTGTGCATATATTTGAAACACAATTTTGAAATGAGAAAGAAATGTTTCCTAGCTGAGATTTGGATCAAAGTTTGTTTGTAATATCCTTCTTCTAAGCTCTATCACTTGAGATACCAGGACAACTGAATACCTGGGACTCCCACAGATATCCATCTTTCTCAATGCATAACCTGGAGCTATACAAATGTGAGTTACAGTTTATTTAGACAAGTGCCGTATGCATATATTTGAAACACAATTTAGAAACGAGAAAGAAATAAGTCTGCTAGCTTGAATTGGAACCCGTCTTCTAGAATGCCATTCCACTGCTGCTCTAACCAACAGAGTTACAAGGATGACTGGAAACCTTGAACTGCCACAGACACCTATCCTCTTCAATGCACAACCTGTCAAGGCAGCCAACAAACCAACATGGCGGGGGGGGGGTGCTTTGTAGATGCAGTTATACTGGATACAACAACACATGCACTTTGGCACACTAATTGTTCAAAGCCTGGGTTGGTTACATATAGAAAATCTCTATCAAGCAGGCTCATTTTAGAAGGCACGATGTATGCATAACTTTTCAAACTCTTACATTCACACATTGTGTTAGTCTCAATGTGGAAAGCTAGGAATACAACTGTCCACCTGTTCAACTAGTAATTCCAGCCCTCCCCAAAGTATTGACAGAGGAACAATCGGGTACTTGAATTGGATGGTAAACTGGCTAACTGGCTAGTATGATGCAGTAATGATATCACAGTGATAGAATATATTCAAATCTAGAAAGGGATCAGCACCAACAGGAAAGCACTTGACACAGGAGCACAGAATGTAGCAAATTAATTCAATTTTATTAAATAAAAAAAGTACAGTTAAAAAAAAACTCAGTTACACATGGATATCCCTGCAGAATGGTCAACTTGCTTGAGACTAACAGCCTACAGTAGGCCTGTAGAGAAACACAATGCAAACTAGCACATCATAGCATTTTGCACAGGTGGCATTACATGCCCTCCAAACCGCATAAGTTGAACATGGTACATACAGATACATGTTGGCAGTGTCTATGGTTGGCAATAGTTCACACACATTTTTGGGAAATGCAATGAGCTAGCTATGTTCTGGGATGAGGCATGGCAAGCATGTCAGTGTGACCTGCAGCACATATGCCCACATCCCCTAAACTAACAATATTTGGTGCACTTGGATGTCAGAACCTTTTAGCTCATTGCTATGTACTCTTGCTGGCTATCTGTTAGATGAAGGATTGACTACAAGGTCCTTTTTGCTGCTTTTTGAATCCACGAAAGAACTGGGCCCTTTCTATCCCTGTGATCTTCTTACCCCATATGGCCTGTGTAGACCAGTAGTAGTACATTATACTGGCATGGTAGCACCAGTATAGTTATGGTTAGTGAGAGTGTTTAATGTTAAAGGCCTATTTTTGCAGATTAATAACTTTGGAATGGTTTGACAGATGTGCATGAAATCTAACATGCACCATCATTGGGTGTAGGTCTCTTGAGGTGGCACATTTGGTTTCAATCTATTCTATGGTTTCTGAGATATAGAGTGTTGAAAAAACAGAATTTGATGTGATTTTTGCTGGTTTTCTTGTCCACCTGTATCTCACAAACGGCTTTAGCTTCTGGGATGAAATTTTCAGGATAGAAAGCATTGGCCTCACAGATGTGCCTGTTGAAAGTCTGATGAAAAAATATTAATCTGTTCCAAAGTTACTAAATGTTGTATTTCTCTATATTTCCTAAGGCAAAAAAATAGATGACCAGAACGACACAGGATTTTTGCATCTGTGCAGGAATCCTGCATCGAAGTGCCATTTTAGGATGCATAATCCTGCAGCTGCATTGTAAAATGGCACTCTGATACAGGATTCTGCATCATAAAATGGTGCTTTGATGCAGGATTCTGTATCATAAAATAGCACTTTGTTCCACCTCCATATCGATGCAGAATCCTGCATCGAACTGCCATTTTATGATGCAGAATCCTGCATCAAAGTCCCATATACTGTATTACTTATTTTCCTTTTGTTTTAATTACAAAATATTATCCAAAATTGGAGTGCCCAATCCTGTGTCAGTGGTCACCCCCCTACTGTCTGACATTGGGTTGCCTAATCCCCATGTCAGCAATCCCCCTCCATACAGTGTCTGCCATCTGGGTGCCCAATCCCCATTTCCATGATCCCCTAAGTATTATGGGACACTGGAGAGCCCACCCCCAGTGTCCCCAATCATGTTACTCCCCCCACCATCACTCTTTAACACTGAGGAGCCCTCCCCCCCATGTCCCCAAAGTTTTTTTATCCCGAAAAAAAGAAAACATTCCCCTTATGTCTTTTTTTTAATTAAACCTGTAAAGAAGAAACCGGTCCCTCGTCGTCTCCCCCATCCCAATCCTCTCTCTGTGCACCCACCTCCCCCCAACCCCCTATCCCATACTTACCTCCAGAGCTCCAGTGCTGTCATCTGCTGTGGACCAGGACATGCCTGCACTCTTCAAAGCCCAACTGCAAACTGAGGAAATCAAGGTAAGCGCTGTATAATGCCAGTCAATGGTGGTTTGAACCTATGTTGGTATCTCGGCCATTTTAAGGTCTTTTTGGATCAAATTTTCAATGTGGGATTTTTTGGGACCCCACCTCATGAACACAGGCACTGTTATTTCATTACTCGTCCGGAAAGGTGATTTTGCGGTCGCTGTGAAGAATCGTGTTTTGGGACCCAGTAACGAAAGAACAGTGCTTACTATTCATGAGAGGGGTTCAAAAGACTCATGTCAAAAATTTGGTGAAAACAATTCCCCCAAAATAGCTGCATTATGAGCGTACATTGCAAGTGTCTACGTAGGCTCATAACTGCGATTTTTAAATATTTTCTCTCCAAATTTTCAACATGTACATTTTTTCACACCACGTGATGAACAGTACAGCTGTCATTTCTCACATCCTACCTGAAACATTTTTTTGCACTGCTGGCATGGAATGGCACAGTCCTTGTGTGAAATCACCTTTTGGGGCTGACTAACAAAGTGACAGTGCCACTTTCCATGAGGTGGGGTCTCAAAAAGCCCATGTTGGAAATCTTGAGGTCTCTTGTTTTAGTGGTGGTGACCCTAACCACCCACATTATCCTACCTCATGCTTTTTCAATAGTTCCACCTAGATACTCTCTCCACCCACATTTTCCTACCCAAAGCTTTTCCCTAACCTGTTACTGCTGTATATCTCAGGGGTTAGTCTGAACATCCTCCTCTTAGTTGACCCATCTTTAAACTTTAATATGGCACTTGGTATGGTGCTGGCTAGTACTTACATACTTGTAGTCCTGGGTACAGACCAATTGCTGCTCAATCTCAGGCAGGACAAGAGACTCTATGTAGTCCCACTTCTCGTGTATCTACCCCCAAGCAAAACTTAACCCTACCCTATCACCATATATGGGCTTAGAAAAGGGAGAAACTGCTATGTGGTTATGGAATATCTCAGAGTCTACAAATGTCAGATCTTCCTTCATCCCTTGGGTCACATCTGAAATTCCTGCTGACCATTAAGTTGTTACTCACTGGGGATACTGAATCTAACCCTGGCCTCCATGTCCTAATGTTCCAACTGTGTCACCTTTTATGGCTGTCTGGGCTAATTCCAAAGGTCTGAAACGAGTCCACATGAATATTAACAGCCTCAGACCTAAAATGCATGAACTTGAGGCATGGGTAAATATGCACTCCCCTGACATAATTGCCATTTCTGAAACCTAGCTCAAGCCTATTATCCTAATGCATGAGGTTGAGCTCCAGGGGTTTAAGTCCATTAGACATGATAGATGAGGTAGGAAGGGTGGTGGAGTTATCTATGTAAAAAAACTCCCTAAATGCTTCACTGGTGGCAGCACCAGACCATACCCAGTCAGGTGGCGAGGCAGTGTTCATCAAAATATTGCTTAGCAGGACTAAGCCCCTGTTAATAGGCTGCATCTACAACCTGCCTAAGACTGCAAAAGATGCCTTAAAGAGCCTTCTGGATCTGATCCTGGGGCTACCTCAGTGAGAGAAAATAATCCTTGATGACTTTAACCTCCACTGGGGTCAGCACACCATTACTAGCATAAAATCCAGCTTGCTAAAGGCCAACTTGACCCAATTGATCCAAGGACCCACTAGGCTGAACATTAAGTCAGAAAGCCACACTACATTAGACTGGATTCTCACTTCCAACCCCCTGGCTGGGATGTTTGTGGACTCCATAAGTGACCATGTCCTTATATTCAACATCTGGAAAAATGACCATCCCAACCCTCCATCCAGAATTTTTTGGGCTAGGGATTATTCCAATTTTGACACCTGCTCCTTTCTTGAAACCCTAGCAGTGGTGGATTGGACTCAAATCAAGTTAGCCCCCAATCTGGACTCAGCCCTCAATTTCTTCATCAATAACTTTCTCTTGGCCTCCAATAAGCATGCCCCTAAAAAGAAATCAGAGTCAAGGGATAACACTCAAGGTGGCTGTCCAGAGATCTTAAACAACTCTAACTAAGGAATAAAGAAAATTTTGAAACAAGTGTAAAAAGGAACTAAAATTAGCTAAAAGGCAATACCCCCAGAACCTACAAACTAAAAACCTTTTGGACCCTAAAAAATATTGGTCCAGAATTACCTCTCTCCTAAAGGGGAACACCACCCAGGAGAAAAGTGACAAAGTAGCAAATGGTGTCTGCTATACCAACCAACAAGATGCTGCTAATGCACTAAACGCATTCCTCACTGACCTGGACAAATTTAAAAATCATTCCTCTGGGTCTCCCCTTCCCCCCAGGATCATTTAGAAGAACAAACCCCTTACTCTAATTTTTACTTCAAACTTGCAACTAAATCTGAGGTCTGGAAATTACTAAGAAAAATCAAATCCTGTGGCTCTGCTGGGTTTGACAAGCTGGAGCCCAGGCTCCTCAGAATCACAGCCCACGTCATTGCCTCTCCATTCACTTGGCTCAAAAACAGATTGCTGCTTGAAGGAAAAGTCCCCACTGTGTGGAAATTTGCCTTGGTCTCTCCTATCCCTAAAGGTGGGGATATTGGGCTTGTTGAGAATTACTGACCAATAGCCATCCTCTCCACTCTAAGTGAAGTGTTAGAGAGGATTGTATACCAGCAGGTCCAGGAATATGTTGAATGGAACAATTTACTAACTGAACAACAACATAGTTTTAGAAAAAAATCATGGCACCAACATGGCCCTAATTAGCCTTACTGGGGATATCTTCACAGCTCTAGATGATGACCTTCCAACTGGTGTGGTCTTTATAGACCTCACCAAAGCATTTGTCTGGTTGAATCATCAGCAGCTTATCACTAAACTAACATCTCTTGGTCTTGATCATCTGTCTATTCAATGGTTCACAGACTACCTTGACTTCAGATCACAAATTGTCAGATGGCACGGAGCTAAGTCCAACAAACACCCTATCATGGATGGTGTCCTGCAGGGTTTAATACTGGGACCACTTCTGTTTTCCCTATTTATTAATGAATTGCCTCAACATTGTGGAGGGGCCAAGGTGACCTTATATGCAGACGTTGCTGTGCTTTATACCTCCTCCTGAGACACAGTCCAACTAAACAACCTTCTTGGTCAAGACCTTGGTCTACTTGAGAATTGTTTTTTTTACTAATAAATTAATTCTAAATAGTAAAAAGATCAAAGCCATGCTATTTGCCACTAAAAGTCTGGTCCCACTTGTTCACATTTATTGTCTCCAGCTCTTTCCAATGGCTCAAAAATTGAAGTGATCAATTGTATTCAATTTCTAGGTGTATACTTAGACCAAGACTGCTCCTTTAAGGGACACATCAACCATCTGACCAAGAAACTCAACCAAAAGTTACATCTATTATATCGCCTGAGCCCTTTCCTCACTCATGAATCCAAACTCAAGGCTTCCACTGGTACAGTCCTACCATGCTTGCTATATGGGGCCCCTTTACTACATTCTGTAATAAGCTCTGAAATGCAAAGGCAAACAACACTGTATCACAGGACAGGGTGCTTCATCGCAGGGAAGAATCACTGCAACATACTATTATCTCTAAAGTGGCCTTCTCTTGAGGGCAGATTATCATATCCCTCTCTGTGCCTTGCTTTTAAGCTCCAGCAAAATGGCATCCCTGCCTAGCCTAATTAACACATTAGCTCTCCAAAAGAATGGGAGAACACTAAGATTCTCTGGCTGCCAGCTTCTCCAAGTTCCCAGTGTATGGACTTCCCTAGGACTATGGTCCTATGCTGCCTTCATCCCTCCCATCTGGAATGGTCTCCCTAGCAGTCTCCAGGAATGTACCTCCCTTGGGGGCTTCAAGAAGGGACTGAAGGCCCACCTGTTGGAACTGGACCTCTGCACCTGCTCCCACTGAGAGTCAGCCAACTCCCTAGTGCCGCTATAACCTCATTGGGACATCAATCAGACTGTGACTGTATCATGTATAATAGTACTTCTTCTCCTGCTGATGTTGATTGTAATTAACCTGCCACTGTATACTTGACTGGGTCAGTGTGTCTATATTGACTGTTAATTGTGAAATGACATGTATGCATTTTGTTATGTTTATAGATGTAATTAATTCCGGGTCGCCGCTGAAAAAGGGACTGTTTCGGTCTCAGTGGGCCTACCTGATCACCAAAATTTAAATCAAATCAAATAAATAAATAAATAAATAAAAATACCAGAAAATGCCCGAGGTATGCATGCTCATTGACATTTTCCTACGCATGCACGTAACTTTGCCAGTTTCTCATATTTTAGCTCAAAATTTTCAACAGTCATTTTTCACACCACCTAATGGACACTACAGCTGTCATTTCTCAAATTCTGCCCCAAATGACTTTCCACACTTGTGGTGTGGAATGGCATTTTGCCACAAATTAAGACATTTTTACCTATGGGGTTTATAAGGTAGGGTGATAACAAGACTATATTGAACATTTGGTGTCAAAATGTGAAAAAAAAAATCACAAAATTATCACAGCAACATACATACAGTGAGGATATGATTATATAGAGAATAATGGCTGGATAGGGGGTTCCAATGAGTGTTTTATATACCCCAAGGTGTTGAATGAGAGCAAAGCTCTAGGGTTTTGCTCTCAGGGTTTATAAAGAGGTATCCCATGTCACAACCCCACTCAGCAGGTCAACCCTCTACTCCCAAAGTGCCAAACTCTGAGCTTAGTATTATGAACAATTAACAGAACAGGGTAACCCTCCTGTCTGTTTTGTGGGTTTGAATCAAACTTTGGTCTCAAGTTCTGGAAGGATTCAAACTGTTAACCTCCTGCTAGCATACCCAATTGTCAGGCTCAGATAATCTGCTCTTTGGAGAAATGCCAGCTATCTTTTGCCTATGAGCACCCAACCAGGTATTACAAAATGAACCCTTAAAACTCTATGCAAGACCTTAGAGAAACTTTTACCTGTTTTCCAATTTGGTATCCTAATAAGCTTAAGCACAGTATCAACTTTAACCATTTAAGCTTCACTTACAAAAAAAAAAGAAGTTTTAAGGCACACCAGGCAGTTTCTGTTTTAAAATGCATATCTTTACTTTAAGATAGATAAAAATAGGTAAACAGTACATACAAAACAAAACATCCCCAATGCATACAATCTTAAAAACAAAACAGGTTTAAAAGTGCAAAATTCCTACCAACCATTAGACTTATTTATCTAAGGTATTTCTTATAATCTTACAGTGCTGTTAGATGTTCCTTTTCTCAGTCCAAGTATATGAATGTGTATCAATGGAATACAGACTACAGTTTAAAAAATGCTGAGTTTCATCCCTCTTCATGATGTCATCATCTAGTTCCTCCCTTTCAGTATAAATATATATATATATATATACACACACACAAAACAGGAAGTCCCATCAAAGTATTGAATTCTGTGACCCCAGCAAGACCCATTGTCAAAATGATGACACTCTTAATTAAGACTGTAATTTCTCAGTCCATTTTTATCCATGAGCAGTTCCCTTTCTCAAACACATCAAAGGACTTTTTATGACACTAGGTGCAATCAACTGACTTTCCTGAGGATGTCATAAAATGGATATTCCACTTCCTTATGACACCAGGTGCAATTAAATTACTTTCCTGAGGACGTTATAAAATGGATATATTAGTTCCTGGCTTCAAAGCAAGCTGACAAGTTAATCGCATTTAGAGATCTGCTGGTTTAACATATATCCTGTCTTTTGAATGGATACCTAGGGGGTGGGGCTTTGTCATACCAGGCACAGGATTTTTCATGACAGACAATCCCACTACATTTTTATATTACAAAAATCATAGAGTTATCAGAACCAGTTGTCTAAGTGTCACATCCCACACCAAGGGGTTCTGTAAAATTTACTTTTACACTCCCTATCCAGCCTTTATTTTATATAATTGTTGGGGATCATTTTTTTGCCACAGCAATCATATAAAATAAACAGTTATCTGTGTGGAATCATGGATTGATGGTGTTTGAGCGTGGTCACATGCTTGTAACTGGAGATAGCTACAGGAAGGGGGGAACTGCTGACAGTCACTAAGGAAGAAAGGGACTTGGGGGGTTATTTTAGATAACTTGAAAATGTCAAAGCAGAGTACAAGGGCAGCAAACAAGGCCAGTGGCAGGCTGGGATGCATAGGCAGGGGTATCACCAGCAGAAGACAGGAGTTGGTGGTGCCTTTATATAAAACCCTAGGTAGACCTCCATTGAAGTATTGTGTGCAGTTCTGGAAGATGCACCTTTGAAAGGACATTAGCAGGCTGGAGGTGGTCCACAGAAGGGTCACTAAGATGGTACAGGGCTTGGACCACAAAACACATGAGGAGACATTAAGAGACCTCAAGATATACTCGCTGGTGGAGAGGAGGGAGACAGGGGACATTATGCAAACATTTAAGTACCTCAAAGGCATAAACAAGGTGCAGGGGAAACATCTTCCAATACAAGAGAAGTATAAAAAGGAGGAGGCATGACATGAAATTGGAAGGTGGCAGGTTAAGAGGGAATGTGAGGAAGTTTTTCTTCACAGGACATGCATGGAATGATCTGCCACAAAAAGTGGTGGGAGCAAGCTCTGTGGTTGGATTTAAATAGCCACAGGATTGGGGGGAAATTGCTGACAGTCACCAAGAAAGAAAGGGATCTGCAGGTTATCATTTCAGATGATTGTAATTGTCAAAGCACAGTACAAGGGCAGCAGGCAAGACCAGTGGCATGCTGGGGTGCATAGGCAGGGGTATCACCAGCAGAAGACAAGAGGCAGTGATGCCGTTGTGTAAAACCCTGCTTAGACCTCACATGGAGTACTGTGTGCAGTTCTGGAAGATGCACCTTCAAAACAACATTAACAGGCTGGAGGTGGTCCACAGAAGGGCAACTAAGATGGTGCAGGCCTTGTAACACAAAATGTATGAGGAGACATTAAGGGACCTCAAGATGTACTCTCTGAAGGAAAGGAGGGAGACAGGGGACATGATACAAACATTTAGACAGCTAGTGTTGGAACCCACTCAGGATGGAGCAATCTTAAACATGGTACTCTCAAACGGGGATGAAGAAAGGATCTCGGATTTAGAAGTGGGTAGCCATCCGGGAACAAGCTACCACCAGACAGTGTGGTTCATGATAAATACAGCTGTAGAGTCAAACCATACAAAAGCGAGGGTACTGAACTTTAGGAGGGCTGACTTTGGCAAAATGGGAGAGTGCATAAGGAATGCACTAGCAAATGGGCAGGAAGGAGGAGTGGAGGAACAATGGGGAAAGAATCAAAACTGCCATCACGGAGGCAACAAGCCTTTGTGTGAAACAAATAAATAAAACAAAATGAAGGAAAAAAACATTATGGTTCTCAAGAAAGGTGGTGAGGAAGGTTAGGGAGAAAAAAAGAGCATTCAGTAAGTATAAGGAATCACAGAGGGAGCAGGACAGGGAACTGTGTCAGATAAAGCAGAAGGAAGCAGGGAAGGCAGTCAGAATAGCAAAGGCCTAAACAGAGGAAAAGATAGCCAACTCAGTTAAGAAGGAGAATGAAATTTTTTATAGGTATATTAGGGAGCAGAAAAAGATCAAGGCAGTGATAGTGAGGCTTAATAAAGGGAAGGGGAGGTGGACAGAGGGTGACAGTGAAAAGGCAAAGATTCGGAATGAATACTTTTCTCAGTAATCACAAAAGAAGAGGAAGGGGGGGTACCTAAACCAAAAGATATAAGCATTCTGGATAGGGGGGTTGATACCAGTCCATTCACAGAAGAAAGGGTCCTGAAAGAACTCCTAAAACTCAAGGTGCACAAAACAATGGGTCCTGACAGGATTTATCCTAGAATTCTAAAAGAACTAAGGGGAGAATTAGTATCACCACTGACTACCCTTTTTAACAAATCATGGGAGGATGGTATGATACCTGACGACTGGAGGAAGGCGGATGTTATTCCCCTCTCAAAAGTGGGAGCAAGGCAGAGGCAGGAAACTACAGACCTGTTAGTTTGACCTCAGTGGTAGGGAAAATTATGGAATCACTTCTGAAAGAAAGAATTTTTGAGTACCTAGATGTCAGCAGAGCACAGTACCAAGGCAGCATGGATTCGCAAAAGGGACATCATGTCAAACGAATCTAATAGATTTCTTTGACTGAGTGACCAAAGTAGTTGACCAGGGAGGGGCTGTGGATGTGGCCTACCTAGACCTTAGCAAGGCATTTGACACAGTCCCACACAAAAGATTAATAAACAAGTTAGCCAGCCTGGGAATGCGTCCCAGGGTGGTAAACTGGGTAAAAAAAATGGCCAGACAACAGGACACAGAGGGTAATAGTAAAAGGAGTCCACTCTGAGGAAAGGGGGGTTACTAGTAGGGTAGTGCAGGGTTCAGTACTAGGACTGGTCCTCTTTAATGTCTTTATAGGTGACATTGTAGAGGGTCTAGAAGGAAAAGTATGCCTTTTTGCAGATGACACAAAGATCTGCAACAGGGTTGATACACAAGGTGGGGAGAGGAAAGGATGAGAAGGAACTTGGCAAGAGAAATGGTCAAAAGTATGGCAGCTTAGATTCAATGCAAAGAAGCGCAAAGTAATGCACCTGGGAAACAAAAACCCAGGGGAAAAGTAATAACAACAACAACCAACATTTGTCAATGCCAAATGTTGATTGCTTATATGTGCTGTTTAGGTATTTGGAAGTGAAAGTACCATGCCTAAGAACTGTCATGTGCGGCCCCCCAAGACATCCACTATGTCTTTCTGTTCAGTATTCACAGAAGAGGGGGAGGGGTAAGGGCCACAGCAGTTGCAAAGGTGTGAAGAGGTGGACAATAGTCCATTCACAGGCAAAAGAATCCTGCAGAAGGTGAGTAAATTAACGGTGGACAAAGCGAGGGGACCAGATGGCATACACCCAAGTATATTAAAAGAAATGTGAAGGGAGATAGCAGTACCTCTGGCAGCCATGTTCAGTGAGTCATTCAACACAGGGGTGGTATCAGAGAATTTGAGGAGGGCACATGTGGTCCCTGTATAGAAATCCAGCAGTAGGGAGGAGGCGGGGAACTATAGGCCAGTCAGCCTCACTTTAGTAGTGTGGAAGATCATGGAGACATTGGTTAAAGAAAGGATAATGGGGCATCTAGAAGGCATTGGAGGCCAGGACGATAGGCAACATGGATTCACAGTGGGGAGGTCATGTCAGACAAATCTGGTTGTTCTCTTTGACTGGGCGACAAAGGAAGTAAATCAGGGTGGGGCAGTGAACAATGCTTACCTTGTTTTAAAGGGACTCTGTCAAGCCCCTTAGGTCTCAAAGTGTCCCTAGTTTAAAAAACATATTTTATGATTGCCAAAATTCTGTAAAGATAGTTGATATAGCTGGTAGTTTGATTCTGACTCTTATTTTCTTTAAACAAGCATTTGTCAATGCTGAATGTTTGCTTACTGGCATTGGCAGTGGTAGTGTAGAAGTTACAGAGCTGCGTAATAGGAATGGCAGTGAAGTATTGAACTGAAGCCAACCCCACCACCACCCTGCAGAGAGTGACAGGCATTGGGGTGTGCATTTGGGTCGTCAGGCATAATGACCACGCCATTTCACCACACCCCACTCTGCAGAGACTGACAAGTGTCACGTGTTCCTTGGGGTCTTTGGCCTTATCGCACCCTATTTCATTAGAAATATGGTGAGATGAGTGCGTATATAGGAGAATGGGGTGAAGTTTGGGGCCGAAGAGTCCAAGGCATACCTTGATGCCTCTCAGTGACTGCAGGGTGTGGAATGGTATGAGCATCACAGGCAAGAATCCCAAGTCGCACCCCTGATTCCTGTCATTCTCTATAGGGTTGGGCGATTTAGTTGAAAAGCCTAATACCTCAGGCATTCGTTAGTATTTTAACTCCAAATTTTCAACATGTTTGTTTTGTGACCCCACCTCATGAACAGGGGGAATATCAGTTTGGTAGCCGAAAGCTGCCAACTACGGGATTTAGCACCACAGGTGCAAAAATATTCCGAACAGGATGTAAAAAATGACAGCTGTACTCTTTCATGGGGAGGTGTAAAAATGGCTATGCTGCAAATGTGTAGTAAAAATATTTAAAAAAATGGTGAAGTCACGAGCGTACATAGAAACTGTGCAACGCACACCCGTTATATAAGTAGGTTGGGGATATTTTATAGCAGATTGTCAACTCAGGCATTTTGGTGCCTCCAATCATGAACAGTGTCACTGTGATTTTCTTTATCTGTGCCGAACAATGATCTCCCACAGCGACACGCATCTCTGCACTGAAAGTGTGAAAACACACTTCGGCCATGTTGTGAAAAATGGCAGCTGTACTGTTCATAAGGAAGTGTTGAAAAATGCCACTAGTGAAAATCTGGACTGAAAATATTACCAAGTCATGAACTACACGAGGATGCGTGGAAACTGCACAATGCTCACTCGTAACACAGTCATTTATGGACTTTTGTCCCAAATTTTCAACATAGCCATTTTAAGACCTCTGCTCATGAACAGTGTAACTGTGATTTTCTTAATCTGTCCTAAACATTGCTTTCGCACACCAACAGCACCATTGTGCGCTACATGTGCGATAACACATTTTGGGTGACATATGAAAATTGCAGCTGTACTGTTCATAAGGAAGTTTAATAAAATGGACATGTTGAAAATCTAGAGTGAAAATATTAAATTTGCAAACTTACGAGCATGCATAGGAACTGTGCAACACGCTCGTAAAAGTCATTTTTAGGCATTTTTTCACCAAATTTTCAACATAGCCATTTTAAGACCTCTGCTCATGAACAGTGTCACTGTGGTTTTGTTAATGTGTCCCATACATTGAGTTTGCACACCGACTGCGCCATTAATAAGCTGCATGGTGGAAACACATTTTGGGCAGGATGTGAAAATGACAGCTGTACTGCTCATAGGAGGTGTGGAAAAATGGCAATGTTGGAAATCTGGGTGGAAATATTGAAAATTCCACCTCTGACGTGCGTGGGGCTGTGCAGCACTCGTAAAACAGTCATTTTAGAAATTCTGTCACCAAATTTTCAACATTGCCATTTTAAGATCTCTGCTCATGAACAGTCACTGTGATTTTCTTAATTTGTCCGATACATTGATTTAGCACCGACTAACGCTATCTGCGCTCAGAGGCAGAAACACATTTTGGGTGAGATGTGAAAAATGACAGCTGTCTACTCATAAGACAGTGTGGTGAAATGGCAATGTTGAAAATCTGGGTGAAAATATTGAAATTTATGAACTTACGAACCTGTGTAGGAACTGCATAGCATACGCTCGTTAAACAGTCATTTTGGAATTTTGGCACAAATTTGCAACATAGGGGTTTGGGCCCCTTCTCACGAATGATGTCACTGTCCATGGCGGTATTTGGTCCCGAAGGGTGATTTCATAGTCTTTCGTGAAATCACCCTTAACCGACTCACGCCATGACAATGTTTATCGATTCATGAAGAACTAAAACAATTAAGTAATGCATAAAAAAATACCTGAGATATGCAATAAAGTTGAACCCCTCCTATCTAGCCCATTACCAGCTTACGGCATTTCCTCAGTTAGCGGTCGGCTTTGAAGAGTGCAGAGCGTATTCCCGGTCCACCGAAGATACGTCGTGCGGGTCCGGAGTAAAGTATGGGGTGAGGGGTGTGGGGAAGCTGGTGCGGCAGTGGGTGGGTGCGGGTTGTTGGAGGGCTTCGGAGGCGCAGCAGAACGTTTTGTTTTACAGGGTAAAACAAAAAAAGACTTCAATGGGACCGCTTGCCACGCTGGGTGGGCTCCAGCGTGCACAAGAGACTTTCAGAGAGTTCAGCCGACGGAGATTAGGCACCCGTCGGCAAAAATATAAAAACCTCGTGGGACGTTTGCCACGCTGGGGAGGCTCCCAGCGTGGCACAAGGGCTTCGGGCGTTCAGCTGGCGAGTTGGAAGCTTCGTCGGCAAATGACTGATTGCCACGCTGGGTGGGCTCCCAGCGTGGCATCAACTACTGGGAGAGGCGATGCAGCTCAGCCGACGGGGATTGGGCACCCGTCGGCTATATGCTGCGTCTTGAGAGGGGTGCACGCCTGCGGCGAGAGGCTGCGGCGTGAGCAGCTTCTTATCGCTGCTCACTCAGCGTAGCTCCCCTTTCAACTACATGCCACTGCATTTGGAGGCGGTCAGAGACAGCTCCAAAATGCGATAACCGAAGCGCCTGCCAGGACAGTGCCTGAATTGGTGGAGGAGGTGCACACCTCCGAAATCTCCGATGATGGCACTATGTTTCTTGCACATGCCTGCAAGCAAATATAAAAAGTAAGAAACAGACTGCCCAACATACTGGTGTTATCACACCAAAACAGTTTTGTTTACATTCCTTGATCAACTCCAAATGCAGCTTTCCTGGACTTGGGAACACCCACAAAACAGTCTAGCCCCTCATGATGCATTGGGAGATTAGGAGGCTACTGTCTTCTGAGTGACTGCACTGTATGTGTGTGTTTCTAGTGCTCAGGAGATAAGCAGTAAGAACAGGACCATGACTGTAAACAAAAACAAGATTGTTTATAAATATACATTGCCATGTATTTCAGTTCTACTAAGCAAGGCTACAGACAAAACAACAGCAACATCAATGAATTTTAGAGAGGTTAAACAATCATAAAATGTGGGGTTTCAACTAGAAATAATATGATGAAAAACAGGTTGACAGTGTCCCTTTAAGCAAAGTCTTTGACACTGTCCCACATAGGAGGCTGATAAACTAGCTGAGTAGGCTGGGCATGGGGGAAAGGGTGGTAAAGTGGGTTAGAAACTGGGTAAGAGACAGGAGGCAGAGAGTGGTGGTAAATGGGGCACAGTCTGGGGAGAAGGGGTGACCAGTGGGGTGCAGCAGGCATTGGTCATGGGGCCAGTCCTGTTCAATGTCTTCATCAGTGACATTGCAGAAGGGCTGAAGGGAAAAGTCTGCCAGTTTTCAGATTACACCAAGATCTGTAACACAGTGGAAACCCCAGAGGGGGTGGAGAAAATGAGGAGGGACCTGGGGAAGGTTGAGAAATGGTCTGAGGACTGGCAACTGAAGTTTAATTCAAAAAAGTACAAAATCATGCACCTGGGACACAGAAACCCTGGGGAAAGGTACAGGATGGGGGAGGGAGTTGCTGACAGTCACCAAAGAAGGAAAGGGACCTGGGGGGTTCTTATTTCAGATGACCTGAAAATGTCAAAGTGGTAAGGCAGCTGGGAGGGCCAGTGACATGCTGCGGTGCATAGGCAGGGGTATCACCAGCATAAGGAGGGAGGTAATGATGCCATTATATAAAACCATGGTCAAGCTTCACATGGAGTACTGTGTGCAGGTCTGGAGGGTGCACCTTCATAAGGATATTAACAGGCTGGAGAAGGTCCAGAGAAGGGCGAATGAGATGGCACAGAGCTTGCAACACAAGACTTATGAGGAGAAATTAAGGGACCTCAATATGTACTCAGTGGAAGAGAGGAAGGAAAGAGGGGATAGGAGAGAAACATTCAAGTGCCTCAAGGGTATAAGTATAAGTACTGAGAAGCAGAGACAGCTGCTATAGGCACATGTGGCAGCTTCTGTGTGATATTCTTTTGTTCTTCTAAATCTGTAATCTCCAGTATTTCAGTAACCACAAGAAAACACTGCCTTCTTTAGGCAATTTTATGCTGGCTGATGCCTGATGTCAGATGGCAGACAGAGGGCTCACCAGCTTGGGTTACCATATGAAAAACTTCATAGAGTGTTCTTTTAGTGGTAAGCATTTTGGAAAGCTGGTGAAGGTCTCACAATTTTTATTATGATTTTATCTCCTTAGGTCTGTCCCCTTTGGTCCCGCCATCCCCACACCCAAACAGTCATCAGTGGCCACAGTGAGCCTTCTTCTTGCCAAGATAGTGGGTGAGAAATATAAACACATAGAATTTGAAGGCAGGTAAGGACCGCTTGGCCCACCTAGTCTGCCCATTTCCCTACCTGATGGATAAGCTGCAGATTCTAGTTAATCAACAGCTTACTTCCTTCTACCCCGCAGTAGAATAGCCTTATGTCTGTCCATGAGCAGCTGCCTTCACAGTCTGTGAAGTCTGATGTCTTTCAGTGCCACTTACTGGTCATCTTCCAACACAGGCAAGGCGCTGCCAGCCCAAAACTAACTCAGGAGAAGGAGTTTTCAAAGTGGGGAAGAAATAGAGTGAGCAAGAATCAAGTACTCATTCAGATGCGGTGTCGATTTTAAGATCAGCATACTGGTGTGGACACTGCAAATGGAACCCCAGCTCTTTAAGCAGCCTTATGAAGAGTAAAGGCTTCTCGAAGCACTGGGGTTCTGTTTAGTGTACTGTAAGTGGGCTGCATCTAATTTGGTAATTTACTGTACTTTATATCTGGATGTATGGTAGGCCCAACTTTGAATAAACACTGCACCTGAATTAACACATGATGCCATAGAAACATAGAATTTGTCAACAGAAAAGGACCGCTCAGCCCACCCAGTCTGCCCAAGTGTTCTCTACCTACTTGTAACTCTTGCCTGTATATGTTACTGCATGTCTTATTCTGCCTGTGTCCATCAGGACCTCCTTGTGAATGAGCTTGCTTAATGGATTTTTCCTGCAATGAACTTGTACCTACTCCACTTCCATAGCCCTATTGATCTCTGTTGACCCCCTCCTTCCCCTTTTTCTAATATACCCCTATGTTTATCCCATGCATGCTTCATGCCCCCTAACATTTTCACTTCCACCACTTCTCCTGGCAGTCTGTTCAAGGCATCTACCACATTTTCAGTAAAGAAATATTTCTTCACATCTATCCTGAATACCCCGGCTTCATTGTATGTCCATTGGTTTGGTTGCTCATCTTCATTTGAAGGAAACTCCCCAACTGTACCCTCTTTACCCCATGAGGTACTTTGTAAGTTTTAATGATGTCACCTCTAGCCCTCCTCTCTTCCAGAGTGTACATGTTGAGATTCTTCAGCCTGTCTTTGTAGGGATTCCTGTGAAAATTCTGAACCATTTTAGTTGCCCTCCTATGGGAAACCTCCACCTTATGTCCTTTCTGAAGTGTGGACTCTAAAAGTGGACACAGTACTCCAGCTGGGAGTATACCAGGCTGTGATACAATGGTAGCAGAACATCTCTCCTCCTCCTACTGGAGATGCCACTCTTTATGTACCTCAGAATCCAATTTGCCCTGCCCATAGCCTTGTCACGCTGTACTGCCATCTTGAGATCCTCTGATATTTTAACCTCAAGGACCCTTTCATGTCTAGTGAGTATCAGTACCTCCCCCCATCCTATACCCAGCATCGGGGTTCCTATGCCCTAGGTATATGATTTTACACTTTGCTGGTATTGAACTCCAAGTAAGTAAGAAAATGGAAATCTGATTTGAATGAATTGGAGGCTTTTTAAGCAGCTTTTCGAGGAGTGTATATATGTGTGTGTGTGTGTGTGTGTGTGTGTGTGCTCTGCTACTATAACTATTTGCTTTTGATTTGGTATAATGTGCGAACAGACTAACCCTGCTCCCCACTCCATGTGCTATATCGGAGATAAAGAGCCCAAATAGCATTGGGCCAAGCACTGAGCCCTGTGGCACCCCACTTGTGACTGCAGTGGGTGCCAAGAGCTACCCCACCACCACCGCCCTCTGCACCCTCCCTTGTAACTAGTTCTCTATCTATGTAGTCAGACCACCTTCCACCATATCCCTCGTTCTCCTCACTCTTCTTCTCCTTGGCCGGTGTCCGTGCTCCCAGTAGTCTGCACCCTTTCTCCTCATTATTCTTACCGGGTGGTGGTGCCTTCTGTATTACACTCAGACCACTCTGCCCACCCTCTTCCAGGGTTACTACGCCTCTGTCTTTACCTATATCTAGGGCGGTGAGCTCATCAGGCTCCCCTGTCTGGACCTTTCTACCAACTTCAGTCTTTTGGCCACCCAATCTCCCACCATTTGTTTAAATCATCTTAGTAGAGATACACCCTTCTAATCCTGCCTTTTTTTTCTTTAAACAACATTTTCTCACTGGGCTATGGTTGGCTTGGTCATCCCGACCGACCCCCCCAGCCCTTCCCTCGACATCAGGCTGACCTGCTCACCTCCACGGATTATCCCCGTGGTAGGGTGGTGAGGAGCTTCCCAGGTTGACCCACCGGAGCAGTATCCGGTTGAGGAGGTGCCATTCGGGGCAGGCAGGGGGGTCAGAAGCTCATGCTGCCTGACCGTACCACATTTTCCACTTTTCTCCCTTTTGCAGAGTGTGGCCGTGCAATGACGCTTAGGCACAGCATGCCAACGTCTGCCATAGTCCACCACCCTTTACTACACTGCTGTAGTAGTGCCCTAGGTCGTCACCAGGGGATGCTACAGAGCGGTGGGTCCCTGGATCCCACCCCAGGATATGAGAGCAGTCCTCCGGACGCTCAATCCTATCCCTCCCTTGCCAACCCCTGGCAGGCCAGGCTTGCGTCTGAACCCGGGTCAGAAGCATGGGCCGAGGTGTGGCATCCAGCGCCTCAACCCTCAGTGCCAGTGGCCCAGCAGCAATGCTGCCTTTAATACGTCCCTCCTCTTCCTGCTCCAGTGTACCCTCTCCCCTGTGTACAAGTCACTATTCCCCCTGACCCTACCCCAGTTAGTCACTAACCCATAATGTTTCATGTGGCACCAATCCCTCAGCCACTTAAACTCCTCAAGCCTGCCTTCCTCTCCATTTCTGCATGGTGCCGGCGGTACCTCTAAGACTGCAGCTTCTCCACCCCCTCACTGTCTGCCAAAGTACTCAAACCTCCTTCACTACTTCCCACAGTGTCCCACATGAGTCGTTTGTACTCACATACAGCAGTAAATGAGTTTCTTCCTCCCCCCGGGTGCACACTTGGCAGTGCTTGCCCTGCCGCTCCTGCAGGTAAAACCTAAGGGACAGCTTCAACCCAAATGTAATGTTCCTTTCCCCGTTCCATCCCATCACCCATTTCAGTATAGAATCCCCAGGATGAAGTGCCCCCCATACTCCCTTTCCTTCTAATGCCCTTCCACCACCCCAGTATTCATTCTTCCCTGCCCCTTACCCTGCAACTGCACCCTCTGTGACTTCTGTATCTGCCCCCTACTTCCGCCTCCCCTTTTCTCTGCCTTGTTCCTCCCATTCCCCTTGAACCCCTTCCCAGCCTGACTACTTCCTACTGGGCTTCCCATGTCAACCTCCCCTCCTCCCCTGCTGATTTCCAACCCCTCTCCTATCCCTGCCGTTGTTGTCGATTTAGAGCCAGCATTCCCTTCTACCCCGATAGTGATGCCCCTCCCATCCTCCCCCTTCCCGTAGCCTTCTCTCCTTTAGTCACCACCCCTCCTTCCTTACTAGCTCCCTTCTACCCTTTTGTCTTCACTATCTCTTCCCCTACCTGTTGCCTTCCCTCTCATGCTTTGCTTGTCCTCCTCCCTTCAGAATGTTCCTGCTCCCCCTCTCTGTCCCATAGCAGAGGTTCGAATCCATCTGTATTTGATAACCAGTCCTAAATTGCTTGCCCCTATCAGTTCCCCCTCCTACATGTTCCCCTCCATGCAACCCCGGTCCCTGCCTAGCTGCAGCCATCTGCTCTCTTTCCTGGTTCTCCCCTGGTACTCCTCGTCATCTCGTCCTCCCCCATTAGGAGGCCCCCTGCCCTTGCCTCGGGAACCCCTTCCCTTCTCCTCTCTTTTCTGCTAGTGCCCCTGATACTGGTGTCAGTTCCAGTCCCTAGTTATTCTTCCTCTGTCCCCTTTGCCATCCCGTATTCCTCCCCTCAGGATGCCTACCATACTCATCTGCCCTGCCACTTAGACTCCTCCCTAACCTCCACAGTTTGCTCCCTCAAACAGCCAGTCATCTACAGACCATACACCCCATCCTCCAAGCCCAGTCCAGGATCATGGCACACCACCTGTACACCCTCACTCTTCCAAATACCCACCCTATTGACATGTTGCACCTGCCCCATTTGGCCCCATCTTATATTTACAGGCTCTTACTCCCAGGTTCTGTACACTGCTGCAACTGTAGGCCCCTATTTAGTCAAATTCCTGCCCTCAGACACTAATCCCCTACAGGCCCACCCCTTTGCGACCAGGGTAGTTCAGTCTCAAATCTCATCCGGTAGATACTGTAGTAGTGTAGCAATCCTAAAGCCTCCTTGTCCATTTTTCATCCCTCAGCTATCATACTTTTGGTTCTCGACTCTCATATAGTTTCACTTAGCCCAAATAGAAATCCTATTGCACTCCAAGTATTACTCAGCTCAGTTAGAGAAATAAACAGAACAAATAAATATGTATTGTTACAGCAATCCTAAAGTATCCAATCATTGCTTTGTCCCCACTCCAGAGACCCTGCTGTAATACAGGACAACAGAGGACACTGGGCAGGAGGGTAGGCAACTCTAATGTCCTGGCAGAGCTCCATTGAGCTCGCTCACGCCCCCTCTTTCACTCGCTCATTCTATTTCTACCGACGCTGCAGGCTGCCCTTTTGTACTGGGCTCCTGCTTGCATTGGCACCTTTTTCTGCCCACAAAGGAATCCCCAGCAGTCCCGACACTGCTCCGTTGAGGTCGCAGACTCCCCCTTTCTCACTCGCTCATTCTGTTTCTCCCGATGCTGCAGGCTGCCCTTTTGTACTGGGCTCCTGCCTGCAGTAACACTCCTCTGCCACAAAAGTTCACAGCTGTCCCGACAGAGCTCCGTTGAGGTTGCTCACTCCAGCCTCTCTCACTCGCTCATTCTGTTTCTCCTGGTGCTGCAGGCTGCTGTTTTATATTGGGCTCCTGCCTCTGTTGGTGCCTTTTTCTGCCTGCAAAGAAATCTGCACCAGTCCCAAAATTGCTTTGTTGAGCTCACTCACTCCCCCTGTCTCATTCGCTCATTCCATTTCTCCCGGTGCTGCAGGCTGCCTTATTGTACTGGGCTCTTGCCTGCAGTGGTGCCTTTTTCTGCCCAGAAAGAAATCTGCAGCAGTCCCAAAAGAGCTTTGTTGAGGTCACTCACTCCCCCTGTCTCATTCGCTCATTCTGTTTCTCCTGGTGCTGCAGGCTGCCCTTTTGTACTGGGCCCCTGCCTGCACTGATGCTCTTTTCTGCTCACAAAGAAATCCACAGCAGTCTAACCATAACTCCATTGAGCTCGCTCACTCCCCTCCCTCACTGGCTAGTTCTGCTTCTCCCAGCATTGCAGGCTGCCCTTTTGTATTGGGCTCCTTCTTGCATTGGCACCTTTTTCTGCCCACAAAGGAATCTCCAGCAGTCCCGACACAGCTCTGTTGAGGTTACTCATTCCCCCTCTCTCACTCACTCATTCTGTTTCTCCCAACGCTGCAGGCTGCCCCTTTTGTACTGGGCTCCTGCCTACGTTAGCACCTTCTGCGCCTGAAAGAAATCTGCAGCAGTCTGACACAGCCCCATTGAGCCGCTCCACCACCTCTCTCACTCACTCATTTCCCATTTCTCCAGGGCTGCAGGCTGCCCTTTGGTACTGGGCTCCTGCCTGTGTTGGCGCCTTTTTCTGCCCAGAAAGAAATCTGCAGAAGTTCTGATAGAGTTCCATGAGCTCACTCACTCCCCCTCTCTCATTCGCTCGTTCTGTTTCTCCTACTGCAGCAGGCTGCCCTCTTGTACTGGGCCCTGCCGCACTGATGCCCATTTACTGCTTACAAAAAAATCTGCAGCAATCCCAACAGAGCTCCATTGAGCTTGCTCCCCTCCCCTCCCTCCTCCTCAATCCCTAGTATCCCAAACACTGATTTCCCAAAGCGGATGTTCTATTCTACGCCTGAAGAGTAGAAAACACATTTTGGCCAGGGTGTAAAAAAATGACAGCTGTTGTTCATAAGGAGGTAGAAAAAAAAAATGCAGTGCTGAAATGTGAAACTATACTAATTTGCAAAAGTTACAAAGGTCGCGAAACTACACACAATGCACGCCATAGCACAGCCATTTTATGGACTTTCATCACAAATTTTCACCATAGGTATTCTAGGACCTCTGCTCATGAACAGTGTCACTGTGGTTTCTTAATGTGTCCGAACACAGATTTCCCACAGCGACCGTGCTATTCCTGCGCCTGGTACGCGAAATCGCATTTTGGCCAGGATGTAAAAAATGACAACTGTACTGTTCATAAGGAGGTGTGGAAACATGCCAATGTTGAAAATCTGTAGTGAAAATATTGCAAATTCATGCAGTTATGAGCATGGGTAGCAACTGCGCAACGCACGCTCGTAAAACAGTCATTTTTGGAATTTTTTCTACTAAATTTACTACTCAGCTCAGTTAGAGAAATAAACAGAACAACTTAATCTGTATTATTACAGCAATCCTAAAAGTATCCAACCATTGCTTTGTCTCTACTCTAGAGACCCTGCTCTAATATAGGACAACAGAGGATTCTGGGCAGGAGGGTAGGCAACTCTAAAGTTCTGGCAGAGCTCCACTGAGCTCACTCACTCCCCCTCTCTCACTCACTCTTTCTGTTTCTCCCAGTGCTGCAGGCTGCTCTTTGTACTGGGCTCCTGCTCGTTGGCACCTTTCTGCCCTAAAGAAGCTCCACAGCTGTCCAGACAGAACTCCGTTAGAGTTGCTCACTGACCTCTCTCTCATTCTCATTCATTTCTCCTGGTGCTGCAGGCTGCCCTTTTGTACTGGGCCCCTTCCTGCACTGACGTCTTTTTCTGACCACAAAAATATCTGCAGCAGTCCCGACAAAGCTCCGTTGAGCTCGCTCACTCCCCCTCTCTCACTCGCTGTCTCATTCCATTTCTCCCCGCATTGCAAGCTACCCTTTTGTATTGGGCTCCTGCCTGCATTGGGGTCTTTTTCTGCCCACAGAGAAATCCACAGCAGTCCTGACAGAGCTCAGTTGAGCACGGTCACTCCCTTCTCTCACTTGCTCAATCTTAATCTGTCCCAAACACTGATTTCCCAAAGCAACAATGCTATTCTGCGCCAGAAGTGCAAAAACATATTTCGGCCAGGATGTGAAAATGACAGCTGTACTGTTCATGAGAGGTGTGAAAAAATGCCAGTGTTGAAAATGGTGTGAAAATATTGCAAATTTGAAGTTGCAGCGGTGCATGGAAACAGCTCCAACGCCACGCTTGTAACAGTCATTTATGGACTTTCGTCACTAATTTTTCCAACATGCATTTTAGGACCTCTGCTCATGCAGATGGTGTCACTGTCATTTCCTAATCTGTCCGAACACTGATTTCCCACAGCGACCGCGCTATTCTGCGCCGGAAGTGCGAAAACACATTTTGGCCAGGATGGGAAAAATGACAGCTATACTGTTCATAAGGTGGTGTGAAAAAATGCCAATGTTGAAAATCTGGCTTGAAAATATTGCAAGTTCACAAAGTTATGAGCATGCGTATCAACTGCGCAACACACATTCATAAAACAGTCATTTTTGGGATTTTTTCCACCAAATTTGCAACAAAGGCTTTTTGAGATCCCACCTCATGAACATTGGCACTGTCATGTTGTTAATCAGTCCCAAAAGGTGACTCCAAGCAGTGACTTCAAAATAACATTTTGGGGCCGAATAATGCCATGACAGTGGCTGAATTCATGAGGAGGGGTTCCAAAAACCCCAAGTTGAAAATTTGGTGCTAAAATTCCAAAAAATGCCTGAGATATGCACCAAAGTTGAAAAAAACCCTATTTATGCCATTATACAGCTTACCGGCATTTCCTCAGTTCGCGGTCGGCTTAGAAGAGTGCAGACGTGTTCCCAGTCCACTGAAGATCGTCGTGCCAGGCTCCAGAGGTAAGCATGGAGTGAGGAGGGTATGGGGAGGTGGGGTACACAGTGGGTGGGCATGGGTTGAGAGTGGGGACACAGACAGCAAGGGACTGTTTTCTTCTTTTCAGGGTGCAAAAAAAAAAAATTGACATCGTGGGATTTTTTTTTTTTTTTTACAGGTACTTCTGGCATGCTGGAGTGGGTACCCAGCATGCCACCTGAGTGTTTTGGGGTGGGGGACACTAGAGCCAATGGGGATTGGGCACCCCCATCTGCACATACTTGGGGGAGGCTCATGAGCTGAGTAGGATTGGGAACCCCCCTTGGCACACAAGAAATGGGGAGGAACATGCCGACAGGGATTGGGCACCCCCATCAGCAAAGAAAGAAGGGGGGGACATGATGCCAAGGGGGATTGGGCAACCCCTCAGCACACTGTAACAGAAACGATGGGGACTGGGCTCCCAGTCAGCAAACTGGATGGGGGGGGATGCAAGGGACTGCCCTGCAATGACGGGTTGCTCCCTCATTGCAGCATGTGATGCTGCAGTAACGAAGTGGCCCCTGACTGCAGCGGCGGAAACTTTTCAAGGTTGTGGCACACTGGCTGAACTAGTCAGCAGCAGCATGCCTCAACATTGGGTAATAGGGGCCGAGCCTTAAAGGCAAGCGAGGGCATTAGCCACAACAGTGCCACACCTCCACATCCTGCTTCTGGATCAAGCTGCATAATATGTTTTTTGCGCATACATGTATAATCAATATAACGGGACCTGGGGGGTAGTCATATCAGATGACCTAAAGGTAGGCAAAACAATGTGAGAAGGCATTAAGGAGGGCAGGGGGATAGATGCATAGGAGAGGCATCACCAGTAGAAAACAAGAAGTTGTTATCCCTCTGTACAGACAGTTGGTGAAATCCCGTCTGGAGTACTGCGTGCAGTTCTGGAGACCCCATCTCCACAAGGACATAGACAGGATGGAGGCAGTCCAGAGGAAGGCAACTAAAATGGTGCAGGGTCTGCACCAGAAGCCATATGAAGAGAGCCTCAAGGAGCTTAATATGTATACCCTTGAGGAAAGGAGGGAGAGGGGGAACATGATAGAAACATTCAAGTACCTCAATGGAATCAACAAAGTCCAAGAGGGTAGAATTTTACAGAAAAACAGATGTACAAGAACAAGGGGCACAATTTGAAGATGGGGGGGAGGCTCAGGGGCAGTGTGAGGAATTATTTTTTCACAGAGAGGGTGGTGGATGTATTGAACAGCCTTCCAGAGGAGGTAGTGGGTTAAAAAACAGTAGGGGAATTCAAGAATGCATGGGACAGACATAAGGCAATTCTAGTGGAGGGTAGGAGTAGGAAGGCTGCTGGTTAATGGGATCTGAAGCTTATCCAAAAGGTAGGGAAATGGGCAGACTAGGTGGGCCAAGCGGTCCTTATCTGCTGTCAATGTTTATGTTTCTATGTTTCAATGTTAAGTACCTCAACGGCATAAACAAGGTGCAGGGGGGAGATGTCTTCCAATACAAGAAGAGTACAAGAGTGAGGGGACATGACATGAAATTGGAAGGTGGCAGGTTAAGAGGGAATGTAAGGAAGTTTTTCTTTACAGACAGGGTGGTAGACACATGGAATGGTCTGCAACAAAAGGTGGTGGGAACAGGCACTGTGGTTGGATTTAAACATGCATGGGACAGGCATAGGGGAACCACAGGAGTAAAGCAGTGAGAGGGCCAGAAGTTGTAATCAACTACGGGGTTTATGGGCAGATGGATCAACCTTCTAGTCCTTATCTGCTGACAAATTATATTTTTTTTTAAATTAAAATGTATTAATTTTCTAAGCACAATCATTTTACATTTGTTATACATTGACAAAATACAGAAGTATGTTCTCCCCCTGCCCCCTGTGCCCTCCACCCACCCCAATCCCACCCTCCACCCACCTTCCCCCAGGTGCCAGTAACATTTAATAGAAAGGTATATTGTAAGAATACATTAAATCTAGCTGGTTATGGGTGCATCAAAGAAACTATAAGGTATACAGCACATACAGTCTTTCCCATTTCTTTCTGTAGGACCCCATGCGGTTTGAGAGATTAGCCATCATTTTCTCAACTCTTAGGTTGTTAAGGAGCTCCTTTTCCCATTCCACATATGAGGGCTGCACAGAGTCCTTCCAATGCCACAATACAACCTTCTTGACTGACAATGCAATCATTAGGATATGATAATGTCTAACCATTAATGGGAGGCCTGTAAAGTCTCCTAACAGGCATACTTCCAGAGTGAAATATTCCTGCAGGCCTAATAGGGGATCTACTTTGGCTTTGATGAGGTCCCACAAAGGAGAGATCTTGGCACAGTCCCAGAACAGGTGAAACAAGGTACCAATGCCATTATTGCATCTGTTACATGTTGGGGTCTCTGCCCTTCCCATTTTATACATTTTATAGGGAGTCATATACATATCATTAAGAAATTGTAACTGCATTAATCTTAATCTGTCCTGTGTAATGTATTTATGGCAGGTCTCCCAAAGTTTAGGCCATCTGGAGGAGGAGGAGTTAGGATATAAACTGACCCAGTAGTTGGGAATATCATCCACTTTTGGAAAGACCAAGGGGTATAGGGTGGCATATATTGAGGAGACAGCATGTGGGGCTAATGCTAGGATTCTGCAGGCAGGGACCCATTCACCCAAGTTATCAGAAGTAGTTTTGGCCCTAAAGTAGGTCATGAGCATGTGGCAAATCTAATAAATTTTAAAGGTCAATTTCTGTGCCAAACCAAATTTTACCTAGTAGCTCAGGCGTGGTCAGCCAGTCGATACCCTGGGTGTGGGAATCCTTTGCAGTAAAGTGCTGCAGCTGTGGGACCCAGTTAAAGAGAATTGTTTTCCCTCCCAAGAGGAAATTAGGGTTTTGAAAGATGGGTTGAGCTAAGTCATATATGTTCCCACATTTCATAGTGGCGCAAAGTTGGGAGTGTGAGCAGATCCTATTGTCCTATTGCGGTGTGCCATAGGGCAGGAGGTAGTCTACCTACTTTAAGGAAAGGCAGGGCTGCTGGATTTATACCAGCTGATTTTATCAATTCCTTTTCCACCCTAATCCAGGTTGGAACATAATCTGACGGAGCCTGAGGTCCAATCAGCTCTGCCCACTGAAGGTATTTACCAAGTTGACTAGCCCAGTGATATAAACCAAAATGTGGCAGTTTCAAGCCTCTGAGATTTTTTGGCGCAGCTAATTTGTGTAGCTCTCTGCTTGGGGGCTTCCCTTTCCAGAGGAAATTGGAAAGATATGAGGGGACCAATTTAAACCAGTCTTTAGGAAGCCACAGGTTTAAAAGGTTGAGGGGGTAGAAAAGGTGAGAGAATGTTCATTTTAATTATATTCACCCACCCCCATAAGGTTAATGGGAGATCTTGCCAACGTTTTAAATCTTGTTGTATAGTTTTGAAGAGTGCTTTCAGATTCAATTTACGCAATTGGGTGTCACTGTTTGAAAGATGCAGACCTAAGTATTTAAGAGATTTAGGAGCCCAAGTGAGGCCCAATTCTAAAACTTCTTGTTTGAGGACTTCAGTGTTAAGTGGAAAGGCAGAGGTTTTCTCTGTGTTAAGCATGTAATTTGAGAAGTAATTATATTCTTGTATTAAATGTAGGCGACTTTGTATAGAAGGTTTGATGTGAGTAATGTGCAGTAGTATGTCATCTGCATATGCTGCAATTTGTTCCTCTCTGGATCCTAGTCTAATTCCCTTTATCTCCAGGGACATCTGGATGGAAACTATGAGGGGTTCTAAATATAGATTAAACAGCAAGGGGGGAAAGAGGGCATCCTTGTCTAGTTCCTGCCGCTAAGGGGAAATTAGAAGAGAGGACTCCATTACAGAACATGCAGGCAGTGGGAGTGGAGTAAAGCACTTGAAGCCATGAGATAAACCTGGAAGGGAAGCCATAGCTATGGATAGTCCTGAACAAAAACTGCCAATCAACTCTGTCAAATGGCTTCTCCACGTCCAGGGAGACCAGAGCCATTGCTTGAGGGGCGTCCCGGGAGAAGACACGAGGCAGATGGTGTAAGTGATCTTCCGAGGACCTTCCTCTCATGAAACCAACTTGATTGGAACTTATAAGAGAGGGGAGTACCCGGTCTACCCTTTGAGCCAGTAATTTAGCGAGAATTTTCATGTCACAATTGAGAAGGGATATAGGCCGGTAGTTTGAAACCCATGACGGATCCCTTCTAGGTTTAGGAAGGACTATAATGGTGGCCTCCAACATTCTGGGGTCAAAGCTGTCAGCATTTAGCATGCTTTGAAAGACTGTCAGGAGTCAAAGAGCTAACTGGTTAGCAAATGTCTTGTAAAAATTAGGCGAGTACCCATCGGGTCCTGGGGTCTTATCTAAATGTAGATCCTTAATATCTCGAACAATATCCTCTTCAGAGAAAGGTGTAATGAGCCCTTCAGCTTGTGTTGTAGTGAGTGTGGGGAGAGGAAGGCTGTCTAAGTATTGGTCCACTGCGGTCTGGGGTGGACGATTGTACATTTGAGCTTACAAGTTCTTGTTGTATCGTTCAAACTCTTTGGAGTTATCTTTGGCTTGAACTAGGAGGGGACCTTGGGGCCCTGGCTGTATTGCTGCAATACACCTTGACAATTCCTGTCTTTTAAGTCTGAGGGCCAAAAGCCGACCGGCCTTCTCTCCCTGCTCTGTATATTTGGCCTGTGTTTTTAAAATTGCCCATTCTGCCTTTTCCCTTAATAGTTCGGAATATCTATCCTGTAGTTTAATTAGTGCTTCTTTTTCCAAGTCAGTGGACCGGGTAGATAAGTACTTCTCCCTCTCTCTAATTTGGTCTAGGAGTGATTTAGTCCCTTTTTCTTCCCTCCATTTCTTAGCTGCTGACAATTTAATGAATTCCCCCCAGATAAAGCATTTTAGGGATCCCCATTCCAATTGTCTGTTTAATGCTATCCATGATCTTTTTATCCTTTAAAAGTTGGTTATTTAATCTCCACTGCTTATCAGATCCCCAATTGAGAGAGAGAGGGAGAGGTGACAGGTCACTATGGAGTGATCTGAGCCTACCCCAGGTTCCAGTCTGCTGTCCATCAGCCCATTCAAGAGTGATTTGCTCAACCAAAAGTAATCGATTTTTGAGGATGAGCCGCGAACAGCAGAGCGGAATGTGAACTCTATCTGTGGGGTGTAAAACCCTCCATGAATCACAGAGTCCCAGGTGATCAACTAAATTTCTAACTACTCTCTGTGCAGGGGAGAGACCCCAAGTTCTTGGTCCCGTGGATTTGTCTAAGAGAGGGTCAAAAGGAAGGTTCCAATCTCTGCCCAGAAGAATTGGAATGTCCAGGAAGGGTGTTAATATGGATAGGAGTTCCATAAAAAAGGAGGGGGAGTCAGAGTTAGGTCCGTAGACACTACCAAAAATTATATCAAACGACTGAATTTTGCCTCTAATGAATACATACATGCCATTTTTGTCTCTTATACACTGTTCGCAAGTAAAGGGAAAAGCTCTTGTGAGCAGAATAGCCACCTCTCTACTGTTCTGGCTATCACCTGCAGTGAAAACCTGTCCCACCTGCTGTCACCTCAATAAGGTACCTTCTACTTCTAGAAGGTGGGTTTCTTGCAGCAAAATCACATCACAATGCAAGATCCCCAGGTGTTTAAGTACTTTCATACATTTGAGAGTGTGCTGAGCCCCCCTTATATTCCACGAATAAAATTTAAAGGATTGTACCATCGTCTAATACTACATTTAGTAATATAACGACTTGTGTCCCAAAAGCAAAAAAACAGCTTGTGAACCTTGCCCAGCATCTTAGTTGGCACCACCTTACCCTCCCACTTAAATATAAACATAAAAACCCCAACCCCCCACTATCCTTATTTCCAAAGCTAGCCCCAAATTCCCACCGACCATAGCTGACCCTATGACCAAAAGAAAAATAGAATTAGAACTCTTGAACCTCCTAACACTGAGGCCTAAAAATATTGAGCAGTAATTAGAACCCCTCCCAATGTGCTAGTCCATGGTGATCAGCGTCCTGATGGCCCTTCCTCCCCCCGCTCACCCGACCGCTATGAGTCATTCTAGTGAACACGAAAGCATCTGAGTTGTATAGAGAACCCCCTTTTGGGTGGGGGATTGTAATACCCCTCTGTACCTGGTCGAGAGTAACCCAGCAGGCCTTGGTAAATCAACTAATAAATCTTAAAACCCTACAAATAAACTGAGAAACCCAAATACATCGAGACACTTAACAGAGTAGGTCCCCCTTGGCATAATGTAACCCCTTAGGCTCGTTGTTCCGTAATGACATACAAAAAGAAAAGAGAAGTCTGGTACAGGCTTAACTAGCTGAGGCAGCGGTTACGTCCACCACAGACTGAAGAAACGGTACCAGACAGAGGCCAATATTGTAGTGGGAAATCAAATTACAAGTTTATGCCTGCTGTAGAATCCCCTCTTGGGGAGTAGTAATAACCTTCTGTGCCTGTTCGAGGATAGCCCAGCAAGCCTTGATAAATCAGCTAGTAAAACTTAACACCCTTGAAATAAGCTGAGCAACCAGGATACATCAAGACCCTTAACAGGGTGGGTCTCCCTTGGCATAATATAACCCCTTAGGCACGTTGCTCAGTTATGACATCCACAAAGAAATGATAACTCTTGTACAAGCTTAAATAGCCGAAGCAGCTGTTACGTTCACAGCAAACTGAAGAAACAGTGCCAGATGGACGCCATTGTTGTAGCAGGAAATCAAATTACAAGTTTCATGTCTGCTGTAGAGCTTCCAGGGCTTAGCAGTTAGTGGAGCAAGTCCCCCATGTGCCGAAAATACTATTGTTCAAGCGAGGAGCTTATTGAGTTCTCAGGGGCTGAGACCCCCTCGGAACAAAGGGCCACTTAACCACACATGAATGTGAACTAGGCACCAACAAGTCTGGGGACCTGTAGCTTGATAAACATCATAGGCAGTTATGTAATAAGGTCAAATAGCACAGTAAAGGAAAACCACACTTGCAATTCTTCCTGCTATACGACAACAAAAGAAAATGCCTGCGGTCCTCCAGGCTCCCTCAACGGTCAGTAACTAAAGCAGGTCTTTTCAGTTTAAAGAATTCCAAGGCAGGGTCGACTTCTTCAAATGATGACCAAGATCCATCCAGGAATACCTGAAATCTTGCAGGATAGGCCATTCGAAATTTTATTCCAGAGGCAATATGTTTAGAAACTATTGGGTAGAATGATGCCCTGCGCTGGCGAACAGTGGCTGGCAAATCCTGCGTGACTCTTATTTTCTTCCCTTCCCACAAAACATCTAGAATTTCTCTCAGTTTTATTAAAATGTGTTGTTTTTCCCTGGAAATTCAGGAATCAGAAAATCAGGGGTCTGGGCTGAGCGTTAGGTGGTGGCATGGGTCTGAGCACCTGACGTGCCCTTTCAACGATGTAAGCAGACCCTAAGAGAGAGGGCCCCACCAGTTTAGCCAGCAGTTTTTGCATGAATAAAATAGTGTCCGATCCGTCTTCTTTCTCTGGTAGCCCAGTCACAATCACATTATTACATCGACTTCTGCCTTCTAAGTCCTCAATTTTGGATTCTAGTTTCTTTTTTTTTTTGTTCTTTCTATTTTTCCTCCTTCTCCCCTCAGCTCCGATCTCCTCGGGAGCACCTAGGAGTCATCCCACTGCAGTCCGCTCCTACCTGGACATACTTCTGTCACCCACGTAGCCTCCGTTTACCCCTGGGTGAGGGCCAGTGTTAACCACCAATTCCTCTGACGAGTCGGTCAGGAGGGTACCAGGAGGGCAGCCACATATCATGGGCAAGCTCCGGTGCTCCATCTCCGCCGGAGCCGAAGGGTATTTCCATAGAAACATAGAATTTGATGGTGGATAAGGACTGCTTGGCCCACCCAGTCTGCCCATTTCCCTACCTAATGGATAAGCTGCAGATCCTAGTTAACCAGCAGCCTACTTCTTTCTACCCCAACCCCCTAGAATTGCCTTATGGCTGTCCCATGCATGCTTGAATTCAACCACTGTTTTTGACTCCACAACCTCCTCCAGAAGGCTATTCCATGCATCCACAACCCTCTCTGTGAAAAAATACTTCCTTATGTTACCTCTGAGCAGCCCTCCCTCTGTCTTCAAATTGTGTCCCCTTGTTCTTGCACACCTCTTTTTTTGAAAGATGCTACTCTCTTGGATTTTGTTGATTCCCTTGAGGTACTTGAAAGTTTCTATCATGGCCCCCCTCTCCCTCCTTTCCTTGAGGCTATACATATTAAGCTCCTTTACTCTCTCTTCATATGTCTTCTGGTGCAGACTCTGCACCATTTTAGTTGCCCTCCTCTGGACAGCTTCCATCTTGTCTATGTCCTTGGAGATTGGGTCTCCAGAACTGCACACAGTACTCCAGATGGGGTCTCACCAGCTGTCTGTACAGAGGGATAACAACTTCCTGTTTTCTACTGGTGATGCCTCTCCCTATGCATCCCAGTATCCCCCCAGCCCTCCTTACTGCCCTCTCACATTGCTGGCCCACCTTTAAGTCATCTGATATGATTACCCCCAGGTCCCTTTCCATTTTTGTTGTTGTTAGTATCTCACCCCCCATTGTGTACTCTTCCCCTGGGTTTTTGTTTCCCAGGTGCATTACCTTGCACTTCTTAGCATTAAATCTAAGCTGCCATACATTCGACCATTCCTCTAACCTTGCCAAGTCCCTTCTCATCCTTTCCACCCCACTGTGCATCAACTCTGTTGCAGATCTTTGTGTCATCTGCAAAGAGACATATTTTCTTCCAGTCCCTCTGCAATGTCACTTACAAAGACATTGAAGAGGACTGGTCCTAATACTGAACCCTGCGGCACCCCACTAGTAACCCCCCTTTCTTCAGAGTGGACTCTATTTACTATTATCCTCTGTGTCCTATTCTCCAGCCAATTCTTTACCCAGGCTGTCATCTTGGGACCCATTCCCAGGCTGGCTAACTTGTATATTAATCTTTTGTGTGGGACTGTGTCAAATGCCTTGCTAAAGTCTAGGTAGGCCATGTCCACAGCCCCTCCCTGATCTACTACTTTGGTCACCCAGTCAAAGAAATCTATTAGATTCGTCTGGCATGACCTTCCCGCTGTGAATCCATGCTGCCTAGGGTCCTGTGCCCCTCTGGCCTCTAGGTACTTGACAATTCTTTCCTTCAGTTTCTGTTCCTGGGGAGTAGGTGGTGCTCTGACATCAAGGCATGCCACCGACATCCTCCACTCCCCACCCCTTCACTACTCAGCACTTGCTGTATCTCTGGCTTCCACCAGAGGTCAGCTGAGCACCGAACAGGGACCTCTGTCCCTCCCCAGAGAGGAGAGCTGTCCTCTGGATGCTCGATCCTCTCCTTCCCCCACTGACCCCCAGAAACCAGGGCTCGTTCCTGAACCCAGGTTGCCGGTGTGGTGCAAGGTGTGGCATCCAGCACCTCAACCCTCAGCACCACTTGGCCACATGGATTCTAGTTTCTTGATAGCTTGGTGGTTAATGGTTATGACACAATGCATTCTATCTGCCCGCTTCTTTGCCGAGACAATGCGGGCCTCATTGTCTGAGGTATGCCGAGTAACTTCTTCTAACGTATCCGAGATTGCTTTTACATCAGATACTAAAGAATGGACGTCCTCCTTAAAAGGTTGGAACTTGAGGAGAATTCACTCCGAAGTTATAGGAGCTGATTCTGTGGCCTTAGAAGAAGAAGCTGTTGCTGCATGCATGCGGCCTATAGTAGGAGGCTGCACTCTGGGTTTCTTCGGCGCTTTCTCTGGCGTGACAGACAGCATATGCTGAGGTGCTACCCATTGCATCTCCACTTCCATTTTGATTGAAAAGCAGCTTCCAGTAATTAGGAGAAACTCCTCTAGTCATTAGATGATCGATCCTCGAGCAATTTATGCTGAAAATATGAAAAAATACAGAAATGCGAGCCGTGTGAGTGGAGCACAGATGGAGCACATCTTATTTGGTTAGCTGCATCACGTGACCTCTGTTGACAAATTCTGTCTTTCTATATTTCAAGTTATGCCCATTCATCGGGGTTTTAGCACCCTGGGTTTTACTCAGTGCTGCCACAGTAAAATGGTGATACTGTCGTTCTAGCTCAAAAAGTAAGGAAATTAATTGCAAAAAACGTTGTTAATGCATCAGTTAGGGTTCTAGCTAAAGCCACAAAAGTAGGGAAATGCAACATTAGGTTTTACACCCACCGCACCCTGGAGACACTGACAAGCATCGGGGGGTGTTTTGGGGTCATCGAGTCTAATGCTCAGGCAACCTCACTGCCATTCTGCAGACAGTGACAGGCATCATGGTTGTGCCTTGGGGTTGTCGGCCCTAACCCGCACCACATTCCATGGTTACATGAAGTCAGATGGGTACAGTGTAGGACAATGTGATGCATGTTACAGCTGCAGTGCCCTCTGAAAAAGGATGGAAATTAATTGCAAACAGCTGCATTAAGGTTACAGTTAGTGTCATGGCTATAGCCTTACAAGTCAGGAAATATGTTGTTAGGGTTCCTACCTTCTCACTATTTCAAACAATAACACCCACCCCCAGACCTACAACCACTACGAGGCCCCCACTGCACACAACAAGACATGGGGTCTCTCTATAGTCATCATCTCAACGCTCAATCCATTCTGCTATTGTCTACCATGTATGCTTCCTTACAGATGGAATGGGTTGAGCGTTAGGGTTGACAACCCCGAAGGAGACCCCGATGCTTGTTGGTGTCATACCTCTCAACCTTTCTTCAACAAAATGTGTGACAAGATGTGTGACAAATAAGCAAAATGTGTGACATATCATCAAACACGGCACTGCAAGCTCAGAACACTATTGCTGTCAGTGCACTAATGTTCATAATGTTTGCTGATAACTGAGCACAATAGATGATTATGAATTTCTGCTTTAAAACCTCTGTGAGAAATGTGGAATATCACTACCTTGATGTGGGACAAAGGATTTCTGAGGGTTAAAATGAGTGACGTACCTCGTAATGTGTGACAGTTGAGAGGTATGGTTGGTGTGTGCAGGGTGGGGGTATGGTAATGGTTGTAGGGTTGTGTGAGGGTGTGGAGTGGGGTGTTATTGTTTGAAATCGTAAGATTGTAGAAACCCTAACACATTTCCTGACTTGTAAGGCTATAGCCAGGACCCTAACTGTAGCCTTAACGCAGTGTTTTGCTATTAATACAGAATAATATATCGGGGGAAGTGCATAATGAGAATTTAATGCACACTCAAGGGAAGGGATGCTAAATAAACCCCAAGGATGAAGCCAGAGGGGTTTATCAAAGCATCCCACACTGAGGGTTCATGTAATTGCTGGGGACTGTATTTTGCCAGCTACTGTATTAAAAATAAAAACGTAAAAAAAAACAAGTATGTGTCTGTGTTGTATTTTCCCCATTAGTTTTACAAGCAGACACTATAAAACACAATTTGTAGCATAAATAATTCAATTTAATTGGAAAAACTATATTTGATTTGTTTAACAAAAGTATGTACAATCAGGAGTGAACTCAATACCAGAACCATCTGAATACTCATTCTTAAAACAACAAGAGTCAGAAGATTAATTGGGTTTAAAACACAGATGAAAGTAGTCAAAAGTAACAAGACATATTAAGAGAAAAGTGCTTTTTGGTAGTGATTTAAATATCCAGGAAGTATAAATTTTATTGCTATCTGTTGAATCTGGTGCCACACCGATATATGGTTTCCATTGCAACAGTCTAATTAAGAGCACAGTTTAGAGGTCACCATGGTTTCTATGGGAGGTAGAGAGCCATAAACAGTACAATTTCTCGTATTTTCTTCTTCAGTGGGCTAGTAGCTGAATTATTCACTTGAGAGTTGAGTTCAGATAGAAGGAAAGATACTGGCATAGTTTTTAAAAAAAAGTTTATTTTTGTACTGTTTAAACATTCACAGCACTTTTGGGGTTTGCTGTGCATCTGGGTAGCATGAGCTGGTCACTGGAAAAGCTGGTACATGTTCGCTGTTATAACCCATAAGTTATAATGGTGAATTATAACCAGCTTTTTCAATGGAAAAAAAACAGTACTCAGTTATTACACATAGAATAATACATGAGCAGATGTGTTTAATGAGAATTTTATATACACCTGGGTTGTGTGATGCTTCATAAACCCAAGAGCGAAGCTTGAGGGGTTTATAATAGCATCACACACAGAGCATGTGTAAAAAATTCAAGTTTTTTCCACACCTACCCATGTGTTATTTTTTATAATTGCTGGGGAGTGTTTTCTTGCCTGCATCATTCCAGTAAAAAAGTTACAGTTTGGTCAGTACATGGAGTTGCCTTTTAAAGCACAGCAGTAGCAGCTGCATTGGTGTTTAATACCCCCCCAAAAAAAACCTGGCTTGAGGAGTTTGATCTTTTTTTCTGCAACCGCAACCCCCATCCCCAACCCATCATACACTGACTTTAGATACAGTGGCAGCGCTAGGTCAGAGGCGGTCGCCAGCTTTTCTTTCACTTTGTTTTTCCTGTCGGAGATTGCAATCCCAATCTTCCTGAAGGAAGAGGAGTCTGTAGTGCTGGGAGGTAAAGACGTAATCTGCCCTATGAATTGATCCTCCTCAAAATGTTTAAGGAAGTGTTGTCAAGACGCCTACTTGAAGAGATGCTCGTGGGCGAGGAGCAGTGTGCGCATGTGCGGAACGAGAGAAACCCGGAGCATGTTTGCCATTATAACCCGCGGGTTATAATGGCGAATTATAACTGGGTTTCTCTATGGGAGAAAATGCTCCCCAGTTATTATAATAGAATTATGCAGAGGTAACTGTGTGTTTATGAGGTGTGATGACCCATATATTTTGGAGCAAAGCTCAAGAGGTTTATGAGTAAGCACACATTTACTAACATTTTATTTTTTATAATGACTGGTGCAAGGAATTAATAAAATCAAAACAAAAAAATCTGCTGTTTAATACAGGAGAATAAATATATAAACTGGAACATTTCATGAATACTTGACCAACTTCTGGATAATTTACAACCCTTATGGTGGAATTTAAATGCCATTTCTTTTATTCTTCTGAAACTTTATTTCTTTAAATTACTAAAACACCTTACTTTTTTGTCTGTTGCATTTATATGACCATTTGAGAGTGAAAAAACTGCACCGATAAAACATTTATAATGCAACCAAAAAATAATAAACTATCTTTTAAAATAGTCTCTTGACTTTTTTTCCTGCAGTAACAGTTTTGCACTGTGTATTTCCCACTGCATATCTTAGCAATCTTGAAGGTATTTTATCCAGACCTTCTGCTTTAATAATATTCAGTTTTGATAGCTTATCCAAACCCTAATTTGCTGAGACATCAGTGAAGTTAATGTCATTGACACTACCTATATCCTGCATTCTCATTGTATTCTGTGTGTCTACAGTTTCATTCTGGGAATTCTGTCGTCTTGTTATTGATGATCCCATATTACTAAAATAATTGTTGAAGGAGTTTACCAACTCTTCTCCCATTGGCACCATCTGCTCATTTATTTGAATCTTCTTTACTTGCATATTTGTATTTTCCCCCATTAATTTGAACAAAATACCCCAAAACATTCTTGGATTTTGTCTAATATTATTGTCCATCTTCACTTTTAAATAATTTTGTTTTGCTGTCCTTATAGCTTTAATACAGTATATCTATTTTGAGTTTGCCCAGACAATACCCACTCACTATTTGAGGATGTATTTTTAGCCCTTCACCACTTCCTATCTCTTTCTCTTTTAAGCTTATGTAATTTTGAATTGTACCAATTCTCACCGGTATATTTTGTCTTTCGCTTTCTCAGAGGGACATATTGATCATGTTTTCATGAACTCCTGATAAAAATATCCCTAGGCCTCAGACGCAGTGGGAATGAGATCCAATCTATACCAAGCTAACCTCTCTAGCTCTAAAGCAAAAGTTATGTAATCAAAGTGATTAAAGTTTCTCCAGTACCCAGCTGGTTCCTTTTTAATTGTATTAACTTTTTGTCTTAATGCATAAATAAGCCGATTGTCTGAAAAGGCATCGGACAAAATGCCACATGTAGATTATAACTGGGGGTAACTGGTAAAAATTAGATCCAAAAGAGTAGATGTTAATATCCACTGGACTAATTCTGGTTGGCTCTTTTATCAATTGAATAAGCCCCAAGTTTTCTTGCAAATCTCATACGCCATGTTTTGTATTGATTGTAAACCAATTTGCGTTAAAATCTCCTAACATCAAGATTTCATTTGAATTCCTGTACTGAAATAAAAAAAAATCCTGTAATTTATGAAAAACCATCCACTGGGAGGCTGTTCCAAGCATCTACCACCCTTTCCATGAAGAAGTACTTACTCACATTTCCAACCCAACCTCCCCCCTCCACTTTGGTGACCCCTTGTCTTCGAGCATCGTTTTCTTTTGAAAATGCTCTTTTCATGTACCTTGTTTATACCTGTGATGTATTTGAATGTTTCAATCATAGCTCCTCTTTCCCTTCTTTCTTCTGGGGAGTACATACTTAATTCCTTAAGCCTTTCTTTGTAGGGCTTCTGGTGCAGGCACTGCACTATTTTGGTTGCCCTTCTCTGTACCACCTCCACCCAGTTTATATCCTTTTGCAAGTGGGGTCTCCAGAACTGGACACAGTACTTGAGGTGGTATCTCACAAGTGATTTATAAAGGGGTATTATTATTACCTCCCTCTTTCTGCTGGTGATGCCCCTGCCTATGCATCTGAGCACCCCGCTAACCTTTCCCACTGCCTTGTCACACTGGTCATCAGAAATGATTACCCCCAGGTCCCTTTCTTGTTTAGTGACTGCTATTACTTCACCTGCCAATTGATAAGTTGGATTTGAGTTTCTATGCCCCAAGTACCTGATTTTGTACTTCTTTGTGTTGCAGCCCAGCTGTCAAGCTCATGACCATTCTTCCAGCTTTTTTAGATCTTCCTTCATTCTTACCCCGCTCTGTGTGTCAACTCTGTTGCAGATTTTTGTGTCATTCACAAACAGACATACCTTCTCTTCCAGTTCTTCTGCAATGTCACTAATAAAAACATTAAAGAGGACTGGGCCTACTACTTACCCTTGTGGCACCCCACTGGTAACTTTGCCTTCTCCAAAGTGGACTCCATTTACCACCCCCCATGACTCCAATTGCTGATCCAGTTCCCTACCCAGCTTACTAGTTTAGGACCTACTCCTAGGCTTCTCTGCTTGCTCACCAGCCTTCTATGTGAAATGGTGTCAAAGGCCTTACTGAAATTCAGGTAGGCCACATCAACCGCTCCTCTGTGATCCACTTTCTTGGTTACCCAATCAAAGAACTCCATCAGGTTTGTCTGGCAAGACCTTTCCCCTGTGAAACCATGTTACCGCAGATCCTGTAGTCCACTGGTAACAAGGTATGCCCCAGTCCTTTCCTTCAGTGGCGATTCCTTTACTTTGCCCGCTACCGAAATCAGGCTGATAGGCTTAGAATTTCCTGTTTCGTCTCTGTTTCCATTTTTGTAGAGTGAGACTACACCGTCCCTCCTCCAGTATCCTGGTACCTCTCCTTTTTCTAGTGACAGGTTGAACAGGGCTGTCACAGAAGTAGCCAGCTCCTCCTTAAGTTCCCTCAATAACCGGAAATACATCCCGTCTGGTCCCATTGCCTTGTCTGCTTTTAGCTGTGACAGTTCTCTTTGGACTCTTTCTTCTGTAAAAGAGCTAGTGGTGTCCACCTCCCATCACTTAATGCCCTTGTTTTTTATCATGGGCCCACTATCTACCCCCTCCTCTGTAAATACTGAACAGAAGTACTAGTTAAGTATTTTCGCTTTTTGGCTGTCCGCTTCCAACATTCCCCCCTTCTCTTTTCAGCCTTACAATCCCTCCTTTGGTCTTTCTCTTTTTGCTTATGTATCTAAAACATGTCTTGTCCCCTTTTCTTACTGGTTTGGCCATACTGTCCTCTGTTTGTGCCTTTGTGCTCCTTAAGGCCTTCCCTGCCTCTCTTTGTCTCTCCTGATAACTCCCTATCCCCCTCTGTCTGTGTTTTCTTATACTGTACTTCCTAAAAGCCATTTTTTTTGCTCTTACTTTTTCAGTTACCCCTTTAGAGAATCATTGTGGTCTCTTTCTTTTGCCTTTGCTAACCTGTCTGGCACAAAGATTTGTAGCTTTTTCAATGCCCTCTTTTATTTTTGCCCACACAGGTCCTCGACTCCCCCCTCCTAGTTTCCCGATCCCTGCCAGGGCATCCCAGACACATTCTCTCATTTTCTTAAACTCAGCCCTCCTGAAGTACATGACCCTCATCCTTGTGTGGTTCAGTTCTGACCAAGTTCTTATATTAAACCACACCATACGATGATCACTAGTCCCCACTGTGATGTCAGCAACACTGTCCCCATTTGTCAGTACTAAGACCAGTAGAACTTCCCCATGAGTGAGTTCCATTACAAGTTGCCAGAAGGACTCCCCCTGCAGGGAATCTAACCTGTTCCTACTCCTGGCTGCTACAGCAGCTGGGTGGCTCCAATCCATATCCGGTACACTGAAGTCTCCCACTAATAACACCTCTCCTCTGTGAGTTATCCTTTGAATTGCTTTCATCATTTCCCCATCAAGAAGAAGCCAGAAGGGGAAGGAAGGAAACATACTCAATTCAGTGCTTTAGAGTAACTGGTAATTGCTATTTTTCTTTTAAACTTAGATTGTGGGCTTCTAGTGACACTATACTTTCCTTGTTGTCTTTACTTATAATTGTTTTTGGGCTGTTGAGAATTTAAAACATAGTGGTGGTGTAATTCTGTGCTGTCTTTAATTGCTGCAAATTTTATCTTGGCTTGTCTGACTGCCCTGTAGTTGGGTGAAGGGTGTTAATTGTCTGGCCTCTGACCTCAGCTACGTGATAACTGGAGGTGGGGCTTAGTCAGAGTTAAAGTAGCAAGCAGATTTTTATTTTCTCAGAAGAAGCCAGAAGGGGAAGGAAGGAAACATATTCAATTCAGTGCTTTAGAGTAACTGGTAATTGCTATTTTTCTTTTAAACTTAGATTGTGGGCTTCTAGTGACACTATACTCTCTTTGTTGTCTTTACTTATAATTGTTTTTGGGCTGTTGAGAATTTAAAACATAGTGGTGGTGTAATTCTGTGCTGTCTTTAATTGCTGCAAATTTTATCTTGGCTTGTCTGACTGCCCTGTAGTTGGGTGAAGGGTGTTAATTGTCTGGCCTCTGACCTCAGCTACGTGATAACTGGAGGTGGGGCTTAGTCAGAGTTAAAGTAGCAAGCAGATTTTTTTTTCTCAGAAGAAGCCAGAAGGGGAAGGAAGGAAACATATTCAATTCAGTGCTTTAGAGTAACTGGTAATTGCTTTTTTCTTTAAACTTAGATTGTGGGCTTCTAGTGACACTATACTTTCTTTGTTGTCTTTACTTATAATTGTTTTTGGGCTGTTGAGAATTTAAAACATAGTGGTGGTGTAATTCTGTGCTGTCTTTAATTGCTGCAATTTTGCCCCTCCCCTTCCCCAACTCTTAATTATATGCCCTGTTAAATCTGATTGACAGGAGCTAAACACAGGGTATAGTAAAGGGTGTGAAGTAGGAGGGGCATAAGGAGGAAGAAGCCCACCCTCAGCACGACAAGTGTTTTGACTCATTTATTTATTTATTGGTTTCTTTTTCTTAAAAAAAATATCTGAGGATCAGTGGCAAGATTTTTAGTACAGTAAATTAATAAAAAGGGAACTAGGAGAGCTTCAGTAGCAGACAAGTAGTGGAATTGCAGTATAATGTGGGAGTGGTGCAATGCAGTGGCTGTGGGCAGCCATATTCAGGCAGACCTTCTGGACACTGAGGTGCTGCCCTATCTGCATGCATCTCTGGACTATGGGATGAGGTAGCCAGACTCAGAGCAGAAGTAAACTGGTTCAGGAGTACCATCACCCTATCCAGGGACCACCAGTCCAATGCAACTGCCTCAAAGGATGCCGAGAACGAGGAGCACTTGGATGACAGTGGGCTCAGGGAGGGTTAGAGCAGTCAGGCAGAGGCACATCTCAGATCCTATTCCACTCAAGAACACATATGCCACACTGGCAAATGAGGACAACCAAATAGAGGTACCCAAAGAAGTGGAAGGAAAGGATGTGAAGGTTAGCCAAGGAGGTGACCTCAGTGGGGAAAGCAGTGGACCCCAGAGGAGGAGGAAGTGAATCCTGGTGGGGGACTCCATCATAAGAGGGATCCAGCTAGGAACACAGGAGGGGGAGGACAGGGAGGTGAGGTGCCTACCAGGTGCCACTGCATGGAGAGATGGAAGGAAGATCCTGGGGCTCACTGGGAAGGCAAGACGGGAGGGTGAGCTGGATGTCATTATCCACCTAGGTACTAATGACCTGGCAAACGGGGAGCCAAAGGAAGTTCAGGAAGAGTTTAGGAAACTGGGAGGGGTCTCAAGCAAGTAGCTACTTCTGTCACTTTCTCAGAAGTACTACCTGTGAGAGGCAAGGGAGAGATAGGAGCATGCACCAGGAACTTTAACCTACGGTTGAAGAACTGGTGATGTGAGGAAGGTTTGGATTCATTGGTGACTGGGGACCCACCTGGAGGATGGAGGTTTGTTCAGCCTGATGGCTTGCATCCATCCTGGAGGGGAATCCAAGCATCAATGATAAGTTTAAATGCTACATTGACAAGCATTTAAACTAGCAAAGGGGGTGGCAGGCCAGCAAGGAGGGTACCACTTGCTCACCCCCACAGCTAGCAGTGGAACCAGTGAACCAGAGGAGTGGCTATCTCGCAAAGCAGTGTGCAGAAGATGGAGATTAGTGCCCAAGAGGTGGATAATCAGAAAGGGGCAAAATTCAGCAGAAGGGCAGACAGCAAGGAGAACCAGGATAAATGACAACCAAGGAAGGGACTGAGTAGAAAAGTGAACAGTCTAGGGAGGTCAAAACATGGAAAGCCATGTGTGCAAATGCCAGGAGTCTTAGCAACAAGATGGAAGATCTTGAGGCTGTCATGGTACAGTCAGACCTGGACATTGTGGCCATCACTGAAACCTGGTGTAATGATAACCATGACTGGGAGATGGCCATACCTGGCTACAACATATCAGAAGAGACAGAGCAGGCAGGAAGGGAGGAGGAGTGGCACTGTATGTGAAAAATGACATAAGGGCCACAGAGATCCAGGAGGAACAAAATGGGGAGAGATACTGTGGGTTGCTGGAAAGGAAAATGGGACAGTCATCCTGACAGGTGTGGTCTATAGACCACCAGCCCAGGAGGAAGAAACAGATAGAGTTGATGCTAGCCATCCAAAGGATGGCAGACAAGGGTGAGGTAGTACTGGTTGGAGACTTCAATATTCCAGACGTGGACTGGAGCATCCCAGCAGCAGCATCAACTAGAGCAGATTTATCCTGGACTCCTTCAGGGTGCCTTCCTCAACAACTGGTCATGGAACCAACTCAGCAGAAGGCAATACTGGACCTTGTGCTCACAAACAGGGACAGTGTGATGAGGTAACAGTGGGGAGCACCTGGGAAACAGTGACCACCAGTCATTGTGGTTTGAAATCACAGAAAGAGCAGAACCAAACCACACAAAACACGTATCCTGGATTTTAGGGGGCAGACTTTGGGAAAATGGGAGATACTTGAAAGAGGCATTAAGGGAATGGGACAGGAATCGGGTTGAGGAACAGTGGGCAGTATTTAAAATGGGGATTACAAGAACAACAGAATTATGCATTAAGCAGGTTAGCAAGAGGAAAAGGAAGAGGAGACCATTATGGTTTTCCAAAGAGGTAGCAAAGAAAGTGAAAGCCAAAAGATTGCATTCAGGCAATACAAAAGACGCAGGCAGAAGGGGATAGGGAGAAGTACCAGGAGAAGCAAAGGAGGCAGGGAGGTCAGTAAGGGAAGCCAAAGCTCAGACAGAAGAACACATTGCAAAATCAGTGGGTAGAGGGACAAAACCTTTACAGGTACATAAGTGAAAAAGAAAGACAAAGGGAGGGATAGTGAAACTGAAGGGGAGGATGGGGCTGGAGGATGACAACAGTAAAGCTGACATATTGAACAGGTATTTCTGCTCAGTCTTACTGAAGAGGAGGAGGGTAATGGGTCTGAAGGAGTACAAGGTGGAGAATGGTGCAGAAATGGACACAAGTCCCTTTACATGAGAAAGGGTCCTGAAGGAACTGGAAGTAATAAGAGTTGATAAAGCAATGGGGCCAGATGGAGTGCACCCTAGGGTCCTTAAAGAACTAAGAGAGGTGGTGGCTGAACCTCTGGCTATCCTGTTTAGCCGATCACTGGAAACAGGGAGGTACCCAAAGACTGAGGACAGCAGATGTAGTCCCTTATACAAAAGTGGGAACAAAGAGGAAGCAGGAACTACAGACCAGTCAGCCTCACCTCGGTAGTGGGAAGATCATGGAAGCACTACTGAAGGAGAGATTGGTGGAACATCTGGTTGTCAATGGACTACAGGACCCAAGGCAGCATGGTTTCACCAGGGGAGGTCATGTCAGACCAACCTCGTTGAATTTTTGACTGGGTGACTAGGAGGTGGATCAGGGAGGGCAGTGGACATGGCCTATCTGGACTTCAGCAAGGCCTTTGACACTGTGCCACATAGAAGACTATTACAAACTGGGGAATATGGGTGTGGGCAGGACAGTAGTGTGGTGGGTAGGTAACTGGCTAGGTGGCAGGACACAGAGGGTGGTGGTAAATGGCTGTCACTCCACAGAGGGAAGAGTGACCAGTGGGGTACCACAGGGATCAGTGCTGGGACCGGTCCTATTCAACATCTTCATCAGTGACATTGTGCAGGACCTAGAAGGCAGAATTTCACTGTTCGCTGATGACACAAAGCTCTGTAACAGAGTAGACACACCAGAGGGTGTAGACAGAATGAGAAGTGACCTGCAGAAACTTGAAGAATGGTCAGGGGTTTGGCAGTTGAAATTCAATGCAAAGAAGTGCAAGATAATGCATATGAGCACAAAAACCCTGGCACAATATATCAGTTGGGGGTGAGGATATAGCATGCACCAAGCAGGAAAGGGATCTTGGGGTTGTCATCTCTGATGACCGCAAGGTATGGAAACAGTGTGACAAGGCAGCAGGTAAAGCAAATAGGATGCTGGGATGTATAGGCAGGGCATCACCAGCAGGAAAGGAGGTCATAATTCCGCTATACAAGACACTAGTGAGGCCCCACCTGGAGTACAGTGTACAGTTCTGAGACCATACCTACGTAAGGACATAGACAGGGTAGAGAAGGTTCAGAGGAGGGCAACAAAGATGGTGCATGGATTGCATCACAAGTTCTATGAAACAGGTTGAAGGAACTGAACATGTACTCCCTGGAGGAGAGGAGGGAGAGGGATATGATAGAGACATACAAGTATCTTACAGGGAGGAACAGGGTGCAGGAAAACACTATTTTTAAGCGAAAAAGATGTTCCAGGACTAGAGGGCATGGGATGAAGTTGGAGGGAGGACGATTCAGAGGAAACATGAGAAAGAATTTCTTCACAGAACAGGTGGTGGATAAGTGGAACACCCTGCCAGAGGAAGTGGTGGGGGCTGAAACAATCACAGGATTTAAGAATGCATGGGATAGACATAAAAGAATTCTAGAAGTCAGGGGTAAGGGGCAACAGACTTCTAGGAAAACAAACTGAATTTACAAGCTCAAATGGGCAGACTGGGTGGGCCATAGGCCCTTATCTGCCGACACTGTCTATGTATCTATGTATCCACTTCTTGCCCCTGTGCTGGAAGTCTGTAGATCACGCCTGTGTGAATAACTGCCCCTTTCCTTTTTTCCAGGGTGGCCCACAGTACCTCCCCTCCTCCTGATCCCCTTGTATTTCCATAGCCTTTCTGGATTTAGTATAACCTGGCATGGTCACATCCCAGTCCTGGTTTTCATTGTACCAGGTCTCAGTAATGGCAACTAAATCCAGGTCCTCTTCTGCCATGGTGGCCTCAAGGTTTGCAATCTTGTTGCCCGAACTTTGAACATTTTCACAAATGGCTTTCCAGATTGTGTCTTCACCCCTCTCCTTTTTTTTCCATTTACATTCCTTCATTTCTCCCACTCTTTTTCTTGGTTTCATTTTTCTCTTCTACCCCTGGATTACATTATTTTTGGTTCCCTTTGCATTTTTTCTCCCTCTAGATTCCAGTAGTTGACCTCCTGAGCTCGTTAGGTGGGACAGTTTTTGTCTCCTTGCCGTATTCCACCTCCCACATTGGCTAGTTTAAATGCTTGCAAATGTAGCATTTAAACCACTTACTGAGGACTACTGTTCCCCTCCTGGAGGGATGCAGATCATTACCCCTGTACAGGCCCTTATCCCTCCAGGTGGGGCCCCAATCCTCAATGAAACCACACCCCTCTGCTCTGCAACCATTTGTTGAAGTTTCTGGTGCAGACAATCCTGTCTTCCCCCCTGACATGGACAGGGAGCACTTCTGTGAAGGTCACAGATTCTGCGACTTGCTTAAGAACCCTCCCAAAGTCCCTGAAGTCCTCCGGCACTATGGCTGGCTCATCTCTAGCGAGGTCATTTGTCCCCAGATGGACAATGATGTCTAGCTCTCCCTCCCTTCCTGCTGCCCCAGTGATTCCTTGAATCCTCTTTCTATCCCTGCATGCCGTGGCACCGGGAAGGCACCAAACCTCCCTCTCCTCATTTCTACCTACTCCCAAATCTATCCCTTTTTCTGTGGAGTCCCTGATCAGGATTCACTTCCTTCTCCTCTAGGATCCTCTGTCACCTCCCTTTGGGTCTCTGCTGAGGAGAACCCCCAGAGGTGACTCAGTGGGGATTCTCGCTCTCCCAGGCTGGCATAGGAGTTTTATAGTGGGACTGGTTGTGGGATGTTCCTATGCTCCACCACACTAAACCTGACTGAGTCCACTGTCATCTAGCTGTTCCTCCCTCTGGGCAGCCTCTGATGTAGCAGTTGTGGACTAGATGGCCCCTGGGTGGGGAAGAAGGTCCTCAAAACCCAAGCCAACTCTGCCTTGAGTCTGACTACCTCCTCCCTCAACCCAGTGAGGTGCAAGCAGGTAGGACAGCAATGGAACCTCCAGAACTTCTCCCTGAAGACTGCTGCCCCACAGCCACTGCACTGCATCATTCCTCTAATTCTATCCTATCTGCTACCACTGTTGATTCAACCATTTAAATTCCTCTTGATACCCACCTTTTGAAAATTCAATATTCAACACCCCACCTCAGATTCAAATCATAACCTCAGGATAAGAACCTTCTGTACCAGATGAAGTATCAATGTCACAACCACAGGATACTCCCCTAATAATATTCAGAGCTGTACTTATCTGATGGACTGCCTCCAATGCTCTGGTCTCCTCTCCTGTGTTTCAGGTGGAATCAACAGAGAAGATGGCCGACCGGCAGCCTACCGGTGGACTCCGGCAGACTCAGGACAGACAATAGCACTAATCCTTTGTGCATGGTCCTTTGCACAGGGGGCCACAGCATGGGGAGCTGCTTGGTGGTCCTTTCCTTTTATACCAACTAAGGTCCTGTGGGACCCCTTCCTGGTCTCCCATGTTTGGCTGCTCAGAGGGTGGTGTAGTGTCTGTCTTGCTGATTGGCTCATGCCTCCACCACCTCTGCTGTGCTCTTCCTTTGTCCCGTATATGAAAAAAAAAATCAGTTTTCTGCTCAAAAGGGAAGGGAGGCTCCACTGGTGTAGTCAGAGACTCCTCCCTGTTAGCTTCAGTGCCTTGGCAGGTTGGATGTGTAAAAAAACCCAAAAAAAACTCAATGTTCAATATCCCATACATTATTTTATTTATATACTCCTGCACTTTGCCAGCGCCCCCCCCCCCCCAATCTTCACCTCCCCTGCTGGTCCATCCATGACAAATGCCACCTGGCTGCACTACCTCTATTCTTACCCACCTTCCACCTCTCCTCTCTCTGTTCCCCCCCACCTACCTCCCCTTTTCTCCCATCCACTTAGTCTCCCTGATTTCACCCTCCTCCTTTCCCTTTCCCCTCCCCAAAGTTTCACCATATTGTTCTTTTTTCCTCTACAAGACTATGTTTTTTTTTTTTTTCTATTTTATAAACTGTTATCTTTGCTTATGTTTGTCTCAATTGTACCAGTGACATGGAACCTTTGTTAAAGAGCCTCGGCTCAAAGGTATTTGTAATCCTAGAACAAATAAATAAATTTGTGTTTTCTGAATATCATGAATAATGCACTATTTGTTATTTCGATCTGAACAACCAATGGTGACACTATTCATCCCCATTCTATTCAGGAGATATTATAAAAAAAGTAAGAGAAATAGCCCACCAAATCTTCAAATACAATTTCCCCATCCCTCCACCCTCTGTTAGAATCCTGATCCCACCCTTCTCACCCCTGCACCCCCAATCTGATATTTTGAAGTATATATATAATTTTTAAATTCCCATGATGGGTCAAAAAGGGATGGCTTCATGCTGTTCTGGGACAAGCCTGGCACACTGGAGACCAGCCAGAAGGAGGAAGACCAAATGTTCCCGAGGATGTGCTCTTCTCAAGAGATGGGAGGGCAATGAGATCTACTGCTATATAGACACCAGGGTAACCACAGGTGAAATTTTAGCAAGAAACACTTACAGGAAAGAACATTGTCTGGCTCTGTCAGCACGTGTCACACATTGAATGAACACATGCACCTTAGAGACTATGTTGGTAAGGTCCTGTAGATGGGTTACCTTGTGCTGGTTGTCTTCTTGAGCAGTCAGCCACTTCTTATAAGATGAATCAGGTATTGTGGAAGGAGAAGGGTGCTGTCAGGGTTGGGGAAACATAATAATTATTTTATCAAAAATGAACACTTAGACAGCTGCTGGCTATGGAAGCAGGTGGGTTGTACCTGTTGCTCATCATGGGAGTTTTAAAAAAGTATACTTAAAAATATTAGATTATGGGTACTTGGGAGAGGTGGGTAGGATTAGGATTATAATAGGTTGGAGACGGGTTATATTTAACAATTTGGACTGGAAAAGCAAATTGGATGCTATTTCTTTTTCCTTTTTTAAATTATATCCCATGAGTAACAAATACAAGTGCTAGAATATTCTGGGGCCCAAGTATAGTATTTGTCCTGAATATTCAGAATAGTTATTTGAATAACAAGGCACCTGGGAGGAGATGCACACTCTACAGTGCCAAACTTGGTGCTAGCACTGGGTTTAACCAAACCCAAATTGTCAAAGGCACACAGGATACAGGTGCTGCACTCATGTGAAGTAAAGAACTCGCCATACATTCAACTCAGTAATAGCAGGACAATACCACAAATCTCAGGCAAAGATGCTGTTTATTGAATGCATATAGGTGAAAGACATGCACCACCTCAGTCCCAACAGTGGACAGCTAGCCCTGGGGCATGGCTCATTAGAGCTTCATCAGGGGGCTCACCCACACACCTCATTAAAAGGATTTATTCACAAAACCAGAAAGGGAATAATCTGATTGAGCCATCGCTAATTTTTGATGTGTTCCCAACATTCACATACCCAGTTACAATAAATCAGAAATTCCACCCAATTATGAAATACGGTGTACACATATTGCAAAATAGACTGCATAAATAAAAAAGCATAACATTGGCAGGTAATATAATAACCTCATGAATTAGAGAGTAGAAAATATGAACATTGTAGAGTGTAGGGTGACCCAGTCTTCAGGTCAGGGACTGCTGTGAATCCCATCCACCAACAGTAAATCAGCTGGTGGCTCATTCCTTTGCTGTAGCAGTTCCTAGCATTTTCAATGCTTTGTCAATGGGGATACTACATGGAAACAAACTATTTCCAGTTTACTGTGCCCTACTAGACCAAAGCATTCACATAAATAATCGAACATTCTTACCTGAAACTTTCAAGAAGACATGATTTCAACTTCTGCTGAACCAAGCCTTCCCCTGCCTTTTATACAGGACTAATGATTTTTTCTTAGTTTTTGTTTTGTTACTTACTGACTAATTGTAGCATTTTCTTGTTGCACTTCTTGCGTAAAATATCATACCCAGATTTTATGAAACATTTTAAACTCAGTGGAAGTCTGTGGATTACAAGATTTGCCCACGCGTACAACTTGCAGAAAAGTGTAGGGCATAGAAATCATTGCATTTCCAGCTGTTCTAAAATGTGGATGTTGAAGAACAAACATTTGTTCTGGAAAATGTTTAGACTTTTAGCCTGAGATCACTGTAGTGTACAGTTAGAAAGGAAACATTTGGACTAAATGTTTTACACTTCAGAAGCAGAGGAAATTTAGTGTGAAGTGCTGAAAAGAGAAAATAGTACAGAAATGAAAAGGATTTATGCAGTTCATAGGCAATGAGAGGTGAAGTGTATGTTGGGTATGTGGCAAAGAACAGCCTTTCTGTAACGCAGGATATCACAACCAGTCTCAGGGTTCAGCATTACACATTTCTGACTGTATCTTTCTGCTTTCTAACTGGGATCATGCTGTGGCAGCCAGAAAAAAGTTGTGAAGTATCTGGCAGTTTCTAGATACACCCATATGAAATCTCATTAATTTCAAAGGGATTTCCTGTGATATATCTAAATATAGCATGTTACTTACTATATCACTTGTTGCAAATAGTAGGGGCACACACTCATTCTAGGTAGCTGAAAAAGGTGCTGCATATTTTATTTTACAGTGGGCTGTAGTTTTTTCATGTGTAGCAATTGTTGGAAATCCATTAGATTTTGTATCAGATATAGAAGTTAACTATTTTTTTCAAATCTTCTCACCACAGATTTTACTTTGCACTAATAAAACATCATATACTACATTGCTTAAGCATCCCTTTCAATGTGTGTTGTTGCTTCAGTTTTACTGCATGAAGAGGAATCTTAGAGCTGCTGATGTTATAAATGAAATAACTCAGATTATAAAATGGCAAGAAAAATTCCTGGGATCTGATTTGTTGCTGCTGACCTTCAACAGTGTTGTCATCCCAGCACATCCCACCTATTCAAAAAGCCACTAAAATTAGAACATAAGAATGTGACGGCCGATGTGGATTGCATAATCCATCTAGTTAGACCCTGTGTTTGATTTCCCCCCTAGGATATACCACTCTGCTTCAGTATCCACAATGCCTATCCCAAGATAGTTTGAATTCCCTAACCGTCTTTGCCTCTACTACCTCTTGCATTTTAAACATGCATTTTTCACTTTTTTCATTTCACAAGCAACCCATTTTCTAAGCGCAATCATGCACTGCAGTGTGTGTGTGTCAGGGGAATAACGTCACTTCGAGTGTTGTGCGTACTCGGTCAGCAGCCTCATGAGTAACCACCGGAGGCATGAATTATCTCAGCACGACTCACACTGCCATGAATTATTTAACCAATATGGGGCATGTCAGGGGGTACGTTATCATGAGATAATGGCCCACCTTTGGTGGGTTGAATCACAAGGCAGAGCCGAGTGCTTCTATCACCTAAGAAGGGCTGTTAGCCCACCATAATGCACTCCCTGGAGTGCCTTATTGCAGTTACTGTATGAAATGGGTCCTTTTTAGTAAGTTGGGTGTGTTTTTTTAAACATATTTTCGTTCAGCTACTTTCAGCTGGGCCGTTGTGCTGAGATAATGGCCCAGCTGAAAGTACCTATTGGCCAATCAGGAGCCAGCACTCTGTCTACCCATTTCACAATGCTTGATAAAACCATCACAGAATAACTAATGCTGCAGATGGGTGAAGAAAGGAAGGTTAAAGCAGAGACCTATAAATCTGGAGATCACAGGTTCAATTTTCTTTAGGGAAACAAAAAACATCTTGCCCAAGGAAGTCTGAGGCAATGTTTACTGCAGTGAATATTTTTTTTAATAAACTGCTAACACAATTTTGCAAATCCTAGACAGAGATCTCCCTTTCCTAGAAACTCAGACTGCCAATACTGTCATACCTTTTATAAACTTTTCCTACTAAACAAATTTAAGGAAAAGATTAGAAACTCTGTAAACCTTTTCAAGCCAAGCTTTCCGTTGAGTTCTAAGGATTTCCCATGTTATACTGCCACAGGTTGCGACTTGCTCAGTTCTTTATTGTTGCTGCCTGTATGTTCAGTTTGCATACAGTCTCCCTAAGCTTTGTACAGCAATTGCCACGTTAGGAACTCTGAGCCTTGGAAGGCACTATATAAATATAAGTAGTAATATGACTACCTGAACTTTTCTGTCTGAGTATAATAATAATCGCCATGCTGTATGTAAGAAATAAGATGTGACAAGGTGGGATTTATGCTAAGATTCCTGCGTGCCCAAGGGTGTGCTGATTGCGCCCAACACACCAACACAGCAGTTTGAGGGCCTTACAGCTCTTAAACGTGTTGTAATATTAACATAAATCTAATCCCAAAATTGATTATTGTGGTTATAAAATGGGTTTGTGTAACACTGTTTTAAAAGAAAATAATTAACATTTTTTAAAAATGTTTATACATGTGTTTTTCTTTTTAAATAAAGAGCTGGTTTTTGTTTGCTGGAAGACTGTCATTAGAGGGCACTATAAGAGGATTTATGGGTTCCTGGGTTGTGGAGGCCTTCTTTATTGTGCCATTGTTCCTTTTAAAGGGGGCAGGACATCTGTACTGATCAATAACTGTTCTGTGATGCTCTAGTTTACAGAGATAAAATTCATGCCTCCAAATGATCTATACTGTACTGTAGGTACGGTAACATTGCCTGAATAAACATTGATTGAAAAACTTTGTTTTGTGTCATTTTCTTTTTATGGGCAACATTCTACACAGTTTCTACATGGAACCAGAAGGTTGGGGTTTTTACTATGTCATGGTCTGTGCACAAATTCTAAGTGTGAACTAATGCACTATCCAGGTAGAGTTTAAAGTTCTGTACACAAACCATGGCATAGGTAAACCTCCAGATTACTTGTTCTATCACAGGAACTGTATAGAACATTGGCTATGAAAACAAGACAATAGAAAATACAGATTTTTTACATAAACTTTCATTCAGGTATAGTTGAATATGGATCATTTGGGACATGACTATAACTGTTGAAACATTACAAATAACTGCCAATTAGACATCCTTTTCTGTCCTCCCTAATTTGTTTTTCATTAAGTTTCCTCACAGTTTTGCTAGATGTGCATAAAAGCAGGCAGAACACAGCAAAGTAAGCAGTTATGTAAGCAATAATACCCGACAGGGTGGACGGTATTGGGCAATACCGGACCACCCAGGGGCGTGATGAGGCCTAACGCCACAGGTAGAGGGCCTTATAGCCCCTGGAAGGTCCGGTATTACCCAATACCACTCACCCTTGAGGGTATTATTGCACTTAGAAAATGGGCATCTTAGAAAAACATTTTTAATGACATTTTTACAATTATTGTAGATAATTAAATATTTATTAAAAAATTAATGTTGTGTAACTTAGTCCATAGGTCACTAGATGGCACTGTTGTATGATTTGCTGAGGTTTTGGATTTCATGCCATGCCTTCACAGCTAGTAGCAATGTCTACCCTTAGTGTTTGCTGTCAGACTGTCCCAACATCACTCCCCACCACCACTCATGGAGTAGCAATATTGTTCTTTTTTAAAATGTATTCTTGCCTTTGTTTTAACAACAGCAGGAGAGGGGGTTTTAAAAGTGCAAGACATCGGGAGCAGAACAGAGACCGACAGGTGAAGCGATGCCAGCGGGCAGCGTTGACTTTAACAGTACCCGATTTTTTGAAGCAGAGGGACTGATTGGGGAGGCCCATGGAGCAAGAGTGCAGCATGACTGGAGTAACAGTACAGGTACAATTGGGCTTTCCTGCATTTTTGCTGTTCTAAGAATTTAGAAAAAGGACCAGAGCTGGAGAGTTGAATTGAGCAATGATGGCGACGGGAAGATGATAGGCTGCACTATGCAGTTACTGGGGACAGACAAAAGGTCTGTGGATTTAGATCGAGGGACATATAGTGTTGCAGATCACCCCCCCGCCCAAATAGCAGAACAGGCACTTTCAGGAGCTTATGTTTTTTTAAATCTATTTTCTTATGGTTTATTTCTGCAGTGAGGCTGTGTTGGTAGGGAGTTCCGCAGATGGAGATAGACTGTGTTTTACAGAGCAGGTGACTACAGACAACAGTGGGAACAGTGAGCTGATGGCAGGGTTCACAAGTGTTTGAATTAAGCACGGTTGGGGAAATGCTGAATTTGTTCTTGTCCTCAACCGGAGATTACATACTGGAGTGTTCTGCTTTTGAAAAATATGCTGGACATGAGAAGCACTGTTCATCACTGTGGTGTGGTGCAGTTGAGCTGCACAAGTCATTATTTTACAAAAGCAAGCTGGTTTACGATCATGAATGACTGGGTATGTGCGGGAGGGAGGAACAGAGATCACGGTTCATTCCATGATAGTGTTGTAGAGGCTATGATGGGACACAAGAGAAAAGAGCATTGTTAGTAAATAAAGAAAAGAAATATCCACATATCAGCATGATGTGTGGTTTTGTAGCAGTTAATTACAGAGTGTGGGGGGCGGTGTGTGCTGCTTAGCGATACAAAAAAAATGGAGATTTGGAATGAGATTACGGGGAGTTTGACCAATTAGGTAGCAAGGTGGGCACCAGGATTGTGGTGATGAGGTAGGCTAGGCTGGCACTTTTATTAGCTGGGCATCTGTTGTCTGATAGATGCCCAGCTAGAGAAGTGCCTCAGCCAATAAGAAGCCTCAAAAAATTTAGCCATTTTCTAAACAAAAAGTAACACTGCATTTGTGTTTTTATTGTACTCAGTGGGGTTGTGTAAATTCTGAAGGCACAGGGATCTGATCTGATTAATCTGATCTGATTAGGGCATGGGTGACAGCCTGCCTCAGACAATCAGAATTCAGAATTTAACCTATCCATTTAATAAGTTTATTTATTGCCCTTTTTATGGTTTCCCTCCAAATGCAGTCCATTTTCTGCACTGGTATTAAGTGTTATGAGCCCTGGAAGGGCACCGTCGAGATACAATGCTACTACTGTTATTATTACAGCTTAAAGGGACACTGTCAGTTTTTGTCTGACTTTTTTTCACTTAATTTTTTTTTGCTGTATTGCTCTTTGTACAACAAGATGAACAAAATAGGTGATTTGACACCTTTTATTGGACCAACAGAGATTTATGAAAAAAACTTAAGCTTTTGATCCTACATGGTTCTGCATCAGAATGAAATGGCGGGTTTCTTAAAAAGATCTCACTTGAAAACACAATTTACACTTGAATGATGCACATTAGGGATGTAATTAGATGAGTAACACAGCCAAAGATAAGAAAACATCCAGTGAAACTCTAGTTTTGTGTAGGTCAAATGTCACAGAAGGAACATTATGTTGATGTAACCCAGACACTGTGTCCCAACGGGCTACTATCCCTGCCTTGTAGGCCCATAAACAAGGTTGAGGGTCCTGGGGTCCTATTTTAGATATTAAACTGGTTCTTTCCTATAGATAACATTATTGTGCAGTGCCTCAACCCAGAGTATACCTTTCATAAGTCTGTCTATTAACCTTGTACAACCCCTTGGGATTCTGTACCCACCCGCAATACCATTTTGCCACCTCAGACATGGATCAATAACCAAAACCTCCACATTTAACATTTCTGAATTAAAGGCTCTCACTAATAATATGCTCACACACAAGATTTATAAAAAGTGGTTAACCAACATTTATTTACAAATGGGGTGAGGGTTAGGATGGGTAAACTGGACTAAGAGGTTAAACACATGGTTTTGATTGGCATCAGATAATCACAGTTAGACTGGAATCAGGGTCAGATGATCTGCAATAAAAAATAATCATTCTGCATTTTAAATTCAAGCAGTAATCAGCACTGACTACCCACCAACCGTCTGATGGGTTCAGTATGTTATTCTCCCTATCTCTCTAGCTAGCTGTGTGTAAATTACCCAAATGTTTCTCAAAGAGAGGCAGTTGATTGCAGAGGCTCGCTGTCATGTGTTCCACCCTAAGATTTGACAGGAGCCCCTGCAGCCACTCTTGGTAGGAAACCACTGCCTGATTGAGCCAATGCCACAAAACTACCCTCTTTACCAAAAGAGCAATGAGGGCTGTATAATATCTCTTTTCTCTTACTGGGACCTGAGCATAGTCACCGAGGATACACACCTCCAGGACAAAAAGATCAAATAAGTCTAATAGAGGGTCAGTTTTATCCTCAGTGCTCTGCCACAAGGGATCAACTTTGGGACAGTGCCAGATGATATGTAGGAGAGATCCATGTGCCTGTCCACATCGGAAACATAAGGTAGATTGAATCCTACCCATTTTGGACATTTCAAGGGTGTGAAATACATGTGATGCAGGAGTCAAAATTGTTTAAGTCTAAGATTATCTTGATAATTAAATCTATAAACGTTTCTCCATATCTTCTGCCACTGAGACACGTCCAAAGGGAAAACCATGTTCCATAGTGCAGAAGAGCCATCCAGCTTCAGAAATAGGTGAAAAAATATTAATGAGTAAAGGGTGGCCACTGCATGTGGTTTAGAAGACCGGTCCCGGATACAGAAGATGAGGTCACTGCTATCAATCTCCCAATGATCTGACCCAAACCACGAGATTAACATATGTCTCAACTGGAATATCTTACAGATCTGATTGTCAGCCAGGTGGAATTGTATCAAGATCTCTTGGGAAGACAAAAGAATCCCCTGTTGGAGCAAGTCACACATTTTGTTGTCCTGAAGCTGGGGCATCCACCACTCAGACATCTGCCCTCCAATCTTAAAGTTGGGTTTCTAAGAAGAGGTTGAGAAACATCTCTATGACACTCATATTTTAACATTGAGCAAAACTGTGAGTAACTCTTAATTGTATCAGCAATAATTGTATATCAAAACTTGGGGTACTAACTTCAGAGAGGTGAAGGACAATGCGTACATCGAAACCTCCGAATTGAGTATTAATTCTGACTCTAATTCCAGCCAAATGGTAACATAATCCAGAAAGTGTCCTGATGGGGGAGGAAGAGTGAACCACTGAAACATTTTACTCAAATGTCTGGCAAAATAATATACTGGAAAGTATGGTAGGCGGAGTCCTCCACAGTGTTTGGGAGCAGCCAGTTTCAAATATGATCTCCAAATTTTCCCCGAGCACACAAAGTCAGAGATGAGATTGTGCAATTGGCAGAACCAGGTGAGTGGGAGATATTTATTCAACATGTTGAGAGGGTAAAATACCCTAGGAAGAATATTAATTTTAACCATGTTGATCCTCCCCCATAGGGACAGTGGTAGGGATTTGCAGCAAGTAAGATCACTCTGCAGAATACCCAATAAGTCATCAAGATTAAGTTTCCATAATAAAGATTTATTCTTTGTAAGATAAATACCCAAATACGTGATATGCTGGAAGCCCATTTTCAACCTAGGGAGACAATATCCAGTTTGTTAACTGTAGGGGTAAGGGGTAGGACTTCAGACTTGTTTTGATTTAATTTAGAATTGTAAAAACACCCATAGTCTTTAATAACTGTGAGAGCCTTGGGAATGGACTCCTGAGTGTGGGAGCATGTAGGCTTTTACTCTCGCTGCTGAGATGCAGGGCAAAGGTGTGTAGCCAAAACTCCCTTACTGACTGCAGGACCTTGAAGCTTTTGCAAGTTGGAACTTTCTCAGCTTTCTTTGAAGGCACCTCTTTCTAGGGGCTCAATGTCGCATTCTGATTTCTTTCTGGAAAACAGACCAGGCTAGGACCAGGGCCAGCACACCTCAAACCCCACGCCTAGGCTATGCCCTTCAGGGAAGGGGAGTGCATATGGCGGCACCCTGACTGGCACACTACTAGGCTGACTCCCAGGCCAATCTAGAAGGCAATCTCTCTTTTAGATTTAGACATTTTAGTTGCTTTACATTTTCACAGTCACTTTAACCAATCGGCCAACATTGTAGACATGGTCCGTTTAACATTCAGGATAAAGTCTCAAAAACAAGGGTACATCCCCCTGGGCTAAGGAAGACCCAAGTCTTGCACAATCTCTTTCTCTTTTACACATTGTAACACATTCATTTAACTTGACTTTTCCAGTCGCACGCTGCTGTAACTCTTCAGAAGGCACAGTCTTTTAGGCAAAATCTCTTTCTCCTCTCTTCCAGAAGTGAGCTCATGAGCTCAGCAAATTCACTTTCTTTTCTGAAGCTTCTCACAAGCCATGCAGAGTTCCTGTTGGCTAGCTGGACTTTTGGTAGCTCCAAACTGAACTTCACAAAATCCTCACAGGCAACTTTGGGAAAGCTCCGACCTCAAGATAGTTCCCCTTCCATTCCTGTTGGCAGCAAATCAGTCACATCAAGCATTTTGGTTGCTGGACCATCCCCTGTCACTCTTGCAGACAAATGTCCACCCTATACAAGGCGGTATTCAAATGCAGGGTGCAGACAGATGAGACACTTTTACTTTAAGTAGAAGTTTACTTACTCAGATTTAGCACACAGCTTCCTATTATCTGAAGTCACAGATTTCATCAGCACTCTCACTGCTGAGGCAAAAGCATTCTTGTAGCCTCTCACAACTGCAGGTGGGAATTCTTGCAGCTCTGTCACAGCTGAAGTTAGTTCAGATTTCTTCCCCACATTTTCCCAAAATGTAGAAAAGGCAAATGCTAGCCCTAGGGGACAAATATCTGGCAACCCCCAGGCCAGTGACTCAATTCATTGCAACCACATTTCTCTTAGCAGAGGTCAGAGCCCCCTTCCCCATGGAGGGGCTCCCACTGAACTGAACAGGCCCATTCTCTTTGGAAAGGGGCCAGAGTCCCTCCTCACTGTGAAGGTGCTTGCACCAAACTGACTCAAGAACTAAAAGTCTCCTGGGTTTTGGGTGCTCTCTGCAGCTCCTGATTGGCTGGTTAAATTGCCTCTCATAAAAATGAATATTCATTAGGCCCCCTCGACGCCTGATAGGATCCTCTCTTAGGCACCAAGTACTGTCCCTGCTTTTTCCCCCCACAAGTCTTGGCACAGTCCCAAAAGTCTCTGGTCAAAATGCTGGCTTTCCAATTGGCTGCTGATAGGTCAAAGGACACAAACATGTCTGCTATCAATACAGTCCCTTAGCAGTCCATCAGTGTCCCAACATTAATGTTCTGGTGCAGCCAGATTAATTACTTTTTATTTACATTAGTCCCATAGTCTTGAAGTGGATTCTGTGCCCTGTAATGTGACCACCTCATTTAACATTTTATTCAACCCTTCTGCAAGTCACTGCTGCTGAAACTTAGTGCCCTAGGAAGCAGGCAGGCTCTCACATTAATATTAATGAACCTCATTAATGTGCATGAGGCTGGAAAGTTCCATGTCTACTGGCGCCCATTATTAGACATAGTTGTCAGCTCCTCTTGTGCCTGCTTGCAATCTCCAGTCCCCTTGCTGCCACCAGGAACCGGAACCCCACAAGAGGTTGCTGCTTTACTGCTACGATGGTAACAAATGAATGTGTACTTCACCATGCATGCACAAGCCATTCACCTGCCAGAAGGTGAATGGGAGGGATGGCGGCAGCTCACAACTGCTTCTCCAGCCCTATTGGGGGCAAAATCAAACACAGGGGCTGCTCAGTGGTCCAGGGGAACAATCCAGGACTCCAGCTGTGGCAGTGCACATTCGGGACGAAACGGGGGAGCATCAGTCAATCAGGAATCAAATGGGAGAAATGGGTCAATTAAGGTAAGCCCCCACAGGAGGGTTACAAAGATGTGCACAGTCTATAAAATTATCTGATGTTAAATGTGTCTGGTTTCTAAGCACTTGATGGAATTCAAGACACGCTGTACTAGCATAAAATGAGCCTTCACATGCTTTTTATCACATATTTTCAATGCTGGCACTGTTCAAACGTTCTGTCTGTAACTTTGTATTCATTAGTTAATATTATTTGTGAATATATGTGTTCTGAAGTTAACTACAAAGATTAAGGCAAGGGTCACATATGTATGTGTCTCTTACAGGTGACAGTGAGTACCCCCATGCTCTTGGCACCTCACCCATGTTCTCTAACCCATGTCCAAGGCAGAGGAGAGATGCAATGTGGCATACACCACCACATGTAACATCATTGAGTGCAGTCATTTGGAGAGTGGGCACTCACCAGCATGGTAAATCAAGGACTGTACCAGGTAGTAACTTATTTACTTCATTTATTGCACATCTTAGAAAGACACCACACCATGCATGAATCTTAGTGCACTTGATGCATTTCAGATCCCTATGTATCCTTTCTCAACAGCAGCTATACTAAGAAAAACCCATTCCCTAAATACATACATGTTCAACTGACAAATATGACATCACTCTGGTGCATTAAAATTCATTGGTGAAAGTGCATCACATGTGTGCTACCTTAATTGCAGCTTTTCAGAAAGGATCCATGGGGATCTGAAACGCAGCAAGCATATTAAGAATCATGTATGGTGTGGCTGTGACAACCCACCTCTCCCTCTGGGCTGAAACAGCTTTTAGAGAGGTATCAGTCCTTGGGTATTCGCTGCCACCAGCCAGACTTTCCTTCCGGCACCTCTTTCAAGTGTACACACTTGAACAATCAAACGTGCAATTGCACAAGTTAAAGTCTGGTAGTGTGTCTCTCTCAGATGGTGGATGCTACACCATTAACCTCAGCCAGTGGAAACCAAATATTACCTTAGAAAAATGACATCATAGTCACAACTGTTGAGCAAATAAAAAGCTTTTACTTAACAGAAAGTGCAATGCATTTACAGGATATATATTTACAACACAAGAGAATAACACTCATTCAGGAAAAGTAAACAAATGTTTTTAAATAACAGATGGCAAAAGAAGAAGGCTGTTACTGAAATATGCTATCACTAAACTTACCCTTCCCTGTCCTTACAAGAGACACTGGACCCTGTTCTAACTACCAGCTCCCACGGACATAGCTACAAGGTAGGCTCCAAGGTTGTGTTTCCCCTCCCAGCTTCCAAAGCACAAGAGAGCCTGCTCTGCCTTTCAGAAGGTTATATACTCTGTGGAGAATAGGTCATTCCTATTCTCCCTTTAAATGCACCAACCAACTAACATGTATGTATTTAATTATCCCAATCAGAGTGAACACCCATCAGTGACCAATTATATTCCCTTTTCACTTCAAGTTTATATTTGAATGATCCAATCCATTCAAACTGTCCTGTGTCCATGTCTGCAGGTCTGTGTGTGTCTGGAGATGTCCACTCGAGATTTATGACCCAGCTCTTATCTAGCAGATAGGAATTCCACAAGCTGGATGCTGCTGGACAGAGAATTTCAGCCTGACTGTATTTTTTCCAAACTGCTAAAAAAAATAAGGCACCTACAGAATCCAAGCCATTAACTCTTTCCTGCCCATTTCTGTCACAGTGGCATCTTTCAAAGATGTATAATAAATTAAGTAAATAAGTTACTACCTGGTAGAGTCCTTGATTTACCATGCTGGTGACTGTCCAGTCTCCAAGCGACTGTGTTTGACTATTATCGAGAATACCACCAACCCAGTGTGCACTGCTCTTTGTTCTAGATGACTTCTTACATGAAACACATGGGTTACAGTGAGATATTTGAACTGTGAAAAAGTAACACATTTGAGATTTCATTTTACCAGGATTAACCAAGAATACATCACATTCAAAATGTCAGTAGAAGCTACACCAAAAAGTATTTGGGACTTCCAAAACAAACACAGGAGTGACTGGATCTACTACAGGGCTGAACCCTTTCGATCATGCCAACAGACTGATGCAGACAGCAGGAGAAGCAAACCCCTTCTTCCTAGAAAACCAGGACACTGAAAGACTGGAGCCAGGAATAAGATCCCTCTTTGAAGCATTCAGGAACCTTGAAAAGGTAACACATCACATTAGGAGGGTGTACTGGAATATTACTAATATGGAGGCTTATATACAGGTAGCCAGAGTGCCAGGAGGTTTGTGAATTATTAAAAAAAAAGAGTTTGGGACAGGTAATAATGACTTTATGAAAGAATGGGAAGAAATACTGATTACAGCAAGTTGTAAATTAATTAAATTAAGTTAAATAGCAAAGAGAGGGAAGGAATACTCAGGGAAGAACTGAAAAAACAAGAATTGGAAATTATAAAGTTTAAAGATTTTACAGAACAAAAAGTTAAAAGATTTGATCACCAACTTGGATAAAGAAATAAGAGAGGCTAAGCAAATCAAATTTACTAGAGATAAAAATGATTAGGAATGGGGTCAAATATTTTCATTGAAAAAAGACAGTTCAAGGGGCATATTGAAATGTTCCAGGAGAGTGTCGTTTAATTTTGGTATAGACCAGCATGGCTCTGAAACCGAGGAGCACAATAGAGGGCCTTTTTTTTTATCAGGGCCAAGATACTCCTGAGCCACCCCAGTCCCCCAACATGCAGCAAATTGCACCTCCACGGAGAAGCCCGAGGCTCAATTATCAAAAAAGAAGGGAGTTAAATGAAAACAAATCAGAAGGGGCAAGTACTTACTACCTCAGAAGACAGCTCAGAGGGAGGTGGAGAGGACAGGGCTGCCAACGGAACCACAGAGGATGGAAGAAATAGGAAAAAGTGACCAACCACTAATAGTTAATTTGTCTAACAAAATACTTAATGAAGAAGAAATTTCTGTACTGGAAAAGGGCCTGAAATTTTCCCCCACCAACCCAATCAAAGAAGTGGAAACAGTAATTGATTTAAACTTGGCCTGTAGGAAACTAAACCTGAAATCTTTTTTTCACAACAAAAATATAGATGCAGAGTACAACACAGATGCTAGAGAGAAACTGAAACCCAGCTCAACATTCTGCCCTCCCTATAGCCCTGCAGTAACAGTCTTTAACAAGCATTTGTCCATGCCAAATGTTTGCTTGCTGGTACTGGCATTGGCAGTGCAGGAGTTAGAGAGATGCATAATAGGAATGGCAGTGAATTATTGAAGTAACGCCAACCCCCACCCCCACCATACAGAGACTGATAGGCATTGGGGGTGTGCCATTGGGTCATTGGCCATAACATGCATGCCATTCCACCTCACCCCACCCTGCAAACACAGACAGGTGTCGCAGTGTGCCTTGAGGTCTTTGGTCCTTACACTCACCCTATTCCATAAGGAAATAAGCTGAGATGGGTGCAGTATAGGAGAATGGGGTGAACATTAGGGCCAAAGACCTCAAGCCACACCTCAATGCCTGTCAGTGGGTGTAGGGTGGGGGTGAAATTACGTGAGCATTACGGCCAGCGACCCCCAAGTCACACACCTCGATGCCTGTCAGTCTGTACAGGGTGGGCATTACGTTTGGAAAGATTAATGCCCCAGGCATTTGTTTGTATTTTCACTCCATATTTTTGACATGGGCTTTTTGGCACCCTACCTCATGAACAGTGGCTGTATCATTTCATTACTCTATCCCAAAAGGTGATTTTGCACAGCAAGTATGCCATTCAGCACCACAGGACTGAAAAAAATAATTTTGGGCAGGATGTGAAAAATGACAGCTGTACTGTTTACGAGGAGGTGTGAAAAAATGGCAATGTTGAAAATCTGGAGTGAAAATATGAAAAATTGGCGAAGTTATGAGTGTGCGTAGAAACTGTGCAATGCACGCTCGTAACGCAGTCATTTTTTTGAATGTTTTCACCAAATTTTCAACATGGCCTTTTTGAAAATTCCCCTCATGAACAGTGGCACTGTGATTTCATTAATCTGTCCTGAAAGTTGATTTTGCACATCGACCGCGCCATTCTGCACCACAGGTGCAAAAACACATTTCAGGAAGGATGCAAAAAATGACAGCTATACTGTTCATAAGGAGGTGTGAAAAAATGGCAATGTTGGAAATTTGGAGCAAAAATATTAAAAATTGATGAAGTTACGAGCGTGCGAAGAAACTGCACAATGGATGCTCCTAACACAGTAATTTTTTGGATTCTTTTTCTCCAAATTTACAACAAGGTCTTTTTGGGACCCTATCTCATGAACAATAGCACTGTCATTTTGTTAAATGCAAAATCACCTTTCAGGACTGAAAAATGAAATGACAGTGTCAGTGTTCGCAAGGTGGGGTCACAAGACCCCACGTTGAAAATTTGGAACCAAAACTCCCAAAACTGGCTGAGATACCAACCTAAGTTAAAAAAACCCATTGACTACCATTATAGGGCTTACAGTCATTTCTTTAGTTCCCTGTTGGTCTCTGGAGAGCGCAGACGTGTTCCCAGTTCACAGAAGATCTCTGCTCCCAACCTCCGGAGGTAAGTATGAGTGAGGGGAGTGCGGGGAAAAGGGGTGCACAGAGGGAGGATGTGGGTTGTATGAGGGGGGGCTGGCGGGAATGATGAGGGACCATTTTCTTTTTTTTCAGATTAAAAAAAAAACGTCAGTGAGAAGTTTTCTTTTTTACAGGTGAAATATTAACAGAATGGATTTTGGCACACTGGGGTGGGCTCCTAGTGTGCAGAGTACTGGAGGGGAGGGATTAATGCTGACCCAAGGATTGGGCACCCTGAGGTCAGCTGAGAACATAGGGGCTTGGTGGGGCAGTGCATCCGATACTGAAAGTGGGCATCCCAGTGTCAGAAACATCAAAGAAGTATTTTTTGGCACACAGGGGTGGGCTCTCAGTGTGCCACATTAATGGGAGGAGGGGTGATACATGCTGACACAGGGACTGAGCACCCAGATATTGGCAGAAGACAGAGAATGGAGGGTGTGTGGTGGGTAGCAGCAGTGGGAGGGAGTGGCTGGGTTTTATGTCTGTGCTGGGAATGGAGACTGCAGGGCAGGCAGCAGCAGTGGGAGGGGTTCATTATATGCCACTGCGATGGGGAACAGAGGGTGCAGGGCAGACAGCAGCAGTGGGAGGGAGCCAACATTTAAATTTGCTGTCCTGCTGTGTGCCTGATTGGGGGGAGCTGATGCTACAATGACGAAACTGTCCCTGAATGAAGTGGCAAATTTCTTTCAAGTGCGGCACTCACTCTGAAACTGTCATCATCAGCAGCTTCAACATTAATTGGCGGCTGAGGGATGCACCCATTAAAGCATTTGCTGCATTGGCCACAACACTGCCACACCTCTGCAATGCTCGACTATCTCAATATGTTTCTTGTGCACCCCCTTGTAAGGCCCCCAAAAATCCACACAATGGCATCCAGGATGCGGTCCTCATGCTCCTCGGCACGCATCATGTCCTGGAGCTGCTGTTGCTGGAGGACAGTGAGGTCCTGGGGCAGGATGTCCTGTTTCTATTCAAGGACCCTGAGGGAGGCATCCTGGTTGTCCATGGCAGTGCACATCATCTGATGGGTGTCCTTCTCATCTCACTGCACCACAATAGGAATAGGTTCCGGAGGAGGAGGATATATGGGCTGAGGACCTCCATGTGTGCCTAGGGCACCAACTGCTGTCAGTGGCAGTTGCGGAGGAGGTGGTGGATGTGCACCACCCTGCATACTCAGACCATGTCATCCCCAGGCAGGGTAGACACCCTGGCCTCTGAGTGTGGAGGACCACTACTGCGGAGACCTGTGGTTAGGGAGGGCTGCATGGCAGAGGAGGAGGTCATAGGTGTGGCAGTGTGGGATGCAAAGGTCAGGTCCTGTGTGAAAGCATGTGAGATAGTGGTAGAGGTGGCTGCTCCCCAGTCCATGCCACCTTGTCCATAGTGGTGGAGAACAGATAGGCCTGCTTCAGTTGTGAGACATAGGTGAAGAGCTCCTGGCTGGCTACAAAGCTCTGCATGTCACTTCCCCAGTGGACTCCCCATTGCTGTTTCCGAGCAGGTCCGGCTGTGCAATGGAGTGGGGGGATGTCTCACACCACTAGATGGCCCTGGTAATACTCCCACTGTAGTAGGCTGAACCTGAACCTGAGCAGCAGGGGGAGAATTATGTAGGTGAGGGTATGCCCAAGATGCATGGCTGGGACAGGCGACAGGATGGTGGTGTACTGTGAGCCTGATGGTGAGGTGCACAGGGGCATAGTGTGAGCATGCTGTTTGTGCAGATGAAAGACTAAACCACCACTGTGTCACACAAACCGTGATAAGTGCATACCTAGACATGCACAAGCAAACTGACCACCCCCATAGGGCACACCAGAGGTGCAACAACCAAGGACAACACAGTGTGTAGCACAGCAACTGCAGTAATGGGTGACAGTGATGGAGGACACAGCATGTACTCACAGCTACGCAATGTGGCAGTATGCAGCACACTGCTGCAGCAGGATACACGTGTGTGTGCAGAAGGTCCCTCCACCACATGTGCAAGTGAACCCAGGGCTGATTGTGGTGAACGTGCAGGTGACATCCCTTGTGTCTGCCTAAAGGAGCTGTCATGTATGGCTGGATTGGTGCACTATGTGTGGCCTGCGTTCATGCCTTGTGATACCCGTATACGTGCACCCAGTGGTGTGTCACATGCTAGCATAACAGAGGCGTCCATATAATATTTATATAGACTGTTGGCGGAACCTGGGACTCTTAGCCCTCGCCAGGCTCCCCAGTCACCTCCACTGCATGCAGCACCGACACCAGTATCTCCTCTGCTAGGTCCAGAGGCACATCATTGTGGACACAGGGTGTCCACCCCCAGTGGCACGCTTTTCCCTTCATTGTGTGACCTCAGATTCTTTCGCCCAATGACGGAAGTTGTTAAAGTGTTTATGCACCACCTCAGCTGTCCTTCCCCAACCACTGGCTGCATTGACATCCTCTGTAATCTTATTACAGGCCTGATGGACAGCGGCATCAGTGTTGTGGTAGTGTGAGGGTCAACTCATGGGCCTTGTATGCATGCATGAGGACATTTAGCTTTTCTCTGCTCAAACAATGTGCCCTGAGTCTCTCCTTCTCGGGCACAGCACCTGCTATGGAAAGGTGAAAGTGACAGGTCAGTGGCAAATGCTCCGCATGTGTGCAGAGTGTGGCCAGTCCCATACCAGTGCATGGCATGGAACCATGACCACAATGTACACATGGCAAAAGTGTGGAACAGCAGACTGAGTGGAGACCCCCACACAGCCAAAGGTGCACTCCATTGGACTACAACATGCAACTGCATGTCCTGGATCCCATCTATGAGCAACCATGCCACCACATATCAACGGTACTGAATGACAACCTGCAGGACTCATGATGGAAGCCCATCCATCTAAGCGATGTGCGCAACAGATGCTGCCACAGGATCCCCACCAGTGTTGTGTCAGTGCATACTGTACAGCCCAGCTGACATGATGCAATCATGATGCAAGTGAAGCACTCCCATGGCTGGAACAATCACCCATGCTGGTGTGAGGTGCACCATGCACTGTCCATGGACTGTTGGGGCCAGCATGACAGCAGAGTCACAGGTGTGGCCCCATGTGTGAGGCATAAATGTGGCCTACTAGAGTAGGGGTACACACATCTGTGGTGCATATTATAGTGGCATGATGACAGATATCCGTGCCATGGTGTGCAAGCTGCATGGTGTTCAGAGTCAGGGAGCACTGACAACACAGTTCTATGCTGCTGTCACTGTCATAGGCCAGGCAGCCATGTCACACTGTGGACAGGGATGTGTTTGTTTGTGAGCAGTATTGGGGGAAACAATGCCTGATACAGGCAGTGGTGCATGACATGGGTCCCCCTGACAGGAAAGCATACCCCTACAGACACTTGACACTATGATGACAGGTGGTGGGATCTTACACCACAGTGTGTGCCTCATGCCTTTGGGCTCTGTTCCCATTGTGCCCAACACATGTGCAAGACTCACACAGTGGGTGGCAGTGTCTCTGTAAGTCCATTGCAGTATTCCAGTGTGTCCCTGTACAGTACATGCCATGGAATATGGACTGGTCTGCTGTCGCACATATGCTATGCAGGTCTATGGATACAAGTTCCCTGTTGATGGCTTTAATCCCCTGTAACATACAGATCTCCCAGCTGGCCTGGTGGTGCTGAGGGTTGAGGCGCTGGACGCCACACCTCGTGCCACTCAGGAGACCCAGGTTCTGGAATGAGCCCTGGTTATCAAGGGTCGGCAGGAGAAGGAGAGGATTGAGCGTCCGGAGGATTGCTCTCCTCTCCTGGGGAGGGTGGGTTCTGTCTTCTGCTGCTCGTGCAGCTCCCGGTGGAGACTGGGGGTATTGAAGCTTGCGGAGACATGCTGAAGGGGTATGGAGGTTGCGCAGATCGTCCACAAGATGGGTATGAGCCGCACCCATCGCATGCTGGACGTCATGGCACAGCCATGCCTCCAGGACCAGAAAATGAAGAAATCCCTGGCACTCGGGAAGGCGAAGACAGGTCCTGCGGTTGACCCTCCATGCTCAGTGCTGGACCTTCTCACCCAGCTTCTGGTTTTCCTCTGTGTCCCAACCACACTCTAGATTCTAGATAGAGTGCCAGTTAGGAGTTGGTAGCCACACCTCTGGGGGTTCAGAGCTGGGGGGTATTGCGAGTCGGCGATGCAGTGAGGAGGACACCCTGGGATGGAGGCATGGTGTGAGAGGTCTCAGGTGAGTGGGATAAGGGTCGGTCCCTATGTCCTGTTGGAGAGAGTCCTATGGGGCCAGTGCAGGAGGATAAAGAAAGTTAAAAAAAAGAAAAATATGCACACACACACACACACACACACACACACACATATATACATATATACATACATACATATACAGATCTCCCTGTAGAAATAGGAGCCCTGCAGGTGTGTTGCCATCATAAGGTGTACTACTGTATAGGACTGCAGCTATAGACATTGGTAGAGGCATAGCATGATGCAATATGCAAAGAAGTGGCACACAGAAGTGTCAACTTATGTGGCAAGGTAAGTTGAACAGTCCCTATGTTGCAAAGTGCTAGCATGAAGCCACTGAAGTCTGTAAATCTAGACTGTACATACTTGAATGCCTGGAATTTTCCACTTGGCTGGCTCCAGATGTGTTATCTGCTGTCTCCACTGCTTGCTATTCCTCAGCCATCTGAAGGTGGTGCACTTGTCCCCTTAAATAGCACTGAAGCAAAGTTGTATACAAATGCATGCAGAAGGTTCTGGAATGAGATGCAAATTGACAGCGTTGCCCCCTGACATGCTTCCTTTGAGGATAGCAATATTTTGCATCGCACTAATACAGTTTGCTCTTGTGCAATGGTAATGTGCCATGCTAACAAGCGTGAAAAGTGTAGTACAATTGCCACGCTTCATGGCCTTTCCAGAACCTTCCCAAAATGGCACCTGTGTTACACCGCACATGTGCGGTAATGCACGGTTGACAGCATATGGCGCATGCACAACGTAATTGCATCCCACGTCTGGCACCTCTAGTGTGTGGCACTATGCATCTTAGCTCTGCTTAACTTATTGCTTGTCTATTGCACAATACGTACAGTTTCCTACACTGCTGCAATGTACCTGCAAAGGAGTGAAAGCTGCCATTCTAACAACATGACTCTACACAGACGAGTTAGAGCTCACATGCAGAAGCACCAGAGGTGGAGTTGGCCAACCTAGTGGACCTAGTGGTCAACAGGGAGGGTCAGGTCTATGGGGAAGAGAACCTCAAGCAACTCTGGGGTGAGGTGTGGGCATTGGTTGGGTGACACCTGTTGGGCCACACTAGTGTGAGTTAGATGGAGGAGCAGTGCTGCCACCAGTATGGGTACCTAGTCCACCTGGACAGGGACAGGCTGCAGAGGTTCCAGGATGGCACCATTCCACAGCCAGGTATGTACATTAAATACTCTGCATTGAACCTATTTGGGGCATAACTGGGTGGGGTATTCCTATGTGTCATAGTATCCTGTGTGCTCCATGGCATGTGAGGGCGCAGGCCCCTAACTGTGGCACATATATACTGTATGTGCTACTATTGCCAAACACTGTTGCCATGGGTTGCTGTGTAGTACTTCTAACTGCACAGTGCCTTTCCCAGATAGGTTCACAGCTCCATCTCCTTTTCCTGGGGGGGGAGCTGTAATGGCAAGTCCCTATGGCATGGCAATCAGTCACTGCTGGGGTTGCATCCACCGTCACTCAGGTAATAACATTCCACACGGCCCCAAAGCTGTGACTGCCCTGCACCAGTTGTGGGTGGCACACACCACACATCCAAACCTGGGGCATGTATTCAATTCCGGAGTGTATCAATGCAGTGCACTCATTAACTGTACAGGTACCGCGTCATATCTTGCAACACTGGCACAGCATTTACACATGCATACGCAATGGTATACAATGGAAAGTGGCATGCACTGTGGGACATTGGCAGGGGAACATGTTATGGCACCCTCCCTTTGGGCAGGACACACATATAGCATTGACCACCTGCCTCCCAGAGCCAGCCAATTGGCCTGGCATTGTGTGTTGCACTGTGTGCCTGCACTCTTTGCACTGATGTATTGTGTGGGTGGTGTGCACCACTATGGTGCACCAAAATCCCATGTTCATGCATTCCCATAGTACACTCACATGGTAACACTTAGATTCCCCATGCCACAGTCTCAGCCCATGCAGATCAGATGGCCCTGTCATAGTACATGGCACATTACCCAGTACCTACCTGTAAATGCGCCAACTGATACTGTACATGCCACAGCCCAACCTTTTCCTGACATGCCAGGTGGTGTGAGGCAATAGCCACTGTTGCACAGTGGGGGGGGGGGGCAACCTACCCAGGTGGCTGTTCAGTGCCACAGCCCAGCATTTGTCATGTCACACTGACTGTATATGCAGACAGCATGATGACATTCCTAAAGTGTGCATATGTACACTATGGTGCGTGTTGTTCTTTTCCTTGGCGTGTGTGCTTTGGTATCAATGATGACATGTGGTCAGGGTGAAAGGTCGAAGGGAGGTCAGTGGATGCAGTTATGAGTGCCTCACAGTTAGTCATGCCTGTCCTGCTGTAAAGTTTACATGTGGATCTACATGCCCCCTCCCTTGTGTGCGCACATCACTGCCATGGTGCCTGTGATGTGTCTCTGCATGGTTGCACCCACCCCCTGCTTCGCATGTATAACAACAGGTATGCCCATGTCACATTTTTGGATGCACTGTTCTCTGCCTAGCTATGAACATGGCCTGGGCGATGATGGCCATCTAACGGAGGTCCCAGGCAGTGGCTGCACACCTGAAGTGTGTGTACAGCCAAAACCATAATGCACAAAGGGGATATCATGTGTGCAACAAGCTGGGGGATGTCCATCTGCTGCCCGGTGTGTCCCCGGCAAATCATCAGAATGTTGGCATACAGATTCTTCGGTGTCCCATTTGCTGGACACATATGTCACAACATTCCAGTACATCACCTGTCAGACATTTGGAGGCATCATCAGACAGCAAAGGTCATTGCCTTCAGGACTGTGCCAGTACGTCTTGGTGATATCCCTAACAGCCATGTGACCATGCTTTGCTTTCACATACACTTCCACTCCTCTCTTCCACCACCATCCACATGGTATCATCCTTGGACTCCTTTTTGAGTTGGAGGATGCATGTCACTACCCATACTATGCATGAGCACATGTGCGATAAGGTCCTCACCCGTGGTGGGCACCTGACCTATCCACCTCATGGGTGTCTTTCTGGCAGTTCCCTTGTCGCCATGTTCCTTGGTGGGCTTTGGGGAACGTGTACATTACTACATGACTCTGACAGTATCTGTTGCGTTTTCTGTTGCAGAATGAGAAGCCAAAGGCCATGCCTCCCAGAGGCTTAGCCGGAAGGCTGAGGAGGGGTCAGCTGGACAATGGGATGGCAGCAGCAGATGTAAGGAACACAGCCAGCCATGACAGTATGCCTGGAACACACATCTTGCATGTCATAGCCTGTAGCACCCTTGCACCATTCTGTGTCCAACATGTTATGATGTTCTCCTCTGGTATGGTGGCAGAATACACGTAACACATGTTTGACATTGCCCTACCATGCCTGGCCTGCATCACTGCAGAGCACAAGATAGCAGACTCATTTGGCAGACATCCTGCCCAAGGGTAACTGTGCACATCATTGTCCTCTCTACTGGCACTTGTGCATGCACACTGCACCTGTGGCAAACAGAACCCTGTGGGACACACACGTAACCCACTTTCTGTCACCTCTATACACTGCAGCTGCTGATGCCCCAGGCAGGGTTAGGTGTCCAGAGTGTGACATCTGCAAACTGCATGTGGATAGGCTGTGTAGGCTATCTTGTCACATGTACACAGGGACATCATGTTTCCCACTCACCAAGCAACAAAACTATTGCCCAGCGGCAGAGACATGTCCTTCTGTGCTGTACTTTGGGGTGCTACTGTTGTGCTGTAGCCCTGAAGCTGCACCACAATCAGAGTTCCATAGACATGGCAGGCTCATGTGTGTCTCACCAGCTTTCCAGCCCCTGGGGTTCAATGTGTCCAGCTGGTGACTGTGGTATTTCCACATGCTCATGGGCTGGCATCCACCTGCTAAACATCTCCCCATGTAGTGACCTACCACCTACATGTGTGACACAGCATCCCTACTCCTGCCTCCTTCGCAGTCTCCCAGTGGACACCTTCTGCAGCTGTTGGCACATACCTCCTCTGACTCCCCCCCACCCACTTTCCTACTGTGAGTCTCACTGTGTTGCTGCTGTTCCCTGCTACTCTCTTTGTATGGTAGTTTATGTTGTGCTAGTCTCTATACCCTTCCTAGGACCTCCTTGTAAATTAACTTTGCTCACCAGAGTCTCTTCCTGGTAAATAAATAAATACATGAAAAAATACCATAGTGTACTCACTGCTGATGTTAATGGCTAATGGATCCACTGGGCTGTTGTCTGTGTGTGCAACGATGGTTGGCCATGTTGTGTGTGATATCTGCACCCACCATGTCATGGGTGGAGCAGCATATCCTCAACACGGCTGTGGCTGGTAAGTGTACAGCAGGTGCAATGCGTAGGACCAACACGAGCCTCTTGGAGTCCAAGCATGCAAAGGCATTTCTGTTATACAGTGCATTGTCTCTGCCCTGATGCTCACATCTTTTGTGATATCTACTGTACACTACCATGCTGTGTTGCAGGCTGTGAGCAGCACACAGTGATGACACTGTCACCTCTTCTGCTAATCGGCTTTGCACTGCCACTCACATGCCACTCTATGCTCACCATGCCCCTTCACACAGGCCTTGTGGCCCTGCGGTGGGGCCCTCTGTTCATCTCCAAAGTGGTGTGCTGCATCTTCTGACATGAGTTGTGTATCCCAGACCTGTCCCTGCAATCTGACACATCTACAGTGCCCAGTGCATTTCATCAGCCCACCAGGGCACTAACTGTCATGGGCCACACCACTGTGGCCAACAACCATGCAGAGAGTGGAGCCCTGTGTGGCTTTTGCCCATGGTCCATCTGCACTATGACACCCATTTGATGTCTTTTCTTGTACCATGGCTGTCCTGCACCTAAGTGAGCCAGTGACAGTGTACAGTGACAGCGTACACTTGCTGGCAGTGATGAACTTGAGCAGGAACATGTAGGAACTCAGTTCCTGTAACTTTTGTTGCAGCAGGAACAGAGTTCCTGTACTTCTTCCTACTGATAGTTGAAATTAAATTCTTACAACAGTAACATATTGACAATGTTCTGGCCTATGACCTGAGATCAGTAGATTCCATCATGAAATTTGACTTGCAGAACAATTTAACTTATTTTAGAAATACTTTGACATCTTTGATTGGGTGCACCAGTATCTATACAGATGTGTCTGGACTGAATAGATGTCAACAGCAGAAAAAGGTCCAATGGCCCCTAAGTCCTAAGAGTTATCCTTCCAAGTGAGGATCTGAATTCTGCTTTTCATTTGTGCCAGTGTCCGAGTTCCTGTATTTTTTGTTCATCACTTACACCACAGCTTGCTGGTGCTGTGGCATGATGACCACCCACCCTGTACACCTTTACATCAAGTTGCATGATGCAGAGCACAGTGTCCTGGCTCCAGATACCTCCACTGCCATCACTCCTGAGATGTCTATCCTGTGCATTTTGGCATGCATATCATCTACACACATGGGGCTTCTGTGGCACAGGGCACATTGACACTGAATGTTGGCAGCACCCATGCACAACCACCAACACACAGCTCACAAGTGTTGCTCCTGTTGGGGAGGGGGCTTCGTTTTCCAGCACAACTCCTAACAGTCAGTGGTAAAGTACTGACTTCAGCATTTTTCTCCCTGTAGGTCATGGTCGCACCCTGGCATCCATGTTTACATATGTTTATTTTCTTATGGTATTTTTTCACTTTGGATTTATGTGGTATTATTAAAGTGCAGTATTTTGTACATCTAACCTCTGTGTGCATTCTTGACTATTGCTTTACCTCCCTACTTGACATCCAATATGCCCCCCCACCATAGGAACTCCCACACCAGGTGGAGGGGGGTTCATTGCATCTCCCCATGTATCCCTACATGGACAGCCACCTATGTGTTGCCGTGCATCCACCTGCATGGGTTGCCATGTATGACTGTGGGTTTCCCCTTGTCAGCAGATCCAGAGTAGTCACAAACTGTACCCCACCACTGTGGTGCCCACATGGGTGTCCTCCTTACTGACGTTTTCAGGTACTTGTCTCTTGCTGGCCCTGCCAGCCATACCCCATATAGGCACACATGCTGTAGTGTGTCACATACTCTGCCATCTGCAGGTGTCCATGGGTACTGCTCACTGTTGTACTCATCTGTCCTGCAGCATTGCACGACAGCACTGTGCAGTGCTATTCTCAGACCTGCGCAAGTGTTTGCAGTGTGCAATACTGCTTCCATTATGCACATTGTTTAGTGCCCTATTCTCAATGTGTTTTGTACCCATGCTACACCTTTGTGAACAGGGTTGCCATACTGTTGTGCAACCGGAATCTATCATGCAGCACAAACTTTGTGCCGGAGCAATTGTTTGTAAATTGTGCCCCAGAAGTGGTAACAATAGTACTTGTGCTCTGCACAAGCTAAAAAGAAAACACCAGGTGATTCAAAATGATTTATTTTTGCTGTGTGGTGCTTGTGGTTGGTGGAAGTGAGAGTTTTTCATTTTAAATATTCCCTCAATTGCGATTGTTGTCAGAATGTTGTTATACCGTTGCACTGATATAACATAAAAAGAGTGGTACAGCAGCATCCTGGTGCCAGAATAGTGGTAAAATAAGCTTGTGAAGGTACAGTTTCCCTGTTGTAAAAGTGACAATCCGTACACTACAATAAAATCTTCAGTTTTTCAAGCAGGCAAGCTGGGTTACCCATTAGACACACACAAAACATCAAAATCTTGGCAGTGTTAATACAGAATATTTAATATTAGAAAGATTTATCTCCAGCAGCACTTACCCTACCAGCCCACCAACACTTTGTGCCAAAAACATTGGCTGTCTGGCAGGGTGACTGGAGATATCATTTTAAAATTATTTAAAATTAAAATTATATGTATCATTACTGCCAAGGTTTTGGAGTTTTATGTTTGTCTAATTGGTACCCAACATGTCTGCTTGATAAGGCTAAATTTTACACAGATGGCTCTGTTTTTTTTTTTTTTGCTGTTGTTGTTTTATTAAACTTGGAAGCAGCCTTTTAGTTCTTTTGAAAATCTTCTTATTTTTGCACCATACCCAGTGGACATTCCACCTTTTTTGACTATTTAAAAAAAAAAAAACTTGCCAGTGGCCCTGCTTATAAGATCTTTCCCTACTAGCTCTCTCTAATGCACCCACACACTCAGACATCACATTTTGTTTATCTAGGTTTTGTTGTTAACTTGCCTTTCACTTTTCACTTTTCTTTAAAGGGTAACAGTCAGCGCCAAGGGCCCCACACTCAAGTATGGGGCTGCTCTCTATGTACACATTGTGTGCAAAAATATTTTGGTTTATCTGCCATTTACTATAGTATGGTTGATTGTATAGGACTAGTTTTGCTTAGTGCTAGGCTGACATCTTTTACTACAAATCCCAGAATCTCCTGCAGCTGACATCAGAGTAGTAGGCAGCAGTGGGGGATTCTACAGCCTGCAGTGCATGTTAGAGTTTGTATAAGCTCTGATCTATTGTTTGCTGGTCCCGCTTTCCTCCCTGGAATGCGAACAGTCACAGAAGACTGTACTTATCCCCTGGAGAAAAGTGTAAGTGGAAAACATCTGGTCGGAGATGACAAAATCTCTAATGTGCACTGCAGACTATTGAATCTCCCACTGCTGCCTGCTGCTCTAATGTTAGCTGCAGGGGATTCTCTGATTTGTAGTAACAGGCAATCTCTGCCTCGAACTGAGCCAAATGAGTTTGCTACAATCTGCTATACTACAGTAATCAGTTAGTTAACCAAAATGTTTTTGCACACAAAGTGCACTCTGGGAGCAGCCCCACTTGAGTGTGGAAGCCCTTTGTGCGGACTGCTCTCCTTTAAGATCCACCAATCTATTTTCTGTCCCTGTGTATGGTGCAGCATATACACCTTTCTTTCTCCCCATCTCTCCACCAACTATGCTGACTTATTTCTTTATAGATAATGCATAAAGAAGCCCTGTGGTCAAAATGTTGATTCTACCTTCATTTTCTATTTTCAGCATGCATTTAATATTACCATTTTGTGTTATTCACAGCTCAGTGTCTGATGCAGCACTTAGTAATTTTTTGTTCATACAATACATTTTATGTTCAACTAATTAGTAATATTTCAGTACACTTTTTCTCCAAAGAAAAAACATACAGTAAATCTCCAGTAGTACCATACTAGTGCCATCACAACATTCATACTATAATTTCAAAGTCATAATATTACTTTTCGTGTTGTAATAATGTCATTGCGATAGAATCATTAAAAAATCCTTGTGCAATGCCAGCCCAGTGATGCAGAGGGCTGAGATGCTTAAGCACCTTAGCTCTCCCACACTGGGGACCAGAGTTTGGGCATGAGCTCGGAACACCTGGGGTTGGCCGGGAGGAGGGCTGAGAAGAGGATTAAGTGGCTGACTGGCAGATCTTCTCTCCCGGATTGGGGAGGTGTGTTTCCCTGGCTTTTGGCTGTCACTGAGTTGAGGCTTGGTGGTAGCATTGAGATGAAGGGGAGCTGGCGCTTGCCAAGTGGATGCAGCGGGGCTGCTGGTTCGGGAGCACATGTGCATGCCTCCATGTGGATGTGCAAGTGTGCCTGCCATGGCCTCAGGGAGTTAGGGAGAAAAAAAAGAGAACAGGGAAAAACCCTATGTCCCCTCCCCATCATCAAGCACAACAGCCCTCAGTGCTTTTGGGTACCATACCCTATGGATTCCTACCAGACTGATGGCAGAGGAAGTGGTAGATGGTATTGGGGGTGTTTGGGTCCAGGCCTGATGAAAGGCACTAGGTGGTGACAGAGGGCAAAAAGCTATACAAAAAAAGAGTCCTTGTGCAGCCATGCATTGACTTTTATTGCTACCATCATGTACAGCGAAAGACGATTGCTGAAGTATACTTCTTCCTCAACAGTACAGGCGAGTCCAGAGCTATCAGAAAAATCAGATCATGTAGGTTTGCTCCCCTGTGCAAGATGGTTTTAGAGTAAGAGTGGGGGCAGAGTAAGAGAGAAGCTTGGACATGAAATACCAAGTGGGGGAGTGGTTGGAGCACATGGGGCAAGCAGTGGTTCAGCAAAAAGAAGATACACAAACACAACTTGCATCCCTGTATTACAACAAGCATTTGTCAATGCCGAATGTTTGCTTGCTGGTATTGGAATTGGTAGTGCAGGAGTGACAGATGCATAATAGGAATGGTAGTAAGGTATTGTAGTAATGCCATCTGCCACCCCCAACTTGCAAAGAGTGAGAGGTGTTGGGGTGTGTGCCTTTGTGTCATGGGCTGTAACAGTGATGGCAGACAGTTTCAGGTGGTCATAGGTGCTGGAAGATAGTAACAACTAAGGGGGCAGAAGGTGGGAAGGGTACTTATGAGCGGAAAAAAGGAAGGAGTGTACTGAGTAGGAACTTGCCATAGAAAGCATAGAGATGCAGAGGTATGATAAAGATAGTAATGTTAAGAATGTAGTTATACCATATAGACATATTTATTGCAGCATATGGTGAACATACAAACCTATGAAAGTGTCAGCAAAAACAGATCACCTGGCCTATCTAAGTCTGCTTCAGTGTGCAGGTATAGTAAGAGATCAGTTGTCAACCCATTCCCTGCAATACCTGCATGTGAAGTGTGAATAACAGAGTCAGACTGTAGTCATTATTGGTGGTATTTATTTGGTAAAACCATGTTAAACATTTATATTGTAAATTAAGTTAAACATTGCTCCAAGTTCTAAAAGGATAGACTGTTTACATTAAATGGTTTCACAGCATATGCAGTTCAAGAACCTATGCTATGCTATATGTATGATTACATTATTATACACTTTAGGTTCACAAAGTGTATGCAAAATATATATTTGTTAGAAGACGTCCCATGTAATATAGCACTCTTAGAAAAAATGCAGTATCATGCCATATCAATCGATTTAAATAAGCAGTTATGTTAATTGTATTGTTTCTATTTCTAAAAGAAATACTAAACTCCAAGTGCAAAGTGTAGTATAAGTGCCACTCAATTCAATTAACTAATGTGCGTCAGTGAATGGGCTCGCCCAGGACACAGTCAGATTGTACTCGTTATTGACAATATTTACTCACTAGCATGAGTCACATGCAAATGTTATCCAAGTCATTTTCAGCCCATAATTAAGGCTTAAAATTTATATTTATTGATCTGTCATCAAAGCGAAAAGTTGCTAGGGTGTAGTGTGGCTGTGTTACTATTCAATGCATAGTGTTCGATTATGCTAAAATTGCTGGACAATTAACTAAATTGCCAAATTTACAAATAAATAGTTTACATTGGAGGCAGTATAGCACAGTGGTTTAAGGCTCTGAGCTGCAATTCTGGAGACCTGGGTTTGAATCCCGCACCCCCACCTGCATACTGTGTGACCCTAAGCAATTCACTTAACTTCCCTGTGCTGCCAGGTCGCATCTGTAAACAAGCTTTCAGCTTACTGTGTCTCTCCTGGTTAAACAATTGGGGAAAAAAATCATTTTTTTTCTTTTCAATCAACCACATGCAAGTTAATGTAGAACTGAAGCATAACATTTAAAATGCAAGAAATACTGAACATTGGCTCAATCACTTTATTCTTATCCTGTATTACTTCTGGCTGTCCTTGTTCTGAGTTTTTTTTTTTTTCTTTTGCTGTCAAGATCGATAAATAAGAATTTGAAGCCTTAATTATGGGCTGCAAATGAATTGGATAAGATTTGCATGTGACTCGTGTTAGTGAGTCAATAGCATCGATAGTGAGCGCAGTCTGACTCTGAAATGGGTAAGCCCATTCAGTGGTGGACATTAGTAAAGTAAATTGAATTGAGTGGCAGTTATACTATGATACTGTGAATTTGAAGTTTAGTATTTGTTTTAGAATTAGGAACAACAGAATTAACATAGCTGCTTATTTAAATGGATTGATATGGCATGGTACTGCATTTTTTGTAAGAGGCTGTATTGAATGGGACGTCTTGTTACACATATATATTTTTATATACACATTGTGAACCTAAAGTGTGTAACAATGCAATCATACATATAACAGGGCATAGGTTCTTGAATTGCATATGCTGTGAATATGTTTAATGTGAACAGTCTATTATTTTAGAACTTTGAGCAATGTGTAAATTTATTTGCAATAGAAATATTTTACATATAAATGGAACATAAGCTTTAATGGCCACTTAGTTGATAAATTTAGTTGCATCTAAGTGATTAAGGTAGTTGTTAAATTTTAGGATTTTCTAATTATGTTGCACATGCCCTTTGAGTATTGGAGAATGAAGGGATAAGGAATCGTAGCCCCTCAGGAAGCCACAGCGGTGAAGCGCAGGGGCTAGTAGTGCGGCTAGTGGCTAGATGCCCTGGACTGGGGCAGGGCATATGTATGGTAGGAGACTGTACTTTTGTATCAGATTGAATTGGTGTAAGCACTTTATTGCAAATTGTAGTTAAGTTGTGGAAAATAAATCATTTTTGCATTATTTAAAGTGCTATGGAAAGTTTTTTCTGGGTCCCCCCCCACCACCATTTGACTGCTCATGAATTTGCTGACCATTGACACAGTTGGCAGTAGTATTTATTAATAACAAGCATTTGTCAATGCCGAATGTTGATTGCGTTGGTCTGTTGAGCTTGCGCAGTGGGCCTCTGTCAGTGGATCAGTCTGTTAGTCCCCGTGCTGCAGGCTGCTCTTTTGTACTGGGCTGGTGCATGCGTTGGCACTTTGTTCTGCCAAGGAAGGAATACGCAGCTGTCCCGAGAGAGCTTCATTGAGGTGGCTCACTCCCCCTGTGTCACTCACTCATTCTGTGTCTCCTGGCACTGCAGGCTGCCTTTTTGTACTGGTCTCCTGCCTGTGTTGGTGGCTTTTTGTACCCATGAAGAAATCCACAGCTGTCCCGGTAGAAGTCCGTTGAGGTCGCTCAGTCCGCCTGTCTCACTCACTCATTCTGGTTCTCCTGGCACTGCAGGCTGCCCTTTTGTACTGGGCACCTGTCTCTGTTGGTGCCTTTTTCTGCCCACAAAGAAATCTGCAGCAGTCCCGACAAAGCTCCGTTGAGCACGCTCACTCCCCTTCTCTCACTCGCTCATTTTGTTCTGCCGGTGCTGCAGGCCACCCTTTTCTACTGGGCTCCTGCCTGTGTTGCTGCCTTCTTATGCCCATAAAGAAATTTGTAGCAGTTACAATACAACTCTATTGAGTTCACTCACTCGCTCATTCTGGTTTTCGTGCCACTGCAGGCTGCCCTTTTGTACTGGGCCCCTGCATGCATTGCTGCCTTTTTCTGCCCACAAACAAATCTGCAGCGGTCCCAACAAAGCCCCGTTGAGCTCACTGACTCCCCCTCCCTCACTTGCTCATTCTGTGTCTTCTGGCACTGCAGGCTGCCCTTTTGTACTGGGCTCCTGCATGCAGTGGAGGCTTTTTCTGGCCAGAAAGAAATCTGAAGCAGTCCTGACACAGCTCCACTGAGCTCGCTCACTGCCCGTCTGTCACTGTTGCGTTCTGTTTCTGCCAGCGCTGCAAGCTGGCCTTTTGTACAAGGTTCCTGTCTGCATTGGCCCCTTTTTCTGCCCACAAAGCAATCCCAGCAGTCCTGACAGAGCTCCGTTGAGCTCACTAAGTCCCCTTGTCTCACTTGCTCGCACTGTTTGTCCCACTGCTGCAGGCTGCCCTTTTGTACTGGGCCCCTGCCTGTATTGACGCCTTTTTCTGCCCACAAAGAAATCTGCAGCAGTCCTGACAGCGCTTTGGTGAGTTCGCTCACTCCCCCTCCCTCACTCACTCTCTCGTTCTGTTTCTTCCAGTGCTGCAGGCTGCCCTTTTGTACTGGGCTCTTGTGTTGGGGCCTTTGTCTGCCCACAAACAAATCCACAGCAGTCCCAACAGAGCTCAGATGAGTTCGGCCACTCCCCCCTCTCACTCGGTCGATCTTAATCTGTCCCAAACACTGATTTCCCAGAGTGACCGTGCTATTGTGCGGCAGGAGTGCAGAAACATATTTTAGCCAGGATGTGCAAAATGACAGCTGTAGTATTCATAGAGGTTGTGAAAAAATGCCACTGTTGAAACTGTGGCATGACAAGTATTACAAATTTGTGAAATTAGAAGTGATAGTGAAACAGTTCCAGCATGCAGCTTGTAACACAGTCATGTTATGGCAGTCCCAACAGAGCTCCGTTGAGCTCGCTCACTCTGCTTCTCTCACTCACTCATTCTGTTGTGCCGGCACTGCATGCTGCCCTTTTCTACTGGGCTCCTGCCTGCGTTGCTGCCTTCTTATGCCCACAAAGAACTTTACAGCAGTTACAGTACAGCCCTGTTGAGCTCCCTCACTCGCTCATTCTGGTTTTCCTGCCACTGCAGGTTGCCTTTCTGTACTGGGACCCTGCATGCATTGCTGCCTTTTCCTGCCCACAAACAAATCTGCAGCAGTCCCAACAAAGCCCCATTGAGCTCACTGACTCCCCCTCCCTCATGTGGTTGTTCTGTGTCTCCTGGCACTGCAGGCTACCCTTTTGTACTGGGCTCCTGCCTGCATTGGTGGCTTTTTCTGGCCAGAAGGAAATCTGAAGCAGTCCCGACATGGCTCCACTGAGCTCGCTCACTCCCCCTCCGTTACTCTCGCATTCCGTTTCTGCCGGCGCTGCAAGCTGGCCTTTTGTACTGGGCTTCTGCCTGCATTGCTGCATTTTCTGCCCACAAAGAAATCTGCAGCAGTCACACTAGAGCCCTGTTGAGCTCACTCACTACAGCTCTGTCACTCGCTCGTTCTGTTTCTCTTGGTGCCACAGACTGCACTTTTGCATGGAGTTCCTGGCTGTGTTGGCAACTTTGTCTGTCCACAAAGAAATCCACAGCTGTCCCGACAGAGCTCTTATCGCTCATTCTGTTTATCCTGGTGCTGCAAGCTGCCCTTTTATATGGGGCTCCTGCCTGCATTGGCTCCTTTTTCTGCCCACAAAGAAATCCCAGCAGCTCTGACAGAGCTCTGTTGAGCTCACTAAGTCCCCTTGTCTCACTCACTTGTACTGTTTCTCCCACTGCTGCAGGCTGGCTTTTTGTACTGGGCCCCATGCCTGTATCAATGCCTTTTTCTGCCCACAAAGAAATCTGCAGCAGTCCTGACAGCACTTTGGTGAGTTCGCCTACTCCCCCTCCCTCACTCACTCTCTCATTCTGTTTCTCCCAGTGCTGTAGGCTGCCCTTTTGTTCTGGGCTCTTGTGTTGGGGCCTTTGTCTGCCACAAACAAATCTGCAGCAGTCCTGACAGAGCTCAGTTGAGCTCGGTCACTCCCCCCTCTCACTCAGTCGATCTTAATCTGTCCCAAACACTGATTTTCCACAGTGACCATGATATTGTCCGCAGAAGTATAAAAACATATTGTAGCCAGTATGTGAAAAATGACAGCTGCAGTGTTCATAAGGAGTTGAAAAAAATGCCACTGTTGAAAATGTGGCGTGACAGTATTACAAATTTGCGAAGTTACAAGGGTGCATGGAAACAGTTCAACGCATGCTTGTAACACAGTCATGTTATGGAGTTTCGTCACCAAATTTTCAACATAGGGATTTTTGGACCTCTGCTCATGAACAGTACCACTGTCATTTTCTTAATCTGTCCCGAACACTGACTTCCCACAGTGACCATGTTATTCTGCGCCGGAACTGTGAAAACACATTTCGGTCAGGATGTGAAAAATGCCAGCTGTACTGCTTATAAGGAGGTGAGAAAAAATTGCACTGTTGGAAATGTGGTGTGACAATATTACAAATCTGCAAAGTTACAAGGGTGCGTGGAAAGTGCGCAACGCACACTTGTAACACAGTCCATTGATGGGCTAACATCACCAAATTTTCAACATAGCCATTTTAGGACCTCTGCTCATGAACAGTATCCTTGTCATTTTCTTAATCTGTCCCAAACAGTGATTTCCCACAGTGACCGCTCTATTCTGCGCCAGAAGTGTGAAAACACATTTTGGCCAGGATGGGAAAAATGGCAGCTGTACTGTTCATAAGAAGGTGTGGGAAAATGGTAATGATGCAAATCTGGAGTGAAAATATTAGAAATTCGCGAAGTTACAAGCGTGCGTGCCAACTGCACAATGCACACTCGTAACAAAGTCATTTTATGGAGGATCATTACCAAATTTTCAACATACTCATTTTAGGACCTCTACTCATGAACGGTGTCACTGTCATTTTCTTAATCTGTCCTGAACACTGATTTCCCACAGCGACCGCGCTATTCTGCGCTGGAAGTGTGAAAACACATTTTGGCCAGGATGTGAACAATGACAGCTGTACTGCTCACAAGAAGGTGTGACAAAATGCCAATGTTGAAAATCTGGCATGAAAATATTGTACATTCGCGAAGTTACGAGTGTACGTAGCAACTGCGCAATGTACGCTTGTAAAACAGTAATTTTTTGGATTTTTTCCACCAAATTTGCAACATAGGCTTTTTGAGAGCCCACCTCATGAACACTGGCACTGTCATTTCGTTAATCTGCCCCAAAGAGTGATTCCACACAGTGACCGCGAAACCACCTTTCGGGGCCGATTAACGCCATGACAGTTCAAGAATTCATGAGGAGGGGTCCCAAAACCCCATGTTGAAAATTTGGTGAAAAAATTCCCAAAAATGCCTGAGATATGCACTAAAGTTGAAAAAACCCTACTCATTACATTATACAGCTTACCGGCATTTCCTCAGTTCGCGGTCAGCTTTGAAGAGTGCAGACGTGTTCCTGGTCCAGCGAAGATCATCACGCCGTGCTCTGGAGGTAAGTATGGGGTGAGGGGGCGTGTGGGGAGGCTGGGTGTGCAGTGGGTGGGTGCGGGTTGTGGGGGGGTGCGGGGAGACTACGAGGGACTGTTTCCTTTCTTTCAGGTACAAGAAAATGTCGCGGGACACTTTCCACATTTTGGGGGCATGGGGCATGCTGGAGTGGGCTCCCAGTGTGCCACTAGAGTCTGGAGGGGACAGCTGTAGCTGACGGGGGATTGGGCACCCCCATCGGCAAACAACAAAAGAGGAGGGATTTATTTCTGCCGACGGGATTGGGCACCCCATCGGCAAACAACAAAAGGGGGGATTCTTTTCTGCTGATGGGATTGGGCACCCCTATCAGCAAAAAAAAGGGGGTTTATTTCGCCAACGGGACTGGGCACCCCATCAGCAAACAACAAAAGGGGATTCCTTTCTGACGACGGGAGGGCTCCCCGCCGGCAAATAAACATTGAGGGGTACATATTGTTTGTGAATATGGTGGCAAGCTGCTGCCATGTTCACAAACAATACCACAGATGCTACATCCTGCCCTGCAATGACGGGTCGCTACCTCATTGCAGTGGATGGCTGACGCTGCAATGACGAAGGGGCCCCTGATTGCAGCAGCTAATTTGTTTTAAAGTTGTGGCACTGCTGGCTGAACTAGTGTCAGCAGCAGCGTGCCATGGCATTGGGGGATGGGGGACAAGCCTTTGTATGCTGTGGGGGCATTGGGCACAACAGTGCCACGCCTCCACAACCTGCTTCTGCAGAAACCTGCAGCAACATGTTTCTTGCGCATGCGCGCAATCAACATAAAAAGCACTGAAGCTTAAGCTCTTTTTTGTGGCTGAGTAGCCCTGCAATTTAGGGTAGCGGATTTCCTTTTCTCTTTTTGGATTTCTAAGTTTGTAAATATGGTTTGAGAACAGTGCTGTACTTTGATGTGTCTTATCTGTAGACTTGTTATTGCTATAGACCGCTCTGCAGCATTGAAAAGCAGCAGAAAGTGATACTGCGTGTTTTATGACATGCTATCAGATGGACAGTCTATAGCTACAGTGTTTCTATCTCCTGTTGGATCTCTTGAGGTCTGCATTTGACACACAGCAGGGGGTCTCTCTGTCTTAGCCTAGTGCAAAACATGAATAGCATTAGTAAGTCAGGAAGACACGACAATCACAGAAGTGCTGCCATGTACTGTAATGGTTTTGATTAATGTATTTTATATCTATTGAACAATGTATTGAAGGAGGTCTACAATGACAGTGTGGAGTGGTGCAACATTAGTAGGACAGACATGTCTTTGCACAGGACACAGTGACAGTAGAGGTAAGTAAGACAATTAGCAACATGTCATTATCAGACTATCTTGTGGCTTATATGTTTCTCAGACTCATTATTGTGAATCCACAATGTGTGTATGCATGAACATACAAAAAGCCACTAAAGCTAACGGACTGTTTCTGCCACTGGTAAACTTCACGCAACCTACTGCATTTTAGAGTAATGCAAAAAATGACATCATTGCTGTTTTCATGTCTTGACTCTTTTTTTTGTCTAACAAAATTAGAAAACCATGGCATGGTAGTAGAAAGAAATTTAAACAATATAAAGCATGCCTAGTATGGGTTGCCTGCAAAGTTCGCACAATGGCCACTTGAAGGTCCAAATGAAATAGGAGGCAGTATAGCATAGTGGTTAAGGGATGTGAGCTGCAAACCTGGAGAGGTCAGTTTGAAACCCATTAGCTCCTTCTTGCATACTGTGTGACCCTGAGCAAGTCACTTAACTTCCTTGTGCTGTCAGGTTGCATGTGGAAGCAAGTTTTGGTTTGGTGTGCCTTTTCTGGTTAAACAATTTCCCCAAATATAAAGATTAAGAATGACAGGGCCCTGGTTGTTAAATACCAAGTCTATCTATTTTTCCTTTTTTTTTTCTTTTTCGGCTGCCACCCCCTATCCTCTCACCCTTCCTCCCTGATTTCTTCTAGGTTTCTGAAATGATTCTTTGTATCTGTTATTCATGTATCCTGTTTACCATGATGCCATATCTGAACTGATGAATATGGCTGGCTGCTCTCTTTAATGTTGTATGCCGTTGTTTAACATGTTTAACATGTATGTATTCTCCTGACGTGGAACCTTTGTAAAAGAGCTTTGGCTCAAAGGTAATTGTAATCCTAGATTTAAATAAATAAATAAATTTATCAAATGAAACCCAGTTTGGTTCTAGGGCATTATTTAGCATGTACCCTAATGTGCAGCATTGACGTAAGTTTGCAAGTAGTGGAATAGCTAGACTGTTATGCTGTCTGGTCATTTACTGATTGAGTCAGGTAACTTTGATGTAACAAAGTTGTTATTTGCAGCCATCTGTCATGTCATTGTAAAAACACACACAGGGAAAAAACACTTGTTACCATAAAGTGAAACCTCAACTGCTATTCATTTGTTAGTGTGCATCACTGACCTAATAGGAAGGGAACATAAGATAATCTCTATTGTAAACTTCAGGTCCATTCAGAAAGGAATGCATTGAACTTCTCTCTGTTTCTCTCTCTCAGCCCCCATGCAACATGATGGGGGGAGATAGAGACAGAGAGAGAGAGAGAGAGAGAGAGGAGAGGGAGAGAGAGATTTCCGTAGTAGTAAAAAAAAAAAGCATTTGTCAATGCCGAATGTTTCCTTGCTGGTATTAGCATTGGAAATGCATGAGTTAGATGCAGAATAGGAATGGCAGTGAAGTATTGAACTGCTTGACAGCCCCACCTCCATCCTGTAGAGACGGACAGGCGTTGGGATAAGTGTTTGGGTCATCGCTCGTGATGGTCATGCCATGTCACCTCACCCTATTCTGCAGACACTGAGACATGTTGAGGTGTGCCTTAGGGTGTTTGGCTTTACAGTCACACCATTACATAAGGATGCATGGAACGGCCTTCCGGAGGAGGTTGTGGAGTCAAAATCAGTGTTGGAATTCAAGCATGCATGGGACAGTCATAAGGCCATTCTAGGGGTTGGGGGTAGGAAGAAGTAGGCTGCTGGTTAACTAGGATCTGCAGCTTATCCAGTAGGAAGGGAAATGGGCAGACTGGGTGGGCCAAGCGGTCCTTATCTGCTGTCAAATTCTATGTTTCTATGACATACGCTGAAATGGGTAAAGCATGGGAGAATGGGATGAAGTCTGGGGTGGAAGTGTCCAAGGTACACCTCGATGCCTGTCAGTGGCTGGAGGTGGGGGTGTGATGGCATGCACAGTATAGTCGGCAATCCAAAGGCACAGCCCAATGCCTGTCAGTCTGTACAGGGTAGGATGTTATGGTTAGAAACTCTAATGCCTCGGGCATTTGTTAGTATGTACACTACAAATTTTCAACATGGTCTTTTGGTGACTGCACCTCATGAAAGCATTTGAGATCTCGTCTCATGAAGAGTGCAGTGTGATTTTGTCAATGTGTCCCGAACATTGACGTCCAACAGCGGCAGTGCCATTCATGCGCACATGTACGAAAACACAGATTGGGCAGGATGTGAAGAATGACAGCTGTACCATCCATAGGGAGGTGTTAAGAGATGACAATGTTGAAAATCTGAATTGGGAATATTAAAAATGCTTGTACGTCTGAGCATACGTGGAAACTGCGCAATGCATGCGTGTTACACAGTCATTTTATGGAGTTTCATCACCAAATTTTCAGCATAGGCATTCTAGGACCTCTGTTAATGAACAGTGTCACTGTGGTTTTCTTAATGTGTCCCAAACACTGATTTCCCACAACAGCCGCACTATTCTGCACCAGAAGTGCAAAACACATTTCAGCCAGGATGTGAAAAATGACTGCTGTACTATTCATAAGGAAGTTCAGAAAAATGGCAATGTTGAAAATCTGGAGGAAAAATATTGCAAATTTGCGAAGTTATGAGCATGCGTAGCAACTACGCAATGCACACTCGTAAAACAGCCATTTTTGGATTTTTTCCACCAAATGTGCAACATAGGCTGTTTGAGAGCCCCACTCATGAACAGTGGCACTGTAATTTCATTACTCCATCCTGAAAGGTGATTCTGTGCAGTGACCAGAAAATCACCCTTCGGGGCCGAATATAGCCATGACAGTGGCTGAATTCATGAGGAAGGGCCCCAATGACCCCATGTTGAAAATTTGCTGCCAAAATTCCCCAAAATGCCTGAGATATGCACCACAGTTGAAAAAACCCTATTTATGCCATTATACAGCTTACTGGCATTTCTTCAGTTCACAGTCGGCTTTCAAGAGTAGACATGTTCCTGGTCCACCAAGATCGTCACGCGGACTCCAGAGGAGGCAGTATGGGTGAGGAGTTGCAGGGAGGCAGGGTACAGAGGGTGGGTGTGGGAGGAGGGGTGACCAGATTCAATGAGGGACCATTTTATGACTGATAGTAGTAGAAAGAAAAAAACACATCACGGGACATGTTTTTTTAACAGGACATTCTGGGGACATGTAGCATGCTGGGGTGGGCTCCCAGCATGCCAACCTAGTGTTTGTTTGGGGGGCGACTGTAGCTGAAGGGGGATTGGGCACCCCCATCGGCACATACGGGGGGCACAATAGCTGAGGGGGATTGGGCACCCCCCTTGGCACAAACCTACTTTTGTGGGGGGGCATTATGCTGATGGGGAGTGGGCTCCCCTGTTTGCAAGTCAAACTTGGACAGGGACTGAAGTCGACAGGGATTGGGGCCCCCATCTGCAAACAAAGACTGTTTTTTTAGGAGGGGCACATGCTGCCAAGGTGGATTGGGCACCCCCTCAGTAGTGAGGGCTGAATAATACAGTTTGTAAATGTGGCAGCAAACCATCCACCATGTTCACAAACAGTATTATGCTAGGTAATGTTCCACCCTGCAATGACTGGTCGCTCCCTCATTGCAGTAGACTGACTGACGCTGCAATGATGAGGCAGCCCCTGATTGCTGCAGCAAAAATGTTTGTTCTTGGTGGCACTTTTGGAGACCAGTGTCGTGGGTACACTGTGCCTCCATTGGTCTACCAGTGCCAGGCCCCCAAATGCAGTGCCTCTGTTGGCTGCCAGACTGCCGCATCTCCACAACCCGCTTCTTTCCTAAGCTGTGCAATAATGTTTCTTGCACATGCGTGCAAGTAAACATAAAAATGGAATGCTCAGCATCAGGGTTGCTGACATGCAACTATGTTTGGATTACTTTTGGTCTCCTGTAATGTGCACTCTTAATGTGTTTGAGATACCTACATTTGAGTTTTGAGTTTCTCCTTGTTATACGGCATTCAGACATGCCATTTCAGTGTGTGGTCCACATTATAGCTACCAACCCAGTGAACTCAATGAACACAGACTTTCTTTCACAGAAGAAACAGGTGAACAAACAGCTTTCTCACTACAACAAATTGAGGCATTATTTATTAGCTCTAATATGCAGGGTAATAAACAAGATGAATTTAGACAACTGGGAAAATCTTAAGAAAAAAGAATTATGGTGGTATCTCCATGCTGTGTGTCTGTCCCAGTATAGGAGACAGAAGTGTATCCTTGTGGTTTTAAGATCCAAACCCCACCCTCTTTTGGAGTCGATGATAAAGAAGTTATGTGCAATTGGGAAAAAGTGCTAAACAAATGCAGCCATGACTTGATGTTACTTGTCATAAAAAAAAAATCTAAAAAGAGAGTGCAGTGGCTGCAGTACAAATAAGAGAGCTGGAAACAAAAATTAATGCATGGTATACAACAAAACAGCTTGCCACAATGAAAAATGAAATTGTGGATCAGATAACTCGATTTAGAAATGAGATCAAAAAATACAAATTTAGAAATTAACTAAAAAATACAAACAATCTAAATACAAGAAGGATAATATTGTTTATACATAGGTAACTATCTATGCCTGGCATGGACCAAGAAGGAAATGTAAATATAACAAGACAAATATACTTAGCACAGATGAGGACAACATCTCATCTGGTCTGAAAGCAAGGCAAGTGAAACATCTGACCCTGAAACTGGTGGTGATAGACAAGGAAGAGTTTTTTCAGATCCAGCAGGGGAAGTTACCAACAGAAGATAGTAGAACCCAAGAAATCAAGTAGAGGTAAGGGGAGCAAGAGGCAGAGGTGGGAACAGAGGTGGGAGAGGGAATTATGGGAATGGCAGGAGACCATGGGGACAGGTCAGATGTTTCCTGATGGTGAAGAATCAGAATTGGAGATAAAAAATTTAACTAACAAGATTCTCTTCCCTGAACAGACATCTGTGCTCAGGAAAGGCTTGAATTTTGTGCTGACAAACAAACCAAATGTCTTCAATATTAAAATGAATGTATTTAAATTGTTTAGGCAGTTGCAGTTAATGGAATATTTTTCCTCTAATATTGAGCAACAAAATCAAATTGTTACTGAACTTGACTAAGCTATACATGAACCACTTAATTTGGCACCTAGCTCTTCCTTCTGTCCCATATCCAGTAGTCCCTCCCTCTTCACATATTTCAAACTGGTGGAAACAGATATTAACAAAATACTGCTAGACAGAGAGAACCTAAATAATATTAAACAGAATATTTATTGGGCTGAGAGGCAGGCACTAAATCAACTATCCACTATGCCTGTTCATATATGCTTAAATCATGATCCAACTGCTGAAATACAGTATGTGATTAGGCTAAGCGTCTGATTAATGCAGGCAGACAAATGAGTGAGTAATGGAAAAAGAGAAGGAATACATTATTGTTGCTACCCTCCAAATGTCCCATCTTGTATTTATTACTTAAGGTGCATAGAAACAAACATCCTTTACCCGGCCGCTCAACTGTGCCATCCATTGGTGCAGCAACAGACATTATATCAAAATTTGTTAATGAATACATAAAGAAATTTGTCCCCAGTATCAAATCATACATACAAGACACAAATCACATGCTGCAAACCTTATAGAATGTACAGTAATGGGAGAAGGTTACCCTAGTTTGCAATGTTATAGAAAGCTTATACACGAATATCCCCCATGGGGGGGGGGGTTACTTCCTTAGTCCTCAAAATCTTTTGGAAGTAGGTTCAAATATCCCCATGAACCTGTCTCTTCCCTCTCTCCCCATACTGAACCCCTTTACAGTTTCTTCTTCCACTACATTACCTCTTTGGGAACTATAATTCATCAACATTCAGATAAGTTTGTCAGTGTGGCTACTATTCCTAAACTACACTGCTTTGGAACCTTCTCCACCAATCAGGAAGCATGACTTTCCCTACCCATTTTGTAAAGGAGCAATAACACATCCTTCATGCTGATGACAAAACTCCTTCCTATACACACCAGCATCCTGTTTGCCTTCCCATGTGATCTGTTGCAATGGCTTGCTTTTTCAAGGTTCTCAGAGCTGCCAATAGTTGCACAGCATGACTGAACATTACAATATATGAGCACCACCCCACAACATTACAATAAGTAATGCCTTGCCCTCAATTTAAAAATATTCCTAAACTATTACATTTTATATTTAATACGACAAAAAGAAGCTTGATAACACTCAAAACAGTTGAGCGGTGCCATTGTTTCCATCCTTCGCACAAAGCCACTGAACTGCCAAAGGAATCCAACATGTGCTGCTCTTTTCTTTGTATATTGTCCCCTCTATGCTTTAATTATCTGACTGTCCAGATCGGCTTTGCACCACTGCTACTAACTGTAGAGTTGATCTCCTCCTAGATCTTTTCACACTCAACATATGGCAGTCTGTCTGCTTTAAAGAGATGTGATGCATTTTTGCAATAAACGGGCTGGTGTCCTTTGCACTGAAGGGTGCAGATTGTGCCTTCTTAGGAGTCACCTGTGAATACTCTGCTGAATCCATCTTAAAATGTTTATAATTTAGTTAAATTAAATAAAGCTGCCTACAGATCTGTAAGGTTTATCACTTGTATCTTCTTTCAGTCCTCAAAACCAGAATGAAAAAACATGGTAATGTGCAAAATATGCAGAACAGGAATCTGCCGATAAGGGAAAGGGGAAATTGTTTAATCAGGAAAGGCACACAAAGCCAAAGCCTGTTTCCAGGTGTGACGTAGGAGTACAAGGAAGCTAAGTGACTTGCTCAGGGTCATACAGTATGCAAGTGGGGGATGTGGGACTCAAACCCAGATCTCAGGTTTGCAGCTTAGTGCCCTAAACCACAGCACTATACTGCCTCCTAAGGCATGTATTCTGCAGACTAGATAAACCACAATTCATGATCAGCAGAATACAGTTCTGATGCTTTCAAATAGCTTCATCAGTATGCATGTGGAATGATCCGGCCTGCCAGTGCAGTGGTAGTGCTACCACTCATGATGCTGATGATCCGGATTCAGGAGCAAACCTGGGTTGTTGGAGGGCCGGCTGGGGGGAGGTCGGATGAGCATCCATAGGATGCTCACCACCTCTGGGAGGGGGGGTGAATGGAATTCAGTGTAGCACTGCACAGGTGGAAGTGCAAGCCAGAGCCACAGACCTGGGGAGGGACGTCGCCAGCATGATGCTTCAGTGTCAGCAAGGCCTTCTGACATGGGGGGTGGAAAAATCTCCACCGCACAGAATGCTGGCAGCCACTTGTCAAAAGCCCTGCACCAACCACTGGATTGTCCACCACACTGGAGTACCCAAATGAGTACCCAAACTGTGGCAGAGGTTGGGAGGGGAGGTTCCCGTGGCCTTTCCCATGGCGAGTTCATCCATGGGTGAGGCACTGGTAAGTCTCACAGACAGGGCTGAGTGGGCAGCCATATCAATGAGGGGCTAGTGGAGCTGCAGGAGGAAAAAGCACACTAAACTTTTGAAAAAGTGTGCATGTGGAATACTAATGCATGGATCTGCTGATCTGCAGAATATCATTCTGCCACTCTGCATTTATAATTCTGCAGAATAAGGAAGAACATTTCAAAACCCATTCCACCATCAGAATGACCATTCTACCAGAAATGGAATTCCACAATCTGCACAGTACTACTTAGGACACTAAGATGAGGGAGGGATGACACATACAGCTTGAACCTGCACAGACAGAGGCTATACAAGGAAGGCCACATCCAAAACCAAATTATGCAATTCTAAGTGGAAATAAAATGTTCTAAGTATAATAATATGGATTCTGACTGAAAAAAAACAAACATGTTTTATAAGTACAGATATTCATCTCAAAATAACAATTTATTTACCTAGTTTATTCAGCACTGGTGTAGCATATAAGATCAATTGCAATTAATTTAGTTATCATTTCTAGATGTTTGCCAATGTATATTTTTAAACCATATGTTACATTGAGTTCTCTAAGAACCAACATATTGTATACCAAACTATATTTAACATTGTCGGATTTAAAAATATTGCATTAATTAAATAAAATGCCCGGGTTGAATATCATTTTATGTTTTGTTAATGTTTTTTTTAAATAAGATTGTTACATCAAATTTTGTCAAACTAGTTTAAATAGTTTAAAATGTACAGAGGCATAGATTATGAAATAACTTTAATGTGAAACATTCCAGAATATTTGAAAGCAAAATATGTGTGAATATTTAATGTTATGGAAACAGGTAGACATCCTACTGTATTATGCAGTCAAAGTTTCATGTAATTATTTAATTTTATTAGAAGTTTTTTGTTGCCCCACTGATTGCATTGTACAAGTGACAACAGGATAAATCAGTATGCAGTTATCTCATTTATACTGAGTTGCATTTGTTTTCGATATTTATTTAACTTAGTTGTATATGAAACCAAATGGATTTCGAGGTAGAAAATTATAAATGTTGAACTCATGTATTTACTAATATGTAACATGGTTGCAAATACAATCGGCTGCTGTATATGTGATTACAATGACCCTTAGTTTTGTCAAAATTATATAGTACAGAGGAAGTAAAGTTATCCAGTAAAAGGATAAGGGGAGGGAGGGTATGTGCTGTATCAGTACAGTTAAATGTAATGTATTAATGTGAAGACAAGCAATGGGTTCTTGTTTAAACACATCATTTTCTAAAATAATGAACGAATACATTTATATAGAATGTTTTGTTTCAATGCTTGATTTTCGGTTTAGTAATGTAACGGTGTTCTGGAAATAAGGCAAACCTTTAGTAGTATTTTGAGCAACCTCCTTGCCATATTAAATAAGAAATTAAAAGATCCAGTAGTGATTTAAAAGGAGAATCATTACTGCTAAAAGTCCATCAATCTGCACTGCACTAGAGTATTTGGTCATTATCTCTTAGCTTGTCGAGTGTTTGCATTAAAGGGAACAGGAAAGCAATAACAGAGGTAAAATAGACACGTTTTGAATGATCCATATGTCAATAAAATATTAAGAACCAGTAATATTGTGTCATGTCTTAATTTTTTCTTTTTTTCTGTTTTACCATGCTCATGCTGACTTGCCGTTACTCAGTGTTCTAATTATGCTTGAGCTGGTTGTTGTACTCTGTCATCATCTGATAATGTCATTGTTTGAGTAGACTTTATGCACCAGCGGTTCTCTATGTTGCCGACTGAGTCATCAGTGAACATCAACTTTACAGTGACAGAGGTGGCTAGTGGATGAGATACAGACTAACTTTCTTTAGTTGCTGACACAGTCTCTTCATCCATGGCTCCATCACACCAATTGTAATGCATTTTGACCCTCCGAGAGCCGGCAGCAGTTCAAGAGAGCGCATGTACAGGAGCGCTTACAAAATAAAACAGTTGCTGCTGTCTCTGACACGCATGGGCATCCACAGAATAAAAGCAGTTGAAAACATTTTTTAAAGCAGCAGCATTTACTTACAGGGCAAAAAAAATGATGCATTCTTTCACTCCCCCCTACCCCCCAACAAGGCTATTCCTCTAAAGAACCCCAACTGGTTTCATGCAACTAGCTCCGACCCACCCCCCCACGACCTGACACCTGTTAGAATGCCAGTATGTGAGGTGCATAGTAAACGTTTTATACTGACTGCATTTGTTTGCTGATCCTCTTGTTGTTACACAATAACCTGTGACACTATTTGCGGTGTAGGCGTTTTTGTCCAGCAGTCTGAGTCACGGGAGCACCGAGACACGAGCGAGGGTTACAGACAGACCTGCTGAACAGATTTGAATTCAAACACAAAGCAGATTGAATATTGTGAATCCTTTTAATGAACAAATCCAAGTGCCCAAACAAAATTACAGCCAGCTTACTACTACACTGCCCCGATATCCAGCAGGCTACGACTCAGACTGCAATAATTTCATTTGGGCACCTGGATTTATTCATTAAAAGCATTCACAAATTCAATCAGGTTGGTGTCCATTTTGTTACAGTGGAGTGTAGCATTCTTAGTGTGGATCTATTCCGAATAGCTACCCGACAAGCCAACTAGGGAACAAATAAATCATTTTCTTTACACATTCATTTGTACATGGTACAGTAAAGTATATTTCTTCCTGTCATTTAAACTAAAAGTGGCTCTGTGGGCAAATAAGTGGTGTGCAGTTAGGTGAGAGAGGCAGGGAAGAGCCAAGACATGCAGGCTATCTGGTACTAAGTCTTGGGGGGGGGGACATGTGAACACTGCTCTTTATTCACTCGCCTCCAATTTGATGTCTGCTGAGAGCGAGTGAATGAATGCTCAGTGCGTGGGACATAAAAATGAAAAAACGGCACGCTCAGTTTTCATATCTAAAAACTGGAAAGCAAGATTAATTAGCTCCAGTGTCAGTCATATCAACACAATTGGTTCAATTACAAATAAAAAAATTTGAATAAATCATATACTGTTGTTTGTTACTTGTAACTACACTCATGTTTTAGTAAGAAATGCAGAACATGCTTGTTGGCTCAAAATTCATGTTTTGTTTCCTATCCTCTTTAAAGCTGCATAATACAACAGTGAATAGTAAAGCAGGTCTCAACATCAGGGGACAGGGCTTTTTCAGAAGAAGCACTTCATGGATCATGGGTCGCCACTGGAGAAAGGCTAGTAACTGAATGATAGTTATTTCTGTAAACTTCCATCACTTGCAGGCAAACACTTCAACAGCCGAGCAATGAGAGGTAGAGTCCGTGCAAGGTGTGTTTCTCAAAAAAGTAACACTCAAATACTGAATTTTCTTTGCTGGGAAGGGAAGTTTGCCTCTAGTATCTGCCAAGGTCCTGCAGAGCACAGATATTGTAAATGATAACCTAAACCATTCACTGATTTGTTTTATATCTAAAAAAATGTGAAATGACGGTCACTCTAGTTGCGCATAATAGCGCAGCATTTGGATTCGAAATATTCCGAAATATTTTTGATGGATGTCAACAACTTCATCACTCCAAGACTGCCCGACTCCAAACAACTATGATCACTTTGGTTCAGTGTGTTATTACGCTCAAGGAATCTCTAGGAAAGTCATGCCAATGGTGAAAGTACAATGGGGTAATGTAAAAAAAAATTGTGATCCTATCTCAAGTTTTCTTAGTGGGCTGTATTCATTCATTCTCATTCTCACTCTCTCTTGCTCTCTCACACACACACACACACACACACACACACACACACACACACACACACACACACACACAATGTTGGTACTTTACTTTCATGCTTTGTTGTAAAATTCTCTATTTTTTGGTAGAGACTTTTTTGATTTTGGATGCCCCCCCAACACACACACACACAGCGCCTTTCCATGTTTACAAAATAATAGTGTCGCCAGATGAGGATCGACAAGATCTTACATTCTATATGCCTAACACTGCTTTTTGCAAAAGGAAAGTCATCACCTTTCAGATTAGGTCAGGACCCTAATTTGTATGAGCCTAATAAAGGAATTCAGTGTTAGGGCAATTAAAAGACAAGAGAAACAGTTTTTTTTTTATTTGCTTTAGATAAGTTTAAAAGAGAGTGAGTTTTGCCATATGAAACAAGAGAATGAAAGAAAAAAATGAGAAAAATCAGAGACTCACAATAGGGGGTTTGAAATTATTCAAAATGTGTCTAATCTCGGCATTAGAGTGCTGTGAAAATGCCCCTGCCTGATGTACTTGGCACAATTACATGATACATTTATTGTTGGAGGCAGATTGATTTGGAAGCTATGTATTGGAAACAAAGTGTAGATAAAATAATTACACTTAACAGGTCCCAGTGCCCCTGTTTGTTGCCTGTCGTGTCCTCTTCCCCAGTGAAACAAAAACACTTCTCTGCATTGTTTCTGCAGAACCCCCCCCACACACACACACACAGACACACACACACATATACACACCACCACCATGTGAAAGCTTAGGTTGATCTGAACTTTTGGCGAACGGCAGATTAAACAGACTGAGAGTGGCTGGTCAGACAGTTTGTTGTTAAGTCACCTTTCAGCAGCTCTTTCAGACTATGTCAATACTGATCGCTTTCAATCTGAATACCCCAGAGCAAAACACCAGAGTCTCTCGACTGGCACAAAAATAAAAGTCTCAACTTGAAAGGCAAACCAAGGAACCCAGATAGACTGTCAGACACACAAACCAGAAAGCATCGGAAGACAATGGTTGTTTTTCAAAATAAATAATGGTGGTGCACAGCTAGCGAGTGAGATGGACATGCAGATGTAAGCGTGCATGCACCCTGATGACACGTTTCAGGCAGTGATTAAAGCGGACCTTTTCTTTGAAGCCAAGGCCACTGCTGTCAATCTGCTGCCCTGCTCATCTCGTTGCTCCATTGGTGCATATGGGACGCACCCCACAGATTGAGCACTTCACTGGCAGTGACAGGCACACACCTCCAGCAAGTCGTATTCTCCCACGATGTTTCTTGCGCATGCGAGCAAGCAAACATAAAAAGATAAGAAATACAAGGCTGTGTATTCCTCAGCTGTAATCCCATCTTGAGGTGCTAGTGACATGTTTGAACCTCTCTATCATCACCCTCAAGATTTTCTGTCACCAATATCTCTCAATGGTACTATAGCCTCATAATACACAGTCCCCTATCTATTATTCCATTAATTATCTAATTGGCAGAGGTTCCAAAACTAGAACCTTTTTAAATCTAAACCTGAAATGTTTTCCTTTTCCAAGTAGAAACATTTTTTTGTAGTGCAGCCCAAAGAGGTAGACTGTATCTCTAAGAATTATCTCAGTTGCACTAAGGCAGTCATTTTGCAGTACGATTAATCAATGGAATATGCAGACTTGAGAATACTATTAGCCCTAAGTGCATGGGGGTTACACAAAATAATAAAAGTTGACATCAACTGAATTTAAATCTTATAAAACATTCCAACAAAGATTGAATTTCTGAACATTCCATTCTTTATTATTTAAGAAATCTACATGAATTAGACTCTTTGCCTCTTACACGTCATCTGTCAATGCTGCGTGCATTGTCTTGACATCCTAATCATCTGCTTATGACATCATAATCATTTCCATGGTAACAGGTTGTGATTTCATTATCCTAGTGTAAACCCCTGCATCTCTGCACCACCTCCACTGCAGTACTCCTGGGCGCTAGCTAAGGCAGGAATGGCCCGAGGTGACCCCCTGTGTAAAGAGATATGACAGACTGCTCACCAGAGGGCTCTCCTATAATGACAGCACCCACAATTACTGAACATATCCTGAGTGCCCCAGCCATGGAACAAGCACTGCTCAGATCTCTGCTCTGGCAAGAATGAAAATATTTCTACATTGTGTATTAAGCAGTAGTCACACTTTACTGACAAGTCAGCAGTTATTTGCGAGAACAATGGTCCCCAGATTCTCTCTATGTTGGCATTGTACAGACAGGTTTGATCTTGAGCCCAGACATGAGTCAGAATCTCTGTGCCCCTTTTAAAGATTGTACCCTACACTCACAACAGGAATGACATGACCCCTTCAGTTACTGTTTTCCACTTGGATCCACATGCTTCAGTGGGAGAAGTTATAGTTTGGGTCAAAACCTGGTCTACTCTGCACTAATTAATTAGTTTTCCCATTAAGCCACTAATTTAGGATTACTGGAGGTTTCACACTTTTATGGCAGAATGGTACCAGGTCATATAGAGGTGCAGAAGGCATCCGCTGCTGTATCATTACTTCTCGATTTTGATTTGCTAGTGAGGATCCATGGGTTCCCAGGTCATTAGGGCAGCTGCTCCATGCCAGGTCAGTGTTCCCTCTGGAGCCCTAGAGGTTACCCCGTATGCATGGTGCCTCTTCACAGCTTCTGCTACTCACCAGATGGCATGCTGGAAACAGTACAGCAGTGTATACTTTAGCCTGCTCAGTGGCAGCAGCTGGCCATCAACCTATCAACAATAACAAGAGGTGCTTTGTACTGTGGTGCTATGAGGTTCAAGGTGCAGTATGGGCCTGCCAGCCCAAATGCTGAAAACTGCTCCAGCATGTAATGTCTGCACTCAAGAAGGAACAGGAAACACCAATCCACTTACTGTTCCAACAAGTAATGTCTGCACTCAAGAAGGAACAGTAAACACCAATCCACATACTGCATATTAAATATTTTTAATGCAGGTCCAGTGAATCAACAGGATGGTGCAGTACAGCTTCAGTAGCAGAAAAATGGTTAACTTCCCAAGTGCGCCCTGTGCTTCACTCATAAAGAGCTTCAACAAGGGGTCTTGTTATGTGTTGGGGCCATCCATCCATCCCCTCTTCCAGAGACAGCAGCTCCAGTACCCATCCTGGCTTGGGATCTTCTGTCACACTACGTAAATGTTTCTCCTACATTAGTCAGTATTGTTGTCTCTCACCTGATTTCTCTTCATCAGCAGCTCAGTTGGCAGCATTGCTAGGGCATCACACCACCAATGACCCCAAAAAGGTGGCCCCTCTCTTCTGAGGGACCCCTCCTGTGCCACAAGACTATGAGAAGTTCTCCTGGAGATGAAGCTCTTCAGGGTTCCCACCCCCTTCTGATAAGTCCCTCATATTTAACCATGATCTTTACTGAATGCCCCCCCAGATCCTTTCCCTAGGATCTATACTACAGTCTTGCTCCTGTCCTAGGAGGCTCCCAGGACACTATGTATTGAGGTGCTTTGAACTCAAAGCTCTTGATACAGTGACAACAGTGTGGTTTAAGAATGTTGCTGCCTTAGGGCAAAATCTCCTCAAGGCCACTCTCCTATTACTGAGCTCCTCCCACTGGACTAAGTCAGAGTCTCAGCTAGAGAGTAATGTCTGGATTTGTCTCTCTGGTAATCATCCCTGAGGACACTGCAAAACATATTTTTAGACCCTTTTTGCTTAGCTTTCACTTCTACTATGCATTTGTCTTCTCATCCCTTATTATTTAATAGTATGAGAAAAGGATATTTATTCAGGGGAGTTCATCTGTTTCAGATGCTAAGTGCCCAACTGTGATCATAATGCCATTATTGACACATCAGATCATTTCCATAGTAACAGATGGCGAAGTCTCAAACACAAAACATTGGAGAGGGAGGGATTTTCAAAGCCTTTTGCATATCAAGTAGCAATATTCAAGATGATGTGGAGTACCGCTGTAGATGGAACAGTGTCCACCTGGTGAGCCTGCCAGATGGCAGTGAGGGCTGCAATGTATCCCAAAAATAAGGTTAACTGTGCTCTGTGATACTGGGGATGTACAACCTTCTAGACCTGGAAAAGATCTTGTAAGTTCCCTTCCCCACTGTCAAGGGGTATGCCAGGGGAAATGTCTGTGGGCCGGGGGCACTCACAGCAGAAACCACAACATACCTCATAGGATGGCTGGCATTGACAGAGTTCATTTGTGTAAGGTGCAGGCATCTTCAGGTGCTGGGCTGTAACAAACTTAAAGTTGGTGACCACAAAAATTAATAGCAATAACTGCAGACCACAAAGTAGTAAAATTAACCAGGGGATCCCATTTAACTTCAGTGAAAACACTTCAAGGAACAGGCAAGTCCACAAATCAATTAATGTCTAGTTCTGACCACAGGGGTCACAGTCAGAGTTTGCTAGTGTTCATTTGGCCAATATGGGCTCACTAACTAGGGTGGCTTCTTTTTGGGGCTATGAAAGCCTCCTGGCATAAGAGTAGCTTTACTGAGGGCCGATATGTCTTCTGGACATGCAGGCAGAAACTGTTCTTCTTCTCGCATCTCGGGTGCTTACCCACCCAAGGTGCGATGTTTATTACACATTATGAAATGGGTAGCAAGAATCTCAGCTCCTGATTGGCCGAGAGCTGCATTTAGCCAGGCCGTTATCCCAGCACAATGGCATGGCTGAAAGTAGCTCCTGGAAGTCAGTCCTCCTTAGCTGCAAACAGCAGTGGCATATCACTGTCCGCTGTCACTGACTGCCGCTCATTGTTACTGACTGGCTGCTTGCACAAGTATACATACAGATCAGTGGCTCCAGTGCAGTTTCTGGCCATGCAACTGCCTGTCTGCAATTTAATTTACCCCCGAAATTATCATTTCAACTGTTTACTTCAGCCGCAGATTGAGGCTCAAAAAAACGCTGTCACCTCCAACTTCAGCCGCAGACTGTGGTTCCAATGAATGGCTTTTGGCCCCACCATCTCTCGCTCTCTCACTGCTGCTCATCCACCACAGTCGCTCACCACACAGTACACAATCAAGAAGTGTACACAATTTAAAGGGTCCAGTACACCACATTTTCCTGATGACACACTGTCTTTTCTCATATAACGGAATGCCTCCACCTGATGGCCAGGAGGCAACACTACAGTGACCCAATAGTACTACTTTTTTGTTTTAAAAGATTTATGTACATTTTAATTTACATTTCCTATTAAATGATATAAAAAGTGTTTTAAAAAATAACTTATTTATCAATGGTAATGGACCCATTTTCATAATTGTAATAAGGTACTGGGGATTATGATGGGATAATGGCACTTCATGGATGGGAAAGGACTCTGTTTTGCCTCATGCTTCAACCCACCCAAGGTGGGCCATTATTCCACCATAACCCCCCCCATTGTGCCTTACTGCTTAAGTAACACACACCCTGTCATGCCTTACTGCTTAATTATATTCTACTGTGACTTAAATTAGTGCCAGTGCGAATAATGGGTGACCCCTGTCACAAACTCGCTTAGCAGGTCTGCCCTCTACTCCCAAAGTGCCAACCTCTGAGCATATGATTTGTGTACAGTGAACAGAAAAAGGTAAGCCTCTTGTCTGTTTTGTGGGTTCAAGTCACCTTAGTCTCAAGCTCAGGAGGGATTCAAGCTGATAGCCTCTTGTTTGCATACCCAATTATCAGGCTCAGATAATTCTGTCTTCGGGGGGCCAGATATCATTGCCTACAGGCACCCAACCAGGTCTTTCAAATGAACCCTTAGAATTCTATGCAAGACTTTAGAGAACTCTATCCATTTCCCAGTTTGGTATATCAATAAGCTTAAAATACAGAGTCACTTATAACCTTTAAAAGCTTCACTTAAAATAAAAAGAAATGTCAAGGCACTCCAGACAGTTTCCGTTGCAAAATATATCTTTACTTTAAAATAGGAAAACAGAAAACATTACAGAACAATATATATCCCAACACATACAGCTTTAAAACAAACAGGTTTAAAGTGCATATTCCTACAAATAATAACTTCAGACTAGTCTTGTCTAAGGTCCTTACTTCAGTGCTTTGATGGTCTCTCTTCTTTCAGTCAGTAATATTGCCTTGTGTGTCTCTGTCCAGGTTCTCTCAGCCATTAAACACAGTTCTGAGCCAGCCTTCTCATGAGGTCACTAACTCCGTCTTGGTGTAACAACATCTATATTTTATTTCACAGGATGTCCAAATAAAATATTTAAAAAACATAATAGGTGACCTCACTGCCTTTCCTCCATCAGGTTAACCAGACCAAACTGGTTTGTGCTCTGCTACACATACATCTCAAAAGTTTCTTTGATCTAAGTCACTGTATTCAACAAAAAAGTATATTTGTCTTTTTAATCCTGTCTGGGCCTGGGAATCTACACTTCAAAGGTCTCTCTGATGTAATTCAAGGGTTCCCCGGGAATGTATATTTGGGCCTTCCAAATTCATCTGGGTCCTGTTTGGCCCAGCCATCAACCTCTTTGACGAAATGAGCTGGTTCCTGGAAGGTTATTCATAAACCATGCATGCATGCTCTTTCCATATGACACCTAGAGCAAAATCAAAGGATTCCCCTGGGGATGCCATGAATTGCTAATTTCATTTCCTGGAATCAAAGCAAACAAGGTAATTGTACCCCAGATATCTGCAGTTTAAAATACCTCCTGTCCTTTGAACTTATCCCTGGGAGGGTTTATTTGTCAGTTGAGCAAGATTGTAGTTTCCTCAAACTGACCTTCCCGTCACATATTTTATGTGTAATAAAAATATTAATACAGCACTTGGAGCACTCAGAGCTGGCTATCTACATCACACTCTTCCCCACCTAGACTGAGTTTGGGAGATCCATCCCCCTACATGGGATGAGCTTCCCAAATCAGTTCATTCCTCATAGACCCTAGACAGTCCATCTGAGTTCTGATTCTTGGCTCTGGCCCTATGTATGATTTTCAAATCATACCCTTGTAAAGCAAGACTCCATCCGAACAGTCTGCCATTGTTTTTCCCCATCTGCGTCAACCAAACCAGGGGATTGTGGTCAGTCTGCACCACAAAAGGTTGCCCAATCAAGTATGGCTCCAATTTCTTTAGGGCCCACACTAGGGCAAGATACTCCTTTTCCACCGTGGAGTATGCTTGTTCCCTCAGGAGCAGCTTTCAGCTCAAGTAGGCTATGGGGAGATCCCTCCCTTTGCTGGATGTCTGGCTTAGTACTGCCTCAATACACACATCTGAGGCGTCCATCTGAACTATAAAAGTTTTGCTGTAGTCCGGACTTGTCAAAACAGGAGCACTGTACAGTGCCTCCTTCAGTTTGTTAAAGGCTTCCTCACAGGCTGGGCCCCGGTTGATTTTCCTTGGCATTTTTTCTTTGTCAGGTCAGATAGAGGAACAGCCAGGGCACTGTAATTAGGTACAAACTTTCTGTAGTACCTTGCTGTCCCTAGAAAGCTCCTGACCTGCTTCTGGGTTTCTGGTCTGTGCCATGCCTGGATCACCTCTATCTTTATTTGGCTAGGATGGAGCTGTCCTTGGTCTAACACATGCCCGAGGTATGCCACTTCTCCCATGGCCACCTGGCACTTCTCGGCTTTGACAGTGAGCCCGGCCCTCTGTATCCTGCCCAGCACTTCCCTAAGGTTGGACAGGTTTTCCTCCCAGCTGGTACTGAAGATGGCAATATCATCCAGGTATGCCACAGCGTACTCCTCATCACCATTTAACACCTGGTTCACCAACCTTTGGAAAGTGGCCGGGGCGTTCTTCATTCCAAAAGGCATTACTTTGAACTCAAATAAGCCTATCGGAGTGATGAAGGTCGACCTCTCCCTAGCTCTGTTCGTCAACTCTACCTGCCAATACCCCTTTGTCAGGTCAATGGTCGTAAGGTAGGTCGCCCCCCCAACTTGTCCAGGAGTTTGTCCATCCGAGGCATCTTGTGGGCATCTGACTTCGTGACTGCATTCAGTCCATGATAGCCTACACAAAAATGAGTCTAGCCATCTGGCTTGGGTACAAGGATGACGGGTGAGGCCCAGGGACTGTGGGATCTCTGGATTACCCCTAAATCCAGCAACTCCTCCACTTCCCTCCTAAAGTCCTTTTGGACAGCCTCTGACACCCAATATGCTGTCCACCGTATGGGCGTCTGTATCCCTGTCTCCACATCATGTGTTGCTGAGGGGGTTAGTCCAGGCTTGGCGCTAAACAAGGGGGCAAAGGCTGCTAAAACCTCCCTCACTTTCTGGATCTGGCCCGGGGTCAGCTGGGGAGACAATTTTACTGCCTCCACAGAGGACTCCTGCTTACTTTCCTCCAGCAAGTCCAGAAGGGGGTCTTCCTCATCCATCCCCTCCCCATGACTACACACTGCGAACACCATGTCTGCCCTATTTGCATATGGCTTCATCATGTTGACATGGTACATTCTTTCGGTCTGTCTACAGTCAGGTAACTCCACAATGTAGTTTACGTCATTTACCTTCCTAACCACTTTGTACGGTCCTGCCCACTCAGCTTGCAGCTTGTCTTTCTGGACCAGAATAAGGACCATGACTTCCTGACCCACCATGTACAAGCGAGCTCTGGCTCTGCAGTTGTACTATACTTTTTGTTTCTGTTGGGCAGCTACCAGGTTGCTCTGGGCTGTCCCCATAAGCTCCTTCAGCCTTTCCCTAAACCTTAGGATGTAATCTGCAATGGGAGTTCCCTGGGTGGTCTGCTTGCCTTCCCAGTCCTCCCGGATCAAGTCTAGGGGCCCACATACCCGGTGTCCATGCAAGAGTTCGAAGAGGGAAAATCCTGTCGACTCTTGGGGCACCTCCCTGTATGCGAACAGGTGGGGAAGGTATTTCTCCCAGTCCCTCCCATGCTGTTCAGCAAACGCCCGGAGCATTGACTTTAGGGTACCATTGAATCTTTCCACAAGTCCATTGGCTTGTGGATGATACGGTGTCGTGCATCTCTGCACCACCCCACACTTCTTCCATAAACATTTCATTAGGTCCACATGAAGGAACCCCTCGATCAGTGATTACCTCCTGCAGAAACCCAACATGGGAGAAAATCCCAAGTAAGGCATCTGCCACTTTGTCTGTCCTCAGAGAGGATAGGTGACTGCATCTGGGTACCGGTGGCATAATCCACCATAGTCAGGATGAATCTCTTCCCTGAGGATCTGGGGGTATTTAAAGGCCCCACAATATCCATTTCCACCCTCTGGAATGGCTCCTCCACTATGGGCAATGGAATCAGGGTGACTTGGGTTTTCTTCCCCGCCTTCCCTATTTCTTGGCACCGGTGACAAGACCTGCAATACTCCTTCACCTGCTGGGTGAAGTTAGGCCGGTAGAAATTCTGGGCCAACTGCTGCGTTGTGTGTGCAATTCCCAAATGACCAGACAAGGGAATATCTTGGGCAACCTTGAGCAACTGGTCACAATATCCCTGGGGAACGACAAGCTGCCTGCCTAGCATCCTTCCCTCTGTCTGTACTGCCTGTGTATACACAAGTCCATTTTCCCAATAAACCTTATGTCTGCCGTCACCTCTCTGTACACTGTCTGAGTCTGCCCAAGCCCTCAGCTTCTCTAAACTAGGGTCAATTCTCTGAGCAGCTGCAAACCCATCACACCTTCCCAAGGAATGGGACAGATCCCCTTCAGTCGCAAAACTAGGGTCCCTAGCACTAGCGTCAGGGCCCTCAGGATGACTGTCAATCCCTACCCTCTGACATGGGGTCACCCTTCCCTCTTCAGAGTAGCCCTCTGTAGCTGGGTGGTTACTTGCTCCTGGGTAAATTTCTACCCCCTTTTTATCAGTCTCCCCCTCTGGAGACACAGGCTGGGGAACCAGCCTCTCAGTATCTTCCCCAATGGCTTCTGGGGGGCTCAGAGAACTACAATTTTCCCTGTCCACTTGGTCACGGAGGAGCACATCCACTGCTAATGTGTTAGCTACAGCCACCTGTTGTACAGTTCCCCCTGTTTCACCCCAGTCCAGGAGAACACTGGCCAGTGGCAATGTTTTCTCTTCACCTGCAAAGTCCTGTACAGTCATGTATTTATTGGGAATAAGCTGACCAGGCTGTACCAGATCCCATTTTACCAATGTCAGGGATGCCCCAGTGTCCCTTAACCCCTGCACCTGTACACCATTTACCATGACTGGGTGCATGTGTTCCCTCATGTTCGCTGGCATGCTTCCAGGAACACACAAACAACCCACTTCCTTTCTGGTACTACTTTGTGTATTATTACTTGCCCTTCTTGACACTGTCTGGAAATGTGCCCAGTTTCTTTACAAAACCAACAAACATTTCTTACTTCAGAGAAATCTTTTCTTTGAAACCTGTGGCTAACTGGTTTTGGTGGAGGCAGTGAGGGTTTTAGCTGCCCCAAAGGCACACGTTTGCCTTTCTGCACTGCCACACTTGCCCCATTCACTCTCAGAGGAAGTCTGCTCTTGGCATAGCGGTCCGAGAGTTCAGCAGCCTCTTGTACTGTTTTTGGATCTCGGTCCTCTAGTCAGGTTTTTAACTCTGCTGGGCATGCCCACTAAAACTGTTCTAATAAAATCACATTTTCAATTTTATCAACAGTGTTTGCCTCAATTCCCTCCCGCCAACATTTTAAAAACTGATGTTGTTTCGTGGCTAGCTCCTCATAGCTCATATCAGGGTTTCTCCTAAGCTTACGGAATTTAGCTCTGTATGATTCAGCAGTTAATTCAAACTTTTTTAACAGTGCAGCTTTTAACTTGCTGTAATTGTCAATGTCTTCATTGTTCATTTGACCCAATGCATCCTGAGCTTTTCCGGTAAGTAGCGGGGATAGCTGGAAGCTCCAGGACTCTCTAGAAATTTTAGTCTGAATAAAACGTTTTCAAAAGAATTTAAAAAAGCGTTCATATCTTCCCCTTCCTGAAACTCAACTATTAATTTGGAGTTACATAGAAACGTAGACTTTGATGGCAGATAAGGACCACTTGGCCCACCCAGTCTGCCCATTTCCCTACCTACTGGATAAACTGCAGATTCTAGGTAACCAACAGCCAACTTCCTGCAACCCCCCACTATAATTGCCTTGTGTCTGTCCCATGCATGTTTGAATTCCCCCACTGTTTTAGACCCAACAACCTCATCAGGAAGGCTGTTCCATGTATCCACCACTCTCTCCGTGAAAAAAAATTTCCTCACATTACCCCTGAGCCATCCCCCCTCTATCTTTAAATTGTGTCCCCTTGTTCTTACACATCTCTTTTTCTGAAAGATGCTACCCTCCTGGACTTGTTGATTCCATTGAGGTACTTGAGCATTTCTATCATGTCCCCCCTGTCCCTCCTTTCATCAAGAGTGTACATATTAAGCTCTCTCAGTCTCTCTTCATATGGTTTCTGCTGCAGACCCTGCACCATTTTAGTTGCCCTCCTCTGGACTGCTTCCATCCTGTGTATGTCCTTGTGTAGATGAGGTCTCCAAAACTGCACACAGTACTCCAGATGGGGTCTCGCCAACTGTCTGTATAGAGGGATAACCACTTCCCTTTTTCTACTTGTGATGCCCCTTCCTATGCATCCCAGTATCCCCCTGGCTCTCCTTACCAACTTTTCACATTGCTTACCCACCTTTAGGTCATCTGATATGACTACCCCCAGGTCCCTTTCCATTTTTATTGTTGTTATTACCTCCCCTGCTATTGTGTACTCTTTCTCCTGGGTTTGTTCCCAGGTGCATTACTTTTCTTTGCATTGAATCTAAGTTGCCTATGTCTGACCATTCCTCCAACCTTGCCAAGTCCCTTCTCATCTTTTCTTCCCCCTCTTGTGTATCAACTCTGTTACAGATCTTTGTGTCATCTGCAAAGAGGCATACCTTTCCCTCCAGACCCTCTGCAATGTCACCTATGAAGATGTTAAAGAGGACTGGACCCAGTACTGAGCCCTTAGGTACTCCACTAGTAACCCCCTTTCTTCGGAATGTGTTCCATTCACTATTGCCTTCTGTGTCCTGTTGTGCAGCCAGTTTGCTACCCAGGCTTCCACTCTGGGACCCACTCACAGGCTGGCTAACTTGATTATTAATCTTTTGTGCGGGACTGTGTCAAATGCCTTGCTAAGTCTAGGTAGGCCATATCCACAGCCCCTCCCTGGTCTATTACTTTGGTCACCCAGTCAAGGAAAGCAATTAGATTTGTCTGACATGACCTTAATGCTGTAAATCCATGCTGCTTTGGGTCCAGTGCCCCGCTGGCCTCTAGGTACTCAACAATTCTTTCTTTCAGAAGTGATTCCATCTTTTTCCCTACCACTGAGGTCAAACTTACAGGTCTGTAGTTTCTTGCTTCTGCCTTGCTCCCACTTTTGTGAAGGGGAATCACATCTGCCCTCCTTCAGTCCTAAGGTACTGCCCCATCCTGCCATGATTTGTTAAAAAGCGTGGTCAGTGGTGTCACTAGGTCCTCACTTAGTTCTTTTAGGATTCTGGGGTGAATCCCGTCAGGCCCCATTGCTTTATCCACCTTGAGTTTTAGGGAGTTCTTTCAGGACTCTTTCTTCTGTGAATGGACTGGTGTCAACCCCCCTACCCAGAGTGCTTCTATTGTCTGGTTTAGGCAACTCCTCCTCATCTTCTTTTGTGAATACTGAGCAAAAGTATTCATTCAGTATCTCTGTCTTTTCACTGTCTCCCTCTGCCCACCTCCCCTCTCCTTTATTAATCTTCACTATCCCTCCCTTAACCTTTCTATGCTCCCTAATGTACCTATAAAAGGTTTTATCCCCTTCTTAACTGAGTTGGCTATTTTTTCCTCGGTTTGGGCCTTTGCTAGTCTGACTGCCTTCCCCACTTCTTTCTGCTTTAATTGATACAGTTCCCTGTTGTGCTCCTTCTGTGATTCCTTATACTTTTGGAATGCAGCCTTTTTCTCCTTAACCTTCCCTGCCACCTCTTTTGAGAACCATAAGGTTTTTACTCCGCTTTGTTTTCTTTATTTGTTTCACACAAAGGCTTGTTGCCTCTATGATGGCAGTTTTGATTTTTCTCCACTGTTCTTCCACCCCTCTTTTTTGGTCATTTGCTAGTGCATTCTTCAGGTATTCACCCATTTTGCCAAAGTCAGCCCTTCTAAAGTTCAGTGTCCTTGTTTCTGAATGGCTTATCTCCATGGTTGTGCTCATTGTGAAGCACATTGTGCAGTGGTCGCTTGTTCCCAGATGTCTACTGACTTCTAAATTTGTGATCCTCTCTCCATTTGAGAGTACCAGGTCTAGTATTGTTCCCTCCTGAGTGGGTTCCAACACTAGCTGTCTAAGGCCTGCCCCCTGCAGGGAATCAAGAAATTTGTAACCCAGTCCTGCAGTCCCAGTTAAACCCAAGCCACTTACCTGCCCTGGTGCTGCTGGTTGGAGTTGTAGCTTCTCCAGTTCGCGTTGCCACTGGCGCTCCTCTCTTCTCCTCTGCATCTCTGCATTCTCACTCTTTCTTCTCCTCTGCCTCTCACTGGCGCTCACGTTCCTCATGGTCTCCCTCCCTCTGTTGTCATTCTGCCTCACGGTCCGCCTCCCTCTGTTGTTGCTGTGCCTCCGGTTCCATCCTGTGCAACTCAATTTGCAGTTTGAGTACCTCTGGATTCAGGATACTGGTGACCATCCCCTGTTGCTGTGGCCCTTCACTGACAGTGGCCCTGCTGTCCTCCTCATTGGCTCGTGACCCCTCACTGGCCACTAGTTCTGCCACACTCGAGGTCTGGTCCCTTTCAGTCACGGTCTGTGACTCCCTGATCTGGGTATCTGCTACTGTCAGGGCCTCTATGAGGTTCTGCTTACTGGCTTTCACCCTAAACAGGACTTCCCTGTCCCTGCACAACTGCTTTAAGAAATCTACAGTGTGCCTGCTGTAGTTGGAAACCATTTTCTTCTTCACTCACTACTAATACTATTCTGACTGGCACTTCAGAAAAAAAATGTGTGGGAACTTAACTGTAAGTCAAGGGCTATAGTTCTATTTCTTTTTGAAATAAAACACTGCCTTTCTTTTTTCCAAGTGAGCTGAACCGTTTCAAGCTAACACATTGAACAATGAAGCTTATACCACCAAACTTTTTTATGCTACCGCTGCCAACCAGTCTGTCACAAACTCACTCAGCCGGTCAGCCCTCTACTCCCAAAGTGCCAGCCTTTGAGTGTATGATTTGTGTACAGTGAACAGAACAAGGTAACCCTCTTGTCTGTTTTGTGGGTTCAAGTCACCTTAGTCTCAAGCTCTGGAGGGATTCAAACTGATAACCTCTTGTTAGCTTACCCAATTATCAGGCTCAGATAATTCTGTCTTTGGGGGGCCAGATATCTTTGCCTACGGGCACCTAACAAGGTCTTTCAAATGAACCCTTTGAACTCTATGCAAGACTTTAGAGAACTCTATCCATTTCCCAGTTTGGTCTATCAATAAGCTTAAAATACAGTGCCACTTATAACCTTTAAAAGCTCCACTTAAAATAAAAAGAAATAGGAAAACAGAAAACATTACAGAACAATATATATCCCAACACATACAACTTTAAAACAAACAGGTTTAAAGTGCAAATTCCTACAAATAATAACTTCAGACTAATCTTGTCTAAAGTCCTTACTTCAGTGCTTTGATGGTCTCTCTTCTCTCAGTCAGAAATATTGTCTTGCATGTCTCTGTCCAGGTTCTGTCAGCAATTAAACACAGTTCTGAGCCAGCCTTCTCATGAGGTCACTAACTCTGCCTTGGTGTAACAACATCTATATTTTATCTCACAGGATGTCCAAATAAAATATTTAAAAAACATAATAGGTGACCTCACTGCCTTTCCTCCCTCAGGTTAACCAGACCAAACCGGTTTGTGCTCTGCTACACATACATCTCAAATGTTTCTTTGATCTAAGTCATTGTATTCAACACAAAAGTATATTTGCCTTTTTAATCCTGACTGGGCCTGGGAATCTACACCTCAAAGGTCTCTCTGATGTAATTCAAGGGTTCCTTGGGAATGTATATTTGGCCTTCCAAATTCATCTGGGTCCTGTTTGGCCCAGCCATCAACCTCTTTGACGAAATGAGCTGGTTCCTGGAAGGTTATTCATAACCCATGCATGCTCTTTCCATATGACACCTGGAGCAAAATCAAAGGATTCCCCTGGGGATGCCATGAATGGCTAATTTCATTTCCTGGGATCAAAGCAAATTCACAAGGTAATTGCACCCCAGATATCTGCAGTTTAAAATACCTCCTGTCCTTTGAACTTATCCCGGTTGGGGGTTATGTGTCAGTTCAGCAAGATTGTAGTTTCCTCAAACTGACCTTCCCATCACATATTTTATATGTAATAAAAAGAATTAATACAGCACTCGGAGCACTCAGAGCTGGCTTTCTACATCACAACCCCCCTACCCCTGCATTCTCAATTTTGTACCACCCTGCCTCTTTTCTTTGTTGAGCTTATGGGTAGAGATGCAGCGCAGTTAAATTCCAGCCGTGAAGTAGATTTGAAGTAGCCCACTTCATGTTATTTTCATGCTATGCGAAGTGGCTATTAAAAACTGCTACTTCGCCACTTTGCCTTGTAATAATGATGATATTGACTTCATGTTGCTCACTCCACCTTACTTCGCTTTAACGGTAGAGTGAGAATTTACAGGCACCCCACACACATCACATGGCTTATGCTATCTAGGTCACCCCCAGCAACAATTGTGCAGCAGAAGCCCCTGGCTCCAACACCTGGGGTCCCATCCCTGCCTGTGCCTAGTCTTCCCTGCACCTCATTGGTGTAGGAGTTTACTACACTGCCTGGGGACAGCAATGTAGTGATATGTAATCTGTGTGGTGTGGAGGTGCACCTTGGCCCAAAAGAATCTCACCTTGGCACAGGTGGTCAGCGCACCCACCTGCACAACCACCATTGTGTACAGTGGCAGGCCAAGGTTGCAGAACAGGGAAGTAATATTGGGGAAGAGGGGTAGCATGGCATCCCCCTCTGCATGGTGGTGTGAAGTGGGGGAGGGCCATGGATCAACTGGCAGTTCCACCACCACAATCTGCAGCAGGTGACGGTGGCAGCCCTGTCCAACTACCTGCCACACAGGCCAATTTGTGCCTGATGTGAAGTGAGTTGGAGACTGTTAACCACTGTCTTGACAATGTTGAGCAGCAGCTGGAGTGAACTAGGGGGCACCAATGACAAATTATGAGGATGCTTCAACTGCTGCTGTCCCATCAGAATGTTGATCATTAGTTTTAGTTTGGCTTTGCACCCACCACCCTCTGTGTGAAACAAATTGTTCCTGATGTTGCCCCTGTTCTGTCCCCCCTCTATCTTCAAATTTTGGGCCCTTCTTCGTGCACATCTCTTTTTGTGGATGATGCTACCCTCTTTTATGTTGTTGACTCCCTTTCAGTACTTGATAGTTTCTATCATGCCCCCCCCCTTGTGTTTATATCTAAGGTCCTTTAGTGTCTCTTCATCTGGCTTCATTCTGGTGCATACTCTTCAACATTTTAGTTGCCCTCCTTTGTACAGCCTCCATCCTGTGTATATCCTCGCAGAGACATGCTCTCATCACTGCACGCTGTACCTAAGATGAGGTATTACCAAATATATGTACATAGGGATAAGAACATCCATATTTGGACTTAATTTTAATGTGATGGCTCCCAATGCATCCCAGTATACTCCCAGCCCACCTTACTGTCTTCTCACATTCCTTGCATACGTTTAGGTCATCTGACATAGGTCACTGTCCATTTTTGTTGTTAGTCTCTCCCCCCATTGTGCACTGTTATGTGTATAATGTTATGTGTGTATTCCATTTTTCTTTCGCATAACCTTGTTTACCTCCCAAGAATGGTAAGAACCACATCCCAAAACAGCTGAAATAAAATACAAAAGGGTGTCTTTGCCCTCATTATATTTCTACTTAGCAAAACCAGAAAGCCAGCACTCCAGACGAATAAATGGCAAGAAAAAATGTTCACTGCTAAGTGCAAATTTATTGGTGGCAAAGCAAGACACACAAATGAGCCCTGCACTTTGGTGGTTAGGCCTTCATTAGTGGGCCCCTCTAAAATGGTTAACTGGTCAGAAGTGGAACTTGGGGCAGCAATACTCATGCAATACTCATGCAGTGCCATGGACAGGAACTGCTTTGCTTGCACCTCTTTGCAGGCATTTTTGGGGACCACCAAGAAAATTCTAAACAAATTTAGATTTATGAACTTTCAGTCTGGCCTGGTGGATGGGAAGCCAAAAAAAAACAACTGTAGCTTGCAGATGGAGACTGGGCACTAAACAGATGCAAACACACAGACAGATTAAGATTGTGCTGCTGTGCACTCAAGAGATGCAAAGGCACAACAACACCTTAATCAGTGCTCACAAATCCAAAACTGGAAAAGAATACCTTTTGCCAGTTGGGGGGGGGGGGCAGTGCACTGCAGTAACAGTCCACTACCAAGATACCACAAAGCAGTACAAAATAACACAGATGGATAACAGGTTCACAGTGCTGCAATTACTGTGTGGCACAATAAAATGTGTCTGACTTGATGGCACACACACACACACACAAACACTCTACAGGTAATGCACAGCAAATTGAAAACTTCAGTAACATAACCAAATATTTTAAACAAACTGAAATTATGTACTGCACCACAACAATCAGCAAAAAAAAGTCAAAAATTACTGAAAATGTTGCAGTGTGTACATGAACACAGTTATACAACAAAAATATAACCAAAACAGTTAAAGACTGCCTTTCTCCCTGTAATCTACCTCCACCACAGATACGCCCCTCCCCCAAGCACTCTTATTTATTGAAATCTTGGATGACACCTGTGAGCTGATGCTTGTTGAAAGGTTCCACGTCAGATACAACACAAGAAGACATAATATAGTTACAGTAAATTATACATACTGAGTACAAAAAAAATTCAATGATACATGGATTGCAATGACAAACAGTTACACAAATTGTGCTAAGGCATAGTACATGGCATGCCAGCATCTTGTGGAAGACAGAGGCAGAGGCAGACTGTTAGGGTGAGGTAGGGAGGGGCAGTGGGAGCTGGGATAGGAAGGGCAGGAGGAAAGAAAAGAGCCACTTCAACAGTGTCTGTCAGTACACAGACTGAATGTTCTAAATTATCATTCAAAATCCACACAAAAACAATAAAACACTCAATGATATGAGCACAGGTGGGTTTCCTACAAACGATGTACCAAATTTTGAGCAAAAAAAAAAGGCATAGAAAGGCTTTTTGAATGGTTTTTACAGGGTTTGAATCTCAGAGCTCTGAGAACAAACTGTCTCCAGCTATCACCACACACACACACCACAGAACTGAGGCTGTGCAGAACGATGTAGAGCCCATGTGACCTGCAATTCCATGAATCACTGCAAAATTCACCTCTGAGTTTATCAACAAGGCGAAGTGATGCAAAGTTACATTAATTTCAATGTACTTCGCATTAAAATTGGTGTAGAAGTGGTTGTGGAAAGGTGGAGTGATGCAAAGTCACTGTTTCAAATGGACTTCGAAATCCTAATTATAAGGTGGAGTACTCACAGGGTGGGATGAGGTGGAATGCTATGAGCGTTGTGGCCAAGGACTCAAAGGCACACCCCCAATGCCTGTTAGTCTCTGCAGGGTGGGGGTGGGGGTTTGACGTTCTTTCAATACTTCACTGCCATTCCTATTATGCATCTTTCTAACTCCTGATTATGAATGCCAATACCAGCAAGCAAACATTCGGCACTGACAAATGCTTGTTTTAACCAGATCTTGTTTATACTGTTCATTCAGACTTATGTTCAAATTTTTAGTTCTTTCATTTGTGTTCTAATTCTTTTTGCTGGGCATTTCTTTTCTTCTTCTGCTCTGAGGAGTAACTACTATGACCCCCTTCAAGACAACCTTAAGTGCGTCCCACCTAACTGCTTGAGTTGTCCTTCCTTCTGCGTTATTTATCAGGTACTCCATAATGGAGCTTTCTACCATGTTTCTAAATGTTAAAGAGTTAAGCTGGCCTACATTTGCTCTCCATGTAGAATTCCAAAGGGTTATTGTCACTTCTATCTCCAGCAGAACTGGGGCATGATCTGATGTGGTCATCTACAGAATCTGGCAATTTTTAACTGTGCAGCCATTCAGAATACATCAGGAACATGTGAATATGAAAATAACCATTGTGCCTATCCAAACAGCATGTGAAATACCTGACTGTCTGACGCATGAAATGCCATGCTTCCATTATTCCTAATTCCTCTTCTAATTTAGCTGTCAATTCTTGTGCCTGAGTTACTGTTGCTTGGTTTCCTCCCTGTCTTTCTAGGTTAGTAGAGAGTACTGTATTGAAATCTCGGACCTCCATGACATACAAGGTTTTGTGGTCTTGTATGGTATTCTGAATAACCCAATTCAAAAACTCTTTATTTTCTTTTTCTTCATTTGGTGTGTGTATGTTCAGGGCACTACACTTCCTATCTCTATATTCTCCCTGCAGGTGCATAAATCTTCCCTCCTAGTCCAGTTCCACTTGTTCAATGGTTAACCAGGCTCTCTTTATGTATAAGGATTGAAGTCTCCCTATGGTGGGGATGTGATGACCATGATGACACATGGTCCTCTGGGTCTCCTGCAAGTATGCAGTTGTGTCACCTGTTTTCCAATTTCTTACAGGATGCAAGCCCTCTACACTGGATTGTTTAGGCCTCTGACACTGTACATCACAATTTTACATGTGCCACATTAACCCCCTATAGAATATTTTTGATTTTCTTTTTCTTCTTTAACTTTGTTTTTATTTGTTTAAAACACATACAGAAAGTCACGTACAAATGTAAACACGCTGCACTACAGTGCTGTTAAAGAGTTCATTGTGTACTCTGGTTAACTTGATTGGCTTCATAGCTTTATGAACTCTCTGTTTTTGAGTTATTAGAGGTTGAGAGGTCCAGTTCTTCCAGCAAGTCAGTGACAGTGGACCATCTAAATTGTTATTTGTCTGTTTGGAGTGCCAGCAGGGCAGTAAGATGATCCATTCATCTGGAATCTCTAAGCCTGAGGAGGAAATTGGCTTGAGAAAGCGGCAAGGGGTTTAACCACTTACTGGCGATGGTTTTTACAGCTACAGTCATAAGTAATCGATATATGTAAGCCTCATGTTTTTGTATGGCCTTGTGAGTAAATGTTCCCAAAAACAGAGCCAAAAAGCCTGCCTGTGGTACTGTACAACAACTACACTTCAGTGACCTTGTGTACTCATTTTGCCCCTTACATTTGTTTCACCCTGGTCTAAATCTCTTCTGGTCTTATATCAAGAGTAAGTAATGCAGTGAAAAAGGTCTGTAATAACCCCTTCCTTTGTGTATTACCCAGTTTGCTGTGGGGTTTTGTGTCTGCTGCTCAAGGATGTTCCCCACAATGCAATACACTACCAAGCCATTGTAATTCTTTTCACTGCATTTTTTCCACCCTTTTACCTCCAATTCTCAAACCTCTCAAGGTCTGAGCCGCTGATCACCCGATCCAGTATTACTAGCCTATCGACCCTCTCCCCTTTTTCCACCAGCCTGAGTGAGCAGACAAGAATCGAATCTGAACATTCAAATCTCATACTGTTTTTTTAACACAACATTGTTCAACTGTCAATAATGAATTTCCCATTCTGCATCTCAGGAAGCGAAGAGAAGAGATGAGAAGAGAATATTGGAGCGAAGAATCCCAGGACAGAGTATTACCTGGGTGGAGTCTGAGTATCTGCATCAGAGGAGGAGAAGAACCTGGGAGTGATAATCACTAGTTCTCTGAAGCACTCCACACAGTGCAAGAAAGCAGCAGCAAAGGCAAGCAAGATGTTGGGATGCATATCTAGGATGCTCAGTAGTAGGAGAGAAGAGGTTATACTGCCCTTGTACGGGTCCCTTTTTAGGCCTCATCTAGAGTATGGGGTTCAGTACTGGTGCCCACACCTCAAAAAGGACATTAACCTGCTGAAGAAGGTCCAGATGAGGGCTACAAAGATAATAGTGGGTCAGCAGGCTAAGACATATGAGAAGAGGTTGAGGGCACTGAACATGTACTCCCTGGAAGACAGGCAAGAGAGGGGGGACATGATTGGGACCTTCAAGTACTTGAAAGGGATCAGCAAGATGGATAAGGAGAGTCTTCTTTAAGTTGAGTGACAACTCTAACACGGGGGGGCACAGTCTTAAACTGGAGGGTGGTAGAATTAGGAGGGAGGTCAGGAAGCACTTCTTTACAGACAGGCTGGTGGACAATTGAAACGCACTGCTGGAAGAGGTAATCTCATTGAAGACAGTGGGCAGCTTTAAGAGAGGCTGGGATAGGCATGGGGAAGGTAAGGATCATGGGTAGGGAGGATGGGAGGTGTGGGGAGGGAGGGCAGGGACAGTAGCTCAAGCTGTGTACCCTGCAATACGAGCAGACTAGATAGACCAAATAGCAGTCTTCTGCTGGCTTCTTCATATGTCCGTATGGCAGAGAAGAGAAGAGAAGAGAAGAGAAGAGAAGAGAAGAGAAGAGAAGAGAAGAGAAGAGAAGAGAAGAGAAGAGAAGAGAAGAGAAGAGAAGAGAAGAGAAGAGAAGAGAAGAGAAGAGAAGAGAAGAGGTGAGGTGAGGTGAGGTTAGTCAGGGGGCCACTGTGTATCCTGAACTGGTACTTCTGCTCAGTCTTTGCAGAGGAGGGAGGGAGCACAGACCACCATGGAGCAGCAGGAACAAAGTGGTAGGGGGAGGTGGAGACAAATCCATTTTAAGAGAAAAGAGCTCTGAAAGGAATTGCAGCTCTGAAAGTTAACAAGGCTATAGGACCGGACAGGATACACCCAAGACTACTAAAGCAACATAGGAAGGTGCTAGCTGCCCCACTGATGGCATTATTCAACCACTCACTGGAAACAGGCATGCTTCTGGAGGACTGGAGGACAGAAGACATGTTCCCTTTCCATAAAACGGCAGCAGGGAGGAGGATAGCAACTATAGGTAGGCAGCCTCACATTAGTTAAAGGAAAGGTTGGTAGAGTACCCTGAATCCTATGGGCTACCAGACCAAAGGCAGCATGGATTTGGGGGGGGGGGTTCTTCCAGATGAATCTGACTGATTTCTTCAACTGGGTATCCAGGGAAATAGATCAGGGGAAGGCAGTGGACATGGCCTATCTGGACTTTAGCAAGGCTTTTGACACTGCTTCACAGGAAGCTGATAAAAAATTGTGCAGCCTAAGGGTCAGATCCAAAGTGGTGAATTGGGTAACGAAATTGTTAATGGATAGGTGACAGAGGGTGATGGTAAATAGTGTGCACTCTAATGAGGAGGGAGGCATCACTGGGGTGCTAAAGGGCTGAGACCAATTCTCTTCAGTGTCTCCATAAGTGACATTGCAGAAGAACTGGAAGGGAAGGTATGCCTTTTTGCAGATGACACCAAAATCTCTAACAGGATGTGCATGCAGGAGAGGGTGGACAGAATGCGTAGGGACCTTGGGAAACACGAGGAGTGGTCAGCAGCATTGCAGTTGGGGTTCAATGCCATAAAGTGCAAAATCATACACCTATGGCATAGGAACCCAGGAGCTGAGTATAGGACGGGGGGAGGGGGTACTGATAGTCACTAAGCAGGAAAAGGACCTTGGGGCTGAAATATCTGGTGACCTCAAAGTGGTAAGGCAGTGCAACAAAGCAGACGATAGGGTTGGTGGGATGCTGGAATGCATAGGGAGAGTTATCTTCAACAAGAGGAGGGAAGTGCTATTGCCACTGTATTGGGCGCTTGAGAGGTCCCACCTGGAGTATTGTGTCCAGTTCTGGAGGCCACACCTCATAAGAAACATAGACAGGGTGCAGTCAGTCCAGAGGAAGGCAACTAGAATGGTGCAGGGGGTGCATCAAAAGTCCTCTGAAGAGAAATGAGGGATCTCAACATGTACACTCTGTAAGAGAGGAAAGTGAGATGGGACATGACAGGGACCTACAAGTAACTCATGGGGGTAAATAGGGTGCAGGAGGGGCATCTCTTGCAAATGAGAAAGCACCTGGACTAGAGGGCATGCAATGAAGCTGGAGGGGGAAGGTTAAGAAGGATATGAGGAAGTACTACTTCATTGAAAGAGTGGTGGACACCTGGAACAGATTACCAGCAAAAGTGGTGGAGCTGAAAACAGTAGGAAGATTCAACCGTGTAAAACCCTGTGTGGGGTAGATATAGAGGAATCCTAGTAAACAGGCAGGGAGTAGGGAGGATCACCAGAGACCAGTTAGGGTTTGCGGGGACAGACTAGGCAGGGACCATCTCAGCAGATTGGGTGGGTCAAGCGGTTCTTTTCTGCTGACAGATTCTATGTTTCTTTGTTTCACTGCCTAATTGGCTGTAGCCCAATGTTAAGTACCCAACATAAGTCTGTCCTTTCTGGGAAGAGCCCCTCCACCCAAGAGATTCCAGGTGAAAATGGGCAATAAAAGTTCCATTCCATTCATTTTTGTTTGAATTCCTCTAGTCCCGAAATAAACTCTTCTGGTTTCTCTGGCTGGTTGTCAAACTCTTACCAGCCAGCCCTCCCAATCCAATTGTCCAAAAGCCCTTTGTATTTCTGTTCCTTTACGTCAGTATACAGTGGAGCCAGCCACGATACAATGCAGTAACTTGCAGTAAGTGACGTGACAAAATACTGCAGTAAAAAAGGGCTTAATTGCCATTGAGCTACTGTGCACTGTTCACTGCAGTATACTGCAGCATTTTGTGATATCTGCACAATCACTGCATTGCATCCTGGCTGCCATTGTTGTAGCTATGCCATCTTAAGCCCCCCCCCCCTTTATTTTAGAAAGTTACTGACTTTCCCTGGCATCTTCTTGGACATTCTCAGCAATCTGGGGTCTGTCTCTGTTGCACATTGTTGCCATCTCTCTTCTGTTCTTGGACTGCTGACCCAGGTGACTTGAGCTGCTTGTGTATTTGAGGGGATCTGCTGCTTCTTTCTTGTCACCATTAGCGCCCATGGGGCTTGCATTTCCACTCACAGTTCTTGCTCCTCTCTCCATTAATTTTGCACCAATGGCCGTCCTCTATCTTCTGTTCTCCAGCTCCTTTATCTGTTGATTGCTGAAAATGTCATCCGTGCGTACATCCAGCTTTACCAAGTGTGCCTTAGCTTCTGTTAAGTTATCGAATGACTGCACCACCGAGTCCAGGAAAATTTTAAATGTGGCTGAGTATTCAAAACAAGTTTTTGTTCCTTGTGCCCTCAGTTCGTACATCACGAGGAACAGTTGCTTATGTCACTCCATTGTTGATGGTGCAAAATCAAGTTTGAAAAACAGTCTTTGATCACCAATGTGATCTTCTTTCAGTCTCAGGCCTTTCTTTGCACTTCTTTTACTTTGTAGTGATGGAAGGCAATGATCACTGAGTGTGGTTTTTCTTTTGGTTCAGTTGGGGGTGCTGCGAGACCATGTGTGCTCTTATTATATTGAGTTGGTACCCTGAGGCTAGATTTAGAACCTCATGAATAGAACTATCAATAAATGTCAGTATATTGCCTGTCTCAGTCTTTACCAGAATTCGGTGTTTTTGAATGTTAACTCCACAGGTCCTATTCTCTAAGTCCTTGATTTTCTGAATGACATACTGTAGACTTCTGTGTCATGAAGCTGTAGAATTACACCATTGTAGGTCTATATTAGGTCTACAGTCTCCGAGAGGTTGGTGACATGCGATTCCATGGCAGCTGTTCTTTCCTCTTGCAGACAGATATCCCCGCTATTGTCTGCAATGGCACTCTGAATCTTGATGAGCATGCCACCTAGTTGTTGGGGTTCAGTGCACAATTTCTTCAGTGTTATTGTGAAGGCTTCTTCCTTCTCCTCAAAGTCGATACAAACCATGGATTCTGACGACTTGGCTGTCCTCAAGAAGGGATTGCTTTGGCTCTGCAACCTCTCTACTTCCACAAGTTTCTGCTGTTTTAAAGCTCCAACCATGAGATCCTTCAGTCTTTGTCTCATAGTCACAGTGTACTGCAGTCCCATGCCTTTTTTAAATGGGTTTGTGCTGTTCTTGATGCAGGCTATGTTATATTTAAATTCAGCTAGAGGGAGCTCTTTGCACCTACATCTCCACTGAGCAGCGACATCACCAGGAGTCCTGATCTTGTGTTTTCACTGGAAACCAGAATATTTCTCTGCTACCTCCGTTCATGCTATGTTACGCAGAGTGCTCATTGTCATCACACTCTGTAGGTGCTGACTGTAAATATGGGCCCAGATATTCAAAAGGGTTGCACATGGTGCAACAGTGTTGGGCCATGCGCAACCCACTGATGCGCCCCGATGCGATATTCAAAAGGGAAAAGTGTGCGGCACAAATTCCAATGCACCGGAGCGCATCAGTAATGTATGCAGGCGCAGGTGGGGGGGGGGCGTGCCCATGCATACCCTGCACAGCCTGATTCAGCCCCGGATGTGCAGAGCCATGCATGCGCAACCCCTACCTGCGCCAGCACAAAGTTGATCCAAAGGAAAAAGGAACAACTGATGGCCACCCACAGGTAAGCTGCCGCATTGCAGGGCGCAACCCGGCAGCTGCCACCCGTGAGCTCCGGCTGCACCTGGCGGTGGCCCCCCCATGCCCGATCGTGGGCATTTGTATAAAAAAAGATGAATAATGTCCAATATCCCTGGTGGTCCAGTGGACCGCTGTGTACCCAATTGCGGGCATTTGCAATAAATAATGAAATAGATCCCCAAACTCCCTGGTGGTCCAGTGGACTGCTGACTGCCCAATCGTGGGCATTTGTAGTAAAAAAACAGACCTATGTCCAATATCCCTGGTGGTCCAGTGGACCACTGACTGCCCAATCGTGGGCATTTGTAGTAAAAAAACAGACGTATGTCCAATATCCCTGGTAGTCCAGTGGACTGCTGACTGCCCAATCGTGGGCATTTGTAGTAAAAAAACAGACGTATGTCCAATATCCCTGGTGGTCCAGTGGACTGCTGACTGCCCGATCGTGGGTATTTGTAGTAAAAAAACAGACCTATGTCCAATATCCCTGGTGGTCCAGTGGACCACTGACTGCCTGATTGTGGGCATTTGTATTAAAAAAAGTAATAATACCAATATCCCTGGTGGTCTAGGTACCCCCCTCCCCACCTGCCCACTGAGCCCCACCGCTCCCGCCCCCCCGGTCAGCTGGCGGGCGGCAGCACCCCACCCGCCTGCCGCCCTGCCGCCCGCTGACTGACACCATCGGTAGGGCTGTACGCCCATTGGTCCACAGCATTTATTTATTACAAGTGCCTTTGATCGGGCACACAGCGGTCCACTGGACCACCATGGATATTGGAGCATACTCTATTTTACTTCAGCCTGCGATCGGGCTGTGGAGCACATTGCCGGCTGCAGGGGCCGTTGGTTCCCGACGGCTACAGCTTGGTAGGGCGCCAGGTGCAAGTCGTCGGGGATCGGCGCACCTGCATGCAAATGGGGCCATAATGACATGCAAATGGCCCCATTTGCACCTTGCATACATTATGGCCCCATTTGCATGTCAGGTTTTGAATATCGCGGTTGCTGTGCATAGCGCACTGGAACTTGTGCTAGCGCATCCCCATGCTCCACTCTGGCCACTTGCGCTGGCGCAGTGCCACTGCGCCATGCACACTGCGGGTTGCCAGGGTGTGATATTCAATGCCGCTGAGCCATGGTGCAGCTCCGTTGAATATCGCCTAGTCCACACCCCTGTGAAGCCAAGTTGAGCTGTGCCCAAGCTTGCGCCACAGCCTGGCGCAGTTTGAATATCTGGGCCATGGAGTCAATTCCTTACTCTCTCAGTCTTTCACTTTGCTTGAAGAATATCTATACTTGGACAATTACTGTTATAAAAAAAAGCCCAAAAACTGAAAATAAATAAATAAAAAAAATTAAAGACTCCTGCATCAATACATCTTCAGTAATCCACATTTCAACAGTTTATTTTTCCAAAATAAACATTGCAGATGCTGCACTGGATTTAATCACAGGTAGTCTTGTACATTTTCATAGGGCCACCTACTGAATTACATATCTGATAAAAAAAAAAAAAGCAAAAAAATGGCTTTAAAAATACAGTGCTCGATTCTCAAAGCCCTGATATTGATGCAAGGTGCCTGCGCCAAACATCAATGACGTAAGTGGCACCTTCCATCAAAAATAGCCCCCTGAGCTATTCTCAAAGGCAACCTACATTAACTGCAGGCTGTCTGCCCCAAACAGGGCTTGCACCACCATGCACACCAAAATGGCTGTGACCTGGCTAGGGGGCATGTGGCAGATACAAGCTGCCACATCCCCGAAAATGGGATTCACTAAACACACCCAGAGGAAATTTTTCAAAGTACCCTTAGACCAGCAATGGCTGATCTAAGGGTACTTAGAACTGTCCTCTGGGAGGGCTGTGAGGGCTGTGCCAATGCACCCACCATCCCCAATACATATATGTACCATCCCCCCCTGCCCCAGTGGTGTAGTGGTCACTCATCCCGATCCCCGATACCACCCATCATCAATATATGTAGTAAGTCCCCTTCCCCAATGCTGCCCATGAAAAATATTTGTTTGAAAGCCCCTGTTCCATTCCCCCATGTCCCTGTTATTTAAGCAATAAGGTACGACAAGGTGTGAGTTATCGTGTAAGAATGTCACTCCTGGGGTGGTGTGCTTCCACCAACCCAGGAGTGATGTTCTTACACATTATAAAATGGGCAGAAAATTTCCTTTATTCTGATTGGCTGACAGCCTCTGTCAGCCATGTCCTTACCAGGACATATCTTCACAACTGGAACTACATGTGCCAAAGAGAATGCACCACACAGTAAAATCAATGCGTGCCACTGCTCTCCCACTACTTTAAGCACTGCTCAATTAGCATCTGATGGAACCAGGAGAGTGGTGGTAACCCTGCCATCAGCACAGAATCTCCCCTCCAAAGAAAAATACCTTACAAGTCCAGCTCTCACTCCCTCCCAATTCTCCACCGTCTCCAACAACACCCAGTTTATGCAAACCACAGTTACCGTTTTAAAGCTTTGTTTCACTCGGTGCCCATTTCCTTATCACAGCTCCGGGTCTTGGTTCCCTTAGCAACATGACTGCAGTACCACCCCCCACCTGTTAGAAATCTGAATTAATGAACAAAGAAATGCACCACATTATTGTAAGGTGAAAACTTTTTTTTTATTTTACCTCTGTGACAGTTGCGATCTCATAACTGTAAATCTACTCTCTACGGTGGCCAGCAAGGGGCAAGCTCGCTCCCACTCAAGGCAACAAATAATTGATTTAATGACAGAAAGCTTACATACAAATAATAGTAAGCAATAGTTTCTCATTCTTGGGAGGGGACAGGGGATGGAAAACAAAATATGGGACACGAGTGCTCAGACTGCTACAACGTCAGGTAAGCAGCGACAGCCCGTGGCTTTCAAACGCAGCTTCAAACCCAGTCATCCTCCCTGATCGATTGAGTGTGGCAGCACCTCAGAAATATAACAGGAGACCCGATCCTTGTCATTATTTTTTTTTCATGCACTTGATAAAAAAAAAAAATTCACTACTGCCGATCAGCGGGATGTACTGTTTAAAAAACATTAAGAATAGTGGCTGCAATGGGACACGCTTGCTCTCAAAGCAACTAGATGGTGGCTGTGAGACAAACGCCCTTTGTCAGGTTAGTAGGAACTAAAGAGACAAGCAAAAGATTTTATTAAGGGGTTGTAAAGCCACTAAAACCAGCAATGATGGACAAATGACCTCAAGAATATATATATGGAACTCTCTACTGCTGTTGAAACAGTTGTAGAACTACTACAGCTGGGGGACTATTTTTATTATTTCATCTATTAAACTTCTTGTTTTGTATTTTTAACTTTTTGCTTTTTTTTCTTCTTTTAAAAAACAAAAAAAATACTTGGGGGCCCATTTTATAAGTGCAATAAGACACTCGGAGCTGTGGGTTATGGCCTGATAAGAGCACTTCCCAGATGCTAAAGGCACTAGGCGCAAGTGTCTCGTGCCTCATAACGCACCTGGGGCATGCTCTTATCAGGCCATAACACACACCTTGTCATGTCCTATTGCTGGCATAACACTCACCTTGGAGTGCCTTACTGCAATTATACAATGGCTCGATGTTATACAAAATAAAAAAATATTTAAAAAATGTTTTAGTAGATGTTTAGTGTGGCAATATATCTTTGAGTGGGCTTTTTCATCATCTGCCAAATCCATACAGTGATGCTATTGTGTAATAACATCACTGTCTCAGGCACACACTGACCAATGAGAGTCCAGGAAATGTTCTTGCCATTGTATAATAATACATGTATGCAAGCCCCCTTCCCCAATGCCACCCATTATTGATATTTGTGTGAAAGTCACCTTTCCCCCTCCCCAATACCACCCCTTGCTGTGCAAATGACAACTCATCCATGCCTGATGGTCTAGTGGCCCCACCCCAGCAAGAAGTGCCCACCACACCGCCCCCCATTCTAAACCCAGAGCCAGCAACTGGCACAGCCCTCCACTCACCACCATGGCCGACTGCCAACTGACATGTCAGTGAACGAGTACTGTATAGTACAGTAAACGCAATGGCACAGATATTCAAAAGGGTTGCACTATGCACAACATGAATGCGCCAACGCAAGTCCGAAAATGCGCCATTTTGCGATATTCAGCGGGAGGCAGATGCACCCCCCCCAAATCACAATTTGCAACAGCGCAATGGTAATGAATGCATGTGCAACTGAAGGGAGAGGAACCATGCATAAATGGTGCAGTGTGATATTCAACAACATGCGCTACGCGCAATAGCGGAGCAAACAGAAGTTGCGCGATAGCTGAAATGATCCAAAATAAAAAGGAACAAGAAAGAGGCACAAGAACGCTACAGGGAAGCCACATGTTGGTGAACTGCAGGCAGCCACACAGGTATACAGAATCTATGAAGAGGACAGGGCAGGAGCAGGACAGAGCCCCTGGAACCACCAGGAACAGGGAAGGTGTGGGGAGCCTGTGCCACAGCGCAGGACAAAATTTGTAAGTGCCACACAGCACTGAGGGCACAGACAGTGGGCAGTACGGCCACTACAGGGAGGTGTTCCCGGTGCAGGGGGAGTAGCAGTAAAGACAGCGGGGACAGTAAAACAGCTGCTGGGGGTTACACAAGCCAGGAATATGGCCAGTGCCACCATCAGATGGAGGCAGTTATGAGGGGGGTGAGAAGGCAGGCAGTAGGGGGGCACAGCCGTGGAAGGGCCCGTCAGCGGTATGCCACCAACAGGCAGTACCGAGCCTGCACCAGCTTCAAGCTGTACACTGATACTGAGATTGTGGGCTGGTACTGCCTGAACCAGGTGATCCTGAGGTGGCTCTGCGAGCTGTGCAGTGATGTGATGCAGGCAACAACATGACAGAGCCATGCTCTGTCAGTGGAAACCAAAGTGACAGCTGTCACGTGCCTGCTCACCACGGGTACCTTCCAGAGACCAACAGGGGACATGACAGACATAACCCAGTCGGCCGCGTCACACCTTCTCACCTAACTCCTCAGTGCACTGCTGCCACATGCTGCGGAGTACGTCCATTTCCCCAGCACACTGGCAGAGCACACAGCAAACATACAGGAGTTCCACAGGGTAGCACGTGTGCCTGGTGTGCTCGGGGCAATAGACTGCACCCATGTGGCCATCTGCACACCACCTGGCCCTGAAGGGGCTGCATACATAAATCAGAAGGGGTATGCAAGCATCAACTGCCAGGTGGTGTGCAATGCCAGGGGGCGCATAATCAATGTCTGTGCCACGCACCCTGGGGGAGCACATGATGCCTTCATCTGGCACCAGTCTGCACTGTGCCACAGGTTCAAGAGTGGGGACATCCCCACTGGCCACCTAGTGGGTGAGTATGCAAATCACACAGAAAGACATGGAGCTTGGGAGGGGCATAGTCAGAGGTGACATGGTTACTGGCCTAGATGGCCACCTGGAACACCCTCGATGGCACAACACCGCATGCTGCCAGCAACCCACTCTTCTTGTGGGGTTAGGCATTGCACAGCCAGCTGTCCCCCACCAGTCGCAGCCCGTGCTGCCCTGATGGTAGCCACCTTGTCCTTAATCCTCTGCCTGTCCATCCCATCTTCTTTTTGCACTCCTGCATGGATCACTGGTGGCTGCCATGCAGGTTGATGGCACGCGCCACCTCTTCCCATGCAGCAGCATGGGCCTGTGGTGTTCCCCACTGTCTGCTGAGCAGCAGCTCCTGGTCAAGGTAGGCCTCAAACAGGGCATCTGTTTCTGCCTTGGTAAAGTTAGGCCTCCTCTTCCTCCCATGTCTCTGTTCCTCTTCCTCCACCTCACGATCACTCATTTTTGATCCTGTGGAAATGACAGGTGTTACCTGTGACTATGCAGTCCCGTGCATGTCCCACACACCACAGTCCACACTCCTAAACAGCATGCAACTCACCACAATAGACTGCAATAACAGACTATGGCCACTGCAGCCCAATGTCGCATTTTTATAATGCAACGCATGCAAATGAGGCGAGGCACAATTTTAAGTGGATGCTAATGCAGTATCTGTGCCATTGAATAGCTGATTAGCTGATTTGCATATGCCGGCTGACAATTGCGCTGTTGCGCTTTGCGCAATTGTGTTGAACATGCTCAGGCAAGGGCGCATTTCTGTGACATGTGCAGTGGACAAGAATGGCGCATGCCCAAGGTGCTGACGTCGATGTCTGCCACGCTGCTGACGTGCTGTGCACAGGATGCAATGCAGGGCATGGCCCCCATTGTGCTAGTGGCACTACTGTACTGTTCACATGTATGGCACTCTGGCACTGGGGTGCCGTAGGTGCACTGGGGCCACAGCGCGGTAGACCGCTACAGGAAGTGGCACACAGGCACCCTACCATGCTACACGCGGTGAGTACCAATCACGCTGTGGCAGTCCATGTGCAAGAGACCCCTGACCCTGTGCCGACCTTTGACCCTAGGCATCATGTGTCCGCATGGGTGCATCTCTATCATGCTGTTCAGTGACAGCGTGATGGGGAATGACAGTGCAGTATCGCGTAGTATCCGCACATGGTGAACGTGCACTACAGAGCACCATTTTGACACTAAAACAGTACAGGATGGCACAGAGATGGGTGCCCATCTGGAGCCAACTGGAACTGGCCAATCTGGACAAATTAGTGGAGCCCCATGCCACTGCTGTATTTGGGGAGGCACCCCCGGACAGGGCCAGAAGTGCAGTGTGGGAGGAGGTGGCCCTGGAGGAGGCCACAGGCATGGAGAGGACCGCGGAGCAGTGCAGGCACCACTATGGTGACATGCAGCACTGGGACCCAGAAGGGCTTGCCCATCTGTGGGCACATGCCAGGAGGGGCATGATGCCATGGCCAGGTAGGTGCCCCATTCATACACTGTTAATGTCCATACGGGTATCACAGTGGCATATGTCCAGCACATAGGGGGGCCATCCAGTGTTGGCCGTGGTGGTGGTATCAGGGTGGGGGGAGGACGGGTATGACTGTATGGGATTGCACACACATGGGAGCAGGGGGACTCTGCTACCAGATTGTACTGATGTTCATCTCTCCATGTTTGCACCCTAGGCCCAGAGGAGCGCCGGCGAGTGAGGGAGGGGAGGCTGCGCCGTGATCAACAGCAGGCCGAGAGGGTGGCTGGACAAGACAGGCACAGGGACCAGCCTGATGATGGTGAGTGCCTTATATCCATGATTATTATTGCATGCTGTGTAACAGGGCGGACAGAGGGGCATGGCCACCATCCATTGACACCACTGCCATGCACGCAACTTAGTACAGTCAGCACTGTCCAGTGGCACTGCATGTCTGGGATTACATCAATGGTGGTCCATGCGTGCACCAGGTACATGGCTGTGCCACTGCCTTCGCACCACATAGCCATGTCACTGAACAGCCACGGTGGTGCTGTGCCGGACTTTGCCAGTGGGTGTGTGCAGCAGTCCACATGGCTGTGTGCGCATGGTTGGGCAGGTCTTGTGGACGCGATCACTGTGGGTGGTCACACACCATCACAGAGGCTTGTCCCATGGCTGTATGCCATGCACAGTGGGTGGGCTGCATGGGGCTGTGCATTCACACCTATTGACTCTGCTCCCTTGTGCTAGGTGGACAGCTGTTGCAGGATATCAGAGTGGTTCTGCAGGAGATCCTTCATGTTGCCATTGCATCACTGGAAATACTAGAAAGGATCGACAGGCTGGGTGTCAGATGGCGTCATGGCGGGAGGAGCAGCTGGAGAGGGGAGTGGAACTCCCGCTGAGCTTACCGATGCCCCTGATTTCCCCTACCCCCCCTGGACCCACCCTTACACCCTCCTTCCCTCTGCTATTTGTTCACCCTGCCCCTACCCACCCCCACCTTGTTTGTGGCCCTCATCCAAACTTTTGTAAATAGTTTATTTGCATATAGTCATGTTTGCTGTTTTTCAATGCATTTGCTTTGATATGCCTACTGTGGTGGTCTCTGATTTGCAGCGGGCTTTAGGTGCTCAGCTGCAGTGGTGTGCATGGTGTCAGGGGTGATGCAGTCATGTGCATGTGTGTGTGTGTGTCCGTGGGGAAGTGAGTATGGTGTGGGAGTAGCTATCCATCACTGTCTGTGGTGTGTGTGTTGTTCCCTGTGCACTGGATGACTGTGTTCAGTGGTCCACGGTACATGCTCTGTGTCCATGGTGCACCTGTCAGACCATCCATGGCCTGTGCAGCTGACACCCTTGCATGTCGGTGACCTGCACAGTCCACTGGCATGTCAGTGGTGGTTGTCCATGCTGGATGGCCACTGTACCTGGCACAATGCTGGGTTGCCTCCTGTCACTGGTGTGGTGCATGTCTGCCTCAGGTGACACTGTGGCCTCCGCTGTTGTTGTCCCACCTTCATGCTGTCACTTGTGTGTGTCGCAGGAGATGTGCACCACTGTCTGTCACTTGTGCTCCGGGTGCATGCTAGTGGGGTACAGATCCATGGTGCCTGCGCAGGGTGGCTGGCACTCCTGTGCCATGGAGGGGTGATGGACATGTGTACATGGTTTCTGTGGCCACACACACTGGGGGCTTGGTTGCCCTGCTACTGTGTCCCTGTGTTGGTGTGCCCTTGGGTATGGGTGAGTTTTTGTCCCTGTACTGTGTTGCATCCTGTGTGGCGCATGCTTCCATACACCACTGTGGGTGTCTGCGCTGTCTGTTGTGGCCAGTGCTGGGTCAGGGTGTGTCCTTGGGAGGGTGTGCAGGGTGCTGTACCACTGGTGGTGGGGTCCGGGGCATGCCCTGTCACGTGTGGGGTACCTCGTGTGCCGATGCATGGTTAGTCTCTCAGCTGTACCACGGGGAGACATGCGTGGTGGCACTGTGTATGCAGTCGTTGCATCACTGTGTGCTGCCACCCAGTGACGGGTGCTCATGGTGGGGCTCCCTTGCATGGTTCTGTGGTGAACAGGGTTGCATTGTCACAGTGGGGGTGGTGGCATGCATGGGGTGTCTTGCACTAGTGGACGCTGCTCCTGGGCAGGGTGTGTGGGGATCACGGTGCAGGGTGTGCTCTGCATTGGTGGGATGATGTGGCATGGGGTGGTTGGCCCTCCTTGTGTGCCGGTCACAGCTTGCCAGGGGGTGTGCTGGGGCACCATGCCCCGGCTGTGGGTTTGTTGCTGGTATCCATGGGCCGGTGGTTATTCCAGCTGTCTACCAGTTGTGCAGTGCATGGGGTGTGAGGGGCGATGTCTGTTCTGCTGTGTGCTCCTCTGCCCATGTGTGGCATGGGTGGTGGGCCCATGCATCCTGTCCCTGCACATCCCTGGTTGTGCTGTTGCACTGCTGTCCTGCTCCACTCAGCATCCCTGGTTGTACTATGGTGCATCTGAACTGCTCCACTGAGCATCCATGGTTGCACTATGGTGCATCTGGACTGCACAACTGCACATCCCTACATCCTGTCCCTGCGCATCCCTGGTTGTGCTGTTGCACTGCTGCCCTGCTCAACTGAGCATCCCTGGTTGCACTATGGCGCATCTGGGACTGCACAACTGCACATCCCTGGTTGCGCTATGGTGCAGGTAGCACGATATTCAGTTGTATTCCACAGGCGCATCTTGACCTGTGCAGTTTTTGAAAATCGCGCTTCTTGCGCATGGGCACAGTGGACTTGCGCTTGCTCCTGCTGTTGTGCACTTTTTGAACACAGTTTGAATATCTGGGCCAATGAGTATGTACTTTATTATACAGTCCAAGCTCACTGACAGGTCAGTCAGCAGCTAGTCATGGTGGTGAGAGGAGGGCTGTGCCAGTTGCTGGCTCGGGGTATAGGAGTTGGGGGTGGCAGGGGTGATGGGAACTTCCTGCTGGGGTGGGGGCCATTAGACCACCAGGCATTGGTGACTATTAATTTGCACATCAAGGAGCAGTATCAGGTACTGGGAAGGGGGGAAGGTGGCATTCACACAACTATCAATAACTGGCAGCATCAGGGAAGGGGGCTTTCATACTTATGTTAATAACAGGTGCCACTAGGGATGGAGAAGGGGGCTTTAATACACAATATATTAAAGGGCGGGGGAAGGGGCTTTATTACAACTCATAATAACCTGCGGCATCATGGATGGGAAAGGAGGAGCCCATACATATATGGGATTGGGGTGGCATTGGGATGGGGGCTGTCATACACACATTAGTAATGGGCGGCTGCAGGGAAGGGGATGGGGGAGTTCTTACACATCTGGATCATGGGTGGCATCGGGGATGGGGGCACTATCCCACTGGGGTCGGGATGTTGGGGTACGATATCAGTGGACAAGGAGTGCAAGACCACTAGTCTTTGGTGGGGGGAGCCTGTGACAAATCTCTCCCATGTGCCTTGTGTTTTTCGCATGGGAAAGGTTGCGGCAACTGTGGGGACTTAGGCACCACAATCCCTCCTGTACCAGAATCTGGTGAAGGATCCTTGGCACATCAGGCTGCAGTGCAAGCTGTTGTTTGCTGCAGCTTGTGCCAATCCTAGTCCATTATAAGAATCAGGTCTACAATCTTTTTTAACAATTTCAGTGATGCGGGGCAATGAAAGGCAGAGTTGACATGGAATTTCTATCAGTTTCCTATTCATTGCACATTATACTTCAATTTATCTTAGACAAATAATTTGTTGTGAACCCCCCCCACCCACAATATATCCATTACACTCTTGGGGGTTCTGCTAAAGGTTAATACTGAAACCACAACACATGCTTGCTTGTTGCAATTGTGTCTGCTGTTCCTCCCCATTTCCCATTGTCACATCTGGAAATGAGTCTCTTATCAGCATGCATATCCTGGGTACCAACTTTTAAATACTGTCATTTACTCATAGGCCCAGATATTCAAAGGGGCTGCGTCTGGCACAATGGGGTTGCACCGGTGCAACCTCACATTGTGCCCTGGTGGGATATTCAGAAGGCTGCCTGGCGCAGTGTGAATCCTGATGCACCGGGGTGCAATGATAATGTATGCAGCACAGATGCAGGGGGTGTGCACATGCATATGTGGCACATCCCAATATTCAGCCCGGGATGTGCGGCGCATATATTGATGCACCCCTGCACTGTGCCACATAGGGGAGCTCAAAGTTGAACCCCTGCAGAGTAGAAGCAACACCTGGTCACCCACAGGTAGGCTACTGTATTGCAGGGTGCAACACAGCAGCCCAGCTGTGGGTGGCACCCGCCAGCCCAGAACACCGTCTGCAAGGGCACACATCCCAGGCAATCTAGTGGACCCCTGCCCGAAGCCACAATCATGCGGTAAACGTAGCTAAAGATGGCTCTGGCTGTCTAGTGGCCCCCCATCCTCAATTCCCCAATGGGTATGCAACATGTTGATCCCTGGTGGACTAGTGGTCCCTCCTCCCATCTGAGTCCCTGATGCCTTGATGTATGCCAATATGACCACCCTGGTGTCCTAGAAGAAACCCCCCCCCCCGCTTGTTGCCATGATCGCGGAACCATCCCATATCACAATGCCCTGGTGATCCAGTGGCACCCACCCACCCACACGAACCCTTGCCCACCCCCGCTCCCCCATCATCAGCGGGCAGCTGCATCCCACTCCGCACACCACCCGCCGCCTACCGAATGACAGGTTCAGTATGGGCTTGCAGGTCATATTGTATTAGATGGTCCCAAATATGTGAATGGAGTCATTCACAGATCTGGAACTGTCTAGTACAGTATGCCCTACAGGCCCATTGGTCCACATTGGGGACCAATGGCGTACAGCCCTTACCGTACATGTCATTTGGTGGGTGGCCAGGCAGTGTGTGGTTGGGATGCAGCCACCCATTGATGACAGAGGGGGGACCGGGATGGGCAAGGGGTTCTGTGTGGGTGGGGTGGGGAGTGCCACTGGATCATCAGGGAGTTGTGATATGGGATGGGTCTGTGATCGCAGCAGCAGGGGGGTTCTACTAGACCACCAGGGTGGGCATATTGGCATACATTGGGGCATCAGGCACTCGGGTGGGAGGGGGGACCACTAGTCCACCAGGGATCAACATGTTGCATACCTATCGGGGAATCAGGGATGGGGGGCCACTAGACTACCAGGGCTATCTTTCGCTACATCTACCCGCGATCGCTGCTATGGGGCGGGGGTTGCCCCAGGATCCCCACAGCACATGTCATGTTGTGCAAGTCGCCAGCCTGCTATGTGCAAGGCATGCAAATGGGGCCATAATTACATGCAAATGGCCCCATTTGCTCCTTGCATATCTTATGGTCTCATTTACATGCCCCCTGCTGAATATCGTGGGTAATGCACCTAGCGCAACTGCACTTGCTCTGGCGCATCCAGTGCTTCCTATCAGTGGCATGTGCCAGCACAGTGCCACTGCGCCATGCTCAGTGTGTGCACTGCCAGTGCCATATTCAACGGTGCTGCTCCATGGTGCAGCACCGTTGACTATCACCTGGACCTGGCCCCGGTACATCACAGTTGCACTGCGCCCAGGCTTGCGCCACTGCTTGGTGCAGTCTGAATATCTCGGCCATAGTATTTATTTATTGCTATTATTGTTTCCCTGTATTGATTGTACTTACTCATGCCCTCTTCTCCCTGTAAACCTTTCTCTGGCACCTGGAAATAAGCTTTGTCTCAGCGTACCTCTCTCAGTCACTAGTTTCCAAATAAAATAAATACACGAATTAAGAAATAAAAAATATAGACTATCCCAATAAATGAACCACACAGCACAATAAACATGGCAGCCCTCAACCATTCATCCTGGTCTACTCTCCTGAAACCATGTTGTGCGTGTTGTAGCTGAAGTGTGGATAATCAGTGTGGTACCTGCATGTATTTCTGACCAATGTTATTGGTAGAGTCATCCTGGCAGGCTATAATATGGAGCAGGAATGTTTTAAAACTTCAAAAACAAATAGCTTACCATAGGAGTAAACCAGAACAAAATTAAAAAATATGGCTTCTTTGTTAGCTTTTGATTGCTGTAAATAATTGTTTTCTTTTTTAGTAATAGCACTGCTGATTAAAAGAAAACCAAAAACACCCTGGCTATGCCATCCTGGAGACTGGGAATCAATTGTGACCCCAGAATCCCAGGGGCGTACTGGGGGCCTTGCACATCATACAGCTGAGAAACTCTGATTCCATGAAGGGTGGGCATGGATTACCTGGTGCTCATGCACCCCCTGATGGCCACAAAAGGAGCAGCACTTGTGTTGGCTGTAAAGTGTGAAGGTAGCCGCCTCTCATCCACCATCCCAACAGCAGAAAGGGTGCAGCTATAGTATGGTGAGGACTCCAATATTCAGAGACAAGACTGTGAAAAAAAGAGACACAACTGGGGCAAGTTGGAACATACATTGTAGAAGGAGAGAGAAAAAAATGGAGCAGGTCTCATGAGTGCTGATCTGGGGATCCACCAGCTGAACTCTCCAGCTAACTGGTACAGTATGATTGCCATACTTCCAATCCACATTACTTTTTATACTGCAGATCCTTTTGTGAGAAACATTTTAGATGGATCAACTGATCCAGGCACCTGAACTAGAACTAAAAGCAGATGCCTCCAATTAAGAAAGACCATTGGTAACATCAACATTCCTAGTGAATTCCGTGGCAGCCAGTTAAGTGGAGTAAGGTAACCTTCTAATTGTCTTTTATTTCTATTTCAGGTTAGAACACTGGCCAAATAATAGCAAAGTGTCAGTAATGGAAATGCAGCTTTTGGTTTGATTGAGCTGCCCCTGATTCAAGGGTTACGGCTTTGAAGTTTTGAAGAGATGGTAATGGAACTGATACATGCAACTCCATTTGGTCTTCTGCTTCAATATAAATCCTTTTTAGGCATCAAAATGTGACTATTTATGTTTGAAGTTGTGTGAATCTGTGTAAGTAGCGAACTTTTTCCAATGACTCTTACTCTCAAGTAGATATTTCAGCTCTGATTTAACCAGGTTTGAGTCACTGAATTGCAATAGCTGATTGATGTTTTTATCCTTAAAGCATGAATTTCACTTGTAACCTGCAGACAACCAAGAAACAGACAATGGATTGAGCAGCATTTTGAGGCTTCAGTGTTGATCACTGAAGCAGTGGTATTTATTGATTAGCCTTGGGTCACGTGCAGTTCAGTTTTTCCAATCTTAGGAAAAATGATCTCTGGTAGTCTAGTCTAATGGAACCCCCTTCCTCCTGATATTCTCTCATTATGGTATACGTCATACTATCCATGGTAGTCTAATGGACCCCATTCTGGTCCTTGTGTGCCATGCCCACCACCCTCCTCCATCAGCAATGATGACAGCAACCGGCACAGACTCACTTTTTTACCTCCACATCTGAAACACAGAAACACTGAATTTGTCAACTGATAAGGATCACTAGGCCCACCTAGTCTGCACATTTTTCTCTGCTTGTAGCATCCTCGAAGAACATACCTGATCTCTGGCTATCCCGCCCTCACTTTCCTACCAAGATTCCTGTGTGCCTGTCCCATGCATGCTTGAGTCCTTCCACTGTTACTGGCCCACAACTTCTGCTGAAAGACTGTTCCAGGCATCTACAACCCTTTCAGTGAAGAAGCACTTCCTCACATCTGTCCTAAATTCCTCCCTCCCAGGTTCATTGTAGGCTCCCTCGTTCACGTGTACCTTCTCCTCTGAAAAATACTCCCCTCCTGTATTTTATTCATTCCCATGAGGTATTTATAGATCTCTATCATGTCCCCTCTTCCTCCCTCCTCTCTTCCAGGATGTACATATTGATATCCCTCAGTCTCACTTCATAAGGCTTTTGATGCAGACCCTGCACCATTTTAGTTGCCCTCCACTGAACAGCCTCTGCCCTATCTCTCTTCTTCCTGAGATGGGGTCTCCAGAATTGGACATAGTACTCCAGAGGAAGGAGTCTCACCAATGATCTATGCAGTGGTATTCCCCACCTCTCCCTTCTGCTGGTGATATCCCACCTCAGGCCCCCAAGCATCCTACTGGCCCTATCTACTGCCTTGTTGAATTGCATTGCCACCTTGAGGCCATCAGGCATGATTACCCTAAGGTCCCTTTCCTGTTTAGTTACTATTAGTACCATTCCACCAATTCTCCCTTTGGGTTTCTGTGCCTAATGATTTTGCACTTGTTTGCATTGATAGCCTGCTGCCATACTTTTCACCACTCTTTGAGTTTCCTCAGGTCTCTGCATATTCTTTTCTCCACCTTTGGAGTGTCTACCCTATTGCAGATTTTGGTGTCATCTGTGAAGAGGTATACCTTCCTTTCCAACTCTTCTGCTATGTCACTTGTAAAGACATTAAAGACAGTACTTATCCCTGCGGTACCCTGCTGGTCACTCTCTCCTCCCCAGAGTGAGTGCTATTTGCAACCACCCTCTGCCGCCAATCCATCAACCCCAACCCCCTAGAGTGTCCACCCTATTGCAGATTTTGGTGTCATCCGCAAAGAGGCAGACCTTCCCTTCCAGCTCCTCTGTAATGTCACTTATAAAGACATTAAAGAAAACTAGTCCCAGCACTGATCCCTTAGACACCCTGCTGGTCACCCTCCCATCCTTGGAGTGAACTCCATTCACCACCACCCTCTGTCACCTATCACCTAACCAATTTGTTATCCAGTTTGCCACCTTTGGATCCACTCCTAAGTTACCTAGCTTGCTTACTAGTCTCCTATTTGGAAAGGTGTTCATTATCATCATCAATTTATTGGAAAGCAAAATTGAGAGAAGATCTCTCTTTTAAAATTGTATCCATCAGAATAAAACATACAGTGTTGAAAGCCTTACTGAAATCTAGGTAGGCCATGTCCACCACTCTAACCCTGATCTAAATCCTTTGCCACCCAGTCAAACAAATCTATCAATTTCATTCGATATGACCCCCTCCCCCCAATGAAACCATGCTGCCTCAGGCCTTATATTCCAGTGGATTCAAGATAGTCTACAATCCCTTCCTTCACCAGTGATTCCATCAGTTTTCCCACCACAGATGTCAGGCTTACTAACCTATACTTGCCAGTCTCCTCCCTGCTACCACTCTTGAGTAGTGGGACAACATCTGCCTTACTCCAGTCCTCCACTCTTTTTCCAGTGAACTGTTTAATAGGACTGTCAGAGGTGGTGTCAGTATTTCCCTGAGCTCCCTCAATACCCTTGGATGCACCCCATCTGGCATCATTGCTTTGTTCACCTTCAGATTAGCAAGTCTCTTCAGGTTTCTCGCCCCTCCAAAAAAGAATTAATGTCCACCCCTCCCTCCAAAGCTTCTGTAATAAGAAGACACTTTTCCTCTTAGTGGTCAACATCAGCATTCTGGGCTTGGGATGCCCATCTAGCTAACTAGCATCACAAGTGGCTCTCCATCTGCAGTACTATTGGGCCACTGTGTGGTGAATAGGGGATGTGGACATGTTTACTGCCATCCATTACTTTTGGAAAGACTGAATGAATTCAACATCAATATGTAGATAAGTATGGGGAAGAATATATTTTCAATTGCAAGGTCTAGAAACATTTTTTTAACTGAAAGTTTTGGTTTTGTAAAATAAAATCTCAACATCAGAAACTGCCCAAATCTATCTGAAGTCATGGAAAGCCTAAACTTTCACTCCTGCCACCAGGTTTCATAATGCCTTTGCCAATTGTCATGTATTACCTGTGACCATGCAAAATACAGCTGACAGTCAGAAAGGAAGAACTGGCACATGGCCCAAGAGCTCAGCGGCAGTTTTGCAGATCACATTTCTAGCAAGCAGGGTCTAGGAACGAACCTAGGTTATCAGAGGGCCAGCGGGGAGAGGAGGCTTGTGTTCCTCAGTTCTACACCTAGACCTGGGTGACCATGGGTTGCAGTCAGTGTGGCTGGAAAATGAGCATGAACCAGGAGGGATGACCATGTAGACATTGCTGCATCAGGCCAGCAGAGAGCTGATGGCTTCACATCATCCACTGGGGCGATGGGAGTAAACCAGTGGAAAAAGAAGCCAATGATAAAGTAGGTAATGTCCTACCCTGTCCTCCATGGCCACCTTTGATTCCCCCCTTTTCTACCTTCTATGGAAGCCCAAAGGATACCATTATCACTGCTTCCTGCTGAGCTGCTGAAAGGCAGGCAAATGCCTCTAGAGGTAAGCTGAGGGGGTGCTGGAGCTGCTGTAAGAGGTTGGCACTCCAGAATGGAGTGCAGTAGGATGGGTCCCAAGGCTGGGCAGGCAGAACTGCAGAGGCTGAACAAGGTCCCAGTTGAATAGGCAAGGCACCAAAACAGAATTTATAAAAGAAAGAAAAGAACTGGTACAGCAATGAGATTATTGCATTGCATTCTAGGAGATGTAATACACAAGAAACATCAGGTTTAGAGGTCAGACTAAAGACTTCAAAGGAAACATTTCCAAATATAGCCCACATTAAATGTTGGGGTGTTAGGTAACTGCCTGTTGGATTATTTAAAATATACTTACAAAGACACATACCAACACAACTCATGATGTGCGACGACCATCCTTCATCATACCATACTAATTTCAAATCTAACAAAAACAAATCTGACAGTGGGAGCATTTGTGTGCTCCTACATCAGTTTTATTTTGGTCCTTTCTGAGCCAAACATTACAAAATTACTTGCACAGCGAGCAGTGCAGGCTACAGAAAGACGCCCACTATCTAGCCCAAGTATCCCTTGGGAAAGATATCATTGTCTTTATACTGTGTCTATGGCAATGTCTTTTCATGCACAAAAATATAAGCTTTTTAATACATACCACACAAGTGGTGACTCAATTGGGTAAATAAATCAGGTTATTTTAGGACAGATATTTATTTTCACTTAGAAAACATTATTTCACTTAGCACATGTTATTTCACTTAGAACATGTCATTTCCATTTAAAATCTGGAAATAGAACACAGAGAACACTGGAAGCGATAAAGAGTTTACAATGGGAAGAAAAGCAGTTTTAAGCCAAAACTAGGTAAAACACTAATAAGAGCATGGCATGGAATATATCAAATGAATAATGTGTTGCAGTACAACACCACATTTATCTGCACACATGAGTGGTAAGACCGTCATAAATAACTTGTCTCTTCACCACTTGTGAGTTATGGATCTTACAACAAAGTAGTGTAAATAAATGTGTTATTCCATTGCAACCCATTATATATTCCTTATACATATAATGGACAGACAACTGGAAATTTAAATGTATTCTTAGTAGGAGGGCACAGATTGGTTTTGTTTCATCTGTGGAATTTATCCCTCTTCAGGCATACAGTACTGTAACTTTAAGGGTGCATACATTTATCTGATGTTTCAGTTGAAGCAAGTAATTTGGTGTATAATATTGTACGAAGATTCTTTTATTGAATAAACTCTTATTCCTCCAAGGTGCTCTTTCAAGGTAGCAATACAAAAATAACTTGTTATGATAGCAAATGCACTATGAAGTCACAAAGGGCTTTCAGCCTTCCAGGGCTGCCAATGAAAACAAGAGCCATATAATTACTTTCTCTGACCTGCTCTATCTCGCAGGCAATCTTACATTCATTTAAAAGTTATTCCAGAATAAAGCAATTATACGTGGAACACATATGGAGGTAGAGGCCACAGTCTCCTATTACCCCCACCAAGCTCGGCAATGGTTTCCAGCTGGCTCTCAGCAAAGACATATTTTGAAAACCTCCTTTAAGTTGATAAAGACTGTGGAACTAATTGTATGCCTTTTATTTCTTGACCTACAAGATTACAGTTGTGCCTCTATTTTTTTTTTTACTTCATACTGTCACAAAACGTATAGATCTGCTTGGTACAGTTTTCAACTCATGAAAACAAAAACTGTGCAGAGACAGAAAAGCTACCTGTAAGTAGTGCAGGATGGGTACAGGTAGAAAAAAAGCTTATACGCAAAGATTAATTTTCATACAATCCTGATGATGGTATTTGTCATACATCTGCCACAAAATCCTCTTCAAAACAGAGTATCATACCAGAAGAATGTTGCCAGGTCTCAATCTACTGCCCCCCTCTGCACATTTGGTTCATGCTGAGGGGATGATTTGTAATCATTGTTGTTATCTTTTTACACTGTGAGCCTGCACAGCATGAACAACATGAGCAATCACGGAAAACCTCCACGAAAGACCATTAGGCCTATTCTGCTGGCATTTTAGTATGTTAGTATGTTAGTATGTAATCAGAGGGTGGATTAAAGGGAGGTGAAATGTCCACAATAAAAAATTTAAAATTTCCAGGTGGAGGCAGAGACAGTGGAGGGGTTCAAGAGGGGGTGGGACAGGTACAGGGGAAGGGTTCAGGAAGCAAAATCCAATGCAGCAAGAATATCCGGAACTGGGAAGGGAGAAGCCAGAGAAGGCAAGGGGGACAGCAAGGTCAGCACCCAGGGTGGGGGCTGACCAAACGAGCAGACACGAAAGACCATTAGGCCTATTCTGCTGGCATTTTAGTATGTTAGTATGTAATCAGAGGGTGGATTAAAGGGAGGTGAAATGTCCACAATAAAAAATCAGAGCAGAAGACCGTTAAAAGGGATGGTTGTCAGCTTATCCTGAATATGTTCATGTTTGGATTATAATTTTTGCCAAAAAAATAAAATCCCACAACCTGTACCCCTTTATAAGAGATGTTTTACTTTTTCATTTTTATGTTTGATTGCAGAATGCAAATCAAACAGAATGGTATAGTTTTTTTTCTGTTTCTATTTCTCCTCTGGCCGGTGCAGGCTATTGTTGTCTACACCCCCCCCCAACTCCATCATCTGGCATCTCAGGGACTTACCTTGATTCTGGTTCTCCCCACACAGCTTGCTCCCTGTGATGGGGGTCAGCAGTTCCCACTTGCCAATGAAATGGATCCAGTTTCCGGGAGAGAGCCCTGTATCCTGGGTTTGGAGCCTGTGAGCAGTCAGTATCGTCCTGCCCTGTGCCAGTCATTTTCTTCTGCTTTTTTTCCCCTTGAGATATGGACATGCAGTGCCATCCAGACATACTTATGCATGTTCCCGTGTAGGACATCACTGGCTCCCATCCTCCTATCCCCACATTGCAGTCCCTGGCTGCTGTACCCCAAGCCACTGCTAGAGGCCTGAGGATTGCTATGACCTGCATCCCCCCTCCTCCTCAGAGGAGAAGAACAGTCCATCGGATGCTCGATCCTCCTCTCCTTGGCCAACCCCCAGAAACCTGAGCCCTCTCCTCTCCCAGGTCACCAGCATGGCAGTAGGTGAGCCACAATGCCTCAGCCTTCTTTGCCACCAGGCCGGCTTATGGTATCGCTTTAGTGGGAAAAAACAGGTTCTGGATGTGTGCCATACTGTGAGTCAATGAGGCGGCTGGAAATCAGACTGCAGCCAATGAGGGTTGGTCTGGCTGATGATGCAGGTTTCTAACTGGAAAGTACACTTTTCAGAGCAGTTTCACCACTGCAGAGAGCTTGCTGTTTTTTTCATTCAGCCAATGCTCCATGCCTAACAATCTTGCTCCCCTTCTCATGCCAGTTCCTTTGCTATATACTGTATCTCAGAGTGCTGCCTACTGTGATCTGAGGAAACCAGATGGAGGAATACATAAGCTATGGTGGTGGCTCCTCCTCCCTAAGTTCAGTGGTCAGGTGACTAACTACACTGCTGCTAAACATTACTGTTCTCCCCAAGTCTGGTGGCTGGGTGCCCAACCCCAGCACAAGTAAACATTACAGTTCCTCTTCCAAAGGTTGGAGGTCAGGTGGCAAATCCTGGCACAGGTAAAAATTACTGTACCCACCCACCCAAAATTTAGCAGTTAGGTGCCCAACCCTGCCACCAGTAAACACTGCTGTTGTCCCTCCACTGAATTCGCCACTATTATCCCCCTCCCTCCAAACTGTTTAAAAACAAGTAAGTCCATGCTTTCCCACCCTGTTCACTGTACCACCCACCACTACCCACCACTGCCCCCCACCTCTGCCCTTCATCGTGGCTCCTCTTGCTTTTTCGATGTGAATCCTCAGTGTACTACACCTCTGCTGGCCCACTGTATTCAAATTAATAGGTCTCATTCATTTTAAATGGCCCATTCATTTCAAAATTTGTTTCTATAATACATATTAATGTTTTTATCCACTGTTTTTTCCATGATCTTTTTAGTCCCACCCTGATGAACCCTATGTGTGTCAACTTTCAAATCCCTCCTGAAATGTGTATTTGTGGTGTACGCCAGTGTTGACTGCAAACACCAGTTTCTGGAGGATTCAAAGTTGAAATCCATAGGCTTCATGACGGTGGGGTTAAAAAAGTTCTCAACAGAAAAAAGTAGGTAACAAAGATATAAAAAAAGTTATCAGTTAAAGAAGAAAAAAAATATTGAAAGGAAAAGGCAGTGTGGGCTTGTTCATTTTATTGTCCCCCCAGTCTCCAATTCATCACTTTAGTGTTTTTTTTTACAGTTTTACCTTCTTTTCTGTCAAGAGCTGGTTTACTCCCATGCTCATCAACATGTCAACATTCAGATCCCCCCTAAATGGGTGTTTGCAGTGGACACTGGCATATGCCATAAACACCCAGTTTGGTGGGATTTCAAAGTTGACACCTACTGTATATGGTTTATCAAGGTGGGGCTAAAAAGACCTTGAGAGAAGAATAGGAAAAAATATCAAAAAAAGCTATGGTTATGAATGAATAAAAATATTGAAATGAATGTCCATTGAAATAAATATGGCCGTATTCATTGTAATGTAGGGGGACTGGCAGGGACCCAGCTAGATGCCCGCCACCGAAGTGGGCCATCCCTGTCCTTCCTGAAGAAGTGGTGACACGAGTGATGCTAAGTGCTGATCCAGCCTATTTTTCAAGGAGCTGTGCTCACCAACGATCAAACTAGCCCCTCGTGTGACAGGGTGGCATCCATATAGGAGTGGCACTTGGTACCCATGCAGCCTGTCCCCTTCAAGAGAGGAGGCATGTATTTAGGAGCCATGCTTGGTGGTGATCCAGCCCACCCCCCCTCAGTAGAGGAGGTATTCCAACAGAAGCCATGCTGCACAGTGATCCTATACCTGTCTCTCCCTCCCACCAGCCAAAATAACTATGAGAACAACCAGACCCAGTGGTACAGCCTCTGTTGCAGCATAAGGGACCATTCAGACCCCTTATTTCATCTATTTCGTCCATGTGTTTGTTCACACCACATTTGCATTAGAAAAACATGCAAGCAAATGTCATTTGCTGTTTGTATGGAATAATATAAGTGCTATGCCCGCATAGAGGCAGAGGATACAGGTTATGATACTCTCAAATTGCTATGGGGATGTGCTCCCATTAAGCTTGTTTAGTTAATTAAGTTTTACCTTCTACTCCTGATCTGTCATGAGGCTGTGTTGCCTCATGACTAACTTACCAGTGTTTGACTTTGCAGGCATGGTATACCGAGCTGCTGAAAAGGACACTGTGGCCAGAATGGATCCCCTTTTTTAAATCCTTCTGCCACTTTTCCCTCAACTGTCCCTATCATACCCATCACTGCTCCCTTCAAACTAACCTCTCCCTTCTATCCCAGGAAGGCTGGCATCTCTCTTAGTGTGCCTCCCTCCTCTCTATGTTTTGGTTTTACTCTCTTCTCTTCTATCTCTCCTCTCTCCTCTCCCAACCCCTCCTCCTGCTCCCTCCATTCAGATGACTTCTGCTCCTTCTTTGTGACACAGTCTAGGACCTCTGTTGGCCAAGTGGCTTTCTCTTCTCGCCCCCTTACCTCTTCGAAAACCTCTGCCTTACCATTTCTCTTCCTCCTCTTTTCTTCAAATATCTTCTTTATAAACTCTTGGTACATATCTGATCCAGCAACTAGCACATCCATTCCTCCTTTTTATGTTGGCATGTGTACACACAAGCAACATCTTGTGGTGGTAGCACATTTCAGAGGTGTGTCAGTGTTGTGGTGAATGCAGGGGATGCTTTAGTGGGTGTATTCCTCAACTGCCAACCTGTGAGCATGCTGCCGATGACTGTAGTTTCAGAGAGAGCCACAGAGTTGAAATGAATCTGCTGCTGCAATCACAGACAGGGTCATCATTGCAATGGCAGATGACATGCCTCAATTACGTGCCTTTCCTAGTGAAACATTTCAATAAATATGGGGACTCCTGCCATCTGCCACACAATCCCCAGAAAGCTGACATCTGAGTGCCCAGTCCCCATATTGGCATGTCCCCCAACCCAAATTATGTGGCACACCGTAACATGGCAGCTCCTGCTGCTGCCACACACTCCCAAAAAGCTGACATCAAGGTGCCCAATCCTAGTGCTGGCATCCCCCCTCTTAGTGTGTCTTTCCTTTAAGTGTGTCTTTCCTGGTTAAACAGTTTCCTCTTTCCTTTCCGACACCTGGATGCCCACTCCCGGTGTCGGATGCGTGCCCCCCCACCTGTCTGTATGCCTTGCCAACATCAGGGTGACTAATCCCCGTATCAGCATCCCCCCCCCAGAATTGTGTCACACTGGGAGCCCACTCCAGTGTGCCTATTTGTTTTTTTTTTGTGTGTGTAACCTGTAAATGAAGAAAATCTTCCCTCTCAGTCTTTTTTCCCCCTGCAAACAAGAAAATGGTCCACTATTGTCTCCCTCATCCCCTTCCCAACCCTCCCTCTGTGCACCCACCTCCCCACATCCTTCCTCATCCATACTTACCCTCCAGAGGTGATGAGCCATGATCTTCTCTGAACCAGGACATGTCTGCATTCTTCAAGGCCGGACTGCAAACTGAAGAAATGACGGTAAGCTTTATAATGGGAGGCAATGGGGGGTTTCAACTTAGGTTGATATCACAGCCATTTTTTGGAATTTTGGCCCTAAATTTTCAACATGGGGTTCTTGGGACCCCACCTCATGAACATATCACTGTCATTTAGTTTCTCATCCTGAAAAGTGATTTCATGGTCGCTGCATGCAATCACCTTTTGAGACCGATAAACCAAATGACAGTGCCACAGTACATGAGGGGAGGTCCCAAAAAGTCCATGTTGCAAATCTGGTGAAAAATTCCCCAAAATAACAGCATTATGAGCGTGCATTGCACAGTTTCTATGCATGTTCTTAACTTCGTCAATTTTTTATATTTTCTCTCCAGATTTTTAACATTGTCATTTTATCACACCTCCTTATGAACAGTATAGCTGTCATTTTTCACATCCTTCCTGAAATGTGTTTTCACACCTGTGTTGCAGAATGGCATGGTCACTGTGAGAAATCAACTTTTGGGACAGATTAACAAAATCACAGTGCCACTGTTCATAAGGAGAGGTTCAAAAATGCCCATGTTGAAAGTCTGATGAAAAAATTCCAAAAAATTATTGCGTTACAGACGTACATTGCACAGTTTCTATGCACATTTATAACGTCACCAATTTTTCATATTTTCACTCTAGATTTTCTACATTGCCATTTTTTCACACCACCTCATGAACAGTACAACTGACATTTCTCAGATCCTGCCAGAAATGTGTTTTCACACCTGTGGCACCAAATGGTGCAGTCGCTGTACAAAATAACCTTTCAGGATTGAGTAACAAAATGATAGTGCCACTGTTCATGAGGCAGGGTCACAAAAATCCCATTTTAAAAATCTGGAGTGAAAATATCAAGAAACGGCTGGGACGTTAGGGTTTCCAACCATAACGCCCTACTCTGTAGAGACTAACAGGCATTGGGGGTGTGACTTGGGATCGTCAGCCGTAATGCTTATGCCATTCCACCTCCACCCTGCAGCCAGTGACAGACATTGAGGTGTGCCTTGGAGTCTTTGGCCCCAACATTCATGCCATTCTCCTATACCACACCCATCTCAGTGTATTTCCATATGGAATGGGGTGAGTATAAGGCCCAAAGAACCCAAGGCACACCGCAACACCTGTCAGTGTCTGTAGGGTAGGGTGAGGTGACATAGCCTGAGCATTATGGTCGATGACCCAAAGACACCCTCCAATGCCTGTCAATCTCTGCAGGGTGGGGGTAGGGTTGGTGTCAGTTCAATATTTCACTGACATTCCTATTATGCATCTCATTAACTCCTGAACTACCAATGCCAATGCCAGCAAGATAACATTCGGCATTGACAAATGCTTGTTCCCTTTCCCTTGCTCTCTTATTGCATTCTCAGACTCCCAGTATTTCCTTTCTACTTCTTCTCAGTCTGCATTGTCTTTAGCTCTTCAAAGACTCTGAATACCATGACTCCTATGCCATGACATCCATTACCTCAGATGTTGCCTGGATATTTTCTATATGCAGAGCATTCTCTGATCTTGAGAGACCAGGAAAAAAATACTTTCTTTGAGAGGTATTAAGTGGTGGTGAGAATTGTGCCACTCATCTAAGTGCTACAAATTGAAGTGCCTGTATTTAAAGCAGCAGTGCAACAAAAAAACATTATTCCCAAAAGCTAATTTTCTGCTACGATTATGAAAAATATTGGCAGAACTGTTGATTTGGGTTTTCTGCATGCTTCCTAAGCTGTGTACTGTATATTTGCATTTTTGTCTGGATTCTTACCCTCCTTAGTTCCTCAATATTATTTCTATGCAAAAATGAAGGGGCCATCTTTTTTTTTTGAGAAATAATTATTTTAAAACGTTCATAGAATTCTTATATGATATCGGAAACTGAAAATTTTACTTCCAAAATAAACTGGAAGACATCTAGCATTGATTAGAAAGTAAAAAGATGGGGTCAGATTTTAGCCCATTTTCATAGCACTGCTGCTTTAAGAAAAGAGGGACTTACAGAACATAAGTAGCAGGAGCAAGAGACTCTGATTGCTTAAAGGTTCTACAGGTTTACAGTCCACACATAAACAACATGCACACTCAGGTAGGAGGTTGAGGTGGGCAGTTGGTTAGCTTCAGGGGATGGGGCTCGACCATCTTACAGAACATGTTCTAGGAGTCTGGTGCATGTCTAGTGTGCAGGATGTTCATGGTCTTAAGTGAAGAGATAGCTTCCATCAGGACTAAAGTGCATCATTTGAGAAACATCTTAGTGCAGGGTCCACTGGGATAAAGAGTCCTATTACAACAATAGGCACTATGTATCCAGTTTAGGTGATGGACTGAAGTGAGGAAGGCAAGAGGAGGAGCCAAACTTTCATAGAACAGATATGCGGTATCTACGAAATCAGTTCAGGATGACTGTACTGGAATGCCCACAGCAATCTATACCCCAATGGGTTGGCTTCATTCAACATGGAAGTGCCAGAGGGGAAAGGATAAAGTAAAGCCAGAAGTAACAAGGACTGCATCCTAGTCTTAATGGGACTCCATAGTTAGAGGGACGGAGAGGCTGATGAGCAACTTAAGCAGCTAGTGATATCAGTTCTGTGTCTCCCAGGGGTGACCACCCAGTTTAAAGGTTTTTTTTTTAATTTAACTTTATTAGTTTAACTGAATTACACCAAGACACAGGTTAACATCGAGTCTATAATAGGGCTAGGTAACACTTCACTTTTGACCAAAATATGAAATGAAACATAAAGTCTGAAAAAGAAAAAACCCTATTGCCCCCAGCCACCCCTTCCCCCAACCCTAACCCACCCAGAGTGTGCATATTTGGCAAGTCATATGCTATTAACATAATATCATGGGCACATAGGATTGGTGATGAGATAGATAAGGGAAGAGAGCTTCAGAGACAGAACCAAGTAGGCTCTAATGTAGATACAACGTGTATAGCTTATCCCATTTTTTATGAAACAAGTCCATATGGTTACGAGAACTGGCCATGAGTCTCTCCATATTAAAGCAGGTTGATAGGTCTTTCAGCCATTCTGCATATGTTAAGGTTAGCTGGTCCAACCAGTGTTTGAGTACCAGTCTTTTGACCACCATAGAGATAAGTGCCATGTGAAATCTGCGCTCCTGGTTCTCAACTTTGGAATAGATACCCAGGATGCATATTTCTGCAGTAAAAAGACCATCAAGACCCAAAAGAGGGTCCAAGTTGGACTGGATGGAGCGCCACAGGGGGGTCAATTTTTCACATTGCCAAAAGATATGAAGCAGGTTTCCTTCTGATTGTGAGCATCTGGTACAGAGAGGGAGAGACAACTGCCCTAGATGAGCTAATTTGACCGGTGTATAGTACATGTTATTTAAAATGTGATATTGGATAAGTCTAAACCTATCTTGAGTGTGATATCTGTGTAGATCATTCCAGATTCGTGACCAGTTGGGAACGAGATCAGGCAGGAGAGAAGTCCAGACACTAGAGCCTGGGAGGGAGTCCGGAAATTTAAGACCCATCAGGTAGGAATATATAGTGGAGATTCCATGGGATTTAGAAGCTAATTCCTGAACTTGGAAGAGAAAAGGGCCCACTTGTGATCGGCGGGACTCTGTCCCAAAATTGGCACTAATGAGGTGCCTCAGCTGATATATCTTGAAGATATACCTTGGGGGGAGATTAAACTTGGCCATAATACCCGGAGGAGATAGGAGGGAGTCCTGAGAGTATAGGTTCTCAACCATGGCTTCTTGAATTTGAGGAAGCCAATCTAAGGTGATCATTGAGCCTCCTAACCGAATGTTGGGGTTGAGAATGAGGGGCTATGCCAAGTCTCTTTTTGGGGTGATTTTGAGGTATTGCAGGCACTGAAAGAGGGTTTTAAGGGAAGTGAGGATGGTCGGATTTAATAATGAAGACAGGAGTGCTGAAATGGGAAGAAAAAATATGGTCGGAGAGCAGAGATTAGCTTCTACGAGTATTTGTCTTTCAATTTGGAGCCAGATCGGGGAAGGTCCTTCTGCCCTATTTGGCAGCCATCTGCCCAGTTTGGAGAGGTGAGCTGCCCAGTGGTAAAAAAGTAGGTTAGGGAGATGAAGTCCCCCCTTGTCTTTAGGAAGACAGAGCTTGGAGAAAGCACATCTGGGAGACTTATTTTGCCAGATGAATTGAGAGACTGGGTAGAATGTAAGTGCGGCAAGTACGAAAGGGGTAGCCAGGGACTCAATAAATTAAGAGGGTAGAAAATTTGGGGCAGGACATTCATCTTAATGATGTTGATTCTACCCCAAAGAGAGATAGGAAGTTTGGACCATTTTTGGAGGTCTAGTTGAATGTTGGTCATAAGGTCATCTAAATTAAGTTTCCTGAGTAGTAGTGGGTCATTAGTAAGGTGGATGCCCAGGTATTTGATCAATTTAGGGGACCACCTCATACCAAATCTAGCAAAACTAGCTTTGTGCATGAAGGGATTTAATGGGAACGCTTCTGATTTTGTTAGATTCAGTTTATAATAGGAGAGGCGGCCGTATTGCATAATAACTTGAAGGGCATGTGCTAGTGACTTTTCGGGGTGAGCGATGTGAAGGAGGATGTCGTCCGCGTAGACAGAGAGGACCAGCTCTTGTTGTGATACCGAACAACCCTGGATATGAGGAGATCTTTTAATATTATGAAGGAGAGGTTCTAAGTATAGATTGAACAGAAAGGGGGAAAGGGAGCAGCCTTGTCTAGTGCCTGTAAAGAGATAGAAAAGTGAAGAGAGTACACCATTACAATAGATCTTAGCTGAGGGAGATTTGTATATAACCTGAGTCCACCGTATAAAGGAAGTTGGGAATTCCATCTTTGCTAGTGTTGCCCATAAAAAATCCCAATTAACTCTGTCAAACGCTTTTTCAGCGTCTAGGAAGATTAAGGCCATCGGAATATGAGATGATTGGGCTGTATGTGAGATATGGGAGAGGGTCCTAAGGTGATCAGCCGGGGAATGGTCTTGCACAAACCCAACTTGCTCTGGGCTAAGAAGATGGGTCCAGATCTTTTTAATCCTCTCGGCTAAGATCTTGGACAGGATCTTAATTCGCAATTTAAGAGAGAAGTAGGGTGGTAGCTTGCGGGATCCATAGGTGGTTTATCTGGTTTAAGGATTAGCACAATTGTGGCTTCTAATAATGTAGAGTCCACAACCTCCGCCTCAAACATGTATTCATAAAGCTTGAGGAGGAGAAGGGCCAGTTCCCTGTTAAAGGTCTTGTAAAAATTAGATGGAAAACCATCGGGACCCGGTGCCTTATCAGGAGCTAAAGAGGCAATCGCCTCTTCTACTTCGAGTAAAGTGATGGGGGAGGTGAGAGACCTTTTATGATGTGGAAGGAGGCAAGGGAGGTCAAGATCTTCTAAATAAGTAGAAATTCCCAATGGAGATGCTGGGGGGTGTGTGTCTGCTATAAAGCTTACTGTAGAATCCCTCAAAGATCTGGGCGATCTCTCTGGGAGTAGTCTTGACTACACCCTCCTGGGTTTGCAACATCGGGATCAATCTCGAGCTCTCTGTCTTATGCAATCTGAGAGCTAATAATCTACCGGCCTTTTCGCCTTGGTCAATGTATTTGGATTGGGTTTTTAAAATGGCATATTCAGCTTTTTCTTTCAGTAAGTCTGCGTATTCATTCTTTAGCTTTAGTAGGGGTTCTAATGGGCTTGAGAGGGGGGAAGGGGAAAGAGAGTGCTCTAATTCCTTGATTTTGATTAGCAGTGAAGCAGCCTGATCCAGCCTGCATTTTTTCCTCGCTGAGGCAATTTTGATTAATTCCCCCCTAAGGTAGAGCTTCAAAGCACACCATATTGAGTCTATCCTCGGAGTAGAGTTTTTATTAATGTCCATAAAGTTAGAGATCAGGTCTTTAATGTGAGAGACGGTCTGATTATCTTTAAGGAGTTGGGTGTTTAGCTTCCAAATGGTGTCTCGCTGAAAGTTAGGGTCTGGTGAGATCCTAACCCAGACTGTTGAATGGTCTGACAGCACTATCGGTTCAATACCTGATTGGGAGAGACCAGGGAGAAGTGAGTTACTGATCAGAATATAGTCTAGTCTGGACCATGAGTTATGTACCTGAGAAAAGAAAGAGAAAGATTGGAGTGAAGGGTTGGCAAGCTGCCAAGGGTCGCATAGCCACAAAAGTTGCATGAGGTCCACTAGAGCTTTTTGAGCTGGGAAAGCTGGCCTTATTGGTGTATGAGTTCTATCAAGAGCTTGGCATGGGGGGACGTTCCAGTCCCCCCCTAATATTAACTGTGAGGGTAAAAAGTTACCGATCTTCTCTGCCAGAGTCATAAAAAAACCCGGACTCCCTCCAACTGGACCATAGACAGATCCCAGCACGATACTACAGTTGTTGAGACAGCCTTTGACCAAAATAAATCTGCCCTCTGGGTCTGCTAGTTTCTCTTCAGCCAGAAAAGAGACATGATTCTTAATTAGGATAGCCACTCCCTTGCTAGCTTCAGATCCACACGCCGAGAAAACTTGGGAAAAGACAGATCTAAGTAGCCAGGTTGTTTCTTTGTTAGTCAAATGGGTTTCCTGAAGCATGAGAACCTCAATCCCGAGTAGGTCACAGTGTTTAAAGACTTGGTGCCTTTTGGTTTTATCTCTGAGCCCTCGCACATTCCAGGAAGCTACTTTAATCGCCATCTTAACCATTCACGAGCATTTAAATTGGTTAAATGGGAAGTTGTGAACCACCAAACTAAAAAAGAGCTATAGCACACTCTAGAGCCCAAATTAAGCCCACACACACCATATAAGAAACAGCAGCCAGACCCCTGAAATATAGAAACTATCAGAGAAAAGCTAGTAACCTTGTACTGTAATCGAGGAGTCGTTACCTGAGGCCAAAGGTTATCCCCCCCCGGTGAGAAAAATAACCCCATGAACTGTATACAAAGTAGCTCCAGGTTTGGGCAAATGGGACACGAGAAACCCAGTAATAAGTACCTGGAACTAAGACAGTATGGCAGATCCCAGGAGCACAATGCACCAATACCTTCCTGATATGCTAGTGCAGTAAGAATGGGGAAGTAAACTGATTGACTGTGTCACCCAGTAGACTATATGGCAAATCCCCATAGAAATCTCCTGCAGATCACCGTATCCCCCCTTTCTCAGCTCGTGAGGCAGCTCCCTATAAGCTTCTCCCATTCCCGGGCCATTCCCCACCATCCTTTTTTAACTATAATAGTTGAGGACTATGCCTTGATGTGATCAAGAGGAGGACTTTAGTAGATTAACAAAGCCACGGCTAAGAACAGCCTAATCATGGGAATTCTGTCACTTGCATCGTAATACCAAAAAGTGGGTGCTTACCCTCATATGTAAATTCAGGTCCGAGTTGCGAGCCCTTTACAGTTATGGCTAGAACCCAAGGATTGTTAGGTCGGGTAACAGTTAGGTAGTAAAACATCTCGCCACTACCGGGACGCCCAGGGGGGGCATGTTTCCTTGTGGGACCTAGCGTGGTCCGTAGCCAAAAACAGTCAGCTGGAGCATAGCTCAACACAAAGGTTCCAATAACAACCCTGGAAAATTCAGGGCATCAATGGTCCCTCAAGATCAGGATCGACAGGACTCCCACGCCCCCCAAAGAACTTAGACCGACCTTTCTCAGCAGAAGCATACAGGTATTTAGCAGAATAACTACACAATAATGTAAAGGAGACAGAGCCAGTATAGCCTTTTGTTGAAACTGTACGAAGTTCATCCCTCTTTAAAGAGGTTAGGAAGCTTTGAAGTTAAGTCCTTGATGGCTTGCTCAGGTGTCTCATAGGTGGTTGATGAGCCGTCAATTGTGATCTTAAGATTGGCTGGGTACAGCATCCTGAATCGGATACCCGCCGCGATTAGCTTGTGCATGATTGGATGAAAAGCAGTTCTTTTCTGCCTGTTTTCAAGCAGGAGATCCTGAGCGATTCTTATTTTGGAGGAGCCCCAGGTAATGGCCTGCAGATCTCTGGCTTTGTTGAGGATGTGCTGTTTTTCTAAAAAACTTAGAAACTTGATGATGATAGGGCGGGGAGGGGAACCTAGTGGAGGCCACGGCCTCAGAGATCTATGTGCTCTCTCGATGTGATACTGGGGATTCAATGGTGAGGGCCCCACGACTTTGAGGAGAAATTTCTGAAGGAATAGAATGGCATCTGAGCCCTCTTCTGTTTCGGGTAGCCCAATAATCAGGAGATTATCCCTCCTACTACGCCCTTCCAAATCCTCCATTTTGAGTTGGAGCTTCCGGACTTGCTGTTTCAACAAAGTAATTTCTGGGTCGGTTTTGTCTCACCATCTTTCTTGGGAGGTGATTCTGGCCTCCGAGTCATTCATTCTGGTGCTTAAGGTAGCAAGATCTCCTTTAATAGACTTGAGATCAGAAGTAATATTATCCAGCACCTCTCGAAAAGGTGAGAATTCCTGGAGGAATCTTTCCTTGGATAAGGGCACTATCGGGGAAGTAGAGTTGCCCACCTTATTTGGATTCCCAGAGGCCTGGCTCCTCGCTTTCTTGGAGAGCTTCTCAGGCATGTTAGGTGGGGTGTGCCGAATCGCGGCTTGTTTCATCTCTGCCTCCATCGTCGTGGTAAAGCTTTGCGATGCCAAGAAACGTAAATCTGAACGATAGGCAGAGGTTGAGGAGTCTCCAGCCACTTCAATTGTGTAAATTAGAGCTCTGAATTTGGTTTAAAGTCAGATTATGTCGGATGGTTGGTAGAAGCCCAGGATAGTCACAGCATTCAGGCAGCTTGCATCACATGACTCTCCCCCCAGTTTAAAGGGTTGACAATAACAGAGGATAGAAAGCCAGAAATTATGAGATACCTATGTACCAACGATACAGTGAGCAGCAATGCAGAAGAGATTAAATATAGATTCAGGGAGTGAGGTAGTAAGTTGAGGACTGCTGCATATATGGTAGCCTCTCAGAAGTGATGCTGGTGCCACATGCAAGAAAGAGCAGAAATGATAAAACAGAGTTCAACATGTAGCTAAAGGGTTGGTGTGATCAGGAGGGAGGGGCTCCACTGCTTTGTTGACTGGGGATACTTCTGGGACCATAGCTGCTTATTCACAAAGCAAGGCCTGCAGCTGAGCAGTAAGGGAACTAGTGCAGGACAGAAGCTAGATGTTACAATTGGCAAGCTTTAAATTAGGTCATACAAAGGAGGAAACTGTGATGCAGTACAGAAAAGTGAACAGATGTACAATATGAGTCAGGATGGCTCTCCTGGGTTACAAGGGGCAGGTGAAAAGGGAGGAGGCAGGCAGAAGAAAATGTAGGTAAAATGGACCTCCAACTTCAGCCAAGAATAAGAAGATCAGAGGGGACAGGAAGACAGAACAGATGGGGAGTTATATATACAAACACAAGGAGCTGAGATGATAAGATGGAAGAGCAGCATGCAATGATAACTGCAGAGCATATAGACATAGTAACAATAACAGAACAGATCTTGTTCTGAACATTCCAAAACTAAATCCATGTTGTTTGGCCTCAATTGTAACAAACATTCCCTATCACCTTTCCGCTTTGTCACTGCTGGCCCCAAACAGGCCACTAGTAGAGATTCTAGCTCAGATGGAAGACATATTGTCCAGGAAGAACTGACCAAACGCGTCACACCTGTCTTAGGACAAGACTCCAGTGGACTGTTAGCAGGACAGGACACATGTATTAGACTGTCTACAATGTGTAAGAGTTGAGCTGGTCTGTTCTTATCTGAGGCAGTAGCCTGTGACAGGAATTTTTTTTTCAGAGTTATTGCCCTCTGATAGTCTTTATAGTCTTATCTCAAAGCCATCCTGTCATCCACAGAGCCAGACCTCTACCAGAAATGTGCCAGCCTCTGCCCACTTGCCTTCAAGAACATCAGCTGTTTGTTATAACATGGTGAGCTGCAGTGGCAGATCAGTGGGCAGACACGAATTGCTGCGATGGAGTTCAGTACAGTTATCATGGTCAAATTATAGCCCTTCACAGCTGCAGCTGTACCCCCATCACACACAGCCTCCATGCTCGAGATGTATAGTACACCCCAGAGCATCTCCAGCTCCAGTTCATGAAGCAGGCTACACTGGACCATCTCCCTAGGAGGAAATATTTTCTCGGTTGGGAGGTTCTTGTTAGAAACTGAGCAGTGTGGTGATCCAACCACCCTACTGGAGCCACCCTGACATCCCAAATGTGCAGTCCCAAAGAGAAGCTGAGGTCCAAGATGTGGCTGAGTTCATGGGTAGAAGTAGGAACTGCTTGTGTGAACCCAGTAAATCCATTAACAGGAGGAACTGCTGAGCAAATTACAAAGTTTCATTATCAACCCATATATTAAAATCCTTCAGCCTAATCAAATTGGGGGAGTATAATGACGGGTTGACAAAAAAGTGCACAACTTTCTGTAAGAGCTCCTGGTCCCTACCCGGAGGCCAGTAAATCAGGAAACTCCTACACCTCACATCTGTATCATCCTTCACGGCCACACAGTCAAATGACCTTGTTTCCTTTAATGGATATTTTTATTTTGTTTTATTTATTTATTTACTTTGTTCACTGGGTAAGTACACTGAGCAATAGCCCTTTTTCAGGAATGACCCAGAGCAGCAGAAATTGTAGCTAAAGATGATATAAAATAACATGTATTACAACACACAAATAGCAAAGACAACACATATTTGTAAAAAATATAAATAGCAGTCGGTTTGAACAACAATTGTTAATAATTAAAAACATTTACAATGTGGCTGTTCTAACATGTATGATTTTAAATGGGATTTGAAAATCTGGTGGCTTTCAGCATTGTCACATGTAAATAGCAAGTTATTTTAACATTTAGCAGCATATACTAAAAACATATTGTCAGTTTTAGGCAGGATCTAAAACAGATGGTCACCCTGCCATAGCTACAGTATACTCCCTTTAAGAGCAGTGTACTGTCAAAACCCCAGTTGGGGTAGCCATTTTTTTGACTTTCTCAGCGACATCAATCAACTGGGTCCCAGTGAGATATATTGTACTAGATCCTGAGAAGAATCCATGAGGCAACCAACCTCTCCATGAAGGACGTGAGAAAAAGTAGAAGGAAAAAGAGACCATTATGGTTTTCTAGGGAAGTTGCTAAGGTGGTGAGGGGAAAAAGGGTAGCAATCAGAATATTTAATGACACACGCACAGAGGAAGACAGGGAGGTATACCAAGTAAAACCGAGAGAAGCAAGAAAGGCAGTGAGAGGAGCAAATGTGCAGACAGAGGAAAGGATAGCTGAAAGGGATAAGACTTTCTTCAGGTACAGAAGTGAGAAGAGGAAAGCAAGAGCAGGGTTACTGAAGATAAGGAGGGTGGCAGGGGAAGACTGCACAGAAAAGGATCAAGAAAAAGCATACAACCTGAACAGGTACTTCTGCTCATTCTTCACAGTGGAGGAGGGGGGAGGACCACCAAGGAGCAGCAGGAACTATGGGGATGAAGATGGACATAAGTCCATTTGTAGAGGAAAGAGACCTGAAGGGACTTGAAACATACAAACATAGAATGTGATTGCAGATGAGGACTGCCAGGCCCATCCAGTCTGCCCTTTTTCCCCTACCTACAAAAAAATGCCTCGGGTCCTACTTGATCTATGATATCACCTCCTCTTTTGAACTGCCAGGGTTCCCCCATGTCTGTTCCATGCAGTCTTGAATCCCCCCCCGACTTTGCCCCCACCACCTCTGCTGAGAGGTTGCTGGGAGACAGGCAGCTCTGAAAGTGGACAAGGCTATGGGACTGGACAGGATACGTGCAAGGGTACTAAAGGAACTCAGAGAGCTGCTAGCTGCCCAATGCACAGCCTTATTCAACAGCTCACATGGTTCCAGAAAACTCAAGAAGAGCAGACGTGGTCCCTCTCCATAAGAGCAACAGCAGGGAGGAGGAGGATAGCAGCTATAGACAAGGGTGCCAGAACATGGGGAAAAGTGTGTGTGTGGGGGGCTGAAGTTCAAAGGGCACAGTTTAAAAAAGAATGTTTTTCAGATCACTGTTTTTCCACACAGAAATACTGTATTATCACATTTTGCAATACAGAACACAAGAGAACTACTGTATCACACTTACCCACAAAGGAAAATTCTAAAATTATTCTAGGAGTCTGTGATCCCATGAACTTAAAAGGAAACAAATGGAAGCTTAGTAGTACATCAAGGCATCTACAGCAGTTTTCTTAACATAGTGGAGGGCCTGACCATCTATACTGAATTGACTGTCAGGCACTAAGCAAGAAAGGGACTTTGAGGTTATCATATCTGATAAATTGTAAGTGGCAGGACAGTATGGCAAAGCTGCAGGTAGGGCCAGTGGGATGCTGGGATGCATAGGGAGTGTTATATCTGGCAGGAGGAGGGAAGTAATGTTGCCACTATATAATTTGCTGGTGAGACCTCACCTACAGTATTGTGTCTGGTTCTTGAGGCCACACCTCAGAAAGGACATAGGGTGGAAACAGTCTACAGGAGGGCAACTGAAATGGTGCAGGGGTTGCAACAAAAGCCCTAGGAGGAGAGAGACTGAGGAATCTCAATGAATACACTCTAGAGGACAGGAGAGTGAGAGGGGACATAATAGAGACCTACAAATACCTCATAGGGGTGAACAGGGTGCAGGAGGGGAGTCTTTTTTTAAATTAGGAAAAGCACTGGAACCAGACGGCATGCAATAAGTCTGAGGGGAAAGCTTAGGAGAGCTTTTAGGAAGTACTACATCACTGAAAGCCTGGTGGATGTCTAAAATAGATTGCCAGTGGAAATGGTGGAGGTGAAGAAAGTAAGCAAAGTCAAGCATGCATAGGATAGACACAGCTGAATATTAGGAAATGGGCAGTAAAAAGGGAGGGACATTAGAGACTAGTTAGAACCTGCAGAGACATACTAGGCAAAGACCTTCTGGGCAGACTGCATTGGCCAAGCAGTCATTTCCTGCTAAAATGGCTTACAGCACTGCTTGTTTTTTCCTTTTTGAAAGACACATAAAAGTTGTACTTTAGTTACACATTTGTATTTTCAGATAAGAGGCTGTTTATTAGTATAGCAACAATGGACAGAAAAGCAATCCTGGAAAACTTTTAGTAAACTTATTTACAGAAATGATACAAGGAGAATCTTCAAACAAGGCCTCAAATCTCCAGACTCTGCAAGACGGTCAGAGTTATTCAAATCAAAAGAGACAGGCATCCAACAGACATGGCAAAGAGGATATAATAAATTACCCCTTAATAAACCATGGAAACAGATTTGAACAAGTGTTTGTCATCCCACAAACTGGGGTGTGGGGGGTTCTTTGAGTGGTTGCTTGGAACATTTCTAGTATTTTTTTATTTTAATCTGTCACAAGTCCACTCCTGAGGGTCAGGTCCACTGAGCTCACAGTGCCCACCCTTAAGTGCAATCCGTGATGGGGGGACAGGGATACCCTCCTTGTGCTTTCTGAATACTTGCGGAGGTCACAACTGCACCTCCACCCCGAGGATCCAGGGTGTCCCTCTAGCTCTGGATTAGGGCACAACACTAATCTCGAGTATTGTGGCCAAATATAGTCTTGTGGCCACATATTAACCCTTTTCTTGGTTATCACACAAAGGAGGAAGACTCAGGTGTCACATTCTCTTCGAGGTAGCAGTTTAAGCATGATATGGCCTTCACCCTACAGGGCATGCAGAAGCCTAGTTCACAATCTCTGCAGACTCATATAAGACTTTGGAAATCTCCCTATCCTTCCAGATGTCCCTTACAGACCTTTTTCTCAATTTGGTTACTTGTGGTTGCCCCTCTAAGCAATTAACATTTGTCATACATTATTAATAAACCTTCTACAGTCACACAAACAATATAGGATCTCTCACACAGGCAGAATTGCTTTAGAAAAGCAAACATTTTTGCTAAAATAATTAAATAAATGCAGTTACAACTAAAAGAAAACATGTACTAAATTAGGTTACAGTACAAGAAACAAAATGGAAAAGTATACAGAAAAATGCACTAAGACAGGTTAGCTACCTGAGGTACAAAGATTTGAAAGTCCAGAGAATTGCTGGCTTGCAAAACATTGTAGTCTTTCTGTAGCAGCCATTGACTGTTAGGCAGTCTCTGCGCTGACAGGTGTTCTCTGTGGTCAGAAGAGAGGATCCAAGCAAACTAGCAAAATGACTCTGAATGTCTGTGCCGATGAGTTTATGAAGACCCCCCAGTCTGTGAATAAAGACTGGCCTTTTCAGGTCAGTGAATAGAGGTTGTCCCTTCCACTTTAGGCCACTGGGTGTCAATCTTGCGATTTCCCCAAAAGTCTTATTTTCCTGATACTCTTTGATTTCAGATTCTCATAGTTAATCTAGGTTTTACAATCTCACACAGGTGTGCTATAAAGATGTGTTTCTTTTTCTGTTACCTCACACAGGCCTGTTAGAATGATCATTCCTGGCTAAAACATCCTGGGCTTTGAACTGGCCTAATTTAATTGGTTACAAGGAAGATCCTATAAGTTTTATTATTATACATGTGATTTTATTACTTCTGTTTCCCTTGGTCAGTTCCTATTGGAAATATTCATTTGATCATGCATCCACAAGCTTTTTGACAAGAACCTTTCAGATTCCTGGAAGCAACTGGCCTCTCTGGTCAGAAGAAGGTCAAAACCCTTTTAAAAATCCAGTCTTTTCTCTAGGTGCCTTGTGCTGACACTGGCATGTACATAGAATTACAAAAAAAAATATATACAACAGAATAATATCTACAAATAAGGGCCAGCAGCCTAGCAGCTTGCTACACCCCTCCGTCCTACATTAAATTTGTCGTAATCCATCCCCAGGCATGGTATGGTTTTCACAAATTCTGTTCACTGCTCTAACTGGCAAGATTGCCTGCCTGCGTTGGCATTGGCCAATTCGGTCCGTAGCCCTGTAAGGTAATACTTCACCTTAAGAGAAGACCATTCTTTTTCCCTATCTGTGTTAGCCACACCAGGGGGTTATGATCAGTCTGTACCTCAAAGTGCCTCCTGTAGAGGTATGGCTCTAACTTCTTCAGGGCCCATACCAGTGCAAGGCATTCCTTCTCAACTGTGGAATAGGCCTGCTCCGAGGGAAGCAACCTTTTGCTAAGGTACACTATTAGCTGATCTTTTGTCTGAGATTAGAGGTCTGACTGAGGACTGCTCCAATCCCCACATATGAGGCATCTGTCTGGACTACAAATGGTTTATTGTAATCTGGACTGGCCAACACACGGGCACTACACAGTGTCTCCTTTAGCCATGCGAAGGCTCATTCACAGTCTGGCTCCCATTTTACCTTTCTGGGCATTCTTTTCTTTAGTAGGCCAGATGGGGGGCTACCAGGGTACTGTATTTTGGTACAAACTTTCGATAGTACCTGGTGGTCCCTAGGAAATTCTGAACCTGCCACTGGGTTTCAGGCCTGGGCCACTCCTCTATCACCTCAATCTTGGCTTGATTAGGGTGAAGCTGTCCCCACCCTACTACATGTCCTAGGAATGCCACCTCCACCGTGGCCATGTGGCACCTTTCAGCCTTGACAGTGAGCCCTGCCCCCTGCATCCTGCTCAACACTTCCTTCAGGTGGGACAGGTGCTCCTTCCAGCTGGTACTGAAGATGGCAATATCATCCAAATATGCCACTGTGCACTCTTTAGTACCATGTAACACCTAGTTGACCAGCCTTTGGAAGGTGGCAGGGGCATTCTTCATTTCAAAAGGCATTACCTTGAAATCAAAAAATCCTATTGGAGTAATGAATGTTGACCTCTCGCTAGCTCTGGCAGTTAACTCCACCTGCCAATACCCTTTTGTCAAGTCAATGTTGGTAAGGTATGTTGCCCCACCCAACTTGACCAGTAGTTTGTCCATCCATGGCATTGGGTGGGCATCAGACTTTGTGACAGTGTTGAGTCCACCATAGTCTACACAAAAGTGAGCAGAGCCATCTGGCTTGGGTACGAGAACTATAGGTGAGGCCCTGGGGTTGAGAGGTTGTGGGATTTCTAGATTAACCCTAAATCCAGCATTTCCTCCACCTCCCTCATAATGTCCTTTAGGATGGCCTCAGACACCTGGTAAGCTGTCCACCGTATGGGCACTCGCATCCCCGTGTCTATAATGTGTGTCACAAAGGGGGTTAGTCCAGGCTTGGCCATAAACAAAGGGGCAAAGTCCGCTAAAACCTCCATCACTTCCTAGATCTGTTCCTGGGTCAACTGGGATGACAGTTTGATTGCTTTCACAGAGGACCCTTACTTGCTTTCCTCCAGCAAGTCCAGTAGGGGGTTTTCTTTGTCAGTCCCTTCCCCAGGACTACACACTGCACGTACCATGTCAGCCCTATTTGCATATGGCTTCATCATGTTGACATGGTACATTCTATGGGTATGTCTCCTGTCAGGTAGTTCTTTAATATAGTTTACATCATTAACCTGTCAGACTATCTTGCATGGTCCTGTCCACTTGGCCAGCAGCTTGTCCTTCCAGACCAGGATTACGACCATGTCTTCCTGGCCTGCACTTTTTTGAGCGAGCTCTGGCTCTGTGGTTGTACCAGACCTTTTGCTTCTGCTTGGTGGCTGATAAGCTGCTCTGGGCTGCTCTCATAAGTTCCTTCAGCTTTTCCCTAAACTTTAGGACATACTCCACTATGGGAGTTTCCTGGGGGTGTGTGCTTGCCTTCCCAGTCTTCCCAGATTAAGTCTAGAGGCCAACAAAACCTATGTCCATATAAGAGTTCAAAGGGGGAAACCCTGTCGACTCTTGGGGCACCTCCCTGTATATGAGCAACAGGTGAAGATGGTATTTCTCCAAGTCCCTCCAATGTTGTTCAGCAAATGCTTGGAGTATCGATTTTAGGGTACCATTAAACCTTTCCACAAGTCCATTGGCTTGCGAGTGATAAGGTGTCATGTGTCTCTGCTCCACCCCAAACTTCTCCCACAAACACTCCATCAGTTCCGACATGAAGGTACCCCCTCGATCAGTGATAACCTCCTGCAGGAACCCAATATGGGAGAAAATACCTAGCAAGGCATCTGCCACTTTGTCTGTCCTAAGGGAGGAGACGGTGACTGCCTCTGGGTATTGCATGGCTTAATCTACCACTATCAGGATAAACCTTGTCCCAGAGGATCTTGGGGTACTTAAAGGTCCCACAGTGTCCATTCCTACCCTCTGGAATGGCTCCTCCACAACAGGCAAGGAAACTAGGGCAGCTTTGGTTTTACTACCTGCCTTCGCTATTTGTTGGTATTGGTGACAAGACCTGAAATATTCTTTCACCTGCTGGGTGAAGCTGGGCCAATAGAAATTCTAGGCCAATCATTGTGTGGTGCGCATGATTCCCAGATGTCTGGATATGGGAATATAATGAAGAATCTTGAGCAACCACTCACGGTACCCCTGGGGAACAACAAGCTACCTGTCCATCACCTCTCCCTCTGTCCTTACATCCTGCGTATACAACAATCCATTGTCCCAATATACTTTGTGTCTCCCATCACCTCACTGTGTCCCATCAGATTCTGCACAATCCCTCAGCCTCTCCAAACTAGGATCAGTCTGCTGAGCAGCTGCACATTCTTCACATTTTCCTAAGGGATAGGACATGTCCCTTTCAGTTCCTAAACTGGGGTCCATAGCTCTAGTGTTGGGGCATTCAGCGTCACTGCCATCCCTAATCTTCAAGCCATTGGTTACCCTTCCCTCCTCAGAGTAACCTTCTGTAGCAGTTTTGTGAACTGCTACCTGGGAAAGTCCTAACCCCCTTTCACTACTCTCCATTTCAGGAGTCACAGGCTGGGGAACCAGCCTCCCATTGTTTTCCACAGGTGCTTCTATTGGGGTCCAGGAAGCCACAATCAACCTTTGCCATCTGACTGCAGGTAACTACATACACCACCCTCTTATCATAGGTACATAGATAAATACGAAGTCGAGGGACAAGCCCATTTAGACTTCACCACCCCTAACCCGGGTGGTAGTGATATTTAGAATCTCCCATATAAATATCCAAGTTAATTTTAAATAGTTCAAGATTTGCACTATCTACTACCTCCTGTGGAAGGGAATTCCAGAAAGGAACTATTCACTGTGTTACATAATTTTTTCTCTTTATAGTCTTAGCAAGACTCCCTTCTGGAGATTGTTCCCTATAATCATATACAGGGTGAGGTTGTCTGCTACTGCCACCTTTTTCACCCTCTCTCCTGTCTCATCCCAGTCCAGGAGAGCACTAGCAAGTAGCAGAGTTTTCTCCTCCCCAGTGAATCCCCTCACCGTTACAAACTGATTAGGTATAAGCTGTTCATGCTCAACCAAATCCCCTTTTACTAAGGTAAGAGATGCCCCTATGTCTCTTAAGCCATGGGTCTGCACCCCATTTACAGTAACTAGGTGTGTGTGCTCCCTCGTGTTTATAGGCATGCTTTCAGGGATACACAGTGCACCCAATTCTGTTAGAAGCACTACTTTGTCCACTCTGTACCTTTTTAGAAGAAAGCCTAGCGAGATGCCCTGGCTGTTTGCAAAACCAACAATCATCATTTCCTTTATCTGATAAATCCCATTTTTGTAACCTGTGGCTTCCCCCTTTCTGTGCAGGCAAGGAGGATTTTAGCTGCCCTGAAGGTGTGCTTTTCTCTTTCTGCACTGCCACACCTACCCCACTCCCTTTCAGAGCAGGCTGGCCCTTCGCATAGCAGTCCGAGAACTCTGCAGCCTGCTGCACTGTTTTGTGGTCTCGGTCCTCCAGCCATGTTTTTAGCTCTGCTGAGCAACCCCAAAAGAATTTTACCAGAACTACAACTTCCTCAATTTTCTCTACAGCGTTTGCTTCTACTCCCTCCCACCAACGTTTCAAAAACTGACGTTGCTTTGTGGCTCATTCCTCATTTCCTCATAGTTCACGTCAGGGCTACTCCAGAGTTTATGGAACTTAACCTTGTATGCTTCAAGCGTTAATTCATACTTTTTAAGCAATGCAGCTTTAAGTTTCTCATAATTACTACTGTCCTGTTTGCCCATTTGGCCTAGTGCCGTGCGCCCTTTCCCAGTAAGCAGTAGGGATAGCTGGAAGCTCCAGGATTCCCTGGGTATTTTAGCCTGGATACAGACCTTTTCAAATAAATTCAAAAATACGTACATATCCTGCCCATCCTTAAATTCCGATATTAATTTAGAATTTAACTTGTACCCCAGTCATGGACTTCTAGGTTCACCCTTGCCACTTACCTCCTCCGGTGCTGGTCATTGGAGTTTTAGCTTCTCCAGTTCAAACTCTCTCTAATGCTGGTTTTCTTTTTCCCGCATCTCCAGTTCCATCTGGAACTTCTTCTGCTCAAATTCCACTTGCTGCTGGGCTTCAAACTTTTTCTGTTTGAATTCCAGCTCCAAACTCCTCAACTCTAGCTGCAGCCTGATCTCTTCCAGCTCCAGTGTTGTGATAACCTTCCCCTGGTACTGTGGCTCTGGGTTCCCTCTGGTCTCACTGTCCTCCTCCCTGGGACTGAATGCTGTAATATTCCTTGGTACCCACACACCTAAGGTCTGGTCTCTTTTAGTCACCGACTGTGACTCGAGGTCCTGGGCAGACACTTGCTCATTGGCTGCCACAAGAGCCTCCATGAGGTGCTTTTTGGTTTGTCCCTCAAACTGGACTCCTCTTTCCTGACACAATTGCTTTAGGTATTCTGCAGTGTAGTCACTGTAGATGGATGCCATCTTCATCCCTAACTATTGCTACACTAACTTGCACCCAAGAAAAAAACAAAACAGGTAGGTAACTTTATACTGTAGCCAAATTATTCGTATCTATATCTATATTATACATATATGTATATTTTTAATCTCTGCCTTGTTTGTGTGGACTGTTTACAATTTATGAGTCTGATACACTAGGCTCAAATCCACTGTTATGCCTGTGTCACCAGTCTCTTGAATCGCAACACTTTGCAATCAAATCTCTCAGAACCCAACACTGTACACCAGGTCTGTCACAAACCCACTCCTGGGTGTCCAGCCCACTGAGGTCACAGTGCCCACCCTTAAGTGCAATCCTGAGGAAGACAGGAATACCCTTCTCATGCTTTTTGAATGCTCACCAAGGTCATGACTGCACCTCTGCCATGAGGATTAAGGGCATACCTCTAGCTCTGTATAAGGGCACAATACCAGTCTTAAGTCTTGTGACCAAATATTAACCCTTTCCTTGGTTATTACACAAAGAAGGAAGACCCTGGTGTCATAATCTCTTCAGGGTAGCAGTGTAAGCCTGATTTGGCCTTCGCCCTACGGGACATGCAACTGCCTAGTTCACAATCCCTGCAGACTTGTATGGGACTCTGGTAATCTCCCTATCCTTCCAGATGTCTCTTACAGACCCTTTTCTCAATTTGGTTGCTTGCAGTGGCCCCCCTAAGCAATTAACAGTCATCACAGATTATTAATAAACCTTCTACAGTCACACATACAATATAAGAACTCTCACATGGGCAGAATCTTTTTTGAAAAGCAAACATTTTTACTAAAATAGTTAAATAAATGCAGCTACAACTAAAAGAGAACATATACTAAATTAGGTTACAGTATAAGAAAAAAATGGAAAAGTATACAGAAGGCACTAATACAGGTTGATTTGATTTGTTTATTTAAAATCTGGAAAAGTCCATGGACCAAAGACCCATTTACATGGGTGACCAGAACACATAACAACAACAATAACAAAAATGATTAAACAATGAGTATCAACATACAAAATATTCATACAGCTATACATTCACATACATTATTTACCACAAGCCAGTCTTTTAGATCAGATTTAAAGACAGGGAAATAAATATTTGCACCAGTCAGTTCAGACAGTAAGACAATAAAAGCAAATGGTGGGTTATATAACAAAGACCTTTGACCAAGTGATGATTTCATAGTTGGTACTGTAAATCAAGTGCAGTGTGACACTCTTGTATTTGCCTGAGCTGTTGTAGTGTGTTTTTTAAAAAGATCATGCAAGACAGTTGGGATCCGATTTAATATGATCTTTTTGACCATAACTCCCATTTGCAACTGATACCTCTGGTCAAGTTGTAGCGATTCAAGGCTTTCATAAAGTCTACGGCTTTCATAAAGTCTCAGTGTGGGTAACTACAAATCAGACCTTACAATTTGATTGGTCAACACGCTTACTTTGTTCAACAGTCCTAGGTTGGTAGAATAGTAAAATAATAAACCATAATCCACCAGTGGAAGAAGAAAACTTTGAGACAAAATTAAACATGTGGTTGGAACATGAAGGGGAGTTAATTCTATACAGCGCACCTAGTCTCTGATGAACCTGTTTTATAACAGTATTAATATGCTGTTCATAAGCTAGGCTTTCATCTACAATAAACCTTAAGTATTTAAAACTTGTTACCTGTTCAATGCAATCTCCGCTCAGGGTTTGCAATGACAGTGTTGGAGTAGCATTTAGTTTTTTCCTCTGGCTGTAAAAAATCTTTTTTTTTTCATTTAAAACAAGCTTATGATCAACAAACCAGTTTTGTAATGCAACAAAACCACAGGCTGGACTATTACTAATGGCCTCCAAATTGGACCCGCTAGTGCGGCTCATCGCATCATCAGCATAAGGAAACATCTGAGTATTAACACAAACTAAAGGACGTGTATTTAAAAATAAATTAAAAAGTAGAGGACCCAGAATTGACCTCTGTGGAACACCCAGTGGAACAGCAGATGTAGAAGAAAATGTATTTCTAATCCTCGTGGCCTGGGAGCGACCATAAAGGTAGCTCCTAGTCCACCCCACAACTTCAGAAAACAAACCCAAGTTAAACAGAGCTGTCAACAGCAAATCATGATTGACCAAGTTGAAGGCCTGTAAGGTAAGCTAAGTCTAACTGAGGTATGAAGATTTCAAAGTCCAGAGAATAACTGGCTTTCAAAATATTGCAGTCTTTCTGTAGTAGCCTTTGGCTTTTAGGCAGTCTCTGTGCTGACAGGTGTTTTCTGTGGTCAGGAGAGAGGATCCAAGCAAATTGGCAAAATGGCTCGGAGTGCCCGTGCTGGTGGGTTTATATAGAAGACCCCCCAGTGTGTGAATAAAGACTGGCCCTTCCAGGTCAGTGAATAGAGGTTGGCCCTTCCACTTTAGGCCACTGGGTGTTACTCTTGCACTTTCCCCAAAAGTCTTATTTTCCTGATAATCTTTGATGTCTGATTCTCATAGTTAACCTAGGTTTTACAGTCTCACACAGGTATGCTATGAGGATATGTTTCTTTTTCTATTACCTCACACAGGCCTGTCAGAATGATCTTTCCTGACTAAAACATCCTGGGCTTTCAACTGGCTTAATTTAATTAGTTATAAGGAAGATCCTTTAAGTTTTATGATTATACATGTGATTTTATTACTTCTGTTTCCCTTGGGCAGTTCCCATTAGAAATGCCCCTTTGATTGTGCATCTACAAGCTTTTTGACAAGAACTTGTCAGATTCCTGCAAGCAGCTGGCCTCTCAGGTCAGAAGAAGTTCAAAACCCTTTCAAAAATCCAGTATTTTCTCTAGGTGTCTTGTGCTGATACTGGCATGTACTGTATATAGAATTACAAAAACCAAAAACTTATATAGACAAGAATAATATCAACAAATAAGGGCGAGCAGCCGGGCAGCTTGCTACATAATATACTATGCTAAAAGAGTATCCAACCATTTCAGGAGGAAGCTTTTAGGTCTTGTTATAATAGATCGCTGTCATGCTTCAAGGTACAAACAATGGAAGTTTTGTTACATGATGAAGGTGACCATTTTCCTGTACTATACTGGCTATCTTTGGACAATATAAACTATGCACCCTTGAATCTGGATCTTGCAGTGAACATGGATCAGTACATAACTATTAGTGATGATAAAATAATAGTTTGGTGCCCTTATACTATGCAGGCATTGTCAAATATATTGTAGAAAAGTACTGTGAGACCATTTGATATGATCTTAGCTGATGGTAACTCATTTGACATTTACTTTTGAATAGGTTACTTGTACATTTAATGTAAAATAATTATAGTTCTAATCACTTAAGTGATAATTGCACTAAAATAAAATGTTACTAATCATCCAAAATTGCACATTTTCAATGGGCATAAATTAGGAGTTGATTTCACAGCATGAAATTAAATTTTCAGAATTGTGGACATTTAGCACCATGTGCTAAATATTACTTGTGTGAGAATAAACAGTTCCACAGTATAATTTAAATCACTATCAAACGAGAGAACCTGGTTGAAACTATTATGGTGAAATCAGTTAAAGTACCTAGAGTTAAAAAATATCAGGCTCTATGCACGACCGGTTCATAGCCACTCCAGACCTATTGTGCCCCCCATGCAGGATGCATGAACCGGGTCTGCAGCGCCTACGCACCCAATCCCCCAGCTGCTGGGACAGCAGTGCCCCAGGGAAAGGCAGGGGGCATGCCAGCACTATGCACCATGCACTAAGGTACATAGTGCTGCCCACAGGGGTGTGCAGGAAGGCACAGGTTATGCCATTGTGACCCTGCCATAACCCACTGCATGCCACCATGGACCACAGCTGCCCATCCACAGTGGCACTGGAGACTGTACAGCCATGCCAGTCCTGCCCACTAGGTGGATGGGGAGAGCTGGTCCAGCTTATTGTCTAAGTGCCTGCATGTGCAGGTGCCCTTGGGTGTGTGAAGCTGCACCCATGATCTGCACCAGATGGAATAATCCCTGCTGGCCACTAACAGCCCCCTCCCCACACATGTCTGCCCTGACCCCATATGTTCCATGGCTTGCCAAATAATTGCACTGCCATATGGTCATATCTGCCAACACTGCCCCTATCCAGGCCCCCAGCAACACCATTGGTGGTCAGTGTTCCCCCTACCCATGGTGGCACTGACAACCCCTCCCCCCTGACCCATACCTGTCTGTTGGTACTGTGGCCTGGAACAGCCAGTGGCACAGCCCTCCTTAAACCTCCTGAGCCACTGGCCATCCAAGGGCAAGCAGTCCTGCCATCCTTGGATGGCCAGCAGCTAGGAGGTGTGGGGTTCTCTCACTTCACTGGCCGTTCCTGAGTCAAGGAAGCACCAACAGACAGGTATGGGGGCAGGGGAGGAGGGGTTGTCAGTGTTGCAGTGGGTGGGAGAACACTGACCACCAATGTGGGAGCAAGAGTCCGGGGCAGTTCATGGCCAATCAGGTGTGGGGCATCTGCGTGCAAGGGGGACACTAACCAGCATTGAGGGAGGGGAACCAGAACAGGGTCAGGGGATGTACTGTGTGGTGTTCTGGCTGGGCAGTCCCATTGGGGATAAATTGGGGGGGTACTCCTTCAGGGATGGGGCACACAGTGGTCTGGGGGATGCAACTGAGGGGCTGGGGTACAGCTGGGGGCTGACTGTGGGACAGGGGTGGGTCCCACTGCCTGGGGTCCTTCTGTGCACCAGGAGGGGGTCTTGCAATACAGGCTGGGCCAAGGGAGATCACAGATGAGGGGGCCATGCCGCATGGGTCCTGGTGCCCACGGTAGGCATTCATGCACCCTGACCCATGCTGTAATGTGCAAGGGATCTGCTGTGAAACTTGTGCCAGGCATCTGATTGGATGCCTGCGTGAGTCCACAACTCTGCCCCTCTGGCTGCCCTGTGGAGTCCTGCACGTCCGGGGGGGGGGCAGGGCCACAGACAGGTGGTGGCAATTGATGAATATGGTTGGTGCATATCTGTCCGCAGGTGAGGAGCTACACAGGCGGGATACATGCTTCTGGTGCATACTTCCCAATTGTTAGTACATAGGCCTCAATATGAACAAATTAAACATGGTTTGATCAGGCTTGTTGGGATAAAAAGAAAATATTAAGTAAATTGATAGCAGTAGTGCAAAAGAATCCTTGTAACATCAATCTGAAAACTTTGAGAAATGTAAGGAAAGAATACAAACTGCTGTTTTTAAAAAAAAAGAAAATCTCCACTTAAAGCTAGATCCAGAAGCAAATGATTTAATACCTTTTTTTGGATCAACATAGATGTTACAAAAAGAACAAAGTGCTTTAGCTTTTTGACCAACAAGTCCTTCCTCGGAAGTGTAATGACAGTTATTTAGAAAATCCCATACTTTTAAAAGCAGAAAAAGATCCTCATTGGTTCAATGTTCATTTGTCAATGCTGAATGTTTACTTGCTGGTATTAGCATTGGAAGTGCAGGAGTTAGACAGATGCAGAATAAAAATGGCAGTGAAATATTGAACTTCACGCCAACCCCACCTCTACCCTGCAGAGATGGACAGGCATTGGGGTATGCCTTTGGGTCGTCACACATAACGCTCACGCCATTTCACCTCACCCTATCCTGCAGACACCAACAAGTGCTGAGGTATGCCTTGGGGTGTTCGGCTTTACAGTCACCCCATTTCATAAGGACATACACTGAAATGGGTGCAGTATAGGAGAATGGGGTGAACTCTGGGGCTGAAGAGTCCATGGCACACCTCGATGCCTGTCATTGGCTGCAGGGTGGGGGTGGAATGGCATGAGCATTACAGCCAGCAATCTGTCAGTCTGTACAGAGTGGGATGTTATGGTTAGAAACCCTAACGCCCTGGGCGTTTGTTGGTATTTGCACTACAAATTTTCAACATGGCCTTTTTGTGATCCCCACCTCATGAAACCATTTGGGACCTCTGCTCATGAACAGTGGCACTGTGATTTTGTTAATCTGTCTCGAATGTTGATTTCCCACTGCAACCCTGCCATTCTGTACTGGATGTGGGAAAACACATTTCAGCCAGAATGTGAAAAATGACACCTGTACTGTTCATAAGGAGGTGTGAAAAAATGGCAATTCTGAAAATCTGGAGTGAAAATATTAAAAATCCTCGAAGTTATGAGCATGCGTAGAAATTGCACAAAGCACACTTGTAACACAGTAATTTTTTTGGAATTTTTTCACCAAATTTGCAACATAGGCTTTTTGGGAGCCCACCTCATGAACAGTAACACTGTCATTTCATTACTCGGTCCCAAAAGGTGATTCTGTGCAATGACCATGAAATCACCTTTCAGGGCCAAATAATGACATGACAGTGACTGAATTCATGAGGTGGGGTCCCAAGAACTCTATGTTGAAAATTTGGTGCCGAAATTCACAAAAATGGGTGAGATATCCACCTAAGTTAAAAAAAAAACATTTATGCCATTATGCACCTTACCGGCATTTCTTCAGTTCGTGGTCGGCTCTGAAGAGTGCAGACATGTTCCCAGTCCACCAAAGATCCTCGTGTAAGCTCCAGAGGTAAGTATGGGGTGAGGGGGGTGTGGGGAGGTAGGGTGCACTGAGGGTGGGTGCAGGTTGGGGAAGGGGGCCGCCTACAGAGAGGGACCATTTTCTGCTTTTCAGGTAAAAGATAAATAAATAAAAACATCACAGAAAGGTTTTCTTTTTTTACAGGTAGATTTGGCACACTGGGGTGGGCTCCCAGTGTGTCACCTGTATGTTTTGGGGGGAGGGGACTGGAGCAGATGGGGATTGGGCACCCATCAGCAAATACAAATGGGCTTGTGTTTGAGGGGAGACATAATGCCGAGGGGGACTGGGCACCCCCTCAGTAAACAAAATGTGCTGGGGACATTATGTTGATGGGGAGTGGGCTCCCCCATTGGCAAATGAACTGGGAAGGGGGCATGCTAACAGGAGATTTGGCACCCCTGTTGTCTTTCATGGGGACTATGAGGCAGACAGAGACAGCCACCACCATGTGTCCTGAAATGTTACACCAAGCAAGGCATCGCCCTGCAATGACGGGTCACTCCCTCATTGCAGCAGTGAATTCATTTCAAGTTGATGGCACACTTGCTGAGCTAGTGTCAGCAGCAGCATGCCACTGCATTGGGGAAAGAGGGCCAAGCCCCAAAATGCAGTGGGACAATGGCCTCCACAGTGCCGCACCTCCAAAAACCCACATCTTTCCTAAGCTGCCGCATAATGTTTCTTACGCATTTGCTCAAGCAAACATAAAAATAACAGAAGATGTCAGAGAAGCTTAATAGTATGTAAATAACTGAAGCGATGGCAAAAAAAAAGGATACCAAACAGTTCTGGAGTTTAGTGGCATTTAAATGAAAAACAGACAGCTCGAATATAGAGGCTGCAATTCCTGAAGATATTTAGCTAAATCATTTTATAGCCATATAGAATACAAAGAAATCTTTTGAATCTGTCGATTATGTACAAGAGAAGATTGATGATAGTCAAGCTAGTTGGTTGACAGTTTCCGCATAGGAAGAAAAACATTTTATAGTATATGGTTAAGGCTTATTGGGCATGGAATTCAACCATCTCAAAAACCTTGTTATGCACATTCTAAGTTGTTGCGCAAGTTCTAATGTTGTTGTGCATATTTTGTCATCACGGCATCTGTGCACCACTCATGCTGACTGCCGTCCACTCGCCCGCTTTCATTTTCTTTTCAGCATTTCACAGTTTGCTGCCCACCTACTTTCCCTACCATCCACTCTCTGGTAACCTCACACCACAAATCTGATCAGCTAAAAAAGAAAACTTGCCCCTATTTGAATACTTTCTGATGCTGCTCATGTCCACTGCACTCAATGTAATGTGTGCCATCTTGTCCAGTAACCATGACAGCCCACAGTGATCCCACTTGAAAGGGCTTCATCTCTGTCTGTCTGTCTGTCTGTCTCTCGCTCTCTCTCTCTCTCTCTCTCTCATGCCTTCTCATCCAGACTGTCAGAAACAACACCAAGTTATACAGCAAAACACAGCTGAAATAAGGTAATGAAGGCATATTTTGCCTACTTGATTATTATTGAAAAAGAATATAGCCTTTACAACAATGCCACATAGAGGCAAAAAAAAAAAAAAACTACTATAGTACTTCTTTACTAAAACCATATACTATTAAAAATAGAATACGGGTGACTATGCACACCTCTCCTCGTGTTTCCATCTCGGGGTTGAGATAACAGCATGGAGCTCTCAACCTTCGCACCTGAGGTCCATATGCTGTTATCTCAGCCTCTTAATGGAAACACAGGATCATTGTGTGTGGTCGCTGGCACATTATTCTTTATATTGTACAACAAAAAAGAAATAAATCACTAGGTGCAGATATTATCTCTGCTGAGGGGTTGCATACTTTATCATATGAATGGTCCTAGATTCTTGCACAGTTATTTACTGCCATAAACCTTGAAGATCCCATCTATTTGGAACATTAGTATTATTGTCCCTCTTCTCAAGTAAGGCATTAAATCTGACCTCACTTGCTACAGGGCTGTTTCACTTTTGAATATTCCGGTGAAGATTTATACACAATATATTTGATCAACATTGGAAGAATGGGAAAACAAGTCACAGTTTTTCTCAACTTTGCAAGTTGGAGTTAGGAAAAATCATTCTACAAATGATCAGATGTTTGTTTTACAATATTTAATAGACAATTATGTATCTAGGGATTCTAGTATGAAACACCCTCCCCATCTTTTATTTTTTATAATGACAGACCAGCAATTTTTCTCCAGCAGTTTGTGAGACTGTTTGGCCCCACCCACATACAGAATGTTGGCCAATGAGGCAGCAGCATAGTTTGACTGGCATGGCTCATGAATGTCATAACAACCAGCCGGTTGTTATGGAAAATATCAACCTGGTCAGTACATTGACAGAAATTACTGACTAGTTATTATATCTTAATATTGCTGCCAGAATTAGACTTCACAAATATGGTACATTATCGTAGCCACTCTGTATCTAGAAGGGTGGCAAACAAGGTTGCATCCTTGCACATTTCCTGTTTAATACATATATTAACTCAGTTAGTGATAGAAATACATTTTCTGATTGTGTGCCCTGTTCTAATGATAATCTCACAATCACTATGTTAATATACACAGATGGTACTGTGTTACTTTCAGTTATACCTTTGGGCTGATGAGGGCTATGAACCTCTTCACAGATCAGTTGGTGGGGCTGATGTTAAAAGTTAATATACTACAGGAAAACCTAAAGTTTTGTTTTTGGGTCTTAAAAGAAATCACAGTTGGGATGGTCCACAGGAGAGCAGCAATTAGAGGTCATACAGCACTATAGGTGCCTAGGGGTGACAATCAGTGCTGAAAATTTATGGAAAATACACTGGACCATATTCACAAATGGTGCCGAGTGGCTACATGCCATGTAACCCCAGTGCATAGCCCACTCCACACCTGCCCATGCCTGCTGCACCCTCTGCACAGCATGCAGGTACAAGATATGCCCTTTTACATGCCTGAGTCCCCAGCCAGATGCACAGCTCCATGCTGGGGTGGGCTGTGGGCTGGTGTGGGGGCATGTTCGCACTCTGCGACATTCATGATTGTGCAGGTGCAGTGCACAGGGGTGGTGCACTGGCTATGCTTTGTGAAGGCAGCCATAAGTGTTATGCACCCCCCGGATGCCACTGCTGGCTGCAGCAGGGATGTTGGGGGTCAATGAACCCAACACTGAGGCTGCCCCTGATGTCGGGGCACATTAGAAGGGCTGGGAGCCAGACATCTGGGGACCCCCACCCATGTGCAGTTGGTGCATTTGTGCTTGCTTCCAACATGGCATCCCACGGGTGCAGGGAATCCAGCAATGAACCCGGGATCGGCAGCTGACCGGTTGCCTGCCCAAGTCCAAAGCTCTGCACCGGACCACCCCCCATGAACCTGCATACCTGTGGGCAGGATCATGGATGGGAGTCACTCATTGGCCGGTGTTGGATAATGTGGCCAATTCTCAGAACTCCCAAGGGTGTGGAGCTATGTAAGGGGAGGTTACATGCCTTCTATGCGTAACCCCACCTGCATTAGTGAAGAGGCCCCATTGGAATTATAATGTAGAGAAGTTAAAATAGGAAATAAATGATATTTTGAAATTTCACTGGGAATATACTTCTACTACCTTTTCTAGTACTTTGAGTGTATAGGAAGCTAAAGTTAATGCCAGTCTAGTATAGGGTACAGAAACCTGGGGACTCGATGTGAATAAATCAAACATAGAACAAACTCAAAACTGTTTCCTAAGGTGTGTCTTGGGGTTACCAAATTTCATACCTGGTGCTCACCTTTGAGCTGAAACTGGGACAAAATAGATTTATTCTTTATGTCTGTTGAAAGGTGTAGGTTACCTAACAAGAATCCTGAACATGGATGACCATGGGCTACCTACCTGTAAGGGAGTTTGATTTGAAGAGATAACAAGCATTTGTCAATGCTGAATCTTTGCTGCTGGTATTGCTGTGGCACTGGGTCTTGCTTGTACTCATTGTTACTATATGTTTACCCAGGATAGAGCAGATGAGATGCAGAGTGTCATTTCCAGTGATGTCCTGCTTTGACACATTGTTAGACTGTAATTACCCAGAATAGGTTTGCTGAGGCAATATCTACTTTTAAGTGGGCTCCCACAGTTTGACCCCAAATGTCCATCAGTCTTTTTATGACCTGATATTACGATCAAGACAGGTGGAATTTTAAAATCCCATCCGAAAGATGATATCGCTGTACAACTGTGGGAACAAGTTTCCGAGGGGATTTGAAAAATGACACCTGCCCTGTTCAGAAGGTGGGGTAACACAAGGGATATGTTGAACATTAGGGGCCAAAATCTGCAAAAAATAAAGTTACGAGTAAATGTTAGAACAATTTGTTTTCTTTATTTCAGGTAGTGACACTACAGAATTGGGCACCCACAGTGTCGGTGTTATGTTTGTGAGGGAGTGTGGGTTGATGGGTGTTGGAATACAGTGGAATACAGTGGGACAAAAAAACAACAAGGGATGGATTTCTTTATTTCAGGGAGTGACACTGGGGGATTGGGCACCCCTGCTGTCATTGTTATGTTTGTGGTGGGGTGAGGGGGTGGGTGCTGAGTAGGAGGGTCTGGTGGGTGGACAGTAAAGGTGGAGGCAGAAACAGACATCAATGGATGGTTTTCTTTTTTCAGGGTATATGTTAAAAAAACCTCACTCACAAAATCCCTTTTCCTTGTAACAAAACGTTTGGTATGCATGCACATCAAATGTAACATGGAAGGAAGAGGCGAGAGGCAGACACAAGGGCTGAATGTGCAAACAAAGAATGTACACAGTGTTCAGTCTCAAGCAGATGGTTAACAGCAGCAGAGGAGAGTGCTCTCCCTAAGGGACTCTCCTTCACAACTATGGCCTCTGTTAAGGAGTTCCAGATCAGGCTTTATCTACAACAATTTTACTGTAGGTTTAGAATGAGACAATTATTTACAGATTTTGATAAAGACAATAATAATGATATATATATATATACACACTGAAAACTAAGCTGGAGTGAAATCACAGCCCCTTCCCCCATACAGGTACCTAGTAACACTGGAAAACTATGTGAACTGTGTAGAGAAGAAAGTGGATAAGATTGTTAAAGAATTTGAGACTAATAAGGTGAGACCTAGCAATCTGAGTTATGAGGAAAAAAAGCCTTACAATCATTAAAGAATTATCACCCAGTTATCATTAAGATAGCTGATAAGGGAGTAGGGCAGTTTTACGGGACTACCGAGTCTATAAAGAAAAATGTGAGAGACAGCTCAATAATACAGTTAACTATCAGAGAACTGAGAATCCTACATCTGTGATTAAAAATGAAATTAGGAATATCATGATCTCACAGCTCTACCAAGCCCTGCAGTCCACACTACACAGATTCTCTGGACATTGTTACAAAATGGGCAGAGGGATCTGACCTCCCCATTGACAACGAGACTTGGAACAAGGCACGCCAGGCCTCAACCAAGGTCACTAGCTCCAACCAAAATATGCATGGAAGTACATCACTAGATTCTTCCATACCCCAATAATAACAGCCCATTACCCCCCAACAAACTGAGTAAGGGGCATTATACTTCACAACATTGTAAGCAGGGATAGTAGGGTGATATATCCCCTTTATAGCTCACTCATGAGACCACTCATGAGACCACACTTGGAGTACTGTGTTCTGTATTGGTCAACATGGAAAAAAAAAACACGTTGAGCTCCTGGAGGGGGTCTAGAGAAGTGCAACCAAAATTATCAAAAGCCTTGCTACAAAAACATACCATCAAAGGCTGGTTGATTTAAACGTGTTTTCCTTGGAGTACAGATGTTTGGGGGGGTTATGTATGGTATATAGAGCCATCAAAAACAAGGCACTGTTCAAATGTTTTGGTTTGCTGTTGAAAACATCACATAGAGATTGCAGAGGACACAACCTTTAATTAAAGGGGTCACTGTACAAAACTTCAATGAGGGGAAACTGGTTTTCACAGAGAGTGGTGACAGTTTGGAATCAACTGCCAAATAACATAGTAATAAGCAACTCTATAGAATCCTTCAAAAACACTCTGGATGCATATATGGGGATAGGAAATGTATATATCATAGTTAAGAAATATTGGTGAATCACATGGCCTATGGCTATAGACTTGTATACTACTATGAAACTATGAAACATATACTGCAGCCTGTTGGAGGGGCTGCAGTGAACCCAAGGGAACACATGCGCACATCATGTGGGCCTGCCCCAAGGGCAACCCATTTTCCATTCACTGGAATCAGAATTCCATGAGTTATTTGGTAAGCCAGTCCATTTCACTTCATCATTATACATTTGTCTGCAATACCCCAGAGATCTTGGAGACTCCAACTCTTGTTACTTGTTGGGGATCCTAGTAACGGTCACTAAGAAGGCCATAAGAAGGTCAAGAAAAATAAAATTAGGAAAATTTTCCTTTTCATAAGATAATATAAGTTATTGGTTATATGACAGTTTTTTATAAATATTAGAGCTGGTTATAATCTCAGCTGTCCATGAAAACTAAACAGTAATGAATGGACAGGAGATATATTGTAATGACAGAGAATATCTCCATGACACAGTCTGGCCAGAATCCATAAAAAAAAAAAAAACTAAGCTGGGAAAATATGGGTTTGAAATGGAATTAAAGGGAAGTTATATATGGTAATGACTTATATTATTTTATGAAAAGGAAAATGTTCCTAATTTTATTTTTCTTGACCTTTTGACTTCCCATTTATATAACTAACATTTAGTGTATTTAACTTATGTTTAAAAATAATATATGAAGGCATGTTTCTTTACAGTTAAGGTATTACAATATAGAAGTTTATATATATATATATATATATATATATATATATATATACATATATACACAGTATATGTATTTCATTTTTTTGATAGTTTTGACTTATAAAAAATCATAAGATTTAGTCATTAGGAAAAGGAAGTTACAACTAGAATTGTGTCTCACAAATAATGTTAAAACCATGTAAATGCATTGTCAGGACTTTACAGTGTTTTGTTGGTCTAATAGTAAGATTTATTTAAGTTTTATACTTTTGAATATATGTCTTTCATTTTCACAAGGTTCTTTTGGGTGTCACTAATTGATTGATGTAAAACACATGCTAATAATTTTTGTATATATAGTTTATGATGACTAGGGACTGGCCTCCCTGAAGAAGAGCGCATGCTTGAAACTGGTCGGGGCAGTTGAGGAGTGTGCACTCTGCACTTACACTTTTGAGACCTGATGAGCTGTATGAACTACAGTAACCATCCAGGAATAAAATACATTGAACTGTGGTTTGCGGGTGCTGCCTCATTTTTCAAGTTCATTGCCCTATCTACACCATATTATTTTGTTTTTGTTAATTATTTTAAGCACTTTTTATGTATTAAGTTGATTTAATGCCATCTGGAACAGATTCCATATTTTTAGGAAGTTATTTATTAATCCATTTTTAACATACCATAATTGTTCCAACTTAGAGATATCAATGATCATATTTAGCCAATTTTTAAAGACTTGTGGATCTGAATCCTTCCAGAAGAATACATTTCTTTGCTACTATGATAAATAGTGTTAATAGTTTTAGTTGTGTTTCATCCAATAATTCCCTATCTGGATAGATTTCCAGTAATTTAACCTTGAGAGAGAGAGACATTTGTTTTTTAAAAACTATTACACAAAACTGCTCGAGTTCATACCACAAATTGGGAATATATGGGCATGAACTGATCAAATATATTAATGTGCCTGTTGATGCTGCACATCTCAGGCACTTATCTGTAATATTTAGATTGAACTGTTTAGATTTTTTAGGGTATAATAAATTCTATGGGTCATATTCATTTGTATCTGCTGAAGTTTAACTGATGATACATTCTCTATATTTGCTTTAATAATATCCTGCCACCATCGCATCTGTAAGTTTTATGCCCATATCTCTTTCCCATTTTCCCCTAATCATATTAATATTATCCTTTCACACATCTTGTAGCATGCAATACAAAGAAGATATCCTTTTCTTTCCTATCCTATTGTTTAATAAGTTTTGTAATAAAGTAGGAGGGTCTTTCATTTTTATAAATTTGTTATTATTTTTCAAATAACTTTTGATCTGATTTATTGAAATATTTGAGTTTCTGCTAATCTATAGTGCCTAGATATTTGTGAGAAAAGTTGAATTGAGCCTTGTTTCCATATGTCTCCTATTTACATAGCTCCAGCCTCCTGCCATATCTTGAAATTATTATTTTTTATTGATGGGGTAAAATTATAGTTTTTATGTATTGGGGTACATTTTGAAATAACATTTTTCCCCACAGTTGTTCTTGTTGTAAATATAACCAGGATTGAAAAGTTGTCTTAGTTGTTATAGAGAGTTTTAGTTTTTTTTAACAGACATCCTGAATAAAGTAAGTTCATAAGTGAAGGATAGCTCTATGCTTGTGTTTTTATTCTGCTCGAGATAAGTATGGGGGGTATCTCTTGGAATCCAATACCATACCTGCGCCACTTGTGCTGCTATTTAGTATGTATAGAAATCAGGTAATGCCTGACCTCCTCTCTGTTTTGGAAAGGTTAAAGTTTTCCAGGAAATTTTAGCCTTGGTGTTTTTCCCATGTACTCTAATTCTTTATTGCAATTGAAATGTACTGTATTGACCTAGAAAACAATAAAAACTATATTAACAAACAAGAGAATATTGTGACATGGGGCCTTGAAAATGACTGGATAGAAGAATGGATGCCAGAAGCCCTACAGAAAAAAGATCTGGTTTTACCAATCTTTCATTGTTTGCCAAAAGTCCATAATGGTTTGACCCCCCCCACACCAGATAGTTTCAGGAACAGAAATCACAATTAAAATCATTAAGATCTGTCAGACTTAGTAGGAATTTTGAACTTCAGTAATGTGTCTGAAATACCACCAACCTCCTTTTTATGTTGATTGCGCGCATGCGCAAGAAACATGTTGCATCAGCTTTCTCCAGAAGCAGGTTGTGGAGGCACGGCACTGTTGTGCCCAATGCCCCCAGAGCCTGCAAAGGCTTATCCCCCACCCCCCAATGCTGTGGCACGCTGCTGACACTAGTTCAGCCAGTGTGCCACAACTTTTCTAAAAAATCAGCCTCTGCAATCAGGGGCCGCCTCATCATTGCAGCGTCAGCCATCCGCTGCAATGAAGGAGCAACCCGTCATTGCAGGGCAGGATGTGGGATCCCAGATATTGTTTATGAACATGGCAGCGGGTTGCCGCCGTGTTCTCAAACAATATACCTCCTCCCACTCACCATGTTTACTTGCTGATGGGGGAGCCCACTCCCCGTCAGCATTCTGTAATCCCCACGTTGTTCCAGCTGATGGGGTGCCCAATCCCCATCAGCATAATGATACCCCTCCTTCCGTTGCTGTAGCTTAGGGGGTGCCCAATCCCCCTCGGCTCCTGTAGCTCCCCTTTGCCTTGCCTTGTTTGATGGTGGGGGTGCCTAATCCATCGTCGGCCAACCCACCCACACAGGTGGCATGCTGGAAGTCCACCCCAGCATGCCAAAGCACCTGTTAAATCAGAAAACGGTCCCCCGATTTCTTATTTTTATTATAACCTGTAAAAAAGGAAATGGTCCCTTGTAGTCTCCCTGCCTCCCTCCCACAACCCGTACCCACTCACTGCACACCCTGCCTCCCCACACCCTCCATACCCCACACTTACCTCCGGAGCTCAGCGCGACAATCTTCGGTGGACCGGGAACACGTCTGCACTCTTCAAAGCTGACCGCAAACTGAGGAAATGTAGGCTGTATAATGGAATAAATAGGGTTTTTTTCAACTTTAGTGCATATCTCAGGCTTTTTTGGGAATTATTTTCACCAAATTTTCAACATGGGGTTTTTGGGACCCCTCCTCATGAATTCTTGATCTGTCATGGCGTTAATCGGCCCCAAAAGGTGGTTTCATGGTCACTGCGTGAAATCACCTTTGGGGCCGATTAATGAAATGACAGTGCCAGTGTTCATGAGGTGGCCTCTCAAAAAGCCTATGTTGCAAATTTGGTGGAAAAAAATAAAAAAAAAAATAACTGTTTTACAAGTGTGCATTGCACAGTTGCTACATACGCTCGTAACTTCGCGAATTTACAATATTTTCATGTCAGATTTTCAACAATGCCATTTTTTCACACCTCCTTGTGAGCAGTATAGCTGTCATTGTTCACATCCTGGCGGAAATGTGTTTTCGAACTTCCAGTGCAGAATGACGCAGTCACTGTGGGAAATCAGTGTTCAGGACAGATTAAGAAAATGACAGTGACACTGTTCATGAGTAGAGGTCCTAAAATGCCCATGTTGAAAATTTGGTAACGATACTCCATAAAATGACTGTGCTACGAGCGTGCATTGCGCAGTTGGCACGCACGCTCGTAACTTCATGAATTTATAATATTTTCACTCCAGATTTTCAACATTGCCATTTTCCCACACCTACTTATGAACAGTGCAGCTGTCATTTTTTCCATCCTGGTCGAAATGTGTTTTTGCACTTCTGGCGCAGAGTAGAGCGGTCGCTGTGAGAAATGACTGTCCGGGACAGATTAAGAAAATGACAATGATACTGTTCATGAGCAGAGGTCCTAAAATGCCTATGTTGAAAATTTGGTGATGATAGCCCATCAACTGACTGTGTTACAAGTGTGTGTTACACACTTTCCACGCACCCTTGTAACTTCACAGATTTGTAATATTGTCACACCAGATTTTCAACAGTGCCATTTTTTCACACCTCCTTATAAGCAGTACAGTTGTCATTTTTCACATTCTAACCAAAATGTGTTTTCACAGTTCCGGTGCAGAATAACGTGGTTACTGTGGGAAGTCAGTGTTCTGGACAGATTAAGAAATTGACAGTGGCACAGTTCATGACAAGAGGTCCTAAAATCCCAATGTTGAAAATTTGGTGACAAAACTCCATAACACGACTGTGTTACAAGCTTGTGTTGAACTGTTTCCACGCACCCTTATAACTTCGCAAATTTTTAATACTGTCACGCCACATTTTCAACAGTGGCATTTTTTCACAACTCCCTATGACCACTACAGCTGTCATTTTTCACATCCTGGCTAAAATATGTTTTTGCACTCCTGCCAGACAATAGCACGGTCACTCTGGGAAATCAGTATTTGGGACAGATTAAGATTGACCGAGTAAGAGGGCGGAGTGACCGAGCTCAACTGAGCTCTGTCGGGGTTGCTGCGGATTTGTTTGTGGGCAGACAAAGGCTTCAACACAAGAGCCCAGTACAAAAGGGCAGCCTGCAGCACTGGGAGAAACAGAATGAAAGAGTGAGTGAGGGAGGGGGAGTGAGTGAACTCACTGAAGCGCTGTCAGGACTGCTGCGGATTTCTTTGTGGGCAGAAAAAGGTGTCAATACAGGCAGGAGCCCAGTACAAAAGGCCAGCCTGCAGTGGTGGGAGAAACAGTATGAGCAAGTGAGACAAGGGGACTTAGTGAGTTCAACAGAGCTCTATCAGGATTGCTGGGATTTCTTTGTGGGCAGAAAAAGGCACCAATGCTGGCAGGAGCCCCATACAAAAGGGCAGCTTGCAGCGCCAGGACAAACAGAATGAGCGATGAGAGAGGGAGACTGCTCAATCTCAATGGAGCTCTGTTGGGACAGCTGCGGATTTCTTTGTGGACAGACAAAGGTGCCAATGCAGCCAGGAGCCCCATACAAAAGCGCAGTCTGCGGCACCAAGAGAAACAGAATGAGTGAGTGACAGAGCGGTAGTGAGCAAGCTCAACGGAGCTCTAGTGTAACTGCTGCAGATTTCTTTGTGGGCAGAAAATGCAGCACCGCAGGCAAAAGCCCAGTACAAATGGCCAGCTTGCAGTGCTGGCAGAAACGGAAAGCGAGAGTGACAGAGGGGGAGTGAGTGAGCTCAGTGGAGCTGTGTCGGGACTGCTTCAGATTTCTTTCTGGCCAGAAAAAGCCACCAATGCAGGCAGGAGCCCAGTACAAAAGGGCAGCCTGCAGCACCAGGAGACACAGAACAAGCGAGTGAGGGAGGGGGAGTCAGTGAGCTCAACGGACTTTGTTGGGACTGCTGAAGATTTGTTTGTGGGCAGAAAAAGGCAGCAATAATACGTACAGGGATCCAGTACAAAGAGCAGCCTGCAGTGGCAGGAAAACCAGAATGAGCGAGTGAGTGAGCTCAACAGAGCTGTATTGTAACTGCTGCAGATTTCTTTGTGGGCATAAGAAGGCAGCAACACAGGCAGGAGCCCAGTAGAAAAGGGCAGCCTGCAGCACCGGCAGAACAGAATGAGCGAGTGAGAGAAGAGGAATGAGCGAGCTCAACGGAGCTTTGTCGGGACTGCCATAACATGACTGTGTTACCAACGTGCACTGAACTGTTTCTATACACCCTTGTAACTTCGCAAATTTGTAATACTGTCACGTCACATTTTCAACAGTGGCATTTTTCCACAACTCCTTATGAACACTACAGCTGTCATTTTTCACATCCTGGCTACAGGATGTTTTTGCACTCCTGTCAGACAGTAGCATGGTCACTCTGGGAAATCAGTGTTTGGGACAGATTAAGATCGACCGAGTGAGAGGGGGAGTGACTGAGCTCTACTGAGCTCTGTCAGAACTGCTGCAGATTTGTTTGTGGGCAGACAAAGGCCCCAACACAAAAGCCCAGTACAAAAGGGCAGTCTGCAGCACTGGGAGAAACAGAATGAGAGAGTGAGTGAGGGAGGGGAAGTGAGCGAACTCACCAAAGCACTGTCAGGACTGCTGCAGATTTCTTTGTGGGCAGAAAAAGGTGTCAATACAAGCAGGGGCCCAGTATGACAGGCCATCCTGCAGCGGTGGGAGAAACAGTATGAGCGAGTGAAACAAGGGGACTTAGTCAGCTCAACGGAGCTCTATCAGGATTGCTGGGATTTATTTGTGGGCAGAAAAAGGAGCCAATGCAGGCAGGAGCCCCATACAAAAGGGCAGCTTGCAGCACCAGGACAAACAGAATGAGTGATGAGAGAGGGAGACTGCGCAACCTCAATGGAGCTCTGTCGGGACAGCTGTGGATTTCTTTGTGGACAGACAAAGGTACGAATGCAGCCAGGAGCCCCATACAAAAGCATAGTCTGCAGCACCAAGAAAAACAGAATGAGCGAGTGACAGAGCGGTAGTGAGCAAGCTCAGTGGAGCTCTAGTGTGACTGCTGCAGATTTCTTTGTGGGCAGAAAATGTGGCACCACAGGCAGGATCCCAGTACAAATGGCCAGCTTGCAGTTCCGGCAGAAATGGAATGTGAGAGTGACAGTGGGGGAGTGAGTGAGCTCAGTGGAGCTGTGTCGGGACTGCTTCAGATTTCTTTCTGGCCAGAAAAAGCTGCCAGTGCAGGCAGGAGCCCAGTACAAAAGGGCAGCCTGCAGCACCAGGAGACACAGAACGAGTGAGTGAGGGAGTGTGAGTCAGTGAGCTCACCGGGACTTTGTTGGGACTGCTGAAGATTTGTTTGTTGGCAGAAAAAGACAGCAATGCATGCAGGGGCCCAGTACAAAGGGCAGCCTGCAGTGGCAGGAAAACCAGAATGAGCGAGTGAGTGAGCTCAACAGAGCTGTATTGTAACTCCTGCAAATTTCTTTGTGGGCATAAGAAGGCAGCAACGCAGGCAGGAGCCCAGTAGAAAAGGGCAGCCTGCAGTGCCGGCAGAACAGAATGAGCGAGTGAGAGAAAGAGAATGAGCGAGCTCAACAGAGCTTTGTCAGGACTGCTGCACATTTCTTTGTGGGCAGAAAAAGGCGCCAACAGAGGCAGGAGCTTAGTACAAAAGGGCAGCCTGCAGCACCAGGAGAACCAGAATGAGTGAGTGAGACAGACGGAGTGAGCGACGTCAACGGAGCTCTGTTGGGACAGCTGTGGATTTCTCTGTGGGTAGAAAAAGCCACCAACACAAGCAGGAGCCCACTACAAAAGGGCAGCCTGCAGCGCCAGGAGAAACAGAATGAGCAAGTCAGAGAGGGGGAGTGAACCACCTCAATGGAGCTCTGTCAGGACAGCTGCGTATTTCTTCCTCAGCAGAACAAGGTGCCAACGTAGGCAGCAGGCCACTGCAAAAGAGCAACCTGCAGCACCAGGACAAACAGACTGAGCCAGTGACAGGGGCCACTGAGCGAGCTGAACAGATCAATGCAATCTACATTCGGCATTGACAAATGCTTGTTTTGCTAGAACTGGCTAGTACAGTTCTAAATGGGAACTTCTTCAAATATGAGGATATTTTTTTCAGCAAGAGAGAGGGACTGCAAAGGGACTGACTATGGCCCCATTGTATGCCAACATTTATTAGGTCTGAATTTGAACAACATTTCATCACAGATCTATCAGTTAGTAGATTTCATGACAATATCTTGCTTTATAGGTGTTTCATAGACAATTTACTGCTACTTTTGAAGAGTAGTGAAATACAATTAAAGGAATTCCATCAGTATCTGAATAGGAGTAGGTAAAATCTGAAGCTTAGACTGGATTACAGTTTGGATAAAATATCATACATAGATATTTTAAGAGTGATGGCCATTTGCAGACCAAATTATTCAGAGAAGAAACTGAAAGAAATATGACATTACATTATTGTAGTTATTACCCAACACAACAGAAAAACAACATCCCCCTGGGACAATATTTAAGGGCTGATAGAAACTGTTCCAGTGAGCAGAGTTTTCAGGAAGAAAAACAAAACATGGAAAGAAGACTTATGGTCAAGGGGTGCCCTACATCCATCATAAAATAGCAACTGAAGAAGCAGAAACTAGATAGAGACAAGTACTCTCTAACAATATCAGAGAAAAGGCAGGGATGTGTGAGAGGATGGGTTTTTTTGCATGCCTTATTCACCAGGGTTGGGAAAATAATTTCCTACATAAGTATTGGAGAATAATGAGGTTGACAGTGCAGGAGCAAAGGAGTTATTTATACAGTCATTTACGGTGGGTGACTAGGAGATGTCAGTCTCTTAAAGATACAATACTGCATATTGACCATGTAATACCACAGTCCAAGGGGAAATGAATGGGAGTTCAGACCAGCACCCACAGGAAATGTTCTGTGTGGGTGCTGTGTCCTATGTTCTAACATCTATAAAATCAAAGACATTTCCAACAAGTTTAAATATGAAACAACACATATCAGACAACATATTACTTGTAAAACATCACATTTACTTACTAAAATGTCCATGTGATAAGTTCTATGTAGGAAAAAGAGCAAGCATGCTAAAACAATGGATATCTAAGCATAAATTGGCCTTAAGAACCAAAGATGATAAAACAAGTGTGGCACGACATTTAGAAAGCAAAGGGCACTCTAGCACAGTTTTAAGATTCTTTGGATTGGAGAAGGTCCACATGCCAAAGAGGGGAGGTGGCTGGGTACATAGGCATCTTGAGGGAGAGATAGGCCAGAGACCCCAAGCCAGCATGACTTTTGGCATGGTATCTGCACAATGGCAATGAAGAGGACTGCGATTGAGGCACAGCACCAAATCTTGTTGTTCTTATTTCAGAAACGTAAGTTCACAGTGTTAAATATAAAAATGAAATGAGTTAAGCTGTATGGCTGAGGCAAAAATATCTCTTGAAATCACAAATTAGGTGACAAATGTTGTTACTATTTACTATCCAGGTTCATTCTCCTTGACATTATTGTAAATGCAAGACATTGGAGTTTAAAGTGGCCACTGGCCAGCATTTGAAAATATGAACTTTAATTAAAAACATCTAACTAAAGATAAAGAAGCCTCTTGAAGTCTGTTTTTCTTCATGTTATTACCTCATACTGCCAACAACCTCCTTCCTCCTTAGGATCTGCTACCCTAATAAAGTTGTGTTTCTTGTTTGTATTTATTCATCTACTGAAATCTGCCAAGAGTTAAGTGCATGCACCAAGCCACTGGTGCAGTGGTTGCACATACCACTTCTAATGCCAATAACTTGTGTTTGGAAGTGAACTCAGGGTATCGGAGGGCTGGCGGGGGGGCAGAGGATGGAGCATTCATAGGGCTGCTCTTCTTCTATGGGGAAGAGCTTGGGCAGAGCTTGCTGATTACCTGGTCCCCGGCAGAAACTGGGGGAAAGGCAGCCCAGGCCCAAGCAGCAGGGGGGTTCATGACAGACATTGACAAAAGTCATGCATGGGCTCGTGGTATATGTCCTGACATCACTAAATTCATACCTATCAGAGGCACTGAAAAAATTGTAAAACTGCAGCAGGAGGATGGTGCCATGTGCCCACAGGCCCCACACCCAACTAGCTGGCCTTGCCAGCCTGCACTGGATCCATGACCACAGAGGGGTTGAGAAACACTGTGATCCCTCTGGGGGGGAGCAAGACCTTGGGGAAGATGGCTGGCGTTATGTCCCAGTGGAGGTCTGGGTGTCAGGGCATGGGGACTTGGCAGATAGGGGCCAACCAGAGGAGGATAGATAGAAACTGAAAAAAAAAAGAGTTAAGTGCATACATACTAGGGACTTTACAGCCATACAGCCATTGTGTGAGTTCACAGATGGATGACCCTTGTGGGAAGGTGGGTAGATGTGACATCCAAGGGACTTGAACTGTTGTGTCATCAGGGTCACTTAAATCTTTGTCTCAGTGGAGGCACTGCATATTTTCTGTTATCTGAATACAAATTCCCTCACTGAGCAAACAGTAAATGAACCTAGAAGCCACCATGAAATCTATGGTTACCCAGTGATGTTTTAAGGTAGTCAAGCCCTAACCCCTCCAAGACATGTGGGTGGGCACCTCTACAAGGGACCATGCAATAAAATGAGCACTCCATTCATTTATTTATTTTCCATAGAGATTTTCTGCCCAGCTGGTAGCTTATCGCAGGGATATGCCCTGTTTACAGAGATATACCATGGTCAGGCTGAACCAGGTTGTCATTCAGATGGCTATCGAATTTTTGTCCCTTGTTTTTTTTTAGTTATGAGTTTTCTCTCCCAACTGCTGGCTGTCTCAGGAGGGCGTCCCCAGCCCTGTCCACCGGCATCCACCAGCGGCTGACCTGGCCAGGGCTTGCAGCGGCAGGGAGTCGGCGGAGGTCTAACTCCCCACTGAAGTCGGATATAGTTGACCAGCACCGTGGCTAGCCAGGGTGGTGCCTGCAGGTACCATCCACCATCCTGCACGGCAGTCTGTTTCCTCCAGTTTTTCTCCCTAGGAGTCAGGACCGTGCAATGTCACCAGCGGAGGGGGGCACACACGCTTCTGCATGCGCTTCCTCCAGGTGTCTGGCCCGACTTCTCCCAGCTTGTGGTATGGTTCTCTGTCCTCCAGTCTCCACCAGGGGGTGAGCAAGCGCTAACCATCAGGAAACTCCTTCCCCGGAGAAGGAGAGCAGTCCATCGGACGCTCAGTCCTTCTCCTCCTCTGCTGACCCCCAATGGCCCGTGCTCGTTCCTGAACATGGGTAGCCAGCGTAGCTCGAGGTAAAGCGCCAGCACCTCAGCCCTCAGTGCCACCAGGCCTTGTCCCTCAGTTTTTGTTCTCCTTCCTTGCCTTGCAGGAATGAGTGCCTTTGTGAGCCATGCACAGATGCAGCAACCCCCATGCAGCAGGAGCAAGCTCCTTAGCCCAGTCGCACGGGTCGCTGTGGTGGCAGAGTCTGCCATCAACCCTCCCTGGCTGAGGCACACTGCTAAGCGGCAGCTGTCTTGGCTATGGCATGCCTCTTGATGTAACATCGTGGCCTCACTTCCAAACCTGCTTTGTCAGCATGGCAGCGGAATACGCTGCTGTTGGTCCATTGGGACGGCCTCAGGAGCGCTGCTTTTAAATTGACTATCCCTAGGTTTCTATCAGTATTCCAAGCTGTTTTGTAAACTTATTGTCTAATGATATCAGGGAGCAGTGTCTGATGCATGCCAGTTCATTTTAGTCACAAGAAAAATTATCTTAAAGGATACCTAAACAACATTTTGACAACAAACTGTTCAAAAATCTGACTCCGTACATGACTAAAGAAAAGGCTGCTGTATTCATTAAGGCTAAAACTACATTTATATAATTTACCTAAATGTGGTTCCAGAGCATTTGAATATTGTAAAATCAGCCTTCTAATTTCAAAAAACTGTCTTACCTGCTTCCTAAAATGGCTGCCAAATGTGTTATGTGATGACATCATTGGAGCCAAAGTCAGAAAGATATATGGCTCTCTATAGTGCTAACTAGTTATTTTTTCCCTTTGCATAGAATTGTTTCACCCAAAGGGTCAAAACCATGTACAATATTTTGTATAATACAAATGTTAGGCTATGGTTCTGTTCATTTTGTTTATTTTAACATGTTGAAATTGTATTTTAATCCAATCGACTTTCACTGTGGCGGTACAAATGTTGAATAACCTGGTGGTCTAGTGGTTATGGTGGATCCAGGATGCTACAGTGGGGGTGCTGGGGTAGTGTGCATGCTCAATATGCACTTTTTAACATTTTTATTAAAACTTTATATTTATTGCTATTCTTTGCTAGTACATTTTTGAGAGAACCTACAAAAGCAATCCATAGTTTGAGTATAAACATTTGTACAATCAACAAATCAGACTTCTTCAACAAAGTGAAATGCAGCAGGAGCAAGAAAGTACATTACTATGTGTGTGTGTGTGTGTGTGTGTGTGTGGGGTGCAGCCACACCCTTCACCACCCCCTAGAGCCACCACTTTTTTGTAGCAAAGTTCTTGCTCAGTCCAATACTACAGTTCATACTTTCTTGAAACTCAAATATATGCTTGTCTTGTCTTCTTTTTCCATGGGAAATAATACAAATAATAAGAATCGCCATTTATATAGTGGTTTTCATACACATTTTATCCCAAAGTGCTTTACAAGCAATACTAGACTGGTAGTGAAGTGACTGAACATGTAGTGGCAGCCATTTCATACATTAATATCCACACACAGCCTTGGAAAATTGCATGAGCTGGTTTTATTGGAAGGGGAATGTTGGCCAGGACAACGGGGTCAGGTAGTGATCAAGGTGCTGGCAGCCCACATCTTATCTCTCACAGTAATCTGCTCATATTTCTCTCCTCTGTCTTCCCCCTTCCCTGAATATAGCAGTACCTTGCAAGAGTGGCCTTCTCAGTCCCCCTCTGGTATTCATTCTTCACTATTCCTCCTTACACCAAAAACTGGTGAGCTCATCACCCTTCTGCAACATGAATGCAAGTAGTAGAGTCCCGGTTTTATTTTGACATATCAAATATAAACATATCTTTCCAATACGTCAAGCTGATAGCAACAGGGAACTAGGGGAATGATGGGCTTTCCTATCCTTAAAAGATCTAGGCTACCTTTGATTAGGCACTGCTAAATGATGGGTGTGCACATCATTATGCACGTCATTTAATAGTGCCTAATCATAAGTGGCTTAGATCTTACATGGATAGGAAAGCCTATTTTTCACTTGTGCAATGCAGCTATCAGCCTGGCTTACCAGAAGATCATGTTTATTATTAATATGTAAAAATAACATGGGAGACTGTACTAACCACATTCATGATGCAGAAGGGTAGTGAACTCACCAGATTTTGGTGTGGGGAGCAGGTGAGAGGAATGAATGCCAGAGAGGGACTGAAGAGGCCATTCCAGCAGAGTATAACTATATTCAGGTTAGTTGAAGACATGAAGGAGGACGTTGAGCAGATCACTGTGAGATCTGAAATGTGGGGCTGCCAACATCCTGATCACTACCTGACTGTGGATGAGAGTAGCCAGCAATGATAAATACTCAGAGTGGTATGGCTGCACCTAAACTGTTACTAGAATTCAGTGTAGGGAGATTACCCTTGGGGGGGGGTTGTTGACGTTTGTTAGGACAGTATTGAGGGAGTTTTGTATAGCTCATTCAAGATTTGGAAGGGTGGTAGCCAGCCAACTCAAATTGTGGAGTAGAGCACACAAAAGTACTGCAGAAGAATTGCTGGGAACTGTCCTGTGGGGTTCTGCAGATCACAGGTAAAGGAGTAGACTGACACTGGAAGTCGAGTGGATTTGCTCAAGGTATTAGTATGCCTCTCCTGCTGCTGATATCGTTATCCATTGTAAGTTTAGCCCTTATGAGGGCATGAACAGCAGTTTTTCTGGTGGGTCATGATGCTTATTGCTTGGCCCTCCAGGAAGACCTAGTTGTTGGTTAATGAGGTGGGAAAAAACTCAACAGGGGAACTGCACATACTACCGTCACTGTGCAGAAGGGTGGTGATCCACTCGCTGTTTACTGTGGGAGCAGAAGTCAAACACTGAGAATGTGGACTGGAGAGTGATTTGGGAGGCATGTTTTAACAGTGCCAGCTGATGATGCATATTGGTATAGGTATGCACAACTCTCTGAGGTACAAGATTACAATCTGAGGTATGATAATACTCTTCATGAGACCATAAGCACATATGCAGCACCAGGCAGTACTAAGGACAGGGTATGGATGGTGGGGTGTTCAACAGATGGCTGGCTAGATGCAGGAGGTGCACATGGAAAAATAAAGCCTTATTTGTGGATTAACAAGAGATCATGGGCTTTGGAACTGAACCAGACCAGTACTTTCCTCTGTGACCCTGAGCAAGTCATAACATTTCCTTGTGCTCTCATGCCACACCTGTAAACAAGCTTTCAACTTAGTGTGTCTCTCCTGGTTAACAAAAACCAAAATTCAGTGCATCACATAACCACTAGATCATCAGGTAATTGAAGTGTACTGTACTGCAGTTTACCAAGGAAAAAGCTAGATTGCGAAACATTTCCCACAAGTTAAAGTAAACAAAATGAACAAAATCATAGCCTAACATGTGTACTGATCAAAATAATCCACGAGTTAATACATGGTGTTGATCATTCTAGTACAACAATTTAAAACAAAGAGGGAAAAAAGAACTAGTAAGCACTATAGAAATATATGTGGGTCTCTGTCTTTGGCTCAGATGATGTCATCACAACTCATCACTTAACAGAGTTGGCAAACATCTTAGGGAGAAACCAAGGCTGCTTTCTGAAAGTGAAAGGCTGATGTTTACATTTTTCAAGAGCTATGAAACTGCATTTATATTATTTACATAAATGCAGTTTTAGCATAAATGTAAACAGCAGCCTCTACTTTACCTTGTTATGTAGCCATATTTTGGAGTTTGCAGTTTTAAAAAACTGCTTGTTTAGGTACCTTTTAAACAGTTGGGCCCCGGTATTCAGAATTGCACCTGGCAATGGCGCATGTGGTTGCATAGCGCAACTCAGTTGCGCTGGAGCAACAAAGGGATATATTTAAAAGAGATGTGCCGTGACACATCCCTTCTGAATGTATCAAAGAATGCGTGCATGCAAATACAATGCGCTGGCACATCCCTCAGACAGACCTGCATACTTGGACTGGGAATGTACCAGCACAACTGGAGCTGCACAGGGCGCAATTCTCAGTTATTCAGTCCTGGATTTACAAATGGGGCCATTATGCATACAAGGTGCAAATGGGGCCATTTGCATGTCTTTATAGCCACATTTGCATGTGTTGTGCAAGGTTGGCCAGCAAACTGCACCTAGCATCCTGCACAGTATGCGGTCTGTGTACCAGGGACCACAGTAGTACCCCTTCCCATCCCGTATCACCGTTCACTTAAAAATAAATCCTCAATATCCCTGGTGATCCAGTGGTACCCCTCCCCATCCTGTACCTTCGATTGCTGTATAAATAGTCCATTACAATCCCTGGTGGTCCAGTGGTTCTCCCTTCCCCTCCCATACCTCCAATCACCGAAATATAATTTTCAAGATCCCTGGTAGTCTAGTGGTATCCCCCTCCCCATTCAGAACCACCGATCACTGAAACAATATTTAGTTAAGATCCCTGGTAGTCTATTAATACTCCCTCCCCTCCCATAACCCTGATAACCAGAAAATGACCAAAACTGGTCTCTATAAGTCTAGTGGTCCCCCACCTCCCCACCCACAGAGGACCCCCAGCCCACTCGGCTCTCCCCGGTCAACGGCAGGCAGCATACTCACCCACATACCTCCTCGGCTGACCACCAAATGACAGCGTACAGTATGTGCTGCAAGCTCATTGGTCCACAGTGTGGACCAATGGGCTTGCAGTGCATACTGTATGAGTAACTTCATTCATGAAGTTGTGAATGACTCTTACAGTATGCACTGCAAGCACATTGGTCACACTTTGGACCAATGAGCTAGCACATACTGTAAGCTGTCACACAGTGGGCAGCCAAGGAGGTATGTGGGTGGTATGCTGCCCGCCGATGACTCGGGGGAACCAGGTGGGCTGGGAGTCCTATGGGTGGGGGTGGGGCACCACAGACTACCATGGATCTTAACTAAATATTTTTTTGGCAATTGGTGTTTCAGGATGGGGATGGGGGGGTATCAGTAGACTACCAGGCATCTTATCAATTATATTTCAGCGATCAGGGGTATGGGAGGGGGAACCACTGGACCGCCAGGGATCATAATGGACTATTTATACAGTGATCAGATGTATGGGGTAGGGAGGGGGGAACTGCTGGACCACCAGAGGGTTTTGTGGGTGTTTGTGTATGGTGTTCTGGGGGGGATGCCACCCATGGCTGGTGGCTGCGGTGATGCACCTTGCATTACGGCAGCTCGCCTGTGGGTGGCTACCAGTTGAGTCATTATTTTCGGGCTCAACTTTGTGCTCAGGTATGCAGCACATCTCTGGGATGTGCCTGCAGATGCACCGCACATCCCGGGCTGAATATCGGGATGTGCCACATGTGCATGGGCATGCCCCTGGAGACGTGCCACATACATTATCTTTGCGCCTCAGGAATTGTGCTGCACAATTCCCCCTTTTGAATATTGCCCTGGGGTGCATTTCTGGGGTTATGCTAGTACAACTCAGTTGCAGCAGGTGCAACCCCTTTGAATATCTCAGCTATGGTGTGCAATAACAGCAGGAAATACTGATGAAAACATGGAGACACAGTAAATATATCAAAAGGGATACTCTTATTTTATTATTTCCAAAGTAAAATAATGTGCTAAAATTGATTTAAAAGGTGAAAAATTGCATTGTACAAGACAGAAGATAAAGGGTAGTTTGAAATACAAAAAAAGGGTAGGTTAAAAAGTTTACTGCTAACATGCACTGCTTTTTTAATACACAAAAAAACCCTTAAGATATGAAAAGGGTGAAATGGTGAAGTGAGGCCTCTGCATATACTGCTTGAGCTGTGAATGTCATGCCTTTGTAATTATTTATGATCACAAATGCATATTGTGAAGGAATTAAGAATTTCCAGATATGAAATGGAATCTTGTGAATTTAGCCAAATATGAAGCTGTAAATTTTATCATTTGTGGCATCTTGTCAGTGTATAAATTTATTTCCCTAAATTAATGTTCTGAAATAGTCATTCATTTTCATTAAGAATACTGACGACTCTCAGATGCAATCCCAGTACAAACCATGCACAGACATGCTTGTCTACTTAATTTCCTTTTCTCCCAATAGACTTCAAGTTCCAGGAGCTCATATTTGGGTCGTACTGTCAAAACTGAGTAAATAAAACAAAATCAGTAGCCCAGCTTTATTGAATGTGACTGAAAGATCTTAACAGTGCCTTCAGGGCATTTTGATTGAACCTAAAGTACCCCCTGACAAAGAAAAAAGAACCAGTAGTTGTTTCCTAGGTACAAACATCACAGATGAGCAGATAATATTGTATAGAGTCATGAGAATAAGCCAGTGCTCATTTTTTGTTTATTTGGGTAAAGTCATTGAACGTACTGTAGCTTATTTGCAACACTGCCCATCGACAGATAAAATCAAAAGGAGAGTTACAAATTACAATTCATAAAAAGTCCATGCTGGTACAAATGACATTGGGTAGAAACAAGTCCATGACATTCAGGGAGCTAGATTAAACTAGGAAACAAACTTAAGAAGAAAACTGCATAGTGACATTTTTGGAATATTACCACTCCCAAGAGCAAGCAAAGGGAAACAAGATGCTATTAGAAGGATGACTACCGTACGGAAGAGGTGGGCTATAGAAGAAGGGTTTACATTCATCAGACACTGGGAGAGATACCTGCATTGTCTATATCGTTGAGACGGCTCATACTAAACTATGGGTGGGGGCGCTCACCAGTTGGGAATCAGTCTGAAGGTAACTGACACTACACATTTAAACCAAGATGTGGGGGGTTGGGGCCAATAAGAGGTAACTCTTTTTGTTGTCATTATAACACCATTAGTTAAAGTGGGAAGAATAACTCACAAGAAGTCCACATGGGGTAGTAAAAGATAACCTCAACACTGAGAAAAATGACTGAAGAAACCAAAATCTGACGGGTTTGTACCTCAATGCATGTAGTTTGAACAATACTAAAACTTCTGAACATACTGCAGTAACCAACAAGAACCATTATGACAGTATCAGTACCACGTAAACATAGCAGAAGAGTCAGGGCAAGTGTGCAGTCAGTATAGAATACTATAGACGAATACAATTTATTCCAAATCAATGGATGCAGGAAGAAGGGAGAGGAGTAGGGCTCTACATCAAATTGTACTTACAGTTTACTGAACTTGCAGTTTTACAGCCATCTGGGGGGGGACAGAAACTATTTAGGTTAAAACCATAATCAAAAGGGGGAAAAACATTAGCATTGGAGTCTGTTTTAGGCCACTGGGTAGCTATCTGGACACCTTAACAGACATACAGTATATAACAAATTAATGGAAGCATATTCCAGAGTGGAGGGTTTGGTGATGGGGGACTTCAATTTCCCCAGCATAGACTGGAATAACCTGTACTTAAGTTGAACATTAGAAAATGTTTTTGAGTTGTGTGATTGAAAACAGACTCTGTCAGATTATAAAGGTACCTTACAGAGGGCCAAACTTGTTGGATCTAATTCTCACTAACAATGCAAACCATATTCTAAATTGCTGTAAAAGAGAACCCTTATTATCCATTGACCACTGCAAGGCTAACATTGATATAAACAAAAATACACAATCCTTAAAGGGTAAATTAAAGGTATTTAACTACAGATGAGCAAATCATGCCAAGATGAAAAGGAAATGAGCCTCTTGGGACTGGAACTCAGAAAATTCTAAACTTAGCACAGAGAGCAAGTGGTCATCCCTTAAAAATAATCAGCTTGCCCTAGAAGCAAAATTTACACTGTCTGTTAATTTATGCAACAGAAAAGGGAAAAAAACACTATAGCTAACAGGGTGTACAAAAGTATTAGCAAAAAATATAAACAACACCAACGAATGAAACATAATCCTTCAGAGAATAATATAATTAGTTATATAAAGAGAGTAAAAATGCCAGAACAAATGAACAGTCTGAAACTGAATTCAGGTTAGGCCACAACAAAGGTTTAACAAAAAAAAATCCTCAAATATGTAAATAGCTCCAAAACATGAGAAAGCCAAGCTAGTTATAGAAGTGGGAGAAATATTACATCCCAAACACATGGCACAATAGTTTAACAATATTTTCAGCAGTGTATTCACATTGAGACCGATGAGATTACAGTACATACTGAAGGTAGCCCACTGCCTTTAGAAAAATAGATTAAAAACAGATTATCACAACTGGATGGAAAACATAATCCCCTGGTTCAGACCTGCTACACCCTAAACTACTTAAAGAACTAGCAGTACAGCTAGCAGCACCACTAGCTAATATTTTTCACCAGTTCCTTATCAACTGGATACACACCTAAAACTGGAAATCAGCTGCTGCCGTGCCAATATTCAGAAAGTGCAACAGGAGAGAACCCAAAACTTACAGGAAGATCAACCTTACATCCATGCCTGGCAAGATAATACAAGTAGTATTCATGGAACATACACTGTATTAAAGTGTATGGAATCCATGGGAGGAAAAGACCCACCCTGCAACCAGCATGGTTTCACTAAAAATAAGCCTTGCATTACAGATCATAGAAACATAGACAATGATGGCAGAAAAAGATTAAGGGTCCATCGAGTCTGCCTGTAATTCCCTGTCTACCCTGGGACCTATTGTCCATACAGAGTTCTAGCCCTCCTCATCCACCCACATACTCCCCTCCCTGTTGTTACCAACCTGAGCAACCACCAGACCCTTCACTCCGTGCCAGCCATGCTTAAAACCATTTATGGTTTTGACACCCTCCACAGACACTGGCAGACTGTTCCACACATCCACCACCCTTTTCATAAAATAGAACTTCTTCTCATCCCTCTTAAACCATCCCCCCACCAATTTCCACTCATGGCCTCAGGTTCTTTAATCTTTACTCCTGTGAAATAGTTCCCCGCAGTTCACCTTTATTCCCTTTAGGAACTTGAACGTCTGTATCATAACCCCCCTCTCTTGTCTGGTTTCCAGTGAGTACATGTTCAATGCCTTGAGACGATCCTCATAAGATCTGCCCTGTTGGCCCACCACCATCTTGGTCACCCTGCATTGAACTGTCTCCAACTTGTACCTGTTCTTCCTTACTGTAGGTGAGGAGTCCAGAACTGAGTACATTATTCCAAATGCAGCCTCACCACCAGTGACCTATATAAAGGTATACAGATTTAGTCTTTCAGGTATTGGTCCGTGTAACGACAGATCCAGAAACAAATGATTTGATACCTTTTATTGGACCAACATTGATGTAACAAAAAGAACAAAGTGCTTTAGCTTTTGGACCAACCCAGTCCTTCCTCGGAAGCTTAGTGACCATGGTTATATCTATGTTGGTCCAATAAAAGGTATCAAATCATTTGCTTCTGGATCTATATACAGGTAGTAATACCTCCTTTGTCCTGCTGTTAATACCTCTTCCAGTACACCCCAACATCCTATTATTCTTACTATAGGCCTTATTTCACTGGCTTGATTGTTTGAGAGAATCCATATTGATGACTCCCAGGTCCTTTTCTTCTGTTGTAGTGCTCAGTTTTACGCCTTCCATCCAGTACTCTGTCCTGGGGTTTTTATTTCCAGATGCATAATCTTGCACTTTTTGGCATTGAATTTCAACTGCTAAAGCTTAGACCATCTCTATAGCCTTTGTAGACCCCTCTGTATCTCCCCGATCCCTCTGTTGCTATCTACCCTACCACAGAGCTTTGTGTCATCTGTGAGGAGACACAGCTTGCCCCAGATGCCCTCTCCAGTGTTGCTGATGAACATATTGATGAACACAGGACTGAAGACAGATCACTGTGGCACCTCACTCACGACCTTCATCTTTTCCAGTTTGACTCCATTTACCACCACCCTCTGATGTCTCTTCTTTAGCCAGTTTCCCACCCATCTAACTATGTTCCTTGCCATGCCCAAGTTTGCCAGCTTCCTCAGCAGTCTTATGTGTGGCACCAAATTGAAAGCCTTGCTGAAATCGAAGTAGAGTAAATCCATAGTGTGGCCCTTATCTACCATCTCTGTTACCCAGTCAAAGAAACTATCAGGTTGGTCTGACAAGACCTCCTTGCCACAGACCCATGTTGTTTACTATCCTGTAGACCATTGCTTTACAGGTAATCCTCAAGGTCCTCTTTGACCAGTGACTCATCAATTTACCCACTTTAGAGGTAAGGCTGATAGGTCTGTAATTACCCAGCTACATCTTGTCCCCTTCCCCCAAGTAGCAGGACTATATCTTCTACCCTCCAGTGTTTTGGAACGTCCCCTGTCTAAACTGAGCTATTGAATAACCCTACAAGGGGGTTCAGCCAGTTCTGTAGCCAGTTCATTGAGCACCCCTGAGTGCATTCCATCCAGCTCTAGCATTTATTCATCTTTAGGGCTTCTCGACCCTCAGGACTCTTTCTCTAGTAAAGACTGGCTGCCTCATTTTAGGAATGCCCCTGAAAGCCACCTTGATGCCAGGGCAGGGGCCCACTGTCTTCTCTTGTGAAGACACTGTAGAAGTAATTTTTTTTTTAACTCAACATCCTTTATTAATTTTACAAAACAAAAGGTAGATAACACATAACATACTCTGACCACTACGAGTAGTACATTTCAAAATAGGAATCATTTACAAGGTAAAGGTGTGACATTCGGAAAAAGTAATAACTAACTCTACAATAAACAAAATAAAACACCACCCCCCCACCTCATTGGTGCACTTTCCCATACTGCCTAATTTAAAACAGTACAAAGATGAGGACCAAAGTGGTTAACAAGTATATAAAGTAATAAAAGAAACAAAACCAAAGAAACAGAGGGTGGCCATGACAAAGACAATAGAGGAACTCATACAGGGCATATAGACACCAGAGGAAAGGGAAGCCAAGAGAAGGAGAAGGAAGAGGGATTCATGAGCCATCTGCCACGCTTTGTCAGGACAAATAAAGGGCATTTAGCTTCCCCCATTTGTTAATGAAAGATGATTGATGGCGACGTACGCTCGCAATTAGGTGCTCAACGTGAAGTGCAAATGATATTTCGTGCAGCCATTCAGTGTAAGTAATAACAGCCTGATCCATCCAATGTCTAAGCACTAATTTTTTGACCACCATTGAGATTAGGGCCATGTGGAATCTTCTCTCCTTCACTGCAATGCTGGCGTAGTCTCCCAGAATACATATGATGGGAGAGAAGAGGCCTGGTAGCCCCAGCATTGGGTCTAATGTTGACTCAATATGCTTCCACAGGGGAGATATCTTTTCACATGACCAGAATATATGTAGGAGTGAACCTTCCTCCTTGTTGCATCTAGAACAGATGCCGGAAGGAAGGTGTTTCATTTGAGCCAGTTTAATAGGAGTGTAATACAAGTTATTTAAGATGCAGTATTGCGTTAATCTGTAACGGTCTTGAGTATGGTACATGTATAAATCTTTCCAAATATGTTGCCAATTAATAACTATATCAGGGAAAAAAGCCTGCCAGATCTTGGACCCGGCAGCCGAGGGAAGTTGCGGGAATGTGAGAACCAGTTTGTACAAAGTAGATATGCCATGCAGTTTGGTGGCTGAAAACCTAATCTGCTGAAGAAAAGCATCTATATGGGAGGGTTTGGGTACTTTCCCAAACACTTTGACTAGTATGTGTTTAAGCTGAAAAATTTTAAAGACTGCCCGCGATGTTAAACCAAACTTGGTAAGAATCTCCTCTGTGGTCAGAATAACATCTTGGGAATAGAAATTGGCAACGATATGTTCCGGAGAGAGTGGCAGCCAACTTTGGGATATAGGAGCCCCTCCTATTTTGATATTTAAATTGTCGTAGATTGGCTGAGAGAAGTCAGTGCTTGGGGATATCTTACAGTATCTGAACAGTTGAGAGAGAACTCTAAATGAAATGCCAATCAGGAGAGACTGTAGGGCTTTAGGTATGTGCTTTATGGATGCATAAAACAGTGTGGAAGGGGCTAACTGATGAGCAGCCAACATGTCCGATTCGATGAAAAAACAGATTGTAACATAGTCATGGTGAGTGAGAAGATCGGGTAACGAGAGCCATTTCCCACACTTGTACAAATGACAAGCCCAGTAATAGAATAGGAAATTGGGAAGACGCAGGCCGCCTAACTCCTTGGGTAAAGACAGCTTAAGATAAGACCTTCTGATTGCTTTATCCCACCAAATGAAGGAATTGATATCAGAATGGATACCTTGAAAGAACGATAAAGGTAACCATACGTCCAACATATTCAACGGGTAAAACAGTCTGGGCAGGGCATTCATCTTGACGGTATTAATTCTTCCCCATAACGATAAAGAAAGGTTTTTCCATCTTACTAAATCTTGTTGAATATTATTCCATAAGTCCTCTAAATTAAGTTTACGCAGTAAGGATAAGTCTGAGGTGATGTAAATACCTAAGTGTTTAATGGACCGAGAGGCCCATTTCATCCCGAACTTACTAAAATCCAAACTATATGTTAAATGATTAAGGGGAAAGATTTCGGTTTTACTAATATTAGGTTTGCAATTCAAAAGTTTCCCAAAACTCTCGATAATATTCAATGCTTCTGCTAGAGAAGAAACCGGATTTGAGAGGTGAAGCAATATATCGTTAGCATAGACCGAAAGCAGAGGAGCCTTATCGCCTACTGGTATACCGGTGATTAAGGGAGAAGATTTCAGTTGCCTAATGAGGGTTTCGAGATACATGTTAAAGAGAAAAGGAGAGATAGAACAGCCCTGCTGCGGCCAGAGGAGAGAAGGAAAGCATCCAAGAGTACTCCATTGCAGTATATTCTAGCCCGAGGGAAAAAATACAGAACTTGAATCCATTTGATAAAGTCATTAGGGAAACCCATTGTCTGCAGCGTTGCCCACAAGAAATTCCAGTCTACCCTGTCAAATGCTTTTTCTGCATCTAAGGAAATTAATGCCATGGGGTAGAAGAAGTTTTTGCCGACTGAACCAGATACGACAATTTACGGAGATGGTCTGCAGGGGTTCTACCTGCCATAAATCCTATTTGCTCCGGACTAAGAAGATGGACCCAGACTTGTTCAATTCTGCTAGCGAGTATCTTGGTAAGAATTTTAATATCACAATTTAAGAGGGAGATTGAGCAGTAACTCGCTGGGGACTGGGGTGGTTTGTCTGGTTTAAGGAGAAGGACAATCAAGGCTTCTAGCAGGGATGGGTCCTGGGGTTGCCTGGAAAGAATGTATTGGTACAATCACAGCAGGCTAGGTGCAAGGTCTTTAGCAAGGCTTTATAGAAGTTTGACGGTAAACCATCTGGGCCAGGGGCCTTATCCAAAGCTAAGTTATAAATAGCCGATAGCGCTTCTTGAAGGGAAATGGGGGCGGATAAAAAGGTCTACTGTGTGAGAGAGAGAGTGGGTAGAGAAGAGACAGTCAGGTATTCTAGTAACTCCCTTTGCAACGGGGGTGATGGACGTTGACTGTAAAGAGAAGAGAAGAAGTGTTTAAAGATAGAAGCTATGTCTCTGGGATGCTTTTTAGTGATCCCACCAGGATCATTAATGGAAGAAATGAACCTTGACGCTTCTAATTTCCTCAAATGTAGGGCTAGTAGGTGACTCGCTTTCTCCCCTTGTTCTACATATTTTGCCTGAGTTCTCAAAATGACAAATTCTGCTTTTTCTTGTACTAGACACGAATACTGATTCCTTAAGTTCAATAATTTTTTCAAGAGATCTGGAGAGGGAGAAGAGGGGAGGGATTGCTCAAGTGAACGAATTTGGGCCAAAAGCAAGGTGATGGTAGCTTCTTGCTTTCGTTTGCAAGTAGAGGCTAGCCTGATGAATTCACCTCTCAGGAAACACTTCAAGGCACACCATTCATGATCCACTCTTGCGACCGAGCCCTGGCTGTTTGCAACAAATACTTGAATTAAATCGGAAATTCTGGTGACGACATAGTCGTCCTTTAATAACTGCGTATTTAGGCGCCATACCCAGTCCCTTTGGAAATTATGGTCTAACAAGACTGTAACCCAGACGACAGCGATAAGTGAGTGGCTAAGTAGGATATAGTTCAGCCGGGACCAGGTGGAATGCACCATTGAGTGAAAAGAAAAGGAACGGACTGTGGGATTTTGTAATCGCCATGGGCCACACGGCTTAGCAGAGTCAAGGAATTCTGCAAGTGCCTTCTGGGCAGCAGAGAGAGGCTTGAACTGGGAGTTGGAACAATCTAAATCTTGGGAGGGTGGTAGGTTCCAGTCTCCCCCAAGTATTATTGGGAGAGTGGGAAATGTTCACAACTTATTCTGCAGATCTAAGAAGAAGTCCGTATTCCCCCACACGGGCCCATACACACTTCCAAGAACTACTTCAGTACACTCTAGTAGGCCATGGACTAAAACGTATTTCTCCTGTGGATCTGTGATGGTCATTTTGGGCTGGAAGGCTACAGACCGGTGAATCAGAATAGTGGTACCACCACTGGCTGTCGACATACCAGAAGCGTAGACTTGCCCAACCCCCTGCATACGCAAGCCAACAGCTTCCCCAGGGAGGAGATGAGTTTCTTGAATGAAAGAGATGTTGGCCTGCAATACTGATAAATGTTTGAGAATTTGGATTCTTTTATTCAACTCACGAGCCCCTCTAACATTCCAGGTTATAAATTTTTTCAGGCCACTAGTCATTTAACTTTATGAAGTACTTTACAATACCAGTCCCTTATACTGAGAAAGTGCACCAGAACCCCCCCCAGCAGATATTTCCTCGAAACTGTAACACTGGCATCCTCCCAAATCCAGAAGAGAAATACATCATTAACCCCATCTGATAGGACAGTTACAATGTACTGGAAATCCCAATTGTAAACAATAAAGAAACCTGGGATGCCATGGTTATCAGATACCCCCCACCTCTTAGTCAAGACCCTCTTAAAACTATTTACAATGGACACTCTACCCAGTCATGATACTCTCTTATATCCCATATTTTCTTTATAGGGTAGAGATCCCATTCGTACCCCATCATAGTTGCTCTCCATGAACCTATCTGAGAATAAATAATAAGAGATAACTGGTCCGTATATAGTATAAAGCGCTACTCCCCAAAAAAACACATCTGTCAGCCACCTTGAGGACCAAAAGATATTCTCCATATTAACATAACCAATTATAGTAGATCCGAGGGCAACTAGGGTACTCCCCCCCATGCACCAGAACATGTGGCTGGCCAATCCTAAGCTGAAACCCCCCGTCCCTCCCAAGAACCCACCAATGAGTAAACAAACATTTATTCTAAAGATCTATAGGAAAAACTACCAGACTGTGAAAGAGAGAAACATTCATGATCAGTCGTGTTTTTACCAGACAACGGTCCAGGGAGAAACCGTTGCAGCCAAGTCTTAATAAAGAGAGAAAAAGGGAGGTGATGGTAGAAATAGCTGGAATGAGAGCGTGAAGCAGTGATGTTAAGGGGAACAGAAAATACTGAAGGGTGCAGGGAAGAGACATAAATTGTGTAAGACCAGAAAATGAGACAGAGTGAGTATGCAGAAAAATATTAGCTTTGCTCCCCATTTACCAGAGTGGTGAGAGCTGAGAGAACCCTATAACAGGGGGAGTGATTAGTGAGTAGAGAGTTAGAGATGAAGTGAGAAGAAAATGAAAACTGATAAACTCTTTCTTCGTTATCTTAGAACAAATAAAATAAAAGTGGATTGCACAGGGTTCATTATGCCAGATGGTCTTTCCTGATGCGGTTGTTTCCCAGGGGAACCAGATTAGCAGCGGGCTTGCACCGTACCAGAAAACAAGCCCCAGGGAAACAGCCAAACAAACTAAAAGAGTCCGTGGGGATAAAGCACCTCGATGATGTGCAAGTTCGTCCAGGGCTTTGAGCTACTGCTCTTCACCATCTCAGCCCACCACCGTCATCCCCCCCCCACAGGGTCCGTTTCCTCTCATGCAGGCTCTATCAGGACCAGTTGCCTTAGTAGTAAGCAAACTAATGAAACCTTTAGACTCCCAAAGCTTCTTGGTAGATCATATTATGGCCCACAGCATTAGGATTTGAACAACGCGGGTAGCTTCTTACTCAGCTCGGCCCGAGCTTGATCAGCAGATTCAAAAGATAGCCATACACCGTCCACCAAAACTTGCAGACGAGCAGGATAGGCCATACAAAACTTAATACTGGCAGCAATCAATTTAGTGGCTGTAGGGTGAAAAGAGCTTTCTTCTGATGGGTTTCCAGAGGCAAATCCTGGGTAATCCATAATCGCTTATCTTCCCGTTAAATAACTTGCAGCTCTCTAACTTTGGAGAGGATATGTTGCTTTTCCAGATAGTTAAGCAGGCGAATGATCATGGGACAAGGGGGAGTAGACTCCTCCGGTTTCGGGTGCAGGGACCTATGCGCCCTTTCAATTAAGTAGGTTGGATTATGTGGGGAAGGGCCCACTATTTTAGTGAATAGCCTCTGGACAAAAGGAATCGCAGAGGAACCTTCAGCCCCTTCAGGCAGCCCAAAAATTAAAATGTTGTTCCTCCTGCTGCGTCCCTCTAAATCCTCTGTTTTGAGTTGTAACTTTGTGATCTGCTGCCTGAGTTTTGCAATCTCGGGATCTGCCTTATCACGCCAGGTTTCTAGGGAGTGGGTGCGTGCCTCAGTGTCCGCCGCTTGGATCTTGAGATCAGCCATCTTGTTGTGGATATTTTTAAGATCTGTAGCGATTTCTTGTAAAGCTTCTTTGAAAGGTTGCAGCTCTTGCAGGAAATGCTCTTCTGACAGCGGTGCAGGGGCTGAAAGAGCGCTCAGTTGTTTAGCCGAAAGATGCTGAAGTGGCTTTGCTTTCTTGGCCTGCTTATCAGGCGAGACCGGGGGCGTATGTCTAGGCAAGGCTGTTTTCATTTCGGCCTCCATCGCGATCAGCTTAGCCACCCAAGACACCAAAAAAACAGCCAAATAACTTCCCTGAGTAGCTTGAAGCAGTAAAATAAGGTGGTCTCTGCGAACCTGATCCGAAGAATGTTTGATTATATTAGATGTTCAGGAGGGGAAAGTGGGAGCCTAGAGAAACAGCAGCTAGCAAGCCAGAGCCATCACGTGATCTCTTTTGCAGAAGTAATTATTAATGATATCTACTTTTTATTCTACTTCCTCTACAACCCTCCTTTTTATAGCCTCACAATACCTCCTCCCTGCTTCCTTTTCTTCTTAAAGAGCAGTTTCCTAGTGGCTGCTCCCCCCAATGTGAACGATAACTAACCTGGCAAGAGTGCGCTGCAAAATCCTGCATCTTAATTCCCCTTCTGGGAAAAGTTATAGCCCTTGTAATTTTGGTTTTCGCCATAGCCGAAAAAATACAAGCTGACTTCTTAATTCCCAAACCACACCCCCATGCCGGCCCATGCAACCCTGTTTTGTGATGTCACAAATCGAAAGCTGCATGAGCGCACTCCATTCACTTCTATGGGGGAAATATTCCCATATATTTTTAGATCACTCATAGCTGCGATTTTCATAAAACAAAGAGATCAATTGATTAATGGGGTCCCTATTAGTGATCGATCACTTTGATTTATGAAAATAAACTATAAATAATCTAACAATGTATGCAAATATTGTCCCATAGAAAAAAGAATGAACATGCTCATGCAGCCTTCGTTGTGACAGCACAAAACAGGGAGCTTCGTGGAGATGGTGAGGAACGTGGTTAGAGATTGAGAGATGGCTTGTTTTTAAGCTGGTGAAAAAACAGAGTACTCGAGACTGTAACTTTCCAGAAGAATAGACTCTGAAGACCTGACAGCGCACTCTAACCAGGTTAATTATACTCATGTTGAGGGTAACAACTATTCTGATAGTTGAGCACCTGCTCTTTAATATATCTAAATAATTTTTTTCCCCACCCTTGATACCCTCCACAATATACAACTCTGTGTCTACCTTTGCTTCCCTGACCATTCTCTTTGCATCCCTAGTTCTTAACTGGTACTATCACCATTTCTTCTACCCTGCTTTTTCTTCTACCTGGACAAAGTGTTTTTCTTGGCCGGAATTGCTTCCCTGACCCTTTTTGAGAATCATATTGGTCTCTTGTATCCACTTCATTTTGTAACAATTGTCATGCATGACTTTGTTGCCTTGATAATGGTCCCCTTGATCCTCCCACCCATCTTTCCTTTACACCTCTGATGCTGTCCACCCAGGTCAGTTTGTCTTGGACCAGCTCCCTCATCCAACTGAAGTTTTCTCTTCTGAAATCTATCACTCCATTTTTTGATAAAGGCATTTTGGTCTCGAGGGCCAGACTGAACCAAATGGAGTTGTGGTTGCTGGACTGCTCTGGCTCCCATACTCTCACTCCACCCACCATCTCCAAGTTGGTGAGCACCAAATTCAGAATGGCTGCCTGTCTAGTGAGTTCCTTAAGCAGCTGCACCAGCAGGCAGTCCTGCAATGCATCCAACAGGACCAGACTTCTGCTTTACCTGAGCTCTCTATCTCTCTCTCTCTTTCTCTCTCTCTCTTCCCCTTGTCCTGGTAGTTTTTAGATCAACCCCACCTATATTTTCTTGACTGAGAGCACCATGAGGTGAACCCACAGTGACTTGGGTTCCCGTTTGCTTCCCCTGAAGAGTATCCTCCACAGCCTCTATGTCTTCATAATAAACAGGGCTACACCCCCCATTTGTCTCTCCCCCTAGCCTGTCTAAATTTTATGCAACATGAGACTGACAAGTTCTGTCATTATTTTTTGTGGCCCAAGTTTTCTGTGATGACTACTAGGTCCACCTCAGTGTCCATAACTAATGCCTGGAGCTCACTGATTTTATTATCTAAACTCCCATCATTAAGACCGACCCACCTTCCAACTAGCTCCAGATCCCCTATGCTGTTTTGTGATCCCACTCTTGCATTCTTTCCCATTCACTTTAACTTCTTATTTTTCCTATTGCTTGCAGACCTTTAGAGTCTTCCTCTTTAGCTTCTTCCACTACTCCCACCTCTCCCCCTTCCGCCACCCTCTCTACTATCCCCATAATAGAATTCCAACCACTAAGACTCTCCTAGCTGCCTTATCCATACCTTTACCCCTGGGTGCCAGTAGGTCATCACTACATTCCCCCCCAACTGACTCAGCGTTCCCCCCAAATGGAGTCAGGTACCTGAGTCTCCTCCAGGGGTGCAAAGTGATTTGCCATCTAAATGGCCTGGGGCTGGTTGATCTAATGTGGGTGCCATTCTTCCCCTTCCCCCTCCCCATCACTCCCCACCCCCTTGGACCAGCGGGCCTTTGGGGGATTGGGGGTGTGGGGGTGTGGGATCCAGTTGAGCTAATACTGCATGAGAGATATCTCTCTTCTCTTGCTGTCACAAGTTGAGCATGCAGCTCTGCAAAGTTCTGCAGAAAAGGTGATGCCCCCTCCTCTAGAGCAATACCCTGGAGAAGTGCACCCCACATTTCCTGCAACTGACTTGCTCTGCACTGAACCTCCTCCCTATAATGATCCTTATGATAACCTTTAGACTTCTGATACCAACCAGTTCTCCCCTACCTCTCTAGTACCCTTATGCTAGAACCAGACTGGCCTAGCCTAGGATATAATGGATTAATCAGTGGTTGATTGATCGATCCCAGGTGGCTAGGATAAACGGAATCCATTCAGACAAGGTAGACATTAACATTGGCATCCCACATGGGTCACTACTAGGACAAATATTATTTTCAGTATTTGTCAGTGATATGGCTAAAAGGGAACGTCTTCATACAGAGAGTTGTAAGAGCATGGAACAAGCTACATTAGAAAATGCGTAGACAAAAGGCTAGTTTCTGATTGGCTAATGCCACTAACTTGCCGGTCGGTATCAGACAACAGAAACCGGGAATGAGTCCCAGTCTCTGGCTGCCTAATTACCTTACAATATTATAGGGTCAATCGAATGTTCAATTTAAATAGCTGCCATTTGCTTTATCTCTGTTAGTGAGAGATCACGCCTGCCAAGTTGACTTTTAAACTGGTGGGGGCTCACAAAAGGTATCACAAGGTGCCATGTAACATACACTTGTCAACACCAGCACAAAGTACGAGAAGCAGCAGCCTGACAGAAACACATTGTACCCGAAGCAGCCTGACAGAAAAGCACACACCACACACACACTTGCAACTGAACTGCCTCAGATATTTGAGCTGCGCGGCTCCGTTCCTTCACCCCCGCTCATCTGTCCGGTAAGATGTTTTTTCCCCAATCTACTTCTTTGTTTTGAAAATGCTGCACACTTGCCCTGGCTCACAGATTTGAGCCATGCTGCCCCACTCATTACCCATTCAAAAACGAACTTTCATCAGCATTGGCAGTTAGCAGTGGGACTGTTCTGTACTGTCTCGGGAGCTCCACAGAGGTCAGCATGTCAGCAGCATTCATCTCCGGATCTAATTTAAAATGGTAGCCCTGCCAAGTAAGGGCGCTCAGTGAAGCCGCATAACAGAACAAAAAAATACACATTAATCTGCCTGTTTTTACAGGCTTACACCTCTTTTTGTTGGCAGCATGTTTGTGCTCTCTCTCCATTCACCTTCAGACCTTCTGTCCCTCTAAGCAGCTCCACATAGCATGACTGTTTGCCTGCAACCTCTCCCACTCCAACACTGCAGTTTTTTTTGGGGGGAGCTAGGAATGACAAGCCACAGTTTGTTACCCCAAAAATAAATAAACGGTGCTCCATTACCAAGGAAAGAAAAAAAGAGCACAAGGTGTGTAATGCGTGTGTGGGGGGAGGGGTGACAAGACACTGCAGTAAAACAAATTAAATTGACAGTCTCTGTGCCTATGTGTTTCTGTTGGGGTTGGGGCAGGTAATGACAAGATACTGCAGAAAAATAAAGAAAATCCATGGTCTCTATCAACTTACAAAAGGAAGCAGTTTTTAAGTACAGTCTTCAGACAGGATAAAAGTCAAATGCAGGTGGAGGAGCTATTTTATTTCAAAAATTATTTTAAACTTATTTTTCATTAACGTTTTTTAACTATTTTGTGATTTATTTACAGTGCCCATTTTCTAAGCGCAATAATACACTCCAGGGTAGGCAGTATTGTGCTATACTGGACCTTCCAGGAGCTATAAGGCTCTCCACCTGTGGCGTCTGGCCTCATTACACCCCTGGGCAGTCCGGTATGGCCTGGCCACCACCACTGTCAGATATTACATACCATCATAGTTATGTATAAAAACACCAGCATGTTTCTAGAATGCCCTGGATAAGATAATGTTAATGGGGGAGGGACAATGGCTGTAGCTATAAAGCAGGGGATGGTCTTGATAGGCTTACACTTACTTCCAACCTAATTGTAACCCTGGCGTCGGGTATCTGAAAGGCTACACTACCTCTGCCTTGCTGGCCAAAACAAGGTTGAGGGGCCTGGGTCCTTACTTTAACTTTAAACTGGTTCTTTCCCAAGATAATAAAATTGTGCAGTGCCTCCACCCAGAGTATACCTTTCTGTGGGGTAGATTAAACCTGGTACAACCCTCTGGGCACTGTACCCACCCACATTACCATAATGCCATCCCAAGCATGACCCAATAAACATTTCCCACAATTCAACATTTTGTAATTATTGGATCTCTCTAATAATATGCTCACGAGACAGGTGTATGCAAAAACAACAATTTATTTACATGGGGTAGGGTTAGGAGCAGGGAAACTGGAATTGAGGTCAAGCTATTTACAATTGTTTAAGTTAGTATTAGGTTTGGTTAGATATTGCAATTGTTGTTCAGGTAATTATTATTCATTTTAAATTTAAACATCAATCACGGTGGCCACCCATCAACCTCTGAGGTAGTCAGATCCCTGGCTAGCTGTATTTAATAGCAGAAACAGTAAAAAATTCCCACAGTGGTACCAGTCTCCAAACTTTATAAGGACCCTGCAATCACATACATTTAACCTAGGTATGCAGTACTTAGAGTTTTAAATGTTGCAGGCCTGTTACAGGGTGCAGCTGCTATCGGCTGGCTGGTGGAGCCCTTGAAAGATGAAAGCAGATTAAACTTTAAGTTTACTTTTAAACACATGCTGATTGTAACTTGCAGAACTTGGCAATATGTTTAACTGTTTACTTATCCCTCCATCTGGTACAGGGCTGGACCCTGTGTACTCACAGTTTAGAAGTCTTCATTATTAAGTTACAATCAAACTGTACAAGGCAGTATTAGGTGCCTTCAGCAGACGGGCTCTGACTCTGGAGGCTAAGATGCAGGCAAAGGCTACAGCCAGCCACCCTATACTGACTGCATGGGTCTCACAGCTTTTGCAGATGGAAACAACACTTTAACTTCTTTTGGCAGTGCCCCTCCCTGGGCTGAAATCACTCTCTGGAAAGACCAGGCTGGGACTGGGGATGGCACACTTCAACCCCACATCTAGGCTATGCCTCTCAGGGGACACGCATATGGCAGTGCTCTAGGTGGCACACTACTAGGCTGTGTCCCAGGCCAATCTATGATGGCTGTGTGGCATTCAGCACATTTATCAAGTCAACACATTTATACTTTCTGTTCCCAGTCACTTTAACCAGGGGCCAGCGTGGCCACCATGGTCCTCTTAGCTTTCAGATACAGACTTTCACACAAGTGGCACTTGCTCCCTAAGGCTAGGGTGACCTGATGGCTCTCATTCCATAGCAGACCAATTCACTTTCATAATGCATGTTACTTTGACTTGGAAGCTCAAATAATTGCTGCAGCTTCTCTCAAGCATGAATCACTCAGTCATAGTCCCTTGTGGCCTTGCTGGCATTAGCAGCTCCAACTGGACATTTAGACATATCAACAAAATCCCTCTTGCTTGCTGTGCTGGTGCTAGCAGCTCCAATTAGATGAACACTGTCCTCACAGGCAATGTCAGGAAGAGCCATGTCCTCAGGGTACTCCCCTTTCAGGGCTGGTCAGGCACTGCATTTGGACCTGACTGCAATATACATTTTGTTATGCATTATGGTATTCACACTGATGTATGCATGTTGTAGCTTTATGACTAAAGCACAGTAAAATTAATATATTCCACTGACCTTCTGAGTGCTGGCTTTTCATCATTCCATACTTCCCCTTCCAGTCCTGTAGGTACTTTCACAACACTCACATTAACATTCTCAAAACTGGACCCTTCTCTGGTCACTTGCAATAGATGCCCTCCCTTTCTCAGTGTTAAACAGATGCAGGGTGCAGATAGTCACTCTTTAAAACTTTATGGGCTTCGATGCCCCTTTCAGATCTCTTAAAGCTTGTACTTGTAAGTAGAGGTTTACTCACTCAGAAGGATTCTCAATACTTTCCTTTTGCTGGGAATTACAGGCAGTTCTTCAGCACTCTCACTGCTGAGACAGAAGCATTTTCTTGCAGTTCTTTCACAGCTGAAGATTCAGATGTCACCCACATTTTCCCAGAAGCGTGGACAAGCAATTGCCAGTCCTGGAGGACAATTTCTGGCAACCCCCAGGCTAGCAACTTCTGTTGCCTGCAGCCCCTTGTCTCTCTGGCAGAAGAAGAAAAGGCCCCCTCTCCTGTGAAGTGGATTACACTGTATCACTAGACCAATTTTGTTTAGCTGGGGTCCTGCGCCCCCCTCCCTGTGGAGCGGCTCCCTCTGAAACTCACTACTCTGCCTGCAAAACACTGTCTTTTATGGCACTCTCCTGTTGCTCCTGATTGGCTGAGTCTACTTATTACTCCCATCTTCATTGGTTGAAGTTACTTGTCAGTCCACTAAATTAATACTCATTAGCCTCACTCGATGCACAATAGGCCCCTGTTTTGACATCTGAATTAGATCCCTGCATTTTCCCCATAAGCCTTAAGCGAAGTCTCACAAGTCACTGGCATTGTCCCAGCAATCCTTGCTTAAAATCCTGGCTTTACAATTGCTGATGCTGCACAAAAATGGCTGCTAGTGTTTACAGTCCCATGGCAGATCATCACAGTCCCAAAAATAAAGTTCTGGTGCAGACAGATTCAATGATTTAATTAGTTGTTTGCAACACAGTTCAATAGTCCCTTCTGTGCCCTTGTGAACACTGCTCATTTTAAATGCCTTGCTTCAGTCTCTAGCCTGTCGCTGCTACCATAATGTAGTGCCCCCAGGCAGCAGACCGGCAGTTTATTTGAGTCCCAGTGTTATAGACTGGTGCAGCCAGTAAATATATATTTTATTTTATTACACTCCTGTGTCCCCTTAGGTATTAGCCCCTTCAGTATCCACAGTTATTTACATTTATTTACAATTCTTGTTCTTATCACTAGTGCCAATATTTTATAACCCCTTGTGCTAGGACAGGCCACTTATCAATATTCATGGGCTCTCATATTTAATATGTATGAGCTCGGATTTTTAGCGCTTCATGGCGCTCCTTATTTTCAATAACTGGAGGGCTTGTTAGGGTCCCACAATGGTCACTGGTCCCCAGTCAGCCACAGGTGAGGCCGGAACCACCAGGAAATCATTCATGGACCATGAGAGTGTTGGTGCCTGACCTTGATCTTAGATTGGGAGTTCATCACCTGACCCCTTCCAAGGATATGTGTGTGTGGTACTTGAAGAAGGTTTGACAATTGATGCCCAGGTGTCGGCCATCATACGAAGTGGTTTCTATCATCTTAGGAATGCACCCAGATCTGATCCCAGATACCAGCTGATGATCTTGCCACCCTGATACATGCCTTTGTAATTTCAAGGTTGGACTAGTGCAATGACCTGTATCTGGGACTTTTGGGAAGCAATCTCCACCATCTGCAGTTGGTGCAGAATGCGATGGCCAGGCTATTGACAGGTGCATCAAGATTTGATCATATTATGCTGGTTCTCCATGGGCTGGACTGGCTGCAAATAAGGTGAAGAATTCCCTGCAAGGTCAGATTACTAACCTACAAAGCTCTACATGGCTGGGGACTGGACTATCTGCAAGACCTACTGATCCCTCACTGCCCAACTTGTCTTCTCCATTCCTCTGAGGGAGGCCTCCTGGTGGTCCCCAGGGTGAGGTTACGGCTCTTCGGAGATCGTACTTTCTCTGTGGCTGCACCAGCCCTGTGGAATATGCTTTTGGGATATCTAAGAGAGGCTCCCTTGGTGGAAACCTTTAAGGGGAGCTCAAGACATTCCTGTTTAACCAAGCATTTGAGCTGACATAATAAGGAGATGCTGAGGTGTGTGGTTTTTGTTGACTGTCATGGGCAAGTTCTTGAAATGGGGGTACCAATGTGCCCAATACTTTGTATGTTGGTTTAAAAAAAACTAACAACAGCCACTCTAGTCATAATAAGTAAATTTAAAAGGTAGCCACAAGTACAGATACATTTCATAGTTTGAGAAACCTAGGTGCAGCCATTTTATTTTTATTCCATGTTCAGCTCCTAAATGTCACAGATTTTTCCTAGCAAAATGTGACATGCAAAGGGAGTGAGGGACTAGTAGGTCATGCATCCATCTTTCGGATAAGACATTAAACCGAGGTCCCATCTGCCTGGATTAGTGGTAGTTCAGGTGGATGTTAAAGATCCCATGGCACTTATCGAAAAGAGAAGGGGAATGTCCCCAGTGTCCTGGCCAAATTTCCCTCATTCACTAAAAATACCACCAACAACTTAATCTGGTTCAAGGTCAGTTGGCATTCATCTGTATCCCCCTCGCCTGGGTCGTGCCTGAAAATAGGCAGGATTTGTCTAGTGCCCTTACCTGGTCAACAAAAACGAAATAAAATAAATAAATAAAATAAAATAAAACCACAGTACATCACATTGCTTCTATGAAGACTTTATTTTAGTTGCACTTCAGTAAATTTATGTTGAAAACTGCCTTGGGTGTTGTCTTTTGTAAGTGAAAACATTTTCACCCTAGTTTTTCAATGCATATAACATTTCTGGTTCACTCAGTTTTGCGCAGAGTGTGCAACTGTGGTGTGCATGCAAATTACATTTTTTACATTTTCTCAGATTTTCAGCAAAAGCATCCAGCTTTTCTTGAGTGGGTGATTTTCTTTTGGGATGGGGTCTTAAAAGTACTGTAGGACACTGGTGAGATATGGGTGCAGGCAATGCTTTTTATTAACTTAAACAGTTGTGTGGTGTCCACTGTTGCACATGCAATGTTTGGTGTCCCCATTGCACGGGCAATACTGAAGGTGCATTTCCCTCACATCTGATATAGAGTTATCCCACAACATAGTCCCTTTTTCACTCTTGGGTCATAGTGTCTTAAAATGCTTAGTAAAATAAAGTAAAAAGAAAAGTAACTTTTTTTTTCAAGTTAAACACCTGTTGTGTCCACTGTTGCACATGCAATATTTGGTGTCACTGTTGCACGTGCAACACTGAAGGTGATTTTTTTTCAAATCCCTGCTAGGGAGTTATTTCATAATCTGGTTCCTTTTTGACTCTTCAGTCACAGTGTCTTGACAAGCTTATTAAAATTGATCTATTGTAGATTTGAAAAATTTACCCTCATGTCACACTTTGGTAACCCCTTTTCATGAACTTACTCTCATGGTAAGTTATTTATATATGCTGTGATTTTAATTAAGTATAAGCTCTGTAACTGAATGTTTTATTGTTATATTAATTTATATATTGTACAGCACTCTGAGCCTTGGGGAGGGGTGCTTTATAAATAAAGTATCTATCTTTCTATCTATCTATATGTCTGTCTGTCTGCCTATCTGTCTGTCTATTTGCATTGCAGAGAATGCAGATCAAGTTCAGTTTGTTCCTTCCACAGTTGTCTTGAAGGTTTAGCTCCTGTCCTTTAGTGTATGTCCCTGACTAATGGAAGCCTCAGTGTTTCTTATGTGCCTTTACTGATTATCATTCCTAGAAATAGTGTACACTAACGAAGTTAAACTAGGAGTAGGTTCCGAAAATCTCCAAATGGAAGTCATAGACAGGCCAAGCATGAATTTTTTTTGTAACATACCACACAGACAAATGTCCATTGCAATGTAATACACACACATAAAAAGAGCCTGTCTCCATGCTGGACTGCTTCCCTGAATACCCCAGTGCTCCTCTCCAAAGTGCTTTATCAGAATGTGGGGGCATGTTAGTAACAGTCTCTCTGAATACAAAACCTAAATGGTGCATGTCAATCAGGAATTTTGTAATCAACTATTCATGCCATAAATAAATTATATTACTGTTTAAACATACAACTCATATAATGATTTAAACTTCCAGTATCGCAACAGCAATAATTATAGAAATGCTGTGGTGTAATAAGTACAAATGAACAGATGTAATAGCACTTGCAAGTTTCCTGCATGTGCAATTATCTGTGCTAAAACAAAGCATCAGTGTCTAGCTTCAATAAAAAGATCACGCCAGAACCACATTAAACTCAGCTGACAATTAAATAGAAACTCCCCTCAATAAATTCAACTAAAGTGGCATGTTAGCACCTTTTTTGTAACATCCACTAATGATATTCAATATCTACCATATTATTATCCAGTGATCATCTGCTAGCAGATTGTAGTTTGTAGTGAATAGACATTCACAGCAGCACAGAAATCTCATTTTCTTTTGTGGTCCAAATAGCTCTTTCCTCATGAAACCCAGCATTTAAAGCTATAGTGCATCGACATAACAGAGAAATGCAGATCAAGTGCAAATAAATGTTGATAACCATGGCTGTAACCTGCAAGCAAACCTGTAATTATTTTCTGTAACTTAATGTTTCCTCTCTGCATCAAAACATGTATTCTTATCCCGGGTCGCCCCTGAAAAAGGGACCTTCGGAGCTCAATGGGCCTACCCGGTCACCAAAATTTAATAAATAAATAAATAAAATAAAGGTTCAGCTTCTGTTCATTCATGCATGTCCCACACTTACGGAAGCATCAGTGTTCTGACTTGTTTCTGCTGTGTACATCTTGCTGTCTCTTTTGACTTTTGACACACTACAGGTTCGATAAAGGTACTTTTGCATTTTCAGCCCTTACACTTCTCTTGATAGCCAGATAATTCATGGCTCATGATTTAAAGCAGCACTATTTGTTAACAAAAAATAATCATATAGTTTTTTGGCATTTTTGTATTTCTGACATATTTTGATTCATTAGTAGTTTATTTTTATTTCTCTCTGATGTTCTAGAAGCAGCTTTTATTGCTAACTTTAATCCCTCAATTCATTAAAGATGGCTGACACTAGCAATGTAGGTGCATGAGGTGTTAGCACATGTTTGGGATAGTAAACAGCACAAAACCACGTAGAGATGTTCAATTAATTTATACTGTCTATGACCAAAGAGCAGTTATTTCCAAAAAACTAACAAACTTCAGAACCCCACATCTCAGTTCATGAATAAAATACAATAAAAAATACATACATTTATTTATTTATGCAGATTTTGTTGCCCGGGGGTGGGGCCCACTGAGACTAGGAGTCCCTTATTCAGAGTGACCTGGGTTTAATCACAAACATCAGTCAATATATGAGTCAACAACAAAAATCAGTTGGGTAATTCAAAATAAGATTTTCCATGGCAACAACAATGAAGAAAATAGGACAGTTTACAATAAATCAAAAACAAATATGTGACAGTAATTGGAGTATACAACGATTATGAATGCACAACAGAATAAATAGGTAAAACATTGACAGGAGGAAGAGTGTTTGTAACAGAATTATATAGCAACCCTGAACAGGCTGCTAAGATACCTCAACCTGAGCAAGTACATGAACAATACTTCAGAGCAGGTTACTGAAAGAAGCTTTAAAGGCCCTGAAGTTAGAGCTGGCCAGAGCACTAGCTGGTAGGTTGTTCCATAGTCTAGTGGCCACAGAGGCAAAATACCTCATGTCAGCACACATTGTGGATCTTGGGATTAGGAGGAGTTGGTGGGAGGAAAATCGAAGGGTTCGAATGGGCTGTCTGAAAGCCGAAAGAGAGGTAAGTGGGGTAAGGAGTACACAATTTTGTGGACCATGCAGATAGTGGTAAAGTGAATCCTCTTTTCTGGGGGGAAGGAGTAGTTTAGTGTGGAGAGGGTATTGCAGTGATATTCCCTTTTACTATCAAGCACTACAAAGCAAGGGACATGATGGTAAAGGATTTTAGTTTATTAAGTTCCCCCTGTTTGAGAGCAGAGAAGATGGGAGCACCATACAGGAAGGTGGATGGTAAGATACTCTTTAGCTATGGATACCCTATCTTCAGTCGAGAGGTAAGGATTCCACTGATAAAGGAGCCAAGCTTTTGGTGAAATGTTATGGTTGCTCCATCAAAATGAGGTCTGAATGAAAGCTTTTGGTTTAGAATGACACCCAGGTACTTGAGTGAGGTGACTGCCTCAACAGGATCACCTCTTAATGAGGTGATTTTTAATAGTTTGCTCCTATTTGCACTTAGACGACTAGGGCCAAATAGGGCTAACTTAATTTTGTTGACAATTAGCAGCAGGTTTTTTGCCTTAATCCATGCTTTGAGCAGGTGGAAGTCGGCTTTGAGATCCCTCTCAATTCAGATGTTGTTGGAATGACTTTTGTAGAGCACCAGGTCATTGGCATGGAGAATATTACTAGCACTGCCACAGTGCTCTGGTAGAGAATTTAAAAGAGAGAACAGTAGAGGGCCAAGGATGGGCCCTTGGGGGACCCCATCATTGATATCTCGTAGGGAGGAGAGACACCCTGTCCACTTTACTAGCTGCTTACAGTCAGTTAGGTAACTAGTGAAGGACAGGTTATCAAACCTAAGTTTTTTAAGTATGAGGAGGAGCAACTTGTGGTTAACCATGTCATCATGTCTACGAAAACTGCTCCAGTTGCTCTTTTGGACTCAAGGGTCTCAAATATGTCAGTTGTCAATGGACTATGGCAGTGCTAGTCCCATGGTTCTTGCGAAAACCATGTTGGACAGCAGTAGTCAGAGAGTGTATTTCAATGTACTCTTGGATCTGGTTGTAGATCAGCTGCTCTAGTATTTTGGATAGGGTACATAGCATGGAGATAAGCCAGTACTTTTCAACTGGTTCCCTAGCACCACTTTTGTGTATGGGCATTACGTGGGCAACCTTCCAGTCACTTGGAAACTCACCATGCATTAGGGACATATTGAATAGAGTGGTTATGGGGGCAGTGGGGATGTGGATTCCAAGTTTGAGCAGTCTGGGCTCCAATTTATCTTGGCCCATGGAACCCTCACCCTTGATATTCTGGAGCTGGAGTAAGACTTCCTGGCAACAGACAAGCCGAAAATGGAACTCAGGCATATGGAGTGAGTGTAGGTTATGGGAAAATGGGGCTGGGCCAGAGGGGGAGGGGTACCCAGAGAGGAATCTTTGAACTGGGCCAGATCTGTGAAGAACTTATTAAAAGCCTCAGCTGCAAGGGCTGGGTCATTCATTGAGTTTGCATTATGCAGTATATCTTGGAGTGGGGGCCAGCTTTGCCTTTGAGGAGACTATTGATCTAGGACCAAAACTGCTTTGGGTTTTGTAGGTTGGAGGACTGTAGCTTCTTGAAATACAGTGCCATTGCAATCTAAGACTGGACTTGCAGCAGATCTGTAGTGCCCTATAATTTTCCCACTCAGGGAGCTGGCCAGAAGCTCTGTAAGAATATCAGGCCTTGTCCCTATTCTTCATGAGCACCAGCAATTCTGGGGAGAGCCATTTGGAACACAGACACTTCACCCTTCTGTGAACCACAGATACATGTTTGTTTATTATGCTAAGCAGGTTGCATACAAGGTAGTTGAACACAGTGTCGATGTCATTTAGTCTCTCTATATCAGACCAATTTACTGCCACCAAATCCATGAAGAAGGCCATTTCATTAAGTTGGGAGTAGTTGTGAACATAGATGGCTCTTGGATGGGGTTTGTTGAAGCCATTGTTCCATGTGCAGAAGGGCAGAAAGTGGTCACTGAGTGAGTCAGCTAGAATACCAGAAGACTTTGTCCTATCAGGTCTATTGACAAGCATCCAATCCAGGAGGGAGTGGTTATCTGTCTTTAGACTGAGACGGGCGGGCTCTGTGATGATATGGCTGAGGTGCAAATCTTGTAGAGGAGCTTTGAAGGGACATAAGCCAGTTTTAGTTAAAGTTAACAAGGATTATTAACTCCCCAAGTGAGAAGGTTCCTAAACAGCTCACAAAGTCATCAAAGGCTGATTTAGCTGTGGGAAGGGGGTGTTATAGACACAGCCGACATGTAGGAGCTTTGTGTTCCCTGACATAAGTTTGACAAGGAGACACTCACAGGGTGAATACTGAAGTGAGTGCAAAGGTATTTCTGAAACACTGAAGGTGTCTCTAGTATATAGTACAATTCCCCCTCCTTTTTTTCCCTAAGCAATCTTTCCTAATAGAGGTGTAACAAGGGATGGCAGCTTCATGCTGGAGGATAGAGGGTTTTAGCCAGGTCTCAGACACAGCAAGAACATCAGGACAGTGGAGAGCCATCAAAGCTTCCAGTTTAGGCATCATAGGCCTGAGGCTGTGTATGTTCATATGTGCCAGCTTTAGACCTTTGGAGCTGGACCAGGAGTGGGCTGTGTGAGAGAAGTTAGGGGGCCCTGGGTTGAATTGGACATCCCCAGCAGTGAGTAGGATGGAAGCAAGCAGGCTGTCAGGTAATCAGGAACATTTATGTAAGGAGCAAAACCTTTGGGGCCTGAGGTGAGTGTAAGTGTACATATAAAGTACCCCTTTGTTATACAATCCATAGAGTGACAATAATAGGGGGGAGTAAGCGACTACAGGTGTTGAGAACTAGGTGAGGGATGGGAGAGTGCTGGACAGTGGTGGACAAGTAGCAGACCTCGCAATAATCAAGAAGTCAGTCCAGACAAACTGTAAAGCATATACAATTGCTAAGAACAAGCCCCTGTGAATCCTAGAATGGTACTGATGGGTTAGGCCCTCTATGACAGGGACCCAGTCTGGCCTACATCTGGCAGTATAGCCTAGAGGTTAGAGTAATGAGCTGTGAATGAGCTTACTACATCCAGCAGACCAGATCTTGGTTTGATTCTCACAGCCTCCACTTCCATGCTGTGTGACTCTGACCAAATCACTTAATCGCCCAGTGCTCCCAGGTCGCCCCTGAAAACAGGCACTTGTGCCTAGTGGGCCTTACCTGGTTACCAAAGACTAAAATAAAAATAAAAAATTAATAAAAAATTTAGCAGGCCACATTGTAGCAAAGCACCATAAGGGGGAAAACAGTGAATCAGCTCAGAAAATCTCCAAGTTGCACCTGCTGGGGGCGGTAGTATTCTAAAATTGCAGAATAAGCCTACTTAAGATATACTGTATGGCTAGGACCAGTAACACATACTTGCAAAAAATTGGGAGCAGCAATATTCAAAGGTATAAAGATACAGAAAAGGCCTACCCTGGATAGGGTGTAAGGCTAACTCCAATAAAACTGGCAAATTCTAAGTTTCTGGCTATGCTAGCATCATGTGGCAGCACGACATATTTAGGTATGGAATTACGAAAGTAGGCTTACCCCAGATGGGGTGTTTGGCTAGATCCTGTAAAACTGGCAGTGTCTGAGTTTCTGGCTACATTATTGTGGTGTATTATGTTGGCAACAGCATACTCAGGTATAGAATTGCGAAAACAGGCTACCCAAGATAAGTGTTTGGCACGCTTCAGTAAACTGGAAGTTTCTAAGTTTCTGGCTACACTAGTATAGTTATGTTACTAATAGCGTACTCTGATATAGAATTGTAAAAACAGTCTTACCCTAAATAGGAAGTTTGGCTAACATCAGTAAAAACTGGCTAACCCAAAAAACAGGCAATTTCTAAGTCACTGGCTACACAAGCAGAATATGGCAGCAGCAAAATACATAGGTATAGAATTACAAAACAGGCTTACCCAAGATAGGGTGTTTGGCTAACAGCAGTAAAACTGGCAGTTTCAAAGTCTCTAGCTACGCTAGCACAATATGGCTGCTACAACTTACAAAGGTAACTATTACCTTAATGTCCTTGTGTGCACTGCAGTGCAAGTGGAGTCCTGAGGTGAATGGAGCAGAGCTGTCTACCAGCTGACTCCATCAGACTCAAGCCAGATGTTATTTTTTGTGCAGAGGTCTTTCGCACAGATGACTGCTTGAGTGGGTAGGAAACTTAAATGCTGGCACCGGGAGTCAGAGACACCCCATGCTAGCAATCATTCTCCAGATTGGTTGGTGTGGGAGCTGTGAGCCCAGTTAGCATGGCTCTGGCTTGCGACTGGTGCAGGGCGGAAAAGTCAGATGTAAGCCAAAAAGATCTGGGTCCTGATGTCCAAGTCTGCCATGGCGGTGTGTTGCAGGGGAGAGGATCTCGCAGTAAGTCCAGCTCCATGAGATCCTTTCAGCCCTGGAGTCATTGATGTTTTTTTAACAGAAATACATTATTACTGCACTAAAAAACTACAGTATATGATTATTTTTTCCAGTAACAAATACTGCTACTTTAAATGGATCCCTGCGCCTTTAAAATGAATAAGGCTCTGGGCCTTACAGAGCACTCAGTCAGTCAGTTTAGTGGTAGGCAAAATAGAGGGGAAACTGCTTGTTTACAGTTGTGACCATGAGGCATAAGTTACATAGATATATAAGAGATACAAACAACACTGAACTTCTAAGAATTATTTATTTTTGTTTTATGTTTTATTCCTCTAAGAATGTAAATCACCATAATAAAACCCCACTATGACGTTTTTGGAGCAAGTTCCTCTAAAACATCCTGGGAAAGCTATTCAAAACTTTGCCCCAGGGCTACATTAGCACTGCCAGGCATGCTAAATTGGCCTGGAACCAGTAGCCCACTGTATTCAAAAAGGATAGCCCCGGTGCTAAACCTGCTGAATATAGCATGCTAAGGAAGCCTGGCAAACTGGGCTGGGAGTGCAGTGCAAAAATAGCCTGGGAATAATACAGCTCTGAATATAGCAACCAGGAAGTGCAAACCACAACAGCATCCCTGTTCACAATGACGTGAAGGAAGGTAGAGGTGAACTATGTGGCCAATGTGTGTGCTAGCAAAGGAGTGGAATCAGTAAAGCTGCAAGCATCAGTGCATGTGATATTACATTGTGCATTTCTGCACAATGTTTCTGAAACGTTTGCATGGCACAAATACATTTGCACAGGTTTTGAGCGGAGCTAAGCTGTTTGCCTGGCGCAATCACGTTTGTCCGGGGCAAAACTTTGCTATATTCAAAAGTGACATGTAAATGAGCCTACTTAGGTAGTATGTGGGCAAACAACCAGATTAGCATCTCAGTATGACCTGATTTGCATTCAGTTTGCCCCATGCTATTGCAGAGTCCTACAGCTCTACCTGTAGGTCAGTCTGGAAGTACAGGGGCTGCTGGGTCTGCCCACAGCTTTACCTGTAGGTTAGTCCGGCAGTGCATAGTGGTATCTGCAGGCTACATTTGTACTGTACAGCATAGAATATTGTGCCTAAGTAGAGATGCAGCGAATTTAAAGTCTGCCGGCCAAGTGGCTGCAAAGTGGACACTTCGCGTTAGCATAATGCTACATGAAGTAACCATTGGTAAGTGCTCACTTCGCCTTGTCATTGTGACTTCGCGTTGCCATTCTGCCTTAGCGCAAAGTAAGGTGAAGTGAACACAATATAGGCAGCCCCCACACACATCACATGGCTTACAGTACTGTAAGTCACATGCTTTAGCCAGGCAGGAAGGAAGCGAGTCATAAGAGCAATTAGTTTCATTTTCTCCTTTGCAGAGGTAGAAGGAAGAAGCATTTTGTGTGTAGAGGAGACTTTGTAGTGGTATATTTGTTCCAATCTTGACAATTGCCTAAACACCAACAGCTTTTTTAAAAGCTAAATCTTTAGTTTTTTTGTAGTGTGTTTTTCAGTTCTTTTTTGCTACGGATTTGTTTGTTTTATAAGTTTTGTTTTGTGTGTATATGAGTGTGTGTGTGCGTGTGTGTGTGAGACTGTGAGTGTGTGTGAAGCAGTCTTTGTGTGAGGTATCGGTAGGAAAGGGAATTAGTGGGCTGTGCGTGATGGACCCAGGAGGAGAGTCTGTGGTCAGTGGGCTTGGGCAGACGGGAGTGCGCATGCGTGGGGGCAGTCAGGTGTCCTTGGACTGCTCCCAATTGCTTGGTGTTGCCTCTCTCCCTCTGGAAGCAGCAGCACCACCAGTGCCACCAGCAGTGGCACATCCACCAAGTCTTCCACCACCACCACCAGTAGCAGCTGCAGGGGCTCCAGCAGCACCCCCTCCACCACCTCCACAGCAGCAAGTGGAGCCTCAGGTGTGTGACAGTGCTGCCTTGGCAGTACATCTGCCCCTCCTGTGACTGGTCCCCCCTGCAGCTCCCCAGTCTGGCAGTTTTGTAACTGTGTGGGGGGGGGCAAACAGCACCATTGTGGTTTATCATATATGTGGCGTGCAGGTGTGGTGTGGCCCCCGGGAGACACATTTGGGGACCAGTGGCCAGAGCACACATTTGACAAACCACCACAAGGTGGAGTGGCAGGCTGCCATCGAATGGGCCAGGCCTCCACCTGCTGGTCCTTCTGTGGCAGTGGCAGAGGGTGCTGGGGGTGATGTGCCTCACTGCCGCAGCAGGAGGAGGGCAACAGCAGCAGCTGCTCCACCACCACTGCCACCACAGCCACCAGCACCACCCTCACCATCACCACCACCACTACCTGGCTTCCCCCTGCAGTGGTCCCTGCCACAGTGCCTGCAATGCAGGCAGACATTGCACTGGTGTGGGCAGCCCTTGAGGAAAGCAATATGAGGGTGGGTGCTGTGCAACAGCAGGTGGAGCAGATCCAGCAACAGCAGCTGCAAATAGTGTCAATGCTCCACCTACTGCTGAAACACCATGGAATTCCCCATTAACTTATTTTTTCTGGACACCCCCTTCCCCCACTGCTGTAGTGTTTTGTGATTTTTTTTTTTTATGTTTAATAATAGACAGTCATACATGCTCCTATTGCCCTGTTGTTATAATCCAGTGCCTCAGTAATGTTTACTTTCTGTTGTGGAGTGGTTGTGGAAAAGCTGCTGCGAGCACAGTGCAAGTATGATGTGCTAAATTGCATGTGTGTAGTCAGAGTTGTTTCATGTGCATGCGTGCACACGTGTGTGTGACATCAGACATTGTGCAGCTTCTTGCAGACAGAATAACAGATATTTTATTGTCACCATCATCATCAGTGGACTAAGTGATACGATACTTTTTCAGAGGTGTCTGGCCAGAGTGCACCTTAGTCACATACTGCACATATGACTTTTAGGAAAGCATGTGCTTTTTGTGCTAAGATTTCCATAAAGTCATGTGTGCACTGTGAGTGACTGAGGTGCACAGTGACCCGATACCTCTGAAAAAATATCATATCAATTCCTCCGCTGGTGCTGATGGTACAAATGAAATATACATCATGTATTCTTTGTTATCTTTATTCTTGAGATACTGCAACAAGTCACACTATATATATCTTTGCACGAAGCTGGACAATGTATGCACACACAGGAAAGAATAGTGATGGCACACATGCAGTTTAGCACAACCTACTTGCACTGCTCAGTCATGCTTTTAGCGAAACAATTCAAATCATGAGTCTCAACACAAAGTAAACATTACTGAGCCTCCATAAATATTTAGTTTGTGAACTAGACATTAAAGAGATTCACCAAGTTACAGCATTGCACCCGATATATGGGCGCCTTACCTCCAGGGGAATCTTTCTTGCTCCACATGTCCTTACATAGTGCAATACTTTTCTGGCAAAAACGCTGGTAATTTCATTAAAGCGGGTCACGGAGGATGTCCCATTCTGAAGAGCCACCCAAGTTCTGCCCGCCACACTCAGAAACATTATGACATGATGCCAGGGAGAGCGCAGGGGTGTGCTCCATTATACTGAATGGCCGGCAGCTTTCCGAATGTTTATTTATGTTATAATGGTCAGTTTGTGGTGAAACATGGGGACGTTTCCACTAACAAGAGCTTTGTTAGTGGAAGCATTCTCACGTTCACCACAAACTGTTCGTCTCTTTATAAAGAAACATTCGAGGAAAAGCTGCTAACCATTCTATAATGGAGCACACTTGCCTCTCCCTGGCATCACGTCATAACGTTGCTAGTGTGGCATGAGCTTGGGTGGCTCTTCAGAACGGGAAGGTCTCCATGACCCACTTTAATGAAATTACAAGTGTTTTTGCCAGAAAAGCATTTCACTAAGGACATGTGGAGCAAGAAAGATTCCCCTGGAGGTAAGGCACCCATATATTGGGTGCAATACCATAATAACTATGTAACTTGGTGAATTTCTTTAAAGCAGCACTGCAACAATGTGTTGAAAATTTTGACTTATACTTTTTAATGCTATTTTACATTGCCACTTTACTTACATCCTGACTTGTATGATACTATAATTTCCAGTTTTTGGGTCTGCTTTACTACTTTTTTTCATGTCTGAAATAATAAAAGAAGCACTCCTTTTAATACTGTGCGGACCAGGTCTTTGTCAGTATTTTCCACTGCTTTTCTCCATCAGTTGTTAAATATCACTTCTGTTGTAACATTAGCAGTTATGCAGCAGGCAGTGTTTTATGACCTCACAGATACATAGATACATAGAGAGTGTCAGCAGATGAGGGCCTACGTCCAACCCAGTCTGCCCTTTTGAGCTTGTAAGTTCACTGTATGTTTTCCTAGAAGTCTGTTGCCCCTTAACCCTGACCTCCAGAATTCCTTTATGTCTATCCCATACATTCTTAAATCCTGTGACTGTTTCAGCCCCCACCACTTCCTCTGGCAGGGTGTTCCACTTGTCCACCACTTGTTCTGTGAAGAAATTCTTCCTCACTTTTCCTCTGAATCGTCCTCTCTCCAACTTCATCCCATGCCCTCTAGTCCTGGAACCTCTTTTCATTTAAAAATAGTGTATTCCTGCACCCTGTTCCTCCCTGTAAGATATTTTTATGTCTCTATCATATTCCCTCTTTCCCTCTTCTCCTCCAGGGAGTACATATTCAATTCCTTCAACCTGTCCCCATAAGACTTGTGATGCAATCCATGTACCATATTTGTTGCCCTCCTCTGAGCCTTCTCTACCATGTCTATGTCCTTCATAAATAAGGTCTCCAGAACTGTACACTGTACTCCAGGTGGGGCCTCACTAGTGTCTTGTATAGTGGAATTATGACCTCCCTTTTCCTGCTGGTGATGCCCCTGCCTATGCATCCCAGCATCCTATATGCTTTACGTGCTACTTTGTCACACTGTTTCCCTACCTTGAGGTCATCAGAGATGATAACCCCAAGATCCCTTTCCTGCTTGGTGCATGCTATATCCTCACCCCAACTGATATATTGTGACAGGGTTTTTGTGCCCCATATGCATTATCTTGCACTTCTTTGCATTGAATTTCAACTGCCAAACCCCTGACCATTCTTCAGGTTTCTGCAGGTCCCTTCTCATTCTGTCTACATGCTCTGGTGTGTCTACTCTGTTACAGAGCTTTGTGTCATCAGCGAACAGGGAAATTCTGCCTTCTAGGTCCTGCACCCTGTCACTGATGAAGATGTTGAATAGGATCGGTCCCAGCACTGATCCCTGTGGTACCCCACTGGTGACTCTTCCCTCTGTGGAGAGACAGCTATTTACCACCACCCTCTGTATCCTGCCACCCAGCCACTTACCTACCCACCACACTAATGTCCTGCCTACACCCATATTCCCCAGTTTGTGTAATAGTCTTCTATGTGGTGCCGTGTCAAAGGCCTTGCTGAAGTCTGGATAGGCCATGTCCACTGTCCTCCCCGATCCACCTCCCTAGTCACCCAGTCAAAAAATTCAATGAGGTTGGTCTGACATGACCTCCCCCTGGTAAAACCGTGCTGCATTGGGTCCTGTAGTCCATTGACAACCAGATGTTCCACCAATCTCTCCTTCGCAGAACAATATTATTCAAAAACAGCTGCAAATAGTGATAAAAACCTGGTCAGAACAATATTAAAAGGTGTGCTCCTTTTTTCAGACATGAGACAAAGTAGTAAAGCAGACACACATTGTGAAAAGAAGGGTATCATACAAATCAGGAGGAAACTAGCAGCTGGCAATGTAAAATAGCATAAAAAAGTATAGGTCAAAATTGTCACTACATTGTTGCAATGCTGCTTCAATTTATAATTTAAGTATGACATTATGTGCTCACAGTCACAACATACAAAATGTATCCGTCTTGTGTGCAGAAAATTGACAAGTGCCAACAAAGTGAAATGGGAGCATTACACCACATACAAAGTCCCCCAGAATTTATTGCACACTCAGTCATACGCGCAGTGTCCACACAGACTCCCCAGATTTTTTCTGCATCCCCAAAACGCATCTGTCTTGTGTCCAGAAATTGACAAGTGGTAACAAAGTGAAATGGGAGTGTTACACCACATACAAAGTCCCCCCGAATTTATTGCTCACTCAGACATGTGAGCAGTGTCCACACAGAGTCCCCAGATTTTTTCTGCATCCCCAAAATGCATCTGTCTTGTGTCCAGAAAATTGACAGGTGGTATCAAAGTGAAATGGGAGTGTTACACCAAGTGCGAAGTCCACCAGAATTTATCGCGCAGTCTCTCATGCACGCAGTGTCCACACAGAGTCCCTAGTTTTTTTTCTGCATCCCCAAAATGCATCTATCTTGTGTCCAGAAAATTGACAAGTGGTAACGAAGTGAAATGGGAGCGTTACACCACATACAAAGTCACATCAGAAATGATGACCGTGAGCAAACTGTTACTGGTTCAATGTGTCTGTGCTGCGATTCTCTCAAATGCGATGCGATCATCTCAGCTCTGTGGTGCACTAAGTCCAGTGGTTCATGCATCATCCTGTTCTCTGGAATCATTTATTTCAAAAATCCCCACATGGGACAATGCCTCCAAAAGTGGGTTGACGCCAACTGCTTTGGATGACAGACCACCTGGAACTGCAGTCCCCTTCCCCTTACAAGATATGCTTGATACTCCTCCAGGTTCCCCTTCAGTCTGATTATGCTGCTGAGGTTTGCTGACCTTGGCACGTGACTTCTGTGCTCCATGAACCAAACGCACCAGTTGCCCACTGACATTTTTTACCTGTTCAGGTCCTCCATCCGGTACAAAGGCAATTCCATGTTTGTATCGTGGGTCCAGCATTGTTGCTATGGCAAAGCTGTCACTACGCTGAATGCTCAAAATGTGACGATTCTGGTCGAATACTGTCAGCATGTCTCCAGCAACATCAAGGTCATGCTGTACATTCACCAATGTCTGCCTCAGCACCTACAGCAATGGAATTGAATGGCTAATGGAGGCAGACTCACCACTCACTGCCTGTGTGGCATGTTCAAAAGGCCACAAAATTGTTATTACAGAGTCCATGAGGCGCCACTGTTCAGTCATCATAGACGTGAAGGCCCTGGAACTGTCATGGCTAATGTGCATCCCAAGATATTCTGAGATGGTTTTGTATTGTTCATACAACTTCTGCCAACTTCCAGCTTCAAGCAGTGCTGAGGGAGGCTGTTTCGCATCTGCAACTGCTGAAGTTGGTCACTGCCTTTGCAGATCATGAAAAGTAAGAACAGATACGGAGTGCAACTCTCAGCATTTCCTTTACATCAGGGTGCTGCAGAAACTCCTGCACCACAAGACTTAAACAATGGGCCATGCATGGAACATGAAAAAAGCCACCATTTGTGATGCATTTCACCACATTTGACCCATTGTCACTTGCTATGAACCCAGCTTTCAGGGACAGGGGGTTCAGCCACTTGTCAGTTTCAGTCAGTACCACATCCAACATGTTTTCACCAGTGTGTGAAGAGGTCATATTGCGCATAGCAATCGTTGCATGCTGTCGAATTCTTGCAAGATTGCTACCATGACACTCCACCTTACTGCATTGATTATTAACACTACCAACATCACAAACAACCCCCGGCACCTGCGCCCAGTGTGCAGTTATACACAAATATGAACTCCCTGCTGTTTTTCCACTTGTCCACATATCCATACTTAAATGGATGAATGGAGAGGAGGAATGTTGAAGAGCATGTCTTACTGAGTCGGACACAGTACGGTACAACTTGGGGACATCGCGGGTTGAAAAATATGTCTTGGATGGGACTTGCCATTTTGGACAGGCACATGCAGCAAACCACCAGAACCCAGAATTCTCCACAAAGGAGAAGGGCAAAAGATCAATTGCCAGCATGTCAGCTACAGCAGCATTAAGTTCACATGACACTGTATGATTGATTGGGTACTTCAACTTATGCGCAAAAACACTCTGTAAAGTGGTCTGACTTAAACATTTTACACGGGGTGTGATGACAAATGGTTCTGCTCTGCGAATGGCAGGGGGTGGAGTGTTGACGTTTGATGAAGACGGTTGCACAGGTGATGATGACAAACCCACAAATGCAGTTATTTTGCCACATTTACCAACCGGGGTTGAAGTACCACTTGCACTAGACATACTGCATTCATCACTACCTCCACCACCACCAAAACTGCTACTTTTACCAGCACTGGACAACATTTCAAAATCATTATGCTCCTCGACCTCATCATGCCTGTAGTAATCCTCTGCTCTTATTTCATCACTATTGCACACATTTAATTTCCTACTGGATTTAACAGTCATGAAAGGGGATAACATACTCATTATGGTTGATGACAAGGGTGAAAGCCCCACTGTGGTATTAGTTGCCATCTTGTGCTGGGTAAACAGTGCCATGTTCCTATTCTTAAGATGTGTATGCTGTCCTCCTGTGCCCAGATGGCTCCCCTTTTTACCTCGATTTACGTTCATGGCAAACCTGGCAGATTGCAACTGACTCATCATTTGCATCTTGCACAAAAAAAATCCCAAACAAGAGATTGTAATGCTTTACTTTTAATATGTCCCTAATGCTGCTTATTGGACTCTGTTCTTTTAAGCCATGAAGTGGGGGGTGTGCTAAGTGATTTTTCAGACAGAACACACTTGGACTGCAACTGACCACCGTGACTACCTATCATTATTACTGGGTCATCATCATCATCATCATCATCATCATCATTATCAACTGAAACTGATAAATCACAACTTTTTACGGGGGATTAATGCAAACAGACCCAGACACAGCCACCTTGAATTTCTTTTTCTTTGGTTCCCAGCTGGGGTCAGTTACATCATCATCATATTCATCAACATCATCCACATCCACATATTCTGCTTGGAAGCTGGCATGTGGACTGCATGCTGTGATCCTCATCATCATCAGATTCATCATCATCATCAACACCACCATCACCTGATATTTTGTCACCACACTGTGAATCACTGCATGGAAAATGCATGACCTGAACTGCAGTGGAAGAAATGTCACATTGTATGCTATCGTTGACATGATTATCAGAATCGTCATGTTCAGTTACTGGGATGTTACTGGGAAGTAAGACATCATCTACACTGCCACTCACTCGCTCTGCTTCACACTCCACTATATTTTTGGACATGGTACACTAGTCAGAAGTGGAACTTGAGGCAGCAATACTCATACCACCACCAGCAACTGCACTAACACCACTGGCAGGGAAAACATCATCTCCTCCAGCTATGAGTGAAGCTACTGATTGGGCTGTAAAAACATTGCAGGAGAAATACCTTTCCTCACATCAGCAATGCACTTCTGCATCTGCGTAATACCACGCCCACAGACAATCTTACCACTGGTAACAGTGCCATAGTGAGAACCAGCTTTGCTTGCACATCTCTTTGCAGGCATTTTGGGGGATCAACAACTATATTCTAAACAAATTGAGATTTTGGAACGTTCACGCTGGGTGAAGGGATGCTGGATGTGAAGCCAAAAAAAACAACTGTGACTTCAGCAACAGATACAGACGCAAATTCACAAGTGAAAACAACACCTAAACTAACCAGTGATGCTGAAGTCACAAACAATCCAATCTGGAAAACAATTCCTTTTGCCGTTGGGGGCACTGACTGCAGATTTTTATGGCAGTGCAAGCAGCAAAACAAAGAAAAGATACCACAATGGCAGTACAAAATCATGCAGCTGCAGTGGATAGCAGGTTCACACTGCTGCACCTGCAATTACACTATGGCACAATAAAAGGTGTATTTTTTGATGTCACGCTTCACACACACACACACACACACACACACACACACACACACACACACACACACACAATTTGTCTGCAAGAAATGCATAGCAAATTGAAAAGTTCAGTAATATACCACATATCGTAAACGACCTGAAATTATGAACTGCTGCACCAGATCCACACAACACACAATCAGCAAATCAGTTTCAACAATTACTGACAATATTACTGTGTGTACATTAATACAGTTAGTTATATAACAAAAATATAACAAAAAACAAAGAACTCCCTATTTCTCCAACTTAAATCTACCAACACCACAGATAGGCCCCTCCCCCAAAGCACACTTTCACTGTCTCTTACTACACAGACTCAGTGTTGTACATTAACAGTAAAAATCCACACACAAACAAAAACGCTCAATGATATGAGCACAGGAGGGTTCCCTACAATTGATGAACTAAAGTTTGAGCAGAAAAATTACTCAAAAAGGCTTTTTTAACAGCTTTTAGAATGTTTGAATCACAAACAGCTCTCAGAGCACACTGTCTCCTACAGCCTCCTACACACACTGCCCTGAACTGAGGCTGTGCAGATCAATATAGCGCCCATGTGACCTGAAATCCCATGAATCACTGCAAAACTTGCCTGCAGAGCTTAAAATCAAGGAGAAGTGAGGCGAAGTGCATTGTTCTTAATACACTTCACCTTTAAAATTGGTGGAGTAGTGATCTGGGAAGGTGGAGTAACGTGAAGTCATTGTTTTCAATGGACTTTGCGTTGCCAATCATGACGCGAATTACTCCGCTTCGCGGTACAGAGTACTCTGCGAATTCACCTTGGCTTCGCGAATCACTTCATAGAGTGAATTGAGGCCATTTTGCCCACCTCTATGCCCCAGAGGACTACACAGCACAGGCACAGGTGATGGTGCTGCATGCAATTGTCAAACTGTAGTTCATGCTACAGTGCACAGCAGACACTACAGTAGCAAGGGGACAGTAGTGTAAGGGACACAGCAATGCCTATGGTGTGTAGGGCAGTGATGACCACTGCACTGTACACAGTGACAGGCCCAACTTGCAGGTGTTAATTGGCAGTGAACATTATTGTTATGCTGTTGTGCAACCCACAGACACTGCACCACTGGCATGGGATGCTCACAGTGACATACACAGCTGGCTGTGTGTGCTGTGGTGTCTGTACAGACGTGCGATATGTGGCTGGTGGGGGCACATACCATCAGACAGGCACACTGGTGTTGGGGTATTCCCAGCACTGGCCCATTTGCACTGAGTGGCTTGTCCCAGCCTTGTGGCTGCACCCAGTCTGTGGTGCAGCCTGGCCACTTGTACACCCTCCCCTCAACACCCTCCATGCCCACAGTGTGGCATGTGTGCTGGTGTCTGTTGGTGTCCACCAAAGGGTGGTCTGCAGGTGTGTGCTGTATGGCCACACTGCCGTGGTGTCCACTAGGAGCTGGGTCACCACTTACTGCCTGGCATGGCTGGGACTGGTGGCAGATGATGGTATCATAGGGATGCCATCCATGAGCAGCATGTTGCCTCTCTGTCTGGCTTATTTCTGTGTGTCATACTTACTGGATAGGGTCACGCAAAGCTGCACAAAAGTTGTGCAAAGCCACAAAGTTGCATAAAGCTGGTTTGCCCAGAGTTAAGACTACCTCTACCTGGGCGGTAATTTTCACCACACAAAGTGATGCGCTAAGTCAAGCAAAAACACTTTGCGTGGCGCTATTCACCGAATATTGCATTGCACCTGTATTCATGTACACACACCCTCAATTTGCCCCTTGCATACATTATAATTTTGCTTGGTGCTAATGCAGTTTGTGCATGCTGTTTGACCTTTTGAATATAGCAGACCCATGCTAACCCGGCGCTAACCCTGCGCAAACAGTTTGTGCCCAGCGCAAAGTTTTGAATATCCAGCTACCTATGTATAGAAAAATACCTTTCATTTTTCTGTGATTCTGAGAAGGTGGTGGAAGCAAAAACTGTAATGGGATTTAAGAAGGCATGGGATCAGTATAAGGGAATCTTAGATGCAAGGAAAGAAGATAAAGCTGGAGATCAAGTAGGGTCTACAGTGTGACAGTATGTAGGGAACATGAGCAAACTAGGTGGGCCAAGCAGTCCTTTTCTGCTGTCAAATTCTACTTTTCTATGTTTTTTACATTCTGGGCAGTATTTGAAATCAGGCCCTGGGAGTAACAAGAAAGGGGCATAGGAAAAAAAAACAGAGACGGTAAAATATGCTGCACTTTTTTTAAAGGCAAACAGCAATCTTTGGCATGCCTTTCAGATCGTATACCAAGGTACACTTTAACAGCTAGTACACCAATTACTCCTACATAGAACTGATAATTTACTGACACGGTCTACCAAAACCTCAAATAAATCTCATGTAGACTGCCAGTACAGGTTACTTACTAGACTCTGCAAATGTATGCTGCTGTAGTATGACTCTTATAAAACCAGCACTGCAGCTTTTACAGAAACTCAAAGGAATAGCCCTGCGTCCTCTGTTTGGAGCAGTCAACCTCCCCCTGTCTCCCTTAAAAAGTTGCACTTCCCTCTTGATACTATATCTTTCCTCAAAATCCAACTGTTTCCCCTCTACCTTCAAGTCTGGCAAACAGTCTTACACCTTTAAGGCTGCTATTCAAAAATTCCCTTAATTTGGCCTTAGTACCTATTGAATGGAAGCAAGCAGTCATAAACACAATTTTTATGAAAGGAAACAGAGCAGGTTCCGAAAATTATAGACCCATAAGACTGACATCAGTCCCTGGTAAGGCTGTGGAAAAGCTTATTAAGGTTCGGTTTGAAGAGGAAACTGTCAATCTGGGCTTACAAGATAACACACAACATGGGTTCAACAAAGGCAGATCATGCATAAGCCAAGGCCACTGTTTTTCGGTTTTTACCAGAAAACCTGGTAAAATTCCAGAATTAGGGCTGCCTGAAAACCAGTGAAAACAAAGATTTCATGGAATCTGGCATTTTATATCAGATCAGTAAATCTACAAAACTTGTATTTTTCTTATAACTAGTTACTTGTTTTAGTTTCAGTTTGCTTTATTTAAGGCTCTGTATATTAAGCTTTCTTTAATTCTGGTTGTTTATGCACATACTAAGAGAGTGATAGCAGAATCCCGATAAAATCTGGAAATTAGAGTAAAAATCACCAGTGCAATTCCGGAATCTGAAGTCTTGAAAATGGAATTTCATTGTTTTATTCACAATAAATCAGTGGCCTTGTGCATAACCAATCTAACCTCCTCCTAGGAATCCATTAGCTCTAGTCTTGGTGCCAGAAAACCACCCAATGTAATATTCTTAGATTTTAAGGAAGCATTTGACACAGTTCCACAAGGTGAACTTTTACATAAACTAATAAACATGAGATACGGTCCCTATTTAATTAAATGGGTACATTTATGGCTGGAAAACAGGACTCAATGGGTAAGAAATCAGGGCAAAACCTCATCCGAAAGAGTCATGAAACATGGAGTCCCCCAAGGGTCTGTTTTAGGCCCCCCTTTTATTCAACTAGTTTATTCATGACCTTCACGCTTGATTAAAAAATGTATCAATCAAATTTGCTGACAACACAAAAATTACAGGTGAAATAGATACAGACCTTAATATCAGTCCCTTGTCAATGACATGGAACTAATCATACTGTAGACTGGACTAAAACTAGCAAGATGGAACTAAACTTAAAAAAATGTAGTGTTGTACCTCGACCGTAATAATCCACTGAGACCCTACTGTGTAAACAACTTACCACTGCCAGTAGCAACTAATGAAAAAGATCTTAACAGCATATTGACAGTTCATTTACAATGCATACACAGATAAGAAAAATAACACAAACTGCAAATAAATTTAACAATATAATAAAAAATCTTTTATAACAAGAGACTAGCATTTTGTTATGAATTTACATAGAAATTATGTTTGACCTCTTGTCAATTATGGGTCACCCTTCTGGCCACCATATCAAAAACAAGACATCAAATTACTGGAAGGTGTACAGAGAAGGGCTATCAAACTAATCCCTAGATTGAAGAACCTACCACACAACAAAAGACTGGAGGAATTAAAATTAATGTCATTACAAGATAGAAGTGTCAGAGAGGACTGCCTACAATTTTTTAATATAATTAACAACAAGGAACTCATGACAGGTTGTGGCATTTCCCACTTATGCGATCACTAGACCTAAGGTTTCACAGTAAACAGTTTAAGGTGCCCAGAACTTGTACAAAAAAGAGGGACAACTACTTCACTGTCAGGGTTCCAATATTATGGAACAGACTCCCCCAACACCTAGTAAACATTATCAGTTTTGATACAATACAAAGGGAACTAAATAAATTTATGGGGTACTAGGGTGCATTTGATCCACACTGTGTGGGAGACAGTTACGATGGGCAATTGCCTACTTCTTTCTTCATGAAACCAAGTAAATAATGCCTCTACAAAAAGGATGGCCTGCATCCTTCTGTGGAAGACATGTCTGTCATCAATGAGAGATTCACATGCTTCCTGCACAAACATTTAAACTAGCTGGGGGGGGCTGTCAGGTTCAGGCAGCCCACCCCTTCAGGTTAGTGCACACATAGAGCAGGACCAGGATGTCAACCCAGGGGTGGATATGTAGGGAGGGATAGGCTACACTCAGGATATAATAATATCACCACCAAAAGTTGGACCTGGACCACAAGCATCTAGTAGCATAATAAATAGGAGGCAGACCATAAAACACTCTGGGAAAAGTAGGATGAAGCAGGGAGCAATGCATAAGGAGGGAACAAAAAAATGCCATTCTTCATGGAAGATCATGTACACAAATGCCCGCAGTTTGGGGAACAAGGTCCCTGACCTAGTGGCAATAATGACGAGGTTGATCTGAACATAGTGGCAATAACTGAAACATGGTACACCAGCAATCACAGCTGAGACATAAGTGTACTGAGTTATGTTCTGTTCAGAAAAGAGGGAAGGTAAAAGAAGGATGGGGTTGTCCTCTACATCAGAGAAAACATAAGGGTAACTGAAATTCTAAACAGGCATGAGAAAACAGGAAATAAGGGTCACCCTCAAGCCAGGCAATGGAACTACCATATGCACTGGGGTCATTTACAGACCTCTGGCTCAGGACAAGGATACTGACAAGCAGCTGCTGGAAACTATGCATGACATGGCAGCAAAGAGGGAGGCACTGCTAATTGGTGACTATAACATGCCTGAAGAGAACTGGTCCATCCCGACAGGGGCCTCAGCAAGGACACAAGACTTTGTAGACTCCCTTGAGGTGGCTGGCCTTACACAGCTCGTTCAGGAACCTACCAGGAATTGAGCAATCCTGGATCTGGTGCTGACCAATGGCAACAGGGTATCAGATCCTAGAGTAGAAGGACAGTTAGGGTCCAGTGACCACAATATGGCGTGATTCAAGGTGGACAGAGGGATCCAGTCACATACAAAAACAACAGTCTTAGACTTTAGAAGGGTGGACTTTACCAGAATGGGACTACAACTAAAGAAACTCTGCAAATGAGAGGTGTAGGTGGCAATGTGGTGGAGCAATGGGTACACACCAGAAAGGCTATAGTAGGGGTAATAGAACAATGCGTCAGGTCTACAGACAAGATTAAAAGGAGAAGCAAGCCTCTTTGGTTCACAGGGGGGCGTGATGGGAGTGGCAGAAAAAGTAAGGGCCAAGAGGCTGGCCTTCAGGAAGTATAAGGAGACACAAATTGAGGAGGACAAGTAGAGGTACCATAAGTGCCTGAGACAGCAGAAAAGGCTGTAAAAAGTGCTAAAGTGCAAACAGAGGAGAATATCTCAGTCAGTTAAAGGAGGTGGGGGGACAAAGCATTTTCTGGTACATCAGCAAGAAAAGGAAGGTGGGGGGATTAGCAAAGCTTAGACGGGCTATGGGGGAGATAGCTGAGAGAGATGAGGAAAAAGCAGCAATCCTGAATTAATATTTCTGTTCAGTCTTCTTTGTGGAAGGGGTTGGGCAAGGCCCACAGTTGGACTTCAGGGGAGTTAAAGATAGGGAGGTAAACACCAGTCCATTCACTGAGGAGAGGGTACCCGAAGAACTGGCAAAGTCAAAGGTTGACAAAGCCATGGGTCCAGATGGCATACATGCCAGGGTCCTAAAGGAGCTGAGGTATGAACTGGCAGCCTCTTTGACAGCCCTGTTCAGAGAGTGCTTAGACACTGGAGTGGTCCCAGAGGACTGGAGAAGGGCAACCGTCATCTCTCTTCACAAGAGTGGTAATAGGGTAGAAGCGGGGAACTACAGGCCAGTTAGTCTAACCTCTGCAGTCAGGAAGATAATGGAGGCACTCCTCAAGGAAAGACTTGTGGAACACCTGATAGTCAATGGGCTGGTCGATGCCAGGCAAGATGGATTCTTTGCAGGATGATCCTTTCAAACAAATCTTATAGATTTATTTGACTGGGTGACAAAAGCGGTAGATGGGGGTGACAGTGGGGGAGCACCTGGGTAACAGTGACCACTAGTCATTGTGGTTTGAAATCACAGAAAGAGCAGAACCAAACCACACAAAAACACGTATCTTGGATTTTAGGGGGGCAAACTTTGGAAAAATGAGGAAATACTTGAAAGAGGCATTAAGGGGAATGGGACAGGAATCAGGGGTTGAGGAACAGTGGGCAGTATTTAAAATGGGGATTATAAGAACAACAGAATTATGCATTAAGCAGGTTAGCAAGAGGAAAAGGAAGAGGAGACCATTATGGTTTTCCAAAGAGGTAGCAAAGAAAGTGAAAGCCAAAAAGATAGCATTCAGGCAATACAAAAAGACACAGGCAGAAGGGGATATGGAGAAGTATCAGGAGAAACAAAGGGAGGCAGGGAAGTCAGTAAGGGAAGCCAAAGCTCAGACAGAAGAACACATTGCAAAATCAGTGGTTAAAGGGGACAAAACCTTTTACAGGTACATAAGTGAAAAAAGAAAGACAAAGGGAGGGATAGTGAGACTGAAGGAGGAGGATGGGAGTCGCGTGGAGGATGACAACAGTAAAGCTGACATATTGAACAGGTATTTCTGCTCAGTCTTTACTGAGGAAGAGGGGGGTAATGGGTCTGAAGGGAGTACAAGGGGTGAGAATGGTGCAGAAATGGACACAAGTCCCTGTACAAGAGAAAGGGTCCTGAAGGAACTGGAAGTAATAAGAGTTGACAAAGCAATGGGGCCAGATGGGGTGCACCCCAGGGTCCTTAAAGAACTAAGAGAGGTGGTGGCTGAACCTCTGGCTATCCTGTTTAGCCAATCACTGGAAACAGGGAGGTACCCAAAGACTGGAGGACAGCAGATGTAGTCCCCTTATACAAAAAGCGGTAACAAAGAGGAAGCAGGGAACTACAGACCAGTCAGCCTCACCTCGGTAGTGGGAAAGATCATGGAAGCACTTTGAAGGAGAGATTGGTTGAACATCGTTGTCAATGGACTACAGGACCCTAGGCAGCATGGTTTCACCAGGGGAGGTCATGTCAGACCAATCTCATTGAATTTTTGACTGGGTGACTAGGGAGGTGGATCAGGAGGCAGTGGACATGGCCTATCTGGACTTCAGCAAGGCCTTTGACACTGTGCCACATAGAAGACTATTACACAAACTGGGGAATATGGGTGTGGGCAGGACAGTAGTGTGGTGGGTAGGTAACTGGCTGGGTGGCAGGACACAGAGGGTGGTGGTAAATGGCTGTCACTCCACAGAGGGAAGAGTGACCAGTGGGGTACCACAGGGATCAGTGCTGGGACCGGTACTATTCAACATCTTCATCAGTGACATTGCACAGGATCTAGAAGGCAGAATTTCACTGTTCGCTGATGACACAAAGCTCTGTAACAGAGTAGACACACCAGAGGGTGTAGACAGAATGAGAAAGGACCTGCAGAAACTTGAAGAATGGTCAAGGGTTTGGCAGTTGAAATTCAATGCAAAGAAGTGCAAGATAATGCATATGGGGCACAAAAACCCTGGCACAATATATCAGTTGGGGGGTGAGGATATAGCATGCACCAATCAGGAAAGGGATCTTGGGGTTGTCATCTCTGATGACCTCAAGGTAGGGAAACAGTGTGACAAGGCATCAGGTAAAGCAAATAGGATGCTGGGATGTATAGGCAGGGGCATCACCAGCAGGAAAAGGAGGTCATAATTCCGCTATACAAGACACTAGTGAGGCCCCACCTGGAGTACAGTGTACAGTTCTGGAGACCATACCCTACGTAAGGACATAGACAGGGTAGAGAAGGTTCAGAGGAGGGCAACAAAGATGGTGCATGGATTGCATCACAAGTTCTATGAAGACAGGTTGAAGGAACTGAACATGTACTCCCTGGAGGAGAGGAGGAGAGAGGGATATAATAGACATACAAGTATCTTACAGGGAGAAACAGAGTGCAGGAAAACACTATTTTAAGCGAAAAGATGTTCCAGGACTAGAGGGCATGGGATGAAGTTGGAGGGAGGACGATTCAGAGGAAACATGAGAAAGAATTTCTTCACAGAACGGGTGGTGGATAAGTGGAACACCCTGCCAGAGGAAGTGGTGGGAGCTGAAACAATCACGGAATTTAAGAATGCATGGGATAGACATAAAGGAATTCTAGAGGTCAGGGGTAAGGGGAAACAGACTTCTAGGAAAACAAACTGAACTTACAAGCTCAAATGGGCAGACTGGGTGGGCCATAGGCCCTTACCTGCCGACTCTGTCTATGTATCTATGACCAAGAGGGGGTAGTAGAAATTGCCTACCTAGACTTCAGCAAAGCCTTTGACACAGTCCCACATAGGAGACTGGTGAACAAGCTAGGCTGCCTGGGGTTTGGATACAGAGTGGTGAACTGGATTAGCAACTGGCTAAGGGATAGAGAACAGAGATTAGTGGCAATGGAACCCAATCAGAAGAAAGAGATGTGACCAGTGGGGTACCTCAGGGGTCAGTCCTCTTCAGTGTCTTCATCGGTGACATAGCAGATGGGCTGGAAGGAAAGGTTTGCCTGTTTGCGGACGACACCAAGATCTGCAACAGGGGGGATACCCCTGAGGGGGTGGAAAGGATGAGAAGAGACTTGGAATGGTTGGAGATATGGTCAGGGGTATGGCAGCTAAGGTTTAACGCAAAGAAATGCAAAATCAAGCATGTGGGGAGCAGGAACCCTGAAGCGTGCTACAGGATTGGTGAGGGCTGATGACTGTAATTAAGGAGGAGAGAGACTTGGGGGTCATAATCACAGATGACTTGAACGCAGCTAGGCAGATTGCCAAGGTGGTGGGAAAGGCCAGTGAGATGTTGGGATGTATTGGAAGGGAATCACAGGCAAAAAGTGTGAGGTAATGGATCCACTGTACAAGACCCTGGTGAGACCTCTCCTTGAATAATGTGTACAGTTTTGGAGACCACACCTTCAAAAGGACAGTGACAAAACAGAGACCATACAGAGGAGGGCGATCAAAATGGTGAATGGATTACATCATAAGCCTTGTGAGGCGAGAGTGAGGGACCTAAATTTGTACACGTTGGAACACAGGAGGGAGAGAGGTGACATGACAGAAACATTCAAGTACCTAAAGAGCATAAACAAGGTGGAAGAGGACAACATATTTCAGCTCAACAGTAGTGCCAGACAACAGGACATGACATGATATTGAAGAGTGGCTACACAAGGGGAAATATTAAGAAGTTCTTCTTCATGGAAAGGGTGGTGGATGCATGGAATAGCCTGCCCCAGAAGGTGGTGGCAACCCATACAGTGATGGGTTTTAAACATGCATGGGACAGAAACAAAGGAATAATAGAGGTAGGAATAAAAAGCTAAGCCTATAACCAATAACAGTCACTGGTCCCTTTGTGAGCTAGTGTAAATGGGCAGACTGGATGGGCCTGGCAGTCCTCATCTGTCGACAGAGTGTGAATCTCTGAATCTGTAAGTAACCAAGTAATCATGCCCTGAGGCATCTTTCTTGTCTCTGCTTAGATGTCCTGTGGCACCCTTCTATTCTCTGCCTACAAAACCTGAGGCACCCCTCAATTTTCTGTCTACTACTGATGGGAGAACTGGTTCGTATTGGTATAAAAGTACCCAGAGTCTATGTCATTTTCTGCAAAAGAAACTGTTCAGTCATTTTCTGGTTCTGATTAGGTTCTGAACATTTTAAACATTGATTTTGGAGCTCAATATAGTTCCCAAGCAGGTCTTTTTTTAGGAAGAAGGCTAGTGTTGGCAGGAAGAGTACAGTTCCCCAGCATTTACATTTTTCCTCTTCACTAACAGTAGCTCAAGGATGGAGAACTGTGTTAAATCAATTCTGTACTTTAAAGCAACAGTGCGGTGATGTTGGGCAAAACACTTGACCCTACCTTTTCTTAACTGTAATATATTCTAGACAGCTTTCAGTTTCATTCACTGGCAAAATTGTCTATTTCTACCAGAATTTACATATTCTTTAAATTTTTATTTATTTTTTCTTAAAAAAAAGTGATGGCCACTTCATTTGGTTGGGAAATTGAATTGTAAAATTGACAAAAAGTTAGTATAAAAACATAAAAATACATATCATGAACAGACTAGCAATCATATAGAAAAGCATATTTAGTGTATAGAGTATGCAAATATTTTTATTAATTGAAGCTGGAATCTATGATTTTGGAAAAAAAAAACATTTTTTCTCTGCACTGTTGCTTTAAACCAAAAGGTTCCGAAAGTTCTGGTAAGAGATGGATCTATCAGAACATTCTCCACTAAAGCCAAGTCTGACACTGCCCTGCCTCCCACTTAACCACTTCCTCCCTTTCAGCTTTAGGTGAGCTTAATCCTTGGAGATCTAAACATAAATTGGCTCTCCACCTTGGCAAAAGATACTATTCATCGAATTGAGTCCCTTAGTCTCACACAGATCATTACTGAAGCAACCAGTTTAACCCCAACTCCTCAAATCATTCCCTCATTGATTGGGTTCTGTCCTCACACACCCATGGCATTATTTCTGTTGAAACCCTACTGGATGCTTTCAGTGACCATTGCATGGTTTACTACATCCAGGAGATCTATTGTATTAAAGTCTCACCAAAATATATCTGGTTCAAGTTATTCAAGGCTCTTGACCTCCCATCCCTGCTAGATGATCTTAGGGCCATGGGTGGGTCATCATACACCTTATCCCGATACAGATGTTGTTCTGCCCAGCCAGTTGGCACAGCAGTAGCATTACTGGCGATGCTGATGACCAGGGTTTGTGAATGAGCCTGGTTCATCAGAAGGCTGGGCGAGGGAGGATGGTTGAGATCCCTGTGGATGCTTATCTCCATGGGGGTGGAAAGAGGCCTGAATTCTGATATGGCATTGCCACCTGAGTGAACACAGGTGGCACTGCAAGCTGGAGCCAGAAATCAAAGGAGAGGGTTATTGGTGCTGTCATGTATGTTGCATCCTTATGTACTGTATGTGCCTCAGCCACAGGCCCTTCTGATGTCCATGGGGACAGGGATCATAAAAGTGGAAAAAACCTGACCGTGCATGATGCCACTCACTGCCCACAGCTGGTCCTGCACAACCGACTGGGCTCACACTTCTTGAACTGACAATAAACATCTGTCGGGGGGGCCTGGCCTCTAGCAGCCCTTTCAATGGGAGGGAGGGCATCCATGTAAGAACACTAGAACAGAGGTAAGTCATAATACTGGGCAGAATGTGGAGCTGATGTGAGCCATTCAGGTGCTATGGGGCATAAAATACACTAAATAAAAAAAAATAAATTGATGTTGCTCAAACCCCATTTTTTCCAATTTCATTGCAACATGGGGCAAACATTCCCCTCTGAGGAGGTCTCTTGTCGATGGGTCCCACCTTCCATGGATCTCTGCAGAGGTCATTGATCTATTCAGAGCTTGTGCTTCTGTCTGGCATCTCCACATCATCTGTCTCCCAAGAGGATTTGTTGAAATACAGACAACTATGTAACATCTGTACTAAGGCCACCAGGAAAGCCTAATCAATTTACTTTGCTTACAAACTGTAGAACAACCTTAAATCCCCTCATAGGTTCTGGAAACTTATTCATTCCCTGCTTGAGCCCCCTACACAGTTTACCACCCCCATCTTCAAACTAGGAAACTCATCTATCTCTGAGGTTGCTAATACCTTTAGCAATTTCTACACTTCCTGTGCCTTCTCTCTTCTTCCTCCTCCTCCCCTACCATCTCCCTTTCCTGCCTGCCATATCTCTCCCCAAATGTCCACAATCTTCTCACCCTCAACCCAGCATCTTTTTCCTTCTCGCCAGTCTCCACAGAGACCACACACCCTTGATGCCATACCACCTCTTAATTACACTAAGGAACACATCCCTGATGGTCTGGATACTAATCTTCTTCATCTGTCTGTGCCATTCATCACTGACCCTCTTGCCTCCTTTTTCAATCTTTCTTTCCAGCTGTGATCTGTCTTCCATTCTTGGAGGCAGGTTAAAGTACTTCTTCTCCTCAAAGTGGGTGACCCTTCTTCCCAAGGTAACTACTGGCTCATCTCACTCTTCCCTGCCCTGGCTAAGGTAAAGGAAACATTTGTTCTTTCTGAGCTAGCCACCTTCCTTTTTTATATTTTGAAATAAGAAATAAGAAAAGGAAGAATGTTATAACATACCTGTAATACACAGTACCTAAAGCACAATTTAAACAATTAGTAAATTATAAACAAGGAATCTATACAGTTTCATGAGATTAACAAAAACTAAATAAATGCAATAGTTATCCTAATAATTAATGTTTTGGGTTCCCAGTTATTCATTATTCATGCTTTGTTATTTGGCTGCTGGGACAGTGCATGAAACTTCAAATCCCCTGAGGCTTCCTGTACAATCAGAGGCCATGTTGGGAGCTCACTTAAGGCAAGTAATGCGACCCAGCACTTGCAGAAGCTACAGGCAAGAGAGACAGATTATTAAGACATGACAAAGTTATGAGTAAAAGTCCAAAATACACAAAAAAGCCATTTTCTGTACTTGCCTTGTTTTCAATCACTTCCTGGCACAGCTCAGAAGAATCAGGATATTCATTCAAAAAAGAACAGCACTGGACTGGATAGGTAAGTATGGGGTACAGGGTGAAGTGGTGGGTGCTGACAGGGGGTTGGTGTTGGGGTGGAAACATGAGAGAAAAGTCATCACAGGACCATTTTCTTGTTTTGCAGGTTTACAGATGGAGCATAGGGGAAGGATCGGGAGGTGGGAATGATACTTTTCAATGGAAGGATGTTTTTGTACAGACAGGACATGGGGAAGGAGTGGGGGGTGGGGTGGGATACTTTGCATTAGGAGGGTGGCTATTTTTATAGATGGGGTACTGGGGGTGGGCAGGATACTTGGCAGTGGGAAAGTATTTTATTTCTACAGAAAGGATATGGGGAAGGATTGGGAGGTAGGTGAGCCACTTTCGGTGGGATGGTGTTGCTTTTAATGATAGGAAAACCTGGGTCAGAAGTTGACTGTGATTCTGCTCAGCTGGCTGCTGAGCAAAGTCATGTAGATGAAAGGAAACAGCCACAATCTCATAGGAGTGGTTGCCTCCTTTTAACTATATGAAATCTCCCCCATCAGCAGCAGAATAGCATCATGATCAGCCTCACTGATCACTGGCCTGTCACTGTCGAGCCTGCAGCAGCCTCAGCTGCATTGGATATGACAGTGGCATGCCTCTGAAGCTGCTACTGTAACAATTCATTTGCTGTGCAGTTTTCCTGCACATGCACAAGCAAACATAAAAACAGCTAAATGAAGTGACAGGAGTTAGCTGGCTAGTCCCAGATGACCAGCTACAGTTGACTTGCAGTTGTACAAGTGGCCACGGAGGGACCTGAGCCCAAGTTCCTCACTGGAAGATGTGTGATATTAAATTTAAATTATATAGTTATGAAATATAGTCACTCAAGTTAGTGCAGAAATGCCGAGCTGACAAGCCTCACACACTATAATCTAGCCTGACTGGTAAATTCCCAGAAAAAAATATAAATTTCTACTTGGGCACATATCCACAAACTTAGAAAAATGCACTGAGTGCATAACTGTGCACACAGAAAGCAAACAAAAAAACCCCCAGCTAAACGAAGTAATGGGAGTCAGTTGGATAGTCCCAGCCTTCCAGCTATGGTGCACTCACAGTTGTACAAGTGCCTGTGGTGGGACCCAAGCCTGGGTTCCTCACAGAAGATGCCTGATGTTAAATTTAAATTACACAATTATGAAATATAGCACAACAGCAAAGCTGAGCTCACAAGTCTTTCTAACTATAGTCATGTGTGACTAGTAAATTCTCAGAAAAAAAGTATTTGTTAAATTTCTTTTGAGCACATAGGTACATACTTAGAAAATGTCTTGAGTGCACAGCTGTGCACATACACAGAACAAAAACAGCAGCTAACTGAAGTAGTGGCCGGTGGGAGTTAGCCTACTATTCCCACCCTACCAGCAGCAGTGCACTCGAAGTTGCACAAATGGCTGTGGAGGGTCCTGGCCTGGGTTCCTCACAGTAAGTATGTGACATTAAATTTAAATTGTATTATTAAGAAATAAAGTTACTCAAGTCACTGTAGCATTACTGAGCTGACAAGTCTCACTCACTATAGTCAAGTCTGACTAAATACTCAGAAAAAATATATTTGTTACATTTCTTCTAGGCATGAAGTCAAGCCATAAACAATAGAACAAAAAGATCCCTAACTGCTGCCTGTATTTATGTTAGACTACTTGCCTTGTTCTTTGTTTCAGACAACAAAGTTACAAAAAACCCTTAAACTCATAATCAAAATAAAACGCTACAAAAGTTTCTTTACTCCCTTAAGTTGTTTAGTGTTTAAAAATACACTGCAGCTTTAAATCTGGTTTGGTTTTTAGAACACAGTATACACACAAAAGAGCGTGTGTGTGCGTGTGTGTGCTGGGGCCCTGCCTGTGTCTCTCAGCAAACAGCCCTTCTATCCCTTTCTTAAAACCTAATTTTCACCTTATAGTATAAAAAAATCAACCCTCTCCAGCTTGGGATTTAGGGAAGGAACAAAAACTGTCAAGATTTCTGACTGATCTCTAATTTTTAACAAGTGAATGGAAGTAGACTGCTCTTTCTCAGCAGCTTAGTCATCTGTCTTTCTTGCCTGCAGCTTACATGACTGCTGGGTCACATGACCTGCCTACAGTGAGCTTCCAAAGTGACCTCTGATTGGAGAGGAAGTCTCAGAAGATATTAAACTCCCACCGAATACCTAAAAGTGAATTGACCTGAATAGTGCAGTTTATTTATTTTTCTTCCTGAGTAATGAATAGCCTACTATTTGTGGTATTCAGGAAATACTAAGTTACTTGTATAGGTCAACCACCTCCACAATGTCTAGGGGTATAATGGTAACTGTCCATGGTGAAGGGCAGCCACAACAGCAGAAACCTTCCAAGATGACTTACATTTACCCAACTCTATAGCTAGAAATGGGAGTGCCTGCTGACCCTGCCGGTGCTGGACTGGAAGGGAAAACATTGGTTAACAGCATTAACAGTCTTTAAAGAACAAGACCACTCTCTCTTATTTAAAAGGAACAATGGGATCCCAGTTTAATAAACTTGATGCAAAATGGAATAGCCACTCCATGGAACCATTAACATTACAACCAGGGGAAATAGCACATTATTCTGGACTGTGAAGGTCGCATAGATACTTGAGTCCCTTTACACAAAGTTCATTCATGGATGTTATCCGGACGATCCCCAAATCTCAGGTAGCTGAGTTCATCCTGAAATAAAAACAAATTCAGTGTTGCAAGGTTGCTTCCCTCACAGTCCCAAAACATTCTTGCTCCCATCCCTTGAATGGGCATGGACTCTCACCTCAGGGCCATTGCTCAACTGTCCCACAGGCCCTTATTGTTCTTCGAGGTGGTTCAGCTACCCCTACATTTCAGAGCTACTGCTTCCTCCTCCCAATTGTCCATCTTTCAGCTTGTGGTGTTCTGCCTCTCCCTTTGAGGCCGCTACCTTATGTATCGTAGGCTCGCAATCTTCAGGGATGATGGCCTCACGAAAATCTTGTGGCAAGCCGTCCCCAACTCGGCTGTCACTTGGCTCTCCCTTGGATCTCATCTCTAGCGACCATGCTCCTCCAGCAGGTATGACTCCCAAAACCTGTCCCCTAAAATGGGGGTTCCATTTAGAGTGGCTGCTGCCACATCCCACAGAGATCTAAACTCTTCACTTGCTCCCCAAGAGAAAACTGTCCCACCGCTACAGCGGGAAACTCTCCTCTCCATCTCAGTCCACCTACACTCTCTCCCTCTTTTTTTCCTGCTCTCTCCCTTATATTCATTACCACCCGCAGGGTACTCCCTTGCCAGCAGTCCCCTGTGGTGGCAAACTATTAACCCCTTAAAGACAGGGAAAAAATGTCCCAAACAAATACTTTAAACTGATGCATGTCCAAATGCAAAGAAATGACGCCTGTAACCCTACGGGGGGAGGGGGGGTTACATCTTTCCCGTGGCTAAACACTCGCCATCCACAGCAAGCTTAGAGGTGCAAACCACCACCCTCCCAGGGCCCAAGCAAAGGAGGTTTGTGCACCCCCCCAGCTAAGGTGCAGGAGAGCTTGGGCCACTCACAACAAAGATGGAAACAACGGAAACCAAAGGGCACTAATACCACCTGGCTTTGCCCTCCTATATGCATGAGCCTATTCCCTGGCCACCTACTCACCAGACCTTTTGGATAGATTGCCTATGGCTGAGGGTGGCTTCCCAGCCCCAAGCATGAACCTAACCAACCTTCCAAAGCTCAAAAATGCTGCCTGCTGCCTGTTAGGGACTCTTCACATGTGTGCCTCCCCCTTAAAATTGTGCTAAGCCCAACAATCACTACCCAAATGTGAAATTAATATGCTAAGTACCAACAATCTAAACACCTAATCATACTGTAACAGTGATGCACGCACAAAGATATTATCTGTCAACATTCAGTTTCTTAAACAAAATCAATGGGCACATTGCCTTAAGGCCAATGACTAGAGCAATAATGATTAGGAACTGTTAAAGACAATCCCCCCAGAGTTTCAAGGTTAAAGGCTAAACTGCAATAAGTCACAGAAAGGACTGATCTCACCCATTAAGTGGAGTCAGTCATCACCACTCATTGGGGCTTTATGGTAGCAAAGTTCTCCCCAGCTGAAATAATAATCACGGCAGGGCTTTGTGTAAGGGTTACCATATGAATTAGTGGCTCCCTGACAGTATTTAGCATGGCCACTATTAATGTCCTGCGGCAGGGCATAGATCTTGAATAATGTGAGTCTCTTGAAAGCACTTTGAGCACAAATGCTTTTCGCAATCTGCTGGGCCTCTTGCAAAGAACATATGGGGCTGTTAGCATGTAGATTGTGTTTGCAGTACAGTTTTCCCATGATGCAATTAAACACTCAGTCAGACCTCTTCTCTGCTATGATATCCCAGATATGTTCTGGTAGGTAGGGATAATCATATTGTAGAAACTCCTGCCGCACATGGCACCTGATGTGTCTTTTTGCCTGTGGCCATTCAGATAAGCTCGAATGGTCATCCTTGGTGCCTGACCTTGTGGGAGCCACACTACATGGTTGTACTCTCACTATTGATCCTGGCATTCTTTGGTGAGTCCCTGTTGCTCTTTAGGTCAAGAAAAGGGACACCATTCCTTGTGGATTCCTTAGGAGGTGACATCACTATCAATTAGTTAGGATATGCTGCATCTCTCTCTGAATCCCATTCGCCCTCCTCCCTCACTCTCCACTTAAGCTTCAGCCACACCAGCCTCCTGATTCCCATGCTGGGCATTCCCCCATCTCTCCACTAGCAGGCTCTGCAATGGCGGTACACTGGTAGATGGACCAGGGTTCACAACTTCAGCAGGTTCACTTTTTGGCACAAGCTGTGGGGATACAACAGTCTCCAATGGCTCAGTTGGGGCTGCTTCACTCCGATGACTAGCTGAGCCAAAATCCACTGGGATCAGCAATCAGATGGGAGACTCCTCCATTGGGGCTGCTTGGCCCCTTCACTGGCAATGGCCCCACGCTATACTCTCTAGTGTGGTAGTTTCTTGCATGAAACTGCTTCTGTGATGCCAGTGGGGTTCAGATGAGCAGCTATGTCCTCTCAACCTCCCATGTTGGTGTCATCTGAAGTCAGGGAGGCAGTGGATTGACTGAGTCAAAAACAAGGTGAACTAGGACCTTGACATACACTACACACAGGAAGCAGTGTCACTCCAGGGCCCTTACTGCAACACAGGGCACATGCTGCCGGCACAGTTGACTTTCCCACCAGCTCCCATATTCGCTGAAACATTTCTGGGGGTACAGTGACATCTGATGCTGAGGCCGCTTGAGCCATACTGGTGTAAATCTGCTGACACAGTCCGAAGGCAAATACAGATCACAGTCACAGTAGCCCAGTCCCCAGCAATCACCAACTTGCACCATGGTCTTCCGTTCCAAACACAGCATGAAGTCACAGGAAACATGAGCTCTGCCCCACCAAAATCAATCAGTCCAATCCATGAGTCTCGTCCCACCCATTTCAATGGTAGTCACATGGGCCAGGTATAGGATCCCATCCAGCAGACCCTCTGGCACACCGCAGTCCATCAAAAAGACACAAATTAACCCAGTTCACAGTACCATATTAGTTGCACAGCAATTTAAGGCATACTTTCCAGCTCATACAACAGTTTCACCCAGCACCAAAATTGAGGTTCAGGCGGGCCACAGACACTGCAAAAAACATCCCGGATGAGTCCCCACATGTGGGCAGACCCCCTCCCTGATGTTTTGGGGTATGATGGTAACTGTCCATGGGGAGGGGGTGGCCACAACAGCTGAAAACCTTCCAAGATGGCATACATTTACCCAAGCCCGTAACTAGAAATGGGGGTGCCTGCTGACCCCTCCGGTGCTGGGCTGGAAGGGAAAATATAGGTTAACAGCATCAACAGTCCCTAACGAATGAGACCACTTTCTCTTGTTTTAAAGGAACAATGGGATCCCAGCTTAATAAACCTGATGCAAAAGGATATAACCACTCCATGGAGAAACTAGCATTACAACAAGGGGAAATAGCACATTATTCAGGACCATGGAGGTCACATCATTACTTGAGTCCCTTCACACAAAGTCCATTCATGGGGTGTTATCCAGATAATCCCAAATCTCAGGCAGCTCAGTTCATCCTGAAATAAAAACACATTCACAGTGCTGCAAGGTTGCTTCTCTCACAGTCCCAAAATGTACTTACTCCCATCCTTTTGATTTGGCATGGCCTCTCATCTCAGGGCCATTGCTCCACTGTCACACAGGTTCATATTGCTCTTTAGGGTGGTTCAGCTAGCCTCTCACCTTGGGGCTACTGCTTCCTCCTCTCAATAGCCTATCTTTCAGTTTGGGGTGTTCTGCCTGTCCCTTCAGGGCCGCCCCTTTATCTATTACTGATTCACACTCTTCAGGGATGACAGCCCCACAAAAATTCTGTGGCTACCCGTCCCTATCTCAGCTGTCACTTTGCTCTCCCTCAGACCTCATATCTAGTGACCATGTTCCTCTAGTGGGAATGACTCCTAAAACCTGTCCCCTAATACAGGGGTTTCATTTGGAGCAGCCACCACCATATCCCACAGAGAACTAAACTCTTCACTTGCTCCCTGAGAGAAAACTGTCCCAACGCTTGAGTGGGCAACTCTTCCCTCAATCTCAGTCTGGCTACACTCTCTGACTCTTTTTTCCCATACTCTCCCTTACATTCCATACTGCCCCCACTGTACTCCCTTGCCAGCAGTCCCCTGGGGTTGCAAACTATTAACTCCTTAAAGACAGGGACAGAATGTCCCAAACAAATATTTAAAACTGGTGCACGTCCAAATACAAAGGAATGACTCTTCTAACCCCATGGGGAGGGGGGTTACACTTTCATATACCTATTCAGGAGGTTCTGCTCCTACCTCTCAGATCAACTCCAGTTGGTCCAAGTTGATGATGCCCTATGCACCCCCCTTCCCATCAAGTCCAGCGTCACCTAGGACTCCATCCATGGCCCAGTCCTATTCTCCATCTTCTTAAATGAACTCTTCTCCATCTGTGTCACTTTCCATGCACACATGTATGCAGATGACACAGTTCTACTTGCTTCAGTTGTCTAGGTTCCTGAGCTGGAGTCCTCACTCCAGCGTTACTTTGCCAATGTCTAGCATTGATTCCACACAAATCAGGTCTCACTAAATGCCAAAAAAAAAAACAGTTTCTCTTACATTTGGCACTAGACAGTGATTAGCAATGCTCCAATATACACCTGTCTTCTCAACTCTAGATGCCAACCTGCTTGAACAGTTACTTCTTTTCAAGAGTTTAGGAGTGTGGTTGGAGCAGAACCTCAGCTTTTCCACTCACACTTACACCATGCTCAAGAAACTTTACCCTAAGCTTTGAGTGCTGTACTGAAATACATATTGCCTTCCTTTCTCAGTCTGCTGTGAGATCATCCTTAAGATGCTCTTGTCTGTATTTGACTACACATATGTAGTCTGCAGTGCAATCCCAAAGTCTACACCTGCCAGGCTTGTCTCCCATTTCTGTCCTTCTGCTGTTTTGCCCTTAGTGCTCCATGCTCTGTCTCTCATCCATCACTACTCTTTATTTGCTAATCTCTCTTCCCCTCTTTTGAAACCCAGCATCTCTCACACTGGTCCTCCTTCATGGCCAATACTGCCTTGCCACTATTTACCACCTACCTCTCCTGTCTCTTTAGCCCAGCCATCTCCTCCTGTCCCTGCTCCTCCCTCTGTTCATCTGCTGCTCGCTCCTTTCGTATCCCTTACAGTGAATCTACAGCAGTCAGTCTGCTTCCTCTTTCAGACTTCCTACCCTGTGGAACAGCCTCCCTCTCCCACCCATGTCTCCTCCTCCCTCCCCTCTCTTAAATCACTCTCACTGTCACACTTCACTGAAGAATGCCCCTGCAGATAGACTTCTTCCGCCTCTCTCTATGTTACTACAACCCATGTCCTATTCATCTCCCCTCTGCCATTTTAACTCTTTTATCCATTTTTGTCTACTTACAACTCAATCTACTCTGTAATCTGAATTTTAGGCCTCATTGTTTCTGCACAAATGTCATGCCGGACAATGATGGCACAGTCCTTTAACTCTCAACCTGGCTACCCCATACACAACATACATGTTCCCTTTCTGCATTGTTTTTGTCTTTCTCTGAAATTCATTGCTTGTACATTGATTGTTTTGCACATGTTCATACACATATTGTTTTCAGCTTGTCAGTGCTTTCACTCCCTGTTGTGTACCTGCCCCCGAGTCACACCTGAAAACGAGTCCTGGCTCATTGTGCCTATCCTGGTCACCACATTTTAAATAAATAAACAATCTGACCACCTGTCTGTCTGTCTCTCTCTCTGTCTCTCTCTGCCTATGATATCAATATACTGAGTTGAAGCTCATTTTAAGTGTTGGTCTCCTCTTAAGACAGCAGCAAAAATAAATTAAGTCAGTGGTATACATATGGATCCTTTTTTTCATTTTTAAAGCATTTCAAATGGATGATTTAATGGTGTCTTGCATTAACAAATTAATTATCATTTAACAGTCTTATTGGTGCCATTACGTCAGCACTCTACTCTGTTCCTCTTTTCTGTCCTTTCTGTATGCTGTCCAGCTATCTTCCTTTTTCCATGCTTTTGGCATGTTTCTGCCTTGCCTATACATCTTTCCTTCTTTCCTGGCTTCCTTTCTATGCAGCATTTACTCCTGGCTTCAGAGTGCCCTTTGATACTCCTTCCCTGGATATAATCTGCTGTTCCTGCTTTTTTTTCCTTTGGCATGTTGTTACTTCTTTTCTCTGAGACCTAGCCCTTGCCCCTTTCCCATGAGTATACATTTTCATGTTTCTTTTTTTTTCATTTCTTTTTTGATTATAACTGTGACTTCCACAATTTAAGTAAATACACGATAACTTAGACACCCCCATTAAGAGAGCATATTACAAACAACAATATTAATAGAATTTGTTCAGATACCAATAGTTATGCCCACAGCTCCATAACATTATAATAATGTGCGAGGTCTCAGATTGCCAATATCTTGAAAGAAAGAGTGTGGAGTGCTATGGTAATATACCTCACAGTATACGGCTAGCCTTAAATCAATATGCATCACTTATTGACTTCAAGAAAACTCCTGGTATTGGTTAAAATGGAACATTCTTCCTCTTATAAGGCCTTAAACCAGTAAGTAAAGATATAGAAAGAGCGGCTATGTGGGGTTCATTGTTTTAACAAAAACAATGTGTACCTCCTTGGTTTCCTTTGCATATCCTTAACTATTTCTAAACCTTGTTTACTAACTACAGTAGGTGTCCTCTATTCCTTAAAATCATCACTGAAGAATGTATAACTGAATGTTGTTACTGTAATAATAAATGGCCATCAATTTTCTCAATGGGGAAGGCCAGTTGTAACTTGCTGTAATAACTGGCCGGTTATTATGGCAAACATGTGCACATCAGAAGCAGTTGTGCTTGAGACACTCTTGATCATGGCAGAGTTGGAAATGTCATTTGTTTTTTATTACTTAGTGGCCGTCGCCATAAGCATACTAAAAATACTCATCAGAGTGTGGAGCTACAAAAAAAACTTACATGATTTCATTCAAACCTTGCCCTATCTTGTAACAACATGCCAAAGGAAAAAAAAGCAGGAACAGCACAAATTATCTTTTAACAGTCTTTTTGGTGCCATTACGTCAGCACTCTACTCTGTTCCTCTTTTCTGTCCTTTCTGTATGCTGTCCAGCTATCTTCCTTTTTCCATGCTTTTGGCATGTTTCTGCCTTGCCTATACATCTTTCCTTCTTCCCTGGCTTCCTTTCTATGCAGCATTTACTCCTGGCTTCAGAGTGCCCTTTGATACTCCTTCCCTGGGGGACTCAATTATTAGGGGGATAGAACTGGGGGGAGCAGGGAAAACTGAAGTAAGGTGCCTGCCTGGTGCCATGGCTTGAAGGGACAGGAAGCGCATCCTCAGAATCACGGGAACAGCTGCACGGGAGTCTGAGCTGGACATCATTGTCCACCTAGGGACAAATGACTTGGCTCATCATGAGATTAGAGCAGTGCAGAAGGACTTTGTAGAATTGGGAGGGGCTCAAGACAAGTAGCACACACAGTATCCTTCTCAGAGGTGCTGCCTGTCAATGGCATGGAGTGAGGCGAGGGTACTTTGCACCATGCAGTTTTAATGAATGGTTGAAAAAATGGTGTGGAGCACAGGGGTTTGGCTTCATTGGGAACTGGGGTTCCACCTGAAGGGACACCAGCCTATACTGGCAGGATGGTCTGCATCTGTCCAGGAAGGGAACAAGTCTTTTGAGCAATCGGTTTAAATGCTTCATTGGCAAGCTTTTAAACTAGTCAAGGGGGGAGGCACTGATAAGCAGCAGGAAAATCCCGGCCTCCCCCTACAAAACAGGGTACTAAATAAGAAAAAGACCAAGGTAGAAAGGTCAGTGGGGGATGCTGCAACAGAAGGTAAAGCCATCAAAAAATGGAGAGCAATGAGTAACAATGCCCGTAGTCTGAGCAACAAGCTTCTTGAATTAGTGGCCTTGATGGAGGAGGAACATCTGGATATCGTGGCAGTCACAGAAACATGGTACACACAAAACCATGACTGGGATGTAAGCATACCAGGATACACTATCTACAGGAGGGACAGGGAGGGTAAAAGAGGAGGAGGAGTAGCTCTTTACATAAGGGAAGGAATCAATGCAACAGAACAAAAGGGTAAACAGGGAGGAGAAGAAGCACTGTTGGTAAATTTGGAGACCGGCAATGGCACCACAATACGCACAGGGGTTGTATAAAGACCCTCTTCTCAGGGGGAGGAAATGGACAAGGAAATGATAGAAAGTATACTTAGAATGGCAGAAAAAGGGGAGATATTGCTGATGGGTGATCTGAATATGCCAGATGTTAACTGGAGTGCAGTTGCAGCAGCCACTTCTAAGAGTGGGGTTATTCTAGATGCCCTACAGGGGGCATGCCTTAGACAACTAGTATTGGAGCCCACTCAAGAGGGAGCAATCTTAGACCTGATTCTCTCACATGGAGATGAAGAGAGGATCACAGATGTAGAAGTGGGTAGCCATCTGGGAACTAGCGACCATCGAACAGTATGGTTCACAATAAACACAGCAATAGAGTCAAGCCATACAAAGACAAAGGTACTAGATTTTAGGAGGGCTGACTTTGTCAAAATGGGTGAGTGCCTAAGGAATGCACTAGCAAATGGGCAGGAAGGAGGGGTGGAAGAACAATGGGGAATAATAAAAACTGCCATCACAGAGGTATCAAGCCTTTGTGTAAAGCAAATAAACAAAAGAAATGAGGTAGAAACCACTATGGTTCTCAAAGGAAGTGGCAGTGAAGGTTCAAGAGAAAAAGAAAGCATTCAGGAAGTACAAGGAATCACAGAAGGAACAGGACAGAGAACTATATCAGTTAAAGCAAAAAGAAGCTGGGAAGGCAGTCAGATCAGCAAAGGCCCAAACTGAGGAAAAGATAGCCAACTCAGTTAAGAAGGGGGATAAAACCTTTTATAGGTACATCAGGGAGCGAAGGAAGACCAAGGGAGGGATAGTGAGGCTTAATAAAGGGGAGGGAGGGTGGGCAGAGGGTGACTGTGAAAGGCAGAGATACTAAACAAATATTTTTGCTCAGTATTTACAAAGGAAGAGGGAGGTACCTAAAACAAACAGTAGAAACACTCTGGATACAGAAGTTGATACCAGCCCATTTACAGAAGAAAGGGTTCTGAAATAACTCTTAAACTGAAGGTGGACAAAGCAATGGGGCCTGATGTCATCCCAGAATTCTAAAAGAACTAAGGGTAGAATTAGTGACACCACTGACTACCCTCTTTAACAAATCATGGGAGGATGGGGTGGTACCTGAGGACTGGAGGAGGGCAGATGTGATTCCCTTCACAAAAGTGGGAGCAAGGCAAGGCAGCAAACTACAGACCTGTTAGTTTAACCTCAGTGGTAGGGAAAATGATGGAATCACTCTGAAGGAAAGAATTGTTAAATATCTAGAGGCCAGAGGGGCACAGGACCCAAGGCGTATGGATTCACAGCGGAAGGTCATGCCAGACAAATCTGATAGATTTTTGACTGGGTGACCAAAGTAGTTGATCAGGGAGGGCTGTGGACATGGCCTACCTAGACTTTAGCAAGGCATTTGACACAGTCCCACACAAAAGATTAATATAAAGTTAGCCAGCCTGGGAGTGGGTCCCAAGATGACAGCCTGGGTAAAGAATTGGCTGGAGAATAGGACACAGAGAGTAATAGTAAATGGAGTCCACTGAAAAAGGGGGTTAGTAGTGGGGTACCGCAGGGTTCAAGTAGACCAGTCCTCTTCATTGTCTTTATAAGTGACATTGCAGAGGGACTAGAAGGAAAGAATGTCTTTTGCAGATGACACAAAGATCTGCAACAGAGTTGATGCACAGGGTGGGGTGGGAAAGGATGAGAAGGGACTTGGCAAGGTTAGAGGAATGGTCAAATGTATGGCAGCTTAGATTCAATGCTAAGAAGTGCAAGGTAATGCACCTGGGAAACAAAAACCCAGGGGAAGAGTACACAATGGGGGGTGAGATACTAACAACAACAAAAATGGAAAGGGACCTGGGGGTAGTCACATCAGATGACCTAAAGGTGGGCAAGCAATGTGAGAGGGCAGCAAGGAGGGTGGGGGATACTGGGATGCATAGGGAGAGGCATCACCAGTAGAAAACAGGAAGTTATTATCCCTCTGTACAGACAGCTAGTGAGACCCCATCTGAGCATGCGTGCAGTTCTGGAGACCCAATCTCCGAAAGACATAGACAGGATGGAAGCTGTCCAGAGGAGGACTAAAATGGTGCAGGGTCTGCACCGGAAGACATATGAAGAGAGACTTAAGGAGCTTAATATGTATAGCCTCAGGAAAGGAGGGAGAGGGGGACATGATAGAAACTTTCAGGCACCTCAAGGGAATCAAAAGTCCAAGAGGGTAGCATCTTTCAAAAAGAGGTGTGCAGAACAAGGGGCACAATTTGAAGATAGATGGCGGCTCAGAGGTAATTTAAAGAGTATTTTTCACAGAGAGGGTGGTGGATGTATGGAGCGGCCTTCAAGAGGAGGTTGTGGAGTCCAAACAGCGGTGGAATTCTGCCATGCATGGGACCGTCATAAGGCAATTCTAGGGGTTGGGGGTAGAAAGAAGTAGGCTGCTGGTTAACTAGGATCTGCAGCTTATCCATCAGGTAGGGAAATGGGCAGACTGGGTGGGCCAAGCGGTCCTTATCTGCCATCAAATTCTATGTTTCTATGTTTCTATGTAATATAACCCTCAGAAAGTTAATGCGGTGCTTCTGTCGGAAAAGATTGGTGCTACCTAAGGATTGGCACGATCTGATAATGTTTTTACAGATGCACAAAAAAAGGAAATTGATGACCCACATTTTATATTTCTGGGGCATTTCCAAAAAGGAATGGCAGTTCTGTTAGCATGGTGGGCTTGGAGGGACTTGGAGTCAATGGTGGCACACAAACTATGAGATGAGGCTGAACTGCAGTAAAATCAAGCAACAGAGTTCAGGCAGAGCTGAAAGTGCAGAATAAACTGCAATAAACCACAAAGTGTTAAAGTAAATGGGAAAAGACTACACATTAAACCTTAATTTTTCTAATCAGTTTCCTGGCTGTGAATCCTTTCAGTGCACATGTTGGGGGGGGGGGTGCTATGAACCAAACAGGGAGCTACAAACTGTGAGGAAAAAATGAAAAAAATTGGTTGCCAGTAATTATAACAAGCATTTGTCAATGCTGAATGTTGTCCTGCTGGCATTGGCATTGGTAGTGCAGGGGTTAGAGAGATGCATAATAGGAATGGCAGTGAAGTATGGAACTGACATCAACCCCACCCCACCCTGCAGAGACTGATAGGTACTGAGGTGTGCCTTTGGGTCATCGGCCATAACGTTCATGCCTCATCACCTCACCCCACCTTGCAGACTCTGACTAGTGTTGCGTTGTACCTTGGGATCATCGGGCCTTACACTCACCCCATTCCATAAGGAAATACATTGAGATGAGTGCAGCATAGGAGAATGGGGTGAACTTTAGGGATGAAGAGTACAAGGCACACCTTGATGCTTGTCAGTGGCTACAGGGTGGGGGTGGGGGTGGAATGGCATAGGCTTTACAGCTGAAAATCCAAAGGCACATCCCTGACATCTGTCAGTCTCTACAGGGTGGGACAGTAAGGTTAGAAACCCTAATACCCCAGGCGTTTGTTGGTATTTGTACTCCAAATTTTCAACATGGGCTTTTTGTGACCCCACCTCATGAAAGCATTTGGGACCTTTGTTCATTAACAGTGGCACTGTGATTCTGCTAATCTGTCCCGAACGTTGATTTTCTACAACAACGGCGCCATTCTGCGACCAATGTGGGAAAACACATTTTGGGCAGGATGTGAAAATGACAGCTGTACCATTCATAAGGATGTGTGCAAAATGGCAATGTTGAAAATCTGCAGTGAAAATATTAAAAATTCTCGAAGTTACGAGCGTGCATGGAAACTGCTCAATGCATGCTCATAACACAGTCATTTTGTGGAATTTTGTCAAAAAATTTTCAAGATAGCCATTTTGGGACCTCTGCTCATGAACAGTGTCACTGTGATTTTCTTAATCTGTCCCAAATGTTGATTTCCCATAGCGAGTGTGCCATTGTGTGCCAGATGTGCGAAAACACATTTCAGGCAGGATGTGAAAAATGACAGCTGTACTGTTCATAAGAAGGTGTGAAAAATGGCAATGTTGAAAATCTGGAATGAAAATATTAAAAATTCTTGAAGTTACAAGTGTGCGTGGAAACTGGGCAATGCACACTTATAACACTAGTCACTTTTTGAATTTTTTCACCACATTTGCTAACGTAGGTTTTTGGAGCCCACCTCATGAACAGTGACACTGTCATTTCATTAATCAGTCCCAAAAGGTGATTCCATGCAGTGACCGTGAAATCACCTTATGGGACTGAATAACAAAATGACAGTGACTGAGTTCATGAGGTGGGGTCCCAAGAACCCCATGTTGAAAATTTGGAGCCAAAAGTCAAAGAAATGACAGAGGTATCCACCTAAGTTGACCCCCCCATTGATGCCATTATACAACTTAAAATTTTCTTCGGTTCGCGGTCCGCTTTAAAGAGTGAAGACATGTTCCCGCTCCACCGAAGATTGCCGTGCCAGGCTCTGGAGGTAAGTATGGGGTGAGGGTGTGTGGGGAGGTGGGGTGCACAGAGGGTGGGTGCGGATTGGGGGAGGGAGGCACTGCAGACAACATGGGACTGTTTTCTGATTTACAAGTTTAAAAAAATGGGAACATCAATGGAAGGACATTTTTGCACACTGGGGTGGGCTCCTAGTGTGCCACCTCTGTTTTTTTGGGGACTGAATCTGACAGAGATTGGGCATTCTGCTAAGAAAACATCTCTGTGTTTTGGGGGGCATGATGCCAAGGGGGATTGGGCACCCCCTTGGCAAACAAATGAACCTTGGGGGACTTTATGCTGATGAGGACTGGGCTCCCCCATCAGCAAATGAACTGGGGAGGGGGCATGCTGTCATGGGGATTGTTCACCCCTATTAGCAAACAAACTGGGAAGGGGGCATGCTGTCATGGGGATTGGTCACCCCTATTAGCAAACAAACTGGGAAGGGGGCATGCCAATAGAAGGATTGGGCACCCCGGAAGTCAGCTTGCTGATGATTGTGAGAGGTGGACAGCTGACAGCCGCTGCCATGTTTACTGAAATGTTACACCAGGCAAGGCATGCCCTGCAATGATGGGTCACTCACTCATTACAGCAGTGAAATTGTTTCAAATTGGTGGCATGCCTTTGCAGTGCTGTCATAGGCAGCATGCTATTTCATTCATGCCATAGAGCCCAGCCCAAAAAAGCAGTGGTGCCATTGGCCACAACATGACCACACGTCCAAAACCTGCTACTCCACCAAGCTACCACAATATGTTGTTTGCTCTGCGAGTGCGAGACAACATAAAAAATAAAGCATGGGGTGGTGTGCATACTCGAATTTAATGCACATCCTTGGTGTGGGATACTTTTGTAAACTCTTTGAGCTTCGCTCTTGGGGTGTAGGTAGCATCCCATACCTTGGGTGTGCATTAAATTCTCATAATATACACTATCCCAAGCATTATTTCTCTATGTAATACTAACTTTTATTTCAAGATCTTAAAATTTTAACATTTTAAAACTTGCTTATCTAAGCACCTTGGCCCCATATTCAAGAAGAGAGCCCAGCACTAATTTGGTTAGTCCTGTGCCAAACAGGAGTAGTGTCGTTGGTCTGGGTAGGGCTACAGTCAGAGGCCCCTACAGCACTGTCCAATCTGACCAGTACAATCATGCAAAAGGTACTTCTGCACCTATACAAATGAGGGATCACTCATGCAAAAAACTGTGCAGCAATATATGCATAGATTTTGGTGTGCTAAACAGCTGAAAGCACAGCACTGTTTACCTCAGCTGAAACCTGGCCTTAATCATGCATTAATACTCCATCTCTGCCCCTCTCGAATGTGGGGCATGGGTACTATAGCCAAACTCCCAGATAAAGATAAGCCCTCCAGGATGAAGCACAGTGTCACAGGTTTACTGCATAACAAAAGGGATTAACTCCCACTGAAATTGCATTGTTTACTGCAGTAACTGTACTGCAGACCTGGTCAGTGCTGTACTTCATCCTGGAGGGCTTCACAGTAGTCTAGTGGTTTCCCCATTGCCCAAGTAGTACAATATGAATCCCTTCCATATTCCACCCTTGCAGTCTAGTGGTTCCTCTCTCCCTGATCACCCTGTATTAGAATAGCAAGTCTTTCCATGGTAGTCCACTGGATCCCCCCCCCCATCACCTATGTAGTGAAATAGAATTAAGTTTCATATTCCTCCCTGGTAGTTTAGTGGACCCATCCCCCTGATTGCCCAAGTGTTGTACCTAAAACCCTTTCCATGGTAGTTCAGCTGACCCCTTACCTCAAAATGAGTGGCATCCATTCTCCCACCTATTGAGGATCCCTGCTCCACACTTCCCCATTGCTGGTATGACTGCTTATGATGGTGACCAGCACAGCCCTCACATCTCCCACTCCACTGGCCACCATATGACATAAACAGAGTGGAAACAGTATTCACGATTGTGAGCAGTGCATGTCAGATGGGCAGCCAGCCGAGGAGGTAAGTGGAAGGCCGTGCCAGTCACTGTCTGCAGGCATACTAATGATCAGAAGTTTGCAAGTAGAGGGGTCCTTGGTGGGTCGGGGGCTGGGGGGTGGATGCCAATCAGTTTGGAAACCTAATGGACTACCAGGGAAAGAGTTTAAGATACAATACATGGTTGACCAGGGGTGGGGGTCCACTAGGCTCCAGAGAGAGATATGAAAGGGACTCCTATTTCACTAGATGGCAATGGGGGGGGTGTTGGGTCCACAAGACTACCAGTGAAAGAGTTGTTATTTTAATACATGGGTGATCGGGGAGAGGGGGTCCACTAGATGCCAGGGCTAACATACATGGGCAACACATGGATGCTAAGGGCTGCTGTGCACATGCAGATGAACCCATACTGGGCATGCAAATGGGCCCTTAGTGCCATGCATGCCCAATGGGCTCATTTGCATGCTAGGGCTGAATATAGCCTTCAGAAGCCCTGGCATTATCTGTTTTAGGTGCACTATCACCTGTGAACCATATGCAACCTTGGGCCTTGTCAGCACAGCTCATATTCACCTTGTGCTGTATCAGCATGGCCTCATATGTAGACAGTTGTCACGCTCCATTACAGTGTATTAACTGTCTGACTACAGATCAGAGCCAGTCAAGTGCAATGTGCCATGCAGTGCTACTGGCTGTGTGGCACTATTTGATGGGTCTGAATATGGGGGCCCCTAATGTCCAGCCTGGATAAAATGAATACAGGAAAACTAAAAACATTACAGGCTTTTTTTTTAAATATGGCACAATGACCATTTGCAGTACTTCTCAATCTGAATTGGTATCTTTTTGTGATGTACAGCTGTTGGGGCCCAACATAAAGTGCATAAAGTGAACAGTGCCCCCTTAAGGGTAAAAATGAAGATGGGAAAAGTATATATACTGAAATGTTTATTCATTCTGCAAAACAATACTGGACTTAAAGTTATTTTAGAACTAAAGTGAATGTACAATAGTTTGCTCTTACAACATTGCCCAAAAGTACCAAGAATTTGTTTTCCTAACATTGCTTACTTCACATATGAAGGATCAATACCAGTGGTATAAGACTGCAAAGTTTTCTGTAACAAATTGTAGTCACATCAAAAGATGGCAATGTGTTTTATTATTTCAGGCAAAGAGCTCTTCTTTGAAAAACGTCCTTTATTTAAAGTTGTTCCTCTGTAAGACGTTAACAGAGGTTATATACGAAGTTCCAACTTTTGAGTTTTGTTCTGTATTCTTTTACTGACCTTAGGAGAGTTTTATGAAACTCTGAATAGGTCAAAGCTGAGAAGCTAGAAGAGTTTGTTTTTCTACATCTGCTCACATTTGGTGTATGTCTAGCTCTTGATATAACTTTGAATAAAATATGTGAACATGCTCTCATCAAAGAAACCAGTTTGACAACCTCTGCATGTTGCCAGGCACCTTAGGTAATTCAGTTAAAAGATGTAGTATACTGTAGAGCGAATGACAGTTACATATTGTTTTTTTCTATTTACAGTGTGTGAAAAAGGCATGTTTGGTTGATTAGTGCATGTTGTGTGGGTGTTCAGGGTGTGCGTCCACATAAATGCATTTAATAGTTACATTTGAACTTCCAGGTGTGTATTTTTCTTTGATTTTTCAAAAGGAAAAACAAACTGTTGCACTGTTGAAAACAATGGTTCAGTTCATGACTTAGCTTCTGGGGAATGTCATGGGACTCCTGGGTAAAAAACTTGATTGATTTATGGAGCTAACAGAAAAAATATTGACTCCCGATTTATCCTACTGACATGCCCAATGCCCCAATATCAACTGCTACAATTGATTCATCACCTCTGGTCTAATTCAGCTTAATGTCTTGGCTCAGTCAGAAATGGGTGGTTCTCACCATTTTACTGCTTTCCTGTACAAGGACTTTCACCTCTGACAGCGGAGTTAGTTACAAAATCAGCCAAGACTAATATAACCAGACTCATTTGGACTTTATACGAGTCACACGTGGAATGAGGTCAACAGCTTTGGCTCTCACAGTACAAAAGGTATACATCACAAAGTTTTGCTGGCATAACTGTGGGCCAGCACTAGTGTGAACTGCACCAGAGCTCTGGCCCTCCACATTGCAACTGCAATTTGATTCCCAGTTCTGATTGCAACAGCTAAAATTGATGAGAAAGCTGGATGTGGAAAGCCTCCAGAACGCCGTAATGCCAGGCAGGGAGCCATTTTACTCAATGCTGAGGACTATGTTTTTTCTCTCCATTCCATATTCCACCCAGAACAGCTACTCACTTCTTCAGGCATCTGTACCTGTGTGCATAGGCTGCCTTTAGAAGGATACAAAATGGATAGACTGATGTGTGTTTTCCGCCAGCATTGTCTACGTATCTATGAAAAATGGGGGCATATTAGAAGCACAGCAATTTGTATGGTCAATGTAATATGTTCATTAGTAACACAGAAGGAATACAGGGTAAGATGTAGCTCTTCACAGATGACACTAAGCTCTGTGGTATGGTAAACAGTGAGAAAGAAGTAAGGGAGTTGCAGAGGGACCTGCAAAGGATAAAGAGGTGGTCCAAGGTTTGGCAGTTAAAATTGAATGTCAAGGAGTTCAAGGTGATACACACAGAGAACACGAATCCCAGGTGTAATATTGGATGGGAGGGGTTAAGCTGAACACTACATTTGAGAAAAGGGATCTGGGAGTTATCATAAGTGACTCCCGAAAACAATTTAGCCAATGCAACAAGATTTACAGAAAGGTAATCAGAATATTGGGTTGTATTGGGTGGGGGTTCGTCAGCAGGAGGAAAGAGATAATACAACCCCTCTACAGAACACTGGTGAGGCCACATCTGGAATACTGTACCTAGTTCTAGAGTCCCCACATAAGGAAATAAAAAGACAGACTGGGGATGTTGCAGCATAGGGTAACTAAAATGATTCATAGCAAACAAGGCAGATTCTATGAAGATTGGCTTAAGGCTCTGAATATGTACTCCTTGGAGACTAGAAGGAAGAGAGATGATATGATAGAGACTTTCAGGCCTGTAAGAAATGAACATGGTAGACTGCAAGGAAATGTTCAGTGGGAATGGTGAATCAAAAGCACATTGACATGAATGGAAGCTGGCAGGATTCAGAAGGGACATGAGAAAGATCTATTTTACAGAGAGAGAGAGAGTGCTTCAGCCATAGAATAAAGTACCAGCAGAGGTAGTGGGTGTAGGAACCATTAATGGTTTTGGACATCTCAGAGACTGAGTAATAGACTTAATAGTTACTCAAGGAGATAGCAGTAGCACTGGGGGCAAGATGACTGAGGAGAGGGTAAAACCCCCAACTAGACCATAGGTCCCTGGGTAGGACTGGGTACAACAGGACAGACTGGATGGACAAATGGTCTTTCTTTGCTGATGTTTTCTATGTTTCTCTGTGAACATGGAGTGGGTCCTAATACTAAGATCATGGAATGTGACGGCAAGATCTTGTTCTTTCAACCGAGATAAGAAGCACAGCATTGACTACACAGTGACAGATCTTTATTGCAATCTCCAATCACTAGATAACTCTGGAAGCATTTTGTATTTATTTCCTTTATCATAGAGATTTGAGAATCCTCTGACGTACAGTATGCAAGCTTCACCATAGTTACCAGATCATAGTTGGATTAAAGAAAAAAGAAGTACTGTACTTGTGACCAAAAGTATGGTATCAGTAAAGGAATTGAAAAAATACCTTGAGAAATCACAGTATGACTAAATGTTAATGTATATAGTGTACCATGTATCCACACAGTGGTTGTGTTTGCATCTTATCTTTTACCCTATTGTAAATAAAAGTGTTTCATATATTGCTTTGTGCTAATATAATTTATTTGTTACCAGGGCTATCTTGAAAATAGGATTTGTAATTAATTGCCTTATCCAGTATAAACAACAAAGATTTTACTACTACTACCTGTTGATTTTACAATTAGGTTGAAGGTGTGTGGGTAACCACTACCAGTTCTACATGTTGACTTGAAAACTCTTTGTCACATTCCCCTTTCTAAGCTTCTTGAGTAAGATGACAATTTTAATAATGCCTCTTGTAAGGTGCAGCACAGCTAGCTTTGTTCAGCATATGCTCTGCCCAGAAAGGCATTCATTTTTAAATGACTTTACAACCGATCTCAAATCTTGATTTCTGATGGAGACTTATTTTTCTCAGGGATGTAAATTTGGTCTTGCTGAATCCACTCTATGGTAAAATTCAGTTATGTGTTACTGTTTTTATGTTGATTGTGTGCATGAGCCAGAAGCATATTGCGGCAGGTTGCCAGAAGCAGGTTATGGAGGCACGGCACTGTTGTGGCCAATGCCCCCACAGCCTTTAAAGGCTTGGCCCGCTTTTCCCAATGCCATGGCACGCTGTTGCTGACACTAGTTCAGCCAGTGTGCCACAACCTTGTAAGGTTTCAGCTGCTGCAATCAGGGGCCGCCTCGTCATTGCAGCATAAGCCATTCCGCTGCAATGAGGGAGCGACCCGTCATTGTTGGGCCAAACTTTGTAACAGTGATATTGTTTTTGAACATGGCAGTGGCTTGCTGCCATGTTCACAAACTATATAACACCAATTCCCTTGGCAGCATGTGCCCCCCACGATGTTGGTTTGCCGACAGGGCCCCAATCCCCTGCTGGCTTCAGTGCACAAGGATGCTGCTAAAGGGGGAGCCCACTCCCCCATCGTGGCATTATATAACACCCTCCACTTTGTTGTGTGCCAATGGGGGTGCCCAGTCCCCCCAGCATAATGTAATCCTCCTTTGTTGTGTCCAATGGGGTGCTCAATCCCATTGGCTACAGCTCCTCCCCAAAAAAGAGAGTCCATTTGCATGCTGGGAGCCCACCCCAGCATGCCACATGTCCCTGTTTAAAAAAAAAATGGTCCTCCGATGTTTTGTTTTTTTACCCTGTCAAAAAAGAATACAGTCCTTTGCTGTCTCCCTGCCCCCCCACAACCTGTGCCTACCCACTGTGCACCCTGCCTCCCCACACCCCCCTCACCCACCCTATACTCACCTTCAGAGTCTGGTGCGATGATCTTTGGTGGACTGGGACCATTTCTGCACTCTTCAAAGCCGACCGTGAACTGAGGAAATGCCATTAAGCTGTATAATGGAAAAAATAGGGTTTTTTCAACTTTGATGCATATCTCAGGCATTTTTTGGAATTTTGGCACCAAATTTTCAACATGGGGTTTTGGGACTGTGGGAGGATCCCCCTCCCTAAGCTTTTGTATCTGTACCTAGTTGGGGTTTCCTTTATGTATCTCTCCTAAATGTAAGTCTTTTATTGTTAAAATGTTTGTTATACATGGATTGGCCACCCATGTTTTATGTCAGTCTGTCTTGTTTATTTGTCTTGTATCCCCCCCCTTTCAGGCAGAGCTGTGTTAATATAAAAGACAATATAAAAACAATCCTGAGCTTATAGGGTATATATGGGGCTTAAAACAAGCTTAATATTCCCCTTCAATAGTAAGACAAGAGACTATAGTAAAATTATGTTTGAAATGGTAGATTATCTGTATTCATTTTAGCAACCCTTCTTTTAAACATGTAATTTTTTTGCAGTGTGAATGCAGACAAAATTAGGAACTCTCCCTCTGTCTCTCTGCATTTTGTTGTAAACAAAGTTGGGCAATGACATAAAGGAGCACTCTTAAGTCTTCCTGACTGACTGGAAGTCCTAGAAAGGACTAGGAGTTAACACTAGGTTTATTTTAGCTAAAGTACAAAATGTACCTGAACAAATAAGAGCTGTGGGACTTTCTGTGTTGTCATGCTGCAGCTAGCACTCTAAGAGCCGGCCAGCCCTGACTTTTCCATATTTATGCTGAACCAAACTGTGGGAGGGACAAACAGACAGCTTCCTTAGTGATCGTTGTTATTCTAGAAATAAAACAGGTTCTGTTCACATATTGTGCTTGGTATCATTAAATGTGTTGTGATTTGATTTATATTATAAAATTATCTTCTAGATAAACAAAGTAAACAGTGTGTGTTATGTAACACCCCCTGATTGACAGGTATTATGAGCCAATCTTAGCCTCTGACAGGCTATATAAGTAAAGGTCCAAGCCTAGTCAGATCAGATTCGGTTGGAGGGTTGAGAGGGACAACACTCAGCGGGACTAGTGCTTTCTAGACAAAGTGATTTTTTTTTATTCCTTCTGGAAAATTATTATGATGCTGCAGTTAAGCTTTCTTTAGTTGCTGTTTATTTTCTTTGTTTTTTAATTTTTGTCGAAACCAGTCCACTTAATTTTGTTCTGTAAAAAAAAAGATTAGTTTGTTGGAACCTAACATTATATGTGTCCATCTGTACCCACACTGAGTCTTTCACATATGGCGTCAGAAGTGGAATACAGTGGTACTTGTGTCTTCATTGGAAGGATCTGGAAAAGATCTTGATTGATGGTTGATGTCACAGGACAAAGTGGTGGATAGCAGGTTTCCAGTAGCAACTACCACAAGGGCAGCAGCAGCAGCACATGGGATACCCTTGTCATCCGGGCTTCCCCTGGTGGTGAGAAGAAAAAAAACCCAACAACCTAAGATGGCAGACCGTAGAGAAGATGAGAAAGAGGAACAGGCTACTGGGGGATGAATCATTGAAGAAGAACATCCTCAGGAGTCCCAGGATCTCTTCAGGTGCCTCTGTATATGCCAAGTGGAGCTGGAAAGACAGCTGGAGAGGGATAAGTAGGAAAATGAGGCCAGATGGATGGATACTCTATGGGCCATTCAGGCTATGACTACTCAACAACCCCCTCTTTCCCCAGGTAATGTACAGAAAGACATTAAATTAGTTAAACTATCAGATACTGATGACATAGAAGCTTATATTATGACATTCAAAAGAGTGTCCATAGCATGCATGTGGCCACGGGATCAGTGGGTTATACGGCTAGCTCCCTATTTAACTGGTAAAGCTCAGCTAGCCTATAGCCATGTGGACATAAATTTTGCCAATGATTATGACCGGGTAGAGTCTATTTTAAAGAGATACAACATAAATACTGAGATGTACAGGCAGAGATTTCATTTTTTCAAATTTCAGTCTGTTGATACCCCCCAGGTTGCTTATACCCAACTTAAGGTCTTGTGTATTAAGTGGCTATAGCCCTCCACCAAAACAGTGGATCAGATTTTGGAAGCAGTTATTTTAGAACAATTTATCTGGATACTGCCTCCCAATGTTCAACTATGGTTAAAAGAACATCGCCTCGAGACATCTGATGTAGCCATTCTACTAGCAGAGGACTATCTTGCCACAAGACCCCATAGGCAAAAAGGGATGGTAACCTCTACAACCCATCAAATGCTGGTAAGATCTACTGCTACGGGGGGAGTAATCATAATGTTGGGGTCAGACCATCTCCAAAGACAGGAAGGGGGTACAATCCAGATATAATTTGCCATGACTGCAAGGGAAAAGGGCATATAACTAGGTTTTACTCTAAAAAGAAGAGTCAAGTAACACACTTGGCATTGGCCAATTGGGGGCAATATACAGTTCCAGTAATTTTGGAAGGAAAAACTGTTCAAGGATTGCTGGATTCTGGGAGCAGCAGATATTGGTACAAAGCAATGTTCTGAACAGCTTACCCCAAATAGGAGGACCAACAACAGGGGTTACCTGCATACATGGGGACATACATCATTACCCATTGCAGGAAGTGATGATGACTGTGAAAGGCCAAACTCAACAGGTGCCAGTAGGGGTAGTACCCCACTTACCAGTTCCTATTGTACTAGGACATGACTATCCTGACTTTTAAACATTATTGCCCTTTAATATATGTGCAATCATAACCAGGTCTCAAAAAGGAACTTTAGAGCAAGTGTTTCCCTTTGCAGATGAACTACTAGAGACCCCTGGCAAAGATAGAAAAAACAAACAGCAAAGAAGAAGTGAAAAATTATTATGGACTAAAAACAATTGTAAAAATGATGTGCCTGAAGTAACAGACCTTGTTTGTAAAAAGGAATTTAAAGATGAACAACAGAATGATGAGACCTTACAACCTTTTTTTCCACAGGGTAGGGATACAGAGGGTATGGTTTCAGGACATAAATATACACTTGATCAAGGGTTGTTGTATAGGTGTTGTACGAATCCTAGAACTGAAGAAGTAAGGCAACTGATGATTCTGCAAGTATATAGGGAGCAGTTATTAGAGGTAGCACACGATATTCCCTTGGCTGGGCACCGAGGCAGAGATAAAACCCTAAACCATCTTTTATACCATTTCTTTTGGCCTGGCATTCACGAGCAAGTAGCCACATACTGTAACAGCTGCAGTGAATGTCAGAAGATCGCCAAAATAGGTAAGTGAGATAAGATGCCTCTCCAGCCCCTACCACTGATAACCATACCTTTTGATAGGATCACAATGGACATTGTCGGGCCATTGCCAAGAAGTAAAAAGGGTAACCAATATATACTGGAAGTTAGTGATTATACTACCAGGTACCCTGAAGTTATTCCCTTAAGATGCGCTACAGCTCCAAAGATAGCTGAAGAGCTGGGTAAACTTTTTAGTCGGGTGGGTATACCACAGGAAATCATGACTGACCAAGGTAGCAACTTTTGTTCACAAATGTTGAAAGGTGTCTATCAGACCCTGGGGATAACTGCTATATGTACAACACCTTATCATCCCCAAACTGATGGTCTGGTTGAGCGTTTCAACCAGACACTTAAAAAAATGCTTCAAAAATATGTACAGGTGGAAAGGAAGGAATGGAATGTTTACCTACCTTACTTGATGTTTGCTTACCGAGAGGTTCCTCAGTCCTCCACAGGGTTTTCCCTTTTCAAGTTACTTTATGGCTGAAATCCAAGGGGGACATTAGAAGTTATCAAGGAACAATGGGTAGAAGGGGAACAACCAAAAGGAATGACACCTTCTGAGTACATGTGTCAGTTAAGACAACTGATAATACATTATGTTCAGAAAGCCCACTCACAGAACCAAAAACAACAGGTAAAACAAAAACAGCACTATGACCAGGGGACTAAGTTTAAAGAATTCAAAGAGGGTGATAAAGTTCTATTATTACTGCCTTCTTCAGACAACAAACTTTTGATGAAGTGGCAGGGACCCTATATAGTGTTAAGACGGATGAGTCCTGTCACTAATGAAATTGCCATGCATGATAAAGTCATAAAAAAGAAAATTTATCATGTCAGTTTGCTTAAGCCCTGGTCTGAGAGACCTCCACCTGTGTGTGTGCTTTTATTCATCCAGAAGACCCAGACAGTGCTCTAACTATGGCATATCAGAGACTGGAAAAGCCTGGGAGGTTAAATTAAATAATTACAAACCCAGGTTTAGAACCACAACAGTTAGCTGAAGTACAGACCCTACTTCATATGCACAATGCTACATTTTCTGGGATCCCAGGGAGGGCTAAAGATGTTACCCATCATATTAATATAATGTCTACAGCCCCTATCAGACAAAAAGCCTATTGACTACCAGAAAAAATGAGACCTGAAGTCATAAAAGAATAAAAGACCTAGGCATCACTGAGCCATCGAAAAGCCAATGGAATTTTCCCTTGGTAGTGGTAGAAAAAAAGGAGGAGTCAGGCTGTGTTTAGACTTTAGACGTCTAAGTAGTGTTTCCCAGTTTGACAGTTATCCCATGCCTAAGATCAATGATATCTTAGTTCATCTAGGAAGCGCCCAGTATATTAGTACCCTTGATTTGTCAAAGGGATACTGGCAATTCCCTTAGATGAGAAAGCAAAGGAAAAAACAGCCTTTAGCACCCCTTTAGGGCTGTTTCACTTTACAGTGATGTCTTTTGGCCTTCACAGTGCCCCTGCCACCTTCCAAAGAGTAATGGATAAAATCCTAGACTCTCATGGTTCCTACAGTGCTGCCTACCTAGATGACGTTATAAGGTTTAGCACCTCCTGGAGTGATCACATACACCATCTAGCGGAGGTGTTATCAGCCATTTCCACAGCAGGACTCGCTATAAATCCAGCCAAATGTTCTTTGGCCATGCAAAACTCTAGACATTTGGGTTTTCAGATTGGGCAAGGGCAAATAAAACCTGGAAAAAGTAAAGTTGAAGCAGTAGCCAAGAGTCCTCAACCTTATACAAAGAAAGATGTAAGATCCTTTTTGGGATTAGCAGGCTACTATCATTGCTTTATTCCTGCTTTTTCTACAGTAGCCACACCTCTTATTGAACTAACCCAAAAACATAAACCAGAAAAAGTACACTGGATCCCTGCCTGTGAAGATGCATTTCAATCTATCAAGGCAAAATTATGCTCCTCCCCAGTTTAAAAAATGCCAGATTTTACTCAACCTTTTATTTTACAGACAGATGCATCCAACAGTGGAATAGGGGCAGTTCTCACACAAATGACACAGGATGAAGAATATCCTATCATTTACATTAGCTGGAGGTTACATGATAGAGAAACCAAATTCTCCACTATAGAAAAAGAGTGCCTGGCAATTCGATGGGCAGTGGAAGCACTTCGGTTTTATTTATGGGGCACTAAATTTGAAATCTGGACAGATCATATTCCCTTATGCTGACTTCAGGTTATGAAAGACAAGAATCCCAGAGTCATGCGCTGGTACCTTACATTACAGCCATATCAGTTCACGATTAAGCACAGAAGAGGTAATGCCCGTGGGAATTCAGATTATCTATCTCACTTTGCTGTATAAAGAAAGATTATTATTATGAAACTGGACATCGGACCTCAGGGTAAGAAAGTATGATTGGCTTTTTTCTGAGTCAAAAATATCGTTATGAACTTTGTATTGTGATGAAGGGACCTCAAGGTGGACCCTTAGGAGGTGGGTGGGCTATGGCTCCATCTCTCTATTGAGAGATCTGATGTTCCAGTGTGTATAATGGGAGAAAGCAAACTTCAAATGAAGTAGGATAAAACAAAAAAATAGGTTTTATCTTAGGTAGGGAGGAATGTGTGAGGATCCCCCTCCCTAAGCTGTTGTAGCTCTACTTAATTGGGGTTTCCTTTATGTATCTCTCCTAAATGTATGCCTTTCATTGTTAAAATGTTCATTATACATGGATTGGCCACCCATGTTTTATGTCAGTCTGTCTTGTTTATTTGTCTTTTATCCCCCTCCCCCACCAAGCAGAGCTGTGTTAATATAAAAGACAATATAAAAACAACCCTGAGCTTATAGGGTATATATGGGGCTTAAAACAAGCATAAGATCCCCTTCAATAGTAAGGCAAGAGACCATGGTAAAATTATGTTTGAAATGGTAGATTATCTGTATTCATTTTAGCAACCCTTCTTTTAAACATGTAATTTTTTGCAGTGTGAATGCAGACAAAATTAGGAGCTCTCTCTCTGTCTCTCTGCATTTTGTTGTAAACTAAGTTGGGCAATGACATAAAGGAGCACTCTCAAGTCTTCCTGACTGACTGGAAGTCCTAGAAAGGACTAGGACTTAACACTAGGTTTATTTTAGCTAAAGTACAACATGTACTTGAACAAATAAGAGCTGTGGGAGTTTCTGTGTTGTCATGCTGCAGCTAGCACTCTAAGAGCCGTCCGGCCCTGACTTTCCCATATTTATGCTGAATCTAAATGTGGGAGGGACAAACAGACAGCTTCCTTAGCGATCTTTGTTATTCTAGAAATAAAACAGGTTCTGTTCACGTATTGTGCTTGGTATCATTAAATGTGTTGTGATTTGATTTATATTATAAAATTATCTTCTAGATAAACAAAGTAAGCAGTGTGTGTTATGTAACACCCCCTGATTGACAGGTATTATGAGTCAATCTTAGCCTCTGACAGGCTATATAAGTAAAGTTCCAAGCCTAGTCAGATCAGATTCGGTTGGAGTGTTGAGAGGGACAACACTCAGTGGGACTAGTGCTTTCTAGACAAAGTGATTTTTTTTTATTCCTTCTGGAAAATTATTATGATGCTGCAGTTAAGCTTTCTTTAGTTGCTGTTTATTTTCTTTGTTTTTTTGTTTGTTTTGTTGAAAGCAGTCCGCTTTATTTTGTTCTGTAAAAATAAAAGAAGATTAATTTGTTGGAACCTCACATTGGCTTATGTGTCCATCTGTACCCACACTGAATCTTTCACAGGGACCCCTCCTCACAAATTCTGGCACTGTCATGGCGTTACTCAGCCCCGAAAGATGATTTTGCGGTCACTGCGTGGAATCACCTTTCAGGACCAATTAATGGGACAACAGTACCAGTGTTCATGAGGTGGGCCCTCAAAAAGCCTATGTTGCAAATTTGGTGGAAAAAACTCCAAAAAATGACTGCTTAACGAGCGTGCATCGCGAAGTTTATACACACGCTCATAAGTTTTCCAATTTATAATATTTTCACTCCAGATTTTCAACATTGCCATTTTTCCATACCTCCTTATGAACAGTGCAGCTGTCATTTTTCACATCCTGGCTGAAATGTGTTTTCGCTCTTCCGGCGCACAATTGCGTGGTCGCAGTGGGAAATCAGTGTTCGGGACACATTAAGACAATCACACTGACACTCTTCATGAGCAGAAGTCCTAAAATGCCTATGTTGAAAATTTTGTGATGAAACTCCATAAAATGACTGTTATGAGCATGTGTTGTGCAGTTTCCATGCACCCTTGTAACTTCTCAAATTAGTAATATTTTCACACCACATTTTCAACAGTGGCATTTTTCCACAACTCCTTATGAACAGTATAGCTGTTATTTTTCATATCCTGGCTAAAATGTGTTTTCGTGCTTCTGGTTCAGAATACCGCAGTCACTGTCGGAAATCAGTGTTTGGGACAGATTAGTATCAAGCAAGTTGGGAGGGAGTGACCGAGCTTGACTGAGCTCTGTCGGAGACTGCAGTGGATTTCTTTGTGGGCAGGAAAAGGCACCAATGCAGGCAGCAGTCCAGTACAAAGGGCAGCCTGCAGCGCCAGGAGAAACAGAATGAGTGAATGAGACGGGGGTGGGCGACCTCAATGGAGCTCTATCATGACTGCTGCAGATTTCTTTGTGGGCAGAAAAAGGTAGCAATGCAGGCAGGAGCCCAGTACAAAACAGCAACCTGCAGCACTGGAAGAAACAGAATAAGTGAGTGACAGAGTGGGAGTGAGCAAGCTCAATGGAGCTGTGTTGGGACTGCTGCAGATTTCTTTGTGGGCAGAAAAAAATGCCAACGCAGGCAGGAGCCCAGTACAAAAGGGCAGCTGCAGCAGTGGGAGACACAGAATGAGTGAGTGAGTGAGGGGGAGTGAGTGAGCTCAATGGAGCTCTGTTGGGACTGCTGCGGATTTCTTTGTGGGTAGAAAAAGGCAGCAATGCACCCAGGGGCCAAGTACAAAAGGCCAGCCTGCAGCACCAGCAGAAATGGAATGAGTGAGTGATAGAGGGGGAGTGAGCAAGCTCAACAGACCTGTGTCGAGGCTACTGCAGATTTCTTTGTGGGCAGCCCAAAACAAAAGGGCAGCCTGCAGCACCAGGAGAAACAGAATGAGTGAGTGAGAGAGGAGGAGTGAGCCACCTCAAAGGAGTTCTGTCGGGACAGCTGCAGATTTCTTTCTGGACAGAAAAGGGTGCCAATACAGGCAGGAGCCCAGTACAAAACAGCAGCCTGCAGCACTGGAAGAAACAGAATGAGTGAGTGACGGAGGGACAGTGAGCAGGCTAACGGACCAACGCAATCAACATTCGGCATTGACAAATGCTTGTTTGTTATGGTTCTGCTTTTGTATCCAACTGATAACATTTTCTCTGTCCTATTAATTGCTCAACAAGACATTGCTAAGATGATAAAAGGAGTTCATTTAATATGGCTGTTCCTCTCCATATAGGGGACAGAGAAGATGGTCATTGACAATTTTGGTTCAGGTTTTATTCAGGACCCTTTCCTTCTTAGTCTGGGGGCTCAAATGGAAAACCCTGCCTAAATTTGAAATTGGCAGCACCCCCTACAGAAAAGGTTTAACAATTTGTTATGAAGGGATGAACTCCCAAGAGTGATTTTAGGTGGGATGTGGTATTATGCAGTGGTAACTTTAAGAAATATGGATGCTTTTCTAAATCATGTCAAACTGCCTTCACAAATCTCTTGAAAAAGTCAAAATAGTGTGTCTCCTTTTACATTTGTATAATTTTACAGTGTTTTCATCCTATATTGATTTAATTATGGGAAATTTACTTTAAACGTGTTTTCTGCTTGTTGTTTTGTCTATATGAGTAATTTATGAACTGCATACACTATATAATTTATTTAAAAAATAGCTTATTTCTACATCATGTTTTACATCTATAAAACATGGACAAGGGTGATTTTGTTTTATAATTTTACAAGATGAATAATGTACTAATGAAATTATTTCTAATAGCATTTCTTTTTTTTTCTGGTAATAATAACAACAACTTAGAGGCAACAAAATGGCTGAAGACCCTACTGAGACTTTGACCTTCCTTACCAAAAACTTCACCTGACTAGTGACTGGTCCAAGTGTATCATCTGCCAAATAACACAGAAACACCTGAGGACTGCAACCCCTGGAGGACTAAAGACATTTTCTAATGCAGGCCTTGCTAGAAAAGACCATGTTTATCAGCGACTGCATCCATTAGACATTGACATTTTATAATGCAGGCCTTGCTAGAAAAGGCCATGTTTATCAGCGACTGCATTTATTAGACATTGACACATTATTAGCTTTGCTTGCAGCATGTTATCATGCACAATGTCATCAGTCATACACCAGCAGACCAAACCTGAAGCATTCTGAAGGCTGAGGAAAAAGCTCACTTCCTGGCTCTTCTATTGATACTGGTCAGTGTTCAAGCTCACAGAGTAGGTGATCGACTCACCAGCCAGTTAACTGGAATTTGTGTATAATATACCAGAATGTGCATCACAAAAAAAGACAGAAATCTATCACAGATTGTAACCTTCAGAGGGCATAAATAGCTGGACTGGACTTAACTGCATTTGAAACAAAGTGCCACAAAGACTGCCATACTATTTTCACCAGCAAAAGAAACATACAGACCATGTTTACACCATCTGTGACAAGGAAGATGAGTCTGTGTATAAAGCATGCTTCAGTGAACAGATTTCTGAAATTGTGAATGACCTTGTTGTCAGCAGAAAAGCCTTGTCCATGTCTTATGTGTTACAGAGATACCAAGATATTCTGAAAGGCAAAGTTCCTAGCAGTGATAGTTGCTGAAGTGAGAAGCTAAAGAAGAGACTTACAAACTATTTTGGTGACCAAATTGTTTTTTCAAGCACATCATGACCCAAATATACTAGTAAACCAGAGCCTGTGTATAGCAGTGCTGTGTCTTTGAAAGATGTCATCAACATAGCTTCTCGGTTGCATTCAAAGCAACAGTATGAAGGGGAAAACCTCTCTCCCTACTTCTGAAAATAAAGATGAATATTCAGCCACATCTACTCTGTTTCATGAAGCACATGTCTTCCATAGTGAACTCAAAATGTATGAGGGACTGGATATCAATCCAATAGATAATTCCACTATCAATTTAGAGCAGGCATTGGACGTGATTCCTGATAATGTGCATAGGTTCCTGAAATTGGTATTCCAAGGTGATGTTGGTGATGAACCTATTGAAGATGGCAGTCCTTCAGTAACAGCCACTAACAAGACCCTCCACAGACATATTATCAATTGGTCAGGACTTCATTCATATAGTATCCAGAGGTGCAAAGCATACACCTAAACATTTTGGGCTTGCAATGTCCATACACCATATGACAGGCTCTAAACAGGTAATAACAATAGTGCACAAGGGAAAGGGGAAATTGTTTAACCAGGAGAGGCACACTAAGTTGAAGCTTGATTCCAGGTATGACCTGGGAGCACAAGAAAGTTAAGTGACTTGCTCAGGGTCACACAGTATGCAAGTAGGGACTGTGAGATTCAAACCCAGGTCTCCAGGTTTGCAGCTCAGAGCCTTAAACTACTGCGCTATACTGCCTCCTGCACAAGGTAGCACACTGTGTCAGTTATAAAGTCCTAGAGGGAATTGACACAGCTATTGCAATGGATCAGCATGAAAAAGCTGCCAGGAACAATATCATAATTCCATTAAACATACAGCATGGGGCGTTTGTTCAGTTTGCTGCTGACAGTAACGATATAAATGAGGCAACATTTGATTGAAAACACACAATCCATGCCACAACTATGGTAGTATATCAGTGTCAGATTCCCACAATTTCCGAAGGTAGCTTTGGCACAGTGGCTGCTCAGGCTCAAACAAAGAAACTAGCACCGTGAACATGATCACTTGAAACTCCTGCAATGTGTCAAGCCATTCTGGAGTACAATTCTCATGGCAGATGCCCTACACCAAACATTGTGGGAAAAGTAAAAAGTAACTGATATACTGATGTTGAGGCTTGTCGACAAGCCTCCAACCTTGATCTGCATTGGCTAATTCTAAGAGGCTACCCAACCAAGCTATTTGAGGTTGAGTTTGAAAAGGTGAATGCTCAGCAAGTGCCAGGATGGACATTTTTTAATGTGATGATTTCATCTATAGGTACCATACCAATAGTAACATCTACTGGGTACTGTCCATTGCTGTCAGCATCACCTACTGAATGAAGTACAGTTTTCACTGTAATGAAGAACATCTGCAAGATGTCTAGGGCACTGGGCCAAGATTAGTGTCTTGACATTTGACAAGACTATATATTGTAAGGCCAAAGTGATTCAGAGGAAGTGCCAGGAGGAATTTCAAAAAACAGTCTTGAGAGTGGGTGGTTTCTATATAGCACAGACATTTCTGGTTGTAATTGGAAAGAAGTATGAAGAAAGTGGTCTGGAAGACATCCTCATTGAATTGCAGGTGTATGGTAGTGACAAAATAAGCGATCTACTTAAAGGCAAATCATACAACTGTGAAGTGAGGGCCCACACACTTGTAATGGAGGCTCTGTCCAAACTAGGGTGGCAGGTATTTGTAACTGGACACAAGACAATGAGATTGATTGCGATGTAGACCTCATCAACAGCAAGCTCCAGGAATGTCAAAATGTGGTGTCAAACAATAATGCAACAAGCCTAACAGCAACACTTTCCCAGCTTGGTGATGCCCTCAAGAATGTACAGGATGCATTACACAGATGCCACAATTTTGGAAAAGCAACTTCCCAAACATTTGCGTTCTGGGATGATTGCATCGAAATGGTTAACATCCTAATGCAGTTCATTAGAGCAGAATGTGAAAGCAATTGGAATCTGCATCTTGCAGCAGTTGTAGAGATGCTACCAACATTTTTTGCCTTTGACCGCACCAGCTATACCCGCTGGGTATCTGTGTACATCAGTGATATGAGCCTTCTGCCAGATTGTGCCCCCAAAGTTCATGAGCAGTTTGCAAGGAAATCATGCTGTAGCTTGGTCTAGAAATAAATTCAGCAAAGTCTGGACAGACATCACTTGAACAAACAGTAAACTGTGATAGTAAAGTAAAAGAAGGCATAGTGGGATTCATTTTGAATCCAGAAGCCTTGGCTAGATGGTTCATTACTGCTCAAGAGCGCTCAGCTATCACAACTACCATGAAAGTAATGTGTGATATGTAAGCCTTAGACATTTCACAAGAAAAACACAAGGAGGCTGCACCATGTCACTTGCAACGAGATGAAGGAGATGTAAATAAGATTAACACAATCACCAACTCCATGACAAATCCATTTGATTTTAATGTTGACTTGATAGCACTCGCCAACATTGCAACTGACATTGTTGCACCCACAGAGGGTGCCTTCAAGCTTGTTACTGTGAATGATACAGGAATCAAAGCAATGAGACAGTTTGTGGAAGACAGACTAAATTCAAATACCACTGGATTCTTTGAACCACTGCACAAGTTCAACATAAAGACATTTGCATCTCTAAGCAAGAAGATCAAATCAAAAGTTAGTAATGATAAGACAGTGACTATCAGTGCAGACAGGAAGTTGTTTAGTCATTTGTAGTAGCTGCACAAGCAAGAGAGATGGATCTGAAGGAAGTTTTCACACGTGATCGTTCTACAGTTCCATATGCACTAGCACACTCTGATGGTACCCTGAACAAAACTGCAAAGAGTAAGCTATTGCCAGAATTAGAAAAAGAAGCAGAGTCAATGTTTCAACTGACAGCATCCAACATGCCCACAGCTTGGATAGTGGACGGCATGGCTGTTATACAAATAGTCAAGCAAGGAGGTGCAACTAGCTTTGTAGAACTTGCTGAATTGGTCTTCAAAATAGTACGCCAGCTCTACAGAGTTATGAGAGCTGCAAAAGAGTAGGTATTGTCTTTGATCGATATGATGTCAAAGATTGAATTAAAGCTTTTGAGAGTGCACAAAGGCAATCTTCATGAAGCAATGAAGTCAAAATCAGTGGTCTCAAAACACCCATCCCAGCGCAGTGGAGTACTGTAAGTCAATTGGAAATCCCAACAATAAAGAACATTTGATAAAATTCCTGTCAGAATCATGGTGTGATATGGCAGAAACATTGCTTGGCCCAGATCAGAAAATGATTATTGCAGGTGAATTAAAGGACTGCCTCATTGCTCGCATGGTCACTTCAAATGGAGTTGTAAACCAAGAAGATCTATTCTCATTGCCTGAAGAAGTGGTTACTCGGCTTCTACTTCATGTTGCACATGCTTCACAAGAATACCCTCATGTAGTGGTATTGTCTTCAGACACTGACATTGCAGTTCTCTGTATACATTTTATTCACAAGTTGGAAGCAACTCAGGAGCTTTGGTTTCATACTGGTGTGAAGGATAAAGCCAGGTTTATACCAACCCACACCATAGCAGCTGAACTTGGCCAACAACTATGCAAAATGTTGCCAGCAGTACACACACACTGACTGGGTGTGATTCAACCAGCAGTCTTCAAGGGTTAGAAAACTAAAGCCATGGAAGCGTGTCAGGAAGAATCCATACAAATTTAGAAGCCTTAGTAAGTTTGGCACTATGGTGGATATACCTCCTGCATAGTTGAAATCAGTAGAGCTTCTCATAACCCTTCACTATGACCCAGCGGCTAACTCAGCAGATGTAAATGGTGTGTGAAGTGAGCTTTTCTGTCATAAACAGGCCTGGAACAAAGTCCTTCCCCCAACTACTGATAGTCTTCTGCAACATACCAAGCGCACAAATTACCAGACCCTTATCTGGAACCATGCCCTGGAGGCTCAGCCTGACATTCCAACTCCAATATGAAATGGCTGACATCATGACAAGGATGGACACATTTCTCCAACACTAATGACACAGACTCATACCCCTGAAGCACTCATAGTAGTTGTTGCTTTCTGTACGGGGTGTGCTACATTGCCAAACTTTTGAGGCCTGGGCTTCCAGACTATCAATTCACTTCAGGACTGCAGATGAAAAACTTAGGTTTACAAAGTAGTACTGTAGTTGGCATGGAAGTAAAGCAGATTACAAATATAGATATGTGATACCCTTCCCCACTTATTCATTTTCTGCCCTCCACTCTCTCCCCTATTATCCAAGACATGTTTAGAAATATGCCAGCTCCAAGCACTGGGCCATGATGTGATCACATCTTTTTACAGTAACCAGTCAGAACAGAGCTTCCTGAACAGCGCATGTAAGAAGAGCCCTGTAGGAAGAGCAAAATAGGGACAGCCACCAGGGTGAAATAGCAAATGGCAATTATCGCTATCCCTGTGACTGTCATGTCAGTGGGAGGGACTAGAGGAAGTAAACAAGGGTTGGAAAAAAGTGGTGACTGGCTGAGTTGCTTCTGTGGTGGAGAAGTCTAAGGCATAGAGTAGCTTGGCCAGTGTGGATCTGGAGATCAGGGTTCTGTTTCTGGTCTCCCAGTTTTTGTCTATGAGACAAGTGTACATAACTTTTCTATGTCCCATCTCACAGATCCGGCCCCCCCCCGAGTTTCTAATTTACCCCGTAATCTAACTCCACTTCAGAGCTGATTATTTTAGAAATGGGAGGGGCTGGGAGGCAGAGCCCCCCTTGTCAGGGGGATGCGGGGGGGCAGAGCCCACCTACAAAAACATAATTTCTTATTTTGTTCTGTAGCCATGGTAGTGGTCCTCATTGTCTGTTTGGACTTCTACCAAGTGGATGTGGATGTGTGTGTTGGCTGCTGTTTTTGGATGTGCCCTTGCTGCTGCATGGTTCTGGACAGTGCTGTTGTTTTGCTCACTGTTCAAACCTAGTGTCCTTTTTACAGACATCCCTCTTCATATCCCAACTCCCAAGTCACCAAAGTGCATTTATTACTTAGATGGCCCCTCCTCCTGACCTTGGTATGAGGATTTTGGGTGGGGGCATCAACAGTCAAAAATCCAGGCTAGTTCAGTTATTTATTCATCTTGCTGTGAACCCACTCCCATTATCAATTTAGTCACCATTATCCAGTCAGTCTGCTGTCAAAGTTTACAAGTGTGGTGTGAGACCAGGAGGGTGTAGCAGAACTGTCTGCATCATTGATAATGCTAAGCAAACTAACTGCTCTGGTTTTGCACTGATTGTCTTCCTTAATGTAAAACAACTACAAATCAGATTGAATCAAATAAGACTATACTGGGCCACCCATCTAATTTCCCTTTAAATATAATTTGTAGGTGATGGTATTAAGCTTGCAATCCATTTTTATGTGATAATGCTTTCCCCAAAGCTACCCACCACTGTTGCCTACACTCAGCAGTTATGTGGTCCTACTAGTATGTTTGGAGACAGAACCTTTGGCTCAGCTTTATTTATAAAGTCTTACTGGTAAAGCACCTGGATACCTTAAAACCCTCATAATCAACATTACTGCGTCCACTTATTGCCAGAGGTTCCAACTGCTGTTTCCACTAAGAGTCCCAAGATCATGAGCTAAAGCTGGGAAGAACGGTTTCAGCTTTTTGGCCTCCTGGTCTTTGAATGTAATTCAGGAAGCTCTGAAACTGGTTATGCTGATCTCACTGAACCTGTTTCAAGCAAAAGTAAAAATCTAATAATAAATTACTTAAGTAATTCCTGCATGTTTTAAACAATAACAAGTCAGATTCTGAATATAAATCTGCTTTAATCAACATAATTTATACCAGACTGCACTGTACTGTATCTATTATATCTGTTTTGCTGTGTACTGTATGTAGAAATAAAGAAACATAGATGCTGGCAGAGAAGAAGGCCAAATGGTCTATCCAGTCTGTCCTTATCCCTACCTAGCCTGAGAACAAACCTTCTAGTTATTACTTGACTCCTTCCTTTCTGTTGTCCCCCTTTCTGTTGCCCCCATTAAACCCATGTGTCTATTCTATCTATGCTTGAAACTGACCATTGACTGCACAGATCACATCATTGGGCAACTTGTTCTACCGGTTTACTATTCTCTCCATAAAAAAAGCGCCTCCTGATGGTCTTCATAAAACTCCCCCTACCATCTTCTTCATGTCACCTCTAGTGTTTGTATAGTACTAACACTGTAGGTGAACAGTTCAACGCTGTCCACTTTATTTATCCCCTATATAAAATTAAATATGTCTGCCATGTCCTTTCTCTCTCTGTCTCTCAATCTTAAGGGCTGTCAACATTTCTTCTAGGACCAAGGACGATAAATGGCACACAGTAAATAAGAAAACGAAGAGGAAGAGGAAAAGGGTAGAAGAGCAATGGATTTTGGTCAAGAGTTAAGTAACAAATTCCAGACCTGACTGATCTTGAACAAGCAATCCAGCAAGTTAATATAAAAGATGTGACATGAGTAACATAAACTGATGAGGAAAATGCCCACAGCGAAGTAACACCAGTTATGTAGCTGGCCCGGTGATGCTGAGGGTTGAGGTGCCAGATGCCACACCTGGCACCATGCTGTTGACTCGGGCTCGGAAGCAAGCACGGGTTGCCTGGGGTCGGCCAGGGAAGAGAGGATAGAACATCCCTAGGACTGCTCTCCTCTCCTGGGGAGGGTGGGTTGTGGATCCCCTGGCATGAGTGACTCCCAGTGGAGGCTGGGTGTGCTACAGCTGGGGGACACATCAGGAAGGGGTGGGGGTGATGGCGCATTTCCAAGGGAAGGGTGTGGGAGTGTGCCTACCTTGCACTGGATGTCATTGCATGTCAGTGCCCTGAGATCACATTTGCATTCACAGACAGTAAAAAGGAAAACCCCTGGTACCTGGGAGGAGGATGACGAGTCATGGTAGCCTCACACCCATTGCTGGATCTCACAAACCAGGTCCCCAATATCTTCCGGCCTCACTCCACCTGTGGATTGGATTACAAGGAGGGACAAAGGTAGGTGGCTGGTGGCCCCACCTCGGGGGTTACAAGCCTGGGGGGTCAAGCAGCACAGGAGTGCAGGTCAGAGTTCTGAGGGGGACCTTGGTCAGGGAGGTCTCAGGTGGGAAGAACAAGCTGTCAGTGGCTAGGTCTGAGGGAGCTCCCAGAGGCTGGTGACCGGAGGAAAGAAAGTTAAAAAAAAAAGTAGCACCAGTTAAAGAAAGGCAGATTTATGTGTTTGGTGTTACTATTTTAAAATATAGCACAAGAGGTATACTGCAAGGGATAATAAAGCCCTATTGTTTTCCAGGAGTCAAATTAAAAGACATTGACAGCATGTTATCAAGATTATTCCAAGTAGAAAGGACAAACCGATAGTGCATACATACGAACATATGAAGAAGCCAGCAGAAGAAGGCCACTTGGTCTATCAAGTCTGCTCGTACTGCACGGTCCACAGCATAAGATAATGTCCCTGCCCTCCTTCCCCACTCCTCCCATCCTCCCTACCCATGATCCTTACTTTCCCCCATGCCTATCCCAGCCTCTCTTAAAGCTGACCACTGTCTTCAATGAGAGTACCTCTTCTGGGAGCGCATTCCAGGTGTCCACCACCCACTCTGTGAAGAAGTGCTTCCTGACCTCCTTCCTAAACCTACCACCCTCCAGCTTAAGACTGTGCCCCCTCATGTTATGGTTGCACTTAGCTTAAAGAGACTCTCCTTATCAACCTCATTTATCCCTTTCAAGTACTTGAAGGTTCCAATCATGTCCCCTTTCTCTCTCTCTCTCTCTCTCTCGTCTGGCTTCCAGTGAGTACATGTTCAGTGACCTCAATCTCTCCTTGTATGCCTTACCCTGCTGACCCACTATCATATTTGTAGTCCTCCTCTGGACCTTCTCCAGCAGGTTAATGTGCTTTTTGAGGTGTAGGCATCAGTACTGAACTCCATACTCTAGATGCGGCCTTACCAGTCCCAGCATCTTGTTTGCCTTTGCTGCTGCTTTCTTGCACTGTGTAGAGTGCTTCAGGTCACTAGTGATCATCACACCCAGGTCATTTTCCTACTCTGATGCAGATACTCAGACTCCACCTAGGTAGTACTCTGTCCTGGGATTCTTGGCTCCAATATGCATAACTTTGCATTTCTTGGCATTGAAGCCAAGCTGTCAGATCCTGGACCACCTCCCCAGCTTTTCCAGATCTTCCTGTAGGTCCTGTATCCCTTCAGCTGTGTCATCTCTCCTACAGAGCTTGATGTCATCCATGAATAGGGACATTTTGCCCTTAATGCTGTCCCAAATGTCATTGATGAAGACATAGAACAACACTGATATTAATAGTGATACATGCTGGCACAAATATCATGGGGAGGCAAGCTGAATCAGATATCATCAAGGAATTTGAGAACATAGGTAAAGCATTGGAGGAAAGGGGATGTGAAATTACCTTCTTGGAAATCCTTCAGTACCCTGAGGAAACACAGGAAGGAATAAGAAAATCAAAAGCGTAAACAATTGGCTGAGAAAATGGATGCTGGAGAAAGGGCAGAAATGTTTGATGGGAATCTAGAAGTATGCAATTATGATGGGCTACATATTAACAGAAAAGGTAGTCAAACCTTCGGACATAAAATAAAAGCTCCATCAACAACAGTTTAAACTGGATATAAAGGGAGCCCAGAGTACTGTGATTAAATCCATAGATTTCAAACCAAAAAGTTCTAGAAAAGATTCTTATAAGCACCTAAATGATGGAATAAAAATACTCATGATAAATGTCAGAAGCCTGAATATTATAAAACAAACAGAACTGGAGTTTATAATGTATATATGTAACATAAACATTGCAGTACTAACTGAGACATGGTGGAACAAGGACATCATTTGGGACAAATATATAATGGGCTATAAGGTATATTACAGAGACAGGACCAGCAGGAAAGGAAGAGGGTTAGCCTTATATGTAAAACAGGACATTAGCCCCTATGCATTAAGGGTCACGCTGCCTACATGCTGCAGTTCTGCAGCATGTAGGCAGCCCTAAGACGAAATTATGTGAACTGGGAGTCCAGCAGACCCCCATTAACACTCCTGGAAGAGGCATGCACCTATAGTGAATTTGGTGGCCCCAGCCAATTGAACAGCTACGTGTGCAGCCAGGCCGGGGGCATGTCTAAAGGTGTGTCTACACTCCACATCATTCATGAAAGTGTGGAATGCCGTACAAGGGGGCTCAGGACACAGCATCTGGGACCCTGTCATATCTTTTGTGTACACCCCAGTGACACCAGTCAGCTGCAATGGGACAGAGAATCCCTTCACCGTGATGCTCCAGCTCACTGAGCTGACAGGGACTGCAGGGGGCATCCATTCAGGTGCTCACCTGTACATTTAACAAATTGCAAACCTGCACCTACCCAGAATCTCCTGTTTGCAGGGAGCTGGGGATTCACTTCAGGACCCAGGATGGGCATCCAATTTGATGCACACCTGTGTCCCATAATCCACCACCTAACACAGCCACATACCAAGGGTGGGGCAGCAGTAAGGTGCCTGTGGAGTGTGTGGTTGTGCATATCGCGTACCCCGCATCTGTCCCCAGGTGTGGAGCTATGTGGGCTGGATTCATGCGAACTGCACTGACCCGGCCTGCAATAGTGCAACGCTCCCATTGAGAGTAATGAGGTTCATGATGGCATCAAGAAAGGAAGTACCATTGAGACTCTTCGGAGTAAAATAACGCCACCAGGGAGATACAACATAACAGTAGGAGTGTGTTATAGACCAACTAACGGTACTGAACATGATAATATTGAAATCATACAAAAAATAACTAAAGCACTTGAAATAGGTAGTAAACTGATCATGGAGGACTTTAACCTACCAAATATTAACTGGTCTGACATGACAACTTGTAACACACATGAACAGATGTCTGTTGACCTCTTTTTACAGCAGAAATGCCATAAAGGTGTTACTATGCTCACTAGAGGAAACAACATCCTGATCCTAGTAGTCACAGATATTCCAGACTTAATATGGGATCATGCAATTAGGGAAAATCTGGGTAACAGCGACCGCAACATGATAGAAATGAAAGTTAAGGTAGCTATCGAGAGAGCAAGAGACACCTCAGTGGTCAAAAATTACAACAAGGCACATTTTGAAAGAGTAAAGAAGGAATTTAAAAAAATGGGACATGAAGAAATGACTAAGAAAAGGCAACACAGAAAAATTCCAAACCACCCTTAAAGAGCTGCTGACGCAAACTTTGAAAAACATAATCATTAAGTACAATTCAGCTTACATTCCAAATTTATGCTATAGTTTTCTCCTCCCCATTATATATTACTGAGGAAATTTGCACAAATACATGATCTTTATCTGTTAAGAGTTCATCTGCCTCTATAGCTTACTCTCTACTTGTCATAATCCTCTGTTGTGATATCACAATCTGTTGCCATGGGAGTAATTATGATGTCACAAGTGGTGCATTATGATCTCAGGTGGGGAGAAAGCAACAGGAATAGATGAACTCTTGAGGAGTAGAGATCCTATTTTTATGTAAATGGCCTCAGTAATATATAATGGGGAGGAAAAAATACAGAATTAATGTGAAATATAAACTGAACTGTGTCTAAGCTATCCTGAATGTGTCAACTGCTCTTTAAGGTCAAAATATTACAACTAGAAAAGCAATACGTGCTTGAGAAAAAAACTATATAACAAGAAAGGTAAGGCATCACAATGGTTTACAAACTCTGACAGGAAACAACAAACAAGGGAAAAAAATCCCTACAAAAGAATGAAAAAGGTCCATCAGAATATAGCATAAGTAGAGAAGTGAGTTAAAAAAGGCTAAAAAAAATAATTAAGAGAGAAAAGGGGAAACTAGAGGTTAAAATTATGCAATAAGGCAAGGTGTGCGTCAGCGTGGGATAATGGCACACCTATGGTGGGTTGAAGCCATAGACCATAGGCCGAGTGCTTCTGCCACTCTAGGTGTGATTAATGATTAAGCAATAAACAGACACAAAAAACCTGAAGGCTTATTGTTACTGAAATTAAATTTGGCCATGACATTAAGATAAAGTAGTCGCTTACAGAACTATTCTGCATCACTTCACATTGTTTGCATTTCCTTTTTTTTTTGCATTTAAAACCACATAACAGAAGCAAAACATCTGAAGACTCAACTGTATTGCAATTATATTTAGCCATAACATATAGAGATAATGTAACCCCTTGTCATGTCTTAGACTGCCTTTTTAATTTTTTATACATTAAAAAGAAGCAAAACACTGAATGTCAAAGTGCATTGTGAAATCTAAACACATTTAACCAGATTTACTGTACTTCCTTGCAGAGCTACTCTGTGTCATTTGTTTATTTATTACATGTTACTGTTGGGTGTGATGAATACAATTTTAGTTGCTTTTCAAGACTTACAATATGTTGGTGATGGGTTGGAAGAAAATAATGCCAAGCTTCTAGACACAAGCAGGTTAACTGTTTCCTGTTGGAACAGATTCATATGTTTTCACCAAACCAGCCAAAGGCACATCTGTGGGCCAAGCCCTTTATACCTTAAAATTTCAGACCAAAATTCTAAACCACCTGGGCACTAGACGATGATAAAAAAAAAGCAAAACATTTTGATTTTTAAACTTTTTTCACTATCCAGATCTCGGAGTTCACACATTCAATTGGACCGGAACTTGGCATGTCAAGGGATCTACCCCTCGAGACGGTGCATGTGAAATTTCATACAAATCCATTGAACAGTTGTGAAGATATTAAAGTACAAAGTATCCAAAAAGGCAGTTTAAAATACTTGTCTTGGGTTTGAATTCAAGAGATGGAATGTTTATTACTGTATGTATGGAATACAAGAATTCAAATCTCTGCTCAGTTCTACTGGCATAATGTTCACCCCTACTATCACACAGCAGAAGGCCTTAGATGGAACCAGGGCTTTTGTTTTATCTGTAGCAGGTTAAACAGCACAGATTTCCCCAGTAACAAATGATGGGGGGTCATGGTCAGCAAAGAAACACCATAAATTAAAATTGTAAGTACAGCAGTACTTCTATTTTTACATTATATGTGTGTGTGTGTGTGTGTGTGTGTGTATAGAGGATTATGAGGGCAAATAATTATTATGTTTTTAAATTTGACAGTTTTATTTTTAAGGCCTAATTGAAGGCTTTTAGTGTGTAAAGGTGATAGCCACATTTGTGATGACAGTCAGGTATGTGTTTGGTACAACTGATTTCATATGTGAGGAGGCTACTGGTCCTTCTTCCAGTGCTGTTGTGGTGGGACAACAACAATGGGTTCTGAACTTCTCAGCCAATCAGATTACTGAATTTTTTATAGCCATATTATAATAGCTCACATCAAAGACAACTAAATATTTTTTGGCTTATATAAATAATAATAAGCATTTGTCAATGCTGAACATTTGATGCATTGGAAGATGTCTGCCCCTGCACCTTATTTATGCCCTGGAGGTACTTGAACGTCTCTATCATGCTTCCCTGCTCCCTCCTTTCATCCAGTGAGTACATACTGAGGTCCTTTAATCTCTCCTGATATATTCTGTGTTGCAAGCCATATACCATCTTGGTTGCCTTTCTGTGGACTGTCTCCACCCTGTCAATGTCCTTGCACATGTGTGGCCTCCAGAACTGCACACAGTACTGTAGGTGAGGCCTCACTAGTGCATTATATGAATGCATTACCACCTCATGCCTTCTGCTAGTGATACCTCTGCCTATGCACCCCAGCATGCCACTGGCCCTGTTTGCAACATTTGTGATCTGTTTTGACACCTTTAGGTCATCAGAACTGATAACTCCTAGGTCCCTTTCTTCCTTGGTGATCGTCAGCACCTCCTTCCATCCTGTAACTCTCACCAGGTTTCCCTCTTTCCAGGTGCATTATTTGCACTACTTTGCATTGAACGTCATTTGCCACTCCTCAGACCATTTTTGAAGCCTCTCCATGTCCCTGCTCATTTTCTCCACCCCTTCTGGAGTATTCACTCTATTATAGATGTTGGTGTCACCTGCAAACAGGCAGATAGACTTTTCCTTCTAGCCCTCCCACAATATCTGTAATGAAGACGTTGAACAGGACTGGTCCCAGGACTGATCCCTGAGGTACCCCACTAGTCACCACCCTCTCCCCAGAATGGATCCCATTACCATTACCCTTTGCCTCCTGTCCATCAGCCAGTTTCTAACCCAGTTTATCAGTTTGTGCCATGTGCCCAGACTACCCATCTTGTTAATCAGCCTTCTGTGTTGGTCGGTGTTGAAGACTTTCCTGAAATCAAGATAGGTGACATCCACTGCCCCTCCCTGATTTACTTCTTTACTGACACATTAGAGTTTCCAACCCTAATGCCTACCCCAACTCCCATCCTATAGAGACTGACAGGTGTTGGGGGTGTGCTTTTGGGTCATTGGCTGTAACACTCATGCCATTCCACCTCAACCCACCCTGTAGACACTGACAGGCATTGCAGTGTGCCTTGGGGCTTTCTGCCTTTATGCTCACCTCATTCCATAAGGAAATAAGCTGAGATGGGTGCAGTATAGGAGAATGGGGTGAACATTAGGGCCAAAGACGCCAGGGCACACCATGCTGCCTGTCACTGGCTGCAGGGGGGTGGGGTGGAATGGCATAAGCATTATGGTCGACGACCCCAAGTCACACCCCCGACACCTGTCAGCTTCTACAGGGTGGGGCTTTACAATTGGAAACCCTAACACCTCGGGCGTTTGTTGGTATTTTCACTCCAAATTTTCAACATGGGCTTTCTGGAACCCCACCTCATGAATGGTGGCACCATTATTTTGCTACTCAATCCCGAATGGTGATTTTGTGCAGTGACTGTGCCATTCGGCATCACAGGTGTGAAAACACAATTCAGGCAGCATGTGAATAATTACAGCTATACTGTTCATGAGCTGGAGTAGAAAACAGGAAGTTGTTGGCCCTCTGTACAGACAGTTGGTAAGACCACATCTGGAGTACTGTGTACAGTTCTGGAGACCCCAAATCCGCAAAGACATAGACAGGGTGGAGGCTGTCCAGAGGAGGGCAACCAAAATTATGCAGGGTCTGCACCAGAAGACATATGAAGAAAGACTAAAGGAACTAAAGATGTATAGTCTCGAGGAAAGGAGGGAAAGGGGGGACATGATAGAAACTTTCAAATACCTCAAGGGAATCAACAAAGCCCAAGAGGGTAGCATCTTGCAGAGAAAGAAATGTGCAAAAACAAGGGGGCACAATTTGAAGATAGAGGGGGGAAGGCTCAGAGGTAATGTGAGGAAGTATTTCTTCACAGAGAGGGTTGTGGATACATGGAACAGCCTTCCTGAGGAGGTCATAGAATCAAAAACAGTGGGGGAATTCAAGAAAGCATGGGACAGACATAAGGCAATTCTAGTGGGGGGGGTAGGAGGAAGTAGGCTGTTGGTTAACTAGAATCTGCAGCTTATCTGTTAGGTAGGGAAATGGGCAGACTATGTGGGCCAAGCAGTCCTTTTCTGCTGTCAAATTCTATGTTTCTATGTTTCTATGGTGTGACATACTGGCAATTTTGAATATTTATAGTGAAAATATAAAACTTTGCCAAAGTTACTGCATGCATAGAGAAATTTCAATGACAGCACATAACTAGGGCGTTTTGAGGTATTTTTGTACTAAATTTTCAATATGGTCTTTTTGGGACCCCTCTTCATGAACAGTGACACTGTGATTTCATTATTCCTTTCTGAAAGTTCATTTTGTGCAGTGACCACGCCATTCTGCAACACAGGTGCGAAAACACATTTTGGGCAGGATGTGAAAAATGGCAACTGTACTGTTTATAAGGAGGTGTGAAAAAATGGCAATGTTGAAAATCTGGAGTGAAAATATAAAAAATTGGTGAAGTTACGAGTGTGTGTAGAAACTGCGCAATGCACGCTCATAAAGCAGTTATTTTTTGAAATTTTTTCCCCAAATTTGTAACATGAGGTTTTTGGGACCCCACCTTATGAACAGTGGCACTGTCATTTCGTTAATCAGTCCTGAAAGGTTATTCAGTGCAGTGACCTCAAAATCACCTTTTGGGACTGAGTAACAAAATGACAGTGACAGCATTCACGAGGTAGGGTCCCAAGAATCCCATGTTGAAAATTGTGGGCCAAAATTCCTAAAAATAGCTGAGATAGCAACATAAGTTGAAACCCCCCATTGACTACCATTATATGGTGCTTACCTTTGATTCTTCAGTTTGCCAGTCAGCTTTGAAGAGTGCAGGCATGTCCTGGTCCAGTGAACATGACAGTAACAACCTCTGGAGATAAGTATGGCATAAGGGGGAGTGCAGGGAGGTGGGTGCTCAGTGGGAGGGTAGGAATGGGGGACCGGGGAGATGATGAGGGACCATTTTCTTTTTGCAGGTTAAGAAAAAAGATGTGGGGGACCTTCTTTATTTACAGGTATAAAAAAACACTTTTACTAGGCACACTGGGGTGGGCTCCCAGTATGCCACATAGATGGGGAGGGGTACATGCCCGACAGGGGCATTAGGCAAGTCTGTTGGCAAAGAAAGTGGTTTGGGGATGGGGGGCATCTGACAACAGGAGTGGGCATCCCGGTGTTGGAAAGATAAATAAATATAAAAAAAAACAATTATCTGGACACACTGGGGTGGGCTCCCAGTGTGTCACAATGGGGGATGAATGCATGCTGACTCAGGGATTGGGCACCCTGATGTCAGCAAAAAGAGTTTAAGGGAGCAAAGAAGTTTGATGCAGGATTCTGCACTGAACATTTTGAGGCAGGATTCTGCATCGAAGAAAAGAAGTTGGGGGACAGTTTTCTTTTTTCACAGGTTTATTTTTTTTTTAATATCACTTTTTGGGACACTGAGGTGGGCTCCCAGTGTGCCACATTAATGGGGGGGATACATGCCGACATGGGGACTGGACAACCAGATGTCAGCTTGATCAGAAAGCACCATGGCTAATGTTGAGGTGGGGGGTCTGTGAACCAAGCACTAGGAGAGAAAGTCTCAGTGCAGCTAACTTTTAAGCTTTTGGGTGAGGGTCAGAGGGAGCAAAGACTGGGTGTAACTGTGGCTATGTACATTAGAGTGCACTCAAATGTGCATGGCCAGAGTTCGGGCTACAGAAGGAAATGAAGCGCTCTCATTGGAGCGGTTTACTCCTTTTAAGTAGAGAACGCGCCACGTCAGCTGAAGTGAATGGTTATCTGAGCAGTTATTTAGGTGTAAATCTCAGGTGGCTGAAGGAGATTGTTATCTGTACAATTTAATTACATGCAGAAAGATCTATTAAGTAGGGGGAGTGGTTTAGCTAGAAGGAAGCTAGATTTAAACACTGCCCTAGATAGATTCTGCCAGAGGCTTGGCAGAGAACACCAGGAGGAAGGAGTGCTGTGTGACTGGACTTCTCTAGTGGGACTATATTGCCCTCCTTCCCTCCCACCCAAAGCTAGTTTTTCTTTTATAGGCACAGGATTTGACTGACAACAGGAACTTCCTGTTTAGGAGCAGGAAATGAGTGATCACAGATCCACCAAAGACTCACCATCCTAGAAGAGCAAGAGTAGCTCTCAGCCCCCCCCAGCTGCTGGAGGTCTGCCTCTGCGCAAGTAAGGGGTCTACTGAGAAATAAAGGATCTTCTTTTTGTCAGAATAGGAAGATCAGGAGCTTAAAGGGCACAGAGGGAGTAAGTAAGTGGGGAGAGAAGAAGAAAAAGAACAGAGGAAAGAGTAAGGATTCCAAACAACAGTGAAGGGGCCACAAGTAAGACATGATGGGAGTGGTGCAGTGCAGTGGCTGTGGAGCAGTAGTCTTCCGGGAGACGTTCTGGAGGATGTGGTGTTGTCCCATCTGCAGACACCTCTCTGGGCTGAGGGAGGAGGTTGCTCATCTCCATGCTGAGTTAGCCAAGATTTGTGGGACCTCCTCTTCCATCCAGGGACCAACAGGGCCACTGCCGTTGCCTCAGAGGTTGCCAAGAAAGAGGAGCGGTTGGACCACAGTGGACTCAGGGAGGGTGAGGGTGGAGGAACAGAGGTGCACCCTTCCATTTGTACCTCTCCACAATTCCTATGCCATTCTGTCAAAGTGTGGTTCCTCTATGGAGGCACCCGCAGAGGAGTCCAGGGAGGATGCTGGGAACCTCTACAAGGGAGACCCATAGGAGGGTGGCATGGGCCCCCACAGGGGAAGGAATCAGCTCCTAGTGGGGGACCACATTGTTAGGAAGGTAAAACTGGGGGAGGAAGGTGAGAGGGATGTAAGGTGCCTGCCTGATGCCATGGCTTGGAGGGACAGGGAGCGAATCCTCAGGATCGCAGGAGCAACTGCACAGGGGAGGGAGCTGGATGTCATTGTTCACCTAGGATCAAATGACCTGGCTAAGAAAGGGATCAGAGCAGTGCAGGAAGAGTTTGTGGAGTTGGAGAGGGGCCTTAGACAAGTAGCACCTATGGTAACCTTCTCAGAGGTGCTGCCTGTCTATGGCGTAGGTGAGGCTAGAGTGCTCCACATCATGGGATTCAATTAGTGGTTGAAACACTGGTGCAGAGCTCAGGGATTTGGCTTCACTGGGGACTGGGGGCCCACCTGGAGTGATGCAGGCCTATTTTGGCATGATGGGCTGCATCTGTCCAGGAGGGGAACCAGGATCCTAGGTGATAGGTTTAAATGCTTCATTGGCAAGCATTTAAACTAGCCAAGTGGGGAGACACTGGAAAGGAACAGGGAAATCCTAGCACCCCCCCAAAAGAGTCAGGGTAATAAGTGAGGTAAACACCAAAATAGAGATGTCGAAAAGGAGAAGTGCAGGGGTAAATGGAGAAAGTGACAAAGGCAATAAGGACAGGGATGGGACAAAAAGGATTAAGGCCATCAGGAAATAGAGTTTAATGAGAACCAATGCCCGTAGTCTGGGCAACAAGCTCCCTGAACTGGTGGCCTTGATGGAAGAGGGATGCCTGGATATTGTAGCAGTCACAGAAACATGGTACACAGAGAACCATGACTGGGATGTTAGCATACCAGGGTACATAACCTACAAGAGAGACAGGGAGGAGAGAAGAGGGGGAGGAGTAGCTCTCTATGTAAAGGAAGGGATAAAAGCAACTGAACAAAAGAGTAAACAGGGAGGAGAGGAGGCACTGTGGGTCACCTTAGAGACTGGAAATGGCACCACAGTCCAGACAGGGGTTGTATACAGACCCCATGTCATGGGGAGGGAATGGACAAGGATATGATAGAAGGCATTCTTAGGATGGCAGAGACTGTTGATGGGAGACCTGAATATGCCAGATGTTAACTGGAGCACATTTGCTGCAGCAACATCCAAGAGCAGGACCATTCTCGATGTCCTACAGCTGGCATGCCTCAGATAGCTAGTTTTGGAACCCACTCAAGAAGGAGTAATCTTAGACCTCATACTCTCAAATGGGGACAGTGAGAGGATCTCAGATCTAGAAGTGGGTTGCCATCTGGAAACAAGTGACCATCAAAAAGTGTGGTTTACGATAAACTCAGAAACAGAGTCAAGCCATACAAATGTGAGGATACTGGATTTCAGGAGGTTTGACTTTGGCAAGATGGGAGCGTGCCTTAGAAAAGCACTAGCAAACAGGCTAGAAGGAGGGGTGGAGCAACAATGGGCAAATATCGAAACTGCCATCACAGAGGCAACAAGCCTTTGTGTGAAGCAAATAAACAAATCAAAATGAAAGAAAAGCCATTATGGTTCACAAAATAGGTGGCGGGGAAAGTCAGGGAGAAAAAGATAGCATTCAGGAAGTATAAGGAAACACAGAAGGAGCAGGACAGAGAGCTGTACCAGTTAAGGCAGAAGGAAGCAGGAAGGGAAGTCAGAATAGCAAAGGCCCAAACTGAGCAAAACATAGCCAAGTCAGTTAAGAAGGGGATAACACCTTTTATAGGCACATCAGGGAGCATAGAAAGACAAAGGGAGGGATAGTGAGGCTGAATAGAATGGACGGTGGGTGGGCAGAGATGGACAGTGAAAAAGCAGGGATACTGAATGAATATTTCTGTTCAGTATTCACAAAAGAGGAGGAGGGAGAGGTGCCTAATCCAACTAACAGAAGCACTCTTGATAGGGGTATCGATCCCAGTCCTTTCACAGAAGAAAGGGTTCTGAAAGAACTCCTAACACTGAAGGTGGACAAAGCAATGGGGCCTGATGGAATTCACCCCAGAATTCTAAAAGAACAAAGGGGTGAACTAGTGAAACCACTGACTACCCTTTTTAACAAATCATGGGAGGATGGTGTGGTACCTGAGGACTGGAGGAATGCAGATGTGATTCCCCTTCACAAAAGTGAGACCAAGACAGAGGCAGAAAACTACAGACTTGTCAGTTTGACCTCTGTGGTAGGGTAAGTGATGGAATCACTTCTAAAGGAAAGAATTGTTGAGTACCTAGAGTACAGTGGGGCACAGGACCCAAGGCAACATGGGTTCACAGTGGGAAGGTCATGTTAGATGAATCTAATTGAGTTCTTTGACTGGGTGACCAAAGAAGTAGACCAGGGAGGGGCTGTGGACATGGCCTACCTAGACTTTAGCAAGGCATTTGACACAGTCCTGCACAAAAGATTAATTGTCAAATTAACCAGCCTGGGAGTGGGTCCCAGGGTGATACCCTGGGTAAAACATTGACTGGACAACAGGACACAGAAGCTAATTGTAAATGGAGTCCACTCTGAAGAAAGAGGGGTTATTAGTGGGGTACCGCAGGGTTCAATACTGGGTCCAGTCCTTTCTAATGTCTTTATAAGTGACATTGCAGAGGGACTGGAAGGAAAAGTATGCCTCATTGCAGATGACACAAAGATCTGCAACATGGCTGATACACAAGGAGGCATGGAAAGGATGAGAAGGGACTTGGCAAGGTTGGAGGAATAGTTAGAAGTATGGCAGCTTGGATTCAATGCAAAGAAGTGCAAAATAATGCATCTGGGAAACAAAAACCAGGGGAAGATTACACAGTTGGGGGGGTAGTAACAACAACAAAAATGGAAATGGACCTGGGAGTAATCATATCAGATGACCTTAAGGTTAGCAAGCAATGTGAGAAGGCAGTAGGAAGGGCTGGGGGTATACTGGGATGCATAGGGAGAGGCATCACCAGCAGAAAACAGGAAGTTGTTATCCCTCTGTACAGACAGTTGGTGAGACCCCATCTGGAGTACTGCGTCCAGTTCTGGAGACCCTATGTCCTCAAGAACATAGACAGAACAGAGGCAGTCCAGAGGAGGGCAACTAAAATGATGCAGGGTCTGCAAGAGAAGCCATGCGAGGAGAGACTAAAGGAGCTTAATATGTATACCCTTGAGGAAAGGAGGGAGAGGGGGGACATGATAGAAACTTTTAAGTACCTCAGTGGAATCAATAAAGTCCTAGAGGGTAGCATCTTTCAGTAAAAGAGAAGTGCAAGAACAAGGGGACAAAATATAAAGATAGAGGGGGGTGGTTCAGGGGCAATATGAGGAAGTATTTTTTCACAGAGAGGGTGGTGGATGCATGGAACAGCCTTCCTGAGGAGGTTGTGGGGTCTAAATCTGTGGGAGAATTCAAGAATACATGGGGCAGACATAAGGCAATTCTTGTGGGGGGTAAGAAGAAATAGGCTGTGGGTTAACTAGGATCTGCAGCTTATCCTGTAGGTAGGGAAATGGGCAGACTAGGTGGGCCACATGGTCCTTATCTGCTGTCAAAGTCTATGGTTCTATGTTTCTATGTCAGCAAAACTGAACTGCTGTCATGAGCAGAGTGCTTAGTCATTGGTGTGCACTGCCAAACCCATTGCAATGTCAGCTGTAACTGGATTGACATTGACACACCTCTCATTTCCCATTATTGTCGCAGGACGTTTGGTGCACAAGAGCATCAAACGCAATAAAAGAGTAGACAGAACTAATGGTCCAGTTGTTGATATGGAAAAAGAAATCAAAGACCCTTAGATCCCAATGAATACATTTAACGTGTATTTCTGTTCAGTGATCAGTACCAATAAAAACCTAAAAATGCCATTCAGAACATTAACAGATATATCACATATAGAACCATTCAATATTAAGGACGCTACTAAATTATTAAGAGAACTTAGAGATCAAATGTCGATGTTTTGCAGATGTGCAATAAACCCAGGAATTCAAGTCCCTGTGTCATGATTAGTGTCTCCTGAAAATATCATGCTTTTTGATTTTGTGGCTTTCTTTAAATCAGCATCTGTTAATGTGCTCTGCAGTAGCTGAAAACAGTGAAGGAACTGTGAAGATTTTTCTGTCCCTATCAGTGAGTGATGACATCATTCCTGTCCAGCCTGTTGCTGCAGCAGTGAAGTCCTTAATTGCCTGTAGCAGATGTTGCATTTCCCAGTCAGAGCAATCTATAGGGCTAATTGTCTTTACTCCAAGTGAGCTACTAACCCATCTGGCTTGTGTTTAGATAGATTAGGTTACAATCTATCATTCTGTTCTCATAAAGAGTTGGTCATTTATGTTTCAGTGGGTAACTGAAGTGGTATAAATGAATGTTTGTGAGAAATCTCCTGTCTGTATCACAGCTGTTCCAGCCTGAAGATAACACATAACTTAGGGATGCCCTACCAAAGCACAAATTGACCTTGGGCACAGACAGGTGGATATAGGAGGCACTTCTCAGTGCATACTTACCTAATGCACGTTGGGGTAGACAATCCAACATATATTGTGGCAGTTTCTTAATGATAGCTCTGAATGTCCAGAGGGTGGCGTTTCTCTGTCTTCTATAATGGAGGGATGTCCATCCTGTGGCATTATATAGGGAGCAGTGATGCGTAGTGTACGTAATATTCATGATAAACCTTAATGCTCTATGGTAGAGCGTATCAAGTTTGGAAAGTGCAACAGCAGGGTCCTGACTATATAGGAAGTCAACATAGTCTAGTAGGGAAAGCGGGGCTCTGACTCTATAGGAAGTCAGCATAGTTTAATAGGGAAAGAAAGGTGGTTTGAACCAGTCTTTTCTTGGCATCACTTGTGAGCAGATGCTTAACCCTACAAAAGAGTCCAAGCCTCTGTCTCAGCTTTTTTGTCAGTTGTTCTATATGGTCAGTAAAAGAAAGTCTGTGGTCTATTCATACCCCCTGGTATTTAAACTTGGATACATAATCCAGTGGTTCACCTAGTGGAGTAGTGATCAGCAGTAGCATTCCTAGGGATGCTGGATTACTTACATAAGCACGGGGAGAGAAGAACATTGCCTTCGTTTTTTTGACATTTTGGAGTACTTTCTGGTTTAGAAGCTGTAATTGCAGTTGGTTGAATTCCTGTTGAAGGTGACTATAAGCTGCTTCCTCAGTAGGTCTACTGATATAAAGTACTGTATCATCTGCAACAGATGTATGTTGGCATTTTTGATGCAGGCATCCGTTCTGTTAATGTAAATTGCTAAGAGCAAAGGACCCAGAATAGAGCCCTTCAGTATGCCTCTCAGTAGGGGTTTTAGTGAAGAGAGTTCCCCTTCCACTTTAACCTGCTGGAGCCAACCTACAAGATAATTAGAAAACCATCTCAAGTAGAGGTGGTCCAGGCCAATATTTTGGTGGAAGGAAAGAAACAGGTCGTGGTCAACGGTATCGAATGCCTTGCTTAGATCTAAAAATATTATGCAAGCAAAATCCTTGGCACCCAGTTCACGTTGCCAGTCATTAGTAACCTTAGCAAGTGCCGAAGTGGTGCTATGTTATGGTCTGAAGCCAGATTCTTCAGGTAAGAATTTGAAAACTGCATGCATTACTCGAAGTGTGGTCTCCTTAGTGATATGTACTGGGGCAATATCACCTCCTTCCATCTACTGCTGTTCCCCATGCCTATACATCCTAACATTTTGTCAGTATTTCCCACTCCCTTATTACATGAGGTGTTTGTTTTAGGTTCAAAGATATAACAACCCTTGATCTTCTCCCCCTTTATCTGCTCCACTCATAACCTACACATCCTGTAGCACATTCTCAGATTCTTTGCTCCTATCTGCATGACTTTGAACTTCTTGATATTGATCCTTAGCTGCTATAACATTGACCACCTCTCCAGCCTCTTTAAGTCTTCCTTCATTAGCTTTACTCTATTTTTATGAAGATACGAACATATACAAAAACTTGCCAGCAGAAACAGGTCTTTTGGTGTATCAAGTTTGCTCGTATGTGCAGCTAGCACCCTTATTTTGCAGCTGCCCCACCCCAAACTCACCTACTGGAACTGCTCAGTGTCCTTTACCTAGCCTTCCTTCTGTGCCCTGTCCCATGCCCTTTTGAAACTTCCCACCGACCTGCATGCCACCACCCCCTCTGGCAGAGCGTTCCATTTTGACACAACCCTCTTCATGAAATAATGCTTCTCATCTCCCTCCTGAACCTGCCTCTCTCCAATCTCACCCATTCCCTCTCATGCCCCTTCCCTTCCTCTGCTTAAACAGCCCCTCTGCACCAGATTTGTTGATCCCCTCAAGTATTTAATGGTCTCAATCATGTCCCTCCCTCTTCCCTTCTCTCCTCCAGGGTGAACAAATTCAAGTGACCCAGCCTCTCCTCGTAGGTGCTGCCCTCCATCCCCCATATCATCTTCATCACCCTGTGCTGCACCCCTTCAAGAAGCTTGATGTCCCTCCTCAGGTATGGATGCCAGTATTGCATGCAGTACTCCAACTGCTGCTTGACCAAGGACCCGTAAGGGGGCAGGATCACCTCCTTGACCAAGGACCTGTAAAGGGGCAGGATCACCTCCTTGTACCTGGATAAGGAACCCAGTGTGATGCACCTCAGCATCCTACTGGCCCTAGCCACTGCCCTCCTGCATTGAGCAGAGTTATTCATGCTTCCTGTTACCATGATCCCCAGGTCCTTCTCCTCCTCAGTGACCCTTGACCGCACCTCACCCATACAATAATCCTTCCTCTGGTCCCTTGCCCCAAAGTGCATAACATTGCCCTTCTTTGCATTATATCCCAGCTGCCACCTCGCTGACCACTCCTCAAGCCTTGGGAGGTCATCCTGTAGCCTCTGCCACCCCTCTATGTCATCCACTATATGTCCCATCTTGGTGTTGTCCGCAAACTGACTGATCCTGCTCTCTAACCCTTGTGTTATATCCAATATGAACAGTCCAAACAACACCGGCCTCAGCAGACAGCCCTGTGACACACCACTGGTCACTGTCTTGGGAGACAAGTGTATTCCCCCCACCACCACCCGTTGCAGTCTATTCCCAAGCCAATTCCTGGTCCAGCCAGCTATCTTAGCCCCCACCCCTACGTGTTCCAGCTTTGCCCCCAGTCACCCATGAGGAACTGAGTCAAAGGCCTTGCTGAAGTCCAAATATAGGACATCCACTGCATGGCCCTTGTCCAGTTCACTTTTCACCCAGTAATACTACTGTATCAGGTTGGTCTGGCGTGATATCCCTGAGATGAACCCATGCTGCTGTCCATCCTGGAGATCATTGAGCTCCAGGAATACCAGTGTCTCCTTCAAGATTGATTCCATTAGCTTACCCACGATGGAAGTGAGACTGACAGGTCTGTAGTTGCCAGCTCATCCTTTGGGCCACTCTTGTGGATAGACACCACATGAGCCAACCTCCAGTCCTGTGGTGTGCATCCCGTGTTCAGGGAGGTGTTGAATAGGTTAGTCAGCACTCTGGTCAGCACCTCTGCCATCTCCCTCAACACCCTTGGGCAAATGCCATCAGAACCTGGTGCCTTATCCACCCTAAGGGCCTTCAGACCTTCCAATACTCTGCTTTCTTGAATCACTTTGTCAGTCACCTCCTCCTCCCCCTTCCTACCCCCCTCCTCCCCACCCCTCCAGTTCACAGAGGTAGTGGACCTCCTAGTTCCCTCATGAACACAGAGCAGAAGTATTCATTCAGTACCTCTGCCTGTTCACCCTCCCTCGTCACCTAACCCTCACCCTTTCAAATCTGAACCATCAGGTCATTACACTTCCTTTTTTCCCTCACTTACTTAAAGAATTCCTCCTCCCCCTCCCTTATGCCCTGAGCCAGTCTCAGTTCCTTGGCGGTCTTGGCCTCCCTTACTAACCTGGTCACTTCCTTGGCCCTCTTTGCATACAACTCCTTGTTCTTCCCCTCCCAGTTCTCTTCATTCACCTACACACAACTCTTTTGGCTGTCACCCCCTCCAACACCCTCCTGGTCATTTAGCATGGCACACTGGTCCTAGACATCTTGCTCAGAGTCTTGGTGCATGCTACAGTGGCCTTTCTCAGGCCAGACTTTATGATTTCCCACTTCTGGTGCGCATCCATCTCTGACCTAATTCCCTCAAGGCTCCCCCTCAGTATTTCCCTCATCCTTATAAAGTACACCCATCTGAAGTCCACTACCTTTGTTGTTAACCCCACCATCACCATGCTCATACTTAGCCTGAACCACACTGTAAGGCGATCCCTCGGGGCTAGTGGATCCTCCACCTGTAGCTCCCTCACCATCTTCCCATTTGTTAGAACAAGATCCAATATGTTGCCCGGTTTGGTTGGTTCATCAGCCGTCTGCACCAGATGACTCTCCTGGAACACATCCAGTAGCACTTGTTCTCTGGCGCTAGATGTGGCATGGGTTCCCCAGTCCTCCCCAGATAGACTGAGGTACCTGACAATCACCACCATCCCCTTGCTACACACCCAACGAATTTGATCTGCCAACTCCCTATCCATCTCCTCGCACTGTGCTGGTAGTCTATATACCACCCCTAGCCTCAGTTTCCTACCCTTCTGGTCCAGGAACTGCATCCACAGTGCCTCTGTCCTTCCCTCCTCCCTCTTGTCCCTTGTGCACCTGATCCCATCCTTTACATAAATCACTACCCTTCCTCCCTTCCCCACTCCCCTGTCCTTTCTATACACCCTGTACCCAGGAATGTTTAGATCCCAATCCTGGTGTTGGTTGGCCCATGTCTCTGTGATGGCCACAATTTCCACCTTCTCTATGCTTAAGACAGCCTGAAGCTCAGCTACCTTATTACCCAGGCTCCTTGCATTTAGGGAGACTACCTTCCACCCAGCCCCACATTCTCCTTGCCCTGTGCCCCCTCCATATGACCCTTCCCCCAGAACCCCCTCCTTACAAACCCTATTGTCTTGGAGGGTTAGCTCATACTGTTCCCCTACCTGGTGGACCTGCATACTAGCTGCACACTCACCACCCCCCTTTCATAGTTTAAAATCCCCCTGAACCCTATGTAGTCCTCCAGTTTCTGTTTCAAGGCCCCCTGCCCAACCCTACTCAAGTGCAACCTGTCCACTGCATATTACACTTCCTAGGTCACAGTTTTCCCATGTGTTCCCTCAGCCCCCACCATTCCATATCCTTGTGAGCGACACCACTCCTCCAGTCAGGAATTGAACTCCGCAATCCTGTCCTTCCTTGCTCTGCTCACTCTGGGTACTGGAAGCACTTCTGAAAAGGTCACCAAGCACCCACCCTCCTTGCACAAATTCTCTAGCTCTTCAAATCTCTCCCTAACCACCACCACCTGACTCTCTGACAGGTCATTAGTGCCTATGTGCACCACCACCACGTGAGGTTTTTCCCTTCCTCTCCTGACACGTCTCAGCATGGCCTGCCCTTCCTGTTGTTAAGCCCGGTATGGATTCCACCCTTATCCGACTGTGTCTTTCAACCCTCTAACCACCTGTTCCCCTTAAGTATAGAGTCCCCTAACACCACTACTTCACTCCCCTTCTTTTGCCAGCATCTGCTTGTCACTCCCTTCCCCCTTGAGCATATGTCTTTCCCTGCCCAGCATCACTCAGACCCCCCCCCGCATTTCCTTCCACCCCTTCCAACTTACCACCCTTGCTACTGACCCACTCCCCTTGACTGACGTGGCCTCCGCTCCTCTCCCCAAGTCCAACGCACCATCTATGATTCCCCTGCCTTGCTAAGTGCCCTCCAGCTCTCTCTTTGCTCCCCTCACTGTTCCCCTGCCCTATCTCTCTCTCACCTTCTCCTATCTCTTGAGCCCACCCCCCTCACTACATCAGAACTCCTGACCACAGTATTCTCCCTGCCTTGACTGTCGCCTGCCTCACTTCTGGTAGTACCATCATCTCCCTCTGGTACCGACATCAGGACATAGTACCTGTTACTTAACCCTGTGTCCCTCCTTCCTGCAGTATCATTCCTGCCACCCCAGAGTGGCTTCCGACCCATATTATGCCCTGTGCTCCATCCCACACCCCCTCCCTCCTCTGTCACCTCAAATTCCTAACCTCTGTACACCTGAGGTGGTGCCCCTCTTACCCTAGCTCTGCTGATCCCCACTTTTAACCTTCTTATCTCTCCTGACAACCAGCTGACCTCTGCCTACAGTGCTCCCAGCTTGCGACATATGGGACACTACCGCAGCCTCCACAGTGTGCTCATCCATACGGCTGCCCCACAGCCACTGCATCCCACCACCCTGTCTACCCTGGACCCCCCATTGGTCTCCTGCCTCCTACACAAGTCTCCCCTCCCCTGATACCAACTCCTCCTCCCATGCCACCCCTCTCAGTCTTGCCTTCCTGCATTCACTATATCTCATGAAAGTTCCCACACCACAAACCCCCTCCCCATACTGCCCTCAGCCCTCCCATCATCGTCAGTATACCTCTAGACTTTAACCCCCAAACAGTAGCCCCTACATTAGGAAAGTACCTTCAACTTTGTCCCCTTGAGGACCAACCCCAATGGCAAGAGATTGCCCTTGTCAGTATACTCTTAGACTTTACCCCCAAGGAGTAGCCCCAACAACAGGAATTTAATCTCATTTTGTCCCCTCGAGGAGTATCCCCAAAGACAATACATTGCCCTCAAATGTACCCGCTCAAAGAGTAGCCACAACACGTCACAAGTGAAAACAGCACCATGGACTTAAATTTTTAGGTTAATAGTTACAGTACTTTGAAAATGCTCATTTCACCTACCCCTGGACCTTACTCTTGCTGAGTTTTCAGGCTTTCCAGTCAGGTTGGTCCGAAGGACATCCCAGTAACACTACCCCCTGGACCTCTCTGCTCTCTGCTAGTATGGGCGGGTTAAGTGGCCCATTTAATACTGGTGGTGGTGTGGGAAGGGTAGGTGGGATAAAATCCTCAAGGAAGATTTCTGGTGCTCTTGTTCAGCTCCCTGGTCCCACCTTTAGCTGCCGGTCTGGCTCCTATTCTCCATTGTGGCACCCACTAGTCCACGTTGACTTCTCACAACCCCCTGGCACATGCTGCTACCCCTACGCAGCACCTTGCTCTGATCCGTGCTGCCGGCAGGAAAAGTGAATTTCAGCTGTTTAACTGCATGATTGACTGGGGGAATTTATAGCTCCATCTGCTGTTTTAAATTCCCCGCCTTCTTCTCCAACTGGTTCTGTGGTTACACTCGGGGAGCCTCCTGCTTCCCAATTGGTTCCCTGCTCCTATTCTTTTCAGTGAAGATTTGTGGCTCTCTTCCTCTGCTCCCTGGTCCCTACTTCAGCTGCCCATCTGGCTCCTATCCTCTGGTGTGGCCCCCGCTGGTCCGTGTTTTCTCACACACACCCCTCCGGCTCAAGCTGCTACCACCAAGTGGCACCTGGCTCTGATCCACACTGCAGAGCAGGAACAGTGAATTTCTGCAGTCCCACAGATTTTTGCAGCATCTGCAAAGAAGCACATTTTTTCTTTCATATCTTCACCAATGTCACAAATAAAGATGTTAAACAGCACTGGCCCAGGAGGACTAACCCCTGAGGGCCCCACTAATGATTGCCCTTAACTCCTAAAATTCCATATTGAACGCCAAACTCTGTGGTCTCCTCCCACCCAGTTTACAATCCAGGTAGTTGGTTTCTTGCCTACACCCAGCTCCACCAGTTTCTCAACTGGCCTTCTATGTGGGATAGGTCAAACGCCTTACTAAATGTCCAGGTAGAATACATCCACAACCTGACCTCAGTCAGTCTCCTTTGTTACCAATCAAAGAAGTCAATCAGGTTCATCTGACAAGAGTTACCCTCCACAGAGCCATGCTGCCTACTGTCCTATTACCCATTTACCTCCAGAATCTCGACTAGCCTTTCTGGTTTCTATCATCTTAAGTAGCAGAAGAAAACCTTGTTACCCACTACTCCTGCAGCTATTTTTGAACTCAGAATCAGCTTTCACTTTCCTCACTATTCTGTTTGCCTCCTTCATGTTGTTTATCTCCCTATTTGTATCTGTTTGATGTTCTCTGTATTGTATGAAGTCCACCCTCTTCTTCCTCAGCACTTTTCCTGTATCCCTTGTATAACATACAGGCTTCCATCTCTTCTTGCGCTTCGCCACCTTCCTTGCACAGAGTTTGTGACCTGTTCTAATGCCTCCCTGATTATATTCCACAACTGCTAGTTCTACCACTCCAAACTATCCCTGAGCACTTCTTGTGTCCTGACAAAATCGGCTCTCCTGAAATCCAGTACTCTGGTCCTTGAATTAGTATGAGCAGCCTCCAGCACTATGCTGAACATTACTGACTGATGGTTATGCAAAAGCGTAGTTGGTAACATATCAAGACAATGCAAACCAGGGACAATGCAGGGCATCTGCAACACAGTGATGAAGGGCCCCAGCACTTCATTTGGTTAGGCCTTTGTCAGGGATCCGCATTCTCTGGATATGTTATCAAAGCTATGGGATACCAATCAACCTGAGCTGGGACTGGTTCCTTAAGTGTGCACCTCTATCCTGCTCAGCCTCACAAGATAGTGGCATGGGAGGGGGAGACTGGAGTGGAATCAGTCTGGGTTTAGCTAACAAGAGCAGGGAGTGAGGAATATCAGATAAGGGGTGGTGTATAGTCCACAAGACCAAAAGAAGGACTTGGAGGCTGGAGGAGGAAATCAAGAATGCAGTCACTAAAGTTGATGTGATGTTAATGGGCAACCAAAACTGGCCAGATATGTTTATTTACTTATTTATTTACTTATTTGGATATGAAGTACACACTGAACATCAAAATCCAAGGTCCATATTTTTTTCCACATACATTTTTTCCTCCCGGGTGTGTTGCAGGCAGCTGCTTAGCCCTGCTCCTGCCTTCCTCACCCAGCAACTAACACTCTCTGGCCCCCCAAGCACCATATCCCCCATAGATTGCCCCCTGTGGTGCGTCCAGGGATGGGAGGGCCATCTTCCCTCCAACCTAGACACCCTGCGTACAGTTTTGGTGGGTAGTCGAGCTGGCAACAGCATGGGACGAGAGCAGGCTAGCAAGGCTTCATATAGTCTGTGACTGCCATTTTCCACTGTTTTTTTTCCATCCTCTTGCCAAGGCAGAACCTAAGCATGTGTGTGTGGAGGTGCACACATGCTATGTAGCCATGGTCCCACCCTTCCACATCGCTTGAGCTCTGGCACTGCCACCAGACCTCTACCAGGTGGCAGCCAAAGGGTGAGATGGTGTCCCTCCCCACCTCGGGAGATGAGAGCAGTCCATCAGATGCTTGATCCTCTCTCCCCCCCCCACCAACTCCTGGCGACCTGAACTTGTTCCCGAATTGGGATTGGCCGCATTGTGAGAGTTAAGGTGCATAGCACCTCAGCCCTCTGCGACACTGGGCCAGCTTCACTAAGACCCATTTTTAAGAGTGCCTTGGGACTAGATAAAAAAAAGAAAGAAACAAGACAATACAGTCAAGGCAATCAGTACAATCAGATGCAAGTACAAATTAAATTACAAAACATTCCTTCACCAAACCTTTAAATTTCTCTTTGGTGGTACAGTGTCAGATTGCTAGAAAAGGTATATGATATAGCTGTGTCCTGTCAATGCAGTTGTCATGTGATGATAATTGCTGAAGTACAACAATATAATTTTAATGTTAACAAATTACACTGAAGTACATTTTCACCTGCCTGACCTTGCAGCACACAGAGCTTGGAGCTTTTGCTCCCTGGCCACACAGTTGCCTTCAGCAGACACTGAGCCCTCCATTGTGCAAGGTACAGGAGCACAGGAGCATATTAAAAGAACAATTTCATAGACTTTCCTTCATTAAACAGACCAGACTACATCTCATTACATTTTTATTTCCTTTATGGGTTACTAGTACAGATCGTTCTTTGCTACCTTATTTTTCTCTGTGCATAGCTGCTTTTGCTTGTTATGCAAGTGTTACTTTGAGAGCCTGTGTTTCAGATACTATGCTTTTGCTAGTTGTTCAAGCGTTACTTTTAGAGCCTGTGTTTAGGCACTATGACTGCTTTCTCCAGCATTACTTTAAGAGCCTGTAGTGCTACCTGTGCTGTTTTGCCCTGCTCACTTCATGTTATTTACAGGTTGTATTTAACATAGAAGTGTCCTCACAGCAATCTCTTTGTTATAGCTCTCCAGTTCTGCTCCTCCATTTGTTAGGTACCCTTCTCTGCTGTCCTTTCTTTGCCTGCATTTAGCCTGTTATATTAAACCAGTGAGTTTCACGGCCTCTTACCTGTTGCTGGAGTCTTTATTTCAGGAAGCCATCTCTCCTCCCTGCATAGTTTTCGCACATGCTCAATGTGCATGTCACTCTTCCATCCCCCATTCTCTGGTCCTACTACCCACCCCTTATCTGGCCTTTGTGTATTACTGCAGAAGTTCCCCTATAACACGTTGTCCCTTCTATCCGTTCACTTGCCTGGCCTTGCAGAACACAGAGCACACAGAGCTTGGAGCTCACAGAATCACTCCCTGGGTCACAAAATCGCCCTCAGCAGACACTGAGCCCTCCACTGCACAAGGTACAGGAGCATACTCTGTTAACCCATCGATGCTTTGCATCAACTGCCCCACCCATCCTGGACCCTCTCTTGATTTATAGGTCATCACTGTCATGTGACCTCTCCATCAAATTCATCTCCCCACTTTCCCATTAGCAGGTTATACTCTTTGACATCTAGATGTCACCCTAACACGATATCTCCTCCTCACTAGCCTCCCTGTGCTACCTTCATTAATTACACAAGTGACCACTAGGAGTCACTCTTATGCACTCTTTTCTCTCCTCTCTCCTCTCTCTGATATGTTTCCCCACATTCTTTTGACCCCAATTTTTCCCCATTGCCCTCTCCCGGGATTCAAAACCCCAGACCCTGTTCCCCAAAGTCAGGTACCCTAACCACTATGTTATCTGTGGGGTACAATTTCTCCTGTGCCATTTCTCTACCTTATATTTAATTTTATTTGCTTCCCCTGTTTCTCAGGATGATTTCTACTCTCCCCATCCCCGTTTTCATCAACTGCAATTAATTAGTCTGTCACTATCCACCTCCTCGCTGATGCCTGCTTTTCCTAGCCTACATTATCATAGGACACTTACTATTTCGAATAACACTTATTTTCATTATATTGCTCACACTCCCTTCTGATCTTGCTGATCGCATATCCACACTCTCCCCCACTTTACTACTTTTAACTAACAAACCTCAAGCTACCAGCACTGTACGTGGTACACCAGACCACTCTCCTTGCCCCTCCATCTTGGCCTACCACACTTCTGACCATTTCAGCTCGTTCACCTCCCCCATACCACTCTTCACCTCACTGCCACCCCTCGCAATTGTGTGTAAACCCTCAAAAAGCAGATTACCTATTCATTCTAAGCTGTTTAGGAACATCATCATTCATTGCGTCCTACATCTATTGCCACTCTCTGGCAATATTCACCCTAATCCTGGTCCTGTACAGCAACCACTTGGAAACATGTGCAAAAAGGCCAGTGTTAAGCTAGCATCAATCAACATCCACAGTCTTCTGCCCAAACTCGATCTCCTCCAGACATGTGTCCTGCAGCACAATCCTGATGTCCTTGTAGTGGTTGAAACCTGGCACTTCCCCAAAATCCCTGACACTGCTGTTGCTCTTGGTGGCTACACCCTGTTCAGAGAGGATAGACTGGGCATGAGGGGAGGGTGTGTGCTATTTACTTATCAGACTCACTACAGGGTCAAGTCCTCCTGACAATTGCATTTGATAGCAATGCCCAGGCACTTGCTGTCAAAATTGCAATTGGCACGAGTGGTAAGTCCCTCTTTGTTCTCTCTGTATATATTCCACCAAAGGATACTTGTAGAGGCTTTAGTCTTCTGCTTGACTGCATCTCTAGCCTTGCAAATTGCTTTGAAACAGTAGCTCTTGGTGACTTTAATGTAAACTGGCTTGCCCCTGAAGCTGACCCATTCAAAGACGCACATGCTGCCCTTAACCTCTCCCAATTGGTTAATTACCCCACCAGGCACAACTATAGAATAGGCAACAGCACTCAGTTAGACCTACTTCTTACCAACCATCCTGAAAGTTTTATGGCCACTGAGGTCTTATCTGACTCACTCAGTGACCACTCCCCAGTTATCAGCTTCTGGTCTAACAAGGCCCCTTAACTCCCCCCAAGGCAATTTACCAGCGTGTCCTGAAAAAAGGGCAGCGGCATCAGTTCCTATGTTACCTTCAGCAGTGTGACTGGATGCCTATTTTTTCTGCTGTTAATATTGACTCTGCACTAGAATACTTTATCACCACTTTAAACGAGCCTGTGATATCTTCACCCCTCTCAGAAAAAGGAAATCCAAAGGTGCCTGTAACCCCTGAATCTCCACCTCTCTCCTTAATCAGATGGCTGCTTGAGATCATCTGTGGCATAAAGCCGATGCCACTGGGAACCCCTCTGACTGGGAAAGGTACAAGGCAGCTAGGAACAACTGCACTTGTGCAATTCACCTTGCTAAATTTGATTATTACAAAACTCTGCTTTACTGACACATGGAGTAACAGTAGGAATTTTGAGGAGAACATCAAGAAACTGACTGGCAAGCACCAGCAAAACTCCACCCTCACTTGTCAACATCAACGGGGGTTTCCACCCAGGATCCACAACAAATTGCTGACATCTTTAATAATGCCTTCTCAGACCTGAGAGGAGTCCTTCTCCCTGACTTCTTCTCTAACACCCCCTCAACATCTGGAACCCCTAACAGCTCCCCTAGAGCTATTACCTCTCCCAACTCCCTCCCCTTCTACTTTAGGACAGTCTTAGCCAAAGAGACAAAAAAGTACCTCCTTCATGGTTCTTAACAGATCACGCTACAGCAGTGATTCTCTTGATCTAAAACATCTCCGCCTTGCCCTAGATGCTGTACTGCTACCCCTCACCAAGATTTTCAATCTGTTCCTCTGCCTAGGTCAATTCTCTCTCTTGTGGAAGGCAGCCATAGTTACCCCTGTCTACAAGAGTGGAGACAAGACCTGGCACTCTAACTACCATCCCATCTCTATACTTCCCCCTCTCCAAAGTGCTGGAACGTATCTTTTCTGATCAGTTCTCTGATTATCTGTCCAAATACAACAATCAATATCCGCAGCAACATGGGTTTAGAAAAAATAATAGCACCACTACTGCACTTCTTGAATATACTACATTTATTCACAGAGCACTTGACTGTGGCCACCTAGTTGAGTCCATCAACATTGACCTAACTAAAGAATTTGACACGGTTAACCATTCCCTACTGATTGAGTCTCTCCCCATCCTTGGTCTTTCACATACAGTTATTTCCTGGTTTCAGATCTACTTTGCTGGCAGAACGCAATGGGTGAAAATTAGAGGTAACCTCTCCACCTCCCATCCTGTGCTCTCTGGTGCACCGCAAGGTTCCATTCTTGGCCCCCTTCCTTTTAGTCTCTTCCTCAATTCCTTCCCCCAGGCCTGCCCCAGTCAACTCCTCCTCTATGTGGATGATGCTGTCTTAGTCACAAGCCAGCCAGACCCCTCCCTCCCTCCTTACTAGAGAGTTGCAGCACAGCTTTGCCCTAATTGAGTCCTGGTTTACAGAACACAAGTTAATCCTGAACTATAAAATGATCAAGGTGATGTTATTTGCAAAGTCTCACAACCAGCATAAGTCAGCTCAACTCGCCATCCATAACAACTGTTGTGATACTCTGGAGCAAGTACACGACTTCAGGTACCTAGGCATTACACTTGACAGCACATAATCCTTTAATGACCATATAAACATCATTACTAAAGCTATTAATACTTAAACAGGGCTCCTCTACAGACACCATCACAGCCTTACCCCAGATACACTCTGTCTTGTTGTCAACAGCTCTGTCCTCTCTCTTGTAGACTACAGTATGGGTTAATCATTTATGGAGCAGCTACTGATACTTCACTTAAATGTATTAAGGTTGCCCTCAGTAAGGGCTGCTGATTAGTCTCTGGGGCTCACAGGTACACCCACACCTGCAATCTGTATACCCAAACCTGCTGGCTGAATCTTAGTGGCAGGATCATGTACCAGACCTGCCTACTAGGTAAGAAGATCTGTCTGGGTCTAACCGCTCCAACAACACAATACCATCTTACCCCAGTAACCAATCTTCGAGGGATGAGAAGCTCAACTAGACCTACCTATCAGGCCCCATTCTGTTGGACTAATCAAGTGCAATGGGCCTTTCTCTACAGCGTTCCCACCTGGCTATCTGATTTCCCTCTTGATGTACAAACTTCCTTCAAGTTAGGGCAATTTAAACACAACCTCAGACAGTATCTTCTTTCTTGCAGCCACTGTGACTGCCCAATTTAAGCTACTTCACCCTCATTTATCCTCTCATTTCCTGGTAAAACATCTACCACTCTCCCCACCCCTCCCCTCCTCCCCCCACACCCCACCATAGGTGCCTCTCTCTTGATGTGTTTCCTCTCTACTTCTCCTCACTCTGTAGCTCCTCAACCCTGATTTCCACCTATTCTCCCCCCTCCCTCTTTCCCCTTTTTCACTGCTCCTTTTCATTTGCCCTGGCTGACCCATGTTAACCTAATGACTTCGACAAAGTTATTCTTGACAGCCTATTATCACATACTGATACATTATTGTATTTTATCTCAGCTTTTACTCTGGGATCTATTTTTGGTTCTTATTTGCCAACTTTGGCAAAGTCTGATATAATGACTGCTCTGATTGTTTTTTGTTATGTCCATGTCATGTTTTTGTTACATTGTTATATTTAGCTAATTGTTATGATTTGTTTTGGACATGGAACCTTTGTAAATGAGTCTCTGACTCAAAGGTATGTCAAATTCCAAGACTGTAATAAATAAAACATTGATGTGCAATGAGACATGTAAAGTGTATTAACTTGACTTATCCATGCTGCCCATGGATACAATCTATAATAACCAGTATGAAATAGTATAAATAGAAAGTGGCAGGCACATAAGGATGAAAGTATACATGCCTGTAAAAAAAAGACTATGAAACCTATGAAGACCTGACTGCAAGTTTTCATTAGCTTGTTTCTCCACCCTTAACAATTCAAAGAGCTTGGACTTCTTTTTATGAAAAGTTGGAGTCATTTTCACAAAAAGACTGGATATTGTTTCCCACAGTAAAACTGTGCGTAGTTGTGTATCCAGGAATTTCACACTAGGTTCTACTGTATATACAGTATCATGAATTTCTTCATTTTAAGATGCTGCTATACACTTTAAAATGCATTACTATAGTTTAAATTGAAGCAGTACCTTTAAAAAGGTAAAGAAATGCATGTGTCAAACTGTTCCAAGGAGGTGGACAACACTTTTATTTATTTGTTTTGATAACTGGGTAGGTGCACTGGTGCCAAGGTACCCTTTTGAGGCACAACCTGGTTAATAAAGAGTACAAGTCCCGACAGTGTAACATGTTACAAATATACATAATATGTAATGTAACCTGGTGCAAGAGTATAAACATTCAAATACTGTATGTACAACAGACCAGTAGAGACTGGTAAATTATACAAAGCAAGTACAAACGTCAGATGGTTGAGGATGTTCTTCAGTTTTGCAGAGAAAGCTTTAGGGGTAGAAACTGCTCTGAGGATAGAATAGTGTTTCAGAAAGGTGCTGCTCTGTAGTTGAATGAATTCAGACCCATTCCCATGTACATGAATGGCACTTTTAGTTAGTTGTTTGCAGAGGAGCTTGAAAAGGCATTGTCCACAAGCATCAAATGCTTGGTGGGGTATTGGGGTAAACTGCGATGTAGAATTCTAAACACAGAGTTGGAAAGGGTAACTGGGCTCTGTGTTCAGGTTGTAACAATCAGAGATGTCTGAAGCTGGCACAGCGATCAGACCTCGGCCCCTGGGAGGATGCAAATTTGGCTATACAGTAAAGGGGCAGCGTATATTACAATAAAGCCATATTCAGGAGGCTGGTGAGCAAGATTGGCAGGCAAGGGGTGAGGGTGGGGGAATAACAAATTGGGTGTAAAACTGGCTTGTGACAGGAGTCAAAGAGTGGCTGTAAATGGGGTTCATTCCAGGGAGGAAAAAGTGACAAGTGGAGTACACCAGAGATCAGTACTGGGGCTGATACTCTTTAACATTTATATTGAGGATATTTTGGAGGGACGAAATGGGAAGGAGTGTCTGTTTGCAGATGATACAAAGATCTGCAATAGAGTAGATACACCAAGGGGGTGGGAGCATGAGATAGGACATGTCAAAGCTGGAGGGGTGGTCAGAGAGTTGGCAGCTGAGATTTAATGCCAAAAAGTGTAGAATAATGCAAATAGGGCAAAAGAACCCAAATGCCATGTACACACTAGGAGGGGAGGATGTTGTAACAGAGTAGGAGAGGGATCTGGGGATTATATAAGGGACAACCTTAAGGTGGCAAACCTGTGCAACAAAGCAGTTGGAAAGGCAAGCAGTATGCTGGCATGCATAGGGACAGATATCACAAACAGGAGAAGCAAGGTGGTAATGCCCCCATACAGGTCAATGGTCCGACCCCACCTAGAGTATAGGGTACAGTTTCGGAGACCTCACCTACAAAGGGATATTGATATGGTGGACAGAGTCCAGAGGAGGATGACCAAAATGGTTCATAATATGCATCAGAGGACAAATGAGGAGAGGATGGAGGATCTAGACCTATATCCACCAGAACCCAGGAGAGCGAGGGGTGGATATGATTGAAACTTTTAAATACCTGAAGTTAATTAACAAGGTGAGAGAAGGGAATATATTCAAGATAAAAGACAATCCAAGAACTAGGAGGCACAGCTTGAAGCTGGAAGGTGATCAATTCAGAGGTAATAAGAGAGGGCACTACTTCACTGAAAGGGTGGTGGGTCCTTGGAATGGACTACCGGAGGGGGTGGGTAAGGCATCAACAGTTGGAGGATTCAAGGCTGCATGGGATAACTACATGAGTTTAAACTAGAAAGGGAGGGATAGATTCCCTAATGGGAAAGAGGAGCTCAGAATCTACGGGGGGGTATAGAAGTGGGGTGTAGGATGTTAGAGTCAGGGCTACCTATGGGAAATGAACAAGTGCAGATGAGATGGGCCAGTGGGGTCCTTTTCTGCTGACAAATTTCTATGAGTCTATGATTTGATCAGGGGAAAATGCTGCTTTGAGCGATTCTGATCCTTGTATTAAAGGCCAAATACTTTGATATTCAGAAGTGTAATCCCAGTTTTTGGTGTACAGATCTAACAGTATTAATCATATGATTGCTAGGTGTGAGACAGAGGTCAATGGTAACACATAGGTATTTGAATTCTTTAACTGTTTCTAGCTGAACATTTCCTAAGACTGAGATACTGAAATCTTGAGAGAATCTTTTAGTCTTCAAGCAGAACCGAGTAACATGGCTTTTGTTTTTGGAACATTCAGGACCCATTTTTCATTTAAGAACCATCTTTGCAGGGAATGGAAGTTGTGCCCAAGGTATTTGTTTATAGTTTTGATGTCTTTTCCATGTGCATAAATAATTGTATCATCTGCATAGAGCAGAGTTTTGGCATTTTGCAGATTTTTGGCAGGCTATAAATGAAAATATTAAAAAACAGAGGACCTGGGATAGACCCCTGATGAACACTGCAGGTGATATTATTTGCCCTGGACATGTCTTTATCAACCAAAAATTCTGTGACCTGTTTTGCAAATAGTTAGAGAAGCACATACAGTATTTGTTGACCTCCCAGCCTGAGCTTGGTCAGTTTCTGAACAAGCAAGGCATGGTCCTTAAAATCAAGGGCCTCGGTAAGATCCACAGACAAGGCAGCTGTCAACATGCCTTTTTCCATAGCATTTGCAGACCATTTCCAAGACAATAACCAATGCTGTACAAGTTCCTTGGGTCTTTCTGAATCTCTATTGTTTTTTATAAAGTATGCCTGTACTGTTCTAGGTAAGAAGTGAGCTGATTATGAACTAGCCTCTCCTGTACTTTAGCCAAAGCTGATAGGATGGAAATAAGTCTGTAATTATCCAGAACGTATAGCTTGCCTTTTTGTACAGACCTACAGAGGTCAGTTTACAAACATCAGGAATGTTTTGGCCTCAAAAGATCGGTTGAAAATTTTGGTGATAAGCACAGCAATTTGTGACTCAGCAATTTAAGAAATTTGGGAATTAAAACCATTGCTGCCAGCCAGTTTATCAGCTATTAGGTGCTGCAGCAAGTTACTGACTTCCTTGATAGTGACTTTTGTAAAGTAAAATTGGGGATGACATGGCACTTTATAAGGCATATTGAAATCAAGAGATCACACCTCATCACTCTTGAGGGTGCTGAATTTTTCTAGGTTGCAAAAGTGGTCATTAAACAGAACAGTAACTGATTTTGGGTCTGTGTGCTTGACACCGTTGACTTCAAGGGTTAGAGGGGTGGTAGAAGTTCTGGGGAGTTAATGAAGACCAAAATGTTTTAGGGTCACTCAGGTTGGCTGTTTGCTGCCTCTTGAGGGCTGCACTTTTGGCCATATTAAGATCATATTTGCATTTGTTCCACAAGCATCTGTAAGCAACACAGTCAGAGTAGTAAGATTTCCTAAAGACACCCAAGGCAGTGTCTCTTGCCTTCATTAACTTGAAGGGGCTTTTGGATAACCATTCAGAGTTCAGATTTTTAACTAAGTGTCTGGTGACGTGGGTATGACAGTTGAGTACTATCATGAGTTTGGTGGCTGCATTTTACAATACCAGTAGTATTCTGTTAAGGAAGTATAACAATCTTTTCCTAATTTATTTAAATTTTTTGATGCTAGATAGCCTAGCTGAGATGAAAATATCTAATTTTTAATGAGGTTATGCTCTTACCCAATTATACAGTACAACAGGGTTGACTGAAGCACAGGAAACTTAAGTTACTTGCTCAAGGTCACACTTATTAAGTGGCTCTGGTATGAGTTTACATCCGAGTGTCCTGATTCCCAAGTGTGTGCTCTACCTCAAGATCATGCAGCTGCTGGAATTAATTGCTAAACTATCTGAAGTGCACACACTGTTTTGAATTATATTAGATTGAGTTCTCAACAAGCACTCAACTGGAGAATTTTCTATCTGAGCCCTCAAACAGAGTTCTCAATTGCAAAACATCCTTAATAAAACTAGAAAAGAATGTGTTTATTCTTAGAACAACCAATAGTATCTTCCAATCATTTCCAAAAGTATATTTTATAATGCTTGAAATTATATTTTAAAAACAGTAACATCTGAACTGTTAATTATAGAAACATATTTTTCTAAATAAAAGCTTGCAGCCCAACATACATGTATGGATCCTAGCAATACCGTTCTTCTGTGTCACTATGTAGATTCATGTTGCTATAACATTATTGTTAAAAATAACAGGACTTTACAAATTCATTGAAACATTTTGTGCTTTTTTACATTGCTACATACATTGCTATATCATTATTGTACCAATATCTCAGTGAGGTGGCACACTGAATGTAGACTTGCTTTACAGGTGGGGGAATGTATTTGCCATCTTATCAAGAATATTCATGCATTATGCTATCACTATATTCATGGTTTCACCATTCTCTTTCAATTTTAGTAAGGCCTTGGACTCGGTTCCACGTAGAAGGCTGGTAAAGAAGCTGGACCACATCTGCATAGATAAGGAAGTAGGGAGTTGGGTGAGCAACTGGCTGAAGGGAAAAACACAATGGGTGCAGGTTAATGGAGTGGTATTGATGGAGAATGTAAGTAACTAGTGGAGTGCCTCAGGGGTCAGTGCTGGGGCCCCTACTCTTCAATATGTTCATAGCCAACATTAGTAATGGGTTGGAAGGGAAGATGTGTCTGTTTGCAGATGACACCAAGATCTGCAATAGAGTGGACACCCCAGAAGGAGTCAAGAGCATGGAATCAGACCTAAGGAAACTTGAGGAGTGGTCAGATGCCTGGCAGTTAAAGTTCAATGCCAAAAAGTGCAATGTCATGCTCTTAGGCAAGGGAAACCCCAAGGTGGGATACTACCTGAGAGGGAAGCAGCTGGCATGCACCAACCAGGAGCGAGACCTAGGAGTCATTATATAAGATGACTTAAGGGTGTGGAAGCAATGTGAAAAGGCAGTGCTAAAGACCAGTGGTATGCTGGGCTGCATAGGGAGGGGAATCACAAGTCACAGAAAGGAGGTGGTGCTGACACTTTACAGCGCAATGGCATGCCCCCACCTGGAGTACTGCATACAGTTCTGGAGGCCGCACCTTAGGGAAGACATCAATTGGATTGAGACAGTGCAGAGGAGAGCCACAAAAAATGATTCAGCATCTGCATCAAATGGCATATGAGGATAGGTTGAGGGAGCTCAACATGTACTCCCTGTAGCAGAGGAGGGAGAGGGGGGACATGATTGAGACATTCAAGTATATCAAGGGAATAAATAAGGTAGGGGTACATGAGCTCTGTCAGGAGAAGAAAAGCATCAGAACTAGAGGACACACTATGAGGCTCAAGGGTGGGTAATTTAGGAGCAATGTTAGGAAGTTCTTCTTCACTGAGAGGGTGGTCAACCCATGGAATTGACTGCCTCAGGAAGTGGTGGAGGCCAAAATGATAAACAGGTTCAAAAATGCCTGGGACAGGCACAAAGGTATCATTTTACAGAAAGGCTAGAAGGGGGGATAGTTACCCATAACAGGCAGACTACATGGATCTTGCGGTCCCCTTCTGCCATCAATTTCTATGTTTCTATGATAGATCAGCTTAATTGACACCAAGTTTTTCTTTAAAAACATTTAGTTTCTAGTCTTAATTGTTCCAAAAATATACCATTTTAAAGACATTGGGTAGTATTTTCAAAAGTGCTCAGAAATGACGCTTTTGCATCAAAACATGCAGATCTGTGACAAATAATTGCACCATATTTTCATAGTTCTGTCAAAACTCTCTCTTATACATGTGTCACAATTGAGTCACAGTTGTGTCACATTTGCACTGCAAAATATACTTGAGTCATAGTTGCATCACTTTTGTATCACCAATCTGGATGCAAATGTGGGCACAGTAGATTTGGTGCAATAGTAGCATATCATTCTCACACAGATGCTGCAGCAATTTGTGATGCAAAACTGATGCAAACTGCTGCTGTATCCATTGCAACTCTTTGAAAATACAGGTCATTATCTTTTGAGAGGTCTATCTTTGGAACTGTTGGGGCAAAAAACTTAATATTTTTAAATAAATGCTTGGAGTCCAGCCATTATAAATTAGCTCTGCTGATACATTTTTATGTGTTGCTACTGTTTTATATGTATCAATGCTATTGGAAGAAATACAAAATCACACATACCCCCATAGTGTAAAGTATCATGGGCTGTATATGCACTCACCACAAAATATTATGCTGTTTCAACTTTATGCAGAAATGCATGGTGTCAAAAGGCCTCTCACACAATATATAGAAAAGCTATTTAAACCTGCTTTTTAGTATATTATCTGTACATGTTTTTAGTTGTGACACAGCTAAAAAATTGCAAATACACAGGGTTGATACAATTGTTTGTAAAGTATACTTCATCAATAGTATTTTTGTAATGATACATAAAATTACATGATAGTTGGAAAAAAAAACACTTTTAATGAAATATATTTTTCTACTTTTTTCTGAATTTTGGTACTTCTATACATTACTTAATTAATAACCATGTAGTTTTTGTCTTAATTTTCATTCATCTTAAGACTATAATCATATAACAAACATTCCAATCTCTCCTCAAGCAGTACCAATTCATCCTCGCTTTGCAGGCTTTATCTGCGAAAACATCAGAAGATAATAATGTTGCCAACCAGAAGTTAATATCTGCAGAATATGAATCAGAATTTGTATGAAACACCACAGGATCACCTGTTGAGAACAGCACCTTTAACAAAGCACATGCAGTCTTGTAAACATCTTGACAGGATGCAAGCTAAAGATGGAGGATGCAAATTCAGAAGGGACATGAGGAAGTATTTCTTCACAGGAAGGATGGTGGATGAATGGAATCAGCTGCCACAGGGGCTGGTTAGTGTGCAGACCTTAAACATATTCAAGCAGAGATGGGACAGATATGTGATTGGGGGGACATGGAGGGTAATGGGAAAAGAATACAAGGGGGAAATGGACTAATCATTGAGGGAATCAATTAAGCAGATACAGTCAGATCAGTAGCAGGCTGGCACCTGGACTATGGTAGGCACAGACAGACTGGATGAGCCAATGATCTCTATCTGCCCTTGGTGTCTATATTTCTCTGTTTCAGTTATAGAGTATTTATTCTTTAGATTATATCAGTTGTTGTGACACTCTGAGTTTTTGATTTGCATTGTATGTAAAGTTACAGTAAGTGGATCTCTTTCTATAACTTCCCTACACACACACACACACACACACACACACACACACACACACACACACACACACACACACATCACATACACATTCAGGTTTTTGTGAGCCATTACATTTATTTTATTTCCATAGTTTGTTTTGCATTTTGTAACTGGATTGATTTTTGTATAGAAACCTGCCCGTTTTGCAAGCGTGACCTGGGAAAAACAATATAAGCATAGGAAGCATAAAAGTATAAAAAATATAAAAATGAATGAAAAACAATACTTTCCAAGCATTGCATTGGTTAATGTTAAAGCAATCACACCCATGGGCTGAATTAAGATAAAGTTTTAATAAATATTTGAAATGTAATTTATGAGCAGTATTGCAACAATGATAAAGGAATGGAATTGCAGAGCTTCGCAACATAAAAGGTAGTGTAAGGCCCTGGACACACTGTGGATCTTAAAACAGTTTAAGTGCCTTAAAATGGTTAAAATCTCCCTAGCACTGTTTGCAGACAGACTACAAGCCCCATAAAATGTTTTAACAAAAGTGTTTTTAAACCCTGCTAGATACCTAGTCTTAAAACCATTTTTAAAAATGTTTTGGAGCTAGCATGGTTTTACTCACAGGTCTGTCCAGGAGTAAAAACAGTTTAAGCTGTATTGGTTCAACTAAAACAGTTCTAGCTGCAGTGTGTCCAGGCAAACACAGTTCTTTGTGTTGGACTCAATACAAAATAGTTACAAGGAAAACAGGTTTAACACAAGCAGTGTGGCCACACTAAACCATTGTCAACAAGCATTTGTCAATGCCGAATGTTTGCTTGCTGGCATTGGCATTGGTAGTGTAGGAGTTACAGAGCTGCATAATAGGAGTGGCAGGGAAGTATTGAACTGAAGCCAACCCCATCATCACCCTGCAGATAGTGACAGGCATTGAGGTGTGCCTTTGGGTCATCAGGCATAATGGCCATGCCATTTCACCACACCCTACCATGCAGACACCGACAAGTGTCACGGTGTGCCTTGGGGTCTTTGGCCCTTATGTGCACCCCATTCCATCAGGAAATATTGTGGGATGGGTGTGGTATAGAAGAATGGGGTGAACTTTGGGGCCAAAGAGTCCAAGGCACACCTCAATGCCTCTCAGTGGCTGCAGGGTGTGGGTGGGGGTGGAATGGTATAAGCATTGCAGGTGACAGTCCCAAGTCACAGCCCTGATGCCTGTCATTCTCTACAGGGTGGGGTGTTATGGTCAGAAACCCTAACGCCTCAGGCATGCGTTGGTATTTTCACTCCAAATTTTCAACATGGGTTTTTTGTGACCCCCACCTCATGAACAGTGGCAATATCAGTTTGTTAGCGGAAAGCTGCTTTTGCACAGCGACTATGGCATTTGTCACCACAGGTGCAAAATACATTCTGAACAGGATGTGAAAATGACAGCTGTACTGTTCATGGGGAGGTAAAAATGGAATGTTGAAAATCTGCAGTGAAAATATTAAAAATGGTGAAGTCATGCAACACGCTAGAAACTATACAACGTGCGGCAACCCGTAATGTAATTAGTTTGGGAATTTTTACAGCAGATTGTCAACACAGGCATTTTGGGACCTCGGTCATGAACAGTGCCACTGTGATTTTCTTTATCTGTCCCGAACAATGATTTCCCACAGTGACCACGCATTTCTGTGCTGAAAGTGTGAAAACACATTTCAGCCATGTTGAGAAAAATGACAGCTGTATTTTTCCTAAGGAAGTGTGGAAAAATGCCACTGGTGAAAATCTGGACTGAAAATATTACAAATTCATGAACTTACGAGGGTGTGAGGAAACTGCGCAATGCTCACTCGTAACACAGTCATTTTTAGGAATTTTTTCACCAAATTTTTAACATAGCCATTTTAAGACCTCTGCTCATGAACAGTGTCACTGTGATTTTGTTAATGTGTCCCATACATTGATTTCGCACACCGACTGCGCCATTGTGTGCTACATGGGCAGAAACATGTTTTGGGCAAGATGTGAAAAGTGACAGGTGTACTGTCTCATAAGGAGGTGTGGTAAATGGCAATGTTGAAAATCTGGGTGAAAATATTGAAAATTTTAGACTTATATGTAGTCACGTAGGATCAAGCATAACAAACGTCAAAACAGTCATTTGGAATTTTTTCACCAAATTTTAACATAGCCATTTAACACTTCTGCTCATGAACAGTGTCACTGTGATTTTCTTAATGTGTCTCATACATTGAGTTCACACACCGACCGCGCCATTGTCGCTGTTACGCGCTGGAAACACATTTTGGGTGAGATGTGAAAATGACAGCTGTACTGCTCATAGGGAAGTGTGGTCAAATGGCAATGTTGAAAATCCGGAATGAAAATATTGAAAATTCGTGAACCTACGAGCGTGCATAGGAACAGCGCAACACACGCTCGTAAAACAGTCATTTTTAGGAATTTTTTCACCAAATTTTCAACATAGGCTTTTTGAGAGCCCACCTTATGAACACTGGCACTTTCATTTTGTTAATCTGTCCCAAAAGGTGATTTCATGCAGTGACCGCGAAATCACCCTTCGGGCCCGATTAACGCCATGACAGTGACAGAATTCATGAGGAGGGGCCCCAAAAAACCCCATGTTGAAAATTTGGTGCCAAAATTCCAAAAAATGCCAGAGATATGCAGCAAAGTTGAAAAAACCCTATTCATTACATTATACAGCTTACTGGCATTTCCTCAGTTTGCGGTCAGCTTTGAAGAGTGCAGACGTGTTCCTTGTCCACTGAAGATCATCGCGCTGAGCTCCATAGGTTATTATGGGGTGATGTGGGGGTTTGGGGAGGCAGGGTGCACAGTGGGTGGGCGAGGTGGGAGAGGGTTGAAGACAGCAGCGAGGAAGGCTTTTTCTTTCAGGTTTTTTTATTTGTACTCACGGGATGTTTGCCACGCTGGGGTGGGCTCTCAGCATGGCAGCTGGAAGGCTGTTGGGGGCAGGGGAGCCGATGGGGGATTGGGCACCCCAGTCAGCCATAGGACCTGTTGCCACACTGGGGTGGGCTCCCAGCATGGCATCCAATAGTCTGGGGGGGGAGCAGTAGAGCCAATAGGGGATTGGGCACCCCTGTCAGCCATACAGACTGCAGGGGGGGGACAGTAGAGCTGACAGGGGATTGGGCACCCCTGGTCAGCCATACAGTGTGTGTGTGGGGGAGGTAGGAGCACATAAGCACGCAATGTGCGTGCCCGTGTGTGTGTGGGGGGAGGGGGAGCACTGCTCACTCAAGCGGTGCTCTCCCTTTCAACTGTACGGCACTGCATTTTGGATCATCACACTATGTTTCTTGGACATGCATGCAAGCAAACATAAAAATGGTTACTGAGTAGTGTGGCTGCACTGAAATGGTTTAGCTAAACTGGTTTTAAAAACTGTTTTCAAAAACAGTTCTGTAGTGTGTCCAGGGCCTAAGAGACCTATAACCTTGCACCGTCATTCTAAAAGGCAGTTTGTAAGACTGTCTGTATGGAGCAGGAGTATTATAATCAGGAAAAGAAATAGTTAGAACACATTTACAACAGAAACGGGGCAAGCCCAACAGAGATATTACATAGCATCATGCCAGAGAATTATTTAAGACAACAGTCAAAGAGCAACCAACATACTTCACAGTAAGGGTAACAATGACGTTTTTGAGAATTAGTGGCATGGCAAAGTTATAAGCCTTGTTATGAAGTACTCTGACTCTATCCAGGGCACCCTAACAGACAGCATAATATCTGGGAGCTAGAATCTTAAGGCATGGTCTTTTTGATTGTTCCAAATTCCAGATTAAAGTCAACAAGGGTAGAACCTTTTCTGTTGCTTCCCCCCTTCTTTGGGACAACCTTCCCATAGAGATTCAGTCTGTCCCCTTGGTCCTCAGATACATTTAAATACAAGCTAAAAACCTGGCTCTTTAGGCAGGCTTTTGAGGGTGACAAAATGTCCCTTCTTACTGCACTACCCCAAAATGTATGTATAATTCTGTATGCTGTTACAGTAACTGATTAGTTTATATTATATTTATTATGCCAGTGTTTGTATAACTTTCTGTTTTGTTTTAGTTTGGTTGATATTATTTGTTAATAATATGTTGTTTTTAGTACACCTTGGTTATGAGAAAGGCATATTAAATATCTATTTTTCTATCTATCCGTTTGTCTGTTTTTCTGTCTGTTTATCTATGTTAGACTAAAATGCCATAATTATTAATGAGAAGAAGAACAGACTGAACAACAAGTTTTGTAGTTTCAGCAGTAGCCAAAAGTGCCTCGAGTCAGGTTCTGGTGGATGGGATGCAGGGGTGCTTCCTAATACAGTGAATTAAGGGACCTACCCTTGTGGGAAGGGGGGCATCCTTGACTGGATGCTGTCAAATAGAGTCTTCATCAGGAATATCAGGGTGGGGTACCACTTATCGCTATTTGTAGCCTGCCAAATCTCAACACCAATAACATGTGTCAAAACCACACCAAAGATACTGGTCCTGAACATATCTGAACGAAAGCTGCCAGTTTCCACATTTGCCTACATTTACATTACAGATAGGGTGCTGAAGGAGTTTGTGCAGTCCCTAGTAGCACCAATGGTTAACCTTTTTATCTGCTTCCTGGAAATGGGGTTAAAAAAGAGCTGCAATGCTACACATATAGACAATAAATTACATAGAACCATAATGAAACCAGAAATTATCTTTCCACATTCCTGCATGCCTGGCATATGATGTCAATGGATATTTAACATCACAACTTTGCTTATTGTATTTCTGTTGCAGGGTTGTGGGTTAGGATGCCACTTAACACACCATATGTGGTACAGCACATAGCAGTGTGGATTTATTTTGATACAACAGTATAAAAATAAGAAATAAAAATAATAAACTCAGAAACAAAAGAAAATAAACAATAGCATAATGATATTTCCAGACAAACAAATCACCTTCTTTCAGATTTCAACACACTGTATCAGCTTTTCTGCTACATTTTGCCAGGTACCTGTTTTAGCTCATAGATCCTCCTCTTGCCTTAGCCTCAAGCAAGTGAGACTAACATTCAGCTAATCTGCTAGTATCTGAATCCTCAGGGTTTATATACCCTTCTCATTTAGCAGAAATGTTGCCCCTTTTTGTTCAATTAAACTTTTCATAGCTCTCTAAGGCTCACAACCATGCCTATATAGAATATAATAGATTGTTCCTAAGCCTGGGTAATAGAGTCTTTAGTGTTTATCAAACACCACAAATACATTGAGCTGGCCAGTTTTATTGCAGTTATATACATAACGTCCCCTATAAATATAAGCTCCTCCCACTGGCCAAAAATGATTTGAAAAAAAATGTCAGTATAAATATGAGCCACTAGGGGCAGTTGTCACCCTATAAGATACAGTCCAGAGGAGCACTCCTGTAGATCGGTCAACATTTTACTTGTAACCTTTGTTTGTACAGTATCCTTTGGCAATTTATAAAGGTTTCTATGTTTCCCCTGAAAACATTCATGAGGGTTCAATGTACGGGACTCAGAATATCTGCAGAGACAGGTAATGTCTCTTTCTTCTTTCTTTTACAAACTGAATACTTTCATTTTATCAGCCCCCTTTTTTATTTGTATTTATGTCTTTTATTTTACTGAGGGACTCAGGGCACTAATTTCTCCTGTAGGGATGATTCTGTCCCTTTTTGCACAGTCTTAGGGGCTTGGTTATTTATTTGTAGCGAAGCGGCTTACTAATAGAAAGTAAAAGTTGCAGCTGCTGTGCTGGAACTGCACCACAGCATTTTCAAGGAAGAGAGAGAGACAGCAAGCAGCGAAAGCGCTATTTTTCTTTTTTAACATTTAACATCTCTCTCTCTCTCTCTCTCCTCTCATAGTCAGATCCTCTTTCTTTTATTTATGACTCAAAGGATCTCCTGAAAAAAGCATATGGGATCTTGGAGAATCACAGAGTGGTAGGCAGCAATACAAGCAAAAGTGAGAAGCTGCTCCATGACAAACACTTTTCTCCAGTCTGGAAATGCAGATTTTTCCTACAGAGTGGTTTTAAAGTGAAAGAAAGTGTAGCCACTCCATTTGACTGCTTTACTGGCTGAAAGATGTAGTTACTTAGCCAGCTAGACAGAATTCCTTCCTTTAAATAGTTATTGAAAAGGAAACAAAATAAATGGAAACCTTTAGTTACGGAGTGGCGGGTGGCACTGAAAGGGAAAGTGTAGGCCACTATGTATTTGACAAGATGTTTACTACTATTTTTGTGTCACTCCAGACAGTATTTTTTTGTTAGGACGCAAGCCTGATATAAAGATCTGAATTTAATGAAAGAACCCCTCTACTTTATTTAAATTATACAGATGCTACAATAAAATTATGCAGAGCACTTTGCTAAATAACAAATAGAATAATAGATAGGTTCTGGCGTATTACAAAGCAGTATATCCATCAAGAGGTTCTGGGGACATAAGAAACCTCAAGATCAAAGCTCGAGAGGTTTCTTGTGTCCCCAGAACCTCAAGATGGAATTTCTGACTTGAAACACCAGAAACTATTTGTTATTTTTTGTAATATATGGATGCGAGGAATTTTCAAGTTCTTACTTGTGCTGCTGCGGTCTGCAGAGTTCATCAGACTCTGAGTGTTGTTCCTTGCTCCTCATTTGCACCCCCCAGCTCTCGGTCTGTTCCCGCTTCTTCCTCTCACAGAAAATAAAAAACAATACATGGTTCATACAGTAGTCGCATCCGCTAGTCCTAACAATAGTATTACGGGGACCGGAAGCATAATATTATTGGACCAGAAGTATAGTATTACGAGGACTGGAAATATACTATTACAGGACTAACTAATATATTACAAGGATTTTTTTGTATGCTTTTTGGGGTATTATTTTAAGAATCCATATATTACATTACAATAATCCTAGCTGCTCTGCATTTTAAACAGACACTCTGTATGTTTGTATCCAATTTTATTCTGGCTTTCCAAAGGTCACTATATCAAATAAAACTACCCCACCATACTGTAAGTAGTAACAGTCTATGATTTCTTAAGCATTCTATAATTGTGCATATACAAGCACCTATACCATTTAAAGGTTTGCACATCAGTTCTTTCTCTGTAAGCATTTTGCACTTTAATCATTTTCGTCAGGCACTGTTTTTTATAAATAGCCAGCCAGCATGCTGGACATTATATAACACATACTGTATATACTGCTCAGTGCTTTACTTTCTTGATGCATGGCTCTGGGAGGCCATGGTGAGGGATGGATATAATGAAAGGGAATAAAGAAAGTCATAAAAAGATTCAGAGAGTAATAGATAAGGCTGTCATAGGTGGCCAACCTACATCAGTGGGGGAAAGCATTAAAATATAGGAAGACACTGTTGTGCAACAGATTTAAAGATTAGAACAAAAATAAAGATAGTAAAGACATTCCGCCACCCTTGCATTCCTACAAGTAGACTGCAGTTCTACCACAATTTCTGACTTTCAGTTCCAGTTGCCAACATTAGTCCCCAAAAGAGTTAATTTCATATTATGATCTGGATCTCTTTCCTGCAACAATTTCAACAATTGAAGTGCACTATTCTTCAAGAAATGTCCGAGATCAAGCCATGATAGCATGCAAGAGCTTGCACTTTAAAAACAATATGCACTGCAGCCCAATTTTTTCTAAAGATATGAGAGAACAGAACACATAATAATAAATGAATTTCAAACAGTTATTCAGTTCCCTGTCAGAACACTCGCTTCTATCACCAATGATTTATATTAATATTTGTCACATACCGTGGGGGTAGGGGCAATCGGTACTGGAACAAATGTAGATTATAGCATAACAAATATATGCAGACTGATGCCTGTGTGTTTCCCAGTTAGTCAATATAAATGGAATCAAAATTATATTTTCATAGTTTATGTATGTTATGATACCTCATGTCTAACATGGGGCTTGGAGGTAGAGAAAATGCTCAAAACAAATATGTATTGATATTTGTGGAATTATATTTATTCCACTTCACATAGTGAACACGTAACCATTATGTACATCTACTCACTTCACTGCATAAAGATAATGCTGTAGGAATCAGAAATGTTTATTTAAGAAAGCCTCACCAGAGTTCTAAGTTGAATGAAGTTAAAGTTGGGGGGATAAAATGTGGGGCCAAGACTGACTAGCCATTCCCATCTCAAATCTCTCTATTTCTAATTCTAAATCTAACTGGCACTGAAAAGTCTTTATAAAAATGGCACTATGTCCAGACAGTCATTAAGACCTAAGGCATAACTTTTCAACCCCAATGTAACTACCTAGAATCCTTCCTGTTTCAAGAATTTATTGTCATAAGATCCCCATCTCTCTAGGGGTGCAACCTTTCTGATTCCCATGTGATGGGTTGCAAGTCAGGATGTCATAAATGGCCTGAGCATGTCATTAATAAAAACTTATGAGCTCAGCACATGGTGTAAGTGCTGAGATAGTCAATATTAGTAGTTAAACTGCATGGGCAGAATTCACAAAACAGATGTGCCAAGCGCAGCTCAGATCGCGGCGCTGCGACAGTCAAAATACCAGAGGCTGATTCAGGAACAGGAGAAAGTGTCAGTGCAAATGAGATGCCCTGTGCTGAAAGACATGTGCCACATGTGCAACATATTGACATGTGGCGCATATACAGGGGACGTACTCATGCATGCACAGGGCATCCCGATTCACAGAGCATAACCAGGGTGAATCAATGGAGCAAATCCAAGATGCCCCAAAGAAAGATAAGTACAAAAGAAGGAGACTTAAGTTCAGCACACCAGCAGACCATCAATGGAATGACAACAGCAGCACACAGCCACAGTAAGAGGGGTAGTGGAACCAGACAGAAGGAGAGGCACAGGCAGGCAAACTATCAGCAACAACACCGGGCAGCAAGCTACACCAAAGGGCCACAGCAACAGAGGGGATGAACCCGGCAGCAGTTGCCATTGCTGGTGCCCTAATGAGGAGGAAGAGGCAGGCCACCAGAAGGAACTGTAGGTGGCCAGCCCCACGGCTGTACCATGCCTGGCTGTCCTTCGAGCAGCTGACAGAGGTGGAGACAGTCGAGCAATACCGCCTCACCAGGGCCATGCTGAGGCAGTTATGTGAGCTGTGCCATGAAGTGATGCAGACACCCACCACACGAGGTCATGCCATCTCGGTGGAGACCAAGGTGACAATGGTCATGTGCCTGTTCACCACGGGAACCTTCCAATGGCCTACTGGGGACACCACTGGCATATCACAGGCCTCGACATCCCGCCTCCTCACACAGTTCCTCACTGCACTGCTACCGCACACTTCAGAATACATCATATTCCTCAGCACGCAGGCAGAGTGGACAGAAGCCATGCAGGGGTTCCACAGGGTGGCATGCATACCAGGTGTCATAGGGGCTATTGACTGCACCCATGTGGCAATCCGCGCATCACCTGGTGAGGAGGGCATCACATATGTGAATCAAAAGGGGTACCATTCAGTGACCTGCCAGGTGGTGTGCGATGCCACGGGGTGCATCACCAATGTCTGCGCCACACACCCTGGGAGTACACATGATGCATAGAGGGACATCCAAAGTGGACACCTGTTAGGTACATGTGACTGAGTGCCAGCAGCACAGGGTGGCACAATGTCCAGGACACATGGGCTGGGCTGTGGGTGGGCAGTCTCAGGCATGAGGGCACTGAGACAGCAGGGGTGTGGAAGGGTGCATAAGTGGATGCAGGGTGGCATGAGACTGATGTGCACCACAAGATGGATGGGGGAAGGCAGGGGCAGCCAGGGCAGGGATGCAGGACCACCAGGCATGCGGCTGCATGGGCAGTGGAGCAGGATGGGGCACACAACACAGAGGGTGTGATGGGGTCAGGGCACACGCCACAGTGTAACACCATGTATTAATGGAGACATGTCCACCCCCACAGGTGACACCGCATATCCATTGTAGCCCTGGCTCCTCACCCCCATCCAACGACCTGGAACAGTGGCAGAAGAATGCTACAATGAGGCACACATCGCGACACGTGCCATTATTGAGCGTGTCTTCAGCGTGCTGAAGATGTGTTTCCGGTCCCTGTGTCAGTCAAGTGGTGCCCTACAGTACAGCTCTGAGAAGTCCTGTGGCATATTCCTGGCCTGTTGTATGCTACACAACATGGCCCATGACCATGGGATACCTGTCGAGGCCAGTGAGGGCAACAATTCCGGGGAGGAGGAGGGGGTGGTGGAGGGTGTGCCAAGGGCACACCCTGGGGACCATGAAGAAGAAGGCGGGCATGGGCGCAGGGATCCCAGGCTCATGGCAAGGGCACGGGCAAACCGCACATGAGTGGTGGAGGAACACTTTGGGACACGCAGGTGAGTACGCAGGTTGGTACATGTGCCGGTGTGAGCACCACAGTGTAGGGACAGCATGACGGAGGAATGATGGGCACCATATGCCACACAGGGGAGCACTTGCAGGTGTATGCACATGGTGGGGGACATACACACTCACACACAGGCACCATGCATGCACCATCCCAGAACCACACAGGCCATGCCCACACTGTCACAGGTCAGTGTCCACTGTGGCCATCACATGGGCACTGCAGGCACCGTAACACACTCATCATTCCCATGACACATGGCACAACAGTGGTACACAAAAACACTCCAGAAAACTTGCACAGGCAGCACAGGGGGGTGCCAGGGCAACCATATAGCTGATGACTGCCACGCACAGTGGCACTGGCACCACCCGCAGGGCAGCCAGTATGCATGGGCATGCCACCTGCCACCACAGGTCCCTGGGTATGGACATCACAGGGCTGCCCCACGACCACCACAGACACATGGGCGGCCTCTACCATGGCCGCTGGTGATGGGGATGACACCACCGGCCACAGGGGGTGTCCCCAGGGACCCCTCAGGGGTGCTGCACTGAGACCATGAATGGGTGCTCAGTGGGGTGACTGTCCTACACTCACCAGCTGAGCCATGACCAGTGGGAGTGGAAGCCAGTGGCCATGGGGTCAGCAGCAGGGGGCCCACCTAGCCTCACCATTGGGGTGTCCAGGATGTGCTCCTGGGCATCCAGCTGGATGCACATTGTCCACGGAGTGCTGTGGATGTAGCCACTGCCTCTGCAGCAGCTACGATCCACTCCATGGCTGTGGTCATGCCCACACGCATGAGGCATGTCTCAGCTAGCATCTGAGCATGCCACACCACCGTGGACTCATGTACCTGGACCATGATAGCCCTGTGGCTCCGGAACTCCACTCGGAGTGCCTCCTGACTGTCCACAGTTGCCAGCAACAGGTCAAGGTAGACACCCATGTCATCGGCAGGTGATGCGGCATGGTGGCGGTGCTGAAGTACTGGGGATGGATCAGCCTCACCAGGGTCATCCATGGGTGGTGGATGCACCCTGGCAGGCTATGCTGTTTGTGTGTCTGGGCTGGGCACAGCCACTTGCTGTCCATGTATGTCATCCACTGGGCCCACTGTAGCAGGTGAGTGCACACTGGCGCCCCGCCTGGATGCCACCGACGCCACCAGCACTGCGCTGGGCAGTGGTATAGGGGGCACGGCACACACAGCCCCAGGCAGCTGTGCCACCACTGCACCGGTGTCCAGCAAGGTGGGAATGCCATTGGCACCCAGGGTCCAGTGCACTGGCATCCCCGTGCCATGTGCACCACCATCGACCATGGCAGTGGTGCTGCTGACAGTGGAACATGTGTCGGTGCCAATGCCCTCACCCTGCAAGCCACTGGAGAGCACGATGAGTGTGTCCGCTATGTCCACCACCTCATCCAGGATAGCATCAGACAACCCAGCCAGGCCCCCCAACCATACGATGTACCCGCCTTCAGTACCTCCAACACTGGTGGAGGGAGCCGCAGGGCCCTCTGCCACAGGGACCATGACTGGTGGTGTGTGAAGCGTGGATGTTGCAGGTGCAGACATGCCCACGTTAGTGTCATTTGCCCCATGGAGTGTTCCCACATCATCACCCATGGGGGCTTCACAGTCGGCCATGGCCATGCCCTGGAGTCACGATGGAGCTGTGGAAGACAGAAAGGAAAACATGGTTAATGCACAGGATGCACATGACACACAGTACAGTCAGCCACACACTGCCGGGTACTCACGCCTGTCTATGGCAGGGCCTGGATAGGATGCACAGCTACTCACCATGCTGTGATGGGCTGCCCATCTGGAAGCCACCCCCTCGGATGCCATGCATGGCTGTCCCCGACACACTGGTGGCCAGGAGGGCCTCGTTGGGGCTGAGGTGTGCCACCAAGTTGGGTCTGCCCCCGTCCACCACAGGGATGCCTGGATGCTGGCCACCCTCTCCTTGGCCATCAGTCGGCTGTCATTCCAATGCTTATGACACTCCTGCACCGTTCGGTTGAATGGTGTCACCGCATTCACGTGCCGGGTCACCTCCTCCCAGCCCTCTGCATGCACCGTCCTGCTTCCACCCCTGCCAGTAAGTAGGTGGCATGCCTCAATGAGTGCCCTCTCCTCATCCTTTGTGAAGTTTGGTCACTGCCTGGTGGCAGCACCTGCCTCTTCAGACATGTTGAACACTGTGGGGAGAAGCAACCTGGTGTCAGACCTGACCGTTTGTACACATGGACCCACACCCATCTCCCACTGTCTGCAGCCTCACCATGGTCTGTGATGCTAGTGGCGTGTGCCGTGGTCAGCATGTGGGCAGCCAAGCACATATGGACAGGCACCATGGTTTGTGGTCCATGTGGGATGGCACACATGCCACAGATGACACCCAGGCCAAGGTTGGAGTACTGTGTAGCTGCCACAGGGTGTGTGACACCAACTCGTCTGCCATGGGTATGTCCCAATACCCCTGCAGCATGTGTTCCACCACTATGGTGCCACATCATACTTGGGTGCCATCCCTGCGATGGCTGCAGGGTGGAGGGGGACTGCCATGTGGTGGCACGCACTGTTAGGGTGGCATCAGTGTGTGTTGGCAGTGGTGACACTGTGCCTGCACAGGTGTTGCACTGTGTGACATACCTACCTGTGGCATGGCACTGCATCCACCTCATAGTGCAGTCCAACCCCTGTCATACGTCCCATCCCTGTGTCCCTGTGTACATTGTGCAGTCCTCTGTATACTTTGCACCCCCCTGTCCCACATTGGACCACCTCAGTGCACTGCCAACCGCACCACAGATTGGCAACAGTGCTCCGTACATGCCATGCTGTGTGTGTCCTGGTCATCTGCTGTGGACTTGGCAGGGTCCAGTCCATTGTCGCCCTGTGGATACATCTCTGCAGTTGTACAACATGGTTTGCCGTGGGTGCCACCTAATGGATGTCTGGTCCCACATGCGGTGTACAGGGATCCTATCAGTTGTGCACGCTCCAATGCAGGCACACCAGTGTGTGCTTTAGCCCTGTAAACATGGCTGTATGCTCACCCTGTAGGCACTGACTCCTCTCAGTGTCCTGGAGTCAGCCTGCTGAATTGGCAGCATTTATGGCTCAGGGCATGCAAATGAGGCCTGAGCATCTGTTCATGAGATGCTAATTGGCTGAGTTGCCCGTGCATGGTTGATGAGGCTGTTTGGGATGCATTCTCTCTGAACAGCATAATTGCTCCCAGCTCATCTCACTTTGCTCGGAGCATCTGTGTGATGCACCAATTACCATACAGTGCATTCCCTGTGCATGCATGGCCTGGGTGGTGCATCTGCATGACTTGGGGGCATGTTACACAGTGCATTCGTCGTGCATGTGTGCTGTCCAAGTGGTACGGTGCATCTCCCATGATGTGCCGTTCCACAGCTGTCCGGTGTGCCATGGCACAGCTGATGATCACTGTGCCATGTTCCATATCACGCAGCGTGTCTCACCATGCACTGCCCATGCAGCACTGATCCAGCACTCCCCATGGATCATACATTATGCGTGGTACACGTTCATGGTGTATGCCATCCACAACATGGTGCATGCACATGCACTACGCATGTGCGAACATGTCCTGGACGTGCAGCACCATTGCGTGGTGGTGTGCACATGTGCCGGCATGTCACCAGCGGCCATTCACGCTTCATGTTTAGTGCGCACTGTGCTGCATGTGCTTCACTGTTTCACACAGTTCACAACATTCAGTAGACAGCACATTTCCTGTTTGCACCATGCCACTGTTTGAGCATAGTGTAGGATGCCTAGGGCTGGGAGAATGGTGCCTAGGGCCATGAACTGGTCACAGTTGGAGCTGCTACATCTTGTAGCACAGGTCATTGCTGTGAAGGGCTGCCTGTTTGGACAGGAGGACCTCCATGTGCCCAGGCCCAGGTGTGGGCCACCATTGCATTGCTGATTGTGTTCTGTACTGGGATGCCATGCACAGGGGAGCAATGCAGGCATCATTATGATGACCTCCAGAGGTGGGAACTGGAGGGCTTGCATGGCTGTGGCTCCATGCATGCAGGGGCACACTGCCACATCCAGATAGGTGTTCTTTGGCTGTATCCTTGTGTGGCACATGCTGGGTATGTATATCACTGCCCTCATGGTGCTCCCGTACTGCATTGCCCAGGTGCCGGGGGGCCGGGCATGGCTGTGTGTGCCTGCTAACACCGGGTGCTTCACAGCCTGGCATCACTGTCTGCTGCATGGCTACATGCTGGCGGGGAGGCTGAGACACTGCATCTTGCACAGTGGCGGTGTTTGCTCATGGTGCTGTTTGTTGTGTTTTGCAGGACCAGGGGCCAGGCAGCATGCTGCGGACACAGCTGATGAGCATTGTTGGCGATACTTGGGTGCCAGGCCTAGCGCCCTGCTGGGGGCAGGAGAGTACCGCTTTCCATGTTTGCAATCTTGCTGGTTCTGTGCGGTTGGTGGAGGGTAGGGCTGTGTTCCACATTCTGGCCCTCAGTGTGTGTTCCTTCTGTCATTTGCTGTAGGTGTTCTGGCTCATCGTGCTGTTCCGGGTGGTGGTGGTGGTGGTGGTGATGCTGCGCCAGTAGATGTGGACTGGAGGATCCGTGTGGCCATCCAGGCAGCCCTGCGCCCTCTCTCACAGACTGTTCAGTGCCTGTCAACTGCCTTGCAGGGCGTCATGCTGTGCCTTCCGGTCTGTGCCAGGGTGGTGCATGGCAGGTCATGGTGCCACTAGTGTCCCCCTCCACTTTCTGGGGGACATACCGTGTAGATAGTTGCCCTACCCTGTCCCCTGTTTCTGTCCCTTTCCTGTTCTCCTTCCCTTCCCTGCTCCCCCTCTTCCCCGTTTGTTGCTGCTGTTGTTGTTCCTTTTATGACTTTTTGGTTTGTACAGTTTATATGCCTATTACCTTTTATAAACACGTTTTACTCTACACTTGTGTCCATGGGTCTGTTTGTTCCAGCTCTGTGGTTGCTCCTCCTGCCCTGCTGTTTTGCTGCAGTTTTTCTTCTGGCTCCCCTGTGTGGCTGCAGGGCATCCTGCCTGCCCTGGCACATCACTGGTTGCACTGGCACATCTGCAGTTGCGCCGTTGTGTCCTGTGGCAATTCACAGTGGTGTTGCGCTTGGCACTTGTTACGGTACATGCCTCTGTGAATGGCTCTGTGTGGGCTCAGTACATCTGAGTTGTGCCAGGCGCATCTTCTTTGTGAATCCTGCCCCATGAGTCCAGTATGCATATGTAAAAATGTAAATACGGGAACATTTAAGCTTTAGACAATTATATTAACAAAGCTATCTTGTTTGGGCAGGCTGGGGTTACCTTGCCTACCAAGCAAAGAAGTTACCACATAAGCCATTTATGAGGCCATGTATTTTTTTAACTTATGCAGCGACAGTCTGTTTGTCCAAAAATATATATATATATATATATATATATATATATATATATATCACACATACATATCGGCTAAGTTGTTATCAAAGTTGTCATGCAGTTGGGTACAGTGATGCCTTGATGTTCCTCCAGCGCTGATCCTACCAGCATTGTAAGTATAATTCATATACTATTTGGTAGTAGCCAAGGTGGCAGAATACTGTATCTCAAGCTACAGATATAAAATGTATTGATATTTTGTATTTGAGTGTTTAACTATATAGTGGCTTAGGGAAAAGCTAAAGAATGCTATATAGATGTCTATTTTTGCTTTGTACAACCCTGTGAAATACATTTGGATTTTGTCAAAATTTTATAACTGCCTACAAGAACTTTTATTGCTAATTTTATAATTGTAAGTAATCCCTCAGATATAAATTATAATTATAACAAATCCAACACCATGATGGATAGAGTCATTTCTGCAGTTCATCAGATGTTCAGCAAGAATATATTCAGAATTACCCTGTTCCATTGATGTAACACGCTCTTCGATATGGAGCTTGAATGCTCTCTTAGTTATACCCACGCAGTATACCCCAGCACTTCAGGTGGTGAGGTATACCATGTGGGTAGAATTACAGTTGATGAACTGTCTAATGTGCATCTCCTTTCCAGGAATATTTAGTGCTATGAATGGCATGGCAGTATTTACAATTACCACAAGTAAAACATCCCTGTGGTAGGGAAGGTAACCAATTACCCTCGCCACCTGATGGTGGTTCTCATGGTTGCAGGCTGTGGACCAATTGGTCCTTCAATGTCTTGTCCCTGTTTCTGGCCATCTTTGGTGAACCCCCCCCCCCAACAGATTTCTGCCAATTGAGGTTCTGTTCCCAAGATGAACCAGTTGTGTCTGACACCATCCAACTCCCTTGCATCCTTTGAAAAAGAAGTCACAAAGTTAACTTTCTCCCTTATATCAATCTTTTTCTTGTAGCATTATGTTTTTCCAGTAGTTGCTCCCTGATGGTTCTAGCAGCTCAGTCTCTTTCCTTTTGGATTGATGCAGCACAACACCCTCATTCTCTGAATCTTGACACCATTTCCCTTTCCCATGTACCATAATTGTGACCTGTGTTTCAGTTATGTTTGATACATAATTGTGGTATACGGACACAGTCCATAGTGTGGTGCACAGTTTCTTTTCCAACCAGATCCATTTCAGTACCAGCTGATATAGTTTCCATTATCTTAAGATCCAGAAAAATAACACTCGCATGACTCTTATAACTGCTTTGAGTACTAAACCTGAGATTATTATTGGTTGAGTGAAGAGGATTAACAAACTCTTTTATTTTAAGTTCTGTGCCACGCCCAATAAAGAGGTCTTCAATAAACCTTTTGTATGGTATATTTTGCCAAAAAACTGATTTTACCTTTGGTCAAAAAATATTCTGATTTTCCCAATGTGCTATATAAAGGTTGGCTATAGCAGGGCAAATGTCACCTCCATAGAATTCCTTTTTTCTGTAGGAAGCATTTATAGTACCTTGAAATGTAAATGCATTATATTCTAGTACTTTCTGTGTCAGTTCTAGCAGGAATTCTATGTGATTTTTATCATGTGTGCAAGTACTCTCCTCCCACTAATTTTATGCCATGTTAGATATCTCTCTAGTTCAACTCCACCAAAACTAATTCCCTGCTGGGCCACCCAGACATGAAGAAATGGACCTCAGATTTCAGTTCCCCCAATGGGGTATAGTCTGGTATGTATTTATTTGTTTGTACATTCTGAATTACACCTTTGAGCACAAGTGCTCATTTGCAAAGGTTTCATATTATAGGAAGATTGCAGAGTAAACAAATAATTCAAAATGACATAACAATTAAGACATACTCTTGTATGGTACCATACCTCAAAGTCCATGGTGACCAGCAGCAAGTAATAACTTAAGTCCAGATTTTCCAGCGGTCTTAAAATATCTGTGGTGTCCAGTAGATATGCTCTAACAGTTGCCACCTGCACTCTCAGAAAGGAACTGTAGCCACACGTGGTCTCAGAGAGGAACCTATATGCTGAGACAAGGGCCCTATGCTTGAAATTATAAGTCTGCCAGAGGGAGCTGTTAGGGAGTTATGAATTTTGGTGAGCACATGAATCATGGTCCTAACAGGATACTCTAGCATTAGAAAATCACATTCTGCCTTATGGCTGACATTATCTACAAAAGCATTCTCAATCAGATTGCCAGTTTTTTTTTTATTTGCCCTTTATTCTGGCTGGACCACCGTCTAATTCCTCCACCCTGATCACAGCCCCCAGGAGACCTCTACCACTGCCTATAGCTGCAGAGGACCCTCGGTCACCCCCGGCTTACCCCCCGGAGGGTGGGGCCGCAAACCACCCTCGTGACCCGGAACTGTGACTGGTTGGGGTCCTGCGATGGTAGCGATCACGAGGATCTCCGGGAGGGCTTCATCTCTACGGTGGTCCTGCCTGCCTTCTTTTTCCATTTGCTCCCCAGAGGAGGTGGGAACGCAGCCAACGCCGGTCTGCCCACCTCCTCCCCCACACGTCAGCGTCAGCTGCATGAGAGAACTCCGGCCTCCACCAGGAGCCCCCAGCGCTCCGGCGCTACCCACCCTCCCCGGAGAGGAGAGCTGTCCAGCGGGCTTCGATCCTACTCCCGGCCGGCCCTCCGATGGCCGGATCTGTTCCTGAACCCGGGTCACCCAGCGTCGCAAGCGGAAATCCCACTGCTGTGCCAACGGGCTGGCACAGTTTCTTTTTTTTGAATGCAATGTTGGATCACCAGGCAGGGGAGCACAGAATCAGCTATCATTCACTTGGTGTAACATTTTATGATTATACAATATGCTATCCATGCTTATTATGTCCCTCCCCCCATTGTCAGCTGGCTTGATAGTGATATCAGACCCTTGTTTCAGTGCATTCAGTGCTTGTTTCTCATGATCTGCTAAATTCTGAAATCTGAAATCCATTCTTATTTTCACACTTGAAGTTTTAAATTTAGATCTCTGGTGTGGCTCTCTTAAATAAACTTCTCTGATTCTCGCTGTATTATCTCTGTGCAGTAAAGCAAATAAATGTAATAACTAGAGGTGGGCGAACTGGTTTGGGGGAAAATCTGACCCTCTCCCTGGACCAGCATCAACAATGGCAATCAAACCACTTCCAAACAGTTTTTACTGTTTGGAATGGTTCAGATATCTCCTTGTTTGTCATCCAGTTGAGTTGGCGGCAACTCAAGGAATCAAAGGGCAGCTACAGCAGGATTGACATTTTGCATGTGGGTGGGAGAAAGCTGTAGGAGAGAGCAGACAGAGAGATTCTCTATCGTGGCTCCTCATTGGACCAGGATCATCCATGCTTCTAAGGTGGCACCTGATTTGGTTGAGCTTGGAGGAACCCACATGGCTAACGTTGTGTGCTAGCTCTTTGCTGCTCTACAACAAGTAGAGTACAGTGGTGCACACAGGAAAAGGTGATGCATGAGCAAAGCAGCCAGCTTGTAATAACAAAAGAAAAGAACGCTCAGCGCTTATCGATTCAGTTTTAAATTCAAAGTGCAAGATTTATTCAGTTTAAATGCAAAGTGCAAGACTTATTTTCAGCAAGATGCCTGGCATGCATCCACTAGCTCCGGCGTGCATCCACAAGCCCCTAGGGGATAGTGGGTGCACACCAGGCATCTTGCCAAAAATAAATCTTTGCTGCATTAACTGAATAATCTTGCACTTTGAATTAAAACTGAATCGATAAGCTGGCGATTCTTTTCTTTCCTTTGCTGCTGTAGCCTGCTCAGTGTGTTGCAGACATTAGAGAGAGAGAGAGAAGCAGCAGCTCTGCACTGCTCCATGTTCATCTCATCGTCTTTGGCACATTGGCAATAACAAACAAGCATTTGTCAATGCCTAATGTTCTCTTGCATGCTGTTATACCAGGTTCTGCTTGTACATGTTGGTTTGTTCATGCATCAGTTATTGTAGAGGCACAAAGAGACACATGTAAGGAAATACCATGCTAGGGTGCAAAATCCACTGAGCTGTGATGAATCTATGGAGTCATGTTTCTTGTGGTTTAAATGATCATATGAAGCAGCATTGCTCTTGCCCTAATTTAATCAGTTTCTGAAGACCAGGCACAGACAAAACACTGGTCCATCCTTACCCAGGCAGTGGCTGGTGCTGCATGCTGCAGCACCTTCCTCATCAGCCTTGTCCAGTTAAACTGGCTCATTGAGTCCACACCTGAGCTCAGTTCACTGGCACAGTAAGGCAACGTGTTCCCCAGTGGTGCAACAGACATCTCCGAAAACAATGTTACTTAATAAATTCTTTGTTTTTTAATATTTTGGCCCCAAACTTTCAACACAGTCTTCTTATGACCCACCTCATAAATCCTGTTGGTGAACATATTCAAATCTGTCCCAAAACGTCATTCCACACCTCATGTGTGAAAACATGTTTCAGACAGTGTGTGAAAAATGACAGCTGTGCTGTTCATGAGGTGGTGTCAATAAATGGTTACAGAATGTTGAAAATTTTGAGTCAAAATTTTGAAAATTACCAAAAGCTATCTTGAGTGCATAGAAAAATTTAAACAAACTGGTAACGCTGCCTATTTTAGAATTTTAATCAAATTTCAACATGGCCTTTGGGAACCTGCCTCATGAACACAGGTGGTGAAATTTCATTATTCAGTCATGAAAAGTGATTTCATGCAGCAACAGAGAACATCACCTTCTGAGACTGATTAATGAAGCAACAGTGACAGTGTTTATGAGGTGGGGTCCCAAAAAGGTTATGTTGAAAATTTGGTGAAAACATTTCTAAAAATGGCAAAGGTATGAACATAAGTTCAAAATGCAATTGAAATACATTATAGAGCACTTACCTTGATTCCTCAGTTCACAGTTCAGCTTGGAAGAGTGCAGACATGTCTCAGTCCACAGAGGATGGCAGTGTATGGCCTCAGCAGGTAAGTGTAGGGTAAGGGGGATGTGAGGAAGTGGGTGCTAAGTGGGAGGGTTGGAATGTATGGATGGGGATGACAGTGATGATGAGGGACCATTTTATTTCAGGTTAAAAAAAAAGATGTCAGGGGACTGTTGTTTTTCCAGGAACCAAGAAATGAAGTACATTATTTTGGAGACTGGGGGTGGGATCCCCAGTGTCCCACACTGCTGGGGGCTACTTGTAAATGCTGACATGGGGATTGGGCCTCCCAATGTTAGCAACCATGAAATAACAAAATGGGCTATGTGGGGGGAGGAAGCATAAGACACCAGGAGTGGGCATCCTGGTGTCGGATTGTACAAGCTTATTTTGAATGGGTGAATGTGTGGATTTGACGTGATACAGTACCAGTTCTCATTGGATACTTTATAGTATGTAAATGAAAGAAGCCAGCCCCTCTCTGATTGGAATGTTTGACTCCTTTCAACTACACGAAGCTTATGCCTCAAAACTGAAACACACGTTAGGATCAGCCTTTCTGATATTTGGGCTGTCACTGCCATGCCCATTGTAGCATAAGCTGCATTGGACCCGACAGATACACACCTCTGAAATGCCATTCACTGTACCAAAATGTTCTTTGTACATGTGCAAGTGAACATAAAAACAAATACTACTTAAAGTTCATTTGAGAGTCATCTCATCCTCAAAACATGGAGGGGTATAAAAAAATACTGAGATTAAGAAATAAGACTTTTTAGAGAAGAGAAAATCTGTGAGGCAAAAATGGAGGGTGGAGGAGGGGAGGAGAGGGGTGAGTGAGCATTACTGACTAAGGCAGCAGGTAGGCAGTCTGGAAAAGTGAATTATTTTTCTGTCCTGCAAAAAGAAAAGCCAAAAACATTTTGAGGTGAAACTTTTAAAAATAACTTTCTGTGAGCCAACAGGTGGGGGAGTGAAGAAGAAGGGAAAGTGATAAGTGAGTGGGCAGAGGCTAGTAGGTGCAGTACTAGACTGCATTAGCCAGTCATCTTAGAATCGGCTGCAGTCTTTGTGAGACAGGGTCATGCCAATCGGTGAGGTGACCCCTGAATTGTTTTCCTTTTATAAGTTAGAGCACTCATGTAAGCCTACCAGAATAATATAGCAGACATGTGTGTCTGAAATTCAGTTAAAAAAATAAATCTGACAGCCACCACCACTTGCATACTGTCTGCTGTGTGACCCTGAAAAAGTCAGTCTGCTCTCATCCCTGTGCTCCATGGGGCACATCTTCAAGCTGTGGCTCAGTGGTCCTTCTCTGGACTATAAATAATCCTTGCTTTTGAAGGACTGTGTCATAAAGGGTTAGGCCAGGTTGTAACCCCTGAATGTTCAATTAGCACTAGCCCTTATAGTTCAGAGGCCCAGTGTGAACCTAAGTAATATAGCAGACCTGTGTCTAACATTCAGTTAAAATCTGACAGCCACTAGTGCTACTTGCATACTGTCTGTGAGACCCTGCACTAGTCAGTCTGCTCTCCTCCCTGTGCTCCATGGGGCACACCTACAAGCTTCAGCTCTGTGAGCCTTCTGTAGAGTATAAATTAAAAAAAAAAGAAATCCTTGCTTTGGTAGGACTATGTCATAGAGGGTTAGGCCAGGTTTGTGACCCCTGAATTTTCAATTTGAACTCTAGCATTGTCCGTGGCTAGCACCAGCCCTTATAGTTTAGAGGTCCAGTGTGAACCAGAATAATATAACAGACCTGTGTCTAAAATTCAGTTAAAATCTGACAGCCACCAGTGCCACTTGCATACTGGAGGTAGATATGTTGCCTATATGGCACCAGCCTTGTGGAATTCTCTACCTCATCAGATACGAGATTGCCTAACTGTCAAAAGTTTTAAAAAACACCTAAAGACTTTCCTTTTTGCCCAGGCATTTGCTGGAACATAATAAGTGAGTGTTTAGTATGACTGTTTGATTTTACTGTTTGTGAATTGGATTTTAAAGTGGTTTTGAATTGTTGTAAAAGCACCCTGAGCTTGGGAAGGGCGCTTGAAATAAATAAAAATGTACTTACTTACTTACTGTCTGTGTGGCCCCAAACAAGTCAGTCAGCTCTCCTCCCTGTGGTCCTTGGGGCACACTTAAAAGCTTTGGCTCTATGGGACTTCCATTGACTATACAGTCAATTAAAAAAATAATCCTTGCTTTGGGAAGACTGTATCATAGAGGGTTAGGCCAGGTTTGTGACCCTGAATCTTCAATTTGAACTCTAGCGTTGTCTGCGGGTAGCACCAGCCCTTATAGTTTAGAAGTCCAGTGTGAACCAGAATAATATAGCAGACCTGCGTCTAAATTTAAATTCAGTTAAAATCTGACAGCCACCCTCACTTGCATACTGTCTTTGTGACTGTGACCCTGAACAAGTCACTCAAGAAAGACTGGCATTATCAGTACTCAAAACAATTATAAAACGAAAGCCAGTGGCAAACAGGGAAGTAAACGTAAATATGTATTATAACTATTCCCTGGCAGCACTGCTTACCAATATATCCAACTGGTTTGGCCCCTCTAATGTGGTGTCTGGATGGGTCTAAGCTGAACAGATCCTTTTATTGTCTTCTCTAGATCATACCACAATCTTCCAGCCAGACTGTGTAGATGTGTAGCAGGAACTTTCATTGTATAGAAGGAACTTGGTTTCTCAATGGACGGTATACCTGAAAAAAAAGAGATGTTATGGAGGGCTAAATGGATGGGGATCCCGGCCCTGGATTAGAGCTTTGTTCCAGCAACAATGGACCATGGGTTCAGAGAGTAGTTAAAAAGGGGACTAGTCCATAGCTTTCACTTTTATCAAAATGGCATTTTGAAGTCTTATACATGGTTTTAGATAGAATTCTTTCTTCCTCAAAATGATTTCTATAAATACTTACAAATAAGGTGCTTTCTTAGTAACACCCTGGGTATCGATATTAACACCAGAGTCATCCCACCTACAGTATATTATTACTTCTCACTCAGGTGCATTGAGAATCTTCCCCCAAGCATTTGATACCTCACTTCTACAAGGCCTCAATACACCTTCCAATGAAACTGATGAATGGGGTCCAGTACAATTGAGAGGCAGAAATGATGCTGGAAATAACACCAGAGGACTGCAATGAGCATGGCTTAGACAGTATTAGGCAACTGGCTTCTATAGCTGGAAAGAATTTGGTTGGAGGGTGGTGACACAATTCTTCCGCACTCCACAGATCATGGTGAAGGATATGTCCACATGGGACTACTCCTGCTGGAGACAATGCGGTTGTGAGGTCTCTACTCATGCACATGTATTCTGGTTTTGCCTGATACTTAAGCACTTCTGGGAGGAGGTGGGGCAGATATTGGAAGACCTCTTCCCAAGTCTGGGACAGCTAACACCTGAAAACTGCCATATTACTACACCTGGCCAGACAGGTGAAACAATGACACTGAATATACCTAATAAGTATACTCCTTGCAGCAGCAAAGAAAACCATCACAAGATTGTGGCTTCAGCCCCTTCCCCCAACAATTCACAGCTGGGAAGACACAGTATACGATATATATAAATTGGAGAGCCTGACAGGGTGCATACAAAATAGAATCCCTGCCCTTATGAATCAATGGACCACATGATTTATTTACATGGTCACATGCCGACCAGACTTGGAACTTTAAAATCTTTCAGCCAGGGACACCCTTCCATGATACTCTGGTCAGTTCGTGGTACTCTTTCTCATATGTAATAACCCCTTAGAGAACCACTGATACAGACTGCTAATAGCCTCATGATTCCCACCACTTAATTATATGTAGTGTACCCTCACTACCTCAGATTGAATTGATGTACAGTATAAGCACAGTATGTTAGTCTTGAATTGCATCTGGGACTTTGGATTGATTTTAAACCAGTTTTATATCTGTATACACCACAAAACCTAAACAGAAATTGCAGTTTAAAAACATATTCCTTAGTCCTGAAAGGAGTGGCCCATGTAAAACTAAAGTACAAGCACCACAGTCTCTGGCAGGGGCTGAACTAAATAATGCTATTCCTCTCGATGTGCTGACTAACTCTCAAAATGCTGAAACTTCGGGAACTGGGTTTGGACTGTCTATGTCAGAAGGTAGTGCCATGGCAAACAAAGTTTCGAAAGAATCCATGGCATCTACTAGCAAGTCATCTGAGAAAATTGTAAAAACAAAGAGTATTCCTATCATACATAAAGTTAAAGTACTTACAGGTACAACTCCGGGTGGAATTGCTTGATTTGCAACACATGCATATTAAATAACTCAGTGTCCAAACAGTTTTAGCTCTACTGAATCTGTTGATGATGATGATGATGACCATGGTCATGGTGATACTCATGACGTGGACGAGCTTGTGAGTCTGACTTTACCTATTTCACATTCTGACAGTGGCGATGTGGATGAAGAAAGTACCAATACAGTTTTAAAAGGGGAAAAGAAAATGTCAAAGGCACAAGCCAAACATAGTGAAACAAAATCTGACAGGAGTGATGGCAATGGTGCTGATACAGAGGATTCTATGATTATCTCACCCAAAGGATCTGCATCTTCCACCAATATGTCTTCCCCAGTTAATCCTAGCCACTCGACCCCTACTGAGCTTGTTGCTAGACATTGACAGTCTACCTCTACTGTTTGGAATCATTTTTACATAAACCCCAAGGATGCTTGTAAAGCTATATGTGTGCACTGCAATACTTTTGTTAGTAGGGGGAAAATAAAGGTGATCTTGGAACCGCAACAATGATGCAATATCTTATGCAAATTCACCCTGTCATTATATATGTCTCAAACAAACAGTCTAACATTGATGCTTGGAAATGTAGTAGGGCTCTCGGTGAACAGGAACATTCTGCTGAAGCAGTAGGAGATGGTAATCACCAACCAAGATCCAAAAGTTCACTTTTGCTTCAAGATAATTTTGTAGAGTCCTCTGTTTTACCAGGCAGGGCATGTACTACAACACCCCCAGCCAAATCTAACTTGACCCCTGGTAAGAGAGAATTGAAGTTAAAAGAGGTTTTTGAAACAAAGTCTAAATATTCAAACAAGTATCTGATAACAGTGGCAATAATTCACAAAATAACAGAAATGACTGTACTTGATTTTCAGCCATACTCTGTTGTGGAAGGCATGGGTTTCCGGAGGCTTATAGAATACTTAGACCCATGTTGTTTAATGCCAAGTAGAAAATACTTTTCAGTAACTGCTGTGCCCAGGATGTGACAGTTTAATACTTCAAGTAAGGTATGCTCCCTGAGAGGCTGAGGACAAGGTATTCATTTTACTATCGACATGTGGACCAGCACCCAAACCATTGCCTATCTTTCTCTTACTGCACACTGGGTCAGTTTTATGGGTAACTCATCATCCTCACATGCCACTTCGCCCGCTACCCCTACCACTTCAACCACTACTACTACCACTACTATCTCTCACAGCTCCAAAAAAAGCATTCCTGTTTTCAGAAAATGGCAGTTCTCCATGCATCTCACTTTCAAGACACACACACACAGCACATCACATTCAGCAAGAACTGGAAAAACTATTCAGTGCTTGTGTCGCCTCACAAGGTTTGAAAGTTTTGGTTTTTTTTTGTTACTGACAATGGTTTAAATATTAAAAAAAGCACTTCATGATGGCAACTATGTATGTATGCTGTTTTGTACATTGTCATAACCTAATCATTCAAAGCTTTCTGGATAATGACCAGCAAGTATCATCCACTGTGGGAACAGTGTGCAAAGCATGTGGCCACTTCAACCATTTAGAAAAAGCTCATGACATCCTTGCTGATATCCAGAAGAACAAAGGTCTTCCTCACCACAAGCTTGTTCAGGGTGTACCGGCAAGATGGAATTCAACTTACTTTATGATTGAATGCATACTTGAACAAAAAGTAGCTATCACTGAGTATATCGTGTACAATGAAATAGCAGAGGGCATTGTACTTCATTCTACTCAATGGTCTCTGATGGAACAGTTGTGTCACATTTTGAAATCTTTATGAGTGCTACAAAAGAGGTCAGTGCAGAAAAGGCATCCCTTAGCCAAGTTATTCACCTCATTCTACTTCTCAAAAAAGGTTGGAGAAAATGAAAAACAACTTAGATATGAATCAATCTCTAGTCAGTAACATGCTTACCAGACATAGCAATGATGACAAATTATCAGCCATGCCACACAGCAAAGAGTGTATAATAGCATCATTGCTAGATCCACGTTTCTGGAACAGACACCTTCCTGATGTTGTTTCTGAAGATATGGAGGAGTTGAACTACAGGCAACCTTTGATTGATGTAGTAAATGAGGTTTCATTAGGAAGCAGTACTACAATGACACCACCTCAAATTCAAAATATTGCTCCAGAAAACAGTACAGATACAGACAATGAGGAGGATGACATTTGGGGCCAGCTGTGGGACATTGAAGTTCCACAAGGAGTAGATGCATGCTCAGTAGTAAGCATGGGAGACACATATCTGTTTGAGCCCAACATTAGTATTAAGGATGACACTTTAGCTTACTGAAAAAGGAAAAAACCATGATGGTCAAATCTGGCTACATTGACTTGTAATTATTTTGGATGTCCACCCTCCAGTGTCTGTTCTGAATGTTTATCTAGCTCTACTGCGAATGTTGTAACTGACAAACAACAAGATTAACACCAGACAATGTAGGGAAACTAATGTTTTTGAAGGTTAACTTGCCAAACTTTGGCTATATGTGTGATGCCAATCATGATGAAGAAGATGCCACTGACAGCAGTACCTGTGTTGCATCTGTGGGTTAAGTGACAATAACATCAGCTTTCACTTTTCAGACTGGATTGGTTAAAACTAAAGATCTGGGACTTGTCTGCCTTTTTTTGATCAAATCATCATCATCCTGGGGGGTGGGCGAGAGGTGCTGTCACTGCCAGGACATAACACTGTTCTGGTAGTAACTGTGGCAGACAAGTCCCTGTTCTCTCACAGCTACATTCTCATTCTAAGGAGATCATTTAGCTAAATGCACCTTAACCAGATGGATTTAAATGCTGCAAGCTCTGTTTTCCCCGTACTGATAGTAGTGGTAGTAGTAGCGGTGAAGTGGTGACTTTTGGACTGCCTGGTACTCTTCTCTAATGTTGCTACCTAATAGTGGTACACTGTGTTCCATGCCGAGAGCCATTGCTGAACAAAAGTCATGCCTGTGGCTGAGAAATAAAACTAGCTATACAAACAAACACACAATCCCCGTCTACAAAAATCAAACTCAGGTAACTGGTTAAAAATAATAAAGATCTGGGACTTGCCTGTCTTTGGACCAAATCATCATCATCCTTGGGGGTGGGTGGGAGGTGCAGCCAGTACATGACATTGTACTAGTAGCAACTGTGGCAGACAAGCTCCTGTTCCCACACAGTCGCTTTCTTATTCTAAGGAGATCATTTAGCTAACTATGCTGTAACCATATTGATTTAAATGCTGCTAGCTCTGTTTTTCCCCTTTGATAGTAGCAGCAGTAGCAGTGGTGAAGTGATGACTTTCAGACTGCCTTGAGCTCTTCTCTCAAGTTGCTTCCTAATAGTGATGCATTGCATTCCACACCGAGAGCCACTGCTAATCAAAGCGGTGCTTGTGACTGAGAAATAAAACTAGTTATACAAACAAGCACACAGTTCCCTTATACAAAAATCAGACTCAGGAGACATTACAAACTAAAGATCTGGGACTTTGTCATCACAGTTACTTTCTCATTCTTTTGCAAGCAGTCCTTTTCAGTAAATATTCCTTAACCATACTGATCTCAGTGTTAGTACAAGAGTTCTGTTTTTACCCTGATTGTTGTAGGCAGAGGTAATAGCGGTCATGAAGTGGTAGCTGATGGACTGGCTGATGCTGTTTCTGATTCTCCATTATGGTGGTGTGTTGCTCCTTGTTCATTAATCTTAACTGAGAGACATTCACAGTGGTGCCTATTGAGAAATAGAAGTCACTACTTTTATTAACTATTATACACAGTATTACCTTCTTAAATGTCAGAAACAAAAGAGTGGTTAGAGAGTGTTCTTGGAGTTGCCTGCCTTTTGACAAAATCACACACACAGTACGCATGTGCTGGGTGGCTGTTAGAGTTCAATACACACACACAGTATGCATGTGGTGGGTGGCTGTCAGAGTGTAATACATACACAAGGGTCTGCTAACTGCTATTATTCTGGTTCACACTGGTGCTATAACTTCTAAGCTATAAGGGCTGGTCAGAGTTCTGGGACTTGCCTGCCTTTGGACAAAATCATCATCATCTTGGAGGTAGGTGCCAGTTGTGAGGTTCAGTATGTACATATTACAGCACTAGCACTTCAAGCAGGCACATACACAGTCACATCATTCACTCCTTCCCATCTCATTTCACTAATCATAGCAAGTAAGTACAAATGTATTTAGTTGGGTGCCCAATCCCAGGGGCTATGGGCACCATACAGTTGTAGACAGTTTAACAGGGTAATAAAAACATCACAATTTAAAATATCAGCAGAGGATAAGTTATATAAAATTAAATAACATTAAAACACTATTAAAAGACATCTGCAGGATAAGCTAGATTGAAAAGGTGAGTCTTTAGGCCCCTCCTGAATACCTCCACCATAGGGGCTGCCCTCAAAGATCTTGGGATCGAGTTCCAGAGGACTGGGCTAGCCATCTCGAAAGAGCAATCACTCGAGGTTTTCTGACCAGTCCTCAGAACTGTCAGGAGGCCCTGGGTGGAGGAACGGAGGGAGCAAGCCAGGATGGCATGGGCAAGGAGGTCTGACAGGTAGCCAGGGCCTGATCTGTACAGGGCCTTATAAATGAGCAAGCACACCTTGAAGAGAACCCACCACCTGACTGGCAGCCAGTGCAGACCCTGCAGGACTGCAGTCACATGACAGGACCTTGATAGTCCTGTCAGCAGCCTGGTTGCTGCATTCTGCACTAGCTGCAGCCGATGGAGGTTCCCCCTACTGACCCAGAGGTATAGAGCATTAAAATAATTGAGCATTGATGTTACAGATGTGTGCACCAGTGATAGCAGATCCTTGGGTTGAATTAGGGGTTTAATCCAGGTGATGTTCCTCAGATGGTAAAAGCCACTTTTAATGATGGCCAACACCTGAGCTTTAAATGAAAGCCTGTCATTGAGGACCACACCCAGATTTCTCACCCTAGAGAGCACCATCAATGGTGTGAACCCCAAATCTGTTGTCATCCCAGAAGTGTCCCCATCATGTCCATGACCTGGCTCAATCACTAGAACCTTCATCTTGTCTGGGTTAAGTCTTAACCAGTTAGAGTTCATCCAATCCTGGTTCTCGGCAAGACATTTATTCAGCAGTTCAATGATACCACTCGTTTACTACTACTAAACAGAGGGTTAATTGCAATTTTCTGCAGAGATGTTGATTAAAAGCTGTTTAAAATGATTTTTAACATACAGTTATCATAAAACATAAAGGTTCTAAAATGTATGGCTAAGGTTCGGATATCTATCCAAACTTTTTTTGCTTATCAGAACCTTTTGTTCCCCCATCACTAATAATAACTTATGGAAAAATTCATGGGGAAGTGTGTGTAATGATGATTTTATGCACACCTGAGGGAAGCAGAACCAGGGAGGACAATGAACTCTGGGGTCAAGAAGTGAGCCACTTGTTCTCTAGCTTCCCCCCATAATTGCTGCACTCAAAGCAGCCTTGGATCTTTACAGGAACACTAATTTATTATGTTTCTTGAATGAAATATGTGCCTGCATTTTGACAGAAATCGGTTTCGGTGCTTGCGCATGACAGTTGATGATTTTTCTGCTCAGCCTTAGCAGGATGGCCTTGTGCATGAGAAGTAAGCAAGAGGAGCTGAAAAGCATAGCAAAAAGAAACAGTTTTTTGATTGTGGAAAAGTGTTTCGTCAAACTCCATTATACATGGCCTGTTATACACCGGTGTGTGTATAATGGAGTTTGACAGGTGCTGTGTGCGAGGTGCAATCACTACTAACCAGTTATAATTATGTGTTCTTTATGTGATGTGGCATAAGTAAGCAAGCAAACAAGCAAACTTTTATTTATAAGGTGCCCATTCCTGGAGTCTTTTTGTACTGTGTATCATAAAACAACATAAATTAACATCCAGGACAAGAATAGTAAAATAAAATACACATTAAGTGCAACATTAAATGTTAAAAGAGATTACTTAAATAAATGTTGAAGTCTATCTAAAAATAAATATAAACAACCAGTACATTGGGAGTCATAACTTGCTTACATGGAAGTAGCATTTCACAAATATCAATACAAATTTGTTTTGAGTATTTTCTCTACCCCCCCAAAGCCCACAGTTAGCCTGTTAGCCATGAGGTATCAGAACACATATAAATCATGAAAATTTAATTATGATTCCACTGATATTGAATAAGTGGGAGACACATGGGTATCAGTCTGTAAATATTTATTATGTTGTAATCCTCATTTGTTCCAGTACCGATTGTTGCCTTGCTGCCCCCCCATCCCCTGGTATGTGACATATATTGATTCTTGGGCAGACAAGATGGACCTTGTGGTCACCTTCTACCATCACTTTCTATGTTTCTGTGTGTCTATGTTTAGATCATTGGTGATAGAAGCAAGTGTTCAAAGAAAAAATTGAATAACTGTTTGAACATTCATTCATTGATATGTCTTCTGTTCTCTCATATCGCTAAAAAAAAGACTGCTGAGGAAGCTGTTTTTATAGTGCAATCTTTTGCATCCAATGATGGCTTGATCCTTGAAGTCCCATTGAAGGATAGCATGCTTCAGTCATTGAAATGGTTACGGCAAAGAGGTCCAGATCATGATATTAAATGGACTCTCTTTTTGGGACTACTGCTAGCAACTGGAACTGAAAGCCAGAAAAATGACAAACAATGTTCTGATGTTAAATATCCATTGACATCTTACGCCATCCAGAGATGGGGAGAGATACTATTGTTTTTTAATTTTTTATTTAATTAAGATTTTATGTAATTTAATGTCTATGTGTAGATCACTTCAGCACTTTTTTGCACTTTGTTTATACAGATCCTTAGTAACTTGATCATTCTACACCAGTGAGAATGGTCACTGATACCTGAACAGGTATATAAGGAGGGGTCGGGAATCAGTGAATGTATCCCCTAGGAAAAGCACCTTGTGTGCTGTGCCTGACATCGGGGGCGGGACTGACGTCGGGGGCAGTCCCTGCTGAACATTGCTAGCTGGAGGGTTTCTATGGAGTCCTGGCGCCTGCTGGCTTCAGTCCTGATGCTGTATCCTGCTGCAAGAGCTGTTCTCGAAGATCTGCTGTTATGGTAAGTTCTTACATAACTGTACTTTCTCAAAAGAAGTGGCAGTGAAGGTTAGGAAGAAAAAGATAGCATTTAGGAAGTATAAGGAAACACAGAAGGAGCAGGATAGAGAACTGTACCAGTTAAGGCAGAAGGAAGCAGGGAGGGTAGGCAGAATAGCAAAGGCACAAACTGAGGAAAAGATAGCCAACACGGTTAAGAAGGAGGATAAAACCTTTTATAGGTATATCAGGGAGCGTAGAAAGACAAAGAGAGGGATAGTGAGGCTAAATAGAATGAATGGTGGGTGGGCAGAGAGTGACAGTGAAAAAGCAGGGATACTGAATGAATACTTCTGTTCAGTATTCACAAAAGAGGAAGTGGAGAAGGTGCCTAACCCAATTAACAGAAGCACTCTGGAGAGGGGGGTCGACCCCAGTCCTTTCACAGAAGAAAGAGTTCTCAGAGAACTCTTAAAACTGAAGATGGACAAAGCAATGGGGCCAGATTTCACCCCAGAATTCTAAAAGAATTAAGCAGAGAACTAGTGACACCACTGACTACCCTTTATAACAAATAATGGGAGGATGGTGTGGTACCTGAGGACTGGAAGAAGGCTGATGTGATTCCCCTTCACAAAAGTGGGAGCAAGACAGAGGCAGGAAACTACAGACCCGTCAGTTTGACCTCTGTGGTACGGAAAGTGATGGAATCATTTCTGAAGGAACGAATTCAGTACCTAGAGGCCAGTAGGGCACAGGACCCAAGGCAGCATGGGTTCACAGCAGGAAGGTCATGTCAGACTAATCTAACTGATTTCTTTGACTGGGTGACCTACGTAGTTGACCAGGGAGGGGCTGTGGACATGGCCTACCTAGACTTTAGCAAGGCATTTGACACAGTCCCACACAAAAGATTAGTAGTCAAATTAACCCACCTTGGAGTGGGTCCCAGGGTGTAGCCTGGTAAACATTCGCTGAACAACAGGACACAGAAGGTAATTGTAAATGGAGTCCACTCTGAAGAAAGAGGGGTTACTAGTGGGCACCGCAGGGTTCAGTACTGGTCTCAGTCCTTTTAATGTCTTTATTAGGTGACATTGCAGAGGGGCTGGACGAGGCATGCCTTTGCAGATGACACAAAGATCTGCAACAGGGTTGATACACAAGGAGGCATGGAAAGGATGAGAAGGGACCTGGCAAGGTTGGAGGAATGGTCAGAAGTATGGCAGCTTGGATTCAATGCAAAGAAGTGCAAAGTAATGCACCAGGAAACAAAAACCCAGGGGAAGATTACACAGTGGGGGAGGGGTAGTAACAACAACAAAAATGGAAAGGGTCCTGGGGGTAATCATATCGGATGACCTTAAGGTTGGTGAGCAGTGTGAGAAGGCGGTAGGGAGGGCTAGGGGGATACTGTGATGTATAGGGAGAGGCATCACCAGCAGAAAACAGGAAGTTTTTATCCCCCTGTACAGGCAGTTGGTGAGACCCCATCTGGAGTACTGTGTCCAGTTCTGGAGACCCCATCTCCACAAGGACATAGACAGGATGGAGGCAGTTCAGAGGAGGGCAACTAAAATGGTGCAGGGTCTGCAAGAGAAGCCATACAAGGAGAGGCTAAAGGAGCTTAATGTGTATACCCTTGAGGAAAGGAGGAAGAGGGGGGACATGATAGAAATGTTTAAGTACCTCAGTGGAATCAACAAAGTCCAAGAGGGTATCATCTTTCAGAAAAGAGATGTGCAAGAACAAGGACACAATTTGAAGATAGAGGGTGGATAGCCAGAGGGGCAATGTGAGGAAGTATTTTTTCACAGAGAGGGTGGTGGACTCATGGAACAGCTTTCCTGAGGAGGTCGTGGGGTCTAAAACTGTGGCAGAATTCAAGAATGCATGGGACAGACATAAGGAAATTTTTGTGGGGGGTAGGAAGAAATAGGCTGTTGGTTAAATAAGATCTGCAGCTTATCCCCTAGCTGGGAAATGGGCAGACTAGGTGGGCTAAGCAGACCTTATCTGCTGTCAAAGTCTATGTTTCTGTGTAGGCACAATACATCGAGGCCGGCTTAACTCGCATCTTGAACCTTGTTTCTACAAAGATTTTGACCTTGTGTTTGTACCAGCAATAAAGCTTTTTTTGATATTAACAAATTTGAATATTTCCTTTTTTAAACACAGCCAGTGATGGAGGGTGATTGCTTTAACCATTGGACTGTTTGGTGTTTAGTTAAATGCACCCCCAGCCTAGTAGCAGCATAGCTGCTTCTTATATTATTTCTAATCTTCCTCAAAGCCTTCAGTTCTGCATGCTGCATACGACTAATAAAAAGCTAGGTGAATTGGGGGTGGAGGACAAACTGATCAGGTGGACAGGACACTAGCTGTGGGGAAGGACTCAAAGGGTGGCCAGGAACAAGTAGTTCTTAGAGGTCTTAGAGGTAATAAGTTGGATTCCAGAAGAATTGATCCTAAGAGTGGTGCTTTTTCATAGAGTGGCTGGATGCAACACAGTTGTGCTGTAAATTATTTTCTTGACTGGAAGAATAAACCATATACTACTGCTTTTAGTCCAGGACTGGGTTCAAACACAGGTAGGCCAGATACAAGGGAATCATATGAACTACAGGAAAAGGGATGGGGTATTCTAGGCAATGGGGTGTTGAGAAAACACAAGGGCTATCAGTTAATAACTCCAGCCAAGGGTAGGGTAGGCACAGCTCTAGGTGGGACTACAGAAAGACTATGCAGACAGCGAGTCTTTTTCTGCCATCAGATTCTAGGTATCTATGTGTTGTGGTTGGTTTCGTCTCAAGCTCACATTTCAGGGTAGGCATACACCAGTATGGTTATTTTCCAGAATGTCTACATTTGATAATATAGTAAACACAGCACTAGAGATGTTGCAAGGTTTTACATTGGCGACAAAGTTACTGTAAAGTTGTCAAATGTGCCTTTGTGAAAAACTTTATGAATTGCCCACTTCTACTTCACAATAAGTTTTCCTCAGGAAGTGACACATTTTCAGGTGAATTCATATCAAAGTTATAACTTCACTGTTGAATTTACATGATTTCTCTTGAAAATGCACAAATTTACCTGCCGAAAATGACACAAATTTGGTTTGGAAAACTTTGACTATCTCTAGACAGCACTGTCAGATCAGTGCCTAATTTATCATTTGAAGCATATTCTGCAAAAGCAATCAAGGTTACAGGGTTACTGGAATGAGTACTGAAATGGGCATTAAATAATTATATATATATATATATATATATATATATATATATATATATATATATATACATACTATATATATATATATATATAGAGAGAGAGAGAGAAAGAGATTATAGGGGCATTGTCGTACACCTGTATTAGGGTTCAGTCTTCACTTCTAAGTTAAACTGAAACTTTTGGACTTTAATAACTTCGCAACCATTCAACTGAGTCGCATGAAATTTTGCAAGTACCATCAGGGACCAACGATCTCTTGATGTTGCAAATTGCTTCCTGGTTGTATGCGTGGGTGCGAAAATACACAGTGGCAAAAAATGTGAAAGTTACCATTTTTGGTGAAATTCTTTGTCATGCCGCTATGCAAAAACAGTGTGGAATTTTGGCCCAAAATGTGTACTGCACATAGGTCTTGGGTTACAGAGGTGCCTTTTGAATGATTGGTGAAAAGATGTTAAATCATTCCAAAGTTATTAACTTTTAAATTTTCAATTATTTCCTATGCGACCAGTTAGATGTCTCGCTTCAAAAAGGATTCTTTATCGCAAATGCAGAATACTTTTTTGCAAACATAGGATCTTTTGCCACAAATGCAGAATCTTTTTTTGTACTGCCACCATCTTGTTTTCAGTTAGCGGTGACAACAAAATGTAATTACTTAAAATACAAGGATTAGTAAACAACAGTTGTGTTTACCTAATGGGATCCTATAGAATCAGATTCTGGGGTTATTTTTTTGAGAACTTGTTCAGAAACATGTTTATTATTAGCCACAGAAATCCTTTTTCATAAACTGCAGAAAACAAATGCCATGAAACAGGATCTTTTTCCACAATTCTCAATGAAAGATTTTCTTTCACCACAAATTGCGAAAAAGGAACTGCAGAAAAGGATTCGTTATCCCAATTTGCTAAAAAAGTGTTAAGACATACTAACATACTATTTGCCAGCAGATTAGGCCTTATGGTCTATCAAGTCTGCTCGAACCTAGATCCTTAGTTGGGTGCCGAGACCCTCCCATCCCTTGTGCTCCAGAAACCCCTATCATCCATCCCCACCCCCCCGGGACAGACCATCATCTGATACATCCACTTTCTGTGTCTGTCCCACCCTCTCTTAAAGCCCTCCACTGTGGATCTCTGAACCAGCTCACCAGGCAGAGCATTCCAAGGGTCCACCACCCTCTCAGTGAAAAACCTCCTCCTCTTTTCCCCTCACCCTTCCACCTTCCAACTTCAAACCATGCCCTCTGGTGATGCCTCCTGCTTTAGTCTAAGATCCCTCCATGTTTACCCTATTTATTCCCTTGAGGTACTTGAAGACCTCAATCATGTCCCCTGTCTCTCCTCTCCTCCAATGAAAACAGGCAGAGCTCCTCAAGTCTGTCCTCGTAAGTCAAATCCCTAGCCCTCGTATCATCTTTGTTGCCCTCCTCTGTACCCTCTCCAGGAGCTGTATGTCCCTCTTCAAGTGTGGTCTCCAGTACTGTGCACAGTACTCAAGGTGTGGTCTAATCCAGTCCATTGTACAGCGGCAGAATCACTTCCTTGCTCCTAGAGGTGATCCCCTTGCAATGCATCCCAACATCCTGTTTGCCTTGCTAGCTGCTCTCCTGCACTGCTCAGAGTTATTCATACATGTATCCACCATGACCCCTAGGTCTTTTCCCCTGTTGAGGCTTCCAGCACCTCCCTCCCAGGGTGTACCTGTGTTTAGGGTTTCCCCGACCAAGATGCAACACCTTGCACTTGGTGATATTGAAATTTAATTTCCATGTAGAGCCCAGCTCAGGGTGTCCAGGTCCCTTGCAGGCCAACTCTCCCTCTTCTCCCTCAACTACTGCTCCCATCTTGGAGTCATCCGCGAAGAGACTCATTTCACACCCTATACCATCCCTGATGTCCGATATGTATGCATTAAACAGGATTGGACCCAGGACCAGCCCTGTGGTACCCCACTACCAACCTCTGTAGGGTTCGAGAGCTCCCACAGACCACTACTCTCTGAGTGCGTCCAGCTATCCAGTTTTCAATCCATCTGACCATCAAGGGCCTACTCCTAACCCCATCAGTTTTCTCCACCAGACCATTGGGGGACAGAGTCAAACGCCTTGCTGAAGTCCAGAATAATACATCCACAGGCTTACCCCAGTCCAGTTCTGATGTTACCCATTCATAGAACTCCGCAAGGTTGGTTTGACATGATCTACCTGACACAAGCCCATGCTGCCGACTATCCAGACCTCCCACCTCCCCAAGTAAACCCCAATCGTTCCTTTAGTATACTCTCCATTAATTTTTCCCCACCACGAGGTTAAACTGATGGGTCTATAGTTTCCTGGTACTTCCTTACCCCCCTTTATGGATTGGTACCACATGTGCCTCTCACCAATCCCTAGGTACCACCCTGTCTCAAGTGACCTGTTGAAAAAGCTCCACCAGGAGTGCAGCCAGTATGTCCGCCACCCCATAGTACTCTCGATGAATGCCATCCCGCCCAGGAGATTTGTCTTTCTTTAGGGCCTTGAGGGCAAACCACACCTTTTTGGTGGGGATGGCATCATCCGTCCCTCCACCTTACTGGTCTTTTATCTTTATCCAGATGTGACACCTGGGGTACCTTTCCCTCCCTTTTGCTCCATTTCTGTTGCTCCCCTGATCCCACTCCTGCCGCTTCTATCCCTTTGTGCCTTGCTTTGTAGATATCCCATCCCCTCCCTAGTGAACACAGAGGCAAAGTACTGTAAATACCTCTGCCTGGTCCTCGCCTCTTCCACCCACCCTCCTTCTGATCTCAATCTGCTGAGATGGCCTTAGTTTTCTCCGCTCCCAATGTGCCGGAAGAACCCCTTTTCCCCTCCATGTATCCCCTGTGCCAGCCGTTGCTCTTTAATGGACTTTGCTCCCCTCACCATACGGGTGACTTTTCTAGATGCAAGCTGGTACATTTCCTTATCCCTATCCCCTCTTGTTGTTTTATATTTTTTGTAAGCCGCCTTCTTTTCTCTGACTGTTACCTGGACCTCACTGGACCACCAGCATGGTTTATGTGACCTTGCTCCCTTACGTTTAACTTAGCGCAGATCCTGACTGCCTCATGAAGTCCCGTTTATGACCTCCCATCTCCTTTCCACACTTGTCGTTGAGTAATCCCTTCAAGTGATCCTTGAGAATATTTCCCATGCCCATAAAGTCTGCCCCCTGAAGTCCACTGCCAGTGTCCTAGATCTCACCCCACTCCCCAATGCTTATTTGAAACCAGACAGTATTGTGGTCACTCCCAGTCAGGGGTCCTGTACAACCATGTCCCTTACCAGATCCCCATCTGCCAGAACCACATCCAGGACATGCCCCTCCCTTGTGGGCTCCATCACATGCTGTGTTAAGAACACATCCTGGAAGCCATCCAGCAGCCTCTGCTCCTTGGCCACCTTAGAGGACATGGTTCCCCAGTTTGTACCTGGCATATTAAGGTCCCCCATCAACACCACTCCTTCCCCTTTTGGTCCACACTGGGCAATGATGTTGTCCAGCAAACCATCCTCTAGAACATCACTCATCCCGGGGGGCCTATATGCTACTCCCAGCTTGACCTTATCTCCTGCTGGGGATCGTAAGGTGACCCATAAGGCCTCCACGTTTCCCTCTGCCTCTTCTACCATAGCATTTCTATGTCATCTCTAATGAACATAGCCACTCCACCCCCTCTGCCCTCCTTTCTATCCTTCCTAAGCATAGTGTACCCCTGTACATTTAGGTCCCAGTCATGGTTTTTGTTGGCTCACGTTTCGTGACTGCCGCCCACATCCACCCTCAGAACAGCATGGCCTGGAATTCTGGCAACTTGTTTCCCAAGCTCCTGGCATTTACTAACACTAACCCCCTTATCCTCGATCCTTTTTGTCGAACCCCACCCAGATTCCTTATCTTCATCCTCCCCTGCTCCTCCTGGAAACCTCCACCTCCAGTCTGTTTCCCCTCCCCCCTTGGGCTTGAAGGCTACTCCCCTCATCTGGAGGGAGGGCTTCCTAGTCAACCCTCCTTATCCCTTCCCCTTACAAGTTTAAACCCCACCTTTCTTGTATGTAGTCAGCCATCCCCTGTTTAAGGACTTCCTTCCCTAATGGGGCAAGATGAAACCTTGAAGACAGTTGTTTCTTTGTCACTACACAGTTACTGAACGGTTTGTGATTTTGGTTTTAAATTTTCAGGGTACAAAGGATTGCCCCACAGATGTATGTTTTGCTGGTTTGGTGAAAATATATTACTTTGCTTTGAAGTTCTGTGAGGTTAATTTTAGATTTTTTCCCATAGGGTAACATTGTTATGGGAGGTGTACAAAGTCATTTCTTTGTCACTCCACTCTGAAGAAAAAGTTTGCAGCTTTGTTCTGAAATTTTCAGGTACAAAGGGCTTGCCCCTCCAATATGCCTTTTGCTGGTTTCAAGAAAATATATTTATTTTCTGTTGAGTTACACAGGTTTCAAATTTTCCTGTGGCATCTATAGGAGAAAATTGCAATGTCATGTGTTTCTTTAGGTCTGCACACTATGACATGGGAACAGTTCCCACAGGCAAAGAATGGTAGCACTACACTATCTCAAAAATGATGTGCTCCCACACACAAATACAGATACTATTAAGGAGTGACCCTGCACTCCCACAGGGAAATAGGGATAAAATTGCAGTATCTCAAACATTATGGATGCATGGCACTGTGCACTCTGACAAACAAATATGAATACCATTATGGAGTGATGGGAGCTCAGGCCTCATGCATACATGGCAGTGTGGGGCCCAGATGGCCCTGCACTCCAACATGCAAATATGGAGAGGATTATGGAGTCATGGGAGTGCAAGACCAAATGGGTCCTGTACTCCCACAGGGAAATAAGGATGCAACTACAATTGCTCAAAAATTATGGCTGGTTGGGAAGCAAATAAGCCTACGATTATACTTTGTCAAAAAGTGAGGAAATTCTCATTAAAAAACTTTGTTAATGCACCATTAGGGTTCCAACAACAAAAGCTGGGAAATGTGGTCTTAGGGTTTCCAACCCTAACACCCCACCCCCACCCTCCACACCCCCTGCTCTGTGGGCAGGAACAGGCATGGGGTGTGCCATGGGGTTGTCAATCCTAATGCTCACCCATTCTCATACGCTATGCCAATCTCAGTTTACTTACACATGGAATGGGTTGAGCGTTAGGGTTGATGACCCCATGGCACACCTCACACCTGTTTCTGCCTGCAGAGTGGGGCTGAGGTGTTAGGGTTAGAGTAAGAGTGGTTCGTTAAGGTTGGAAATCCAGGCTGGGTTGGGGTGTTAGGGTTGGAAACCTTAAAAACCACATTTCCCAGTTTTTGTCTCTGAAACCCTAATGGTGCATTAATGAATTTTTTTGCAGAGAATATATATTTATATATTCATTGCAAAAACAGCATTAACACATCAATTAGAGTTCAGAATAAAATGACAAAAGTAGGGAAATGTGATGTTCCAACCCTAATACCCCTGCCCCACCCCCTGGAGCGAATGATGGGCGGAGCTTTCCTTGGGGTTGTCAACTCTAATGCTCACCACATTCTATGTGTGGCAGAACTGTGTTCTGCCAATCTGATAACCCCAGTGGAGGTATGCCTTTCCTATCTTCTTCTTTTTCATATTGAAATCTGTTGCACACCAGTATCTTCCTATACTATACTTCACCTTTTTTCACCCCTGGCATAGGTTGGCCATCTACAGCAGCCTTTTCTATCTCTCACTAAACTTTTTCCCTGCTACTTTTATTTCTAATTTCCATACTCCCAGCCCTCACCAAGAACTCCCCAAAATAATGCACCAGGCTAAGACCAGCTGGCAAGAATGAAATAAGGTGCATTTATAGCATTTAATGCCAAAAGATACAAAGTGCTTTTAATTATATAAGGTGCTGGTTGAATAAAGTGCAAAAATATAAAGTGCATTTTGTGCATAGAATAAGTTAAAGTGCTTAATTAAGTCTTTGTAAGCTAAAATGCTTATGACAGTTTATGTCTATACATGGTGCAGCAGCACTGCATGTATAAGGTGCCAGAGAAATAAATGAATAAATAAATGTTTAAAGTACTGCAGTGCATAAAATGAAAGAAAAGACCCTGAGGGGTGTAAGAGGAGAAAGAGAGCCAAGATATTACTAAAAGGAGGAGTGCGCTTGCTCTTCACTCGCTCTCTCTCTCTCTCTCTCTCTCACTGAACTGCTGTGTCACAGTTCAAAGTGGGGCTGCATTTACTTTCATGCTCAGCCACCCCGCTTCCCTTAATGAATAGAGTGCTCTGAAAAGCGAGCGCTTGAACATAGAAAGGGACTATGCTGTCCTTGGACATAAAAGCTACAGCCCGAGAATAAAAAGAAATAAAAAGGGGCTTACCAAGTCTATGCAGAGCCCCATAGCAAAGCAACTAGATAGCAATTATTTTGGCAGCCTACCTCTCTGCTGCAACATAGAAATCAACTGATTTAAAGGACAGGAACATCCCTATGTATGGAAATGATTTACAGGTAGAGTAGCCCTCAGAATAAGGAGAGGGCTGTAAAATAAACATAACACAATAAAGAAGAAAGCAAATTAAAGAATAAAGAGACACTGCAGGTCTCTAAAGGAGCCCCATTATATATAGAGGCCCAGATATTCAAAAGGGTTGCTCATGGTGCAACAGTGTTGTGCCATGCATAACCCACTGATGTGCTCTGACGCGATATTCAAAAGGGGAAAGTGCGCGGCACAAATCCCGATGCACCAGAGCGCATCAGTAATGTATGCAGGCACAGGTGGGGAAGGGGGGCATGCCCATGCATAACCTGCACAGCCCGATATTCAGCCTGGGATGTGTAGAGCCATGCATTCGCAACCTCTACCTGTGCCAGCACAAAGTTACTCCCCCCCAAAAAAGGAACAACTGATGGCCACCCACAGGTGAGCTGCTGCATTGCAGGGCACAACACGGCAGCTGCACCCGAGTTCCAGCTGTACCTGGTGGCGCCCCCCATGCCCGATTGTGGGCATTTGTAAAAAAATAGAATACTTCATTCAATATCCCTGGTAGGCCAGTGGACCTCTATCTGCCTGATCGCAGGCATTTGTAAAAATAAAAGGTCCAATATCCCTGGTGGTCCAGTGGACCGCTATCTGCCCAATGGCAGGCATCTGTATAAAGAGCGAAAAAGACTTCCAATATCCCTGGTGCTCCAGTGGACCGCTTTCTGCCTGATGGCGGGCATTTGTATAAGAGAAAAAGACTTCAATATCCCTGGTGATCAGTGGACCACTTTCTTCTGATCCAGGGCATCTGTATACAAAAAATAGGTCCAATATCCCTGGTGGTCTAGTGGTACCCCTCCTCATCCACCCTGCCCACTGCCCGCTCCCCGGTCAGCCGGCAGGCAGCACCCACCACCTGCCACCCGCCGCCCGCCGACTGACACCTCAGTGGGCTGTACACCATTGGTTCTGGCGTGAGCCAATGGGTGTGCAACTATACCGTCTACACATTCAGATGTGAATGATTCATTCACATATCTGGAATGTGTCTGAGCTACGCTCCCATTGGCTCATGCTGCGAACCAGTAGGTGCAGCCTACCAGTGTCAGTCGGCGGGCGGTGGGGAGGCTGCGACGCTGACCCGAGAAGCAGGCGGTGGGCTCCAGTGGCGGGAGGGGGCGCCACCGAAGACAACCTCCACAGCAGATGCCATGACTCCGAGCAAGCAGTCCACTGGACCACCGGGATATGGGACAGGTCCACTGCTCTTTACTGAATGCTCCAATCAGGCAGATGGTGATCCACTGGACCACCCAGGGATATAGGATGGATTTCTCTCTCTATTACAATCCAGCGATCGGGCAGATGGCGGTCCACTGGACCGCCAGGATATTGGATATTAATTTTTGTACTACAATTGCCGCGATTGGGCTGCAGGGGGTCGGTCCCGATGGCTGCTGCCTGGCAGGGTGCCAGGCGCAAGTCATCAGGGATCGGTGCACCTGCATGCAAATGGGGCCATAATGACATGCAAATGGCCCCATGTGCACCTTGCATACATTATGGTCCCATTTGCATGTCAAGTTTTGAATATCGCGGTTGTTGTGCATGGCACAATGGAACTTGCGCTAGCGCATCTCCATGCTCCACTCTGGCCACTTGCGCTGGTGCAGTGCCACTGCTCCATGCACACTGGGGGTGGCCAGGGTGCGATATTCAAAGCTGCTGAGCCATGGTGCAGCTCCATTGAATATCGCCCAGTCCACACCACTGCGCAGCCGAGTTGAGCTGCGCCCAAGCTTGCGCCACAGCCTGGTGCAGTTTGAATATCTTGGCCTGAGAGCTCTGAGATATAAAATAAAGGGCTAGTGTCACTACTATAACAATACAGCACATGTACAAATGAAATAAATGTTTGCACGGTTTGCATATATAAAACAAATAAATTGCTGATCTGTTAGCAAGACCCCAAGAAAGGGAATTTTCTATAGGAGGGCAGCGGCCCATAGAGGGCTGTATTTATATTCTGTGAGTTAAAACCACATTATGTAATAGAGGAGGAGTTTCCCTATTTAGGGAACCATTTAGAACTAATTGGATGTTATGGGAGACACTTTCCCATGAGTTGGAGGGCTATATAATCCCTCCTTAAACACCAAAGATCAGATTAGCTGCATAGCCAGTCTCACTTACCTGAAAGAAGGTAATCAGAAGGACCTGTACCTGAACAGGAATTTATCTCTAACAGCAGGAAAACATATGAATTATTTTGAGATACATGAAGTGAGGTGAAATAACCTTGAGCTATTGTTTATTTTCTTGTTCTGTTTGAAATGTTTTATTTCTAGTTTTTCTATTTTTGTATAAAATAAAACATTTTGTGGGTGTGTTGTCCCCTATTACTGTGTTCAGTGTTATCTTTATAGCCATGTACCTGAGACACTGGTGATAAAAGTGGGATAATGGAAGTCCTAGCTGCAGGGTGGATTACTGTAGGTGTCAGACCTGATACCAAGGTAACCCATGCCATGGTGGTACATTTTTATCATCATGATGATCCCTGTAAGACCCTCTCTGACCAAAGTGCAGGCTGAGCTGACAGGTGAGCAGTTGCTCCTAGGCCTTGAGTTTGAGAGGAAACCAAGGGCCAAGCTGGAGTGTCAATCAACAAACTCCTTTGGAGGAGAAGATGGCAGGAAAAAGAAGGACTGGAGGAAGTGAGAGTCGAGGAACAGCCGGAAGACATGAGCAAGCTATTGAAGTGGACTACAAGGAAACAAATGGAGATGCAGCAGCTTCAGAAGGACAGCCAGGAGCAAGAGAGGGAAAGAAGATGGCAAGATGAGCAATAGTCGGACACACTGAGGGCCCTACAGATCATTGGGATCAGTAAGTCCAGTAAAGGTACACATACCCTCCCTAAAGATATCAAATTGACCAAGATGTCAGCTACAGATGACATCGAGGCATACCTAATCACCTTTGAAAGAGTAGCGAAGGTGTGTGGGTGGCTTCCAGAGAAGCGGGTGGTCAGTTTGGGCAATCACCGTTATCACATAGAACCATACCTATGTATTTGCCCTTGCCCCTGACAATTTTTGTCACCTGTTCTGATTTGCACTTATGTATTTTTGCTCTGTCTTCTTGTAACCTGCTAAACCTTATGTATTAATGTAATGTGCCTCCTCTTCCCCCCTCACCTGGGTCACACCTAGAAACAAGCCTCTGCTCAGTGTGCCTATCTCAGTTACCAACTTTTTAAAAAAACAAATACATTTTATTTCTATTGTGTTTAGTGCTACTGGCTGTTTAATACATATTTTACTTGTTATGATGGCAAATCAATCAATCAATCAATCAATCAATCAATCAATCAATCAGTCTTTATTTAGCCAGGTGAAACTCCATTGAGCAAGCTTATTTTCAAGGAGGGCCTGGTAGGTATAGAATAAATAATACACTAGCACAATAGAATATATAGCCCAAATGGACCTAGTAATGCAATACATAGCAATAAAAACAGAGTTACAAGGATAATCAATGAGGCCTGGTCGTAAGGTGAAGCCTCAAATCAAAATGTTATTTCAGGAGTCTTCCTATCAATTCAAATTGAATCAAGCAGGATAAGCCCCACATCACATCAATTTATCTTTCCCCACCTGAGACATTTCAATCAAATGCAGACTGACGTGGACTTTTTTTACATTGGAAATTCCTGATGATTCCATGACTACTGATTTGGTTTCATCTACTCTTGAAACATCTGAGTTTGTTGCTTGGCTTGGTGCTCAAATGACTCATCTTAGATCTGTTAATTGAATTCCCATTGCAGTACTGTATTTTGCCTGCCACAGTCTTACTAGATATTACTGCATCTTATGCCACTATTCAGTTTCCATTTTCAATAGCTGGTCTTCAAGTGATCTTTGTAGCTGGCCCAGTGGTGCTGAGGGATGAGACACTGGACACCACACCTCGTGCCATACCAGTGACATGGGTTCGGGAATGAGCCCAGGTTGTCGGGGGTTGTCGGGAAGGGGGGAAGGGTGAGGAGCAGGATTGAGCTGCCATGAGGTGGCTCTTCTCTCCTGCAGAGGGATGAAGGGTTTTCCCAGCTTTAACTGCCACCTGGTGGAGGACGGATGGTAGTTTGGGCTATGGGGGAGCCCAGCGATTGCCAGGAGTGGGACAGCAGGGGCTGAGCTGGCATCCGGAGTGTGTGTGCACCTCCATGTACACACTGCCGTGTCTGCTGGGGTCCCAGGAATTATGGGGAGAAAACTGTAAATTACATATAGAAAAAGTGGTCCTTGTGTGTTGTTACTTTGATTGACTTTATAACAACCAGGCCTATGTTATTCTAATCAATTTCCAGAAGCTTAGACTGCTGATATATACAGGCTTATGGCATCTCAAATTCTGCTATACACAGTTATGCTATCATACCCATGTATATAGGGCTTTTTTGGAGTATTAATAAAACTTAATGTTGCCATTCTCTTTTATTTATTCCTCTCTCTCTCTCTCTCTCTCTCTCTCTCTCTCTCTCCCTTCCCCAGAACTTCAACATTAAACATGTGCTCATACCAAATTTTGACACCCAGCTCTGGCTCCCAGACTTATGGGGAATCTGCATTTTTTACATTTGCATCACTTTCAAAAATGTTTTTCAAACAGTGAAAAAAACTGGCATTATATAAAAATATCTCCATCAGTTCTGTGTGTTCACCAGTAAGGAAAATTTGATTGAGTAAACATTCATTTAAGCAATATACCACGACAGGGTGTGGGTATATGGGTGGATTTACCATGCCTGGTGTGGTTTGGTCATGAGGCCACAGGCAAAGTGACTTAACCACCCCCAGAAGTGGTAAATCCACCCACATGCCCACACCCTGGAGTGGCATATTGCTATTATACAATGTCCGCCTTTTTTTGGTGAGCAAAAAAACAAAACAAAGAAAAATATAGTTTTTTGTTTTTAAATGATTTTTATTGATTTTATTCTTCCACCAGAAAAAAATTGTTCTTTGATGCTTGGGAGACAGTGCTTCAGTTCCTCAGTTCTGTGGATTTGCAGGTGAAAGTTGTTCCCCACATGCAGTAGACACCCTGCAAACACACTCAGAGTTATAGTAAAATGGGATCTGTGAGTGACTGTTTCCTCCGAGAGAGAGTGGCGCAAGTGGCTGCTAGTGTTCAACTAGTGAAAGTTTATTACTTCAGCTGCTGTTTGTGAAGCTGCAAGCATATTTTAAGTCAGTGAGCGTGAGTGAGGTTTGAGAGGGGCAGCATTGCTAAATGTAGAAGGCAGGACGATACTCATGAGAAAGCAGAAAGACCATGTTGGAGAACAACAGGTATTGTGGCACAGAAATGTATTAGTCACTTTTTTCCCCAACTGGTTTGTAGTTGCGAGCAGCAGTGGGAAGATCGGAGGATGTGTGTGTGATTGATGCCTTATAATTTCTGTCGGCTACATTTAGCTGCGGAAAAGTGAAAGCAGATGACTGTGTTGATTTTATCCATTTTGTTGATTTACAAATATTTTTTTTACACAGAGTTCCAACTGGAACTGATTGGGGAGCGTGGCAATCTAGGGTGGGTACATGGTGGCAGAGACATCTTGCCATCCGCCACCATTTTTGCTACTCTTGGGCTGCTGATGGTCGGAGTGATTTCAGGGATCGTTTGTTATGTGGCAGACTGGTGACTGGCACCTTTTCCAACGAGTATACTAGAGGAATTATCATGCTGGTAAAGATGCCAGCCAGTCAATCAGATTGTGGAGTTTCCCAGTTTGGATTTATTCCATTGTATAATTTTCAATGATGTCCTAAGTATAAAATGCAATACAAAGTTACATTACAAGAAAAGAGCTACACAAATACAAAGACACATTCCACAACTAATGCAAAACGTGTTCTACCACTGAAGAAATTTTTTGCATGATATCACATTCATGGAATATAATTTTAGCAACAATCTCCTGACAGACCAGCATGCTTGGAAAATCAAGTGTATAATGGGGGACTGATAGTGTATTACCTGGTGGGGTCATTTAGCTATTGGAATAAAGTTCCATACTGAGGGGCTAACATAAGAAAAAGACTAATAGTCATAACAGTATTTCATGGAGGGTAATGTATTTTCTAGGCCTGAAGAAGATTCAAGATCTGGTTAATTTTACAAAAAAATGATAACATAAGTAATCATGGACTTTCTTACAGACACAGTTATATGACAATCAAAACCTGCATTGCCTCTGTTGCAGAGCTGTGAAGCAGTTCATGGGTGAAAAGGGCATGATAGACATACACCCCATCTCAGCCTTTTATGGGGGGCATGTGTGAACAAGGCACTTTTTGAAAATCTAACAGTTTATGCATGTATCTGAATGTGCTTTTATTAATGTCTTAAAAATATTTGTGAACTCTAACCCCTCATACAACTGTAGCAGATGAACCCATAATCCATGTGCTATATATGTTTAAAGAGCAGCTGACACCATTAGGACAGCTTTAACAAAACATAATATTTAGACACAGTTCCGCTTGTATTTCACTTTAGTTCTGTATTTCTTCTCCCCATTATTTATTACTGAGGTCATTTACATGAAAACAGGATCTTTGCTCTTTAAGAGTTCATGTATTCCTGTTGGTTTCTCCCCTATCTGAGGTTATAATGCTCTACTTGTGACATACAATTAGTCCCATGGCAACAGATTATGATGTCACAACAGAGAACTATGATATGAAGTAGGGAGCAAGCTAAAGAGGCAGATGAACTATGAGGGATATAGAGCATGTTTCCATGCAAGTGTCTCAGTAATGAATATTGGGGAGGAGAAATATATTCACTACATATGGAATGCAAGCTATATTGTACCTAAATATTATGTTTTTCAAAGTTTTCTTTGAGGCGTCAGCAGCTTTTTAAATCAGAACTGCGCACTGTGAGTCCTTATTAATGTGGTTTTTTGGAGTTAAATTCCCAGATTACAAAAGGTCCACAGCCCCATGCAAGAATTTTTGTTTCTTAGTTTACAATTTCCCAAGGTGAAGCCTAGCTGAGATTTTATAGTCTCATTCCTGCTGCAGCCTTCCACCTAGTTGTATAGCTAAGGCAGATTGAAATCCAGTGGGAGGACAACGGACCTGTTCAAAGTCACACAATGATTAGATGGGTATATGGGGTAGAGAACCTGTTAATGTCATAGTCTACAATTCTCTTACCTAACCAGTTGACTACACTGCTTCTATCATCCTTAGGTCTGTTCTGAAAGGTCTGTAGCTTACCTTGGTAGTGACTTGTACTTGTAGTGGCAAACAATTAAGTCATCAACTGATCTGAGATCTTAAGAGTTTGCATGGTCTTGCTGTTTTCTTTGCCTGCAGCATTTTCCCCTTTTTCTCCCTGTTCATGATTAAAATCAGCCCTGTTCCTGCTTGGAAAAATTTTCATTCTTTCAGCATTTTAAATTATCAAGTAAGTGATCACTGATGGACACCAACTAGAGGCTGTTACTGAATCAGAGGTAGTCTGGTTTAGTGGATAAAGGACCAGTGTGGGAACTGAGGGATCAAAGGTTCAAACACTGTTATAGTTAAACACTGACTGTGTGCTTTTTTTATTTAATTTATTTATTTAAAGATTCAGAATTAACCTTTGAGCATAGGCTCTTTTACAAAGGTTCCACATTGAATAACAATTAAACAGACATAGTACAGACCAGGTATAAGATCATACATACTGTATGGAATTAAAATTACAACTCTACAAAATTGTTACAAGAGAGGAGCCTCCCCCTGGGAGGTGGGGGGTAATAGGCAGCCTCAGGTCAGAGGCTTTGTTGACCACGGGGGCTGGGAGGGTTGGGTATGCAAGGGGGGTGGCAGGTTGGCTGCAGGATAAGTGGGAGAAAAGGGGAGAGGGAAGGTGAGCCACAGGGAGGGGGGGAGTTGGAGGAGAGAGAGAGAGTGGGGTAGAGCAGGGAAGGGGCATGGAAATGACAGGGGTGGAAGACAGAGCAGGGGTTGAGGGAAACTGAGGAACAGCCCTGGGTCGACTCTAAGGGCAGCTCACTGAACTAGTCAGTGGGCTTCCAGGGGGAGAAGAGTCATGCCTTCAGAAAGCAGGAACATGCACAGTGATAGTGGTATATTAGTGCCTTTGGACAAGTTACTTAACATGTATGTGCTCCAGTCCATCCAGATGCCAATATGGGCAAAATCAGGACCTGAATGGAAGATGTCTTATCTTAGCTGGGTTATCCTGAGTAAATAAATTGTATAAAAAATGGAGTGCCACAGTCCTGCTGTCAACATATATACAAGCCTGACAACGCTCTACTTTAAACTATATATTATTCATTACCAAATAAACATTGGATCATAGAAAAACAACATCCAATTAAGTGTTGTACTGGTATCTCCCTATTTTAGTTAAGAAGAGCCCACATAAGCCTATTATAGGAGTGACACTTTCCCTTGGAGTGAAATATTTTCTGTACTTATTTTAAATCAGTGGGCCTTAGCCATTATCGTTTATCAGTAATAACGTCTATAATTCTTTTAAAATGGAACAACATAATCATGGAAAAAAGAAAACAAACATTAAATTGCCATAGCAACATGCAATGCCAACTAAAAGCATTGTTTCACTAACATTACTGCAGCTTAGTAGTTTCCTATTTCCTTTCATTTCCTTCTGTCATAAAACACCAGCAACTATAGTACAACACCTTGGTTCAGTTCTTAAATGTTTTTATTCCCAGGCTTTCACCACAGTGAATTTATTATTGATGTTTTCATTATTGTAGGCTTCATTGTTTATATAAGAGATAATAAATGGGGGTAGGATAGTGAGAACTCGGAAATTGTTCCTCTGTATCCCAGCAGCAGATTAGTGCCTGGAGCAAACCACTGGTATAGCGAAACATGCTTGAAGCACCTTGTGTGAGTGCTTAAAGCATATTCAAATATACCATCCGGCAGCAAAGAACAAATGCAGGTGGAAACTTTTTTGCTCCACACAAACTACCCTTCCCCCCACTGCCACATGAGGTATGTGTCCAATTGGGATAAATAGGGATCCAAAGAGCAAACTACTGTAGAAGTTAATGCCTGTCACAGGTGATTGCTTCTCTCTAGCAATCTGCCATATTCCAAATTCCCCAAGCAAATGACCTCCTAGCAGAGTCAAGGCACTATGAATTCACTTGCATCTCATTATGGCCTCATTAAAAGGTAAGGAGGAAACATACTCCTTGGAAAGTGCAGGGTGAGGATTAAATAAACACACATGAATCAGCCCTCTCTTACACCTTGATCCCCATATACAGTTTGTTTTTTACATTATTTTCTAGTAGTCTAGTTGACCCTCACCAATGATTGCCATACCCGGTATGTTTTCACATAATTTCCTGCTAATGTAGTGTGCATCTGCCCCTGATCCTAAGCACAATATGTTTTTACACCATTCTCTGGTAGTCTAGTGGACCCTCATCCCTGGATCTCTATTCCCAATCTGTCTTCACATCCTCCCCTGTTGGTGCAGAGGATCCCCACTCCAAATCCCCATGCCCAGTACAGTTAAACCTCTCACCATACTGGACACCTATATGCAAGGCACAAACATGTGATTTGCATGGGTGCCTAGCATACTTTAGCACTCATGATTCAATGCGTTAAAACCATGCTGTTTCCCTTTCCCTAAATTTTAACTCTTAAAGATAGAATTTATAATTAAGGAGTCACAACTTTACTGAATTGGTATATAAATACCTTTATTTTTCTCAAGATCACCTGTCATGCACAAGCCCATGGGGGTAAAACATTGACAGTAAAATGGCATAAGATAATTACAAGGGTAAAGAATGCAAACTGTGGCGATGAAGTCCTGACATTTTTTTGATGGTCTTTGGATATTTTTGGTGGTACTCCAGACTTTTCTCATAAATTACATAAGTAAGACAAAGGGAGGCAACAATTGCCACTCCAGATGATGAAGCGGCAGGGAGGGAGGGCCCAGGGGTAGAAAACTGCCCTAGTGTAGTGGTGCAGAAAGGCAGGGATGAGGACAAAACAGAAGAAAAGGGGAGTTTAAAGTGGGTAAGTAAGGGTAGAGGATTGAAGGGTACAAGGAATGAGGAATTTAGAAAGGTAAGAGGAAAATCGGTGGAGCGGTAGGAAAAAACACAGGCAGGAAGAGGAAGGGTAAGCAGGCCAATGGGCAGGAGAGAAAGAAGGTGTGGAAAGCCATGTTCACCAACGCAAGGAGCCTTGGAAATATGATTTCAGACCTGGAAGTTATGGCAGAGGCTGACCTGGATTTAATGGCCATAATGTAGTCATGGTGCACCGAGTATGGCCAGGTTACTTTATGTTTAAGAGAGACAAGGCAGGGAGGAGAGAAGGAAGGGTTGTTTTGTCTGTGAAGGTGGGAACCAAGGCTATTGAGGTACAGGGACACCATGAGGAAAAGGAAGGGCTGGAGGTGCTGTGAGTCAGCCTATAGACAGGCTCTGGAACAACTGTCCATACTGGGGTACTGTACAGACCTCCAGCACAGGGAGAAGAGTTGAATAAGGCACTTGGGGAAGCCATCATCAGAATGACAAGTATGGGGGAGGTGCCACTAGTTGGTGACTTCAGTCTGCCAGATGTGGACTGAAGCCTTCCAACTGCAGCTTCAGCAAGGAGTAGGGACATCTTTGACTTGATACAAGGGGCTTTTCTCAGGCAACCAGTAAACGATCCCACTAGGGACAGGGCAGTGCTGAACCTGGTGCTTACAAACAGGGACAGCAATGCAGATGTTACAGTTAGCAATCCCCTGGGTACCAGAGTGGTTTAAAATTAAGACAGAAACAAAGGCTAACCACATGGGTACTAGGGTCCTGGACATTACTGGCGTGGATTTTAAAGAAATGAGGGACTGCCTCAGAAACTGCCTTGGGGGATGGGGGGATTTCTAGGGAAGGTGGAGGCACAATGGGGAAAAATAAAGGAGCATACAATTAAGGCAACGAACCTCTGCATGAAGGAAGTGAGTAAAAGCAGAAGGAAAATGAGACTGTTATGATCCTGTAAGGAAGTGGTAAAGGTGGTGAAGCAAAAGAGAGTGGCATTCAGGAGGTATAAGGAAACACATTGAAAGAAGCACAGGGAGGTATACCTAGTAAAGCAGAGGGAAGCAGGCAAGGCAGTGAGGAGAGCAAAGGCACAGACAGAGGACAGAAGAAGATGGAAATCACCTTGGCAAAAGCGGCTAACAAAGTTATCTGCAAACAATTTTATAATCACATTAACTCTTTAGAAAATACAAATAATGGGGTCAAACCATTGCAATACAAGACCAGTCTAATAAGCAATCCCATGGAAATTGTAGAAGCATTCAACAGATATTACTGTTTAGTATTTACTAATAGACCAGCAGTACTGTACCAACCAAACAAGTTCTAAAGATAATAATCTAATAGATAAGAATTCAATAAAAATTGATATACTTGAAATAAAAGTTGCTGAGAAGATCAAACATTTTAAAACCAATAGCTCACCAAGTCCTGATAAATTTTTTGAAACTGATAGGTAATGAAATTCTGTCCCCACTGAGGATCATAGTTAAAAGATCTCTAAAGCACTCTTCTATATCAGAAGATTGGAAACTGGTGGCTCATGTGGTTCTAATATACAACAAGCATTTGTCAATGCTGAATGCTTGCTTGCTGGTAGTGCAGGAGTTGGAGACATGCATAATAGGAATGGCGGTGAAGTATTGAAGCAACACCAACCCCCATTCCACCCTGCAGAGACTGACAGATGTTGGGGATGTTGTCTATAATACTCACAGAATTTCACCTCACTCCACCCTGCAGACACAGAGAGGTGTCACAGTGTGTCTTGATGACTCCGGCCCTTACCCTCAACCCATTTGAAAAGGAAGTAAGCTGAGATAGGTGCAGTACAAGAGAATGGAGTGAATGTTAGGGCCTAAGACCCCAAGGCACACCTCATTGGCTGTCAGTGGCTGCAGGGTGGGTGCTGAATGGGTTGAGCATTATAGCAGATGACCCCAAGTCACACTCTTGATGTCTGTCAGTGTGTACAGGGTTGGCGTTATGATTGGAAACCCTAACTCCCTGGTGTGTGTTGGCAGGTTTTGCTCCTAATTTTCAACATGGGCTTTTTGGGAGGCCACTTCATGAACAGCGGCAGTATGATTTCATTACTTAATGCCAAAAGGTGATTTCGGACAGCAAGTGTACCATTCGGCGCCACAGGAGCGATAACAAATTTTGGGCAGGATGTGAAAAATGACAGGTGCACTGTTGATAAGGAGGTGTGAAGAAATGGAAATGTTGAAAATCTGGAGTGAAAATATGAAGTGGTGAAGTTACGAGTGGCCATAGAAACTGTGCAACGCACAACAATAGTAGCAACACCATCACAAACAATTGTCAGACTGGCTTTTGGTTACAGTATTGCATAGTGACAAACCCTCTGTACCACATCAAGCTAGCCAATCACACAGAGGTCCATTCACCCAGACATACCCACCCCAGACACACACCCGACACACCCACCCCATAGACATACCCACACCCCACAGACACACCCACCCACCCCTTACACACACACAGACACACACACACACACACACCACAGAGACACACACACACCACCACACTACTGTAACTGCCTGTTACTTTACATCCACACATAGTTTTTCCCAGAGCCACACCCACCCATGTGCCATACAAGTAATAACTTATGTAGAGGTGACAGAAAAAAAAACTCAAGTTCACTGAGGTCATTTGTGGGGGGTTAGCATTTAAAACCAAAGCTAAGCTACTGGTCAAAACACCAAAATAAAGAAAATGTATTTTTTACCTAAATGGTTCAAAGTTCACTGCAGGTCAGGGGCAGCATTTTTGTTACTAAAGGTAGTGCAGTGGTGGTAACAAACAACAATAAGCTAAGCTACTGCAGCCAGTCAGTGTGCAATAACAGTACCTGATGCCTTGAAGGATTCCGTGGTGGAAACAGTCAGAACTCAGAAGCTGCTGCACTTATTTCCAGTAGCTGAGCAAGACTGGAGGAGATTTTCCCTCCAGTGTTCGCTGCTTTGAGTCTCGACGCGACATCGACTAATGTGATGGGACAGCTGAGCCGAGTAACTGGAACGAAGTACGGTAGGACACAGCACCATAGCAAGGCATTTTGGTGCCTGGGGCAAGCCACACATTTTGGCACCCTCCAGACTCCTTCTCCTGACCAGTACTGTGTACAGTCACCAATACCCCTTCACACATGGCCAGCTCCTCCTATCACACACCCTTACCCTATGCCCATAAAACATCATCAAAATGGGAAAAGAAAGCAGCAGCAGGGAACAAAATGAGCCCAGTACTGTGTAGCCTGTTGCTAGTAGTCTAGAGCGCAGGCAGCCGGACACTTAAAAGAAAATTCACACAGACTGGTCACTGACCAACCAATCAGCCCTCTTCAGTTCTTAATTTCTTACAGTCCATATTAACAGTCATGCAGACTAGTAAAGTAAAAATGATTTGAGGAAAAAAGAAAATATAAATTGAGAAATCTTCTGAAAGCTGACTTCAACTGAGGAAGTGCCATGTCAGCGTCAATAAATTAGTAGCAGATGCACAGAGTCCAGGCAGCCAGCCGGCCCAGCATCTCCCGGCACATACAATGAATGTAAAACAGTTTGTTTCACAATCACAGCATTATTTATTACTGATGTAAAAAAAAAAAAATAAGATAAATTTGTAACAATACAAAAAACAATAAGCAATACACTGCTATAGTAGATGAGTTATGTCTTAAATCAAGCAGTAGAGAAGTAAAAGGTCAATAAACCTAATTGCAAAAATCAGAAGGTACACAACAAATATTCAAAATTTCAGGCAGAAAATAAATGTTCCCTTAGAAAACCCATTTCACACAAAAGAAACACTAAGGGTTTTCACAGTGCCAAACTTGTATTATACTGGCATCATGGCAATGGTAACATATTAGTTAAGGCCTGCCCAGGGCCAGAGGGTCTTGTGTGAGTGTGTGTGTGTGTGTGACTTCAAGTTGGGCAACAAGCAACAACAGCCATCAAACAAAGTATCATGATCTCCATGCAGTCCTACACCACCACACTGAGCAAGCCAGGGCCTCAAGGCAAGCAGGCAAACAACCAGCTTCCCAATTACACTTATTATTAACATAATAGCATTGGCAGGGTCTCTGCCATGGAGCAGGCAGTCTGCTTAAGGACTACTAGTCTGTGGAAAGTGGATTTTTTACAAACTTATGGAGAGAGAGTCTGAGTTAGTATCAGGATAAATTTACATTCTAGTAAATTCTCCATTCAACAGGGTCAGGGACTCCAACATCCGATCCCAATCCCATCCATGGTACCACCACACATAGAGAGTAGTGACCCTCCCTTAGTTAACTACCTGCCACAGTCAGCCGACACTTCTGTCCCTCCCAATCAATACCCAACCACCGAGGTCACTGAGGCCAGCAGCACTAGAGTACCTAAAAGTTTTAAAAACCTACCTAAAAAGGAGGACAAGTCATCAGTGGGCTGGCTGGTGCTGTGTGGAATCGTCGATGTTGCAAGTCTGACGGATGGGATGAACAGCCTGCCTGAAGCGGCCCTCAGAGGAGTCTCAGACAACAAAAACAAGCAGCAGAAACAGGTAGCAGGGGCCAGATGCACAACAGTGGACTAGTGCTCAAGTCTGGTTCCATGTGATAATAGGAAAAAAAAAACAGTGACCGCTATCATCACGAGTGTATATTGCTGAAAAGCATTTTGACGATATACATTACTGAGCGATGTGACATCCGGTTACATGAAGTGGCTTCGCCCCCCCACGCCCCCCTTACTAAGGATTGTCAACTCCAGGGGGTGCATGTAGAGCAGGGGGTGAAATTCTGGTGCGAAGGGGAAAAAAATACAGAGCCACAAGCAGCGGCAAAATTCTGTCCCCCAGCAGGTCCAGAACCCAGTGCCTACTGCACCTTAGCCAGCCATCCTCACCACTGGATCGGCTCAGTTGTAGCAGGCTCTCCTCCCCTCATAAACCCTCCATCCCTCATATCCCTTCCCTACAGCTCCCATATCTCCCCTTCTGGTCGATGTATGCGCTATAGCATTGCTACCCTGGCAGGGTAGCTAATGATGATGGCGCTATAAATGAGTCACTGTTTCTACAGTCTCTCATTTATCATCGCTCTCATCATGGGCTACCCTTAAGTCTAAGTCCAGTTATAAGTCTCCAGCAGGGGCTGGTTGCATAAAAGAGTTAAGTCCATGTTTAAGACATGTTTTTGGTCTTACAAAAGCAAGTCAGCCTTAAAAAATGTAAGTCTGTTGCACAGAAAATTGTCTTACATTCCACTGGTCTTATTGAGAGACTTTAATTTAATTTAAGCCTCCCATATACCAGGCTTATTTGTTGTGAGTAGGCTTATTCTGCCACAATTAATTATAGGAAAATGTACTTTATTGTATGAAACCATTCTAAATATTGTATACTAAAAAATATATATACTTGAGTGCATTGATTTCCCATTTTACAGACTATTTCCCATAACTTATCTGTACGGTACCATGAAGAAAATATTGAATACATTTTTTTGTCATACAGATTTTTATCCTCAGCTCAGGCAGGTGATTGCTCATCACTGCACCAGACCATCTGTTATCTCCCCCAGCCCCATTGGCTAGATTCCCCCCTGGATTTCCCCCTCTGGTGGGGACAGAGGAGGGCTGGCCCCCTCTGGAGCACAAGATGTGTCTCAGGGACCAAGTGGTAGTTGGGCTAAAGAAAAGCAGGTGAAACTTCATCAAGCCCACCTAATTGCTACTTTTCTTCTCAGTCCCCCTGGCCACTGGGAAACAGTAGTCCTCACCATTCGAAGCGTCTCAGAACCTGCATTAGCAATGGGCCTCCACCACAGGGCTGTCAAGTGCTGAGCCGTGGAAGTGGTAATGCCAATATACAGGTAGACACTACACATTACAGTTCATGATTAAGCACTATACCACTGGATGGTGTGGGCGATGCCAGGATTTACCGACACCTGGTGTTGTTTGGTCATGAGGCCACATGTCGAGGAACCAAACCACATCAGAAGTGGATAAATCCTGGCATCACCCACACCCTCAAGTGGCATATTGTGATTATACATTGTGCCCCTTATTTCTTTTGACAAAAAAAAAAAAAGTGAAACAGGTTTTCTCCTTATATTTCAGGGTTTTTTTTCCTTTTAATTTGTTGCCCTGTGAGAAAACAATAGTCCAGGTCTGGCAGCATTGCTGTTTGGGGTTGCTAGGACTTTCCATTTCTGCATATGTGTAGTGTTGTGCTATTGGCAGACCAATGCTTTTCATGGGGCTGGAAGAGCTTAAAGACTGTGCCCCATGTTGCTAGTTCACTCTGTTCCAGTTCCATTTGTGTTTTAGGAGCCTGGACAGCCTTGTCAATTTGGTCCCTAGCATGAAGTGAAATACAGAGCATTGGCTCCATTTTTGGTGCATGCGCAGCTACGTACAGTTCTGCCGCAATGTATAACACCATTTCCCCAGCTCTCTTCTGCTTCATGGCCATGGAAAGAAAGTTATCATGTTTTCTTTTTCTTTTCTTATTTCCTTTTCCTGTTTTCTGTGACATTGCCCTTCGGGAGAGAGACCGATGTGATAGCTGGTCGCATATTTCGACTGTGGAGTCACTAAATAAAATCGAGGTGGCTACGAACTGTGAGAGGTAAACAGTGTGAGGCAGCGAGGAGCAGTATGAGACCTTCAAGTTAAAGTTATTTGTTTTATGTACGCGATCATTAGGAGACAGACAAGTGTTGGAGCTATGTTTTTTTTATGTTTTTCAAACTCGTGTCAGGAGGCTTTACCGGAGACTGCCGCTAAGTGGTGACTCAATATGGCTGTTTTCCATTTCAGTGTTTGACAGTCAGACTGATATTGGAGGGGTAGGTAAGATTTTATATGCGGCTGTCCAGCACTTTACCATTGGATGATACTACAATTTACAACGTGTAAAATGTGCCAGCCAGCCAGTCAATCAGGAATAAGTGTTTTCTGAGCCATTGTATAATGCTTATTAAACTTGTAGAGTCTTCAGGGTCAGTACACCAGCATGTGGTACCCACAGTAAAATAATATGAGTAAGGAAGAGAGTCAACTGCTGCACACATTCGCACTCCAAAGAGGAATAGAAGCATGAAATGCCAACATGAAGTTCTGTCTGAGTGGACTCATAGTCTGGAGTTCTTGGAGCTGATGAAGCTGAATTTAAAAAATTGTAGAATATTGAGCACTTCATATTGGTATTTAGTGCTTCTCTTCCTCTTTGAGGTGCGAGTGTGTGCAGCAGTTGGCTCTTCTCCTTAATGATTACTAAACCTCAGCGTATTGACATTAGGGGAACCAAATGGGACAACAGGAAACTTACAAACAAACAATGATAGCATTCATTACACTGCTTGTCATGCCTGCATAATAAAAATTATTTCATTTTGTCTTGATGTGTCTGATGCATTTCTTTATGTAGCATCAATATAGCTTTTTCAGCACATCTTAGAAATCTGTATGGCCTTTTGGGTGGCAGGGTAAATATATATGGATCCCACTGCCTTTCAAATTTTTGGGCCCGTCCCTTTCATCTCATATGCAAGTCTCTCCTTGGATGAGACTTTCAAAACCTGGTTGTGCCACACTTCAAAAGTTGGCTGCTACCGAGAGACACATATTTTGTATGCATTACCTTATAAGAATTAGAATATGCACTACTGTTGTATAAGGGTCCCAGTCATCTGCACCTATGTACTCTAGAAACACAAAATTTGATAGTAGAAAAAAGCCAATCTAGACTGCCCTATCGCCCTGTCTATTACTACTCCTGGACCCTATTCAGTCCCAGGTGAATCTCATTTCCTCCTTTCCTCTAGTTATGCCCACGTGTTTATCCTTTGCATGCTTAAAGATCCCACTGTCCTTGCACCTCCCCATATCCTACGGCAGTCTTTTCCAGGCACCAATCATGCTTTCCTGAGAAGTAGCATTTCCTTACATCACTTTTAAACTTCCCCAACTCAAGCTTCTTTGCTTGCCCCCGTATGCTGGTGCTTCTTCTTGTGAGGTACTTATAGGTTTCAGTCATGTCCTCTGAAGCTGTCCTCTCCTCCAGAGAGTACATGCAGAGTTCTTTCAAGCTGTCCTCATATGATTTCTCATGCAACCCATGCACCATTTTGGCAGCCCTCCCTTGGATTGCTTCCACCCTGTCAATGTCCTTGTGGAGTTGTGGCCTCCAGAAGTGTACATAGTACTCTAGGTGGGGTTTCACTACTGAGTGACAGAAGGGCAACACCACCTCCTGTCTCCTACTTGAAAACACCATCTACATGCACCCTAGCATTCCAACAGTTCCGCCAACTACCATGTTTCACTGGCCCACCACAATGAGATTGTCAGCGGGGGATGGGGATGAATGTGGGAGGATGAGAGCCTATTTGCCCCAGACAGATTGCACCTGATCAAGGAGAGACCAGCAGTACTAAAGATGTATAATTTAAACTGAATTCCGGAGGGGGTGTTAATGAAAAGACCACTCAAGGAGACAGGAGGGATGAAAGACTACCAGCCTCCCCCTTAGGATGGAGACAGAATGCTGGGAAAAAAAACAAAACAAAAAAACACATGAACAAGGGAAGGCTGGAAGGGGATGGCAGTGGGGGGGGGTACATGGTAGAAGGGATTATCAGCTAGTGCCAGGAGTTTCGAAAATAAAATGGTGGACTTGGAGGCCATGATGGGGGATGAGGGTCTTGACATAGCAGTGGTAAGAGAGATCTGGTGGCCAGAGAATCATGCCTGGGAGACAGTTATCCCAGGCTGCAGACTGTTTAGAAGGGACAGTACAGGAAAGAAGGGGGCCTTATACATCAAGGATGACATCAGGGCAATGGAAGTGTAGGAAGAGGAAGGGGAGACAGAGCTCCTGTGGGTCACACTGTATAAATGGACTGGAGAATCACAGAGACTGGGGGTGGTATACAGACTTCCCACCAAGGGGGAGGAAGGGGACAGACAGTTGATGCAGGCAGTTACATGGATGACTCAAGAAGGGAGCATCTGCTACATAGAAACATAGAAATTGTCAGCAGATAAGGACTGCTAAGCCCATCCAGTCTGCCCGTGGGCCCTATACATTGCATGAGGCTGCTGACCCTTTGTGATCAATGACTTTTCATCATTCCCTACCCTTTCAAGCTTCCCTTGTGCCTGTCCCAGGCATGCTTAAACCCCTCCACTGAGCTTGTCCCCACTACCTCCTGTGGCAGACAGTTCCAAGCAGCAACTACCCTTTCTATGTAGAAAAATGTCCTCACATTACCTCTTAATCTACCCCCTCCAATTTCATATTGTGCCCCCTTGTTCTTAGTACTTTTTCTACATTGGAAAAGGTCACCCACCTGCACCTTGTTTATGCCCTTGAGGTGCCTGAAAGTTTCAATCATGCCCCCCGCTATCCCTGCTCCTCCACTGAGTACATATTCAGGTCCCTTAATCTCTTCATATGTTTTGTGATGCAAGCCTTGCACCATCTTTGATACCCTTCTCGTTTGTCTCCACCTTAGCTATGTCTTTGCACGGATATGGCCTCCAGAACTGCATGCAGTACTCAAGGTGATGCCTTACCAATGTTGTATACAGTGCCATCACCACCTCCCGCCTCCTGCTAGTGATACTCCTGCCTATGCATCCCAGCATGCCACAGGCCCTCCCTGCCACCTTTGTACACTGCTTTGATACCTTAAGGTCATCAGAGATGATAACCGCTAGCTCCCTTTCCTCTTTGGTGACAATCAGCTCCCCTCCCCAAACCTGTAGCTGTCCCCATGGTTCCCTCTACCCAGGTGCATTATTTTGCACTTCTTTGCTTTGAACTTCAGTTGCCACATCTCCGACCATCTTTCAAGCTTCTCCAGGTCCTTCTTCTGGAGTATCCACCCTGTTGCAGATCGTGGTGTCATCTGCAAGCAGACCTTTCCTTCCAGCCCCTCTGCAATGTCACTAATGAAGGCATTGAACATGACTGGTTCTAGCACTGATCCCTGTGGTACCCTGCTGGTCACCCCGTCTCCCCAGAGTGTACCCCATTTACCACCAGCCTCTGTCTCATGTCTGTTAACCAGTTCCAACCCAGTTCACCACCTTGTCTCCTATGCCCAGACTACCAGTCTTCTTAATCAGCCTTCTATGTGGGACGGTGTTGCAGGCTTTGCTGAAATCTAGGTAGGTGATGTCTACCAACCCTCCCTGATTTATTTCCCTAGTCACCCAATCAAAGAAATCTATTAGATTAGTTTGACATGACCTCCCTGCTGTGAATCTGTGTTGCCTCAGATCCTGAGCACCTCTGGATTCCATATGTGCCACTATTCTTTCTTTCAGCAGTGTCTCCATGATCTTTCCCACCATTGAGGTGAAGCTGACTGGCCTGTAGTTCCCTGCCTCCTCCCTACTGACATTTTTGTGCAGTGGGACTACATATGCCCTCCTCCAGTTCTCCAGAACAACACCCGTGTTGAGTGACTCTGTGAAGAGGGCCGCCAGAGGCGCTGCTAGTTCCTTTAATATCCTCGGGTGGATGCCGTCTGGCCCAATGGTCTTATCCACCTTCAGCTTTGTGAGTTCTTCCAGAACTCTCTCCACTGTGAGTGGACTGGTGCCAACTTCTACTGCCCCATTGCCTTTGCAAAATGACTGTGGTCCTTGACCCTAACATCATAGCAAATACTGAGCAGAAGTACTGTACAAGACATAAATTTCGCTATCATTTTATTTTCGCTATATTCACTAATTGAGTAAGTCAGCGAAAATTAAATGCCAGTGAAATTTATATGACGCACATCACCTTCACTACGTTGTGAAACAAAAATATTTTATTACTGAATCTGATGTTCTGTATAAGCTACATTATACTGGTAATGCCTAACGCCAATACAGTATGCAATTCACCATTGATGGAAAATGGTTTTCTTACCAGAGCTATGTGTTTCATCTGTGCCTGGTTGGCACTGCTTTCCCCATCTTTCCCTGTCTTTCCCTGTCCCTGTCTTTCCTCATTTGTACCATAGCAATCAACACCAGAAGACTGGATTTTGCTGCACAAAAAACTTTAATGTTTATACAGTAATCTCAGAAAAGAATGAAAGAATTAAGCTATTGTTAGTCCCTTCCTCTCACTACTTGTTTGGTGTTTCATTATTCTCAGTGTTTCCTCATTCCTCGTCGGACACGTGGTCGCAATCATCACCCATCTCCATGGAAGTGGCTATCGGCGTGATGATATCAGAAGATACGGACACCTACGTTGCGGAAATAAAAAAAAAACATGAGAAATGGGATAACTGAATGTGATTTTCTGTAAGTACAGACAATAAACATACCAAGTTCAGGCTGTTACTGTGGGCATTTAGTATCCCAGCTTCTGAAAACCCATGGATACAATAGTATTTTCTCAAAGATAGCTTTGCAAAGCTTGCCTCTAGTCAGGCGGTATGATGCTCCTTCAAGTGATGCTGCTTGAAGTCGATGTTGTACTCTTCACTACCCTTGGCCAGATTTTCTGCTCTTATCCCAGCATACCAAGCAGTAAACTGCTTTTGCAGATAATCCTTAAAGAACTTATTCACAGCAATGTCCAAGGGCAGCAACAGGTCAGTGCAAGAAGCTGGGATGAATATAAGCACGATATTGTTTAACGCTAGTGCCTTCAGGACTTCAGGTGTAGTATGAGCTCTAAAAAGATCCAGGAGCAGGAGAGCTTTTTGTTCACTGGGTAGTTCAAGTGTCTCTTTAAAAGACTCAAAGTAAGGGACAATAACACTTGAAATGTATTGCAGGGTGGTGGTTTCATTGGCCCAGTGATTAGGTGACAGTGTGATATCCCAGTCCCGAGGGAATCTGTATGCTGGGTTGCACACATGGGTTTTACCCTTGTAGATTACCTGTGGGGGTAAATAGCAACCTGCTAATGTACACACCAACACCATGGAGACTTGTCGCTTTTCTCCAAGGCCTGCTAGAGACACCTGTTTCGAGCCGGTAGCAGCCATGGTCCACTCAGACACAGGCACCATGCTGACACCAGGCTCATCTAGGTTAATAACTAGCTCCGCTGGGATAAGTTCTTGGGCTACACAGTTTGCTATACGTGTCAAAAATTATGCCTTAAATGAGGGAAATCAGAGGGTGTCTTACGGGCTGTTTTAGTGCCTTTTCGTTTACTATAGCCCATTCTATTAAGAAACTGCCAAGCTCATTTCATCTACAGTTCAACAGTACCACCATTTTCTTTCAGAAGGTGTGGGGCATCAGACTTAACAATCCCTTGGGCAGCAGCGAGAAGCACACAGGCATTATCAACAGCACCCTCACTTCTCAGTGTCACCATACTCTTCTGCAGCTTGGCTATGACATCTGACATTAGAAGTGCAGGTCTGCCTCGAGCTTTTCGTGGCAAGGCAGGGAACAGCTGAGAGGGATCAGGCATTTTCTTAAGCTGTTCCATGTAATACATTTTAAATTTCCTGACAGTGCTCTCATTAATTTCAATTTGACTTTTCTGGTGGTAATACCTGACAGCAGACATTACACCGTGCTGAGTGTCATATTGCCCCAATTCAAACCTCAGCTCTGGGGTGTAATGCGCATAGGTATTCAGCCTCTTCTTTTTGGCTGGTGGATGGTTGGACAGCTCCTTAGCAACCGCAGCTGCAACTTGTGGTTCTACACCTGAGGTCTGAGCGAGTGCCTCGGGGTTCACATTGGACACCTTGAGTGGGTACTCGGTCTTCAGAGCCTTAGGTTTCAACCAGGATAGCAACGACATTGTGTCAGGTACAGAGCAAATACCCCCCCCCAAAAAAAAAATCAGCACAAAAGAACTGCGGACAAATGACAGTCTTTTATTCAATGTCATTGTGCTAATTTACTCTGACGCGAATATGTAAGCAGGATTACGATCACAAAATTTATCTGCCACAAATTCAATGTCTTCTACAGTATTTGTTCAGTATTTCTGCCTTGTCCAGATCCCCTCCCTTACACTCTCCTTTCCTCCCTTTGATCCTCACAATACGTCCCCCTATTTTTTCTTTTTTCACTGATGTACCTATAAAATGCCTTATCTCCTTTGTTTACAGACCATGCTAACCCCTCTTCTCTCTGTGCTTTCACTCTGCTAACAGGCTTCCCTGCTTCCCTTAGACATTCAAGGAACACCTCCCTGTCCTCCTCCCTTTGGCTCCCCTTATATTTCCTTACACTCAGTCTTTTAGCCCTGACTTTGTCCCCCACCTCTTTAGAGAACCATAGTGGTTTCCTCCTTCTTTTTCCTTTGGCCACTATCCTAACGCATTGGTTTGTTATCTCCACTATGGCTCCTTTCAGGTTTTCCCACTCTTCCTCCACCCCCTCTATTACCAGTCCCTTCCCCAGGACTGTTTGTATACATCTACCCATTTCCATGAAATCCGCCCTCACTAAATCTAATACTCTTGCCATTGTGTGGCTTAACTGAGTCCATGCCTCCATGGTGAACCACACCATGTGGTGGTCTCTGGACCCTAGCTGCCCTTCTATCTGTATTTTTTTGACTCTGCTCCCATTGGTCCATACCAGGTCCAAAATTGACCTGTCCCTGGTTGGCTCATGCACCAGATGCCTGAGTCCAACCGCCTGCAGGGATTCTATGATGGCTGTTGTTCTGGCTGAAGCAGTCACCTGTGTGGCTCAATCCACATCTGGCATATTGAAATCCCCCAGTAGCAGGATTTTGCCTTTAGCTGGCATGTCGTGTATGTTCTGCATTAGTTTCCTGTCTTCTACTCCCTCTGTGATGGAGGTCTGTAGATCATCCCTGTGTGTATTGCTGTTCCATACTCTGGCGCCAGGGTGACCCACATTACCTTGGCCTCCCCCTGTCTTCTCTGAACTTCTGTAGCCTTTATATCATCTGTAGTGGGGGACCTAAACCTCCCTGATGTGGACTGAGAGATCCCGGTTGTAGCATCGGCTAGGAGCAGGGGGATCCTAGAGATGCTAAAGGGTATATTCATAAAACAGCTGGTTAGGGATCCTTCTAGGGGAGGTAACCTGCTGGACATGATCCTCACAAATGGGAAAAGTGTAGAAGAGGTGGTGGTGGGTGACGGTCTAGGTACAAGTGATCACAAGACTGTAAGGTTCAGGGTAAGGACAGGAAGGGATTCAAATCAGACCAACATGAGGGTTATGGACTTCAGGACGATGGACTTTAACAGAACGAAGAGGATATTTTGGGAATAAATGGCAAGAAAGTGGAATATAGGGTGAATGTGGTGCCACTGCACAAGGGGGGCCAGTAAGGAGGTGGCAGAATTATTGCCCAGTCAGCCTCAGTTTGATGGTGGATAAGGTGATGGAGGCACTAATAAAGGAAAGGGTGGTGGACTACCTGGTGGATAGCGGCCTGCAGGATGATAGGTAGCATGGCTTCATGAATGGGAAGTCATGTCAGATGAACCTGATAGAGTTGTTCAATTGGGTGATGCAGGTGGTTGACCAGGGAGGGGCGGTGTATGTAGCCTACAGTATCTGGACTTCATTAAAGCCTTCAACACCATCCCTCACAAAAGGCTAGTAAATAAGTTGGAACATGTAGGGGAAGGATGGAAAATAACTAGGTGGTTGGAAAACTGGTTTGTCGGGCAGAAGCCAGAGAGTGGTGGTAAATGGGGTGCACTGCAGAGTGATGGGGATAACGAGTGGGGTGCCCCATGGGTCAGTGTTAGGACTCCTTCTTTTTAATATCTACATCACTGATATAGCAGATGGGCTAGAGAGAAGGGTGTGCCTATTTGCAGATGATATGAGATTCTGAAATAAGGTGGGCAAACTGGAGGGGGGGCATGACGCTGGGCCTGAAGATTCTGGAGGGGTGGAAGGAAACTTGGCAACTGAAGTTCAATGCCAAAATGTGTGCTGTGATACACTTGTGGCATAAAATCCTGCTAGCAGCTTACCTCTGGGGAGGGAGGGAGGGAAAAAAGAGCAGAGCAGGAGAGGGACCAGAGGATTATAATATCAAGCAACCTTAAGGTATGTAGCCAATGCAACAAAGCTGTGAGGAAGGAAAATGGAATGTTGGCATGCATTAAGAGGGGCATAGGTAGCAGAAGGAAGATGGTACTGATGCCTCTTTACAAAGCCATGGTGAGGCTGCACCCATGCAAGGACATAGATGGGATAGAGAGGGTTCAGAGAAGGGTAACCAAGGTGGTCCACAGTATGCGGGGAAGCCATACAAGCAGAGGTGTAGGGAATTGGATCTGTACCCATTGAAGACCAGAAGGGAGATGGGGAACATGATTGAAACTTTTAAGTATGTGAAGAGGATCAATAAAGTGAAGGAGGGGAGCTTATTTAAAAGGGAGAGTCTCAAACTAGAAGGCATAGCCTAAGATTGGAGGGAGGAAGTTATAGAGGCAATGTGAGGGAGCGATTCTTCATGGAGAGAGGGTGGTGGATTCCTGGAACAAACTGTCAGAGGAGGTGGTGGGGGCTGAAACAGTGGAGGGATTCAGGAGGGCATGGGACAGAGATAAGGGGAGGGCCTGTGGAAAAGGACAGATGCAAGGGGGATGAAGAAGCAGACTCAATGGGCTGTTGGGATCCTTTTCTGCCATCATATTTCTATGACTATGATCAGACATGACTACCCCAATGTCCCTCTTTTAATTGGTGGCAGTTAAGTACCCCCTATCTTATACACGTCCTTCCAGTATCCCTGTACCAAATTGTATAATTTTGCTGTTTTTGGCACTGAAACCAAGCTGGCACCTCTAGGATACACCTCTAGTTTCCCCAGATCTCATGCCATAAGCCAGACCTTGTTTTCCCTCATTCCTTAATTATTAGCCTCCTGTTTGGCACAGTGTCAAAGACTTTACTCAAGACCAGATAGGCCACATCCACTACCTTTACCTGATCCGCCTCCCTAAAAAATGTGCGAGATGTGTCTGACACGACCTCCCCCCTTCCTTGGCACCGTTTCTGAGGCATAACAGTGAAGCAGCACCATTTCTCACTTGGATTCCCATTATTTGCTCAGGCACCCAAAGCAGAACGGCCATCACGTTAGTTAAAAACAGAAATCCTGCTGTATGTGTCATTTTAATACATACATACCCACACAATGCGCACACTGTAATGGGCACAGATGAGCTATTACAGTAAACCATTCAAGTGTAGGTACTATATAGATTGTCTCTTACCTGGGTACTGAGGATCCAGAGGTAGAGGTTTTGTCAGGATGATGTCAGTCGGACCTGTAAAATAAGATATAAGGAAGGGGTCACAAAGGATCTGGAGTTCTTAAGGAGTAGATATGAAGGATAGAAAGGTCAGATGTAGAGTAATACTTATTTGATGGGGATGAAGTCAGCATCCTGTCAGACCTGTTGAACAGAAAAATAGGTGATTATGGAGAAAAACAAAACAGTAGCAAATGCAGGGACAGAGCATGGAAAAGTGGTACAGGAAAGCCCTGAAGTAAAAAAAAAAAAAAATGGAGCTTTAGATAACATGTTACAGTTAAGGCAAAATAGGAAGCTAGAGCTATACAAAATGAGATAGTGATATACAGAAAGAAATAACATGTGCTGTAGAAAATCATTCCCTTAAAGTTCTCCAGAGATTTTGGAAACTTATTTGCCAAATAAACTGCTGCTACTGTACATCCACTGTGAAATGACACAAAACCCTATCCTGGACTACAATAACGTATGTCAGGAGTACAGCAAACTGGCATCCCATGACTTTCAACCAGATCATAGGAATAGCCGGGGGGTGTTCCTGGGTGCCCAGAAACTCCCTCCAATCTTGCTTTAATTATGTCTGTACACAAGAACTAAATAATTTCTTTGGTGGAAACCCTCTATTCTGAAATCCTAGCTACGACCCTGCAGATAGAGGAGGAGGCAGTATAGTGCAGTGGTTTAAGACTCTGAGCTGCAAACCTAGAAACCTGGGTTTGAATCCCACAACCCCCACTGTATACTGTGTGACCCTGAGCAAGTCACTTTACTTCCTTGTGCTCCCAGGTCGCACCTGTAAACAAACTTTTAGCTTAGTGTCACTCCTGATTAAAAAAAAAAAAAAAAGATATACACCAGAGGAAGGGAACTCCAAATGATCACAGCACCACATAAAAGTTCCTGTCACCTGTTCATTTTAATGTGGTGGGGGCACTGAGCAATCCCTGAACCCTTGAATGAGGGATCTTAATGTAAGTGGTTGGGAAATGAATAGTTTATGGATGTAGGAGGGACTCAGACCACTTTCCTTAAATGCCAACACAAGAACTTTCTAATCAGTCCACTGCTTGACTGATAGCCAGTACAACTGGTGCAGTGCTGATGTCATACTAAAGGAATAATGCCCGACAGGGTGGGTGTTATGCTGGGATAACATCCCACATTGGGTGGTTGGGCCCGAGGCCAATGGCCGAGGGTTGCCCATTCCAAGGCGGATGTTATCCCAGCATAACACCCACCCTGGAAGGCATTATTCCTATTATACAATGGCTCGTTAATTTTAAAAGATAGAAAGATGAGGAAAAATGCATTTTTAAATACGTTTTGTGTTTGATTTTCAATGTGAGTGTACTGAAGAGAAAAGTAGTTCTGTTTAGGCCAGTAGGTGGTGCTGCTGCTAAACAAATTGATGTGTTTTTGGTGTGTCTGCTGCCCCCACAGACAAACAACTGTATCTTGTTTGCAGTTCTCTCGGTACAGTTTGTTTAATGTACCGGACAGTATCAGTGTGGATTACAATTTGATCGGAGCTGCCAGTGTGTCAGTGTTCATGAGACTGCGGTTTTACCAATGTGAACAGAAGTCTGTGACAGTACGGAAGTCTGTGACAGTACATGGCGGGATGTAGGGAGGATTACTGTTGCAGATTACGAGGTGAGCTGGGATCGGGGAACACTGGAGAAAAACTGTTAGTTCATGACTGTTCACAGTTTGTCATTTAATGAGTCGAGGATTGTGGTTTTTTGAGGTAGGAAGCAAGCGCGGCATATTTTGAAATTCGACGTGTTATAGTATCGTAGCTGCAGAGTGAGTGGACTTCGGCGCTTCCATTTCTTTATGTATTTTCAAACTGTCTGCGTTGGGAATTTTAATGCTGGGCAGCGTGGTTACCAGGGTGGCGTGAGACGGAGGTCAGTTGTTACAGGACGGAAACTTGGATCCTGCTGCGACAAGAACAACTGCTGTAGCTGCTGCTTGGGACGATAGTGGAGTGATATTTTCTTTAGTTGGAATGCGGTCATCAGTGCGCTGGGAGTACAGTCGGGATGTTATGCTGGGATAACATCCTGGTTACTGTCCCAGTCTGACCAATCGGGGACAAGGATTTTCTCTTGCCATTGTATAATATATTCTAACCTATCGTAAAGGAGTTCTGAAACCCCACTGTCACATCTTTGCACCAGCTGCAAGCATAGAATTTGACCAGAAAGGAGGCCCTTATAAAGACATTACAGTACTTTCAGTAGCTGAGTAGTGAGGAGACCAATGTCTGTACTACACTTTTTGATGTTACCACAGGTTTTAAGAGTGCAACCTGTAATTTTACATAGAAACAGAGAATGTGTCAGCAGATAAGAACCATACGGTCCACCTAGTCTGCCCATCTCTCTACTCACTGCTGCAGTCCCAGATCCTATTTGATCTACAGCTCTCCTGCTCTGCACATCTCCATGGTACCCCTAAGCCTATCCCATGCAGTCTTGAACCCCTGTATTGTTTTCACACCCACCACTTCTGCTGGAATGCTGTTCCACAGCTCTTCCACCCTTTCAGTGAAAAAGTACTTCCTAACATTACCCCTGAGTCTTCCACCCTTTAGCCTCATATCATGCCCACTTGTTCTTGTGTAGCATTTTCTCTGAAATATGCTTTCCACCTGTACCGTTTATTCCCCTAAGGTACTTGAAAGTCTTTTATCATATCTCCCCTCTCCCTTCTTTCCTCCAGTGAATAGATATTAAGGTTTTTAAGTCTTTCCTTATAGGGCTTCTGGTGTAGTCCATGAACCATCTTCGTTGCCCTTCTCTGGACTGCCTCTATCTTGTCAATGTCTTTCTGGAGATGTGATCTCCAGAACTGAACACAGTACTCAGTTGAGGCCTCACTAGTGATCTGTACAGTGGCACCACCACATCATTTCTCCTGCTTGTTATGCCCCTTCCTATGCACCACAACATTCTGTTTGCTCTTCACCACCGCTTTTTCACACTGTTTGGTCACCTTCAGGTCCATCAGACATGATAACCCCCCACGTCTCTCTCCTGAATTGTGTCGACCAGAATTTCCTCACCCATCCTGTATTCCTCCCTTTGATTCTTGTGCCCCTGGTGCATGATCTTGCACTATTTAGAACTGTAACTGAACTGCCAGATACCTTACCACTCCTCTTATCAGTCCTTTCTCATTCTTTCCACCCCCTTCAGTGTGTCCACTCTGTTACAGATCTTGGTGTCATCTACGAAGAGACATTCCTTTCTCTCCAAATGCTCTGCAATATCTCTAACGAAGACATTGAATAGGGCTGGCCCCAGCACCAACCCCTGTGACACCCCGCTGGTCACCTCTGTCTCCTAAGATTTCATGCCATTTACCACCACCCTCTAAGACCTGTCCCTTAGCCAGTTCCCAACCCACTTTACCACAGTAGGACCCACTCTCAGGCTCCCCAATTTATTTAGCAATCTCCTGTGTGGGACAGTGTCGAAGGCATTGCTGAAATCCAGGTAGACTATATCCAATGCCCCTCCCTGATCTACCACCCTGGTTACCATTCTTCTTAAGATAATACAACCAAGGGCCGGCCCACTGGTGCAGGGGCAGGGCACCAGACTGCGACGCCAACAGCCTGAATTCGGGAACGGATCTGGGAACTTGGAGTGTTGGCCAGAGGGAGAATGGCTGAGCATCCTAGGGAGTGCTCTCCTTCTTGGGGGGTTAGAGTGTCTAGCACAACATGGACCCCTGGTGGAAGCTGGGGTAGCTCCTTGCCGGCGCCATTACTTGTGGGGGCGGGGTGGACCTGGGATGTCATTGCAGGTCCCCACCTTGGGGGAAAAACTATCAAGATAACAGTGGCCGTCATCAATGACGCCCACTCACCCTGGCCCTGATTGCACATCATGACACTTGGGAGGCAGTATAGCACAGTGGTTTAAGGCTCTGAGCTGCAAATCTGGAGACCTGGGTTTGAATCCCACAGCCCCCACTTGCATACTGTGTGACCCTGAGCAAGTCACTTAACTTCCCTGTACTCCCAGGTTACACCTGTAAACAAGCTTTCAGCTTAATATGTCTCACCTGGTTAAACAATTGGAAAAAAAAAAAAAACACTTCCAAGGAACCCAACCTATCCAGTTGTCCGCTATGGCCAGTAACTCCATTCAAGGCAAGTCAAGGAGGCAATGCCGCTGGGCTCCTCCACCGGCACTCTTGTCCTGTCACTGTGGAAGATCATACTGGTGTGGTGGCCCCACCCTTGGAGGCAACCTGGGGGGTATCGGAGTACAAGGAAGGTAAGTCCTGGGATGCGAGGAGGGTGCCATTGGCTGGTTACTGCTGACAAAAAAAAAAAAGGATGCTACAAACAGCTCCTGATGGCAGTCCACTCCTGGAACTCTGAGGTCAGTTTTTCATCAAAGGCTACTCCAGGTTTCTAACCCCCTCCACAAACACACAGAAACATGTACACACACACACACACACACACACACACACACACACACACACACTGTGTTGGTTACCCCAACCATTGTCAGCCCCCCCAAACAAAATCCAGCACCATCAACAAGATCAGTAAGCACCAAACAGGATCGGTACCCCATGCCAGCAGGATCAGTCCACCACAAGCAGATAAGTAATCTCTGTGCCATCTGGATCTGGCCCTCCACCCCAACCCCCACTAACTCATCTGAAACCTGCCTGCCTGTCTGAGTGAACACTGCTTGTTCTTTCAGCACCACACTGAAATGCAAATTACCTGGTTATGTCCAGAAAAAAAAAAAACTATTTCTCCACCCCCACCTGTGGCACACAGACAGCTGTCAGAGGACCACATCAATGTTTAACTCCCACCCCAAAGCCCAGACAGCCATGATTCACCAATGTAAATCCCAATCTCGGTTTGCTCTGTCCACATACCGCAGAGCTACAGTTGCCCTCTCCCACCCACCACAGTGATAGTAACAGCACCCTATGAGGAAAAATGAGTCACCAAGACTGCAAGAAATGGGGTTGCATTGACAGCCGCCCAGCATTAATGGGCAGTGGTACCTCGCTCCCCCAGGTCGGGTTCTTCCAGTAATTTAAACATCACTGCTGGGCTAGTGGATTGCTTTTCCTAGTGGACAATGCATCATAAAACAATTTCTCTGGGGTTTAGTGGCTGGTACCAGTCTTTGGGAAGGTAGGGAGTTGCAGTATGAGGGACAGAAAGAATGTGCTGAGGCTGCAGATAGTACAAACCATTTGTGACCACATGAAAGTGCTAAGCTGGCATTTTACTCCCATCACCTACAGAGCTCAAGCTGCAGCCTGCTCTGTGTAGGGGGGGAAGAAGTACAGGAGGACTTGTCAGGAGGTGGAGGAGGACAGGGTAGAAACACGCTGATACACATACCCAACCCATGAAAGGAGAGTTAGAGTTCGGTAAAGGCAGCTGAAATTGCAGCTAAAGAAATCTCCTGATCTGAGTGACACCGCAGCTACAATTGGCGGTAGGGGCTTTTTGATGCACCTTCTTTTGTTGCTCCCTTTATGGAGCACCTGCCCTGTTCTTGCGTGCCTTCTGCAGTCAGACTTTAGTTTAGCACATGCGGCTTTAGTTGGCAGCATTTTCCCCAGACTGGTATCAACTCCCACCAAAGAAATAGGGCTAGTTAGCCAGCACTCACCCCTGGACCAGCATTAAATGCCCCCAGCCCAGGCAACCAGTTAATCAAAAGCTGCAGCTCAGATCTGTTACAGTAACCGCTGTCTTCCGCTCCCGACTACGAGCATTTTGTAACAGCCATGAAAGTGGCTTGCTAATTGACAGCCTCTTAATGCTGCTCTTGCTTCCAAGCCCCTCATGGAAACTGCACTTGCTACTGCAGTGGAGGGCTTGGGTAGGTGGAGGGGGGAGGCATTGCTACACTGGCCTCCTTCACCTCCCGATGAGCTCCCGTCCCCCCATCTCCTGCCTACATGGAGCAGGCCACAGCCTGAATTCTGTACGGGCTGAAAGTAGAGAGCACCTGCTGGCACATTCACTTTCAGTGCGGTTGCTCAACCTATCTGCAGTAGCAGCCCCAGCTTGTTCTCCTCACACTCCACATCCCTACTGTTTTTCAAAACAGTACTGGAACCAAGTTCAGAATGGAAGGCAGACTTAAATTAGACCCTCGAACATTTCTCAAATAAAAATAAGTACACTTACACTTCTTTGTTGCAGTGAGCGGCCCCCACACATGTTTTTTTGCCAATGAGAATGTGGCACAACAAATTATTTGAAATAGGGCAGGTCCACACAATAAAACAGCCTGTCTAGCTAATGCTCTCCAAGTTGGAGTCAATGGACTAGTGTCCCAGATTCAGCTGTTTTTTTTTTTCACCTTGTCCAGTACTGCTGGTACCTTCAGGATCTGAAGCCAGTAACAATAATATTGGTGACATGAATTAATTTAGATTTCTGGAGGAGCATGAACCACTGTGACAATACTGGCTCCTTTCAAGTTTCAATCCAATTATTTTTCACCTCCTGTGTTCAGAAGAATAGCTAGCCTGCAACAATAAATATAGTACACACACCACTACCACTGCCAAAGAATTAAGTTTTATTGACACAGAAGATCGACTTGTTCAAACTAAGCACATTTTACATTCTAGGTACAGTCACTGCTGTGGGACAAAACAGGTTTTCTTAATGTTTCTTACTTGCCTGTGTCATCGCAAAATAAAATTAACATTTGTCATGCTATAATGTGAAGTTTCTTTTCTAGAACCATTTGTCATCTCTAATCAATCAGATTGATTGAAATACACGTGCATTTCCAACATTAATACCAACACAGAATCTATGTTTCTCTCGCTCCCCTTATCGAGAGTTGGTGCCATGCACTCTGGTGATGAAAACTTGAGAAGTATGTACTTAAACGATACACCCCATGTGAAACCTGTATGACAGAATCATGTATGCTTGTATGATAGTTGGAATAAGCTAAGGATGAGGCTAAAAATAAGTACAGTAATTGTATTCCTTAAACAGTGTTTTAAAATAAGTGAGCTAAACCAAGAAATATCATTTTGGTCATGTGATCACATGGCATTGCATTATTCCACTACATTAGCAATACTGAACTTTCTGAACTGCATACCTCACAGGTACAAAAATAAACAATAGCTGCAGGCTCCAGGTGCCGAGATGGTGAACAGAGAGAGCGGGGTGGGCAGCACGCAGTGGGAGGGAGAAGGAGGGTTCACTTTCACTCCGGGTGCTGGGACGGGAATGGAGGGAGCGGGGTGGACAGCATGCAGCAGGAGGGAGTGGGAGGGTTCACTTTCACTCTGGGTGCCGGGATGGGGAGCTGGTCAGACAGCACGCAGTGGGAGGGAGCGGGAGGGTTTACTTTCACTCTGGGTGCTGGGATTGGGAACGGAGTGAGAGGGGGGAAGCAAGCAATGGGAGAAGGAGGGTTTACTTTCACTCTGGGTGTGGGAACATGGCGTACAGCAGGCAGTGGGAGGGAGAGGAAGGGTTCACTTTATCTCTGGGTGCGGGAACGGAGGGAGTGGGGTGGACAGCAGGAAGTGGGAGGGAGAGGGAGGATTCACTTTCACTCTGGGTGCTGGAACAGAGGGAGCAGGGTGGACAGGATGCAGTGGGAAGGTTTACTTGTACTCCCAGTGCCTCAATGGAGGTAGTGGGGTGAACGAAATATTTCGGCATGCAAGGCATGCCCTGCAAAGACAGGTCACTCCCTCATTGCATCGGCTCATTTCTTTCAAGTTGGTGGCACACTTGCTGAACTAGTGTCAGCAACAGCATGCCACTGCATTGGATAATGAGAACCAAGCCTGCAAATTCAGTGCTGCATTGGCCACCACAGTGCCGCACCTCCACAACCCGCTTCACTTCTAAGCTGCCGCAACATGCGTGCAAGCAAACAATAAAAGGGAAGCACAGCAGAAGTCTCCAGTTATTGCCCCTTGAGCCTGACTTCGATTATAGGCAGGATTACGGTGGGAATATTAAAAGGCCATATTAACATTCTGCTCTCTGAACTCCCTAATTTCAAGCCAAACCAATAGGGATTTATAAAAGGCAAATCATGTTTGACTAACCTCCTGTCGTTCTAAAAAAATGTTTGCAAAGACTTGTGTTTATTATTATTTTGGAAGACACCTTTGAGCCAAGGATCTTTTACAAAGGTTCCACATCAGAGAAACAATACAGAACATAGTGAGGACAGCAACAAATACAGTAGTTTCAAGCAGCCATAGACTTTGTCGGGTACATTCAAGCTTTCATATGGAATTACTGTAATATGTGCAATGAGTCACAGTATGTATGTTAAGTTACAGTAATTTGTGTATATTATTCAAGAACATATGTCCAATAAAAAACAGTTGTAATGTGGTTCACTAGAATAAATTAGAAACTGCTAGGAGAGATAGTAGATACATGTAGAGGAAGCTATGGGGAGAGAATGTAGATAATAGTGGGGAAATAAAAAGGGAGGAGATAGGAGATAGTGGGGGGGGTAAATGTGGGAGGGACTTGGGAGGGAATTAGAGGGAAGGAGAGTAAGTTTAGTTAGGAGAAACATTCACAGGAGGCCATTGTAACAAGGTGCTGATGCAGGTAGCACTTGAAAGTGCCCAGGGTAGTGTCATTGGTAACAGCAGGTGGAAGCAAGTTGTACCAGAATGAGGCTCTGTATGTTAAGGAGCATTGTCCTTGGGTAGTGCGGCAGTGTGGAACAGAAAAAGTAAGATATTCAGAGCTCCTGGTTAGGCGGCGGCCGCAGCTGAGGGCCAGGAAGGACTGAACCCTTGAGGGTAGGAGATGTAAGGTAATATTTTTTGCTAGCATACAGGTCTGGTACTTGAGTCTGCTGGGGAGTTGGAGCCAGTTTGCTTGCTTGTAGATGTCACAGGTATGTGAGAGGCATGGAGCAGAGGTCAGTAGATGACATGCCTTGTTAAGGGCAATGGCTATTCGTCGAAGTGCGGTGTCAGTGGCAGAGCCGTAGATCACAAGCCCATAGTCGATTATTGATATAACAGAGCTCTGAATGGCAATACTTAGGGCTTCATTGGTGAGGCAGCTCCCATGTCTAAAGAAAAGTCCTATGCGGGTGTTCATGATCTTGGCAATGCTCTCAATGGGTTCAGAGTAAGACAAAGTGCTGTCGTGGGTAACCCCAGGTATTTAAACAGTTGAACATGTTTGAGCAATGTCCCTTCACTGTTTGCGATAGATTGTGCGATAGATAGATATTTGTTTTTATGTTTGTTATGGATGCCATGAAACATCGTTTTAGTTTTTTTGAGACTTAATATGAGTTGGACTGCCTATTGACATAGTACATCTTGATTTTTGCAAAGAATTTGCCTTGGATCCCGACTGAGAAACACTCAATAAATTTAATCAATTCGCTTATATTTGTTGCTGTATCACTGGATGTATGAATCACTGAATAGTAGATCTCAAAGAGTGGTAATAAGAGGCTATTATTCACATCAGGGACAAATCACAACCAATGTACCACAGGGCTTGGTCCTTGGATCAGTCCTGTTCCTAATATTTATTGCTGACTTAGGTAATGAGATAAATAATTGATGCTTAGAAAATGGGCAGGGAGAATTCTCATTTTTGATTGGCTAATGCCACCAAGTAGCCGGTCCGGTATCAGGCAACAGAGACTGGGAAATAATGAGTTCCAGTCTCTGGCTGCCTGGTTACCTTCTAAAATCAACATGCCCATAGAATTTTTAGTTTCAAAGAGCACCATGTTGTTCTCTCACTTAGTGAGAGATACAGCCCCCCTGCTCCTGCCAGTCTTGTAAAATAATCTGCTAAGTGCCTTCTCATAACAAATAAAACAAGAATTTGTCAATGCTGAATGTTGATTGCGTTGGTGTGTTGAGCTCGCTCACTGCCCCTCTGTCACTCGCTCAGTCTGTGTCTCCCCTTGCTGCAAGCTGCTCTTTTGTACTGGGCTCCTGCCTGCATTGGCACCTTGTTCTGCCCAGTAAGAAATCTGCAGCTGTCCCGACAGAGCTCCGTTGAGGTGGCTCACTCTCTCTCACTCGCTCCATTCTGGTTCTCCTGGCGCTGCAGGCTGCCCTTTTGTACTGGGCCCCTGCCTCTGTTGGTGGCTTTTCTGCCCAAAGAAATCTGCAGCAGTCCCCACAGGTCTGTTGAGCCTGCTGACTCCCCTCTTTCACTCTGCTCATTCTATTTCTCCCGGCGCTGCAGGCTGCCCTTTTCTATTGGGCTCCTGCCTGCAGTGCCGCCTTCGTCTGCCCACAAAGAAATTAGCAGCAGTTACAATAGAGCTCCGTTGAGCTTGCTCACTCCCCCTCTCTCACTCACTCATTCTGGTTTTCCTGCCACTGCAGGCTGGCTGCCTTTTTGTGCATGGCCCCTGCGTGCCTTGCTGCCTTTTTTCCGCTCACAAACAAATCTGCAGCAGTCCCAACAGAGCTCCGTTGAGCTCACTCACTCCCCCTCCCTCATTCGCTTGTTCTGTGTCTCCTGCCACTGCAGGCTGCCCTTTTGTACTGGGCTCCTGCCTGCATTGGTGGCTTGTTCTGACCAGAAAGAAATCTGAAGCAGTCCCGACACAGCTCCATTGAGCTCGCTCACTCCCCCTCTCTCACTCACTCATTCCATTTCTGCCAGTGCTGCAAGTTGGCCTTTTGTACTGGGCTCCTGCCTGCGTTGCCGCATTTTCTGCCCACAAAGAAATCCAAAGCAGTCACAATACAACTCCGTTGAGCTCACTCACTACCGCGCTGTCACTCACTTGTTCTGTGTCTCTTGGTGCTACAGGCTGCGCTTGTGTACGGGGCTCCTGGCTGCATTGGCACCTTTGTCCGTCCACAAAGAAATCTGCAGCTGTCCCGACAGAAATCCGTTGAGGTCGCTCAGTCTCCCTCTGTCATGTGCTCATTCTGCTTGTCCTGGTGCTGCAAGCGGCCCCTTTTGTACGGGGCTCCTGCCTGCATTGGTGCCTTTTTCTGCCCACAAAGAAATCTGCAGCAGTCCTGATAGAGCTCCAATGAGCTCACTCAATCCCCCAGTCTCACTCACTCGTACTGTTTCTCCCACTGCTGCAGGCTGACCTTTCCTACTGTGCCCCTGCCTGCTTTGACGCCTTTTTCTGTCCACAAAGAAATCCGCAGCAATCCTGACAGCGCTCTGGTGAGTTTGCTCACTCCCCCTCCCTCATTCGCTCTCTTGTTCTGTTTTTCCCAGTGCTGCATGCTGCCCTTTTGTACTGGGCTCTTGCATTGGGGCCTTTTTCTGCCCACAAACAAATCTGCAACAGTCCCGACAGAGCTCAGTTGAGCTCGGTCACTCCCCCCTCTCACTCGTTCGATCTTAATCTGTCCCAAACACTGATTTCCCACAGCGACCATGCTATTCTCCAGCAGGAGTGCAAAAACATATTTTAGCCAGGATGTGAAAAATGACAGCTGTACTGTTCATAAGGAGGTGTGAAAAACTGCCACTGTTGAAAATGTGGCATGAAAATATTACAAATTTGCGAAGTTACAAGGGTGCGTGGAAACAGTTCAATGCACGTTTGTAACACAGTCATGTTATGGAGTATCGTCACCAAATTTCTAACATAGGGCTTTTAGGACCTCTGCTCATGAACAGTGCCACTGTCATTTTCTTAATCTAACCCGAACATTGATTTCCCACAATGACCATGTTATTCTGTGCCACAACTGTGAAACCACATTTCAGTCAGGATGTGAAAAATGACAGCTGTACTGCTCATAAGGAGGTGTGAAAAAATGCCACTGTTGAAAATCTGGCATGACAATATTACAAATATGCGATGTTACAAGGGTGTATGGAAAGTGTGCAGGTACCACAGTCATTTGATGGGCTATCATCACCAAATTTTCAACACAGGCATTTTAAAACCTCTGCTCATGAACAGTATCACTGTCATTTTCTTAATCTGTCCTGGACAGTGATTCCCCACAGCGACCGCTCTATTCTGCGCCGGAAGTGCGAAACCACATTTCGGCCAGGATTGAAAAAATGACAGCTGCACTGTTCATAAGTACGTGTGGGAAAATGGCAATGTTGAAAATCTGGAGTGAAAATATTATAAATTCGTGAAGGTACAAGTGTGCATGCAAGCTGCGCAGCACACGCTCGTAAGACAGTCATTTTATGGAGTATTATTACCAAATTTTCAACATAACCATTTCAGGACCTCTACTCATGAACAGTGTCACTGTCATTTTCTTAATCTGCCCCAAACACTGATTTCCCACAGTGACCGTGCTATTCTGTGCCACAAGTGCGAAAACACATTTCTGCCATGATATGAACAATGACAGCTATACTGTTCACAAGGAGGTGTGAAAAAATGCCAATGTTGAAAATCTGGTGTGAAAATATTGCAAATCCACAAAGTTACAATCGTATGTGAGCAGCTAACGAAAGCGCTCTGTAAATCAGTCGTTTTGGATTTTTCCACCAAATTTGAAACATAGGCTTTTTGAGAGCCACCTCATGAACACTGGCACTGTTGTTTTGTTAATCAGCTCCCAAAGGTGATTCTGTGCAGTGACCGCAAAATCACCTTTCGGGGCCGATTAACGCCATGACAGTTCAAGCATTCATGAGAAGGGGTCCCAAAAACCCCATGTTGAAAATTTGATGAAAAAATTCCCAAAAATGCCCGAGTTATGCACTAAAGTTGAAAACACCCTATTTATTACATTATACAGCTTACCGGCATTTCCTTAGTTCGCGGTTGGCTTTGAAGAGTGCAGACGTGTTCCCGGTCCAGCGAAGATCATCGCGCCAAGCTCTAGAGGTAAGTATGGAGTGGGGGAGTGTGGGGAAGCAGGGTGTGCAGTGGGTGGGTGCAGGTTGCGGGTGGGGACCAGGGAGACTATGAGGGACCATTTCCTTTTTTACATGGAAAAAAACCAAAAGACATTGCGGGACCATTTTTCCCTTTACAGGGGCATGGGGCATGCTGGGGTGGGCTCCCAGCGTGCCACCAGAGGCTTTATTTTGGGGGGGGGCAGCAGTAGCCTAATGGGGATTGGGCACTCTGTCGGCACACAAAGGGGGGGGCAGGGGGTAATCGTTATCACGACGGGGATTGGGCACCCCGTCAGCAGGAATAAAAGCGCCGGGGGTGTTACAGAATGCCAATGGGGAGTGGGCTGCCCCATCGGTAACAGAAACATGGACACCAAGGCTGATGGGGATTGGGGCCCCCGTCGGCAACTACACATGGGGGGGGGGTTATATTGTTTGTGAACATGGCGGCAACCCACTGCCATGTTCACAAACAATATCAGGGTTACTAGATCCTGCCTTGCAATGAGGGGTCGCTCCCTCATTGCAGCGGATGGCTGACGCTGCAATGACGAGGCGGCCCATGATTGCAGCAGTTGATTTGTCACAAGTTGGTGCAAACATTCCAATCTTGCATCACCAGCAGCATGCAACGGTATTGGGGGTAGCGGGACAAGCCTTTGCATGCTGTGGGGGCACTGGTCACAACAGTGCCACGCCTCCACAGCCTGCTTCTGAGAAAGCTGCCGCAATATGTTTGTTGCACTGCGTGCAAATCAACATAAAAATGTGGTACATAGTATATCCCTTTTTGTAAAATGTTGCAGTTTGTTAAACAACAGCAGTTTTTGTTGTTAAAACTCATAGCACTAACATGTTGTGTGCTAAGAGCTGCTACAGACAGCTTCCGCAGCTAGCCCTGGCTCCAGTACAGCTGAAAGTGACATGAATTTAAGTACGATTCAGTAGTTGCAGCTAATATTTTTGCTACAGGGCAAGCAGGTCATGGAAAGGGGATACCTCACTTTATAGCTCTTCTTATTTTATAAAAAAAAAAAGTGACAACAGTGTAACGGGACAACCCACCTGTTGTCCTTACTCTGGATGCTACCTCACCATCTTGTAATAAGAACTGCTGCTCTGCCACTCCTTCACCTCTGCTTGATGATAACTCAGTTTAACACAGCCTCCCAACATTTATTGGCAGTTTCCTTCATGCTGTCTCCTCCTCTTCTCAATGCCACCACCACTGTCATTATTTGTACTATCAACTGAAAGGAACCGCACTATTGATGCTACTTTATCAACTGCAATGACAGCTCCACACTAAAGCAATAAACATGAACAGGCTATATGTACATAAAGTTTAAAATATCAATAGACTGGTGCTCCCAGGCACTGGGGGTGGGGTGAGTTACATAGAAACTGGAGCTGGGGAGAAAACAAAGTACTGCAGAGCAAAGACAAAGCAAAAATCACAGCAGTGCCTTCTGCTGGAATGGAACCAGTAGAAGGACTATTTTAGAACAAAATGCCTCTTCTATTGTTTTTTATTGCATTTTCTGTTGCTTTCAAAACATTTTTAACACTTTGTTAAATATACTCAACATGTAACCCATTTTCTAAATGGAATAATACCCTCCACAGTGGATGGTATTGGGCTATTCCAGACTTTCCAGGGGCAATAGGGCCCTCCACCTGCAGTATCAGGCCTCATTACGCCCCTGGGCAGCTAGGTATAACCTAATACCACCCACCCACCTGGGTATTATTGCTTACATAAAATACACAGATTATTGCAAAATAGGCGGGCCTAGCAAAGGGAGTCAATACAGTCAGATTTGGATAAGATGGAGCTATGGGCACAGCAGTAGAGCATGAACTTTAATATAACAAAATGCTTATTCATATGGGGAAAAACAACATGAAATATCTATATCATCTTTTGGGGCAACATGATGAAAGTATCAGGTGCTGGGAAAGATCTTGGCATATTAATAGATAATAGACTATGTTCATCAAAGCATTACTTACAAGGAGTTAGCAGAGCAACTAACATCTTATGGTCTATAAGATGCCACTTATAAAATGAGCAAAGGATTTCAAGCAATCTGATTGGTTGTTAGCCATGCATTAGATGTATCTAATGCACAGCTAAAACTAGAACCCCCATTTAGAATACACAGGCCCATTTAATAAGTACAATAAGCCACTCCGGGGATGTGCATTAGACAGTTCTAATGCACAGCTAGGGGACTGGATGCACTCAGCCTGTGTCCTCGTGCCTCACTACATCCTTTCTAGCCATGCATTAGAACTGTCTAATGCACATCCCATCATGTCTTATTGCTTACATACAAGCAGGATTCAAGAAACATAGCCTCTGTGATAGGAGCATATCTTAGTCCTTATCTAGACTATGCCTCCTGATTTGGGGATCTTATACGTCGAAAGATATTAATAAGATAAAACAAGTGCAAAGAAGGGCAACCAAAATTATTGATGGTTTAAAGGATCACACTTATGATGATAGAATGAACATTCTGGACTGTTGTCCACTTTATCTACATAGAATTAGAGGAGACCTGCTTTTACTCTGTGACATAGTTAACTGTCCTGTATTCATGGTAAATTTAAACTTAGAGTTTAAACCCAGTGAAGCACTAACAAAGGGACACCTGTTAAAAATAAAAAGGCAAAAATTAAGAACAAATAAAAGGAAGTTTCTCTTTACACAAAGGGTCATTGGGGTATGGAATATGTTGCCTCTGGATGTAATAATAAGTAGGCACAAACAAGAATTCAAAGTAAAGTTCAATAAGTTCATTAGGGATGCAGGTATACAGAACTATAACCACTAAAATATGGGGAGCTGTTTAAATGTACGTTTATGCCTCTCTCAGCTCTATAAGACTGTAGTATGAACTATAGTATAAGAATTACCAAAGGTGTTACTAAGGGGGATAAGACTTTCTTCAGATTCATAAGTGGGAAGAGGAAAGCAAGGGGAGGGATAGTGAGGATTAGAAGGGTGGAGGGAGGAGACTGTGCAGAATAGGACCAGGAAAAAGAAGACATCTTAAACAGGTACTTCTGCTCAGTCTTCACAGTGAGGGGGTTGGGGGGTTGACCATCAGGGAGTTGTTTGAAGTGTAGGGGGGTGGACACAAGTCAATTTTCAGTGGAAAGAGTCTGGAAGGGACATCAGTTCTGAAGACGGACAAAAGCTATGGGACCAGACAGGATACACCCAATGGTTGTAAAAGAACTGAAGGAGTTGCTAGCTGCCCCACTGCCAGTTGCATTCCAGCTCACTGGAAACAGGTGTGGTTCTGGAGGACTGTAAAACAGCTGATGTGCCCTCTACATAAGAGTGGCAGCGAGGAGGAGGCCAGTAACTATAGGACGGCATACCTCTAAACTGTCCCTGAATACGAGGGATGTCCCTCATTTTACCCCTAAAAATTGTTCTGTCCCTCATCTGTCCTCCATAGAAAAGATGGTGGCACACAGACAATATGCTGTAAACTCAGATTTTAAAGCAGAAATTCTTAATATTTTTTCTAAGATGATAAAAATAAACTTTGTACAAGTAAGCACAGTGATCTACATAGTGTTCTGAACTTGTATCTCAATGTTTGAGGATACATCCCTCATTATGAGGGTCGGTGTCCCTTTTTATCCCTCATTTTGAGTGGCTGTGTCCCTTAATTCAGTGACAAAAGCTTGAGAGGTATGTTGGTTGGTCAGTCTTACTTCAGTGGTGGAGAAATAATGAATATCCTGCTGGAGAAAAAACTAGTAGACTGTCTTGAATCCAGGGCTCAGTATTGGAAGCAGTCTTCTTCAATGTCTTCATAAGTGACATTGCTGAGGAAGTTGTAGGGAAGGTATACCTTTTTGCAGATGATGCCAACATCTGTAAAAGGGTGGACACTTAAGAGGGAAGGGAGACAATGCCCAGGAATCTAGGAAAACTTGAGGTGTGGCCAAGAACAGCAGTTGAGGTTCAATGTCAAAAAGTGCAAAATCATGCACCTATGCATAGGAACCCTGGCACTAAGTGTAGGATGGAGCAGAGGTACTGATAGGGTTATCATTTTTGACTACCACAAAGTGGCAGGGTGGTGTGACAAAGCAGTGGGCAGGGCTAGTGGGATGGTGGAGTTTATAGGGAGAGGTATCTCCAGCAGGAAGAGGGAGGTGCTGTTCCCATTGAATTGCTCACTGGTGAGACCCCACCTGGAGTATTGTGTCCAGTTTTGGGGGCCACACCTCAGAAAACATATAGACAGGGTGGAGGCATTCCAGAGGAGGGCAACTAAAATGGTGCAGGGGTTGCATCAAAAGTCCTTTGAGGAGCAACTGAGGTATCTCAACATGTACACCATGGAAAATGGGAGAGCAAGAGGGAACATGATAGCGATCTACAAGTACCTCATCACAGGGGTGAACCACATGCAAGAGAGGAGTCTCCTTCAAATGAGACAGAGCACTAGGACCAATGGGCATGCAGTGAAGCTGAAGGGAGGGGAGTTTAAGAGAGAGGCGAGAAAATATTTCTTCACTGAAAGCATGGTAGACACCTAGAACAAACTGCCAGTAGAAATGGTGGAGGCAAAAACAGTGGGGGCTTCAAGCATGCACGGGATAGACATAGGCATGTATTAGAAAACAGGTAGGGAGGAGGGAGCATTGCCTGAGATCAGCTAGGGTCTGTGGAGATGGATTAGGCAGGGAATATCTGGGCAGACTGATTGGACAAGCAGTGTTTTTCTGCCAACAAATTCTATGTTTCTACATTACAGTGTAATTCCGAAAATTGCCCTTAATACTTTAACTTTAGCACAGCCTCAAGTGCTTTCTGAAGCAATAATAACTGGGTTTCACTTTCTCCCATAGGGAAACCCATGGTGTAATTTACCATTATAAAAGAGTGTTTATGACTGCAAACATGCACCTGGTTTCCCTCACTCTGCGTATGCACTAGCCACAACTCTTCCAGGTTTTTCACTGCTTACCACCCTGCCTCCTCCTCTCTGAAACCGCACTGCCATTGTGACTTGGTGGTAAGTTACTTTTTTTTTTTCAAAACTACTCTTTAGAAAAGTAGTCACCAAACAGGGGGAAAAAAAAAACATAAGCGCCACAAAGCGACCAGAGACTGTGCTAAAAGCCAACCGGAGCACGGACACACCAAAACATCACTTATTTTATGTAATTGCTGTGGTGAGAAAGTGAAACCCAGCAATTATGTAAAAAAATATATGGGGTGGTGTGTAAACTTGAATTTTACCCACACCCTTGGTGTTGAATACCTAGATAAACCCCTTGAGCTTCGCTCTCAGGGTTTATATGGCATCCAGTACCTCGAGTGTGTGTAAAATTCTTGTTACACACACCACCCCATACTTTATTCTATATTTAGCATATCCCTTATTTTGTCAATTCCATGTCAGATGTATTCCAGCAGCCAGCTGAGTTTTTCAGCTGCTGTAATGCACTGCTAGACTGCATTAGTGTCATAACTGCAATAACCCCTGAAATCACTTTCTTGCTCTGATGCCACAATCTTCTTCTAATTTAGTATGGCCACCTCTATCAATCTTCCCTTCCAGATGTATCTCCCTGAATTTTCCCTTTGAATTGCATCTGTTATGCATTTACCCATTTCCTCTCCCCTTCCTCCCTCTCCTCCCCACACCACCCCACCCTACCCCCCCCTAACAGCTCAACTTGAGCAAGTGTGCTTCATGTACTGTGCCAGTTTCCTTCATACCATTTAAGCAATAAATGCTCTTATATTAGCTCCAGCAGCTTGTAGAAGGGCTCTCTACCTGATCGTATGTGTCCCAGATTCTACAGTGCTAGACTTTTAGCTCAATAACAGAGAAATATAATACATTAAGGTTGGAATGAATTCTAGGTTCATCATGTTCACCCCCTTTCACAAGAGAAATAAGTAAGTTTTTCAAACATGTACTATGTATAGGGATTCACTACTCACTCTATTACCCAGGGTACCCTGTGATTACCTTGATTAGCAAAAAATTGTCCAGGCTTTCCTTGATGGACTGTACTGTCTTCATGTCCACTGTCTCTGCTAATAGGCTGTTCCATATGTTCATCACCCTCTGGGAGACAATGTGACTCCTAACATCACCCATGAATTCACCACCCCTGAGCTTCAGGATGTGCTTGCAGGTCCTACTGCATGACACAGTTCAAACATCTCTGAGTTTTTGATCTTGTCAATACATCTGAGCACTTGAAAGAAACATAGAAGCATAGAATTTGAAGGCAGATAAGGACCGCTTGGCCCACCTAGTCTGCCCATTTTCCTACCTAACAGATAAGCTGCAGATCCTAGTTAACCAACAGCTTACTTCCTCCTACCCCACACTAGGACTGCCTTATGCCTGTCCCATGCATTCTTGAAGTCCCCCACTGTTTTTGACTCCACGACCTCCTCAGGGAGGCTATTCCATGCATCCACAACCCTCTCAGTGAAAAAATACTTCTTCACTTTACCTCTGAGCTGTCCCCCCTCTATCTTCAAATTGTGCCCCCTTGTTCTTGCACATCTCTTTTTCTGGAAGATGCTACCCTTTTGGACTTTGTTAATTCCTTGAGGTACTTGAAAGTTTCTATCATGTCCCTCTCTCCTTCTTTCCTCAAGGGTATACATAATAAGCTCCTCTAGTCTTTCTTGAATGTCTTCTGGTGCAGATCCTGCACCATTTTGCTGCCCTCCTCTGGACAGCCTCCACTTGTCTATGTCTTTATGGAGATGGGGTCTCCAGAACTGCACATAGCACCTGATGGGGTCTCACCAACTGTCTGTACAGAGGGATGACAACTTCCTGTTTTCTACTATCGATGCCTCTTCCTATGCATCCCAGTATCCCCCCAGCCTTCCTTACTGCCTTCTCACATTGCTTGCCCACCTTTAGGTCATCTGATATAATTACCCCCAGGTCCCTTTCTATTTTTACTGTTGTCAGTATCTCACCCCCATTGTGTATCCTTCCCCTGGGTTTTTGTTTCCCATGTGCATTACCTTGCACTTCTTTGCATTGAATCTGAGCTGCCATACATTTGACCATTCCTCCAACCTTGCCAAGTCCCTTCTCATCCTTTCCACTCCATCTTGTGTATCAACCCTGTTGCAGATCTTTGTGTCATCTGCAAAGAGACATACTTTTCCTTCCAGTTCCTCTGCAATGTCACTTATAAAGACATTAAAAGGACCGTCCCAGTACTGAACCCGCGGTACCCGCTAGTAACCCTCCTTTCTTCACTGTGTACTCCATTTACTACTACCCTTTAAGCCCTGTTGTCTAGCCAATTTTTATCCAGGCTACCACCTTGGGACCCACTCCAAGGCTGGCTATCTTGTGTATTAATCTTTTGTGTGGGACTGTATCAAATGCTTTGTAAAATCTCGGTAGGCCATGTCCACAGTCCCTCCCTGGTCTACTACTTTGGTCACCCAGTCAAAGAAATCTATTTGATTCATCTGACATAACCTTCCCATTGTGAATCCATGCTGCCTTGGGTCCTATGCCCCACTGGCCTCTAGGTACTCAACAATTCTTTCCTTCAGAAGTGATTCCATCATTTTCCCTACCACTGAGGTCAAACTAACTGGTCTGTAGTTTCCTGCCTCTGTCCTGCTCCCACTTTTGTGAAGAGGAATCACATCTGCCCTCTTCCAGACCTCGGGTACCACCCCATCCTCCCATGGTTTGTTAAAGAGAGTAGTCAGTGGTGTCACTAGTTCTACCCTTAGTTCTTTTAGAATTCTTGGGTGAATCCCATCAGGACCCATTGCTTTGTCCACCTTCAATTTTATTAGTTCTTTCAGAACCCTTTCTTCTGTAAATGGACTGGTATCGACCCCCATCTTCAGAGTGTTTCTCTTGTTTGGTTTAGGTAACTCCCCCTCCTCTTCCTTTGTGAATACTGAGCCGAAATATCTGCTCAGTATCCCTGCTTTTCACTGTCACCCTCTACCCACATTCTCTCCCTTTATTAAGCTTCAGTATCCCTCCTTTGGTCTTTTCTTCGCTCCCTAATGTACCTATAAAGGTCTTATCCCTTCTTAACAGAATTGGCTATCCTTTCCTTGGTTTGGGCCTTTGCTATTCTTACTGCCTTCCCAGCCTCTTTCTGCTTTAACTGATAAAGTTTTCTGTCCTGCTCCTTCTGTGTTTCCTTATATTTCCTGAATGCTGTCCTTTTCTCCTTAACCTTCCCTGCCACCTTTTTTGAGAACCATAGCGGTTTTTTCCTTCGTTGTGTTTTATTGATTTGCTTTACACAAAGGCTTGTGGCCTCTGTGATGGCTGTTTTGATCACTCCCCATTGTTCCTCCATCCCTCCTTCTTGCCTGTTTGCTAGTGCTTTTCTGAGGCACTCTCACATTTTTCCAAAGTCAGCCCTCCTAAAGTCAGTACTCTTGCTTTTGTAGGCTTGATTGTATGACTGTGTTTATCGTGAACCACACTGTTTGGTGGTCGCTTGTTCCCAGATGGCTACCCACTTCTAAATCTGAGATTCTTTCTCCATCCCCATTTGAGAGTACCAGGTCTAAGATTGCTCCCTCCTGAGTGGGTTCCAATACTAGCCGTCTGAGGCATGCCCCCTGTAGGGCATCAAGAATGACCCTGCTCTTGGATGTGCCTGCAGCAAAGGTGCTCCAGTTAACATCTGGCATATTCAGGTCCCCCATCAACAATATCTCCCATTTTTCTGCCATTCTAAGAAAGCCTTCTATCATTTTCATGTCCATTCCCTCCCCCTGAGATGGGGGTCTGTATACAACCCCCATGTGGATTGTGGTGCCATTTCCTGTCTCCAGGGTGACCCAAAGTGCCTCATCTGCTCCCTGTTTACTCTTTAGTTCTGTTGCTTTGATCCCTTCATTTACATAGAGAGCTCCTCCTCCTCCTCTTTTACCCTCCCTGTCCCTCCTGTAGATTGTGTGTCCTGGTATGTTGACATCCCAGTCATGTTTTCTGTGTACCATGTTTCTGTGACTGCCACAATATCCAGGCAACCCACTCCATCAAGGCCACTAGTTCAGGGAGCTTGTTACACAGACTCACGGCATTGGTACTCATCACCCTCCACTTTTGATAGCTCCCTTTAGCCCCATTTCTGTCCTTACTGCCTTTGCCTTTTTTTACATTTAAATCTGTTCTGCTCCCTAATAACTTCTGTACCTTGGTGTTTACCTCACTAATCACCATGTTTTGTGGGGGGAGGCTGGGATTTCCCTGCTCCTTTTCAGTGCCTCCCCCCTTGGCTAGTTTAAATGCTTGCCAATGAAGCATTTAAACCTCTCACCTAGGATCCAGGTTCCCCCTGGACAGATGCAGACCATCGCACCAGTATAGCTCTGCATCCCTCCAGGTGGCTCCCCAGTACCCAATGAAGCCAAAACCCTGAGCTCCACACCAGTTTTTCAACCACTCATTGAATTCCCTGGTGAGAAGTGCCCTAGCATCTCCCTTGCCATAGACAGGCAGCACCTCCGAGAAGGTTACCGTATGCGCTACTTGTCTAAGGCCCCTTCCCAACTGTACAAACTCCTCTTGCACTGCTCTGATCCCATTCCTAGCCAGGTCATTTGTCCCTAGGTGTACAATGACATCCAGCTCCCTCCCTCGTGCAGCTCCTCCCACGATCCTGAGGATTTGCTTCCTGTCCCTCCAAGCCGTGGCGCCAGGAAGGCACCTTACCTCCCTCTCCACTTCTCTCCCATTTCTACTCCTAATGATTTAGTCCCCACCAGGAGTTGTTTCCTTCCTGTGGGATCCCATGCCACCCTCCTGTGGGTCTCCTTTGTGAAGGTTCCCAGCATCCTCTTTGGTCTCCACTGCAGGTGCCTCCATAAAGGAACCACTATCCACCAGAAGAGTGAATGAATTGTGAGAGGTACAGCTGGAGGGATGCAACTCTGTTCCACCACCTCTTCCTCCTTGAGCCCACCCTGTCCAGCTCTCCTCTTTCTTGGCAACCTTTGAGGTAGTGGCATTGGCCCTGGTGGTCCCTGGGTGGGGAGGAGTTTCACGAATCCCAGCCAGGTCAGCCTGAGATGGGCAACCTCCTCTCAGACCAGAGGTGCCTGCAAATAGAGCAGCATCGCAGCCTCCAGAATGTCTCCCGGAACACTGCCACCTCACAGCCATTGCACTGCACCACTCCTATCATGTCTTATTTTGTGTCCTCTCTACTGTTTCTCTGGATGCTTACTCTCTCCTCTCCTTACAACTCTGACCCTTCCTGTTCTGGGACAGCAACTTCCTATCTTCTTCAGTAGCCTCCTTCTTCCTTGCTCAATATCAGACCACCAGCAGCTAGGGGAGGGAGTGAGCTACTTTTTTCCTTTAGGGTTGACAAAACCAATGTTTCTCTATGATCCTTTCTTCCTACTGCCAAACAGGAAGTTCCTGTTGACAGTCAAATCCAGTGGCTATAAAAGTAGAACTGGCTTTGGGTGGGTGGGTGGGTGGAGGGAGGGTGGGATGGATGGCGATTAGTAATAAAAAAGGCTAGCAACAGGAAGTTGTAATTTGACTCAACTGCTTTTAAAGTGTCTAAACCACACCCCCAGGTAAGCTCTCTTTCCTCCTACTGGTTTAGCAAAGTCAGCTGATACAGTACCCTTTCCTGCACAGAACACACACTGACTTTCTTTTCTTTCTTTTTTAACCCTAAATAAGACCCCTTCTACTTCTAATAAAGTTATCTGTCTACTTAATCTTAACAAACACTGACTCCTGCTGAGATATAAGTTTTAAATTAATAAGAAAATGTAGCTTTTTTAGTTAGCTGCTTTCTGCTCTACAAGCAAGGCTAGCAACAGGAAGTTGTAATTTGACTCACCTGCTTTTATAGTGTCTAAACCACACCCCCAGGTAAGCTCTCTTTCCTCCTACTGGTTTAGCAAAGTCAGCTGATACAGTACCCTTCCCTGCACAGAACACACACTGACTTTCTTTTCTTTCTTTTTTTAACCCTAAATAAGACCCCTTCTACTTCTAATAAAGTTATCTGTCTACTTAATCTTAACAGACACTGACTCCTGCTGAGATATAAGTTTTAAATTAATAAGAAAATGTAGCTTCTTTTAGTTAGCTGCTTTCTGCTCTACAAGCAAGGCTAGCAACAGAAAGTTGTAATTTGACTCACCTGCTTTTAAAGTGTCTAAACCACACCCCAGGTAAGCTCTCTTTCCTCCTACTGGTTTAGCAAAGTCATCTGATACAGTACCCTTCCCTGCACAGAACACACACTGACTTTCTTTTCTTTCTTTTTTTAACCCTAAATAAGACCCTTCTACTTCTAATAAAGTTATCTGTCTACTTAATCTTAACAAACACTGACTCCTGCTGAGATATAAGTTTTAAATTAATAAGAAAATGTAGCTTCTTTTAGTTAGCTGCTTTCTGCTCTACAAGCAAGGCTAGCAACAGAAAGTTGTAATTTGACTCACCTGCTTTTAAAGTGTCTAAACCACACCCCCAGGTAAGCTCTCTTTCCTCCTACTGGTTTAGCAAAGTCATCTGATACAGTACCCTTCCCTGCACAGAACACACTGACTTTCTTTTCTTTCTTTTTTAACCCTAAATAAGACCCCTTCTACTTCTAATAAAGTTATCTGTCTACTTAATCTTAACAAACACTGACTCCTGCTGAGATATAAGTTTTAAATTAATAAGAAAATGTAGCTTCTTTTAGTTAGCTGCTTTCTGCTCTACAAGCAAGGCTAGCAACAGGAAGTTGTAATTTGACTCACCTGCTTTTAAAGTGTCTAAACCACTCCCCAGGTAAGCTCTCTTTCCTCCTACTGGTTTAGCAAAGTCATCTGATACAGTACCCTTCCCTGCACAAAACACACACTGACTTTCTTTCTTTTCTTTCTTTTTTAACCCTAAATAAGACCCCTTCTACTTCTTATAAAGTTATCTGTCTACTTAATCTTAACAAGCACTGACTCCTGCTGAGATGTGTTTTAAATTAATACGAAAATGTAGCTTCTTTTAGTTAGCTGCTTTCTGCTCTACAAGCAAGGCTAGCAACCTTGCTCAGGATGTGCTTGCAGGTTCTACTGCATGACACAGTTCAAACATCTCTGAGTTTTTGATCTTGTCAATACATCTGAGCAGTTGAAAGACTGAAATAACACCCGCTCTCAAATTCATTTTCTATAAAGTGAACATGTTAAGGGCCACTAGCCTCTTCTCACAGCTTTTGTCTTCCATACCCTTGATCATTTTGGTGGTTCTCAATTGCACCCTGCTGACTGTCTCGATGTCTGAGGATCAAAACTGCATGCAGTAATCCAGGTGGAGTCTGACCAGGGCCTTTTAAAATGCCAGGATTATTTCTCCTGCTCTGCTGTTTGTGCAGTTTCTAATGCATGCCAGCATTCTGCTTGCCCTCTTGATGGTGGCCATGTACTGCTTGTCCTGCTTTAGCTCCTTGTATATTATTATCTCCGGGTCCTTTTCCTCTTTAGCTGCAGCAAGAGGAGTCTCACACACACCATGTAGATCATACCTCTGTTGTTCCTTCATAACTGTAGCACCTTGCATTTGGCTTCATTCAATCTGAGGCTTCAGGAGTCCAACCAATCCCACAGCTAGCTTGTTCAGATCCTCCTGAAGTTGTCCCTGTGCTCAAGAGAGCTGACCTCCCTGGCAGGCGTAGTGTCCTCTATGAACTTAAGAAGTCTGTCAGGGGCCCCAGCGTACAGACCATTGATGAAAATGCTGAAGTCCAGTGCTCCCAGTACTGATCCCTGAAAGATGCCAGTGACTACTTCTTTCCACATGGAGTAGTGGTTCTTGTCCAGTTCCAACCTCTGCTTCCTTCCCTCAAGCCAGTTAGCAATCCACGTTGTGTATGTCTCGTTAAAGGCAGTAAGATGTGAATAAGTTCACCACAACATTGCTAGCACAGACATTTTCAAAGTACTCAAAACTGTCAAGGTGAATGTGCTAAGGGTGCAAATATTATACCTACTGGAGAGTAGATGTAGCACATATGTATACCTTGAATGAGCTAGATTATCATTTTCTTTAAAATTAAAACAAATGCATCACATCTGCCATTCTTAGGCACAATAAGTGGGTGCATTTTATTGTAAAGGGAAACATTCATGTAGTGTCTGACGGTTGTTGAAAGCCCATGAAAATCTCCTTCAAATGAAGTACTGGACCCATCTGCAGCTGGAATCACTCCAGGTATATTGATGGTTGAATCTCTTTGCAAACATTTGTAGAAAATGGTGATGTCATCAAATAACAAACTGTACCTCACTACTTTGACAGTTTTCCAAGACTGATATGGCAATTTCCCTGAAACTGCAGGGCATTTTTCCTGGGTTTTCCTGTGGATTACATTATTTCTTATGGAACCTGAATTCAGGACCCATGAGAGGAATTCTGGGCCCTGGGAAAACTTTAGATTCTGGAGCCCCTAAGCAGGTGCGTACAATAGCATGCCAGATGGTCTGGGCCCATCATTGGTGCTGGGCCCCCAGAATTATCTCTGGCTCCCTCACCCTCTCAATGGCTCTGCCTGAATTGCTCTATTTTGCTGTATAACCAGTGAAAGTCTATGAGAATAATCTCCCTGTAGATGGTTTAATTTGCCTGTAAAATGCAGGAATGCCTGTAGATGACGTTGACAGATATCGATGACATCATAATGTTCTAAATATGGCTGCACCATAGTATTAATATTGAACAGACTCAGTCATTTATATCTCTAGAGTTCTTTTGGCTAAAGATGAGCCCAATACCTAGTTTGAAAGAGCTTTTAATGGGGTTTCAAACTGTAACGGCCACTGGTCATGAGTGTGTCCCTTTAAATGTAGTTACCAGTAAAGGGGATTTGGCAGCACAATCCAAGACAGTCTCAGTACATCTACTCTCCGTGTAACAGGGACTGACTTCAACATGGGCAGGTACTTGTAAATGGATGCTCTTGTCTGATCTTTCTCTTCCACCAGTTGACACCCCACCAGATTTTTGGGGCTTCCATGACTACATTGTTGGGTATTCAGTTTTGGACTGGCATTAGAGAGGAGGGAGTAATTACTTGTGATTTGCTATACTAGTAGGACAGCAGAATAGCCCATTTCAAAAACTGAGCACAAAGTATTTTCAGGAACAAATTGTAAATCTCAGCCTGCTAGAGCTATCTGCAAGATTTCCTTATGTGGGCTGTGCTTTGTTATTGCCAACAGTGTGATAGAGAATCTGAAAATTTCCATCTGCAAGAACCCCAGAACTGTAATTGCACTGAGCTACACATTTTCCACTGTCTTGTCTAAGAAATCTAAGTACATTTAAGAAAATACAGCGGCTAATTTATCTTGGCAAACCTGTCCATTATGAAAATAAAAGAATAGAAATATGGGCAATTAATCATTATTGAGGCGTAATGATTGGCATTAGGTTTGAAAGTCAATAAATAATGTCTTTCATTTATATTATGCACTGGCTGTTAAAGAACTAAGGTACAGTTATTTGGCTCCCAGCCTGTTTTTCCTCATTAAAGCTCAAACAGGGCTGAGTTATTGCAAAACTGCAGGAATTATTCCTTCTCAAATCTTTTACTTCCAGTAAAGGTCCCATTTCTCGAACATAGATCACAGTTGTCAGCAAAATACCAGTGCTGCCCTGTGCATTGAGGGTAGAATCTGCAGTCAGCTACAGTATAATGCTATCACTGAAAAGGTTTGCAGAGAGAGTGAAGGAATGCTTGTCTGCATGGAGGGTTTCTTTATCTACAAAATGGTGATACCAGACAGTTCTACACATTGCACTTATTTTGTTTCATTTTTGATGACTGGGTATGCACACTGGGGAACTAATCCTTTTTTGCAGACAAGACCCAGGGCAAGAATTAAACAATAACACAATTTACAGACACAGAAACAACCACAGAAAAAGAGAAACAGAACATATTTTGTTAGCAGACTCCATAATAGTTATACAGAAACAGAAACACTAAAATGAATTAATAAATATTCTTTCAATGTGTTTTTGTAAAGTATATGGGCTCCATATTCAAAAGGTTTGTGACTGGAGCAAAAGAACTGTGCTAGCGCTGTCCGTGTTTTGCTCATGTTTGCTATGTTCAGCCAGTAGAACTGTGCCTGTTATTAGCACAAGCACCTCAGTGCAAAATTATTGTATGCAGTGCCTGAAAAGGGGGGTGGTGATGTGCATATTTGATGCAGTGCTATATTCAAAGTTTAAGTGCTGCACTAATGGTATTTAGCGTGGTCTAGCACAGTGCAAAATAAGAACTACATAAAGCAGGTCTTAACCCGGGGCAAACCCCACAGGTGGGAGAGGCACTGCAGCACACCCACCCGCCCACCTAGCCACCAGAAAACAAAATGGCACATATTGTGTACATTATGGAGGCAGGCATACAGGATGAGGAGCAGGCCAATGTGCACCTGGGCCCCAACACAGGTCCTAGAGGAGCAATGCTGCAAACAGACACTACCGTCCACGAGTCACAATCAAAGTTCTCAGTAACAAACAAATTATGGGCTGGTACTGGCCCAACAGGCCGATGCTCACGTGGCTGTGTGAGCTGCTGTATGAGCAGCTCCAGGCACCCACCCATTGCAGCCATGTGATGTCAGTAAAGCTTAAGGTGACAGCAACACTGTGCTTACTGGCCACCAGAACATTTCAGACACTGGTTTGGAACACCATGGGTATCACACAGTCTGCCACCCCACTCATGTGGGACAGTTCTTAGAAGCTCTGCTGGTCTATGTTGGTGAGCTTATCATCGTTCACACCACACCAGCAGAGCAAATAGGAACCACACGGCAATTCTATCAAGTTTCACACCTGATGGCCACAGTGGGTGCCATTGACTGTACCCATGTTGCCATCTGGGCAGCCACAGGTGATGGGTTGGAGGCCTATGTGAATAGAAAGGGCTTCCACTCCATCAACTGCCAGGTGGTATGCGATGCAATTGTTAGCATTATCAGTGTCCTGGCATGGTACCTCACCAGTGCCCATGATGCCTTCATATAGCACAACTCCATCCTGTGCCAGAGGTGTGAAGGTGGGGACGTAGTGTACCTAGTGGACACTATGTCAGTGAGCATATGCCCAAGGCCTTCCTCCCTAGGCTGCAGTGATGTCACTAACCAATGCCCTCTACCTACACAGGGGACAGTACATATCCTCTGCATCCCTGGCATCTGACACCTGTCATATGACCTGCATCAATTGCAGATGACAGGTACAACATGGCAGACATCACTACACGCAGTGTCAGGGAGCAGGTCTTTGTCATGCTCAAGATGTGTTTCAGTGCATTGACCATTCCAGGGGTCCCCTACAATACACTCCTCAGAAGGTCTGTGCCATATTTTTTGCCTGTTGCATACTACACAACATGGCACTCAACCATGGGAAATGCTTGCCGGCCCCAGAGAGAAACACATCAGCAGATGCCAAGTCAGGGGACCGGGGATGCAGGAACAACTTGACAGGTGTGACTGCAGGATGGCCAGAAGAACATGGGAGTATAGAGCCCACCTCATCACAGACCTCTTTGAACCCAGACAGTGAGTACAGACCACACAGGAGAATGTAATGTTTTCAAAATATGTATTACTGAAATAATAGTGTTCAGGAAAAAAAAGATAAACACAAGTAACAAGCCTTCTAAATGGGGGGTCATGGCTGAAATAAAGTAAGATGCTATCCAGGCACGAGGCACAAAGTGGGCTAAAACATATAAAAACTATCCAGGCAGTGGGGAATAAAAGGGCTGAAAACAAATAACATGCCATCCAGCTGGGGGGTGTGGGGGCTGAAAACAAATCTGAGCTAGCCAGGCCGGGGTGGGGTACAAAGGGAATGGAACAAAGTAAAAGCAATACAGGTGATGGGGACATGGGTAGTATGAGGGGGACATGAGGTGGCCCATGTGCGATAGGGCTGGAAGAGAATATGTAGCCTAGGTGCATCTCATACTACCTCTGTAGACTGGAACATTGCGTGAGCACTGTATCTGGGAGGGTAGCAGGGGATCATCATCCACTCAGTGAGGGAAGGATGTGAGGATGATGTTAGGTGCCCATGGCCATGGCATTGCGGGGCACTAAACCTGCCTAGGAGCTGGCCATGGCCAGGGGTGTGCAGTGTCTTGGGTGTTCTAGGCATGCTGCCTGGAGTGTGGCTGCTTGCACTACAAGGGGTGAGGTGACACCAAGGTGTCCACAGTAGGGTGATACTCCCCCCACTCAAATGGCTGGTGCTTTAGTCAGCAACTGCAATGCCTGAGACCATGGCTGCAGCCTCCAGCAGAGCGGCAGTCAGTATATCGAAGCCAGCATCCATGCTGGGGCCAGAGACTGCTGTAGTTCACCAATGGCCGTAATGTGCTCTGTATGGCAAGCCTCTGCACTCAGCTCATTATCCATATGTGGACCAGTTTGGCTTGCTCATTTTCTTGTGCCCCATGACTGTCTGCAGCAATTGCCTGTTGACTACCTCCTGCTGTCTTCATGAACTGTTCTGGGGCACAGGGTCAGGTTTCACGCTGGGCTTTTGTGTGGCTTGGGTCTGCATCATGGACAGTGCTGTGCACTGTTCTGATGGCTGGGATGACAAAGTGGCTGCTGGGATGGTGGGACTGGCCTAGGGGGCAGGGCAGTGGCCATTCCAGTAGCAAGGTCCTGGGGTGCCACTGCGGTGGCTGTACCAAGCGCAGTAGATGGAGATGGCACAGTGATGGCTGTGCCAGGGAGGGGGTGACTGGGCCTCATCTGTAGGGGGGCCAACAGGGATAGGCAACCCCTCCTGGTCTGAACCAGACCCCTCTCTCCTCCACTACTCCACATAGGTGTCATCATCTTCATCATCCTCCTACTCCTCAATGCTGGAGTCCAACTGGGCCCTAGCATGGGTGGGCCTCAGAGTCTGTTATCATTGTGATAGTCCAGGGCCATCCTCCATAATGGTGTCTTGCACAATGGTGTGTGCTGTCAAGAGGAGAGAGATATTGCAGAGTGACATACATATCTGTGTGCCACCCATGCCACCCTTGAGGTTCAGTGTCCATACACCCCCAGTGCTGCACCCCCTCCCCACACACACACATTTACCACCCCATTACCAGTGATCCATTCAGGTGACTACACACATGTGACACAGTATGGGATTACCTCACAGATGGCCACCCCACCAAGATACCTGGATACCAGCATATGGCCTTTACTTATTGCATAACACATCCAACAGTCAAGGGTTGGCCAGGGTACCGGGGGCCTAACTGCAAAGTTGATACATTGGACAATGCAAGTTATCAATAGGGGAGGGACCAGGGAGGCACACGCATGTAACTTTTCCAAGTAAATGTGATACACTAGCTCTGTGTATTCACCCTACATATACCTGCAGAGCTACCACTACTGTATCTGAATAGTTAATGAATGCACAGAGCTGTATAGCGTGGCAAGTTACATGAAATTCGACAAAGGAGGGGGAACACGTGGAATGATCAAGGCTTACTGGTGGGCTGACCCAGCTCTGCAAACTGGTACACCATTAGAGACAGGGCATGCAGCAGTAATGTCCCATGTGTGGTATCCCATGGACCATGCAGGATGCATGCCTATGTCTATGGTAGGATGTGTCCACATACCAGATATCAGTCCAGTACATCCTATACCTAAACACTTTGCCTTTCTGGCCGGGACCACCAGAACCTTCCCTCCCCCCACACACACCTCACCACCACCAGTGTATGTACACACACACGCATTCCCGATGTGATGTGCTAACGTGGTCACTAAAATGGCTGAGCTGGTCCAACCTAGCTCTCATAGCCACCTCCTGGGATGCCTGTCACTGCCACAGGATGCAGGATAGAGATTATCACCTCCTCAGCAAGGGCTGAGGGAAAGCTGTGCTTGGGCCACGACATGTGGCCTGGAGGTTTTGGCAAGCCTTTGCCAGGACCTGCTTCTCCTGCCTCTTCAAGTCCATAGGACATTTCTTCACCTCCTTGAAGGAGCAGCCTCTCCCCCGATGGTGTTGATAGCCTCCACAATGTCTTCCAGGTGGCCCTTATTTCAGCCCTGGTCCCTCTCCTCTTGCTTACCAGGCTTCTACTGAGTCATGTAGGCCTGGGTCAGGGCCAGCACATAATCTGTTCAGAATCATCCATGGTCCCTGTTGGAAATGGGAAGGACAAACAGCACTGAGCATTGCATACACACAGCGGAGCATAGGGCAAAGGTACAGTGGCATGCAGGCCTCAGTACCTCCTGGCCAAGACATGTATGTGTTTCTGCATGGCTGGGCCCAACACACAGCTAGCTACCTGCCTAACATAGCTTTTGGCCATATGCAGATACAGTAATAGTCTAGTCCTGATACAGCATAAACACATTGCTATGATCACCCATGTCCCTGTTTTTTTTTTTTACTAACCTTTATTGGTTTCTTTTTTTTTTTCTTTATGTGGCCCACGCTCTGGTCCCCGACCCACCCACAGCTCCCCTCATCTCTGGGTGCCACCGACTGGGTGACCCCTTCATGAGAACATGGGCCGTGAAGCCCTGGCTTGGCCCCCAGGGTGGGGTCATGAGAGCGGGACCCCCCCCGGGCAGACTTTGGTCTGAGTGAGGAGAGGCGGCAGAGCGGGGCCATCATTAGTGGGCGGTATTTTTTTCAGTGCTTTTCCTCCTGGGGGTGGGAACATGCAATGACACCAGCATCTGCCTCCCCGATACATGAGGTGCTGGCTGCATGGGAACCCCAGCCTCCACCAGGGGTCCTCATTGCGCCAGACGCTCTTCCCCCTTCCCCCCGGAGAGGGAGAACAGTCCATAGGACATGCAATCCCTCTCACCCTGGCCAGCCATCTAACCCCTGATCCATCCCCGAACCAGGGATGTCAGCACCGCAGACGGACGCCTTGCCACTGCACCAGCGGGCCAGCCTACACCTTTATTGATTTCTGAATATCCAAAGATAAGACATAAAAAAAATTCATAAGTTTCCATATTAACTTAGTTTAATAAATAGAATTTCCTTAAAATCTCCAGAAGTAGCAGCCATCCCCTCAAATACTTTATACCTACATACATAACAGCTTCTGTATCACCATTCTTCTCCCCCTGAAAGGACTATAAACATGAATATTATGTTACATATTTTGGAAATATAAATGTTCGATTATAGCGTGCTAAGTAATATACTAATGCTCTTCTGAAATCCTACCTTCTGCTAAAACTCATTGTGCTGGGCCCCAAATTTCTGCAAATTTAGCTATTTGATTACTAACAGAATAATAATTTCTCTCATGTCTTATGCTTACTTCTAGCATTTAATGTTTCTCTATGTCCCTGTTGCAGGCCATTCCACAATACACTTACCTCTAGCTGCCTGAAATTACTCTGTGGAATCTGTGTAGTGCACTTTACTCTTTTTATATGCTGCAAGTGCAATGAGACATGTAAATGAATGAATACATTCTAATAATGACATGCAAATGTTCACTCTGCCCTATGACTATGGAATTAGCTCATTTGCATATATCTAAATAGTACAAATTTGCCCCAAGTGTTATCGTATTAGCGCTTGCCCTGAAATTGCAGTAGCCCTACCTTCCCATGTGACGCAGACATGACATGAGTGACATCATGATGTTGCACTGACCGCCGCTTTTCAAATGGTCGCTGTATGGTATTGCACATTGCAGCACTGTGCAGTGCATGTGCACCATGTGCACTTGCCACTCTGTTCCTGCTATGTGCAGATGGCTCCTCACTGGGAACACATATAGTGTTGTGCTATTCAATGTTAGCAGTGTGCTAACACTGAAAAGTGTTGTGCAAATGGAAGGATGCACCCATACAGCCAGCGACATATTATTAGCTTGGTGTGAGGGCTGGTGATTGCAAGCAGTACATCATGGAAGACAGAAGAAGGAGGAGGAGAGCAGTCAGAAAGAGGGAGACACAGTGGTTGGCCACAGAGCTGTTCAACCTTTTTGACCTGGTGGTGGCTGGGGAGGACCAGCTAAATGAGAAAAAATGGGCGAATGCCACTGTAATGTTCCTTTGTAATATTCTTTATTTCATCTACACATATCAAGGGTCACAGTTTTTCGTGGCTGGTGCCACTTCCTCAGGCCCACTGTGTCGATCTTTTTATTAAGCTTTTCTATGCTCTATATTACATGCAAGGCTGCAAGTCTACTGTTCTCATTCTCTAAAAAAGAGGTGATTCATTTCTCCTTCTATAAATTTACCTTCTTGTTTTGCCACTTCTACACTTCTCCCAGAGGTGCAGAATAACATGACTCAAACTGACTCCCAGTGCAAGGAGTCACAGGACGTGGGAAAGCGTAATAAAAAGACCGATACAGTGGGCTGAGGCTGCAGCCAGGCCCAGGCATGAGATTTGGGCCTCTGTGGGGAGGCGCCTGGCACAGTGCACCAGGCTAGTGAGGATGGGGAACTGATGCAAGCACAGGTTTAATGGTCTGTCCCACAGAGAACCATGATGCCTGCAGCAGCCCCGGTGTACACTGTGAGCAAACCATATATCACCTATGCACAAGGAGGTTGTATCATGTGGTGTGCCAGAAATTACATTAAATAATAATTAATAATGTCAGTGTCAGTGGCTCAGTAGGTAGCACACTCGCCTCTGAGGCTGGGAGATCAGAGGGCTGTGGGTTCAGTTCCCACTTCTGGCACTTGGGTTAATATTCCAGTACTGACACTGCAGTGCAGCATGAGAGGGGTGCTGCACTTCTGAGGTGCCATCTTTTGGATGAAATGTTAAACTGAGGTCCCATCTGCCTGGATCGGTGGTAGTTCAGGTGGTGTTTATGATCCCATTGCACTTATCGAAAAGAGTAGGGGAATTTTATTGAAAAAATGGACTTCAATACAGAATAAAACGGAAAACATCAAAACAAGAACATATGAAACATGGTCAAGATCATATTGCATCAGTCTCTTAATAGCCCTACATACATTAGTAAGCAATTCAAGCTGTGAAATACATTTCTGCTGCAAAATCCAGAGACACCTAGAGTGCCAAATTTGAAAATGTATGATACATAAAATAACAGAAATGGTGTCACTGTTGTACTTGACAAATGTATTTTGTAATGGACAAAACTTTATGGTAGGGTAATCAATATCCCTGAAACCAGTCTTATTCCAATGGTCTGCCAGTAAGGACCAAAATGGTCTTATATACAGTAGGAACAATCTGAAAATAAGTGGCATTGGGTTTCCAGAAGTTGGTCACAAGTAGGTCTAGGACAATACCTCTCTGATAATTGTTTATGTTTACTATTCCCCTTAACCCCCAATCTTCCATAATTACTCAACCATAAACAATCCCAGGCATATGATGGGATCGTTTTATTCATAAGGTGTCTTAAAACATCTAACTTTCTATCTGCCGGACAGTCAGGAAAAACAACTTCCGTAGTACTTTCGACTGACAGAATATGCTTATACGCCTTCTTTCCATCCAAGGTCTGGAGATGACTAGGGGTAATGTCCCACCGAATAACCTGTTTCATACATTCCAGCATGTAAGAAGGTAAATAAGGAAGTCTAGATAATAGCCTAGGCTTCTTTTCCTGCCAACTGGGCCTACATAAGTATAGCCAGTGATCTACCAAAGGCCTCCATAAAACAGTCCCAGGTTTCAAAACCATTCCCAAATTATAAACTAAAAAAATACTAAAAAAGAAAGCAACAGGGTGGATCATAGAAACCCCACCTTCAGCAATTGGGAGATAGGTCAATTCTCTCTTAAGAGGGTTGAAGCAAGACCCCCATCAATGCTTGAAAAAAATACTAAATAACTGAGTCCAAATGCAAAATGGTGGAGGGAAAATATAACTGATATACAAAAATATAGGAGTAAGTATAGTCTTAATTAACATAACCCTTTTTTCTTAGAAAGTTACTGTCCTTTTCAGTCCCCAACCAAACAAGTCCCCTAGCCAGGGCTACTTCCCAGTTACGTCCTGCCATATCTCCAGGACCAAACTGTACCCCCAGAATATTAATGGGTTCCCCGGAAACAGGGATCCCTGCTATGACACCAGGAGGTGGCACAGGAGTAGACCCAATGACTACCCCAGTACTCTTACTATAATTAATCCTGGAGCCAGAAATACTCAAAAAAAGATTAATAAAGTCGTGTAAAGCGGGAACAGAAAACTGGGGGGCTAAAATCAACACCAGGTCATCCGCATATGCCAGTACCTTTTGCTGCGGCAGGGTGGGAGAGACATCAATACCTGTCAGAGCAGTGTTGGATTGTAACATCCTAATAAAAATATTTATTATGAATGCATAAAGAGCAGGGCTCAACTGGCAACCCTGACGTACTCCCTTACCAATACAGAGTTTCCATCCATACCAGCCATTTACATTAGGGATAATAACAACCCCCTGATACATGGCAGATATCCAGGAAACAAACTTATCCGGAACCCAAAGGCTTTTAAAACTAAAACTAAAAATCTGTGGGCAGCCCGATCAAAGGCCTTCTCTTGGTCTAATCCAAAAACAAACCCCTGTAAGTGTTCGAAGCCTCCCCTATAAAAAATCTCCCTTAGCCAAATAAGATTATCCTGCTGTTTTCTACCTTGAACAGCACAAGTTTGTACAGGATGAAGGAGCTGTGGAGTGACCTTAGAAAGCCTGGCCAACAAAATTTTGCTCAAGATTTTTAAATCAGAATTCAAAAGACTAAGGGGGCACCAATATCCTGAGTCAGCTTTGTCACCCTTCTTATACAATAAAATCAAAACGGCCTCAGTCATAGAAGGGGCATAACTACCAGAGTGCAAAATGTAGTTTAACAAGACAACTAATACTGGACTGAGAACATGTAGGAAGGTTTTATAAAATCCTACTCCAAGGCCGTCAGTACCCAGAGCAGACTGAGAGGCTAAACCATTAATAGCAGCAGCAACTTCATCTAGAGCTATGTCCGCTTCTAGAACAAGCCTGTCTTCAGCAGATAAGCTAGGCAAATGTAGGTCAGTCAAAATTTGGTGTATGGCACTATCTTCTAAAAATGGGTCAACAATCTGCCCTGAAGTCATATAAGTCTCCACCACTTGCAAAAGCTGATGTGAGTCACTTACAGTGTGTCCATTTACATCCGTCAGATTGGAAATAAGCCGAGAGTCAACTCTATTCTTATTTTCCTTAAAAGGGTCCAAAGACTGTTTCGACATATGAGTTCCAAATCTTAATTCTTGATTTAAAGATCTTCCCCTATTAAACTGCAAATCAATCATTGGTTTCTTTATTGTGGCAATTAAATGGCTATAATCATGAGTAGTCATTTCAGTAAGTGAAATTAGGTGCTGTAGTTGATGTCTAAGTTTTAAATACCCCATATATTCCTTATTGGAATTGATATGGGCCTGCTGCTGAAAAAATTGTCTCCATCCCAACTTTGTATCATCCCACCAGTCCAAAATGGAGTCATAACAGTCTACAACCGAAAATCTCATAGCCCAGTCCCTCAACCATAAACATTTAATAATTGGATCATCCAACAACGACTCATTCAATCTCCATTTATTTTTCTTACATCTGGGAGCCCCAGCCCAAGAAATAGAGGCTGTAAGGACTCTGTGATCAGAAAATTCAACCGGTCTAGTAAAAACTTGTATGACATGTAAAACAGTAGACAAAAAAATGAAGTCAATTCAAGTCCTAAGGACACCCCTAAAAAGATATAGCCCCCTGTAGGATGTAATACCCTGTAGGCATCTAGCAAGTGAGCCATTGAAATAATGTGTTTCAAAGCAATGGAATCACAAAAAAGCTAATTGGTCTGAAGGCCTCTGTCAGTGGTCGATAGGCCACAATTAAAGTCTCCCAGCCAAACCACCAGACGAGAGGTATGCAAGAAGGGTTGTACTTCCTTAAATAAAGCTATACATTGTGCTTTAGTTTGAGGAGCATAAATAGTAATGATCCTAAACCTTTCCAAACAAAAGGAAACATCCAAGCACAGAGCCCTCCCAGGGTGAATATCCCCCAATCTTGAAACCTTAAATGCCGAACTAAAAAAAAGAATACCTATCCCGTCACAGAGGTCTTCCCCAATAGACCAAAAGGAAGGTCCCAAAAGCCAACAATGAGTAGCATGCTGAAGCTCCTGATGTGTCTTCAAGCGGGTATCTTGAAAACAAATAATGTCTGAGTTTAAAGTTTTAAGAAGAGAAAAAAAAAACATATGCTTCTTCTCACCCTTAATCCCATTAACATTTAAAGTAGAACTCTTTAAGGAATGCATAACAGGGGGAGAGAGAAGTAAGGAAACAACAAAGGACAAAAAGGAAAAAAAAAAAAAAACACAGGGGGTTTACCCACTTGTCTACGTCTAGTCCGTTTAGTGATAGAATCTTCTGGCCTGCATTCAGTGTCAGTAGTGGTAACAATAGAGGAGGTATCAGTGTCATCCCCTGAGTCCCCCCCCGAGTCATCCTCTAACAGGGAAAACACATTCCCGACCATAACAGGATCCCTAGGAGGCACTGTTTTAGGGATGGACTTAGTCCCAGTCATTGTCTTTCCATGTCTATTGCTTTTTCTAAGTTGTACAACCTTAAAGGGGGCTTCAGGTGGAGGCGGTGGGGGGGGGGTATGTGCTCCTCAGTACCAACTATAGTATCCCCATCCGTATGATCTAATATTGGTGTATCTAGGCCCACATCAGGGTATGCAGATTGCATAACAATAGCAGTGGTCACAAGGGGGTCAGCCGCAAATGGTGTTACAGGGGCCTTAACTTGCTCAGATTCTGGAAGCGTAGGCAGAGTAGCAGCCACCTTTTTCGCCAGGGCATGCTGGGCTTGATTAATAAGCCTCTCATGGGAGGGCCAATCATTACGATTGTGAGAAGCCCAAGGACAGCGTCCATAGGCGTGTCCTGTTTGCTCACAAAGGTTGCATTTAAACAAGTTAAGGCAGGCTGAAGCCAAATGCCCATATTCCAAACAATGACTGCATCTAGTGGTATCACAGGCTGAGCTGAGGTGCAAATGAGACCCACACTTAAAGCAGGATCTAGGCTGTCCCATATAAAAGATAGACCCCCTATCCCGTCCCCAAAAAAAACACACTAGGTAAATGTATAGGGCCCAAATTCATAGAAAAAAGTTTCACCTTCACCTTCCAAATCCCGTCCCAGATCTGCTCGCTATCCACGGTGGGTGTAGGCCTCCCTAAAATCTCACAACGCTGGCGTAACCAGAAGAGAATGTCCCAACATTGACACCCTCATTTTTAAATAAAACAGTAATAGTTTTGATCAATGGTTTGGTAAGAGGAATTGCCTGGTAAGTTATCCACAATGGGTCATTTTTAAATGAGTTATACTGGGCCCAAAACCTATCAAGATTGGATACATTTTTAAAACTGACATCAAAATTACCATTACCCAAAGAAATCTGTGCAAATATTTCCAAAGAAAAACATTTCATAGACTTTTTTAGGAGGAATTTAGCCATGAACAACCTGTCAGGAGTATGTTCTAGCTCCCCTTGTACAACAATCTGACTGCATTCCTCCTAGGAGCTGGTTCTCCACTGGAGTGAAAGAGATCAGCCATCCTGAACAAGGGGGCCAGAGAAGACCTCTCCTGGTGTTCTGCCAAAGCCTCAGGACTAGGACCCATCCTGAAGTCTGCAGACAAGGAAGGGTCAGAAGTTAACACAGGTGTGGTAGCTACACCATTTACAGGACCAGATGGAGCTCTCTGGTAATCCGGCATTGGTGGCCACAACAGGTGAAGATAATCACATCTTCTGATACGAGGGGATCTTTGGGGTCAGGAGTCCAATGACCCAAAGATTCAGCAACCCAGCCTGCTGCTGTTAGGGCTCTTTCAGGGGACCATGACGAGTCCTGTAGCGGCGGAGCAGCAGCAGTAGGCTTGGGGGCTAACTCACTGCAATTCCTGGTCTTCCGTCTGTCAGTAAAAGAAAAAGTCTGTTCCAACTCTGCCTAAGTTGCTGCCAAGCGACCAAGTCCATCCAGAGCCTGTCTTCCCATGCCTAGTCTGGCTTTCCCTGTTTTGGGAGCTTGCACAGCAGCGTGAATATTAGAAGCAGTGGTCGGCTTTTGGCACATGGCAGAAGCGCTGTTCAGAATGCCAGCCATACAAACATCCAGGTGCACTGCTACAGGAAGAGGAACAACAATGGGAGCCACACCATCGTCCGATCGTCTAGCCTGCTCTATCCGGGCTGGAGACACACTAGCCAGAGGAGACTGTCGGCAACGAAAGAAGCTCAGAGTCAATATCCTCCGCTTTCTTCAGCCATTCCTGTTTCTGTAAGAGGAACGCCTCATGGCGGCTGACAACTGCATGAGAAGGCTGTTCAGAAGAGGCAACACCAGCTGTAGCTACAGCCACATCCAAGTCAGGTAGGTCCGTAGAAATGGATGCAATCTCCATATTGTCCAAAACACTCACATCCTGAGAAAAGTCAGCCACGGCCATAGCCATGTCCACAGCCTCTTGCTTCGAAAGGACAGGAGCAGAGGCCAGAGCTCCCATCCCAGCAACATCCTCTGTCTCCGCACTCCCCGGTGAAGTGGCCATCTCAGAAAGATGGCCTGAAAGTCCCCCAGTGGAGAGTAGGGGAATTTCCCCACTGTTCTGGCCAAATTTCCCTCATTCACTAAAATACCATCAACAGCTTAATCTGGTTCAAGGTCAGTTGGCATTCATCTGTATCCCCCTCCCCCGAGTCGTGCCAGAAAATAGGCAGGATTTATCTAGTGCACTTACCCGGTCAACAAAAACTAAAATAAAAAATAAATAAATAATGGTTATCTGATGAAATGTTATAAGGTAATAAGAGAGCTAACCTTTTCTGTATGATCATAGGATGTGTGGAAAACACCATTTAGGAAGGCTATTAGAAAACAGAACTGAATTTGGGTCTAATCAAATAACAGTATGTTTGTCTACTTAGCATACGAATATATAAAAAATGTATTTAAAAATATTGAAACAAAGAATTAACTCTCTGTTTAGTGGGAGTGTTAGTCTATTTAAAGTCTAAAATTCATGTATGTTTTAATATGTCAGGAGGACCATGCTCTCCCTGAGGAAGCCCTATTAAGAAGAGTGAAATGTTGTTTTGTTTTTTTGTTTTTTGTTTTTTTATGAACATGGTCATGGTCTGAAATTAAACATGACTAAAGAACTTTAAACATTCTGAAAATGGGAACAGGACTTTGACTGATGCTTTCTGGATGCTTTTGTTTTACTATGGGACCTACATCAGCCTCGTTTTGATATTTTTATATTGAAATTTTGAGGACACTGGGGGGAATCTTTGTTTCTTTGTACACAGCAGGGCCAAGCAGCAGGAGGAGATGCCCAGCCATGAGAGGGCCCAGCATAGCCAGCCCGCAGAGAGACGGTCCCCGAACATGCGTCCATGTAAGTGCCCTACATTCTGTGTTTCACCATCTGGGTTGCATGTCTACACTATGCAGCATGCTTCTGCAGATAGAGCTGGATCTTGCCAGGCTGCATGCATGCCTGTGGGGACAACACTATGCAGCTGTTGTAGGGGACACTCACCCAGTCCTTAGTTCATTGTCCCACCACTCACACTATGGTGTGTCAGGGTCTGTGCAGTCTACTGTTTTGCTTGTTATTGTGACAGGCATTCTGGGGTGTGTGTGTGTGTGTGTGTGTGTGCCTTGGCAAGCATTGCTCTGTGTGATGACATGTCCACTGTGCCACAAACCTGGTACACCGGGGCGTTTGCAGTATATCTTGCAGTCCTGGATAGTACACCTGTCATTGTCAGTTGGGTCTGTTGTGCCACATGGTCATGACTAGGGATGTGTACCTGCCTTGTGGAGGTAGGCAGGGCCCACTGTTGTACCTGTGCACCACTGCAACATGCCATGTGCATCACACAGTGCCCATCGCAGTTTGCCCACATCAGTGCCATCTCCTGTGCCATATGCATTGGATGTCATGCCATTGCATCTCAACAGAGCTGGCCTTATGTAGCAAGGGGTGAATGGCAGGGGAAGGCATTGGTGAACATAGAATGTACCCTACCACATTTGATCAACATTCTGATGCATAGTCGGTAGTAGCTAACCAACATAGTGATGTCCAGAGTCTGATAATTCCATGGTGCACAGGCAGGGCCATGCATACATTACAACACAACTAGGTCTTCAGAGGGCCAGTGTCTTGCACTGGCTCTGTATGAGGGGAAACCCTTTACCAAGGGTGGGTCCAGCATCTCCTGGGACAGGGGGTGCCTCCAGGAGGCTGTATATCTCATACTGGTGTTGTGCTGACCATGGTACAGTGTGTACAGCACCTACCAGCATATACTGTAGCACAAGTGCAGTTGCATGTTACCCTGACTGCTGCACACAGTGCTGAATGACTATAATTTGAATACAGCTGTACTATGTGTATGATATGTGTGTGTGTGTGTGTGTGTGTGTGTGTGTGTGTGTGTGTGCCACTGGGCCTGCCTCTGCTGCCAACCAGTGAGGATCTTGGATGTCTGTTGGCCTGTGTGCTGGATCTCTGGTATGCAAGGCACCGAGTGTGTTGGTGCAGCTCCTAGCCACTTGTGCCATTACATTGCCTTTTGCACTCTCGCTTGGTGCTGCTGGTGCTTGTGCTGTGTTTCCACATCTAGCATGCCTGCTAGTGTGATGTGTCTCTTGCATGCTCAGTCATGCTCTGGTGCAGCACAGCACACTCATCGTATGTGCAGTCCTCTACTGTCTGGATCCACAGTGCCGTCTCTGGTATGCCATGCACATTCCATTGTGGCTGTTGGACTCAATCCACCTATCTGTGGCATGGTGGCCTATGTGTCAGCTGGTTACATGTCTGTTAAGCACAATATGCCACTCCTGTGTTCCTTGTCCTGTGGGTACAGCTGGCTAAGTTCGGTGTATTTCTTTCCAGAAGTGCCACGAGGGATGCAGGAGACCAGAGGGGTTGTCGAACATCACATTGACTGAGAGACGGGATGATCTCCTATGGCACACAGGGCCCACCTACTAAGGCTACTAAGCCGGTGGGTGAATGCTCCTACGTGGTCGAGGGCCTACCAGAGGTCATGGCAAGGGAACTATGCCAGCAGCCAGCTCTACTACCACCACCTGCAGTCCCTTGATGGGGCCTGGATATTTTTCATTTACTTAATAATGAGTGGGTTCCCTTGGCTTTTTATCTATAGTTCACAGGCAGATGCCCTTGTTACATTTTGTGTTTATTTATTGAAAGAATCAGAATTACAACCTTTGAGTCAAGACCTCCTTTACAAAGGCTCCACATCAAAAATGAAATAACATAACGGTACAAGAAAGACAAGAACAGAGCAATATTACAATGTTGAAAAGAGGACAAGTAACAAATTCAAGGACGGAGAGATCCAGCCCGAGTCAGACATCGAGCAGTAAACAACAATAGTTACAGTATTAAAAGACAGTGATCAATAAACAACGGGCAGGTTCCCTTTTTTTAAATATATTAATGAGTTGATGCCCTTGACTTTTTCATATTTTAACAGGTGTTTTATGGTAATAATGGGGGGGGGGCTGGAGTTTTATATTAACAGGCATGTGCCCTGTGTTTTTTTTATATTGACAGGTGGGCATTTCTGGTATTTTGCCATTAATGGCAGATGCCCTTGGTTTGTTTTTTTTTGGTATTGATTTGCAGGTGCCCTTTTCTGTTTGTTTTTCCCTTTTATGTGTGGGTGCTCCTTCGCTTTTTTTTTTTTACTGTGCGTTTTGTTAATGCTGTTGTTGTTTCTCTATGTGTTGTTGCCCATTTTTGTGGCTTAAACTATTTTTGATACCTTTGCTGCTTGTTGTGTGCCTTTCATTGGTTCCTTCCTCTCACACCCACAGTCACCCCGAAGCTGCACTTGTGTACAGTGCCATGTTCAGTTTTACACATGTGTCTTGCAATGTACCATCCTGCACTATGCTGCTTTGCACCAGTGCTATGCATTTGCACTGTGTGTGTACATTGTGCTGAAACCCAATATTCAAAAGTGTTAGTGCCGGGGCAGTTTGTCTCAATAACCCAGTGGCAGTGTAATGGCACTTGCACAAGCACAGCATAAGCACAGCACAGGTGCTGCTGGCTGAATACGTGGCCCTGTGTATCCTAATTATCCTAAATTCATAGAGTAGATCATTCCATACCTTGAATGCAACATAATAAGATGATCTTTGCCCTTACAGAGTATGTCTAAGAGGAACTGCCTGTACATTTTTATTAGCAGATGACTGATTTTTATAGGTCTCATGGAATGAAAACTGACCTATTAGTGGGTGTGAAACATCACTAGTTAAATTTTTATGTACCACGTTTTCCACATTCAGTTTGAATTTGTCATATTATTCTTTGCTAAAAACACTAAGTAATTTGAAACTCTGAACAGGATTGTTTTATTTCACTCTGTATACAGTAATTCCATACACTTGTAGCAGCAGTGCAATTAAATTGGGCATAAACTATGACCTTAATTTTTTTTCACTATTAAAAGATTTCAAACATCTTTCTTTTTGTTTCAGTTCCACCACAATCTGAGTATTTTATAAATGTTTTAATAGAGTTTTTTCTCAAGACAAAATGATGGCCGCTACCCTTGACTTGAAAATACCATTGTAAACCTATATGCACAAAATAGGTGATTTGATGCCGTTTATTGGACCAACAAAGATTTTCAAAAAGAAATCTCTGTTGGTCCAATAAAAGGTATTGAATCACCTATTTTGTGCAAGTTAGTGTACTAGGACCAATACAGCTATAGACAGTTTTTTGACATTGTAAACCTAGTACGGGTTAGGATCAAGAAAAAAAAAACTTATGGTGTGCAGTATAAGAGGTACTTAGGTAAATTTGACAAGTATGCTACTATTTTTATGAACTGTAGTTGAAACTAGTTTTTTGGGTAAAAAAGTTTTCATTGCACTGCTGCTTTAAACAGTTAAATGTAGATTGTACAAATTGGAAATGGGAGGAATAATGGATGTTCTAATTTCTCGGATTTGAAGGTATGCTAGTCTAGAAGCAAAGGCACTCCTGTTGCTTCTTGTTCTAAACTTTATGACTTGTGTTGGACAGTGCACCTTGTTCCTCAAAAGATTACACATCATAGCCATCCTGGTGGCATAGAGGGCTGAGGCACTGGGCGCCTTACCTCCTGCCATGCCAGCAACCAGACTCAGGTTGCTCAGGGGCCGGTGGGGTGAGGAAGGATCGAGAATCCCTAGACAGTGCTCTGTCCTTGGGGGGAGGGGTTAGTGTGGCGCACTGCTTGCCTGACACTCAGCTGTGGCTATATGCCAGCACACGCATGCCACCACACAGAGAAGGGACTCCATGCTTAGGACGCCAGTGCCATCTCTGCAGAAGCAGAGCTCGGACATTGCAGCTATTGCATGTCTGTGGGCCCATTAAGAAAAACTGGTGGAACTCCACCCAGGCAGCAGGATGACAACTGACCCCCTGCAGGCTCTTCACCATTGGCCAGGCACAACCACAAGTCCTGTGGCAGAGGATGTCAGTGAAGGTAAATCCTGGAGGAGCTGGATGACTGGGCTGGGGGGGGGGGTTAATTAGAAGGGGACTGGCAGGGAGAAACAGGAGATAAAATATATATGGAAAAGACTACACAGCCAGCCATGCTTCAGTCAAGAACACGTACTTTATTCTCATATGGCACAGTTTGGTCTCGTCTTAAAGGGGACCAGAAATCCTGCAGCATTCCCAGTTTCCCAATTCATAATTATAGTAGTAAAAAAAAGAGCCACTTGACCCCAGAAACATTGAGCTCAGAGCAGTGACGCAAATGTAGTAGTACAAATAGCCTGACACCACTGCTATACTGGACAGATCACTATGCAGGCAACTATAAGTGATCAAATTTCAATTTATTAACCAATATACATACACAAAAATGGAGACCCTGTAACTACAGTCCATTAGTGGCTTGCACCTTAACAACAGGTGCTTTCTCAAGGTATAACTGCCACCTAATAGGTAACTTCATTTATACACTTTGAGTTAAAGTGACAGTGCTAGTAAAATGACGTACAACTTTCAGTACATACTGGGAAATGCAATAAAAGTGCAAAATTTGTGTCAAGCTACTGAAACTGTGAATTAAATCTGCCCATACAAACTGTAACATTAAAAATAGCAAAGACAAACACATTTATTAAAAAAATTAATAAAAAAGGTAGCAGAAGTAATCATGATTATATTATCTTGAATTAATTCAAGATCCTGTAATCAGATTACTAAATGACCTGTTAAGATGCTTAAAAAGGATAAAAAAAAGATTATTTACCATATTATAAACAACCCATATTTTTTTCTTCCATGCTAGTTAGTGACCTATGGATCCAGCCCTAACATTTAAGATTATTTGTGGGATCATTATGTAAGACTAATATTAACTTATACCCCATATATCAACATCATAAGAGCCCCAGCCACATAAAAATGCCTGTGTAGGGCACACTAAAAAATCCTCTGCCTCAGTCAAAGGAGAAAAATCAAGGAGCCTTTCACCTATAAGTCACTGGTTCAAATCCAGCTGAGGTTGGTAGTGGCTAAAAGCCATTATCATCAGAGAGCTATTAACAGACCAATGTGAAATGAGTTGTTGTGGTCTCAGTCCAGTTCCCTGTGAACAGGTGTCCACATCACAAAAACCACAAATACAATCAGCATTAATTGGTACCCTTGTTGGCAGTCTCACATAAGAGGCCAAGGACTAAATGGGCATGGAGTCTGAACTTACCTCTCCTCTACTGTATGAGGTAGTTCCTCCATAACAGGGTTGAGGCACACTGACGGGGCAGTGTAGGGAAGCTTGCACTCATCCCCCATGCTGTACCTATCATATGGCTTGACAAAGGGCTTCAGTTTCCAGTGCTGTCAATCCAGCACCTTTCATGAGTTCTTAAATTCACACACAGCTAAAAAAGAAATAAAAAGGATTAAAATAAGAATAAGTATCCTAAAGGGAGAATAAATGAGGTTGGGAGACACAGAGAGAGAGAGAGAGAGAAAGAAAGAAAAGAAGGAGCAACTATTCTATAAATACTGCCACACAGTCTATGTAAATTGCATACAGTAGAGATACTCAAGAGCATCAACAAGGGGTTACACAGATACATCCATCAGTAAGATAAACACTCTAGTGTCTGGACAAAAACAGTGCCAATTGTTAAGCAGTCATTAAAGCTTGGTTGTCTCATTGCCCCTGATTTAAACACCCAGAATGCATCCCTATGGGGAAGCAGGCAATCTAAATCCCCATCCCACGGTTCCAGATGTACTTGGTCTATTCAGAGAAGGTAAATCTATGACATCTCTATTTTTCACATGTTTAGCCAAACATTTATCCATGTCCCCCTTTGTTTATAGCCCTAATGTGTTCATTCACTCTGGTCTTCAATTTGTACCTGGTGTTGCCCACATAAAATGAGCTTCATTTGCAGGTTGTACCATAGAAAGGATCGGGTGAACATCATAAAATTTGGTCCTTGTTATAATTTTTATTGCATCACAAAGCACATTGTCAGAAAGGCAATGTTCGTGGCTACTTCACCTCTTTGTCTAGCCTACTTTCTTATTCCTTCTGGCACGTTAATCCTGTATATTTTGAACCTGTGACTATTACGCCATGTTCTTTTGTCTCATAAGCCTTAAATGGTCATGCTCCAAGTATGACTGAAGGGCTCTGTCCCTTTATAATGTTCATGAGCTGCTTAAGTTTGTATTCCTCACTCATTTGCAGGAACTCGTCCTGCCCTCCAGCTAGCTCCTCTGGGTCCAGTGAACTCAATTCACAGGTTGCCAAATATGTACTGACATATCTTTCTTATTACAGCTGATAAAACTAAAAGTTCTGTAGCTCTGTCCAGTATCTGACTGCCCAAAGGCCTGTGTTTTATTTAATATAGGGCAGAACTTACAGTTGCCACACCTGTAGCCACTGGTGGAGGGTATGTGTTTTGCAACCATATTTTTACCTCAGGGGGTTTGATGGTGGCTATAACTCACTATATCAGAAATACTGTGACAGCATTTAAAAACCATTCTTGGTGGCTCCTTGGTAGTCTCCCGCAGCAGTGGTTCAAGTCTGTACAGTACATGCCAGTATTTACATATGCTTTGTTACCCATTGTTGGCCTGTACAGAATATGTTGTCCTAAAATGAAAACATTTTTTGTCTTTCCCTGTTATACCTGCTTAGATTTTCATTCTCAAAAGTAGTATTGTCCCCAGCTGTTATTTTCTGGTCCCCTGTGTCTCTGTTGTGATTGTGTTCTATCAGATTATCATGGTTCAATTCATCCACTACTGTTGTAGCTTTTTCAGTAGTGTCTGAATTATGATCCCTGGCCCTAAACCTAGTAGTGGACAAGTTATTTTACTGACTTTGGAAATCTTGCTCTTTGCTACAATTGCATTTTGTGCATAGGAACAGACTCTGAGCTACATTCTTCATGGTGTGGTGGAGGTAACAGCTAGTAAAGTATAAACCTGAGATGCATCTGTGGGTTTACAAAAACAAATAATTTCAACTCCATTAGTGTCATCTTTGTCATTTCCAGATCCAAAAAATGTAGAGACTTGGAATCCAGTGTAACGTGAATCTCAGCTATGGATTACACTTTTCCTAAATATTTCTGGGATTCTTCCAGCTCCATGAGAGACCCCCACCACACAATCAAGATAGGTGTATATATACCTCCTCCACATGTCTATTCTATGGTAAAAGAGATTCACTTCAGGGGACAGCACATGATCTTTTTTCTATATCCTGAGATATATATTCATGTAATTGGTAGTCCTGGCAGCCCCTATTACTGTCTTTTGCAATTCTAGATGTGCATACCACCAAAAAAAAGCTGTTTCATTTCAGGATTTCTCCTGTCAATTTCGTCAGAAAATCAATAAAATTTATCCTCCAGATACTGTATTCATTATGAGCCCTACATAACACATAGGGTCCCCATCATGTGGGATATTTTCGTACAGGGACTCCACATTCAGGGTGACCACATACCATTCATTCTCAATGTGCTTGTCCTTATAAACTTACAAAATATATGTGGAGTCCTTGACAAATGAGGGGAACCCTGTGTCACACCTTTGATATGGGTATCTATGAACTGGGCCAAAAGTTCTGTTAGAGATCCAGTGCCAGCCACTATTGAATGGTCTGGTGGAATCTGGAGGGATCTGTGGATTTTTCGATGGGCATGAAAAGTATCTGTCAAGGGACTGTCAACAGCTAAAATCTCTAACATTTTCTTTGCAACCATTTCATTCTGTACTGCTTCTAAATATCCCTATCAATATCCATTTTAAAATACAATGTGGGATCAATACGTAACTCTCTACAGTGGCTAGCACTGCATAATTGCCCCTTAACTTCTTATTCATACATGTTCATGTCCATTATCTGAATAAAGCCAGCCTTATCAGCAGGCTTAATCACTATTTTTCTCATTAGGTCTGCATAGTGATAACTATGCAGAGTACTGCTGACAAGTGGAGCGGGAGTATGGCAGACAAGAACAGTAAATGGTGTATATTACTGTAACCCCCTTTGGGGTTATTAGAGCCTAAGGCTGGGTACAGTTCATGTCCTGGGACACAGTTAGCTGGGAATGGTGGTATGGTAAGGAAAGTGTTAATACTGGGCTGCTCTGGGGACCTGCTGCAGGTGGGAGGTCATCAGGAGGCAGGCAGAATATAAGGGATGTTAGTAGGAGAGAGAAAAAGAGGAGTCAGGACAAGAGTGGTGCCGATTCTCCACTCAAGTCATTTGAGTAAATTTTTCCAGGCTGAGGGTGTGAGCGAGGGAGATAGTCTGAGGGAGGATGTGGTAGTGGCCATTGTTTGAGCCCTGTGTGAGACCCCCCATCATGCCACCTTGGTGGGACTAGAGTAAGATGCCCCATCGGAACTGTTGCTCAGAAATAAGGTATGAGGTTGAGCCAACTAGAGGAGCTGTAAGAAGGTTTCTGTTGGAAGCTTCCAGCATAGAAGCCCCAGAGAGAGAGAGAGAGAGAGAGAGATGATTGAGAAGAGATGCAATATTGCTGGCAGTTAGTTGAAGAAGTATTGCCCACAAGTTACTGGGACAGTTGCTCGTGGGAAGTCATAAGAAGCTGAAAAAAGATGTGCTGTAGTGCGCCAGTGAGCTGGGACCTAAGTTGGAGGTGGCAGCCCCAAGTTGAGAGGCTGATTGGTTCTATGGAGAAAAGATGTCAGTGAGAGATGGGAGAAGATGAGCTGTGGGGCCATATTGGCCTGCACTACCAGGGGATCTGGAGCTACCTGAGATTTGGGGACATTCAAATCAAGCCCCATGAAGTTCATTTGAACTGTGTGAACTGTCTGCTTATATGTATTGCTGCTAATGTGTGCCAAGGTATCATGGTGGTCCAAGAGTATATGTGCTGCCTACCTCAAACAGATTGATTGTATTCTGCTCTATGGAGTGTTCATCAATTTGTTATTAAACAGGATCCCCAATGTTTGTTCTATAAAGTTGTGGTCTCCAGTTATTTGATTGATTGTTATTGGGACTAACTCTATTCCTTTCCCAGCCCAGCACTTGAAGAGCCTTACAACCTGCAAATGATAGCCATTTCTGGAACAGTACTTCTGGTGGCTGCCCCCCTCCTCACAGACAGTTACCACCATCATACCCCTATACATTAGGGAGGGGGTGGGCTACATGTGGAGACTCATCCAGGATGTGTTTGGAGTTCTTGGACCACATTCATGACCCCCTTTAGGTGCTGGGTAAGGAAAGTTCCTATGTGGACTTAATGGACTGGCATTTGAGATTGGAAAAAATATGGCACTGGATGGCTGCGAGAATTCATGCCTCTGGATGGAGCTGGACACCTGGAATTCTGGAAATAAGTGATCTTCGTGTCTGGACCTTGTGCAGGATATGCAAATGGACCATGACTGGATCAAATGATTGGACGAGTCAGGTTGCTTGGGAGAAGAGAACATTTCCCCCATGCCACATGTTTGCTGTTGTAGAGCAGAACTGTTTTGGAACTGAGCAGAGAAAGAACAGTGTTGTGAAATAATGGCATCTACCACCTTTTGGAGAGTACTTAAATGTAGAAAGATGGCCCAAGCTCCAACAGTTTTGGATGTTACTGTTCCAGCCAGTATGTTTAGGTGGATGTGTGAGATGCTGACTATGTCTCCTACTGCCAGCGGGTGTGTGTTGGGGCAGAAGAGGGATTGTTGGGTTGAGCTGCACCCAGTCTGTCACCAGTGCTAGCATGATCACTCCAGGGGTCACAAGTACCAATTTTCAGTTCCAGCCCACCACTGGGCTAGCCCATCTGCTGCCTCCTTAGAGTCTGAGGGATGGGAGGACATTTCACAGTGTGCCAGCCAGAGAGAGAGGGAGCGGAAGCCATCACCTTGAATACCCCACTGGAGATACTTGAGGTGCTTGTCCAGTCAAGGGCCCCTGTGGGACTTATGACCCTGGAGGACTTTTCCAAGCCTTTGCTACTTATTGATGATGAGCTGCTGGGGACATCACTGGCAGCTAAGGCCCAGTCACCCAAATTAAAGGAGTCAGCTATGGCTCCTGACCCCAGACACTGACAGAGACCCAGCCAGAGCCCCTCTGTGGAGAGAACCCTGATGAGCAAGGGGGTGGAGAACCAGCTGACCAGAGCAACTTATTAGTGTTTGATGTTTGGGAAGAAGTGGGGAATCATGATCTCCCACCAGATTATGCCTTGGTGGTGTTGCCCACCAAGAAATCGCCTAATTCCCCCACTGCCCTATACTCCCTGGCCTGGTCCCCAGGAGATATTGTGCTAGATACTGAGCAGGTACACCAAGAGAGAGTACTGTGTGGGGATTTGGCTGCCAGAAGGGCAGGCACCCATGACCACCATAAGACTGCCTAAGTGGTCGCAGGCTGAGAGAATTGTAAAACATCATGCTCATGAGGAGTACCCTGAGTATGAGTACCCCATGTGACTGAGACACTGTGGAACAAAACTGAAAAGAGGATAAGGGACTGGGTGTTTTGTGGCATTTTGGGCAAACTGTAGTGAAAGCATGGACTGGACAACTGCAGCAATACTGCTTCATTGCAGAGGTCCAGCGAGTTGCCTGCCAGATATGTGCAAAGAGTACATATGAAAAACTGACCATCACCAAGAACTGTGTGGTACTGCAGGGCATTGATAGTGGGTTTACTAAATATGCCATGGAGGTGATCATCTCTTTTGGCTAGCCTAGCATGTAACCAGACCCCCAGTTTTACTTTGAGTGGCGTGAATGGTAAAATGGACTGGAGCTTCCGTTCTGGAGCTCCTGGTGGTGAGCGTTTTGGATTCATATAGGGACCTTTTGCCCTCAATGTTATTGTTTATTATACAATGGCATGAAATAATCTTGGACTGTGATTGGTCAAGTTTGGGGCTGGATCCATAGCATTATCCCAGCATAATGCCACAGGTCAAGTCTTAGCACTGTCAACCCATTTGGATGACCATATGGAGCTTGAGCTTATTCTCTTTTTTTGCATCTCCTCTTAAGAAACAAAAATATTTTTCTACACTAATAAAAACATTCTTTAAAATAATTTGTTTTATTTTATATATAACAACAAGCAATTGTATAATAGGAATAATGTACTCCAGGGTGTGTGTCGTGCTGGGATAATGCCACGCCTGGGGCATTGAAAGCACTCAGCCTGCGGCCCAGTGCCCAACCCCCCCAGACATATAGTTATCCCAGCATGACACACACCGTCATGCATTATTCCTTTAATGTTCAATGTTTAAAGTGTTATTGCCTATGGGGGTAATGGGGATGAGCTCTGGAAGCAATTATATGATAATTTAACATTGCATGTCATGTGATGATATATTGTGTAATGTACGTCACAGCTATGAAAGATATTTTCCATTTGTACCCCATTGGGCTGTATTGTTAAAATGTTTCAGGCAATATCCAAGTTCTGTTACACTAGTGGATGGGTTACTGCAGAATGGTTTGAGCATGGGATTAGTTAGGCAAGCATTGAGCAGCAGGGGATAGGCGGCTATGCTGGGCAGGCAGTTAGGTCAAGAAGTGCTAAGTAATGTGATGTAGGACAGGTTAGGCTTGGGACATCACCTCCTGAAACCTTGGGCAAACCACCCAGAGGGTCCAGGTGGGTGGGTAGCCAAACAGGAGCTTGAGTGGTTTTGATGAGTTGAGCTCCATGTAGCCCCAGTTTTGACTTTTTTAGGTATTGGACTAGCCCACCCTATGGTGGTGCAGCCTGTAGCTACTTGGGTTTTTTAGGAAAGGGAAAGTGTGCATTCCCCATGCTTGGGTACACTGTGAAGTGGCCGATAGGGACTTGGGTGCTCACCAAGGCTGCAAGCATTTAGGAAGGGGAGAGCTGTAATCTCCTTTGGCGTTACAGCCTAAGGCTGGGTACAGTTCATGCCCTGATTAACAGATTAGAATGGTGGTGTGGCAAGGAAACGGTTAGTACCTGACTGCCCTTGGGACTTGCTGCAGGTGGAAGGTCACCAGGAGGCAGGCGGGATATAAGGGATGTTTGCGAGAGAGAGAGAGAGAGAGGAGAAGAAGTCTGGACAAGAGCAGGGCTGATTGCCCACTTGAGTCATCTGAGTAAATTTTCCAGGCCAGGGGTGTGAGCTAGATAGCCATTGTCGGAGGCCCGCATGAGACCCTTCCTGTCATGCCACCTTAGTAGGACTGGAGCAAGATGCCCCATTGAGATTACTGCTTGTAAATAAGATACAAGGTCAAGCTGAACAGAGGCACTGAAGCATTGAAGTCCCATGAAGTGAGATAGAGAGAGATGATCGAGAAGAAAAGTGATATTGCTGGAGGGTAGTTGGGGGCGTGTTGCCCATAAGTGATGGAGACAGTTGCCCGAGGGAAGCTATAAGAAGCCGAAACAAGATGTGCTGTAGTGCACCAGTGAGCTGGGAACCAGGATGGAGGTGACTGCCCTGAAGTGAGAGGCCAGTCAGTTCCGTGGGGAAAATACGCCAGTGAGAACAAATAAAATACCTGAGCTCCAGGCGATGCTAACTGAGTGAGCGGTGGATGTGGCAGCAGTCACTGACACCTGGGCCACCGCAGGACATGGCTGGGACCTGAACCTGGAGGGTTACACTATGTTCAGGAAGGACAGGGGGGAGGGAAGGGGAGGAGGGGTAGCAATGATAGTCAAAAACTGCATTGGCATGGGGGAGTAGAAGAGGTGGAGGGAACCGTGGAGGCGATTTGGGTCACCTTGATAACAAGGGGGGGCAAGAGAGTAGAAATAGGAGTGGTGTACAGACCCCCTGCACTGGCAGAGGAGCTGGAGGAGAGTCTGGTGGCAGATGTTTGGAGACACTGCAGACTGGGCAGGGGAAGGGTGGTGATGTTGAGGGACTTAAACATGTCAGGAACAGACTGGGAGACTATGACATCCTCGGTGGCCAGGGAACAGAGGTTGTTGGATGTCTTTCAAGATGTGTTCCTAACTTGGCAGGTGGGGGAACCGACCAGGGAGGTGTGGGTACTGAATGTGGTCCTGTCAGACAGTGACCAGACTGGGGGCCTGGAGTAAGGGACCCGTTGGCGGGGAGTGACCATGCCACGGTCTGGTTCTGCCTGGACCTAGGAGGGGTAGAAGGCTGCACAAAGACAGAGGTAACTGACTTCAGGGGGGTGGATTTTAAGGAAATGGGAAGGATCCTTAAGGAGCATTTGGATGGGATTGAGTCAGACATGGACGCTGATAGTAGGTGGGAAATCATCAGGAGAGGGGTGCAGGATGCTACCAGCACCTGTGCAAGAGTAAGACGAAAATGCGGTAGGACCCGAAAACCCTGCTGGTGGACCAGGGAGGTCCAGGAGGTGGTGCGGGAAAAGAAGGCAGCCTATAGGCAATTCAAGTGCTCAAGGAGTGAAAGGGATCGAGGGGAGTACGAGTTGATGGCTAGAAGAGCCACTAGGGTGGTGAAGGCGGCTAGTGCAAGGAAGGAGCAGAACCTGGCCAGGGAAATTAGGAGAGGGAACAAGGGGTTCTGTAGATACATTGGGGAAAATCGATGAATGAAGGGGCAGATTAGCAGGATTAAAACAGGGGAGAGATGGGCACAAGACCCAGGGCAGCAGGCTGAGGTACTAAATGAGTACTTCACCTCAGTTTTCACCAAGGAAAATGGGGGTGCTGCATCATACATGGGAGGAGACAGTGATACTGAGGAAGGGGGGACCCTTACCGATCGGCGGGTCTGGGGAGAGGGGGAGGTATCACTGGCAGGAGGGGGGGAAGGCTAAGCAAGGAGAAGAGGTAGCGGAAGTGGAAATCACAGCAGAGAGAGTGAGGGAAGCCCTCAGGCCTCTTAAGATGGAGAAAGCACCGAGGCCGGATAAATTACATCCCAGAGTGCCGAAGGAACTTGTGGATGTCCTGGCGAAACCCCTGGTGGAGCTTTTTACCATCTCTATGAGGACAGGGTGGGTGCCCCAGGACTGGAAGGTGGCTCATATAGTGCCTATCCACAAGGGGGGGATCAAGGGAGGTGGCAGGGAACTGCAGGTCTGTCAGCCTGACATTGGTGGTGGGCAAGGTGATGGAGGGCATTGTCAAGGAGAGGAGCTGGGGGACCTGGAAAAGTCAGGGTGCCTGGATGATAGACAGCATGGATTCGTCCCGGGGAAATCATGTCAGACAAACTTTGTGGAGTTCTATGACTGGGTGACGAGTGCCTTGGACCTGGGTAGACCAGGGGACATCCTCTTTCTAGACTTCAGCAAGACATTTGACTCTGTTCCTCACATGGGCCTGTTGGATAAGCTGGGAGAAGTGGGAATGGGGAACCAGATGATCAGATGGATAGGCAATTGGCTCCAGGACCGGACCCAGAGGGTCATAGTTGGTGGGATAGTCTCATCCCCAAGGAGGGTCATTAGTGGGGTCCCACAGTGATTAGTCCTTGGGCCCTTCCTGTTCAATGCCTACATCTCTGACATAAGGACAGGTATCAGGAGGAGATGAGTCTCTTTATGGATGACTCAAAACTGGGGCGGTGGTGGATGGGGAGGAGGGAGGGTGGTCCTACAGGGGACCTGAGGCTCTGGAAAGATGGTCTAGAAAGTGGAAGCTGAGGTTCAATGCAGGGAATGCAAGGTACTGCACCTGGGGCCAGAAACCTGGGCCAAGTAGCACCCTGAGGGGCAAATGCTGCAAGTCTCGATGGCTGAGAGGGACCTGGGGTGGTGGTGGATGTCAAGATGAACAACTCAGAGACTTGTAGGAGGGCAGCAGCCAAGGCCAACAGGATGCTGGGATGCATCGCTAGGGGATCACCTCCAGAAGGGGGGAAGTGATACTCCCTCTGTATAACTGCTTGGTGAGGCCACACCTCGAGTACTGCATGCAGTTTTGGAGGCCACAATTAAAGAGGGACATTAAACTCCTGGAGAGGGTCCAGAGGAGGACAACCAAAATGATTTGGAGCTTCGGGGACTGAACCTATGAGGAGAGGCTCAAGAGCTAAATATACTACATTGGAAGAGAGGAGGGACCGGGGACATGATAGAGGTCTTCAGGTACATGAAGGGGTAAATAGGGAGAAACAGTCAGGGTGCTTGAAGGAAGGAGGGGGCACTAGAGGCATGGGTGGAAGCTGGAGGGGGGAAGATTCAGGGGAGAAAGGAGGTGGTGCTACTTCACTGAGAGGGTGGAGCCATGGAATGTGCTGCCTAGGGGGCTGGTGGAGGCAGAGAAAGTGGAGGGGTTTCAAGAAGGGGTGGGACAGGTACAGGGGAAGGGTTCTGGAAGCAAAATCTAATGCAGTGAGAATATCTGGAACTGGGAAGGGAGAAGCCAGAGAAGGAGAGGGGGGCAGCAAGGTCAGCTCCCAGGGTGGGGGCTGACCAAACGAGCAGACTCGAAAGACCGTTAGGCCTATTCTGCTGGCATTTTAGTATGTTAGTATGTTAGAACTAGGAGAAGATGAACTGTGGGCCATATTGGCCTATACTATGAGAGGATATGGAGCTGCCTGAGGTTTGGAGACAGCTGAATCACACCCCGTGAAGTGCATTTGAACTGTGTGAAGTGTTTGCTTATGTGAATTGCTACTAATATGTGCCAAGGCTCATAGTGGTCCAAGATTATATGTGCTGCCTACCTCAATAAAAGTGATTGTTATTGGGACTGACTCTATTGCTTTCCCAACCCAGCAGCCAAAGAGACTTGCAGCCAGTTGTGACTGATAAGACCTGCAAATGATAGCCTTTTCTGAAACAGTATTTGTGGTGGCCACCCCCCCATGGATAATTGCCACCATCATACCCCTAGACATAAAAGGAGGGGGGTTGGCTACGTTATCATCTACTTCCACAGTGGAGTTTCATTACCTCATTGGTATGCATAATATCCCTGCTTTTTCATGTCTGTCTGTGCCAGATCCCCATCTTCCTCCCCTTACTCCATCCAGATCTACTTTATTCATATACCCGTGGTTGTGGCACTTTTCTTCTGTTTCTTGTGCCACCTCTGCTGCTGGAAATATGCTTCTGAGATACTTAACACAGGAAGGGCAAGGGTCAGTGATTAAAGAATAAGTCTATGATCACATAATGTAGATCTTACAGTTTTTTTTTTTGTTTTTTTTACCTCCATAGTATGTACTGTACTGAGAGAACAAATGATGGAGAGAGAAAAAGACCATTCATTATGTTGATGACACAAATTCATAGGCATGCAGAGAGTGGCAATGTAAACTGAAATCTGAGCACAAGATTCCTCTGCTACCTATCTGATCACCAAGAAACACTACTACTAACAACTAATGTTGATCAGTTAGAACTGTGATTGCAGTACAGTATGTAATCAAAGAAGTGTACTAATCCAAGATCATAATACAAGTAATTATACTGCTTTGCCTCAGAAGAGGTGAAAAAAGAACACATATGTCACAGGTGGGTGATACCTATTATTGGCCTCATGAAAGCTAGTCTCAAAACAATATTGTAAGTCCAACAAAAGCTATAACCTGCAACATATTTTTGTTTTTTCTTCTATGTCATATACTGGACTAATACTGCTGCCATGTTTCTCCATCAGAATAGAGTAAACTAGATCCACATTGTTATGCACAATGTCTTCTGCAGAAATCAGTGGCAGTGGGAAGGGGCAAAGAAAGGCTAACAAAGTGAGTGCTATAGTTTTGCTAGGAAAGTGCTCTTCAGCATCTGCCTCTAAACAGATGCAGAGCTGTTGCAAAACACCATGCTAATTACTGATTTCTCCTGAACCTTGCTCTTACACTTAGCTACTGCATCTTACTCTGGATAACAGGGAGTAGGTGGCTCTGTTGGGATCTGAACCTTAACTTGGTGGTTTCCAAGTCTGTGATATATCCATTAGATGCCAATGCCATACCTCTGTCACATTTTAAGGCTGCTTAGTGAAGCTTAAAGCAGACAGTAGTGGAAATGGACAGGAACCAAGGGGAACTCCGTTCCAGGAGTGAAATTAAAAGTTTGACTCAGTTCCAGAAGTAAATGATGAAGAACTACTTTTATGTAAAATATAAACCTCTTAAGGCATACAACTGACTAAATAAATAGAGACTAATGGATCGGTAAGTGTGTTTTATGGGTTTTTTTACACACCCAAGGTGTGTGATGACCCATAAGCCTCAAGAGCAAAGGTGGTTGGGAGGGGTTGAGTTATGATCTGGCAAAATTGAAGACCTGATTGAATACCTGGCAGTTGTGCTGCAATGCCAAGAAGTGCAAGGTGCCACACTTTGTGTCAAAGTCAAGAAGGAGGTATCAGCTGGGGTGCGTTTAGACAGACGTGACAGAGGAGGAGAAGGATCTGAGGGTGGTCATTTTGGTCTCAATGAACAGCTCGGCACATTGAAGAATGGCAGCTGCAATAGCCAACAAATTGATGGGTTTTATTGCCAGGGGTATATCTTCAAGTAGAGGGGAGGTGATCTTGCCGTTGTGTAGGTCACTGGTTGGCCCACAATGGGAGTACTGCATTCAGTAGTGGTGCACGTACCAGAAGAAGGACTCTAACTTACTGGACAGGGTGCCATGCAGAGCTGGGAAACAAAGATGATCCAAGTACTAGGGGACATACCCTGTGCAAGCAGGCTGGTGGAGTTGAATACATGCTAATTGGAAGAGAGGAGAGACATGGGGACTATGACTTAAACCTGCAAGTACATGAAAGGAACACACAAGACAGGCATGGACGGACAAAAGAAGTACAGGTGTGTGGGGGGGGGTACACTTGAGGCCACAATGTGAGACTGGAGGCAGATGGTTCAAGACAGAAATGGGAAGACACTTTTATACGGATTGGGTGATGTCTGTGTGGAATGCATTGTCACTGGGAGTAGTATCTTGTAGAAATGTGTCCCGCACCAAAAGGGGATGGGACAGGGTAAAAGAGCTTGTCACTGCAGGGGGTGAGGTGTGGCATGTGTGACTGCAGTATAAGGGCTGCTATCTACACATGTGAGCAGACTCAATAAACCATAAGCCATTTGTCTGCTGGCAGTTTGGTTTGTTCATATAGAAACTACCCACAACTCCAGCGAGTACATATTTTTGCCCCCGACACCATCCTTGTATGTTTTATGTTGCAGTCATTGCTGCATCTTAGCTGCTCTCCTCTGGACCACCACCCACCTGCCAATGTACATTTGCAGGTGTGGCCTTCAGAACTGTATCCTGAACTCTGTGTGAGGCCAGACCAGTCTTTTATACAAATGCATACCCACTTTCAACCTTCCCTTTAAGAAATAATTGCATGGAATGTTTTCAAGCTGTGCACATAAACCAACCATGTGACATGCATGCTACAGGTATGATTTAAATGTTTGATTGGAACTGATTGAATGCTTGTGTCATGCATGCAGTAAGCAAGTGTGTAAAGCATGCTTTCTATATTAAATGGGGTCAGACTGCATGCATGTTGCATGAGCACAAAAAGCAAATGATCACTGATAACTGCACATAAAAGTTCAGTGACTTGCTCTTGAGCACACCATATAAAATAGGGGGATGATGGATTTCATTCCCAGGTCTCCAAGTCTCCTGGTTTGCAGTTCAGTGAATTTAACCACTAAGATAAACTGCTTGCACGGATATGGCTTGCTTGTACTTTAATACACATGCTCAGGATCTCAAGTTTAGCTGCCCCAGAGGGAATGATATGGAGAAGACTAGACCTATCAGTGCCAAGATTTCTGGACCCAAGAAGCATTGCTTTAGTTTTCTTTATGTTTAGGACAAATTGATTGTCTGTTATCCATTTTTCCAGTATGGCAAAGTAGAATTTCAGACCTTCCTCAATTCATTGTGCATTAGCATCAGATCTATAGAGGACAGCATCATCCGCATATAATAATGCATGGGCATGACCACAGTTCGAAGGCAAATCATTTATAAAAAGGGAGAAGAGTAGCGGTCCCAATATGAAGCCTTGAAGAACTCCATCTTCTACTGTTCTTAGGGACAAAAGGTTGCCATCCCATTTAACAGCTTGAGAACAGCTTATAAGGAAGCTTTCCAACCAGGTACAACTGATCAAGTCCTAGGTTCTTTAGTAGCAGGATAAGAAGATCATGATTTACCAGGCTGAAAGCCTTGGTCAAATCTGTAGTATAAAGATAGCTCTGGTGACTTTTCCAGAGTCAAGGACCCAAAGAACATCAGAGGTAAAGCAGATAGGGACTCTATCTGTACCATGATGCTTTTGGAATCTGTGCTGGGTAGGAGTAAGTGATAAGTAGGTTTCAGTATAGGACACCAGTTGATTGTATATGAGCCTTTCTTGGATTTTTGATAGTGCACTGAGCATGGAGGTAGGGCGATAGTTCTCTATGAGCTGCTTGCATTCTCTTTATGTACGGGGACAAAGCTACTTTCCATTTTTGGGGGACTTCCCATTGGAGAAGTGAGAGATTGTAGATTTTGGTCAGCAGGGGGCAATTACTGGAGCTGCAAGTTTAAGTAGCCTGGGCTCTAGGCCATCAAGTCCTGCAATCTGGTAAGTGTTTAACTTGAACAGCTGATCCAGCACTTCCTTATTTGAGATTAGTTTGAGATGAAAGTCAGGTCAACTGGACCATGGAGCAGATGCAGGAGGGAGGAATTGGAGGCATTGATTTTGTAGGCAGTCAGATTTGTGAAGAATTCATTAAACTCTTCTGCCAGTATCAGAGGGTCTTTGATATTTTTATTATTTTTTGGAGCTCTTGTGGTAAGGAGGATGAGCACCCATAAAGTGGAAGGTTGATTTGCATCCAGAAAGTTTTGGGATTCTGTAAATTGTTCAGTTATAGGTTTGCCATGTAGGTATTTGTGGCCTGTTTTAAGGATGCCTTGCATTTATTCCACAGGTGCCGATAAGAGTGCCAGTCATGTGGATGCCCAGAGGTTTTGTGGGCCACCCATGCTTTTTCTCTCTCTCTCCTTCATTAGCTTATGGAGTGCTGGGGTGATCCATTTAGGGCAGAGCCCTTTAAATTTTCTTTGCATTAACAGAACATGCTTATTCACCATTGCTAAAAAGTTGCTGATAAAGTATTCAAGGACCAGATTGACACCTTCCATGGTGTAAATACTTTCCCAATTTATGAGCACGATATCATCAAGGAAGGCATTACTATCCAGCTTTGAGTAATCCCTGGTCAATGTAAGTCATGGGGTAAACCCTTAGGAAGACATTACTCCAAATGCAGAAAACTGGGGAGTGATCACTGAGAGAGTCAGTGAAGATACCTGCTGTAAGTGCGCCGTCTGGTCTGCTTACTAGTATCCAATAAATCAGAGTAGAGTTCCCAGATTTGTTATTCTGCCTTGTAGGTTCTTCGATAAGTTGGTGGAGTTCTACATCCTGGACCATGCTTCTGAATCCTCCTGAGCCCTTTTCCAGCATATTAAAGTAGAAATCCCCAAGTAACAGGAGGTTGGGAATTGTCATGTCTCTTAGACATCCTATGAGAATGGAGAGTACTGACTTTGCTTCCACAGTGGTGCTATAGTTGCAGCCTATATAGAGTGACTTTGTGTTACCAAGAAGCACCCGGACAAGTAAGAACTCATAAGGGGAGGAATCTAGAGAGGATAAGGGGACCTCATTTATGGTAAGTGAGGCATGGGCACATATGACACTGCTCCCCCTTTCTTCTTTCCCTTATAGTTTTGTCTGAAGATGTTGTAGCCAGGTAGGTCAATTTCAGCCATGAGTATATACTGTATGGTTGGAGCCAGGTTTCTGTTATGGCTAGTATATCAGGTGAATAGAGATTTAGCCAGGCTTCTAATTCAGGGAGCTTTGTCCATAGGCTGTTAATGTTCATATGGACAATTTTTATGCCTTTGTGGTTGCTCCAGTTTGGATTTGAAGACACCAATGTGTGTAGGGTCAGGGTTGGACTCCATGTCCCCTGCTTGCAATAATAACAGAAGTACAATTGACTGAAGCAAAGACCATGTTTAAGTGTTGTTCTCTCCATTTTGTTTCAGCCATTACCTGGCATGCTAGGTTGTAGAATGCTCCATTTTTATTTCCAATATGGGTTGTTATTATACTAGGGTCATATAAGGCTCTGCCAGTTTTATTATAGGCTGCAGGCAGCAGATACTCGGAGTAGTGACCGTCTGGGGGGGGCAGGACTGATTGTGCTATCAGAGATCCAGAGAGTGATAGGAGGGCCAAACTGACCAAGGCTGGCACCATACACAAAATAGTCATAAATTAGCTAGTTTGTTTGCCCCTGTGATTGGTGGCAGTGAGGGAGGGGTGGGTTCAACTAGGATACTTGGATATCTACACCCACAGCCCACTGTAGATTTCTAATCTACCGGTGCTGTGCAGAAATCATAAAATGGGGGGGGGGCACAAGGGAGAGACAGAGAACCCTTAGATCAGATGCAGAAGTGCTGTAATGAGACCCCTATATTAAAATGCATACAGCTTCAAAGAAACTACAATGAGTATGTGTAAGTATTTGAGGTATAATTAATGGATTTCCCTTTTTTCCATTTGAGAAACCATGGTGTAATTTTCCGTAATAAAGGTGTGTTTATTAAGGCAAGCATGCATGTGGTTTCCCTCACTTTGCACATGTGCACACCGTAGCTTGTCCACTCTTGACTGCTCGCTGGTGGCTGCCTTCTTTTTCTCCCAGATAACTGCCACTTGAACTCAGTGGTAAGTGATAGAAAACCACTTCTTTTTTGGTGAAAAAAAGATGTAACTTGGCTGCTGCCTATTAAAAAACTTTTAAATAAATAAATAAATATGACTGACTGCGCTCAAACATAAACGGACCGAGGCCACCAGGCACATCTCTTTATTTTATATAATTACTGTGATGAAAAAGGAAAACCAAGCAATTATATAAAATAAAATATGTGGTAGTGTGTTTAAACTCGAAGTTTACACACACCCTCGGGGTTAGATGCTTTCACAAATCCCTCAGGCTTCACTCTTGGAGTTTGTGTAGCAACTAATCCCTCGGGTGTGTGTAAACTTCTCATTACACACATCACCCCAAACTTTATTCTACATAAAGTCAGCTCCTAGGTATGCGTAACTGCTTAATCAGAGTGTTGAGGAATCTGCAGAAATCTATAGAAACGAATGGGGGAGCAATGAGGGAAAGACAAAACCAAAATCATATTGATTAATTTCAAAACAGACTAAATTACATGAATATTACAATGAGTAAGTACACGCCTGTTAAGGGAAGATTAATACCTAGGGGCGTAGTATAGTTTAGGTAGAAATAGTTTGTTCACAGGACAGTAGAAAAGCTTAGCAAGTAGTGCATTATTTGCCAAGGTTTCTGCTGGTATAAGTTTCTCTATGTATGTGTGCAGCAGAGTAATTTACCAGTTTCAGTTTCGGAAGACTAGCATCAGCTATCAACTACCCTAACCTCTGAGACAAACTGCACATTAAACTTTACAGAAAAAGAGATACAAGCTGTTATAGTATTGGTCACTTGAAATTAACTGTAACTTAGTATACATTCTCCAGAAGGACTCAAGTCATACACCCAGGAAGTAGAACACATAACTGTGGAAAGTTTCACTAACTACTACAGCAGGTGGTCCTGAAAAGCAGTACAGGGTATAATGCACTATAGAATCCACACTTTACAACCCTAGCTGAGAGTACTATGAAAGATGATTATGTTACACTGTCCATAATCAATGAATACAAGTACAGATTTCATATACAGCATGTGTGACTACCACTGTTTATTAGCCCGCAGTGTCAGATCTTTCACATTGGTTGAGCAGTGTTCTCGACTGATGGTTACCTCCTTAGGCTGACTCCCTTGGGAAGACTCCCATGGTGCCCTTTGCTGTTGGCTGTTTGCATAAGGACTGCTATGGGGAACCGCTAGGGGAGTCACCTTATACAGTAAGGCAGAGAGCCGTGCTTGGTTGGTTGGGCATGTTGGAGGGGACAGGTCTCTTTTTTTGAAATTTAGTAAACTTTATTGATTATATCAATGTCAAGCCAGTACATAAAAAATAAGGAGATTGCAAATTGCATATCCTCCCTCCCTTAGGCACCTAGGCCTCCCCACCCCCACTCCTGTGAAGCACCCTTTCAAAAAGAATCAATGGGGTCATGTGGACAACTTGAAGTGAAGCTACATACAGTATATAAAAAGAATCAAGATGCATTATATGTCACCAATTGATCCCCCTATTACCTTCCATGGAATAACCTTACGAGGGACCCACAGTGTACAATGTATGTAATTTGCCCCATTTCCTGTCATAGCTCCACGGGTTACCCCCTAAGCAGGCAATCGTACACTCCGTTCAGAGGTTACACAATAATTCCTGTAACCAATCATTAGAAGAAATCCAGACTTGATCTATCCAATGGTTGAGGAACACTTTTTTTAAAGAAAGAGAAATTAGGGACATAAAGTATCTGTGTTCTAGTACCAGGATAGAAGCCATATCTCCCAGAATACGTATCTCTGGTTTGAAAAACTCTTGCAGACCAAGCAGGGGGTCCACTCTATCTTCAATTAGTTTCCATAAGGGAGTGATATTAGGGCATGACCAGAAAATATGTAAAAACAAAACACTATCCCCCCCACACCTGGTACAGTTGGGTGATTGCAAATACCCCATTCATACCAACTTCTGCAGAGTATAGTACTGTACAAGTTATTCAGGATGTTAAATTGGATGAGCCGTAATCTGTCTTGGCCTATGTAGCGGTAGGTACCTTGCCAGATACCCAGCCATTGTTTGGGGAAGATGGGAAATACCATCTCAGTAACAAGAAGAGCCATTAATCTCAGGTGCATATAGGGAATACAATTTACCATAAAGTGTGGACACAGCATGTTTCTGGGAAACCAATGGTAGAGTTGAAGAAAAAAAGTTAGAATAACCAGTGGTCCAGAAACCTTGACCAAATCATTTTAACAGAGTATGCTTAAGTTGAAAGACCTCAAAAATGTACTTGTTATTTAGATCCAACTGTCTTAGCAAGGTTTCAGAAGACTTCAAGACCCCAGTGTCCAGCAGGTCCCGGACTGTCAGTGACTCCATTTGAGGGAACCAATGCTCCTTAATGGGCTGACCATCAATTTTAAAATTCAGATTCCGAAGAATGGGCTGAGAGATATCCTTAGATATGGGGGACTTAATCACTGCCCAGAATTGTGAGTACACCTGTAGGGCAGTTCCAACCATGGAGTCTTTAACCCCAGGTGAATGCTAGACCAGGAGTGATAAGGCAGGGAGGAAAGCACAAGGCCAGCATTCTGTAAAATTTGTATTTCCAGATCTAACCATGGTGGTCTATAATCAGTGGGAGAGTCCTGAGAAGGGGGAAGAAACCACTGAAACAACTTACTGAAGTGCCTAGAGAAACAGTAAAGTAGAAAATGAGGCAGTTTTATTCCTCCCATATGTTTGGGTGCAGCCATCTTCTTGTATACCCTCCTGGGGGGTTTGTCCATCCATATGAATTTAGTAATAATCTGATGGACCTTATGGAACCATCCCAGTGGAATCCAAACATTCATCATATGGAGGGGATAAAAAGGCCTCGGGAGCACATTCATTTTGATGATTGATATAAATCCCCATAAGGAGAGGGGAAGAGCTTGCCATCGGTGCAGATCCTGCCTTATCCATTGTAGCAAGTCCTCCAGGTTAAGTTTGAACATAATGGAAGAAGCCTTAGCCAAATAAAGACCTAAATATTTAAGCGAGCATGGGGACCAAGTGAGACCAAAGGATGTCACCATTTGTTTATTAACCGAGTTGGAGGGGTCAGGTCTAATCACCACAGGAGAGCTGCTCTGGTATGCTGCTGAGGATCAGTGATCAGCGAGGGTGGGGGAGTCACTGGAGCAGACAACTGACTCTCCAACCCCTGGAAGGCTCCCAGTGGTGATCTGAGGCAAACAGTTAGCCAAAGTCTTTTTAAGGACTCACCCAGTGATAGTGAAGCCCTCAAAAATTCAAACTTTTGCATGCCTCTTCTGGCCATGCTTGGTTGATTCAGCAGGTTGGAGGGAGTGGATATAACTGCCACAGGAGAGCTGCTCTGGTCCACTGCTGGGGATCGGTGATCGGTAGGGAAGAAGAGTCATAGGAGTAGACAACTAACTCTCTCCAGTCAGGCTGATCATTCCAATGTTCTTTGTGTGCTGGGCTGAAGCTTCATGCAGTTCAAAGAATAGAGGTGTTCATATCACAGGGTGGCTCCTTACTTTCATCTGCTTGATGCCACCCAACAAGCAACTGAGAGGCGTCATGATCAGTTTGGAGCCCCACCACTGCTGCACATGGTGACTTTCAGTGTCAGGACAAACATACATTTAATCTCAACCAAGTGTTGTTAAAAAGGCAATTTTGAAAATTTGGGATCAAAATGTCCCCAGAAAGTTATGAAAAAATGTTATATGCAGGATTCACCATTGCTCCAGTGGATGTCAGGTTGTGTTCTTGTGGCAGTGACTTGAGATCAGGGACAAGCTCAGGGAGTCATTTGGGTAGCATGGGTATGGAGGCCACCACTGTCGTACACCACTGCCCTGAGCCTGGGAAGGTACTGCAGTGTTGTGTCACAGAGGTGACACCTTGTGATGGACTGGAGAGCCTTCCCTCAGAAGAGGTTGACGTGCATGTCATGGCCTGACAGGGCCATGTACTGCTTCAGGAGAAGGGGGCTGGCATGAAAAATGAGGGCTCAGCTATCTCCACTACTCCGTTTATTTCATTGGTAACAAAGTGCATGTTCCTGTCAACATCTCACAGGCAAATCCAGCATACACATGATCATCTGTAAATATTTAATGCAGAACTAGGCAATCTCGGCCTGCGCAATTCATGAAAACAGGATCTTTGTCAGTTGGTCTTTATCAGCTTTGGCTGCTTGTTTGTAAGTGACATTGTAATTCTCTACTTGTAACATCATAAATGTTTACAGTTGAAATGATTATTGCTATCTCTAGCAAATAATGATGCTTGTGGTATAATCCTCTGTTTGTGATATCACAATCTCAATCAGATGATTGTGGTGTCATGTACAGACAAGGAAAAGAGACATATGAAAACCAAGTGATACAGATTTCTAATTCCAATCAAATGTCCTTAGTAAAAATAAATAAACACATAAATAAATAAAGTGAAAGTAAACACAGGAAACATCTGAATTGTAAGGTGCATTATTAGTTATTTATTTCTTTATTTTAAAACTTTGTCTAGGAGAGAACACTGAATTATGGACTGCTCATTCCCAGGTGTCTCCCAGGGGTGGGCACAAAGAAGTAATGTAACAAAACACAAAAGTACAGTAATTTAATGGACAAGACAGTGAAAAGCAAAAATAAGAGACCTATACAAGATACTATATACAAGACACTTGTGAGGCCCCACCTGGAGTACAGTGTACAGTTCTGGAGACCATACCTACATGAGGACATAGACAGGGTAGAGAAGGTTCAGAGGAGGGCAACAAAGATGGTGCATAGATTGCATCACAAGTCCTATGCAGACAGGTTGAAGGAACTGAACATGTACTCCCTGGAGGAGAGGAGGGAGAGAGGGGATATGATAGAGACATACAAGTATCTTACAGGGAGGAATAGGGCAGGAAAACACTATTTTAAGTGAAAAGATGTTCCAGGACAAGAGGGCATGGGATGAAGTTGAAGGGAGGACGATTCAGAGGAAACATGAGAAAGAATTTCTTCACAGAACGGGTGGTGGACAAGTGGAACACCCTGCCAAAGGAAGTGGTGGGGGCTGAAACAATCACGGGATTTAAGAATGCATGGGATAGACATAAAGGAATTCTGGAGGTCAGGAGTAAGGGGCAACAGACTTCTAGGAAAACAAACTGAACTTACAAGCTCAAATGGGCAGACTGGGTGGGCCATAGGCCCTTATCTGCCGACACTGTCTATGTATCTTTGTATCGATGTTTCTGCACAACAGTATAGGACATGATAATGATTGTGTCTAAATATTTAGGTTTTCAAAATGTTACCTGGGCAGTCAGAGGCTCTTTATGACCCAAGAGGCAGCATATCCAAATTCAGTACAAATGCAGGCACAACGTGGTGTCTGTGCATGCAAATGTGTATTTGAGACCTTCAGAAAATATACTGGAAGAAGTGTGCTATAAAGGTTACAAGGACAAACAGGTTTACAATATAGCTCCTGTGAAAGCAAAGCAAAGCACAAACCCACATAGTAGTGCAAACCACAGGTATAACCACACATGCTAAGCATTTCTTCACAGTGAGAAAGTTCAGCACTTTATGAGGCACAGACCCCATAGTGCTGAAATGCTGAAATGTAATATGGCCACATAAAATGCTAAGACTCTACTCAGCATGCATGATGCCAAGAACTCCTTACCATATCCTAATCATATCATTACCTGTCATTTACAGGTCATTATATGAAAACCTTACTCCTCACAGGGGATGGAGTATGTGGACTGTAGAGTGAAATAGAGCTATCCATTTCAACAAAGTGAGACATGAGGATGCAGAACATTGTTTGACACAGTAAAATCAATACATTACTATGTTTAGGGTGAAACAGTGTGTAAGGTGCAAGTGCTCATTCATAGTCTTGAAAACTACACACCCCTCTCTCCTTTACCATCTAAGATTTCTTTGGAGTCCAGTGGTACTCTCCTCCCTCTTCCATACCCATGGGAGTTTGTACCTAGTGTCCAGTGGAAAACTCCACCCACAGACCACCCCAACTAACCATCATCATCCCAGGTCATGGCTAGCAAAAACCCTTGCACTCATCTCCTTGGCTGGCCACCATTGGATACACACACATGCAGTCTGTCATTATACAACTAAATATCTCAAAAACATCATGGAAGCTCTGTGATTTTCAGAGATGCCTTGCAACTACAGTATGATATTGATATTCTCAGTGGCATACTGATAATAAGTAAGATGATAGCTGGCAAAGGAGGTAAGGAAAGAATTTGTGTTAGCCACTATCTGGTACTGGAGTTGGGTGTTATAGTGCTCTGGGGTGGGGGTGCCACTGGATTCCAATGAAGATTTACATTGATATTAAGAGAAGAAGGGAGTGTCACTCAATGCCAGGGGTACTTTACATGGGAATAGGGAGCAGGAGGACATGGTCTATGGTATTTGTGTTCTATTAAAATAACATTTTTATCATGCAGTAACAAGGGCTCAGCAAACAGATAATTAGCATAGTCCCCCAGATTCCAGTATAAAACCATGCCATGTATGCATGACTCAGCCTTCCACTTGCATGCACTCATTGTCACCCTTTATGGGGATGCACAGACTGCTTTGTGCCATGCAAACAAAGACCTCAAATTATTGTACCTGGATCATTAATTATGTTTCAGTATGCAAGTACCACTTTGCATGGCCCAACTTTGCTCCATGAAAAGTGTTCAAATATGCTTTCCAATAAGAATGAGACTGTTTCAAAATTGCAGCAGAAGGAAGGAATTTGCAAGTGGAAAAACTCATACTGTGTGTCGGAACCTTTTTGAATAATTTTGTCATTGAATTTCTTAAAATCAGGAAAGGAAATATCAATTGGACAAAATGGTATTGGAGAGTTGCAGTATATACCCATCACAAAATGCAATTGCAAATCAAACTAAGAGATAAAATAGATGTCCATTGATACACCAATACCTGCGTTGTGCTGGGAGGGTGGGAGGAGCATTAAATTATTACCACAAGTATAAACCATTGTTTTGCACAGACATATTCAAAAATGAACAGATCTGCATCAAAAGGATATCTACTTTCAAATACTAATTAAATAATAAAATACTTGGTGCTGCAACTCAACAAGTAATACTGTATTGACACAACATAAAAAAAAACTTACTTATTGTATTGCATTACTAAAAAGCATACAAATACTATAATCCTCTGAATAGAAATGTCCTTAGGAAACAATATGTGGTGTCAGAATTACTTCAAGCTGTAATCATAGTTGGATGGATATGAACAAGAATGATTGGCAATGACAAATAAAGTCAGGGTTAGTATATCAGTAATTTAAGTCCTGAGCCATGATAGGGGTGGGCTGCTGTCAGATGATCATCCTCATGAGACCAGCACAGCAAGACACCCCCAAATCATTGCTTAATTCTCTGTGTGTGCCTGCTGCAGTCAACAGCAGGACCCAGCCTGACCTCCGTGGTTAACATGTGGTAACCACGTGGTTTCAAGTCAATCAGAAAAGAAGACAGTGTATTCCCTTCTCCAGTTTTATTATAACCTTTTAAATAGCTTGACATTCAGTAGCAAGTAAGTTCTGTACAAAATAAGAATCTATACTGAGCACAATTCAGAATCTTTAAGATTGTGATATTCCCAACAATCCCTTGTATGTTCTGGTTAGAAATAATAGACAGCACAGTGTTGAATTGCACATTTCAGAGGCAATAAAGTGAGAGAAGAATATAAACTAACTTGTGAGAACTTGTTATATTTTTTCAGTTTTGTCCCTATGGCATCAGAGACTCTCAAAAGGATTTTAATTTGACTTATTTTTACAGGAAATTGGTTCACATGTTTTTAGAAAAATCGATCATTGCATTTGTAGTGCACTATTTCAGCCTCTCTGTTTTGGAACTTCCTAGTAAACAAATAAACATTTTTTTTCTTAAACAGAATTAATTAGGACAGGATATTTTAAATATGCTACTTGGCAACTTTTTGTAATATTTCAGTTTACAGAGATTAAGCTCATACAGTACCACCATAAGATCTGCATGCAACAGTAATTGAATATTTATTGATATAGACAATGAGTTTAGAATTGTTTTCTTTGTATGAATAACATTCTGTACAGTCTTTTTCATTGAAGGAGAATTTTGGAGTCTTCACTTGGTCATGGTATATGTATTGAAAGCTAGTCATGAGCTATTCAGCTATCAGAAAAGTGCTTAGGGTCCAAGGCACAAACCATGACATAATGCATATTACCATTTACTATTTAAATAAAAGTGTACAGAATCTTACTCTTAAAAACAAAACACTATACATGCTGTTTTTCACATAAACTTTTACTCATCTTACTCATAAAAATAAAACTATACAAAATGCAAGTTTTCACATAAACTTTTATTCAGGAAATGTTAGATTTGCTTAAATTAGTCCCTTGGAGGTATGAATATAATTCCTGTAAACAGGAACATAACATCCAGTTGTGAATTAGAAATAATTTCCTGTCCCCTATTAATATGTGTTCTGAAGCCTTGCTAATGTTTATAGGGCTACAGTATTTATTATGTTTATTAGTTGGAAGAAGACTGGGTACAATTTATGCTGTAGCAGCATGATACCAACAGAAAGCCTAGTTATTATCCCTGCAATGGTAACTATCAAAATTTCCTGAAACACCATGCTATCCCCCTCAGTGGCCAGCTGGGGGGCTCTACCCATGTCACCTTTTAGGTGTTCAGCTCCTGAGGAGGGAGAGAATGAATGGAGGGCACCCTGGGATTCATGGACTACTAGTCTGCCTGCAAAGAGCAGTATCAGGGTTGGTTGTGAAGTCAGCCACTTCTCTGCTGACCCAACTGGACAAAGGGTGAGGACATGGCATCCCCAATTTGCCAGGATGGGGAACAGGGTGGGTAAATGGGGCTAAAGATGAGAAATGAGGGTGCTGATTATAATAATAATAATAATCTTAACAACAGACTGGGGAATTGGTAGGGGGATTTGTTTTTTTGTACTTAGAAGATTAGTGTTGAGGTGTCCTGTTATGTGGAATGTTAAAGGTTAAAAGACCATGTGGAATATTAAACACTTCCTATTACTTATTTTTTTATGCCTCCTAACTAAATCCTTTGAGAAACTAGGAAAGGGAAATATCTGGGTCATTATCAGCAGTGTGAAAATCTCAGGGACCAGAATATTTATTTGGTTATGACTAAGTACTAGAGCCATTGTTTCTCATGCTCTGAGTGGCAGCTGAAAAATGTTTGGCACAGGACTCCAACTGTGCTGCTGATTTTAGAATAAAGTACAGGCCAAACTATATATTGAGGGCACACCCGTTGGCTTAGACTGGTAAGGGACATGAACTTGGACAGAAGGATTTTTGATCAAGTTTCTAGTGGCGGTACTCTTTAATGAGGTATGTGTTTGTTTGGGGATCAGACCATTCAGTTTGTATTTCACTGTGAAGAACCGAATATATTTCTCTTTCTTTGAACAGGTTTAGAATAACACAGACAAAAAAAACTGTAAAATTAAATCAGATGGCAGTGTAATTCCGCAGAGAAAACAAAACAATGGTCATAAATAGATGGCAGCTGTTATTAGTGTACACCTCCTGAGCCTTTTTTGCCAGTAGGTGTCCCTCACTATTCACATTGTTCCTGCCTAAGCAGTGTGTGCATAAATGTGCTTTCTATAATACAATGCATGTATGGCATTTGTGGGTGCTCCATCAGAATGCAAGGATTACCATGCCGTCTCATTATTTAATGTACTTTTGTATAATGGCAGAATAACAAGGCTGTAGCTCTGCATTCTGATTTGCAGAGGGGAAACATTTTTAGTATAATATTGAATTACAGTATGTCAAATTAAGTGTTTATTGACTTTTTTCGTGTCCTGAGCCACATTATGGTATACAGTAGAACAGTAAACACCGGACACATATTGTGTAAGTAACTCAATATGTGTACAGGTGTCTTTTTTCTCGTCACTTAATATTAAAGAGCAACTGACACTACATCTGCTACATTGCAGAATTAGAATAAGCGTACCCCCAGTACTTCTCATACCAAAAACTAAATTTCTACATTACTTCATTTTAGAGGTATGATCTATTTTGTAACCCTGATTTCACTAATTGTTCAAAAAAAACCTGTGTCAGTGAAGAGCTGCTGATAATGTCATCTCAGGAACTCACAGTCTAGTACTCCCTGTCAGCAAGCTTATAGGACCTGTGTCTCCAAAGTTGTAAAAATCATGTGCAATGGTTATCACAAGTAAAACAGGCAGCACTATTGAAAACATTGCTTTAAAACACTTTGTGTGTTTCAGATTTTGTAACAAAGCTGACAATTGTTTTGGCAGTGCCTTTTTGTTGAAGTCCATTTTTCCAGGGTTGCTGGATGCTGGGGCATAGCACACTGTTGTGAGGTTTGCAGATTGAATAGGTTTCTGATGTGGTGAAAGGGTAAGATAATTCACACATATCATTCAATTGAGGTGATTTCTAAAGATGGCACTTTAAAACAATCATTCCATTTCCTTGTCAATGGGGGTGGGAGAGGTAATGTTGTTTTGAAACCTTACTAGGAGTTTCTAATTTAGCCAACCTAATGTTGTCTCCCTGTAAGGCTGTTTTGACCTACATTCAGGCTCATCTGTTTCACTCTTAATTAAAATGATCATTTTACCAGACCTAACATTTCCACCCCTAGCAGGAATTAACACATATAAGGTCCGTATTAAAACATATTTTAAAGCAGACACTGACAAACAGCAGTGAATTTATCGACAATACAATACTAACAGCAATGCAACCCCCTAACAGACACAGTAGAGTTAGCACTCCAAATGGCATTAACAGCCTGGGGGCATGCTGACTCAGCATCCAGCAAACCTGGAGCCACTAAATGTAGGTCAAATCAGCCTGACCTACATTCAGTCCACCGCTTCCACTAAGGCGTCGTCCAGAATTTCTGCCCAGTCCATGGAAGCCACTTGCCGTGAAACTGTGACTTAGCATGAGCAGAGTTCCTATGTGTTGAGGCATCCCCAAAGCCTCCTGGGGTTTGTAGTCATAGGAGGCAGGTTAGGCCAGAACCTCGCAAGCCATCACTCCAAGTCATCAGGCCCCTCCGCCAGCAGCTCTCTTTCTTCCTTCCTTGTAAACCAGCAATTTGGTGAGTCCTTTGAAGTGATATTGAAAATTATGTGTTGCCAAAAAATTTTTTATGGGACCAACGCCTGCTGGTGGTCTCCTGTGCAAAGTCTCAATAAATCGAGATGGATGCCCCTTGCCATTGAATCTTAGGTCTCCCTCAGGTCCCGGGCTGCTCTGAGTATGCATTCTTTAGTGGTGTACCTAAGGAGATAGGCCACTATAGGTCTAGGGAGAGCATTGGTTCTGTCTCTTCTCCCCCTAATCAGGTGAGCACGCTCAACCTCCACTGGACCCCTCCAGCAGTTCCCAAGCATTGTAGGGAGCTCCTCATTCAGAAATCTCTCCATTAAGGCTCCCTCTAGGACACCAATGAAGTGAAGGTTGTTTTGGCATCCTCTATTTTCCTGATCCTCTACTCTTCCAGTTAAAATCTCCAGCTTCTCAGCCTGGTATAAAACTGTGTGTTGAAGTTTGGCATGTTGGGTTTCTAAAGTTTCAGCTCTTTGTTCTGTCACATTGAGCCAGTCCTGTAGGGATCTGACATCAGCCATAGTGTCAGTTAAAGTGGTGCTAATATCATCCACTCTGAGAAACACTGTTTCCAACATACAGGTTATGTAGTTTAATGATTCTCCCACTGATCCAGAAGGTGGGCCTGTCACCAGCTGATTGTGAGCCATTGGATGAGGATTGCTGTTTTCCATCCTTTCCCAGGTAGGGGTCTGCAGTTTTGTGCCTTTGCTGTATGCTGGGTGGAAGGTTAGACAGGTTGCAGTGGGGTGGACAGGTTGCAGACAGGGCCGTGGCACCCGCAGCCTAGATGCGCAGTCGACTTACAAGCACAAGAGTGAGCGGTGCTAAGAAAGATGAAAACCACTGTGTAGTCACAGATTAGTCACACCGGGCAGTATGAGACATTATCCCGAAAAGGAAAACTAAGTTTGGGGTGGGGGATCCCCAAGGGTAAAGCCATACAGGTGCTAAGGATTGCCAGAGTCAGAGGAGCTAAAAAGTTAAGCTGCCATTTCCTCGGTGGCTAGACCGCACCCCTAGTGTAAGTTGCTTTTTAATGAAAAAAGGACTATGCAGCCTGCCAGTGCCCACCCAGTATTAGTAAAAAAAAGTATTGTAATACACAAAAGTTATGTATAGAGATCTGTGTGCCACTATACAGTAAGCTGGACATAACAAAGCCCAGTAGACTGCATATGCCTAAATGAACTCTTCATTCAAAGAAGGGTCAATATGGGTTGACTGGACAGGGGTGTCTGAAACAAGAAAGGGAATTTTGTGGGAGAGTGGGACAATAAAGAAGAAGGGTTCACTACATGATAAAGCGTTCTAGGGCTAGCATCCATGTTTGTTTCTTGTTGTTGTCCTTCTGAAAGACACAAAGCAATAAGTGCAATCATGAATATTCAGTCTGCCCTTGTGTGCCTGTATCATACATTCTACATAATCAACACCAATGCAGCAGTGTTTGGATGTCCATTCAAAATATAAGATACCCCATCATGTCATATGGGTGTATGTATCTCTTCTGGTTCTGTGCAATGTCACATAGGTAGATGCACCTCTTCTAGTCCCATGCAGTGGTCAGGATGTTAGGTAGGGGTGGTCCACCAGGCAGCACAAAGCTGAATTATCCATACTACTGCCTGACCACCCCTTTGCACCTTAGTAAACATTACCTGAGTGCTTTGTTTTTACTCTGAAAGCAGCTGATTAGTGAGTGTGTCAAGGGCTTTCCAATGTGAAATAGGGAAGGAATGGCACGTCAACTCTTTTTCAGTCTTTACTTTCTTAGAAAAGGGAGTGCCCCAAGGATCTATATTGGGCCCCTTTTTTTTCCATATTTGTTGATATTATTCCAAGCATATTGGTCAGGACTAACAAAATGTTATATGCAGATGATATAATATAATATTATAGGTTCAAATTCTTTAGATAACATAACTCAGGACCTAACTAGTGATTTTCAAAATTTGGAAAAATACTTGATGGAATTAAAGTTATCCTTGAATAGTTCTAAAACAAAGAGTATGATGTTTGGCTCCAAAGAAAAACTGGATAATTTAGGGGAACTGAAAATAGTTGATAAAAAGGGAAATAATTTAGAGCAAGTGCAATATTTTAAGTATTTGGGATTGTACCTGCATTCAAATCTAACTTACACATATTATGTATCGAATTTAACAAAACTTATAAATCAGAAATTACGGATGTTATTTAGACTTCAAAATGTGTTGACATTACAGGGAAGAAAACACATAGCCCAAAGTATGTTACTTTCTCAATTGCATTATAATTCATTTTTGTTTACAGCCTTGTCTAAACAAGCACTGAATAATCTTACTATGATATTTCATAGCATTTGTACGCTCGTCTATAAGTTACCTTATAGTACTCATCACTGTACATTGTACCAGGCTTCTGGGTTATTACCACCAATATCTAATTCTATTTATTCTCTTTGCTGCATAATAGATAACGTAATGAGACAAAAGGATCTGTCTCCCTTGTATTCACTGTTATCCCTTTGGAAAGTTTCTAGGAATTTGAGATCAAATTTTTATTTTAGCTTTTGTTGACCGGGTAAGTGCACTAGACAAATCCTGCCTATTTTCAGGCACGACCTGGGGAAGGGGGATACAGATGAATGCCAACTGACTTTGAAACCAGATTAAGCTGTTGGTGGTATTTATAGTGAATACTACCCCTAGTTTACACTTGAGGATAACAAAATCAAAAATGGACGATCAAGCTTTTTCAATTCAAGCTTCTAAATGTTGGAATAATCTTCCTTCTGCAATTAGATCTGGGAACAGCCAAATTTCTTTAAAATGAAATTAAAGCAGCATCTCTTAAATAGTACATAATGTCACTGCTGTTTTTAAAATGCTTGTATTAATTGACTGTATGCTTATTTGTATGTTTCTATTTTGTATTGTTTGTTTTAAGTGAATGTAAAAGTTATCTTGTAAATCTGATTTTACATCTTGTGACTGTATCACAGTCCTGGGTCATACATGAAAAAGGGCCTGGGCTCATATCTTTACCCGGTAAACAAAATAAATAAATAAATAAAAATAATAAAATGTAGGCTTGTCTTCAATCAGCACTTTCTTTAAAAGTTATTCTACATGGTTTTCTATAAAGAATGATTATTTCACAACATTTTAAGAATAAGCTGGCCTTCAATTATAAAAGGAATAATGAATTGGCAGCCATGAACAACAATCCTGTGTTTCTAACGAGGGGCTGAGATAACAGCATATGGACCTTAAGTTGTGTATGGCTGCCCATAGTTCATTTTTTATAGTATATTGTTTTAAGGATTGAAGAGGTTCTTAGTTTGGGGCTGCACTTGCCCCTGCAGCCTCAAGTAGTCAAATATAAAATCATTTTTTGTTTTCTAAAACAGTCAGTCAGCACCCTGGCTTGCCATGACTCACTACCCTAAGCAGGTAATTTTGTTTGCTGCTGGAACAGCTGTTTTGTTGGACAGTGTGTAGGGTATGACCAATCAGACTTCCTTACTGGCTCCACTCCAACTACACCTTTTTCAAATGCCACAGCATCTGACCATATTCAGCGCTGTGTGAGTGGGAGATGTGATGCTGAGAAAATGAAAGTGGCAGGAGCCAGCATGAGGAAAACATGTAGGTGAGCTGATGGTCAAACAAGAAGAACAACTTTTAGAATGTGCACAACAACTTTTGAGAGGTGCCCGATTTTCATACATAATAAAGGTTAACAACCGCATACTATATTCATTACAAAAAAACTTCATTAATGCACCAGTTGGGGTAACTTAAAACCACAAATATAGGGTAATGTGGCATTAGGGTTTCCAACCCTAACACCCCACCCCCACCCCCAAGCACCAAAAGGAAAAAACATTAGGGTTTGGGGTCTTCCGAGTCTTGGCAAATCTGTGATGGGGTCTTGATGGGGTCTTCTTTGGGGTTTGTCAACCCTAATGCCCACCTTATTCCATGAGCAAAGCCAAACATGATGTCCTTTCTTCATGCAGGGTCCACAGGTCCCTATGTGATGAAAGGCACAACAAATTGTGTTTGCAGCCTGTGGTGAGACTGTCATTATTCTGGCTGTGCCCACACCTGTAACAATGCCTTATCCCTTGTTGATTGGTCCCCTTTGGACAATCTTAATGACATAGATCAAGCACTTCAGTTCTTCTCTGACAGGTTCACTGGCATCTGTGATATTTTTGCCTCAGTGAGGAGAAGGAAGATAAGAGGATCCCCAAATGGGTGGATTACAAGAGACCTTCTAGACCAGATAAAAGACAGGGACAATCAATGGAGTATGGCCAGATGCACTGGTAATCCAGTTGACTACCAGAAGTACCGAGCCACTCGTAACAAGTGTACCAACCTCACTAGACAGGAAAAAGCAAAATACTACAAGGAACAACTGGACAGTAGCTAGGGCAATGGTAACAAATTTAAAGGGAGAATGTCAAGGAACTGCTTGGTAAAAAGGATAAGAAGCACCCTACCACGTTAATGATCAGTGGTATCCCAACCCTTGACCCACATACCATTGCTGAATCCTTTAATTCGACCTTCTCTAATCTCAGTGCTGTCCTCCCACCTGACTACCTCAGACACCTTGTCTCACTTGTGCAGAATGCTAGTGGAAGCCAGCCTGAAATACCCTTGCCAAACACTAGTGTAAGCCTAACCTCCCCTAATTTCTACTTAAGAAGCATCACGCCTAAGGAAGCCAGAACCTACATACTCAAAGTGTTAGGTAAGACAAGGCTTGGTAGTGATAACCTGGATATGGAGCTGGTGGCAATTGCACTGAAAGAGCTCTTGGTACCTATCACCACACTATTTAACAAATCACTCTCCCTAGCTAAGTTCCTAGCCAAATGGAAGCATACAATGGTCACCCATGTGCTAAAAAGTGGAGATTTGACCAGTACAGCCAGTTACAGACCGATATCCATCCTCTCCCCCCTATAAAAAGCCCTTGAGAGGATAGTGGCTGATCAGATATCTGAGTACCTTCATAAATATGACCTTCTGTGCCCGCAGCAGCACCAATTTCGTAAGTGCCACAGTACAACCATGGCATTAGTGGAATTCTCCAATGTTGTACACAAGGCTCTGGATGGTAGTAAACTAGTGGGATCTCTCTTCATAGATCTCCCTAAAGCCTTTGACACCATTAACCACCCCATCCTGCTACAGGAACTGGTGAACCTAGGGATCTCCTCGGATGCAGTCCACTGGTTCAAGGACTACCTTTCCCACAGATCCCAGTGTGTAAAAATTGGAACTACAACCTCCCCCCATAGGAAAATTGCACTTGGGATTCTGCAAGGATCCATCCTGGGCCCCATCCTTTTCATTTTGTTTTTAAACAAATTACCAGAGGCAAGCACAACTGAAACTATCTTGTATGCAGATGACGTGGTCATCATGAGCAGCAGTGCCCAGCTAGATCACTTGCAGCAGGAGCTACAATCCACTTTCTCCCTCATTGAAAACTGGTTCAGTATACATAAACTTCTTCTTAACTATAAGAAGATTAAAATAAAATGCTGATCTCCAGCACCCACCACAAGAAATAATCCCCGGTCTTGTACATCACGAACAACACAGAAGTACCCTTAGAACAGGTACAGTCTTTCAAGTACCTTGGGGTCACCACTGATGACACACTCTCATTTGTACCCCACATTGATCAAGTCATAAAAGTGGTGAACTCTAAACTTGATGTACTGTACAGACATAGACAATATCTTACACACGCTGCCCTACACTTGTTTGTTTCCTCCTTTATCTTATCAGTCATTGACTATGGCATGGTAGTGCATGGGATGGCAACTGACACTCCACTCAAGCGGGTATTGACGGCCCTAAATAAGGCCTGCAGACTTACCATTGGAGCTGACAACCTAACTCACTCTCGCTCACTCTACGAGCAAACTGGATGGCTCAGCTTCAGAAATAGAATAAAATCTCAAACGTGCCTCTTGGGTAAGAAAGCTATACTAGGAAAATTGACCCCTAACCTCAAGGAGATGCTCACAGAATTTTGTTCTAGCCACCAGACCAGAGGAAAGACAAGGTGCTCGTTGGCTGTCCCATTCATGAAGATGACAATAGGTCAGCGCTTCTTTGCATACATAGCTCCCCTCTGGCTAAATCAAATCCCTGCGCATATATTCTGCAATTACTCCCTATCATCCTTCAAGGCTGAGCTGAAGATACATCTCGCTGAGGCAGCTGCCTGTAATTGCAGGTAGTTTGGGTGCTATTAGTTTGCTGAGTTGAAATTTCAATCCTCCCCCCCACCCCAACTCATTCTTTGCTCTTACACTGTTGTTCCTGTTGACTAATGCTTCCAATACTGTACTTGCATCTCCCCTCCACCTTTCCACTCCCCTTATCTCTTGGTCCCACTCGTATCAAGCATTCATCCCCCCTGGCACCAGTTCCCTTGACCCATGCCCTTCTCTCCACTAGTATGGTCATGACCTCATTCCCCCTTCTAGGACCTTTGTCTTAGCCTGACCTCCAGACTGCTACCCTTTTTTCTGCACTGTGATCCCTTAACACTCATCTCCTGATGGGTGTCAGTAACTGATTGTTTTTTGTTTTTTTCTACCTGCAAAATGTATTTTCACCTTTACTTAATTTGGTATTGTAATCACCAGGCATTGTTAAAATAGTTATAGGAGTCATGTGATTTATCTTCGTACTAATTGTATAGCATTTGTTGTATTTTCTGTCTATTCTTGTGACTTGACTGTATGTTATTGTACATATGTGGAACCTTTGTAAAAGAGCATTTGCTCAAAGGTGTTTTCTGAATTACTGAAATAAATAAACAGACAGAGAACACCAAGAGAAAGGAGCTGCTGTTATAACTATACTTCTCTACTTGGACTAAAGAACTAAAACTCTACTACTAGGACCTTCAATTTAGGGTAAAAACAAAACAAAACAAAAAAAAGTTAGTGTGTTTGTCTGAGTTGGCTGAAGTGAATTGTTATCTGTGCAGTTATCTAGGTATTTGTCTCAGGAGGCTGAAGGGAATTGTTAACTGTGCAATTAGCTAAGTGTAGAAAGAGCTGTAAAGTAGGGGAAGAGACTTAGCTAGAAGAAAGCCAGGTTAAAGCCAGATTTAAAAACTGCCCTAGATAGCGTCTGCCAGAGAACAGGCAGAGAACATCAAGAGGAAGGAGCTGCTGTTATAACTATTCTTCTCTACTGGGACTATATTGCCCTCCTTCCCTCCTCTCCACCCCACCACCCTAAGCCAGTTCTACTTTTACAGGCATATGATTTGACTGACAACAGGAACTTCCTGTTTGGGAGCAGGAAGTGAGTGATCACAGAGCCACAAAGGACTCACCATCCTAGAAGGAAAAGAGTAGCTCTCCCCCCCCCCACCCAGCAGCTGGAGGTCTGCCTCTGAGCAAGTAAGGAGACTACTGAGAAATACAGGAACTTCTTGTCTCAGAACAGGAAGATCAGGAGCTTAAAGAGCACAGAGGCAGTAAGTAAGTAGGGAGAACAAAAATAAACAAAGAGTAAATATTCCAAACAACAGTTAAGGGGCCAGAAATAAGACATGATGGGAGAGGTGCAGTGCAGTGGCTGTGGAGCAGCAGTCTTCCAGAAGACATTCTGGAAGATGTGGTGTTGTCCCATATGCAGGCAATTCTCTGGGCTGAGGGAGGAGGATGCTCATCTCCAGACTGAGTCTGCAGGATTTGGGGGACCTCCTCTCCCACCCAGGGACCACCAGGGCCACTGCCTTTGCCTCAGAGGTTGCCAAGAAAGAGGAGCGGTTGGACCACAGTGGGCTCAGGGAGGGTGAGGGTGGTGGAACAGAGGTGCATCCTTCCAGTTGTACCTCTGCACACTTCATATGCCATTCTGGCAAAGCGTGGTTCCTCTATGGAGGCACCCACAGTGGAGACCAAGAAGGATGCTGGGAACCTCCACAAAGGAGACCCACAGGAGGGTGGCATGGGACCCCACAGGGGAAGGAAACAATACCTGGTGGGGGACTCCATTGTTGGGGGGTAGAACTGGGGGGAGGAAGGGGAGAGGGAGGTAAAGTGCCTGCCTGGTGCCATGGCTTGGAGGGACAGGGCAGCGAATCCTCAGGATCACCAGAGCAGCTACATGGGGGAGAGAGCTGGATATCATTGTCCACCTAGGGACAAATGACCTGGCTAAGAAAGGGATCAGAGCAGTGGAGGAAGAGTTTGTGGAGTTGGGGAGGGGACTTAGATGAGCAGCATGCACAGTAACCTTCTCGGAGGTGATGCTGTCTATGGCATGGGTGAGGCTAGGGTGCTCCACACCATGGGATTCAATCAGAGGTTGAAAAACTGGTGCAAAGCTCAGGGATTTGACTTCATTGGGGACTGGGGATCCACCTGGAGGGATGCAGGCCTATACTGGCATGATGGTCTGCATCTGTCCAGGAGGGGAACCAGGATCCTTGATGATAGGTTTAAATGCTTCATTGGCAAGTATTTAAACTAGCCAAGGGGGGAGGCACTGGAAAGAAGAAGGGAAATACTAGCCCCCCAAAAATATCAGGATAGTAAGTGAGGTAAACACCAAGATAGAGATGTCAATAGGGAGAAAGGCAGAGGTAAATGGAGAAAATGACAAAGGCAATAAGGACAGGTTTGGGGCAAAAAGGGTTAAGGCCATCAAGAAATGGAGGGTAATGAGTATCAATGCCCATAGTCTGGGCAACAAGCTCCCTGAACTGGTGGCCTTGATGGAAGAGGGATGCCTGGATATCATAGCAGTCACAGAAACATGGTACACAGAGAACCATGACTGGGATGTTAACATACTAGGGTACACAACTTACAGGAGAGACAGGAAGGGGAGAAGAGGTGGGGAGGAGTAGCTCTCTATATAAGGGAAGGGACAAAAGCAATGGAATAAAAGAGTAAACATGGAGGAGAGGAGGCACTGTGGGTGACCTTAGAGATTGGAAATGGCACCACAATCCGTACAGGGATTGTATACAGACCCCCCATGACAGAGGGAGGGAATGGACAAGGATATGATAGAAGGCCTCCTTAGGATGGCAGAGAAAAGGGGGATACTGTTGATGGGGGGCCTGAATGTGCCAAATGTTAACTGGAGCACCTTTGCTGCAGCCACATCCAAGAGCAGGGCCATTCTCGATGCCCTACAGATGGCATGCCTCAGACAGCTAGTTTTGGAACCCACTCATGAGGGAGCAATCTTAGATCTCATACTCTCAAATGGGGACAGTGAGAGGATCTCAGATCTAGAAGTGGGTAGCCATCTGGGAACAAGTAACCACCAAACAGTGTGGTTCATGATAAACTCAGCCACAGAGTCAAGCCATACAAAAGTGAGGGTACTGGACTTCAGGAGGGCTGACTTTGGCAAGATGGGAGAGTACCTTAGAAAAGCACTAGCAACTAGGCTAGAAGGAGGGGTGGAGCAACAGTGGGGAAACATCAAAACTGCCATCACAGAGGCAACAAGCCTTTGTGCAAAGCAAATAAACAAATCAAAATGAAAGAAAAAACTACTATGGTTCTCAACAGAGGTGACAGGGAAGGTTAGGGAGAAAAAGATTTCATTTATGAAGTATAGGGAAATACAGAAGGAGCAGGACAGAGAACTGTACCAGTTAAGGCAGAAGGAAGCAGGGAGGGAAGTCAGAATAGCAAAGGCCCAAACTGAGGAAAAGATAGCCAACTCATTTAAGATGGGGGACAAACCCTTTTATAGGTACATCAGGGAGCATAGAAAAACAAAGGGAGGGATAGTGAGGTTGAACAGAATGGACAGTTGAGTGGGCAGAGAGAGACAATGAAAAAGCAGGGATACGGAACAAATACTTCTGCTCAGTATTCACAAAAGAGGAGGAGGGGGAGGTGCCTCATCCAATTAACAGAAGCACTCTGGATGGGGGGGGGTCAATCCCAGTCCTTTCAGAGAAGAAAGGATTCTGAAAGAACTCCTAAAATGAAGTTGGACAAAGCAATGGGTCTGATCTGAATTCACCCAGAATTCTAAAAGAATTAAGGGTGAACTAGTGACACTACTGACTACCCTTTTAACAAATCATGGGAGGATGGTGTGCTACCTGAGGACTGGAGGAAGGCAGATGTGATTCCCCTTCATAAAAGAGGGAGCAAGACAGAGGCAGGAAACTACAGACCTGTCAGTTTGACCTCTGTGGTAGGGAAAATGATGGAATCACTTCTGAAGGAAAGAATTGTTGAGTACCTAGAGGCTAGTGGGGCACAGGACCCAAGGCAGCATGGGTTCACAGTGGGAAGGTCATGTCAGACAAATCAAATTGATTTCTTTGACTGGGTGACTAAAGTAGTTGACCAGGGAGCAGCTGTGGACATTGCCTACCTAGACTTTAGCAAGGCATTTGACACAGTCCCACACAGAAGATTAATAATCAAATTAACCAGCCTGGGAGTGGGTTCCAGGGTGGTAGCCTGGGTAAAACATTGGCTGGACAACAGGACACAGAAGGTAATTATAAATGGGGTCCACCCTGAAGAAAGAGGGGTTACTAGTGAGGTACCACAGGGTTCAGTACTGGGGCCAGTCCTTTTTAATGTCTTTATAAGTGACATTGCAGAGGGACTGGAAGGAAAAGTATGCCTCTTTCCAGATGACACAAAGATCTGCAACAGGGTTAATACACAAGGAGGCGTGGAAGGGATGAGAAGGGACTTGGCAAGGTTGGAGGAATGGTCAGAAGTATGGCAGCTTGGATTCAATGCAAAGAAGTGCAAAATAATGCACCTGGGAAACAAAAACCTAGGGGAAGATTACACAATGGGGGGAGGTAGTAATAACAACAACAAAAATGGAAAGGGACTGGGGGGTAATCATATCAGATGACCTTAAGATTAGCAAGCAATGTGAGAAGGCAGTAGGGAGGGCTGGGGGGATACTGAGATGTATAGGGAGAGGCATCACCAGCAGAAAACAGGAAGTTGTTATCTCTCTGTACAGACAGTTAGTGAGATGCCATCTGGAGTACTGCGTCCAGTTCTGGAGTCCCCTTCTCCGATAGGACATAGACAGGATGGAGACAGTCCAGAGGAGGGCAACTAAAATGGTGCAGGGTCTGCAAGAGAAGCCATATGATGAGTGACAAAAGGAGCTTAATATTTATACCACTGAGGAAAGGGGGGAGATGATAGAAACTTTTAAGTACCTCAGTGCAATCAAGAAAGTCCAAGAGAGTAGCATCTTTCAGAAAAAGAGATGTGTAAGAACAAGGGGACACAATTTGAAGATAGAGGGAGGACAGCTCAGAGGCAATGTGAGGAAGTATTTTTTCACAGAGAGGGTGGTGGATGCATGGAACAGCCTTTCTGAGGAGGTTGTGGGGTCTACAACTGTGGGAGAATTCAAGAATGTATGGGACAGACGTAAGGCAACTCTTATGGGGGGTAGGAAGAAATAGGCTGTTGGTTAACTAGGCTCTGCAGCTTATCCTGTAGGTAGGGAAATGGGCAGACTGGGTGGGCCAAGCGGTTCATATCTGCTGTCAAAGTCTATGTTTCTATGTTTCTAAATACTTCTCCACCTTTAAAGAGTATATCATTATGATGCAGTGGCTTGGAGCTGTACCTTGTGCTTCAGATTAGAGGCTAGAGGCTAGGGACGGGGTGAGCATTAGGGTTAAAACCCCCCAAGAAAGACCCCACCACTGATTTGCCAAGAATTGGGAGACCCCAAACCCTAATGTTTTTTCCTTTTGCTGCTTGGAGGTGGGGTGGGGTGCTAGTGTTGGAAACCATAATGCCACATTTCCCTACTTTTGTGGTGTTTTTACCCCAACTGGTGCATTAAAGACATTTTTTTGTAATGAATTTCAACACTTTTTGAGATATTATAACCAAATCCTCCTTTGCCTGTGAGAGAGCAGGGCCAGCTGTGCCCTCCACTCCCATCCCTCTATAGATGCATACATGTATGCTGCAGTGGAAACGCAGAGCCCTCATGGCCCTGTACTTGCATTTTGTAGCAAAATAACAACCAAGTTGTCAGCATAACCTTCTTGTTATTCAACTTCATGACCCTGGTACTGAAAATTATCAAACCCCCTCCAAAACATCATTCTGTGCCACTGAAACATCATTCTGCACCACAGGTGTGAATACACATTTTGGCCAAGATTTAAAAAATGTTATTTGTTTGTTTATTTTAAATTTTTGGTAACCGGGAAAGGCATACTGAGCTGAGGCTCATTTCCAGGTGAGACCCGGGGGGATAGGGGTGAGACAAATGCAAGAAATGCACAAAGCTCATAAGTTACAGACAATGGCCCCTATACTCAAAGATGCAGAGTACCTCATTGCAGCATACATGAGGTGTGGAGACAGTCTGCACCCACTGCGCCCCTTGCACAGCATGCACTAAGGGGGGGGGGTGCAGCTGCCATGCACCTGATCTCCAGCCTCACAGACCACAATGTGCCAGGGGCAGGCTGGGGGCTTGCCAGCATTACACGCCATGCACTAAGGTGCATAGTGCTGGCCGCAGGGGTGCAGAGGAGGGCACTGCTTATGGCAGGGGAGACCCTGCCTTAATGAACTATGCACCTCCTGGAACATGCCCCTCTGGGTGCTGTGGACCTGGGAAATGGACACTGAGCCACCCCAGTTCATTAGGATGATGGCAAGGACTGGGGCAGCTGGATGGATGAACAGAGTGTAAACATTGCTCTCATCACCATCCCATACGGCACCCACAGGCTACCCAACCCACCTCCATCTGAGACTGCAGAACCCAAAGTGGTGGCCTCTGGTGATCATTGGTGGCCCCCCTACCATTTACCTCTCTTTGCCATCCATGAAGGTATCATGACCCCCCACACACACACACCCACCCCCGGTTCAGCATCCCCCACCCACAGTGGTATTCAGAGGTACCACTCCACCAGGGTTCAACAATTACGATAGCCCGATGTCTCGGGCTATTACTTTCCAGCCAGGGACAAGCACTGCATCAAATAGCCAGTTGTCTGTGGACAAGCATTTAAAAAAAAATTGCCTAATTTGCCTGCAATTACCACCTTTTGCCACTGGGTGCGCTAGTCACGCGATACCGGAGGAAGTACTCTGGGTCATCTGACCCTCGGAGCAGCACTCATGTGCTATGAGCAAGGGGGGGCAGAAACAGTACAGGAGCCTCGGGGAGCACAATCAGCACATGGTGCATAGGAGCAGTGCCTCGGGTGCTAGGACAGGAGCAGCAAAGAGTGAACACAGAGGAGGAGCCGAGAGACTGGCATGTGTGGCAGCAAATGGAAGGAAGGCTCACGGAAGGGTAAGACGCACATTGGCTGAGTTTGACTCCCGTGCAGACTTGGCGGGAGCGATCTGGGGACACACACACACTCTTTCTCATTTTCACAAAGAAAGGACTTGCGTGCTGTTCCCAGAGAGAGCAGTTAACTAACGAGTCGTCGTTTTTATTGTGGAGACTGGAGAGAAGACTTGAAGTGCAGTGTGCACTGTAGTACCTGTACTTGGCCTCAGCAGTTGGTTTAAAATAAAAAGCCAGGGACTCAGGGAGAGCTTGAGTTAGTGAGGGAGGTTGCTTGGTGTGAGGTCGCAGGTCGGTGGGCGCGTTGTGGCAGGGGAGGGGTTGGGGATTGGGGAAGCTGTTTGTTAGCTCATGCTATTGCCCACAGAAATAAAAAATAGAGACTGGAGAGCCTGAGAGGAGAGGGAGAATGCTGTAGAAATCACTCCATTCTTATTTAGTTTCAACTGTTATTGTTGATGAGTGTTCAGAACTTAGAAGCCACAAAAAAAAAAAAACGAGTGTGCCATTGTGCTGTGCATTTGTTGTTCCAGTATTTAACGTAACTTAAATGAAGGGTGGACCTAAGAAGGGACCACACAAGGAGCATTAATTATTGAGAGGAAATCAGGGGTATACAGTACCTAAAATTAACAGGGAGTGTGTGCTGCAGTGCAGTGTGCGAGATCCAAGGAAACATTAACACAGTGCATTGATTGTAAGGCGGTAGAAGAAGTTCATAGACTAGAGAGAGAAGGCAGCTCCTTTGTACTTAACTGCTGCAACTTTTTTTTACTTTGCTCTGCAGTCTGCACACAGTCTGTCTGTCTGGTTGGGTTTGCTCCTGTCTGGTGCTAAATTCTTGAGGGCCAGGCTGTGGAGTCAGTGGTGAGGTGAGCCTGCTAATAAGGGAAGTGAAGGGGAGGACTTGCTAAGTAGTTGCCCAAATGAATAAAAAAGTAAAAACTGTAATAACTGCACAGTAGCTGGTGAAGGAGAAGTAGAGCAGTACTTACAAAACTGCACTAATTGTTGTAAAAGAGTATACTACTACTACTACATTTGAACTTAGTTTGTATTTGTAGCTGTCCTAAACTGTGTGATGAGTGTGTGAGTCAGTCGACTAGTGAATTATTATAAAAAAACAAAACTAAAATCAATAATAGGCACAGCCTGCCTTAGGGAGTTATCTACATGCTGTGTGCATGTCCATGTTATTACTAGTAAGTAACAGGACCAGGTCAGAGTCCGACCCTGTGTAACCTGGGCTTTTCCTATTAGTATAGACCCATTCCCTTCCAGCTTCTTCCACTGCCTTTGTCCAGTGACTTCTTCTGAGTGTTCTGTGTGCCACTGCCTGCCCTGCCAAATTGGATAAGTGACTTGCCTTAGTCTGCACAATCATAACTCTGAAAGTTTACAGACACACCTAATTAATAAAATATATTTTATTATCATTGGGGGAAGAAAATAAGTGCCACCACACAATATGCAGAACAGGAGTAGGAATAGTAAACAGCAGACTCTTTTTTTCTCTCTGGTCAGTAGCCTCACGAGTAACAGCAGACTCCATCAGCAGCAACACACCACCTGAAACAGAAACACAATCCACCTCTGTCAGTGTGTCTAGCACAGATAAGAGTAATAACAATGACAATGAGCCTATATCTGTGTCAGGAGATATAACTGCTGATCATCAGTGTGTTGAATTAAGCAGTGACGACTTAACTGAAAGTTTACATCCACTCCTTAAAAAACGTACTTTAGTGCTCCATGAGCAGGATGAGAGGCCAGAGAGGCCAAATAAAGATAAGAAATACGATCAGGAGAAAAGGGCCAGATTGTTTCAAAGGCATTGGTTAACCACTTATAGCTGGCAGAGATATGATGAAAAAAAAGAACTGATGTATTGCACTGTGTGCGAAAAATATCCAACCATTGCAGTACCAGCCTTTTCAAAGAAAGCTAATGTTTTTGCCACTGGCTCAAATTATTTTCGAATTGAGTCACTATGTGCTCATGACAAGTCCAATCCACATTTGCTGTGTATGAATCAACATATTGCACACAGTGGTCAGCGTGTGGTACATTTTGATATCACTGAGTCCCCACTATATCAAGCATTTACGTAGTTGGATCAGGGCACTAAGGTCAAGATGCAACGCCTGTTCAACACAGCATATTCCATTGCCAAAAATCTGCGCCCTTTCTCGGACATGGAGTGGCTCTGCGAACTGCAAGAAAAAAATTGGATAACGCTTGGTTCTAATTATACCAATGATAAGCGAGCCAGGGACTTCTGTGGTGCTATATCAGCAGTTATATCCCAAACCCAGATGCAGACTCTTATTGTTAAATATATGACAGTTCTTGCTGACGATAGTACAGATTCTAGTATAACTGAGTGGGAAAATGTTTTCATACGGTTTGTTGACCCAAACTCAAAACGGGTGCGTACAGTGCTTATCCAAGCTGTGCCACTGGAACATGCACATGCAGAAGGTGTATTTCACGCAATAACGACTGCACTTGAGTCAGTAAATCTTTGTCTAAGTAACCTACAAAATGTACACAATCCAGGGCCATTCCTTGTTTCAGCAAATTTTGATGGGGCCAGTGTCATGATGGGCTAAAGAGGAGGAACCATAGCAAAGTTGCGGGAACACTGTCCTCAAATAATTGCAATGCACTGTGTTGCCCATAAGTTAGAGCTGGCAGTTCTTGATGTGGTAAAAAAAATACATTTGTGTCAAAGCTTGAAAGTACTCTCAAGGGAATATTTAAGTTTTATCATTACAGTCCCAAAAAATGAGAGAACAAAGAAATTGCTAATGTCATGGATACTGATCTTGCTCACTTTAGTGCTATAAAACAAGTGAGATGGCTTGCCAGTAGGTCACGGTCAGTTCATGCAGTTCAGGTTAACCTACCCAGTGTCGCTCAACACCTAGAACATGCATCTTCTGCTGCTGGTGATGAAGGTTCTAGAACAAAGGCTCTCTAAAGGAAGTACAGAGTGTACAGTTTGTAAAACCCATATATACTACAAGACTTCCTGCCAATACTAAAAACCTGTCACCCAGTTTCAAAGAGATGACATAGTAATACTTGAAGTTCCACAACTTGTTGAGACCTGCCTACTCCAGCTTACGGAGCTGAAAACATCACCAGGGAAATACATGGCAACTTTCCTTAGCCATTACAAACCTGAACAGAAATGGATGGAGTATGTTGTGTCAAAGAGGGGAGGGGAGGAGGAGGAGGAGAGGACTGTTCCTTTCTCATTCAGAGGCAACTGCCCAGAAGTCAGTTTTGTAAGAGATACACAATTGCAGAATTTAATAGATGCAGCAATAACGTACATAGATGAGAGGTTTAAAAATTTCTCAGAGGTGCCTCTCAAATGGTTCAGCTGTTTAGATTTCAAGCAGTTTGATCTACCGAGAGACCAACTAGTGGTGCTTGGGACCTGTGAACTGGCAAACCTGGTTAAATACTTTGTTTTTTCACGGAAAAGCAGCAAGAACATATAAAGTCTGAGTATGCTGCATTTAAAATGCTGCTTAAATCGTCAGTTGACAAGCCGTATTTGCAGGTCTACACAAAATTACTAAAAGAAAAACCACCACAGATTGGGCACATTATTCTTGACTTAGTCGAAATACTAATAACTATGAGTGTCTCAACTGCTAAGTGTGAAAGAGTTATAAATATAAATTGGTAGCATGCTCCCAGCAGTACTTGGATGGTGGGCGGCCAAGTAGGTGTGCAGAGGGCTGTGCCGCTGGCCATTCAGCAGCTGCACTGACATTGCAGGTTTGGGGTCAGGTTGTTGGTGCCGCAGAGAGTGGGGGGTACCTCTGTCTTCCACTGTGGATGGGGTTTGCTGGACCGGGGGTTGGGTGTGTGGGTCCGGGCCATGACTGGGGAGGGTCTTGCTGCACGGGTGCCAGGGTTGACACCTATGTGTTGGCAGGGAGGTGTGGATGTGCAGTGGGTGGCACCCCAGCTCTGGAGCTCAGCCATGAGGGACGCCGCTGGTGGGGCATAGGCACGCTGGTCCTGGTGACCGCTGGTGCCATTCATGCAAACGAATCTGTGTCCGGCTACACAAGGGATCCACTGTGTGGCCTATGCTGGGCATCTAATTGGATGCCCGGCTTGATCCGCGACTTCTTCTCTGGTCACCCTGTGGAGTCTAGCGCACTGGGAGGGCTTGCCCGTGGACAGATGGTAGCCATTGGTGTATACCAACAATGCATACCTATCCTTAGGTGTAGAGCTGCATGGGCGGGTTATTCGCCTTTGGCACTTAATTCCCACCCATTCTAGCATAGGCCCCATTGTCAGCATAATGTGTTAACAAATACATAGATTCAGCTGATATACCTGCTAATGCTCATAGGGTTTGAGACATTGTGAGCATAATGTGTAAACAAATTCATAGATTCAGCAAACACAACAGCTAAAATGACAGCCGTCATGTTCATTACGTGTTGTTAAAAAATGTCTATGGTAAAAATTTGGGGTCAAAATATTTACAATTACCAAAGTTACAAACAAGCATAGCAAAATTTCAGCATATGCACATAACTTTGCCATTTTGTACATGTTTTGAGCTAAAATTTTCAAAGTAGTCTTCTTATGACCCCACCTCATGAACAAGGGTGTGGAAAAATCTTAAAATCCTGCCCAAAATATGATTTTGCCAAGTGACTGTGAAATCATCTTTCAGTCTGGATTTGGGTAATTCCACCACCAGTGTTTATGAGGTGGGGTCCCAAACAGGCCATGTTGAAAATGTGGGGCCAAGATATGCCAAAGTGGCAATGTTATGCATCAAAGTTGAAAACCCATTGAAATACACTGAACCACCCTTACCTTAGTTTCTCATATCACAGTCAGTGGTTGCACAGAGGTTTTCTGTTTGCTTGCTGACAGTCCAACCCCTCTTAGAGACCCCATTCATTTTTGCCACGGGACTTTTTTAAATCCTGGATCCAGCAATGGCTGCATGTAAAGAATTTTACAATATGCTGTCAATAAAACAAACAGTACAAAACAGAGTTTGCAGTTTTAGCTTGTATTTAGGCAGCTTGCTATATGGATCATTCTGGGGTGTGTGGTTGTGATTTCTTTAAATAGGAACAGTACACACAGCTGTAAATTTACACACATTTCTTACCTATTTGAATTCCACCACAGTGCCAAAAAAGTCTACTACCAAGTTTCATTCATTGTTGCTTTGTGCTGTTTTTGCAATGGGAATGATGGAGTGGGAGCTCCAGTACCTACTGCACCCCCCATCATTAAGCTTTCCCAAAAATGTACCCATTCTTCTTACAAACTTCTGTCACAATTAAAGTAACTTACCTGAAGATCAACCCACTGATGGGTGAAAGGTAGAGTTGCTCAGGGGCACATTTTATAGGGAGCGTTCAGCAAACACATCACCATCACCCTCTATATTAGGGCAATAAAGAGCTCATCTGTTAACTGTTTTGACTGTCACTTTCCTGGATGACACAGAATGGGCATGCTGATAGTATCACCCCAACCCCCACCCCCAAAAAACCTTTTGAGTGGTACAATTAAACTTGTGTGAGGAACTGCACTGACCATTTTGGGCTGCATCAGCCACCAGGGTTTTGAAGTACCACTGCTGTATAAGTAACAGCACTATCCTTACAGATCAATGGCAAATACCATTCGATAGAATGTTAGCATACTGCAGGTCTGGCATGGTAGCCTAGCAGTTAGAGTAACAACCTATGAATGAGCTTGGCACATCCAGCAGCCCTGGGTTTGATTCCCACAACCTTTACTTGCATACAGTGTGACTCTGAGCAAGTCATTTTACCTCCTCAGCGCTCCCTGGTCATACTTAAAAACAGGCACTTGTGCATAGTGGGCCTTAACAAAGAAAAAGATGCTATTTTGCCCACAACTGATTTAATTTGTTATCTGACAATAAAATGTTAACTGTGAACCACTGTGTGTGTACCTGTTTTGTATTTAACATTTTTAGGCATTGTTCAGGTTTATGATCATGATCATTTTATTGACCACAGAGCAGCTGGTGACACTGATGGCTTATGCTGTGACATCAAAACAGTCATTATGTCAATAGCTCCTCCAAAAATTCTGCGGGGAAAAAATAAATCCAGCTGTTTACTTTCACGTCCGATATATACAGCTGATTTTGTCTTACAAAGCTTTAATCACATGCCTGTCTATGTAATTGTATCAAATTGCCTCAGTCAGAGCAATATAGTATAAATCGGCAAACAGCACATAAACCACAAAAAGCTGAACTTTTTTTTTAGTTGTCCATTTACTCTACACCCAGTGTTTAACACTATGCAACTGTTATTTCAATTGATACAAACATTTGTGGATAGCTTGCAGGGAATGATAAAGTGCATTAGTACTGTATTGCAGTTTTCATTTTTTTGTTTTGTTTTGTGATCACCAACCAGTCTGCAAGTGATGTGTGTGTGTGTGGGGTGAAGCAAAAAATGAGCTGCCAACTGGCTATGCAGTGATCGATACTGATAAGATGTTAAATGATCTGTCAGCCCATAGGTGTTACAAATTAAGGATTTGCAGTGACACCTATCTGACTTCAACAATACTGTTTACGCAAATTGATGTGGGGAGCAGGATGGGTAGTGGATCAGCTGATTGCTATGCAAATAAAAATGAAGATGAATACCAGATATATCAAATGACACAAATAAAACAAAAGGAATTTGTCAGTAGTTATCACTATACCTTTTATAAATGAGACTGCAACAGTTGCACAGTATCATGAAAATCACTCTATAGGAAGAAATGTGTGACTCTTGTTATCTAAATAAAGCAAAAAAAAAAGAAAAGAAAAGAATCCAAAACAGATCAGTGATAGTGATTTCAAAAGTGCCCTTTGTTTGTAGTGCATAAGATACCTGCTTACATTCAACAGTCACAATATGCTTTGACAGAGTGTGACAGCCTCCAGCATTTGAAATTCAAAGCAGTAACAGTGGCAGTAATGTAACAGCTCAAGCTGCTGGTTTGAAAAGGGTGTGTGGGGTAGAAGAAACTGATTTGGTGAAAAAAAAATGAAATCTGTGTAATATAATACTAATGCACTTTGTCAGGACCTGCAAGGTGCCCACCAGTGCTTCTTCCAACTGATGCGACAGGTATCCAGGGATGAACTCTGGGTATGGAGTAAGTGGAGGGAGAGTTAAAAAAAAAAAAAATCAACGACCTTATTCAGCATCTGTGGTTTAAAGGTGAACAGAAAGTACTGTATTTGCTCAAATCACTGTTATGCTTCAATCAGAAATGCCCCAATTAGAAGAATCACAATATAATTACATTTTTTTGACTTACTGATATTTTGTATTTTGCTCTTTAGAGTTGATCCATAGCCATATCTCGGTATGCCCCTTTTCTCGGCCACTGCTCGCATCATTGCGCCTGCCAGGGGAGTTCGGTGTTGTGACGTAAGTAACTGGAACTCCCCTGGCTGATTGCAGTGATGTTTTGTGCACTTCTGTTTTGTAGTACAAATGCAGCAGTACAGTGTATTGCCCCGGGGTGTAAGCGATGTCGATTAGTGCCCTTTGTATGTGGTCATTACCATAAAACAGCATTTTTAAATTTTTAAACTTGCTGAAAAGTGACACGATTGCCGATCAGTATAGTGGCAGTAATCCTTAACAGTGAACGACGGGCTGCCATAAAATCACTCCCCCACACACATACAGTTATCATCACTTCTTCAAGTAAATCCCACTTCTATTTATGTAGACCAATGAATGCTGTCATTTCCCAGTATGTCCTGGTGCCCTTTTGGAGAATTAAAGTTATGTTATTGGCTCTTACAGTTTTGTTGATACATTTTATTTCAACAATAAATATGTTATTTCACTCATGTTTGGTGTCATTCAATTCTTTGTGGTGGTGTGTGTTTGATGTGTTTTGGAGTGACTAAGTAGTATAAACTTAATTCTTTTTTATTTGTATTACTGTGTGTTAGACGTTTTACTGTGTAGCTCCACTATGCAAAAATTCCTCCAGAAGTGGGAAATCTTTCTTTATGTTCCCTAAGATGAAGAAGCTTAGGGCTGCATGGGTCCGTGCTTGCAGACGAGAGCTGCACTGGGACCCTGGACAATGTGGTGTGCTGTGTGAGGATCATTTTGATCCTACAAATTTTATTACTCTACCTGACATTGCACATCATTGTTGCTACAAGTGACTTGATTTGAAGAAGAGAGTGATACCTAGATGCATTGATGTTCCATCCGGCCCTGCACCCATGAAGAAGCGTAGATCAAAGTTGGCCACAATGCAGTGAATTAATGAGGTATGCAGTCAGGTTATTATTGTCACTACATTGTTCTGTTATTACCTATATGAGTTTGGTTGACTGCTGACTTCAATTGAGAGAGGGGTTATGCGCACATGTTGGTTATATATGTGCCCCCCAACACCCACACACACAGTTTGGTCAGTATGTTCCCAATTGCACAGCAGCGCACCCTGCAGTTGCACACCCCTTCTCATTTCCCCTTTGCAGTGGTCAACATGGTTGTCACGCAGCCGTGTTTGGTTTTGCATCACTGAGTGCAACTGCAGACTGTTACTGTTATTTCATGTATGTGGATCAGTGTTGTAGTTCTGCTTGATGCATCATCATTTATGCATACCAGATGTTTGCATCTGTAACCACACCTCCACCCATACTCCCTTACAGTATGGCATTCCAAACTGCAGTTCTGCGGGATATAACCGGTGATTGCACAACTCTCAACTCTCCCCGAATTTGAAGTCCAGCAACGGTGAAGATGTAAATGATGATGATGATGATCCTGATTGGACACTGATGGATTCAGATATTAAAGATGACTCGGAGGTGGATATCCTGGAGCAGTCTGACAGGTAACTTACCTACCCACACTCAGAATTGAGTATTTTAGGAGTCAAATTCAAATATCTGCTTGGTATTCCTTATTTTTTCTTTTTGCAGCTTTGACAAGCTGGAAAGTAATCCCTCTGCTTGGCCTCAATGAAAGTTCATTGTGTTCGATTCCTGTTTAGCATGCTTACTTGCATTTTGTTCTCTGTGCCTGTCACAGTGCACTGTGACAATAGAAAGATCTGTGGGGTCATTCATTTATGTAGAACGTGTTTGCAGCATGGGATATAAAAGTATACGGGAAAGCCACCCAAGGCATGGAATGTCGCCATTGGGAAACTTAGAGGATGCTGCTTGGATTTTTTTCTGTGGTTTGCTACCACAGCAGACACCATCTCTATTTCTTGCCCTAAAAATTCCTATGATTTGTAGGCATACAGTTATCAACACCCAAAGCTCCTATTTGATCTCAGTGGTGCACCGTGTGAGGCAACAGAGACAAAATGTGACACTTGTGAGTTTGGCTGAAGTGGTGACCCTTGGTAGTGATACCAGCTGTTGCAGCCCTGGCCATAGCGTTAAGTCCGGCAGCTTTAGTCTAATGGATCTGGCAACAAACAAAGTGTTACATGTTGAGCTTGTGCAGGTTCGCACATAGTTTTATTGCAGTAAACATTATATTTTTTTCCCTCTTTTGTTGCTCATTGTCTGTATTTTCGTGTTGTATAATAGAGTAATGAAGTCTGCAATTCCAATGCAATGGAATTGGACGGACTGAAATGCTACATCAATTACCTGGAAGGAAACAGCGTGGACATTGCAACTCTGATCACGGACTGCCAGTCCTCGGTACAGAAGTCCATTAAGGAACAGAGACAGCAGTACAAACACCTTTTTGATGTTTGGCATGTTGCCAAAGGTTATGTGTTGCCATGTGATACTGCTTTGTGTTACTTACACTTACCCTCATAAGTGGTGCTAGCATTACTATAGCCATATTAATTATTGTCTGTTACTGCAATACAGCAAAATATGTTTGTAACCTTTCACAGGTGTTCTGAAGAAGTTAGAGGCTAAGTCAAAGTTACGTACATGTGCAGAGCTCACTCCATGGACACATGGTATTAGCAACCACCTGTATTGGTGTGCAGCATCAAGCAGTGGCAATGGTGAAATGGTCATCAACAAATGGCAAAGTGTTCTGAATCACATCTCAGACATCCATGAAGGTCACAGTGAACTGTTTGAATGCTGTGAACATGGCATTCTTGAAGACCGTGACTGGATTGATCAAGGTACATACATTTTGCGCACTTTGGATTACTGGTGTGTGAAGTGCATTACATTCACTAGCCATAGCATTTCTCATAGAACACGATCATTGGGTCATACTATGGGCAGTGAGGCAAATATTCATGCTTCCATAAGTAAAATTAACTTATCATTTTTGGGTGTACTTCACGTTACTTAAGCAATATTCCACAAGAGGGTGTGGGTGATGCCAGAATGTATATTCTGGTATGGTTTTCTCTCGTAGGCACAGGCCGAGTGAGAAAACACACCAGAAGTGGGAAAATCCTGGCATCACCCACACCCTCTCATGGTATATGGTGGGATTTACCAACTGCGTCCCATGAACAAACCACACCAGGACCAGTAAACCCTACCATTTACCCATCCCATGTTGTGTTACATTGCTTAAATATTTTACAAGGTGTCATTCCCCCCACACCCTACAGTGTCAGGTAGCTTCCCTCTACCCACAGACACGGTTGGGTGGTTGGTGGCCATTAAACTCAAGGGAAAATAATATATTGTTTTACATGGATCAGATTCAGTGTTTAGGGTTGAGTGGGGTTGGGGGTAATACATGACTTTGTGTGTGGTGTGGTGCCACTAGACACCAGGGAAAATTATATATTTTTTAACATGGATCACACTCTGGGTTGTGGTGTGAGCAGGTTAGGGGTAGTAACTGACATTGTGGGGGGGGCATTAGACACCAATTATAGATCGGGGTGGTGTTATGTAGGGATTGTCCATTTGTGAGCTTTACTTGATTAGTGCTATTTAAAGTACAATTGGCATTTAAAAACATCTAAAGCAATTTGAACTCACAAAGGCTGAAATAAGGGTTATTTTGAAACAGTACGCAAAGTGATACACGTGGCTTAAATGCTGACTTAGCATCAATTTCGCACTGTGTAGTAACACTTCACTTCATCACCACTTGTGATTAATCCATGATGGCTGTCATTTCACATGTCAGATATTGTCCGTATGTTGTAGTTTTTATGGGGTGGTGTGTGAAGCATTGTAATATGATACACATCAAAGTCATGTTGAAAAGTAACTTATCCCTATTTCATTAGTTCAGAACTGTAATATAACTGGTGATATTATCACCATCTGTATTCATTTAAGGTGCAAAGGCTCACAAGGAATTGGAGCCTGTCATTTGGAACAAGAGGCTGCTGAAGGACATTGAATGTCTATCTCCCTACGAACCTACTTCAGGCCTTGAATCTTACCACAAAGTAGTAATCTACTTTGCACCAAAGTTTGTCCATTACTTTTATGATGCAATGAAAGCAAGGTAGGGATGTTACAAACATTGAAATGTAATATGTTATATGTTTTATTAACCTATAGTGGTATAAATGTAGTCTGACATTACACAACAACCGTTGTGGCGGTAGTATACAAAGTGGGTCAGTGTAAACAACTGCAGCGGTTTCTGATTCAAACTGTTGTTGTACAGTAGATGGTGCATTGTGTGATGTTCTTCAATTAGAAGAACCGTAGAACTCTAGTAGGGCATACAGTTTGGGGTCTTGTGGGTGTGGGCTGGTGATCTGTGAGGCAGATAATGACTTATTGGGGCAAGCAAGCAACCTTTATTTATATAGCACCTTTCAAAATCAAGACACTGTACATAATATAAAATGAAAGTATAAAACAGATGTCATAATAAATTATTTAAAATCAATCAATTAATTAATCAGGGAAGGTCAAAGAAAATAAATACATTTTCAGCATAGATTTAAAACTACAGATAGTCAGGCATTCTCTTAACCAATGAGGTAGAGAATTCCATAGGGTTGGTGCTGCAAATGAAAAAGCACGCTCTCCAAATGTTTTAAGACAAACCCTGGGAATCTCTAGCACTCCCTCATTGGCAGATCAGAGAGGGCGATTGGGGGAGTAGGGAATCAGGAGATCTTTCAGGTAGTCAGGTCCATGTTCGTGTAGGGCTTTAAAGGTAAGCAAGCCCAACTTGTAAGTGATCCACCACTGAACTGGCAGCCAGTGCAGTTTGTGGAGCACAGGCGTAATATGACTGGTCCTAGAGGTACTAGTCAACAGCCTGGCCACAGCATTCTGCACTAGCTGCAAGCGGTGGTTATCAACCCCAGACAGCCCTAGGTAGAGGACTTTGCAGAAGTCAAGACAGATGGTAATGAAGGCATGGACCAATGTTGGAAGATCATACGGAAGAATCAGGTGTTTCATCCGGGCGATATTCCTCAGATGGTAAAATGAGGATATAACCACAGCTGACACCTGAGACTTCAGAGTCAAGTCTTCATCAAAAATAATACCCAGGTTACGCACTCAATCTGAGGTAATGAGCTGGACACCATCAAGCCATAGGCCCGACACATGCCCAGCCACAAAACCCGCCCCTGGGTGACATGTCGACCTGTCCAGGCACAAAGGACATATACAGCTGAGTAACATCTGCATAGCAGTGCAAACTCAAGCCATATTGCCTGATGATATCTCCCAATGGCAGCATGTACACTACGAACAACATGGGTGCCAATATGGAGCCCTGCGGCACCCCGCAGGACAGGGAGAGGCCATCAGAGGAATACATTCCAATGAACACCCTCTGAGACCTGCCTACGAGGAAAGATTGAAACCATTCGAGAACTGTACCTGACAGTCCGCAAAGGAACTGCAGGGTCTCCAAAAGCATCTCATGGTGCACAGTGTCAAAGGCTGCTCAGAGATCAAGAAGGACCAAGATGATATGAGCCTTTGGATCTCTCACCATTTGGAGGTCATTTAATACCGGAACAAGGGCAGTCTCCATGCTATGCCTCTTCCTGAAACCCAACTGGAGAGCTTCATAGACATTGTGAGTTATTAGGTGATCATCCAGTTGCAGCGCAACCACCCTCTTAATAACTTTCCACACAAATGGCAGGTTAGACACAGGTTGGTAGTTAGCTGGATCGATGGAATCCAAGGATGGTTTTTTAAGGAGTGGTCAAATGGCTGCCTCCTTTAGGGGGTCTGGAAAGATTCCCCTTTCCAAGGATCTCCATACAATTTCAGCTAAGATTGAGCAGATAACATCTACACATCCCAATAAAAGGGAGGTATGGCCCAGATCCAATCTACAACAGGTTGGATGCAGAGTCTGGACAATCTTCACAATGTCCATGAATTCCAGTCTGCTGAAACCCGTCCAGATAGACCAGGTGCTCACTACCTCCCATTGACCTCCGCAACCCCTCATAGAGAGAGCCAGGCTGATTCTGGACCTGATGCTGGCAACCTAATCTGTGAAAAACTGAGCTAGCTCATCACACTTAATTTTTGAAAAAGCTCTTCTGGACTGGAGACAGATTGGACTGCACAATCTGACAACATTTGGAAAAAGTTGAGCTGGTCAGTTCTGTGCAGCAGAAATCTCTCTGGACAGGAACTCTGCCTTCTTACAGGTGATTTCTGATTGATAGCCCTTATAATGTTCCATCAATCTAAGCCTGTCAGCATCCAGGCCGGACTTCTGCCATGCTCTCTCAGCCTTTGACCAACCCACTTCAACTCCTTCAAGGACCCATCATACCAAGGGGACCTTGGGCGAAGAGCGAGTGGTCGAACATGAACAGGAGCAATCAAGTCCAAGGCATCTCCCACTGCCTTATTATAGGCTAGTACGAGGTCCCCTGGACTTGTGCTTTCACCCAGCAATTCTGATAGATCCAGCACCAACTGCTTACAAGCCATCTGGGGTAACTCCCTTTAAAGGGCAGTACCAGACTATCTCCGAAGGGGTAGGTCCATTTGGAGGGGCCCCCGAAACTGAACCCTATGGTGTGATGATCAGACCAACTGACTGGTTCCACCCCCAAGTCAGTGATCTCCATCCCCAGGAGGAACAGTAGATCCAATGAGTGACCTCCTATACAGGTAGAGGAGGTAGCTACCTGTGTAAGGCCCAGCACTGTCATTAGCTGAAGGAGATTTTGACCAAACTGTGAGAGTTCGTCATCGACCGAGACATTGAAGTCCCCAAGAATTATCCATCTGAGAGACTCCAACACCATGTCTACGAAGAAGTCCGCAATCTCCTGCAGGAATACCACCTCATCACCTGGTGGATTGTAAATGAGGAGTATCCTACAGCCTACACCCTCACCCATGAGACATCCAAAGGATCTAGTGGTCACCACTGGAACATCCACAAGGCCCAGTTTGGTCCTAAAGAAGATGGCTACACCCCCACCCCTATGATCCAACCCCGGGCAGTGAATCACTGAGAACCCAGCTGGAACTGCAGAAGCCAATACTGGGCATACATTTTCATCCAGCCAGGTTTCAACAAGATCAGCTATAATGGCTGTCTTGTTTTTGATGGACCTAGCATTACATAACACCACTCGAGTTGGATGAGATGCTGGGGAAGACCTCGACTCCTGACCAGCATCAATGGTTGGGCCCTTGGGTATGGGAACAAGACAGGGATTACCCTTGTCCTGGCACCATTTCACCCAAGGGCATTACCTGGTCCCTACCACACCAATGTTCCTCCCCTTTCAATTTCCCCACAAGGCCTAGTTCTGCCCTTCTTTCTGTGCCTCCTAGTAATCCCAAGGGATTGGCAATGTTTGCAAGTCTCAGTTGATAAAAAGGGGAAGTCAAAGCTGTGCAATTTCCTGAGGCTGGTGGGGGAATACTGCCTGACTGTCTTTTGACCCTCCCTAAACATTCTTAAAACACAAGTCTATCTGCACACACCCAGGAGCCTAACACTCAAAATCACAAATACTAAATAACCAAGAGACAGAATTAACAAAAAACAATAATACACCCTATCAGTCTCTCTTACAGATTGGAGGGCAACTTAAACATAATAATACCCACACTTAACAAATAAATACCACCCACTAACCCCCAAAACACCAAACCCCAAAATCAACAAAAACCCACAAATTACTACGTAAACAACAACAATAAAACAACAGTGGAATGTTAAAGACCAGTCATATAACGCAGAGTGATCACAGTTTGATGTCAATTTAATAGCACTGTCCACTGTATGTAGTGTTAAATTTTTAATGGTTCAAAGGAGCATGCCACAACTCTACAAAATATTTGAAGTAGAAAGTGAGAGCTCTCACCATCCCTTATCAAAATCTTTGTCTGGACAATGTAGCCCTCTCACTGCCACATATTCAGAGTTTTAATTTGTGAATTTAAACCAGAAAGGAGGCCGTCTCACTGCCTCCTAAGTTAGTCATAGTGTTGCACAAATCCAGTAAAATATTCAAAATCAGCCAGTTCATATAATACTTGCAGCATCCAGTGAGTGAGCTCATATCTAGTTTCACTTGGTGAGGTATAGGAGGATCTTCAAAAAACGGGCCAATTTCCCAAGATGGTGATCGTAACTAAGAGCATTAGTCAAGGACTGAGTGAGTTGTGGGTATTGCTGTTGGGTATGTTGCAAAGTGTGGGTACTCAAGCAACAATCAATCAGACTTTCCAGACCATGATGTCAGTGACATTATAATGATGATAAAATGTGTCTTCCACTTTCAGATTACTGCTCAGTGCTCTACATCATAATGAGAACAGCGGACATGCCCAGGTAATTAGTTCTGATGGCAAACCACAGTGGTGGGTAAGCTATCCAAAGTACAAGAAGGGGGACAACATAGTGAAACAAGTGAAGGTGCCATGCACATACACTAAGTACTACAGTACATGAACAGACCACCTGACTTACACATTGTCCATTTATTGTATAATAACTTAGTATACAATAAATGGACAATGTGTAAGTCAGGTGGTCTGTTCATGTACTGTAGTATTATTAATAAGGTATCTAAAGTTTACTGCGTAGGGCCATAACTCAGTATTGTTGTTATAAGCCAGACACACTACCAGTAGTTGATGATGTACCTATTGTGATCTGTTTGTTGTTGCATCTTTGACCACTTCTAATATTCAGGTATTTGAATTGATTATTTTGATGCACTGCATTGACTATATGCTATTTACTTGTTCGTGCCACATGAATACACCATGACCAAGTCATGCATGTGGCTTGTGATACCTCTGATTATGCAGTAATGCATGACACACCTGCACATGGCTCGACCTTATGATGTTGTAATGGCCCTTCAGGAGGGTTGGATGTACTCGGCTATGCTTCATGTGTCAACCCACCAAATCACAGCAATTATAACACTGTAACCCACACCCTGTGATGCTTTATCTATAAAGTGTAAACTTTGGCAGGGATTGATTTATTAAAAAGTTGCATAGAGAAGCACAAGTGCATAGCATAGCAACGCAACCTTGACATGCCTATTATAGTCATGCTATCTTGTGTGACAGCTGAAGAATACAACTGAGCCTGGAGTGGTTTAGTAAGCTGTAACATGAAACACAGAATGTGTGTGTGGTTTATAGTAATGCTCAACACTATTGTGTGGTGATACTGCACCCTTGTACCTAACAACGTATGTTGGTCATGCATTAATGCCTGTTCAACCAATTGTGTATTGCTTCTTTATAGTGTATATAGTGTATAATAGAGCATTGTTCTATATAGAACTCCATCCTTTTCAAAATACTGTTTCACCACAGTTCAAAGTGAAAGGAATGAGATTGTACCCTTCTGTGTTAAAATAGCACTCTAAAATCACTAGATATTGCAGAATTCAGTTTCATTTTGAAAGAGAAAAACCCACAATAGACTAATTTCACATAATACTATACACTATAACAAATACATGATTAGCAACTTTATGCTCAACCAACGTGTTGTGCCACATCGGGGTTCTGATTTGCACGGTCATGTAACAGAGTAGACACACCAGTGGGTGTAGACAGAATGAGAAGCGACCTGCAGAAACTTGAAGAATGGTCAGGGGTTTGGCAGTTGAAATTCAATGCAAAGAAGTGCAAGATAATGCATATGGGGCACAAAACCCTGGCACAATATATCAGTTGGGGATGAGGATATAGCATGCACCAAGCAGGAAAGGATCTGGGGTTATCATCTCTGATGACCCCAAGGTAGGGAAACAGTGACAAGGCAGCAGGTAAAGCGAAATAGGATGCTGGGATGTATAGGCAGGGGCATCACCAGCAGGAAAAGGGAGGTCATAATTCCGCTATACAAGACACTAGTGAGGCCTCACCTGGAGTACAGTGTATAGTTCTGGAGACCATACCTATGTAAGGACATAGACAGGGTAGAAGGTTCAGAGGAGGGCAACAAAGATGGTGCATGGAATGCATCACAAGTCCTATGAAGACAGGTTGAAGAAACTGAACATGTACTCCCTGGAGAGGAGAGGAGAGAGGGGATATGATAGAGACATACAAGTATCTTACAGGGAGGAACAGGGTGCAGGAAAACACTATTTTTAAGCAAAAAAGATGTTCTAGGACTAGAGGGCATGGGATGAAGTTGGAGGGAGGATGATTCAGAGGAAACATGAGAAAGAATTTCTTCACAGAATGGGTGGTGGACAAGTGGAACACCCAGCCAGAGGAAGTGGTGGGGGCTGAAACAATCACAGGATTTAAGAATGCATGGGATAGACAAAAAGGAATTCTGGAGGTCAGGGGTAAGGGGCAACAGACTTCTAGGAAAACAAACTGAACTTACAAGCTCAAATGGGCAGACTGGGTGGGCCATAGGCCCTTATCTGCCGACTCTGTCTATGTATCTATGTATCTACGTCATCTTGAGCTTTGCTCTCAATGTCAGAGGGAATCAGAACCCCTCTGTGGCAGAACTCACTGATTGTGCATAGTTGCCCATCCAGTGTTCTCTATGTAACCCACTACAAGGTCAATTGGGTGTCATTATCTATTAGGTCACGGTCACAGAAGATGCTTGAATTGTTCATCCAGAACATATTACCTTGTTGTAACAGACAATGTTTTTTTGTTTCCTATTAGATGAGACTGTGTTCTCCTCTCATAGCTGTGTGTGTTCAATACTTCATTTCCTTTCTGTATTTCACAGCATACCAACTGGAACTCATGGAAGCAACTTATGATCTGAGAGATCAGTATCCCAGCTATGCCACTGCCAAGTCACTAATTACCAAATACCAGCATACCAAGCCTAATCCGGTAACCAGTAGTTACCCCCAAATGGAAAAGAGTGTGTTGGTAGAGCATCACACAAGTAGATTTCCCAAGAGAAATTAACTTTTTGCAGACTGTCACATAATGTGCGATTCAGGCATTATGAGAAGTCAGACTGTCTCAGTTATAAGAATTGGTAGTGACTGGATAGCCAGGACACTGAACAATATAAAGTATAAAACTGCAGCCCTCCATGCCATACATTGCTGTTTGAGAAAGAGTGTTACAAACTGGCATTTCACTGCCAAAGATATAGAGAATCCACCATGTAGACCACTAGTCTGATCTTGACCCATTTAGCCTGTTCTTGATAGAATACACTATTATTCACTGTTGAGTTAATCTGTGCTTCACTTTACATTAGTCCATAGATTATATCACTTTCATTGGTTTATGATGCCTTACTAAAACAGGCATAGATAAATATTATATTCTGAAAATAAATGAAGCAACATGCAGATATTTCAGCTAGATTGTCAGTATGAAAGTTTATTGTATGTCAACTATAAAACAGTTGTAACAATAGCAAACTATATATGTAATTGTGTCAGAAGCAATTACATTTCTGCATTGTGCATTTAGTAATGCAATTCAATGCTGAGTCAACATTTGTTGTGTCATTTGTTTACTCTGTCTGCACAGTAATAATTTCAGCTGTATGCTTTCTGAAGAATTGATAATTATGAAATTAGAAATGCATCAGTTATATACATATTAATTCATGCAGTGTAGCATGACTGACACGTTAGTCACTGTTTATAACTAATGCCATTAGGCTCAGTAGCTGATGATTACATGCAAGAACAAGTCTGGTATTGAATAACACTTCTTGCCAAGGTTGATTTAGTATTGCCACATTAATGTGGATTGCCCCAATACACTTAATTTAAAGTGAACGCATTGAAAAGACCAATTTAAGACATTATACATTCAGTTCTCTTTATCAGTAGTTGATTTGTTACATATTAAATGTGGTACTGAATTGTTTAAAGTTATGAAAACTTGTTAAATGTTGTACAGACAACTGTTGCTCTGAAAACCAGACAGACAATGCTAACTAATAAGTACAGTATAGTCTGGCAGTATATCTTTTCAGTTGTAAGTATTTTTACTTCTCTTTTACTAGAGAATGACTGGTAAATCATTGTACTATGTCCTGTACAGTAAACAATGTAGTACCATAAAGGGTATTTACAGTTTATGTTCAAGCACATGATAAACTACTGCTCATTAGAGTCATTATTTATAAAGATTGGTAGATGGACTGTACATCAGTCAACTTTTCATTGTAAAATAAGTTCATTGTTATATCAAAAAACTAGCTGTGTATAACTAATAATATTATTTTTCATGTTATGTTTACGTGTATGTGTCAATATCAGTATCATATGCTGTAAAAAATACATTTACATATATTAATATATATATAAGTAAGCAATAAACTCATTCCAGGGTGTGCAGTCACTGGTGATTAATCAACACACCAGGTGTGTTGAGAGGCATGAGACTGCAGGCTGAGTATCCTCACAGCATACAGGGTGTTGAGTAATACCAAATAACCACACACCCTGGAATGGGTTAATGCACTTTTAGAAAATGGCCAAAATGGATTCTAGATCCTGATTGGCTGAAAGTACCTTCAACCTGGGCATCTATTTTTCAATAGATGCCCAGTAAAAAACAAATGCCAGTCCAAGTGGCACCTCACTTTGTAGCATTCCATAGTGGTACCCAGCCTGCTTTTTAATTGGCTGTAGGCACCGAAGAAAATTTGAAGTTGCTGCCTTCTTTTCCTCTTGCTTAGCAAGGGGTAGTCGTCTCCCCCACTGAAAGCAAACCCAAATAGTATTTACTCCCAGCTGTTCAGTATTTAGACAAAAAACACTTCTTATGTTACTGTTCTACATGTTCTCAGAGCTGGCAAAAATTGTAAAAACAGTCATATATTTATTAGTTTGCTGTCGGACTGCGAGTCCCTTCATTGTTTCTCCCAACCATGGTCATAAGCACCTCAGTGAGGTAAAAAAAAACAACTGTCAGTTCCCAGCTTCAACCCAGCTACATACAAATTGTCCCAACAACAGTATTAATTATTCTGCATAAAATGAAAGAGCCTACTTGTTTCCTCACTGTTCAAACATGAGTTGGCTTCCCGATCAACTTCCCTGTTCCCTGCATGATCGCGAATAAGAAACCATGACACTATCGCTCTACCGTTAAGCTACTCGCAACTGTTGTTTGCCCCAAAATAGCCATCTCCCACAAACAATTGTCGCTCTCACAGTGCACTTCCTGTTTTTACCCAGGGTAGCACGTATAGTAACACCCCTATCCCACAGCCACTGACCGACCGCTCATACATCTCCGTTAGAGAGAGAGAGAGAGAGAGAGAGAGAGAGAGACAGACAGAGGGAGCTCCCCCTCCCACCTCCAGAGAGCGCAACTCACCTGATCATTCTGTGACTAAAACAGCAACTGGTCTCAAACTGCTTCTTTTACCACTAGTGGGCTGGAGAGGTAAAAAAAAAAAGCATAATGAAAGTCAGGTAAACAGGCAACATTCTTATCATGCTCCCCCCCCACTCTGTTTGTGACAGCCATGCAGTCAGCAGAGGGATTGTCCCAGGATCAAGATATTTGAAGGTACTGAATATTTTTAAAACATTGCCATTGTCATCCCAGGATCAAGATATTTGAAGGTACGGAATATTTTGAAAACATTGCCATTGTCCAACTCAGAATTAATAAATTTTTTTAAACTTTTTATTAGGTATACAAATACATCAGGGACTGTCCCAATAAAAAAACAACACTGTAATTCAGCCGGAGGAACTATTTTATTACAAAATAAGAGTTTTTACATGTAAACAATTATTTTTTAAAACATACTCTACAAAATACAGTCGCCCACTTTCTAAGCATAATAATACCCTGCAGGGTGGGTGGTATTGAGCTATACCAGACCTTCCAGGAGCTATAAGGCCCTCCGCCTACAGCATCGGGCCTCATTACGCCCCTGGGCGGTCCAGTATAGCTCAATACAGCCCACCCTGTTGTGTATTATTGCTTGCATAACATGGGCAAAATGTGGATGGAAATGGACAAAAACGTATAATAGCAGGTACAAAATGTGGGAACTATTTAATGTTCTTCCACTATTTATGGTCACAGTACCACACTGTTCTGTGTTCTTCAACAGAAAACATAGTTCTAGAAACACAAGTCTGTGGTAAACATGCCTAGAAAACATAATCAAGAAGTGGCATGAACTGTGACTCTCCCTGAACTTAATCATCCTGGTGTGCTTCAGGCACCTGTGGTGCTCTCTCGCTTAGCGAGACATTTACATGGCTGCCACTTAGGAATGCACTCACCCAGAACAGAACAAGTGTGGCTGTGCCCCATTATCTGGAACGTGTGCCTGAGCACCAGAAACAGTGCGTTATTTAAGAAATTAATGTCTGGTCACATGGTGGCTGTCTGCCAATCTCCTGACCGTATCTTGGGTGCCCATGTTATAAATATATATTTTAACATGGGCAGTTAGGTTGCTGTTATCTGATTGGGAGACAGGCACCATGTCACTGATTAATCTCTGTTACCCGCAAAGTGTGTGGTGAATGTGTCCCAGAGATAGAAATGAAGGAGCATCCAAACTTGTTATTGCAAATTCACAATCAGCATGGAAGGACGCTATTTATTTGTCCTAGCAAGCAAGTCAGTGCAGGTCAAAGAAAACACTGTACTGTGTCTCTTGCAGAATGACATGGCATACCAATATGTACATTATTGGACCAAGAAGGGCACCAGCAAGTAGTGTACCACAACCACAGTGCGAACGACATACAGTGCTGATAAACCAGCAGTGCATTTCTACCCAACCAGCAATCAGACCACCATTCTCATGGTAGATCCATCATCCCATGCATTTTGTGAGATGATATGCACAGTAATGGGGAATAGTACTTTATCTATGATTCACCGAGAGACACAGTACAGCGTGTTCTCTCATCCGCACTCACCGTGTCTCACTTGCCGATACAATTAATGGCTGCAGTCCTCATTGATTATAAGTGTGGAATAACAAGTTTGGACAGCTGGTTGATTTGCTTCTGTGGGATCCGTTCACCATGTAATGTGTTGATAAGAGAAAAACTTGTTGGAGTAGCTACACCTACTGGCATACATCGCCAGCCATCCCCAGATTACCCAAATAGTACACAGTGGTGTGATACCCCACACTGGAGAGTGTCAGCATTACCAGAACAGGAGTGTCACTATGTGATATCTGTCACAACACTGGAAAAGTTGCCGCATGCCTCCGTAGTGAGACAGCAATGCTGCAGTACTTGTGAGGAATAGTGGGCAGTGGCATGTGTAATGCCTGCAGCTATATTTCTACTAATGTCAATTCAGGTCACACACCCCCCACCCATACAGTGGTCAAGTTTCACCACTTCCTCTAGTACACAGCCACTTTGGAAACAGAGAATGGCAGTGTTAGCTAGGTCAAGGGTCAGTAAAGATAAAGTACAGCAACATTTATATACCAATGAACACTGGTCACTGTATTTCTGCCCATTCTGCTACCAGTCAGCTTGTGTGTTTCAGCACCAAGACTTTGTGTCACAGTACATGAAGAACTATATATTTTGTGGCAGGACACACAACACTCTGTGGCACTTCAACAATCAATGGTGGATTGACACAAAACAAAATTCCAGTGTTTAATACATGTTCCGCCAGTGTTCTTTCTGCATTTGTCTCCACATGTTGCCCATGTTATAAGTGCAATAACCCACTCCAGGGTGTGCAGTTACTAGGGATTAATCAACACCACGGGTGCTGTGAGGACACTCGGCCTGCGGCCTCATGCCTCACAACGCACCTGGGGGGGTTAATCCCCAAGAACCGCACACTCTGGAGTGGGTTATTGCTTACTCAATACAGGCTACAGGTGTGTTGTGATGCACATGGACTTCCCACATTAACTTCAACAACCGTGGAATTGCATTAATGCTGGGTATACCTATGGCACTGGAGTTAACACTAAAAAAAGTAATAAGAAGTTACAATTCAATAAAAACATCACAGTGCATATCTACACAATAGTTTGGATCAATAGCTATTCTCTAAATTAGAACATGAATTACACTGACATTTGTATTGTATTTGTACATCTTATCTTTTGATGACTATTGAATTAGTGCACTAACTTACTACAAGGTCATAGTTATACCTGCCATTACTGCACTGGATGAAAACAGTAGAGAAAGCAGTCATGCATCAGAACTCACAGGTTGCATGCATTACTACCCAGAACAACCATGATCAAAGATGGACATAGAAGTGACATATCAGAAAAATGTATAAAACATAGCTGAATAACACTGAAAAAACATCCAATATACAGCACAGCATAATGAACTGTATAACAATTTGTATAACATGAACGTCTACCAGTTCAAATAAAAACATTTAATACTGAATTGTTGTCAAAATTACCCTTTCAATGTAAACTAGACATGTACTGTTGTTACAGTAGATCATCCAAAGTCAGCTGCAGATACTTAAATCCACAATATTATTCTGAAGGAAATGCATTACGTACTTTTTTGACAACACATGATGGAAGAACTTTCCTAATGCATCTTCCAAGCTTCCAAAATATCCATTGTACAAATCGCCTGTATGCCACATATCGGTACTGCTTGTAAAAGGAAGAAAAAGACAATCAGTACAAAACACAATCGAAAAAGCAACCTATGATTTGAGAAAATGACTGATACCAATGTCAGCTAGTTACAATATCATCAGGAAAAAGGCAACTAGAAATTCAGGATCCAGTACTGTGTTGACAAACAAACAACAGTGGATCACACACAAAAGAACAAAGCAATATAAAGGAATATCTATGTGTTTTCTTCCATATATATGTAAGCTGACTGATGCAGTGTAACAGAAGTTAGTGGAAGCACATGCTAGGAATATCAACAGAATCCAACAACAGCACTGCCTACCACAGCTAACAGTACTCACAAAGCATCATGATGGTGAAAAATTAGTTTTGGGTGATTACTTACAACCACAGTACTGTGTGTTGCACTTCGACAACACATTCATGATACTGCCAGGTAGCCATCACATGTCGGCAGTGTAAGCAAATAGTAAGAAACTGGTAGTGGTAGGAGAGCATATAATGTGCAGAGGACAGTTGTCCTCTACCATGGAAGGTTGATGGGTATCAGAGGCAGCCATGTGACTGACACCTAGCGTAGGCTTGGTGTTGTCATGCCTGTCCCCATATAGTTTGGCATGGAGGTGTATCAGCCAGTGTTCAGACTATGTTTGGACAGTTATGTGGCACAGCAACTGTCATCACTGAATGCTACATCATCCAAACAAATGCGGAGAAATGTAGGATAGTGAGAAGCGCCTTGATGGCCATCAGACACAACGCACTGTGTACAGAGGTCATCATCTGTACTTGATCTGATCCTACTGTGTGTGAGTTCTGAAGGATGCATACCACCATGCCAGGGTGGGGGAAGCCATGATGGTAGCAAGGTTATTGATCATATAAGGAAGATGACACGAGAAGATCGGTGGCTGGATGAATGGTTGCCACAATGAAAAAGTCAACCAGAGTCCATGGGAGAAACTTTAGATAAGCAACAACAAAAATAAATACAACTCAATGCACTAACCAAACAAAAAAAGCAGTGGTACGTCAACCCTATGTAGCATACAGAACATGGCCAACATCGTTGAAAAATGGTGACGATCACAGCATACCAACAGCCATTGACACCAGTGTCATTAATATTTATTTATATCAAAACAAAATTGATACAGATCACCTATGTCAGAAGGAAACTTAATGAACATCAGAATTACTTAACTCATGGATAGTGAAGTTGTTACTCTGAGGACCAACCTCATAGATGAATTCGTAATACGGAGTTTCCGATGAATCACGGTCCAGGCACGTGCTGTAAAACCTGATTGTCAGGGTGATACAATCGTGCTCTGTGCCATCTAGTCATCTCATAATTTGAGGGTAGTAATGAAAACAGATGTTCTCTACCCTGGTTGGTATTGGATTGCAATTGGAGTAGGAACACCTATAAAATATGTTCACGAAATACAGACTATCAAAAAAACTGATATGACTATATATGTGATACTAAATGTAGGTGATGAAATTAGTTTTCACCTAAATGGTGGTAACTGCAGTTGAAAGTGTCACATAGTGTTTAGGAGCTGTACACATTAATTAATAAACAATCAGTAGCACATGCTCAGGAACAAGCACTGTAGGACAGTAAGGTTGTGTGAGGTGGGGTGGGGGTGGTTGGTGTAGGGTGTGAGCATGAAGCTGGTGGTGGCACACCCACCAATAAGCTACACCCTAGATGTTGTGGCTGATAGCCATCCTCAACGCTTATCAGGCACATGGTGGCACCTTAATTGTACAGACAATGGGTAGTTTGCTGGCGGCATGCCAATTCCTACCATGTAGCAGTCTCATGCACCAGACACAAGGACAACATATATGCAGTTGTCCATATGTCGATTACAGAGGAAATGGTAAGAGCACCCACAAAAATCAGAGAGCACAGGACTTTGATGAAAAAATGAAGTCCTTTTATTTAAATACAAAACTGCATATTACATGTGCACAAAGTCCCAAAAATAAGTGGTAAGAGCTGTACCAAGAGTAACGTTTCCCCTGACCGCTGTCAGGCATCATCAGAGTGAATCAAAAACATCACAACAGTGCCTCCATATAAATAGTGATTAAATTACATGTTACTAATTAATTCTAACCAATCGTAAACTAAAAACAATTTAGTTTTATTACTAAAAGCAGTTTTCAATAAACAACTCTAGTAACCATTAATTCAAACTTGAAATAGCAGCAAGGTTTGTGTGGAACTTTAAACTGCACATTTCCTGTGCTTCATATGTCGATTACGACTATATTCATCATATGACCATCTTCATCACTGTGATAGTTGTGCCATGAACATGTCAGAGCAACATGATGTAAATGGGCTTGACATCAGCGAACTAAACACTGTGTGACAAAACAATAGAGACGCCACTATGTGCCATCAAAGCAACAGGGATGACTGTCAGCAACACCATGTACAGTATAGCTTATTGGTTGGTACTACATGTGCCACAAACCATGCACTCCCAACATCACCAAACCCCCATACAACACTTGTGCCATTGCAATAGTTGCAAAAACAGAATGATGAATGATGAGGGGAAACAACTTGTGGTGGATGGAGCACCCACCAGTAAGATATACTGTACATGCTGTGGCTGATAAGTTATCCTCCTCTATAGTATGTTAAATAGTGCAACCTCAATTTTATAGTCAAACAATGGGTAGTTTGCTGGTGCTATGTCTATTCACACCATGTGGCACTCTCATGTACCAGACACAATGACCAAATCTATACAGTTGTGCACACGTTGATCATGACTATATCCAAAATATGCCCATCTGCTATGCTGTGTCCATAATGCAAGGAAAACGTCAGTGCCACATGAGGCGAACAAGCCTTCAAGCATCGAACTACTACTTGTCTTAATAAACAACTGATATGCCAATATGTGATGGCAAAACGACAAGGACGACTAGCAGCAACAACATGTACAGTATATCTTACTGGTGTGGGCTCCATCGACCACAAGCCATGTGATACCAACCTCAGCAAACCCCAGGTCTACACTGGTGTCATAAGAATAGTTGAAAAACAGAAGTATGAATGATGAGGGCAAACAGCTTGTGATGGATGGAGCACCCACCAATGAGTCATACCATAGATGCTGTGGCTGATAGTGGTCCTCAACACTTATCCAGCACATATGGCACCTGAATTGTACAGACAATGGGTAGTTTGCTGGTGCTATGCCAGTTCACACCATGTAGCAGTCTTGTGAATCAGACACAAGGACCACATTTATGCAGTCGCGCATATGTTGATTATGACTATATTCAACATATGACCATCTGCATCAATGCAACATTTATGCAGTGAACATGTCAGTGCAACATGATATAAATAGTCCTGACATCAGCAAACTAAACACTGTGTGACAAAACAATTGAGATGCCACTAGGTGCTGTCAAAGCAACGAGGATGACTATCAGCAACACCATGTACAATACAGCTTATTAGCTGGTACTACATCCACCACAAACCACCCACTCCCAACATCACCAAACACCAATACAGCACTTGTGTTGTAACAATACTTGCAAAAACAGAATTATGAACTTTGAGGGGAAAGAACTTGTGGTGGTGGAGCACCCACCAATAAGCTATACCATGGATGTTGTGAGTGATAGTCATCCTCAGTGCTTATCCAGCACATAGTGGCACCTCAATTGTACAGACAATGGGTAGTTTGCTGGTGATATGCCAGTTCACATCATGTAGCAGTCTTGTACACCAGACACAAGGACCGCATATATGCAGTTGTGCATATGTCGATTACGACTATATTCAATATATGTACATCTGCATCACTGCGACAGTTATGACTGGAACATGTCACTGCAACATGATGTGAAGGCACCCAACATTGACTAACTAACTAAACACTGTGTGACAAAACAATCGTGAAGTTGCAGGTACTGTAACAGACAAAGCAGTCATAATAATAATAATAATAAACTTTATTTATAATGCACCTTTCAAAATCAAGGCACAGTACACAGTTAAAATAATTTCACAATACTACATCATTATAAAACATCCCTACTATTACTATCTGTCAACTTCAACACCATCTCCATACACCTTATTCCATAAGTACATTTTCAATGCTTGTTTAAAGGCCCCCACAGTCATGCACTCCCTAATCCAACGGGGTAGAGAATTCCAGAGGGTTGGTGCCACAAACATAAAAGCCCTGGCCCCAGAAGATTTTAAAAACACCCTCAGAATCTCCAGCAACCCCTCGTTGGTCGAGCAGAGCGGTCGCTCCGGGAGGTAAGGAACCAGGAGCTCTTTCAGGTAGTCAGGGCCCAGTCCGTGTAGGGCTTTATAAGTCAGTAATCTGACTTTAAAGGTGATCCGCCACTGAACAGTCAGCCAGTGCAGCTACCGCAGCACCGGGGTAATGTGGGAAGATCGAGGAGTCCCCATCAACAGCTGGGCTGCGGAATTCTGCACCAGCTGCAAGTGGCGGATATCAACCTCTGGAAGCCCAAAGTAAAGGGAGTTGCAGTAATCCAAACTCGAGGTCACAAAGGCATGGATCAATGTAGGCAGATCCCCGGATGGAGCAAGGTGCTTGATCCTAGCGATGTTCCTCAGGTAGTAAAAGGATAGCTTAATGACAGCCAACACCTGTAAACGTAATGTCAGCCCATCATCAAGAATCACCCCTAGGTCATGCACCTGTTCAGAGATAGGAAGCTCGACATCCTCAAGGAATAAACCTAAGGACTGATTTGCTCCCAACCCCCTTATCTGGTGACCCGGATCCACAACCATCACCTCTGTCTTCCCAGGATTCAAATTCAACCAGCTGGACCTCATTCAACCTTGGATTTCGCTAAGGCAGTTATTAAACACTGAGAGTGCTCCATCCTGGTCTGGTGCAAAAGACAGGTAGAGCTGAGTATCATCAACATAACAATGAAACTTCAGCCCATACTGTCTTACAATGTCTCCGAGGGGAAGCATATACATCGCAAACAACATGGGAGACAGCACTGAGCCCTGAGGCACCCCACAAGACAGAGGGATGGGGTCAGAGGAAAAAAAACCTGACACCACCCTCTGAGTTCTGCTAGTGAGGAATGAAGTGAACCATCTGTGGACCAGACCAGAAAGCCCACAGATGAATCTCAGGTGCTCAAGCAGAACCCCATGGTCAACGGTGTCAAATGCTGATGACAGATCAAGCAGAACCAAAATGGACTGTTTTTTCTGGTCTTTCGCCATCAGGAGATCATTGAGCACCCGAACCAGCGCAGTCTCGGTACTGTGCCTCTTTTGAAAACCAGATTGGAGAGGTTCGTAGATGCTATGGATGGTCAGATAGTTCTCCAACTGAGCAGCCACTACTTTCTCAATCACCTTCCTCACAAAGGGAAGGTTAGAGATTGGCCTGTAGTTAGCAAGAGACTCTGGGTCCAAAGAAGCCTTCTTCAACAATGGTGTCACTGCTGCCTCCTTCAGGGAGCAGGGGTACTCACCAGAGTCAAGAGAGTACCAGACTATCTGCACCAGAACTGGGGCAATAACATCTCCACAGCCCATTATCAGGGCTGTAGGGCCCGGATCTAAACTACAGCATGTAGAGCGCATACCCAGGACAATCCTCATAGCATCCACGATTTCTGACCATTCAAAGGAACTCCAGGAAAAAAGAGGGATAGTGACCAAGTGCTGATCCACAGCAACTCCCATAGAGAGTGCTGCATGGGTCTCTACCCTGACGTTGGCCACCTTATCCGCAAAGAACCAAGCAAGCTCATCACACTGCAATTGTGGAAAGGCTCTACGAACCTGTAGACAGGATGGGTTGCACAACCTGTCCACGGTTCTAAAGAGTTGAGCTGGTCGATTCTGAGCGGCGGCAATTTCCCATGACAGGAAAACTGCCTTCTTACAGGAAATTACTGACTGATAGAGCCGATAATGCTCTAGCGGTCTAAGATGGTCAGCATCTGAGCCGGATTTCCACCAGCACCACTCTAACCTGCGTCCTAGTCACCGCATCTCCCTCAAGTCCCCATCAAACCATGGAGACCGAGGGCGAAGGGAGAGAGGATGCACACGGACTGGAGCAATGGAATCCAGTGCTGAGGTAATGGCCTTATTATATGCCAGAACCAAAACCTCCGGATCCAAGCTCGCCACTGGAAATTCTGATAGATCAAGCACCGCAGTTAGACCATCGGGAGTCACATCCCGTAAAGGGTGGTACTTGACCATCTCTACAGGGGCTGGCCTATGAAGAGAGGTGCAAAATTTGAATCGCACAGTGTAATGGTCCGACCATCCGACGGGTTCCACCCCCAGGTCAGAGGCCTCCATCCCCAGGAGGAAGACCAGGTCAAGGGAATGGCCATATTTATGAGTGGGAGAGGTAACCACCTGTGTGAGTCCCAATTAGTTCATCAATTAGAGGAAGTACTGACCAAATTGCGAGAGTTCGTCATCAATCCAGGCATTGAAGTTACCCAGGACCATCAGCTTGGGTGACTCATACACCAGGTCAACCACAAAGTCTGCCACTTCCTTAAGGAATAGCTTCTTGTCCCCCGGTGGACGATAGACAAGAGCCAACCTATAGCCCCCTCCTGCCACTATGACACATTCGAATGATCTGGTCTCCTCAGCTGGGACACTTGTGAGATCCAATTCGGTCTTGAAACAGACCGCAAACCCCAACCCCCCGCGGTCCAATCTCAGTCGGTATATCACTGAATACCTGGCAGGAACTGCCGCCTCAAGTACGGGGCCAGAATTACCATCCAGCCAGGTTTCAGTGATGCAAGCTGGATCCACTGTACCCACCAAGTCTGTAACAATAGCAGTCTTGTTCACAACAGATCTGGCATTGCATAACACCACCCGGGTTGGACAGGACTCCAGGGTTGCCCCAGCCACCTGCCCACCATTAATGGTGGTGCCCTTGGATATGGAGACCAAACAAGGAGGTCCACGGTCTAGACTCCAGTTCGCCCCGGGGTGTCTTCTGGGCTTAACCACCCCAATGCGAATGCCCCCCTCTTCTACCCTCAGCTCTTCACACCCCCCGCCCCACCCTCCTGTGGGCAATATCCAGAGCCTGGCAGCGTTGATAGATAGAAAAAAAGCAATGGTGGGGAAAAAAGGGGCGGAGGGCATGAAGAGAGGGGGATGAATAGTGCATGACCTGGGGGGTGGGACAATGATACATACCCCAGACCTCAAACATGGCTCAAGAAGAGTCAATACACTTCTACTCTAGCTTGTAGACACCTATATATAAAAACCAAATCCAAAATAATAAAATAATAAATAAAACTAAAAAAACTAAACAGAAAGTTAAGTTAGGTCATCATTAGAAATTGCTTTCAGAGAAAAAGGAAAAAACAAAACTATATCCACATAAATGAATATCCCTCCTCTCACAAGGTATACTCATTAATGTAACATAAAATAAAAATCACAGTGTAAAATAAAAATTAAAAAAGACACGCATGACCACATGACCAAATAACTTTGTTGATGCATCAGAATTGATTGCATGCAGTCTCCAAAGATTTCAGTACTGAAAAAACACCATGCTTGAAGACAGAAATAGTGCATTTTGAACACTAACAGAGATTTGTGTGTGTGTAACTATGCACAGAACAGAACACCTTGTTCTGTCCCTATTGGATTACACAGATTTTCTGTATAGTCAGGGACCTGCAGGTACCCTAGCCAAACTCGAAACGCTTTGTCACAGAGCCATAAGATTTATCATGGGTCTTTCTTACTCACCTCGCCACTATGCATTGTACACGGCAGTGGGATGGTCATCCTTTGCTTACAGATGGCCAAAAAATGCTGCAGTTTGGACATACAAAGCTATCTCACATAAACTGCCCCAGTATATCTCTGTCTGTTTACCTTTGTGCACTCTAGGGAAGTATGCCCTGAGAAGCACCTCATATATCTGCCTTTATGTTTACAAAGCAAAATTTCACATTGGCAGAGCAGCCATCAGCTTTGTGCTCCCTCAACTGTGGAACAAGCTGCCAAAAAGTTAGAAATTAACTTACCCCATCAGCCTAGCAGCTTTTAAATCTCTCTATATCTACATCATAATGAGGAGTCCTGTGCCTGTCTACCCTAAATAGTGACTCCTATAAGTCCGTGCACACTCTAATTCCTACTGTTAAAAGACTGATCACATCTATAATCGACTCTTCCCTCTCCCCTTTTTCTACCCCCATATCTGTCCCTTCCACATTCCTTTGACCCTGATTCCCTCTCTAAATTCCCCATACCGTATCACTATATATCTTTTTATATTAGGTTTTATTTGTGTTCGGTGCACCTGATATATGTATTTTTCTTTACTTATATGAAAAATTGTGTCCTACCCAACACTAGCTGTATCTTCTGTTCCAAACATATACTACTGTCAATGCTACCTGCTGATACTTTGTATATACTGTATTATTGTATCTCACTTTATTTTTATTATTATTTTCTTGTGTGTTGCGTCCGATGTATATTGTCCCTTGTTCCTTGTTGACAAACCCAGGTCCACCTCGAAAATGAGCTTGCTCAACGGTGATCACCTGGTTAAATAAAGACTTTGATTGATTGATTGACAGTAATTGTACACTTAGTCCTGCAATCAGTATGCAGTCAGCTGCACGATGATTATATCATGTATTGATGTACATGTTTCAGCTCCTAACATATGGTGAAATCAAGTTCATTATAACCTGCCTGATGAGACAGATGTGATTTCAAGACAGTGTGTTAGCACTGCAAGACATAGTGATACTAGTTTGTATTCATGCAGTGACAGGACACCTTATGCAAATAACATTTATCTGATAAGGTAGATTACAAGAACCTTGATTGGACCATATGTTAGGAGCAAAAAATAGTAAAATGCTGAATAAACAATGGGTTTCAATTATGCAGACCAGCAGCAGGAGCATATATTTATCACTTTCATTGCATACATACCAGTTATGCACATTAAACATATACCATAGTTGTACATTGATAATCACAATAAAGACACATACCATACACTGTCACAGCCTCTGTGCATGGAGGAGGCGTGGACAGGAGGGAGAAACAAAGTTGAGGGCAACTTGCACCACAATATCAATGTAATCTGCACAGCCAAACACCAGAAAACAATGTGTGGTCACTGATATGCACAGTAAGGACACAAACTATAAATTGTGCCAGCATTTATGCATGAGGGAGGGTGGGGTACAGAATATAGTTGAGTGCAACCAGCGCTACAGAATTAATTTAATGTGCATAGCCAAACACCAAAAAACAATGTGTGGTCATTTATATGTACAGTAAGCACACATATACCACACACTGTGCCAGAATCTATGTATGGATGTGGGGGGCAGGGGAACACAGTCAATGGCAACTTGCACCACACTATTACTTTAATGTGCACAGTAAGCACACATACCATGTACTGTGCCAGCATTTATGCTTGAGGGGTGTGGGGGGGGCCCAGTCGGGTGCAACTAGCACCACAGTATTAATTTAATCTGCACAGCAAAACAAATATCAGCATACACAGTAGACACACATACCATACACTGTGCCAGCATCTATGCGTGTGGGGTGGGTGGGGGGGGAAATGGAAAGAAACAAACTAGGGTGCAACTTGGACCACAATAATGTGCACCGCAAAATAATAAAGTAATATGTAGTCACTAATATGCACAGTAAGGACACATACCATACACTATGCCAGCATCTATGCATGGGGGGGAGTGAAGAGGCACACAGTCGGGTACAACTTGCCCCACATCACACTACCTAAAAACAAAGTTTGGTCACTTGTATGCACAGTAAGCATACATAACATACAATGTGCAAGCATCGATGCGTTGGTGGTTGGGGGTGGGAGGGCAGAGGAACATAGTCTGGCGTAACTTACACCATGCTACTAATTTGATGTGCACTGCTAAATAAGACTCAACAAAGCATGGTCATCAATAGATATCCATACGGTGTTTCAACCGTAGAGATACAACAGATATAACCACCATCACAAAAGGGTGTAAAACAAACATGGTACTTGTACCATAGCTCCACTGGGTAGAATCCTTCACTAATTTGCTGTTCTTTAGATTCCTCCAACTCGATGCTCTCATTAACAACAGCTACAGCAGCCATACTTCGGAACAGCTTGAACCTGTAAGGGACAACTTGTCCACGGTTAGAATACATTTCAGAGTCTGAATCACTACTGTCACTGTAGGTAGCCATTTCGGTCTGCTCACTATAGAGAACTGCAGTTGTTTCCTTCCAGTTAGAAACGGCATCATGCAAGGCACATACTGACTTCCTGAAACAGAAAAAAAATCCCTCACAGGAGACACGATTAGACATGTGTGGAGTGCCGAGATATAAAACATTTAATTTAATTTAATTTAAACAAATCCAGCAATCTGAGGGATATTTTTATATATCAAATGCACAGTGGAGAGTGGACAACATTGGGACAATTGAAAATGTGCCTACAAAACGAGTAGGTTTTTCCATTCACCTTGAAGTGCTGCCTGCTGAATTACACTATACTGCTCTCACCAAGACAATTTCCTACAATTACATTCACAGGCATGTAAAGGCAGCTTTGTAAGACACATCTACCATATATCGAGCAGGAAAGTAAGCAGCTTAATTTGATTTTTTCACGGGGACGTTTTGGAGAAGCTATTGACATAATGACTGTTGCATTGTCATCGCATGAGCCATCAGCATGGGTGATCAGCTGTGTGGTCAGTAAAATGATTAGGAACATAACAATGAAAAACACTTTTTCCTTTTTTGCAGTTAAAGATTTTTATTTTAAGATAATATGTACTTGTTGTACAGGATACAAAATCAATGGGCTGTGCAGGAGGCATGCAACCCAGCTATTGAACATTGATATATTAATTCTTATGTCTCTACTTCCTGTATATATTCAGAGCAAACTCTTATCACCTTAGGCTTCAAACATCTGCCTTGTTACATGAGGAGGATAAGGAGGCTCAAACACGGAAAAATGAAATTCATATTTCTCTAAAATTGAGATAATGAAAAACACTTTAAAAAAAGGATTATGAATAAATAGACATGCACACATTAGTCCACAGTTAAAACTGTGTTGTAAAATAACAAAAGACAAGTTAAGAAGCAAAACGTGATCCTACAAAACATGAAATAGGATCCTGTTTTGCCTCATAACTGTCTTATTTTGTTTTACAACACAGTTTTAACTGTGAACCATTGGGTGCATGCCTATTTATTTATATTACTTTTTAAAGCATTATGTTCCCAATCAGATTCAATGTTTAATACTTTACACCAGCAATTATATAAAATAATGTGTGGGGTGCAACAATATTCATTTTTTTAATACGCACCCTTCGTGTGTAATACCATCACAAACAACTAGCGCTTCACACTCTTGGTTTATGTGGTATTTCACACCTGGAGTGTGTAAACAAAAACAAAAAAAATAGAATCTGCACCTGCTATTTTTAAGTGCTACGGTCAGGGCCCCTACTTTTCTGCGGCACAATGGGACCAAGTTCTGCGGCAAGACTACTATTTGCCGCAGAACTTCTGCGACGGTGGTTTGTAATTTATGTGGAAGTTCTGCGGCACTAACAAACTACCACATCACAGTGACAGCTTGTCATCCTGACTTCACTTTCATGGCAGTTTTTATAGCAGTCAGGATGGTGGAAAGCACAGTAACACTAGTTTAAAAAATAACAGAATTGTAAAAATAATTTTATGCCTAAAAAGGCAAAACAAATGTCTCTCCCTTAAGGTCCTAGCCTGTTAAATAAATGACATATGCAGAGGGGATCTTATGTGATAAATAAGGTATTTCTATATGCATGCTGTCTATCCCACTAATGAGGTTTCCACTGTCTATCACTTACATATTTGTATGTGCTTTCTACACCACTCATGAGCTTCCCACTGTGTATCACTTATATATTTATATGCAATCTGTAACATACATACAAATGTGTGTGTGTGTGTGTGGTGAGAGAGACAGAGATACTGTGTGTGTGTGTGTGTGTGTCTGTGTGTGTGTGTACACATACATATATATATATTTTAATTTCCATGAACTTGCATCCTCATTCATATAGGTCCCATTAGAAATGGAATACAAGAGTTATTGCAAAACTCATTTTTGATGTCAACCTGCTTTCCCTGATACACTGCGTAACACCATCAGGCCATGACATGCATGTGAACCAATTGTGAGATAGAACTCTCCAGACCAGCACAATGCGTCCACCATGTGACAGAACACTGCACCATACCTTCCCAGGCTCCAAGCAATGATGTGTTACACCAATCCTTGTGCTGCCCAGCCAGCTCCCAGAGTTAATTTCTGAACCTGAGTTGCCGGCATGGAAACACAGCATGCTACCCTCTGGTCCAACAGCTGTCCCTGCACACAACATTTCTCCATAACTTTTAGGTGATTCTATCAACCAATGACAATATGTAATCAATAACCCTGGCAAAAATGAGTACAGTGCAATTATTTAACAGGTCTAGTCTTTCAACAGGTCTACACATCATTATATTCCATTTTTCTGGGCATAATTACTTTATTTTTCTTAAAAATGACAGTTAAATTCATTTTACCAGTTATTCATTTCAGATGGCATCTCTATACCTTAAAGGAACAAATAGGTTTGTACAAAGTGAGGTATGGACTTAATAGGTCTGTGCTATTGACACGGTTTTGTTTAAGTTGGCCCTAGTGCAATAATGCAAGACTGAAAATTGTATTAGGCTGTAGTGCAGGTTGCGCAATTATCATCATGCCTGATGTGCTGTGCCACCGTCTCTGGCAGTGGGAGCTGTGGCAGATAAGTGACTGTTCATTTCTGTTGCAGAATGCAGCCATTTCATTAGCTACTGTATGATGTTATAGCAATGATAACATCACATTCTGAGTATATAGGGGGTTTAGGATATAAAAAGAGGGAAAGAGAACCAGATTCTATGGAAAAACAGAAATATTAATAAAAAATCAAAAAGAAGAGTGAATTCTGTGGCACCTCAGAAGTTCTGCGGTAGATTGCAAGTTCTGCTCAAAATTCTGCGGCCGCAGAATTCTAGGAGCCTTAGCTATGGTATGTTATTCTCTGGTGGATATATCACAGAAGATTCCTGGATGATTGCTGGGTATAGTTTGATGCCCCTGTGTAGACCTGCGGTCTCAAAGATGATTTGCTGAGTAAGCTGCGTTCAAGGTTTTGCAGACATGTAAATGTTAGTTATGGATACACTTGGGGTGGGATATTCAGAAGGGTTACACATGGCCCAATACAGTTGTGCCATGCGCAACCCACTGATGCACCCTGGTGTGATATTCAAAGGGGGATTGAGCCTGGCACAAATCCCGCTGCGCCGGAGGGCATCAGGAATGTATGCTGCGCAGGTGGGGTCATGTCCACGTGGATACCCGCACATCCCGACATTCAGCCTGGGATGTGCTGGAGCCCATGCATGTGCAACCCTACCTGCGCCTGCACACAGGTGAGCCAAAAAAAAAGAAGCAACAGCTGGCCACCCACAGGTGAGCTGCCGTATTGCAGGGCGCAACATGGCAGCTGCCACCTATGGGTGGCCACCCGAGCTCTGGCTGCACCTTCATGGTGGTGCCCCCTCCATGCCCGATCGCGGGCATATGCAGACAAATCAATAGTCCAAAATCCCTGGTGGTCCAGTGGGCTGCTCGCAGCCCAATCATGGGCATTTGTAGATAAAATAATAGTCCCATATCCCTGGTGGTCCAGTGGACCGCTTGCAGCCCCATCGCGGGCATTTGTAGATAAAATAATAGTCCTATATCCCTGGTGGTCCAGTGGACTGCTTGCAGCCCGATCACGGGCATTTGTAGATAAAATAATAGTCCCATATCCCTGGTGGTCCAGTGGACCGCTTGCAGCCCGATCACGGGCATTTGTAGATAAAATAATAGTCCTATATCCCTGGTGGTCCAGTGGACCACTTGTAGCCTGATCGCAGGCATCATTAATAGCACATTACGAACCAACCCAACCCTGGTGGTCCAGCAGTACCCCCCTCCCCACCCGGCCACTGAGCTCCACTGCTCCACTCCCCCACGGTCAGCGGCAGGCGGCAGCTCCCCACCCATTTGCCTCCCAGCCGCCCGCCAACTGACTCCATATGGTAGGGCTGTATGCCCATTGGTCCACAGCGTGAGCCAATGGGTGTGCAGCCCGTACCGTACTACACAGTCCAGATACTGTATGTGAATGGATCTCCCAGAGTTGAGAATCTTTAGTGGGGGAGGGTCCAGGGGGCTTCCTCCCCCCGTAACGGGGGTGTGGGGGTGGAGCCCCACCACAGAACAAAGACATATGCCTCATGGCATAAATCGTGCAGCACAATTGTGCCATGCAGCATTATGTCTTGTGACATTATGACCCCGTGCCTAAGAGAATACTTCTCTGTCTTGCCACTGAAATGAGGGACAATGAGAACATTGACTCTCATGATGAGGGACACACCCTCAAACATGATGAAACAAGCTTATGTCCTTGGGTATAATCATTTACTTAGTTTCTGATTTTTTTTAACATGTCTAACTACTGTATAAAAACGTCTGGATCAATTAATGCTCTGATTCTACCTCTCATCTTGCAAACAAACAAACAAATACATGTATTTATTTTATTTATTTATTTCTTGGATTACAATACCTTTGAGCCAGAGACTCATTTAAAAAGGTTCCATATCAGGAATGAGCAAATTGTTACAACAAAAGAACATTTGCAAAGTACAGTGAAAATATTACAGAGGCAGAAACACACAATAGACTTAACAGTATAGTACATGGTATGGGTGGTACAAGCGAGACATACATACAGTAGTAGAGGCAAAAGTGCCATCAGTTGGATGATTTTGATAGGTAGAAGGTAGTAGGTAGCAATAACAGATAGGTGTTATGAGTAAATATAGAACATCAAAGCAGGCAACAAATTGACTTTGTCCATACTAGGATGTAGAGTATTAGGGAGGGTGGGGGTGGCAAATCAGAGGTCACAAATGCAAGAAGTGAGAGAAAGCTGGACAGATGATGTCAGGTGAGTGGGAGTCATCATTAGCAGGTAGGATGAGGGGCAGAATAGAGAAGGGATGGCATAATGGGGTGGTTGGGTGGCGGGGGAGTGAGTGAAAATGGGGGTGGTAAATAAAAAAATAACAAAATAAAATGGTAGTTTTCAGTTTACGTGGGCATTTATGTATCTATTAAAGGCATTTAGTAATACATTTTGTTGTAGTTCCAAACTGACATGGGATCGGGTTATGAGGAATTCCTTTAGACCTTTAAGAGATAAGATGTCTTTTTGTTCTAAACTTTAGTGTGTATTAAGAGACATTACACTTTCCATGCAAGACAGATGAATATCTAGGTGGTTACCACCAGAGAGAGAGAGGGGAGGTCTTTCCTAATTAGATAAACAGATGGGAAGTTCTTCTGGAATATATTGGCAAGGATTTAAGCCAGTTTGGATCTGGGGAGGGCCCTGATTTAAAGAAATTCAAATGTCTTTTAGTGCAGAATGAAAATGTGTGAGTGTGTGTCTGTGCACGCGTGCGTGTGCATATGTGTGTGTGTGTGTGTACAGTTGATGGTATAATGATTGCTTTAACCATGTAGACCACATCATGGTGAAAGCATATATCACTAGCATTAAATATGTAAATACTAATAACAGTGGATGCTGCCAAGAATAATATTTTAGGTTTAGGACCAATACAAATGTTAGACACCAATATTTATGTGGCAAGTGTTACTCCAGTATGTCAATTGTCAACTCATAACCTCAAGATTGTAATTTTAATATTGTGGCATAAATATAATGCATTAGCAGCTGTTTAATAAAAAGACACTTTTGTGTAATGCTAGTTACTGTACATTAGAGCAGGCTGGACTGAATCTCCTACTAAAGGCGTCAACTTCCCTTACCAAAAGGCAAGGAAAAAGAACAGGAAATGAGAAAGGCTGGAGTGAAGACAAAATACTGAATGTCAGGACCATTTGTGATTTGCCTTGGATTTTAGTACTGTACCTTATAAATAAACATTGCAAGCTGGGATGTTGCTATCCAAAGTGAATGAGCTGAGGAGGAAAAGGGAAGGGATGGAATGGGGGGAACTGCAAATATAGACAGTGTATAATTTACAGTCGGTTTCCTGAACCTTAATTGGATGATGCTGATAGGATGTGAAATGCCAGGGTCCAGCTGCAGTAAATGAGAACGTTTCAGGAGGGTCCAGCTGCAGCTCACTCCTGCAGAGGTCTGGGCTTGCAGAAGCAGGAACAGACCCTGGAAAAACCTGCATTGCTGTGAGCAGGCAGAGCAGCCATCAGAGAAGGTGCTTTCCCAGCTGCCCCACACACCCTGAGTGAGCACTTCCTTTATAGTGACACTGTGTCACATGATCTGGTAATTGCCTATCTCCCTTATTTCCCAGGAACAGGCCATACCAATTCTCCACAAGGGGTCACTATGGCTCATCCTTGCATCCTTTCAGGGTCTTAAAAGAGTTGTACCAGCACTACCCAATAGATCCCCAAAGCACAGGTGCTGCTACTTAACACATCCCTGCCTGAGCACAGGTACTTATTACTATACTTCAGAACGTTAGTGGTTCAACACATTCTCATCCTCAACACAGTGCAGGCTCACTCCATTCCTCCCATTTAGAAGATTTGAACTAGTGTTTTCAGGGTATCACCTGGTGTGGGATTTGAACCCAGAGTGCTGTAGCCTACCTTACTTGTAGTCGGCAGCTCTAACCACTAGGTCAATCTGATATAACTGTAGAAGCAGGCAGGTTATACTTCTACCCAGCGCTTCAGATAATTTTTTTGGGGTGGAAGTCAAAAACTTCCATGGCTTGAAATTTGGAAGTCATTTCAGTTTTACTGGAGTCAAAATACTCCAGATGTCAATTTTTTGAAAGTCAGAATAATGCCAGCCGACAAATGTTGGCAGTCAAAATACTTGAAGTCCTATACTTTTAGAAGTCAGCTCACTAGCCTTCTGAATACCTTCCTATAATCCATGCTACATCCACATAAATACATTCCTTAATGCTAGGAAAGGAAAATGAACAGTACAGTAATCATTTGTAGACAATATGTGTTTATGTCATGAACTGTTTTTGCAAGTCCATCAAGTAACTTCATCATGCTATTGCATGCTAGCTAGTACGTTAACGTGCTTGCAGGCAGATGCCTGCTGCTACATTCAAAGTATGGTACTCACTCATACAGATAAACAGTAAGTCAGAGATAACTTATAAGCTTCTCTCTCTCCTTCTTATTAAAGCTTGCTATCATATGTTTTAATATCACAGATCTCACTTGTAATGTATTATATATAGGGAATGAATACATATTGGACTGCAGAACTCACCAACACATCTAGACTACTCTGTGCCCCATCAGACTGCAGTGCAATGACACATTTATCTCAATGTGAGAGTGGTAAGACACAGAAATACAACACCAGTGGCAAACTGTGGTGATTATAATGTAGCATATATTGGGTAAAAAAATCTGATGTTATTTTGGCATAAATGTTTAGTTTTACTTATAAACACAATTAATTTCAGTTAGATCACAATTTATTTAACTTAGAACATGTTATTTCCACATAGCATCTGGAAATGGAACTCAGAATAATGGGCCACCCAGCCACACACGGAGATTACAATGGAAAGAAGAGCTTTGAGCTAAAACAAGGTAAAACACCAGGAATGGTGGCATGTACAGTATGTACATGACATACGTAGCATGAACAGCAGTAGGAGATAATACCTTTATCTCCACCACACAGTAGCGGTTAGACTAAGAATGTTAAGTAACTCATGGCTTTGCCACTCACAAGTTACATATGTGTCTCACTTCTTACTAGTGTAGATAAATGTGTTTCTCATTTGCAGTCCACTGTGTATTCCCTGTATACCACAACACCATTTTCAATGGTTCTGGACTGCAGTACTGGTAATACTGTACTTGCGTTTCACCTTGTTTTAGCTAAAAACTGCCTTTCTTTCCATTGTAAGTTCCCTATCTGGCCCATTGTTATCTGTGTTCCATTTCTACAGTCTAAGGGGAAATAGCATTGTAAGTTAATTAAGTTGTGGTCTAGTGAAATATATGTTGTGTAAGTGAAAACAAATATTTATGCCAAAGTCAAGCCCTGTCCTACTTATATTCACCAGAGAAGACTCCCCTGGTAATTTAGCACCCCCCCCCAAATCTCTAATACTGAAATCAAATGAAAGCTGTCCTCCTGTTAGACTCAGATTTCCCTCACTGACCTGGTCCCCCATCTAAAATGCTAAAAGTAAATTCAGACCCTTTCAGGTAGTGTAAGGACCCAAAACAACAACTTCAACAATAACTTCTTCAGGAATCCAGACAACTAAGTGACTCAGTCATCATCAGCATTAAATTGTACAGACAATGTTCTGTCCCTTTCTCCAGCTATTTCTCCAACAACCCTCTCTTGCTCACACACAGGCACACAGCCAGCCCCAGCTAGATAGTAATGTTCTGTAAGTGACTGCCTCAGAACAGCAACTCTCTACTTCACTGTATATATCATTGGACAGTCACACTCTAAGGTGGTGGCTAAAAATGTGCAACATAAAAAAACAACAACTTTTTTATCCTTTTCCAATGAGAGAACACTCCTCTGCCCTGCTGCAAGTGCAACTTCAACTGGTCTGGTGCTTTAACGGGAACTGGACCCACAGCTACATACCCTGACTCAGCCAGCCAGCCAGTATCAAGGTTTGCTTTCAGCATTCCCTCCAACATTTGGCAGATTAATATAGGTACACATGTGTTGCTGGGGGGGGCCCACATTTGCTCAGGACTTGCACATGCATTCCTTTCACACTTCCTGGCAATGTTGGGGACTGCATTATTCAGTGCTAAATCAGTAAGGAGATTAAGATTTATTTAAGTGAACTGATTTTGGTTGGGTCAGGCGCTCTGGAGACTAGCACTGGCAGCAGCAGGTACTACAGCAATGTTATTTTTGACAGAGATTTGTTTACCATCTAGTCCAAATACCCGGTGAACAAATTTAGCATTTTCAAGGCAGAGGTGCTGAGGTTGGAGGTGGTGGCACGCATATGACTGCGGGTCCAGTAAAGCCTGCTATTTTAAGTGCTGTCAAAAGCAGGTATAGCCCAAATTACAGGAGCCATGCACGTTACAGTGTAAAACAAATGTGATGTATGTCTGATCACACTTACATTTCTAAATGTACCCATCACATGAACTTAAGGGACAACTGACAACACAAAACTAAGTTGCGACACATCAGAGACTGTCTAGTTTACCAACCCCTGACTGTTTTAAACAGTTTAATTTCCTGATGTTCTTGCATACCTCATAAGTGAAATGCAGCTGCTGTAGTTTGTTACCTCCAGGCTCTTTAGTGCACAGGGATCGATGTCTAAAACCCACCAGGTCATGGACCCAACCCCCAGACTGGCATGCCCTATCTCAAAATAAAAAAAAAAAACGAGAATGCAGAAAAGCGGAGATGGCCTGCGTTTGTGGATCGAGGATGTGGTCCGACATCCGGACAAGACAAACAGCCATCAGCAGTGTGCCAGTAAATAAATTCAATCTGCCAAATGCGCTCTCGTGGTTCAGCTCACTCAATGACAAGACAGCCAAGTCAAGTGTCAGGGAGGCTGCAGTACTGCTCAGCTGTTTCTGAGGGTCACCTCACAGGCAAGCCCTCAGCTGGCGGTGGCAACGCAAGTCAGTGCAAGTGGTGATTATCACGGGGGCCATCAGATGCTTTTCCCTTCAGTCCACCAGCTTGCACTCACTGCAGCACTGAGCATTGGACTTGGGGACAAGTTTAAATTAAAGTATTCTCAGGTGGCAAATATTCGGTACACACTGAGAACTAGCCAGGATCCGGTACCACTGTTAAAAATCCGGTATTGTACCAGACAAAATGGTACAGTTGGGGGTCTGTTTCAGACAGGACCAGCTCTCGTACGTACCTCGCTCCCTCATCCAGACGATGCCGCCACACCACTCGCATCCACAACATGCAGCAGGCCACACTCTGTCCTCTCCCGCTCCAGCAACACCCACATTGTCTCTCTCAGACAAGTACTGGGCATCCGACGACTGAACTTGCTCTCCACTTTAATTCTTAATGCTCCCATCCCGCCTCACTCTAAGCTGCATGCTATGCGCAGCCATTCTCTCTGCACCCCGACTAAAGGCGCCAAAGCAGTATGTGTCACTGTGCATGCGCAAAATTAACACTGCTGGGAGTTGGGGGGGGGGACAGGCTGGCAGCATCAGAATTTTAAAAGATAAAAAAAAAAAAAGATTTCCATGGCAACTGCTGCCTGCCGGCAACCCATCCACAGGACTGAAAAAACAAAAATTAAAGACGTGATGTCCACACAATGAAAAATGGACATCAGTCTTAAGGAATGAAAATGTTACTGGATGTCAATGACTCCAGAGAGTACATTTTTGGACATTCTGATGCTATTTTTGGACATAAAATTTGTCCAAAATAGACTTAACTGAAGGGCTGCTTCTACCTCAAACTCCACCCCCCCCCATGTTAGTACGCCTAAATATTCTGGAGGGTCTAAGTTGAGCAGAGCCACCTATTGGTGTGTGTGTATGAAGCCAAATCTGTTCCATGTGCAAGTGGGCTTTAAGTGTTCTATTCTGCTTAAAGTTGAACCAGCATAATATTCTGTGGTGATTTGCATATGCAGCCCATGATGCTTTGCATTGTGGGGGCATGTGTGATTTTGTATTTCTTTAAGTGTTCTATGTGCTTGTATGAACATTTAAAGCTTCAGATATTCTGGCATAGTGTTTTCATGTTTGTTAGCTTAAAGTTTTAAGTGTTCTGTAGTTGTTTCTCTCTCCTCTTACTATTTAACCTCTCCTCACCCCCCCCTTTTGGTTTGTCTACATTTTGGCCACCTATATATCCCAATCATTACTGCACTTCCCTCTTGGTCATGTTCCTCATCACCATTTCCCTCTTCCCCTTTCTCTTATCTTTCACCTCTATCCCCCCATCTCACTTCCCTCCTTACCTCTCACCTATTTCACTCCACCATCTCCAACTCCCACCTTTTCATCCTCCTCCTCCCACCTCCCTCTTCACCACTCCCCCTGGGTTCCTGGCCCTTCTCTCCTGCCCTCCCTCTGCCTCCATCTAGCCTCACTCCATGCATTGCTCCACTCCTCCCCCCCTCACCGAATAGTAAACACCCTCCCTCTCACCCCGCATGCAGATGGAGCTCGGCTATACTGAGACTCCTTATCTTGCTTCTGCCTTTGTGAGTAGGGGATATTGAGTCTAACCCTGGCCCAAACCCCCTCCACATGATCCCCCCACATGTCCCCCCATCCTCTCTACCCTCTGCCTGCCTAAAGGTCAATGTGTTGTCCACCTTAATATCAGCAGTCTTCTCCCCAAGATTGACCTCTTTCAACCAGTTATGGCAATCCTCCAGCCAGATATACAGTATGCATTATCTCAGAGTCTTGGCTCTCTTCTAAAATCCCTGATAATGCCATCTCTATTCCCAGGTACTGCCTTACCCAGCAGGATGAACCCAGGAGGGGAGGGGGTATCACCATCTATATCGCTTCTTCAAACCAGTTCTCCACTATCCTCCATGTATCCTCTATGTTTCTCTCCCATCAACTGATGAACTTATCCATTTAAAACTCTCCCTCCCTTTCTCTCTTCCCATCTTCATAGCAGGAGTGTACTTCTGCCGAGAGATCACGTGATGCAAGCAGCCTAGCAGCAGCAAGGGTCTGGAGCTCCTGTCCCTTCCTCTCAATTAATGCTAATTTAGCCTGATTCAACAAGGTTCTGCTAGAAATATCCACCTCATCAGAAAGGACCTGCCTTCAGCAATCGTCTTTTGCCTTTTTTTTTGCATCACTTTAGGCTTTAACAGCCGTGACGGATGCTGATATGCGGCAGGCCTCCCTTAAGCACACGCCACCTGCATCACCCAAGAAAATGCTTAAGAAACCCAAGGCACAAAGCTCTTCAACCAGGAAAACCAGTTCTGCAATCCCTCAACCGATCCCTCTTACAGAGGATAATTTTTAACAAGAACTCCTACCCTTCAAAGAAACCCTAGCTGATATCTCCTCTGAAATCAAATCCATTAGAGGAGACCCAGCTGAACTCCACAAGAGGGTCGGAGACTCAGAGGCACATTCATCCTCCCTTGAAAAATGAAGAGACAAAGTGGATCCTGAAATTACCCACTTCCAACAGCAAATCCAGAAATTCCAGCTGAAGATGGAGGATCTTGAGGGGAGAAGCCAACTCTATGACATCCTCATCCTGTGCCTACCAGAATCAGATGTGGGGCCAAACACCACCGCGTTCCTACAAAAGTTTCTGCTCAAGGTTGCAGGCCCTTCACCCCTCAACCCAGCTTACCAGATAGAACAGGCTCACCGGTCCCTCAGACCAAAACCACCAGAGGGAGCCCAACCGCATCCAATCATCCTGAAATTACTCAGTTTCATTGAAAAACAGCATGTCCTGGCCAAAGCTTGTGAGCTTCAAGCAATTACCTGGGAAGGATCCAAGCTCTGTATCATGCAGGACCTCCTTTATGAAACTCGCCAGAAGTGCCCTGCCTTTCACTCCACTGTCTGCAAGCAAATAGTGGCTGGCATCCCTTTGAAAATGCTCTACCCAACATGACTTCAGGTCTCCATCAATGGCTCCTGGCTTTCCTACATTACCCCAGGCTTCTTCAGACCTCTTCTCCAGGCTGCCTGATTTGTTTAAATCAGGCTGAATATGTGCAGACTGATGCTGGTTTAATTATACATTGGACATTAAGTTTATTATGGTGTCTTAATTTATTTTTCTTACCTTTCTGCTTTTGCCTCCTCAGGTCCAGTTGGAGGACTTTACAGTCAGGGGGCAGGGGGCACCGACCTTGGGCTTTTTCTTTCTTCCCTACATCATCTAGGTCTTGCAGGGGGAGCTTGCTACTGACTGGGGGCACCACTTCCAAAAGGAAGAACTGTATTACAGAGATGAGTTTTCTAGGGGCTGATTTGGTGTTCAGAACAGTCCCCAGTCCTACAGTCTTATTCTTCCCTGGGGCAATTTCCTCCTGACTTAATGGCGAGCTACCCAGTGTCTCCTCTACAGGGCTTACTTGCTACCTTTCGCCCTTGGCTGGGTCCCATATGGAAAATGAGGTAGGCCATTTTTTTCTCCTCTCCTCTCACCTCTCCTAATCACATTTATGGTCTCCTGGTGTCTTGCTTCTCAGTGACTCGCCTCATGCCTCCCTTACTACTCAATCCCTTGTCTATCCATTGGACTCTAAGTACTCTATCTCCAGGATCTGGTGTCTGACTTTGGTCACTCCGGGATCCTATCCTGAGTATGCTTCCTTCATTGTAGCTTCTTAAAGGCTCCACTTACTTAAAAGGATCATAATGGTGATACATTACTCATAGCTAGAACTTTGTTTCATTTAAATCTGTTTGTGAGGGGGAGGTAGAATGGGATGCTCTGGGCTATGTAGGCTCAAGGCAGAGCTGCATTGCGTGCTGTATGATGAGCGGGTAAGCTTCCCAACTTTTTGTTTCTGGTCTGCCTTTAGTCTATAGGGTCCAGCATTATGATGGGATGCTTTGGGGGGTTGGACTTCCTTTATGCTTCTCTCTTACATAAATGTTATCTGGCTACTAGTGAAGTCCTCTGTAAATAGTTGTTGGACTTTTTGTGTTATTTGTTGTGAAGGGTGCGGGTGGTGGGGGAACCTGTCAGTCTTTTATATGTCTGGCTCCAGTAGTACCAGTTCTTTTCTGAAACCTTCTGTATATACTCATTCAGAGCTACAGCATTTTGAATATCGGGGTTTTGGGGGAGGGGAGGGTATGTCTGACTTACAGAAACCATGATATCCAGGGTACTATGATACGGTTCATTTGGGGGGTATTTTTTGGAGTTGTAAGGGTGGCTCATATCTTATGGATTACAGTATTTGGTGCTAGAGCTCTGAAATTATTATTTTCTACGAGTGGTAATATTGTTGGGGATGGGCTGGGGGGTGGGCTGTAGTGTGCCAGTTGGTTCATTGCTCATATTTGTCCTTTACTCTCTTAGAACATCTACATGGCTAAATTTTAGACATGGCTCCTAATGCCTGTAAAATTGTTACATGGAATGTTAGGGGAGTCAGAGACTCTATGAAGTGATATCAAGTGCTAAAGCACTGTGCCCTGCTTAATGCTGATATCATCTTACCACAAGAAACTCATTTATTGGCAAAGGAAGCTGTTTAGACAAGGGATATCTAAATTTTTTGCTTCTGGGAACTCCTCCTCGAATAAGAGAGTGGCTATATTAATCAAAAATATGATCCCTTTTCAGGCAGAATCCACAGTGGTGGATCCCAACGGCAGATACATCCTGGTTAAAGGCTCCCTACTGGGCTCTATAGTAGTACTGGGATCAATATATGGGCCGGCGGGTGGTGATCTGTCCTTCCTTATGGAACTGGCTGGCCAAATTGCCCCCTTCCTCCCCATTTCTTTGATCCTGGGGTGGGGGGTTGGAATATTCCCCCTACCCAGGATCTGGACAGGACTCACTGGGCACTAACACCCCCTTCTGCATCTCAAAGAGCACTTAACTATTTTATGGACACACTCGGGCTCTGTGACCCATGGCACCTACTTAATCCATCACACCAACTTTTCTCCTTTCATTCTATCATCCATCAATCCTGGTCCAGGCTGGATTTTGTATTAATTAGTATCCTTCTCCTGTCTGATTTATCCCAGGCTGGCATAGAGCCCATAGTACTCTTGGACCACTCGTTGGTCTGGGTGATCCATTCCCCTACCCCTGACAGGCCTAAAGATAGGTCATGGAAACTGAATAGCCAACTTTTAAAAGATAAAAATACTATTTCCAAGATCCAAACTTCTATACAACTCTTTATGGACACTAACCAGGCATGGTGCAAAGACAAGATTTAATATGGTGTTCACTCAAATGCTATCTCTGGGAGGAATTTATTAAGATAGCCTCTAGAAGGAAGAGACTAAGAGAAAAAGAGAAAAAGAGGCGTTATCTCTTCTATCTCAAATACGGGCAGTTGAGCTTCCTTATCAGCCTCCACGGCTCCTGACTCCATCTCTGAGTTCCTGGATCTCAGGAATAAATATGCAGATCTCCTGAGAGAAAAGGCCAAATATGCCCTCCTGAAAACAAAAGCCACCTATACGGACCAAGGAGAAAAGGCCGGTAGACTCTTAGCTCTCTGGCCTCGCAAACTGGAAAGCTCAAGACTCATACCTTCCATTCAGGCCTCAGACGGCTCCATCAAAACTGCTCCTAGGGACATTGCCCAGATCTTTGAAAATTTCTTTTGTTCTCTATATAGTAAAAGACCTTCTCCAGCATCTTCCCAAGAAATTGAAACTTATCTAGATGCCCTTGCTCTCCCCTGTTTGTCTGATTATAACCAAATCTCTCTTACTGCACCCAATACCTTGAAAGAGGTGGACAATGCAATACAAGATTTGGCCCTAGACAAAGCACCCAGCCCTGACGGTTTTCCTTCTAACTTTTATAAAGTTTTTGTTAAAGAATAAGCTCCCCTTCTGCTTCAACTATACCAACACTTGCTTAACACCGATTCTCTTGACCAATCGCTTCTGGAAGCGACTATAATCCTCCTCCTAAAGCCCGATAAACCCCACACTTCTTCGCCCAGTTATCACCAAATTTCCCTTTTAAATTTTGATATTAAAATTCTGACCAAGATACTTGCTCTCCATATAAGAAAAGTATGGTCTCATGTCTTGAGCCCTGAACAAGTGGGTTTCATTCCAGGACAGCCCTCTGTGGATCACCTCCGGAAACTCTTCCATATTTTCCAGACAGCCCATTCTTCTCAAATTCCGATGGCCTTAATCTCATTGGATGCCAAGAAGGCCTTTGCTGGAGTGGACTGGGAGTTCCTCTGGCTGACACTGCGAAAAATGGATTTTCCTCCCCTCTTTATTTAGTGGATTCAGGCAATATACTCCTCTCCATCAGCAAAGGTTTATTGCAATGGTGTTTTTCCTTTGTGGTTCCCTCTTTATACAGGCACGAGACAAGGCTGCCCTCTCTCACCCTTCCTTTTCAATCTATATCTAGAGCCCCTCCTGCTTCACATTAAATTATTACCCCAAGTACAAGGGATCTCAGTTCTTAACCACACTCTTACTCTCCCTGCCTATGTAGACGATGTTCTTCTTCATGTAGAGAATCCCACAACATCTCTGAAACATCTTCTGGATGTTGTATCCCAATACAGCCGTCTCTCCAAATATAAACTTAACCTTACCAAAACTGAAATTTTCCCCCTAAACCATGTTACCCACAGAGCTGACTTTAGCCATCATGACATCAAATGTTCCCCTGATTCACTCAAGTACTTGGGCATCTACCTAACTACTGATCCCTCTCTTGCTAAGAAACTGAACCTTGACGACCTTGTGGCCATCCTTCAGCAACACCTTTGCAGATAGGAATCTCTTCCACTTTCTTTATGGGGACAAATTAACATCATCAAAATGAATGTTCTCCTCGGCTTTCCTACCCCCTTCGGATGTTGAACATTTGGCTCCCTCCCTCATTCTTTCAGAATATCCACTCCCTTATCTCAGGCTTTATCTGGCTACATAAACAACCTAGGAGGTCTTTCATCAAAGTGAGTCTTCCTAAAGCAACAGGTTGTCTCTGCCTTCCCAGTTTTCTTCTGTTTTACTGGGTTAGTCATTTTGCCAGGATTGGCAGATGGCTCACCAACCCTACTGGAGGTTAAATACTCACCTGGTTAAAGTTGGAAACTCAACTGCTAAAACAACACCACCTCCACTCCTCTGCTATCTATTATATTCCACTGAAAAGTTTGCCAGATCCACTATTTCACTCAGTAGTTGGGACCTCACTAAGGTTTTCTTTCAATTTTGCTCTTTTTATAAAATCTCTCCATGGCAAGACTTCGCTCAACCTATCGTCTCTAACCCCAATGTTAAGATAGGTAGTGCTCACCTTACTCCTGACTGTTTGCCTCCAGTACGGAATGCTACAATAGCAGATTGTTACTCCTTGGATTTCTTTATTTCCTCTCCCACTGTTCTAGAGAAATATGGCTTAACTCCCACTCACATTTTTAAAGTCTTTCAGCTGAGGCACTCAATTAGCAAAATCTTTGGCACCTCCCCTCAAGTTTCCCAGCTACAACCTATCCTGGACCATTTCTATGACCTAGCTACCAAACCCCATTGTCTCTCCCTCTTGTATACTTATGTTCTCTCTATTGGTCACCCAGATCCTATACCTGGCTCCAAAATATGGGCTTCTCTTTTACCAGAAATAGTAATTGACTGGGCCTAGGTCTGGCAGGACCTTTATACTTATACCTCCCAAGATAAACTTCAACTTACCCAATATCATATCCTGAATGACTTATATTATACTGCCATCAAATTAGCTAAAATTGGCCATCTTCCCAACCCTACTTGTACTAGATGCTGTAAGGATGAAGAGAATTTGTTACACATATTCTGGCACTGTGACAAAATTGCACCCTTGTGGCATTCAGTTCAATCCAGGTTGGATCCCTTACTTGGTCTAGAGGACCTCTTTACTGTGGAAATCTGCACATTAGGTATTTACACTACTATCTGGGTCAAAGAGCATAAATACCACATGGACCTAATTTCCATGGTGATAAAGAAATTGGTGCTTAAACATTGAATGGACCAACTGCTCATATCCTACAATGAATGAATAAACAATCTCTCAATCTATTTCGGGGTTAAACATCTACTTGCTAGTTCCTGTAACAAACTTAACTTGTTTGACAAAAAATGGGGTAAACTGTATGCCTTGTATTTACACTGATGGCTGGTACTCTGTGTGCTCCCCATGCACTTCCTACAATGTTCTTAGTGTTTTCCAATATTTTCCTGTAGGCACACTCCAGGGTGGAAGGGAAGGGGTGGGGTGGGAGAGTAGGGATTTGGGATAGAGATAGTTTTTCCTTTTTTCCGATTTGTAATACCATTGTGCTTTACCCTGTGTCAATGCTGTTGTTCTATTTTTATAAATTAATAAAGATGCTGAATTTCAAAAAGAGTGTACTGCTGCCATGGCCTCATCTCCTTCTCTGTCTCGGACCTCCTCACCACCACCATCTCCTCCCATTCCTCTCCTCATGAATTAGTCATACCATGTGATTTTAACTTGAACTTGCTATCCCTTCCTCAGCCTAGGATATATCATGATACCATGTCTCTAAGCCTAACTTAACTGATCATTGAACCTACCCATCACAACCACAAATCTCTCAAGCACACCCTGCTTGACTGGGCCCTCACCTCTCACTTCCACCACATAACTGCTGCTGTCATTCTCCCAGATGCCCTCAGCAACCAACATATGGTCTATTGTGTCCAGAAAATCCACCTTCCCAAAGTCCCCCCCCAAAAAAATTCTACTGCTCCATTGCTTTAGATCATTAGATCTATCAGCCCTCCATGATGACCTGGCTGCTACTGACTGGTCACTTGTATTAGCCTTTAGCACTTTTGACAATGCCATTGACTACTTCAAATCCAAATTTCTCTCCCCTTGAGATAGTCATGCCCCATAAGGAAAACCAGGGTCAGGGGCTCCCACCTTCCCTGGATCTCTGCTGCCTGCCTGCCTGCATGCCAGGGACTTAGCTTGGAAGGAGCACAAATACTCAGGTTCCTCCCTGGATCTACAAAAATATTGTGCCCCACACAATGCCTGCACCAGTGCCAGTAGGTTAGCCAAAGCAGAGTACTTTTCTCTAACTTCCATAACAATATCAGCCACCCCTCAAAGTTCTGGAAGGTTGTTCATGCCCTTTTTTCTCCCAAGGCCTAATCCAACATCCCAGTTCTAAAGTTGAATGACTCATCCATTACTGACCCACTCTCAGTGGCCAGTGAATTCAACACCTTCTTCACCTCCTATGCCTCTTCCCTCCTCTCATTCTTTCCACCAGCTTCACCATCCCCTTCCCCTCTCCTTCCCGCACAACCTGCCCAATTCTCCTTCTCTCCCATCACACCTGATTCCACCATCAATGCTCTGCTAGCATTCAACCCACTCAAGAGTAAAAGCCCTGATGGACTTGATCCTAAACTCTTACACCTGGCAGCCTCTGCCATTGGTATCCCCATCTCTGCCCTTTTAAACCTTTCCTTCTCCTCTGCCCCATCTGCTGAAAGCATGCCACAGTCATTCCCCTCCCTAAAGGTGGCGATCCTTCTATTCCTGGTAACTACTATCCCATTTCTCTCCTCCCCACCTTCGCCAAACTCCAATAACATCTGGTGCTATCTCAGCTCTCCCATTTCCTTGATTCTTCCTCCTTTTTCACCCTGTATCAGTCAGGACTCCACAAAAGCCACACCACCTTCTCTTCCCTCCTCCAACTAACTGATACCATTCTCACAGGGATGGATCAGGGCCAAGTCACATCAGCCATCTTTGTCTACTTGGCCAATACATTCGACACTGTTGCCCATCTCCATCTCCTATCTAAGCTCTCTGCAGCAGGACTGTCCTCTTTAGCCATCAACTGGTTCCACTCCTACCTCATGAGTTGGTCCCAATCAGTCCATATTGGGGACTTCCTTTCCCTTCCCCTCCCAATCACCTCTTGGGTACCTCAAGGCTCAGTCCTCAGTCCTAGCTTATCCTTGGTCTTTCTAAATGACCTTCCTGCTGCCTGCACCTCAGTGTCCATTCACATGTTCGCTAATGACACCACCTTGTTTGCCTCTGACCATTCTCCTGCTGACCTGGCAACCAGGCTTCAATAGGACTCTGACAACATCCAGCTCTGGTTCCGCTCAAATCAGTTGGCCCTTAACACCCAAATAAACCGTCTCTATGACCTTCAGCACTTGGCAAATGCTCTCTAGGATTAGCAGTCTCCCCCTCCTTCTGTACCCTAAATAGGTTCACCATTGAGAATCTACCATCCTGCAAGTGCCTCGGGGTCTGGCTTGACAACCACCTTGTCTTCTCTGAACATGTTAATACCATACATAAAAAAACTCCACCCTAAATTGGGAGCATTGTACTGCCATAGCAGCTGTATCCTGCTTCCAGCCCATAGAGCTGTCGTACAGAAAATGATTCTCCCCATATTCGACTATCGTGACATAGTCTACAGCTCTGCCCTCAAATCTACCCTTTCCAGACTGGACTGTCTCTTTAACTCATTTTGTTGCTTTGCTTTAGACAGCCCTACAAGTACTCATCACTGTACTGTTTATACGTTCCTCTCCTTTTCCTCCCTTGAAGCTAGGCATATGGCATACTGCTTCTCATTTTTTACCAAGTATTAGTTTGGCTTCCTCCCTTCCAACCTGTCCTCTACCCTCTCCCTGCCTCACCCCAACTCCTATGTCCTCTGCAGCTCCCACTCCCACTCCCTTGCACTACACCTAGATCCTCTAACTTAGCTCTGATACTCCCTCTCCCAATCCATTCAGCCACCTCTCTCTATTCTTTATGCTTCCTCCTGTGTAGCCTCTCCTCCCACACCTGCAACTGTAACCTGTAACCTTATTTAATCTCTCCCCTATATCCAGTCTATCTCCTCCTCATCTCTTACCCTCCTTCATTTCTCTATACCACCTCCTCTTCCCTGTTCCTCCTCCACCCCCTCCTCTCACAACCCTATCCCATTCCCTCTACTATCTCACCCTAACACCTCCTCTCTACCCACCTTTCCCTACTCCACCCCTTCTTCTCTCCTTTCCTCCTCCACCTCCTCTCATAACCCTTTCCTTACTCCTAATCCTTCCACTCATCTATCTCTCTCTCTCCTCACCAAACCCTCCTCTCTTAGTCCTTGACTGTAACTCTGTTTCTATATCCCCTCAAGCCTGCTTTCTCCCTCCTCTCCCCTTTGTAACATATATTGTTCTACTACTACCCGGTGCTGGCACACATTCGGCATGCAGCTATAATTTTCAATACAGTGGTGCATGGCTTACGAGTTCTCACACTCTTCGATTGTCTAGTTATTCAGTTGCATGGGTTAAATCCCATATACACAATTTAGTGTACATAGTTGCTTTCATATTTCTCTGCTGCTTACAGTTGTAAAACATTGTTTTTGACTCTATGTATTTTCAAGTGTACTTCCCTTTCCCTTCCCCCCAGGATGTATCTGAAAACAAGCTCTTGTTAGTTCAGTATGTCTTTCCTGGTGAAACTTTTAAATTTTAAATAAATAAATAGAACAGGATCTGAATTCAATGAATTGTGAATGAAAAAAATTGCACAGTTGGGGGGCTCACAATAGTGTGCCAATACCCTGGAGTGTAAAACAGTAAGAAAGCACAAAATCTCCACATAGTAGGTTACAGATCAGCACCTCAGCAGAAAGAATGGACCATAGTCTCCATTAGTCTTAAAGTGCAACAATTACTTTATTAATGCTGTTTAAAAAAGTTCACCAATTTACTGCTCTGAGACAGGCTTATTTGCTCTTCAGTTACTTTAGTCCCTGACTTATCAATCTTTGCAACTATTGGGTATCCAGAGTGGAAAACAGGCATGCCTAAGCGGTGCCACGGGTTGGCTTGCATTGCAGCTGATGTTGGGGCCCTTGATGGAAAGAAATGGTGATTAAATATGAGCAAACACACTTGTAACACCGTAAAGCAATTGTAATCCAGGCTGGATGGCCCCAGTCATATTAAACCACATTAACTGGCAAATTGAATCAGATGGTACCATTAAACAATTGAGGCTTCAATGAAGGGAGCTACCCTGGTTTTTCTCACTGTACCCAGATGAATGGAAGAAGGTGCTGGAGACATCAAGACCTGTTGCTTGTTTGAGATGGTAGTGGGGATTGGGGCCAACATGAATCACCTCCACCTCATGGCCTTTCCCTGTAGGTGGCCACAACCTGTGATGGATTGCTGCGCAGGAGCTGATTCCCCAATGCTGGTCTCTCACCAGGATACTGGTGATGACACAGGAACAGTCTGGCTGGGCAATTGTTGGCATAGGCCCTGCAGAAGAAAATGTATTTTAAGTTTAGGCTGCATGCTGGTGAACCCCCTAGCTGGGTCTCAGCAAAAGTCTTTCCTGCACTGGAGTGGCTTCTGTTTTGGCATAAGAGTCTCAGGATCAATGTCTCCACACATGTGGTAGGCCACAGTCTCAGTGGCTGAAGAAACAGCAAACTTTCTCCTTCTTGGTGAACGGCCAGATTTCCTTCAGCCTTCTGCTGAAGAAACCTCTCAAACTGCTTAGTTGCAGTCATGGATTGAATCAATCAGTTTTTGGGATCAAGCTGGGTCCACAGGAGGCAGAACAGGCCTCCTTTCCTTCAGTTCCTCTCAGCCCCACTACAAGCTGTTATCTTCTCGGAGGCTCGAGCTGAACAGAACTCTACATGGCTCCCTCTCTCTCTCTCTCTCTCTCTCTCTCTCTATCTCTCTCTCTCTCTCTCTCGTCCTGTCTGAACTGAACTTTCTGTTTTAACAGTTCCATTCTTAGTCCGGGATTCCTGGATTCTGGCTGGATAACCTGGCAGTCAATCACAGTCTGAGGACCCTCACTGGTTAGTTCAGGTGCCAACCTGAAAGTTCACAGCTTCTTCCACAAGTCACTGTAATTAGGACCCCTTGAGGACTCCTTGGTTCTGATTGGTCCAAAGAGGGAGTCCAGGACCAAAGATGGTGGCTCCCATTGAGAAGTTCACTACTGGCAATACTGTCAATACAAACACCTCATTTTATTTACAGAACAGTTGGGATTTAGAAATAAATATTTACTGTACTAGAACAAGCTCCCTCTGCTCTATAATCGACGGCAGAATGGAATGGATTAGGGTGACACCTGGCTGGTCACAAGCTCCAAAGCACTTGGACCCAGCCCAGGCTATTTACACTGCACACTTGGGCTGGAGCTCTTAAAGACATAGCACAGAGGCATGGAATTGCACACACATGCAGCGCCACAGCAGGACATTGACAAACATATATTTACGTTTCTTAACTGGCCGTCTGCCAGGCAGTGGACATCAGAGGAGCCCAGGGAGATTCTTAAGGTAAGCCCCCCAAAACTGAGAGGGGGGGCTATATATGCATGTAGAGGTGGTTTTAAAAATTGAGGGCTATTTCCAGAGAAATTCTTGTTTGAAAAATGAAAGTGAGATTCCACACATGTGTGGACCGATGGTATTATGTGGTACCCAAATTAGTCTTCTGCATTGTCCAGTGCCATGCTGATGTTGAGGAGGCATGGAACAAAGGAGCTGTAAGGGATTTTCGATCATAGTGACTGCCAGGTGCTTTACTACAGAAAGACATGGAAGGCACCAGTATGGCATGGGTAAGGAGGCATTACTGCTTTCAAATGATCAAGGTATAGACATTTATCACACTGATGCATAAGCTGACAGTTAAGTGTCTCAGCTGACAGCAACTTGATCTTCTGTCACTCCCCATGCTTTGTTACAGAGGCAGAAGTATGCCAGTTTTACAAAAAAACATACTGAAAAGGCATTTGGATTTTGGCATAATGCATTGCTAACAGGGTATCTAGGTGAAGAGGGACCACAGTATGTACACCTAGTAATGTAGATTTCCCTTGCAATACTGCTGTACCTTCACTGTATGGCAGAGTGAGTCATTCTTCTGCCATACAGTGATGTCAGCAGTACAGCCCTGGGTTCACAGCAACACCAGGCTTGCTATAGAAGCTCTGGTACACCCTGCAGTTTTTAGCAGCTCAGAATTCAAAAACTAGCTGCAGAGGACAATAATGAAATACAATTCCAGAATCAATACAAGAAAGGGTAATTTATGCATGAAAGTCAAAAGGACTGGGAAAGGTTCTGACAGCAACTCTATCTTCTCTCCATCCCCCATGCTTTGATACAGAGGCAGAAGTAAGTCAGGTTTACAAACAAAAAAACATACTGACAAGGGATTTGGATTTTGGCATAACGCATTACTAACAGGGTGTCTTGGTGCAGAGGGACCACAGTGTGTACACCTAGTAATGCAGTTTTCCCTTGTAAAACTGCTGCAGTTTCACTGTACTGCAATGTGAGTCACTTCTCTGCCATATAGTGATGTCAGCACTAAAGCCCTGGGTCCACAGCAACATCAAGCTTGCTATAGAAGCTCTGGTACACCCTGTAGTTTTCAGCAGCTCAGAATGCAAAAACTAACTGCAGAGGACAGTAATGAAATACAGTTCCAGAATCAATGCAAGAAGGGGTAATTTAGGCATGAATGTCAAAATGACTGGGAAAGGTACCCTTTAATCTCAGTCCAAATAATTATTATCAGACCCTAACTTAAACATAAAGAACTAATTGGAAGGAAGAAATTAGTTCAAAATACAAGAAAAGTGTACTGTTGAGACTCCATATTAGACTGATTTGACCACCTACCATGTAATAGTAGACTATTTCGTGTCTCCTGAATACAAAGTAAAACATATAGTGGTTCTCACACTTTCTTATACTTTGATAGGTGATTTGACATACTTGCAATCATTTTCTCCTCCTGTAGTGCGAATAACATCTCTGTATACCATTCCAAGTATGTTTGAATAGATTGGTCACAGCAGTGCTGTAGGATAACTTTTTTGGCACAGGCTGAAATCAGAGCCATATGGTAACACTGGTTCCTGATAAAAGTGCCTTCGCATTACCCCAAAAAACATACCCTAGAGGAGAACTTGGAGTCTAACCCTAGGAGGGGGTCAGATGCTGTCAAATGGAGTCCCACAAGGATGCCGCCTTGTCACAGTCCCATAAAATATGTAACAAGGTGTCTTGTACCGTACCACATCTTGTACAAATATCATTCAACATTTTGCCCATCTTATACTATTTGGCAGGTGTATAGCAGATGTTATGAAATATTTGAAATTGCATGTGACGGTATCCATCCCATTTAATATATTTATACAAATTGATCCATAAATGGAGCAAATCATATGGTTTCCCCGTAGAAATCAAATCTTTGTCCCAATAAGGAGCATTACTTACCACCCTAGAGGGAAGCAACTCATAAAATTGATTATAAAGACCAGAGATAGTGTGAGAAGTAAAAGCCTTAGGGACTAGACTGAGAATTTTGTATCCATACATGTCAGACCATGGGCCCGAACCAAAATAGCTAAACAATAAATGTGAAATTTGAAAAAATTTAAAACAATGATCGCAAGGGATTTGGAATTTTTGTTGGGCCTCCTGAAATTTCATCACAAATCCATCTTTAAGGAGATGATCCACTAAACTAATCTCTGATTAGGGCCAAAAAGCAGAGCTGAGGGGTTGTCCTGCAATTTTTAAATTTGGATTCCTTAACAAGGGTTGCAAGACATCTTTCTTTGAGTTGAAATGAAGAAGGGAGCATTATATACAGAGATCCCCCCCCCACCCTTTTTGGTGCCGTTAATTTACTAAAGGCTTTCCTGGGAGGTTTACTTTGCCAAGGAAAGGTGAACAATATCCAATGTAGATTACTAAACCATGACTGAGGAAGAACTAAATTAAGCATAATAAGGGGATATAAGATCCTAGGTAGGACATTCATCTTTATTATATTCACCCGTCCCCAGAAGGAGAGATGTAGAAGAGCCCATCTAGTCAAATCATGTTTGATCCTGTTAAGTAAGATGTATAAATTATAATGTCTCATTTTATCAAGGGATGAACCAAATTGTATACCCACATTTTTAAGTTTATCTTTTACCCAGACCAGTCCAAAATGCTTGAGATCTGCCTTATTAGTCCAGTTATTCAAAGGCCTAATCTCCATCTTATCCACATTTAGTTTATAGTTAGAGAGTATCCCAAATTGACTTATTATCTCTAGGGCAGCAAGCAGGGATGTATCAGGATAAATTAAGTATAATAAAATAACATCCACTTAGACTAACAACTTATATTGGTGTGGTCCCACAGATATTCCTTGTATTTGAGGGGTGCTATTAAGTCTCCTGATTAAAGGCTCTAAAAAAGGTTAAAAAGAAGAGGAGACAAGGGACATCCTTGCCTGGTGCCTCTCTTTAAATGAATAGGGTCTGAGTAGACTCCATTACATAGAACATGGGCCGAGGGGTTAGAATATAATACCTTAGCCCAATGTATGAATTCAGGTGGGAGCTGGTCTCTAGGGTGCAACTTAAATAAAAAGTCCCCCGAGACCCTATCAAAAGTCTTCTCTGCATCTAGGGAGACCAGAGCCACCGGGACAGAGGACTCCCTGGATGCGGAGACCAAGTGCAGTAGTTTCTGAATGTCATCCACTGATAATCTCCCAGACACAAACCCTACCTGTTCCCTACTTATTAGAGCTCCCCATATCTTATTCAGCCTAGTGGCCAACACTTTAGACAATATCTTGTAATCCAGGTTAATACGAGAAATAGGCCTATTACTTTTAAGGGATCTTTCCTGGGTTTTAACAAAACAACAGTTAGGGCTTCCATTAGGGAGGGATCTGATGTACCATGTAAATAAATATAGTTAAATGTATTTAATAATACAGGTGCTAAAAGATCTTTCAATTTTTTGTAGAAATTTGGCGTGTAACCATCTGGGCCTGGTGGCTTGTCCAAGGATAAGGAAGCAATCGCATCTCTTATTTACTGTAGAGTTAATGGGGACTTTAAAAAATCCACCTGAACCTCCTGTAACTCAGGCAGACCAAATCCTTGAAACAAATTGTCAAATTGAGAACAAGAGGACATCTCCAGATTAGGAGTATATAGAGCTTGATAGAGCTTTTGTTCATAAGAATAGAAGTTCTGCTTTTTCACGTAAAAGTTCATTATACTTAGTCCAGAGCGATTTTAACTGCTCCCAAACCAATTCAGGGGAGCAAGGTGACAGTTGACCCACAGACTTTCTAATATGGTCTAATAAATCTGCCACTGATTGGGTTCTTTGTTTTTTTTTACGTCTAGAGGAAATACATATAATCTCCCCCGAAGAGAAAATTTCAGTGCAGACCACAGCAGGTCTGGTCAAGGCATAGAGGGGGAGTTAATTTCTAGAAAAGACATAATAAATTTGTTAAGATGTTCCAAATCTCTGGGATTTTCAATAGGTGGTTGTTAAAACACAGCAATTTATTTTATTTAGTTTTTGTTGACCGGGTAAGTGCACTAGACAATTCCTGCCTATTTTCAGGCACAACCTGGCGGAGGGGGTGACAGATGAATGCCAATTGATCTTGAACCAGATTAAGCTGTTAGTGGTATTTTTAGTGAATGAGGGAAATTTGGCCAGGACACTGGGAAATTCCCCTACTCTTTTCGATAAGTGCCATGGGATCTTTAACATCCACCTGAACAACTACCAATCCAGGTAGATGGGACCTCGGTTTAACGTCTCATCCGAAAGACGGCACCTCAGAACTGAACCCACAGCCCTCTGATCTCTCGGCCTCAGAGGCGAGTGTGCTACCTACTGAGCCACTGACACTGCAATAATACTAATACTGTGGATAAGGAAAAACTGAGATGAAGAATGACCAGATGGTGGTTGGAAATTACTTTAGTCCCATAATAACATAACTGGATACCTTGCAGGTGCTCAATCCCCAATAAAAAATAGTCTATCTGGGAAAATGAATTATGCAGTGTCAAATAAAAAAGAATATTCTCGTAATGATCGGTTTAATACCCGCCATGGGTCCACCAAACCTAAGGAGTCCATCAGCTCCCTCAGTGCTAACTGTCCTTGTGTCAAATTCTGCCATCTCAACCCAGATCTATCTAGTTTATTACTGACTGCTAGGTTCCAATCTCCAGCAAGTAAAATGGGGAGAAACAATAAGGGCAGCAAAAAATTTAGTATGTTCACAAAAAAAAAAAAAAATTAGGATCTTCTGATGTAGGACCATAAATAACCCTGAAAACTACTTCTCTATGCCCTAACAAGGCTCTAAGTGACACATATCTACCTTGAATATCATTAAACTCTTGTAACAAATGAAAGAGCACTCTCCTTGCTTCTAATATGGCTACCACCTCATACGAACATACGAAATTTGCCAGCAGATAAAGGCCTAGAGGTCTATCAAGTCTGCTCGAATGTGCAGCTAGCACCCCTTATTCTGCAGCTGCCCCTCCCTTCCACCCTTCCCCTTCATTAACCCTCCCCCTTGTCCTGTCCCATCCTCATTTGAAGCAGTCCACTGTTCTACTGCATACCACTTCAGCAGGTAACGCATTCCACCCAGCCACCACCCTCTCTGTAAAAAAGTGTCTCCTCATCTCCCTCCTGAACCTTCCTCGCTCCAGTCTCATATCATGGCCCCTGGTGGCCCTCCCTTCCCTTACTTTGAACAGCCCCTCTGTACCCGTCTTGTTTATTCCTTTCATGTATTTAAAGGTTTCAATCATGTCACCCCTGTCTCTTCTCTCCTCCAGTGAGTACATGTTCAACTCCTTCAACCTCCTCTTGTATGATAAGTCCCCAGCCCCTTGATCATCTTTGTCGCCCTGCGCTGCACCCCCTCCAGTAACTTAATGTCCCTCTTCAGATACGGACGCCAGTACTGCACGCAGTACTCCAGGTGTGGTCTAACTGATGACCTATACAGTGGCAGAATCACCTCCTCCCTCCTCGAGGATATACCCCTTGCAATACAACCCAGCATTTTGTTTGCCTTTGCAACTGCCTTCCTACATTGTGCCGAGTTGTTTATTGACCCTGTAATGAGCACACCCAGATACTTCTCCTCCTCTGTTTGGGCTAGCTGCGCTCCCCCTAGCTGGTAACTCCTCCTTGGGTTCTTCATCCTAAAATGCAGCACCTTGCACTTTTTGGCATTAAAGCCCAGTTGCCAGGTGTCTGACCAGGTTTCAAGCTTTGCCAGATCATCCTGCAACCCCTGCCATCCTCCTAGGTCATCCACCACCGCGCCTACCTTGGTATCATCAGCAAACAGACTGATCTTGCTCTTGATGTCCCATGATATGTCTGCAATGAATATCCCAAACAACACTGGCCCCAACACCGAGCCCTGCGGAACACCGTTTGTCACTGCCCTTGGGTGTGAGAGCTCCCAACCCACCACCATCCTCTGTTGCCTTCCCTGCTGCCAGTTTCCTACCCATCTCACCAGCTTTGCACCTGCCCCTGTGCCTACTAACTTTCTTCCCAGCCTTCCATGTGGCACTGAGTCAAATGCCTTACTGAAGTCCAGATACAGGACATCCACTGCATGGCCCCTGTCCAGTTGCCTAGTTACCCAGCCATAGAACTCGACCAGGTTGGTCATACGGGTGTCTAGTCCCACACCAAAAAGCTGACCCACCCAGGATCTACGAAATAAGGAAAGCTGTGTCATGGGTAGGTGACTCTCCTGAAGGAGAGTGATATCAATCTGTAACCTATTCAAATAAAACAAAATCTTAGATCGTTTAATTGGGGATTGGACACTTTTAACATTCCATGAACAAAAGTGGTATCCCTACAACATCATTTGACACATTCAGTATTATAACACAAAATGGCTTCCAAAATTATTTCTTTATAGACCATAAGGAAATCATGGAAGAGTCATCTCCAGAGTGCTCCCACCCCTTTACCCCCCTCCCAGACCCAATATCTTCGAATACCACCTCCCCCATCCCCTTCACAAGCCAACATATGATGCCCCATGAAAACAACACAATTTATAACCCCAGACTACAGTAATAGCATACAGAGACAATACCTGACACTATAATATTATTAAGAGTGGTAGTATATTATCATACAGACTATATAGACTAGTGTACACTTACACCAGGACAGTATGAGGGGTAATAAAAAATAAAGTAGAGCTAGACAAGAATCTGAACCCCCCATCTTTGAAGAAAGCAACTAATAACAAACCCATCCCCCAAACCCAACAATACACAAAAACAAGAAGAAGAAAACCCTACCCAGCCCCAAACCCACACGAATCACCTGGCACATGATAGACCTCAGGTATTCAGAACTATGCCCTCCGAGACTCCCATTCCCCCCCCAAAAACAGCAATATGTTTCCGTATCTTATAATCATTAAATATAAGGAACACCCTAACTTCCTAAAAATAATATTTGGTAATACTAAATAGTGAACTTTAACAAGGATGCTTTAACTATAGAGCCTATAATCCAATATGGCAAAACCTTAAAAAGAACACAGCAAATCTGTAAGTTCCAGCATTTCAAAGTCCCTGCAGGAGAAAAAACTCCTCATACCCTTCAAAAATAGAAGGAACAAACAAAGGGAAAAAATGATTTCGATTCAAATGGCTTTACGATGCTGGTTCGACAACGCTTTCGTTAACCGACATCACAGGGACAGGATTTATGTCGACTGCAAGTTGCGGTCAACATAAATCTCAACTGTCTCCTGGTCTGTGTTTTCATCAGGGGGCTTTGCCCCCAAACTCCCATGCAGAAGGCTCTGTCCTGCACCCCCCAAACTACAGATTATCAACTCCGAGTCGGAGGTGATGCGGGGAGAGGGTGCAGGACAGGGAGACATTGTGCCCTGTCTCAGGCACACTAACACAGCAACCTGTCAGAGAACTGTCGATTTTGTCGACAGGGCTGTAGGTCACTGTGTTGGTGTTGCTAATTGTGGCACATACCGATCCAAATAGTGCTGTCCAGTATTGCTGGTCAGGTATCAGAACATCAAATAAAACCAGCGCAAATTACCATCAGAAAATGTTTATACAGTCTGCAGGTTTGTAGTCCAAAATAAAAAAACAATGAACTACATTATGAAATCCAGCTCAAAACCAGAAAGAAAAGTTTCTTGAAATAACTAAATGCCGACATGCAAGCCAGCTGATAGGCAAGCATACAATGCTGAGTGCAACAAGCGTACTTGGGACATTCGACATGCCAAAGTCCAGTACTACCATTCCACTCTTGTCTCCTCCTGGGGTTCGGCTAGAAACTTTTGGGATAATGTAAAGGAGCTGAATGGGAAATCCCACTCCCCACCCCCCTCTCAACTCTTCTTTAATGGAACTGTCTGCTCTGACCCCCTTGGCATTGCAGATTGCCTAAACCACACTTTCTCAGACCTGAGTTCAGTCCTGCTCAGTAACTTCTTTGACCCCATCCCAGTAGCACCCCTGCCCACTCTCCAGAGACCTCCTTTCTACCTACGTACCATCTCCCCATTGGAGGCTAGACCCGTTCTGCAAAAAGCCGTTAGTAGTAACAACCCCGACACCGACCTACTGGACACTAGGCTACTTCATCTGATGTTGGATGCTATCCTGGTCTCACTTACCAAGCTGCTCAACCACTCTGTGTGCCTGGGGCAGTTCCCCAGCACATGAAAAACCGCCATCATCACTCCCATCCTAACGAGTGGTGATCGAGCGACCCCGAGTAACTATCAACCTATTTCCATCCTCCCCCCACTCTCTAAGGCCCTTGAAAACTTAGTTGCCAACCAGCTTGCTGAATACCTGGCCATGCACAACATCCTGTGCCCTGAACAGCATGGCTTTTGTGCAGATCACAGCACCACAATGGCGCTACTTGAATTCTCCAACTTCCTGCACTCTGCTCTTTATGCCGGAAGTCCTGCCGGTGCCATGTTCATTGACCTCCCCAAGGCCTTTGACACAGTCTGTCATCCTCTCCTGCTTGACTCCCTCAGATGCCTTGGTTTCTCCCCTGGCCCCCTTGCATGATTCATCAGCTACCTCTCTGCCACAGCTCAGTGTGTAAAAATCAATAGCACCCTATCTGACACATGACCTGCCTGCTCTGGGGTTCCCCAGGGCTCCATTTTAGGCCCTCTCCTCTTCAGTCTCTACCTCAACTCCTTCCCCTTGGCCTGCCAAATAAGATCCTTCTCTACACTGATGACGCTGTGCTCTTCGCTGCTGACCGCCAACCCCAACACACTCCATGCCACCCTCCAACAAGCTTTTGATAGAGCTGAGCATTGGTTCACATCACGAAGGCTAGTCCTGAACCTAAAAAAGACCAAAGCTATGTTCTTCTTGGATCGCCAAAGCAAAGCCAGTGGTGCCCCTCTCGTGATACTGCCTAGCACACTAAACCCCTTTGAGCAGGTTTCCTCCTGCAAGCATCTGGGCATTACCTTTGATTCTGCACTATCCTTCCATTACCATATCAATGCCCTTTCTGCTACCACCAATGTCAGGATTGGACTGTTATACCGCCATAGGGACTGCCTACCTCAAGAGGCCCTTAGATTGGCAATCACCTCCTCTGTTCTGTCACTAATCGACTATGGGCTGTCCATCTATACTGCAGCTGAAAACACTGCACTTGCAAGAATCCAGCTCTCTATAAACAAGGCCTGCAGGCTAATGCTGGGAGCCCCTAGGCGCACCCATACATGCCTGCTGTACTCCACCACCAACTTGCTCAACCTTGAAGAAAGTCTCCTCTTCCAAACCTGCCTTCTTGTAAAAAAGACCCTGCTAGGGCTCTCCCCCCCTGGGGTCGCCACCTCCCTGCAGTGTGCCTCCTCATCAGTTTCCACCTGCAGAACTGTCAAAACCTCCCTTATTGTCCCCACGGTAAGGACCTCTATGGCCCAGAGATCGTTTTGCTATCAGGCTCCTTCCTGTTTCAATTCTCTCCCAGCCAATATAGCTGACTTCACTAAGCTTGGTCCTTTCAAGGTCTCCCTCAGAAGCCATCTGACAAGCACTAGCTGCTGCAACTGCACATAATCCCCCACCTGCCCCTTACCTTCACCCCTAGGCTGGGTCTGCCCTGTCTACTTTTGCTGTATATACCTGGGGTTTCATGCAACATCTGCTGACTAATGTAATAAAATATCTCTGGTTGCTACCTAACATGTTGCTCATGTACCTATATTATGACTATTGTGATCTACCTATTACCAAGCGTGTACCACCAGTGAATGCCTGTAACACTGGTTGCTTTTTTAATCTAAACATTTTGCACTGTACTGTTTGTTTGCTGTGATGTATTGCTCTCTTGCCGAGGTGCCTTTGTAAATGAGTCTATGACTCAAAGGTCTGTAAACCGATGATCTAATAAATAAATAAAAACAAGAAGATGGTAAATAAATATTTCTCAATTTGCTGGCTAGCTTACAAATTAAAAAAAAACAATCCACAGGGCATTAGCATTCAATCTCCACCGGCAGAAAACTTGAAATTATAAACTCCACACAGCCTGTAGAGTGTCCCTGTTTATCTGAATGGTTACTAAAGGCATTGCAAGCCGAAGGAGAAACCTAGTTCAAAGAAGGATTCTGATCTGGAAAAATCTAAGGCATCATTGTGTTTCAAATGAGAATTCCAGTCTGAAGAGTTTCCAGCAAAGGAGCGAGCCTGACAATGGCCTTAGTCTATTAATGGGGATGAAATATGTCTGATATCAGCTAACGAATGAGAGTAATCCCCTTGACTCCAGCATATGATCACTACAGCCAGTATCTTAATATTAAAAAAGCCACTTAGCCTGTAAGATATCAATTTGTTTTCAAAGAGCTTACCAGGGCATTGCTGCTAGAAGAGGAAATTCACTTTGAAACAGGATTCCAATCTGGAGAAGTTCCTATAATAGGACAATACCAAAGGTAGTCTTAGTTCATTATCAAGGATAAAACATAGCTGGTAATTGACAAATAGGTAAAAACAGATCCACAAGGTGCCAGTATTTGATCCAATAAGCAGTGCCTTTGATATTAGAAATGCAGTTTAGCCTGTAGGGTGACACTATTTATCAGAGGATGTACCAAGTCTTCGCTGGCCAAAAAAGGAAACATTCAGTGAAACGGGATTCGGCTCCGAATAGGGTCCAGCACAAAATAAACAAGCATGAAAACTGTTTAATCTAGTATCAGGAATGAAATATAATAATGATTGCAGTGCATAAAAGATCAGCTACAGTACTAAGATACTGAACCCTCTTCCATATTAGATGATCAGATAAAAATATCAGTTATTTCTCGGGAGGGCTAGTCACACATAGGAAAGGTTTTACCATAGTGCTTCGACAGCGCTAGCACTGACATCCCCCACAATGACAGCTACCATGCCGACTGTTGGCATTGTAGCTTCAGGGATGCCGGTTCTTTCTTTCAGGGGGCTGCACCCTCCGAACCCCACACTCCCCAGTCTCTAGGATTCTAACTCCGAGTCGGAGTTGGATGGCGGGGGGCGCTACACCAGGAAACGCACCACTGTTGTCTTCTGCGCACCAGCACAGCAACTTGCCGCAGGAAGGCGATTTCTGTTGCTGTGCTGGTGTTCTCTGTGGTGGTGTTGACCTTGTGTCGGCACACCCATAGGAAAAGTCCAAAGAAGGAAACACATTTTAAAATGTACACTGGACACAAAGACTTGTTAAGAGCCATACATATACAAATACCACAAAATGGAAATAGCCATAGCCATCCAACGGTAAATAGTTGTACTCTAAAGTGACCTACAGGTCACCGATCCTTAAATAGTTCATGGAGGAGCTACTTTATCTGTGTAGCTGCATGATCCCAAGCCCCAGGGCTTCCAGGAGCCCTCAACTAAAATTTGCAACCTGGTAGGATACAGCATTTTAAAATGAATACCAGCAGTGATCAGATTAGACACTGTTGGGAGATAGGTGGCCCTTTTCTGGTATACGGAGCTGGGAAGGTCTTAGACTACCCACAACCACACACCCTCCCAAGTAACTTCTTGTTGCTCACGAACCTTTTTCAATACTTGTTGCTTATCCAGAAAATTAAGAAATTTGAATATAAAAGGCCATGATGGAGAATGTTTGGGTGGCAGAGATTGAAGTGATAGCTGGGCACGTTTGATGACATACGAGGGCCCATTTGGAGATGGGCCAGCAAGTTTAACATAAAGTTTTTGAGCAAACTAGATGGGAGTGAAAAAAAAAACAGCAAAGCAGAAAGCACTCCAAGTGAACAGGTCATAACTCATGGGATTTCAAATTAACATTCTCTTATTATGTAACCAAAAAACAGTAAAGTGGCACCAATAACCCCTAGCGCCTTGGCTTATAGCCTTCTAATTGGGGGTATCTGCTCTGAAAGCACCCCATCCAGTTGGGCTCAGAGCTACCTATTTTTGCCACTGGATGGGAGTGGAGTCTTCGGCTTGCTCAGGAAGCCCAAATATAACAATATTGCTCCGACAGCACCTGCCCTGCAGATCTTCCATCTTTGTCTCCATGTGTGTCAATTTTTGCTTAAAGGCATTCAAGACTGGCTCCATCTTAACCCACCAGGTTTCCGTAGAATGTGCTCAAACATCCATATCTCCTACTTGTCTCCCTAGATCGTTAATGTCCGTTCTCAAAGTCTTAAAGGAGAAGTCCACCCAGAATGTGCAAAAACATATGTTATGTAGAGTGTTTTGATATGTACGTTAAGTCCTAGTGTGTCCTTCCCTCTGTCTGCTATTAGGAGTTTTTCCTAAATTAGCCTGCTAGCTGTATGGTAGTTGTACACCCTCTGGGGATCTCTATCACAAATAGGTTTATTGGCTTTCTTTCTCCTACAATGCACCCTGGCTCATGTGACAATGATGTAGCTATGCCCTTAGATTTAGCAGGGTCTGTCACAGCTCAGCCACAAAGATAATACTTCTTTCAGAGAAGTCACACTGCTAGATTTTGGGTGAGTGTAATCATTATTATTTTTTGACATTAGTACCTTGTCCTGCTATGTCACAACCTATAAGGTGATGTTCAATTTTTGCTACTTAGTACTGGTGCAAAAACTGAAAGTGACTGAGAGGAATAGAGTAAACAGTGACATGATTCAAACACACACACACACACACACACACACAGAGCGGAACATAGCAGAACAAGGTACTGATATCAAAAAATAATAATGATTACACTCACCCAAAATCTAGCAGTATGTCTTCTCTGGAAGAAGTATTTTCTCTGGGACTGAGCTGTGACAGACCCTGTAACAAGACACTAGCTTCCTGCAGGGGCAATTTGACATCACACCAAAGGGCACTCTGGGAAGACTACAGGCCATAAAAGAAACCAGAATGGCAACCTCCAAGGGCAATAAAACAGTTAGGGAAAGTTAGAAAAAACATCTCTCATAGCCAGAGGAAAAGAAAACACTGGGACGTGGTTAGAACACAGAAAAAAGACTACTACATATCTTTTTCTGATTTTAACATGGAGTTTTCCTTTAAGTTCCTTTGTGAGCTCTTGCAGAGTTTCTTTAAAAGGAGTAAACTCCGGCAAAAAGCATTCTTTTGTTAGCTGCGAAGTTCCTGGTGTTGTAGTTGAAAGGCGACCCTCTCCAGGCACGTGGGCTTTAGACCATTTGGAGGATTTGTCCGGTGTAGTTGGCGGGGTATGTTTAGGTGAAATTGATTGCATATCTGAGTCCATCCTTTCGAAAAACCACCACCAAACCAGCATCCAGGGAACAAAGTAAAGTTATTGTAAAGGCTTAATTGAAGTATTTTGCCAATGTAGAGATATATTTGCCAATTTTAGGTTGAGGGAGCGGGAGCCAAACTGAAGAGCAGTTACTTGATCCTGAGCATCATGTGACTCCCACTGTCATTTTTTATACAAGCTTACACATCTGAGAGCAGCAAACCAAGGAAAACAAGCACTCCACTGCATGAAGAACAAGCATTTGTCAATGCCGAATGTTGCTTGCTTGTGTGTGCTGTTTAGGCATTTGGAAGTGATAGTTCCATGCCTTCCTCCCAAGACATCCACTGTGTCTTTCCGTTCAGTATTCAGAGAAGAGTGGGAGGGGTAAGGGCCACAGCAGTACAGCAGTTGCCAAGGGGGTGAAGAGGTGGACAATGGTCCATTCAAAGGCAAGAGAGTCCTGCAGGAGCTCACTAAATTGAACTTGGACAAAGCGATGGAACCAGATGGCATGCTCCCAAGGATATTAACAGAACTGCGAAGGGAGATAGCAGTACCTCTGGCAGCCATGTTCACTGAGTCATTCAACATGAGTGAACTGGAGGAGGGCACATGTGGTCCCTCTACACAAGCCCGGCAGCAGGGAGGAGGCAGGGAACAATAGGCCATTCAGCCTCACCTCAGTAGTAGGGAAGATCATGGAGACATTGCTTAAAGAAAGGATAGTGGGGCATCTAGATGCCATCAGAGCCCAGGACCATAGACAACATGGATTCACAGTGAGGACATCATGTCAGATAAATCTGGTTGATTTCTTTGACTTGGTGACAAAGGAAGTGAATCAGGGTGGGGCAGTGGACAATGCTTACCTTGATTTCAGCAAAGCCTTTGACACCATCCCATATAGGAGGCTGATAAACTAGCTGGGTAGGCTGGGCATGGGGGAAAGGTGGTAAACTGGGTTAGAAACTGGCTAACAGACAGGAGGCAGAGAGTTGTGGTAAATGGTGTGCAGTCTAGGTAGAGGGGGCGACCAGTGGGGTGCTGCAGGGATCGGTCCTGGGGCCAGTTCTGCTCAATGTCTTCATTAGTAATATTGCAGAATGTCTGAAGGGAATTTTTTCACCAAATGTTCAACATAGCCATTTTAAGATCTCTGCTCATGAACAGAGTCACTATGATTTTCTTAATCTGTCCCAAACATTTATTGCACACACCGAATGCGCCATTGTGCACTACATGCATGGAAACACATTTTGGGAAATATGTGAAAAATGACAGCTGTACTGCTCATAAGGAGGTGTGGTAAAATGGCAATGTTGAAAATCTGGAGTACAAATATAAAAAATTTGCGAACTTATGAGCATGTGTAGGAACTTCGCAACACACACTCGTAAAACAGTCATTTTAGGAATTATTTCACCAAATTTTCAACATAGCCATTTTAAGACCTCTGCTCATGAACAGTGTTACTGTGATTTTCTTATTCTGTCCCAAACATTGATTGCGCACACTGACTGTGCCATTGTGCGCTACATGCACGGAAACACATTTTGGGCAACATGTGAAAAATGACAGCTGTACTGCTCATAAGGAGGTGTGATAAAATGGCAATGTTGAAAATCTAGTGCAGATAATTAAAAATTCGTGAACTTACGGCGTGTATGTAGGAACTACTTAGCACTTTCTAAAAACAGTCATTTTTAGGAATTTTTTCACCAAATTTTCAACATTGCCATTTTAAGACCTCTGCTCATGAACAGTGTCTCTGTGATTTTCTTAATGTGTTCCATACATTGATTTCACACAGCGACTGCGCCATTGTGAGCTACATGGGCGGAAACACATTTTGGGCGAGATGTGAAAAATGACAGCTGTACTGCTCATAAGGAGGTGTGGTAAAATGGCAATGCTGAAAATCTGGAGTGAAAATATTGAAAATTTGTGAACTTGCTAGTGTGCGTAGGAACTGCACAACCCAGGCTTGTAAAAGTCATTTTTAGGAATTTTTTCACAAAATTTTCAACATAGACTTTTTGAGAGCCCACCTTATGAACACTGACAGTGTTGTTTCGTTAATCGGTCCTGAAAGGTGATTTCATGCAGTAACCGCGAAATCACCCTTCCGGCCCGATTAACGCCATGACAGTGCAAGAATTCATGAGGAGGGGTCCCAAAAACCCTCTGTTGAAAATTTGGGCCCAAAATTCCCAAAAATGCCTTAGATATGCAACAAAGTTGAAATAACCCATCTATCCCATTATACAGCTTGCCGGCATTTCCTCAGTTTGCGGTCGGCTTTGTAGAGTGCAGACGTGTTCCTGGTCCACGAAGATCATCACGCTGAGCTCAGAGAGTAAGTATGGGGTGGGGGTGTGGGGAGCAGGGTGCGCAGTGGGTGGGTGAGGGTTATGGGAGGGGGCAGGGAGAAGCACCGAGGGACAGTTTTTGTATTTACAGGTTTTTTTTTTAATAAGACTATGAGGGACGAAGACTACGAGGGACATTTGCCACACTGGGGTGGGATCCCAGCATGGCAGCTGGAAGGCTGTTGGGGGATCTGGAGCCAATGGGGGATTGGGCATAACATCAATTTCCCACCCTGGGGTGGGCTCCCAGCGTGGCACCTGGATGCTTTTGGGGGGGGCGTGCAGCCGACGGGGGATTGGGCACCCCCGTCAGCCATACAGTGTGGGGGGGAGAGGGAAGGTGCATGAGCACACAGTGTGTGTGCCTGCACGTGTGTGTTTGGAGGGGGGAGCTCTGCTCACTGAAGCAGAGTTCTTCCTTTCAACTGTATGCCACTGCATTTTCAACTGCTGTCATAGACAGCTGCAGCAGTGATTGGGGAACTGGGGCTGCGCCTGCAAACACACTGACTGCATTGGAAGATGGGTGCCACACCTCCAAAAATTCGGATGATGACACTATGTTTCTTGCACATGCGTGCAAGCAACATAAAAATGGTAACCTCTTTAATGTGCACTCTGTGCCGTATGTCCATACAAAATACCAAATGTGAACAACAGAGGTGTGAGGAACCATATCTGATGAGACCCAGCTCTTTGAGGACAAACCACCTTCCTCAGGGGGCGTGGCTATCATTAAAACACTTGCTAGATTTATACAGGTATCCTCAGGTGTATATAATTGGTATGAATTATAACTATTAAGTCCATGGTACCAGATCACATCTCCTTACCACAACATAAATTTTAAGGATAAGTATAAAATTAACTTCTCCATGTATTTATGGAGAATCAAAGATAGTGTGGAGATGCACTGTGGAAATACCAAGACCACATGGCAATGATCATAGGATGCATAAGTGGTGTGCTGTGCTTTAAAACATAAAAACATTTGATAGAGTAACATCCACATTGCTATGTCATCAAAACTATTTATAATTAAACATGTTGAATAATTACTTGACTAGGTATATGCTAAAAATAACTAGGGCAGTGTGGACGTAATCACAGAAAACTAAAGAACAGCAGACTGTAATATTTACTGAAAGCCATAAATCTAATTAACCTAATGGTAGCAAAACTTATATGATGTACTAACAAGGTAACTTATGCACCCCATGACTGTTGACATGTGGTCTTGGTATTTTTACAGTACATTTGATTTACTACTGTACAATTATGGTGTACAGACATTCTTAGCCCCAGCCTTGCCCTATACCTTTAATTGGAAGCATGGTGAGGGTCAGGACATAACCTGTTTACTGCTCCCAGGGTATCCAGCAGCATGACTTCAGCTTGGCTACACAATTCAAGAAAGTCCCGTTGTTCTCATACAGAGAATGCTGGTGAAAGGCTCCTCTCACTAAAGTGGGCACTGAGGATTTTGGGTGCCCAGAGATGGCATTTCTGGACATTATTATAAAAAATATACATCAGAATCTTGCTAAACGGGGTCCATTTGGCTAGGTTCTTGTGTCTGTTTTTTTTTTAAATCCCAGCATTTGAATGTATTTTCAATGTTTGTTGGTTCATGGAAAAAAAAATCAACAAGATGGCAGTTGGCATGGCACAAAAATGTTTGGTACCCTGCCAATTCTGAGGTGTAAAACCGAAAACTAGGATTTGCAGCATCAAAATTTTACTTTTGCCACAACAAGTTATCTTGAAAACCATACTGTGCATGTGCAGGTCAAAAAACAGTAAAATTATAACACTTATAACTCGTGAACCCTCTAATACTTTTTTACCAGATCTGTCAAAGGCACCACTTTGGGACATAACATACATCCCCTGCAAGTTTGGGATATAAATTCCATTTTATGCAGGCTGTAGGAGAGTGTAAAAAAAAAAACACACCACATGTTAATTATGGGAAAAAAGTTATTTTTTTTCTAGAAATGACACATCTGTATCTCAGAAATCACACAATCTGCCCACACAAAAATTTCCACACATCAAGACCTTGCCTCCTAGACAACACGTACAAAATATCATCTCATTTTGTCAAAGAGAGCCAAAGATATTATTGTGCAAAATTAATTTATTTGTTTAAAACATTTGGTGATCGGGAAAGGCACACTGAGCCGAGGCTCGTTTCCAGATGTGACCCGGGGAAGGGGGAACAAGGGATATAGTACATTTTCAAATATACACAGTGTACAAAATAATACATAATTACATAGTTTGGCGATAAGTAGAATATCAGGCACTCAAGCAGGAGTCTTAGCAGTACAGATAGAATATAGATGACAAGGTGCCACACACATAATATTGTGAAAACGATACAGCATAATATGCAAACTTAGGTATATAGGATACATGTAGGATATGGGTGAAGAGGGGAATAAACAGTGCAAAGGTGACTTGCAGTCATGGTAGGTTAGACTGTGGGAGCAAGTGGGATATGGAAGAAGGTGTAGCTGTGATTTGACAGCAGTGTGGGAGGGACAGTTTTGAAGGAGAGGAGGTTGAGAGTTCCACAGAGAAGGAAGGTGGTAGCTAAAGGTACATTTGCAAAGTTAGAAGCTGGGGTAGTGAGTGAGAAGGTATGTGAGTCTCTAGAGCATAGGGAGTAGGTAGAGGCAGGGGCAGGTGAAAGGAGGGAAGAGATATATGAGGGGAGCAGGTTGAACCAAAATTTAGAGGTGAAAGATACAGAGTGGGTGAGGCGTCTGTGTGAGATCGGAGGGAGATCCAGCCAGGAGAGAAGAGAACAGTGGTGATTTCTGTAAGGAGAGTTTGAAGAGAAGCGACAAGGTGGAGGAAGCATTGCAATAAACAATGTTAGCATAATCAATGACTGGCATGATCATCTTGGTCAAAAGTTCACGATGTACAAGGAGTGGGGAGAGTCTCAGTTATGGTAGAGGACTCCAAGCTTAGGGAATAGTTTGGATATAATGTAATCAATGTGCAGGGAGAAATTTAGTTGTGTGTTGAGCCAGATGCCAAGATATTTGAAGGATGGGACAGTGATTAGTGGTGTGCCATCAAGGGAGGTGATAGGAGAGGTGAGGTTAGATTTGGCTTGTCTTTTGGGGGTACCAAAGGTCATTGAGATGGTTTTTGTAGTATTACGTTTTAGCTGTTTTGAGGTGAACCAAGCCTGAACTGCATTGAAGTCTTGTTGTAGTGTAGAAAGTACTGTGGCTAGGTCTGGGGTGGATGTGAACAATATGATGTCATCCACATACATATGGATAAAGGGAGGATGAGCAGGAGGATGGGAGGTTGTTTATGAAATTTGAAAACAGGATTTGGCCAAGTATGGAACCTTGGGGGACATCAACCAGGTTGGGAGGAGGAGGAGCTTGCAACTTTTACTGACTGGTGTCTGTCATTTAGATAGGAATTGAACAACTGGATAGCAAGAGGGATGAGTCCTGCATCCTCATGAGAGTTTAGTAGGAGCAGGTGGGAAACAGAGTTGAAGGCTTTAGTCAGATCAATGAAAACTGCAGCAGTGAGGTGGCCTTTATCAGCAGAGGACTGAATGTGGCCAATGACATGGAGGAGAGAGGAAATGGTGGAGTGTTTTTTCTAAAGCCAGACTGATAGGGGGATAAGAAGTTTGTGGCCATTAGGAATTTCGGAGAGTTGAGATTGAACAAGACATTCCTATAGTTTTGCTAAGGCAGGTAGAAGAGAGATAGAACGATAGTTACCAGGCAAGGTGGGATCACCACCATTGTGGAGATGGATGATGCACACTGATTTCCAGGCTCTGGGAACTAAGCTGGAGGAAAACTATAAGTTTATGATGTGAGTGTGGTGGGGAGTGATGGCAGGGGCAGAGAGATGCAGGAGGCTAGGGTGCAGACCATCAGAGCTTGATTTGGATGTGTTTAGGGATAGCAGGGCAAACAGAACTTCATATGTGGAAGCAGGAACTAGCAGGAGTTGTTTATTTATTGTGGGTGGTGGGGAGTGATTTGGATCGGGTGATGAGGAGGTGGTCGGATTTGGGGACACACAAGTTGTGAAGTAGGTATTTAAAGTATCAGCAACTTGTACGGGGTTTGTTATTTCAGTGCCATTATACTTGAGAGTAGGGGTGTTGGATTCCTGAGGGGGACTAACAATGGCGTGTACTATGTTCCAGAAAGAGGAGGTGTCAGCGGTATTCAGGCGATGTTTAAAACAGTCCACTTTAGCATGGTGGATGGTTTTGGTGCACACATTTCTCATGGTATTGTATACTTGCCTAGAGTTGGGAGTTTGAGAGGCTTTGAAGGTGGCCCAAGCCTTGTCACGGGCCTTACAAAGTGTGACTATAGAGGTGATGATCCAAGGGTGGTGGCACTTCCTCACCCTGGCTTTTTGTGGGGGAGCATGAAGATCCCATATGCTGTTGAAAATCCTGGTGAACTGAGCTATGGCAGCATCAACTGAGGCTGCAGTACAGACTTGGGACCAGTTTGCATAGTGGAGATCAGAGAGAAGGGACTGTGTATTCAGTGAGCTTAAAGGATGAATCTTAATGTATTTTGGGGCGGATTTAGGTACATGAGTTTTCCTAACACAGTAGGTGATACAGTGGTCACTTAGGGTTGGATCGAGGACACCAGATGCTGATATGCAATGAGGATGGGAAGAAATAACCCAATCTATGAGTGAGTGATTAGAGGATTTAGAGTTGTATTGGGTAGGTTCTATGATTAGCTGGGAGAGGTTCATGGATTCTAGCTTGGCTATAGTGGACTTAGCAGATGGGGCCAGCCAGTCTAGGTTATAATCCCCAAGGAGTATCAGTGTACCTGGGTGGGCCAACTGGCAGATAGCGGTGACACACGTTATGAGATCATCTTGACTATGACAGGGGGATGCATAGACTACTATAACGTAGGTCGGGGAGAGAGTGAGGCAAGGAGAATTTAGTAAGAATCAGCTTATGGGAACATATGGTGGCTTCTTTTTTCAGCACAGAATAGGAGAAGTGGTGTCTAACGATCATAGTGACATCACCACCTTGTTTACCATAGTCTTGATGAATGATGTGGTAGCCGGGGAAGGAGATTGTGGAATCTGGGTTTTTTGCAGATAGCCATGTTTCAGAGAGGCACAGGATGTCTGGGGTGTTTTGGTTTATCCGGGCATTTAGAAGGTCCAGCTAAGGGGGGAGACTCCTTATGTTTATATGCATGACCTTTAAGCCCTTGTGTGTGTGTGGTGGTGTTTGAGGAGTAAGGGGGCCAGGGATTCTCTCTCTATATCTCCTGCGAGTAACAGGAGGAGGAGAAATAGGAAGGAGAAAATGCCCAGGAACTTATAACCTTTTATGGTGTTGAAAGCACATGGTTTGCACCTGGAGTATCTAATTAAAGTGATGCAGCCGCTTATATGGGGAGGCAATAAGTATGGCACGATCAAGTGGTAGGACAGAGCAGGGATGAGGAATAATACAGGTGAGGTGGGGGCAAGGTGGTTATATAAGGGGAGGGTATCACCGGAGGTACAACTAGGTGTTTGAAGGGGGGAGTAAGAGAGAAAATAGGAAAAGGTGCACAAGAGAAGGGGAAAGGCAGGTCGGTACATGGCAAGGAGATGAAGAAAGAATTTGGAAATGAGCAAAACTGGAAGGCAGTGACAATTAGCCTAGTTAAATCTTAGGCCATAGAGGAAATTTAATGGAAGTGGCTGCAGATTGTCACAAGATTTGTAGACAGACAATTTGGAGACAGTGAAAATAGCCTATTAATTGTAAGGTTTTATAGAAAAATGTAATGGAAGTGGCTGCAGGTTTACAGAGGATTTGTGGGACAAGATAAGACCCCTTTAAGGCAGAGGTTAGGATTGCTTGCCCTGTTAAGATTTAGAACACATATACGGTATGGCCAATGGCAGGGAAGCACAGCAAGGGATGCAGGAAGTAGTGTATTTAAATAGTGCCAGTGGTGTGGTGGGGAGAAAATTTAAACTTCTACTATCCACAACCATAGAGCTGAGAAATTAATGAAGCTCTTTCAGCTACAGCATGACAGCTAATGGAAGATGAGCTACAGAGAGGGTGACCAATGCTGTACTTTCACGAGAAGCCCCATCCAGTGAGCTTCCCAGCTGCAGGCTCGGTTCATGGAGACAAATCATACCTGGAGCTTGGAGTGCAGAGTCGGGCTGTATGGCAGGACTGGCCAGCGGGCTTCCCAGCCATCATGGCCACATGGAGAGCAGCAGCCCAATCAGGGGCTTAAGCAGAAGCTGGAGTGGGGAAGACAGAAACAGGGCATTAGAATAAATAGGAACTCAATTGCCAAAAAAGAGCTGAGCACTGAATCGGAGGGTGGGGGGCGGGGTAAGAATAAAGAAAAGTAGAAATAGTATGAGGAGAGAGGTGGGTAGGGAGACCACTGAAGAGAGGATTAATTTACATTGGCACCAACAGTCTGGAAGCTGATGAAAAACCCACAAGAGAGTAATTGACCACAAAAATGGCCTCCAAGGGGAACACAGGGAAGAAGAAGAGAAAGATAATTTGAAATGGGGTGGTGGGAAAAGGGAGAAAGATAGAGTTAACAGGTACAGATTTAAACTTAAAACACTTAGCAAAATTCCCTCGACTCACAGCAAAATGGAGCCGGGTGCTGCATAAAACAGAAGAAAAAACACATATTGCAGTTTAACATTTAGAATTTTAAACTATTTTCCACATCACACAATTTTAACTTTAGTATTCACAAACCGTAGATCTAATAGAGAGCTCAAAATCTGAGGTTTGACATTAAACAGACTACTCAACCCTAACTGTAGGGGCACTACCACACCCCCGTAACAGAGCATAATGCATGGGCAACCATGCAGAACAAGGTTGTTTCCATCCAGTTCTGATGACATCATAGAACTTAAGAGTGAGGCTTGAGAAGTATCTGATGTCATCAAAATTTCAAGATGAAAACACAACCAAATTGTGTAAGTTTGTCCATGTTTTATTTTGTATAGTATATGGTTCCATACATATGGTTTTACTTTTTTACAAGAAATCTTTGGTATAATTTTTTATTGTTTTTAACAAAACAAAAACTCACCCTCATACAGCTGCTGAAAACCCACCTGGCTGAGGGGTGGGTTTGTGTTTTCAAATATATTGAAACAGAAGATTTTTTCTTTTTAGTACAGTGTCTGGGTTCTGTGTGCAGAGATTAAATGAAAGTAAAATGGCAAATGGCACAAGTTTCCATTTTAATTAAAAAAGCTGTTGTGGGATTGGTCACGTGATGTAGGTGCTGATTGCAAGCCTCTATCGTCTCGTCCAGCCACCCGATCACTATTTTGATTTAATTTCACGATTAAAGTTTGGCTAATTCTCGGCAAAGGGAAAGGAAAAGTTTTTTAGAAGGCTCTTTACGCTTCAAGTCATAGTGATAGTGCGAATGGAGATTGAGATGAGGAAAAATCTCCCCAAAAGAACGCCGCCTAACACTCCTGAGAAAGGCCCTAAGAAGCCTAAGCCTGCGAGTGCAATTGATCCAGGCGAAATAACCCCTAACCCTGCAGAGCAAGAGCCATTAACCCTGGCCAAGCTTCTCACTGAATTTAAGCCTTTTAAGGAGGAAATCACGTCTATGAAGGCTGAAATCAAGATATTGACATCAGCTTTAGAGGAAGTTGCATGGTGAACCTTAGATGCTGAAGTGAAAATTCACTCTTTGGAAAAGAGAGCTGAGAGAGCTGAATCAGAGTTGATAACTATGAGGCAGAAGATGTCTAGAATAGAGTCCAAATTAGAGGACCTTGAAGGTCAAAGTCGAAGAAATAATGCAGTCCTGATAGGGCTGCCCGAAACTGAAGAGGGGCAAGATGCAGTTCTCTTTATTCAGAAATTCGTGGAGTGTGTGGCTGGCCCCTCACCTTGTGGGGCCAAATATACTATAGATAGGGCGCATCAGGCCCTTAGACCACCCCCCCTTTGGATCACTGCCTAGACCCCTGATTTTTAGGTTCCTCAACTATCTTGAGCGCCAGTATTTCCTAAAGAAAGTCAAGGAGGCACAGGGTATCACCTGGGAAGGTAAAAAAGTAAGAGCGGCCCAAGATCTCCCTGCTACAGTCCGGCAGCAGCGCACTGCATTTCATCCCTACGTCTCAAAGTTAATAGCAGCTGGCATTCGCTTTAAAATGTTGTATCCGGCGAGGTTACAAGTTTTCATATCGGGGGTATGGAACAGTTTTAACAAACCGGAGATGGCTCGGTCTGGATTAAAGGAACTGCTTCCTGATCTCCTCTGAGAAGTCTGAGCTGTATTTATGGCTGACTTTGCAAGTGTAATGTTCTCCGGGGGTCATAGTTTGGACGCCAGCCTTCTTCGCTCTTCACTTATGAGTAAGGGGGAAGAATTACCTCTAGTATACTTAGCTGATACCCTTCGGCAGAACGAATGTGACAGAAGCAAGTTAACTTCATCGGAGATTCAAGTTTTTGCTGGACTCTTATTTTCTGCAAGTTCTTTTAATAAAAGACTTAGTTAGTGGTCAGGTTCCGAGGAAGTAACGGAAAGTAGATTTCCTGGGTTTATGTTCAGATTCAGAGGGGAAGGTTTGCCTATCGAATAATTATGTCTTGTTATTTGTTCTCATTACTGTGTCATTCTCCTCAATCTAATGTAGCTAAATGCAGGAGGCACTGAATAGTCTTTTTTTTTTCCAAAGGGGTTGATGAATCTTTACTTTAGAAATTTATGTGACTCCCTGGTAAGTGAGCACTTTGATTCAAATTCAGAAGGATCATGTTACTGAGCTTAATACTGGTCCAGAAGGGGAAAAAACTCAAACCAAGTTTTGTATGAGTGGGGTCATTTTCTTGTTACTCCCAAGATAAGGGAACATGCTTGTTACAGTTTAGTTAAACCGCTAGAGGGGGGTATTGTTCTATTGCACAGTTTCATTTGCTGGGCTGGCAGTGTTTGCATTGGATTTAGCATTTAATTTATAGCTCTCCCCTCAATAGAATAGGGATGTGATAAACTGATATGTATAAAATGGGGAGAGGCTTGCAAGTTATTCATATACTTGGCAACCAATTTAATTTTTGAATGACACCTGCCGACTTTGCAATCTAATTGGCGCCCGAGTTAATAGAGGGCTCCCTGCACGAAACTAATTCCCAAGGGATGATGTTCATCATTTTACATGCTGTAACAAGTTTGATATAGCTTCCCATTTCTAAAGCTAAGATACCAAAGCTGACAGGATAACATCAATAAATGCAGATATTGACAGGTGCTTAACATAGTTCAGCTTAAGCTTCCAACAAAGCGACTTCGCAGCTGTTATTCAAGATAAGGCTGTATAATTGAAATTGCTCATGGGGATTCTAATAAAGGCCAGTAGGTTAAATTAAGTTTTTAAGTACTGAAGGGACATTAGCAGCAGGGCTATAGAGCTGATTCTGCTTAGGACTCCACCTGCAGGGGGGTGTAGACAGATCATTATAATATAGTCTACATCATTGGGGCTTATTTCTATTTCACTTAGAATGTAAAACAAACTGAAATATCTAAATGTAACTTTGAGACAAATACGTTTAACAGAGAAAGAGCTGGGATAAGTAGATATGGTCCCTCACTGGACTATGCTGGTTTTCAAATCTGCTTGGAAGGACATTCTAATTATGTTTCCCTTGTTTATTAAGTTTGTGTTTAAATGCAGAGTTCTCTGAGGGTGGCTGGGAAGTGGGGACTAAGGTGTTAGTATGCTGCAGAGCAGAACCTATAACAGATGGGTGGGGGGTTTGTTCATGGTTGATTCTTCTAATGGCTTGGGGAGTGGGAGGGTGGGATGGGGCTAATTTGGGGGGTGGGAATCAGCACAGCTCATAGGGGCTTTTCAAGGATGTATATCTTTGAGAGATTTATTTTTGTGTATCTTACATTACTAGGAGCTTGCAATAATGACTAATATAATAAAAATTGCAACATGGAATGTTAAAGGATTAAGGCAGTGTGTGAAACAATATAAAATCCTTAAGCACCTTGCCTTGTTGTCCATAGCCATTGCAGTTATACAAGAGTCACTTTTGCTGGATTCGGAAGCCACTTGTATGAGACGGCAGTAGATTAGTTATATTTTTTTTGCTGGGGTTGCTACTAATAGTGCCGGCGTATTGATACTGATTAATAGGAAGACCCATTCATTTTGAAGCAGGTGCTTAAGGACCTGCAGGGTTGATTCTTGTTTATTCATTGCTTTTTATATACCACTGAAGTCCTCCTGGGAACTCTGTATGAGCCCAATGTGGATTCCCCTGCCTTTTTTGTGAAACTAACTGACTTACTATATCCTTATATTACTTTACCAATTATTATTGGGGGGGATATGAACACTGTTATGGACCCATTAGTGGACCGTTCCTCTCCTATGAGAAGAGGCCACTCAAAGGGCCCTTCAAGAGCTCTTGGAGCATTATGCTTTGTGTGATGTTTGGAGAGTTTTACATCCTTTGGAGAAGGAATTTGCTTTTCTATCCCCAGTACATAAAACGGCCATGCGTATCGATTATATTTTTCTCTCTCAAATTCTTCTCTCCGGAGTGATTGAAGCTTCTATACAGCCAGGCCCACCTTTGGACCACGCACTGGTAACATGTCAGCTAGCTCTTTCAACCCTTCCTAAGAAGTCTCCCTGATGGAAGATTAATAATCAAATGTTAAAAGATGATCATGTTGTTAAAACTATTAGTGAACACATAAGGCATTTTATAGAAACCAATATTCACTCTATTTCCAGACCAGACCTGATATGGGGGACTTTTAAAGAGTTTATTAGGGGCATGTTAATTAGTACAGCTACACATAGAAAGAAAGAAAAAGATAAGAAATTAGTCTCACTATTGGGCCAAATTCATTTAAAGGAAACAATGTTAGCCCAATGTTTTTCGGAACTCGTACAGCAGGAGCTGGTTAAATTAAAGGAATGTTACTTGGAAATATTAAGGGACAAGGTTGAATTTGCGATTCTTAAAGCTAAAGCAGCTTATTCAGATCAGGGAGAGAAAGCGGGAAGGCTACTGGTGCTCCGGATTAAGTAAATGGAAGCGAATAGATATATTCTGTCAATATGCTCCCAGATAAAGGTTATCCTAAAAACAACTCCAGAGGATATAGTTTTAGAGTTTCAGAGGTACTATACTAGTTTATATAGTTCTAAAATGAACTCAGTATCTGGAGACAATATAGACAAATACTTAGGGGCATCTGGAGTTACCCCACTCTCGGAATCCCAGCAGGAATGGTTAGTCTCCTAATAATAGCCGATGAAATCTCCAGGATTATTAAAAGCCTACCCTGAGATAAATCACCTGGTCCAGATGGTTTCTTGGCAAATTTTTATAAGCAATTTCTAGACCAGCTATTCCCTTTGCTGTTACCTCTATTTCAATACATATTATCGGGTGCCCAGATGAATCCGATTTTATGGGATGCTTTAATAGTCTTAAATTTGAAGCCCGGGAAAAATCCAGAACTACCCACGAGCTATCACCCAATATCCCTGATGAATCAAGACATCAAGATATTAGCCAAAATTTTAGCGGATTGCATGGCATTAGTGCTGCCCGATCTTATTGGGCCGGAGCAGGTAGGATTCATGAAAGGGCGTTCCTCATTAGACCATCTCAGAACCCTGTTGCACGTTCTCTTGGCATCCAGAGATGCCTCATTCCCAGCGGTCCTGGTCTCTCTGGATGCTGAGAAAGCGTTTGACAGGGTGGAATGGAACTTTTTATTTAGGGCCCTTAATGCTTATAAATTCCCTGAACTTTTTCAAAATTGGGTTAAAGCCCTTGATAACATCCCATCAGCCAGAGTAATGGTTAATGGGGTTATTTCAGAAAGATTCCCACTGCATTCAGGAACTAGACAAGGTTGTCCGTTATCACCCTTACTTTTCAGTTTATATTTGGAGCCCCTCATTTGCCGTTTAAAGTTCTCTCCGATGATTCAAGGAATTACCATCCAGGGATATGAGGTTAAAGTATCGGCATATGCCAGTGATTTACTTTTGCAACTATCCGATCCAAATAAGTCAATACCGACTGTGTTGACTATCGTACAAGAATTTGCCATTCTTTCCAATTACAAATTGAATATTGACAAATCCTTTGTTTTTCCACTTAACCATAAAGTGATTAAATCAAGTGTTGTAGAATGTGGTATGCCTTGGGTGCCGAACTCTTTAAAATATTTAGGGATACAAGTTGTGAGAAATCCCACTTTGTTTCATAAGTTGAATTTGGATGACTTAGTTATAATTTTAGGAGCTGAGTTAGACAGGTGGGCCAAATTATCTATTTCACTCTGGGGCTGTGTGAATTTAATTAAGATGAACTTTTTCCCCTAGGATCTTTTACCCATTGCACTTGCTTAATAATTGGATTCCCATTTCATGGTTCCTCAAAGTTAATGCTCTGATAATAAAATTTATTTGGGCTATTAAGCAGCCCAGGATTGCATTTCATAAGCTGGCAGCTTCCAAGGATAAAGGGGGTCTCTGTTTTCCACATATGATTTTTTACTACTGGGCGAGTCACATGGCAAAATACGTTAGACAGATGGAGAGCATGGGAGAGCCGGACTCCGTGGGTTGGCTACCTATTTGGCTCAAAATAGAGTTATCTCTAATTAAACAGTGTGGTCTATCGTCAGCTTCGTTATTTTACATCAGGCCGAGTGCCCTCCTCCCGCTGTTGAAATCTACTCCCATTGCGATTTCGGTCAGAGTGCACTCCCAGATATGTTCATTTATGGAATATGGTCAAACTGTAGACCTAGCTCAACCCATTGGGGGTAACCCTAATTTAAAAATAAGTAATAAGTCAATTTCGTCAAAATGTCTCCCTCAGCTAGAAAAATGTTAAGCTTTCTCAGGTTGTTGCTCCAGACGATTCTTGGCTTTCAGTTACTGGAATATTGAGTAGTTTTAATATCCCCACTAAGTCTATTTTTAAAGTGTTCCAGTTAAAGCATTTATTAATGAAGATATTTGGACCAGTTCCACCTCAACGAAGTAGGAATAAGTTTAGGGATATGCTAGCCTCAATGTTCGGTAGCTCTCATTCAGTATCTGACATTTATAAAATTTTATATAACTGTAAATATCCGGAGGTGTTTATACCGGAGAGATATTGGGCATATTGTTTCCCCGACTCAGAGATAGACTGGGCAGCATTGTGGGCTAATTGTCATAAATACGTTACTCAGGATAGGTTACGACTTATGCAGTTCCATATTTTACATAACATACTGTATACCTGTATTATACTCTCCAAAAGTTATATAAGTACGGTCTTATTGATTCCCCTTCCTGCTCCAGATGTAGGCAGGCAGAGGGTATGCTTTATCACTTATTTTGGTCATGTTCTAAGGTTTCCACCCTCTGGGGAGATATCCAACAGAGGATGGATCCTTTATTGAGCCTCTCTGACCTTTTTACTCCGGAGGTATGCCTATTAGGTGATTACTCCCTTATTCCTCTGATATCGAGAAGGTATTATATGGCACTAATTTCCTTATTGGTTAAGAAGGTTATTCTCCAGCACTTGAAAGATGATGTAGATATTCCTTTTTTGGAATGTTTTAAGGAAATATTGGCTAATCTCAGGATGGAGAAAATGGTGGCTAGTCTAAGTAATAGGATGAATTGATATACGAAAATTTGGGATCCTTTGTACATGCTGCTTGTCACTTAGTTAATACTAAGGCAGTTTCATTGTTCTGGATGGTTTACCATCTGATTAGTTAGAGCTGTGTTGATTGGGGAGGGCATTTTAGTAGGAAGGGGGGATTGGGTGTGGGCGAGAACACCTCCAATGTATGTAGCAAAAGCTCTTTTCCGGTTATATGTACAATTCTGTTAATCACGGTTGGATCTGTTCTTATCTGTGTGAAAATTAATAAACTTTGATTTGAAAAAAAAAGCTGTTGTACCCCAGAAGAGTTTTGAATTGTGGGTCAACAATTTTTTAGTTAGGATGGAAATCCATGCACAACAAGGAGTAGACTATATTCATTGCAAAAAAACATTGTTACTGCACCATGTTAGGTTTAAACTGACAAAAGTAGGGACATGTGGTGTTTCCAACCCTAACTCCAACACGTCTTCCCCACCCTGCAAGCAGCAAAAAGAAAAAACTTTACAGTTTTGTCTGTCAAGAGTATTGGCAAATCAGACCTGGGGTCTTCATTGGGGTTATTAGCCCTAATGCTCATCCCATTCTATCAGCAAATAAGCTCAGATGTGCAGACTACTGTACACAAGAATGGAGTGAACGTTAGGGTTGATAACCCTAAGGAAGAATTCTGGCCTGATTTAACAAGACACAGGACACCCAAAACCATAATGTTTTTTCTTTTTCCTGCTTGCAGGGTGTGGATGGGTGGGTGGGTGTTAGGGTTAGAAACCCTAACACTGCATTTCACTACTTTTGCTGGTTTAACCCTAACTGGTGCATTAGCATATAGAAGAGTGTATGGCATCCCATACACAACAAGACTATTCTTCACCTGAGTGTTTTCGATGATGACTGATGACCTCAGAGAATGAAAAGTCATTCTGTGTTAGTAGCTATGTCACTACTGAAGCAGAACCACTTTTTACAGTGCATGGTTTTCCATACACAACCACACTCGATCATACACTATAAAGTTTTGCAATGAATTTCCTTACTTTTTGAGACAGTAGAATCATATCATCTTTCATGCAGTTCCCTTTGGGACATGTATGAACACATCCATGTTATTACATAAGTACAGGGCCCTCTGGGCCCAGCACTTTCATGCCTTCATTTATCCCCATATATGTGTGGGTATGGATGCACATGGCCCTCTAGGCTCTGTGCTTCTGTTCCTCCTGAAAAGCAATTTATGTGCTTCCTTGTATTTTTTTTGTAGGGATGGACCATTTTCAGTTCTTAGGGGCTTAGTGTTGTACTAGTCATTAAGACCTTTCTATTGATATATACATTATCCATTAACTTCAAAGATGATAGAGTTACAGCTTGTTAAATTTGCAATGTTATCCTACAGGAATTGTAATTTTTATGTTTTTCTGCATGGCCCATACATTTTTGGGCGTTGTTATGTATTAATGTTGTATTGCTCAGTAATACCTTTATTTTGATATGTAGATTTTCCCATAACTGCATATATTGATGGAGCTATGGCTTGTTAAAGTTGAAATGTGGATTTTCAGCCTGGTGGTGCTAAGGGTTCAGGCACCAGTTGCCACACCTCATGCTATGCTGGTGACCTGTGTTTAGGAATGAGCATGAGTTGCTGGGGGTCAGAGGGAGGGAGATGATCGAGCTTTTGACAGACTGCTCTCCTCCTCAGGGAAGGGGGGATGCACTGTCTTGTTCCATGGTGCCATCTCATGGATGTCAGGTGGCAGCACTACAGCTGAGCAGCATAGTGTAGGGGCTGCAGTTGAGTAGGGCATGCACACCTACACATGCATGCACTTATGTCTGTCATGACATGGGGAAAAAAGTTGTGAAAGAAAAATGGTGGTCACCAGCTTCAAGAAGCCCTGCCTACCTGCCCTTGTCCTGATCTGTCTCTGGTCTACTGGACCCCCAAACAATGCAGGATTATGGGGTGGGGGAGGATACCCCTCCCTTTCCTGGCCCTGCTGTGGGGGTCAAATTGTGGGAGTATGGGGTTCAGTGAGACCAGAGAACAGTAGACCGATGGGAGTGGTAGAGATGAGGCAGAGTTAGCCGCCAAGGTTCACTGAGGAGGATAAACACCTGTATAGAAAAAAAATTGAAATGTGGAAAAAAACAAAGTCCAAATTCTTTTTTCATGTGAAGGATCTTTTTTCATGAGATTGTGTCATTCATATGAAAAATTATTCCTTTGTATGAAAAAAGAATGTGAAAAAACATTAAGTCCAAATTCATTTGTCATATGAAGGGATCTTTTTTCATGAGGTTATGTCATTCATACAAAAAAAGATTGGTTCATACAAAAAGAAAATCTGAAAAAAACTAAGTCCAAATTCTTTTTTCATATGAAGGGAATCTTTTTTTGGATGGCCCTATTCTTTTTTTGTTTGGAAATTTAAGTCACAAAAAATATTTCAAAATGTGTTAAAAACACATTTCTGGGTGATTTTTCCAAAGACTAACCAGTTAGCAAGATACATGTGTTGGTGACTCTGCAGGATATCATTTTTATGGCTTTTCAATTTTTTTTTTGGCAAAAAATAGAAACAAGGTGGTGGCAATATGAAAAAGCATTACCCCCATACAAAACAGATTTTTTTTCTATTGGCCATTTTTTTTTTGCATGAAACAGCTATCCAGAAGACTGAATTGAGCATGCCCAGAATCAAAATATCAAATCCTTTTAACTTTGGAATGGATTAACATTTTTTTTTCACCAAACCAGCAAAAGGAACCACTGTGGCTCAAGCCCTTTCTACCCTGAAAATTTCAGAGGAACATTACAAGCATTTTGGGCACTAGAAACCAACAAAAAAAAACACTTGATTTATTTTACTTTTTTTGTAATTTGGATCTCAGAATCTAAACATCTGACCAGAAAAAAACTTGGCAAGTTAAGAGACCATAACCCCAAGACAAAATTTTGTGTAAATCCAATGAACAGTGGAAAAATGATTAAAGTGCAAAGTTAGGGGTTTAACATTAAACAGCCTACTCAACCCTAACTATAGTGATGCTACCGTGCCACTACAATATATAATACTGTATGGGCAACTAAAAACAGCAAGGCTGTGTTTCCATCAAGGAGCTGAGATCACTTCTTATGGACCTTGTGAATGAAGCAGTGGGTAGGGCTAGCGGGGGATGGTAACACACAGTGTGTGGCTGACTTTGCAATACTTTTTATAGTATATGTTTATTTTTTAGAGAAGTGTTACTTCTGTTGGAGTTCTACAGAGATACTGGAAATTGAGGTTTGGCACAAACTGTGAACACAGAAGCCATCAAGTTGGAAAGAAGAGGCAACAGGAAGGGAGGGTGACGTAGCCCGTGGACATGGGGAACGGAGAGAGATAAAATGGTGACATGGGAGGAGAAGCAAGTGCTGAGAAAATAAAGCCAGTGGAGCGGGCCAAGCAGAGGTGAAGTTGGGAAACACAGGCTGACAACTGTGGATATTCAGGAGAGAGAAAAGGTTGAAACAGCCAGTGAAAACTAGGTAGGGAAAATATCCGAAGTAAGAAACATTTTTAAAAACTTACTGAGTAACAATGGGGTTTGGGCAGCACCAGAGTGTGCGCATTTGAAAAGCAGTGCATGAGAAGAACATAGTTGGCATGAGCTTCAGAGGTGGAAAGTTGTTGTAGTATCATGATGTCAAAATGATACTACAACTTTTCATAATCTTTGAACTGTCCTTCAACAAGAAAGTGTAATGTATGAAAATCCATACTCAATAAGGGGCAACCATATGTTATATCACTCTTGCTGCACACATCACATTTAATACTGTACTACTTTTGGTGTGTTGCATCACCTTCCACTTGCTGGGAGTGTTGGTATCATACTGTATATGCAACAATCACATGGACCAAAACAGGGCATGGTAATGTGATCAGGATGAACTGGTTGTGATTCAGCAGTAATCTTGATAATAGTTGAGTCATGCTGACATCTACCACAATCACTGTTTGTTCATTATGACCATAGGGTAACACTACATACTGTATAGTGAACAACTGGGTGTGAAAGGCCACAGTATTCCTAGGGTCAGTAAAGGCCATAGTGATGTATCCTGTCCCGTGACCGTGGCACAGACTAGAGAAGGTTGCATCACACACCAGCATACCACCATAAAATCATTACGGGTAATACTTTCTATTAGTGGGATCTGCTGCTGCTCCACATTAGACTGTGACTGATGAAGAAATGATATGGCTCCGTGTCCATGTGCTTGTGAACCAAACCCAACATGGACTGATGTCTGACAGTACATTTCTGTAATGTAGCAGAAGTGGACAGATACTGTGTGACCATACTGTGCAACCAAAGTGGTCATGCAAACTTTATTGTAGCTCCTCTTGGTTAATAGACATGTTTTATGACCTTTAAGTGAGAATTTAAATAGCCTACAATATGAAGTTGTGGTCCATATAAGCAGACTTCTTATGTTCATCATTTCACTGTATTCTTTATTTCATTGTATTTTCTTCCATTTAATAGCATTTATTTTACCCAGCCTGTCTGCTCCCAACAACCCAGTCGCAATGAAACAAAATAAAGGTCTACTCAGCCTGCCAGCATCACTGTGCCACACACATTAGTAGGCCCCACTATGTCCATGGGCATTCCCAGACAACCCAAGAATTGCATGCATGGATGCCATCCCAAAGGTGGAAAAGGTATCTACATATGCAGAACTGAAGCCCTCAAAACTACCCGACCTGGGTGGCTACCTTTGTGATGGCACAACCACAAATAACCCGTAGATTAACATACACGCAGTAAAGGTGTGCACAACAAAGTCTACATGGTTGGCAGGCACACACACACTCACAAACTCACACACACACACACACACACACACATCAAATGGTCACATTAAATAACCATAGATAACAGTAATTACAATATAGCAAACATATTTTCTATTATGTTTTTTTCTGCTACAGGGTGTAGAGTGAACAAACATGGGCAAGGATATTTGCCCTGGTAACTGGGGTGCACCTCACCCAGCTATGAACTGCATGACAGTCAGGTTTGATGGTCGCATAGTCTATTATTGTTTTTGATGGATACCGAGAAGCAGTACACACTGGGCCTGCTTACATGGAATCCTTGGCATCTCTAATGATGAGATTGAGGATGCAGTACCCTCATCACATGCTGCAACTCCACAATGCAGGCTCTGTGGGTGCTGTCCCTGAAGATAGACCCCTTGCCTTGCCACATGGCCTCTCTATATCAACCCATGGTGGTGGCCAGTCCCCTTATCTGAATAAGATTCCTTGTCCCTCCTGATGATCTAGCCACACTGACACATGCGTTTGTTACCTCAAGACTCCACTACTGTAACACGCTCTACCTTGGGATCAAAGGGTGTGTGCTGCGGCACCTGCAGCTGCTGCAGAATGCTGTGGCATGGCTATTGACGGGTCTTCCAAGATCATGTCATATTTCGCCAGTGCTGCACAAACTGCATTGGCTATCAGTGCACTAGTGCATCTCCTTTAAAATAGGTCTGTTGATCTATAAAGCCCTGCACAGACTGTGTCCCAGTTATCTGAGGGAGCTTCTGTATCCCTACAACCCAAGACATTCTCTCCGGTCAGCAGGAGAAGGCCTTTTGGAGGTCTCCTGGGTGAAACTGAAATCTTCGGGGGGGGGGGTCAGTCCTTTGAGGTGGTTATGCCGATTCTCTGGACCTAGTTGCCTGGGCAACTGAGGGAGGCCCCTTCCATAGAAATATTTAAAAGAAACCTGAAAACATTTCTATTTCAACAAGCCTTCAGGGATTAAACAAAGATAAGCAGTGTTACTGTTTTAGCGTAATATATATTAGATTTTATTTCATTGATATTTGTTAGATGTAAGATGTTTGATTAGATTACAGTATGCTGTTTATGATTTATCCTGTATGCTGTAAGGGCAGCATGAGCCTTTATGGGAAGGTGCCTCATGTAAGTAAAATCTACTACTACTAACACTAATCCATCTCCCACAAGGAGTCATATGGCATGGGTAGATCCACTATCTCCCTGAATGAGTATAAGTGTCCTGATGGGCTTTGCGGAGCCCTGCAATAGCATTTGAAGTGGACATCACCACACATGCCCATCCACATTATGTGTACATACATACAGAAAAATGAATATGTGTCAAGAACAATGCTATTAGGACACCAATGGGTTCTGTGACATTGCTCTTATGACCAACTGATGGTACAGAAACCTGAGGTGTCCAAAGAATGCTGTTCTTAACAGACAGGTTTTGTATTGCCTAATAATAGATAATCAGCTTGTCTACCAACACTGAATAGAAAAATAAAATGTTTTGAAACATCAAGCATTTAGAATAACATTTATTTTAACACAATTCAATAGAAAATAATGGACAGGCAAGTGTGTATTATGGATTTCTTTACACACCCAAGGTGTGTGATGATCCATAAACCTTGAGAGCGAAGCTTGAGAGGTTTACGTGATCATCACTCACCAAGGGTGCATTCACACTTGCCTCTTCTTTATTTTTATAATTGCCGGTGCATGGACTTGCTATGTAGAACTACTTGGAGCCAAGGGCAAGTGACTTGGAGGGTCCAGTACTGTAGCGTGACCAGGCGACGTTCGGTCTTGTAAAGAATATGGTACAAAATATATAGGAAGAGGAACTTTTAGTGTAAAAAGCATGATGCTTGCATTGGTAAAGGGTACTTTTCCTCCTTTTCAGTAAAAGAAGCAGCCGAGTATAGAGTGAGGAGAGCGAGTGACTTGGCAGCTTCAGAAGACCAGACTTTTTCAAGGACATCACTGAAGACACTGAACAGTGGGCAAATGATTCACTTCCTTCACCACCTCCTTTCTTCTTCAAAGAGGTCCCACTGTGTATGGTCAGGAGATACCTAATAAAAGTACTCTGGAAGTGAAGGCATAGCGGTGATTCCTTAGACCTCAAATTAGTTGCCCTTACCATTGAAGAAATACTGGTGCCCATTGCAAAAATTCTAAACCTCTCAATGAGACTGGCACAATTCCCCCAAATCTGGAAGTCAGCCCTTGTTACTCCTATTCACAAAAGTGGAGACCACACTATTCACACAAACTATAGACCTATCTCTATTCCTCCACCTCTGCCTAAGGCACTTGAGGACATTGCTGTGAATTAGCTGGTGGAGTATATGGAAAAATACTTGATCCAGCGCCCCCAGCAGCATGGATTCAGAAAGTGACATAGCACTACCACAGCACTGCTAGAATTCACTGGTTTCATTCACCAATCTCTGGATCAAGGTAGATTGGTGGGTGGGGCCTTCACAGACCTTACAATGGCCTTTGATACAGTGAACCATGCTCTACTTCTCAAGCAACTGTCCTCAATTGGTGTCTCAGCAGATACTGTGTCCTGGTTCAAAAGCTATCTTGTAGGCCGTTCCCAACAAGTGAAGATAGCTAATGTCACCTCTGCAACATGTCCACTCTGGAGTACCACAGGGATCCATACTGGGTCCCCTTCTTAGCATCTTTCTTAACAGTCTCTGAGAAGGGCACAATGAGAAGGGACCTGCAGAAACTTGAAGAATGGTCAAGGGTTTGGCAGTTAAAATTCAATGCAAAGAAGTGCAAGATAATGCATATGGGGCACAAAAACCCTGGCACAATATATCAGTTGGGGGGTGAGGATATAGCATGCACCAAGCAGGAAAGGGATCTCGGGGTTGTCATCTCTGATGACCTCAAGGTAGGGAAACAGTGTGACAAGGCATCAGGTAAAAGCAAATAGGATGCTGGGATGTATAGGCAGGGCATCACCAGCAGGAAAAGGGAGGTCATAATTCCGCTATACAAGACACTAGTGAGGCCCCACCTGGAGTACAGTGTACAGTTCTGGAGACCATACCTATGTAAGGACATAGACAGAGTAGAGAAGGTTCAGAGGAGGGCAACAAAGATGGTGCATGGGTTGCATCACAAGTCCTATGAAGACAGGTTGAAGGAACTGAACATGTACTCCTGGAGGAGAGGAGGAGAGGGGATATGATAGAGACATACAAGTATCTTACAGGGAGGAACAGGGTGCAGGAAAACACTATTTTTAAGCGAAAAACATGTTTCAGGACTAGAGGGCATGGGATGAAGTTGGAGGGAGGACGATTCAGAGGAAACATGAGAAAGAATTTCTTCACAGAACGGGTGGTGGACAAGTGGAACACCCTGCCAGAGGAAGTGGTGGGGGCTGAAACAATCACGGGATTTAAGAATGCATGGGATAGACATAAAGGAATTCTAGAGGGCAGGGGTAAGGGGAAACAGACTTCTAGGAAAACAAACTGAACTTACAAGCTCAAATGGGCAGACTAGGTGGGCCATAGGCCCTTATCTGCCGACACTGTCTATGTATCTATGTATCTATGTATCTATATATCTAGTCTCCCTTGCTCCTGTCATCAACAGACCCTCCTCTACGCAGATGATGCGGTCATAAACACTAGCAACACTGACCCTGAACCACTGGAACACCAACTTCAACTCAACTTTGAGGAAGTAGAGGACTGGTTCAGGAAACACAAGCTGATTCTGAACTACAAAAAAATGAAAGTCATGTTGTTCAGCGGTGCTCACAGTAAACACAGATCCAGTGCCCTAACCATCAGGAACTCCTCTAGCGTCCCGCTCCCATTTGAACAAATTCAACATTTCAAGTATCTAGTGGTAACCATGGATAGCTCACTATCATATGCCCAGCATGTTGAGAATGTTGCCAGGTCTGCCTGTATCAAGATAGGGTTACTCCATAAACATAAACACAGTCTAATGCCTGAAGCACTTATACTAACTATCTATAGCTCCATAGTATCCATTGTTGACTATGGTCTGGTTATCTATGGCTCAGCTTCCACCACTACCCCCTGCAGAATATCAGTGGCATTCAATAAAACATGCCAGCTTCTTACTGGAGCAGCATACCTTACCCACATATGTGAACTGTATGCACAAACAGGTTGGCTTCAGCTAAATGGGAGGATAAACTATTAAACCTGCTTGCTAACTAAAAAGGCACTTCTCGGGCTTCTGCCTTCTGGTGTTACAAACTTATTCAACCCATCTTGCAACTCCCAGCACATGCGTTGCTCAGGCAACCAACTTTTCTCTGTCCCAAGATGCCAGACTACACAAGAGCAATGATCATTTGCATATAGAGCGCCACTATGATTTATTGCACTGCCCAGAGATATCTCTTCCTTGCCAAAACTGGGACCATTTAAAGGCACTCTTCATCAGCATCTTACAGCTAACAGTTCCTGTGACTGTTTCAACTGACATGACACTACCTCAGCAGTATTGATGCATCCTTGTGTACCTACTTCTCCCCTTTTCTCTGTGAATGACCACTTTCACCCTAATGGCGCTGCCTTATTTCCTAACTCCTTCCCAGATTCTTCTTTCACCTCACCTCTCTCACCCTCCACCTTCTTTCCACTGTTTATCATCACTTACCTGCACTTTTGTTAGCCCAACTCTAACTGTATCTACTTGACAAAGCACCTTGGGCTGCTTCCTTTTATTAGGTTATTTTTGATTTCCTATCAATTCATAGTTTTAATTTTAGCTGCAATATTAATGTCATATTGCCATATTAAATACTTTCTTGTCAATATTTTATGTAATACTATCCGTTGTATGTCTGTCACCCTTCCCACTGACGTGGAACCTTTGTAAAAGAGCTGTTATGTGCTCAAAGGTATTGTAATCAGAGAATGAATAAATAAATAAATAAAAAGAAGACCTGATGCAAGCCTTAGCAAATGTTGCTATAGCTCTAAACTTGGCAGCTTATTTTACAAAAAAGGAAGAAAATTACCCTTTAGCAATACAAACAATACAAGCAGCATGCTTTTTATACTAAACATTCCTGTTCCTATATCTTTACGAGAGCAAATGCCGCTGGGTCACACTACAGTGAGCAGGAAAGGTGATTGTAACCCTGGTGGGAAGTGATACTGAAAGTTGTTTTGAGAATGCCGTAATAACCAGATTTGTGGTTATTATGGTGTTTGAGCCATAATTACACGAAATGCAGTTATTAAGGCATTTGATTGTAATCATAATCCAGCTGATAAATACGGTCACCAGTAATTAAAAAGTGATAAACAGAGAGGGAAGGGCAATATGGAGGCTGCATAAAATAGAGTACAAAGGCAGTTTAAGCAGAAACATAGACAATGATGGCAGCATCCTATCATACCCTGAGACCTTTTGTCAAAACAGGTTTTTTGTCTACACTATCCACCCCCTCGCTACCTGTCTTACTACTGTCCCCCGAGCAATGACTAAGCTCTTAACTCTGTTCCAACCTCCACTGGCAGATTGTTCAATGGCTCAGCCACATCCCCTATAAAATAAAACTTTCTCACATCCCTCCTGAGCCTGCCTCTTGGCTTCCACTCATCTTCTTGTGTTCTAGATACAGCACTCCACTCATTTTGAATAGTTCCTCACAGTTCACCTTGTTAATTCCTTTCAGGAACTTGAAGGTCTCTAATCATATCATCCGTCTCAAGTCTGGCCTTGAGTGACTACATGTTCAGTGCCTTAAGCTGATCCTTGAAGTATCTACTCAGCTTGCCCTGATTCCTTTTGGTTACCCTGTGCTGCACTTTCTCCAGTCTGCCTTTGTTTTTCCAAAATTGAGGATTCCAAAACTGGGCTATAGGTGTGGCCTTGCCAATGGTCTGTAGATCGGCAGTAATATCTCTTTTCTTCTGTTGTCAAAATCCCTCCCAATACATCATGTCTGACTTACTGTAAGCCTTGTTATACTGGCTAAATTGTTTAATGGATTCACTTATGATGACTCTTAGGTTCTCTTCCTCAAAAGTAGTACCCAGCATAACACCTCCCTTCCAATACTCTGTTGTGGGATTCCTGTTCCCTATGAGCATCACTTTCCACTTTTTGACGTTGAATTGCAGCTACCAAATCTTGGACCACTTCTCCAACCTTTGCAGGTCCCTGTCCCTTTACCCCCACTGTTCTGTCTACCCTACCACAGAGCTTAGTGTCATATGCAAAGAGACACATCTTGCCCTGAATTCTTTCTCCTATGTTGCTGATGAGCATATTAAAAAGGACTGAAGCCATTACTGATCTCTGTGGCATCCCACTGGTGAACTCTGTTTTCTCGTATCTAACACTGTGTACCACTTCTCTCTGCTGTCTTCCTTCCAGTCAATTTCCTACCCATCTAACTATGTAAGGAAGGGGCGGGCTACTATATCAAGGGCCTTGGCAAGATCAAAAAAATGGCAGCTGTGATGTGGTCCATGCCACTGAGGATTGAGGATGTTACAGGCCAATATGCAACAGAGTATTCAAAAAGTAAAAAATATCAGTTCCAAACCCCAGAGTAAAGTGCCTACCACAGAGTCCATACAATGAAAAAGACACTCAGAAGTTCTCAGATTCCTGCACAGCACTGCCATCAGTTTCTTCAGTGGCACCTCTCACTCTCACACTAACTGTCCTACATTTCCTTCATATGTCAACCTTTTAATTCAGTGCACAGGAAAATACACTGGCTTAAGAAAGCTCTGCCACTCAATATTCCAAAAAGACAGAAAATAAAATGGTATTCATAATGCTCTAGTGTATCAAATTTCATTAGGTGGCCTACCAAGACTGCATCCACTATGTTACACCATCACTACATCTTTCTTAGAAAATGGCAAACTAAATCCTAATATTCTGATTAGTTAGGCCACTAGCATTAGTGAGTGGATATTTTTTGATATAGTCTGTGAAAAAACAAGCACTCTGCAGGGCAAGAGGTCCCCCACCCACTGCCATGCCACCATGTGTCCCCCAACACCAATCCCGTGTCCCTTGCGACTGGTGTACTGTACAGTATGTACACTACACGTAGTCTGATGTTTGTTTTGTGGCACCTGGTAGTCTAGTGGTCCCACCCCCACCCAGCTGGCCAGTCCTCCCAGCAACCCCCCACCCATCCCCAGGTAGCAACTGGCACAGTTCACCTCTCACTTTCCACGGCCAGCCACCAACTGCATTCAGTAGGAGCGCTTACTGAATAGACATGCTCAGAAATTAATTTCTGAGTGCATCTATACAGTAAGCACCCCTACTGAACTCAGTCGGCAGCTGGCTGTGAAGGTGACAGGTAGGCTGTGCCAGTCACCAGCTGGGGATGGGTGGGGGTGCTGGGTGGACTGGCACAGCTGGTTGGGGGGCCACTAGACTACCAGAGTTGGTCTGGGGTACTGACAGCAATTGTGGCAGTGTCACAGGATCTGGGTATGGGTGGGGTATTGACAGTGCCACCCTGGGAGCATTTAGCAGTGGGGGGTTTGGGGGCATGGGGTGTGTGGGCAGCCCTGCAGGGCATTCACTGTTTGGGGGTTCAGGATCAGCGGGTGTGGGCAGCCATGAAGAGCACCTACAGGAGTATGCTGGGCATGGGGGGAGGGCACATGTAGTAGCCTGCTGGGCTGCTGGAGGGTCTACAGAACCCTTGGGGGGGTGTACGTAAGTTATACCAGCTAAATGCTGATGTAACTTACGTTGTCGGTTCCCGTCCGGGGTTCTTGTAGAATCCCAACATTGGGGACCTTGTTGCTGCACTTCTGGAATGAGACCACTCTGGAATACTGTGTACACTGGTCTGTGGGGCCATACTTTCTTCCTACCATACCCCAGAGTGGTACTTCACATTCAGGGGTCATCTGGAAGCAGCTTATCCATCTTTTCTCTAACGAGGATACAGAGCTGGGGCAACCTTGCTGTGCTATTGGGCAGCATCAAGAATGGGTGTTGATAGGGCTGTGGGATAGCACACTCCACATCCTGATCTTTGAAGGTCAAAGACAAAGGTCACTTTCCAGGGGGTAACATCGGTGGGGGAGGTACATTGCCAGAATTGCTAGAGCTGACCCTTACCATTTTTTCCTCTAGTGACTCTTCTCCAGTGGCAGGAATATCATGGGCTGAAGAGCTAAGGGTCCTGGAAGCTGTGGGGACAGGCCCTGACTACTTGGGCCCTAAAGAGCCAGCCAGTTTGTCAGCTCTCCCATGACCTCTCCCACTGCCATGGCGAGGCTCAGGTGCCTTTGGTGGAAAAGGTCTGGGCAGATGTCTAAGCCCACTGTCTGGGGTTTTGACATGGGGGACACTTGCACCTAGCGGCATTGCAGTTGTGGCTTGCAACTTCCTCATCAGGTACACTCTCTGTTCAGCATACCTGGCTGTATGTCGCAAGTCACAGGACTTGGACGTGGGGACCCTGCCTCTTCTAGAATAGGGTGCAGGGTCCATGTCACAGTGGTGATATGGTGCAAGTCGCATTTGCTGGTGACTTGCAGCATCTTTCTAGAATCGGGGCCTATGTCTTTAAATAAGGTGATATCCAAAAAAATCTGTGGACAAGCAATCATATTTCAGTGTAAATTTCAAATATTGATTAGTTCCATGCATACAGTCAATGAACTGATCAAGTTCCTGAACACACTATTATTATCAAACAGTTGCCATCCTAGACACGTGACTAAAAATATTCCTAAGGGGCAGCTGATGAGAGTAAAATGTAATTGTAATGTAGTAGCAGATTTTGAGGAACAAGCAGATAATCTTTGTGACAGATTATTAGAGAGAGGTTATAGCAGTAAAAACATTCTTGATGTTAGAGAAATGGTTTCAAACATGGATAGAAATGAGTTGTTAAAGAAGCATTCTAAAAATGTAAATATGAATACGCACATCAACTTTGTAACCAGTGTTGGGTAAGTTACTTTTTCTATTACTTTCTATTACTTTTGGAAACTTGTTTCAGAAAGCTCTGTGCAGTCACTAGCAAAGATGGAGAAGTACTGGAAGATGTAATACACCTCACAGCAACATTTGCTTATGTCTTTTTATACAAAAATACGTAACTGTAACTGATTGAATTTATTTGAAAGCAACTAGTAACTAACCTATTACTTTCAAAAAATTTAATCTGTTGTAGTTATTTATTATTTTTGTATTGTTTTTGTATTAAAAGAAATAAGTAACTATAATTGTAAGGTGTATTACTTTTTCTAGTACTTCTCTATTCTTGCTAGTTACTGCACAGAGCTTCCTGGAAAAAGTTTCCAAACATAATAGAAAAAGTAATTTACCCAACACTGTTTGTAACAACATATACTCACAGTCATACATTATACAGGAGATCATCTGTAATAATTGGCATGTTTTGTAGAGTGATCCAGGACTTAAGGACATGGTACTTGAATTGCCTAGAATGTTCTTCAGAAGAGCAACTTACACATAGTCACTATTCAGGAACACCATTCTGCAACATGGCTTACTTGAGGGATACAAGGGTGTTTTTAATGTAAACGCTGTTCTTTTTGTGACCATGTCCTAATAGGCAAAACATTCACAAGTGTAAATACAGAAAAAGATTTTTAAATTCAACAGATTATCACTTGTGATACAAGTGGGGTGATATATTTGGCCGTTTGTGCCTGCTTGGCTTTTTATATAGGGAAAACGATTAGGAGTTTTAAAGTAAGAATGGGTGGACATCTTAGGGCCATAGAGAAAGGAGATGACACTTATACTATGGCAAATCACATTCAGAATACAGTGGAAGGCAATATTCATAATTTTGTATTTATGGCCATAGATAAAGTGAATCCCAACCCTAGAGAAGGCAACTTCAATGATTTAGTCTTACTGAGGGAGGTATTTTGGATTATAACCCTTAAGGCTACATAGTTTCCTGGCCTTAATACCAACTTTGATTTAAAGCCGTTTCTTAGGAAAAAACAAAAGTAATACTTTTGGGTTCAGAATTTAACTGTCATAATTTGAATGTTTTTAACAATTTTCTATATGTATGGTGCTAGGAACATAAAATACATAATGTTATTGGTATTTATACCAATTTTCCTTCCCTTTTTTCCCTGTCCATTTCTAGCTTATTCCCCTTTTCACTTTATTGTATTCTGTCTTTCCTTTAGTTCTGACCCTTCCCCCCCAACCCCCCAACCCTATCTCCTTTTTTGGTGTTTCCATTTTGAATTTCTCCAATCACTGATGTGAGTCATTTGGCACTTTTGTATGATGTCATCACTTTTAGACTATTTAAGTTGTCTGTATTGTTATTTGCACTAGCTTTTGATAAAGGACTAATGTCAGAAACACGCCAAGCGTGCAACATGTGTGTTGAATAGATTGGATTCTGTTGGTATCTACTGGAGCCCTGTGTGTTTGTTTATTGGTTGGGGAGTGCCCTGCTCTGCCTGAACTGTGTTGTTTTCTGTTTGGAGCACCACCCTTCCTAGTGCAGCCTTTCTTTTGATGCTATTCTACACTTATATTTCTGTAATAGTACCCACCTAAACCCTGTCTCACCCTGATCCCTGCATAGCAAGCAAGGGAAAGTAAGAATTTAACCAGAATAGTTATCAAAGAAGTACAGCTGTGGATCCAAGCAACCGTTGAACAAATCCAAGAAAAGCCATGGATCCCAATAACACAAAAACAAGGTAAACCAACTACATGCACCATAATTAAAGTATTAAATCTTAAAAGAAAAAAATTGTATGGACTTTGTATAAAAAAAAAAAGAACTTCTGAAATTGGTAATATAACTTAAAAGTTCAATCAACACACAAAGTAACATATCTAAAATACTGTCACTATATGCACTCCCACAAAAGAGTCAAACATTTGTACAGTACCAGTAAGGTACAAAATATTAACTCCAAACAGGTTCAGTAGAAACCGATACAGTTTGCAAAAAGAGAATTCACTGTCTCAAAAGGATAAGCTCCAGGAAATTAAAAATATTCAGCCAGCCAATAAACAAAAGTAACCCCCTCATTCCCAGGGGTTACTAAAATCCCAGTTAAAATCAGTGGTAGGCAGGGAAGGCAGCTAGTGAAATTCCAGTTAAATGGGTTTCACTGTGTCTCTCTCTCTCTCTCTGTTCTCAGTCTCTGCTGAGCTCTGGAGGGGCGATGTCATATAGAACTATCGCAGCAGCATGAGCCACACTGGCCAGCTGCTAGGGAGCTAGCTTTACAATGTTCGGGAGTCTGTAGTTGAAGTTCAGTGGAGGAGACTTCAGTGTTAGGCAGCTCCTCCTTCAGCTCTGTCAGAGAGCTACCAGTTTGCGTTTTTTAAGTTCTCACCCTAGTGGTTGACAACTGAACCAATTCTAGAAGTGGTGGAGACCTTGTCCTATGGTTTTCCCAGTGCCCCATCTAGGAGGGAATGGGTTGATCTTCAGGATGCAGGAGCAATCCCCTGGTCCTTTTTTGGACTCTTGATGCTGCCTTGTGACAACTGCTCTGTGAGTACCTTGTTTGTTTTCTGAGTAAAACATAGGAATATCTGCAATGCCTGGGAGGTGATTTTCTCTGACAAAGGGACTCTGTCACCTAGACTTTGGTTTAAAAGCTTTCTACCTACGTTGGAGTCCTGTATGTGACTGTCCAAGTACAGAACTTTTAATTTTGACACCCCAGGGTGTGTGTAGTATGTTAAGTGTGATAAACATTTAAGACAACCGCTACAGTTTTCTACAGTTGTGTGGTGTTATTAACTGGATGAACGGCCAAGTATAAGCCTGGAAGCAAAAGGTGGGAGACCCCCCCTATCTGGAGTAACCAGTTTACCTCTACGGGTTCTGAATGGCACCTTTTACTTTTTCTTCAGTGCAGTTAGTCAATGCCTGAGAAGAGTGTTTACCCCTGTATGTGGGTTGTTTTTTCTTTCAGTTTACCCACTATAGTGGGTTCAGAAAATTCTGAGCCTGTATGTGCTCCTTGGTGGTCCTGTGTACCACCTCTACTCCCGTGAAACATGGGAAATGTACCAGTACCTGGACGGATGTGCCAATTTCCAGTGGGAACCGGTGTGCTCACCAGTGTGTGTTTTCTTCATCCTATGCTAAATGGGAATTCAGGAATGTCTGTACCTCAGAAATCTGCATTACCAGTATATGTAGTGCTATGGGAGTCCATCTTCACTTTGAGATTATTCTTACTGTGTTACGTGAATCAAAGTCACACTCTAGAATCCCAGCCAGGCTTGGACAGTAATGTTATTGCTTCCTTGTGTCTGGAGTTACTTGGGGTGCCCCGTTAAGAAATGCAAACCTAGTGTAGTCCTAAGCAAAAGTTTTCTCCCAGGGACTCGGGTTGTTGGCCATGGCAATTGGTCCCTACCAGGTGTGTGCCAGGTAGTTGCCACACTTGGTTATCTGTGTGGTATAACAGACTAGTCCACCTTGTCTATGGTGGCTGTTGTAGCTGCAAAGAGTGCATGTCACATATGTGTAGATAGATTTTACAATGTAAACCCTCACTGACTTTTTATTCCCCTAGATGTTGTGGTGAGAGGAGAAGCCCTGCTAGTTAAACAAGGGGGGCCAGTGGGGGGGTTACAAAAATGGGGGCTCATTTGATGATGGGTTTTGAATTTGGGAGAAAACAAAAGATAGTTTGCTTAGTCTATGGCTAATGTTTTGTCTGTCTGGCAGTTGATAGCCCAGAACTGGAAGCTTTGCACAAAAGGATCTGCCTAGGATAGTGCCATCTGTATGTGCCATGTGTGTTGTGCCACCATTTTCCAAGGGACTGTAAAGCCAGAATGTGTATGCCCTTATCCTGCATCAATTAGAACATTTGCAGGGCTTTGAATCTCAAGTTTTCTGTGACAAAAAGTACTGTGGACTTTAGGAAACAAAGAGACAATTGTTCCATCAAAATTTCTTGTTTTTGTTGTGTGAAATGGGGGAGTCACTAAAGAAATAGCCAAGTTCTGAGCAAAGAACGGAGCTCCCACCTTGAAATTTCAGCCAAGGAAAAAAGTTGGTTTGCAGTTTAAATTTTACCCTGCTCAACGATCACCATGGAGGAAGAGAGTGAGGAGAGAGAGAGACTCATTTGCATGGCATCGAGCGATTGGTGTGACTGCAATCAGTCCCGCCCCCTAGCCAGCTTCAGAGTGCAGACCAGTGTTCAAGATGGAGACAGCTAGTGGTGTGCAAGCTGGTTAGTCAGGAGAAAGCATCGAGAGGTCAGTGAACATTCTAATTCTGTAAATACAGACTTTTTCTGTTAAAGTTTGGGCTCAACCCAGTATCCAACTGACTGGGGATCAAGCGTGGTGTTCATAGTGACAATCGGCAGGATTGCCAACCCATTTCAACCCAGATGCCTTCCTGGATCAGCTTTAGGCTGAAATTTTCCACCGGAGCAAGCCAGCTACTGATTCAGTGAGTACCATTCAGCAAAACTGAGCTCAAACTGTGTTGTGATTGTAACAAAGCCAGCTGGGTCTGTGTGCAAACAGTGTGATTGTTTTTGCAAAGAAGGACTGTAAAGTGAAATCAAAACAAACAAGAATTTTGAGCAATAGACTGTGATCATGTATTATAGATTCAGCAACACTACATTTTTCTAAACAATTCAGAGACTGTGAGTTGTATGAGAGGCTGCAACAAGCAGGCAATCCTTGTTCCTAGAAATACTGTGACTTTTAATGACTTTGAGCAAATAAAATTGAATGAAAGCTAATCGTAAAGTCCAGAAATCATATGAATGTGCTGAGAAATGTGAAAGCAGTGCAATCGTTACAGTTTGAGCAAACTATCAGTAGCAGAAAGTCAGATGCGCAGTTGCTTGAGTCAGAGTCAGATTTGTTGATGCATCAGGAGTGCTGCCACCACCATTACAGGGTGGGGCAGTAATGTAAACACTGCAGCAAGGAACCATTTTAAGAGACTGTTCCAAGTATCATGAACTGTGTAGTAACAATGAACTTTAATGCGTTTATTTACAGACATGGCTTCAGGACCATCCCACAACCCGGATCATGCCCAAGCTATGATAGCTGAGGAGGTTGCCCAAGCTAAAAGAAATATAGCAATGTTTCTACAGTGACAGTTTGCCTTCTCATGTTGCAATTCTCAACTACCCTGTGAGAGTATGCCTAATGTGCCTCAAGGCTGGAAGGGACATTTTCTTAATTCCTCACTGTTCAGGTTGCTTAGTGAAGTATGGTCTGTCCAAAGCACCTAGAATTCATTTGGCTCCCTCCTGGACAAAAGTACAAAACCCGTAGCAGCACACAGCATCAGGTTGAACCTGCTGGGGGAGGCCCAGCAGAGTGTGTCCCAAAGGAAAGGAGTGTAGATTTACTGCAAGGGCAGATTCCTCATGATGTTTCCACGCTTGTGTCACAAATGGACAGTGCAGAGGAAGGATCTGTAGACCCATGGAGAGAGAGTCCTAGTCCTAGCCTAGTTGAGGAGGACAAAGTTCAAGAAGCTTTAGAATGGGAGGTGTCTACCTCCACACCCAGTGAAGAGTGGATTGTCTCGGGAGTGAGGCCGACAGCTCACTTTTGGGCCCAGGTTTTAAGTGAGCAAGAGGAGGAGGAAGATGTGCATCTTTCTGTTGAGGGTCCCAGTCTGCAGCCTCAAACTCTTGCCTTGGAGGAACCAAAGCAAGAAGCTGGTGACTCCACTACCCTGCCTGTAGATATAGTCTGGGACAAGTTTTTCTGTGCTTTAAGTATGCGGCACTGGTTGCACCAGGACTGGCCACCCCAAGTCATGCCAGTGGCCGTGTATTAGAGAAGTGTAGCAAGGAGGAGAGACTGGTTTGTAGGAGGGCAAATGTCATATATGGAATGTCCTTTCCTACCTTTCCTCAGAAAGTCTGGGAGGAGATTGAGCAAAACAGCAAAACCTGGTTACTGGAGGTAGCCAGCAAGCATCTTCATCCAGGTGCGATGCCTTGTGTCAAAAACAGAATCATAAATGATAGAATAACATTTTGGAAATTGGGCAGGACATTGTTAATGGACACTGCATGCTATGTAGACAAAGCAAGAAATGAGACTTTCTATAACATCAATTATGAACACCCAGATGGGGTCATAGGTTTTTCACCTGATCCAGAGTGGTACTACCCTTAATGGTGCCACTCCCTGCGAATGTGCCCTTGCTTGCCCTAAGAGAATCAGAGCAGTCACAGTGAAGTGTCTGCCATCCAGTAGTTGCCGTACCTATGTGTTCTGCCAGGCTGGTATTCCAGGATTCAAGATGAATCCAAGATTCGTCAGACTTGCAGTGTGCCTTTCCAATTTCCTCGCCTGGACTTCCAGATTTCCTCATCCCAGCTGTTTTTCCTGATTCATCGCCTGGGATGCCAGAGGACATCTTCCCAGCTGTTGGTTCCTGTTCCATGGTTTGATTTCCGAGATTACATCAGCCCAGCAGTTTCCTGTTTCACCATCTGTTTTCTGGAAGATATCCACCCAGCTGTATCCAAACAATGCTACCAGGGAGGGAGAGTCTCTGGCTGGAGAAGTAGTGATTCCATTTGTTCGTTTTTTAAGGGACTGGTAAGTCCAGACTTTTCTTACTTTATTGACATTGCAAAACACATCTTACACCTGGCAGACTACAAACTGTTGAATTGTCCACAAAGACTCTCCCCCTTTTGGACTACAGTACTTGAAGAACTGTGCTTCGATGGGCTCCAGCCCAGGAGAGACTCTTTTATGGACCTTGCCTTCGGGCACATCTGTTTTGTCTCTAGTTGGGATATTTAGGACATTCCATCCCCCCAAAAGGTGTAGTGTACATAATGTTAAAGATTTTCTACTGTTTTTTACTTTTCTATAAAATATTTTTGGGATTCTCCAGTATTTTGATGGGAGGGGGTATGGTACTGTGTCTTGCAAATTTGGGGTGTTTTGTTTGTCTCTTTTTCTCTTTCAGGTGTTCCTGGTGAAGAAAGAAGAGAAGACCAGAAGAGGAGTGGGAACTCATCCAAGTTCTCCTGTTTTGTAGGGTGTTTTTGAACTGTGAATTGGTTAACATGTGTTGACAATTTTTCTTCCACAGGTGGATGTGTGGAGGAGTGTAATGCTTTGGTATAGTGTGAGCTCTGTGTGTTTTTGGTTTTCAGGTGCCCTGGGTTGGGGAAGGTTCCCCTGTGAGTAGATTTTGGATAGATAGGTTTTACCTAGAGGGTTAGGGAGATAGACAGGCTGTTATCCTGACATGCAGTAGGGTTCACAGTTTTGGTCAGTTAGGGCTTGCTCTGTGCAGCTCTCCCAGAGCCATTGATTCTCACTAGTAAGATCTTAGTGTAGGAGCTGATGCATCAGCCAAAGCTCTCCAGGCCCTTAGTGTTGTCTGCCTATGCTGGCACATGGTAGGGGAGAAGATAGCGCTACCTCCCCGTAGTCAACACACTTAGGGTAGGATGGTCTGGAGCTGGGTACGGTAATGACTGGAGACAGTCATTTTTCTGGCTGAGGGTGGTTGTAACCCCCTCCTTCCCAGAGGTTATTTTTTATTTTTATTTTAGTTTTTGTTGACCGTGTAAGTGCACTAGACAAATCCTGCCTATTTTCAGGCATGACCTGGATGAGGGGGATACAGATGAATGCCAACTGACCTTGAACCAGATTAAGCTGTTGGTGGTAATTTTAGTGAATAAGGGAAATTTGGCCAGGACACCGGGGAAATTCCCCTACTCTGTCTACGGGTGGCGCTGTCCGTCCATCTGCAGAGATGGCTAAGCTCACTTCAGAGCTGGAAACTGTAGGTGCAGGATGTCTTTCGGGAGAAGAGGCAGTTCTTCTCACTGCACCTTTGCAAACTGCAATTGACAATACAACAGCTGCCCTGGAGAAAACCGGGTATGTGATTTTCATCTATCTGCGACGCCAGTTATTCCTGATACGAGTATCTCTTCATTACATTTACAAATGGATAACACTCAAACTTTGGAAGAAAAATGTTCTATTCTGCAATGGCAACTGTTCCTTTTAGAAGAAGAACTATGTCAGAAAAGTTTGGATGTGGACTTGGAAAGAAAACGTAAACGAAGTCCTGAAAATACCTCTTCTTCCTCAGTGTTGTCTAAAATTTTTAAGGTTGACTTTGTCTCCCCGGAAGACAACGATCAAGTTGCCAAGGAAGTGTCTACAGTACCAGGAGAACCCGGATGGTCACCAGAAAGAATCTTGCAAGACGCCGGTTGGATCAGAATGGCATCGGGATAATGGATTGCAGACTCAGCTTTACACTCACAACCCCTTTCGGCAGCTCCTTTGCCACTGGAACCCATTGCTACTTCTTCGAGGGCCTCTATTTCAGACCCAGCTACAAATCTGCAGACATCTCAGGAGTGGTTGACTGCGAAACCTGATGCTGTGATTCCAGGTAATATGCAGATAGCTTCTGACTCCTCTATTCCTTTATCAGCCTCACATAACTTGTTGGGATGCTCTGTTCCAAAGCTTTCTACAGAAACTGTTTCACATGTAGAACCAGAACCTTTTATAACACAGGACCAGAACAATGCCCAAGCATCAAAAAATGCTCCTCGTTCTTCTTATGCTGACTTATTTCAAAAACCCATTGAATTGGCAAAAAGACAGAATGCTGTTAGGTTTCGATATTTGGGGGGTATAGATCCTGCTCCAGATAGATATTTTGTGGGGCACATTTTACTGAAACAATCATTAGGCTTTATGCCTTCAGAAGTTTATGCATTGATTCATGCTCCAGGAGACTTAACCTTTGATGTAAGTTTTCGAACTCCTGAGCTTTTGGAACATTTTTGGATAAAACATATGACAGTGAAAACGAATCCTTTATGGACCTCTTTCCAAGTTATCTCCTTAACAAAACAACCGTTTAGAGTGATAACGATTTTATTTCAGAATGAGGGGGTTAATATTTCAGATATTCTCTATTGGTTGGAGAAGCATTGTGAACTGCAGGGTACCCCAGATCCAATCTTGGATGCAGAGGGTTTTTGGAATGGGGGGTGGAAAATGAAGATAAAATTGCGTCAAACTGTGGATGGTTTGGAACATTTACCTAACTGTTTTATATAGGTAGGGACAAATGATTCATTTTTTATCAGGGGCGATCTAAACGCTGCTTTAAATGTGGTTCTCCTAGACATCTGAGCTCTACTTGTAATGTTCAGTTCTGTACATATTGTGGAGACACAGGTCATGTTAATATGCATTGTATAAATACTCCTAAGTGTAATCTTTGTGAGGATAGTGGACACAGCTTTATGGACTGTCCCTGGGCTGCTCACAATACGGGGGAAGCTGATTATGGTATACAAGACTTTTATGTCCACAGAGCTACCAAACCCATGATTCCCTGTCCCTTAGAGCCTCAACCTCAAAGGAGTCAGACAGGAACTGCTAAACATTGCTTTTCTAAACCACATACTCCTTCTGACAACACCATTGTAGTGGATATCTTATAAGACTTGCCCACTGAACAGTTTGAAGCACTTGCATCTAAATCCCAAAAAGGTGACCTAGTTAATGAAGTTATGCCCCCCCCCCTTGGTAGGTGCGGCTTTGCAGGTCCCTCTCAAAATGGAGATTCCTGCATCATGGTCTCCGCTTCACACTACTGCACCACTAGTAATGGGGATGCCTGTGTCTGAAAATAGATACTCAGTGTTATCACTGGATAAGACTGGGTTGGATCAGGATTCTGATTCAGCATAATTGGCCTCATCCCAGATGGAGATTGTTTCAGATACTGAAGTGCCTAGCATGGTTAAAAAAAAGTGTGGTATTAAACCTAGGAAAGGTACCAGGAAAAGTGCCAGATAGCCTACTGAAGTTACTTGATTAAATGGTTTCCTCTGCTGATGGTGATAGTTATAATATTAAAATAGCCAGTTTAAATACGAATATCATTCGTTCAGTGGTCCGAATGCTAGCTACCTTTGATTTAATCTCTACCCTGTCATTTGATATTATATACTTTCAGGATACCATATTATATTCTGTACAAGATTTTACTAAGGCCTCTGAGGCTTGGATATGGGGTCCCAGTTATTGGTCTGGGGGAGAGGACCTTTGTTCAGGTATAGGGATTTGTTTCACAACCCCTTATGTAAAAGTCACACATATGGTAGATATTTTACCTGGTCGTGCGCTTTTATTGGACATTACCTTAGCTTCCATAGATTTTCTACTAATTAACATTTATGGTCCACAAACGAAAACTGGTAGAATCGCTTTATTGAAAAAAATACAACCTTTTCTTTTTACAAGTAGGAATGTTTTATTTGGTGGTGATTTTAATATCACCCTTTCAGTTCAAGATAGATATTTTACCACTTCTAAAATCTACTGTGATACTCATTTTTTACACTTCTTGCATGCTCAGTCTGGGTTAACAAATATATTTGCACAATACTACAACCCCTCATACTTTTTTTCCAAGGAAAAAATTCCTCCCGAATTGATTATTGGTTTGTTTCATCTTCTTTACAAACCAGAATGCCAAATGTCTCTTTAGTAGCCACTTCAGATCATGCACTTCTTAGTGTTACCCTTTCAAATTGCCATACGACGTCTAGAGGGTCTGGATATTGGAAACTAAATTTATCATTATTAGGCATTCCAGAAGTCAAAACTGGATTTCAAGACATTATTATGGCTAGACAATCTGTATTTTTTATATGACAATAGACAATTGTGGTGGGAAGATACAAAACATGACTTTCAAATTTATTTTCAAACAATGGGTAGATTACTTGGTAAATATAAGATGCAGGAATATTCTGCTGCAAGACAATCTTTCCTTTTATTTCAGGAACATATTATAAAAGGTCATGCATATGATGAACAAGAATTTCGGGATTTAAAAGTTAGATTGACAAGGATGCGATATGATCGTATGTCTTCCTTGAGGCAGGAACAGAGGTTTGGAATCAGCGGTACCAGAGCTCATACAAATCCTTTCAATTTTTATAATGCTTCTAGTCTGAGAAAGGGTATCACAACACTGACACAATCCACAGGAACAGTACTTTATAAGAAAGATGATATTTTAGAAGAAGTGGACAAGCAGCTTACATTTTTGTTTAGTGCAGGCCTACGGCCTACTGCTTCATGTATACAAGAGTGGTTATCCTATTGTCCTCTTCAAAAGATTCCTGATCATTTAATCCCTAGTTTACTAAAACCCATCTCAGTACAAGAAGTGCGAGATGTAATTGTTAATTCTCATACAGGGAAAACACCAGGGTCAGATGGTTTGCCAAATTAATTATATAAACTCTTGGTACCTTGGCTACTGGAGGAACTAACTGATCTTTTTACATATAGTTTGAATTCTAATCTGTTACCTTCCAGTATGTATATAGGATTGGTAATCTTATTATACAAACAAGGTGATAGGACTTGTTTGGACAATTGGAGACCAATTACCCTTCTAAATTGTGATTATAAGATTCTTTCAAAAATCCATAGTAATCGTTTATCCTTTTGCTAAGAGGCCATAATTCATCCTACTCAGTTTTGTTCTGTACCAGGAAGATCTATTCACAATGGTCTTATTTTATTGCGTGAAATATTTTCTAGAGGTCAGTCAGGTGACCTTATGGGTTTCATCCTTAATTTAGATCAGAAACAGGCTTTTGACAGTGTCTCCCATAATTACTTGTGAGCATGTCTTTCTCATATGAACTTTTCAGTATCCTTTATTGATTGGCTAAGGACGTGTTATAATGCAGACTTAGTGATCCCTTTTGTGAATGGTTGGTTGGGTTGTCCTGTCTTGGTTACAAAAGGTGTTAGGCAAGGATGCCGCTTGAGTCCCTTGTTATATATTATATCTTTAGAACCCCTTCTTACCCAACTTAGTACAAATGCCGATATTAGAGGTTTGTCTTTTAATAGTACGTGTACGGAAATTAAAACAATTGTATATGCTGATGATATTTGTCTTACTTTGGCAGATCTCCCATCGTGCCATGTCACTGAGGCCTTGCTAATGGCATATGCGGAGGGCTCAGGTTCAAACATAAATCTCACTAAAAGTAAGTACTTTCCTCTTAATTGAGATCCTGTGGTGGTAATGGACTGTCCAAATATTCCAGTCTGCATAGGTCCTGGTAAAAGTTTAGGTATCTATTGGGGTATGATAGATCCTGCTAAATATAATTTGGATTTTTCTCTCAAACTTGCACAGTCTAAAGTCTCAATTTGGAATAAATGGAAAATGTTGAAAAAAAGGGTATTTATGGTTAAAACCTTTTTACTCAGTATGTTTTTGTATTTAGGAGCAGTCTTTCCCCCTCCAGCATCCTTAGACACTGCCCTCTATGGATTATTTTTTTCTGCTATATGGGGTAGTAGGTTAAACCCTATTAAGAGGGGTATCTTATATCAGGATTTTAAGCTGGGAGGTATTAAAATGGCAAATCCCATTGTGTTCTTTTTTTCTTTGTTCATTTCTAAAAATCTTTGTCCTTTGTTACATAGAATTGGGAAAATATGGGAAACTTGGGTATGGGACACTGTCTCCCCATGGATTCTGAGATGGGAATTAACTAAAAGTATCCCTAAACAAGTTTCTTTAAAAGGTCTTCCTGAACATTTTAAATCATGATTTTTGAAAATAAAGGTATGGGGTCTTTTAAGGATTTATTTAGAAACTTACCAAAGGAAAACATTATATGGGAAGATTATGAAGAAATTTTTGATTCCCTCAGCATTTTCAGTATATTCATTATCTGAAGTTTCTCAAATTAGTAATATGTTGATATCAAAAAGAATCCCTGGGTATATGTGGGATGTGGTTTGGCTTACGGCCCATTTGAAATTAAATGTGAAGAGGAATTTAAAGCATAAGGGTATGTCAGATAGAGGTTGCCCATGACGACATATATGCCATGCACCCCTTGAAACTGTACGACATTTGTTTTTTGATTGTTCTTATGTGATTGAATTTTGGTCCTATGCAATTATTCAGTGGCCAACAGTACCTTTACAAGCTTTAACTGATAGAGTTTTATTTTTTGGCATTTTACCAGCTTCTTGGAGTAAATTTTACCCTGATACAATTCATGTAATTTTGCCATGTATTAAATATCACATTTGGCAAGCACGCTGTGCGTGGTCCTTGCAAAAACAGTATTTGTCCCCTATACAGGTATTTTGGAAGATACACTCGACTATTCTTAAAATTCAACATTTTGAAAAAAGACACTTTACAGATGTCATGTTTCAAAAGTATTGGAAACACTTAAATTGGTTGGGTACAGGGTAACCCTGAAATTTAGGTCTTAACAGGTTTTTTTTCTATAATTTTTCTGTACCTTTCTAAGATGATCTTTTTTTCTTTCTGTGTTATTTTGAATATAGTCTTCTTATGATTGTTTTTCCATTTTTTAGGATGTATGCTTTTATACATCACTTTTTGATCATTATCTGAAAGTGGATTTTGATAATTTTTTGTACAAGACAATGATGGGACTTTTTCAGTCTTTGGATTTATTTTCTGTGATTTCTCACTGTTATATTTTATTGCCTTGTTGACTGCCAGCAATACCATTGTATGATACAAATACATTGTTTATGGGTTATACTATTTTTTGTTAAGCTGGACATTCTATGTAAATATACCTTATTTTATTTATAGTTTATACCTTATTCTAGACAATTGATTTCCTGTATTATGATTTATGTGATGTACGCCATCTAAGATTCTGGTGTATTTCAATGGAAAAAATTCCCCTACTCTTGTAGTGGAAATGGGAAGGGGATATTGTATGAATATAGATTATTTAGGATTTTTGTATGATGTACTGTTTACTTTTGGATATTGTATGTTAATTATGCTGTTGTATGCTGTAATACATTGTTGTATTTTGTTTTGAGTTTTGAATAAAAAATTCCCCTACTCTTTTTGATAAGTGCCATGGGATCTTTAACATCCACCTGAACTACTACAATCCAGGCAGATGGGACCTTGGTTTAACATCTCACCCGAAAGATGGCACCTCAGAAGTGCAGCACCCCACTCATGCTGCACTAGTGTCAGTACTGGGATATTAACCCAAGTGCCAGATGTGGGAACTGAACCCACAGTCCTCTAATCTCCCAGCCTCAGAGGTGAGTGTGCTACCTACTGAGCCACTGACACTTCCAGAATCCCAGTTTGAATCAGTGGTAGGCAGGGAAGGCAGCTAGTGAAATGCCAGTTAAATGGGTTTCACTCTGTCTCTCTCTCTGTTCTCAGTCTCTGCTGTGCTCTGGAAGGATGATGTCATATAGAATTGTTGCAGCAGCATGAGCCACACTGGCCAGCTGCTAGGGAGCTAGCTTTAGAATGTTTGGGAGTCTGTAGTTGGAGTTCAGTGGAGGAGACTGCAGTTTTAGGCAGCTCCTCCTTCAGCTCTGTCAGAGAGCTACCAGTTTGTGTTTTTTAAGTTCTCACCCTAGTGGTTGACAACTGAAGCAATTCTAGAAATGGTGGAGATCTTGTGCTATGGTTCTACCAGTGCCCCATCTCAGGACTGATAGGGTGAACTTCAGGATGCAGGGGCCATCCCCTGGTCCTTTTTTGGACTCTTGATGCTGCCTTGTGACAACTGCTCTGTGAGTACCTTGTTTGTTTTCTGAGTAAAACCCAGGAGTACCTGCAATGCCTGGGAGGTGATTTTCTTTGACAAAGGGACCCTGTCACCTAGATTTTGGTTTAAAAGCTTTCTGCCTACGTTGGAGTCCTGTATGTGACTGTCCAAGTACAGAACATTTAATTCTGACACCCCAAGGTGTGTGTAGTGTGTTAAGTGTGATACACATTTAAGACAACAGCTACAGTTTTCTACAGTTGTGTGGTGTTATTAACTGGATGAATGGCCAAGTATAAGCCTGGAAGCAAAGGGTGGGAGACCCCCCCTTCTGGAGTAACCAGTTTACCTCTACGGGTTCTGAAGGGCACCTTTTACTTTTTCTTCAGTGCAGTTGGTCAATGCCTGAGAAGAGTATTTACCCCTGTATGTGGGTTGTTTTCTTTCAGTTTACCCCAGTATTTATTTATTGAATTTTGTTGACCCGGTAAGCCCATTGGGCCTAGATGTCCCTTTTTCAGGGGTGACCGGGGGGAGGGGGGATACAGGTGGTAAGCAACTGAAATTGAACCAGATTAAGCTGTTGGTGGTATTTTTAGTGAAGAGAAATTTGGCCAGGACAAGGGGGAAATTCCCCTACTCTGTCGGTAGGGGGACTCGCTGTTCATTTGTGTGTCACTCTCCGCTTGTGTGGCAATGGAGTAGGATATGGAGAAGCTGGGAGTGCTGGATGCACCTCTTCCTGAAGATTTGAGTGAAGTGGATACTTTTTTTGATGCTGAAGTCTATTTAGAGAATGTAGTTGATGTTTCTGATGGTGTTTTGGATCCAGATCCCCATAAGGCTGTTGCTCCTGTTGACTTGGGACCTGCTTCTCGGTCTGACTCTGCGGAGGTATTGGTAGCCCCTAACAATTCTATTTTGAATGCTGTTTCTTTGCCCGACACTCGTCCCACTAAGATTCCCTTTTCTGTTGACTCACTGCCTGTTACTACTGGTGGCCCGAGTGTCTCCCTGGAGACTGGCAGGAGTTGTCAAGTGCCAGCCCAGAATACTCCTTCTGTGGGTGTGTCGGGCGATCAGCTTGGAGTTTTGCATCTTGCTCCAGCTGTGGTTTTTCAGACCATGACTAATGACCAGAACGGTGTTTCTGTGTTTTCATTTTTGACTCTTAAAAATCCTACTCGGGACAGACTCCGTGCTGAATCTGCTGCTCCACAGCGAGCGTGGGCTGATACCAAAATGAGTGATGCTGAGCCATGGACTGTGTAAAATTCCATGCATGCAGCTGGCTGGGTGAAGTCTCCTACCTCACAACAATGGACTTCTGTATTTGCTCCTATCTGTATCCGTGGGGTCCAGTTGCAGATAGAATTGCCTGGTACTGCCCCTTTGGTAACTCAAACCTCTCCTGTGACTGACAGTACTGGTTTTGATAGTGCCCCTGGAACAGATTTAGAACTTACTCCTAATCCTGAATTAAACTTTAAGAATATGGCTCTTCTGGGTACTTGTGGTGTACACAATAATTCGCCCAGTCTTCCTATACACACAAGTCCTGATCCTGTTAAATTGCCTTTTACAGATGATGCTGGGGTTCCTAATTCCTCTCCTATGGATGATGGAGGACCTCATCCTAAAACCTATGCATGCTTCTTTCAGAAGAAGGTGTTGCCTGCTAAAAAACATAATGCAGTGTGCATTATTTACAAGGGGGGCTTGGATGTTTTTCCCAACAGGGGGTATGTGGGGAAAGTATTGCTAAAATCCAGTTTGTGCTTTAATGCCACAGAGCTATATGCTCTGATACATGTCTCTGGGGAGCACTCATTTGATGTAAGCTTTAAGCTGCAAAATGGTTTCAAAGCCTTTTGGTTGTGGTACCATAAAGTTAAACACACTCCTTTATGGTCCCCTTTTGATGTGATTCCCCTGACTAAACCAGCCCAAAAATCTGTCACTATTCTTTTTCATAATGAGGGGGTTAGTGTTAATGATTTGCTTTTTTGGTTGAAACAATGCTGTACAGTGCTAGGTCACCCAGAAGCCATTTTTGATGATGAAAACATTTGTACTGGGGGTTGGAGGGTTTGGGTGCTTTTGAATGAGGTTGATGGGCCCTTACTACATTTGCCCAACTCCTTTTTTCATGGGGGGGGCAGGGAGTCTTGTTTTATCCCAGGCAGCCTGAAACGTGTTACAAGTGTGGTGCTCCCGGGCATATCAGTAACACTTGTGACAAGAACTGCTGGTCTGTCTGTGGAAAGTTAGGCCACTTTTATTCTCAGTGTACTGAGGAGGTTTGTTGTAACCTATGTGGTCTGTATGGTCACTATTATATGGATTGTGATCAAGCTGCATTTACTAAATCTGGGTCTGGTGGTCTTGAGGAGCAACGGTTGCTAGTGGCGGTGGCTCAGAGAGAACATGTGAAACAGTGTGAGTCTGCTCCTCAGTCACTACCCTCCCTAACTCCTCATTTGGATGTTCTGTTGGATGTGCCACCTTTGGCCCCCCTCCCCCCGAGTTTGGTTCTGATCTGCCCTTGGAGGCTGCTCCTATGGAGATGTTGCCTAAGGAACTTCCTATTGAAGTATCACTGACCCCCCCTGGCTGGGATACCTCTGGATGCCTACCCTCTCCCTTCCTCTGCAATGCCCCCCCTCCACCGACTGTTCCGGTAGTAGATCCTGAACAGCGCGTGACTCGGTCCAGGAGTTGGAGGCAGCCTGCTTCCAAAGTCTGTAAGATTTCAGAGACCAAGACCTCTAATTGCTTCCATCTGCTTTTTCTGGACTCGGGTGCGGTGGGGCATGACTCTGAGGTGTCATCCGAAGATTCCCACTGTTTTGAGCCCCTTTCTGATTCAGAATCTAGTGAGTTGGGGGATGTCAGTGATAAATTGGTGGGCCCTAAGAAGGGTGCCGCTCCTGCTAAAAGGAGGAAAAGAAGGGTGGTGGGTGCTAGTAAGTCCCGGACTCATAAACCTCCCTGAGTCTCCTGATGTGTCAGATTCCTCCATTGACCCTGTTGACGATTAATGCCAACAGCATTAAAAATGCACAGAAATGGAGTGGGTTTTTTTTTCACATTTTCTGGCTTCTACTGCGGATGTCATTTTTCTGCAGGATACCCAGCTGCACACACCTGTCGAGCTTCGTCAGGTTCAGGCTGAGTGGTTTAAGGGACCCTCATATTGGTCTCTTGGTTTGGGTCTTTGTACTGGGGTGGGAATTTTATTTACTTCACCTGTTCAACTTCTTAAATTGCTAGATTTGATCCCTGGGAGGGTTTTGATTTTGGATGTTAAAATTAGGGGTGCTTACTACAGGTTGATTACTATGTATGCTCCTCAATCGAAGGCAGACTGAGTGGAGTTTTTTTCCACCATTCATCCTTTTCTTTTCTCATCTTAGACTGTAATATGCTGGGGGGGGTGATTTCAATTTTGGTCTTACCTGTCCGGATAGGGGCAGTGGCATGTCTACTACGAACATTTTTTGTGATGTGTCCTTCTTGCATTCCACTGTACAACTGGAAAATCTGGTGGATGCCTATAAATCCTTTCATAGAGAGGGTAAGCCGACCTTTCAAAGGTGTGTACACCTGTATTGATTTTGTTTTCATTAGTAAGGGACTCCTGGTTACAAATGCTCAGGTTGCTTCTGTGGAGTTTTCTGATCATAAGGTGCTTTCTGTGCTTCTTGGGTCTCCAGAATTGCCTTATGGACCTGGCCTTTGGAAATTGAATACATCACTTCTTGCTGAAGACCCTGTTATCCACCAGATCTTGTATGCTATCAGTGGACAGACAACTTTGTTTGGACTGTTTGATAACCCTTTCCTGTGGTGGGATTGTTTGAAGTATGATCTCCGGAATCTGTTGTTATCTGTTAGTAGACATAAATCTGATTCTGAGAAAATTAAGTACCTGCAACACAGAAAACAATTGCATCATTTTATGGGTTTAACTCAATCTACTGGTCATGATTTTGGGGGCCAAATTGCTGCAGTACAAACTCTTATAAGGACTTTTCACGAGTGCCAGATGGCATCTCTTACGATGCAGCAGAGGTTTGGCACATGGGAATGTTGAAGACTATCTGTCCTTTTATTAGTTGTCGGGACTGGATTCGGAAAAAGAAATTGCTAGCTGTTTGGGATTCTGATGGGGTGACGGTTAAATCTCAGTCTGATAAAATGCGGGTGGTTTCCCATGATTTAGGGACCCAGTTTACTACTTCTGTTACTGACTGGACTGCTTTTTGGATTTTTTGGCTTGTTGAATATTCCATCTATTCCTAGTGATGTGGTATCTGCTCTGACTAAGGCGGTGTCCTCGCCTGAAGTCCTGAATGCAGTCTTAGTATTGCCTAAAGGAAAAGTTCCTGGACTTGATGGCCTTCCTGCTGAGCTTTATAAACTGATTGTTCCAATTTTTTCACAGGAATTGGCTTTAGTTTATACTTATCTGTTGGATACAGAGTCCCTCTCTTTGGACATGACGCTTGGTGTTGTGACGCTTTTACATAAAAAGGGTGTTAGGGAGAATTTGGATAATTGGAGGCCTATCTGTCTCCTGAATGTCGATTTTAAGATTCTGATGGAGATTCTGGCATGTCACTTGTCTAAGGTTACCTCTTTTGTTATTTCACAGTTCCAATCTTCTTCTATTCCAGGGAAAAGGATGCATAATCAACTACTATTGTTGCTTGAGGTTTTTGTATCTGGGGCCTTCCCTGATACAACTGGGTATGTGGCATCTCTCGATCAAAGGAAGGCTTTTGATTCTGTTGACCATGATTTTTTTATGGATTGTTTTGAAGTTATATGGGATTCCTGAAGTTTTCATCCATTGGTTACAGGTGATTTATGGTCAGGCTGTCCTTAGACCTTCGGTAAATGTTTTTTTGGGTCCTATGATTCTAGTCTGTCGTGGGGTACATCAGGATTGCCCCTTTAGCCCATTGCTTTTTGTCTTTAGTATTGATCCTTTGCTTTGCTCATTGAATGTTGTTCATTTTTTTTACTCCTGTTTCAGCTTGTCGGTGTCCTCTTCCTTGGACGGCTGCTGCCTATGCTGATGATATTTGTTTAATTCTTAAATCCTCCACTGACATTTTAAGGGTTATTGCCTTTGCTCTTATTATGGAGCAGCTTCTGGGGTTAATTTGAATAAACAGAAGTGTTTGATAAAGTGTCTTGGAGTGGGTACCCCTGACCCCTGTGTTGCTGGTTTTATCATTCAGGATGGGCCTCTGACGGTTTTAGGGATTGCTTTTGATACTGGCCATCCTAAATTGGGATATTAAACTCAGGCAAGGAAAACTGCTGGTGGATGGTTGGAATAAAAGTGTTATGGATAAACGGAAACGTGTTCATTTGGTTAGGACTTATCTTTTGCCTCTTTTTTTGTATGTTAGTCTTGTGTTTCCTCCTCCCAAAGATCGAGATGCTGCTCTTTATGGCTTATTCTTTTCAGCAATTTGGGGAAGCAGACTGAATCCCATTAAATGTAATGTTTTATACCTTAAGGTTTCAGATGGGGTCTCAATATAGTGAACCCTGTTTTATTCTTTTTTCTTAATTTTGTATTTACTAACCTATGCCCACTATGTCATAAGACTCCGACTTGGTGGATGGCGTTGTGGACTGAAAGACTGAAGGCTTGGTATTCTGGTTGGGTTTCCGGTACTTTGAAAATATATAAATCAGTTTTGTTTTCTCCCCAGTATTATACGGAGGTGTTTGTTCATCTGAAGCAGTGGGGTCTCGTACATGAAGATGTTTTTCAAAAAAACTGTTATATGCACAAGTTTTGGCCTCCAATTTCACTGATGTTGGTACCTTCCCATTATGTCCTCCTTCTTTGGTTCCACATGTTTTATGGATTCTTTGTAATGAACAAATTCCTACTAAATTTTGGGATGTATTGTGGCTTTGTTGTCATGACAAGCTAAATGTTAAAGCAAATCAAAAGCATAAAGCCTTGGCTGAACAACAGTGTGCTAGGCCTACAAGTTTAGGGCAGTTGGAGTCCATGCCTCATTTGTTCTTTACTTTGCCTCATTTATGCTTTACTTGTTCTTTTATTCACTCTTTTTGGAGTTACTTGGCATGGTGTTGGGGTATACCTCTACTGGGAACTCTTTCTTATGATAGTTTGATTTATGGGGTATTTTGTCGGGAATGGTCTCATTGGGATGTCCATATGTTGAATATATTATTTTCTGTTGTAAAATGGTATGTGTGGTATGCCAGATGTTTGTTTACTCTACAACAAAAACTGCTTTCTTATGAGGACCTTTCATGCTGTATTCTAAAGGAGGTCCACAATATTATTTTCATGAGAAGTCCTTTCATAATAATGTATATATTATCAATGTTTGATGGAATCTTCCTTGGGTGATGGATTCTGATGCTATTACATGAGACTGCTTAGAATGTTAATTTGTGGACTTTGTTGAGATTGTATAATTTGTTCTCCTTTGTTCTTGCTGTTGTATTTGAGTATCTAATAAAAACAAAATTCCCCTACCCTTTTTTCATAAGTGCCATGGGATCTTTAGCATCCATCTGAACTACCACCAATCCAAGCAGATGAGACCTCGGTTTAATGTCTCATCTGAAAGACTGCACTTCAAAAGTGCAGCACCCCTCTCTTGCTGCACTACAGTGTCAGTATTGGGATACTAACCCAAGTGCCAGATGTGGGAACTGAACCCACAGCCCTCTGATTTCCCAGCCTCAGAGAAGAGTGTGCTACCTATTGACCCACTGACAGTATAGTGGGTTCTGAAAGTTCTGAACCTGTATGTGCTCCTTGGTGGTCATGTATACCACATCTACTCCTCTGAAACATGGGAAATGTACCAGTACCTGGACAGATGTGCTAATTTCTAGTAGGAACCAGTGTGTTCACCAGTGTGTGTTTTCTTCATCCTATGCTAAATGGGAGTTCAGGAATGTCTGTACCTCAGAAATCTGCATTACCAGTATGTGTAGTGCTATAGAGGTCCATCTTTACTTTGTGATTATTCCTACTCTGTTACGTGAATAAAAGCCACACTCTAGAATCCCAGCCTGGTTTGGACAGCAATGTTATTGCTTCCTTGTGTCTGGAGTTACTTGGGTGCTCCTGTTAAGAAATGCAAACCTAGCGTAGTTCTAAGCAAATGTTTACTCCCAGGCCCCGGATTGTTGGCCATGGCAATTGGTCCCTACCAGGTGTGTGCCAGGTAGTTGCCACACTTGATTGTGTTGTATAACAGACTAGTCCACCTTGTCTATGGTGGCTGTTGTAGCTGCAAAGAGTGCATGTCACATATGTGTAGATAGATTTTACAATGTAAACCCCAACCCCCTCTTTACTCCCCTAGATGTTGTGGTGAGAGAAGAAGCCCTGCTAGTTAAACAAGGGGTCCAGTGGGGGGGTTACACAAAGTATTACTGTAGAAGAACAAGTCCAAACTTAACCAGAGCATTATTCATTTTGTCATATTATAATTAATGTATAAAAAAGAATATCAACAACATACTCCAAAAGGTGCTCATCTGAGTGTCTGATCACTAAAATAAATCATCAGCCACCAGGTCCAACACTTAACTATAAGGAAGAAACAAAGCCAGTACTATAGAAATACTACAAAATTAAGTCTGAAAAAACTGCATAACAGGTATACCCAGTCATTCATTGAAGAGATCAGGAAAGAGAACTGTCAGCTCTTTCTTTGCAATATCTGCAAGATCAAAACTTGGAGAGGAGGTTCCCTGAAATATCTGCAGTCTGGCTGGATAGTTCATCCTAAATGATCTGAGTCACAATCAACTTTGAAATAAATAGTTTATATGCAACTCTCCGCTCTCAGACTTTTAGGAAAGATTTTGCACTGAATGAACCTTAGACAAAATGTGCTGTTTGTCCAAAAAATTCAAAACTTTAAAAATTAATGGGTAAGGTTTTTGACTCTCTAGGGGCATTGGACTTAATGCTGTATGTGCACATTCAATTATATAGGTCAGCCCATTCAGAGAAGGACCTGCCAGCCATTTGCAGAGCTTCTGTGCAAAAGTAATGGAATGAGTGCCTTCTGAGCATTCTGGCAATCCTGAGAACAGTAAGTTATTTCTTCTACTGCAGCCCTCTAGATCCTGCAAACAAGCCTCCATCCATGCAATTGCGTGTTTGAGAGCCACAATCTCTTGATCCATGCTATTCTGTTTGTCTTCAGTGGAGCTCAACTGAGACTCCAGATCATCAACTCTTCTAGAAAGTTCCTCTGTTGTGGACCAAATAGTCTTAATATTAGCTGTCAAAGCCAGCATAGCCTCCTTCAGAGGCACAAACTCCTGGAAAAAGTGCTCCTCAGTGAAAGGGGTTAGAGAGGAAGATGTAGTGTTTGTAGACATCAATGTTGCTTTTGTCTTTTTTGGTCCACAGGAGCGATCCAGAGTAGGGGGAGGTGTATGGTGCACCAGCAGAGATTTTATCTCCGAATCCATGACACAGCCCGAAACTATGAGGAACTGTTGCCAGTAAGGTAAAGAAAATGTTGTATTAACTGATCATAGAAAAAAAAAGCACAGAAGCACACTCTGATTAAAAAATTAACTAAAAGAGATTGTAGCTGAGAACCACAGTCCTAATGACGGCAAGAAATCACATGACCCCCTTTTCTCCTTGACTTCCTTTGCTATCCTCAGTTCAGTGTCCATGTCAGCCTTTCTAATCAATTGCTTTGTGATTTTAACCTCTTTCATGTACTGTGTTCCTCCCTGCTTTTCTCTTTCTCTGCTCCCTTTCTGGTTTCAGAATGCAACAGTCCTTGCCCTGATTGTCTCTATAACACTGCCATTAAATCAGACTGATTTCCCATATTTTTCACTCATTTAATGTTTCTAATACTTTTCCTTGCTGCCCTTGTTGTCTATTTTTATAGTTTTCCATATGCTTTCCACTCTGGAAGCCTCTTTTATTCTTTTCAGTCTATGTTGAAGAGTCTATCTCTTGCTGTTGAAGTTGGCTTTTCTAAAGCCAGGGACCAGCACCTTAGGTTCCAGCCTCTGCTCATATTGGGAGATCTTGAATCTCACTATATTGTGGTCACTAGTACCCAGCGGGCATGCTACCACATTCCAGTCACTTATTGTATCTTTGTCGGACATTACATGGTCCAGGTTGGCTCCTTCACTATTTGCCTCCCAAACCCATTGACTCACAAAGCCTAGAGCATGGCCTCGAGAAAATCCTGACTTTTTACATGTACTGGTACTGAAATTATATAATTCACATCTGGAAAATTAAAGTCTTCCATAATGATAATCCTACCTAAGCCTGCTGCCTTCCTTGTTTCCTCACAAAGAGCCTTATCCTTTTTGACAATTTGACCCCTAACCTCAGACTGCTTTCTGTCTAATAAAGGGATACATAATAGATCCTGAAGTGCTGGGATTTGGAGCTGCACTCTTGGACTGTGCTTTCTATCTTATCAAACAGATGGACCCACAGATTTTTGACTACATCCTGCTTCCCTGCTGCTGGCAAAGTATTGTTAAGTGGGAGGAGTTGCTGAAACCTCTCTTAGTGGTTTTCTGATGAGTGACCTTTAAATTTTGGTGTGTTTTTGTGAACTTAATCCAGTTGCTTCAGAATCTGAGCTGGTTCACATAGCAGCTATTTCTATTGTTCTGGGAGCTGCTAAGAATTGCTAAATGAGAGGAGTGGCTGAAACCTCATTCAGTGATTGTTTTCTGGTGAGTGACCTTTAAATTTCAATGGGATATATCAGAGCTAAACTCTTCGCTGAAGTGCCGGTGCCAAGAAAAGAGACACCACTTTGTGGGTAATTGGCAGAACTTCTGGGAGAGGAAATTCTTCAATTCAATGGCCTGCACCTTACAAAGGAAGGAACAAGAGTACTAGGCCAACAGTTTGATGTCCACGTGAGTCAGTTAAACTAGTGGACAGGGAGGAGGCAAGGGTGCCACCAGCATGGCAAGGGTTGCCAGTTGTCTTTTCCCCCAACATCAAGCAGTTCAAGTCCAGCATATGCCCTTCTTACTAAATCTGACAGAAACACAGAGCAGGAAGGTCCACTGAAAAATGTCAACAAATGCAAAATGCATCACAAGTGCATGGATAGTACAAAACACACAGGGTAACCGTACAGCAGGCCAAAGCAATCAGACATGGAAGGCAATGTGTGTTAGTGATTGAAGCCTCCCAAACAACATCCCTGAACTCACAGCTATGATAGCAGAATCACAATTGAATTGGGTAGCAATTATGGAAATGTGGTTCACCATGAACCACATATGGGATGTTATGATACCTGGCTAATGCTCTTTAGAATGGATTGGGAAGGGAAACAATGAGGGGGGTGGCTATATACATTAGGAAAGGTATCAGTGTAACAGAACTCCAAGACAAACACTGTAAGGCTCTGTGGATTACCCTATGACCAGGAGAAAAAGCCCCTATCTGGGTAGGGGTTGTCTACAGACCCCCATCCCAAGACACTGACACTGGCAAGGAGCTCCTGGAAGCCATCCTGACAGTGTCAGACAAAGTTGAGCTACTTCTAGTTAGGGACGTCAATCTGTTTAATGTGGATTAATCCTCATACATGGGATCCTCAGAGAGGAGCAAGGAATTCTTCCTTGCAGTGCGAGAGGCAGGATTAACTCAGCTAGTGGACTTTCCCACCAGGGAGACATCAGTCCTAGACCTGATACTCTCCAACAGTTCCAGGATCTCAGGTGTTCACAGAGGAAGCCAGTTAGGATCCCGCAACCACAGATTAGTATCACTAACAGCAGAACAGAAGCCAGATGCCACACAAAAATCAAAGTAATTGAATTCAGGAAAGCAAACTTCCTTAAAATGAAATCCTAGATCAAATCCTTACTACAAGCCAGTACCAAGGAAGATGCAGAAGCCTACTGGGTCATAATGTCACACGCTTAATAGTGTACAACATTATGGCTAACCTGGGATAGTGCCGTAGGCAAGAGCGAATGGTGCAGTACCATGTATACTGCTGTTCACGGTATTGCACCATTCACACTTTCCAAGGCAGAGGATAAGACCTCTGCTGGGACTGGGTTCCACTGAGCAGCTGCCATGGCTCACTGGACTGAGCCACGGCAGCAGGAACCCAGGCATTGCATCTGGGACCAGGTTTGAGTCCCAGTCCTAGAAACTTTTCTTTTTTTGGACTTTGTGAACTCTCCAAGTTATCCCTCCCACCCAGAGTTGAGAATCTTTAGTGGGGGGAGTTGGGGGTGTGCACCCTGTAACAGGGGTTGGACCCCCCCACAAAAAAAGACATGCCTCATGGCAGAAATTGCACTGCATTGGCTGCGTGATTTTTCCATGTGGCATAATGTCTTGCGACATTATGACCCCATGCCATGTAGAAGAATACTGGAAAATCTTGAAATATGCTCTGACTACAGTAATGGAGGATTGCACAAAACAGATCAGCAAATCCAAGAAGAAGAGTAACCCACTCTGGTTTATTAGGAAGGTAACAGCTAAGATTAAGGAAAAAAAAAGCATTCAAGCAATGCAAGGAAACAGAGATGGACAGTGACAGGGAGGAATACAGAAATAAACTCAGAGAGGTGGGGAGGGCAATTAGGATTGCCAAAGTGCATACAAAGGAGAGAATAGCACAGGAGGTAAAGCAGGGTGATAAGACTTACTATCGATACACAAGAAAGAAAAGGAAGAATAAGGAGGGGGAGAATAGATCATCTAGCATCAAAGAAGGGTCAGCTGGTGGAGAGGGGTAAGATAAGGCAGAGGCACTGAATGACTTCTTCTGCTCAGTCTTCACTATAGAAGACAGCAGTAAAGGACTTAGGTTAAGTGGCACTGGGCAAAACAATAATGTGTCCAACTGGAGCCCCTTCACAAAAGAAAGAGTCCTGGAAGAGCTGGGTAAGTTAAAAGTGAATAAGACAATGGTCCAGATAGTATCCACCTGAGGGTCCTGAAAGAACTCGCAGAGGAGATTGCTGCACCACTGGCTGAAAGTGGTATAGTACCAGATGACTGAAAAAGGGCAACAGCAGTGCCATTGCACAAGAGTAGAAGCAGGGAAGAACCAAGGAACTACAGCCTCTATCAGCCTAACCTCAGTGGTGGGTAAAATTATGGAAGCATTGCTTAAGGATAGGATATTAGACTACCTAAGGGAAAACAGAAGACTTGACCCAAAGCAGCACGGGTTTACAGCTGGGCACTCATGTCTAATGAATATGGTGGACTCCTTTGATTGGGTAACCAGAACAGTGGACCAAGGTGGTGCAGTGGACATGATTTACATAGATTTTAGCAAAGCTTTTGACACTGTTCCCCACAGGAGTTTAGCCAACAAACTAGAGCACACAGGTACAGACCATAAAATAGTCAGCTGGATTTAGAACTGGCTTTAGGGTAGGTCACAGAGAGTCCTGGTCAACAGGGCATTATCAGAGGAGGGCAGAGTAACCAGCGGCATTCCACAGGGGTCAGTACTTGGCCCAATCCTCTTCATCATATTGATCAGCGACATTGTTGATGGACTTGAAGGGAAGGTCTTTCTGTTCTCAGATGATACAAAACTCTGCAACAGGGTAGACAGAGATGAAGGTGCCTCTGGAATGGAAGCCAATCTCAAGAAATTAGAAGAGTAGTCAGGAATATGGCAGTTAAAATTTAATGCCAAGAAGTGTAAGGTGATGCATATGGCTTAACGTAACCCAAGAAAGACGTACATATTGAATGGGCATCAATTAGAAGAACCAAAGATGGAACGGGACCTCAGAGTAATTGTTATCAATGATCTAAAAGTGGGGAAACAATGTGAAAAAACAGCACAGAAGGCCGGCGGCATCCTCAGCTGCATAAATGGGACTACAAGCAGGAAGCACAAGGTAATCATCCCGCTGTACAGGTCTTTGGTCAGGCCGCACCTCGAATACTGCGTGCAGTTCTGGAGGCCCCAACTATAAAAGGACATTGACCACTTAGAAAGGGTTCAGAGAAGGGCCACTAAGATGGTGTAGGGTCTGCATCAAGAATAGTATGAAACAAGACTTAGTGAATTAAACTTATACTCTCTTTAACAAATCATGGGAGGATGGGGTGGTACCTGAGGACTAGAGGAGGGTGGATGTGATTCCTCTTCACAAAAGCAGGAGCAGGACAGAGGCCAGAAACTATGGACCAGTTAGTTTAACCTCAGTGGTAGGGGAAAATGGTGGAATTACTTCTGAAGGAAAGAATTGTTGAGTACCTAGAGGCCAGTGGGGCACAGGACCCAAGGCAGCATGGATTCATGATGGGAAGGTCATGTCAGACAAATCTAATAGATTTCTTTGACTGGGCGACCAAAGTAGTAGACCAGGGAGGGGCTGTGGACATGGCCTACCTAGATTTTAGCAAGGAATTTGATACAGTCCCACATAAAAGATTAATACACAAGTTAGCCAGCCTTGGAGTGGATCCCAAGGTGGTAGACTGGATAAAAAATTGGCTAGACAACAGGACACAAAAGGTAGAAGTAAACGGAGTCCACAGTGAAGAAAGGAGGGTTACTAGTGGGGTACTGCAGGGTTGAGTACTGGGACAAGTCCTTTTTAATGTCTTTATAAGTGACATTGCAGAGGAACTGGAAGGAAAAGTATGTCTCTTTGCAGAAGACACAAATATCTGCAACAGGGTTGATACACAAGATGGAGTGGAAAAGATGAGAAGGGACTTGGCAAGGTTGGAGGAATGGTCAAATGTATGGCAGCTCAGATTCAATGCAAAGAAGTGTAAGGTAATGCGCCTGGGAAACAAAAACCCAGAGGAAGAGTACACAATGGTGGGTGAGATACTGACAACAGCACAATTGGAAAGAGACCTGGGATAATAATATCAGATGACCTAAAGGTGGGCAAGCAATGTGAAAAGGCAGTAAGGAAGGCAGGGGGGATACTGGGATGCATAGGGAGAGACATCAATGGTAGAAAACAAGAAGTTGGTATCCCTCTGTACAGACAGTTGGTGAGACCCCATCTGGAGTACTGTGTTCAGTTCTGGAGACCCCATCTCCATAAAAACATAGACAGAGTGGATGCTGTCCAGAGGAGGGCAACCAAAATGGTGCAGGGTCTGTATTGGAAGACATACGAAGAAAGACTAAAGGAGCTTAATATGTATATCCTTGAGGAAAGAAGGCAGAGAAGGGATGTGATAGAAACTTTCAAGTGCCTCAAGGGAATCAACAAAGTCCAAGAGGGTAGCATCTTTCAGAAAAAGAGATGTGCAAGAACAAGGGGGCACAATTTGAAGATAGAGGGGGGATGGCTCAGAGGTAATGTGAGGAAGTATTTTTTCATGGAGAGGGTTGTGGATGCATGGAACAGCCTCTCTGAGGAGGTTGTGGAGTCAAGAACAGTGGGGGAATTCAAGAACGCATGGGACAGACATAAGGCAGTCCTAGTGGGGGGTTGGAGGAAGTAAACTGTTGGTTAACTAGGATCTGCAGCTTATCTGTTAGGTAGGAAAATGGGCAGACTAGGTGGGCCAAGTGGTCCTTATTTGCCATCAAATTCTATGTTTCTATGTTTCTTGAGCAAAGAAGAAATGGGGGGACATGACAGAAACATTCAAATACATAATGGGAATCAACACAGCCCAGACAGGAAACCTATTCCAGGAAACAAAACAATGCATGCAAGGGGATTGATCTGTGCCTAGTGGGAAGCAGATTTAGAACCAATATGAGGAAATACTTTATCACAGGGAGGGTGATAGAACCATGGAACAGCCAGAGTCAGAGGTGGCAGCATCGAAGACAGTAGAGGAATTCAAACTAGCATGGGACAGGCAATGTGGTCACTTGAAGAGGCAATAAAACAGGGAGAGGGTAGAAATGTTTGGGCAGACAAGGTGGATCACGCGGTCCCCATCTGCAGGCTAATTCTTATGTTTTTTATGTAATTCTAAACCACCATGATTAATTCCCTGGTATATATACAGTGACTTCCCCAGCACCTTACCTGTTCCTCTAAAATAGGTCATAACCTGAGACTGAGATGTCTCAGCTATGATTTTGCATCTCCCAGGTTTCAAGTGAGGGTCGGGATGTCAGTACTCCTAATGCTGTTATGGTCTGAAGTTTGTACATCTTGTTCCATATACCGTATTCCTAACATTAGCATAAAAACATTTCTAGCTCCCCTTCTGCTCCCGCAGTATTCTGCCTCTTCTCCCATTTCCTATCTCCTCTACCTCCCTCTGTCTCCGTTATTGTCCTCCACTGCTTCTGTTAGCCTCCACCTTATCTTCCATTTGCCTGTCTCCTCCCATCTGCCCTTTCCCTGCCTGCATTTATTTTCTTTCAACCTATCTTCCTTGTCTCCCTTTGCTAGTGTTAGGGGAGGGTTGCTAGATGGTTCTATGTTATAACAGCAACTACTAATAGTCACCGACTACAAAGAGTGATACAAAAACAGCCTGACAAAACAGGGCGACAACACATTACACCAACCGTCGCAAATAGCGATGGTCATTTACTACATGAAAAAAAAAAGCACATGTATTTTTATGCAGTGAGCTACCCCCACACCCCCTTCTACGGGAGTAAGTCCGCCACACCCCCCCAAATAATTATAATCAACTCCACAGGGGGAGGGTGCGGAATTGGGGGGCAGGGGACACACAAATTCTCTACTCTCAAATGTTAGGCCTGAACCCTGGTCACTGACTTCAGGAGTGGTAACATATGCCACAACGCTAAATGGCCAACTCTGCAGGCTTGGCCAAACATGGGCCTATAACCTGCTCTAGTGAGTGTACAGGATATAGCAACCTTTTTCATCTGTCGCTGTACTTTAAAGAGCTATCATTGAGTGGCTCATATTGAGTCGCTCAATAATACTGTAGATGCTCATATAGGGTGCTACCTTGTTGGACTCCTCCATATGTGCAACTGATCTCTTTAACTCCCCTCTGTTAGTATGGTCCTCTTCTTCTTAGTTTAAACTCCTTTCTATGAATATCTATCGCAAAAGGTGGCTAAGGTCAGTACCACTGGTGCCCAAGGAAAAAATACAGAATGATCCTGGTTACGCAAGTACACTCAGCTGTGTTGTAGGATAATTTTCAAAATTTGATTGTAGCAATGCAGCAAACATTATTTTTCCAAAAAAACTCAGCTTTACTGTAGACATGAAAAAACAAAACATCCTACATTACATAGCCATCTATACAAATTAATTCAGAACACACTTCAATCTGGACTCGTCCTTAACTGTGGGGTTATAGGTTAATATTTATACACTGTGCCCAATACATTTTGGCCAAGGCTGGCTCCTGCAAGGCAGGAAGCTTTGCAATAGTGTCTTCAACATCTCAAGCAACTGTGCTAAGGGTAAAGTAAATGGTCAAAGTGTAAGGGACCCTAACATCAGGAATAACAGAAAGTCATTACGTCAACACAACCAATAAAAACTGTTAGTGGGGGCTGCCACCCGAGCCTCCTTGGTCAGGCTTTATTTGCTATTGCTATGTGTATAAGATCTTTCCTACCTGGGAATCAGTTTTGCTCAGCAGGGAGATGGCCGCAGGCACCAACTAGCTAGTTCAGGGGGGACCCATCTCACCAAGAAATCCATCTCTCTCTCTCTCTCCCCCCACCTTTTGGTCCACTTTCACCCCCCCCCCAGTCTCTGGGTTGGTATCCTCCAACTGGTCCCAGCAGGCCCAAAGCTTCTGGTGCTTATCTTTAGTAAGATGGAGAGTCCAGTTATTTCTTCAATTCTTCTGATATTTCCCACTCTTGCTCTCTAGAAATCTAAGGAGGGCGGGGTTGCCCTAAGCCAGTTTGTCGTTATTTCTTTTTGAGCTGCCAGGGACAATATGTGAAGGAGAGCGAGTCTGTGATTATCTTGGAATGGTGGGGTTCTTCATCGCCAGGAACATGATTTTAAAATCAAACTGTATCTGGTCTCCACAGAGTCTCTTGAGGGATTCATGGATTCCAGATCAAAAACCTAAAATCTGTGGGAATGCCCAGCAAATATGGAAATGGGTGCCTAGTTGGCACAGCCCTTCCAGCACAGCAAGGCATTCCCAACCTTAAAATGTTGAGTGATAGAGGGAGTATGGAAGAATCTAGATTGACACTTCCATTTAAACTCTCGCCATCGTGGTGAGGCCATGGTTCTCCACCCATGTTTCCAAGTCATTCTCCAGAGCTCCTCTGGTATGTGTGTCCCTGACTCCGCTTCCCAATTTCCTATGAGTTGCTCAAGCATTCTGTCCTGTTATCACCTACTTGCTTTATATGCCCTTGCTATCAGTCTACCTCTGACAGGCAGTCAGATGGCCCAATACTTGAAAGTTTCTAAGGGAGAAAGCTCTCTGTTAATTTATTCCACAAGTTGGTTGGATAAAAGGTAGTGTCTGATCTGGAGGTATCCATGGAAGTTCGTTCTATGAAATGCATATTTTCTCTGGAGGTCAGCAAAGGGGAGGATGGTGTTATTTGCTATGAGGGCTCTAGAAAGAGTTAAGGGAAGATGATTCCATCTTGCAAACCCCAGGTCCATTCTGGCTGGCTGGAAGTTAGGCTCTCCTATAATAACTGTTAAAGGGCCAGTCTCTTCTGACATCTGTGTGAGTCGGCAGGCCTTGGTGCACATCCTCAGCATGTGGCTGGACCATGGATACACCATCTCCTTCCAGATTTGTGGTGTTAAGAGTGCATGCGGAGATAGCAAACAATGGGACAGTTTTCAGTTGGGTTGCTTCTATCTCCTGCCAGTCTGATTCCTCCCTTTGTTTTATCCAGGACACAATAGGGGCTATCTGTGCCACAAGATAGCACGCCTTAAGATCTGGCAATATTAGCCCTCCTTCTCCCCAGGTTGTGTAAGGATCATCTGGTGGACTCTCCTCCTACCTTTACTCCATATAAATGTCATGATGATTTTGTTGACATTTTTTACAGAATGTCTCTGGGATATTGATGGGGATGGCCTGGAATAACAGGAAGCAGGGTAAGATGTTAATTTTATTAGTGTCAATTTTCCTTCCCAATGACAGTGGTAGCATTTCCCACCTGTCCAAGTCAGCCTTAATCTCTGTCCACAGTTTGTCATAATTTAACTGAAAAAGGCTATCTATGGAGAGAGAGAGACCCTCACCCCAGGTAATGGACAGTGTTATTAGCTGCCCATCTAAAGGGGAAATTGTCTAAGGCACCTTTCTGAAAGGAGTTCCCAAACATAATAGTTTGGGATTTATCAGGGTTGATCTTGTATCCAGAAATTTGGCTGCATCTTTCTAACTCTAGAAAGAGCTCCTGGAAAGAAGTCTGTGGAGATATCAAGAAGAATAGGGAATCATCTGCATAGAGATAGATTCTATAGTAGTGATTTCCCACTTTAATACTCTTAATCTGGTCATTATTATGAATCACTATTGCGAACGGTTCAATGCATAGTGCGAACAGTAAAGGAAACAGTAAACACCCCTGCCTGATCCCACCGCTAAGGTGAAATCTAACTGATATGATGCCATTGAGTCTCACCATAGCCTGTGGGGAGGTATATAGTGTAGCAACACTGGCTCTGAACCTTGGTCCCAAACCTATTTCCTCCAGGGTCCTGTGTAGGTAGTGCCAATCCACCCAGTCAAATGCCTTCCCCATGTCCACGAAAATAGCCAACAAGGGTACTTTTATCCTTTGCTGGTATGTGATCAAATTGAGAAGGCATCTAATGTTATCAAGGATTAGTCTACCGGTTATAAAGCCAGTCTGATCCTGGTGGACCAGGCCCCCCACACAGCCTTGGAGTTATCTGGACAAAACCGAGGTAAGGATCTTCTGGTCTACATTCAGTAGGGAGATGAGTCTATAGGAGCCACACAATGAAGGATATTTTCCAGGTTTATAGATCACTGATATCTGGACAAATCTCCATGAGGGTGGAGACCATTCTTCTTCCATGACCTCTCCAAACACCTGCAGGAGATGGGGAGATAACTCTTCCCTAAATGTCTTACAGAACTTGCCTGGCAGGCCATCTGGTTTCAGGGCTTTCCCTGAATTCAGGTTTAGCATCGTGGAGCTAATCTCCTCAGAGGTGAAAGGGGCATCCATAGACTTCATCTCAGCCTGAGATAGTTTACTGATCTATATCTTTCTAAAAACTGGTCTATTTTACCACTGTGGTCTTCCACTCTTTCCTGGTTGTATAATTTGCTATAGAATTTTCGGAATTCGTTTGTGATTTTCTGAGTGTCAGTAATTTGGCTGGGGTGGCCTGCCTGTCTTCTGAGTCTGAGAACCATCCTTCCTGCTGCTTCCTTTTGCAGCTGCCATGCCAGTAGCCTTCCTGCCCTATTTCCCACCTCATAGTATCTCTGACATGAATACCGTAGATGTCCCTCTAATCTCTCGTCCAGGAGTTTGTTTAACCTAGCTCTACATTCCTCCAGTTTTGTTTTAACTTCATTTATTATTTAGTGTTCTGCCTCCAGATCAAACAATCTACCTTCCAGCCTTTCCTGTTCTTTTTGTCAGTTTTTTTAAGGCCTGCCATGTAGCTAATGTTTTTTTCCTGTGAGTACGGCTTTAAAGCCATCCCACCATATTGCCCTGCTGGTGTCCTGAGAGGGACTGAGGGCCGTGTATTCCTTGAGGCAGTCCTTGATTAGCTCTTTGTACTCTTCTCCGTTGAGTAGTTGGGTATTTAGATGCTACGTTGAATTGCCTCCCTGTGGAGTGACCCACCAATGCATAACCACCATGCTGTGGTCTGAAATTGTTCTGGGTCTACTATGCACTGCATCCACCTTGTGTAACCATTCTGATGATACAAACATCATGCCTAACCTAGATTATCTACTATTGGGGCCGATCAACAGGTGTAGTCCCTCGCCTGAGAGTTGTAGTATCTCCAGGCCTCTGTAAGACCCAGATCCTTAGTTATTCTGTTTGAACTACTAGATGTTCGACTGGGATGTCCCCACGAGTCCCCTGATCTGTCTATTGAAGGATTTAGGATGGTGTTAAGTCACCACCAACCACAAATAACTCTCCCAATGGGGGGAGGAGACGGGTGCTGCCATAAGTATGAGTTCCCTCAGAAATTCCACATTTTCCTTCTCCTGATTTGGGGCATAGACATTTAGCAGAGTACAGGGTATGGATTTATATTTTCCCTTAGCCATGATGTATCACCTGTCCATGTCCTGCAGAAACTGTGTGAGTTCCCATGGACAGTTTTTGTGTATCAAAATGGCTAAACCTCTTCTATGAGGGTGTTCCTGATAGGATGCAGAGTATATGGGCCCTACTCATGCTCTTTTGAACTTTTTTCTCCCCACCCCAGGGTAGGGTGCATCTCTTGTAAAAAAGCTATTTCTTCCCCTTACCCTTTGAGCGGGTTCAGAATTCTTGTCCTTTTAATGGGGCTGTTAATTCCCCTAACATTATAGGTTATAACTATGCCTGTGGCCATCTTCCCAAACATAGGTTATGATCTCTAAGTTGCACACTTGGCTTCATTCCTTCCCTCCAAACAGAAACAGAATGATGTAACAACATGAAACTATGTACACTTCAAAAGTACTTCCAAGGTTTATCATACCCTCTCAGGTTTTATCGGTGGTTGGTATCTGACAAGGTGAGGTAGCTTAACTAAGCACCATGCGCCAAATGTGTGCTTACAAGCTGCCTCCTGTGCACTCAGCCTCACGGCAGCTCTGAGCAAGTTTTTGCCTCTAAGTTTCTGGAAAGATTGACTCAAGTTCCTGTCCAACCTCGGGATGGGTATGCTGCTTTGGGATGGCCACAATATGTTATCAGGGGTACTGCCCCCCTCTCCAGGTCCCTTCCTTAACCAGTGCCTAGTATTATATCTCTTCTTTACTACACACTCCCCCCACCCCATTGAATAACTTGGGTAGTCCACCTCCATGGCCAAGAGTTTTGTTTATATCCTTTACATTGCCTGTGACCGAGTAGCTTTTGTGTGGAGCAGTTCCCCATGTGCTCCAGCTTCTGCCCTCATTCTTGTGCTAAGAGCTGCTCAAATATCCACCCTAGTCTAGACTCAGCTGGTGAAAAAGAAGAAGTACCCCCAAGCCACAAGGAACCCCAGTGTGTGTAAGTCACCCTGATTATCACTTCCTCTCACCCAAAAGTGCCCCCATCTTATAGCTCCAGTTTTCAAGAACTTTTCTGGTGGGATGTCCTCCCTGCAATGGGGGGGCCTGCATTTTAACCCAAACTTCTTGAAAAACTCCCTCAGCCCGACCATCTGTGGCCTAAAAGTATTCAACAGTATGGAATCCCTATTTCCCAACCAGATAAGAACCCTAAAAGTCTTTCCTTTGGAGTTTGTGCTCCTTGGTTGTTCACTTGAATCTGTAGTTGCCAGGCCAGAGAGGAAAGTCTTACATTCACTGCCACCTCTGGGGAGAAGAGGGAGATTGCCATAAGCCAGCTCACCACCTGTAGGCCCTAGTATTCCATCTCAGTACAGTGCAGTGTTTCTTCCATCTAGTCACTCACTCTGATGCCCACCATGGTCCTCTAACCTTTGGAGGGGTGATGCTATCCATGGCATAGGAGGAGGACTCAAGAAAGGAAAAGAGAACAACAATAATGTTCATTATATAATTAGCACTGTTCAGGCCTCGAAGAAAGAGACTTATCCAGTTCAGTACCAAGTCCTCAAACATCTATAAAAAGTTTTTTTCAACTCGGGGTGAGCCTAAATCCAGTAGATAGCTGACGACATATAATTAGAAAAAACAATACTGGATATGATGAGGCCCACTTGCCCTTATAATCCAAATACAAGAGTCTTGTAAAGATAGTGACACTGTTCAGGCCTCTTCACTACCCACCTCCCCTGCATTGAGTGATTATCTGTGGCCCCATCAATCCCTCTCCCCCCACCCCACACCCCCATTTGCCCCACATCCTCTGAAATAAGCAAATTGGTCTAGATTATTGCATCACAGTAAAGTATACAGCTCTGTGTAAGTCCAAGAAAAATTCTTCTGGAAAGTCCTGTTAGCTGCAACATATCAGTTTATTCACAGCAACAGATTCTTCCCACCAAGACAGCATTCACTGTGACCTCCAAGGATAGTGTTCGGCCCAGCTTATCATGTGTCCCTTGACCCTTCTAGTGTTCTGGATTTTGTTGGGGATGACTCAGTGCCTCCACTTGATTGCTGCCATCCCATCTTCTGGAGGAGGATCCCAATCTACCTCTCTTTCTTGAGCTTACTACCCACTGCCATGGCTCACCTGATGTGAGGTGGTCTGGGGCTATTGAAGCTGAGCAGGAAAGAAGGGGTGCCGAGACTCTCAGTTTCACTAGTGTGACTCTGGCTTCTGCAAGGGTCAGAAAAAAGGCTGAGTCATTATTGAAAAACATTTTAACCTTAGCAGGGGCTATCAGGTGCGGAAGCACCATGGAAGAGTGATGGCAACAGCGCTGACACCCCCTACAGGGACACAGCCAAACCGCAGCAAAGAACCTTGATGTGTGCCAGCCCAATGACCATAACAGTGACAGACAGCAGTGCATGCCCCACACACCTGAATGGACACCGCTACGAATGGCCACACAGCGATGCACCGGGCACAGACATCCCCCGAGAGCATGCCGCCAATAGTGCCTGCCCCCTCCCCAGCAGCCTGGCAGCTGACCAATGGCAATGGATGGTCCCGGTGTAGACTGATGGGGCACAGCCTGCAAACAATGCGGGATGCACAGCAGCAACCCCTGGCATGGACAGGCTGTTATTCCACCACCATTGTCCCCTTCGCACCCGGTGCAGGATGCTGTCATACCACTCCCAATGCTGTAGTGCAATGTCAGCGCACATGTCACACTAGGGCGGGTCTCTATGTTCCGTCGGGTGCTGTGCTTGTGGTTGCCTTGGTGGTGTCACTGTTGGAGGTTCGCTGCGGGGGTGTCATGCTTCTGTGGTGCCTCCATCAGGTGCATCTTTATCTTTCTTGAAACCAGGGTTTTCTTGATTTCTAACAGAGCCCTCCACTTCTGCTGGATTGCCGGGGTGTAATCATGGTCAAAGTACAAACGGTGGTAACTGAATATCATTTCCTCATTCACCCAGTCTGCTTGTAGTATGGATGTTTTTGTTCTGTAGTCCCGTAGCTAGAGCATGATCGACCAGGGTGGAGCTTTGGGGTCTGCCAGTTTCTTGGCTAAGGCCCGATGTGCCCAGACTATACTTAATGGAATGTCTGTAGGAATGGCCAGCAGTTCTTTTAGAAAAGAGTCTAGAAAGACCTCCATTTTGCAAACTCCATGTCCTTGGGCAAACCATAAATTCTTAAGCTTTCTCTGCATGACCTCAGCTCTCAGTCATCTAATTTCTCTGAGAGTTCTCTTTCTCTTTTGGCTAAATACCAACCTGCCAAGTCCTGGCACTCTACTGTGGTGTCTGTCTCCATTAGCCTCTGTTCCATGTCCATGATGCATTGAATCACCTCGGCCAGTCCCTTGCTGTTTTTGGCAACATTTTTTCCAGTTTATCCATCGCTGTCCTGAATCAGCTCAATTCCTTAAAAATGTCTTTTGGGAGGGTCACGTGATGCAGAGTACCTAAAAGCAGCACTACTCTGGAGCTCCTGCTTATCGACCACTATTAATCCTTTTTTTGCCCTACTATTATTAAAGGGTGTGACTTAGACTTTGGATTTAAGCTTCCTTAGTATCTTGGATCTCAGTGGTCGAGCTTTGGCTGGTTTATAATAGCATAACTGGCTTTACAGCCAAAATGGAAGCGGAGATGAAGCAGGCCAGAATTAGACATACTCCGCCACCTACCCCAGAGAAAACGTCCAAGAAATCAAAGCATCAAAGCTCTGGGAATATCTCCAAGCCTGGTTCTTCTGGCACTTCAGGGATTCCCTTAACTGAGGATCGCTTCCTCCAGGAATTGCTCCCATTTAAAGAAACCCTAGATGACATCTTGTCAGAGCTAAAATCAATTCCAGGTGACCTCGGCTCTTTATCTTCAAGAATGGGAGATTCGGAGGCAAGAACCTCCTCTCTGGAGAAATGGAGAGAGAAACTAGATCCAGAAATTGTTCACCTGAAACAGCAAATCAGCAAAATCCAAATGAAAACTGAAGACTTGGAAGGGAGAAGCAGAAGGAATAATGTGCTGATCTTGGGTCTGCCTGAATTGGAGGAAGGAGCTGACACTATTGCCTTCCTACAGAAATTCTTTGTCAAGATTGTTGGCCCTTCTCCCCTCAACCCACAGTCCAAACTGAGCGAGTCCATCATTCCCTGAGACCGAAACCCCCACCTGGTGCAACTCCAAGGCCTTTAATTGTGAAGTTTCTAAGCTTTCTGGAAAAGCAGCACATGTTAACCAAAGCGAAGAAGCTCCAGGCCATCTTGTGGGGTAGCTCCAAGCTGAGGATTGCCCAAGATCTTGCTTTCAAAACGCGCCAGAAAAGATCTGCTTTCCACCCTACGGTTAGCAAGCTGATCGCAGCAGGAATACGATTCAAGATGATCTACCCTGCCAAGCTGCAAGTGGCAATCGAAGGGGCATGGTATTCATATGAATCTTCGGAGCAGGCAGCCACTGATCTTGCCAGCAAATTACCCAACCGGTTTAAATCAGGATGAACTTTCACTGCAGTTATCTGATGACTATTGTTCTTTTATGCTGTGGGAGTAGATTTGTTACCTGCTTGGAGTTTTCTCTTTTCCCTTCTCTCTTGGTCTCTCGGGGGGGGGTTGGTTGATTGGGGAGGGGGAGGCTGATGTGAGGCCTAGTAGGCCTGGATTCGGCTCAGTGAAGTGGTTGAACACTTTAGAAAGGGGAAGGGCAGGAACCTTAATTCAGGGAGCGTTTCCACACGTTGACAGTAGAGACGGACTGGTTGGTCCCACCAGTTTGTAAGTCCCCCTGTCACTTCTCGTTTTTTTGTTTTTTCAGAGCTGGGATTGCCCCGGGGTAACTGGCAGGTGTAACAAATTGACTGGGAGTCTTGTGGACTCCACCCTCCGGAATGTTGACCCTTTGGGTAAGTTAATTTTAAACGCATTTACATGAGGCAACAGCCTCATTGGGAGGTAGTCAGTTTGTCGAGGTTTACAAGTGAGTAAGTTAGCAATCTGATTTCAGGGAATTCACAACCCACTTCAACCTGTAAAGCCTTTACTATTTTGAGCATTGTTACACTAGTTAGGGCTTCCGTTTGCGGTTTTTCCCAAGGGGTTGGTGCGTGGGGGGGCTTCGGGAAGGAGCAAGATTAGGAAGAGCTGCATAACGCACCAGGGAAAGGGGATAAAGGTGCATTCCCTGAGAGGTATGGAGATCAGAGAGCGCTACGATTTTTTATGTCCCACTTTCCGGAATCAGATTATGGCGCTTTAGTTCAGATCTGGCAATTGTACTTAGATTATCCCTCTCATAAGAATGCAGCCTATTGGGTCTGGTTCTCGATAAAAGTTATGAAGATGCCCAATACTATTCTCGATACAGGTGGAGACCTTTTGTATATAGGTTTAGGGTGTGGGGAGGGGGTTTTACTTCCTGGCTTTCACCCACTGACTACACAGTCCATGATTAATACAGGATGGTTAGTGTTACCTACTTTTTCAGCAACTCGAACAGCTCACGACCTTCTTTGTGAAAGGAACCTTCTCTTTATTACTTCTTTTTTACAGGGGTTGTTGGTGGGGTGGGTTTGGAGTGTGCCTTCTGTGGTTATTTGGTCAGTTAGTGGTACATGTTCATTTTCCTTTTTACAGAACTGTACATGACCTTGGTGCCAATTAAAATTGCCACATGGAATGTCAGAGGTGTCAGGGATATGTCCAAAAGATATCAGGTTCTCAAAAATTGTGCCCGTTTTAATATCAACATTCTTTTGATGCAGAAAACCCATCTCATGGGTACAGAAACAAATGGGCTACGTTGTCGGAGTTTCTCTCAGATTTTCACGTCCTGTGGGTCATCATCTATCAAAGGGGGTGGCAATTTTGGTCAAAAGACACATATCATTCATGGCAGAAGAGAGTCTAGCAGGCCAGGAGGGTAGATTCATTATTGTTAAAGGCACACTCAATAATGTTAGGTAGTATTAGGTGCAATTTATGGTCCAGGCAGAGGGGATGCGGATTTCCTTATGAGTTTTGGCCAGCAAACTGAGCGGATTTCTGCCCTCCTTTCTAATTCTAGGTGGCGACTGGAATATTGCTCTGTCATAAGACCTGGATAAAACTTATAGGCCACTAAAACCCCTATCCTCTCCACAACTAGACCTGAGGGATTTTATGGAGTTACTGGGTTTATGTGACCCATGGCGTCTGTTTAACCCCTCTGGTCAGCTCTTCTCCTTCTATTCCCAAGTCCACCAGTCGTGGTCCAGACTAGATTTCATTTTAACCAGCACCACCCTTCTAGCTGGCCTTCACCAGACAGGAATTGAACCAATTGTTATATCTGACCATTCAGTGGTATGGATCTCGATCTCCCCCGACCCAAACTTTCAAAGGGATACTTCATGGAAACCAAGCACACAACTTCTAAAAGAGGAACAAATAGTTTCCCACATTAAGACGCTAATCTCCTCCTTTATAGATTTCAATAAGGGCTCCACAAGCAGGGAGGACTTGATCTGGTGCTCCCTTAAATGCTATATCAGGGGAGCTAGCTTCCAAAAGGAAAAAAACAAAGAGAAGCTAGAGTCATCTCGTTGTCGAATCAAATAAGGGTCGCTGAAAGCAACCTATCCTCTTCCTCTTCTCCAACCGCCTTGGAATCCCTACTGAAACTTAGGAATGAATATACTGACTTGTTAAGGGAAAAGGCAGAATATGCCATCCTTAAAACTAAAGCTCATAAAAAGTAGGTAGAAATCCAGTCCAGTCTCCACAGGTTGACTTTCATGAGACCTTGGAGCCCCTGGTGGGACTCTCACAGGCAATTTCCAAAGTATATACCGTATTATTTAATTGGGCCTACTCTCAAAATCTCGCCCCATGCTCATATTGGGCCACAGTGTTTCCCGACAAAGTTCTGAATTGGCCGGTCCTCTGGCAAGGTTGCCATAAATTTATCCGGCAAGATCAGTTAAGGCTTATACAGTTTAAAATTCTCCATAACATTTACTACTCCCCTCAAAAACTTGCGAATTTAAAGTTGATATAGGATCCCAAATGTAATAGATGTAACTTCGGAAACGGAGACCTGTTACATATCTTTTGGAATTGCCCAAAAATTGTCCCACTTTGGACAGAGATTAAAATAAGATAGACCCCTTGCTGGGCCTGGATGACCTTTAAGCCTGAGATATGTCTGCTGGGGGATATGTCCTGTATATGGTTAAGAATAGGAAATTTATATGGCCTTGATCTCGACATTTTGAAAAGTGGTCCTCAGACACTGGAAGGACAATAGTGTGATCAGCTATTCTGAATGGCTGGAGGAACGTCTTGTGAGCTCTCAGGATTGAGAGGATGATAGCCATCCTCCAAAACAAGAGTCCTCTGTTTGAAAAGATATGGGGCCATTTTACACTATTTATTGGTGTGAGTGATTTAGGTACCCTCTTGGTTGAAATCAGTTTGAATGGTCTTGTGTGGAGAGGGAAGGAGGGTAAGGGAACCTCGCCCTTATTAGGGGGTTCATATTTTATTTACTTTCGGGGTGTTTGTTTTGTTTGCTGTTATGGGGGGGGGCTATTGCAGAGAAGGACTCCTGTCAATAATTGTATGATGTATTGGTGCACTTCTGTATGTTTTATGTTTATGATTATGTTTCTTGTATGTATTCTCTGTAAAAAATTGGAATAAAGATTTAATGGCAAAAAAAAAAAAACGAAAGCTCATTATTTTTCCCAAGGTGAGAAACCGGGTAGAATGCTAGCCCTTTGCCTACGGGAAGTAGAGAGCTCAAGGCTAATCCCGTCACAGCAATCCCCAGATGGCTCTATGAAAACCTCCCCTCAGATATTTCCCAGGTTTTTGAATCCTTTTATAGGGCCTTATATAGTAAGGGTCCCTCTCAAACCTCGCTTTCCTGAATTGAACATTATCTGAATGGCATTAACCTCCCCTCCCTGCAGGCCCATCAGTGTGCGATTCTGTCTTCTCCAATCACTTTGGGTGAAGTAGAGGAGGCAATTAATGGGTCATCACTGGACAAATCACCAGATCCTGATGGTTTTCCTTCCAATTTTTATAAAACCTTCTGTAAGGAACTAGCCCCCCCCCTCTTGAAATCATTTGAGTAAATGTTCACCTCAGACTCCCTAGACCCAACCTTGCTGGAAGCCACGATAGTCCTGATTCTGAAACCAGACAAACCCCCTAATGAGCTCACTAGCTACCGTCCAATTTCACTATTAAATTATGATATTAAAATTTTAACAAAAATCTTATCTCTTAGAATTAAAAAGACCTGGTCTCATCTGTTGAGCCCTGAACAGAAACATAGAAACATAGAATTTGACGGCAGATAAGGACCGCTTGGCCCACCCAGTCTGCCCATTTTCCTACCTACTGGATAAGCTGCAGATCCTAGTTAACCAGCAGTCTACTTCTTTCTACCCCCACCCCCCAGAATTGCCTTATGACTATCCCATGCATGCTTGAATTCCACCACTGATTTTGACTCCACAACCTCCTCCGGAAGGCCATTGAATCAGGTGGGGTTTGTGCAAGGTAGATCTTCTGCCGACCACTTGCAAACCCTTTCACATATTCTTCAGGTTGCCCAAGACTCCCAGATCCCCATGGCTTTAGTCTCATTAGACACAGAAAAAGCTTTCGATAGAGTAAACTAGGATTTTCTTTGGGCAACTCTCGAGAAAATGGGTTTCCCGGTAACTTTCATTCAATGGATACAGACGGTATACAAAGCTCCCACTGCAAGAATTTACTGTAATGGGGTTTTCTCTTCTCAGTTTTCCCTGTTCACTGGTACTAGGCAAGGTTGCCCCTTGTCTCCCTTTTTATTTAATTTATATCTGGAACCCCTTTTACTCAGTATTAAGAGCTCACCCCAGGTTATAGGTTGTTCAGTGTACCAACAATCTTTGACTCTTTCAGTGTATGCTGATGACATACTGTACTTCTACATTTAGCTTACCCAGAAACCTCGCTAGCACATGCACTACAAATTATTGAGCAGTTTGGGCATGTAGCTAACTAAAAGTTAAATTTATCCAAATCAGTAATATTCCCATTAAATGCCCTCACTCACCAGCTTAACTTTACTCACTTCGGTATGAAATGGTCCCCTTTCTCAATCAAATATCTAGTTATACTTCTCACTAGAGACTCAGAGGCTCTCAGGAGACTTAATCAGGATGATCTGGTGTTGAATATCCAGCAGGATCTCCATAGATGGGTCAAACTCCCATTATCATTATGGGGTCGTATCAGTATTATAAAAATGAATATTATGTCCTGCCTTTTCTACCCTTTAAACTTACTGAACATCTGTCTCCTAATGTCATATTTTCAGCAACTCCACTCTGCCCTTTCTAAATTCATCTGGTGGGACAGACATCCTAGACGGGCCTTTTTAAAACTTAACCTACCCAAAGAGAGAGGTGGACTTCGTCTCCCCAACTTTATTTTTTTACTACTGGTCGAGTCATCTGTCCAAATTGGGGAGATGGTTTGCGGCCATACCTGATGAACATTTTCCTATCTGGTTACTGTTGGAGAAAAGGCTTCTGGACATGCACAACCTTAACTCATCGAGAATTGTTTTATTATTCTTCCTCTGCATTACCAATTCTCATACAAAATTTGGCTGTGGGAGTCTCTATTAAAGTCTTAACTCAGTGTTGGAACTTCTTTAACATCTCGCCTAAAAAGGATACAGCTCAATCCTTTACTTTGAACCCTAACATCAAAATAGGAGGTTCACTGCTTTCTCCAGAATGGCTTCCCCAGCTACAGGGTATTCTAGTGGAAAACCTGTTTTCCCAGGATGTTCTCTTTTCCTCAGCCGGTATAATAACTAGATTTAATATTCCTCAGAAACATATATTTAAAGTTTTCCAGTTGAGACATCTTATGGTCTCTATTTTTGGGACCACATTTAAGCTGTCCCAAACCAGGCCCTTCTTGGATCAGATACAGGAGTATGCTAACAAGCCCCATGGAATCTCAATGATCTATTCCTTTCTTCTGGGTATCAAATACCCTAACACCCTTCCAGGCTCTAAAACCTGGACCTCTCTTCTACCAGACTCCACTTTGATTTGGAGCCAGATCTGGGAAGATATGCGTAGATACCTCACTCAAGATAGGCAAAGACTTATCCAGTATCACATCTTAAACAACCTGTACTATACACCAGATAAGTTGGCCAAATTGGCCAGGCTACCTATGACTAACTATACACGGTGTGGCGCAACTGAAGGAAACCTGATACATATTTTCTGGCACTGTGATAAGGTGGCTCCATTGTGGAACACAATTCAATCCAATCTAGATCCCCTACTGGGATTGGATGAATTGTTTACCATAGAAATTTGTATTCTAGGGATGTTTTCCAATATTAGGGTTCAGGAGCAGAAATTTCACATGGCTCTAATTTCCAAAGTAGTCAAAAGATTGGTTCTCAAGCACTGGACAGACCAACTGGTTATATCATATGCTGAATGGCTGAAGGAAATGTCACTTTGTTTTAGTACTGAGAGGTTAATAGCCAGCTCCTGGAACCATATAGCCTCATTTAATCATAAATGGGGTAAACTTTATGCTTGTACTTGAACTAAGAACCATGTAATGCATGCCTCTGACCGCTTATGCTTGTTTTACCATTTTGTGGTGCTTGTCAATGCTGGAAATTTACCTTTATGTTATCTCCTTGCTATGCTGTTTCAATAAGGCACACTCCAGGGGAAGGGAGGTAGTGAGGGTAGCGGGATGGGGGGGTAGGTGGAAGAGAGGTTAGGATTATTGGTATATTATCATTTTGGTTATGTTTTATCCAGAGACAGTCTGGTGTCATGTTCCCATTAATCTATCTTTGTTATTATTTGTGTATGGCTACTTTCCTTCTGGTTTTATAGCTGGTGTTATGAGATAAACTAATAAAGATGTTGAATTTCAAAAAAAATGTCTTTTGGAGGTTATTGTGAAGTTTTCTCTCAGTTCATCCTTGCTATTGTCACTATTGAGCCTGCGAGTGAGGCAGCTCGGCCTTTGCTGTTGGCCCTTCTTTCTCTCAGCTCCATCGCAACTTGTGACTTTAAGTACTCCAGTAATGTCTTCTTTGGGTGAATCTTCGGTGGCATCCTTCCTCTAGCTCTCTGGTGTGCCTGTGCAGGGTCCAGAGCAGGAAAGATTACAGGACCACTTCATATTAATAGTGATTTTAAATATCCCAGGATTGAGCTCTGGTAGCTATGTCTCCATTACTCTGAGGTGGAACCAGAAGTCTGCAAACATTCTAACAGCTCAAATGTTAGAACTTTTTCACACCAAAGAATGGACACTTCCTCAAGACCAAGAGAATCCTTGTGTTAAAAGCACTGAGGTGTTTTATGCCAGTCACTGTCAGCAATACACTACTAAATCATTGCATTACTGACTAGAAACAGTTTATTTACTTGTATCCCATTTTTATGACTGCAGTGGGTGGGGTCTGCAGACGTTTTGCATGTACAAAAGGGCTGATGTCATGTTTTCTGTCCATGGAACTGGCTGACGGTGTAAATAGTCTCCTCCTCCTTACCCTCATCCAAGAAATGCTTTCCACCCTCAGATAAATACGCTTTCATGTTAGTCACTGAAACCATTGCACTATTTTCTTTCTTAAATTGGAGGTACAAGAACTGGAACCTGAGTAGTGGGAGGCAGCATTAGTTTTTTTTTGGGGGGGTAAGATCTGCCCCACCTTTTTTTTTGGTTCATGTGGGAGGGGCATGAGGTGGATCTATCATATTGGAACAACTGACTAACAGAGCTGCCTGGGACATCAGAGCTTCAGGCTCAGAAAGAAAGAAAAAGTGATTAAGGAGTTCCTGAAACTGCATCCTGAAATTACAGCACTTGAGGAAAGCAAACACTTGCAACATAAAAATGACAATTAAAGTATAAGCCCACAAAGGAGTAAAATATGTCACCCGAAGAAGACTATCCCATATTGGATACTAGAGTGCCTCTTTCTTAAAAGCTTTGTATATCCCCCAACCACACAGCTGAAGCACCCACCCAAATAGCAAGGGGAAGCTCTACATTTTTATCTGTCTGGGACCTGAAGTTTAGAAATAATGTGCAAAGAGAATAAAGTCTTGTGTTTTGTACATTTGAATAGGTTTAGTGCTTTGAAGTTAAACGCTATAACTATATATACATAGTGTCATGGGCACCTGAAAAGGAAGGAGATACTACTGAAATAAATGTTATTGTGATGGTTTATTTATTAATGTGTATGATTTTAAGTGTAGTTCTGCCTAGGTCACAGACACATAAGCTATAAAAAGTACATTTAAGGATGGATGTATTAGTCAAAGCTTGTAGTAGCAAAATAAAGCAAGAAAAATAATATATTGTGCTTTTTTCTTTCAATTGTTTAACCAGGAGTGGCACACTAAGCTGAAAGCATGTTTACAGGGGCAACCTGGGAGCACATGGAAGTTAAGCGACTTGCTCAGGGTCACACAGTATGCAAGTGGGGGCTGTGGGATTCAAACCCAGATCTCCAGATTTGCAGCTCAGAGCCTTACACCACTGTGCTATACTGCCTCCCTAGTTATGTCAGTTATCTGTTTTATGGTTCATGATGTTGGTGTAGTAAGCAGCAGTACATTGCATAACAAGTGTAAAATGTCAATAAGCAGGTCATGCAATAGATGTGCTGAGCAGTTACTTGAAGCAAGAAATGTATTTAGGATAGTAAAATATTCCTGTTAGAAAACTGATAAATGTGTGACATTTGCATCTCAGTTTCAATGAGGTCCTTATGGGGTGTCAATGTACAATATAAAGTAGTTATAGTTTTCAAGTTGTCTGGGTAATTGCTTTGTACTACCACTGTTACTAAATTTAAATTATTCTATGAAGAAAATCAAGTTTATGTAACTGTCTGTAAATGTATTAAAACATTTACTTGTCCTTATGATGTAATCCATTAAATGTTGTTGCTAGGTAAAGAAGTCACATAACAATGCCCAGGATATTAGGTTTTCTGACCATAACACCCTGCCCCATGGGGACTGACTGGCATCAGGGGTGTGACTTGGGATTGTCAACAGTAATGCTTATGCCATTACACCCCAATCTCCACACTGCAGCCAGTGACAGGTATCAAGGTGTGCCTTTGACTCTTCAGTCCCAAAGTTCACTCCATTTTCTTATACAGTACTATACCCATTTCAGCGTATTTCTTTATGAAATGGGGTGAGTGTAAAGCCTGAACACCCCAAGGCACACCTCGACATTTGTCTGTGTCTGCAGGGTGGGGTGAAGTGAAATGGCATGAGCATTATGGGCAATGACCCAAAGGCACACCCCAATGCCTGTCCATGTACAGTATTAAAAGCATGTATTTGTCCTTATAATATAATGCATTAAAACCTGTTGCTAGGTTAAGAAGTCACATAACAACGCCCAGGGCATTAGGGTTTCTGACCATAACACCCTGCACTGTAGGGACTAACAGGTATCAGGGGTGTGACTTGGGATTGACAACTGTAATGCTCATGCTATTCCACCCCCATCCCTACCCTGCAGCCAGTGACAGGTATCAAGGTGAGCCTTTGACTCTTCAGCCCCAGAGTTCACTCCATTCTCTTATACTGTACCCATTTCAGCATATTTTCTTATGGAATGGGGTGAGTGTAAAGTCTGAACACCCCAAGGCATACCTCTGCTCTTGTCTGTGTCTGCAGGGTAGGGTGAGATGAAATGGCGTGAGCGTTTTGGGCAATGACCCAAAGGCACACCCCAATGCCTGTCAATGTCTGCGGGGTGGGGTTGGGGTTGGCATCACTTCAATACTTCACTGCCATTCCTATTCTGTCTGTCTGTGTCTGTATCTCTCTATATATATATATATATAATTATCTTTCTATCAATTGCATGTATCTCTATTTTTACCTATGTCTAAAACAAACCAGCGTATCACATTTGCCTGCACTCTGAGCACATACTTATGAAATTGTGCATATTTGTACTCCACGTCTGCATAGACATCATGCTTTCCTAATATTCCCATTATCACAAGCATAACTACCTTACCCTTATTAAAAGCTGCCCTCTCTGAAAGTTATTATCACATTTTCTCTGCTAATAGTCAATCATTATACCTGATTTCCTGACATCAACACATTGCTTAAATATAACTTACATCACCTCATGGACAAAAACCCTGTTTTTCTCTAAAAAAAAAAAAAAAAGCTGTGTAAATAATCCCAAGGCTGAACATATGCCAGCCATTACTTTTTTGTGTACTGCCACCTTCTGTACCATCAAGGGGATTTGCATATGTTTCCCATGTTGCTTTGCATTATTGGGGTATGTGCAGTTGTGTTTTCTTTAAAATTTGGCTGTCTGGCCAATATCATCTGGGATGACACATACTTCAGTAGCATTTGTTCTGGGGTTCTTTTGTAAACCTATATTGCTTCCTTTTCCTGCCATTAAAAGGTACACCTCCATATATTTGTGTATGCCTTCCTTAGAACAGAAACTAAAACAAATCTTACTACTTACAAATCATTGTGTTGTGTCTCCGTGCCTCTTTAACAATTCCACACAACTTCACTAACTTCATTATGCAGCCATGGTGGATCTGACCAGATTTTGTTTTCTTAGGGCATCAAACTCATCAGCTGTCAAATTGGGGGGGACAGCCAATTCCTCAATTGGATATTGCAGGCCAGAACTTCAGGCATTTGTTTACAGAATGTATATACAGATTGGTAAAAAACAGGACTCACTCACCAAAATTAAACAGATATTCTCTCTTTTTATATAAAAATCCACAGCATTTTATTTTCCATTACAGTGTTAGACAAACATTTCAGACAAAATCCTTCATCAGTGTGAACACTGCATCTAAATAAGGAAATCAAATAAATATTTTAAACTGTGTTTTAAGGCTTTTCAAAATTAAAAATAAATTTACATAAGTTATTCTTACTGAATAAATAATAGTCTGCTGAGTTATTTGCAAAATGTGTCTATTTATATGTAAGAATCATATGTATATTTTAGCATCTAGGCTCATCTAATCAGTCCTCATATAAATGAAGTCATGTTTAAACAAATATGCTTAGCAAAATAACCACAGCTTAATGTACGAAATGTCTTACAGAAAATAATAGTTCAGTCCATTCTTACTTTACCATCTTTTGCTGCCGGTACCTATTCTTTTTATTGTGTATGGTGGACGTCGTTCTCCACCGAAATCCATCACTGTCGAAACCTTGTAGTCACACACTAGTGATGTTCGCAGTGCAGCAGAATGATTTTTTCTACTGCACTGCGAACGTCACACTGTGTCCTCCAGCAGCATTTGACAGTTAGGGCTCACTCCATGGACAGGACACATAGCAAAAGTAGCAATGTCGGCAGCAGTACTAATGTTTAGTGTTAAAATGTTCAGGGTGGGATATTCAAAAGGGTTGCGCCATGCGCAATAGGGTTGCGCCTGCGCAAGTCCAAAAGTGCGCCATTCTGCGATATTCAGCAGGAGGCAGTTGCGTCACCGAAAACATGCTGAGCAACAGCACAATGCAAATGATGGCATGCGCAACTGAAGGGGGTGGATCCATGCATAAAGAGCGCAATGCGATATCCAAAGACTTGCGCATTGCGCAACAGCGGACCAGACGGAAGTTGTGCCCCAGCGGAAATGAGCCAAAATAAAAAGGCTCAAGAACACCACAGGAATGCCAAGTGGGGAAGAGAGAGAGAGAAAGACAGACAGTGACAGGCCAGGGCAGGCAAGGGAAGCAGTGTGGGCCATAGGCTGCAGAGGCCACCGGGGGGTGCCTGGTGCAGTGGAAGTAGCAGTCAGGGCAGCAGGAGTAACAAAGCAACATCAGCCGGGGGGGAGCACAAGCCAGGGAGATGGACAGTGCCAGCTTCCACATGGAAACTTAAGAGGGGGTGAGAATGCAGGTGCAGGGGGACGTGGGCTATGGAGGTCCGCGATGTATGCCCCAACAGGCAGTACCATGCCCGCATCAGCTTTGAGTTGTACACAGATGTAGAGATCGTGGGCCGGTACCACCTGAACAGGGCAATACTGAGGCGGCTCTGTGAGCTGTGCAGTGATGTGATGCAGGCACCCTCACGACGGAGCCATGCACTGTCAGTGGAGACCAAGGTGACAGCCTGTATGTGCCTGCTCACCACGGGCACCTTCCAGAGGCCAACAGGGGACACCACAGGCATCACACAGTCGTCCACATCACGCATCCTCACCCAATTATTCCTCAGCACACTGCTGCCAAATGCTGTGGAACACATCCATTTCCCCAGCACCGTGGCAGAGTGTACAGCAAACATGCAGGCATTCCACAGGGTAGCACGTATGCCTAGCATGCTAGGGGCCATAGACTGCACCCATGTGGCCATTCGCATGCCTCCTGGCCCCAATGGGGCCGCCTATATGAATCGGAAGGGCTACCCCAGTGTCAACTGCCAGGTGGTGTGTGTGATGCCACTGGCCGTATAATCAATGTCTGTGCCACACACCCTGGCGGAGCACAATGCCTTTATATGGCATCAGTCCATACTGTGCCATTGATTCAAGAGTGGAGACATCCCCACAGGCCATCTAGTGGGTGAGTACGCATGTCGGGAATGCAAACTCGGGGCAAGGGTGGGAATGCCACAGGTGCCATGGTAGTGGCACACAGGGATATGGGCAATATGAACCTGAACATGTGACTGATCTCCACTATCTCCACACAGGTGACAGCTTATACCCACTCCGTCCCTGGCTGCTCACACTGTACCGGTGCCCCATGACCCCATTGCAGCAATGCTATAATGAGGCACATGCCGCCACACGCAACATCATTGAGCGGGTGTTTGGGATGCTCAAGGCATGCTTCCAATGCCTAGACACCTCCGGCGGTGCCCTACAGTACAGCCCCTCAAAGGCCTGTGGGATATTCCTGGCCTGTTGTATCCTGCACAACATGGCCAATGACTGTGGGATAGCCGTACAGGTTGAAGAGGGGGACAGCAATGGGGATGCAAGCGGCGCCGGTGTAGATGGTGATGTGCAGCCCCCTCTTGGACAGCGGGACCCCCGACTGATCTGGCAGGCGCAGCTGCACCGGGACACCATCACGGAGGAGCATTATGCACAACACATGTAAGTCAAGGGGCCATGTGCAAACAACACTGTCCTGGCACAACCCACAGGCACACAGAGTAACACACCAGGGGTGCATGACGGCAAGGAGGGTGGAAGGGACCAGGCACACAAACACACCATCAGGGAGGGGCGAACAGTCATATGGACACACACACACACACACACACACACACACCAGGCACAAAGCGTACATGGGCAGGTGCACAGCAGAGCAGGAACAGACATGGCAAACACACAGATCCACAGACCACACCCACCACCTGTACTGTCCAAGCACGTGTGTCAGATGCTGGGCACCCTTGCACCTTGGTGTACAGTACAATGCAGGCATCATCATGAACACGCACCTGTGGACAGCAGTCGGGATGGTGTGCAGGTGGTCCGTATGTTGGCGTGATGGGCAGGGCACCCACCAGTGCACTGCCCACCATGACGCACAGTGCACACAGGGCAGCAGCAGACAGGGCCCACACTGGGAAACAGGTCAGTCATGTTGCACCATTCCACAGCCACCGCGGATGCGTGGGTGGCCCCGCCATGACCCAACAGCACTGGCAGACTGAGCAGGGGCCACATGGAGTGGCACCGATGGACCACCAGGGGTCCCACTGCATGATCGCGATCGCGACCTTGTCCGCACTGGGGTCTGTAGGATGCCAAACATACCTGAACCAGGGGTGCTTGGGATGCCCACAGCAGAACCCGGCATCGACAGGCCTGGTGTCGCACGACACTGGGAATGGGGAGTGGAGAGCGTACTGTGTGGGGTGCGTGGTACAGGAGCACCTGCGTGTGTGCCCAATGCAGCCACGACAGTGACCAATGCCTGGGTCTGCCTGTCAATGGTGGCGGTCACATCCATCCACATATGGACCATCTCTGCATGGTCCAGAGCACACTCTGCTGTGCCGCTCCACAGCCGCACACAGTGCCTCCACAGACGTTGCAACCCGCCTTTGCTGCTGTACTGATTCCCCCAGCAGGCGGGTGTGCTCGTCCAATGGGTACTCTGCCACAACGGCATCCTGTCCCCCAGGGTGTGAAAGGTCCTGATGCACAACACCCCTTGAGGGTGGGCGCTGTTCACCAGGACCAGGAATGGGCATATGAAAGTGCGGCGGGCATGTGCCACTGCTGGACACTGCACCCCCAGACCTGGTGGGTGACTGCTGCTGCTGCCTCTCCAACCGCTGTGCCCCAGGGACCACTCGTTCTACCACTGTGGCCGCAACAGTGCCAGACACCTGCACAGCCACCGGTGCTGCCCCACCGGTGCTGACAGGCACAGCCTGGGACTGTGCCAACATGCTGGCACACAAGTTGGAACCAGCAAGGCCTAGGGGCATGTGCTGGCCTGCTGTGTGTCTGTCATGGGACACACACATGTCACTGCCCATTGCAGTCCTTGCAACATCAATGGTGCAGGTACGAGCTACAGCCACAGTCACAGCATGCTGGCATGCTTGCATGCCAGACTGCTGAGACACAGGCTGTGCACCCCCCACACCCGACTCACCGACACCAGAGTTGGCAGCCCAGCGTGCATGCCGGCTGGTGACAGAGGTGGATGGACCCTTCTCCATGTCCAGCAGGTCATCCTCACTGGCTGGACCCACCACCACCATCCCCGGAAGATGAACAGGATCTGTAACAGAAAGAGAGGACATGTGAGTGCATGTGAACAACCTTACCCCCCCCAACACCACCACCATGTCATACCGTGCAGTGATGGGCTTCCACCTGTCTGGAATCCACCTCCTGGTATGCTCTCAATAGCACTGCACTGCATTGATGCAGCCAGTCGGTCCTCAGCCGGGGTCAGCTCCACCACCGCTGGCTGGCCCCCGCCAGTGCCAGCACGTGCCTCCCTGAGGGCTGCCACCTTCTCCTTCACCCTCCTGCGGTCTGTCCCAATCTTCTTTTTGCATTCCTGCAGGAAGCGATGGTGGCTTCTGTGCAGGTTCACTGCCCAGGCTACCCCCTGCCATGCAGCTGCATGGGCCTGAGGGGTGCCCCGCCATCCACTCAGTAGTGCCTCCTCCTCCAGGTAGGCCTGGAAGAGGGCCTCAGTCTCTGCCGTGGTGAAGTTGGGCCTCCTCCTCCTTCGCCCACCATCTTCACCCTCACCCTGGTTCTGCTCAGTCATGGCGTTCTGTATGGGTGGAAGTGGACACCTGTCACTGCGCAGTCTACAGTGTTATCCCATGCCCATTGTCCAGAACATCCCACAGCATGCAACTCACCTCTCACCTGCAGTAACCGAATGTGGCCAGCGCAGCCCACTGTCGCACTTTTATAGTGCAATGCATGCAAATTAGGAGTGGAGCAACTGTAATGAGATGCAAATCGCGCCACTGCGCCATTGAATGGCTGATCAGATGATTTGCATGTGTCGGCTGAATATCACGCCATTGCGCTTTTCGCAATACGGTTGAGCCGGTTGAGCCAATAGCGCAGATCTGTGACTGTGCAGTACACTGCATTGTGCATGCCCAGGTAGCTTACGCAGGCATCTGCCGCACTGATGACGTGCTGTGCGTGATCGGCAATTCAGGCCATGGCCACCATTGTGCCAGTGGCGCTACAGCACTGGGCACTATATGGCGCTGTGGCACTACTGCGCAATAGTCCACTGTGGCACTGTCACGCAGGTGGTCAGTCGCGCAGGATGCATAGACATCAGATGGCGCTATGCGTGGCCTTGCATCATAGACCCCTGACCTGGTGTCCAACCTTTGCCCCCTGGTGCTGTTCGGCTGCCATGTGTATGGCCCTATTGTGCTGTCTGGTGACAGCGCTATGTGGACCGACGGCACTGTATGAACAGCGTGATTGGAACCTATGGTGGTCTATTGTGCAACATTTCCACGTGGGGTCGCCGCGCTGCAGGGCGCCATATTGCCTGCTGTAGAGTTGGAAGCATGGCACGCAGGACGGCAGTGCAATGGAGCCTGGTGGAGGTGGCCAACATGGTGGCCCTGGTAGAGCCCCACTATGGGGCACTGTATGGTGAGGAGCCCCTCACCATGGCTAGAACCCAGGTCTGGCTGCAAGTGGCCAATGACCTGGTGGGGGTCACTGGGTGGTGCCGGTCTGCTGAGCAGTGCCGGCACAGGTACAGTGACCTCCGTAGGAGGGAGCCTGACCTGCATGAGCAGCTAAGGTCACGTGCCAGGAGGGGCGCGTAGCCTAGGGCAGGTGGGTGTACCATCCTGCACCTGTATTTTCTGTAGGGGTGGAGTGTTTTTGGTGGCTGCATGGGTGATGGCTCTGACATGGTTGTCTGTGTCAGTGTGTGCAGGTGTGAGATGCATGGGTCTGGCTGTGTGGGCAGGCACTCTCACTGGGGCAGGGGGCAGTCTGCTTTGGAGTCATAATGATGTTTTTCTCAACATTTGTCTCCCACAGGCCAGGCAGAGAGGATGCAGGCACGGGGTGAGGAGGGCCGTGGCAGGGCCCCGGTGCCGGTCGGTGGTGCTGCGAGGGGTGGGACACAGCAGCAGCAGCAGCAGCCACAGCTGCTTGCGGAATATGAGTATCATTACATCATGGATGCTATTGCATGCTGGAGGGGGTGGGCATGACCACCAGCCATGCACAACACAACCATGCATGACACAGGAGACATTCATCACTGTCCAGTGTCACTGCACGTCTGTGTGTGTGTCATTGGTGGTCCATGCATGCACTGGGCACATGGCTGTGGAACTGGCATCGCACCACATTGCCATGTCACTTGACAGCCTTGTTTGTGCTGTGATGGACATGGGCAGTGTGTGTGTGTGTGTGTGTGCAGTGGTGCACATAGCTGGTGCCGCCTGGTTGGGCTGGCCATGTGCATGTTCACTGTGGGTGGGTACATACCATCACAGGTGCGGGACATTGGGCTATATGGCTTGCAGGTTGGGTGGTGTTCAGGGTTGTGGTCAGTCAAAGCCATTGACTGTGTTCCCATTTTCCTAGGCCTCATTGTGCTCCGGAGGATAGAGCGGGCACTGCAGCAGCTCACCCAGGTGTCCATGGACAACAGGAGCATCCTCAATGACATCCAGCGCCATGGCCTATGGAGGAGGCACAGCCAGACACGACGGCACCAGGTGGCAGAGGAACAGCCTGCTAGGCCTTAGGCCGGATTCCCCTTCCCACTTCACCCATCCCTCCCACCCTGCCTTCCCTCTCCAAGTTGTTCATCCCTACCCCTTGCCCACCCCTACCTTGTACCCCTACCCCCCTCTTGTAAATAGTTTTGTTGTTGTTGATTTAGTATTTTACATTTTTATAATACATATATATTTTGATATGAATACTGTGTTGGTCTCTCATGGTGTTGCTCAGTTGTGTGTGTGTGTGTGTGTGTGTGTGTGTGTGTGTGTGTGTGTGTGTGTGTGTGTGTGTGTGTGTGTGTGTGTGTGCGGCGCATGGGGTGGTGTCTCCAGTGTGGAAGTGACTTTCAGTTGGTCTTGCCATCTGCTGCCACCCACTGCTGGGTGCACAGGGTGGGTCTGACTTGTATGCTTCTCTGCTACACGGGGTTGACGTGTGCCATGGGGGATGCATGGTGTTTCCTGCAGTGCCAGTCACTGCACATGGGTGGCATCTTGGAGTCACGGTGCAGGGTGTGCTGTGCGTACTGGGGGCTGATGTGCACTGTGGTTGTCAACCCCCTGTGTGTGGCAGTCTCAGCCTGTCAGTGGTTGTGCTGGGGCGTCATGGCCCTGCTGTGCTTTGTTTGCTTGTCCCCATGGGCCAGTAGATCATCTGTCCCACCCCCAGTGATGCTGTGCTTGGGGTGTGCAGGTGTCTTGTTGGTTCTGCAGTGTGTTCCTGTGCCCATGTGTGGCATGGCTGGCGGTGGGCCCCAGCCTGCCTCCCTGGTTGTGCAGTTCCATTGCTCTGCTGGGGGCTCTGCTTGCGCTATGGCACCTCTGGACTGCTCAGCTGTGCTGCCCTTGTTGTGCTATGGTGCAACCTTTCTGCTCAGCTTCCCCTTCCTGGTTGCGCTATAGCGCAGTTTGTGCGATATTCAGACATTGGCTGCTTGCGCAATTTGTTCTGCTCCATGTTTGAATATTGCGTCTGTTGCACATATGCGCAATTGATTTGTGCTTGCTCCTGCTGTTGCGCACATTTTGGGAGCAGTTTGAATATCTGGGCCTCAAAATGTAAAGTTCTTAAACAGTTAGAATGTCAAGTGTGAAAACGTTCAAAATGTAAAGTTCTTTTTTCCTTCTAGTAACCCAGTAAAAATGTTTTGAAGCAGAAACATGCTGTAGTGATTTTTTTTTCCCAAAAAAACGACGTTCCACCATACACTATAAAGAAAAGTGCATGGGGAACAGTTGACAACAGGGCATCTTTCACCTCATTGGCACTATGACGACGGATTACCTCTCGAGCTGCGCTCTTGAGGTAATCTGTCATCATAGTGCTAACTCAGTGAAAGAATAGCCCTGTTGTCAACTGTTTCCCATGCACTATCCTATATATATTTGTATTCTTTCAGGCATAATCTAGCAAGAAAACAGATCAGGTTTATGCTTCAACCAGTTTTAAAATCTTAAAAACCACAGTATCCAGAGTTTGTTTAACCTTTTTCAAATTCATTAAATACTTCACCAGTACCTTTATATCCCATGTATACACATAAATTAACTTATTAGAAAGCTGCATTTTGACCATATTAACGAAAAGGTACCTTGGCAGTGCTTAAAACTTTCTTTTGCCTTGTAATCTGTTTGCAACAAAAATGGAGAATGGTATTTCAGTCATATTCTTAATGCCATCAGACTTCAAAATAAAGAAGACTTTCTAGAGCAGAGCACTTTATACTTCCAACAATCTGCATATAGCTAGAAACTGTTCTAACTTACTTGTTTTAAAAGATTTTTGTACTTTGAAGTAGCAGCTTTACCTCCTTCTTTCTCTCAATGGAGGTGCTGCATCTGAGTTGAGCATTTCTTTATGTAGGTGAATTGGGCATCCTGGTAACTTAGAGCAGTCACATGACCAAATCCTGTCATGTGCTGCTCACTGCTGCCCCAGGTGCCCCACCTGTGGAACAGCACGCTGAAAAAGAACAGTGTGTCTCCTACAAGTCTGTTTAGATTATTTCAGTTCTTTCCTGAAAACACCCATATTCTCATTTGCTTCAGTAAGTTTATTCATTGGTGGTTATGTTTATGAATCACAGACATTGCACCATTCAGGAATCCACAAACCAGGGTCATAACTGGAATCTTTTGACACAGAGGTCACCAGAGGTCATAGTTTGGCATTCCTCATAGATGGGGGTTTCTTATGGAGATTTTTAATCTCTAATAAAACACAGTATTTAGTAAATTAAGGGGGCCCACTCAATCATTGTTAACTTACACATATTGGCCCAGATATTCAAAGGGGTTGTGCCTTGTGCAATCCCCAATGTGCCCTGGCTCGATATTCAAATGGGCAAGTTGTGCTGTGCAAATTCCGATGCACCAGAGCACATTGGTAATGCATGCAGTGCAAATGTAAGGGTTGTGCCCATGCATATGCAGCACATCCCGATATTCAGCCCGGGATGTGTGGTGCATATGCTGGCACAATCCTGATGTGCACCGCATATGGGAGCGCAATGTTGCACCCGTAAAAAGGAAAAATAAATCCTGGCCACCCACAGGAGTGCTACTGCACTGTAGGGCACAACACCACACCCGCCAGCTGTGGGTGGCCACCCACCCAGCAGGAACATAGTCCACAAACACCCACACCCTCCTGGTGGTCCAGTGGATCTCCCCCCATCATGCCTGATTGCGGGCATCTGCATGGAATTATAGCACCCCTCCTCCTGTGTTGCCCAATTGCGGCCAGTAGTATCCCAAAGCCCATAACTTGTGGTCTAGTGTCCCCCCCATTCCACCCACATGAGAGATGTACAGTACACCTGGTGGCCCAGTGGACCCCCTCCCATCCGACCCATGGTTATGTGAATGAAGCATTCATTCACATAACTGTGTCTGTGTAGTACAGTAAGGTCTGTATGCTTATTGGTACACAGTGTGGGCCAATAGGCACACAGCACATACTGTATGCTGTCATGCAGCTGGTAGCCAGGCGGTATGCGGGTGGGGAACTGCCACCCACTGCTGACAGGGGCAGAACTGGGTGGCTGGGTCCTCTATGGGTGGATGGGAGGGGGTCCACTGGGCTACCAGTGTACTATACATATCTCTTGCCCATGATCAGGTGGAGCGGGGGGAAGACTAGACCTCCTTGTATGGGCTTTGGGAGACTACTGCCCATGATTGGGCAACACGGGAGGGGGGTGCTATGATTCCATACAGACACCCACAATCAGGCATGATGGGGTGTCCACTGGATCACTGGGGTGCTGTTGCGTCTGAGGGAGCCCACGTTCAGGCATGCAGGTGGGGGGCACTAGCGCACCAGGGATACAGTGCCTGCTGCAGGCAGCTCTGCAAGGCACCAGGCGCATTATGCCAAGCTGCCTTGCGCAACGCATACAAATGGGGCCATAATGACATACTAATGGCCCCATTTGCACCATGCATGTATTATGGCCCCATTTGCATGCCCTCTTCTGAATATCATGGGTGATGTGCACAACACAACACAACTGCATTTGCACTGGAGCATTCACGGTCCTTTCTGTCCATGAGATGCGCTTGTGCATTGTACTTGCACCATGCGCATTCTGTTCGATATTTAATGGTGATGCGCCATGGTGCATCTCCTTTGAATATCACCCTGTCCTGGCCCTGGTGCAGCTCAGTTGCGCTGTGCCCCCACTTGTGCTATTGCCTGGCATAGTTTGAATATCCGGTCCATTATGTCTAATACTTACAAGGAAAAAAATCTCAGACTGAGGTCAACTGAGGTCACAAACCAACATTTCTTTGTTATGGTAATTTTTAACAGAATTGCTATAGATAATTTAAAAACATCAATCTTCGGTGGGTTATGGCAATCACGCCTATACATTATATATGTGTCTGGTTACTATTTAATAGGTAAAGTATAATAGGTAACCAATAAATTTCTATTTTAAGACACACGTCTATCATTTCTGAAGGGAAACAGTGAGATGGGTTGAACAGTCATTTAACCCTACATTTATCCCAACTAATCATAACTTATATACCAGATCTAACACAAGCTGTATCATATTTTATATTTACTGAGTTATATCATTACAAAGAAGGAATGGGGGGGGGTTACAAAATTGGCTGCCAATCTATACAGTCATTTAAACCATATTTTGGTCTGTGGCTGTAAACATATCAGTATAAAAATGCTTCTCTAGTAAGGAGCTTAGTTCTGTAATCACCTCCCCTATGATCAGGCAGACCTTTCCAAGCCAAAAAATCTTAAATATGGTAACTGATGTTTTTTATCCAAGAAATGTCTAGCAACAGGTGAACAGTCATCATTTCTCCCGATATCACTCTTGTGCTCACCAGTTCTAGTTTTTAGCATCCTTTCTGTCATGTCTATATAGAATTTATCACAAGGGTACTTAAGCATATATATTAAACCAGTTGTTTGACAGTTAATGAATTCTCTTATTTCTAAATCCTCATCTTTGGTCATATTTCTGATTTTTTTTTTACTCAATAGGTGTTGAGGCAGTGCACAGAATGTCCACATGGGTCATTTCCTCTTAATTCTACTGTTGACATAACGTGTTCTGGTCTTTTGTCCTGGTATTGGGTGCACTGTATTCACAACCTTGTCTCTAATGATTTTGTTCTTTTTAGCTACCACTAAAGGTATTTTGCCAAAAATTCTTGACCCCATGCCAGTTGCTCTAAATACATCCAGTTTTTCATAACTACATTTCTAATTCCATAGAATGAGTCTTGATATGTAATGGCTTATACTACCCTTCCCATCACCCTGTCTCTCTCTCTCTCTCTCTCTCTTCAGTCTCCTGGTTACTAACTATTAGGTCTTTTCTATCTCTACTATCTGCTGTCTGCTTTGCAGTTACAAGTGTATCATTCCTGTACCCCCTAGCTTGAGACCTATTACTCATATCTTTTGTTGTACTTTCAAATGTTTGTGTTATCAGTGCAATTTCTTTTAACCCTGATAAGTTGTCTATATGGAATGGATTCAGTTAGATTCTGAAAAAGAAAGCTGTCTGCTCTAAGAATAGCATTTTTTTCAGTCTATTTTCTGTACAGCCTCATTGCTAGTCTGTCATTCTCCTTATATATAAGTAAGTCTAAGTATGGAATCCCTTTCTCATTACAATTCATCACAAAAATTAGGTGATCTGTACATTTGTTTAAATGTTGATTGAAATTCACAAAGTCCTGTCTGTTGCCTGTCCGTATGACCAAAATGTCATCAATAAAACGCTTCCAAGTGCATATAAAGTTCAAGTAAGGAATAAGTACGCTAAAAACATATTTTGTCTCAAATGTATCCATATATATATGTTAGCGTAAAATGGGACCATTGATGACCCCACTGCTGTCCCTTTGACTTGCAGAACAAACTGCTTCTTAAATCTAAAGACGTTTTGGTTTAACACCACTTCAGCCATTTTGACTAATTGTTCATTTGGTGGCTTTCCCTCATCTCTTTTTTCATCTAGTAATTTTCCCATAGTAATGCCACCTTCCCTATGTGAGATCAACGAATACAGATCTTTTAAATTCGATGTGACAAGTAAAAGGTTTTTTTATGTCCAAGTCAGTGTCATTCTCAGTTTCCAACAAATTAATGATGTCACCTGAATCTTTTACATATGTTCTTATTTGTTCCACCAATGGCCTCATGACATGGTCTATATAGACAGATATTGGTTCCAAGACTGAGTTAATTCCATATATGTTAGGCCTACCTGGATGGTCAGTAAGATTGTTATGAATTTTAGGCAGTGTGTGTATAACTGAGGAATGAATGAGTGGTTCTATACAAAGCCCCTCTCTCCTGATCATTAATCCAGTTATTTTCATGTGCATTATTCAGGATACTTTCAACCAGTTCCTATACTGTTTCTGTTGGGCACTTATCTAGTTTCAGATATTTTTTATTAACGAGACGTAGCCTCAAACACATGGTCCTGTATTTCAGATAGTCCATAACCACTGTTGCTTCATCTTTATCTAGATTCTTCATAATAATTTCAGGGTCATTTTCAGGTTTTCTGAGGGTGCCACATTGCAGGGCAGTTAGATTATACTTAGTGCTCCTGTTCATATTTTTTTCTTTATTAATGAGTTTTTTTAAGTTTAGTTTACTGCTTAATAGCATTTTCTTTTTTTTTTTTGTTCTTCTATGTTCATGATTATGTTCTCTGGCTGTGTTCAAAAAAATATTTCAGTTTTAGTTTTCTGTATAATCTGTTCAGATCAAGTTTTAATCCAAATTCATTTAATGGACTGTGTGGACAGAAAGACTGTCCTTTTTGAAAGGACTTCTAATTCTGTATTACCCAAAGCTTTTTTTAGAAATATTGGCCCGTATATTCAAAAGGGTTGCGTATGGAGCAACAGTGTTGCACCATGCGCAACCCACTGATGCACCCCGGCGTGATATTCAAACGGGGATTGTGTCTGGCACAAATCCCAATGCGCCGGAGCGCATCAGTAATGTATGCAGCACAGGTAAGGGGACGTGCCCATGCATACTCCGCACATCCCGATATTTAGCCTGGGATGTGCTGAGTCCATGCATGCACACCCCCTACTTGGGCTGCACACAGGTGAGCCCAAAAAAAAACAATGGCTGGCCACCCAGAGGTCAGCTGCTGTATTGCAGGGTGCAACACGGCAGCTGCCACCTGTGGGTGGCCACCCAAGCTCCGGCTGCACCTCCGTGGCAGTGCCTCCCATGCCCGATCATGGGCTTAAGTATAAATGAATAATGTCCTATCTCCCTGGTGGTCCAGTGGACCACTGTCAGCCCGATCGCTGGCTTAAGTATAAATTAATAATGTCCTATCTCCCTGATGGTCCAGTGGACTGCTGTCAGCCCGCTCACAGGCTTAAGTATAAATGAATAACATCCTATCTCCCTGGTGGTCCAATGGACCGCTGTCAGCCCAATCGTGGGCTTAAGTATAAATGAATAATGTCCTATATCCTCGTGGTCCAGCGGTGCCTCTCCCACCCACCCACTGAGCACCACCGCCCTGCTTCCCCAGGTCAGGGTGGGCGGCAGCACCTTTGTTACCTCGCCACCTCGCTCACGACCGACACCGTAGCTGTATTATCACTGGTCCGCAGCGAGCCAACGGGTGGCAGCCCATACTGCATTAGAAGTTAAGATATGTGAATGGATCCATTCACATATCTGAATGTGTAGTATGGATGGACTGCACACCCATTGGCTTATGCTGTGGACCAATGGGCGACAATCCTACCTATGTTGTCAGTCAGTGGTGGTGGGCTGCAGGTAGGTGGGTGCCGCCGCTCACTGCTGGCTGGGGGAGCAGGGTGGTGGAGTTCAGTGGGTGGGTGGGGGTACCGCTGGACCACCAGGATATTGGGCGTGTTTTTTATACATAAGCCCGCAATCAGGCTGGCGAGCGTCCACTGGACCACCAGGGATACTGATGTGCTCTTATTTATACATTATCCCGTGATCAGGCTGCTAGCAGTCCACTGGACCACCAGGGATAGAGGACGTGCTATCTTTTTATAGTTAAGCCCACGATCGGGCAGTGGGGCACATTGCCGTGCTGTGCAGGGGGCCTCAGTCCCCGATGGCTGCTGCCTGGCAGGGCGCCAGGTGCAAGTTGCTGGGGATCGGCGCACCTGCATGCAAATGGGGCGATAATGACATGCAAATGGCCCCATTTGCACCTTGCATACATTATGGCCCCATTTGCATGTGCACTTTTGAATATTATGGTTGTTGCACATAGTGCAACAGAACTTGTGCTAGCGCATCCCTCTGCTCCACTCTGGCCACTTTCACTGGCGTAGTGCCACTGTGCCATGCACACTGCAGGAGGCCAGGGTGTGATATTCAATGATGCTGTGCCATGGTGCAGCTCCGTTGAATATTGCCCAGTCAACACCCCTGCGCAGCCAAGTTGCGCTGCACCCAGGCTTGCACCACAGCCTGGTGCAGTCTGAATATCCGGGCCATTGTATACTAAGTAGGCTTTGGGGCCTGTGGCCTGGTCACCACTTGTGGTGGTTCTGTTTGTTTTTCCTTTTTTCTTTTTATGCCAGGCCCTGTATCTTTTTCTGTTCTTCCTAGTCCTGATGCTCCTGCTTCTTGTTCTTCCCTGTTTATGTCTTTTGTAGTATATATTGGTACTCTCTTTTCCCCTCTGAACAAGAAGCAGGACCATTGAAAATTGAAATATATTTTGGAACACAGCAAGCGAACATTAACACTAATGTAGAAGAACAAAAAAAGAAAATGGAACTGAGTAATAAACTAAACTTAAAATCAAATTTTCTTCCCCCCATAGTTCCCCCATATTATTGAAACTTATATCAGTCTGGTTAAAGGGACACAAAAAAGTTCATTAATAAAGAAAAAAATATGGCCAGGAGCTCTAGGTATAATCTAACTGTCCTGCAATACGGTGCCCTCAGAAAACCTGAAAATGACACTGAAATTATCATAAAGAATGCAGATGAAGGTGGAGCAGTGATGGTTATGGACTATCTGCAATACAGGGCAATGTGTTTGAGGCTACTTCTGGTTGAAAAACCTATCTAAAACTAAATATGGACCAAACAGAAACAGTAGAGGAACTGGTTGAAAGTATCCTGAATAATGTACATGAAAATACAGTAACAGATAAATACATCTGTAAAAGAGAATGACAGACTAACAATGAGGCTATACAGAAAAGAGACTGAAAAAAAGGCTATTCTTAGAGCTGACAGCTTTCATCGTCGAATCTAATTGAATCCATTCCATATGGATAACTTATCAGGGCTAAAAGAAATCGGACTGATGCACAAACTTTTGAAAGTGCAGCAGATGATATGAGAAATTGGTTCCAAGCTAAGGGGTACAGGAATGATACACTTGTAATTGCAAAGCAGAGAGCAGATAGTAGCAATAGAAAAGACCTGATAGTTAGTAACCAGGAGACTAAAGAGAGAGACAGGGTGATGGAAAGGGTAGTACTAGCCATTACATATAATAACTCATTCCATGGAATTAGAAATGCTGTTAGAAACACTGGAATATACTTCAAGCAACCGGTATGGGGTCAAGAATTTTTGAAAAATTACCTTTAGTGGTAGCTGAAAAGAACAAAAACATCAGAGACAAGGTTGTGAATACAGTGCACCCAATACCAGACAAAAGACCAGAACACTTGGGGCCCAATTCTAGAAGGGTTACTACTGGTGTAATAGCTGTTGTAAAGCAGAATGGCTTATGAAGCAACTTTACGCCAGCAGTTACAACATGCGGATTCTATAGTGGCTCAAGCACATGTCGCAGGCCAGTTGGCGCTTGAACTGTTGTTACACATATAAACCCTTTCGACATGGCGCTAGGGGGTTTACGGCAGCAGTTGTGCCCCATTCTAAAAGGGCAGCCACAAAGTGCCTACACTGGGATTCTACAAGAACCCCCGGAGGAGATCCGGCAATGTACGTTATACCAGCAGTTAGCTGGCATAACTTATGGATGCCCCTGGGGGTCCTGTAGACCCATTGGCTGTCCAGCGGACAGTGCTCAGTCCCCCCCCCCATGCCCAGCACACCCTAGAGGAGCCCCACAGGGCTACCCATACCCCCAGCCCTCTGAAACAGCTGTTGGCAGAAGCCTCACAGGGCAACGCTGCCATCCTCCCACTCATGCCCCGAACTGCGAGTCACCCACTGCATATGTAGCAATAAGCCAGCCCTTGTAGTCTAGTGCCCCCTGAACTGTACATTATTAAAATAACACACACACCCCATTTCCCTGGCAGTCTAGTGCCCCCTGAACTGTACATAAATAAACTATCACAGAATTTCCATTTTCCTGGTATTAGCGTTTCGCAACTGTACATTATTAAATGAACAAAATCTCATTTCCCCAGTACGTGCGTCCCACCCCTCATCCACATGTTGCCACTCCAGCACCCCCCACTCATCTCCAGTTGGTGACGGTTGGCTCACTTTCACATGGTTAGTTGCCGACTGAGTGCAGTATTAGCGCCTATACTGCACTCAGTCAGCTGCTGGCCATGGAGGTGAGAGGTGGGCTGTGCCATCTGCCAGCTGTGGACAGGTGAGGGTGCTGGTGGCTGGCACGGCTGTGTGGGGGGTTAGCCACTGGACCACTATGGAAACAGGATTGGTTAGTTTAATTACACGTACAGTTTGGGGGGCACCAGACTACCAGGAAATGGGAATTTGAAATTTGTATTAATGTACAGTTCTAGGGGGCACTCATCACTACCAGAAAAATGGGAATCTATATGTATTTTTATGTTTGGGGGCACGGGACTGGTAGGTGTGCTGCATATGCAGTGGGCAACCTGGGGGTCGGGCACGGTAGGGGTGCACTTGCAACCTGTGGTAGTGGGTTATGACATGCTGGCCAGGTACGTCCTCTGTGTGGCGTACCTTGCCACATGTCGAAGTCACAGGACTTTGTTGTGGAGACCCTGCCCTTCTAGAATAGGGCACAGGGTCAATGTTGCAGCCATGGTGGCGCAAGTTGCGCTCAGTGGTAACTTGCGCCCACCCTTCTAGAATACCTGAGTACAGTGTACAGTTCTGGGGACCATACCTCACGTAAGGACATAGACAGGGTAGAGAAGGTTCAGAGGAGGGCAACAAAGATGGTGCATGGATTGCATCACAAGTCCTATGAAGACAGGTTGAAGGAACTGAACATGTACTCACTGGAGGAGAGGAGGAGAGGGATATGATAGAGACATACAAGTATCTTACAGGGAGGAACAGGGTGCAGGAAAACACTATTTTAAGCGAAAAAGATGTTCCAGGACTAGAGGGCATGGGATGAAGTTGGAGGGAGGACGATTCAGAGGAAACATGAGAAAGAATTTCTTCACAGAATGGGTGGTGGACAAGTGGAACACCCTGCCAGAGGAAGTGGTGGGTGCTGAAACAATCACGGGATTTAAGAATGCATGGGATAAACATAAAGGAATTCTGGAGGTCAGGGGTAAGGTGCAACAGACTTCTAGGAAAACAAACTGAACTTACAAGCTCAAATGGGCAGACTGGGTTGGCCATAGGCCCTTATCTGCCGACACTGTCTATGTATCTATGTAGAATAGGGGCCATTATGTCTACAATAGACTTAAGAGGTAGTTACACATGTGGACACTGTGTACACTGTCGCAACACCTATAGAGTGAAAAAAATCAGAAATACGGCCAAAGATGAGGATTTAGAAATAAGAGAATTCATTAACTGTCAAACAAGTGGTGTATTTTATATATATATATATATATGCTTAAGTACCCTCGTGATAAATCCTATATAGATGTGACAGAAAGGATGTTAAAAACTAGAACTGGTGAGTACAAGAGTGATATCGGGAGAAATGATGACTGCTCACCTGTTGCTAGACATTTCTCGGATAAAAAACATCAGTTACCATATTTAAGATTTTTTGGCTTGGAAAAAGTTCTGCCTGATCATAGGGGAGGTGACTATAGAACTAAGCTCCTTACTAGAGAAGCTTTTTATATTGATATGTTTAGAGCCACAGATACGAAATATGGTTGAAATGACTGCATAGATTGGCAGCCAAGTTTGTAAACAATCCCCCCCCCATCCCATCTTTGTAATGATACAATTCAGTAAAGATAAAATATGATACAGCTTGTATTAAATCTGGTATATAAGTTATGATTAGTTGGAATATATGTAGGGTTAAATGACTGTTCAACCCATCTCACTGTTTCCCTTCAGAAATGAAAGATGTGTGTTTTAAAATAGAAATTTATTGTTTTCCTATTAAATAGTAACCAGACATATATAGAATTCATATTCATGATTGCCCTAACCATCGAACATTGATGTGTTTAAACTATCTATAGTAATTCTGTTAAAAATTACCATAAAAAAAGAATTTTGGTTTGTGACCTCAGTTGACCTTCCTCTGATATTTATCCTTTATCCTTTTAAGTATTAGACATAACAGGTCTGAGGTAGAAACATAGAATTTGACGGCAGATAAGGACCGCTTGGCCCACCCAGTCTGCCCATTTCCATACCTACTGGATAAGCTGCAGATCCTAGTTAACCAGCAGCCTACTTCTTCCTACCCCAACCCCCTATAATTGCCTTATGACTGTCCCATGCATGCTTGAATTCCACCACTGTTTTTGACTCCACAACCTCCTCCGGAAGGCCGTTCCATGCATCCACAACCCTCTCTGTGAAAAATACTTCCTTAAATTACCTCTGAGCCGCCTCTATCTTCAAATTGTGCCCCTTGTTCTTGCACACCTCTTTTTGAAAGATGCTACCCCTTGGACTTTGTCGATTCCTGAGGTACTGTGACTTGAAAGTTTCTATCATGTCCCCTCGCCCTCCTTCCTTTCCTCAGGCTGTACATATTATTCTTAAGTCTCTCTTCAAATGTCTTCCAGTGCAGACCCTGCACCATTTCAGTTGCCCTCCTCTGGACAGCTTCCATCCTGTCTATGTCTTTGCGGAGATTTGGTCTCCAGAACTGCACACAGTACTCCAGATGGGGTCTCACCAGCTGTCTGTACAGAGAGATAATAACTTCTTGTTTTCTACTGGTGATACCTCTCCCTATGCATCCCATTATCCCACCAGCCCTCCTTGCTGCCCTCTCACATTGCTTGCCCACCTTTAGGTCATCTGATATGACTATCCCCAGGTCCCTTTCCATTTTTGTTGTTGTTAGTATCTCACCCCCCATTGTGTGCTCTTCCCCTGGGTTTTTGTTTCCCAGGTGCATTACCTTGCACTTCTTAGCATTGAGCCTACGCTGCCATACATTTGACCATTCCTCTAACCTTGCCAAGTCCCTTCTCATCCTTTCCACCCCACCTTGTGCATCAACTCTGTTGCAGATCTTTGTGTCATCTGCAAAGATACACTTTTCCTTCCAGTCCCTATGCAATGTACGCTATAAAGACATTGAAGAGGACCGGTCCTAATACTGAACCCTCGGTACCCACTAGTAACCCCCTTCTTCAGGGTGGACTCCATTTACTATTACTCTCTGTGTCCTATTCTCCAGCCACCTTTACCCAGGCTGTCATCTTGGGACCCACTCCCAGGCTGGCTAACTTGTATATTAATCTTTTGTGTGGGACTGTGTCAAATGCCTTGCTAAAGTCTAGATAGGCCGTGTCCACAGCTCCTCCCTGACCTACTACTTTGGTCACCCAGTCAAGGAAATCTATCAGATTCGTCTGGCATGACCTTCCCGCTGTGAATCCATGCTGCCTTGGGTCCTGTGCCCCTCTGGCCTCTAGATACTCGACAATTCTTTCCTTCAGAAGTGATTCCATCATTTTCACTGTCACTGAGGTTAAACTAACAGGTCTGTAGTTTCCTGCTTCTGCCTTGCTCCCACTTTTGTGAAGGGGAATCACATCTGCCCTTCTCCAGTCCTTGGGTACCATCCCATCCTCCCATGATTTGTTAAAGATGGTAGTCAGTGGTGTCACCAGTTCTACCCTTAGTTCTTTTAGAATTCTGGGATGAATCCCATCAGGCCCCATTGCTTTGTCCACCTTCAGTTTTAAGAGTTCTTTCATAACCCTTTCTTCTGTAAATGGACTGGTATCAACTTCTATCACAGAGTGTTTCTACTGTTTGTTTTAGGTACCTCCCCCTCTTCATTTGTAAATACTGAGCAAAAATATTTTTTTAGTATTCCTGCCTCTTCACAGTCACCCTCTGCCCACCCTCTCTCCCCTTTATTAAGTCTCACTATTCCTCCTTTGGTCTTCCTTCACTCCCTGATGTACCTATAAAAGGTTTTATCACCTTCTTAACTGAGTTGGCTGTCTTTTCCTCGGTTTGGGCCTTTGCTGTTCTGACTGCCTTCCCAGCTTCCTTTTGCTTTAACTAATACAGTTCTCTGTCCTGCTCCTTCTGTGATTCCTTGTACTTCCTGAATGCTTTTTTTTTCTCTTGAACCTTCACTGCCACTTCCTTTGAGAACCATAGTAGTTTCTTACATTGTTATGTTTTGCTTATTTGCTTCACACAAAGGCTTATTACCTCTGTCTGTGATGGCAATTTTTATTATTCCCCATTGTTCTTCCACCCCTCCTTCCTGCCCATTTGCTAGTGCATTCCTTAGGCACTCACCCATTTTGGCAAAGTCAGCCCACCTAAAGTCCAGTACTTTTGCCTTTGTATGGCTTGACTCTATTGCTGTGTTTACTGTGAACCATACTGTTCGATGGTTACTAGTTTTCAGATGGCTACCCACTTCTACATCTGTGATCCTCTCTCCATCTCCATTTGAGAGAACCAGGTCTAAGATTGCTCCCTCTCGAGTGGGCACCAATACTAGTTGTCTAAGGCATGCCCCCTGTAGGGCATCTAGAATAATCCCACTCTTTGAAGTGGCTGCTGCAACTGCACTCCAGTTAACATCTGGCATATTCAGATCACCCATCAGCAATATCTCCCCTTTTTCTGCCATTCTAAGTATACTTTCTATCATCTACTTGTCCATTTCCTCCCCCTGAGAAGGGGGTCTGTATACAACCCCTGTGCAGATTGTGGTGCCATTGCCTGTCTCCAAATTTACCCACAGTGCTTTTTCTCCTCCCTGTTTACCCTTTTGTCCTGTTGCTTTGATTCCTTCCCTTATGTAAAGAGCTACTCCTCCTCCTCTTTTACCCTCCCTGTCCCTTTTGTAGATAGTGTATCCTGGTATGTTTACGTCCCAGTCATGGTTTTGTGTGTACCATGTTTCTGTGACTGCCACGATATCCAGATGTTCCTCCTCCATAAAGGCCACTAATTCAGGAAGCTTGTTACCTAGACTATGGGCATTGTTCTCTATTTTTTGATGGCTTTACCTTCTGTTGCAGCATCCCCCACTGACCTTTCTACCTTGGTCTTTTTCTCATTTAGTACCCTGTTTTGTAGGGAAAGGCTGGGATTCTCCTGCTGCTTATCAGTTCCTCCCCCCTTGACTAGTTTAAAAGCTTGCCAATGAAGCATTTAAACTGATTGCTCAAAAGACTTGTTCCCTTCCTGGACAGATGCAGACCATCCTGTCAGTATAGGCTGGTGTCCCTCCAGGTGGAACCCCAGTCCCCAATGAAGCCAAACCCCTGTGCTCCACACCACTTTTTCAACCATTCATTAAACTGCATGGTGCAAAGTACCCTCGCCTCCCCCATGCCATTGACAGGCAGCACCTCTGAGAAGGATACTGTGTGTGCTACTTGTCTTAGGCCCCTCCCCAACTCTACAAAGTCCTCTTGCACTGCTCTAATTTCATGATGAGCCAAGTCATTTGTCCCTAGGTAGACAATGATGTCCAACTCAGACTCCTGTGCAGCTGTTCTCGTGATCCTGAGGATGCGCTTCCTGTCCCTCCAAGCCATAGCACCAGGCAGGCACCTTACTTCAGTTTTCCCTGCTCCCCCCAGTTCTATCCCCCTAATAATTGAGTCCTCGCCAGGAGCTGCTTCCTTTCCTGTGGTGTCCTCCTCCTTCCTGTGGGCCTCCCTTGAGACAGTTGTCCTCAGCCCTCGTTAGCCTCTGCAGGTGTATCCATGGGGAGCTATGCTCTCCCAGAATGGTGTATGGATTGTGGAGTGGAACAACTGATTGGGTGTGCCTCTGTTGCACCATCCTCACCCTCCCTGAGCCCACTGTCGTCAAACTGCTGTGCTTTCTTTGCAACCTCTGAGGTAGTGATGGTGGCTCTGGTGCTCCCTGGATAGGGCAGGTTCCCTTCCTACTGTCCAGTGTGGCCTGGGGGAAGGTTCCCTTACTACTGTCCAGTGTGGCCTGAAGATGGGCAACTTCCTCCCTCAGGGCAGGGAGTTGTCTGCAAATAGGGAAGCATCTCAGCCTCCAGAAAGATTCCCGGAAGACTGCTGCCCCACAGCCATTACATTGCACTACTCCCCATATGTTATCTCCTTTTTTTTTGTGTGTGTGTGTGTGATTGGTTTGTTATATAGAAATATATATATTATATGTGTTTGCTTATATTGTCAGTGCAGTGTGCTAGAGAGGATATGACAGTGATATGCACCTTGCATTCTTGAGGAAATTATGTCAGAACCCAGGTATAAAGGAACTATTTCAGGGGGTGGTGGGTGAGGGTGGGCAGAGGCTGGGCCTAAACTGTGCCCTCACGAAACAATCAGCTAAAAGCTCTGACCCACTGCTGCAATGAGTGCCTTCCTGTCAGCAAGATGCCCTACACAACAATTTGACAGAGAAAATACCTTGCTAATCAAACAGAGAAAAATCCAGACATCCAAGTCAGACATGGGTAAACCTCCCCAGCCCCAAAACAGCCTGGTGGTTTGTGCTCTGAAAGCAGTCAGCCCCAAAATAAGTCAGCTGTGCTTTAAACTCTTCATGCACTGAAAATCTTAAGAATGGGAACAAAAGTAAAGCTAGACCCACCTCCCTCTGTTGCTTGAAAGACTGTCTTTCCTGATAATTCTAAGTTCCTTATTTCACCTTTCAGTTAGAAGTAGCCTTCACATGCAGAATATCTGCTACAAACCAAAGACAATTGTACAGTTCACCTTCCTCTGTTGTGAGCACAACTCGCTTTCTTGCAAATCCTGTGTTCAGTATTGCAGCTTCCAGCCAGAGGTAGCTTCACCTGAAGAATATTAGGTAACAATGATTAAGTGTGCCCCCTTAATTTATTAAAGACTATATCTTATTAGAGATTAAAAATCTCCATGAGAAACCCCCAACGATGAGGAATGCCAAACTATGCCAAACTATGACCGCCGGTGACCTCCATGTTAAAAGATTCCAGTTATGACACTGGTTTGTGGATTCCAGAATGGTGCAATGTCTGTGATGCATAAACATAACCACAAATGAATAAATTAACTAAAGCAAATGAGAATATGTGTGTTTTCAGGAAATAACTGAAATCATCTAAGCAGTCTTGTAGGAGACACACTGTTCTTTTTCAGCGTGCTGTTCCACAGGTGGGGCACCTGAGGCAGCAGTGAGCAGCACATGACAGGATTTGGTCATGTGACTGCTCTAAGTTACCAGGATGCCCAATGTCACCTACATAAAGAAATGCTCAAAACAGATGCGCCACCTCCATTGAGAGAAAGAAGGAGGTAGAGCTGCTACTTTAGAGTACAAAAATCTTTTAAAACAAGTAAGTTAGAACAGTTTTTAGCTATCTAAAGACTGTTGAAAGTATAAAATGCTCTACAAAGTCTTTATTTTGAAGTTGGATTGTATTAGGTATATGACTGAAATGGCCATTTTATGTTTTTGTTGCAAACAGATTACAAGGCAGAAGAAAGTTTTAAGCACTGCCAAGGTACTTTTTAGTTTATATGGTCAGAAAAGCGGCTTTCTAATAAGTTAGTTTATCTGTATACATGGAATATAAGGGTACCGGTGAAGCATTTAATGAATTTGAAAAGGTTAAACAAACTTTGGAAACTGTATTTTTTAAGATTTTGAAACTGGTTGATGCATAGACCAGATTTGTTTTGTTAGATTATGCCAGAAAGAATACAAATATAAAAAGAATACATACTGGCAGCAAAAGATGATGAAGTAAGGATAGACTGAACTGCTATTTTGTATCAGAAAGTTTTGTACATTAAGCTGTTGTTATTTTGCTGAGTATATTTGTTTAAAAATGACTTCATTTACTGTATATGAGGACTGATTATATGAGCCTAGATATTGAAATATACATATGATTCTTTTATACATTAAAAAATAGATACATATTGAAGAGAACACAGCAGGCTGTTATTTATTCAGTAAAAAAAATTGATTATTTAAATGTATTTTTAATTTTAAAAGGCCTTATAACACAGTTTAAAATATTTATTTGATTTCCTTATTTAGATGCAGTGTTCACACTGATGAAGGATTTTGTCTCAAAGATTTGTCTAACACTGTAATGAAAAATAAAATGCTCTGAAATTTTATATAAAAAGAGTGAATATCTGTTTAATTTTGGTGAGTGAGTCCTGTCTTTTACCAATCTGTATATACATGAATATTTGCTTCATTGGTAACAGGACCACTCTGTTTAATAGAAACGTTTTGCTTTTCTATTGAGGTGGCTGTACTGGTTTCTAATCCTTGATTTGTTTACAGAATCCTCATTTGATAAAGCGTCAAGACTATGGTCTCCTGCGAGACACACTACCATGGATATTGCAGTAGACAAGCCATATCCAGCAGGCTTAGTTTTTTAGCACAGCCTGCCACTGTCATGTTCTGAATCTAACACCTACAGTAGTTTGTTCCTCATGTGCCCGATGTAGTGTGTTTTAAAACAGTAGTTGATTCCCTGATTAACCTGTTGCACAGTATGTGTGTGTGTGTGGGGGGGTCAAATGTAATGTCTCTAAGACCACTAACCTGATGGTGGTCCCTAAAATTATCTAGAATGAGTGCTATTTTATGTGACTACAAGTTTCTATCCCAGTCTCTGAGCCACTCCACAAAAATGCTTGTAGTCATTAGTACAGTTCTAATATTGCTGTGGTAAACACAACAGATTAAAGTTGTGTGCCCCTAAAACACCTATCACCAGCAGCTCTTTCTTCTATGTGCCTGCTATGTTACATGTACACAAAACAGGGATCCTTTATTTTGCTTTTTTTTTAAACCCATAGGGCTATCTGCTTTGAAAGTTAAGAGTGCCTTAACCAAACACAATGGAAAAAAAACAGGCCTGTTTTGTCTGTGTTGAAAACATCTTGTGTGGCATTGCCATTAAGATTCCCTATCAAAACATCATGAAACTAAGCCTCTGCTATTCTGTGTTGGCAGTGAGTTAATCAATTAACTCTTTCTTAAAACCTACAGTATGCCATGCTTGTATTTCATATAAGTGAGCCAGCCATCTGATGGTTTAAAATATTTTTTTTTCGAGTGCAGTACTGAGTTGCTACACCTGTTGTTACAGCAAGGAGCCACTAATCAAAGCCTCACAGACCCTGGTATTAGTAAACTACGCAGGTCACTCAGGGTGGACTTTGGAATAGAGAAGTGATAGCTAAATCCCATGAAACATAATTTAGTCAGTTTCTCATGAAACATAATTTAGTCAGTTTTCCAATCTCAGTAAGAATTCCATGTTACTGTGCCAGTGTTATCCAGCTGTGTTTGGGCACTGTAAGCTGTTGTGCTTGTTTTCAGGCTGGGATGCTCAGGTGATGATCTGTTAGGCAGTAGGAGTTTTGGCAGAGTGGGGTATTTATAAACTGTTGGCAAGTAACACCAATAAATGATAATTTGCAGTACTGAATAACTAGCAGGCAGTAGGGAGCGGAGGCCAGTGGACAGTACAAGTGTCCTGAAAGGTATGCTATATCCCTCAGTTTTTACATTGGCCGTAATATAAGATGAGTTTTGGAAACACAAAAATGCCCATTGTAAGTGCCTATATGTTTTACAAGGTCAGCAATATGAATCCTGAAGAAGTGAAATCCCAAAAGGAAGCTAATAATAAATCCAAGGGGTAAAAGGAAAGAGAGATAGTAAAAAAAAAATAGTGGAGGAAAAAAGGAAAAGCAAATGGGAAATGGGGGTTGGGGTGGCAGAACAATCTGGAGAGCCATGTGTGCAGATTCTCGAAGTCTGGGCAATAAGATTGCAGAACTATGGGCCACCATGGCAGATGTGGACCTGGACAAGTAGCAATTATCGAGTTCTGGTGCAGTGAATATCAGGTCTGGGATGTAGCCATACTAGGGTATACTCTGTTCAGAAAAGACAGGGTGGGTAAAAGTGGGGGAAGAATGGCTCTTTTTGTCAGGGACATCATAAAAACTATGAAAATACAGAGACAGTAGGGAGGAGCTGAGGTACTGTGGGTTGCCCTGGAGACATAGATGAGGGCTGCTATTCACACAGGAGTGATCTTCTGTACAGACCTCCAGCACAGGGGTGGGTCACCCACCTCTCAAGTGTCCCTGATTTTACTCTGTCCCTCCTAAAACGTGTGTTTCCATGACCAAACAGTGGGAGTTGTAAGCACAAAATAATGTCAACCATTAAAGTTACAGACTTGTTCTTCCTTAGAAAATGCATTCTACACTAAGTCCCTTACTCTTTCAGCTTCCTGAGTGGATACCATATATTTTGAAGATGTGTCCCTGAATTTGGTAATTTGTCCCTGATTTTTTTTAAGCCTTGTCCCTGATTAATAAGACAGGAGGTTAAGAGGTATGGGTGGGTGGGGTGGATAAAGATATGAAGGAAGCAATCCTAAGGATGGCACACAAAGGGGAGGTGTTGCTGGTAAGGGACTTCAATCTAGCAGATGTGGATTGGAACCTAACAGCTGCAGCCACAGTTAGAAGTAGGGACATCCTGGACTCCCTACAAGGGGTGTTCCTCAGGCAACTAGTTAAGAAGCCCATTTTTTTGGGGGGGGGCAGTACTGGACTTGGTAATGACAAATGGGGACAGTGTTAGTGACAGTACAGTAGGTGGCCACCTGGGGACCAGTGACCATTGTATAGTGTTGCTCAGTATGAGAACTGAGTCAGAATGCAGCCGCACTAAGACAAGGGTCCTAGACTTTAGGAGTGCTGATGTTAAGAAAATGTGTGACTCAAGGACACTCTAGCAAGGATAGGGAAACTGGGGGGAGTTGAGGAACAACAGGCAAAGACAAGGGAGGGGGGCATTGAAAAGGCAACAAATTTCTGTGTCAGGCAGGTTAATAAAGGCAATAAAAAAGAGACTGCTATGGTTCTCTATAGAAGTAGAAGAGAAAGTAAGGGCACAAAAAAATAGCATTTAGAAGGTACAAGAGAACATAGAAACAGGAGGATAGGGAGAATTACCAGGAGAAACAGAGAGGCAAGGAAAGCAGTTAGGAACACAAAGGTGCAAATGGAGGAGACTATTGCCCAGTCAGTAAAAGAGGGGATACAACATTCTTTAGATATATAAGTGAGAAAAGAAAGACCAAAGGAGGGATAGTAAGGCTAAAGGGGGAAGAACGGGTTTGTGAGGAAGAGGGTTAAAAAAAGAAAAAAAAAAAAAGAAAAAGCAGACATATTGAACAATTACTTTTGTTCAGCATTTATGGAGGAAGGGGTAGGTGACCAACCAAACATAAGGGACAGGGCATTAAAGGAAGGGAAGTGGACACTAGTCCTTTTACTGAGGAAAGAGTCCTCAAGGAACTGATACAATTAAAAGCAGACAAGGCGGCCGGCCTGGTGGCACTGAGAGTTGAGGCGCTGGACTCCACACCTTGTGCCACGCCTGCGACCCGGGTTCGGGAGCGAGCTTGAGTGCCATGACTTGGCAGGGGAGGGACTGGATTGAGCACCCGTAGGGCTGCTCTCCTTTCCCAGGGGTGGGTACTGGGGATGTCTGGTGCTCCAGCGGCCCCTGGTGGAGACCAGGGGCACTGCAGAGCATTGGACTGCACGTTCTCAATGTGGCCTGATGTTGGCAGGGTTGCCATGCACCGAGAAGCCAGGGAGCATGCACCATGCACAGGGAAGGGGGAAGAGTGCACATAAAGGGGTGAAAAAGACCCCACCTGCTAGATAGGCGATGGCTCCCCCAGTGTCACTGCTACACGCCCAATGCTGGTTCCCCATCACTGCCCCTTTGAGCTCCCTGGGGTTCTAGGGCCCTGTCCCCGGGTAGTTGTAACATCCTTGAAGATGATGGGGGACACAGTGGGCGGTAGAGCAGTTAGGCAAGCAGGGTAGCCAGAGAGAGTTCTGGACAGGAGGGAAAGAAATAAGAATCTACAAAAATAAAAAAGTAGACAAGACAATGAGACCTGATGGGGTGCACCCTAGGATACAGAGGGAGCTCAAGGAGATGATGGCTGTACCTCTGCAACCTATCACTAGAAACGGGGGGGGGGTCAGGGGGACTGGAGGAAGGCAGATGGGGTCCCACTATACAATAGTGGAAATAGGGAGGAGCCAGGAAATTACAGGCCTGTCAGCCTGATGTTGGTAGTAGGTAAAATAATAGAATCACTGCTGAAGGAAAGAATCTGATGCAACGTGGTTTCATAGGGGTGAGGTCTTGCCAGACAAACCTGATCAAGTTCTTTGACTGGGTTACCAGGGAACTGGATCAAGGAGGGGTGGTAGATGTGGCCTACCTGGATTTCAGGAAGGCCTTCAACACTGTTCCATATATCAGACTGGTTAACAAGCGGGGCAACCGAGGAGTGGGTCCAAAAGTAGTAAAATGGGTACAAAGTTGGCTGCACAATAGGAGTCAGAAGGTGGTGGTAAATGGGGGTCCACTCTGGAGAAGACAAGGTGACCAGTGGGGTGCCACAGGGGGTCAGTACTAGGCCTGGTCCTCTTCAATGCCTTTATTAGTGACATTGCAGAAGGGATGGGGGGAAAGTATGACTGTTCACGGATGACACAAAAATCTGCAACAGAGCAGACACATGGGGAAGGGTGGAAAGAATGAGGGACAATCTGAAAAAGCTAGAAGAATGGTCAAGGGAATGGCAGCTTGGTTTCAATGCAGAAAAGTGCAGAATCATGCTCTTGGGGCATAGAAATGCAGGGGCAACATACCAATTGAGTGGAGAGGTATTAGCAACAACAAAACAGGAAAGGGACCTGGGCTAATCATTTCTGATGGCCTGAAGGTATCCAAGCAGTGTAATAAGGCAATGGGGAAGACTAGCAGGAAGCATAGGGAAGGGCATAACTAGCAGAAAGATGGAGGTAGTATTACTGCTGTATAGATCACTGGTAAGACTCCACCTTGAGTACGTGTCCAGTTCCAGAGGCCTAGCCCCAGAAGCAAAGAGATAGGGTGGAGTCAGTACAAAGGAGGGCTACCAAAATGGTGCACGGCCTGCATCAAAGCCCTACAAGAAAAGACTCAAGGAACTATCTATGTACTGTCTAGAGGAAAGGAGGGAAATGGGGATATGATAGAAATGTTCAAATACCTCACAGTAAGGTACAGGAAGGTAGCATTTTCCATAGAAAAAGATGATCTAGGACAAGGGGTCATACTATGAAGCTGGGGGGGGGGCTCAGAGGAGATGTGAGAAAATATTTCTTCATGGAGAGGGTGGTGGACACCTGAAACAGCCTCCCAGCAGAGGTGTTGGGTGATAAAACAGTATCAGGATTTAAGCATGCATGGGATAGACACAAGGGGACCTTAAAAGTAAGGCAAGGGGGGGGAGAAAACTGGAGACAGAATTGGATGTGCGGTGGCAAAGTAGGTCGGTAATACAGTAGAGGGAAGACTGGGTGGGACAAGAGGCCCTTATCTGTCAACAACTTCTATGTTTCTATGGCAATGTAATGACTGTATAGTGAAAAACACGTACTATAAAGTAATGTTTGAGATGATCTAACATTTGGGAGTGAGACAGAGAGAGACAGCGAAAAAGAGAGGCTTTGTTTCAATATAGAACACCAAGTCTTGGGAGGAGTACTGAGCAGATGGCGACAGTGTGGTAAGAGAATTCTTCATACTACTCCAGCCAGATGCTAGAATATTTAAAATGACAATCTTATCTGTGAAGCTATCAATGGTAGAGAAGTGAGAGGTTGCAGAAAGCAGAAGTCTGGGCATTTTGCCGACGAGAATAGCAACAGTTTGTTTTTGCATAAAATGTAAGGTTGTTTGATAGAAACCAGTGTTTGGCCTTGTTAAAAATCATTTTGAAAGTATGTGATGAGTTCAGTAGCAACAAGACATGTGGAAAAATGACTGTGTTGTCAGCATTCAAGTATGAGTAGACACAGGTGGAAGGTCTTTTAAAGAGAAATGTAGGTATGCAGGGTTCCTCAAAGACTGAAAGCCTGTAAATACAATTTCAGCTAAAGTCCTGGGCTTACCTATAGGCATTAGCAGTCAAGAGACATCCCTATCTTAATCTTTCCTATCTTAAATCAAGGGAGCAACCATTTCACAGAACCTTGAGATAGAGTACAAAGTAGTGCTATTTTTGAACAACATGTATCTTGCCCAACTGTGATATCATGTTCTGTCTCAAGATTCTGTTATCTGGTTAGGAAAGATTTAGACAGTAATATCTCTGGACTGCTGATACCAACAAGAAAGAACCAATACCTTGTGTAAAATGGACTTTCATTGCTTTTCAGGCTATGGGTGACTTTAGACAAATCTACAAAGATAGCAGGACTGAAGTAGTCCTTGCCTGCAGCCTTGTGGGTACAGTGTGAGCCTCAGTATGGCAGTGAACAGAAGGTGGTTTGCGCTGACATGAGACAGGAAATGATTGGGGATAGTGATGCCTTTAGGTGAGCTGTAATCTGAATCTGTAGCAGGTGCACAGATATCTTGTCTAGAGCAGGGAGCTGTGATGGCCATTACCAAGCCAGGGAGCATCACCCAAGGAAAATCGCAGAGCCAGCAATGCTTCAGATTAGGTGATGTACTTGGCAAACAAACTAGCACAGGAACACCAAAACCAGCACACCAATCCTTTTATCAATGCAAAAATGTAATGTAGCTTAGTATTACAAATAGTGCATTCATGAATAGTTATAAAGCTGTGCAAACACCACAAAAACATGTGAAAGAAACAAAAAATGGATGCACCTCAGACCAAAGCCCTGTAACCCTGGCACCTTGAGGGCAGACCTGCTTCCTCAGGGGGCGTGTGGAGCACCTATCAGGCAGTACAGTGGTGGCCAGTGATTGGTACAGACAACAGGAAAGGTATGCTATGTCCCTTGGTTTTTACATTGAACATAACATATAAGACTTAATAAGATTACTTTTGGAAACACAAAAATGTCTAGTATAAGTGGCTGTCTGTCTTATCAGTGGATGTTATAACTCTGTAGTGAAAAACAGGTACTGTAAGGTCATGTTTGAGATGATCTAACATTTGGCAGACAGACAGAGAGAGAGAGACGGAGAGAGAGAGTGGGTTTGTTTCAATATAGAACACCAAGTCTTGGAAGAAGTACTGAGGAGATGGCAAAAATATGGTAGAAGGCTTCCTGCTAGTACAGACAGATGCTCTAATATTTAAAATAACAATCCTATCTGATTGTGAAGCTATCAAGGGTAGAGATGTGAAGGGTTGCAGAAAGTCAAGAGTCTGGGCACTGTGACGAAGAGAATGGTGACAGTTTGTTTTTGCATTAAGTGTATGATTGTTTGATACACTCCAGTGTTTGATCATGCTAAAATTATTTTGATAAGTCTGAAAGCAAGTGACAAGTTCAGTAGAAACAAGACTTGTGGAAAAAAATGACTGTGTTGCCTGCATACAGGTATGAGTAGACACAGGTGGAAGGAGGTACAGTATTTTAAAGAGGAATATAGCTGTGGCGGGCCCCTCAAAGACTGAAAACCTGTAAAAGCAATTTCAAATGATGTACTGGGCATGTCTGTAGCTATTAACATTCAGGAGATATCCCTGTCATAATCTTTCCTGTCTAACTCTTGAGGGCAACTATTTCATGGAACCTAGAGATACAGTACAAAGTAATGTCATGATTGAATAAGTTGTGTTTAATAACATATCTCCTGCCCAACTGTGATATCATATTCTGTCTCAAATCATTAACTGGCTCAGGAAAGATTTAGACAGAGGCCTGGATATTCAGACTGCACCAGGCAGTGGTGCAAGCCTGGGTGCAGCGCAACTTGGCTGCGCAGGGTCATTGACAGGGTGATATTCAATGGAGCTGCACCATGGCACAACATTGCTGAATATTGCACCCTGGCCACCCACAGGGTGCATGGCGCAGTAGCACTGCGCCAGTGCAAGTGGCCAGAGTGGAGCAGGGGGATGTGCTATCGCAAGTTCTGTTGCGCTAGGCGCAACAACCGTGATATTCAAAAGTGCACATGCGAATGGAGTCATAATGCATGCAAGATGCAAATGGGGCCATTTGCATGTCATTATGGCCCCATTTTCATGCAGGTGCGCCGATCCCCGGCGACTTGCACCTGGCGCCCTGCTAGGCTGCAGAAATCGGGGACCAACTGCCCCCGCACATCACGGCAAAGTGCTCCACTGCCTGATCATGGGCATATGTAGAATATAATAAATGTCCAGTATCCCTGGTGGTCCAGTGGACCGCTTGCAGCCTGATCGTGGGTATATGTAGAACATAATACTCATCCAATATCCCTAGTGGTCCAGTGGACCACTCGCAGCCTGATAGCAGGCGTCAGTAGAAAATAATGCCACCCCAAAACAAGCCTGGTGGACTTGAAGTACCCCCCTCCCATTCACATATCTGGATTGTGTATTACGGTACGGGCTGCACACCCATTGTCTCACGCTGTGGAGCAATGGGCGTATAGCCCTACCGTACAGTGTCAGTTGGCGGGCAGCGGGGCGGCAAGTGGGTGGTGAGCTGCTGCCCGCCACTGACTGGGGGGAGCGGGGCAGTGCGGCTCAGTGGGCAGGTAGGGAGGGGGTATGGCTAGTCCATCAGGGCTGTTTTGGTGTAGCATTATTTTCTACTGATGCCCGCGATCGGGCTGTGAGCGGTCCACTGGACCACCAGGGATATTGGATGAGTATTATGTTCTACATATGCCTGCGATTGGGCTGCAAGCATTCCACTGGACCACTGGGGATATAGGATCATCCTTTCTACATATGCCCGGTGATCGGGCATGGGGGGTCCTGCCATGAAGGTGCAGCCAGAGGCTGGTACACCATTATGCGGCAGCCGCCGTGATTACGCCTCTGCAATACAGCAGCTCACCTGTGGGTTGCCAGCTGTTGTTCCTTTTTTTTTTTTCGGCTCACCTGTGTGCAGCACAGGTAGGGGTTGTGCATGCATGGGCTCAGCACATCCCGGACTCAATATTGGGATGTGCGGGGTATGCATGGGCACGCCTCCCCCACCTGTGCCGCATATATTACTGATGTGCTCCGGCACATTGGGATTTGTGCCAGGCTCAATCCCCATTTGAATATTGCACCAGGGCACATCAGGGGGTTGCGCATGGCACAACAGTGTTGTGCCATACGCAACCATTCTGAATATCTGGGCCAGTGGATACAATCAATTGAGACCAATACCTTGTTTTAGACTTTTATGGTCATTCAGACTATGGGTGACTCCGAACACCTATAATCCAGTTTAAGAAGATAGCAAACAGATTGTACTCTTGCATATAGTGTAGGGAACACCAGTTTCAATTTGGAGGCACTCAAGTCACCTCGGTGCACAGCCAGTTTGTGACTGGTTGGGAAGGACCAGAACCAGATAATCATAATTTAGTGTGCCAAAAGCTTTAGACAAATCTACAATGATGGCAACTTTGAGCTGGCTCTTGATTGCATCTTTGTGGATACAGTGTGAGCCTCAGCATGGTAGTGATGAACAGAGTGGTTTACCCTGCACCAGACTGGAAAGGACTAAAGACAGTGATGGCTTTAGGTAAGTTGTAAACTGAGCTTGTACCAGGTGCACCAATTACTTGGCTACAGCAGGGAGATACAGTGGTCATTACAAGCCCAGGGAGCATCACCCAAGGAAAATTACAGAGCTGGTGGTGCTTCACATTAGGCTGCGTGCTTGATAAACAAAGAAGCACAGGAACACAAAAGTCAGCACACCAATCTGTTTGTTAAATTCAAAAATGTAATGCAGCTTAGTATTACAAATAGTATCTATAAATGGTTATAACACACTACAAATATCACAAAGAATGTGCAATAAAAGAACATTGACGCACGTCACACCAAACTCTCATAACCTGGGTGCCTAAAAAGCAGATCTGCTTCCTCAGGGGCATGCTGAACACCTAGCAGCCAGTAACACAATGGCCAGTGTCCGGTATGGATGCAGGAAAGGGGTGATATTTCCCTCAGTTTTTACACTGGACATCAAATAAGATGACTTTTGGAAGCAAAAAACATGACTGTTATAAGTGACTGTCTGTCTTATTTCTAGATATTATAACTCTGTAGTGAAAAACAGATACCGTAAAGTCACGTTTGAGGTTATCTAACATTTGACACAGGGAGAGAAACAGAGAGAAAGAGGATTTGTTTCAATATAGAACACCAAGTCTTGGGAGGAGTACTGAGTAGATGGCAACAATGTAATAAGAAATGTCTTCATGCTAGTCCAGCTGTGGTGACTGGACTTAGGAGGGGGGTTCATCTCTTCTGGTCAAGGAGAGGCAGGCATAACGGTTGCAGGTACAAACAGATAGCTTTTTATTGCAACAGCCACTTGTTGCACTGGAAAAATAAGGGGTTATGTGATTACAATATACAAGGCAAAGCACTACAGTGATTGTCATGCACATGACAATATTAGTGATGGAAGGCAACTATACAGGTCAAAATGCAGCGAATGTAGGGATGAACGGTTATCTGTATCCGTAGATAGATTGATCTATCAATAAGCAATATATCTCTAATAGGCTCACCTAGTGCCTTACATCTGCAGATGTCAATAGTAATAGCTTTACCAGTGCCTAACCACCTTGGCCAATGATAATTAGAAATGCACCAGTTTACAGTATGACAGTCAAGTAGGAGGAGCAGTGTTTTCAGTGTAGAGCAGTTGGTGACTGTCACAACCCCACTCAGCATGTCAGGCCCTCTGCTCCCACAGTGCCAACCTCTGAGCACAGTATTGTGAACAAGGTAACAGAACAGGGTAATCCTCCTGTCTGTTTTGTGGGTCCAAATCACCTTTGGTCTCAAGTTCTGGGGGGATGCAAAGTGTGAACCTTGTGCTAGTGTACTCAAATGTACAGGCTCAGATAATTCCACTTTTCTGGGAAATGCCATATATCTTTCGCCTACGGGCACCTAACCAGGTATATAAAATAAACCCTAAAAACTCTATGAAAGACCTTAGGAAAATTCTTACCTTTTCCCAGTTTGGTATTACCGGGAAGCTTATGAACAGTGTCAAGCTTAACCCTCTGTACTTCACTTGTAAAAGAAATAATTTCAAAGACACACCAGGTAGTCTCTTTTAAAATAAGAGGTTTACTAAGAAAATGGATAAAAATATGTAAAATGTAAATACAGAACAATATATCACACAGCATGCAATCACTTTAAAGAACAAGGTTTAAAGTGCAATTTCCTACCAAAATACAGTTAGATGTTTCTATCTAATGCATACCTTCTTACAGTGCTTTAGGTAGCTGTTGTTTCAATAGAGCCCAAACAGGAATGTGTCTAAAGATCAGCCACAGCATAGTTAAAAACTGTCTTTGAACCTGCCTCTTCCATGATGTCACCTAGCTCCTCCCTGTTTATTAAAAATTATACAGCCAGGATGTCTTATCACTCAGGAGGTATTTTAAATAGGTGACATCAGCAAAAACTCATTTCTCAGTATGACTTCTTAATTAAGTCTTTCCTTTGATCTAGTGTGGTTTCCTGCTTCCCAAGACATCACAGGAATTTTACAGCTCTGCAGTTGTCTCACTTAGCTGTCATATAGCTTTCTAACACCAGCTGAAATTAACTGTTCTTCCTTTGAAGACGTCATAAAATGGATACTTTAGTTTCTGGCTTCAAGACAACACAGATCATAACCACTGCTATAAAATGCGACTTGGAAGTTAATCACATTACAGAGATCTGCTGTTTAACATATTCTGTCATTTAGAACTGAAACCTGGGGGGGGTCATCCCAGGAGCACAGGATGTCTCATGAGAGACACTCAATAACACATTTTCATATTACAAAACTCACAGAGTGATCAGAACCAGCTGGCCAAGTGTCACAGTGGCTAGCTAGTGTGAATGGTTAGTACAGTACCTTAGTGACCAACTGGTCTTGTTGGCCAGCAGGAAAACTGAGAACAACAAGATGGAGAAGATGAAGGGGATGACAAAGATGAAAGATGAAGACTGGTCCAGAAGCTGAAGAAGCAGGTGGTGAAAGGATGGAGTTTGGTCAAGGCGGTGTCCTTCTGCTGCAATGGAGGTGTCTCTGGAAGGCCACTGATGAGTTGCCACCCAGCCAAAGAAGGGAGCTATAACCACCTAGAAGAAGCAAAATAAAAACAGGGTAACTTTCTATTCACGTACTGCGGTAGGAACCTCACTACTGTGAGCCGGAGTGGCTCCTAGGCTTGTTATACGGGGGAAACTTATTTCTACAATGACTGCTGCAGTCTTTGTCATCTTCAGGGGTCATTGGCAGGCTGGGCGGAAGGCACTAGAAGGTTGCCCAGATGAAGGAAAGGTACCTCCTAGACTCAGGGTGCAGGCAGTTGCAGTCTGTTGTAGGGCAAATAAATCACGAGATGGGGCTACCACAGCTGGGCAGTCTGTCCACTCCCCCATGGCAACAGCTCAGGCTGGGGGAGGAAAGATAACTGAGATAGCCGAACACAGTTGGTGATGGGGCAGGCAGTTCAAGCCCCATGGCAGAACAGTTTAGGAAAAAACTGGTGGAGAGATGCAGGGCAAATAGATGACCTTGGTGGGAGTAGGGAAGGCAGTTCAAGCCCTGAAGAACTTTATCTTAGGCCCTGAAGCAAACAGTCTAGCATTCAGGTTCAATAGCATCCCATGGTGCAGTCCGGGGAAAACACTGCAATTGGCAACTACAGCAACAATAATTACTTTTTCATTTTACCAGGTACTGGGTTCACCTATGGCCAGGGTCTGGGTGGCAGGCAGCATAGCATAAGCCTGGCCATTCCCTCAGTCTGTAGGTCACGCTCACTGTCAGTAAGCAGTACAAAAAAAATGGGATAGCCAATAGTGTGTGGTCAGGGTTCCCAGAGAAGGGGCTAGGGCTTCTGGGTTGGCTTTTCAGAATGGTGCTCTGGCCCTTTAAATCCCTCAGGGAATCCTTTTTCATCGTGTGGCATCCTCAAAGGGGTTTACTTAGGCCCACTCCCTCCTTTTGCCTATGTATAAGGGGGTGGCCGCTGGGCTGTAGTGTACCCAGGCTTAGCTCTGCCCATTATGAACACCCACGCTTGGGCTGCAGGTTTATTGTGCAGGACCATTAACTCTGGCCCCACCCCAAACCCTTGGCACAACTGCACTCCTGGGTGCCCTTCCCTTTTCAACTACTGCTGGGGTGTTGACTTGGTATCAACATCAGATATCTTGGAGCTCATGCTCTGCGGTGCCCCTTCTTTTTTTTTATCAGTGGGTACTCTGCCCACTTGCTCCTGTTTTTCCCTCTGGAGCATCTTCACTAATCAATAAAATAAATTCTGGGCTTGCAGACCACTCACTGCTTGGCCCAGGTCCTCTGCTCTCTTTCCAATTGGTGGTGATGTTTGAGATAAGGGTCAGGGAGCCAGGCTCTCACCCAATGTCTTGTTTTCCCCTAAACAGCTGTGGGGTGGAACCCTACTGGTCCGGGTGCTGATTTTCACCCAGACGCACCTTGTTGCCGCACTTTGCAGTCTACCACACTAGAGTTTCTCCCCTTCGCCTGTTCAGCATGGTGCTGACTATGGAAGGGGCAAGACAGAGCAAGCGGATGCCCCACAGAGCATTAGAGACTCCACGCTCCTAAGCGGGGCCGGGGGTGAACTCAGCAACTGAACTGGGAACCAGACACGGCTGCACGAGTGGCGATGAGCCACTGGGACTGAGGGCATCAGTAAGGAAAACACACAAGGGGACCCCCACCAAAGGTACCAAAATAAATAAATAAAATAAAAAAAAGCAAAGGGCATCAAATGCAGCCGTGGGCACGGAGGGACATCTGAACTCGTGGCAGGCACATAAGGCCAGACAGGGAGGGGGGAAGAGCAGGTGGGATCCAGCCTCTAAGGAAAACAAAAGGGGATAACCCAAAATATGGCAGATAACTACTCTAACTCTACGCCAAGCCAGCTGAGCTGGACAGGGAGACAACTTGGCCTGAGCGGCTGGTGCAAAGGGCAACCCATGGAGGGCAGTCCCACATGGCTACACCCAAGGCCTATACAAAAAAAAAAAAGCAAAACCTTAGATAGCACACTGGGGAGAAGGACAGGGGAACTGCAATAGCAGCCCCAGGCAGGGTACACTTCTAGGCACCCAGATACAGGACACCCTAGAAAACCCCAACCCACAACTGCACACCTAGGGAGCAGAGAATGAAAGGGAGCTCACCCTATGGCCCTGGCTGCCAGGAGGACAGCCAGAGCCCTCCAGGCTAGAGAATGACTGCTGCTGGAGACCCCCGAGGACCCCTGCCTACAGTGGAGCAGCCACCAAGGAGCTACAGCCCCAAGCTTCAGGCAAGCCTCTAGGCATCTATACTCCTGTGCTCTCCACTCTTAGCCACTCAGTCCCAAACTGCCCTCCGTCTAGCATGGGAGATCCTTTTCCAGTCTAGAGGTGGACCTGGCTTCTGGCCAGGTGATTGGATCCCTGGGGCTGGGAGCAGCCCCTCTGGCTGATTTATAGCCCCCTTTGGGCATTGGCCAGAGACTTTGCCTGGACCAGACAAAAGCTCCAACATGCAAAGGCTCAGGGAAGGGAGGAGGGAGAGGGGGATAGGGACAGGAAGTGGTCAGCCAGCTAGCTTGGTCAGGAGCCAACTGGCTGAGGATGGGATGGGTGGGGTAACCCTTTCCCTCCCTGAGGTTTTTCCTGATGTGCCTACTGGCAACCTTTGGGGATACTACACAGCCAGATGTTGTACTACTTAAAACGACAATCCTATCTGATTGTCAAGCTATCAAGGGTAGAGATGTGAGGGGTTGCAAAAAGCCAGGAGCCTGATCTTTATGCTGAAGAGAATGGTGACAGTTTGTTTTTGCATTAAGTGTAAAGTTGTTTGATAGAAACCAGTGTTTGACCATGTTAAAATCATTTTGAAAGCAAGTGACAAGTTCAATAGCAACAAGATGTGGAAAAAATGACTATGCTGCCAGCATGCAAGAATGAGCGGATGCAGGTGGAAGGAAGGTCTTTTTAAAGCAGAATGTAGGTGTGCAGGGTCCCTCAAAGACTGAACGTGTAAAAGCAATTTTAGCTGAAGGGCCAGGCTTATCTATAGGTATTAACAGTCAAGAGATATTCCTGTCTCAATCTTTCCAATCTTAAATCAAAGGAGCAACCATTTTAAGGAACCTTGAGATAAAGTATAACATAATATCTTGGTTGCACAAGCTGTGTTTAATAACATACAGCTTACCCAACTGTGATATCATGTTCTGTCTCAAGATTCCAATAACTGGTCAGAAAAGATTTAGACAGCAGTGTCTCTGGACTGCTGATACCTACAAGTAAGAACAATGCCTCATTTAAAATATACTTCCATGGCTCTTCAGACTATCAGGGACTGCTGAACACCTGTTATCCTCTTTAAGAAGCAAGCAAATGGACTGTGCCCCTGTATAGAATGTGGCAGACCCAACTCTACAGTTTGAACCTCAGCTTGGCATTGAACAGAGAATGGTTTGCCCTGAAACCAGACTGGAAAGAACTGAGGAAGTGATAGCTTTAGGTAGGCTTTAAGTTGGACTTGTACCACGTACCAGCAGTATCTTGGCTGGAGCAAGGAGATATGGTGGTCAGTACCAGGGTAGAGAGCATCACTTGGTTTGTGAAGAGGAATGATGTTTGCAAGCTTCTAGTCATGAGTCACTGAGATGGTATGGAGGGAAAGATGCATAATTTCAACAATGGGAGAGACCATGTTTTGGGGGGTGAATTTCTGTGCAGGAAGAGGTAAAGTAATTTGGGGTTACTACTACTTGAACCAAGGGAAAGTAGGGATACCAGTATTTGGGACGTGGACATTGCCAAGAAGTGAAAAGGAAGATATGAAGAATGTGAACTATGAGGTAATTGGTAAGGGTGGAAGAAAATGAGAAGGATAGGAGGGCATTTGCAAAGCTGATGAAATGCTCATTTAAAAGAACAGCTAGCCCTATGGGTTCAGAGATGGTGAATAATATAACTCCATACGTATAGCTGAAAATGAAATACAATTGAGAAGCTTATGTCTTGCCACAGGGCACAAAGGTGCACGGAACGTTTTGGCAAGTTGCCATGCAGTTTTCTAACTGCATTATTATTGTTATTGATATTCTTTGCTTCTTGATATGCCTTACATTCATTTCATATGAACTTGCCACCAGAAAAAGACCTTACGGTCTATCAAGTCTGATCAAGTGTGCAGCACCCAGTTTAGCAAACTGCTGCTGTCCCCCCTCCTCCTTCCCGTTTCACCCTGACCTTCCCCTTGACTGTCCCAGCCCCTCTTGAAGCTACCCACTGTTTTTAATGCTACCAATTCCTCAGGCAGTGCATTCCACCCTATAACCACTCTTTCGGTGAAATAGTTTTCCCTCCTGAAACTTCAGCCCTCCAGCTTCAGGCTGTGCCCTCTGGTTTCTCTCCCACTTTTCAGCCTAAACAAACCCTCAGTGCTAATCCTGTTAGCACTGATGGTTTATCAGTGTCTGTGTCTTTAACACATTTCAGCATGTACTACCCTCATTTCAGTATGCACTTTAGCTGTTTTGATGTGTTGGTATGTGTTCTACATATTTCAATATGCTATACTCATTTTATTACACATTATACTCCTCCAGATATGTGCTTCACAAAGTTTAGTATATACAGTATTACATTTATTTTAACATGTGCTATACATATTTTAATGTGTGTTGAATCCATTTTGGTATAAGTTCTGCCCATTTTGGTATGTGTTACACTCGCATCAGCATTTTACAGTGTATTCTTACGTGTTGTACTCATTTCAGCATACCTCACACTTGTTTCATCATGTGTTATGACAATTTTGGTGTCATATTCTTATCATAATGTATTATATTCCATCATACCCATTTCAGTATGTCATATTCATTTTGGTATGTCTCATATTCAAAATGCAGTAATTTAGAATTGAATGGATTCCCATAAGTACTCTAATTCTGTATGAGGCACTTCAACGTTGTATTTGCTACATTTTGATACACGGGCTGGATTTTCAAAAGGTGGCATAAGGTTTTCGTCAAGCCCTGTACCACCACACTTAGGTTTTGGCAATGCATCAAACCCCATCACTGCAACTGTGCCCAATTTTACAATCTCGGACACAGTTGCGACAGTTTCTATGACTTACAGCAGATTGCGCCACATATCTGGTGCAAACTCAATGAAGAAGATCCTCGGGATTGCCACAGGCTAAATCACAAAATGTTGATCTAGCTCATGGTAATTGCTGCACGGGATAGAATATCCCGACTGCCGTCGGGAGAATGCCGCAAGCTCCATGCACCTCATATACGGTGCAACCTCGGCTTGAGGAATTCACAATCTTTAGAAAATCCTGCCCAATGTATGTCACATAAGTTTTGGAAAACAAAGTACATTTCATATTCATTTCAAGCATATCTGTTACTGATTTCAATATATGACATATTCTTTTCTGTATGTGGTATACTCTTTTCAGCTGTGGCATATGAATTTCAAAGTGCAACATGAACATTTTAGTACATAACATTTTCATCTCTGTGCTTATTGCCATTTAGGTATAAGATATATTCATTTCAGTGTGTATCAGACAAACATTTTAATATATGTAATTTTATTTTCAGAACTTCATAACTATTTTATGTATTTAGTATACATTTTATCAGGACTTTTAGTACATTAAATAAATATAATCTACAATTCACTGTGTCATATTCATTTTGGTGTACTGTACATCATAATAATTTAAGTATCTTAATGATTTTGGTATATCCGATAACCATTTGTTATGAGTCTTATCCATTTCATTATGTGTTATAGGCAAGGCAAGGAAAATTTTATTTTTCGGGCTCTGGGCGCCATACAGTCACATACAAACAATTAAGACACCATAAAATAACATTCAATAAATACTTAAAAACACGTTAAAATGAAGGTTCAAGATCAGCATTTAAACAGAGGACCCCCAATAAATCTGAAAAGGCTGATTCTTCCTGACTGCAATACTGTGTCTGGGGCCGGCCCGGTGGCACTGAGAGTTGAGGTGCTGGATGCCACTCCTCACACCACACTGGTGACCCGGGTTCGGATGAGAGCCTGGGCCACCATGGGTTGGCAGGGGAGGGATAGGATGGGGCATCTGTGGACTGCTCTCCTATACCGTGGAGGGATCCAGGGTCCCATAGCTCTGTAGCGGCCCCTCCTGATGACCGGGGGTGCTACTAGAGTGGTGTAGCAAGGGGGGGGGCGGAGTGCAGCAGATGTCAGCTACATGCCTAGACATCATTGCACCCCAGCACTCTGCAAGGAGGAAAATTGAACATGGGCTCTGGTCAAGCAGCATGAGCTTCTGACCCCTGCTGCCTGACCCAAATGACGCCTCCCCATCCGGATCCTGCTCTGGTGGGTTGAGCTGGGTAGCTGCTCACCACCCTGCCATGGGGGGAAATCTGTAGGGATAATGAGGAGGATGGCCTGATGTCTGGTGTCAGGGCTAGGAGGTCAGTGGGGATGTCAATGCCGACTGGAGTTCCAGGGGGAGAAAATATCAATAAAAAAAAAATCAATAAAAAAAAAAAATACTGTGTCTGGGAATGCCCAGCTAAATAGATAGGTTTTAAGGTGGGCTTTAGATGCCTCAACTGAAGGGGCATCCCTTACTGATAGAGGAAGCAAATTCCACAGGATGTGGCTGGTGACATTAAAAGCTCTGTCACCAGCAGTTTTCAACCTTGTTCTGGAAATTGCAAGGAGGCCCCTCTAGGAGGATCAAAGAGACCGGACCAGGGCAGCGGATGTTAGAAGGTCCAACAGGTAGCCAGGGCCCAGTCCATGTTGGCCTTAAAAGTGAGCAAGCCTACCTTAAAGAGCATCCTCCATCGAACAGGCAGCCAGTGCAGTTCACGCAGCACCGGGGTGACGTGACAGTATTTAGGCTGTCCCATCAACAGCCTGGCAGCTGTATATTGCACCAGCTGCAGTCAATAGAGGGTACCTCCAGAGACCCTGAGGTACAGCACATTACAGTAGTAGAGCCTAGATGTCATGAAAGCATGTACCAAGGTGGGGAGGTCCATGAGCACAACCAGGTGTTTGATCCTAGCAATGTTCCTCAGATGGAAAAACTAGCACTGACAATGGATGACACCTTATATTCAACTATCAGTCCATTGTCCAAAACAATGCCAAGATTGCACACCGTGAAGGAGGCCTTCAATGGGACAGACCCCAGAACTAATCCAGTATCTGCCTCAGAGGCCATCCTACCATGCCTCCTGCTCGACTCTACCACCAGTACCTCCATCTCATCAGGGTTCAGTCACATCCAGCTAGAGGCCATCCAGTCATTAATCTTGGCCAGGCAGTTGTTCAGTACTTCCGCCGCATTGGATGTCCCAGGGCCAAAGGATAAGTACAGCTGAGTATCATTGGCATAACAATGAAACTCCAAGCTGTACTTCCTAATGATCCCACCCAGGGGTAGCATATACATGGCAAGCAACATTGGTGACAAGATTGAGCCCTGAGGTACTCCACAAGACAGAAGGCTGTGGGAGGAGGAGAAATTCCCCATCACCACCTTTTGCCTCCTGTTTGTTAGATAGGACTCAAACCAGCAGATGACAGTGCCAGTGAGTCCACAAAATTCCTTCAGGCGGTTAAGCAACACACAATGGTCCACAGTGTCAAAAGCTGAGGAGAGATCAAGGAGAATGAGAACTGTCCCCTCTTCTCGGTCTCTCGCCCTGAGGAAATCATTATGCACCCGAACTAATGCAGTTTCTATACAATGTCCTGCATGAAATCCAGACTGGAGCAGCTCATAGATATCAAATGACATGAGGTGTTCTCCCAGTTGCTGCGCCACAATCTTCTCAACAACCTTTCCCAGAAATAGCAGGTTGGAGACAGGTCGGTAATTCGTCTTGATGTCAGGGTCCAGCAATGGTTTCTTCAGAAGGGGTCTCACCAGTGCCTCCTTCATGACATCTTGGAAGACCACCTCCAACAAGGAGGACAATCAAGGTGAACACTGGGCCAGCAGTGATAACACATCCCATTAAGTAACGAGTCTGCACTGGATCCAGTTCACAATATGTGTGCTTCAGCCTCAAGGTCACCTCAATGACTTCAGCCACCTCCACTGGTTTAAACTCTCCCCAACCAGGCGGAGCGCCACGTTTACAATCGGGGTGACCACTGTCAGCCATACTATGGCTCACTGGTGGAATTCCCTGCCTGATGGCGGACACCCCATCCGAGATGAACCAAGCAAACTCATTGCATAAAGCCTCAGAAAATGCTTTTTGGCTGTAGACAAGCCGGGTGTAACAGCCTGTTCGGGTCTTCACGGCAGCAGTCTCCCTGGACAGGAACACTGCCTTCTTATGGTTGATTGCCCCCTGGTACACCACAGTGTGTATGCAGGGCCAGTCTCTTCGCCTCCAGCCCAGTCCTCTGCCAGCAGCACTCCAACCTCCGACACTTCAATGCCTTGAGCTTCCCATCAAACCACGGGGACCTCAAGTGAGAGGATCTGCGTTGTACACAGGCAAGGGAGTCGAGTGCCCCAGCCATCAACCTATTATAGGTGGCGATTGCTTCACCCACCCCCCATGCATACACTGCCCACACTAGATAGGTCCACTACCACCAGAAAACCCTCCAAGGTCAAACCCCTCAAAGGGCAGCAGCTTGCCATCTCTGCAGGGGGAGGGATCTAGGAAGGGCCCTGAGCAAGCACTCCACCATGCAATGATCAGACCAAGCAACCCAATCAGTCTTGATGTTATCACTCTCAAGCCGCAGCGAGGAGACCAAGTCCAACATGACCACCCTGGAGCATCATGGTAGTAACCACTTGTGACAGGCCCAGAGATGTCATCGTCTGATGGAAGTGGTAACCCAACCTAGATGACTCGTTGTCAGCCCAAACATTGAAGTCCCCCAGGACCAAACACCTGGGGCCCTCCAACGTTTCACCGATGATGAAATCAGCTACTTCCTGCAGGAATTCTCCTGCCATCCCAGGTAAGCGGTAAATCAGGAGAATCCTGCAACCTGCACCCAAAGCACCACAGAAGGCCACACATTCAAAAGAACTCTGTGTTCTCAGTGGGTACACAGTGACGTGTAGCTCAGCTTTAAAACAGATGGCTACACCTCCACCCCTGAGTTCCACTCTGGGGCAGTGCACAGTGGAGTACCCAGGGGGTAGTGTGAGTTTCTTTTATTGATTTTGGTATGTGTTATAGGCATTATAATATTTTCTTATCCATTTTTGTATGTGTCATATTCAATTCTTTATGGGGCATATCGATTTCAGTATGTTTCATATTCATATTAGCATGTGTCAGACCCATTGTGTTGTGTTTCATGTGCACTTCAGTATAGGTCATATCCATTTCAGCCTATGTCATAATTATTTCAGTATGTGCCATAACCATTTTGGTACGTCATAATTATTTCAGTATGTGTCACGCCCATTTAGTGTGGCCCATTTCCATTTTAGTATGTGACATACACACTTTGGCATGTGTCATAATTATTTCAGTGTGTGCCATACTCATTTTGGTGTGTGTCATACCAACTTTGGTATGTGTCAAACATTTTAGTGTTTTTCATGCCCATTTCAGTGTGTGTCATACCGACTTTGGTATGTGTCATACATTTCAGTGCTTTTCATGCCCCTTTCAATGTGTACCACACCCATTCTGGTACATGTCATACCCATTTTGGTATTTGCCATATCCATTTAAATATGTGCTGTATTCATTTTGGCTTGTGCCATAATTATTTCAATACATGTCACATTCATTTCATATTTTGTCACACCATTTCACCATGTGTCATATCTGTTTCAATATGGGTTATATCCATTTAGCTATGTGTCATAATTATTTCAGTGTGTGTCATACCCATGTTGGAATGTGTCATATCCATTTTAGTTTGTGTCATTCCCATCTTGGTGTGTCATACCTATTTAGCTATGTGTCATATTCATTTCAATATACAGTGGTCATATTTATTTTGGCATGTGTCAATATATTATTCAGCATGTGCCATAACATTTTTTGTGTGCGTCATATCGATTTCAGTTTGTGTCAAACCCATTTTGGTGTGTGTCATACCCATTTCACTATGTCGTAACATTTTTCTTTTGTGTCATAACCATGTCAGTACAAGTCATATCCATTTCAATATTTGTCATAGTTATTAATTTAGTTATCATACCAGTATGTTGTATCCATTTTAGTATGTGCCATACCTGTTTTGGTGTGTGTCATAAACATTGCAGTGTGTGTCATATCGATTTTGGTGTGTGTAAAACATTTCAATATTTTTCATGGCCATTTCATTATGTATCACACCCATTCTGGTACATGCCATATCCATTTTGGTATTTGCCATTTCCATTTCAACATTTGTTGCATCCATTTTGGCTTGTGCCATAATTATTTCAATAGGTGTCATATTCATTTCATATTTTATCATACCATTTCACCTTTTTCTTATGTGTCATAACCATTTCAGTATAAGTCATAGTTATTAATTTAGTTATATCCATTTCAGTATATCATATCCATTTCAGTTTGTGTCATGCCCATTTTGGTGTGTGTTATATCCTTTTTGATATGTGTAATATGTATTTCAGTATGCATCTTACCTGTTTCAGCATGTGTCCTAGACATTTCAGTATATGTCATACTTATTTAAGTAAGTGTTGTTTCTATTTTGGTGTGTGTGTCAGAGCCAGTTTCGTACGTGCCATACTCATTATGGTACATGTCATACCCATTTCAGAATGTATCATACCTATTTTGGTGTGTGATATACTCATTTCCATGTCTGTCATTGTCTTAATATAGCAACATAGAATTTGACAGCAGATAAAGACTGCTTGGCTCACCTAGTCTGCCCATTCTCCCTACAGGTTTCATGTACCACAGATCCTAAATGATCTGTGGCTTACCCTCTCTTTCCTATCGCTAGAGTTCAACATTGTTAAAAGTTCTGTACAGACATACATCTAGCGGGCAGCGTACTTTTGGATGAACTGCATCTATGGTTTGGAACAGTATACCCTCTTAAATTAGAAGTATAAGAAGTTATGATTTATTTGCAAAATCCATAAAATCGCATTTTAGAATCTTGAGTAGTTGTGATTGCCTTTTAAAATGAATGTCTTATTCAATGACATGAAATGTTCATTCCTATTAATGTTTTATTGTTTGTTGTATTTTGTAATTGTGTGACGTGTGTGATACTGTGTAATTTGTGTATGTAATTATATTTTTTTATGAACCACGGTTCACACCTGTAAAAGAGATTGTATCCTAATATATTAACCTGTATACAAATCAAATCAAATGTCTGTCCCATGCATTTTTCAATTTCCCTACCGTTTCTGCCCCCACAACTTCTGCTAGGAGGCTGTCCATAGATCCACCACCCTTTCTGTGAAAAAATACTTTCTCACATTACCCCTAAGTCTACCCCTTCTATTTTCATATCGTGGCCCCTTGTTCTTGAACTTCTTTTTTTTGTTTTTTGGAAGATGCTACCCTTTAGTACCTTGTTTATACCAATGAGGTATTTGAAAGTCTCTATCATATCCCCCCTCTCTTCTCTACCCCAGGGAATACATGCTGAGATCCTCCTGTCTCCTCTCATATCACTTTTGGTGCAGCCCCTGTACCATTTTTGTCACCCTTTTGTGAACCACTTCTACTCTATGTCCTTTGAGCGTGAGCAGACGATTTGCCACCGGACAGCGCGTTGAGGACTAGATGTAGCGGATTTATGGTCATGCGGTAAAAAAGTTGCCAGTCAAGCAGTCGAAAGTTAAATAAGTCACTGGATATAAAGGGCGAACTGTATACTGCGAATAACGGACAAAAAGTCGAAACAATAAGTAGATTTACTTTATTCAATGTTCTAAAATTCTGTAGCAATAGCAAATTTATTTCGGTAACAGTATTACTAAAGTACTAAATACAGCTGTGCAAATGTAGCAAATAATAGTAGTCTCTAGTGCAAATGATGCTGTACAAGTAAGCAACCATAAGTAAGTAGATGATGTGCAAATTAAGCAAGTCTGTGCAAATTAAGCAAGTCTGTGCAAATTAAGCAAGTCTGTGCAAGTAAGCTATCATGTAAGTGCAAATCATGCAAGTAAGCTGTCATAATGCTAAATTATACTATATTAATCTCTATGACCATTGCAATATCTCGTAGATATTGCAGCTTGGTTTGGTATTTAAAATCTTCACAAATAGTGTGGAACACCTTATTTACACGTTGATATTTTACTTGCTTTTTAGGAATCTGCTGTCCCAATTCCACCTGCCTTTTTAGTAGGGACACAGCATGCTGTTTCTGTCGCAGTTTTCTTGTGAGCTTGGCGCGCGTGGGGTGTGCAACTGAAACAGTACGTGAAAATGCTCTGTGCCAAGCCTCAAGACCGTTATTGCTTCGAGGCAAATTTGCAATAACTCGCTCATACTGGTTCCAGAATTTTATTGGGAACCGAGGCAGATGACGCTTTTTTTTATTTCTGGTTAAGTGTCCAATATAGGTATCCTCAAAATAATCCATGAAGCACTGTACATCTTCAAAGTCTATTTCATCTTGCAACATTTCAAAGACCGCTTCTACTCGCTCTTCGGGCACAAATGCAAGTGCCAGAATACAGCGCACCTTATGGGCGAAAGTCTTGTCATGTGTGTACTGGCTCTGCATCCCCTCCTGCTGTACTCACCTCCACGTAGCTTGCTCTAAGTGGAAATTTCAGCCTACAAGCTCTGCATTTGGGATCATTTCTTTTAAAATGTTGACAGCTGCCATTTCAAAGTTTGTCATTACTGTCATGACATTGCTTGCAGTTAGTTTAGCACCAAGGACGTCTTCCAAGTTCTGAAAGAACTTTCTGTATACACTCTCACTTTGCCCAGGTAGAAGAGCGTACACACAGGGTCTGTTGACACTATTGACTAGTGCATGAATAGTGTACAACTGATCAACATCTCTTGGTGCAACCTCAAATGTCCCATCGCAGAACCGGTGCTTTGCCTGTTTAAGTACTGCAAGATCAGAGTCACTGGCAAATATAAGCATTTCTTCATCATTAACTCTTAGAAAGGGTTCCCCACTTACTGTGAGTTCATACTGCTACACATCAATATCATTGTGCCCTCCGTACTGCCATTGTCTGTGAACATCTCTCCGCAGTGTCTCTTGCGAGGGCAGTAGGTGTGCATGGGTGACAGAAACCTGTTACAGCCCCTGGTGAACAACATTTCTGGTTGGCTCCTCTGACTGAGCAGCATGCTGTTTCATGACAGCTCGAGCTGCTAACACCTCTACTCATCCATGTATGGGTGCATGATTGTGGTCAGAGGGAGGTAATGTAATAGTGCCCTCAAGGGTATGGAGACGTGCACGGCAAGTTCTTATTTCACATCTCCAAAATATTTTGCTGTTTGCTCCATCCTTCTCCTTGGTGTATAGAAAATTTTCCAGGGCCAGCTTCTGCTTCCCTTTCTGTGTGGGCACATACTCCATTCTAAGCTGTTGGTTTAATGAATTAACGATGGATCATGTCGACTACCAATATTTATACACCAGGATGTAGTAATGATTACTTGTGGATTAAACTGGGTATAGGATCAAGAAAATACAGAATTCAGTAGATTGTAGATCGTGTCTCTTTAAATGTAAGCAGATGTTGGGGGCAAAATCAGCAACGCACAATCAGAACAGAAGGAAGTGAAGGAATTTCTATGGTTGTAAAGTGAGTCTACGCTGGGTAAGTGTTTTTAAAATTAATCTGAAGCAATGTCGCTAATGTTTAGTTTTCGAGAGATGCAGCCTCCAGAATTGGACACAGTACTTTAGATGAGGTCTCACAATGTTCCATAAAGTGGCATCACCACCTCCTTCCTTCTTCTAGGAATACCTCTCCTTATGCACCCCTGCATTCCACTGGCTCTCCTCACAACCTTCTAACATTGTTTGGTAGCCTTTAGATCATCAAATATGATTACTCTCAGGCCTCTTTCCACCTGTTTGGTGGCCATCAGTACCCCTTCCCATCAAGGAGGCAGTATAGTACAGTGGTTTAAGGCTCTGAGCTGCAAACCTGGAGAGCTAGATTTGAATCCCACAGCCCCCACTTGCATACTGTGTGACCCTGAGCAAGTACTTAACTTCCTTGTGCTCCCAGGTTTCACCTGTAAACTAGCTTCAGCTTAGTGTGTCTCTCCTGGTTAAAAAAAAATAAATAAAAAATCACATCGTACTCCTCTACATTTCTGTGCCCCAAGTGCATGATCTGGCACTTCTGTGCATTGAATCTTAGCTGCTACACCCTTGACCACTCCTCAAACTTGCTTAGATTCCATCTTTTTTTCTCTACCCCTCCTGGAGTGTCAACTCTGTTGCAGATATTCATGTCATCTGCAGAGAGACACACCTTCCTTTCTAGCCCCTCTGCAATGGCGCTTATAAAGACATTAAAGAGGACAGGTCCAAGCGCTGATCCCTGTGGGACCCTGCTGATCACCCCCCCCTTTTCCAATTGAACTCTGTTCACCACTACCCTCTGTGTTCTATTGCTCAGCTAATCTTTGACTCAGTTTATCACCCTGGGACTCACTCCCAGGCTGCCCAGCTTGTTTATTAGCCTTCTGTGTGGGACAGGGTCAAAGGCCTTGCTGAAATTCAGGTAGACTACATCCACCATCCCTCCCTGATCCACCTTCCTAGTCACCCAGTCAAAGAAATCTATCAGATTTGTTTGACAAGGTATTCCCGTTGTGAATCCATGCTGCCTCGGATCCTCTGCTCCATTAGATTCGAGATATATCACAAGCCTTTCTTTTAGTAGTGATTCTATTAGCTTCTCCACCACCAAGGTCAGGCTGGCTGGCCTGTAATTGTCAGCCTCCTTCCTGCTCCCACTTCTGTGGAGAGGGACTACATTCGCCCTCCTCTGGTCCTTTGGTACCACACCTGTTTCCAGTGAACTGTTGAACAGGGCTGTCAGTGGTGCTGCCAGCACCTCCCTGAGTTCTCTTAATATTCTGGGATGTATCCAATAAGGTCCCATTGCCTTGTCAACTTTCAGATTAGTGAGTTCTTTTAAGATTCTCTCTTCCTTAAATAGACTGGTGTCTACTTCCCTCCCAGTGGTGTTTCCATCACTTAACGTTAGTCCCTCCCCTTCCCCTTCTTCTGTGAATACTGAACAAAAATACTTGTTCAGAATTTCTGCTTTATTTTGGTTCCCCTGTACACACTTCCATCCTTCCCCCTTATAGTCTCACAATCCCACCCTTTTTGCCAGGACGGCCCCCCCCAGATGAGCTAATTGCTGGTATAACCCCGCAGTGCCACAGTGAGACTTGGAATAGCATAAGGGGATTATGACAGCCACCCTTCAGAATAGGGCACTGTTGCTGCCATAACCCCCAACTTCCATGCTGTAGGGGCTGCAGCCAGCAGAAGCCCCCTTGGACACAGGCTGCCCATGCCATGGCACAGGCCACATCTTGGAATAACACATGGTGTAACGCATGTTGCAAAATGTGGCTTGCACCATTGGGTGTGGCATAAGCCACCTTGCGACATCTGTAACCTGCTTTGGAATCGGGCCCAGTGTGTGTGTACCTTTTTCCTGGTGTGGAGACTGGGTAGCCAAGCTGCTTTTTACTTGAGGAATACTAAAAAAAAAATTACTGCCGGAAAAACATACAAATTCTTGTTTCCACATTTTTGACAGTCTAGTAGCTATTTAATAAGCATCAATAAATATTTTTAAAGATGTGGATTTGCCTCAGCTACCTCTGTGGTGCCATGCTGCACACAGCGACCTTGCACCCTAGTGACATAGGTTCTCATCCCAAGCAAAGGATGTCAGAAGTGGACTGGCAGAGGAATGCTGAGCATTCTTGTGGATGCTCACCTTGTCTGAGAAGGGAGGGAGGGAGGGACGCTGATACTGACTGCTCCCTGGTGGCACAAGCATCTGGAGTTGTTGGCACTAGACAAGACATGTTGGGGATGAATGCTGTCCAGGTGCCTGTCTATCAGTAGTGGCATGCAAATGCAACCAGCTGGTGGCACTGTGTGAGGAGAGAAAATAGGGAAAATTGGCAGGCTTTGGGGGTGATAGATGATGCCCACTTACTTTCCAAGCAGGTTGCTTAACAGACTCTGCTTTTACCTGGTCAGCCTTACTCTACCTACGTGGATTCCATTTCTGGCTGGTGAAATAGGGACATTGGTTAGACCTGCCACAGGGGGCAAGCTGAGAGGTTTATGTGGATCACTGGATACGTTGGGTTGTGGGTAGAGGCTGATTGCAGTTTCTGAGTTGGGCAAGATGTTACAGTATGTATGGCCCAAAGAAAATCAGATTGGCGGTACCATGAGGTACAGTAAGTGGTATAATGAAAAAGGGGATTTTGCTATTTGAAATATAGTGCCATTGCAATGCTGTACCTTTAACAGACTTTTCTGCAATGTGAGAGTCAAGGGTTTTCAACTAGTGTTTTGGAAACGTAACAGCCAGGTAACCAATGACTACTGAACAATAAGTAGTGGCACCCAATACAATTACTTGATTTACTTTATTTAACCATTTACTAGTTTTAATTAACATACATAAATATTTGAATAATTGACTGTATAGTTGTCATTTAAAACATTATGATTGCTTGGAGATATGCCTTCAGTACTGTTTGCTGATATGTGCAAGACTGGGGTTTGCACACAACCTACTGGACATTTACCCAACAGGTAAAAAAAAATCCCAGTTGCTAGGCAGCCATCACAATATTTTAAGGTGCTTATCAAAATATGTCTTGATGTTTAGGAATAAAAATGGTTAAATTCACTAAAAATACCACCAACAGCTTAATCTGGTGCATTTTCAGTTGGTTACCATCTGTATTCTCCCCCCCACCCAAATCACCCCTGAAAAAGGGACTTCTAGTCTCAGTGGGCCTAACCAGTCATCAATATCCAATAAATAAACAAGCTTGCCATAAGCAAGCAATTTTGCAGCAGTTACTGGCCTCCAAACCACTGTCTTCATTACAACTTAAGTAAAGGTCCAGTGAGTTGAGCGCTATTCCACGTCCTACTACATAGCAGCAAAAGTTAATGAAGGTAATGTAAACCTTCAGGATAATGTTGCAGATTAAATGCATACTTATTAAAATAGTTCATGCTATTTTGTAAACACAAGATAATTCAATAAAGTAAAATAAGAATTTTTATTAATAGCCTCTCAATTTTTCAATACTCCTTCACCACCTAGCTATCATGTTCCTACAACCTTAAAACTTCAAAGAGCTGGATGCAAACTCTGGTCACCCACATGGCAGAAAATGGTACCAAAAGCACACCATCAGGTAGAGGTGTGTAAAGTCAGCAAATTTCACTCTGCTTAATATTTGGCAGAGTTTCGACTTCAGGAATTCGTTTATTGGCAGGAAATAACTCCACTGAGCATGCTCATTTACAAGGAGGTCCCAAACAGGCAAAATAGTGCAAAGTATATAACTGGTACACAACACAAGATATAACCAATAAACGTAACACATACAATAAAAATATGCACTGGGCAGCCCAACATCACAGTTTACACTATTCAAGATGATAGCATAATAGTACAATCAAATAAAGGGTGTTCAGTAGGGAGGATCATTATGACATTGAGCAAAATCCAAGCAGTTGCATTATTTACAATAAGTCTTGGCATCAGGAAGTTTGAGACAAGTGCATGAGTTCTAGAGTATATATAGATGTAAGAAATCATAGTCTGATAAAGGGAGGCATTAAGGCAAGAGAGGAAAAGGGGAAAGTGAGGGTAGGTAGAAGTGTGATAGGGCAAGTTAGGATGAAGGACATGCAGGGAGAGATGAGGAGAAGGAGGTATGGACAGTTAGAAGATGGCATGGATACGGGGTCAGTATAAATCCTTTTGGGATGACGTTGGATGCAAAAGCCATCTTTTTTTTTTTTTATTTATTTAAATCTCAGATTACAAATATCTTTGAGCTTGAGGCAGCTCATTTACAAAGGTTCCACATCAAAGGAAAGAGTTAAAATAAAGTAAGGAGGTATAGACAACATTCATGGTATCATCGAAGCACATCAAGTCAATTGGTAAATAAGTGGGAACAGTGCTACACACTCAAAATTACAAGCAAGCATAGAAAACCATAAGGTACATTTGAAGCAGCATTGCTAATCAGAGGTGGGGGGAGAAGGGGAAGAGTAAGGAAGGGGTAGGGGTAGGTGAGATGAGAGGGCAGAGTCCAGATCGAGAAGGAAAAGAAAATATGGCAGCCAGAGGCCTTGTCGCAGGGTGAGAGGGATGGGAGGCTAAGGTGGGAGAAGGGGTAAAGCAGGGGAAAAGGAGGGCAGATGAAGGGAAAGAAAAGGGAGAGTGGGGACCAGAGGGCCTGGACAGGTCCAGGAAGGGGGGGGTCAGTTGGATAAGAGCAAGGAGGGGGTGAGGTAAGGGAGGAGGTGGCGGGGGGAAAGGGGAAATTGTTCTGTCAGGAGAGGTGAAATGAAACAGGAAGCCAAGTAAGAGCCTCAGAGTGAAAAAAAGTGGTATAAGGGTGTCTGCAGAGGTGGTAAACTAGGTGTAACAATCACAAGTGCTTTTGATTAGGAGATGCTGATGAAGTATAAGTTTAAATTAGGACAGACTAGAAAGACTGCTCAGTTGGTTGCTTAGATTATTAAACCACAGGGGGGCTCTGTATTGAAAGGATCGCTGATACTGAGCAGTCCGACAGTGGGGTACTAGAAGGAGGTCAGAAACTGAGGTACATGTGTGTTGGGTCTTAGGAGATTTGTTTAGCAGGCAACCAATGCTCGGGGGTAGTAATCTAAGTAGGACTTTTTAGTGCAGGAGGCAGGTTTGATATTTGATCCTGTTACTTAGTTGGAGCCAGCCAGATTGGGCATTTAACTCACAGGTATGAGTGAGGCACGCAGCACCCATAACTAACCTACAGGCTTTGTTCAGGGCCACCGTGAGTCATTTAAGAGATGTGGTGGTTGCAGCACAGTATATGATTAGATCATAATCAATGATCTAGAGGACCAAGCTGTGAACTGCAACCTTCAGAGCTTCTTGGGTAAGACTTTGTCTGTGTCTGAAGAGGAGCCCAATTCTGGTATTAACATCTCTGGCAACATTTTCAATGTGAGGCACAAAGGTAAGGTGACTATCCAGGGTTAGACCTAGGTATTTGAAAAGCTGAGTTTGTTCAAGAGTGTCTCTGTGGTTGTTGGTACTAGTGAGTTGATGGGCCTTAAACTTATTCCGAGAGGATGAAAACAGCTGGACTTTGTTTTTTTGTAGTTTAGCACTAGTCTGTGATTATTAAACCATCTCTCTGCTTCTGTGAAGCCTTGTTGAAGACTGTTTTCAAGAGCATTGGGATCCAGGTGGCTAGGAAAGATGACCACGTCACCTGCATAGAGGAGAGTACGCTGGTTGCAGACAGCTGGAAGGTCATTCAGGAAAATACTGAACAATAAGGGACCCAGGATTGAGCCTTGAGGTACCCCTGATTGGACAGCCCTCTTTTCCGAAACTACATTTGATATCCTCACCATCTGCAGTCGATCACTGAGGTAGCTTCCAAACCATTTTAGGGTGTTTGGGGCAACACCAGTTTTAGAGAGTTGGCCAAGGAACAGTGTGAGTGTCACTGTGTCAAAGGCTTTTGTTAGGTCAACAAAGGACACACCCACAATCTTGCCTTGATTGATGGCCTGTTGTATAAAGCTTATGAATTCTAATAATGCCATGGTAGTACTGTGCCCCTTTCTAAAGCCATGTTGTTGTGGGCACTGGATGGAGTATGTGTCCAGATAAGCACCAAGCTGGTTGGTAACAATTCGCTCGAGCACCTTGGAGAGTGGAGGGAGAATGGATATAGGCCTATAGTTACCCTGTAAGGAACTATCACTGGTTTTATGCACCAGAGCTACGATGGCCATTTTTCAGGCATCAGGAAATTGTCCCCGTGTAAGAGAGAGGTTTATAATCTTAGTTATAGGTAGGAGAACTTCATCTAGGGTTAGGGTGATAAGCTTAAGGTCTAGTCCATCACTACTGTGTCTTAGGTTTCTTAGGATCTTAGCTAGTAGTTTTCTAACCAGGTTGCATGATACCCTTTTAAAATAAAAAGAGGGGTGCTCAGGACTATTTTCATCACTGTGGCTTGTGGAGCGGGCAGCATCATCATCGAAAAAGTCAGGTGGGAGAACACAGCTCAAATTGGTAAAAGCTTTGTTAAAGGCATTAGCAATTTCCAGAGGGTCATCTAAAATAAGGTGTTGATGTGTGGTTAAGTAAGTTAGGAGAGTAAGAGTGGAGTATTGGTCATTTAGTCGAATGACATGTACAAGAGTCACACAATTTGCTGTAGACCAGTTTTATGAAGCTATTTAGAGGAATAAGGTTTTGAAGTTTGAGGCTAGCTTGTGCTTTGTTCCAAGCAGTCGGGAGAGCACGGCTTATAGCCATTTCACTGAAGTATGAGCAAGAGTTTGGGACATCCAACATGATGTATGAGCTACTCCGTAAGGGGTAGGGGCAGACAGTGCGCTGAAATAGGCCATATTTCCCCACTGCTAAATTAAATCCCTGAGCATTTTGTGTGGGAAATACTGATTCGGTATTCAGTTTCACTTGCCAGATTTCCCTGTGCTAGCAGAAAACCAGACCTTTGTTTTGGGCGTATAAAATGGAGATACAGTGTTCAGTTTCACTTGCCAGATTTCCCTGTGCTAGAAAACCAGACCTGTGTTTTGGACGTATAAAATATAGATTCAGTGTGCAGTTTCATTTGCCATTCTAAGTATTATCTGTGTTGTGATCTATAAAAAGAGAACTTTACCGTTAAAACACAAACAGGAATCATGACTGGCAAAAAAGGGCATGAAAAGGGATGGGCAGCCTTGCGTCAGGAAAGAGGGTTAGTAAATCAAAGGTGCCAAATAATACTCCACTACCAACATCAGTGTCTGATCACATGTCATCAACAATTCCTGTGGGCTCAGGGGCAAATAACAATGAGAATTACCTGGGTTATTGCTTGGCCCAATTAGCATATCTGTCACAAATTTTTCAAAGCTAAATTGGTGACGGCAATGATGGTGGGTGAGGTGACACCTGAGGAGAAAGGTAGCAGTGCTGCAAGTACCAGCAGGCAGGAAACAGTGGTAGAGGACAAGGTAGTTTGGGTACCCATGGATGGTGTTGATGGTCATGCTTCTGTAGCAGACAGTGATAAATATTAGAGGTGCAGATAATGTGGTTGAGACTGCACACGTACAGGTTGTGGAGGTTGAGGAGGACATACATGTTGAAGAGAAGGAGAGCACTGATGATGATGATGATGTGCAGGATCCACTTTGGGAGTGAAAAACATAAGTCATATGATTCAGATGTTGTTGAGGAGGATGTTGCATCCAGTACCATCACAGCTAGAAAAGAAAGCACACCTAATATTTTTGATGTGCTGAAATCATCTCAAAAAAAAACAATGACTCCACACCTTCCCCTCTGTCACAGTCCTCCTGGCACCATAGAAAAAGAAGGGTAATTAAAGCCCCTGTGTGGGATTTTTATGTTCTTGACCCTGCTGATTGTTTATTTATTTTGTTTTTGTTGACCGGGTAACTGCACTAGACAAATTCTGCCTATTTTCAGGCATGACCCGGGGGAAGGGGATACAGATGAATGCCAACTGACTTTGAACCAGATTAAGCTGTTGATGGTATTTTAGTAAATGGGGGGAAATTTGGCCAGTGCACCGGGAAACTTCCCCTACTCTTTTTTTCAAGAAGTGCCATAGGATCTTTAACTTCCACCTGAACTACCACCAGAACAGGCAGATAGGTCCTTGGTTTAATGTCTTATCCAAAAGACGGCACCTCAGGAGTGCAGCACTCCCCTCATGCTGCACTGCAGTGTCAGTATTGGGATATTAACCCAAGTGCCTGGTGTGGGACTAGAACCCACAGCCTTCTGATCTCCCAGCCTCAGAGGCAAGTGATTAGTCAGTTGCAATCTGTCAGCTCTGCCAAGTGAGGGCAAGCAGGGGTAAAAAGGGAAGCCATCTAGGCACTGGTGGGCAACTCACCCATCTCAAGAACAGACTCTCTGCTCGCTGGTGGCAGCATGAAATGAAAGCTGGTGGTGGAGTTCATAGCATCTGCTCAGTTGAGAAAGTGGTTGGAGGGTCCACAATGTCAAATGCTGTGGACTACATAGCGGAGAAGCATGATTCCATTCTGTCTAGTAGTATGTGGCATAGCAGTAGTGCTACTAGTACCACTCCTTTGAGTCATAGAAGAATAGTCACTGTATTACATAATGCAGCTAAAGTTAGTACTGAAGCACCAGTCCATAGACCCCAACAATGCCACCGCGATGATTAAAGTTGTTTACTCCAACTGCATAAAGAAAGGTCCAGCCCACACTCCACAACATTCTTGATCATAACATAAACTTCCCATCAAATCACATGACTGCAAGAGAGATCAATGCAGCAGCAGCTGGAACGTTGGCCATTGATCTCTTGCCATACTCCTTTGTTGAGAATGCTGGTTTTCGGCGGTTCATGGCCCGTGCATGTCCCAAATGACAGATACCATCTTGAACGTACTTTGCAAAATGTGCTATTCCGGAACTGTATGGTAGAGTATCAGATATGTTAAATCATGCCATTATTCATTCAGCAATGCCTTACATACATCAGAGTATGGATATGTGGACCAGTGGCAAAACAGCTGGCAGTTCATATTTGTGCATTACAGGTCACTGGGTACAGATACCTGGGGTACTGTTCAACTTGGGCAGTGGCAAAAGTTGCAACAAAGCAAACTGTAGTGGTAGCAACATTCCAGGTCTTCATCAGCATGCCACACTGACGAAGAAGAGCATAGCGGGGCCACATATGGATGAGAAGATGCTGGAAGCCTTTCTTTCAGAAATTGATGAGTGGCTCCACCCACACTCATTGAAGGCAGGGTTTATTGCAGTCTATTGAACAGTAAAAAAACCAAAGGGATGTTGTTCGGGCCCAAACGTTCACCATCCAATAGATCAGATACACTTAACCTTACCCTCTTGTCTGGGGAAAAGGTGGTGGTAGTAGACTCACTAACATACCTAGGGATCACCATTGACTGGGATCTCAACTTCAAAGCTCACATAGACCACCTATCCAAAACACTGAACCAAAGGATAGGCCTCTTGTATTGATTCAACCCTTATCTCACCCTGGAGTCACGATCCAAGATTGCCCATGGTACCTTGCTACCTAAATTACTGTATGGCTCCTCTATACTTCTCTCCACCAGAAGTACTGAGATAAAAAAACTTATGACACTTTACCATAGGATCGGAAAATTTGCTATAGGGGTGCCCCATAGAGAACACCATTGCCATATCCTGCAAACTTAAATGGCCCACCTTGGAAGGTAGACTACACTACTCCTCTCTATGTTTAGCCTATAAACTTAGATTAGCATCCACCCCACCTAGCCTGGCTGAGTTACTACAACCTAAGACTAATAATAGATCTCTAAGGTCATCCAACAGACAGCTTCTCAAGGTTCCCCGGACAATGTCCTCCCAAGGGTCTAGGGCCTTCTCATCCCTCATCCCTCCCATATGGAACTCACTTTTATCCAAACTTCAGGAATGTGAATCCCCCGGGGGGTTCAAAAAGGGGCTTAAAATGTATCTGAGGATTAAACCAATGCTTGTAATCGTTGATCTTTACACTTCATTCCTGTTGCCTGTCTGATATATGATTATGTTTGTTGATCTCACCTAACATGTATGACAATGGACTGATAACAGTCCCTGTATTACTCTGTATGTCTAATGACTGCTCCTGCATGGAGCATAATCTATTGTATGTTATTTGCACTTAATGTAACATTACTGTTCTGTTGTACCATTGCTGTAATTAACCCCGGGTCGCTCCTGAAAAAGGGACTATTATCGGTCTCAGCAGGCCTACCCGGTTACCAAAATTTAAATAAATAAATAAATAAAATAAATATTGCAGTGATAATGGATCTAATGCCATCAAGTGCATTAATGATGGCGTTTTTTTCAGGGTGCCATGCCTGGCTCAATGTCTGAATCTAGTCATCCAGCAGTTTCTCACCCATCTCTACGTCAGGGAGATTTTGCCTGTTGCATGCCACATTTGTGTGCACTTTGCATGGTCTGAAAAGGCACGTGACCTGCTGTGAGAGCTGCAGATTTGCAACAACTTGCCTCAGCACCACATAAAAGAGGAGGTGGTGACAAGATGGAACTCCACCATGTACATGCTGGATTGCTTATATGAACAGTCAGGGCTGCAGTAATGGGGAGACAAGTGGGGATGTTGTCAGGGGCCCCAAGGACAGGGGGCCCACTCGAGGAGCTGGCATTACCTCCTGGCATTAGATGGTTTGGGATACAGGGGCCTGTCTCAGATGACCTGCCCTGGGCCCCAAAATTCTTAGCTGCAGCCCTACGAGCAGTACAAGGAAATTTCTAAATATATTCTGGTACATACTAGCTTGGACAGTACTGGTGCATCCATGAGTCTCACAATAGAACAGAGGTGGCAGATAGATGGACTTCTCCTGATTCTGAGGCTATTCGAACATGCCACTCAGGCCTTGAGCACCAACAGTGCCTGTTTGAGTCAGGCAATTCCACTTCTGTGTGTGCTGAGGTAAACACTGTTGAATGTCCAGCAACAGCTCGAAGCTGGTATTGACCCTGGTATTTGTGACTTGATGGATCACACGCTGAACGTGTTTCAGTCCAACACACATTTTAACAGAATTCTGCACTCTGAAGAGTTTGGCATCACCACAGTGATTGACCCATGATGTAAACATGATATGGCTTCAATCATTGAAGAAGGGTGCCAGTAGGTTAAGAAGTTGACAGACCTTCTGATAAAAAGGGTACGTGGTGCGCAGATATGAATAAACACACAGGTGCAGAAGAAGGCAAAACATGACACAGTTAATAGACCAGGTGTTGCTACCACCACACAGGCCTCAAATTCAAATGTTTCTTCCAAAACCTGTACCATGAATGAACAAAATAATAATCTCATTTGGGATGTCTTAAAGATCATATGCAAAGTTTGTCCTGTGTTGGTACACCATACGTTTTTGTGTGTTCCCTACCTTTAGTCGTTCAGTTCTGTGCAGTGTTTCTCATTGCAGCATTATTCATTTACGCGTTATTTAGTTTTAAAATGTGCCCGCTACTGTTCTTCATGCTCTGTTTACTGTCGTGCTGCGCATCCCCAGCTGCTCGTGAACGTCCTTCTTGATGACGTCATTAGGTAGGCGTCCGTCAGTGTAAGAGCGGGAGTAAACTTTCACAATGTCTTCTGATGAGGTTAACGACTTGCTGGCATTGTCCTGTACAGCTGGCAATGCAGTCCTTCATGTTGTTCCTTACAGTGGTGAACCCCTTGCAGCCATCTCTAATCCTGTGGCTTCTGATTCCGATGAATCCGACGAAATGAGGAGCAGCAGTGATAGCGATCCTATGGCGATTTCTGAATGGTAAAGACATCCTGATAGCTGTTAAAAAATTGTCCCGAATAGTTCAATTTACATTACCCGAATAAGCCTACAGAATTCATATTTCGGTTTGCATAGTCTATGTACAGTGCTGCAATGTAACACATATTGTTATATATATATAATTTTTGGATGATGCATATTCTTGCTGTCTCATTCTGTTGATAGGGTTGAGCTGCCTAAGACAGTGGCTTGTGCAAAAGGAAGTATATTCCACACGCCCTTTAGCCTATTGTATTGCAGTGTCCCAAAGTCAAAGCCCAGTAGCTTGTTGCCACCCATGTTGTACATCAAAGATTGTGCACACCAGGAGGTGGCAGCCGTGGGCCACTGTATCGCACATCAGAGCAATACCTTAGCCTCAATCCATGTCGTGCAACCAGTTGTCAGGTTGCTATAGTGTTCACAATGCAGGCTTTGGATGTCTGACAGTATGCACCCTCCTGTTGTTCTAGTGGTCACACTCTGCTTCCTGCTGTCACTTTGGCTATTTATCCCATCCGGGGGGCAGTTTGATGCTGACCACTGTCCACCCCCTTCCCCTGAGAGGAAGAGTAGTCCTTCGGATGCTCGATTCCTCTCCTCCCCTGCCATCCCATGGCAACCCTTGCTCGCTCCACAACCCTGGCTGACGGCGTGGCATGAGGTGTGGCAACCAGTGCCTCAGCCCTCAGTGCCACCGGTCTGGAGAATTACAATATTTTATCAGATGATCATGTAAATGAAACTATTACTATGTCCATGTTACTGGACACAGTTTCTGTTTCATCACTTTGTTGGAGGAGGTACACAAAGGAGCTGTACATCAAGGTTTTTCCTGATCAAAGTATAGCAGACTACGTAACGCATGCCTGAGTTATCAAAACAGTTTAACCAAGGAACCATCATTAATATTTACTGTGAGTATGTCAAAGGAACTCAAAATGTTAAGTAGGAAAAAGCACCATATTCAAGATGCATTAGTACAATTTTTACTGACACAGCTAGGAGACCAGGTTTACATTTTTTGGTTTCACAGTACTTTGCAGCAATCGATTTGAACATACAGTCACTATGGTAACAAGCACAAAACCAAAGTACCACTGCAGTATGCACACAGTACAACAACACAGATTACAAATATTGGAGATAAAGACAGTGTAGCATTGTCACTCATGTTTAAAAGATCCAGAGACAGCAGCGGTAAGGTGGTGTAAGGTCACGCTGCAACACATCACATTTTTGCTGTGTGTGGTACGGAGACAGCAGCAGACATTTACAGTGCATCACAGGGCACACTGTGTCAAGGCTGTAGTTTGACAAGTGGTGACCAACAATGTCACTAATGGCGTTACTGGCAGGGTTTCTGACAATGGTACTCTTTCTGGTATGTACATAACGTGGTGAATGTGGCACTGATTTACCAAAGGTCCCTATGGATGTGCAAAAACAGCAGCACATTCATGCACAGGATTGGATATTTCCAACCGCCCCAAATATGCGCTGCATTATGATAATTACTAAACATATTCCTACTTCTACACTGGTCAATTCACCAGGAATGTGCTCGTTATTATGAGTATTAATACAGTTCTCCATGGTGGTGTGCCTGTCCCTTTTGCGCAGCCTGAATATGCCCCTTATGAGGACTATTACTGTACTGATCCACAGTGGTGTACCTGTCCATACCACCACCTTGATAGGGTCTTTTATATGTATGCAGCAATTCAGTTACACTGATGGTGTAGTGGAACTGTAACACCACCCTTGCAGGTATTGTTCCACCCAGTTCACCACAGCAAGACATTTCTTGTCTCAGTGCAACCACAACACTGTTGACACCATGACACCTGCCACTGAATAAACTATCACTGGGTGATGAGTACAACATCTTCATGTTGTTCAGCATGTTGGACACTACATGAGAGAGAGTGGTGCATGACCGTTATACCAACAGTGTAAATTCATAGTTACATACACGTATCCTGTCAACACATGGTTGTTTGATGGACCGTAACACCTCCGTGGATATATTGCTACTCATCATAATGGGCATATTCTTGCTGTGGGTTTTGACTTGTCAATCAACCACCATGGATGGTATAAGAATACCTAAAAAATGTCAGTGTCTGACAACTGTATCAATTCATATTCTGGAGAGTTCCCAGCTACCACTGGCCACATACCACCTACTCCCATTTTGAAGACCAGGTTTTTGCATGGGGTGGCATCAGCATGCTTTTGTGTTTTCACTTGTGATGTCCCTCATACTGTCTATGTCATTGTCTCCCACTTCATTGTTTGTTGCAAGTGCTGCTTCATACTATTATTTGAGGCAGAAGTTCACTGCACCCTGTGATGAGAATTGTGAATCATGCCATGTGTGTAAAATGGCATATCACATTCACATCATGTATTGCACAACTTTGACCATCAGTGAATAAACCGTTGAACAGTTTGAACTGTCATGACAATGTCATAAATGTCATGCAACATTTGTCATGGAATCATTTTGTAAGACTGGTTACAAAGTGTATCTATATATATTTCTATATTTATAGATATATAGATATATATGTATATATAGATATATTTATAGATATGCCAGTATGCTATGATCGTGAGGATAACAATTGGCAAATGGAGGCAGTGGTGCACTGATGTGATGCTCTGAAACTAAGATGTGAAGACATGGGTTTCAATACCACATCCCATACCTGCGAACCATACGACCCCCATCAAGTCAATTAACTTCTCTGTGCTAACAGCGTGCACCTGTCAACAAGCTGCCATCTTTGTGTCTGTCTCCTGGTTAAACAATGACTGGAAACGAAGTATTGTTGGCAGTTGTGATATCACATTCATCTTCACTGTAGGTTATTTATCATCACAGTACGTACACCATATGCAGATACTGCACATAACCATAGTCAAACAGTAGGTACTGATTTGCTGTAGTAATCATTGCGAGCCAATTGCATGTAGTCCCACAACAGTCAGTGGCAAGCACATCTTTCACGCAGCACAACAGTTTTATTTTTCAGGTATTCCACATGTTCAACTGTAACTTTGTCCCTCCACAGCAACACAGACTTGAACAGTACTCAGCAACAACAGCAACTACCTGCTCCACTTCACTGAAATAAACTGCTGATCAGAGCAGACTATTTGACAGCATTGCCATATCAGCTTCACTGTCTGCGAGTGGTCAAGTGAATTCAACTGGTAGCTTGGCAATCGGCAGTGATGACGTTACTAGATACTATGGTCTGGTGAGCAGTGGTTTTGAGTGAAGTGAAGCAGGGGGGTTGTTGTCCATGTCACAGAGTAGGATAGTTCATTGTCAGCCCATGTGTAGGTAGTAACAGCATTGGTCGTGATGTATCCAGTGACCATGGGATTCACAAGGGGGGTGGTGTGGGTGCTGCATCTTCCTGTTGTAAACTGTTCTGCTGCTGGAAAGAAGTGGATTGAAAGTGAATGTGGTGCCACTGTATGTGATGTTGTGTGGATGGTTGTTCCTGCTGCTTGCTTCAGTCAATCATGTGTTGCAACACTGACCTGCAGTATCTGTCTGTGGTACACCTACTGTGTGGATAGATGACATACAGTGATGAGAAATTCAATATTCTCAATGTAGTTTGGCGCACACAAACATATTGCTGCAATTTGACAAATGTTATCCTCACCACCATTGCATGTAAACATATATGACCATCTATACATATAAGCACATTATCAGTGCACTGTTGATTATGTCTCTAATATTGTTCTTTTCTTTCATCCTAGGCCAGCAAGTAACTACTGAAGCAATGCTGAAACTTGATTTTGCTTCGACAACTGTTGCTCAACACTGTTTTCTAATTGCAAAATGTGACAACTCACAGTTCCACTAGTACAAGTAATTGAACTTCTTGTGTTCACCAACAATAAAAACAGTTACTCATTCACTACCATTAGTGAATTATTTCATTGTATTTCATATATAGTTTACTTTGCTTAACAATGTCCATGCAATGTTCAACAATCATTTGCAAGGAACAATGTTGCATGAAGACACACACATGGCAACCTATTGTCCATTACAGATACCACACACTGACATGAAGATGTATTTTCTGCTGCTGTGATATCCTTTATCATTTTACACTGCTAACGTGTGCTGTCGTACATTATTCGTAATGTGATGTTGCTCACTCTTCTGTTGGTGCTTGTAGTTTTTCTGCACCTGTGGATGACAAATATAGACACTGTGAAAAGTACAGTGATGGTGCATGGGTTTCAATATTCTTGCACTAGTGAACTCACACAACTGATGTTCACAGGTGCAGGCACGAGGTGTATAATGAGTTCCGAAACTGTGAATGCCAAATGTGTGGTACGACACCATTTTTACAGGTATGCAATTGTATACAGAACATATAAACTACATATACAATACTGGATGGCTGACCATATACAACAAGCCTGTGTTTCCATCGAGGTTGTTGATGACATCATGGAGAACTCGAGGGCGACGCTCGAGAACTCTCCATTATGTCTTCAACAACCTTGATGGAAACACAGCCCTAGTTGTGGATGGTTAGCAATGCACTATAGGATGGTTAGCCATGCACGATATTACATAGTATATGGTTCCTGTTTTTTTTTTTTGTCACCCAGAACTTTATGGTTACCTTGCTTATGTACACTCATGCTGCTCACGTTCTGGGTCCCTCCTGCATGTCCTGCTGTGACTCAGTTCTGCGTGACCCTGTACCGGTAGCACATCACCACTTGGTTTAAAAATAAAATAACAGCGATTCAGTTTTGTGACATGGAGCCTTATGAAGCTGTCGGTGTCAAAACGAGGAGCGTCCCCCGACCAGCCAGACACTTCATCACGCCACCATGTTACACAACTTTTTTTTTTCCTAAGAGCATTTGCTGAGCCAATCAGGTGGCAGGGCAAGGTAAAAAGGTTGTTGCACTATCGATGTGACAAGACACCAATAGTACAAGAGCTTGTTTGACCTTTGAAGTGTCCTACAACAAGATTTTGAAAGGCATGGGTTTATATTCATAATAATCCCTAACCACATACTATTAATCAGTACTGCACCATTTGTTTGTATGGCCTTTATGTCACTATACTGACAATGTCATGAAGAACTATAATTATGCACAACTAAAGACACAATGGACTGGTATGCTGAATTAGAAATTATAGTGTGTGTGGGTACGGGTTCCCGTACTTCGCAATGCAGGATAATTCAGTACATGGCGCGACTCATACATTGTAGACATGGTAGGACACAGTAAAACAAATGCCGTATGCATTCGCACTCTTGACAATGTGTGCTGCTCAGTGTGGAGCCCGTCCAGCCTCAAGGCAGCATAGTGAAATAACAAACCAAAAAGAAAGAGGACCGAAACACACCATGACCCAAGCCACCTTTCCAAGTTTTGTAGGCACTGTTGCGCATGATGTCACTTTCATTTCATCACCTGGTGACGCGCTAAGTTACATGGCAGCGATACATAGTAAGGTTCAGCTGCCCTGACTGCAAAACACTTTCGGGCATGGCAAGTGGACCATATTACTGTCATTACTGATAAATGCAACTGTGCCCTCATTATGATTTATACATCAATACTAACCTTCATTCCCAGGCTTGTTGAAGCGTGTGCGATGTTGTTCAACAAGCAATTGCTTATCTTGTTTCTCAAACCGTGACAAAAGTGGAGGAGGTATGGAACGTGGTGGCATGGCCTCTTACGCCATGCGATAACTGGGATGTTCCTCACGCATCTTGAAAACCTCAAATGTTAACTGTTTCACATATGCTGTGTATGACAGAACAAATACAATGTAAATGTATATGGAGACATTTCATTGTGTAATCAATAATACCTGACTTGGTGTGCGGTATTGTGCTGTGCCGGACCACACAGTGCCTTATACCGCACAGGGCACAATACCGCACTCCATGGAGGGTGTTATTGGGCTTGGAAAAATGGCCACTATATTACCGTTGCTTGAAAAACATATATTCTCTTTTTGAAAGTTAATTGTCTGAATAATGTGAATAATGTTGTTCTCTAATAACACAGGCCCTGTGCCTTCATTATAGATGGTTGTCATTGTTCACACACACACACACACACACACACACACACACACACACACACACACACAGTAGAATTGTTTTTGTTTTGTACTGTATCTGTTGTTCCCACAAACCACACAGCCCATGCTACTGTCCAGGTCGCCACAGACATGTGAAAACCCACAATCCCCGAAAAGGACATGAGTCCGTAGGATGTATGATCCTTCTCCTCACACCCCGACTATCAGTGGTGACCTATGCTCATTCCCAAACAGGGGTCATCGGCATGGCTCGAGGTCTGGGATTAGGTGCCTGAAGTCCACGCATCACCAGTTAGAAACTCACATCACCTGTTGAGTGAGACTGCTCAGTTACAGGATGCCACCTCCTGTGCCACATTGTCTTAAATGTGCCATGACTGCAGCACTATAAAAGTATGGCACTTACCATATGTGATTGGCATTTTTACTTCCTTCACTGTCGCTGCTCCTCCTCTGGATTTAGGAAATGATACTGTCCACTGCTTCTATCCATCATTTTTAATTCTTTGAGGCCGGCTCGAATTCTCATTAAAATGCATTGCTGATATAAGCAGTCTGTAAGAAACAATACATGTTATCCATGCAGTGGGGCTGTGCACAGTCAGTCAGTAATTAAGCAATAAGGCATGATGAAGGGTTATGTTAATGGTCTGTTAATCACCTTCTAGGGGTGTAATGCGGCACGAGGTGTAGCCGAGTGCCACATGTCCCTAGAGGGTGATTAAGTGACCATTAACATAATCCCTGGGAGTGTCTTATTGCTATTATAATAAAACATATTTTTAAACAGTGTTAAACCTTGTTCAACATATGGTTAAGCTCTACATGTATGTTAATAAAAGATTAACATAAGGCTGTTACAATGTTTGCAGCCAATCAGAAAGCTCCATTTCTCAGACCCTTTTTATAATAACAAAAAATAGAAAGAGGCAGTTCAACTACTTCTGTTGAAAAGTCACCCACCCCCATGGAGGTTGCTGCCTACTTTCAACCATTCTCAGCAGATACTGCAATTGGCTAATATACATGTGTAATACGCAGCTTCAAATAAGCGGTTCAGTACAGCATGTGATGTGTCAATGAAGACAATAGTAGCGATGTTATCAACTACTTTTTTATGATTTTAGGCACCCCATTTATCTATCTGTATACATTTCTGATACCAGCAAGTAAGAACACTATGCAGATCATACGTATGTCATGTCAACCTACCATGCCTCCATAGTGTCAAAGAAGAAATGTGTAAGTTTTGGAGCAAAGAAAAAAAGAACCTTGTGGAAGGATTCAAGAGATGATGTCTGCTCTGTGGGGAGATAGTCGTCTGATGTCCTTCATTAACAGGTTGTTTTAGGCAATAACCTCCATTTCTTTGTGCACTCTACTACCTACAATGCACAGACACAAATGGTAGTGTGCCACTTCAGTTGTGCATCCATGTTCACAGTGTAGAATTGTTACTGTGCAACATAAATGTTGGACATGTATTCCTTCAAATTCTACATGAGAAAAATAAAAAGAAACCTAAGCTACAGAGCAGTCATCTGTGATTACGCAGTGATATCCAATCCCGATGATCCTCATAGTTGAGGAACCAAATGCCACAACTCGTCACATACCACTGCTTAAGTTAAAGAAAAGGTAGGGTCATTTATGGCTTGTCTGGGGGAACAACTGAGCATCAGAGGACTACTTCCCTTCCTCAGGGAGGGCAGTGGTGTTTGGGCTGCATTTGCCAGCACAACTGGAGGGGTTTGGCACACACTAAGGATGCTTTGCTGACCCCACAGAGGTGGAGATGGATGCTGCACCTATTGCAGTGGCATGGTACTGGGATAAAAACCAAGACCAAACACATACCATGAATTGGCATAACCCAGTAATGACAGCCTGGGCCTGGAGACGTATGTCTCCAGGGGGACACTGAACAGCGAAGGGCAGGTACCATAAAAGCAGTAATGTTATGAAAGTTGTGCTATATTTCAATAAGCTTATATGGGTAAAATATGTAATAAAAGATAACAACAAACCTTTCTCAATCCACTCCCGTTCCTCCAGTGCACCATGAAGGCAGTTTGGATACTCACTGCTGTCATGGACGTGAATGTTGACCACATGATTAGAAATGGATTTCCATTTAGCAACAACAAGGTCACCATTTCTGTTGCTTGAGTTGGCGCACCAATACAAGTGGCTGGAAATAGGCTTTGCCCAGCGGCCAGGCACTTTACAGTTTGCTCGCCTGGATTTCTCCTCAAGTTTTTTCTTGATTCCTGTTTCATGGTGAAATCACACACAGAAAATATTAAAAGACAGAAATGTTCAGTTGCCATTCTCTGTTTATCTGCTTAAGCCGGTAGACATAATCACCTTTTGCCACATGCCAGACATCAAACCAGTGAGTAATGCTGTGCTCCTGCTCGTGCATGTGTTTTTTCACACTGACATGTCTATTTGTGATAAGGCTTTGGATTTTTAAGCCAGCAGACTTAACAGTATTAATGCTTCTTTTTAGTCCTTCAAGCTCCATAGCATTTGAGCTGGAAACTTCATTGTTCTGTGTGATGGTATAAAAGGAATAAGATGAATTTTAACTCAGCTAGAACTCCCACCTATAAGAATGGAAGATGATGGAGACATAGAAAGAACAGTACAAACACAGTCAGATAAAAACAATCTTGACTGATTACCCGAACAAGCTTGACTTCAATTATTTTTGAACGAACAAGGTCCATTAGGGAATATGACCCAAATTTGGCAGTATTTCAGGGGAACAGCACTGGGCATCCCCTCCAAGTTTGATTGGCCTTCCACGTAACTCATTGAACATGTTATCCTGGTGCCGTTTCCACACATTACGAGTGGAAGGTATCAAATAGGTTGCTTGCATTAGGTTAAATGTTCGCAATGATATGTGCAGCATATTAATATGTTTGAAGAAATTCAGCATGTGTACTGGACTTCCACCACTGAAAAATATTCCACAGGCCATCATCAGATTTCTTGCTGGCAGCTGGCCAAGTTTGGGCTGTGTCTCCCATCTCCTCCGATGACCATTGACACACACCTGCTTGAGCACTGCCACAGTGCCAAAAAGTCGCTGCAGCACAACTTTACAATTTCCAAAACATTGGAAGCATGTCTGTAGAAGGGCAAGTAACATGCTCTCAAAAATGATAAAGGTTCGCTGGTTCTCGGCAGGTACATCTGAATGAAGTTCGGAACATCTGTGAAAGGAACAGTGAAATTGCACACAGTGAATAAAGGCTAATTAGGATTTCCCTTTTCCAATACAAAACATAAAACAGTGTGTACAGGGTTCAAAACTCGAATGCTGAAGAGCACATGTTATGCAGTTCTCCAGTTAATGCGTCGTGCTGTGGAATGTTTTATTGTTTTTCCTAAGAGCTGCAAGAAACTGTAAGAAGGGTGCACTGAAAACTTACGTATCGGTTTTATCATTAACACTGTCTTCGTTGTCTGAATCAGAGTCAGTGTTTATGAAATCTTCCGACTGTCCATTCTGGATCATCAGCCGAATCATACTTGAAGTCTTCATCAGAGTCTTCGTCGTCACTGTCTCCATACATGATGGTACTGTCATTGACATATTCTTCACTTTCATGGGGAGCACAATACTGTGTAGCAGTATCAAATGTTTTCTTCTCTGGTATGTACACTTGAACACCACTGCTTATACCGAGGTTCAGCGTCTGCATACCTCTTGAGAACTTTGTTTTCCCCAGACCATGGGGCATGTACTTTGCAGTCTGTGTTGCTTTGTTTTGAGATTCCTGAAAGAAATAAGAAATCAAGCTCATAAACCTGATGTACTCCCAAACTGAGATGTACATATATTAGTTCATGAGACTCCGTTTGCCACTGTGTTGTCACTGGTCACATTTTATGCATTAGCAAACATAGAAACATAGAAGTTGACGCCACATAAGTTCCGCAAAGCCCCAGCTACTCTGTCCATTTGTTTTTCTACCTTATAAATGTGCTATCGGCCTTTGCTCTGTCAATGGCCTATGTATTCATACTCATCTGTATTGCTCCCTTATGCATATCCCATGCCTATCTGAAGCCCTGAACTTTATTCATATCCACCAGTTCCTGAAGTAGGCCTTTCCATGCATCAAGCACCCTTTCTGTGCAAAACTTCACCTCCATTAATGTGTCCTGGTGTGTTTTGTGATGCAGTCCCTGCAGCATTTTGGTTGACATTATCTGTAATGCATAAATTTGGTTCATGTCCTTGTGAAGGTGTGGACTGCAATACTGCACACAGTACTTCAGATGTTGGCAAACCAGTGTCTTGTAAAGAGGGACTACTACCTCCTTCTTCAAACTTGTGCTGCCTGTACTAATCCACCCCAACATCCCTCTATCGTAACCTAATGCCTGACTGATCTGCTTGTATGATGTCAGGTCATCGGTGATGAGGATGCACATTTCTCTTTCTTCCCTTATGACTGCAAACAACCACCTTCCCAGCCTATAGGTTGCTTCAGGTTTTGTCTTGTTTGGTGAAGGGAGGCCCCCCCCCGCCCATGGTTCAGAGCTGTTCTCTTCAGTAAATACTAAGCAGAGCCATCTATTTCGGATGGATGCTTTGACATGGTTCTCAACGTCACATGCCCCCTTATCCCCTTCTATCTTAGCAATACCACCTCTGGATTTCCTCCTTTCATTACTGTATCTATGGAAACTGTTTTCACATTCTTTCACTGTTTGTTGTAGTGGAGGACCTATGTTTTTCTGGTGGAGCATGGTGAAACAGGAGGAATAGATGGGAGCGGTGAAGATGAGGGTCCCTCATGAGACTGGGGAAAGGGAGAGGTCATCAAGATGATGGAGGGTGACTTCAATGATAGGATAGGGGGATTACTGGTTCAAACTGGTATTTGGACAATAGGCAGCTGGGAGAAGGATGCACTGAAAAGAATAGATTATAAGATGCCTGACTCTGGATCAATCAAGGACTACTAATTGCTAATGATACTGGATGCCACCAGGGGAGGAAAGAGGGATGTGGGATTGGGAGACAGACTACAGAGACAGAGCATCAATGGAGACAGTCGTGATCGGACAGAGAATAGGAGAGATGAGATGGTTTGCAGGCAGGTACTGTGACTGAACAATGAGCAGTAAGACACTCACAGAGTGATCATGGAAGAGATGTTAAGATTGTTAAAATCTGTTCTATGACAACACTGTCATGTCTTATTGCTTACAAAGGGGATCAATAAGGGGTGCAGAGCCAGGATTGTACAAAGGAAGAGGAGGAGGCAAAAATGACAGGAAACAGGTGTAAGCTACAGTGGGGCAGGATCAGAGGGGAGATGCGGATGTCTTATTTCACTGAAAGGGTGGTGGAGCAAATTAAATGCACTGCTGAAGGAGATGGTAGAGGCAGAGACTATGGCCAGGTTTAGGAGGGGATTGGACAGGTGGGGGGATGACCAAGTACAATGCAGGTGGGACACATGCAACTGAGGACAGCATAACAGAAGGGAAAATGGAAGGACACCATAATCTGCCCTCAGTGTGGGCGCTGAAAAGAGAGCAGACTACAAAGACTGTTATTCCTATTCTGCAGTCATGTTAGTAAGTCAGCATGGCACTATATGAGCTTGACATCTGCCACTATCACATTTCCCTGTGACACATAGGAAGCAGGAGGTGAGACTTTTCATTCCTCTACCTGTCCACTAGCAAATTCAATTGGATACCCAAATCAATGTTTTATTCATGCATACAGTGCATGTAACATTGCAAGTTGTAGTGCTTATTTAGGGACAGTAATACTCACAGTACGTGAGGTCTGACATCCTGAGTCTGTCAGAAGACCAGTAATATCGCAGTGAGAAATTGTTGGTGGTGGTGACTGTCGTGCAACAACATCTGGCATTTCACAGGATCCAGAAGATGTATTTTCTGCATTTTCATGTTGCTCACAGTTGATGGATTGTGTACCGGTACTTGCAGAGAAGGACTGACAAATCAGCAAGCCAAGATGTCCAAGAACCTATTGAAAGAATTATTGAGAAATTGAAATATTGCAGTACTGTATGCAATCACATGATACATAGGTAATAAAATACATGTGACAAATATACTTCTAGTCTTCTCCTTTTTTGAACAGCAGTGCTGGTTTGTGATGGCTTTATGGAGTTATGAGCAAAAACTAATGGACAAGCATCCAATTTCAGTCTTCGTTGACCAGGGATGAAACCAGTAATATCCAACAGAGTTTGAGAAATAGCAAACTGATCATCAGTGAAATGATCAGCACAGATAACAGTATGGTCCGTAGGCTGCCATCCAGCATGCTTCACAGCCTGTGCCCACTGCTTTCGTCATTTGGAATCTTTGGGGAATCGGTAAAAACTACGTTTGTAGTCTTTACCATTGTTGCATCCCACGGCACAACAGTGCTTCATTGCTACACTGATTGGAAAACAGGGAGGAACAGAAAAATAATAGCATAAAAGATTCAGTGATATTACACTGAGAAATGTAAATATGGAATGTTAATCATGAATAAGTAAAGTCATATAAGATGGTATAACCTGTTAGTATATAAGTACTGTTAGTCCATGACGTTAACATGTGGGATGACATGCAAGAGACAGTCATCGAAACTGTTGTTACACACAAAATACTGTGTGATTTTACTAGTAGACAAAAGAGTAGTAGAACACACGGTGCACTATGATTTACATTGCAGTACACGGCAAAAAATGGTTGTGTTCAGCACACTGGATGTGGATGTGGAAGTGAAATGTGCAGTCAGAGGGAATCATGATATATTTATCTTGATACATGACCGTCTATCACAGTTTGTCATGCAAGCTACATGCAAGAAGTAAGAGGCACGAATTGAAGGTATAGGGGGGAACGTTTGTGGGAAATATTAGGAAGTATTTCTTCACTGGCACAGTGTTTGACAATTGTAATGGATCACAGTGTATCTGTAGGACAACGTAGGTCATCAATACAGAATTGTGTACAATAGCAATTTTACTCAGTACCATTGTATATGTATTAAACTTGCCACCTCAGTTCCTCACTTAGCAATCCCATACAAACATACGAAGAAGCCAGCAGAAGACGGACATTTGCTCTCTCAAGGCTGTTCATATTGCAGGGTACGTAGCTTCAGCTATTGGACCTGCCCTCACTACCCACTCCTCCCATCCTCCCTACCAATGATTTTTACATTCCCCCCCTATGCCTGTCCAAGACCCTATTAAAGCTGCCAACTGTCTTCAATGACATTATCTCTTCCGGCAGCACATTGCAAGTGTCCACCACCTGCTCTGTGAAGAAGTGCTTCCTGACCCCCCTCCTAATCCTACCATCTTCATCTTCAGACTGTGCCACCTTCTGATATGGTTGACACTCAGCTTACATATACTCTCCTTATACACCTTATTTATTCCTTTGAGGTACTTGAATGTCGCAGTCATGTCTCCTGTATCGCTGTCCTGTCATCCCAGGAGTACATGTTCAGTGCATTCTACCTCTCCTCAGATGCCTTGCCCTGCAGACCTGCATCTTGTATCCTCCTCTGTACCTTCTACATAAGGTTAATGTCCTTTTCAGGTGTGTGCACCTGTAGTAAACTCCATACTATAGATGCGGACTTACCAGTCATCTGTAATAGGGCAGTATAAAGTCATGTACCCTACTTCTGATCCCCCTAGCTATGCATCCCAGCATCTTGTTTTTCCTTTGCTTCTTTCTTACACTGTGAGGAGTGATTCAGGTCAATAGTGACCATCAGTACCAGGTCCTTCTCCCCCTGTGAAGCAGATAGTAGGACTCCACCCAGGTAATACTCTGTCATGGGATTCTTTGCTCCTATATGCATAAATTTGCCTATCAGTTATGGTAACTAAATTCTGTTATGGATTATAACAAGATCTGTCTCTACTGTGGAATGCAGAACAATCATGTCATTAGAATACGTACCGCACAAGTAAGTAATGCAATGTGTCACACAGATTAATAGAATCACATCACTTGCTTGCAGTAAGTGACACATGTGCAAATAAGTGAGGAATTTATTATATTACTTATTTATAGAATTTTTGTTGACACGTTAGGCACATTGATAGTGTAAGTGTCTTTTTCAAGATCGACCCTGGGGGGAAGGTGAGACAGACGGTAACAAACTAAAATTGTACCACATGAACATGTCAGTGGTATTTTTTGGCATTTATGATATTGTAAAAAAATTAATAAAGTGACATATAGTTATAATTGGATCATTGTGACACACTGCATTGGTGTGTGACATAACAGGAATAGATGTCCAAATGACTTGTATAGTCAGTGACAGAAAGTGTAATATCACAGGAACATACAGTGCATCACCATTACTGGTATCATGATACATGTACAGTTGCACATTACAAGTGACACTGCATGAAGTGCTACAACAAGTGTTATGAGGTTGACAATAGTTGTACAAAAGTAATTGTTATAACATGCTGAAACCAGGTTAGGAAGTAACACAGAAGGTGATCACTGCATGAATGACACCAAGAAGGTGAATTGGATGTGGGGGGGGGACATAACTACACAACGCAGTTTGAAACACAGACTGGTATCAGTATATGCCATAAGACATACAATGACACTTACAGCTCTGCAATATAGTGTGACACAAGGAAAGAAAATCAAAGTGCAGAGGACAACACATAACAATAAAGAACTGCAGTGACAGAATATAATATAGTAACATATGCCCCATTGATTGCTGCAGGCAGGTGTCACTTTGAAAGATGGAACGCTAAACAGTGACTAATTCTGTGAGTATAAGAAGAATGTCAGTGCATTTCATTCACTACAGACTAGTATCCCTGCAGAATCATACTGTAAAATAACGGGAAGCGGCAGTACAGAAAGTAAGCTGACAGTTCCTCGGTCACAAGCTGTGCAAACAAAAAAATTTACACATGTTCATAACATTTATGAAGTTGTCAGATATATTCCTCAAATTGTTCTACAGTTATGTGTCCTGGTTATGCAGAATTACTGCCAGGTCCTTTTTGGTAGTGGCGCTTCACAGTATTTTTCTATGCAATACAGAAAGATGTAAACATGATGGGTTGTAATCGGTAGTGAAATCATGCATTTATCCTGCGACTGATGATTTTGCATATCTCTAGTTGCAGCATGGCATGGAATGGCATGGCACAGGTATTAGAAGCAAAACATTTTCCATTTGATTCCTTTATTTTTCTTCCATACAATGGTGATCAGACTTTTTTTTTCTGTGTCTGAACTTAACTTTTGGAATGCACTTCTAGCTTTAGTCAGGTTATTTCCATCTGTCCCCATTTTCAATGGGCTTTAAAAAGTCATGCAAACAGTATACTAATTGAAGCAAAGGAGGTGATTAAAATAAGCAAAGACCAAATGTTGAAGTCTGCCACAGAATAAAGGAACGTGAGAGTCACAAGGAGAAAAACAGCCTACCGTGTCCCTGATAAAGAATAAAAGTGCAGACAATATTTAAAAAGTGCTACTGGATCCCTCTGGAATTGGTAACCCTTGCCAAACATTCTTTTTTTAAACCTTTAGGGAATAGAATAAATTCACCAAAAAGAAGTCTCTCTGTGGGATGAGGAGATGCATCATAGGAGTCTGTGGATAGAGAGAACAATCCAGTACTACATAGTGCTGGAAAACAAGTGATGCAGAATTAAAAAATAAATAAAGGGCAGTGAAATAAATCCAAACAGTTTACTTTTTTTGGCGGTGAACACCGTGTATGACTGTACAGACAGAATTCTGTCAGGGTACCACAATACCATTATGACACACTCTAAATCATAACGTGGGAAGCACTATGAATGAAAAACCAATTAAACATTTACCACAACAGGTGAAGAGACACATAAAAAGAAAGGTAAACATTCATAACACAAAGAAGTACACTGATCAATCACAAATGACATAGCGACATCGTGGTTTACTATTGCTACTGTCAAATTGACAGCCGAGCTACAGTACCGGGAGAAAACACAGTGATCGCTTTCCCGAGTTGAAGCAGCAAAACAAGCTAGTTAAACGTATGTTAGTAAAAATCAAGCTGGTAACACATAGAAGTACCTCCTAACAATGTAGAAAAAAATTTATAGGCAGCGATTGAATTAATGACTGACACAGAAATATATGGAAAAACCGACGGCACAGGTGTCAAAATGGACCACACACCTAATCACGTCACCAAAGCTGTACAATGAGCGTTACGCCGCCCTGCATCTCAACAACTGAAGTACAATCGCTGGGAATGAGCACAACAAATAACAGTAATGAAATCTATTAAACATTAACTTTTAATGGACAAATTGCTGCACACTACATTACACAGACCATTTACAATACTATAACATGCAGAAGCAGCACTATTTAGACCTTTGCATATGATCTTTAAGTCAGGTGGGTTTGGCATACATGCAAGATGATGAGGAGGAGGCTGATGATGAATCAGTGGGAATGCAAGCCATGCAATGAATGATTGATGTGTATCTTGCAAACACAAGGCACCTAAACATTGGAGATGAGCCCCTGATGTACTGGAGCACAAAGGTCTTTGATTGACCAGCACTGTCATCAGTGGCCATGAAGTACCTGAGTTGTCCTGCATCGAGTGTAAGTGTTGAACGAGTATTTAGTTCAGCCGGTGCTATAGTGAGGGACAGGTATACCAATCTGTCACCAAAAAATGTTAGCTTGCTAACATTTAATAAAACGAATCAAGGACACATTCCAACAAAGTCAATAATGTCTGTGTTCAAGCCACATGACTGCAGTGAAGAGAGGAGGAAGGTACTGTCAGCACACTCAGTAGTAGGAGCAAAAATGAGGTGGGAGGAGCAGTATAGGAGAGAGAGAGAGTTTCCATCTGGTTACAGCTCCAGTCAGGAGGACTGTGAGGGTTGCTTCCTTGTGGATGTTGATTAAAATATGGCCTCCTTTTTCAGCCATTGATCCTCTGCAATATAAACATTTTAATTATCACTTATTCTGTTACTTTATTTTCATTCATGTGTTGCTGTCATGACAGATAATTTCTTTACTTTGATTAATGTCTAAACAGTCCCCATGCAAAATGTTCTGCTGTTTTTGTATGCTGCCAAATTCAGTGACTATCTCACACTCCAACACCACTGACATTTCTTGCTGCTCCACACGGCACCATACTGTACAGCACCTATTCCTCTTCCTCCAACAGTGGACTGGGTTGTTCTGTCATATTCAGTGATAAACGTCATTGTCCAATCCACACTGATGCAACATTACAAATGGCTGCTGTCCTCACCACCAGTCTCTATCCTTACATAATAGTAACTGTGTTTCTGATGCCACTATTGCTCCTAATGGAGTACTGTCCACCACCACCAGACTGTGATGTCCTCATAACATACCTACTCATACAGTCCTCCATACAGGACATATCATTGCTTCATCAACCTCCTCCTCCTACTCTACTGTGGCCTACTTGTATTGCTCCTTCAGGATCAGACAAAAACATAATGGTTTGTCAGCTGCATACAGTGTGATGCAGCATAAGAATACAATTTCAAATCTCACAGAAATAAAACAGTTGTGTTGCTGCTGCTTCTCAGACTAATATGAGTGACATCAAGTGCCACAGATTTGCAAAGTGACAGAGGTTCCAACAGCAACACACGACAACATAAAATATCACATCCAGCATCGCTATTACTCAAGTAATAGTATTGTTTTTTTATTTTGTTTATTTTTTAAAACATCATCCCTCACTGTATTGCAGTAATATTGTTTTGATGTCATAGGTAAACGCAGCTGTGCTTCTGCTTCATAATGATCGTTCCTATCTGCCTTTGACACGTTATCTAATTCTTCCTCTTCTGGCCAGACAACATGACACAGAAACATCTTGGAAAGTACCTGAAATCAAACAGAAACACAAAACATGTACTATGACTCAGATGGCTTTGAGTCTAACATTAAAAAAAATATATGCATACTTCAACCAGCTCCCCCACCACCGGTGTAAAAAAAAACAAAACAAAAAAAAAATGCTTACCTTTATGTGGTTGCTGCTGAATTCACAGAGAGGATGCAGAGTGGCATATGTCATCATAATCTTACCTGGACGTGGAAAAAGTAAAAATACATGGTTATTACACCCCAAAAAAGGCCCCCAACCCAAAATAAGAAACATACAAAGAATACATACTTACCATACCATGGTTGTAAGATGTGATTAATAACGACTTCCTTCCTGGTACCAAGAAACATAATGTAATGTAGTGTGGGGCTATTACTGTTTATTTATTGTTTATTGAATAGAATTGGAATTACAATCCTTTCAGTCAGACTCGTTTGCAAAGACTCCACGTCAAGAAAAGTAAAATATACAGAGTAATCATAAATGAGACTATATATACACACAGGTATCAAAACTGTACAATTGCAGTGTGGTAATACACAGTCCAAATAGTTTTAGAATTAGCGTATAATGCGGAATTACATCAACAGGAGTCACATGGAAAGTCTGCGCTAGTGCTGTTATGTCACTTCATTACTCATGATATGAACAGTAACTGAAAAAGGAAAATATTAGTGAGATATGGATATGGGTACAAATGACAGCAACCTACACCATGCAAATAAGTAACCATTTATTACCTTCCCATGGTTTGACAATGTGCTGTCTTCAAACTTTCACAGCAACAATCAGCAGCCGTAGCTGCAGGCAGCACAGCAACTCGGCATTTGGTCATCATCAGTTTGCCACTGTAGAACTCTTGGTGTTCCTGTCTTGCAATCTTAAACTCCACAATTTATGCCACTTCTGAAGACATTTTCTCATGTGTGTCTTCTCGACTTCTCTGGACAGTTGCACAGCACAGCAGCAGCAGGAATTAATTTTTGGTACTTGGGCAAGTACTTGACTCCTCTTGCTCTATTTGGAGCCGCAGTATTCCAGACAGTTTTCCGATTCTAATTATGTATTGCCTGTATTATTTAAACCTCTCTCTGCTCTGTATGCTTTCTGTAACCTTTAATTACTTCATTACTGGCAGTACTTTTTTGGGATTTTCCCCTCTCCAGCACTGATACTAGGCAATTTCTGTTGGATCTTAATGTATACTGCCTGCAAAACTTAATTTTTATTTTTAGCTCAGTGCTTTCTCAAATTTCTTAGTCCCCACTACTGCCTGTACTTTCTTGATCTTTCTCTCCTCAGCGCTGACCCTCTTCCCCAAACTGCAGCTCCACCTGTTTGATTCCCTCCCCTCTGTATCTTCCTTTGATCTCTGCCCCCACCCCTTACCTACCTCTATAATTGACTCTACATCTATCCCTGTCTCTCTCAGACCTTTAGTGCCCCTGGGGCTCTCCCCTGCATGATAATCTAGCCTCCTTGTTTTCCTTTTCTCTTTCAGAGTCTGAGGACTAATTAACTTTGCCACAAACCTCAACCCCTACATTTGACTTCCAGACTTTGCTAGTTTTCCCAAGCTGGATGGATGCTTGTTTGTCTGAAGGTATGCAGGAGAAGCTCCAAGTTTGAATTTGGCACCTTTCGGCTGCCTGTTGATTTCTCCCCACAAGGACTTCTCCACTTGCTCGATTAGGAGCTGCTGTATTACAAACAGTTTTTTGGCACACCCTCTCACTTTATTAAATCCACATTTACCCTGCCCCCTATGCCCTCAATTGGCACTCTGCTCTGTGGTGGCAGTCTCCCAGATGCCCCTCCTACCATCACTTAACCCTTCACAGGTGGCACCTTCCCTCCCTGTCCCTTTCATTTACTGGCACCTGCAACTCATTCCTAGTAATTTTTGTTTGCTGTTACCCCATTTCCACCCAAGATAACCAGCCCTCACTTGCACCAAATCTCAGCTTATGATTCTTCAACTATAATTACCATCTTTTTCTTGTTGGCATCTTCTCTTCCACTCTCTCTCAGACCGCCAGCTGAGACAGTCTGCTGTCACTGCACTCAAGTTAAACTACGACTCTAAGTTGTAATTCTAAGTTGTAATTTCTCACCCAAATATTGCCTGTTGAAACAGCCAGCTTTCAATGCACTTCAAGTTAAGCTAAAGTTGTAATTCACACCCAAATCTCCCAAGCCTTTTTCTTCCTTCTCCCTCTCAGACAAACACTCCCCTCTTTATCTAAACTCATTTCTTGTTACATTTCACATCCATCAAGGACTGGAAGATGCACATTACCCTCTAAGTTTGTGGAATGCACCCTCACCCCCATTTATTCAGCAAACATGCCCCCCGTCATAACCTCCTTTTTTCTCCTCTGAACTTTCTCTCTTTCTAATTCCTGACAATGACAGCATTTTAATTGCTAAATGGACTATTTATAAACTGCTCCCTCCTTTTGCTTCTCCTGGGGGAGGCACCACACTGACTCGGAACAACCACCTCCCCCCAGCCCTCTGTCTTGTCACTACCTCACCTAAATCTTAGCCAAGCCAACAACCCACCTAAGCTGTGCTCACCTCCAAATGTACTAACTCAGACCCAACTTAACAAGACTATCTTTCACTTACCCCATGTAAGAAAGCCACTAAGAGGCCCTTCCTCCACCCCATGCATTCACACATGTACCTACTGCTCCTATCTGGGGATATTGAATTAAACCCAGGACCATTAATGCAGACCGAACCACTATCTCTGGCTCCTTGCCTCATTGGTCCTGTGCAAAAGGTATTAAAATAGCTCACATGAATATCCAGAGCATCAGGAAGAAAATGGCTGAGCTCGAAACATGGGTCCAGCATTATAAGCCAGACATTCTCTGTATTACTGAAACCTGGCTAAAGTCCTCCATTGTGACCCATGAAATAGCCCTACCTGGTTTCTCCTCCTTCAGAAGAGACCATCTCTCTAGGAAGGGCAGGGGAGTACTGATTTATACCAGGGTGAGTTGTCAGCCTCTGAACTACTTGATTTTGAATTCTCCTCAGCAATTGAACACCTGTTTCTCACAATCACCCTGGGGCAAGTCAAAAAGTTACTCATAGGGTGTGTTCATCTACCCCCTGCCTTGCCTCCTCCTCCTCTTTCTCAGAACTTTTTGTTAATTTAGATACACTCCCTCACAAGGACATTATCCTTTGTGGTTACTTTAATCTTGATTGGCTTGGTGCAAACAAAACCCAGTACCAAGTTGCACTCTTCAACGCCAAACTAGAGCAAATTTTCAACCAATTCACATGGCTAAATATGAAGTCAGGTAAGTGCAGCCTGCTTAATTTGATACTAACCAATGACAGACACCATATCAAAGCAGCAGGAATTTCCCTGATGCTTTAAGTGATCACTCCCCCACATATTGGGTCTGGAAGAACAACCTCCCACACATCCTCCCCTAGAATAATAAAGTCTCGAGACCTAACCACTTTCAACACAGCTGCTTTCTTGGGTAGCCTGAATTCCGTGGACTAGAACCCTATCAACTCCCTCCAGGACATTAATGCAGCCCTCAACTTTTTTGTTAACACCTTCTCCTCAATCCTTGACTCTCATGCCCCATTTAAATTAAGAATAGCCAATTGCATCCACTCCCCTTTGCTTTCCCATGATCTATGGCACCTGATGCACTCCTGTGACAGAGCCTGGAAAATCTTTCAAAAATCTGGCCTCACCTCCACCTGGCAAACCTATCGCCAATTGAGGAATGCTTGTAAATCTGAAATCACCAAATCCAAGTGTGATTACCTTCAAACCTTGTAAATCAACAATCTTAGTAACCCTAAAAACTTCTGGGCACAAGTCAAGGCCATGCTCAAAAGAAAGGCGCGAACTACCCCCAGACCATGATTAACAATGGCACGGTATTAACCACCCCCCTGGATATTACATCTGGTATAAACCTTTTCTTAACTGACCTAGACAGATATAAACAGGGCTTACCAAGTAGGTCCCTCCAGCCTGACGACATCATGCCAGACCCCCCCACTTCCTTCCTTCTGAGACTTACCTCACGTAAGGAAGTCCTCATGCTCCTAAACAAAATAAACCTTGATAACTCACCAGGTTTCAATTCCCTCCCTCCCAGATTCCTCAAGATTGGTGCCTTAGCTATTGCCTACCCTCTGTTACAGAAATGTGTGTGCTGTGTACATGCAGAATGCATGCCACATGTTTAATTGTGCAATGTTTGCATGCAGTTTGCATACACAAAGTGAGCCTAAGCGAACCAGGTCTAAAAAGAAAATGAGGTTCGCATGCTGCAAACTTGACATGTGTGCAGCAGGTAAGCTGGTGCGAACATCTTCTAAAAATCACATCAGGTGCGCATCTTGCATGTTTGACATGAGTGCAGCAGTTAAGCGGTGTGAACATCATTTTAAGATCACATTAGGTTCACATGCTTCACACTTGCTATGTGTGCAGCAACTAGGCTGGTGCAAATCTCATCTAAAAAACACTTCCGTTTCTATTTCTCATACTACTGCTAGCAACTAGAGCCATTAAAATACATTTTTCATTGATTTCCCATTAAAATTAGGTAAGCTCATTAATTCTGATCCTTTTGCAAGTTGTTTAATGGCTTTTGATTTTTGTCATTGAATTTCCATTAATTTGTAAAGTATTGTTTGCTTAATTCATTAAATGTCTAGGATATAGTCAGTCAACATCCCCCATTCCAGATGTGCAAAGAGGGACCTCTGTGTTGTGAAGCCTGATCTTTTTGTTTTGGACCATGCAAATCCCCTTATGCATATTTAGTGCTACAAAAGTATTTCTCCATGACTGACTCTGCTCACTTACTTTCTCTTTGTCATTCTGTATGGAGTATGTACACTAAGGCCATGCTAAGCAATCTTAGTGCTGAGTAGGGTTTTGGAAGTATGCACCATACCTCACATTTTGTCACTCAAATGAGGGACATGGACACTCAAAATGAGGTACAATGAGGGACACTAACCCTCACAATGATCAGGACACATCCTGAAACATGGAGATACGGTACCTCAGAACACAGTGGAAACTGTTGTATTTACTTGTACCAATACCTGAGAATTAATTTCTACCATAAAACGGGGTGCCATTTAAGAAGGGCTGGGGGGTGGTGCCCCCCTGCATTTGTGCCTAGGTTGTTCTTATGGTGTAGCAATAATGGCATTAAATTTGGATTTAATCTTTTGCACAATAAGTGCCCCCCCGACCTGTGTGCACTCATGCTGTAGGTGCACTCCTGACTTGACTATGTCTGTATTGTGTTGTCAACTCTCTCCAGCTATTAGCGATAGCGATAGCACCATCACACATCACCAGCCAAGCAAGATTACATGAGTCATGTGAGTGTGACACTGTCTTTCCTGCCACAGAGTAGACAGGCTGCACACTTCAGCTAAGGGGAGTCGGTGAGCACTGAACTCTCAATAGCAGTGTTGTGGCAGCATATTTTTGTTGATCTACTCTTACTGAGTCTCAATCTCACCTGTTTGCTGAAGTGACAGGGGGTTAGCTGGAAGCTAACTCGAAACTAGGCTACCTATTTTCTCTACTAGTCTCACCTCACAAAAAAAAAAAAACAGCACAGGTCCCCTCAGCAGCAAGCTAGGTCTAGCAGCAGCAGTGACAGCTGTGTGGGTGACCTTCATAGGCCTTGATCAGTGCAGTGCAGCAGCAGGCAAACAAGAAGCAAGCATTGCAGGTTAGGTGTGTTTGGTTAGTGAAGTGACTTGGTCGCGGACCATGTTGGGAACCTGGTATGTTTGGTTCTAACAACCAGTTTCTTGCAGAAGGACAGAGGAGGAGCAGACTGAAAACTGAGTTGGTGGCACACTGGGCCAGGCTGCAGGTTCTGGCCAGATGGCCAGGTAAGTAAACATAAGTAATTTTTTTAAAGGGGGACTGGGGAAGGTGGAAGGACTGAAATATTGATGTGTTTTTCACTTTCCTGTGCCTTTGGGCAGCTTCATGACCCATATGGGTTGGATATTGGATGGAATGGTGTCAGGGAGAGAAATCAGGGCAAAGTTTTTTTTTTGAGGGGATGGGTCAGAACATCAGCCAGGAAAACAATTGGTTAATAACTTTGTGGGTTTAAGCCCAAATCTGATGCTTTGCTCCGGGGTGTAGACAAATGAATCTTACAGATTTCATTTTTTCCTGATTTGCATATCACTTTTCAGTAACAACAAATGAGTTTTACCTTTTAGAGATGTTCCAGACATTCTAGAGCTTGCCACCTAGGAGCTAACTAGCACCTGGCCTCCACTGGTTGTTGGCCCCCACATGCTGAAATCTGAAATGGTGCCCATGCCATAAAGTCTAAATTGACAGGACATCCTCTGTGTGAGCAGCATGTTTCCCATGAGGGATGGATGAAGAACAGAGCAGTTTTCAGGGGTAAAATGAGGGCTGTCCCCTGCATTCGGGGCAATTGAGCAGTATGGTAAGCACAGATTATTGGAGCCCCACTATGTTCAAGCTTATGCCCCCCCCAATGAAGCTGACCTCCACATCACCACACTCAGGCACATTATGACATAGGGCAAGGGAGAATGCAGGGGTGTGCACCATTGAAATGAATGGGGGTATTTTTTAATTACTATTTTATACATTATTGATGGAGAGTTGGAGATTAATGAAGGCCACTGCTCTACTGACAAGGGCCTTGTTAGTAGAACAGTAACCTTCATTATTCTCCAACTCACCATCATAAAATATAAAATAGTTATAAAAATAACTCAATTAATTTTAAGGGGGTACGACTACACCCCAGCCCTCTGGTCCATGGACATCATCTCTTAAAGACTCCTACCTCTGGAGCCCTAGTAGTCAGGTAAGAGACTCTCAACTTATATCCATACTTAATGGGTTGACTGTAGTATCATGGCCATACCTGTTGCAGTGTATGTGCATGGAGGGACTGGTCATGTGGGTGGATGTCAAGTTATTGCTACTTTTCTGTTTGCAACTTAGTTTGTTTGTGTGGAAGCATTAAAAACTATGGAGAGATAATAGTAGGAGTACAGGCCAGAGAGTACTAATTAAGTAGTTTTGTGGGTAAGTGTGTGTTTTGGGGCTGAGAAGAACCACATGTGTTTCCATCGGTATGTATGCTACAGTTCAGTTGTCCAGCTGAGGGAGGACAAGAAAACTGAAAAGTATGACAGTGGCTACAAGCATGCTGCATGCTTGCAGATGTACATGTAACCCCCACCCCCATCATTTTACAAACAACAAGTGGTATGCTGTTTAAATCTGACAGCAGTACCAGGTGGGGACTGGGTTCGGGTAGGAATAGGTCACTCAGCACAAAGGCTAGGTTTGACTACTCTGCACAGGGGCACCCAAGTAACTCCGAACACAGGAAGCAATAACTATAATGTCCAATTCCAGGAATGGGATTCTAAAGTGTGGCTTTATTCACATCCAAGCAGAACAACAAAGCATAGATGGGCCCCCACGGGGCTACATTTCTGGTAATGCAGATTAAAAGAATCAAGAACACCTCTTCAGCACTTCAGCCCTCAGGCTCTGAACCCACCGGGCACACAGCCCGGACTTGCACGCTGCTTTGGGTACACAGCCCAAACTTGTACACTGATCTGGGTTTTCCCTGGCTCAGCTCCCTTGCTGGCCACTTGGACACCTTCCATATGTCATGGAAACATTTTACTGGTGGCTCCCTAAACCACCTAAGAGCAGCTCAGCTCTATCAGAGAATTTTCCTTTTAATCCCACATCTGGGTACTTTCCTCAGGCACTGGCCAAGTACCTGAGAGAAAGTAAAGGTGCCACAGAGCAAATCCATAGCGGTGAATTTGGTTACTACTAATGGGGGGGTCTCCCACCTCTTTCTTTCACAATTCATACCCAGCCATTTCTCTGGACATTAAACATGTCATTCTGTAAAGTTTGTCAATGTAGATTAAGGCTAAATGTATGTCACATTTCCTCTACTTGTCTTGCTTTCCCTTTGTGCTGGACTTGAACATACTTTTACTTGGAATAGCCCATTGCTCTAGGCCTCCCACTGATTAAGCAGTCCAATCCCCACTTTACTTCACTCTTTGGTGCTGGACTTGAACCTACATGAGTTAACGGGCAATGTCTATTACACTAGACCACCTACAGATTAAGTAGTCCAATCCCCATGTTCCAACAGTTCAGGTGAAAAACATTGGCCCTCTGTCAGAGCAAACTCACCCTTTGGTTGCAGGTGCTCCACAGGAGTTTCTCTCTCAGATCTTCTGGTGCCGCAGCACAACTTGAAATAGGCAGCTTCTTCCCTTAGCCAGAACCAGGAGGGTTGCCCCTGGAAGACAGGCAATCCTTCCCCCCATCCCCTCAGGGAGGGGCACTTGGACCAATGACAGTGGTCTCCACCACTTCAGCAATAAGTTTCTGTGTCCTCCTTATGGTGGAAACACACACCTTCTTAACAGTAGCTCTAAAACAGAGCTTAAAGCTCTGAGAGCCTGCACACAGACTGCTGTGCTGCTGTCTCTCACCAAGACTGCACACAGACACTGTTTAAAATCCCCAACATTCTATCCTAACTTCCAACTGTAGCACTCCAGTGTGGCTCATGCAGCTGCGAGAGTTCTATGGTGATGTCATCCCTCAGTCTCAGCTGAGACTGAGAACAGAGTGAGATAGTACGAAATCCATTTAACTGGAGTTTCACAAGCTGCCTTCCCTGCCTACCACTAGGTCTTACTGGGATTCTAGTAACCCCGGGTAACAGGGGGGTTACATACAGTATACAGATTTGTATTGAAGTACAAGCGAGCCACATGTGTGCATGCAGTATAGCTTAGTGGTTAAAGGCACTGAACTGCAATCCAAGAGACTTGAAGTCCTGAAGACCTCGGTCTGAATCTCATCAGCCCCCACTTGTACAGCATATGGTGTGATCCTGAGCAAGTCACTCAGCTTTTATGTGTGCAGTTATCAGTGACCACTTGCTTTCTGCACGTATGCCGCATGCATGCAGTCTGTTCCAATTTAACATAAAAAGCATGCTTTCCACACATGCTTGCTGCATGTATGACACACACATGCGATCAGTCCCAATTTAACATCTAAATCACGCTTGCAGCACTCATATCATATAAGTTGTTTTATGTGTGCAGCATGAAAACAGTTCATATAATTATTTCTGTAAGGGCTGTTACACTGCTAATCAATAGGTCCTTTCTTTCACATACCATACATGATAAATGGAAAAGAGCAATAGTGGTGCCTATAGTCAAGAGTGGCCTAGCCAACCTTGTAGAAAACTATAGCCTGATATCTATAGTGTGTCCCCTGGCTAAAATTCAAGAAAGAATACTCTATAATCAGTTACACTCCCACTTAGAATCGACAAATGCCCTAACCATCTCAACATGGTTTAAGGAAACTGCATGGGATGGAATCTGCTCTCATCAGGGTTACCACAAATATCTATCATGCTTTGGATCAGAGGTGTGTGACAGGGGCCGTCTTTGTCAATCTAACAAAAGCATTTGACCTTATAAATCATTGACTACTGCTATCAAAACTTGAGAAACTTGGTCTTGACTCCCATTCCCTGTCTTGGTTTTCAAATTACCTGTCTTATCAGCTACAATGCGTCAAGTGGGCTAGCGTTTCCTCTCCCCTGGCCTGCATTATGGACGGTGTCCCCAAGGGGTCAACTCTGAGTCCTCTGTTGTTCTTCATTTTCACTAATGAGCTACTTAGCAAGTGCAGTGGCATGACGGTACAACTATACACAGTAGGGCTGTGCAAATACCTTTTCCTGAATATTCGGACAAATATTCAGTATTCGGGTCTCAAGTATTCGGTATTCGTCATTCGGTATTCGGCCAGAGAAGGTGTTTTTTTAAGGAAACTTTAAAAAAACCACTTCAGCAGCACCATTAATCACCCATTGAACCTGGTATACCATATATACCTCAATGACAGTTCAGCCTCCAACATTGAGCTCTCACTAATGCAACACAAACTTCATGTGCACACTCAATCCACCACAACACACACATAGCACTCTGAAAACAATATCAAGCATTGCATTGGGTCAGCACTAGAGGGTGTTCATGGTCACAGAAACGGGGTAGAAGGTGCTTCAGCCATGGGCATAGGAATAGTGGTAGCAGTGGCTACAGTAGTGGTGACAGCTGAAAGGGTGGCTGCTACAAGAATGGCACTGGTGGTTGTGGGAAGCACATTGGCTGTGGATGTAGCAGCCAAAATGGTAGCAGTGGGGACACTGGTGGTGATGTCTGCTGCTTGCTGTACAAAACATGTATGCTCTAATTCCCCCCTACTACTGCACAACAGGATGTGACAGTGAACATACAGATGGACAGGTGGTGACACTAGCAGTAGTAGTACTGCTAATGGTATTAGTGGTAGTATTACTATTATCAGTGCTACAAGAACTAAAAGGCTTGCTTGGGGAGAACAATATTTGAGCCCATCGAATAAAGAGAGACACCTGTATGTCATTGTCCATGTAGTCTATCTCACCACCTTCTCTGGAATTGTATTATATATCAATAATTTACAGTGGAGCAAGACAAGATGCAATTCAATACTTTGTAGTAAATGGCATGCCACAAAATATTGTATGACTGGAGGGCTTAATTGCCATTAAATTACACTGCTCCTTGCAGCATACTGCAGCATTTTACAGCAATTTTGCAAGATACTGCATTGCGTACTGTCTGGCACCACAGTATGAACTTGTTCTATAACCTTGATGTAGTGTTTCATCCTTGGGTATGTTAGTTGTGGATTGTTTTGTTACAAGGGCATCTCAGTCTCATTCATTTTAACTTCACTTATTTATAGTGTGTGTTTCTTTAAGGGTTGTATATTCATAGCGTGTTTGTACGTTCCCAACATGCACCCTAACAAAGACCAGGTTCTGGTCAAAGCAACAGTGCTCTATTGGCATCCTCCAGCCTTAGCACAAACAAATGTACTGACAACTTTATGCTGCACTGCTCTTAACTGTATTTTGTTACTGCAACCTCCCCCCCCACACTGAGTGCTTCCTTTGTTCTTCATAGACTGTTTGGGGGTTTGGCAGCCCAGAGACAACACTAGCAGTAATTGTGTGGATGTGCTGTATGTTTGTGGTCTATCATCCTGTCCCTCACCACTTGGGGCCAGCGGTGCAGATGCTTTGCTGGGGCTGGACCAAGCATGTTTGCAAGATTGCTAAAGACATGATGGATCAGGTCATTACTGGTTACTGGGTAAAACACAAACTACTACTACGTAGTACCTGTGTGTGTGTGATGCTTTACGTAGTGCTTGTGGAACTACAGTAATACACCAACCTTTCTAGTTATACTGCACCACAAAAAAGTAACAGTAAAGAAAAACACTGCTACTAAGAAGGGGAAGAAAAGGGAAGCCTATTTAGTCAAACATGGAACCGAGCAGGGAACAGACAGATGGCATACATTTAACCCAGTGAGACAAGCCTGCCCCACTAAGTGCAATGGCTTAATTAACAAAACAACAATAAACAAACAAAAAAATGCATGTGCACAACTGTGCACACACAAACAGCACAGACTCACAGGGGGATATATTTCACAAGCACAGCTTAATTGTGGGGAGAAGAGTCAGCTGCCGTGTCAGCGTGGCTCGGTTGGTAGCACATCCACCTCTGGACCGGAAGGTCATGGGTTCTCATCCCACACTGGGATTGAACTTGCACCTAAAAATCACTGGCATCCGAATGCAGTATTGGGGGGTGCTGTGCTGCTGGGCTGTGCCATCTTTAGGATGAGACGTTAAACCGAGGTCCCTTCTGCCCATCCTGGTGTTGTCCAGGTGGAATTATAAGAACCCAGGACACACTTTGCAAAGAGTAGGGAACATTCCCAGTGTCCTGGCCAACATTCCCCTTCCCATAAATCAGTTTATGCAATTATCCAGGCTGTGTGTGGGTGATGATGTGCGATATGGCTGCCACCACACATTCAGTCACTTCACTACCAGTCTTGCATTGCTTGTAAAGCACTTTGGGATACACTGTGTATGAAAAGTGCTATATAAAAGCTGATTCTTCTTCTTCTTTTTCTCCTCATGTGTACAGGGATCTATCCCCAGAACCAGAGGAGACTAACGATACTAATTCAGTGAGTCAAGCCTGACTGGCTTAGAACTGAAGAAGTTTTATTCAAAATCTGTGTTCACACAGCTGTGCACATGTTCGGCCCTTTCTCATGAAAAAATATATCAAGCATGCACATGCAGGGTGAAGCCTCACAAAATCAAATATTTTGCACATATACAGCAAATTATAAGCAGTGACCTGCAGGAGGGGGAGTTAGCAGACACCCTTATCAGTCATGCAGGGAACCAAGCCTGGAACCAGACAACAGCAAAAAAAAAACAAAAAACACAAAAATAAAATATGCACCACCCCAAAAAAAAATCACACAGGAGCTATGTCAGCCAGCAGAAGAGAAGGGGTGCTAGCAGACAGCCCTCCTAGTCCCTGTAACTGAGTACAGCAATAAGGACAAAATACATGTCAGAAAGCCAAACATAGCTTTTCTGACACTGATCAAAAAAAACTATACTGACCCAAAAAAGCCTGTGAAGCAAAAATCTATTTCTTTTTTAGCAAGTTTAAGGTCTCAAAAAATACTGCAGAGCAGATCTCAGAAACCACTGTCTCCTGTCTTCTACCAGCTCAGAGTGAGGAAGTCACATGGTGTGCTTGCCTTTTTGCTCAAGAAACAGTTTTTGATTGGCCAGCAAAGCTCTGCAAGACTTGGAAATCTCACCGAATAGTAGTTCCCGAATACTGGCCGAATAAAGAACTATTCAGAAAATGCATCCGAATATTCGGGAAGCCTACTATTCATGGTATTTGGAAATATTCGGCCCATGCACAACCCTAATACACAGCTGATACTATACTATAGCGATCAGATAAATGTATCTCCTCTGTCAATTCAGCCCGTGAAAACTATTTCTGGCACTTCGAGGCCTGGTTCAAATAAAACCTACTGGTTCTCAACACCAAAAAACAAAAACCATGCTGTTCCATCACACATCATATGACCTGTCCACCCAACAACCCTTGGTAATCCACACCTCTACAGGCAGAAAACTAGGAGTGGACACCTTTAAATATTTAGGAGTCACCCTAGATGAAAACTTAAACCACGATCAACTTCACACACCAACTCCACACACCAAAAACTAGGCCTTCTATATCGTATTGCCCCTTATCTGACCCCCCAATCTCAGAGAACCCTGGCATCTGCAACACTACTCCCGTGTGTCTTCTATGGAGCCCCCCTACTTCACTAGGCCAAGTCATCTTCCTTGTCCACATTGAAGCAAACCCACCATAGAATAGCACATTTTGCCTCTATAGCACCTACTCAAACAGACCATTGCAACGTCCTTAAAGCCTTAGGATGGCCATCCTTTGAGGCTAAGCTTGACCTCCCCCTGCATTATATTATGTTCAAACTCATATACCTTCCCTGACCACCTATCTTTACTAACCTACTCACCCCAAAGCCTATCTCTAGAACCTTTTGCTCCTCTCACCTCCCTCTGCTAAGCCTCCCCAGAACTAGCCTAACCATAGGCAGTAGATTCTTTGCCTTTCTAGCATCCCAAAAATGGAACAACCTCCCACACTGACTACTTTCCTGCACATTCCTTCCCCAGTTCAAAAATGCTGGAAAGAAAAGTTCTTTCCCCTGCCAATCTGCACCTGTTACTAAGTTTTTTGCCCACCTCGATTAAATTTCCTCACTCCTACCACCTCCCTTATGTCACCCTCCCTAAATTTCTACTCCCCTATCTTCCATCATATTTCTGTACTCTATACTCTTACTATGTCTGCAAATGACTGACCACATCACTTAGAGATTGATTGGTAGCAGTCATCTTAATTGTCTGTAACCACGACACTAGAGGACTAATAGATAAAACACTAGTCTGTAAATTTATTCTCTGTAACTACTGTTCTTTTGTTGATTCCGACTGTTAGCAAACATTACTCTGTATATTAGTCTGTGTAACTGCACATCCATTTTTTTGGTAAGTTGTCTTCTCTTCTACTGGAACTGTATTTTCCCGGGTCACCTCTGAAAAAGGGATATGTCTATCTCAGCAGGCCTACCTGGTCATCAAAATTCAAGTAAATAAATAAATTGATTAATGCAGCTAGCAGAGGAAATCTTGCACGAAAATTTCCACAATGTATTTCGTTTAGTAAGACATTTTCTCATGTGTGTCTTCTCGACTTCTCTGGGCAGTTGCACAGTGCAACATAAGGATGCATATTGTATTTCTAGGTATTGTGTGTGCATTTTGTGACCGGCTTGCACCACCAGTTTACATTACTGTAAATTATCGGATAGTTTCATGAGCCCAAGGTAAAAACCTGATTTTTAGTTAATGGCTTATTAAACAATACACTACTATTAGTGGTTCTCATTTCCTGTTACACACTATCCACCATTGAGACAGTATGCAGCCTGATGTGGTGGTATGCCTAGTTTACATAATAGACATTGTGAATTTCGGGTTCAGAGGCACAATTACACGAAATGATGCACGGATGCGAAATTGCGTACTTCGCATGAAATTCGATGGTGAAATTAAACTTTGCTGCTTCCCTACCATCAGGATATCACTGTATCTTTAAGGTGATAGGAAACAGTTTTTTACACTCTAGATGCCCTCCAGTTTTTGTTTTATTGTCTACCTAATACTGTGGTATGTTTATGACCTTTTTTTTGGTTAAATTAATAATCTCATTGTATTGCCTTTTTAAGTACCCTAATTCCCCCTCACCTCAGCAGGTGCTGCAGCCTCTTTTCATACTGCCTGAACATTCTATACCATCAATAATCCCATTCCAGGCCATTCAGATGACTAGCGTGGAACTAGAGTTATTGATGTCATAGAATGTCTTAGAAATCCAGTATGTATCTTACTATTCATTATGCTGTAATACTATATTTGTTTCTTTTATTTCAAAAAGTCAATAAACAAATTAACTGCAAAAAACAAATGTCTTAGAAATATGAAAAGAAAAAGCAGTAGCTGGCAAGGAGAGTGGAACTCTGTAGATCTGAGGGCACCCCAAAGCTAGATTATTTATTCATCAAAGCATATCAGAATGCATAACTGGCATGGCTAGGAAGATAGAAGAGCAGTTAACTATGCAAAAATCATTTCCTATCTCCTTTAAATGACAGATCCCGAAATCCACAGGTATGAAAATAGTGCTTGATACTTATTAAAGATTAATGGATTGTTCAATTAGGTAAGAATGATTGCCTGAATATATGTTCGTTAAATACATAAATAACCTGAGTTCCATCCATGTTAAAATGAATTGCTGCTTATAAAGAAATACTTGATGCTATTAACCGACATTAATTGTATATTAAATACAGTATTTAATGACTGATTATAGTTATATGACATACATGCTAAGTAATTACAGTATTACTGCTTAATAAGCTTAGATTAACATGTTAGTTTTGACAAACACTTGTTCACCATAGATTTTTAAACACAGTACTTATTTGGGCCACTTAATTTATCATCGTCAATTTTTGGTAGGAAACTGAATCCTGGTAATTATGATGTCATTACATTCCAAAATGGAAACCTAATCCTTGTAGTATAATGTTGACCATACATTATTTTGTATAGTTTATGTGTATTTGAATTCCTTTACCTTCTTTCTAACTTTGTATTAAACTGTGGTCAAATAAACAGAAAACAACAGGATAAGATTAAAACATTTACTGTAATTTAAGTTATAGTTACATGAGTTGGCAACATTTCTAATAGTTTGTCTTTTAACCGTTCACTTGAGATGTGTTCAGTCTTGATATCTTCATATTGAGGACTCTGTAGCATACAGTAGGTAAGAATGAGCAATCTTTGTTGTGCCACTGATATACTGTAGCTACTGTGGTACAACAGCATTTTGACATCACTATACTGTATGTGGTATACAACTTCTGGAAGTGTATGGATTTCTACACACAACACCAAGAAACCATTTACTATAATAATTATTGGACTGATCATCATTTGAGATGTGAAGTTTTAATTCTCTTTCGATTAGTTCCAGCAAAGTCACCAACTTCACCTTTGTAAATCATTCATAACTTTGCAGTTACTAGGACATTTGCAACTAGTAACTTTGCCAGGCAGCTTCACCTGCAACTTTACCTTAAGGATGGACACATTTGGATAAGTTTGCTTAGATTGAGGCTTCTGGTAAACAAATATCTGTGGGTCACGTGGAAGCAGCTTCTGCAGGTCACACACTACTGCTCTATGTACAGAGCGATCCTCAGTTTCATTTGGCATTCTGAGTGAGTGAGTAGAAGAGGTCAGAGCTTCTGCATTTATAGCCTTTTAAATTCCCATCAAAAACAAGTTTTACTGTATTTACGGCTGCAGTGGGCATAGCCCTGCAGACGTTGTGCTGTGAGAAAAGGACTTCCTCCATAAATTACCTTCCAAACAACATGATAGAGTGTTTAAAAATAGTGTCCTCTGCTGAACCCTCATTACTACACTGCCTGTCTGTGTATGGGAGCTTGAGAACACTATTTTTCCTCTGGCTTAAATAGCCCCTGACACCATTAGAAAAACTTGGAAAAAATGTGAGATTTAGACAGTTCAGTTTATATATCATGTATTTTCTATAATTATTTGTCTTTTTTATTTATTACCAAGGACAGCTGTATGAAAGAGTCTTATTGTCCCTTAGACTTTATCTGGTCTTTCTGCTATCCTATATATAACATCATAATCTGGGTTGCACCTGGAAACAAGCTTCTGATCATAGTGCTTTTCCCATTTACCAACTTTTAAAGACATACATACATAAATAAATAAAATAATCTGCCATTTATGGCATTGTAATTATCCTCACAGCAACAGACTGTGATGGTATAAACAGAACTGTGATGTCCTATGTAGGCAAGCAGCCAGAACAGATAGGGCAGTGATCCTGTTTACATGCAGATGTCCTTAGTAATAAAGAAGAATGAGAAATACAGAAACAATATTAAAATATAAGCTCACTTGTGCCAAGCATTACATTTACTCAAAGTTGTCACAACAGTGTCAGGGACTCTTTAAGAAGTTTATTGAGTCCTCCCCAATACTGCTTTTTTTTGCAAGATAATCCTCCTCCAATAATTGAGCCTTTCCCAGTACTGCTTTTTTTGCAAGTTGAAACCTTCTCCCAATGTGTTTTATGGACCTTTTTTTTTATTTAAATTTTAGTGCTTACTTTACTACCTTTTGCAAACTGAGAAACTCCTGCTTGGCTGGTATCCCCTCCCCCCATTCATCCAAAGGCGTGAATTCCTTTGTTAGCCATTGGATGACCACAGCTGCAAAATGATTATATTTGTCTACACACACTGTCTTCTACACAAGACACAAGCAACTGAATCAACACACACACACACACATATATACAATACCATAAGCAGAATACAGCTGGATAAGGTACCAATATTTAGGAAACTTATTAAACTTACCAAAAGACTAGCAGTGTAACACCTGGTTGCTGTGTTCTCTCTGCTGTGGCTGAGCTATAATAAAGACCCTGTAACAAGACACTGGTCTCCTGCAGGAGCTATTAGACATCAGAGCAAAGGGCATTCTAGGATGATGCTCTGGGACAAGATGCAATAAAAGAAACCTGAATGGCAGCCCCAGGGTCCATAAAACAGTAAGGGTAAGTTAGAAAAAACTCCTCTCACAGCCTGAGCAGGAAAAAAAAAACACTGGGATGAAGTAAGAACACAAAAAAGGTAATAATACATATATTTTCCTGATTTTAACATGCAGTTTTCCTTTAATAATCCAGGTGTGGATTGGGCTGGGATTTACCCACACCTGGCACGTGATCAACAAGACCAGGTGCGCATAAGTCCCAGTGTACTCCACATTGTGCAGTGGATTACTGTGATTGTGCAACTGGTAGGAAGCAAAGAATTTAAAAACAGTTATTAAAATACTCAATTTCTAGAGTGGAGCATAGGTGCAAAGGGGATGAGGTATTGGGCTTACCTTTAGATGTCAGCTGTACAGGCATATCCCTGTCTAAATCAGTCTTATCTTAAATCAAGGGAGTAGCCATTTCATAGAACCATGAGACTGAAACTGATTCTGCAATTGATAAAGCTGTGCTGGGCAGCATATAGCTAGCTAAACTCTGGCATCAATTTCTGTCTCAGGGCTTTGTGAAATGTCTTCTTCCCTTCTTTATTGCTTTGTTGCAGAGATGTCAAAATTGATATTGCTGGCAGCTGACAACTGGGTAGCCCTTCACACCTACATAGAAAATAATTTATAAGACATTACCTCCTGACTTATGGGGTTGTTATTCCTTTGGTTTCTTCCAAAAATGTTGCTCCTCATTTTAACAAGTTTGAATTGAATAAACCAGAATCTTGGTCTAATTTACAGCAATTGTATGACACAGATCTATTACTAAAAATCCTCAATGCAGCACTAAATATAGAGAATACTGGATGGGTAACTATGCACAGCCAGTGTCTTCTGCCACAGAGGGGTTCTGATTCCCTCTGACCAGGAGAGTGAAGCCTGAGAGGTCCATGGAAATCAGAGCCCTGGGGTGACAGAACACATTGGTTATGCATAAAGTTGCTCATCCTATATTTTTTATAGTGTATAGTAGTATTATGCGAAAGGTGTCAATTGTGTTTCTTTTCTCTCTTTCACAATGAAACTGACTTGTGAAGTCTCTAGAGGTTCCACCACCCTTTCTGTGAAGAAATACTTTCTCATGGTACCCCTTAGCCTACCCTCTTCCAACCTCATGTCATGCCCCCTCGTTTCTGGACATTTTCTTTTCTGAAAGATGCTGCCCTCCAGCACCCTACTTATTTCTTTTAGATATTTGAAGCTTTCTATTATATCACCGCTGTCTCTTTTTTTCTCTTCTCCAGGGTATATATATTGAGGTCTCCCAATCTCTTCTGATATGACTTTTAGTGAAGGCCCTGCACCATCTCTGTTGCCCTTCTTTACTGCCTCCACTCCATCTACAACCTTACAGAGATGCAGCCTCCAGAACTGGACACTGTATTCCAAATGAGGCCTCACTAGTGTTCTGCCTAGTGGCATCACCACCTCCTTCCTTCTGCTGGTGATACCTCTCCCTATGCTTCCCATCATCCCACTGGCTCTCCCCATAGCCTTGGTACCTTGTTTAGTCACCTTTAGGTCATCCAGTATGATTACCCCTAAATCCCTTTTCTAATTGGTGACCATCAGTCCCCCCCCCGTAATCCTCCCCAGGTTCCAGCAACCCAAATGCATGATTTTGCACTTTTTTGCATTAAATCTCAGCTACCACACTTTAGACGATTCCTCCAGTTTACCTAGGTCCCTCTTCATTTTTTCCACCCTTCCCAGAGTGTCCACCCTGTTGCAGATCTTAGTGTCATTAACAAAGAGGCAAACTTTCCCTTCTAGCCCCTCTGCAATTTCTCTTATGAAGGCATTAAATAGGACTGGGTCCAGAACTGATCCCTGTGGCACCCTGCTGGTCACACTTCTTTCCTTACACTGAGCACCATTTACCATGACTATCTTCTATCATTCAGCCAGTTCCTAACCCAGGTTACCACCTTGTACCCACTCTCAGGCTGCCCAGCTTGTTCACAAGTCATATGTGGAATGGTATCATAGGCCTTACTAAATGCAATTCATGTTTATGTTTAAGCCCATGAAATACCCTAATCTAGTTAATGCATTTGCAGCCATAGTGGCTCTGCCAGAATTTGTTTGTTTTAGTTTGGTCATCATCTTATCTTTACTTAGCAGTTTGTGAGGATTTATTTAGTTGTTGTTTAGGTGTAATTTTCTTTATAGTCCCCACTTCTGTTTTTCTTCCTTTTACTCTGTATTTTTTTCTCTTTTTTTTTTTGTAACTAAAAAGGGTAGGACCACAGAGGAGGAAACTGGGAGGACTGGGACTGGAAGCAATCAAAACAAAGAGAGGGAGATGCAGTCCATGGATGGGACACACTTTCCTTTCCATCTGAAGTGGGAATCTTTGGCACCAGAAGCAGCTGGAAGAGTCAGAACCAACCCCCCCACACACACTCACACACAGCTCAGCAGCAACAGCAGCATACAGTGGCAGCACTACCCATTGATCCTGCTTCTGTACCTCCTGTACCTGCAACACTTGCACCTGTGGCCCCTTGAGGTTGTACTGCCACCTAAGCCCTACAAGGAGAAGGAGACCAGCCTGAGACCTTCTGTCTCCTCCTCTCAACAGCAGCATACAGTAAGTGCCAAATATGGGACTTCTTTGAAATTGACGCCACCAACAACAGTGTGATGACATTCACCTTGTGTCACACCATTGTTCAGCAAAGGAAATGGAGCAGCCATTTGGGCACAGGTGGGCAGCCCACTCACCTTAAAGTGAGGCACTACCAGGAGTGGGAGAAGCATGTGAGAAGTAAGTTGGACCCAGGACAGCTGACAAGGGTGCATGCAGTGGTACACCAGTGGTCCTTCCACAAGGTATAGAGTGCAGGAAGAGGTGACATGAGTCACCACACAGTATGTAAATCCTGGAGGTGGACACAGAGAGGACACGAAGTGAGACCTGCAGCCAGACTCATGTGCTGAGGGGGTCACCTGAGAGACCAGCCTCAGATCCTCCTCTCACATCTATCCATGCTGAAGTGGTGCAGCATCATAGCAAGATAGGGGTGCTCTCCCACCAATCTGTGGCCATGAAAGAATCATTTGAGGTGTTGCTCCAAAACCAGTGGAGTATCCTTGAGGGGCTGTCAGACATTTGGGATAGCAGTGCACTCTGTCCCTAGGTAATAGCCTAATCTTCTCTCCACTCCTGTTATCATATGCTGTTTTATGTGTCATAATGTCTCCTGTAGTCCCACCTCTTCTAAAGAAATTTAAAAAGTTAAAAAATATTTAAAAAAATTAAAAAAAATGCTGTACATCTCAATTCCTCTGTCCCAATTTTCGCTACTGCTTCATTCTACCCACCTAAATTCTGCTGTCAGCTATCCTCCTCCAGTTTAACAGAAAAAAGATCTGTACCTTCCTTCCACTATCACTGCCTTCTTCTCTTACTAGTGTTTTTTGTGTGTGGTAAAGCACACTAAATCTGAATTTTGTACTGCCAGAATTGTTCTCAACTATCAGGAGTGCACTTAAAAGAAATTTGTGTATGAAAAGCACAATATACAGAAATTCTCTACTACAGGAATATTTTCAACATACAATATATTTGTTTTCCATTTCCAGTCTTACTATACCTGTCACTTGAGAAGAAAAAGAGAAATTATTTTGCCTCACTTGGCCACTGTATCACTTTGTACCTATGAAAGGAAAACTTAAAATAAAAAAAAAAATGCCATGCAATCATGTAAGGGGAGAACAATGTCACAAAATTACAGCAAGTCACAGAATGCAATTACAATGATAGTGGACAAAATGTGCAAAAAAGAGTACACAGCAATCAAGTGAACAAAAGCATCAGAAACTGGTGAGGACATAAACTAGCTTACAAGTCAGCAATCAAATTAGACAAGAGCAAAGCAAAGTGCTCTGAGTTAAAATCATGAGGTGGGGTAAGAAAGATGGGGGACAATTGTTAGGGATTAGGTAAAGGGTCAGGTAGAGGGTAGGCAGGAGCAGGGGTATGGAGGAAGACATTTTAACTGGTCTGTAATGGAGGGAAGTGAGGGGGACAGGCAGATGGAGAAGGGCAGCAGATTCCAAAGAGAGATGAGGTGATAGGAGAATGCAGACTGCTTAGCTGAGGAGTGTAGGTGGGGAAAGGAGAAGGTGTTAGGGTCTCTGGAGTGCAGGGAGTAGGTGCATGATGGGAGACAGGAGTGAGGATAGGTAAGGACAGAGGTACCCAGTCCAGCATGTGGTGATGAAGGAAGCATAGTGGGACTGGCAATGTGAAGAGAGAGGGAGAACTGATAGGGAGGAGTAAAGGGAACCGTGGTGGGTATGAGAGGGTGAGTTGGTAGCGAAGTGGCTGAAAGCATTGCAGAGGATGTCCAGTCTGGTGAGGGACGAGGAGGAAGTGGTGTCATATACCACATCCGTATAGTCATAAAAATGATATAACCGTTTTGGTGACCAGATTCCAGGGACCTGGGAGAAAGGTAGTCTTTGTCATGATACAGGCTATAGTAAGAGCTCATCCATGATGACAAAGTGCCTGGTGCCATCAAACATGCATGCAACATGTGTTGCCCTTCCTGGAATCCTGCTGACTCCTCAGCCTTCTCCTCCTCATTTTCCTCTATATCTTCAAGTCCCACCTGGCACAAAGCTTCCCAATGTGGATTTGTTGGGAATTTTCTCTTTTACCTTGCATGTTTTCTCAGCCCATTTCTCATGCAAGATGGTAGCAACACCCAGTCTCTGATGAGTTTTATGTTGTATCTTAGATAACTGTGACTTTGGCATCTGTGTCCCACATACCCGTATTAGAAGATTGGTCAGATTCTGGACCTGATCATGCCCACCTTCAATTATTGATGCCAGGCTGCATTGATAACAAGGCTGGGTCCAGCATCATGGTAAATCCCAAATCTACAGAATGCTGGAGAAATGGGTATTGCAGTCAGAGACATGGAGCATGTGTTCAACTGAGTCACAACTTTCGGTAGCACTGCCTGCCTCAAGCATGTGCAGTACATTCAACAGCATCTGTCCCGGCACACAAAGATGTGGGATGGACTGATTGATACTGGAAGTGACCCACTCGCTGCCTGTGCTGCATATTTAAATGGCCTGAGAATCATGATCAGGCTATCCCTTAGTCACCACTGGTCTGTTGTCAGAGACATGGCTACTCAGGCACTGTCACAGCTTGCATGTAGCTGCAGATATTCAGAGATGGCTTTATACATTTTGTAAAAGTGTTCCCTCATGTATAGTGTTGAGTTTCACCTGGTGACGACTTCCAGCTTCATACGGTGCTGAGACAGTTTGTTCTGTATCTGCAGGTACTGTACCTGAGCTGGTCATTGGCCTTTCTGGAATAGGCAAAGTGGTCACATATGTGATAGGCCACAGTCAATCTTGACATGATATCAGGATAACACGTGTCTATGTCTTCTGTTAGCACCCTTTGCAAACTGTGTGAGAGGCCTTTCGGCACCATGCAATTCTGCTTAAAGTTGGACCAGCATAACATTCAGTGGTGATTTGCCATATGCAGCCCATGATGCTTTGCATTGTGGGGGCATGTGTGATTTTTGTATTTTCTTGAAACTTGGCTTCCCAGCCAAATGCCCTTTGGGGCAACCCTTGCCTCAGTGTTTGCGCACAGAGGTTCTTTGTCTTTTAAATAGTTTTTTATTTTAATGGGTTCACCACAATATATCCAAGGCACACTGCCTTAAGGGTAGCTGGTCCATTCCACTGGGGTGTCAAACAGACAAGGCATACTGATGAGTCCTGGTAGGATGAAACACGTGTCTATGTCTTCTGTTAGCACCCTTTGCAAACTGTGTGAGAGGCCTTTCGGCACCATGCAATTCTGCTTAAAGTTGGACCAGCATAACATTCAGTGGTGATTTGCATATGCAGCCCATGATGCTTTGCATTGTGGGGGCATGTGTGATTTTGTATTTTCATGATATCAGGATATGCTAAAAACTACTGTACAACAAGATTCAGATGATGTGCCAGGCATGTCACCCTGAGAACCCCCCCCATCACTTATACATTTCACTTCATTCAAGCCATTGTCAATTGCAATGAAACCCACTTTCAGTGAAGGGGTGCAGTCACCCCTCGGTCTCGATCATGAGCAATTATAGCATTTCTGACCCATGTGTGATTCAGTACACTATTCATTGCCAATGTGGAATGCTGGCAATTGGGTTTAGTTGTCTTTCCACAGACAGAGTCAATCACTACCCCAGAAACCTGTGCACAATGTGCTGTAATGCATATATCAATCAATCAATCAATCAATCAAACTTTATTTAACCAGGTATCAACACCATTGAGCAAGCTCATTTTCAAGGTGGTCCTGGACAAGGAACAGTACAAATACATAGACATGGTAATACAACGGATGTAACAGCAGCAGATTGCGATACAAGGTTGGATGCAAAAATACTTGAGTCCATCACAGGAACTCACAATTAGACATGTGCAAAAAATGATATCAAATGGGTAAAGGGAGAGGAAGGTAGAAACTGAAAACAGACAGGGGCCTGCTAGTGGATATGTGAAGGCGGAGAAAGGGAGTGAGAGCCATGGAGTGGGGAGGGAGTGTGTGTACTGGAATCCCTAGGGAAGAAGTAGGACGACATACTAACAATTATTAGAGCAGATACATCAATAAATGAAAGGACAGATTACCTATAGCAACTACAAGGTTCCCGCAAATACTAGACTAGTAGGGCTTTGAAGAAGAGAAGGCTCGGAAGTGAGATAAGCTTATTTATATATATTACATATTTATGCAATGGGGTGGTGATAAACAAAGTGTGATAAATCTGTTTAAAGAGTAACTGTGTACATAAATTTAATTTATGTATAAAGTACTTATGTCATCAGCCAATTATCCACATAGTGCTTATGTCATTTAGAATGTTCAGCCTCAGTAGCAGTATTAACCATATTCAAATGCGAATAACTTTAAAACGAAAAATGATAGTATGGTACTGTGAGCACAAAGTTTATTCAGCACAGAAATATCTACAAAATGAGTGGTGTTTCATTTATAGATACTTTTTAGTTTTTTCAGAATTGGCAAAAAACAGAAAATTCAATTTTTGTGCACTTTTTCATCAAACAAATGCAAATAACTTAAAAACAAAAACTGATATTATGGTACTTTGAGCACAAAAGTTGTTCAGCATAAAAATATCTACAAAATGAGAGGTGTTTCATTTCTAGATTCCTTTTAGATTTTCTATAATCAGCAAAAAATGGCAGAAAATTATATTTTTATTCACTTTTTTGACAAATGCCCCCTACAAAAGCAAAAACAAAAGAACTGCATAAATGGAATATGCAATGGAAAACTCATGTAATAAATGATTTATCTGCACTCGAGCAGTTTGACCTTGGACACCTCACTCATGGCTTATGTCACTTGTGAGGTTACCTGGGGCCAAACTGCTCTTGTTCAGGGTGGCCCCCTTTTACCCTTCACCCCAATGGTGAAACATGAAAAATGACCACTACAGCTACAGTCGCTGTAATGGTCCATTTCCTTGTTTCACTTCCCCCAGTGTCCTGCCCCCTCCCTGGACCAACATGACCTGGAGTTGAGAATCCTAAATTCCGGTGGGTGTGAGGGGCAGAACCCCCTTAAGGGGGGTGTGGAGAGTGCAGCCCCCCACAGAAAGCACTAGGGGCTTGGGCGGCACAATACCTGTGTGGGAGGTTGACAGATTTATTGTCAACTTCACTTGTGCTTCCCTTGTTCAGATAAATCATTTATTACACTTGCTTCCATTGCATGTACCATGTATATTTTAACTCTGTTCATTCTCCCCTACCCATTAGCCTCTCTCCTGTGTGGTCTCTCAGTATGCTGTCTCTGCCCATCTGACCTGAAGCCCAGATGCCCGACTCCAGTTGGAGGGGACCCCCATGCCATGTGCAGCCCTGCCCAAATCCTTGGATCTGAGTCCCTGAGGAAGGACTGCCATACTCCTTACCAGCACTCTATCTATAGTACAGCTAGACCTGCTGCTACTGGAGAAAGAGGGACCAGAGCAGAAGTCCTGGTGCCTGGTGCTGAACATGGGGTGGCATCCACTGGACCTGCCTTTGCCTACCAATGGGAGGGTTTTTATTCCCCTTCCCAGCAATGTGGACATACACAGACTTCCAGTGCAGCATAGGAGCACACCCGCACCTGCCTGCCGGACATCTGCTGTGCCACCTATCTCCTCTTGAGTATGCACTGCATCAGCCAAGCCCCATACTACTAGGAGCTGCCAAAGCTGTGTAGTACAATCCTTATTTCACCAGAAAAGGAGAGCTCCCTGCCTGGAGCTCAATCCAGGTCCACGCCCTCCCCCCACTGGCCAACCCCTGATGGCCTGAGTCCATTCTCGAACCTGGCTCACCAGCATGGTGCAAGGTGTGCCATCCAGCACCTCAACTCTTAGCACCACTGGGCTGGCTTGTAATGCACAGATATAAGGTACCAACTGTTTGGCCACTAGTCCACATATCCATACTGAGATGCATGTATTGTGATGCTGAATATAATAGGACATGGATTACCATCCTGTAAACACCATGTCATATAGTTCAGGAATGGCACGTGTAGAGAAATATGTTCTTGAAGGACTCTACCATTTGGGGCAGTCAGAGGCCATCAGCCTTCTATAACCAACATTCACCACAGAAGAGAATGGCAATAAATCAATTGTCAGCATTTCAGCTGCTGTTGCATTTAGGTCTCATGCGCTAGCATGATAAGGTGGATATTTGGACTGATACTCAAATATGCTATGCAATGCAGGCTAGACCTTTCTGGGTGTACGACTACCAAACAGCTGAACACACCATGGTAACATAGTTGGTGGGGTAGTATTTCACTCCTGGGGATTCAAAGGTGTTGCTCAAATGAAAGTAGCTATTTTTGGGTGTTTTCTGCAATGGTATTGCTGTGATTTGGTGCTTCAGGGTGGTGCCACTCAGCCCACCACTGGTGCTATTACCACTACTGGGCAGTTCCACAGACTTCTTCTCCTCTCTGTAGTCTTCTTCATTTATCTATCCCTCCACCTGAGCTATTTCCCTGCATTTTCTGAATGCCTTGGCAAATGATGATGATGCAGAAGATGGACCCCCTGCACCAGCTATCTTCTGGTGGTGAGTCCAGTGTAATAGGTGCCAGGACTTTAGATGTGTGTTTTGCCCACCTGTGCCTAGATGGCTGCCCTTTTTCCTCTACTAACTCATGCTTGACACAGCTGACCAACAGCAACTGTGTCCTGTTCTGGAGACCACATCTCAGGAAAGACATAGACTGGATGAGGCAATCCAGAGAAAGGCAACTAAAATGGTGCAGGGGCTGCATCAGATGCCATATGAAAAGAGACCGACCCTTACGAAAATGGACTATATTGCAATATATTGAAAAATATGTGCTAATGTATGTCAATACACCGAGAAATACATTGTCCCAATGTAATATATTGTGTTATATATTATGAAATATATTTTAAAATATACTGATATAATATACTTCTAACTCATAGTATGCAAAAATATATGGCACTATATTAAGAAATACATTGACTCAATGAAATATAATACACAGTGTATTTCAGCATGTACTGAAACTATATATTTCTAATTAAAGAAATTGTAAATGATCTGATGTATGTTAAATGTATTGAAAGAATATATTTTATCAAAAAAATATATATTTCAATACACTGGAAATTATGTTAAGTATGTCAGTACATTGTATTGATGAAATGCATTAAACAATATATTTCAGAAATATATAATTATACTGTACTTCTGCCTTATGCATTGATTGAGATCATGTTAATCTATTTAATACATTGTCAGAAATACATTAGTATATTTCAAAATATATACTGTATTCCTTGTATATTACATATATTTTTCATATATGTTACACATTTTTATATATGTTACATACATTGTATACGTTACATATTTTTTATGTATGTTACATATATTTTTTGTAAATGCTTAGTCTCGTCATATGTGTATATTTGCATAACTAATTTGCGTATTTTAAAAACATAGTTTATCAGCCAAAATCATGATAATTTCTAGTTTTACAATAATTTTGAATTTACAACAACGGCTTATAGACTGAAAGGAAAGGTACAAGTTATAAAGCAAGTGCATGTAGGATCTCACCTTGATCTAAAAGTGAAACAAAATAGGGTGGTATAAATACTGATATGAGCCATTAGTAAGCATGAGCCTATGAAGTAAGTCTAATGTGTAACTATAAAGATATAAAATGTACGCGTTAAAGCTGTCACTGCAAAAAACCAAAAATAATTTCAATGTAAATATTTCTGTGGTTACTGACAAGATGAACTCCAGTTGTACAAACAGAGGTACATTAAATCATAAATAATTTGTGTTTTTTTTGTTTTGCCTGGTTAAGTAAATAGATAAATTAGTATGTATTACACATGTATATTAGATATATTTGTAAATATAGGAAACAACATTTGAAATGTAAAAAAAAATAATTTATACATATATTGGCAACACACCAATAACATATTTACCATCCTTATTTCAATATATTTGGAATTTAATATATTTTGCAATATACATAGGGCTAAATATTCAGACTGCACCCAGCAATGGCACAACTGGAGGCGCAGCACAACCGAGCTGTGTAGTAGCTGACAGGGGGATATTCAAAGGAGATGTACCATGGTGCATCACCTTTGAAAATAGCACAGAATGCACAGGGCACATATACAATGCACCAGTGCATCCCCCAGACAAGTAGGACTGTGAATGCTCCAGCGCAACTATGGGTACGCTGGGAGCATTTCTGAGATATTCAGACCTGGACATGCAAATGGGACCATAATGTATGCAAGGTGCAAATGGGGCCATTAGCATGAGCTGAGCAGGGCAGCCCAGTGAAATGCACCTGGCACCCTGCACAGCATGTGGTGCTGACAGAGGGGGTCCTGGGGCACCCCCACCCTGTAGCCGTGATCGCCAGTAGACAATTATGAAATAAATCCCTGGTAGTCTAGTGGTACCCCCCTCTCTCCCCATAGCCACGATCGCTTGTAGAAAATAAAGTAATAGATCCACGATAGTCTAGTGGCACCCCCCTCCCTCCCCGTAGCCGCAATTACCAATAGCAACTAAAGTAACAAAGCCATGGTAGTCTAGTGGCACTCCTCACCCCCCACCCACACAGGACCCCCTGCCCACCCAGCTCCCCCTGTCCTTGGTGGGCAGCTGCAACCCATCTGCATACCGCCTGGCTGCCTGCTGAATGATAGCTTACAGTATGAGCTGTAAGCCCATTGGTCCACACTGTGGACCAATGGACTTGCGGGGCGTACTGTACTAGACAGTCACAAATATGTGAATGGATTTCATTCACAAATTTGTGACTGTCTAATACAGCATGTCCTGCAAGCCCATTGGTCCACAGTGTGGACTAACAGGCTCACAGCTCATACTGTAAGCTGTCATTCGTTGGGCAGCCAGGTGGCATGTGGATGGGTTGCAGCTGCCAACCAATGATGGGGGGGAGCTGGGCAGGGGGTCATGTGTGGGTGGGGGATGCCACTAGACCGCAGGGAGGGTGGTTGCCACCAGACTACCAGGGAACGTCTGGGTGCTTGTGGATGGTGTTCTGGGTGGGTGGGTGGCCACCCACGGCTGGTGACTGCTGTGTTGTGCCTTGCAGTACAGCAGCCCACCTGTGGGTGGCCAGCATTTGAGCCATTTTTTTCGGGCTCAACTTTGTGCCCCAGTATGTGGCGCATCTAGAGGTTGTGCCAGCAAATGCTCCACACATCCTGGGCTGAATATTGGGATGTGCCACATATGCATGGGCATGCCCCCTTCAGATGTGTCATATACATTAACATTGTGCCCTGGCACATTGGGACTTGAGCTGTGCAAGTCCCCCTTTTCAATATTGCCCCAGGGCACATTACTGGGGCTGCGCCGGTGTATCTCCGTTGTGCCAGGCACAACCCCTTTCATATCTAGCCCATAGCACACTAAAGTGGCAATAATGTGTATATTTACAGGCCCAGATATTCAAACTGCACCAGGCTGTGGCGCAAGCTTGGGCGCAGCTCAACTTGGCTGTGCAGGGGTGTGGACTGGGCAAAATTCAATGGAGCTGCGCCATGGCTCAGCAGCTTTGAATATCGCACCCTGGCCACCCCCAGTGTGCATGGCGCAGTGGCACTGCACCAGCGCAAGTGGCCAGAGTGGAGCATGGAGATGCGCTAGCACAAGTTCCATTGCGCCATGCACAGCAACTGTGATATTCAAAACTTGACATGCAAATGGGGCCATGATGTATGCAAGGTGCACATGGGTCCATTTGCATGTCATTATGGCTCCATTTGCATGCAGGTGTGCTGATCCCCGACGACTTTAGCCTGGCGCCCATGCCAGGCAGCAGCCCGTTGGGGACCGACGCCCCCTGCAGCCCGATCGCGGGCATTTGTAGTAAAAAAAAAAACTGTTATGTGAAATATGCCTGGTGGTCCAGTGGACTGCTATCTGCCCGATCGTGGGTATCTGTAAAAATAGAAGCTATTCCTCCAATATCCCTGGTGGTCCAGTGGACTGCTATCTGCCTGATTGCAGGCATGTGTAAAAATAGAAGCTATTCCTCCAATATTCCTGATGGTCCAGTGGACCGCTATCTGCCCGATCATGGGCATGTGTAAAAAAAAATTATTCCAATATCCTGGTGGTCTAGTGGTACCCTCCCACCCACCACTGAGCCCCACCACCCCACTCCCCACCGGTCAGCGGCGGGTGGCAGCACCACACCCACCTGCCACCCCGCCGCCTGCCGACTGACATCTCTGTAGGGCTGCACGTCCATTGGTTCACAGCATGAGCCAATGGGCATGCAGCCCCTACCGCACTACATATTCCAGATATGTGAATGAATCATTCACATACCCACAATCGGGCAGATAGTGGTCCACTGGACCACCAGGGATATTTGGTGGAATAGCTTCTATTTTTACACATGCCTGCGATTGGGCAGATAGTGGTCCACTAGACCATCAGGGATATAGGACAAATTCTATTTTTACACATGCCCGCGATCAGGCAGATAGTGGTCCACTGGACCACTGGGGATATTGGATGGAATTCTTATTTTTTTGTACAAATGTGCATGATCAGGCATGGAGGAGCGTCGCCAGGTACAGCCGGAGCTCTGGTGGCTACCCACAGGTGACAGCTGCGGTATTGCACCCTGAAATGCGGCAGCTCACCTGTGGGTGGCCATCAGTTGTTCTTTTTTTTTTTTTTGATCAACTTTGTGCCGGTGCAGGTAGGGGTTGCGCATGCATGGCTCTGCACATCCCAGGCTGAATATCGGGCTGTGCAGAGTATGCATAGGCATGCCCCCCCCACCTGTGCCTGCATACGTTACTGATGCGCTCCAGCACATCGGGATTTGTGCCGCGCACTTTTCCCTTTTGAATATTGCGCTGGGGCACATCAGTGGGTTGCGCATGGCGCAGCACTGTTGCACCATGTGCAACCCTTTTGAATATCTGGGCCACAGTACATTGCAATATATTTGCAAATAATTAAATATATGCAAATACATTGATTTTCCAATACATTAAAATATATTATGAAACAAGTAGATTGGAATATATTGCACCATTTGTAAATGTATTGTTAATAGTATATTTTAAAACATATTTCATATTTGTAAGGGGAGGGACCTTAATATTTTTATTTATTAATTTTGTTAATTGGGTAGGCCCACTGAGACATAGCTGTCCCTTTGTCAAGGGCAATCTGGAATGAATTATATTTAACAGGTGTACAGAACAGTACATAGTCAAGAATACACTATCAGGACAACTTGGATTTCATATGTCATAGTCAAATACCTCCTTCGGCCCCTCCCCATCTCCCTTTAACTTCCATTCACCACACCAGCCTGAGTTCCACTTTAGATGCTTCTCTTGCGAAAAGTATTACTTCAACTCCAGAGAATTGGGGAGAGGGATTCACAGGCCATGACAAATTAGAGCACAGATTGCTCAGTCTTGAGGCTTTTATCCTCATTGCCCTCATAACCACTGTATTCAATATATCTCTACTGCATGGCAAGCTTCCAAGTGGCTGGAAGATTGTCCATGTAGTCCCCATACACAAAGGTGGTGCTAGGGAACCTGTTGACAAGTACCAACCCATGTCCATACTATGTACCCTATCTAAAATTCTAGAGTGGTTGTTCGTCAAACAGATCCAGGATTACATTGAAGTACACTCTCTGGCTACTGCTGCCGAACATGGCTTTTGCAAGAACCATGGGACCAACACTGTCCTAGTCCAATTTACAACTGACAGATTTGAGGCTCTAGTGTCAAAAAGAGCAACTGGACATCCACTGGGTGGTTGGGGTCACTCCTACAGCCCCTTTCTGAGAGGTAAGCCAAAGTGTATCTCTGGTGGGTTGTTCCGCAAGAGGTAGGTGACGGGTCTGGGCATGAGGCTGGGCCAATGGGGGCCAGTCCTCGAGGGAGCAAAAAGAGCAAAAATTAAATGAAAAAAAAAGAGCAACTGGAGTAACTTTTCATAAACTTGACTAAGGCTTTTTGACTTGGTTGATCACAAGTTGCTCCTCCTCAAACTCATAAAACTTGGGTTTGATAACCTGTCCTGCTCGTGATTCATTAGATACCTACACCATCCGTAAGCAGCTGGCAAACTGGAGAGGGTGTCTCTCCTCCCTATGAGACATCACAGATGGGGTCCCCCAGGGCTCCATCCGTGGCTCCATACTGTTCTCTCTTTATGTAAACAACCTAACAGAGCACTGTGGCAGTGTTAGTGTCATTCTCTATGCTGATGATGTGGTGTTCTACAAAAGCGACTCTGACATCATCTCAGTTGAGAGGGACCTCAAAGCTGACTTCCTCCTATTGGAATCATGGCTTAAGACAAACAACCTGCTGCTAAACATTAACAAAACCAAGTCCGTCCTCTTTGGCCCTCATCGTTTAGGCACAGATAGAAGCAAACTATTAAAAATTACCTCCCTTAGAGGTGAACCCATTGAAACGGTAACCTCACGCAAGTACCTGGGTGTCATCCTGAACCAGAAGCTCTCACTTAGGCCTCATGTTAATAGAGAAATCAAAACTTTTAACCAAAAGCTGGGGCGCCGTTATCAGCTGAATCCATACCTCTTTACTGAAGCTAGGGTATCCATAGCAAACAGCATCCTACCTCCCACCATCCTGTATGGTACCCCAGTCCTCTCTTCTCTTAAAGAAGATCAACTCAATATACTAAAATCCCTTTACCATCATGAGTCTCACTTTGCAGTACCTGCTGGAAAGAGGGACCATCACTGCAAATCTCTCTCCATACTAAACTGCTCCCCCAGAAAAAAAGGATATACTTTGCTACTCTCTGCCTGGCTCACAAAACTGTGCAGTCCCCACCCCTCCACCTTACATCTCTCTTGGCTCTTAGACAGCCCAGCTGAGCCCTTTGATCCTCCTCCTCCCACTCGCTCATTTTGATCCCGAAATCTACAATGTCTGCTGGCTTGCAGTCTTTGCCTCTGTGGCCCCTAAGTTATGGAACGACCTACTGGCCGGTACACAGGCCTGCTCTAACTTCAGGTCCTTTAAAACTTCCCTCAAGGACCTTCTTCTGAAGTGTTGTCAGTGTACTTGTCCAGGCTGAGGATCCTTAGTAGCCTCTCCTGGGCAGCTACACAGTTCTGTTACAAACACTCCTTCATTCTAGTCTATTGCTTCTGCCTATTTAACTGTTGTTACAGTCCTAACCATTGTTTATCTTGAATTAGTGTCACTCATTTGTGTTTGTGTTTAATTTTAAACCACCCTATTTCTTTCTTGTTAATGCTGAGGAAAGCTTTCATTTGAATTTGTCCTGATTTTTTGTTGTTGAGCCTTGTATTGACTGTTGTATATAACTAAACCCTGGGTCACCCCTGAAAAAGGGACTTCTAGTCTCAGCGTGCCCACCTGATCAACAAAATCTAAATAGATTAATAAATAAATAAATAAATAAATACAGTGGGTTGAAACTAGACATTTGACCAAGCATGGAATTCAACGTACTGTATGACATAGAGTTAATAATAATCTTATACTACACAAGATAGGGAACAGAAACATTAATCAGTAATGCATCAAAATGAGCCAAAATGGTCCAAAATGGGAGGCCATCATCAATTACACCACAGAGAATCGTCACCTATTATAGGCACAGAGGCTCCGTTCTAGTACTACATGTACACATTGGATGACAGGAGGGAGAGGGGGAGACTTGATAAAGACCTGTAAGTACCTCACAGGGTAGAAGAAGGTACAGGAGGGGAGTATTTTTCAGAGGAAAGATGCCCAAGAACAAGGGGACATGCAATGAAACTGGAAGGGGGTAAATTTAGGAGGGATGTGAGGAAATATTTCTTCAATAAAAGATTGGTGGATGTCTGGAGCCACCTCCCAGCAGAGGTAGTGGGGTGAAAACAGTGATGGGCTTCAAGCGTACATGGGATAGGCTAAGGGAATCTTAACTGGGAAGTGGGTGGTGGGAGCCTAAGATAGAGGAAGGTCTGCAGTGACAGTATAGGCAGGGACACATGGACAGACTAGGTGGGCCAAGTGGTGCTTGTCTGCCATCAAGTTCTATGTTTCTATGTTTTATCAGCTGGACAGTATATAAAAATCCCAAACGACGGATTCGGTACTCCTTTATTTTACATAATGGTGGGTGTGGGACACTGGAGTGGAAAGAGTGGAAAGGAATTTTTTGGGGATGTTATATGAAATTCTACACTGGGTGACTGATGTGGTGTAATGGGCTCATCAGTAAGAGGAACAACTGCTGCAGTATTGGGGGGACTTTGGTAGCTGAATGAGACAGTAATGGAACCCCCCCATCTTCAGCAGCACCACCCTTCCTCCTTTTCTTTTTGGGCTCCCATAGGGAATCCAAATCATCATCCCCACAACTACTGATATACTCCTCTTCCTCCTGAGCTCTGTCCTCATCCTCATCACTCTCTCCAGGCTCTCTAACCATCTCATAAACGTGAGTCTGATGCACATTTTTTCAGTTTAGTCATTACTAAGCAACAGTTCAATCTTCCTCCTCCAGTGCTGACTCAGCTCAAGATCCACACTCTCATTTGGGAATGGGAACCTATCATCCAGATCAGGCTCATCACCACCACCAGCAGCAGCAGTCACCGGACACCAAGAACCTCCTCCTCGACCTTGTAACCTGAGCCAGGGCTGTTGCTACCTCTTTGTCTGCTCCTCTTGTTGCCAAAGCCCCCAGCCTGCAGCAGCATGGATGCCTCAGTTATGGCAGAGAAAAATGTGGCCACACTAATGCCACTGCCACTACTACCAACTACTCTTTTGCTACTACTACTGCCCCAGAACCCCTAGAAGGCATCCCTGCAGGCATGTTTTTTCAGCTACAATTTCCTTTTACCCCACAGAACTTCCACACTTTTTTGCCATTTTCCAAGCACCTCTCCCTTTAGTAGAGTGTCTTTTCCCTGCAATTTCTTATACAGTATTAGTTCTAATATTGTAATGAAATAATTTAAAGAAAGCCTGCAGTACAACTGACTAGTGGCAGCAGACAACACCCCCCCTCAAGGGATAAGCAGTGTAATCTGAAAAATAAGAAATGAAAAAGTCTACTAAACTAATATTAGCTAGTAAAACAAAAACAAAAGTTTTTTTTTATTTTACTTTTTTTTTTAAACATGACAGGGTTAGCATGACGCACATGATGGAGTTAATTAGCAAGTAGAGATGTGGTGAAGTTGCTGAGAAGTGGCAAAGATTCATATTTGAAGAGCTTTGCAAAGTTTTCCCAGACCTCAGCAACTTCAGCTTCATCCACATCACAAAGTTTTCACAGTGAAGCACAAAGTTTTCACCGCAAAGTGTAAATTTTGCTGCAAAGTGTGAAGTTTTTCCCACGAAATTCTGCATTTCACGGTTGAAATTCCACACATTGTGGCAAAACTTTGCACTTTGCAGATTGATCCACATTCCACAAATTATGCAAAATTCACAGATTAATTCACAGAGCGAATTTTGTCAACTTCACCCATCTCTATTAGCAAGTTAGTATGACAAAGTGACAGAACATCATCACTTTAAGAATTGGGGTCAGATATTCCAAACTCAACTCTGGGACAAAATTAGCAATGCACAGCGTGCAAAATTAGCTTGGACCAATTTGCACACCCTATTCAAAGGAATAGCCAGAGGGCTAAATTAGCTGAATATAGCGTGCAAAGGAAGCCGTGCAAACAGGGCTGTGATTGCAGAGCAAAACTAGCCAAGGAAACAAGACAGCTCTGAAAACAGCAAAGAACACAGCTACTAATATAGTGCTCTGGCAGTGCAAACAGCAACAGCAGCACAGTGCACAGGAGAAATGTGTCCACTGGTGCCACATGCAAAGAACTGCAAGCCAAAATATGAACACCAGAGCAAAGGCAGTGTACAAACCAAACTACAGCAACGGAACCACCAAAGGCAATGCCAGGAAAAAACACATGAAGCAAAAGCAACAAATGAGAAATGAAGCAATCAACATAGAAGAAAAACCTCAAGATGTATCAACACAAAATGGATGTGAACAGTGACATGGGTGCAGGGATAGGACAGTGGTGATGTGACCTGAAGAAAGGACAGTACATGCATGTGTGGACATACGGACCCAATAAGTGGGAAAAGGCACCCCAACAAAGAACAGGGGAATGCACACCACAGGACACACAGTGGGTGGACACAGGGGGATGGACAGCAGCCATGGCCATATGAAGAACATCCCACACAATACTGTAGACCAAGGCCCATCCCCCCAGCACTGGCGTCAAGGTGCACCTGATGAACAGGGAACAGACCATGGTCACGGGCAGATGCAGGACAGATGTTGCCCGCCACAAACATAAAGTTCATGTAGGGCATACATGGAGAGTGAACTGTGTCAGCCATGCAGTGGGGGGAGGTGGGGTGGAGGTATGTCAGGTGTCCTCCTAGGGCATCAGCCATCCAGGACATAGAATAAGGAGGATAGCAGAGAGGCAGGGGGGTGTTTGGGGTGCTGGTACACTCTGTCACCAACAATGTGGCATACTAGCCTGTGGGAAAGTGTAGGGGAACTGGAAGAGGCTGGGGGACAGACTGTAGGCACACTCTGCCTCCCTGGCCCTTTCCAAGGCCCTGTCTGTGTGGAAGTGGTAGAGGAAAATAGAGGAAGGTGGGAAGTGATAGAGCAATGAAACCACCATTAAATGTGTAGCCACAGACAGCACGGGGGAAATGTTGTGACAACAGCACCACGGGAGAGGCAAGGATGGCAGCCACCATGGTGAACCACATGAAGTGTGGATGCAAAAAAGCCCAGCAGTGACAGCAACCACAGTAACCCAAGAAAGACACAGGCCACAGGAATGTAACAACAAAAATATATTACAAGGAGTGTCTACAATGTGCATAACTATGTACAGTGAAAAATAGGCACATCAACAGCAAACATGGAATATAAACAGTATCAAAAACCAACAACGTGCAACACCATGAACAGTGTAGAACAGTTCCAGCAATTGCACGATAACTGGGGGAGGAGGGAATCCAACAAAACTAGTGAAGAGGGGGGGTATCAAGGCACCACTGTCTGCTACTGGGCCGGAAGTCTCTCCACAGACAGTTACCGAATACCGCAGGCCTCCCTGATGAGGACGGCCTACTGCTCAATAATGGTCCTATGCTGCTGGACTACTCTTCTGAGGAGGTCATCCTATCCCTCTCTGACCTCTGGCATCCGTGCCCATTAAGACACCTGAGATGCACCTATGAGGGAAAGAAGCCCACATCATAATGGTGTGCCAGCACAGATCAGCGGTGCAGGACACAGGATGTGGCACTAGAGAAGGACAGCATGTCCCAACTTACTTGGCCATGTACACAGAAATGTAAACAGTGCACATGACATATGCAATGTGCCTATATGTGGAGGCCCAATACAACATGACAGCTAGCCCATCATCTTGCCCATGCTGCAAGTTGAGGGGCTAGCTGCACAATAGAGCAGACTCGATAGACCGTAAGGCCTGCTTCTGCTTGCATTTTTGTATGTTCGTAACCCATGCAGCCAAGAAGTACGGGAAGCCCATTGCCAGCAGCAACACAGATGGGACAGAGCCCCAAGTACACCCAATATAGGCACTGTTACAGTACACCTACCCAGCCCCCCAAGACAGTCAACAGTGTGCCCTATAGCAACAACACACATATGGCAGTAACCACATGATTGGGAAATGCTGTCCAGTGCCACAAAGGTAGAGTCAGGGGCACAGCAACAACACACCCAGGATGCATAGTACCAGTGTCCATATGCAAACATTCCACTGCCTGTGAGTGCACTGTAACAGACAGTGTGCCGGTGTCCACACACACCCCTGCACAGCCACAGACACTGTCCATGACACAAGTGTGCTGTGTGGACATGCAATGGACACCGTACCCAAGGTCAATGGCACAACACAGACTCATAGAATAGTAGACTCCCTCCCCCCCCCGGGAGGTAAACAGGACCATGCCCACAGTGTTAAACACAGACCCAACATGTTGCCACACCAGACCAGAACAGTTTACTGCAACTGTCATGCATGTGTGGTGCAGTTGAGGCACACATCCCCATACCACGGTGGGAACACAATGTCCATAGAGACAATGTCCAGGGCAGAGGCACGCCATGTGGTGGCTGTATGCTGTGGGCAGCCATGCAACCACAGGAACCTGGTGACACACACACAACACCACACAGGCCTGGGCAACACACACATGATGTCTGCTGTACAATGTACACTGTACACACATGGGCACAGCACATGTACAGGTGTCCTGCAGTCCAGTACAAAGGATTAGCCAGCCACATGCAACAGTACAATACAACCATGTAATGCTACTGTGGTCGGCATGCACAGCATGCATGTAGAACAGGGTTAGCCAGAATGTAACAGTATGGACACACCCCTAACCACCACCCCCCATCATGGACATAGCACAGGGCATCACAAACCACTGCCCCCAGCACATGATGAGCAGATGTATGTCACACTACACAGCTGCACCTGAACCAGGCACTACACAGCAATCCTAGATATTGCACAAACAGCTCCAACTGCTTGCAAGGGGGCCGCGGGTAGACACAATCGACAGTTTGGCATACAAATACAAGCACACCTTAGCCAAGTATGCAACAATAGGTGCTCTACAAAAGAACTATGTTAAAACATACTGATGTGTGACATAGTAACAGCCTGTAGCAACTAGGAACTACTAGCTACTAAGAACCACAACTGGTTGTATACGCCAGGACTGGTGTACAATACCGGTTGAGGTCCTAGTAGTTAGTAGTGCCTACTAGCTATAGCCAGTTACTGATTGACACTGCCCATGTATTATAATGGGTCTAATAAAGAGCACCTGTCATGGCATACCTGGCTAAGGAGTTCTGGTATTTGTAAGCTGTACTACACAGCAATCCCCTAGACAGGCTAGTGGTACCCAGATACACACATGCAAACATATATGTGTACAGAAGAGGGGTAAGTGTGGAACATGCACCCCAATGAAGTGTACACAACTGTGTACAGTGAGTGCCTGCCAACACACATGGTAGTGAACACAGTCCGAGGATATCACAACCTACAGAGCACATTGGCAGTGACAGATGCACCCAGGTTGTGTTGCAGGCCACCAGGTGCAGTCCACTGGTATGGTGCAAGGAGGCTGACATGAGCATGCCGCCATGACACAGATGCAGATGTGACACAGGTCCACTGAATGGCATGCATACCACACAAAGTGTATGGGAATGGCACATCAGGATAGCAGCACCATGGTGGTGAGACTGCCTGTGTAGGCCACTGCGATGTGCACAGCAGACCCCGCACGGTGTGTGCATGGGAGACACAAAGTGCTGCAGCTGTGCAGGGCTATGTTGATACATGTGCAGCCACAACAAATCACCACAGTCAGGATGGGTAGGCTGGGTGGCATACAGCAGCAATGTAACACAGCCAGTGGAACATGTGCAATTTGCACACCTCAGCAGCCCAGCACCATGCCCAACACATGCCCATGCACACCCTGGACAGGTGACAGTAGCCACATATAGGGGCGGCACATTGACATTACGGGTAACAATGATGGCCCAAACAGCTACATCTGCAACACATGCATACAATGCAGTGGCATCCTCATGTGGGGCATCACACTGCCCGTCACTGCTCTCCATCCCCCGCTGGGCTTGTTCGTGGCCCCTGTGGCTGTGCCCTTGCTGGTCCCTGGCAGTGCGGTCTGCAGAGTGAAGGGATAGCAGCAGTGTCAGGACCAGCATGGACATCATGATAGCTACTGCACCACCCATGACAGTGCAGCACACTGGAACTGGCAAGCATAGTTCTGCCCCCCCATCCCAAGAAGCATATGTCGCATGGGACAGATGTGCCCTGTATGTGCACAGTACATGTGCTACACAACCCGTGAGGACAAACAGTGATATCTGTCAAGTGCAGCTAACACAGCACAACACATGTACAGCCACAGACACTTTACAGTGGACCCACCCAGGCCCAACAGTGTATCCATTGTGTAGCACACACAGCACTGCATGGGACATACCCAGCGGCATGTATGTACCCACCCTCCCATTGCAGATGTACACACATGTGGGGCATGTACATGGATGGTCACATACACTGACCTGCCAACTGCATAGCTGTGAAAGTATTGTACACTTACCTGGTGCAGGCAGTCCCATTATGCACCATGCACTTGAACTGCTCCAGCCACTGCCTCTTACGGTTCTGCAGGTCCACATAGCGATGCCTGCACTGCTCCCCATTCCTGTCAATGCCTGTCCAGTGGCACAGGTGGCATGCAATTGATACCCACACCTGTCTCCTTGACCTATCCCCTTGGCCTGACTCCCTCCCTGACCTCATCAAACAGATGGTGCTCCCTCTCCATCACTAATTGCACCAAACTGGCCATTTCAGCCTCATCCCACCTATGGTCCCTCTCAAACACCGCTCTCACACATCTGCTGGATGCCATTGTAGCTGGAATGCCTTCCAGTGGCAACACCCTGTCACACCTGGCTTTCCCAGCTGTGCAGGCCACAGTCTGACCTGTGCATACACTAGTGCCACACTATACGTGTATGGCATGGCACAAAACACAATAGCACCATGCTGGCCGAAATGTCACCAGTGAGCATGCGCAACCCTGCGTGCCTCCACCATGATGATGTCTTCACACATGCCCACTGGGTGTGGTGCCTGCTGCTACTCCTATAGTGCTGTGCCGCAGCGCTAACACTTTGTCCAATGCTATCGTATTTGCCCATTGCTAAATTTTGCTATATTGCAAGGGGGTATGCAAATGAGCCTACTTAGGCAATCATGAGGCAATCCACAACATTAGCATCTCATTGCAGCCTCATCTGCATGCATTGCCATGGAGATTGCCTGGCCGGGCCATTTAACGGCTGACAGAGCTACACCTGAAGTGCTTACAGGTACTGCAGGCAGAAGGTGGTGTTGTTTGCTCACAGTAGTAGGCCCCAGCATGTGCCAAGAAACTAATCCAGGAGCTCAAAGTAGGTGTCCCTCTGTCATTACAGTGCTGTACTTTACTGCAACACAGTGTGCACTCCGCAATACTGTACTAGGGCCACTTTCTGTGTGTGCTAACAGGATTTGGATGTAGTGTGTCGGCTGCTGCAGGTCACAGCATACTCAGAGGCTGCAGGTGTTAACATTCACAGCGCTGCACTGTTGTTCTCTCATAACACTTGTCCACCCTGTGACTGTGTCTCTGTATGCACACACTGCGGCACACAGATGGATGCACTACTGCATTCACAGGGAACAGTATGTTCCGAAGGGGGGACATAACACAAAACGGTCTACATGGGTGCCATGTGCATCCAGCATGTAGATGTGTACCTCATGCTATAGTCCCATCCACCAAGGGCACATCGTGCAGTCCGCCAGCAACACTGGTCTGTGCAGCACAGTCCTGTGACACACTTATGGCCACGGTCGGAACAGTGATCCCAGTGCCAGCCTTGCAGTGCAGCCATGTGGTTGCTGTACTGTTGCACACAAACCCTGTCCTGTGGCTGACTACTACTGATGGCCATGCTGAAGACATCGCCGGGCCTGTGTGCCATGTGTAGTGGTGTGTTTCCCGACAACCCCGTAATGCATGTCCACAGCCAATGACATGCTGTGACCATACTGTTGTCTGTAGCAGCCATCTCACACCTCACACATGTGCACACACACATACTCACACACACACACACACACACAGGAGTGAACTACAGCCAGTGACCACTGTAATCCTTCATCCCCACACAGGTGCCTCAGATAGACTGGCAGGACTGCATCATACAAGTTCTCCAGTGAAGAGCTGAAGGCCGTGGTCGATTGCTTCAAAGCAAGGGAGGAGGCTATGCGGTGGCACCGAAACACAGATGCCACCGTCAGGGTATACGTGGGCCCAGATAACTGCAGAGATCAATTCAGTGGGTGGCCGTGGCCACACTATGGATGCTGTATGAAAGCGGTGGCATGAAATGCAGCATAGGGCCAAGGAGGTGGAGGCACGCTGCCCACATGCACAGCACACCACTGGAGGAGGACCAAGACTTGCAGGGCTGGGGACAGCAGACCCTATCATGGAGTTGGTGGCACTGACCATACGGATAGTGGCCATGGCAGATGTTGAGGGTAGTGGCTATGAAGCACCGCTGGCATTAAACTGACCATGTGAGTACAGGGCCATGCTGCAGCATGGTATGCATGTCACCACATGGGGGTACTGTTGACTGTGCTCATGTTGAGGCACACAGCCAGCCTGGCCTATGCACACATGGGTGCATTGTGTAGGCCTGCTTTTAGGCTGGCAGTCACTGGTATCATGTACTATGCATTGCCAGACCTGCAGCATGTGCCATGGTCACACGGTCATGGTTTACCCTGCAGACACCGATACTGTGCCTCTGTACATGGTGTGTACCTTGACAGTGGGTGTATATTCACCATGCAGTGTTGCATGCTGCCACATGTCTGTGTGCTGCTACTGTCACCTCCATTATGGTGGCGAGTTTCACGTGTGTGTGTGTGTGTGTGTGTGTGTGTGTGTGTGTGTACTTGCTCATACTTTGTGCAGTTTGACAGCAGACATCTGGGATGAACATTCTGAGTGTGGTTGTGCATGCACCTTGGCTGTGTTGGTGTGTAGGCTGTGCACACTGGGTTTGGTCTGTAATATGCGTCATTGGCAGCACTGGTGTGTATTGCATGTGTTGGCACTGGTGGGGAATCATTATGTCATGTGCAGGACACTCGCAGTCTTATTCCTGCTTCACAGTGCAGGGTGAAGTTGTCGCAGCAGGGGACCGAGTGGAGGTGGATGAAGCTGAGCTGCCGTCAACATCCAGGGTGTGGAGGCCATTGACACAGGCATTGGCCAAGGGTGTGACTACGTACACATGCCATGGAGCAGCGACTGATGTTGATGATACTGATGAAGGCGACGGCAATGATGCAACATTATTTATTTATTTAAATTTGTTAACCGGGTAAGCCCACTGAGACAACAATGTCCCTTTTTCAGGGGCAACCTGGGGTTAATTATATTCATCAAGTTAACAGCAATATACCTTCAAAACAGTGGCAACATGTTACAAATAAGTGAATGTTACACACAAGGACATAGGTGAGACAGGGTAGCATAAACACAATTGTTAAGTAACAGTGCTTATAACTAAAGTTATACAATACACAATCAGGTAGGTAACTAGGTCTGAGTGCACATACAGTAATAAGTTGTCTTGGCATATGGCTGATAAGCTAGAGGGAGACCCAAGACGGAGGGTGGGACAAGGAGGGTGGCGGGGTTTTCAATGATGGTATCAATTACAATTGCATTTGCAGGCAACATAAATATGGGATTTGAGTGTGGTTTTGAATGTGCACAGGTACGGGCAATTGGTTATGTCAGAAGGCATAGTGTTTCAGAGCAGAGGTGCTGAGACAGCGAATGACCTGTCTCCTGCACAGGATTTTGAACTAGGTATTTAAACTGGAGGCACTATAGCGCAGTAGTCTAAGGCTCTGAGCTGCAAATCTGGTGACATCCAGCAGACCAGACCTGGGTTTGAATCCCACAGCTTCCACTTGCATACTGTGTGACCCTGAGCAAGTCACTTAACCTCCCCGTGCTCCCAGGTCGCTCCTGTAAAAAAGCTTTCAGCTTAGTGTGCTACACCTGGTTAAAAAAAAACAACAATTAAATAGGTACTTCCAGGGTGGGGGTTGTTTGAAGACCACGGCGCAGACTTGGGAGCCTTGAACTTAAGTAGACCATTAACACTGGGTGCCCATGCAGTTTGGCAATTTTGAATGCAAGACAAAGGAAGAGGTAGGTGAGCCTGGCCTCGAATTCTGGCCAGTTTAATGCATTAAGTTCTCCACAGTGGTGGTCCCGAGGGTGAGCACCTGCAAGAAATCGGGCTACGTTATGATACAGGACTTTAAGTTTTAAAGGTTTGGTACCTTGGAGCAGCTGAAGGAAGGGAGCACTATAACGAAAAACTGGTAAAAGAGTTCCTGTAGTGATTGCCAGCCTTCCTACATTGGTTAAGTATCTGCCTTGTCTATATAATAACCCTATTTTTTGATGAAGGGACTTAGTAAGAGCTTCCACGTGCATTTTTAGTGTTAGTTCTTGATCAAGATGTACACCTAGGTATTTGAAGGAAGAGCAGACCTCCAGTCTGGTGCCATACAAACAACCCCACCATAGACTACATGGGCACCATTGCCATGGGGGGGAGGGGATTCTTACCATCAGACTTTGGGTTTGGTGTGGAGGACCGGCCAGGGGAGGTCGGCAGTGGCCCCACTGCTGCCGCAACTGAGTCACCTGCCAGAAAGCCAGTGCATCTGGTGCTGCCAGGCTCCCCATGGTGTATGCTCCCAGTAACACTAGTGCCACCACCACTGTTGTCCCAGCCAGTTCTGCAGTCATGCACACAAGCCAGCCCATGCAACACCCACCTATGGGCTGGCATCCTGCTGGCCAGTTGGCCCATCCACATGACATACGCAGCACAGTGGACAGTGCATTGGTGTGGCAGGCAGCCACAGAGAGTGATTGCTGCTCCCATGCTGCTGACCACCCACAGCCACCCTCACCCACTGTCCAGGGTGACCCTGCACCCCAGGGACATGAGGCCCCAGAATCCAGGCAGCTCCTCCACTCTGTAGCGGAGTCACAGACTGCCACACAGCAGGAGCTGCACGACATCAAGCAGGAGGTATGGCAGGAGCTGTACCTGCTCCTGGAGGTATTAAATGCTGCAAACTGCAGAAAACAACAAATGTTGTATTTTATTGTCACCAAATTGTGAGAGCCCCTAGTGCCTCGGCAGGGTGCCTTCAAAGGAGCATCATGCATGTCACCTCAATGCCCTATACCAGGTCTTTGGTGCACTCACTGGAGCTGTGAGGGAACTCACAGCCATAGTAGAGAATGTTGTGATAGCTAGGCAGTGGCGCATCACCAGCACATGACGTCGCCATGCCAGTAGTGCCAACAGCATGCCTCCACCACACTTGGTGGATGCTCAGAGTCAGACACCAATGCTGCCACAGCATCATCAATGGGCACACCATGGAACCATGGCAGCGACGGTCATCCGCCACACTGAGCCTGTACCCGATGCGGTCATCCCAGGGCAACACCATCCCTGCCGTCTTCACCTATTGGCTCCTAGGCCAGCAATACACCACCCTCGCCAGTACACGTTAGGGAGTCTGTAAGGGTCTGTGGTGGGAGATGGAGATGCTGCCACGTGTGTGCCACACCTTCCTGCCCCCTCACCCACCTACATCCCACATACGCACCTCTATGTTCACGACCACATCCCACCACATTCCCCACATCACCTGTGTGACATTCATATAGCTTTCTATAGTTCCACACCTGTCACCTTTATGTCTGCCATTGTACTGTTACTACTATAAATACAGATATGTACACATGTTTGTTGTCCATGTTTTTTTCACTCACCTGTCTATCCATGTTAGTGTTCTGATTATGTTGTTCTGGTGCTCTTGGGACCTCCTGGCCATGCGAGGGTCTCGCCCTTTGAGTTGCTGTACTAGCCCCTGGACCTCTGGCCCTAGGTCACTTTCTGACTGTTCCTCAGGTTCAGGTATGTGTATTCCATGGTTCAGTGCCATGTTGTGCAACATGCAACAGGCTAGTGGCATACCTTCTGAGGGGTGTATTGTAGGGCACCACCAGACCGATCCAGGCAATGGAATCTCATTTTGAGCATGCCGAAGACTTGCTCTGTTACATTCCTTGTTGCAGCATGTGCTTCATTGGACCTCTCTTCAGCCACTGTTGCAGGCCAGAGGACTGGTGTTAGGATCCAGGGTCTCAGGGGATAGGCACTGTCCCCTGTGGAAACATGACCGCATGTTTGCAGTTCTGTACTATTTCACTTACCCTGCCTCTTTGCAGACCCTACTGTTTGTATCATCCTGTGTACCTGTACACACTCCTCTCTAACTCCCTTGCCTTCTGTTCCACGGCACTGTCCCACCGTTGTGGGGGCTTTGGTTGTGCCTGCAGCAGAAACTCACTGACAAGGTGTCCACTGAGTATTATGCCAGCCTCAAATGCCTTGCACAGCTGTGACTGGTGCCAGATGAAGGCACCGTGGGGACTGCTGTGGTACTGTGCAAAGACATTGCTGATGTGCCCTGTTGCATCACACACCACTTGGCAATTGATGGTGTGGTAGCCTTCCTGTTGATGAATGTATCTCCAGCATCATCAGGTGGTGCACAGATGGCAACATGGGTGCAGTCAATGGCACCAAGTACAGCTGGTAGAGGTGCAACCCGATAGAATTGCTGCATTGTTTCTCTGAGCTCCAGTGCCATGCTGGGGAATATAATGAATTCACCAGCATATGGCAAAAAAGCATCCAGGAACTGGGTAAGGAGGCACAAGATGGCTGACTATGACACCAGTAGTATCACCAACTGGGATCTGGAAGGTCCCGGCGGCCAGAAAGCACATCGCAGCTGTCACATTTTGCTCAACTGTCATGGCATGGCTGCATTGGGTGGTAGGTTGCAGCTGCCCATGCAGAAGCTCACACAACTGCCTCAGTATGACCCTTTTCATTCTGTACTGGCCCACAAGGTGGTCATCTGTGAGCATCTCAAATGAGACTCTGGGCTGGTACATTCTGTGTGCAGCATATCTCCCCCTTGGCCTACAGTGTGGCCCAGGGTGGGCTTGGTCCCTCTCTTCCTCCTCCTCCTCCAGCAGTGCAGCCCAGAGATACGCCATCACCACATGGTTCCCAGCCACCATCTTGAGTCCTGCAGTGTACACGCCTACCTCTGTGGTTTGCTCTGAGTTTAGACCACCTTTTTGTAGGCGGTAACTAGTTCTGTGCTAGGGGTTGTGCTAACAAACTTTGCATGGTTCACCACCTTTGAATATGTCATTGCATCTGTATGCATGTCCCCACCCCTCACTTTGCCCTTTGCATACATTATTTTTCTGCATTGGTGCTGTTTGGCCATTTGAATATGGTGGCCTAGCGCAATTCTGGTGCAATTGCTGCACAATCGTTTTGTGCACAGTGCAAAGTTTTGAATATCCGGCCCCAAATATCTTAAACTAATATGGAAAGAGAATGACAAAATATTTCACTTAAATACAAAACTAAACTACAGATATAAAACAAGAAATCACAAGCTACTGACCAAAAATACTTAATCAGAAAGACTCAAGAAAACAAAAAAAATTCCTGTGGCTTATAGTGCTCAGTCAGAAAGGTTCCTGATTTCTTCTAGGATGCCTTACTAGCCAAGTACACCTCCTCTCCTCACAGCAGTGCTGCACCACAGAAGAAAAAAACACTACTTTAAACGAAATAATCAGCAAACACAAACGCAAATCTAGCAGCACAATGCCCTCTAGAACAACTAGTGAGTAATTTTGAATTAAAGAGCCCTGTTTTCAGATGGATTTGAAGGTTTTTTTTTGTTTCCTAAGACAAGCATAGACAGACCTCTCTCCTCTTCTCTCTTCAGAACTCTACACTGAAGGCAGCCTCCTCGTAACATACAGTTCATTTCAGTACCACATGACCTCCAGTCCCATAGTACATTATGAACTTTGTATGCGGCTGTTTGCTGGCAAAGTTACCAAATTAGCAATTTGTGAAGTCATTCCTGTATTGTGAATTGGCACTTCACAAGGCAGATTACCTTCTTGAACTGGAACCAATTCTCAAATTAATTTGCAAAGCAAATTTTCCAAATCATCATCAGTCGTACTTATCTGTGGCAGAGAATCCTGAAAATAGGTGGCTTAACACGTAGAATAAGATATAAACCCTGGCAAGCAAGAACGATCAATACAGTATTTATTCTATAACAGAAGGAGACAATGTTATTAGCAAGTTATGGCACTAGACCTATTGCAACAACCCCAGGGTAAAAGCAGGCATGAGAATATTCAGATCTGATATGGGCTAACAAGCAATTATACTGTAGGTAAAATAAGCAGGGTTAATAATATTAGGCATGTGCTGCCTGATGGATAGCTACATAGATACATAGATACTGATGGCAGATAAGGGCCTTTGGCCCACCTAGTCTGGCAAATTGTGCATGTAATTTTGCTTTTTCAAGCTTCTCTTGAACTGGGTTGTCCCCTTCCCCCAACTGCTAGGATCCCCGATGCCTAGCCCATGCATTCTCGAATCCCATAATTGTATCAGCCCCTACCACCTCTTCTGGCAGGGCATTCCACTTGTCCACCACCCTTTCCATGAAGAAATACTTCCTCACATTACCTCTGAACCTCCATCTCTCCAATTTTATCCCATGACCCTAGTCGTGGAACATCATTTCCTCTGAAAATCAATGTTTTCCTGCACTTTGTTCCTCTTCCTGAGGTACAGTGAAGCCCACCAGAATGAAGTACAGTACAGCAGAATTATACAGTAAAGTTACTGCAGCAAACAATGTAATTTCAATGGGAGTTAATCATTTTTGTCATGCAGTAAACCTGTGACACTGCACCTCATCTTGGTGGGCTTCAGTGTACTTGTATGACTATCATATACCCCCTTCCCTCCTCTCCTCCAGGGAGTACATATTCAAGTCTTTCAACCTGTCTTTGTAGGACTTGTGATGCAAACTCTGTATCATCTCTGTTGCCCTCCTTTGAACTGTCTCCACCCTGTCTATATCCTTACATAAGTAAGACCTCCAGAACTGGACACTGTACTCCAGGTGTGGCCTCACTAATGTCTTGTACAGTGGAAGTATGATCTCCTTTTCTGCTGGTGATGCCCATGCCTATGCATCCCAGCATCCTATTTGCTTTACCTGTCGCCTTGTCACACTGACTACCAACCTTTAGGTCATCAGAGATGATAACCCTAGGTCCCTTTCCTGCTTGGAGCATGCTATATCCCCACCCCAGCTGATATGTTGTTCCAGGGTTTTTGTGCCCCATGTGCTGTATTCTGCACTTTGTTGTGTTAAATCTCAACTGTCACCCTTGACCATTCCTCAAGCTTCTGTAGGTCTCTCCTAATTCTATCCACTCCCTCCAGCATGTCCACTCTGTTAGAGTTTTGTGTCTTCAGTAAACAGGGAAATTTTCCCTTCTATGTTATCCATAATGTCACTGATAAAGATGTTGAAGAGGACTGGATCCAGCACTGATCCCTGTGTCACTCCATTGGTCACCCTTCCCTCTGTGGAGTGACAGCCATTTACCACCACCCTCTGTGTCCTGCCATCCAGCCAATTCCCCACCCATCACACTACTGTCTTACCTGCACCCGTATTGCCCAGCTTGTTTAATGGCCTCCTATGGGACACAGTGTCAAAGGCCTAACTGAAGTCCAGATACACCATGTCCACTGCCCCTCCTCCAATCCACCTCCCTTGTCACTCAGTAAAAAAATTCAATGAGGTTGGTCTAGCCCAACCTCCCCCCAGTAAAGCCATGCTGCCTTAGGTCCTGTAGACCATTGACCACAAGGTGTTCCACTAATCTCTCCTACAGTAGTGCTTCCATAATCTTCCTCACTATAAGGGGACTACATCAGCTGTTTTCCAGTCTTTGGGCACCTCACCTGTTGCCAGGTTTCACACCACAAACATCGTGGAGGAAACAATGTGGGCAGTGCAACGTGGAAGTAATGCAGCGAACAAGAACACTGCGGTGGACCCAACAACGCTGAGCACAAATGCCGCCAACCCACAAGCAAAGTGGCACAACACAGCGGCAGCAGTGGAGGCTTGCACAAGAAATTGAATGGAGAGGGACACCCAGCACCGGCAAAACCGTGAGGCAGCCAGCAGGGCAGCACAACTGGATGTACAATGGGGCCGGCAAGATGGAAAACAACACCGGCGCAATGGAGCAAGACGCACCCGGAGCACAGAGGGAGGCAGAAGGAGCACAGCATGTTGGATGGACCCTGAGAAGGGGGGGCAAGCAAGCCACAGGGCTGACCGGTAAGGAGCCAGACCACACATGGGGTACGATAATCTGAACACCACCACAGGGCTATAAGAGAGACCCAGCCACACAAGTGGCATTCAGCATGTGGAGAGAGGGTCAAAGAGGCAGGAGGTGACTCCCAGGACAGGACACCTGCACCCAGCAATGCACCACACACAACAACAGGGATTGAGTGCCACACAGGGGGAACACCACAGCATGTGAAACACTCCTGCACCAACCCAGGCAAGTGAAGCACACGATGCAGACAGACAGCAGGACTCACAGAGGGTGTGGCATGGCACCACAGCATGGATATAGTGCTAACGAGACACACCTGTGAGCTGGGCATGTGCCGCCAGGGCAGGTTCTGTCACTCCCACACCCAGCGGCACTGCTATAAGGCAGCACAGCACACATACCATGCTAAGGTGCATGGGAGTGTCATGCAGAGGACAAACACTGTGTGGGAGGTGCGTGAGCAGTCCACAGAACAATGCCACTGCACTATGTGAACAGCAAAAAGGGGAAGACCCTACTACAACATGAGAGCTATCTGTACTACAAGGAGCGGAACCTGGCGGAAAGAACGTATTGGAAATGCTCAGAGTATTACAGGGCGAAATGCCCTGGGCACATCCACATCGCAGGGGAGGAGGTCATCAAGGTGGTGAACAGCCACAACCATGTACCCAACTGTAGGGCCATAGGTGTCTAGGAGTCCATCACGGACATAAAGCAGAGGGCCCTGCAAATGATGGAGACACCCCACCAGGTGGTGGCAGCATGCACTAGCAACATAACCACCGCTATATCCGGTAGACTTCCCAGCATACACCTCCTGAAAAAGAGTGTCCACAGTGCATGGACAGCTGCCAGCCAGCCACCACCCCTGCCAACCTCCTAGAGGACCTCACCATCCCAGACGTGTACACAGTGACACATGATGGAGCCCAGTTCCTGCACCATGACAGTGGCTGTGCATCAGGAATACTGACACACATCATGGACAAGAACCTGCAGCCGCTGTCACAGCGCCATACATGGTATGCAGATGGCACATTCAAGACAGCACCACCACATGTTTCACAGCTCTACACCACACATGGGGAGCAATACTGCACCATAGTACCCACTGTGTACCTCCTGCTGCCGAACAAGACAGGGGTGATGTACACAAGTGCGTTCACCACAGTGAGGGAGCTCCGAGTGGACCTCAAGCCATCTGTGATAATCACAGACTTCGAACAGGCTGCAATAAAGTCCTTTGCCACTGTATTCCTGGATCTCAAGTCAGCATGGCTGCTTCTTCCACCTGTGCCAGGCCCTGTGGAGGAAGGTCCAGGAGGTTTCTGAGGCCATGCACCACTACACAGAGGATGAGGACTTTGCACTCCATGTGCGCCTGCTGCCTGCACTTGCCTTCATCCCCCAAGGGGAGGTGTCCACTGTCTTCTAGGTACTCATGTTGTTCGAATTCTACATCACACATGATGAGCTGCTGGCACCAATAGTAGACTACTTCGAGGACACATGGGTGGGGCACCCCATCTGTGGTGGTTTCTGCAGGCACCCCCTGTTCCCCATCGACCTGTGGAGCTGTTATGATGCAGCCAGGACTGGCAGTGCCCGCACCAACAACTCTGTGGAAGGGTGGCACCGAGCCTTCAGCACACTAATAGGTGCATGCCACCCCAGCCTGTGGAAGTTCATTGATGCCCTGAAGTCGGAGCAGCGACTCAATGAGCTGAAGATTGAGTAATGCATCATTGGGTGCTATGTACCACCATCACGGAAGCAGTTCAGGGACTCGACGGACCACATACAGCACATTGTTGGGGAGTATGGCACCAGACCCACGGATGACTATCTACATAGCATCACCCATAACTTCCAGCTGCAAGTCTGACCAGGACCATGCCAGTGGCTATGGCTGCTGGGCATGGACTGACCACCACCGTGCTATATGAGGGTGCCCGTGACTGCTGACCACCTGTACAGTGTGCTACCACACATGCTTGGAGGGGGGACTGTGCAGATATTTGGAGATGTACTGTCAAGGTGTGGGTGCTGTGCTGCTTTCAGGGTATTGCCCTGCATGAGGGGGAGGTACTGTGCTGATATGGGAAGATGCACTGTCAAGGTGGGGGTACTGTGCTGTTTTCAGGGGGAGGTACTGTGCCAATATAGGGTGATGCACTGTCAAGGTGGGGTGCTGTGCTGTACTAGGGTTGATGCTCTGTCATGGAGGGGGACTGTGCTGCCTTGGGGTGACACTCTGTCATGGGGGGGATGGCTGTGAAGGTGTTGGGATCCTGTGCTGGCTGTGCTGGGGGCGGTGCCTGTAACCATGAGGGTTGTGCACCACTGGGGTGGTGTGCACCAGGTGGTGTGGATGTCTGTACACAGGCTGTGGTGCAGTGTGAGGTGGTCACTGCCACTGCGGGTGCATGTGGTGTCTGCAGTGGTGCCATGACAATGCCATGTGCAGGACCGGTATGCCAACCTGGGGGGGGTGTGCTCCATGCAGTGCACGTCTACATCTGTGTCATGCTGGGGCTGCATGTTACGTGGGTCACTGTCCCATGCATCACTTGGCCATGCATTGGTGGTGTGTGTGTGCCATTGCCACAGGTGTTGTCTTAGTCATGCCTGGTGTCTGCTGGCGGGGCACTGTGTGTCTTGTGTTGGCATGGACCCCTGGCACTGTCATTGGACACTGTGTGCATCATGGTCCCCACAGCTGGTGGTACATAGGTTGTGGCTCAGCCACTGGGGTATACACTGGTCACATGTTGTCCCTGGACTCCAGCAGGCTGGCATATGTTAGGGCCCCTGCAGCCCATGTTCATACGGGCGTGCCAGCACTGTACATGACCCCTACTCATCCCGTGGCCATGTTTGTCTGTGGGATTCCTATATCTGCATGCCTGTGTGGGTGGCAGTGTCCACCTTCACTGCCCAATGCCTCTTGTCCCCCTGTGGCTCGTCTGAGCCATGCTATCCCCCGTGGGTGTGCCCATGTGCATCACGGCTGGACGTGATCACCTGGGGGCGCATGCCCACCACAGTGTTATGGCTGTATCCTCCTCCTGCCACACTGTTGTATGTTCTGTGGGGTGTGTGTGTGTTGTACTGGGTTGTAGCTGCATCTGACGACCACGCCGTTGCATGGCGGTCCTGCGGCAGCTGGTGGTCCACCAGTCGGCACACCTGGCCTCGGTGTCCAGTGGACATTGAGGGGGTTGCTATCTGGGGCCTTCTCCCTATGTGCATCTGTGCATGGTGGCATTTGGGGGGGCATGCTGGCCTCCCACTGGGGTGCCTGACCCCTGTTGCCGTACCTAGTTCAGCCACAATGTGTTGTGCGTGGGCACCGATGCCCCCCTACTGTGCTGGTGTTCTTGTGTGTGCCGAGGTCATTGCTGCTCCCTGCAGTGTTCTGCCAGACACTTGTTCCCTGCCTTGTGTTGTGCAGTGGTATGTCTGGCATATGTTGATTTGTCCACCTTTGTCTGGGCATTCACTGATTGCTCCTGCGGTCTGCGTCCCCTGCACTGTTCAAGGCCCCATTGGTTGTACCGGGGGCATTTGGGCATGTGCTGTGTTTTCCACCCTTGTTTCAGCAGTCACTGTTTGCCCATGCAGTCTGCATCCCTGCGACATTCCCAACTGCTTTCTGTTGTGCCTGCGCTATTGCTGTCAGCGATGTTCTTGCCGCCATGTTCCTGTTCGCAATTTTTTGTCCTACAGTGTTCATGGCCCAAAGCTGTTGCCAGTGATCATCTATATAGGGTTGCCAATGGTTAGCCACCATTTCTCTAAGCTCCTTCAGCACCCTGTGGTGCGCCCCATCCAGTCCCATAGCTTTATCAACTCATTCCTTCCAGTTCCTTTTGGACCCTTTCCCATGGAAAGGGACTTGTATCCACTTCTGTGCCCCCACCCCGTACTCCCTTCTGGACCACTACCTGCACCTTCTACTGTAAAGACTAAGCAGAAATATCTGTTCAGTATGTCTGCTTTACTGTTGTCATCTTCAACACTATTCTTGTCTTTATCCTTTAGCCTCACTATCCCTCCCTTTGCCTTCCTTTTTTCACTTACGTGCCTGTAAAAGGTTTTGTCCCCTCTAACCAATGTTTTTGCAATGTGCTTCTCTGTCTGAGCTTTGGCTTCCCTTACTGCCCTCCCTGATTCCCTTTGCTTCTCCTATCCATCTTCCTATCCTTGTCTGCCTGTGTCTTTTTGTATTGCTTGAATGCAGTCCTTTTGGCTTTCACTTTCTCTGCTACCTCCTTGGAATACCGTAAGAGTTTCCTCTTCCTTTTCCCCTTGCTAACCTGTTCAATGCATAATTGTGTTGCCCTTGCTATCCCTGTTTTAAATACTGCCCACTATTCCTCCACCCCTAATTCCTTCCCTCATTCCAGCTAGTGCTTCCTCCAAGCATTTTTACATTCTCCCAAAATCTGCTCTCCTAAAGTCTAGGATACATGTTTTCGTGTGGCAGGGATCTGCCCATTCAGTTATTTCAGACCACGGTGTCCAGTGGTTGCTGTCCTCCAGGTGTTCCCCCCACTGTGACCCCCATCACACTGTCCCCATTTGTGAGCACCAGGTCCATTATCGCCTCCTGCCGAGTTGGTTCCATGACCAATTGTTTAAGGAAGGCTCCCTGAAGGGAATCCAGGATAAATCTGCTCCAGGCTGATGTTACTGTTGGCATGCTCCAGTCCATGTCTGGCATGTTGAAGTCTCCAACCAGCAACACCTTCCCCTTGTCTTCCATTCTTTGGATGGCAAGCATCAATTCCCTATCTGTCTTAATCTGCTAGGCTACATCAGGAAGTGTGATTTTCTGCCTTTTTAGCCAAGTAGAGTAGTTTGGGGTAAAATACTACCTGGCATATCAATGTAATTTACAGGTCTGATATGTTGGATGGGTAACGTTTCAGGTTTCTGCAGAAAAGCAGCAGAAACAAGTGCTTTCCTTCCTCTTGCCTCTGTCATTAAGTGGCGTTCACAAACAAAAATCAGTGTCTAAACAAAGATCTACCTTGCCGTCCTGCAGCTTCAGTGTTGCAAGTGCTCATCTTAGTCAGAATAACAGCTAAGTACCTTGCCCATTAAGCAATCATTTCAGCCTTGCAGGGAATCATGTGATCTCCCTGCACAGTGTGTCTGCAACAACCCCACACCCAGTGCGCTCCAATCAGCATTCATGTCTGCCTGGGTATAAATACAGGATGTAAAATGTGAGCAATGCAGTTCAGGGGTTGCTGCCAAGAGTATAGCAGGTAGACTGTTCTTTAGATCACAAGACAGCAGCTGTCAGTCACCATGTGAAATAATGAGTCAGACAACAGACGGAGAAGATAAATTGAGTTAGAGACTAGGAAATTCATTTTTAAAAAAGAAATCTTCTCTTGCTTATTTTGAATTTTATTTTGTAGGTGAGAAAAGGGCGATTGTGAAGAGAGTCGGACCAGTCAGATTGCGTAGCGTAAAAGGCTACGGGAATCGCATGACGCCTTGCGCTGAAAACGTAGGTGCAGCGTCACGCCTACGTAATGAAACATGCGTGCCAAGTGCCCCAGCCATCGGGAATACGTGAACTCGGGTTAACATCACAAAACGCAAATACCATAATAAATAATCATGAAAGAGTAATAAAAAGCAAATATACAAAATAGCAGACTTAATCAATGAACGTAAGCTTTCATCAGGGCTGTTCCCCCGCACCCCCTCCCTTCGAACTCTGTCCATCCTTACATCCTTCACATAACAAATTAATGTCATCTTTCATCGGGGCTGTGCCCCGCACTTCACAACGCAATGTGACGTATGATCTGTGTCAGTTACGCAGTAGCGTGGCTCTCGGCTGGTCTGACTCTCTTCACAATCACCGAGAAAAGAAAGTGAAAGTGGAACATGCTTGAGGAATCAGGAGTGAGTACTCGGGTAGCTGGCCAGGCCAGCTTGAGTTCTACAGTTGTTTCTTTCTTTGACTCAATTAGATAGCTCTAGTAGTGCGAAAAAAACTTTTCTTTTCTGGCTTGCCTAGCAGATTAAGACTGAGAAAATATAAAATAGGTTACATAGGCAGCATGCAGGAAGCAGTCAGTCAGCCACATACATTGCTAAGGTGAGCTTGCATTGTGTGACTTACAGTGTGCTGCTATGTTATATTGATTAAAAACTAGTTAATTAGTTTAGGTTAAAAAAAGAAAAATTTGAGTCAGTGGACATGTTGAAATCATTGCACAACTGTTTCACTAAGGGGGAACTCTACATAAGAAAACCCCATATGGCAGTGCACAATAAAGTCAGAATCCACTACCAATGCCACTCCGCCATTCTTCCCAGCTGCCTGCCATCTGGATTAGCATCCCCGTTCTCCATCCCCTCCGGTGCCAGGGAAAGCCCCACTGTAGGGGGCAAGCCATGGTCTCCTGGTTGGCAGGGCAGTCCAAGGGGTCAGGGAGCAAACCTGATTGGAGTCCACCAGTGGCTGATATGAGGTAGCCCCTTGCCTCCATAGAAGCATAAAAAAGTAATATTTTTTAAAAAAGGAACCAGAAGAAGCTCTGTTGTGTGACCCAGGGCTGGGCTCATGAGAATGACTCATGACGATCTCAGAAAAATTATAAAAAAAAAAATAATTGAACAGAATAGGTCAGGAAAGAGGAATAGGGGAAAGGGAAAAGGATTTTGATCTGGGGCTAGCGGCAGGGGAAGGAAAGCAGACAAAGAGAAGGAGCTACCATACCATGAGTCCTTACTCCAACATCAGCTGTGTCTAGTGGTGGTATGAGGGAGACATTAATTAATCTGGCTTTGCCAGCTCAACTCTCCTCAGCACTTTGTGAAACAGATAGCTTTTATGGCTGTAAAAGGCATTTGTCTTAGGGCCACTGTTAGACACCCTGACATTAAATAATTTGGCATAACCAGCCATACTGTCTGCAGCGCTTAGTGAAACAGACAGTCTTTTACAGCTGTACAAGGCATTTATCTTAGGGCCATTGTTAGATGATCAGATATTAAAATATGTGGCATAGCCAGCCAGACTCTACTCAGCACTTATTGAAACAGATAGCTTTTTACGGCTGCATAAAGCATGCATCTTAGGACTATTGTTGGACGCCCTGACATTAAATAATTTCATAGCCAGCCAGACTCACTACAACACTTGGTGAAACTGATGGCCTTTAATGACTGTATAAAGCATTCATCTTAGGGTCACTGTTAGATATCATAACATTAAATATCCAGCCAGAGTCTCCTCAGCACTTGGTGAAAGAGATAGTATCTTACAGATGTATAAGACACTTATCTTAGGGCCACTATTCAATACCCTAACATTAACTAATTTGGCATAGCCAGCTCAACTGTTCTAAGCACTTAGTGAAACAGATGGCCTTTTACAGCTGTGTAAGGCATTTCTCTTAGGACCACTGTGCTATTACCAGTACTGTTTGTGATCAGTCAGTATGTCTACTACTAACAGGTCTATTAAGAGGATGCACAGTGTTGTTAGATGTGCAGCTGTTGATGATATAGCTTCTAATAATCTGATCAGCAATAAATCAAAACATAATGAATAAAAATAACACCATGAGTGGCACTAAATGTTCTGCAAAGAAAAAACATTTTGCAAATGAAAGGATAGTAGAGTTTCAGAAGCATCTGACTGGAGTCACTTGTAGGACTGGTTATTGTTCTGCATGTTCCCAGATAGTATTATCTACTGAAGCAGCACACAAAGAGGCATCCTCCTCCTTCTTAGATGCTGAGGCAGAGAATCCTGGGATAGATAGCGGGGACTGAGAATGGGATAGCCCAGGGTATATCCCGCATAAATAACACTTCTAATTATTCTTATTTTAATACTGGAGATGATGATAGTAGTCCAGATGAGTATGTTGGAGAGGATGTAGCTACAAGGCATGAGAGGCAAGTGCAGAAAAAAATCATATACTAAAACTAAGAAGAAGAGTAGCAGTTCTTCAATATATAAACAAGGAGATTGCAGTGTAGGGTTTCATCCAGTTCATTTGACTGCACAAAGAATAGTGCCACCCACCACTGCACAAAGTAAAAAAGGTAAATCTTTAGTGTGGAATTTATTCTGTATTGACCCTGCAAAGAACTCTTAAGTTTTATGCAGTCTGTGCAAAACCTGCATCCTTCATGGCAAGGGAACACAGTTTGGCACATTAGTGATTATGTGTCATGCAAAGGCAAAACACCCAATTGAGTGAAGTAAGGTAAACAAGCATTTGTCAATGCCGAATGTTTGCTTGCTGGCAGTGGTAGTGTAGAAGTTACAGAGCTGCGTAATAGGAATGGCAGTGAAGTATTGAACTGAAGCCAACCCCACCACCACCACCCTGCAGAGAGTGACAGGCATTGGGGTGTGCGTTTGGGTTGTCAGGCATAACGGCCACGCCATTTCACCACACCCCACCCTGCAGACACTGCCAAGTGTCAGGGTGTTCCTTGGGGTCTTTGGCCCTTATGCGCACCCCATTTCATTAGGAAATATGGTGAGATGGGTGTGATATAGGAGAATGGGGTGAAGTTTGGGGCCAAAGAGTGCAAGGCATACCTCGATGCCTCTCACTGACTGCAGGGTGTGGAATGGTACGAGCATCACAGCCAAGAATCTCAAGTCACACCCCTGATGCCTGTCATTCTCTACAGGGTTGGGCGGTTGGAAACCCTAATACCTCAGGCATTCGTTGGTATTTTCATCCAAATTTTCAACATGTTTTTTTGTGACCCCACCTCATGAACAGGGGGAATATCAGTTCGTTAGCCAAAAGCTGCTTATGCAGTGACTACGGCATTTAGCACCACAGATGCAAAAACATTCCGAACAGGATGTAAAAAATGACAGCTGTACTGTTCATGGGGAGGTGTAAAAAATGGCAATGTTGCAAATCTGTAGTAAAAAACATTTAAAAAATGGTGAAAGTCAATGAAGCTGCATATGAAATCATAAACGCACAATCTTAATATAATTAGATTGGGATTTTTACAGCAGATTGTCAACTCAGGCATTTGGTGCCTCCGATCATGAACAGTGTCACTGTGATTTTCTTTATCTGTGCCGAACAATGATTTCGTGCAGCGACCACGCATCTCTGCGCTGAAAGTGTGAAAACACACTTCAGCCATGTTGATAAAATGACAGCTGTACTGTTCATAAGGAAGTGTGGAAAAATGCCACTGGTGAAAATCTGGACTGAAAATATGACAAAGTCATGAACTAACAAGGGTGCGTGGAAACTGTACAATGCTCACTCGTAACACAGTCATTTTATGGACTTTTGTCACCAAATTTTCAACATAGCCATTTTAAGATCTCTGCTCATGAACAGTGTAACTGTGATTTTCTTAATCTGTCCTAAACATTGCTTTCGCACACCAACAGCGCTATTGTGTGCTACATGTGCGAAAACACATTTTGAATGACATATGAAAAATTGCAGCTGTACTGTTCATAAGGAAGTGTAATAAAATGGCAATGTTGAAAATCTGGAGTGAAAATATTAAATTTGCAAACTTACGAGCATGCATAGGAACTATGCAACGCATGCTCGTAACAGTCATTTTTAGGAATTTTTTCACCAAATTTTCAACATAGCCATTTTAAGACCTCTGCTCATGAACAGTGTCACTGTGATTTTCTTAATTTGTCCCGTACATTGATTTCGCACACCGACTGCGCCATTGTGCGCTACATGGGCAGAAACACGTTTTGGGTGAGATGTGAAAAATGACAGCTGTACTACTCATAAGAAGGTGTGGTAAAATGGCAATGTTGAAAATCTGGAGTGAAAATAATGAAAATTTAGCGAACTTACGAGCGCAGAGGAACTGTACAACGACGCCAGAAACAGTCATTTTGGAATTGTTTCACCAAATTTTCAACACAGCCATTTTAAGACCTTTGCTCATGAACAGTGTCACTGTGATTTTCTTAATTTATCCCGTACATTGATTTCGCACACCGACTGCGCCATTGTGCGATACATGGGTGGAAACACGTTTTGGGTGAGATGTGAAAAATGGCAGCTGTACTACTCATAAGAAGGTGTGATAAAATGGCAATGTTGAAAATCTGGGTGAAAATATTGAAATTAGCTGACACTTCTGTCGTGGCGAGTAACTTAACGACGTCAGAAACTGTCATTTTTAGAAATTTTTTCACCAAATTTTCAACATAGCCATTTTAAGACCTCTGCTCATGAACAGTGTCACTGTGATTTTCTTAATTGTCCCGTACATTGATTTCGCACACCGACTGCGCCATTGTGCGCTACATGGGTGGAAACACACTTTGGGTGAGATGTGAAAAATGACAGCTCTACTGCTCATAAGAAGGTGTGGTAAAATGGCAATGTTGAAAATCTGGAGTGAAAATATTGAAAATTCGCGAACTTACTAGCCTGCTTAGGAACTGTGCAACGCACGCTCGTAAAACAGTCATTTTTTGGAATTTTGGCACAAAATTTTCAACATGGGATTTTTGGGACCCTTCTCTTGAATGATGTCACTGTCGCGGCATTATTCAGGCCGAAAAAGATGATTTTTAACGCAGTGACTGCGCCAGCACTTAGTACTGGAAGTGAGGACGAGTGGAGCCGGCGGAGTTGGGCACCCGTCAGCTATATCATTACCTGCCACGCTGGGGTGGGCACCCAGCGTGGCATTTCAAAACTTTGGGGAGGTGGGGGATGCAGCACAGCCGAGGGGATTGGGCACCCCGCCGGGGCTTATTCAGTGTGTGCATGGGGGCTGGGGGGATGCGTGACCATGTGGCATCTGTGTGTGTGTGTGGGGGGGGGTGCTGCGCATGAGCAAGCGATATCTTATCGCTGCTCACTCAAGTGTAACTCTCCCTTTGAACTGTATGCCACTACATTTTGGAGCTTGTCATAGACAGCTCCAGAATGCATTGGCTTACAGGAGCCATGCCTGCCAACACACTGACTGAATTGGAGGAGGAGGTGACACACCTCCGAAATCTCCGATGATGGCACTATGTTTCTTGCACATGCATGCAAGCAAACATAAAAAGGAGCAGTGTGGTTGGCATGGGCAGTGACGGAGGTGGTGGGGGCGGCAGTGACCTTAGAGATAACAATGAACTGGAAGCAGAAAGTGACATTGAATCTGTAGATGTGTCACTGCAGTCATCTCCGACAACCATAGAATGTTTTCTGACACCATTAAGTAATGCAAAATCCCACTGTAGTACTCTTCATGAGAAAGGTATTAAAAAAACTTCCCAAACAAATCAAAAATATCTTGTCAACTAACATTGAAATAAATTGCTACAAGCACACTAAAATTTACCTGCAAGCATCAAACATGCCAGCACTTGGATAGAGCTGTTGGCTGATTGTCAACTCCATTATGCTTTTGTTGCCCAGAAAGTTTTTGTCAAGTTCATACATTGCATTGAACCACAATACACTGTTCCCTTCCAGACAAACTTTTCAAGAAAGGCTGTTCCACTCTTGTAGGGCTTGGTATATACTGAAATTATTAAGGAATGGAAACACTGTGAGATAAAGCAGGTTCACATACAATAACAACACATATATGGACCACAACCAAACAAGAGACTATTGGAGTTTGAAGCTCTTTGGGCCAGTGTTCAATAAGAAAGTAATAAGCCCAGGTCAGCTGTAATCAGTAGAATGCAGACTGTACTTTGTGCCACCATTTTAGAGGAAAACCACACTGCAGTCAATATTTTGCATGAGTTGCAGAATCATTTCCAGAAATGGCTTACCATGTATTCCCTATCTCCAGGGCTCATTGTGTCAGATAATGGTGCCAACAGAGTCCAAGCCATTATAGATGACAGCTACCAACACAAACCATATTTTGTGCATTGTTTAAATCTATTCATCCATCATTTTTTAAAAGGAAACAGAAAAGGAAACATAACTCTGGTATTGTTTGCATCCATCCTACCTGTACCAGCTTGTTTGTATCTATGTCTTAATCTTACTGTTATACTTATGTGTTGTACTGCTATACTGTGTATTTTGGTTTGTCTTACTGTGACAAGGTACCTTTGTAAATGAGCCTATGGCTCAAAGGTTTTCCAAACTGCTGTTTAAATAAAATAAAAATAAAAATAAAATAAATAAAAAGTTGAAAACTGATTAGGTCTTGCAAGAAAATGATGTAGTCATTTCAGTCACTCTGTGAAAGCATAACAATTCTTGAAGGTGCTGCAGATGCCAACAACTTACCACTGCATAAATCTGAAGCAGGAAGATACTGCCTCCTGGAATTCAACATTTTACATTTTGGAAAGGTTTCTTGAACAGAAAAAAAGGTTGTACATGACCACATGCAGAATCAAATAGGTAAAGTAGAAATTATGGGCGGTTCCAGCAGTTGGAGTCTGATTGAATCTTTGGTCACCTGATTTTAACCTTTGAGGCTGCCACATGTGATGTAAGTGTGGATAGTGCAACTCTGAGTCAAATTTGTCTTCCAATAAGATTTCTTCTCATTTTCATGAGTGATGTCAAGAAAGACTTCCAGTCAAAAGAATACAGTGCCACTGTAATTCTGGTAGATGATGTGAGTCTCAAACTGGCAACTGATCAGAGAATAAATGTTATGTTTCAGAACGAAAACTATGTTGGTTATGTTGCTAGACCCCACCTTAAGGGAAACATTAAATCCATCTATCCAGCAAGGGAAGACATTGATTACTGGAGAGATCCTCTACTAACCAAATTTGACAGCACCCCACCACCACATTAACTTAAGTCCAGAAGTCAAAAAGTAATGAACTATCTCACTATGCCACTGATGCAAACAATAACACGTTAATAAATTATTCATAATCACCAGTGTCATCAGCAAGAGAAAGAACATCTACTGCCACTGTTCTGGCATCCTGTGTTCAGGGTCAGAAAGGAAAATCAATTCTGAGTCATCTGCAACAACAAGGACTTGTATCCTATTGGAGAGTGCAGCTGGTATGCCTGTTCATGGACAACACAAACATCTGCAACAAAGTGGACACACCTGGGGGGATGGAAACAGTGAAGGAAGACCTGAAGAAGCTGGAAGACTGGTCAAGGGTATGGCAACTAGGCTTCAGCACAACAAAGTACAAAATTATGCAAATGGAGCACAGGAACCCAAGAGCAATGTACCAATGGTCGGGGGGGGGTGACACCCACAAAACAGGAAAGGGACCTGGGGGATCATCATATCTGATGACCTGAAGGTAGCAAAGTAGTGTGATAAGGTAGTGGGAAAGGCTAATAGAATGCTGGGGTACATAGGCAAGGGTATCATCAGCAGAAAGAGAGAGGTAGTGTTACCCTTGTTTAGATCAATAGTGAGGCCCCACCTGGAGTACTGTGTCCAGTTCTGGAGGCCACATCTCTGGCAGGACATAGATCAGATGGAGGCAGTAAAGAGGAGGGCAACCATAATTGTGCATGGCCTGCATCAGAAGCCCTATGAGGAAAGACTAAAGGAACTGAATACGTACTCTGTAGAGGATAGGAGGGAAAGGGGAGACATGATAGAAACATTCAAATACCTCAAAAGTATTAATACAGTACAGGAGAGTGGCATTTTACAAAGACAGAGATGCTCAAGAACAAGCGGGCATGATATGAAGCTGGAAGGTGGAAGGTTCAGAGGGGATGTGAGGAAGTACTTCTTCATGGAAAGGGTGGTGGACCTCTGGAACAGACTTCCAGCAGAGGTGGTGGGTACCAAAATGGTAGCAGGATTTGAGCATACATGGGATAGACACAAGGGGACCTTAGTAACAGGACTGGAGGAGTAAGGTCGGAGATCGAGTAGGGTCTGCAGTAACAAAGTGGGAAGGGAAATTTAGGGCAAACTAGGTGGGCCAAGAAACCTTTCTGCCAACAGCTTCTATGTTTTTATGGTTCATCTGCCAGACTTTAAACAGTGTCCACCCAGCACAATGATCCAGGAGTATTTTGTAGATCACACTTTGATTGGTCTTGAGGAAGACCCATTACTCTGCTGGAAACAAGAGAACAATAAAACCAGATCTAGCAAATCTTGTAATAATGTACCTTAGCTGTCCACCTGCAAGCATATATTCAGAATGCATGTTTAGTGCAGCTGGAGAAATAGTTACTGACCAAATAACACTATTAAGTCCTGCAAATGTGGAACAGCTTACACTTTTCAAAGAGAATGCTGACAATTTCCCACCAATCTTACCAACTACTGAATGGTACAATTCTTACCCTGAACACGAACAACAGCCTGTAATCAGTGATACTGAATAAGATGACTAGGTTGTGTATGACCAAAGTATCATGTCTAGACTGGAGTACTGAAAAATTTGGTTAACAAATATCTCTCTCAGCAGTTGCAACTGTCCTTCTGAAATCAGTCCCACCTCTCGAACAATTTATGGACAAACAGGCATGTTTGTCATTGTTTCTGACTATGCTGGCACCATTATCTTGTATTTATTTTTTTTTTACTTTTCTCAATTTGTCATCAAACTTTTTTTTGAAGTACTATACCAGTCCTGTCCCACATGAGCCCTACGCCAATACTGACTGGCAGGTTGACTATATCAGAATTGTTACCACAGTTTGCAATGAGATCACTTTTTCCTCAAATTTGATGTCATTGTCCTTGACAAATAATGAAAAATGCTGCCATCAGCACCACAACCTAGCTAGTCACATGTGTGCCATTACTGTTGTCAATCATCAATTTTCTTTTTTTCGTTTTTGCCCCAGCAGTGTCCGTTAGGGTATAATTTTTGGAATCTGCAGCAGGTCACTCAGAGTGGCTGCACCTGTCCTACCCACTTCAGCAATGCTTGTCATGGGCATAACTTTTGGAAACAGCAACAGGTCATTCAGAGTGGCTGCACCTGTCCTACCTCCCTCAGCAATGACTTCCATGAATATAATTTTTGGAAGCAGCAACTGGCTCACTCGGGGCAGCTGCACCTGTCCTACCTTCCTTAGCAATGCCCACCATGGGTATAAATTTTAGAAACAGCAATAGGCTCACTCAAAGCAACTGTATTAGTCCTACCTGCCTCAGCAATGCCCACCATAGGTATAATTTTTGGAAACAGCAGCAGGTTCCCTTAGAAGAGTTTGGCCTTTCCTACCTGCCTCAGCAATGTCTGTGGTGGGTGAAATGTTTGGAAACAGCAGCAGCTTGCTCAGACAAGCTATCTCTTGTACTAGCCTGTCTTACTCAATGGCCCTATAAATGAATATCTTATTTAACTGTAAAAGGCTTTTAGCTGGAACAGTTCAGCCTTTCCTACTGTACCTGTCTCAGCAATATCTGTGATGGATGTAATTTTTTGGAAAAATAAGCAGCTTGTTCAGACAAGCTATCTCTCGTAACTGCCTGTCTTACTCAATGGCCCTATAGATAAATTACTTATTTAACTGTAAAAGGCTCTTTGTTTCATGAGCTACTATGAATACTCAGATTGGCAATGTCAAATTTATAAAAAAAATAAGTCAGAGCCTATCAGGATCTACAGATATATGCCTTATACAGTCGCAAAACTAAAGGCTTGTATTTTGGAAATGGTAGCAGGCTTACTCAGAACAATAGTACCTAACTTATCTGCCTCAAGACAATCCCTTGTGAGTGGTGTTCACTATTTAGGGTGCTGTAGTCAAAAATAAATTCTTTTTCATTTGTTATGGTTAGGGTAAGGTAATAGGGTAGTAGAAAAATCAGGGTAGTAGCTATCGTAGCCTAACCAACTACCTGTTTTTGATTAAGGTAATTTAGGGTAGTGTAGAGGCATCTGAAGGTAATATTTAGAGCAGGGTATGTCACTACCTGCCCATACCTAATTAATATGAAAAGAAAAGGCACAGTACTCTTGTAATGGATGAAAGGTGAGCAAATGGGGACTGTAGCTGTACTTACTCTAATTCATCTGCACTCCCAGCACCTAGGACTAGGTAATACAATTAATTTAGTAACAGTAAATCAGAAGACTGAAAACCTTTATTGTAGTTTTTTAATTAATTTCTTACACAGTTTTAACTTTTAATACAAGGCATACTATAGTCTTTATACAATGCTGGATGCTCAAGATCTGCCTGAAAGTCAAAAACACCACAAATCCAATGGACATGTACTGTAAGGAGGACATGGGACGTGCTAAATTCAACAAAATCTGGCAAAAGCCATTGGTGTTAGCTTGCATGGTTTTAATGTGGTATTGTTTGTTTTTCTAAGTGATGCATAGAAATGCAGAAGTTAGAATACATGATGGCCGATAAAGGCTCAAGGTCCATTCAGTCTATCCCAAGATCCTTACCTGCTCCACATTGACCTAGGCCAGATAAGGCAGTTGCCTCATGTTCCTGTCCCTCATTCCCTCTGGCAACTCACCACCACTTCCCCAACCCCACACCGATCCCTTTCCCTAGTGAGTGCCAGTCTATTGAATTTATCCCAGCTTTCCTTGATGCTGGCAATAGATCCCACCTCCACAACATGCCCTGGTAATCCATTCAGTTTTTCTTCCTCATACTCTGTGAAGACATATTCCTGACAGCCCTCTTAAATCTCCCCCCTACCAGTTTCCACACATGCCCTCTCATCACTGTGTTCACTATTTAAGGTGCTGTAGTCAAAAACAAATTCTTTCTCATTTGTTATGGTTAGGGTAAAGTAATAGGGTAGTAGAAAAATCAGGGTAGTATTCCTGGTGAACAGAATTCTGTTACCTTGTTTATTCTCCTTAGGAATTTATAGATGCGAATCATATTCCCTTTTCCTCCTGTCCACCAGTGTGTACAAGTTCAGGTCCACTAGTCTTTCCAGGTAGGATCTGCCCAGCCACATTAGGATTGTTGTGGTGACCCTGCATTGCATTACCGCTAGCTTGTCCCTGTCCTTCATCAGATCAGGAGTCCAGAACTTGGCACAGTACTCCAGGTGGGACATAACGTGGGACCTGGATAGTGCCAATATCACCTTCCTTCTCCAGCTGTCAATCCTCCTCTATGTCCAGTCCAACATCCTTGTTGCCTTGCTATATGCTTTTTTGCACTTACTGGAGGGTTAAATACTCTTACTAATAATAACCCCAGGTCCTATTCCTCCTTTTTCTTGGCTATCTAACCTCTTCCCATCTAGTAGTGTTTTTTTTGTTTGTTTGTTTTTTGCCAGTGTGCATTATTCTATACTTCTTGGCATTAAACAATTGATAAACTTTAGACCACCTTCCCAGTATCTCTCGGTCCTTCCATATTTCCCTGCCCCCCCTCCACATTGTCCTTCCTGCCTCAGAGCTGCATGCATTTGCAGAGAGAGTAATTTTGCTCCGTATTCTCTTCCTGGTGTTGCTAGTGTAAATATTGACTAGGACAGGACTCTGAACGTGACTCCTATGGCACCTCACCTGTAACCCCTCTAGCTACTGATTTCACCCGATTAACCACTACCCTCTGCTTTCTTCCCCCTAGCCAGCTCCCAATCCACCTGATGAACCCTTCCTCTATGCTAGGGTCCACTAATGTTTTTAGCAGCCTCCTGTGTTGTATAGAATCAAAGTCCTTACTGAAGTCTAGATATTGCATATCTATCACCTTTCCTTATCCATAGCTCTTATCACCCAGTCAAAGTCACAAAATGCAGAAACACATTGAGGAAACGAGAGCTTTTGTTTGATAAGTAATGGATGTGGGGAGTGTCTATGAGTAACATTGAATGTATGGTGAGGTATGTGGGTGACAGTACAGTAAATGCCTTTGGGTGCTCTGTGGGCGACAGTGCATGTATGAGGTGGGTCTTAGGGTGATGGTACATGTATGTGGAAGGTCTGTGAATGTGTGTGGAGGGTATGGATGACAGTGCATGTATATGAGGCCTGTGGATCAAATCAAATCAAATCAGTTTTTATTTATAACGCGCTTTTCAAAAACCAAAGCGTGTACATTATAAAGACACAAACAAACATTCAATCAATAAAATATATAAAAAGATAAAAAGGCAGCAGAAATCAAACTAAACATTCTGTCTGAAAGCCAAGTTAAAAAAATCTTTTCAACGAGGCTTTAAAAGTTTTGGTGGACAAGCACTCTCTAATCTGATGAGGTAGAGAGTTCCACAGGGCCGGGGCCACAAAAGAAAAAGTCCAGACACCTGATGACTGAAGACGGACCCTGGGAACCTCTAGCAATCCCTCATTGGTGGAGCGGAGTGGACAGAGGGAACACTAGGGCTGAAGGAGGTCTTGCAGGTAGCCTGGTCCCTGTCCATATAGGGTCTTATAGGTCAGCAATGCGACCTTGAAGGTGATCCTCCAACGCACCGGCAGCCAGTGCAGCTCATGCAGCACAGGCGTGTCATGGCAAGATCTTGACAACCCAGTCAACAACCTGGCTGCAGCGTTCTGCACCAGCTGCAGGCAACAGAGATCTACCCCAGGTAACCCTAGGTATAGAGCATTGCAGTAATCAAGACGAGAGGACACAAAGGTATGAACCAATATCGGAAGGTCATCGTGCGGAACAAGGTGCTTAATCAGGGTGATGTTCCTCAGATGATAAAATGAGGGCTTGACAACTGCTGACACCTGTACTTTTAGCATCAGTTCATTGTCAAGCACTACGCCCAGATTCCGCACCCATTCAGAAGGTCTCAACTGGTTACCACCTAACACAAGGCCAGACGGGACGGTTGCCCAGGAGTCAACTTCTCTACATGGTGACCTGTGCCCACCACCACCAACACCTCAGTCTTGTCCGGATTTAGTCTCAACCAGTTAGCACTCATCCAGTCCTGAATCTCAGTGAGGCAGTTGTTAAAGACTGATATCCCACTATTTTGTTCAGATAAAAGGACATGTAGAGCTGAGTGTCATCTGCATAGCAGTGAAAACTCAGCCCATACCGCCTTATAATGTCTCCCAATGGCAACATGTACACCGTGAACAACATGGGGGACAGCACGGAACCCTGTGGCACCCCACAAGGCAGAGTGAAGGGGGCCGAGGAACAAATTCCTGACACCACCCTCTGAATCCTGCCTGTGAGGAAAGAATGGAACCACCTGAGGACTGTCCCTGACAATCCACAGAACAGCCGCAGGTGATCCAGCAACACCCCGTGGTCCAAGGTGTCAAATGCTGCAGAGAGATCAATGAGGACCAAGACCGAATGACTCTTCCAATCCCTTGCTATTAGGAGATCATTAAGTACCCGAACCAATGCCATCTCGGTACTATGCCTCTTCCTGAAACCAGACTAGAGAGGATCATAGATATCATGGGTGGTAAAAAAGTTCTCAAGCTGCAACGTGACTACTTTCTCAATAACCTTGCCCAAAAAGGGCAGGTTAAAGACTGGTCCTTAGTTCTCAAGACTGTCTGGGTCGCAGGAAGGTTTCTTTAAGAGGGGTGTCACAACAGCCTCCTTCAGGGGATCCAGAAACACCCCCCAATCCAGCGAACACCAGACTATGTCAGCAATGACCGGTCTGATCACATCCAAACACCCCAACAGGAGGCGTGTTGGACCAGGGTCCAAACTACAGTAAGTCGGTCGCAAGCCTCAAACAATCTTCATGATATCCATGATCGTTGGCTGGTCAAAATCTATCCAGACAGACCATGTGCCTGTGCCCTCGCGACCACCTCGTACCCATTTGAACACATTAAGCTGATCTCCGACCTGATTGAGGACACCTTATCAGCAAAGAACCGAGCGAACTCATCACACTTAGATTGTGAAAAAGCTCTCCGGCCCCAAAGGCAGGCTGGATTACACAGCCTGTCCATGGTCTGGAAGAGCTGAGCTGGTCGATTCCTTGCTGCAGCTATCTCCCTGGACAGGAACTCAGCCTTCTTACAGTAGATTTCTGATTAATAGTCCAAATAATGGGCAATCAACCTAAGGCTGTCATCCTCCAGGCCAGATTTCAGCCAACAATGTTCCAACCTTTGCCCCACTCTCCTCAACTCCCTCAAAGTCCCATCAAACCAAGGGGACTGAGTGCGGAGAGGAAGGGGACAAACTCGGACAGGAGCTATGGAATCCAGGGCCCTCAGCACCATATTATTATAGTGCACCACTAGGTCACCTGGATCCAAGCACTCCAATGGACGGCTTGATAGGTCCAGTACAGCCAACAGACCCTCTGGGGTTACACCTCTCAAAGGGCGGTACCAGACCATCTCCAAGGTGGTTGGTCTCACAGGGGGAGCCATGAAACTGAACCATATAGGGTGATGGTCTGACCATCCAACTGGTTCCACCACCAAGTCCCGCTACCTCCATCCCCAGGGTGAACACCAGGTCCAGGAAGTGACCCTGAATATGGGTTGCAGTGGTAACTACCTGTTTGAAGCCCAACAAACTCATCAGTTGGAGGACGTTTTGACCAAAATTCGAGAGTTCATCGTCGATCCAGGCATTGAAATTTCCCAGGACCAACCCCTGGAGGATTCCAACACCATGTCAACCATGAAGTCTGCAACTTCCTGCAGGAAAACTTTCTCATCACCGGGTGGACGACAGATGAGCAGAATCCTGATACCCACACCTGCTCCCCATGATACGCTAGAAGATGTACAGATCAAAGGATGACAATGAATGTGTGTGAGGGCTCTGAGTGTGATAGCATATGCATGTATATGGTTTAGAAGTGACAGCACATGCGTTTTTTTTGGGGGGGGGTGATAGGGCATGTTTCTGCTGGGGTTGTGAGTGACCTCATCAGCTCCTCCTGAAGTCTATACCAAGCATTTGAAGGCACAGAAGGGAATTTCAGGCAAGTTTGTTAGAAATATTTGAGATGCCAGTTCCCACGCCCTAGAGAAGATCTAGCTTGTCTGGGAGACAGTACTCAATGGTCCCCTCTCTACACAGCTGTAGGACTCCTACATTATGCCTGTGCATGTGGCCTGCTAAGATACCCAGGACTGCCTGATACAGAATGAAATATTACATCAGTGGTACTGGATGCCTCAGACATTTATGGATATGGCAACAATCCTGTATGCCCATTGTTGAAGGAGCAACCCAGGAACATCCTGGTTTACTTCATATCTTGTGGGACTGCCCTAAACTGGGTACCTGTTGGAAAGGGGAGTTGGAAGTATGTGGGGGCCATATTTCACATGACTGCTCCTCACTCTCCAGGCCTAGTGCTTCCAGAGGATGAATCTTCTTTTACATGTCTCCAGGGATCTCGGACTCATAACAGCTGGCTGGTGGCTGCCTTAAAGCTGTGTGTGTTTCATATTCATGAAGTGGAAGCAACCACACACTCCCTGGGAGGTTCCCCAAAGACCAGTTCAGGTCTGCAGAGGTGCTATAGGTAGGGAACCCTTTGTGGACCTACCAGTCCTTTTCTGCCAACAAATTCTATGTTGCCATGTTTATATGGTTCCCTTCTCACTTAGTATGCATTTCTGGCCTGCTTAGCTCTTTTTGAGTCTCTATCTCACAAGTCCATTCCCATGATCAGGTGTATAAGGAAAAATGCCATCCATAACTCAGATCTCATCCCTGTAGTGTGGTCCCTCCCCTGGCAGAGAACCCCACACAACTGACTGATGAATTACCTCCACTGTAGAGGTGACAAGCGATTTGGGGCTAGGAAACTGTAAAGATTCTGGTGATCTGTATTACATTCCTTTTCACCATCACACCAGTATATATTGGTATAATGTTAACTCTCAAGTATCTGGAACATGGTAGTTACAGTATGCTCCAGGGTTTGTTGGTAAGCCTGGTGGTATGGTATGGTATGGTATGGTATAATAGTATAAGTACCCCAGTATATCTCACTGCAGTTCCTCCATATTAAAGTTTGTAAAGTTAATAACACTGTAATCTTTATTTATTATTTATTTATTTATTGAATTTTGATGACCAGGTAGGCCCACTGGGCCCCGAAGGTCCCTTTTTCAGGGGTGACCCGGGAATAACAGTACAGACATTATGAACATTTGTACATTTACATATACAGGTAGTCATGGGTATACAGTATGCAGCTGTTTACACATAGCAGTAGTTATAAGAGTTACATGTATCTAGTTGGTAAGTTGTAGTTCATTACATTCAACATTTGTCCTACATATTAGTGAGACAGTACTGTCAATCAAAAATGTTTTAATCAAAATGCTCAAATTAAAAAAGAAATACTAATAGAAAAAAATTGGCTATACCGTATACTGTGTAACACGTTTACCAGGCCTAATACACTGCACACATGAATAGTACATTACTGAGTCCCAAACTGATTCATGACGTTGCTTAACAGGATTTCCAGCATACAGAATGATCATATACTTTACATACAGCAGTATCCCTTTTCCAGAATGTCCCCAGATAACTCGTAAGCAGTGTTCATGAAACAGTAGCTCAGTTGTTGACTTGGACATCCTTCCTTGGCTGAACTATCTTGATGCCACGATCCTCAATGGTTTGAAATTTGGTCTGATTTTCTCAGGTTGGTTCCACAACTCAAAGTAACACTTTCTGCAGTTTTACAAAAAAAGGGCCCTATGTATGATGCCAATGCGCTGTGTAATCTGGGTACATTGGCATTGTTACGTGTGAATGTTACAGTGTGGTATCCATATGGGATTCACTAACCGGGCGAGCAGCAGTTACATTCTAGATCCCCCAGCTGCACGGACAACAATGTGCTGGGGCGGGCAGGGGGCATGCTGGGAGCATGCCAGCACTAAGCAACATACACAAAGGCACAATGTGCTGCATGCGGGGGGGGGGTGCAGTAGGGAGCAGGTTACGCCAGGGTAGACCCTGCCTTAACCCACAGTGCCCCCACAGATCTTGCCTGCTGGTTGCGGTGGGACTGGGAAATGACCCGCCCATGCTGCCCCAGCCCACTAGGCAGATGAGGAGAGCAGGGGCAGCTGGTCAGGTGAGTGCCCAACACATCCCTGGTGTGACCCTACCACCATCAGGCCCCCCCCACAACACAGGTCGGTCCCATCCCTTGGGTAGCAGGTAACCATCCGCCCCCACTCTACCAAATGGCAGCCATGTCACAACTGACCGACCACAACCCCACCCCACATGGCTGCCCCTACCCCTTGGTGGCATAACACACCTGCTCCCTCCCCAACACACCACCCAGTCCTCGAATGCCATAGGTAGACCCCTTATCTCCCCAGCACATCAGAGCCCAATTGTTGCCTGAGACATCCCCCTGCCACATACACACACACACACACACACACACACACACCCAGTGCCCCGGTTCCCTAATCCCCATCCCCTGACTAAGTATCCCTGCATTATTATTGGTGGCTAGTGGAACCCCCCCTCAACCCGCAGCACCGACAACCCCCCCAAACCTTTCTGTAGGTGCCGCAGTGCAGGATGCCCAGCTGCACATCCCTCCAAACACCTTCTTGGCCACCAGCTTTCCAAGTGATGCTGGGAGCGCGCCACTATATATCAGCTGCATGCTCCCAGCATTGCTTGGATGGTTGGCAGCTGAGGAGGTGTGAGGAGGACTGTGCCACTGAATGTCCAGTGCGTGGCACTAACCAGCAGGTGAAGGGGTGATGTTTGTGCCGGGGGGGGCACTGACCACCAATGAGGGACGGGGCTGCACCGGGGTTGGGGTGTTCAGGTTGTTCTGTGCCTTGCTGGGCACTCTCAATGGGGTTCTTGTTGGGGGGTGACTACTTCGGGGTGGGGAATTGGTGTGTGTGTGTGTGTGTGTGTGTATGGGTGGGGTTATCGCATCAGGGATGGGGCATGGAGGTCTCAGGGTGGGATTAGTACAGCAGGGATGGACACCGATGTGTGGTAGGGGGTGGGCGGCTTACTGGAGGGGGCAGGGTCCTGCTGTTGGGGGTCCTTCTGTGCACTGGAAATGCATTATGGTACATGGGCTTGGCCAGGGGGGACTTCTGGTCACTGGGGACTGGCGGCGCAGGTCCTGGTACCTGCAGTGGGTTTTCACACACCCTGACCCATGCCTTCATGTACATGGGATCCACTCCTGGACCCAGGACATGCTTATGACTGGATGCCTGCCTGGGTCAGCCACTCCGTCCCCGGCCACCCTGCAAAGTCCTGCGTGCCTGAGTGGTGGGACTGCAGACAGGTGGCAGCTATTAGTGAATGCCAGCCAGTGTGCACCTGTCTGCAGGTGCGGAGCTGTGCGGGCAAGGTACACTTCTTTGGTGCATACCTTACATCCCTTCATGCATAGGACTCAATGGCAGCAAGTCCTGGCACCCTGGGCTACTTTGATTCACAACCCCTCCTTTCAGCTTCCTTGTCCTCCCGAGGTACTCAGTACTAAATGGCTGACTTGCCTTTTAGCTATTTTTAACTTCCTTGTGCAGCAGCATGTACAGTAGCATGTGCAAATCATTGCAAGATGGCCACAGCACTACTCAAACATTTAATGGCCATGTTTGAGGCACTCTAGTGACCTTCACAACATCATTGACTGTCTACTTTGAACCACTTCTTCATGTTGAAATATACAAATACACAGCCTAAAATTGAATGAAACTAATTGACTTTTTAATTGATTTAACAGCACCCGCTTCAGTCATATTAGCAGAGATCTACTGTGAGACATACTGTCTACAACTACCCTGGATGAAAGGTTAATTTGTCTTATTAAATTACTGCATAATGATACCAAAGCTAAGGTCAGAGTGGGCAGGAATGAAAGTGAACAGGCTTCAGATTAGCAAGTCCCTTCAAGACTCTGTCCTCCAGAAAAAGAACTACTGCCCACCTCTCTCCCTCCACTTTACTTTTTTTGCCTCTTTCTGCTGGTGATAACCCTCTCTATGAACCCCAGCATCCCACTTGCCCTCCCTACTGCCTTGTTGTACTACCTGGCCACCTTTAGGTCATCCGGTATGTTTACCCCCAGGTCTCTTTCCTGCTTGGTGGCTGTCAATACAACTCCACCTATTCTGTACTCCAACCCCATGGGTTTCTGTACTCTAAGTGGATTATATTTTGCACTTGTTTGCATTGAAACCCAGTTGCCATATCCTTGATCACTCCTCAAGTTTTCTCAGGTCTCTGGTCATCCTTTCCACCCCCTCTCCCCTGGTGCCCACCTTTCTGCAGATTTTAGTATCATCTACAAAGAGGCAGACCTTCCCTTCCAGCTCCTCTGCAATGTCTCTTATAAAGACATTAAAGAGGAACGGTCCTAGCACTGATCCCTGAGGCACCCTCTGGTCACCCTCCCTCCCTTCCTTGGAGTGAACTCTGTTTACCACCACCCTCTATCACCTATACTCTAACCAATATCTTATCCAGTTTACCACCTTTGGACCCACACCTAAGCTACCCAGCTTGCTAACTAGCTGCTATGTGGAATGGTGTTGAATGGCTTACTGATCATTGGTAGGCCAAATGATCATCCACCACAACACCCTAATCTAGTACCTGGGTCACCCAGTCAAAGAACTCTAACAGATTCGTTTGATATGACCTTCTCCTGTGAATCCATACTGCCTTGGTACTTGTAACCCACTGGATTCAAGATATTCCACAGTCCTTTCCTTTAGCAGTGATTCCATTAACTTTTCCACTACTGTTGTCAGGCTGACTGGCCTATAATTGCCAGCCTCCTTCCTGCTACCACTTTTGTGTAGTATGACTACATCCACCCTCCTCCAGTCCTCCAGAACCACTGCTGTTTACAGTGAGCTGTTAAATGGAACTGTCAGAGGTGCAGCCAGTATTTTCCTGAGCTATCTCAATACCCTTAGATGTACCCCATCTGTCTCCATTGCATTGATCACCTTCAGATTAGCAAGTCCCTCCAGGATTCTCTCCTCAAAAAAAAATGACTAGTGTCCACCTCCCTCCTTCCAAAGCTTATGTTACTTTTTTGTGGCCCCTCCCCTTTTCCTTTCTCTGTGAATACTGAACAAAAGTATTTGTTCTGGATGTCTGCCTTTTCATGGCCCCCCCTTCATGGTTCCCCCCTTCCCTTTTTAATCTTCCTCTTTTCACTTACATGTGGGTCTGTTCATGAAAAGGGGTTACTAAAGTGTGACATGAGGGTCACATTTTCAAATTACTTCTAGATTACATTTGTGATGCATTTCAAGATATTAAGACCCAAGTATGAAAAAAGAAACACTGGGAGATAAAAGCCTCACAGGTTCCTGATATAAACAAACTGTATTGTGGTGAGTGTAACAAGTGACACTACTCACCGTAGTGAATGTAATACCTGAAACAAGACATTTGTTTTAGTAGTAAAAAACTTTAATAAACATATGTTATGAGTTATATTAAAACATGAGAAACAAATATTTGCAAGAATAACATTACATTATAGGAAAACAATCAAAGTCCCCTCCAGCCATGTTAATTGTTGAAGGGTCCACTACCCTTGATCCCATGATCATTGCAAATACCTTTAACACGGCTTTTACTAACCTCAGTAGTGTTCTACCACCTGATTTCTTCACAGTCAGTCACACCCCCTCTAACACACCCTGCACTCTGTCAAACCACCCTCATTTTTACTTCAGGGAGATTAAGATAAATGAAGCTCACCGCCACATCGCCTTATCCATCTCCACTTCCAGAATCAGCAGTGACACCCTGGACCTTAAGCTGTTATCACTTACACTTAATGAGGTCCTCAGTCCCCTAACTAAAATTCTTAACCTCTCTCTCCACACCAGTACATTCCCTGCAATATGGAAAACTGCCACTGTGACCCCGGTCCAAAAAAGTGGGGATAAGACCTGCCACTCTAACTACCGTCCGATCTCCATATTGCCACCACTATCCAAGGCCCTAGAGCATACTGTTGCAGTCCAGCTCACTGATTATTTGGACAAATATCTGTGCACACAACAGCACGGTTTTAGAAAAGGGCATAGTACCATCACTGCCCTGCTTGAATTTACTGGTGCAGTGCATAGTTTCCTTGATAAAGGTCTTCTTACTGGGGCTGTCTTCATTGACCTCTCGAAGGCATTTGACCTGGTCCATCATTGGCTGCTGTATGACCAACTGCTCCTTGCTGGCCTCGCACCGGACTCAGCCTGCTGGTTCAGAAGCTACCTTGACAACTACTCTCAGAGAGTAAAAATTGCCAGTGCTATCTCGGACACCTTGCCTGTCAGCTCCGGAGTACCTCAGGGGTCCATACTGGGCCCTCTCCTTTTCAGCCTCTTTTTACACTCCCTACCACAATCCTGCTCAGAACAAATCATCCTGTATGTGGATGATACTGTTGTCTTTTCTACGCACAAGGACCTTTCACCACTACAACACAGCCTCCAACTCAGATTCAGTGCCACTGAAACATGGTTCTCCAATCATAAACTAGTCCTCAATCACAAGAAAACCAAGTCATTGCTATTCCGCAGTTCACATAACCATTATAAGCAACACCTCCTTGCCATCTCCACCAAGCAGGGGACTGTTCTCAAACAAGTTTACTCTTTCAAATACCTAGGGATTCTGCTTGACCCCGATCTCTCCTATATGGCTAACATAGACAGCGTGGCTAAAGCTGCCAGCACACACGTTGGATTACTCTACAAGCACAGGCAGCACCTCACCCCAGAAGCCCTGAAGATTGCCGTCCAGAGCTCTGTGGTGTCAATTATTGATTATGACCTCATTATCTATGGCTCCCGACTCCGTCACCACGATAACAACTGCACTTAACAAAGCATGCTGACTCACAACTGGTGCCCACCACCTTACCCATACCTGTGCCCTTTATGAACAATCCAGAAGGCTCCAACTCTCCAACTGTATAAAGTATCTCACATGTACTATGTACATGATACCAAAGCTTTCCCACTATGGTGGGAAAAATAAACCTTGGCCTCACACCCCCCTGGTGTTACTGCCTTGTTACATCAAAACACAAACTGATTAGAATACCAGGAGCTCGACAACCCAGATTCTACAAGTTCCTCACTGTCAAACTACGCAGGGCCAATGCTCCTTCACCTATAGGGCTCCTCTATGGATGAATGGTCTCAGCCACACCATCTGCTCTGCCTCAACACTAGGTCTGTTCAAAACCAGGCTCCGGGCCCATCTCATTGCCTCTAGCTCCTGTGACTGCCTCTCCTAGATGATGACCTACACAGCTTTAATCCTAACTTATATACTGCTTAACCCCAGGCCCCCCAGTCCCTCTCCCCCCAGCTCCTGAGGTGCCACTTCAAATCTTGGGTCTTCATACCACCTCACTAGTCTCTCCTTGCTCCATTATAGCACTTATTCCCCCCCACTCTGCCCCATTTTTCTCTTCTATCATTCCTTCCCATTTATTTTTTGACAAATGCCTCCGTGTATCTTCATCCCCCCTCTCCTCTCATCCCTGTTTCTTTGCCACCCCCAGGTGCCTGACCCTATCCATTCCTCATGGGCACATGCATCCTAGCTGTGTTCACCATTTTACTACTGTATAGTTGCCTCTGTTAACTACCTGCACTTCTCCTCCTCCTCTACACCTTACTCTTCCTATAATTGATCCCCTTCAATAGCACTGTTGTACATGAATTGTTTACTGTTATTTCACTGTTGCTTCCTTGTTGTTTGTTATTTCTGACATGGAACCTTTGTAAAAGAGCCTTGGCTCAAAGGTACTTGTAATCCTAGATTAAATAAATAAATAAATAAAAATATACCATGGTGAATGTAACAAGTGACACCACACTTATGTCTGACTTACTAAAACTGTACTAAACTTGCCCAACAACTAACATACTACTAATACTGACTGACGTACTGCTATAAAAAAATGAAACAATTCAACAATTACATTACTGGCAAGTGTGATGCTTAACACCACACAACATGGTGACTGTAACAAGTGACACCACACATTTGTTTCAGTTTTAAAAAGTTTACTAAACATGCCTCATGGCTAACATGCTACTACTAATAACTGCCATAGTGCTACAAAACCTGGAGAAATTTGACAATAATAACAGTCCTGGCAGATGTGATGTTTGACACCACATATCGTGGTGAATGTATCGAGTGACACCATAAAGAAAATCTATTTAATCCCCCACCCCATATACACAGTATAATCCCTTTTACAACTGATGCCCAGCACTTTCCCTAGACATGCAGTTGTCACTGAAATTTGCTCTCTGAAAATTTGCCCCATAATCAGTGAATGATGGTAACCGAAGCCTACCTGTGGTGAATGTAACTGCAGTCCTCGTTGTTGTGTGCAGTGCTTATCTTCATGGAATGTAGCCTTACAAAATGGAGGAACCACATGCAAACAATGGGTTTTAAACCACAACTCAGCTCCTCTCTCTATGGATGCTGCTTGGTTCTGAGGGGCAGGTTATGACTTTGCAACTGTCACAGACTGGTGGGCAAACATTGGGCCTGATGTGACTCCAAGTAGAGTGAAGGTCAAAGGTTGTTCTGCCTTCTGTGAGAGAGCTAGATCAGGCAGTAACACAGTCAAGTATCACAAGGAGGCAAACTGGGAGAGCAGCCAGAAAATCATTTAAAGTGCTAATAGTACAGTTACAGATTTGGGGACCATGTGTGTGAATGTAACATACTGAGACACCAACAGTTACATTCATCACACTAAACACAAAGTTGCACAAATTAAAAATGGAGCATTACAATGGGCTAAAGAGTACAGAAAATAAAAAAACACAACTCCAGATTAGTAAGCAAATTGACTTTATTAAGAGGGCGCAGGTTGTGGGATTCTCCTTGTCTACCGTCCACCAGGTGACGGTGGCAAATTCCTACAGGAGATTGCAGACTTCATTGTCGACCTTGTGTTGAGGTTTCCCAGATTAATACTTCTGGGCGACTTCAACGCCTGGGTCGACGATGAACTCTCTCATTTTGGTCAAAGTCTCCTCCAGTTGATGAATACACTGGGCCTGACACAGGTTGTTACCGCCTCTACCCATATAGGGTCATTCATTAGATCTGGTCTTTATCTTGGGTATGGAGATCACTGACCTGGGGAAGGAACCAGTCAGTTGGTCGGACCATTACACCATAAGGTTCAGTTTCAGGGCCCCCTCTAATAGGTCTGCCCCTACGGAGATGGTCCAATACCGGCCTTTAAGGGGTATTGGCCCCAATGACCTAATGGTGGTGTTGGATCTATCGAGTTTTTCGGGTGAATGCATGAGTCCAGATGGTCTTGTATTTACCTATAATAAGGCTGTGGGAGATGCTCTGGACAAAATTGCTCCTGTTTGTGTTCAGCCTCACTCACATCCGTCCAAAGGGTCCATGGTTTGATGGCCCTTGAAGGAATTAAAGTAGGCGAGAAGGCTGGAGAGAGCCTGGTGGAAATCGGGCCTTGATGCTGACAGGCTTAGATTGCTAGCCCATTATGATGGCTACCAATCAGAAATCACTCGTAAGAAGGCAGAATTCTGTCAGAGAGATTTCTGCTGCAAAAGAATCGACAGCTCCTTTTCGGACTGTGGACAGACTGTGCAATCCAGTCTGTCTTCAGCCTAGAAGCCTTTCTCAGCTTAGATCTGAGGAGTTCACTTGCTTCTTTGCAGATAAAGGTTGCCAGCATCAGGTCCTGCATCGGTCCAACCCGGCTCCTTCGGGGATTGTGGTGGGCGACTGGTGGTATCTAGTCCTCGGCCTGTCTGGTTGGATTTTCACTGCCGGAATCGTTGACATTGAAGATCATCAAACAATGTGACCAACTAGTTGTAGTTTGGATCCGGTCCTACACCTCTGTTAGTAGGTTGTGTAGAGTTATCTACCCAATCCTTGCTGACATTGTCTGAAATCCTTGGAGAGGGTTTTCCTAACCCCTTAAGGAGGCAGTAGTTCGACCACTCCTAAAAAATCCTCCTTGGACCCAGACTGCCTAGCTAACTCCGGCCTATCTCTAACCTGCCATTTGTTGGTAAGGTTATTGAAAAACAGTTGCACTGCAGTTGGATGATCATCTTACCTCTCATAATGTCTGATACTCTCAATCTGGCTTCAGGAAAAGGCATAGTACTGAGACTGCCCTGGTTCGGGTATTGAGCGACCTCCTAATGGCCAGAGATCGAAAGGCTTGTACCATCCTGGTCCTTCTTGATCTTTCTGCTGCATTTGACACTGTAGACCATGGGGTGCTACTGGAGCGACTGCGGGTTTTTTGTGGGCTGTCTGGTACAGTCCACAAATGGTTTCGTTCCTACCTCACTGGTAGGTCTCAGAGAGTTGTCACAGGAATTTATTCCTCTGACGCTTTCTCCCTACCGTGTGGGGTACCACAGGGCTCCATTTTAGCTCCCATGTTGTTTGAAGTGTATATGCTGCCATTGGGAGAAATCATCAGGAGATACAGTTTGAGTTTTCACTGCTATGCAGATGATACTCAGCTGTACCTATCCTTTCTCCCCGATCAAAGTGATGCACTCTCCGTACTTAATAACTGCCTGGATGAGATCAGAATTTGGATGAGTTCGAGCTGGTTAAGACTTAATCCGGATAAGACTGAGGTATTGGTTGTGGATCCAGGTCATCCTGGGAGGGTTTGGGTGTTGGACAGCCATCGGGTTTATTACTTGGTGGTGTACCGCTCTCTAGCTCTCGACAGGTGCAAAATCTGGTGTTATTTTGATGATGGTCTGATCCTGAAATCACAAGTGTCAGCTGTTGTCAAATCCTCTTTTACCATCTGAGGAATATCGCCGGGTGAAACATCTGATTCCCGGGAGGACCTTCAACTTTGGTCCATGCCTTTGTTACCACTCGGCTGGACTACTGTAATTCCCTCTACCTAGGGCTACCGGGGTTGATATCCCCGCCTTCAGCTGGTGCAGGCAGCTGCAGCCAGGCTTTTGACTGGGACTCTTAGAGACCAGTCATATATGCCATACTGCCGTGAACTGCACTGGCTGCTTGTTCGATGCGGATCACTCTAGAGTTGGTTTACTAACCTTCAAAGCCCTACGATCAGGGACCCAGTTACCTGAAAGATCTTCTGGTTCCTATTGCCCCTCCACCCTCTCCGCTCAGCCAGTGAGGATTGCTAGAGATTCCCAGGGTTCGTTTGAAGTTGTGGGATCTCGTAGCCTGCCTTTTCAGCTCTCTACCTGTGGAATTCTCTACCTCACTGGTTAGAGAATGCCCAACCATTGACAGTTTAAAATTGCTCTAAAAACATATCTTTTTACTTTAGCTTATTCTTTATAGTTATGATTGTTTAGTGTTGGATTTCCCTGTTTTATTTAATTTGTACAGCGCCTTGATTTTGAAAGGCGCTTTAAAAATAAACATGAATTGAATTGAATTGAATTGAGAAAACAGTAAATAAAGCTTGCAAAAACAATTAGTAAAATGTGTGTTTTTGCATGTCACACTTTTTCAGGTAAAAAAAGCAGCAAAATGGAGTGGGACACCCCATAAAAAATATGGATACCCTAGAATTCTATAATTATGTTATTTATATGCACATATAGCCAGCTTTTAGATTTAGTCAAAAACATATGACGGACAGTGTGTCAATATGCTGTCAACTAACTTTAGGTCTGATAGATATAGATATAGATATAGATATAGATATAGATATAGGGAGAGAGATTTATGGATATTCCTGCGTTTGAAATTTCCTAGCAAAAATATAAAAAAACAAAACACCCAGAGAGAACATCATGTAGGAATAGAAGCATAGATTTTTTTTTAACAGAAAAGGACTGCAAAGTGAATTGAAGTTTAATGCACAAAAGTGCTCGCTGATGCACCTGGGGAGGAGGAATAGGAAGGGAACTTACTCCCTTGGGAGGGTGGTTATTAAGAAGGAAACGAAAAGGGACCTGGGGATTATGGTATCACATGACCTCAAGGTGAGGAGACCAGTGTAGTAGGGCGGTGGGAAAGGCAAATGGAATATTGGCTTGCATTGCGAGGGGTTTTAATACCAGGAAGAGGGAGGTGCTAATGCCATCATACAGAACCATGGTCAGGCTGCATCTGGAGTATGGGGTGCAGTTTTGGAAGCCTCACCTATGAAGAGATTTTGATTTGATGGAAAGGGTACAGAGAAGGGCAACCAAAGTGGTATGAGGGATGCAGGATGTACCCAATGAGAGAAAATTGAGAGGGCTGAATATGTACCCTCTGGAGACTAGGAGGGAGAGGGGGGTCATGATTGAGACCTGTAAGTATCTGAATGTAATAAATAAGGTGTATGGTGATAGCTTGTTAAAATTAAAGAAGGAAGTGAGCACGAGGGGACATAGCCTCAAACTGGAAGGTGGGTAATACAGAGGTAATGTCGGGAGCAGTTTTTCACAGAGAGGGTGGTGGAGGCCTGGAACAAGCTGCAGGAGGAGGTAGTGGCAGCTGAAATGGTGGAGGGGTTCAAGAGGGCTTGGGATAGATTTAAGGGGTTGGGAAAAGAGGGTGGAAGCATAACAGAAGGGGAGGTAGGGTGTTGGGCAGACTAGCTGGGCCGTGGGGCCTTTTTCTGCCGTCACATTTCTGTGTAAAGTGCATCCAGTCTGTTCTACTCCTACCTATCCTCTGTGGTGGCAAGGAGCTCTATGCATGCCCCAGCTTTCCCCATCCTCTCTGGGTGATTCTTCCTCTTAATAATATCCATGTGCCTGTCCCACAGATGCTTAAATCTCGTGACTACCTCTGCCTCCACCACCTCTCTAGGCACCTGTTCAACTTATCCACCATCTTTTCTGTAAAGAAATGCTTCCTCACTTCCTTCTTGAATCATCCCCCACTAACTTCACTGTGCCTCTTGTAACCACATTCGTGCTCAACCTTAAAAGCTTCCCTCACTCCACCCTGTTTATCCCCCAGAGATATTTCATGGTCTGAATCATGTCTCCTCCTGGCTGTCCTGATTTCTAAGAAGGACAGGTTGAAGCCCTTCAAATTTTCCTCATAGGGCTGTAGAAATACAGCTTATCTGTTGACAGTGGAGTTGGCAGTACAAAAATCCTTGAATTTCATAATGTAACGCTGGTCTACAGGTCTTGCTTGGTAAGTTTCAAAGTTTCAGTGCTGGTGACTTTGCAGTGTACTCTTCAAGATTTTATTACAAATGTTGTTAAAATCTAGCCAGAAACGTGTTAGAAATTTGCAAATCTAGAAAAATGTGCATCAAACTAATTAAATATATGAACTTCAGAAGTCTATCTATAAACTAACTAGTTATATCTAAAAGCACATGTGAGGCAGGGAGCACTCCCACATCCTGACTGGTTGCCTTCTAGAAATGTAAAATGATATAAATATTGTACGTAATTGATCTGTAACATGTAATCATTGTAATCTATGATGAAGGGGTCCACTCACTGTCTCTGCCACCTTCACCAGGACCAGGCCCAGGCCAACAGCAGCTGTGCCTCACATGCCCAATGATGGGGTGTTAGGCAGCCATACAGGGAGCCCCAAGGAAATGGATCCATTCACACTGAGGGGGCCAGCCTGGGCTCTTATTCACAGATCTCTGAAAATGGGAAGAACATAACTAATTTACATAGTGCGATTCCTCCACTAAGGAATATTATGGAGCATTCCCCAGGAAGCTGAGCACTGTACCACATTGGGCAAGGGAGCAGTAGCTTTCAGTGGTACAAAGGACTAGCACACTTGAATGCCCGGGGAGATTGGGTGGTGGTAACAGGGTTATGTTTCTGTTCACGTAGCAGAAAATATTTGTCTTAACAATCTGGTCTCTTTCCCCCAACAGTAATTTCAGGACACAGGGCACTCACTCTTGAGACACATTGCTTCTGTCCCCCAGTGTTTATTTACACTGAACTATGCATGGTCACAGATGTAGCAGAGGGTTCACACGATAGATCATCATTATGTTATTTTCTCTAAAGGCCCAGATAGTGTCTTTGTTCATGTTCTGTATCCATAAGCAACAGGATCCAAATTTATTTAAAGAGAAATAACACCTTACTTGATTTGGGTATCCCTTGCAGATGCATGGGACCCCCAGGGCTTACCACAAGATGTTCCTGTATCCCCCATTCATATTTATACAAGCCTCAGAATTCTTAACAGAACACTGAGGGATATACCCTGCTATGCTAGTCTAGCAGCACCCAGTCATGGACACCAATTGCTGTAGGTACAGTACTGTAGATATAGTGATCATTACATTTTACCCTACCCTCAAGCCTTATCTCAGTGACTTCCTTGACCTCAAGACTAAGAGTCCCAGTGTGATCCCTGTATGTGGAAGGAACCTTCAAGTAGTCTTTATGGTGCCTTGCATTTTCCTGCAATTGCCACCAGGTGCCCCCTTCGAAGATAACCCCAATAAGCCTTCTTCATCCCAATTTCCGATCCCAGCTAGGATACAGCCTCTGGAGACTCAGCCTGAAGGGACCAAGTTCCACCTTAGACCTGGGACCCTGCCACAATCCTGAGTCTGGAAAGCCCCCTCTGGCCAGTAAGATCTAGTGCCTTTCTCTCTTAATTCTGTGCAGAAATGCAAACAATCAACTCCCTCACTCATCCCTCAATGAGAGTTATAACATGGCAAAAAACAGAAACGGCAAATAAGTTAACGTGATTGGACAAACTGCAGCACATGATCAAAGCTGGAGCAGGGATTAATCAGTGTTAGAAAATGGGCAAGATTATTCAAGGTCACTGACTGACTGATGGGCAGTACGGGGGTATATTAAGTTTCAATAGACGCCCGCTTAAAACAAGCGCCAATTCAGGGTGCCCTATTACCAACTTTATCCTTGGGCGCCCCAAATTTGAAAAATCAAACCCGCCATTTTTTCCCCGCTTAGCGAGCGATTGAGTTACCCCCCCACATACACACAGACACCCTGTCAACAGCTCCAGCATGACTTTCTTTAAAAAAAAAAAAAAACCTGATCCAAAAAATACACCCTGTTTCTTCAGTCCATAAAAAAAAAAAAATGCTTCGAGAGAAGCAGCGGTTCCTACAGACCCTGCAGTTCCGGTGCTCGCCAGGAACATGGCAGACAACTCAAAATCCATCCCACTCTACAATCCTCATCCCTCACTATCCATAACAGATAGAATACTCCTCCACACATCAGTGTCTTCAATTTTTAAATACCTTCTTTTTTTTTCTGCCGACTTCTCAGTTCTGTTGCAGTTGCCTTTCTAACGGAGCTGCCCATTCTCGCACCTTCCATTCTCCTCAGCTGAGCCTCTCAAACCTGGCTGCCTCTTCTCATATGCAGTAATTGCCTCAAACAGCAGCTGCTGTTCACACTTGAAAAAAAAAAAAACTTAATGCTGTTGTGCCACTTGTACTTGTGGTTCTTATCTTTTGGGGGAGGAGGGATAAGCAGAAGAGAATGGCTCCATGGGGGGGGCAGTAATGGGAGATGGAATAGCTTTCAAATGTAGGAACTATTTTATCTTTTTTTCAAATTTTTATATTTTTTTAAACTCATTTCCTCACTTATTTGATCAATTAATTAAAATTTACACAGAAGCCCATTTTCTAAGCGCAATAATACCCTGCAGGGTGGGCAGTATGGGCAATACCAGACCTTCCAGGGGCTATGAGGCCCGATGCCGCATTCCCCAATACCGCCCACCCTGTCGGGTATTATTGCTTGTGAAATGCCTGCTCCAACTAAGTATTAATCACTGGGTCAGCAGGTCAAATTGTAGTACCAGTAGGTAGCACACCAGAAAACACTGTATAACAAACAGACAATCTAACAATGCAGGTATAAAAGAGATACTCGGACAAACACTAAACACATACAGTGAAACGCACTGTGACTGATAGAGTCGTAGTAAACATAGCATTTTACTGACTAGAAAGAAAATAAGTAGCAATGCAGGAAAACACCTTTGAGATATGTGGACCTAGAAGAGTTAATCACAAACCTAATCTAAAGTGACTAAATCCCCACAATGCAGTGGACCACATAAACGGTAAAGACGCAGGATCTAACTGCGTCGATTGAAAACCGAAGCGTTCCACTACACAGAAATGAAAAAACAGAATGGGACCAACAACAACACAAGTTACTCTGTATAATATACCTCTGAAAGATTAACACTCTACATACACACAAGTATGTAAGTAGATGTGTTGTGCATTCCACAGTGGCATGCGCGCTGTATCTGTAACAGAAAAGTTTCAGAAACAATAAAAAGTTTTGTGGAACCATGGACATTCTCTTCATTAACAATATATTTCACAGTAGCACACATTAAACAACATAGTTCTTGTTATATTACAAGCACATTAATCCCCTCCATAGAAGGCTTCTACTGGAGAATTAATGCATGGTTGGGTGGTTGTAGGCACTCGGCCTTCAGCCTCGTGCCACAACCCTTCAACCATGCATTAATTCCCCAGTAGAAGCCTTCTTCATTGGGCATTAATGCTTACTTGGAAATCTGTATTCACAGTTTGGTGTGGACAATTGGAAAGCCTGGGAAAATGCAGGAGTTAAATGAGTACAGCCTGTACTCTGGTATTTTGAAGCTCCCCTAACTCAGGAGATCGGGTAAACAGGAAACATTCATATATATTTTTTTTTTCAAACTAAAGAAATAACCATTTAAAGGGATGGGGCAGGATTAGACTGTTATAGTCCAGGAACTGGAGCAAACTTCCAAGGCTGCCATTTGGGGGTTGGGGGTTATAGTCCCTGCTGCCCAAATGCTTCACATCCTCACCAAGAATGGCAACTCAGGTCAGGTAAATTAACAATTGTACATTAACTAGAAGACATGCATACATAACACTTTTTGCAATATCAAAGCTGCATACAATTGTCCTGAGCATTAAAAAACTGTACACATGGCAGTCCCTTCCCCTTTCACAGGAAGCACAAAGTCTACTCCACAGAGCATATTGTCCCATAGTTACAAGTCTTAACAGGATCTTGCTTCGTTGAGACCCTGGACATGGGACCAAGTCTACAAACATCCACAGTACAATATCTTAGGCAGGACAAAAGTTCCCAAAGTTGAGGTTGCACTCCATACAGCTGCTTAAGAGCAGGCCTACCAGATGGAAACAGACTGGTCCTTGCCCAGTGCTGAAGGTGCAAAGTAAAATGATAGCATTGCACGGCACATGGTCAATACTGCTACTACAAAAATAGCAAGGTCAAATACCACAAAGTCAAAACACTAAATCAAATATAGCACTCAGTAAAAACACCAAGTGCCAAAACAGCTAAATCCAATATAGCACTCAGTAAAAACACCGAGTGCCAAAACAGCTAAACCAAATATTGCACTCAGTAAAAACACCGAGTGCCAAAACAACTAAATCCAATACAGCACTCAGTAAAAACACTGAGTGCCAAAACAGCTAAATCCAATATAGCACTCAGTAAAAACACCGAGTGCCAAAACAGCTAAATCCAATATAGCACTCAGTAAAAACACCAAATGCCAAAACAGCTAAATCAAATATACAGTAGCCCTCGGTAAAAACACAGAGTGCCAAAACAGCTAAATCCAATATAGCACTCAGTAAAAACACTGAGTGCTAAACCAGCTAAACAAAAAGCACACACAGAAAAAATTATTGTTTGTGGGGTGGGGTTCAAAAACCTAACAAACATACAAAAAAAAAACACAAGGGTTCTGAGACCAGGAATCAAACTCTGGTCCACAGACACTCCACTGCCTGTGGTCCTACCCTCTGAGTCTCAGCAGCTGCTTATAGGATTGCTACCCAGCATAGCTTTTATCCTCTGCATCCCTGTGTCCTGGCCAACAGCTACAGTGGTAGCACTACCGCTACCTGCACTATATTTTCCCCTGCACTATTTTTCCCCTGTAGCTGTTTTGCCGCATGCTGTTTTTGCCTCGCAGTTTTACTTGTCATATTATGCCATCACTATATTGTCCAGGTCATACAATGCTAGTTCTGGTTGAAGAAGTCCTCAGTCTATTGCTCCCTGGACCATCAGTTTATGTACCAATGGGTGCTCACCATCAGAGATGCTGAAACAAGATGGTGCTCCCTTTCTGGAATACCTAAACAGGCTCGTGTACCTTTCTGAAATGTCAAAACAGCAGCTTCCCCTTCTGAGATGCTGAACAAGATGGTGCCTCATTTCTGGAAGCCAACCAGGGTGGTGCTTACTTTCTGGAACATCAAACAATGTGATGCTCCCTTTCTGGAATGCTGAAACTGAGTGACACTCACTTTCGTGAACACCGAACATGGTAACTCCCCCTCTGGGTTGCTGAAACATTAGTGCTGCCACCAACAACTTCTGGGTGGTGGGAGAGTGGTTGCAGCAAAAACAACAGCTGCCTCCCTGTTTCTCACCCCTAAGGGACTGTGCTCCTTGTCCACCTAAATCTCTACAACTATCTCTGCTGCTGGCACAGATACTGTGACCAGAGGATCATTCTGCAGCAATCTTGCAAACTGCCACAATATCAAGTCCAGTAACAACTGATAATCATGTGAGGCTATGGTCCATCCCTCAACCACATTCCCTGAGAATCTCTGTAGGTCCGTACTTTGGAACATTACACCTGTTGTGCAAATGCAGTTCTGGATACTGTTCGGGCATCCTGATACCACAGGTCTGCCCCATACAGGAGAGCAAAAACAACCCAAGTTCACAATACCAGAGGGGTGACTGGCACAAGTTTAGCACTGGATATATTCTGCATGTGGGGCTCAAATGGCTGAAGCATAAGGGTGACATCCTGAATCCCTGATCGATAAATGGGTCACTAGCATATTAACCTCATATCTATTGTCTCCCACCGGGATAGTAAATGTCAGACTTCTCAGCATTGATGGCTCCACAAGCACTGTCCACTCTCAGAGGCCCTGTAAGGTCAGAAATTTCCCTTTGAAATATAACAAAATCAAAGCATGTTCATGTTCATCACAATCCATTCCAGACCAGATATCTAAGGGCCCTATGTCAGTGGGTTGCATATGACGTGGGCCTCCTACGTAACCAAAAAGTCTCCAAAAGTCACTGCAAAGTCCCAATGCTGGTTCCACTCATTCAGAGAAGAAACATGCCCATAAAACCTGAATTTCATGTACTTTCATAGAGACATAGAAACATAGACAATAATGGCAGAAAAAGACCTGTGGTACATCTAGTCTGCCCATGGTTACCTGGTTAAACCCATGATCTAACATCTGTTCAGGGTCCTATCCCCCCCATCAGCCCATCCTTTCCCCTCCCCATACATGGTGCAAAGCTTGCTACTATTGCCTTCATTCTGCCCCATCTATGCTTGAAGACTGCCATGGTTTCTGTGAGCGTGTGTGGGAAGTGATAAGTCAGACACACTGTTTCTTTAAGGAACACACAGAACTTGAGTGAAATTTAATTATAAATTTCAAAATAAATCACTTCAAAAAGAAATAAAATAAATCAAATAAAGCACCATCTGGCTTTTTCTCAACCTGAGAAACTTCAGTACTTCTTAACAGTGAAGCACTGCCACAGAGTAGATGTACTTCCCTCCAGCACCTCTACTATCTTCTGTGCTTGCAAAGACTATCTGATTCCTTCAACTAAACAGTCACCTTATATAGGTGTATGCTCTCACATCATAGGTCAGCTGATCCACCCTCTATTCTAATACATCAAATTTCTATGCTAATACATCATGTAGGGGGATCTGCATGACCACAAATTATTTTATTCAGTAATAACATTTATCTACTGTTATGTCCATCTCCTAGACCTATTCTGAAAGCAAGAAAAGGCATAATTGACAATTAGTGATCTTAGTCCCCTCCCACAAGGTGTTGTCCTCATTTCTTCTACTCATTATAAATAAGCTTCAGATGTGGGCTACTGGCCCTTAGAGATGCAGTGCTGTCCATGACATGACCAACCTGGGAGAGGTAAGAATACAACTATAATATACACATACGATATGGCAAGAGAATGTGTTAGTACCAAAGAAAAAGGAAGTTTTAATCCAAAAAGAACATGTTTCCCTTGCACAAGTTCTATTTATTAAATAATGATTATGTTTTACAGGTAATTATTCTCATTTGGAGCTTTGCTAGCTGGTTCTTAGAACTACTTCTTATTGTGAGCTGCAGACTGAGTAGTTCATCTGGGTGTTCTAGATGTTATCGGCTGCTTTAAAACTATCATGGTCTAGCCCAACTAAAACCTAATGGAGTCCCTTTTTCTGTCACTCACTTGAATGCCTAGTGATTTCCTTTTATTTCTGTCTGTGCAGGCATCCCTGTACTTATTACTTCAATGCCTCTTTCAGATGTGTAGATAGGACTTTCTAGCTGCCTTTCAGGCATTACACAACTTGTGCACTTTATTGTTGAATGCAGTGTGGCTCGTATGTTTCTGAGCCTTCTTACAGCTGCATTACCCAAACTAAAATAAAACCAAAAAAATCACATCACTGAGACAGGGAAGGAATATAAAAGCGGGGCAGTTAGATCAAGATATCATAATGGGAGCCACCCATCATGATAGAAAGGTGAAAGTAGAAAAAAGACAAGAAATCAGCACTACTGCAGTAGGTTTTTCAGAGTAAAGGGGCAGAGAAAGAAATGACTTGTGATGCCGCTAAATATAATAAAAAAAAAGGGGGGGTCCCAACTCTGACACCCCCCCAACGTTAAGCGAAAACCACCATTTATTTCAATAAATCCCGGAGTTTTCAAGACAACCTACCCAATCCCTGAGGGTAGGATGGAGCTTTCACCCACCCTCTCTTTGAAAGCTCCACTACAGGGCACCCATTTCAAATATTAGAATTATCTTTACAGATAGATGTGGATTTTTAAAAGCATAAACGTCCACATTTATGAAATAGCCCTGGGGTGTCATGACTGTATCGCTTAACCTTCTTTCTTATATGTTAAACATTGATACAGATTTTCAGTTATCTATTTTAGGGCTGGTGGTACCTACTCCCGCCCCATGTCTGGACAAAAAATCTGCATTCATGTGAGCTGAGCCTGCTCTGTGTTGTACTGTAAAACTATAAGGTTGCAGGGCCAGGTACCATCTCATGATTCTATTTTTTTTATCCTTCATTTGTGATAGGAAGCAGAGAGGATTGTGATCGGTTATTAAAGTAAATGGAGCACCCCATAAATAAAATTTCATGGACTCAATGGCCCACTTGGCTGCCAGACATTCTTGCTCGATGGTAGCATACTTTTGTTCCCTATCGTGGAGTTTCCTTGAAATGTATATTACAGGATGTTCCTCTCCATCTATCGTTTGGCTCAACACTGCCCTATACCTGATTCTAGAGGCATCTGTATGTACCTCGAATGGGTATGCAGTCAGGACTACGCCAGGACTGGGGAGGAGCATAGGGCTGCCTTAATTTTTATTAAGTGCTCACATTCAGGAGTCCATTTATCTGATTCCCAAACTTCTTTTTAGTTAAATCTGACATTGGAGAAGCAACAGAAGCAAAGTTGGAATGAATCTTCTGTAATACCAGCAAGACCCAAGAAAGACTGTCTGTTTCTTGGTGCTGAAATATGGGACACTGGGCTACTGCTTCCACCTTCGATATCTCTGGCTTAATACAACCATTTCTCAGTATGAAACCAAGATATCTTGTCTCTTTCATGGCAATAGTACATTTTGTGGGGTTGATAGTTAGTTCTGCCTGTTGGATAGAAGAGAAAACTGCTTGAAGATTTTGCAAATGAGTTTCCCAGGATGAACTAAAAACAACCACATCGTCCAGGTACACTGCACAATAGGTGTTATGAGGTGCCAGTACCTTGTCCATAAACCGCTGGAAGGTGGCTGGGGCCCCATGTAGCCCAAATGGCATGGTTCGAAACTGGAAAAGACCCATGGGAGTACTAAAAACAGTTTTCTCCTTGGCAGATTCTTCTAAGGGGATCTGCCAGTAGCCTTTCGTGAGGTCTAGTGTAGAGATATAAGTGGCTTTGCCAATTCTATCCACTATATCGTCTACACATGGCATAGGATAAGCATCAAACTGTGCCACCTGATTTAAGCCCTTGAAGTCCAAGCACAGTCAAATTTCTCCTTCCTTTTTTGGGACAATTACCATAGGGGAACCCCATGGACTCTTAGAAGGTTCTATAATCTGTAACGATCTTAGTTTCTGTATCTCCTTTTTTACCTCTTCTCTAAGGCATTCTGGGATTCTGTATGCCTTTTTCCTTATGGGTTTAGCATCAGTACATATGTGGTGTTCTACACCTTTAGTCACGCCCGGGGTATTAGTGAATGTTTTGCTAAACTCATTCAACAAGGACCTTACTACCAGTGTTTGCTGTACGTTAAGTTCTGGGTTTATAATAACATAATCTACTCCGGTTTTCTTTTCCAGTCTGCCATATGCCAACTCTATTTCAGTTTCTCTGGGTTCTGGAATTACAGAGAGACTCACCCCTGTAGTTCCTTTTTCATGCCAACGTTTCAATAGGTTGGCATGGTAAATTTTCTTTTTTTGTCTTTTGTCCGGGGTTTCAATTTCATAAGTAACAGGCCCTGCTTGTCTAATTATTTTGTAGGGTCCTTGCCATTTCATTAAAAGCTTATGTGTAGAAGTGGGCAAAAGTAATGATACCTGTTCCCCAGGAGAGAAGGATTTATTTTTGGCTGTACCTTGATCATAGTATTGTTTTGCTGGATTTGTGCCTTAACTCCAATCTCATGAGCCTTTTCAGTATATAGCACCAATCTTTGTCTTAATTGCTTCATATACTTTGCTATTCCTGGAGATTTTAGTTCTGTGTTGTCCTCTCAGCACTCTTTAACTACATCCAGGGGTCTCCGAGGGTTTCTTCCAAATGAAAGTTCAAAAGGTGAGAACCCTGTGGATGCTTGAGGAATCTCCGGTAGGCAAGAGAAGGAAGGAGAATATAAATCCCAATCATGCCCCTCTTCATGTATGAATTTCTTTATCATCGGCAGGGCATGTTAAACCTCTCAACTAAACCATCCTTCTGGGGATGATAGAGAAAGGTTCTTATAGTTACTATCCCCAGAAGGCGGTATAGTTCCCTTAGTAGTTCAGCATTAATGTTAGCCCCTCTATTGGTGAGAATCTCTTTAGGCATTCCAACTCTGCTAAAGAGTTTCACCAGTTCCTCTGCGATTCTTTTGGTCATGACCGTTCTCATGGGTATAGCTTCGGGATACTTGGTGGCATAATCACACACCACCAAGATGAATTTTTTCCTTTTTACTTTTATCAACAGGGCTCACCAATGTCATTCAATTCTCTCAAAGTTGTAGTCACTAGTGGCAAGGGATTAAGTGGCATTACCTCCTTTCTAGTGGCTTGGGCGGTGATTTGACATTTAGGGCATTCTGACAGTATCAAGCTATGTCCCCATGTATCCCGGGCCAAAAGAATCTTTGCAATATTCTACTGGGTTTGTCTCTTCCTGTGTGCCAGCCAAGGAATATCATGCGCAGTGCTAAAATATCCTGTCTGTAACATTGGGGTACTAATAATTGGTCCACTGTTTCTTGGTAGTTGGGTTTACTCTGAACTCTATACAATAACCCATTTTCTCCTGTATTTCAGAGGTACCTGCTTTCTCTCTTTCTCCACCTGTAAAAAGAATGGTTGCAGAGAGACATCCTTTTTCTGTTGCTCTTCCATTTCTGCCTTAACAAGTACAGGATTATTTTCTACCTTCACTCCCTGTTGTTCCTGTTGCCACTTGTGTTTTAATAATTTCTTTGCTTAACAAGTTTTTCTATCCTTCCCAGGGGTAAGCAGTATGAATGATCGACTACTACAAGGTCGACAATCAATTGATTGACGCCAAAATACCGACGCGCTCACAAGATCGACAAAATAAATAATGAAAAACGAATGACTGACAGGTTTTACTTTCCGTTTTTTAATAATTGTAAGAAGAAGTAGTGAAAATGCATAAACAAACATTTAACTCATTAACTGAAAAAAAAGCTGTTAACTGTGATTAAAAGATTTTTTTAAAGGAAATCCTGGGGGAAAGAAATAAACTCCATCTCCATGGTAATGCAGTCTGACCAGCTGAGATTTTAGGCTGGCAGACTATGAGTAGTGGTTCACTGGAACTTGGAAATTAATATCACGAACACCACAACAGTTGTAACTTGCAATAGGATATGAACAACTTTTGCAACAGGAAACCATCTGACCGGAGGGCAGAGACAGACTGGATCATAGAGCCAGTACAGTAAATGGGGCAGGGAGCTAAGGACAGAGCCAAGACACTGTAGAATTGAATTAGGGGAGAACCAGGACCCAGACAAAATACCAGCCGGAACCGTCCCTCCGAGCTCATCCTGTGGGGTAAAGCTATGTTTTACTTCTCACTATTTTAAAAAACAGGTTCTTTCTTATATTTTTATTTTTTTTAGTTTTTTTTGCATTCTGAATGGATAGATTTCATTGGGGGAGCTTGGACTCAGATTCAGACATCCATTTCTCTCTAGCACCAGCGTGAGACCTCTAGTTGGGCCACGTTTTATATATATATATATATATATATATATATATATATATATATATATAAATACATATATGTGCATGCCACTATAGCCAACACTCAATTTAAGTAAAGCTGTCGGTTATTCATTTCTCGTTATTTATTTCAGAGATCTTGTGAGTGCATCGGTATTTCGGCATCGGTCAATTGAGTGTCGACCTTTTAGTAGTCGATCATTCATACTAGACCCTCCCGGGAGGGTTGACTACTTCTCCTTCAAAGGGAAACACTTTTCCTAGCACAATCTCTTCTTTACTCTGGGCCCTTGTAGTTACAGCTGAGACAGCTTCTTGTTCCAGTAGTAGTGAGGCAAACCCAGAATAGTCATTCCCAATCACTACTGGGACAGGGAGATGTGGAACTACACCAGCAGTAATGGCAAATGTTACCCCTCGTATTCTCATAGACAGTCGTACAGTAGGGTACTGGTGTGAATCATAGTACACAATAACATGCATAGGACCCCTCGTTGTACTGCGAGATACTAAATCTTCCCTAATCAGACATTCTTACTACCAGAACTAAAAGTCCCATGACATTTTTCCTTTATAATAATATCAGAAAACATATATCCAGAATTTAGTAAAGCTAACTGTGCCATATCTGTTTTTTTGATGGACAAAATGGGCAATATGTCCTAGTCTTCTAATTGTGACATACAATGTTAGATGGAACGGTTCTCATTCTTTGTCCACTCCTCCCTCTTCTCTCCCACTCTTCCTTTTTAGGATAGGCATTCTGAACATTTTTTACTGGACAGTCTGTGGTTTCATTGGGGATTCAGATTGTCTCTGCCCTCCTTTTCTGAAAAGTTGATGGGCTGTCAGAAAGTCCTCAGCCAGTGTCACAGCTATTTCAGTGGACACAGGATTATGTTTGATCCAGATCTGGACCTCATTTGGCAAGATTTGTAAAAATTGTTCCAGTACAAAAAGTTCTATGATGTCCGTTCGAGACTTTCCTTCTGGCTGAATTCATTTATTACATAGTTCTCTGAGTCTTATATATGTTTCCTGAGGAGGATCATGGGGGAATGTTTCAAGGCACGGAAATGCTGCCGATATGTCTCAGCATTAATGTCATATCTTTTAAGAATTTCCTGTTTCACCATGTCATAGTCCTCTGCAAAATGGGGATCCATATTCCCGTACACTAACTGGGCCTTCCCGGAGAGGTTGGGGGCTAATCAGACTACCCATTGGGATTTAGGCCAGTCATATGCTTTAGCAACTCTCTCAAACGTGGTTAGGTATGACTCAATATCTTCATTGACAGTCATCCTAGTTAGTTTAATGTCTCGGGGATTGTTGGGGTTAGTGTTATTATTTCCCCCATTTCCCTGTCCAGCCCCCATGGTCTGAATTAGTTGTAAAGTTTCTGCCCACCTCATATCTTGGCTCTGGTGCTTTCTCTCTCTCTCTTTCCTGTGCATCAATGTCCCTCTGGCATTCGATCTCCAACTGGAGAACTGCCAACCAATGTAGCAGATCGGAAAGGCCCTCAGGAGGTCTGTCATCTACCTCTGGTCGTCTTTGCTGTCGCTCCTCTTCTTCACCATCACTAGTGGACTGTTCCTTTGGTAACTTTCACCTTACTGAGGTCTCCAAACCAGGATGCAGGGGTTCACCTGTCTTCTCTGTCTGTGACCAGGTCACTGCACCCTTCTTTGTGTCATCTGTGCCTGTTGCCATCATCTCAACTTATCACTGTACCAGGTCTGGTACAAAAACTGGTTTCCCCCCGGAATACTTGGACAACCAGAATATCCCACTTTTGACACCAAATTTGTGAGCATGTGTGGGAAGTGATAAGTCAGACAGACTGTTTCTTTAAGGAACACACAGAACATGTGTGAAATTTAATTATAAATTTCAAAATAAATCACTTCAAAAAGAAATAAAATAAAATAAATCAAATAAAGCACCATCTGGCTTTTTCTCAGCCTGAGAAACTTCAGTACTTCTTAACAGTGAAGCACTGCCACAGAGTAGATGTACTTCCCTCCAGCACCTCTACTATCTTCTGTGCTCAAAGACTATCTGATTCCTTCAACTAAACAGTCACCTTATATAAGTGTATGCTCTGACATCATAGGTCAGCTGATCCACCCTCTAGTCTAATACATCAAATTTCTACGCTAATACATCATGTAGGGGGATCTGCATGACCACAAATTATTTTATTCAGTAATAACATTTATCTACTGTTATGTCCATCTCCTAGACCTATTCTGAAAGCAAGAAAAGGCTTAATTGACAATTAATGATCTTAGTCCCCTCCCACAAGGTGTTGTCCTCATTCTTCTGCTCATTATAAATAAGCTTCAGATGTGGGCTACTGGCCCTTAGAGATGCAGTGCTGTCCATGACATGACCAACCTGGGGGGGGGGTAAGAATACAACTATAATATACACATACAATATGGCAAGAGAATGTGTTAGTACCAAAGAAAAAGGGAGTTTTAGTCCAACAAGAACATGTTTCCCTTGCACAAGTTCTATTTATTAAATAATGATTATGTTTTACAGGTAATTATTCTCATTTGGAGCTTTGCTAGCTGGTTCTTAGAACTACTTCTTATTGTGAGCTGCAGACTGAGTAGTTCATCTGGGTGTTCTAGATGTTATGGGCTGCTTTAAAACTATTATAGTCTAGCCCAACTAAAACCTAATGGAGTCCCTTTTTCTGTCACTCACTTGAAAGCCTAGTGATTTCCTTTTATTTCTGTCTGTGCAGGCATCCCTGTACTTATTACTTCAATGCCTCTTTCAGATGTGTAGATAGGACTTTCTAGCTGCCTTTCAGGCATTACATAACTTGTACACTTTATTGTTGAATGCAGTGTGGCTCGCATGCTTCTGAGCCTTCATACAGTTGCATAACCCAAACTAAAATAAAAACAAAAAAATCACATCACTGAGACAGGGGGAAGGAAAATAAAGTGGGGCAGTTAGATCAAGATATCATAATGGGAGGCCACCCCATCATGATAGAAAGGTGAAAGTAGAAAAAAGACAAGAAATAAGCACTACTGCAGTAGGTTTTTCAGAATAAAGGGGCAGAGAAAGAAATGTCTAGTGATGTCACTAAATATAATCAACAAAAAAAAGGGGTGTCCCAACTCTGACAGTTTCAGCACCCACCACTTTGAAAGGCAGACTGTTCCATGTTTCTACCACCCTTTCAGTAAAATAATACTTCTTCAAGTCCATCTTGAAGCTCCCTCCTTTTAGTTGCCAACCATGCCCTCAAGTCACTGAGCTGATGTTCCTGCTAAATAATTCTGCAAAGTTCATTTTATTAATCCCTTTCAGAAACTTAAAGATCTCTATTATATCTCACCTCTCTCTTCTGGCCTCCAGCGAGTACATGTTTAATGTCCTTAGAATTTCCTCATAGTACTTCCCCTGCAGGCCCTGAATCATCTTTGCTGCCCTATGCTATACTGCCTCCAGCCTATCTTTATCCTTTCTAAGGTCAGGGCTCCAGAACTGGACACACTACTCTAAATGTGGCCTCACCAAAGGTATCAAGAGGTAGTATTACTTATTTCCTTCTACCATCTATACCCCTCCCTATACACCCCAGCATCCTATATGCCTTGCTGTAGGCTTTGTTGCACTGGCTTGACTGCTTATGGGTGTCATTGATAATGATTCCCAGGCCTTGCTCCTCTGCTGTAATGTTAAGTTTAACCCCATCAAGCCAGTACTCGGTCCTGGAGTTCTTTTTCCCTAAGTGCATTACCTTGCACTTCTTGGCACTGAGTTTCAGTTGCCAAAGATCTGACCATCTCTCCAGCCTTTGAGGTCATTTTGTAATTTCCTAACTCCCTTGACACTGTCCACCCTTCTGCAGAGTGTAGTGTCATCTGTGAAGAAGATAATCCTTCCTCAGATTCCTTCACCAATGTCACTACTGAACATGTTAAAAAGGACCGGGCCTAGGACCAATCCCTGTGGCACCCAGTAATTAAATTTAAAATGTTTAGGTAAGGAAACTCTAATATTTAGATTTATAGGTGGGGGAGCTGTCATTTCTAGGTAGTGGAACTCTCCTATAGTAGTCAACAGAGGAAGATGACAGAGGTGGTGGAACTGTCATACAGTTTTTAAGAGGTGGTGGAACTGAGTTCCTGTGGGCTCCTGCCCAATTTAACCCTTGGTAGCACCCCACTTGTGACTTTCATATCTACCAATTTAACTTAGTTGACAACAACCCACTGCTGCCTACCCTTGAGCCACTTTCCCACCCATCTGACTATATTCCTTGTTGCCCCAGATCCTCCATCTTCCTCAGAAAGTGTCTATGAGGCACTGAGTTAAAAGCTTTGCTGAAGTCAAAGTACAGTAGATACACTGCATAGCCCCATCCAGCTCCCTTGTTACATAGTCAAAGAAGACAATTAGGTTGGTCTGGGAGGACTTCCCCACCACAAATCCATGCTGCTTACTATCCTGAAGACCACTTTTCTTCAAGTAGTTAATGAGATCTTGCTTGATCATGTTTCCATCAGCTTCCCTACAACAGAGGTAAGATTAACCACCCTGTAGTACCTTGACTGTTCCTTATCTCCCTCTTTATGGAGTGAAACCATGACCTCCTCCCTACAATCACTAGAAATCGCCCCTGTACACAGTGAACTATTGAACAGGTGTGCTAGAGCATCAGCCAGTCCTTCTGCCAATTCCCTTATCACTCTTGGATGCATCCCATCCAGACCTGGGGCCTCATTTAAGTTGAGGGCTGCTGGCCCTTTCTGGACCCTATCGTTAGTGAATACTGGTCTTTCCATCTCAGGAATCCCTTTAGTGACTGCTTGTATGCCACTTTCAGGTAGTGGGGCCAATATCCTTACTGGTGAAAACAGAGTAAAAGTTGTCATTTAGGACAGCAGCCTTTTGCTCATCATCCTCAATTACCCTACACCATATGACAACCTAACGATTCTCCCTCCCTTTTTTCTTATCTCTCTGATTAGTGGAAGAAATGTTTTCCCCAGTTTTAATCCCTTCAACAATCCGCAGCTCCATGTCTGCTTTTGCCTGCCTAACTACCCTCTTTGCTTCTCTACTTTTCTAAATGTATTCCTCCAATTCTTCTTCCCCCTGCTTCTCCTTATACTAACAGAAGGCCTTTCTTTTGGCTCTAGCAGCTTCCCTTACCCTCGTCAAGAACCATATAGGTCTTTTGAACTTATTCCTCTTTACTACTGTCTTTAAACATAATTGTGTTGCTTCAAGGATGGCCCCTTTCAGTACCCTGTCTCTTTTCAATACCTCCTATACTACCTACCTGTGTTAGTTTGTGCCACACCAGCATTCTCAGTTTTTTTTTAACTCTTCCCCATTAAAGTCAAGAACCTCCATTCTCGAGTGTTTTTTTTTTGGGCTCTGGGGTCAAATTGGACCAAACAAAATTGTGATAACTGTTTGCTAGTGGGTCTCCTACTCCTACTGCTTCCAAATTAGTGCATACCACATCCAGAATGGATCCCTCTCTGATGGTTTCCTTTACCAGCTGAACCAGTAGGCAGTCCTCCTGAAAGGCATCCACCATAGTCTGACTTACTGCATTTCTTGCCACTGGAACATCTCAGTTTATGTCTGGCAGGTTTAAATCCCCAACCACCAGCACTTCCCCCTTTCTCACCTCTCTTTGTATTTCTTCTCCCAGCTCTGTCACCCACTTCACCTTGTCCTGGTGGTCTGTACAGCACCCCTAGGTGTAGTTTCCAGCCCGATGCTGCTGTGAGCTGTACCCACAGTGACTCAGATTCCCTTAAACCATGTTTGATGCTCCCATCTTCCACCACTTCAGTTCCTTCCCTTACATAAAGGGCTACACTTCCTGCCCACCTTCCCTTTTATCCCTCCTGAACAGTGAGTAGCCTGGCATTGTGAGTTCCCAGTCATTGTTGTCCATAGACCATGTTTTTTGATGGCAACAAGGTCCGTCTTAGTATGTGTTACCATTGCCTGTAGATCACTGATTTTATTGTCTGGGCTCCTAGCATTGAGGAAGACTCCTTTCCAGATGCCCTGAGCACTTTCTGTTACATATTGTATAGTATCCTTTTCTCCTCCCTTGCCCCTTTTGTCATGATCTACCTGCAGCACCCTTTTTGTACCTCCCCTTTTGTTATTTCATTCCCTACTCCAGTTTGGGTCTAAACGGTTTGTTCTTCCCTTGTAGCATTATTTCCAGCCCCCAGATGAGGGCGAGCACTACTGTAGCTAGGTTCCTCTTCCAGCCATCAGCGAACACTACTGTAGCTAGGTTCCTCTTCCACCTATCAGTCATGTTGATTCCCTAGCTTAAGATTCCCCCTTAGTCAGTTTAAACATCTGGTGCAGATGTTAAACATCTGCCCTAGTGTGGTGACCCCTCTTTTGTCAGGTGGAGTCCATCAACCCTGGATAGCCTCCTTTCCCAGAAGTCTCCCCAGTTATCCACAAAGTTATACCCTTTTTCCTGACACCACCCCTTAAGCTACCTTTTAAACTCATCTATTTCTTTCTTCCTAATTTTGTCCTCCTTCCACCTCTCAACACCACACAGAGAGGACCTCGGAGAAGGCCAGAGAAGCTAAGTGTGCAGCCAATCGGTCCCCCAGTCTTTGGAAGTTTCATATCACTGTTTCCACTAACTGGTTCACCAGATCATTGGTATCCAGGTGTACCAGCACCCCCAACTCCCCATTTGACTGCTTCACCATCCTCCCTGTTCATTCTAAATCCCAGTTGACTGAAACACCAGGAAGGCACCTAAAAACCCCATTTCCTTGCAATTCCTCACCCATTTCTGTTTCCACACCTCTGACCATAAAGTACCCTACCACTAAAACTCCCTTGCCTTTCTTATATTTGGTCCCATTCTTGTCTTTGGGTGCCACTGTGGTGTCCTCCATTAGCCCTCTGATTGAGCTGACATCCATCCCAGCAGAGTCAGGTTCCTGAACCTCTGTCACGCGTGCAAATCGATTTGCTATCTGAATGGTGTTGGACTGCACAACCTCCTTATGGCTAACCCTGTCCCCTTACCATCTCCTTCCCAATCACTCTCCATCCCCCTGGGCCAGTGAGCCTCTGTGGAAGTGGATGAGTGGGGGGAGATCCTGCTGAGCTGAAGATGTAGTCAAGATATTTCTACCCTGGCTGCATATAACTGAGCTTGGAGCTCTGGGACGACCCTGCAGATATAGCAATGCCCTCTTTTTTTTTTTTTCCAGCTTTTGTTGACCGGGTAAGTGCACTAGACAAATCCTGCCTATTTTCAGGCACGACCCGGGAAGGGGGATACAGATGAATGCCAACTGACCTTGAACCAGATTAAGCTGTTGGTGGTATTTTTAGTGAATGAGGGAAATTTGGCCAGGACACCGGGGAAATTCCCCTACTCTTTTCAATAAGTGCCATGGGATCTTTAACATCCACCTGAACTACCACCAATCCAGGCAGATGGGACCTCGGTTTAAGGTCTCATCCAAAAGATGGCACCTCAGAAGTGCAGCACCCCTCTCATGCTGCACTACAGTGTCAGTACTGGGATATTAACCCAAGTGCCAGATGTGGGAACTGAACCCACAGCCCTCTGATCTCCCAGCCTCAGAGGCGAGTGTGCTACCTACTGAGCCACTGACACTGCTAAGGGGCAGAGGGTGCCCCGTAGAAGAGTGCCCACACATCCTCTGCAGCTGATTGTGTCCCCACGGCATTCCCTCTCCTCCATAATAACTAGTGTTGCTCAGATAGTACTTTTGTGGATCCTACCACTGTCTGTCAGATAGTGCTGGTATCCTACCTTGGATCCTACTAGAAATCCTACCAAAGACAGATGTAGGATCCAGGGTCAGATAGTGATGGATCCTAGTTAGGATCCAGATATCCTAGTTAGGATCCAGGGATCCTAGGTCAAAGAGTTAGGATCTGAGGGCAGATAGCAATGGTTTCTAGTTAGGATCCAGGGATCCTAGTTAGTATCCAGGGATCTCAGGTCACATAGTGATGGATCCTAGGTCAGATCCAGGGATCCTAGGTCAGATAGTTAGAATCTGAGCTGGATGCTAGAAGGTAGGATCCATGGTCAGATAGTATTACTATCCTACCACAGCAACTATCTGGCCAAATGGGAGGTAACTGTTGGTATCCTAATTTCTTGTGTAACCCCTAGGTGGCGCTATCCCAAGGGCTACTACCCCTGCCTGATTTGCCACTAACAGGTGGAGGGGCCTGGATTCGATGGCGGGTGCCTCCACCCAGAGGTCAGGGTTTGCAATAGTTAAACTAACTTGGTCATAGCCCTCTGGGATGCTGTGACCACCCCCTTCTTCCCACTAGTGGCTCACACAATATATCAGAATTACCTTCACAGTATACACTTACCCCTAGGACTGGTTCAGTCAGTGCGACTCTGGGGACTCCCTGTAAAACAAGATGATACAGTGCAAAAACCACAGTACAATACTTTAACGTAGACAAATACCTCAGGCAGTGTAACTTTGCTGAAACAAACAGATCTGATTTATTTAGGGGGATATAACAAGGACAGGGGTAAATCAGGTTAATTAGTTTAAATGCCTTAATAATCACAGTACTGTGCACATATTTCAGAATCCCAAATGTTCCTGATGTCACTCTTACTGGGTACCCAGGCAATAAGAGGCTAGCCTATTTGGTGCAGCTGGTTGGGGCCCTGAAGATGGAAAATGCATGCACAATACCCAAATTGTAATCCAGAGCCGGTAGGCTCAGTTCGTGGAGAAAGAAAGGAAAAGTAATCAGATGGAACACTTGCAATTAGATGATGGCAGGGAGCTACCCTGATTTGTACCTACAAATTCAATGCTGAAACTGAATGGAAGGCAGATTTCTGGATTACCAGGCGGAGCAGACCATGTGGACAAGGTCCTTGTGACTGGACCCAAAGGCAGTTCAGAGCAAATGGATGTAGTCTGATTAAGCTGGGGTTTACTTGCAGCTTCATGCACTCAATTCACTGTACAGGGATTTGAAACGTGAGTCCCACTAGCACTACACACATTTATATGGAAAAGAAAGTACTATACCAGGCAGGCTGCTTCTCTATCCCAATCGCAATTACTGCACAGAACCCGGGAGAACACACAGCAGATTCAGTTCCTGACAGACCGAGCGCGATTCAGCAGTTTCTCCAGTCTTCTACAGGGTGAGCCTGGTTTCTACTTTTTAGATCTCCTTGATTCTCTTCACAGGTCAGATTCAGTCCAAACAAGCACTTGCACAAGATGCAGACTGAAACTTGGGGCCTTACACGCGTTTCCCGACTAAAACTGCGCACCGAAAGAGCACAGGGCTCCTTCCCTCTTCACTGCCAGAGCTAAACTGAAACTCCACTAGACAAAACCGGGCACTTCCTTTGAGTTCCTCCCAGTTCTTGGCTGGATTGGCCGTCACTCACAATAGCCTCCCCCTGTTGGTGCAAAAAGGAGCCGAAGTCCAAACTACATTTCCCAGAGTCACTGCCATTACAATCCTCTTGTGGCTGGCTCAGATTACGAGTCCAAGTTCTGATTTGTCCACAGGCACCATTTTAGAGCTCCCTTAACCACACTGATTGGTCCAGTTCAGCAGTTCAAAACTAGAATGGGGAACTAGGCAAACACAGTTCTGATTGCAAAGAAAAGCAGGTTAGACAAACTATATTTTCATTATTACTCTAAATGATTTCTGGCAAACAGTTACATCTTTCAGATAGGTTCCCTTTGCACTCCTAGTGACTGCAAAAACGGAGTGAATTGACTGCAGCTCGAGTGGGACTCAAGCAGAGAAACACACAGTTCCCCCATACAAACTAATTATGTCTGCAAGCAGACAGCTCTTAAAGAGACAGTACCAGAGGCTCTAAAAACACTCACAAATAAATGGCTTAAATGCCAAACACCATTCAGGCTCAGAGCATTCAAGCAAGCTCCTGGAAGTCTTTTGGGTACCCCCATTTGCAGGGGGGTTACACTTGGATACTATCTGAGCGACACTAGTAATAACACTTTGTAAGTTTGCCATGCCTGTGCACTGCAAACTTCTTGTGGTATAGTAGTGGAGTGTGCAAAAACATGAAAAGAAAGATCCACCAAACAGCTGATGGCTGTTAGGTGGTAGAGAAACAATATATGTGGAATGTAGCTGATTCAGCACATCTTAATCGTCTTTAAAAGCTACATGTATGCAGAAATAGTGATGTGGTGGTGCACTCAAAGAGGTTGCCGCGTTAGTAAACAAACAGCATGGGGATGCACTCCATAGAGTTTAATGGGGGCAAATTTAAAAATGTTTTTATACTTTCCAGTTAATAGTTTGTCAAAGAAAGGCAGTCACTTAACTAACAAGAACCTCGCTACTTAAGCACTGCTTTTCTTTGACAAAATCGTCACTGGAAAGTATAAAAGCAAGCTTTTAAAAATTGTCCCATTAAACTTTATGGAGTGGGTCGCCACACTGTTCGTTTACCAACGCAGTGAACTTTTGGCATTGACAAATGCTTGTTTCTTTTGTAGTACTTTCTCTCAGCCCAAGCAAATGACTGTTACTGGTTTACCCAGCTACGTGTTACTATAGTGAAGTACTAGTACCTAGCACTTTGTTAAGCAAGGTAGTCAATATAGGTATGTGCCTAACACCAGAGTGGTTAGAGAGGTAGGAGTAGGTCTACTCTATGTAGTGAGGTAGCTGGACCTCCAAGTACTTAGGTAAGATAGACAGAGGAGTATCACTATCTTGACTGTTCCTACTGTTGATATTTAAAGATACTGTATAGAAAATGGACTGGCTTAAGTGAAAAAGTGAGCCAACCCTATACAGGGATTTAGCTTGGATTGGCAAGCAGTTGAGTGATGTGATACAAACAAGCCAGTGGTAGCTGGCATAATCAGATAACTATAGATTAAAGGTGTATCCAAAGCACAGAGTGGTAAAAACAGATGCAAGCTTACCCTAAATAGGCAGTTAGCTTTGGACCCACATTAATGCAAAATGTTATGGTTTGGTAGTACAGAGCAAAACCGAGTTGTGGTTAGGCAACAAAGTGAAGCACCAGTAGTGATCAATGTGAAATAACGCTTTGAGGTCACAGTGCCTTTATTTGTCCTGCTTGGGATTGCAAGTTCCATGTGTAGCAACTGGGGAGCAGAGTGTCTGGCTGCAAGCTGCCTTGTTGGGCGAACTCCAGTGGGCAGACTCCGATGTCATTTGAATGTTGGTCCTTAGGCCCCTACCATTAATACCCTGTGGCAAGTGGGCAGGTAGTGGGAAACTGGTACCAGATTTAGGGGAGCTTGGTCAGTGCTCATCCCCAGGTAGCTCTAAGGAGTGAAATCCCAATTGCTGCAGAAGGAGAACTCTGCAGGATGAAGTCTGATGCTCAGAGTAAGTCAAAAGTAAACTGCTTGTTTGGTATACATTGTACAGCTGCTAAGTGTCCTAACAAATGGATCCCCATTGTGAGTCCGACTACAAAGGTGTTCTAGAATCTTTATGCAGTTCTGATTCAGTTGCCATTTGGAGATCAAATGTGTTTCAGTCTGTGAAGAGTTATGTTATTAAGCAATAAGACATGATTAAGGGTTAGATTAACAGTCTTTTAATCACCCCCTAGGGGTGTAATGTGGCACAAGGCACAGGCAAATGCCATATTGCTCCTAGGGGGTGATTAATGGACTCTTAAATCTAACTACTGTGAGTGCCTTATTGCAAGTATGAAAACTGATTTCAAAAGAAAAGTGCTGTAAGTGTACCTTTTGAAGTTTTTCCTCATTAATAGTGAGATTTTTCATAAAATAGCTCATTGACCAACTGTTTAAGAATGCTGGTTCAGAAGCAGAAAACATAATTCCAGTCATTCAGCAGTACAACAGAATGGAATGCTGTCAGGAAGAATTTATTTATACAATGACTGTGAGAATATAGTTTTGCAAATAAATGCATTTATTTTCATGTGTGACAGGCCTGCAGTGGAAATAAATCATTTATTTTAGTTGTAAGTGGGTCATCAGCATTCCATTGGAGGCTGGTCACTAAGGAGCTCTTAACCAATAGGAGAAAAGCTTGAACAATGCTGATAACATCACAATGGCATCTGCTGCAGTTAAAAACATAACAGTGAAATCAAACAGAAAAAGAGTAACAGCTTCATTGAAATAACTAATCTTGCCAGAGAGGCACTCATTGTTTAGAAAATGGGCTTTTTATTTCCTGGGCTTTAATTGGCTGGTACCCATTCTGGGGTACATCAACTTTTAGTAGATGCTCAGGAAATAAAAGTTCCAGCCTCGTGTCCCAATGCCAAACTGGTATCCTTGTTCTGGCTTGGAATTCAAAATTTAGTAGCTGCCATTTTTTTTGTCTTACTTCGCGAGATATACTGCCCCCCCCCCCCCAATACTCCATAGTTCAATGCCAGCTGCCTGATGAAACCACACATCGACCTCTGCTGGGCCCATTTCTCGGTACAGTTGTTTTTTTGTTTTTTTTTTACAGTACCCTCTTTTTCCATGCCTGCTACTGCCATGATTGTTGATAGTGTGGCATTGCTTGCTTAGCAAGTGACTTCACCCCCACCTCAACCTCGCTTACTGAATGCTCCCACTTACCAGAAACATGACCACCAAGTACACATAGACATAAAAAATACCACACAAATAAGCAAATTTTCTTCTCTTTTTTAAAAAACAACAACTTTTTTTTTCCAAATAAGCTGTAGCGCTAGTACGTCACATTCTCAGTGTTAGTCTACAACAGGAGCTGACTCGGGGCACATACATGGAGAAAATCTTTCTTTTTTTTATTTTTGTTTATAATGAAAAACAGTAAACAGTAAAAATGAAAAATACCTTACAGTACCATCCTGCGGCCACCCACCCTTTCAGCCTTGTCCCAGCGGGTCCTCTGAGCACATTGCCATGATTCCTGTGCACACATCAGACCCACTTCCATTATGCTGCTCACAAATCCCAGCCAACAAATAAACAGAAAATGAAGCTGCTTGTGTCCTGGTTTGGGAGAGTTTACTGGTACAGAAATTAAGAAATCAAGTGCAGGGGCTTGAAAATACAAAAGAGAACTAAAGGTGTTGGGTGACACATCTGGAGGACAGCACACCTGGCAAACACTACAGAGCCCTCTACTGACTAAAATAGGAGATACAGGGACTACGTTACCAAAAAAGGACTAAAAATTCAATTGTTGCCATTTTTTATAGTATTACTTCTCATTGCCAGTCATGATTTAGTTTTTTTTTGTAATCCTATAAAAAATTATAAATGTAGCCCAATTTCTAAGCACAATAATACCCTCCAGGGTGGATAGTATGGGCAATAATGGACCTTTCAGAGGCTATGAGGCCTTCCACCTGCAGCGTTGGGCCTCATTATGCCCCTGGGTGGTCTGGTATTGCCCAATACTGCCCACCTTGTCAGGTATTATTGCTTGCATAAATGACATATGCCATGGGCTGGCTAAAAATACCACATTTATTTGTATCTGCAGGTTTTGACCTCTTCAGATCTCACTCATACTGCAGCTCTGCCACTTGTGAGGCCATAGATGTCAAAAACCTGCAGATAAAAATAAATGTGACAACTTCTGGTGACGTCACCAATGGTAATGGCTGCTTGGGCTAGTGCTCCTCACCTGGCAGTGTAAAAATCTCAAAGCATCCAGCGGCAGAGGCAGAATCTAGATATACAACTCTTCTTACTGACTTCTGAAATGAAACCTGCTCCTAACTGCAGGGATAGAGCGGACCCCAAAACTACCAAACATCGTGGCCCATGGCAAGATCACAGTATCAGTAACTCTCCATCAAGGGCTCCTGAGTCCCTGGCTGGGTCTGCAGGGGAAGAAGAGAACACGGCTTCCAGCAGCAGCTCTATTGATAGCCAGGCAACATCTGTTAATATAATGAAACAGTTACACAGAATTGCTGCTAATGTAACGGATATCAAGCAAGACTTAAAGAGACTGGAGCACCACACAGCAGATGTGGAGTCAGGTTTAAATGAAGTTTGTGAAGACTTCTTGCAGCTCAGCCACATTGTACTGTATTTGATGAAGAGAGAGAGGGAGTCTACCATGCACGCTGAAACACATGGCAGGAGAAAAAATGTCTACATTTTTGGTTTCCCAGGAAGGAGTGAAAAAAAATGATCCTATGGCCTTTGTACAGTTGTGGCTTCACTAGGAGCAAGACATCACAGAAAGTGAACTGCTGGACATGGAGCGGGTCCATCGATCGCCAGGCCCCAAACCAAAGCCCCTCCACAGTTCATCATAGTGAATTTTAATCATTATCCAGTGAAGGAGATGGTTCTGAAAAAAAGCATGGGGAAAGAATGATCTAAACCTGGATGGCAAACATGTCTATATTGATCAGGATTACCCCAATGCCACGATGCAAAGTTGCAAGCAGGTGCAGAGAGTAATGAAGCAGTTAAGGGAGAACAACATTAAAGCGCAAATCAGATACACTGCAAAGCTCATGGTGCAGTGGGGGGATGGACACAAGGTGTATGATTCCCTAACAGAAGTGGTGAAACCTCTTCAGAAAAATGGAATTATACTCCCCGATCTCCAACAAGAAACAATTCAACACTCCATATTGCAGCTCACTTGGGAACCAGTTGGCAAGGCAGTTGTATCTGGAAAGAAGAATGGTACAGGTTCTGATGAACATTTACACTTTTGCAAAAAGAATTGCTGCACCTTTGTCAAACCCTGAAAGGGAATCTGAAGTCATAAGTGCCTGCATCTGTAAGTACAAGTGAAACTCTGCCTTTCCTTAATGTGACACAATAGCTGGAAGCTGGAACTGAATCCCCCTGGTATAGCATTCTACCCCTTGGTTCAAAGCAGGTTAGCCCTTCGGTTATGCTGCTGTTTGTTCCATAGACTGAACTGCAGTTTGTAAAGGGCTCACTCAATGACTGTTTAAAACTATGTGAGCGGTCTCTCTTTTTCTTGATTTTCTCTCCTGAACAAGTATTACACACACGCAATTAAATCTTTTTGTCCCCAGCACCTTTGAGGCATTACTGAACAGTGTGTGAGTCAGAACATGGCACTTGGGGATCAACCGCATGTTCGAACAGGTATCAGATCATGGTGGCAACTTGAGATTACAGCGGGAGCTGGGGCCAGTGACTGTATTAACCCTTAGGCTGCCAACAGAAATAGAACGTATATGAATTTTGGACTGATATATCAGTCCGTGACCCTGCAAGGGTTAAAACTGGTATGCCTGATTCCAAGTGTTTATGCCTGCAAAATGAAAGGATTAAAAACTGTTTAAAATGCATTGCTCATCGATGCCCGGTGTACCGTACCCCGTTTCAGTCATCAAGTTATGGCTTTTTTTTCTTTTCTTGCCTTCAACCTTGCAAATCATCTTGGAATGTCACTATAATTATAGGGCAGAATTGAACTCAGTGCCCTATAGGTAGGACATAAGAGCAAAATGGTGCAAAGAGTGTCTGTTGGGGGGCTGAAGGAGGGCAAATCCAAGTACAATGGCTCCTTGGATGCCTCAACAATCATACAACAGACTATACAGCAGTTTAAAAGGGGCTCTTTGACAACTGAATGAAACTGTGTGGGAAGTTGCTGCCTTTCTATGTTTCCTGTTCCTGGATTTATGCAAGAAGCATTCAATGAAATCCCTGTGCCGTGAGGCAGTTTGAGATTTACTGGGCAATGTGCTAGTTGACGCACAACATTAAAGAACCCATCTCCTGCTTTGGCTGATATCCATTGTTTATGGTACTTTGACACTGTGGTGGGAACTCAAACAGCCAAGGGTACAAGATTGGCTTATCTGTTTCCTCATAGGTGTGCACCTCGTGGAAATGAATAACTGAATGTTTAAAATGCACTGTTCCTGGAGGCAGCTTGTACCAAATGTTGTATTTGGTTTCAGTGAAATTTTCCCGCATCAGCTTTACAGTATGCCTGCTGCCTTTGGTGTTGTCCTTGAGCAGATTCGATTCCATTGCCCTATGGGTTTGAATGATAGGTAGTTACACTAATGAGTGTGAAGGGTACAATGCATGCCTGGCAAAGCACTGAAGGGGGGCATATGCCTAATGGTGACCCTTTCCATTTGTCCACTCTGGGGATGACTTGATTTCTGCTGGCTTACTGGTTGCCTTCCTCACATGGCCAGCTTCCTGATAAGGATGCTTGCACCTGGGGACATTAGAGGGTCAGTTCCTGAAGCTGTTCAAGTGATTGCAACCTGGGTATAGTGATATGTTTAGGGATGGGCAAAAGTTGCAAATTCTGCCTTAGCGGAACTTTCGTGGAATTTCGGAAATTCCACAAACGTTTTCACACTTTCGCCTACAGTGAGATCAGAGTCTTCTGACCATGTTCTGTGGATTTTCATTCTTTTACACTAAATGTTTTGGCTGAACTGCATAATAATATGTTAAACTGTCGAATTGTATTCCATCCACAGTTCAATGTATTATTTAGTGATACAGCCACCCGCCCCCCCCTCCGCTGATCACTGGCCCGATTTCTAGTGCCCAACCCTTCCATCACAACCCCCACAGAACAAAAAAATGGTGTGTAGTGCCCCACCCACAAATCGCAGGACTCATAGAAAAAAATACTGAAGAAGAACTAATATATTCCACATTTTAGATATTTTGTGGATACTGCGGTGGAAGAATATTCGCTCACCATAATTTTCACAGACTGCAGGTCACCACATCAGGTGCTTTTCGAGGTTCTACAAATGTCCAGGGCTCTCTTTTTAAACCGCTGCTTCTTTGAAAATAAAGTGATTGGTATGTAAAGCCCCGATTCTGTAACTGTTCAGGGGGACCCATCAGTTGGTGAATGAATAGTATCATCTGGATTGATTCAGCCAGGGCTTGCCAGCTGCCCTGAGTTGAAAACTGACATGCCACTGCTGCTGCTGCTGGTGAGATTCTTCCACTGCTGCCTGCTACTAAGATTCCTCTCCCTGGTCATTGATTTTGTTTTCTTTCCACCAAGTCTGAACTGCAGCACCAGGCAAGAGGAGGGCACCCTGTGTGCTTTGCACTGCTGCTGTGAGATCAGGAAGCAGCCCTTTGCTGGTTGTCGCCTGCCATGTGGAATGGTAAGAAAGTTTATTTGTGTAGGAGGGAACTGCAGGGATGCCAGGGAAACCATTATATCTTTTTGTTTAAATTTGTAGTGAGAAGTACTGAGAGTTTGGGGGGCATAAAGGAGAGCACCTCCAGATATTGTAATAGAAAGGATTAGTGTCCTTCTGGTTTCTTTCTCCAGCAGGTGCCAAGTATTTTTGTGCCAGAGAAAGTGAAAAGCTGCAGAAAGGGGGTACAAGTGACAATTAAATTCCCGAGCACCCAGTCTTCAGTGTGAGTGAGGGCATGACTCAGTGTGTAAGGAGGCTCAAGTTGGTTAACCCACTTTACTTACTTAAAAAGTGAAAGAGCTAACAATAAAGATGAGAGGACCTCTGGCTTTGTGCTGGAGAGCAGAGAGACAAGTAGGCAGATGCACAGAGAGCCCAACATGGAGGGGAGAAATTGTTTCTGAGTACCCCATGAATGTGCTTCCCAGTTTGTTGGCTCCCCTCCAATGAAGCCACAGAACTGGTGGGGATCCAGGACATGGAACCTAATTTACTGTCTGGCTTTCATTTTCTTACAGGAACAGTTGACCAAAAGCAATCTCTTTCAGTCAACCGGTCAAGAGTAACATTATTTTCCTGATCTAAATATTTCACATATTTAGATCACCGGGTGATGAGCAACTTCTTGTTCAGTGTGCCTTCCTGGTGAAACATTTCAATAAATAAAATAAATAAATAAAACATTCATATTATTTTCAGATTAAATGCGGTCAGCGAATATAGCGAAAATAAAATGATAGCGAAGTATATTGGGGGTGTTGGACACCAACCATTATTTTTCGGCAGGGGGGAGGCCACTAGACACCAGGTATGTTTTTCAGGGATGGACTTTTTTATATGGGGCCGGTAATCGGCTGTGGGGGCACAAGAAACCAGGGGCCAACGATCGGCGGGAGAGGGTTAATGAATGAAACTGTGAGGAAAAAGCCACAGAGCTGAACACTGACAGTGATAAGTTATGCAGAATTTTTTTCCGCAGTTTAATACATTAACCTACAGTTCTTATATTTATTCCACTGTTTTTAGGCAAAATATCTGCAAAAGTTGGTAAAATGATTTCTGAACTTTCACGGAAGTGAAAGTCCGACTTTTGCTGAAATTCTGCCAGCGAAATTTTTTTTTCACACACCCCTAGGTATATTAGTCAGTTTAAGGACTTAGGGGTAGGGGAGGAATAAAGGGAAGGGGGAGGAAAGGAAAAGAGAGGGGAAAAGACATCAAAAGAAAGAAAACAAATAAAGACAAGGTGTGAAGAGAGAGGAGAAGAAGAAAAAAATAGGGAATATGAAATATGTGTTTTTTTGGATGGGGCCTTTTTTCAGGAGGGGGAGGATGACTCCCCATTTGTAAATGGGGGGGGGTTCCAACACTAACGGTACATTCTGTCAAGCACAGATGCTGGATGCTATATGCAATTATAAAAGGTAACTGTCTACACCGGAGGTCTAGTTTAGAGAAGAGCTCCTCGCTGTTTTTTTTGTAGGGGCACTTCCCTTTACAACACTCCTTACCTTTCTCTTGGAGAACACCCTCCTGCAACGTGATAACTGTTAATCACATAGCGGATTGGTGTGACGAGTCTTCAAAATGGAAGCCCACGCTCCAAGACAGAGGGATAGTCCCTGCAAACTACAAAATGTTCTGTTTAGTAATGTGTTGAGCTATACAGCTCGTGTTCTTTTTTGCTTGTTGATTCTTGTTTGTTGTGTGCTTTGCTACTGTACCTGTCTTTATTACAGGGTTAATGGTCAAGGGGTTGGGTTTGTTTGTTGTTGGTGGGGAAGGGGGTTAAAGGAGCATTATGGGTATCAGTTGCATGGCTGTATAGTCAGTGTAATTTCATGTGTCAGCATATTCGGGGTACTAAGTTACTTAGAGAAGATCTCCCTGATAAGCCACAGAGGACCCATCTAACTTAAAAGTACTGATTTATAAAGATCTTGAGGCACAATGGGGTCCCTTAAACTTATATCCCTTAATGTTGAGGGGATCAATTCTGTAGTGAAACATTATAATGTGCTATGTGACCTCTCTAGGGCGCACTGTGATATAAGATTGTTCCAGGAGACACATGTATCTCCTGAGGAACACAACATATTCGGTAGAAGTTGGGTAGGGGAGGTGATAGCAGCTTTGTACCCTTCCACCAGGAAAGCAAAGGTAGCCATTCTGTTGAAAATAAGGCCTGGTTTCTGAGAAAACTTCTACTTTTGCTGATAGAGAGGGCAGACTGGTTATCCTATCAGGCAAAATGGCAAGTGAATTACTGCACATTGTAAATGTCTACAGCCCAACCCCAATGATACAGTAGTTCTTTTGTCAGGTGTTCTGTAAAATAGCTACCCTCCCAGAGGGGCAGATTATTTTGGGGAGAGACTAGAACCATGTGGAAGATTCAGTTCTTGACAGATCCCCAGGAGCCCAATACAAGTCCAGAGCTCAATCTAAATTGCTTAAAGCTCTTAGAAGGAGCAGGGCTGGTAGACACATGGAGGAAAACTAATCCACCCAGTCAAAATTATATATTTTACTCACATGCCCAGGGTAGTTACTCACATGTTGATCATTTTTACAGTCAGAAAGTGTGGGGCACACAATTCAAGATCTGAATATCTATCCAATGTATTTATCAGACCATGCTAAAGTTAGCATTACTGTTCGTTTAGGCCCCTCTGACAGTCAATATGGCGACTCAATGGGGGGTTTCTGTGAGATTAAATGTCTGTTAGTAAAGTGAAGGAGGCTATCACCAACTATCTGAGACAAAATGCAAATGCTGCATCCAAGATTAAATTTTTTTGGGACAGCCTAAAGCTAGTGTTACAAGGGGAAGCTATTTCAAATACCTCTTACAAGAAACATTTTTTTACACCAAACAAAAAAACTTAGAACAGAAAATAAGGGAATTAGAAATGAAGCATAAAGCAGGGGGGCACCCAGAGCTTCTACAGAAATAAAAAAAAAAAAGAAAGAAAAAGTTATTGAATATCTTTACCATCAGAACTGAGAATAATTTAAGGTTTATTTCTCAAAAATATTACAAAGGGGGGAATAAGGCAGGCCGCTTGCTTGCTTATCGACTGCATAAAAAAATGGCAGACAGATGTATTCCCAGCATTAAAAAAGATCCTTGAGCAAACCTAATGGAGAGCAGGCCTAGCAAACTTGTAGAAATCTTTACAGATTTTTATATTAATCTTTATGCCTGGGAAACTAGTTCTTGCAAGACAGAACTTTCTAAGTAAAGCTTCTACACCTAACTCCAGAGCAAGCCCAAAACCTAGAGAGACCATTTACACAGCAGAGGATGAGCAGATACTCAAGGAACTAAAACACAATGAGTCACAAGTCCGTATGGTTTTGCTGCAGAATTTTATCAAAGGTTTTGCATCGAACTAGCCCCGATCCTTATGCAGGAATGCAATGAATGCCATGCCTAAGCCACTAGTCCTGTCACCTGTAGCAGAGCGCTTATCTCCGTAATACCAAAATCTGGCAAAGACACAACCACATGTGATGGATTTACATAGAAACATAGACTTTGATGGCAGATAAGGACCACTTGGCCCACCTAGTCTGCCCATTTCCCTACCTCTTGGATAATCTACAGATCCTAGTTAAACAACAAACTACTTCTTCCTACCCCCAACTAGAATTGCCTTATATCTGTCCCATGCATTCTTGAATTCCCCCACTGTTTTTGACCACACAACCTCCTCAGAAAGGCAGTTCAATGCGTCCACCACCCTCTCTGTGAAAAAATACTTCCTTACATTGTCCCTGAGCTGTCCCCCCTCTATCTTCAAATTGTGTCCCCTTGTTCTTGCACATCTCTTTTTATGAAAGATGCTATTCTCTTGGACTTTGTTGATTCCCTTGAGATACTTGAAAGTTTCTATCATGTCCCCCCTCTCCCTCCTTTCCTCGAGGGTATACATATTAAGCTCCTTTAGTCTCTCTTTGTATGGCTTCTGTTGCAGACCCTGCACCATTTTAGTTGCCCTCCTCTGGACTGCCTCCATTCTGTCTATGTTCTTGCGGCGATGGGGTCTCCAGAACTGCACGCAGTACTACAGATGGGGTCTTACTAACTGTCTGTACTTATTTAATATTTAGGCCTATTTCTTTGCAAAATCAGGATGTGAAGATATTTGCAAAGCTAATAGCTAATCAACTACAGCAGATCATAGTCCAGTTAGTTCACCCTGATTAGTCTGGGTTCATTCCAGGCAGACCCCTGCACGATAATATATGCCTGCTCCTAACTACTATGTCAGGCACCCACTGGCACAACGGGGGGTTGTAGTGGAACTCGACACAGAAAAGCATTTGACCACCTTGACTTGATGTTCTTGGATACATTTCCGGCTGAATTTAATTTTGTAGAGACCTTTCAATTCTGGATTAGGGCCTTATACTCCAATCCTTCTGCCCAAGTTCGACTCAACGGGGTTTTATCATCATCCTTTCCAATACAAAGAAGGACCAGGTAGGGCTGCCTTCTTTCACCCCTTTTATTTGCTCTTCATATGGAGCCTCTGGTGGAAGCTTTAAGGACTAGCACCAATATTGAGGGTATCAAGACTGAACCAGTAGAAAACCACATCTCTTTGTATGCGGATGATACCGTCCTTTACCTGCAGGACCCAGCTAGAACTCTTCTGAAGGCAATGTCCCTCCTGAGAGAATATGGAGAGATTTCTGGGTTTAAGATAAATGACTCTAAATTCAAAATCATATCATTAGGAGCCAGAGTTACTCCTGAACTTACAAATTTGACTATACTCTGATAGTCAGTTAAGTGTTTTTCGTTACTTAGGGATACATGTTACTCCTGATCTTAGTAAACTTTACCAAACTGAATATTATATATATTGATAGAGGAAATTAGACAGGACTGTGAGAAGTGGGTGGCTCTCTCACTTTCACTAATGGGGTCCACAGAAACAGTGAGGATGAACATTCTGCCATGCTTGCCCTTTCTATTTGGGGCCCTGCCCATATGTGGCCCTAGGCAATTTTGGTGTACAACCCATAAAATACTTTTCAAATTTATATGGGGAGGCAAAAAAAGTGGGTAAAATGGAACATATTGTCCCTGGAGAAGGGTAAAGGAGAGCTGGGGATACCTGATATAAAAGCCTGTTACAGAGCTGCACAACTACAATATGTGAGGACATATATGACTTCCGAACAGCAGTTGGCCTAGGCAGCAACAGAGTAGGATTGTTTGGGCCTACTAGAACAGTGGACTTCTTGTTCAGTAAATTGGAGGTGAAGGCCATAAATGCTCTGTTGGTTTCACACAGTAGTTAAAGACCCTTTTACTCACCTGTAAGGAGACACTAAAAGGCCTGATAGCTGAAAACAATACCCTTGCATTCACCAGAATAAGGACATGTAGGGACATCATACCCAGAAAGACCAATGCAGTCTATGCAAGGTGGGAAAGACGGGGCTCGGTTAGAATGTGACAATTCCTATTAAGGGCCACCAGTAAAAGTTATCAGAAATTAAGGGAGGAATTTAACCTACCACATAAAGACTTTTATTGTTGCCTCCATGTCCGACATTACTTAACCATGAAGCAGACAGCAGGTGTATGGGGGGAAAGGGACGTGCATCCCCTGGTAACCTTCTGCTCAAAACAGAGCATAGCAATGAAGGGAAGCTAATATCTAGAATTTATAAGCTTTGTATAGACCCCAGCCTTCAACCTAGACTAGACTTACAACTAGACGTACAGTTTAAATGGGAAACAAAGTTGGGAATGAAAGTTCCTGAAGCAGATGGATTCAAATTTGGGAGCAGGCCTATAGGACAACTGCCTCAGTCTCCTGGAGGGAATTCAGATGGCAGGTGTTGATAAGATTATTTAGAACACCAGTAATTACAAAACATTAAGGAAGGTACCCTACCGACATCTGTTGCAGAAGTTGTAGGCAGGATGGAACCCACGAGCATATATTTTGGAGTTGTCCGAGAGTAAGAAGATTCTGTGATGAGGTTCTCCAGGCTATTAGTAATATGCCACATACTCAAGTTCCAGACCTTGGTGAAATGCTGGTGCTTGGCAGTTCCCCCCAGTGATACACAACCCAGGGCACAAATACTTATTCAACGTTCTTATTGCAGCAGTGGCTAAAGCCATTATTAAAAAGTGGTTCTCAATTCAACCCCCAGAAATGTCTCAGTGGCTGGCATGCTGTCAACAAATTTGGGAAATGGAGAGACTTACGGCTCATCTCCACCTCCAGAAAGAAACATTCACAGCCAGATGGCTGCCCTTCTACAAATTTATAAGTAACAGAGAAGGAGTGCCACTTTAGGATATCCTAGCAAGAAAGGCATAGGGATGGTTCAGCCCTGATAATATTTCCCACAAGATGTGATTTAGTACATAGAATGATAAGACTGTAATTATGATTAACTGGGGACTTTGCCAGACAAACAAAATATGCAAATGAATTACCTGCAACTGTAATAAGATGTGATCAAATTCGGTCCACTTCATACAGTGCTCCAGTGGAGGGGGGAGGAAGGGGGGAGTGTTTGGGATGTGTTTCATTTTGTGTTAACATCTTTCTATGTTAGTTTGCTATGCTACTGTCATTACTGTGTCTTATGTCCCTGATTTTCCCTGTAATTTGTTATGAAATATTCAATAAAAATGCAATTTAAAAAAGTGATATTTTTAGTCAGCCCATGACATATACCATATTTATTTATTTATTTGTTTGTTTTTTGGTGACTGGGTAGGTATACGAGACAACTGAATGCCTATTTGCAGGTACAACCCAGAAGAGTACAAAACATGTTGTAACAGTGTCAAAAACACAAGTACTGTACATCATGTCGACAAGATACAAACACAGAGAATTAACAGTTCCAGGGTACAGATATGTACAGTATGAAAATACTGCAAGTTGACAAGTAATTAGGGTAATTAACAATTTAGGATAAGGGAAGTGCAGAAATTAATGAAAGGAAAAGTACACTATGAAAGCATTACAAGTCGATGAGTAATACGTAACAAAGTAAGATGAGACAAGTACATTCCGAGGTGCGAGAAACAAATTAAACAATGTATATGAGGCTGTGGTCAGGGGGATTGGAACCGGTTGCAGGTCATGGATTGGGTCAGGTAGAATTTGAGGGCTGATTTGAAAGAACACGTAGTGGTGAAGCTATGGACATTTGGGGGAAGTGAGTTCCAGTACTTGCGGGCAAATGAAGAAAATGCCTGGTCACCCATCTTAGTCAAGCATTCAGGTTTTATGAGTGAGGTAGAGCCGAGGGACCTAAGGCAGTAGGTGGGTCAGGAGCTGGATAGTAGTGGGATGTGGGTGCTAGGGGTTTGGCCCAGAGTTGTTTGTGTATAAAACAACCTAGGACATAGGCTCAAGATGTGGAGGGGGATAGCCTCCCTAATGAGGAGTAGAGAGAGCAGTGGTACGTGAGACATGGGGATGAGAGGGCAAAGTGGCGCATGTTATTGTAAGTGATGTCCCATTTGTGTAAGGAAGTCAAGGGGGCATTTGTGAAGAGGAGACAGCCATATTGTAGGCAGGGGATGAGGATGCCTTGGGCTATGGCCATGCAGTATTTGCGGTGAGCAAGCATCTGAGACGGTAGACTAGGCCAATTTGAGAATTTGTGGCTTTACACTGATTCAACATGTGGAAGTGAAAGTTAAGCCCTGGGTCAAGGGTAACACCTAGGTACTTAAAATCCTTAGCTACAGTGTAAGGAGGCCCACTTAGACACCTGGGGCTCAATATTCAAAAAGCACAAAGTGGTGTACAGAACTTTACGCTCTTCATTGCGACAGCTTGGGAGCTTGAGGGTGCTATATTTAATCGAATTACACACCAGCACTGTTTGACTGAATATAGGGCCATGTCGGTGAAGTGCTAAGTCATGTAGTGCTGCCCCAACATAGATCCCGAAGTACGCCACCAGAATGGATAGTGCTGGAGCGCTATCTGCAGTATTCAAAAGGACCCATGCAAATGAACACATTGGGCATTCAAGGCGCTAAAGGGCCATTTGTATGCCCATTATGGGCCTATTTGTATGGATAACGAGGCACGTTAGCATGGATTTGGCCTCTAATTGCCTGGTCCCAGACTTGTATGGCTATCCCTGGTGGTAGTGCCCCCTCCCCCCCCCATCACTGACCTGTATTGTAAATAACAGAATCTCTGGTGCTAGTGGTCCCCCCTCCCTCAAATCACCAGCCTGTACTGTAGTAACAAACATCCCTGATGCTACTGCCCCGATCAGTGGCCCATGCTGTACTAACAAATATCCCTGGTGCTAGTGGTTTCCCCCATCACTGGACCACCTGGAATAACCAATATCCTTGGTGCTGGTAGTCCCCTCTCCCGATCTCATACATGTAATAAAAAAAATGCCCTGGCATCCAGTGGTCCCTCCGGCACCAATCCACCCTATTAACTCTGGCAATGCCATAATCCCTGGCATCTAGTGGCCCCCACTGTGGCACCAAACACCCACCCCCTCAGTCACCTTAGCAGTCCCCTAAGTGCTGCAGGTGAATACGGTGATCTGTGCAGCCATCCACACAACTCCTCGGGACGGCTGCTGTATAACCAGGCAGTGAGAGTGCCCCTTATTTATAGAACACAGAGCATCTCCAGTGGGGCTGTCCATCGGGAAGGGGAGTGCTAAACGCTAGGGATTATGGCATTGTGAAGAATGATAATGTGGATTGGAGCCCTGGGGGATCACTGGATCCCAGGAATTTTTTTTATTCCAGTATGGGATGGCAATCGGGGATGACTAGCACCAGGGATACTTGTTAGTACAGTACAGGCCAACAATCAGAAGGAGAGGGGACCACTAGCACCAGGGATATTTGTTATTACAGTATGGGCTGGCGAGCCAAGGGAGGGGGACCACGACCACTAAGGATATTTGATATTACAATATGGGCTGGTGATTGCAAGGAGGGGGGATCACTGGGACCAGGGATATTTGTTGGTACAGTATAGGCCAACAGTCAGGGGGGAGGGGGACCACTAGCACCAGTGATGTATAGAAACATAGAATTTAACAGCAGATAAGGACTGCTTGGCCCACCTAGCCAGCCCATTTTCCCTACCTTTTGCAATACCACAGAACCTACTTGATCTCTGGCTTTACCCTCCCCTTCCTATCCACTAAGGTTCCCTTATGCCTATCCCATGCATTCTTGAAACCCACAACAGTTCTTGCCCCCAACCACCTCCACTGGGAGGCTGTTCCAGTCATCCACCACTCTTTCTGTGAAGTACTTTTTCATGTTTCCCCCTGAGTCTATCCCTCTGCAGCTTCATATCATTAACCATTGTTCTTGACCTACTTTTTTCTGGAAAAAAAATGCTTCCCTCTTGTACTTTATACCGGTGAGGTATTTGAAAGTATCTGTCATAACCCCTTTCTCCCTCCTTTGCTCCACAGTGTACATATTGAGGTCCTTTAGTCTCTCCTCATAGGGCTTGTGATGCAGACCCTGCACCATTTTAGTTGCCCTTCTCTGGACTGCTGTACTCTGTTTATTCCTTCCAGTGATTTAGTCCCCAGAATTGGACACAGTACTCTAGGTGAGGTCTCACTAAAGATTTATATAGCAGTATTACCACCTCCCTCTTTCTGCTGATAATACCCCTGCCTATGCACCCTAGCATAGAAATTACCATGATTTTGGTGGATAAACTGTACTTTTGAAATATGTAACTTAGTTATGCAAATACGTACACAGTACCACAGCAGGCATTTGCAAAAATATATTTGACATATATAAAAATATGTATTCTGCATATATTCTACACATACTGTATTTTGCAAGAAAATTATGCATATTTTACTCACAGCAGAAGTCAGGTACACACGCACACAGGAGTTCCAGAAGGTACTTCTTGGAATTTCCATCACAAAGTTTATTTGGACAGTAAATAAAAAATTGTAGAACTAAAGCCAAAAGTAGCAATAATAAAAAATAGACCTCCCCACAGGAAAGACATTTAGCACATTTCTTGAAAAAGTGCAAGACAGCCAGCCCAGTGGTGTAGGGACAGGGCGCGTGACTGCAATGCTAACGGCCTGTGTTTGGGTAATGGACCTGGAAACTTTGGAGGGCCAGCCGGGGCGAGAAGGACTGAGCATCCAAGGGGCTGCCCTCCTTCTCCGGGAGGGAGGGGAGTAGAGTGTCTGGTATGATGCGGTTCCCTGGCAGAGGCTGGGGGTACACCTGTGTCGGTGCCGTTACTTGTGGGGGGCAAGGCAGATGCGGGATGTCATTGCATGTCCCTGCCTTCGGTGTAAATCTACACAAAAATTGCGGCTGCTATTCATAATGCCCACTCGCCCCAGCCCTGTTTGCACACTGTGGAACTCTGGGATCCTGACCTATCCTGTCAGTTGCTATGGCCAGTAGGGCTCCATGCCCTGCCTTGGGGGGAGCCAAGGAGGCAATGTTGGTGGGCTCTCCTGCCGGCATCCTTGTCCTGTCATTGCAGGAGTCCTGCTGGGGCAGTGGCCCCACATTGGGGGGCAAGCCAGGGAGTATCAGGGGAACCTGAAGGTAAGTCCCCAGTGTACGAAGAGGCTACCAAGGGCTGGCAGAGGCTGAGCCTAAAAGGTGGCTTGCAAAAAAAAAAAAAAAAAGCGTGAGAACAGTACAAAATGTCACTCCTGTGAGGAGGTCTGTTTTTTACCATTGCTATTTTTGGCTTTGGTTTTACAACACTTTATTTTTGTACAAATAAACTTTGTTGTAGAAAATCAAAGAATTGTCTTCTGGAGTTCCTGATCCAGTGCCTGTGTGTGTGTGCCTAATCTTTACCATGAGTGCTGTTACATTTTGGAGCCTCCTTTTTTGCACACAAACACATATATATATATATATATATATATATATGTATATATGTATGATAAATAATACATATATTACAGATACTTTCCAGTTGTATATCAGGCCAAAAGAGGACAAAAATGTCTTATCCCATTTCCTTACTGCCTGGTCTATTTTCTTCTCCATTTGCACTTTTGCACTCCTGACTGCTTTCCCTGACTCCCTCTCCTTCTCTTAAATACACCTCCTTATCCTCCTCCCTCTGTGTCTCCTTGTACCACCTGAATGCTAACTTTTGTGCCTTTACCTTCCAGGCCACCTCTTTTGAGAACCATAGTGGTCTCTTTTTCCTCTTACTTTTGCTTACTTGTCTGATGCAGAAGTCTGTTTATTGCTTTAACTATGGCCCCTTTTAGTTTTGTCCTCTGTTCCTCCACTCCATCCAAGTCCCCTTCCCCCCGTCAGGGCATCCCTGAGGCATTCCCCCATCTTTGTAAAGCCTCACCTTTGTGTGGTTCATTTCTGCCACTGTCCTTACATTGAACCACACCATACAGTGATCACTGGACCACAAGGTGGCCACCCACCATGACATCTGAAACACTGTCCCCAGTGGTGAGCATGTGGTCCAATATAGCCTCCTCATGAATAGGCTTTCTTTTTAGTTGCCTGAGGAATGCCCCCTGCAGGGAGTCCAGGATGTCCCTGCTCCTAGCTGAAGCTACAGCTGAGATGCTCCACTCTACATCTGTCAGATTGAAGTCCCCCACCAGCAGCACCTCCCCCTTATTTGGCTTCTTTTGCATGGCTTCCACCAGAACCTTATCCATCTCCTCCTCATGTGCTGGAGGTCTTTAGATCATGTCAGTATGAATAGCTGCTGTATTCCCCATCTCCAGTGTGATCCACAGTACCTTTGCCCCTCCCTATATTCCCTGTGTCTCTGTTGCTTCAATGCTATCCCTCATGGAAAGCGCAACTCCACCCCCTTTCTTACCCACCATGTTCTTCCTAAACAGAGTGTAGCCTGATATGGTTATATCCCAGTCATGATTCTCATTGCACCAGGACTCTGTAATGATGACAATGTCCTGGTCAGTCTCTGCTATAATGGCCACTTAGTCTGAGATTTTATTTCCCAGATTTTGAGCATTTGCACACATGACCTTCCAAATTCTGCTGCCAGACCCCCTTTTTCCCTTTCTTGACAGACCCCCTTTTTACCTTTTGCCTATTCACCTTCTCCCTCCATCTTCATTTCCATCTCTCTTCTTTTCTACAGTTTTGTTTTTCTTGTTGCTAAGTACTGTTGGGAATTTCCCTCCCTTAGGGATCATTGTACTGACTACTTCAGCTTGCGGGGAGGGCAGTTTATGACTCCCTGCTTCCTTCTATCAGCCCCCATCACCTAGTTTATATGCTTGACAATGTAGCACCTAAATTAGTCTCTGAGGACTGTGGTTACCCTCCTGGATGGATGCAGATCATCTCCCTTATATAGGCCCTTATTCTGGACTCCAGTTCCCAATGAAGCTGAACTCCTCCTCTCTGCACCACTCCTTCAACCATAAGTTGAAGCCCCTGGTACAATGTACCCTGTCTCCCCCCCCCATCGTAGAGAGGCAACACGCAGAAAAGTCCACTGAGCATGCTACCTGTCTAAGACCCCTTCCCAACTCCCTGAACTCCTCCTGCAGTACCCTAGCCTTATCCCTAGCCAGGTCATTAGTCCCCAGGTAGACAATGACATTCAGCTCTCCCTACCGTCCTGCTGCCGTAGCAATCCTCAGGACCTCTTCCCTTCTCTTTGATCTGTATCTCCAGGTAGGCCCCTAGCCTCCTGCTCTCCTTCCCTTCCTATCCACAAATCTACCCCCCCTCATGATGGAGTCCCCCACCAGGAGTTGCTTCCTCCTCTTCTGGGGACCTCTGCCATGCTCCTTGGGGTCTCTAATATGGAGGACCCCCACATCCTCCCTGGTCACTACTGCAGGTGCCTCCATGGGAAATTCCCACCCTGCCATAGTGGCATAGGAGTTGTGCAGTGGTACCATCTGGGGGATGAGCCTCTGACCCACCATACTCACCCTTCTCAAGCCCACTGTAGTCCAACTGCCCCTCCTCCTTGGCAACCTTTGTGACAGTGGTGACAGACTTAGTGGCCCCTTTGTGGGGGAGAAGGCCCCACACATCCTAGTCAGCTTGGCCTGAAGTTTTGCAGCCTGCACCCTCAACTCAAAGAGAAGCATGCAGATGGGGCAACATTGCAGCCTCCAGAAAATCTCTTCAAACCCTTTTTTGCCCCTACCCTAGATAGAGTGTTTCACCTAATTCCACATGTTTGTGTACTCTAAACCCTTTTTTGCCCCTACCCTAGATAGGGTGTTTCACTTATTCCCAAATTTTTGCATGACTCTACCACTCTCCACTCTGGTGTGTGAGCTATGACAAGAGTTTAACAGGAATCTTACCTCAGGTGTCCGGTAGAACATCCTGGTTCCCTGCTTCATCCGGCTAAGTCCAGACACCTAATTCACTCCTTTACTGTTCCCTTGCCTCCAGGCTCCTTGAGAGGAATTCTGGGCCCCGGGAAAGTTCAGACTTTGGGGCCCCTACCAGCTCACAGCCCCTTCCCTGCATACAGTATGCTGGGAGGCTTGGACGGCTCTTGGCACTGGGTCCAAGGAATTATCCCCTGCTCCCTCACCTTCTTAAGGGCCCTGCCTGCCTCCCTTCTGAGATGCAGAATGTCTGACTGTTGGCTGTCTCATTGGGCTGAATCCAGTGGGCAGACTCCGATGTCCTTTTTGCATGGTCCTTTGAGCGGGGAGGAGGGCTGGAGCATGGGCGGGGTGGCACTTGGAGGCCTAGTCCTTATGAAGCCAGAAGTGGATTGAAGGGCACCTTGATAGTGTGACTTAATTGACTGCTAGTGTGTCTGGGCCTGGATCTGTGGGAACCAACTGGCTCACCCATTAGTCCCTCTTCAATGCTTCAGTGCCACTCTCTGGTGTTTCCTTTGTTTGATTACAGCCATTTTGTGAGAAGGGTGGGCTCCTGAGAGAGACTAGAGCCCCTTCCTAGCTGGCAATTGGGTGACAGCCACGGTTTGCTGGGCAGGGAAGCACATGGGTTTTTAAATTCCCAGGCCACTTCCTGAGGTCCTGTCCACCTCCTTTTGATTAGTCGCTAGTGTGTCTGGGGGCAGATTGGTGGGTGCCAATTGGCTCACCCACTAGCCCCTCTTCAGTGCTCTGGTGCCACTCTCCAGGGTTCACATTGCTTGATTACAGCCTTTTTGTGAAAAGGGTGGGATCCTGAGAGAGATTAGAGCCTTCTTCTAGCTGGCGATCAGGTGGCACCTGCAATTTGCTGGGCAGGGAAGCGCATGGGGTTTTAAACTCCTAAGCCGCTTCCTGGTGTCCTGCCAACCTCCTTTTGATTGGCTGCTAGTGTGTCGGGAGTGGATCTGTGGGTGCCAGTTGGCTCACCCAGTAGCCCCTCTTCAATGCTCCAGTCCCACTCTCTGGGTTTCCCTTTATTTGATTACAGCTCTTTTGTGAGGAGAGTGGGCTCCTGTGAGAGATTAGAGACCCCTCCTAGCTGGCGATCAGGTGATAGCTGCAGTTTGCTAGGCAGGGAAGCACACAGGGTTATTCCAGTATGGGCCAGTGATCAGAGGGATAGGATGACCAATAGCACCACCGATATTTGGTAGTCCAGTATGGGCCGATGATCAGAGGAAGGGGGGACCATTGGAACCAGGAATATTTATTAGTACAGTACAGGTTGGTGATCATAAGTAGAGGGGACCAATAGCACCAGGGATATTTGGTGGTACAGTATGGGCCAGCGATCAGAGGAGGGGTGGCCACTAGCACCATGGATATTTTCTATCACAGTACATGCTGGAGAGTGGCAGGAGGGGGGACCACAACCACTGGAGATGTGTTGTATTCCATTATGGGCTGGCAATCAGTGGGGAGGTGCTAGGGACCACAGAGGGCGGCTGTGCTATCCCAACAGCCAACCGGCAATGTGGTTGCATTTCCTCCAGTGTCCTCTAGGGTTGCCTGGATTAAGCCAGGGGTTTGTTTGGCAGCACTTGTACTGCACAAAAGGACTGCACTAAACCCTTGTGCACTGTGTAAAGCTGCTGAATATGGGGTAGCATGGTTATTCATGGCCATACTCCTCCCCTTGCCCACCCACATACATTATGTGTTGCTCAGGTGCTAATCTTCTTTGTCTGCATAACAGCTCCTTTTGAATATGGGGATCCAGTGCAAACCCCAGTTTGCCTGGGCAAAGATCCATTAGTGCCCACACAAACCTTTAAATATCAGGACCGTGATGTCCAGTGGGTGAGAGCAAGATGATGTACACAACCTGGATCAGAAAAGAATTACTTGTGCTTTGGATGCATTGAGTACCAGGTTGTTGGCCACTAGCCAGTTTTGTATGTGAGTGAAGTTCTTTGATAGTTAGGCATTGATGAGATGGGAGCTCTGGATGCTGTGATATAGGGCTATATTATCAGTGTACATTATTACTAAGCAGGAGGTGGAAATGGATTGGAGGTGGCTAATGAAAATTGGGAAGAGGAGAAAACCTAGGATAGTCCCCTGAGGAACACTTCGGGTGACAGCAGATGGTGTGAAGTGGCATCCCCAAATTTGATGAATTGGCAGCGGTCAGTCAGGTAGTTGGGGAATCAGGTAATGGCATGGGGAAGACACCAAGGGCTGTTAATTTTTGGGTTGGGGTGAATGGTCAACTTTCCATTGAGATGGGACCACACCAGATATGAGGGATAGACTAAAGGTGTGGGTGATTGGGATGGAGAGATACTGAGATCCATCTTTCGGATGAGACGTTAAACCGAGGTCCCATCTGCCTGGACTGGTGGTAGTTCAGGTGGATGTTAAAGATCCCATGGCACTTATCGAAAAGAGTAGGGGAATTTCCTCGGTGTCCTGGCCAAATTTCCCTCATTCACTAAAAATACCACCAACAGCTTAATCTGGTTCAAGGTCAGTTGGCATTCATCTGTATCCCCCTCCCCCGGGTCGTGCCTGAAAATAGGCAGAATTTGTCTAGTGCACTTACCCGGTCAACAATAAATAAATAAATAAATAAAGCTTAGGTAGCTTGGACTCAACTCTGTGAGGGTCTGGAGCAGCTCCGAGAGGAAGGGAGTTAAGGATGTGGCAGACTTATTTTCTGGTAACTGTTTTCAGGTAGAAGGAGGAGTGAGTGGTGGGTGGATGGTTGAGGGTTGTAGTCCTGCTGAGCAGTGGGAGTGCAGGCAGGGAAGGAGGAAAGATAGGTGAACTGAGTGTTGAATGCATTTGCGATAGTGAATGGGTTGGTGCAATGTACACCATTAATAATCCTGTCCTTTTGTGAGGAATTGGTAGGAGCACCCACAGGCCCTTTGATGAATCCCCAGAACCTGCTTAGATTGCCTGCAGAGGCAATGAGTGTCTCCTTGCATTAGGAGCCTTTGACTGCATGTGTTGCTTCTTTGTATAGGATAGGATTTGCAGTTCCTGGTAGTTCAGCCAGTCTTGTGGTTTTGAAGAGGCTTTGTAGGAAGTCCAGCATCTGTCTCTTTTTTACAGAGAGAGAATAGATCACTGTGTAGCCAGGGAGTAGTGAAGACTTGAATTCACCTCTTTGTGATAGGAATTAAGCTATTTTAGAAGTGGAAGATGTGGGACTGGAAAATGTCTAAGGCAAGGTTTGCATCAGTAGAAGCTAAGATTGGGGACCAGTCAACGAAGGACAACTCAGCATTGAGGGTGGTGGGGTCAAGGTGTGATAAGTTACAAATGGTTAGAAGCTTCAGGGGGACTTTTGGAATCTGTGCCTTCCATAGGCAGTAAGTGACCGAGTGATCACTAATGGAATCTAGGATTACACCAAAGACTTGGATCTGGTCAGGTCTATTAGTGAGCATCAAATCTAATAGAGAGGAGGAAAGTGAGGGTAGGACTGGTAATGATTTATGAGAACTGGCCTTGCTGATGAGTAGTTTGTAGGTTCTGGAATTAGGACTTAGCCAATCGAAGTTAAGGTCTCACATGATAATTATTTTGTTCCGGCCAATCGAGTGTAGTATGTTGTTGATGAGGGCAGTTAGTCCTGATACATAACATTTGGAGGATTGTAAACACAAAGGTATGAAGATTTTTGGTGTTGCCAATAGCAAGTGAGGCATGAAGTGCATCGCAGGTGGTACCATTGCCTGCTGGGTGGGAAATCAGGGACAAGTTGAGGTGTGACCTGTTGTAGATTAGCAGGCCTCCTCCACATTTGGGGGATGGGCAGTTGATTCAAAGAAAGGAGTAGTTGTTTTGGCTGCAGAGGGAGTTTGGGATGCTGGATTTGAGCCATGATTCAGAGATTCCTAGTACATCAAGGGAGTAGTGAGATACCCAGGCCTCAAGGTCAGGTTTGCTTGTCAAGAGACGGTAAATATTAAGGTGGGCAATTTCAAGTCCTTTATAATCTGTCGAGGGTGGGAGGGAGAGGGGACCAGGGTTGGGTTCTATGTGTCCAGACAGGCAGAGAGGTCCACAGTGGAGTTAGTTTTAATATACCACACCAGGTTAGAGTGGGCAACAGGGATTTCCTTCTCTTGTATGCGCTGCCAAGAGTTGCAGTTTTAGACTTATGAGTGCATCGATGCTGCGTGGCTGATGGGTACCTAGTAGCAGGTCAGAATAGCTGAAATCTCTAGGGGGCAATAAAGAGAGTCATTCAGCCTGGTCCTAGGGTGGGGACAGGGAGTCTGCTAGAAATAGTAGCAGAGCTAGCAGACCAGGACATAGGAAGGTGGTGATGCCCACCTATGCTGCCAGCATGGACATAGCTAGAGTTTTAGTGGCAGACAAAGTATTGGTAAGGCAAGGGTGCTGGTAGCAACTTTAAAGTAAGCAGAAATTAATGCATTGAGCAGTCCCACCTAGTGATCTAGAGCAGGCGGAGCAAAACTTTTCTTGAGTCATGACAGGAACTAAGAGGGTAATTTAAGATATGTGACAGCTCCTCCTGTACAATCTGTATAAAGGTTACAAGGACCAAGGGGGAGGACAGGGTACTCAGCACCAGGAGTTTCAATGCATGGCTGAAGGACTGGTGCAGAGCAGAGGAATCTGGCTTCATTAGGGACTAGGGTCCCATCTGGAGGGGTGGAGGCCTGTACAGGAGAGATAGCCTGCATCTATCTAGGGGCTGAACCAGGATCCTCAGTGAAAGGGTTAAATGTTTCATTGGCAAGCATTTCAATTAATATTAAAGGATTAGCAAGCTCAACCCTGGTCAATACATAAAGTAAATATGAAATAAATATGAGTAAAATTTTAAACATGAAGCTTTTTCCTGACCGATGAGTGGGTCACCTTGTTGTGGTGGTCAGGCTGATCATAATTCAGCTGAATGATGAGACCAAACACCCCTCTAACATGTTAAAATGATGAAAAAAATCAAATAAGAAAATGTTATTGATTTGAATGAACTGCAGGCTTTAAAGCAGCTTGGGGGCACTGGTATTATAACTGTTTGCTTTTGTTTGGTCACATACCTGGTGCACCCCTGTAAACTTAAAATAATATAAGATAAATATGGTAAAAATCTTTATGTATTGGCCAGGGTTGAGCTTGCTAAACCTTTAATATTGAATTGTAAGTAGGAGAGTTGTGACCTTCTCCTAACTGGTGAGTTCCCAATGATCAACTGTTAGCCTCTTATAACAACAGTGGATTCATATATTGGCGCCCACGCCACCTCCTTTGATGAGTGGGGCACGCACCACCACTGTGATTAGCCAAACTGCTTACTTTGAAACTCAAGCTAGTATGTGTCTTCTAATCTTGTGTAATTCAAAGAAAAGCAATAGACTTACGCGGGGGAAGACACATACCAGCTGCATGCTGTAAAACTAGCTGGAGTTGGTGCTGGTGTGACAGTCGGTCTTGGCTCGAGCTGACAGAGCCTGAAATTTAAAACCCAGTTGATACACGGATTGGTCCAGCACTCCACTCATGTGTTTCACATGCACACAGTGTGGACACTGGAGTCTGGACCAATCCTTACTGATTCTGACCTCAGGAATGTTTCCGTTTTACATTCCTGCCAGCATGCTAGCAGTCCTGAGGTGTATAAGATGGCCTCAGGGACTGCTCAGTCCATATTGCTGCCTTGATGGCTTTAAAGTTTATTCCCTCCGTTTTGCTCTATCTGATAGTGCTGCTGGCCCATTTCCCTGACTGCCTCTGCCTACTGCTGTCTCCTGTTAGCATTGAGTGCTGTTGCCAGAATTCATCATCACAGTGTTGCTGTCACAAGTGCAGGTAAGTTAGACAATTAATTCAGTAATTCTGTTCCTTAAAAGTTCAGGATGCCTATAATGTTCAATCTCTGTTTTTTTTCCCTAACTTGCTTTGTGCACAGACTGACTCAGTAACTGCTCCCAAATCATTTTTATTGAAGTAATGTCTGAAAATTGTGCACTATGTAATCAAACAAGAAAAACAATGAAAGCCAATGTAAGCATAAATAATAATTGTGTTATCAACTGACCAGCTGCACTGCCTCAGTAACGGGCATCACAGAACCAAACTTGCTGGCTTGCCACTTGCTCACTGCTGTTCTGATCCTGCTAAGCTTCCCACATTGTTTCTGCCTCTGATCTGGTACAGAATGGTGAGCCTGTGTCCTACAGCTCATCCTGTCCAGAACTATAGCCACAAGAAGTGACTTTCCGAGTCCAACCTTAACTATAAATCCTCAAATTTGTATAAAAACTGTAAGTACATTTTCATTTTTTTATATAGTTCATTGTTTTATATCTAGTAAGTTTTCTTTTGTATCCGTTGATTCTTTCTGCATGTCCACAGGGCCACCCTGAAAATGAGCTAGCACTCTATGTATATATTCTGATCACAAATAAGTTAACTGGATGTTGTGATATCCAAGGTTTTCTGCTTAGTAAAATGCAAACGGTACAGCTGCAAAGGGGCCCCAATAAGCTTCTGATGTCTAATCCACCTCATTTGATCTTAGTTTTCTGTGTCTCTGTCTAGTTTTCAAAATATTTTATTGTTACATCTGTGTACCTCCTCCACCCCTAGAAATAGTAAGGAAACTCTTGCTGGACTCTGAAGCCTGTGACCATTAGTGCAAATCCACTGTTCATCAGAAAGTAATTTATTTTCTCTTTCTGATTTCAGTTGGGTAATGCACCCATTTGTCCTTTCAAGTCTGGATAAATCTTGTAGAGTACAATAGGAAATACCATTGATTTATAAAGAATGATGTCATCAGAATTCTGTTTGCAAGATCTGAAGCTGCACCAGTGATTCCCTAGCCTAATTTCAAAATCTCCTGGTGATCTTGCTGTCTAGCATTTGTTTTCAAGTACTCATGGTGACTTGGCCCCCTCCCAGATGCTCAAAACCTCAGTGTTGAGGGAAGAAGGTACACCCAGGAAGAATGTTGGCAGTAGCTGATTAAGGTACATGAGTTCATTAATTACATCACATAAAGTATGGTATATGAAGTACTGTAGGTTTCCCTGCAAAAATGTTATAAATACAGAGGGACAAATAAAATAAGCACCACTACACATTCTCTTACAAACTTTAGTGAGGTCCCCTGGTTCCTTTTATTTTTCTTTTTTCTTTTGTCTACCACCCTAACAATCAGGGTTTTCATTTTAAAAAATACAGTAGTTCCCCTTATACATGTGAGGATTGGCAACATAGCTGTTAAAGATAACTGTATAAAGGCAACTTACTGTATTTTGGCAATGTCACAGCTGCTTGTTTTTATTGTGTAACTCTCATGATCGTTAGCTGTGGCATGGTAAACAAACTCTGGCAGAGCCACTATGGCTGCAAATGCATTAACTATATAAAGGTGTTTTCATGGGCTTAAACATAAACATGAATTGCATTTAGTATGACCGACGATACTGTTCCACATATGACTTGTGAACAAGCTGGGCAGCCTGAGAGTGGGTCACAAGGTGATAAACTGGGTTAGGAACTGGTTGAATGATAGATTGAGAGTCATGGTAAATGGTGCTCAATGTAAGGAAAAGAGTGTGACCAGCAGGGTGCCACAGGGATCAGTCCTGGGACCAGTCCTGTTTAATGTCATCATAAGTGAAATTGTGGCATGCTGCAAGGGAAAGTGTGCCTCTTTGTGAATGACACTAAGATCTGCAACAGGGTGGACACTCTGGGAAGGGTGGAAAAAATGAGGGACCTAGGTAAGCTGGAGGAATGGTCCAAAGTGTTGCAGCTGAGATTTAATGCAAAAAAAAAAGTGCAAAATCAAGCATTTGGGTTGCAGGAACCCAGGAGAGGATTACAGGAGGATGGAGGGAGAAAAACTGATGGTCACCAAACAGGAAAGGGATTTGGGGGTAATCATATTGGATGACCTAAAGGTGGCTAAACAATGCACCAAGGCTATGGGGAGAACCAGTGGGATGCAGGGGTGCATAGAGAGAGAGGTATCACCAGAAGAAGGAAGGATGTGGTGATGGCACTATGCAGATTTTTTTTTTTAATTTAGCTTTTTGTTGACCGGGTAAGTGTACTAGACAAATCCTGCCTATTTTCAGGCACAACCTGGGGGAGGGGGATACAGATGAATGCCAACTGGCCTTGAACCAGATTAAGCTGTTGGTGGTATTTTTACTGAATGAGGGAAATTTGGCCAGGACACCAGGGAAATCCCCTACTCTTTTTGATAAGTGCCATGGGATCTTTAACATCCACCTGAACTACCACCAATCCAGGAAGATGGGACCTCAGTTTCACATCTCATCCGAAAGACAGCACCTCAGAAGTGCAGCACCCCTCTCATGCTGCATTACAGTGGCAGTACTGGGATATTAACCCAAGTGCCAGATGTGGGAACTGAACCCACAGCTCTCTGATCTCCCGGCCTCAGAGGCAAGTGTGCTACCTACTGAGCCACTGACACTGATCACTGGTGAGGCCTCATTTGGAATATGGTGTCCAGTTCTGGAGGCCGCATTTCTGTAATGTAACTTTAAATCACAAATGGGTTAAGCGGTTCTATTTTAGATCTGTATCTCTCTCCCCTTCTGCTCACACTGGTTAGGCTAACTGAATGCAACCTGGAAATATCTAGGCTAGCATGATGCTTCACCTGCACAAGCTGATTCTCAGTCCACATCACTGTCTTTTTGAAATTTTAACTTCTTGTTGAAAATAGCAGCTTGCCACAGTAATACGTAAGCTAAAGTGATGTTACCTACAAAGAGTTGTAAGACATACTGTAGCTAGCTTGGCTTGAGGAAGCGTGAACATGATCAGGACCCATTTCAATTGAGATGCATATGCAGCAAATAAGTCCAGATGCACCAACTTACCCTACAAGTGTTATGTATCACAGTCTACATAATACACAAGGCTTACAGTTATGAATCTTCATATGGTTGGGCTGGTTTGGGTTCTACTGTTTATAATACAGGGATGAATAGCTAGGGAAGACATTTTTTAAATGACTGCCAATGTGGCACAGCAGCAGCAAATGTTTTGCAAATGTATAACAGAAATTATGTCTATGAGGTATTGTTATCCAAGAATTGGGTCACGTTTTCATAGAGACAGCTTACATTTGTGGTACATGATTGTCCCTTTGTGAAAACCTGATGCTATCTGTCACTGAAATCACTGTTAGACATGTGACTAACTTATATTTTTAAGTAGTGATTCTAAAATTTTTCCCAGAGCATGTATTTGTAAACTTTTAAAAAAATATTTTGGGGGGGGGGGGCTGGTTATGGATTATCCCAATATTTAATTTCAGCATTTTAGTGGAAACTTTGCACTCTGATTTTTTTTTTATTTGGAATTTTTTTGCAGTATGTTGTCTGTATTTATATTAATTCTGTTGGCATTCCTGGTAATGTACAGGGACAGGGGACTGAGTTGTGACTGGGTTTAAATAAGGAACACAAATATTCATTACATTGGTTTGCTACCTCCACTGGAGTTTTTACTGTTTCCCCTTTAATATTATTTTTTTTTGTTTAGGCTATTGATGTAACTGCACAATCGTTTGCTGTTTTTTTTTTTGTCAGCATCTGTTGCAAGTTTTAGTCCCATTTTCTTTTTGAAATGGTTACTTTTGCTTTTATGTTTCTTTTAAAATGTTTACTATTCTGACCATGTGATTATGTCATGGTTTTTGTTTTCAGATATTTTATTGCATTTTTTTTAGTGACTTTCTTCACATCCTCATTTAGCCATCTGTCTTGTCAACATTCGTTGTTATATTCCTCGATCCTTTTAATGTAATTATTGCAAATGATAATATGTTGACCTTTATAATCTGCCAAATGTCATTCACTGTTTTGTTGTTTTAAATTTTATTCCAGTCAGTTTCTTAGATTTTTTGGTTGTTTTGTTCTTTTCTACTTCATTTAAGACCCTTTCCCTTCCTTTTTAGCCTTTTCAACAGTTTTCTGTATTTAGGATCTATATGTTACATGAGCTTTCATCCTTTCAGAAGTGTAACGGAAATGCATTTCAGTGATGCTCACTTGCTTTATACATATTATCACCCCTCCCACCCCCTTGCTTTGGCTTACTTTATGCACACTTTTTCTTCTGTGTTTGTTTCCTTTTTTTCTCTCTTTTTCTTGATAGTCCTGACTCCTATAGAGATACATATTTTTGATTTAAATTGACAATAGATAGATTCTGTGGATTTTGAATATTTGAGCAGTACTTGTTAATGGCATTGTGTTACTGGTACCATAGGCCTTATATTTAACATCTTAAAATTGATGTCAACATGAAAGTATAATGCTCATGTACCTGCTATTTACTAACATAGAAGCTGTTGACAGAAAAGGACCTCCTTGCCCACCTAGTCTGCCCTAAGGTCCCTACCTATTATGTTGACCATAATTGATCTCCAGCCTTAAACCACCCCACACACCACACCAGCCCTGTTACCAAGACCCCTTTATGTGTATCCCACACATGTTTGAAACCTGTTACCATTTCGGTACCCATTACCTCTGCTGGAAGGCTGTTCCAGGTGTCTACCACCCTCTCTGTAAAGAAATATTTCCTTGCATCCCTTCTGAGTCTCCCTCCTTCCAGCTACATATCATGCCCCCTTGAACATCTCTTTCTCAGCAGAATTGAACCTCCCTGTGTCTTATTGATATCTTTGAAGTATTTGAATGCTTCAATCATGTCTCCCCTTTCCCTCCTTTCCTCTAGAGAGTACATATTTAACTCCCTGAGTCTTTCCCCATAGTACTTCTGGTGCAGGCCATGCACCATTTTGGTTGCCCTTCTCTGTATTGTCTTCACCAAATCTATATCTTTTCTTAGATGGCTGTGACCTCCAGAACAAATGTTTGCAACATTAAGTAGGGATCATAGTAACATCAAGAAAAGAGAAGCATAAAGAATAAAAAGTCAATTAGTTTAATGTTGAATATAGAAGCTGCTGGCAGAATAGGACCTCCTGGCCCACCTAGTCTGCCCTAAGGTCCTAACCTACTGTGCTGCCATGGACCATAACTGATCTCTAGCCTTAACCCCCCCACACACACACCAGCCCTGTTACCAAAGTCCCCTTATGTGTATACCATGCGTGTTTGAAGCCTGTTACTGATTTGGTACTCATTACCTCTGCTGGCAGGCTGTTTCAGGAGTCCACTGCACTTTCTGTAAAGAAATATTTCCTCGCATCCCCTCTAAGTCTCCCCCTCCCAGCTACAAATCATGCCAATTTGTCCTTGAATATCTTTCTCAGCAGAATTGAACCTTCCTGTACCTTATTGATACCTTTGAGGTATTTGAATGCTTCTATCATGTCTCCCCTTTCCCTTCTTTCTTTAGACAGTACATATTTAACTCCATGAGTCTTTCCCTATAGTGCTTCCAGTGCAGGCCATGCACCATTCTGGTTGCCCTTCTTGTATTGCCTTCACCCAAACTATATCTTTCCTGAGATGGTTGGGACCTCCAGTACAAATGACTGCAACAGCAAATAGGGATCATAGTAACATCAAGAAAAGAGAAGCATAAAGAATATAAAGTCAATTAGTTTAACGTTGAACATAGAAGCTGTTGGCAGAAAAGGACCTCCTGGCCCACCTAGTGTGCCCTGAGGTCCCTACCTACTGTGCTGCCATGGACCATAACTGATCTCCAGCCTTAACCCCCCCAAGCACCCAGCTCTATTACCAAGGTCCCCTTATGTGTATCCCAGGCATGTTTGAAACCTGTTATCATTTCGGTACCCATTACCTCTGCTGGCAGGCTGTTCCAAGTGTTTACCATGCTATCTATAAAGAAGTATTTCCTTGCATCCCTTCTGAGTCTTACCCCTTCCAGCTACATATCATGGCCCCTTGTCCTTGAACATCTCTTTCTCAGCAGAATTGAACCTTCCTGTACCTCACTGATACTTTTGAAGTATTTGAATGCTTCTATCATGTCTTCCCTTTCACTCCTTTTTACTCTACAGAGTACATATTTAACTCCCTGAGTCTTTCCCCATAGTGCTTCTGGTGCAGGCCATGCACCATCTTGGTTGCCCTTCTCTGTAAAGTCTTCACCAAATCTATATATTTTCTTAGATGGCTGTGACCTCCAGAAGAAATGTTTGCAACAGCAAGTAGGGATCATAGTAACATCAAGAAAAGAGAAGCATAAAGAATATAAACTCAGTTTAACATTGAATCAGTTCATGAGAACTTTGCATTGTGGTCTGCATTTGTAGTCTAATGCAGTTGTAACCATTAACGTTTTGCATTCCTTTCTCTCTATAGATATCTTACAACTTTTTAAACATCCCTGGCAGTAGAAATGTCTTCCTGTGGCTTACCCAGGCACTTAAAACAAGCAAGAAAAAACCTTTCTCCTTTTTAAGAAAAGAAACCAGCTTTGTTTGTTTGGACAGCTGTGTGGTCCATCAGTAGGTATCACAGAGAAAGAGAGAGAGAGAGAGAGATAGGGGGTTGGCTTTGTTTGGCTGCAGAGATAGGGAAGAGAAATGAATATAACTGTTTTTCAGGGAATGCAATTTGATTTCATATATCACCTTACTTGCGTGATGCGTATTACAGCTGAGGTTTTAAGAGTTGGTGGCAAGCGAATTACTCCATATAGGTAAAGTGATACAGCTTCATCCCCAAGAAATCCAAAATAGTCATGTCACATTATCAATCATTTAAAATAACACAAGTTTAGTTTCACATTCTTACTATGAGGGAAGCAAGTAAAATCAACCAACATGGTTATGAAACAAAGGATTCACATCTCTGGATGAATGGGGAGGAGATACCAGAAAAAAAAAGTTTCTCAGTTTGCAAATGGCAGTAAATTAAGCAACAAAGAAAGAAAAGGCCCATAAAACACTATGGAGGAGGTTTCAACTTGCAAAAAAAGGCAGTACTGGGGAGGGCTCAATTAACTTCTCAAGCCAGAGGAAAAATAGTGCTCTCCAGCTGTCATACACACACACAGGCAGCGTAGTAATGAGGCTTCAGTGGAGGACACTATTTTAACACCTATCATGTTGTTTGATAGGTAATTTATGCAGGGAATCCTTTTCTCAAAGCAAAACGTCCACAGGGCTACACCCACTGCAGCCATAAAAAGTGAGTACGGGAAAGAGCTACCTCACAGGCAGCCATGAACAAGTGTTGTATTAATGCAACTGAACTCAGATTGTGCTGGTCATGCATGAGTGGCTCACAAAAGTTTACTGTTACCATTCTTAATAGTGACTGCTTCCAAGGAGGATGGAAAGTGAATATTGTATCCTAAAACAAACTGATAGGATATTAAAAAAAAAGATGCTCACCTGCGCAGATGGGGGATCAATATGTGTACATTCATCCCCATCTCCAAGTTAGCATCTTTTATTTCAATATCCTATCAGTTTGTTTAAATCTATATTCAGACTGAGATGGTGTGTTAATGGAGGATTTGAACACAAATCTGTCAGTGGCTACTGTTTTGTACAGAAAAGATTTCTTAAGGACAGAATTCTGCAAAACATGTACTCCACCAAGCTGCTTACTACTTTTTCTGAGCAGATGATGCATTCACATTTAACCCTTCCCAAGAGGCTATCATCAGTTTTCAATCAAGGTTGCATTGCCAAGATCATAGTGTACAAAGTCTTGGTAAAATAACCCACACTGACTGTCACAGGTAATAGGCATGAAGTGAAATTCTATTTGTAAGCAATTAGTTTTGAAGACACACATCAAAGCTGTTAATTGACTTTGTAAAATTGCAGGGAGAAAAGGAAAGACTCATTTGGCTGAACCCTCATCATTCATGTGACAATGCAAGATTTGTCTTACTACACTGTTAGTTGTCAAACAACTTTGCGATTATTTTCTTAGCTGTATTAAATGTCTCATTCAGACATTGTTTTCTGTCTGAAACAATCATTTTTTAAGTGCAACATCCCACTGCAGGTTGTAATTTAAGAATGATCCCACCACACTTCCCACCTTGGTGTGTGATAAGACATATCTTACTGCACACCCTTGTCATGGATTATTGCATATGTCTTCCAGTCTCTTGCATCCCAGTTGCTTAAAGTTTTCAGGACTTGTAATGTGTGTTAAATCCACAGACCTGCACTGGGATTAGAATTTGGAAATTGTTTTCCCAACTTGTTTGAATCAGACAGCAGTAAGAGAACAACATCTCTAGCATTCCATGTTCTTGTTTTGCTTTGTTTGCTATTCACTTGAACAAGGGGCATGTGAGGCCCCGAAACCTTGTGTCTTATACCATTTTTGTACAAGACAGATGTTGGACCAATATGTTTTATTGGACCAACATCTGTCTTGTACAAAAGGAATCAGACTATTACAACTCCTGTTTTCCAAGGTCCAATATACTTAAAATCTACATTGCTGTAGTTGTAAACTTTGATTTAAGGCATACTTTTTCTCACTAGGATATCCACATTACTTTGCATATTACAAGGAAACTCATTTAACTATTCTTTTAAATGAAAAAAATATTCTTAATTTTTATTTGGTAGCATTCATTTAACAAGCATAATAACTTCCACAGTCTGTGAGTTGAGCTGGACTACACAAACTAAGATCAGAGGCATTCACTTGTGCCTCATCTCATGTGTCACAACAAACTCAAAAAGGGAATCAGCACTACCCAGACCCTGTCATGTATCACTGCTCACAAATGTATGGGTATTATTTTTATTTGGGCAACATCAGCACAATATATTGATATATTGTCAGTGGAAAATGGAACTTATCTTTTTTTTTGGGGGTCTGCTCCAGAAGTAGAATAACTGTTAGGCTTCATTTACAGTATGTGATAACTGCACATCAGCATCAAGTATACAGTGGAATAAACACAATCTTAAATAGTTTACATATATCTTTTCATCTACTGATGTCACACTCATTTTCTACTTCTAACCTAAAAACTTGCTTGTCTGCCTTACCATCCATCTCTAATTCACTATCACTCTAGTCTGAATGTCTTTGTATCTATTCAACTGGCTATCTGACTGCCACCAGATCCCATGATGTTGAAATTATCTTGTATCAGAGTTCTTACGTTTTACTGTAAGAGTGGTTGATGCTTTGATAAGTTTCTCATTCCTGCTATGCTCACTGCACTTATTCCTGGTCTGCATTGGTCTCACAATGCTGTTTTCCTATATGAGTTTCTATGTTTGCTGCAGTGAAAGGGAAAAAAAAGGTGACTGTGAGTGATGCTAGTGAGTGGGCAGAGCAAAAAATGCACACGCTTTGGCACTCTATTCGAAAATATGATGGTGGCCTGTTTGTGTTGATTCTGTGAGTATTGTTTGATGCTTTGTGTAATAATATTAAATGGCAGCTGTAGGAATGATTAAGATTTGAAATGCTGGCACAAGATTTGTTTTGGTGCAGCATCTTGGTTGGCATTAATTCTGTTTTGCCATAGGAAGTTGTCTTACCAAGCATACCTGTTGGCCAATCTTTATGCTGCATCTTTTGTACGCATTTGATAAAAGTGTATTTATGTGCTGGCAGGTTTTACCACACACACGCATGCATGCACGCACACATGCATGCATGCACGCACACACACACACATGCACACACGCACTCATGCATGCATGCATGCACACACACACACACATCAAAGATAGTAAAAGAACCTGTCAAAGCATATTTGTTTTTTAAAGTTATCATGTATGTGATGGGAAGTGTTTTGAAGTTCGGTACAGCTGCTGCCACAAACCCAGTAAAGGCCAGGATCACATTCCTGTATCATTGTTTGGGGCATCATGCAGTTACAATGACAGAGAAAGTGATCTTTTGATTCACTTAACTTAAGTCAATAAAAATATTGCATTTTCTGTTGTTGTGGCTTAAACTTTTAGTGTGCAATGCAAATTAATAGGAATACCCCCCCAAAAACAAAAAGAGGATTCTTGGGGTTCAGTGGTTCTTACTGAAGCCATATCAGAGAAGGCAGGGCATTCCTACTTGTAGAGTACTGAAAGAGCTGATCTGTCCCAAGGAGGTAAACGAAAGCCCTACTTTGGACAAGTATGAGTAACCCAAATAGTTTAAGGGCAGCTCTGGTTTCATCCAAACATTTGTGAAAAAGGTTTCGAGCACATACAACTCTTTAGAGAAACGTGTAATAATAAAAAACTTTATTTCACAAGACTCCTGACATGTTTCGGACTGCTCCCCCAGTCCTTCATCAAAGGAGGGACTTTCATTCATCTCCACCTCTATTAAATCAGAGTGGGAGAACATTTAAGAGCTATTCAGAGGGGAGATGTGACTTATGCTACTGCAGCACATGTTGCTAATACCAAAGAACCTGAACAACATTTTTTTAACTTTATGGCAATTGATAAGGTAAACAGGAATCCAAGAGGTGGAGATTATAACAGCCTAGTATTAAAAAGAGAAAATTACTGGATTCTAACCCTGAAAGCCAATAAGAGTCCAGGGCTAAATGGCCCCTTAGAGTTATATCCATATTTAAGAGATCGCAGTTAAGTCTGGTTACACCAAATTAGTATTAGTTATATAGTTTGACCATTTTTTCCTTCAAACCCCCCCCCCTCCTTTTTCTCTCCTCCCCTTGCCGTTTTCTTTTTAGTTTTTCAGTCAGAGTTTTTATACCGCATAGTTTAATAGTTTAGCTTTGGACTAGTTAGAATAGGATTATTCTGTATTGTGTATTTATTGTTATCACTGCTTTTGATATGAAGATGTAGGAATTATTAAGTTAGAATGAATGAAAGTCCCTCTGTAGGACTTTAATTAGTCTGATTTGTATGTCAAGTGATTCATTGATCTGATGGAATTCACCTGGATTAATTGTTTGTTGTGTGTTATATGTGGTGTTCTCTGACATTTGTCTTTTATTTCCTTTGATAAAGGACTGGGGGAGCAGTCCGAAACATGTCAGGAGTCTTGTGAAATAAAGTTTTTTATTATTACGCCTTTTTCTAAAGAGTTGTATATGCTCGAAACCTTTTTCACAAATATTTCACTGTTGGTTTTTGGAGCACTACGTCCCAGTGCGCACTAATTTGCTATGCAGACTTTTGATGTTTGAGTGTCACGCATGGGTTAGGGAGAAGGAATTTATTACAGGTAAAGGCTTTTTATTTGTGTTTGGAAACTTACCTTACCTGTGTCCTGCCCTGTAAAACTCGAGAATATACGCATTTTTGAAGATATAGTTTGAACAAGAAAGATTAAGATGTCTTTAGAGAACACTCCAAACTTGATTTTTAACTCAATGAGTGATGAAATTCAAATGAACCCCTTGGCTTATGTGGAACAGTTGTTAAAGACCTCAGATACTCATAATCCTTTTTTGAACACTGATTTAAGATATGCAGTGGACCAAACAGGTTTGCCATCACCTTTGGAGGCTTTCAGGAGTTTAGAAAAATCCACACATCAATTGAGACGTCTTTTTTGGAACAGTATGAATTTAGAAGCATATTTAGAAGTAAAAAGAGTTCCTAGAGGCTTAAGATTGTTGAAAGAACCAGCTTGTGGAACTGAAAGCCCCTTGTTTTTACAAGAATGGGAAAATATCCTACTAGACACAAGCTTTAAACTTATGCAACTCATTGTTAAATATAGCAAGGAGAGAGAAGCTGTGTTGAAGGAAGATAAATTGCTAAAAGATATCAAAAAGCATGAAATAGAAGTGTTAAAGTTTCATACACATTTGGATTTTGAGCGTTTGAATTTGAGATTGAAAGATTCAATTTTAAAATTGAATTCGGAAATTAAAAAGATTAAAATGACCAAGTTCCTATGTGACAAAGGGGATTTCGAAAGGGGAACGATTTTTAAATGGAAAAATAATCAGAAGAAAGGTATTTTAAAAAACAGAATCAAGAATGTATCATTTGAATATTCCACAGATTTTAGTACAGATCACAGTGACACAGAGGGAGAAAATGTTAATACATATCCCTTTCAGAAGGAGCAATTAACAATGAAGCAACAACCAGTGGGGGAGCATCAGATTTACACTGCACCCTATATCCCACCACCTTTTCGAAGAAGTCCGAGATTTCAAGAAGAAACAAGGGATTTCTGAAGGGAAAGAGAATCCGACGAGGGAGAAGAAAGAATAAGACAATATGGAAACAGGAATTCTCGAGGGAATTACGGGGGGGGGGGATGTATGGAGGAAGCCCTTTGGCAACAGGGGTCGAAATCAACAGAGGAGGTAAGAACTGAATTTTCTGATACCTCTACAACTCAAATTATTAATTTATTGAGACATGATTTGACAAGTGGAGAAATTAACTTGTTAAAAAAAGGTTTGAGTTTTGCTCCTACTACCCCTTTAAATCGGGTACAAACTTTAATAGACTTGAATCTTAACTGTCGCAAACTTAACATTAAGGCTTTTTATTCTATAAGAAAAATGCTGGGATCGCAAGAAATGCGACATACAGTTAAGGATGTGATAGTCTTTAAAAATCCATCAGTTTGGTGCCCCCCCCATGTGCAGCGGTAACTATTTTCAAAGAGCTGGTTGAGAAAGACATTGAAGCATTGAGCATTCCACTGAATAATTTTTCCTATCAGAATTTAAGTAGAAGTGAAAAAGAAGCTATATATACTTTAAAGAAGGACACGGATATAGTGATAAAACAAGCAGATAAAGGTGGAGCAGTGGACCTAATGGATAAAGAAAACTATATTTTGGAAGTTCAAAGGCAGATTTATAACACTCAATATTATATCAGACTTAAAGATGATCCAACATACGATTTTAAATATGGAATTGATGAAATTATTGAAGGCGCCTTTCTCAGTGGAGTTATTACTCAAGATGTGAAAGATTACCTCACAGTTTCTAATCCCACCAGGGCCACTTTTTACATTCTTCCAAAAGTTCACAAAACTCTAGTAAATCTGCCTGGCCATCCCATAGTGAGTGGTATAGGTTCCCTAACAGAACCTCTGTCGAGATATGTGGACTCGTTTTTGAAACCCTTAGTGTGGAATTTGCCATCATATATTAAAGACACGAAAGAAGTTCTTAATTTTTTGAAAGATGTGACATTACCAGAAGAAGGAATTTTAGTTACGATGGACATTGAATCATTATATACTAACATTCCACATGAGGAAGCATTAGATGCAATAGCTTTCTTTTTGAACAAAGTGAAAATTAGTGGTTCTGCCATTTTATTGAAATTTTTGGAATGCATTTTGAAATGTAATGTATTTATGTTTGATGGAGAACTTTTTTTACAGATTAGGGGAACAGCTATGGGAGCCACTTGTGCACCATCGATTGCGAATTTATTTGTAAGAAAGTGGGAAGAGGATTTTATTTTCAATAATGATGCCAATGTTTTTTATGAATTTATGATATGTTGGAAACGTTTTATTGACAATACTTTTTGGCTGTGGAAGGGGGACAAAAATGATTTAAAACTATTTGTAGATTTTTACATAGAACAAATCCTTTCTTGAAGTTCACAGTTACCTATTCGAAGGAACAAACTACTTTCTTAGATTTAATGATTGAATGTAAAGAAAATAAGAAAATTAAAACTGCCCTGTTTCGTAAAGAAGTTGATGGCAATACTATACTTCAGGCAAATAGTTGTCACCCTAGGCATATTATTAAAAATATACCGATTGGTCAATTTTTGAGAACAAAATGAAACTGTACAGAAGTGAAAGATTTTGAAAAGGGGGCAGAAGAATTAACGAATAGATTGATACAAAGGGGCTATGGTAAAAATAATATTAGGGAACCTTATAATATAGCCAGCAATACTGATAGGGATGACCTTTTGAAAAACAAGTCCAAAACACAAAATGATGATTATCGTTTTAATTTTGTTACGGAATACTCAGTAAAAGCAAAAGAACTTGAAAATATAATTAATAGGCATTGGCATGTATTGAGAGCTGAACCAGGTTTACAAGAAGTGATTAAAAAAACAGCTAGAATGTGTTTCAAAAAAGTTCCCACTGTAGGAGATTTACTAACGAAAAGCCATTATGAAAATAAACCTAAAGGCACATGGCTGGATAAAAGAAAGGGAAATTTTAAATGTAAACGATGCACTTACTGCAGTCATATGTTACAGGGAAACATTTTTTCAAGCTTTAATAGTAATAGAAGCTTTGAAATTAGACAGTTTATGAATTGTGACACAGTGGGAGTTATTGATTTAGCAAAATGTAACTGTGAGGCATTTTATGTGGGGAAAATGATTAGGAGTTTTAAAATCAGAGTGGGAGAACATTTAAGAGCTATTCAGAGGGGAGATGTGACTTATGCTACTGCAGCACATGTTGCTAATACCAAAGAACCTGAACAACATTTTTTTAACTTTATGGCAATTGATAAAGTAAACAGGAATCCAAGAGGTGGAGATTATAACAACCTAGTATTAAAAAGAGAACATTACTGGATTCTAACCCTGAAAGCCAATAAGAGTCCAGGGCTAAATGGCCCCTTAGAGTTATATCCATATTTAAGAGATCGCAGTTAAGTCTGGTTACACCAAATTAGTATTAGTTGTATGGTTTGACCACTTTTTCCTTCAAACCCCCTTTTCTCTCCTCCCCTTGCCTTTTTCTTTTTCGTTTTTCAGTCAGAGTTTTTATACCGCATAGTTTAATGGTTTAGCTTTGGACTAGTTAAAATAGGATTATACTGTATTGTGTATTTATTGTTATCACTGCTTTTGATATGAAGATGTAGGAATTATTAAGTTAAAATGAATGAAAGTTCCTCTGTAGGACTTTAATTAGTCTGATTTGTATGTCAAGTGATTCATTGATCTGATGGAATTCACCTGGATTAATTATTTGTTGTGTGTTATATATGGTGTTCTCTGACATTTGTCTTTTATTTCCTTTGATAAAGGACTGGGGGGAGCAGTCCGAAACATGTCAGGAGTCTTGTGAAATAAAGTTTTTTATTATTACGCGTTTCTCTAAAGAGTTGTATGTGCTTGAAACCTTTTTCACAAATATTTCACTGTTGGTTTTTGGAGCACCACGTCCCAGTGTGCACTCATTTGGTATGCAGACTTTCCTCCAAACAGAAATTCTGTAAATGTACCGTTCGGTGATAACTATATAGTAAGTTACATGGGTTCAATGATGTAATAAAACTGACCACATGCAATTACATTTAGAGGCCATCATTTGTCTTCATTCAATTATTTACCTTTCAAGGTCAAATTCAACAATGCAATGACAACACTTAAAACAACAAAAATGGCTATGGAATATAGTGTAGAATACCTGTGGAACTGGTACTGTTTCCTGGCTGGAGAAAGTTTAGCAATTTTTTTTCTTTTTAATTGAAAACCTATCATTCAACCATTGCGTTTTTTTGCTTATGATTCCAGGCTTGACATGTATTCTACTATTAAAAGTGAGTACCCCACCCATGTAGTTTTCATGAAAGCATGTATTTCCTCTCCATGTCATGAAAATAACAGAAATGTACTACAAGTACAATAGGAAAGTCTTTTGATTACTACCTGATGTCATTGTTCACAGTAACAGGACTGCTGAGGGGAAGGGGCAGGCTAGATTTGTTCACACTTACTGACCAAAAAAGACTGTGTAGCTCTGGCCATGAAAGTATGCAGATGTTATTTATATTTGATGAAGATTACATGCACAGCTCTCAATCAAAGAAGTTTTTTTATTTTTTTTATTTTAATTGATAATTTTTGGCCATCAAAGAATGCTAAACTGAGCCTTATTTCCAGGAATATTCTGGGAGCACAGGAAATGTAAGTGACTTGCTCATGGCCACACAGTATGCAAGTGGTGACTGTGAGAGTCAAACCCAGTTCTCCAGGTTGGCAACTCTGTGCTGTTAACCACTACACTATAGCTGTGGAAGAGATGTAACAATGTTGCCAGTGGGGAGCCAAAACTTATGACATGTTCTAGGATACTCTGGAACTACATACAGCCTGCCTTTGGCTGAGCAACCCAGAGGGGTAGAGGGTAAGATTACAAGGTCAGGTTTTGGTGTACTGAGCCTGCAGCTTTGGGTCAGGCTGCATTTAAGAGAGAGGTTCCAGAGAGATAAGCCTGGGGTCCTACAGTCAGTGAAGGGTGGCACAAGAAGGGCTTATGGTTATGTATTGGAGGCAGAGGGTCTAAACGGATAGTTTGAGTGGGTTGACATTGAAAAGCATCAGCATTACATTCTGTATAAACATATCTATAAACATCTGAACTCTAAAACTATGCAGTAAAATGTATTATTTTTCATCAAAACTGAGTGAGGATGTTGTGTCCATCTCTTAAGCACATCCCAGTGGACAATGCTCAGCCTACTTTTACTACCCATCATGCTAGAATCTGTTATTAGGCAATGTATCCTGGCATTTAGCATAGATGATATAAAATTTGTTTTTGTATAATAACTTTCATACATACTGTATCCCAAAGTATTTTCAATTTAGGAGAGGGAAGGTATAGACCATTGTGCCATTCTGTGTGCACAAGTAGATTTGAACAGCATAGAGGCAGTTTGAGCTTCCAATATACAGCTCAAAACCACCATAAGCTCCATGCATGGCTCTGCCAGCTGGGTTGAAATCAATGCTGTATCTGTTCAGTAAGCATAATGTACAGTATATGATCACTATGATAGCAATCATAATTCTGTACATTATGCTTACTGAACTGATACACTCTGCCTTGTAATGGCATTGTCAGGGGTAGGCTTTACGTTCTATCCCTATGAAAGTCATTTCAGGCAAGGTGCTACTTTTCATGTATGGTGAGGTCCCAGTGAGATAGAAAACAAGAGGAATAACTACTAGCCCAATATCCCCTATTAGACAGAGCTGAGGTATGAGGAAGCTTGCATAAAAAAAATGTGTCCAACTCACACCAGAATGTGATGATGCGTGCAGTGGTGTCTAAAGCTACCTAATCCAGGAATGGTGATATAAGGAGAAGATTGGTGATAAACTGATAATAAAAAATATGACATTGAGACTAATCTTCCAATCACCATGAAAACCTCTTATGGTGATGTCATTTGTTATGTTATCCACGTCAAGATTTAATCTTCTCAGAAATTTCGCTCCCTCAGGAGTGATCCTTTAGCTAGCTGATTTGTGTTGCAATACAGAGAAACAGACATGTATGAGAAACACATCTGAATGACTTCCATCTCTCTGTCAACTTGCTTTAGTGAGCTGCAGTAATTTTATGTGTTGATCTAGGCAGCCAGACTGCCAGTTTATTGAATAAATTGTGTTGCCTTGCAGTGAGATATCTCTTGACCGCCATGTGCTTCACTACCCCCAGCTGTAAAACTGGGTGGAAGCAGGACTTGCCACTAAAATCACTCATTGGCATATATGCATCCATTGTAAAGAATTGCTGAATACAAAGTTCAGTCCTTTCACCTATTTTAATTCTCTCCACATGAGCTATAAGATGGTGCAGTTCCACCATATATGCTCAACTGTCACAACAGAATTATTTTTGTACCACAGAAGGGATTTACACTGCTCTAAGTGTTCTTTGTGTAATGGCATTCAGTATGCGCTGATCATGGTCCTAAACTGTATGAACATATAGGAATCTCTTTTAAGCACATAATGTGTTGTACCAAATCTTCCTCCAATCTGATCTATCAAGGTCAATTAATTTGCCATCTGTCTTGGTATTTTTAGATTTGGGGGGGTGTTAATAATTCTTGGTAAAGTTTTGAGGCAACATATGGTTTAGCTATTAAACTTGTTATTTTTTAATAAGACATGTCCCTTATTCTATAAAGAGTTTAAGAGAATATTTTTATATATGCTAATCATAATTACAAAATATTTGCTATACTGTAGTTCCAGTTTTAGTGGGTTGCCCTCAATACCGTTGCATACTTCAAGGCATAGTACCTGCTTTGTCTAGATTTTGTTTTATAAAATGTTGCTGTCAACCAAATGGTGTGCAGTGATTAACAAAAATGACTCTGCAGGTGGTGTACTTGGTTACCACAACCTGCTCTGTGTCACCCAGCCATTGCCTTAGCCTAAATTCTGAGACTATACATGTTATGGATGAAAAATAGGCAGGCATAACATTTGTCTTTGACTGCAGCCCATGAAGTTCTGAAAAAATGCCAGGTGCATGAATTTCAGTGGCACTTTAGAAGAAAGCAGGTATGAACATCTAGTGATTGAAGATGACAATTAAAAACAAATAACATTTTTAATTATTTTCAAGATCTATCTGACCAGGTACAACTGGGCATGATGAGTATCTGATTTGCCAAACTGCTTCTTGGCACAGTGGAACTGGAAGATCACTAAGTGGCTAGCTCTTCTAAGCAAGAACTTTCCTGTCAAGGCCATGTTGACTTAGTCTGCAAAGTTGTTAATAGTAGGATCAGCCTCTTGCATAGGCATAAAAAATGTTTTACTAATGACGCCATCTGTCCTGCTGTCACCAGCTCAATACTTTCCATAGTAGACTACAGCATAGTAATCTATGGCTCTGCATCTGACACTGTCCTCAACAGGATCAAAGTCTCTCTTAACAAAGCTTGCTAGCTTGTTCTTGGAGCCCATCGGCTTACCCACACCTGTGACCTTTACTAGCAAGCACACTGGTTGGATTTTAAAGATTGGCCAACATACCATACTTGCTTAATAATCAAGGAAATCTTCTCCTGCCATCCCTACCCCTCAATCCTTCATTTTCTGACTCCCACCCCCTCTCTGCATACTACCAGGAGCACCTTAAAAGGATTGTACCTGGTTCCTTTCTGTAAAACTGCCCTTGGTCAGCGTGTCTTTCCATACCAGACCCCCTACATATTGAACAGCCTGCCCCATGATATCCTGGCCGCTGACAAACTTGGCCCTTTTAAAACTAAACTTTGCCAGCACCTCCTCTCACCGAACCATTGCAACTGCCCATAATTGTTCCCACTCCACACTGTCTCTGCTCACTATTCACTTCTCACCTATTCTCTCTCTCCCTCATCCACTCACCCTCCTACTTGCCTTTTTCTGACTGCCTTTGTATTCTTCTGTCTCCCTGATGCATTTTATTTGCCCACTGATGGCACTTGATTATAAATATAATCTTCATGTATTTGAATTGCATTTCTATACTGTCTCTGTTAGTGGTTTATCCTTTCCTATGCATTGTATCTTGGTTCCTCAATCTATGTTTTGTAGTCATGTCATTTTGTATCACTGTATTGCTGTAGCTCAATGTTATTACCCTGTGTATACTTTTACAATGTCCTGTATTCTATGTATGACATGGAACCTCTGTAAAAGAGCCTCTGGCATAGAGGTATATTTGATATTTCAAATAAAATAAACTTAAAATAAAACTAAGAACACAATAAGATCAGATGAGAGACTCCAAAGGCCTCTTTTGATCAGTGTGTGGGCAGGTTTCCTACAGTGTCCTTCAAGTAATGTATGAACTTTTATGAAATTTTTTTTTTGACCAGCTATGATCCGTGATCCTCCAAGATCTACTGAAAAAGATCAATAAGAGCTTCAACTTTTTGATACTGTCAAGTATTATCATAGCAGCACCCAGAAAATGAGGTTCCCAACAGCAATCAATTTTCAATTTTTTTCAATAAAAAAACAAAAATTGCTAAAGAATCATGCATAGTAGGTAAGCATGGCCTGCAGAAAGGTTGGAAAACAATGGAGACATTTCACATGGGGATTTAAAAAAATGGATATAAACTTGTCTTCAGAATCTTTTCACTTTGATTAACTGCATGGGCTAATGTCTTTTGCTTCCTGATAAGATCTCCCTATTTCTTATTGCAAACTGTTAATTTGGGAAGCAGTTGTTACTGCTCCAATGTATGATTACCTTTAAAATGAACTAAATGGTTTAGCTCAGCACCAAAAGAAAGCAACTCCACATAGCCAAGATCTTTTCTGAACACGCCTACACATTGTTGTTCTAAATACTACCCAACGTTGCAGGGATTTGTGGGCCTCAAGCATAAGAAAGTTATACACATAGTTTTTTATTTAACCTTATTGACAAGTTGGCATCCTATGTTATAACATTCCATTGTTGCTGAATAAATTTGTAGCACTGAGCACCATAGTATCGTACAAATAACATTCTCTGGAGCATCTATTTTGCATCTGTTTTCACATCTTCAGTCTGTCTCTAGAGCACCTCTTTGTATCTCTGTGGATCACATCTTTGTATCTATGTGCCTCTGTTGCACCTGTCTGAGCATCTCTTTTCTTGCACTGACTCACACCTTTGTGCTCCCTGTCCTTGTGCTTCTAATAGACATTCAAAGTATGGGCAAAATGGAAAAGTCTGATCATTGGTTAAGCACAGCAGCATTTCAAGGCAACCAGTTTTCTACAGTGCTTTCACTGATGAAAAATGTTGCCACATTTACTTCATCTTTCTTAAACTGATTTTATTTACACAAAGCTCATGTGCTTCAGAAATAGTGACAGAGACAACCCCACAAGATGAAATGGATACCAGAACATCAGAGAACATTTTACATCAAGTAGATACATCAGAGAATTTAATTCAGAAAATTCTGTCAATATGATGAATGAAAATCTTTCCAGTATCAATAGAAGTCCACAAACAGACATACCGTAAGTGACTACATCTCAAGATAAAGTATTATAGATGATGAAAATTGCACTCAAATAAAACATCATAAGGCAGACATTAGTTACAAGTTTTCATCAAAAAGCTTTGTTGACAAGAGAAGAAAGGCTGGCAGTTCTCTGCGACAGTGTCAGCGTACATGTTTCCACAAGTTTGATTACATAGCATATTCAGTTAAAGATGATGGCTTGTACTGCTTAGCTTGTATCTTGTTTCCCACCCCAGGACAGACTGGCCATGCAAAACTTTTCATTGAGCAGCCATATTGCAACTGGAAGCATACCAAAGCAGATATTCTCAAACACTTGGACTTAGAATACCACAGGAAATCGGATGCTAAACTAACTGCATTTATCATCACAACTGAGAACTAAAGTCAAAGAGTGGACTTGCCATGCTCACATTCCACCCAACAACAGGATGCAAAAAACATAATTTTTTTAACATCCATCATCAAGTGTTTGGAGAATTGCGGGAGGCATGGTATCTCACTTTGTTGACACAGGGATGAGTCATCATCTGACTCTAACAGCAATCAAGGAAACTATAAAGCTTTAATTAATTTTTGTATTGACACTAGTGACAAAGAGCTACAAACCCACCTGGAAACATGCCAAAAAAACAAAACCTACATTTCCAAGACTGCCAAAATGAGCTGCTGAATTGCATGAAACATTATATTCAGCAGCAAATAGAAAAGGACATCAAGCAACAACTTTTGGGGCCATTTTATTCCATTCAAATTCCATACAGAAATCAGCAACTGGGAACAACTTGGAGTTGTGCTCAGATACTTGACAAATGGCCAGCCAGTAGAGACGTTTGTTGAATTCATTGCATTTGAATCAGTGACAGGGATGGATATATGCAACAAACTGCAATCATGTCTAAATAATTTGACTTTGGATCTCAAACACTTCAGAGCTCAAAGGTATGATGGTGCTGGAAACATGACAGGGGCACAAAAAGGGTGTGCTGCTCTATTCCAAAAAAACGGCACCATGGGCCATATATTATCACTGTGCTAGTCACCAGTTAAACCTTCTTGTTTCAAAAGCTTGTGAACTACTGGAAAAAACCTAGATGATGAGTGCTGTGAAGCAAGTTGGGAACTTCAAGTATTCTCCAAAACGCCAAAGGCATCTGGAGCAGTCACCTCAGCAGATGAACTCTGAAGTTCTAAGAATGGAGAACAACCTGTGGAGAAACAAAAAGTGAAGTTACTGTGTGAGACCAGATGGGTGCAGAGGCATACATCCTTTGAAGATTTTCACCACCTGTACAAAACTGTGCTTGACTGTCTTGACAACATGTCAACCAACAGAGAAAAACACTGGGCCCCAAATACTGTTTCTGAAGCACATGGACTATACAATTCCATCACAAAGCCCAGTTTCATTGTTGCTTTTCAATCAGCAAGACACTTGTTTGGCTTCACCAAGGCACTTAGCAAGTTGCTACAAGAATCTTCCCAGGACATAGGGTATGCTTATGAACAGGTTAAACCTGTGCTTCTTGAATGCCACTCAATTCATAAAAATCTTGACAAACAGTTCCAGATCCTATTTGAAGTGATGGTAGAAATGAGCAAACTGACCAGGAAGACTTACCCATTCCACGTCGCTGCAACTGCCAAACACAGAGGAACAATGTAGAGGGTGATACTCCAGAGGTTTGCTGGAGGAGGGCCATTTTTATTCCCTTTCTTGAGCACCTCATTTCAGAACTGTCCAGAAGGTTCACAGTTATGTCATGCATAGCTGTACAAGGCCTCTCCCTCAGCCCATCAAACCTTGGCAGCCTGACTCATGAAAAAGAAAATTAACTTAAAAGCTTCTTTGGTGATGACCTGCCTTCCCCACCAACCTTCTACCAGTAGATCAGATTATGGAAAAGAAAATGGGAATCCTTATCCTGCCGCACTTAAGGCTCATTACCTGCTGATTTAAAGGACACCTTTGCACAGACAAATACCCACGTTTCCCAACATAGCATTTATACTCAGTATTCTTTTGTTAAATCCAGTCAGACCTGCTGTAGTAGAAAGACCAAATTCATCCTTAAAGTTCATCAAGTCAGAACAGTGAACCACAATAGGACAGGTTTGCCTAAACAGCAAACTGTTGTTCTTTCTACATAGAGACATCCCAATAGACTACTGTGCAGTTATTGACTAATTTGCTAAAACACATTCAAGATACATGCTTTTCTTGAATTTGCTCAGTGAAATGTTGGATATTACGCAATAACCTTTTAAAAAATTAACACCATTCAGTTGAACTGCAATTCTGGCAGAACAGTGTATATACTTTGTTTTATGAAACATTGTATTCGTTCCATAAATAAGCTGAATTAATATAAATTGAAAACAACTGCTGTGTTCAGTTTTTTTTATAAGTTTCTCTGTTCATGTTCTTTTCAACTGAGCCCATATCCTAGTTTCTCTTCATCAAAGTCAAGTGACAAGCTGCCTCAGCAGGGATGGGAAGGAAGATGATGGACATGCCTGGCTGTTCTAGCAGAACAACCAGACATCTCCCTCAGAATTGATATATCCATGTGATGCAGCCATTACTGTTTTCAGCTGCTTTGTGATGGAAAAGAAACTAGGAGATTTTTCGAGGGGGTAGTCAACACTTTGCTCCTGAATCTGGGCGTAAAATGCACCAAAATGCACCATTTCACACATTGCATTTTCAAAATTTCATGGGGAGCATGCCCCCAGACCTCCCTAGAGAGGTTTGGTTTCCCTGTCCAACTGCACCCCCTTCTGTAAATTCCTGGATCCATCACTGTATAAGAAATGAAGTCAGAGAGTGTTTGCCCGTTAGACAGAGAGAAAGCAGTGGGACCTCAACTCAGTACAGCATGGTAACATTTAAATTATTAAGCTTTTTCCTGACCAATGAGTGGGTCACTGTGTTGTGGTGGTCAGGCTGATCATAATTCAGCTGAATGATGAGACCAAGAACCCCTCTAACATGTTAAAAAGATGCAAAAAAAAATCAGGTAAGACAATTGTATTGATTTAAACAAACTGCAGGCTTTAAAGCAGCTTTGGTGGAAGGGGGGTGGACACTGGTATGATAACTGTTTACTTTTGTTTGGTCACCCACCAGGTGCACCACTGTAAACTTAAAATAGAAATGAAGATAAATCTGATAATCTTTGGGCTGGATTCTGAAAGGGAGCCAAAAATTCCACACTTGTTGAAAAATGGTGTGCAACACTGCAGAAATACAAGTGCAGCATATTCTCAGTCAAAAGTTCCATAGTTGTGGATATTTGCAACAAAGGCAAGTTATGGAATTCTGCACCTGCAGAAAATGCACATGTGCAGATCTGCAGCTGTGTAAAAGGCTCAGTAGCCAGAAAAATAGATGATTCATATTAATTGGAGTAGACTGTCTTGCTGTAGATGCAGCAAAAAGCACTCACAGTGAGACCAGCAGCCAGTCCCACAACCGGGACCACAACAGTATCACCAGTACCAGCAGGACCATGCACCACAGTGGCATTCTGTACCTGTTGATTATGTCTCTCTCTGGGGTATTTTTGATGCCTGCTTCAGCAGCACACACCTCTGGCTGTTACCACCTCTGCCTCTACTGCCTTTGGGGCTCCTTTTGGGGCTGCACTGGGTCGTGTGGTTGTGGTTTGATGCCATTAAATGGAAATGTGTTCTATTTTTGTTGTAAAAACTGCTACTACTATACGGCCCAAAGGTTTGCTGTTGCTTGGTGCCTGAACCCCCACTATAGTTGTATCCTAATTGTCTGCACCCTGCTTCTTGATCAGGGTGAGTTATGCCTCACTCTCTGTGGTGCAGCATGTGTGCAACTTTTTTTCTGCAACTATGAAAAAATGGTGGCAGAGAGTAACCTTTAAAGGGATATGTCATACTTTTCAATTCCTTTTTTTTTTGTGCAGGGACTTCCGCAGCTGTGTTTTTTTTCTGCACTCTGCAGTGTATTTGTTCCACAGCTGCAGATGTTTTGTGTATATCACGCAGCAAACTTTCCCCTTTTTTTTGCCCTCCTCTGACTGCCTCCATTCTGTCTATGACCTTGTGTAGATGGGGTCTCCAGAACTGGATGCAGTACTCCAGATAGCGTTTCACCAATTGTCTGTACAGAGGGATAACAACTTCCTGTTTTCTACTGGTGATAGCTCTCTCTATGCATCCCAGTATCCCCCCAGCCCTCAGTACTGCCTTCTCACATTGCTTACCAACCTTAAGGTCAGCTGATATGATTACCCCCAGGTTCCTTTCCATTTTTGTTGTTGTTACTACCTCCCCCCTGCCCCCATTGTGTAATCTTCCGCAGGGTTTTTGTTTCCCAGGTGCATTATTTTGCACTTCTTTGCACTGAATTCAAGCTGCCATACTTCTGACCATTCCTCCATCCTTTCCATGCCTCCTTGTGTATCAACCCTGTTGCAGATCTTTGTGTCATCTGCAAAGAGGCATACTTTTCCTTCCAGTCCCTCTGCAAGGTCACTTATAAAGACATTAAAAAGGACTGGACCTAGTATGGAACCCCACGGTACCCCACTAGTAACCCCCCTTTCTTCAGAGTGGACTCCATTTACAATTACCTTCTGTGTCCTGTTGTCCAGCTAATGTTTTACCCAGGCTACCACCCTGGGAGCCACTTCCAGGCTGGTTAATTTGTTTATTAATCATTTGTGTGGGACTGTGTCAAATGGCTTGCTAAAGTCTACTGTAGGTAGGCCATGTCCACAGCCCCTTCCTGGACTACTACATGCAGATCCTTAGCTGTGGAAAAGGCTCAGAAGCCAGAGCAAGAGGTTATTCCTATTAACCGGAGTAGACAGTCTTGCCACACTGTAGATACAGCAGAAAGCACTCACAGTGAGACCAACAGCCAGTTCCACAACTGGGACCACAACAGCACCACCAGGACAGTGCACCAAAGTGGCATTATGTACCTGTTGGTTATGTCTCTCACTGGGGTGTTGTTTTTTTGCCTGCTTTAGTAGCACACACGTCTGGCTGTTACCACCTCTGCCTCTACTGTCTGTGGGGCTTCTTTTTGGGCTGCACTGAGTCATGTGTTTGTGATTTGATGCCTTCCAATGGAAATGTGTGCTGTTTTTTGTTGTAATAACTGACACTTCTATACAGCCCAAAGGATTGCTGTTGCTTAGTGCCTGACCCCACCACATAATTGTATCCCTATTTCTAGTACACAGCTTTTTGCTCAGAGTGAGTTATGCCTCACTCTCTGTGGTGCAGCATATGTGAACTTTCTTTTCGCAACTATGAAAAAATGGTGGCTGAGAGTAGTCCATAAAGGTATATGTTATACTTTTCAGTTGCTTTTTTCATGCAGGAACATCTACAGCTGTGTTTTTTTCTGCAGTCCGCAGTGTAATTTCTCTGCAGCTGCAGACTTTCTATGTATATCATGCAGCGCACTTACCAATTCTTTTCCACAACTGTACAGATTTTGGGGACTTGTGCATTTTTTTTCACCTTCAAAGTGTTTTCAGAATCCAGTCCTTTATGTATTGGCCAGGGTTGAGATTGTTAAATGTTTAATATTGAATTCCAAGTAGGAGAGTTGTGGCCTTCTCCTATCTGGTGAGATCCCCAATGACCATCTGTGAGCCCCTTATTGGCCAGAGCACACTATATAAGAAATCGAGCTGGAGAGTGTTTTTCCCCATAAGACAGAGATAAAGCAGGGACCTTGGCTCAGTATGGCATGGTAAAAATTAAAATATGAAGCTTTTTCCTGACTAATGAGTGGGTCACCTTGTTATGGTGGTCAGGCTGAGCATAATTCAGCTGAATGATCAGACCGAGAACCCCTCTAACATGTTAAAATAATGAAAAACATCAATTAAAAAAATTATTTTGAGCTGGGGGGGCACTGGTATTATATCTGTTTGCCTTTCTTTGGTCACACAACAGGTGCACCACTATAAACTTAAAAATATTAAGATAGATCTGATGAGAATCTTTATGTACTAGCCAGGGTTGAGCTTGCTAAACCTTTAATATACTGAATTGTAAGTAGGAGAGTTGTGGCCTTCTCCTAACTGGTGAGCTCTCCAATGATCATGTAAGAAATGGAGCCAGAGAGTGGTTTTCTCATAAGACAGAGAGAGAAAGCAGGGGCCTCAGCCTAGTATGGCATGGTAAAATGTAAAAAAATAAAGCTTTTTCCTGACCGATGAGTGGGTCACCTTGTTGTGGTGGTCAGACTGATCATAATTCAGCTCAATGATGAGGACCAAGAACTCCTCTAACATGTTAAAATGATGAAAAAATCAAGAAAGAAAATTGTATTGATTTGAACAGACTGCTGGCTTTAAAGCAGCTTGGGGAGTGGAGCACTTGTATTATAACTGTAAGCTTTTAAATGGTTCCATGTGATAATGGTGATCACAGAAAGGTGATTGCCATCAGGGTGAGTGTACACCACCAAAAATCAATTTCAGTGATGTACACTCCTGACGCACAGGCAAAGGGTGCCAGAGACTAGGATTTTTTTTTTTGTGGGAGCTGCACCTCCTGCACCCCCACACACCCCTACTAAAGGATTCTCAACTCTGGTGGGGGTGCAAAAGACAAAAACAAAATTCTCAGACCAACACCAAAAACAAGCCCATGCCCAGAACCGAAACCGGTACCCTCCCAAACCCTAGCCTGCCACCAACCCACCACACCACACAGCCAGCTCAGCAGTCCATCATCGCACTACACCCCACAAACCCTCCCTCCCCCCTTCCGCCCATTGCATGGCATGGTCCCTCACCCCCTGCACACATGTACATATACCGACATCCTGTCACTATATTTGCTGATCCCTCCCCCCCATCCAGTTGCCCTACCTGCCCAGTAGCCCTGTGCATAGGCTCCGTGATTGAGTTGCTCTTTTTGAAAATGCTCAATTGTGGTCACTATCATCACAGGCTATCTTTTAAACTAGCCAGTGGGGGAGGTGGAAGAAATCAGGAAGAATCAAAATGTTCTCCCTCCCCCACAGGAGGAAGCAGTTAGTAGGGAGAACCCTAATGACAGGAAATCACCAAAGGTACCTAAAATTGGAAAAGGTAGAATGGCAGAGAAAAGGAGAAATGGGAGTAAAGAGAGGAGTGGTAAAGAGAGAAGGCATGAGGATAAGAGGGAGCCATTAGAAGGGGAGGTAGCATAACTTGGAAGGCCATGTGCATGAATGATCATAAACTGGGAAATAAAATCCCAGACTTAGTGCTCTTGATGGCAGAGGCTGACCTGGACATTGTCACCATTACTAAAGCATGGTACAGTTGGAACCATGACTGGGATCTAGCCATACCAAGTTATACTTTATTCAGGAAAGACAGGGTAGTTAAAAAGGGAGGAGGAGTGGCTCTTTACATCAGGGAGGGTATGAGGGAATGCAGGGACAGATGGAGGCACCGTAGGTCACCCTAGAAGTGGTTAAAGGCACCGCTATTTGCACTGGAGTGATCTACAGACATCCAGTACAAGGGGAAAAGTTGGACAGGGTCCTACTGGAAGCCATCCATAAGATGGCAACTAAAGGGAAGGTGCTGCTGGTAGAGACTTCAGTTTTCTGGATGTTGATTGCAGCATCCCAGCTGCAGCCTTTGACAGGAGCAGGGACATCCTGGATGCCATGCAAGGAGCATGCCTGAGGCAGCTAGTGGCAAAGCACACAAGGGAGGGAGTGATACTGGATGTAGTACTCACCAACATGGACAGACATGCAGATGTCATGGTGGGTAACCATCTGTGGTCCAATGATCACTGTACAGTGTGGTTCAATGTAAGAACAGTGGCAGAGGCAAACCACACGAAAGTGAAGATCCTGAACTTCAGATGGGCCAACTTTGTAAAGATGAGGAAATGTCTCAAGAAAGCTTTGGGGGGGGGAGGATGGGTGTGTGTAGAGGAACAGTGGGCAAATCTAAAAGGAGCCATAGAGGAGGCAACAAACCTTTGCATTAAGCAATTATGAAAAAGCAAGAGGAAACAAAAAACACTATGGTTCTCAGATGAAGTGGCTGAGAAGGTAAGAGTAAAAAGGCTGGCATTCAGGAGGTACAAGGAAACACAGAGGGAGGAGGAGGACAGGGAAATGTATCTAGACAAAGGGGTATATAGAGAAAGCAGTCAGGAGTACAAAGGCTCAAACAGAGGAAAAAATAGCCCAGGCAGTAATGAAAGGGGACAAAAGATTCTTCAGGTATATTAGCGAAAGATCCCATCCCATTGATAGGACTGTAAGGCTAAAAGGGGAAGGAGACGAGTGTGTGGAGGGGGAACTGTAGAAAGCAGCAACCCTGAACAAATATTTTAGTTCAGTATTCACAGCAGAAGGGGAAGGTGTGTGACCTCAGTTAAGAGACAGGAGCATCGATGGAAGGGAGGTGGACACCAGTCCATTTATGGAGGAGGCAGTCCTGAAGGAACTTGAAAAACTGTGAGTGGACAAGGCAATGTGGCCAGATGTGATACATTCAAGAATATTAAAGGAGCTTAGAGAGGTGCTTGCAGCACCACTGACAGCCCTGTTCAACAAATTGTTGGAAACTGGAGTGGTTTCAGAGGACTGGAGGAGGGTAGATGTAATCCCTCTCAACAACAGTTGGAGCAGAGAGGAGGCTGGCAGTTACAGACCAATCAGCCTGACCTCGGTGGTGGAAAAATTAATGGAATCACTGCTAACAGGAAGGACTGTGATATATCCTGAATCCAGCAGATCACAGGATCCTAGCCAGCATGGATTCATAGCGGGAAGGTCATGTCAAGCAAATCTGATAGATTTCTTTGACTGAGTGACCACAGAATTAGATCAGGGAGGGATGGTGGATGTGGCCTACCTGGATTCCAGCAAGGCCATTGACATTGTTCCACATAAGAGGCTTGTAAACAAGCTGGGCAGCCTGGGAGTGGGTCCCAAAGTGGTATACTGGGTCAGAAATTGCTGGGATAGAACACAGCAGAGCCAGTACTTGGATGTAATGGGCCCTAGTGCAAAACTGTGAAGTAGGCTCTCCATCCCCACCCCCCAAAAAAAAAATTATTTTCCATTTTCTGAACTTAAAGGTGTACACGGCAGGCTTTCACTGATGCAAATTTTTCAATCACATCAACAAAGTTTACTTTTCTTGTAAGTCCATTTTCAATTGACAGTACAGCCAATGCAGGCAATCTCTCCTGTGACATTGTTGAGTGCAGGTAATTCTTTATCAAAGACAGTTTACTGACAGATCGCGCATCACTGGCAACTGTAATTGTAATTGTAAGCAGCACTTGCAGGCCAGTTTGGATGTTGGGAAATCCTCTGCTCAGGTCTTTCTGCACCAGGTACTTTAACACTTCAAATGGTGAGTTCATATAATCAGGTAAGAGATGAGCCAGCAAGGTTATTTCTCTGGACATGTCTGAACCATCTATGTTGCCAAGAAATTGGGCCAGTGCACTGCACGCTACTTGTAGGTTTCGTCACTTCCAGATGCTTTTATGTGGAACAGAAAGTGATTGAAAGTCATGCAAAAATTGGAAGCATTCCTCAATTTTCACCAGCACTGTGTCCAATAGGCAATTAAAAAAATTTACTTTAAAGCTTTCAACCAGTTAAAGGTTTGGCCTCAGCAAGCTCTCTGGCATGCATTTTTGATGCCAGGTGTGTTTTTCTGGAAAAGTTGGTCCAATGTCCAGCATTTGGGCTAGCACCTTTGCTCCCTCTAATACTCTACTGAAGTCTTGTCTTTGATAATCAGACAGTTATTCCTTGATTTCCAAAACCACATCAGTGGCATTTGACAGGTTTAAGGTGGGTGACTGTAAAAATCCCTGTCACACAATTGATGGCGCTAAGCACATCTTTCCACACAAGTAAACATACAATAAATTAAAAGAATTCCAGTGTTTTCACAAGGCCTGTGATTTCAGACAGCATCTCACTGTCACAGTTGCCACTTTCTGATATTTCAGGCAAAGCATTCAACAACTCGGGCAGTTATACACAGACTGCCTTTGCAACTTTAGCGTGAGCACTGCAGCGGGTCTCTGAAAGTGGCTTGAGTGTATGTTGTTTCATGTGCTTAGCGAGGATGTTCCAATGTTTGGTTGACCCAAAAAGGATTCTGTAAAGATGCTGCAATACTCCAAAGAAATTCTTTGCTTCCAAGGATGATTCAGCAGCATGTTCCAACACCAGATTCCAGTTATGAGGACACGAGGCACATACACTGTATGCTCATTCACCTGTCATATTCTCACTTGAACTCCTCGATGGACAGCTCTCATGTTAGCCCTCTTGTCATAACACTGGTCCCTGCAGTCTTCAATTTTTATTCCAAGTTCATTGTCAATTTAGCAATAATTCAGCCAAAGCCTCTCCTGCTGTATTTTCAACATGGAGAAACTCCAGAAAGCTCTCCTGCACTCAGCTTGGCCTCCATTGATTGCAACATAATGAAGCATTACTGATAATTATTACTTTTGAGAAATATCCGGAGTGCAATCCATTAGCACACTGTAGTACCAAGCGTTCTGTATTTTGGCCTGCATCTTGCTAGTCATGGCCTCAGCTAACATCTGCAAAAATTCATTCTGACTATCCTTGCTTAAATAATGAACATTGGTTCCTCGCCGAACACATTGCAAATGATCAGCCATGACAGGATCATACTTGGACAACAGTTCTACCAATTTCAAAAAATTCCCATTGTTGTCCATGTACACATGGTCTTCTGAGCAATGGAAGGTGAAGTTTTGTCCTGCTAAATATTAAACACAGTCCAAAATTCTACAAAGCACAGCATGCCATTATTCCTTTTCATTATCTAGCTTTTCTTGCAAACTTCTGTCTATTGTAGTCCAGTTCTGTAACGCTAGTTCTAGATGTTTCCACTTATAGAAATTCTCTATGTGTGATGGGTATGCATCATGCAGAGTCAGCTTCTGTGATAACTTTTGCCAGTTGGAGAAGCCTTGTGTAAACACTCCACAATCTTCACCAAAAAACTTACAACAGAAACAAAATACAGAGTCTGCAGACTTGGAATAAACTAACCAAGGCCTATGAATCTTTCTGGATTCTACTTTATGCTCACAGGCCATGATTCACAAATGCCTACGCTCTGCACAAGGGTAGCACATAGACATTTTGATGACCGAATGTCACAATGCAGTGCCCTGCGCACCCCCTGTGGCATTCACCAATGGGCGTGCTAGTGCCCTGCAAACTGGATCCCTGGCTGGCTGAAGAGTGCTGTGCCAGGGATGGGATGGAGGCATGTCAGATGGTGCCTGCACTCTGTGCCAATCACTAAGGCATAGAGTGTCAGGCACAGGGGGTGCAACATATGCTGGTGAGTACAAGGAGTATCCATTGTGCACACCCCACAGATGGCACCCACTGGCTTGTGGAACCAAGAGGTCACTCCCCGATGGAGCCCCAGCCCACTGGGCCGATGGGGAAGGGGGTGAGCCAGTCAGGCATGTGCCCTGCTGAGTCCAACAGTCAGTTCCACTCCTACCTGCACACCCCTTCTTCTATGGCACAAGGGATCCTCTCATGGACCCAGGACTGGCAACCCATTGGATGCCTGCCTGGGTCCACAGCTCTGCACCAATCCGTCCCCATGAACCTGCATGCCGGAGGGGGGGGGGACTGCGGACAGGTGGCCAGAGATAGTGAATTCCTACCAATGCACACCTGTCCACAAGTGCAGAGCCATGCAGGTGGGGTACGCAGGTTTGGCCCTTGAAACCCACCCATTAGAGAATCATGGCCAATGTTTGCAGAAGTAAAATGATGACCAGCAGTTTTCAGGAATTTGATGTCTGTTTCCTTCAGCTGCAGGGGTTTATGCTTCACAATTTCAACTCTAAGTTCTGAAGAAATTTCAGGCCAAGTAGCTGGGTAATAAAAGTTGCACATTAATAGTGGTAGACGAGGTTCAAAGTTTATGTTGCAACATGATTCTTCAATACCTTCTTGTATTTGTTCTTGCTGTACATGTTTTCCAGAGTCTGTGTCCAATTCATGCTCCCCCTCCACTGCCTTGACTGCTGTCACTGCTGTTGCTGTTTCATGCGAGGAGGTTGATGGTTGCCCACTTGTAGTACTTCCTCCAGTGGCTGATAACACTGTTGTTGTTGCTGGACAACTTAACAATTTACAGTATACTTTTTTAGCATTTTCTGCTTCTTTCTGAGTTAGCTGTAGCTATCTTTTTTGTTCTTTACATTTTGCACAACCCAACTTGCACTTTGGTAGCAGTACTAGCAGATTCAATGACATATTGTCAATTTTTGTTCCTTTTTTTTTGTTGTTTGTTTTGTGAAGCCACTTGGCACTTACTCAAAGTCTGTAAGCCACTAGCCACATATGCTTTAGGGTCCCTGTTCACATCCCCAGGTCATCGCTCTTCTTTCTTTCCCATCCTTTGTTCCTTTTGGTTTTTTTGTTTTTGTTAAAGAGGGATACTCTCCAAAAGAGATACATTGTAGAATTAGAAAAAGCATACCCCCAATAAATCTCATACCAAAAATTAGGTTTCTATGTTACTTCATTTTAAAGTCATGAGTTATTTTGTAACCCTGATTTCACTACTTTTCCAAAAAAGCCAGTTTCAGTGAAGAACCACTGACGATGTCATTTCATAAACTCACACACTAGTCCTCCCTGTCAGCAAACGTATTGGACCTGCTTCTCCAATGTTTAAGACACTATAGCTATAGTAATCCTTTAAAAAAAACTGACATTGTGTTGGCTGCAGTGCTTGCCTTTCCAGAATGTTCAGATGCATGGCACTGTACTTTAGAACATGTCAGAAGGTGGTTTTGGAATGCAGCACTGAACCAAGGAATAGAATGTCAAGGTGGTGCACAATTTTATAATGTTGGGGGGGCACGCAATCTCAGAATATGACAGGGATGTACAATCTCAAAATGTGGTGGGACAATCAGTCTCAGAATGCGACGAGGGCACACATCGAGGAATTTGGTGGGGACAGGCAGTTTCGGAATATAATGGGGATGCACACTGTCGGAATGTGACAGGCCACCCTATTCTGAAAATGATTGTCCCTGCCACATTCCAGAATTGTACACACCCATCATATTTCAAAATTGTGCCACAGTTCCCTACCACATTCCAACATTATGCATCACAGCCACATTCTAAAATTATGCATCCCTGTTACATTATGAAATTGCACATCCTTTCCCCATTTCCAAATTGCACATCCCTGCCATATTCTGAAATGGTGTATCCCTGCCAAATTCCATAAGTGCACATCCCCACCAAGTTGTGTTTTAATGCCACATTCCAAAATTGTCACTACCACATTCCCAAATTGTGCATCACTCCACATTCTGAAATTATGCTTCACCACCACATTCCAAAATTGAGCATCACCACCACATTCTGAAATTGAACGTCACTGCAACATTCTGAAAATGTTTGTCACTGCCACATTTTGAAGCTATGTGTCACTGCCACATTAAGAAACTGTGCATCCCTGTCACATTCCGAACCTGTGCATCACCACTGCATTCTGAAATTATCCAGCATTGCCATATTCCGATACTGTGTATCACCACCGCATTCTGAAACTGTGCATCACCACTGCATTCCTAAATAATGCATTCTGAAATTGTGCATCACTGCCACATTCTGAAATTATGCATCACCGCTGCATTCCAAACTTGTACATCACCACTGCATTCCAAACCGGTGCATCTCCACTGCATTCCAAACATGTGCATCACCACTGCATTACAAAATTGTGCATCACCACCATATTCCAAACCTGTGCATCACCACTGCATTCCGAAGTTGTGTGTTACCGCCACATTCCAAAATTGTGCATTGCCACTGCATTCCAAAATTGTGTGTCATCACTGCATTCCAAACCTGTACATCACTGCCACATTCCAAACTTGTACATCACCGCTCCATTCCAAACCTGTGTATCACTGCCGTATTCCAAAATTGTGCATCACCAGTATATTTCAAAATTGTTCATCAACGCATTCTGAAATGGTGTGTCACTACCACATTCCGAAATTGTGTGTCACTGCTACATTCCAAAACTGTGCATCACCACCACATTCTGAAATTGTGTGTTACTGCTACATTCCAAAATTGTGCATCACTGTCACATTCTGAAATTGTGCGTCACTACCACTTTGTGAAATTAGCTACTTTCTGAGACTGTGTCATTGCTGCATTCCACAATTGCAATTGTGGAAGGCAACCTGGTGACATTTCAAAACCTCATACTTGCAGTATTTTAAAAACTGCACACAATTTTGTCATTCTAAAGCCATGTTTGCCATTGCATTGCAACCCCCATCACACTCTGAAGTACTGTACCTTGCATCTACACATTATGGAAGTGCATGTGCTGACCCCCTCAGTTTTCCTTTTTCAGATGTTTACTACACCTGCAGTTTTAAGTATCTTAGGAGAAATAAGTCATATAAGGTAGCGTGCAGGGAGGACTAAGTTGTGAGTTCAGGAGATGGCATCAGCAGCAGCTCTTCACTGAAACTAGCTTTTTTGAACAGATAGTGAATTAAGGGCTGCAAAATGACTTGTAACTTCTAAATAAAGTAACTTACAGATTTGATTTTTGACATGAGGCTGATTGAGGATATGCTGATCCAAAGTTCTGAATTTACTGATGCCAAAAATTTTGGGTTAGTCCCTCTTTAAGCCACCACTAGCCACATAATCAGAGAGTCAGTAATAAGCCACTAGCCAATTAGGCTTTAGAGTCTCAGTTCAGACCCCACTTCCTTCTTTCTTTCCCCTTCTTTGTTCTTTTTAATTTTTTTAAGCCACTTACTCAGAGTCTGCAAGCCACATTAGCTGCATAGTCTTTAGAGTCTCGGAGTCAGAAATAAGCCAGTAGCCACAAGCCACTTAGGCTTTGTCTGAGTTCAGACCCCCTCTCCCTTCTTTCCTTCCCCTCTCTTGTTCCTTTTTGTTGTTTTTTTAAGTCACTTACACAAAGGCCAGAAGCCACACAAGCCACTTAGGCTTTATGTCTCACTAGAGTAATAAGCCATTAGCCACAAGCCACTTAGGATTTGTCTCAGTTCAGACCCCTCTCTCTTCTTTCTTTTCCCTTCCTTGTTGTTTTTTTTAAGCCACTTACACAGAGTCCATAAGCCACACTAGCCACTTAGGCTTTATACTGTAGTCTCACTAGAGTCAGTAATAAGCCAGTAGCCACAAGCACTATCTTTTGTTCCTTTTTGCTTTTTGTTTTTAAGCCACTTACACAGAGCCCGTAAGCCACACTAGCCACTTAGGCTTTAAAGTCTAACTAGAGTCATAAGCTAGTAGCCTCAAGCCACTTAGGCTTTGTCTCAGCTCAGACCCCCCCTCCTTTCTTTCTTCCACTCCTTTGTTCCTTTATTGCATTTTCAAGCCACTCCTACTAAGAGTCCATAAGCCCTACTAGCCACTTAGGCAGGGCTTCAGAGTCTCAGCTCTCAGACTCCCTCTCAAATGATTGTCCTTATTTCTTCTTACCCCTTCTTTTTTGCCTTTTTTTTTGCAGTTTTTGTTTTGTTAAGCCTTAGACACTTTCAGAGGAGAGATTCAGTATATTAAAGACACTAGCCACTTAGGCTTCACAGTATTATGGTCTCAGCTCATACCCCTCCAGCCAGCAGAAAATTCACTTCACTTTCACTGTAATGTCTTATGTTGTTCTTGATTTATATTTTTTTAATGAATAAAATATTTATTTTAACTCAAGTTCAATATAGGATGGCTGCAGAAAAATAAATGCAATGCAACAAGAATCTGTTATTTTGCCAAATCAGATTTGCATATTGCTTCAAGACAAACATACATGTATGTATGCATACATCTATACGATTCAATCAGAGAGCACCTTTTTTCTTTCCAGCTCACCAGTGATCAGATCAGTGAGTGCAGCACTCAAGTTTTTGTTCAAATCAAATGAACATGAAAAAAAATCTGCTTGCTGCTTGCTTGAACTAAAAAACACATGACTGACACATTTTCTTCCCTTCCCCATTCCCCATCCCTCAGCCAGGCTGGTGGCGATCTCTTCCCCTTCCTTCCTTCCTCCCTCCCTCTCCCTTCCTGACCAGCACTATTAGTGTTTCCTTGTTTTCTTTCCTGTTCCCTTAAACTTTAGTGCTTTTTGTTTTGCCGCAACAAGGAAGACAGAGACTTTACTTAACAAACAAAACACACACTGTTTATTTTTCAATTTGTTGCCCCAAGAGACTGAAATGAGACAGTGCATTACAGGAGCAAAGGCACTGCTTGTCTGACTGACCGACTTCTGCTCCTGCGAGGCTTTGGCTTACCCCCAGTTCCGACCCAGCTCACCAACTAGCAGCTGATCAGGTGACTGTCAGCAATTGGCACAAGTGCTGTGGCATCACTTGCCCCATCTTGAGTCACAGGGGGATCTGTCAGCCTATGACATTGGGATGGTCAGAAGGGATGGACTTGAAGCAGTAGCTGGTAGAAGCCAGAGGAGAAAGCCACTCATGTGACCCACGGGTGGCACAGCATGCCAGACAGAGTGACAGCAGCTGGGAGGAGAAGCCAGTAAGACAGACACTCAGAGAGACAGACAGACTCCATCAGCCAGGTATAAGGCCGAGCAGCCAAGTGTGCACACGTGCCGTGACCCATGTCATTCCTGACAGTAGTGCACATATTTAAAGGGTAGAGCACACTGGTGCAGGAATTAGAAGAATGGATAGTAACGGACTCGGGGGCCCCCATGCACTCTGGGCCCAGGTGCAGTTGTATCCTTTACACCTTCCCCCAGATGCCGCACTGGAACTCAGAGGGTGGTGGTAGACGGAGTTCATCCCAAGGAGAGAAGGGTAACCAGCAGGGTGTCACAAGGATCAGTTCTGGGGCCAGTCCTCTTTAATGTCTTCATAAGTGACATTGCAGAGGGGCTGGATAGGAAGGTATGCCTCTAGGCCAGGGGTTCTCAAATGGTGAGGCGCGCCTCCCTGGGGAGGCGCGAGCTGCTTCCAGGGGAGGCGCAGAGGCTTGGCTGAAATACATGCTGAAAGCATGCAGCCAAACTGAAAATGGTGCCTCTGTGATGCTGGAGTGGACTGTCACTAAAGTAGACGTACATCCCCCATCCAATCTTTAACATCAACCCCTCTCTCCCCTACCTTTGTCTTGAATCCCAGGCAAGAGGACTTGATGAGGTGCTAACAGCACCTTGATGAGAGGCGCCAACTTCTTTGTGCCAGTGCCAGGAGAAACACGAGTAAAGGCATCGGAACTAGAGGGGCTAGGAGGGTATCACAAGCCTACTAATAGAGAGGCAGGAGTTTGTCTGTACCGGACCTATGAGGAGCACGCAAATAGCAGCCAATGAGAAGGGAGGTGAATGCAGCCAATCGTATGCCACCAATTTCCAGCCAATGGCTGGCAGACTTCTTCGGCCAATCAGCTGCCGCTTACCCTGTGCTGCCAAACAGTTCCGGCAATAAAGCAGCGTGCCCAGTATGCTTTTTTTCTCCATCTCCTGAAAATCTGCTGAATGGGAAGATCTGCGCCGAAATTCGAACCTGGGACCCGCTGCCTCAAGCCACTGCTCGAGTCGCCAACTCCGATCGTCATGCATTCGTTTTAAAACTCCGTTCACGTTGATCTCTTTTAAGCTGCCACCTGGAGCGTAGAACTGCACTCTCTTACAAAGTCATCTGTTGCTGAAGGGGCTGGTAAGGATTGGATTTTTTTTGTTTTTGCTGAAGGGGCTGGTAAACTCAGGGTTTTTGCTGCAGGGGCTGGGGGGCTGCAAGGCTGGTGTTTTAATATACTTCTTAAAAATATATTTATTTCATCCCCCCCCCACACTGAGGGTCTGTAAGGTTGGGTCTTTAATGTGCCGCAAAAAAAGTTCATTTGACCCCCCCCATGGAGGGACTGCAAGGATGGAGTTCTAAGGAAGTGTCTGTAAGGTTGGGGGTTTTATCTGCTGCTAAAAAAATGTTCTTGCCCTCCACTCATCTTGGAGGGGTTCTAAGGAAGGAGCTGTACAGTTGGTTTTTTTATATGCTGCTAAAAAAATGTTCTTGCCCCCATCTTGGAGGGGTTCTATCTGCTGCAGTGAAAATGGGATTCCAAATGCAGGCTCTGACCCTCTCAGCCAGCAGGTTCCGTGAATATTGTTACTGGAAACAGGGGAGTGTACACAGACAGAGCTGACTATTTCAAAGGAAGGATTGCTTCTGGTTCATTTTCTATGTCTGATTTATTTGTATTTATGGGAGGGGGTATGGTTGAAATGCCACAAAAGGAAGTCTTGTGGTGATTGGGGGTGTGCTACAATGATGGTCCTGCGTCTTGGGGGTAGGGGCTGTGGGGACATTTGGATGCTTCTGTTTTGTGGGAAGATGCACAGTTGTTTATGCTACTGTTTTTGAAGTGATGGACCTGGTGGTTTTGCTTGGAGGGGGTGTTATATAATCATGGTTTTGACTGTTTTCTGAGTGAAGGTTCTGTGGGTGTAGCTTGGGGGCATACATATGATAGTTCTCTGGTACTAAAATGGTGCCCATTTTTGGGGGTGGGCTGCTGGTGTACCTTGGACATGAGGGGCTTCTTCAGGTCTTAAGAAATGCCCCCTACAATCCAAATGAGACCCTTTGCTACAAAAGCATAATTTTCCTTTCTTGTGTGCTGTGGGTATCATATGATGCAGTGTTTTTTTTTTTGTTTTTTTTTTTGTTCATTTTTGTGAGTGAAGGTTCTGCGGGTGTAGCTTGGGGGCATATATATGATAGTTCTCTGGTACTAAAATGGTGCCCTTTTTCCGGGGTGGGCTGCTGGTGTACCTTGGACATGAGGGGCTTCAGGTCTTAAGGAATGCCCCCTCCAACCCAAACGAGACCCTTTGCACAAAAGCATAATTTTCCTTTCTTGTGTGCTGTGGGTATCAAATGGTGCTGGGTTTTTTTTTTTGTTGTTCGTTCTTGGGAGTGAAGGGTCTGCTGGTGTAGCTTGGGGGGGTGAGAGGCTTCTTCAGGTTTTCAGGAGGGCCCCCCCCCCAAACCCATCCAAGACCCTTCACTGCAAAAGCATTATTTGCCTTACCTATGTATGCTGTGAGGTTCAAATTGTGTGTTGGAATCTTGTGCCTGCATATTTGGGTGGGTTGGGAGGCTTTGGAGTGAAGATCCCACAAGAATACACCACTGACATACTGGAACTAACTGATAAGAAAATCATGGTAAGTATGAAGGAATTTCTACTACGCTTCCCCCCTGCCCCCCAACCCCCAGTGTCTTGCCTGTGTGGTGGACAGTGTGGAATGAAGGCTGTGCTCATGGCTTACCTTTACATGGGGTGCATCAGCCCAAAATAGGCTCGGTGAAGGAGTGGGGGTCTTTTGGTATTCACAGCAGGTCCACGCTGTGAAGTCACCCAGCTACGACGTTGAGGTAGACCGCCCATCAGCTGGGTCCCTACTCTAAAGTTTAACTACATCTGCCTCAGAGCACTCAAGAGCACTGACGAGCACACAAGTCACATCAGCATGACCTTGAATCCAAGCCACCCATTTCCCAAGGCACTTTGCATAAGATGTGCTAGTATTGGCTGAGGTACACAGCAACCATTTTGTCACTACATGAGTGTTCTGTGCACTTAAAATGAGACATTGAACTAACTGCACAGTACATTATCTCTCTGAGTGGCACCTTTTGCTTAAGACCAGGGCACAAGCTGAGGGGGGTTTCCATGTTGAGGTCAGTGAAGGTGCATGGAATCTGTGGGGTGGTGTGCTGGCCTGGTCTAAGCTGGAGGAGGGCTGCAGTGAAGCACAGGACTACCTAGCTTGGGAATTGTGAGTGGCGTAGTGATGGCTTGGCATGTGAAAGTGACAAATGGGAATGTTTGAACCATAGAAACATAGAATTTGATGGCAGATAAGGACTGCTTGGCCCACCTAGTCTGCCCATTTCCCTACCTAATGGATAAGTTGCAGGTCCTAGTTAACCAACAGCCTACTTACTCCTACCCCCCACTACAATTGCCTTGTGTCTGTCCCATGCATTCTTGAATTCCTCCACTGTTTTTGACTCCACAACCTCCTCAGGAAGGCTGTTCCATGCATCCACAACCCTCTGTGAAAAATACTTCCTCCCATTACCTCTGAGCTGTTCCTCCTCTATCTTCAAATTGTGTCCCCTTGTTCTTGCAAATCTCTTTTTCTGAAAGATGCTACCCCCTTGGACTTTGTTGATTCCCATGAGGCACTTGAAAGTTTCTATAATGTCTCTCCTCTCCTTTCTTTCCTCTAGGCTATACATATTATGCTCCTTCAGTCTTTCTTCATATGTCTTCTGGTGCAGACTCTGCACCATTTTGGTTGCCCTCCTCTGGACAGCCTCCACCATTCTGATCTGGTCCTGCCAGAGCTTTATTGGGCTGGCTGATTGCAGATTACAAAGTGCTGCTGCGGAGCTGCAGTCATGCACTCCTGATCTGGTCCTACTGGGGCTCTGTTGGGAGGGACATTACAAGGTGATGCAAAGCAACAATCTTGTTTTGGTCCTGCCAGAGCTGCTACTGGCAATTGCTTGATTTATTTTAAAATGGATGCGACTGCTCAGTCTTGATATGCCGATATTGCTTTCTTCTGTCTTCTTCTTTCTTCAAAATGTGCTTCAATTAATGGTGTTCTTCTTGTCAGTGTGCCTCAGTTGGTGGTATATCTGCCTATGGACCAGAGGGTCGTGGGTTCTCGTCCCACACCAGGACTGGACTCATGCCAAAAACACTGGAATCCAAGTGCTGTATTGGGGGGGTGCAGTACTGCTGGGGGTGCCGCCCTTTGGATGAGATGTCAAACTGAGCTCTTATTCTACCCATCCTGGTGGGTGTCCAGGTGAAAGTAAAAGAAACCAAGGCACTCTTCGCAAAGAGTAGGGAATAGTTCAGTATTCCCCTTGTTTACCATAAAATAGGTTCATGCAATTGTCCAGGCTGTGTGTGGTTGTTGTGCAATTTGGTCACCCCTTCAAATTCAGTCACTTTACTACCACTCTACCATTGCTTCTTCAGTGCTTTGGGATGCACTGTGTTTGAAAAGTGCTATGTTCCTGTTCTTCTTGGCAGGTATTGTGTCTGTAGCAGTTGTACTGTAACTATAGCAGCACTGGTGGAACATTTGGGCATGCCCAGGATGGTCTGGCCGCAGACTGGCTTAATTGATGTAAACTTCTCATCAATATGAATTTCCTGTTGCATTGTAGACCAAGAATGGATCGCTTTCTGGTGACTGGAAGGAAGCGCGTGCATGAGGAGGTGGAACCTGTTGGGCAGAGAGAACCTCAAGCAAGACGCAAGGCCAGAAGATATGATGAGGACTATCTAAAACTAGGATTCACCTGGATAGGGACCAGTGACGCACCATGACCCCAGTGCGTTGTGTGTGCTGAGGTTCTGGCACAAGACAGTATGCGTCCCTGCAAGCTGTGGCGCCATCTGGAAACGAAGCACCCCAGCTTACTTTCAAAACCAGTGGAGTTCTTCAAGAGAAAACTGAGTGATCTGCGAGGGCAAAAAAGTTGTGGAGCATCATGGGACTGTACTGAAAGCTGTTGAGCGTCGTACCTTTGTCTCTAAAATTGCCAAAGCTGGGAAGCCACACAATATTGGAAAGAGCTGCTAATTCCTGCTGCAAAGGAAATGTGTGCAGTGATGCCTGGGGAGAAAGCAGCTGCACAACTGGATGCAATCCCTCTTTCAAATGACACAGTTTGCCGCCGTATTGTGGAGATGTCTGCAGATGTGAAGAGGCAGATCATAGATTCTATTCGTCAGAGCCCATTCTTCTCTCTGCAGATTGACGAGTCCACGGATATAGCAGATACTGCACAGCTTCTGGTGTATGCTCGGTATGCCACAGACACACATCTTCAGGAGGAGTTTCTGTTCTGCCATTCACTTCCTGCAAGAGCAACTGGGGAAGAGCTGTTTCACCTGCTGAATGCTTTCATTGAGAATGAAGGCCTCGACTGGAGTCGCTGTGTTGGTATTTGCAGTGATGGAGCTCGCTCAATGACTGGAAGACACAGTGGGATGGTGACAAGGGTACAAGCAGTGGCTCCCAATGCTGTATGGAACCACTGCATGATTCACAGGGAAGCTCTGACAGCCAAGAAGATGCCAGCTGAGCTCCACAAATTCTTGGCTGATGCAGTGAAATCCGTAAACTTTATCAAGGCACGTCCAGTGAATTCCAGACTGTTTGCAGTACTGTGTGACGACATGGGAGCAAAACACACACAGTTACTCTTGCACACTGAGGTCCGTTGGTTGTCCCGGGGTAAAGTGCTGACCCGCCTCTATGAGCTGCATGATGAAGTTCGCATATTTCTTGCTGACTGTAACTCTCCACTTGTGGAACATTTTCACAGTCCACAGTGGCTTGCTTTGCTCGCATACTTGGCAGATGTCTTTGAGAGACTGAACACACTTAATCTGTCACTTCAAGGATGGGATGCCAGTGTTTTCACAGTCAGGGGCAAGATTAAGGCATTTGGTTCCAAGCTCGAACTTTGGTCCACACGAGTGCAGCAAGGATCAGTTGCCACATTTCCAACCTTGGAGGATTTTCTTCAGGAACATGAACTTTCAGTCGACTGTGTCAAAGCAATAATTACAGAACATTTATGTGGGTTGCAAGGCAAGCTACAAGACTACTTCCCTGAACATGGCAGACAGGACAGGGACCAGTGGGTCAGGAATCCTTTCATTTTCAGGCCAAGTTCTGCAGACTCCTTATCACCAGGAGAACAGGAGAGCCTCATTGATCTGGCCACAGACCCAACTCTGCAGGTTTTTTTTGCACAAAAGCCCCTTGCAAACTTTTGGCTGTCAGTTGGACAAGAGTTTCCAGCACTAAAAAACCGAGCTCTTGCTGTTCTTATGCCTTTTGCCTCAACATATTTGTGCGAATCTGGATTTTCAGCACTGACAGCAATAAAAACGAAATATTGGGCCCGTCTTAAAGTCGAAGATGACTTGCGCCTCTATCCTTCAAATGTCAGACCAAGAATACAGCAGCTAACTGCACGGAAACAGGTTCACAGACTGCCCTTTTAACAGACTGGCACCGGACTAATTATTTAAGAGGCAGCATGATTCACAATGTATTTTCCATACTTTTTTAATACACTGTAACAATAAACACACATTTTTTAATTTTTAAAAGTGGCTGTGTGTGCTTTTATGTGTTATTCATTATTACAGGTATCTGGCAAATGCACAGTGGTAACCATGCAAAAGTTGCCCAGAAATCTGATTTAGTGCATATGGTGCGGTGCGCTAATGGGCAGTTCTTACACAATTACCGAAGTATGCAAATATGTATGTAAATGAGGTCACGACACATGGGGAGGCCTGACATTTTTTCAGGACCAGTAGGGGAGGCTCACCATGGCAAGGTCTGAGAATCCTTGCTCTAGGCAGACGGCACTAAGATCTTCAACAGGGTTGACACTCCATCGGGGGGGTGGAAAAAATGAGGAGTGACCTAAGCAGGCTTGAGGAGTGGTCAAGAGTGCTGCAGCTAAGATTCAATGCAAAAGCGTGTAAAATCATGCATTTTGGGGCACAGAAACCCAGGGTAGGAGCACATGATTGGTGGGAGTACTGATGACCACCAAACAGGAAAGTGACCTGGGGGGCAATCATAACTGATAACCTAAAGGTGACCTAGCATTGTGAAAAGGCTGTGAAGAGAGCCAGTGGGATGCTGGGGTACATAGGGAGAGGTATCACTAGCAGAAACAAGAAGGTGGTGATACCACTGTACAAATTATTGGTGACACCCTATCTGGAGTACTGTGTCCAGTTCTGGAGGCTACATCTCTGGAAGGACATAGAGTAGAGGCAGGTCAGAGAAAGGCAACAGAATTGGCACAGGGTCTGCACCAAAAGTCATAAGGAGAGACTAGAGGATCTCAATATGTATACCCTGGAAGAGAGGAGAGAAAGGGGAGCTATGATAGAGACCTTCAAATAACTCAAGGGTATAAATAAGGTACAAGAAGGTAGCATCTTTCAGAAAAAAAGATGTTCAAGAACAAGGAGTCATGATATGAGGCTGGAGGGGGGTAGACTCAGGGGTAACGTGAGTAAGTATTTTTTTACAAAAAGGATGGTGAATGCATGAAACATCCTCTCAGTAGAGGCTGTGGGGCCAAAAACAGCAGGGGAATTCAATAATACATGGGATAGGCACATGGGAACCCTAGCAATAGGAAAGATAGCCTAAAAGCCGTAGATCAAGTAGGATATGTGGTATTGCAGTAGGTAGGAAAAATGATCAGACTAGGTGGGCCAACAGTCCTTATCTGCTGCCAATTTCTATGTTTCTATGTAAAAAAGGGAGAACACTGAGGTAGCAATTGCAAACTAGGTAAAATGATTTATTTATTTATTTTATTTTTTTTATTTAGTTTTTGTTGACCAGGTAAGTGCACTAGACAAATCCTACCTATTTTCAGGCACAACCCGGGGGAGAGGGATACAGATGGATGCCAACTGACTGAATCAGATTAAGCTGTTGGTGGTATTTATAGTGAATGAGGGAAATTTGGCCAGGACACCAGGGAAATTCCCCTACTCTTTTCGATAAGTGCCATGGGATCTTTAACATCCACTTGAACTACCACCAATCCAGGCAGATAAGACAGTGATCACTCAGCTAAGTGCCTGAATTATACCTCTCAACCTTTTTGTCACTGGAATGAGGGACATGGACATTTTTGGACACTCAAAATGAGGGACAATGAGGGACACATCCTCAAACATGGAGATACAAGTTCAGAACACTGTGAAAACCGTATTGTTTACTTGTACAAGGTTTATTTTGGATTAGTATTTTAGAATATTTAGAGTTTCTGCTTTAAAATCTGAATTTACAGCACATTCTCTGTGTGGGCAGCACCTTTTCCATGAGGGACGGATGAGAGACAGAGCAATTTTAAGGGGCAAAATGAGGGATGTCCCTCGTAATGAGGAACACTTGAGAGGTATGGCCTGAATGAGTACAAAACAAAAGACCCTTAGGAAAAGTGATAAAAGTTGATTACTGGGGCAACAACCTTTTAACAAGCAACTAGTTAGAACAGCAACAAATGCTCCTCAGCAATTAATGCAGACAGGCAGGCAAAACCTTTGGAGAATGTTTCAGAGAAGGTAGTCCTTGAGGCAACAATAATTGAGACTAAGCTACTAGTAAAAGCAGTGTCGAACCATCCTAAGCAACTGACACAAACATGTCAAGACCTTTGGGAACAGACCTCAAAATGCTGTTGGCAACTTAAATTAGTGAGGGATGGATCTAAAAAGCTAAAGCAAATGCAGTGATACATTTAGGGATGTGACGGCAAAAACAGAAACCACAGCAGTCAGCTGAATACCTAAGCAATAGGATGAAACAGTGGGAGGCCCACTTATGTAGCAGCTGCAGACAAGGCAACACAGAGTTATGCAATGCTCCCAATAGGGTGAGATTTGACAGTGAAGCTGCAGAGAATTCATGTGCCCCAGTGATCAGGCTGTATATGACAGTGAAAAGCTGTTTGAATCAGGGTCAGACTGGGGTATGGAGATTCACCTGTAAAGTGCATACAAATGCCCACCTGGAAAATCAATAGGGGAAGATCCAAAATGACTCACTTATATTAGTATTCCACTTCAGTTCATACACTAGCTGTGTGTTTGCATCTCATATTTACTTGCAGTGCCCAATATACTACGTTTAATAACAAAATAGATGATAAATGTAAAGAGTTTCAGTATTTAGAAGGTGGCCAGGTACCCAGCAGAGGGGGGGCCCACCTGTAATTGTCCAGGTGTACTGGTGGGTCAGTCTAACTCTGGTTGGAATGGTAACAGCCAGTTAAAATCACCCCCTGCAAATCAGAGGTATGAGTGCCATTTGAACAATGCCTTTACTGTCTCATTTTGGTGACTGGGGTTCAAAGACTGCCATTGGACACTGAAGTAAAAGAACAGTGATGAGGGGTATGAAGAACAAAAGCTGTGAGGAGAGGCTTGTTATCCTTAACATGTTTACCTCGGAGAAAAAATGCTGAGGGATACATGATATCCATCATCTGCAAACTCCAGGATATCAAAAAGGCAGAACAAATAAAAATGTTTTAGTTGTGTGCGCCAGCAGGATGAAGAGACATGCCATGAAGGTTCAAGGGGGCACATTTAGGGGTAATATTTGGAAGTACTTCATCTGCCAGAGGGTGGTGAACCTCTGGACAACCTACCAGAGAAGACAGTGGACATGAAGCTGGTACACGCATTCAAGGTTAGCTTGAACAGATGTCCACTTACCAAAGGAATCAAAGGGTACTGTAGGTAATAAATGTAGGAGGAAAATCCCTATAACGTGGTACATGTTTGCACATCATACATGTTGGTCTTTGCTTATGTATCAGGGAGAAGGAGCAGGTCTGATAGATCTAGAATCCCTTCTGACCTTACGTTACTATGTTAAATGGGGCTTTTCCTCGCCCCTTACTTAATTTGCCTAAAGGCGCAGAATGTTGATGAGATCAACAGTAAATTACCTGCTGACCTACAGTTTGTACAAAAATGGTTCTATGAAAATAGGCTCTTAATGAATGGTATCAAATCTCAGGCCATGCTATTTGGATCTTCCCCCCATTGAATGAATATTCAATCTCCTCTCAGTTGTTTGCAAAAATGCTGCACTCTTGATCGCTGTCCCATCCTTTGGTTACTTGGGTGTTGTGCTAGACCCCTTCCCTTGATTTTTCCCTTAACATGGCAGCAACTTGTAGGGCTGTCGATGTCAGACTTGGGCATGGACACCTAGCTAGCTGCAGCCTCTGCCTAGTGCCCATACTGTCATAGCCTCTTAAACTTTCTTATGGCCTGCCTGTCTTCTTTGAAGCCTCAAATTTTATGCTACAGAACTGGGATGTGGCGTATAATAACATCTGTCATTTTGCCCTAGCAAGTAACTGCCAAGTCCACCACTGCACACTGTATGCTATACTCTGTGTGCTCCCCCCATCTGCACAATGGAATCTCTCCCTGGGAGATATCTTTCACAGCATCATTCAAAATCAGGTTCCAAGATTGCTTGTCTCCTTCCTAGTGCTATACTCAAAGGCATATCCACTTAGATCCTCTGACCTTGACCTACTTGTCATACCGAGGACCAGGACTAAATTAGGCAAGATAGACTTCTCAGTCTCTGCTCCCAAATTGTGGAACACTACACCAGCCGACATCAGGCAATGTCCCATAACATGCACCTTTAGAAAATTGTACCATTCCTGCTTACAAAAGTTGGCTAAATTCTCCTGCTCCTACAGTAGTCCTCTGTAGTATGGTTCATCACTTGCCTATGTGTATAATACTCCTTCACTTCTTGTTTTGTTTATATACTATATTGCACATTCTGTTTATACCTTGTGTATTACCATGTTAACATTAACACTTTTCTAAAGCTGCCATTGTCATGCATTGTATGGTTTACTGATTGTATTGTCCCAAACTTAATATGCCAGGTACAAACTGGGGAACCATGTCCTCTAAGGTGGCCAAGGAGCAGAGGCGGCTGGACAGCTTCCAGGATGTGTTCTTAACACAGCATGTGATGAAGCCCACAAGGGAGGGCATGTCCTGGAAATGGTTCTGGCAGATGGCGATCTGGTAAGGGACCTGGTTGTAGAGGATCCCCTGACTGGGAGTGACCACAATACTGTCTGGTTTCAAATAAGCATGGGAGGAGGGGGGGAGAGATCTAGGACACTGGCAGGGGACTTCGGGGGGGAAGACTTTGTGGGCATGGGAAATATTCTCAAGGATCACTTGAAGGGGATTACATCAATGACAAATGTGGAAAAGAGATGGGAGGTCATAAAACGGGGACTTCATGAGGCAGTCAGGACCTGCGCTAAGGTGAAATGTAAGGGAGCAAGGTCACATAAACCATGCTGGTGGTCCAGTGAGGTTCAGGTAGCGGTCAGAGAAAAGAAGGCGGCCTACAAAAAATATAAAACAACAAGAGGGGATAGGGAAAAGGAAATGTATCATTTGCATCTAGAAAATTCACCCAGATGGTGAGGGGGGGCAAAGTCCAGTAAAGAGCAGCGGCTGGCACAGGGGATACAGGAAGGGGAAAAGGGGTTCTTCTGGTACTTGGGGAGCGGAGAAAAACTAAGGGCCATCTCGGCAGATTGAGCTCAGAAGAAGGGTGGGTGGAGGAGGTGAGGGACCAGGCAGAGGTATTAAATGAGTACTTCGCCTCTGTGTTCATTAGGGAGGGGGATGGGATATCTACAAAGCAAGACATAATGGGGATAGAAGCAGTAGTGAGTGGGATCAGGGGAGCAACAGAAATGGAGCAAGATGGAGGGAGAGGTACCCCAGGGGTGTCACATCAGGATAAGGAAAAAAAGCCAGTAAGGTGGAGGGGACGGATGATGCTATCTCTACCGAAAGGGTGTGGGTAGCCCTCAAGGTCCTAAAGAAAGATAAATCTCCTGGGCTGGATGGCATTCATCCGAAAGTACTATGGGAATTGGCGGACATACTGGCTGCACCCCTGGCAGAGCTCTTCAACAGGTCACTAGAGACAGGGCGGGTACCTAGGGATTGGCGAGAGGCACATGTGGTGCCAATCCATAAAGGGGGGTCGAGGGAAGTACCAGGTAACTATAGACCCATCAGTTTGACCTTGGTGGTGGGAAAATTAGTGGAGAGTATACTAAAGGAATGATTGGGGGTGTACTTGGAGGATGTGGGAGGTCTGGATAGTTGGCAACATGGGTTTGTGCCAGGTAGATCATGTCAAACCAATCTTGTGGAGTTCTACGAATGGGTAACATCAGAACTGGACAGGGGAAAGCCTGTGGATGTATTATTCTTGGGACTTCAGCAAGGCGTTTGACTCTGTCCCCCACAATGGTCTGATGGAGAAACTGACGGGATTGGGAGTAGGCCCTTTGATGGTCAGATGGATTTAAAACTGGCTAGCTGGATGCACCCAGACAGTAGCGGTCGGTGGGGAGCTCTCGAACCCTAGAGAGGTTGGTAGTGGGGTACCGCAGGGCTCGGTCCTGTGTCCGATCCTGTTTAATGCATACATATCGGACATCAGGGAGGGTATAGGGTGTGAAATGAGTCTCTTTGCTGATGACTTCAAGATGGGAGCAGTAGTTGAGGGGGAAGAGGGGAGGTTGGCCCTGCAAAGGACCTGGACACTCTGGAAGCTGGGCTCACATATGGAAATTAAATTTCAATATCACCAAGTGCAAGGTGTTACATCTTGGGCAGGAAACCCTAAACACAGGTACACCCTGGGAGGAAGCTGGAGGCCTCAACAGGGGAAAAAGACCTAGGGGTCATGGTGGATGCATGTATGAATAACTCTGAGCAGTGCAGGAGAGCGGCTAGCAAGGCAAACAGGATGTTGGAATGCATCATAAGGGGGATCACCTCTAGGAGCAGGGAAGTGATTCTGCTGCTGTACAATGGACTGGTTAGACCACACCTTGAGTACTGTGTACAGTACTGGAGACCACACTTGAAGAGGGACATACATCTCCTGGAGAGGGTACAGAGGAGGGCAACTAAGATGATACAAGGACTAGGGGATTTGACGTATGATGACAGACTTGAGGAGCTCTGCCTGTTTTCATTGGAGGAGAGGAGAGACGGGGAGGACATGACTTGAGGTCTTCAAGTACCTCAAGGGAATAAATAGGGTAAACATGGAGGGAATCTTTAGACTAAATCAGGGAGGTATCACCAGAGGGTATGGATTGAAGTTGGAAGGTGGAAGGTTGAGGGGGGAAAAGAGGAGGAGGTTTTTCACTGAGAGGGTGGTGGACCCTTGGAAATGCACTGCCTCGAGAGCCGGTTCCGAGATCCACAGTGGAGGGCTTCAAGAGAGGGTGGGACAGACACAGAAAGAGGATGTATCAGATGACGGCCTGGCCCAGGGGGTGGGGATGGATGATAGGGGTTTCTGGAACACAAGGGAGGGGGGGATGACCTTGGCACCCAACTAGGGATCTGAGGTTCGAGCAGACTCGATAGATCGTAAGGCCTAATCTGCTGGCAATTAGTATGTTAGTATGTTTAGTCATGCCTGAACATAGGCAAATGCATGTCTAGTAAAATCCTACCTGGTCAACAAAAAAGAAGTAAATAAATGAACTGTGTCACAAGGTCAGACATCTTGGTTTCCATAGTTTTCCTTTTTTCCTTCATATTCTGACCAGTCACAAGATCTGCATAACAAAACGTGGCATTTCTTTTTATAACAGGAAATTAATACTATTTGACAATAATGAATAAATACATGGTGGCATAGTAATTCAGTAGTGTAGAAACAGAGAAATAGAGAAAGTTGCTGGCAGAAAAACACCCGCAGTCTGTCATGTCTGCCCAGTTCCTGCCTAAGTGTTTCCAACCTATCGGAGGTCTGGACTAGGCTGAGTGCCCTAGCGGCATGCCAATTAACGGTTGGAAAGGAACTTTAGATCCATTATGGTCCACACTCCCTCCCTTCCCATATGAATAAGTATGCTTTGCAAACATGAACTAATATACAGGAGTTCTTGATATCCTCTACAGCCCAGCGTATCCTATGATTTCAAGACAATAGAAAACAAATGGCGAAAAGAAAAAAACTGGAGCAGAATGTAAAGACAAGTCTCATAATTAGGCTGCTATGGCACAGCTGCTCAATTCTTAATTATTCTCACTTTCCATAAACAGCCTTTGAAATGTCTTCTCAAATTTAGACCACCCTGGTAAAATGATGCGGAGGTATTTTTATCAGTAATTCTGGCCTGGCATCCTCTGGGGAATTGCATTTTTTACTTTTGTCTAGAGAATATTTTACTAAGATAACAGTAAATGATCTCAAATGTGCAGCTTGTTGTTTACTTTTACTATACTGCAAAAACAGAAATTCAGTACATCTTTTACATTTTGATGAGTTTAGTTTAATCTGTCTGATACACGCACTTTGTCAAGTCATGAATGAGTGATAAAGATCAGGACTTATGCCATGGAAAAGGAAGGCAATGTATATGAAATGTCACTAAGTGGGGGTCCAACATACTCAGCATGTTGCTTGCAGCTTTACAAACTGAAATTCTTAATTGAATCACACAGGTTCTAAATGATGCTCATAAACACTGGATTCAAAGCAATCTTATTGTTATACAATGCAAGCAATGTTGCTTTTATAATATGTTGTGGTGATTTGCATATATAGCCCATGATGCTTTGCATTATGGGGGTATATGTGATTTTGTATTTTATTTATTTAGATTTTGGTAACCGGGTAAACCCACTGAGACCAGAAGTCCCTTCTTCAGGGGTGACCCGGAGTTAGTTGCAGCAGAAGATTACATACATCGGAATCAATTTACAGTAGTTACAGTAGATACATACAATGGAATGGGCATGAAGCACTTACAAGGAAACAGCAAGCTCACAAAATGTTAGACAGGTACACTGTACATTAGACAATTTAGCATAAGAGTTTTGTGGCAGAAATAGTAATGGCAATAGGAGTAGTGAGGCATGTCAAACATGACAACAAGGCCAGGCAAGGGTCTAGCAATTGCAGCTTCAGAGACTAAGTTCCTGAAGGTACACTTAGAGGCCTGGCTTAAACCCTTGGAGAGTGGGCTTGTCAACCAGAATTGCTGGGAGAGTGTTCCATAAGTGCGTAGCAGCATACTGAAAAGATCACTTGCCTTGGTTAGTGCGAACCCGAGGGATGTCAAGGGGACGGCCTGCCAAGGATCTCATGTCATGGAATTGTACTTTGGGAGTGAGTAGCTTACTCAGATGGGGAGTAGGGCTGGAAGTGGAGAATTTAAAGGTCAAGCAAATAGAGAAGTAGGCCAGCTTGTGCCGTATGGTGGGCCAGTGGAGGTCTGCAAGGACCTCACAGTGGTGCCCTCTGGAGGGGGGGTTGGTAGCAAAGCATGCCACTCTATAGTAGAGCACGGTAAGTTGGCTTAGTTCCCTCTCCAGAGGAACTGTAGCATGGGGGGCCCCATATAGGATGGATGGAGGAAGGGTGCAATTGTCTATGGTTTGCCAAGCCTCACCAGAAAGAGATTTGCCCAGCCGGTAGAGGAGTCTAAGCCTCTGGTGGACGGACCTAGTTAAGGAGTCAATGTAGGATTTGTCGGACAGCTCCTGGACAAGGAGGATCCCAAGGTACTTGATCCTGTTGATGATCTCAACTCTCTTCCCTTGGGCTGTGTTGAGCTGGAGCAATTCACATCTGTCAGTACCCAGGCATCTGGTCCCAAACAGAACAGCCTTAGTTTTATCTTCATTCAGTACTAGTGAGTTGGTGGAAAACCAGGCTTCAAGAGCAGAGAGACTGGCCTTCAGTTTGGCAGAGATTATGCTAGGTAGCGGGTCACTACAGTAGATAACAAAGGACAAAGGACAAGGTTGCTCAGCCCACAGACCTGCTCAATGACATTGACAAAGAGGGTGAATAGCAGAGGACCCAGAATCAAGCCCTGGGGTACCCCAGAGACCATAGGTCTGGTGCTGAATTGAGTTCCTCTCCATTTAACTTTTTGCATTTGATTGAGCTAGTAGTTCTCGAACCAGGAAAGTGAGTACATATCCAGTCCTAGTCAGTGGAGTTTGGAAAGAAGAAGTTTGTGGCTGACCAAATCAAATTCCTTGGACAGGTCAATGAATCGTATTGAGGATGTCGGACGTGAGTCGGATAAGGGCCGTGTCGGTGCCATGACCTTTCCTAAAGCAATGTTGTACATCGGCTAGGAGTAGGTGCTGCTCGTGATAATCCTGCAGTTGATTGTAAACCAGTCTCTCCTGCACCTTTCCAAGAGGGCAGAGTATAGAGATTGGCCTATAGTTCCCCACTTTGTCTCTAGGACCTTTTTTATGGACAGGGACAATGGTTGCTACCTTCCATTTACTTGGGACAGTTCCTTCAAGGAGGGACCTTTTGATGAACAAAGTGACAGGGTAGGCGATTGCAGGGGCAGCGGCCCTCAGCAGCCTCAGTTCAAGCAGGTCATGTCCCAGGGAGGAGTTAGGGTTTATTTTGAGTAGAAGGGGAAGTGCATCTGTAGGTTTGACCAGTTTCAGGTGGAACTGAGGCCGAGCATGCTCCCAATCAGCATTATTGTTGCAGGGAACACCAGAGAGGACAGGGGGTGGAAGTCCGCCTGGGTTGGAGAAGGAAGCACTGAATGTCTCTGTTACTGCAGAGGGGTCATTGATCAGGGTATTCCCAACCAGGAGTGCACCTTCTTGTGAATTAGGGGCACCATTGAGAAGCATGTTAATTTGGGCCCAGAATTTCTTAGGGTCACGTAAGTGACTAGTCTGGAGATCATGCAGGTACTTGGACTTTCCATGTTTGGAAGCTTTTTTGCATTGGTTCCTCTGCTCCCTGTACCTCTTCCAGTCAGATCTGCTGCCTGAGGATTTGTAAAGTCCCCAGGCCCTGTCTCAGAGCAGCATACTTCACTTGAGGCCAGGGCTAAGCCATTTATGGCACTTGCCCTGTACCCTTAGTTTCTTTCGTGGGGCATGTAAATTGGCCATGGACAGAAACGAGTTGGTGAAGTAGTCAAGCGCTTCATCCAGTGAGGAGAGGGAGACTATAGGATCCCAGTCCATGGCTTGCAAGTCCGAGCAGAAGCCAGTTGGTATGAGTCTGCTAAAGTTCCTGGCTTCTATTACCCTAGCAGCATGTTTAGGGGGCTTATTAGATCAGGTACAGAAGATAGGTGAGTGATCACTCAGTGAGTCTGCCATGATCCTGCCTGTCAATAGGTGGTCCAGGCAGGAGACTAGTGCCCAGTTGAGTAAAGAATGATTGCCAGACTTAGTGTTATGCCTAGTACGCAGGTCAATGACTTGGGTCAGGTTGGAGTCCAGCATAGGATTCTTGCTAATGGAAGTCCCCAGGACAATCCAATTCAGATTGAAATCCCCAAGGAGAATCATCTCCCCAAGGGGGGTGCTTCACCAAGGCATGGGTTAGAGATTCAAGGGAAGAGGCAGCTGATTGGGGTGGGAGGTAGGCGCACCCTATGTACAAAGGTTTGGTGTCTCCGAGGAGCACTTTAGTAAATATGATCTCACTTACTGAGTCACAACAGGGAGGGTGATCAAGCTGCGTAGCATGTCAGTTTGTGCTGATGTAGATGAGAACCATGCCACCTTTGTTCCCTACTCTATCCTTTCTAAATGCATGAAAGTCAATCAGGTCAACTTCATGAGGGAGGATCTGTTGCTTGAGCCAGGTTTCACTCACCGCTAATACATGGGGTTTGTACAGTGCAGTCCATGCCTCAAGGTCTTGGACTTTGTGCCTTAGGCTGCTGCTGTCCATGTGCAGCAGCTTGAAACCCTTGGCATTGGCCCAGATAGGGTTGGTAGGGTCACTGAGAGTAAGACTAGGGGAGTGGAGACCAGGGTTTGATTCAACATCCACCCCAGTGCAAGCTTAAGCTTGGCAAGGTACCCAATAATTTTGGAGGTGGTGAAGAGGAGCCTCTGTCGGTCATGCATGCTGAGGTAGTAGAATAGGTTATAACAGTTTCCCCATCCACAAATAGGTGTAGCACATTAAACCCCTCCTCTGGAGGTTCAAGGGGTCTGGGGAGGAGGTGACCAGTGTTCCTGCCTCGGGCTAGAGGATGGTGGCCCTAGAAGTAGAGCTGATCAACCCCCAGTACCAGAGCTATATATGCAAGAGCTGCCATGAGTCCCAGGCTTCGCATTTTTGCAGATCAGGGAGAGGACACCTGGCTTAGGGTAAGACTGGGTCCAATAGGTAGTCCTCAGCAGGAGTTCGGTTCTAAGGAGATAGGTATAGGCTAAGTCCCCTCCTACCTACAGGCAAGAGGAAGGAAGGGGTACAGACAGTCCTGTTTTATGTAGTAGGAGAGTATCCCACTCAAGTGGCCAAGAGGCAAGCTGGGACAGGAAAGTACAGCAGATAAGATACAGCAGGTAACTGGTATAGCTCACTTACAACAGTAAAAGTATTAGGATTATAGGTTAATTTAGCATAATGTCACAGTAAAGCTAGTTGGCTGTTATAAAACCCGATGAAATGGTAGAGTCTGCTCTATGGCAAGAGGATAGAAGCAGCAGATCTGTCCCTTTAGGACTAAAGGCTATAGTATAGAATTGGGCTATATAGTTGCAATCATTCTAGGCAATGAACTTCAGTATGGCAAGTCAAATTAAGACCAGTCAACAATATGACAAGAGGATATCATCAGTACCTCTAGCACCAGAGGGATAAGTAATCCTTTTAGATAGCAAGTTAGATTACTCTCTAGCAAATATTCCAAGCTATGATCATCATGCTAGCAAGTCAGCTGGTTATAAAGACCCTAGAAATTAGCCAAGTCAGTTGTACAACAGGTTGAATATTAGGCAACAGTTTTAGCGCATCTTGTAGCTGGTCACTTTAAGAATTGAGAGATTGGATGAGGAGATACAATTGTTCAAGGCTGACCACGTCAGACCCAGAGGCTGTTGCAAATGGGATAGGTCCTTTTGAGTTAGTGGGAGGAGTTTAGGTCCATTTAACGGGAGGAGGGAATGGGGCGAGTGGGTGGGAAAACTCTCCCCATAGTTGCAGGGTTCGGGGGAGGTCCGCTAGTGCCAGCACCTCTACCCCGAGGAGGAAATCTTAATGAAAAAGAAATTGCCCCATAGCAAGGTCCCTTGCAGACTTTGGGGGAGGTCTGCCAGTGCCAGCGCCTCTACCCCGAAGAGGAAATCTTATTGAAAAAATAAATTGTCCCATAGCAAGGTCCATGGCAGGGGAAGGGAACCCTAGGTAGTGGGTCACCCTCACAAACCCCGTAGCTTCTAAGGCCAGTGTGGCTCGGGGCAGGCTTTTTATTCCAGCAGTCTAGAGTGTCACAGGTCACAGGGCCAATGGGCTCTGAGTGCCTTTTTTAAATGTGGCTCTCAGAGGTAGGCGAAGAGTGCTCTGGTTGTTGAGAACGGCTCCAGTGGACTCCGGTAGACGGGGCCGAATCAGTCCAGATGCAGAGGCCCAGAAATAAGACCCTCCAGCCGATAAGTGGCTCCAGTGATCTAGATTAGTCTTGAGTCAGCGCTGAAGGCTGTTAGTATATGAGTGGCAAATGCAGGCTTTCTCCCAGTAGTTGCAGGCTTTGGGGGAGGTCCACTAGTGTCAGCGCCTCTACCCCAAGGAGGAAATCTTAATGAAAAAGAAATTGTTCCATAGCAAGGTTCATTGCAGGCTTTGGGGGAGGTCTGCCAGTGCCAGCGCCTGTACCCTGAGGAGGAAATTTTATTGAAAAAAGAAATTGTCCCGTAGCAAGGTCCGTGGCAGGGGGAAGGGACCCTTGACAGTGGGTCACCCTCACTAACCCTGTAGCTTTCTTTGAAACTTGGCTTCCTGGCCAATGCCCTTTGGGGTAACATACTAACATACTATTTGCCAGCAGATTAGGCCTTACAGTCTATCGAGTCTGCTCAAACCTTAGATCCTTAGTTGGGTGCCGAGACCCTCCCATCCCTTGTGCTCCAGAAACCCGTATCATCCATCCCCACCCCCCTGGGACAGGCCATCATCTGATACATCCACTTTCTGTGTATGTCCCACCCTCTCTTGAAGCCCTCCACTGTAGATCTCTGAACCAGCTCACCAGGCAGTGCATTCCAAGGGTCCACCACCCTCTCAGTGAAAAACCTCCTCCTCTTTCCCCCCTCACCCTTCCACCTTCCAACTTCAAGCCATGCCCTCTGGTGATACCTCCCTCGTTAGTCAAAGATCCCTCCATGTTTACTCTATTTATTCCCTTGAGTGCTTGAAGACCTCAATCATGTCCCCCCGTCTCTCCTCTCCTCCAATGAAAACAGGCAGAGCTCCTTAAGTCTGTCCTCATACGTCAAATCCCCTAGCCCTCGTATCATCTTTGTTGCCCTCCTCTGTACCCTCTCCATGAGCTGTATGTCCCTCTTCAAGTGTGGTCTCCAGTACTGTACACAGTACTCAAGGTGTGGTCTAACCAGTCCATTGTACAGCGGCAGAATCACTTCCTTGCTCCTAGAGGTGATCCCCCTTACGATGCATCCCAACATCCTGTTTGCCTTGCTAGCCGCTCTCCTGCACTGCTCAGAGTTATTCATACATGCATCCACCATGACCCCCTAGGTCTTTTTCCCCTATTGAGGCCTCCAGCGCCTCCCCTCCCAGGGTGTACCTGTGTTTAGGGTTTCCCCGACCAAGATGCAACACCTTGCACTTGGTGATATTGAAATTTAATTTCCATGTGTGAGCCCAGCTTTCCAGGGTGTCAGGTCCCTTGCAGGGCCAACCTCCCTCTTCTTCCTCAACTTCTGCTCCCATCTTGGAGTCATCCTGAAGAGACTCATTTCACCCTATACCCTCCTGATGTCCGATATGTATGCATTAATGGGATCGGACACAGGACCGAAACCCTCACGGTGCCCAATACCAACCTCTCAGGGTTCGAGAGCTCTCCACAGACCACTACTCTCTGAGTGCATCCAGCTAGCCAGTTTTCAATCCATCTGACCATCAAAGGGCCTACTCCTAACCCCATCAGTTTCTCTACCAGACCATTGTGGGGGACAGAGTCAAACGCCTTGCTGAAGTCCAAGAATAATACATCCACAGGCTTACACCTGTCCAGTTCTGATGTTACCCATTCATAGAACTCCACAAGGTTGGTTTGACATGATCTATCTGGCACAAACCCATGTTGCCAACTATCCAGACCTCCCACCTCCTCCAAGTACACTCCCAATCGTTCCTTTAGTATACTCTCCATTAATTTTCCCACCACCGAGGTCAAACTGATGGGTCTATAGTTACCTGGTACTTCCCCTCGACCCCCCTTTATGGATTGGTACCACTTGTGCCTCTCGCCAATCCCTAGGTACCCTTCCTGTCTCAAGTGACCTGCTGAAAAGCTCCGCCAGGGGTGCAGCCAGTATGTCCGCCAATTCCCATAGTACTCTTGGATGAATGCCATCCGGCCCAGGAGATTTGTCTTTCTTTAGGGCCTTGAGGGCTAACCACACCCTTTTGGCAGAGATAGCATCATCTGTCCTCTCCACCTTACTGGCCTTTTTTATCCTTACCCAGATGTGACACCCCTGGGGTACCTCTCCCTCCCTCTTGCTCCATTTCTGTTGCTCCCCTGATCTCACTTACTGACGTTTCTATCCCCTTCGTGCCTTGCTCTGTAGATATCCCATCCCCTTCCCTAGTGAACACAGAGGCAAAGTACTCGTTAAATACCTCTGCCTGGTCCCTTGCCTCTTCCACCCACCCTCCTTCTGATCTCAATCTGCTGAGATGGCCCTTAGTTTTTCCACTCCCCAATGTACCGGAAGAACCCCTTTTCCCCTCCATGTATCCCCTGTGCCAGCCGTTGCTCTTCACTGGACTTTGCTCCCCTCACCATACGGGTGACTTTTCTTGATGCAAGCTGGTACATTTCCTTATCCCTATCCCCTCTTGTTGTTTTATATTTTTTGTAGGCCGCCTTCTTTTCTCTGACTGCTACCTGTACCTCACTGGACCACCAGCATGGTTTATGTGACCTTGCTCCCTTATGTTTCAACTTAGCGCAGATCCTGACTGCCTCATGAAGTCCCGGTTTTATGACCTTCCATCTCCTTTCCACACTTGTCATTGAGGTAATCCCCTTCAAGTGATCCTTGAGAATATTTCCGATGCCCATAAAGTCTGCCCCCCTGAAGTCCACTGCCAGTGTCCTAGATCTCACCCCCCCTCCCCCCATGCTTATTTGAAACCAGAAAACCTTGCCTCATTGCTTACACATGAAGGGTCTTTGTATTTAGGCTTGTTTTTGGTTTTTATTGGGCTCACCATAACCCAACCCAGATAGACCAATTTAGGGAAGCTGGTTCATTCCACTGGGGGTATCGTACAGACGAGGCACACTGATGAGTCCTGGTATATATCTATGTCTTCTGTTGGCACCCTTTGCAGACTGTATGAGAGGCCTTTTGGCACCATGCATTTTTGCTTAAAATTGAACCAGCATAATATTTTGTTGTGATTTGCAGATACAGCCCATGATGCTTTGCATTATGGGGGTATGTGTGATTTTGTATTGCTTTTGACTGTATCTTGATTTCATTCAGGCATCCATTCAGTCCAAAAGCTTATCTCTCACAAAGCCCTCATAAGATGTAAGCGAACCAGTCTGTTCTAACATAGTAAAATCTAATTTATGGTCAGATAGGAATCTAGGTCCATCATGTCTGCCTTCCACCCCATTACGGTTATGTGTTTCCATAACAACATAGCTCTGAGGGTAAAACTCCAATGTCCCTCAAAAACTGCTACAATCCTAACAATAATAATGCTTTATTTATTTAGAGCAATTCTAAAAATAAATAACAATAATAATGCTTTATTTAGAGCAATTCTAAAAATAAAAGTGCTATATATAATTAAAAACATCATAAGACAGAACTCAACTTAAAAATTATTTACAATATAATTTAAATACCTCACTTAAAATTATCCCAAAATACCATATTAAATACTAAACGTCAGCTTAAATAAATATGTTTTCAGGCCTGTTTTAAAGCTCTCCACGGTCCTGCACGCTCTAATCTGATGAGGTAGAGAGCTCCACAGGGATGGGGCACCAAACGTAAAAGCCAGGTCCCCAGATGTTTTCAACCGTATCCTATGGATACTGACAAAATTCTTATGTGAAGCCTCATCTTCCCAGGAATCAGGAGAAGCAGAGGGGAAGCAAAGAAAGTGGTGAGGAGCACAGAGGTGCAAATTGGGAAAGAATAGCCCAAGGGGTAATTAAAGGGGGCAAGACCTTTTTTCAGTTACATAAGTGAAAAGAGGAAGATGAGAGGTGGGATTGTGAGGTTAAGAAGGACAGGGGGGACTGTGTAGAGGGAGATCAGGAAAAAGCATATATCCCAAACAAATACTTTGTTTAATCTTCAGAGGAAGGGAGAGGGGATGGGCTACATAAAAGCAGCATGAGCACTGGGGGGGGGGGGGGCACAAGTCCATTTACAGAGGAGAGAGTCCTGAGGACTCAAATCTGAACGTAAACAAAGCTACAGGGCTAGATGGGTTAAACCCAAGGGTATACAGAGAGCACATGGAGGTACTGGCTGCACCTCTGACACTCCTATTCAACAACTTACTAGAAACAGGATTGGTTCCAGAGGACTGAGAGGGCAGATGTAGTTCTGCTTCATAAAAATGTAGCAGGGAGGAAGCTGGCAACTACAGACCAGTTAGTCTGACATCAGGGGTGAGGAAGTAAATGGAATTGTTGCTAACAAAAAAAAAAAAAGATAGTGGAGTGTTTTCTTTTTTTTTTAAATCTGCCAGGTGTGGATTGGAGCATCCCAGCTACCTCGATTGCTAGGGAGTAGGTCCTCCTTGAGGCTTTCCAGGACAGTTTCTTGGTATAGATGGTAAATGAGCCAACCAGGTTAGACAACACTCTGGATTTCATGCTGTTTAATGGGGAGTTTATCAAAGAGCTGGGGGTGGAGGATCCACTGGCAGGGAGTGACCACCACAGAGTGTGGTTCTCACTCAGCATGGGTAAGGAGGCTGTGGGAACATAAACCAGGGTGTTGGACTTCTGGTGGACTGACTTTGGGAAGATGGCAGAAATAGTGGCCAGGCACCTAGAGAGAATACACCCACACATGGATGCTAATCAGAAATGGGAGGTTATCAGGCTAGGGCTCATGGAGGCCACTAGAACCTGTACCAAAACACAAATCAAATAGGCTAGGGCCAGGAAACCAAGTTGGTTAAGCGGGTAGGTGCTGAAAAAGGTGAAGGCAAAAAGGGCAGCATTCAGGAGATTTAAGAGATCCAGGCAGGGGGAGGATAGGGAGGACTACCTGAGGAAATCAAAGGAGGTGACCAGAGCAGTCCGGACAGCCAAGGTCTCTAGAGATCTCAGGCTGGCACAGGGCATCTAGGATGGGGAAAAAGACTTCTTCAGGTACATAAGAGAGAGGAGGATCTGCAAAGATCAGATAATAAGGATCAAGACGGATGAGGGGTGGGCAGAGAAAGGGGCAGAGCAGGTGGAAGTGCTAAATGAATGCTTCTGTTCTGTATTTACTAAGGAAAAGGATGGGTTACTGCCTCAGGGGTTAGGGAGAGTAAGCTCAGGGGGCAAGGGGGTGACAGACTGGGTATTCACTGTGGATAGGATACTAGAAGGTTTAAGGGCACTGAGGGTGGATAAAGCTCCAGGACCAGATGGTGTACACCCCCGGGTACTGAAGGAATTGGCAGAGGTCCTGGCAGAGCCATTAGCAGACTTCTTTAATACTTCTCTGGAAACAGGGTGCATACCCCCATGACTGGAGGATGGTTCATGTGGTGCCCCTTCACAAAAGTGGACCCAAGGATGAGCTGGGTAACTATAGACCAGTGAGCCTCATATCCATTGTGGAGAAGTTAATGGAGACAATCCTTAAGGAGAGATTGATAACCTTTCTCTTCTGGAAGGTAATGGGCTCCAGGTCGGGTGACTACATGGGTTTGTATCTGGCAGATCCTGCCAGACAAACCTGATTGACTATTATGACTAGTTGACTAGGGAATTTGACAAGGGCCATGTGGTGGATGCCCTGTATCTAGATTTCAGAAAGGCATTCAATTCAGTGCCACATGGAAGGCTGAATACTAAATTGGAATATCAAGGAGCAGGGACTAAAACGGTAAACTGGATCAGGAACTGGCAGCAAAGAAAACAACAGAGGGTAGTGGTGGGAGGTGAACTCTTATCTCCAAGGGCTGTAATGAGTGGGGTATAGCAGGGCTCAGTACTGGCCCCAGTGTTGTTTGGCATATTTGCTGACATCTCACATGGCATTCAGAACAATATTAGTCTTTTTGCAGATGACACCAATGCCGGTGCAGTGGTAGATGACAAAGCAGGGTGACAGGGACTGCAGGATGATCTGGCTAAACTTGATGATTTGTCAGGCATATGGCAGCCAAGGTTCAATGATAAGAAGTGCAAGGTCATGCACTTGGGGGCAAGGAACCCAAGGAGATGTCATCCATTGGGGGGGTACTGATAGCCACTACAGAGGAGGAGAAAGATCTTGGGGTGATAATAACAGATAGAAGATGAACAACTCGGCACAGTGCAGGAAAGCAGCAGCAAAGGCCAACAAGATGCTGAAGTGTATTGCTAGGGGAATCACCTCCAGGAAAGGAGATGTGATCATGACCCTGTACAGGTCACTGGTGAGACTGCACCTGAAGTACTGCATGCAGTACTGGGGCCCATACTAGAAGGATGTTAGATTACTGGAGGGAGTCCAGTGCATGGCAACAACAATGATGATCCAGGGATTGGAAGAAAAACCCTATGAAGGGAGGCTAAGGGACCTCAACATGTACTCCCTGGAGGAGAGGAGGGGCAGGGGAGACATGATTAAGACCTTTAAATACATGAAGGGTATAAACAAGACTGATACAGTGGAGATTTTTAAATTGGGGGAACACAAGGGGGCATGGTCTGAGATAGGAGGGTGGAAGATTCAGGAGAGAAATGAGGAGGCAGTTTTTCACAGAAAGGGTAGTGTCTATGTGGAACACACTGCCCAAAGAGGTGGTGTCCTGTAAGTCATTTATAAGGGAATGGGACAAAGTGAGGGGGAGGGTCACTGTTACAGGGGAAGGGGCAGCTGCAGTATAAGGGATTGCTAACAACACACTTGAGCAGACTTGATAGACCATATGGCCTTTATCTTCTGGCATTTTCATATGTTCATATGTTTGTAATAAAGGTCTTTATCCTCCTGGGCTGATCAGGTGGCTGTTCAGCCTTGACATTGTGTGCCATTGGCCGGCTTGCTGCCTCTATCCTTCCAGTTCATGGCTTTCTCCCTGCATCAGGGCCAGGGGGAAGGGTCATCCTGTTCCCCAGAGACTGTCATCCAGATGTCTTCCCTTGGCCATTGGAGTGGCAGGGTGGGCCATGGCACCTTGGGCAGGGCTTCGTGTAACCCAGCTTCCCTCCATTTTCCTCATTAGATTTTCTCCCCAGAAGCTACAGCAAACATGGAGGATGCATGCACGTGGAGGTGTGCATGTGCTCTGCAATCACTAGTCCCATCCACCCACCCAACTGGTCATCAGCCATCCAAAGGCTGGCGCTATCACCACACCTCCACCTGGTGACAGCCAAATGCCAGGACAGCTCACACCCCAGTCTGGGAGAAGACAGCTGCCAGGCAGTCACTTGATCCTCTCCTGTCCCTTCCCTTGACTGACCCCTGGCAACCCAAGTTTGTTCCCAAACTCGGTTCACCAGCATGGTGAGAGGTAAGATGCTGTCAGCATCTCAGCCTTCTGCACCACTGGGCTGGCCATTATTGTGGGGTATCTTGAATCCAGTGGCTTACAGGATCCCAGGCAGCATGGATTCACAAGGGGGAAGGCATGTCAGACAAATCTGACAGATTTCTTTGAAAGGGTGCCCAGGGAACTAGATCAGGGTGGGGCGGTGGACTTGGCCTACTTAGATTTAGTAAGGCATCTAACACCGTACTACATAGGAGACTCATAAGGAAACTGGGCAGCTTAGTGGTGGGTCCTAAGGTAGTAAATTGGGAAAGAAATTGGTTAATGGATAGGCAACAGAGGGTGGTGGTAAATGGAGTTACTACGGGAAAGACAGGGTGACCGACCAACAGGGTGCCTAAGAGCTCAGTACTGGGACCGATCCTCTTTAATGTCTTTATAAGTGATATTACAGATGAACTGGAAGGGGAGGTATGCCTCTTTGAAGATGACACTATAATTGGCTATGGTGTAGACTTTCCAGAGGGTGTGAAAAGAACTAAAGAGCTGAGAAAACTGAGAACACTGGAGGAGTGATCAAGGACATGGCAGCTGGGTTTCAATGTGAGAAAGTGCAAAATCATGCACCTAGGGCACAGAAACCTAGAGTGTGAGCACAAAATGGGAGAAGAGGTATTGATGGTCACCAAACAGGAAAGGGACCCAAGGGTAATCAGATCTGATGACCTTAAGGTGACAAGGCAGTAGGACAAGGGAGTGGGTAGGGCCAGTGGGATTCTGGGGTGCATAGGTAAGGTTATTGCCTGAAGAAAGAGGAAGGTGGTGTTGCCACTGTATAGATCACTGGTGAGATCCTACCTGGAGGAGACCACATCTCAGGAAGGACATAGACAGGGTGGAGGCAGTCCAGAGAAAGGTAATTAAAATGATGTAGGAGCTGTATCAGAAGCCCCATGAGAAGAGACTAAAGGGTCTGAATATGTACACCTTGGAAGAGACAAGGGAGAGGGGGACATGATAGAGACCTATAAATATCTCATCGGGTTAAATAAGGCACAGGAGGGGAGTATTTTTCATGTGAAAAGATGCACAAAATGGGGACATGCAATGAAGTTGGAAGATAGAAAACTTAAGAGTGATGGGAGGAAGAATTCTTCACTGAAAGAGTGATGGATCCCTGGAACAGTCTTCCAGCGGAGATGGTGAAGACAAAAACAGTGATGGGTTTCAAGCATGTATGAGATAGGCACAAGGGAATCTTAATTGGGCAGTAAAGGGGGGAGGGAGCTGGAAATCAAGGATTGTCTGTAGTGATAGGATAGGATAGGATAGGATAGGGTAGGATAGGATAGGATAGGCAGGGAAAATTGGTCAGATGAGGGGCAAGCAGTCCTTATCTGCTGTTCAGTTCTTTGTTTCTATGTTTCTATCTTTCATAACTAGGAACTACATACTTTGGGGTTGCTCTGAAAGAAACATGCATGTTTCTCATTGTGTGCTGGTTATCATTCTAGCCCATGTTTTACTTACAGTACCTGGGAAGCATTAGTATTGCTATTACAAACTTTGATTCTTCCACAAGATTAGTGGTTAAACATTTATTCTTGGATTCTCTTTCAATTCCAACTTTAAAAAATAAGAAAAAAGATAAGGTACAATAATGCCTCAAGAAATATGTAGCTTAAAATTAAACATGTTTAGTCAATCTTTAAATCAGTGTAATTTCGATATGCCTGTGGATAGCTGGATGTGGTAGGTCCTCCATGCAAACATGAATTACTACTCTGCCTTTTACTGCAATAAGATTTCTGCACTAATGATCACACTGTCGTTGACTACCATAGCTCAATATATAATAAAAAGCAGCCATGCTCGGGCAGACATATCCTACTTGATCATTTAGATAGTCAACAGCTCCTAGAAAATTAGATCATTTAACACCATTTCTGCAGAAGGGCATACATTGCACAGTTCCCAAGACAAAAAAGTTGACAAACATTTTTATTATTTTGTGGTCCAGAGAACTAGAACAAGTAACCAGAATGATGGGCTATACAAGCCAACTGGCTGAACTAGGACTATTCTCTAAAGAAAAGAGGAGATGCAGGAGTAGTATCATAAAAATATGCAAACATCTGAAAGGGATAACACAATCAGATCAAATGCAGCTCATCCAGAGGTATAAGGATGAAAAGGGCAAGGGGGCTCTTAATGATTTTGAAAATAGGAAGATTCAAAGGAACTATCAAGAACTGCTTTACAGAACGAGTGCTGAACACTTGGGCTAGGCTTCCAGAACTAGTGGTATCAGTCAACACTGTTTGTACCTTCAAGTTTAAACTAGATAAGTACTTGGAAGAAATGGGAATGACAGGGTATCACAACTGAGCCACCAGGTGAAAGAAGTCAGTGGACCAGTGAGTTGCCATCTACTTTTCCTAAATTTATATAGTATGCTTATACATTTATAACACTTAAAAAGTACCCAAAAGATACTTTTCAGAATGGTTTTCTCACTAGGTGTAGATGCCAAGTTTTGAACTCTGCCAATCTTATCAACAGCTAGGCTCATAAATTATTACAAAAGCCCTTGTATAAAGCAAGTAAAAGGTAACAGGCTACAGTCAAAAAAGGAGAACTTAATGCTCCTAAATAGATTCCTGCAGCTATGCTTCAAGGCATAAAAGGTGTCCATCAACAAGAACATCGAGATGATCTTGTACGATTTGATAATTTTATTGCACATATAGTGAATATCAAAAAAGTGCCTGAAGTCAGACCCCTGATGAAGCCTTGCGGCGAAGCACTGGGGTTTGTACCTGGCTGGCCGATGGACAAGACTAGATCTGTTTATTGCTATGTATGACTTCAGGTATTTAGGGATTTAGACAGGATAGTGAGGATGGCTGAAAGGGAGCAAGGGGAGCTAGTACACCTAGGTACAAAGATCTGGTGAACCAGTCTGTGGAGATGGTAAGGTAGAATTTACGTAGATTTGGGTATAGACTGGTGGCACACTTAGCCTCTCTGTCCTTTCCCAAAAGCCTCCTTGTGTGGAGCAGGGAAGAGAAGCAGAATAGGATAAGGAGTGGTGTAATAGAGGAATTTAATGAGTGGCTATGAGATGGTGTCAGGAAAAGGGGTACCATTTTGTGGGGGATTGGGGGGACTTATGGAACAGGAGAATCTTCAAGGATGATGGACTTCACCTGACAAGAGAGGAGGTCTGCATGCTGAGGCAGAAATTTAACATCTATATCAGACATTTAAACTGACTGTGGGAAAGACTGGGACTAGGGGAAGCACAGCGGCAAATGAAAGGAAGGGGATCCTAGCTAGTACTCACCCATATCTGGGGCCCTGTGCAACACAGCAGGTAAAAAAGAGTTGTGGCCCTAACTGGACTAGATGAGGGGACATTAGAGAGGGGGAATGCAAAGTGTGCAAACACAAACTAAAACAAGAGGATGAGAGGACAAGGAAAGCGCAAGGGTGGCAGCAAAGTAGGATTAGGGGACAGATAGAAGGGTGTATGCCTTAATGCCAGGAGCCTAGGTAACAAAATCAGTGAGCTTTAGGTGCTGATGCTGGACACTGCAGTGGACCTTGTGGCCATCACAGAAACATGGTCTTCAGAAAATAATGACTGGTAACTTGATGGTTCCTCGCTACTCATTGTTCAGGAGGGAGAGATCTACAGATTGAGGGAGAGGAGTAGCCATTTTTGTCAAAGCTGGCATTAAGGTGATGGAAGATGGGTCCATCAGGCATAGTAAAGGGGAAACAGAATCACTGTGGGTGCAACTCCCAGCAGCCTCAGGTAATAAACTGCATTTGGGGTGATCTATAGACCTCCAGGGCAAGAGGAAGAGAGGGACAGAGAGCTCAGTGAAGAACTTGAAAGTGTGATGGTAAAGAGGAAAGTAGTGATGGTGGGTGATCAGAACCTGCTAGACATCATCTGGGATGTTGCAGTGGCCAGGAGCATCAGAAGCCAGGTCTTGCTAGACTCTGGTGGGCAGACTCCACTACATTAAAGACTAAAGTGCATTGGCTGTACTGTAGTTCATATCAAGAATTGTGAAAATAAATTACTGAGGCCAAAAATGGCACAAATGTCTGGTGTCAAAATGCCCCTGTAGCTATATTGTTATGGACTGTTACAAATGCTGTCACCCTTGTAGTGAATGTCAGCCTGCCTTCCCACTATTGTATGTGCTCATGTGATTTTTTTTGGCTGTGATTCCTGATGGAGCTCAACAATAGGCATGGTATGGAGTTGTTCTATTAGAAGCGTTTTGCACTCACTGTCATGCACGTTCTCTGGTAACTAATATACCTTTAGTCAGGGGTAAATGACTGTGGCAAGGATGTTGTTTTTACATGTCCACACATCATCAAATCACTCATTATCAGTTTTGTAAATCATCCTGGCTACTAGTGTCACTGCTGTCTTGTCTGCACCTGGCTCACTAAACTTAGTCTTCAGTGGGACCATTTTTATGTTGCTTGCATGCATGTGCAAGAAACATAGTGCCATCATTGGAGATTTTGGAGGTGTGTCACCTCCGCCTCCAATTCAGTCAGTGAGCTGGCAGGCACGGCCCCTGTAAACCAATGCATTTTGGAGCTGCCTATGACATGCTCCAAAATGCAGTGGCATACAGTTGAAAGGGGGAGCTACACTTCAGTGAGCACCGATAAGAAGCGTAGCTCCCCCACACGCAGGCATGCGTGCCCCGAGACGTATCAGGTAGCCGACGGGTGCCCAATCCCCACCGGCTGAGCTGAGTCGCCCCTCCATAGTTGGTGCCATGCTGGGAGCCCACCCAGGCGTGGCAAGCGATCCACGGCGTCTTTTTTTTTTTAACCACTCTAAAACAAACGGTCCCACAGCGTGTCTCCCGACCCCCTCCCACAACCCGCACCCACCCACTGTGTACCCAGCCTCCCACACACCCTCACCCCATACTCACTCTCCGGACTCCGGGCGCCGACGATCTTCGGTGGACTGGGAACACGTCTGCACTCTTCAAAGCCGACCGCGAACTGAGGAAATGCCGGTAAGCTGTATAATGGGCTAGATGGGGGTTCAACTTATTGTATATCTCAGGCATTTTTGGGAATTTTGCACAAATTTTCAACATGGGGTTTTTAGGACCCCTTCTCATGAATGATGTCACTGTCATGGCGTTATTCGGGGCCCCAAGGGTGATTTCGCCAAGAGTGACTGTGCAGTGACTGTGAAATCACCCTTTGGGCCTAAATACCATCATGACAGTGATATCATTCATGAAGGGGTCCCAAAACCCCATGTTGAAAATTTGGTCCAAAGATTCCAAAAAATGACTGTTTTACGAGCGTTTCTGAGCAGTTCCTACACAGGCTTGTAAGTTCGCGAAATTTCAATATTTTCACTCCAGATTTTCAACATTGCCATTTTACCACACCTTCTTATGAATAGTATAGCTGTCATTTTTCACATCTCACCCAAAATGTGTTTCTTCCCTTGTAGCACAGAATGGCGCAGTCGGTGTCGCGAAATCAATGTATGGGACAAATTAAGAAAATCACAGTGACACTGTTCATGAGCAGAGATCTTAAAATGGCTATGTTGAAAAATTTGATAGTCTAAACATGACTGTTTTACGAGCGTGCATTGCGCAGTTCCTATGCAAGCTCATAAGTTCACAAATTATCAACATTTTCACTCCAGATTTTCAACATTGCCATTTTACCACACCTCCTCATGAGCAGTACAGCTGTCATTTTTCACATCCTGCCCAAAACATGTTTCCGCCCATGTAGCGCACAATGGCGCAGTCGGTGTGCAAACTCAGTGTATAGGACACATTAAGAAAATCACAGTGTCACTGTTCATGAGCAGAGATCTTAAAATGGCAATGTTGAAAATTTGGTGAAAAAATTCTTAAAAATGACTGTTTTACAAGTGTGCGTTGCACAGTTCCCACGCTCGCTCGTAGGTTTGCGAATTTTCAATATTTCCATTCCAGATTTTCAACATTGCCATTTTACCACACCTCCTTGTGAGCAGAACAGCTGTCATTTTTCACATCCTGCCCAAAACGTGTTTCCACCCATGTAGCGCACAATGGCGCACTCGGTGTGCAAACTCAATGTATGGGACACATTAACAAAATCACACTGACACTGTTCATGAGCAGAGGACTTAAAATGGCTATGTTGAACAGTTCATGAAAGATTTCCTAACAATGACTGTTTTACGAACGTGCGTTGCGCAGTTCCTACGCACACTCGTAAGTTCGCAAATTTTCAATATTTGCACTCCAATGACTTCCAAATACCTAAACAGCACATAGAAGCAAGCAACATTCGGCATTGACAAATGCTTGTTGAGTACAAAAACTTGTGGAATCACTTGGTTGAGGCTCAAGGTTTCAGCACATGTCTCGTATGGCAACATAAAATGGTCTCAAGATGGCACAGATATAATCTATGAGATCCTAATCGACAGCATGTACTGTAGTGCCACACCATCTGCTATCACATGGCTCAATGCGTAGTCACTGACTGCCTCTCTTCACTCATGTATCTACACCAGTGTATAAAAAGTGGACCTTCAGTGAGCAGCAACTTCCTGAATGAGTCAGACTTCATGTTGGGTGAGGTGGTGCAATGTCTGCAATTCAGATAACAGGCCACATGCCTCTGGAAAGTTGACCATTCTAGTAACTTGCTTCTGGTCTTTGAAATGTTTGGACACTTCCAGGTTCAAGCAATGGACAAAGCATGAAAGGAGTGAAAAACTGTCTAGGGTATTGATTATCTTGATCTCATCATCTGACACCACAAGGCCCGCTTCAGACTCTTTCAGAGTTTGGTACCTGCCAATCTGATAGCTCAGTTCTTCCATCAGATTGTTTGCACTGTGCCCCTTCCTGAAGCAGCAGACAGGACAGCCAATTTCAGAATTTTCCTAGCCAGATTGCTGACACTGTTGCTACCACTGCTGCTGTTACTGCAACTGTTGCTGCTGCTAACAAAGGTAAAATCTATTCAGTGGGCATTAAAAGTCACGTAATTCACTGTGGGAATTTCTTCACATGTCAATGAGAAGACTGAGTATATGACCCTCAGCCTGTTGAAGACACTTGCTAACTCTTTGCTATGATGTGTTGTACAAACAGAGGATGACCTCAGTAGAAAAATATTTGCAAAGTGGTAGCCTGTACTGTACCTTGGCTCTGCATGGGCTGGTAGTTGATGGAAAGCCTCATTCCCTAACAGACTGCATGGTAGAAGGTCTTACACTAGCAGTTCTGACACGCACATTGTCATATCCATGGCACATGGATGGCAAAGATACAATTTGCTTGTTTTCTGACTAAACTCTTTTTAAAGTCAGTTGCCTCATGGTACCAATTATGGGTCACATAAATAGTGACGGGGAATATCTGCCACCCAGAGTACTACTGCTATCCTGAATCAACCATTTGCCTGATGGGGAGTGCTTTGACAGAACTGTATTTTGCCAGACTGACCTATGGCACCACCAGGCCACCCGCCATGTTTCATGCACCTCTCATGCTCTTCCACTTCTGCTTCCTAGTTACTACTCCCAGAATCAAGTAGATCAATGACTTCCTCCTTCTGCACATCCCCTTCCTCTGCACAAACTGTAAACAATCTTATATTATAGGGGTTGACTGATAACTCATTTGATGAAAACAGCTATTAGTACCACTAAACAGATTCCTTCTAATGACATGTAGACAGGCAACAAGAACTCCAGGTTATCAGCACTGTCATTATGTAGGTGCTGCTATCAGCTCTGTCTACACGTCACTAATAACATCAATGCCGAACTACATTCAGTAGTAATGCTGCCAGTAATGTTTGAGCTGCAGTAAAGCACAAATTAAAGTAGGAACTTGTAGCGCAGCAACACAGAAGCATAAATGAAACCCCCAAACACAGCAGAAAACTAGCAAAATAACCGCGCAGAAATACATAACCAAATGACACAATGAAGCCAACCCCTATAATATAAAATGAATACATAATGCTGCAGCAACTGATAGTGGTTTATATCAACACTCGTGGCAAGTGAGCGCGGGGATTAAGCACTCATGGCTCTGCTTCGTGGAGCCACTCGTGATAACCCCCAAGCTCACTTGCCACTTGTATTGATAAAACCGCTATCAGATGCTGCAGCATCACATATCGCCTTATTGTCAATCCATTTGACTTCTGTAAGTGACACTGCATGCTAGTGGTGTAAACATTGGTGACACTCCAGCCTCTATTTATCGATGGTATTTTACACATGAACTGTCATTGCTGACAATTGAAAAGAAGGACTACACTGCAGATGTGTTCTTTCTGATTGTGGATACATGCAGTGGTACTGAGGGAGTGCAGTGCTGGTGGAAAATGCCCCTAGATACTTCACGGCTTGAGGGCTTTTGGACTTTTGATTTTCCTTAGGGGTAGATGACTTGAATGGTTCTTCATTCCTGATTTCACAAGGGAACTGCAGCTGCAGAAATCTTGCTGTTTGGAGGAGGAGGGATGTGTAGAAAGACTGATGTCTTCATCTCCTTCTGGTTTCTCAGACTACTGGGGAAGGTTAGCAGGATGCTCAAATGCATAGGGAGGGGCAACACCAGCAGAAAGAGGGAGGGAGGTAGTATTACCCTGTATAGATCACTTGTAAGACCCCACCTCGAGTACTGTGTTCAATTCTGGATGCTCTACCTCTGGAAGGACATAGATAGAGTGGAGGCGGTACAAAGGAGGGTTACCAAAATGATACAGGGCCTGCATCAAAAACCCTAAAAAGAAAGACTCAAGGAACTAAATATGTACTCTCTAGAGAAAAGAGGGAAAGGGGGATATGAAAGAAATGTTCAAATACCTCATTGGTATCAATAAGGTAGCATTTTCCATAGGAAAAGATTCTCCAGGAAAAGGGGTAATGCTATGAAGCTGGAGACGAGGAGGCTTACAGGAGATGCAAGGAAATACTTCTTCACAGAGAGGGTAGTGGATGACTGGAACAGCCTACCAGTAGAGGTAGTGGGTGCTAAAAGAGTAACATGATTCAAGCATGCATGGAATAGGCACAATGGGACCGTAGAAGTAAGATGGGGTGGGGGGGGGAGAAGGCTGAAGATCGAGTAGGGTCTGCAGTGGCATAGTATGTAGGCAAGGCAAGGCAAGGCAAATTTATTTAAAAACTCCCAATAGATAGATAACACATCTTCAAAGTAACATGCAAAAGAAAAAGGTATAAAATAATAACACATCATATAGACATCATACACACTCAGTCAGGAATTAATGTAGGGAATATAGGGCAGTCTAAGTGGGCCAATACGTCCTTACCTGCAGACAACTTCTATGTTTCTATGCTCCCCTCCATCAAAAGAACTGGAAGCCCTCTCATCTTATGTGGTTGGAGTCCTATATGCCAATGTGCTGAATCATGCAATGCCAGTTTGACATATAAAGGTATTTCTGCTGCTTTGTTACAATAGATGTGGGCCCTCAACATCTTCTTTACTGGCTCCTTTTCTGACTGTTATACTAGCACTCTTACTGCATCCTGTCTCTCAGATGCTTATACAGATTTCATTGCTAAATTTATTGTCTTGGTATCAGTGCTACTATGTTCTTTGTTTTTGCTACTGTTACCAATGCCTTTGGCCATCGGATTTTCTTTCAGCATGCTCAAACATTCCCTTGCCCTCTATTTGGGTTTTATTTATTTGATTGAATTCCCCATTGTAGTATTATGACTGCCTGTAGTACTTGTAGTACTGTGTATGCTCCATACTGTGGTGCATGTAACACTTGGGAAACAGTGCAGGATATGGCAAACAGAACTGGTCTGAGCACAGCTAATATACTGCATTAGTAGCTCAGAAAATGAGCCCTGTAGCAGAAGAGTGCAGGACAAGGAGCCCTCCATCCACTCTATAGTAGTAGGTTAGTATTACAACTCCGCGAAACCAAATACAGCGTGGTCAGAAACAGCGCAGACAAAACCACGAAAGTCAAAACCACACATGGGGAATACTGCCAGAGAAGGAAAAAAAATGTAAGTTGCAACATTTCACTGGAGTGGTGGTCCATGGTGGTTTGGTGTTGTAACAGTAAATCAGACATAAACAAAAATTCTCATCAGTATTCTGCATGTGTGGTTTTGACTTGCGCGGTTTTCATCATGCTGTTTTTACCATGCTGTATTTCATTTCCTGGAGTTGTCATGGGACCTAATATTAGTATGAATGTCTCATACTGTGGTGCACATAACACTTAGGGAACTCAGCAAAAATCAGCACGCTGGCACTACAGTGCAGGGTGAGGTAAACAGAACTAGTCTAACTGTACAGTGTACTGTACTACGAGCTCAATCTTTTCTTTTTTTAGTTCTGTACACAAACATGCAGGGTGAGGAACTATCCAGCTGACAATCACCAAGTATTAATTTATTTCATTTATTGCAATAAGTGGATATTGATTATAATACTATTGAAATTCACATGCTTTTTTTCTTGTAATACCATTGATGAAATCCAGCAATAGTATTGCAAGATCCTGTAATACTATTGTCGGACACTGATCGATAGTATTGCGAGATCCCATAATACTGTCAATGTATCTGCTAAAGTTTACTTGTGCTACATGCAGTCCATCAGCTGAGTGCAAGCTGGCTTTACTGTAACCACTGTGTACAGTAAAACCCATTTCACCACTGACTCACAAATCACCCAGTCTCTCTCTCTCTCTCTCTCTCTCTCTCTCTCTCTCTCTCTCTCTCTCTCTCTCTCTCTCTCTCTCTCTCTCTCTCTCTCTCTCTCTCTCTCTCTCTCTCTCTCTCTCTCTCTCTCTCTCTCTCTCTCTCTCTCTCTCTCTCTCTCTCTCTCTCTCTCTCTCTCTGTCGTAGTCCTGCTGCTTATCTCACTCTCAACCTCTACATGAAAACAAATAAATGTTTTAAATAAAATAAAGAGAAGTCTAGGGCAGGTTTGTCTATTTCAATAATATTTAGAATGTCAGTTTTCAGCCATGCTAACCTGCTGGTGAGTACAGTAATTTTTACAATAAAGTAAAAAAGTAAAACTTTCTTGGATCCATATATTATAAAATATAACAAACAGGGGACTGGGTGTTTCTCTACCATAATACCATCTCGAGGTTCTGGTGACATGTTGGAACCTCTTGATGGTATTATAGCCTCATAAAACACAGTCCCCTATCTAATAATCTATTTGTATTTGTTTTTGACAGCAGGTAAGATACACTTGGCATACATATGCCTATTTTCAGGCACGACCTGGGAGAATTACAGACTATGAGCAGGAGCAATGACATACAGCAAACAAACTTTGAGCAACCTGCTACTAAGGTTCAATTTCTAGTCATCATGAAACAGGCAATGATAATACAAAAACAGAGTACACAGCAACAGCGATATCAACTACACAGCATGCAGCAATATTCAGTATACAAGATGAAATACACATCAGAGAAACTGAGTCAGATAGTGCAGAAAGTAGTGCTGGGGCAGCCAGTCTTTAATTTTTTTATTTATTTATTAAGCATCAGTTTACAACCTTTGAGCCAGAGGCTTGTTTACAAAGGTACCTCGTCACAGAGAGGACAATACAGTGATAACAACTTGGTACAGAGAAACAGTGTACAGTTTTTTTGAGGATACAGGAGGACAAATGAGATCAACAATTTACCACATACAGGATTGGTGAAGTTAACATTGTTCAGGAAATAACTAGAACATCAGAAAAAACATAGGATATCAATACAGTGTGTTTTAGCGGAGTCAACAGGAGGTAACAGGAACCAAGGGTAGAGAAGGTAGAGGGTTTGAGCAGCCAACAGGGCTTTGTCAGAGAGTGAGCAAGATAGCTTAGAAACAGCAACAGCTGCAGTAGTGAAAAGGTGGTTCAAGGGTAGTTTTAAAGCAAGAGATTGTGGGGGTGTCTGAGATACTGGCAGGGAGAGAATTGTACGAAGAAGGGACACGGTAGAGGAAAGCCCATTGTCCTTGAGAGGTCCTTGCCCTAGGTACCTTCAACTTGGTTTTACAGGAGGATCGTGTTGAAGCTAGTGAGTTTACTTGGTGGATAACGGCAGTCAAACCAAGAGGAGAGAGCCCAAGGAGAGTTTTTTTGTAAGGATGCAGGTTTGATACCTAAGACATTCGTCAAGATTGAGCAGATTTGCCTGGGAATAAAGATGGCAGGTATGTGTAAGTCTGGGAGCACCTAAGATTAGTCGACAGGCCTTATTTAAGGTGAGGCAGATTTTGTTTAGCAAGGTCTGGTCAGCAGCCCTGTAGACTGGTAAGCCATAGTCAACAAGTGACAGAATGGAGGACATAACTGCGAGTCGGAGGGCATGGGGGGGAGAGAGTGTTAGTGGTGGAAAAGGATTCCCAACCTAATATTGGTGGTGGAGGCTAAGGCGGAGATATAGGAATGGAATGTGACGGCAGGGTCAAAGGTTATCCCAAGGTATTTGTATGTGTAAACTTGTTCGAGTGGGAACATAGAGCTGGCGAAGACTTGAAGTTGGAAATTACTAGCTTTGTTTTGGGGGTGGGAGAAGATCATAGATTTGGTCTTTTTAAGATTGATAACCAGTCTGTGTTCTTTACACCAGGCTTCCATGTCTTTATAGGATAATTGCAGGGAATCTTGGAGGGTGGTGGGGTTACGGTCAGAAGCGAAGATAATGGCATCATCTGCATAAAGGAGGAGTTTACCAGTACAGGCACCTGGCAGGGTGTTGAGATAAAGGGAGAGGAGCAGGGGCCCAAGTATAGAGCCATGGGGAACCCCAGATCGGATAGGGCAGAGGTCAGAGAGGGTGCCATTGATTTTTACACGCTGGGACCAGGCAGACAGATAGCTGGAGCACCATGAGACAGGTCCTGCAGCAAAGCCAGCATGGCTGAGTGCATCCAGCAGGAAGGATGGGATACGGTGTCAAGAGCTTTTGACAGATCGATGAACACTGCACCAACAAGAGAGCCGAGTCCAGGAAGGAATGGAGGAAGTTAGAAAACTTCGATGAAGGATATTGGTGCTGTGCCAACATGGAAGCCGTGTTGTTCAGGGCAGAGGATACTGTATTTGGTAAGAAACTCAGATATTTGGGAGGATACTACTTTCTCTAAGGCTTTTGAGAGTGGTGAGAGGATTGAGATGGGACAATAATTACCGAAAGGGCCTCTATCACCCTATGTATGGGAGTGACAGTGGCAATTTTCCAGGTTGATGGAAATTGCCCTAGACAGAGTGATTTGTTGAAGTGGCTAGTGATTGGGGCGATGACCTGGTCCAATGCCAGGCTGAGGAGTCTGGAGTCCAAGGAGTCACTGCCAGTGATGTTGCTTCTTAGGGCCTTGGTCAGATATGGTCTGACTTCATTGACAGTAACCCGGTGGAAGTAGAAAGATGCATGTGAGGGAGCAGTGTCAGGAGAGTGGGGGGGGTCAAAAAAGTTGCTAGGGAGTACAGAGCTAAGGTCAGTAAAGGATTTATTGAGATGGTTAGCAATGAGGGTAGGATCAATAGAGATAATACCCTCAATATTGATTTGGGAAGGTGGAGGAGAGTGTGTACCACCATTTAGTTGTTTGATGTTATCCCAGAAGGTTCTAGCATTCCCCCAGGATGAGGTGAGTGAGGCCCGAAAATGATCGGCCTTTGCTTTGCGTATAGCCCAGGTAAATTTATTTTGGGCAGCTACATAAACAAGGTCACCTACATAAACAAGGCTGGGAATACACAGTGAGTTCTTCAGAACCTTACAGAAAATCTGGTGGCTGGGAGAGAGGCATAATTCTGGGGTAAGGGAGGTCCAGTAGAGGGGCATAGAATGCAAAAAACAGTTTCCCAGGCCTTAGCTCATCAATGCTCAATGAGAGGCTGGGAGCCCACAGATCTAAGTGAGTATATATAGGGTGGGTGCTGCAGATAATGCACTAGGGAAGATGGGTAGCCTGTTTGAAGGAGTTTGTCCACATATTGACCCAGAGTAAGAGATCATTGACCAGCAGGGGAAGGCCAGCTCAAGCCAGTGTAGAGGAGGCATTGATGCGTGAGGTTCAGAGAGGCCAGGGCAAAGTGACACACATTATTGTATGCTGTGTCCCATCTAGACAGAATGGTTTTGTTTGCACCCAGGTATGCCAAAAGGCCATACGTGAGACCTGGCAGGAGTACACCTTGAGTTATGGACAACAGGAGATAAGTAATGGGCCTATATCTCCCTCCTCACGTCAATGCCAGTGTAACTGGCAACCTGTGGATCCTGCACTATACCACTAGGCCTCGTACCCACCCTTGGCCTGGCAGTGGAGAGCCCTCACTATTTCTAGCCTACAGGCTCCTCACCTCCCTCGGTTACCATATAGTTGCACTGGACTATGAATGTATTGTATTATGTATAAGACAAGACCTCCCTGAGGTGGCTTACTACCAACTCATATCATGCATTGCTTTAGCTACCAATTGTATAGGTCTTAACCGCTCATTACATAAATATGTCGATAGCTCTGCCCTGTTTTAGCTACCAAATGCATAGGCATTAACCAGTGCTCATTGTACTTATACTCTGTATGATTGCTCACCTACATTTGTTCTATGTATGTACTGTATGAATGCCTGTGTTTTATTCTGACTTTGAGCCTTTGGAAACAAGTCTCTGACTCAAAGGGTTGTACAGTGTATGCCGCTTTGTATGGACACATCCGTGCACAGCTGCAATGTCCGCGATATGCGATGTCCGTACTTGCCGGCAGGAGCAGTATTGCAGAGAATAATGATTTGGTCCCCGAACGGTACTTCCAGATCCATACAGTAACATATGAATTTCTGCTCAGGGGTGGGAGATAGTTAAAAAATGGTAAAAAACGTACACTTTTTATTTCCTGAGCTTTAAATTTTAATTCTGCTGCTATGTTGGGAGCTGGTGATTGTTTTTAAAAGATTGTTTTAAAAGAAATACCCAGGATGCACATATAACTTTATTTCTGCTGCTTGCTCAGGTGTGCAGCTTTTTGGGAGTGTGTGACTGTTTTTAAAAGAAACACCAGGGGAAAGGATTTTAACTTTAACTGTGCTGTTGTGAAGCATGAGAAGGGGTGGGTGAATTGAATTCTACTTCTGTAACTTTATTTCTGTAGGTTGGGGACAGATGAGATGCAAGGTCATGCACACTCATCTCTGGTAGTGAGTCAATTTTATGAGCAAGGGGAATGTCTCTTAGACATCTTGTAACAGCAGACCACTTCCAGCTCACAGAGAGAACAACAGCTCCCAGCTGGGGAAATGTTGTGCTTAAGTGCCTTTTAAAGTGTCCGTCTTTGATGATAGCCGATGTCCATTCTAAGCAATCTATTTAACATTAGTTATGCAGAGATGGGTTTTGGTTTTGTGTATCTGTCCATGGAAAGCGATTGTCCGCGGTAAGCATGTCCACCTAATGTGGCGCTGACCGTAATTCCAATTTGCTAAATAAATAAATAAATGTTTGACCCTAAAAGCCATGTCCATTTTAGAGTTTATAGATTTGCAGACTGAGGACACATGGATGAGAAGTCAAGTGAGGGGTCAAGCCATTCTCCTAGGTATTTGAAACTACTGATAGCCATGAGTGGGGATCCATCTTTGCATGTGATGTAGAGTTTTATAGGTGTAGCCCAGAGTTTCAGTTTGGAGCAAAAAAAGCATGGGCTTGTTCTTTATGCTGTTGAGGATTACCTTGTTTGTAGATAGCCAAGACTGAGTGACTTCAGATGCATCGATGCATTGGAGAGGGTTTTTTGATGGCAGGTACAGTCTTGGCACTGTAGTATGGATGAAAGCATCAGCATACAACAGTGAGCAGCATCCAGATGTAACATCTGGGAGATCATTGATGTAAGTAGAAATAAGCATTTGTCAATGCTGAATATTTGCTTGCTGGTATTAGCATTGGAAGTGCAGAAGTTAGATGCAGAATAGGAATGGCATTGAAGTATTGAACTTCATGCCAACCCCACCTCCACCTTGCAGAGATGGAAAGGCATTGGAGTATGCCTTTGGGTCATCGTGCATAATGCTCATGCCATTTCACCTAACCCTATTCTGCAGACACCAAGTGCAGAGGTGTGCCTTTGAGCATTTGGCTTTACAGTCACCCCAGTCCATAAGGACATATGCTGAAATGAGTGCAGTATAGGAGAATGGGGTGAACTCTGGAGCCAAAGAGTGCAAGGCACACCTCGATGCCTGTCACTGGCTGCAGGGTGGGGGTGAAATAATGAGCATTACAACCAGCAGTCCAAAGGCACACCCTTGACACCTATCAGTCTGTACAAGGTGGGATGTTTTGGTTAGAAACCCTAGCACCTCTGGAGTTTGTTGGTATTTGCACTACAAATTTTTAGCATGGACTTTTTGTGACCCGCACCTCATGAAAGCATTTGGGACCTCTGCTCATAAACAGTGGCACTGTGTTTTTGTTAATTTGTCTCAAATGTTGATTTCCCACAGCAGCTGTGCCATTCTGCACCAGATGTGTGGAAAATGACAGCTGTGGCATTCATAGGGAGGTGTAAAGACATGGCAATGTCAAAAATCTGGAGTGAAAATATTACAGATTCTTGAAGTTACATGTATGCATGGAAACTCTGCCATGCACGCTCATAACATAGTGATTTTGTGGACTTTTGTCACCAAATTTTCAACATAGGCATTTGAGACCTCCACTCATGAACAGTGTCACTGTCATTTTGTTAATTTGTCCCTAACATTGATTTCCCACAGTGACTGTGCCATTGTGCACCGGATGTGCGACAACACATTTCCACCAGGATGTGAAAAATGACTGTTGTACTGTTCATAAGGAGGTGTGGGAAAATGCCAATGTTGAAAATCTGGAGTAAAAATATTAAAAATTCTCGAAGTTATGAGTATGCATGGAAACTGCGCAATGCACGCTAGTGACACAGTCATTTTGCGAAATGTTGTCTCCAAATTTTCAACATAGGCATTTTGGGACCTCTGATCATGAACAGTATCACTGTTATTTTTTCAATCTGTTCTGAATGCTGATTTCCCACTGCGACTGCGCCATTGTGCACCACATGTGTGAAAACACATTTTGGGCAGGATGTGAAGAATGGCAGCTATACTGTTCATAAGGAGGTGTGAAAAAAAGGCAATGCTGAAAATCTGGAGTGAAAATATTAAAAAGTCTTAAAGTTATGAGCGTGCATAGAAACTGCGCAACACATGCTCATAACACAGTAATTTTTTGGAATTATTTCACCAAATTAGCAACATAGGTTTTTTGGGAACCCACCTCATGAACAGTAACACTGTTGTTTCGTTACTCAGTCCCAAAAAGTGATTCTGCACAGTGACCTCAAAATCAACTTTTGGGAATGAATAACAACATAACAGTGTCTGAATTCATGAGGTAGGGTCCAAAAAACCCCATGTTGAAAATTTGGTGACAAAATTAGCAGAAATGGCAGAGATATCCACCTAAGTTGAAAAAAAGCATTTATGCCATTATATAGCTTACTGGCATTTCTTCAGTTTGCAGTAGGATTTGAAGAATGCAGACATGTTCCAGGTCCACCAAAGATCATTGTGCAGCTCTGGAGGTAAGTAATGGGGTAGAGGGGTGTGGGAGGTGGGGTGCACAGGGTGGGTGCGGGTTGGGGAGGGCATAGCGAGGTCCATTTGTACTTTTCAGGTAAAAATAAATAAAATCATCATGGGAAGGTTTCTTTTTACAGGAGATACCTGCACATTTTCTTTTGGGGGGAACTGGAGCCGATGGGGATTGGGCACCCCTTTGGCAAATACAAAAGGGTCTGTGTTTGGGGGGGGAGACACAATGTTGAGGGGATTGGGCACCCCCCTCAGCAAACAAAATGTGTAGGAGACATTATGCCGATGGGGAGTGAGCTCCCCCATTTGCAAGTGAATTGCAGAGGAGGCATGCTAACAGGAGGACTGGGCCCCCCATCTGCTTTCATGGGAACTATGAGGCAGAAAGCGACAACTGCCATGTGCATTGAAATGTTACACCAGGCAAGGTACTGCCCTGCAATGATGGGTCGCTCCCGCATTGCAGCGGCAAATTCATTTTAAGCTGGTGGCATACTTGCTGAACTAGTGTCAGCAGCAGCATGCCACCACATTGGGGAAAGAGGGCCAAGCCCCAAGATGCAGTGGGGGCATTGGCCGCCACAGTGCTGCACCTTCAAAAACCCACTTCTCCCTAAGCTGCCACATAATGTTTCTTGCGCAAGCAAACCTAATAATGTAAAACACTATAGAAATATGGGGAAGGGAGAAAGAGGTCACATGGGGCTCTAGTTCCACAGAACAGGGAAGCACTTGGGGACTACTAACCCCCCTCAAAATAAAAAGTACCATCACTACTGTAAATACATTATAGGTAATCTTTTTTTTCCTCTACATATTGTTAGGACTTCAAGAATTAAGATGGGCTATATATGAAGAAATCAATGTAAAATCTAAGTGTCAGTTTTCACTTTTATTGTGTTACATACCAAACTACTAATACTGTTCTGTGCAAGGAAACAACTTCTGCACCACATGTTCAAAGGTAAAGTAACCAGAAACTTGAAACCTCTACTCCAGTTTGTTTCCCATATTCAGTAATTTGTATAATGTCACTCAAAAACACAGGTTAGTATTTTTAGGATTCTAACACTGTATTTACACTCCAGAATGCATCACCAGGCTGTAGTGCTTGCCTAGATACATCACGTTGTGGATTGGCCCTGCTACTTCCATCACTGAGGCAAACATGCTGGGGGCAAAACAAACAAGCATTTGTCAATGCCGAATGTTGCTTGCTTGTATGTGCTGTTTAGGTATTTGGAAGTCATTGGAGTGCAAATATTGAAAATTTGCAAACTTACGAATGTGCATAGGAAATGCGCAATGCACACTCGTAAAACAGTCACTTTTAGGAATTTTTTCACCAAATTTTCAACATAGCCAATTTAAGACCTCTGCTCATGAACAGTGTCACTGTGATTTTCCTAATGTGTCCCATACATTGATTTACTTACCGACTGCACCATTGTTAGCTACATGGGCGAAAACACGTTTTAGGCAAGATGTGAAAAATGACAGCTGTACTGCTCATAAGGAGGTGTGTAAAATAGCAATGTTGGAAATCTGGGTGAAAATTCACTAACTTATGATGTGCGTAAGCTATTTCATAGCATACGTTTGTAAACAGTCATTTTAGGAATTTTCACCAAATTTTCAACATAGGTTTTTTGAGAGCCCACCTTATGAACACTGGCAGTGTTGTTTCATTAATCGATCCCGAAAAGTGATTTCACACAGTGACTGCGAAATCACCCTTTGGGACCAACTAACGCCATGACAGTGCAAGAATTCATGAGGAGGGGTCCCAAAAACTCCATGTTGAAAATTTGGTGTCAAAATTCCCCAAAATGCCTGAGATATGCAACAAAGTTGAAAAAAAACCTGTTTATTCCATTATACAGCTTACCGGCATTTCCTCAGTTCGCGGTCGGCTTTGAAGAGTGCAGACATGTTCCCGGTCCACCCATGATCATTGCGCCGAGCTCCAGAGGTAGAGTATGGAGTGAGGGGTGTGGGAGAGCAGGGTGAGCAGTGGAGTGGGTGCGGTGGGGCAGGGAGACTGCGAGGGACCATTTTTATTTACAGGTTTTGTTTTTTTTAAGACAAGCGGGACATTTGCCACGCTGTGGTGGGCTCCCAGTGTGGCAGCTGGGAGGGTTGTTTGGGGGGGCTGGAGCTGATGGGGGATTGAGCACCCCCATCGGCTATAACAAGATTTGCCACGCTAGGGTGGGCTCCCAGCGTGGCACCTGGAAAGCTTTGGGGAGGGCATGCAGCCATGGATCCAACAGGGGATTGGGCACCCCTGTTGACTATAACATTTTTTGCCATGCTGGGGTGGGCTCCCAGCATGGCACTTGGACAGCTTTTGTGGGGGGGAGGCGTGGAGCTGATGGGGGATTGGGCACCCCCGTCGGCCATACAGTGAGTGCGTGGGGGGGGAGGGAGCACATTAGCATGCAATATGTGTGCTTGCATGTGTGTGTGTGAAGTGGGAGAGCTCTGATCACTGAAGCGGAGCTTTCCCTTTCAACTGTATATCACTGCATATTTGACTGCTGTCATAGACAGCTGCAGCAGTCATTGGAGAACTGCAGCCTCACCTGCAAACTCACTGACTGAATTGGAAGACGGGTGCCACACCTCCGAAAACTGAGATGATGGCACTATGTTTCTTGCACATGCGTGCAAGCAAAATAAAAAGTTGCATTATTGCCTTCTCACTGACAGGGTAGGGACTACATACACACATACATACATAACAACTGCTACTCTATAATGATGAACAGATAGCAGTAATCTTCCTCAATCTTCACTGCTCTTGTGAAATTTGGATGTCAAGCAAAGAACTCTGAAGATTACCACACTGTATAATAATTGGCCAGCAATTTATTTGTTTTTGTTACTCCTTCATCTCCTTGGCGTTAGTCTGCCTATCTGCATCCTGGCACCCTAAGTTCTCTGGCTGCTGTCCTGAGGATCCCAGCTCCTATTTGGGCCCACAGCTTCTACCCCTGTGGCTTTCCCCCCCATGGTGGGGTGCTGGAGAGCCTCCCATGCTCATCCACCAGGACTGGATCCAGTAATGTGCCACGGTGCCCTCGGAGCCAGGTGCCCCCATGGAGATGTCCATCAAGCCACTGCAACCTGGTGCTGTTTCCCCTGTTCTGGTCCCCCTTGTGTGTGAGGCATGCAATGATGCCAGTGGATAGAGTGCACAAGCTTCTGCATGCACTTCTCCTGGCGCTGTTCCCCCTTCACGCCCCTTATGTTGCCTGTACCACTGCATCGCCCCGAGCCTCTGTTAGAGGCTACCAGCACACTAGCAGCTGTACATCCCCCACCCTGGAGAAGGAGAGCAGTCCATTGGACACTCAATTCCTCTTCTCCCCTGCCAACCCCCGATGACCCAGGCTCATTCCCAAACCTGGGTCGCTGGTGTGGCGCAAGGTGTGGCATCCAGCGCCTCAACCCTCAGCACCACTGGGCCGGCTTGGTCAGCAAATTTTTTGAATGGGCTGACTGAATTATAATTTACCATTATAACCCATGGGTTATAATGGCAAACATGAGCCACGTCACTCAAACAAGAGCCGCATCCTGATTGGCTCTTCACTCTTGCTGGGCAGGCTAAATGCAATCAGAAACATGACAGCACCTTATCCCGCACAGCAAGAACCCACCAGACATAGACTGTTTCTCATTTTTTATTTAATTTCTTTAAAAAAACAGTACGGCACCCTGAACACATCTTGTTTTCTTAACAAAATCTATTTTGTTTATTCTGCCATTCCGACGGCATATTGAAACACTCTCACCATAAATAGCTTCGACCTCACTGACTGAGATAAGGGTGATTGTGGTTGCCATTCAAATCTATAACTCCAAAAACAAAGGCAAATTAAATATAAAAATAAGTAAACCAGCTGTGAAAAAAACAAAACAAAAACACGTGTGTGTGTGTGTGTGTGTGTGTGTGTGTGTGTGTGTGTTCATTGAGAAGAGAGACATCACAGATGAAGAGCAATGCTCTAAAGGTACGAAGCAATTTCACCTTGAGATGGAAACATGTTAATTGCATGTGGTTGCCATTTCTTGTTATAGATTGTATGTACGTTCTGTTTACATGTATCTTGAACGGTGGTCGAATAAACAGAAAACAGCAAACTAAATTAATAGCTACAAGAGCTGGTAACATTTCTAGTAGTTCATCTTTTCACGAAGGAGTTCAGTTTGGGTTTTTCAGACCAGCTGATATCTTCCTTATGAAATGGCTTGCAGTGTAGCACGAGGCATCTCAATAAACATTAGATACGATGTTCCTGTATCACAGTAGTGACATAGCTAATGTAGTGACAGTAGTGACATGCGGATTTCACTGCTGTAGTACAATAGCATCTGACACTATAGTATATGTTCTAGTGTTGTGTATGGAAATCCGTACACTTCGAGATGCTGTTGAACCACAGTAGTGATGTCAGAAGGCTGTTGTACCCCAGCAGCTATGTCACTACTCTGGTACAAGAACACAACATCTAATGTCTATTAAGCTGCATCACGCTGCACTACAAGTCCCTCATAAGGAAAGTCAGCAAGACTGGAAACACCCCAAGTAAACTGATTTGTTAAATGATTGTCAAATAAAATATTGCCAGCTCACTGAGCTGTTACTTAAAGCAGCACAGCAATGAAAAATGATTTAAAAAAAGCTAGTTTCAACTACAATTAAGAACAATATCAGCATACCAGTCAAATGTACTTGTCTAGGTACCTCCTGTGCTGTGTACCATGAAACATTTTTTATTTACTTCTGTACTAATCCTTGCCAAGTCTACAATGTTATTTCTATGGAAAATGTTGTTGCCATCTTTTTTTAAGAAAAAAATGAATTAAAACATTCATAAAAATCAAATGTTGGTAGAATTAGAAAATTGTACCAAATTAAACTGGAAAAGGATGGAATCTTTTTCAGTGAAAAAAGGTGGGGTCCAATTTTTGCCCAGTTTTGTTGCACTGTTGCTTTAAATCACACTACCCCTTTTTATTCCCAACCTGTTTGTCCATGTTTATTGGACTAATAGTTCAAGACAGAGAAAGTATGCACATGCCCACCAGCGCAGTGGTAGGATTACTGCTCGTGGTGCCAGTGACCTGGGTTTAGGAATGGACCTGGGCATCTGGAGGTACAGCCGGGGAGAGGAGGATTTAGTACCCAGAGGCTGCTGTCCTCCTCTGGGGAGGGTGGGCTGCTTGTCCCATCACTCTACTGCCAGCTGGGTGACCACGGGTGGAGGTGCAGTGGGACAGCTGGAAGAAGGGAGGGAGGGAGGACGTCGACCAGGAGCTGGAGCGTTTGCAGGTCATGACATGCTCTGCCCCTTGGCTCTCCTGGAGTGCTGACCTCCTGAGAGGTGGGCCAGAAACAAGAAAAATACCCCATCACTATGGACGTAAATGGGACCTAGCTGCTCCAGATAACCCATAACCGGGTTCTTGGTAAATACCACAGCAGACCTCCTGATGCTCAGTAATGGACCCTCAGTAATGGACTGGAGGGGGAATTGGGGACCCCCTTCTCCTTGCCTAGCAGGGTAGGCCAAGGCACAATGAAGGTGGGTCCAAGTGACACTTTGAGAGGTACCCAGGGAGGGATAGGGGAATACCAGCCTAGGGCTCCCTGAAGAAGTTCCTCCATGTTGCAGAGAAGGGGGGGTAAAACAGATGAAAAAAAAAAGACAGAGAAAGTAAATTAAAACACATACTATATAAAAGAATGTCTGGACAATCACACACAAGGCTGACATTTCCATCACTGGGTGAGAGGACATCAGAGACTGCTCCTGCTCTGTTCTGGGGTGTATGATGTTATCTCACTGTGTTATGGGAACAGTTTTGTACTGTAGGGCTGTACGCATAATATGGAACATACAAAATAATGTAACAGCATTGAACCCTACCCTCCAGAAGAGATTTCAAGAGCCTGAGAAATTGTTACACAACCACAAATAACAGGCAAGAGTGAAATTTAAGACTTCTGGGAGGGGACACCGATATAGACACAGGAGCAACTCCAGCAATTTTGATAATGCTTATGTCACAGCCTCAAGTTAACATCATAACACTTCAGTACAGACAAAGGAACAGAACCCAGCGATTCTAATTAAGTAGAACAAGCACATTTCTAATTTGATATTTTTTGGCAATGTAATCCCAAATCATATGTTGCTAAAAAGGAAATAACAAATGTATTCCAAGTACGCCCTCCCCCACTCACTGTCACTCAGTTTAACCCCCTTTACTACAGCATTTGCGATTCTACAGAGCTGGTAAAATCTCCAAGTCTGCGTAACTGCATTTCTCTGACAGGTCATATGAGGCAACGCCCTAGCGATCATACTTTTTCCTATATTCTGCATCTCAGATCATGTGGGCAAATAGGATATGCCTGCAACAACCCAAAACGCTGCAGAGCAGGCATTAGTTGAGCTACCTCGAACACTTCACTGCCTTTTCACTTTTGCCAGCATCGCCTTCTCTTCACTGATGTTTGTGGTACTTATCCCCCCCAATTACACTGAAAAGATCTATACAAGCAGTGACATGTCTGCAAACTAGTAGAATTAGCGAAAACGCTTTACTCCTTCCTTTCACAGGTTTCCATATGTTTGATACTTTCAACCCCAGGCATGATGTTCCCACAAATTATGTATAATAATATGTCATTGAGGGCCAAAATCACTCAATTTTCATGCAAGACTAATTCAAGGGTATGGCTGTATGAGTAACTGTAGCATGTTCCCTGGGAATCCCAGTAGATCTGAGAGCCTGTTCATTACAAGATGGTGTGAAGAATAATACCCTGTGGGGGTGCAGCAAAAGTGCAACCACCACATGCCCTGTGTGGGTTGTGAGGCCCGAAGTACAGCCAATGGCCTTCAACCACCCGGGAAGTGCAAGTACTGCAGTTTTGCAGCACACCTAGTACAGACTGTTCCACTAAAACATTTGGTAAAGGGTAATAGAAAGTGGTTGTATAATTAATTAGGCTGTAACTTACCTGAATAGCTTATGCTGGTATTTGGTGGAGTGTCATGCTCCACAGAACTCACAGGATGTTCAGAATAGTTGGGGGCAATCTTGTAGTGTTTGTGAGAAGAGTCGCTCAGGGGGAAAGGGAACACAACAGAGGGGTTGATGCACTTGAATGCTGAGAGCATGCCAGAGCTGAGATCCTGCAGATATCAGCTATTAGAGCTTTTTGTCACAGCCAACGTCTCCATCATCGTCAGCTCTATCCTAGCCTCTTGCAGTGAGGCAAGCTTCTCGGAGAACACCTTCTCTAGCTTGGCAGTGACTAAGAAGCCACTCCACATACAGTCCTGGATAATGATGGACTTGAGGCAGGGGTCATCCTCAGGGTTACAGATGAAGCTCTGGTTAACCAGGTCACACCCAGGAACTCTGAGACCATCTCTAGCTGGTTGGCGGTAGAGGAAAAGAGGCTGAAACTCAACCTGTGGCTGGGGGACCATGGAGGAGTGGGCAGCAGCTTGAATTTCTCCCAGATGCCTTTGCTGGGAGCCGGAGGCTGCATCTGGCTCTGCTGCTGGTAGAAGTTCTCCTTCTCATCCTCACAGTAAAAGTAGTGCTGGATGGAGTCATAGTCATAATCATAGTTTTTGCTTGGTGCTTTGGAGACCAGCATCCTGACTGCTGACAAGAAGGGGAAATAAAATATAAAATACTTTAATACAGCTACAATCTACCCCCCATGTCAGCTTTCCTGGGACTGTGAGGTGGACGTGTCAACTGCTACCATGTTCATTGAAATGTTATACCAGGCAAGGCACGCCCTGCAATGCCGGGGTGCTCCCTCATTGCAGTGGTGAATTTCTTTCAAGTTGGTGGCATGCATCTGAGCTGCTGTCATAGACAGAGTGCTCATCCATGGGTGCCTCAGAGGCAAGCCCCAGAAAGCAGTGGTGGCATTGGCTTCAACGCTGCCACACCTCCACAACCTGCTACTCCAGCAAGCTGTCACACCACGTTGCTTGAACATGTGCACAAGCAAACATAAAAATGCATTGTTAAAATAAAATAAATATGTGAATTCATTCACATATCTGGACTGCCTTGTACGGTATGGGCTGCATGCCCATTGGTTCTTGCTCTGAACCAATGAGCATGCAGCCCTACCGGGCAGTCAGTCGGCGGGCGGTGGGGCGGCAGACGGGTGGGATGTTGTCGCCCGCTGGCTGACAGGGGGGAGCGGGGTGGTGGGGCTTTGTGGGTGGGCACAGTAGGGGTCCACTAGATTACCAGGGTAGGTGGTCCTTGGGGGGGTTTGAACACTTTGCTGCACGCGATCAGGCTTCGCGGTCCACAGGACCACCAGGGATATGTTCTTGGGGGGAGTTTGAACTTTTCTGCCGAATCGGGCTAGTGAAGGTGTTTTTTCACTTATGCCTGCGATCGGGCCAGTCGGGGGTGAGGGGATGTTTAAACTTATGCCTGCGATCGGGCCAGTCGGGGGTTGGGGGGATGTTTAAACTTATGCCCGCGATTGGGTTGCAGGGGGCATCGGTCCCCGATTGCTGCTGCCTGGCAGGGCGCCAGGCGCAAGTCCTCTGGGATCGGTGCACCTGCATGCTAATGGCATGCAAGTGGGGCCATAAATAGATGCAAATGGCCTCCCCTGCACCTTGCATGAATTATGGCCCCATTTGCATGTCACCTTTTGAATATCGGAAATGTGCGCATGGCGCAATGGTACTTGCACCACCGCATCTTGAATGCTCCACTCTGACCACTTGCGGTGCTCAAGTTCCACTGCGCCATGCACAGTGGCTGTGGCCGGGGGGGTGATATTCAAAGGAGTTGCTCAATAAGCGCAACTCCTTTGAATATCGCCCCGGCCACACCCCTGCGCAACTATTTTGTGCAGCGCAAGGGATTGCGCCACAAAATAGCACAGTTTGAATATCCAGCCCTTGTTCTTTAAAGGGGAAGCAGCTCACTCTATAATTTGGGCAAGTATATGTTCTAGAGCTTTGCAGCTGTATGGTGCATTTTACTCAATTTGTAACTGAATAAGAGTTAGGGTTCACAGAAGACACGTAGAAAACTATTGATACACTGATTGCTCACTATGACAACAGCCATACACAATGAAACTGATTTTCTAAGTTCTCATTGATTGTGTTATGCTTGTGCAAGAAAGTGATAGACAAGAAATAGGTAATTATGAAAATTAGTGACTAAATTTACATGTATTTGACTATTCCTTAAGTATTTAAATCTTTTCACAATTGAAACGTTTTAAAAATATGTTGCACATAAGCAAAGAAACTGGCTAACGTGCTTTGGTGTTTATGGTGGTACTGCGTACATACTGTGTGTATATATATATATATATATATATATATTATATATATATATATATATTTATTTATACAATGTATGTTTTGGGATAAATAGCAGGATAAAAAGTAATATCTCTGCCAGGTCATGGAGATATCAATGATATCTTCACATGTGAAGATATCACTGATATCTTCACGTTCCTATACGTCATCGTAATGAAAGTGATAGTGTTTCACTTTCCATCATCCAGCTATCTTTGCTGTGTCCCTTTATGAGCTTGCCCCGAACACAAACATCTCTGTGATCTCGGTGATCCTGTTTGCATCTTCAAACAAATTAATTATTGAAAAACTTACTTTATCTAGTTGATCCTGCAACTTTCTTTTATCCACCTGCAACTGTAATGTAGCGTGACTGAGCGCTATGCCCTGAAATGTATCGTGACCGCGCGCTAGGCAGATTCAAATGTGAAGCACTGTAAGATATTTTTCGTTAGGGAGCCTGTGCTGTAAAACTTAGAAAATGCATCCTTTTCTGAATGCTGCCTGTATTTTGTGAAAAGAAGCTGCCGACAGTACTGAGGGAATAGCGAGTGAGACAGCAGCTTCACAACACCAGACAGAAGCGTGCATGACTGTTGCATAGCAACGCATGTTCGTGCTTCTGTCTGGTGTTGTGAAGCTGCCATCTCACTCTCTATTCCCTCAGTACTGTCGGCAGCTTCTTTTACAAAATACAGGCAGCATCCAGAAAAGGATGCATTTTCTAAGTTTTACAGCACAGGCTCCCTAACGAAAAATATCTTACAGTGCTTCACATTTGAATCTGCCTAGCGCACGGTCACGCTACATTTCAGGGCATAGCGCTTAGTCACCCTACATTACAATTGTAGATGGATAAAAGAAAGTTGCAGGATCAACCAGATAAAGTATGTTTTTCAATAATTAATTTGTTTAAAGATGCAGGCAGGATCAACCAGATATGTATTATGAAAATAATTTTAAAGCGGCAATACCAGATGTTTTTTCATAATATATGTAATCTGCTGTTTTGGAGCAGGGGGGTATGGAGAGTTGTGTTGGGGGTAGCCATGACTACATAAACTTAATACCAAACAATTTTTTTCATAATAATTTTAAAGTAGCAGGATCAACCACATTTATATTTTTTCAACAACATATGGCATCTGTTGTGTTGGTAGAAATACTACAGTTTTGTGTTGAAATAGCCATCACCTCCATGTAGGGGACTGTATTAAGTGGGCATCTGGAGCTTTTGTTGAGTGCAGCCCAAAACATGCATTTTATAAACAGAACATGGCATGGCCTGACTGAAGATATCATATTTATCTTCACTCGAGGCCAATGACATCATGATATCTCACTTGTGGCTTCGCCACTTGTGAGATATCATGATATCATTGGCCTCTCGTGAAGATAAATATGATATCAGTCAGGCCACGTCCATATCCCATATATATATATATATATATATATATATATATACCGGTGTGCTGAATACAAGATATGGTGCCAAGGTATTTTGGTTGCAGATAATCCCAATAACTGCTAAATTATATTTGGGATACTCTGTCATAAGAAAAAAGGTTTTGGCCAGATCCTCTGGGCCGAACCTCTGTTCTGTTCTATGTTTATGAATGTTGACCCTGGTGCAATATTAACTACATAATATATGTAATTGCATGAAGGTGTATTGCGTAACCAAACAAAATTATGGTGTTAATAAACCACTGAATAAATGAAGCATCCATCTCAATGTTAATGTAACTTCATTTTCATTAAGTACAAAAGAGGTGTGCATTACAGAAGAATCATTCATTGGATGTTACACTAAGCAGTATTAGTGTTTTAATATGTATAACATATCTAAAATTAATTTCCTTGTGGATTACCACAGCCATTGCATTGAGTGCACAGTGATCAATCCATAAGCATTATTTCATGCAATAGCCACAACCCTTTGACTCCACCCTTATACTTGGCCCCACCCTTTTATTCCTGCCACAGGACCCTTCTTAAAATCCTGTATCTGCCTCTGGGAGACACCAAGGGAGGTGAGTTTGGTTTTGAGGAGTGAGTGACTGACCAGGTCAAATACATTCATTAAGTCAATAAACACTATAAAACTTAGGAGTCCTTAGTCCATAGATAAGCCAATGTCATTTATCACTTTGGGCAGGGCTGTAGAAGTGCTATGTTTTTTCCTAAAACCTTATTGTGCAGGGGACTGGAGATTGTAATTTGGCATATGGTCACTTAATTGTGACACAACAATCCTTTCCAGGACTTTGGGCAGTACCGAGAGTAGAAGAATGGGGTGATAGTTGTCCATGAGTTTAAGATCACCTGCTTTAAACACAGGGGTGATTTGGGTGACTTTCCAGACATTTCCAGTGGAGAGATAGAGAGATTGAATAGTTTTGAGATAGGGAGCATAAGGGAGGGTGCAGTGAGCTTCAGCAGCTTTGGTTCTAGGCCATCAGATCCAGAATTGTTGTTGCTGGGTATAATGGCAAGCAGTAGTTTCCTGAGCTCATCAACCTTAACAGCTCTGAGGTAGAAGGGAGAGGAGCATGGCAGTAGTGGGAGGAGAGCAAGAGGCAGATGTTAGTCTCTGGGCCATCATCAGCAATGTTCGTGTAGGCAGGGAGGTCCGAGAATCGGGAGCTGAAGGCATTTATTGTGTTATGGTTATTACAATTTATATAACTGATAAGTATATCAGACGGGGGGGCTTATTTTTTGTGCCTAAGAAGCTTTTTATGCTGCCCCAGAATTTATGTGGGTTACCAGAAGAGGCAGTAACTTTTTTTTTTTTGCAAAAGGAGCTTTTCCTATACCTAACCCCTGTTTTGCAGATGTTTCTCCATCTCCTATACTCTGTGCAGTCAGAGGCTAGGCCAGATTTCCTGTAATTATACCAGAGTTTGTCAATATGTTTCATTTGGGTTAAAAGATTTCTGGTAAGCCAGCTTGTGGCTGAACCCCACACCATATGGCTCATGAGGGGGGAATGGTTTTGTTGAATACTGGAAAAGATATTTGTGAAATCTGCTAGTGCTTCATTTATGCACATTAAGGAGTTTAGGAAGGACCAATCAATGGAAGCCAGTTCACTCAGGAAATCTTTCTAGTTTATTTTGGAGAAGACATGGAAATGGATCAGGCAGTGGGGAGTGGTCTGAGATGACATCAGGAAAGGTGTCAGACATTACTATTTTATCTCTTCTGTTTGTGAGGAACCAGTGCAATAGGGAGGGTTTGGAGTTTTGTGGGGAGGATCTGGTAAGAGTAGTAATTATTTGAACAAGACTCAGTTTTTTGATGCACATTTTGAGGGATTTTGTGTTTGCAGCCAACCAGTCAAGCTTTAGGTCTCCAAATAGGAGGATCTCCTTTGTGTCAGTATAGGAGGTAAGGTAGTCCATCAGGTTACCTAGTCCAGATACCTCACATTGAGGGGGATTGATATGCACACTAGATGGAGATGTTTAGCTTTTCCTTTTGTGAGAACCACATGAAGGCACTCTGTGGGGAGGGGGGTAGGACATTGGGGCATCATAGGATGGTGGAAGATGTTTAGGTGATCCCTAAAATACATTAGGATTCATCACCTCTTTTGGGGTATTCCCTATCCAAACAGAGACAGCTCTAACCAGGGATAGTTCAGGCTGGGGCAGGTATGAAGTGTTTCAGCCATGTCTCCATGAGACCCAGTATGTCAGGATTATTTGGTCCAACCCAAGCAACTAGCTAATTGTTTTCTTGCCATAAGACTTTGTATGTTCATATTTGTGAATTTAAGCTCCTTTGTTCAGGACCAAGTTTGGGGATATAGAGTGGTCTGGGGTTAAGCTCAATGTCACTGAATGGCAGCAGGTCAAATGTGACAAGTGAGAGGAGTTACCTGATTTAATTACTGCACATTGCTCAGCCTGTACTACTAAGAAATAATAATAAGAAAAACTGGCGATTTGGGGATAGGGTTAAATACTGTATAACAGGAAATGTTCATTGTCTTTTTATTTTTGCTATTTTCACTGGTTTCCTGTTATCAGGAAAATAAAGACAGTGCATATTAGGTGAGTCATACAATAGCAGCATTAATGTTTCACCAGTGAAAATAAGATAGTGTGAACATATGGGATGTGCTCAGAGCCTTTAGTATAACTGGCATGAAGTTAAGCTGTTATACAATAAAACAAAACCATAACTAGACAAAGAACAAAGCACCCTAGGACAGAAACATAGAAACATAGACTTTGATGGTAGATAAGGACCGCTTGGCCCACCTAGTCTGCCCATTTCCCTACCTTTAGACGATAAGCTGCAGATTCTAATTAACCAACAGCCTATTTCTTCCTACCCCCCACAAAAATTGCCTTATGTCTGTCCCATGCATTCTTGAATTCTCCCACAGTTTTAGACCCCACAACCTCCTCAGGAAGGCTGTTCCATGTGTCCACCATCCTCTTTGTGAAAAAATGCTTCCTCATATTGCCCCTGAGCCATCCCCCTCTATCTTCAAATTGTGTCCCCTTGTTCTTGCACATCTCTTTTTCTGAAAGATGCTACCCTCTTGGACTTTGTTGATTCCACTGAGGTACTTAAACATTTCTATCATGTCCCCCCTCTCCCTTCTTTCCTCAAGGGTATACATATTAAGCTCCTTTAGCCTCTAATCGTATGGCTTCTCTTGCAGACCCTGCACCATTTTAGTTGCCCTCCTCTGAACTGCCTCCATCCTGTCTATGTCCTTGCGGAGATGGGGTCTCCAGAACTGGACTCAGTACTCCAGATGAGGTCTCACCAACTGTCTGTACAGGGGGATAACAACTTCCTGTTTTCTGCTGGTGATCCCTCTCCCTATACATTCCAGTATTCCCCCAGCCCTCCCTACCGCCTTCTCACATTGCTTGTCAACCTTAAGGTCATCTGATATGATTACCCCCCCCAGGTCTCTTTCCATTTTTGTTGTTGTTACTACCTCCCCCCCATTGTGTAATCTTTCCCTGGGTTTTTGTTTCCCAGGTGCATTACTTTGCACTTCTTTGCATTGAATCCAAGCTGCCATACTTCTGAACATTCCTCCAACCTTGCCAAGTCCCTTCTCATCCTTTCCATGCCTCTTTGTGTATCAACCCTGTTGCACATCTGCAAAGAGGCGTCCTTTTCCTTCCAGTCCCTCTGCAATGTCACTTAAAAAGACATTAAAAAGGACTGGACCCAGTACTGAACCATGTGGTACCCCACTAGTAACCCCTCTTTCTTCAGAGTGGACTCCATTTACAATTACCTTCTGTGTCCTGTTGTTCAGCCAATGTTTTACCCAGGCTACCACCCTGGGACCCACTCCCAAGCTGGTTAATTTGACTATTAATCTTTTGTGTGGGACTGTGTCAAATGCCGTGCTAAAGTCTAGGTAGGCCATGTCCACAGCCCATCCCTGGTCTACTACTTTGGTCACCCAGTCAAAGAAATCAATTAGATTCATCTGACATGACCTTCCCACTGTGAACCCATGCTGCCTTGGGTCCTGTGCCCCACTGGCCTCTAGGTACTCAACAATTCTTTCCTTCAGAAGTGATTCCATCACTTTCCCTACCACAGAGGTCAAACTGACAGGTCTATAGTTTTCTGCCTTTGTCTTGCTCCCACTTTTGTGAAGGGGAATCACATCAGCCTTCTTCCAGTCCTCAGGTACACATCATCCTCCCATGATTTGTTATAAAGGGTAGTCAGTGGTGTCACTAGTTCTCTGCTTAATTCTTTTAGAATTCTGGGGTGAATTCCATCTGGCCCCATTGCTTTGTCCACGTTCAGTTTTAGGAGTCCTTTCAGAACCCTTTCTTCTGTGAAAGGACTGGGATCGACCCCCCTCTCCCGAGTGCTTCTGTTAATTGGATTAGACACCTCCCCCACTTTCTCTTTTGTGAATACTGAACAGAAGTATTCATTCAGTATCCCTGCTTTTTCTCTGTCACTCTCTGCCCACCCACCATTGTATTCAGCCTCACTATCTCTCCCTTTGTCTTTCTATGCTTCCTGATATACCTATAAAAGGTTTTATCCTCCTTCTTAACCGAGTTGGCTATCTTGTCCTCAGTTTGTTCCTTTGCTATTCTGACTACCCTCCCTGCTTCCTTCTACCTTAACTGGTACATGTCTCTGTTCTGCTCCTTCTGTGCTACTAGAAGACACGTAGTGCACTGTTGTTGTTTCTCACATACCGTACACCGCTTTGGCCTGCTTTAATTTCTCTTTCTGCAACTAGCCTGCAGTACCCTCACACTCACAACATTTCATTCAGTTCACAATCTATGTCACTGACCATACTATATAGTGTGCTACCAGCACAGCAGTGATTTTGGTTTGATTTTTCCAGGCTTGTTTTTGTCAAGGAGTTAATCTCCTCTGCTTCTGTCTTGCACTCCTTAGCAACCCTCAGTAGTTACTTTCTGAGAAAGCCAACACTACTGAAAAGATGGATATGCCTCCATGCATGCATTGACACCCAGGGGATGTCCAGGGTGTGAAAGTGCACAAGATATGGTACTTCTTTCCTAGTTGCACCTTTTTGCAGTTCATTTCCTGGTTTGTTTGCAGTTCCATTAGTATATTATTTAAAAAGAAATAAAATGCAGAAGCACATTTTGGCTTCCGTGTTCATTTTGGCTTGACATAAAGCCCTCCCCCTAGGATAAGAGGGTATTGCTGGCAATATCACCAAGGCAAGGGAGAAGAAGGAGGGTGTAATTGAGGATCCTGTTTGAGAGCCAAGGCTGTTAAAGGGATTACATGCATTGAAGAATGACAAGTCAAATGGACAGATGGGCTGACTCCCTGTGTACTGTAGAAGATGGGATGGGTCCTAGCATCACCACAGGCTGAGCTCATTAGCAGCTCTCTGGAGACATGGGTAGTACCTTGGGAGTGGAGGACAGTGAATGTAGGTTCCCTTGCATAAGTGCATAAAAACGGAAGAACCAGGGAACTGCAGATCTGACAGTCTGATGTCTATAAAGGCAAGTTACTTAAAACTTTAATAAAGGAGAGGCTAGTGGGTTTCCTGCAGGCAAATGGACTTCAGAATATTAGACAGTATGAGTTTACATGAGGGAGGGCATGACAGATGAACCTGATCAACTTCTTTGATTGGGTGACAAAGGCTGTAGACAAGGGTCAGGTCATGACATACTGTACCTTGACTTTAGCAAGGCCTTCGACTATGCCCCATATGGACAGTGGTAGCCAGTGGTGATAGTGACTGAAAATGAGTGGCTACAAAAATAGGGACTCATTTTCAGAGCTATCATTTTGAGCTACCCTGCAAGGGTAGCAATGCAATAGCAAGGAAGATGACCGGAAGGGGAGGGATAGGGAGGAGGGTAGGGATACGGAAGAGGGTTTAGGTGGGGGGGTGCCTACTGCAGCCGAGTCAGCCCTGTGGTGTGGTGGTGAGGGTGGCTAGCTCTGGTGCAGTAGGCACTGGGTTCCGGACAGAACAGGGGAAATAATTTTGCTGCTGCTTGCAGCTGCTTTTTTTTTTTCCATTCCCATGCTGAAGTGTTGCCTCATCCTCGACTTGCCCCCACCCCAGAGTTGGTAATCCAAAATCAGGGCTGTGTGGGGGGTGGGGTTGCAACCTCCCCACAAAAGCACTAAGTTTTTCCAGAAGTGTGGTTGCCGAGATGTGCATATCACCAATTTGCTTTTCAGTGACATTCACTCGCTATAATAGGGATCGGTGGTTTGCAATCGCTATTATGACATGGAACCCATGGGCAGTTGGTCAAAAGGTTAGGTGACCTGGGGTGGTGGAAAAGATAACAAGATGGATAGGAAACTGGGTAGGTGACAAAACTTGGAGGGTTGTCCTTAATGGGGAACACTCAGGGGCCAAGAGACAGTCACCAAGGGATCTGTACTGAGACCAATCATCATCAATATCCTCATCCGTTATATTGGAGTCTGAATTCAAGGGACAGTTTGCCACTTCACCGATGAAACTAAGATCTTGGAAGAGTTGATAGTGAAGAAGGGTTGAGAAATATAAGGGAGATATTGGAAAGACTGGAAATGTGGTCATAGGAACATAGGAAGGATCAGACAAGCAGAGGCAAAAGCCCGTCTAGCTTATCGACCATAGATCAACAAGGGTAACCCCTGATAGAGATGCAGCAAAGTTTAACTCTACAAGTGAAATATGGGCAAAGTCGACCACTCTGCATCACCAAATGTTATGCGAAGTCCCCATAGAATCACATCACTTCACCTTATGATGACTTCGCCCCATTATGACTTCACATTATGCTGACTTTGCATTCACTTCATGTTGTTTTTGTTGAACGTGAAGTGAGTCATAGTTGAAACAGCCCACAGACCACATGTGTTACAGTCTGTAGGTCACATGGCTCAGGCAGGAAGTTAATCAGGCAAGACAGTGAAAGACGTTCACTTTCACCTTACATAGTGTGGGAGAAAGAAGTTTTGTTAGACAGAAGACGGGAGAGAGACATATATTGATTGAATCTGCTTCACTTTTGACTTTTTCTGTTAATTAGCTGTTTTCTTTTGTATTTTGGTTGTTTCTTGTGTTGAGTTGTGCACCTTTATTCAGTACAGTAGTTAACTGTACATTTTTTGCATGTGTGCATGTGCTTCATGTGAGAGAGAGAGCTAGCAAGAGAGAGTAAAATGGAGAGAGGTGCCTTAGGTGGACAGAGAGAAGAACGTGTGGTGTACGGACACATGGTGAAGCCCTGCATCTGAACTGGAGCACATTATATCATGCGAGTAGCCCCCTCTACAAAGCAGGAGGTAGTGATGCCATGGAAGCACCCCTGCTGGTGGCATCACCTACTCCTAGTGCCCCCCCACCTGCCATGACCCCTGTGTCAGCGGCTCATCAGCAGCAGGAATTGACAGAGGAGCCACAGCAGTCTCATCATTAGCAGCAGCAGCAGCAGCAGGTTTCCCCCCAAATTGTGCAGCAGCAGCAAATAACACCTGGGCCCTCCTTCACGCCTGTGCCTGGTCCTTCCTGCACCTCTGTTGTGTGGGATTTTTTCAGTCCAGTGCCTGGAGTTGATTACCCCAGTGCTATTAAATGTAATATCTGTGGTGTGGTTGTTTATCGTGGGCCCAAGGGGAGTCATCTGGGGACAGGTGGGCAGCGCACCCACCTTGCAAACCACCACCATACAGCGTGGGAGGCCAGGTTTACAGAACAGGGACAGAATACACCTGCTGTCACTGCTGGGCAACAGGTGGCAGCATAGCCTCCACTTGCAAGTGGGGTTAAGTGTGGTTGGGCCATGGAACAAGTGGCTGCTCCAGCACCTGCAGGGGATGCTGGCAACCCTGCAATAATGCCTGCCATTTAGGCCCATTTGGGCCTGATGTGGAGTGAGGTGGACCACCTTAGCAATAGGGTGTTGAACATTAAGCAGTGGTCTGAGTGCATGAACGGTCACCAACTCCAAATTATGGCCATGCTCCAACTGCTGCTTTCACACCATAACATGGAGCATTAGTTTTTGATTGTCCTTGCATCCATCACTCTATCCATGAAAAAATACTTCCTGATGTTGCCCCGATCCGTCCCCACTCTATCTTCAAATTTTGTCCACTTGTTCTTGCACATTTCTTTTTCTGAAAGATGCTACCCTCTTGGACATTGTTGATTCCTTCGATGCACTTGAAAGTTTCTATCATGCCCCCTCCTTTCCTTAAGGGTATGCATATTAATCTCTTTTAGTCTATCTTCTTTATATGGGTTCCGGTGCAGTCCATGCATCATTTTACTGTATATACTCGCACATAAGTCATTTTTTGGGGAGTTTTTTCAGTCTCTTCAATTATGGGTACTGACTTATATGCGAGTAACCGGAATTCACTTAAAAACATGTGATGCCAGTCCATGAAAATATACACTTTGCAGCCACAGTTAACATCAGTTGTCTCCTGCAGTGTGATAAATGGCATCAAAGGTGTTTAAGGTGCTACATTGTTACATACTTGCTTAGTGTCCTGCAGTGTACCAAATGGAGACGAGGTGCTACATTGTTTCTTCATTGTTACCTGTTCAAGTGCTGTGTTGTTAACTGGGCACATTAGTGGCAGCAATTAGCAGGTAGTAGTAGTAGGTAGTAAGCTGTTAAATACTTTCGCATACCTCGCATTACCATCTAACTTCTAGCTTACTTCTGAGATGCCTGCATTCAAAAGAAAACGTTGTTCCTATACCTCAGAGAAAATAAAATAAATGAGCTGATTTTTTTTTGCAATAGCTTTCAAGACAGCATTGTTAAATAAAAGCTGATTTTCACTTTTTTACTCAGTGTTTAGTGCTCAGTCTGTCCCAATTCACTTTTAAAGCTGCATGATTTAATTTTTTACATGCCTTCATTCAGTCATTCTGTAAGTGTTCAGTGCTCAGGCAGTTCAAAAAGTCATTCCGACTTATAAGAGAGTCATAGCAAAGTGCATTAATCTTTGCTACCAAATCATATACCCTGACTTATAAGCTGACTGACTTATGTGCAAATATATATCGTAGTTGCCCTCCTTTGGACCACCTACATCCTGTCGATGTCCTTGTCTATGTCCTTTTCGAGATATGGTCTCCAGAACTGCACACTGTACTCCAGATGAGGTCTCACCAAGTATGTTTACATAGGGATAACAACTCCCTGTTTTGTAATGATGATTTGAAGGTGATGCCTTTCCTATGCATCCCATTCCCTCCCAGTATACCCCCATCCCTCCCTACTGACTTCTCACATTGCTTGCCTAGCTTTACGTCATCTGATATGACTACCACCTAGTCCCTTTCCATTTGTGTAGTTTTTATCCCCCACCACAATAACCACCCATTGTGTACTGTTTGGTGTCTAATTTAAATTTTTTGTTCTTTCTTTCTCATAACCTTGTTGCCACCCCAATAATTTTACGAACACCCCCCCAAAAACAGTTGAAAGAAAATTACCTTAAAAAAAGTGTCCTTCCCTTCTTTAAATTCCTAGTTAATATAATCTATGTTGTTTACAAATAGGAAATAGTTTTTTTGTTTGCAATAATGTTTTCTTCCTGTCATGTCGTGTGTTGAAGACCAGCAGTGAGCAGTACAATAATCTGTTAAAGAGGAGGTGCGCACTGTCAGGTACCAAGCCCCTGGCAAACATATATGATAGATGAGTTTGTTCAGCGTTGATGATATAAATAATATATACCATACAGACTCGTCCATTTAAGTAGGAACAATCAGTACAGCTGTCAGTTGCCTAGCCACAGCTTAGTCATCCACAGCAATTGCAGTAGAATACAGTTCCCGATAGTTTATTTTACCAGTACACAGATAGAGGTGCCCCTCTCCACATATCAATCCGAATGTTGTTGTGCATTACCCACGTTGTGTGATGTTTGAGGTGGTAAATAATGTAATGCGGAATTTATCCTACTGCAATGATTGTGGATCATTAAGCTGTGGACAGTGACCGACAGCCATACTGGCTGTTCTTCCTCCTCCAATCAAACAGTTATAGCACACTGAATGTGTACCCACAGAAGAACAGAGGCATTTCCCGAACCTGCTGACATGCCACCATTCAGGCAGGCACCCCCATGTTAATTTTGTGATGTTAGAAAATGAATGGTGAGTGTGAACTCACCTGACCTGTATGTGCACGATCTTCCTTTAGCTGTTAGTTCTATTTTTAGCTGCAATTTCGAAAACTGAAAGTGATTGCTGAGTAAGAGTGTTTGTTACTCCACTCCTGCAATCACTTTGATTTCTGTAAACTGCAACACTAAGTAGTATGAGACACTGGAGGAAAATCATACCCATGCATGTCAGTGGAGTGCATACTCTGAAAGTCTCGGTTCATTTACTGACGTCCCCTAAATTAACATTGGTGTGCCTGCCTGGGGGTTGTGTCTGCTGGTTTTGGACACTGCTGTGTTTTTCTGTGGGTACACATTTGGGTTGCTGTGACCTTGTTACTGGACAGACCGCATGGTATTATTAATACCCCTCAACACTGGAGCACGTCAGCTATCATATATGTTTGAGTGGTGCTGCTGGATAATAATAATAATAACCACCGGACAATGCACACCTGCTCTTGAATAATTTTGACTCATATAGTTCTATTCTATTTTCAATTGTCCCTTATTTACTGACTTGTTTGTATGATGCCATTACTTTTTTTCAGATGTGAAATACAGTAGTACTCCTTTTAATCTTGTTTTTAACTGTTTTAATCCATTTTCCCAGCTGTTTTTCAACATGTACTGCTCCATAATGTAATGGTGGCATGTCATGTCCTACTAGATTGCATGGTACTTCGTTTGAGTCCCAACATAAAGTATTTGAAGTAATGGATGTACAAAAACTGGTGTGAATATTGATGTAAACCAGCCACAAGCAAGATTAAAAGTAACACTGTTTATTATGTCATATGTGAAAAAACTTAGTCCAGCAGTTGTAAATTGTGGAAATAAGAATATCATATAGACAAGTCAGTAGATAACTACTAATTGCAAATTGCATAGAAAAATACAGGTTGAGTGAACTGGACAGGGGAAAGCCTGTGGATGTATTATTCTTGGACTTCAGCAAGGCATTTGACTCTGTCCCCCACAGTGGTCTGGTGGAGAAACTGATGGGGTTAGGAGTAGGCCCTTTGATGGGCAGATGGATTGAAAACTGGCTAGCTGGATGCACCCAGAGATTAGTGGTCTGTGGGGAGCTCTCGAACCCTAGAGAGGTTGGTAGTGGGGTACTGCAGGGCTCGGTCCTGGGTCCAATCCTGTTTAATGCATACATATCGGACATCAGGGAGGGTATAGGGTGTGTAATGAGTCTCTTCACTGATGACTCCAAGATGGGAGCAGTAGTTGAGGGAGAAGAGGGGAGGTTGGCCCTGCAAGGGGACCTGGACACCCTGGAAAGCTGGGTTCACACATGGAAATTAAATTTCAATATCACCAAATGCAAGGTGTTACATCTTGGGCGGAAACCTTAAACACAGGTACACCCTGGGAGGGCCCGGAGGCCTCAATAGGGGAAAAGACCTTGGGGTCATGGTGGATGCATGTATGAATAACTCTGAGCAGTGCAGGAGAGTGGCTAGCAAAGCAAACAGGATGTTGGGATGCATCGTAAGGGGGATCACCTCTAGGAGCAAGAAAGTGATTCTGCCGCTGTACAATGGACTGGTTAGACCACACCTTGAGTACTGTATGCAGTACTGGAGACCACACTTGAAGAGGGACATACAGCTCCTGGAGAGGGTACAGAGGAGGGCAACTAAGATGATATGAGGGCTAGGGGATTTGACGTATGAGGACAGACTTGAGGAGCTCTGCCTATTTTCACTGGAGGAGAGGTGAGGAGAGATGGGGGACATGATTGAGGTCTTCAAGTACCTCAAGGGAATAAATAGGGTAAACATGGAGGGGATCTTTAGACTAAAGTAGGGAGGTCTCACCAGAGGGCATGGTTTGAAGTTGGAAGGGGGAAGGGTGAGGGGGACAAGAGGAGGAGGTTTTTCACTGAGAGAGTGGTGGACCCTTGGAATGCACTGTCTGGTGAGCTGGTTCAGAGATCCACAGTGGACAACTTCAAGAGAGGGTGGGACAGACACAGAAAGTGGATGTATCAGATGATGGCCTGTCCCGGGGGGGGGGATGGATGATAGGGGTTTCTGGAACAAAAGGTGGGGGGAAGGCCTTGGCACCCAACTAGGGATCTGGGGTTCGAGCAGACTCGATAGACCATAAGGCCTAATCTGCTGGCAAATAGTATGTTAGTATGAAATTTTCAACAGATTATTGCACTGCTGCGGGACTTGTCATGCAATAAGTTTTTGGGTACTGGTGACTGTGTTCTGTTTTCTTAGCATACCCCCAACAACCACAATCAAAGTACCCCACCATCGCTCAACATAACATAATTACTGTACAACCACCCATAAAAAAAATTAGTGTGATATGTGAATGTAGCATGCTTATACTGCTGTCTTGCTACATCATTCAGCATGCAGTATTGGTGTCCTGACTCCTGATAAAGAAAAATCACATGAGAAAATGTTCTGAAAAGTCACAATTAATTCGGGACACACTGATTGAAGCATGCACCATCAGCCACACCTCTGTATAAGTGTGCCCTACCCACTAAAATGGCTGCTGTTAAACTGTCATGAAAAGGCCTGACCCCAGATGAAAAATATTCTCATGAGAAAATGTTCTGAAAAGTCCCAATTCATTCAGGGCTCACTGATTGAAGTGTGCACCAACAGCCACAACTCTTGCGCTTTTTGCAGCTGCTGTGTTGTCCTTATGCTGACTGCGCTGATGCACAGTGTATTGCCAAATGATGATAGCCACAGACAGTCCAGATGACCATTGGGTGAACCATAATGTGATGTTCTGGAGGACCATTCATCTGCTGCACTGACTGAATCATGCTGCCCTATGTGTGTGTATTCATACCACCATTGGTAAGTTACTGTACGTTTCACGCTCTGGCCTTTCAGAGACCCATACATTTACCTTATATATATATATATATATATATATATATATGTAGATATGTAATCATTTTTTTTTCTCACAGGTCATAGAGTCATACTTTGGTTGCTCACTTTTTTGCTTGCTGATGACTTTGGCCATAGGAAAACTTTCAAGCCATGAAAGGTAAGTATTCATTTTTTTGGGGGTTGGGGGTTGGGAATGTGGGACAGGGCCGGCATCAGGGGGGGTGCAAGGGATGCCACTGCACCAGGGCCCAGAGTGCAGGGGGGCCCAGGTCCCCAGAAGTCAAAATAGTAAATAAATATTACTTTTCATGCAGGCCCAGTCAGAAAAAATGCTAGTGCTTTGTTTTGCTCTCACCTACCTCTCTCAAGCATCACAGCAGCTATAGTAATATGACCGCACAATGCTCGGCCAGCACCCACCACGGCCCTCCTCTGCCCTGCATTCAACTCTCATCCCTGAGCCATTTAAACCTATTTAAACCACAGTGCATGGGTACAAGCAGGAGCAGCTGAAATTGCGCTTGCGTGAGTTGAGTCCAACAGGTGACTGGTTGCAAGCCCGCCTCACAGGAGGAGCATGCCATAGGTGATCCCATCCCGAGGTCCCGCCTTTGGGCAGTGTTTCATGCCGTCATTATTGACTGCAGTCAATTATTGGCTGGGCGAGCTGTCGATCAGCCATGCTCGGGGCCCACTACTGAGTGAAAGTGCTGTTTCAGCTAAGTTTTCTTGTGAGTCGTACGATGGAGGGGCTTTGGGTGACATAACAACAGAACCGCTGACAATGAAAGTCTGATGCGGAAAGAACGCTGGTGAGTATGAATTGTAGTGAAAAACAAATTGCAATGCAAAAAAATCAGTTTCATTGTAAGACAGTAAATTATCTAGCAAGGACGATGCAACAGACACATTGCCGGGACCCATCGTATAAGATCGCACTGTGTGGTGTTTACTGTTTAATGAGTGCGGCGGGGAAAGGATAGACTAGGGATATTTTAGTACCGGCAGAAATATTGTGGTTGAATTTAAACAACAAATGAATAATGCAGGCTCATAATTCAAAAGAAAATGCTCATGACGAAGGGCTTTGGTTTTTGAGAGTATACATATAGAGCCGTAGCCCCAGTGGGGGGCGGGAGAGAAGAGATCCAGTCAGCCTGACTTGCCCGGGGTGGCCTCGGGGGTGTTTTTTTTTTTTTGTGTGTGTGTGTGTACTGACTGAGTTTAAGCCTGAGAGGAGGGAGAGGTTTTTTTTTTTTAACCTGAAGTTTCTTGTGGGCACTGGGCAGAGTCTGCAGGAAATCAGGAACATTACTTAATTATAGTTACTATAGTCAGCAACTCAGGCACGCTAAGGGAAAATAAATGCATTGCGAGTTAATGTGTCATCATCAGAGGGACTGAGGAAGAAGGGAAATGGGAATATAATATATCTCACTGACACTACTCAGTCAGTCTTATTCTCTCATATATACAGTTAAGTATTCGTAGGTTTTTTTTGTAAGATCAAGAAAAGCGGGGTGGGGGGGCCCACTACACAGTCTTGCACTGGGGGGAGGGGCCCACTACACAATCTTGCACCAGGGCCCAGTAAATCCTAGAACAGGCCCTGATGTGGGACATCATTTGGGAAAAGGTTTCAGTAATGGTTTTGTCTTCTTTACAAGTTTTCTGTGTATCCTCCAGATCCAGATTCATAGAAGTTGCAAGTGTTCTGGTTTGAAGAAAGCACCGATGGCAGCACACAGCACTGAAATGTTACCTGCAACTGCAAACAGATGAAGAAGAAATTATTCAGACTTCATTTCACTAACACATTCTGTTCAAAGTTTTGCTGTTCCTGTCTGTTATATCCAGCTTAACATACCAAGCTGTTAGTAAGCCACCACAACTGACCAACTAACAAGCTTCATTCGTGTGACATGCACTTGCCCACTGTCTTAAATTAAGTTACGTTACAAGACGTCTTGTCATCCTGACCAGGATAAAACTTTGCACAGCCCTGTGGCCGGCTGAAATAAGTCAGTTACATATGTGCATGAAAAATATATTATCTGACATATATGTCACCTCCATTTTATGCTTTACACTGACTTGACAAAATGAAAGACAAAAAAAAAGAACAGATAAAATTAGATTGATGTACTTACCTGGAAATGGCTGTGGGTTTCTCAGGGCATGGACACTCGATAACATTCTCTCTCACCGTCATCATGGAAATGGGTGGCTTTGACTGGCTGTGGGTTCCTTCAGGGCGTGGACACTGGATAATATTCTCTCTTACTGTCATCATGGAAATGGGTGGCTTGGGCTGGCTGCAGGTTCCTTCAGGGCATGGACACTGTATAGCATTCTCTCTCACTGTTACCATGGAAATGGGTGGCTGGATATGGTGTGTTACTCTATTTCAGTGTCACTCAGGAGGAAGATTTACCAAGGAACAGCACTGTAGATTTTGCACCACATATAAAGGTGCGTTACCCCTTGTGAGTCGTGACAACAATTAGCTGCATATAGTCCACAAAATAACACAGCAGTTTTGCTGTAAAAATGCTCACAAAATTGTATTTAACAGGTCTTGCTTACTTCCCGGTGTATACTGTAAGCCGCACATGCAATACCCCCATGCACAGCCACGTTATGATGTTAAGGCAGGGAGTGCACAGGGACTTGCTCCATTATAACCTATGGTGGGCACTGGCAGCTTTACAATTGGTTTTCTATTTTGTAATTGTCAAATGGTGATTAATCAAGGGCACCGATTGATTAACAAGGGCTTTGTTTGTTGATTGGTGCCCTTGATAAATCACCGTTTGACCATAATGGAGCACGTCTCCGTTCACTCCCTGCCTTTCTATTATAATGTGGCTGTGCCCGGTAGCAAGGCGTGGGCAGCTCTATATACCAGGAAGTAAGCATGACCATTGAACACAATTTTAAGAGCTTTTTTACAGCAAAAGTACCCAGTTCTTTTGGGGACCATATGTCGGAAATGTTAGATGCAGGGGTAGGGCACAAGTATATGTGGTGAAGGGGACTGGTATAGTAATTCTATTTAATCAGCAGGATTACATTGGCTACAACAAATGAATGGTTGTGTTTAAGAGGCTGACTGTGTTTGCTAATGACTGCACACATTCTTTTAAAGAGCTGGTACCCACTGTTAGGAACTCAGCCACCCTCAAACATATATAATAGCGGACCTGCTCCACTGTTGAGGGGTATTAAAAATTACATATGTTTCCCTCCAGTTAAAAAGTTATAGCACCCTAAATTTGCACCCAAATAAAAACAGAGCCATGGCTGACACGCCCTCAGGCAGGTACCCCCAGCCCCCTTTAGTGATGTCAGAAAATGAATACTGAGTGTGCATTCCATTAACCTGTATGTATGTAATATTTCTATGGATTTTAATACTATTTAGAGGTGCCATGTAGAAAAATTAAAGCAGCCACTGGAGTAACAGTCCTGGTTTACTGGAGTGGTCGCTTTCATTTTTCCAAGTGGCAACTCTAAATAGTACTAAAAGTCATTGAAAAATGGTGCCAATACAGGTCTATGGAGAACACACACAGCCTTCATTTTCTGACATCACAAAAGGAGGCTAGGGGTACCTTCCTGGGGCATGTCAGGCACGGCTCTGTTTTTATGGGGGTGCATATTCGGGGTGCTAAACCTTTTTAACTGGAGGAAAATGCATGGAATTTTTAATACCCCTCAATAGTGGAGTAGGTCAGCTATTATATATGTGTGTGAGGGGGTCTGGGCACCTTACAGTGGATACCTGCTCTTTAAGTGTAATCAGAAAATATACCAAGGCAAAGGTAAAATAGAATGACTGTGATGGGTCACTATTTGTGCAAATCTGAATTATGGAATGAGAGTGAGTCAAGAACACTGGTTTTATTTTATTAAAAATAAAAAATGTGCCATTAATAAAATGTGACAGCCTTTCAAACCATTAACTTAAATACCACCAACATCCACCTCATCCTCCTTAAAAAGGAAGCTGCCCTCACAGTCATCAAGGTCAGAATTGTGCCCACTAGGGAATTCTTTGTCCATGACTGCATCATCAACCTCAATGGTAGGCCGTTTGATGCCACGACCAGGATGGTTACTTCTCCCACATCATTAGCACAACCATCATGGTGATGGGATATGAACACTGATGTGGTAGTTCGAGTTGGTATTTGACTTTCATTCATTTTTATGAATGTCAGCATGCTGACATTTATTGGCATGATGTTGGTACAATAATCACAAACTATTGCCCCCGCAGAACTGAATACCCTCTCCACACTTACAGTGGAGGGTGGGCTGGTCAGGTACTTCAGTGCCGCTGTAGTCAGCTCTGGCCATTCACTCACCATTCTACTCCAATACAGCAGAGAATCATCAGTTACTGACAGATGCCTGTTTTCAGCAAAATATGAATCAACCATTCTCTGTGCTGCATGCAGTCATATTGTTGACTCATCCACCTGTTCACGGGATTCATCGATGTCACAGATTCCCACTTGGGACAAGGCACCCCAGAGTGGGCTCATGCAACCGGTTTTGCTGACACCCCACCTGGACCCGCAGCCATCTTACTGGATGTGCTTACTAGTCAACAGTGACCTTCAGCCTTGTTATGCTGTGGTCTGCTGAACTTGGCACTTGACTTCTGTGACCCATGAACCAATCGCACCAGTTGACCACTGAGATTTTTAACTTGTTCTGGCCCTCCCTCCAGTAAGGATGCAATTCCATGTTTGTATCGTGGGTCCAGTATTGTTGCTATTCCAAATTCAGCACTTTGCACAATACTTGCCATGTGGTGATTGTGGTCGATTACTGTCAGCACGTGTTTAAGTAATACACTACTTGAACAATCTCCGGACACATCAAGGCTACGCTGCAGATTCAACAAAGTCTGCCTCAGCACCTGCAACAGTGGAATAGCTTGGCTTATGGAGACAGTGTCGCCATTCACTGCCTGCGTGGCATGCTTAAATGGCCTCAAAATTGATATCACTGAGTCCATGAGGAGCCACTGTTCTGCTGTCATAGACATCGAGGCCCAGGAAGTGTCACGGCTAATGTGCATGACTAGGTATTCCAAGATGGCATTGTACTGTTCATATAATCTCTCTGCCATGTAAAGAGTTCCAGTGCATGACAACTTCCAGCTTGAGGTGGTGCTGAGGGAGGCTGTTTTGAATCTGCAGCTGCTGGAGTGGGTCACGGGCCTTTCCAGACCATGAAAAGTGTGCACAGATGTGGCGTGCAACTGTCAATATTTTCTTGTTGTCAAGGTGCCCAGAAATTCCTGGACCATGAGATTTTAACAGTGGACCATGCATGGAACCCAAACAAAGTCACCATCGATGATACATTTCACCACGTTTGAACCATTGTCACTGGCTATAAAGCCAACTTTGAAGGACAGAGTTCAGCCACTCATCAGTTTTACTCAGTAGCAAGTCAAACATGTTCTCACCAGTGTAGAAGCCAGCCACACTGCGTATTGCAAGCGTTGCATGCTGTTGAATTCCCGGAAGGTTGCTAGCATGACAGTCTGCCTTACTACACTGATTTCCAAATCTGATAGCACAGACAATCCCTGGTACCTGCATCCAATGTGCAGTAATACACAAATATGAACTGCCTGCTGTTTTGCCACTTGTCCACATAGCCATACTAAAGTGGATGAATGGTGAGGAGAAATGTTGAAGGGCATGTCTTACAGACTCTGTCACAGTCCAGTATAACTCTGGGACAGCACGGTGGAAAAGTAGGTCCTGATGGGACTTTCCATTTGGGACAAGCATGTGATGCAAAATGACGGAATCTAGAATTCTCCACAAAGGAGAAGGGCAAAAGGTCAATTGCCAGCATTTCCGCTACAGCAGCATTCAGTTCATGTGACACTGCATGACTGGGTGGAAATTTCATGTTCCGGGCAAAAAGACTGCAAAGTGGGCTGAGTTGTTACCCGTTTTGCATGTGATGTGCCAAATGGCTCTGCTCTGCGAACGGCCATGCATTTATTAATTTGTAATCCTCTGATCCCACCCCATGGGTCACACCTGGAATTGAGCCTTGGCTCAGCGTGCCTTTCCTGGTTATCAAATGTTTAAATAAAATTAAAAATAAATACATTTCTTATTTTGAGTCATCCCATTGCATATCCCCTATACATATTTTATCTATCTATCTATCTATCTATCTATCTATCTATCTATCTATCTATCTATCTATCTATCTATCTATTGTTCTATTTCTCTGTCTGTCTGTCCATCCATTATTTGCATTCCACTTCTAATAGACACATCTGTGCATCCAACATTTATTGATTTATTTATTTAGTTTTTGATTACTGGGTAAGTTCACTAGACAATTAAATGCCTATTTTCAGTCATGACCTGGGAGAGTACAATTACCGTACAAGCACAATGGAGTACAAATACAGTAAAGAAGTAATGGCATTAGAAATATTATAGTTCCATAATACAATACATGAGTGGAAACATTACAATACAATATAATACAATACTGTACATGATCAAGGTAGCTAGGAGACAGTACACTGCAACAAAAAACAACAGGAGTATAAGGTGTGTCCATTCTATTCAGAGGAAGGGGCACCTACCCTATTTGTTAGGTGTGTCTGTGTGAGAAAAAGTTCATGGTGAATGAGAATCTCTTGCAAATGTAACAGACTAGCCAAACTCCTGCCTATCAAATATGCCTCTGTATTCTGTGTGTATATCTACAATGATTTTACTGTCGGGGAATAGAAGTGTTTTTTTAAGGAGGTTTTCTATTAAAAGTAGTATGAAAATAACTATGCTAATCATGATTTGTTATGGATTCTCAACAGTAAGAATTGTAGTTCATTTAAATGTAACATGTTTAGTGCATTTAATCATCTTGCAGAGAAATATTTTGTAAGAAATTAAATCTCTGTATCTCCTTTAATTCAGTTCTACTCTTGCCAGACTCCCAACCAGCTCTGTGCTCTCCTGTTCACCAAAAAGTGCTAGAAAGGTTTACAAAAGCTTTATAGTGTCTGTTATAAGTGAAGTGTCTGTGCATTATAACCAGAGAAAAATGTACTGGATTTAATATATTTGGTTCGGAAAATCAGTTTGTGTCCCTTGCAACTGATTGTCTATTATAAGCATGTCCACTATAAGTAGAGTGCACTGCATATACTTAGGACTGAGCAGGCTGTTTAACACTAAATCCAATTTATTTTTTTACCTTAATAACGTTTGAGCTGGTCAATTAAGTTGCATGAAATTTTGCATGTGTGGTCAGGGTGGCAAGTTTTTATTGCTTTATAAGTTCTGGGACAACTGATTGTCCAGATTCTGAGATCTGGAAAGTGAAAAACCTGCAAAACTGCTATTTTTGGACTTTTTGGGCTCACCTGTTTATCAAAAACAATTTGAAATTTTGTTACAAATTTTTTAGAGTAGAAGTGGCTCAGCCCATGGTATGCCTTTTGAAGTTTTTGTGAAAAAAAAATGGTTCTTGAGTTATAAGGTCTAAAATGTGGATGTTGAGCATACTCAGTAGGGTTTCCAGGATAGCTGTTTCTTAATTTACAGGTGCAGAGTCTTATTTCAGAAAAAAATGATTTTTATGTTTACGAGACCATTTTTAAGTCCTGAACACTGTCATCCTGTTTTTTTCATTTGAGCAAAAGAATTCTAGAAACACATAAAACTGATGCTTTTTTGAAAAATAAACACCTAAACCTAGCTAAATAGACCCATTAGGTAGATTCTGGTATTGGCTTGATGAAAAATTACTCAAAAAAATGTTTTTTGGGTGCCCTAAAAATCTTAGGTCATCAGCCTTCTGAGGGTTGCTGATTCTTGTGTCATAAGCTGAGAATGTTTAGGTCACGAGAAAGTGCAAAACAAAGAATATGGGCTCATGACTTAAGAATTTGTAATTCATAAAAATTAAGAAATTTGGTGTCATGAATAAAGAACCTGTAGGTTGTCACAAACTGCAAACAAAGAATTCTTGGCTCATGAAAAAAAAAATTGTACTTAGTGCTGTTATCAATTATATGTTACAAACCAAAAATCTGTTGGTCATCAGAAGCTATGACCCAAAAATACAGGTTTGTGGCATGAAAATCTGGACTGTGTTCCCAATATCAACTGTTGCTCATAACACAGTCATTTTTAACATTTGTTTCACAACATTTTTAACAGCTTTATTTTTTCCTTAGAGGAACATAGTGAGTGAGAAATGTCACTTCCACTTCAAAATGTGTTTTTTTATGTTGTAGAACCATGAAAAGCATTTTAAAGGTTGAATTTCAAATTTATCACTTCTGTAGAGGTTGCAGAGTCTTAAAATATATGTTATGAGAATTTGGGACATACATAAGGGATATACAAAGGTGAACTGTCAGACAAATGATTTATCTACACAAGTGCTGTTTGACCTCAGGTAACCTCACGAGTGGTGAAAGCCATGAATGAGAAGTCTGAGGTCAAACAGCACGAGTGTAGATAAATCATTTATCTGACAGCTCACCATTGTATATTTCATTTATGCAATAGGGATGGCTTCTGTCAGTGCAGGGACATTTGCTTTTGATTGTTTATCTTTTTTTGCATATTTGTCAAAAAAGTGAACAAAAAATTGCATTGTCTGCTCTTTTTTTGCTAATTATAAAAAAATCTATAAGGTATCTATAAATGATATACCACTCATTTTGTAGATAATCTTGTGCTGCACAATTTTCATGCTCACAGCACTATGCTATCTTTTTTCATTTTAAAATATTTACATTTGAACATAGTTAGTACTGGTACTGAGGCTGAACATTCTAAATGAGTTCCAGAGTGCTTGTGACATATCTACTATGTATATAAATCTGTAATGATGCATATAGTATAAGTATAAATGTACGATTTTGAATTTATCTCATAGCAGCTCAGATTTATCACATAGGATTTATGTCAATGCCTATTGCATAAATACTGAAAAATGGGATGTGTGTCACAGCATATTTGTGGTTGCACAGTTTTCTAATTCTACCAAAATTTGAGTTTTTTTAGAAATGTTTTGAGGTTTTTTTTTTCAAGAAAAAAAGATGGTCACCACATTTTCCATATAAATAGCACTGTAGACATTGTCAGGGTTAGGATAAAAAAAAAAAGATTCATGGTGCACAGCAAAGGAAGTAGCTAGACCAGTACATTTGACTGGTATGCTAATATTTTTTTCTTAATTGTAGCTGAAACTAACTTTTTTGGGAAAATCATTTTACGTTGCACTGCTGCTTTAATTTTAACTGCCTCAATGTTTTGCCTACACATTTTTATCTCTATCTATCTATCTATCTATCTATCTATCTATCCATGTTATTTATCATACTAGGAAACCTTAATGGGCAATGCCCTTTTGCATAATTGCCCAGTGAAATCAACAGTCAGCAGGTCATAAATGAGCATAGTAATGTTTGAAGAAAGCAGAATACAACTTACTAGGGTGTGTTGAAGCAATTACACAAGTGCATGTGAAAAACATTTATGGTGGGATTCAGTAACAGTTGCAAGTAGCTTTGGAAGATAGAAGTTGGACAGAGGCTTTTTTTAAAACAGGAAATGGATGTCATTTCAGTAAAGGACAAGCACAGTTTGTTGTACCAGGAAGTGGCCTTGTAGGTAAGGGATCTCTGACCCTGTTCATTTTTGGGGTATGGAAAGAATAGCCCAAAGCTGATCTTGTGACATAATCTCTCGCATGGACACTTAAGAATTTAAACTACACATGTGGTGTGTCTGACATGTGGTGAGTCCTTTGATTTGCATGTCCTCATCCCTGTTAATATTTCTGCTGGATTCTAACTTACACAGGTTTGCAGAGTGTATACAGTGGCCTCCTGGATAATTTTCTTTAACCCTGTATCCAATAATGAAATCATGAGTCTGCCCCCTAGGCATATGATGATCCAAGCAGACAACACAGTAACATGAAGAGCTGCTTTTTCTTGCAACAACCAAAAGCTGTCTTTTTTATCCTCCTGGGCTGACCTGGCAGCTGTTCAGCCCTGTCCTTGGGTGCCATTGTCAGGCCTGCTGCCCCTCTCCTTTTGGAGGGTTGACATCCAGATGTCCCCTCCCTCATGCCCACCAGAGTGGCAGGGCAGGTTATGGCACCTCGGACACGGCTTCATATAGCCTGGTCCCCCTACCATTTTCATTCTATATTTTCTCTCCCGAGGCTAAGGCAAACATGGAGGATACATGTGTGTGGAGGCAAACATGGAGGATACATGTGTGTGGAGGCAAACATGGAGGATACATGTGTGTGGAGGCACACATGTGCTCTGGAACTGCCAGCCCCTTCCACCCAGCCACCCAAGCATCAGTGCTACAAGCAGCCCTCCAGTTGGTGGCAGCCAACAGCTGGGATGGCTCTTCTCCCCAGTCCAGGACAGTATAGCTGCCAGATGGCTGGTTGATCTTCTCCCATCCCTTCCCCCAACCAGCCCCAGGCAACTGGAACTCATTCCCAAACTTGGTTCATTGGCATGGGAGAGCTAAGCCACTGTACAGTGCCTCAGCCCTCTCTGTCACTGGACTAGCTAGAAAAAGGTGTTTTTTAAATATTGTTTGTCCCTTCTCAGTGTTATTCAGAGCAAACCAATATAATTCAGAGCAAACCAGGAGGGAAAGAACATGGCTGCCAGGCTGGGCATCTTTCCAGATGTACTCTAACCAGCACATGGAAAAATATCTCCTCTGCTTTTATTCACACGTGGGCCTATGCACAAAAAATAAAAGTTGCCTATGTGCCGCATATCCATGGTGTGTTGGAAACCTTAAGTCAGAATGTCATACAGCGGGGGTCCTGCGGACCTCTGTAGGCATTCATGAACCACATGCAAGGTGGGTATACACCCTATCTCCTGGCTGCATGGTCAGCAATGTGCTGGGGGAAGGTCAGGAATGTACCTGCACTATGCAACATTCACAAAGGAGCATAGTGCTGCCCACAGGGGGGCATAGATGTGAGCAGGTTATGGTAGGGGGACCCTGCCATTCCAGCTGTACATGCCAGATTGCACAATGATCCCCACCTGGTCTAGGCTGCCCGGTGCCAACCCCATGCCCCTTCAGCAACCCTGCCCCTGTCCATATGCCAGGGCCCTCCCACACACCCACAGCAGTACCCCGACTCCATCCTGATTCAGATGCATACCCCCAACCCCCTGCCACACATTGGCACTCCCTGTAGTCATGAATGTACCCCCCAACACATGGCGGCCCCTTCCCACTGGTAGCAATGCATACCCCTACCCCCTGCCACATCAGCATCTCCCATAGTCATGAATGCACATCCACCACATGGATGCCCCATCCCCATAGACTTGACTGCAGACCACCCACAACACACAACTGACCCTTCCACTGTGTGCAAAACCTTACCCCCCAATCACCCTCCTGCCCCATCCCCAGAGATGAACTTAATAAGCCACCCACACACTGAGATGCCCTGGTACACACAACCCAGCCCCCAATCCCGCTGCCCCAGCAGCATAAGTGTTGGTAATTTGACCCCCCACTCACCTGCGGCACTGACCACCCCACTGCGCCCAAGCTCATACCTGTCCATCAGTGCCACAGCTCAGGATGGCCAGTGGCACAGCCCTCTGCACATCTCCACAGCCACTGGCTGTTCATCTGATTCTGGTAGAATGCTGCCTATATATAGCAACATGCTATCAGCATTAGTTGGATGGCCAGTGGCTGTGGTGGTGTGCAGAGGGCTGTGCTACTGGCTGTCTTGAGCTGCGGCACCAACGGACAGGTATGGGCTTAAGGGGAAGGGGGTCAGTGCTATGGGGGGGTCTGTGGAGATGTCTACTGAGCAACACTTTTACTGCTGGGACAAAGGGTTTGAGGGTGAGGTTGTGTGCACTGGCACCCTGTAGTGTGTATGGAGGGCTTTGTCATGTTCTTCTTGAATGAAAGCAGAGATGTGTTGGGGATATGCCTTACCACCAGTGGAAAAGGGCAGTCATGTGTTGTTTGGGGGTTTGCAATCAAGCCTACAGTGACAGGGAATCCATGTGGTAGGGTGTGCATTCGTGACAATGGAGGGGGCGCTGATATGTGGAGGGGGTAGCCATGTGTTGGGGGATGCCATGTCAATTCAGGGATGGGGAAGACATGTTTTGGAGGGTGCTTTGCTACACAGCGGATGGGGAATATGTATGTTGTGGTGGTTCCGCAGTGCAGCGGGTGGCCGCAGTGCACCAGGAGCTCAGGCAGGGGTCCTCTGGCCAACTGGGTATGGCCACATGGATTAGGGTTCCTGCATTGGCTATTCACACACCTGGACCCATACCATAACATGCAGGTGATCTACTGTGGGACCCAGGATGGGCATCCAATTGAATGTCTACCTGGGTCCACTACTCCGCCCCTGGCCGCCCTGCGCAGTCCTGTGCTGGTTGGGGTGGGGCCACAGACAGGAGCCCCATGGGTGCATGCAGTAGTGAATTCCATGCACCTGTCCAGAGCCACAGAGCTATGTGGGGGGGTATGTGCCTTTGGCACATACCCTATGCCGCATTAGTGCATAGGCACCACAGTTTTTAGACTATTGTAAGGGAAATCCTAACATAATTAGTTTTGCCTCTCTGGACATTACATTACTTTTCAGCAAGTGCTAATTTTAGTTGTTAGTGTCAATAAGTAATTTTAGTGTCAAGGTGTGAGGTCTGAGACTTAGGAACTTTTTAGTCAGTTATAGCAGGAGTTAGTTTTATTACTTTTAGAATCCTTTGTTGACATATTGCGGAGGACCATTTATTATTTTAAATTTAGTGCTATTTTCTAGTGGCGCTTACAGCTGAAGACAGCTGACTAGAAGCAGAACTGGGAGTGAAGTGCAGAAGGAAATTTGCCAGGAACTAATTATGAGGGAGCGGTTGCTGGAGGAAGGCATTTTGGAGTGGAGAGTGTTAGCTGCAGCATCTTTGTTTGCCCTAGTTGGCCACTGAGCTGTGAGTTTCTGACCGTTTTGGAACAGTGGACCGGGCTTTGGTTTTCACAATTGGGCTGGCTTGGCCCTAGGGACATCGTGTTCAGCCGAGGAGGCATGGAGCTATCAGCCATTTGCCTGCAACAGGCCCTGGGAGACAGAATATTGTGGTGCTGTTCAGCCTGAATTTCATCTATGGAATTTTTGACCTGTGAAACTGGCTCCTGCTGTGAGCCTGTTGTGTGGCCTGTGTGGAGTTTATTGGAGGATTGTAGCCAGTGGAACATCTGTGGCCTCTGTGATTGTGGCAGTGGTGCTTCTGCTGTGGGCTCCCTTTCTGGCAATCTTTTAACTCCTTGTCAGTACTTCTCCATATGTCGATCATTCCATGGAGTGGTGGTGAAAGCTCCATTCTGTTGGGAGAAATTGGGGTTGTTGTTCTGCAGTTGGCTGCCTAAACTTAAAAACTACCAGAAGAAAGTGGTGAAAGCACATTTCTGTTGTCAAGTCCCACTCATTTCTGGGTTTGAGCTTCATCTTGAGCAGTTTTGAGAGTGCTGCTGTGCTCTGTCTTCACTGAACTCTGGACATTGCTTTGATTAGAGCCATATTCATAATTGTGATTTTTCTTGTACAATGTCCTCTGAAATCTGTACATAAGGATTCTCCTTAAATTTCTAAGTTATATGTTTTAATATTTCAATATTTTGGTTGGTGGGGGGCTTATTGCGGGGGGTGGTGGCCTGAGGGATTGTAGGCAGTATGTGATCAATTGATCAATGGTACAAATGTTATTAGAGATATAGGCTATATAATAATAGTGATTGAATGATGGGTGCATTTGTAGGAATTTAGATTATATACAGATTTGTTGATTTGGGAATTAATTTGGTTGTATTTTAGGATGAGGGTAATTTAAGTGGGGTATTTTAATATCTGAGGAACAGTTGCAGGATGTGCCTGGGCTCCAGATACCCTTGTGTCACCTATTCAGCATATCTGCTACATGACCTTTGCCCCATCACTGACCTCCCCCATCCAGCTGCAGTGGTAAGGCACTGTTGGGAGGTTGGTATTGGCAAGGGATGAGTGGGCTGGCAGCAGAGTACTGGGTGTACAGCAGGGGTGAGCAGCATTGGGGTGGTTAGGTGCAGGAGGTGCCCTGTGGTAAAACAGATCCTGGAGAGATGTCCGACATGTTTAGTGTCCATCTCCAGGGTTCCCACTGGACTGAGTGGGTAGGTAGCTAGTGGGCATGCAGTCTCCCCCAGTCCCCGTCTGGCAGTGCTATACAATGCTAGGCAGTACTACTTAACGCTAGGCAGTGCTACATAATGCTAGGCAGTGCTGTGCAATGCTTGATCGATGAGGAATAAGACCGCATTCACGGCAGACTTGATTTCCTCATCCGATGTGGCTTGCATCATGGAGACCTGGCTAGGGGATGATGACAGTCCAGTTTTGGAGGCATTGGTTCCACCTGGGTACTCTGTAGTGCACTACCCAATGAGGGAATGCAGGAGTGAGGCTGCGTCCATCTGCTTTAGCTCCATCTTGAACTTCTCCATGCACCCAGTGGGTTCTAACTTATTGTTTGAATGCATGACTGTGTAGAGGGGACCAGGTGCAGGTTGCAGGATTCTCCTCATGTACCATTCCTCTGGGCGCAGGGGAGAATTCCTGCAGGAAATTGCAGACATCATCATCGATAGGGTATAGGAGTCACCCAGATGGTTGATTCTGGGTGACTTTAATGCCTGGATCAATGACAGACTCTCACATTTTGGTTATGACTTCCTGCAGATAATGACATCAATGAGCCTAGAACAAGTGGTTGCTTCTACAACTCACCACTGCGGCCATGTCTTGGACTTGGTATTCTCACTGGAGCTTGATGTCATTGACCTCATGATTGATCCAGTCACTTGATCTGATCACTGCACATTAGAGTTCTTGTTTTGGGCCCCCCATAGTCTTTCCCCTGTTGAAATGGTCTGCTATTGCCCATTGAGGGGACTGTCCCCAGAGAGAATTGTGATGGTGGTGGGCTTTTCTGGTGTGAGAGCTGTATGTGTGGTTGGAGTGGTCAGGCAGTGACAGCCTGTATTAATACTGTCTCCAAGATGCTCAATGCCATCGCACTGATCCATATATGACCCAGGTCTTCCCACTTGAGATCCCTGTGGTTTGATGGGGCTCTCAAGGAGATGAAGACCAAGGTTAGAAGTTGGAGCTTTGTTGGCGGAGGTCCTGGTTGGAGGAGGAAAAACTGTCTTTGGTAGTTCACTGCGCTGAATATCAAAGGACAATCAAACATAAGAAGGCAGAATTCCTGTCAAGGGAGAATGTCACAGGGAGGAACAGACCAGCTCTGCTCATTTGGATTGTGGGCAGGCTACTTCACCCTGACTGTCTGAAACCAAAAGGGCATTTTCAGTTGCTTTGTATGAGGAGTTTGCTCAGTTCTTCTCTGACAGGGTATCCTTCATTTGGTCCAGGATCTCCCCTGCAGGGCAAGGTCAGCCCTGCAGTGGAAGGCCTTGCATAGGCAGAGACATTCTTATTGTTTGGAGTGAGTTTCAGCCAGTGAGAGTGGCTGAGGTCATTGAGGTAATCTCGAAGAACTTGTGGCCCACCTTTTGTGATTTGGACCTGGGCCTGACTTATCTCCTAGTGGGATGTGCCGAGTCCATTGGTCCAGTGTTCTCCGAGACAGTCCGGTGCTCGTTGTCAGAGGAGTTCTTCCCTGATGCCTTGAAGGAGGTGTTAGTGAAGACCCTTCTGGAGAAACCATCACTTGACCCTGACATCTTGGCGAATTACTGACCCATCTCCAAACTCCCATCTTTGGGGAAAGTTGTAGAGAAAGTGGTGGCTCTTCAGCTTGAGGCACACGTTGCAGCCTTCGACATCTTTGAGTCATTGCAGTCTGGGTTTAGGGCAAGGCATAGCACTGAAACTGTGTTGGTTAGGGTGCAAAATGACCTCCTTAGAGCAAGAGAGATCAGTCAGTTCTTACTTTCCTAGATTTCTCCTCAGCATTTGACACCATGGACCACATCGTGTTCCAGGATTTCCTTATAGAGTGTTGTAGACTCACCGGTACTGTCATCAGCTGGTTTGAATCCTTTCTCACGGGCAGGATGCAATGGACAGTGATGGAGAATTTTTCCTCCTTTCCAAAGCTCCTGCCCCATGGAGTTCCTCAAGGCTTTACCTTGTAGCAGATGCTGTTCACAGTATACATGCTACCCCGGGTGAGTTCATTAGACATTTGTGTCTGAGTTTTCACTCTTATGCAGATGATATTCAGCTGTATATGTCCTTTGCTCCCGGGACAAGTGATGCCATGAAAGTGCTAAATAAATTCCTTCCTGAGATTCAAGATTGGATGTCCTCAAACTGTCTGCGACTGAACCCCAACAAGACAGAGGTACTGGTGATTGAGCCTGGTTGCCAGCATGATGTTGCTGCTACCAGATCAGGAGCAGGGTTGTTTCTTGGTCCTACTCCACTGGTAGCATCCACTTGGGTGAGAAATCTTAGCATCATCCTTGACAATGGTTTGACGCTTGAAGCTCAGGTGTCATCCATTGTCCAAAGTGGTTTTTACCACTTAAGGCATGTCACCTGGATTTAATCCCTAATTTTGCCTGGTGACTTGCCCACACTAGTACATGCTTTTGTCACATCAAGGCTAGACTACTGTAATATTCTTTACTTTGAGGTCAGTGGAAGGAACCTCCATTGCCTGCAGCTGGTGCAGAACACAGCAGCCAGGTTGCTAATGGGACTTCCCAGGTCCTGTTACATGATCCTGGTCCAGCAGGATCTGCACAGGCCGCTTGTTAGATGAAGGATCATCTTCAAGGTGGACTATCTCACCTATATGGCCCTATATGACTCAGGCCCTGGCTACCTGAGTGACCTCCTGACCCCTGCCCTCTTAATGTGCTCACTCCTCCACCGAGGGCCTCTTGGTGGCACCGAGGGCCAGACTGAAAATTCGAGAGACTGTGCATTTGAGGTAGCCGGTCCAGTCCTCTGGAACTTGCTCTTCAGATCTCTAAGGGAGGCCCCATCAGTGGAGGCTTTTAAGAGGGGTCTGAAAGCACACCTTTTTAAAGAAGCCTTTTTACTTACCCTCTGCATTGATCTTATATAATTTATTTATTATTGATTTTAAATTGTTTGTATTTGTTTTATTGACCCTGTATGTATTTTTGGTATGTAATTTTTGTAGGTCTCTTACACTTTTTTGTTAAGCTCCCTGAGCTTCCAGGATTGGGGGCTATATAAATGCTGATTCTTCTTCTTCTTCTATTAATGAAGATGCCCCAATCTCTTGAACTGCATTTTTATACTGTAAGTAGTGGTAAATATGATTCTCTATTCCTGGGTGTTCATCGCAGAGTCTGAGCATGGATTAGGGAAAGTATTTCTCTGTATAGCAATTGCTTTATTTCTTACTTCTGTTTTCAGAGAATCCTTTCTTCATGAATCTCCTGGTCATTTCTTCTACTGTTGATGGGAACTCTTACATTCTTATTGGATTCCCTTTTGTTTTATGATATTGCCCAAATGGGCTACTGCTAATGCATTGCCCATAATGAACCATATGTAGTCCATAGTCAGGGCAAGTGGTTTATATGTGATTAATTAAATCAGCACCTTCTTGTTTGCTTTTATGTACTGTATTGTATCTCCTCATGATCTTGTTTATTCTAGTCATATCTCATTATTCTAATGAGAAAACAACAGGTTCACTAAGCTTTTCTTTTTATTCTCTTTCTTGTAGTCCCATGTTCATTTTAGTTGAAATTCCCTGCACCATTTCCAGTTTTTCATCATTCTCTCTGCACTACAGTGACCAGAGCTGGGTACAGTACTCCACTTGTTTCCACACATATCTGATACTGGGACAGTATTACCCCTCTTGACTGACTTAAAGGGTTTCTCCTATTGCTTCCTGTGGTGATGTTGGATATTCAAGCCACCCTGGCTGATTGCTTGGTTTACTCAGTTTGATGAGACCTATGTAGGCTTGTGCACATCTAGAATGTTTCCCACAACATCATGGGTGTATTGATTTACATTTCATGTCCATCCAAGGAATGAATCCAATCTTGATTTGAAAATGTTAAATGTAGTGGCATCCACATGTTGTGGTAAGCTATTCCAAGCCTTTACTACTCATACTATGTAATCATTATCATGTTTGGCGGTGTTTGCCTTGGGAACTAACAGCTGCTTGTTATGGTTTCTCAAATTTGGTTAGTGACTGCTGAAGTTGAACCCACATCCTATTTTTAGTTTAGAATTATTTAAGTACTTGTATAGTTCCAGTAAATTCCCCCTTTTTCTTCTTTCTTCGAAACTGACCAATCCCATATGTGCTATTCTTTTATTATAAAGTAAGTTTTTTAACCTTGGAATTAATTTAGTGGTCCTTCGCTGAACCTTTTGCAGCAATTCGACATCCTGCCTCAAGTATGGATTCCAAAAAGCTGAGCCTGAATCAAGATGTGGCCGAATGTATGATCTATATAATTGTAGGATACAATGTTCATTCCTAGTTGTGAAGGAAAGCTTGACACAGTTCAGCAGTCTATTTGCAGATAGGGTGATTTCTTTGCAATGGTCTTTAGCTAATAATTTGTTACTTACTTACTCTTTTTCTACGGTGGTCAGGGGTTTGTTGTTCATAATGAATGAGTATTGGGGTTATTCCTCCCAAAATGTAGTACCACACATTTGTTTGAATTAAATGCCATTTTGTTATTGTTTGCCCATGTTTCTATTTTCTTCAGGTGTTGTCCTAGAATGTATGATGTTACCTCTCAGTTACCTATCTTATGTTCCAGTCTATGAACCGTTAATTCAGCCATGTTATTTTCCCAGTCTGTGTTTAAGGTGTTCCATATACTTTAAAAATCAGCCCTGTTGTAGTCTGGAATTAATTCTGTATCAATTCTTTTAGACCTGCAGGATGTTAAATTAAAAGAGTATTATGGTCATTACCGCACAAGAGACAATCTATTTTTGTATTGTTATCACCTTCATCCAAGTTAGAAAGAATTAAATCAAGGATATTATTACCCCTAGTTGGGATCGAGACAAGTTGTTGAAGACCTAAACTGGCTAGCAGGTCTAAGAAGTCACTTTTAAGGATTGTTGTTCCTTAAAGGTTCCTTGAGGTTCTGATAATGGGAGACTTCAACATGCCGGATACAGATTGGTCAATACCAGCAGGAACATCTGCCAGAACTAGACTCATAGTGGATTCCCTGCAGGGGGAGGGCCTCAAACAACTGGTACAGCAACCCACAAGAGACAGGGCTATCCTAGATCTAGTACTGACTAACAAAGAAGGGATCACAGATCTCCACGTAGAAGGTCACCTGGGGGCCAGTGACCATCACATGGTATGGTTCAATTTGCTACTACATCTAAATCATCCATTCCAAGGCAAAATATGGGACTTCAGAGGAGCTGACTTTGATAAGATGGCCAACAGAGTTAAGCTAGCCCTGGCAAAAGAAACACAGGTGAGGGGTACAGACAAAGTGGGCAAGCATTAAGGATGCAATACTTGAAGCAACATCCCATTGTGTTAGACAGAAAGGAAGTACGAAAGAAGAAGGAAACCACTTTGGTTCTCAAATACAGTAGCAGAAAAGGTCAGAGCCAAAGGCTGGCCTTCAGGAAATATAAGGGAACACAGCGGGATGAAGATAGGGAGGCATACCAAACTGCCCTAAGGGAAGCAGGTAAGGCAGTAAGGCAGGCAAAGTCCCAAACTGAGGAAACACTAGCACGAACAGTAAAAGAAGGTGACACGACTTTCTATAGATACATTAGTGAAAGGAGAAAGTCCAGAGGGGGTATTGCTAAGCTTAATGGAGAAAAGGGAGCATGTGAGGAGGAGGACCCTGTAAAGGCATCTATCCTAAATAGATACTTTTGCTCAGTATTTACTGAAGAGAAGGTAGGGCAGGGCCCACAGCTCAGCATCATGGACACAGGGGAGGGAGGTGAGCACTACTCCTTCACAAAGAAAGGGTCCTACAAGAGCTTGCTAAGCTCAGGGTGGATAAGGCAATGGGACCTGATGGCATACATCCCAGGGTACTTAAGGAGCTAAAGGAGGAACTAGCAGAGCCATTAGCAGAATTGTTTAGTGAGTCTCTGAGCACAGGAGAGGTCCCAGAAGACTGGAGAAGGGCTCATGTGATCCCGCTCCACAAGAGTGGTAGCAGGAGGAGGCGGGGAACCACAGACCGGTCAGTCTTACCTCAGTAGTGGGCAAGATTATGGAGGCACCCTTAAGGAAAGGATAGTGCAACACCTGGAATCCATAGGGGCACAGGATCCAAGACAGCATGGGTTTACGAAAGGAAGGTCCTGTCAAACTAATCTCATAGATTTCTTTGACTGGGTAACCAGAGTGGTGGACCAAGGGGGAGCAGTTGATGTCGTATACCTTGACTTCAGCAAAGCTTTTGACACTGTTTCACATAGAAGATTGATAAATAAGCTGGGTAGGCTCGGGGTGGGTCAGAAGTTGGTCAACTGGGTGGCAAACTGGTTGTCGGGCAGAAAACAGAGAGTGGTGGTAAATGGTATACAGTCAGAAGAGATGCAAGTCACAAGTAGGGTACCTCAGGGATCAGTCCTGGGGCAGTCCTCTTCAACATCTTCATTAGTGACCTTGCAGATGGACTAGAGGGTAAGGCTTGTCTGTTTGCAGATGACACCAAGATCTGCAACAGAGTAGATGATCCAGATGGGGTGGGCAGAATGAGAAGAGATCTGGATAAACTAGCAGAATGGTCAGAAGAGTGGCAACTGGGATTTAATGCAAGAAGTGCAAAATCATGCACATAGGGAAGAGAAACCCTGAAGCCACCTATAGGCTGGGAGGAGTTGCTAGCAGTCACAAAGGAAGAAAGAGACTTGGGCATCATCATCACTGATGACCTAAAATCATCCAAGCAGACCTCTAAAGCAGTAGGTAAGGCTAGGGGTGTTAGGGTGTGTTAGTAGGGGTATCACAAGTCGTAGAGGGAGGTAATAATCCCTCTGTACAAGACACTGGTTAGGCTCCCATCTGGAGTACTGATGCAGCAGTACTGGAGGCCACACTTTCACAAGGACATTAACTAAATTGAGGCAGTCCAGAGAAGGGCAACCAAAATGGTGCATGGACTGCATCAGAAGACATATGAGGACAGATTAACGCAGCTCAATATGTATACCCTTGAGCAAAGGAGGAGAGAGGTGATATGATCGAGGCATTCAAACACCTTAAGGGCATAAACAAGGTGAAAGAGTCTAACATGTTTAAATATAAGAAAAATAGCAGGACAAGAGGACACAGCATGAGATTAGAGGGAGGCTGATTAAGGGGAATGTGAGAAATTCTTTTCACAGAAAGGGTGGTGGATGCATGGAATGGTTTACCACAAGAAGTGGTGGCTATGAATACAGTGCAGGGCTTCAAACAGGCATGGGATAGGCATAAGGGAGCAATACAAATGACTATGAATAGATAGGCCACTGACAGAGCAAAGGCCGATGGCACATTTATAAGGTGGAAAAAGAAATGGGCAGACTGGATGGGCCTTGCGGTCCTTATCTGCCGTCAACTTCTATGTTTCTATGTTTCTAATTTGTCCCAATTAATCCCTGGGAGATTAAAATCCCAAACTATGACAGTGCACTCCTTTGTTGATACTGTCTTTATTTTTTAAATGTAATTGTTTTATTCATTAAGTCTGTGTTACTATTCTTCCCAGAGTTTGGAGGTCTGTAATAGTTTCCTAGAAAAACCTTTGGCCTGTTGTTGAACTGTATTTGTAATCAAATACACTCAATATTGCTATCTTCACTAGCGGCTGGAAAAAACTGTTGACAGCTGATATTATCTTTGATGTAAATACACACTCCCCACCTTGTTTGTTCTTTCTATTTTTATAGAATAGTGCACATCCTTTTATTTCTGTGTTCCAGTCTATGCCATCCTCCCACCCATTGCAACTATATCCAATTTGTCTTTTATTATGGTTGCCTCCAATTCAAATATTTTTAGTGAGTTTAGACTGTGCATTTGTTATCATGATATGAAAAAGCTCATTTGTAATTCCATTATTTTGTGGCATGCGTTCAGGTGAGAGGCCCTTCCCAATTCCCCCTTCTTATCTAGTCTAAACAGTTATTTATCAGTGACACAACTTGTTTCCCCAGATGCAAGTTCCCACTTTTGCTTAAATGTAGCCCATACCAGGAGCATAAGCTGAAATTATTGTTAAAGATTTCCCAGTGTGTTAGACATTTGTACCCCTTTTTTAGCATCCATTTTCTCAACCCTTCATTTATCCTCTTGATTTTGTTGTTTTTGTAATATCCAGCACTAGGCACAGGTAGAATTTCTGAAAAGCAAACTTTGCTGCTCTTTTCTTCTAGCTTGGTACTTAGATCAATATATTCCCTCTTTACGGCTTCCACATCAATTTAGTTTATGTTATTAGTACCTGCATGTGTAATGATCAGGGTATTTTATCCTGCATTATGCAGAATGTTGTCAATCATACCTGTGATGTCCTTTATTGTTGCTCCCCTAAAGCTGTTACAGGTATGAATGGTATTACCTGGTTTGCACACTGCCTTATCAATGTATTTGGTTATGAATCTCCCAGACCAAATATTTTTCTGAGGGTGTGTGCAAGGTGTAGTGTCCATTACCGATGTAGACTATAGTTGAATTGGGATTTCTTGAAGCTTGTGCTGGGGTTTTTACATTTGACTGTACAGACTGAGGTTTATTGTGGGGGGGACTACTTATGTGCTGGTTTGCAACTTGGGGGGGTTAATTCGTGCTGGTTGTTAGAAGGAAGTGGATCTAATTGGATAACAATACCTTCTTTTGGCTTGTTATTCTTTGGGGTAGAATGTGATAGAGTACGACATGGGGAGCCTACATTATTAGTATTATTAGCTGATAATGGGGTATATTGGTTGCTTATAGGTAGATTAAATTCCGTAGCCCTTCTTTCTTTCTTCATTTTGGGTTTATTATTTGGTGCTGTCCACCCGTCTTCCTCTGAAGTGATTATATCAGAGTCATTGTCCCTTTCCCTTTTTTTGGTCATATCTGCATTGTTTTTTTTTAGGAGGGCATTTGCATCTGGGGACAGTTTATTATTCATTTATTAGATTTCGGATATACCTTTGAGCCAGAGGCTCTTTTATAGAGGTTCCACGTCTGTCTTTGCATACATAATAAAAAAGTCTAGGAGTTAATACATTTAGAATAGAATGAGACACTTGGGAAAGTATGCAGTTTAATGTAAAGGTCAGTTTAATACAATATATAGCAGGGTAGGTAAGGATGGAGAGTTAGTAGGAGGGATATGGACTATATGTAAGCAATAAGACATGATGGGGTGGGCATTAGACAGTTCTAATGCATGGCTAAGGGGCGTAGTGAGGCACGAGGCCAAAGGCCGAGTGCATCCAGTCCTCTAGCCGAGCTTTAGAACTGTCTAATGCACACCCCCGGAGTGGCTTATTGTGCTTATAAAATGGGCCTGTGTATTCTAAATGGGGGATCTAGTTTTAGCAGTGCATTAGACACATCTAATGCACAGCTAACAACCAACAAATTGCTTGAAATCCTTTGCCCATGTTATAAACTGAATACAAATTATACACTGAGGTACATATATCAGTTTCAGATTTTTATAGTTACATCAATTACAAGTTGTTATAGTTACAGTAGCAGTGTTTAGTCAGAACATGTTATACAGGCAGCTCTCTCATCCAAGTGCAAGACAGTATGGCCTCCAAGTGTCAGGCAGAAAAGAGTGATGGTGCCTGATAGGGGTGAAAGGCCATGTGTTGAGAAGGGGGATGATGGGAAGGGTGGGGCAGAGGATGAAAAACAGGTTGATCAGGTGAGGCTGAGGGCAGGTGGTTCATGTGGAAAGTAGGGTATTTGGCAGGCTGGAGGTCACCAGGGGCAGAGGAAGAGCTGGCGAGGGTGGAAGGCGAAGAGGCCGGGGAGAGAGAGGGGGGAGGCGGAGAGAGACAAGGTAGCCTGGAGGGGGAAATAGTGGAGAGGAAGGGTAGGCAAGATGCCCAGGTCCCACAGTCACAGCCACTGGTAGATGCCTGAAAGGTAACAACTTTCGATTTAAATGGACCAAGCCAGATTTCCTTTTGTAAGTCTGCCCCCAGTGAGTTAAACCAGGCGGGGGCACAGTATTCAAAAGACCGCTTGCCTTGTATGGTACAACAGCATTGGGTATGCATAATAAGTAATGACTGGAACTTGTGCTGGGACTGCACCTTTTAACTGTTGGGTACCCAGTGTATTATTGTGGATGGCTGTCAGTCTCTCAACCATCTTGTGCTGACTTTTGTCTATAATTTTTAGCTTAGAATTAAAGTTAGCAATATCAGTCTGAAGATTCGTAATGCTCACACACTTTGCACAGGTAAACTCCTCTTTTAGTGGGTTACTGGGACATAACATATACATTCCACATCTCAGGCATTCAATGCCTATGTCACCTTGCAGAGTCTTTATTTTGAGTAGCTATATTGAGAAGACACTGATGAAATGGTAGTCAGTATATATATTAGTCATATATATATTTATATATATATATATATATATATATATATATATATATATATATATATATATATATATATATCTATATCTATATCTATATATATATATATATATATATATATATATATTATATATATATATATAAATGATGTATCTATCTGTCTTCAAGGCTCATATACACTGTCTGATTTGATCTGCACCAGTTCTTCAGTCTTCCTCAAATAAAGACTCTGAAGGTGGTGTAGGCATTAAATGCCTAAGATGTGGAATGTATATGTATTTGTTATGTCCCAGCAATATATATATATGTGTATATATACATATATATATATATATATAGAGAGAGAGAGAGAGAGAGAGAGAGTGGAGAGAGAGAGAGAGAGAGAGAGAGAGAGAGATTTTTGTTATTGCCCTTTAACCTTTGTAGGGACATGGACTGATATATCAGTCCAGAATTCCGATACGTTCTAATTCTGTTGGCAGCCAAAAAGGTTAATAACAATGCCGGAAGTAGGTCAGGGAACAGACGCCTGTAGCCTATCAACTAGGTTAATAGCAAGTCACTCAGCAAGTTTCTTGGTTTTACTTTCTACACCTCTCTCAGATATCTATAGAGTTATGTAGCTGGTGACAGGCATATCAATTCAGCACCAAGTAGCCTACCAGCTAGGTTAATATCAAGTCACTCAGCAAGTTTCTTGGTTTTACTTTCTACACCTCTCTCAGGTATCTATAGAGTTATGTAGCTGGTGACAGGCATATCAATTCAGCACCAAGTAGCCTACCAGCTAGGTTAATATCAAGTCACTCAGCAAGTTTCTTGGTTTTACTTTTTACACCTCTCTCAGGTATCTATAGAGTTGTGTAGTTGGTGACAAGCATATCAGTTCAGCATCTGGTATTTCTGTAGTTTATAGTATACTACTTCCTAACACATACATAGCAGGACACACTTACTGGCAACACTTTCCCTCCTACCCTTCGGTCACCCCAGACAAATGTGTCTGGCGTGTCTCCATGCACACAACCGCATGCTCGACCCACTTGAGCTCACCCTGCTTGCTCAGGGTGACTTAGATACACAGCATGACTCAGAAGTGGGGCCCAGGTCACGTGACCACCCTCCTTCTACAAACATTGCAAAGTATGTCTACAAACTGGAATATCTAACCAAAAACCCTTGAGGGTTTCTGGATTAAAGTGCCCACAGTATATATTGTAATTTAAAATACAGAAACAGCTTTTTACATCCTAAAAGTCATCCAGTAGTTCATTCTGTTGTCATTAAGAACTACAGTCCCCAGCACCACTTTCTGTCTCTGTAGCTCTCGTTGCTAAGAGACCTCCAGTGATGGTTCACACAGACATGGTTTAATGCTGCACTAAAATAAACACACTGCCTGCCAGTACTGTCACACTTCTTAGTCAGCAGTCACACAGCATTTGGACAGGACTAAACATTCTTCAGATCTCTTGTGACTGTTACCCTGAGATTTCTTCCACTGTTAGTTGCTTTGGGTATTTTGTTTCATACTGGTGATAGTGGTTGCTATACATCACATACTGTATACGCATTACCTTGCATGTATTTACATCTAATCTTATTTGCCATTAATCTACCTAGCTGCTTATTTTCACCAAGTTAACCTGCAGTTCCTCCATCCCCTCCTCTTTGACTACCTTTTTATGTTTGCTTGTGTGCATGCACAAGAAACATTATGCGGAAGCTTTGGAGAGAAGCGGGTTGTGGAGATGCGGCAGTGTGGTGGCCAATGCCAGCACTGCATTTGTGGGCTTGGCGGTGTGCACCCAATGCAGGTCCAGTATCCTGATGATACTGGTTCTGCTGAAGTGCCACCAACTTAAAATGATTTGGCCACTGCAATGAGGGGCCACCTTGTCATTGCAGCATCAGCAATTCTGCTGCAATGAGGGAGTGACCCGTCATTGCAGGGCGGTACCTTGCCTGGTGTAACATTTCTGAGAACATGGCAGTGGCTGCCTCACAGTCCCATGTAAGCTGATGGAGTGCCCAATCCCCCTGTTGGCATGCCAATGACCCAATTCATTTCCCGATGGGGGAGCCCACTCTCCATCAGCATAATGTCTCCCCCCATTTGTTGTGTGCTGAGGGGGTGCCCAATCCCTCTAGGCATCATGCCACCCCAAACAGTCTTTATTTGCTGACAGGTGGCCCAATCCCCATCAGCTTAAGTCCCCCCACTTCCCCAAAATGCAGGTGGCACAATGGGAACCCACCCAAGTGTGCACAAATGAAGCCTGAAAAAACAAACCTTCCTGCGATGTCCTTTTTATTGTTTTTGTCCCTGAAATAAAGAAAATGGTCTCTCGCAGTCTGTCGTGCCCCCTACCACAACCCGCACCCACCTCGGTACACTCCACCTCCCCACACACCCCATCACCCCATACTTACCTCTTGAGCCTAGCGCGATGATCTTCGGTGGACCGGAAACATGTCTGCACTCTTTAAAGTCGACTGCAAACTGAAGAAATGCCGGTAAGCTATACAATGGCATCAATAGGGTTTTTTCAACTTATGTGGCTATCTCGGCCATTTCTTGGACTTTTGTCACCAAATTTTCAACATGGGGTTATTAGGACCCCTTCTCATGAATACAGTCACTGTCATGGCGTTATTTGGTCCCCGAAAGTTGATTTCACAGTCACTGTGTGGAATCACCTTTCGGGACTGATTAATGAAACAACATTGCCACTGTTCATGAGGTGGGCTCTCAAAAAGCCTATGTTGCAAATTTGGTGAAACAAATCCAACAAATGACTGTTTTAAGAGCGTGCATTGAGCAGTTTCCACGCTTCCTTGTAAGTCTGTGAATTTGTAATATTTTCACTCCAGATTTTCAACATTGGCATTTTTTCACACCTCCTTATGAACAGTAGAGCTGTCATTTTTCACATCCTGGCCAGAATAGCGCAGTCACTGTGGGAAATAAGTATTTGGGACAGATTAAGAAAATCACAGTGATTCTGTTCATGAGCAGAGGTCCTAAAATGCCTATGTTGAAAATTTGGTGACACACGTCTATAAAATGACTGTGTTACGAGCATGCATTGTGCAGTTTCCACACACCCTCATTACTTCCCAAATTTGTAGTATTTTCACTCCAGATTTTCAACATTGCCATTTGAAGAGCGTGCATTGCGCAGTTTCCACGCTCCCTCATAAGTTTGTGAATTTGTAATATTTTCACTCCAGATTTTCAACATTGCAATTTTTTCACACCTCCTTATGAACAGTACAGCTGTCATTTTTCACATCCTGACTGAAATGTGTTTTGCACTTCCGGCACAAACAATAGCGTGGTCGCTGTGAGAAGTCAGTGTTCAGATTAAGAAAATCACAGTGACACTATTCATGAGCAGAGTTGCTAAAATGTCTATGTTGAAAATTTAGTAACAAAAGTCCATGAAATGACTGTGTTACAAGCATATGTTGTGCATTTTCCATGCACCCTTGTAATTTTGCACATTTATATTTTCACTCCAGATTTTCAACATTGGCATTTTTTCACACCACCTTATGAACAGTACAGCTGTCATTTTTCATATCCTGCCCAAAATATACATTTACCCATCTGGCACCGAATAGCGCAGTCGTTGTGGGAAATTAATTTTTGGGACAGATTAAGAAAATCATAGTGGCAGTGTTCATGAGCAGAGGTTACAAACTGCCTATGTTAACATTTTGGTGAAATAAGTCCACTGAATGACTGTGTCACACATGCATTGCACAGTTTCCATGTACACTTGGAAGTTCGAGCATTTTTAATATTTTCAGTGCAGATTTTCAACATAGCCATCTCTTCACACCTCCCTGTGAGTGGTACAGCTGTCATTCTTCACATCCTACCAAATCTGTGTTTTCGTACATCTGGCACAGAATGGCACGGTCGCTATGGGAACTCAAAGTTCGGGACACATCAACAAAATCACAGTGCCACTGTTCATGAGAAGAGGTCCCAAATGCTTTCATGAGGTGTGGGTCACAAAAAGGCCATGTTGAAAATTTGTAGTGCAAATACCAACAAATGCCCTGGGCATTAGGATTTCTAACCATAACGTTCCACCCTGTACAGACTGACAGGCATCAGGGGTGTGTCTTTGGATTGCTGACTGTAATGCTCATGCCATTCCACCCCCACCCTGCAGCCAGTGACAGGCATTGAGGTGTGCCTTGGACTCTTCAGCCCCAGAGTTCACCCCATTCTCCTATACTGCACCCATTTCAGTGTGTGTCCTTCTGGAAAGGGGTGACTGTAAAGCTGAACACCCCAAGGCACACCTCAGCACTTGTTGGTGTCTGCAGGATAGGGTGAGGTGAAATGGCATGAACGTTATGGGCGAGGACCCAAATGCATACCTCAATGCCTGTTCCTCTCTGCAGTGTGGAGGTGGGATTGGCATGAAGTTCAATACTTCACTGCCATTCCTATTCTGCATCCATCTAACTCCTGCATTCCCAATGCTAATACCAGCAAGCAAACATTCAACACTGACAAATGCTTGTTTTTCTAGTTTTCATGTCATCTGGAAATGTTGATACCAAGCTGTGTGCTGCTTATCCATAGTCCTTATATAGAAAATGAAGAGTACTGAGTCCCAGACTGTGTTCTGTTTAAGGCCCTCCCACTAAACACATCCTCTGTTTTCTTTTGCCAGTTAGCCATTAGTCTGCTCATCTCTGCACAGATTTAGGTACAGTATCAGTGGTTAAATTGGAAATGTTTAGGTTGGGAAGCTCTCACATCTAGATTTCTAGATGGTGGAGCTACCATTTTGGGTGTAGTCAATGGAGACAGATGACAGAGGTGGGGGAACTGTCATGCAACTGGAACTGAGTTCCTGTGGGCTTCTGCCCAATTTAACCCCTGTAAAGTACACACAGGAGTTCCTACTTGCCTAGTAGTTTTCTATATGGAAACAAAGCTTAGATGAGCTCTGTCTACTTTGTACAGTAGCTTTCAATATAATGGAAAACAGCAGTTTGGAAAAGTCCCCAATAAATTGTTTAGTACACTAAGCTGGTTGATCAGTTGATGTACTGAGATAATTGTGAATTGAGTGCTATCTGTACTTGATGTTAGAGCTATGAACTGAAAAATGTGGGAATGGTTTTTAAAAGGTTTGGATGCTGATGCACATGCATGCTGTGCACTGTGTCTGTATCTGCCAGTTCCATCCAGGGGGCAACCCTGCTGCTATTTTCAACAGATGCATCTGCTTGTGACAAGTCATGATTTATAGTAAAAAAAAAAAAAAATAATATATGATATTGCAAGTTGTGTCATTTTCTGCTGCAATTCTGTCTTTTTTACACAAAATTCAGATGCAGTTAGACTATTTATTAGATGAATGCATTTCTGATTTAAAAATGTTGATGTGCATATCTCAGACGGATACCTTTGAAACACCTACCCATGGGCTCCATTCCTGGCCATACTGTAAACTTTAAGCTGGTTCTAAGACAGATAGTAACTGTACTCCATACATTACAACCATAGGCAGTGTGCTGCAGTATTGAGAAACCCAAAAGAGTAATTTCTGGTAGCATTGGATTAGCATCATACCCTGCCACGTTTTAGTATTATACAGCACATACCATATCAGCATGTTAATCCAGGATAAAATTCTGGATCAAACAGCTTGTATTCAGTGCTTAACTGGCATTTACCAGAAGCAAGAATACTCTTCAACCATGAACTCAAAACACTGAGATTTGTATCAACTTATAACATGGGGTTAGCAGTGTAAGTGATGTGATAGGTACAGTGCTGCCACCTGACCATGTATTAATGCACCGTATACCCACAGTTGACATGAGCAGGTGCAATAGTAAATCAGTGGTCAAAACAGATCTTTTTTTCTGGCTGACGGCAAGAACGTGAAAAGCAGCCATTGCTGAGAGCCAGCTTAGTGAGCAGTTCTGTGTTTCTCACCAACCCACCTGGCAGATCTCTGGGGACCCTGTTTACAGTGACTGGAAAGCATAACTGATGCTAAATTGGTCATGTTAGTGACACTGCTAACCATATCTAAAAAGTGTATGGCATCGGAGAAAAGTATCGATTTCCATCAGCGCCCCCTTCCCCGGTAGTCCCGTTGCTTGTGCAGATTCAGAGCACCCCATGTTATAATGAGCTGTACATAAGTCCCATCATATACATAGCCCTCCTGTCCCATCCTGTAGCATTTGTAGCCGGTGTGCCCCTTGGCAGCTGGTGTTTCCCCTGCCAGCCCCTCCTGAATCATTTGTGTACGGTGCGCCCATTGGTGGGTGTTTCTGCCATCCCCTGCCCCAGCTACACAAGAGGCAGCAAGAGACAGAGAAGTTTCTCCCCACAGTATTCCATGTGATGAAATCTGTGCTTGATGTCTCTCCCATACCTACATCCCCCCATCTGTCAGACAGTGAGACAGTAACCTGTTGTCCCATCCCACAGCATTTGTAGGTGCCATGCCCCTTGCTGCCTGTTGTTTCTGCTGCTGTCCCCTCCTCAAGCAGTTGTCCCCACAATGCCCTTGGAGGCTCTTTGGTCCATTCTCTCCCACAGCACATGTGTCCCTGACAAGTGTCCCTCACCTAATCCCCCCCCCAAGTGGTCAGACACGGCAAATGGTGTTATCTCTCTGTGTGCTGTTCAGTCATGCCATGTCTGTAGCTGTGTCTTTTGGGGAGAGAGAGAGAGAGAGAGAGAGAGAGAGAGACAGAGAGAGAGAGAGACAGAGAGACAGACAGAGAGTGTGACAGTGTTTTCTTTCTGTGTACATCCAGTGCACTTTCTGTTTTACAGAGAGGCAGGTACACAACAGCCTCAATGGGAGCAAGCGATAGTGTGACAAAGCAGGTGGGATACTGATGACACAGCAGCAGCCAGTGACAGTGAAATCAGTACAGAAACAGAGTGAGAGGTCATGAGCAGTGACGCAAGACTGAGATGGAGACAAACTGCAAGAGAGAGATTCAACGAGAGGCAGAGGAAAGTGAGTTATGAGGGTGAGGTCCTGGGGACTCAGCAACAGCGAGTTGTCTGCAGTGCACCCTGCAGAGTGAGAGAGGGAATGGAAACAGATCAAAGAGCACAATAGGAATTGTGCAGGTAACTCCGTTTTGGTACAGGTGGGGTGCCGGGGACACAGCAGCAGCCATTGACAGTGAGAATGGGAGAGAGTGAGTGACAGGTAGCCAGCAATAGAGTGAGACAAAGACTGAGCTACAGGCATGGGAAAGTGAGTCATGCATATCCATTTTGTTTTATGCACATACAAATATTTCAGCACTGTATTTGTGGTATTTGTATAGTCATAAAGTAAATTTCATATGCATGATTGTTGGGGACTACTTTTCAGCTTGGCAGGATACAGTACCATTTTCCACATTTAAACAGCAAAACAAAAATGTGTGTCTCTTGTTTTAATTTTGGCACATACCCCATGTTATAAGTGCAATAACCCACTCCAGGGTGTGCGGTTATTGGGGATTAATGAACACCCCAGGTGCTGTGAGGTCACTTGGCCTGTGGCCTCATGCCTCACAATGCTCCTGGGGTGTTCATTAATCCCCAGTGACTGCACATCCTGTCATGGATATTGCTTACTTATTTAACCATTCTGATACTGTAGTGTAAGAGTGAAAGAAGCATACCTGAGCCATCTTCGGTTCGGCTTCAAGTTGGGTATTGAAAATTTTGTCTGGCTATGTTATTTAGGCTGAACCACTTTGGTCCCCATTGCAATAATTGGTGTAGGGTAAAATCAGACTACAAATAGGGTGGAAAAAAAGTCATAAGGCCCACCTTCACTCCAATTACTTCCTTTCCAGTGTCCCCATATATATTCAAAATTTAAACTATGATCCCAAAAAAAGTTATGCATCAAGGAACGAACATACTGTAAGAACATACAAAATTTGCCAGCAGATAAAGGCCTAGTCTGCTCGAATGTGCAGCTAGCACCCCTTATTCTGCAGATGCCCCTTCCTTCCACCCTTCCCCTCCACTGACCTTCCCCCTTGTCCTGTCCCATCCCCTTTTGAAGCAGTCCATTGTTCTACTGGATACCACTTCTGCAGGTAACGCATTCCACCCAGCTACCACCCTCTCTGTAAAAAAGTGTCTCCTAATCTCCCTCCTGAACCTCCCTCCCTGCAGTCTCATATCATAGCCCCTGGTGACCCTCCCTTCCCTTACTTTGAAGAGGCCTTCTGTACCTGTCTTGTTTATTCATTTCATGTGCATAAAGGTTTCAATCATGTCTCCCTTGTCCCTCCTCTCCTCCAGAGAGTACACGTTCAACTCTCTCAGCCTCCTCTCATAAGATAAGTCCCTCAGCCCCTTGATCATCTGTGGCGCACTGCACTGCACCCCCTCCAGTAACCTAATGTCCCTCCTCAGATACAGGCACCAGTACTGCACGCAGTACTCCAGGTGCAGTCTAACTAATGACCCATACAGTGGCAGAATCACCTCCTTTCCCCTCGAGGATATACCCCTTGCAATGCAACCCAGCATTTTGTTGGCCTTTGCAGCTGCCTTCATATATTGTGCCAAGTTGTTCATTGACTCTGTAGTGAGCACCCCCAGATCCTTCTCCTCCTCTGTCTGGGCTAGCTACACTCCCCCCAGCTGGTAACTCCTCCTTCACCCCAAAATGCAACACCTTACATGTTTTGGCATTAAACCCTAGTTGTCAGGTGTCTGACCAGTTTCAAGCTTTGCCAGATCATCCTGCAACCCCTGCCATCACCCCTAGGTCATCCACCACTGCTCCCATCTTGGTATTATCAGGAAACAGACTGATCTTGCTCTTGATGTCCAATGATATGTTTGCAATGAGTATCCCAAACAACACTGGTCACAACACCTAGCCCTGTGGAACATCGCTTGTCACTACCCTTGGGTGTGAGAGCTCCCCACCCTCCACCACCCTCTGTTGCCTTCCCTGAAGCCAGTTCCCTACCCATCTCACCAGCTTTGTACTCACCTCTGTGCCTTCTAACTTACTTCCCAGCCTCCCATATGGCACTGAGTCGAATTTCTTACTGAAGTCCAGATACAGGACATCCACTGCATGGCCCCTGTCCAGTTGCCTAGTTACCCAGTCATAGAACTCCACCAGGTTGGTTTGGCAGGATCTGCCACATATGAAGCCATGCTGTCTGCTGTCCTGTAGTCCTTTGTCCTCCAGGAGGGCAACCAGTCTCTCCTTCAGGATGGTCTCCATCAGTTTACCCATGATGGATGTGAGGCTCACCGGTGTGTAGTTCCCCAGTCCATCCCTGGGGCCACTCTTGTGGAGGAGCGCCACATGAGCCATCCTCCAATCCTGAGGTACACACCCTGAGTGTAGTGAGGCATTAAATAGCTCTGCCAAAGATCCTGCAAGGACCTCTACCAGCTCCTTCAGTACCCTGGGGTGAATGCCATCTGGGCCTGGTGCCTTTTCCACCCTCAGTACATTCAAACCCTCCAGAACTCTGCCCTCCATGATTTTTCCATCTGTCACCCCCTTCCCCCCTGTTTCTGCCATTCCGCCACCCTTGGGTATCACCCCCCTCTTCTCCTTAGTAAATACTGAGCAGAAGTAATCATTTAGCGCTTCTGCCTTATCGCACCCTGCTTCCACTCAACCCCCCTCCTTCCTAATCCTTACTATGTAGCCCTTACAGCTCCTTTTCTCCGTGATGTACCTAAAGAAGTCCTTCTCCCCCTTCTTAATGCCTTGTGCCAGACTGAGCTCCATAGATGCCTTGTCTCCCCTTACTGCCCATGTCACCTCCTTCGATTCATCAGGTACTCCTCCCTGTCCTCCCCACTCTCTGTTTTCTTGTACCTCCTATAGGCAGCTCTTTTCCTTAACATCCTTGCTCAACCAGGTCAGTTTCTTAGCCCTAACCTTCTTGCTCTGGGCCTTGCAGCGGGTTTTGATTGCCTCCACTATGCCCAGCTTTATGAGCTCCCACCTCTTGTTAGTGTCCATACTAGGTTGAATTCTGGCTAGGTACCCTTTTGCCACATCCCCCATCCTCCCAAAGTCAGCCCTCCTGAAGTCCAGCACTCTTGTGCTAGATTCCACTCCTTCCTTGCCCTTGAACATAAACACATTTAGGGTTTTACATTTACCATTCCATTGTTTTGCCATGTATGGGTGCAGAGGTTTTTTAATTGTTTAATTTTTTTAAGATTTTTGTACTGATTAAGCTGCAGTGCGCCCTCTTTAAGGTACCTTGGTGTTACCCTGGATTCTGCCCTTGACTTCTCCTAGCATATCAAATCAACTTGCAAGTCAGTTATTTCCAAATTGGATATGGTCTTTTCAGTGAAAACCAGTCTAACATTAAAAGCTGGACAGGCGATTGCTAATAGGATCCTTCTCCCCAGCCTTCTCTATGGCATTCCAGTTTATCTCAACTCCCTAAATCCTTCCTATTAAAATAGGATGTAGCCTATAATAATATATGCTGCTTTGTGTGGGCACTGCTTGCCTCACCTATCACTTTGCACTCTATTCCCTCTTGAGTTGGCTTTGAAAAAGCATCAAAAGAGAATAAACATGTAGCAAAACATAGATGGTAGGGCAGAGTGAATGTGTCTTCTTCCAGTAAAATTCTGGTGAAATTGCAATTTTGCTTCTGTGACATTTCACAAAATTTCCACAAACAATTCACATATTTTTGCCAAAATTGTAATTTCAGTTATTTCTGTCTAATTTAAACAGAATGTGTCCAAATTGCATCAAATTTGGTATGATGCCTTAACCAAAGACTATACAGAAATGTATGACAGTTTGGATCTATATCCTTATAGATGGCTTAGTTTATAGCTTCCAAACTTTCAGAAATTTTGAAATTACATTTCACAATTATGTAAGCTGCAGAATTTTTAATCCTCTTTAACTTTAAAACTAGAGAACTGAATAGTACCAATTTGATAGGTTCATTGACCTTAACTATTAGGCTTTGAGGCCACCACATGGCCCAGTGGCAGAGTATCACACTACCATGCTGAAGACCCAGGTTTGAAAGTGTGACCAGGATGTCACAATGGGAGGTAGGCCATGGTGGAGACAGCTGCTGCTCAGCAGCATATCTTGGTTGGAGAGGGTTTATGGTGGGTTCCATCAACACAGTGACCCCTGCGGCTGGGTCAGGAAGCTTGCTTCTGCCACAGGGGTAGCTGTGGCTGTCTGAGTCTTACTGAGGTACTGACCCCACAAAGGGAGATAGGAGTGAAAAAATGTTGGAGAAAACCCCAGTAGCCATCTGACTGAGAGCTGGTTTCAGTGTGATCAGGGTATATCCCAGTGAACAGGTTATATCCCTGAGAGACAAACTGCTGGCCAGAAGAAAAAAACAATATGGTAAAAAAGGAGTTGGTATGTGTCAACTCTTTAATTTCCTACTCAAAGGCTGGCCGAGTTATAAGCAGCCAAAAATTCCAAAATAACATCAGTAATAAAGCTGAATTTCATGAGCTTTTGTGAAATTGTGGAATGTTGTGATACTTTTGTCAAGCCATGTATACACGTTTTGCTCAGTCGTACACTTGGGTTACCACTGTACAGGAAGTTAAAAGCTAGGTAAAGTGGCAATAAGGTAGCATTCATAGGAGGCTCCACAGTAAAAGTATTGTGGTACCAAGTGTCTGGTCACTATCCTGAGTGATGAACCATGAAGAATAGTCATGAACATCACTGTGCATGACCCTGAATTCTTGCAATATGCCAGATAAACACTAGAGCTTACTGACTTGTGGAAATACATGTAGAGTTCTTTCTGTACTCTGGCACCTGCTGACTCTTTAACAACCCTGTAGATAACAATGTGCATTTTTACTATTAAAAAAAAAAGTGGTACCAAGTAACGCCAAGCCTTACAACTCGCCTGTGACTTAAGCCATTGTGACAGAAGTATCTGAATACCTTTAGTCATGCTGGAGCATGATGCTGGGCGTCTCTGTCAGAGAAGTGTTGGAGGGTTATAGCAGGGCCATGATGCTAGTGCAGGTAAGTTGATTCAGTGGTGATAAGTGTTTTGTGAAAGTTACATTCCACAAGTGGAATTCTAGTGGCATTACCTGTCATGCATCCATGAATTGTTTAGCAAATTGTGCCAATTAATTGCTTCTAAAGTATCCACAATAAATTTTAACCTGCTAAATCACATTTATCCAGCTTCATAAGATTCCAAGACATATTTACTTTGGCATGCATGCCAAATCTTGAGTGTATACCTGCAGTAGCAGTGGACCTATAAACAACCAAATCCTTTGAACGTTTTCACACAGTTTAAGAAATAATGAAATTGTGAAGTTTTGAAAGCCTGTAACTTACAATTTATATAACCAGTTACCTTTTTATTTAGCAGTTTGTATGGCTCTTCCAAGAAAGTACGCATATGAATTTTCAGTTATCTAGCTCCAATGGTGACTAAGTTGTTAGCTTAGAAATATTTTCAGAAATTTTCACATGAATAATAAATTGCCAGGCTTTGAACCCCTATAATGCCCATCCCTAAAGAAAATGTCATGAAACCTGGCATACATTTAGGGCCTCTTGCAAACAATACTTGTGCCAAATTACAGATCCCTATCTGCCATACTAACCGAGTTATGATCAATTGAAGAATTTTGGAAAATGCCACAAGATTTCACAAAATATCACAAACTTTCACCGAATTTTATGGAATTTCTTGAAAATTCAGTGGAATCAGAATTTGCTGATTTTGACCAACTCTAATAGGTGCTCCTAAACATAAATGAGACAAATATTATTTCTTACAAATAGACAGAACAGCAAAGAAGTTGTCCCCAGAAGTGCCTATCAAATTTAATCTTTTATCTTTCTAGTGTGCAGTATTATTACATGGATCAGCAGTGCCCATCATATGTAATCTTTCTTCTCTCTGGTAAGAAGTATTATTACTGACTTTCAGACACGGGCCAGCAGTGCCCATCAAATATAATATGTTATACCTCTGGTATGTGGTATTATTACATGGGCGAGCAGTGTCCATCAAATGTAATATTTTATCACTTTGGTATTTGGTATTATTACATGGGCCAGTAGTGATCAACAAATTACATCTTTTATCCTCAAGTATGCACTATTTTACTGATTTTAAGGAAGCTGAAGAGGCAGCAGCTAGGGAAGAGGCAGGTGAGAAGGTGGCAGTTGACAAGGTGGCAGGAGAGGAGGCAGCTGAGGAGACAGAAGGTGAGGGGGAGGCAAATGAGTAGGCTGAAGCTGAGGAATAGGCAAGTGAGGAGGAGGTGACAGCTGAGGAGGTGACCAGTGAGTAAGTGGCAACTGTGGTTGAGGTGACATGGCATCTGAGGATGTAACTGCAGCTGTGTTGGTGGTGGGACTGGTGGTTGGAGACCTTTGAGAAGAAGGGGAACAAACATGAGTACACAGCTGTTCTAAGGCACCCTACGATGTGTGCTATTACTGTGAGTCTAAGCCGAGACAAGTGACTGTACCTTCTAAAAGAAAAAAAATATATTGAATACTTATATTACAGATGTGTAATCAATCATACCATGAAAGGCTGAATGGCACAACAGTGCCCATAGGGATACAGACTTGTTATTATGGCACCCAGAAGGAGCAGGATGTAAGATAAAAACATCTGTGTTAGTGGTATCTAGAGAGCTGTGGAGATAAGGGTAAAAAACAGGAGTACACAGCTGTTCCAATGCAATTATATGTTCTGCCAGTGCAAGTAGATCCAAGTCCAGTGACATAGAAACTTAGATAATGTCAGCAGTAAAAGACCAATGGTCCATGCAGTCCACCTGAGTTACCTATTTAGCCCTGGACCCACTGTTCTGCCATGGTTCAAGCCCTTCCCATCCTTTCCCCTCTCCTCCCAATCTCTACTGCCCCTAGTAATGACTACAATCTTTGTTCTGTCCCAACCATGCTTGAAACCAACAATGTTTCTTGTACCCACCACCTCAGCTTCTAGACTGTTCCATAACTCCACCACCCTTTCTATAAAAGAATACTTCCACATGTCCCTCCTAAACCTCCCTCCTGTCAGTTTCCACTCATGTCCACATGACTGCAAGCTGGTATTCAAGGTAAATATTTCCCTTCAGTTCACCTTGTTATTTTCTTTTAGGAATTTGAAGATCTCTATCATAACACCCTTCTGGTCTCCAATGAGTGCATGTTCAATGCCTTGAGGTACTCCTCATAGGACCTGCACTACTGGTCCTGAATAATTTTTGTTACCCTGCACTGCACCGTGTCCAGTCTATCCCTATCTCTCCTGAGGTGAGGGCTCCAGAACTGGGCACAGTACTCCAGCTGTGGCCTCACTAAGAATCTATATAAGGGAAGTATTACTTCCTCCCTTCTGCTATTAATACCACTACCAATACAGCCCAGCATCCTATTAGCTTTGCTGTGTGCCTTGCTGCACTGACTCAAATGTTTGAGAGAGTCACAGATGACAACTCCAAGGTCTCAGTCCTCAGCTGTAGTGTTAACTCTCACTCCACTCATCCAACACTCAGTACTGGTGTTTTTTTTCCTAGGTGCATTACCTTGCATTTTTTTGCATTGAATTTCAGCTGCGAAACCTTAGACCACTCCTTTAGCTTTTGTGAATCCCTCTACACTTCCCTGATTCCCTTGTAGCTATCCATGCTCCCACAGAGCTTAGGGTCATCTGTAAAGACACACAATCTGGCATGGAGTCCTGCACCAATGTCACTGATGAACATTTGGAAAAGGACCAGACCCAGGGCACATCCCTGCGGTACCCTGCTCATGACCTCCCTCTCTTCTGATTTGACTCTCTTGACCACAACCCTGTACTATCTCTCATTTAGCTAGTTACCTATGAAGTTTACTGTGACCTTAGCTGCTCCCAGATCCTCCATCATCTTTAGCAAGCATCTGTGAGGCATTCAGTCGAATGCACTGCTGAAGTTGAAGTAGGGCAAATCCAAAGCATGGTCCCCATCCAATTCCTTCAGCACCTAGTCGAAGGAAACTGAGTCTGACAAGACCTCCCTGCCATGAATCCATGCAGTTTACTGTCTTGGAGTCTGTTGCTCTCCAAGTAGTCCACAAGGTCTTCCTTGACCCATGACTTCATTAGCTGCCCTACAATAGAGGTAAGGCTGACAGTTCTGTAGTTTTCTGTTTGTTCCTTGTCCCCCCCTTTTATGGAGTGGAACTATGTCTGCCACTCTCCAATCCTTTGGAACTATCCTGTTCTTAGTGGGCTGTTGAATAGACTTACCAGGGGTTCAGCCAGTTCTTCTGCTAGTTCTCTGGGTAACCTCGGATGCAGCCCATGTGGTCCTGAGGCCTCATCTGTCTTTAGGACTTACAACCCATTCTGGACCCTTTTGCTTGTAAAATATTGACTGCCTCATCTCCAGGACCACCAGTAGTGGCCTCCTTGATGACATTGCTGGCAATGGCCCACTGCCCTCCCTAGTGAAAAAAAGAGCAAAAGTAATCATATGGGATGGTGGCCTCTTGTCTGTCCTCCTCTATCTTCTTACTCCCCTCTATTAGTCTTACTATTCCTCTTCCTTTCTTCCTTTTTCCCCAGATATTTCAGAGGATCAGTTTTTCTCTGTTCTTGACCTCCTCTACAGTATGCAGTTCTGGGTCTACCTTTGCATCACTAACCACCCGCTTTGCCTCCCTATTTTTCAGTAAGTGTTCTCCCCATTCGTCCTGCCCCTGCTTTTCCTTATAGATGTAGAAGGCCTTTTTCTTGACCCGCTCCACTTCTCTTGACTCTTGTCAAGAACCATGACAGCCTCCAGAATCTGTTCTTTTTGGTTACTGTTCTCATGCATAGCTTAGATGCATTGAGAATGGCCCCTTAAGTGCCCCACATCTCTCTTCCACCCCACCTATGTTGTCCACCACAACTAAAGTTTGCCGGACCAGCTCCCTCAGCCTATTGAAGTCTGCACTTCTAAAATCAAGGACTTCAGCCTTTGATTGGGGTTTTCTGAACCAAAGGGTCAGTTTGAAACAAATGGAGTTATTGGCACTGTTCCTCAATGGTGTCCTATTCTCACAGTTCCTACCATCTCCAAGTTGGTTAGCACCACATCTAGAACTGCAGTCTTCCTGTTGGGTTCCTCATCTAGCAGTACCAGTAGACAGTCCTGTAATCTATCCAGCAAGGCCAGATTTCTAGTATTCCTAGCCACTGGAACATTCCCATCCTTGTCTGGTAGGTTCAGATCACCATCTACCACTACCTCCCCCCCCTCTGCCACCTCCTTGTAGGTTCTGAGTGATCTGAATATGCCAGATGCTAACTGGAGTGCAGTTGCAGCAGCCACTTCGAAGAGTGGGGTTATTCTAGATGCCCTACAGGGGGCATGCCTTAGACAACTAGTATTGGAGCCCACTCGAGAGGGAGCCATCTTAGACCTGGTTCTCTCAAACAGAGATGGAGAGAGGATCACAGATGTAGAAGTGGGTAGCCATTTGGGAACTAGTGGCCATCGAACAGTATGGTTCACAATAAACACAGCAATAGAGTCAAGCCATACAAAGGCAAAAGTACTGGACTTTAGGAGGGCTGACTTTGCCAAAATGGGTGAGTGCCTAAGGAATGCACTAGCAAATGGGCAGGAAGGAGGGGGTGGAAGAACAATGGGGAATAATAAAAACTGCCATCAAAGAGGTAACAAGCCTTTGTGTGAAGCAAATAAACAAAACAAAATGATGTAAGAAACCACTATGGTTCTCAAAGGAAGTGGCAGTGAAGGTTCAAGAGAAAAAGAAAGCATTAAGGAAGTACAAGGAATCACAGAAGGAGCAGGACAGAGAACTGTATCAGTTAAAGCAAAAGGAAGCTGGGAAGGCAGTCAGAACAGCAAAGGCCCAAACTGAGGAAAAGATAGCCAACTCAGTTAGAGGAATAAAACCTTTTTATAGGTACACCAGGGAAGCGAAGGAAGACCGAGGGAGGGATAGTGAGACTTAATAAAGGGAAGGGGGAGTGGGCAGAGCGTGACTGTGAAAAGGCAGAGATACTAAACAAATATTTTTGCTCAGTGTTTACAAATGAAGAGGGGGAGGTACCTAAAACAAACAATAGAAACACTCTTGATACAGAAGTTGATACCAGCCCATTTACAGAAGAAAGGGTTCTGAAAGAACTCTTAAAACAGAAGGTGGACAAAGCAGTGGGGCCTGATGGGATTCATCCATAATTCTAAAAGAACTAAGGGTAGAACTAGTGACACCACTGACTACCCTCTTTAAAAAATCATGGGAGGATGGGGTGGTGCCCGAGGACTGGAGGAGGGCAGATGTGATTCCCCTTTAAAAAAGTGGGAGCAAGGCAGAAGCAGGAAACTACAGACCTGTTAGTTTAACCTCAGTGATAGGGAAAATGATGGAATCACTTCTGAAGGAAAGAATTGTCTAGTATCTAGAGGCCAGAGGGGCACAGAACCCAAGGCAGCATGGATTCACAGCAGGAAGGTCGTGCCAGACGAATCTGATAGATTTCTTTGACTGGGTGACCAAAGTAGTTGATCAGGGAGGGGCTGTGGACATGGCCTACCTAGACTTTAGCAAGGCATTGGACACAGTCCCACACAAAAGATTAATATACAAGTTAGCCAGCCTGGGAGTGGGTCCCAAGATGACAGCCTAGATAAAGAATTGACTAGAGAATAGGACACAGAGAGTAATGGTAAATGGAGTCCACTCTGAAGAAAGGGGGGTTACTAGTGGCGTACTGCAGGGTTCAGTATTAGGACCAGTCCTCTTCAATGTCTTTATAGTGGCATTGCAGAGGGACTAGAAGGAAAAGTATGTATCTTTGCAGATGACACAAAGATCTGCAACAGAGTTGATGCACAAGGCGGGGTGGAAAGGATGAGAAGGGACTTGGCAAGGTTATAGGAATGGTCAAATGTATGGCAGCTCAGATTCAATGCTAAGAAGTGCAAGGTAATGCACTTGGGAAACAAAAACCCAGGGGAAGAGTACACAATGGGGGGTGAGATACTAACAACAACAAAAATGGAAAGGGACCTGGGGGTAGTCATATCAGATGACCTAAAGGTGGGAAAGCAATGTGAGCGGGCAGCAAGGAGGGCTGGGGGGATACTGGGATGCATAGGGAGAGGCATCACCAGTAGAAAACAGGAAGTTATTATCCCTCTGACAGACAGCTGGTGAGACCCCATCTGGAGTACTGTGTGCAGTTCTGGAGACCCAATCTCCACAAAGACATAGACAGGATGGAAGCTGTCCAGAGGAGGGCAACTAAAATGGTGCAGGGTCTGCACCGGAAGACATATGAAGAGAGACTTAAGGAACTTAATATGTATAGCCTCGAGGAAAGGAGGGAGAGGGGGGACATGATAGAAACTTTCAAGTACCTCAAGGGAATCAACAAAGTCCAAGAGGGTAGCATCTTTCAAAAAACAAGGTGTGCAAGAACAAGGGGGCACAATTTGAAGATGGGAGGGCGGCTCAGAGGTAATTTAAGGAAGTATTTTTTCACAGAGAGGGTTGTGGATGCATGGAACGGCCTTCCGGAGGAGGTTGTGGAGTCAAAAACAGTGGTGGAATTCAAGCATTCATGGGAAAGTCATAAGGGAGTTCTAGGGGGTGGGGGTAGGAAGAAGTAGGCTGCTGGTTAACTAGGATCTGCAGCTTATCCATTATGTAGGGAAATGGGCAGACTGGGTGGGTCAAGCGGTCCTTATCTGCCATCAAATTCTTTATTTCTATGTTTCTTCCCTGAGCTATCTGTCCCACTCTCACCCTTGCCCTGGAGGTCTGTAGATAACCCCCATGCACAGCTTCTTGCCTGGGGTTGCTGTGAGTTTCACACACAGTTACTCTGTCTCCCCTGACACACCCATCTTCTACCACCTCAATGCAATCCTTGACTAAAAGGGCTACTCCTACTCCTTTACCTGTTCCTCTACCCCTCCTGAACATTGAGTATTCAGGGGCCATCAGGTCGCAGTCATAATTTTTTCAAAGCCCTCGTTTCTGTGATAGCCACAAGGTTCACCTCAGTGTCCACTATTAGCACCCGGATCTCATAGATTTTGTTACCCAGGATCCTGATGTTAAAGCAGATGCCCTTCCATCTGACCCCTGATCCTACTTTGCTACTACCTTGTGCTTTCCTTGTCCTCTCAACCTCTTGTTTTTCTTGGTGTGTGCACACTTCATGTTCCCCCTCTCTAACATTCCCCTAACATAGTCTAGTTAGGCCTGTTGTGCTGCTATAATTCCCCAGATGTGGGGGATTACTAGTTAGGATGCCATTCCTCCCACTGTGGTTTCTCTTTTGCCACTCTCCCCCACATCAGTTTAAGTGTCTAATATAGATGTCAAACTTCTGTCCCAGTAAACAGGCCCCCATTTCTTGTCAGATTAAATCCATCACCCTAGAAGGGTCTCCTGTCCCAGAAGTACCTCCAGTCCCCCACAAAGTGGCACTCCTTCCCCTGACACAATCCCTTAAGTCACCCATTAAACTCTTCAATTGCATCACTCCTTATCCTATCCTGCATCCCCTCCCTGCCCCACACAGAAAGGACTTCAGAAGAGGCCAGGGAGACTGAGTGTGCCAGCATGCTGTCCCCCAGTCTATGGAAGTTTTGCTTTACCATCTCCACCGACTGGTTTGGCAGATCATAGGTACCCAGGTGTACCAGCACCTCCAACTCCACCTGTTCCTGGATGGCCAATGCACCAGGAAGGCACTAGATCATCTTCCTCCCATCCAACCCCCCTCCACCACCCTCTCTCCCCCCCCTAAACATTGAGTTCCCAGCCTTTATGACTCTTTTGGTAGACTTGCTCCCCTTGGGTGCCATCATGTTGTCCTGCCCTTTCCCATTGACTGACTCAAACTCCCTCCCAGCAGAGTCAGGTTCTTGAATCTTCTGAAGAAGTGTGAAGTGGTTCGCTGTCTGGATGGTGACTGGCTGGACTACCTCCTTCATGGCTATGGACTGTAAGACAAAAATCACTCTGCAGTGGTAACTGTGCTCAGTCAGAACTACAGGTAACTATCTCTGTCAGAACAACAGCGAAGAAGTCAAAAAGACTGGCACCAGTCACAGTTATAGTAACTTTCTTTAGTGCAAAAGTCTAAAGTACATATTATAAAGTGCAGTGTTAGAATAAGGCACACTCACGCTAAATGGCAGTAGCTACAAAGGCAGGATGCTAAACTTACAGAGCCCCAGACTGGTTTTGCTTCATGGCTTTATTGGAAGGATGTAAGCTGCTAATTTGTCTCTATAAGTACTCAGAAATTTAACGTGACAGTAATGCGAGATGATCATAAAACAACAGTAGTAGCTAATAAGATTACAAACTCAATGTAGTGATTGCAGGTTCAAAGCCATTCATGGTGAATTAAGAAGGGGGATACACTTATATAAGTGCTACATTCATATGTCTTAAGCACATAATGGATGTACTGCATCCAGACTTTTTCACTGATAAATTTGATGGTTCTCCAATAAATAATGTCTTAAAGGGAAACAGAAGAATTAGAAAGGAAAACAATTTCATATTTGGCTAGCTTTTACCAAGGGGACATGCTGAATTCTTTCATTTAGTCTTTGAGTATATCACACCTCAACTGGATAATCCACATAGCTTCCCACTTGAGGGTGAGACCATTTAAATCCTCCCCCCTTTTCCCCTACCTTACCCTTTCTATACCACAGAATCAAAAAACATGAGTACTGTTGTCCCTCTGTGAAATCAAATGGGTGGACAGGCCATTATTACAATCCAGTTTGGCAATAGAATGTAAATGCTTACCAAAGAGTATCTTAAAAGGATGTAAAATCTTGCCTGTATACAAGGTTTCACAGGATCAGATAGCCAAATACACTGCATTACTGGTCTCACAATTTATGAAGGATCTTATGTCCAAAGTTTTTCTAGCATTACCTGCAGTAAGAATGGCAAACTTTAAAACACTAGGACAAAACTAACACCCACATTGGAATGTGAAGTTTGGTAAGTTCAGTAGCCAGGTAGTGATTGCAGCAGTGGCTCCTTATATTAGTTGCTGACTCTGTAGTAGAGTATCTGCCAAATTCCTTGCTCTTATATGCACAGTTCTTGGTAGCTCTTGTGTATAATTCTTAAGAATGGGGTCAAACCTATGAATAGACCAATTCTTGTTGATAGTATTTCTAATACCTGCACCCTGTCTACAACAGGTGGTGACAAAATTAAAGTGCAACCGTGCACTTCTGGCCAGTGTCTCCATACCTTGCAATAATGTAGCCCTATCACTGCTTCTGGCAGATTCCCATGCTTCCAAAACAACATCCTCCCCGTACACTCTTGCTTTAAAGCAATTATGAAATTCAGAGCTGCATAACTCAAAAAAATCAGAATCTTTACTGCAGTTGTAGCATATTCTCAGGAACTGGGGTTTAGTTACATTATTGATGGTGTGTACAATGTGGCAGCTGGAGAAGTGGAGCTAGGTGTTCCTATCAGCTTCCTTATGGTACAGATCTGTGCCTATAGTGCCATCTGGTAACTTTGTCGCTCTAAGATCTAAGAAGGTAATACTTCTCAAATCAGCTTGTACAGTAAAGTGCAAATCCAGATTATTGTCTCCTAGGCAGGACACAAATTGATTCAGCTCCTCCCTGTCAGCTTTCCACAAAAGGAGTATGGAACAAGGCAACCAGTGGAGGAAATACATGGGATGGCAGCAAAGGGGGAAGTACTGCTGATGGGTGATTTAACATGCGAGACGTAGCCTGGACAATCCCAGCAGCTGTCTCAGCCAGGAACCAAGACATAATGGAATCCTTGCAGGGGGCAGGCCTCGGGCAGTTGGTTCAGGAGCTCACCAGGGACAAGTCAATCTTAGACCTTCTGCTGACCAGAGGACACAGGATCAAGGGAGTCAGGGTGGATGGACAACTAGGGTCCAGCAACCACCAAACAGTGTGGTTCAGCATCACTACAGTGTCGCAGGGAAGCCACACAAAGACAATGGTCCTGGGTTCCCGGAAGGTGGACTTTGCTAAGATGGGCAGAGAGATCAAAGAAGCCCTGCCAGAAAGGGATCAAGGAGGAGGTGTCGAGGAGCAGTGGGCAGACCTGAAAGAAACCATAGTGGAGGAGACAAATCAGTGCATTAGGATGAGGAACAAGGGAAAAAGAAAGAACAAATCACTATGGTTCACACAGGAGGTGGCAGAGAAAGTAAAGTACAAAAAGAGGGCATTCAGAAAGTATAAGGAGACTCAGAAGGACAAGGATAGGGCAGTGTACCTAGAGAGACAGATGGATGTGGGGAAAGTAGTTAGGAGTGCGAAGGCACAGACAGAGGAAAGATGAGTGCAGATAGGAAAGAGGGGGAGAAGACATTTTATCGATACATAAGCAATAGAAGGAAGGCCATGGGGGGGGGGATTGTAAGGCTCAAAGGGATGGGAGGGGTGTGTGTAGAAGGGGAACCTAGAAAAGGCATTGATAGTAAATGAATACTGCTGTTCAGTATTCACGATAGAGGAGAGACACAGACCCCAGCTAGGCAGTAGCAAAAATAAGCGGGTGAGAGTTAAACACCAGTCACTTTACGTAAGAGACAGTCCTGGAGGAACTCGCAACACTGAGGGTAGACAAAATGATGTAACCAGATGATATACACCCCAGGATATTAAAGGAATTATAAATGGTGCTAGCAGCACTGATTGTGGCCCTGTTTAGTGAGTCACTCAATACAGGAGTAGTTCCAGAGGACTGGAAGGGGGCAATTGTGGTCCCTCTCCACAAGAGTGGTAGCAGTGAGGAGGCAGAAACTACAGGCCAGTCAGCCTCACCTCAGTAGTGGATAAGATCATGGAGGCTCTGCTTAATCATAGCATCATAGAAATCCGACTGCAGAAAAGGATCCTTTCGGCCCATCTAGTCTGCCCAACACTCCCTTTTCACATATCCCCTTCCCACCTGCCCCCACCCTCCCCCAGTACTCAGTCCCATATGCCTGTCCCATGCCCTCTTAAATTCCTCCACCATCTCAGCCCCCAACTACTTCGTCCAGCAATCTGTTCCAAGGCTCCACCACCCTCTCTGTGAAGAAGGGCCTCCTCACATTGCTCCTGAATCTATTTCCTTGCAGTCTGAGGCTGTGCCCTCTAGTTCTGACTCCCTCCTTCCTCCTCAGCAGATCCCCTTCACCTACTTTATTGAGCCCTTTTACATATTTAAACGTTTCAATCATGTCCCCACTTTCCCTCCTTGTTTCCATCGTGTACAGATTCAGATTAAGGAGAGGATTGTTGAACAATTTGCAGACCATGGGAGCACAGGATCCAAGGCAGCATGGATTCATAGCAGGAAGATCATGTCAAACAAATCTGATTGACTTTTTTGACTGGGTGACGAAGGAAGTAGATCAGGGAGGAGCGATGGATATTGCCTGCCTTGATTTTAGCTAGGTCTTTGACACCATACCCAACAGAAGACTGGTTAACAAGCTAGGTAGCCTGATGGTGGGCCACAAAGTGGGAAACTGGGTTAGCAACTAGATGAGGGACAGGAAGCAGAGGGTGGTAGTAAATGAGATAAAATCTGAGGAAAAGAGGGTGACCAGTGGGGTACTTCAGGGAACAGTAATGGGACCAGTCCTTTTTAATGTCTTCATCAGTGACATTGCTGAAGGGCTGTAGCAGCTGCATCCAAGCTTTTTCCTGATAAACTAGATGGTACTACAATAATCAAAGGCTTAAAGGGAAACAAAAGAATAAAAATACATTAATTACAGAAACTTACTAGAAAGAAGAACAATTTCATATTTGGCTAGCTTTCAACAAGGGAGCATGCTCAATTATTTTGTGTCCTAGGACTAAATTAAAGAATTGAGCTAAGTTTATCAGCGGAAGGCCTGGATGCAGCATGTCCTTTATTTTTTTAGGACATATGAATGTAATACTTACGGTATTTAAGTGTGCCCCTTTCCTAATTCTGTATAAATGGCTTTGTTTTTCAATCTTATTAGCTACTCCTGTTGTTTATAATCACTTTGCACTACTGTCACTTTAAAACTCTGAGTACTCAAAGAGAAACAATAGCAGTTTACACCCCCCTCCGATGACCCATGGAGCAAAACCAGTCAGGGGCTCTGTAAGTTTAGCATCACCTCCATGCAGCTGCTGCCATTTAGCATGAGACTGACTTGTTCAAACACTGCACTTTATTATATGCACTTTTAGGCTTTTGCACTAAAATAAAGCTACTACAACTTTGACTTGGTTTCTTTCTCATGGCTACCCTTGCCCCCCTCCCCCTCCCACCACTCTTCACCCCTCTAGACCAGCAGGTCTCTGGGGGAGTGGTGATGTGGGGGGTGGGCTCTGGGTGAGCTGGTGATGCAGCAGAGATATTTCCACCCTTGCTGCCACCACCTGAGCCTGACGTTCTGCCATGGTCTTGCAGGTGGGGCAGTGCCACTTCTCCAGACCATATCCTTAGAGAAGAGCACCCAACAGCTGTCACAACTGACTGCCTCCCCTCTGAACCCCTCATGTGTGCAGGCCTATGAATGATGCTAAAACTAAGTGCTATGGATTTCCATCAGCAAATTTATAGTTTGCTACATGTGGTATTCACTCAGCAATCTCAGCAGCTAAAGTACTAAACAGATGACTAAATTAACTCGTAGTGCTCACCCACATAGACTGTCTCTGTAAGGCTCAGATACAGCACAAAAAACAGGAATAAAACTACCTTGTAGTGCTCACCCAGATAGGGTATAGCTGTGAGGTCTCATATAGCACAGAAAACAGGAATGAAACTACCTCATAGTGCTCAGCCAGATAGGGTGTAGCTGTGAGAGTCAACTATATCACTGACATGACCTAGTAAGTTACCTCTATATTAGCACAAAATCTACCTCATAGTGCTCACCAGATGGGGTGTAGCTGTAAGATTTAACTATAGCACAGAAACAACTTCGTAAATTAAACCTGCTCTACCTGCAACTGTGACTGTACCTACACAATTAAATAACAATGTTGAATGCTTACAGTACTACTACAGCTGGATGGTCATGCTGTGAATGGCATGACAGGGCCCCTGAGGACAAGTACGCAGTTGCCAAGGCACACAGGAGGAGCAGGGGTGGAATCCTGTCAGATGAGTAAGAGTTATCTTTCCTCTGAAGTATAGAAACCTGTGATGATGGAAGCGAGATTCAATGTCAGTCCTGTCCAACTCATGGATGAATTTCTCAGAGTCAGAATGGTAACATCATTGTTCATCTTTAAATGAGTCTTTGCTTCACGTTTTATTGCAGTGTCACAGTCAGTGATGATGAGTTGACTTGATGAGTGTGATGAGTCTCTGATGAGATGACCATTAACTAACTGGCTGAGAATGCTGCTGCTTGCAGTGGGTGTGGAACCAGCTGACTTCTGGGTACAAAAGAACCATGGTTTGTGTGGACAAACTATCACACACAAAACCATTGTCCTTCTCTCAGGAGTGCCCCTGCCCCAGCATCATGACTTCCAGTCTGTGTCCCAAATCTTTCTCCTACATCACCGCTTTCAGAACTGATGCTTTGTGGAACTGGCCTAGTAGAACCTTTCCCTGCTCCTTTCATCCTCCCTGCATCCCTTTTTCCTCCAATTCTTTTTCACATGGTTTCTACACCACACAACTGCAGATGCTCACACATATGCCCATCATGTTTCCCACTAACATGCTCTTGAGTCCTCCTCACCCTCGCTGAGAAACTAGCAGCAGTCTACTTTTCTTATTGTTCACACAGGCATGAAATAAAAACAAAAGAGATGGATTTCAGTGACCCACACCAGTCTAATTAGTTGTCACATAAATCATTCAAACTTACCCTGCACCCTTTCCAGCTTACTAAATTCACTCTGCCCTGCTCTGGCAGCAGAGACCAAGAAACAAAGGATTTCTATGTTCTCTACATCACCAACAGTCAGAAGTAAAGTATTTGTCAAATGCACCTTTCACAGCTGCTCACTGGACCTTTCCCAGTCTGTTAAATTCATGATGTCTGCTCCTGCTGCAAGGTCTGCAGCCTAGTGTCTGCTCATACTGTGTATTTTCTCCTCTCTTCTCCTCTGCAGCACAATTTAACCAGCTTGCCTGCCTGAAACTGCTGTATATAGTGGGACCGAGTAGTGCAGTAACAGTGGACAGATCCACAGTGTCCTATTCCTCCTGAGACAATCCACAGTATTATGCCTGCAACAGTGGAGTCACACTGACAAGGCTTCTCAGGTACTGAGAGAAGTTTCTTGGCAGTCGTATTTGAACTGCAGATTTTTCTGGGCAGTCTGTAGTCGTGGAACCCCCCCCCACCCCCATTAGTGAAAGAAGAAAATCCAGAGGTGGTATTGCTAAGATCAAAGGGGATAAGGGGGAGTGTGTGGGGGAGGACAAAGGAAAAGCATCTGTCCTAAATGGATACTTCTGCTCAGTATTTACTGAGGAAAAAGTAGGGCGGGGCCCACAGCTCAGCACCATGGACACAGAGGGAGGGAGATGTGCACTAGTTACTTCACAAAAGAAAGGGTCCTACAAGAGCTGGCTAAGCTCAGGGTGGACAAGGCAATGGGACCTGATGGCATACATCCCAGGGTACTAAAGGAGCTAAGAGTGAAAGCAGCAGAGCCATTATCAGAACTGTTTAGTGAGTCTCTGAGTACAGAAGAGATCCCAGAAGACTGGAGGAGGGCTCATGTGATCCCGTTCCACAAGAGTGGTAAAAGGGAGGAGGCAGAGGACTACAGACCAGTCAGTCTTACCTCTTTAGTAGGCAAGATTATGGAGACATTCCTTAAGGAATAGATAGTGCAACACCTGGAATCCATAGGAGCACAGGACCCAAGACAGCATGGGTTTACAACAGGAAGGTCCTGTCAAACTAATATCACAGATTTCTTTGATTGGGTAACCAGAGTGGTGGACCAAGGGGGTGCAATTGATGTTGCCTACCTTGACTTCAGCAAAGCTTTCAATACTGTTCCACATATAAGATTGATTAGTAAGCTGGGTAGGCTCGGGGTGGGTCAGAAGTTGGTCAGCTGGGTGGCAAACTGGTTGATGGGCAGAAAACAGAGAGTGGTGGTAAATGGTATACAGTCAGAAGAGATGCAAGTTACAAGTGGGGTACCTCAGGGATCAGCTCTGGGGCCAGTCCTCTTCAATATCTTCATCAGTGACCTTGCAGATGGACTGGAGGGTAAGGTTTGTCTGTTTGCAGTTGACTCCAAGGTCTGCAACAGAGTAGATGATCCAGATAGGGTAGGGAAGAATGAGAAGAGATCTGGATAAACTAGCAAAATGGTAAGAAGAGTGGCAACTGGGGTTTAATGCAAAGAAGTGCAAGATCATGCACATAAGGAACAGAAACCCTGAAGCCACCTATAGGTTGGGAGGGGAGTTGCTAGCAATCACAAGGGAAGAAAGAGACTTGGGCATTATCATCACAGATGACCTGAAATCATCCAAGCAGACCACTAAAGCAGTAGGTAAGGCTAGAGGGTTGTTGGGGTGTATTAGTTGGGGTATTACAAGTCGTAAGAGGGAGGTAATAATCCCTCTTTACAAAACACTGGTTAGGCCCCATCTGGAGTACTGCATGCAGTACTGGAGGCCATACCTTCACAAGGACATTAAACAAATTGAGACAGTCCAAAGAAGGCCAACCAAAATGGTGCAGGGACTGCATCAGAAAACATATGAAGACAGATTAACGGAGCTCAATATGTATACCCTAGAGCAAAGGAGGGAGAGAGGTGATATGATCAAAACATTCAAACATCTTAAGGGCATTAACAAGGTGAAAGAGTCTAACATGTTTCAATATAAGGAAAATAACAGAACAATAGAACACAGCATAAGATTAGAGGGAGGTTGATTAAGGTGTAATGTGAGGAAGTTGCTTTTCACAGAACAGGTGGCGGATGCATGGAATTTCCTACTTCAGGAAGTGGTGGATATGAATACAGTGAAGGGCTTCAGACAGGCATGGGACAGTCATAAAGGAGCAATACAGATGAGTATGAATAGATAGACCATTGATAGAGTAAAGGCCTATGGCACATTCATAAGGTAGAAAAAATGGGCAGACTGGAAGGGCCTTGCGGTCTTTATCTGCCGTCAACTTCTATGTTTCTATATTTCTATGTAACAAGCTCCAGTTCTGCGATCATTGTTGTCTGCTCCCCATGCTCCATGCAGGCTGTCCTTGTGCATGTCTCTGCCCCCAGGAGCTCTGGTTTTGTGAGCATCATTCTCTGCACCCCATGCTGACAGAGTGGCATGTCATATGGAGAGAAGGAGAGTGACCGAAGGGGGTGAGACCTGGACATGTAGGGCACCATCTCTGGGTGTGGGGAGAGACAGAAAGGGTTCCCCTAAAGCTATGCCTGAGCCTTTGTATCACCAGAGCAGATGGTCCTGTAAATTGCTGATGTCCCTCAAGTAAGAAGCACACCTCTGGGATGAACAGGTTTGTCTAATTGTCTATCTGCCTGTCTGTGAGTGGCACAGACACTGTTATCGGGTGAACCTCTGTGTATGTGTGCCACTGTCCGTCACTGGTTGTCAGTGTGGTCAACAGAATTATGTTTGTGATGTGTGTGGAGGCGCCGTCGGTGTGGTCACTCAGTCATGTGAAGTCCTGCAGTTTTGTGTGTTTTTCTGTATCTCTCTGTGGACAGGTACCATATAGTAGCAGATAGTTTAGAGAGAGTGAGAGAGTGACAAATAGAGAGAGAGAGAATGAGAGAGAGAGAGAGAGAGAGAGAGAGAGAGACTGAGACAGACATTGGGAGACATAGTAAGAATGACAGAGAGAGACAGAGAGATGGCCTGAATGTCCCCCACAGTCAAGAGACAGCACACTGTTTCAGAAAGGATATTATGCACAACAAATGTCAGAAATCATGCACAGTACTGTATTTCTGACATTTGTATGTGCATGACAGCAGTCAGCTTTCCATTATTTGTTGAGGACTATTTTTCCAGGAGGCAGGATACAGTCACTTTTTTGGTTTTTAAATAGGGAGAAAACCCATTTATGTAGTTTTCTCCTTTTTTTGACCCTACCTCATATTATAAGTTCAATAATCCACTCCAGAGTGTACAATTATTGGGGATTAATCAACACCCCAGGTGCTGTGGGGCACTCAGCCTGTGGCCTCGTGCCTCACAATGCACCCTGGGTGTTAATTGATCCCTAATAACAGCACACACTGTCATTGGTTATTTCTTACTTATAATGTCTGATTCTCTGATAATTTCAAAAGTTTCTGATCAAAAGGCACTCTTTTGTACATTAAAGAAGCTCCTTTCAGTAGCCAGGTCCTTCCCGTGTGTGTGTGTGCTCGCTCGCGCATATATGTGTGTGTGTGTGTGTGTGTGTGTGTGTGTGTGTGTGACAGACAGACAGACAGACAGAACTGGAAATTACATCAGGATGTGCACAGAGAAATGAGTTAACATAGAAACAGAGAAACATAGACTTTCACTGCAGATAAGGACTGCTTGGCTCACCTAGTCTGCCCATTTCCCTACCTATTGGATAAGCTTCAGATCCTAGTTAGCCAACAGTCTACTTCTTCCTACCCCCCACCAGAACTGCCTTATGTCTGTCCCATGCATTCTTGAATTCCCCCATTGTTTTTGACCCCACATCCTCCTCAGGAAGGCTGTTACATGTGTCCACCACCCTCTTCATGAAAAAATACTTCCTCACATTACTCCTGAACCATCCCCCTCTATCTTCAAATTGTGTCCCCTTGTTCTTGCACATCTCTTTTTCTGAAAGATGCTACCTCTTGGATTTTGTTGATTCCCTTTAGGTACCTGGATGTTTCTATTATGTCCCCCCCCTTCCTCAAGGGAATACATATTAAGCTCCATTAGTCTCTCTTCGTATGGCTTCTGTTGTAGATCCTGCACCATTTTAGTTGTCCTGCTCTGGACCACCTTCATCCTGTCTATGTCCTTGTGAAGATGGGATCTCCAGAACTGCAGTACTCCAGATGAGGTCTCACCGACTGTCTGTACAGAGGGATAGCAACGTCTTGTTTTCTACTGGTGATTCCTCTCCCTATATATTCCAGTATCACCCCAGCCATCCTTACTGCCTTCTCAAATTGCTTGTTTACCTTTAGATCATCTGATCTGACTACCCCCATGTCCCTTTAAATTTTTATGGTTGTTAATACCCTCCCCCCCATTGTGTACTCTTCCCCTAGGTTTTTGTTTCCCAGGTGCATTACTTTGTGTTTCTTTGCATTGAATCTAAGCAGCCATAATTTTGACCATTCCTCCAACCTTGCCAAGTCCCTTCTCATCCTTTCCACCCCACCCCTGTGTATCAATCCTGTTGTAGATCTTTGTGTCATCTGCAAATAGGCATACTTTTCCTTCCAGTCCCTCTGCAATGTCACTTATAAAGACATTAAAAAAGACCAGACCCATTACTGAACCCTGCGGTGCTCCACTAGTAACCCCCCCTTTCTTTGGAGTGGACTCCATTTACTATTACCCTCTGTGTCCTGTTGTCCAGCCAATTTTTTACCCAGGCTACCACCCTGGGACCCACTCCCAGGCTGGCTTATTTGTTTATTTATCTTTTATGTGAGACTGTGCCAAATGCCTTGCTAAAGTCTAGATAGACCATGCCCGCAGCCCCTCCCTGGCCTACTACTTTGGTCACCCAGTCAAAGAAATCTATTAGATTCATCTGATATGATCTTCCCACTGTGAATCCATGCTGCTTTGGGTCCTGTGCCCCGCTGACCTCTAGGTTCTCAACAATTCTTTCTTTCAGAAGTGATTCCATAATTTTCACTACCACTGAGGTCAAGCTAACAGATTTGTAGTTTCCTGCCTCTGCTTTGCTCCCACTTTTGTGAAGGGGAATCACATCCACACTCCTCCAGTCCTTAGGTACCACACCATCCTCCCATGATTTGTTAAAAAGGGTAGTCAGTGGTGTCACCAGTTCTCCCCTTAGTTCTTTTAGAATTCTGGGGTGAATCCCGTGATGGCCCCATTGCTTTGTCCACTTTCAGTTTTAGGAGTTCTTTCAGAACCCTTTCTTCTGTGAAAGGACTGGTATCGACCTCCTATCCAGAGTGCTTCTATTGATTAGATTAGGTACCTCCCCCTCCTCTTCTTTTGTGAATACTGAGCAGAAGTATTAGTTCAGTATTCCTGATTTTTCACTGTCCCTCTCTGTCCACATACAAACTCCTTTATTGAGCCTCACTATCCCTCCCTTGGACTTTCTTCACTCCCTAATTTACCTATAAAAGGTTTTATCCCCTTTCTTACCTGAGTTGGCTATTTTTTCCTCGGTTTGGACCTTTGCTATTCTGACACCTTCCCTGCTTCCTTCTGCTTTAACTGGTACAGTTCTCTGTCCTGCTCTTTCTGTGTTTCCTTATACTTCCTGAATGCTACCCTTTTCTCCCTAACCTTCCCCACCACCTCTTTTGAGAACCATAGTAGTTTTTTCTTTCATTTTGATTTGTTTATTTGCTCCTCACAAAGGCTTGTTGCCTTTGTTATGGCAGTTTTGATGTTTCCCCATTGTTCCTCCACCTTTCCTTCTTGCCTGTTTGCTAGTGCTTTTTTGAGGCATTCTCACATTTTGATAAAATCAGCCCTCCTAAAGTCAAGTACCCTCTCTTTTGTATGGCTTGACTCTGCAACTGTATTTATTGTGAACCACACTGTTTGGTAATCACATTTTCCCAGATGGCTACCCATTTCTACATCTGTGATCCTCTCTCTCTCTCTCTCTCTGTCCATGTTTGAGAGTACCTGGTCTAAGATTGCTGCCTCCCAAGTGGGTTCCAACACTAGCTGTCTGAGGAATGCCCCCAGTAGGGTATTAAGAATGACCCTGCTTTTGGATGTGGCTGCAGCAAAGGTGCTCCAGTTAGCATCTGGCATATTCAGGTCCCCCATCAACAATATCTCCCATTTTTCTGCCATCCTAAGGATGCCTTCTATCATTTCCTTGTCCATTTTCTCCCCCTGAGATGGGGGTCTGTATACAAGCCCCATACAGATTGTAGTGCCATTTTTGGTCTCCAGGGTGACCCACAGTGCCTCCTCTCCTCCCTGCTTATCCTTTAATTCTGTTGCCTTGATCCCTTCCCTTATGTAGAGAGCTCCTTCTCCTCCTCTACCCTCCCTGTCTGTCCTGTAGATTGTGTACCCTAGTATGTTGACATCCTAGTCATGGTTCTCTGTGTACCATATTTCTGTGACTGCCATGATAGCCAGGTGTCCCTCTTCCATCAAGGCCACTAGTTCAGGGAGCCTGTTACCTAGACTATGGGCATTGGTACTCATTACCCTCCATTTCTTGATTGCCTTACCCCTTTTTGCCCCATTCCTGTCCTTATTGCCTTCACCTTTTTCTTCATTTACCCCTGCCTTTCTCTCTATTGACTTCTCTATCTTGGTGTTTCCCTCACTAACTATCCTGATTTTTGATTGGGGGGGCTAGGATTTCCCTGCTCCTTTTCAGTGCCTCCCTCTTGGCTAGTTTAAATGCTTGCCAATGAAGCATTTAAACCTATCACCTAAGATCCTGGTTCCCCTCCTGGGCAGATGCAGTCCATTGTGCCAGTATAGGCCTGCATTCCTCCAGGTGGAACCCCAGTCCCCAATGAAGCCAAAACCCTGAGCTCTGCACCAGTTTTTCAACCATTGATTGAATCCTATGTTGCAGATCACCCTAGCCTCACCTGTGCCATAGACAGGCAGTACCTCCAAGAAGGTTACCATGCTTGCTACTTGTCTAAAGCCCCTCCCCAACTCCACAAACTCCTTCTGCACTGCTCTGATCTATTTACCAGCCAGGTTATTTGTTCCTAGGTGGACAATGACATCCTTCTCTCTCCCTCGTGCAGCTACTCCTGTGATCCTGAGGATTTGCTCCCAGTCCCTCCACACCATAGTAATAGGCAGGCACCTTACCCCCCACCCCCAATTCTACTCACCTAACAATGGAGTCCCCCAACAGGAGTTGTATTCTTCCCTGTGGGGTCCCATTCCACCCTCCTGTGGGTCTCCTTTGTGGAGGTTCCCAGCAACCTCCTTGTTCTCCATTGTGGGTACCTCCATAGAGGAACCACACTCTGCCAGAATGGTGTATTAACTGTGGAGATGTACAACTGGTGGGATGTGCCTCTGTTCCATCACCCTCACCCTCCCTGAGCCCACTGTGGTACAACCACTCCTCCTTTTTTCTGACCTCTGTGGCACAGGCAGCAGCCCTGGTGGTTCATGGGTGGGAGAGGAGGTCCCCCAAATCCTGGTCAACTCAGCCTGGAGATGAGCAACCTCCTCCCTCAGCCCAGAGAGGTGCCTGCAGGTGATACAACACTGCATCCTCCAGAACGTGTCCCAGAAGACTGCCACTCCACAGCAACTACACTGTACCACTCCCATCATGTCTTATTGTGTCCCTTCAAATGTTACTTTGTATGCTTAATCTTTCATCTCACTATTTATTGATTTTTCCTTTTTCTTTTTTTTCTCCATACTTTCCTACTGCCTCCATGCTGTTAAAGCTCCTGCTCTTCCTGTTCTTGGACAGGAAGTTCCAGTATTCCTCAGTAGTCTCCTTCTTACTTGCTCAGAGTCAGACCTCCAGCAGATGCGGGGGATGGAGAGCTACTCTTTTCCTTCTTGGATGGTGAGTCTTTTGTGCCTCTGTGATCACTTACTTCATGCTCCCAAACAGGAAGTTCCTATTGTCTGTCAAATCCTGTGCCTATAAAGTGGAACTGGTTAAAGATGGGAGGTGGAGGGAGGAGGGAGGGCTATATAGTCCCAGTAGAGTAACAAAGTTCTAACAGCACTTCCTTCCTCTTGCTGTTCTCTGTCAAAAGCTATCTAGGGCAGTTTTAAATCCAAGTACCTGACTTCCTGCTACCTAAGCCACTCTTCCTAATTCACAGTTCCCTTCTTCATCTAGCTATCTGCACAGATAACAGTTCCCCTCACCCAACTCAGACAAACAGACAGACAAACATGGTACTATGGTGGATGAATTGGAAGTACTGTAATGTTAAATAAGGAAAATACTGATATCGCTGCAGTCACAGAGTCTTGGTGGAAGGAAAACTCAAATTGGAACATGGTCATAAAAGGTTATAATACACTGTTTAAAAATAGAGCCAACAAGAGAGGAGATGGGGTTGCTTTATTCATAAAAAATAATATTGCTTATAAAATAATTGAAGTATCACCTAGTAATAATCAAATTAAAATCTTCTGGGTTGAAATTTCTAGAATATGCAAACAAACTTGTGTATAGGAGTTTGTTTTAGGCCACCAGATACCAACCTTATTGTACATAATAACGTCTTAAATGAAATTACTACTAAAGCCAATAATACAGAACTCATATTGTTGGGACACTTTAGTCTTCCAGGAATAGATTGTATCAATAAATCGGCTACCAGTTTTTATGATGAGTCATTTCTTGATACTTGTGAATCAAATGGTATTTATCAATTAATAACAGAATCTACTAGAAACAACAATATTCTATATTTGTCATTAACAGATATTTCGGTTCAGATTAAAAACATTACAATTAAACCACTTCTAGTGAACAGTGATCATCAGATTATAATGTTTAATACAAAAATAAATTCAAAGAAAATATTAGGTAAAACTATATTTAAAGATTATAATAGAGCAAACTTCCCAAAAATTCTGGAAAAACTAAATCAATGGAAATGGGATGATTGATCTACCTCTCCAGAAAAGATATGGACAAAGGTTAAAAATAAAATTCTTGAATTAGAAACATTATGTATTCCCAATAAAATATCATACAACAAAAAAGGTAAAATACCAATCTGGCTAACACCAAAATATCTAAGGCCCTGTCCAGACTAGCAATGAGCTGTAAAAACATTTTTTAAAACCATTAAATCCATTTGTGTGCATCCACATTTAAGAGCTGGATCAGTTTTTAAACCGTTACTCTGCATCCACATTGGTGTTCTTTCTTCATTTTCTGGTGACGTTTTGAAAAGCGTTACAGTCCTCTGGAGGCCGCCCCTACCGACCCATATCCCAGTAATCAGTGCTGCACTACACGCTGTGACACACGGTCCCATAAGGCATTGCGGTGTCTCCATGTAAACAGACCACTGACATGGAGGCACCTGATTTAAACACTGCTGTTTTGCTCTACCTGAATTGCTGGTTCCTGAAGTGGCAGCTAGTGATGAGAGAGAGACAACATCGTCAGGTAGCATGCCACTTGCAGGCATATAGATTTCAACAGATGCAGCAGCATACTATTGCTGCTGTGAGCAACCTGCTTCTCTCAATAACACTGAACACTGTGACAGTCGACAGAGTAGTGTGGAGACATCCAAGATCCACTGACTGGTGGGAGCAGACAGTGCTTTCTTCTTGGACCGATGAGCAATGGCTCAGTAATTTCCGCATGTCTCAACAGATTTTTACTTCTTTGTGCACAGAACTGAGCCCACACATAAAGTGATCTGACACAGTATTGTGCAAGGCTGTTGAAGTGCAGTGATGGGTTGCCATTACCGTATGGTTCCTTGCCACCAATGTGGAATATCGAACCCTTGGGCACCTGTTTGGGGTTGGCAGATCTACTGTCGGGGAGATGGTAATCGATGTGTGCAAGGCCATTGTCTGTGTCATACTACCCAAGGTGATCCGAATACATAATGTGCCAGACATCATACAGGGGTTCAAGAGTGAGTGGGGTTTCCCCAATTGAGGGGGGACAATTGATAAGACCCACTTCCCAATTCTGTCACCTCCTGGTAATGCCTGTGAATTCTACAACAGGAAATCCTACTATTTTGTAGTGATGCATGCTCTGGTTGACCATAAATTTCATTTTCTGGACATTAACATTTGATGGCCTGGCAAGGTTCACAATGGTCGGGTGCTCAGGAATAGTAAATTATACAAGCTAGGACAGAGTGGTCAGCTGTTCCCTTCTATGCCTCGAGACATCAGTGGGGTCAGTGTACCAGTTGTGATATCGGGAGACCCAGTCTATCCTCTTCTGCCTTGGCTCATGAAACCTTATTCTGATTTTGGAAATGACCTTCGCCATAATTTTAACTATGGTCTGAACAGGGCTCGAATGGTAGTGGAATGTGCCTTTGGCAGATTGAAAGGCCGTTAGAGATGTCTACTCAAGAGAAATGAATATGCCATTCAGAATGTCCCTTATGTGATAGGAGCCTGCTGTGCACTGCACAACCTTTGTGAGGATAAGTCAGAGGCCTTTCTGGCAAGATGGGTCTCAGAAGCCGAGTGCTGCCAGTTCCCTCAACCAGCTGACCAAGACTGATTTCCCCCATGTGAATTATCTGTGGCAGCCATGAATCGCCAGGCCACTAATATACGGGATGCTCTAGCAGAATATGTCAACAACCATTAACGTGTGTGACAGCACTGGCAGTTGTGTCTGTGAGCCACTAAGCAGCATAGCATAGAAGTGGTACATTATATATATTTGTGAAGTTAAAGCAGAACAAGCTGTAGATGTTAACATGCTTCTTTATTACAACTGTCATGAGAAACTACTCAGATAGAAACAGAAAAGGAATCACACTTGTAATAATATATACATAGTTAGTTAAAAGTTATAAAGTTAATTGGAAAAATAATTGTTTCAACAGTTAATATTTTGCAATGTGTATGTTGTTGCATGACATTTATAATGTATTTGAAATGTATTTAACCTTATTGCACAACAAATATGTCCTAAAACTGTAATGTTTTTAACACTGGAATTGCTAATTCGGCATTTTTAATAACCTGTACTGTACAACAGCATAACTGTTAAAGTGTAGTTTAAACATTAAACTTTTGAATATGAAACTCATGGTTCTGTTTCTGAATGTGCACTGCACAATATGTATTAAAACCATAGATACCACCTACAAATATGTGTCATCATTATTACTGCAGTGCAGCAATGGCAACACCACACAGCAGTAACACAGTAACTAGCATTAACAGTGCAAAGTTAGCCATGTATTCTGACTGATTGCTCAAAGAAAAGCAGTACTTGTCAGTAGTGCCAGAACAAGAAGGTGATGTATATTAATCATCATGCGGTCAGAGGCACACATGTGGTCAGAACCTTATTACCGTACTGACAGATACCCATACCTACAAGGTTGTCCAAGTAACATCATCAGCCATTAAGGCCTGTGTGAAACCCCCATGGAAAAAAGTACCAGTATGATTATGGTTATTGTTGTAATGTTGTCCCATGTCACTGTGTGTAGATTGTGACATAGCATCACATATATTGGCAGCTTGTCCAACACGTGAAGCCACTACACCAGCAGCAGTCATATTGTTCACTGTTGCAGTACTGACCACCTGCATGGGAGCAGTACTCAGTGATGCTCGTGCCAATGATAATGGGGTAGGATTACCAAACATGGGTACTGGCACACTTGCTATATAAGAAAAGGACAATGCACTGCCACCACACTGTGGAGTGGGAGCAATACCACCTGTTATTCCAGCTTCGTGGCTATGACTTGCTGTAGTTTCAACCTGTGTAGGTGTACGTGTTTGTGCATTTTGTGCTTCCACACTAGGAGGCCAATAATGGCCAGACAGCACTAACATATTTCTGAAAAACTCTGCATTCTGCTCTGCCTCCTGCCTATGAAACCTTTCTTCCATCTCCCTCTCCTCCCTGGCTCTCTCCCTCTCCATGGCCATCAACTCCTTATGTTGCTCCGTCAGCAATTTCCTAGTGGGCTCAAAGACTACTTCAGCTAGCTCCTGCATCCAACTGACCTTCTTCTTCTTTCTGAGGTTGCATAGTGGCTCACTGTTGGATATACACTTGTGCTGAGCAGCATTTACATCAGAGGATGCAGTGCTGCTGCCAGATGTTCCACATGGGCTTGATGTGCCCTCACCAGCAAACTCATTATCTAAGCTGACGGATGACTCAGCAGCCTGCTCAACATCTGCAGTAAATTACGTTAGCATATGTTGAGTTGGTATGCTGTTGGGGGGGTGGAAGGCATACATAATGGAGCAAATGGAAACACACCTGATTCTGGAAGCTCAGTAACAGAGTAGTCATCTACATCAAGTTCAGGGTCCAGAGGGTCACCTCTGTTTCAATTTCACTGATTTCAAAGACATGCAGTGGAACAGATGTGGGTTTTGTGCCCAATATGCAATCAAGCTGGTCAAAAAATGGACATACAACCCGATGACTGCCAGATTGGTGATTGCTGTCCTTCACTTTATGATACCTGACCTTTAGCTGCTTTATTTTATCTCGGCACTGCTTGGCTGGCCGCTCAATTCCATTTTCAAATAAATACTCAGCCACCTTCTGGTATACTACAGTATTTCTCCTGAAACTATTTAACTCCTCTTGTATGCACTCCTGTGACCAAAAATCAAGCAGGTGTTTAGTGGCCTCTTCAGGCCAACTTGTGCTATGATCATTCATTGCTGCCGTGTATACTGCTACTGAACTTTACAGAGGAGGGTATTTAAACTTTCTTGCTCAGCACTGTTGACACTGTGCATGTACTTCCTGGTAGTCACCATGCACACATGCCACAACACCGCACTATGCTCTGGGAAGGTAACGCGGTGCATTGTGGATCACTGGAGGACACATTTCACAACAACACTTTGTTCACCTGCACTACTCATCAGACTGAAGACAAATAAGGTAACGTTTCAGTAACCATGCTAAAGACCTGCCCTTTGGTGGTTTAAAAAACGGTTTAAAGAATGCTTCTTAAAATGTTATAGGTATGGACATTACCATTTTTAGACCAAGCGGTAATGTTACAGGACACCAGTAACATTACCAAACCACTAGTCTGGACAGGGCCAAAATTATTGGCTCAAAAAAAAAGCGCTTATAGGGCATTGGCCAGAGATAACAATGGTTATAACAAATATAAATACAAAAAGATACTTAAGGAGTGTAAATACAAAATAAGGCTAGAAAAAAGAAAATTGAATTTAAATCACCCTATATAAAAGACAGGGGAAAAAGCTTTTTTCTTACGTAAACAACAACAAAACAATAGCAAGAAGTATTGGTCCTTTGAATATAGGTACAAAAACAATTAACAAAGCACAGGAAATGGCTAATGAATTAAACCTATATTTCTGTTCAGTATTTCATAAAGTAAGTCCTGCCGCTCCAAATTTTTTACATAGTTCTAAAAATTCTGACCAATTGACAGAAATATCAAAACAGGATATTAAAAAACAGTTAGATAACATAAATGTAAATAAGTCACCAAGACCAGATGAGTTTCATCCTAAACTAATTAAAGAATTGTCAAATTGGTTGGTTGAATCATTGTACAAAATATTCAATCTTTCCTTATATTCAGGGGACATTCCAAAGGACTGGAAGATAACAACGGTTACTCCACTATCTAAAAAAGGAAATTGAAGTTTATTAGAAAACTACAGCCCAATAAGCCTAACAAGCATTTTGGGAAAAAATTTTGAATCATTATTCAAAATAAAATTAGAAGAGGATATGGTGAGATCAAGTGATGAGCTAGCAGGAAGTAGACGTCTTTAATAAGGCTCCCGAGTCCCGACGAAAAATATTTATAAGTTTTAACATTTTGAGAACCCACAGAACTGAAACAGTGAGGAGTTCTGATCGTTAGAGGTTGCTGCATCGTGGAAGGCGATTTCAGGCTCTGTACGGTGGGTGAATATAGTATCGCAACACCAACGAGCGCGGAAAGGAAATGGCTGAGATGGAACAAGGAAGCCCGAGCCCATGGCAATAAGAACGCCGAAGCACCAAGCCTTAAAGCGCCCACTTGCCGACCTCTGAAGAGCCTGAGGTCCGGAATGTGGAAGGTCAGGAGGGGTACTCAACCTCAGAGGACATTACCGAAATAAAACAACTCCTGAAAGGGCTGGTTGCTGATTTCACAATATTGAAACCTGCTCTGCACGCTCTTATGCAGAGAGTGGGGGATGTAGAGGCCAGAGTTGCATCGCTGGAGAGAAAAACGGGAGCCATGGAACAGGAGATGATTAACTTGAAAAGGCAGGTGAAAAAGATAGAAAACCGTTTAGAGGATCAAGAAGCGTGGAGCCTGGAGGAATAACTTAATAATGGCAGGACTGCCTGAGAAAGCAGAAGGCTCAGACTGTGTAGCCTTCACACAGGATCTTCTTCTGAAGCTGTTTAGGCCTACGCCGTTTGGCGACTCCTACAACATCGAGAGGGCCCACCGCTCACTGAGAGAGACCCCCCCACCTGGAGCTCATCCTCGAGTCATTATACTGCGGTTCCTGAATTACAAGGAGAAAACCCATGTTTTAAAAAAAGCTAAAGCCAACAGGAACTTGCACTGGAATGGGGCTTCTCTCTGGCTGTTTCAAGATTTAGTGCCTTCGGTGAGAGAAAAGCAGAAGGAGTATACGGACATAAAAAAGAAGCTAATCATGGCAGGATTGAAATTTAGATTACAATATCCAGCCACTTTGGTTGTAAAATTGCCAAAAGGGGACAGAAGGTACCTCACAGCAGAAGAAGTCTTGGAAAGCCTCAGAGTGGAGCTACCGTATTTGTTCAAGTCGGTGACCTGAGGAAAAAAAAAGGGACTGGCGAAAATGCAAACATAGTAGTGGGAACAGTGGACTGACAGTGCTGGGGAAAAGCTGCACTAGAGGGCAGAACTTTATGTTACCTTGATTCTGGACCAGAACTGGGTATTGGGCAATGCGGGCTAATGTTTTTTTTTCTTCTTTCCCTCTCTCTCTTCCCCTCTCTATGAGTGGGGAGAGTAGGTCTGAGGGCTTTGTGAGGTGGTAAAACAAAGTCCTTCGGCGGATTCTTTTACTAGATTCAGTGGTTACTCCTGTTATTCAGGGTATATATTAGGCTATTATAGCAGATCGCTACGGAGAGAGTGGCTCGAAATACTGAGACTAGGATGGGCCAAAGGAGTTTATGACTGAGCTGTCACCAAGAAGTTAGGAACTAGGGGGCACCGCTGTATTTAAGCTAATGGGCACGGAAATTAGATTGAAAAAATAGGTCTTCTGTAGGGAAGGACAAGACTCATAGAGAAGCGGGTGAGAGGCAAAGGAATAACACTCTGTGAGGCCATATGTTACCTCATTTTATGTTCAGGGGAATTTGGAAAGAGGAGGATAGCCATTTGGCAGTGAATAGGCTACTGCAAAGGTGGTATATAAGTAGGGATAGGGGTTATAACCTATGTAAATATGGGCCACCAAAATTGTTTTTTTTTCTTTTTTTTTCCCTTCAATAATTTAAAGCTAAATGGGTGATAGGTTAGTATGAACCTGCAGCTGGGGGGGGCAAGTAGGAAGGGGTCTACTACGGGATTACACTGGGACTCGGGGGTGATTGGAGACATCTTGAGAGCTGACTCATACACGTCTCGGGAAGATTAAGGAGGGCGATCATAGAATCGGGGGTGGTACGAAGGGGAGCTATGGGGGGGAGGAATGAGAGAGAAACCAAGACATATGACATAAGAAAAACAGAATGTATGAGAGTGAAGGTCAAGGGCGAGGCTGTAGTAGATGGTGTCATTTAGAATTTTATCATGGAATGTGAAAGGTCTCAGGGGGAGGAAGAAAAGATTGGTTATGCTAAGATACATCAATCAGTTGGGGGTACATATTGCTGCACTTCAGGAAACCCATTTATTGAATGACAAGTTGCATTTACTCAGGAAGGGATGGGTGGACAAGGTAATCGGAACTGGAAGTGCGAAAGCCTCGGGTGGGGTAGCGATATTAATCAGGAAAGATTGCCCACATATAATTGAGCGCACTTAATTAAGAGAGGATGGTAGGGGGATATACGCGATGGGCTCATTTCTGGGAAACCCATTGCTGTGTGCTTCAATTTATGGCCCCACTCCGGCTAAATCTGAATTTTTTGCCTCATTGGAGGCTGATATTGTCACACTCCCCCAGGGCTCAACTATCTTGGCAGGAGACTGGAATATTTGTTTGGACAATAGGGTCGACAGGAGTCCCCCTTCCAATAAAGTACCCAGCTCCTCGCAAGCAGCACTATACAGATTTTTGGAAGTTACAGCATTAGTAGACCCATACAGGATCTACAGACAAGGGGAGATGGAGATGACCTTTTATTCAGGAGTACATAAGACATATACGAGGATCGACTTCTTTTTGGTTAATAAGGAAGTTTTAAGGGGTATTGTAGGTATTTATACTTTTGATAGGACATTGTCCGATCATTCCCCAATTCAGCTGTTACGGGAGATAGACAATATTCCCCCTAAGCCATACCGATGGCGTCTCGATGAAGGGATGTTAACGGTGGACAATATGATGACTAAACTGGAGGGTAAACTTAAGGAAATTATTCAGAACCAAATCCCAACTCTTGAGGATAAGAAATTAGCTTGGCCCATCTGCAAAGTGCTGTATGTTGGATGGGCACAGGAATATACCACTAGGCGGAATAAATTAAATAGGGCTCGGGAGGAATTCATAATGGGGGCCATTAAGTCTCTATCACCTCTAGAAGGTTCCTCTAAAGAGACGGATAGGGAACTAAGAGAACTAAAAGAAGAATACAGAGGTATACTGAACTATAGGCTGATCATTGGCTGGAAAGATTGAATGCTAAATACTGGCTACAGGGGGACATGCCAGGCTGATTATTGACCCATAGGATTAAGGAGCGGGAGGTGGAAAGAACGATTGTGGCAGTGAAATTTGGAGGAGAGTTTATCTTGGAACCTCAACGAATGGCTGATGCTTTTGCGGAGTACTATGCTGCAATATATCAAGAGGGGGCCCCTAGCTCAGAGACAGAAATCGGGGGGTTCCTGGATAAAATACCATTGACTAGATTATACTTAGAGCAGGCCCAGGCCCTGGCTGCCCCAATACCAGAGTTGGAAATTATGGAGGTAATTAAAGACCTGCCAAATGGGAAGGCACCAGGACCTGATGGCCTGCCGGCCAAATTTTATAAAGTGCATGCAGCGACAATAATACCTCTATTGAAAGAACTCTTCTCAACCATCATGAATGGAGGGGTTCCCCACCCTCCTTTATATCAGGCCTATATTACGTTGATCCCAAAACCAGATAAACCCAGAGACCTACCAGGTAATTATAGGCCCATAGTTTTAATAAACCAAGATATTAAGCTACTCACAAAATTTTTGGCTAATAGGGTCTTGAAAGTTGCTCCCTTTTTAATTAGTCAAGATCAAGTTGGGTTTATGCCAGGGAAGGGGGGCTCATGACGCATTAAGGAAACTCCATCACATTTTAGATAGAGCTTCCATTTCAAAATCCACTATGGCTCTAATAGCACTAGATGCCGAGAAGGCATTCGACCGGGTTTCCCACCAATTTTTATTTCTCACAATGGAGAAAATGGGGTTTCCAAGGGGGTTTCTAGGAGGCCTTAGAAATCTCTATGAAGCCCCCACAGCCAGAGTCCTATGCAATGGATATCTCTCTAAAGAGATCCTCCTCCGAAATGGAACTAGGCAGGGCAGTCCCTTGTCACCAATTTTATTTAATATCTACCTGGAACCTTTGCTAAGATCCCTTGCTATGGAACCTAGGGTTCAGGGGATTTGAGGTTTTGGGGACAGAACTTAAATGTTTGGGATTTGCCGATGATATCTTGCTGCACTTAAGTAATTCATCTATCAGCTTTCAAAGTGCCTTGGAAATCATCCGGAAGTTTTCAAGGGTGTCCAATTATAAGTTAACTTTAACTAAAACCCAAGTTCTTCCACTCACGGTATACACCCATAGGGCAGATTTTGAGCATTTCCAACTTAATTGGGCCTCGGAAAAAATTAAATACCTGGGAATCTGGATTTTGGCTAGATCAGCAGATGAGGTGGAGGAGAATGTGGGTAGCATTGTGGCCACAATTAAACAGGACATTGAAAGGTGGAGGAGACTTCCTCTAAATTTCACTGCCAGATTGGGATTAATTAAAATGAACCTTCTGCCTCGATTGCTGTACCCAATTTGTCATTTCACCTATAATATTCGAAGGAAGGTTCATTAGTATTCAAAGGATTATTTCAGAATTCCTATGGGATTCTAAACCTCCAAGGAGGAAACATGCCGTCTTCCGCCTCTCCCATCTCAAGGGAGGCATGAAGCTTCCAGATTTAATGCTATATTATGTAGCAGGGCAACTAGGGCATATGGGACGCTGGGACAGGCATGGAGGAGATGAGGGATACACTCCAACGTGGCTTCGAATTGAACAACTTATCTTAGAAGACGCAAAACTTTCCCCAACTGCATTATTATTTGTAGATCTGGAGACTTTGCCTGGCATAGGAAAGCACTCTCCGATATATAAATCAGTTAAAGCATGGTGGGAGTGGTTAACCCCAGTGCAAAAGAGAGCACAAAGGGGGGCAAGGGAACAGCCCATAGTGGGAAACCCTAACTTTTGCCTGGGGAACCGAATACTTATAGGCCAGTGGACATCACTGCTGTCGGAATTCAAAGTGGCAGATTTTATAATTGCAGACATGGTGCTTTTGCCAACACAGACTCGGGATTGGGATTTTTTTAAAAGATCCAGATTACCAAGTTGTTACAGAAGTTCATGCGAGACAATAAAGATGGTGGAAAAAATTTGTTTACGTGGGATCATCTAAGGGAGATGGACCTTTCACAGCATACCCTCTCAAAAGTATATAAGGTCCTGTTAGACTATGTTTGCACAGAACCCGAAAATCAGATAATATATTGGGGAAAAAGCATTATTCCCCCGAGACATAACTGGATAGAAGTTTGGAAACATATGAAAGCTTTGCCTATACCGAAGTATAATACTATGCAATTCTTTATCTGTTCAAATATCTACTACACCCCTGCCAAGTTGTGTTCTAGAAAACTCAGACAGACAGATCGATGTTTTCGTTGTGGCACAGAACCAGGAGACCTATTACATGTATTGTGGACTTGTTCTCAATTCAGCCATTATGGGTTCAGATTGAAAAGAAATGGATCCGATACTAAACTACTCGGAGTACATTAGCCCAGAAATATGTATATTAGGAGACATGAGAATGGTACAGAGGGGCTCAGCTAAATACCATGTGTCCCTCATGTCAGCTGTAGTTAAAGCATTTGTCTTAAGACACTGGAAGGAGGATAGAATTTATGGTTATGATCAATGGGTTGGGGACCTCCTACAGATCTTGGATAGACTTAAACACCATATGTTGATAGAAGGGAAAAAGAAACTATATGACAGAAGGTGGGGGACCCTAGAGACAGTGTACTCAATACAGTTGAAAGGTCCTCGGGTTCAGATCTGTCTGTCTGGAGAAGAGTAGCTGGTTAAATTCTCTTATGAGAAAGTCTGAGGGGTCTGAAATTGAACAGAATTATATGACTTTTATCAGATAGGTTTTCTACACATATAGTCATAACTCTCACATAAACTTGTTTGCCTAGGTCAGAAGATATGCTTTTATTTGGTTGGGCACACGGGATTCTCTCTCCTTCCTAGAGACACAGTTATTCAAGGATAGTCCGGATTAGGTACACCTATGGTTAAGGAGGGACAATCCTATATAGTAATTCGGACTAAGGTTAAGGCTAGACTAATACCGAACTTGAAAGAATGGATTTGAAGGCTACTACAATAAGAATGGAGTAAAATGTTTGGGGATAATAAAGTATAACTGTGATTGTATATAATGTGGGGGGTTATACATAGTTTCCATATCCAGTTTAGGGATGTGGGGTCGGGTGTGTATCCTGGGATGTATGTATGTACGTTATATTGTTGGAAACAATAAAACCTTAATAAAGATGTAAAAAAAAAAAAGAAGAGGATATGGTAATTAAAAAATTAGTAGACAATACACAACATGGGTTTAAAAAAGAAAGATCCTGCCTTACGGGTAACTTGTTTTTTTTTATGAAAAAGTCAGTAAAATGTTGAATGACAAAATACCTGTTGACATCATTTACTTAGATTTTTACAAGGCCTTTGATAAGGTACCACACTCAACTTTGATAGACAAGATGCATAAACTAGGGATAAATGATACCCTGGTAAATTGGGCTGTTCAATGGTTATGTTGCCGCACCCAAAGGGTCTATATAAGGGGTCACTATTCAAATATAGGTCAGGTTACTAGCGGAGTACCCCAGGGGTCGGTGCTGGGTCCTGTGTTGTTTTCTATTTTTGTTTCAGATATGACATTTGATATAAAAAAATGTTGTAATACAATTTCCAGATGATACCAAGATAGCAGCCAATACAACCTGGAATAATATAAAAAACTTAGAAAATGATCTGGTACTTCTGGAAAAATGGGCAAAAGAAAACAATATGACTTATAATACAGACAAATGTGCTGTTATGCACTTGGGAGAACATAATATTAAAATCAATATTCTTTAGAGGGCAAAATACTAAAACCAGTAACAACCGAAAAAGGTCTTGGAATAATTATAACATCAGACTTATCCTTTGGAACACATTGTGGACAACTTGTAAATAAAGCAAATAATCTGATTGGATGTATAAGGAGGGCTTTTGTCTCAAGGAATAGGGATTGTATAATTCCCTTGTATAGATCTTATATCAGATCACAATTGGACTACTGTTCACCTCTATGGAGTCCGTATTTAAGGAAGGATGTGGATAGATTGAAGGGGGTTCAGAGAAGGGTAACGAAAATGATTGATGGCATGAATAATAAGAGATATGATCTGAGATTACTTGAACTGAATCTGTATCCATTGGAATTAAGGAGATCAAGGGGCAATCTTTTACTTATGTACACAATTCATAAAGATACTAACATAATGACAGATATGGACATGACTTTTAAAAATAGAAGCAGTAATTTGAGAAGCCTTATATACCAGCTCCAACTAACCTTCCCCAAAAGAGAACAAAGACATTTATTTTTTACACAAAGGATTATTCCCCAATGGAATTCCCTATCAAATCACATTGTAAATGCTAAAAATCTTGAATCCTTTAAAAACAAGTTAGATCCTTACTTATTAGGCAAACGGGATTAAATACCAGCATGCTGGAGATGCACTAACATGGGCTATGCCTTCTGTACATCTATTCATTCCAAGTATGAAATCCAAGTATAAAACACACTAACTCTTGTTTTTTGTTTGCTTGTTTGTTTGTTTTTACCCTAAATTGGAGGCCCCGGTAGTAGAGTTCTAGTTCTTAAGTCCCAGTAGAGTAGTAAAGTTCTAACAGCACCTCTTTCCTCTTGCTGTTCTCTACCAAAAGCACCCTTTTTCAGTCTTTAGCACTGCTGCAGGTTATGTGGATTGTGATCATCTTGGACATGCTCATTGCGTATTTGCTATAAAAAAATGCTGTGCCATAACATCAAAGTGTTGAAAGGCCAAAGGGAAACGTAATTCATTCAGACATGCTTTACCCAGTGGCTAAGACACCAAATTTGGACATGTTCACTGAATGCTAATCCTCCATCATTACTTCTTTGCTGTGAAGCACTGATGCACCTTCTAGTATCAGTGACCTGGTTTTGATCTCTAGACATAAGCAAAATGGAGCTCAGGTGTACAACTGAACAACTGCAGCATCCCCATGCACAGCAGGGTGTCCTTCCTGACTCAGAAAGAGAGGCTGCAGGAAGTACAGTATTTTAGAACTGGTACAATTTAAAGGCCAATATTTTATTTAAATTTGTTTTATCTACCATCAATTTCCAAAACATCAAACATTAATAAATAAGACCATTGCCATTAAATTCTCATGTCACTTGCACTGGAGTTGATGTCAGACAGAGAAGATCTAAAATTCCCCCAAACCACCGATGATGTACATCCGATGTTGAAAGAGCAGAACAAAGCTAGGATGGTTCTAATTTAAAGGATAAAATAAAATACCTGCTTCAGCAAACAAGCAAATTAGAAGAGGGTTGGGGTGTGTGAAAAAAAAATTCCGCTGCCAGAATTTCAGCCAGTGTGATTTTCATTTCTGCAAAAGTTTGGAAATCACTTTCGCAACTTCCATGGAAATTCCGACTTAAAATGGGCAGAATAAATGCAGCAACTGTGGGTTAATAATTATTAAACTAAGGAAGAAGAGTGTATAGCACTCACTGCCCGGACAAAATAAGCACACTGGACACAAACACTAGCATGTGTTAAAAGTTTATGAATGCATGGCCATAAGTACAAAAAGGCAACAAGAGCCACACGTGCAGAAAAAAGCTTACATTTCACTTAGCTCACTGCTAGGCTTCATCAGAGTGATCTATACAGACAAATTGCAGTGCTTAAATACAGCAGAGTCATGTGATTTCAATCAATTGGTTGCCAATTACAAACCAACCTTGATAAAACAATATTGGTTTTATAATCCATACTGACATTACAGACCCAATTAAAAAACAGGGACTAGGCTCAGTAATGCTAAAACATGGGCACAAATGGGACCTCTGTGTCTAGTTCCTGTCTTTGTACACTAGATAAAGCTTACAATCCATTTAATATGAGCTACTCTAAACATACATGTAAAAGACTTATAAATGAGTGAGTAGTCACAATTATGTAAATATTGTGACTATACTTCACCCCATGGTGAAAAAAAAAAGAGATCACATAAGCTCAGAAACTTAAAACTTTAAAGATCTCCAGTTCTTGGTTATTCTCAAATGCAGGGAGCAGACAACAATCTCCTTGTTCAAATATCAGATGCAGTCTTGTCATGGTAAGGCTTATCACCACTAACATTTTACATGTTGAAATATGAAATAAAAATAATATGCATATTTTTTACATATCAATCAGCATAAAACAAAAAATGGGCCTCTCCACAGGGGACCGATTTAGGGACCTACTGTATCAAAGTCCATTTGTACTGTTCAGCACCTATATTTTTTTAGAAATGCTGCCAAATCTTTGCTGTCATTAAGGTCCAAATGGGTGCGTGCATCCAGCTCGCAAATCCAATGGCTCTCCCTTTGTCCTATTCAGTTTTCTAAGATCACTCCCCCAGGGCCTACACTAATCAATTTGATACCCAAAAACCAGAAATTGTGTGTTCTGCCAGGATTAGATTTAATATGCCTGTCAATGACATAAGAATCATCCCTCCTCTGTAATGCTCTGACATGTTCCCCTACCCTTACCTTAAATACTCTGGTGGTGTGGCCTACATAATAGGCTCCACATTTACACTTGAGAAAATATACCATTCTTTCACTGTCACAAGTGACAAGGTCCTGGAGAGCAATATTTTTGCCATTAACTGGGTGGGCGAACTGTTTGCATGTATTTAGATATTTGCAATACATGCACCAACCACATTGATGGGTCTCCTTGGGGGGGAGGAGCCAGGGTGAGCTGTCTGGACTGTGTCCATCCAGGGACAATACCTCTCACCACCATATCTTTAATACTCCTACATTACCTGAATACTACTTGTGGACCTGTTCTAACCAAATCCTCTAAACCTGGTTCTAGTTCCAAAATGGACCAATTACTGTGTATAATCTACCTAACCTCATGGGCTCTAACCGAATAGTTGGTAACAAAGGGGCAGTTTCTAGTCATCACATGATCTTCTTGGTTTTTAGAGTACCTAAGTGTTTCAGCCCTCTCCATCCTGGCCACCACATCTATGGACGTGGCTATGCTGTGCTATAGCCTCACTCCACTAATCTATTAACATGCTGTGCTCTCTTTGCAACAAGTTCCTGAGGTTCTGTGCAATTCTTCAAAGTCCTCACCAATTGTCCCTTGGGTATATTGAATTTCACATGTGGGAGGGTGGCAACTCTCATACTTCAGGAGTATTCCTATCAGTCGCCTTCTGGTATAGGGTGGTGCACCCATCACCAACCTCATTTCTGTAAATTCTCAAATCAAAATTGGTAATTTGTCTCTGTCCTAATTCAAACTTGTACCTGAGGCAGGTGCTGGTTTCTTCCATCCATTCCACAAATTTTTCAAATTCAAGGACAGTGCCCTTCCAAATGATGAGAATATCATCAATAAAGCACCACCACAGATCCACCAAATGAAAAAATGGATTTGTGGTGGCACTGTAGAGATAATCAACCTCCCATTTTCCAACAAATCTGCAAAACTGGGGGCCATAGTGGCCCCCATGGTGGTTCTCCATATCTGCAAATACAACTGATCTTGGAACCAAAATATATTTTTTGTCAAAACTTCCTCAGCCAGCTGTGAAAGAAAGGCAGTAGGCACTTCAACCTGTGTACACTCAGGTCTGGTGTCTAGAAAAAAATGCATGGCCTCTAAACCCTCTTGGTGAGGTATAACTGTGTACAGGGAATTAACATCAATGGTGGCAAAAAAACATTCTGGCTCCATCTCTATATTCTCCATGTTGCTAACTATCTCTGTTGTATCACACACATAAAACCTGAGATTTGTCACAAGGGGATGGAGATGTTCATCCACAAACATGGAGAAAGGTTCTGTTAGCCACCCTCAACCAGATATTATGGGTTTGCCTGGTGGGTTATCTAATCCCTTGTGTATTTTGTGAAGCATGTAAATAATGGGTACCACTGGGTAATTAACCAGCAAGGTTTTAAACAAAATTTATGTAATGTACCCCTTAACAAACCCATAGCTCAGGACAGCCCAAACGTCTTTGAATTTATTAATCATCTGACCAGTTACTTTTCTATAAAAAAAAGGTGTCCCCTAACTGATGGTGTATCTCTTTAACATAAGCATCTTTATCCATCATGACAATGGCACCGCCTTTGTCTGCGGGTTTAATCACTAAGTGTGGGTTCTCAACCAGGGCTTTTAAAGCTCCTTTCTCTTGAACATTACAGTTGTGTCTAATTTGTTGAAATGGGGTATGTCTAAGGTTGTCCAGCTCTTTCTCACATTTGTGGATGAACATGGAGACCACAGGGTTGATAGATGGGTAGAATTCAGATCGAGGACATAATCTGGTGCCCCCCTCCCATGCCCCTCAGAATCCTGGTTACCACTGTACATACATACATTTAAATGTAAGATTCAGGTAAATTTGTGAAAATCAATAAATGTACTTAAAAAAATTATATAATTTGTTGGACAAAAAGATAAATCTTTACTCACTGCATTGATCTCACAAGCACTTAGACTGTGGCTAGAAAGATTAACAACTGGTGTAATAGAAGTCTGTATGTCATGATGAGGAGTAGTTTGAGACTGGGGGGGAGTAGATAGTGTGGTCCACCTCCTGAGGGCACTGTGCCACTAGTAGTCTCTCCTGCTTCTTCCTCCATGCTGCCCCCCCCACCTTTTCCTCTTTGTGGATAATTGTATTTATTCATTCTCAGATTACAAGTACCTTTGAGCACAGGAGAGTTCATTTACAAATGTTCCACATCAAGAAGTGGGAGGGGGTACATATGAATATATAAAGAATAACATAAAAGACAAATAACTTCAGTGTACAAGCACTGAGGCAATGGTTACCCCAAAGGGCATTGGCCGGGAAGCCAAGTTTCAAAGAAATACAAAATCACACATACCCCATAACATAATACACTTTTACAGATATCTGTAGAACATGACTAAACAAAGTTGAACAGAACATTCTCAGGTACAGGTTTATAATCCAATACAGGTGATATAAACTAAGTAGGACGAGGGGGGGAAGTTGGGTAGGGTCAGAGTTTGAGTGGGAAGGGTAGCAGCCAGGAGGCCTTATCATGAGAGAAGTACTGTAGATGGTAGCAGCCAGGGGGCCTTGTCATGAGAGAAGTGCCATAGGTGGTGATGGGTAAGAGTTGGGCAAGTGGGGAAGGGGTGGAAACAAGGGCATAAGGAGTAAAGAGATAGAAAAGAGGGGTCTGGCAGAGCAGCATAGGAGAAAAAAATGTTGAGGGTCAAGAGATGCCATTAAACCAAATCATGAAAACTCATGGAGATGAAATGTAGGAGAAGGGGGTGGGAAAAGTAGATGAGGGCAAGTGGAGGATGGTAGAAAGGCTTAACCTTGCAGGCCTCAGTAGGAAAGACTAGATTAACAGGGGGGAAAGCTGAGGTTAGTTAAGGCAAACACAGGTGCTCGCATTCATGATGTGCTGGTGCAGGAGGCTTTTAAACTTGGATAGATGAGTTTGGCTAGTTAGCTCAAGACCTAGGCCAGTAAGCCAGCTAGGGGCCCTATAAAGGAAAGACTTCTGGCACTGTGAGGTCCAGACCCTAGGAACGAGTAGGAGCTCAGTATCAGAGGCCCGGGCATGGTGGACCTTGAGGGACCTGGGCAGAAGGCAGGAGATTCCAGTCAGTAGAGCTCCACTGAGTGCTTTTTTCGCTAGTATACATGTTTGGTACTTGATTCATCCTTGGAAATTTAGTAAGTCAGTTTGAGCGTAAAGATCACATGTGTGGGTGAGGTGGTCTGAATCCACGATGAGCCTACAAGCTTTGTTTAGGGTTAAGTTTAGTCTGTTTAGTGACTTTGGGGAGGCTGCTCCATAGATTACCAGGCCATAGTCAATAATGGGTAGCACTGAACTAAAGAAGGCAAGTCTGAGTGCCTCAGAGGTCAGGTTCCTTCTGCACCTAAAAATCAAGCCTAATTTCACATTTGCAGACTTGGCAATGTTTTCAATGTGAGGTGCAAAGGTGAGATAGTTGTCCATGGTTACACCAAGATATCTGAGTTGTTAAACTTGTTCCAGGGGGGCACCAAGGTTGTTTTTAACTGTCAAAACATGTGATCTATGCTTGTGGCAGGGGGAAGAGAACAACAGGTGCTTAGCTTTTTGTAGTTTAGGACAAGTCTGTGTGCTTGGAACCATTTTTCTACTTCAAGGACACCGTGCTGGAGATTGTCTTCAAGTGCTGCGGGATCAGAGTTGTTTGTATAGATGACAGCATCATCTGCATATAAAAGTGGTCTTAGTTGACAGATCCAGAAACAAATAATTTGATACCTTTTATTGGAACAGCATGGATGTTACACAACAGAACAAAGTTCTCTAGCTTTCGAACCAATCAGGTCCTTCTTCAGAAGCTTTAACTTCATGATGTGCTAACAGTTGACAGGAATGCGGTAAGTTGTTTAAGAAGATACTAAACAGGAGAGGATCAAGGATGGACCCCGTGGGACACCAGATCATACACATTTTGAAGTTCAGAGATGACGCTGGATATCTTCACCCATTGTGACCTAGCTGCAATGTAGCTTCCAAACCATTTCAGTGTATTTGGTGAGATACCAACTATGGCAAGCTGATTGAGGAGTAGATTGTGATTCACAGTGTCAAAGGCTTTCATAAGGTTGATAAACACTGCTCCAACCAGCTTGTTATTGTCAAAGGATTGGTGGATGAAGCTGGTAAATTCTAAGAGAGCAGTGGTAGTGCTGTGCTTTTTCCTGAAGCTATGTTGCTGAGGACATTGTAGGGTGTACTTTTTGAGGTAGTCAACCAATTGGTTGGAAATTATGCATTCGAGGACTTTCGATAGTGGGGGGATTATAGATATCAGTCTGTACTTAGAGTGCTTTGTATGATCACCAGATTTATGCATGGGGTGACCAGCACAGATTTCTTTAATTCAGGGAATTTAGATAGAGAGAGTGCAAGAGAGATAGGTTTAGAATCTTGGTTATAGGTAGAAGAACTTCCTCAATGGTAAGCGCAAGGAGTTTGAGGTTGAACAAGTCTCCACTATGTCTGGATTTGCCCAGGACATTTGTTAGGAGCTTTTGGACTTGGGTTGGAGAAACCCATTTGAAATAGAAATGTGGGTGCTCGGGTCTGTTTGTTTTTGTGTATCCAGCTGATGTGGCTAGTGTATCATCAAAGAAGCCTTTAGGGAGGACACCCATCAGATCGGTGAAGGCTTTGTTAAAGGTATTTGTGATTTGGAGTGGGTCAGTGATGGGATTGCCATCGTCCATTAGTACTGTTGGCAAGGTCTTGCATTCTTTGCCTGTGATGTCTTTTATATGTGACCAAAATTTCCTGCTGTCACCTCATGAGTTAGAAAGTAGCTCTCTGTGGAGCCTACTTTTTGCCTGTCAAATGTCCCTAGTACAGGCATTTCTGGCAGTTTTATATACCTGCAGATTCTGCTGTTTCATTGAAGATTTAGCCGGTTGCCAAAGATGGTCCCGTAGTTTCATTCTATTTACTATTTTGGGCGTGGCCTTCAGTTTCCTAGATGGGGTGTGGGTGTTGCAAGCTTCATTAAATACACTGACAAAGTGTTCAAATGCCGTGTTAATATCGACTGCCATGTCAATAAAGGACCAGTCCTGGGAGCGTAGTTGGTTTTTTAATAGATTCATGTGCCCACGCTTTAGTACACAGTTGTAGATGGTTCGAGGTGGGGAGGTATTGAATTTACTCGACCAACAGCAGGTGATAGGGGAGTGGTCACTGATAGAGTCAGGGTGAACCATAACATCTGAGATCCTATGTGGGTGATTTGAGACAATCCAGTCAATTGTGGTGCTGGTCCCAGTTTTGTAATTCATTCTGATCAGTGAGTTTACAAGCTGTGTGAGGTGCAAGGATGCTAATGTGTCCTTTATGACCTCACTTGCGCTAGCCGGCCAGTTTACATTGAAATCTTCCATTAAAATTATCTTGGAGAGCTGTTTTTGTGACCGGAGGTAGTCAAGTAAACTTAGTAGGCCAGGGGATGGGTCCTTAGGGAATATGTATTTTGCAAGAATAGTGAGGGCTTTGCTATGCACCCACAGGAGTACTTTTACTCCTAAGATCTGGGGGCAGAAACATGCAAAATCAATAAGAAGCATGACCAGCCCCCTAATGGAGTTTTTCAGGTAAATTTCACAACCTCCACCCCACTTTGCAGTTTGATCAAGCCTATAAATAATGTAACCAGGCAGGGCAACTGCACTATCCAGGATTTTAGGGGATAGCCAGGTTTTCAAGACAGATAGTATGTCTGGATTGTGAGCAGCCACCCATACCTTAAGGAGGTGAATTTTATTAATGAGGCTATAGATATTTTCTGTGGTTAGTCTAATGAACCCCTGCATTGGGTGAGAATTTTTTTGGGTTGCTACATTAGGACCCAGGTTAGGGTGGATATTGCCAGACAGCATTAGTAATATTAGAGCTAATTTCAAGAGCTGCATGCATTGAAGTTTGGTGAGATGCATGGAATGCTTCTTCTAGCTACGATGTTTGACCTTTTTTCCCCCCAGTTGCAGGTCAAGAAGGTACCAGTGAGGGAGTATGTAAGTCCAACATCCCAATGGGCATGCCAGTAATGGGGCCATGGGCATGTAAAAAATTAGAGACCAGGACCTATGTTAATGTTGAAAAATTTCCAGTGGCACAGCCGGGAGTATAGTGAAGGTTCCCAACTACTGTCCAGCTTTGAGCTTGAGAACACATTAGGGGCTGGTATTCTGCATGCCTGGGAAATAGAAAGATCAGAAGAACAAGAGGGAGGGATAATTTTATAAAACAGTAATAAGGTTGTTGGAATCATGTTTTCTTCTGGCGCTGACTGTGCCGGTTTCCCTGGCTGTACATGGGGACCTGTCCTGACTCAGATTCCCCCGACTCCTCCTCCATTGCTGGATCGGAGGCTTCATTGTTAGAAGGACTGGTGGTGTAATCCAAAACTGTAGATCTAAACTGATCTCTACTATTGGAGTTCTCATTTCTTTTCAAAATGGATTTCAAACTTCCAACAGGTGATTTGCCCCCTGTTTCATCTCCCCAGTCTAACACTCTATTGTTAGCATAGTCCTGTTCATCTCTTAAAAATTTCTTCTGTTTCTGTTTTTTAAGTTTGGTATCATAATATGTGACTTTGTCTAACAATAGTTTGTTAAGTCTCTCCAACTACACAGTATATGTTTTAGTTTTAAGTACTACCTCCGCATTACCAATTTCAATTGTTAACTGATCTCTAACTGGTGTTGCAAATTCCAGGATAACTTCAATATTCTTAACAGAAGCCTCCTGCATGTTATTTCTCCACCTTCTCATGAATTCTGGGTTTTCAGTACCATATGAAGGTTTTTGTACAATACAAAAACCTCGTGGAACTCTTTTAACAACTAAGTAAGCTTCCAACGTGGTTTTGTGCCAGTATATGCGGCGTCCATTTAGGACCAGTTTTTCTAAATTGAGAAATGCTGCTTTGAAATCAGACTCACTGCTGGATGCACTTGCTCCTTCCTGTGAAATTCCAGCTCCTTCTAGTAAAAGGGGATTTTTCTCTCCTGCATTCGATAATACCATATCTGCAAAGCCACCAGCCCGAATGCCCGAGGCTGACATCATGACATCTGAAGATTCTTCCTGATTAGTCATATTCAACGGCTGTAAAATCAAACCAGTCTCTCACTGTTGAAGGTCTGAAAAAACTGTAAGGATCCAAGAATCATGTCCCTTATGTATAAGAAAGTAACCAGTAGTACAAGGGCCAGCCCAACGAGACTAATTAATCACACTGCCTCATTTCCGTTGTGTTGTCCATTTTACTCTTGCCAAACTAGTGGAAACCAGTGGTATGCAAACAAAAATCAAACACAGAGAAGCACATGTAGCACTGGGAAAAAAATTGCAGTGGTGCTCTCCAAATTGAATGCAAGGAAGAAGAGTGTGTAGCACCCACTGCCCAGACAAAATAAGCATGCTGGACACAAACACTAGCATGTGTTAAAAGTTTATAAATGCATGGCCATAAGAACAAAAAGGCAACAAGAGCCCCAAGTGGCAGCAGTGCAGAAAAAAGCTTACGTTTCACCTAGCTCTCTGATAGGTTTCATCAGAGTGATCTATACAGACCAATTGCAATGCTTAAATATAGCGTAGTCATGTGATCTCAATCAATTGGTTGCCAATTACAACCCAACCTTGATAAAACAATATTGGTTTTATAACCTATACTGAAATTAAAGACCCAATAAAAAAACAAGCATTTGTCAATGCTGAATGTTTGCTTGCTGGCATTAGTAGTGGAAGTGCTGGAGTTAGACAGATGCAGTATAGGAATGGCAGTGAAATATTGAACTGACACCAAATCCACCCCCACCCTGCACAGATGGACAAGCATTGGGATGTGCCTTCGGGTCGTCGCCCATGATGGTCACGACATTTCACCTCACCCTACCCTGCAAACACTGACAAGTGTCGAGGTGTGCCTTGGGGTGTTGGGCTTTACACTCACCTCATTCCGTAAGGAAATATGCTGAAATGAGTGCAGTATTGGATAATAGGGTGAACTTTGCAGCCAGAGAGTCCAATGTGCACCTCGATGCCTGTCACTGGCTGCAGAGTGGGGGTGGAATGGCATGAGCACTACTGTCCACAATCCCAAGTCACACCCCTGACACCTGTCAGCCCCTACAGGGTAGGGCGTTATGGTCAGAAGCCCTATTGCCCTTGGTGTTTCTTGGTATTTTTACTCCAAGTTTTCAACATGGGCTTTTGTGACCCCACCGCATGAACAGTGACACTATCATACAGCCCTTCAGATCAATATTAAACTATGGTTCCTGTTAAATATTACAAGAGAGGCAAAGATTCTGCCACCGACTAAGTCTGATGACCAGAACTTGATTTTAATTCCGTCGATCAAATGTCTACTCATATGGATTTCTCTGGCCACTAGCCAAATGTTAAATGGCCACAACACAAATGAATTTAGAGTAGAAACATTTCTTATGCTTTTCTGCTATATCCTACTGCAATGCACTGTGTAAAGTGCAAACAGGAAAGCTATGAAACAGAAGGAAAAACAATTAAAGTGTCAATCCTCTGCATTTGCTATAAATTGACATCCTGAAGAAACTGTTGGGCATTTAAGCAATGTTCTTAACTCCTACTGGAAGCACTGATCTGATCTAACAGCTCCTTGCTCTCAGAAAACACATTTTAGTCAACCCAAGATTTTCACCATTTTTTGCAATGAGATAATAAAAGGCCCACGCTGTTTCATCGATTAGTGCCACTGCCATACAGGACTTGCCTAGCTTAGTTTGGCAATATTTTGGGCCAGCCCACCTCAGATGTGAGGAGCATCCACTTGCTCCCTACTTCAGAGCAGTTTGTGAATGCTGCCCATTGTCTTTTTGCACAATCAAGCATTGCATTAATTGTAAAAAAATGTTAATAAACATATATTTACCAAAAAATGAAGAACTGTGTTTTTCCTTTAAAATATTATTATCTCTGTTAACATTAACCCAATTCTAGATCACGTGATGCAGAGTGCTGAGTAGAAGCTCCTTCAAGAAACTCCTGCCTCACGATCACTAAGTCGTCTTTTTTGGACATCTGAATTCCTTAATTTCTTCTGTTTTCTAGATTCAGTACTGTCTAAACACTTTGGAAGTCTGGTTTGAGTGTAATTTCGGCGGATGGAGGCTTACATGAAGAAAGCCCCGTAGAAGCACCCCCCCCAGCTACTCCCAAAAAGGCCTCTAAAAAATCCAGGGCTTTGGGTGGGCCTGAGAGGCCTGATCCTCCAAGTCAATTTGGAGAGCAGGAACCTTTAACGCTTACTAGGTTCCTTGAAGAGTTTAAGCCCTTTCATGAGGAAATGAAAGAAATGGCAATGGATCTGAAGTCTCTTTCTAGAAAATTAGATGAAGTCTTTGCTATCTGGCTCTGATAATACAGCTCGAATAGTCTCAATAGAGAAAAAGTTGGCAAGTCTTGATCCTGATCTGGTCTCTATGCGTCAGAAACTATCTCGTTTCGAATCCAAGCTCGAAGATCTAGAGGCGGCAGCCATAGAAACAACATTGTGATACTCAGGTTACCAGAGGAAGAAGAAGGCCAACATGTCGTGGCATTTGTCCAGAAGTTAGTGGAGCGGGTAGCCGGCCCATCTCCCTTTGGCCCTGGCTATATCATAGAGCGAGCTCACAGGTCTCTACGGCCTAAACCTTCTCTGGAGGACCCCCCCGCCCCCTTATCTGACGATTTTTGAACTACTTGGAGAGACAGCATTTTCTGCAGAAAGTGAGAGCTTTGCAAGAGGTTCACTGGGAAAACATGAAACTGAGAATATCACAAGATTTGCCTGGCTCGGTTCACATGAAGCGAAAAGCGTTCCATCCTATTGTTTCCAAGATGATTGCGGCAGGCTTGAAGTTCAGGATGGGATAACCGGCCAGGTTACAGGTTCTAATAAATGGATCCTGGTCTAACTACGATGATCCTGCAGTCACCCTGATGAGCCTTAAGTCTACATTACCAGACCTATTTAAGGATCCCTGAGATGTTGTGCTCATAGAACGGAGAGCTGTGTGATGCGGAGAACTGGAAGTCTCGTTTTTTCCTTTTTTGGGAAACCGTTCAGTGCGAAGACGAGGGGAAATTTCCCATGTTTTGTTTGGACTGGGGGGATTAGCGCAGGCCATGTTTGCTACTAGTTTTCTTGGCTCCATTTGAAGAAGGCCCATGCTGGTTAAGAGCAAAGGACACTTAGGGTCTCGGGCCTGATTACAGGGGGAACAACATATTAAGTTTTAGTATTTTCTGTGTGATAAACATAATAGAGAGGGGAGTTGGTTTTGTTGAGATTTAGATTTGGAGTTATTTAATTTGGATTGGAATTAGAGCAGTCTTGGGCTTTCTCTACAGTTAGTTCTCACTCTGTCATGACCTGGAACTGGTCACTAGAGGGCATACCAAGCATTAGGAATTCACGAGGATGCAGCCGTCAATTCGAGGGGGATTTCGCCGAATTTTCTCACTAGACCTGAGTGCAGAATTGTTAACTCTCACATGGAGAGCCAGTGCTCTTGGAGGTGGGTTATCTCTGGGAAGACATGTTTTTTCTGCCTTCCCCTCCTGCAGTGTGATTACTATCTTTTTCTCGACTCCCATTCTCAATCTGTGGTGCAGGTCACTCCCCCTCACTGGGTTCCTGATCTGGTTTTGATCTCTCCAGGGTTGCCTCGTGAGGCAAGGATGATTTCTGCCTTTTCTTTTGGTTTTGTTTGGGTTTCCATGGTCACCTGGGTTGTGCATGGATCTCGCTGTGGCCCTTTTCTAATAGGCTCCCAATAGGTTTATATTTAGGTGGGATTGTACTGGAAGCCCAGGACTGTTCTCTCTCTTTTTTGGGAATAATCAGCACTGTGTTGTTTTCAGTACGAAGATAATAGAATGTAAAGGTTTCTAATAATAGGGAGACATTATTGGGGGCGGAGAGGAAGGAAAAGCACCAGTACTGTGCTGAGCGTTGCTTGTGACAGTTTAGAGGGCTGGGGGGCGGGTTCAGAGGGTATTGTTGGAGGGTAGGGGGTGGGTAGGGGGACAGGAGGGACTTAATTGTGGGAGGTTAAGGAGGAGGGTGGGCTTTACTGCAGTAACCATGGGGATACGTTTACAGGAGTTATGTATCCCATGTGCTGAGCTGAATATATTAAGTCTAACTACCATTACTGGATGGCTAATGAGATAACTTTCATGACTTGGAATGTTAAGGGGATCAGAAAGAAGCACAAACAATACCAGGCTCTCAAACATTTAAGCTTACTTAGCTCTCAGATAACTTTTTTACAGGAAACCCATTTATTAGAAGTGGAAGCTTTACAGTTAAGGAGACAACAGGTGGGATTGATCTACAGCACTCAGGGATCTACAAATAGTTGTGGGGTCATGCTCACGATTAACAGGGATATTACCTTTACTTCTACACAGGTAATTAAAGACTCTGAGGGAAGGTTTATCCTTGTTAAAGGTACTCTGTGGTCTGTTCCAATATTATTGGGCAGTATTTATGGCCCTAACATAGATGACCCAGGATTTTTCATGAGACTTATATCCGTTATTCTCCCAATGCTTCCCATCAGGATTATTTTAGGGGGGAGGATTTTAACCAAGTACTTGAGCCTAGTTTAGACAAATCAGGTAGAGGTCTGGGAGGGGTCACTCTTGGGCAGAAGGCTTTTAAAGATCTATTGGACCAATGTGGGCTCTGTGATGTCTGGCATGTTTTACATCCCGATTCTAGGGAGTTTACCTTCAGGTCAATGACACACGGTTCACAGTCCCGCATTGATTACATACTTATTTCTCAGTGCCTATTACCTGGGGTTAAGACTTCCTTGATTCAACCTGGCCCAATCTTTGACCATTCACTAGTATTATGTAATTTGGTACTGCTTAATTTACCTAACAGGGAAACCAGATGGAAACTTAATGAACAACTTCTTAAGGATGTTAAATACTGTAATCATTCGGGTACTAGGCAAGGATGACCCTTATCTCCTTTGTTTTTTAATTTATATCTGGAACCTCTCATTCAAAATATTCTCAATAATGTTTCCATACAGGGTGTGAGAGTTGGGTGACATGAAATTAAAGTCACTGCACACGCGGATGACCTGTTGATACACTTATCTCACCCTGTATCTTCAGTTCCGGCTTTGCTAAGGGAAATAGCGAGATTTAGTGACCTGTCCAATTACAAACTGAATGCTAGTAAATCCCTATTTTTTCCACTAAACCACAAAGTTTTCAAAAATGACATTAGCCCTTTTGGTTTATGTTGGACTTCTAGGTCATTTAAGTATTTGGGTATTAAACTTTCTCGTAACCCTCTAGCATGGTTTAAGAAAAATCTGGATTCCCTTTCGCAGGTGATTACTCATGACCTTGAGAGGTGGTCTAAACTTCCTATTTCACTATGGGGCCGGATCAACATAATTAAGATAAACATATTTCCTAGAATCTTTTATCCATTATCTCTCCTTAACACCGTTATTCCTTTACTCTGGTTTAAAAAGACACATGGTGTATTCACTAGATTTATCTGGGCCAACAGATATCCTCGGTTGGCTTATCATAAACTGGCAGCCCCGAAATTGGAGGCGGGTTTACGAATTCCCCATCTGGCCATATATCACTGGGCTAGTCACCTTGCAAAATGTTTGAGATGGGTATCTCCCGGCCCAGAAAAAGAGCAACCGGTTTGGCTTAGAATAGAACTGGATGCTATTAAGTCCAAGAACTTGGACCCTCTTACATTATTTTTCCTTAAGTTTCCCCAGGTACGCATGACCAAAGAGTGTCCCATAATAATGACCTCTTTAAAGATTTATTCTCAAATGTGTTCATTTTTACAATATTCCTCTCATCAGGATCTGGCCCAGTCTATTTGGAACTCCCCATCATTCACTACTAATAAGAATCAGATTGCCCGTCAATGGTTGCCCCAACTGGGAGAAGGGAAGCTTTTTTCTCTTACAGATGGAGAGGGGCATTGGTTATCAGTGGAAGATATTATTAAGAAATTTCTCATTCCGGTTTCTTCTCATTTTAAAGTTATACAATTAAAGCATTTACTTGTAATTACCTTTGGTAATACTCCTCCCTCCCAGACCATCTCTTCTCTGATACCTGAGGTTTCCCCACTCTCTGGATCTTCAGGTGTAATCTCTAAATTATATCAGGTTTTGTTTTACAAAAATTATGGGGGGTCCATTTGGGCCTTCAAGATTCTGGAATAATTTTTTCCCTCAGCATTATTTGGATTGGTACTCTCTGTGGAGATCATGTCATAAATTCATTTCTCAAGACAGACTGCGTCTCATGCAATATCATATTTTACATAACTTGTACTACACCCCCTGGTTAAATTATAAAAGTGGGGTTACCTGAACTTCAATATATGCAATAAATGTTTGCAGGAAGAGGGTATACTTTTCCACATGTTTTGGTCCTGTCCTAAAATCTCCCCCTTATGGGATTCAATTAAAAGTTTCCTTGGCTCCCCTGTTGGGCCTTCATGAATACTTCACTCTCGAGATCTGCCTGTTAGGGGACTTATCATCTATTAGAGTTAAGGTATGAAAGTTCCACATTTCTATGATTGCCTTATCAGCTAAGAAGCTTATTCTTCGTCACTGGAAAGATAGGTCCTCTCCATCTGTCCAGGAATGGGTAAAATAAATTATGTCCAATCTGCACACAGAAAAAGCGATTGCTAGTCTCCATAATAGAATGGCAGCATATACTAAAATCTGGGATCCCCTTCACTCTTTAATTTCTCTGGTTCAAGTCTAAATCTATCTTAGGCTATATGGTCATGTAAGACTTTAAGTAAGGAGCTTGGTATTGACGGGTACTAGGTTGAGTTATTGCAGTAAGGGAGGGCAGGGTGGGTTAGGCAGTTATTCCTTCACATTGTATCGGCGTGTCACTGTCACTGTCACTTAAACTGCCTTTTATTGTGGAAAATGTATCAATAAACTTTAAATTAAAAAAAAAAAACATTAACCCAATTCTTATAGACAGCACCAAATTTGGAATGCTAGGGTTGAATCAATTACTCTTTCATGGGAACATTTTTATTAAAATAAGACTGCAATCTTAAGGAAAGTTAATACCAAACTACATCAGATCCACCTGATTATTATTAGTACATATTGAATCAGGTTAAGCTGCTGGTGGTTTCATTTTTTTTTGGGAGGGGTTGAGTGAATGGGCAAAACTGTGGTCAGGACACTGTGGAAATTCCCCTAATCATCTTGAAACATGGTATGGGATATTTAATGTCCACCTGAGCGACCACCAGAAAAGGCAGACAGGACCAGAATTTAACATCTCATTTGACGGATGGCACACCCCAACATTACAGCATCCCCTGGTACTACACTCAGGTGATAGTTTTATGGTAGGACCCCAATCCCAGTGCAGGACTGAAAACCACAACTTTGTAGCACAAAGGCAGACATGCTACCAACAGAGCCATGCTGCCACCTAACATTAAATGATTTCTAGACTGTGTTTTCTTTTGTTTGTTTTTGTTTAATATTTATACTGCTCTGTCCAAGTCTCTCATCCCATCTACCACCCCCGAAGGACGGTGTCCTGGTCCCACAAGAACCTTACCTGGGTGTTTTATACACATGGCTTGCCCCTTTCCCCACAGCGAGGCCTTTAGGAGAAGTCCTGACTCTCCCTCCATGGACCGAGTCTGATTTGTGCCCCTCAGATGGTTAAATGAGGCCCAATTCCATATATCATCCTGCCAGTCTAGTGCTGTTTTTCAATTTTCTTATTCCCCCACCACACACACACACACACACACACACACACACACACACACACACAGATACTGATGTATAGCATTACAGTGCATGGACATGCAGTTTGTGCCACCATTGATTCCATCAGCATCACCTCACAATCTACCTTCACCACCCAGGTGGCAGTAGCACAGCAGAGTGGGTTGCCTGTAAAGAGAAATCCTCCTGCACCTCCCAACTTATCAGGCTTGGGACAAGAACCTGGGTCATGGATACCAGTGGCACATAGGATTTAGTGTGTTTGCAGATGGGAGAGGCTGCTTGTACCAGCTCCTGCCTGTAAACACAGTACATCCTACCTGCTCTGGGGTGAGCTGGGAGCACTAGTGAGCAAGTGGTATATATGGTGCTGCACCAAACTAAGCTGCCTATTTCTAGGGGTGAGCTGGGAGCACTGGGAGGGTTAAATGACTTGCTTAGAGTCCCACAGTGTTGCAGCAGAATGCAGAAATAATGTGCAACTGCAGTTCAGCCTTTGCTCCTCGTCATTTAAGCACTGCAATGCCAATGTGCAAATAAATTTTTTTTTTTAAATTATTGTACACAGGAAGGGGGAGCACCCTTGTCCATCTGAGCAGCAAAGCAACAACAAACACACATAGTAGACTGGCGCCCGGCCCACACAACCACTTGACTCACTCACCACTAGGCACTAACAAGGTCTGGCAGGACAAGAGGCTGATTCTCTCGGACGCTCCCTTGTCCTTCGTCATCCCTATGCTACTCCACAGTTCTCCGCCCGCTTCCGTGAACTGGCTCTGGCTCCAACCCGACCTCATTCAGTACACTGCTGCTCACTTGTCACCCTCACTTGCTGCTAGCCAGTGACTGATAGCTCCTCCCGCTTCTGCCTTGCTCCTCCGGTCTGTCTGTTGCTGCCAGGTCCCAATGATGAAGGAGCCACGCCGCAGTCCTAGTGTCTGACTCTGAAACAAAAAAATACAAACACCTTACAGCTCCAATCCATTCCTTAAAAAAAGAAATGTGCACCTTGTCTGGAATGGGGGCATTTTAAAGCACCAGTACAATGTAAAAAAAATCTGCGCTTTTTCGACTGGTTATTCCCTGTCCTCTGCTGAGCATGTTCCTGGTACTCTTTCCCGCCAGCAATGTATTATCACCTTATAATGTGCTCAGCTATCTGTTGTTTATGTTTCTGCCACCCACTTCATTGACTAAATAGTAGTTGCCATGTTTTCTGTGGTGCTACAATGGCTGTAATGGCTCACTTCCTGGTTGGGTAGTACTGCTGCTTTAAACACGCTGCCCCTCACTAACCACACCTCCGAGTCCAAACTTTTCCAGCCATTCAGATATGTACTGTATGACCATGGACCTGATTGAAAGATTCACTTACAACTTAAGGGAATCTCTCAGTCAGGTCCTCAGGCATACAGTTCATGCCTGATTGACCAGGCTGAGCTCCCACCCCCACCACAGAATAGAATGCTGTGACTGCACTGAGGTTGGAAAATTAGCCTGTTATGATGCTGCATGGAGCTGACAGAAGTAACTTGTTGTTACTTCAAAGTCCCTTCACTAATTGCTGGTGACACCTAGCCAGGGAAGGTGCAATATATGGCGGGGCATGCCGACAGGGTTGATGCCTATCCACATGCATGCAATAGCAGCATTGGTTCCACTGGTACCGCAGTAGCGAAATCACAACATACAACATACAATAAATATAAGGATTACCTGTTATTTTTTACTTTTTATCATTTCTCCCATCCCTCTTCCATTTCCCTTGTCCATGACCCCTGCTGATCTTTGGCGACCCTCGCTGACCCAGAAGTGATGTGCGATACGGGGAAGCAACTCACACAAGTTTGTACTTAAATCACTTATGTGATGTGATCTCATATTGGAATAGCTGTCATTTCAGTCTGAGCCTCTGAGGTCTGTTTGTTTTAACAACATAACCAGTCTTTCCATATAGTCTTTTCATGTCTGCCCCAAAATGGCTGTGTGCAGGCAGAGTAGTTTGATAATTTTTTTCCTTTTTTTATGGGAAACAATGTGCAGTCAATGTGTGTGTTCCCCCTCTCCTGGTACCAAGAGTGACTACTTAGTAATTTCTGCCCCTCTAATTCTTACCATGATACTTGCATTCCAGGCAACAATCTGAGTTAGTATCAGTTCAGAAATGAGTATGTTCGGTTCGCAGTTACTTCTTTGGTGGTGTGTTGAAGTCCGTCTGCGCTCCATGACAGCAAACAGCATATCGGGCTTCATGAAAGCGTCATCACAACTGTGCCTGTAATAGTAGTCTGCTCATGTAGCCTAGCATGGATCTTTATCTAGCTTCAATGAAATAGAACCAACATGGTCATGTATTCCGAAGCGCCTGTGAAATTTATTTTTATTTTACCACACTAAGCCATGCTCAGTCCTGTGTTCTGGCATCTATGGATTTTGTGTGCATGTCGGTTTAGTATAGCAAGGCAAACAGTGACTTGTGCTGCAGCTGTGCTGTATTCACAGGTGTTTCCAAGTCACGGTCCTCTTTCCATGGTCAGCCCCTCTTGTTTGTTAACCCTCACAGTATCTTTGGGTAGCAATGTAGTGCCCATAAAACTTAGGGAAATATGGTCATTAGCAGCAGAATCCTGTTACTGGTCTCTGTGGAGATCTTACTGGGAAAATTAAATTACTGCTCTTTTGGCTTGCCCCACACCCTCTAATTTTGAATCCTAGGAAGAAAGCAAACATCGAACTGTGGGGGGCTATTTAAGCAATAAATCATGAGGGGTGTGAGTTAAGGGTGGATTTACTACGGCTGACATGGTTTGACCACGAGGCCACAGGTCGAGTGGTCTCATCCTCGCCAGCTCTGGTAAATCCACCCATTACCCACACCCCTCGAGTGGTTTACTGCTATTATACCTTGGCTCCTTTTATTTTTGTAAAGAAATACAGAACAAAATGTTTTATTTTTCCATTTTAAAATGTTTTTCTTTAGTTTGTTGTTGTGTGACATAAAATAGTCCTGGGTTTTGTGCATTGTGAGCAGTAGCGGGGTGCCATCGCTTGATGTGTGTTTCTGAGTTTTCTGACCGGGGCGCACATGCGCAGTAACATGCAGTCGCCGCAACCCGAAACACTCATTTCCTCAAACCCGTTCTAGTTTTGGGCCGGACAGATAACTTTTTTTTGTGTGTGTGTGTGGTTTGTTTTGGCTGTTTGGAGATGGCACAAGGTCAAATTATGTGGAGCGGCAACAGTCACAAATTTCTGTTAAGGCTGCAACATCAAGGAGTCGTTAGTACCGAAGAGACAAGTAACGCTGTTGTTAAACTGTGGGGCAGTGGTTTACGTCAGGAGAAGCAGTCTGTAAAGAAAGGTTGTTTTTGTGTACAGTAGCCATGGGCGGGTCTTTTAAGCTGCTCATTCAGTATTGCATTTTTTTAAACTCCCGCTTTACCATCGTGGTTTAGTAGAAGTCAATATGGCAGATTTAAGAGGTGATTTTTGGGGGTTGGATGAATTCACATACTATGGCTGACTGGCACCATTGCCATGGGTTATTGTAGGATTTACCATGGCAGAAAGGTGCAATCCAGCCAATTACAGTACAGGATTGCACTTGAATGTTTATGTCCATGGTATAATTAGTGTTTGTTCTTCTACTGTGTATAAGTATAATTATATAAAACAGAGCTGCATACAGCCATGGGATTAATATAACTAGCTGCATGATCCAGTAGCTATGAAATCAACAAGAAAATAGAGCTAATTAGTAAGATGAACTAAGAATGATGGGAAAATACATTTAAGAATATATTGAATTGTCTGTACATGACAGCAGAACAATAAGTGATTATTTGTTATTTGTATGAGTATTTATGCATGTGTTTCTATATTTATCATGCATAGGAGGTGGGAGTTATTGTTATGTACTTTCCTTGGCTTTATGTCCCACAATCCCTATCCACATATCCCATTGCTAGTGTTTGCTGAGCTACTGGTAAATATCAGTATGCCATAGTCTAATTGCTCTATTTCTCTTCCCTTATACCATCAGCCTAGACCAGACCCATTTTTGTGCTGCTCACTCATTATTTTTTCCCTCTGTAGATTGCATGAAATTGAAACACTCCCTGTTCAGAGCACCAATAAACTCCATTTGAGAAAAAAAGACAGTCTATGTGTGTGTGTGTAATCTTTTCTGAGGGGTTTGGGTAAGGGGGTTACACAATACCACCAATGAATAATACTGAGATACTATATGGAGCAATTGTGGTTGTTGGGATGGTCCGGAGCTCCACTATACCACCAAGGAATAATATTTGGAGGTATTCTATGGAGTGATTGGAGTTTAGATGGTGGGCTCCACTATACCACCAGGGTATAATATTAGAAAGCACTCTACGGTGCAACTGGTGTTTGGGACAGGGAAGGCTCCTCAATACTCACCTTGGAATGTTATTTGGAGCCACTACAGGGAGTGATCATGTTTTGGGGAGAGGGCTCCACTATACCACCAGGGAATAATATTTGGAGGCACTCTGTGGAGCAATCAGGTTGCGAGGAGGGGAGCTCCTCTACACCACCAGGGAATAATATTAGAAAGCACTCTACAGCATGATCAGTGTTTGTGGGAGGGAGGGCTCCACTACACCACCAGGGAATAATATTTGGAGGCGCTATAACCTGTATAAAACATTATGGAAGTGCACAAAAATCACCCTGCCTAAAACATTATTATGGAAGTGCACTGAGTTCAACTATACAATTTAGCCAGCATCACAGGTGCATGAGTACAAAAGCAGAGTTGGCCATTTAGTAATGCACCTCTAAGGCCATTTAAAACGTACGCTTGCTACATTGTACACTTTGAATTCTGTCCACTTCCATAATAATGTTTTGTGGACTGTTATGTATTAGTTTTTACTGAAAAGGACCCAGGGAGACTGAAATGCTCCAATGTCCAAAGCTGACACCACTATAGATAGTGGTTAGAGATTTTGTAATACAAGAGAGGCTCTGCCTGTGCTCAGCATTCCAGTAGTAAATAATAACAGACCCATAGTCAGACATCAAAGATTAAAACATGCATTCCATTGGGGTAATTGTGCTGCATACAAGTCACAGTGAGGGATGTTGAGGCAATTGGCCGCACGGTTGCTATGGCAACAGTCAACAGACACTCAGGCAGACAGCAAGTTAGAACAGCAGTGACGCTACAATGAGCAGAGAAATGTGATGGACACTGATAAGACTTATATGCCTGATGAAATGCAACATTTTCTGAGGTTTTATTTTTTTAAAATGTAGGAGGATGTACATTTTACAAAGGTCAGGCAGCCAGTGTCTAGTACAGTATAATGGTAAAATGGCAGATATATAGAGAAAAAACCTGCTGTGTCCATTAATTACTAGTCTTTGTGGAATTCTAGTATCAGTTATAAATTATAAGATGAACTAACAAATTAGTTAGAATGCTGGTAAGGCCAATTGGGACAAGAAAACCAGGGGATGTGCAGATTCACTGTGCAGTTTGAAAGCATAATTGGAAATGCTCTGTATAGCAAATTGCCACAAATAACCTGTTATATAAGGAGCTAATTGTATTTACCTGTAAATTGCATTCATAGCATTTAGAGGAGAAATGCAAAGAGCAAACCATGGTATTCTGGCTCTATATATAGGGGGAGATTCTTTCACTTTATCTGTGCTCTTCAGGGTGAAGATAGCTGGTCATCTTTAGGGAATGTGTGGAAGGAGAGTTCATGGCAATCTGCTTTCCGAGTGTCACTACTACAGCCAATCACAGAGCAGTAGACCATCTTTAGGATTTTGAAGGGCACAGGTAAAAAACACAGCAGGTTCCACCACAACAGCAATAGGATTGAAAATATATTACAGTAAGATGTAGCAAGCGGGACCACAGGAGGCTAGACATAGAATAAAAATACAGATGTAAAACAAATTGAGCCTGTTCTCGTCTAACGCTTTTCACTATGTAATGGTGGATTTTCATGGTGGCTAATCATGGATCAACGATCAAGACACACTAACTGCTTTCCTTGCTAGATGATTTGAGCCCTACCAGCTCATGTACAGATTACAGATAAACATTATACGCTTTCTGCATTATCCCCCAATAATGCGTCACAATCCTGAACTCCCACAGCGTGCATTTACAAACTTTTACAACATGTCATGGCTGAGGGAGGACAAGAGCATGGAAAATACAAGATTGCAAATAAAACATTGAAAAATGGGCAAAGGCAGGAAAAAATTACTTAGGATGAAGAGTGAATATGTGGCTCTTGCTATCTGACTCTGGTGGCAGCCAGTATGTGGATGTTTCAAGCAGACCCTGGCTCCGGCACCCCACAGGGAACAACAGTTGGTGTGAGTACTGTCTGTGAGGTGAGTCAGTTAGTTTAATCACCTCGATCTGGCTCTGTGTCAGGAACATTTTGTTGTCCGTCTAGTTTGTCATTGGAAGGGAGCGGGGTGGGGGAGTTGGTGATGCCAGCCAGGACGGGAGAAGTCAATGACTGGAAAAAAGAAAAGCTGTAATTAGCTGTTGCAATCAGGGACCACCCCACAGCAAAAACAGCTGATTGCGTAGTGACAGGGCACTCCCTGATTGAAGCACCAGAATTTCTTTGAGCATAGTGGCATGCTTATTAACTGCCGTCATCGACAACATGCTCCTCTATTCACTGGCAGAGACCAGCCCCAGAACAGACTGTTGCCATTTGGCACAACACTACCACACCTCCACAACCCACTTGTGAAAGAAGCTGAATCAGTGTGTTTCTTGCACATGCATGCAAGCAAACACAAAAAGGGGAATAGACTCAGTAATGCTAAAACATGGGCACAAATTGGATCTCTATGTCTAGTTCCTGTCTTTTTACACTAGATAAAGCTCAAAATCCATTTAATATGAGCTACTCTAAACATACATGTAAAAGACTTATAAATTAGTAAATAGTCACAATTATGTAAACATTGTGACTGTACTCTTCCCCTATGGTGAAAAAAAAGAGATCACATAAGCCCAGGCACTTAAAATGTTAAAGATCTCCAATTCTCAGTAATTCTCAAATGCAGGGAGCAGACAACAATCTCCCTGTTCAAATATCAGATGCTGCCTCACCATGGTAATCAGCATAAAACAAAAAATGGGCCTCTCCACAGGGGACCTATTTAGGGACCTATTGTATCAAAGTTCACTTGTACTGTTCAGCACCTATATTTCTTTTAGAAATGCTACCAAGTCTATGCTGTCATTAAGGCTCAAATGGGTGCATGCACCCAGCTCATAAATCCAATAGCTCTCCCTTTGTCCTATTCATGTTCTAAGATCACCCCCCCCCAGGGTCTACACAAACCAGTTCTATGCCCAAAAAACAGAAACGGTGTTATAAAACCAATATTGTTTATTAAGGTTGTGTTGTAATTGGCAACCAATTGATTGAGATCACATGACTCTGCTATAGTTAAGCACTGCAATTTGTCTGTTTAGCACACTCTGATGAAGCCTAGCAGAGAGCTAGGTGCACTGGTGCCACTTGGGGCTCAGATGTCATGAAGTCCACCTTGGGCATTCTGGCTGGTGGCTTTGCAGATATGGTATTCTCAAACACAGGAGAGATAAATCCCCTTTTACTAGAAGGAGCTGGAATTTCACAGGAAGGCACGAGTGCATCCAGCAGTGAGTCTGATATTAAAGCAGCATTTCTCAATTTAGAAAAACTGGTCCTAAATGGATGCCGCATATACTGGCACAAAACCACGCTGGAAGCTTACTTAGTTGTTAAAAGAGTTCCACGAGGTTTTCGTATTGTACAAAAATCCTCGTATGGTACTGACAACCCAGAATTCATGAGAAGGTGGAAAAATAACATGCAGGAGGTTTCTATTAAGAATATTGAATTTATCCTGGAATTTGCAACACCAGTTAGAGATCAGTTAATGGCTGAAATTGGTAATGTGGAGGTAGTACTTAAAACTAAAACATATACTGTGGAGTTGGAGAAACTTAACAAACTGTTGTTAGACAAAGTCACACATCATGATACCAAGCTTAAAAAACAGAAACAGAAGAAATTTTTAAGAGATAAACAGGACTGTGCTAACAATAGAGTGTTTGACTGGGGGGGGGGGATAAAACAGGGGGGAAAATCACCTGTTGGAAGTTTGAAATCCATTTTGAAAAGAAATGAGAACTCCAATAGCAGAGATCAGTCTAGCCCTACAGTTTTGGATTACACCACCGGTCCTTCTGGCACCGAAGACTCTGATCCAGCAATGGAGGAGGAGTCGGGGGAATCTGAGTCAGGACAAGCCCCCATGTAGAACCAGGGAACCAGGAACAATCAACACCAGAAGAAAACACAGTTCCAACAACCTTATTATCCACAAAGAGGACAAGGCGGGGGGGGGCAGCATGGAAGAAGAGGCAGGAGAGACTACTAGTGGCACAGTGCCTTAAGGTGTTTGACTACACTGTCTCCCCCACCCACCCAGTTTCAAACTGCTCCTCATCATGACATAGGAACTTCTATTATACCAATTGTCAGTCTTTCTAGCCACAGTTGAAATACTTGTGAAATCAATCCATTGACTAAAGGGTTATCTTTTTGTCCAACAAATGATATACATTTTTTTAATACATGTGTTGATTTTCACAAATTTGCCCAGAATCTTACATTTAAATGTATGTACTATGGTAACCAGGATTCTGAGGGGCATGGGGGAGGGGCACCAGATTGAGTCCTCAATCTGAATACTGATCACCCATTAACCTTGTAGTCTCCATGTTCATCCGCACATGTAAGAAAGATCTGGACAATGTTAGAAATAACCCATTTCAACAAATTAGACACAGCGGTAGTGTTCAAGAGAAAAGAGCTTTAAAAGCCCTGGGTGAGAACCCACACTTAGTGATTAAACCCGCAGACAAAGGAAGCGCCATCGTCGTTATGGATAAAGATGCTTATATTAAAAAACTAGAGTATGTGGTACTAACCATTTATGCTTCTATGAGAAGATTAAGGAGGAATTGATTAATAATACACCAGTGGATATAATATTCTTGGACTTCCAAACGGCCTTTGATAAGGTACCCCATGATAATCTGATTATGAAATTAAATAAAATGGGATTGGATAGGCAAATTGTATTATGTATAAGGAATTGGTTGAGTGATAGGACTCAAAATGTAAGAATATTAGGGCAATTATCTAGGTCAATTAATGTGAGGAGTGGGGTCCCACAGGGATCAGTGTTGGGGTCTATATTGTTTTCTTTATATATTAGTGACTTACATCAGGGAATTACTAATCAAGTGGTAAAATTTGTGGATGACATTAAATTAGAAGGACCAGTAAGAACAACAGAGCAGCAGAAAAGGTTAAAAAAGGATTTACAAAAAGTAGAAATCTGGGCTAGAGAGAATAATATGAAATTTAGTCTAGATAAATCGGGGTAATGTAACTAGGAATGGGGAATGGGGAAAAATAGGTATGTATATGATGGAAAAGAACTCAAAGAAGTTGTGGAGGAAAAGGTCTGTGGGATAATAGTTGACAGAGAACTGAAATGTGATAAACAACAGACAGTAGGTATACAAAAAGAAAATAATATGGTGAGAAAGCATACTTTTATGAATAAATCGGCAGGATGCATGGTACCAATATATAGGGTCTTATGTTTGGATTTTGGGTCCCAATTATGGAGTCCATACACAAAAAATGAAATAGGGAGAGTGGAAAGAGTGCAGAGGAAATATACCAAGATTATTGGAAATCAAAATAAATATGAATATAGTGAAAGATTAAAGAGGACAGGATTATATACTTTGGAGCAAAGAAGGGAAAGAGGAGATTTAATGATGATGTTTCAAATAATAAATGACTATGAGTTAGCAAATGAAATGGGGATGAAAATGCAAGAAAGGTTAAAAGGGCTGAGAAGCCTTGCTTAACAAATTAAATTGAAAACTGTAAGAAAAAAATGATATATATTACTCATTTGTTAAATAGAACAGGTAGAGTGTGGAATACACTACCAAGAGACGTGGTAGATAGTAAAACATTGAATGAATTTAAAAAAAGAATTGATAAGTACCCACTAAGGTGGGGAACAGTTTATATGGACCTAATGGTCTTCTGCTGTTCTATATCAAGTATAAATACCAAGTATAAACTATACCATCAGTTAAGGGGCACCTCTTTTTATAGAAAAGTAACTGGTCAGGTGATTAATAAATTCAAAGAAGAAGTTTGGGCTATCCTGAGCCATGGGTTTGTTAAGGGGTACATTACAGAAATTTTGTTTAAAACCTTGATGATTAATTACCCAGTGGTACCCATTATTTTCATGCTTCCCAAAATATATAAAGGATTAGATAACCCACCAGGCAGACCCATAATATCTGTCAGGGGGTGGCTAACTGAGCCTTCGTCCATGTTTGTGGATGAACATCTCCAACCCCTTGTGACAAATCTCAGGTCTTATGTGTGTGATTCAACAGAGATAGTTAACATCATGAAGAATATACAGATGGAGCCAGAATGTTTTTTTGTCGCCACTGATGTTAATTCCCTGTACACAGTTACACCTCACCAAGAGGGTTTAGAGGCCATGCATTTCTTTCTAGACACCAGACCTGACATGCATTTGTTTCTAGACACTAGACCTGAGTGTGCACAGGTTGAAGTACCTACTGCCTTTCTTTTACAGCTGGCTGAGGAAGTTTTGACAAAAAATATATTTTAGTTCCAAGATCAGTTGTATTTTCAGATACGGGGTACCGCCATGGGGGCCACTATGGCCCCCAGTTTTGTCTGTTTGTTTATTGGGAAATGGGAGGTTCATTATCTCTACAGTACCACCACAAATCCATTTTTTCATTTGGTGGATTTGTGGTAGTGCTTTATTGATGATATTCTCATCATTTGGAAGGGCACTGTCCCTGAATTTGAAAGATTTGTGGAATGAATGGAAGAAACCAGCACCTGCCTCAGGTATACATTTGAATTAGGACAGAGAGAAATTACCTATTTAGATTTGAGAATTTACAGAATTGAGGTCGGTGATGTGTGCACCACCTTATACCAGAAGGTGAATGACAGAAATAGCATCCTGAGGTATGAGAGCTGCCAGCCCCCACATGTAAAATTCAGTATACCAAAGGGACCATTGGTGAGGACTTTGAGGAATTGCACAGAACCTCAGGAATTTGTTGCAAAGAGAGCACAGCAGGTTAATAGATTAGTGGAGTGAGGCTATAGCACAGCATAGCCACATCCATAGATGGGGTGGCCAGGATGGAGAGGGCTGAAACACTTAGGTACTCTGAAAACCAAGCAGACCATGTGATGACTAGAAACTGCCCCTTGGTTACCACCTATTCATTTAGAGCCCACCAGGTTAGGGAGATTATACACAGTAACTGATCCATTTTGGAACTAGAACCAGGTTTAGAGGATTTGGTTAGAACCAGTCCACAAGTAGTGTTCAGGAAATGTGAGATTATTAATGATATGGTGGTTAGAGGTATTGTCCCTTGACCAGCACAGTACAGACAGCTCATCCTGGTTCCTCCCCCCATGGGGACCCATCAATGTGGTTGGTGCATGTATTGCAAATATCTAAATACATGCAAACAGTTCACCAACCCAGTTAATGGCAACATTATTACTCTCCGGGACCTTATCACTTGTGACAGTGAAAGAATGGTATATTTGCTCAAGTGTAAATGTGGAGCCTATTATGTAGACTGCACCACCAGAGCATTTAAGGTAAGGGTGGGGGAACATGTCAGAGCAGTACAGAGGGTGGATGATTCTTATGCCATTGTCAGGCACATTAAATCTAATCCTGGCAGAACACACAATTTCTGATTTTTGCTTATAGAACTAGTTAGTGTTAGCCCTTGGGGGGTGATCTTAGAAAATGAATAGGACAAAGGGAGAGCTATTGGATTTATGAGCTGGGTGCTCGCACCCATTTGGGCCTTAATGACAGCATATGTTTGGCAGCATTTCTAAAAAAAATATAGGTACTGAACAGTACAAATAGACTTTGATACAGTAGGTCCCTAAATTGGTCCCCTGTGGAGAGGCCCATTTTTGGTTTTATGCTGATTGATATGTAAAAAAATATGCATATTTTTTTTATTTCATATTTCAACATGTAAAATGTTGTTGGTGATAAGTCTTACCATGATGAGACAGCATCTGATACTTGAACAGGGAGATTGTTGTTTTCTCACTGCATTTGAGAATTACCGAGAATTGGAGATCTATAAAGTCTTAAGTGCCTGGGCTTATGTGATCTCTTTTTTTTTTTCATGATAGGAGTGACGTATAGTCACAATGTTTACATAAATGTGACTACTCACTAATTTTTTTTTTTTTTTTTTTATTTAGTTGTTTAACCAGGTATAGCACACTAAGCTGAATGCTTTTTTACAGGAGCGACCTGGGAACACAAGGAGGTTAAGTGACTTGCTCAGGGTCACACAGTATTCAAGTGGAAGCTGTAGGATTCAAACCCAGGTCTGGTCTGCTGGATGTCATCAAATTTGCAGCTCAGAGCCTTAGACCACTGCACTATACTGCCTCCTATATTTCTAAGTCTTTTACATGTATGTTTGGAGTAGCTCATATTAAATAGATTTTGAGCTTTTTCTAGTGTAAAAAGACAGAAACTAGACACAGAGATCCCATTTATGCCCATGTTTTAGCATTACTGAGCCTATTCCCCATTTTTTTGTTGGGTCTGTAATTTCAGTATGAATTATAAAGCCAATATTTTTGTATCAAGGTTGGGTTGTAATTGGCAACCAATTGGTTGAGATCACACAATTCTGCTATATTTAAGCACTGCAATTTGTCTGTATAGATCACTCTGATGAAGCCTAGCAGAGAGTTAGGTGAAATGTAAGCTTTTTTCTGCACTTCTGCCACTTGGGGCTCTTGCTGCCTTTTTTGTACTTATGGCCATGCATTCATAAACTTTGAACACATGCTAATGTTTGTGCACAGCATGCTTATTTTGTCCGGGCACTGGGTGCTACACACTCTTCTTCCTTGCATTCATGTAGGAGAGCACCACTGCATTTTTTTCCTGGTGCTACATGACTGATCACTGCCAGTGGTCAGTTCTGTGGATTTTTTTACCAACAGTTTAATACATTAACAACAATAACATTAACACCCCCCACCCGCTGATCATGGCTCCCCCCAAAAAAAGACTCCCTGGTGGCTAGTGGTCCCACCCCCACCTGCCAATCATGGGTCTCATCAGATTAAAAAAACCCACCCCACCCCCCTGGTGGCTAGTGGACCCCCTGTATGGTCCCACCCCCTTAATAAAACAACTCAAGTCAAAGTGCATTATGCAGTCCATCTCCGTAATTTAAATTATCCCCTGGTGTCTAGTGGGCCCCCCATCCCCAATAAGAAAAAAGAAATCCCTATTCCCTGGTTTCTAGTGGACCCCCCTACACTTAGTCCACCACCACCCCGATCCCCCCATTTCGACCCTAAGCGGGCCTCTGGCATAGCCCTCCTCTCTCCTCCACGGACGGCATCCCACTGAGCTCAGTTAAGGAGTATGTGCTTGCTTGTACAAGATTGTGCTCATTCATTGCAGCTCCCAACCAGCTACAGCACAGTTTTCAGGGGTAGAGGAGGGGAGGGGGCTGCTCCAGTCACCTACAGGGGTGGCGGGATGGGGAAATGGTGTTGTGGACCCCTCCAGGGTCAACAATGCTGTTCCTCCCATCCCGCCTACCCATAGGCCACCACAACAGCCCCCTCCCCTTCTCTACACCACTCATCTGTTCTGTAATGACCGGGAGCTGCAATGAATGAGAACAAGGTTGTACAAGCAAGCACGTGCTCATTCATTGAGCTCAATGGGCCACCAGCCATGGAGGAAAGAGGAGGGCTGCACTGGTGTCCCGCTTGGGTTCAAGATGGGGGGGAGCAGGGTGGTGGTGGACTAATTGTCAGGGTGGGGCCCACTAGACACCAGGGAATAGATTATATATATATATTTTTTTACTGGGGATCTGGGATAGGAAGGGAGGGAGGGTGCACTAGACACCAGGGAATAATTTAAATTACAGAGATGGACTGCATAAGGCACTTTGGCTTGAGTTGTTTTAGTAAGGGGTGGGATCATAGGGATGGGGTCTGCTAGCTACCAGGGAGCGGGGATTTTTTTTTATCTGATGAGACCAGTGATCAGCGGGTAGGGGCAGGACCACTAGCCACCAGGGAGTGGCCAGGTTTGTTTATTTTTATATTAAGGGGACCCACTATCAGAGGATGGGGTGGGACCACTTGGCACCAGGGATTTCTTTTTTTGTTTACTTTGGGCCCACAATCAGCAGGAGGGGAGGGGCACTAGACAATGGATTTCAAATAATACATCTAAACTGTGGATGGAATAAATTCTGCAGTTTTGATGTATTATTCTGCAGTTCAGTGAAAAAGTCCACGGTACTTGGTGAAATTCCACATGAAACCCCAATTTCGCCGATGGTGAAAGTTTGAAAAATTCCACAAAACTTGTGAAATTTCACAGAAGTTCCACAAAAGCAGAATTCGTAACTTTCTCCCACCCTTAAAGAGGGTATATCTGTTCTTTAATGAAACAACCACTTTTATCGACTTGCAATAAATATTATATAGCTATAATCTTGCATATTATCATTTTTACATTATTTCAACTAACAATGTGTATGCAATAGGTGTGGATGTAAATTCTGTGTGATAAAAAGCTTGAAAGCATCTGTAGCAAGACTCTAAGATAAAAATATTATGCTCATAATTTATTTATTTATTTATTTATTTGAAACAATCGGAATAATGAAATCATCATGTGCATGTATGTCACTTGCTGACATGTTAAATCTTGTTTAGTCATTGGCCCTATTTCAGCTCAAGCCTTCACTTATTCCTCCTATCCCCTGTTCACTGCCAGTAGCTCAGCCATGCAGCAACAGAGTCTTTAAAACTGAAGAAATTGTCACTTTTAGGCACTGTTGCTTACACGGAAAAGGCCATTGAAACTACTGTGTCACCTATAACCACAAAGACTAACTCCAGCACCACAGCTTGACATCCTTACTACAGACCAAAATAATCTAGCACACTAATAGCCTGTCACAAGATAAATCCAGGTCCAAAAGCCAACGCTGTAATATGCAAAAAAGAAATTTATTTGATCACTTAGGACCAACCGGACCAACAGGCAAAACAAAACAAAAGGCAAAGCGCATACGTGCCCCAGTGCTTCGACTCACTAATGAGTCTTCATCAGGGCATCATGCCTGTCCATGTTACATAATGTGGAATATACAACAGAAATGCTAACATCAAATCGCAACCACCAAAAAATACAGGCACTGTTTACCTGCTGGGACAAAGAATACACCAAACCACTTCCTGACTTCTTTTCAACATGGAAAACACAATAGACTGACTGCATTTTTAAAGGGTGAAAAGTTAGGCTACAAAAAAAAAAAAATGGAGACCTTAGCTTCTCTGTGTTATTGCCAGTGTCCACAAACTACTGTGTTTCTGCATGTGTGTGCAAATGTGTACATGTGTATCTATGGTGAATGTGGAGAGTGTGTTTGGTGAAAGGATGGTAGAGGGGTGAGGTTATCGTTATATGGATACTATTTGTCTTTTGGATGCCCTGGTTGGTAACTCTGGACACTGGTTAGGGGGTGAAGAAAGAGGTGTGTATGTGGGGGTGGGGGAGGTGGGAAGGGGTCTGAGATTGTTTATATTAATGTTATTTCAAGTATGAATAGTCATTAGAGAAGTGTGTGTGCATGTGTGTGTGGTGGCTGCTTATCAGAGAACTACTGTATGTACATCCTTGCTATCGGTCTTAGTATGCATGGGATAGGCAAGAGGCTGTGTTAGTGGAAATGAAGAAGAGGGAGGGAGGAAGAAGAGCCAAAGATCGATTAGGATCTGCAGTAATAATGTACAGTAGGTAGGGAAAAATGGGCAGACTGGGTGGGCCAAGTGGTCATTATTTGCTGTCAGATTCCATGTTTCTGTGTACTGTAGTAAAAAATGGTAATGTAGTGGCTGGGGTGTGTGTTGGTCAATGTCAGTATTTAGGAAGAACTTTTTGACAAGTATGAAGATGTGACATATTCAATGAAAAGGGACAAGAAATGGTAAGAAAAAATGTTTGTACAGGTGATAAACCACAATACGGCACTCAGATGTTTCACAGTTGACCATATCCACATAATTTGAAAAAGAAGAGAGAAATATGATAACATGCTGGCATGCCATTCTTGAAAGATATGCAGTGAGGACCTGTATGATACATTACCTGTCTACACAAGAGCAGCTTGACCTCCGGTAACCTCATGAGTGGTGTGTGTCACTCATAACCTTACTGGAAGTTATACTGCACTTGTGTAGATAAATAATGTATCACACAGGTTTGCATTATATATCCTGTTTATACAACAGCCTGGTGTTTTTTGAAAGTAGGGGTGAGGCATGATTGACAGGTAGTGTTTAGTGATACAGTTTATTACAAATTTGTGGAGGTAACATGTTTTATGGCATTGAATTTGAGTCCACGCATATTGTATAAACAGGGTGGTATACCATCATAAAGGCGACTGCAATTGAGCGACTCAAATATGAACAACTCAGTTACAGCACCTGTTATGTAGACTACCTACATCAACTACAAAGAACACCCCTCCCCCCTCAGCTAGTGATCAAACAGATGCTCAGCAGGTTAGTAGTTCATTTGTATCACCAGCTAAGGAAAAAGATCTGGTTCCCCATACAACATGCAGGGGAACAGCCAGACCTTGCCCCACAACTAATGCACCAAAATTTGGCCAGTGGAAAATCATGTACACAAATGCCCGCTGTCTGGGAAACAATATCCCTGACCTGGAGGCAACAATGACAGAGGCTAAACTGGACATAGTAGCCCTTATTGAGACATATTTCACCAGTAACCAGACTTGGGAGACTTCAGTACCCGGCCATGTACTGTTCAGAAGAGGCTGCGGTGCAAAAAGGGAGGGGAGTGGCCCTGTATGTCAATGAAAATATCAAAGCTACAGAAATTCAGAATACACATAAGGAGTCAGAAGATCTGTGAGTCACCCTGGAAACAGGAAATGGGACAGCCATACGAACTGGCATTGCCTCCAGGCCTCCAGACCCAGGGGAGGACATAGACACATTATAGTTAACAGATATACAAAACATGACAGCTAAAGGGGAGGTTCTGATAATGGGAGACTTCAACATGCCAGATACAGATTGGACAATACCAGCAGGAGCATCCGCCAGAACTAGACTCTGTAATGCGAAGTCCCTACACCCTAATTGGCATCCCATTGTACACCATAGACAAACCTTATGTTACACATAGTATGCATATGCTATACTAATATATAAGGCACAGACACACCTACCATATAAGAGCAAGTGTCAGGATATATAATGATTGTAATACACTCTACTTTCACTATGCATAGAAACTGCACATTGGAAGCCAAGACATTCTTGTCTTTGTTATTTTATGTTAGAAAATGGGGTTTTTCCTTGCTGTCATCTGATTAGCCAGTACCCATAAGAAAGGGGTACATTAACTTTCAATAGATGACCAGCAAGGAAAAACTCCCAGCCACCTGACCAAAATACCAGCTGTGATATCAAAGTGCCGCACCGTCACTTCATTCAAACCTGGTGAGGCGAGGGAAAATCAGCTGTCACCTCAAAAATGTCCGATCACTATCCAGTCAATTTTGACCTCCTAAACATCCTAAAAAGAAACAGAGTACTCACCGAGGATGAGGAATGTGAACTGGAGCCGAAAATAAGCCAACCTGACAAAAAAAAAAGCAAAAGTAAGTGACCGTTTCTTAGCGCTAAGTGACAAACAGCTAGACAGCATAGAAAATGAATGGCAAGAGCAAAATACAGTAAAAAATACAAAGTGAGCTATATCAGTTTTCGAAGTGTGAGCAAACCATAACAAAATAACAATCGAGTGGCAAACAATACATTTTGAAACCCTCAATGAATACCTCAGGCGCTTCTACGCCGAGGTCCGTACCACAAGCAGCTCTGAGTACTCCGTGGCCGGCTACTGTGCTCTCCGAGCAGGCATAAACCACCACTTAGGCACCAGGTACATTAGAAGGCCCATAAGCATCATCGGAGACCCAGTGTTTAAATCATCTAACAATGTCCTGCAAGCTATATTAAAACTGCTACGGAAACAGCAGAAAGATACCTCCACACACTACCCTGCAATTACAGAAGCCGACCTCCAAAAGTTACGTACCAGTTCAGCCCTAGATCCTGAAACTGCGCCTGGGCTAGTAAAAAAAGTGTGGTTTGACGTACAACTACACATGGCCAGGCGCGGCAGGGAAGGACTGAGAGAGTTAACCAGAGACAGTTTTGTACTAAAACAAGACAAAGCAGGCAATCGTTACATCAGCTTAAGCCACAATCAGGAAACCAAGAATCATAAAACCCCTCAGGAAATCAATAAGGAAAACACCAGAGGTTTCATCTTCAAGCAGAGAAACAGCCCACTCTGCCCTGTCACCTCATTCCTAAAATACCTCGAAAAGTGCCAACCTGATGTCACAAGATTCTACCTCCACCTGAAACGCCTACCACAAGAAAAGCTCAACCATCTAATGTATTGGTACAGCAAAGAAGTAATGGGCAAAAATTACTTGGGATCCTTGATGCCAAAATTAAATGAAGAAGCAAACCTATCTCAGAGCTATACTAACCATAGTATATGTGCCACAGCAGTGCAGCTCCTCTCACAAGCAGGACTCAGCACGAAGGAAATTGTCGCACTTATAGGCCACCGATCTGAGCAAAGTCTCACAACGTACTGGGCACCATCCACATCAGACCGAAAAATGTGGAGCTCTATATTAAGTGCAGCAAATGGAAATCATGAGCAAGACTCCTCAAGTGAAGCACCAGAACAGGAGAGTAATCACCAGCCAAACCAGACCAGTTGCAGCAGCCTGCCACCTACAGGCAGTTCATCGCTAGGAACAAGCAATGTTTTCCAGCCCTCCAACTGCACGTTTAACAGCCCAATCCAGTTCATCACCTACCAAAAATGAATGAAAGTCTCACCAATTTCTTGTTTTCTCCACACCCTAAAATTAAAAGTAAAAAACAAACGTGGTTCACCAGCGTTTATGTTTATTTGAAGTGTCCCAAAAGGGACTATTTTTTTCTTTAATACAGTTTTACTCATTAAATTAAAAAAAATAAAAAGTATTTATAGTTCACACTGCAAACCTTGACTCTGTTTATTTATTTTGTAAAGAACCCCATGTTCAAAGCGCAATAATGCCCTCCAGGGTGGGCGGTATGGGCAATAACGGACCTCCCAGAGGTTATAAGGCCCTCCGCCTGTGGCGTCTGGCCTCATTACACCCCTGGGTGGTCCAGTATTGCCCACTACTGCCCACTCTGTGGGGCATTATTGCTTGCATATTTCATAGTCTGCACCACCACCCTTTCATGTTACGTATAATTACACTACATCCTGTGTTTTTCACATACTATGTATACTTTTATTGTTCTCAGAGATAGTTGACTTAGCGAATACTGTATAATGTTATCTACACTGTGGAGCCATCTTACTTTTAGCCAATAGGGCCTACTGGATGTAATTAAGAATGTTTCTATCTATTGGTAGTCATGGCAGTTATCATAGTATATAATACAACGTACAGTACAACGCTTTCTCCTTGGAGACTGTCTTCATTCCTTGGGGTACAGGGGAACTCTAAGTGCTAGCTCCTAGTGTCTTATGGTAAGAACTGCTTAGGGCTACTGTGATATCCTTTTGTAGTAATAAACACATTTATTACTGATATGCAACTTGTTTGTGATTCTTTTGCATCTCTAATTATTGTCAAGAACCTGATCAGGGTTAGACACCCTAACAAATTGCCTACCATGTGCAGAAAATTTAGATGGTGCAAAGTTTCAATTGTTTCCTGAAAAATTTCCCTTCCTACAGGTATAGTAGGTGTGCACACCCACATCACCTCTCCTGTTACTTTTACCTCCATAGCAACTTGTAAAGTCTGGCTGCTTACTGGGCATGGTCAGTGCTGACTCACAGTGCCCAATGGCAGTTTTGAATTACAAGACTACACAAGTTCAGTAGCCCTCCCGTCTGCTGGTCTTGCCTGTCATGGATCGATACACAACACGGCTGTCTCTTACAGGTCCTGATTTTGAGCTTCCCCATTGATCATTACCAATATTATAATGGCCACAATGTCTAACATATGTGCAGATTTGAGACTCAATGTCTCTAACTTTCTTACCTCCCATGGAGGATGGACTGACTTCATGCTGGATGCAAGTCAATCTGAAAATGCTGTGCTGGGGATTTCAACCCAGCACTCCGAGGCAAGACAAACAGCCAAAAAGTATGAGGCTAAAGGGCTGTCAGTCGTGGCTCTCTAAGCTGCTTTAGAAGACTCCTAATCAAGGTTTTGCTCCCTTGAAGTGTAATTCTTGTCTCGTAAGAGAGAAATGGGATTTCAGGCTACTGAATGTTTGAGAAAAGAGCAAGAACTTGAAACAGAATTTCAGTCCTTGCAAAATGAGAAAGAGACTATTTTGCACTGTTCTGGTGAAAGCAATCAGCAAGAAATATGTATGTTGAGAGAGGAATGTGAAAGGTTGAAACAGTATAAGATACAGGTGTTATAAATACCAGAAGTACTACCTGTGAGAGGCAAGGGAGGCAAGGGAGGCAAGGGAGAGCATAGGAGTGCATGCACCAGGAACTTTAACTCATGGTTGAAGAACTGGTGCTGTGAGGAAGGGTTTGGATTCATTGGTGACTGGGGACCCACCTGGAGGGATGGAGGTTTGTTCAAGCCTGACGCCTGCATCCATCCTGGAGAGAATCCAAGCACTCAATGATAAGTTTAAATGCTACATTGACAAGCATTTAAACTAGCAAAGGGGGTGGCAGGCCAGCAAGGAGGGTACCTACTTGCTCACCCCCACAGCTAGCAGTGGAACCAGTGAACCAGAGGTGGCTATCTCTGCAAAGCAGTGTGCAAAAGTTGAGATTAGTGCCCAAGAGGTGGATAAGCAGAAAGGGCAAAATTCAGCAGAAGGGAAGACAGCAAGGAGAACCAGGGATAAATGACAACCAAGGAAGGGGCTGAGTAGAACAGTGAAGCAGTCTAGGGAGGTCAAATCATGGAAAGCCATGTGTGCAAATGCCAGGAGCCTTAGCAACAAGATGGAAGATCTGGAGGCTGTCATGGTACAGTCAGACCTGGATATTGTGGCCATCACTGAAACCTGGTGTAATGATACCCATGACTGGGAGATGGCCATACCTGGCTACAACATATTCAGAAGAGACAGAGCAGGCAGGAAGGGAGGAGGAGTGGCACTGTATGTGAAAAATGACATAAGGGCCACAGAGATCCAGGAGGAACAAAATGGGGGAGAGATACTGTGGGTTAAGCTGGAAAGGAAAATGGGGACAGCCATCCACACAGGTGTGGTCTATAGACCATCAGCCCAGGAGGAAGAAACAGAGAGCTGATGCTAGCCATCCAAAGGATGGCAGACAAGGGTGAGCTAGTACTGGTTGGAGACTTCAATATTCCAGATGTGGACTGGAGCATCCCAGCAGCAGCATCAACTAGGAGCAGATTTATCCTGGACTCCCTTCAGGGTGCCTTCCTCAAGCAACTGGTCATGGAACCAACTCGGCAGAAGGCAATACTGGACCTTGTGCTCACAAACAGGGACAGTGTGATGGGGGTAACAGTGGGGAGCACCTGGGTAACAGTGACCACCAGTCATTGTGGTTTGAAATCACAGAAAGAGCAGAACCAAACCACACAAAAACACGTATCCTGGATTTTAGGGGGGCAGACTTTGGGAAAATGGGGAGATACTTAAAAGAGGCATTAAGGGGAATGGGACAGGAATCAGGGGTTGAGGAACAGTGGGCAGTATTTAAAATGGGGTTTACAAGAACAACAGAATTATGCATTAAGCAGGTTAGCAAGAGGAAAAGGAAGAGAAGACCATTATGGTTTTCCAAAGAGGTAGCAAAGAAAGTGAAAGCCAAAAAGATTGCATTCAGGCAATACAAAAAGACACAGGCAGAAGGGGATAGGGAGAAGTACCAGGAGAAGCAAAGGGAGGCAGGGAGGTCAGTAAGGGAAGCCAAAGCTCAGACAGAAGAACACATTGCAAAAATCAGTGGGTAGAGGGACAAAACCTTTTACAGGTACATAAGTGAAAAAGAAAGACAAAGGAGGATAGTGAGACTGAAGGGGAGGATGGGAGCCGCGTGGAGGATGACAACAGTAAAGCTGACATATTGAACAGGTATTTCTGCTCAGTCTTTACTGAGGAAGAGGGGTAATGGGTCTGAAGGAGTACAAGGGTGAGAATGGTGCAGAAATGGACACAAGTCCCTTTACACGAGAAAGGGTCCTGAAGGAACTGGAAGTAATAAGAGTTGATAAAGCAATGGGCTAGACGGGTGCACCCCAGGGTCCTTAAAGAACTAAGAGAGGTGGTGGCTGAACCTCTGGCTATCCTGTTTAGCCGATCACTGGAAACAGGGAGGTACCCAAAGACTGGAGGACAGCAGATGTAGTCCCTTATACAAAAGTGGGAACAAAGAGGAAGCAGGGAACTACAGACCAGTCAGCCTCACCTCGGTAGTGGGAAGATCATGGAAGCACTACTGAAGGAGAGATTGGTGGAACATCTGGTTGTCAATGGACTACAGGACCCAAGGCAGCATGGTTTCACCAGGGGAGGTCATGTCAGACCAACCTCACTGAATTTTTGACTGGGTGACTAGGAGGTGGATCAGGAGGCAGTTGACATGGCCTATCTGGACTCAGCAAGGCCTTTGACATTGTGCCACATAGAAGACTATTACACAAACTGGGGAATATGGGTGTGGCAGGACAGTAGTGTGGTGGGCAGGTAACTGGCTGGGTGGCAGGACACAGAGGGTGGTGGTAAATGGCTGTCACTCCACAGAGGGAAGAGTGACCAGTGGGGTACCACAGGGATCAGTGCTGGGACCGGTCCTATTCAACATTTTCATCAGTGACATTGCGCAGGATCTAGAAGGCAGAATTTCACTGTTCGCTGATGACACAAAGCTCTGTAACAGAGTAGACACACCAGAGGGTGTAGACAGAATGAGAAGCGACCTGCAGAAACTTGAAGAATGGTCAAGGGTTTGGCAGTTGAAATTCAATGCAAAGAAGTGCAAGATATTGCATATGGGGCACAAAAACCCTGGCACAATATATCAGTTGGGGGTGAGGATATAGCATGCACCAAGCAGGAAAGGGATCTTGGGGTTGTCATCTCTGATGACCTCAAGGTGAGAAACAGTGTGACAAGGCATCAGGTAAAGCAAATAGGATGCTGGGATGTATAGGCAGGGCATCACCAGCAGGAAAAGGAGGTCATAATTCCGCTATACAAGACACTAGTGAGGCCCCACCTGGAGTACAGTGCACAGTTCTGGAGACCATACCTATGTAAGGACATAGACAGGGTAGAGAAGGTTCAGAGGAGGGCAACAAAGATGGTGCATGGATTGCATCACAAGTCCTATGAAGACAGGTTGAAGGAACTGAACATGTACTCCCTGGAGGAGAGGAGGGAGAGAGGGGATATGATAGAGACATACAAGTATCTTACAGGGAGGAACAGGTGCAGGAAAGCACTATTTTAAGTGAAAAAGGTGTTCCAGGACTAGAGGGCATGGGATGAAGTTGGAGGGAGGACGATTCAGAGGAAACATGAGAAAGAATTTCTTCACAGAACGGTGGTGGACAAGTGGAACACCCTGCCAGAGGAAGTGGTGGGGGCTGAAACAATCACGGGATTTAAGAATGCATGGGATAGACATAAAGGAATTCTAGAGGTCAGGGGTAAGGGGCAACAGACTTCTAGGAAAACAAACTGAACTTACAAGCTCAAATGGGCAGACTGGGTGGGCCATAGGCCCTTATCTGCCGACACTGTCTATGTATCTATGTAAATAAATGATTTGTTAAGTAACACTCACAATCAACTGCATGAGGACTTGGACAGACTCCAAGATGACTTGAATCAGGTACGTGATGAGTTGGATAGGGAACATAGGAACAATTGCGAATTGAGTGCTATGTATAGAGTGATACCGAAACAGGTTACAAAAGGTGTGGAACAGAACACTGCAAAAGTTAGTCATGATGAATGTAAAGACAAGATGGTGAAACTGCACCATCAGCGAGAGGTTTTGACTGGTCACGTTAAGGCAATGGGTGGCTATGCCCCCATCGACCTCATGTCATCTGGAAAGGATGAGTCAGATGATGGCATCTCCCAATACAACACCCAATCACACCCCTACTATGGTCCAGTAACCCCATCCTGCCACTCACAAAATGGAGGGTCCCCTCACTATGACAGCACATCCCTATGTCATCAACGTGATGATGATTATCATGTGTGATGCCAATATGGAGACACACATGATGGGGGGAGCTTGGGTCTACCATTGCCCTCTTAAGGCCCACTAACAGACACCCCTGTGGCAGTTATTTCAGTAGATGACAGGGAAGAGATTGAGAAAATGACTGAAAGTGTTTTGCATGATTCAGATTTACCTGAGAAAAGCAAATGAACCCTGTGGACGCAGATTAAACAACTGTTGAAGGAGACCGCTACTTAGGTGTCTGTGGTATGGACTATGGCTGACACTGCAGTGAAAGCCACCCTCCGAGGTGCATGAGATAGCCTTCCTCCCCCAGATCATCCTAGTAATCCACTTCAGATGTCCGACTCTGTTCAGCAGATCACTGAGAGCATAGGCGGCATGAGTCCCACTGACAACTTCAGCTGTCATGTGGAGAAAGTATGTTCCAAATGTGAAATCCTTAGCTTATCTGCAGACTACGAAGTACAGATCCTCCAACAGACTATTGATTCCAGCCTATGGGTGAAACTCCCAGAAGTATCCCACCAGGATAACCAAGCTACTTTCAACCAAATCACAGATGAGCTCACAGCCACACACAGCCCAGGTGTGGTTGGGGTAGTGCTAGCATACCCTGTAAAACAAAATGCAAAAGAAAGCCCCACGGCTTTCCATCAGAAGCTATGGATGGCCTGCCACACAAGTAAAAACCTTGCAGGAGAGGCCACAGATATGGACCTCATAGAATACAAAAATTTGTTCCTTTAGAACATGCTCCCAGCTGTCTATGAGAAAGTGGAACCAACCATTTTCCCCACCATGGACAATTTTGCTGAACAGAGTGGGTTTACCAGCTCTATACCCATGATCTCAGCTCTGGTTCAAAAAAGGTGGCCATGGTACAATTTGCAGATGAGCCCACAACCCATTACACCATGGAGGGGAAGGCCCATGAGAAGAAGCATGCACCTTTGGACAACAGACAGCATAATCAGTCCAGGGGTGGGAACTGGGACTACAACAAAAACAAATGCAATTGGAATTCTGATTCCAATCAGGGCAATTGAAACACTTGATCAGGCCCCTCATACAGAGATAGATCACAGAGGAGAACAAAAACCTCAGAAACCTCCTTGGACAGGTCCTCTCTGTAGCAGATGCAGTCTTGGCAAGGACCCCCACAGCTATAGGCCCAGGAAAACAGGCCTTAAAAAGCCATGGGGAGTCTGGAACCACAGTGCACCAGGCCGCAGCAGGCCTGAACCCTGACACCACTCCCTACAAATCAGCCATCCAACACAGAGATGATGTCCAGTGAGAACAGGCCAAACTGCTCTTCCAGGAGTACCCTGCTGCTGGCACCATGGATTGACAACTACAGGCCCCAGTCCATTTTGTAAACAAGCTGGTATTGAACACAAATGGAAGGCCTTGCACCAAGACCATGGTTGGGGGCTGCCTACTGACAATGCTATTGGATACAGGCACAGCTGTGTCTGTATTACAGGATGATGATCTGGCAAACTCTCCCTGGTCTACTGGATGGTGGCCCAACACCTCCGGCATGGATGACACAAAGCTATCTACATATCATTCCATGGTCTTATCAGTGATGATAAGTAATCTGAAGGCACACCACACCTTTCAGCTTATGGTACTACAGGATCACCAGACTTGGTCTGGCAGAGGTTGTTTGAGCTTCTGTTGCAGAGAAGTTTCTAGGGCAGGAGGTAAGGACTTAGTTGCTGGTAAACCTTTAAACTCCTTTTGAGTCTGTTGCCTTTAGGGCAGTAGTGCTGAATTGTTTAATACAGTGTGTTTTTTGTGTCTGGTATCTACAGGGGGAGCTGGAGATCCATTTATTTTTTCAACAGACATTGTAGCTTTCTAGAAAGTTCTTCCTTATAGCCTCAGCTTGGATCAATTTACAGCTGATTGTGGCTTAAATACCAAGGGCTGCTCTCACACAGCAATAGTGCAGAAGCAGACTTGGTCTGGCAGAGGTAGTTTGAATTTCTATTGCTGAGCAGTTTCTAGGGGCAGAAGGTAAGGATTTAGTCACAAGTAAACCTTTAAACTCCTTTTGAGTCTGTTGCCTTTAGGGCAGTAGGACTTTACTAGCTGCAAAGTTTAGTGCATAGTGGGGGAATGGTGCTTATGGTCCAACCAGGGGCCTCAGCTATCTGATTGTTTCTGGAAGGCACTGGCTAGTCTCATCCCCTTTCCCTCACCCCACCCCTCCAGGTCTGTGATTTCGTTTATACCAGGGGTAATGACATCATTTCACCAGAAGGGCAAAGGACATGCACCTGTCATAGCAGAAGCAGACATCCAGAAAAGGAACAGCAGCGAATGAAGAGATGAATTATATCTCAGTGGAAGGGAAGTAACTACAAAACAAGGAGCTTTCATTCTTACCTGTTTGCATTATCATTTGCATTGTGGAAAGGAGGGGTAGGAGTTTGAAAAAGGCTGTGCAACAGTTGCTTAAAGTCTCTTTTTGGGTGTGGACAGGAGCGATAGGAACGTAAAAAGCAGTTTCTCAATCAATCTAGAAGTGTACGACAAAGGGGGTAAGGGAAATTCAGAAAAGGAGAATAATGTTTTGCACTGATAGAGATGGGAGAGGGGAGACTTGGGGGAGTATTTGGCATCCTTCATCTGGAAGGGTGGGGGGCACTGGTGGGCAACAAGAGCAATGGGTAGGGTGGTAGATTGCAAAAACTTCAGTGCCCCAGTCTTTCTAAAAATTACCTGGAGGGTGGGGGATGCTTAGTTTGCAACCGCATAGTGAAACTTAGAAAGGAGATTGAGGATCTACAGGAGGAACTAAGACAGGCAAGGCAGACTGGAGGAGGCTATACCCCAATACTGGAGGGAGGGAAGAAGGAGGAAGGGGAGATGAAGGAGGGCAATTTGAGCCAACAGCGGTGAGGATAGGGTCAGAAGAAGGGAAGCACAGACAGAGGGGCCCTGGCCAAGAAGAACGGGGTCAAGGGAAACCAGGTCAGGAGACATAAGACAAACAGAAGAAGAAGATAGGGACTTGTTACAGGAGGAGAAGTGGCAACAGTCATGGAGTGGAAAGGAGGGAACAGGTTACTATGAGGAGAGAGAAAGTAGTCAGTGGTGAAGGGTCTTCAGAAAATTGTTCTGCAGTACTTGAGGGGAAGGAGGAGGAGGTAGGTGATGAAATTGGAGGAGCAACTGGGGAAATGACTGGACCAAACTGGAGCAGTGGGAAGTTCTGCTTGGAAAATTACAACAGAGGCAGAAGGGGAAATACTGTGCAGGAGGAAGAAGAGGAGCCAGGACTGAGAGATGGAGAGGAATGGAAGCATACAGGAAGTAAGAAGGGTGGAACCTTAGTGCTGAGGGACTCAATGTTAAGAGGAGTCAGTTGGAGTAGCAAAGGGCAGAGACAAAGTCACATTTGGGTGGAGTCCCTGCCAGGAATGACAGCAGAAAGGGTGGGACAATCTGTTCTTAAATATGCTAGAAGGGGTAGGGGCAAGCCTCATTTGATTAAACATCTGGAGATGAATGACCTGGTTGACAAGATGGTAGATATAGTCCAGAGGAGGTTTGAAGAACTTGAACAATGATGTGAGGGGGCAGGAAGATCAGTAACATTTTCAGAGATACTCCCAGTGCCCAAGGCAAGCACAACAAGAAAGCTGAGAATATAGGAATTTAATGGATGGCTAAGAACCTGGTGTTATGCTAAAGGGTATGAGGTGGGGTGGGACCAGGGAGGACAGTAGTCTCTATGCCAAAGACAGACTTCACTTGAGTGAGGAGAGAAAGAAAGTGTTGAAACCGAGGATAGCAGAGTACATAGAGGAAGTTGGGAATTTAAACTAGGAGTGGGGGCTGGCAAGTGAACAAGAGACGTGGAGAGACCACAGGTTGGGAAGCCACATGAGCTAACCCCCCATAACAGTGACAAAAGACAAAGGGCAAGTACTATTGATGATGCTAGTAAAGAAGGGCAGGATGGGAGGGGGAGGAAGGGGTGGAAAGTAGTCACACTTAATGCTAGGAGCCTTGGAAGGAAAACTGCAGACTTACAGGTGCTTATGGCAGAGGGAGAGGTGGACATTGCAGCCATCACAGAAACATGGGCAACCCAATACAATGACTAGGACTTGTCTGTACCAGGGTACAGGTTATTTTGTAGGGATAGGGTGATTGGGAAAGGGGGGGTGGCACTATATGTAAGGGAAGGACTGAAGTGTGTAAGTTAGGAAGGGGAGGAGGGTAACACAGAGACACTTTGGATGCAATTCCAGGATTCCAAGAATAGGAGTCTCAGAATGGGAGTGGTGTACAGGCCACCCTCTCAGGCAGAGGAGTTAGACAGTGAACTAGCAGTACAGATCAGAAGGATCTGCATGAGGGTTAGTGTGGTGATTGTGGGGGGCTATAACATGCCAAAAGTGGACTGGAGTACCCCAATAACCAGCAATAGAAGGGAGCATGTACTGCTGGATGCCTTCCAGGACAGCTTCCTGATGTAAATGGTCAATGAACCAACTAGGTTAGGGAATACCTTTGACCTTGTGCTGGAAAATGGGGAGTTTGTGTGGGAACTTAGGGTGGAAGAACAACTGTCAGGGAATGACCACCACTCTGTATGACTCACATTGGATATGGGCAAGGAAGGAGTGGAATCTGGAACAAGGGTGCTGGACTTCAGGTGGGCCAACTTTGGGAGGATGGGGAAAGTGGTAAAATGGTACCTGGCCAAAATTCAGTCTAGCATGGACACTAACCAGAGGTGGGAGCTCATAAAGCTGAGGATAGCGGAGGCAACCAGAACCTGCAGCAAGGCCCAGAGCAAGAAGGCTAGGGCTAAGAAACTTAGCTAGGTGAGTAAGGAAGTCACAGAAAAGGTAAGGAGGAAAAGAGCTGCCTTCAAGAGGTACAAGAAAATGGAGGGGAAGGACAGGGAGGAGTACCTGAAGGAATCTAAGGAGGTGACATGGGCAGTAAGGGGAACCAAGGCATCTACAGAGCTTAGGCTGGCACAAGGCATTAAGAATAGTTAGAAGGACTTCTTTTGGTACATCAGGGAGAAAAAGAACTGTAAGGACCACATAGTGAGGAATGGGAAGGGGGTTGGGTGGAAGCAGGGGCGATAAGGCAGAAGAGCTAAATGATTGCTTCTGCTCGGTATTTACTAAGGAGAAGGGGGTTGATACCCAAGGGGGGAGGAATGGTAGACACAGGGGGGAGGGGGTGACAGATGGGGAAATCATGGAGGGCAGAGTTCTGGAGGGTTTGAGGGCACTGAGGGTGGGCAAGGTGCCAGGCCCAGATGGCAACCACCCCAGGGTACTGAAGGAACTGGTAGAGGTCCTTGAGGGACCTTTGGCAGACCTATTTAATGCATCACTACACTCGGGGTGTATACCTCAGGATTGGAGTATGGCTCATGTGGTGCCCCTCCACAAGAGTGGCCCCAAAGATGAACTGGGTAACTACAGACAAGTGAGCCTCACATCCATCATGGGTACGCTGATGAAGACTATCCTGAAGGAGAGGCTGGTGGTCCTCCTGGAGACCAAAGGACTACAGGACAGCAGACAGCATGGCTTCATACATGGCATATTCTGCCAAACCAACCTGATGGAGTTCTATGAATGGGTAACTAAGCAATTGGGCAGGGGCCATGCAGTGGATGTCCTGTATCTGGACTTCAGTAAGGCATTTGACTCGGTGCCACATGGGAGGCTGGGAAGTAAGTTAGAAGGCACAGAGGCAGGTGCAAAGCTGGTGAGATGGCTAGGGAACTGGCTTCAGGGAAGGTAACAGAGGATGGTGGTGGGTGGGGCTCTCTCATCCCCAAGGGTAGTGATGAGCAGTGTTCCACAGGGCTTTGTGTTGGGACCAGTGTTGTTTGGGATATTCATTGCAGACATATCATTGGACATCAAGAGCAAGATCAGTCTGTTTGCTGATGACACCAAGATGGGAGCAGTCGTAGATGACCTAGGGGGATGGTAGGGGTTGCAGGATGATCTGGAAAAGCTGGAAACCTGGTCAGACACCTGGCAACTGGGGTTTAATGCCAAAAAGTGCAACATGCTGCATTTTGGGGTGAAGAGCCCAAGGAGGAGTTACCAGCTGGGGGGTGTGCAGCTAGCCGAGACAGAGGAGGAGAAGGATCTGTGGGGTGCTCATTACAGGGTCAATGAATAACTCTGCACAATGTAGGAAGGCAGCTGCAAAGGCCAAAAACATGCTGGGTTGCATTGCAAGGGGTATCTCCTCGAGAAGAGGGAGTGATTCTGCCACTCTATAGCTCATTAATTAAACCACATCTGGAGTACAGCGTGCAGTACTGGTGCCCGTGTCTGAAGAGGGACATTGAGTTACTGAAGGGTGTGTAGTGCAGGGTGACAAAGATGATCAAGGGGCTGGGGGACTTGCCATATGAGAGGAGGGTCAGGGAGCTGAACATGTACTCACTAGAGGAGAGGAGGAACAGGGGGACGTGATTGAAAACTTTAAGTACATGAAAGGAATAAACAAGACAGGTACAGAGGGGCTGTTCAAAGTAAGGGAAGGGAGGGACAACTGGGGCCATGATATGAGGCTGGAGGAAGGAAGGTTCAGGAGGGAGGTGAGGAGACACTTTTTTACAGAGAGGGTGGTAGCTGGGTGGAATGCATTACTGGCAGAAGTGGTATCCAGTAGAACAGTGGGACAGGGCAAGGGGGAAGGTCAATGGAGGGGAAGGGTGGGAGGAAGGGGCAGCTGCAAAATAAGGGGCGCTAGCTGCACATTTGAGCAGACTTGATAGACCTCTAGGCCTTTATCTGCTGGCAAATTTCATATGTTCGTAGTTGTATGTTTGTATCCCAGCATCATGGAAATTAATTTTCTCATACCACACAGCTATGTGGTGGACCTGGCTAACATGCTATTGATGCAAATCAGAGGACAATATCATACTGTCATGATTTTGGAGTCACACATGGTTGCAGCTATAACCATTAATGACAAGGAATATGATGTCATTGCTCTATTCCAGAACCTCAAGTTCTTCAAAAGACTCCTCCCCAATCTGCAGAAACATTTGGATGCATTTGCACAAACACGCATGGCTGTGGTAGGATGCACAGTCATCAAAATTCCAGGCCCAGCCCATGAAAGGCAAATACAATACCCTTTTGCTGCTGAGGCCTTGCCATCCCTTAGAAAAATCGTTCAGTCGCTCCTCAAACAAGGTGTGATCAGGACTTGTACCTCTACTGTCAATTCACCCACTTGGCCTGTGAAAAAACCCACATGAACTTGGAGACTTACACTTGATTACAGGATGCTTAACCAAGTTACTCCTAGTTACTGTCCTACAGTAGTATTGGCACCTGATGTGCTCAAATTGCTGACCCCTGACCATCAGAGGTTTAGTGCTCTTGACATCTCCAATGGCTTCTGGTCACTGCCACTGGCACTCAAGAGCCAGTACAAAATTGACTTCACCGTTGAAGGAAGACAATACACATGGACCTGTTTGCCCCAGGGGTTTCACAATAGCTCCTCCCTTTTCCATCTACATGATTGAAGCCCTGCAGGGTTTCTCTACTCCACAGTATATCCTGCAGTATGTGGATGACTTATTGCTGGCAACTGCCATTAAAGAACAACACTTTGAGCTCTTGGATGAACTACTGATGCTCCTACAGAGGGCAGGCCTCAAATGCAACCCTGCAAAGGCACAATTTTGCCAAACAGAAGTTATCTTCCTTGGCGTGTGCATAATAGACAAAGGCAGAAGCCCATCCTGAAAAAAGATTCAAGGTCTACAAGATTTGCCACTCCCCACCAGTGTGGCAACACTCAGATGTTTCCTGGGACTTTATTTGTGATTTTGCTCAAAAGGAGACTTTCTGTATGAACTCCTGAAAAAGAACATCCCCTGGACCTGGGGCCCTATCCATACCCAGGCTGTGACATCACTGAAGAAGGCCTTGGCCTCTGCTCCAGCCTTAGTAAACCCAAATCCAGCATAGCCCTTCCGTTTGGAATCAGCTACCTCAGACATTGCCAGTTCTGCAGTCCTAGCTCAGAAGATCAATGGTATTTTGCTTATGCATCCCAAATGTTGTCACAGTAGAACAGAAGTACAGCCTTTGTGAAAAGAATCTTCTGTCCACCTATTGGGCTGTCAAACATTTCTTGTATATCATTGGATACTTACCTATCATTATCAACACCAACCACATCCCCACAACCTCCTTACTATCACATAGAGTGAAGAATGGATAAGTATCCAACACCAGACTGACTCACTGGTCACTTCTTCTCAAGGACCATGATATACAGGTCCACCCTGTCAAAATGCCTTCCATTCTGGCCAATGGGCTCCTTTTTAAAGAGCACCGCATGACTGTACACTGCAACCACCTGACTTCCCTTTTCCCAGGCCCATTCCTCCTTGCTACTCCAAATATCCTAAAAAGACACTTCCTTGTGTCATGTCTTCACAGATGGCTCAGCCTCGTATTATCAAGGAGAACAGGTAGCTAGACTTGGAGTACTCATCGTATACCCTAATGGTAACACTGTTGGAATATTCAAACATTGTAGTGTGACATCATCACAGTATGCAGAACTGGCATCTGTGGCAAGTGCCCTCGAGTTCATACAACATGGCACAGAGGACACCATCATCTTTGCATACTCTAACTTGGTCTGCTGCTCCCTGACTGAATTTCTACCATTCTGGCAGGTCCTTTGCCTCTTCTGATGGCACCCCAGTGAAACATAAAGCACTTGGGATTTATAGTGACAAATTGGCCCAACTCTTTCAGCATAAACTTTACATCCACAAGGTTAAAGCACACTAAATCAGACCCCTACCATTCCCTCAATGACAAAGCAGATACTCTTGCAAAGAGTGTTCTTGGGGGGACACATGGATGATGGACCACCCAGATGCCCTAGCAGCTGTCCAAGTGGCAGCTACAGAAAGAAACCCGAACCATATGATCCATTAGACCTGTCAGCTGCACAGCATGAAGACCCCCAACTCAAAGATGTGTTCCATCTCCTTGACAAAGGAACTGAACAAGACTTACCTACCCATAGTCCATACAAGAGACATACAAGTAGGATACATATGTCATCAGATGACAAACTGATCTGTTAACAACCAGAGGACCTACCCTATAAATTGTGGGTGGTCCCTCAAGCACTGAGATCTGAATTTCTCCACCAGGTGCATGACACCCCTACTGGTGGACATCAAGGAGTTGAAAACTCACTCCAGAAACTCAGAACTGTTCGACTGTGGCCTGGCATCACCAAGGATTTCAGACACTATATTGACAACTGTCTGATCTGTGCACAAAATAACCCAATACCAATCAATCGTAATGCTAAGTTACTACCACAGAGACATTCAGGCCCTTGGCATGCCATACAGATTGACTTTATTGATCCCTTGACCTTACTAGCAGGAACAATAAGTATGCACTTGTAGTTACTGATTTCTTCTCCAAGTGGGTGGAAGCTCTTCCCACTAAAACGTGCACAGCAAAAGCTACTGCAAATCCCTGGTGCAACAGATTTTCTCCAGGTGGGGCCTACCTCTGAAGGTAGACTCTGACAAAGGAACCAGCTTTACAGGTGAGTTAATGAAAGAAGCACTTGCACTTCTAGGGCTACACCAGAAGTTTCACATACCTAACCACCCCCAATCTTCAGGTCAAGTAGAAAGAGCCAACAGATGGATTAAGCAAATGCTTTCCAGATTCATTGAGGACAATCCCAAAGACTGGAATTCCCTGCTGCCTTTACTCCTTATGGCAATCAGGGGTACTCCTTCAACCACCACCACCTAGCTGACACCCTTTGAGGTGATGACTGATAGAACTATGAGAATGCCTGAACATTTGCTGTCTGACCTGAACACCCCCACTGCAGACAAAGTGTCTGTAGACAAGTTTGTAGCCAAACTGAAAGAAGACATCATTAAGACCCATCTATATACTACACACCGCATGGCAAGGCCCAGCAACAATCCAAAATCCAGTTTGACAAACATGTACAAGAAGTGGATTGGCAAGTCAGAGATCAGGTAATGGTACTCAAATTTGCTCACCTTGCACACTCCTTTTCCAATAAATGGGAAGGGCCCTATCCCATTGTCAACAGGCTCAGTCCTGCAGTCTATCAAGTTAGGCTTTTGCAAAACAAGAAATTTGCTGACAAATGGTTGCATGCAAACCAACTAAAGCTATATTAAGAAGTATAATTACTTTTCCTAACCACATTGGGCAGAATTGTACTGACTGACCTTTTCTTTATCCTTACAGGTATTCCTGTAATATGACTATCTTGCATTTGATTCTCCTCTTCTTAGGAGCTATCCCCTGCACCCAAGGCATGGTAGATTGCATTCTTCCGCATCTAGGCCATCCTCTTCCTGCCACCCCAGATGCAGTACCAGTTATAGTCCCAAATAAATTGATTACTATCCAGGAAGGTAACGATGCCTACCCCTCCACCCCACCCACCCACTGAGCCCCACCACCCGCTCCCCCGTCAGCCAGCGGGCGGCGCACCACCAGCCTGCTGCCCCTCTGCTCACTGACTGACAGCTCAGTGGGGCTGCATCCCATTGGTTCAGAGCATGAGCCAATGGGTGTGCAATATTCTATACTAGTCAGTCAGATATGTGAATAGATTCATTCACATATCTGGACTGACTCATGCAGTATGGGCTGCACGCCCATTGGCTCATGCTCTAAACCAATGGGCATGCAGTCCTACTGAGCTGTCAGTCGGCAGGTGGCAGGGCAGCAGGTGGGTGGGGTGCTGCCACCTGCCGGCTGACAGAGGGAGTGGGGTGGTGGGGCTCAGTGGGTGGGTGGGGTGGGGTACACTAGATCACCAGGGATATTGGACTTGGGGGGGTGAATGCTGCCCATGATTGGGCTCAGCGAGGTCCACTGGTCCACCAGGGATATTTGACTTGGGGAGTGATTATTGACGCCCATGATTGGGGCATGGGGGGCCACCAGGTGCGGCAGGAACAAGTGATGGCCACCCACAGGTGGCAGCTTCTGTATTGCACCCTGCAATGCGGCAGCTCACCTGTGGGTGGTCCTTTTCTTGTGGTCTCAACTTTGTGCAGGCGAAGTAGGGTTGCGATATGACTCTGCACAGCCCGGCTGAATATCGGGCTGTGCAGGTTATGCATGGGCACACACCCCCACCTGTGCTTGCATACATTACTGATGCGCTCCGGCTCATCGGGATTTGTGTGGCACACTTGTTGGGTTGTGCATGGCACAACACTGTTGCGCCATGCGCAACCCTTTTGAATATCTGGGCCTATGTTTGTGATGTTTACTGTCTCATTACCACATTTTGATCCCAGTACAGCTATATTTGATAAACTTGCTACAGTACACTCCATTGGGCATCTTGAAGATGACATCTACAGAGAACGGATGGAACTGCCACCTCTATTGGTTTATCACCCGACCCTGGACATGTGGTTCTCATCACACATGAATTGCTGTGCCAGGAAGGGCTATCATTATTTGGTTGTTGTGACATTTTTGATGTTATAAAACATGTCTGTGGATATTTGCCAGACAGCATTGATTGGTCCTATACCTCGGGCCAAGACATTATTGCTAATGACATAGATACCCCTGAAGCATGATCAGAACCACCACCACTGGCGAACAGTGGACAAATCTACAAGGCATATACAGAAGAATTTCATCGGCTGACTACAGGACTATCAAATCAGTCTTACACCTGCCCAATCCAACTGCATAAATGGAGGTTACCAACTGTTAAAATGACTTATAATTCTGATGGGCAGTACTGCATTGTCACAAATCATTAATCTTTTACCAATGGACAAAAGGTTTTTGAAATAATAAATTCTAACTTTTGTTTGGTTCCTCATCTGTTATAGTACACATAGTGATTACTCCTGTTCCCATCAAGGAACCAGATGTTAATGACAGTGACCCTAAATATTTGCTTGCTCTATCTCAATATTTACCCTCAAATGTACACTTAATGTACACATAGACCCATTGACATTGATACTAAAATCACTCTTAGACAGGAAAGAGGCACACCTCATCCACACCAGTAACAACATCTCCTTTGCTGTAGATGCTGTTAATGCCTTCATCAATGATGGTGATTTAAATACTGCACTTTCTAATACCTGGTTAGAGATGACTTTTAAAGCTTTTGTTATCATACAAGCATTTTTTGATCTTCTTTTTGAAACTCACACTTTGTTACCTTAAGCGTATGCTCAAATAACATCAAGAAAAGCTCAAATTCCTTTACAAGGCTTGTGCGTCAGGTCTGTAAATGACAGTTTGCTCTCACCACTTTCCCATTGTGTTGTTGTGTTTTTGGTAAGACAACAAGAGGGGATTGTTATGTGAGGTCCCAACACCCTAATTGGCATCCCACTGTACACCTTAGACAAATCTTATATTATACATAATATGCATATGCTATACTAATATGTAGGGCACAGACACATACCGTATTAAGAGTGAGTGTCAGGATATATAATTATTGTAATACACTTTACTTTCACTATGCATGGAAACTGCACATAGGCATTCATGTCTTTGTTATCTTCATATATTTTGTAGTCTGCACTGCCATCCTTTGGATTTATGTTTAATTACACTAACATCCTGTGTTTTTCACATATTAGGTATACCTTTATTGTTCAGTTATCATAGTATATAATGTAATGTATGCCACTTTCTCTTCAAAGACTTTCTTCACTCCTTGGGGTACAGGGGATTGCTAAGCTTTGGCTCTCAGTGTCTTATGGTAAGAACTGCTATGGGCAACTACGAAATACTTTTGTAGTAATAAACATGTTTATTACTGATATGCAACTTGTCTGTGATTCTTTTGCATCTCTAATTATCATCTAGAACCTGATCAGGGTTAGATACCCTAACAACACATTGTGGATTCCCTGCAGGGGAGGGCCTCAAACAATTGGTACAACAGCCCACAAGAGACAGGGCTAGCCTGGATCTAGTACTGACTAACAGGAAAAGGATCACAGATTTACAGGTAGAAGGTCACCTGGGGGCCAGTGCCATCACAGGTATGGTTCAATTTGACCACTAGAACTAAATCATCCCATTCCAAGGCAAAAATATGGGACTTCAGAGGAGCTGAGTTTGATAAGTTGGCCAACAGAGTTAAGGCAGCCCTGGCAAGAAAAGATACAGGTGAGGTGGTACAGGCAAAGTGGGTAAGAATTAAGGATGCAATACTTGAAGCAATGTCCCACTGTGTAAGGGAGAAAAGCAGAGCAAAAGAAGGAGGAAACCACTTTGGTTCTCAAAAACAGCTGCAGAAAAGATCAGAGCCAAAAGGTTGGCCTTCAGGAAAAATAAGGGAACACCATGGGATGAAGATAGAGAGGCATACAAAACTTCCCTAAGGAAAGCATGGAAGGCAGTAAGGCAGACAAAGGCCCAAACTGAGTAAACACTAGCAGGAACAGTAAAAGAAGGTGACAAAACTTTCTATAGATACATTAATTAAAGGAGAAAGTCCAGAGGGAGTATTGCTAAGATCAAAGGGGATAAGGGTGAGTGTGTGGAGGAGGACCAAGGAAAAGCATCTATCCTAAATAGGGTGTGCCGACCTAAGGTTTACACCACCACAGTGAACACCAGCACAGCGACAGAAATCACCTATCTGCAGCGAGTTGCTATAGATTTGGATTTTGACAGCAGATAAGGACCACTTGGCCCACCCAGTCTGCCCAGTTCCCTACCTAATGGATAAGCTGCAGATCCTAGTTAACCAGCAGCCTACTTCTTCCTACCCAACCCCCTAGAATTGCCTTATGACTGTCCCATGCATGCTTGAATTCCACCACTGTTTTTGACTCCACAACCTTCTCTGGAAGGCCATTCCATGCATCCACAACCCTCTCTGTGAAAAAATACTTCCTTAAATTACATCTGAGCCACCCCTTCTATCTTCAAATTGTGCCCCCTTGTTCTTGCACATCCAACTCTGACTCAGAGTTAGAATCCTAGAAACTGGGGGGTGTGGGGGCAGAGGTTAAGGGGCTCAGCCCCTAATAGAAAGCACTGACATCCCTGAAGCTACATGCTGACAGTCAGCATGGTAGCTGTCACTGTGGGGGATGTCAGTACTAGCGCTGTCAAAGCACTATAGCAAAACCTCTAAGTAGATACTTCTACTCAGTATTTGCTGAGGAGAAGGTACATCAGGCCCCACAGCTCAGTACCATGGACATGGGGGGTATGCACAAGTCATTTCACAAAAGAAAGGGTTCTACAAGAGTTCACTAAGCATAGGGTAAACTAGGTAATGGGACCTGATGGCATACATCTCAGGGTACTAAAAGAACTAGTGATGGAACTAGCAGAGCCATTAGCAGCACTGTTTAGTAAGCCTCTGAACACAAGAGAGGTCCCAGAAGACTAGAGAAGGGCTTATGTGATCCTGCTCCACAAGAGTGGCAGCAGGAAGGAGGCAGGGAACTACAGACCAGTCAGTCTTACCTCAGTTGTGGGCAAGATTATGGAGGCACTCCTTAAGGAAAGGATAGTGCAACACCTGAAATCCAAAGGGGCACAGGATCCAAGATAGCATGGGTTTACACAGGAAGGTCCTGTCAAGTTAATCTCATAGATTTCTTTGACTGGGTAACCAGAGTGGTGGACCAAGGGGGTGCAGTTGATGTCACCTACCTTGACTTCAGCAAAGCTTTTGATACTGTTCCACATAGAAGATTGATTAATATAGTGGGTAAGGGCACTGAACTGCAAATCTGGAGACCTGAATTTGAATCCCATCAGCCCCAACTTGCATACTGTGTGACCTTGAGCAAGTCACTTAACTTCCTTGTGCTCCCAGGTAGCACCTGGAAACAAGGTCCAGCTTAGTGTGCTTTTCCTGGTTAAACAATTTCCCTAATAAGCTGGGTAGGCTCAGGTGGGTAAGAAGTTGGTCAACTGGGTGGCAAACTGTTTGGTGAGCAGAAAACAGAGAGTGGTGGTAAATGGTATACAGTCAGAAGAGATGCAAGTCACTTGTGGGGTACCTCAGGGATCAGTTCTGGGGCCATTCCTCTCAATATCTTCATCAGTGACATTGCAGATGGACTGGAGGGTAAGATTTGCATATTTGCAGATGACACCAAGATCTGCAACAGAGTAGATGATGCAGAATGAGAAGAGATCTGGAAAAACTGGCAAAATGGAGTTTAACACAAAGAAGTGCAAGATCATGCACATAGGGAAAAGAAACCCTGAAGCTACCTGTAGATTTGGTGGGGAGTTGCTGGCAATCACAAGGGAAGAAAGACACTTGGGCATCAACATCACAGATGACCTTAAATCATCCAAGCAGACCACTAAAGCAGTAGGTAAGGCTAGAGGGATGTTGGGGTGTATTAGTTGGGGTATCACAAGTCTTAAGAGGGAGATAATAATCCCTCTTTACAAGACACTAGTTAGGCACCATCTGGAGTATTGTGTGCAGTACTGGAGGCCGCACCTGCACAAGGACATTAAAAAATTGGAGGCAGTCCAGAGAAGGGCAACCAAAATGGTGCAGGGACAGCATCAGAAAACATATGAGTACAGATTACTGGAGCTCAGTATGTATACCCTAGAGCAAAGGAGGGAGAAACATGATATGATCTAAACATTCAAGCATCTTAAGGACATTAGCAAGGTGAAAGAGTCTAATATGTTTCAATATAAGAAAAATAATATGACAAGAAGACACAGCATGAGATTAGAGGGAGGTTGATTAAGGGGTAATAGGATATAGCACTTTTTCACAGAAAGGGTGCTGTGTGCATGGAATGGCCTAGGTCAGGAAGTGGTGGATATGAATACAGTGCAGGGATTCCAACAGGCACGGGATAGACATAAGGGAGCAATGCAGATGAGTATAAATAAATAGGCCATTGACAGAGTAAAGGTCTATGGCACATTCACAAGGTAGAAAAAATGGGCAGACTGGATTGGCCTTGTGGTCCTTATCTGCCATCAACTTCTATGTTTCTATGTTTCTATGTTACTGAGCAAGGTTAGCAATCAGGATGACAGGAAGAATGGAAGGGAGGACAGAAGGGGAAGGAGGGTATGTAAGGGGTTTAGTGGCAAGAGGCTGCCAAGCTGGCACCATGGGGGAGTGGTGAGGGTGGCAGGCTACACTGGTAAGGGTGCAGGGTTCGGGGCTGGGAAAGATACAATTTTTTCATTGCCACGTATGCTCTGTAAAGCAAATGTTTATTTTTCCAAGATTTTCCCCCTCCACAACATGCAACCCACCTGTGGAGTTAGTAATATTAAGTAGGTGGGCTGTTGGGGACATAGTTGTCCACAGAAAAACCTGTTTAGGTTTGCTGATATTTCTTTGCTAGAGTGCACATCACCTTTTTTAACAGCTGCAGTAGGCAGAGCCTGCAGACATTTTAAAAATGTACAAAAGGAGTGATGTTATGTTAACACAGAAACATAGAATTTGACGGCAGATAAGGACCGCTTGGCCCACCCAGTCTGCCCATTTCCCTACCTGATGGATAAGCTGCAAATTCTAGTTAATCAACAGCTTACTTCCTCCTGTTTTCTGTCCAGGGAACTGACTGAAGTTGTAAATAGTCTTCTCCACCTTCCCCTCCTCCAAGAAATGTTTTTCACCCTCAAATAAATATGCTTTCATGTTAGTCAGTGGTTGCAGGGTACTATTTTCTTTCTTAAATGGGCAGTACAAGACCTGGAACCTAAGTAGTGGGAGGCAGCATTCATTTTTTGGGGTGAGTAAGATCCACCCCCACCTCCACCCAAGAAGTTCCTAATGATCCACCCCACCTTTTTTTTGATTCATGTGGGAGGGGCATGAGGTGGATCTATCATGTTAGAACAACTGACTATCAGAGCTGCCTGGGAAGTAATTAAGGAGTGCTTGAAACTGCAACTAGGCGTATCCCCCCCAAACACACACACATAAGCTCATAAAGATCCACCCCACCTTTTTTTTGATTCATGTGGGAGGGGCATGAGGTGGATCTATTATGTTGGAGCAAGACCCACTAGTTTGGGATCTGGACCAAGCAACAGAATTTGGGATCTGGACCAAGCAACAGAACAAGTCTGTGGAGTGATCAAGTTGTGGAGTCCCTGCATTTTATTAAGGACTAGGAGAACAGAAGATTCTTAATGCCTTCAAATTGACTTAAAACCCCTTGGAACAAATGATTATCAGAGCCACCTGGGGCCTCAGAAGGAAGTGCCTGAAACTACAGCTCCCAAGGAAAACAATGGACACAGCATTCTGATTCAAGTTAAAAGAGCCACAGGTTTTCCTTAAACATTTATATACTAAAAACATAAAGTTCAGCTTTTGGGATTAACAATATTTGTGTACCATATTATATATATATATATATATATATATATATATATATATATATATATATTTATTTGTCTTCTTAGTAGTTTCAAAACTTCAAAAGCATTAGTGTTAGTAATGCATTTAGAAATACATTTCTTAATTGTCTTTACAGTTAAACATGCAGTTTCATGTGAGAGCACATTTTTTGGGGGAAGCGGTTCAAATTATTTTAATCATGGGCACAGTACTTGGTAAACACATCCTTTGATGATAAAGTGTATTTTGTCTTTTTAAGTTTGAGAAGTATGTATTATATATGTGTGGCAGTGCTGTAAATGGGACTGGGGAATGAATAATGGTTAAGTTCCTAGAATTTTTCTTTTCTATAATTGAGTTTATATTTGGCAAGTAGGTAGGGGATAGTGTTTGGAATATGGCAGTAGGACAGATTTGTTAAGATAAATATATGCTGTCTTGCAAATAAGAACAAATTGTAAGGGATACATTTTGCAAAACAGTAAAATATATCATAGGGTTTTCTTTCATGTATTGTTAGAAGAAATAGCTATTTCTCATTTTGTACTATCAGTAAAAGGAGAGAAGAAAACATTGAACAAGAAAACAATTGGTGATTTTAAAAGCTATTCTGATCAGAGCTGACATTAAAAAAAAAATCTTTATTGTATTTTTGATTTTATTTTATCAGAGACTCTAGAGACAGGATGTTAACACATCAGTGAGCACTGATGCTATTTGTCTGTGTTAGAGAAGTTGTGGGTGGAGTTGCCTTGCACATGTTAAAATATACCAGCTGCAATTAACAACTACTTGTAGAAGCAAAAGGCTGGGTGTTTTTTTTCCCTACTTTCTTTTCACTGATATTATAAACTGAGCCAGAAAAAAGTAAGACTGAACAGATCAGAGCTGAGATTAAAAAAATGTGATATTCCTAAGGTCTGTTGCATGCACTATGCTTTAATTTTCATGGGAGGGGCATGAGGTGGATCTGTCATGTTGGAACAACTGACTATCAGAGCTGCCATCCCCCCACCCCCCCCGGACATGCCATTTATCACTCATTTAAATAACACAAATCTAGTTTCATATTTTTACTATGAGGGAAGCAAGAAGATGAACCAGCATGGTTAACAAATACATTGATTGACACCTGTGAATGAGTGGGGAGGGGGAGATTTTTCTAACATTCCTGGTGGTTTTATACTCCCTGGAACCTGCTATTCAGGTTTTTTTTAATTGCATCTGGTCCAGGCAATCTTCCCAGAGTGCAGTTTGCTCTATTGTTTAATAGCTCCGGTGGAGGCCAGTGACTTGTTACATTGTCTTTTATTTCAAATTAACCACAGACATCATGGAAGCCAAAGGAGACACACTTTGAGTCTTAGGGTATGTATAGCATAATTAATAAGTTTTCATATGCATAATCTTTCCATTCATGTTATTGCTAGACATACTGTAGCTAGCTTGGCTTGAGGAAGGGTGAACATGGTCAGGACCCCTTAACAACTGAGATGCATATGCAGCAAATATGTCTAGATGTGCTAACTTATCCTATAACTGTTAAGTGTCACAGATTGCATTTTCTTCTTGGAATGGTTACTTTTGCATTTATGTTTATTTTAAAATATTTAATATTCTGACCATGTTGTTATGTCATGGACCATAACTGATCTCCAGCCTTAACCCCCCCCCCCAATCCTCCAACTTGCATAGCAGATAGTGCTTGTAGACAAATCTAATCATTTTGCTGCTGTGTTCTGGGGTGTGTGTGTGTGTGTGTGTGTGTGTGCTTTTGATTCAATTGCTTGTGTCTTGCATGGAAAACAGTGCTTGTAGACAATCTAATCATTTTGAAGCTGTGTTCTTCTGTGTTCCTCTGAGGCTGTTCTTGCAACCTAGGAAAGGTACTTCCCCAGACATAGCAGTAGTACATAGCACAGCAGATATAAAATGTCAATAAGTGGGTCATGCAACAGATGTGCTGAGCAGTTACTGAAGCAAGAAATATACAGCTGTCATTTTTTACATCCAGTTCAAAATGTGTTTTTGCACCTGTGGTGCCAAATGGCACAGTCACTGTGCAAAATCTCCTTTCAGCTAATGAACTGATAGTGTCACTGTTCATGCGGTGTGGTCACAAAAATCCCATGCTGAAAACTTGGAGCAAAAATACCAAGGAATGCCAGGGCATTAGGGTTTCTGAACATAACACTCTGCACTATAGGGACTGACAGGCATCAGGGGTGTGACTTGGGATTGTCAATAGTAATGCTCGCACCATTCCACCTCCATCCCCACCCTGCAGCCAGTGACAGGTATTGAAGTGTGCCTTTGACTCTTCAGCCCAAAGTTTACTCCATTCTCTTATACTGTATCCATTTCAATGGGTTTCCTTATGGAATGGGGTGAGTGTAAAGTTTGAAAACCCCAAGGCACACTTCGACTCTTGTCTGTGTCTACAGGGTAGGGTGAGGTGAAATGGCGTGAGTGTTATGGGCAATGACCTAAAGGCACACCCCAAGCCTGTCCACGTCTGCAGGGTGGGAGTGGGGTTGGTGTCACTTCAATACTTCATTGCCATTCTTATTCTGCCTGCCTGTCTGTCTGTCTGTCTGTCTGTCTGTCTCTCTCTCTCTCTCTATATATATATCTATATATATATGTCTATGTAATTATCTATCTTTCTATCAATTGCATGTATCGCTATTTTTACCTATTTCTAAAACAAACCTGCATATCACATTTGTCTGCACTCTGAGCACATACTTATGAAACTGTGCATATTTGTACTCCATAGACCTCATACTTTCCTAATCTTCCCATTATCACAAGCATAAATACCTTACCCTTATCAAAAGTGACCCCTTCTGAAAGTTACTATAATATTTTCTCTGCTAACAATCTGTCAATATTACACCTGACTTCCTGACATCAACACATTGCTTAAATATAACTTACATCACCTCATGGACAAAAACCCTGTTTCTCTTAAAAGAAAAATAAAAAACTGTGTAAATAATCCCAAGGCTGAACATATGCCAGCCATTACTTTTTCATGCACTGCCACCTTCTGTACCATCATGGGGAATTGCATATGTTTCTTTGATGCTTTACATTATTGGGATAGGTGCAATTGTGTTTTCTTTAAAATGTGGCTGTCTGGCCAATATCATATGGGATAACACATACATCAGTGGCATTTGCTCTGGGGTTCTTTTGTAAGCTTTATATTCCTTCCAATAAAATATACACCTCCATATATTTTCTTAACAATGTGTATGCCTTCCTTAGAACCGAAACTAAAACAAATTTTACTAGTTATAAATCATTGTGTTTTTTCTCCATACCTCCTTAACAATTCCACACAACTTCATTAACTTCAATATGCAGCCGTGGTGGATCTGACCAGAATTTGTTTTTTCAGCGATGTGCACTCACCGTAACGGCAATCACTATTCTACGATAGCCGTTATGACATGCAACCAACAGGACACACAATGGATTCATGCAACTGGGACTAATGGGGGGGCAAAGGAGCTGCTGAATGAAGGCATGACACTATACAGTCTTTTCATGTTTTTGTGTACCAGCTATGACCTGTGGTGTTTTTTTCACCAAATGCATTACTGCACTGCTACTGTTTATTGTATTTTATTTTACTGAAAGTGTCAGAAATTACCTTTGAGCACAAGTGCTCACTTACAAAGGTTTGATATTAACTACATAGTCACAATAGAAAAATTACAAGTACAATAAGCAGTTCCAGAGGAAATGCAGTCAAGCCAGGGTCAAAACACTTAAGACAGAATTATTACTTACAGTTTTGAAAAAATCCATATAGATCTGTATGTAAAAAGTTATGTTATACACAACGAGAAACTGAATAAAACAGTTTAACAGTTACAATTGCATTGGGCTATGAAGGCAGATCTCAAAGCTCTCTTAAATGGATTAAACTTGGGGAGATTCAGTAGTGTATCAGGCAGTTTGTTTAACCAGTTAACAGCCCTAACAGCAAATGACCGCTTGCCCAACTGAGTACTCTGGAAAGGAGGCTTTAAGGCATTTCTGGCCATGTTCCTGGTGTTGTATTGGTTGAAGACAGTGAAGAAGCAATTTGTTAAAGTGGAGGGGGGGGGGGAGTTGGCCCAGGAGAGCCTTTTTATGTAGCAAACATGTCTGGAGCTTTATTCTGCTGGGTAAAGGTAACCAGTTAGTGAGTGCATAAAGGGTACAACTCTCAGTATGGTGATCTGCACCAAGTAAAAAGTGGCATGGCTTATTACAGATCAACTTTACCCTGTTAGCACTGTATTGCAGGCAGCTGCATAGACAGGAATGCCATAATCTATAAGTGACAGAATGGAGCTGGCCACAATAAGGCATCTAGCATCCTCAGGAGATTGCAATGGTACAGGGCACCCAGTCTTCTGTTAACTATGACCATCAGATTGTCGACATGGGGAGCAAAATATAATAATAATAATAATAATAAAATTTATTTAATTAAGCGCCTTTCAGAATTTCAAAGTGCTGTACAGCAAGAATACAAAACAAACATATATTCTAATACATAAGATATAAAATCAAGATAAAACAAGAAATGCCTTTGCCCATAAAAAAGTCTTTAGTGCCTGCTTAAAACACCCCACCGTCCTGCAATCCCGGCGCTGGCGGGGCAGAGAATTCCAGATGGTAGGTGCCACAAATCCAAAAGCACAAGCACCAGATGACTTCAAGTTTACCCTCAGAATCTCCAGCAACCCCTCATCAGCCAAACGGAGCTGTTGCAGAGGGGTGTAAGGCACCAGGAGCCCTTTCAAGTAATCAGGACCCAGACCATGTAGGGCTTTGTAGGTCAGAAGGCATACCTTAAAGGTGATCCACCACTGTATTAGCAGCCAGTGCAAAGCGTGCAGCACCGGGGTGATGTGAGATCTTCTTGATGTCCCAGTCAACAAACGTGCTGCTGCATTCTGCTCTAGCTGCAAGTGGAGGATATCAACCCCAGGAAGCCCTAGGTAAAGGGAGTTACAGTAATCAAGGTGCAATGTCACAAAGGAGTGGACTAAAACAGGCAGATCACTGGATGGAACAAGGTGCCTAATCCTGGTAATGTTCCTAAGATGGAAGAAGGCCAGCTTGACGACTGCCGACACCTGATGTCGAAGAGTCAAGCTGATGTCAAGCTCCACTCTCAGGTTACGCACCTGTTCGGAGGAGAGAATCTGGTCCTCCCCCAGGACTAAACCGGAAGGAAACCCAGTCCTCAATTCCTCTACCCTATGACCTGGGTCCACAACCGAAATCTCAGTCTTTCCTGGGTTCAACTTTAGACCGCTGGAATTCATCCAGTCTTGGATTTCCATGAGGTAGTTGTTCAGTACCGAGATAGCATCAACCTGGTCAGGTGCAAAAGACAGGTAGAGCTGGGTATCATCAACGTAGCAGTGAAACCTCAGCTCATACCATCTAACAATGTCTCTGAGGGGTAGCATATATACTCCGAATAACATGGGTGACAGCACCAAGCCCTGAGGCACCCCACATGGCAGAGAGAAGACCCCAGATGAAAACAAACCCAAGACCACTCTCTGTGTTCTCCCTGCGAGGAAAGATGAAAACCATCTGAGGACTGTACCGGACAGTCCGCAAATGGACCTCAGGTGTTCAAGCTAAACTCCATGATCCACAGAATCAAAAGCTGATGATAGATCTAGGAGGACCAAGATGGAATGGTGTCTCCAATCTCTCGCCATCAGGAGATCACTGAGCATCCAAACCAGAGCAGTCTCAGTACTATGCCTCTTACAAAAACCAGATTGTAGAGGTTCGTATAAACTATGGATGGTAAAATTGTTATCCAATTAAGCAGCCACAACTTTCTCAATAACCTTCCCCACAAAAGGGAGGTTAGAGATAGGCCTGTAGTTTGCTAGGTTCTCTGGGTCTAAAGAAGCTTTTTTCACAAGGGTGGATCACCACCCCCTCCTTCAAGGAGCTAGGAAATACTCCTGTATCTAAAGAGCACAGGATAATTTGAGCTAAGACCGGGCCAATGATCTCACTACAACCCAAAATCAGGAAGGTAGAGCCTGGGTCTAAACTACAGCATGTGGGACACATCTCTTGGACAATCCTTATAATGTCTACGAAATCCGGCAGTCCAAAGGTACTCCAGGAAACTCTGGGTTCTATGACAGGGCACTGATCAGCGGCAACTCCCGTAGAGTGAAGTTGGTGGCACTCCCTCCTGATGTCTTCAACCTTATTCGCAAAGAAGCGAGCGATCTCATCACAATCAGTTTGTGTAAAAACTCGAAGAAGCTGCTGACAGACTGGGTTGCACAGTCTGTCAACAGTTCTGAAGAGTTGAGCCAGTCGATTTCGTGTGACAGAAATTTCCTTGGACAGGAATACTGCCTTCTTATGGGAAATTGCTGTTTGGTAGAGTTCATAATGCTCTAGCAAAATATGGTGGTCGGCATCACTGGCAGTCTTCCTCCAATGTTGATCTAACCTATGCCCCAACCTCCACAACTCCCTTAGGGCCCCATCAAATCACGGGGCTCCAGGGTGACACGGAAGGGAGCGAACACAGACAGGTGCAATCGTATCAAGGGCTGCTGTTATGGCCCCATTATAGGCCACTACCAACTGCTCAGGATCAGTGCAAAACTCGTCCAACAACAAGAGGTCAATAACCACCATCAGGTCGTCAGGGACCACGTCCCACAAAGGGCGGTACCTGACCAACTCCACGGGGCTAACCTACCCTGGGGTGCATCAAAATTGAACCCAACAGAGTAGTGATCGTACCAACCAACTGGTTCCACCACCAGAATGGAAGCCTCAATCCCCAGGAGGAAGACCAGGTCAAGAGAGTGGCCTCCCTTATGTGTAGCTGAGGAAACAACCTGTGTAAAGCCCAGAGATGTCATCACCTGGAGGAAATGTTGTCCAAAGAGTGAAGATTCGTCGATGACCCAGGCATTGAAGTTACCCAGAGCTATCAGTCTAGGCAACTCCAAGGCCATGTCTGCAGCGAAATCTGCTATTTCCTGCAGGAAATGCTTTTTTTATTATTTTTTTTTTGTTATTTAGTTGTTTAACCAGGTATAGCTCACTAAGCTGAAAGCTTTTTTTACAGGAGCTACCTGGGAGCACAAGGAGGTTAAGTGACTTGCTCAGGGTCACGCAGTATGCAAGTGGAAGCTGTGGGATTCAAACCCAGGTCTGGTCTGCTGGATGTCACCAGATTTGCAGCTCAGAGCCTTAGACCACTGCGCTATACTGCCTCCTTCTCATCACCTGGTGGACAGTAGATGAGGACAATCCAGCACCCTACACCAGCTACTATAGTACACTCAAATGACCTGGCCTCTTCAACTTGTACACCAGTTAGGCCCAATTCGGTCTTGAAACAGACCACAACCCTCCACGCGATCCAATCTCGGGTGATGTATAACCGACTACCCGGTGGGAACAGCTGCCTCTAAAAAAGGGGCCACATTTCCATCCAACCAGGTCTCAGTAATGCAAGCTAGATCTGCCTTCGCAACAAAGTCTGAGATAAGACCAGTCTTGTTGCAGACAAATCTGGCATTGCATAACAGTGCCCGAGTTGGACGAGGTTGGCGAGTTGTCCCAACCACTTGCCCCCCCCAAACTGGAAGTGCCCTTGGGTATGGGAACCAGAACTGAATCACCTTGTTCTAGATACCATTTCACCCCAGTGTGTCTTCTGGGCCTGACCACCCCTATGGGAGGGCCCCGCTCACTCCGCTGACCACACCCCCTCACCCACCCCCTACTCCCCCCCCTTACAAGCGATCCCTAATACCTGACAGCAGTGATAGGTATGAGCAGGTGGGGGAGAAGAGAAGGGGCGGAGGACATGGAGAGCGGAGGCCGAGTAGCACAGGACAGGAGGGACAAGCAGGCACATCAAGCAGCTCGAATTAAAAACACCGTAAATAAAAATTCCCAAAAAACACCACCAATCCTGAACTTCTCTCACACTTCTCACAACTTAAATAAATATACAACTTCAGATAAAAATAAAAAAACAAACAACTAAATTAAATAAACCAAATATCAAACATATAAACCTCCCTAACACATAATATTTGTTGATTAGACCCACAGGTCCTCTCACAACTTGGGAGTCAACCAAAATGAAACTAACCAAAAACAGTTTTATTGCACCAAGGTCCTCTCACTACCTGGTGCCTACTAAAACTAAGCACTCTCAATGCTTATTAAACAACAAAAGATAAATAAACATCAAAATAATATTAATATTAAAATAAAATAATAAACAAATAAATAAAGGAAATAATTTAGAAACCACCCTCCCAATAATATCTCTCACAATATCGGGAAACAGATGGATTCAAAGATGTTATAGAGCACTCTCACTGCTTATATTATTTCCAAAAAGAATATAAAGAAAAAGTACTTGCAATCAGCAGAGGTCTTGTGAAGCTGTGAGCACTTCCAAACATAGCTTAGTATAAGCCCAGGGTACAAAAAAATCAATAAACCAGCCCCAATGTCAGCACAAATGGCTAGCAAAATAAAGTTCCAATCTTCAGGCTTCCAGTTCCACCTCCAATTGCAACCTCAACAGGCCACCAGCAGGCCGCAGGTTCCTATCAACCTTCAAAGATTACCCCAAAAAGTCAGTGGCTCACTACTTCAACTTAAGGAGAGGCCAGCCCCCCCCCCAGCTGGCAACCCCAAAAGTCTAGGGGAAGGGGAATAAGGTGTCATCCAGAGTTACTCCAAAGTATCTGAAGGTCTCCACCTCTTCAAGTCTTTGCCCTTGACCATGTCAGATGACAAAGAGTGAAATGTTCCACTTCTGTAGAAGGCTAGATAAGAGCATGGTCTTTGTGTTTTTTTGCACTTGAGGACCAGTTTGTTGTTGGAAAACCAGCTTCTTAGTGACTTAAAGTTTACTTTGAAGAGCAGCAGTGAGGCTTTCAAAGTAAGGGTTTTGTAATAAATTACTGCATCATCGGCACAGAGTACACTGGCTGTTAGACAGGCATCAGGCAGTTCATTTATGAAGATGTCGAGAGTTGGCCCAAGACAGAGCCAAGGGGGCAACAATAGTTACGTTCTTAGTGTCAGAAAATGATTTATCAATCTTCACGTGCTCAGAGCAATTGGTAGGATGGCTACGGAACAAGTCAAATGTGCTCTGTTACAAACCCAGGCCAAGGGGTTTGTTAAGAAGGAACTATGGTTGACTAGGTGGAATGCCTTAATAAGATCAATTTATATAGCTCCAATGAGGTCACCATTGTCAAGACCCTCATGAACATAGTTGGTGCATTCCAATAGCACTGTGTTGGTGCTGTGCACTTCCAGAAACCATTTTGCTGTACATACTTGACACTGTATTTTTTGAGGTAGGTGACAAGTTGATCAGAGACTATTCTCTCAAGGGCCTTGGACAGGGGAAGATAACAGAAATGTATATGTAATTGTCAAGGCTAATGTGAGCATTGCTTTTGAAAACTGGTGTAACCAGTGTGGATTGTCACTTCTCAGGGAACTGTTAGTAGCACAGAAAAAAGTTAAATATTCTAGTGCTAGTGTAGGAAAGTTCCTATAATGCCAGGGCAAGAAGTTTCACATCAATCAAATCATTCTACAGCTAGTTTTGCCAGTACCCTACTGATGTATTTTGAGGTGTCTTTGACTGAAAAAGACAAAGTAGAATTTTGGGTACCCTGGTGCAGAACTGAGCATCTGGAGACTTCAGGACCAGGTTCCCTGAAAGGGGTCTGGACAGACTTAGTGGGGATGACAGAACTGAGGTCAGTAAAGGCCGTATTGAAGTAATACACAATTTTGGTGAGATCAAGGACTTCCCGACCTTCCACCATGAGCATTTGAGGAGTGGTTTTTGCTCCCTTGAAAAGGAGTTATGAGACTTGTCCTAGAATCTTTTGCTACTACTCAAGTTCTAAGTCTGCTGGGCCATACAGAAATCAGATTTGCCTTTCTAATCATACAAGTGCACTTATTGTGGGCTTCCTTGTGCCCTTACAGCTGGACAGGGGACCTTGTTTCCTTGACCAGTGCCCACACTCTCCCTCATGCATGCAAAGAGTTCAGGGGTGACCCATCCAGATGGTATTACTCTTGCCTTGTGTTTTTTAAAGGGTACAAGTTTATCAATTCAATAAGCTGGTGTTTTTGTTAGGGTTAGTGGTGATTGACAGGTAGTGCATATCCAACAAATGCATGAAAAATTCCAGGTTCTACAATTTATCACGTTTATGTGGAGATAACATGTTCGTGACCTTGAATTTGTGTCCAGGCATATTGTATAACATTATTGTATTACAGTAATACACTGGGCAGAAAATAAGAGCCACGGGTCATAGCTGCTGGTATACAAAAACATGAAAAGACTGCAATGTAATGCCATATTAATCAGCCCCTTTGTTTTTTGTTTGTTCTTTTAAACAATAATAAAATCTGTAGGTAAAATACAATCTGATGGACGACATATGTTGAGCATTTGTCAGTACTAAATGTTTGCATGCATGCTGTTGTATTGGTCCCTGCTTGTACACATTTTTACAAAATATTTACCCAAGACAGACCAGATGAGATGTAATTTGTCATTTGCAGTGGGTTTTGATTTTAAACAGTTTTATACTGCATTTATCCAGGACTGTAGACATGTGATGCAGTTTCTTGTTTTTAGTGTAATCCTGCCTTTAGAATGTGTTTTTCTAGGACAGATTATCTTAGCTGCAACATCTCCTTTTCAGTGGTTTACTGTTGTAGGGTTCTGTTTTTACACAGTTTTGCAATATATATATTACCCTGGATAACCAAGATGAGATGCACTATCTCATTTTCAGTGGGGTCCTGCTTTGATACATTTTTGTACTGTATTAACCCAGGATAGCACAGCTCAGATGCTATTTTGTTTTCAGCGGGATCCTGCATTTATCTATTTGTATACTGTATTTACCCAGGATAGCACAGCCAAGATGCAATATCTCATGTTTGACGGGACCCTGCTTTGACCCATCCTAATACTGTATTTACCCAAGACAGGCCATTTAAAAGGCAAATTACATTGTCAGAGAGGTCCAGCTTTAACAGTGTATTTTTCCCCAGGATAGAGCATCACAGATGCATTGTCCAATTGGGGATCTGCTATACTGGAATCATGTTTTTATACATTTTGACTATATATTAACTCAGCATAGACCAGTTTTTACACATTTTCTGATCGTATTTACCAACGACAAGCTAACTGAGAAGCAATATCTAATTTTCAGTGGGCTCACACATTTTGACCCCAAATTTCCAGTATAGTCCTTTTATGACCTGATGTTATGATCAAGACAGATGGAATTTTTTAAATCACAATCGAAAGGTGATTTCACAGTGCAACTGTAAAAAAATGTTTCAAAGAGGATTCGAAAAATGACACCTGTCATGTTTATGAAATATGTAACAGAAAGGATATGTTGAACATTAGGGACCAAAATATGCAAAAATAAAATTATGAGTAAATGGAATTATTCAATGTTTTTTTATAACATAGTTGTTTTTCACATTTTGACTCCAGACTTTTAACATAGTCTTCTTATGAACCCATGTTAACGACCCAGGGTCCCCATATAACCCTAAGATAAATCTAAAGAAACTAACCCAGCAGGTGAAATATTCTGTATGGAGTAACCTTGTAAATATTTGTCTTAATGTAATGTCTGACTAGAAAGCTATGTACTATTTGTTCCCAAGTGATTTTCTGTTTATACTGACGTGGAGCCTTTGCAAAGGAGTCCTCGACTCAAAGGTTTGTAATTCTGAAATTTCAATAAATAAATAAAGACGGAGATTTTTAAAAATCCTGTCAGAAAGGTGTTTTTACAGAGTTATGTGAAAACATGTTTCAAAGGAGATTTGAAAAATAACACCTGTCATGTTCTTTGGGCACCATAACAAAAGGGCTATGTGCACATTTGGGGCCCAAATCTGTAAAAATCACAAAGTTATGAGCAGGCCAACCCACTGGCACAGCAGCGAGACAACTGTGCAACATGATGTCCCAGGTTTAGGAACGATGCACGTCATGGGGAATCGAGGCTGGCCTTGGCAGAGAAGGTAGAACAGTCAAGGCGGTGCTCCTTTGGGGGGGGTCTAGCCTCTTGGTGACCTCTGGTGAAGGCTGGGAGAATCGCCAGAAAAGCCGACGCCTACTTGCGTGGGAGGTGGGACAGACACTGGCATCATTACATGCCCCGCCTTCCAGGGGAACACAGCCACAAAATCTATGATCCCGTAGCCATGACGCCCCACTCCGCTGCTGCTCCCGCTGCCACCAGTGTCTGCTGGGGGGTCCTGCTCCCATGGCTCACTTTCATTGACCTTTGGGAGGGGCTGCCCACCCCACTGCCTGGCTCAGGGGGTAAGCCTGGGCATGGTGAGTCAGCGCATGGGGCAGGGGACAAGCTGCACTGGGGCATTGAGGGGGGACTGGAAAAAGAATTAAAAAAACCAATTATGAGTAAACATTGAAAGAATTTGGTGTTTCCTAATAACTTTGTTGTTTTTTTGACATTTTGACCCCACATTTTCAACACTGTAGTTTTATGACCCTACCTAATAATTACAGTAGGTGGAATTTTTTTTAAATCTTGTTTGAAAGGTGACTTCATGGAGCAAATGTGAAATCATGTTTAGGAGGAGATTTGAAAAAAATGGCACTTGTCATGTTCATGAGGTGGGGTAACAAGAGGGTTATATTGAAAATTGGAGGCTAAAATCTGTACACATCGCAATGTTATGAGTAAACATTGAAAACAAGTCAACATTTCTTAATAACTTCTTTGTTTTATGACATTTTGACCCCACATTTTCAACATTGTCTATTTATGACCCCTCCTTCTGAGCAATAAAGGTGTCATTTATAAAATACTGTCCCAAATATCATTTCACACCACAAGTGTGAAAACATATTTTGGCCAGTATTTGAAAAATTACGCCTTCCACATCCATGAGGTGGTGCGAAAAAAATTGCTTTGTTCAAAATTTAGAGTCAAATACTGAAAATTACGAAAGTTATTAACATTCATTGAACATTTTTAATGTACCATCTGTTGTTTTTTAATATTTTGATCCCACATTTTCAACATCATCTTCTTATGACCTCATCTCATGAAACTGGTAGGTGGAATTTTTCAAAAATGCTTGAAAGGTGATTTCATGGAGCAAATGCTAAATCAACTTTTGGGCTGGATTTGAAAAGTTTCACCTACTATGTTCATGAGGTGGGGTTCCAGAAAGGCCATGTTGGATATTTTGGGAAAAATATAAAAAAAATGACCAAGTTATGAGTACAAGTTCACAATACATTGAAATGCACTGATGAGCTTGCCTGACTTGCTCAGTTCCCTATCTGGTGTTGAAGAGTGATGATGTGTCTCTGTTCCAGAGAGGATTATGACATTTGACCCCTGGTAGTTAAGCAAGGAGTAGTGGTGGTGTATGTTTGGTGGCAGGGTGGGTGGCAGCAGTGGCAACAGACACCAATGGACTGTTTTCTTTTATACAGTAGTACTTTATCACCAATAGAGCACTGTTGTAGTATGAAATGGCATCTGGCTGTTTCTACAGGGGGACAGGGGTATAGCCAGCAAATTTAGTTTTGTACACAGTACCCCAAACTTTTACCCCCTGCCTCCACCCTGCAGTTGTTCTTATTCTCCTCCTTTACTCCCCATCTCTGGATGCTCTGTGCAGGATAAGAATACATATAGTTAGCGTTGCTTTTCTTTTTAAGGCAATACAAATACATTTACTGTAAAATATATAACAAGCATTTGTCAATGCCGGACGTTCGCTTGCAGGTATTTGCAGTGGTGTTTGGCACGTATGGTGCTTTACCCTAATGCCCTGTGCGATTGCTGGTGTTTGCACTACAAATTTTCAGCATGACCTTTTTGTTACCCCCACCTCATAAAAGCATTTGAGACCTCTGCTTATGAACAGTACCACTGTTATTTTGTTAATCTGTCCTGAACGTTGACTTCCCACAGCGACCACACCATTCTGGTCCATATGTGCAAAAACACAGTTAGGGCAGGATGTGAAAAATGACAGCTGTAGCATTTATAGGGAGGTGTGAAGAGATGGCAATGTTGAACATCTGGAGTGAAAATACAACAATTTATCGAACTTACGAGCGTACATGGAAACTGCGCAATGAACGCTCATGACACAGTCATTTTGTGGACTTTTGTCACCAGATTTTCAACATAGGCATTTTGGGACCTCTGCTCATGAACAGTGTCACTGTGATTTTCATAATCTGTCCTGAACATTGATTTCTCACTGTGACCACACCATTGTGCACTGAATGTACAAAAACACATTTCAGCCAGGATGTGAAAAATGTCAGCTGTACTGTTCATAAGGAGGTGTGAAAAAATGCCAGTGTTGAAAATCTGGAGTGAAAATATTTCAAATTCTCGAAGTTATGAGTGTGCGTGGAAACTGCGCAATGCACGCTCATAACACAGTCATTTTTTGAAATTTTTTCACCAAATTTGCAACATAGGTTTTTGGGAGCCCACCTCATTAACAGTGACACTGTTGTTTAGTTAATCAATCCCAAAAGGTGATTTTGTGCAGTGACCATGAAGTCACCTTTGGGGACCAAATAACTCACATGACAGTAACTGAATTCATGAGGTGGGGTCCCAAGAACCCCCCGTTGAAAATGTGGTGCCAAAATTTGCAAAAATGCCCGAGATAGCCACCTAAGTTGGAAAAAAAAACATTTATGCCATTAAACAGCTTACCGTCATTTCTTCAGTTTGCATTCGCTTTCAAAGTGCAGATGTGTTCCCACTCCGCTGAAGATCATTGCATGAGCTCCGGAGGTATGTATGGGGTGAGGGAGGTGGGGTATGCAGAGGTGGTGTGGGTTGGGGAGGGGCACAAGACACAGCGAGGGATGTTTTCTGTTTTCTGGGTTTAAAAAACAAAAGATGTTGGGACAGTTTTCCCATTTACAGGGACAATGGGCATGCTGGGGAGGCTCCCAGCATGCCACCTGGGTGTTTGTTGGGGGGGGCCTGGAGACAATGGGGACTGGGCACTCTGTCTGCACATACAATGTGTTTAGTGGGGGCAATAACAAGGGAGCAGGGTAGATGCAACAGAGGGAGGAAGTGGGAGGGATTTTATTAGCAGCCAGAAGGAAAAGGGTGACGTCAATATGTTAAATACACACGTTACCACCGCTGATTGCAGTGGTGCTTTTCTTTTAACTGAAGACCACTTTAGCCAAACTGCTGTCATAGACAGCTCATGCATCCATTGGTGCAGTAGGGTTGCACACGTTACACTGAGCACTGCATTGCACAGGAAGGTCACACACCTTCAAAAAGTCGTACTGTCCCAAAACGTTCCTTGCACATGCATGCAAAAATAAACAAGCATTTGTCAATGCCGAATGTCGCTTGCTTCTATGTGCTGTTTAGGTATTTGGAAGTCATTGGAGTACAAATATTGAAAATTCGCGAACTTTCTGACGTCGCGTAGGAACTAGAAAGCATACGCTCGTAAAACAGTCATTTTAAGGAATTTTTTCACCAAATTTTCAACATAGCCATTTTAAGACCTCTGCTCATGAACAGTGACACTGTGATTTTCTTAATGTGTCCCATACATTGAGTTCGCACATTGATTGCGCCATTGTGTGCTACATGGGCGGAGACACGTTTTGGGTGAGATGTGAAAAATGACAGCTCTACTACTCATAAGAAGGTGTGGTAAAATGGCAATGTTGAAAATCTGGAGTGAAAATATTGAAAATTCTTGAACTTACAGGCCTGCGTAGGAACTGTACAGCATGCTTGTAAACTGTCATTTTAAATTTTCCACCAAATTTTCAAAACAGGCTTTTGAGAGCCCACCTTGAAAACTGGCAGTGTTCATTTATTAATCAGTCCAAAAGGTGATTTCATGCAGTGACATGAAATCACCTTTGGGTCTTAATAGCCAAGCGACAGTGGCATCATTCATGAGAGGGGTCCCAAAACCCCATGTTGTAAATTTGGTGCAAAATTCCCAAAATGCCTGAGATATGCAATAAAGTTGAAAACCCTATCTAGCCCATTATACAGCTTGACATTTCCTCAGTTCTCGGTGGCTTTGAAGAGTGCAGGCATGTCCGGTCCACCAAAGATCATCGCCCGGACTCGGAGGTAAGTATGGGGTGAAGGGGGTGGGGAGGCTGGGTGCGCAGTGGGTGGGTGTGGGTTGTGGGAGGCCAGGGAGAGCGCGTGGGACCGTTTTAATTTACAGGTTTAAAAAAAAAAACGGCGGGACATTTGCCACGCTGGGTGGGCTCTCAGCTTGGTAGAAGGATGGCTGGGGGGGGCGTGGAGCCGATGGGGGATTGGGCACCCCGTCGGCCAAAACAAGGTTTGCCAATCTGGGGTGGGCTTCCAGCGTGGCAGCAGGGAAAGCAGTTTGTGGGGACGTGGAGCCGACGGAGGATTGGGCACGCCCATTGTCCAAAACAAGATTTGCCATGCTGGGGTGGGCTCCCAGTGTGGCACCAAAGCTTGAAGGGGGGCGTGAGGCGCTGCAAGCACACAGCGGTGGTTTTCTTTGAAGTAAAGACCACCACTGTCATACACAGCACCCACATCCATTGGTGCAGGACCGCCATGCCTGCTCAATGGAGCAGTGCATTGCACAGGAGATTCACACCTCCAAAGTGTGCTATTCTCCCTAACTGTTCCTTGCGCATGCGCGCAAGCAAACGTAAAAAAGCATGAAACAGGAGACCTAAAATCTACTTCACTTATAATGTTATGAAACCATATCAAGGAGATTCTGAGCAATTTGTCCTCTTCACTGATTAAAACTAATCTCCAAAACATTGTTTTCTACCTCAGACACTCTTAAGCATGTTGGTGCAACACACAATTCATACAGAGAAAACAACAGAAAAATGCTCCAAAACATTCTTTTCCTATTTCAGAAGATTCTCTAAGATTACCCATCACAGACCACTAAATATACCAAACAACCAGACAAACTGAAAGATGGTGAATGGGGGGGGGGGCATCCAAAGATGTTGCTCTTGGTGCGACCACATCAGGTCAAAGAAATTTTGTAGACAGGAAGCAACGCACACAAGACCAGATACTTACAAGTAGCTGTACTTGTTTAATGATTTCAACATACCATTTGCAAGATGCATCCATATGTAAGCCAACAACACCATCCTGTTCTCCTCTGGCAAATGCCCATCTGATGTAGCAACCACCCTTCAACATGACTTCCACCAGGTTTAGCTATGGTTTGCCTCACATCAACAATTCCTAAACACCAAAAAGACTGTCTCCATGGCCTTCAGCACTAAGCAGACTCTCTAAGCTACACCCCTTACCTTTCTTCCATACCCTTGATGGGACAATCATAGAGGACACCTCCTCATTCAGATAACTTGGGGTTTGGCTGGACCAATACCTCAACATCTCTGGCCACATTGACGCCATTCTGCAAAAACTGCCTCAAGCTTGGTGCCTTGTATAGGAACCATAGTTGCATCCCTCCTATGGCTCAGTGTGAACTAGTCCAGAAGATGATTCTCCCCATTTTTGACTACTGTAACGTAGTCTATGGTGCCACTCCCAAATCCTCCCTACCCAGATTGGACACCCTCTTTAACTCTTTCTGGTGCTTCGCCCTTGATGCTCCTTCACGCACTTATCACTGCAACCTCTACCATACCCTGTCCTTTCTCCCACTAATAAACGAGTGCCTAACTCATTGGGCCAAACTCACTTCTAAATTCTGGGTAGGTGAACTTCCCCCCTACCGCTCATGCTCACTCTCTTCTCCCTTCCCCCCTCCCACACCCTCAAATCCACCGACACCCACACTTTGTTGATCCCCTGACTTACCTCTACCATTGGCCAATCACACTTCACCCATCATTTCCCAAAAATCTGGAACTCGCCCCGCTAAATACAGCAATCCTCCTCCTCCTCCTACTCCTTAGCCTCTGCCTTACATAACTTTCTCTCATTTAGCTGCTCCTGCTTCAGTCTCCCTTAGCTGCCCTCATATGGCCCTGCATGCCACCCTTCCCCAGTGAAACTTCTCTCCTTCCTCTAAACCTGCTCCCCAGCATGCGCCCCTCTCCTTTCAACCACCTGCTCCCTTACTTCTACCCCGTCCTCTCTACAACCCCTTCATATCCCCTATTTTCCTACTTGAACTTACTTAGCTTGCCCCCTAGCAGGGTTCTCAGCATCCTGGAGGGGGTCTAGCACAGGACAAGCCTCTTCCCCCACTCTTCCCCCTTTATTCTTTCTACCCAACTCGTCCTTGCCTGACTCTGCCGCCTAGCAGGGTTCTCAGCATCCTGGAGAGGCCTAGAACTAGACAAAGCTTCTTCCTTCCTGCCTCATCCTTCCCTCACCCATCCTCCATTTCTCTCTACCCAACTTGTTCTCACCTAGTTCTGTGCCCCCCTGGCAGGGTACTCAGCATCCTGGAGGGGCCCAACACTGGGTAAGCCCCTTCTTTCCCTCCCCCCTCCTCCTGTCTGTCCTTAACCTCACTTAATTCTGCCCTCTGGAGGGGTTCTTAGCATACTGGAGAGGCCTAATTTTAGGCTAGCTTCTTCCTTCGTTCTCTTCTTTCCCTCATCCATCCCCTTAGCTCCCTCTTCCCAACTTGACCCTGCCTAATTCTGCCCTCTGGCAGTGTTTCTCTACATCCTGGAGAGGCCTAGAATTAGGCAGCTCTCTTTCTTCCCTCTTCCCCACTCATACCCACCTACCCATCATCACCCACCTGCCTCTCTATAGTTCCCCTGCGTTTATCCCTGCCCTTCACCCTCTTTCTGCCCTTATCCAAGTCATCACCTTGCTTAGTCATGGGCAGGGTTCTCCGACTACCGGAGGGGATAGCTCTAGGCATAGCTCATTCTTCCCAATCCATTCCCTTTCCCCCACATCTCTCCTGCCCCTCCTCTCTTCCCTTTTGTACGTAAAATAAAAATTAGCTCACCGGAGCTAATGAATTTGCACTTTTTGTACTGTCTGAGCTGTCCTACAGCTTGCACTAGCCCCGTGTAAACTAGTCCCCTCAACAGTTATTTGTTCTCTTGTTCTGATAATTCCTCCCCCATCTTTTGCCCATCCTCACCCATGCTGGCTTACCCCCCCACTCATAACTCTTGGACTGCCCCCCTATTGCACCTCATTCAGCCAATAAATTACAAATCTCCTGTCTCTTAATTGTATCCCAATCCTGCAAGGAGTTGGCTACACAGCTGCATTAAAACTAGAACTATGGTCTTCAGGTATGCAAATTGTAATTGTATATATATTCCACAGGCATATCCTATTTAACTGTTTTTTATGTCATAATGCATGTATATGTTCATTTTGCTCAGTTGTGCTAAATGGAAACTGTATGTTATTAAACCTCCAATTGTCCCCCCCCTCCCCCGGCTGCACCGGGAGACGAGCAACTTGTTGGTCAGTGTGCCTTCCTGGTGAAACATTTCAATAAATAAATAAATAAACATCAAACACGATAGCAAAAAAACACAAATATGGTGCAAATGATGGGGCATCATTGACACCGCTAGGACTCAAAATGTTGCAAAACACATTGTTTCTTCCTCAGAGGGACCCCTGCCCTTTCAGAGGAGGAAGAAGCAGTCAGCATCACAATACTGGAATTCTTGGATTCAGTGATCAAGCATTTCTACATTTCAATAGCTGACATTGCGTGCACACCTTCCTCTTCACAGTATTTTTCTAAGCACAGACAAATCCAACACTTACACAGTGTCAGGGGTTGCTAGGGGTATTTATTAGGGGCATTAGTCCCCAGTCTATGTTGTGACTGCCTAATGTGTACTGTATGCCAGTGCAAATTCTATTTTTGTCAGAAATTTTGTACAGTGCCTACTGGGGAGGCTTTGATGCAGCAGCACCGCTTTTCAGCAATGCTTCCCAGGTCTTTAGAGGATTGAAGTTTTAAATCTAACAAATCAATTCTCTATAGGGTCCCTGAAAGTAAGCTTTAGCATCCTGCAGCTGAGGCATTAAATGTGACTGGCAATAATATGTAGTACAGGGCTGTCCCTGTAATATCACTTACATAGCTAGCAGAGGTCTGTATGCTGCTGCTTTTTGTAATGTTGTTTATTAAAAGTCCTGCTTTATATTTTCTGTTGTGCAGAGTTTCTGCAAGCATGGAGCCAAAGGCATCTCGATGAGGAGCTGATCAAGCAACACTAAGGATTATGGGAAAATTCCCAGTAGATCTGACTATTGTTGTATTGAACACAGTAGGGAGCAAGTATTAGTTTTAAGTTTTTATAGCGTTGGTAAGAAGATTAATATATAGAAGCAATAAGACACAATGGGGTGTGCACTAGACACTTCTGGCACATGGCCGGGTGTGTAGTGAGGCATGAGGCTGCAGGCCAAGTGCCCTAGAAGTGTTCCAGAGTGTCTTACTGTGCTTATGAAATGGGTATGTAAATTGTACACTCATGTGAAAACTAAACTTCATAGGATTAAGTAATGAAAAACTTAAATCTTTGTCTTAGTTTTGAATAACATTGTTGATCCACCTTCAGTTTACTATGTTTTTTTTTGAGTTAAGGACTTTTGTCCTAGTAAGGCTTCTATGGTTGTATTTTTTTTATTGATGTGCTTGTTATGGCGCTCCCCTCCCCCACCAACCAGCACCACTGCCATTTGCTTATGTTGTGAAAATTGGTATTTAAAGAATGTGTCCTTTTAAAAAAATGATTTCTATGTGTTACGGCAGCAGGCAGCACAGGGACTACATGCCAGTACTGTTACACTGCTTCAGGGTGGGGTGGGGGGGACCTTTGAAGAAGTACAGTGAGAAATTTCACAGCAGTATGTCAGGTAAGAATGTGGGCATCATTTGTGAAGGGAAAAATGTATTTTTAAAGCAAGAAATGGGGCAAATGGAGAGAGTGAGGGGCTAAGGAAGGGAAGTAGTGAGCAGTAGGTCGGCTGTTGAGCATTAGAGGGAGCAAGCATGAGAGTGAGTGAGTAGGCGGGCAGGGGAGAGATTGCAACAGGCATTTTTTTTTAACATGAATTATTTTACTAAGTTTTCAATATAATCAGAACCAGTACAGAACATACCGTGGAAGGTGTGAACATATCTTCAGAACAGCACAATAACCAACTTTATTGTACAGAGCAGTAACACCAAATACAGGCTGTATAGCCTCCGTGATTCCTGAAGGTGAAAAAAAAGAGAACTATTGTCATTGTAATACAGCGGGAACAACAAATAAAGTAACCATATGGTTAGGTACAGTGACAGGCATTTTTTTAATGTGGTGTGTGAAGTTTGTTTATGTAGGGAAAAATTCAGTTCAGTGGAAAAATTGAGGGGTAAGGTAGGGAAGTAGCAAGCACCTGTCAGGTTGGCAGTTGAGGAGCAGATCCAGCTAACAAGTGAAAGGATGGGCAGGGGAGAGATTATGGTTGGTATGGATTTTTTTAAACTGAAAACATTTTTTTTTTATAATAAATCCTATGTAGGTAAAGGTTTTCTGAAGGGTAACAGGGTACAGTATGAAGGCATTTGTGAACAGTTTGGGAAGTAGGCAGTGAGGGCAGTTGGCAAGAAAAATTGCAGTCATTTCTAATGCCAATGTTCTACATGGGTACTGATATGGCATGCCAGGTTAGGTGAGACTTACCTGCACCTGTTTTTAGCCATGCGCTAGACACTTTCAGCACATGGCTAACAACCAATCAGGGGGCTCAAATTCCTGATCCCGTTTCATAAGATAGTATACTTACAGCTAGTTTTAGACCTAAAAAAGCTGTAAGTGTATTTTTAACATTAACCCTCTCATTGACGTTAAAAAGAAAGTAATATGTGGTCCCTTCTATGTTCAACACAGCCATAGTGGGATCTGAAAATGGCTAGATCCTGGAGTCAGTTGAATTTTAAATTAAGACTGATTATTGCAAAATATGACTGCATTTTTCAGTTACCCATTTATGACTTCAACTCAGAGAAGCAAATTTAACAGATTTTTCTAACTTGAGTGCCAGTCAAGCTACCTCCACTATAATACAACCTCTCCATATTAGTAACCTATTTGCTTTTAATAGAACACTAATAGGGCTTGGAATGATGTGATGGTGATGTGTAAGTCATTTCTTGATGACTTTTCATTCTATACAAAGTAAAGCAATGTGCAGTATTTCATCTTATACAGAGTTTGACATGTCTTCTCAGAAAGCTGATTTAGAAGAAATGGCAAAACACATTAAGTTGGCAGCACAACTAATTCTCTAAATCAAACTTAAGCATTGTAAAAATTGCAGGGTAGCTAGTTCATCTTAAAGTCAAGTATGCTGTGGTGCCAGCCACCTGGACTGCCTGCCTGATACCGTCTCAATTTCTCCAAGCAGAGCCAGCTTGGCAGCAGTGCTCCCAAACCAAGTCCAAACTCTGCAGTCCTCACTGAACTCAGGTCCACCATGCACATGCATCTACTAGCCCTGTCCGCCCAATGTAATTCACACCGCCTTGATTTGAGAGACAAGCAGGCTCCCTCAGAGGACAAGGCATTCACCTTATTTATTGCTAGTCGAGTTGTTGCCTATTTCATACCAACCTGACCCTATAAATCCCCTGGCCCAAATACATATCAGTTTACACTGATTCATGGGTTAATGCAGACACATATTTTATTTCCACTAAAAAAATCACAGTTTTAATTCTTCATTCTATAGCAACCCCCATCCCTCTGTTTTCTGTTTGCAGACGCATTGACTGGTCAGTAAATGCTGGTGCCAGAATCAACTAAACACCAGCAGGCCAGTCTTTCTGACTCCTCTGAGGCTGTTCCTAGTTAAATAAGATGACCCCACCACCACCAGAGCCACACATACACATTATTTTTTCACATTTTCCCAAGTACGGTAACCAGATTTGGTGACTTGACTTACAGTAAGAGGCAGGCAGCCTGTGAAGGTTAGGGGAGAGAAAGAGAGGGAGGGAGAGAGAGAGGAGAGAGAGAGAGAGAGAGAGGAGAGAGAGAGAGAGGCCTAGTAGATAAACTTCCAACCTGACTATGAGTTGTAGACCAGCACTCAGTCCTGGTCCCCAGCCCAGTGATGACTGCATCTGCAAAAATACATTGAAACTATAACTTTGTTCCTACCATCTCTCACCAGGCCACTGTGGCCACCCTCCACTCAAACTTGTGCTTGTTGCTTACACTAAGATAATGTGAAAGCAGAGCTGGGCCCTAGCCACTCAGACTTAGGCTCAGAACAAACAATGGGGAGATTTTCCAAGGGGCAGGAATAACGTGCCAGAGGGGTGCAACCCACCTGCGATGACCCGCACCCATGCAACAATGTGCAGTGGCTGTATTCATGTCCACTGGCCACAGTGCAGTCCCCCTTCCATGACCCCACCCTCTCCCAGCATGCAGGTACATGGGGGCTCTTCCAAGGACATGGGCAGGCATCCAATGGGATGCCCAGACCTTGTCTGCCACTGGATCCCTTGTGCCCACTGGGAACAATGGTAGTCAGGCAGCTGCAGTACGGCCATGGCATCAAGGCAGGTGAGTGCCCAGTTGGCCGCCTCTGGCCCCCCATCTGGTACCTGAGGGCTGGGATGGCATGTTTGGGGACTTCACCATGCCCCTACATTTCCACATCGGCCACCAGCAGCATCCCAGTGGGCACATGTCGGGTGCATCTGGGACATGTTGGCATAGCTGGCAGCCCCCCCCAAGCACAGCACTCTGCACCTTCCTGAATGGTGTGGAGTGTGGCCACATCCCCTGCACTGCCCCCCAGACAGCCCACATGTGGAGCTCATCAGTCAGGGGATCCTGTGTGGAATAGCTCTGCGCCACCATGGAGAATGGGGTGCATGGGGTGCCACAGCTGCAGAGTGACTGCGCAACCCACATATGAAGCATGTAGCCATTTCTCACCATAGAAAATAGAGCCCAGTAAGGGCTTTAATAATTGATCATTTCTGAGACTTGTCCAACTAATTTTAAAAAGTAACTTATCTGCAGTTCTGTGCAGCCTAGGAAGTGTCGATAACTCTTAGCTTGCAGCAGGCTCCTTCTCTGTTTCTTGCATCGACTTGGTCACTTAATCATATACTGCCAGTCTTCCCCACTTAAGGCTGGGCTATAAGCTAAACATTTAAGGAAAGGAAAGCCTAATGCAAAATGTCTGTGCTATCTGCTGTGTGTGCTTTTTTTGTCCTCATCACCAGTCTGCTGTCTTCCACGGGTTGTAGCCTTTGGCATATACCGGCCTCACTAGCAATGACTGGGTGCGGTGTAAAAGGGAGGATTCAAGAGGCTGGGTTTTTGGTTGCTTTACTACAGGGCTGCTTGATCTACACTGACACTGCCAGCTAGCTGCTGCTGTCACAACACACTGCTTGCCACCATCTCTCTACCTCTTATCCTCCTGGCCTGGACAGGGTCTCCTGAGTCTTACCCTCCTCATGATGCTCAGTTGTTCAGTGAGTGAGTTTGCACTCAAGCACACACACAATTCTCTCTAACACTGCTTTGTCTTGGACACCTCTCTAAGTCTCACACAGATGATCCCGGGTCAACTAGCATGTCTGATTCAACTCAATAGCTCATTAGCCATCTCTTCCATGCCCTGCCCATGTGCACATGCATGTACAAACTGGCACACTTTGCTTGGAGTACTCCCCCCTACTGATCAGAAGAGGGAAGGCTGTGGCACACATAGAAGCTATTTTACAGGCTGTTAACAGTGCCACTCAGGAACACTCCTCCAATCAGTATATACCTGTAGACGAGCTAAAGAGAGGAGCAGTGGCTGACTCATTAATCCAAGTTGAACAAATCAAACTCCTAAGAGTACAGTGACTGTGCATACAAGTTTCAGTTTATTTCAACTGCAGTAAATTGTGGTTGACAATCTAGATGGCAGGTGGAGGTGCCAGGATCTAAAAATGGTAAGTTTTCCCATAATCCCTAGTGATGTTCGATCGGGTCCCTCATGGAGATGCCTCCACTTCTGCATTTGCCAAAACTCTGCACCATACAAAGTAAGGACTTTTCTTTTTAAATACAAAACACAGCAGCACAAAAATCTCAGCTGGCAGGGTAAGTGATATTAAGGGATAGCCCTGTACTACATACCACTGCTGGTCACCTTAAAGTGTGTAACTACATTTACTGTAGCTGTTAATCCCTATCTAGTATAGTACATGATTAGTTTACAGACAAATACATGTACTGTGACAGTATATGCTGAAGGTAACTCTACTAATATAGGACTCAATTCACAAAGCATTGGATGGGCTGCACAGACTGTGCAGAGGCAGTGCATGGAGCACTATATCGGAGTGGCACGCAGGGCATACCCAGACGGAATTCTCGAAATGTGCGCCAGCATCTGGCGCATACCTGCGTGGACACACAGCATGTGCCATGTGGAGGGGTGGTGCCATGTAGTGACCAATGAGCCCCCCTGTCACGCACATTCAAACCGCACTTATGATGGTAATGTATGGGGGGCGCACATGCAGAACTATGCCAGGTCAGAGGCAGGCACAAAACGCAGTGCACAGCACATGACGGGGGCCTGGAATGGGTGAGCACAGACACAGCCTGTGCTGCATCCCCCCAGCCACAAACCCAGACAGCAGGACTGCACCCCATCAGTCACCATGGCCAACAGCCACACCCATACGGGCACTACACACACAGCCACACCTAGGCATGGTGCTACACACCAGGCCTGACAGTGAGATGGTACTGGCCAGTCAGTGTCCCCACAACCCACAGCATATGCAGTCACCTGAGCAGCTCAGCACTCATGCAAGGTCATGGCCCTCCGCATGGCCCAAGGCCAGTGAGGAATAGTGGAGCACAGACAGAGGACATGGCCATGGCTGAATGCCATCGCCCTCCTCCCAGCTGTACTCCCTGTGAATCCAACCAGAATGATGTCATGGACACAAGGAATACATTCAACGTACCTTTACTCTATGTAATGCATTGCAATAATGCACATTCACATAAAATAAACATCCCCTTCTGAAGAATCCCCCGAGAATGGTGGTAGTGTGCTCCTGCTTGGAAGACAGAGGGCCAAGATCATCACAGTGCAGGGTGCAGTGGACTGGTGTACCCCTGCAATGAAACATGACACAGGACATATGTGTGAGCGATAGATCTGTGCCATGACACTACCACCCACAGGACACACGCACGCCACGTGACACTTACCTTGGAAGGCTCCTCCACTGCCCCATCTGCCCATTGCCACCCTTATAATAGATGTTCCTGGATCCAACTCTGAGGGATAGTACATCTGGAATGGCCTGGGGCCACCTCTTACTCCTCCTCTCCACCATGGTCCTGACCACCTCAGTCTCAACTCTCACCACTTCAGTGTAATCTCCAGTGGATTCCTGCTGAACTCCTTTGGAGACATAGGCTGAGACAGGCCATGAACCACATGCACATTAATGCAAAGCACACACAGAGGCTCCACCATATAACCATGTACTCACCCCCACTTGATCTGTAACATCCCAGATGTTGCCACCCTCCTTGTTGTCCTGGAAGGTGAGTGCAGCCTGCCTCCATAGTTTGTGGGGGTAGTCCTCCAAGCACCCCACACTGGCTGTGGTCCTTGCTGGTGCCTCCACCATATTGTACTACCGAATAGACGTTAGCACACAGATGACACCCTAGCATGCCACGCCACATGCCCACATGCAGCGAAAGGGCATAAAAACGGCCCATGGACCACTGTAGGATGGCCAGACTGTATGGGTGATGCACAAACCCCCACCATACTGCATACATTCTCAGCAAGAAATGCTGCACAGCACCCGTAGGTGTGCCATATGTCCAGGGGCATATGTGAATGCCCTCCTGTTAGATTAGGTACTAGCATGACACTAGCAGCACTATGCATGACAGTGGCCAAGACTGTTCTAGGACAGGCTACTGCTGCAAACACTCAGGAACACACACTGCATACAGTGGTTCAGGCTGGACCATGCCACCATTGCACAGCTGTGTGACATGGTATGAACACACATCACACCATGCACTGGTGGTCCAACGCGATGTCCATGGAGACAAAGGTATTGTGTACATTGGCATACTACTCCACCAGCTCCTTCCAATGGGTGGCGAGGGATTTCACCAGTGTGAGCCTGTCATCTGTGTCCTGTGCCCTGCAGCAGGTTATGGATGCCCTGCTGCTCTGTGTGAATGCACACAGTACCTTTTCAGGCACCCTAGCTGACCTACAGGCCATAGCATGGGCCTTCTTTGACATGCAGGGCATGCTGAACATGATCAGGGCCATAGACTGCACACATGTCGCCACTGTGGCCCCCCTTGGTGGGGGAGAAGGCATACTGTAACAGAAAGAGGTACCACAGCATAAGCTGCCAAGTCAGCTGCAATGCATTGGGCATTACGAACACGTGTGTGAAATACCCTGGCTCATGCCATGACTCCTATATCTTCAAAAAGTCACACCTTGCTCGATGGACATGGTGGAAGGGATCACTGGTTGCTTGGTAGGTACCATGGAGGGGACATGGGTGCATGCCTGTGCCACAACACACACTGATACTGTTTCCTCCCATTTTAGGTGACAGAGGGTACACACTGTGACCGTACCTACTGACACCATACCTGGTGCCACAGGGGCCTGCTGAGGAGGCATGCAATGCAGTGCACAGGAGGACAAAAACAGTGATGGAATGCACATTTGGAAGGCTGAGGATGTGATTCCAGTGCCTGGATCGCACAGGTGACACAATAATGCTTGCCCCGGGATGGCATGCAGAGTGATCATGGCCTGTGCCATGCTACACAACATCTGTGAAAGGGCAGTGTTTGCCCATGTCACATGATTCCCAAATGGACATGCCACTTGGGGATAATAATAACAACCCTACACACAGTGGCATGGATGAGACTCTGTCACGACATGCCCTGAATCACACAGTGGCACATGGTACAATTGGGTGGTAGACTGGGGGCAAGGGTGCATTGTGATGATGTAACCCTCTGAGTGCACCTGTACCAGCAATGCCACACACATGGACATGTTGCGGACAGTGGTCAGCTGCGATGCCAGTGGTACCATACATCTGTATGGCAACACACATGTGTCACGCATGGAGGGGGGACCATCATATGTCTGGCCGTGTGTGTCCATGTGTGTGCCCTGCATAGCGCATGGTGAACCCTGTGGGGTTGTGCAGGGTACTGTGAAGAGCATGTCTACTGGTATATGCCCACCAATGGCTACCTGGTCTGCCAAGGTGTAGCATGGTGTGCACCACTTGATAACGCAAACAGTCACCATCATGTAGGGTGCACCATGTATGGACAGGCACCTCCGTGGCATGCTACTCATGTCTGCTATTACTCTCTCCCTGCTGTTCCAATGGTGGCCATCCTGTTTCCATGTGCCCTGTAGCCATGGAGGCCCATAGCAGTCTGTTGAACATCGGTGCGGCCTCCTGTCTACAGTCCCTCTGAGTACCACATGCTCCTGCCATTCCCTGGCCAGGAGTGTCCACTTACTCCCCTGTCTGACTGGCCTGTGTGGCCATGGGGGCAACACGTGGAGCCAGCATGTGGTCCGCCATCATCTCCAGGATGTCACCAATCCTGTCAATCCCTCAAGGCATGCCATCTACCTATCCCATTAGTTTCGGCAGTGCCCCTGTGGTGTCCTGCTGTGCCACCAGGTTGTGGTAATAGGTCTGCAGCATGCCTATCCCTGCATTCCCCCTGCTGCACTGTGACACCCATCTTGGAGGACCCTCAACCGCCTCCTTGTCCTCCTCCACCACCTCAGCCATACTGTCATGTGCATGGTGGCGGGACACCCTCGTGTCCAGCAATTGCTGCTGGGTGGTGGTGGCATTGCAGGGGCATTGCCTAGGTGTTGCAATGATGGGGCCCAGTGTTCCATGCCTGTATACCCACCAGTGCATACAGGCATGCCGCTGGGCGTTGGTGGTGTGGCACATGTCTGAGAGGGGTGTTGGCTTAGGATGGCTGTTGTGTGGTGTCCACTGCACCCCTCAAGGTCTCTTCCCCCCTCTGTGTGGCATCCTCAGCTGGCATGATGTCCTCCTCCATCATCATGGCCTAGTTCAGCTGGTGACCAGTAGGAGACATGGTGTGGTTAGTACTGGCTATGCTACTTGTATGGGTACCATCACATGGTCTGTCAGACCATTTTTGCTGCATACCTCCCATGGGTGCGTGCTCAATGGGGGTCTCCACTTGTGCGCTGTTCCCTGCAGCTCCCATTGCCTGCTGTGCTGTGTTTGTGAGTGTAACTCAGGGTGGTTATCGATGGCCCAATGGTCACACAGGCATCTAATGCTGTCCATTTTGTGCCATATACCTGTCGATGTGTTGATGTCCATGTCCTCGCTGTGGCAAACCATGTTGGGGATGATCTCTGCCACTACCTTCTCTTTGGGGCTCAAGATGGGCTCCTTGATGGGTGGGCCACCTCCTGTGGCCAACTGGGAGTGAGTGACAGTGGCCAACTTGTGCTTCACAGCTGACCGTAGGTCGCGCCACTTCTGGAACTCAGTGTGCATGCCTCCAGTCCCGTGGCATTTACCACCACCTGTGTGTCAAGCCACAGGTGGGCCTTCATTTTGGATGGGATCTTCAGCGTGTCTGCCCCATACAGTTCTGCATAGTGGGCATGTATGTTGGTGACCACGGTGGTCACCTGAGGTCCGGTGACGTTGGTTGACCGGGGTCATGCCATGGTGGTGGACAGACCCGGTGCACCTGTGTCCCAACCGTTGTGGCCCTCCACCTGGAGTTACAAACATGATGGCTGCCTTGCTGTGGCTGTCATACCTGCAGGGACTGCACCGGTGTCCTTGCTCCCAATTGCAGTATTCACTTCTGAGTGTGAGCACGGTGGTGCAGTTGCCCATACTGTATATGGTAGGGTCAATGGGCATGGTCACATTCACAGACCATGTCTGGCCCTCCCCCACATGCCGCTGCATGCCTCAGCTGTCACCACCCATGGCCTTCCATACAGTTCCAATTCTCTGATCACTGATCCTGATCTCTCACACAGGCACTCACTCATCACATACACTGCCCTAATGAGTTTGACCCAAGTCTTTTGTGCCTGTCTGGGTGACCTCTCTGTTGTTGATGCTGTTTGCAACTCAGAGGAGCTGCAAAACTGAACCGGAGGACAAGATGGCATGCAGCATGCTTGGTCTCAGCAGCCGGTGGGTAGGCTTAGATTGGGGAAGGCCAGAGCACCTAAAGGTGCCACATGAGCTGGGTGGGCTGGCTGGCCTGCAAAGTTATGCTGTACTAAGTTGGAGACTGGCACTGGTGGTGCAGGTGGGGAGCAACGGTAATCAGGGTCGATCTTAGGGTATGTGACACCTCGTGGTAAACTTGCAAATGGCACCCTCTCTAAAAAAAAATTTAAATCATTCCTCTACCTGCACACCTATAACTGAATTTAACTGTAGAAGACAGAACACAGTCACTCCACCACCCAACATTTCTGAACAAGTGAACCACAATAACTTGTAACACTGCCATTTATTTATAAACAGGATGGGGATCAGTTTAAAAACAGCTAGCTGCTCAACTAAATGAAATGTAATTCTAACCCTCACGTTTATACCACCATAATCATACCTCTCAACCTTTTTTGTCATGGATATGAGGGACATGGGCACTCAAAATGATGACAGTGAGGGGCACTAACCCTCAGAATGAGGGACACTTCCTCAAACATGGACATATAACCTCCGAACAGAGGAAATCATTGTTTCCTTGTACAAAGTTTATTTTCAGTTTACCATCTTTGAAAATTATTCATGCAGTAGTACCACCGAATTTGTCAAGCAATTTTGTGAGGTTCCCTATTTATCCTTCACAAAATTTAGAAAAAAATCCTTGAAAATTCTTTTTGTTATACTTATAGAAAGAGGCCAGTTCCTATTACAAGTACTTACTGTAAGTACCCTCTCTGACAACAGATGCACTTTTTTGTGCTTCACAATTTACCACATCAACAGGCAGCACTGCAGCTTCAGGAAGGGATTGAATCCTCACCCCTGCTGGGAATTCTCCTTGTCTCCTACAATCCATCCATGGCCCTCTTCCTCCCCACCAGGGACACATAATATATTTTAAAACATGCAGTGTTAAATGAAGATTCTTCCAAAACCTGCAGGCAGCAGCAGCCTCAAATCCTCCTCCAGCTGCACTGTCTCAGTCTAGTCTTTCTCTGTGAGTGCTCAGGCTCAGGCTCAACCTAACCACTGGTAGGACAACACCCGACCACCATCATGATCATCCCATCCCTTCAGTCAATACTTGATCTCACCTGGCTACTGCAGCGTCTTCTTTTCTTCTCTGACTATGACATTCAATCAGACACCAGCAGTCTAGACTTCTGCAAAGCTCTCCCTGTCCCCAGTCCTGATGCTGGTGTTGGACTTCCTAAGATGAGTCATGGACTGTTTGCTGCGTAGGGCCCATCAACAACTCGGTGCTGGGTGTGCTGTAGTTCAGTTCTTTGTTCTGTGTCCTTGGGGACTCTCCCAGGCAGCAGTGCTATATGTCTACAGCCCGACTGTGGGTCCAAGTCCAACTTCATTTCTTCATGTTGAGCTATTGCTGGCTGCAGTTGCTGTGGTGTGATGCTACTGATGAATGACTAACCGTTCAAAACTGTTTTTAAATGGCAATGTTCTGTACCACTTATTGATGGGTGCCTGAAGCAGCCAGGCTTCGTGGTGGAACAGGTGGGGATCAGTGGTGGTGGTGTGGATAGGAATTGGCAGCTGTGGTGTGGGTAGTTGTAGGTGGGTGTTACTGCTGTTGTTTCATGCTGCCAGAGTAAGTGGGGGGCAGACCAAGAGTGAGAGAGACAGAGGAAGTGCCCAGGAAGAAAGAGCTGCATAGGTGGTAGAGAACAGACACATTGATTCAAACTTACGTGTTCAACTCCACTCACTGGGTGGAATGCAGAGCACACAAATTGCTATGCATTCAGTATTCGATCATGCCCTCAGATGCCCCTCTCTCTCTCTCTCTCTCTCCTCTTCCTCCTTTCACTATATGCCAGCATAGCTTTCATTATATAGCCGTGAAAAACATTTGCAAGCCCAAATACCTAAGCGCTATATCTCCTGGCAGTAACATTCCTTTCTTAAAAAAAAAAAAAAAAACTTCCTGCCTAAATATGTCAGGGTTTTATCCAATGGCTGTAACACCCTGTCTGTAAAACAAAAAACAAACTTCCTGGCCAAATACCTTAGGGCTATACCACTGTCAATAACATCTTTAACATCTCTATCTTAAAGAAAGTTATGAATAAAAAAATGTATAAAACCATACAGTAATGATGATGGTGTGCAGAATTTTCAAATTCTGGCAGACAGAATTTCCTAAAATTCCATTAAATTTTGTCACAAGCTGAATGGCGGAATTCCTCAGCAGAATAATGTGGAACGGGTTTTCTGCTACATTACCATGGAATAAAATTATGTGGATCTTGATATATTCCACAGAAATGGTCCTGGAATGGCTTTTCACAGGAAAATGTTTTACCATGGACTATAATTCTGTGGATCACAGCAGACTGAATTCCACTGATTGGCCAGTGTAATTCTGACAGAAATTCTGACAGCAGAATGATCATTCCATGCTAATTCCACTGACAAAACTCTGCCTTCCACACAGGACTACCATGCAATGTTCTTCTTATCAATATGTTATTATTACCCCCTTCAGTTATAGCATCCCATTAGCAAAGAATGAGGGTTACTCACCTGTAACTGTAGTTCTAGGAGTGGTATATGGTGCACATCCACACTCTGGCAGTCTCTCTTTCCCGTTTAAATGTGCTATACATCTTCAAACTAATCTATTCCCACCCACCCAGGTGGTATACTCCCCGGTTCCACCCCATGATGTCAGATCTTGTATGCTTGAAGCAGGGATCCTTTTGCCACTTGCCAGGGGTGGTCAGGTGGGTTGTGTGGATGTGCACCATATACCACTCCTAGAACTATAGTTACTGGTGAGTAACCATTATTTCTAGGGACATGGATTTGGTGCACTATCCACACTTTTGACAGACTCCTAGCAGTTCTCTGGGAAGAGGCAGCAAGGTGCATACTCCTATCTGGCAAACAAGGACTCGAAAACCGAGGACCCAAAACCAGCATCCCAGAATGATTTAAGGTTGATGTGGCAGTAGGAAATGAAGGTGTGTACTGACTCCAAGGTAGCAGCCCTGTAGATTTTCTGAATAGGGACATCCCTGGAAGCAGCCACTGAGGCAATTATATGTCTGGTGTAATGAGCCCTAAGCTCTACAAGAGGCTCCCTACCAGCCAACCTATAACAAAGGTCAATGAAGGAGACTATCCACCTGCCAGTCATCCACTTTGCTGCCAATGTGCCAGGTGCATCTTTAGCCTATTTCACAAATAGCTGGTGAACCTCTCCCTGAGCTCCAGTCATACGCTCCTTGTTATTAGCAAGCACGCACCTCCAGTCCAATGAGTGGAGTCTGTGCTCAGCCTCTGAAGTTGGATTGGTGAAGCATACTGGGAAGTTTATCTCCTGATTAAGGTGGAACTGAGAAACAACCTTCAGGAGGAACTTCAGGTGGGGAGCAGACTACTTTATCCTTGTTGAACACCAAGTATGGAGACTCCACCTAGAGTGCTGGGAGCTCACTGATGTTTCTGGCAGAGGTGATAACCACCAAGAAGGTGGTCTTCCATGGCAGGTGTGACATCTCACACCTGTGCATCAGCTCAGTGGTTCACATACCAGCAGGGAGAGGTGGTCAAGGCCCTTGAAGAAATGCCCAACCACCTTCTTCTGCTTCACTGTCGGTATACCAGTCCATGCCTGGTATGCAGAGATCACTGCTAGGTGCACCTTAAGGGTCTGTGACTGCAGTCCTGACTTGGAAAGGGATGATAGCCAGAGGGAAGGTCAGGGGGTCCACCTCCCTGCCCTGGCACCAAATGGAAAACGTCTTCCATTTAAAAGTGTAACACTGGGAGGTCCAATCTTTTTGGGAGCCTCTACAATATGGAGCACATATTCCGAAAGCCTCAAATCCTGGAATTCAAGCCACTCAGAACCCAGGCAGTGAGGTGCAGGGATTGAAGATCTGGGTGTCTGATTTCCCCTTGTGACAAAACCGCAGATCTGGGTGCAGAGGCAAGTGCCTCGGAGTCCTACTGCAGAGGCTGATGAGATCTGGGTCACAATAATGATGGGGCCAGTCTGGGGCTACCAGGACCATTTGTGCCTTGTCCCTCCACACTTTTGTCAACACTTTGGGGATCAGGGACAAGTAGGGGAGGACATAAAAGAGGCTTGGGGTCCAAGGCCTCATGAAACCATCCCACATCAGTTTCCCACACTATGGGGAGCAGGCACAGAACAGCCTCAGCTTTGCATTCTCCTGGGAGGTAAAAAGGTCAACCAGAGGAGTGCCCTACAAGGAGAAGAGGGGGTTCACCAACTCCTGATGCAGATACCACTCGTGTGACACCTTGCCGACCTGGCTGAAGGCATCCTATAGCTGGTTGGAGGCTGATGCTACATGGATAGCCATGAGATCCACATCTAGGCTACACAAGAGGGTCCAGCTGCGGAGATCTTCCTGACACAGATGAAGGGAGTGAGTGCCACTCTACCTTTTCAGGTAAAACATGATTGTAGTGTTATCCATCTGGACCTGCATGACCTGACCCTGGACAAAGAGAGTGAATTCCATCAGATCTAGATGCACTGCATGGAGCTCCAGCACGTTGATGTGGTGATGGGACTTCCTGGGTGTCCAGAACCTGTGGGTTCTGTGGTTCCCCAGTTGTGCTCCCCATCCCACCAGAGAAGGGACGTGCCATCATCAAGGTGACCTTCAGCTCTGAGCTGACAAATGGGACTCCTTCCACCAGATGTTCTAGGATGAAGCATCACTGGACTGCATCCCACATTGGCTGTGTCACAGTGACCAGCTGGTCCAGTTGACCTAGGTGTTGAGACCACTGATGGCCCAGCTCAGACTGCAGGTGCATCCACCAGTTGGCCCATCTGACCATGCTGGTGCAGGATGCTGTGTACCCCAGCAGCCACAGAAAGCCCTAGGCATGGCACAAGCACCCAACCTGAAATGATCATGCACAGGAGGACAGATCTGATGCCCTGTCTGCAGGGAGTCAGGCCTTGGCCTGAAGGGAGTCTAGCTCTGCCCTGATGAAGTGAATCACCTGCAAGGAGTTGAGTTTGGACTTAGCTGTGTTGACCAGAAGGCCTCAATATCTTCAGATCTGGAGGACCAGATCCCTAGACTGCTCCACAGCCTCTTTAGAAAGGGGTAGACTCTGACAGACTCCATGCCTCTGGAATGATGCCACCACTGCTGTGAACTTGGTAAAGACCCTGAAAGCCAATGAGAGGCAGAAAGACATGACCTGGAACTGGTATAGAACCCTTTTTGTGTAAAACCCGAGCTACCATATGCGAGATGATGGACTGAAATGATGAAGAAGGCAACCTGAAGGTCCAGGAAGCAGAACCACATTCCCAGTTCCAGAGATGTATGATTTGGTTTAGAGTGACCATCATGAACTTGTGCCTTTACAGAAACTAGTTCTGATTGTGAAGATCCAGTATGGGGTGCCACCCCCCCCATCCTTTTCAGAACCTGGAAGTACCTGGACATGAAACCCTGGCCTGCCATGGAGTCGGGGACTCAGGCTATGGATTCTTTCTTGAAGAGCTGAGCAACACCTTTACTGAGGTGGACAGTGTGTCTTGTAACATCACGGACTCCCTTGCTGCCTGGGGCCAGTAAGATGGGAGAGCTTTGAAGTCAAGAGGCAGCCCTCTGCCCATCACTTCTAGAACCCATGTGACCAAGATAGTGATGGATCAGTTGTGCCAGAAATGGTGAAGCTGACCTCCCACAGGGAGCTGAGACAGGGACTGGATGGGTGGGAGGTAAACACCCCTCGACCTATCACTGGGCAGTTTTGGAGGGGGCAGTGGTACCTGCTATCAGAGGGGCACCACTACCCCTACCCCCATCCTTCTTGGAGCCCTGACCAGGGAACTTGGTCTTAGGGTGCCAAACCTGAGCTTGCCCCTTCTGGGGCGGCAGCTGTTTGGGTTGCTGTGACTGAAAAGACTGAAACTGAGAGGGCTTATTTTTCTGTTTCTGCCCCTTCTGGTCCTTCTGTGAAGCAGTCACAGAATACAGGGTGGCACTGAACTTCTCAATCCTTATGAGATGCCCCTCCACTCCTGGGCCAAAGAGGCTGGTGCCTAAAAAGTGAACATTGGCCAACTTATGCTGGATATCCACCGTGAAGGTGGAGATTCTCAGCCAGGCCCTGCAGTGCATCACGATGGCTTCTGCCATGGAACAGGTGCAAAAATCATCAATATCCAAGGTGTCTGGAGCTGGTGTTTAGCCAGAGCTTGACCTTTGACTCTGACAATTTTCACTGGCATCTACAATTCAGCAGGTAGGAGAGAGAAGACGTGGTCTAGCACTCGCATTTAGAAGTGACTGAAATAGGTCATCATCATCAGGGTGTAGCTCACTTGATGATGATACAAGGAGGACACAGCATACGTTTTCTTTACTACATGGTCAAACATTTTGAATTCTTGCCCAAGGGCTTGTCCACATCTCAAACATTACTGGTGTTCAGGAAAACAGAGTTGGCTGTCAGACCTTGAGCTGAGGGGTGGTCCGAGAAAACTGACAAAGTGACTGTAGGGACCTCATACTTGCAGACCATATGGGATGAGGGTACCATACTGGATGGTGGATGCTGACAAAGCTCCAGAGCTAGTCCCAGAATGGCCTTGGCCATTGGGAAGGCAACCTCCAGGGATTCATCCCTGTCACAAATCTCAGTAAAGGGATGCTTTGCCCTTTTCTGAACTGGTTCCAGAGGGACTTCCATGGACTCTATCTATCTGAACTGAGCCCTAAAATACACCAGCCCATGGTTGATAGTCAGTGCCTTGACTGAGTCATGGTTGAACTCATGGGTCCTCAAGGACTGCACAGAGGATCCATCAGAGTCATTTGAAGATTCTTCAAATACATCCCATGGCCATTTGTTGCCTTGCACTACTCAAAATTCATCAGAGTGGGTGATCTCCACTGACAACTGGCCTGGCAAGCTAGTAGCTTGACGGGAGTCCGTGGTAGGAGCTCACTGCAATGGCTGACATGGCAGTGGTTCCACCCTAATCAGTGGAGAGACTGGTGTCAAAGACACTTGTCTCAGGATGACTGGAATGGGCTGGAATAGAAGTGACCAAGGAAGCACTGGGGTCAAGGGTAGTGCAGTACCCTGTCCAACCAAGGCCCACTTCTGCCACAACATTTCCTCATAGCACCACTGCAACCTGCAATGGAGCCTTTCCTTGTCTGAAGATGAAGAGGACAAGGAATGCCAGCACTGGTGCCTACCAAATGACCAAGATCAGGAGTACAAGGAGTCCCTCTACTGAGATCTTACTCAAGACCTGGACCTCAACCGATCAACATGGCCATCGATGGTGAGGGGAAGCAGGAAAAGGGGCCATGTACAGGACATGGGCCTGCTCCCACTGCACAGCTCTGGAGGGAGGAAGACAGCTCCAGGGAGTAGACAGCCAGGTCCACTGACTACTCCTGACCCTCCTGAATGAAGGCCGAAAGCACCAGGGTCAGAGAGATATTGAGTAATCATTGATTCCTTCTGACAAAGGGTCGATCAGGTCAAGAAATATCTTGGTCAGTTGGTTGGCCTGTGTTGAGATCAAACAAGTCTGATGAGGTTACCGTGGAGCTAGTGATCTGACCCTCCACCAAGGAGGGCTCAGACAAAGGTGAGCACTAAACAACAGCCGAGCAGTCAAGGGAGTTGCAGGAGCTGGAAGAGCATGCTCTTTTCTGGTCTCATGACTAATAGCAGGACTTCTTTGACTTCTTCTTCTTTCTGTGGTGGGAGGGGCTCTCCTCAGAGGCCTGGAAGGCCTTGTACATTTCATGGAAGATTCCCATGAATGACAGCTGGCCTATGGCAAGAGCAGTGCTGAGACCAGAGAGACAGCCAAAGCAGCTTTAGCAGCTGCCTCTTCCATTGCCACAAGCTGGCCCGCAGAACCTGCATCCATAGAAACTGCCTTATGGGCATCCTTAAATTGCATTGAAGGATCCAGTTTGGCAAACTAGATGAGAAGAAGATAGGCATAGTGGTCTTTGAGGGATGAAGGGATCAAGATCTTACAAAGGCCGAGGCAGCAGCATCGTGCTCTGCCCCCAGGCAGTAGATGCATGAGGTATGTGGATCCATCTGAGACATCTTCTGGTTGCACTAGACATGACGTTTGAAGTTGGGGCCTAATTTGGATTCCTCATGTGCCATCATGAAGGTTGAATGACAAGAGTGGAACTGAAAAATATACTCACTAAGTTTGAAAAGTTTGAAAATGAAAGTTTGCCATTGAAAAGGCCTACACTGTGTGTGGAGCTGCGAAGAAGAAGTCCAGACACTTCCAGCAGAGCGGAAGATCTGACCTCACGGGGCTGAACTGGGGAGCATACCACTTGGGTGGGTGGAAGGAGCTTAGCTTGAAGATGTTTGGCAGATTTAAAGGGGAAAGGAAGACTGCCAGAGTGCGGATGGTGCACCACATCCTTGCCCCCAGAAAGAAAGTTACTGGCCAACACCAACTCTTACACCCAAAATGAAAGTGCCCAAAACCTGCATACAGCTCTGACTTTAAAATTAACTCTAATCTTCAAATCCACCCCTGCAAAAAACCAAAAAGAAAACCCACATGTCCCAAACTTACCTCATAAAATGTTCAACTGATCAACAGTCCTTTTCTCTGTTCCAGGAAATGCCCCTAATGCCCATGATGTCTCCAGTGCAGGCCACATTCTCGTATCCAAATTCTTACTCCTGTTGTGAAGCATGCTATGCATCCACCAAACAATCAAAGTCAATGCCATCCGGAAGTGCCCTCTGTCTGGGCTCCTGAAAATCAAACGTTACTGCTCACCTGCATGTTATTGCCAAGACCGCTGCATACCTCCCTTCACCTCGACACCTTCTGTTCTACTGATATGGCATATGTGAACATTATTGTGCAAGCCATGCCCACAACCACAAGTAGCTAAGCAGCATTTTTTCCCCATGTTACATGGCCAATGCAGCAACACGCATTGTGACCATACAAGGGGGAAAGGTGGATTTACCAGGCACAAAAAAATGTACCACAAATCTTTTCAAAATGAAAAATATATTTTAAATTGGGACAATAACTGGTGGCATATTCAAATAGGGGGCCTATTGCATAACCAAATATGCTATGTGTTTCTGTGTGTGATAAAGAATTTGTCTGTATTCAATGATGTTTGCCCTCACTGAACTCCTTTGTAGATCTGCTACTTGTGAGGTCAGTGAGGTCAACAGCATCTCATACAGATAAGTTCTTTATCACACATAAGCCCATATCATATCCCTTAGATATTTTTATCAATATGTACCTAAAATGCTCTATTGTCTGTGTAGTGATATTCCTTTTTACCATTAATATATCTTGTAAGTAGTTCTTTCATGTCAACATCTGGAAAAGTACATTATTTTTAAAAGACCTTTTAGGAATACATTTTCAAACTTTTTCTGAATACTGTTTCCACTTCAGCCTATTTTATGATGATTGGTGCTATTTTTAGCTTTCTGTTCTCTCATGTTATTGAAGTGAACTGACCTGTATGACTAATATGTATAAATCTTGTATCATACTGTTGTACTGAAATTTATTTTTGTAATTATGACAGTTCAACTACACTTTTGTAGTTTCCCACATGTTACTGTTACTAAATTCTGTTGGAAATGGGCCTGGCTCAATGGTTTTCCAGTTCTTTCTTGAATAAACATAATGAATGAAATCTTATACTTTAAATTGCACTGCAAACATTTCACTCTCTGCTCAAGTACCCCCTTAATTTTTCAGACTTTTGCTGGGTACATCTGCAAAAGCACTGAAAGATAATAAAACAAAGTACCAGTTGATACTGAAGGACCCCAATGTATGGATGTGTAATTTTGTATATTAAAAGACATACATGCTAAACAAGATACATGCAGATCTGAGATGATACACAGTACACACACATACATGCATGCAAGTGCGCGCGTGCACACACACACACACACAACAACAAGCTAGAGTGTCCCCTGAGATGCTCAATCCCCCTTCCCCCGGTCAGCCCCTGATGACTCATGCTTGTTTCTGAACTCAGTTTGCTGGCATTGCAAGTAGTAACCCTACCATTGGATGGACCATCTCCCCCCAGTAGTCTTTAATATATATATATATATTCCCCAGGCACCATTTAAGTGGCTATGCAACTGAATGGAAGTATCACACCTTTAAAGGGGACATAGGAATCCGTTTAATGGGGATGATTTTGTGTCTGTTTCCTCTGGTATCCTCTCATTATCTGTCATTATCACCTGCTAAGACAGTTGAAATTTCACACCTAATCAGGTGCGGCTAATCAAATTTAATCAGTACTTACTGCACTACATAAAAAGAGTCACAAACTGCTAATCGACAAAGGCTGTGTCTCTTGCTGCTACCCGTTCACATTTATCTGTCCTGATGGAGTCTAAATGAGTGGATCTTCCCTTGGCAGACAAAGTGAAGGTTATCAAAGCACTGCAGAAGCCGGGTGCATTAATGTCCAGGGTAACTAAACGCTATACTGTTTTTAAACACTTTTTAACATATTTTTTTCAATAAAATAAAGTAACATTACCTAACTTGAGACATACAGCACAAAATCACAAAAGAGCTGAAATCAGTATGTGCTGTTTTAATGTTAATGTATATGTCTCTGTTTGTTCCTGATGTTCATTTGCTCCGTTTGTCTCTGTACGTCGCATTTTTAGTCCTTCTGTTATTAGAGATGCCATCTTAAAGGGGATGAAGGCCCATCCATGGAGGCATCCCCTTTAAGAGGCTATATCTCTCTCTATATATAGAGAGAGATATAATAGTGGCACGGTAGTGCCATTATAGTTAGGGTGAAGGGTAACTTCTATGTTAAACCCAAATCTTTGAACCTTAATAACTTTGGAACCGTTCAATGGATTTGTATGAAATTTGCATGCCTAATATCTATGGATAGGTCTCTTGAAAAGCCGAAGTTTGTGCAAATCCGTTGTGTGGTTTCGGAGATGCTGAGTGTAGAAACAACAGAAAAATCTGTGGTTTTTGCCTCACAGATGTGCCTTTTGAAGATTTGATGGAAAAATATTAATTCGTTCCAAAGTTATGAGATATTGAATGTCCCATTATTTCCTATGAGAAAAACAGATGTCAGGCACGAAGTAGGATTCCTGAATTGGAGTAGGATTGGATCCTCATTCGAAGTAGGATTATGATGCAGAATCCTGCATCAAAGTTCCATTTCGAAGGAGGATAACACTGTGGTGGCCATGGTGCCTTTCAGCACCTATATCTCGAGAGCGGTTGGAGATACAAATTGTTCGATAAGCACAGCTCACTACTAAGCATGCATGGAGCTGGCTAGGTCATGAATACAACTGTGAAAGAATGTTTTCTGCAGTTGCTATGGTTACTGAGATATTGCTAAATAAGCGTTACGAGGGTTGCTTGGAATAACTCTAGGCCTGTGCTATGTGTCTGTACTTATATGTAGGTGGGAGTGTGGGGCCCAGAAGATCCACTCTCCCACCTATGCATACCATTTATGATTAACTGGGAGCACTGGGCCCTCCTATGCTATGCCTCTACACTCATGGATCAGTGGGAGTGCAGGGTGCAGAGAGCCCGCATGGTCACGCCTATGGACACAATTATGCAAAACTAAAAACACAGGGCCCTCCTGTGCTATGGCTCTATACTTATAGGTAGGTGAAATTGCAGGTTCCAGTGGGCCTGCGCTCCCACCCATGGATACCATCTTGCAATACTGGGAGCACAGGGCCCTCATGCACTATGTTTTTACACTTATGGTTTTCAACCCTAACTCCGACTCCCCCCCACTGCCACACTTACACACATGTAGAGACACATACAGACACACACATAGACACACACACTCACACACACACACACAACTATGGGGGTGGTACAAGGCAAGACAACCAATCACAGACACACACCATAACACAACACAAATAACATACAACTTCTTAAACATACCACAAGAGGCATCCATCATCATGTTTCACCAACTGTATCACTTCTGCTGCCATACCAATCTCTTGGGTGTGTATACCGACATCCTGTACAAGTATCTGAGATGCTGCTACCAATACATGTGTTTTATTACTTATATTATTCTGTTATACAGAAATGGGCAAGTTGGTGGGAACATGGGGCTATGCTGTTATACAGATATGGGGACATTGGTGGGAATACATGTGTTTTGCTACTTATATTATGGTGTTATGCAGAAATGGGCAAGTTGATGGGAACATGGGGCTATGCTGTTATGCAGAAATGGGCAAGTTGGTGGGGTGCAGGAACTGAAGGGCCCCACACTCTCACCAATACATGTGTTTTACTTCTTATATTATACTGTTGTGCAGAAATTGGTAAATTTGGGAAGTTGGTGGAAGTGCAGGGGCCTGTAGGGTTCCGGGCTCTCACCAACACATGTGTTTTGCTACTTATATTATGGTGTTATGCAGAAGCGAAGAACTTGGTGGGAACATGGAACTATGCTGTTATGCAGAAATGGGCAAGTTGGTGGGGGCTGGGTCCCGCACTTCCACCAATACATGTGTTTTACTAGTTATGTTATGGTGTTACATAGAAATTGGCAAGTTGATAGGGCATGGGGCTATGCTGTTATGCAGAAATTGGCAAGTTGGTGGGGGCTGGGTCCCATGCTCCTACCAATACATGTATTTTACTAGCTATATTGTGGTGTTATGCAGAAATGGGCAAGTTGGTGGTAGCATGGGGCTATGCTGTTATGCAGAAATGGGCAACTTGGTGGGAGCATGGAGCTATGCTGTTATGCAGAAATGGCCAAGTTGGTGGTAGCATGGGGCTATGCTGTTATGCAGAAATGGGCAAGTTGGTGAGACTGCACTCCCACCAATACATGTGTTTTATTGCTTTCAATATGCTGTTATGTAGAAGGATGTATGCACCCAAGAGACTGGGATGGCAGCAGAAGTGATACAGTTGGTGAAACATGAGGATGGATGCCTGTTGTGGTATTTTTAAGAACTTGTATGTTATCTCTGTTGTGTTATGGTGTGTGTCTGTGATTGGTTGTCTTGCCTTGTACCACTCCCCATAGTTGTGTGTTCTGTGTGTGTCTCTGTGTGTGTGTATGTGTGTGGGGGGAAATTGGAGTTAGGGTTGAAAACCCTAACACTGAATTTCCTCGCTTTTGTCTCTGTAAAATCCCTAACTGCTGCATTAACGCAGTTTTTGCAAAGAATATATATATATATATATATATATATATATATAAATTGTGGAGCGGTTGCACCACTATAGTTAGGGTTCAGCGGTCAGTTACATACTAAAGTCAAAAGTTTGGAGGTTAATAACTTTGGACCCGTTCAATGGATTTGCCTGAAATTTGGTACATGCATTGATGCACACTAGATCTCTTGATTTGCCAAATTGCCTTTTGGTCAGAGTGCTGGTCTTTGTGTACAAAAGCGCTGAAAAATGCAAAATTATCCATTTTTGGAGGCACCGTTTGGCATTCTTAATGTGGTCCTGCATGGCCATCATGTGGCATGCCACTCTGCAAGATGGCTTGTTTGAAAAAGCATTGGTGACCGAACATTCCGCTTTTTGTTTGGTGAAAAAATATTAAGGCATTCAAAAGTTATGGCACTTTTAAGTTTCCATTATAAGTCAATGGGAAAATTTATGTGTATATCTTGCAATCAAAGAATGGGGTTTCTGGCCATCTGGTCCCACCTGGCGGTAAAAGAATTTGCAGCCTCATGGTTCAAGAATCTTTGTTCCCAAGGATTTTCAAAATTCTTTGATCGCGAGGTCCGCGGTTTTGTTTTTTATTTTCCGATTAGAAAAACACAAATATCTCTGCTCAGGGGTCACTTCTGAAGTAAAACTTTGATGGGTTTTACTCAGGGGGCTCTAATCTATCAAGCCATGCCTTTGTTTCACCCAAATTGGTCAAAATCTAGAGTTATAAGCTTTTAAAATCTTAATTCATGGCTCGCTAATGATCTTTGATCGCGAACCTGCAAATTCTTTGATCATGAGATTCTTTGATCGCGATCTTGCATTGTGACCTAAAAACACTAATATCTCAGCTCAGGGGTGGACTAGGGACACAAATGAGGGTGGGTTTTGCTCAGGAGGGTCCGTTCTATCAAGGCATGCCATTGGTTCGGTTCAAATCGGTGAAAAATTCACGTTTCACCATTTTTAATTCTTTGTTTGTGAGCCTGCAAATTCTTTGATCGCGAGCCTGCAAATTCTTTGATCGTGAGATTCTTTGATCATGATCATGCATCGTGAGAGAGGTACAAGATGGCCCAATTTAAAAATCAATTTTCTCAGCCCAGGGGTATCCTAGAAAGTCAAATGAGGGTGGGTTTTACTCAGGGGACTTCGTTCTGTCGAACGATGGTGGTGGTTTACCACAATTCCTTCATTTTTTTGATTTATAATATTTTTAATTCTTTGTTCGTAAGCCTGCAAATTCTTTGATCACGAGCCTGCAAATTCTCTGATTGTGAGATTCTTTGATTGCCATCTTTGATCGTGAGGGAAGGACAAGATGGCCAGATTTTTTTATAATGGAATAGATAGGGAAATTTTACCAATCTTTAACATTGAATATCTCGGAAATGGTTTGGTCTTTTTACTTGAAAATTGGAGGGTGTTTATGGCATGTCCTGTAGATGTGAATTACGGTGTTTACGTGTCAGACAAAATTTCTTTTGTGGAGATATTTCGTGACACACTTTCCGTTTGTGGACAGTGTTTTGCTTGTGGTGGTGGCTTGAAATTGATAGGATACCTAGCCATAGTGTCATGGATGTAGTTTTCAGTCATCGTGTGTGTTAAATGTCAACAGGTGCAGAACTGTGCCAGTCTGATGAATGAAAATCTCATACGTTAAAATGTTATATCTCGGACATGGTTTGGTCTTTTCACTTGAAATTTGGAGGGTATTGACAGTATGTCATCTGGATGAAAATTACAGTGTTTCCATGTTGGAAAAAATTTTTTTGCGTAGATATGACTTGGTGCAGTTTACATTCTGCAGACAGCATTTTGCTTGTGGTGGTGGCTTGAAATTGATAGGATACCTAGCCTTAGTGTCGTGGATGTAGTTTTCAGTTGTTGTGTGTGTTAAATGTCAACAGGTGTGCAACTGTGCCACTCTGATGAATAAAAATTTCAAATTTTGACATGTCATATCTTGGACACGGTTTGGTCTTTTTACTTAAAATTTGGAGGGTGTTGACAGCATGTCTCGTAGATGTTAACAGAGGTGTTTATGTGTCAGACAATATATTTTTTTGTGGACATATTGTGCAACACACTTTACATTTTGTGGACAGCGTTTTCTATTGTCCTACTAGATTAACATTTGTTTGGTTCCTGGCCTTGCTGTTGTGAATGTACTTTTTAGTCATTGGGTGTGTAATGTGACCTGACACTTACAAGTTGGTGGGAGCATGGGGCCCGAAGAGGCCCGAGCTCCACCAACTAGCGCAACTTTCTACTTTTCTATTCTTTCTTAAAAAGTAAGGAAATCCTATGCAAAAAAGTTCATTAATGCATCAGTTAGGGTTCTTCTACAGTGAAAAAAGTGAGGACATTTGATTTTAGGGTTCCCACCCCTTGAACCTCACCCCCGCCCGCCCCCACCAACAGGCATTGGGGTGTACGTTAGGGTCCTTGGCCCTAACTCTCACCTCATTCTCCTACACTGAACCACCTCAGCTTGTTTACACATGGGATGGGGTAAGAGTTAGGGCCAAGGACACCAACACACAACCCGATGCCTGTTCTTGGGGTGGGCTGGGTGGGGTTCAAGGGGTGGGAACCCTAAAATCAAATTCCTCACTTTTTCACTGTAGAAGAACCCTAACTGATGCATTAATGAAGTTATTTGTATAGAATATATACATATATATATATGATATGTATATATATATATATATATATATATATATATATATATATATCTATATATATCTATATATATATATATATTATGGCAAAAAACTCCATTCAATGCATTAGTTAGGATTGTACCAAAGTGACAAAGTGAGGAAATTCAAGGTTAGGGGTTCCCATTCATTGCACCCCACCCACCCAGCCCCCACCAACAGGCATCGGGGTAAGCGCTGGGGGTTGTTGGCCCTAACTCTCACCCCATCCCATGTGTAAACAAGCTGAGTTGGTGGAGTATAAGAGAATGGGGTGAGAGTTAAGACCGATGACCCCAATGCATACCCGATGCCTGTTGGTGGGGGTGGGGTGGGTGGGGTGCAAGGGGTGGGAACCCTAACATCAATTTCCTCACTTTTGTCACTTTGGAACAACCCTAACTGATGCATTAAACATAGTTTTTGCCATATATATATATATATATATATATATAAATCTTTGATAGCTATATCTGTTTATCAGTATCTATATATCTAGATATTGATGTCTGATGTATGTAATTGATGTACTGGGTTGATCTGGTTGCAATTTTTGATAAGCTTCTAAAATCTTCAAAATAACCCTAAGAATAAAATGTGTATCCTGGTAGTTATACTACAACAGAAAGTGAACCTTGTTGGCAAGGACACCATTGAACACAGGCCTCACCTCAATGGTTTGCAACATCAGTCCTTGATTTTCCAGTAAACATAATGGATTTTAGTGATGACAAACCAAGTGACCCACATTTGTATGCAGCCACCTCCACTTTCTCAGAGTTCAGCTTTGAGCAAACCACTTAACCTTACAATGATTCAATTTTCAAACCACGAAATGTTATTAAGTATATTAAAGTAGGACCCCATCAAAAATGAAATGTTCATCTCAGTCAAGCTATGGGGGAAATATAAACTGTGAAAGAAAATCAGTATGTTATGTTTTTTAGTTAATGTAGTTACAGGATTATCTTGTATTCATTTGGAGCAATGTTGCTCTAAAGGAACACTTTTTTAAAAAGATACAGTATATGACGTGCACCTGGGAATCTGAAAAGCACACAGAGATAAGTTACTTAATTTATTGAGTTCTTCTTTTTACTACTCAACATTGGATCTGTGCTGATCAATTTTAAATCTCCCCCTAAACACTGAGATCATCAATGTACAAACTGATAACATTGTTTAATGCCGTTAGGCTATTTTTTGTTAGGAGCTGGAGAGGTTAGGATAAGCATGCCACTCCTGATAATTGCAAGAGGTTTGGATTGTAACTAGGTTTTGATATTAGCTGGGCAGTCACTAATTTTGCCTCCCCAGCTTTTGTCCTCTGCATTACTTTTTCTGCAGATTTTGAAATAAAAAACACTTTTTCTTACAAAAATAGCTTTAATTTAGGAGCCAATGTATCAGAGACAACATATTTGAGATGACATGCTGTATATTGCTGGAAAGCTGCAAATTCTAGTTTTCTGACCATCTATAGTTTGTCTACCTAGATCATTCCTTCTCAAAGATATAAACCCTGAAATTAAGTCTATTTGTGTAACTCAAAGCATTTGTTTCAGTACCTGTAGCTTTGCAGCCAGGGCCATTTAATGAAGTTTATTGAGATGGATTTTACCACCCTATTTTAAATGTTTCTGTCCTCTGTATTGGATTGTCTTACTTTATTTACTTTAACAATGATGGTCCTCAGATGTCTGCACTAATGTAAAGGAGAAAGAACTTGACAGTAAAAGTGATGCCCATTAAAAAAAGGCTTACTTCCTGAAAGCTGCCATGCCCCCCCAAAAGCTACTCTGTAGAGCTGTGCAGAATGAGAAATTTCTGAATCCATGGAATTTTGATGAAATTTCACAAAATTCTGTGGAATTTCACAGAATTTCATTGGAATGTCATGGAATGTTAAAAATGTTGTAATTTGATTATAACTCTACTGCTGTTCAAGCTAGAGTGCTGAAATGTGGAATATATGCTCTTTGGTCAATGGCCACTAACGTGCCAAATATCATGGAATTCAGATGGCTAATTTCAAAATTATAGGTGCTCAAATGTTGTCATTTTATTGTTTGTGTGAAATTTCATGACCATTTTTATCTACATATATCTTAACTGTCTATTGGGTCAGGGATCTTAAATTTGGCATGAGTTCTTGATGATAGTTGTTCTAACAATGTGCCAGATTTCATGACAATATAATGCATCATCTCAAAATTATATGTGCTCAGAATCTGTCATTTTATTTATTTCAGGAAATTTCAAGAACAAATTTCATCTGCATATAACTCAGGCACCTTTGGAGCTAGACATGTGTAAATTAGTATGGCTAACCTGTTTGTAGTGCTTATAGAATTACCTAAATAAGGAAAGAATTAGATATGAGATTTTTAAGTTGCAGGGGTTCAAAACATTACTATGTAAATATTTGCAAAACTTTTAGAAAACTAACAAAAATGTGGATGTTTGTAACGTCTCTGCTCTTGTATGCATAGAGTTAACATTTGACATGCAGATCCATAGTCAGTGTATCCTGGTGTCTAGCACAACTGGATATATTGGTTACGCAGTTTCATTTTGCAGAAGAAAAAAATTATTAGTAAAATGTTTTCACATATTTATAGCATATACTACTGATGAAGCATCCATAATTTTTTTTAATTTAACATTAACGATGCACATATCACTACTTCATTTGTAAAGCTGCACTGAGCGTTTTGCAGTCCTGCTGTTCCTCTCTGAGTGACCATCCCCCCTTGTCTTTTGACATAACCAGATTGACTCAGTAGAACTACTGTTCCCACTGATATCCTCTTTATTCTTTACAGTGACAAACTCCCTTAAAATGGTGAATCACCTACTCTTTTTCCTATTGACCTACCCTGTTGGAATAGCCAGAATTCTTTCTTCCTGCTACTACGATTACATCTTTTTGAGTACCTTTAAGTCCTAGACTTTCATGTACGCCAGGCTCCTCAGATCATAAATTTACTGGATGTGATCATTAAATACCCTGCATTCAGGTTGGAATTGTTAACACTCTGTGCTTTCTTTCTCCAATCTGGGGGTCTACCACTGCTGTGCTACCCAGCTCAGCTGTTTATTTCTTGGTGAAACTGTGCATCTAACTCCAGAACCAGGTGACCCCTGTGCTACCTGCCTCTTATACCCCTATACCTGAATAAGAATCCCCCATACAGGGTGGAGTGAAATTAGAAAATTCCAGTTTTATGGAATTTTTCATGAAACTCTACAATTTTCACAAAGACTCATGGTATTTAACTTTAAGTACAGATGTTAGTTTGCAGTTTCTCACAGCAAGCAATTAATAAAATTGACACACAAGGTCTCCTTGTAAGGTCTAAAAACCTGCAAAATTGAATGGTATTACATTCTCTAGTTTTAAAGTTTCAGGGGTTTATAAATTTGTAGTTTATAATCCTGCAAAATTACATTTTTTAAATGTTGCGAATGTTTGACTACTTTTAATTCAATTCCATTTAAAGCTGCAAATATGAACTTTTTCAGAAATGACCAAGTGGTATAGTAGTTTAAATTTTTCTATTTTGGTTTCATTTGGATATGTAATTTTAAAATTAGAGGGAACTAACTGAAATTTAAATTTCAGCAACATGTTTCACAGGCTATAACTCAGTCCCATTTAAAGCTAGAAATCTGAAACTATGTGCATATACAAATGTAGTGATAACCTGTACACCTGTCAGTTTTTGTAACATTTCAATGAATACTATCAAACTTATACAAACATTACAGAAATCCAGATTTTGGAAAAATATGTGGCTACCTATAACTCAGCTCAGATTGAAGGTTGAGACTTAAAATATGGTGCATATATGCATTCTATGCTCTTCTCTAAATCCTGATATTGTGGAGACATTTGAATAAGAAATTTTAAAATGATCTCAAAATAACTGAAATTTAAATTTTGATTAAAGGTTGGGCCACCCATAACCACACCCTCTTTTAATGTACAACTCTGAAATCTGGTACACACTTGTACAATATGGGGTACCATTTATTTTCAAAATTTGGTGGCATTTGGACACATACTTTTAAAATTATAGTGAAATAATTGTAATTTAAAATTTTGCAAAATTCCACAGAATTCCATGTAATCGGAATGGTCATTCCATGGGCATTATGTGGTAGGAATTTTATATTCTGCACAGCTCTACTGCTCTGCCTGCCCAACTTCCATGTTTTTCTTAGAAAAGCCCAATTCTGATCCTTACCTTCTTGGGGAAAAGTCAGATCAGTGAAGGGCAAGACAAAAAAGAAGTCACTGGCAAAAACACAAAGGACGATTTCTGTTGCTGTCTACACACAGTATACTGACTGCGCACACTCAAGCTGTAGATTCACTTAATTGAAAATGTAGTTTGGCTGTGTTATATTAGATTCATGAGCAAAGGGGAGCAGGCTCACATAGCATCCTAGTGCAGCCAAAGTACTGATACAAAAGGTATCCTTAAACTTGACTGAAATGCAGAAATGATGCATGGCCACAATAGGTACATAAAAGCTATGTACATTGGCACCAAAAAGTAAGTTCCTAGCCCTAATACCTCCAAAGCTAGAAATTTGCAAAGAAATTATTTGAGAAAGGGCTGACTTTTGCACTTGTTAAGGATAAAAATAGTTTTTTTTTAAATGAAAGGTTGGAATCAGATTGCCATAAATAAGTTCTTTTGATTCAGTTTTCCTCTTTCATAACACATTTAACAACTATAAATTGATATGCTTCAATTTATTTTTAGTTATCCTTTATCTGCCCACTTGCTGAGCTAGTTTCCAGCCTGATGCTTCCTTTGGTGGCATTACACCCTGGATCTCCACTAATTGTCTGGGGCCCTCTGACATAGTCACCACCATCTGTACTGCCAAGTTCCCTCAGATTACCCTCAGGGTTTGGGTTTCTCCTTCTTGCATGGTAACTGTGGTTAGGGGGTGGTTGTATGGTGACAGAGAGCAGAAAGCAGATTCATATGTCTTCAGGTTGGTGATCATAAATGCAGTGCAGCAATCATTCTGTGCCAATGAAGAATGTGTTTACCTCTAATTGATCACCCACCTCCCTGTATAATGTGCTCACCACTGCCCTGGGGGGTCTCACAGTGCATGTTCACCCATGTCTCAATGCCTGTTTGTTAAAAGAATATGGCAGGCAAAAGTAAATGCTTACATGCCCAAGCTTAAGTTGTTCTTTTTTTTTGTTGTTTGCCTACCTCAGGAAGCTCTGGAAAGACAACTACTTAAGCACAGTGTGGTGTACAGTTCTTAGAAGAAAAGGCCATAGGGGGTCAGATTAATAAAACAATAAGCAGCTATAGAAATGCTGCAGAAAAAGGGGCATCTTTACACAGTCTGAACTCTCTGTGAATAAGGAACAGACTGCCAAAGAACCTGAATGCATGAAAGACCTAATCTAGTCAAGCAAGTTAACCTGAAGCTGCAAGCTATTACTTCCTGCTGCTTAGAAAGGGGTGTCTACAATTTTGATACAAGCAAACACTTTCAGAACTGCTACGAGTGCAAAAAACTTTGCTGAACTAATTATTTGTAACTGAAAGAAAGCATCTACTATATCTGTTTTCCAAATCTGTTCTTCATTTTGGTACCATATGATTATATACATATATATATATGTACACATATATATAATCAGATAGTAACATGTTGTTAATGAGGATTTCCAGGTAACGCAGCACTATAACAACACATGATGGTGCTAGTTTCGTACCTGAGCAGTATCTGAAAAATATTATGTACATGTCAGCTCTATGTTAACACATGCCTATGTGGTAGCAGCGATACCTGCAGCAAGGCAATTGTTGAATTATACCACATAAAAATCAATATGTTGAAAATTTGTACAGACTAAGTTTCATTGTATGAAGAAGAAATGCCAGCAATAATGCGTTATGATACTGTGCTGGCAGTATAGAGTCGATCATACTGTATTTGTTTTTTCATTACATAATGTTATGTGAAATGAGTACAGTGTTGTGATTATTGTGCTTACAGATGTGACTGACTCATATAGTGTCTGACAATATTCAAATGAAGTTGTAACAGAGTAATACAATTGTATTGAACTACAGATATTGCATAACATGACATGAATAAGAAATTTTATTTGTACGTAACTCATACTGTTTACTGTAGTATTGTATTATGATGGTGCCTTTACCATGTCATGACATAGCAGTAACACTTGTATTCGATGATTGATGTAGTAAATGTTGACAAACCTAGCTGTATTGTGGCATAACACATGTCAAGCTTTTTACACTGATGGATGAAGCTGCTGTCATTTTCAAATAATTACACATATCTGTTACAAATAGTTGTTATTAACTTGTTCTGTCAATGTTTGCTATGAAATTATTCTAACAATAGGTGTCTTACAGTACTACAATATTGTAAGTAGTGTTTTGATATAAGATATTCATATAAGTACAGATTTTATACCCTTATTGAAGTACATTGTCTAGTTTTGTAACACGGACTAGATTATACACTTTCACAGGATTTACCAATGTTCTGTAATACAGTGAGTTGTGTAGCCCATCACCCATGGTTGCCCAGCATGTGTGTGTACCCCGAAGGCACTCGGATGGCAGCATAACTCATAGAGCTAGTAGACCATGATGATGGATGTGTCTTGTAGTACATTTAGAGAGTTGTATGTTCTTTCTGTTACCTGATGCTGGTTGTCTCTTATTGACTGTGTTGCCTTTGCCCTTCCCCTGCTTGCATATGTGTGAGTGTGTGTGTGTGTGTGTCGGGGGAGGATGCAGAGTCAGAGTTTTGAATGCTAACACCACATTTCCAAACTTTTGTCACTTTAGTAGAAACCCTAACTGGTGCTTTAACAGAGTTTTTTTGCAATGAATTTCCCTTCTTTTTGATAAAGTGTAGTGTAACAGTTATGAGTTTTTAGGAGCGTGTGTCCTACGGGTCCAGCAGAATGCCAACACTAGAAAATCTTCTCCATAGTGATGTCTTGCTAAGCATACTGCCAAACTTACAAACATTGGGTTGCAGTACTAAAAATTGTGACAGTTGTATCAAAATATTTGTAAACAGTAAATTCGCCCTCGTTTCACAGTTGTACCTTTTTGTGTCTCACTCAAAATCATGTACTACTCATTGAATCTTTACCATTTGTGCAGTCTCTTGTAGCAACGACAGACATAGTTATGCATTTTGATGTGCAATAATAATTGACAAATTCATTTTCTTGTTGAACTGTTCTAAGCTATTTAAATTAATCATAGATCATCAACAGATTCCAGAATTATACATAGTTACAGACTATTTTTTTTGTAAGATTTACTGTATTGTCGCTGTGATTTACTGACGTTGCAGTTAAAACACAATACTAAAACCTTTTACCATGACCACACTGTTTTAGTTAAGTATGATAGATACACATATTGAAATATGGTGTATTTCTGTTTTGCACTATATTTTAAAAACTGAAAATAAATACTATCACTGTGATCTAATGGATAAGTGAAAACACAACACAGGTAGGTAAGGTTTAAAAAAGGATGTATTTTCAAATTAATAGTTGATTGAAAAGGCCAAATTGAAAGCCAATTTGAGAAACACAGTCAGCCTTGCAATGCAATATTGAAAAATAATCAGTAAACTTATAAAAGTCAAGCATTTACTTAATATAGCATTTCACATATGTGTGAAGGATGCCTTGTTGTATATGAAAGTAAACATCAGGTAATCATTGCATACCACAGACATGTGTGAACACTTGTTAGTATAAATTTAACTTTTATATTGTTATTGTCACTGTGTGGCTGACAGTGTCAATGTTCCTGGAGTGGGCGAAAAACCGAATACTACATGTGTAACAAGAAACAAATTAAAGAATTATCAGTGCAACTCAAATGAGGACAATTGTATCAATGCAACTATATATATATATATATATATATACATATATATATATATATATACATATGAATATATATACATATATACAGAGAGAGAGAGAGAGAAAGAGATGCATTTGGAAAAATCCCACTCAGACCCTTAATCAAGGTGATCCAGAAAAATAATCAGGAACATGAAAATCAGTTGTTATTTGTGCAAGTGTCTGATTTACAATAGTTAACTGATATTTATTTATTTTATTTATTTATTTAAAATTAGTGACCGGGAAAGGCACACTGAGCCGAGGCTCATTTCCAGGTGCGACCCGGGTACAAGTAGTACAAGGTGGGAGGCAGAGGATACAAGCAATATCAAGTAACAGACGAATATTACAGTATTGTACATTTCATAGAGTTAGGCTGTGAGGTTACACTTTTTGTTTGAACAGCCGAGTGGAAGAAAATCATCCCATTACATTTATAAACTGTTTTACAGTATATTACAAGTGCGTATCTAGACATATTTACAGTAGTGGTTTTCCAAAAAGTGGACTAGCAGGGAGAAGGTACAGGTGCGGGGGTGGTTTAGCAGTATGAGCTGGCATGTGGAGTTATAGTTTACCTGGCGTGGCCACTGAGGGTAGTACCAGGCTTGGGTAAGGAGGGATTGGGTGCACAGCTTTGGAAAGGAGTGGGAGGGAGAAGCCTAAGTAGCTGTTTAAATGCTGATAGGGAGGGGGCCTGGTGGAGGTTGGGTGGGAGGTTGTTCCATAGGAGTGGGAGCCAGTAGGAAAAGACAGTTTGCCCAGAGGCAGAAAGGGGTGTGAGAGGTGGAAGGTATGTGTGTGTCTAAGGCAAAGTGAGTAGCCAGGGGAGATGGCTTGAGAGAGGCAGGAAGAGAGGTAGAGGGGAAAGGAGCCAAGCCAATATTTAGCTATGAGTGAAGTACTGTGGACGGTCTGCCTATGCGAGAGTGGCATCAGAGATAGAGTTGAGAATAGTAGGCAGTGATGAGTGAGTGGGGGGAGGAAGTGGTGAAGTGCATGAAGGAGTTTAGCAGGACATCAAGTTTTGCAAGGGAGGAGGAATGGGCTGTGCTGTACATGACTTCCTCATAGTCCAGAGCTGGTAGGATGGTTTTACGTATGAGTTCACTCCGAGAAGGGAGGGGGAGGCTGACTTTGTGGCGATAGAGGATGGCAAGTTTGGGCCGGGGTTTGGTGCAGATGGCGTCAACGTGGGTGGAGAAGTTGAGGTTTGCATCCAGTCAGACTCCCAGGTACTTGAAAGTGGGTACAGACTCGAGGGGTGTTTCATCCAAGGTGGAGATTGGAGGGGGGGCAGGTAGGGAGGCGAGCTTTTGTCTGGTGCGAATACCATGGAGACTGTTTTTTTTGCATTGAGTTTTAACTGTTTTTTCAGGAGCCAGGCTTGTACTTGGTTGAAATCACTTTGGAGGTTTGGGTGAACACTGTCATAGGAGGGGCCTGAGGTGTAGATAATGGTATCATCAGCATTTAGGTGCACATCAGAGGTGAGCCAGGCTGAGGGGAGGTCATTTATAAATAGGGAGAAGAAGACAGGGCCAAGGATGGAGCCTTGGGGACGTCCGAGAGGATGGGTCGAGGGTTGCAGAGGGTGTCTCCTATTTGTACTTGCTGCATCCTGTTTTGGAGGTAGGAGTGGAACCAGTTTATGGCCGGTTGGGCAAGGCCGAAGGAGCTCAATTTGCCTAGCAGTAGAGGGTGAGAGACCGAATCAAAGGCTTTTGCCGGGTCAATAAAGATGGCAGTAGTGGTTTGCCCATTGTAGATGGCGGAAAGAATGGAGTCAGTTACACATAGTAAGGCGGTGGTGGTAGAATGAGATTTTCTGAAACCTGATTGAAAAGGGGAGAGGGAGCTGTTTATTGAGAGGAAAGGGGACAATTTTGATAGCATGAGGGATTCTTGGATTTTGGCAAGGAAGGGGAGGAGAGAGATCGGCCTATAATTACCTGGGAGGGAGGGGTCGCCACCTTTATGGAGAGGTAGGATATTGGCAAGTTTCCAAGTGGAGGGGACCGTGGCTGTGGTGATTGAGAGGTTTAGTATATGGGTTAGAGGAGCGACTATGGCTGCTGCGGAGATGCAGAACAGCCTGGGATGCAAGCTGTCTGGGCTTGATTTGGACTGGTTCAGAGAGGTGAGAGTAGTGTAGACTTCCAGGGGTGTGAATGGTGGAAAGTGGAAACTGTGGTATGAGGGTGGGGGATTTGTGGAGGAGGTTGGAGGAGGGGGTGAGTCAGGCAGGGCTCAAGAGATGAAGAATGAGTTGAAGAGTTCGGATACGATGGCAGAATTGGAGACTATTTTGCTGTCAATGTTGAGGCTAGGACTGGCTTGCTTGGTGGGTGGGTCGATGAGAGAGTTTGTCACCTTCCAGTAGGACACTGAGGAGGCTTGGTGAAGGGTAAGTTGGGCCTTGAAATAATGGGCCTTAGATTGTCGAATTTCTTTGGTGCAGTTGTTTCTGAGAATTTTTTATGATAGGAGGTCGCAGGATGCAAGAGAGGTTTTGTAACACCTCCAGACCTTGTCTCTGATGTGACACAAGGTGACGAGGTCAGCTGTGATCCAGGGGTGGTGATATTTTCTAACTCTGGCTTTTCTGAGCGGAGCGTGGTGGTCCCATATGCTTAGGAAGATACTGCAGAAGTGGGTGAGGGTGGTGTCGACATTGTGGGAAGCAAGGACTGGAAGCCAGTCTGCATTTGACAGGTCATGTCGTAGGGCATATTCATTAAGGAGGTGTAGGGGGCGGGTTATGATAAATTTGGGACCGGAGTGCAGTGAATGGATTTTACGGATACGGTAGGTTATGCAGTGGTCGCTAAGGGCATCAGAAAGGATACCTGAAGCAGTGATCCTGTGGGGGTGGGTGGTTAGAATCCAGTCAAGAAGGGTGTGTTTTTGTGATTGGTGATTTAGTCAGGTGGGTTCCAGGATTAGCTGGGAGAGATTTAGGGCTTTGATCCTCAGGGCTGCTGGTTTGGTGGAGGAGGAGAGCCAGTCTAGGTTGAAATCGCCTAGTAGAATGAGTTCACCATTTGAGGTGGTCGAAGAGATGGAGGAGATGGCTATGATGAGGGAGTCGGGTGAAGACTTAGGAGGGGTATATAGAACACCTATGTAAAGGGGGGGTGGATGAGGGAATGGATAGGTGAGCAACTAAGGATTCATGGGAGGATGGGTGCGATTTTTTGAAAGTAAGAGTGCACTTAATGGAGTGTTTGATGTACAGCGCTACCCCTCTGCCACGCTTGCCACGGTCCTGCCGGAACAAAACATAGCTTGGAATGGCGAGTGGGGGATTGGAGATTTTGGCTGACAGCCAAATCTCCATGATACAAAGTATGTCCAGTTGATATATATGTAAATAGACAATAAATCACGTTTGAACAAGCAATAAAACAAATTGTACTATCTTTATGAACTATAATGTCAAAATGTATAAATGAGTGTAAATGAGTAACTTTCAAGATAACTGTAAAATAAATAGTAATAGTAATAGAAGCATATGACTATGTAGACAATAATTGTGAAATAGACAAATTAATAATATGTTAAGAAATCATTCATTACTTTGGACAGGATATGCAACATGGAAAACTGGTAAGTATGATGATACTGGCTATTATTAACATAATATAAATCTATACATGGAACTCCATATACATTGTACTGTTTATTCTAATTATATTAAAACATTTTTAATGTGAACTTACATAGTCAATTAAATTAACATATATAAAAAACTAACTGAAACTCTATGTAGTAAAATGAACAGTATAATTAATATCTACATGTACTATTCATCCATGTCTGAAGAACAGATTAATATAACGGCGTTGTAAAAAAGAAACACTATAGTATGTTTGATTACAAGTGTGCAATGGTATATAAATTAATAAAATAAGACTGTGGCATAAGAGTAAACACATAGTAATTTAGTGTTGCTATTGTGAAGCTATGTTTGATGATAATCTGTAACATGCAACAAACAACAGAGTCACATGTGTTAGTTGTTTCCTGCAGCTGCCATTACAACGATATGGTAGTGTAATAGTGGTAAGTACACTTCCATAAAAAACTGTAATCAATAGTTATAAGTTGTGTAAACATGTAAAATGTCACATTACCTTTAAAAAGAATTGTTTTAAGTCATTTAAGATCTTCAAAACATTTCACAGATGCTGAAACATGTAACAATACATCATGCACAGATGCTTCATGTACAGTATATGTACATGTACAAGTGCAATACATGAACAGGTAATAGTGTTGAAAAGTATGTGAAGTCATACTTCCAGCAAAAGAATGCAGCTTGTTAACAATGTAAGAGAATATCAGCATAGTTCAAACACATAGTTATAGCTGCATATCTTTGTTCAACTATCGTACAACTATAGAAGTGTGCTTTGACAAGTGATTATGAATACAGTTGGCGCCGATTTAAGACCGCTTCATCCATGTTTGCTGCAGCACTGAGTCACACACTCATCTTTGTTGCATGATTCATAAAAGCACAGTTATGTGCTGTAGATAAGTTTGTGTGAATTTAATTGACTTACTCAACACATCATTCAACAATAGGCATACTTTGCTGTTGTTTGAAGTTTAACACACTGGGACAGCTATGTATGTCACATGCTGTGTGACTATTCTTCTGATTGATGAAAATTGTTGTAATTCTTCAATATCAATACATAAGCATCTTTTAATTTATATTTTTATTTATTTATTTATTTTTTATTTAGTTGTTTAACCAGTATAGCACACTAAGCTGAAAGCTTTTTTACAGGAGCGGCCTGGGAGCACAAGGTCCAAGGTTATAAGGTAGCCTCTGTTTAAAAGTACTTATTGAGTCATTGCATTCAAGCCAACCGTATCTGTACCTCAACTAAGTGACATGATGTCCAGAATGTACAGATTGACCATGGTGGTAGATCACAGCATGAGTATCAAATAGTGTCTGAGCAAATGACACTCTACCAGCTGTGAAATCTGTGATAGGTGTGTCAACTTTTAGTCCATGAGAGCCAAATCTATGCAAGACAAGGATAAGGTATTGAGAAGAAGTCCTAATCCATATAGATTGAGAACATGCCCGTCCACCCCTAACACAATGGTGACCACTTTGTGCATTCCTGATCAGCTCTTGAAACTTAACTGTGTGTGACTGAGGGACATACAAAGAAATCCAAAGCATGTTCTCTGTAAATTCTTGCTCTGAATGACCACAAGACAGGCATTTATACTTGATGACATAGTTAACAGTAAAGTACTGTTGCATTGGAATATGCTCATCATCCAAACTGTTTGTGATGGCCATCATAAACTCAGTAACATCCTGTTGCATGTTATCTGCAAACATTCTGCATCCACTGTAAGTACCTAAAACATGTCATAGAGGTGTGAGTGACTGTACATTGTCAATGTTGTGAAGTCACATGTACAAGTTGCTTCAATTCGATAAGGGAGTCTCATGAGAAGCTGTTATTCTTTGTACAAAGTGAGGCATGTGGAGAAATGCTTGCACTGCTGAATTAGCATAGCAGTTAACTCCAGCATTGTTATTAAATGTTTGGACAACCGCCAGACCAAGTGACTTCTTATGAGGAGGTGACTTTGTATCTGTGTGTGATGTAGTAACCTTCTCAATAGTGTTAGAAGTAAATTCAAGAGTGGTTGCTTGGTTCCTCTTTGTTGCACTTGAAGCTGTGACTGTTGCATTTGACTGTACTACATACATGGGTAGTGGCTTTAGAGGCATGTCTGGGTGGTACACACTATGTGATCTATTGCACTCAACAATGCATTGCTTGCCAGCATGAATCTTCTGTGGTGATAGACTGATGATGTGTAAACCAGCAAGATTGCGAACACTTGAAAGTGCAACATAGCTCATGCCATCCTTGAAGATGCTACTGCCTGTGTCAACCATCACTGAGTCCAAACTTAAGCCCTGTGACTTGAGTGTGGAAACAGCATATGCAACACATAGTGGAAACGGTTTCCTGGTCACATACATGTTCTTCAAAATCTGGAACTTCACAGAAGTTCGATCAATTTGCATAGACTGTTGAATGTTGTCAAACTTAAGAAACAAGTGCCTCTATGAATGTTTTCTGAACATTGTACAGAAAGTGGATAATGTGGCCCTTAGCACCATTGAACATACTACATTCAATATCAAGTTTTCAATGTTGCATAATATGTGCATTCTTACAAACAGTAAGAACAGCTTCTAGACCAGCTGTATGGGACACATCTGGCTTAAGTTCAGACAGTCGTTAAGTCAGCTTAGCTACTAGGTTGTGACTTAAGCAAACACCATCAACTGTATCAACATCATGTAGAGTGATGATTTCTTGAGCCTGTCTCTGTAATATGATGCTATTGAATTCAACACATTGTTTAAACTGTGGCATAAGACAGATGATATGTGTACTGTTTGAGTACACTTCACTAAACACATCACATGCAGCATGAATTGATGCACCATCAGCAGTGATTCTATGTATATTCAACATTGAAAAATGCAGTTGTGATAAACTGCCAGTGTGAGCTTGATCCAACAATGCCTTATAAGCTAGATCTCCACTCTGCTGCATGTTCTGAAACAACTCGACATAACTGAATAACTCCCATAGGTTAAAAACTCCAATGCAACCTAGCATATTCTTAGCCTGCTTCACAGTAAGTGCAGTAAAGACATCTATCCATTGATGGGTGCAAGTTGTAGAAGGTCTCCAAATACAACAATACTTTCTCCAGCAAATGCATCACCATACTCACTGCCCAGAATATCCTGTAGTCGAAGCTGTATGCAGACAAGCATCACATTAAAGACCATGCTGATCTTATCAATGATCAGTAGCTTCATTTTTGTAAACATAGAACAAAGCTCAGATGCCACCTCAAAAGACAGTTTGCGATACTCTCCAGATTTACCATGCTCTACAGGCAACATAAGCAAATGGTGTAAGGTAACTCCACCAATATTTTATGCAGCCAGTCCAGTTGGAGCACTAACAGCAACAGACATTGCTGTCCCTGTGTGTTGCCTTATGTTAGCTGTGATGGCCTCAATAAGAAAACTCTTTCCTGTTCCTGCAGAGCCACTAATAAACATTTGCAATGGCTTCTAGTCATCACATTGGCATTGTTTCTGTTCATGCAGTATACCATGTGTAACTATAGAAACATAAAAACATAGAATTTGGTGGCAGATAAGGACTGCTTGACCCACCCAGTCTGCCCATTTCCCTACTTGATGGATAAGCTGCAGATTCTAGATAATCAATAGCTTACTTCCTCCTGCCCCCCACTAGAATTGCCTTATGCCTGTCCCATGCATTCTTGAATTCTCCCACTGTTCCTGACTCCACAACCTCCTCAGGAAGACTGCTCCATGCATCCACAACTCTCTCTGTGAAAAAATACTTTCTAACATTTCCTCTGAGCTGTCCCTCCTCTATCTTCAAATTGGGCCCCCTTGTTCTTGCACATCTCTTCTTCTGAAAGATACTACCCTCTTGTACCTTGTTAATTCCTTGGAGATACTTGAAAGTTTCTATCATGTTCCCCCCTCCTTTCCTCAAGGGTATACATATTAAGCTGCTTTAGTATCTCCTCGTATGTCTTCTGGTGCAGACCTTGCACCATTCTGGTTGCCCTCCTCTGAACAGCCTCCACTCTGTCTATGCCTTTGCAGAGATGGGGTCTCCAGAATTGCATACAGTATTCCAGATAGGGTCTCACTAACTGTCTGTAGAGAGGGATAACAACTTCCTGTTTTCTACTGTTGATGCCTCTCCCTATGCATCCCAATATCCCCCCAGCCCTCCTTACTGCCTTCTCACATTGCTTGCCCACCTTTAGGTCATCTGATATAATTACTCCTAAGTCTCTTTTAATTTTTGTTCTTGTTATTAACTCACCCCCATTGTGTACTCTTCCTCTGTGTTTTTTTTTCCCAGATGCATTACCTTGCACTTCTTTGCATTGAATCTGAGCTGCCAAGTATTTGACCATTCCTTCAACCTTGCCAAGTCCCTTTTCATTTTTCCACCCCACCTTGTGTATCAACCCTTTTGCAGATCTTTGTGTCATCTGCAAAGAGGCATACTTTTCCTTCCAGGTGCTCTCCAATGTCACTTATAAAGATATTTAAGAGGACCGGTCCCAGTACCGAACCCTGCGGTACCCCGCTAGTTACCTTCCTTTCTCCACTGTGGACTCTGTTTACTATTGCCTTTTGTGTCCTGTTGTCCAGCCAGTTTTTTATCCAGGCTACCACCTTGGGACCCACTTCCAAGGCTGGCTAACTTGTATATTAATCTTTTGTGTGAAACTGTGTCGAATGCCTTGCTAAAATCTAGGTAGGCCATATCCACAGCCCTTCCCTGGTCTACTACTTTGGTCACCCAGTCAAAGAAATCTATTAGGTTCATCTGACATGACCTTCCTGCTGTGAAACCATGCTGCCTTGGGTCCTGTGCCCCACTGGCCTCTAGGTACTCAACAATTCTGTCCTTCAGAAGTGATTCCATCATTTTCCTACCACTGAAAATCAAACTAACTGGTCTGTAGTTTCCTGCCTCTGCCCTGCTCCCCTTTGTGAAGTGGAATCACATTTGCCCTCCTCCAGTCCTCAGGTACTACTCCATCCTCCCATGATTTGTTAAAGAGAGCAGTCAGTGGTGTTACTAGTTCTACCCTTAGTTCTTTAGTATTCTTGGGTGAATCCCATCAGGCCCCATTGCTTTGTCCACCCTCAGTTTCCAAGAGTTCTTTCAAAACCCTTTCTTCTGGAATGGACTGGTATCGACCCCCACCCCCATTCAGAGTTTCTCCTTTGTTTGGTTTAGGCACCTCCCCCTCCTCATCTGTTGTGAATACTGAGCAGAAATATTCATTCAGTATCCCTGCTTTTTCACTGTCTCCCTCTGCCCACATTCCCTCATCTTTATTAAGTCTCTGTATCCCTTCCTTCATCTTTCTTCACTCCCTAATGTACCTATAAAAGGTTTTATCACCCTTCTTACCAGAGTTGGCTATCTTTTACTCAGTTTGTGCCGTTGCTGTTCTGACTGCCTTCCCTGCCTCCTTCTGCTTTAACTGATAAAGTTCTCTGTCCTGCTCATTCTGTGTTTCCTTATATTTCCTGAATGCTATCCTTTTCTCCTTTACTGTCCCTGCCACCTCTTTTGAGAACCATAGTGTTTTTTTTCCTTCATTTTGTTTTATTGATTTGCTTCACACAAAGGCTTGTTGTCTCTGTGATGGCTGTTTTGATTATTCCCCATTGTTCCTCCAATTCTCCTTCTTGCCCATTTGTTTGTGCTTTCTAAGGCACTCTCTCATTTTCCCAAAGTCAGCCTTCCTAAAGTCCAATACTTTGTTTTTGTATGGCTTGACTCTATGGCTGTGTTTATTGTGAACCACACTGTTTGGTGGTCACTTGTTCCCAGATGGCTACCCACTTCTAAATCAGAGATCCTTTCTCCTTCCCCATTTGAGAGTACCAGGTCTAAGATTGCTCCCTCCTGAGTGGGTTCCAACAGTAGCTGTCTGAGACATGCCCTCTGTAGGGCATTAAGAATGACCATGCTCTTGGATGTGCCTGTAGCATGGGTATTCCAATTAACATCTGGCATATTCAGGTCGCCCATCAACAACATCTCCCATTTTTCTGCCATTTTAAGGATGCCTTCTATTATTTCCTTGTCCATTTCCTCCCCCTAAGATGGGGGTCTGTACACAACCCCCATGCGGATTGTGGTGCCATTTCTTGTCTCCAGGGTGACCCATAGTGATTTATCAACTTCCTGTTTACTCTTTAGTTCTGTTGCTTTAATCCCTTCCCTTATATAGAGAGCTACTCCTCCTCTTTAACCCCCCCGTCCCTCCAGTAGACTGTGTATCCTGGTATACTGACTTCCCACTCATGGTTTTCTGTGTATTATGTTTCAGTGACTGCCACAATATCCAGGCATCCCTCTTCCATCAAGGCCACTAGTTCAGGGAGCTTGTTGCACAGACTGCGGACATTGGTACTCAGCACCTTCCATTTATTTTTTTATGGCCTTACCTCTTTTAGCCCCATCCCTGACCTTGACACCTTTTTTTGCATTTATCCCTGTCCTGCTCCCTACTGACTTCTATGCTTGGTGTTTACTTCCTAACTACTGCACTTTGTGGAGGAGGCTGGGATTTCCCTGCTCCTTTTCAGTGATTCCCCCCTTGGCTAGTTTAAATGCTTGCCAATGAAGCATTTAAACCTGTCACCTAGGATCCTGGATCCCCACCGAACAGATGCAGACCATCATGCCAGTATACACCTGCATCCCTCCAGGTGGCTCCCCAGTGCCCAATGAAGCCAAAATCCTGAGCTCCATACCAGTTTTTCAACCATTCATTGAATCCCATGATGCAGAATACCCTAACATCATCCTTGCCATAGACAGGCAACACCTCCAAGAAGGTTACTGTACATGCCACTTGTCTAAGGCCCCCTCCCCAACTCCACAAACTCCTCTTGCACTGCACTGCTCTAATCCCATTTACAGCCAGGTCATTTGTCCCTAGGTGGACAATGACATCCAGCTCCCTCCCTCATACGGTTGCTCCCACGATCCTGAGGATCCTCTTCCTGTCCCTCCAAGCCATGGTGCCAGGCAGGCACCTTACCTCCCTATCCCCTTCCTCCCCCACGTCTACCCCACTAATGACTGAGTCTCTCACCAGGAGTTGTTTGCTTCCCCTGTGGGGTCTCATACCACCCTTCTGTGGGTCTCCTTTGTGGAGGTTCCCAGCATCCTCCCTGGTCTCCACTGCAGGTGCCTCCATTGAGGAACCACTCTTTGCCAGAACAGCATATGAATTGTGGAGAGCTACATCTGGAGGAATGCACCTCTGTTCCACCACCCTCACCCTCCCTGAGCCCTCCTTGGTCCAACCACTCCTCTTTCTTGGCAACCTCTGAGGCAACAGTGGTGGCCCTAGTGGTCCCTGGGTGGGGGAAGAGGTTTCACAAATCCTAGCCAGGTCAGCCTGGAGATGGGCAACCTCCTCCCTCAGACCAGAGAGGTGCATGCAAACAGGGCAGCATTGCAGCCTCCAGAATGTCTCCCAGAACACTGCTGCTCTATAGCCATTGCACTGCACCACTCCCATCTTGACTTATTTTGTGTCTCCTCTCCTGTTGCTTTGTATGCTTATTGTCTCCTCCCTGTATGTATTTTTACACTTACTTTCCTACTGCCTATGTGCCCTTACAACTCTCACCCTTCCTGTTCTGGGACAGGAACTTTCTGTAGTCTTCAGTAGTCTCCTTTCTCCATGCTTGGTTTCAGACCTCCAGCAGCCGGGGATAAAGAGGTTTTTTTTTTAGGTTCCTTCAAGGTTGCTGAAACTAATGTGTCTCAGTGATCCTTCTCTTCCTACTGCCAAACAGGAAGTTCCTGTTGTCAGTCAAATTCAGTGGCTATAAAACTAGAACTGGCATTGGGTGGAGAGGTGGGAAGGAGAGCAATTAGTAAAACAATCTGTAGTTCTGGACTTCTGTTTCTTGCTCTGCAACCAGATCTCTTCTGCCAGAAACAGCCGGAAACTGTAATTGGAGACAACTGCTTTTGAACACCTAAGCTGCTAAGCCACACCCCTGATTAGATTCACTCTCTGCTGTTAGTAAATTAAGCTGATACTGCCCCCTTCCTCTGAAAAAACACTTTTTTTTACTTAAATGAGACCCTATTCTTCTAATAAAGTATCTGTTTGCTAAATCCAAACAGGTACTATGCCTGCTGAGACAGAAGTGATTAATTAGTAAAAAATCTGTAGTTCTGGACTTCTGTTTCATGCTCTGCAACCAGTTCTTTTCTGCCAGAAACAGTCAGAAGCTGTAATTAGAGACAGCTTCTTTTGTACACTTAAGCTGCTAAGCCACACCCCCAATTAGATTCACTCTCTGCTCTCAGTAAATTAAGCTGATACTGCTCTCTTCTTCAGAAAAAAACCTCTTTTTTTTCTTTTTACTTAAATGAGACCCCCTTCTCCTAATAAAGTATCTGCTTAATCCAAACAGGTATTACTCCTGCTGAGACAGAAGTGATTAATTAGTAAAAAATCTGTAGTTCTGGACTTCTGTTTCTTACTCTGCAACCAGTTCTTGTCTGCCAGAAACAGCCACAGAAACAGCTGCATCTGCTACAGCAGCATAAACCACAAGCTGTTGTTCATTAAGACTTTCTTTCAGTTGGCCAGGATCAACAGGACAGTGTGATCAGTGCTGCATAGAACAGTCCACTTCTGGCATGAGTTTTTCTGGGTCATTCATAGGTAGAGGGACTCCAATTGTGCTCTGTCCTTCTGGATCAAGGTTATCTTGTGAATTAACAGGAGCATCCTCCTCAAGCTGTTTCTTAGCTCTGTCAAGCTGTTTTTTCTTGAGTTCTAGTCTGCATATATTTGTCTCAGACTGCTTTGTTTTGAAGATGTCATAACTGTGGTTGACTTGCTCTTCAAAAGTATCACAGCCACCTTTCAATGTGATCTCATCCCTCCAGGGGTGGAACAAGAACAGTAGAGCAACCTAATAATGTTCTCTGCTGTCAGTAGTGGATAGACATGGCTTACAGTGGTCAATCAGCCAAGATTTATGTCTCTTGATGAGGCATTCATCCAGGCTTCTGACCTTGTAAATGTCATGTGTACTATCAGGTGCAACATCAGTTTTGTAGTCGTACCATTTTGCTACCTCAAAGAGACACATACTGTCCATGGCACTTTGTCTGCTGGGGTAGTATGTGTCGATCAGGTTGTTCTTCAAGATATGCTTTGAAGAAGGTCAGTTGAGAGCAAGTTCCTTAATCTCATCATGAGGTTTTAGCACACATCTGAATTTCTTCTTGTAGTTCACACACTGAGAAACTGTACAGCATCAGATTTGCCATACAAGTGTGTCCTGATCAAACGATCACTGGCCTCATATGCACCACACTCTGTGTGACAGTGTCTTTAACCCAAGTGACCACAATTGTGATGTGATTGACTTACTCGAGCTGGCAATATCCTCCCAAAGCTCTTGCAAGCTGGTTTGCTCATGCTTGGTAATGTGTGAAGTTAGGTACCGAACAAGAGCCACAGAATTTTCAGCAACAAACTGAACATCAATGTTTGCTTGCCACATGAGGAGAAGAGTGGGATTGTAATCATTAATGTGCACCTCATTCTCCAGTCTGGGTAACTCATATATCCTCTTGGTAGATTTTGCCTTTAGTGATGGTGCAATGATGAAAACAGCTCATTCATGTGACCATGCTGACAGACACGTCTAGGAAAACCAAACCCACACCTGGTGTACCAATCAGTACAACTTTTAACTGCACGTCAGCAGTATTTGGCACACATATGTCGTTGGAACCTTTACACCAACTTCCATAGTGTAGGACTCTGATACTTGTCAGGTATGTGACAAGTGAGCTAACGCTTGATAAAGCTTAGCACTTCTGCAGCTTCATTTTCTCCAGTGCATGGAGCATTCTTGATCCATCGTAGCATATGAATATGAGGAGCACCGCGTGCCTGGTACTTCCTCCTCCAAAAGTAGTTTTCTCCAAGAGGTGGATTTTCCTTCAACAAAATGAATGTTAGAATGTCATGGAATCATTGGTGGAAATGACTGATGACAGACACTGGGTCAAGTGAGCACATCTTGCCAAGAGTCATTGACGAAATGCCCTCACCATCAGCATTTGCCCAATTTAGAAGTTCAGTCAACTCATCCCAGGTGTATTTGGCGCAGCTGAGAGTGACAAACCACATTGCTGCACCATACTCTTGTAGCATGGTCATACCCTCAGAGTGTCTATGATACCAGTATTCCTTAGTACCACATAGCTTTGAAAGTACAGATGACAAATTAACATGCAATGTGTCATCCTTGTACTTCAATTTCTGAAGAAACTCTGTGGCAGTGATTCCATCAAGTGGAGCTGTGATCCGTAGAGTATGTGCAATGGATGCAAAGAGTACACTACTTCACTCTCCCATAACAGGTGAAACAGATATTGAATGTGTCTATGGAATTTGCTATCCTTATTCAAAACTCTAGATGAATGGTATTCAGCACCTGCTACACAGACTTCTCTTGTTTCCAAACAACCACCTGATCCTTGTGGAAACAAATCAGGAAAGCAACGGGCTTCCAATGTGGCCTCCCAGATATTACTAGGGGTGCTTTCCACCTGTTTCATCTGATAAAGATCAATATTGTCTCCAACTGGATCTCTGCCATGTAGAGGGTGAATTGTGTACAGTATACACTTTCATTTGTTTCTACATTGACCTTCTCAATCATTGGCTTCTTCGTGTCCAACACTCCATACTGAGCAGAGATGCTGCTCATTCTGTCAATGTCAAGGTCTGCATAGAAGGAATTATTGCTCTTCAAATAAGTGAAAGTCATTTTTACCTTCTGTACATTGACAACATCCTACCAGACAATCTTTGACTTAGTTGGTACACCATTTACAAGAATAACTATACTGTTTTCAATAGAGATTGCCTCCACATTTTCTTGTAAAGGAAGTGGCAGATACATGGTAGAGCCCTTTAGAGACTTAATGAGTTATTTCTGGGGTATGTTCCATGTTCTAGTATTCAGACATAGAAAAGTCTGGAAAGGTTTCGTAGTTTGTATAAGAATCCTTTCAAACATATTCAACGTAGCAATCTCATTGGGTGTAACATGTGCCTCCATGTTGTTTAGAACTGACCTAGGTGGCATTGTGTCATTTTTCACCTTAGAAAAACAGTATTTACACATGATAATCATTGGTTCAAGATCAAAGTTAGGTTGTAATAGTAAGAACACCAACAATCGTGCCCTCATCTCATTAAAAGACTGTATTTTTTTCCAGATCAACCATAACAGTTTGCTTCTTGTAACACAGTCTACATGAGACACAAACTGTCAAATTTCTCTCTTTGCTGACTCAGATTTGACAGTGGGCTTACCAAAGACTTTAACAATCTCTGTTTTCATGAGGGACACACTACCATATCAACAGCTGATGTTTCTTGAGGAAATGTATCCATAGAATGACTGCTACATTGTACCTTTTCAATAAGTTTAGTAGCACCTTTCATGTCACCAGATTGCAACAACTCAGAAAGGTGTGTGTACAGTGAGACAGCTCACCTTACTTCATATATCTTGCATACAAAGGTACATATGCCAGACTGATGCACTGCTGGCATCTGCATATGGTGAAAGACACTGTTACAAACACCACTGTCTAAGCATGCCAATGAATGACCCAGCAGTCCAGTATGTGGACGGATTTCACAGTGGTCTATTGTCTGAAATAATTTATATCTGTCTTTACCATCAGTAACAACAAAGAGATTTATAAACTGTTCAGCTTCATCAAAAGATGATTACCTCAGATTGCATATAGTATCACATGTCCATGTTAGACATTTGCATCTATGTGGGTGTTCTGTTGAGGTATTGTCATCATCAGACTCAGGTGGTGTGTCATGACATACAGTCAACACATTGCATACTTTCCCATCGTCATCAATGCAGAAATTGCTGTCCTTCTGTGTGTGATATGATTCCTGCCAGCAAAAATGCCTCTGAATGCTGTGTGTGTAGCTAGCTGCCTGTAAAAATATCACAAAAGTTGTGTTTGTTCATCTTCACAGCATATACAACTTTTCTGATGGGTTCAAGTATGTCTGACATTTTACGTCACAACTGTTGAAGCACAGCTAGTGCTCTGTTGACAAATGCACATAATCTCAAGCGTAGCTTCATTAAGGCTAGATGACTCTTAAGTCTCCTGCATTCACTTCGCATGACAGCTACAATAATTCTATCAACCTTAGCTTTAGCTGCTAATGATCGTTAATACTTCTGTTTCCTCAGATGGCAAGTGACAACAGGGATAGATCTCTGTTGTGTACTACGTATTCTTGTACATGACTCTCCAACAGTTTTTTTCTGTTTTGTTATGATTTTAAACTGTCGACTAGTTTTGCATTTTTTTGTTGCAGATGAGCAACCATGTACTGTAGCATTGCAGTGGAATCAGTAATTGACAACCTATATCTGTGTACAGTCTGACTGCTCTTCACACACCTTGATGTGCTATATGTACTGCTGTTTTCACACACCTTGATGTGCTATGTGTACTGCTGTTTGCACTCTTCAGCAACACTACAATACTATGGTATCGGTTAAATCTTTGTCTGGCATTCCATCTCTGCTTCGATGGCATGTTTACTGTGTTGTTGTAGACCAATTTTCCAAAATAGCTGATCAATATCAGACACCTATAGGAGAAGTAAAGAAAACATGCAATTAGTATCACCAACAAACTTATTCATTTTCATTAAACTTTCAATAGTTAATGCCCTTGTCTTAAAAATAATATATTAACATGTGATAAGCACAGCTTTAACTGTCCTGCTTTGTTGTATAATGAAACAGTTGAGTTTATGCTGTAAATTTATTAACATAATGGTGTGAATATGAGGTACTAGAGATCCTGCAGCCACAATCTCACAATTACATGTACATATGTAAACAAAACTCCAATATATATATATATATATATATATATATATATACACACGCACACACATTGTTGTCAGGAACCCAGCAAAATTAACATCTGTGTGTATACAGCTTGTTACACAGCAAATTTGAGATGAATAGCACAAAATGTTAAATTGCAATGATCTTGTAAATAATTATTTTAAATTTTCATCACTAGTGTCACAAATCATGAAAGTTTTGTGTTTTGTGACACCAGAGCACAAAATTGTCATGTATGCAATGTCAAATTTGTGAAAGTTTCATGTTTGCAAAAGTATGCTTGCAACAGTTTTGTGTTTATGGAAGAATGTTTGCGACACTTTCATGTTTGCGGAAGCACACTTGCAACACTGTCACAAAACATGAAAGTGTCATGTATTAGAGTTCATGTTTGTGAAACTGTCAAGCATGTCCTCTTGCAAACATGAAAGTTTCGCAAATGCATGATTTCTCATGATCAGTGTCGCAAAATGCGAACGTTTTGCATATTTTCTGTTGCAAATTATGAACATTTCACAAACATAGTGTCACATATATGACACTTTCGCAAAATGAAAAATTTGACCTCTGACCCAAGTGGTTTCCATGATACACCACAACCAGGCAATGCTGCCAAATAGTGTTAAAAATGTCAGCAACCCAAAAACACCGTAAAATACAGTGGAATAAAGCATACACCAGCAATGTACATGATTAACAGCCTCAAATTAACTTATTTAGAAAGCTAAATATTTTTATTTAAAAATATAACAGCCTTCACCTACTAAGAGCAGCCATGTTTTTTTCTGAAAAAAACACCCACAGAGCAGCTTTTACCAATCAGATTGTTCATGACAGTTGATCGACAGCCACTTAAATCAATCGTATAGCACAATATATAAATATATATTTATTTAATTTCATTGTCTCAGGAGGCAATCATGTGATGTTACAAGGACCAATTGGAGACTCAGAAAATCGAAGAAGAAATACTCATCAGCCATCTTAGATTATACTGGAGAACAGCTTCTGAGAGAGCAGTAAGTACAGCTAGTTTCTACTTAATGTTTAACAAACTAATTTTTTTTTTGCATAAAAAGCATATAACAAAACATTTTTTAGAGGGGTACTAGGCAGTGTTAATATAAATAACAAGTTATACTGTAAACTGAAATTACCAGCATTTGAAGTCAGACCTGCATTGTAAACTTACCACCACAAATGACAGCTGAAAATAGAGGCAGTACACAGTGTGCACGTGTTCTATAAAGGAACTAGCAACCAATAAACGAGGTATAAGTCATGTGTTGTTGTTTAAACAGACTTATTAACAAGCTGCATTTTCCCTCTCAATAACTTTGCTGTATTGCAGTGTGCCACCCAGTGTAAAAGCATCATGAGCATAATCTTAGGTGCTGTTTCTCAATTTGCAGGCAGATAATTATGTAAAACAATAGATTTTTTTTTTAATCCAGTGCTGTCAGCCCATAAAAAAGAACAGTAAATAAAGGAGGAAAAACTACTTCTTTACTCAGGCAGTACTGATAGGACACTGCAGGACACATATTGATTACCTACTAGCTAGCTGTCAATTTCTATGTGTAATCAACTTAGAATGTCAGAAAACAGCAAATGTACTCTGTGGACAGTGGGAAGCAGTTTAATTAGAAGAGGTGGTGAATATGCTCAATCAAGTGACTTTGGAAGTGACCTGCAGCTGCCTAATTGTGGTGTGAAGTGATTTGGTAGGGGATGCATGAGGTGGGAGCATCTCATGCCAACTATATACTGGCTACTGAGCAACCAACCTCCCCCAGACATACTGCTGATCCATCTTGGACGTAATGATTTAGGTGACAAAAGATGGGTAGATTTGGTTGATAAAGCAAAATTGGACCTGGCTTCACTAATAGAGATGTTACCTGCCTGTAAGATTGTCTATTCAGACATCACAAAAAATGGATGGTCTGGCATGCAGAACAGCATATGTACCTGCTCAATAAAGCCAGAAGAAAGTTTAGCATCTAAATATCTGGATATTTATGCATGTTCAGGATGCATACCATACATCACCCAAACATTAAGTATTAAAATAATTGGCTATAATTACAAGAAAGTGTGCACTTCTCATATGCTGGCAATTGCCTCTTCTTGGGAGACCTCCGAAATGGCATTCTCATAGTGCTCTAAACTTCAGGGTGCCAAAATGTGACCTGTATAAACCAAATGGCTCTTTTAAGAGCCAACTAATTTCTTTGGTCAAAAAATAGATTATGCACCTCACCTACACAAACACAATTGTGAAACAGGAGAATCAGATAAAATGATGTATCTGTATGTATCAGTGCAGTAATAGATTGCACAGTGTTACAAAAATTTATTTTATTGTAATAGCAGAGAAAATACATTATTGATGTACAAATGTATATAAAGAGATATTACTTGCCTCATAACAATAAATAAATGTTTTATAACAAAATGTCATATAATATATGTTACACATCTCTGTCAGTTATTTACTAACTTACATGTTATGTTTTTCAGAAAATGGTGAAAATGTAGCCAATAAGAGAGGTGCCTCTCCTCATTGAGGTGGTGGGGAGGAAAGGTGATGCCAAAATAATGATGTGCAGTACCAATTTAAGGCTGGAACAAACCTGTGAGGCCAAAACCCAATACCTCAATAAAAAATTAAAAGTAAGAAACAAGACCACAGGCATACGCAAGACAAAATGGAAGCTGCTGAGGCAAACGTTCTACAACCTATTAGAATGCCCTGAGGTACCAGTGAAGGATCTGGACTAGTACTTCCTCATGTATGAGTTGTGGGAGAAGGCTGGGAAACCCCTTCCAGGGGAGTGTGTCATCGACCATAAGTAAACAAGGAGTGAGGGTGTGTGTGTGGGGGCAGGAGGAGGACATTCACAGACTGAGACCATGCAATGTCCTTGTATTTCAACATATTTGCTCTTCCTATCAGGCAGTGGTACTGTGACTATTAACTGGTAAATTGTGTTTGTGACTGTGAACTCAGTATACAATCACCAGTGTGTGTGTGTGGGGGGGGGTTACTGGGTAAGATAGTGTAAGTATTTTTTTGATCAAACATATATGTTGGTGAGAACATTAAGTAGTAATATTTATATGTAGTTGATGAGTTGAGTTCTGCCTATGATGTCATGATCCATGTGATATGTGCACACCTGTATTTGAATCCCACAGCTGCCTAGGTGCATACTGTGTGATCATGAGCAACTCATGTTACTTACTTGTGCTCCCAGACTGTATCTTTAAACAACCTGCAGGTTAGTGTGCAACTCCTGGTTAAACAGTGTACCATTTAATATTTTTTGTGTGTGTTGGGGGGTGGATGGGCAGTTGGGGTGGGTGTGATAGCTTTAAAAGCTAAGACTGAGCAATCTCGTATTCTTCAAAACTATCTGTAGATTTCACCAGGGAGGTGCAGCAGTACTGTTAAGTGGTTTACAAAAGCTGTGAATGTTAACTTGCAATTAAGTAAAGAGTATGTGTGTGGTGGGGGTGGGTGGTGGTGTGGTGGTGATGGGGGGGATCCCTGATGAACAAAATAGAATGTGGCACTGTTCAGACATATATATTGTTGACATTACAGTGTTGTAAGCTGAATTTTTGGAAAATGAATACAACTGTACCTGTGTCCTCATGACCCTGTGAATACTGTTTACCTATCTTTTTGTGTTGAATTCTGTGCTGTTCTGGTAGTGCTACGTAGTACACAAAGAGATATAGTTCATAGCTGTAGACAAGTACAACAAGCTATAACAAGTACATTTCTGCAATGAAGCAATAATGTACAGTATTTATTACGTAGAACATTACTGTTTCAGAGCTTGTTAGAAGAGGTCCCACAAGGCAGGAGGTAGTACCAGCCCAGGGACAGCAGATGGAGGAGGTGGAGATCAGATGAAGATGACAAGGTCATCTTCATTGAATCATCTGGTAAGCACGTGATATGGTAAATAACAGGGGTATTACAGTAAAATAGCACTATGTGATAAAAGATAATTATTGTGTCTATGAGAAGTCGTAAATTGCTGGCATATGTAACTGATTTTGTAATAAGATACAGCTCAGGATTTCTAAAATAAATAATTGTTTTACTTTTGTTGCAATCAATAGCACAAGCAGTATCAAGATATACAGATAATACAATAATGTCTAGCAGTACTATATACCTTGCTTAGTATAATCATTTAGTGGTAAACAGTGCAATGTCTCTAAATTAAAATGTGATCCGTTATCTGTTAATAAACATAGAAATATTAATAATAAAGTGTAAGCACACCTAGAAACTAATTAATATAAAACAATGAATTAGATCAATTATCCCAAACAAAAAAATAACATATATTATATATTAAATATTTTTTATATTTTTACAACCAACTGCCCCTGGAGAGACTGGAGATGATGGTCCACCTGTTGTGGTGAAACTGGAGGCAGACAACAGCACTGAAGGTTAGTACAATACTTACTATTACAGTTCTTGTGAGTGGGTGTGGGAGATAGAGTGTCAATCCCTGTGTGAGCAAAATAAAGCATAAAGAGTACAGAACATATATGTGTTCTTGAGACTAGGCACGTATTACATTGCTGTTTTGAAGTTCACTTGGACAGTATCCTTCAAATCACAGTTAATTAATTTGTTTAGTTGAGTGGGAAGGGGTGTCATGACTACAAATGTTAAAGGGCATATTGTGCTTATGTATTTGTGTCCATTACCAGTACAATGTAATTGATAAATTTGTCACCTCACTTAATTTATTCTTGTCACCTCAGAATACAATACCCTCATCTTTGATAAGGTTTAAAGACTTCACAAAAGTTGACTGAAGTAGTTTGAAACTCTTTCCCAAAATTTATGTATTTGCAATCAGGTGTGTGCAGCACTACTCTTTAAATCATCATTTGTTTCTATGTATGAGGTCAGCATTAATGTATTTTATTTGGGCATCTAGTGTCCGCTATCAATGCCACAGCCACAAATCTGAGAATCCATGCAGCAACAATATTGCCCAACATGACACTATAGTGTATGGTGGAAAGCTGTTATGCATGGGATTCTATATCTGGAATATGCTTGTTCGGTTGCAGTAGTGACATCATTGTGTTGTTATGCTGCAGTAGTGATGTCACTACTGCAGCAGAGCAATTTGGAATGCTGCCACATACTTGATTTCTCCTGCACAGTTAAGCTTGAAGTTGTTTTTTTTAACTTGAACTTGCAGAAATATCTACAACACACTGTATCAGTAATCTGAGCCTACCACCAACCTTCAAGTGCCCCCCACCACCAGTTCACTGAAACAACGTGCAGTGTCCAAATTGGACACTTATGTCTATACACTATATAGAATAGTGGATGTTCAACTGAATGCACAACCAGTGTGTTGTGCCACCTTGGGGATCTTATTACCATGGACCTCTCAAGCTTCCCTCTTGAGGTCACAGGAAATCAGTACCCCTCATTGGCACAACACACTGGTTGTGCATAGTTGCCCACCCACTATTGTATATATTGTTAATGGTACTGGTATACAGTTCTTGCAAAGCTACACATTATAAATGTCACAAACAATTGCATACATGTTAAGTAACACAGTAAACTGTTATGCAGTATAGTGTTTTGTTGCTATGCATACCAGACACTTGAGTATCCATTTCAAACAGCAGTAATGTACCCTAGGGTGTGGGTCATACTGGGATAACCTCACAACAGTGTGTATCGACACAAGGTCACAGGCCGAGTGCATCCAAAGTCACAGAAGTGATGTTATCCCAGCATGAACCACACCCAGGAGTGCATGATTGCTATAATACAATGAATAGTTGATACACAAAATTAAAAACAACATAGTAGACATGTTCTTAGTATATTTTTTGTGTGGCAATACAGCTTTCTTTCTGTAGAGAATGTGCGAGAATGCAATGAAAAATAAATACAGTGAGGTTGTGCTCAGACAATGTCTGTGCTGCCAAGGGCTGACAGCCAATCAGGTAGCAGTTTTTTAATTGTAACTGTATAATAGATGTTTTTACACTTCAACTTGCAGAAGCACCTGCAGCACACTGTGTAACTTATTTGAGCATTCCAACAACCCTCAAGTACCCCATTTCAAGCACCAGTTAACTGCAACAAAGTGCTCTATTGAAACCTTAAATTGATGGACAGACACTACCGTAAATATAATAGTGGATGGAGAACTCCATGCACAAGTTGTTTGTCTCTCACTAACTGAAAACAAGCCCTCTGGGCCCTGCACTTGCCTCCAGAAAAGCAATGTATCTGCCTGGTTATGATTTTTTTTGTGGGGCTCACATTAGTGGACAAAATATATTGAGTGTGCCTCTTAGCTGCTAGCAGTTCATTGCATATAGGCAAACTGGTGTTTATCACTTTGTTTCCTATAAGTCAGAAAATGTTGGTCAGTTTATTATGAAATTTGCTATGATTCTAGTGGAAAATGAGATATAGCTGTAGTATATATTTGATGATGATTGCACTTTCATTGTGGATTTGGCACAATGGTGAAGACTGGAGGTAATTTTGAGGTGCCGTGCATACCCCATGAATGTTTGGGGGGCTATGTCTTAGTGTCGTAGTAGTCACTGACACATTTTTTATATGTACTGTACATTGTCCTATAACTCCAATTATTGATGGACTTATGACTTGTTTAAGTTGCAATGTTATGGGAATTTTTATTGTTTTATTTTTTATGTATGTTTTTATACTCTGGCTGTATTTTAGATTTCCACTATTATATATAATTGTTTTTGAACTTTTGTACTTATGTACTGTACTCTGCATTTGTACTTTGATTGTATCATTATATGTTTGTTTATTGTGTAAAATTCATTGTATTTTGCTTCCTACTGTTTCCCCTCCCCCGGGTACCAACAGTAAGCGAGCCCTGGCTCTGTGCACCTTTCCCAGTTACCAAAGTTTAAATAAATAAATGTTTTTTATATGGTCCCTAATTGTTTCTGAGGGTATTATGTGTTCGTGTAGGTGTATTATGTATTAGTGTACTAGAGGCAGGATAGAGCAGTGGTTTATGGCTCTGAACTGCAAATCTGGAGACCAGGGTTTGAATCCCACAGCCTCCACTTGCATACTGTGTGACCCTGAGCAAGTCACTTAACTTCCTTGTGCTCCCAGGTTGCACCTGCAAACATGTTTTGGCTTAGTATGCCTTTCCTGGTAAGACAATCTTCCCTTTCCTTTTAGTTTTGTAGTACTTTTTGATACCATTCATTTTATACATAAATTCTTCCTTAACTCCACAGAATGAAAGAGTTATGGCTTGTTAAAGTGCAATATTATCCTACAGGAATAGAGCTTTTTAATTTTTTACATTTTTTGTAGGGTTCCTAAATTGGTTTGTAGGGTATTATGTGTTAGTTTTGTAGAACCCATTACAACCTTTCTGTTGATGTATAATGTGTCCATTAACTGCAAATACTGACAGAGTTGTGGCTTGTTAAACTTGAAATATGGGAAAAAATAGTCAACATTCTGTTTTTCATGTGAAGGATTTTTTTTTGTGAGACTGTGTTATTTTCATGAAAAAAGATTCCTTCATACGAAAAAAGAATGTGGAAAAAAAAAGTCCAGATTCTTTATTCGTATGAAGCTGATCTTAGTTCATGTGGCCCTAATCCTGATTTGTATGGCCATATGAAAAAGAAAATCATCTCATGATAAAATATTTTTAAAATGTGTTAAAAACATATTTCTGTGTCATTTTTCCAAAAACTAATTGCAGAATCCAGCTAATGGGGACCTGATTAGCAAGCTACGTGTGTTGCAGTGCTCCCATAATATGATTATTCTGGGTTTTCAATTTTTTTAAATGGAAAAAAGATGGCAGCAATACAGGAAAATAATTTTTTTCTCACAAAACTGGTTAACCCCCATGCAAAACAGAATTCTTTTTTGAATGGCCAAATTCTGTTTTTGTATGAGGCAGCTATTCAAAAGAGCATATTAAGCATGCTCGGAACCAAAATCTGAAATCCTTATAACTCTGGAATGGATTCATATATTTTCATCAAACCAATGAAAGGCTTCACTCTGGGTCATGTCCTTTTTTACATGGAAAATGTTAGACCAAAATTCGCAACCATCTGGGCACTGGGTGATGGAAAAAAAAAGAGAAAGAAATCCCAAAAAGCCCTGATTCTTTTTTCACTTTTCACTATCTGGGTCTCAGAATTCACACAACCAACAGAAACAAAACGTGACGTGTCAAAATACCTTGCTCCCAACGCTGCACATGCAAAATTTTCTGCAAATCTACTGAATGGTGGTGAAGCTCTTAAAGTGTAAAGTTGGGGGTTTAACATTAAACAGCCTGTTCAACCTTAACTATATTGATGCTACCACACAACTATAATACTTCTGTATATCTATATCGTTTGCAAACAACTTAAGTAATTCACTAGTTAGGGTTCAGATGAAACCAACAAAAGTAGTGAAATGCAGTGTTAGGATTTCCAACCCTAACATCCCACTGCCAGCCAGCAGGCAGCAAAAGGAAAAACCATTACATAGAAACATAGAATTTGACAGCAGATAAGGACCGCTTGGCCCACCCAGTCTGCCCATTTCCCTACCTAATGGAGAAGCTGCAGATCCTAGTTAACCAGCAGCCTGTTTCTTTCTACCCCACCCCCTAGAATTGCCTTATGGCTGTCCCATGCATGCTTGAATTCAATCACTGTTTTTGACTCCACAACCTCCTCCGGAAGGCCTTTCCATGCATCCACAACCCTGTCTGTGAAAAAATACTTCTTACATTACCTCTGAGCTATCCCCCATAATCAGATTGTGCCCCTTGTTCTTGCACACCCCTTTTTTTGAACGATGCTACCCTCTTGGTCTTTTTTTATTCCCGTGAGGTACTTGAACATTTCTATCATGTCCCCCCTCTCCCTCCTTTCCTTGAGGCTACACATATTAAGCTCCTTTAGTCTCTCCTCATATGTCTTCTGGTGCAGACCCTGCACCATTTTAGTTGCCCTCTTCTGGACAGCTTCCATCTTGTGTATGTCCTTGTGGAGATTGGGTCTCCAGAACTGTACACAGTACTTACAGTTTCACCTCTCCTAAGCCTTTGCAAATCAGGCCTGGGGTGTTCCTTGTGGTTGTCAACCTAATGCTTACCCTATTCCATCAGTAAAGAAGCTGAGATGTGCAGACTACATGAGAATGGGGTGAGCGTTAGGGTTGCACAACCCCAAAGAACACCCCAGACCTAATTTGTGAAGACTCAGGAGAGGTGAAACTGTAATGGTTTCTACTTTTGCTGTCTGCAGAGTGGGGGTCTTGTGCTAGGGTTGGAAACCCTAAAAGCACATTTCCCTATTTTTGTCACTCTAATCTGAACTCTAACTTGTGTATTAAAGTTTTTTGTAAAGAATTTACTTACTTTTTGAGATAGTATAATCATATCCTCAGACCGGTGTGACTATATCTATTTGCCTATGAAAGCCCAGGGCATTCCAGTCCCTGTGCTTCCATCCCTGCATAGATGCATACATTCACGTTGGAGTGAAAGTGCAGGGCTCTTTGGGCCCTGCACTTCCATTTCTCCCAAAAGCAATTCATTTGCTTGGTTGTATAGCTTGTGAAAATGCTAATGTTATCCTATGGGAATTTTGATTTCTTAATTTTAATGTTTTTTATATGGCTCCTAAATGTTTGGGGGTAAGATGTATTATTCTTGCAGTATTCACCAAAACCTTTGCTTTGATATTTAGATTGTTCCTTAAGTCCAAATATTGAGGAAATTATAGCTTGTTAAAGTTGAAATGTGGAAAATAAAACTAAGTCCACATTTTTTTGAATGAAGGAAACCTTTTTTGTATGAAGGACACAACCTCGTATGAAAAAAAAAAAAAAACCTAAGTCCAAATTCTTTTTTTCATATGAAGGGGTTCTTTTTCATGAGGTTGTATCATTCCTATGAAAAATGATCCATTCATATGAAAAAAGAATCTGAAAACACTGTCTGCATTCTTTTTTTTATATGAAGGGATCTATGATGAAAGAATCTGAAAAAATTGTCTGCATTCTTTTTTCGTATGATGGGATCCTTTTTTATGAGGCTGTGCTGTTGATATGAAAAAGGATACCTTCATACAGAAAAAGAATCTGAAAAAAAACCTAAGTCCAAATTCTTTTTTTAATATGAAGGGATATTTTTCCATAGGGTCAAATTCCTTTTTCATATGGCCATACAAAAAAAGAAATTCAAGTCATGAAAAAAGATTTTAAAATGTATAAAAAACAAGTTTTTGGGTCATTTTTCCAAATGGTAACTCAAGAATGTGCCTAACAGGGTCTCAGTTAGCAGGATACATGTATTGGTGTCTCTGCAGAATCTAAGTTTTATGGGTTTTCAAAAACATTGTTTTGAAAAAAAAAAACAGAAACATTAGAGCGGCCATATAAGAAAATAATTTTTTCTCACAAAGAAAGAATACCCCCATACAAAAAAGGATCTTTTCTATATACCGTATTATTTTTTTATTCCAAATAGCTATCCAAAAAAAAACAGTACTGAGCATGCTCAGATTCCAAATTTTTAATTCTTATAACTTTGAAATGGATTAATATTTTTTTTTACCAAACTAGCAAAAGGCATCACTGTTACCCAATCCCTTTCTGAACAGCTAATTTCAGTGGAAAATTTCAAACAAGCTGTGCATTAGGTGACAACAAAAAAACAGCAATAACTCCATGATTTATTTTACTTTTTCACTGTCTGGATCTCAGAATCTGCATATCCAGCCAGAACAAAACTTGGCATGTCAAGAGATCTTGCCCCCAAAACTTCACATGCAAAATTTTGTGCAGATCTGTTGAACAGTTGTGAAGCTATTAAAGTGCAAAGTCTGAGATTAAACATAGAAATGCCTACTCAACCCTAATTATAGTGGCACTTCTATAATACACACACACATCTATATCTATATCTATATCTATTTATATATATGAACATTGTTTAACCAGGAGTAGCTCACTAAGCAGAAGTTTGTTTCCAGATGTGACCTGGGAGCACAAGGAAGTTAAGTGACTTGATCAGGATCACACAGTATGCACCTAGGTAGCTGTGGGATTCCAACCCAGGACTCCAGATCTGCAGCTCAGAGCCTTAACCCACTGCATTAGACTGCCTCATATATTCATATATATATATATATATGCATATATGTGTATATATATATATATATATATATATATATATATTATGGTAGCACGGTAGTGCTACCATAGAAAGGGTTGAGTAGCACTTTTAAGGTTAAAGGGTGAAACTTTGCACCTTAATAACTTTGCCACTGTTAAATGGATTTGCCTGACATTTGGTATGCATGATTGGACATGGTAGATTTTGGGATCTGCCAACTTGTGTACTGGTAGGATATATGGCTGTGGAGGTATTAAGCGACAACCAAAAGCACTATTACGTTTTTTTGTGAATTCTTTGTGCTCACCTACAGGTCGCACAGTCTGCGTGACTGGTCCAAAAACTTGAGGGAATGTGCGGCCGGAGTCCCCGATGTGCCTTTTGAAGATTTTGTGAAAATATATTAAATGGTTCAAAAGTTATTCAAAAAACAAGTTCCCATTATAAGTCAATGGGAAAAGTTAAAAAAAAGTTTGAAAGTATCGCAAATGCACTTTTTAGTGTCGCAGATGGCCCTAGTAGTGTGGCAAATCTGCCATTTTGTTTTCAGTTAGTGATCAGAAAAATGCTTGGCATTTAAAATTGGGACCCTGTAGGGACACAATTCTTTCTGTGTTCATCTAGTCGGACCCTGAGGAAGCTAGCCATGTCTTTATTTTGAGTTAAACACCCCAGAAATATGTTTTTCAAATTTCTGGAAACAGTAGTGTGACAAAGTAGTGTCGCACCTGTGACACTTTCGCAAATTTTTGTGAAAAGTGTCGCAAATTGCGACACTACTTTTCCAGACTATGGCCAAAATGACAGGAGTACTTTGCCACCCTGCTGCAAAAGAATGGTTTGGTCTTTTGGGCTGAAATTTGGAGGGAAGGCAGCCAACATCTCACAGATGTGCCTTTTCATGGTTTGGTGAAAAAATGTTGCATGGCTGTCAAGTTATGGTACTCCAAAGTTGGAATTTTTTCCTATAGACAACATGATGGTGTCCGCCGCACCTTTCAGGGCTCGTATCTCAGAAACGGTGCTCTGGCTACGCATTTAGCAAAAACGTAGCCAAGAAAATCATGAATTATGTGAATTTTTTTTTCCTACATCGTATGGTTACTGAGATATAAGCAATTTAGAATTCCAACACCTCATTTTTGGCTCCAAGGCCCAATATTATGCATTATTATAAGGGTCTCAGGAATGCTGCATTCTGATTGGTTGTCAGCATTCTGAGAGCCTTATGTTAATTTCCTTATTAATGTACTTGTCCAGCCGAATGACAAGAGCATTAATCTGCCTGGGACTAGTTTTTTCTTTTACAAATTATATAGTTAGAATGTAAAGCCACCATCATGTTAAGCGATAGATGTGCTGGACAGTGAAAAACCTAAACTGAAGTAATCATTACAGTAATCCATTGAATAAACAACTGGGTAATGATCAATTTCATCTCTGTTACCATGTTGTATTTTCCAAAGGACTACTAGCCACAGCGCATCTTAAAATCATGTGGAAAAAATGTAAAAAAATCTACAACATAACCGACTCTCCCTGTCCATCCTCCGAGTCCCAGCAAGTAAAATTATCAATGCGGTCATGTCTTCTCCCTGGCAATACTGTCAGCAACCCCAGAAGCAAGTATTTTCTTTAGTTTTAGTTGTCTGCATCTTAACTTGTAAAGCAATGAGCAGGAGCTAGAGGAGAGAAGTACCTGCAGTCTGTAGACACGAGTAGCATAAATGCAGTGTTAAACAAGCACATCATCCTGCTGCCAGTGCCAGTGTCTCCCTGAGCCACTGAATGGTCTGAGTCACTTCTGTGAATGGAGACTTTTTTTTTAAACTAGATAAATTTCCAAACCAACTTGCCATGTGGGAATCAGTATTAGAGAGCTGAGCACTGAACATAGCAACAGAACCCCACCCCCCATAGCACATGAATCATCTATGTACTGTGACTGACCGTCTAGAAAGATCAGTGACACTGACCTCTCCCTCTCTGTATGACCAAGTGGTGTCAATTGCAGTAAAGGACTTTGCTGCTAGTTGTGAAAATTAAGTGAAATTTTGTTAGAAAAGTAAGTTAACTCTTGTTTTTAAGTTCAGATAAGTAAAAAACAGTGCCAAATGCCGCTGAATGTAGAGAGAGAGGTGAGCGAGTGAGTCGGCAGCTTCAGAAGGCAAGACGCAATCCAGCACGACTGTTACTATAGCAGCGCTCAATCACGCTTGTGTCTTGCCTTCTGAAGCCGCTGACTTGCTCACTCACCTGACTCTGCAGTCAGCGGTATTTGGCACAGTCATTGAATTTATCTGAACTTAAAAGCAAGAGATAGTTAGCTTACTTTTCTAACAAAAGATCACTCATTTTAGACAACTAGCAGCACAACCTATACTGCAGTTGACACCACTCGGTCACACTACACTACACAAGTAGAAGACTGAAGCCATTGACGTGGTCCCTCCCCCTCTCTACAGTCAGTGACTTCTAGGGTTATCTCTTTTGGGTTATTTATGTGCCTGTGACATTTTTTACATTTTTGTCAAGAAGAATGCTGACACGTTTAGTAAATAAAAAATCTTAGACATGTGTCTGTGATTTTTAGTCCTCCTTACAAGTAGTTTCCATATTAATTAACTATGGCAGAGGGACTATTTTATGTCACTTTAAACAAAATCAGCAAAAAATATTTAAAAAAATAATTCAAACTACAGTAATAGGTAACCCAATTATAGTAATAGCAATAATGAACTCCCAGGATTACCTTAATGTTCAAGTTAATCACCCCCGGGGGGCAATATGGCACTCAGCTGCACCTCATGCCACATTACACCCCCAGGGGGGTGATTAACTAGAACATTAATGTAACCCCATTGTTCATTATTGCTTAATACATTCTTTGTACACATTGTGTTTCTTTATGCAGCTGTTGGGGAAAAACAGGGTATGCACTTCTATTAATGTTACAGTTACTTTTTTCACTTGCGATTACATACCCGTTTGCATTACCGTTACTGTCTACACCACCATGTACATTACCCTTTGCATTCTTGTTTGCGCTTACCTTTGCGTTACTATTACCATTTGTGTTTCCACTACTGTTTGTGTTTGCGTTTCGGTTTGCATCACCGTGTGCATTGCCATTTGCGTTTATGGCAGCCCTTTCATTTGCATTTTCATTTGTCTTTCGTTTTGCATCTTTGTTGCTGTTACTGTTACCATTAGCATTTCCTATTGCACTACTGTGCCCCGGCACATTACAGTTTGCGTTTCCACATGTGTTTGCATTTCCTTTTGCGTTTCTGTTTCTTTAGGCATTATTGTTGCTGTTACCATTACCATTTGTATTTACATATGTGGTAACGTGACTGTGCACGTTACGATTTGTGTTTATGTACGCGTTTGCATTCTTGTTTACATTTCTGTTTCCTTTGACGTTAGTGTTCATGTTAACTTTACCGTTTGCATTTACAATTGCGGTACCATGACCGTACGTGTTACTGTTCGGGTTTACGTGCATGCTTCCATTCGCTTTTTTGTTTCTGTTCCCATTGGCATTCTTGTTGCTGTAACACTTAACATTTGCATTTACAATACCAGTGTCGGTACTGTGCGCATTACCACTTGCGTTTTGTATGCGTTTGTGTGTCTGTTTGTGTCACTGTTCGCTTCAGCGTCACTTTTATGCTTGCGTTTCTATTAACGTTTGCTTTACCATTTATGTTTGCTTTACCATGCACATAACCATTGCTGCTTGTGATTGTTTTGAAGTTCCTGTTACTATGCTCCCACCACCGCATTCCATTCACTATTTATCATCCTCATTCTCAAAAAGAAGGAAAATTAGAGCCAAAAAACTCCATTTAATGCATCAGTTAGGGTTGTTCCACAGTGACAAAAGTGAGAAAATTCAATGTTAGGGTTAAGCCTTGGATCCCCCACCCACCCCCAACTGGCATGCAGGGTGACATTGGGATTGTTGGTCCTAACTCTCACCCCATTCTCCCATACCTCTGCTTCTTTACACATGTGATTGGGTGAGAGTTAGGCCAATGACTTCATGTGCACCGCATACCAGTTGAGGGTATGCGGGTTCAAGGGGACTTTCAACCCTAACACTGAATTTCCTTGCTTTTGGTGCTGTGGAACAACCCTAACTGATGCATTAAATGGAGTTTTTTGCCTCTAATATATATATATGTGTGTGTGTGGTGTGTGTGTGTGTGTGTGTGTGCGTGTGTGTAGATGTAGATCTAGATATAGAAATGTGTGAGTATGTGAGGGGGGCAGCTGCAGAATAAGGGATACAATTACTAAAAGCCAAAGTGCATGCACAAGCAGAATTTTAGTCATGTAAACATAATTCATATAAAATAATTGTATGTTTTAATAACAGATACAGCAGGCTTAAGAAAGAAATAATGACATCAGTGGTGTGAATATGAATTTGAATACATACTGTATATAAGGTTATGTGAAAATGCAAAATAAGATGAGTCTAATAACTGCAAATATGTATATATTTGATTTTTAGAGACACATTACATTGTATCACTGATGAAGGATGTATCCAAAACATTTGATTTAATACATTGTTTTATGATCTAGGAATAACAAAAATAAAAAAAAGATTTAACTTATATGGGCAAGTGGGCTCATATTGTTCCAATCTGATACTTCTTGAATTTGCCTTGATTGGAATTGGGCTACTCCTGAATAAATATATTTGTTTGAACAGAGGTCGGCTGGGCTGGAAGAACTACATGCATTGTAAAAATATGGCTATGCTGAAAATTTGGGGTCAAAATATTTAAAATCACCAGAGTTATGAGCGAGCATAGCAAAATTTCAATGCATGTGCATGTTTTCCATTTGTACATATTTTGACCCCAAATTTTCAACATAGCTTTCTTATGACACCATATAATGGAACAAGGGCAGTGAAAAGTTTGAGATCCTGCCCAAAAGGTGATTTCTCCAAGAGACCACAAAATCACCTTTCTGGACAGATTTGTGTAATTGCACTGACATTGTTTATGAGGTGGGGTCCCAAAAAGGCCACATTGAAAATGTGGGGCCTGATTTTAAAAGGGTGATGAAGGGCTAGCATCAAGCCCTGTGTCAACCCTGATGTTTGGCACAACTTTGCTGAATGCACCGGCCACAACTTCACTCAATTTTATAACTTTTTGCACAGTTGTAACAGTTTTCACAATTTACAACAGTTTGTGCCAAAGCTTTAGTGAAAGCCCTGTAAATTATCACCCTGATGGTGCAATGTTAGACCAGTGGGTAGCTAGTCTAACTTGGTAAGTTTGAGGCAAGGGACTTGCATTGGGGTTTGTGGCAGGCGCCCTTGCAAAATCACGATCATTGCAAGGATTGCCGCAAGTCGCCCGTTGCATCTGATTCCCTGATGGAAGTCCCTTGTGGTGATCAGGGGCCATTCAAAAATTGGCCCTTGGTGTCAAAATATGCAAAAATGGCTAAGTTATGATTCAAAGTTGGGAACCTCATTAAAATACATTGAACTGCACTTATCTTAGTTTTTCATATTGCTATTGCGGTTCCAGAAGCAAGACATGTCTTCCATAGGAGAGTAAATCTTCAGCCTGGGACCTGTTCAGGTGAGTGAGGGTGTGTGGGGAGTGTGGGGGTGTGAGGTGGTGAGTGCTGAGTGGGAGGTGGGGTTGGGGGGTCTGATTGGCAAGGGACCATTTTCATTGTACAGGAAAAAAACATTGAGGGACTGTTTTCTTTATTTCAGGTGTGGACAGTGATCAGAGAGTGAAGAGTACCACTAGACATCAGGAAAAGGGAATAAATCAGTGATGACAGTGATTGGAGGGTGTGGGGTGCTACTAGACACCAGTGACAAACAGAAAAATTACTGATAGGGCAATCAAAGTGTGGGGGGGGTGCCACTAGACACCAGGGAAAGAAAAGTTTAGGGGGCAGTGATTGGAGGGTAGAGGGCTACCACCAGATACCTAGCGGTTACAGTAACAAGCTGTGAATGAGACTGGTATATCCAGCAGACAGACTTGGGTTTGATTCCCACAACCTCCACTTGCATACGGTGTGACTCTGAGCAAGTCACTTAACCATCCCTGTGCTCCTGGGTCATCCCTGAAAACAGGCATTTGTGCTTAGTGGGCATTACCCAGTTACCAAAGAATAAATAAATTAAAACTTATGAAAGGGAGCAGCAATCAGAGGTTGGTGGGTGCCACCAGACACCAGGAAAGGATTTTCCCATCATGAAAAAGGATCCTTTTTCATGAATTTTGGTATGAAAAAAAATATTTTTTCATATCACGAGTCACAAAAAAAATTACAATGTAAAAAAAAAATTACAATGGCATTTCTGCAACAGTTAAGTGCAGAATCCAGTTGAGGGGGTCCCGATAAGCAAGCTACATGTGTTTATAGCTCTCCAGAATGTAATTTTTGGGACTTTTCAAATTAGAATTTTTAGTGAAAATAGGAAAATAAGATAGTGGCAATGAAAAAAGATTGTTTCTCTCATGAAAAAGAACTTCCCATATAAAAACATCATACAGCTATTTTTTTGACTGACTGAGCATGTTCTGAATCCAAAATTGTAGAATGTAATAGCTTTGCAAAAAATAAATAATTTTTCACCACACCAGCAAAGAAAATCCTTCTAAGACATGCCCTTTCTACCATGAAAATTTCAGAACAAAATTCCAAACCATTTGGTTGCTACGCAATGGCAAAATCCCGCAGCAAAACAACAATTTTGTAAATTTTTTCACTATGCGCAGTTCATAATCTGCACATCAAACTGGAGCAAAACTTGGAATGTCAAGAGTTCTGCCTCATGAGACTGTGCATGCAAAATGTTGTCCAAATCTGTTGAATGGTTGCTAAGTTATTAAAGTGCAAAATCTGGGGTTTCACATGGAAAGCCCTACTTAACCCTAACTATTTTGATGCTACCGCTCCACTATATATATATATATATATATATATATATATATATATATATATATATATACACACACACATACATACACACATATGTGTGTGTGTGTGTGTGTGTATAGTATATATTCATTGCAAAAAACTTAATTAATGCACTAGTTAGGATAAAATGATATACAGTAAGTAGGAAATGTGGCATTAGGGTTTCCAACCCTAACACCCCACCCCCACTCTGTAGGCAGCAATAGGTGTGGGGTGTACATTGGGGTTGTCAATCCTAACGCTCACCCCATTCCCATATGCTTTACCCATCTCAGGTGGGGTGTTAGGGTTGTAAACCCTAATGCCACATTTCCCTACTTTTGTTGCTTTTACCAAAACTAGTGCAGTAACAATGTTTTTTTGCAATGGATTTCCTTACTTTTTGAGACAGTAATTTTTCTGTAGTTAGTTTTTATAAATGCATGAGTATTTTTCTATAATTAGTTTTTATAAATGTATGAGTTGTTATAATGAAAAGAAAAAAGCTTTTGACGATATTCCACAGGGCCATGGGATGCATGAGCATTTTTTTTTTATAATTAGTTTTTATAAACGTGCGAGTTACTGTGAATAGGCTCCTGATTTTTCTTTTTCTCTCTGGACATTTATGGAAAAGTGTTTCTTGAAAACTGTATTTGAGATCTTTAAGGGGGATATGCAGACTGGCTGGCGGATATGCTAACTTGTTTTTTAATGAGTTATTTGGTATGTGTTAATACCCAGGATCTTCCCTGGGCTGCATGCTGTAGAAATGTTCTACTATTTCCTAATGTTGAAGTCCCTGATGATGTATTGAGTAGGGTGTTCCTCATTTATTTTGGACATACAGTATGTACTTATCCTCGGTACATATTTATTAGTTGGATTCACATATGGATTTATATTTTTGTAACTTTTTCATGCAAAAAAATGTAATAAATATATATAATACAAAAAACACCATTTTTGACCTTAGCAGGGGCTGTGGGATTCAAACCCAGGTCTTCAAGTTCATAGCCCAGAGCCTCAGCCACTACACTACACTCCATTGCCTCCTTGAATATCACTGTGTCAATGTTCTGTTATCCAAAGTCAAGACAGTTCCAAACTAGAACATTTTTTAAATTTAATAACTTCGAAATGGATTAATATTTTTCACCAAACCAGCACAGGAAGTCCTTCTTAGGCAAACACTTTGTACCCTGAAAATTTCAGATCAAAATTCCAAACTGCCTGGGCGCTAAGCAATGGCAAAAAAAAACAAAAAAACAGTGATTTAAAAAAAAAATTTTTTTTTGCTATCTGCATCTCAGAATTCACAGATCCAACCAGAAAGAAACTTGATATGTCAAGAGATCTACCCTGCGAGACTCTGCATGCAAAATTTTGTGCAAATCTGTTGAACAGTTGTGAAGATATTAAAGTGCAAAAATGATGGTTTAACATTAACGTGCCTACTCAACCCTAACTATAGTGGCGCAGTACCAGTTCCAACCTAAAACAGCCAATAATACTTGTCTGTTTCTCTATATTGCCAAAAGACTTTTTTGTTGAAAACTTTGCATATTTCTAGACCATTGAATTGTCTGAAACTTTTTCAGTTCACATGAACACAAAATCTATACTCTGTCTATTTTAATGAATGTTAAAATAATGACTACTTTCCTTCTTTAGAACAATGTTTAACATATTGATTTATAGCCCATGTTTCAAAACAATTCACATCTTCAGTCTTCAAGTATCCAAAAAGTAAACAAAAAAGAAATTGTTGTAAACAGCGATTTTGAACAGTCTAAGCCGATTGTACCCTGAAAATTTCAGATCAAAAGTCCAAACCGTCTAGGTGTTACATGATGGCAAACAGCAAAAAACAGTAATTTTTTACATATGAACATATGATGAAGCCAGCAGATAAAGGTCTTACGGCATATTAAGTCTGCACAAGTGCACAGCTCTCAGTGCTGTGCATAGATGCTGCCCCCTCACACCACCCTCCCCCCCACCAAATGATCCCACTATTTTACCATCCTCCTTCCCTATTTTGATTTTGCCCTTAAGTTTATCCCACCCACTTAACTCCCCCTACTGATGCTCTTGCAGCCAGTTCTTCAGGCAGGGCATTCCGTTCTGTCACCACTCTCTGCTAGAAAGTGCCTCCTCATCTCCATTCTAAACCTCCCCCCTCCAGCTTTAGACTGTGCCCCCTTGTGATCCCTTCCCTTCTAATCTTAAACAGACCCTCATGGCTTACCCTAGTAATGCTCTTCAGGTACTTGAAGGTCTCAATCACATTCTCCCTGTCCCTTCTGTCCACAGGTGGGCACATATTGCACATCTGTAACTTGTCTCATAGGTAGTTTCCCTAATCCCACTCAGCATCTTGGTTGCTCTTCTCTGTACCCCCTCCAACAGTCTGATGTCCCTTTTTAAGTAGGGATGCTAGAACTGAAGGCAGTACTTCAAAGTGAGGCCACACCAATGTCCTGTACAGCAGTGGGATCACCTCCTCACTTCTTGAGGTGATACTCCTTCCTATACACCACAGCATCCTATTAGCCTTTGCTGTTGCTTTCCTACACTGTGCAGAGTGAATAATATTGCCTGTGACTAGCACACCCAGATCTTTTTCCTCAGTGGATACCATTAACTGCACCCCTCCCAGCTTATAACTGAATCCAGGATACTTGACTACCTCTCCAGGGTTTCTAAGTCCTTCTTGCAGCACCCCCCTCACCATCCACCACTGCTCCCAATTTTGTATCATCAGCAAAGATACTTATCTGACTCTGAACTCCAACTGCCATATCTGCTACATAGATGTTGAATAACATTGGGCCCAGCACCAAGCCATGTGGGACCCCACTGATGGCCTCTCATGGTGTTGACATTTCCCCTCTCACCACCACCCTTTGCTGCCCCTTTTCCAGCAAGCTCCCAATCCATCTGACCACCCTATCACTAACCCCAGGTCCCCCAGCAGTCCTCTGTGAGGCACTAAGTCAAAGACCATGCTAATGTCCAAGTACAGAACAGCCACTTCCCCACCCTCATCCAAAGCCCTACATTTTTTGCTATCCACATCTTGGAATCTGCACATACAACCAGAATAAAACATGTCATGTCAAGAGATCTACCCCATGAGACCATGCAGGCAAAACAGCATGCAATCCTGATGAATGGTTGTGAATATACTAAAGCGCAAAACTTGGGGTTTAACATTAAAGTGCCTACTCACCTCTAACTATAGTGGCACTAACGTACCACTATAATCAAGGCCCCTACTTCTGTGAGGCACAGTGGGACCAAGTTCTGTGGCAAGACTACCATTTGCCGCAGAACTTCTGCGGCGGTGGTTTGTAATTTCTGTGGAAATTCTACAGCACTAACAAACTACCACATCACAGTGTCAGCTTGTCATCCTGACTTCACTTTCATGGCAGTGGTTATAGAAATCAGGATGGGGGAAATCACAGTAACACTAGTTCAAAAAATAACAGACTTACTGAAATCATTTTATGCCTAAAAAGCCAAAACAAATGTCTCTCCCTTAAGGTCCTTGCCTATTGCATAAATGACATATGCAGAGGGGACCATGTGTAATAAATAAGGTATTTCTATATGCATGCTATCTATCCCACTAATGAGGTTTCCACTGTCTATCACTTATATATTTGTATGTGCTTTCTACACCACTCATGAGGGGTCCCAGTATGCATCACTTACATATTTATATGCAATCAGTAACATACATATGAATACGTGTGTGTGTGTGTGTGTGTGTGTGTGTGTGTGTGTATACAGCGAGAGAGACAGAGATACTATAAATGTGTGTGTGTATATATATATATTTTTTTTTTAATTTCCATGAAATTGCATCCTCATTCATACAGGTCCCATTGGAAATGGAATAAATGGAACAGAGGAGTTATTGCAAAATTCAGTTTTCATGTCAACCCGCTTCCCCTGACACACTACGTAACACCATCAGGCCACGACATGCGTGTGAACCGATTGTGAGATAGAGCTCTCCAGCCCATCACAATGTGTCCACCATGTAACAGAACACTGCACCATACCTTCCCAGGCTCCGAGCAGTAATGTGTTCCACCAATCCTTGTGCTGCCCAGCCAGCTCCCAGAGCTAGTCTCTGAACCTGAGTTGCCGGCACAGAAACACAGCATGCTACCCTCTGGCTCAACAGCTGTCCCTGCACACAACATTTCTTCATAACTTTTAGGCGATTCTTTCAACCAGTGACAATATGTAATCAATAACCCTGGCAAAAATGCGTACAGTGCAATTATTTATTTAACAGGTTATTCTTTCAACAGGTCTACACATCATTATATTCCACTTTCCTGGGCATAATAACTTTATTTTTCTTAAAAATGGCAGTTAAATTAATTTTACCAGTTATCCTGTGCCGGCAACTCAGGTTCAGAGATTAGCTCTGGGAGCTGGCTGGGCAGCACAAGGACTGGTGGAACACATTACTGCTCAGAGCCTGGGAAGGTATGGTGCAGTGTTCTGTCACACGGTGGACACATTGTGATGGGCTGGAGAGCTTTATCTCACAATCGGTTCACATGCAAGGTAATGCACCTGGGAAACAAAAACCCAGGGGAAGAGTACACAATGGGGGGTGAGATACTAACAACAACAAAAATGGAAAGGGACCTGGGGTAGTCATATCAGATGACCTAAAGGTGGGCAAGCAATGTGAGAGGGCAGCAAGGAGGGCTGGGGGGATACTGGGATGCATAGGGAGAGGCATCACCAGTAGAAAACAGGAAGTTATTATCCCTCTGTACAGACAGTTGGTGAGACCCCATCTGGAGTATTGCGTGCAGTTCTGGAGACCCAATCTCCGCAAAGACATAGACAGGATGGAAGCTGTCCAGAGGAGGGCAACTAAAATGGTGCAGGGTCTGCAACAGAAGAAATATGAAGAGAGAGACTTAAGGAGCTAAATATGTATAGCCTCGAGGAAAGGAGGGAGAGGGGGAACATGATAGAAACTTTCAAGTACCTCAAGGGAATCAACAAAGTCCAAGAGGGTAGCATCTTTCAAAAAAAGAGGTGTGCAAGAACAAGGGGGCACAATTTGAAGATAGAAGGGGGCAGCACAGAGGTAATTTAAGGAAGTATTTTTTCACAGAGAGGGTTGTGGATGCATGGAATGGCCTTCCAGAGGAGGCTGTGGAGTCAAAAACAGCGATTGAATTCAAGCATGCACGGGACAGTCATTAGGCAATTCTAGGGGGTGGGGGTAGGAAGAAGTAGGCTGCTGGTTAACTAGGATCTGCAGCTTATCCATTAGGTAGGGAAATGGGCAGACTGGGTGGGCCAAGCGGTCCTTATCTGCCATCAAAATCTATGTTTCTATGTTTCTGTTCTTTTCAGATGGCATCTCTATACCTTAAAGGCACAAATAAGTTTGTACAAAGTGAGGTACGGACTTAACAGGTCTGTGCTATTGACAAGGTTTTTGTTTAAGTTGGCCCTAGTGCAATAACGTAAGACTGAAAATTGTATTCGGCTGTAGTGCAGGTTGAGCAAATATCACCATGCCTGATGTGCTGTGCCACCGTCTCTGGCAGTGGGAGCTGAGGCAGATAAGTGACTATTCATTTCTGTTGCAGAATGCAGCCATTTCATTAGCTAATGTAAGATGTTACAGCAAAGATAACATCACATTCTGAACATATGGGGGGTTTTGGATATAAAAAGAGGTGAAGGGAACCAGATTCTATGGATAAACAGAAATATTATTAAAAAAATCACCAAGAAGAGTGAATTCTACGGCACCACAGAAGTTCTGTGGTAGATTGCAAGTTCTGCGCAAAATTCTGCGGCCACAGAATTCTAGTGGCCTTGACTATAATAACCTAACAAGTGCATTAATAAAGTTTTTTGCAATGCATTCCCTTACTTTTTGACATAGTACTTTCTCTGTAATTAGTTTTTATAAATGCATGAATGTTAAATGCATGAGTTACAAAAAAAAAAAAAAAACTTTGACCATATTTAGCGGGGGCTGTGGGATTCAAACTCAGGTTTCTAGGTTCATAGCCCAGAGCCTTAGCCAGTGCTCTACATTGCTTCATTGGATAGCATTGCATCAAAGTTCTTTTACCGAAAGTCAAGCCAGTTACAAACTAAAACAGCCAATAATACTTTCCTGTTTTTTCTATATTGCCGAACATATTTTTTTTGAAGTTTGCATATTTCTGAGTCATTGAATTGTCTGAAAATGTTTCAGTTCACATGAACACAAAGGGGCGGATATTCAGACTGTGCCAGGCAGTGGCGCAAGCCTGGGTGCAGTGCAACTGGAATGTGCCAGGGCCAGGACCAGGTGATATTCAATGGTGATGTGCCATGGCACAGCACCATTGAATATGGCACAGACAGTGCACTGTGCAGTGGCACTGCACATGGTGCAATGGCACTGCATTGTTGCAAGCCACAGATAGGGAGCACGGGGATGCACCAGCACAAATGCAGTTGTGGTGGGTGCATCACCCGTGCTATTCAGCATAGGGCATGCAAATGAGGCCATAATATATGCAAGACGCAAATGGGGCCATTTGCATGTCATTATGGCCCTATTTGCATGCCTTGTGCAGGGCAGCCCAGCGAATTGCACCTGGCATCCTGCACAGAAAGTCTTGTGCGGAGGGGGCCCTGGGGCATCTCCCACCCCATAGCTGCGATTGCCATTGATTGCCCTAAGAAATTCCCTGGTGATCTAGTGGTACCCCCTCCCTTCCATTGTCCCGATTGCCATTAAAGTATGTGATATCATTCCCTGGTAGTTAGTGGTACCTCCCTCCCATTGCTATGATTCCGGGGGAATATCCTTACAAACTCCCTGGTAGTCAAGTGGTACCCCTTGCCCCTAGCCCCAATCATGGTAAATCACCATATGTAACATCCCTGATGGTCTAGTGGTACTCCCTCTGATGCAGAGATTGTGGTAAGTCACCCAGTGTATATTCCCTGGTGATCTAGTGGCACTCCTACCCCTCCCACCCACACAGGACCTCTTGTACCTGCTCCCCATTGTTGTGGGTGCTGCAACCTGCCATACCACCCAGCTGCCCGCCTGTGACCAGGTACAGTATGGGCTGTAAGCCCATTGGTCCACAGTGTGAACCACTGGGCTTGCAGGATATTACTAGACAGTCCCAAATATGTGAATGAAGTCATTCATATATTTGGGACTGTCTAGTACAGTATGCCCTGCAAGCCCATTGGTCCACACTGTGTACCAATGGGCTTACAGCCCATACTGTAATTGTCTTATGGCGGTGGCCAGGTGGTATGCGGGCAGAGCAGCCGCCCACCAATGACGGTGTAGAGCAGGGTGGGCAAGGGGTCCTGTGTGGGTGGAGGGGTGGTGTTGCCACTGGATCACCAGTAAATTTACATTGAGCGATTTACTGCGATCTTGGCAATGGGTGAGGGGGAGTACCACTAGACCACCAGGGATGTTACATACAGTGATTAACCATGATCGGGGCTAGGGGTGGGGGGTACCACTAGACTACCAGCGAGTTTGTAAGGATATTCACCACTGATCACGGCGATGTGAGGGAAGGGGTTACCACTAGACTATCAGGGATACGTGGGTATTTGTGGATGGTGTTCTGGGTGGGTGGGTGGCCACCCACAGCTGGCAGCTGCTGTGTTGCACCCTGCAATACAGCAACCCACCTGTGGGTGGCCAGAAGTTGTTCCACTGATTCACAGGCTCAACTTTGAGCCCCCCCTATATGGCACAATGCAGGGTTGTGCCAGCATATGCACTGCACATCCCGGGCTGAATATCGGGATTTGCTGCATATGCATGGGCACGCCCTCTGCATCTGCACACATATACTTGCATTGTGTGCCAGTGCACTGGGATTTGTGCTGCACCGGGCAGCCTTTTCAATATCCCATTGGAGGACAATGCGAGGTTGCGCCGGTTCAACTCTGTTGTGCCATGTGCAACCCCTTTGAATATCTGGGCCAAAATCTATACTCTAATGTCTATTTTAACATAAGTTAAAAAATGACTACTTTCCTTCTATGGCCCTAATGCTTAATATACTAATTTGTAGCCCATATTTTAAAACAATTCTTATCTTCAATCTTTGAGTATCTAAAAAGTAAACCAAAAAGAAATTGTTGCAAAGAATGATTTTGAATAGACCAAGCTTCCCAAAGAGGGATAGCTTGTAGTTTTCACCTGATTTTATGGGTATGCAAATAAGCTTATGATTATTCATGAGTTCTGAGGTGACTGTAGTCATCCAAGTCATGCTCCTTTTACAGCTATTTTAAAATGCTTACTGAGCATGCTCAGAACCTGGATATTTAAAAAGTAATAACTTTGGAATGGATTCATATGTTGTCCCCAAATGAGGAAATAAAATCTTTTTTTAAGGCAAGCTCTTTGTACACTGAAAATTTCAGACAAAAATTCCAAACCATCTGGGTGCTTCAAGATGGCAAAAAAACAGTGATGGTTTACATTTTTATTTATTTGTGAGAATCAGTTTTCAACCTTTGAGCCAGGGGCTCATTTCCAAAGGTACCTCGTCACATTGAGGACATACATAACATTTTAGCTTACATAGTACAGGTTTTCTACAAGTAGGCATTTGTTAGAGGCGCCACGTCACACTGTGGTCAAACAACATACATTTGAGTTACAGGGTACAGGTAATTGAAATCATTTGAATCAATCATTTGAAATCAATTGAAACCATCCACATTTCTTGTTGCTGTCTTCATTTTGGAGTCCGCACATCCAACTGGAAGGAAACTTGGCAGATCAAGAGATCTACTCCACAAGATTGTGCATTAAATATTTCATGTAAATCTGTTGAATTATTGTGAAGTTATTAAAGTGCAAAGATTTGGGTTTAACATTAAAGTGCCTACTCAACCTTAACTATAGTGGTGCTACCACAACACTATAACATATGTACTCTACCAGGCAACCCCTAAGTGTTACAATGAGCTACCCACCCCTGGTAGGACTGTGTAAATACTTTTCACCTTCCCTACCAGCCTCCACTCCTGATATCTCTCACATGGTGCACAAACTTGTGTTATCATCATGCAAGATCTGTCCCTCTTAACTGCTGGTCCCACATAGCTAGCTCACCAGTGCTCAGTTATCCTTGAAAAAGTCTTTAATTGAGACAAAATTCAGAAACGCTTAAAAAATGTTTCTGTGATTTTTTCCAAAACTGACAAAGAAATACAGAAGAATAAGGATTAAAAAGGTCCACAAGTCCATCAAGTCTGTTCTGAAGCCACACACTGTATTACAGTACTTCCTACAGTAATAACCACCTTTAGGTTTCCCATTGTGTTTTGAACCCAGCTATAGTCCCAGCACTGACCACATAGCTTGCAAGAATATTCCACCTATCTACTACCTGTCCAGTGAAAAAATGCTTCCTAAGATTCTTTTTAAATCCCTCCTTTCCAGACTGAGATTGTGCCTGTGATGCATGCACTGTTCTTCAACCTGAACAACTTGGTGACATTCACTTCTTGTACATCTGAATGTATCTGAATGTTTCTGCCACATCGCCTCTTCTTGTCCTCCAGAGAGTACCTATTAAATAGAGAATAAGGCACAAGTAACTGTGTGTTAAGATTTTTTTACACACCCGAGGTATGTTGTTAAAAAAAAACAAAAAAAAAAAACTTCATAAGCACACAGTCGCTTATGTGTTATTTTTTTAATAATAACTGGTGCAGGGACATGAGAACAAATGTCAAGTTTTCCAGCAGGGAAAGTGAAGTGTGAGCATTCCAAATGCTGTAATTACTGAGTATGACATCATACCTGTTTGTTATAGCATTTCAGCACACTGATAAGCAGTGTGATAAAGGGGGTCATCAGTTATTATAACTCTTTAATCTCTTGATATACAGTTGCATCAATTGACATGGCCAAATATTTCCCAATATTTCTAATGAGTCTCTGGGCCAGATATTCAAACTGCACCCAAAAAGTGCGCAATAGCAGGAGCAAGCGCAAGTCCATTGTGCCCATGCACAAGAGGCGCGATATTCAAAAAGTGAGCCGGCCAAACTGTGCCTACAGCCGACGACTGAATATCGCACTACCTGCGCCATAGCACAACTAGGGAGGGAAAGCTGAGCAGATCAGATGTGCCATAGTGCAACAAAGGATGTGCAGCTGAGCAGTCCAGAGGCACCATAGCACAACCAGGGATGCCCCCCAGCAGCAGGGCAATGCAACTGCACAACCAGGCAGGTAGGGGCCCACCACCCATGCCACAGATGGGCACAGGAACACACAGCAGAAAAGACATCGACCCCCCCACACCCCATGCACTGCATAACTGAGGGAGGGCTAGAATAACCACTGGCCCATGGAGACCAGCAACCAACCCACAGCTGGGCCATGTTGCCCCATCACACCCCCTGGCAAGCTGTGACTGGCACACAAGGAGGGCTGACCACCCCGTGCCATGCCATCCCCCCAATGCAGAGCACACCCTGCACCGTGACCCCCAGATACCCTGCCCAGGAGCAGCGTCCACCACTGCAGGAAACCACATGCATGCCACCACCCCCACTGTGACACTGCAACCCTGTGCACCACAGAACCATGCAAGGCAGCCCCACCACTAGCACCCAGCAGTGGGTGGCAGCACACAGTGATGCAACAATGGGATACACAGTGCCACCATGCACAGCCCCCCCGAGGTACTGCTGAGAGACCAACCATGCATCGGCACACGAGGAACCCCACACAGGACAGGGCATGCCCCGGACACCATCGCCAGTGGTACAGCATCCTGCACAGTCTCCCAATGACACACCCCGACCCAGCACTGGCCACAACAGCCAGCACAGACACCCACAGTGGTGCGTGGAAGCATGCACCACACCGGATGCCACACAGTGCATGGACAGACACCCACCCATACTGAAGGGCACAACAACACAGGGACACAGTGGCGGGGCAACCAAGCCCCCAGTGTGGGCCCATGTAAACTGTGTACACACAACCCGCAGTCCTTCGTGGCACTGGAGTGCCAACGACCCTGCGCAGGCACTGTGGACCTGTACACCACCAGCATTTTCCCAGAGCACAAGTCACAGACCGTGGTGCACATTCCCTGCAACACACACAAGCCACAGTATGGAGGTGAGTCAACAACTGTGGAGGCCACAGTGTCACCCAAGGCACACATGCACCACACCAGTGACAAGAGGCAACCCAGCAGTGTGACAGGTACAGTGGCTGCCCTGCATGGGCTTCCACCACTGACATGCCAGCAGACCGTACAGGTCACAGACATGCATGGGTGTCAGCTGCACCGGCCATGGACGGGCTGATAGGGGCACCATGGACATAGAACATGCACCATGGACCACTGCACACAGTCATCCAGTGCACAGGGCACAACACACACACCACAGACACTGACTGATAGCTACCCCCACACCATAGTCACCTCCACACGGACACACACACATATACCCATGACAGCACCACCCCTGATGCCATGCACACCACTGCAGCTGAGCACCTATAGCCCGCTGCAAATCAGAGACCACCACAGTATTCATATCAAAATAACTGTATTAAAACAACATATAAAAGGTAACTATTTACAACGATATATACAAGGTGGAGGGAGGGCCACAAACAAGGTAGGGGTGGGTAAGAGGCAGGGGTGGACAAATGGGACAGTAAAGGAGGGGTGTGAGGGTGAGTCCAGGGGTAGGGGGATATCAGGGGCAGAGGGACTTTTAACAGGAGTGCCGCTCCACGCTCTGGCTCCTTCGCTGCCTGTGCCTCCTCAGGATCCCGGCCTCGTCTATCCGGCAAAGGATATCTAGTAACAGCCTCACCACCTGCAGGATCTCCCGCAGTGCCTCCCAGATGTCATGGAGCTGGCGTGTACCTAGGAAAAGGAAGCACGGGAGTCACGTGATGCAGTGATGCTGAGAAGCTGCCTGCTGTGGAGCTCCTGCCCTCCTCCTTCTAATCTACCTATTTTTACCGCATAAAAAATACATATCAAGACCTAAGTGAGTGGGATAGCCTCCTTGGCAGGGGAAGATCACTTGTGGACCGAGTTTGGCGATCTGATCATCTTGTTTCATTGATCGCGATGGCAGACACCGACATGAAGGCTGCAGGAGTCAGACATACTCCACCCACCTCACCAGAAAAGGCCTCCAAAAAAGCCAGAAACACCAGCACTAACACTGCTACGACGGCCAAACATTCCTCTATTGGGGGACCAACTGTCTCGACTGGTACCATACTAACAGAAGAACGTTTTCTTGAGGAGCTATCCCCCTTTAAAGAAACGCTGCAAGATATCTCCAAAGAAATCAGATCAATAAGGCAGGATTTCGCTGACCTCTCGAGGAGAGTAGGCGACTCAGAATCCAGAATATCTTCCATTGAGAAGTGGCAACAGAAAACCGACCCTGAGATTGTCAGGCTTCGACAGCATGTCCAGAAACTCCAGCTGAAAACTGAAGACCTGGAGGGACGGAGTCGACGGAACAATGTGCTAATTCTTGGTCTCCCTGAGTTAAAGGAGGGGAGTGACACCCCACGTTTCATCCAGCAATTCCTCACAAGGTCGGGGCCCTCTCCCATTCACCAGCAATATCATATCGAGAGGGCCCACAGATCTCTTCGGCCCAGACCACCTCCAAACTCCCCCAGGCCTGTGATCGTCAGATTCCTAAGCTATCTGGAGCACCAGCATGTGCTTTCAAAAGTTAAAGAACTTGAATCCATCCTCTGGAATAACATCAAGCTTAGGATTACCCAGGATCTCCCCTTTGAAGTTCGTCAAAGAAGATCTGCCTTTCACCCAGTGGTTAAAAAGCTTATTGCTGCAGGGAAGGCCTTCAGGATGAATTATCCTGCTAAATTACTTGTGCAGGTGGATGGCACTTGGCACGCTTATGAAAATCCGGAGGAGGCTATGTCCGAACTGGCGAAACTGCTCCTGACTTGTTTAAATGACTCCTACAATCATGTCTGCTCATCTGATCTCTTCAATGCCAAAATTTTCTTTATTATTTTGATTGGGGTTTAATACTACTGGTCCTGTAACTAATCTTTTTTCCTTTTATTCTATTTCCCATTGTGTTCCCTTGCGCTAATCGCCGAGTGCAATTTGTAGGAATGAGTACCTGAGTTTTAGCTGAGGAGTCCTCCTGGGGTCCCGCGTGGTGGTCGGCCTTGGAGGGTTGAGGCGGCGAGGCCTAGTCGGCCGAGTCCTGTCCCCGATGCGTCTGGCTTTCCTGGTGACTTTTCTGGGAACTAGCATGAACGGGACCCGTTTCCGGAGGATGCGTTTGCGGTCGGACCATTTGGTCCGTCGGCAAAACCTCCCCCACGCTTCTTCCACTCGATCTTCCAGTTAATCCGCGAGTAGCTGCACCACAGGAAGCGGACCCCCCTTCACCATGGGATCTCTCTCAGGTACCCCCACCACCATTTTTAACGGGCTAGTTGTTCGTATTAGGTTGCTGTGCAAATTTTTTGTCTTCCACCGCTTGGGGAGGGCGGGGTCTGCAGGGTATTGTCGCTGAGCCCTGTTTCTAACCTGGAGGGATATATATGGGTACCTATCACATTGTTTTTGCAAGGGTCTACTCTTTTCTTCAGGGTTTGGTGTGGGACAGATGGTCGGAAACTATTTTACTGTTGGGACTTGTCTTGCAACTTAAGAGGTCTTCATGGTACCTGAGGGGTGGGGGTTGGGTATATTTGACATGTTCATTATTCTGGATGTTTAATGCCTGTTTTGAAAAGTGTGGATTTGTTTTGTACAGTTATAGCTGGGTATTGTTATGGGGGCCTATTTCGCTTTTGTTGGGTACTGTGGGTTTTATACCTACTCTAGTTCTGTTTAATGATGCAGTGGATCTCTTTTGTTCCACAAACGAATAGCTGCTTATTTTGTATTTACAGAAGGCAGTTTAGGGGGATGGGGGCAAGTGAAGGTGTCACCACTGTTTGGTCTAAGCTGGGAGCTCTTAATGCAGCCTATTTTAATAGTACCATTTTCCCTGAGGATGGCCCTGGAACATGTTAAACTGGCCAGCTGGAATATAAGAGGCATTAGGGAGACTAAGAAGAGGGCCCACATTTTGTTTAACTGTTCTTTGTTGGGGATTGATATTTTGCTTTTACAAGAGACCCACATTACAGCGGCAGAAATTAATATGCTTAAGGCTAAAGGTTTTTCCCAAGTTTTGTTGCTGGGACTCTTCCAAGCAAGGAGTAGACATCATGGTCAAAAAGCATACCGTTATTCTGTAAAGTTATTCAAGACACTGAGGGCAGATATATTTTGGTGCAGGCTCTCTTTATAACTCTGCTATAGTATTAGGTTCTATTTATGGCCCGGTTGGGGGAGATGCCAGTTTTTTAATGCACCTAATAGATAGACTGAGTGCATTTTTACCAACTCCCCTTGTGTTGGGAGGGGATTGGAATATAGCCCCATCGCAAGAACTAGACAAAACCTATAGGCCTCTGAAGTCTCCATCCCCAGCGCAGCTGGCACTGTGAGACATGGGCAGTATGTTAGGATTGGTGGACCCTTGGAGGACTTTGCATCCTCTTAGCAAGAGTTATACTTTCTTTTCCCCGCTCCATAATTCTTGGTCCAGGTTGGACTATTTTTTAATAAGCACCTCCCTCATGGCTAATGTAACCTTAGTAGGCATCAGCCCATTATAATCTCTGACCACGCCCTAGTATGGGTTTGATTTATCCCTTCCTCTCTCTGGCAAGATACAATTTGGAAGCTCAATACTCAGGTTTTAAAAGCTGAGCATTCCTGTGCCCAGATCAGGACTTTAATTAGAGAGTACCTGGACATTAATCGTGGTTCGTGACCAGATTTGATATCCTATGGTGCTCTTTTAAATGTGTTTTGAGGGAGAGTTCATTAAAATTTCTTCCAGGAGGAAAAAACTCAGGACTCAAAAATTTCTTCTCTTATCGGACCGGATTAAGGCGACAGAAAACTCCCTTGCCTCTTCTAAGTCCCTTAAGTGTTTGGAACAGCTACATAAACTTAAAAATGAATACGAGGGACTAGTCGGGGAAAAGACCAAACTTGCGCTGCTGAGAACCAAAGCTAAATATTTAGATCAAGGGGAGAAGCCGAGCAGGCTCCTCGCCCTAAAGCTCAAGGAAGTAGAAAACTCAAGGTTAGTACTGGCTTTGGAAGCACAAGATGGCTCTATCAAGACAAGGCCCAGGGATATTGTGGAGGTTTTCAGCTTATTTTACCAAAATCTCTATGGTGCTGCATCAGTTCCTCCCTCCCGGTCTGCCATTGAGTCCTTCTTTAAGACAATTTCTCCACCTTGTCTTTCTGAAGATCAGGCCGCTTTTCTCTCTACTCCTTTATCTCTGAAGGAGATTGAGGAAGCCATTCACAGTCTTCCGTCCGACAAGCCCCGGCCCTGACGGCCTACCTCTAACTTTATAAGGTTTTTGTAAGGACTTAGCCCCAATACTTTTGGATTTTATAATTACCTTTCTCCTCGGACTTACTGGATCCAACTTTGTTGGAAGCAATTATAATCCTGATCCCTAAAACAGATAAGCCCTCTCTGGATCCAGCAAAATATAGGCCCATCTCGCTGCTCAACTGTGATATTAAAATACTGTCTAAAATATTGGCTCTGTGATTAAACAAGTCTGGCAATCCTACTGAGTTGTGAGCAAGTAGGTTTCATACAGGGCAGGTCGGCTGCCGATCACATGAGAGTCCTTTCCTATGTTTTCCAAGCAGCCCAAGCTTCTCAGGTCCCTATGGTTGGTGGCTTTAGATGCCGAGAAGGCATTCGACCTGGTCAACTGGGACTTTTTATGGAGTACCATGGCTAAGTTTGGTTTTCCGGAAAAGTTCATTCAGTGGACGAGGGTTCTTTACAAAGATCCTTCAGCAAAAATATATTGCAATGGAGTTTTTTCATCCCGCTTCCGGTTATTCTCGGGCACCCGTCAGGGTTGCCCCCTTTCGCCATACCTTTTCAATCTTTACTTGGAGCCCTTGTTACTCAATCTCAAGGCAGCTCCTGGGATCCAGGGCTGTGCCATTTCTCAACATACCTCCACAATATCCATCTTTGCAGATGATATCCTGTTGCAGTTAACTAACCCGCAGACTCTTTTATGAGCGCACTGAATACAATAGAGCAATTTGGGGCTGTTTCAATTACAAACTTAACCTAGCCAAGTCCGAGATTTTTCCCTCAATGTGCATGTATCCCAATCTTGCATGTCTCATTTTGGTATGAATGGTCCCATCTCGCCTTAAATACCTTGGCATTTATTTGCCTGCGTGATCCAAATTTGGTTAGGAAATTAAATTTGGATGATCTAGTGGACAAAATTAACTCAGACCTGCTAAGATGGGACAAGCTTCCATTATCAGTAGGGGCCCGGATTAGCATTACCAAAATGAATATTCTGCCTTGCCTTTTTTATCCCCTGAACCTTCTGGATATTTGGTTACCCAAAACCTTCTTTAAGAGAATCCATTCCATTCTGACTGGTTTTATCTGGAACCATAAATCTCCCAGACGAGCCTTTCATAAACTTTGTTTACCTAAAGATATGGGGGCCTTCGCTCCTAACTTTGAATACTATTACTGGGCTAGTCATCTAACTAAAGCTGGTAAATGGCTGGGAGGAAGGATATATCATCCTCCCCTTATGGTTAAGCTTGGATCTCGATTTCATTAAGCAGTGTAATATAGATCCTCTAGTCTGTTATATTGCCATTTTCAACTTTACCTCGTCAGTATTCAAGATTCGCAGTGGGCATTTCGGTGAGGGTTCTGAATCACTTTTGCTACCGCCAAAATTAGACATGTTAAGGACCCTGGGCAACCCCTGATTTCTAACCCTAATATTAAATGGGACTGAACTATTATCCCTGAAATGGCTGCCCCAAATTCAGGGACTCTTAGTGGAGGATTTGTTTGTGCAAGGAGGCCGTGGGTCAATAGGCGATCTATTACTTGTCCTTAATATCTCCCCCCGATCGATTTTCAAAGTATATCAACTGAAACATCTTGTCAACAAAGAATTTGGTGACACTGTGCCAGAATCAGTTATAAAGCCCCTGCTTAGGGTAGTTAAAGAATGTGCAGCTAAACCCCACGGTGTATCCAAGTTATATCTACATCTTTTGAAGGTTATCTTTCCTGCCCCCTTAACTGGCTTCAGATCTTGGCCTTTACTCTCCCCGGATCCTTCGTTCACATGGAGCCAAATTTGGAGAGATTTGCATATATATAATACTCTCGATAAGAATAGGCTTATTCAATATTTCATTGTCAACAATATGTATATTACGCCTGTTAAAAATTGAAATTTGATCATTCTAGCTCCCCTAACTGTCTCAGATGTGGCAAAGATCTGGGTAGTCCCCCCCACATTTTCTGGTATTGCTCCAAAGCTCCCACTATGGAGAGCTATATGGAGAATTTGGACCCCATTCTGGGGCTGCAAGATCTCTTTACGCTAGAGATTTGTATTCTAGGAGATTATTCAAGTATTAACGTCAGAGAGAGAAGATATCATATGGCTCTTGTCTCAATGGCGGTTAAGAGATTAGTGTCATTCACTGGTCAGATAATTTAGAACTCTCAGATATGGATTGGGTTGAAGAAATGTCCTCGTGTTTTAAAGTTGAGAAGTTGATAGCCAGTTTTAGATTCTCTCCCTTGGCCTTTCAGAAAAAGTGGGGTAAACTCTATGCCCTGTATCTGCACTAAAGATCCCCAAGCCCATTTCGGCCCATCTGTTTATTGACGGTATTTTTCCCTCTATGGTCTCCCTGATGCTTCCCCCTTTCTACTCTGGAACTTGTTTTTTGTAGAGTCGTGTTCCCATCCAGGTCCTAAGTTCTGGCTGCTATCTTGTTCTCTTTCCTAGACTCGTCACCTTCTTTCTCCCTCAGTTACGTACCTTCTTTGTATACCCCTTCTCCTTTCAGTGGTGGCACCTTCTTTTGGGGTGGATAGGGATTTTATTTTTTCCCATGCTTGTTATTCTGTGTCTTGTTTCAAGTAATTTTTTTTACAGTGTTGGTTCTTCTCCTGTATGTACCAGTTTGATGTTATGGTTATTGAAACTGAATAAAAAGAGAATTTCAAAAAAAAAAAAAAGAAAATGAAGCACAGTCAATAGGTGTGAATGCACATCCCCATACAGCCCACCCACTGTGCATGGCATACGGCCATGGGACATACCTCTGTGATGGTGTGTGACCACCCACATTGATCATGTCCATATGACCTGCCCACCCAGGCGCATACAGCCATGCGGAACGCTGTACACACCCACCGGCCAAGTCACGCACAGCACCACCGTGGCCATTTAGTGACATGGCTATGTGGTGCAAAGGCAGTGGCACAGCCATGTACCTGGTGCATGCATGGACCACCATTGATGCACTCCCAGACATGCATTGCCACTGGACAGTGTTGACTGTAACAAGTTGCGTGCATGGCAGTGGTGTCGATGGATGGTGGCCATGCTCTGCTGCCCACTCTGTTACACAGCATGCAATAGTGATCATGGAGGTATGGCACCTACCATCATCGGGCTTGGGCTCTGTGGACCCTCACCCCACCTGGCCTCCGTCTCCTCCTCATTGTGCCGCAGCTCACGGGCCAGGCTGTGTTCCTCCATGCCTGTGGTGCAAACATGGAGAGAGGAACATCAGTACAATCCCATAGCAAAGCCCCCTGCCCCCTGGTGTGTGTCCTCCCACCCAGCCAGAACACCCACCCCACACCCTGATAACACCTCCACAGCCAACCCCGGACGGTCCCTCCCCCATGTGCTGGACACATACAACCATGATACCCATATGGAAGATAAAAGTGTGTTGACATAACACCTACCTGGCCATGGCACTGTGCCCCTCATGGCACATCCCTGCAGGCGGGCTAGCAGCTCCGGCTCCCTCCACCCCAGGTCCCCATACCTATGGCAGCACTGCTCAGCACTCCTCCCCCATCCAGTGGCCTCCTCCTGTGCAGTGGCCACCTCCTTACACACCTGTCCAGGGGTGCCTCCCTGAACAGTGGTCCATGGTTTGGCTCCACTAGGGCCACTAGGTTGGCCAGTTCCAACTGCATCCACTGAGCAGCCCTCCTGCATGCCATTCTCTCTGCTTGGTCTACAAATATGGCACTCTGTAGCGAGGCTCCCCATGTGCAGATGCTGCGCGGCACCGAACTGGCATTCCCTATCACACTGTCACTGAACAGCGCGATAGTGGTGCACCCATGCCTGACTCATGGTGCCAAGGGGGCAAAGGTCGGGCACAGGGTCAAGGGTCTCTGGCACATGGACACGTACAGCACCATTGGAACCCAATATGTGTAGCGTGATTAGATGCCTGTGTGCTACCGCCAGTAGCAGCCTACCGCGCTGTTGCCCCAGTGTGCCTATGATGGCCCAGTGCCACAGCGCCATGTAGGTGAACATCGCTATAGTGCCACTGGCACAATGGTGGCTGTGCCCTGCAATGCTTCCAGTGCACAGCACATCAGCAGCCTGGCAGGTGCCTGCGTCAGCAACCCAGGCATGCACAGTGAGGTGTGTACTACACATGGCACAGAACTGCGCCACTGGCTCAGCACGTTCAACACAATTGAGCAAAGTGCAACAGTGCAATATTCAGTCATATGCAAAACAGCTAATCAGCCATGCAATGGCGCAGCACTGCAATTTGCATCCACTTAAAGTTGCTCCTCACCTCATTTGCATGGGTTGCGCTATAAAAGTGCAACATTGGGCTACAGTGGCCATAGTCAGTTACTGCAGTCTATTGGTGAGTTGCATGCTGTTTGGGAGTGTGGACTGTGGATTTAGGAACATGCATGGGACTGCACAGTCACAGGTAACAACTGCCATTCTTTCAGGCTAGATAATGACCGAGCAAGTTGTGGGAGAGGAGAAAGACAGTGGTGGGAGGAGGAGGAGGCCTAATTTTACCAAGGCCGAGACCGAAGCCCTGTTTGAGGCCTACCTGGATCAGGAGCTGCTTCTCAACGGATGGCAGGGAACACCTCAAGCCCATGCTACTGCATGGGAGGAGGTGGCACGTGCTGTGATCCTGCATGGCAGCCACCAGTGCTCCATGCAGGAGTGCAAGAAGAAGAAGATGGGCACAGACAGGAGGATGATAAAGGAGAAGGTGGCTGCCATCAGGGCAGCATGAGCTGCGACAGGTGGGGGATAGCCAGAGGTGGTACACCTGACTCCACAGGAGGAGAGGATTGCTGGAAGCATGCAGTGTTGTGCTATTGAGGGTGTTCCGGGTGGTGGCTTCCAGATGGGTGGTGGCCCATCACTGCATGGTAAGTCATGGTCTGTCTATGGGGGGGCAGGGTAGATCACATGCAGTAACGCGACTTTGTCTTCCCTTACAGATCCTGAGCATCTGCATGGGTCAGCAATGGTGGGCCTGTCCACTGAGGACAGTCAGCTGGAGATGGAGGAGGGCCCATCCACCTCCACAGGTATACGTGGCTCAGTGTGACAGTAGGCCCACCTGGCTGTCCACACTGATGTTGTTGTAGCAGGTGTGGAGGAAGCCCTGCCCATGTCCCGGTGTGACAGCATCCACGGATGCCAGCATGCTGTGACATGGGCCGGTGCCGAGTCCATCACTGATGATGATGTCGCTAACGGCATGGGAAGTGACACATGTGTGCCACGGGATGGCCACACATCAGGTAACATCGCGGCCATGGCTGTGGGTGGTGCTGCCGTGGAGGCCTGCATGTCAGCACAGTCCCAGCCTGTGCCTGTCAGTGCCAGTAGGGCAGCACTGGTGTTTGTTCAGGACAGTGGGACTGTTGCGGCCACTGCAGTAGCACCACTGAGCCCTGGGGAGCTGCACCTGGAGGGGCAGCAACAGTGGTCGGCCAATGGGATTGGGGGTACAGGGTCCAGCGGCGGCATCTGTGCACCACCTGTGGACATGCCCAGACCTGGTCCTGGTGCGCAGCACCCACCCTCAAGGGGTGCTGATCATCAGGGCCACGCACACCCTGAGGGACAGGATGCCGAGGAGGCAGATGACCTCTTGGATGAGCACACCCACCTACTGCAAGCATCAGTCCAGCAGCAGATGAGGCTTGTGACGTCAATGGATGCACTGCATGCGGCTCTGAAGTGTGCAGAGGAGCGTCGCAACAGAGACACCATTCTGAACCTGGCAGGGATGGACTGGTTGTGGGACGATGTGACCGCTGTCATTGACAGGCATGCACAGGCATTCACTCTAGTCATGGCCACAATGGGCACACAGTCATGTGCCCATGTGTCGCAGACACCATGCAGTGCACTGTCCACCCCCCATTCCCGGCATCATGCAACACCCTCCCTGTCGACACCGGGTTCAGCTGTGGGCATCCCGAGCACACCTGGTGCAGGCATGTTCGGTGTGCTGCAGACCCCTGCGTGAGCACAGTCACATTCATGCAGTGGAACCCCTGGGGGACCACCGGTGCCACCCCATGAGGCCAGTGGTCGGCCTGTCAGTGCTGGCGGGTCTCGGTGGGACCGCCCCTGCATCCGTGGTGGCCAGGGCACTGTGTCGCATGACTGACCTGTCTCCCAACGTGGCTACTGTCTGGTGCTGCCCTGTGTGCATTGTGTCTCTCAGTGGGCAGTGCACGGGTGGGTACCCGGCCCTGCACGCAGACACACTGTCCATCTGCACACCCTCCCGGCTGCTGTCCACAGTTGCGTGTGCATGATGATGCCTGCATTGCGCTGTACACCAATGTGCAATGGTGCTCAGCATCTGACACACACACATGGACAGGCAGTGGGCGTGGTGGTCTGTGGACATGTGTGTGGCTAGGGGTGGCATTCTAGGTTGGTGTGCCTCCTACCCTTTGTGCAAGTTTGGTGCTGTGTGTGTGTGTGTGTGTGTGTGTGTGTGTGTGTGTCCATCTGCGTGGCATGTTAGACCTCATCCATCCCTGGTTGTGTGTGTGGTTCCATGCTCTGCCATTTCCCTTGATGGCATGCACCCCTGGTGTGTGTCCATGCGTGGTTGTGAGTTGTGCCTTAGCCACTGGTGGTTGCACATGGCCCCATGACTTACCTGGGTTGGCTGAAGTGCTCCTCTGTGATGGTGTCCCGGTGCAGCTGTACCAGCCGGAGCAATCAGGGGTCCCATCTGCCAAGGGGAGGCTACCCATCACCATCATCACTGGCATCCTCATCGTCCCCATCACTGTACCCCAATTCGACCTGTACGGCTATCCCACATTTGTTGGCCATGTTGTGCAGGATGCAACAGGCCAGGAATAGCCCACAGGCCTTTGAGGGGCTGTACTGTAGGGCACCGCCGGAGGTGTCCAGGCAATGGAAACATGCCTTCAACATCCTGAACACCCGCTCGATGACATTACATGTGGTGGCGTGTGCCTCATTGTAGTCTTGCTGCGATGGGGACGCAGGCCACCGGTAGGGTGTGAGCAGCCAGGGACAGAGTGGGTATCCACTGTCACCTGTGTGTAGATGGTGGAGGTTAGTTTGGTGATCAGCATTAGCCGGCCCCGGGCCATGTAGGCCACTACCCATGTCACCTCTGACCATGCCCCCCAGGTCCTATGATTGTCCATGTGGTTTGCATACTCACCCACTAGGTGTCCAGTGGGTATATCCCCACTCTCGGATCTGTGGCACAGTGCTGACTGGTGCCAGATGAAGGCATCATGTGCTCCCCAAGGGTGCGTGGCACAGACATTGATTATGTGCCCCCTGGCATCGCACACCACCTGGCAGTTGATGCTGGCATAGCCCTTGCAATTCATGTATGTGGCCCCCTCAGGTCCAGGTGGTGTGCAGAGGGCCACATGGGTGCAGTCTATTTCCCCTAGCACACCAGGCATACATGCTACCCTGTGGAACTCCTGTATGTTTGCTGTGTGCTCTGCTGGTGTGCTGGGTAAATGGATGTACTCCGCAGCATGTGGCAGTAGTACGCTGAGGAATTGGGTGAGGTGGCATGATGTGGCCAACTGAGTTAGGCCTGTGGTGTCCCTAGTTGGTCTCTGGAAGGTACCCATGGTGAGCAAGCACATGCAAGCTGTCGCTTTGGTCTCCACTGAAAGGGCATGGCTCTGTTGTGTGGGTGCCTGCATCACATCACTGCACAGCTCACAGTCACCTCAGAATTGCCCAATTCAGGTGGTACTGGCCCACAATCTCGGTATCACTCTACAGCTCAAAGCTGATGTGGGCTCGGTACTGCCTGTTGGGGGCATACCACTGACGGGCCCTTCCACAGCCACACCCCCCTGCTGCCCACCTTCTCACCCCTCTCATAATGGCCTCCATCTGGAAGGTGGCTCTGGCCATGTCCCTGGCTTGTGTCCACCCCCCCAGCAGCTGTTACTGTATTCCCCCTGCTGTCCTCACTGCTACTTCCCCTGCACCGGGAACACCTGCCTGTGGTTGCCTCACTGCTGTGTGATGTACCTCCCCCTTGTGCAGTGTCTCCCCACACCTTCCCCTGTGGCTATTGCTTCCAGGTGCCCTTTCCTGCCTGGCCCAATGTGTCCCTGCTGCTGCCCAGTGTGCCCTGCTGTGTTTTGCTCTCATATGTGGCTTCCCTGTAGCGTTCTTGAGCCTCTCCCTTGATCCCTTTTATTCTGGCTCATTTCCGCTATGGCGCAACTTCCACTTGTTCCCCTATTGCGCATGGCGCAAGTTGTTGAATATCTCACTGCGCCATTTATGCATGGTTCCTCCCCCTTCAGTTGTGCATGCCTTCATTATCATTGCGCTGTTGCTCAGCGGGATTTGGGGGGCGCAACTGCCTCCTGCTGAATATTGCAGAATGGCACATTTTCAGACTTGCACAGGTGCAACCCTATTGTGCATGGCTCACCTGTTTTGAATATCTGGGCCTCTGTCTAGTTGCCCTACAGCAATACTGCAGGCAGGCAAGGCATTTCTCTTGAAATATCACACAAACTTCAGAAAATATTTGACCACGTCATTTGCTACAACTGTAGGACCTACCCTTTTACCCTTTGACCATTTTTGTTTTCTTTTTTTGTATGACTTCCAGCCAACCTCCAGAACTGCACACTGTTCTCCAGGTGTGGTTGAAGCAGTAACCTGTACAGTGGCAGTATTACCCCTCCTTCTGAAACTGGTGAAGTCCCTTCTTTTGCACACACAAGCAACCAGTCTGCCTTGCTATATGCTTTACTGCTTCAGGAGGAGGTTTTTAGACTATTGGAAATCATCACGGCCGGGTCCCATTCCTCCTTTAAGTGTTCAACCCTTAACACATGTAAGCAATAAGATATGATGGGGTGTTCATGGAACAGATTTTACCACACATTCAGGGGTGTAATGAGGCATGAGGCTGCAGGCTGAGTGCCATTAGCCCCTGAAAGTGCAGCAATATCTGTTCCATGCACACCCCTGGAGTATCTTATTGCACTTATAAATGGGCCTCTTTTTTATACAATTTTTTTCCATTAGAAAATTAGTTTTTACATGTTATAAATAGGATTTGCTTTTGTTGGTTTTGTTGGTTTAAGATAAAATAGTCCTTCTGCCTACCACATAATTACATTCTCATTATGTAATTATGTCTGTGTTGGACAAAGTGATGCAAGAATACTACTTACTGCCCCCATGTACTGTTGTGTGTTTTTTTTTAACATTCACTGTTCTTTTTTTATTTTTTTTGTAAATAGTAACAAGCCCCAGGACATTAGGAAGAGAGAGAGAGAGAGACAAATGTGTTATTTATTTATTTATTTATTTTCCCCCCAATGTGGTAGTGAGCAGTGCACACACACACACACACACACACACACACACACACACACACACAAAGATGATTTCAGATTTTATCTGGGCTGCAAGGAAAGCCCGGATAAGTTACAATAAGTTAGCAGCTCCCAAGGGTAAGGGAGGACTATGCCTCCCACACATGGTGTTTTATTATTGGGCTACCCATGCGAGCCTTTATTTTAGGTGGATTACTCCAGAATCCCCTGATGTGACATATCCCTATACCCCGATTTGGCTGGATATTGAACGCTCCCTGATAAAATCTAATGGGTTATCTCCAAGGGCACTTTGGCATACCACGTTGAAATCTTTGTCCCCTTCACTCAAACATACCCCCTGGCAGCGTCGGTGAAAGTGCACTCACAGTTATGTGCTTTCTTGAAATATGAGCACACAGTGGATCCTGCCCAACCATGGTGGGGAAATCCCAACCTCACCATAGAGGGCAAACTACTCCCGCTGAGGTGGATCCCCCAACTGCGAGATTGTCTGCTTAGTTTTTTTATTTGAGAGGATTACTCATGGTTAAATTCCTCTGAGATCATTCATAATGCCCAAATCCCAAATTTTGTGGTTTTCAAAATATTCCAGTTAAGGCATTTGTTGGTGAAATCCCTCGGCATGGTCCCCTCGGCTTCTCAAAACCACTCATACTGGACGGAACTGATTTTGGCGGCTGCCCGCTGTCATGCAGTGTCCAAGATGTATGGGATACTACAAAACTGGAAATGGCCGGACTGTTATGCACCAACTCAATTCTGGGCTGCTCATTTCCCTCACCAGATCTTTAATTGGCCCTCTTTTTGGGCGGACTGTCACAAGTATATTAGGCATGATAAGCTCCGGCTTATGCAGTTTAAAACTTTGCATAATTATTACTACTCCCCTTGTAAACTGGCCAAGTTGGGGCTCCTGTTGTCTAGTACGTGCACTCTCTGCCACCAGGATGAGGGGAATCTCCTACATATATTTTGGGAGTGTACTAAGGTGATTCCCTTGTGGCAAGAGATAAGATTGAAGGTTGATCCCTTACTGGGATTAAATGACCTTTTTTACTCCCGAAATTTGCATCTTGGGAGATTTCTCCTCTATCACAATAAACATTAGGAAATTCCATATGGCTTTGATTGCCATGTCAGTGAAAAATCTAGTATTGTGACATTGGAAGGATATGACTGGCATTGCTTATAGTGATGGTTGCAAGAGTTGTTGGCAAATCTGTGCCTAGAGAATATGATAGCCAACCTGCACGATCAGTCTCAAAAATTCCAGAAGATATGGGGCCCCATGTTGATGTTGTACTCTTTGCAGGTTTAATAGGGATTTGCCCCTACTCGGTTGTACCTCTGGGGGTCGCGCCTGTGTGAAGGAAAGGGAGGGGAGGGGAGAGGAGGGAAGGGGGGAGGGAAGAGCTGATCTAATCTCTGTATTTTGGTACTGTCCTAATCACTTCTGTGTTTATTGGATCTTCTCTTCAGTATTGTATTAAACTCAATAAAGTTTGAATTGCAAAAAAAAAATAATTGTTATCCCCAAACCTCACAAAGACCCTCTTCACATTCCAAATTACAGACCAATTTCTCTAATTAATGTAGATCTTAAAATTCTTGAGAAAATCCTTACTGCTAGATTAGGCCAGGTCTGGGATTCCCTGGTAAGTATAGAAAGGGTTTGTAAAGGGAAGCCTTTCATCTGACCATCTTAGAAAAATAGCATAATTCTCCTCTGTGTCCAGGGATTCATCTGTACCGGCTGCACTTGTCTCCTTGGATGCAGAAAAAGCTTTTGACAGGGCTTCTTGGGAATATCTTTTTATGTTATTATCTAAATACCATTTTCCGAAGGAATTTATACAATGGGACAAAATTCTGTATACTTCTCCATCAGCTCAAATCCAATGTAACGGTGTCCTCTCCTCATCCTTCACGTTATTTCAGGGTACCCGTCAGGGTTGTCCCTTCCCCCTGTTCCTTTTTAACCTATACCTAGAACCCCTTATTAGGAAAATTAAAAGTTCAAAACTCATACCTGGCATATTAATAAGTGATACGGAATACAAAATTTCCATATATGTAGATGATATACTTCTTCATATTTCTAACCCTGCTCACTCTATACCTGCTGTCTTTCACATTATCTCCCAATACGAAGCAATCTCAATAAGCATACAATGAAAACCAATATCGTACACTTGGGATTACAATGGAACACTGAAAAATTTAAATATCTAGGATTTTACCTGCACTCTTCCCCCCATATCATGAAAAAACTTAACTTAGATGTTCCAATTAAAACATTAACAGAAGACCTTGGACGTTGGTCAAAATTACCTCTTTCTTTATGGGGTCGTATGAGTATAATAAAAACGAATGTTTTACCTCATGTTTTATACCCCCTACAAATGTTTAATGGGGCTCTTCCATTATCATGGTTTTCCCAGTTACAGAGAATCCTCAATAGTTTTATATGGCAAGGGAAAAAAGTCAGACAAAGTTATTGTAAACGTAGGTGTCTAAAAACTGACGGAGGCCTTCAAGCTCCCAATTTTTACATATATTATTTAGCTATACACCTGTCCAGGATTAGATATTGGATGCAACCTCCTGTGAACAGTACAGAGTCTATATATTGTCCTTCCTGGGTTAGAACTGAACAAGCACTCTGCTTTGAAAATGATATAGACCCCAAAATCCTACCTTTTATTATTAGGAATAACCTCTCTATATCCCTAAAAGAAACACCATTAAGTTCCTCACTTCAAACACAGCATCAATTAACTAATTTCCTCAAGGTGGATACATATAAGGACACTGCCCAGCCCTCGTTCTCCAATCCTAATCTTCTAATTTCAGGTAAAATAATTAAATCTCACCTTTTTTGTCCTGTCATGGGTGTTGTTAGAGCAAACCAGTTGGTTCATGACAAAAAATCCTCTCCTACAACGCTGCCAGTCACCTTTTTAGCTGGCCTGTTAGATACAATTTTAAATATTTTCAGATATCTCACATGCTGACACATCATTTTGGACTGGGGGAGTGGAACAGTCCCTTTACTTCTGCTTTATTTCCCTTTATTAGCTCTATCCCCTCTTCTCATATAATATCCTATTCATATAAATTTCTTTTAACAAAAGTTGCCACTTTGGAAGGTAAAAGGGTCTATTGGTGGGACAATACCCTAACCCCGATTTCTTCTCTCAGGAACTGGTCCAACATTTGGAAACACTGATACAAATATATTAAGTGGGATAGATATAGATTGATACAATTTTATATTAACCATAATTTATTTTATACCCCATTTAAACTTCATCAAATGGGCAGGGTATCATCCAATTTGTGCCCCAAATGTCACCATGTTTCAGCTGACCTGCTTCATATGCTTTGGTCATGCGACAAAATCACTCCATTTTGGCACAGTATTCAAATACGCCTTGATCCACTTTTGGCACTATCAGACTATTTTAACTTAGAAATTTGCATCTTGGGTGACCACACATGTTTACAAGGGAGTCAACAAAGAGCGCATATGGCTCTAATATCAAGCTGTGCTAAGAAAGTCATATTGAGACATCTGCAGGAACCAAGCACTCCCGCCTATATGGAATGCTATAAGGAGATTATGTTTGCCTTGTAAGCAGAGCTCATCATTGCTGAAGTTAATATTAGGATGGAAAATTATAAACTAAGATGGGAATCATTGTATGCCCTTTTAGTGATTCAGTAGTTCCTAGTTATTTTCATTTTCTCTCTTATGGACATATATAAATGGCATGGTATTCTATTCTCTTCATAACCATCCTTAGGTGTTAATAATGTGGCAGACTGGGGGGATGAGTGGGAGGGGGGAAGTGGGTGGGATACAGACAATGATATTATGTTTCAGGACTTATTATAATATAATCCTTACTTATGTACTACATATGATGCACATGTATTTGTATTTTTCAAGGACTGATTTTTTTTCTAATGTATTTACTCATTGTCTGTATTGAAGGTTGTTGTTGTTGTAAAAATTTTAAACCAATAAAGTTTACTAACTAAAAAAAAGAATGACTGACAGAGCACTGTCAGAGTGGTTGACTGATGGAGATAGCTCTGGTAAGGTAAGAGGGAGTTGTCACATCTGAGCAGACATGGCAGGGCTAAGTTTAAATTTAATACTACTCTGTTTCTCCACATTCCCAGAATGGGTGACACATAGGGGATGAGCTACGTTAGCAATTAAAAAAAGAAATTAAATAAATACTGGTGGCATTTAAACATCATACGTTCCAAGTATGTAGGGCTTATATCCTGATTTATTGATGAGAAAGCAGCAGAGTGAGTGGCAAGTTTCCCTGATCAGTCAGCAAGTACTGGATGAACCATGTTACTGAGGGGAAAAACCTGGCTGCATTTGAAATACGAGCATTCAAACGGCTGAGTGCTTTTCTTTTTTTCCAGTGTGGACATGTTTTTGGGATCTTGTTTACCTGTGCATGGGACAGATTTCATGCACAGGTAATAGCCATTCAGAATCGAGGATTTTCTTATCCCATTTTATTATGACACAATAATTCATACTGTATATGGATTTTTGCTACCAGTGTGCATGACTTTACATTTCTCAGCATTGAATATCAGTTGTCACATTCTAGACCACTTCTCCAGCCACTTGATATCCCTCTTCAAGTGATTAATTCCCTCCTCACTCTCCACTCTTCTTCAGAGTTGTGTGTAATCTGCACAACCCACTCCTCTATCATGTATGTACAGTATATGTTAAAGAGAAGCAGGGCCAGGATATACCCTTAAGGCACACCACTAGTTTTCTCCCTGATATTAGAAAATGTTCTATTCATAACCACTGTCTGGGTCTGATCTGTCAGCCAATTGCTTATCTACCTAGTTAACCCCTTCCTTACTGTAGTCCTTAGACACTCACCTTATTTTCAATAGTCTCCTACTGTATGTGGTACTGATTCAAAGGCCATGCAAAAATACAGGTGCAGCAGGATGTTCACTACCTGAAATCTATTCACCACTTTAGTCATTGAATTGAAACACTCAATCATATTCATTTGACATGACCTGCCCTTCAGGAACCCATGTTGATTTCTGCTCATTAGGCCATCTACTTCCAGGAGCAGGAATTTAACCATATTTTCCTTTATAATTGCTTCCAGTAGTTTGTCATCTATGGATATCTGGCTAAGTGGCATGTAAGTTCTGAGATTCTTGTTATCCCTCACTCTTGTGCAGAGGGGCTACATTAACCACTCTCTAGTCCCTTGTCACCATTCCCTTTGCAAGTGATATTTAAAGGGAAATGCCAGTTGATAGAAAATGGGCAGAAGTTGCTGCAGAAACATGTGATTAGGGTTTGCAGCATTAAAGTAACATTTTTATGTACCTGTTTCATGTTATCTTATTTTGAAAGACCTGTGCTGACCATCATGTCACCAAGCTGCCTGCCACCATCTTGCACTCACCTGGAGGATTCCAGAATGCAGGGTATGATAATGATAGCTACCTACTCTGCCATTAGTTGGTAGTCCTCATTAGCATACTTCACACTCCAGAAGCCACCTGGTGTGTGCGAGATGGCCACATGCAGCTCAGTAACACGATGGTCAGTGTGGGTCTTTCAAAATAAGAGAATATCTGACACAGGCACTAAAACAATTTTTCATTAATGCTGCCAACCCTAAACAGGCATTTCTGCAGCAACTGCTGTCCTTGTTCTATTAATCAGGGTTTCCCTTTAACTACTATACATCTACAAAGGTTGCTGCCCAGGCCTGCTTTGTTTCCATTGAAAGCTCAAGTAAATTCCATTTGCCTTCAGGGACATTTTTACCTTTAGGTTACTCAGATCCTTTGGATATCTTTCTTCTCTCTCTCTAGATATTTCTTTACCGCTTTTCCTACCTCCTGTCTCTAACTTGTGACTAGCTCTATACCAATTTTTTCCATGTAGTGTTTTCTCCCTTGGTGCATTTGGTCAGGCTCATCAGCCCTGTCCTTGCCCCTCCACCTGACATCTGTCTCAGCCTCAACTGGAACACCCTGAGACCCCCCCCACAGATCCCCCATTGCAAGGCCAGGTGAGGGAGGGCCATCCTCCAACTACCTGGAGACACACACCCAGTAATGGGTTCCCTGGTCAGGCAGCAGCGCAGGACAGAGGACCAGTGTTCAGGACTTGATAGAGCCTGATCTGACCTATTCCTATGATCTCCCCTGGTCACAGCAGCACAGGCTATGCATGTGTGTGTAGGAGCGCATGCATCCCGGAACCACAGTGCCCCCTTCCCTTACTTCAGTTGTCACTCATATGTCAACACAATCAGCAGGTCTCCACCTGTTGGCAGCCAAGAGCCAAGTTAACCCACCACCCTGATCAAAGAGAGGAGACCTGCTTTTCTGCCACTCAGTTCACACCCAGCCCTTCCCCCAGCTGACCCCGGGTGACCCAAACATGTTCCTGAACTTGGGTCACTAGCATGGTGAGAGAAAAGCTGCACAGTGCCTCAACCCTCTATGCCACTGGGTTGGCTTTACTGATTTTATTTTACTCTGAAGTAGTGGCGTTGTAGCTCCCTCTGTAACCATAAACTAAACTATGCATTCAATATGTTTGTTTCCCCTTATTCTCCTCCACACTCACTCCATCTTTCTTCATCCTTTATGTGTTATCACTTGTTTGTGTTTTCTCCATAATGGAATGCAATAAGGATTTATTATTTTATGTGACCACTTCTAATATCAATAGCTCTGCATTTGCTTTTACCTTCCTAATTAGCTGATACTTTTCTCCAGTTTTTTCTTGTAAACCTTCCCACTAGCGTCATGTTGCTCCATTTTTAGACACTGAATGCTCTTTTCACTCCTGAATTAGGTTTTTATATGTTGATATTTGTATAATGTAACAACATACTACATAGCAGTATGCAAATATACAATGGAGCCTAGCTGGAAGCAACTCAGTGTCACAGACTCCTGCATGGCAAAAAGGATTAAATGCCTTTGAAATTACCTTGTTTCCACAGCAACTATTCTGCAGAATTCTACAGTATTGCATTGCATACTGGCAGATTACACTGTATCTTATTCCAAACTTTAATTTTTAAAACAAATTAAGGCTCTAGCCTTAATGGTTCCAAAGTTAGCAATTGTTAGGTAAATTCTGTTTCGACTTGGTTAATTTTAAAGGGACACTGTCAATCCCCTCAGGCCACAAAGTGTCTCTAGTTTAAAAAAACATGTGTTTATGATCATCCACATTCTGTAGAGATTGTTGAAGTAGCTGGTAGTTTGATTCTGATTCCTTTTTTCATTTCTAAAATGAAAAACAGCCTGTCCAGCATACTGGTATTACTGGTGTTACCATATAATAGTGTGCTTATTTACAGTCCTTGATCAACTCCCACTGCATCTTTCCTGGACTTGGGAACACCTCCAACACAGTCTAGCCACTCATGATGCTGTAAAAGGAGAGGAGACCATTGCATCATCAGTTGCTATACTTTGTGGGGATGTTACTAATGTTCAGGATGTATGCAATAAAAATAGATCAAGGATTTGAATCAAAACAAGGTTGAGGATAATTACATCATTGACATGCATTTCAGTGCTACTAGGAAAGGAAGCAGATAAAACAACCAGAAACATCAAGGAATTTTAAAGAAGGTAAGCAGTCATAACACAATGGGTTTGAACTAGAACTAATATGATGAAACAAGGGTTGGTAGTACCCATGCTAGAAATGCATTTATGTTTTTTAGTATGAAAGCTTGGAGTCAGGTCATTATGAATCAGTCATACCAATGCAGTTTGCATGTGTCAGTACATGCTTATATATGTCCATATTCATCATCCTTTAATATTTTTTGTAATGTATATCAACATGTATAATATGTTTTGATGCATAAAAGTTGTAAATAACATGATTTATTCATGTTGAACTGACTCTCCACTTTCATTCAACAAAAAAAGAAAGAAAGAAAAAGAAAAGAAGAGAAAAAAGAAAACAATCAAGTTTCTAGACCTAACAGTTCAAAAATGTGCCTTTTTGAAAGATAATACCTTTAAAAAGTCCCAGCTAGGGAACCATTAGAGACAGGATTTTTTTTAATGCAAGCAAGGAGTCAGGTAAGTTGATAATCATTATATTATATTGTTATTGCTTCAATATATAGTTATATACAAATTTAAGATGGGTTAAAAAAATTATTTTATTTGCTTACTTTTCTGAATTTCGCTAACACTATGGTTTGTCTCATTTAGAACTGTGTTGTTTGCAACCTTTCATGCATTCATCTTATTCCCTTAATTGTGGAGGAGGGAAGGGGCAATCTAAAGTAGAATAAAAAAGTATATGTCGACATTTCCACCACTGTCATGTACTGCTGCTTTAAGTACCTAATGGTATCGACAGGGTTGACAGTCATGCACTGATTACACTGAGAGTGCTGTATTATTATAAAGGGGCATAGCAAGAAGCTAGTGGATGGTAAATACAGATTGGAAAGTAGTAAATACTTTTTTTACTGAAAGAGTGGTGGATAAATAGAACCACCTTCCACAAGTGCTTATTAATGTTCAAACAGTAAATGGTTTTTAGCATGGGTGGGATAGACTCATTGGATTATGGGTAAGTATGTAAGTAAGGGTTGTTTAAGGAGAAGCTTGTGCTAAGTTAAACATTTGTGGTCTCACTAGTGTTAGACTAGTAGGAAGGAGGCAGGGGCCAGACAGACTGTATTGATCTTTGGTCTTTATTTGTCCATGAAATTCTGTTTCTATGTTCATGTTCATGACTGAATAGTAATATACTGAAGTTTTACTGTCTGGCATGGCAGCCAGTGTGTTCTCCATCATTAGTATTTATGTTATTTTTCACAAAAACCACATATGGTGAAGAGGTTAATGTTCACCAACTGAATGTTTCCTTTCATTCTCTGTAACTGTCCTAGATACAAATGTAACTGCAGATTAATATGACTGTCTTTAACCTGAATCAACATAGCTCCTAGTACATAACCAGAAGCATCTGGAGCTTCATCACAGTTCTCTAGTACAGGGTTAAACTTAATAAATGTCATCATTTCTTTGATCAGTTCTTTCACTGAGCATCAAGATCCCAGGAGAACTCCAAATCCTTTATTTGTAATGATCTCATTGGTTGTACTGCCTTAGTAAAATGAGGTAGAATTTATGAATAATAAACTGTTAATCCAAGAAACGAAGACAGTGCAGTGTGATCAAAGTAAGTACATCAGTAATGGCTTTTGCATGTGACAGGTCTGGCTCAGTCTTCTCTTGGATTATCCTGTAACCTAGTAACTTCAATGAATAAATATTAAATTCACATTTATCATTCATTTTTAAGAGAATTTATATGAAAAGAAAGAAAGGAAGAGGAAAAGAGAAAGCATGTTTATTTAACTTCTTTAACTGTGAAATCCTCTTATGATGAAAAATTCATTCCAAGAATACCCTGGGAGGCAAACAAGGCATCAGTAATGAACAGCTTTGCAGTATTGGGAATTGAGTAACACCTATAGCAAAACACTGTGGTATAATTCTCATATTAAATATAGACCATCTTTTGCTTTCATTTCTCTGGGTGCTGCCTAGAGTGAGCATGGCCATGGTAGACCTCTGTGTCCAGGGGTAAGCTATACTTCACACCAGAGGACTCCCTCAAATAACACGTACATTGACTGCACACATACTGGGTCCCACTCCCAGCCCTGTGATGATGAGCACAGCTTAGACCTCTGCTCTGACAGAAATAAATCAAACTGCACAGTGTTTCAAGCAGTAGTCACACTTAAATGAGAAGTGAGTAGTTACAGGTGGCAAAACAATCCCTGGTCACTCTCCTGGTTTACACTGTACAGATAGGTTCAATTCTGACTCCTGACAAGAATTTAGACCTTGGAGACCCTTGTGCAGCAGGAGCCACATGACTTCTATTCTTTCTTTCACTTGGGTCCACACACACACACACACATACACACATATACCAGTGGTGAGGTTATGCCTCAGGTCAGAACCTGTTCTGCTCTGTGCAACCTTATAGGTTTCAACATATGCTACATGCTTAAAGATTTCTATAGGTTTCACATGTCTATGACACAGTGGTGCCTGCATAAGTAGTGATGCAGGAGACATTCACTGCTATAGGGACATAACTTTTCAGACTTTCAGACTGGTTTTCTGGTGGGCGTCCATTGGTCTCCTGGTCCTGAGTGCATGCCACTCCATGCCAGACCAGTCCCCCGTTGAAGCCCATAGGTAACCCCAGTGTTGGGTTCCTAACATTACAACTTCTCCTACTCACTGGATGATGTGCTGAGCACAGCATGGCAGTGTGTACACCAGATACAAAGAGAGAGAGAGAGAATCTGCATTTATATAGCACTTGTCATATGCACTGTACCCCAAAGCACTTTATAGGCAATGAAACACTGGTAGTGAAATGACCATGAATGTGTAGCTTCAACCATTTCACACATAAACATCCATACACAGTCTTGGACAGTTGCATGACCCAGTTGTGAAGGTAAATATTGGACACAGCATCAGGAAAAATCCCCTGCTCTTGTGAGAATTGCCTTTGGTTCTTTTACTTCCACCTGTACAGCCACCAGGACAGCACCCAAAATGGGCAGCAGGGACCTTGGTTTATCATCTGTAACCCTGGTGATGTGTCTAAAGAGGGCTACTACTCCTGCTTTGTGTGCACAGTCAAGGCTGAGTGGCCTGGGCTCTGTTCGGAATGATCTGGGAGTTTGCTTTTAAAATGATTTCACAATAAGTGTGGTGTCTCCACCCACAGTAAAATATAAAGTGGGTCAGATGGTTTTGCAATACAGCCCATTGGGATGCTGTACCTACCCATCTCCCCTCACAGTCATCCCACAGGTGGAATACCTAGAACCAAAAAAAACACATTTTCAATAACTTGTAATTATTGACTTAAGCTAGTAATATGCTCTCTAATAAAATGCTCATGAGACATTTGTAAAAAGTAAGTAAACTACTTAGTTACATGGAGGAGAGTTAGCAAAAGGAACAGTTCTGGTCAGATCCACCAAGGCTGCATAATGAAGTTAATGAAGTTGTGTGGAATTATTAAGGAGGTATGGAGAAAAACACAATGATTTGTAAGTAGTAAGATTTGTTTTAGTTTCTATTCTAAGGAAGGCATACACATTATTAGGAAAATATATGGAGGTGCACATTTTTTTTTTTTTTTTACTTTCTCTCTTTATGCCCCCTTCCTCACTGCGCTGGATTCCTTTCTTTGGGGATCTCCTAGGCTGTAGTTTCCCATAGTCCTGCCCCAGGTACCTCCCTCTGGGTGCTTGGCTAGCCTTCCTCATCCTGCCATGGTTTACCCCACGGGCGGGGAGGAGAGGGACCCCCCACTTAATCCCCCTCTCACACCTAGAGACTGTCTCGGAAGGCCTCGTGAGCCCCGTCTGTGGAGCCTGGTTACGGGTTATCTCGGGACAGCTGGGTCCCTTCTACAGGAGCCCAGTGCAGGGTTCTTTCCGCTTTTCTCTGGTCCCGACCCCCCGGATGTCTGCAAGCAAGGGAGGCCAGGGGGTGACGCACACTTCAACATGCTAACGCTCTGGCTCCTGGCAGACGTCCGCCCTCCCCTTGTATGCTGTCTCACTGCACCTCCACCTGTGGTCACCCAGGTGGCAGTATCGCAGCAGGACTCGCATCCCACCCCACCCGGAGGAGGAGGAGAGCAGCCCTTGGGCGCTTGATCCTCCTCCCCCCGGCCAGCCCTCCAGCCGCCTGAGTCTGTTCTTGAACCTGGGTCGCTGGCACCACAAGCGGTAAATCTACCGCTGCACTGGCGGGCTGGCCCATGGAGGTGTACATTTTAATGGAAGGAATAGGAAGCAATATAGGTTTACTAAAGAACCCCAGAGCAAATGGCACTTCTATATGTGTTATCCTGGATGATATTGGCTGGACAGCCAGATTTTTAAGAAAACGCAATTGCACATGCCCAAATAATGCAAAGCATCATGGGAAACAGATGCAAATCCCCATGATGGTACAGAAGGTGTCAGTACATGAAAAGGTAATGGCTGGCATATGTTCAGCCTTGGGATTATTTACACAGTTTTTTTTTTTCAATTCACACTTTATTCACAAAATTTCCACAATACAGGAGGCAGAGGAACAAGTATGAACAGCCAGTTAGCTGTGCAATCCAACACTGCCCCCAACCCCACCAAGTCCCCTTGGCACAGCAGTTCCCTCGAGTGTTGTAGTAGCTAGTTAACTGTGATGATCGAATACTTAATAAGATAGCAGGTACACCAATTACACTTTAAATCCCAGTGGTGATAATTAAAGTGTGAAGGGGATCCCATATATACTTATACTTTTGTATCCTGTTTTGAAGGCTTGCTATGGCCTTCTCTGTGTGAAGATTCGCAAGGATTTCATGTATCCATTCCTGATATGTTAGACAAATCCCATCTTTCCAATGCCTGAGAATAATTTTTTTAACCAAGAGTGTGATCATAGATATATGAAATCTCTGAATTTTAACCTTAATAGAAGACAAATCTCCCAAAAGGCAAATATCTGGTGTAAAACAGTCCTGTAACCCCAATAATGGATTCAGGCGGGTTTTAATTAAATCCCATAATGAAGCTATCTTGGGACACGACCAGAATATGTGAAAAAGCATCCCAGCTTCCTGAGAGCATCTAGTGCACCTATCAATATTGAGAAGGCCCCATTTTGCCAGTTTGACTGGCGTGTAGTACATATTGTGCAAAATATGAAATTGCATGAGGAGTGATCTATCTTGGGACACGTATTTATGACAGAACATCCAGAGAGCCGACCAATTAAAAGTGGACTGAGGGGAAAAATGGATTCCAAAAACTAGTGGGACCATTACCACTCCCAAACCGCCATGGATACAATACCTGATATATCTTAGAGATAGCCCCTGGGGATTCGAGAAAGGAAGAAAGTTCAGGTACCAATGGAAAAACTGTTGGGCAGGGAGGGACTTTACCAAAAACCGTGATTAACAAATGCTTCAATTGACAAACCCTGAATGACTGAGAGTCTGGAATATTGTACCTTCTGAGAATCTCGGTTACCGAGAGCCAAGCCCCCAAGTCATCAATAATGAGGAGGCTATCCCCTCACCTAACTGAGGTAACCATGTATGAGAAATTACCTGCTTATTTATGGTAAAAGCCGGAGAATTCCAAATAGACCGAGACAGGTCTGTACTCGGATTATATCTTAGAAACGAACACAGCTGCGAGTGAACCTTTAATGAGGTCATGAGAGTGGTGCATTTACTAACATTCTGTAAAAGGGAGACTTTAACAAAGATCATGGTCGAGGGATCCATGTTCATAGCCTGGATATAGTCTAGTTCAATACTGAGCCAGGCTGGTCTCAGATTTTCCAGACCCGGCCTTACCCATTTCAGGTACTTAGCAAGAAGACTAGCCTAGTAGTAAATTGCAAAATGAGGGATCCGCAACCCCCCTTCATTTTTGGCAGTGGCTGGCTTGTGATAGGCCAGCCTGGAGTGTTTATTAGACCAGATAAGATTAATGAAAAGCTTATGCATTTTCTGAAACCAGGATACAGGGACAAATGAGTTGAGATGCGACAGGGGGTAAAAAATATGGGGAAATACATTCATCTTTATTATGTTAATGCGGCTCCGTAGTGAAATCGGAAGCTTATCCCATCTCTCTAGATCCTGCACAATCATCTGAGACAGAGGTTCTAAGTTTTCTTTAAACCATAGGGAAGTGTTACGTGTTAACTTGATACCCAAATATTTGATAACATGGGGAGACCAACACAATCCCAGAGGGATAATGTCTGCCGTAAAAACCTTGTGATTAAGGGGAAAAAAGGACGTCTTGTTTGCATTCAACTTATAATCCGAAAAACGACTAAATTTGGCTATCTCACTTAGCATATTAGGGATAGAAGTTACCGGGTGGGCCAAATGGAGGAGGAGATCACCAGCATATGCTGTTATCTTCACCACATTATTCCAGATCGGAATACCTTGTATTCCCATGTTATTAAGAATACTTTGAATGAGGGGTTCTAAATAAAGATTAAATAATAGGGGGGAAAGGGGACAACCCTGTCTCCTACCTGAGTGTAGCAGAAAAGATTTTGAAAAAGCCCCATTACCTGAAATCCTCGCAGAAAGAGACCGATATAGCACCCTGATCCAGTCTATGAACATGGCGAAAAACCCAAAAGCTCTGAGAACTTGGAATAAGTAATTCCAGTTTACCCAGTCAAATGCCTTCTCCGCATCCAGGAAGACCAAGCCTGCAAGAAAGGTGGCATCCCTGGACTCCAAGAAGACGTGCACGAGGGTACATAAATGGTCTGAGGATGAACGTCCCCTCATAAACCCAACCTGAGACATGCCAATCAGGTCTGGGAGAACCAGAGTTAACCTATCCGCTAATATCTTTGAAAGAATTTTGACATCCTGATTCAGTAGGAATATTGGCCTGTAACTCTGAACCAATTCGGGGTCTTTGTCCGGTTTGGGTACTAGGACTATTAGGGCTTCAAACAAGTGGGTGTCTACTGCAGCCCCAGAGAGAATATGAAGTTAGAGCCGGTGGAGTACAGGCAGTAATTGCTCCCTGAAAACTTTATAAAATAAAGCGGAAAACCCATCCGGTCCCGGAGCTTTATCCGAGGGCAGGACCATTATGACGGTCGAAATTTCCTCCTGTGATAAGGGAGAGGATAAGAATTTGGGGGGGGAATTTGCCAAGGAAGGCAGGCAAGAATCCTTAAGGTACTCTTCCAACTCCTGTGTGGAAGGAGGGCTGTCCATGTCCCCATATAGCTGCTCGTAGTAAGTTGCAAATTCCTGCACTATCTCTAAGGGGGATACCCTCAAGGATCCATCTGCTTATGCCCTAATAGGAGGTATAAATCTTGCAGACTCCTGCTGTTTTAAACATAAGGCAAACAGGTGCCCCGCTTTTTCTCCTTGATCCATGAAACTTGCTTTGGTAAGAATGATAGCCAACTCCGCTTTCTCTCTTAATAATTCTAAATATCTGTTCTTAACTACTAATAATGTCTGCCTCTCCTTGGAAATATTGTTTGGCTGTCTAGATTCTAGTTCCTGTATTTGAGACAATAATGATAATAACTCTGCTTCCTGAGCCCTTTTCCTCTTTGTTGATAAACTAATGAGAATACCCCTAATGTAAGCCTTAAAAGCTCCCCATAAAATGTCCAGTGTAGCACTTTCTAATGGGTTGGTAGAGAAAAAAAAAATAATCTGATCTTTCACTAGTCGACAGTATTTCTCCTCCTTCAATAGCTACTCATTTAATTTCCATCAGGTCTCTTTCTTGGGAATATTAGAAAAAGCCAGATTACATAACAACAGAGAATGATCAGATACAGGACCTGGTTGAATTGAGGTGGACAACACACCCGGCAAGAGCTCATGAGAGACCAGAAGGTAATCAATGCGAGACTGCGAGACGTGTACCGGCAAACTAAAAGTAAATTCCCTGGAGTCGGGATGCAAAACTCTCCATACGTCACACAGTCCACATTGATCCAGTAATTCCCTGAAAGCTCTTTGTCCCGGGGACAGTCTCCTCAATGCTTTCCCAGACCTTTCTATATTAGGGTCCAAAACCAGATTAAAGTCTCCCCCCATGATAATGGGAATAGGGAGTAAGCGGAGAATAGCAGTAGTCAATTTCGGGAAAAAGGTGGGATCATCCACCTTTGGTCCGTAGATGCTGGCGAGCAAAAATGGCATGGCCCAAAGGGTACCCTGAACTAGAAGGTACCTTACCTCTGAATCCCTAAAAACCTGAGTGAGGATAAATGGAATGTCTCTATTAACCAGCATCATGACCGCACACCTACTGGTAGAGCCTGAAGCATTAAAGACCTGCCCCACCTGTTGTCTCCTGAGTTGTAGTGCCTCAGTATCTAGCAGGTGAGATTCTTGTAAAAACGTAATCTGCTCATGCAGCAAGCTCAGGTGTTTAAGCACCTGATATTGCTTAGGTTTTCTCCTAACCCCTTCTCATTCCATGCAGCTAGGTTAATACTACTAGCCATCTTTGTTGACAAAACAAGCCCGAGGTTAACCTTTGACAGCTACTACTATTGTGAGCCAAGTACCCCAGTTCCACTAAAACAGCTGTGCCATCCTCCTGCCCCCAAACCCCCCCAGTCCTGCCCAAACTAGCCCTACACAGGTTTTAGAGAAACAAGGTTTTTGTCCATGAGGTGATGTAAGTTATATTTAAGCAATGTGTTGATGTCAGGCAGTCAGGTGTAATGATGATGGATTGTTAGTAGAGAAAATATGATAGTAACTTTCAGAAGGGGTTGCTTTTGATAAGGACAAGGTAGTTATGCTTGTGATAATGGAAATATTAGGAAAGTATGAGGTCTATGCAGAAGTGGAGTACAAATATGCACAGTTTCATAAGTATGTGCTCAGAGTGCAGGCAAATGTGATTGCAGGTTTGTTTTAAAAATAGGTAACTATAGCAATACAAGCAATTGCTAGAAAGATAATTACGTAGACATATATATATATATATATATAGAGAGAGAGAGAGAGAGACAGACAGACAGACAGGCAGAATAGGAATGGTAGTGAAGTACTGAAGTGGCACCAACCCCACTCCCACCCCCATCCCCACCCCGCAGACTTGGACAGGCATTGGGGTGTGCCTTTGGGTCACAGCCCATAACGCTCATGCCATTTCTCCTCACCCTACCCTGCAGACACAGACAAGAGTAGAGGTGTGCCTTGGGGTGTTCAAACTTTACGCTCACCCCATTCCATAAGGAAATATGCTGAAATGGGTACAGTATAAGAGAATGGAGTGAATTTTGGGGCTAAAGAGTCAAAGGCACACCTCTATACCTGTCACTGGCTGCAGGGTGGGGATGGGGGTGGAATGGCATGAGCATTACTGTTGACAGTCTCCAGTCACACTCCTGATGCCTGTCAGTCTCTACAGGGCAGGGTGTTATGGTCAGAAACCCTAATGCCCTGAGTGTTTCTTGGTATTTTCACTCCAGGTTTCAGCATGGGCTTTTTGTGACCCCACCGCATGAACAGTGACACTATCAGTTCATTTGTCGAAAAGTTATTTTGCACAGTGACTGTGCCATTTGGCACCACAGGTACAAAAACACATTTTGAACAGGATGCAAAAAAATGACAGCTGTACTGTTTATGAGGAGGTGTAAAAAATGGTAATGTTGAAAATCTGGAGTGAAACTATAAAAAAAAAAATTGATGAAGTCATGACACTGCTCCTGTTAATGTTTATTTATTTTTTTTAATTTCCTATACATCCCATTGTTTTCATCTCTATTGCTGTTATGTGACTTCTTAACCTAGCAACAGCATTTAATGCATTATATTATAAGTATAATTGTTTTTAATACATTTACAGACAGTTACATACACTTACTTTCCTTCATAGAATAATTAAAATTTAGTAACAATGGTAGTACGAAACAATTACTCAGACAACTTGAAAACTATAACTACTTTATATTGTACATTGACATCCCATAAGGACCTCCTTGAAATTGAGATGCAAATGTTACACATTTATCAGCTTTCTAACAGGAATATTTTACTATCCTAAATACATTTCTTGCTTCAGTAGCTGCTCAGCACATCTGTTGCATGACCTATTTATTGACATTTTATATCTGCTATGCGATGTATTGCTGCTATGGCTGTATGCCTGAGAAGGACCTGGGGGTGGTGGTGGATGTCAAGATGAACAACTCAGAGCCTTGTAGGAGGGCAGCAGCCAAGGCCAACAGGATGATGGGTTGCATCACTAGGGGGATCACCTCCAGAAGCTCCAGAAGGAGGGAAGTGATACTCCCTCTGTATAACTGCTTGGTAAGACTGCACCTCAGATACTGTGTGCAGTTTTGGAGGCCACACTTAAAGAGGGACATTGAATTCCTGGAGAGGGTCCAGAGGAGGACAACCAAAAAGATCTGGGGCTTGGGGGGAAAGGACCTATGGGGAGAGGCTCGAAGAGCTAAATATGAACACATTGGAAGAGAGACGGGACAGAGGGGACATGATAGAGGCCTTCAAGTACATGAAGGGGGTAAATAGGGGAGGCGCAGTTAGGGTGCTCTGAAGGAAGGAGGGGAACTGGGGGGCATGGGTGGAAGCTGGAGGGGGAGACTCAGGTAAGAAAGGAGGAAGTGCCACTTCACTGAGAGGGTGGTAAAACCATGAAATGTGCTGCCCAGGGGGCTGGTGGAGGCAGAGACTGTGAAGGGGTTCAAGAGGGGGTGGGACAGGTACAGGGGAAGGGTTGTGGAAGAAAAGTCCAATGCAGTGGGAATAAACTGGACTGGGAAGGGAGAAGCCTGAGGGTGGGGCAGCAAGGTCAGCACCCAGGGTGGGGGCTGACCAAATGAGCGGACATGAAAGACCACTAGACCTATTCTGCTGGCATTTTAGTATGTTAGTATGATTACTACACCAACATCAGGAACCATAAAACAGATGACTGCCATAACTAGGGAGGCAGTATAGCACAGTGGTTTAAGGCTCTGAGCTGGAGATCTGGGTTTGAATACCACAGTCCCCACTTGTATACTGAGTGACCCTGAGCAAGTCACTTAACTTCCATGTGCTCCCAGGTTGCCCATGTAAACAAGCCTTCAGTTTAGCGTGCCACTCCTGGTTAAACAATTGAAAGGAAAAAAAACACAATATATTATTTTTCTTGCTTTATTTTGCTACTACAAGCTTTGACTAATACATTCATCCTTAAATGTACTTTTTATAGCTTATGCGTCTGTGACCTAGACAGAACTACACTTAAAATCTCACACATAAATAAATAAATAATCAGAAAAACATTTATTTTAGTAGTATCTCCTTCCTGTTCAGGTGTCCATGACACTATGCATATATTTCTTTTAACTTCAAAGCACTAAACCTATTCAAATGCAAAAAACACAAGACTTTATTATCTTCACACACTACTGTTAAGCTTTAGATCCCAGAATGGCCAAGAAATAATTTAGACTTCACTCTTGCATGCCACTGTCATGTCCGCTTCTCAAGCAAACAACAATCAATTACAGAAACCCTTTCATTTCTATGCTATGCACTCTTAAATCAGAGAGACATAAATCTTACAGAACTGCTTAAAAAACAAATTTATCAAGACTGGATTTCTGAATTAAAACCTGTTGTTTACAGTACCTATGTAAATAATAGTTTACTGGCTACAAACAATGCTACAGATATGACATTAACAAAATTTCTGTTTTACATGGAAAACATCCGTATAATGAACTTGTCATACAGGACTTGTAACCTTCTGTCTGCATGTATCTAACAAAGGAAAAGGCACCTGCTTGATCCTTTTTTTTCTACTTTATTTTTATTCCCAACTTGCTCATACTGTTAGAGCCAAATACTGACATGCTCAGAGTAAAAAAGAAAATCATGATGTCTATGTGTGTGTGTCGGGGGGAGGATATGCCTAGATGCAGTTTCAGGCACTCCTTAATTACTTCCCCAGGCAGCTCTGATAATTGTTTCAGCATGATAGAGCCACCTCATGCCCTCCCACATGAACCAAAAAATAGGTGGGGGGATCTTTAGGAGCTTCTCAGGTGGGGTGGATCTTACTCCCCCCAAAAAAACTAATGCTGCCTCCCACTACTCAGGTTCCAGTTCTTGTACCTCCCATTTAAGAAAGAAAATAGTGCGCTGCAACCTTTGACTAACGTGAAAGCATATTTATTTGAGGGCGTAAAACATTTCTTGGAGGAAAGTAAGGCAGAGGAGACTATTTATACCTTCAGTCAGTTCCACAGACAGAAAACATGCCATCTCTCCTTTTGTACATGCAAAATGTCTGCAGGCTCCGCCTACTGCAGCTGTAAAAATGGATGTAGAGTTTCAACATATTCAAGCATTTGGTAAACATCAGTCTCTTTGTTGGTAAAAACTGAACTTTTGCAGTGCCCGCCTCCCACCAGCATTTTACTTTAAAGAGGTGTTAGCTCACAGGTTGTAACACATTTCCCAGCTCCCCATCTGTTACCAGTGTAAACCCCAATGAGATTTATCTGGGTATCCAGGGTCTAGCTACAGACCTGTATGATGCAGCTGGTTGCCCCGTGATGGTGCACTTTTCATAACTATTTCAAACCCACAAACCCCACATGCCATGCAATTGTGAAAATGGCTTTTAAATGGAACCACTGTAACTGTGGCCCAGTGACCAAACCAAACTTTGGTGGAACTATGTACAATCCCAGATGCAGGACAAGCCCCACTTACTCACAATTGTGGAGAACCAGTCCCAGCTGGCATTTAGGCTGTAGATATGGGGTGCTTGAACTCAACAGAATGCGTGATGGACTGAGATGAGCAACAGGCTCTTGCAGCTTGGACCTTTCTTCTGCACCAGGCTTTTGTGTCTTTAGCAGGCCAGACCCTCTCAGTTTCTCTTGCAGCTTGTCATCTTCATTACTGGTGATGACAGCAGGTTGAAAAGACCAGTCAGGATACCTGAATCCCACACGTCCAGGCATCCAACCCTCCAGGGATAGGTAATGCCTAGCAGTGACACTTCCTGACTGATTCCCCAGACTGTCTTCTGCAGGCTTGTACTCTTCTTTTGGAGATCAGGAGCCAAGCAGGATGCAGACAGCTTCAACCACATTGCTGGTGAGCAGCAGTGGTTTTCTTGACTGAAACACAGTCTTTGGGCTTCCCACCAAATATTTTACAGGAGACAGTCTCTCAGGCACAGACATTCAAAGTGCAGGCTTGACCAGAAGAACAACAATCTCACCGTTCAGATGCAGTTTCAAACAGAAGAGTGCATCTTCTCACATTACAGGCTCAGACTTGAACAGAAACCAAATCTTGTCCATTCACTTTCCATCTACTGGAATCTTCAGGCAAGCTCCCCTTAGATCTTTGGTTATGCAAACCTCCAAGTAGGCCACTGTACTGCTTCAGACGTTAAAGGCATCCCAGCAATTTCCTTTCCCTCCAGGGACTCCCAGCTGGTGACCTTGATACAGGTCAGCAACGGCATCTTCATTCTGGCAAAACTCCTTCCAGTCATTGGAAGGCAACAGAGGTGCCTCCTGGGTTAGTGGCTGTACATGCCCCTAGGCAGGCCTTCTTCTTCACAGAAGAACACAGGAAAACTTCCTTTCCCTCAAGAAACTCTTAAATAACCTTCATGCCTCTGGACTGCAAATCCCAAGTTAAACTGAAACTTCTCCTTCCAGTCATTGGAAGGTAGCACAGGTGCCTCTTGGGCTAGTGGCTAAACAAACCTCCAGGCAGGCCTTCATCTTCACCGAAGAACACAGGGAGACATCATTTCCCTCAGGAAACTCTTAAGCAACTTTCTTGCCTCTGGACAACAAATCCCAAGTTAAATTGAAACTTCTCCTTCCAGTCATTGGAAGGTAACAAGGGTGCCTCCTGGGCTAGTGGCTAAACAAACCCCCAGCCAGGTCTTCTTCTTTTCCCCACACACCATCAAGGAGTTAGGGTCAGGAGCCCCCTCCCTCAGGAGGGGCTCCAGCCAGACTGACTGAATTGTTTCTTTCCTCAGGGTTTTCAAGAGTCAAGGCAGCTCCCGATTGGTCATAACAGACTTTCAGGGAAACATGGCAGCCTCTGATTGGCTGATGTAGGCTGTTAGTCATAAAAATGTTAGTCAATGAGCTCACTCAATACCCTATTGGCTGACTGTTTGGGATGCAAAACTTGGCACCAGCCCTTTTCCCAGAAGTCATCATTATAGTTCCTCAGGATCCTGGCTTGCTGATTAGCTGTGCTGCAGTCACAAGGCTGACAAGATGGCTGCTATCAAGACAGTTCAAACAATGTCCCAATGTTTTGCGTATGATACAGGCAAACAGTAAAGCTTTACATTTAGTTCCCCCCATACATTTGTAGCTGCTTCTCTGCCCCCAATTTCAGAGTAGGCTCAGTTCAGGGCTTCTTTTGCCCATCGCTACCTCCATAGCACTATTCCAGAGGACACAGGCAGGGCTCATTAATATTCATTAGGCAGCCTTTGCTACTCTTAAACTTACAGGTGCCCTTTTAAATTACATAGTGCTTAAGATCACTTTTACAAGCATTTTTATTTTTTTCTCCCCAGTGCCTCCAGGCCACTTTCACTATTTGAATGCCCATAGGGACTGTGGCACTCACAGAGCACTGCAGGATCACATGGAGCAGCTTTTTATACTGCAGCACCACAGCGCTCACAGAGAGAGAGAAAGAGAGGAACCAGAGAGCAAACCACAGCAGCACATAATTTCGAGTCGCGTGGTGATCGGCTGAATCGCCAAGCTGGCAGCTTTACTTTTTCTTCTTAGCTCCGCTGGTCCCCTTAGTGTGGAAGAAAAACAATGGGGACAGCAGGAGCATTCAGGGGGCCCTCTACTGGACCCTAACTGCCAGGCACAAATGAGTGGGAGGCAGCAAGGTAAGCTCCCACCATGGGGGGGTTACACATCTTATCTAAAAGATGGCACATTCTGACAGTATAGCATCCCTATAGTACTGCACTCGAGTACCAGCATTTTTTTTGGTATAAGCTTATAACCCGGTGTAAGACTAGAACCTGTGGCCTTCTGACCCAGAGTCAGATATGCTACGAGTTATGCTGACACCATAGCATCCCATCTTTCTGCCGTTGGCAACAGCTCCAGCACTCATCCCAGCCTGGAATCGCCTGTCACACAATGTAGGAATATTTACTCATTTATTGAATTTTGTTGACTTGGTAAGCCCACTGAGCCTAGAAATCCCTTTTTCAGGAGCAACCTGGGGGAGGGGGGATACATATGGTAAACAACTGAAACTGAACCAGATTAAGATGCTGGTGGTATTTTTAGTGAATAGGAGAAATTTGGCATGGACACCGGGGAAATACCCCTACTCGCAGGTACGGAGACTGGCTGCTGTGTTTGCATGGCAGACGCCTCTGAGATGCTGATGGAGCAAGATGTTGGAGCTGATGTGCAGTCTAAGCTCACTTCCCCCACTGTCATTCATGCGGGGGTTAGTGCAAGCACCTTGGGTGCCTCTGTAGAGATTTGTGGAGTGGAGCATGGTGACCACCATACGATGGGAGATTGTGGCTTAGCGGCTGAGTCCCATTTGCCAGCACCTTCATTACCGGTGAGCACCTCGGTACATGCCCTACAAACTGCAGCTCGTAATGTTGGCTTGGCTGATTCATTGAAAAGAAATACCGCTGATATTCCTACTGCATTACCTGCTTCTGCTTTGCTTTCTGAGAAGCCAAATCTGACAGCTTCAGTCTGGATGATTCACTCGGATGACGTACAAGCAATAGGAATGCGGAAGTGAACCACACAAAAGGACTCCTACCCGACTCGTGACTGGTCAAAGGATAGTGCCTTGTCTGATGCAGGTTGGACTTTCACAGATAGGAAATGGATACCGGACTCTCAGGGGAAGACTTTTACACAAGATTCTCCACACATAGATTCCAGAGCTACTGAGGACCCTTTGCAAGGTCAGAATTCTGTATTAAATGACACTACTGCTCCTGGGGGCACCTGCTACTGCTGATACTTCAGGCACAGGGATTCTGGAGGGTTCTCCACATCATTCCCCTCCTGTTTCTCCTCCTCGAGTACAATGTCACTCTGGGGCTAGGTTTTCTGATCTATTTCATAATAATAGGTTAGAACAAGCACCCAGAAATAATGCAGTTTGCCTTCGCTATCGCAGAGGCCTTGAGGAACACCCTGATAGACTCTTTGTTGCTAGAAAATTGTTAAAAGACTCTACGAACTTTCAGGCAAATAATATTTATGCTCTGATTAATATAAAGGGTGAAGATACCTTCGACATTAGTTTTAAAACTTTTGCAGGATTGGACAAATTTTTGAACAGATATGAAAACTGTAAATCACAACCTTTGTGGTTACCTTTTTGGGCTATCCCGATTACTAAACCTCTTTATAAAGTAGTGCATATTAAGTTTTGGAATAAAGGAGTGAATGTGGGGGATATTATTTTTTGGGTAGAACACAAATACACAGTCTTGGGGCCTCCAGAAGCTATCATTATCATTGATGGGGATGGCATCTGGACGGGTAGCTGGAAATTCAGGGTGAAATTACATATTGTGGGAAATGATGTGGTTCATATTCCAAACAGCTTTTTTCTTGGTAAGGATAGAGGAGTATGTTTTTACCCTGGGCAGCATAAGGCCTGCTACAAATGTGGCAGCAGGAGACATATCAGCAGTTCCTGTTGAAATGTGCTCTCTGTGGAGAGTTTGATCATGATAGTGGGACTTGCAGGAACATGTTTCGTTGCAATCTTTGCGATGAACAGGGTCACACTTATCATCAGTGCCCTTAGGCTGGACAAAATAAATAAGGGGGTATCAATAAGGAAGATCTTATTAATAATGCACAGGATAGATATCAAACCAGGGATGTACCCCATGCAAGCCATACTACTTCTGCTCCTTCATCTGGTACTAACCCCACCACTTTCACTTCAACTCCTACTAATGATGCACATTTTTCAGAATCCGCCCAGGCCTCAAGGCCTCACTCAGATGCATGATCTCATGACACTAACCCCCTGAAGCTTACACAAAAGTCCTCTGCTGATGTTTCTGAGACCCCATCCATTAGTGTGTCCCTACCTAAACAAGATGGTATGCCACCCCCCTTCCACTTCAGAGTTTCAAACCCCCCACCTGAAATGGGTAACCAGTGCTTCTCATAGGCAATTGAGTCAACCTTCTAAAATCCCTACTGAGAACCCTTTCCATCTTTTGCAGGATCAGGAGGGTGGCTCAGAATCTGATGTCTCCACAAAATCTGGGTTCATTTCTGAAATGGATTATGAGGAAAGGGGGGGGGAGGGTTCTCGGAGGTAAGAAAAAGAAAGAGAAGAAACAAAAAAAAAGATGTTCAGAAACCCAGATGGTAATATTTTGCTTTAATCACACATGGCAGAAATTAAACTTGCTTCCTTAAATACTTGCAATATTAAGAATTATAGAAAAAGGATGGCATGTTTACATTTTTGCATTTTTCTCTACAAGCTGATATTATTTTTTTACAGGAAACAAGATTTACTTGTGTACATGATATTCAACAAGCATCTAAACTATGGACTGGGGGACTACTTTTTGATCATATGGGGAGGATGCAGCAGATGGTCTAGGTACTCTATTCAACCATACTTCTGTTCATGTCTCTAGGTTGGTGTATATATACACCCAGGGAGGGCCCTGCTATTGGATTGTGTTTATAAGGGTTTCCCTCTTCATCTTAGTAATACTTATGCCCCCCAAGTTAAGACTTTGAGGATTTAAATGTTTACTAGCATTCAGCCGTATTTGTTTACTCAGAAACAGGTTATATAGGGTGGTGACATGAATTGCTGCCTAGATATCAGGTTTAAGGATTCTGTCCAAACTAAAGTATATTGTGACTCCCATGCTTTTCTGAAGGTTTTACAGACTGCCTCTCCTAAAGATGCTTATCGAGAATGTTATACAGACTTAGGGGCCACTTATAGGCCTTTCGTACAAGGATAGATTTCATTTTTTTATAATAATGTTTGTTTACACATGCTTTTTTTCTTTGTCTATGTGAATTCTCAGACCATTTGGTCCTGCTTTGAACTTTAAATGTCTCATTTTCCTTCCAGGTTTCCTGCGGTTGCCTCTTGGTGGAAAGTGAATTCCTCTTTGCTACAAAATCTGGATATGAAACATAAATTACATTCCCTCCTTGTTGCTTGGAACTCTGTGAGGGTGCTTTATGATTTCTCAGGCACATTGGTGGGCAGACACAAAGAAAGAGTTTAAGAGTTTGCTTATTTCTTTTGGGAGGTATAAATGTAATAAGGATTACATTACTTATTTGGATTTTCATCAGCAGTTTTATAGGTTAACTTCTTCACCTAACATTGCTGATGTTAGAATTAAACATCAGATAGGCATTGTCAAAGGTCACATGAGGCTGTACCAATATGACCATGCGGTGTCTTTACAGGCAGAAATGCAGTATGGTACTGTGAAGTCGTTTTCGGCTGACCCTTTTGCTGCCTGTAAACATCAGATGGATAATAAATTAATGGAGGGTCTTACAAATTCGGATGGGGCTTTAATAACCACTACTGTTGGGATGCTTAACATTGTTAGGAAGTCTCTATAACAACATCAGGAGATTAGTTTTACTGCAGGGGTTACATGGGAAGATATTGTTGCATGTGAGCTGCCTGTACCCTTGGATGAAGAAAATAGAGATTTAGGTAAACTCATTACTAAAGAAGAAATTAGGCAGGAAATCACTAATTTGGCTTTGGGTATTTCCCCGTGGGTGGATGGCCTCACTAATGAGTTATATCAATTTTTTATGGATGATGTGTGATATTTTGCATATTGTTTATGAGATTTTGGACACTGGGGTAATGCCTACTGACTTTTCGGCTTCCATAATCCTCTATTTATTTAAAAAAGGAAATAAGACTGATATAGGGAATTGGAGGCATATCAGTTTGCTCAATATGGACTATAAACTTTTATCAGCTATTCTGTGCCATGGGTTGCAAAAGGTTGCTTCTAACTTAATGCATTCTGTCCAAACCTGTTATATTCCAGGGAGGAATATACAGCAAAATTTGGCTTTTTTGCATAACAATTGTGAGTTTGGGAGACAACGGCGTTTATCAGGTTATCTATTGGCATTAGATCAAACCAAGGCCTTTGACAGGGTACGCCAAGATTTTCTTTGGCAGGTGCTGGAACGTTATGGGCTCTCTTTCCATTTTAGGACATGGATAAGTCTTTTTAACAAAGAGGTGAAAATGTTCCCTACCGTGAATGGGGAGCTAGGAGAGGCTTTCATTTTACAGAGAGGGGTTAGGCAGGGATGACCCCTTAGTCCCCTTTTGAATACATTTATTTTGGATCCCATTGTATGGGAGATATTTCGGGACAATACAATTCATGGTTTATCACCATCACCATTTTTGGACCCCTAAAAATTGGCAGTTTATGCTGATGATATTGTTTCTGTACCTGACCCTGAATCGGGTGTGGCAGCTTTGAAGGTTTTAGATGGGTATGCAAGCTTGGCAGGGGTGGCTATTAATTATTCTAAAAGTATCGGGGTATATGTTGGTGATGGGGTACCTAAATCCAGGATTGGGCAAATTTCTATTTCAGGTAGCACAATTAAAATTTTTGGTTGTCATTTTGGTTCTGGTGCTTTGGCTTATATGAATTGGGAAGAGAAAATAAGGGTAGGAGAAATGAAAGTGTAAGTTTGAAAAACATGGGCCTTGTCTAAAACAAAAAGGGTTTTGATAGTTAAGAAATTTCTGCTCCCTCTGTTTTTGTATGTTTGTACCTCTTTCCCTATTCCAGGTTCATTAGAGACGAGATTGCATAGCATCTTTTTTTAGATGCTTTGGTAGAGTCGTCTCAATCCAGTTAAATGGGATTTTACTTATTTATCTGTTAAGAAAGGGGGTCTTGGTATGATACATCCTTTGGTTTTTTTACTTTTCTTTCTTTTTTCTTACAATGATTCCCAAAGTGGGGGGTCACAGAGACCAGTGGGATGGTTGGACGGACCTGCCGTTTCGGCCTTTTTTACTAAAATGGAGGGACTCTATTCCTAAACTAAGTGCCACTTTAGAAGTCCCAAATTTTGTTATAGCTGCAATAAGGAAACTTAAATTGTGGGGGGTTACGAAAGAGCATCTTATGACTTTGCAACTTAAATCTTTACACATTGATATCATGAGGAGGAATTCTGCTTGTCAGGTTGATTTCCCTAGATGTGTACCTACAAAATTGGGAAATGCTTTGTGTACTTTGGTTGACAAACGAATTCTGCTACACATGTGGGATGTGCAGTGGCTTAGTTGTCATGGCAGGATTGGGGTGAAAGGGAATTTAAAGCATAAGCCTTTGTTGGAAAGACAATGTATTAGATTGGAATGTAATGGTTCAAAAGAAACTATGGAACATTTTTTTCTTTACATGTGTTTACGCTAAACAATTCTGGCAAGATTTGGCTTCTAAGTGGCACTGGGGATTGGCAACACTTGGCCCTTATGAGACTTTAGTTTTGTGAGATTATACTGGGTTTTTTTCACAATATCACCCTAGTACTTTGAATTTGTTGTTTGCACGTATTAAGTATTATTTGTGGCAAGCCTGGTGCCAATATTCTTTACAGCATTAGAATGTCCCAACTTTGACCTTCATCACACAAATTGAAGCAACAGTTCGTAAACAGAAAGACATTAAATGAACACTTCTTACTATTCCGAAGTTTTGGATTCTCTGGAAACATATTTTTTTGTTGTAATAGTTCTTCTTTTAGAGTTTCTGCTAGCCTTTTGTTTCTATTACTGAATGAAATGCTGTGTTGATTGATATTAGTTCTTAAATTCTTATTGTTGATTCTGTTATTTCTTATTTTTTAGGAGGGGTGACTGGGTAATCAGAATTTTTGTTACTTCCTTATTTTCGAATGATTTGTATTATATTTGTTTTTCTTTTTCTTTGTTTTTGTTAACACTTTACTTGTATTGATGTATTCTTTTCAATAAAAATGTCCCTACTCTTTTTGATAAGTGCCATGGGATCTTTAGCATTCACCTGAACGACCAACAATCCAGGAAGATGGGACATTGGTTTAATGTCTCATCTGAAAGACAGCACCTCAGAAGTGCAGCAACCCCCTCATGCTGTACTACTGTGTCAGTACTGGGATATTAACCCACGTGCCAGATGTGGGAACTGAATCCACAGCCCTCTGATCTCCCAGCCTCAGAGGTGAGTGTGTTACCTACTGAGCCACTGACACTGCAGGTATATCTCCTACCTTAGTGAGCAGTCTTGTCCCTCCCTCTCATCATTAAAAACAAAAGAGGGAAAGGGCTGCACATATGGAGACATGAAGCTAGATATACTTGCAGTTTGAAACATTTTTATTAAACAAACAGCTTACATATCATACTATGCCACAACTGGAAACATCTGCAGCTATACAGCTAAAACACGTTGATCACCTATATGATCTTCCTCTGGGTGAGTTCTAGTATATTCCATTTTCTGTAAGAAGTATGCACCACAGTGTCCCACACCTATACATTGTTATTTTAATCTAATAGCATTTTTTCTTAGGTGCTTAGCAACAGTGCCAGCATTAATTTTACTGTTTTTTTTAGATACATTTTAAACTTGGCACTTAGTGAACCTGAGGGTTTGAACACCAAAGTACTTAATATATAATTTGTTGGCAGATAAGGACCGCTTGGCCCACCTAGTCTGCCCATTTTCCTACCGAATGGATAAGCTGCAGAGCCTAGTTAACCAACAGCCTACTTCCTCTTACCCCCCACTAGAATTGCCTTATGTCTGTCCCATGCATTCTTGACTTCCCCACTGTTTTTGACTCCACGACTTCCTCAAGAAGGCTGTTCCATGCATCTACAACCCTCTCCATGAAAAAAATACTTCTTCACATTATCTCTGAGCTGTCTCCCTTCTATCTTCAAATTGTGCCCCCTTGTTCTTGCACATCTCTTTTTCTGAAAGATGCTACCCTCTTGGACTTTGTTGGTTCCCTTGAGGTACTTGAAAGTTTCTATCATGTTCCCCCTCCTTCCTTTCCTCGAAGCTATATATATTAAGGTCTTTTAGTCTTTTTTCATATGTCTTCTGGTGCAGACCCTGTACCGCTTTGGTTGCCCTCCTCTGGACAGCCTTCACCCTGTCTATGTCTTTGGGGAGATGGGGTCTCCAGAACTGCATGCAGTACTCAAGATGTGGTCTCGCCAACTGTCTGTACAGAGGGATAACAACTTCCTGTTTTCTACTGGTGATGCCTCTCCCTATGAATCCCAGTATCCCCCCAGCCCTCCTTACTGCCTTCTCACATTGCCTGCCTAGCATCAGGTCATCTGATATAACTACCTTCAGGTCCCTTTCCATTTCTGTTGTTGTCAGTATCTCACCCCCCATTGTGTACTCTTCCCCTGAGTTTTTGTTTCCCAGGTGCATTACTTTGTACTTATTTGAACTGAATCTAAGCTGCCATACATTTGACCATTCCTCCAATCTTGCCAAGTCCCTTCTCATCCTTTCCACCTTACCTTATGTATCAACCCTGTTTCAGATCTTTGTGTCATCTGCAAAGAGACATACTTTTCCTTCCAGTCCCTCTGCAATGTCACTTATAAAGACACTAAAAAGGACCAGACCCAGTACTGAATCCTGCAGTACCCCACTAATAACCCCCCTTTCTTCACTGTGGACTCCATTTACTATTACCCTCTGTGTCCTGTTGTCCAGCCAATGTTTTAACTAGGCTACCACCCTGGGACTCTCTTCAAGGCTGGCTAATTTGTTTATTAATCTTTTGTGTGGGACTGTATCAAATGCCTTGCTAATGTCTAGGTAGGCCATGTCTACAGCCCCTCCCTGGTCTACTACTTTGGTCACCCAGTCAAAGAAATTGATTAGATTCATCTGACATGACCTTCCTGCTGTAAATCCATGCTGCCTGGGGTCCAATGCCCAAGTGATTCCATCATTTTCCCTACCACTGAGGTCATACTGACAGGTCTGTAGTTTCCTGCCTCTGTCTTGCTCCCACTTTTGTGAAGGGGAATCACATCCACCCTCCTCCAGTCCTCAGGTACCACACCATCCTCCCATGATTTGTTAAAAAGGGTAGTCAGTGCTGTTACTAGTTCTCCACATAGTTCTTTTAGAATTCTGGGATGAATCACATCAGGCCCCATTACTTTGTCCACCTTCAGTTTTAGGAGTTATTTCAGAACCCTTTCTTAATTGAAGGGACTGATATCAACCCCCCCCCATCCAGAATGCTTATATTGACTGTATTAGGTACCTCCCCCTCCTCTTCCTTTGTGAATACTGAGCAGAAGTATTTGTTCAGGATCCCTGCTTTTTCACTATCCCTCTCTGCCCAACCACCATCCTCTTTATTCAGCCCCACTATCCCTGCCTTAGTCTTTCTTCACTCCCTAATGTACCTATAACATGTTTTATCCCCCTTCTTAACCGAGTTGGCTATCTTTTTCTCAGTTTGGGCCTTTGCTATTCTGATCACCTTCCCCACTTCCTTCTACTTTAACTGGTACAGTTCTCTGCCCTGTTCCTGCTGTGTTTCCTTATACTTCCTGAATACTATCTTTTTCTCCCTAACCTTCCCTGCCACTTCTTTTGAGAACCATAGTGTTTTTTTCTTTCATTTTGATTTGTTTATTTGCTTCACACAAAAATGTGTTGCCTCTGTGCTGGCAGTTTTGATGCTTCCCCATTGTTGCTCCACCCCACCTTCTTGCCTGTTTGCTAGTGCTTTTCTGAAGCACTCTCCCATTTTGACAAAATCAGCCCTCCTGAAGTCCAGTACCTTCGCTTTTGTATGGCTTGACTTTACGGCTAAGTTTATCATGAACCACACCGCTTGGTGGTCAGCTGTTTCCAGATGGCTACCCACTTCTAGATCTGAGATCCTCTCTCCGTCCCCATTTGACATAATACAGTTTAAAAATCATTCAAAGTGCTTAACTCTAAAGTGCTCTATAATAGCAAATCAAAGTTAATTGTTAATATTTTTGGTATTAGTACTTAACTCTGGTGTTAGAACCATTGTGTTTACTGAGTGGTAGTTTCAAAGACATGTTTGTGCTGGCACTGTTTTAGTATGCATCTGACATACAGGTGGGGAACCCTGAGGTGCCTGCATCTGAAGAATCATGGAATATGCTAGAATCACCTTGTGAGGATGATCACATGGGAGATTGAAGCTCTGGGACTTTATAGCTATGAGTGTTTCCTGGTGGTAGTTTAGTACTGTATGATACATAAGTCATTTGCTTAATATTTTTTTAACTACATGTATATCTTGTCATGTGTCTCCATATAAGCAGTCATTCTCTCTTTTTTTTTAATTCTGCCTTTTAAAGGTTATCGCCCCATAACTGACTTACACTGCTTTGGCACGATTCTCAAAAAGCTTGTAGATCACCACAAGGTGTAGTGATTTAGGGCTGCAGGAATCCTGGGAGTGCTAGGGACCCATCACCCTGCACCCGATTCTTGATCGGGTAGGGTCCCAGTGACAAACTCCTACAGCTTGCAGCAACCCTAGCAGTGCACTGAATAGAGGGCATATGTAGACATGGTGCTGCAAGCCATGGGAAGCTATGTGGCAATGTCCCCAGACATTCATTGGTGGACTAGCAGACTCCCCTCCCCTCCCCAAAGTGCCTATGACTTATATATATACAGTAGTTAGCATAAGTCCATGGTGGTCTAGTGGACCCCCGATCCCTGAGTACCTCCATAAATACAAATAGTACTGGAACCTCCCTCCTTGGTGGTCTAGAGGACCCACCTCCCTAATCCCAGATGTCCCCATGATGTATTACTGTATAAGTCTCCCTGGTCATCTAGCAGCACTCCCACCTCCAAGCCCTGAAACCCCATTATGCCATGTCATGTATTAATTGGTGGTACAGTGGCCTCCACCCTGGTAGGCAGTGCCCCCCACACTGCCCCTCCATCCCTATATTGAGCTGGAAAATGGCACAGCCCACCACTCATCACCATGGTCAGCCACCAACTGAGCTCTGAAGAAGTGCATACTGTATAGAGTAGTGCTTAGTGACAGTTGTCAGTCACTGTGCATGTACTGTATACAGAATGTGCTCCTTCTGAGCTCAGTCAGTGGCTTCCCCTGGTGGTGAGTGGTGGTCTGTGCCTCTCACTGTCTTGATATAGGGATGAGGGGAGGAGATGGGGACACTGCCTACCTGGGTGGGGGGCCACAATACCACCAACCAATACATGACATGGCATAATGGGGGTTCGGGGTTGGGGAGGGGGTGCCACTAGATCACCAAGGATTCTTATACAGTACTACATCATGGGGACATTGGGGATCAGAAAGGGGGGGCCACTGGTACACCAGGGAGGGAGTTTCCAGTAATATTTGTATTTATGGAGGTACTAGAGGATTGGGGGTCCACTAGACCACCAGGGCAGTATACACTACACATATATTTTGGGGACATGGGGGTGCCATGGCACATTGTTCTTGCTGGTCAACTCTCCTGGTGGATCATTTTTAAGTACCTTTAGACCAGCTGTTGTTGCTCCAGTGTGTGGCACAAGGGTGACACAAGCCCCATTTGGTGCAGACTGCCTGCAGTAGATGCAGGCTACCTTTGTGAATCACTTCCAGGACATTGTTTAGTGCAAGGGTCACTTTGTGCAAATCATTGGGAAGCAAACCCCTTGCATCACTCCAGGAGCTTTGAGAATCAGGCCCCTTGTGTGTAGTGCACCTTTGTTTATGACTATGCGTGTTGTAGCCTGGAGCCTGGCAGTAAACATCACATTTATATACAGTACTTTCACAAGTAAAGATGAGGTGTTTACAAAGTACCTCATATACTACCATTTTGTGTTTGTTTCGGTGCGGAGCTGATAAATCCATCATTGACCTTGTGTATTAAAATTCTCAATTACCTCATTTACATGCAGTGTAAAAATCGATTGCAGAGCAAGCAGTTACCATGTAATTGAATCCTACACTGCATGTAAATGCCAACATCAAGGATGTGAGGATTGATGCTGAGATCGATCCAAGTGCACCAAACAAGTGCCCCAATTACCTGTACATCAGAGATGAATCAGCATGTTAACAGCTTCAGTGCTAGATTTGATTCCATGCACATGCCAGGTTGAGATGTATCAATACCCTTTGCTTTGCATGAATGTGTTTTCTGTATCCAATTCAGCAGCATGTAAAATCATTGGCTCCTGAGGAAATCAATTACTGAGCAACATGTAAACAGAAAAGGATTCTGACCCATTACCCAAAATTGAAAAGCAGGTAATCCTTTGGTGCTCACGTAAACCTAACAAATCAGTAAAGCACGTAATGAGTGAGGATGAGGGAGAGGTGACTGCAATATGAATGCAGACACAGACATCAAGCAGCAGTGTCTAGGAAATGCTGGAGACTGGATTTAACAGAGAAAAGAGACATTTAAGATACTACCCAGCAATGACTGCAAGCCAATTGCGATTTGCAAAAAATCAAAGAACTTTTTAGTAAACTTGAAAATGTATTTTGATGGATTAAATGTCTAATATAGCATATTACCTCTGCAGACATATTTAGATCAGAAACTGGTGTCAAGAGGATTACATATGAGCAGGCCCAGAGGCACTGAGGGTTGAGGTGCTGGACACCACACCTTGCATTATGCCGGCGATCCGGGTTCAGGAGCGAACTTGGAAGCTGGGGCTCAGCAGGGGGAGGGTCAGGGATCGAGCACCCTTGTGGGACTTTCCTCCCCAGGATGGAGGGGTAGGTTGGCCCAGAGAGCCAGCAGCCCTTGGTGGATACCGGGGGCACTGCAGTGAGCCAGGGCAGCACGTATCAGTGTGGCTGATGCAGGCAGGGTTGCCATGCACCAGTGCTTTGGGGCATGCACACACAAGGAGGGGGAACTGCAGAACAAGGAAAACTCAGTCCTTGGGGTAGGTGATTGCACCAGCCCCCATGCCCACTGCCATGCCCATCCTGGCTGGCCTTTCAGGTTCCTCCATTAGGTTACCCCACCTGCAGCTGGAGTCTATGTGTGTAAGTGCACCCATAGAGGAGTGGCGGCCCCACCCTGGAGGGGTAAAGCTGGGGGTGCCAGCTGTGAGATGAGGGGGAGATGAGAGAAGGCTCAGTCAGGTGGACTTCGGGCAAGGCAGGATCTGGCTGGATGCCCGAGAGAGGCTCCTAGGACCATGACCAGAAGGGAAAAAGACTTAAAAAAAAAGAGGTTTGCATATGGAAAAGCTGCCATTATGTTGTGTAGCTGACTCTGAATATTGGGAAGAATGGCAGCAAGTGGTGGATGAGTGTGCATTAACAATCTTAGAAATCATCATAAAAGCAGATTCAAATGAATGCAAGATAACAATGGCAAAAGTTGGTATTCTTAAAGAAGAGCTAGGTAAGTTTAAAATACACCCAGACATAACAAATTTGGCACAAAAACTTGGAGAAGACTACGACATATAAAACTAACCTTAATAGCAGAAAAAAACTGAAACTGAGAAGGGACACTAAAGACTATAAAATGAGTCAAGTGTACACCTGGAAGCAGGTCCAATGGGGAAGACCACAAGGCAGAGAAAATATGGACCCAGCAGTGGAAATCATGGCAGAAGCAGGAGAAGGGAATCTATAATGACAGTAGATATTCAGGAGATGGGAGATGCAGAGATGGTGCCACATAAAGGGGGATTTTGTATAACTGAATCAGCATTACCAGAATCATTGAGAAGATGGAGGCAAATGAGACCTGATAAGAGCAGCAGCTGCAAGATGGAAAAAAGAAACAGATCCCAAACAACATAATCTGAGGGGAAAAGAACAGAGGACTAGATTAAGGTCTCAGATTTTGATTTGACTGACAGTCTAACTGAAGTATTAAGTACATAATTGTCTTTTTTCCCCATCATCAAAAATTGACTACCTTACGATTTTCATGGACATTCTTAAATTAGTCAAAAAAATCCAGTTAAAAGCATTTTTTGCAGGGCAAAGTTCATTAGGACATATGAACAATGAAGTGTATCACAGAACAAGTAACATGCAGGAAATGTATGTTGATATTGATGACTTTGACATTAATGCATTTAGGACCCTATGCACAAATAGGTCCATTATGCGCAGCTGTTCTACATAAAGTTGATGCACAACTACACGGCACAAAAATGCATAACTCACCATGACATGCATGAAGGTGCAGGATGTGGCCACTGGGGTACGCAATGGCTATGTAACTGTACACCATACAGTGTGCGGTGAGGGACAGGTTAGCTGTGCTGAGCTAGGAATGCCCTGTTACCCCACCATAAATTAACAACCACAGATTGGAATGCACACCTACTATGCAGGCATGCTGAATACTGGTGGTTTAGAAACAGACAAGGGCAGCCATAGAAATGCACTGTGGGCACATGGTAGTGCAGGAGCAAGCTGCCATACCAAAGAGGGGCACAGGCCCCTGGGAACAGGTCCATGCAGTGGAACACAGGAGCAGACAGGGAAATGGACACCTGAGCATGACACCCCTGACATATGCAGCAGTGCCTGGGGGCAGCCTGGACTCATGGCTGAAAAAAATGCAGGTCAGGCACTACAGGGCCTCCTCCTTGTGCCACAGCACCCACATGCCAGTGGCACTGTCCACACCAGTGGTGCAGTGCTGCCATGCACGTAACTTCATGGCCAAGCAGGTGAGCACTGCTGTCGCAGAGATCAGGAACAATGTTGCAGCCCTGTCTGGACAGGCATCACTTCAGTCACCATGTGCAATCAAGTTCCATATGTGGAAGGGTGTCCAGACCACTGCCAGTGCAGTGGGACCTGGACACACATCCACTGAGGCCATAAAACACAAGTGGTGGGACCTGAGGGTGGCTGCCCACAAGAAGCTGACAGGAGAGTGGTAGCCCAGGAATGCCACCTGTGGGTTGCCTACCCTCACCACTTGACCTCACACTTATGGTGGACATGGTGGTGGACACCATTTTCCAGGCAATGGTGGATCAGAAAGAAGAAGGAGTTGACATCTTGCCAGGAGATTGACCACAGCCCTACATATATGCTGTACTGCACACTATAGAGGCAATGACAGTGACCATTGCATCCCCTCAACCCCTGCAGTGGACCTGTCTGTGTTGTCACCTAAGGAGAAGAATGAGAATAATGTGACCATGGTAACCAAAGCTCACAAAGCTGACCTGCTGGACACTACCAACCAGGACAGTACACTGCTGATGCACGATGGTGCATAAACAGATGGCGCACTGCACTGAATATCACAGTCACCATGCCAACCACTTAGCATATTATTTCTCTCCACAGATGCCTCTGATGCCAGCACAGAGGGTAACCAGCAGGAGGAAGAGGAGGATAACAGCACTGAGAGGAGGTGCTTGCCAGTCAGATCACAGGGCTCACAGTCATCAGCCCCCACACAGAGCATGTACCACTTCCAGAGCCACAGTCTCTGAGCCCTGTGCATCCTCCATGCCATGGAGAAGGCATGGAAGGGCAGGATCATGCACTACAGACATCTAGTGCATCAGTAAATGACACAGCCACATCCACCGATGCACATATCCCTGAATGTATTGCCTGGGTGAGCAGCACCAAATGCCAGAGCTGACCAGCAACCTCAGTACAGTGCCAAGTGAGCAGTGACCCTGGCCTATGAAGTGGTGATGAGGGTCCTTCAGACCGGACAGACTCATACAGGAGAGGCAACACCACTGTATGTCTAGTTGGTAGGTACTTATTCAAGGTGTGGCAGCTAGAGGTCATCAGGGAAAACAATGCCAAGCTCTGTTCCTGATGGTGGAAGTTCAAGGGCTCAACACAGAGTTCCAGAAAGTTGGCAGCCTGCTCAAGGGTGTATCTCAGCACCTCACCATACATGCTAGTAGAGGAGGCAGAACACCCCCCTGAACAGCTTGCCTCATCACTGATGCCCTATGCAAGCTGAAGCCTCAAACTGCCCCAGCCCCCTGACACACATGGGGACATTCCTGACCCTCCTATGTGTATCTCATCTCCAGCCTACCCACCACACATTACGACCAGAGTCAGCATAACAGGTAAGGATAGCATAGTCAGTATGGTGGAGGGGGAAAGTTGGTAGCCAAAACCCACCACACCCGGTCCTCCTTCCAGTTACAAGGCCACCATGTCCATCAGGCTAAATGTCTAAACAAAATTATTTCAATTTAAAATTTACAGTAGAGATACACATGCAAAAAAAATTGATTTTCTAAATTGTACTCTAGAGGGAGAAGTTGGAAAAAAGATCCTCCAAAGAAGGTATAGAAAAAAATAACAACCAACACAATTTTGCAAGTGCATAGTTCACATCATCCAAACATATTTTTCTGATTACCATCTAGTCAATTTTTATGACTACAGTAAAATTGTTCTGAAATAACTGAATTTTATGTATAAGAGGAAGAGCTCATGAGCAGATTGATTAAAAGAGGATTCAGAGAGCTTGATTTAAACATTGCAATACACACTGCAAGAGTACGCAATAGTCAAGAACTGCTGAAGACAAAGGTAAGAAATCTGAATATTGCAAATTAGGAACCTACAACTTTTGTCACTGAATACAATGGGGTTGCAGCCAGAATTGAAAATGAAATAACATAAACTGGGCTGCATTATTGATCCAGTATGGGGAAAAATTGTGGGAGAAAGATCACTAACCACTTGCAGCAGACGTAGTAATATCGGAGATATGGTGACTCACAGTCATTATAAAAACCCCAGACTGGAGGCCAGAATTGTTTAAACAATTACTCAAGGGGTTTTGTGATTGAAAACACTGCAATATCAGAAAATATTCCAACCACGGGGAAGATGTTTTACCATCCTTGTGACAATATTATGGAATTGAAATTAGACATCTTAACAATTGTTCTACAACACATGTGGTCTATGTATGGCGTTTACACTTTAGGAAGAACAATAAGGAAGCTTAAGGAACATATCCAGCAACATAGACAGTTAACAGCTAACAAAAATATGGACAAGGTTATTGAACTACATTTTTTGGAGTATTATAACTCAAACTCAAGGCATTTAAAATTTATGGGACTGTACCATGTACCATTGATGAAGGCTTAAATCTTGTTGGATTTTTATAATGGATTCTCAAATTCCTCATGGATTAAATTATACTTTGGTCTTGAACTCCTTTTTACAATATTCAGTGATTTTAATTGTTAATGTGAAAATAGGCATATGTAGAGATAAACTGCCTATATTCACCTCTTATTAATGATGAAGGGTTGATGTTTAAAATTTGTGATTTCATGCTATATGAAGTCAAATAATTATTGAGAATAACAAATAACAAACTGAGCTAAAGAGGGAACCATCTCTAAACATATTTGAAACATTATACTAATTACGCCGTTTTAATGCACACTATTAATACCTTATGAGGAATTTATAGGAGGGGTTATACTTACAGTATTAGGAATAATTTAATGTAGCTTGCTGCAATTGGATTTATTTCTTTATTTTTATAATACAATGGTGAAGCTTATATGAATTCAAGCTTAAACTGGCAAATCAAAATTGAAAAAAGCATAAGTACTTAAATTAACTTTGATCTATTATTGCAAAACACTTTGGAAAGGCACTTTGACTTTGTTGTTTATAAATGATATTATATAAGTACTTTGGTAGTCAAACCCTCATGTTCACTAAGTGGAAGGCTTCAAATATAGGACTATGCAAATCTCCCAAAGTTCAACCTCAAGATCTTTGGCTGTTGAACTGCAAAATGTTTGCCAAAGTTCTGTTAATGGCAATCTAGTTTGCGCTGGTTCAGCTACTGAAAAGTATTAGGAAATGGGATAATAAGTAATGCATTGCACTGAACTGGACATTTGTGGAGGAGGGGGTAGGGCAGGGCAGCAAGATGGCCGCAATGCTGCTCCGCTCCCTGCAACCTGCTCCTCAGTTCTCTGGTTGCCCGACTGAGGATTTTTATTCAGGGTTCTCATGAATGAGACCTCAGTTAATTTTGAAAGGCTTTTAAAAACGAGCTTTTTTACAGCCAGCTGCTTGGCCACTGGTTTTTGGCATCCTGCTAAATGTCAGCAGTAACAGCAAGAGAAGTTTATGTATACTGGTGTGTGTTATTAAATTAAGGACTGAAATGTATGTTTTGAGCCCCTGAACTTTTACTTTAGTATGCTGAGCCTCTTTTGATACCCCAATATTTGGGAGCCACTGGTACTGTGGTTCCATGAGAGGAACTTGATCAGGGTATTGTTATAAATGCGACTTTTTATTGATGGGCTCACAGCCTGACTCAGGCTCCTTTTTGGTTCAAGCAGAGCTGGAAAATTTTTTACTTGATAAAGGTTTCTGGACAAGTGGGGAGTTGTTAAAATAGGCCACAGCTCCTCTCGGCTCTGCATATGGTGCTCCCCGCATGCACTGAATTTTTTTTTAGTTGGCGTGCTGACAAGGAGCTATTGTTGGCATGTAACTTTTGCAACTTTAAAAAAAATATGAATAACTGTGGTCTGAGTCAGATCACTGATATGGTGAGACAGATGATCGTCGATTTTCAGTGACCTGAACTGCTTAATGAATGAGGTCCAGGTGGATTAAGAAACATGTAATTTTATGCTTTTATGTTTGCACTGGCACAATTGAAATCTTGAAACAGTGGCTAATAATATGAAGCACAGCCAAATGAAGAGTCTCCTACGGAGAGTCGACCTGTGGAATGCTCACGACATGAAGGTTGGATACCCTGAAATGCAGTGGCATTTTTGTGCTGAGAAGCTCTTTCGGCCTTGCAAAAGGTAAGCCAGTATTGCCAAGAGGCTGAGGATATTAAGTTTATTCTATTTAAGTATTCTAATTTACTGTGCTTAGTGGAGCACTTTCTTTTGTCACTCAACAGGTGTCCCCACTTTCGGGAAGTTGTCCAGGAGAAGTAGGAGTGAGAAAGCAATTATAGAGAGTTAAATGAAACTTTGAAATATTTTGTGGACTCTTTGATTAATTGATTGATTGATTTCTTTATTTATAAAAAGTGCCTCTCTAAAACCAAGGTACTTGTACATAAAAGTAAAATAAACATCTCAGTTTAAAACCATCATAACAAACAAATATTCAAATCCAAACTTCAAACATAAATATTAAATTAACCAAATCAAAAGTATTAAAATAAACTAAGTGTTCCATACTAATAATCAGTTTCAACCAGATTCTGGATATACTAAACTAAATAGACATGTTTTTAATGCTATTTTGAAACTTCGGACAGTCAGGTACTCTCGTACACGATGAGGTATACAATTCCGCAGGGTTGGGGCCACAAAAGTAAAAGACTAGGCCCCCGATGATTTCAAACACACCCTGGGAATCTCTAGCAATCCCTCATCGGCAGATCAGAGAGGACGGAAGGAGTGGTAGGGGCAAAGGAGATCTTGCAAGTAATGGGGTCCCTGATCATGTAGGGCTTTATAGGTCAGTAACCTGACCTTGAAGGTGATCACCCACCGTACTGGCAGCTAGTGTAGTCCACAAAGCACAGATGTTATATGACTGGTCCTAGATGTACCAGTCAATAACCTGGCTGCCGCATTCTGGACTAGCTGCAAGCAGCAGATATCAACCCCCGGTAGGCCTAAGTAAAGAGCATTACAGTAGTTGAGGCTGGAGGTTACGAAGGCGTGGACCAGTGTTGGAAGGTCATCGGGGGAACCAGATGCTTCACATGGGCGGGCAATATTCCTCAGATGGTAAAAAGAGGATTTGACAATGGCTGACCCCTGTGATTTAGGGGTCAAACCATCATCAAAAATAACACCTAGGTTCCGCACCCAATCTGAGGTGGTCAGCTGAAAACCCCTAAGCCAAAGCCCAGATGGTTGTCTTGCTGACAAACCCACCTCCCGTCCATCTGGGTCCACGACCAGCACTTCAGTTTTAACCGGGTTCAACTGAAGCCAGCTGGCACCCATTCAGTCCTGGATCTTGGATAGATAGTTATTAAAAACTGAGAGGATCACATCCTGTCCAGGCACAAAGGACATGTACAACTGAGTATCATCTACTTATCAGTAAAAACTCAGACTGTACCACTTAATGATCTCTCCCAATTGTAGCATATACACTGCAAACAACATGGGTGCCAAAATGGAACCCTGCTCTACCTCACTGGATAGGGAGAGAGGGGCTGAGGAGTAAATCCCAGACATCTTTCTCTGAGTCCTACCCTTGAGGAAAGATTGAAACTATCTGAGGACCACACCAGATAGTCCACAGATGAACCATAGGTACTCCAATAGCACACCATGGTCCACAGTGTCAAATGCTGCACAGAGATCAAGGACGACCAAGACAGAACAAGTCCTCCTATCTCTGGCTATTAGGAGGTCATTTAGCACCTGGACAAGGGCTGTCTCAGTACTATGCCTCTTTCTAAATCCTGACTGGAGATAATCATAGACATCATGGCTGGACAAATGATCATCCAGCTGCAAAGCAACCACCTTCTCAATAATCTTACCCACAAAGGATTGGTTTGAGACAGGTCTGTAGTTAGACAAACAGTCCGAGTCAAGGGAGGGCTTTTTAAGGAGGGGTCAAACAACCACCTCCTTGAGGGGATCTGGAAAGATCTACACACCCGGGTCCAAACTACAGCTGGTTGGCTGCAAAGTCTGGATAACCCTCATGATGTCCACCATATCTCTCCAGCTGAAGTCAGACCAGGTAAACTAGGCACCTGCCACCTCCTGCTGACCTCTGCAATACCCACTAGAGGGGACTGGACAGATCCCAGACCTGATGGTGGGAACCTTATCTATGAAGAACTGAGCAAACTCATCACACTTCTCTTGTGAAAAAGCTCTGCCAGACTGAAGACAGATTGGATTGCACAATCTGTCTGCAGTCCGGAAGAGTTGAGCTGGTCAGTTCTGCACAGCAGCAATCTCCCAGGACAGGAATTCTAACTTCTTATGGGTGTTTTCCATTTGATAGGCCATATAATGGTCCATCAACTTAAGTCTGTCACACTCCAGGCCTGATTCCCGCCAGCCCCTCTCTAGCCTTTGTCCCATCCTTCTCAGCTCCTTCAGGGTCCCATCAAACCATGGGGACCTTGGGCAAAGAGTGAGTGGGTGAACATGAACAGGAGCTATTGAATCCAGGGCTTCTGTCACTGCCCTATTATAGGCAAGTACCAGATTCCCTGGATCCATGCATTCAGTTGATATACCCGATAGATCCAGCACCACTAAACATTTTTGAAGGGCAATATAAATCTGAGCTAAGAATGCAGCCAGCTGATGTATGGACTCCTTAGAGTAGAGAAGCTACATATTTTATTTTAAATAATTTTTATATGTATGGACTCAGTGCACAGGAGCTACATATTCTTTCATTCTAAGTCTACAACCTGTCTCGATTCCAGCAAGCCATGGAGCCTTTGGATTTACGTTTTTTTCCCTCCTTTTTTTCCCTTTTTATATTTTTATGTTGCTTTATAGTTTTGTGTTGAACTGTATGTTTTATTTTATGTGCAGTTTGAATAGGAAAACTGTCACCTTATGGTGTATGGTTCAATAACACATACAAATTGTTCTAAGTTAATTAATCTGGTTGAATTTGCCTTTGATCTCTAAGCATTTAGCACCTAATATTTGCTTGAGTAGGGGAATACCTGAAATGGAGGCTGTCTAAATGAATTAGACAAAAGAACTCAGCTGAAAATAACTTGATCAAGTTAAATGGGCATTAAAATTAGTTTGAAAAGGCTGAATATCACAGTGCCCTTCAGGTAACTCATTTAGTGACTCAGAGTATAATTCTCAGGTTTGTTAGAGGGGAAATATGACTCCTATTTATGTTGGGACTGACTTAAGTGAAAACCCAAACAGGTCTGATTAAAGAGCCACAGTTTATGCTCCCCTGAAATGTTTTTATTAGAGGACAGATGAAGGCCCTTGAGTGAAGCCAAATAGCCATTAATTGGCAGGCTTTTAAATGGGCTACACTACTGGACCAGTGAAAACTAATAAGCCATGTTTACTGGCATCAGCACTGTGGAATGTACACTGCTCCCTTCATTATTCACCTGCTGCTGTCGGGTTTACACATCCCACCCTTGCAGCACTGCAAGTCACTCCAAGGAGGGTCTGAGAATGCACCCGGGCTAAAAATAAAACAGCCTTTGTAGCAGAGCGAGCGCAGCAGTATTTACACTGCCATTAAATCGCTCACTCCGCTACTGATCACACATCTGAGTTGGATAAAAAAATTATCGAGGAGCACTTAGAGGCCTATAGTGTTTGTTCCAACTTTGCAGCGCATCAACTCGTGCACATGGGATGATGTGCTGCAAAGTCAGCAGTGTAAACAGGGCTATAAAGGATAGGAAGCAGCCTTTGTGGTTCTGATCAATAGATCAAAGGCTATAGACTGGAATTGTTCTGGCTGTTATAGGTTTGGTCTTTTCTGCAAAACTTGAGAGGTTACACAGTAGTCCATAGAATGATACTTGTAAGGGTGTCTGAAGATTTTGAGATCCCAGCCTTCTTTATAGCCTTTTAATTAGGCTTTTATAGCCATAGTCTTTTGTTTATGTTTTATAATTTAATTAAGTTGTTCTGGTCCTCTATACCTTTAGAATATGGAGATGCTTCAGACTTAAATGCAAAAATGTCTACCAGCCAATACTGAACATGTATAGTTCTATGAATATATAATTGCTCATGACTGCTTAATCCACTAGTATATAGTTTATATAACTATGACAGTCTGTATATACACTGTTTATTTTATTGCTTTTATATGTATGTTTGTTTTCATAATGACTTGATTGTCGAACGAATAAACTAAACTGCAACTACCCTGAAGAAGCAAGCTAAAAAACAGCAGGATGATGCACTGGGCAACATTTAGGGCTACTGGTTCCAAAACTTGGGTTCCAGTTATGGCATAGCTAAGCATTGTACACATTGGTCTCATGGACAATTTTGACCCCAAAAATTATTAATTTGGCCTTTGCACACCTGGCAAAAATTGAGCAAACATTAATCAGAAAGGGAAAGGGGGAATTGTTTAACCAGGAAAGGCACACTAAGCCAGATCTTGTTTACAGGTGCGACCTGGGAGCACATAGAAGTTAAGTGACTTGCACAGGGTCACACAGTATGCAAGTGGGGGTTGTGGGATTCATACCAGTTCTCTATGGTTGCAGTGCAGTGCCCTTAACCACTATTCTACAAAAAAGGAAATGACTGAAGAGAACAGTGCAGCATTCCACAGTTTGGGTTACTGAGGTTCCAAAAATTGTGTGCCCACTGGGGACAGTACTACACATGGACAAAGCTTCCAGTTATGCCATAGCAAAGTGTTGCATATATTGATTTCATGGGCAACCTTGTCCCAAAAAGTATTAATTCAGCCTGAGTAGGCCTGGCAAAAAAATGAGCAAACATTATTTTATTTTTTATTTATTTCGTTTTTGTTAACCGGGTAGGTGCACTAGCCATAAAATGACTATTTTCAGACACGACCCAGGAGAGTACAACAAAAAGAGAACAGTTGAACAACAGTAACATGGGTACAATAATACAAATAGAGGAACAGTACAACAATGCTACAAAAATACAATGAGTAGAAACAACAAAAAATAATGGCAAGCATTATACAGATAATGGCAGTAAGATATATAATAAGTGCAGAAACCATGGACCTGACCTGTGGAGTGAAAGGGTTAATAAGAAAGTAAGGTTATATAGAGAGAAATGTGAGGAATGTTCACACGTAACAAGAAAGACTGACCGAAGGAAGGTCAGGGGTGGTAATTGGCAAAACAACAGTGGATGGTCAGCAACAAGGTTCGAGAAGGAAGAGAGCTAGTAGTCAAGAAGTTATTTACAAAGAGAAGGAAAAATATGGAGAGGGGAAGAGGAGACGGTCTTGGAGCTGGATTAGAGCAGGGGTGACATTACTGGTAAGTCTCAGGAGATTCAGGTTGGGTCAAAGCATGTACAAGCATCAGCAAAGGATAGATGACGACGATGGGCTGGATATTCAAAAGGGTTGTGCCATGCGCAATAGGATTGCGCCTGTGCAAGTCCAAAATTGCATCATGCTGCGATATTCAGCAGGGAGTGTTGTGCCCCTAAGTTCCACTGCGCCATGCACAGTGGTTGGGAGTGGGGGCGATATCTGTGCTGAGTTGTCACAGTGCAACTCCGCTGAATATCGCCCCCGCCACACCCCCAGCTCAACTTTTTTGAGCAGCGCAAGGGCTTGCACCGCAGAATGGCACAGTTTGAATATCCAGCCCGTGATTCACTTTTAAATCCAATGTGAGACTGATACAGCCAGAAGTTGAGTGGAAGAGCATTCCATAGCCTGGGAGCAGAGAACTCGAAGGCCACTGTGCCTTTAGTCATCCAACATCTCGGAACATAGAGCAAGGATTTGTCAGCTGATCGCAGTCCATGGGAGGATAGTTGAGGGACCAGCAACGCTGCCAGCTGGGATGTTTTTTTTTCCCAGATGATCAAATCCATTAGTGATCCAAGGTAGTATTGACTACTTGCAGAGGGTGAGAGCCAATTCAGATCCTTATAAAGAAGGCAGTGATGTTTGAGTTGAGGCGACGAAGAGGCAAATTGGCATACATTGTTATAAGTTACATCCCATTTTAGTAGGGAGGTTTTATGAGCAGAGGTAAGTATACAGGCACCATAAGTAAGGTTTGGGAGCAGAATACCTCGGGCAATTGCTGATTTGGTAGAGGGTGTAAGCATGTAGCTCGTTTTGTAAGGTACTCCCAGTTTTGAGTTTATAGTTTTGCACGAGGACTGAATGTGAAGATTAAAATCCAGGGACTGGTCCAGCAGGATCCCAAGGTATTTGAAGGAAGTAACATTTTCAAGTGGAAATCCTCCTGGGTGAAGAACCTCCAGCAAACTAGAACAGGCCTTAATCTTCGGTGCGGAACCTAGGAGCATGGCTTTCGTTTTCTTTTCATTTAGTACAAGCTTACGGTCTAGTAGCCAGTCTAAGACCTTATTGAAGTTTGAAGTAAGTGATGTGTTTATGCAGGCAATACTAGAAGAACTAGGATAGATTATCAGGTCTTCAGCGTAGAGAATAGCTGAGCAGGATTCCACAACCTCAGATACATTGTTGATAAAAATTGAGAACAGAAGGGTCCCAAGAATAGAGCCCTGGGGGACCCCAAGGTTGATAGTAGATGTGTTGGACAGGGAGGAGTAAAATTTGACAGCTTGTGACCTGTTTGACAGGTAGCTACAGAGCCAGTCCACAACAGGGGTAGAGAAATTAAATTTATGGAGAATGGAGAGAAGCAGGGGATTGTCTACAAGGTCAAAAGCCTTAGTGAGGTCAATGAAGATGGCACCTGTGAGTTTTCCAGAATCCCTGTTGGACAGCATATCAGTAGTTAGTTGAAGAAGAACCGTGGTGGTGCTATGACCTTTTATGAAACCATGCTGGGTGTCTGAGAGGAGACTGTAGCGTGTAAGGTAGTCAATGGTCTGTGATGCAACTATTTTCTCTAGGATCTTGCCAAGGACTGAGAAAATTGCTATAGGTCTGTAATTGGCCATGTCCTTTGGGTCACCTTTTTTAAAGACAGGTGTTACTCTTGCAGATTTCCATAGGTCTGGCACAGTGCTATGGATAAGGGATAAATTCTAGATTCTGGCAATCGGAGAGGCAATGAGTGGAGCAGCCAGCTTAAGAAGACAAGGTTCCAGTGAGTCAGAACCAGAGCTGGTATTGGCAGATATGGATCGCAGTAATTTCAGAACTTCAGCTCTTGATATAGCCTTGAAAAAGAATGGTGGCACTGGAGGAGCATCGTACGATAGGGCAGTATGGTTGCCTGATGGTAGTGTGGTAGGCAGATTGGAGTGCGATCCACTAGGTTGTAAAGCCAAGGTATAGTGTAACAGATCTGAGAAAAGATTGTTAAAACTGTTTGAGATGGTCCTTGGGTCATTACAATGTGCCCCATTTATGATAATTTCATTGACAGTGACCGACTGCGAGGTACCCAGAAATGTTTTGACATGGGCCCAGAATTTCCTCAGGTCACAGGCTGAGCTTTGTAGAAGGTCCTTGCAGTATTTGCTTTTAGCAGCTCTAACTTGTCTCTTACATCTGTTCCTTAGTTCACAATAGACAATAAGATGTGACTGTAGGCCAGTTTGTTTGTAGTGAATCCAGAGCTTGTCCATCTGGCACAGATTAGCAAGGAGGTCTTTATGCAACCACCTTGTCTGTTTTCCTCTGACCCTCCTAGTAGTCTTGGGGGCATGTTTATATTGAATGGTAAAAAATTCATTTATGAATATCTGTAGAGCAACCTCCACATCTTTTGTTTGATAGATACTTGCCCAGTCGATATTGGAGACATCATAGAGAAATGCATCCTGGTCAATATGAGCTAGATTTGTAAACATGATTAGTCTTGATGGAGGAGATGGAGGGGCAACCATAGATAGGATACAAAAAGTGGGTGAGTGGTCTGTTAGTGCATCTGCAAGGATTCCTGCTTTCGACACATTAATCTAAAGAACTGAGTTAAGACAACAGTGCAGCATCCCACTGTTTGGACTACTGGGGATTCAAAAATTGTGTGCAATTGGGAAGAACAGTGCCATACATGGACAAAGTTTCTGGTAATGCCATGGCTAAGTGTTGTACACACTGGTTTAATGGACAATGTTGTTCCAAAACTTATTAATTCAGCTTGTGCAGGACTGGCAAAAATTGTGCAAACATTAATCCAAAGGAAAATGAGTGAAGACAACAGTGCAGCATCCCACAGTGTGGGATACTAGTTCCAAAAACTGAGAGCCCATTAGGACAGTGGCACACATGGAGAAGGCATCTGGTTATGCCATGGTTAAGTGTTGTATGCACTGGTTTCATGGGCAATGTTGCCCAAAAATGTTTTAATTCATCCAATGCATGCCTGGAAAAAAGATGAGCAAACATTATTCCAAGCAAGAATTTGTCAATGCCGAATGTTGTCTCACTGGCATTGGCATTGGTAGTCCAGGAGTTAGAGACGCATAATAGGAATTGCAGTGAAGTATTGAAGTGATTCCAACCCCATCCCCATCCTGCAGAGACTGACAGGCATTGGGGTGTGTTGTCTAAACACTCTTGGTGTGTAGGGTAAACAATAAAAATAATAATAATACAGATTTTTGTGTCTTGGAGTCTGCCAAGAAACATTCGTAAACAAGCAAGGAGTACTACTAAAGTTTATTATGCTACTTATGCCAAGCATGTGACAAAGAAAATTACAAGAAAGATGGAGGCAGTATGGCGCAGTGGGTTAAGGCTCTGAGCTGCAAATCTGGAGACCTGGGTTTGAATCCCACAGCCCCTAGATGCATACCGTGTGACTTTGAGTAAGTCACTTAACTTCCTTGTGCTCCCAGGTTGCACCTGCAACCAAGCTTTCAGCTTAGTGTGTCTCACCTGGTAAAATAATTGGTTAATTGGTAAATTGGTTTCTCATCACTCCTGAAGAATGTACATAATCTCCAGAATTGTAGATCTCAGGTTCTCTAAGATCTTGTTCTATCTCTCCCCATGCTCCAGCTCTCTGCCCTTCTAGAGCAGCTACAGTAGTGTCTCGAGAGTGCTACAATGGGTCACAGACAACTAAATACTACAAATAACAGCATAGCAACAGAGATTACAACATAGTTACAAATATGAGAAACAATATGTTTTGGTCCTAAGTCATTCTCAATTGGATAATGACTTAGGAGACAGAATTACTAATGAGTATCACATGAGACAGAATATGCTTCCATTAGCATTATAGCTTGGACAAAAGAAATGCTGACAGTTCAAACTGCATTTTTTGCTTACACCAGTTATAAAGCATAAAGACATAACAAAGGTCTTCTGTCTCTGTCAGCTTGCTCAGAGACAAAGAACTGCTGACAGGCCTATTACATGGCATATCTGAGTGTAAAATACACTGCATATAATTATATGAGAATATGAGTATACAATAATCACTGATGATCCCTCTGAGTCATCTTATCAGTGATTAGATAGATTATATATGGAATATATGTAAAAGACAAACTAATCTAGATAAATGTATTATAGTGAGGTGTAATATATCATGCATGACAATATTAGCATATATTAGCAGCAAAGCACATTCCTAGCACCCATGCTTATATGATTGGTGCTCATAACTATAGGTCAGTGCAAAATAGCAGTATCACAGTACAATAGACCAGGAATACAGTGTGAAGTGTATGTGAGGTGTATGTGAGACAATAGGGGGCATAATCAAAGTGTAACAATCCCTTCTTTGTTGCCCCAATTGCAAAAGTGGCAACACAACAAAAAGATGGAGGTTAGGCACCATTCGTCTATAGGCCCAAGGCACGAGCCTGATAGAGGAATATTAACTGGTCACACAGGTATTTTAGGGTGTTCCTTAAACAACAAAATATAGTTATAAGGGAACATGTTAGTAAACCTTGTATTACTATAAACATTTGGAATAAAACTTCACAGTGGGGTTGTCCAATATCAAAACAATCAGTAAATATTAATATGTATCAGTGTGTATCTGTCCTATTGGGAAGAAATTGAAGAGACAAACTTAAGTTGACTGTATGGATATTAAAAATAAGTTAAAATTGAGATAGAGCATCAAGATAGTTAGGACTAGACTTAATGATATCTGGTTCCGGGATGGGAACAGGTGTGATTACCATATAATCTATTACCTGTTTGAGGAATAAAAACAGAAGTTAGAAAAGTTCACTTTGCATAACTTTTAGTCCACATCAGAAGAATGTATAGTTGGTCACCACACAATGTTCCACATCAGCAGAATATACCACATTGAAGGATGGCATTTTTCAGTTGGTAAGTTGAACAGGATACGAAATGTCAATGTCCACAAGGCATGAACTATGAACAGTTCCAATGATAAATCTAGGGTTTCTTCAAATATCAGATGAAGATTCATAATTCAAATTCGATGCATTCAGATTTTCCAAAGGTTGATCCAAATGTTCAGGAGGCAGCAGTATTTTCATAAGCCTCAGTAGGGGGTACATTAGATTGCACATTGAGTTTCACAATGGAATAGCAACAGTGTTCAATGGAAGGTGATCACACGGCTACACAAAGTGTAAAAGTTTATAACAGTACTCAGTTTGTATGAGGTGCCAGCCAGGCTTGGAAAACAAGCAGTGAAGAAAATGGATTTCTTGATTGTAGATCAGATGAAGAGTCTTCTTGCTGAAGTTAGGGTATTGCCCCCACCCCAGACTAGTGTCATAGTATGCATAACAATGAGCTTGATTGTAGAATCTTAATTGGCTGGACCAAATAAAATTTATTTGAAAGTTCACAAGTGGAAGCCTAATTTCAGTTACTAGGCCAGTATTCACAAGTTGGTAAGACAAGTTGGAAGATGTCACATCTGCATAAAAGGTAATGTTCCTTTCAGGTACGACATTCAAAGTTCAGAGTCAGTCACGATTCCAAGACCTCATAGTAAACAAGGAAAGGAGGTAGTTTCTGCCTTTTCATGATAAAAGTTCTCATAAAGATGATCAATAGAATGGACGGTTGCCAGACGATCAGAAATGGATGTTGCCAGATAAAAATGTGGCAATGACACTGTAAGAGTCATAAACATGGCTTCCTGGATTATGCAGGAATATGTTTTGAAACATGTGGCAGTACTGGTATGTGTGGTGACATATCCAAGGTTCCTTTCCATTGACAAGGGAATAGTGCTAGATTCAAATAAACAATTGTTAACACATGCAATAGAAGTGCAAAATGTGGCAATGCCACTGACCCATACGTCTGTCATGTATGAGATCAAGGATATATCCTCATTCCAGATCCCGGAAGAGATAACCAAAGGATTGTAAAAAAACATAATAACCATAGGTAGTGCAAAGGACTTTCCTAGCTATGTGATACTCATCTGCTTCCTTAATGTGAGCAGAAAATTAATTCATTAATATGAACATTTCAGGTCAAACCCCTTCACAATATCCTTAATATTGTAAATGTCAATCACTCTTTATGAGCAAAATCATGTATACCATGCAATGGAGGGGGGTATGACATATTTCATACCATCATGAACCTTTATCATATGTGCCTGAATAATGGCTAACAGCCCTATTTCAAATAGATATGTCAGAACCAAGTAGGCCTGAGTCTAAACCTGTGTTTTGTTTTTAAAGTTAGAAAAGCAAAACAAAACCAAAATGCCTAGTGAGTTTGGATAGGTTTATACGTACCACTGGCAGTCAGGATGTGAAAATCCCAAGTGTGTGTGTGTATGTGTGTGCTATCAGTCCCTGTATAGGGAGTCATTAATGAGTACCTGGTATGCTGCCAGGGTATTGTTTTGGACACTCAATATTAAGTGTCACACATTATGAAGCATCATAGGGTTAAAAACCTTAAGGTCTAATGGCTTTTATTGCCATATAATTTTGGATGCAAAATTACTGATTATCAATAAAATGTAAATAGGAATCCAGATCAAGTCTAGCTGCTAGAACTGAGCCAAACCAATGACCATAATGTTCCACAGGGCCTCACTACCCTTCTGGACAATGAACATGTCTTTTAGGACTTTAGTGTGAATTTCACGGGATGCAATTAAATCATGTGGTCTTGTGAGGTGTTTTGCCTCAACAATTTATTTAGGATTCAGTCACTGGTCTTTATCTGCAATAAAATTTACAGTTTGGGCTTGTAAGAAGACCCATACTGTTAAAAAGAATAATAAGCATAAAAGCAAGCATCTCTCTCTTTCTCTCTCTCTCTCTCTCTCTCTGGAACCTAAAAAAAAAGAGAAAAAGAAAAACATAGTTAGTTTAGTACTATTCCACCCATTGGGATATGGAAAAGTAATATAATCTCATTTTAACAGGTTCATTTGATTGGCATGTAGCCATTTATCAATGACTGTTATAGTGTGGCAGTCTAACTTGGTAGACTGCTGGACTGAGTTTGTTTACAATGGGATAGGCCTGTTGTTAAGTCTTGCCCATACATCGTGAAGCAAACAAGTGTACCTTTTGATTCTCTTGTTTGAAATATTTAACATATTTATCTACTGATGCTCCATCAGCAGTGGCAGTACACAGGTCCAGAAATAAATATTCTAGAAGTCTCATGGACCGTCCGGTCATGATTTTAAAAATGGGGTATGCTGTGTACCTGCAGAGGGTGTCCCTCTTATTGCCATAAGGAGTAAAGGCAATAATGAATTCCAGTCCTTTTGGGTTTTCTGAACAAGTTTATTATAACATAACTTTGATCTGCCTGTTAGCACATTCCACCTGTCCTGATGACTGTGGGTGGTAAGGGATATGAAACTTTTGTTTTACCCATAACAAATCCAGAATTTCGTGTATTACTTGGGCTGTAAAGCTGGATCCCTGTAATCAGAATTTACCTTTAGGGGTAAAACCCTACCTGGTAAATAGCTGGTTTACCAAGACATTTGCAATCACTTTGACTGTGTTGTTCTGTTTTGGGATAGCTTTAAACTTTTGGAAAATAGGTCGGTGCTCACTAGTGCAAACTAGTTGTTCTTAGTGGTTGGCATAAGGCCAATGTAGTCAAACTGGATATTGTTCCAGGGATCTTTGCCTGTGGGGTAACAATGCATTTGTCCTAGCTGGTATAGGATTGTTCTGTGCACAGATCAAACAGTTACTGATGCAGTGTTCTACATTATTTCTCATGTGGCCACAAGACAGAGGATTTCAGTCTGTCTAGGGTTTTACTGACTCACTGGTGTCCACCAGTTGAAGTACAATGTACGTGGCACAGTAGATAAAATCTACTCTCAGGTGTTCAGGAATCACCAGTAACTTTTCATGAGTGTTACAGCAGTGATGTTCCAAATGAGCAGGCCATCACTGGATAGGTGAATGTCATTTTCACTTCCTATAAGAGTTATTTCAGGAAGTTATTCCTCAGTTCCTTTATTAAGAAACCTAAACACTGCCCTCAAATGAGGGTCCTTCTTATAGAGCATAAAGAATAAACATACAACATGCTCGCACCTTATGAATATACAGTATTTAAACTGGTTAGAGTTGTGACGTAAGTACGCAAACAAGTCACTGTATTTCACAGTGATACTACAGAGTACTGGAACAGAAGTTTGTTTTCTGCCAAAGAAATTTAGTTTAGAGAGAAACAGTCCCAATTAGAAACTATAATGAAAACATAGTATCTGCAGTGCTTTCTGTAATTATCTCAAGGACATTTCTTGAAGCTGGCAGAAGTTAACTCTTTCATAGAGTGTTGGTATCATTTTATGTAAGGAAAAATCTTTTTATTCCTTTCTTAACACAAGCTGTGTCTTTCTCAAGGACGTTCCAGCTCTCTAAACCATTCACAAATATTTGTGGTAATTAGAAGACTCCTCGCCTCCCTGCTTTTCATTTTATTTGCCAGGCGGGTTTTAACATTGCCTGTGAATTGTACATATATGATAATGCAGTTACTAGCCATGCACACTCTGTCATCACCAGAATGTAAAATAATTCCAAACCCTGCTATCTGACACTTGTTGGTATGTGTGGCTGAGTCATCAGTTAACACATGACACACAGTGGTGTCTTTTAACACTTTCTGAGGTTCTGTCAGAAAGGGCACTGGGACAGATAGGTCGGTGGGTTGGAGTGAACAATCATGGGTCTCTCCTGAAAACTGTAGGCCATGGGCTAACAAGGATGGAGTTTTGATAGGAAGGACAGTGATGTCATGATCCTGTAAAATGAGAGACCAGTGTGTAAGTCTGGCATTGGAGCCAGAGTCATCTTTTACTCTGTCTGACAACAGAAAGTTGGCAAATGATTGGAATGCAGCACAATGGGTGCATATCCAATGATGTACATAAAGTATCTCACTGCCCAGTATGTAGCCAAAAGATTCCTTTCACAAAGGTTGTATTTTAGCTCCACTGGGGCAAGCATCTGGGATGCATAAGCAATGGGTCTGATGTGTCCATTGTATGTTTGAGCTAAAACTGCTGAGATTGCTACATCTGATGTGGCAGTTTCAAAATAATGCCTTAAAACTGTGTTAGGATTAACCAATGCTGGGGCCATGGTCAGTGATCCCAAAAGAAAAGACAATGATATCAGTATTATGATACCTTGTACCTTCTTACCTGTAGTGTCTGCCATTGCAGTCACAGTATGGGATGATCCAGGTGTCACTGATGGAGGGAGTTCTGCATCATGTGCAGGGAGTGTTGACACTGTCAAGGGTGCCTGCACAGTGGAGAAAAGTGTTGTGCAAGCTGCACATAGTTCTCTAGCTATGGATTGTGGTTCAGTAGCCATCAGGGGTGGAGAAAGTAGGGTTGAGACAGTTGTCAGCTTAGGTTCAGAAACGAAACCTGTAACCCTCCCCCCAAACGTGGACTGTGATGCTGAAAATATCACAGCCACGGGGCTTTCAGAATCAGGGTTGTCCCCTCCCCCATCAAACGTAAAGTGGGTTTCCCCACCAGAATGTTGCTGGATGGTAGCAACATTGTTTTTAATGTTGCAGCTTAAGGTATTAATGCACTGCACAGGAAAAGCAGTATGTTCGGTCTTCTCGGCTGATGTTACATTGCACAGAAAATGAAAACAACTTTTCATGTAATTAACTTCACTGTGTTCTTTATCTAAGGACACTTGAATACCACAAACAAAGCAAACATTGTTAACAGCATCAGCTGTTTCTTTAGCATCAGAGGCTGTCTTCATGATAGATTGCATATTGGCCTTATTGAAAAGTAAGTCAACATCATTTTTAATGAGAATCTTCTATCCCTCAGAAACACTAGTGTTACTGATAACATTATTAATCATGCCAAACAACTCCGGGTTGTTTTGTTTGGTTATGGCAGCAATCACGCAGCTCCCTGTGACTGCAAGATCAAACTTCCGTGAGATGGTGGTCTGCCATTTTGGATTACCTCATGGGCATCATGGGTTACTGTGTCATGACCATCATCACATGACCATGACTGGCCATCTTGGGGATGGTATGGGAATGCAACCTGATCACATGTGTATCCACCATTTTGAGACTCTAACAATTCTTCATTTTGTGAATCACAGAAAAACAAGTGGCTAGCCTTTGCTCTAGTCCACCCCACAGCATACTGTGAGTGTTCAAAACCAAACTCTTCAACATCAGAAGAAGCAAGGTCTTTGGGCATTAAGTTAGTATGCCCTGCCAATACCTCTGGTTGACGGCTCAAGTTTGCCATATCTGACTTTTTACTCCTACATTCTAACTCAGATACAGGAGTTAGTATGCTATTAAGTGCCTTGTTTTCAGATTTCAAGACATTCTCATCTTGTAAAACTTGCTTTTTTATTAACAGAAACTGCGTCATGATTTAGATTCAAAACCTTTATTTCAAGTCTGCTGTAATTAAAACATACTAAATCATGCCGTACAGTCAAGATCTGGTGTTGAAATACCAACTCATTAACTTTTTCAGTAATTACTTCAGACTTATCTCTAAGTTCCTTGTTTTCAAAACATAAGGAATCAGTGTTACTAGCCAGAACACCATTAGTTTGAAAAACATTTTTTCTAAGTTTTGTCTTTTGAGCGTTATCTCTTAAGGCATGCAGGTCGTGGTTGCTTCTCTCATTAAAGAGATACTCATTTTCTAGACGGACAGATTGTAGCTCAGACAGTAGTCCAGCTATTTTTTCTGTATGAGAAGCCCTTTTCAGACTAATCTTCTGCTTGTAGGCAGAAGTCTCCATTTTGCAAGCATCATACTCACTTTTCAAAACAGATATCTTATTTAGAACAGCATCAAAACAATTAAACAACGTTACAATTAATAATCCTTCAGGATCATTGGTACCATTTTTCAATTCCCCATAATGGGCAATGATGTCCGTTAACGGGCTACCATTGGATTTTGCTACTTTAGCAAAATCAAGCCAACTACTGTTAGCAGTTTGGCTTGTTAAGGCATCCAGCCTCAACTCAGTACTGATATATTTAGACATGTCTTAAGATAAGAAACCCTTAGCTGTCTGTGGATCAAAAAACTTTGTTTGCAACCAAAATTCATGAAAGCACACAAACAGCCTTTAGCGAATGTGGACACCTAGATGAGTAAATACCCATCAGGATTTGAATGCACAAGAAAGCTGTCTAACTGTTTGTTTCAGATCCTTTATCGCTGTGTTTTCACAGAGAAAGAATAGGGAAAAAAAATCAAAAATAAAACAACTCATTACACAGAAATTGAATATCTGCCAAGAGATTGTTTTGTCTGCACTGTAGAACACACAACTGACAGAACAATTTTAAGTATTAGATACTTTCAGCTTGTTTTTACTGGGGATTTCTCACCCAGTGTTTTAATTTACAGAGGAAATTAAAATGAAACTTGTCAAAAACATCCAGACTCCATTTCGCGGTCGCCATTATGTTGTCTAAACACTCTTGGTGTGTAGGGTAAAGAATAAAAATAATAATAATATAGATTCTTGTGTCTCATAGTCTGCCAAGAAACATTCGTAAACAAGCAAGGAGTACTAATAAAGTTTATTATGCTACTTACGCCAAGCATGTGACAAAGAAAATCACAAGGGAGATGAGTTTCTCACCACTCCTGAAGAATCTCCAGAATTGTAGATCTTAGGTTATCTAAGATCTTGTTCTATCTCTCCCTGCGCTCCAGCTCTCTGCCCTTTTAGAGCAGCTACAGTAGTGTCTTGAGAGTGCTACAGTGGGTTGCAGACAACTAAATACTACAGATAACAGCATAGCAACAGAGATTACAACATAGTTACAAATATAAGAAACAATATGTTTTGGTTCTAAGTCATTCTCAATTGGATAATGGCTTAGGAGACAGAATTACTAATGAGTATCAAATGAGACAGAATATGCTTCCATTAGCATTATAGCTTGGACAAAAGAAATGCTGACAGTTCAAACTACATTTCTTGCTTACACCAGTTAAAAAGCATAAAGACATAACAAAAGCCTTCTGTCTCTGTCAGCTTGCTCAGAGACAAATAACTGCTGACAGGCCTATTATATGGCATATCTGAGTGTAAAATACACTACATATAATTATATGAGAATATGAGTATACAATAATCACTGATGATCCCTCTGAGTCATCTTATCAGTGATTAGATAGATTATATATGGAATATATGTAAAAGACAAACTAATCTAGACAAATGTATTATAGTGAGGTATAATATATCATGCATGACAATATTAGCATATCTTAGCAGCAAAGCACATTCCTAGCACCCATGCTTATATGATTGGTGCTCATAACTATAGGTCAGTGCAAAATAGCAGTATCACAGTACAATACACCAGGAACACAGTGTGAGGTGTATGTGAGTCAATAGAGGGCATAACCCAAGCGTAACAGGTGTGCCTTTGGGTTGTCAGCTATAACGCTCATGCTATTTTACCTTACCCTACCCTGTAGACACTGACAAGTGTTGTGGTATGCTTTGGGGTCTTTTGGTGTTATACTTACCCCATTCCATAAAGAAATACACTGAGGTGGGTACAGTATAGGAGAATGGGGTGAACTTCGTGGCTGGACACTGCAAGGCACACCACAATGCCTGTCACTGGCTGCAGGGTGGGAGTGGGGGTGGAATGGCTTGAGCATTACAGCCGATGATTCCAAGTCACACCCCTGATGCCTATCAGTCTCCACAGAGTGTTACAGTTGGAAACTCTAACACCATAGGCGTGGGTTGGTATTTTCACTACAAATTTTCAGCATGGGCTTTTTGTGACCCCACCTCATGAAAAGAGGCACAATCAGTTTGTTAGCTGAAAGGTGGTTTTGCACAGTAGCTAGGCCATTTGGCAACACAGGGACGAAAACACATTTTGGGCAGGATGTGCAAAATGACAACTGTATTGTTCATGAGGAGGCATAAAAAAATGACAACGTTTAAAATCTGGAGTGAAAATATGAAAAATCATGAGCTTGCATAAAAACTGTGCAACACATGTCCATAACCCAATTACTTTTGGGAGTTTCTTAGCCACATTTTTAACATAGATATTTTGGGACCTCCCCTCATGAACAGTGGTGCTGTGATTTTGTTAATCTGTCCCAAAAGTTGATTTCCCACAGCGACCACGCCATTGTGCACCACAGCTGCAGAAACACATTTTGGGCAGGCTGTGAAAAATGACAGCTATACTGTTGATAAGGAGGTGTGACAAAATGCCAGTGCTGAAAATCTGGCATGAAAATATTGCAAATGTGCAAAGTTATAAGGGTGCATGGAAACTGCACAATACATGCTTGCAACACAGTCATTTTATGGACTTTCGGCACCAAATTTTCAACATAGGCATTTTAGGAACTCTGCTCATGAACAGTGTCACCATCATTTTCTCAAACTGTCCCAAAAACTGATTTCGCACAGCGACCGTGCTATTCTGCTCCGGATGTGCGAAAACACATTTTGGCCAGGATATGTAAAATGACAGCTGTACTGTTCCTCAGCAGGTGTGGAAAAATGCAATTTTGAAAATCTGGAGTGAAAATATTACAAATTCACAAAGTTATGAGTGTGCGTGGAAACAGCGCAACACACGCTTGTAAAACAGCCATTTTGGGGATTTTTTAAACCAAATTTGCAACATAGGCTTTTTGAGAGCCCTCCTCATGAACAGTGGCACTGTCGTTTCATTACTCAGTCCCGAAAGGTGATTCCACGCAGTGACCGTGAAATCACCTTTCAGGACTGAATAATGCCATGACAGTGACTGAATTCATGAAGAGGGATCCCAATAACCCCATGTTGAAAATTTGGTGCAAATATTCCCAAAATGCCCGTGATATGAACCAAAGTTGAAAACCCCCTGTTTATGCCATTATACAGTTTACCGGCAGTTCGCGGTCGGCTTTGAAGAGTGCAGACGTGTTACCGGTCCACCGAAGATCATCGCGCCGGACTCCAGAGGTAAGTATGGGGTGAAATGGGGGTGTGGGGAGGCAGGGTGCACAGAGGGTGGGTGTGGGTTGTGGGAGGGGGCAGGGAGACCGTGAAGACCGTTTTCTTCTTTCACAGGGATAAAAAAATTTAAAAAACCATTGCGGACGGTTTTTATTTTTCAGGGATTTGGCATGCTGGGGTGGGCTCCCAGTGTGCCACCTAAATATTACAGGGGATGCTGTAGCCGACAGGATTGGGCACCCCATCAGCCTACGATGACGGGGGCAAGAGCAGGAGGGAATTAGCACCAACTTGGCACATAACAAATGGGGGGGTGCATTATACCGACAGGGAATGGGCTCCCCTGTCAGCACATACATTGGGGAAGGGCATGCCGACAGGGGGATTGGGCATGCCCGAAGTCAACATTATGACAGGCAGTGTACAGCCAGGTTACATTTTTTTTCTCACCAGGGAAAGCACGTCGGGAGGTCCGCTGTGTATGACGAGCTTTGCTCGCATGGCAGTGGACCTTTCCTAAGATGTTCTCGTCACATTCTGTATGCATGGTGTGGTGCCGGCATGCAGGCTTATCGGGGAATGAGAGATGCACCTACTAATGCATGCCCTGCATTTGCCCTACAGTGACCACACCTCCAAATCTGCTACTACCACAATATGTTGGCTGCGCATGAGCGAGCCAACATAAAAAGAAATGGGTGCAGACACAGTGCAGCATCCCACCATGTGGGCTACTGGGGTTCCAAATATTGTGTGCCCATTGGGAGGAACAGTGCCACACATGGACAAAGCTCCTGGTTATGCCATGGCTAAGTGTTGTACACACTGGTTTAATGGACAATGTTGTCCCAAAACTTATTAATTCAGCCTGTGCAGGTCTGGCAAAAATTGAGCAAACAATCCAAAGGAAAATGAGTGAAAACAATGGTGCAGCATCCCACAGTGTGGGATACTGGTTACAAAAACTGAGTGTCCTTTAGGACAGTGGCACACATGGAGAAGGCGTCCAGTCATGCCATGGTTAAGTAATGTGTAATGTGTTAAGTAATTTGTCAGTGTCAGTGGCTCAGTAGGTAGCACACTCGCCTCTGAGGTCGGGAGATCAGAGGGCTGTGGGTTCAGTTCCCACATCTGGCACTTGGGTTAATATCCCAGTACTGACACTGTAGTGCAGCATGAGAGGGGTGCTGCACTTCTGAGGTGCCGTCTTTCGGATGGGACGTTAAACCGAGGTCCTATCTGCCTGGATTGGTGGTAGTTCAGGTGGATGTTAAAGATCCCATGGCACTTATCAAAAAGAGTAGGGGAATTTCCCCGGTGTCCTGGCCAAATTTCCCTCATTCACTAAAAATACCACCAACAGCTTAATCTGGTTCAAGGTCAGCTGGCATTCATCTGTATCCCCCTCCCCCGGGTCGTGCCTGAAAATAGGCAGGATTTGTCTAGTGCACTTACCCGGTCAACAAAAGCTAAATAAATAAATAAAATAAAAATGTAACACTGGTTTCATGGGCAATGCTACTCAAAAATGTTTTAATTCATTCAGTGCATGTCTGGCAAAAAAAGAGCAACATTAATCCCAAAAAGAAATGAGTACAGACACAGTGCAGCATCCCACCATGTGGGCTACTGCGGTTCCAAATATTGTGTGCCCATTGGGAGGGACAGTGCCACACATGGACAAAGCTTCTGGTTATGCCATGACTAAGTGTTATACATACTGGTTTCAGTGGCAGCATTGCCTCCAAAATTATAATTTCAGCCAGTACAGGCCTGGCAAAAAATGTGCAAACATTAATCCAAAAAAGAAATGAGTGAAGACAGTGCAGCATCCCACAGTGTGAGCTACTGGGGTTCCTAAAATTGAGTGTTCACTGGGACAGTGGCACACATGAAGAATGCTTTCAGTTATGCCATGTCTAAATGTTGTGCATACTGGTTTCATGGGCATTGCCCCAACAATTACTAATTCAGCCTGTGTAGGCCTGGCAAAAATTAAGCAAACATTAACTGAGTGAAGAAATCAGTGCAGCATCCCACAGTGTATGTCTAGGCTGCTGGTTAAAAAAACCCTAATGAACACAAACCCTCCCCCTCCACCTCTTTATCCTCCTCTGTCTTTTGCCCAGCTGGAAGTTTTGCAGATTCCTCCTCCATAAATCATGACAAAAAGGGCTTTGAAAAAAGGGGCAGGTTATTTTTTTTTTTAAGTGAACGTCTCCACATTTTGGGTTGAAAGACATATTCTCCTGTTTGTGAGACTATTGACTGCAGCACTGGAAATCCTTTCTGAGTACAGTATAGTATGTACTTGCAGATGGGCAACTGAGTTATTCAACAGCTACCTGCATCAAAGAGAGTCAGCATGCTTTTTTTTTTTTTTGCTACTAGTGTAACAGAGACTCATCTCCTTCTGCTGGTGGCATGTTCTCATCCAGATAATCCTGCACCATTTTGTTTGCTAGTATCTCAGGCATCACTGTGTCAGAAAATGACTTGCTGTCCATTTTCATCCAGCCATAGTCAGAGAATTTTTCCCATGGGGTTTATCATCAATTGCTGTCTTTCTGAGGGACTGTAGCAGCAGCAGCAGCACTAGTAGCAGGTTGACTTCAAGATAAAAAAGAGCGACTCCTATGATGTCCAGTAGCTATAGAAACACACTGGGATCTTCCTTTTTCCATCTCCTCCACCTGGCCTCTCACTGTGATTGCAACAAGGGATGATGATGAGTGTTGTTCTTCTGGTCTATTTGTGTTCCAGTTCCTGTTTAGTGCTACACGTGCAGAGACCAGATGGATTAGCAAGGCTTTATAGGACTGCTGATCTTTATCGCATTTTTGTGCATCAAAGAATGTCTCAAATGTGTCTTTGAATCAAGGGTCAAAGAGACTGGCCAGGATGTAATGGTCATCTATATGCATTTGTGAAAGGCACATGTCATTTCAGAAATGTGATCTTATCCTTTCTATGAGACAGAGAGCAGTGGTATCCTCCTTTTGCTCATACTGAGTTTTCTAATGAAGAAGTCACAGGTTAATGAGGGCAATGAGAGGAAGTACCTGGCTTAGACTTGCTGCTTCAGCACTAACCACTGCTGTGGCCTGCTCAAAGGGCTTCAGCACAGTGCAGAGCATCACCATCAGATACCACTGATTTGGGCTGATGTTTACTTCCCCTTTACCAATACCATGCTCTATCACATGCTGCTGGATAGCCCTTTGTTTTTCTAGCAACTGTTCCATCCTGTAATAGGTGAAATTCCATCTGGTTGCCACATCCTGTTTCAGGTTGTGAAGGGAAAGGTGGTTCTGCAACTGAGTGTTTTGTAATAACTTTCATGCTTTTACAGAATGGATAAAATGACCACAGACTTCTTTGGCTAACCTACACATGTGTGCACAGTGGTGCATTTCTCATCAAGGAATCCCTGAACTATCAGATTTATACAGTGAGCAAAACATGGAACATGTGTATAAGTAAGCCCCATCCCCAGCTGCCTTTACAATGTTCTTTGCATTATTTGACACTATAAAACCTGGGGCCAGATATTCTGAGCTTCACACCTGGCACAAAACGTTTGCACCACAACTTCTTTGAAATTGCACCAGGCCGCAATATTCAAAGGGTGAAATAGCACAGGCTCAAGGCCTTAGCACTGGCACTAAAAGATAATGTATGCAAGGTGAAAATCAAGGAGCAGGGGCATGTATACTGTTGCTAAGCTATATTCAAAGGACTAGCACCATGCAAGGCCACGTAGCGCCATCCATAGAGCGGCGCAAGTTACCACCTATAAAAAGCCTGTCTAAACACAGGGCAAATCATAGAGGGAGGCATGGACACACATCAGAAAGAAGACCAAAACCACATTCAAGGGCATTTAGGTGCTGTTCCTCATGCTTCACAGCCCACTGCTCAGCCCACAAGAGTGCAGTGGTGATGGTCTCACGGAACAGGGACAGTTCCAGCCGCACCTCCCTTCAGAATACATTTAGTTCCTGCTGAGCGGCTGACTGTGAGTCCATTGCAGTGCGGAGGAGCACTTGAGTACCCAAGTTGTCCTGCCATTCCTGTGGCTGAACACCTTGGACAGGTTGGGGGTTGGGGGCTGGGGTATGTGTGTGGGCTGTGTATTGTGGGCAACAGGGTCGGCAGACTGCTGGACCACAGTGCCCTTTGGCCTTCCATGATATCCCTGTGGAGGCAAGGGCATGGCAGCATGGCTCCCCACAGGTCACTGTTGTGTCAGTGGTACTGTCTGTTTGCTGGCTGCCTGCTGCCCATCCCCAGTGGCAGTGGCAGTGATGTTGGTGATGGTGGTTGTTGCAGTGCCGCTAGCTGATGCTGCTGCAGATGTACCAGTCCCAAACAGTACCGGTGATCCTGGCAGAACCAAGAGCATGGCCTGCGTAGCCAGTGATGTGTGTGTGGCAACACCCTGGCTGGTGCTGGCAGCCATGGAGAGGTCCTTAGGGCCAGTGGAGTATCCCGATGGTGAGCACACAAACCCAAAGTCTATGCCCTCAAAGAAATCCAGCCCTGGAACTTAGGTCTCTTCATCATCCACAACATCCTCATCCTCCTCATAGGCCATTGCTGCAGCAAACCCCCTGGAGGTATGCCTCATAGTTCTTGCCTCCTATCCACTATGCTCCTGCAGACCTGAACATGATGGTCTTGGCTGGCTGTCATCACCTCCCTCCACCTCATGGCCCACCACTGCTGGTCCAACTGGTTGAGCTGTGGAGCAAGAGAAACAGTCTGAATTCACTGTACACAGCATGGTGTGCCCACACCACTGCCACCACACATTTAGAATACCAGGGTGCCCCCAATATCACACAGTGCCGGCCACAACCAAGTGTGCCAAGCCCACCCACTGCCACATGCAAGGTGCCCAGGGAACCACAACCACCCCATGCAGCCCATGGTGCATCTGAACCCCTGTTCCCACTATGCAGAACACACACCCACAAGCACACCTGTTGGCTGCCACACTTTGGCTGCAGAACCTGTACCACTGACAGTGACTCATGTGGCATACAGTGACACAGCATGATGCATAAGCACACACACATGAGTCATGCATGTCACGTGGCACAGTCCACTTGCGCGTACATCGTGGCTTGCAACAATGGGCACATGCTGCATGCATGTCCATACACTGTGGCAATGGGCAATGGCACTCATGGCACCACCGGGCCAGCCACATGCACACAGCTGTGCACTGTAAGCACCAGCCATGTCCCAACACAGTTGTGGTACCAGCAGGACACCCAGTTGTCATCATGTGCAACACTAGCTGCATGGCCTGTGACTCACATGCTCTGTGCTGATCCTGTAGTTTCTTGCATCCACCACCCTCCACACACACCAGGGCCACCAGCCTGAGTGTGCATATGACGACATTCATGATTGGGTCCATCCTCCTCAACTCAGCCTGCATGGGACCACCGCCTGTCCCCATCAATGACCTCAGTCACTGTGCCTCTTCCTCCTTGGCATGCCTCAGCAGATTGTTCCACCACTTCCTGCAGTCATCCACACTCCATCCAGGGCCACCCACCGCATTGACTGCTGTGGTGATCTCTGCCCACATTAGGCAGACAGAGGTGTCTGTGTTCTTGTACCTCCACATCTGGGCCTGTCATTTCTTGTATGCAGTCACCAGGGCGTTCAGTTCCTCATCGGGAGAATGTCTATGCTTGGAGGCACACGTGTCCTTCATTCACACCTGTGAGGGGAGGAGGGGAACAGTGGTAAGTGTCTGGCAGAACCATGGAATATGTGTGTGTGTGTGTGTGTGTGCATGTGTCAGCATATGTGTGGCCCTCTTAAGTGTGTGTCCCACAATGTGTGTATGATTGCCAGCCATGGCACTGCTCAGTTGTTACAGTACCTGGCCAGCCCTGTGGTACCATGACACAGGATGCCAGAGGTCCACCACTACACTGGTGCACCAGGCATGGCCATGGCCCACAACTGACAATCAGTACCGTAGGATAACAGGATCATGTTATGGTTGTGGTGAATCCACACACATATCCACACACATACAGCAGCCGTGGCGTCACTGGTGTGGCTGTGTACCACTGGGGGCATGGCTCTGCCATGCACAATCGACCCTGTTAGGCTGTGTGAGTTGCATGCTGTGGACATTCAGGTGTTGGTAGGTGACCAATGCATAGGCTGCTGTGTGCAATGCATCCCAGTACAGCCCTTTCCAACTGTGGCATGGCCATCCATGCCATGACCCACCACTGTGGCCAGTCCCTGGGCCCAAAACTCACTGATAGGCATAGCATGCAGGCAGGGCCTGTTGCCACAGGACATATGGTTAACACACAGTCCACAAGCATGACAGCCATCACACAGTGCATGTGGATGCCTGTGCATTGGACCATGGCTTGCACGTGTCCTGGCATGTGTGTAGCCCCAGCCACAGAAATGTTGTACCCATGATGCACAGCAGCACTTCACAGTGCCTGTGGTGCAGGCATTGCTGTGTGAATGTGGTGCTCCCCCCAGTACTGTTACACTGTTACTGTGGTACTGCTGCCATGATTACTCCACTGTATGTGCAGTCACAGCCATATGCAGACAGGCCAGCTGACATGGGCCTGTGTCCCCGCTGCACTGGGGATGTGTGTTCCTATCTGCAGGCCCTGCAGCACTCAGGCCTGCAGTGTTTCAAGAGTTTGGCATCAGTTAGAGCACAGCCTGTCCCCACCAGCAATTCCCAGTACACTGATATGCACATGCGTGCACACTGTCTTGCCATATAGTACATGAATGTGAGTACAGTGTCCTACATACCTGGATTACACCTGCTATGCATTGCAGACCTACAGGTGGAGCCCTGTGAGGCCTTAAATAGCCCGGCTGGGCAATCCACATGCTAATGCATGCAGATGAGGCTATAATGAGGTACTCCATCAGAGGTTTTCCCCATGATTATCTAGTCAGGGTCATTTGCATACAGGCTTTGAATATGGCACATTTTAGCCCTGAGCTAAAGCACTAGCACCGTGCAAACTTTACAGCTGCTCTACAAGTGTAGCACCATGCATGTCCACATTGAGCCACCCTAACAGAGCATGTGTGTTGATGTAATGACATGTAGGGTCACACAGGGGTCGCGCACACTCAGTGGCACATTCATGAGCTTGCGTGGCACTAGTCCATTTTTGTGACACTCATATGAGTGTAGTGCGACACAAATGTGAGAGTCCTCCATTTCCTGTGCCACTGCGTGCATGCTGACAGGATGTAAGGGAGTTGGCAGTGCTACCAGGAACACCAGGGATGTCTGAAGGGGGAAACAAAGGGCTGTGGTGCAGGGGGACCACAGATGGGGTGAGGCTGAACTGGCCAACCTCATGCAGCTGGTGGTGCAGAGGGACCGCCTGTTTTTTGGGCAAGTCAGGGAGGGAGACAGGCCTAGGCTACAGGTCTGGGTCTCCATTGCCCACCACCTGTCTTAGAGGAGAGGTATATCAAGGAATGAGGAGCAGTGCAGGCACAGATATATAGACCTGCAGTGCTGGGAGAGGAAGCACCTGTACAGGTTCCAGAGGATTGTTTGGGAGGGGACTGTGCCTGCACCAGGTAAGTGTCTGACACTGTCACGGCAAAGCTGTTCACTTCAGTCTGCATGTGTGCATACTTGCACACACACCAGTGCATCCGCAGTATGTGGGTACATGTGTGTTGTGCTGCCACACACTCTCAAGGGTGGAGAACACACTCAGGCTAGCCTCTGTGTGTTGTACAGTGTGATCATTGCAGTGACTCTGTGGTGACATGTTGTCCATTTCTGGGGGGGGGATGCTGTCATGGTCTGTGCTGTGTGCACACACCACACAGCATGGCCTTCCATAGGCGCATGTGTCGCTAATGTGCATGGTGCATTCAGGCATCCCATGTGCCATGGGGGGGTGGGGCAGGGTGGCATTCCCAGCTGTCTCTGCCATGTGGTTTTCTGTGGGATGGTACTGTCCATGCTGTTGTGACAATTGTGTTCTCCCTTCCCTCTGCAGAGTGCAGCACAGACCAGAACAACCAGCCTGTCAGGAGGGGCCAGGACAGTGCCCGTAGGGGGACTGACACCAGCAAGGAGCAGCCGGATACCTCATGTGAGTACACCTACATGCCAGTGGCATGCTTTGCAGCTGCAGGGTGATGGGTCATGGTTATTGGTGGGGGGGATACCTATGGACCAATGTCTGCCACATACATGCATATGGTCATGGTGCAACACTTCTGTCTTGGTCATGGCATGGGTGGGGGGGGCAGTGATTCATCTGCACAGGCTGTGGGTGGCATAGCTGCTGATTTCTGTTGGCTTGTTCCTGACCTGTGTACCTTGTGCTGGTATTGTTGTGTAGCAGAAAGTCTGTACCCACATTTTCTGTGGTCAGCATGTCCCAACCATTGCATTCTATTACTGTGCTGTTGTGCTGTCGGATGGGGGGGGCCTTGGTTCTACGTTCTGGTAGCAACCACATTGGCCAGCCATGGTGCATGGTCCCAGACTTGAGGGTGTCATCATGGCTCTTCAGAGCTATCGTGTGTGTTTGGGGTGGCTGTGAGACCGTGTTGTGTTCCATAGTGGTTTATAGGCACAGTACTGGTGGCATGTGCGGTGTTGTATCTTAGTGTCCATGGCCATGCATTTTGAGGCATGCTGTCCTCTCACGGGGCTTCATCCTGGGGGGTTGCATTGCTCTACATTGCCAGGTCACCATCCTTACATGGTCATCTTTCCACCAATAGGTTCACAGAGGAACTTGCAATGGGCCACCAGGCCAGAAGAGGGCAAGGGCAGGAATGACCTACTCTGCAGGATTGTGCGACAGCAGCAGACAGTCATTGAGCAGCAAGCTATACTTATAGCCAAGACAAGATGAGTGGCACAGCTGCTTGAAGACTGACTGCCAGTGAGACTGACACCGCTAACCACTCCACAGCAATCCAGTCTTTAGTACCTCTTTCACTTCACTGACTGCCTTACCTGTTCCCCCACCCCCTTTCCTACTCACACTGTTGTATATAGTTGAATTTTTCTGATATTATATCTGCACTGGTTTATTTACTTCTGTTTTCCTGCCATTTGTTTTAGCACTGTTCTCCCTATCCTGCGTGTTGTCCGCCCCCATTTTGCAATGTGTACTTTCTCTGTTGTTGTTGTTGCAGTTTTATTACTAATATAGAATTCATCTTTTTGAATTCCTGTGTCCTGTGTGATTCTTGGGTGTTCCATTTTTTGGAGTGGTTGTTTGGGTATTTGGGTTCTTGGGTTCCTGTTGCTGCTGCAGGTGGTGTTTCATGGCAGTACCACAGTGGGTTACATGAACATTGTTGGTGTTCTCCTGTCTGCTATTGTTGTTGGTTCTGGGCTCCACAGCTCTGCATGTGCCCCTTGTGGCCATTTTATTCCAACGTGCACTGTCTTCCCATGGCTATTTGCACTGTTCTTGCAGCAATATTTAGTGCTGTCCTGTTTGATATATTCAGTGCTGTCTTATGTCTCGGGCTAATTTGCACTGCACTCACAGCCCTGTTTGCACTGCTTCCTTTGCATGCTGTATTCAGCAGGTTTAGCCCCGGGGCAATCCCTTTGAATATTGCGTCCTAATGGTGCTAGGCTAATTTAACACACTGTGCAGTGGTAATTTTGTCCTGGGGCAAAGCTTTGAAAATCTGGTCCCTGGTGTTAAAGTGTGTGGTGTCAGCCACTCATAAAACTTCTGTTGATGGAAGTGTAACAAGTTTTCTGCATGATGGTCATTATAAAAGCCAGCAATACACAAAGTTGCCTGCTAGCAGAAGTTGGGATCACCAGGGATTTTCAGCTGTTGCTGCTGTTGGCATTTAACTCAGAGCAGGAGGAGGAGGAGAAAGAAGAGGAGGGGACCGAAAAGGGGAAAATGACCCAATAGGCAGTCACTGCTATGTAATCAGTAGCCTGACCACTGGTCCACATATCAGTGGTTCCCTGACTAGCTAGCACTCTTATGCCTGGTGGCTTGAATTGTGATTCACAGATTGACTGGTTCATCTGTTCCATGCAATTCAGATCTGGGTAAACTAGTCAAACACAAAGTCCACTGATTTTAGTAGAAAGTTCATCACAGTCCACAAAAATTAAACATCCAAAGTTCTAGATGTTTGATTCTTGTGTAGAACTGTGCTTGCAGCACTAGTTTTAATGGCATCTTAATAACTCAGTAAAATCTTGCTGGCACTGTAGAAATAAGCATCTGAGTAAAATAAAAATGTTATTGGATTAGAATAATGATGTAGAGATGAGGGTCCCCTTGGTGCCTGCTTCATGAAGAAAATAGAATATACTAAAGCTCACACCCTGGTGAAGATCACGTGGGTGATCGAAGAGCTGGAGTTGTGTAGCTGTGGGTATTTCCCGGTGGTGGTATATGATATGTAATATGCTAAATATGATGCAATAATTGTGTTTTATTATTGATAACATTTTTTAAACTACAAGTATGTCTTGACCTGTGTTTCCATATGAGCAGCTTTTCTCTCTTTTAGTACTTCTGACTTGTAAAGGCTATAGTCCCTTTACTGCCTTGCACTGCTTGTGTGTAGTACACTGGCCCAGTCTGGTATCCTATCAGGATACGGAAGCTGAGGGTACTGACACTCACGGACCCAGCTTTGGTATCCCGAAATTATGGATGCCTGAAAGTGTTGCCCGACAGCAAAATTGTATTTTGCCCAGCGAAATGCTAGGTTATGACCACGGAACATGGTTCTGCCTGACGTAACCTTGTGAGGCGACAGAGTGAGGAACTGGTGGAGCTGCTCCATGGCATAGAGCACTAATGTTCCTGCAGCTTTCCCTGCAAGCTTTCTTGGTCAGGGGTCTGTTTCCAGTAGGGAAACCTTTTTCAAATATCCCCCGTCCCCGACATAACACAAGTTCCTCTGGGGATTCTGAAATTCGGTGTCCCGACCTCAGTGTAGTGTAGGTCAGGAGACCAAATTTCAGGATTCCATAATATATCATCATCTTTTGTTTTTGTCTCTCTCACCAGGTTTCTTGTCATCAGCAGTTCAGCTGGCAGCATCACTCAGGATCACAACCCACCCCCCCAAAGGTGACAACCTCTCTTCTGAGGCACCCCTCCTGTACTACAAGGCTGCCAGAAACTCCCCTTAAGGGGAAGCCTCTCAAGGTGGAAGACTAGGTTTGCTGGCCAAGACACCTAGCTTCACCCAAGCTCTTTCCTTCTAGGTTGCTTGAAAGGACAGAACAAAGAATCTTACCGGAGCAAGGGCAAGGATTAAGACTTTTTTTGGTTAGGCAGATTTACTGTGTGTTGTTACTTTTATTTTGTACTCACAGAGATTGTTACTGATTGTTGCTAATATTGTATTGCTTTAGTTTTCTCTGATTCAAATTGTTGTTGCTGGGTATACCTTCTGCTGCATTATTACAAGGTGTGCCTACAGGTGTGTGCTAACAGATTACTGCTGTAATCTTCTGATTCAAATTGTCTTTTGCAAGGTAGATTTTCTGTAACTGCTTTATTTTTCACTGTAGCAAAGTGTTTCTTACAGGGTATATCTTCTGTGAAATTATTACAGGTGGCACTTTACAGGTTTTACAGTTTTATCTACCATTAAGGATAAGCTTTCAGGGTTACTGCATTTGTTGCTGACTGATTGTTTCTGCTCTTATCTCCTTGTTTCTTTCGTCCGTGATTCTTCTTTTTTGGCAGGGGAAGGGCCCAGCCACCCACCCCCATCCCCAACCACCCCACACTACACTCCTTTTATAGGGTAGCGCAGTCGTGACATTTCCTGTGGCAAAGCAGGAAGGGGCAGATCAGTGGGGTATCCACACGGTGACCTCATTTACAGGGGCACTGATAATTTAACCTAACAAGTTATACAAAAACAAACAAAATACAAAATCAAACTTTTGATTTCATTTTCTTCCTTCTAATTACTCTGACCAGGTTATAAACCCTCAAATGATCTGGAATAGATATCATTAACTGCAGGTACTGCAGAACACTTTTCAGTAGGGCAGTTTTACAGGATTTAGGACACTGTCCTACATGTTGGTTCATTGGAGATCAGAGGGCTCAGCTCCAGGCAGCATGGCCAGAGATTGCGTGCCTCAAATTTCATATTCAAGATGAAATATATTATAAGAACCACCCTCCATTTCCCCAACATCCAACAGAAGCACCTCGACCGCAGAGGGTAGTTGGTCTGGGAGGTTGGCAGGTGGTTAGAAGGGGCAAATCGGGTGCCCCATCACTCGGTGCTCTCTAACATATTACCTCCACAAACCATATAAAAACTACAAACAGGTATCTGCCTCTATCTCTGAAATCAAACAAAGGGGCAGAGGACACTGCAGAGCAGGACACTGCAGCACAGGAGCTAGCACAACAAAACTCACCCAAAACAAGACCAAAACAAAAAAAGCAAAAAAAAAATCCAAAAAACTTCTGATCATAGGAGACTCCATGATTCGGGGAGTTGATACCTATCTCCAGCCGGTGTAATGGTCAGATGTCTCCCAGTTACATCAGCGTGGAGAGACACTGACTGCATTGCTAAAATTGTTCTGAAAGCAGGGGAAAACATTGATGTCCTGGTATACATAGGGACTAATGATCTCACCAGCCGGTCAGTTGTGGAGACCAAGGAACACCTGATTAGGCTTGGTGCAAACTATCATCCATTTCATCCGGCATCTCCTTCTATGAGATCCTGCCAGTCTGGGAGAGGGGGGCAGATGGATGGAAGGTCAGAGAAGGGGAGATAGGGGAGCTAAACATGTGGCTCAAGGGGTGGTGCCAGGAAAAGGACACAGATTTGTAGGGAACTGGCAACTATTTTGGGAGCGAAAGTTCATTAAATTTGATGGACTGCATCTGACTAAGGAGGGAGTCAGTGCATTGGGGCAGAAGTTTGATGTCTTTGCAGAATATTTAAACTAGCAAATGGGGAGAGGGGTGCAGCACCCCATGCGTCAAATGGGAAGACACCCCAACCCCGTCAGCTAGTGGTCAAACAAGAGTTCAGCATGTTTGCAGTTCATTTGCATCACCAGGTAAGGAAAAAGGTCCAGCTCCCCATACGACACACAGGGGAAATGCCAGACCTCATCCAACAACTAACACACCGAAATTTGGCCAATGGAAAATCATGTACACAAATGATCGCAGTCTGGGAAACAAGATCCCAGACCTGCAGACAATAATGACTGAGGCTAAACTGGACATGATAGCAATTAGCGAGACGTGGTTTACCAGTAACCACACTTGGGAGACTTCAGTACCTGGCTATGTACTGTTCAGAAGAGACCGAGGTGCAAAAAGGGGGGGGGGTGGAGTGGCCCTGTATGTCAATGAAAATATCAAAGCTACAGAAATTCAGAATACACATAAGGAGTGAGAAGAACTGTGGGTCACCCTGGAAACAGGAAATAGGACAGCCATAAGAACTGGGGTTGTCTACAGGCCCCCAGACCAGGGGGAGGATATAGACACATTATTGTTAGAAGATATACAAAACATAACAGCTAAAGGGGGAGGTTCTGATAGTGGGAGACTTCAAAATGCCAGAAACAGATTGGTCAATACCAGCAGGAACATCTGCCAGAACTAGACACATGGTGGATTTCCTGCAGGGGGAAGGCCTCAAACAACTTGTACAACAACCCACAAGGGACAGGGCTATCCTAGATCTAGTACTGACTAACAGTATTCCAGGTAGAAGGTCACCTAGAGGCCAGTGACCATCACATGGTATGGTTCAATTTGGCCACTACAACTAAATCATCCCATTCCAAGGCATAACTATGGGATTTCAGAGGAGCTGACTTTGATAAGATGGCCAACAGAGTTAAGCTAGCCCTGACAAAAATAAATACAGGTGAGGGGGGTACAGGCAAAGTGGGCAAGCATTAAGGATGCAATACTTGAAGCAACATCCCATTGTGTTAGAGAGAAAAGGAAGTGCAAAAGAAGAAGGAAACCACTTTGGTTGTCAAAAACAGTAGCAGAAAAGGTCAGAGCCAAAAGGCTGGCCTTCAGGAAATATAAGGGAACATAGTGGGATGAAGATAGGGAGACATACCAAACTTCCCTATGGGAAGTAGGGAAGGCATTAAGGCAGGCAAAGGCCCAAACCAAGGAAACACTAGCACAGACAGTAAAAGAAGGTGACAAGACTTTCTATAGATACATTAGTGAAAGGAGAAAATCCAGAGGAGGTATTGCTAAGATCAAAGGAGAGAAGGGTGTGTGTGAGGAGGAGGACCATGTAAAAGCATCTATCCTAAATAGATACTTCTGCTCAGTATTTACTGAAGACAAGGTAGGGCAGTGCCCACAGCTCAGCACCATGGACACAGGGGGGAGGGAGGTGACCACTAGTCCCTTCACAAAAGAAAGGGTCCTACAAGAGCTTGATAGGCTCAGGGCGGACAAGGCAATGGGACCTGATAGCATACATCCCAGGATACTAAAGAAGCTAAGGGTTGAACCAATAGAGCCATTATCACAACTGTTTAGTGAGTCTCTGAGCACAGGAGAGGTCCCAGAAGACTGGAGAAGGGCTCATGTGATCCCGCTCCACAAGAGTGGTAGCAGGGAGGAGGCAAGGAACTACAGACCAGTCAGTCTTACCTCAGTAGTAGGCAAGATTATGGAGGCACTCCTTAAGGAAAGGATAGTGCAACACCTGGAATCCATAGAAGCATAGGATCCAAGACAGCATGGGTTTACAAAAGGAAGGTCCTGTCAAACTAATCTCATAGATTTCTTTGCTTGGGTAACCAGAGTGGTGGACCAAGGGGGAGCAGTTGATGTTGCCTACCTTGACTTCAACAAAGCTTTCAATACTGTTCCACATAAAAGATTGATTATTAAGTTGGGTAGGCTTGGGGTGGGTCAGAAGTTGGTCAACTGGGTGGCAAACTGGTTGACAGGCAGAAAACAGAGAGTGGTGGTAAATGGTATACAGTCTGAAGAGATGCAAGTCACAAGTGGGGTACCTCAGGGATCAGTCCTGGGGCCAGTCCTCTTCAATATCTTCATTAGTGACATTGCAGATGGACTGGAGGGTAAGGTTTGTCTGTTTGCAGATGACTCCAAAATCTGCAACAGAGTAGATGATCCAGTTTGGGATGGCAGAATGAGAAGAGATCTGGATAAACTAGCAAAATGGTTGGAAAAGTGGCAACTGGGGTTTAATGCAAAGAATTGCAAGATCATGCACACAGGGAAGAGAAACCCTGAAGCCACTTATAGGCTGGGAGGGGAGTTGCTGGCAGTCACAAGGGAAGAAAGAGACTTGGGCATCATCATCACCGATGACCTGAAATTTATCCAAGCAGACCACTAAAGCAGTAGGTAAGGCTAGGGGGGATGTTAGGGTGTATTAATAGGGGTATCACAAGTCAGAAGAGGGAGGTAATAATCCCTCTTTACAAGACACTGGTTAGGCCCCATCTGGAGCACTGCATGCAGTACTGGAGCCCACACCTTTACAAGGGATATTAACCAAATTGAGGCATTCCAGAGAAGTGCAACTAAAATGGTGCAGGGACTGTATCAGAAAAACATATGAGGACACATTAACAGAGCTCAATATGTATATCCTAGAGCAAAGGAGGGAGAGAGGTGATATGATCGAAACATTCAAACACCTTAAAGGCATTAACAAGGTGAAAGAGCCCAACATGTTTCAATATAAGAAAAATAGCAGGACAAGAGGACACAGATGACGTTAGAGGGAGGCCGATTAAGGGGTAATGTGAGGAAGTTATTTTTCACAGAAAGGGTAGTGGATGCATGGAATGGCCTACCTCTGAAAGTGGTGGATATGAATACAGTGCAGGGCTTCAAACAGGCATGGAATAGGCATAAGGGAGCAATACCGATGAGTATGAATAAATAAGCCACTGATAGAGCAAAAGCCAATGGCACATTTATAAGGTAGAAAAAGAAATGGGCAGACTGGATGGACCTTGCGGTCCTTATCTGCCGTCAACTTCTATGTTTGTATGTTTCTATGGTTCCCTTACCATCTTGATGTGTCAATGCACATGATCCCCAGAATTAAGAGTGATCTACATTTAATGACCCCATTTCCCTTCCCTGGGATCTTTTCTGTTGTCTTGGACCTCTCACTGGAGGCTACCAGGTGACTGGGTATCAAGGTGATCTGGCCTTAAATTTTAGATCCACTGACAGCTGTGAGGTGTGCTGTCCTTGCAACCTCAGGGCAGAGTGTGACCTTGAGGGCAGCCTGCTTCCTCCTTTCTATCACTAAACTCTGCCTGCTGGACTATCTAAATCCCTGTCACAAGAATAGAATAAGCTCTGGCTTTCTGGGAAATAACCCTATACCCCACAGTGGAAGGAGGAGGTTGTTAAATAAATAATAGAAAAAAAGAAATAGTTACAACTGTAACACTGATTTGAAAATCTAAATTGAAATGTTTTAAAGGATCCTGGTTTTACTGTGAGCCTGATTTTTATTTGGAATTACATTTGAGTCTGCAGCAACTCTAAAATGAAGAGTACTTTCAAGAATTTGATCTCAAGGCAATGGGGAAGTTTGACCTGAGTATGAATTTGTTTTATACTAGGGAGCAACACCAATCTTCTGAAGTAGGTTTAATGACAAGGTGTAAATGTGTAAAATCTCCAACACAACAGTGTTTTTCAGTTTCCGAGTTTGTAAGGCCTGACCCAGATAGAACTGCAATGTTTAAACTGGTTCAATATCATGTGGTCCACAATTAATGCACGTTTTCTATGATGAATATTCTTCTAGCCGTTGTAGTAAAATATATTCTGGCTAATTCAAATGCAATGCTGTCTCCTGGGCAAGCTGGTAGAGGTCTTGGAGGTTATTTGTTTTACTATGCACTCTAGCTACAGTAGCACATCTGGGTATTTCCAGGAGAAACTTGTGCCTTTAGCTGGTAAAAAACTGCGACTCATGTTTCTATCTGACTCAGACTCAGACCATAGGTATTGGGGTAAAAGTCCCTGCAGCATTGCACCTGACTGGTCATCCATCAAGCAACTACAATCTGGCCAAAGTTTGCTCCCAAAATGCGATGACCTATGCTGCTGATCTCCGATAAACAACACTTATGTTCTAGCAACGCGACTGAAACCAAGTTACACAAGAAAATCTCAGGGCAATATCTCCAAGAAGAATTATTCCTTGAAAGGTGGCAGCGTCATGCTTTGCATGAGGAACACATTAAAATGTACTTTATTGGAGTCCAACTTGCATGTGTAGTTGATAAATTACTGTATATGCAAATGTACCGTAGAAGTCAAGCTTGCAAATCATAAACCTCCCCCCATTAAAGTATGCACTTTAGAAGGATTACATAAAGAATGTTGTAACCTACACTGGATGATGAATTCTTTTTCTGCAGTAACTGTGGGACCAGAATCATTTTTTGTGTGGCTAATATTGATGATAAAAATCTCTTTCTGTGACCAGAACTAGACACAAACTTAGGCTTTATAGCTACCAATATGGTAAACCTTAACCCCACTATTAAATGAACATTACATACAAAATCAAAGTCAGTCTTCCTGGCTGGCCATTTTAGCACCAAAAACTAGACTTGAAGTACTGTATAGATGAGTAGTTGCAGTAATGTTTTTAGGAAAGTCTCCTGGAATGTTGACAAATCACCTGATGCCACTATCCCATCACTGTTCAGGAGTACTACTGCACAAACTCATAGAGGCATTTGATAAAAATGCTGCGTTTGTAATTTTAGGAGACTTGTGCATAAATCAGTTTTGATTAAAAAAATGCTATCATTTAAGGTGATTCAGCTAATATTGCAGTTGCAACCTGCCATGGTACATACAGTTTCTGTTTAGCACTGCTTTTTGGTTTAATGTTAACATGTAAACCAGATAACCTTTCTTCAGACATCCTTTCTGATGGAGACCATTCTATTATTTGCCACAAAAGGAATGAAGGTTTCTCATACTAAAACACCATCATACTGTGCTTTCTCTTGCTATAGTGTACTTCACAAACACGTTGGCTTTGGAAGATTTTTATAATGTGCTGACAAAATGTAACTGACAAGCTAAGGAGTTAATTCCAGATTACCAGAAATCGGGACTTTAAAAACTTTGATATTTATTTGTTTAGATATTTAATATTTGTTAACCAGGTAGGTACACTAGACAAATAAATGCATTTTACAGGCACAGATCAAATATAAACATGCTGCACATAAGAAGGGGAGAGCAATGGGACTTATACTGTACAATGTAGATAAGAGTCAAACCTTGCAGATTAAGTAGGATTTCAAGGCTACCTCAATGCACACCCCCTACTTGCAGCACAAGTTTTGCACAACTGTGCTACTTGCTACAGAAAGTAAAAACATGCAAATCACGGATCTGGTATTTAGCTGCAAGTGCTACAATCTGTGCAAATACAATGACACACAAGTAAAAACAAGCATTTGTCAATGCCGAATGTTGATTGCGTTGGTCCGTTAAGCTCGCTCAGTGGCCCTCTGTCAGTCTCTCATGTTTCTCCCGGTGCTGCAGGCTGCTGTTTTGTACTGGGCTCCTGCCTGTGGTGGCACCCTTTTCTGTCCACAAAGAAATCTGCAGCTATCCCGACAGAGCTCCGTTGAGGTGAGTCACTGCCCCCTCTCTGACTCACTCATTCTGTTTCTCCTGGTGCTGCAGGATGACCTTTGGTATTGGGCTCATGCCTTTGTTGGTGGCTTTTTCTGCCCACAAAGAAATCTGCAGTATTCCCGACACAGATCCGTTGAGCTTGGTCACTTCCCCCCTCTGTCACTGGCTGGTTCCGTGTCTGCCAGCGCTGCAGGCTGGCCTTTTGTACAGGGCTGCTGCCTGCATTGCCATCTTTTTCTGCCCACAAAGAAATCCGCAGTAGTCACGATAGAGCTCCGTTGAGCTGACTCAATCCCCCTGTCTCACTCGCTCATTCTCTTTCTCCCACTGCTGCAGGCTGCCCTTTTGTACTGGGCCCCTAGGTGAATTGCTGCCTTTTCTGCCCACAAAGAAATCTGCAGCAATCCCAACAGAGCTTTGTTGAGCTCACTCACTCCCCCTCCCTCACTTGCTCATTCTGTGTCTCCCGCTGCTGCAGGCTGCCCTTTTGTACTGGGATCCTGCCTGCATTAGTGGCTTTTTCTGCCCACAAAGGAATCTGCATCAGTCCCAACACAGCTCTGTTGAGCTCGCTCACTCCCCCTCTCTCACTTACTCATTCCATTTCTGCTGGTGCTGCTGGCTGGCCTTTTGTACTTGGCTCCTGCCTGTGTTGCCACCTTCTTCTGCCCACAAAGAGATCTGCAGCAGTCACAATAGAGCTCCGTTGAGCTCTCTCACTCACTCCCCCTCTTTCACTCATTCGTTCTGTTTCTCTCACTGCTGCAGGCTGCCTTTTTGTACTGGGCTTCTGCCTGCATTGGCACCTTTTTTGCCCACAAAGAGATCCGCAACTGTTCTGACAGAGCTCCATTGAGGTCGCTCACTCCACCGGTCTTACTCACTCATTCTGTTTCTCCTTGCACTGCAGGCTACTGTTTTCTGCTTGGCTCCTGCCTCTGTTGGCGCCTTTTTCTTCCCACAAAGAAATCTGCAGCAGTCCCAACAAAACTCCATTGAGCTTGCTCACTCCTCCTCTCTCACTCACTTGTTCTGTTTATGCCAGGGCTGCACACTGCCCTTTTGTACTGGGCTCCTGCCTGCATTGCCACCTTCTTCTGCCCACAAAGAAATCTGCAGCAGTCACGATAGAGCTCCGCTGAGTTCGCTCACTCACTCCCCCTCTATCACTCGTTTGTTCTGTTTCTCCCGCCGCTGTAGGCTGCCCATTCGTACTGGGCCCCTGCATGCATTGCTGCCTTTTTCTACCCATAACTAAATCCACAGCAGTCCCAACAGAGCTCTGGTGAGCTCACTCACTACCCCTCCCTCACTTGCTCGTTCTGTGTCTCCCATTGCTGCAGGCTGCCCTTTTGTACTGGGTTCCTGCCTGCGTTGGTGGCTTTTTCTGCCCACAAAGAGATCTGCATCAGTCCTGACACAGTTCCGTTGTGGTCACTCACGCCCCCTCTGTCACTCGCTCGTTCCATTTCTGACGCGCTGCAGGCTGGCCTTTTGTACTGGGCTCCTGCATGGGTTGCCGCCTTTTCCTGCCCACAAAGAAATCCACAGCAGTCATGATAGACGTCCGTTGAGTTCGCTCACTCCCCCTCCCCCCTCTCTCACTCGCTCATTCGGTTTCTGCCAGCGCTGCAGGCTGGCCTTTTGTACTGGGCTCCTGCCTGCGTTGCCACTTTCTTCTGCCCACAAAGAATAATGCAGCAGTCACGATAGAGCTCCGCTGAGTTCGCTCACTCACTCCCCCTCTCTCACTCGTTCATTCTGTTTCTCCTGCCACTGCAGGTTGCCCAATTGTACTGGGCCCCTGCATGCATTGCTGCCTTTTTCTGCCCACAAAGAAATCTGCAGCAGTCCCAACAGAGCTCTGGTGAGCTCACTCACTCCTCCTCCCTCACTCACTTGTTCTGTGTCTCCCGGCGCTGCAGACTGCCCTTTTGTACTGGGTTCCTGCCTGCATTGGTGGCTTTTTCTGCCCACAAAGAGATCTGCAGCAGTCCTGACACAGTTCCGTTGAGGCTGTTCACTCCCCTTCTGTCACTCGCTCATTCGTTTCTGCCGGCGCTGCTGGCTGGCCTTTTGTACTGGGCTCCTGCCTGGGTTGCTGCCTTTTCCTGCCTACAAAAAAATCTGCAGCAGTCACGATAGACCTCTATTGAGTTTGCTCACTCCCTCTCTCTCACTCGCTCATTCTGTTTCTGCCGGTGCTGCAGGCTGGCCTGTTGTACTGGGCTCATGCCTGCATTGCCGTTTTTTTCTGCCCACAAAGAAATCCACAGCAGTTATGATAGAGCTCCATTGAAGTTGCTCACTCCCCCTCTCTCACCCACTCAGTCCATTTCTGATGGTGCTGCAGGCTGGCATTTTGTACTGGGCTCCTGCCTGCATTGCTGCCATTTCCTGCCCACAAACAAATTTGCAGCAGTCATGATACAGCTCAGTTGAGCATGCTCACTCCCCCTCTCTCACTTGCTTGTTGCATTTTTCCCAGCGCTGCAGGCTGCCCTTTTGTACTGGGCTCCTGCCTCAGTTGGCACCTTTTTCTGCCCACAAATAAATCCACCGCTGTCCCGAGAAAGCTCCATTGAGGTCACTCACTCCCCTGTCTTACGCATTCATTCTGTTTCTCCTGGCGCTGTAAGCTGTCCTTTTGTACTGGACTTCTGCCTCTGTTGGCACCTTTTTCTGCCCACAAAGAAATCTTCAGCAGTCCTGACAGAGTTCCGCTGACCTCACTCACTCCAACTGTGTCATTCGCTCATTCCGTTTCTGCCAGAACTGCAAGCTGCCCTTTTTGTACGGGGCTCCTGCATGCGTTGCCGCCCTTTTCTGCCTACAAAGAAATCTGCAGCAGTCATGATAGAGCTCCATTGAGCTCGCTCACTCCCTCCCTCTCTCTCTCTCTCTCAGTCACTCATTCTGTTTCTTCCGCCGCTGCAGGCTGCCCTTTTGTACTGGGCCGCTGCATGCTTTGCTGCCTTTTTCTGCCCACAAAGAAAACTGCAGCAGTCCCAACAGAGCTCTGTTGTGCTCACTCATGCCCCCTCCCTCACTCGCTCATTCTGTGTCTCTCGGTGCTGCAGGCTGCCCTTTTATACTGGGCTCCTGCCTGCATTGGCACCTTTTCCTGCCCACAAAGAAATCCACAGCAGTCCTGACAGAGCTCAGTTAAGCTCAGTCACTCCCCTCTCTCTCACTCACTTGATACTAATCTGTCCCAAACACTGATTTCCAACAGCGACTGCGGTATTCTGTGCCAGAAGAGCGAAAACACATTTTAGCCAGGATGTAAAAAATGACAGCTGTACTGTTCATAAGGAGGTGTGGAAAAAATGCCAGTGTTGAAAATGTTGAGTGAAAATATTACTAATTTGTGAAGTTACAAGGGTGTATGGAAACTGCACAATGCATGCTCATAACACAGTCATGTTAATGGAGTTTCATACCAAAATTTTCAACATAGACATTTTACAACCTCTGCTCATGAACAGTGTCAGTATGATTTTCTTAATGTGTACCGAACACTGATTTCCCACAGCAACCAGCTATTGTGTGTCGGAAGACCGAAAACACGTTTCAGCTAGGGTTTGAAAAATGACAGCTACACTCTTCATAAGGAGATGTGGAAAAATGGCAATGTTGAAAATCTGGAGTAAAAATATTATAAATTCGAGAACTTATGAGCGTGCATGCAAACTGCACAACACTCACTCGTAACACAGTCATTTTATGGATTATCGGCACCAAATTTTCAACATAGGCATTTTAGGACCTCTGCTCATGAACAGTATCACTGTCATTTTTGTAATCTGTCCTGAACACTGATTTCTCACAGCGATCGTGCTATTCTGTGCCGGACCAAAGCACATCTTCTTGACCTGGAAGGACACTACTTCTTTATTCAGCTGTGAGCTGTGTGGGAAATTCTATATTGCACTTGATATCTGCAACAACATGCACTTTTGCTCAATTCTGTAGGAGGTGAAACTAACTACCCTTGGTAATTGCTTTTTATTTACATACTTATTTAGTGTTTAACCATGAAGGGACTTGCAAACTCTGTTTATCTTGTGAGTAACTTCAGAAGGATTTAAATACTGCATTTGGGTAGACCCGTGGAGGCAGCTAGATTGTCTACTAGGATTTTCTGACAGTTAAACTATTTTTAAATAAATTACAGGTGGCTGAGGAGTTGAATAAGGAGCTTGCAAACGTTGCTTATCTTGGAAGTAACTTCACAAGGGTTTGAATACTGCATTTTGGTTGTCCCTTGGGGGTAGCTGGATTGACTACTAGGATTTTGGGATAGAAACTATTTTTAAATAATTTACTGGTGCGTAGGATTTTGTTATAGTTAAACTATTTTTAAATAAGTTACTGGAGGTTAGCTGAATTACTATAAAGGGCAGTACTCACCAGGGTGGTGAAGCAGTGGTGTATTTGATTGTTTCTAACAGTCATCTGTAGTTGTGGACTACCCACTCCTCTCCACACACCTCACACCCCCAGGTGTGGCATTTCCTTTATAGACAAAGTTCTGACATTACTTCCTCAACAGGTCTTGAGGCAGAACTGTCATTCTTAATAACCCATCACAGTGCATAAAGGCTAAGTACACACCACCCAAAAAAAAAATTATATATATTACATATTGTGTATTATAAGGGAGAGGGAAATGTGGGGAGTGGTGCATTGCACTGGCTGTGGGGCAGCAGTTTTCCGGGAGACATTCTGGAAACAGCACTGCTGTCCTATTTTCAGGCAACTGTCAGCTCTAAGGGAGGAGACTGCCCACCTCCAGGTTGAACTGGCAAGGACTAAGAAGGCCTCCCCTACCCAAAGAGCACCACTGCCACAACCACTGCCTCAGAGGTTGCCAAGTGTGAAGAGCAGTTGGACTACAGTGGGTTCTGGGAGGGTGCGGGTGGTGGAACAGAGGTGAAGCCCCCTAGTTGTACCTCTACACAAATCATATGCCAGTCTGGCAGAGCAAGGTTCCTCTATGATGGCACACTCAGTGGAGACCAAGAAGAATGCTGAGGACATCCACAAGGGAGACCCACAAAAGGGTGGCAAGGGACACCACAGGGGAAGGAAACAGCTTCTGATAGGGGACACAATTGTTAGGGGGGTAGAACTAGGGAAGGGAGAGGAGAGGGAATTAAGGTGCCTGCCTGGTGCCATGGCTTGAAGGGACAAGAAGCGAATCTTCAGGATTGCAGAAGCAGCATCACAGGAGAGGGAACTAGATGTCATTGTCCACCTTGGGACAAATGACCTAGCTAGGCATGGAATCTGTGCAGTGCAGGATGAATTTGTGGAGTTGGGGAGGGGCCACAGACAGGTCACAAGCATGGTTACCTTCTCAGAGGTGCTGCCAGTCCATGGCAGGGGTGAGGCTAGGGTACTGCACACCATGCAGTTTAATAAATGGTTGCAAAACTGGTGCAGAGCACAGGGCTTTGGCTTCACTGGGGACTGGGGGGTACACCTGGAGAGATGAAGGTCTATACTGGCACGATGGTCTGCATCTGTCCGCGAAGGAAAACAAGCTCCTAAGTGACAGGTTTAAATGGTTCCTCGGTAAGCTTTTAAACTAGCCAAGGGGGGAGGTGCTGATAAGAGGCTGGAAATTTCAAGCATCCCCCCACAAAAAATGGCAGGTAGTAAGGTAAACACTGAGGTACAGAGCTCAACAGAGGGCAGGATGGGGTAAATGGAAAAATAGACAAGGGCAATAAGAGCAGGGATGGGGGAAAAAAGGATAAAGCCAAAATTAAATGAAGGGCAATGAGTACCAATGCCCATAGTCTGGGAAACAAGCTTCCCGAACTAGTAGCCCTGATGGAAGATGAACAATTGGATGTTGTGGAAGTCACAGAAACATGGTACATGGAGAACCATGACTAGGATGTCAACATACCAGGGTACACAGTCTACAGAAGGGACAGGGAGGGTAAAAGAGGAGGTGGAGTAGCTCTATACATACGGGAAGGAATCAAAGCTACAGAACTAAAAAGTAAAGGGGGAGGACAAGAGGCACTCTGGGTCACCTTGGAGACAGGGAATGGCATCACAGTCTGCACATGGGTTGTATACAGACCCCCGTCTCAAGGGGAGGAAACGGACAAGAAAATGATAGAGGACATTCTCAAAATGGCTGAAAAAGGGGAGATACTGTTGATGGGGGACCTGAATATGCCAGATGTTAACTGGATGGCATGTACTGCAGCCACATCAAAGAGCAGGATCAATCTCGATGCCCTGCAGGGGGCAGATCTTAGACAGCTAGTGTTGGAACCCACTCGGGAGGGAGCAATACTAGACCTGGTACTCTCAAATGGAGACAGGATCACAAATTTAGAAGTCAGTAGACATCTGGGAACAAGTGACCACTGCACAGTGTGCTTCACAATAAGCACAACCATGGAGACAAGCCATACAAATACAAGCATACTTGACTTTAGAAGGGCTGACTTTGGCAAAATGGGTGAATACCTGAGGAATGCACTAGCAAATGGCCAAAAAGGAGAAGTGGAGGAACAATTGAGAAAAATCAAAACTGCTATCATAGAGGCAACAAGCCTTTGTGTGACACAAATAAAGAAAATGAAGCAGAGTAAAAAAACACTATGGTTCTCAAAAGAGGTGACAGGGAAGGTTAAGGGGAAAAAGGCTGCATTCAAAAAGTGTAAGGAATCACAGAAGGAGCACGACAGGGAACTGTATCAATCAAAGCAGAAAGAAACAGGGAAGGCAGTCAGAATAGCAAAGGCCCAAACCGAGGAAAAAATAGCCAACTCAGTTAAGAAGGGGGATAAAACCTTTTATAGGTACCTTAGGGAGCATAGAAAGGTTAAGGGAGGAATAGTGAAGATTAATGAAGGAGAGGGGAGGTGGGCAGAGGGAGACAGTGAAAAGGCAGAGATACTGAATGAATACTTTTGCTCAGTATTCACAAAAGAAGATGAGGAGGAGTTACCTAAACCAGACAATAGAAGCAGTCTGGGTAGGGGGGTTGACACCAGTCCATTTGCAGAAGAAAGGGTCCTGAAAGAACTCCTAAAACTCAAGGTTGACAAAGCAATGGGGCCTGATGGGATTCACCCCAGAATCCTAAAAGAACTAAGGGAGGACCTAGTGACACCACTGACCACACTTTTTAACAAATCATGGGAGGATGGGGTGGTACCTGAGGACTGGAAGAGGGAAGATGTGATTCCCCTTCACAAAAGTGGGAGCAAGGCAGAAGCAGGAAACTATAGACATGTAAGTTTGACCTCAGTGGTAGGGAAAATGATGGAATTACTTCTGAAAGAAATAATTGTTGAGTAACTACAGGCCAGCGGGGCACAGGACCTAAAGCAGCATGGATTTACAGCAGGAAGATCAAGTCAGATGAATATAATTGATTTCTTTGACTGGGTGACCAAAGTAATAGACCAGGGAGGGGCTGTGGATATGGCCTACCTAGACTTTAGCAAGGCATGTGACACAGTCCCGCACAAAAGACTAATAATCAAGTTAGCCAGCCTGGGAGTGGATTCCAGGGTGGTAGCCTGGGTAACAAACTGGCTGCACAACAGGACACAGAAGGTAATAGTGAATGGAACACATTCTGAAGAAAGGGGGGTTACTAGTGGAGTACCTCAGGGCTCAGTACTGGGTCCAGTCCTCTTTAACATCTTTACAGGTAACATTGCAAAGGGTCTGGAGGGAAAAGTATGCCTCTTTGCAGATGACACAAAGATCTGTAACAGACTTGATACACAAGGAGGGGTAGAAAGGATGAGAAGGGACTTGGCAAGGTTGGAGGAATGGTCAGACATATGGCAACTTAGATTCAATACAAAGAAGTGAAAAGTAATGCACCTGGGAAACAAAAACCCAGGAGAAGAGTACACAATAGCAGGGGCGGTACTAACAAAAATAAAAATGGAAAGGGATTTGGGGGTAGTCATATCAGATGACCTAAAGGTGGGTAAGCAATGTGAGAAGTCAGTAAGGAGAGCCGGGGATACTGGGATGCATAGGAAGGGGCATCACAAGTTGAAAAAGGGAAGTGGTTATCCCTCTGTACAGACAGTTGGTGAGACCCCATCTGGAATACTGTGTGCAGTTTTGGAAACCCCATCTATGCAAGGACATAGACAGGATGGAAGCAGTCCAGAGGAGGAAAACTAAAATGGTGCAGGGTCTGCATCAGAAAACATATGAAGAGAGACTGAGAGAGCTTAATGTATATACCCTTGATGAAAGGAGGGACAGGGGGGACATGATAGAAACTTTCAAGTACCTCAAGGGAATCAACAAAGTCCAGGAGTGTAGCATCTTTCAGAAAAAGAGATGTGTAAGAACAAGGGGGCACCATTTAAAGATAGAGGGGGGATGGCTCAAGGGTAATGTGAGGAATTTTTTTTCATGGAGAGAGTGGTGGATGCATGGAACCACCTTCCTGGGAGGTTATTGGGTCTAAAACAGTGGGGGAATTCAAACATGCATGGGACAGACATAAGGCAATTTTAGTTGGGGGTTGCAGGAAGTAGACTGTTGGTTAACTAGAATCTGCAGCTTATCCAATAGGAAGGGAAATGGGCAGACTGGGTGGGCCAAGTGGTCCTTATCAGCCATCAAAGTCTTTGTTTCTATGTAAGTGTGAAAACACATTTCAGCCAGGATGTGAAAAATGACAGCTGTACTGTTCACAAGGAGGTGTGGAAAAATGCCAGTGTTGAAAATGTGACGTGAAAATATTGCAGATTCGCAAAGTTATGAGCGTGCGTAGCAGCTGCGTAATGCACGCTCGTAAAACAGTAATTTTTTTTTTCCACCATATTTGCAACATAGACTTTTTGAGAGCCCAGCTCATGAACGCTGGCACTGCCATTTCATTAATTGGTCCCAAAAGATGATTCCGCGCAGTGACTGCGAAATCACCTTTCAGGGTCGATTAACACCATGACAGTTGCAGAATTCATGAGGAGGGGTCCCAAAAAACCCATATTGAAAATTTGGTGCCAAAATTCCAAAAAATGACTGAGATATGCATCAAAGTTGAAAAACCCCTATTTATTCCATTATACAGCTTACCGGCATTTTTTCAGTTCGCGGTCGGCTTTGAAGAGTGCAGACATGTTCCTGGTCCACCGAAGATTGTCGCACCAACTCCCGAGGTGAGTATGGAGTGAGTGGGGTGTGGGGAGGCAGGGTGCGCAGTGGGTGGGTGTGGGTTGTGGGAGGGGGGCTGGGAGATGGCGAGGGACCTTTTTTTTTTACAGGCAAGAATAAAAACAATTGCTGGACTTTTTTTTCTTTCAGGACCATTTGGCATGCTGGGGTGGGCTCCCAGCGTGCTAACACAGTATGTTTTGTGGGGGGCAGCTGTAGCCGATGGAAGACTAGGCACTGCCATTGGCATAAAAGGTGGGGCGCAAGAGCCGAGGGGGTTTGGGCACCCCCTTGACACAAGTCTACTGGGTGTTTGGGAGGGGATTATGCCGATGGGGAGTGGGCTCCTCCATTGGCAAATGAACCTTTAGGGGGGATTATGCTGATGGGGATTGGGCTCCCCCATCAGCAAATACTTTGTCCAGGGCATAATGCCAATGGGAAGTGGACTCCCCCGTCCGCAAATGAAACTTTTTTTGGGGGGGGAATAATGCCGAGGGGGATTGGGCACCCTCTCAGTACAGAAAGAAATGGGGGGGGACATGCCGATGGGGACTGGGCTCCCATCAGCAAGTTAGATGGGGAATTCAAGGACAGTTCTGCAATGAGGGGTCACTTCCTCATTGCAGCAGATGATGCTGCAATGATGAGGAGGCCCCTGGTTGCAGCAGCTAAAACCTTAGAAGGTTGTGGCACACTGACTGAACTAGTGTCAGCAGTGGCATGCCACACCATCGGGGACAGTGGGCCAAGCCTTTAAATGCTGTGGGGGCATTGGCCACAACAGTGCCATGCCTCCACCACCTGCTTCTTGCAAAAGCTGCCGCAATATGTTTCTTGCGCTTGCACATAATCAACATAAAAAAATGACATGCATCAAGAAAATGACACGTCAAAAAATGACACGCTTGTCATTTCTTTTGTAAATAGAAGTCAGATCTATTGGTGCTTTTATTTGGATGCAGATGCAGCCTAAAATTGGGAATGGTGCCTGAGTCAAGACTTTTGAAAGTCCTGCCCAAATTATTTGCTTTAGCTGGTAAAGCATTTTAAATGAAGATAAAGGGCAGAAATTTACAAAGGCACGGCACTGGTTCAGTTACTGATTTCAGATGCTGCCTGCATCATACCAAATGGATCAAAACATCTGTGGTCTATTTTCAACTCTTTTGATGCATTTGTGACAGTTTCCTCTATTGCAGCACACAAGGATGCATGTGTTCTCAGTTATTTGTTTATTTAATGAAGTAATTCATTATTTCTTTATTTTTTTCTTCATTTGTTTTTCTGCTTGCATCCTTGATCCTGGAGGCATCCCCCAGGCCTGCCACTGACCCATCTCATGGACCTACAAGATAACCACAAGTTACACAAAGTGGTATTGGTGAGTGACTAGTCATGTAGGGTTGTGGCACCTTCAGGGGATTCTGAGCAAGCCGATGCATTTTCCTCCATTTTCTCTCCTGGGACAGCTGTGAGTGATGCATTCATGTGCATGCATATTGACTCACATGACATGCATGCTGCATCAGTGCACAGCCCCCCATGTCTGCTGGTTCTGCTGATGCTGCCACCCAACTTCCACTAGGTGCTAGGCAAGCTGCACGATTCGGAGTCCTCCCTCTCTGAAGGAGAAGAGTCATCCTGGGATGCTTGATCCTCCATCACTCAGCTAGTCCCCGAGTGACTCTGGTCTGTTCCTGAACCTGGGCCATGAAAGTAAGGCTCCAGTGCTTCAGCCCTCCTTGCCACTGAGCTGGCTTAAATGTGTCCTCATTTATTTGATGCATGCATCATTTTCTGAGTACAATTTGTGGCACATGTGTCCTGAAGTTAAACCACCTTCTAACTTTCTAGAACAAAATGTGGAAGTACATCACAATCATCACTCAAGGTTCCTGGATGGCTGCCCAAACCATTTATCTTTATTTTGGGCCATACACTGTCTTTACTTTGGACAAGGATCATATGAACCCTTAACCAATAGGAGAGCAGCTTGAACAATGCTTGACAACAACACAATCGCCTCTGCTGCACTCAAAACAGAGCAGGGAAGTCAAACAGAAATTGTTAAATCTTCATAAAAAGAACTGATGTAAAATCTTTTCAATTTAATTTAACATACCAGTATTTTGCATAAATTGGACACACAATGGCCAGCTCAGAAAATGCTATTTATCATCACTTATAAGGAGGCAGGACTTTCAAAACTTACTCATGGCTCTGCCACTTATAAGTTATTATCCTGCCCCCTCACTAATGAAGTTACATGGAAAATTCTGAGTCAGGCCTTTGCATATGTTACATATGTTGCCATCCATGACTATTGATTTAAAAGAGTTGTAAAACTTCCGTGGCTTTTTATAGAAGTAATAAAGCATCATATTCGAAATACTATTTAAACAGCAGGGACAGCAGCTACCCATAAAAAGTATACAACTGTGATATTTTTAACAATAAAGTAATTTAACGTTAGTGTTTTCTAGCATTTTAATTCATCCTGTTGTTGATCTAAAAATGTTTCAGAAAATGCAGTATGTATTCTACTGTGCCTTTTAAAAAGGCTCTGACCATCCCAAAATTACTTCACAATTAGCATGATATTTGGTAGGCACTGTGATGTCATAAATGAAGGTATTGAGTGGTCAGTTGAGGACAGATCAATGATTTTTAAATACACTTTTTAGACAGACTACTTAGATGTGTTATAAACCCTGGAAAGAAAAATTGAAATTTAGAAAATGCATTCTCTTGTGGATTGAAATAGTTGAAATATTAGATTTATGAATGTTGAAATGCAGAGTTGCTCTTTAAGTAACTATATAAGCGATATTCAATGGCCAGACTCAAAATATGCAATTTATCTTCAAAGGTGTGAGAGTGCATGGCCATAACTCACAAGTGATGGTGCTAAGAGTGAGTTATGAATGTCTTGTCTCCCTCACAAGTGAGCTACGCTGCATATTTTGAGTCAGATCATTATGCATTTTCTTTATATAACATCAATTTACTGCTGCTAACAACTATTAAAAGTGCTTATTGTGTAAAGATCTACTATTGTTTCTCATTGATTTCAACTGCTGGTGTTTCACTAATTACTTACTTTGCTTGCAAAATTTCAGGAAAATATGATTGCTCCCAATTCGGTTGCCCTTAGAGCTAGTGATCTGATTATTGACATGCACACACTTTGTCATAGAGACAACGGGCCTTGCAAATGTTATAATATGTTTTAGTTGTTCTGAAGTTACAGGGACTCACTATAATGAAGTTTACTTATCTGCAGAATTTTGGGGAAACATTTAGAAATATGTGGCAGCTTATACTGTATTTTAGCTACAATTAAAGCTATGTAACTGAAAGTGGCATGCATATATTATGGGTACTGTCACTAATATCTCTGAAATGTTGAACAATTCTGTCAAGTAGTTTAAAATTAGATGAAAAACACTGAAAATTAGATTTTGTCAATGATTTGTCAACATTTTACAAGACCTTCCTGAAATTTCTCAGAAGCAGAATTTTTATTTCCACCCAGTACTACATGTAAAATCTAAATTTTACCCAGCCCTTGTCATCAACAAATACTGTAAGACACGATCTTTCTTTACAGATCTATCACCACTGGTGTTGTATAAAAAGAACTGCACAATCAGTGCAAATATGGACCTTACAAAGTGGAATCTCTGTTCTTTGCAAATCAGATTGAATCTAGCTGTTTAGAATTAGCATACATTTTGGAAACAGATACTGTATGCACATTTTTTTGTTCCCCCTCTACAAAGTAATACATTTGAGATCTCAGCTGTTTACCACGTTATCACAGACCTGATGACATTGCTACTGTATTTAAAAATTATTTTATATTGCATGGTAGAACGTTATTATGGGCTAAATTCAGTGGAAAGCCAACCCTGTTGGACCATCGATATGATGTAAACTTACTGTTATACCATCTTAAGTATGTCGCATCGATGGTACAACAGCACTGAAAGTGCTTGCGAATGCATGTAAGTAAAGTACCACACTTTAGGAAATGGCCACAGCAGTGAGACAGGGGCCCGAAAGCAACCAGCGATGAGTAAAGTAAGGGAAGTAAGGGCATATTCTTGATGAACCTTTCCCTATTAAACAGCAGGCATGTGTAAATGTATTTATAAAAAAACAAAATTTAGTATGCGAGATCGGGGCACCGGGGATGGAGTGTGACTCATTCTTTGGTTGGGGGGGGGGGCAAAACTTGAAAGCATGTCTCAATGCTCAAGAAGTGGTCAGGCATTGATTTACTGTTGCCAATACTCTAGAAAAGACAATGGATGGGCAACAGTGAACAATAACATTGTTTCACTTCTAGAGGTTGTCATAACAACCAAGTAAACCTCAATATTGGCTGGAGGGATGCTCCCAATTTCCTTTTACCATGAAAATGTTATTGGCATTTTTTAAGATGTGGTATATACAGCAAATGTTTTTACAATGTAGAGCACTATATTTGAATAAAAAGGTAATCAAAACAATCTGATTGTGGAAAGAAAAAATGCAGCCATCGTGTAACCTAGCATTAGTGAAATTCATGAACAGACCATATTGTATGACGTGTAAGATATTTAAACAAGCACAATGTCTTATCACCCTCATCCAATTGATGTGACCTTAATGGATCTGCCAGTAAATATACAGCTGAGGACGGGTACTGTTTACAAAAAGGAAAGGGAAAATGTGGAGAACTCTCTCTGGCTGCTCAACAGCTGTGATTCTAGCCATGCATTAATTTGTGTTACTTGGGTGATATTGTAGTGAGGCTAGTAAGAGCTGAGCTATTCCTATCCTAGGGCCCAAAGCTGACATTAATACTTAACAATCCATGCATGCACAGTGGGCCAATCTGCTGCACTCTTCCAGGTAGTTTGTGAGAGATACTTTCTTAGTTCCCTTTCCCAATCTTCCCTATGGGAGTTTAGTATCTAGGGCTGAGAATCTCTGATAATATATCTCACCTACTATGCCATTGCTATGTGGATTTGCAGCATTTTGTAGGAGCCAGTTCCATAATTGTGTGTTTGTCAGGCCACTGTGGACTTTCTAGAGTGTTGCCCTAAGCTGAAGGAATCAGCCTTAGGAAGGTAAAATTTGTCTTGCATCTGCTGAAATGACACTAGAATGCTGGACCCAGGAATGGAGATGTATTTTGTGGTTAGTATGCTTCAGTTGATCTAACTGTCCCACTAAATCACTTTGTGCCCAGTCCATACATACAGATTGTTTAAAAGGTAGTTTAAGGGCCTGGAAGGATGTTTACTTTCCCTGGGCACTGTGGTTACTGCAATAAGGTCTGTCCAGGCCTTCCTAGTGTCTGCTATAAAGGGGGGCATATTAGCTCTCCTATCCCTACCGGAGGAGGTCAGATTCAAGGCTGAACCACCGATGTGGCAGTGGAGAGGGGAGTTGGAGCCATTTAACTGCTTAGGCCATCTGATATGTCAGTGCATAACACTGGTATCATGACAGCCCTAGGCCTCCTGTTGACCAATGCACCCTCAGTTTGTGTTTGCTTATCCTGTGGGCCTTCTTCCCATAAAAATGTGTCAAGCAGGTTGTCTGTGCTTTTGATGTGTTTGGTCTCTGGGTGGAGGTTACCAAAGAGGTAAGCCAGTTTAGTTAGTATGAGCATGCAGACTGCCTCAGCCTTCCCTTTGCATGTTAGGTTCAGTTTAAGCAATATTTTTATCTCATATTCCATATTCATGAGTATGGGTGTGATTTTACTGATGACTAAGTCTAACCACTTTGGCATTATCCTTATTCCAAGATATGTAAACCCTTATTCCTCCTACTGTATATGGACCCCAAACAGCAGGTTGCTGTGCAACTACCATTGAGGGATGATAAAGTAAATTTTAACCTGATATGTCTACAAATACTGATGTCATGGCCATGATGTGAGGTAAGGAGATGTTGGGGTTGGTCATGGTGATTAGTAGGTAAGTAAGTAAAACTTTATTTATTGAGCACCTTTCCAAAACCAAGGCGCTTCAGGATCATAAAATCACATCATTTTAAAACAGTTTAAAAAAGCATAACATCCATATACAGCTGCAGACCTTAAAAACCATCAGGGAATGCTAAATGAAAAAGGTGGGTTTTAAACTCAGATTTGAAACTTGAGATGGTCAGGCATTCCCTTAACCGACGAGGTAGAGAATTCCACAGGGTAAGGACTGCAAAAGAAAAAGCATGTGCACCCGATGTTTTTAACCAAACCCTGTGAATCTCTAGCAATCCCTTATCCGTGGATCAGAGTGGGCAAGAGGGGCAGTAGGGAGTTAGAAGATCTTGCAGGTAATGGGGTCCCTGTTCATGTAGGGCTTTATCAGTCAGTAAACCGATCTTAAAGGTGATCCGCCACTGTATAGGCAGCCAGTGCAGTTCATGCAGCACAGATGTAATATGACTAGCCCAGGATGTACAAGTCAAGAGCCTGGCTGTCGTGTTCTGCACTTGCTGCAGCCAATGGATATCAATCCTCAGAAGCCCTAGGTAGAGGGCATTGCAGTAATCAAGGTGGGTAGTCACAAAGGCGTGGACCAATGTAGGAAGGTCATCTGGAGGAACCAAGTGTTTCACTTGGGCAATATTCCTGAGAAGGTAAAATGAGAATTTAACAACAGCAAACACCTGAGATTTCAAGGTCAAACCGTTACCAAATATTACATCCAGGTTACGCACCCAGTCTGAGATAGTGAGCTGGGCGCCATCAAGCCATAAGCCTGAGGCCTGTCCAGCCCCCATATTCACCTCTGGTCTTATCTGGATTCAACCTCAGACAGCTGGTGCATCATCCAGTTTTTGATCTCAGCTAGACAGTTGTTAAGCACAGAAACCGCATCATCCTGTCCGGGCATAAAGGACATATACAGTTGAGTATCATCTGTGTAGCAGTGAAAACTCAAACTGTATCTCTCAATGATGTCTCTTAATGGCAGCATATACACTGCAAACAACATGAGTGACAATATGTAGCCCTGCAGCACCCCGCAGGACAGGAGGAGGGACTCAGAGGAATAGATTCCAGTGACAACCATCTGAGACCTGTCCTCAATAAATATTTTTAACCAATTTAAGACTGTCCCAGACAATCCACAGAGGAGCCACAGGCACTCCAAAAGCACACCATGGTCCACAGTGTAAAATGCCGCTGAGAGATTAAGAAGGACTAAGATAGTAAGAGCCTTTAGATCTCTCGCAATTAAGAGATCAGTTAAGACCCGGACAATGGCAGTCTCAGTGGTATGTCTCTTTCTAATCCCAGACTGGAGAGCATCATAGACATTGTGGGTTACAAGGCGGTCATCCAGCTGCAACGTAACCACCTTCTCAATAACCTTACCCACAAAGGGTAGGTTAGAGACAGGCCTGTAGTTAGCTAGACAGTCTGGATCCAAGGAGGGTTTTTTAAAGAGTTGTCATATGACTGCCTCCTTGAGGGGATCATGAAAGACCCCCTTCTCCAAGCAACTCCAAACAATTTCAGCAAGGATTGGGCAGATGACTTCTACGCAACCTATCAAGAGGTACGTTGGGTCTGGATCCAAACTACAGCTGATTGGGTGCAAAGTCGGGACAGTCCTCACAATATCCATGAATTCAGGCCGGCTAAAGTTAGTCCAGAGAGAGAGAGAGGGTGCTCATCACCTCCTGCTGATCTCCACAGTCTCTCATAGGGAGAGGCGGACTGATACTGACCTGATGTTGGCAACCTTATCTGTGGAGAATTGAGCAAGCTCATCACACTTCATCTGCAAAAAATCTCTTCCAGACCAGAGACAGATTGGATTGCACAATCTGTCTACCATCTGGAAGAGCTGAGCTGGTCAAGCCCTTATAATTTTCCATCAATCTAAGTATGTCAACCTCCAAGCCAGACATCCGCCATGCTCTCCCTAGCCTTCAACCAACTCTCATCAACTCCTTCAAGAACCCGTCAAACCAAGGGGTCCTTGGGTGAAGGGTGAGTGGTCAAACATGAGCAGGAGCAATTTGGTCCAGGGCATCTCCCACTGCCTTATTACAGGCATGTACCAGATCCCCTAAACTCATGCATTCACTCGACAGACCCAATAGGTCCAGAACTGCTGAAAGACTCTCTGAGGTAACTCCTCTTAAACTGGACCATCTCTATAGGGGGAGGCCCATTGAGGGGAGCCCCAAAACTAAGCCTTATGGTGTGGTGGTCTGATCAACTGACTGGCTCCATCCCCAAGTAAATGATCTCCATCCCCAGGGAGAACACGAGATCCAATGAGTGACCCTCTATATGGGTAGCGGAAGAAAACACCTGTGTAAGGCCTAGCATAGTCATAAGCTGGAGGAGATGTTGACCAAATTGTGAGAGTTCATCATCAACCCAGGCATTGAAGTCCCCCAGAATTAACCACCTAGGGGACTTCAGTGCCACGTCGACAATGAAGTCCACAAGCTCCCTCAGGAATTTTCCACCATCACCGGGTGGACGATAGATGAGGAGTATCCTGTATCCTACACCCGCTCCCAGGATACACTCAAAAGATCTGGTGAACCTGACTGGCACATCCACAAGGCCCAGTTCCATCTTAAAAATAATGGCTACACTCCCACCCCTATGATCCAACCTCAGGCGGTGTATCACTGAGAACCCAGCTGGAACAGCAGAAGCCAATAAAGGACCTGCATTCTCATCCAGCCAGGACTTGGTGATGCATGCCAGATCTGATGCACCAACAAGATCAGCTAAAATAGCTGTCTTGTTCTTGATCAATCTGGCATTGAACAACACCATCTGGGTCGGATGGGTTGTCGAGGAAGATCCCAAAGACTGGCCACTTATTGTCAAGCTCTTGGGTATAGGAACCAGATAGGTAACACCCCTCTCCCAACCCCGTTTCACTCCAGGGCATCTCCTGGTCCCCACCACCTCTATCCATCTACCCTCTCCCTACCCCACCAGTCCTAGCTCTCCCCTTTTTCCCTCGACTCCTGAGTATCCCCAAAGCTCGATACATCTTATACATCTCTGATGACAAAGGGGGACAGTCAAAGGGGTGTAAATCCCTAAGCCTGGTGGGGGAATAATGCCTGACCATCTTTAAACCCTCCCAACACATTCCAGCTTCACAGTAGAATTCCAATAAGACCCCAAAATTCCACAGCTCACACATAATCACTTTATTTCATGACACCCATACACACCACACACACACAGTCTACAAAAATACAAACAATCGGTGAAAACAATGATAGATAGGTGCAACAGTCTGGAAGCTATATCTGAGGATCTCCCACCTCCTCTAAGATTACCTACACCTCCCTAAGGGTTACCTCTCACAGAGCCCCTTTTGGGGATCTAGACACACCAATCTGAATTCATTTCAATCAACATACTAATTCACACACCCCTAACAATCACCCCACAAATCCTCATAAATTAACTTAAACCACCCCTAAAATCCCCACAGATACCCACATAATTAAATAAATAAATAAATAGCAGCAGAAAATATTGACTATTAATTTGATTATAAAACTAACAGGAATTCTTAAGAGTTTTTGCCACTTTTGAGTTATGAGAGATATAAATGTCCCAGAGGTCTCTCACATCACCAGGACTATATTAAAACCCATAAAAAGTCCTACTCTTACTAGGGCTCCATGGGTTAACCAAACTGTCATATGGTGTTTAGGCACTCTCACTGCCTTTTGAAGCAAAAATCAATACACTGTTACTGTCTCCATTGTTGTTCAATACCTTCCCAGAAATAGGAAAACTACAGTAGGGGATCCAAAACCCAAGTTCCATAAACCAATTCTACAAATCACTAAAGCATGGGATATGTTTCAAAAAAGATTTTTTATGTATTTGTGATAAATATGCTCCAATAAAGGTTAAACGTGTTAAATCAAATAACGCACTGTGGTATGGCCCCGAATTATACAAAATTAAACGAGCCAGAGATAAAGCATGGAAAAAAGTTAAACTAGTAAAGGGAAACCAGGAGTGGACTAAATTTAGACAGCTTCGGAATGTATATACTAAAGAGGTATGGAGGGCTAGATAAGCTTACTGCAATGATAAACTATCTAAAGAAGAAATTGAGAATCCAAGGGCTTTTTGGAGTACCATAAATAAATTACAAAAAGGACAGAAAGTGGATCACCCCCAACAATTTTTGATTGATGGAGTTAAGATGGACTTAGGAAATGGAGTAATAAATGCATTTAATCATTTTTTTTATTAGTATGGGCACAGATGTATTAAAAACTGGATTGAATATTTCAAATCAATTACCTATTATAGAAATTGAGAAGAACCAACTAGGCAAAAAAATGTATAACAGAATGAGCATATGCAGATTATATTTACTCCAATAACTAGAAAGGAAGTTAGAGAACTGTTATTGAAAATTAATACAAATAAATCTGAAGGTATGGATGGAATTCCAAATATTTTATTAAAGTATGCAGCCCCTGTTATAGATCAGCCAATGGCAAATCAATTTAATATGTCTCTCACGTATGCAGAGATGCCTAAAATCTGGAAAACTGCAAGAGTTGTCCCAGTATATAAGTGAAGATCTAGAATGTTAATTGAGAATTATAGACCAATCTCCTTATTACCAACCATGTCAAAAATTTTGGAAAAAATCATGGCAGGTCAAATACTGGTTTTTCTAAAAAGAAGTAATAAACTTAATAAGTTTAAATCGGGAGTTAGACCGGAACATGGACCCACTACGGCCTTGTTAAAGGTCACAGGGGACATTATAGAATGTATGGACAGGAGGATGCCAGTGGGAGCTATCTTTATTGATCTATCCAAAGCATTTGACACCTTGGACCATGGCATCCTCCTGTCCAGACTGAGAACCTGTGGTATATCTGAGATGGCAGTCAATTGGTTGAGAAATTACTTGAAATCGAGACAACAACAGGTAACCATAAAGGACTGGACCTCAGAATTGAGGGAAACCATCTCGGGTATACCACACGGATCTATACTTGGACCTATTCTGTATAATCTTTATATGAATGATTTACATCTCCCACAACAAGGGATACAGTATCATCTATATGCTGATGATATAATTATCTCCGTGGCTGGACCGTCATTGGGTCCAATTCAGTCAGTATTGCAACAAGCATTCGATTACGTACAGGATTTTTTGTTGAGCTCTAAATTAGTCTTAAATGAAAAAAGTCACAGGTTATGTTGTTTCACAAGGGTAATGGGGTTATACCTGAACAAAGTTGACTTCAAATTGAGACTGCTACAGGGACTATTTTGGAGCAAGTAGATAGTTATAAATATTTGGAGCTGGATAGTCATCTTAAATGGGACATTCATATTGAGAGTATATTAAAAAAAGTAGGTAAATGTTTAGGATCCTTGTATAGAATTAAAAGTTATATGTCCTGTGAAGTTAGACAACTTGTTGTAAGTGTAATGGTATTACCCATATTGGAATATGGAAATATTGTGTATATGGGTGCCACAAAAGGGCAGCTGTCCAAATTGGATATTATGTACAATAAATTGGCGAGATTTATATTAGGAGTACCAAAAATTACACACAGATTAGAGATGTATAAGGAGTTAAATTGGGTTTTCCTGCCTCAAAAGAGAATTTTAAATACAATTATATTTTTGACAAAATGCATATTGGGGAAGGTCCCTGACTATATTGGAGAGGGTATTAGATTAAAAACACCAATTAGGGAATTACATTCTGGGTATAGTTTGGAATGTGTGGTACCAAGACAAAAACTGTTTTGGGAAAAAATCATTTTGTATGCCTTGGTCCCTAATTGTGAATAAATTACCTGGGAATTTGAGACCAGTAAATAGAAATTCAGATAAATCTGATAAAGAGTGGTATATTAATCATACAAATATAGAAGGGAACTGATTTAGTAGTGTGGGGAATGAGAATTAAATTTCTCTTTGTGTGTATTTTGTAAATGTTGTCTTTGTTGATTGTTAAGACTGTATAACGACACTTTATAAGTATAATTTGTTAATGTCCTCTGCTTAAGTCTAGTTATGATGTAATGTGATTAATGTATTTTAATTAATTAATGTAAGAGTAATTGGTATCGAACTAATGGACCTCACTGTAAATAAGCCTCGGCTCAGTGATGTTATCCATATTCATTTTTGTATGAATAAAAATTTTACCTACCTACCTACCTACTAAAGCATTCTTCAAATATGTTTCTCCAAATCCATTTCCACCTCCTTTCTACTCCAAGACCATAACTCGCAGTTTAAGCCACAACTTTCTTAGGGAATACACCCGATGCTAGCACAGGGGAGATGCTAGCCCAAATAATCCCCAGCCCGACCTGGGGAGAACACCCTCCAGTAGACCACCCTCAACCAGCCCACATCTGGATGAATCCCCAGTCCTTTGGCCATGTCTTACACAGGCTGCTTCAGGAACCAGGCAGCCAAACTCCCTCACAATACCAACATCAAGGGTCAAAGAAAAGGAACAGGCTCACCACATCAGGTTGAACACTTAGTTTCCGAAGTCGGGAGGCCAGGTACTACCACATGCAAAGATGTTCCACTTCAAATCCAATTCAGAAGCATAGACTTTCAATGACCACCACAGCCAATCTTCCCCTCTCTCACTTCAGCGTTCCTCATCCCTTGTCCAAGTGTTCCTCCGATCCAATTCTCTCCACCTGCGGGAAGGTCTCTCACCCTTGCGGTGGATAAATTAATTAGCATAAGTGTTTACCAAATAGTTTTCTTTACCAACATGAATCCCCTGAATATTTATTTTATTTTTATTTTAAACCTTTGTTTACTGGGTAGGTACAATGAGCCAAAAGGCGTTTTATGTATGACCAGGACTAAATATATATAAATATATATATATATATATATATATATATATATACACACACACACAGTCAAGATGTTTACAATAAAATTAACAAAACTCACACTACAATACATTACAACAAGTATTAGATATACATCACAAAATTATAATACAACAATCATTAAAACAATATAAAAATAAAACACTCAATGAAAACAATAGCAATGCAGTTTGCCAAGAAAATAATTTCTTAGCTTAATTTTAAAAGTTTGGTGGGTAACATTCCCATATAAAACAATAGGAAGCTCTTTCCAATTTTTAGCAGCAGAATAGGAAGAAGAACCATCACCCCTGGATAGTATTCATTGTTCACCAACTTTCTAGTTAGTAGGTCCAGGGCTAGGAGAAAAAGTATGGGATACAGCAGGCACCACTGCTCGGTACCTCACTGAAGTGTGAAGGGGGAGACATTCTGTTATTCATGAGGACAGAGGCTGTGGGGTGTAATACAAGATAGAAATCCAGGCATTCAACTCTGGGACAAAGCCATATTCTTCTATCACAGAATGAAGATGATATTTCCCATTTTTTAAGCCTGCCCCCACTCCATTTGTCATGGCCACTCCATCTACACTGTACCAGCAGATGTGATGGTTGATGTCTGAATTTCAAGGCTCCATGAACTTACTCCATCATAGAGTACTCCCTTGTAGGGTGAGATAACAAACTCTATTACCTTGGAACTAGGCACACCATGTCAACAAAGTGTTCAAAGCTCCTCTAGATAGAACCAAAGCACCAGCATTCAGAATCTATCCCAGGTCATCTCTGTGCCACCAGACCAGGATATTTAATAGCCATGTCCATGAAAGAGGTAATGTTCATTTTATTTAAAAGGTTCATCCAGCAAAAGCATACTGAACAGAAACAAGTTGTTTCCCAGTTGGATCTTGGGGAAGGGGGACATACAAACATTTAGAATAAATCATTACATCATTTTTTGCAAATCAGGATAGTTTATTTCTAAACATTCCAGACAATCTTGTCACCAGATAATGGTCTCTCATATAACAGTTCTAAAATTTTTAAGTTCTCAGTTTAGTTGGCACATTTCATTTCACACAAGGGGTTTCTTTATTTTTTACTGAGGAAAACATTTTTATTTTAAATTCAAGATCCACTGAAAAAACACATTTTTGACATGATTTATAATATTTTATTCTATTTGTAAATAAGTAGTTCTGGCATCTCTTATGCTTATAAGAGTGCTTTCTCATGCCCTTTGTGGGGTACAACTGCTCAGCTTTTCTTCACAGTTCTTACACCCAAAGAACTTGAGAAGGCACTCTGATAAACATGACAGATACCAGAACTGTACATATAGGGCAGGATTCATAAAAAGGATGTTCCCAGCACATTTGAGATGCACCGGCACATCCCCGACTTCCACACACTCATGATTCAGTAAGGGCACCAATACACTGCACACCACCCATAATGTTGTCAGGCGCATCTGGAGGGGTTGAGGCAAAGGGGTTGCCTATGCATCTGCGCCCATTCACATCCCACCTTGGAGGTGCATCTCTGGAGCAAGTTCAGAGATGCACCTTGAAAAAAGAACTCTATAACAAGTAGACATAAATGGGTGTCCACTCACAGGCAGGCTGCCGTACTGTTGCCGGCAGCATGGCAGCCTGCCCACCCTGGCAGTCCAGTGATCTCCCCAACCCGAATCCCATCTAGAATGCCATTCAATGTGGCATAAGTCCCATTAGAATAGCAGAACCCCCCTCCTTGCCCTGACCCGATCCCAACCTCAAATGGACTCCTGATGACTCCCTAGTGGTCCAGCAGCCCCCCCTGCCCATATCCCCCTAATGTCATATAATATAGCCATCAGCCATGGAAGGCAACTGTATCCCCCCACCATGCCCCAACTCAACTGCACTGGCATGTCACACATGAAAGTATCCCTGGTGGTCCAGCAGACCCCCACCAACTCAGGCACCCCCCCCACCCCACTCCCCCATCCCAGCATGTTCTGAATATCAGCATGCAGCTCAACCCACCCGCACACTGCAACGGCTGCCCACCGACAGAGCTGTCTGTGAATTACAGTATACTGTATTGCTGTAAGCCCATTGGTGGACCATGTGTTGATCCATGGAGCACGGTGGCAATGTAAGCCATCATTGACAACTATATATATATGTATACTGTATATACTGTATCATTGTGAATGACAGCTTACAGTACTCCTGCCAAGCCCATTGGTTGACACGGTCCACCAATATATATTTTATATTTGTGTAATTAATATATATATATATATATTTGTGTGTGTGTGTGTGTGTGTGTGTTGCTCCCTGGGAGCCTTCTGGGTTGACAGGGCAACCAAGCAGCCCTCCCCCACAGCCGACGGACTCTTCCCAAGCCCCACGCTGATCACCCCCTGCAAAAGGCGCAGAATTCAAACTGAAAAATCTGCACAGAGACAAGCCTGCTCCCCGGGAGCCTTCTGGGTTGAGAGGACAACTGAGCAGCCCTCCCCCACAGCCGAAGGACTCTTCCCAAGCCCCAGGCTGATCGCTCCCTGCAAAAGGCGTGGAATTCAAACCAAAAAATCTGCACAGAGACAAACCTGCTCCCCAGGAGCCTTCTGGGTCAAGAGAGCAACCGAGCAGCCCTCCCCCATAGCCGATGGACTCTTCTCAAGCCCCACACTGATCGCCCCTGCAAAAGCGTGGAATTCAAACCGAAAAATCTGCACAGGTAAAGGAGACCAGGATTGTAGGAGGCAAACGTGATGTTTACTTTACTGAAAGACTTAAACTTTATTTTCAGTCACCACACGAGTGCTGATTGTTTTTTTCCCCTTAAGTTTTCTCCCTGTATATTTGCGAATTGTAAGGAAGTAGCAGAGCACCTTAATAGTGAAACATCAAATGCCACAGTAAGCTCGTTCTGTGACCGTGACCTTTATTTTAAACTGAATCAGTGAAACTTGTGGTGCCAGAGAAAATATTTCTCCTGATTACCCAAGTAGCTAAACTTCTACTGCCTGTGCACGTTTTAACCTTACAAACCCCAGTGCCTGCAAAAACTGCTTTGTCTCCACCTGAGCCCTCTTTGTTTAGAAAGTCCTATAATGAGCTTAACAAGGGCTGGGCTAAAATAACCTTTACTGCATTGAATATGTGATCCCCACCCCCCCAATGCTCCTTTAGTCTGCTGCTTTGTGTAGGATCTGTATAAAAGCCTCACATTTTTCCTCCTTCTCTGCAGAGACAAACCTGGTCCCCGGGAGCCTTCTGGGTCGAGAGGGCAACTGAGCAGCCCTCCCCCACAGCCGACGGACTCTTCCCAAGCCCCACATTGATCGCCCCCTGCAAAAGGTGTGGAATTCAAACCAAAAAATCTGCACAGGTAAAGGAAACCAGGACAAGCGAGGAGTGCAAACGGCAGAGTGAGGACCCTGCTGATGCTATGCATTGGCTGCCCCGCCGCCCCCACCACCACCTTTGGTCATCACTTCTTTTTATAGGATAAAGCACCTGCCTGAAATTAACCTATCAGGTGACTTTTCCATTTGCAGGTTATCACAGCTGTCCACTAGTGGCCACTATAACAAAAGGACCTTCTGGCTACCATGCCCAATACAAAACTCCAATACCCCCTCTAGTGGCGTTTAGCCATCACTGCACCTGCTTTCTCTAATCCCAACCTTTTTGCACCACCTGCAAATTACTGTGCAACTCAGGGAAGTATCTCTGTCTCTCCCTACCAAATTGCCTGCTACCCACAAAACTGCCAGTTGTATCATAAACTAGGTAGTCAGAAATTACAGCTGCTGCTGTACCTGAAGTATCTAAGTGATTATTAAACGCTGTAGTAATCCAGTTATGTCTTGTAAATTGCATGTTATTCTATTTTTCCCATGAGTGGTATAAATGTGATTTCAACTCTACCTCAGGGGTATGGTTTTCAGTACATATATAGGTGCACCCTTAACTGCCTGATTACCTAATTAACACTGTATCTCCAGCTAGATTGCCTCTCCCTATTGCTTAACATGAGCGTGCCCGGCCTCAGGCCATAGACAGCTCCAGCGTCCAACCCGCCTGCTGACCTAAAGGGCAGCAGCGCTCAAACTCATCCCTAGGAGGATCCTTTAGTAACAAGTGCTACCCAGACCACCTTCCTCCAATACACTATCGCATCTATCCCTGGAGTAAGACATCTGATACCCTATAAGTCTGGGTACTGCTGACCAGCGGCTCACTGTAGTAATTCCTGGCCACACCACTGATCTGATCTGTCAGGGACTCAGTGCCTGACGTGGCTGGTTATTACTCTTAAGTTGAGCATGGTGGGCTCAGGGGAACTTATTCCCAGGGGCCCAACCATCCCTACCGCCCATCCATCCCTCCTCCCCACCAGCATGATGCCCTCCATGCTTGGAACCCCCTCTCTTGGCTGCCCAAATAGAGGGCTCCTACTGGCCATCCTGTACCTCCTCTTCCTACACTGGGCAGATAGGACTATAAGCACAGGAGAACAGGACCTGAGAAGTCCCCCCAAACTTAACATTCCCCCACAACATTCTTGGGACCACTACACCCTCCCTCTTAATAACATGGAGGTGCTTCTGACTGCCCATGTATTCTGCAGGAGAGGCATCCTGTACTCAACTCTACTCACTGCTAAATGGAGACTCTGGACTAAGTCCTTACCGCTCAGTCTGCTTCCTTCTCTTTGCCTCCTTGCTACCCTCCTGCTCACGGCAGGGGACATCCAACCAAATCCTGGTCCCCCTCCTTATGATCTTCTGGTCTTCTCCCCGGTGGACCCACACTGGGCGGCCAATAAGGGCCTGAGGATTGCGCACATGAATATATGTAGCCTGAGACCCAAAATGCAGGAACTTCAATCCTGGCTGGACCGGTACAACCTGGATATCCTGTCCGTATTGGAAACCTGGCTCAAGCCTCACATACCCTCCCAAGAGGTTGCAGCCCTAGGATACCTCTCCCATAGACAAGATAGACTGAGGAAAAGGGGTGGAGGTGTCCTAATCTACACAAAAGACACCCTTCACTCAGTGCAGGTCAACCTGCTACAGGCCACTAGTATGGACGGTGAATCGATTTTCGTTCACATTACCCTTGGCCCGTGTAAGCATCTCAACATTGGATGCGTATACAACCCCGCAACCAATGCACGCTCATCTCTGGAGGCGGTCATAAGGGACATCTCTAATGAGGTCACCTCTGAGCTAATCATCCTGGGGGACTTCAATCTGAATTGGGCCCTGAAAGACAATCCCTCCCTACTAGGGCTGGTTCAGGAAGCTAACCTTATGCAGGTTATCACAGTGCCCACCCAAATGAACTACAAAATGGGTAACCATTCCACACTTGATTGGGTGCTTACTAACAAACCCGCCAATATAAAGGCTGCTGGCACCCTAGCAGATGCCCTGAGTGATCACTCCCCAATCTTCTGCTCCTGGAAAAACAGGGCCCCCAGAGTCCCCCCGCGAATACTCGTGACACAGCACTACTCAAACTGTCAACCTGAACACTTGATTGGCTGCCTAAATGGGATTGATTGGAGCCCAATCAAACTACTCCCCACACTGGAAGAGGCTACGGCCTTCTTCCAAGGAGCCATCATTATGGTTGCTGACTGCTTGGCCCCTTTGAAGAAATTCCGCACCAAGGGGAGCTGCTACAAGTGGATCACCCCTCAAGTGGAAACACTGATGAAAACTAGGGACACTGCTTGGAAAAAATACAAGCTCTCTTCCCTATCGGCTGATCTAAACCGCTACAAGACGCTGAGAAATAAGTGCAATCTGGCCATCAAACTGGCCAAACAAGACTACCTCATAGATCTACAGAAAAAGAACCTAGACAACCCTAGACTCTTTTGGGCTCACATAAATGGGCTTATAAAGGGGAGCAGGAAGACCACTCACTGCCCCATAGAGGTCAATGGCCAATTAACTAACGATGACCCTAGCATCGCCATGGCTCTCAACTGCCAGTTCAGAAACCTGGACCTGCTCAAAGCGGACTTGCCACCCCTCCTCCCAGTCTCGAATGATCCCATCCCCCAAAGCCTGGACCGCCCAACCTTCCACATCCAGCTTGTAAGACCAAACGAAGTCCTCCCATTACTAAAGTCCCTCAAAATGTTGGGAGCTATGGGACCCGATGGCATCCCCCCCGCATACTAAGGGAAGGGGCCCCTGCACTCACCAGGCCCCTCACCTGGCTTCTCAATTGATCCCTTATCAGAGGTGCCATCCCGGAACAATGGAAACTGGCCCATGTAGTTCCCATCCACAAGGGTGGTTCAAGGGAGACTACCAACAATTACAGGCCCATCTCCCTGCTATCTAGCCTTGGTAAGATTCAAGAGAGACTAATTTATGGACAACTCTGGGACTACCTAGAGTTCCACCATTTACTTGCCCCCTCCCAGCACAGTTTCAGAACCAATCATGGGACTACACCGTGCTTATCAAGTTCTCCACTGATGTTCTCAGAGAACTGGACAAGGGATCCCCCACTGGGGAAGTCTTCATTGACCTTTCCAAGGCTTTTGAACTTGTAAACCACAACCTGCTCCTTACAAAACTGAGCCAGGTTGGGTTAGACAGCCACTCCCTATCGTGGTTCAACAGCTATCTCACAGGGAGGACACAGAGGGTAAAATGCAAAGACTCCCTGTCGGAGCCTCTCCCCCTAACGGATGGGATGCCCCAAGGATCTATCCTTGGCCCCCTTCTCTTCTCTCTTTTCACAAATGATCTCAGTAAACATTGTGGGGGTAGCTCAGTGGTACAGTATGCGGATGACGCGGTCATATACTGCCCCTCCTCTAATCTGGGAGATCTCTGCTCCGGGCTACAGGAAGACCTGGGTTCCCTTGAGCAATGGCTTGTCACCAACAGAATGATCATTAACCCTAACAAGACCAAGGCCATGCTATTTGGCCCAAGAACCCTCGGCCGGGACAGAAGCCCACATCTCAGGCTGATTACCAAATCAGGAAAAAGACTTGAGGTGGTTGAATCGATAAAATACCTTGACCTCACCCTGGATCAGTGCTTCTCCCTCAAGGATCATGTCAACCAGGTAACCGAAAATATTCACGCCAAACTCAGGACCTTGTATAGGCTGAAAGACCAGTTGATACCCGCTGCCAGGGCCTCCATTGCCACAAGCGTCCTCCTCCCTGCCCTCTCCTATGCAGCCCCGGTGATACAGGGAGCTGCCAAACAAGAGATGAACAGATTACAAGTTCTCTATCACAAGGTGGCTTGCTTTGCCACCCTATCCAGCTCCCAGACTCACCACTGTGACACTCTGTCCCAACTAAACTGGCCCCTCCTGGGGGGCCTGGCTCCAATACCCCCTACTCTGCCAGTCTCATAAACTACTCAGCTCATCCCCTCCTCCCAGCCTCACTGGACTCATTGCCCAAAAGAGAAACCCTAGGCTCCTCAGAACAACGGACAGAACCCTTCTCGCAGTGCCAAGGGTTAGAACCAAGGCAGGGGGTAAGTTGTTCACCATCACAGCACCCACCCTATGGAACTCCCTACCCTCTGGTGTTCAGGATGCTACCCCTACCCACACCTTCTGCACAAGGCTGAAGGCTCATATGATGGTCACCTCTCCATATGCAACTGCTAAAGTGAGAGGTTTCTAAGTGGAAGCCCACCCTTCTCCCTCATATGGAAATAGCGACTATCACTGCACCCCATCTATATAGCACTGCACCCCATCTGTAGAGCTTACCCAGGAAATGTTAACTGCTAAAAAGCTACCATGTCTTACCTCTTAAATGTAACTGCTGAAAAACTACTATGTGTTATGTTTCTATCTGTCTAGTGTAATGTACCTGTGCTGTATGCTACCCCATGTATTATTCCATGTAATTCCCCAGTTCGCCCCTGAAAAAGGGACCTTTGGGGCCCAGCGGGCTTACCCTGTTATCAAAATTTAATAAATAAAATAAATAAATAAATTATATATATATATACACATTATGCTAATCACTATGAAAACTTAGGCAGTTTCTGCGTTAAGCAGGAATGCATGGTTCCAAAGGGCCTCTCACACAATCTATAAAGGGTGAGAACAGAAGACACAGACATGTGTTTTGTCCTGCACAGGACTGATCAGTGTTCCTCATTTGTATCTCACTCATCAGTTTGTCTCATCTGTATCTCACCCCAGGGGAAAAAGAATCAGCCCATGTGGTCCAGTGGTGGGCCCAAAATAATAAAAAAAGCAAGCTAAAATGACAAAGAACCTTGGCACAAAAGCACTGAGACAAGGGTGAGCACTGAATAATCTGAGTATGTCTAGTCCATGTTGTAGCATTTACAGTATACTATGTTCCATTTTTCAGTTTGGCAACCCAGTGCTGGACCCTCTTGATCTCTTCAATGTCCTTTCAGTTCTATGGTAACCAAAACCAACTGCTATTTCTAAGTCTGGTAAAATATAGGTCATATATAGTACACAAAGAGGATCGCCTCCCTTGCCATGCCTCCTTGACAAAGAGGCAGCTCACCTCAAAGGGCTGGTGAAAGCATCCACACCAACTTTACCATGTGTGCTTGATAAATGTTTTTGGCATTAGTATTTCAACATTTGCTTTTTGGATCCCCTCCCATGACCTGCTCCTTCTCTTCTCCTAATTAGGGCTGTGCCAAATTAAATCTCCACTAGCAGAATTTTTGCAAAACTTGGCATTTCACTATCACAAAATCTCAGAATGCTACTTGGAAACTTTTCACAGAAATTCTGACTTAGTACAGCAGAATGAATGTATGAATGACAAATTTATGTATTAAACTGCGGAAAGAAAGTCTGGAGAACTGATCATAATCCACAATTCATACATTCATACATTCATTCTGCAGTTCACCGAGTCACTGAACTGTGGAAGGAATGTATGAATTGCAGATTAATGTGTAAAACTGAAGAAATAAATTTTGCAGAACTGATCACTGAAGTGTTGAATAATTACATGGTTGCAGGTTAATGTATTAAATTGAGGATGGAATTCCTCAGAACTGTCATTCTGCAGTTCATGTGTATTATTCTGCAATTCAGCCAGAAAATTCCATGGAACAGGGTGAAAATTTGCCAAACACATTTGGAAGATTCTGATTACACCAAAGGTGGCAGTGCAGAAAATTTTGCAAAGTTTACTAAATTTCACAAAAGTTCAGTGAAAGTGGAGTTTGCAACTTCCACCGAGCTCTACTCCTAATGCAATCCAGCATTGTGGTTTGTTTTTCTTGAATGCTGCAGCAAATTGTCTGGCTGACTTCAGCTTACTGTCCAGAATTACTCATAGATTGCTCTTCTTGGTTCTAGAGTCCGCTTTTGCACCACTCAGTTCACTGTTTAGACTTTTAAGGTGGGATTAGAGGGTGTCTTAATTGTAAGGTGTCCTGCCTCTTTGTTATTTAAAAAGCAAAGTGGCAACCCAGGTTAGTTACATCTACTGTGTAAAGTAGAGGTAGATAGAAAGACAGTGACAGTGACAGTGTGAACATTCCAGATTTTATTACTATATCAAAATGAAGAAGGGGGTGTGTTCCTACAAAATGTTGGTGAGCCCACAGTAGATGAATGAATTTCTGAAATGTCCAATAAAAGAACAAGGAAAGAAATGTATTTCATGTTGTCAGTGAGTCACTGCTGGAGACACATCAAGTTGTCCCTGTCATCTTGCTGTGTCCCAGACATTTAGCCCCAGCGTGAATTGCCACCTTGCACAATTCATTCCTGTATGAGTTTGTTTTATAATATTTACACTGGGGGTGAATTGTCTGAGGACAAATTGAGCAGGAAACTGATTCATGACATAGCTAAGAGTCTGGGTCATTTTGTCATGCTACGACAAGACCGGCATGAGTTGTCATGTAGCTGTTACTGCTATAACTAATACAGTGATTTTGCTAGTCAATCAGAACAAACTCCTTCCTAATATATGTTTGACTTTTCAGGTTACACTACAGAACACTGACTTACTATGAACTAGTTCTAATCAACACTACTCTGTAGTGTCATATTGAGATGCAATGTGCTTTACTAATATTTAGACAGTGCTAACTGTGCTAAAATATACTTTGTAGCACAAAGTATATGACACAGTGTTGGGTAGACTATTGCTGAACCTGCTCACATAATATTCAACCTACAGATTATTAGAAGGTACATATTAATTTCCTGTGGGATGCCAATCTCTAACCTTTTATTTTTATAATACTCCCTTTTAAGTCAAAGTAGTTTCCACTTTCTTTTCAAGTTTGTACAGCCAGTACAATTCATATACAACTTAATAAAATCACTTCTTTCTGAGATCAGTGTAAAATTCCAGTCTCTAAACATTTGGTGCATATTGGATGATGATAAATGAGTGCCAAAACTGGAGTTGCCAGAGGTGCATGACACTAACTGTGGGGGTGAACTACAGTACAGTGTACAGGATACTATAGTATCTACAGTTTACCAAGTTATGGTTTTTCTACAGCTGAATAATGAAGAGTAGGCTTTTATGATTATTTGACTAAGGTTAGATTCCTAACATAGGCCAGCAGTCCTATTCCTCTTAACTTTATGGAATTTGTGAAAATTAAATGGTTTTATATGATTCAAACCCACACAGAGTGACACAGAAAAAATATCATTAATGGGGAAACATGAATTTGGGTTAAAAAATAAAAATAAACACTTTAAAAAGTGTACAAGTTGTTTGTTAATGTTTATTTTTAATGTCATTTTCAAAGAATTTTTCAAGGAGCTGCTTGTTTAAAAAATAAACTTGTAACTTCAGTGCAGTCTACCCCCTGCTCTGATTCATTGTTTGATCAGTGCAAGTTACACATTTTAAATGTATATTTTAACTGTACTCCAATCCCTTGGTGTCCAAGTATTCTTTTACTATATTTTTCCAGTTGGTCTATTAACATGAGTTACCTTTCACTTTTAAAGGGATTCTGTGTGCCTTCTTGAACAAAAATGGTTTACTCACAAGGCTTATGCCTTTAATGAAATACAGCAATTTAAAAAGCAGCATTTCTGTTATTCCACTTGCTGTTTCTTTTTCTTCTTGATTCTTTCTGTTTTTTATTATGAAATAAAATACAGAAATGTACGCTATTGATATTCACGTGCACTGGAACTGAAAAGATTGAATAGGTGAGATAATCTAATACTTAAAGGAACTATCTTCCATTTCAGTTGTCTGATAATTTATACTCTGCACAGTGTGATATATTTTACAAGGAGCCATTTTTTTCATGACTGTTAGTATCTAATATGGAGTCCAAACTGTTGTGTATCTCTTATACATCAAGAAACACGTATGAATGTGTTTGATTACATGGTTGTATACCTAGCTGCCACATATTCCATTTTTAATTATCTTTCTAAAAAGATTAATGTGGAGATCTCCCTTAACAACTGTCCAATGGAAGGGGGAGTGACAGTAATCCAGTTCATAGTGTTACATTTTCTCATCACTGTGAATGAAAATTAAGAATTCTCTAGCAGTACATTGAATTTAAAGAGCTAGTGTGCTGCCTAAAACTAATATTAGTTTTTAAAAGCAATCACATATTACCCTTTATATATGAGGTATTTTTTCTTTTACATTTGGTTAATTAGAAGATTGTTTACCTGATGTTAGTAGGTGTGATGTGTGGGACTGACAGCTGACAAATCTATATTTCAGCATTGTGACCTCACTGACTGTGATATCACTACTGCTTATGAACAGCCACTCAGAAGCTGCCAGGTTAGTCTCTTAAGATGTCACTGGCAGTGAGATCACAATGCTGATGATATAGTGGGGGGGGGAGAAAATATGTCAGCTGCAAGGCTGAGATCTGTGCCATACATTCATCACACTATTATTATTATTACATAGAAGACTCTCTAATCAGCTAAAGAAAATATAAAAAGTTACAATGGACTACTTCTTAAAATTTGTAGTATTTTAATGTCTGCCTGATTTGGTTCCACAAGGTCTTTAAGTGAAAGCTGGGGAGGTCTTCAAGGATAGCTATAGCAAACTCTAGGGCAATCTTCTACTCCAGACATAAGGACATGCTTTTTTTATATAATCATCCTTTATAGGAGTCATTTGGGACAATCTACATTATACTGTATTTTTGTATCTATCTATCTGTCTGTCTGTCTGTCTATCTATCTATCTATCTATCTATCTACTATCTATCTATCTATCTATCTATCTATCTATCTATCTATCTGTCATACATGGATGGGAATGTTTCCCCATAGAAAGGGACATCATTTATTTCCTTGTATACCTGTAACTAATCTATCCAATAAAAGTATATACCTTCACTAATCAAACAATTTTAGCTATATACCTGCACTAATCACACAATCACAGTTATATACCTGCACTAAAAGCTATATACATACACTAACCAAACAATTAATGGGACAATACTGAGATAACAATTAACACATAATTAGGAAGCTAGCCAAACCAATTAACAAGCTGGAAAAAAACCTGGAAAGACACACAAAACCTTTGTAAACCCAGAAATCCCCAAACTCCAAACATACAATCACTACACACCATTCCCTCCTTGCTGCAAGAGACCTTCAGGTGCCATAACATGATAGCAAATGTAAGCTTCATAATAATAGCAATCCTAATGTATTATATTCAATAAACAATGGGTAAGGGTGGAACATTTGGAAGTATACCCATCTCGGGGGTTAATTAGAGCAATAAAGCCACTCACCCTTCTGGCCTGTGGCCTTATAGCCCTAATTAGCCCCCTCTATGAGTATACATCCTTGTATACCACCCTTACCCATAGTGTGTGTGTATATATATATATATATATACATATATATATATATGTATTTAGTGATATGGTAGCACCGCTATAGTTAGGGTTGAGTGCAAACTTCTATGTTAAAGCCAAATGTTTGAACCGTAATAACTTTGGAACTATTTAATAGATTTACATGAAAACTGGCATGCATAATCTCTAGGGGTAGTTATCTTGACTTTCCAAATTTTGTGTGACTCTGTTGTGTGGTGTTTGAAACTAGGTATCAAGAAACAACAATAATACTCCAACAGGGTGGGAAGCATTGTTGGGCTGCTCTGGACCTTGCGAGGGGTTAATGAGGTCCGCACTGCAGGTGGAGGGCCTTTATCCCTGGTGTAATCTGGCATAGCTCCATACCCCTCCCTGGAGGGTATTATTGCGCTAGAAAAATGGACCACTGAATTACATAAGCCTGTTAAAAACATATTTTTATGTTTACATGTTAAAACTCTCCTGTTTGAATTATTTTGTAACAAAATAGTTCCTCCTACTCTACATTAGCACAGTTTTTTTTTACTATGTTTTAACCTAGGGACTTCTGTCTCAATGCAGCTTCTGTAGTTCTTACTTTAGAGATAGTTGTCATGGTTACCACCTCCCAACCGCAAACACACTCAGGGCTTAAGTTAAAATGTTGAGTCATTTACTTTTCTTTTGTTTCTGAGACTGCATTTTAAGCCCCTTGTCACCTTTTATTTCTTTTATTACTGAGGGACTGTGGTGACGCAACTGGGGAAATCAGATACAACTAAGACATACTGACAATACTCGGGCGATCTGGGAGACAGTCTGTACAGTCTCAGAGGTAAACTCAGTACTTATTAAAAAAATTAAAAAAAACAGATGGGTGAACATTTTGTGGAGCAGGAGCAGAGCCAGAGTCAGTCAGAGACTTATCAGTTACGGAAGTGCACCAAACACGCCACATCCTAGCACTAGTAATTTTAACAGAAAAAAAACTTTTCTTTTGCATTAGTGCACGAGTTGCATTTTGTTCCTGGGTTTCTTCCATACTAAAGACCAACATTTTGCTTTCATGCCTGCAGGCTGGCTTGTCAAAGTTGTGGCGCAAGACAAGACAGAGCAGGCAGGGGGGCTGCTGAATGGAGGCAACAGTCATTGAGCAACGTCGGATGGGTGAGCGTGAGCGGGCTGTCAAAAGGGGACAGCACTATCATAAATATTTATCAACATAAGGTATTTCTGTAGTGAATTTTATTTGTTTCTAGGGTAGCAGTATATGGCAGACAGCTCGACACTGGCAAGCAGCATGTCTGACTGTAGCTGCTGTGGACATGCGTGTGCAGTCCTTTTGAAAACCACAGTAACAACCAGTGATTATGTGAAGATGATCGCTGTCTTTGATGGCTACTCTTTTCCTCTCCTACTTTATTTGTACATGTGGCTAGTCTTTTAAATTATTAAAGTAACAATACAGTCTGGGAGGCTTTTCTCACCCTGGGGGGGGGCTGCCTTGCTCAGTGGTCCGCGACGTGCTAGAGACCGGGACCCATAAACTGTACCCTCTCCACGTGGTAGCATTACTGATTTTGCTCTGTGTGCTGTTATTATTTTAATTGTAGAAACTGGTTTGATTACTGAGTGTGTGTGTGGAGGGGGTGGCACCTCTCGCTAAGGGATTAATAAAATGGCAGCAGTTTGAAATTGTGTGCCCAGTGCTTCAGCCAATGATGAAGCAGGCTGGGCACATGGATACTTAGCTGGGCATGAGGCAGGATTGGGCTGGGACTTTTTATTTGGTGGGCATCTATTGTCTGATAGATGCCCACCTAAATAAGTGTCTCAGCCAAACAGAAGAGAGAATTGTCTTTGCCCATTTTCTAATCCTAAATATACATGTTTTTGCCATTTTTTTCTACAGCTGCATCTCAGAAACAGCTTTAGGTTGTAGTCTGAAATTTTCAGGGTAGAAAGCCTTTGCTTCACAGATGTGCCTTTTGAAGATTTTGTGAAAAAATATTAATCTGTTTGAATATTACTAAATTTTTAACTTTCCCATTATTTCCTAAGGGAAAAGTTAGATGTCATGCACGAAAATACTTTTGTTATTGCAGGAGTTGGTATTTTTGCACACAAAATACTTTTGTTATCATAGGAGCTGGTATTTTTGCTCACAAAATACATTTTTATAGAAGGAGCTGTTACTTTTGCACACAAAATACTTTTTTGTTATCGCAGGAACTAGTATTTGTGCACACAGGGTCGCAGTGTTTTGGTAGAGGGTTCCTGTGCCCACCATCTTGTTTGTCAGTTAGCGAGAGAAAGAAAATAAAGAAAACACATAAAAATGAATAGAATTTAAAAAAGAAACATCAGCATCTAGCTAAATGGGACCTGTTCAGCTACATTTTGATGTTTCTTTGTTTAAATTGTACCAAGAAACACCATTTCTGGGCATCCAAAATCCTGGGTGCCCAGCTTAGTGAGAGGAGAGCTTCTCTGCATTGTCTGTATGAGAAAAGTGGGATTTTTTTTGACGTGTGCAGCTGTAGCTGGAACTTGTGCTACCAGCTGCAGGTTGAGCAGTAAGCCACCCTTTTCCCTGGTGTCTAGTGGCACCCCCCACCCTCTGATCAGTGTCTCCTGTCCCTGGTACTACCCTCCCCACCCTCCCATATCTTTCCCTTGTGTCTAGTGGCATCTCCCACCCTCTGATCCCCATATTTATTTATTTGCATAATCTGACACCAGGATGCCCACCCCAGGTGTCAGATGTCCCCCCTCCAGCCCTGTTTGCTGACACCAGGGGACCCAATCCCTGAGTCAGCATTTAGAAGCCCCCCAGCAGTGTGGATACTGGGGAGCCCACCCCCAGTGTCCCAATATATTTGTATTCATTTTCTGAAAGGAAAAAACATCCCCAATGTCTTTTTTTTGTAAACCTAAAAAAAAAAAAGGTCCCTCGTTGTCCCTGCCATCCCCCTCCTCCATCCTGACCCTCCCATGGAGCGCCCACCACCCACATCCCCCTTACCCTATACTTACCTCCGGAGGTCATCCGCTGTCATTGTTTGTGGACCAGGACACATTGGCACTCCTCAAAGCTGAACCGCAAGTTCAGGAATCAATGTACAGTAAGTGCCATTTAATGTATTCAGTGGCATTTTGAACTTATGTTCATAACTTTGCCATTTTTATGTTGGCTTGCCGCGCTTGTGCGCAAGTCAACATCTTGCGGTAGTGGCAGATTCTGGAGGTGCGTCAGTGTGGGTGAATGCATGGCACTCATTAGTAGGTGCGTCCGGCATTCCCCAATAAGGCAGCATGCTATCGCTGACATGCACTGATACCAACATTATGTAAAGTGGACAAACCTTCTGAGAAAAGTGCCGCTGCAATCAGAGACAAACTCGTCCTGCAGCGGCACCAATGACACTCCTCCTGACGAGCGCTTCCTGTGTTTTTTTTATTCTCTTTCTTGACATAAAGTACTGTGCATGTCCAGCAAAGAGAACAATTCAATTTAGCCAAAATAAAGACAATGACTCCCCCTGGGAGTAGAGGTCTGAATGAAAACATTCTTCTTGAAAAAAACTTTGCAGTGAAATTAAGTGTTTGCTTCCAGTATATTCTTCAAAATGTTTAATTTGACAACAATAGACATGCTAAATCTGTCAAAACACTGAATAGCACTGGTTGTTTAGACATAAAAAATGTTTTGATAATATAAAAAAAAACTACACCTTTAGGTACTGTAGCATTTAAAGAAGCTTTTAACTGAGAACTGCCTCAAGTGGCAGCATGGGCAAAGTGATGGTTGCGATTAAATTGTTTTCAAGAAACATCATGAACTTAGACCGAGTCAGATTAGAACAGCACTACTTCTTCATGTCACTCTATTTTTACCTCAAAAATAATAAACATCAAGTTGTCATTGAGGTCTTGACAAAATGCCTATCTGTTAAAAGTTCGTTCTTACTATAATTTCATTTCCATTTTCCTTTCAAGTAAGTTTAACCTCAAATTGAGCTTCCCCTCCCCCTTTGCCGAATAATTGTTAAACTCCTTTGAACCCAGCACTCCAGTGGAACAGGCAACCAAAAGAATCTGAATCCACAACCCTGTGCTTGTTATTCCATAGACGTAATTCCTACCTTTACTTGCCAGGGAGATTATAGGAGGAGCGCAGAAAGAATCACTGATCAGGCTGTTCAGAAAGGCATGAGCATCCGAGCCGCCACTGCTACTGTTGCTTCCTCTGTAAATCCTTGGGTTACAACAGGACTAAATGGTCAAACACTGTCAAATGCCCCTTTCTGCTTCCAAGTAATAACACAGGAGTCAATAATCTCTTCCTAAGCTAAGACACTGGCTGCTGCTTCCACTGCACTGATCAGGCATGCAGAACAGGCCCATCAGGGGTTGTCCATACAGCTGAGAGATAATGGAACCATTTTCTCAGCTGGGACTGCTGGCTATACTTACCTAACCCGCTATCTGCTGCCGAGCTCAGTGTCTCTCTCTCTCTCTCTCTCTCTCTCCCTCTCGCTCACACACTCTCTCTCTCTCTCTGTCTCTCTCACACACAAACACACACACACAGACACACACACATTCACTAACACGATTGCAATTGAGAGGAAGTGCACCAATTCTTTCCTGAATTCTCTGATTCCCTAAAACGCTCACTCAATTAGCACTCGGATCACATATAGACAGACGTCTGCTGGGCTTCTACTGTCCTTTACTGGGCTCTTTCACAATGGTTTACTGGGGGAATCCTTTTTCCTTAGTAGACACTACCAGCTATTGCCTTTCTGACGAACTGTGCAGTTCTGAGCTGCGCCCTCTGATATATGTCTTATACACAAATTAATGGGTTCTTTAATGTTTCATTGAGAATAGCAAGAAGCTAACTAGGCTGACTTTGTGTGCGGCTTAAACTGTTCTGCTGCGATGGTTAAGACTATCATTTGGAGGTAAAAGATGTATCGTAGGAGAGGGGTGCTTGAAAGCACACGTCCTACCTTTTCTATTCAGCTGTCACATTCCAGCAACTACAATGGTCTCAGGAGGACTACATTTGCTTCCAAATATGCAGTAAATACAGACAGTTCTCAGCAAGTGGGAACCTGCTCCAATGATCGGTGGACCACAAGTAATCTCTGCACTACAGTTTGACGGTTTCTGCAGTTCAACCTAAGTGTCATACTTGGCAGAAGCTGTTTCCGTTTACTTATCAACTAGCCATATTCCATGTATATCCAGTTCTGTTACTATTCTGAGAACAAGGCAACTACAGAACCACTGATTACAAACTACTTATTTTCTAAGTTCCAACATTTTACTTAATTTATGTACAATCTCCAATCGTTTGCAACCATATTATTGGTAAGTTCATACTGTACAGTGTTACACACAGTAGTTGCGATGTAGGAACTCACAGACAATGCTGTGACTTCTCCACAAAAGTAACTGTAAGTAAATCGGGACTGGAGCAGACACAATAGAACAGCAATTCAGCAACATTGTAACACATAATATATGCACCCTACCTATACAAACAAGACTATAATGGCATATCGGGGTTCTTGTTACAAATAACAATCCTCTTGTGTTTTGCATTCCTGGTTTATAAATGCCATAAACCTCTCGATGGAATGACTGACCCATTTTACTCACTTGGGTGTACTTTATTCATTAGATACTAAAATGGGTTATCTCTTACACTACCAGTTTTACATAGTTTATCTTCCTAATCAAATGTGCTGTACTCTGCAAACTCAGTCAACTGATAGTTGTACATAGGAGATCATAAATTAGAACCATTAATTTATGGCCAGTTTTGTTTACAATAGTCTTGCTCTTTGCAGGAAGAGTTGAGGAGTGGCACGTGTTTCTGATAACAGAAAAGAAGCATGTAGTATAACCAGAAAAATGGGCATGATGTAATTTTTGTCTGTAAAGTGATGTGTTGTAGAACACTATCTTAACATTTAGTTAATAAACTTGTGATTCAACAGTACAGTCATTGTTCAAGAGTGAATTTACTGAACTTGCAGGGTGGATTGCCACCGCAGAATACATTGAAATATTTAATTTCACATGTATCAAATATAAATAATAACGGAGTTCTATTTACTGAAGTCAATAGGGTGTAAAGGACTCACAAATAACGATGGTTCAGTGATATGTACAGTACTCAGATGAAATAATGCACACCCCACAGTAATGTAATAAAGTATTTTTTAAACTGCAAGGCTACAGTATATCCCAATCCCAGATGTGCAAAGAACAATGTTTTATACACTTACATCAGCTTCCTTCTATGTACCCTAATTCCTGTACTCTTTAGCACACAAGCTGTATGTGGTAACGCTCTGGTGATGCCACCCTTGCTTACATTTTTTATTTGTTCTTTTTTTAAATTGTCATGCAGGTCCGTGTTTGTTGTATGCTTTATAGTGTTGCTGTCCTGTTGTATTTTTGCAGCATTTTTCAATAAAGCATACAGCGTTTCCTTTACCATATATTTTCAAGGGTTAGTAGCAATACTTTATTACGATATGAAACTGCCTTTCACATTGTCTCTGTCTAGGAAAAAAAGGCCATATACTGGGTCAATGATGTAATGCTCTGCATCAACACTTGCTTTTCCTCTGCAAATAAATAAATAAATAATAACATTACAGCCCTCAATTTTGCTAAAGAATGTTTAGGTTAAGCTTCTAGCCTAACTGTGGAAAAGAAAATCAGACCATTCTAAAACAGAATACATAAATAAATATGTCATATCAAGTCTCCTAATTGTTAACACTTTAACATAAAATCCCAAATATATACTTGATGTGAAATTTATATTCCTTTACCAAACAGAGCTGAAGTACACTTCAAAATCATGTTACAATAATGTTTACTGCAAATCTCGGAACTGTCTAAACAAATAAATGTACAGAATACCCAATAAGCAGGAACTATGTTGACCGACCCAAGTAATCCCCTCCCACACAATTAACAAATGATTTTGTTTGTTTGTTTTTCTTTTATGTTGTCTTGCCTGCAGCGCAGACAACATATTGCGGTTGCTTCAGTGAAGAAGTGGGTTTCGGAGGTGTGGTCCTGCTGCAGCCAATGGCACCACTGCTTTTTGTGGCCAGGCTCTGTGGCACCAATGGCATAGCATGTTGTCTATGACAACAGTTAAGAAACGTGCCACCACCTTGAAAGAAATTAGCCAATGCAATCAGGGAGCACCATGAGGTGGTCCCTGATTGAAGCAGCCAATTACTGCTTGCCTGGTCTGGTGTCCCCATGAAGCAACATGGTGGAGGCTTCCCCATCAGCTTCTCATAGTCCCCACAGAAGCTGAAGGACAGCTGCCACCATTCACAGTCCCTCTGAAAGCTGAAGGGGGTGCCCAATCCCCTTGTTGGCATGCTCTCTCCTAAGTTAATTTGCCAACAGGGTTGCCCAATCCCCATTGGCATAATGACCCCCCATTCCTTGTGTGCCAAGGGGGTGCCCAGTCCCCCTCATCTCATGTGACCCTCCCAACTCTGTATGGCCATTGGGGGTGCCCAATCCCCCATTGGCAACAGCCCCCCCAAAAAACACTCAGGTGGCATGTTGGGAGCCCACCCCAGCATGTCAAATGTCCCTGTAAAATAAAGTCCCACAATTTTTTTTTTACCCTGTAAAACAAAAAACGGTCCCTTGTTGAGTCTGGTAGCCCCTCACCCAACCTGCACCCACTCTATGTGCACCCTGCCTCCCCACCCCACCACCCCCTACTTATCTCTGGAGCCCAGTTCGATGGTGTTCATTGGACCAGGAATATGTCTGCACTCTTCAAAGCCAACCGCAAACTGAAGAAATGCCGGTAAGCTGTATAATGGCATAAATGTTTTTTTTCAACTTCTCATGAATTCAGTCACTGTCATGGAGTTATTCGGTCCCGAAAGGTGATTTTGCAGTCACTGTGTGGAATCACCTTTTAGGACCAAGTAACAAAATGAGTGTCACTGTTCATGAGGTGGCCTACCAAAAAGCCTATGCTGCAAATTTGGTGAACAAATTCCAAAAAATGACTGTGTTATGGGCTTGCGTTGCACAGTTTCCATGCACACTCGTAATTTTGCCAATTTGTAATATGTTCACTCAAGATTTTCAACACTGGCATTTTTTTCACACCTCCTTATGGACAGTACAGCTGCCATTTTTCACATCCTGGTCAAAATTTGTTTTCACACTACCGGCACAGAATAGCACAGTCACAGTGAGAAATCAGTGTTTGGGACAGATTATGAAAATCACAGCAACACTGTTAATGAGCAGAGGCCCTAAAATGCCTATGTTGAAAATTTGGTGACAAAAGACCATAAAATGACCATGTTACATGCGTGCGTTCGCGGTTTCTGTAGTACACGTGACTTGCATAATTACAGTATTTTCACTCAACATTTTCAACATTGTCAGTTTTCTACACATCCTTATGAACAGTATAGCTGTCATTTTTCAAATCCTGCCTGAAATGTGTTTTCATACAAGTAACGCACTGTAGTGTGGTCGCTGTGGGAAATCAATGATCAGGACAGATGAAGAAAATCATAGTGACAGTGTTCATGAGCAGAGGTCCCAAAATGCCTATGTTGAAAATTTGGTGAAATAATTCCACTAAATGACTGTGTTACAAGTGTGCATTGCACAGTTTTTTATGTATGCTCATAAATTCAAGCATTTTTAATATTTTCACTCAAGATTTTCAACACTGCCATCTCTTCACGCATACCTATGAACGGTACAGCTGTCATTTTTCACATTCTGCCTGAATGATGTTTTCCCACATCTGGTGCAGAATGGTACGGTCACTGTGAGAAATCAATGTTCAGGACAGATTAACAAAATCACAGTGCCACTATTCATGAGCAGAGGTCCCAAACACTTTCATGAGGTTGGGGTCACAAAAATGCCAAGTTGCAAATTTGTAGTGCAAATACCAACAAACGGCCGGGGCATTTGGGTTTCTAACCATAACATCCCACCCTGTACAGACTGACAGGTGTCAGGGGTGTGTCATTGCATTGCTGGCTGTCATGCTCATGCCATACCATCCCCCCCCACCCTGCAGCCAGTGACAGGCATCGGGGTATGCCTTGGACTCTTCGGCCCCACGGATCACCACATTCTCCTATGCTGCAGTCATTTCAGTGTATGTCCTTATGAAATGGGTTGACTGTAAAGCTGAACACCTGAAGGCACACCTCAGCACTTGTTGGTATCTGCAGGATAGGGTGAGGTAAAATGCCATGAGCATTATGGCTGAATGAGGTGAGCGTAATGCCTGAAAACCCCAAGGCACAACATATTTGTTGCACTGCAGGGTAGGGTGAGCTGAAATGCCATGAACATTATGGCCGATGCCCACAGGCACACCTCAGTGCCTGTCAGTCTCTGTAGGGTGATGTGGGGTTTGACATCACTTTCATACTTCACTGTCATTCCTATTATGTATCTGTTCAGCTCCTGCGTTACCAATGCCAATGTCAGCAAGACACCATTCGGCATTGACAAATGCTTGTTAGGTATTGTTTCACCAAATTTTCAACTTGGGCTTTTTGGGACCCCACCTCATGAACACTGTCACTGTTGTTTCATTAATCAGGCCTGGAAGGTGATTGTGTGCTTACTGTGCAAAATCACCTTTTGGGTCCAAGTAACAAAATGACAGTGCCACTGTTCATGAGCTGGGGTCCCAAAAAAGCTCATGTTGAAAATTTGGTGAAAAAATTCCAAAAAATAGCTGAGTTATGAGCATTTGTTGAAATGTTTCTACGTTCGCTCCTACCTTTGGTAATGTTTAATATTTTGACTCCAAATTTTCAGCATAGCCATTTTTTCACACCACCTCATGAACAGCACAACTATCATTTTTCACATCCTGCCCAAAATGTATTTTTGCACCTGTGGCTCAGAATGGCATTTTGACACAGATTTTGAAATGTTTACCTACAGGGTTTATGAGGTGGGGTCATAAGAAGACTATGTTTAAAATTTGGGGTCAAAATATGAAAAAATGCCAAGGTTATGACCATTCATTGCAATTTCAGTACTCCCGCTCGTAACTCCGGAAATTTTAAATATTTTGAATCCAGATTTTCAACCTAGTCTTCTTATTACCTGACCTCATGTATGTCACAGCTGTCATTTTTATATTGGCTTGTACCTGCGAGCAAGCCAACATCTTGTGGTAGTAGCAGATTTCAGAGGTGTGTCAGTGTGGGCGAATGCAGGGCATGCTTTAGTAGGTGTGTCCCTCATTCCCCAATAAGCCAGCATGCAGGCACTCACACAAGAAATATGTAAAGTGGTCAAAACTTGTAAAGAAAGTGCCACTGCAATGAGAGACAAGCTCATCATGCAGTGGCACAATAACACACCTCCCGATGTGCCTTTCCTGGTGAAGTATTTCAATAAACATGGCGGCAGTGGCTGCTGCTGCCACCTGCCACACAGTGCCTACAAAGCCAACTTCAGGGGTGCCCAATCCTCCTGTCAGCATGCTAAATAACTCCTCCCCCAAGATTGTGTGGCACACTTGGAGCCCACCCCAGTGTGCTTCCCTGTAATCAAAGCCGACCGTCATCTGCATATTCTGGCCTCTGGCCCTCACCCCATTTCTGTGCCTTACTGGGAGCCCACCCCAGTGTGGCCAACATCACCCCCCCAAAATCATGGGGCATATTGGAAGTCCACCCCACTGTGCACAACAGTTTTTCATACACCTGTAAAAAAGGAAAACTATCCGCGGTGTTTTTTATTTAAAAATTACCTAAAAGAAAGAAAACAGTCCCTCGCCGTGGGGTCCCTTCCCCCAACCTGCATCCACCGTCTGTGCACCCCATCTCTCCCCCACCACCTTCACCCCATACTTACCTCTGGAGCCCAGTGTGACAATCTTCGGTGGACCGGGAACACGTCTGGACTGTTCAAAGCTGACCGCGAACTGAAGAAAGTTGGTAAGCTGTATGGCTTTTTTCAACTTAGGTGGATATCTCAGCCATTTTTGAATTTTGCCTCCAAATTTTCAACATGGGGTGCTTGGGACCCCACTTAATGAACACATGCACTCTCATCTCATTACTCCGCTCCGAAAGGTAATTTCACTGTCACTGTATGAAATCACCTTTTGGGACTGATTAATGAAATGACAATGCCACTGTTCATGAAGTGGGGTCTCAGAAACCCTATCTTGCAAATTTGGTGGAAAAATTCCAAAAAATGACTGTGTTATGAGTGTGCATTGTGCAGTTACAATGCACTCTTGTAACTTTGACAATTTTTCATATTTTTCACTCCAGATTTTCAACATTGCCCTTTTTTCACACTTCCTTATGAACGGTACAGTTGTCATTTTTCACATCCTGTCCAAAATGTTCGAGCATGTGGTGCACAATGGAGTGGTCACTCTTCGAAATCAATGTTCAGGACACATAACAAAATCACAGTGACACTGTTCTTGAGTGGAGGTCCTAAAATGCCTATGTTGAAAATGTGGTAAAATAACACCCAAATAATTGCATTACGGGCGTGCATTGCACAGTTTCTATACACGCTCATGACGTCACCAATGCTTCATATTTTCTCTCCAGATTTTCACCATTGTCATTTTTGTACACCTTCTTATGAACAGTACAGTTGTTACTTTCCATATCCTGCCCGAAATGGGTTTTTGCACGTGTCACACAATGGCGCAGTCACTGTGGGAAATCAATGTTTGGGCCATATTAACAAAATCACAGTGACACTGTTCATGACCAGAGTTCTCAAATTCCTATGTTGAAAATTTGGTTAAACAAGTCCCCCAAATAATTGCACTATAGGCTTGCATTGTGCAGTTTCTATGCACGCTTGTGATGTCACCAATTTGTCATATTTTCACTCCAGATTTTCAACAATGCCATTTTTTCATACCTCCTCATGAAAAGTGCAGCTGTCTTTTTTCACATCCTGCCCAAAATGTGTTTTCGCACCTGTGGTGCCAAAATGCACAGTCACTGTACAAAATCACCTTTCGGCAAACAAACTCATAGTGCCACTGTTTATGAGGTGGGGTCACAAACAGCCCATGTTGAAAATTTGGAGTGAAAATTCCAACAAATGCCCTGGGCATTAGGGTTCTGAACCATAATTCCCCACCCTGTAGAGACTGACAGGCATAGGGGTGTGACTTGGCATTGTCAGCTGTAATGTTCACACCATTCCATCCCCCACCCTGCAGTCAGTGACAGGCGTCGAGGTGTGCCTTGGACTCTACGGCCCCAACGTTCACCCCATTCTCCTACACTGCATCCATGTCACTATATTTCCTTATGGAATGGGGTGAGCGTAAGGCCTGAAGACCCCAAGGCACATTGCAGCACTTGTCAGTCTCTGTGGGGTAGGGTGAGGTGAAATAATATGAGCATTATCTCCAGTGACCCAAAGGCACACCCCAATGCCTGTCACTCTCTGCATGGTGGGGCTGGGGTCAGTGTCAGTTCACTACTTCACTGCCAATCCTATTATGCATCTCTCTAACTCCTGCACTACCAATGCCAGTGCCAGGAAGCCAACATTCCGCATTAACAAATGCTTATTTAAATCCTACCAAAATGTGTTTTTGTATCTGTGACACGGAATAGAGTTGCAGTTGTGCAGAATTATGTTTTGGCATGGATTCGAGCATTTCCTGTACCAGGGGTACATGAGGTGGGGTAATAAGATGGCTATGCTGACAATTTGGTACACAGTTGTCCTTTGAATGGAAGCAAAGGGGCTCAGAGGACCCTGTGCTTCCACAGCTACATACATATACGTATCTATGGAGGAATGGGACAGAAAAATAAGGATATGATAATACTATCTGAAAAAGTAAGGAAATTGATTGTAAAAAACTTCATTAATGCATCAGTTAAGGTTGTTCCTAAAGCAACAAAAGCAGGGAAATGTGGTGTTATACTATACTGGCACAGTAGCGCCAGTATAGTTAGGGTGAGAGGGCAGTTTAATGTTAAACTCGAAATTTGAACCTAAATAACTTTTGCGCTGTTCAACAAATTTGCTTGAAAATTAGCATGAAGAAGCACCTGGGGTAGGTCTGCTGACGTGCCACATTTCAAGTCTTTCTGTTGAACTGGTCAAAAGTTATTATATGTGAAACCCCCAGAAAATTCCCAAGTTTTTCCCTTTTTTTTTTGTCACAGGTATCTGAGAAATGGCTTGTTGTTTAGGGTCACAATTTGGAGGGCACACTGCTGTAGTGCCACAGAAGTACCTTTTACAGGTTAGGTGTAAAAATATTGTGCCATTGCAAAGTTATGAATATTTATTTTTGCCTATTATTTCCTGTGGCAAAAAAAATTGATGTGCCATGCGAAACTTTTTTATACATCATATTCTGTAAAATGTTTTGCATATTATCAAGTTCCACTTCTTTCACAGTGGTGGCATCAACTGTCATGCATGCTGAAGCACTGAAATGGTTGGGGATTGCACTTTTCTGGTCTGCCTGGCATCCTCTGAACCCGACAGTGGGCCCTGATTCCTGGAGAGTCCCACTTTTTTTTGTGTAGCTGCCTGACTGCCCCCCACCCCACACCCACACAGGACAGGACATTTGGATGGCATCCCCTGAAGATGTTCTAAGAGTTCTGCCAAAAAATGACCAAAGACCCAAGTGGGACAGGAAGCACCATCGTGTAGAAGACTGTTGTTTTCCTCATTTTGTTCATCTGAGGCCAGTGACCTCAGAGTGAATGTGGGTGCTGGATGCATACAATGGGAGTGTATGGTGCCAGGGTTTGTTTTCTGATGTGCTTGGCAACCTCGGAACCCTATAGACAGCCAGCCCATCTTTCTGCAGACTCCCAGGTTTTTTTCCTGTTGCTGCTTGACTCTGCCCCACCCCCCACAGACACACAGGGCAGGACCTTTGGACAGAATCCCTTGAAGATGTCAGAAGTGTTCTGTGAAAAATGATGGAGGACTCAAGAGGGATGGCAAGCACCATCATGTTGACCAGTGCTGCTTTTCCCATTTGGTTCTCCTGCACCAAACCACCTAGTTGTGAACAAGGGTGTTGGATGCATACAGTGAGCATGTATGGTGCCGTAATGAACATCTCTCAGTCTTAATGCTGTCCTCAGCTGTCCTACAGTACTTGTGGGAACTAAGTGGCACTGCTTCTGTCTGGATCACACTACCCACAACCCAAAGGAGGTAAGTGTCCTTTGGGATGCTCTAAACATCTGTTTCCCCAATGGTCCTCTAGTGCCTCAGACTTCTTCCTGAAGCAGTGTTGTAAGTGGCAGACTTGCCTCTGCGCCAACAGGTCAGTGCCATGCACTGCTGTGTTATATGGAAGTGTAATGAAGACTGTTATTAAGACTTCTCCTATGGTGAGATAAGGAAAGTGTTGGGCTTCTACGTGTAGGGTTTCAGGTTTGAGGACAACATCTGGTAAATTTTCTTTTCATAATAAATGAGATCATTTGAGTTTCTTGGGTTGTGTTTTTTTAAGGGAATTCATATTGTGAACAACGTTTGCCACTGCGGCAGGCAGCACTGCCACAAATGCACAATAAAGGAAGCTTGTGGCAGTCAGCTGTTTTGTTTTTTACAGAACTTTGAATGTTGGCTGAGGAATGCCATGATTAGTGAATTGTTTTCACTGCATGCTGAACCTCTCAACACCTTGGGGTTTCCACTTCAATAAATGCTGATCAGTGGAAGTCATTTGGGCATACTTTCAGATGGTGCTGCGGTGCAACATAGGTGCCTTTGGAAGATTTGGTAATCACCGTAACTATGGCGGTGCTAGCCCACTAATATAATTTCCTGAAAACAAAAGAATTTCTGGGTTTTCTACTCTGATTCTTATGGGGAAGACTTAGATGTATCACATTAAAGTTTGTGTGTCACTTAATTGTACAGCACAGCTGTACAAGTTTTCCAAAAATGTCCATGAGAGTCTTCTTTCACGATGGTGTCTTTTATGGAACTGTTACCTACTCTGCTATGAATAGTTTTCCTATGGTGACATCAGAAAGGTGCAGGGTTAGTATGTGTAGGGCTTCAGGTTCAAGGACAGCAAGGGGTATATTTTATAAGGTTAACAAATGTGATCATTTTCTTTACTATGGTTCTGTTTTTTGTCCATGTAATTTATATTATGCACAACAGTGAACCCTCTGAGCACTTTTTGGCAGGACCACAGATGGGGCCCATACAGGAGGATGATAATGTCAGTAAATTATTTGATATCATGAGCATCTCAGGGTGGAGGGGGGTGGGTTGTAATGTGGTATGAGCACACAATAACCATCCTACATATAAGCTAAGCAATTGCAGTTGACTAACTATGTAGCCAATACTTTTTTTGTAATGTAGTTGACCTTTGAAATCTTAGAATAACCTTAAGAAACATTAACCCTAAGATCTTGATGTTGTAAAAAGTTTCTGTGGTTTTTATGTGGTGCACCACTGCTATGACAACTGTTTTGGTTGTTTTGGGCATGTATTTATGTGTTTGGGACTATAAAAGGTTAAAAAAATAATAGGTTAAGGCTTCACAAGCTACTTTATACATTACTTGCTTTCTGTTGTTGGTCAAGTTTGTCTTATATGCTTTCTTTCTGGATCTTCATGTACTTAACATGGTAATACATTTCTATGTGTGACATACACTGTGTTTAGTATAACATACAGGAGGCATACATCTACAGTTAAAGACACAGGGCTTTATTACTGAAATGTGTGATACAGTGATAGAATTGTAAAAGGGAATATGGCTTAACAAAGTCCTGATTTTAAAATTCAGATTCACAACAGTAATGAAACATTTTCAACTATTCATACAGCAACACTATAGTATGACGTGTATTACACACAGTACGCACAACATAATATGGCTTCACGAACTGTACATTTTCAGCTTAACATTTACAACCTTAAATAATGATTCTAACCTAAGTACAGATGAATACTGTTAAGTAAATGCTCTAGGTCATGCAAAGAACTGTGGTATGATGGTCTCCTTCAAGAACAGTACCTATGTAACACTATAAAAAACTAAGAATAAGTTTCTACAAACAGTGTGTTTATAAAAGTATGGATCCACAGCATATGACTTGGAGGTTAAGGTGCTACTGCTCCTCTTCTGTACAGGTGGCATTATGTGCTACATGTGGTTTTGGTACCATTGAATCTTTTAATACCTGCTTAATCTCAGTGAGCTCTGCTGACATTTCAAGCAAAATTGATTTATTTTGCCACTCTAGTGTGACGCGGCTGTTCTTGGCCACTGTTTGGGGATGGTGTTGCTGTAGCACATCCTTGATTGCTGTAGTAACTGTTTGGAATTTTCTCTCAATCACTTCAGCTAAATAGTCTACTTTGCTGATGAGTTGCACCATTTGCTCTACCTGGAGGACAGAGAAGAAGAAAGAATGTGTTAAACAACACTATTATTTTATGTTTGCAGTGCTTTCACTACATAATCCTTTATACGCTATGTGCAGTTCTGTTGTCTTTCTGTGCTATGTGCATAAATGCACTTTCTTGTTGTTGATGTGCTGTGGTACTCACTTCTTGCATATTGGACTGTTCTGTGTGGAGGAAGGTTAACAAGAAGGGACAGTGAGCAAAGAACTAATTTTTACAGTCTGTGTGTTTACTTAATGGAAAGTAATGCTTATTTAGAGTACATATGATGTGTTGTGTTTCTTCAGAAAGTGATACTTACCTACTGTTTCCAGTGATCCTTCTTCACTAGTGCTTCTCTGTGCCACATTGTTTCTCTCTATTTGGGAAAAGTTAACTTATGCAATATGTACAGTTTCTGACATGTGCATAACTGCTCATTACCTGATCTTTCACATCCTTCTGCTGTGATGGCTGCTGTTGGCAATGGCTCATCTTTGGGTTCCTGGAGTTCCTCTTGGCCTTTTGTCTTGGCTTTGTGTTCTGGTGTAGTCCAGGCAATAACAGTCCATATTTTGGGTGTCTATGTATCTTTGTCCAATGTGATGCCATCACTATCCTCTGTGGATAGAATGGAAGTTCAGGAACTGTAACATTGCCTGTATGTGAATGTGTCTGGCTGTAAATTGTAAAATTCATATCTAACTTAACAGGAAGTAGTAGTAGTAGAAATCTTTATTTTTAGTCAGAAAAGAATGACTTTTACACCATTAGGACAAAGTCCTATTTACAAGGTGCTCCTGAAAGTAGTAAAACTTCAAATATACTAAGACTAGTTGGAGAACATCATATCACAGATACTCAATTAAAGGAAGGGGTTCAGATGTTTCTTGGATGTACTCTTTGCTCTTTTCATCTTCCGAGTTCTGTTCATGAGAATCCACAATTTCTCCTTCTTCTAGTGCATGCCTACCTTTCTGCACAGCATGCTTCTTATGCATACAGGAAATTATTTAAATGTAACAGTTTTAGTGCTATTTTTCTGTGTTGAAAGTGTTACCACACAGCAGTGTGACAAACTTACTGCCATAATGTCTTTCTCCAAGTTTTGGCTTGCCTGCTGCATCCCAATAATTGTGTACCATGTGATACTATTTTGTGTCAATACCTGGAATTTTCTCCATTTCCATTATTTTAAAGAAATTCTGCCATAGCAGTTTCCATTTCTTTTTGTAGACCAGGCTATCTTTTTTCAGTTTGTACTTCTTTTTAAGATAGGCACTTACTGAGTGCCACATATCTTGCAGAGGTTGATTAGATGCCCTCATAACAATATAGGGATCACCCATAGTCTGCACTGCCTCCACTAGGCATGGCACCTCAGCCTTTTTCCATGGTCTGCCCATAATTCCCTGTTTTGGAATTATAAAATCAGTTATACAGGAACATAACTATATGGATAGCAACATGGAATATTGCTGTGTTGAAAAGGTTAAAGTGGTATACTACTCAGGAGAACATTGGTGGGGGTGCAAGGTGGACAATTTATTTTATTTAAAATTTTGATGACTGGGTGCAACCCACTGAGACAATCAAGTCCCTTTTCGGGGCGACCTGGGGAACAGAAAATTCTGTACAGATAAAACACACACTTACAGATAATTAATTACAGATGTGCTAGTCTTGAACATATATTCATGGTGTAACAAGTATTGTAGGTAAATATACAGAGGATAATTTACAGATGACCTTGATAGGTGCTTACATACATTGAAAATTAGATATCGATATATGTTATGGTGATAGCTCGTATCAGATGTCAACAGCAGCTGCATCATCAGTGTAAGAGGATGACAATTACATATGACCTATTGTTATTAATAGAGGGCAGCAGTGGAAAGTAGGAGGGGAAGAGTAGAATATGGTGAGACCAACCAGGATAGGAGATGAGAGGTAAAAAAAAGTAGGCAGTGGGAGCTGTAGTGGCCGGGAGAAGTCTAGGTATAGTTGCCATTGCATACAGAGGGAGTGTAGAAGATTTCCTTGTATAGTCTTTTGAAGATGGGAAGAGACTTGCATGAGTGTAGTGTGTGAAGGAAGGTCATTCCATTTTTGTAGTGCTGAGAAGGAGAATGACCATCTGCCAACAACTAGGAGAGTCCTGGGTAGGTTTAATAGTGGGAGGTGTGAGGTCCTGAGTGTTCAAGGGTTGGGTTTCAGGGTAATAAGGTTAGATAGACTTGGAGTGGGGGGAGATGGATTAGTAAGAAGGTGGTGCAATGCACTGGGAAGACAAGTTTGGCTTTGAAAGCCAACTCGAAGAATATGTGAACTGTGGCACCTTTTTTACTTACTGCTGCTGTCCGATAGTTTTCATATCTGTGTTCCTTTCAAGACATTCTGTTCTGTTCCTGTTTGTTTCTGTGATGTTTTTGCATTGATTGTACAGGCAACACATTGCATTTTATGTACGTGGGAAGATTACTCTGTAGATTTAAAAAATAAGCACTTAACCACATTGCTTTGTCTGCTCTAGGTCAGTTTATGCCATTCTGTCTGTCAATAATGTCATCTTCATCCTGTGTATCTCATGAAATTACAGTTACAGTGGGGTTTCATATTGTATGCATTTTTATGGTATTTAAATAACGTACTGTACATACTCATTTCTTTACAGTTTCCTACTAAAAATATTAATACTAACCAGTTTCCAGTTTCTGTTACTTAACTATTTTCCAACTGTCTGCATGTTGCTTTCTTCGTGACATTAAAACTGTACTGTTCCTCTTTTATAAGTTTTTCTGGTATGTGTCCAGTATGATATTGGTTTTGAAATTGTACTTATTGATCCACAGAACAGTTGCTGATGGCAAGGAACAGGTTTCTGATAGATGGTTTCTGTGAACACATTTGTTTTTGCTGTTGCAAGGATTGTGGCTGGAGTGCACTCTGCATTCAACTGAAAAAGAAACACATAGGAGAAACACATGTTTAAAAAGCTAGCTGCAACAATGCTTGCCTTCCTCTGATAATACAGTATGTGTATCGAAACATCATTGATTGTACACATTGTACACAGCAAAAGTTCATGCTGACATGCCCACTGTGGCTGTCCATCATATTATCGGCACCTCTTATTGGTGACTTCCACAGTTTCCCTCACATGGCAGTGCTGCTTGCAATTTGTTTGCATTCTGCAAGTTTCCAAAAAACCTTACTGGCTGTAGTAAGGGAAAATGTGTGTACCCTGCATAGTGTGCTGTGCAACGGGTGATAGGAATGTCCAGGTCAGCGCACAGTAAAATCTTACTGGTTGTACTGTAGTGACGGAAAATATGTGATGCCCTGTGTAGTGTGCTGTGCAGCGGATGATAGAAACCTCCAAGTTTGCTCATAGTGCAGCTAGAGCTTGCAAGCAAAATTACAGACTGATGCACCTTGCTTGGGGAACATGGGCAGCTGGTACAACTCACACGCCATCATGGCCAGATGCTGAGTACTTATTGGAAATGTTACATGTTCACCTACACCATTGCAATTAATATTCCCTTCCCCCTAAAAGCACCAGGGAGGGAGCTACATACATACAATAATAACATTACAAGAAGGTGTTTGACAGAGCAGCCCAACCTCCTCATTCCACGATCTGATGCCTTCTGAATGAAGACCTACCAGAGGTTATAAAGAAAATTTTAATTGTACAGCAAATCCAAATTCTGTGGGACCAATGCACTGCACTATCAAACTTAGAATAACCATTCCTTCCAGGGGAAAAAAAACAACTTCCGCTGGTGGTTTCAAACCCTGAACCTTGTTCTTATAGACTGTACATCTATCTCACTGTGCCATAAGAGTACTACTGTTGTGTTATTCTCTCTGGATTCATGAAGTAACATGGCAATTACATCAGTTTACCTTTGCAAGCTCCAATTCTTCAGGACAGCACTGTCAAAAGAAAAACAGTTTTTTTCAGTGATACAGAAGGCGTGCAAATCAAATATGCTGGACTTAATCCATTTTATTTTGGACAATGGCTGTGCAACAGTACTGCAGCTTGCTTTCAGAATCTCCTTCTGGAGAATGTGTACAAAACAATTATTTTTAAGTGTTGCACAAAACAATGCTGCAAAAAACTCTTCTGAGCTACTCAGACATGGTGATTTTTACATCACAAACCAATACTGCTCTCCATCCTTGTAACATGCACATCGAAAAAATGTGTAAAGTATCTGGAAAAAGTAAGGAAATTCATTGCAAAAAACTTCATTAATACATCAGTTAGGGTGACAACTATAGCCACAAAAGGATGGAAATGAGATGATAGGGTTTCGAACCCTAATGACCCCCCCCTTCATCCCCACCCTACAAGATGTGGATTGTGTCCTCGCCCCTCTTGACCAGGTCTATCTCGGACTGCTTGCCCCAGTGGGACACTGTATCAGTAAGGTCTGCCTGACCCTGTGTGGTCTGTGTTTGCCTGTTTGCCTGGCATTCATTATTTCCCTAGTTAGCTAATTTTGGCCTGTTCTCATACATGCAATGGTAGTTTACTCACCTGGTAAAGGTAATTGTATGAGCATCACTTTATGGCATCTACCATCCATTACCTTCTGGGTTTACGTCCATCTCATAGACTAGTGATGCACATGTGACCACATGTTAGAAATCCGATCTGCCTAGGTTCTGCTGTGTCCCTCTGCTCCCTAGTTCATGTCTTCTAAAGCTGTAGGGGTCTAAATAAATACTAGGAAAAGATGTAGGTTAAACATGGCCCGTATTCCGCAGTCAAGAGCCTGAAAGATGCATTCTCTGAGGCTGGATGCCAGGTATTATGTGTGTTTAATTTCTATTATTTACATGCTAGAACAAGCCAGCCCATACGACATGCTGGGTCAATACCCAGATTTTGTGGTGTTATCTCTATATTTGTATTTATATATATGCGACTGACTGTAGAAGTGTGCTGCGTTGATGTCCCTATCCGGGGCACCTTACCAGTCTACCCAGGTTGGGCCAGGGATACTATAAGGTGATGCTCATGCAATCACCTTTACCAGGTGCGTAAACTACCTTTGCATATTGCATCACCTTACAGCATCCCCCATCTATTACCATCTGAGTGCTAATAAGCAGTAATAGTGAGAAATGGGTGGGGTAGGTGGCCCAGCTAGGTGCTCTAATGCAGTAACAGTACTTTTCTTGCAAAATTTGACTTTTGTATATTTGTTATGTCTAATCTGTAATGTCTGGTCAAGGTGTGAATGGATGAACATGTGGCAGCTATACAAATGTCTTGGACAGAGGCTCTGTTCCTCTCCGCCCATGAAGTTGATATTGCCCGGGTTGAGGGGGTGGTAAAGTGAGGGGGCCGTGGTAGGCCCTGAAGTCTGTACGCCTCTGTGATGGTCTGTTTAATCCATTGTGCAAGCATGGATTGTGCTGCTGCTTGGCTTTTTCTGTGGCCTGTCACTACTATGAAGAGTGTGTTTGTTGATCTGAAGTCTTTTGATCTGTCTAAGTATATTGTAATGATTCTTTTCATGTCCCACTGTGTAATAGGACTGTCTTGATTGTCAATATCTTGGCGGATCCAAGCTGGGAGCTCGATGGTTTGTGCCATGTGAAAGGGGGTTGCCACCTTTGGAATGAAGGATGGGGCCGGTCTCAAGGTGACTCCATCATTGTGAAATATGAGAAATGGGGGCTTGCATGATAGGGCCCTGATTTCACTTAGCCTCCTTGCCAAGCATACTGCCACTAGGAATGCTGTCTTGAGTGACAACCACGTCAAGTCTGCAGAGTCAAGTGGTTCGAATGGTGGTTTGGTAGTACATCCGGTACTGTGTTATGATCCCAAGGTGCCACCGTTTGCTTATGTACTGGGTGAATATTGGCAGTGGCCTTCAAGAATCTGAGCACTTCTGGGTGTGACCTGGGTGTGGAGTTGTCTGAGTCCTATGGCCATGCCAGTTGCTGCCCCTTATACTCTCAGTGAGGACACAGACAGTCCTTTGTCCAGGTCTTGTTGCAGGAATGATAGGATGTGTTACAATTGTATTGGTCATTCGGTTATGCTGTGGTCCACCAGCCACCTTTGAAATATTCCCCATTGGCGGGTGTAGGTATTGGTTGTTGATCTGCATCTGGACTGAATCATGGTATTCATCACCTTCGAGTTGTAGCCTCTACTCAGAAGTTTCTGCCTGTCAGCAGCCAGGCCATGATGTGCAGGGAGTGCAGGTCCAGGTGCTTTATTGGCCCTTGGATCAGTAGGTCTGAGTGGAGTGGTAGTGTCCAGGGGGAGTCTATTGCCATGGACATTAAGGTTGTGAACCAGTGTCATCTGGGCCAGTATGGTGCTATTAGTACTACCGTGGCTTGAGAGAGAGAGAGACAGATTTTGTTCAGGGTCTGCTGGAGGAGTGGTATTGGTGGGAAAACGTATGCCCATTTGAAAGACCAGACCTGTGAGAGGGCATCTGTTCCCGAGGCCTCTGGCTCATTGAACCTTGAGAAGAAGCTTGGGAGTTGTGTGTTCTTTGCTGTTGCCATTAGGTCCATTTGCAGTGGACCCCAGTGGTTGTTGAGTTGTTGGAATATTTTGGAGTGTAGAGACCATTTCTCCGGGGCTATGTTCTGTCTGTTCAGCCATTCGGCCTGGACATTCAGTTTCCCCCACCAAGTGGATGGCGGTGATGGACCATAGGTTGGTCTAAGCCCAGTTTATGACTTTCCTTGTTTCTTATAGGAGTTGCAGTCTCCTTGTCCCTCCCTGGTGCTTGTTGTATGCCACTGTCGACCTGTTGTCTGACCTTATGAGTGCTCTCTTGCCATGGATTTGCCTCTGGAAGTGATGCAGAGCATGGTACACTGCTCTCATCTCTAGGACATTTGTCAGTCTCTTCGATTCTGACTGGGACCATTTGTCTTGTGCTGGGATATGGTTCATGGTGGCTCCCCACCCCATGAGACTTGCATCCGTATCGATAACAATGTCGTGGTCTGCGCTCAGTGTTTACCCTTTGGTGATGTTGTGATGGTTGGTCCACCAGAGTAGGGATTTCTTGGCCGCTGTTGTCAGTGTGACTGTTCTGGACAGGTCGTGGTTCAGCCGGTGTCCCTTCTGAATTGCTTGGATTTGCAGTGTGTGCATGTTCCATAGTGCCCAAGGCACCAGACGTATGCAAGAGGCCATGGAGCTGAGACCCTGGATGAGGGTTGCCATGGTGGTGCTCTGCTTGAGGGCCAGGCCCAGGGTCTATGAAATGACCTTGTCTGCTCCTTTGTGTGGCAGCTTGGTGATGTTTGCTTCAGAGTCTACAATGACCCCAGGTGTTCTATGGTTTGGCGTGGGGTTAGGGAACTCTTCTCCCAATTGATTACCCAACTGTGATCTTGCAGGCTTGACACTACTAGACGCGTGTGTTGGTGCGCTAGTTAGGGTGTTCTGGCACTAATTAGCCGGTCATCTAGGTAGGGAATTATGTGAATACCCTTCTGTCTGAAGGTGGCCACTACCGTGACAGAGGTCTTAGTGAATACTCTGGGGGCTGATGCCAGGCCGAAGGGGAGAGTCTGATACTGGTAGTGTTGATCCATAATTTTGAATCATAACTACCTGAAGTGTGCTGGTCTGATTGGTATGTGCAGATATGCATCCATTATGTCTATTAAGGTCAGGTAGTCTCCCTGTCATATGGAGCAGAGAGTGGTCTTGAATTGGTTTAGGAATTTCAGGTCAAGCATGGGACGCATGTCTCTGGACTTTTTGGGTACCAAAAAGAAGCTAGAATATATCCCTTGGTCCCTTTCTTCTTGGGGTACCGGGGATATTGCTTTGTTTGCTATGAGGCTCTGGACTGTCGAATTTATGGCTTGCATCCTTTCTGGTTTCCACAATACTGGGGATACCACTGTTCTGTTTAAGATTGGCTTCTGCTCGAATTCTATTACGTAACCCTGTGCAATAGCTTCCATGACCCATCTGTTGGTCATTGTTCTGCTCCAGATGTGTGCGAATTGGAGGAGCCTTGCTATGATTGGAGGACGGTTGGTGAAGGTTGTCGGTAGTGGGAATAGTTGTTTGTCTGAGTCAGTTGGAGTGAGGCCTGCCTCAGGAGTTGCCGAAGTTGAAGTAGGATGGCTCGAAGGAGTAGGCTTTGTTTTGGAAGTATTGGCTCATCTGAAGCCTGTCTCGCTTTCCCCTGTAGGGACAAAATTGGCCCCAAAAGGTGGGAAGATATGTCTGTTTTGAGCCCTTTTCCTTATCCAGGCCCTTACCATCCCCTTTTTGCTTAACATATTTCTCCAGACCATCTCCGAAGATGAGGCCACCTTTAAACGGTAGCTTATTTAGCATTGTTTTTGATTCTGCATCTGCATTCCACATCTTCAGCCAAATTAGTCTTCTGGCTCTGTTTGATAGAGTGGCCAGGTGAGCAGTCATCTTGAGTGCATCAGTTGATGCATCTGCCACATATCTGGGCGCTTGTATTGCATACTCGATGAGGTCTGCCTGCTTGGATTTTGGGTCCAGGATTGGTGCCAGTTCCTCCAACCATGTCACTAGTGCTTGGGATGTGTGGGTCACCACCATATTGGCTTGGCAGGTGAGGTCTGTCATTTAGAAGCTCTTTTTCATGTACTACTCTAGTTTCTTATCCATTGGGTCCCTTAGAGGTGTGTTAGTTTCAGATGATAGGACCGTTCTCTTACAGAGCCCGGTGACCTGGTGGTCGACTGTAGGTGGGGTACTCCAGGTTTTATTGGTGTCCTCCTGGATGTGATAGAACCTGTCAAATGTCTTCCTGTCCAAAATTTAGGAGGGATCCTGTGACTCCCATTCCTTGGTAACAACCTCCGACAGGGACTCACAGATTGGGAAGTGTTCATCCCTTTTTTGCTTGGCTCTAATGATGGGGTTTAGTTTTGATTGCTGTTGGGGCTCTTGCAGATCGACGCTCAGGGTCTCTTTCATGGCCCTTAGGAGCTCTGTCAGTGATTCAGTTGCTGTCAGCTTCTTGGTAAGGGTGAGTTCCTCCTCCTCCATGGGGGTATCTTCCCCGTCTGAATCAGAAGAATCTGCACCATTTGGGGTGGTATCAGGCTGACTGAGGCTGTTGTCATCTTTGGATGGTGAGGCGGTTTGTCCTGTCTTGTCCCTATTTTTTGCACTTGTGTGATTTGCCCCTGATGGCTTTGAGAGTGCTTCTACTCTCTCAAGGATTTTAAGCACAACGGCCTGCTGAGTTTTAAAGAAGTCTTTGGCTGTAGAAGGGAGTTCTTCCAGCCCTAGGTCTGCACCCTCCATGCCTTGGTATGCCTCTTGATCCTGTTCACCTTGTGGTTCGGGCCCTTCCTGTTGGTTGGCACACATGGGGCAATGGGAACCTGACTGACTAGATATATATAAATATATGTATAACATATGGCATGAATGCAGTCAGCTAGGCTGAGTGGATTCTGTGCTACACTCTGTGTGACAGTGCCAATGGGTAGTGGGCCTCAGGGTGGCAGGCAACTCGGGGCTGTGCCTATCGAACTACAGATTGCCATTGGAGCCCCTCACCTGCCTAATGTTTCTTGGCTTAGGCGGGTTGGTCTCCCCCGACCTTGCCTTCCTGCTGTGCAGAGTCATGGAGGGGTGGCATTACAGGGCACATATAAAATAATTTGCCTGTTTCTGGAATGTCAGGTTATTGCCCAAGAAGGCATGCTGCGATTATGCTCCTTTAAATCATATCCCCATATGTAACACTCTGTGGTGTCAGCTGGGATGTCCCTTTAAATGCATGTTCCTTTAGTAAATGCTTAGTGCCACACTACAACCTTACCGGCTGGGAGTCCCTTTAAATTCATGTCCTTTTAAATTTATGCTCCATGCCATGCTATGCCCTTAAGGCATGCCATCCCTTCTTAAAATGGCGGAGAGTGTGCTAGAGCGCATGCACGCTCGCTCCCCTAAGATGGCATTGACGATTGCAGAGGTTTGGCAGTGGTAGGGGCAGATCCTCTGTGAAGTGGCACGAAGAGCTGACTGGCAGGTGCCCGTGGTGGGGCAGGGGTTGTATCAGAGAGTGCCCATAGTGGGTATAGCAGTCAGTACTAGAGGCAGAGCTGGAGCCTCCGATCTGATGAGTGCCTTGATAGGGCACAAGCAAGGATGGGCCCGAGGGATGAGTAACCTGGACTGAATATCCCCTTTCAGGTATTTGTGAAAAAACATGTCATGGTACAGCATTGTTGGAATTGTCGGGTCCCAGCATATCAGAAGGGTCCGCACGCAAGGAGACAGTACCTGCATTGGGGAATCCTGGGACTGCTCACAAGGGGTCCTAAGTTCATTTCTCAGATTGAAAGGGAGGGGTAGAGTTGGCCTGTGGCACCATTTTTAAACCTCCAAATGCCAGCTTGAGTTGTAACTGCTCAAGAACCTTAAAGCTAAACACAAACTGCCACCAGTCTACTGAGAAATGAGCAAAATCCCATTTTCTTGAAACTCGCTACGCTCTTCTGGAGCAAAAAAAACATCGGCTCATGCTGTAGACAGAGTAACTTATAACAGTGTGGAAATGCAGTTAGCAGACAGCCTAGTAACTGGCTAATACCAAACTGGCTAACCAAACTTCCTGAATTCACTGAGACAAACATGACTAATTGCAGTTGCTGTAGTTGCTCATTAAATGCAGTATCTAATCGAATTGCTGAAACTTTCGCTTTAAATGCAGTATCTCCTGAAATACAGTACAGCTTTAATAACAACCTTTTAAACAAAGACCTTTCTTTTCATGTTGGCGAGCTTGCGCAGCCAACATCTTGTGATAGTGGAGATTTGGAGGTGGGGTTGCTGTTGGGTGAATGCAGGGCACGCACCAGTAGGTGCGTTCCTCATTCCCAATCAGCCTGCATGCTGGTGCCACACCACCCGGGCGAGCACATCTAAGGAAAGGTCTGCTGCAATGCTAGCAAAGCTCGTCACACACAGCCAACCTTCCTACGTGCTTACCCAGCATCAAGCATGGAGGCACAGTGGCCACTAAACCACCAACTTTGGGGGTGCCCAATCCCCCAGTCAGCTTACCCAGCCCCTCAAGTATGTGCTGATGGGGGAGCCCACTCTCCGTCGGCAGAATGTGTCCCCCATCTGCTTTCGTTGTTTGCCGATGGCGTGCCCAATCCTCACGGGCATCTGTCCCCCTTTCCACTGTAATGTGCTGACAGGAGCCCACTCCCCATCAGCATGATGTCCCCTTTCTTCTGTGCCAATGGGGTGCCTAATCCCCCATTGGCTACTGTAATTTCAAAAAGAAACCACCTGTAAAAAGAAACTGACGCAATGTTTTTTTTACTACAGTACCTACCACTACCACCCACTTACTGTGCACCCTGCCTCCCCACACCCCCTCACCCCCATACCTACCTCCGAGCTTGATGCTACGATCGCCGGTGACCAGGAACATGTCTTCACTCTTCAAAGCCGACCGCGAACTGAGGAAATGCAAGTAAGCTGTATAATGTAATAAATAGGGTTTTTTTTTTCAACTTTGATGCATATCTCGGACATTTTTTGGAATTTTTGCACTAAATTTTCAACATGGGGTTTTTGGGACCCCTCCTCATGAATTCTGTCACTGTTATGATGTTAATAAGTCCCAAATGGTGATTTTGCAGTCACTGCGTGGAATCACCTTTCGGAACTGATTAATGCAAGGACAGTGGCAGTGTTCATGAGGTGGGCTCTCAAAAAGCCTATGTTGCAAACCTGGTGGAAGAAATCCAAAAAATGGCTGTTTTATGACTGTGAGTTGCGCAGTTGCTGTGCACACTTGTAACTTCATGGATTCGCAATATTTTCATGCCACATGCCATTTTCACAGCAGGACCTAGGCAGAGCACATTTCTAACATCTGGTCACATGTGCATCACTAACCTATGAGAGGGACGTAAACCCAGATGGTAATGGATGGGGGACACTGTAAGGTGATGCAATAGGCAATTTACTGTTATTGTTGCTTGACTGTACTTTTGCATTTCACTATTTACTGTATACTGTACCTTTGCATTTTACTATTTACTGTATACTGTTTTCCTGTTTATTGTATTCTTTCACTTGTTAATGATGTGGAACCTTTGTGAAGGAGTCTCTTACTCAAAGGGTTGTAATTCTGATACTTTCAATAAATAAATAAGCAAATACACACAGTGACAGGACTGAGGGGTGTCTCTTGAGGTCATCGTCTGTAATGCTAATGCCATTCCATCCCCACCCTGCAGACAGTGACATGCATCAGGGTGTGCCTTGGAGTCTTGCACCCTAACCCTCACCCCATTCCATAACTAAATAAGCAACATGGCTACAATATAAGGAAATGTGGTGAGCGTTAGGGTGCCAGATGCCAATGCACACCCCAACGCATGTCACTGTCTGCAGGGTGGAGGGTGGGGGTGGAATGGAGTTAGCGTTATGGCTGATGATCTTAAGGGACACCCCTCAGTCCTGTCACTGTGTGTAGGGTGGGGGTGGGTTTTAAGGGTTGGAAACCCTAACACCTCATTACCCTCCTTTTGTGGCTATAGTTGTAACCATACCTGATGCATTAATGAAGTTTTTTTACAATATAAACATATGTATATATATATGTAATAGATAACCCACTCTATGGTGTGTGGTTACGCTCTGATATACACACACACCTTGGTGTGAGTCAGCCACCCAAGGCATGCATATATCAGAGTGCGACAGCACATTGTAGAGTGGGTTATCTATCTCATAAAATGGCAAAATTGTTTTGGAGGGGGGTAAAAGTGCAGGTGTGCAGTCGCGTTCTGATATACGCATGGTCATCTGATGTGTTTCAACCAAGCAGAGGATTCCTTTTTTCTTACCCATTTTATAAATATATATATGTATATATGTTATATATATATATATATCTATAGATATAGATATATATATAGACTTCTGGTGATGTTGGTGATGATATGGCAGCTTGATCTTCTAGCTCTGCCTAACTCCCGACCCTAATCAAGATACATCTACCTTCTAAAACAATGAATTTGCAAGTGAAAAGCGCAAGATCAAGGATACAGATACAGGGGAATCCTGATACCCTGACTCACAAATTAAAAGAGCTGCTTCAATAAGGAAAAACAATGGCTGACTCCTGGCCAGACTGGGGAGATGGCCCGCATGGAGGTGATGGTGGGCCCTCCAAATGAGGAGGGCTCAGATCTTACTGCAACCATAATGAAGATGGCAAGAACAGTCAATAAAATTGACCAGACACTTATGGCACTCAAAACAGACTTTGAGTCTATACAGCACCATACAGACCAACTAGAATTGGGTCTCACAGTGGTTATGGAGCAGACCGACCGACATGATTGCCTGATCCTATGTATGCTTGCCAGGGACAGGGAACTAACTCACCAGCTGGATGATCTGGAGGGCTGCAGTCGGTGGCAAAACTTGCGACTGTATGGAGTGCCAGAAGGTGCAGAAGAGGGCTCTTCAATAATAATCGGATTTATCCAGGACTTGCTGTGGGAAACTCTACACTTGCCAGAAGACTTTGATCTCTCAATGGACAGAGCACATCATTCACTGGCACCAAAACCTAACGCCGGGGTCAGGCTGAGGTCTTTCGTTTCCAAAATGTCCTCATACAACATGAAAGAGGAGCTTTTGCAGAAAGCTTGGAGACAGAGAGAGATCCGATACAAGCAAAACAGAATTAGCCTGGACAATGACTACACTATGGCGGTTCAGGAGAGTCATTGCTCCTTATGGCCAAACAATTATAGGCTAAGCAGATCAGAACCCAAATATTATATCCAGCTTGGCTCCATATTGAAACAGAAAAAGGCACCCATACATTTCCTGAACTACTAACTGCCACCAGTTTCTTAAAAGATCTAAGGATTGAAGTGCCCCCTTTTCACAAAGAATGCCTAGAGAAAGAGCTCCTCAGATCTACGTGGATTGTGGCCAGAAAAGGAGACACAAGACTGGGCAATCTTCAGTCAAATTGACAGTCCAACCTATGAACAGACATCGGAGAATTGCTAAAATTGTATGGATCCAGACTTCAGATCGAGGATTCACTGAGCCAGGAAGAAGACATGGAAGCAGCCACAGGGACTTCAGAGCAAGCAGCATGCATAAGGCTGAATACTTGAACAGAGCAGAAGGGGGACAGCAACTGTAGGCTCTAATGCCTATCTGTGGCGCTTTTACATAGCGCACATCTCAGTACACAACACAAGAAACTGCATCTGTGTCCTTTTAATTGAAGCCGAGTAGAAGATAAGTTTTACACTGATTCTATGCTTGCCTTTAGAGCTCATGTATATAGTTGAAGGGCACCCTTGTTAGACTCCCTACCCTGGTGGTATGGCTATTTAATTCTCCTTGGGGTACACTGGAGGAAGGAGAGATAGGAGCATTGCCCACAGTGGGTGAAGAGAATTTTTTTTTTTATCCTGATTGATTGAAAACCAGAATAGAACAGAAATCGGTGGATGGGAGCCGGGGTGGGTTATGATGTGGCTCACCATGAGCCTCAGCTTAGATTAAGAGGTGAAAAGAGGGGGAGAGTAAGCAGGAGAATGGGGGGAAGTGAATGATGCGGAGAGAAGAAAATATCGGGTGTACACGTACCCCAACTTCAAAGATCTGTTGCAAAGCCTTATAGGCTGCCGTTCCCTGTTCTGATTGAAGCACATAGATGCCAGGCATAGAACGACAAATTCACTCAGACTATAATCAAAGCTTTGCAAGATGGTAGACAAGAAACTAGCTTAATTTCCTAAATGGGATGGGACTGAAGAGGGGTGGGGGGAAAGAATACTTTTCTGGGGAATGACTTATAGCCCCACGGAACTGTAGGACACAGTCAAAAGGATTGCAGGCTACGGCTCACCTATTCCTTTATTCGGCACTTCTTCACAGTAGTGGAGAACGCAGGTGCTTTTTTTAAATCTCCACCCAAGCTCAAAGTTAAAGCAGCTCGACCTGGGAAGGTTTAGTACTGCCAATAAGAGAAGCCCGTGTTTGTAGGGCTTACCCAATATTAACAGAATCTGTAGAGTATTGTTTAATTGAATTGAAACCAGTGTTTTCCAGTTGAGGCCTAACTGACAGTTACAAGTGATGCCTCCACATTTCGAAGTTTGCCTACATTTTGTTATATGTTTTAATATGTTTAATATTTTTCCTGTTGTTTATGGTACAATAATAAATTTACCGAGGTCAGATGGTACTTAAGGGACAGCCAGCAAAATTTAGACACAGAGACTAATTAATAATAGCAGACATAATGATGTCCACAAATGCACCTGTACTTTCCTATAATATTAATGGGATAAACAATCTCATTAAGAGGAAACAGCTCATTAACTGCCTTAAGGATCAAAAGTGTCCTACTAACTTTATATAAGAAACAAACCTCTCTCCAGCAGAGGTGCTAAAGCTTAAATCCATGATATTCCAAACAGTTTATCATGCCTCACTGGAGAGAGGCAGGAAAGGGGAGTGGTGATTCTGTTTTCAGCAGATCTACCCTTTGAGGAAGACTCAATCCTGACAAACCCTGGGGCTAGGTATATTGTACTTTTTGGTAAAATACAGGAACAATGGGTTACCCTAGTAAATGAAGGGCAGAAACAAATGGAGTCCTGGTCAGAAAGATTAAAGTATTTAGAAACTATACAAAAACAAAAATGGACTAGACAGACAGAGATAGAGCTGCAGGAAGTTAAAGCTAAAATTTAGAATCGTTTAAAAATGCAAAGAGAAAAGGCCCTATGCTACCTCAGGCAGTCTTATTATGAGGGAGGACCAAAGGTGACCAAATTCTTGGCATACCGCCTCAGGCAACAGACAGCTAAATCTCAAGTCATAAAAATCAAGCACCCTGAAACAGGACTGGTGTACACTAAGAGGGAACAGATCTCTAAGGCCTTTGTAGCATACTATAGGTCACTATATCATCCCCAACCTGAAACTAGCTTCAAGAAAAACATTGTTTTCTCCAGACCCTTAATCTCCCTAGCCTTTCAGAAGAACAAGGCCAGGAATTAATGCTATGGATATCACAGGCCGAGATTATTGAAGCCACCTGCAGCACTGAATCAAGGAAATGCCTGGGCCCAGATGGACGTTTACAAGATAGTTAGCAAAGAAATTACCCCTCTCCTTGGGGAAGTGTACAATGAAGTCGAGGGGGAGAGGTTACCCCACCCTTATGCAATTATGTGACCATAACAGTCATACATAAAGAAGGGAAGGACCCAACAGAGTGTGAGTCCTATAGACCTATATCCCTCCTCAACACAGATTATAAAATCTTTATGGCAATTATTGTGACCCAATAAAATAGATTGATCCCTCAAATAGTACACCTGGATAAAACGAGTTTTGTGAAGGGTAGACAAGCCCCAGATAACGTAAGGAGCACAATTAACATCATTAATATTATAAACCGTACACATACCTCAGCTTTCTCAATGAGTCTAGATGCAGAAAAAACTTTGACAACATTTCCTGGGGCTTTCTTTTCCTTGTCCTGGAACATCAGGGTTTCCGCGTCAATTTATTGACAGCAACAAATCTCTGTATGCAGCCCCTCGAGCATATGTTAGGGTTAATGGGGGATCTCAGATAGGTTTAATTTGGGTAGAGGCACCCGACAGGGCTGCCCTCTCTCTCACCAATCTTATTTGCCCATTATATAGAACGTCTAGCTAAAGCCATCCAGGATGACCCACATATAACGGGAATGGGGATGGGGAAATGGAACATAAAATATCACTCTATACGGATGATGTCCTTTTGTATCTCACAAACCCAGACAGCTCGATTCCCAGGGTGTGAAAACTTTTGAAAAAATTTGGACAACACGCAGGTTACAGCATAAATAAAACTAAAACCAAAGTACTAAAATTCAATTATTCCCCGAAACCTGAAATTATACAGCTCTTACTCATGAAATGGAATGCATCTAAAATTAGAGATCTGGGCATTCAAATCCCTAGACATCACAATAAATTAATGGACATCAATTTTGGCCCACTTATCAAGCAAATCAGACAAGATCTAAACAGATGAACACTCCTAAAATTCCCCATGTATTCCCGTATACAGTCGGTGTCCATGAATATTCTCCCCCATTTCCTATACTTATTTCAGAGCATCCCACTTTGTATTCCCCAGACACAATTCAAGATATGGCAAGGCCTTATAACTAAATATATCTGGTCCTTGGGAAAACACAGACTTAAAAGATCAATCATGCAGTTGGACAGGAATCAGGGAGGTAGGGCTGTCCCCATTCTTGAGGACTATTACCTCTCTGCCTATCTCAGACTGGCTTTGCTGTGGACCACAGAGGGCTATGAAGCACACTGAAGGAAAATTGAGAGGGAGGAAAATGCAGAGTCACCACTGGGTGCTAAGATAATGGACATCTCATGGGACCTTTCAAATGCACAACCCCACTTGTTGGCAGCCCTCAACACCCTGTTGACTGTTCGCAGGATTTGGACAAAATACAACCTTGCAGCAGCTGTTTGGCCCCTTCAATGGATTTCCTGGGATAATTCCTTTTGCCCTCTAAATTAGATCACACATTTAGGAACTGGGCAAAAAAAGGAATAATGATGATGGTCCAATTAGTAAATGGGGATGCAATACTAGACTTCCAGACCATCAGGGACACATACCAACTAACAAACAGATGTTTACCGTTATCTTCAGATAAGATCCCATATAGTAGAATACCAGCATAAGGCACAGAGAGCTCCCCAGGCACAGAACCTCATCGGAGTAATGCGATTGATAACCTACAGAGACCTGCTGAGAGGCCATATCTTGGTAATATATTAAGCACTGATGTCCTTATACAATAATTGCACTCTCACCATGAAAAACAAGTGGGAAAAGGAGGCTGGAATCCAGATCACTGATGCAGAATGGAATACAATGTTCAAGCTAGCCAGCAGAACAACCCACTCTCCCAGGTGGCAGGAATGTGAGTGGAAATTAAGACCTGCTATTTATACACTCCCTGCATACAGAGTAAATGGGACCCTGCCTGTACAGCTACCTGCTGGAGGCAATGCCAAGAACAAATTGCTCACCATTCTCATATCTTCTGATCATGCCCAGTATTGCAGACATACTGGGCTCAAATTAAACAAGCAGTGGGAGAACTATTTCCCATCACATCTGATCTGGCCCCCCCCCCAACTACTACTGGGACTGCCTCCCCTGGAGGTTCAGTGAGCAGATGGTATCTGTCTATAGACTATACTCCTTGTGGCAGCACATAAAGCCATCATGTGCAGATGGCTAGAAGTACACCCTCCAGATCTCCAACACTGGAAAGAGATAGTACAGGACATAATGGACATGGAAAAATTAACTTACAAAGTTAATCTGAAATTACACATTTTCACGTGTAGGTGGACCTGCTGGGTTATCTGGAGGGACAACAATGATAATGCTGTCCCCTGAACCCCACCCAAAAACCCCAGATACTGGTGAAGGCCCAAAGTATCCTACTTATTGAAAGCCTCTCAAAACAGAAACCAGGAGGAGGATTGTAGGAGTGGGGATGGAGAGAGGAATGAAATATTGATACTTGACCTGCTTGAGATATATAAGCATGATAAATTACTGCAGGGACAAGAAATCCTTTGTATGAATATGAAAATGTCTGTATACTTCGACCATATATGAAACTCTGTAAATGAATTAGACTATGTTAAGCATAATATAAAATATATGCATGTGATGTATCCAGAACTTTCAATAAACTTGAATGTAACAAAAAAATGTGTATACATATATTTTATATATATATATATATATATATATATATATATATATATATTCTATGCAAAAAACTGCATTAATGCATCATTTAAGGTTAAACCACAAAAAGTCAGGAAATTAAAATTCTTTAGGGTTGCTCCTCCCCACCGGACCCGTCAATCATCCCAAGACTGACAGATGACGGGCTGAGTCACTGGGGTTGTGAGGCCTAAATGTCACCCCATTCCTGTGTAATGATATTGGCAAGGGACAGCAAAATAGAATGGGGTGACATTTAGGCCTCACAACCCCAATGACACACCCCATCATCTGTCAATCTTGGGATGATTGGCAGGTCCAGGGGGTGGGGCAACCATAAAGATTTTTCATTTCCTGACATTTTGTGGTTTAACCCTAAATGATGCATTAATGCAGTTTTTTGTATAGAATTTCCTTACTTATTGAGAAAGAATACAAAAGTAAGAACTTGCAGAAGTTGGTGGGAGAGTGGGCCCTTCAGGCCTTATGCTCTCAACAACCTTCGGAAGTTGATGGGAGCGAGGGCCCTTAGGGCCCTGTGCTCCCACCAACCTACTGAACTTGGTGGGAGCGTGGGCCCTACTTTGAGATAGTATAATAGTGTCTTTATTTTACTGTGGGACCCTGCACTCCTATCCCTCCACAGATGCACATATGTATGTAGCTGTGGAAACGCAGGGGTCTCTGACCCCTGTCCTTCCACACATTAAGTTACGAGCAGGCATAGCAAAATTGCAACAGATAGTCATAACTGTGCAATCTTAAATCATTTTCACTCTAAATGTTCAACATAACCTTCTTATCATCTCATCGCATGTACCCAGTACAGAAAACGTTCAAATCCCTGTTGAAACATAATTCTGCACAATTTTAATGCTGTTTTGTGCCACAGGTGTGGAAAAACATATTTGGCAGGATTTAAAGAAGTACAGCTGTACTATTTATGAGGTGGGTGTGCAAAAATGGTAATGTGGAAAATTTGGAGTAAAAACATGAAAAATTGGTGAAGTTACTAGTGTGTGTAGAAACTGCACAACGCACACTCGTAACACAGTCATTTGTTGAAATTGTTTCACCTAATTTTTAACATAGACTTTTTGGGACCTCCCTTCATGAACAGTGGCACTGTGATTTTGTTAATCCATCCCAAAACTTGATATCATACAGCTGCCATGCCATTCTGCGGCACAGCTGTGAAAACACATTTCAGGCAGGGTGTTAAAAATAACAGCTGTATTATTCATGAGTAGGTGAGAAAAAAATGTCAATGTTGAAAATCTGGAGTGAAAATATGAAAAATTAGCGAATTTGTGAGCATACGTAGAAACTGTGTAACGCACATTCGTAACACGGTAATTTTCTGGATGTTTTTCACCAAATTTACACCATGGGCTTTTTGGGATCTCCTCATGAACAGTGGCACTGTGATTTTGTTAATCCCTCCTGAAAGTTGATTTCGCACAGTGACCATGCCATTCTGCATCACAGGTGCGAAAACAAGTTTCAGGCAGGATGTGAAAAATGACAGCTGTACTGTTCATAAGGAGGTGTTAAAAAATGGCAATGTTGAAAATTTGGAGTGAAAATATTAAAATTTGGTGAAGCTACGAGCATACGTAGATAACACATGCTCATAATGCAGTCAGTCATATTTTGGAATTTTTGCACCAAATTTGCAACATGGACTTTTTGGGACCCCACATCATGAACAGTGGCACTGTCATTTTGTTAATTGATCTTGAAAGCTGATTCCACACAGCGACCACAAAATTACCTTTCGGGATCGAGTAAGGAAATGGCAGTGACAGTGTTCATGAGGTGCGGTCCCAAGAACCCCATGTTGAAAATGTGGGGTCAAAATTCCTACAAATGGCTGAGATATCAATCTAAGTTGAAACCTCCATTTACTGCCATTATACAGCACTTACCTTTGATTCTTCAGTTTGTGGTTCGGCTTTGAAGAGTGCAGACATGTCCTAGTCCAAAGAAGATCACTGCTCCTGACCTCTGGAAGTAAGTATGGGTGTGGGGGGGTGTTAGGATTTGGGTGCTCAGTGGGAGGGTGGGGATGGGGGAGGGTGGCTGGGGAGATGACAAGGGACTATTTTCCTTTTTGCAGGTTAAAAATAATTAAAGACATTGGGGACAGTGTTCTTTATTTACAGCTATTTTTTAAATAATACATTTTTGGGCACACTGGGGTGGGCTCCAAGTGTGCCACATAACATGGGGAGGCATACATGCTAACACAGGGATTGGGCACCCTGTGTTGGCAATTGCAAACTATGGGCTTTTGATAGGGGTATCATCCGACACTGGGAGTGGGTATCCTGGTGTTGGAGCATTCAAATCTAAATATATATATATATATATATATATATTTGGCACCCTGGGGTGGGCTTCCAGTGTGCCATATTAGTGTGGGGGAGAGAGATACATGCCGACATGGGGATTGGGCACCCTGATGTCTGCATCTAAATACTGTGGCCATTTATTTTCTAGGGGAAATCCACCATTGTGGATCCCCATTCATCACCCGATCCCCATTTTTGATGTTGGATGAGGACCAGATGGCCCTTTCTAACCATCTGGTCTTCATCTCATGAACAGATAGCCATATCTGACCATCTGGTCTTCATCTCACTAATGGGTATTTTGACTCCTCACAAGCCGGGATTTTGTTTGTATCATCTCCATTCATGAAGGGTCAAAATCCCTGTTTCTCAGCCAAATCCCCATTTGTGAGGTGTCAAAATCCCTGTTTATCAGCCGATCCTTGTTCGTGAGATAGGGCCATGTGGCCCCTATCTCAAGAACAGAAATTTTGACAGCTCACAAATGGGGATCGGCTGACGAATGGGGATTTGGACATCTCACGAATGGGAATCAGAAGTGAATGATGAATGGGGATTTTCCTTAGCAAAATATGGCCTTTTTCAATACACTGATGGAAACCAACACACATGAATTTGTAGAGGGCGTCGTCTGAATAAAACCAATGCATTGGTTTCCATGGAATACATCCATGGGGCAAGTACCAACATTTTGTTTTGGGCAAGAAGTAAAAACAAGATGGTGGCTCATGAATGGGGATCTTTTCCTTATGAATGGGTATTTGGTGTATCCCAGTTCATGATCTGAAATCCTTGTTCGCAGCTGTACATCTATCCAAAAGAGTGAACTGAGCATGCTCAGAACCTGAATTTTCAAAATTGAAGAACTTTGAATCAGGTTAATATTTTGTCACCAAACAAATGTTGTCTTGTTCCTTAGGGCAAGTTCTTTCTACCATGAAAATTTAAGGCTAAAATCCAAAATGGTGTGGGTGAAGGGAAAGGAGGAAAATTCATGAAACATTGGTGAAAAAAAGCAAAAAATACACTTTTTGCACTATGCGCTGCACAAAAAATGCAGATCTGATCAAAACTAACCTTGTCATGTCAGGAGATCCTCCCCACAGGACAGCACATACCAAATTTTGTGCAAATCTGTTGAACGGTTGCAAAGTTATTAAGGTGCAGATTTGGGGTTTAGCATTAAACTGCCTACTCAACCCTAACTATAGAGGCGTGGAAGACATTCATATATATATATATATATATATATATATATATATATATATATATATATATATATATATATATAGAGAGAGAGAGAGAGAGAGAGAGACCATGCCCCTATAGTTAGGGTTGAGTAGGCACTTCAGTGTTAAACTTAAAAATATGTACTTTAATAACTTTGCAACTGTTCAATGGATTTGCATGAAAATTGGCAGCTGACAACCCCAAGACACACCCCCAATGCCTGTTGCTGTGTGCAGGGTGTGGGGTGGGATGTTAGGGTTGGAAACCCTAACATTGTATTTCCCTCCTTTTTATGGTTTGATATCAACCCTAACTGATGCATTAACATATTTTTTTTGCAAAGAACACAAACACACACACATATATATATATATATATATATATATATATATATATATATATATATTTTTTTTATTTACCGTGCTACCATAGTTGGGGTTGAGGAGCCATTTCTATGTTAAACCCAAAACTTTGCACCTTAATAACTTTGCAACCGTTTGACGGATTTGCCTGAAATTTGGAATGCACTATCAAGAACCATAGGCCTTGGGATCTGCCAAGTTTTGTACCAGTCGGATATACAGCTGTGGCGTTATTACATGATCTGCACATGCGTTTATGCTTTTTCTGGGATTCTACGGTCGCGCCTACAGGTCGCACGGTTTGAGCGACCTGCCCAAAATCTTCAGGGAACATGCAGCCAGGGTCCCCAATGTGCTTTTTGAAGATTTGGTGAAAAAATATTAAACGGTTCAATAGTTATTCAAAAAACAATTTACCCTTATAAGTCAATGGGAAAAGTTAACAAAAAGTTCGACAGTGTCGCAAATGCATTTTTACTTTCGCAAATGGCCCTGTTACTTTCGCAAATCTGCCATTTTGTTTTCAGTTAGTGTTCAGAAAAATGCCTGGCATTTAAATTTGGGACCCTCTAGCAACCTAATTCTTTTTGTATTCACCTAGTCAGACCCTGAGGATGCTAGCCATGTCTTTATTTTGGGGTAAAACACCCCAGAAATATGTTTTTCAAATTTCTGGAAAAAGTACTTTTGCAAAGTACTTTCGTTCTCTTGAAAGTGTCGCAAATTTTTGCGAAAGCTTTCGCAAATTGTGACAGTAGTTTTCTAGTCTTTGGGAAAGTGACAGCAATTCTTTGGCACTGCGCTGCAACAGAACGGTTGGGAGTTTTGGGCTGAAATTTGGAGGGAACGCAGCCGACATCTCACAGATGTGCCTTTCAGTATTGTGTTGAAAAAATATTACAGGGTGGCAAAGTTACGGCACTCCAAAGTTGACAGTTTTTCCCATAGGATAACATTACGGCGCCCGACGCATTACAGGAATTCTTTGGCACCCTGCTGCAAAATAACGGTTTGGTCTTTTTTCCTGAAATTTGGAGGGAAGACAGCCAACCACCCACAGATGTGCCTTTCAGTGGTTTGGTGAAAAAATATTACAGGGAGGCAAAGTTATGGCACTCCAAACTTCTCTTTTTTTCCCATAGGATAACATTACGGCATTCTCCGTGCCTTTCAGGGACGGTATCTCGGAAACGGTGCCAGATACGGACTTTTCGTCGGAAAAGTACTTAGCCACCTGAGGGGGCTAAGTACAAAACTAGCCAGGACAGTCATAAATCATATGACTTTTACATTTTTTCTCTACGTCATACGGTTCCTGAGATATAACCTATTTAGTATTCCAAGTCCTCATTTTCTGCTCCGATACCCATTATTATGCATACATTCTTTGTACTCACTATCTTTCTCTACGGGTTTGGGAGAAAACCAGCCTGTGCGCTCCCATTACTGTTACCGTTGCCCTTTCCGCTTGCAGTTCAAATTTTCACTTACCGTTGGCGTCTGCTCCACCATGTGCGTTATCCCTTTGCGTTTCATTTGCGCTATGTTTCTTATTTTGCCATTTGTGTTACAGTACTGTTTCTCTTTGTGTTTTACTTTCGCACCATGCCCATTGACATTTCCGTTTGCAGGCACCATATGTTACTATGTGACAACACATCACGTGGCAGACCGTTCTCGTCTACGCCACCATGTGCGTTACCCTTTCTGATCTCATTCGCACTTGCATTACCATGTGTGCCACTGTTAGCAGTTCTGTTTGCGTTGCTGTTCCTGTTACTATGCCACAAGACATCATGTGGCGGAAGCGCGGGGCCGCTGCATTACATTCACTATTTCTCGTTATCATTCTCAAAAAAAAGGGAAATTAGAGGCAAAAAACTCCATTTAATGCATTAGTTAGGGTTGTTCCACAGTGATAAAAGTGAGGAAATTCGGTGTTAGGGTTGAAAACCCCCCCTTGGACTCCATACCCCAACTGGCATTGGGAGTGTGCTGGGGTCCATCAGTCCTAACTCTCACCCCATTCTCCTATACTTCTGCTGTTTTACACATGTGATGGGGTGAGGGCCGACGACTCCCAGTGCACACCCCAATGCCGGGTTGGGGGTCCAAGGAGGTAACCTTAACACCGAATTTCCTCACTTTGTCACTGTGGAACAACCTCCTAACTAATGCATTAAATGGAGCTTTTGCCTCTAATATACAGTGGTGTGTGTATATATATATATATATATATATATATATATATATTCATTGCAAAAAAACTCCATTTTACCAAACCAGTTAGGGTTTCCATTACAGCTTTAAAAGTATGGAAATTCAATGTTAGGGTTAATACGTGTATCTGCACAACAACACCAATCTCCTCAAATGTTAGAAACAAAACAGTTATTTGATATATCCCTTGGTGTCCTTCCACCTAACTCATACACCATACAAATATATTGTTCTATACCACATGATTAACAGCTCAAATGGTGTACGAGTTAAGTGGAAGGACAGCAAGGGATATATTTATTTATTTATTAAATTTTGGTGACCGGGTAGGCCCACTGAGCCCCAAAGGTCCCTTTTTCAGGGGCAACCCAGGATAACAATACAAGTTATAAGAATGAACAAGGGCATAAGGAACATTTAAGGCATTGTGAGTTACATCATGAGGTGGTTACAGTAAATAAAAATAGTGGATGCAGGCATGGTTACAGGCATGGTAAAAGAAAAACAGTGGATGCAGCCATGGTTATCATCATAACATGTAAGCAATTGGTAGTACTTTGCATATCATTTATTCAGGGGTTACACATGGCCTCTGGTGAGCAGTCTGTATAAGGCAGGTAGTAGGAAGGTTAAGCTAGGAGATGAGAGTTGGAGAAGAGGGAAGTACTTTAGGAGCTTTGAGTGCCATGACAGTGGCATGTGCTTGAGGTCAGCAGATGGGACTTAAGCCTGGTGTGGAAGTTCATGAGTGAGGAGGAGGCCTGGACCTGGGGAGGGAGCTTGTTCCATTGGCAGGCTGCTTGGGAGGAAAAGGATCTTCTGCCAGCATTTGTCCTTTCCCTAGGGACTTCTAATAGCATTCTATCTGAGGTCCTTAGGTTCCTTGGGTTGTGTTTGAGGGCTATGGTCCCGGCAATGCTTGGCAGATCATGGGGTTTGAGAAGCTTGTAGGCCTGGACAAGCAAGGCCTGCTGGAGGCGGGTGACCAATGTGGGCCAACAAAGATTGGCCAAAGTGTCACAGTGGTGATGTCTCGGGTGGTCTAAGGTTGTGAAATGAGCTATTTTATTATATAGGGTTTGCATCCTGGTAATCTCTTGTTTAGCCATGCCCTGTATAATGGGGCCACAAAGGTCAGGTTGGGTAGAAGGACGCTGGTAGCTATGGCGTGCCTGACTTCAGGGATGAGTTGGTCCCTGAGTCGGTACAGGGTGCCAAGTTTCCGATGTAGGGTCCTGGTGACCTGGTCCACGTGTTCCTTGTATGTGATATTCTGATCCAACATGAGGCCTAAGTATTTAAGGGAGGGGACTACGTTAATAGCTTTACCAGAGAGTGAGGTTAAGGAGAGGGATGAGGACCTATCAAATCCCAGGGATCTTGGCCCGATTAGCATTGCCTTGGTCTTGTCGACATTTAGTACCATTCTGTTCTTACATAGCCAAGTCTCTAGTGAAGTGAGATCCTTTTGGAGTAGAGGGCCTAGGGCAATCACGTCACGCAGGGGTCGGAAGATGACAATATCATCAGCGTACTGCACAACTGAGCTCTCCTCGCAGTGGGTATGCAGGTCATTGGTAAACAAGGAAAACAGGAGGGGGCCTAGAATTGAGCCCTGAGGTACACCCTGGTTTAGGGGTAGTTGGTCAGACATGGTTCCTTTCCACGAGACCCTCTGTGCCCTGCCTGATAAGTAGCTCCCAAACCACTTCAGGGCATGATTGTCTAGGCCTATATTTTGCAGCTTCTGTAGCAGCAAGTTGTGGTCAACGAGGTCGGACGCCTAGGATAAGTCTATAAAGACTGCACCAGTGGGTATCCCTTTGTCCATTGCCCTGAGAACTTCATCATATCAAATAACTATTTTGTTTTTAATGTTTGCAGAGATTGGTGTTGTTGTGCTGATACACGTATTAACCCTAACATTGAATTTCCATACTTTTAAAGATGTAATCGAAACCTAACTGGTTTTGTAAAACAGAGTTTTTTTTCAATTGATTTCCTTACTTCTTGAGATAGGTGTGTAACAAAATTGCAACAAGTATTCATAAGTTTGTCATTTTTTTCACACTGTGACCCCAAATTATCAACATAGTCTTCTTATCAGCCCACTTCATAATCCTCATACTGTACATGTACATTTCTTAATCCATTGCAAAATGCCATTCTGTGCCACAGCTATGGAAGTACATTTTGGACAGGATGTGAGAAATGACAGCTGTAGTATTCATGAGGTGCTGTGAAGAAATGGCTATGTTCAAACTTTGGAGTGAAAATATAAATAATTGGCAGTTACATGCATGCATAGGAAAAGTTCATTGATTGTGTGTAACTCAGGCATCCTTCATTACCTTTGCTCTAAAATTTCAACATTGCCTTTTTGGGACCTTATGTTATGAACACTGGCACTGCCATTTTGTTACTGAATTCCAAAAGGTGATTTTGTACATTGACTGCACCATTCTGCGCCACAGGTGCAAAAGCATATTTTGGGCAGGATGTGAGAAATGCAGCTGTACTGTCAATGAGGTGGTGTGAAAAGTGGCTATGTTGAAAATTTGGAGTGAAAATATAAATTGGCAAAGTTGCATGCATGCAAAGGAAAATTTCAATAACCATGCATAACTCTGGTGTTTTGGGATATTTCTGCACCAGATTTTTTCACATCAGCTTTTTGGGACCCCACCTCATGCACAGTGGCATTTCCATTTCATTGTTCATTCCCAAAAGGTGATTTCTTTCAGCCACAGTGAAATCATCTTTTAGGACAGAGTAACAAAATGACAGCGCCAGTGTTCATGAGGTGGGGTCCCAAAAAGTCCATGTTGAAAATCTGGTTCTTGCCAGAGGGTGTAGACAGAATGAGGAGGGACCTGCAGAAGCTTGCAGAAGCTTGACAAATTATCAAGGGTTTGGCAGTTTAAATTCAATGCAAAGAAGTTGAAGATAATGCATAAGGGGCACAAAAAACCTGGAACAACATATCAGTTGGGGGGTGAGGATCTAGCATGCACCAAGCAGGAAAGGGACCTTGGGGTTATCATCTCTGATGACTTCAAGGTAATGAAATAGTATGATAAGACAGCTGGTAAAGCAAAAAGGATGCTGGGATGCATAGGAAGGGGCATCACCAGCAGGAAAAGGGAGGTGATAATTTCAATATACAAGACACTAGTGTGGCCTCACTTGGAGTACAAAGTGCAGTTCTGGAGACCTTATCTATGTAAGGGCATAGACAGGGTACAGAAGGTTCAAAGGAGGGCAACAAAGATGGTACAAGGATTGCATCACAAGTCTTATGAGGACAGGCTGAAGGACCTGAATATGTACTCCATGGAGGAGCGGAGGGAGAGAGGGAATATGATAGAGACATACAAGTACCTTACAGGGAGAAACAGAGTGCAGGAATACACTATTTTCCAGTGAAAAAGATGTTCCAGAACTAGAGGTCATGGGATGATGTTGGAGGGAGGGCAACTCAGATGAAACATGAAGAAGAATTTCTTTACAGAAAGGGTGGTGGACAAGTGGAACACCCTGCCAGAGGAAGTGGTGGGGGCTGAAACATTCATAGGATTTAAGAATGCATGAGATAGATATAAGGACATTCTAGAGGTCAGGGGTAAGGGGCTACAGACTTTCAGAAAAACATAAAGTGAACTTACAAGCTCAACTGGGCAGACTGGGTGGGCCATATACCCTTATCTGCCAAAAGTGTCTATGTATCTATGTAAAATACCTACAAATGGCTGTGATATTAACATACAGTATATTCAAAATGCCATTTACCGCCTCTATATGGCACTTACCTTTATTCTTCACTTCGCTGTTCAACTTTGAAGAGTGTAGACTTCTCCTGGTTCACAGAAGATGACAGCTGCAAACCTCAGTTGGTAAGTATAGGGCAAGGGGGTGTGGGGTGGTTGGCTGCTCAGTGGGAGGGTTGGGATGTGAGAGGGGTTGGGGAAACAATGAGAGACCTTTTTTTACAGGAGTTTAAAAAATATGTTGTGGACTGTTTTCGTTTTTCACAGGAACAGTGGAACCATTTCTCAGGGTGCTGGGGGTGGGTTCCCCAATGTCCCACACTGCTCTGGGGGGATACAACATAAATGGGTACACTATGTTCACTGGGAGTTGGCTATCTAGAGTCACACACTGCTGGTGGGGTGAGTGTAGTGCTGACATGGGGATTGGGCACCCCACTGTTGGTAAAACCATTACATACATATTTCAGGACACTGGGCGTGGGTTCTCCAGTGTCCCACAGTGGGGGGAGGGGTACTTTATCTGGGACAGTGGACATGGGCTCCGCCGTGTCCTACTGTGCTGATGGTGGTTGTGGTGGTGGTGGGGAAGGAGGAATAAGATATCGAAATAGCAAAAAGCACAAAAGACAATAATTCAATGGCACAAAACGTTTAGTCTTCAAGCATGAGGTGCATTTATCAGGGTGTTAAACTCAGTTGAAAAGCACTGAGCTGGAAAAACAGCAAAAAGGTCAGCACTTCATTCAGTCCTATAGTTTAAATCTCAGTTCATAGTGTTACAGAAGACAAAGTTGGCAGATCACCCCAAAGTGGAGATTATGTTTTAAAAAAAAAACTCTATGAGGTTTATGCAGCCTGGGCTGGGCTCTGGGGGCTGTAGAATAGGCAGGGTTGGTTCACTGTTGGTTCCTTTTTCCCCACTGTGTTGGTTCTGTCTGCCAAAAGGGGTTTAGTACTGCAAAACAGCATCCTTGTTCAGTGCAGAAATCCTTTCCATAGGGCTCATACAAAGCAGAATCCTAGTTCAAAGCGGAATCCTAGTTCAAAGCAGAGTCCTCGTTCGAAGTAGAGTCCTAGGTTGAAGCACAATCCTGGTTTGAATCAGAATCCTAGTTCAAAGCAGAATCCTAGTTCGAAACAAAATCCTGTTTTGTGTGGGACATCTATTTTTCCCCATAGGAAATAATGGAAAATTCAACATGTCATAACTTTGGAACAAATTTATATTTTCCCACCAAATCTTCAAAAGGCACATCTGTGAGGCCAAGGCTTTCTATCCTGAAAATGTCAGCCCAGAAGCTAAAGTTGTTTCCGAGACACAGGTGGACAAAAAAAAAGTGTTAAACAGCCCAAATCTTTATTTTTAACACTCTGTATCTAGAAAATGCCTAAAGCTATTAAGATGTAATATACCACTTAGAAACACCTCCCCAGGGTAATTATGTGTGCCAAATTTTGTAGAAGTCACTTTAACCATTACAAAGTTATTAAGATCCAAATATTGCCCTTTAACATTAATAAACAGCAAAACCCTCAAAAAATCAGTTTATTTCAACACTATGTATCTCAGAAATCAAAGAAAGGATTCAAACCAATTTTGTCAAATCAAGAGACCTGTGCCCTGGGCTGATGCTTGTCAAATTTCCTGCAAATCTGTTTGAGTGTTACAAAGTTATTCAGGTGCAAATTATGCACAACTGGATGACAGTGTGTGAAAATCACTTTCACTTTTACATCTATTTTCTCCCATAGGAAATACTAGCAAATTCAAGATTTAATAACTTTGGAATGGATCACTATTGCTTTATTAAACCTTCAAAATGTACATCTGTGAGGTCAAGGCTTTCTAGCCTAAAAATTTCAGCCCAGCACCTAAAGCCATTTATGAGATACAGGTGGCCGAAAAAACAGCAAAAACAAGGGAAATATCTGTATTTTCAACACTTTATATCTCAACAATCTCAAAAGGGATTTAAACCAAAGCTGGTACATCAACAGACCTACCCCAGCAGATCGTGCATGCCAAATTTCAGGAAAATCTGTAAAACCAATTTAAAGTTATTAACCAGTAAAATTGCCCTTTAACATTAAATACTCCTACAACCCCTAACTATACTGGCTCTACCGGGCCAGTATAATATATATTCTATGCAAAAGACTTCATTAATGCATCAGTTGGGGTTCTTCTACAGCAAAAAGAGTAAGGAAATTCGGGGTTAGGGTTGAAAGCCCCCCTTGGACCCCTCCAGCCCACCACACCAACCACATCGAGATGTGCATTGGGGTTGTCGGCCCTAACTCTCACCCCATCACATGTGTAAAGCAGAGGTATAGGAGAATGGGATGAGAGTTAGGACCAATGACCAAAATGTGCACCCCAATGCTGGTTGGGGGGTGGGCTGAGGGTCCAGGGGGGCTTCAAATCTAACCCCAAATTTCCTAATTTTTTTCACTGTAGAAGAACCCTAATTGATGCATTAATTAAGTTTTTTGCATAGAATGTCGTTACTTTTTAAGAAAGAATAGAAAAGTAGAAAGTTGCACTAGTTGCTCAGAGTGTGGGACCCAAGTCCCACACTCCCACCAACTTGTAAGTGTCAGGCCACATTACACGCCCAGTGACTAAAAAGGACATTCACAACAGCAAGGCCAGCCACCAAACAAATGTTAATCTAGTAGAACAATAGAAAATGCTGTCAACAAAGCATAAACTGTGCCACACAATATGTCTATAAAAAATATATTGCCTGACACATAAACATCTCTGTTAACATCTACAGGACATGCCATCAACACCCTCCAAATTTCAAGTAAAAACACCAAACCGTGTCCAAGATATGACATATCAAAATTAGAAATTTTCATTCGTCAGAGTGGCATAGTTCCACACCTGTTGACATTTAACACACATGATGACTGCTCACAATCAAAGAATTTGCAGGTTCAGGAACAAAAAATTAAAAATATAAATAAAATAACTAAATAAATTGCGGTATACCACCATCATGGTTTAACAGAACAAGGCCACCTGAGTAAAATCCACTCTCTTTTGACTTCCTAGGACACCCCTGGGATGAGAAAATTGATTTTTAAATTGGGCCATCTCGTCCTTGGCTCATGATGCATGATCGCGATCAAAGAATCTCACGATCAAAGAATTTGCAGGCTCATGAACAAAGAATTAAAAATATTATAAATCAAAAAATTGAAGGAATTGCAGTAAATCACCACCATGGTTTGACAGAACGAAGCCCCCCTGAGTAAAACCCACCCTTATTTGACTTCCTAGGACACCCCTGGGCTGAGAAAATTGATTTATAAGTTGTGCCATCTTGTCCCTCCCTCACAAATTTGCAGGCTCACGAACAAAGAATTAAAAATGGTGAAACACAAATTTTTCACCAATTTGAACTAAACCAACAGCATGCCTTGATAGAACGTACCCTCTTGAACAAAACCCACCCTCATTTGTGTCCCTAGCCCACCCCTGAGCCAAGATATTAGTGTTTTTAGGTCACGATGCAAGATCGCGATCAAAGAATCTCACAATCAAAGAATTTGCAGGCTCGCGATCAAAGATCATTAGAGAGCCGCAAATTAAGATTTTAAAAGCTTATAACTTTATTTTTTGACTGATTTGGATGAAACCAAAGGCATGGCTCAATAGATCAGAGCCCCCTGAGTAAAACTTATCGAAGTTTTACTTCAGAAGTGACCCCTGAGCCAAGATATTTGTGTTTTTCCAATCAGAAAATAAAAAACGAAATGGCGGACCTCGCGATCAAAGAATTTTGAAAATCCTCAGGGACAAAGACTCTTGAACTGTGATGCTGCAAATTCTTTGATCGCCAGGTGGGACAAGATGGTCAGAACCCCCATTCTTTGATCGCAAGATATACATATAAATTGTTCCATTGACTTATAATGGGAACTTAAAAGTGCCATAACTTTTGAATGCCTTAATATTTTTTCACCAAACAAAAAGCAGCATGTTCATCCTAGAAAGCACTTTCAAACAAGCTATCTTGCAGAGCAGCACACCACACAATGGCCTTGCAGGACCACATTAAGAATGCCAAAAGGTGCCTCCAAAAATGGATAATTTTGCATTTTTCAGCACTTTTGTACACAAAGACCGGGACTCCAACAGAAATGCAATTTGGCAAATCAAGAGATCTAGTGCACCCCAACACGTGTACCAAATTTCAGGCAAATCCGTTGAACGGGTTCAAAGTTATTAACGTCCAAACTTTGGACTTTAGTATGTAACTGGACAGTCAACCCTAACTATAGTGGCACAACCGTGCCACTATAATATATATATATATATATATATATATATATTATATATATATATTCATTGTAAAAACTTTGTTAATGCATCAGTTAGGATTTTTACTACAGTGACAAAAGCAGGGAAATGAGTTGTTATGGTTTCTAATGCTCAGCCCATTCCACCCCACCCTACAAACACGGACAAGTGTTGTGGTTGTGTCTTGGGGTCATCAGCGCTAATGCTCACCCCTTCCATAAGTGAATAAACTGAGATGGGAACAGTATAGGAGAATGGGGTGAGCATTAGGGCTGATGATGCCAAGGCACAGCCCTGATGCTTATCTGTGTCTGCAGGGTGGAAGTGGGGTATAATGGGCCAAGCATTAGGACCGACAACCCTAAGGCACACCCAAATGCCTGTCAGTGTCTGTAGGGTGTGGGTGGGTGGGTGTTAGGGTTTCTATTTCCCTGCTTTTGTTGCTTTAGTAAAAATCCTAACTGATGCATTAATGAATTTTTTTTGCAATGAATGCCCTTACTTATTCAGATAGCATAATAGTATCCTTATTTTACAATGGGAGCACAGGGTCTGGCCCTACACTCCTATCCCTCCTTTGAGATAGTATAACAGTATCCTTATGTTACGGTGAGCTCCAATCCCTCCATTGAGACAGTATAATATTATCCTTAGGTTACGGTGGGAGTGCAAGATCCTTCAGACCCTGTGCTCCCATCTGTTCATTGAGATAGTATAACAGTATCCTTATTTGACCCCATATCTTCAACATAGCCTTCTTATGACCTCACTGCATGTACCCAGTAAAGAACATTTTCAAATTCCCACTGAAAATTAATTCTGTGCAACTGTAACACCATTCCATGCCACAGATGTGAAAAAAATGTTTGGCAGGATTTGAACAATGACAGCTGTACTGTTCATGAGGTGGTGTGGAAAAATAACAATGTTGAAAATTTAGAGTGAAAATGTTACAAACAGCCAGAGTTACGTGCGTGCATAGAAATATTTCAATGAACGTGCATAAGTTGGCCATTGTTTGGAATTATTTCACCAAATTTTCAACATGAGCTTTATGGGACTCCACCTCATGAACACTGTCACTGACATCTCCTTAATCCGTCCTAAAAGGTGAGTTTGTGCAGTGACCACACCATTCCATGCCAGAGGTGCAAAACCTTATTTTGGGCAGGATGTGAGAAACGACAGCCAAACAGTTCATGAGGTGGTGTGAAAAAATGGCTATGTTGAAAATTTGGAGTGAAAATATAAACAATTGGCCAAGTTACATATGTGCGTAGGAAATTTTCAATGACCACGCATACCTCAGGTGGTTTTTTTTTGGTATTTTTGCACCAAATATTCAAAATTGGCTTTTTGGAACCCCACCTCATGAACACAGGCACTGTCATTTCATTACTCTCTCCTGAAAGGTGATTTCATGCAGCATCTGTGAAATCACCTTATGGGTCAGATTAATGAAATAACAGTGACAGTGTTCATGTGGAGGGGTCCCAAAAACCTCACGTTGAAAATTTGGTGCAAAAAGACATTACAATGGCTGAGATATCAACATAAGTTGAAAACACCATTGACAGCCATTATACGGCATTTACTTTGATTCCTCAGTTTGTGGTTCAGGCTTTGAAGAGTGCAGATGTGTCCCAGTCCACAGAAGATGACAACGGATGACTCCCGGAGGTAAGTGTAGGGTAAGGAGGTGTGTGGGGTGGCTGGTCCTCAGTGGGGAGGGTCAGGGTTAGGGGAAGAAGAAAGCAGAGGATGACGACAGACTGTTTTCTTACTTTCGGGTTAAAAAACACATTTCTGGTGCGATAGCACCAGTATAGTTAGGGTAAAAGGTAACTTCAATGTTAAACCCAAATTTCTGAACCTTAATAACTTTGGAAATGTTCAACGGATTTGCATGAAGTTAGGTGGCATAATCTCTATGAGTCGGTCTCTTCATGTGCCAAATCTCGTGCATATACGTTGTGTGGTGTCTGAGATACAGAGTTTTGGAAAAACAGAGAAGTCTGTGTTTCTTTGTAATTTCCTTGTTCATCTGGATCTCAGAAATGGCTTTAGGTTGTGGTCTGAAATTTTCAGGTTAAAAAGCATTTGCCTCGCAGATGTGCCTTTTGAAGGTTTGGTGAAAATATATTAATCTATTCAAAAGTGACTAAATTTTTAATTTTCCCATTATTTCCTATTGGAAAATTTATATGTCAGGCACAAAAGATTTGAATTTTCACACAAATGATACTTTGCACAAAATACAGTCCCTTATTTTGCAAAGAAGGGCGGTATTTTGCATAGGTATCACACTGGATTGATTGCAGTGGCTCTGTCGTGTCTGTCATTTTGTTTTGCCCTTATCGAGCACCACAGCTTTACCTCTATTGTACTGTTTATACAATAGAGGTAAAGCTGTGGTGGATTTTTTTTTTCATGGTTTTAATCATTGTTTTGTTTGTTGTAGCACTTGTTTTCTGTGGTTTTTCTATGGTCTATTTCTTTCCTATTGCAGTGTTGTTATTGGCTGTTTGTTCAGTACCATTGTGGTGTGATTGGATGGTTTTTGGTAATGCTGTCTTGTGACTGGTTGCTTTGTGGTAGTGGCTGGGACTTTTGGTGGGAGTTTCAGTGTGTTAATGTTGCTTGTGATTTTATTTATTTATTGTTCTAGTGTGTCGATTGTACAGCGGTACGCTACTCTCCTTTGAAATGCAGTTTTACTGTTTTCTGGAGGTACAGCTCAATGTGCTTTTACCTTGCTAGGCAGCACAGGTGTTTTTAATTTTTTATTTTCCTGGGGTGATTAGTGTTTCTTGATTGTACTGCAGTGGCTTGCTGCCTGCTATGATGTTTCATATGGAGCCAAATCAGTTTTTCACGAGGAAAAAAACCTTTTTCGTGTGCCACCATCTTGCTTCCCTGTTTTCATTAAAAAAAATATTTAAAAGCCACAAAAATGACATCCTGGAAAGAGACCAATATATCTATGTGGCTCAGCAGGACCATGTTAGGTAGTTCTGCACTTAACTGTAGGAAAATGACCACCAAATGTGTTTTCTGTTACATTTTAACTCCTTTTTTGTGACTCACCTCCCAGCTGTGTGAAACAAAAAAGGAATCCTTTTTCATTTGAGGCCTGTCTTTTTTTATGAGGGGAAATATCCTAGATTTTGTCCCTGATGTCTAGAAGCACTCCACACCCACCAATTGCTGTCCCTGTATGGTTTCTTATTGTCCCTGGTGTCTAATGTTGACCTCCACCCACAGATTGCCATCTCTGTATGGTTTCCAATGTCCCTGGTGTCTAGTGGCACCCCTCACCCTATGATCCTGTCCCCATAATAATTTTTTCCCATGGTGTTTAGTGGTGCCCCCCACCCACTGATTGCCATCCACATATGGTTTACTTCCCTGGTGTCTAGTGGCACCACCTGCCTCTGGAGGCTGTCCTTGCCTCAGTTGTTTCTTTCCTTGGTGTCTAGTGGCACACCCTCTCCCTCTAGTCACAGTACTGCCTATAATAAAGAAAATGGTCCCTTGATGTCTTTTTTTACCTGTAAAAAAGAAAACAATCCCTCACGGATCCAACCTCCCACTCCACCTTTCTACTCAGCACCAACCACCCTGCAGCCCCTCACACCCCCACATATATCCTCACTTTCCTGAACAGGTCCCAGGGTGAAGATCCTGTCTTCGATCGATGATATGTCTTGCTGCTGGAAATGCCAACTGCTTTATGAGAAAGTACGGTAAGTGCAGTTCAATGTATTTCAATGGGGTTTTCAACTTTGTGGCATAACTTTGCATTTTTGCATATTTTGAGACCAAATTCTCAACATGGCCTTTTCGGGACCCCACCTAATGAACGATGTTGGTGTAATTATGCAAATCTGGCTTGAAATTAGATTTTGAAGTCGCTAGGCAAAATCACCTTTCAGGTGGGATTTGAACATTTTCACTGCTTTTGTTCATGAGGCGTTGTCATAAGAAGGCTATGTTGAAAATTGTGGGTCAAAATACGTAAATATTTAAGAAGTAATCAGTTGTAGTCAGTGTCAGTGGCTCAGTAGGTAGCACACTCACCTCTGAGGCTGGGAGATCAGAGGGCAGTGGGTTCAGTTCCCACATCTGGCACTTGGGTTAATATCCCAATGCTGACACTGTAGTGCAGCATGGGGGGGTGCTGCACTTCTGAGGTGCCGTCTTTCAGATGAGATGTTAAACCGGGGTCCCATCTGCCTGGATTGGTGGTAGTTCAGGTGGATGCTAAAGATCCCATGGCACTTATCGAAAAAGAGTAGGGAAAAGTTTTATTAAGAAGCTTCACAAAACCAGTTGCAACAACAGAAAAGAAAACAACCGAAATAGTAACAAAGAAAACATATCAAGAAAATGCAGTAAGATACATAACAGAATGAAAGGAACCAAAAATATCATTTGAAGCACAGGAAAAAAATATATCAAATCATGTCACTGTTAGTCCCCACAATATTGGTGAAACAAATAATGGAAGGAAAAAAAAGTAAAACAAAAGCAGAGAAATTAAATTCAACCGATCTTATCCTTAAGAAAAGGAACCTCCTTCCATCTAGCAATCCATCCATTATACCCTAAATACTTTTTTCTCAAAGAAACAGTGAGTAAACAAATCATGTTCTACCCGATCAAGTACTCCTGTAGGCTCCTGAGACATCTGTTGAAGAACAAAATGACACCTACTTTGCCAAAGTACAAATTTAAAAAAAGCAAAAAAAAAAAAAAAGTCTAACAAACCCCACATGCAGTGTAGTTGGAACTGACAAAAATCCTCCCACAATTTCCTCATAGGAGATAGCCTGCCAATGTGCCCAGTTCAATCGCACAGCTAGGAGCTGCCACATTTCTGACACATGTGGACACTGTACTAAAAAGTGGAGCATGGTTTCCTCTTGATCTGAACAAGACTTTCTAGTGCACATTCTTTCAGATACACATTTATGTTTAGCATTCCCTTTAACATTCAGCCTACCATGACTGCACAGCCAGTTAACATCCCAAATCCGAGGGGGAATCCTTTTATCTCTCAAGGTCAGAAGCACCTTGTCATGATGTGGCATCGCAACACCTTTAAAGTCAGGGGTAGGCAGAAATACTGTCTACTGAACCGTGGCATAAATCACTTTCCTAGGCTTATTGACAACATCCAAATAGGATAAAGCTCACTGTCTCACTTTCTGGATGGCAGGCTGGACATTAGCAGGATAAGATTTTATCTTAGAAGGTGTCAGAGCTTGGGAGCTCCAGTCTGTACTGAAACACCTCAACCAAGGATCAGCAAACAATACCCACAACTTACTTTGCCACTTGCCCCCATGGGCAGTGGTCACAATCCAGCCATAGCACCTCTACAGTGCAATGAGCCTGATCCATGCCCCCAAAGAGATAGATAAGGTGCCACTTGCCCCTACGGGCAGCGGTTATGATCCAGCCATAGCACCTCTACAGTGCAAGGAGCCTGATCTACCCACCCTCCCAAAGAAATAGATACGGTACGATGCTTGAAAAATTGCCAAGATTTCTCTGGGCTGTGTGAATGCTGAACCGGATCATCACTTGCAATTTGCTGTTTTCAGTTTCAGCACCTTCTCAGGGTAGCGCTATTGGCTGCATGCCTGTGTAGAGCTCCCTGATTGGCTGGTCTCATTCACCTGAGATAGGAGCACCCAAGATGTGTGACTTAATGTAAGCCTGCATCCCTGTACTCAGCTTCTAATTTATATATTTTAATTTAGCCTGTTCTGCTCAGCATGTGTAAAGTAACTTACCATCCCCCCCACTGCAGTTTCTCTCCAACTGTATGTACACTGATTCAGTGCTAGCTCTGCAAACTTCCCCTTGATTTTTCCCCAATTAAGCTTTCACTCTGTGCACTGCCTTGAACTGAGTTTGTAAAAAATGTTTTACTGGCTTTGTTAATATATATTTTTTTAATCTTATTTAAGACTGTACTGGGTTTACATGCTTACTACTATGGACTTAGTTAGAAAATTCAGTGAATTGTAAAATCTGTGTAGCCTCTGTCTTGAGCCTAAGGCTCCTACCCTTAACTTTCATTCTTAATCATCTTTCTTAATGGTCAAATGTATGGCAGCTCAGATTCAATGCAAAGAATAGCAAGGTAATGTACCTGGGAAACAAAAACCCAGGGCAAGAGTACACAATGGGGGGTGAGATACTGACAACAGTAAAAATGGAAAGGGACCTGGGGGTAATTATATCAGATGACCTAAAAGTGGGCAAGCAATGTGAGAAGGCAGTAAGGAAGGCTGGGGGGATACTGGGATGCATAAGGAAACGCATCAATAGTAGAAAACAGGAAGTTGTTATCCCTCTGTACAGACAGTTGGTGAGGCCCCATCTGGAGTACTGTGTGCAGTTCTGCAGACCCCATCTCCGCAAAGACATAGACAGAGAGGAGGCTGTTGAGAGGAGGGCAACCAAAATGGTACAGGTTATGCACCAGAAGACATATGAAGAAAGACTAAAGGAACTTAATCTGTATACCCTTGAGGAAAGGAGGGAGAGAGGGGACATGATAGAAATGTTCAAGTACCTCAAGGGAATCAACAAAGTCCAAGAGGGTGGCATCTTTCAGAAAAAGAGATGTGCAAGAACAAGGAGGCACAATTTGAAGATAGAGGGGGGATGGCTCAGAGGTAATGTGAGGAAGTATTTTTTCACAGAGAGGGTTGCAGATGCATGGAACAGCCTCCCTGAGGAGGTCGTGGAGTCAAGAACAGTGGGGGAATTCAAGAATGCATGGGACAGACATAAGGCAGTTATAGTGGGGGGGTAGCAAGAAGTATGCTGTTTGTTAACTAGGATCTGCAGCTTATCTGTTAGGTAGGAACATGGGCAGACTAGGTGGGCCAAGTGGTCCTTATCTGCCATCAAATTCTATGTTTCTATGTTTCTATGTTTCTTTGTCCCCCTGTCATCCTCTGTCTCTGTTCTGTCCCTCCTGCCCTCCCCCATCAGTCTGTTCTTTTGTGCTTGTTTTGGATTCCTGAGTTAGCTGGCACCTTGCCTCTGTCTGAGACTGCCCTCTGACTTGTCTTTCAAGTTGGTGCTCAGCTCTCTTTGTGTGTCTCTGTTTAGACACCCCCCATCTGCTCCTATTTAATCTGCTGTCTCCTTCCTTACAGGTGCCACTTTCCCCATGGGCAGCAGTCATGATCCAGCCATAGCACCTCTACGGTACAAGGAGCCTGATCCACCCACCCCCCAAAGAGATAGATAAGGTAACGCTTGAAAAATTGCCAAGATTTCGTTGGGCTGTGTGAACGCTGAACCGGATCATCACTTGCAATTTGCTGTTTTTAATTTCAGCACCTTCTCAGGGTAGTGCTATTCGCTCCACACCTGTGTAGAGCTCCCTGATTGGCTGGTCTCACTCACCTGAGACAGGAGCACCCGAGACGTGTGGCTTAATGTAAGCCTGCAACACTGTACTCGGTTTCTAATTTATATATTTTAATTTAGCCTGTTCTGCTCGGCCTGTGTAAAGTAACTTACCATTCCCCCTCTGCTGCAGTTTCTCTGCAACTGTATGTGGACTGATTCAGTGCTAGCTCTGCAAAATTCCCCTTGATTTTTCTTCCCACCCCCCCAGGCCTCCTTTAAATGCACACAGTCACTGCCCATTCCTATCTGACATTTCAATTTATTGGTTACTTACTGTCAACAACTGCAATTCCTCCCATCCCCTTTTTGCAACTAAGCCTTCTAGCAGCTTTATCTCATTCTGTCTTGCTGAGGCATACCATTTTGGTACTTTAGGTTTGCTTATTGCTGACTAGCATATCCTGTCTTGCTAAGGCTGTTGATTTAGGTCAGGTGATCTCTCTAGTCATTAGTCTGCTCCCGAGTAGTAGCTAAGAAATTTGCTTCAAAGCCTCTGTGCCCCTAGTACTATTCTATAGTCAGGTGAACTCTTTTCTTATTAGCCTGACTAGGAGCTGTACTTAAGGATTACTGCTTCAGGCTCCACTGCCTATAGCAGTATTCTACAGGGATTAAGAAATTCTCCTCCATTGAGAATCCCTTCTCTTGCTTGCACTTGTAGTGCCCATTGGGTGATAGTCTCATAATGAGGGCATATTACCTGCTTCTATGCTTGTCTCTGCTCATCTTATATGTATTGGACCCACACGTGAATCAAAAAATAACTCCTAGAGTGGAGAATGGCTCTCTTTTTACATTGTCCGACCGGGACTTTTCCTATCAAGTAGAAGAACTTGTATGTGCTCTAACTTCCCCAGCCCCCTGCTGGTCTTTCACCTGCACTGGCATACAGAAACTCTCCTAGAGCCTGCCCACATTGCTACACCACCTTCTGCATACTTCCCCCTACTCCCATTGACTCTCAGGGTCAGGGTATTATTGTATGCAGCATCAGGAAAACTGGGAACTAGCCTCAGAACTCTCTATACTGCCACAGACAAATCACGTAACCAAAAGAAGACCCAGTCAACCACACTTCTCCTAGGACTCTGCAGGAAACTCTTGTTCCTGCTTTTACTATGCTCAGGAAATGTTGAGCTTAATCCAGGCCCTCTGGCACCCATGGAATCCCCAGCAGAGCTACAAAGCCTCAAGGGGCTTACATTCTTTCCCGTTAATGTATGTAGCCTATTTAAAAAAAATCACTTCTGTTCAGACCTGGGTATATCATACTGCTCCAGATGTTCTGGTGATTATGGAGTCCTGGCTCTGACCGGCAACCAGTAACAATGAAGTTAACATCCCCTCCTACTCTTTGTTCAGAGCCGACAGGCAAACCAGAGGTGGTGGGGTAGCTATTTATATCAAGGATAAATTCTCTGCCTCCATAATTGACTCAGCCTCTGTCCCAAAAGAAATTGAAAGCTTGTCATTAAAGATTGAAATTGCCACCGGTGTCTCATTATGTATAATAGGATGCTACAGACCCCTATCAGCTGGACTGCAGTTGTTAAAACATCTCAAAAACATCCTGGCTTCAGCATCTTCAGAGTGTATCATACTAGGGGACTTCAACTTAGACTGGCTTTCCAGTGCATCCACCCCACTTAAAATGTTCTGTGATTCCCTTGGGTTGTCACAGCTAATAAACGAATCTACTCATCCTAACAAGCTCAACCCTAATAACAGTACTCTCTTGGATATCATTTTAGTTAACAAACCCCATTTATTCTCCCATGCTGACATCTTTTTCTCTGATATTAGTGACCATTGCTTCATCGCGTGTGTAAGATCCACTCTTAAATTCACAACTGTACCAAATTCTCCTTTAAAAGGTGCATACGCAACTTTGATCTCCATGGGTATATATCAGACCTAAGAGACTCCATGTGATGGCAGGACTTCTATCTAGCCAAGTCCCTGACTACGGCTTATGATATTTTCTCAGAAATTGTGCTAATGGTTCTCAACAAGTATGGTCCCATAGTAAAAGTTCATGCCAGAAACAAATCCTGTTGGTGGTTTACAGAAGACCTGAAAGATGCTTTGCAGAGTAGGGATGTACTCTGGAGAACTGCTAGGAAAACACATTTAATAAATGACTGGAATTCTTTCAGAAGGGCGAGGAACCTCTGCACCAAAATGGTCAGAAAAGCCAAATCCAATTTCTACCGCTCTCAGCTGGAGAGCTCCTCAAGAAATGCCTCCAAATTCTGTAAGACTATCAAAGACATTGAAGGTCACACCACTGTAAATTCCCTACCTAATAAATTATTGATCAACAATACTGTCATCTCTGACAGACCGTCTATCCTTGATGCTCTCAATAATTATTTTGCCACTGCAGGACTAGCCTTTGACTCCTCTCCCACAAATATCCTCCGCCAACAAATTAGATTGGATACACAAGAGAAACCCATCCCCAGTCCATCCTTCTCTCTGCAGCCTACCTCCCTGAAAGAAGTCGAAGATCTTCTCCTTCAGCTGGACACTAGGAAAAGTGCTGGGGACAACCTCATTGACCCGTGCTTCTTAAAGGTTGGCTACCATGTCCTCGCAGTCCCAATTACTCATCTTTTCAACTTATCCTTGTCCCAGGGTGACCTACCGCCCATTTGGAAAAATGCACTTGTGGTCCCTCTGTTTAAGTCAGGAGATCCTAGTGACCTCAATAACTACAGGCCAATCTCCCTACTTCCAATCCTGTCAAAGATGTTGGAGAAAATAGTGAAACCTCAGCTTCGGAAGTACCTGGAATCAGAAAAATTGCTCAACCCATTACAATCCAGTTTTAGAGCACAGAACAGTACAATCTCTGCTCTAGCCAAGGTGACAAATGACTGGTAGCTTGAATTAGACAAAAAAAACTTTGTGCAGTTTTCTTGGACCTAAGCAAGGTGTTTGATACCGTTGATCACAGACTGCTTCTGTCATCCCTCCAGAACATTGGCTTGGATTCCCTATCCCTTAAATGGTTCTCCAGCTACCTCTCAGGATGACTTCAACAAGTAAAGGCAGAAGGGGAAGTTTCTCCACCAAAACTCCCATTGAGGGGTGTACCACAAGGTTCTATTCTTGGTCCCTTGCTCTTCACCATTTATATTAACAACATAGATGCCCCCATCAAAGAAACACAAATACACCTATTCGCAGATGATACGGTACTCTATGCTAGTAGCCCCACACCTGATGCGACCTGTAAAGCCCTTCAAAACAAATTTAATCTGCTGTAACATCAACTTATAAACCAGAAACTGCTCTTAAATGCAAAAAAAAAACAAAGAAATGTTCCTCTCGCCCCTTCAAAATGCAATAAATCCTGCAATTGCTGGGACACTCCCTCAGATCACTACCATTCTAGGTGAGCAGTTAGACTATGTACCAAAGTTCAAGTACCTGGGGGTCTGGTTAGACCATAGACTTACTTTCACAGATCATGTAGAAGAACTGGCAAAGAAACTTAGACAAAGACTTGGTCTGTTCTTTAGGATTAATAATCTCCTCACAAGAGACGCTAAACAGAAAATGGTTCAAACTACCTTTCTTTCCCTATTGGATTACACAGACTTTCTATATAGTCAGGGACTTGCAGGTACCCTAGCCAAGCTCGATACACTTTATCACAGAGCCATAAGATTTATCACGGGTCTTCCATACTCAACCCACCACTGTGCATTGTACACGGCAGTGTGATGGTCATCCCTTGCTTACAGACGGCAAAAAAATGCTGCGGTTTGGACGTACAAAGCTATCTCAAATAAACTGCCCCAGTATATCTCTGTCTGTTTACCTTTGTGCACTCTGGAGAAGTATTCCCTGAGAAGCACCTCATATATCTACCTTTATGTTTACAAAGCAAAATCTCGCATTGGCAGAGCAGCCATCAGCGTTGTGCTCCCTCAACTGTGGAACAAGCTGCAAAAAACTTTGCAATTAACTCACCCCATCAGCCCTAACAGATTTTAAATCTCTATATCTACATCATAATGAGGAGTCCTGTGCCTGTCTACCCTAAATAGTAACTCCCATAAGTCCAAACACACTCTAATTACTACTGTTAAAAGACTGATCACATCTATAATCGACTCTTCCCTCTCCCATTTTTCTACCCCCATATCTGTCCCTTCCACATTCCTTTGACCCTGGTTCCAGCTCTAAATTCTCCATATCATATCACTATATATCTTTTTATATTAGGTTTTATTTGTGTTCAGTGCACCTGATATGTATATTTCTTTACTTTTATGAAAAATTGTGTCCTACCCAAAACTAGCTGTATCTTCTGTTCCAAACATATACTACTGTCAATGCTACCTGCTGATACTTTGTATATACTGTATTATTGTATCTCACTTTATTTGTATTATTACTATTTTCTTGTGTGTTGCATCCCATGCATATTGTCCCTTGTTCCTTGTCAACAAACCCAGGTCCACCTCAAAAATCAGCTTGCTCATTGGTGATCGCCTGGTTAAATAAATAAAGACTAAAGAAATAAATACTTTGACTATTGGGTTTAGAGTGCTCTGGAAAATTAGAACTAAAATACAAGCTGAAATAAAATGAAATGGGGTTCACCATATTCAGACCACCATGTGTCACGGGCAAACAAAAAACATTCCTCCAAATAGGATTGTCTACTCCCCCAAATCGGATGAAGGAATAAACTCAGAAGGGTAGTTTCCAAACTCTGGGGAATGGGATAAATTACACTAATGAATGTAAATAGAGGAAGCAAAAAGGTTTTGGCCAGCATGACTTTTTTCAGTTTCACCTGCTGCCAGGCTTTCAACTGCGCAATTTAACATTTTGCAGAGTCCAATTTCTCAGTCCAATTGAGAAGAACATTATCCCCCCTCCGAAACTTAAGACTTAGAACTATAAAAGGTTCAGTAGATTCCTTAATATTTAGTGTCTAGGGAGCCACAGGCGTAGTGTCACTAATGGGCTAAATATTGCATCTAGCCTTATTAATGCATGCTCCTGCCACTACTAAGTAAATTTCTATTTGACGTAGCGCATTTCATCCAGAATCATAATCCGAGACAAAAAGCCACAAGTCATCCGCATAGGCTTATATTTTGGCCATCAACACAGAACCCCTGGGTTGAATACCTGAAATGGACCTATCTTGTTGTATCAAACGTAACAGGGAGTTGAGAGAAAAAATGTACAACGGGGGCTCAATGGGCATCCCTGGTGAACCCCTCTCTCAATAGAAAAATAGGAGCCCAAATAACCATTCACAAGGGGAATAGCAGTGGCCATGTTGTAAAACAGGCTAATCCAATTACAAAAAAGAGCAGGGAGTCCATAGGCCCTAAGCACTTGCGAAATAAACAAGTGGGGCACCCTGTCGAATGCTTTTTCCTGATCCAAGGACATTATGTAGCCTGGCATTTTATCATCCTTCCCTTGCTCAATAATCTCTTGAATAATAAGAAGATTATCTTGAATGGATCTACCAGGTACAGTGCATGTTTGGGACCCCGAGATCAGAAATGAAGCAAGCCGTAAGAGGCGGGCTGTAAATATTTTCATCAAAATCTTAAAATCAGTATTAAGTAAACTGAGTAAACTCAACGACCTCCAGTTATTAAGGTCACTCTTCTCATTTTTCTTATGAATCAAGATTTGTACCACTATACAAAAGTGGAAATCAACAAGTTGATTCAGAAGAATCCAATTATATACCTCGGTGAGGATAGGGGTTAAGAGAGAACTATAGGATTTATAAAATTCAGTCGGGATGCCATCTAGGCCTGGTGCAGTATGAACTTTCAGTTTAGAGATATCCTCTTGGACCTCCGAGACAGTAATAGGGTCCGTCAGAGGTAATGTGCTCTCACAAGGAGGAACAGGGAGATCCAAAGTGTGGAAAAACCCTGAAATAGTGGAATTATCTATCTCGGGAGCCTTATACTTGGTTCTGTAGTAGGTAGTGACCGCTGTCATGATATAAGCCTGAGATGTAACTAATAAACCATCCATGTTCCTAACTTCTGTCAAGGTTCTATCAGACACCCTCTTATAACTTAAAGCAAAAGCATCACCCAACCCCTGTTTCCTTTTAGAACAAATTCTATGCTCGTGCAACATGGAGGCTGCCTGAGAATATTGAAAACATTCCATTTCATGTTCTACAGCATTGACCTGGGAAGTCAGATTAATGTTTTGAGTATTAATGCAGGAGTATAACTTATCCAAGTGAAATCTCAGTGCCAGGTAACGTTTATACTGTCGAGCACAATTAGTAGTGGACTGTTGTTTTGTTAAGTTCTGTATGTCCAATTTAGTGTTAACCCACCAAAGACTTAAATCAGTCGTAAGACCAGCCAAAGACACGCGCGCCTTAAGCAACCCTTTGACAGATTTAGTGAAGAAGTCATTATTCAGTAGGGTGATAAAAAACTTCCAGTACCCCTTACCCTTGGCTGTCTGAGCACCCAGTCCTAAAACCATGTGTAAAATAACATGATCAGACAGTTCAAAGGGAGTAGTGCTGGCTTTCAACACCTTGGATTGGTGAGACATAAAAAGGAAATTAATCCTGGTAGATAATTTACCCTTAAAGAAGGTATAGAAGGCACCCCTTAGGATTATGAGTCCTATAGGTGTCACAAAGGTTACATTGTGATAAGACCAGTTTAAGACAATTGGAATCACAAAATTCCTTGTCTGTAAAAGCACCCCTATCTTGCTTTTCCAAACCACAATTAACATCACCACTCTAGATGATATGCTTAGTGGTAAACAAAAAGGGTTTAATAGCAGTAAACAAATCAACCCATTCCTTTTTTGTCAGAAGGGCATAATTATCAAAGACCCTCAAAGCAGTGTTAAGATAAACAAAGTCAACTAAAAATGTCCTTCCTGAACAGATATCCACCATCTTAGTAATGTGAAACCCATCACCCCGAAACAGGATACCAACTCCATCATAGGCTGACACACCAATAGGAAAAAAAAGCCGGGCCCCAATGGCAATGTCGCTTTGCTGTGTGGACCAAAGACACCGTGTTCAATCTGGTGTCTTGGAGGAAACAGATGTCAAATTGTAGATCTTTGAGAACATTCAAAGTAAATAAGTGGCGCCTAGCATTCTTTAAACTATTAGTGTTCAAAATGGCTATGCAAAGCTGAAATGAAGAGGTCATAAGTGATATAGACAGGGAGAGGGGAAAGGGACTCCTATTCAAGTAATTTTCCCAATCCTACTACTCTGTCTAGGTCATGCCCATAGTCTCTTTGGCTTCTCCTTACCATCGGAGTGACTCATAGCTTCTTCTTCAGAAACTGAAGTTAGCAGGGGTAATGAGGACATTTCAGAGTCTCTGTCCTGCTCCGAGTCTTGAGAACCCATAGCTAAGATGTCAAATTTATTACTCAGAGGAAGAATGGTGTCAGGGGAGGAGGCCTTGGCAATTTTTTACCGTGTCCTAATCTGCCTCATACCTCTTTACTTTGTAGAAACCCTGGAAACAGGAGGGGGCATCACCTTCTTGTCCAGCTCAGGTGCAGGCAATACTGCTCCATCTAAAACAGCAGAATCATCAGCCATTGGCACTGAAACCATGGAATGCTGGTCAGGCGGAGGGCTGGACCTCAGTATTGAGCACAAGGGGTGGGACCGAGGACTCTGCCTCGGGAGGAATGGATCCACGAAGGGATTCCAACAAAAATGTTGTCAAACGTCCATCAGCGACACCGACAGGTTGACCGCATTCTGCAGTTGGCTGCCGGTTTGCACTTCGTTCTCTTGTTTTCTTCAAGGAGCTTCGCCCACCGAACTGCCCACATGGGTGGCTGCACCCCCCGCACCCCCCACTTAAGGATTCTCAACTCCAGTCAGAGCTGATGGGGGGTGCAGGACCACCAACAGACAGCGCCGGGTTCCAGCGGGTCTCCCACTGTGGCTTGGCACTGTAGTTGCTGTGGAGGACCTCACTGGTGAAATGTTGCTGTCAGGGAGGTAACCAGGGAGGAACTACTAAGACAGAAGGGGGGTGGTCAAGAACTGGGACAGATTTATGGGCATCAATGTCCTTTTTCTGGGCCTCAGTAAGTAGAACATCCTGACTAGGGTTATCTCCCGTATTGTGACTGTCCCATGGACAGGTTTGAAAGGCATGGCCTAACTCATCACAAAGGTTACATTTGAGATCATTAGTGCAATCAGTACTAAAATGACCATAGGAAAGATATAAATTACACCAAAGTCTATCACATGCTGAACTCAAAAGCACATAGGAACCACACTTAAAACAGGTTCTAGGTTGACCTGCATAAAAACAGTGCCCTCTTTCTCTCACCAAAAACAAGGTGTTCGGTAAATGAATGGCCCTAGTATTGTTAAGATGGAGCCTCACTTTAAACTTCCACCCACCCATCCAAAAGTGTTCTTCATCAATAATGGGTTTGCAGGCCAATGAACATCACAACGTCGTTGCAACCAATGGGAAATATCATGCACAGCAACAGTTTCATTCCGAAATAGAATGGTAACAGTTTTGATAGCAGGCCTAGTCAAAGGTATAGCCCTGAAAGGAAGCCATAAAGCAGTATAACAAACTTTTTCATATCAAGTCCAGAACCGGTCTAATCCCTGAGGGGTTTTAAAACTAATGTCAAACAGACTGTCACCAGAAATATATATCAAAGCATAAATCTCACTGGTAAAGAAGCCTAAAGAGCTTTTAATCAGATGTTTCCCCACATACAATCTGTCAGACACAAGTGATAAACCTCCCACATATTGTAAATGCACAGCGTTCCAGCTTTGTATAGGCAGTGATTGCCCAGAAAAATAATCACGCATTCGAAAGCCCTCCCAAGCAGTCCTAGCAGGGTCTTTAAAGTCAGCTTGTGGCTCCTGTAAGGGAGCTGTAACATCCATATGGTCACCCCATGTGGGTGGATGAGCACTAGGGCCTTCATCACCTGAAGAAGAAGGGGAGGCCACCAGGATCTTCTGTGAAGAGTCAGGAAGCACTACATTGTATGAACGTTGCCAGCGTGGAGGCCTATATCAAAATTAGACTGTTCAAGTGCAGCAGAAACATTCGACTCAGGCAATATGACAGGAGCGTCAGACTCCAATGAACCTGGAATAGGACTGTGAGAGGGATCCGGGACCCAATGACCAGCAATACCCAGTTTCTACCCTGATTCTCTCAAAGAATGTTCCAAAGAAGGAGAAAGACTATGCGGTGCTGAGGCAGGTCTAGACCATTCAGTCCGCATCCATGCCTTTGCTCCTGACCAGAGACAGTCAACCCAGAAGAAGGTAAAACCCACTCACCGCCAGTAGCAGAAAAATTATTACTCACTGAGTTGGTTTCAAGCTCCACAGCATCTTCGCAGCAGCATTCAGGAGCGGCACAACACCAGGCAAGTCAACTACAGGACGCTCACCAGCAATACCACAAACAGCTGTTCGCGGTTTGTTTGATGATACTGAGTCAGCAGCAGCCTTAACAGAAGGCACTTCCAGGACTGACATCTCATCATCAACTGCAGGCAAGGGGAGCAATAAGCCAGACTGCACTAGCTGAGCAGCAGAGTGTGGAACAAGGGCAGCAGTATCAGTAGGAGCAGTCAGGCGCTGAGCTGCAGCAAGTTCATCCACCTGTATAAATGCTAGCACTGAGTTTCTGTTCATTTTTAAGAGTTCCTTCAACCATTTTTCCTCAGACACACCGAGAGCAGAAGGCAAAGAATCCAAAATAGTAGCATCCACCTGCATAAGCTCCACCTGCATTCGTTCCCTGGAACAAACGTTATCCATACAAGAAATCTCCTTAACTGGACCTGTAGGAAGGGAGATCTGCTCTCCTGCAGGGCTACCAGCAGAATGACCACTCGACTCAGAGGCCATAGCAGCAGCAGCTCCCCCTACCAACAGAGATGCGGAATTTCCCCAGTGTTCTGGCCAAACTTCTCCCATTCACTAAAAAAAAAAATACCACCAACAGCTTAATCTAGTTCAATTTCAGTTGCTTACCATCTGTTTCCCCCCTCCCCCCGGTCACCCCTGAATAAGGGACTTCTAGGCCCAGTGGGCTTACCAGGTCAACAAAATTCAATAAATAAATAGCTTTGTATTTTTGAAGTATTTTTATTTTTCTTTAGCTAGAGAGTTTTCTATGTAATGATATAAATATGTAAAAATGGCAAAAAATATGAACATTCATTTAAATTTTGCTACGCTCACTGTAACTTCAGTAATTTTAAATGTTTTTACCCCAAACTTTCAACATAGCCATTTTAACAGCTACCTTTTGAATGTGATTTCTGTCATTTTTTCATATCCTGCCAAAACTGTGTTTTCACACCATGTGGTGCATAATTACGTTCTGGGTTCAAGTGGTTGACAACCCCAAGGAAGACTGCACCCCTGTTTGTTTTAGGCATGGGGAGGGTTTAGGGTTGCTTAAAATCACATTTCCCTACTTTTGTCACAGTAGTCTTAACCCTAAATGGTGAATTAATGGAGTTTTTTGCAAAGAATATATATATATATATATTCATGGCAAAAAAAATCCATTTAATGCATCTATTAGGGATATTCCACAGTGACAAAAGAGTGAAATTTGGTGTTAGGTTGTTACCCCTTGCACTCAACCCCACCCCGCCTCCCCCACCAACAGGCATCGAGGTGCGTTGGGATCATCAGCCCTAACTCTCACCCCATTCCATTTATAAATAAGCTGAGGTGGTGCAGTATAGGAGACTGGGATGAGAGTTAGGTCTGATGACCCCAATGCACACCCTGATGCCTGTTGGTGGGGGCTAGGTGGGTGTTGGGTGCAAGGGGTGGTAACTCTAACACCGAATTTCCTCACTTTTGTCACTGTGGAACAACCCTAACTGATAGAATTTGATAAAATTTGATGGCAGATAAGAACTGCATGGCTCACCTAGTCTGCCCATCTCCCTACCTGATGGATACGCTGCAGATCCTAGTTAACCAACAGCCTACTTCCTCCTACCCCCCACTATAACTGCCTTACATCTGTCCCATGCATTCTTAAATTCCCCCACTGTTTTTGACTCTACAACCTCCTCAGGAAGGCTGTTCCATGCATCTACAACCCTCTCTGTAAAGAAATACTTCCTCACATTACCTCTGAGCCATCCCCCCTCTATCTTCAAATTGTGACCCCTTGTTCTTGCACATCTCTTTTTCTGAAAGATGCTACCCTCTTGGACTTTATTGATTCCCTTGAGGTATTTGAAAGATTCTATCATGTCCCCCCCTCCTTTCCTTGAGACTATACATCTTAAGCTCCTTTAGTCTTTCTTCATAAGTCTTCTGGTGCAGACCCTGCACCATTTTGGTTGCCCTCCTCTGGACAGCCTCCACCCTGTCTATATCTTTGAGGAGATGGGGTCTCCAGAACTATACACAGTACTCCAGATGTTGTCTTACTAACTGTCTGTAGAGAGGGCCAACAACTTCCTGTTTTCTACTGGTGATGCCCCTCCCTATGCACCCCAGTATCCCCACAGCCCTCATTACTGCCTTCTCACATTGCTTGCCCACCTTTAGGTCATCTGATATAACTACCCCCAGGTCCCTTTCCATTTTTGTTGTTGTCAGTATCTCACCCCCCATTGTGTACTCTTCCCCTGGGTTTTTGTTTCCCAGGTGCATTACTTTGCACTTCTTTGCATTGAATCTAAGCTGCCATAGATTTGACCATTCCTCCAACCTTGCCAAGTCCCTTTTCATCCTTTCCACCCCACCTTGCGTATCAACCCTGTTGCAGATCTTTGTGTTATCTACAAAGAGACATACTTTCCCTTCTAGTTCCTCTGTAATGTCACTTATAAAGACATTAAAAAGGACCAGCCCCAGTACTGAACCCTGTGGTACCCCACTAGTAACCCTCCTTTCTTCACTGTGGACTCCATTTACTATTACCCACTGTGTCCTGTTATCCAGCCAGTTGTGATGCATTAAACAGAGTTTTTGGTCATGAATTTCCCTTCTTTTTGAGAATGTGCACTATAAATAGTGAATGGTATGTGGTGGTGGGAGCACAGGGCCCAATTGTGCATAATAACCCTAACAGTAATGGTAACGTTAACAGTAATGGTAATGGCAATGGTAATGGTAATCCTAATGAGAACATTAACACTAACAGTAATGTCAATGCTAACAGTAACAGTAACAGTAACAGTAACGAGAACAGTAATGTTAATGGAAATGCACACTCAAATGGTAATGCAAACAGTAATGAAAATGCAAACGATAAAAGTAATGCAAATGCAAGCAGAAACGGTAACGTCAATGGTGATGTGAAAGAAAACACAAATGGTAACACAAACGTAAGCGCAAATGCAAACAGAGCAGTAACACAAATGGTAATGGAAACACAAGTGCCAACGTGAACACAAACACAGTTGGTAACACAAATGGCAATGAAAATGAAAAAGGTTATGCAAACTGAAATGCAAATGCAAGTGCAGAAACAAACGCAAACAGTAAACACAAATGGTGATGCAAACGAAAATGCTAAGGAAAACGGTACTGGAAATGCAAACACTATTGGTAATGCAAATGCAAATGGTAACACCAGTGGTGACTCAAAAGGAAACAGCAATGCTAACAGTAACTGAAACATAAGCACAAACAGTAATGCACACGGTGATGCAAATGGAAATGATTATGCAAATGGTAACGGAAACGCAAGTGGAAACATAAACACTAATGGTAATGCAAATGGTAATGGAAATGCAAATGGTAATGGTAATTCAAATGCAAACACAAATGCAAACAGTAATGATAACAGCAACAGTGACACACAAGGAAACAGAAATGCAAGTGACAACGGAAATGCAAGCACAAATGCAAATGCTAATGGTAACGGAAATGCAAATGCAAATGGTAATGAAAACACAAATGCTAATGGTAACGGAAATGCAAACTCAAATGGTAATGTGAATGGTAATGAAAACACAAATGGTAATGGTAACGCAAATAGAAATGCAAATGCAAATGGTAATGGTAACAGCAACAGTGACGCAAAAGGAAACAGTAATGCAAACGGAAACACAAATGGAAGCAAAAATGCAAACAGAAATGGGAACGCGCACTGTGATGCAAACAGAAATGCTAACAAAAACGGTAATGAAAATGCAAATGGTAACGTAATGCAAATGCAAACAGTAACGGTAAAAGTAACAAGAACAGTAATGATAATGGAAATGCACACGCAAATAGTAATGCAGACAGTAATGAAAATGCAAACAGTAATGGTAACGCAAACACAAGTGGAAACGTAATGTCAATTGCGACGCGAAGGAAACAGTAACACAAACGGTAACGCAAACGCAAGCACAAAAGCAAACGGAAACTGTAACGAAAATGGTACTGTAAACACACGAGCAAACTTGAAACCAAACACAGATGGTAATGCAAAAGGCAATGAAAATGCAAACAGTAACGATAACGCATACAGAAACACAAACACAAGCACAAATACAAACGCAAATGGTAACGCACATGGTCACACAAACGGAAGTGATAATGCAAATGGTAATGGAAATGCAAGCACAAACATAAACACAAACACAAATGTTAACACAAATGGTAATGGAAACGCAAATGGTAATGGTAACACAAATGCAAATGCAAACAGTAACAGCAATGGTGATGCACAAGGAAACAGTAATGCAAGCGACAACGGAAACGCAAGCGCCAAAGCAAATGCTAACGGTAACAGAAACGCAAATGGAAATGGTAATGCAAATGGTAACAAAAACGCAAATGGTAACAGTAATGCAAATGCAAACACAAATGGTAACACACATGGTGATGCAAATGGAAATGCTAATAAAAATGGTAATGGAAATGCAAACAGTAACGGAAATGCAAATGGTAACGCCAACGGTGATGCAAAAAGAAACAGTAATGCAAACGGTAACACAAACACAAGTGCAAACACAAATGGTAATGCTCACGGTGATGCAAACAGAAATGCTAATGCAAATGTTAATGGAAAAGCAAGCGTAAACATAAACCCATATGCTAATGGTAACAGAAACATGAACGTACAAGCTTTGTGTTTTGAAAGAGGTGCATCCAGAAGCACAGTGAATACAAAGAATGTAAGCATAATAGTGGCCCTCAGACAGGAAAATGAGTATTTGGAATACTAAATTGTTTATATCTCAGGAATTGTACAATGTAGAAAAAAAATTAAAATCTCATTATTTATGACTTTTCAGGCTAGTTTTGCACTTAGACCCCCAGTTGGGCACTAAGAATTTTTGTTACAAAAAATCCATATCTAGAACCATTTTCGAGATACAGGACCTGAAAGGTGCGGTGGATGCCGTAATGTTATCCTATGGGGAAAATAGTCAACTTTGGAGTGCCGTAACTGTGCATCCCTGTTATAGTTTGGCACCAAACCACCAAAAGACACATCTGTGTGATGTTGGCTTTCTTCCCTGCAAATTTAGCCCCAAACGACCAAACTGTTTTTTGCAGCAGGGTGGCAAAGCTTTACTATTGTTTGAGCATAGTGTCACAAATTACTTTTAGCAAATCCATTTGAAAAATTCACAAAAGTGTTGCATTTGTAAAAATACTTTTTAGGACACTACTTTTACAAAAATTGTAAAAAGTATTTCTAGGCTCGACTAGGTGAACATAACAATAATTGTGTCCCTAGAGGGTCCCAAATTTAAATGTCAAGCATTTTTCTGACCACCAACGGAAAAAATGGCTGAATCACAAAGTAAAAGGGTAATTTATGTATAGTAAAAATGCATTTACGACACTTTCGCATAGTTTGTTAACTTTTCCCATAGACTATAATGGGAATCAAAGTTTTTTGAATAACATTTAAATCATTTAATATTTTTTCACAAAATTTTCTAAAGGCACATTGTGGACACTGGCTGTATGTTCCCTGATGTTTTCAGACTGATCGTGCAAACCATGCGGGATGTAGGCGTGAGCAAAGAAACACGCAAAAACCTGTCATTTAGGCATTTTTGGGTGCTCTGTAGCTCCACAACTGTAAGTCTGACCATAGCAAAACTTGGCAGGTCCAGAGATCTATGGTACCAGACTGTGCAGTCCAAATTTCAGGCAAATCTGTCATACAGTGTCAAAGTTATTAAGATGCAAAATTTCAGATTTAACCTTAAATGGGTCACTCAAACCTAACTATAGTGGTACGGTAGTGTCACTATAATATATGTGTGTATACATACATATATATATATATATATATATATATATATATATATATGTGTGTATTATAGTGGCATGGTCGCACCACTATAGTTAGAGTTGAGCAGCCAGTTACATACTAAAGTCAAAAGTTTGGATGTTAATAACTTTGGACCCGTTCAATGGATTTGCCTGAAATTTGGTACACATGTTGGGGAGCACTATATCTCTTGATTTGCCAAATTGTGTTTCTGTCAGAGTGCCAGTCTTTGTGTACAAAAGCACTGAATAATGCAAAATTATCCATTTTTGGAGGCACCTTTTGGCAATCTTAATGTGGTCTTGCATGGCTGTTATGTGGCATGCTGCTCTGAAAGGTGGCTCATTTGAAAGAGCTTTGGTGGCCAAACATGGTGCTTTTTATTTGGTGAAAAAATATTAAGGCATTCAAAATTTCTGGCACTTTTAAGTTCCCATTATAAGTCAATGGGAAAATGTATATGTATATCTTGCGATCAAAGAATGGGGGTTCTGGCCATGTGGTCCCACCTGGCAGTCAAAGAATTTGCAGCCTCGCAGTTCAAGAATCTTTGTTACAGAGGATTTTCAAAATTCTTTGATCGTGAGGTTCGCCATTTTGATTCTTATTTTCTGATTGGAAAAACACAAATATCTCGACTCAGGGGTCACTTCTGAAGTAAAACTTCGATGGGTTTTAGTCAGGGGGCTTTAATCTATTGAGCCATGCCTTTGGTTTCATCCAAATCAGTCGAAAAATAGAGTTATAAGCTTTTAAAATCTTAATTCGTGACTCGCTAATGATCTTTGATCGCGAGCCTGCAAATTAGTTGATCGTGAGATTCTTTGATTGCGATCATGCATTGTGACCTAAAAACACTAATATCTCATCTCAGGGGTGGGCTAGGGACACAAATGAGGGTGGGTTTTGCTCAGGAGGGTCCATTCTATCAAGGCATGCCATTGGTTTGGTTCAAATCAGTGAAAAATTCATGTTTCACCATTTTTAATTGTTTGTTTGTGAGCCTGCAAATTCTTTGATAGTTCTATTCTTTGATCATGATAGTGCATCGTGAGAGAAGGACGAGATGGCCCTATTTAAAATTAAATTTTCTCAGCCCAGGATGTCCTAGGATATCAAATGAGGGTAGGTTTTACTCAGGGGCTTCATTCTGTCGAATCATGGTAGTGGTTTACTGCAATTCCTTCAATTTTTTGATTTATAATATTTTTAATTCTTTGTTCATGAGCTTGCAAATTCTTTGATCGTGAGATTCTTTGATCATGATCGTGCATTGTGAACGAGGGACGAGATGGCCCAATTTAAAAATTAATTTTCTCAGCCCAGAGGTATCCTAGGAAGTCAAATGAGTATGGGTTTTCCTCAGGAGGCTTTGTTCCCACCCCTTGCACCCCACCCCAACCCTACACCCACCAGCAGGCATCAGGGTATGCATTGGGGTTGTTGGTCCTAACTCTCACCCCCATTCTCCCACACTGCACCACCTCAGCTTCTTTACACATGGGATGGAGTGAGAGTTAGGACCAATGACCTCACTGCACACCCCTATGCTTGCTGGTTGGGGTAGGGTGCCGGTGGGGTGCAAGGTGTGGGAACCCTAATGCCGAATTTCCTCACTTTTTTCACTGTAGAAGAACCCTAACTGATGCATTAACAAAGTTTTGCATAGAATATATATATATATATATATATATATATATATATATAGATATATAGATGGATAGATAGATATATACAGTATGTGTGTATATATATATATGCATGTATTATACGGGCACAGTCATGCCCCTATAGATGTATCTGATTTATCCAATAGGAGTGTGTTGTCTGCTGTTTTTTGGTTTGATGACATCAGCACAGTGAAAATAAATGCAGGTGACATCACCACAGTGAAAAATCTGTTTATTTTCACTGTGATGATGCCATCACAGTGGTTATTACACTGCAGTGAGATTACGTGTTTTTAGCTCCTATTGTATAAAATATATATATATATATATATATATATATATATATATATATATATATATAATATGGATATAATGGTGAGCTGTCAGATAAATGATTTATCCACAAGTGCTGTTTGACCTCGGGGAACTTCGCAGTGGCGTAAGCTACAGTGAGGTGTCCGAGGTCAAACAGCAAGTGTAGATAAATCATTGTCTGACAGCTCACCATTGTATATTTCATTTATGCAATAGGGATGCTTCTTATCAGTGTGGGAACATTTGGTTTTGACTGTTTATGTTCTTTTTTAAATGGTAATTTCTGGGACTTTCTGGGACTTTTGGTTAACTTTCCTGGTGTATGTCCTCCTAGCGGGTGGTTGCTATTAAATGAAACACCACTCATTTTGTAGAGAACTTCTTGCTGAACAAATGTCATGGTGACAGTATCATGCTGCCTTTTTGTTTTAAAGTTATTCACATTTGTTTGATGAAAAGTGAAACAAAATTTAATTTTATGCTGTTTTGCTAATTATAAAAAAAAAACTAAAAGGTGTTTATTAATGAAATGCCACTCATTTTGTAGATATTTTCATGCTGAACATTTTTGTGCTCATAGTACCATGCTATCATTTTTAGTTTTAAAGTGATTCACATTTGTTTGTTGAAAAGTGAAAAGAAAACTGAATTTTATGCTGTTTTTGCTAATTTTGAAAAACTAAAAGGTATCTCTGAATGAAACACCACTCATTTTGTAGATATTTTTATGCTGAACATTTTTCGTGCTCACAGTACCATGTTATCATTTTTCATTTTAAAGTTATTTATATTTGTTTGTCTGAAAGTGAAAAGAAAATAGGATTTTTGCTGTTTTTGCTAATTATAAAAAAACTAAAAGGTATCTATAAATGAAACACCACTCATTTTGTAGATATTTGTCCAGAACATTTTTCGTGCTCACAGTACTTATGCTATCATTTTTCGTTTTAAAGTTATTCACATTGTTTGTCAAAAAAGTGAACAAAAAAGCTTTGATTGACAGTTTGCATTTATCCCACATATGTGGGATAAATCTAGGTTGGTTAGATTTATTCCACATATGTGGAAATAAATGGATTTATTCAATGGCTTTTGGTCTCACACCTATTGCATAAATATATATATATATATACACATATCTGTGTGTGTGTGTTATAGGGGCACAGTCATGCCCATATAGTTAGATTTGAGTAGCCTGTTTAATGATAAACCTCCAGGTTTGCACTTTAATAACTTTAAACCGTTCGATGGATTTGTACAAAATTTGGTATACACTGTCCTGTGGAGTAGATCTCTTGATGTGGCAAGTTTCTTTCCATTGAGATGTATGGATTCTGAGATCCAGATAGTGTCAAAGAGTAAACAGCCACAGTTTCGCAGTTTTATTTCCTCATCGCCTTGTGCCCAGACAGTGTGGAATTCTGGTATTATTTTTTATGGTAGAAATAATTTATGAAACACAACAGCCAGTCTAAATGTGGTACAAAAATATTAATCTGTTGCAAAGTTATTCAGTTTTTAAGTTCCCATTATTTCCTACGGGAAGTTCATTTTTCAGGATAGAAGTAAAAAGTTTGACAAAGGAATTGATCTCACGAAAATGGATTCAATATCACAAGACCAGTTCCTTGTTCTCAAGAATAAAATCTTTTTTCATGAGAAAAAGTTCCTTTTTTGCAATCCGCCATCTTGCTTTTTTCTCCACCAACTAAAATCCGTGGAAAATACATAAAAATTTTATTTTACAAAACAAACAAAAAGAACTAGCTAAATGAGCCCGGTTTAGCTAGATTTTTTTTTTGTTTTTCACAGTTAGGGCCAGAAATCCTTTTTCTGGACACCAAGAATCCCAGATGCCCAGCTTAGTGAGAGGAGTCTTCTGCCATTTTTTCTCATCAGCCATTGGTTGGCTGGCTAAGCTGAGGAAGCTGTGAGTGAAAGAACTGGAAGAGCAAAAGCCAAGCTGGGTGCCTTGTGCAGCAGCAAGGCCACTAATAGAGGGAGGGATCGTAATGGGGGAGGTCTCTCTCTCTCTGTCCCTGCGATCACCATCACCTGAGTATTAATGGTGCCTGGCAGTGTGCAGGAGCAGCGGCAGCCGGTCGAGCAGTGAGAGGAGCCATGATGTCTGGAGCATCATGAGCCAAGTGGCAGTGACACATAGAAACTGTCAGCAGATAAAGACCACCAGGCCCATCTAGTCTGCCTGTAAGCCCTCCCCTAGTTTTGCTGAAAGAGAGAGAGACACAAGGAAGCTAGCATCTCTGAGCAGCACCTGGGGCCATGCCCATCACTGGGGACCACTGTTACCACCCAGAGGTAAGGAGAACACCCAGTCAGCTGGTCGGTCAGTCAGCAGCTCTTGCTGAGATGGAAGGCAATTTCAGCGGGATGTATGGGGGGGATGTTATGATAATGATCCCCAATCGTGCATGGTCCCTGTATAAAAGCTTTAGTTACTTTATGTGTTTAAATTTTTGCCATAAGCAATCTTTTTCATGAAAAAGTTGATTTGGGGTGGAAGGCAGGGAGCTTGTGTTCTAATTAACATTTTGTACTGCAGTGTTCTGCATCTTTAACTACCTATATGAACCACTGTGCACTCCCATTTTTCAATAAAACTTGGACCATATTGTGAGGGCCAGTTTCCCACCAGATGGCAGTGAAAGGGGTCAGCTGAGTTGGAGAGATATGGACCTGGCTTTATTTAGAAAATGGACGCAGCAGCTATCAAGATTTGTTTAGAATTGCAGGGGTGATAGCAGGATTGTAATTAGAAGAAGCATTTCAATAAATAAAATAGAACAAATGATTTTCAAATGTAATGTCTGATTTGCAGAAAGGAAGCACTGATCAATTCTAGTCCTGTTTACATTTTGTTTCTAGCCTCCCCCAGTCCCATTTACCTACTTCTGTTCACAGCAGGGCTCTCTGGTGACAGGGATGTGATGCCACTGTGAGACATGCCATTGTATTTTGTGGCTCCTGTGGTGCTTTATGTTTAAAGGGCCTGTACTTTAAAGTCAAAAATAGAGTAGAACTATTTAGTGGCAACCCACTGTATTGTGAACAAGCCTCTCGTATTTATGGGGTACAGTTTTACAGAATGCCTCTGCACAGAGAGATGCGATGCTGTTTTTCTGCCAGTTTAGTAACAAACTGGATTTTCACTGTTATTTCTCACTGTCTGTTGTGAGAGGGTGAAGGAGGGGTTGTTTGCATGCTGCTTAACCTTTTAATGAGTAACTCTGAGTGTGCCAGCTTTAATTTTAATAACTCCCCCAGCTTTATCTGAAAACAAGAAAATGGTCCCTTGTTGTCCCCACCCCCATCTTGACCCTTCCACTGAGCACCCACCACCCCACACACCCCTTACCCTATACTAAACCAATGGGAGCTCATAGGCTGTCATCTTCTATGGACCGGGACAAGTCTGCACTCTTTAAAGCAGAACTTCAAACTGAAGAATCAAGGTAAGTGCCATATAATGTATTTAATGACATTTTGAACTTATGTTCATACCTTTGCCATTTTTTGGAATGTTTTCATCAAATTTTCAATATGGCTTTTTTGGGACCCCACCTAATGAACACTGGAATTGTCATTTTGTTAATCCAGCCCAAAGGTGATTTCTCACTGCCGACAAGAAAATCATCTTTCGGGACCAAATAACGACATTTCACTGCCAGTGTTCATGAGGTGGGGTCCCAAAAAGGCCATGTTGAAAATTTGCTGAAAAGTATCCTAAAAATGGCCAAGTTACACGTGTTTACTGACATTTTCCCATGCACTCACATAACTTTGGTAATTTTCAATATTTTGACTCCAAATTGTCTTTCATACCACTTCATGAACAGTACAACTGTCATATTTCACATCCTATCCAAAATGTGTTTTCACACCCATGGTGTGGAATGATATTTTGGCTTGGATTTTAAAGTTTTTACCTCTGGGGTTTATAAGGTGTCGTTATAAGAAGACTATGTTGAAAATATGGGGTCAAAATACGAATAAATGCCAACATTATGACCATTCATTGCAATTTCATTATGCACACTTGTAACTTTGGAAATTTTTAATATGTTGACCCCAGATTTTCAACATAGCCTTCTTAGTACACAACCTCGTGTATGTCACAGCTGTCATTTTTCAAATCCTGTCCAAAATGGGTTTTCACACCTGTGCTTCTCAAGCCTAACATTCTCCCTATTCTCATAAAGTCTATTCATCTGACCTTATTTACAGATGGAATGGGGTGAGTGTTAGGATTGAGAAACTGAAGGCACACCCCACACCTGCTCTCCTGCCTAGTTTGAGGGGGGGTGAGGTGTTAGGGTTGGAAAGCCTAATACCTCATTTCCCAACTTTTGTCAGTTTGACCCTAACTGGAGCATTAACAAAGTTTTTTGCAACTTAAATATTATAGGGGTGCAGTAGCGCCCCTATGGTTAGGGTTGCACCATGACGTAATGTTAAAATCCAATTTGTGCACCTTTATAACTTTGGCATTCTTTGACAAAATAGCTCAAATTGTGGAATGCATGGTCATTCTGCCAGTGTCTCAAAACATGGAAAGTTTTGTAAAGGAATCTTGTATGGTTTTTGAGATTTGGAGTGGTAAAAAAGTATAAAATTGCCACTTTTTTCCCTATTCTTAACGTGGAATTTTTTGCTCTCATCTGCAGCTCAGACATAATTCAATTTTTTTCTGAAATGTTTAGGGATGATGGGGTCTGTACCAAGTGTGTGCCTTTGGATAGTTTGGTGAAAAGATATCTCACCATTTTTAAATGTTTAATGTTTTGTGTGATAGCAGCTAGACAGGCATGTAAATGAAAACAGTCTGAACTGTTATCACTGATGAATTTTCTCAAAGAAATACTGGTTGTGCTGTAAACCATCTTCTTTTTTTTCCTCTGTTTTAAAACTGTTTTTTCACATAAGTACTGCTTGTCAATTAATGAGCAAGATCTGTATTTAGGTCTCCCTTACATACTTTGTTTATTTTTTGTCTTATATTGAAATTTACAATGCAAATGCTTGTTTTTGTTGGAAGAATAATTTTGCCTGTCGCTCGCTAATGTAAAAATAGTTTGAACATTAAAAAAACATTTAAACATTTCAACAGTTCAAACTTTACTGTTCAAACTGAATAGACTTTGAACAGTAAAGTTCAACAATACATTGAATGATTTTCCCCAAAATAACACACATTTATTCATTAAAGATCACATACAAAGCTTACATATTGCTCCCAAAGCATGACGTTCTATTAAAAACATGTTACATCAACTGTCTGATGTGTCTCTTGTGCTTTTTATTTGTGTGCTTCTTTTCTTAAGTGTTGTAACACTCTGTCTCCTCTGTATTCCCCGATCTGTTTTGAAGTTCACTCCAAGTTTACATGATCCGTGAGCCTTGGAGTGATTTCATTTGGTGGCTGTGCTGCTCTCGGTCATTAAAGTCCAATTCCCACTTTATCATTGCCTCTCTGACTTGTGGTACAATAGTCACTTCATTTTACTCTCATGGGTGACTTATACTAACAACTTTGCCTTACTCTTCAAAATTGACTGTGCAGTCTGTCTCCATTTGTATGTCATTTTTATTTTATTATCTGTTTGAATAGTAATAGTTGATTAGCCTGTGATTAGTATTTCTGCTTTTCAGGGGTGCACAAGTTAGTACTGCAAAGAAACTGACTTGCTCAATGTGTGATCAGTCTCATTTTTATTTATCTTGACATCACTGTAGTTGTTTTTCATATTGTGGTCATTACTTTTAGTCATTCTGGTGGCAAAGTGTGAATTTACCAAAAGTCAGTTCTTTGATTTTCCTTAAAATTGCTCAGATCATGACCCCATTGGTGGCTGTCAAAAGCTGTCTACACATATACCTGACTGAGAAATGGGAACAGACTAACTCCACAGTTTTCAGTGATGAATGGATTTTCACTCACAATACTGTTCCTATTTTTTCAATTTGTTCCTAATTCCAGCAGCAAAACTACTAGAAAAAGCTGGACCCTTGCACTCAGTGATGACACCAACCACTTGGCTGGAAAATCGTTCCTAATCTGACTGACACAGTACCAATGATAGAGTGAGCCATTTGGCTGGGTAATCCATCCTAATCTGATTGACTCAGTACTAATGTCACAGTTACTGAGTTATCTCAGTCCCAACCACAATCAGAAAACAATCTCTGTTTGCAACTGTAAAATGTGTAACATACATACTGTAGATTGATGACTGAGATTCGGTTACACAGGATTTTATTTATTCTTTACTGTATTTTTCTATAAATAATTCAAGTATCAGCAGGATTGGTAGCAGAAGTTGATCCCCCACAGCCAGTGCTAACACTGATGACTGGCCTGTGCAGATTAACTATCATTACTAATGATTAATAAATATTATTCCCTGATGTCTTGTGGCACCCCCTCCCTTCCCGATCGCTATCCCCACAATTTTATTTATTGCCCTGGTGTCTAGAGGCATCCCCCTCTCTGATTTCTGTTCCCATAGTTGGATTTATTTCCATGGTGTCTAGGGGCACCCCTTCCCTGATCCTTGTCCCCCTAATCTTCTTTTTTCCATGGTGTCTAGTGGTACCCCCACCCTCAATCTGTCAGACCTGCAAAAAAGAAAACATTCCTGGATTTCTTTGGGGGGGAAAGCTGCACAATAAAGGTCTTGCGCCGATCTGACCCCCTCCCACTCACGCTTCCCACTCAGCATCCACCATCCCACACACCCATAGACCCACACACACACACACACTCATTCACCCGAACAGGTTCCAGGTTTGAGATCCACTCTCTGAACCAAGACATGTCTTGCTGCTGGATCCGGTGACTACAATATGAGAAGCTAAGGTAAATGTGATTCAATGTATTTCATTGAGGCTTTCAACTTTTATGCGTAACAGCCATTTTTTCACATTTTATAATAAGTTTTCAACATGGCCTTTTGGGGACCCCACCTCATGAACAATATGACTGTCATTATGCAAGTCCTGCCCTAAAGGTGATTTTGCAGTTGATTGGCGAATTCACAATTTGGGCAGGATTTGAACATTGCCCTTGTTCATGAGGTGGGGTCATAAGAAAGCAATATTGAATATCTGGAGTCAAACTGTGTAAAAATGGCAGTTAGGCCCATTCATTTCAGTTTTTGTTACACATGCTCATAACTGTGGAAATGTTACATATTTTGACACCAGTTTTTTTAACATAGCCTTCCTATTACCCCTCTCTCTTGAATGTCACAGCTGTCATTTTTCAAATCCTGGTCAAAATGCATTTTTGCACCTGTAGCATGGAAGTGCATTACAGTGGTGTGGAATCGCATTTTGGTGGTGATTTGAAAATTGTCAGCACCTGGTACATGAGGTGGGGTAATAAGAAGGATATGTTGACAGTTTGTTTGCTGTGTTGCTGCAAATGGAAGTGCAGGGCCCAGAGGGCCCAGTGCTGCCATGACAACATACATATACAGATCTATGGAGGGATGATACAGCAGGGGCCGGAGGGCCCTTTGCTCCCACAGGCAAATAAAAACACGATTACTCTAAGGATACAGATAGACTATCTAAAATAATAAGGAAATTCATTGCAAAAAAACTGCATTAATACATCAGTTAGGGTTCAGGATAAAGTGCAAAAAGTAGAAAATATGACATTAGGGTTTTCAGCCCTAACACTCCATCCCCACTCTGGAGGTAGCAAATCAAGCAGCCATGGAGTTATCATACGTAATGCTCACCCCATTTTCATTCAGTGTACACATCTATGCTTATTTAGTGATGGAATGGGGTTAGCGTTAGATTTAACAACTCCATGGCATGCCTGATTTGCTGCCTCCAGGGTGGGTAGAGGTGAAGGAAACCCTAATGTCATATTTTCCTACATTTGCACTTTATCCTGAACCCTAACTGATGCATTAACACAAATTTTTGCAATTCATATATATATATTATAGGGGCACTGTAGCACCCCTATAGTGAGGTTTGAGTAGGGTTTTCAATATTAAACCTCTAACTTTGCACCTTAATAGCTTTGGCTGAAATATAAATTTGTTGACATTTGCACGTGTTATCTAGCAGCCAAGGTCTAGATCAATGGAAAGTTTTGTGACGCAACTTGTGCATTTTCTGAGATCTGCACATGTCATTTTTCTGTAGATGTCTAATTTTTTTCCTGTACTTAACATGGGATATTGTTTGCACTCGCCTACAGCCTACATGGAGTGGAAGTTTTTCCAGACACCTTCAGGGCAGAAGCATGCTGTGGCAAGGCTGTGCCTTTGGATGGTTTCATGAACAAATATTGAACGGTTCCAGAGTTATAAGGATTTAAAGTTTTGTATTTTTCTGTTCTGAGCATGCTCAGCAGGGTTTTGAGGATAATGTTCTGATCAGACATCAAATGTTTGGTGTCACAGCAGGGCCATTTTTGATTTTGTGAGATGTTGTGCTCATGACACCAAAAATTATTGTTGTTTTGTAACAGTGATTCGCTTTTTTGTCTCACACAATTAAGATGGCGCAAAACTAAATTTGACTTGCAAGACTATTTTTTAATTGCAATTCAAAAAAGAATCTGTTGGAAACACATTTTGATTGTGCAGCATAAATTTTAGTTTCAAAGCAGAAAATTAGTTTGTCGGCATGAAATTTGATTGGGTACCATAATTTTTTGTTTTGCAGCATATTTTTTTGTTTTGCAGCAGAAAATTGGTTTCTCAGCATTAAATTTGATTGCACATCAGAATTTTTCATTTCACAGCAGAAAATTGGTTTTGCAGAATGAAATTATGATTGCACATGTCACCAGCCTACTCCCTTGGGGCGGGATTTCTCCCTGCATTACAGCAAATCCCTCCAGGGATGGGGGGATCAGAGATACCCTTTGTTCATCCTCCTAGCACGCTCACTGTTTCACAACTGTACAGGCACCAGAGAATCCCAAGGCACCCTCTTGTCATGTGAGGGGATACAACTACGGTCTCGAGTCTGTGTTCCTGGAGTAGAACCCTTTCAGCCACTGCACCGCAACCCAGAAAGCCACAGGAATGTATAGGCTTCTAGGGGCCCTCTACACCCTCTTATGTGAATTTCCCCAGAAATACAGAGCTCTATTCAAAACCCCCACAGGCTCCTCTTGAGACCCTTCATATTTCCTCCCCTCCTTTTGTCATGAAGTCCCTAATGGTACTTCACTTGCTAGTGTTTAGACTTAAAACTGTCACACAGGTGTGATATCATTTGAAAAACGTTTACCAAGGCAGCACACACAAATGATGTAGGAAGAATTATTTTAAAAATAAACCAAAGACTTTACTAATAAAATTAATAAGACAGCAGTAAATAACATCAAGGCATATAATTATAGATGATGATTATAGGATATTGAAAATAAAATGGAGAACATACATAAAAAACTGTACTTTAAAGCTCTGAGATTAAAGTTCTACCTTGAGTCCTTAGTTGTTGAAGTTTGAAAGTGAAAAGTGTCCTTAGAAGTGTGGTAGCTGAGGTTTTGGCTCATCTGATCCAGGAGAATGTTCTTGAAAAGAAAATTGTCTCTGATCTCTCATCAAGTAGGCAGAGAGCAAAGAGACAAAAGCTAAAAGGCTCAGATACACCTCTGCATCCTAGTTTTAAAGGGTTTCAAAAGGGCAAGTCCAGTGGATAGTGGCATGCCCTGCGACTGGCTAGCATTCTGTTTCTATTGTTACTCAACCAATCAGAGTTTAGTATTTTATTACAATATCACAGATATGATGTTCCGAATATAAAAAAAAAAAGACTCAGAGGTCAACCAGTTGAAACCAGACTCCTGGGGAACATTCCAGCCTCCCTGCTGGGAGATAGCTGTAGTTAAACTGCACTCAATACAGTTGTTTACTTAAATGGTAGCCCATTCAGTTGGTAACAAGCTTAAGTCAGTGTAGACTTCTCAAAACAAAGAGCATCCAAACATTCTGTCTCCTATGAATGTTGTAGTCCATTCAGACACAAATGGATGTGCCTGCATTCCAGTTCTGCTTATTTATTTCTTTTGTCTCCTTTTAAATCACTTAATTAACTCTAGCCCTGGCAGGTAGTAAACTGTTTTCCTGCCCAGTAACAAGACACTCACTTTATTCTACAGAGCCCATGTGTATAAATCCATGATCCTTGCACTTACACTGGCTACTATGGGTGTCTCTGATGCATTATATACATAACATTATATAAAACATGATCAAAACAATATGATATGGCCGTATCTCACCACACTCCTCCCTACTTATCAGAACCTGGGGAAAACACTCCCCTTTTAAGTAAGAGATGCCACCAGTTCAGCCTCTTACTTCAATTGGTTGGATATGCCATCTGCATTGGCATTAGCAGATCTAGGTTACATGCCCCACACATGACACCTCAACCATGGCCACCTGGCACTTTTTGGCCTTTATAGAGAGTCCTGCCTTCTGTATCCTGCCTAACACTTCCCTCAGATGGGACAGGTGTTTATTCCAGCTGGTACCGAAGATAATATCATCCAGAAAAGCCACTGCATACTCTTCAGTACCCTGTAACACCCAGTTTACCAATCTTTGAAATGTGGTGGGCTCATTCTTCATCCCAAAAGACATCACTTTAAATTTGAAAGGCCTATTGAGGTGATGAAAGCTGACTGTTCCCTAGCTCTGGCAGTCAGCTCCACCTGCCAATACCCCTTTGTCAGGTCTATGGTTGTTAGTAGGTCACTCCTCCTAACTTGTCTAATAACTCATCTGTCTGGGGCATTGGGTGGGTGTTCTACTTCATGACTGTGCTGAGTCCATGAAAGTCCACACAAAAAAGTGGGTAGACCCATCCAGCTTGGGGACAATGACTACAGGTGAGGCCCAAGGACTGTGGGATTTCTGGATTACCCCAACAGCAGCATTTCCTCCACCTCCCTCCTAATGTCCTTTAGGACAGCCTTAGACACCTAGTAAGCTGTCCTCAATATGGATGGTTGCGTCCCTGTGTCCCCATCATGGGACGCTAAGGGGGTCCTTCCAGGCTTGGCCATAAATAAAGGAGCAAAGTCTTCTAAGGTCTCACTCACTCACTTCCTGCATCTATTCTGGGGTCAACTGGGTGACAGCTTGATTGTCTCCACCGATGATTCCCACTTGCTTTCCTCTAGCAAGTCCAAGAGGGGGTCTTCTTTGTCCGTCCTCTCTCCCCAGGACTACAAACAGCAAACACCATGTTGGCCCTATTTACATATGGCTTCATCATATTGACATGGTACATTGATGGGTATGTCTCTTATCAGGCAGTTCCACAATATAATTCATGTCCTTTACCTTTCTGACTACCTTGTATGGTCCCGCCCATTCAGCCTGCAGCTTGTCCTTCCAGACTGGAATGAGGCACATTACTTCCTGGCCTGTGCTGTATGATCAAGCTCTGGCTCTGTGATCATGCCAGACTTTTTCCTTCTGCTGTGCAGCTGACAGATTGCTTTGGGCGATCCCCATAAGCTCCTTCAACTTATCCCTGAACTTAAGGACATACTCCACTATGGGAGTCCCCTGAGTGGCGTGCTTGCCTTCCCAGTCTTCACAGATCAAGTCTAGAGGCCCAGGCATCCTACGTCCATATAAGAATTCAAAGGGAGAGAACCCTGTCGACACTTGAGACACCTTCCTGTATGCAAACAACAAGTGGGAAAGTTATTTCTCCCAGTCCCTTCCATGCGGTTCAGCAAATGCTTGGAACATAATTTTTAAGGTACCATTGAATCTTTCCACTAGTCCACTGACTTGTGGGTGATAAGGTGTGCATCTCTGCACCACTCCACGCTTCTCCCACAAAGACTTAATCAGGTCAGATATGAAGTTAGCCCCTTGATCAGAGATAATCTCCTGTGGAAACCCAACATGGGAGAAAATCCCTAGCAAGGCTTCTGCCACTTTGGGCACCTTAATGGAGGAGAGAGCAACCTCCTCTGGGTATCGGGTGGTGTAATTGACTACCATCAGGATAATATTTTTCCCAGAAGTTCTTGGGGTACTCAAGGGTCCCACAATATCCATTCCTACCCTCTGGAGTGGTTCCTCCACAATGGTCAAGGGAAGTAGGGCAGCTTTTGTTTTACTACCTGCCTTCCCTATCTGTTGGCACCAGTGACAAGACTTGCAATATTCCTTCTCCTGCTGGGTGAAGTTGGTCCAATAGAAATTTTGGGCCAATCGCTGCATGATGTGTGTTATTCCCAAATGTCCAGACATGGAGATATCATGGTTACTTTGAGCAACCACTTACTATACTCCTGGGGAATGACAAGCTGCCTGCCCATCACCCTTCCCTCAGTCCTTACATCCTGTGTATACAGCAGTTCTTTGTCCCAAAATACCCTATGTCTAATGTCACTTCCCTGTGTCCCATTAGATTCTGCACTAGCCCTGAGCCTCTCCAAACTAGGTTCTGTCCTCTGAGAGGCTGCAAAATCTTCACATTTTCCCAAAGCACGGGACATGTCTCCCTCCATTCCTAAACTGGGGTGCATAGCACAAGCAGCAGGGCTTTCAGAGTCACTGCCATCCCTAACCTTCTGACCATTGGTTACCCTTCCTCAGAGTAACCTTCTGTAGCTGTTTGGTGCATGGCTACTTGGGAAAGTTCTACCTCCCTTTCACTATTCTCCATTTCAGGAGGCACAGGCTAGGGAACCAGCCTCCTATTCTTTTCCACAGGTGTTTCTGTAGAGTTCAGGGAAATATAAGGGGCCTTAGCCATCTGACTGTGGGTAACTGCACACACCACCCCCTGCTGTTTATTATTTCCTATAATCACATCCAGGGTGAAGTTGTCTACCACTACCACTCTTTGTACCCTCTCTCCTGTTTCACCCCAGTTCAGGAGAACACTAGCTAGTGGCAGGGTTTTCTCCTCCCCTGTGAATCCCCTCACAGTGACAAGTTGATCAGGTATAAGCTGTTTAGGCTCAACCAAATTCCCTTTTACAAAGGTAAGAGATTCCCCTGTGTTGTTTAACCCATGGGTCTGTACCCCATTTACAGTAACAGGTTGTATATGCACCCTCATATTCACAGGCATACTCTCAGGGATGCATAGCACACCCACCTCCATTCGAGGGACACTTGTCCACTCTGTGCCTTTTTAAGGACACTGACTAGCCAGATGCCCTGGCTGCTTACAAAACCAACAGTCATCATTCTTTTTTTACAAGACCTACCTTCTTGGAAACTTGGGGCTTCTCTCTTTCTGCAAAGACATTGAGGGTTTTAACTGCCCTGAAGGTGCACTTTTACCTTTCTGTGCTGCAGTACCTGCTCCCCCACTTCCTTTCAGAGCAGCCCGGCTGCTGTCACAGTGATCCGAGAGCTCAGTAGCTTGCTGTGCTGTTTTGGGATCCCAGTCCACTAGCCAGGTTTTTAGCTGTGCTATGCAAGCCCAAAAGAACTGTTCTAAAATATAACCACCTCAATTTTCCCCACAGAGTTTGCTTCAACCCCTTCCCATCAATGTTTTAAAAACTGCCATTGCTTTGTTGCTAGTTCTTCAAAGCTCATGTCAGGGCTTTTTCAGAGTTTACAGAATTTAACCCTGTAGGCCTCAGGAGTCAGTTCATACTTTTTAAGTATAGCAGTTTTAAGTTTTTTATAGTCTCTGCTGTACTCACTATCCATTTGGCCTAGCGCCTCATGCCTTTTACCAGTAAGTAGGTAGCAGGGAGAGGTGGAAGCTCCAGGACTCCCTGGGTATTTTGGCCTGGATACAGACCTTTTCAAACAAATTCAAAAATGCATCCATATCCTCCCCCTCTTTAAACTCAGCTATTAATTTGGAGTTTAACTTATACCCCAGCACTGGAGTTTCAGGTTCACCCCTGCCACTTACCTCCTCTGGCACTGGTCGTTGGAGTCTTAGCTTCTCCAGTTCAAACTTTCTCTGATGCTGTTTTTCCTGCATCTACATTTCAAACTTCTTCTGCTGAGTCTCCGTGTGCTGCTGAGCTTTGAACTTTCTGTGCTCGAATTCCAGCTCCAGTTTCATTTCTTGCTGCATTTCTGCAAGCTCCAGTTTCCTCAACTCCAGCTGCAACCTGATCACTTCCAGCTCCAGCTTTGTGGTGGCCTTTCCCTTGTACTGTGACTCTGGGTTTCCTCTGGTCTCGTTGTCCTCATCACTGGGACTGGATACTGAGACATCCCTTGGCACCCCCACGCCCAAGGTTTGGTCCTTAACAGTCATGGCTGTGACTCAAGGTCCTGGTCAAGTGGTTCACTAGGACTGCCTTAAACCATGATAGGTCTTTAATATGGTCAGGTAATGTACATCAGCTAGCTGGCACCACATGTTAGATATCCTTATTACAGATCTCTTTTTTGAAGAGCTCAATTTTGTAGAGATTCTTTGAAGATTTTGAAGACATCCTTGACTTGTAAATGCAAAAAACCAGTGTCTTACTAACCTTGTTGACTCCCAGGCATTGGGTATTATGGGGTCCTCCAAAAACAGGAGGGGCCAGCTAGGGTTTTTTTTGTTTGCCTTGCTGTTGTATTTGTAAGCTGGCAGCCTCCCAGCCCCATCTGCAGCTTCCCCAATTGTCATAGCCAGCAGGGATCCGTAGACTGAGGCCCAAGAGTGTCAACAACTGTCATTTTTTTTTAATTCAACATGTTTTATTAGGCATATCACAGTGCAAGCAAAGTTTAAGTATTGAAAGTTGTACCATCCATGTACACTGTCCAGAAAGCCCTAAAATATCGCCCCCTCCCCCAAAAATCCCCTTCACCCTCCCCTTGGTGCATCTGCTTTTTTATTATACTAAAATTAGCCAAGGGACAGCAAGAGAAGTCATTGAGATATAGTTAGAAGGGAGGAGAGGTTCGTGAAAACAACCAGAGAGGTCATATCAAGATAAATACAGAGCATATAACTTCCCAATTTTTTGTTGAAAGATGAGAGGCGATAGCGCACACTCACAATTAAATGTTCTAGGCAGAGTGCAAATGATATTTCATGCAATCATTCGGCATAGGAAATGGTAACTTGATCCATTCAGTGTCTACGCACTAATTTTTTGACCGCCATAGAGATTAAAGCCATATGAAACCATCTCTCTTTCACCAGAATTCCAGAGTAATCCCCCACAATGCATATGACAGGGGAGAAAAGGCCCTGAAGGCCCAACAAAGGATCCAGAGTGGATTCTATTTGGTTCCACAATGGGGATATCCTTTCACAGGACCATAGTATATGAAGGAGCGAGCCTTCCTCTTTATGGCACCTAGTACACATATTGGAGGTAAGCCTCTTCATTCGGGCCAATTTTACCAGAGTATAATACAGATTATTTAGAATACAGTATTGTGTAAGTCTGTATTGGTCCTGGGTGAGGTATATGTATAGGCCCGTCCATATTGTATGCCAGTTAATAACTTCATCAGGGAATGAAACCTGCCAGACCGGAGAACCGGCACTCGAGTGAGACTGAGATAAAGTGAGAATCAGCTTATATACCATGGAAGCGGAGTTGATGTCGCCAAAGTAGTCAGTTGTTTAGCTGATAGTTGCTGGAGAGGTTTTACCTTCTTTGCCTATTTGTCAGGCGAGACCGGGGGCGTGTGTCTGGGTAAGGCCGTTTTCATCTCGGCCTCCATCTGAACGTGTTAAACCAGCAGAAACTACCGGAGAAACAGCCAACAAGCTCCGTTAAGTGACCAGGAATATAAAGATGTAGAGGATACCCCTATTTTCCAGCTACAAAGCACTAAATGAAGTTAGATTATCAACCGGGGAAGCGGGAGCCAAGGGAAACAGCAGCTAGCAAGCCCAGACCATCACGTGCTCTCTGTCAACACCTGTCATGCTGGATGCTTGCAGTACTAGGGTTTTTCTTTTATTTCTCCCCCTTTGATCCCACCCACTTCCTACTGTACCTCCCACGTGATGTTGGGAAGTGCTCTAATATGCATTGGAAGCGTACAGCATCCCTCTGTGGTGGAGAACAACTCACTGCCCCATTAAAGTATTTGCTGTTTCAGAACTCAGCACCTGCTCTCCCCAACTGGGAGCACTGCCATTCAGCAGTGTTACCCCAGCCCCCCCTTGGCCACCCAGCCAGCTCCTCTGTCCTCTCCCAAACCCAGATCTTCTAGTACAGGGTGCAATCCCTGGATGGTCCGAGACATGGGACAGATGCAGCAAAGCAGGTTCACTGAAGGCTACTGGACCCTGGTGGGGGTACCTCAATTTATGCCAGCACTTAATCCTTGTTGTTACATACAGATCAATAGCATTCCAATGCAGGAACCTGTTATAATCTTGTTAACTGCCTCACAGGAGTTTCATATATACAGCAGCAGACTGCTGAGTACAGTATTTGCCCTGGTACAAACCAGATTACACTTGAAAGGGACCCACTTCAGAAAGCAACCCACACTCACCCCTTGGTGATGCCTACTCACAATACATTAATTCCTCAATTACAAGGGGTGCTAGTAGGGAAATCTACTAAACAAACAGTACCTTAGTTCCTCACTAGTCTTTTAACATAGAACTGCAATCAGCACACATGGAGAGAAGATGTCTATAAATCCCACTGAGGACTGCAACTGGTTTGAGAGCCAGGCACCCTGCACACTCCCCTTTGACTCACCCAGAGGAAGGTTACTCTGCCTTCTACCTTTACTTAAGTCTCAGAAGTCTCTCGGCATGGCCCTATCAGCTCAGGATGCTTTCTGCTGACTTCTCTTATTTCTGGATTTTGCTACAACTGGCTGAATGTCCTACTTCTTGAGCATCAAGAGGCTTCCATTTTCAGGCCTCCTCTGCCATCTTAGTACCACTGCTGTTTATGGTCAGCTATAGATACAAGGAAAGAGGTAGACCCTTGCTCACCAGGAACGTTCTAGCAACCCTTTTATTTTCTACAGGCAATGTGACTCAGCCATGCTCTCAGTCAGATGGGGTGAGTCTAATGTTTAACCCCTTCCATGCACCAATGAGTTACACAAATACTGTGTTTTTCCAAGCACTAGTAACTTGGTAAAATGGCTATTTCTGGAGAATTCTATATGAGATGTGCTAACAGAGTTGTATTTTGGTTTGTCAAATCATGACTTTAAGCTGGGTTTGTAGATCTAGCTATAGCCATGAAATGTATGCTGATGCAGTGGATGGATATAACAGCATGGAAACAGCTGAACAAATTGTATGGGGTAGTTCTGTTGAAAAATATTTTGGATTAGCTGTAATCAATATTTGCTGCTTTGGGGGGCTTTGTGTCAAGTCTGAGCACTGAATTCATCACTCAGTTACTGGACAAAAATAATGAAACCCCACATCAGTTACAAGTCAGTATTCAAGCAGAGTTAACATTTGTATACAGCCAAGAGGACCAGGAGAGTGAGAGCTGAATGAGAGAAACTGGAATCTGCTTTTCAGTAAACAAGCAGCCACTTACTGTCTTTATTTTATGTAAACAACTAGTTAATGCATTCTAAAAAGAAACACATTTTAAGGAATTTCTTGAGTTACAGTGAAGCCCACCAGGATGAAGTACAGCACTGCAGAATTCTGCAGTAGAGATACTGCAGCTGACAATGCAACTTCAATGGGCTTTAATCCCTTTTGTCATGCAGTAAACCTGCAACACTGCACTTCATCCTGGTGGGCTTCACTTGCAGGTGTTCAAATCAAGATAAATGAGGACAAAACATGTTCCTTTCTCACAGAGTACATACACATGGTGACAGGAACATCTGTCCAAACATACATGTTTTACAATGTAGTGTGAAGCACAATATTTAGTGAGGAAGGCTAATCTATGATAACATAAGATGCCTCCTTAATCTCATCTCCAGTCAGCAGCACTCCTCAGAGTTTGCGCTCGCAATCTTCATGGATGTAGGGAAGGCCTTTGACCAGGTGTACTGGAGATTCCTACACAGAACTTTAGAAGAGATGGGGATAGGATCCAAATTCAGGGAAAACATTAACACATTGTACGTCTTTCCTCAGGCAATGGTGAGGGTAAATGGCATCACCACTGACAGGTTTCACTTCACCAGAGGACCCTGGCAGGGCTACCCATTGTCCCTCCTACTGTTCACACTCTGTATTGAACCACTAGCCATTGCAGTTTGGAGTAATAAAAACATACAAGGCATCTGGGTAGGAAATAGATCTCACAAGATTTCTTCATACACAGATGATTCTCTCTTTTTCTTAACGTCCCCCATATATCTTTGCTGGCTCTCCTGCAAGAGCTCAAAAGTTATGGTCAAATTTCCAGTTACAAAGTGAACCTGGACAAATCAGAAGCTGTCAAACTGGGGCGCTCCTTGCCACGAGAGTTATTAGCGAACTTCCCCTTCAAATGAGCCCCCGCCAATATCTTGACATACCTGGGAGTTAGAATTTCTCCACATCTCTCCTCTCTTTTCAAACTTAATTACAATAAATTGTGGTCACAAATACAGGTGACCATTTCATGCTGGGATGTACTCCCCCTTTCTCTGGGAGGGAGGACAAACACAATCAAGATGAACGTCCTTCCCCAGTTCATATTCCTGTTGAAGGCCTTCCCCATTAAAATACCAGAGCTCTTTTGGAGATGGGTGAACACCACCCTTTTGACATTCGTGTTGCAGAGGGGCAGATGTAGAGTCTGCAAAAACACACTTATCCAACCCAAAGGGCACGGAGGACTGGCATTACCTGATCTTAAGCTCTACTACATTTCTTCCCAGCTATTGACAGTCATCTCCTGGGTTAAGCAGTGAGGCGATATGGGGTGGCTTGAGATAGACGCACACCAAGCTTGACATATCCTTCTCTCCTCACTCCCACATGCCTCTCTCACATCTGAGGTTTGGAAGAGCATAGTGAATCCATGGACCCAACACATGTTAAAGTCCCTTGATAAGGCCAGACAGCACATGCAAACCCCCGAAGAGAGAGGTCCAGTCATATCTATAATTGGAGACCCTAACTTTACACCACCACGAGCTAACCCTAGTTACCTCAGATGGAACACATTCTCCCTGGTGTGCTGCCAGAATATAATTCACTATAAACAGATTATGTCCTTCGAGAATCTCCAGGTAAAGTTTGCCTTGCACCAAGCAGACCTCAATAGATACCTACAGGTGAGACAATACCTGCTGTCTAACCACTTAATACCAAAAATAAGTAGCGATCTAATGCCACTGGAGAACTTTTTATACTTGATGGTCTGATTGGTTGGAAGGGGCAGACTCATGTCATGGGCATACAAGGTTCTTCAGTGTAAAGACAGTCAAAGCCTAGAGAGCCTTAGGGTAAAATGGGAAAACGAAATAGGGGTGCCCATCCCAAAAGAGAAGTGGAAATTGGCCTTGGAGAGGGGGTGGAAATTCACAATCTCACTTGGCTGGAGGGAGTTCGGGTGGAAGTGCATGTCCTGGTTCTTCCACACCACCTCGATCACCAAGCATTTCAGAGAAGGCAACACTGACTTTTGATGAAGGGGGTGTGACCAGACTGGGACACACTTCCACATCTTCTGGGCCTGCCCACGGATCACAGAATTTTGGTCTTAGTTCCATCAGCAGCTTAACAAAGTTTGGGGAACACAAATTTCCCTCAACTTCAACATGATGATTCTAGAGGTTAAAGTACCAGTGACTGGAAACAGTAGAAAAGAGGAACTGCCCTGGATCTTCTGTTTAGCAGCCCAGAAGGAGGTGACAGCCAATTGGCTCAGGGCCTGCCCCCCAGCATTTGAATCATGGATCACAAGGATTGAAAATATAAAAAGAATGGCAGAATTGACAGCAAAACCAAGGCTTACTATAGAAAAGCACAGTGACCTGTAGACTAGATGGGACTTGATGGGTGCCTGGGATGGAGAGCAGGCGGGAGAGGAGGAGGAGTGCTTGGACACCTAGGACCCTATGGGAAGAGGGAGGTAATTAAGTCCCAGATATCTCCTACTGCCAGACAGTAAATACCTGCAGCCATCTCCTAATATACCTCGAAATTACATTATTAAATATACCAGTCCAGGTACTGTAAGATCCTTACCTTAAAGAAGTCTCCATTGAAACATCTATTAATCTGCTGATTCCTGTTGAGCCTGAATTTGAGTTTACAGTGTTTTGGTTACCTCCTTTTATGAGGGTATTAGACTTAGCATAGCAAGGCCACTCTCATTATAAGGCTCATATAGTGAAGAAATAATAACACTCTTAATTTACATTACTGGGGAATAAACTTCCTCCGGAACGATGTTCTCAGATAAATTAATAAATTTCTGTTAGTTTAATAGCCTCTGTGAGAGACATACAGTATGTATGTAATGCTGCATAATTGTGCATTGAATTGCCCAGTAATGTATCATTTTGTCTATAATAAAGCTAAGTTAAAAAAAAAACACTGAAAAGTAATTTATGCTTTGTAGCTTTTAGTTACTTTTTTAAATATTTTAAGGAAGACACTGATAAATCATAGCTGTTGATAAAATGGCTGGTGTGACATCAGCACAGTCTGTGAAAGCAGGGTGTGTAGACATTGACAGAGTCCCTGCAGACAGACATAGTAATCAAAATGAGAGTATTGCTGCATCTAGGGTGTGATTCATGAATAATAATCCCTAGCAGGTTTTTGCATATAATTTAATTGCTCAAACAGGTCTGGACTCTGTTACATACAAACATACAAAAGGCCAGCAGAAGAAGGCCTGAAGGTCTATCATGTTTGTTTTATAGAAACACAGGATTTGACGGCAGATAAGGACCGCTTGGCCCACCTAGTCTGCCCATTTCCCTACCTGGTGGATAAGCTGCAGATTCTAGTTAATCAGCAGCTTACTTCCTCCTGCCCCCCACTAGAATTGCCTTATGCCTGTCCAATGCATTCTTGAATTCTCCCACTGTTCCTGACTCCACAACCTCCTCAGGAAGGCTGTTCCATGCATCCACAACTCTCTCTGTGAAAAAATTCTTTCTAACATTACCTCTGAGCCGTCCCCCCTCTATCTTCAAATTGTGCCCCCTTGTTCTTGCACATCTCTTCTTCTAAAAGATACTACCCTCTTGTACCTTGTTAATTCCCTTGAGATACTTGAAAGTTTCTATCATGTCCCCCTCTCCCTCCTTTCCTCAAGGGTATACAAATTAAGCTGCTTTAGTCTATCCTCGTATGTCTTCTGGTGCAGACCTTGCACCATTTTGGTTGCCCTCCTCTGAACAGCCTCCACTCTGTCTATGTCTTTGTGGAGATGGGGTCTCCAGAATTACACGCAATACTCCAGATCTCCAGATGGGGTCTCACTAACTGTCTGTAGAGAGGGATAACAACTTCCTGTTTTCTACTGTTGATGCCTCTCCCTATGCATCCCAGTATCACCCCAGCCCTCCTTACTGCCTTCTCACATTGCTTGCCCACCTTTAGGTCATCTGATATAATTACTCCTAGGTCTCTTTCGATTTTTGTTGTTGTTATTAACTCACCCCCCATTGCGTACTCTTCCCCTGGGTTTTTGTTTCCCAGATGCATTACCTTGCACTTCTTTGATTGAATCTGAGCTGCCACGTATTTGACCATTCCTCCAACCTTGCCAAGTCTCTTTCCATTCTTTCCACCCCCACTTTGTGTATCAACCCTGTTGCAGATCTTTGTGTCATCTGCAAAGAGGCATACCTTTCCTTCCAGGTGCACTCCAATGTCACTTATAAAGATATTAAAGAGGACCGGTCCCAGTACCGATCCCTGCAGTACCCTGCTAGTTACCCTCCTTTCTTCACTGTGGACTCCGTTTACTATTACCCTTTGCATCCTGTTGTCCAGCCAGTTTTTTATCCAGGCTACCACCTTGGGACCCACTCCAAGGCTGGCTAACTTGTATATTAATCTTTTGTGTGAGACTGTGTTGAATGCCTTGCTAAAATCTAGGTCGGCCATATCCACAGCCCCTCCCTGGTCTACTACTTTGGTCACCCAGTCAAAGAAATCTATTAGGTTCATCTGACATGACCTTCCTGCTGTGAAACCATGCTGCCTTGGGTCCTGTGCCCCACTGGCCTCTAGGTACTCAACAATTCTTTCCTTTAAAAGTGATTCCATCATTTTCCTTACCACTGAAGTCAAACTAACTGGTCTGTAGCTTTCTGCCTCTGCCCTGCTCCCACTTTTGTGAAGTGGAATCACATTTGCCCTCCTCCAGTCCTCTGGTACCACTCCATCCTCCCATGATTTGTTAAAGAGAGTAGTCAGTGGTGTTACTAGTTCTTTTAGTATTCTTGGGTGAATCCCATCAGGCCCCATTGCTTTGTCCACCCTCAGTTTCAAGAGTTCTTTCAAAACCCTTTCTTCTTTGAATGGACTGGTATCGACCCCCCTACTCAGAGTTTCTCCTTTGTTTGGTTTAGGCACCTCCCCTTCCTCATTTGTTGTGAATACTGAGCAGAAATATTCATTCAGTATCCCTGCTTTTTCACTGTCACCCTTTGCCTACATTCCCTCCCCTTTATTAAGTCTCTGTATCCCTCCCTTGGTCTTTCTTCACTCCCTAATGTACCTATAAAAGGTTTTATCCCCCTTCTTAACAGAGTTGGCTATCTTTTCCTCAGTTTGTGCCTTTGCTATTCTGACTGCCTCTCCTGCCTTCTTCTGCTTTAACTGATAAAGTTCTCTGTCCTGCTTCTTCTGTGTTTCCTTATATTTCCTGAATGCTATCCTTTTCTCCTTAACCGTCTTTGCCACCTCTTTTGAGAACCATATTGTTTTTTTCTTTCATTTTGTTTTGTTGATTTGCTTCACACAAAGGCTTGTTGCCTCTGTGATGACTGTTTCGATTATTCCCCATTGTTCCTCCACCCCCCTTCTTGCCCATTTGCTAGTGTTTTTCTAAGGCACTCTCTCATTTTCCCAAAGTCAGCCTTCCTAAAGTCCAATACTCTTGTTTCTGTATGGCTTGACTCTATGGCTGTGTTTATTGTGAACCACATTGTTTGGTGGTCACTTATTCCCAGATGGCTACCCACTTCTAAATCTGAGATCATTTCTCCTTCCCATTTGAGTACCAGGTCTAAGATTGCTCCGTCTGAGTGGGTTCCAACACTAGCTGTCTGAGGCATGCCTCCTGTAGGGTATCAAGAATGACCCTGCTCTTGGATGTGCCTGCAGCAAAGGTACTCTAGTTAACATCTGGCATATTCAGGTCCCCATCAATATCTCCCTTTATCTTGCCATTTAGGATACCTTCTATCATTTCCTTGTTCATTTCCTCCCCCTGAGATGGGAGTCTGTACACAACCCCCATGCGGATTGTGGTGCCATTTCCTGTCTCCAGGGTGACCCATAGTGACTCATCAACTTCCTGTTTACTATTTAGTTCTGTTGCTTTAATCCCTTCCCTTATATAGAGAGCTACTCCTCCTCCTCCTCCTCTTTTACCCACCCTGTCCCTCCTGTAGACTGTGTATCCTAGTATGTTGACTTCCCACTCATGGTTCTCTGTGTACCATGTTTCAGTGACTGTCACAATATCCAGGCATCCCTCTTCAATCAAGGCCACTAGTTCAGGGAGCTTGTTGCACAGACTGTGGGCATTGGTACTCATCATCTTCCATTTATTTTTATGGCCTTACCCCTTTTAGCCCCATCCCTATCCTTAACACCTTTTCTGCATGTATCCTGTCCTGCTCCCTACTGACTTCTCTGCCTTGGTGTTTACCTCTCTAACTACTGTGCTTTGTGGGGAGGCTGGGATTTCCTGCTCCTTTTCAATGTCCTCCCCCTTGGCTAGTTTAAATGCTTGCCAATGAAGCATTTAAACCTGTCACCTAGGATCCTGGATCCCCCCCGGACAGATGCAGACCACTGCGCCAGTATAAGCCTGTATCCCTCCAGGTGACTCCCCAGTCCCCAATGAAGCCAAAACCCTGAGTTCCACACCAGTTTTCCAACCATTCATTGAATCCCATGGTGTGGAATACCCTAGCATCATCCTTGCCATAGACAGGCAGCACCTCTGAGAAGGTTACCGTACATGTACATGCTACTTGTCTAAGGCCCCTCGCCAACTCCACAAACTCCTCTTGCACTGCTCTGATCCCATTTACAGCTAGGTCATTTGTCCCTAGGTGGACAATGACATCCGGCTCCCTCCCTTGTGCAGCTGCTCCTGCGATCCTGAGGATTCGCTTCCTGTCCCTCCAAGCCATGGTGCCAGGCAGTCACCTTACCTCCCTATCCCCTTCCTACCCCCTTCTTCTAATAAAGTATCTGTTTGATGTAGAGCTGATGCACGTATGCTACGTATTGCTCAACTCCCTCTCCGTCACCCTAACTTTCCCCTTAATTCTATCCCACCCTCTTGAAACCCTTTAGCCATCTCAAAAGTGCAGCAGTAGAGCTACCACCTGTGATGTCGATGACCAGAGTTTGGGTGGGAACCCAGGCTGTCAGAGGACCAGCCAAGGGAAGGAGGAGGATAGAGTGTCCAAAGGTCTGCTCTCCTCCTCCAAGGGAAGGGTGGGGAAGTGCTCTGCACCTGGTTGGCCCCTGGCAGAAGCTGCAGGTATGTCAACCTGAGCCAGATCAGTAGGACAGATGTGGCAAATGTTGGCATGACATCACTGCACACCACATCTCACAAGGGAGAAAACAGTAAGGAAAAGCAGGACCACCACAGGATGTCACTTGCCATGCTCCTCAGGCCCTTCGCCATCGATTGTGGTGCTCCCTGGCCAACCAAGCTCAAGACCCGACAGCAGTAAAAGGCCTCACCTTGGGGGTAAGCCAGGGAGGAACAACCAAGAGAGGTAAATCCCAGGTAAGACAGGTGATGGAGTTGGGAGCATGGTCAGGCTGATGGGGGTCGGCCCAAGGGAGGCAGAGGGGAAAAAAAACTTTACAGTACTATGACTTGCTATCCCCTCTGGCATTGCATTCCATTCTGCCACCATCCTTTCAGTGAAGAAGTGCCTTCTGGCCTCCTTTCTGTAACCCCTCCTTGCTAATTTGTATAGTAGTTATGCCCTCTGGTGTTTCTGTTCTTACTTTTGTAAAAAAAGATTCCATATGTTGACCCTTTAAGTTATGAAGGCCTTAATCATGTTACCTCTCTCTCTCTTCTCTCCCTAAGTGCATACATGTTCAGGTACACATCCTCTGTTCATACGGGATATTCTGCTGCCTCTGAATCATCTTGTTAGCCCTTCTCTATACTGCCTCCATCTGGATCATGTACTTCTTAAGATAGAGGTTCCAGTGCTGCACACAGCACTCTGGATGTAGATGCACCATGGACCTGTGGGAGAACCCCATTGATATGCAACCCAGCATCATGTTCCACTCCCCACTGCCTTTTGGCACTGTGTTGATTGCTTTAAGTTGCTTGTAACTGCTTTCTCCAGCTGGTTCTTCTCCTCCAAGACTTTGACCTTCACCCTCCTGAGACTGTAATTGGCCCTGGTTTTCCTACACCCTATGTACATTACCTTGCACTTTTAGCATTGAACCCCAATTACCAGATCCCCAGACCACCTTCACAATATTGGGTTGTATTTCTGTGGGAGTGGGCAGAAGTGAGAGTGGGTTTGATTCCATAAACCAACCGAAATCAGGACCTTTAAATCCTCACTTCTGCAGCTTGCTCCCTAATGCTGCTGGACTTTACAATCTACAATAGGGGGTCATGGGGACCATCTCAACACTTACTCCATCCCACCAGATCTGATCATCAACTAACCAAGACACACAGAAGGCACCAGAGTGTCTGTGGAAAACCACACCTCTTTGAAGCCCAGTAAGCCAATCGGGACTGTATCTTCCCTTTTTCAGGAGGCTAATCTTTAGCAGTTCTCCGTGCAAAGGACCTCAGTACAATGGACATCAAATGGGAGTCTGCCTCTAGGAGTTAGCCAAAGGAGTCAGCCATCAGACTGCCACTCTTCTGGATCTACACATAAACCCTGCTATATTCTGTAAGTACTTTCAGTTCTACTTTTTCTGCTACTGGACTTGTTGCTGTTGCTACCTTTACTTCCAGCCCACGTTGGGGTCCTACCTAGCTTCAGTGACCTCCACTTTTACTACAAGTGGCTCTCTGTACTCGTCTCCTTCTACCACAGTCCCAGCCTCCCCATACCCCTGTGGCAGGTCCAGAAAAAATTTGAGAACCCCAGTTACTCCTTTTCTGGATAGCCTGTGGCTGTATGATTTGTTTGGTTCACTTAGCCTGCTAACACCTGTGAGTCACCATTCCTTTTGTGCTTGCCTTGCATGTATCTGGGTGGTGCCACAATGCTGTATGTTATGTAGAGTCTAAATACCTTATATGAAGGCCTGATATTCCTGATGCTATTCCTGACAGATCTAGTATTCCAGTGAACCTGTGTGTCACTTAAAATTGTACATTGCCTAGCTTGCTTATTACCTAACTTTGTAATTGCTTCTTGTATTCATGCAATGTGGCCTGCTAAATCACTTACCACAGTGGGCCTAACCCACCAATGCCATACAAGGGGTCATGCAAGCATGTTCTTAGCAATTTTATATGCTTCACTGATTGTCTGGGCTGACTCCCTGCTTATGGCCAGGCCTAATTCCTGTCCACCACTGTCTAGCACTTTTCTGACCCTCCCCTGTCTCACAACTCACACAAACACTTACTCCACCCTATTATTGTCACTCTATTGATTGTATATCAAACAGATTCTCTATATGATAACTAACACTCATGTCAGGCCCCTAAGATTTTACGCCTTACACAAAAGTCCCTGGCTACTAGTGGCCTGGTTGCCTCCCTCCTATTCACTGGTGTAGAAGTCGAATCTACAGGGAAAGGGAAAGGGAAAGAGGAAAAGTAACGTTGTTTAACCAGGAGTAGCACACTAAGTCAAAGTTTGTTACCAGATGTAACCTGGAAGCACCTGGAAGCTAAGTGACTTGCTCAAGATCACACAGCATGCACCTAGGCGGCTGTGGGATTCAAACCCAGGTCTCCAGATCTGCAGCTCAGAACCTTAACCCACTGCACTATACTGCCTCCCTGTCTAGCCCAGGGACCCCTAACATCTCTCACATAGACCCCTCCTGGTCCAGTTTTAAGGGACTAAAGCTGTCACATATTAACATACACACTCTCAGGCCTAAGATGCATGAACTGGAAGCTTGAATGGCTCGCTACTGTGCTGATGTTCTTGCTGTGTCTGAGACCTGGCTAAAACCCTCTGTCCTCCAGCATGAAGCTGCCATCCCTGGTTACACCTCTTTTAGGAAAGATCATTTAGGGAAAAAAGGAGGGGGAGTCCTACTGTATACTAGAGACACCATCAGTGTTTTAGAAACCCCTTTGCATACGCTGCATCATTTGCCTTGTCAGTGTTGGGGAATACAATGTCCCTGCAGATCAGCTGTGTCTATACCGCTGTCTGCAGCTAAACCAGCCTTTGATGACTTTGTGTACTGCTTAGGATCCATCTAGCTTGGGGAGTTACTAGTCCTTGGTAGAAATGCACAGATACCTGATCTAGTATCCGGATCAGGCCAGATATCTGACATCTCTATAAAATCAGATCCAGACGGATATCTTTCCAAAAAACAGATTGGATAGTTTCCTCAGTCAACCTGCACTTAATACACTTTACAGCTGCGTCTAAGCTTGAAGGTGACATTCCTGTGTCATGGCAGCCCGTGGCAATGTTGAAAATGAGAATGATTCTACAGCAAGATGCAAAATTATTTACAAAAAAAAAAAAATACTTAGTTAGCTATGTTTTTTATTCTAGCTGTCCAATCCAGTAATATCCGACCCAATCTGGTTGTCAGAACAAAATATCCCAAATCCGATATCCGGTAGAAATTTAGTATCCATGCATCCCTAGTCTTTGGTAACTTTAACATAAACTGGAGCAAAGCTAGCTCATGTAGCTTTAAAGCTCCCCTACATGATCTGCACCTCAGTCAAATGATTACAGAGCCCACCCAACCCACTCTTGCGACAGGTAACCAATCCCTGCTGGACTGGATCCTAGTCAGTAGACCTGATATCATAAAGTCTTATGGTATTTTAGCTGACTCGCTCAGCGAACATTCTCCTACCTTCTGCACATGGAGCAATGGCTTCAACAAACCCCTTCCGAGAGCCATCTATGTTTACGACTACTCACAACTTAAAAGGAAACAATGGAAAACTACCAGCTTTCACCAGTTGGTGAGAAAAGGTCCGATTAGCACTTTTAAACAGAACAGTTTTTTTAATTCACTGTACCTGTATATGTTTTTTTAATCTTAGAAACAGCATGCTGCACCTTCGGCTTTTCATTGCTGGCAAGCACCATCTCATGGCAGCCACATGCTTCTCTTGATTACTTTATGCTAATATGCCCAGCCAACTTCAGCCACTGGTCAGCAGGGCACGGCATATTAGCATAAAGTAAGCAAGGAAATGAACGGCTACTCGTGAGATGGTACAGCATGCTGTTTCTAAGATTAAAAAACATACAGGTACAGTAAAAAAATCCCATACTGTCTAAAAGTGTGAATTGAGCATTTTGTCACCTGTTGGTGAAAGCTGACACTTTTCCATTGTTCTCCTTTAATGAAAAAGCTTTCCTTAGAGATTTGACGTCTGTAAACCGATCTGAAATTGGGAGACTAAACAATGTTGACACTGCACTCAGCTACCTTGTATGTAACCTACTCAGCATAACAAACAATCATGCTCCTATGGTTCAGAGAACAGTAAAGGGTCTGTGTTCCAAATGGCTCTCCCCAGAGTTACTTGTGCTCATGAAGAATAGGGACAAGGCCTGGTATCCTTTCAGGGCTTCTGGCCTGCTCCCTGAGTGGGAAAAATATAGGGCATTACGAAACTATTGCAAGTCCAGTCTCAGAACAGCAAGGGCACTGTATCTTAAGAAATTGTAGTCCTCCAACCTGCAAAACCCAAATTTTGGTCATACATTAATAGTCTCCTCAAAGGCAAAGCTGCCCCCCCCCAAGATATACTGTACAATGCCAATTCTACAAATGACCCTGGCATTGCAGCTGTCTTTTATTAAGTTCTTCATGGATCTGTCTTGGTTTAAAGATTCATCTTAGGTTACCTCTTCCTCCAGCCCTGCCCCATCTCCCCCTAACTTCCATTCACTCCACTGGCCTGAGTTCCACTTTAGGCTCTTCTCTCGCTGGGAAGTATTACTTCAGCTCCAGAGAATCTAGGGAGATGTTTCCACAGGCCATGACAAATTAGAGCCCAGACTACTCAAACTATCACTTTGTTCAACATGTCCCCCCCAGCATGGCGAGCTTCCAAGTGACTGGAAGGTTGCCCATATAGTCTCCATACACAAAGGTGGTGCTAGGGAACCTGTTGCAAACTGCTGACCCATCTCCATATTATGGATGGGTGGACTGACTCGCCAAAAATCAGACCCTTATCCCCCAAATCCAACACAGTCCAGCAGATCCAGATCAATAAGAACCATTGGCTTAAATGTACTGAGTCCAGGTCCACCATCTATGTGTTGTTTTTTAAATATAAAAAAAGAGCAATGAGTGCGGAAGTTCAGTGAGGAGGTCTGCAACCCTGGCAGTTATTTGGCAAGTTGGCAAATTGTGAAAAAAAGATGGGTGGGCGGGCACCTGATCCATGGGGGCAGTCGAACATGGAGAGCAAACAGCACACTGAGTGAAACAGAGTCTTCTGGATAGTGATTACAGAGAGATAGAGAGAGAGAGAGAGACAGAGAGAGACAAAGAGAGAGAGGGAGGGAGTGCAAGAGAGAGAGGGAGAATGAGAATTGCAAAAATAATAATGTTTAGAGAAAAAAACATTATGTTTTTGCCATTTTTTGTCTCTCTTGCCAAGAAGACTCTGTCTCACTCAATGTTCTGTTGCGCTCCTCCATGTTCAGCTTCCACCATGGCTCAAGGTGCCACCCCTGTCTTCTTTTCATCATTTCCAACTTGCCAAATTAACTCTCTCAGTTGCGGTGCCTAATAGGGTGGTGGCGGCACTGACATAAGTCCAACTTTCTTGCATTTTCATCTCTTTAAAGTTTACAATTACACCAGCTGGTAACTTACCACTGGCTGATGTGGTGTTGGATGGGTGCCTTTTCCTTTTGCTCAGCTCAGCTGTGGGGGCGGGGCACAGTCCTAGCCATAGGGAGTAGTACGCTTGGCACACATGTCACACTCACCAGTCACCTGATCAGCTGCTAAGTCGGTCAGATAGTACACTTGCTTCACTAAATAAAGGTTGTGCAGCAGGAAGGGAATCAGTCAGTGAGAGGCAGTCACTGTGGATGGATGGAGCTCAGCTCACTGACTGATATTGCCCGAGTGTGTGACGCGTTTGTGATTAAATTCATCCCATCATCGCTCACTTTAGCCAAGCCTGCAGCAGCAGTAACTCTAGCGCAAGTTTAAAAAGAAAAGACAAGCATAAAAAACACACAAAAAAGGGATTTAAGAGAAAAATGATGCCACCTGAACTGTGGGGCAAAATGGGAAGGCAAGGGATAGGGGAAAGGCACGAGACCTCTGCGTGATCATTGTAATGTTCAGCCTTTAGTTACTAGCAACAATGACTTGCCTTAAAAGAAACAAGTTAAACAACAAGGCAAGCAACTAAAAAAAAAAGGGGATGTAAAAAAATGAAAACGTTTTTAGGATAAGCCAGGAAGGGAAGGCCAAACGGCAGAGTTTGGTCAGTGCTTGGCTTGCTTACTGAAATTTGTGCCTGCCTGAGTGGTTGAACTTGTTGTCATTTGCCAGACAGTTTATACCTTATGCTCTGCTTCCAGACTACCAGTGCCACTGACTACTGTTATTGGAATTGTAATTATTGCTCTGGTGAGTGCCTTAATTTCATTAAAAAAAAAACCGCTAAAAGGCAAAGAGGAATAAATAAAACTTAAAAGAGAAAAAAACAGATCAACTTGGAAGGGGAAGGGAAGGCCAAGGGTTGAGTGATTGAATAAGTCTTGGGATCACTGTATCTGGATACACTGGAGCCCTATTGTGAACAACAATAACATAATCAGTTAGTTCCCAAATCCCAATACTGCTTGGGGACTTAGGGAAGCAAAGAAGACAAGTTGCTGCAAGGTCCTATTCTGCTGTGACTGGAGTCACTGGCACTGCTGTGCTTTTTTTTGCCTGGAAGGCATTAATTAAAAAAAAATAATAAACAAAAAACCTTTCAGTATAGTTGCATCTCACATTTGTCAGGTTGTTCTTATCTGCTGTTGTGAATATATTCAGAGAATTTCACGACAGTACTGTCATTGCTGTGAGCTCCCTCTCTGTTAAATAAAAAATCCAATTTAACCTTGCCACCCCCTCCTGTGGTAGTCTATTCTGTAAACTACCTGTCCTTCTGGGAAAGGGGATATCTTTTAGCCTCATGCTAGGGAAATTGCTGCTGCGAGGCTGTACTCTGCTGTGACTGGAATCACTGGCACTGCTGTGCTTTATCTTGCCTGGCTGGCATGCATTAATTAAAAAAAGTAATAAACAAAAAACATTTCCGTATAGTTGCATCTCACATTTGTCAGTTGACCTCTGTGTTTATCTGCTGTTGTGAATATATTTCAGGGAATTTCATGCCCACACTGCTCCTATCATTGTCACGAGCAAGCTCTCTGCTTGACTTTAGGTTCCAACCCCTCCTGTCAGTGGCAGTCTTGTGTGTCATAAATCTCAGTGCTGTTTTATGCAATTTTATGGCAGTTTTCCTCACGTTTTCCAAAGGTTCTGATTTAAATCGGAATCAGAACTAATCAGGACTTCAGCTTGTATTCTAATCCTGATGAAAATGGTCAGAACCTTTTTGGATCCGGACTTCTGGTGGTGCCATGGAGTAGCAGACAGCACAAATTTGAGCTCTCCCCCTGCTAGTTACTGCAATAATATTAAAAAGTAAAGCAAAACCCTGGTACACGAGTCAAAATTCAGCCAACTACCACCTAAAGCAAATACTTAGTATATGTACCAGAGATTGGAACAAATTCTGGATCTTTAATACTTTTAACAATCAGGAAGACTCAGAAATAAGCAGCTGGTAAAATGGAGAGGGTACCTCTCCTCCTTATGAGACATCACAGATGGGGTTCCCCAGGGCTCCATCCTTGGCCCCATACTGTTCTCTCGTTATGTAAACAGCCTAATAGAGCACTGTGGCAGTGCTAGTGTCATTCTCTATGCTGATGATGTGGTGTTCTACAAAAGATGCTCTGACATCATCTTAGTTGAGAGGGACCTCAAAGCTGACTTCCTCCTATTGGAATCATGGCTTAAGGCAAACAACCTGCTGCTAAACATTAACAAAACCAAGTCTGTCCTCTTTGGCCCTCATTGTTTAGGCACAGATAGGAGTAAACTATTTAATCACCTCCCTTAGAGGTGACCCCATTGAGACAGTAACCTCACTCAAGTACTTGAGTGTCAGCCTAGACCAGGAGCTCTCACTCAGGCCTCATGTTGATAGAGCAATTAAAACTTTTAGCCAAAAAGTTGGGGTGCCATTATCAGCTGAATCCATACCTCTCGACTGAAGCTAGGGTATCCATAGCAAACAGCATCCTACTATCCACCATCCTGTATGGTGTCCCCATCCTCTCTTCTCTCAAAGAGTGTGAACTCAATAAACTAAAATCCCTTTACCCACTGTGCATCTCACTTTGCAGTGGTTGCTGGAAAATGGGAACATCACTGCAAGACTCTGTCCACACTAAACTGTCCCCCCCAAGAAAAGAGGATATACTTTGCCACTCTCTACCTAGCTTACAAAATTGTGTACTTCTCACCCCTCCCCCTACCATACATCTCTACTGGCTCTTAGAAAGCCCAGATGTTTGATCCTCCTCCCACTCACTCCTCTTGATCCCAAAATATACAGCATCTGCTGGCTTTCGGTCCTTTGCTTCTGTGGCCCCTAGACTATGAAATTACCTACTGGCCAGTACACAGGACTGCTCTAACTTCAGATCCTTTAAAACTTTCCTCAGGGACCTACTTCTGAAGTATTATCCATGTACTTGTCCCGGCTGAGGATCCTTAGCAGCCTTTCCAGGGTATCTACACAATTCTGTTACAAACACTCCTCCATTCTTGTCAAATGCTTCTGCTTATTTAACTGTTGTTGCTGTCATAACCATTGTTTATCCTAAATTACTGTCACTTGTTCAATTGTTTTTGCCATTCATTATGTTTCCTTTTTGTGCACAAGAAATATATTGCGGTAGAATGACATTTCAGAGGTGTATCAGGGCTGAGTCCAATACAGAGCACTCTACAGTGGGATCATTCCTCACAGACCAATGAGAATGCAACCAGACTGTGACACTAGTCTCAGTTTCACAGCTTGAAGCCTTTCTCTAGTTGAAAGAAATGAAGCACACCAATGAAAGTGCTTCATTTCTTTAATTTGCATAAAGTATAAGCCAACCAGCCAGCAAGCTGTTCTCTGTCTTGCTCTTCCTCACAGAAAAATTAAACACATACTCCTCTTCTCCCAGCTGTGTGGACTAGGCCATAGCCTCAGTTCCATAAGGGCTGGGAGTTTCCAGAGTCCAAAGGTACTTCTACCCAAGCTCGATCGCGCTAGTAGGGATGGATGCAACTGCAGCCCAGTGAAATACCTCCCTCCCTGCCTTGTTTATCCCTGCTGTCTAGTGGCACTCCCCCCATGCCTCATTGAGCCCATTGTCCTTCATCCCTGGTGTGTAGTGGCACCACCACCTCATCATGTATCCCCTGTCCCCAGCACTATGGGACAGTGGGGAGCCCACTTTCACTGTTCCAAAATAATATTTTATTAATATAATCTGTCACCAGGATGCCCACTCCCAGTGTCAGATGCCACTGCCACCAGTCCCTCCACTTATCTTTGCTGACATCAGGGTGCCCAATCCCCATGTCAGCAGTGGAAGAACCCCCCCAACAGTTTGTGAAACTGGGGAGCCCACTCCCAGTGTCCCCAGTTGGTAGTACCCCCACCATCACTGTCAAACACTAGAGAGCCCACCCCCAGTGATCCCAAAACATTCCTGTTTGTGAAAAAAAGAAAACCATCCCTGGATGTCTTCATTATTTCTTTTAACACTGTAAAAAAGAAAACAGTTCCTCATTGTCGCCCCTATCCTCCCTCCTTCTGCACACCCACCTCCCCTTACCCCCCCTTACCCCATATTTACCTCTGAAGGTCGGCAACTGTGATCTTCTGTGGACCGAGACACTACTGCACTTTTCAAAGCCGAACCGCAAACTGAAAGATAAGCGCTGTAAGTGTATAATGGCTGTCAATGGTGCTTTCAACTTATGTTGATATCTCAGCCGTTTTTTGAGATTTGTGCACCAAATATTCAACATGGGGGTCTTGGGACCCCACCTCATGAACACTGGCATTGTCATTTCATTACTCAGTCCTGAAAAGTGATTTTGCAGTCGCTGTGCTGAATCACCTTTCGGGACCAATTAACAAAACAACATTGCCACTGTTCATGAGGTGGGGTCCCAAAAAGCCCATGTTGAACATTTGGTGCAAAAAATACTGAAAAATGGATGAGTTACATGAGCCCATTGAAATTTTTATACGCACACATGTAACTTTGGTTATTTTTAATATTTCGACTCCAAATTTTCAACATAGCCATTGTTTCACACCACCTCATGAACAGTGAAGCTGTCATTTTTCACATCCTTCCCGAAATGTATTTTTGCACCTGTGGTGCAGAATGACACAGTCGCTATGTGAAATCACCTTCTGGGATACAGTACTGAAATGATCATGCCACTGTTCATGAGGTGGGGTCCCCAAAAGCCGATGTTGAAAACTTGGAGCAAAAATACCAACAAATATCCAAGTTCTTTGTGCTCATTTAAATTTGCCTACGCATGAGTGTAACTTGGTCAGTTTTTAATATTATTACCCTAAATTTTCAACATAGCCATTTTTCCACACTACAGTACAAGTCACATTAAACTGTTCCTCCAATGAGTTGGTTCTGCATTTCTGATTGAGTTGCATATGTGTTGCTGGATCCAGCTCAAAGCTCTGCACAAACTGTTTCTTAAGAGTTAAAACTCAGTTTTGATTTGCATTGTGACTGGACTACATATGCCTTCTAAATGATCTATAAAAATATTTTACAAACATTGAAAAACAATGCAATATGAGTTGCCAATGCATTTCCAACTACAAAAAACAATGCTAGACCAACTCATTGGTGAAAAAGTTTAATGTGACTTGTACTGTACCTCATGAACATGGTACAGCTGTTATTTCTCACATCCTGCCCAAAACATGTTCTCAAACCTGTGGTGTGGAATGGCGCAGTCGCTGCACAAAACCCCCTTTTGGGATTGACTAACAAAATGATAGCACCACTGGTCTTGAGACGGGGTCCCCAAAAGCTGAGGCTGAAAATCTGGAGCAAAAATATCAACAAACACCAGAGTTATGTGCACTCATTGAAATTGTCTTATGCACATGCGTAACTTTGCCAATTTTTTATATATTGTGACTCCAAATTTTTAGCCTAGCCATTTCTTCACACAACCTTATGTACAGTACAGCTGTCATTTCACATATCCTGCCCAAAATGAGTTTCCACACCTGTGCTGCAGAATGGTGTTTTATCATGGATTAATTTTCACCTATGGAGTTTATGAGGTACGGTGCTAAGAAGACTATGTTGAAAATTTGGTGTCAAAATGTGAAAAAAATTACAAGGGGTGCATAGGTAGGGGTGTCACTAGCAGAAGGAGGAAGGTAATGATGCCATTATATAAAACCCTGATAAGGCATAACAGTGGGTAAGTTGTGTCAGATGAATCTGATAAATTTCTTTGACTAGATGATGAAGTAAATTAATTGGGGGGGGGGGCCTGGACATCGCCTACCTCAATTTCAGCAAGGTCTTCAACACCGTCTCACATAAGAGGCTTGTTAACAAGAATGGTAGTCTGGGCATGGTAGACAAGGTGGTGAACTGGGTTAGGAACTGGCTAACAGACAGGAGACAGTAGGTGGTGGTAAATAGAGTACAATCTGGAGAGACGGGGTTGGCCAGCGAGGTACTGTAGGAATCAGTGCTTGGGAGAGTCCTGTTGAATGTCTTCATTAGATACATTGCAGAGGTGCTAGAAGGAAATGTCTGCCTGTTTACAGATGACACCAAGACCTGCAGCAGGGTGGATACTCCAGAAGGGGAGAAGAATATGAGAAAGGACCTAGGCAGGCTTGAGAAATGGTCTGAGAAGTGGCAACAGAGGTTTAAATCAAAGAAGTGCAAAATTATGCACCAGGTGCATTGAAACCCTGGGGACAGCTACATGATGGGGGGGGGGAAGTTGCTGACCATCACCAAGGAACAAAGGAACCTGGGGGCTATAATTTCACATGACTTGACAATATCAAAGCAGACTACAAAGGCAGTGGGAAGGGCCAGTGGCATGCTGCGGTGAAGGAGCAGAGGTATCGCCAGCAGAAGGAGGGAGATAGTGATGATGTTGTATAATGTAGAAACATAGACTTTGACGGCAGATAAGGACTGCTTCGCCCACCCAGTCTGCCCATTTTCTTACCTACTGGATAAGCTGCAGATTCTAGTTAACCAACAGCCTACTTCCTGCAGCCCCCCACTACAATTGCCATATGTCTGTCCCATGCATGTTTGAATTCCCCCACTGTTTTAAACCCAACAAGCTCCCCAGGAAGGCGATTCCATGCATCCACCACTCTCTCCATGAAAAAAATTTCCTCACATTACCCGTGAGCCGTCCACCCTCTATCTTTAAATTGTGCCTCCTTGTTCTTACACATCTCTTTTTCTGAAAGATGCTACCCTCCTGGACTTTGCTGATTCCCTTGAGGTACTTAAACGTTTCTATCATATCCCCCTGTCCCTCCTTTCATCAAGGGTACACATATTAAGCACTCTCAGACTCTCTTCATATGGTTTCTGATGCAGACCCTGCACCATTTTAGTTGCCCTCCTCTGGACTGCTTCCATCCTGTCTATGTCCTTGCGTAGATGAGATCTCCAAAACTGCACACAGTACTCCAGATGGGGTCTCACCAACTGTCTGTACAGAGGGATAACCACTTCTCTTTTTACGTTCGCTTGCACGCATGCGCAAGGAACGTCTTGGGAGAATGGAACACTTTGGAGGTGTGCCCCCTCTGCAATCCCTGCTCCATTGAGCAGGCATGGCAGAGCCTGCAATCGGACGGTGCCATGGCCACGGCAGGTGTCTTCTCTTAAGAAACCACCGCTGTCATTCAGCACCGCATCACGCCACCCCAAATCTTTGCTGCCATGCTGGGAGCCACCCCAGCATGGCAAACGTCCCTGTGTTGCCTGCCGACTGGGGTGCCCAATCCCCGTCGGCTCCATGGCCCCCCCAGCCATCCTTCTGCCATGCTGGGAGCCCACCCCAGTGTGGCAACTGTCCCACATCGTCTTTTTATTTTTTGAAAAACCTGTAAATTAAAAATGGTCCCACGGCACTTCTCCCAGGCCCCCTCCCACAACCCGCACCAACCCACTGCGCACCCTGCCTCCCCACACCCCCCTCACCCCATACTTACCTCCAGAGCTTGGTGCGATGATCATCGGTGGACCAGGAACACATCTGCACTCTTCAAAGCCGACCGCAAACTGAGGAAATGCCGGTAAGCTGTATAATGAGCTAGATAGGGTGTTTTCAACTTTATTGCATATCTCAGGCATTTTTTGGAAATTTTGCACCAAATTTTCAACATGGGGTTTTTGGGACCCCTTCTCATGAATGATGTCACTGCCATGGTGTTATTCGGGTCCCTAAGGGTGATTTCGCAGTCACTGCACAGTCACTGCGCGAAAATCACCTTGGACCTAATGATGCCATGACAGTGACATCATTCATGAGAAGAGGTCCCAAAACCTCATGTTGAAAATTTGCAAATTTCCAAAATGACTGTTTTACGAGCGTATGCTATGCAGTTCCTACGCACGCTGTAGGTTTGCGAATTTTCAATATTTCCACTCCAGATTTTCAATATTGCCACTTTACCACACCTTCTTATGAGTAGTATAGCTGTCATTTTCCACATCTCACCCAAAATGTGTTTCCGCCCATGTAGCGCACAATGGCACAGTTGGTGTGCGAAATCAATGTATGGGACACATTAAGAAAATCCCAGTGACATTGTTCATAAGCAGAGGTCTTAAAATGGCTGTGTTGAAAATTTTGTGAACAAATTCCTAAAAATGACTGTTTTACAAGCGTGCGTTGCGCAGTTCCTACGCATGCTCATACGTTTGCGAATTTTCAATATTTTCACTCCAGATTTTCAACATTGCCATTTTACCACACCTCCTCATGAGCAGTACAACTGTCATTTTTCGCATCCTGCCCAAAATGTGTTTCCGCCCATGTAGTGCACAATGGCACAGTCGGTGTGCGAACTCAATGTATGGGACACATTAAGAAAATCATAGTGACACTGTTCATGAGCAGAGGTCTTAAAATGGCTGTGTTGAAAATGTGGTGAAAAAATTCCTAAAAATGACTGTTTTATGAGTGTGCGTTGCTCAGTTCCTATGCACGCTCATAAGTTCGCGAATGTTCAATATTTTCACTCCAGATTTTCAACATTGCCATTTTACCACACCTCCTTATGAGCAGTACAGCTGTCATTTTTCACATGCTGCCCAAATTGTGTTTCCACCCATGTAGCGCACAATGGTGCAGTCAGAGTGCGAAATCAATGTATGGGACACATTAAGAAAATCACAATGACAGTGTTCATGAGCAGAGGTCTTAAAATGGCTATGTTGAAAATTTGGTGAAAAAATTCCTAAAAATGACTGTTTTACATGCGTGCGTTGCGCAGTTCCTACGTACGCTCGTAAGTTCGCAAATTTTCAATATTTGCACTGCAATGACTTCCAAATACCTAAACAGCACATAGAAGCAAGCAACATTCAGCATTGACAAATGCTTGTACTTCTTTGTCACTGATTTTTTTAAGCCTTGTCCAAGTGCCAAATACCACTGCAAATACCTGCAAGCGAACATTCGGCATTGACAAATGCTTGTTCTACATGTGATGCACCTTCCTATGCATCCCAGTATCCCCCTGGCTCTCCTTACTGACTTCTCATATTGCTTACCAACCTTTAGATCATCTGATATGACTACTCCCAGGTCCCTTTCCATTTTTGTTGTTGTTAGTACCTCCCCTGCTATTGTGTACCCTTCTCCTGGGTTTTTGTTTCCCAGGTGCATTACTTTGCACTTCTTTGCATTGAATCTAAGTTGCCATATGTCTGACCATTCCTCCAACCTTGCCAAGTCCCTTCTCATCCTCTCTATCTCCCCTTGTGCATCAACCCTGTTACAGATCTTTGTGTCATCTGCAAAGAGGCATACCTTTCCTTCCAGACCCTCTGCAATGTCACCTATAAAGATGTTAAAGAGGACTGGACCCAGTACTGAGCCCTGAGGTACTCCACTGGTCACCCCCCTTTCTTTGGAATGTGTTCTATTCACTATTACCTTCTGTGTCCTGTTGTACAGTCAGTTTGCTACCCAGGCTACCACCCTGGGACCCACTCCCAGGCTGGCTAACTTGATTATTAATCTTGTGTGGGACTGTGTCAATGCTTTGCTAAAGTCTAGGTAGGCCATATCCACAGCCCTCCCTGGTCTATTACTTTGGTCACCCAGTCAAATAAATCTATTAGATTCATCTAACATGACCTTCCTGCTGTAAATCCATGTTGCTTTGGGTCCTGTGCCCTGCTGGCCTCTAGGTACTCAACAATTCTTTCTTTCAGAAGTGATTCCGTCATTTTCCCTATCACTGAGGTCAAACTTACAGGTCTGTAGTTTTCTGCTTTTGCCTTGCTCCCACTTTTGTGAAGGGCAATCACATCTGTCCTCCTCCAGTCCTCAGGTACCACCCCATCATCCCATGATTTGTTAAAAAGTGTGGTCAGTGGTGTCACTAGGTTCTCCCTTAGTTCTTTTAGGATTCTGGGGTGAATCCTGTCAGGCCCCATTGCTTTGTCCACCTTGAGTTTTTGGAGTTCTGTCATGACTCTTTCTTCTGTAAATGGACTGGTGTCAACTCCCCCTACCCAGAGTGCTTCTATTGTCTGGTTTAGGTAACTCCTCCTCCTGATCTTCTTTTGTGAATACTGAACTAAAGTATTCATTCAGTATCTCTGCCTTTTCACTGTCTCCCTCTGCCCACCTCCCCTCTCCCTTACTAATCTTCACTATTCCTCCCTTAACCTTTCTGTGCTCCTAATATACCTATAAAGGTTTTATCCCCTTCTTAACCGAATTGGCTATTATTTCCTCAGTTTGGGCTTTTGCTGTTTTGACTGCCTTCCCCATTTCTTTCTGCTTTAATTGATACAGTTCCCTGTCGTGCTCCTTCTGTGATTCCTTTTACTTTTTGAATGCAGCCTTTTTCTCCTTAACCTTCCCTGCCACCTCTTTTGAGAACCATAGTGATTTTTTACTCCGCTTTGATTTCTTTATCTGTTTCACACAAATGCTTATTGCCTCTATGATGGCAGTGTTGATTTTTCTCCATTGTTCTTCCATCCCTCCTTTTTGGCCATTTGCTAGTGTATTCCTCAGGTATTCACCCATTTTGCTAAAGTCATCCCTTCTAAAGTCCAGTATGCTTGTTTTTATATGGCTCATCTCCATGGTTGTGCTTATTGTGAAGCACATTGTGCAGTGGTTGCTTGTTCCCAGATGTCTACTGACTTCTAAATTTGTGATCCTGTCTCTATTTGAGAGTACCAGGTCTAGTATTGCTCCCTCCCGAGTGGGTTCCAACACTAGCTGTCTAATGCCTGCTCCCTGCAGGTCATCGAGAATGACCCTGGTCTTGGTTGTGGCTGCAGTACATGTCATCCAGTTAACATCTGGCATATTCAGGTCCCCCGTCAACAGTATCTCCCCTTTTTCAGCCATTTTGAGAATGTCCTCTATCATTTTCTTGTCCATTTCCTCCCTTTGAGATGGGGGTCTGTATACAACCCCTGTGTGGATTGTGATGCCATTCCCTGTCTCCAAGGTGACCCAGAGTGCCTCTTGTCCTCCCCCTTTACTTTTTAGTTCTGTAGCTTTGATCCCTTCCCTTATGTATAGAGCTACTCCACCTCCTCGTTTCCCCTCCCTGTCCCTTTTGTAGACTGTGTACCCCGGTATGTTGACATCCCAGTCATGGTTCTCCATGTACCATGTTTCTGTGACTGCCACAATATCCAATTGTTCATTTTCCATCAAGGCTACTAGCTCAGGAAGCTTGTTTCCCAGACTACGGGCTTTGGTACTCATTGCCCTCCATTTAATGTTGGCTTTATCCTTTTCTCCCCCATGCCTGCTCTTTTTGCCCTTGTCTATTAAAACCCTGGTCAGGCCTCACATGGAGTACTGTGTGCAGTTCTGGAGGCTGCACCTTTGAAAGGATATAAACAAGCTGCAGACTGTCCAGAAAAGGATGACTAAGATGGTACAGGGCTTGCACCACAAAACAGAGGAGCAGAGATTAAGGAACCACAATATGTACTCACTGGAGGAGAGAGGAGAGAGGTGGAGGGGAGACTTGATAAAGACATTCAAGTACCTCAAGAGTATAAACAAGGTGCAGGGGAAAGACATCTTCCAATACAGGAGGAATTCAAGAATGAGGGGGCCGGACATGAAATTGGAAGGTGGCAGGCAAAGGGGAAATATGAGGAAATGTTTCTTCACAGAGATGGTGGTGGACACATGGAATGGTCTGATCCAGAAGGTGGTAGGAGTGAGTACTGAGGCAGGAGTTAAACATGCATGGGACAGGTATGGGAGAACCATAGAAGTACAGCTGAGGGAGGGTCAGAAGCCGTGGTCAAATGCATGGCTTACGGTCAGACTGGCTGGGCCAAGCCGGCCCACCGGCGCAACAGTTGGATTTCCGCTTGTGACGCCAGTGACCCGGGTTCAGGAACGAGCCCAGGAGCTGGAGGTCTGGCCAGGGGAGAGGACTTCAGCATTCTAGGAACTGCCTGTCCTCTCTGGGGAAGGGGGGAACCAGAGCTCGGCTCTTGTCTTGCCCCAAATGGAGACCTGAGGTACAGCAAGCCAGATGCTTAACAGAGTGGCAATGTGCTAGATGTCGGTGCTTCAGTGCCTTGATGTCCGGGGACATGGCACGCCGAGAGAACATGGGGAAAAAAAATGCGCAGCCTCCCAGTAGACGGAGTACCAGGCCCCAACCTTCAGTGCCCCTACCAGCCTGGAGACAGCGTCATGACGAAATATAGATGCATCGGGGTGTAAGGGCCCCCACCCCATATCTGCCCAGGGGGGTATAACCACGGCTTCTTGGGGGGTGGACTGCACCAGCCACCAGGTAGGTTAGCGAGTGCTGAAAAGGCGTAGGCATCTCCCGAAGAGGGGAGAGCTGCGAGGAGAGGGGGAGTAAAAAAAAAAAAAGACTGGATGGGCCTAGCAGTCCTTATTTACTGAATTTTTTTTTTCCATATAAACTTTTTTCTGCTCCTCCTCAGAGCAGGTAGGTGGCTCCAGTCCCTCTCTTTGGGGGGACTCATCTCTCTGGCCAGGCTTCCCTACACCCATCCCTCCCTGCCATTCCCCATGGGTTACCTCCCCCGTGACAGAGCCAGTGGTGAGGGATGCTGGCATCCCCCCACACCTGGAAGCCAACATCCAGATTGCCCAGGGCTGGCATGGGAACAGCCAGCCACCATTGAGGCTGTCAGCTCTGTCTCTTTCCTCCAGTTTTATGCCCCATAGCCCATGAATGTGCAATGGATATGGTGACTGTCTCCGCTTCTGCAGAGGCAGTCTAATGCCCTGGACGTGGGCCCACCCCATTCTGGGCAGCACGCCTGAGTCCATTCCAAAACCCAGGTCATTGGCATGGCATGAGGTATGGTCTCCAGTGCCTCAACCCTCAGTGCCATCAGGCCAGCTCACTGCCAACAATGTCTGTATTTCAACCTCTGGCAGCCACGTTTACAGAGTCACTCAACACAGGACTGGTGCCTGAAGATTGGAGAAGGGCACATGTGCTCACTTTACACAAATCCAGCAGGGTTCTATGCGATGAGGGCAAATTTGGCATGCCAAATGCCCTTATCACAACCCCACACCACCGAAATTCAATTTTGGTGATTTGGAATTCTGGTGCAAGGAAACGCAGTGCAAAAAACATTGTTTTTTCTTTTATGAGGAGGGCTGTGCCCCCTGCATGCCCCTAAATTAGGATTCTCAACTACAGTGGGGTGTATTTCAGAGGGGAGCATCCCATTACAGAAAAATTTCACTGTCTCGGGCCAGGCGTAACAAAAACTACTGATGTCCGGTCCCGAACCCTGCATCTCTGCCACCCCAAGCCAGCACCTAGCCCACCACACCAAGACACCAGCTTACGGGAAACCCACAGCACCACCCCTCACATGCCCTTCTGCCCCACGTTCGGCAGGCTTGCTCCCCCCCATGTGTATCCACATGTGACATCCTGTCACCTTTTTTACTACCCACCCCATCTGGTCGCCAACCCCACATCCTCACCATCAGGACACTAGTTGAAAGTGGGTCACTGTTTCAGCAGGCACCCACTTGCTAGTGTCCCATATCCCAGTATACCATCCAGCAGTAGGAAGGAGGCAGAGAACTATAGGCCACTCAGCCTCACATCAGTAGTGGGGAAGATCATGCATGCACTGCTGAAAGAAAGGATAGTGGAACATTTACAGCCTAGGACTCTAAGTAGCATGGATTCACAGCGAGTAGATCATGTCACACGAATCTGATAGATTTCTTTGACTAGGTGATGAAGGAAGTAAATGGGGGGGCAGTGAATGTCGCCTACCTTGAACTCAGCAAGGCTTTTGACACCATCCCACATAAGAAGCTTATTAACAAGATGAGTAGTCTGGGCATAGGACACAAGATGGTGAACTGGGTTAGGAGGTGGCTAACAGACAGATAGAGGGTGGTGGTAAATAAAAGCACAATCTGGGAATGGGGGGTGACCAGCGGGGTGCCGCATGGATCAGTCTTTGGGCCAGTCCTGTTCAATGTCTTCATCAGTGACATTGCAGAGGGGCTGGAAGGAAAGGTCTACCTTTTTGCAGATGACACCAAGATTTACAATAAGGTGGATATTCCAGAAGGGGTAGAGAAAATGAAAAAGAAACTAGGCATGCTTCAGAAATGGTGTGAGCAGTAGCAACTGAGGTTTAATTCAAAGAACTGCAATATTACGCACCTGGGTCATAGAAATCCTGGGGAGACCTACAGTATGGGAGGGGAGTTGCTGGCAATCACCAAGGAACAAAGGGACCTGGGGGTTATTATTTCAGATCACCTGAAAATGTCAAAGCAGAATGCAAAGGCAGCAGGCAGGGCCACTGGCATGCTGGGGTGCATAGTTAGGGATATCACCAGCACAAGGAGGGAGCTGGTGATGTCATTATAGAAAACCCTGGTCAGGCCTCACACGGAGTACTGTGTGCAGTTCTAGAGGCCGCACCATCAAAAGGACATAAACAGGCTGGACACAGTCCTGAGAAGGGTGACAACATGGTACAGGGCTTGCCCACAAAACTTGTAAGGACACATTAAATGACCTCAGTATGTACTCACTGGAGGAGAGGAGGGAGAGAGGGGACATGATAGAAACATTCTGGTATCTCAAGGGATAAACAAGGTGCAGGGGGGATAAATCTCCCAATGCAGGAGGAGTACAAAATGGTACTCATACTTTTTCCCTGTTATTACTCCCAGCTTTCATGTACCCTGCTCAGCAAACCAATTTGGATTTCACCTCATTTACCAAGGACAATTACATGAAAACAAAAAAGGCAAGGTGAGGCAAATTTTATTTAAGGCACCCAATCCCTGGGGCTCTGGGTGCCGTACATACAAAAACACACATATGAAAACAGATAAAACAAACACAGCAATAAATAGCACAGCTAGAAACAAATAAAACAGGCCAAGGTGCAATAAAAAATAGCCTGGAACAGAATGCTATTTCTAAATATATCTAAAACTAAAAAAATATTTGAAAGAGTGTGGCCAGAAAAGCCTGATTAAACAAGAAGGACCTTCTGGCCCACCTACTGTAGTCTTCTCTAAGGTCCCTACCTACTGTGCTACCATAGATCCTAATTATTCTACAGCCTTACACCTTCTTCCGCCCTGTTACCAAGGTCCCCTTTTGCTGATTACCTGGCATGGTTGACATTGACACCATCACACACACCATGCAAGGAAACATTCAGCATTTACAAATGCTTGTTGTTAACTGTCCTGTTTCTTCATTGTTAATGCTGTGGGAAACCTTACCTTGAATTGTCCTACTGATTTTTGTTTGTTGACTCTTGAATTGACAGTTGTACGTAATTAAACCAAGTCGCTCCTTAAAAAGGGACTTCTAGCCTCGACCTGGTCAACAAAATCCAAATAAATACAATTCTAGCACAAAGGTCATGGGCATCTTGGTTACTTGGTTACTTGGTTATAGGGACAAAAGAAGGCCTTGGCCCATCGTGATTGTCCCCCACATAGTGGGACATTGGACCCAAGGTGGTTTAATGGAATAACCAATTGTCAAAATATTTTTTGAAAATAATCAGGTGTTCACAGTCGACTATATATTGTGGCAACATATTCCACAGTTTGGGTTCCATGATAGCAAAAAAATGTAGCCTTTTATCAGTCCTTGCTCTACCAACTTCCAGCTGCTTGATATGCAGCCTAGCTACAATTTTCCTCTTGGAGTACCTGATACCACACTACTCCATTAAGGTAGGGGATTGGAGAATCTTAAATAGCTGGAGAAGGTATCCTCTGGCTCTTCTTGATTTGAGTTAATAAAGGTGTTTTTTGTAGTCTATCATCGTAATCGAGATGGACTAGGTGAGGGACAATTTTGGTTGCCCTATGCTGTATCTGCTCTATCCTCTTGATGTCAGTTGTCAAATAGGGGTTCCAGAAAGGGGACCTGTAGTCTGAATATGGTCAGACGTGTGATCTGTATAAGGTCATTATGCACTGTCCAGATTTGGAAATGAAGGTATGACTAATCCTTCTAAGGAGTGCATTAGATAGATTGGCTATTTTGTTATAATAGTCTGATGAGAACAGCTTGCTGTTTACTATTATTCCCAGGTCTTTTTCACTGTTAGACATTCCGATAATTGTGTTATTTAGGGAATATGAGTGTTTGGGGTTGTTTTTGCCCATGTGTAAAATTACGCATATGGAAACATTAAATTGCATTTTGTTGGTGTGTGCCCATTGTTCTAAGGTGGCTAGGTCTGACATAAATTCTCCCTTACTAGAGGCACTATCCACTCTTCCTCCCAGTTTTGTGTTATCTGTGAATTTATTTTGTAATGATATTACTGGATCTAATATTCATGTCACTGATAAAGATGTTAAAAAGTGTGGGTCTCTGAACAGAGCCCTGTGGAACACCACTGGAAACCATCCACTCATCAGACAGTACTCCATTCACCCTGACTCTCTGGGTTCTATTCCCTAACCAGTAATGTACCCATCTAACAATGTTAGGTGAACAACCTAGACTGAGTAGTTTGTTTACCAGAATGACATGTGACACCTTGTCGAACACCTTACTATAATCAAGTAGAATAACGTGGACGGGAATGTTGGAGTCAAGATTTTTGCTAATGTGGCTTTAAAAAGAAAGCAGATTGGTGGTGAAGGAATGACCTAGTTTATACCCATGTTGTGCCTGGTCTGTAATATTTAATGAGTGCATTTCTGATTCTATGATGGAGTTGACTATTTTTCCATCAATTTGCAGGGGATTGATGTGAGACTTACAGTATAGGTCAACAGTTTTCAGTTTTAGAATGTAAAACTTGTTTAAAGATGGGATAACAATAGAGGTCAGCCAGTCACTTGGTACTTTGGATTCTTTTAGGGATTTATTAAAGGTTATGGTTAATGGTAAAGTTATAGTATCTATTGTTCCTATTAGGAATTTTGGATTTATTTTGTCAGGGCTGGGACTAGTAATTTTTTTAAGGGTTCTACTAATGAGACACTGTAGTCAGTGGGGTTTGGGGTTTGATTTAGGGGTAGTTATCTGTGGGACATCCTGTGAGAATACTAAGCAGAAGTAATTATTAAATACTGTAGCAGTTTCTATGTCTGAAGTGATTGTAATGTTGTTAATGGATATTGGGCCCACAGATCTGTTATTCCCCTTTTTCCCATTGAGACATGAGTAGAGGGACTTATGTGAGTCTTTTGTGTGGGTTATTTTAAATTCAAGATTTAGGGTTGCAAGTATAATGAGTTTCTTTAGTTCCCTAACTGATTTCCTATATTTAATTAGTGCTTCTTCTTTGTGATTAAAAAAGCAATTTTTTTAAGGATGAAAATAATTTTTGTTTAAGTGAGATTTGTTTCTTAGTAGAACTGTTGAACCATAAGGGGATTTTTCCCTTGTTATTATATTTGTTTTTTTCAGGCACGTATAGCTGTTCTTGTTCATGCATTTTTGATTTTAACTGAATCCAAGCATCTTGAACTTTAAGTGGAGGGAGAATGAGATCCCACTGGTTGTTATTTGTGTTCATTAATTTTATGAAAGTCAGCCCTGTCATACTGTTTAATCTTGAGTTTATTGGTTGGTGCTTGATAGCCATAGGATATTGTAAAATGTATGGACATGTGATCGCTGTTGCTCAGGGGGTCGGAAATATAAAGATCTGTTGTTTTACCATCAATGTTTGTTATAACAAGGTCTAGAGTGTTAGTTTCTCAGGTTGGTTCCCTGATAAATTGAACAAGGCCCAAGTCAATAACTGATGAAAGTAATAGTTTTTCATGTTGGGTGCTACCTGATAGGGCCTCATAATCTATAGTAGAGAGGTTGAAATCTCTCAAGATAAGAACCGTGCCTTTATTTGCCAATTGGAAAATTTCATTGTTTAGCTTGCTCCCTCTTCTGCTGAGATGCAGACCATCCCAGTAAAAGAGGGACAGGTTGTCGTCAAATTCTTCCCAGTATGTTAGACAGGTGATGTTCTGCCTATGAAGCCATTTGTTAAGAGCTTTAATTTTGCTCTAATCTGGTATTTGGCTCTGGGGACTGGCAGTATCTCTGAAAGGCAGGTGCTACACCCCATTTCTTCAAGAATGTTATAGAGGGAGACATAATCCTGTTTAAGCTGTTCTAATGAAGTTTATTGATGTAATTTGTCCCTGCATGTATAACCACAAGGGGGTTATCCCCAGCTGTTGACAGAACTGTTTTTGCCATTGATATTATGTCTGATACACTGGCCCCTCTATAACTGGAACATGTGCAATTTTCCTTATCTGGATTACAGACAGCCCAGTCTATGTATGTTACTATGTAGTCTCCCAATACATAAACATGCTTGTTGTTGGGTACTGGTTTTGGGCATGACTCCTGTGATTGTGTGGTGGGGGGAAGGAAGTAGGTATCGGTGTCTGATCAATGGAGTCAAGGAATTTTGGTGGGGGGCTTGTTTTGTTGATGGGAGTTATGGTGAGGTTTTGGTTCTTAATGATTTAGGGATTTGCACTTTGTTCTGGGTTAATATTTATTACATCATTATTTACCAATGGTAAGATTCCAAAGGTGTTGTGCAGTGGTAGTACAGGAGTACTATTAAAAATCTGCCCCTCTCTCCTTTTGGTCTTAGTCTTAGGGATGGTTGCCCAGTTTTCTCCCTCTATAGGTTGCAGAGGTTATATAATAGGTTCAGTTACAGGGAGAATGGAGGTAGTGACTATATCTTCCACTGGGAAAGGGGTAGGCATTATGTTATGGTCAGATTCAGGAGTAGTGGCACCGTTGTCCATGAGAGTGGAGGAAGTGTCAGCATCTACTTTTTCTGGGTAAAGAAGTGACATTCGATCAATATAGTCCTCCAAGGCATTAATATCAGAAGTTATTGTTTGTTTGGTCTGGAGGCGTATAATTTCCTCCTACAATGTCATAACTAGTTGACATCTATCACAGGTGAAATTCTGGGATTGCTTGCCAATGGCATACATTTGGCATGTAGAGCAATACTTGCTAGCTTTCTTCATTATGCTCAGATACAAATTTAACAGCCAAAAAATGTCTAACCTTGATAGTCTGTGATGTCCGTTGGAAGTTGACGTTTATCCTGGCCTTGTTCCCATTGTCCCAGTGGACATGGTAGACACACGCTGAGATGCATCTGTCTCTGTGCAGCACCCACACACACCGGCCCCACTCGCTAGCATGGGTAGCTGAAAGGCAAACTGGAAGTGGGTAGCGTGCACTTCTGGTTCCTCGCTCTCCTCGAGCACCTGAAAGTTTAAAATAAAGCAAGCAAATTAGCTCCTGTAAGACAGGGAGCTGCAAGATGTAAATGACAGTGTGCACTGAAAAGTACAGCTGTTGATATATCAGGGACTGGATTGGTGGAACTGCATGATTGTTCAAGCCCACAAGTATCCTACAGTTCTTCCTGTACCTCACCAAAGAGTGATGTGTATATGGAAGGTACCCTGTACCTAATCCCAGGCAAATAGATACAACATTCACAGGTTATAACACAGTTTGTGAAAATTTCATTTAAATACAGTGTCTCCAACCAGGGGCATGCTACTGCAGCACTTTAGAGTGCCAATCTGATCTGTGCTCACTAGCGTGGGTTAAAATAGTGAGTAAACTGGAGGTGGGCACAGTTCACACTTCCAGTTCCTCGCTCCCCTCGAGCACTTGAAAGTGTAAAATAAAGCAAGCAAATTAGCTCCTGAAAGACAGGGAGCTTCTAGATATAAATGACAGTGTGCACTGAAAAGTGCAGCTTTAGATATATCGGGGATTGGATTGGTGAAACTGCTTGATTGTTCAAGCCCACCAGTATCCCACAGTTCTTCCTGTCTCTCACCAAAAAGTGACGTGTACAAGGAAGGTAACCTGTACCTAATCCCAGTCAAATAGATACAACACTCACAGGTTATAGCACAATTTGTGAAAATTTCATTTAAATACAGTGTCTCCAACCAGGGGCATGCTACTGCAGCACTTTAAAGTGCCAATCTCAATCTCTGTTCTTTTTCCTTTTTTAGGAATTAATAGTGTTTCCCTGGTCTCTTTTTTTTTTTTGCCTTTATAAGAGCATTTTGAAGAGTGACATTGTCATAGCCCCTTTCTCCAAACCTGATGGACACATCAGTGAGTTGTGAGTCAAAATCCATTTCTGTGGAACAGTTGCTACGCAATCTAAGGAATTGTCTGTAAGGGATTAAAGAAACTAGGGATATTGGTTGGGCACTGCGGACATGAAGTAGAGTATTGTCTGCACTTTTTTTCTATAGCAGGTGTCAATAGAATATCTTACCCATAGCATCTCTCTATCCTTCCCCCATGTGCTCCCTTGTGACCTTTATCCCCTCCCTAACATAGATTGCCACCACTCTGCACCTTACCCTTTGTTATGGCCTTCGAGTAGAGAGTTTATCCAGGAGCAGAAAGATCCCAGTCATGATTTGGGGTTACCCAGGTCTTGGTGACCACTGCCAGATCTGCTCAGCTCTCCATCATCATAGCCAGGAGGTCATCCATTTTGTTTCCCATACATCTGGCATTCATGGATATTGCTCTCCACATTCCATGTTTCCCACACCACCCCTCCACTCTCAGTTGGACAGAGTGATGTTATTGGTTGATACATGTCACTGGCAGGCAACAGTGTTTTGTATAGCTGGACAGCATGGACCTTTCTGCATCTTCACAGGACATTTTTTTATAAATCTGTCATTTAAAATCTATTTTGTGAGTGCAATAACACCCTTTAGGTTTTTTGGTTGTGCAGAGCATATATACTTTTTGCTTTTCTCAGTGCCTGCAGCCAAATGAAAACTTTCCAGGTGGCTGAAGGCATAAAGAAAAGCTTAATTATCTGACTGTTTTCAGGACTGAACATTTTGCTGGGTGTTATTGCTGACATAACATACCCTTGGTCGAGAGTCTGCGGGTACTAATTTATGATCACTGGTGTTGTGAGTTGTGTCATTGTTGATCTGATAACATGAAACCCAGAGGCAGTGTGTAAAGGCCATGACAGATTAGCTTGTCAGTATGCCACTGTCAGACTTCACAACCATATAGATGGAAAATAATGCATTCCTGAATGTGATAACTTTGGAACCACAATTTGTATATGACATTTGTATAAGAGGTCATAAATCACTGGAGGGCTACTACAAAAAAAAAATTTCTGCCACAAACTAGTGGGAAGAAAAGAGGAACTTATGTTTTCTGTGCAGCAAGCATATCTGCATGGCAAAAGTCAGCAGCAAGTCAGAAGGAAGAGCAGTCTACATCACTGATGGAGCAATGCAATTGTTTTACAAAAACAAATCTGTGTATGGAAACATTGTGGGGATTGTGGTGGTGAAGGATATTAAATGACTTTGTTAAGATGTGGCCACATGTCTAGTCCTGACTACATGGGTAGTGCAGAGAGTTAGAGATATTTTTTTATCTGATTCTTTTTCTCTTTTTTAATTGCTTTCTTATTGATGCCAAATACACAGAACAATAAAAATGGCTCTGTATTCCATTTCGAGCACAAAATACTCTATTATTTGGGGTACTTGTAAATTCATATTAGTTAATGCAACCCTTACCCCAGCCAAGAGCAGCATCAGCAAGCCGGTACCCCCTAACTTGTACACAGACAAGGAAACAGGAAACACGTTGGCATAACAAAAGGCATTGCCCCTGGCACTGGGGCAAATACCTGGTTTGGCAGTCTAAAAGGGTCAGGGGGTTAGGGTACAAACTAACATTTATATTTACTCCAGGTTATGGGAGAGAGGTGCCAGGGCTTCCCTATGTCTTACTTCTGAGGGGGCCCCATAACAATTACTACTCAGGAAGCACAGATGTAATGTCCACTACTGAAAATGGGATTGTACAGTTTGGCTTTATTCACACAAGTTGGGAAAAAAATGCAGAAAGGGGTGGTCCCCCAGGTTTGGTACTGTACACACAGCGGCAAGACACTTATCTTTTCAGAACAACAACTGTTTGGGCATTTTAGAATATGTTTTTCCTCACACACACATTTGAACTGTCCAACCCTCTGTACTAGCAGACTGTGGACTTACACTTTCCAAAAAGTGTATATCTTGTGGTAGTTTCCATACACTTAAGCAACATTTCATAAATTCTCCTTGTGTGATGACATTCATTAACATGCCCAGTTTAACAAGGTGCCCATATGTGAACCAGTTAGCCCTTAGTGAGGAATAAACTGGGGTAATACCCAATCCATCCCCATGCCCAGTCTCTGCCATTTCTTCTGGGTTACACCAAAATGATCCTCCATTTCCCAAAAAATGCTAAAGGACCCCTAAACTTTAAACTTGAACACTCAGCACATTTTTGTGGTGAAGCAGGGGCCCTGACAGGTGCACTCTAGCCTTATCTCTGGGCACATACTCCTCAGACCAACTCCCAAGAAGAGTCCCATGAACCTGTACTCGCGGTTGTGTTTACTCCTTTGATACAGACATGGAAACAGGAAGATAAAACACCTCTTCCCTTTTCTGATAGCTTGTCATAGTTTCAACACAGACACCCTTTCTTTCTGAGTAGCTGTCACTCTTCAGGATCTGGAGGAGATAACCCCTTGGATCCACAGAAATTAAAGTCTCTCTCTCACTTCTCTGTGGAAATGACCCACTGGAATCCTGCAGGAAAATGGTCTCCACCACTTCTTCTGGTACTGCTGGGTCTCACACACTTAGGTGATAAACTGCCGAAGGTCCTTCACCCAGTCTCAGAGGAGACTGGCAGGCACCTCCCCACTCTGAGCACTGCTGCATGCTCAGAGCTCCACACTGAACTACTGCTGATAGCAGACTACTCTGAACTCTCGTCTGAATATTCTAAACTCCCCCCCAGAGCAGCTGATTCCAAAGAGGCTTATGCTGCTATGAGAATTCTAAATGACATAATCCATTCTGTGCTCAGCCTAGCTTAGTAAACAATGAAGTCATGTCAAGAGCTCCTAATAAGCACATTTACACAGCTGCCTACTATTTGTCTATGGCTAACCTGATGGGTTTCTAGTAACCCCAGGGGACTGGGTGGTTACATTAATTCCACACCATAGTTTTAGCATAGGAATAAATAACTAGAAAAGTCAAATGTTTGTCTAGTGTGCAAAACAATGCAATTTAGAATCTTGCGTGGTTTGAGAAGCTCTTTCACCTATTTTATCTACTATATACTGCATCTCACAGTTCTCATTAATTTTATTCAGTGAAGGAACTAGACCCTTTGCAGGGGCAACAGCTCTTTGAATCCTCTAGTTGGCCACTGTGTAAGTAAGGTTTACATTATTAGTCACCAGGCAGAAAGTTGAAAGATGGTCTGCAATAGCAGGGGAATGCCACTGGCATAGACTCCCCCATATGCATACTGCACCTTTAAAACACTCACTGAATAAAGAAACAAAGGAACTGTTTCAGACAAAGCAGACCATGGGTTCCTCATGTTCATTCTCTACCCACTAGGCAGCAAATTCAATGTTTGATTCCTCCTCACTAGGTACCAGACCTTAGTGCTTTTACCCCGAATGTTATTTGCCATAAGAATTTGGTCTAGTTGAGCCTTAAAAGAAAGGAATAATACGCTCTGACTGCACTGCCACCTCTGGTAACCCATTCTAGAAGCATACAGTGATGTCCAGCATCCAGGTTTCTCTTGTCACTTAGTATTGTTAGAGTAAAACAGCTGAGAATAGTTAAGCAGTCATTTTTCACTTGCCTGTCTTTTGGCAATTAGGAAGCTGAAGACTAGAGCACATAGTCTGAAGGGCTTATGAAAGCAAACATGTGAGCAGCACTGTTTCTGTACAATGTCACCTGGTGACTCTTTAACAACCCTGCATAAAATGGTGTATATTGTTAGCATTCAAAAGAGTGATACCAACTGACAACAAGAATTACAATTAATTGCAACTTGTGATGTCATGGCATCATCCTATGGATATTTTTAGTTATGATGGAACCTGATGATGTGCATTACTGTACCACCCATTGCATGTAATAGTGCTTCTTATTATTAGTATTCACCCTAATCCCCCTAAGGTGTATTGACTGCCCCCAATCTTGCTTTCTTGAATCATCTTGAATAGATTTTCCAGATTCACATTTGTCATCCCCTTCAGAATTTTGAATACCAAAATATCATTCCCTCCTCGCCTTTTCTTCTTTAATAAGAATATTCTCAGCCCCTCCAACCTTTCATCAGAGATCAGCCACTTCAGTCTCCTGAGCATTGTTGTTGCTCACTGCTGTATTTTCTTTAACTCTCTCTCTTTCTCTCTGCAGCCAGTATATCCATTCTGTACTGTGGCAACCATAAAATCACACATTACCCCAAATGTTATTTATTTAGCTTTTGTTGACTGGGTAAGTGCACTAGGCAAATCCTGCCTATTTTCAGGCATGACCCGGGGAAGGGGGATACAGATGAATGCCAACTGACCTTGAACCAGACTAAGCTGTTGGTGGTATTTTTAGTGAATGAGGGAAATTTGGCCAGGACACCGGGGAAATTCCCCTACTCTGATGGGTGGGGGACCCTTCCCATGAGGCATCTGACTCCACCTCAGTATGTCTCAACCGTTGGAGAGGACGGAGGTGGAGTGCTGGACTGCAGGACCAGAGCAAGATTGCAGAGATATCCCTACCAATCGCTAGCGTTTCAGAATGTACTGAAAATGACATACCTGTGAAGGAGATGTCTTCAGTGGAGAACATCGACACCCAGGAAGAACCAGATGGTGACCAAATTCTATACCAGAAGAGGAGAAAAAGGAAACGACCAGAGAATGGTCAAACAGCTTCTAAGAGTATAGTAAAAAGGAGCAGCGTTCATGCAATTACAGCCCCTATGGAAACAGATGCGACGACCAGTACACCGGTAGAGGACCTATTTCCTTTTTCGGCTCATCTTTCCACTTGGTCCCCTGAGCAAGCACTAGAGAAAGCAGGCTGGATTAGGACTCTGACTGCATGGATACCAGATCCTAATTTTCCCTTGCCTGGGAATGGATTGGTGAACCAGATGGACCGTTTGGATGCAGTGAGTGCAGCAGGAGAACACTTTTCAGTGACGGACCAAACTGCCGCATCACTTCCGCTGTTAGTTCCTGATTCTCAGCATGGAGATTTGCCAAACCGACGGAGGAATCAAATTTACATTTCAAACCCCTGCAGACATGGATATCAGCCATCGCTGAAACAGAACATTGAGCTACCACCACAGTCGGAAGGTCAGTACTTTCAAGCAGACATGAACGTTGTTACTGCTTTGCAGAACTCAGTTGTTGCTCCTTCTGCTGTTAAGCCTGCTAGTAAACCAGCCAGCAACGCTTCTTTTAAACAGTCAGAGGTCCCACTGAGGAAAAGATTTGTAGCCGTGATACATTACAAGGGGATATGGACCTTCCTCCAGACCGAACTTTGTAGGAAAGACTTTAATAATACAATCTTTAAGATTAAACCCTCAGATGTGTATGCTCTAATACACTCTTCAGGAGACTCTAATTTTGATGTTTCTTTCCGTACTGCTGCATTGCTAGATAAATTCTGGTCTGCTTACTATAATGCTCGTGCAGACCCTGTCTGGAAGCATTTTGTGATTATTCCCATTACTAGGCCACCGCAAAAGTCATTACTGTCCTTTTTAGGAATGAAGGAGTAAATGTTTTAGATATATTGTATTGGTTGAACAGTTGCACAGTTACTGGCACACCACATGCTTTAATTGATGTAAATGGTTTTTGGACGGGAGGGTGGAAATTTACTCTGCAACTTAAAATTAATGAGTTTGGTATTCAGCATCTGCCTAATTGTTTTTTCAGGTCGAGACCGTGGTATATTGTTTTACCCAGGGCAACCGAGATCATGCTATAGATGTGGCTCATTGTCCCATCTGAGCTCTGATTGTGATAAACTGAAATGTACTTCATGCGGTATGATAGGTCATACTGTGTTGGTTTGTACAGTTCCTCCCACTTGTAATTTATGCAGTGATACTTCACATGTATTTTCAGCCTGCCCATGGGCGGCACATAACACTGCAGGCTATGCAGAACATGATGCTTATATTGCTAAGTCCTCTGTTATAGGGACCTCCCCCCCCCCCAGGATTTACTACCACCTGTTAAAATAACGAAAACTTCCTTCTTTCACTACCTCCATTGTAAATGCCCTGTTTTGCCTGAACCTCCTGCAACTTCTGAATCTCCTAACCTTCCTGAACCCTCTGCATCCCTTATTTCCCATGACCCCACTGATATTTCTGGAATTATAGACCAATCCTCTGTAGAAGAATTAGTGGTGTTTCTAGTACTCCAAAGATGATGAAGAGCATGGAGAAACTTCTCCCCACCAGTGGCTCGGAGACTGCTCTGCCAAACAGGTAGACGCTGTATCCATCCCACTATCTAACCGTATGAACCCCTACAAAGTTGGGGTGAGGCCATGGAGGAAGAAGATGGAGATGTTGAGAATTTATCTCTTCCTATTCTTTCCATGTCGGCCTCCGAGATCATTACCTTTGACTGAAAGTTCTGGGGCTATTTCGAAAGAGAAGTCTCGCTAGAGTGAGAAAAGAAATGAGAGGGTTATTTATACGAGCTTTCTTTCCTTTTTCGTGGTTTTTCTCATGTCAGCCATACGCCTTGCAAGTTTGAATGTAAATAGTATTCGCTCCAACTATAAAACGAATGGCAACTTTTTCGGCACTACGTAGTCTGGTCTATGATGTTTATTTTTTACAAGATATTCGGTTGTATACCACAGAAGACATCACAATAGCTTCCAGGGAATGGGGTTTAGGACCGTCATATTGGTCATTAGGACAAGACCTCTGTTCTGGTGTTGGTTTTTGTTTTACTACTTCTAACTTCATTTTACAAAAGAGTGTGGATTTAGTACCGGGCAGAGTTTTTTTACTAGATCTTATATGGCAGGGGTTTCCTTATAGGCTCATAAATATTTATGCACCACAGCAGAAAGCAGTTAAGATTCAGCTTTTGCGCCACATTAAACCTTTTCTGTGCACAAATCGCATTATTCTATGGGGTGGAGATTTTAATACTAGTTTAGAAATCCCTTCCAGTAGGAAAACTTATTGTGACACCCATGCTTTACATAATCTTATTACAGAATTAAAATTAGTGGATGTCTTCGCCCAGTCCCCGAGGCCTACCTTTAGGAAAGGGACCTTGCACTCACGGATTGATTATTGGTTAGTTTACAAACCACTGGCATAGTCAAAGGTTTTACAATACCTATGGCAACTTCTGACCATCTTTTGATAGGAATACAAATCCAATTGGAAGATGCATTATCACAGGGCCCTGGGGTGGGAGAGTTAACTCATCTTTATTGTTACTTCCTGTTTTTATTCAAGGTTTTACAGAGTTAATCACGGACCGCATTACAGTAATTTCTATCTATGATTCCATTATTGATTGGTGGACTGATACTAAATTATATGTGATCTCATATTTTAAATCATATGCCGGTCCTTAGCTGATGAAAGACATCATACCTCCAAACGCCTACGAGCGAATTATTGACATTATTTACTGACTCTCATTTATATGGTTTGGATCATTCTGCCCGTATACAGAAGTCAAACCGCATTGGCTAAAGTACAGTATGATAGGCAAAAATCCATACTTTTCAACAAAAATTCAAAACGACTGGAACTCAGAGTCAATTTAACCCCCTTGGGGTCGATGCTGGGAAAGCTGGTGGTAAACAAATACATCAATTATTGGATGAACAAGGCCAAGTTGTCAAAGGACAAGAAGACCTTATGGCATATGTCACAAATTTATACAGCGTACATTTGACACCCCAGAGGTTGTTACCACAGATATGACAATGATATTACAAATATTAAATATGCCTACATTAACAACATCACAACAAGAAGGACTTATAAAGCCTTTCTCTGTGAAGAAGTGAAAGATGTTATTTTAGGTCTTCGGATAAGTAGCCCCTGGTTCTGATGGTTTGTCAGCAGAGATTTATAAGTTTTTATGGAGACTTATACCATGTCAGTTGGTAGCTGTCTTTAATGGTTTTTACAGGAGGATCGACTGACAGATCAGATGTCACGAAGAGGTTTAATGCTTTTTTATATAAAAAGGAGATAGACAGGATTTGAGGAATTGGAGGCCTATTACATTGTTAAATACAGACTACAAAATTTTCGCCAAGTTGTTAGGAATAGGATTTCTAAATATTTGCCTTCTCTGCTTTCCCCATTTCAGTATTGTTCAATCTCTGGTAGATCCATTCATGATGCCTTAATACTGATCAGAGAACTATTTTCTCAGAGTTGTCATGGTTCCTTAAAAGGATATTTATTTAATTTTGATCTGTCAAAAGCTTTTGATAGCATTTTCAGGAATTTATTTGGTTAACCCTTAAATGTTTTGGTTTTCCGCTAATTTTATAAATTGGATTATTTTATGTTATTCTTTGGCCTATGTTAAGTCAGATATTAATGGGAGACTAGGACCCCTTGTTATATAACGCAGAGGAGTGCGCAAGGATGCCCTCTGAGTCCTTTATTATTTGTGATAGCTTTGGACCCTATTATGCACTACTTCATCAATCTCCAAGATTTTCAGGTCTTTCAGGCATTCATTCTAAAATAATTTGTTATGCAGATGATCTTTGTGTTTTAGTACCTAACATTGCAGAAGGTCATTTGTTAACTGATGTATTACCAGTTTTTTTATCAGTTATTGGGTCCAGTTTGAATTTGCAGAAAAGTGTGTGTTTTGACTTAACCCTTTCTACTGATACGGTGGTTTCTATTCAAGGAATCAAGGTAGTAGATTCCCCACATAAGTTATTAGGAGTGTATTTTGGAGTTCCAGATGCAGCTAAATATAATTGGGAAATTGCTCTGAATACCGGTAGAGAAAAAGTTAGTAAATGGCATAGATGGTCTTTGGGGAAAAAGAAACGTATTTTTTTGATTAAAACTTGTTTATTACCCCTATTTTTGCATATAGCGCATATTTTTCCAATACCTAAATGTCATTTTGTACCTCTTTTGGCTCTCTTTTTTTCATGCTTCTGGGGAAGCCGCCTTAATCCTATTCAACGGAATGTTCTATTACAACCCTATCGAAAAGGAGGGTCTCTATGATTCATCCAGTTGTATTTTTTATACAATTTTTTCACAACCAACTTAAAACCATTGGTCCAAGACTCTATTCAAACTTGGCTTCCTTTCGTATATATGTCTATTAAAGATATTTTTCCTGAATGGAACAGTGGGAAATTTTACACAAAAAAAAAGGAAATATGTCCTGTCGATAGACTGGGAATGGTATTTGATATGCTAAAATATGGAACATTTCAATTCTTATGATTAAAAAATTGTCTCGGAAACAATTGTATTTAGAGATAGTAGAATCCCATTTTAATGTGAATGTATTTCCCAGTTTTACACCTGTAGAGCAACTACAGATTGGTAAACGCCTTATGGATCCCCGTATCCCAGTATCAATGTGGGATATTACACGGTTAAGTGCACATGGTAAAATCAATGTACGAGGGAACCAAAAACATAAACAGCTAGTGGATAGAAATTGTTTCTGGGAATCATGTGTGGAACTCACGGAAACAATGACTCATTTATATTTTTCGTGCCCTTTTATTTTTCATTTTTGGTTTTATGGAAACGCCATTTTGGGATAAGGTCTGGTGTCAATGGGATCAAAGAGCCTTATTCTTTGGTTTATTTCAGAATCCTGGTCCAGATGTAATTCCAGTACCTTGAATATTATAGCAGTTGTGATTCTATATTGGGTATGGCAGGTCAGATGTGGTTTTTTGTTTCAGCAGCGACGTTTCACTTCTGAAGACTTATTCAAAAGGATTCTACTGTATCTGGAATGCTTGAAAGAAGGAGAAAGGAAAATATTGAAGAGAAATATATGGGAACGATATTGGGACTTTTTTTGATTCACCTCTATTGTATTTAGTTTTCTTTCAGACCTGCTTATGTTTTCAGTTTTCATGATGTATGCATCTATGTAATTTTTTTTCCTTGATTATTGTATATTTGATTTTGCTTTTAATAAACATACCCCTACTCTTTTCGATAAGTGCCATGGGATCTTTAACATCCACCTGAACTACCACCAATCCAGGCAGATGGGACCTCGGTTTAACGTCTCATCCGAAAGACGGCACCTCAGAAGTGCAGCACCCCTCTCATGCTGCATTACAGTGTCAGTTCTGGGATATTAACCCAAGTGCCAGATGTGGGAACTGAACCCACGGCCCTCTGATCTCCTGGCCTCAGAGGCGAGTGTGCTACCTACTGAGCCACTGACACTGCTGACCTCACCATGCCTTGGAGACTGGCAGCATTACATTACTCACTTGATCTAGTATGCCCAGCATGTGGTTCATCCTTGCCACTGCTCCAGTATATTGCTGTATCAGTTTCAATTTACTATTTATTATGATTTCCAGATCCCTTTCTTGGTTTGCTGTCAACACCTGCCTACCATACAGGTAGTAATCATGGCCCCTCATTTCTGGTGTCCAGGTGGAGAATAGGGCAGTTTTCTATGTTGGATTTAATCTGCCACTTGGTAGCACAAATCTCCAGGATGTCCAAGACCCTCTGTAACATGTCCCCTCCTACTTGGAGTTAACCACCCTAATTAGTTTCATGTAATCCACAATCTTAATCACTCTGCTCTGATACCCATTCTCCAGGTTATCAGTGAAAAACTAAATATCCATGGCTTTCTTTAGTTGATCAGCCTGATGGCATGCCTGCAGCCATTGGCTTACTGTGCTGGGGAGGTAGGTTCTAACATAAGAGACAGTAGCAGGAATTGGGATGCACATATGTCAGCGTGTATAGCTGGGAATTAAAATAATCTAGTTAATTGATTGAAGAGCTCATCGCAGTGTCCTGATGTCATCAAAAAGCAAGTCATTTGTGCACATGTGATGCATGCAGGTGCCCAAGTAGGATTAAGGTAGTAGGCCAGGCCATGGTCCACAAATATATTTATGAGGCTGCTGTGTCCCAACCCTGCTGTTCACTCAAACAGAAGACAACCAGCAAATTCTGCTCTGCCGACAGATACCAATTAAAATGTAACAGTTATAACAGTGTTAGAGATGATCCATCTCACTGAATGTCTGGGGCCTGTGTGTATAATGCATGGTATCTATCCATAGGTTGCATGCATGTACTGCTGCTGTGTGAAGCAGTGCTCCTGCAGGGAGACAAAGGACATTTGTAATAAAGCAAAGTCAGAATGTTCCTTATTAATTTTCATAAACACTGTCAGGTGCTCAAGGGAGGGGATACCATTCACTAATCCTCCCCCTGCCCTCCTTCCCATCAACATTATCCCAATGCATGTCAGCCAGACAGTCTAAGGGGCCCAGTCTTCAAACTCAAATTCCTTCCATTGCCTGTAGTTTCACTTCTCAGTGATATAATATGATATCAGAGCACTGTGCTTTGGAAAAGTCACATTGTTTTGAAGATAGTTTCATACCTCTGTAATATGAATCATATAGTACTACTCCTCTTTCCACAAGGATCATTACTATGAGCTTTCTTTAGGCATCTATGCTTTCTTAGCAGAGCAGCTTATTCCTTAGTTGTTATGTACTACAAACCACCTGTACTTCAAAATTTCCTGGTCTAAACTGCTTTACTTTTCCAAGGTGTTAAACATAAATTCAGCCTGCTGTAATACTTGCATACAGATTGTGGGTAGAAAGAATGCATTTAGCTAATCCAGTTTTTTCTTTCTCTGCGACCTCAATGGCAATATCCTGTCAACCTTTTTTCCCTAAAGGTACAGTGCAGTCAAGCCAGGATGAAATGCAAAATCTGGCAGTATTTCTGCAGTGTTGCAGTATGCTGCAGGGAACTGTGCAGTTCAATGGCAATTAAACTCTTCTGTCAGGCAACATTTTGTGGCATTTTGTTTTCTGCAAGGTATTGTGTTGCATCCTGTCTTCTTGACTCCCTGTTTCGGATGTCTATTCTAAATGTCCACCACTCATTTGGTGAAGCATTTGAATAGATATTTCCCTTAAATCTTAAAATTCATCTTTCCTAGTCCTGATATCCAAGGTGTCTATTGTATATCCCGATCTCCATGTAGAAGTGTGTTAAATCTAAAATGCCCTTCTACATCTTTTACCTAACAGTCAATCAACTAAATAGAACTGGTTTAGGATATTTATTTGTCCTGGAATTTACTATCCCTTGTGTCAGTTCTCTGATTGGCCAGCAAACTTTCCTCATATGTACAGAATGTTGGAATGAAATGCCCCTAAGCATGCATCCTGTGATAGAATTTTTCCTTCTTCATCTACCCTAAAAAGTTGCATGTTCTGTGATATTCTTAATGTTTAAAAAAATGATGCGAGATGTAATGCTGTTGTTATTGACTATGCAACTGTAACTTAAGCAGTACTGTATGACAGGGAGTGTGTTGTTTTGTGATTTACACACACCTTGTGTGGCGTGTCAAGAGGCAGAGTTGAGTGACATTAATCACAAAAGAATTGTGTAAATACCACTACTTCTCACACCCTGAAGTGCATTATTGCAATTATAAAATGAATCTGTCATAAAAAAAAGTAGGTTCAAAGAAAGTAAATATTTGATCAGTAGGCTCTTTACCAGTTGTCTGTTGCAGGATTTATACACATCATGTGACCAGTTTTGACCAATGAGGTTACATGATTTTTGAGATCCATTTTATAATAACATATATTTACTGTATATGTCATGACTGTCTTGAGAAACCATTGTAAATAAGCTTCAGCTCAATTGGTTGTGTGCCATCTACAGCTGGGTGAAAGTTGCAAATTCCGCTTTTGCAGAACCTTAATGAAATTTTGTAAATTTCACAACATTTTCAGAACTTTCACCACTGAGATTAGAATCTTTCAAATGTGTTTGGTAGATTTTCACCCAGTTTTGTGAAATTTTCTGGCTGAACTGCGTAATAATACACATTAACTACAGAATGAAGGTTTTGAAGAATTTTATTCTGCAGTTTCATGGATTATTCTGCAATCCATGCAATTATTCTGCAGTTCAGTTATCAGTTCTGTGGAATTTTCTTCTGCAGTGTAATTCATTAAGCCACAATTCATATGTTCATTCTGAAGTTCAGTCAATCGCTGAGCTGTGAAATGAATGTATGCATTGCAGATTAATGAATTAAACAGTGATTCCTTCTGTGGAATATTTCTGTGGTTTAAAACTCTGTAGATTAGATATACCTATGGGAAGTAAAAAATTTGCATACCACCATTAAATGGCGATGAGTTCATAATAGGCCCTCAAGCCTCCAGAACTTGTAAACTCACTATGAAACTATGAAAACAATAATTCACTATTCATACATTTATTCTGCTGTTCCAAGCTGGAATTTCTGTGAAAGTTGCCAAAGTGCATTCTGAAATTTCACAAATGTGAAAGTCTGACTTTTGCCAACATGCCATGAACAGAAGCTTAATTTTGTGCAGTCCTAGTGCCATCTGTTGTCCTGTATTCAACAAAAGTCTTGAATCCTGATAACTAAGGTTTTACAGGGGATAACGGAGGTAGGATATAATGCTAAAAGCTTTCTGACAGTGATTTGCAGTGTATTCTTTGCAGGAAGTAATCAACTTTTCTCATTGTGGAGACAGACAGATGCCTTGCTTACCATTTCAGAGCAGGGAAAGGAAAGGATGGTGCCTTTCATTCACAATCATGCAGGCTGAGCACTTCACAGGTTAAGAAAAAAGGGCGGCAGTCATTAGGCGTGAACAGTGAGAAAGTAAAACTGAAGCAGGTTATGGGAAGTACCTGCCTCTATACCATACTTATTACCTGACATCCCTCTTACCATGACTGCTGAAAGACATTATTTAAAGACAGCAAGTATTCTATTTTAATCTGTTATTGACTAGACTTTTCTACAGCTACCCACTTTTTATTCCCACTTTTTATTTTTATTCCCAGGATTTATGAATACATGGGATAGACACATAGGAAGCTTAGAAGCAAGGTTGGGTGTAAGCCAGAGTCCAAGTAGGGTCTCCAGTGGCACTATAAGTAGAGAATTTAGGGCTCACTAGGTTGGTCAAATGGTCCTTATCTGCCAACAGCTTCTATGTTTCTATGTAGTACTGTGTACTGCACAGGCATCACATCTCTTTCTCCTAATTTTTTTTTTACTGTAGCCATTTTCTACATAACTAACTACATGTAAACATTTGCTTTCTTCTTACCCTCTCTTCCATCTAAAAGTATATTTTTCCCTACTGTATATGCCATTCAAACACCATGAAGTCTTGCTATATTATGACTATATGCAGTCAGCCACTGCAGCTGAACTGCCCCGGAGAGGAAAGAGTTAACTCCAGAGAGTCTGGAGTTCCACAGCACGAGGGCACTATACCAAAGCTCTATCTGGCCAGTTTCAAATGAAACTGTCAGATTCTTTACTCCGCTTCACTGAACAGTCGCTCCGGAGATCAGCTCCTTCACATCGGTTCATTTCGGTTCAAGTTGAGTATTTTCGGTTCATTTGAACCGCAAAAGTATTTATTTTACCGCATTTTGTTAAAAGCTCTATCTGGTAAACCGTAGTAGAAAATTTAAAGTCTGTGTGGAAATTCAATTATCGGTTCGGTTTTGAACCGATCGGTTTGCTTAATTTAACGCTTTTAAAGTGTGGTTGGGCTTTTAGAGTGCGGTTCCTGGTTCTTATCGGTTCTAAAAAACTTTCTTTTAAAATAGGTTTTTCAAATACCCGTGACACGGTTAGGAACCGATAAGGGTTATCTTACCTGGCACTGCCATCAAAGGCAAGTTTTGGTTAGGCTGGCATTATGTCTGAGAAACCAAAAGAAAAACCGGGCCATTGGGTTTCAACACTGTGATGTCTGTGGGAAGCCTTTCAAGGCTGACCCACACACCACTTGTGTTTATTGTCTGGGGCTGACCACCTCCTGTCAGACTGCCAGGTGTGTAAAATTTCCTGCAGCCACCCTGGAAAGCGATTGGGCCAGCTCAGAGAATGAGAGGCCAAGAAGTCCGCTGACCCAGATGGCCAGCCCGGTCCAGTCACCCACTGACCAGAGGGAGTGCCCTGACCAGGCGAGACTTCCTTGGGAAAGAAAGGCTGGTTCAGGGAACCAGTCTCAGTGAAAAGACAAAGAAATCAGTAGGTTTGGAGTCCAAAATTGTCTCTCCAACTGCTGCAGAAATAGCTAAAGCCATACAGATTGTCCAGTCACTGTCTCAGGGTCCTGCCGAACCATCTACAGTTGGTAAAAGGTTGGTTCGTTCAGTGCCAGTGGTTCAGGAGTATGATGTTGAGGAATTTTATGCACCACAGGAGAGGGAGGGCGAATTTGATCATTACATGTGTGGCTGGGAGGGTCTGGACGTGCCCATTGAACCGGACATTTCTCCAGACAGACCTTTAGAATTCTCCTATTCTGTCTGAGCCCTTTCATTTTATGTTTTACAAAAAGGTTGTAGAACCTCCAGCTTCCTTTAGAGGAAGCTGTGGATGAGCAAGAGAGCCTGATTATGTAGAAATGATGGATATACCAGAGTCTAGGAGGTTGTCTATTCCTTTGCATAAGTCATTTAGAAGCAAACAACAAAGATTTTAAAAATCCTCATTCTGTCCCTCCTGTAGATAAAAAATGGACAGAAGATATACCTTGTCAGGCTCTGATACAGACTTCTCACTGAGCAGTGTAGTCATGTAGGTGTGGTACAAGCTGCAGCCTGTGACAAGGCTAATTCCTCTGGCCTCACATCCTCCTGATAAGGATTCTAGGAAGATTGATGCCATGGCAAAAACAGTATATGGCAGCTTTTTGGGACTCAGGCAGGCAAATTATATGGCTTATGGCTAGATATCAGAAATCTAGGTGGGACACAGTATTGCAGTTAGCCAAGCAGGCCCATGGCCAGCTGGCTAGTGAGTTGGAACAGGTGGCTGCTGATGGCATTGAAGCCTCTAAAGTTCAATTTCATACTGCTGTTGATGTTAATGATGTTTCCTCTAGGGTCATGGCCACTTCTGTAGCTTTCCGTAGGTTGGCATGGCTCAGATGCACTAATCTGTCCCAAGATACTCAGTCAAAGGCTATGGATTTTCCTGTTGTGGGTAATTCTCTGTTTGGGGAACAAACAGAAAACTATATGAAAAAGATGGATGAATACAGAACTACCTACAAAAGTGCCCAGGCTAAGGAGAGGCATGCCACTCCACAGAGGCACGCTCCCAGAGGTAGGGGCAGGCCTTTTTACCAATTTCAGGCCTCCTCTGCATTTGCACAGAGGGGTTTCTTTAGAGGCAGAGGTAGACGGGGCACAAGTAAACTGTCTCCTCCCCTCAGCCTAAGGCTACTGCCAAGCAGGCACCCTGATGGGGTGCCCAGGGCCGATTCTCCTGTACCAGTGGGGGCAGGTTGGTTTATTTCAGCCAGAACTGGGTGTCCCTAACTCGGACAGGTGGGTTCTGGAGGTATTAGGCCAGGGTCTGGTTCTCAGCTTCAAACAGTTTCCAAGATGAGAGCCAGACATTTTCCACCTGCAAACTTTAGAAGCCCTTGCTTTGGAAGCAGAGGTTTTTCTTTTGGACTGCAAAGCAGTAGAAAGGGTCCCTCCTTGCCATCAGGGCAAGGGGCTGTACTCAAGATACTTTCTTACCCCAAAAGACAGGAGAATGGCGGCCCATTTTAGATTTAAGGTACCTGAACAAGCATCTTTTGAAACCAAAGTTCAAAATGTTAACTCTGGATAATGATTTTGCTCTCCTGAGGCCAGGGGACTGTTAGCTTCCTGGACCTCAAGGATGCCTATTTTCATGTTCTGATCAGGCCTTCTCACCGAAGTACCTCAGGTTCGAACTACCCTCAGGCCACTACCAGTTCAGGACAATGCCCTTCGCCTTACCTCTGCACCAAGGGTATTCACGAAATGTCTAGCTGTGGTAGTGGCTCATTTAAGAAGGCAAGGATTGCTGTGTTTCCTACCTGGACGACTGGCTCATAGTGGGTCAGTCCCCAGATCAGGTAAAATTCCACTTGCAAGTCACCCAGCAGCTTCTCACTTCCCCGGATTCCTGCTGAATTTACCAAAGTCAGTTCTCGAACCAGTTCAGGTACTAACTTTCATAGGTGCAGAATTGAACACAAAGTTAGCCAGGGCATTTCTCCCCGGAAAGGGTAGACAGACTCATTGCCCTGGCATCCTCCTTTACCTCTGCGGGTCTCTCAACCAGCAAGGCATTTTCTGCAACTCCTAGGGCACATGGCTGCTTCCACAGCTGTAGTGCAAGGAGCAAGATTCCAGATGAGGGACATTCAGTTCCATTTGAGGGCCTATTGGTCTCAAAGGAGGGACTCCTTTCCAAATTGGTTCCAGTGACCCAAACCCTGATCCTGGCCTTACACTGGTGGCAGGATCAAAGCAATCTAAAACAAGGGGTTCCTTTCATTCCGGTTTCCCACTCCCTCACCCTCACCACGGATGCTTCCCTGTTAGGGTGGGGAGCTCACTTGTGCGACCTGTCCACTCAGGGAGAGTGGTCTCCCCAGGAATCTCTGCTCCACATCAATCTTTTGGAACTCAGAGCTGTCCTTTTAGCTCTTCAGGCATTTTCAGCTTCTGTCCAGAACAAAGTAGTTCAAGTCAGGACAGACAACACCACAACAATGTGGTACATCAACAAGCAAGGGGGCACTCGGTCATCAGCCTTACGCACCGAAGCAATGAAGTTGTGGTCTCTGGCTTACTCCCTGAACACCTCCCTGATAGCAGTTCACCTTCCAAGGAAGGACAATGTCCTGGCAGATGCCCTCAGCAGGATTTCTCAGGGCCATCATGAATGGGCTCTGAATCCTCAGGTGCTGGGGTCAGTCTTGCCAGATGGGGCACCCTCAGATAGATCTTTTCGCAGCCCCAGACAACCACCAACTTCCTCTGTTTTGTTGCAGGCCTCCAGTGCTGGGATCAGTCCCCTGGATGCCTTTCAGTTGGATTGGAAAGGAAGTTCCTGTATGCCTTCCCCCTTTCCCCTTCTTTTCAGGGTACTAGTAAAATCAGATCTCAGCCCTGCAAGGTGATTCTGATTGCTCCAGATTGGGCCAGACAGCCCTGGTACCCACTGCTGCTGTCCTTGACAGTCCACCCTGCCCTGAGCTTGCCCAGAGTCCACGACTTACTGGCCTGTGCACAGGGGAGAGTGGTATCCGGACCTCAATCTCCATCTCAAGGCATGGCTCTTGAGGAGTTAGAATTTGTTGACTTACACCTTTCTCAAGGTGTTTTGGATATTTTAAATGCTTCAAGGAAGCCTTCCACTAGGGCCACTTACAATTCTAAGTGGAAAAGGTTTCCCATCTGGTGCTCTGAGAAGCAGATTATCCCAGAATCTGCTGATCTGCCCATTTTACTGGACTATTTGGTCCATTTAAATTCCTTAGGCTTTAGGCCAGCTACCTTAAAGGTTCATCTGGCAGCTGTCTCTGCTTTTCTGTCAGCAGGGAAGCCTGCTTCCTTTTCTTCTCACCCTGTGCTTTCCAAGTTTTTTAAAGGGTTACTTCACACCAACCTCCTTGAGAACCAGCTCTCACTTGGGACCTGAATGTTTGCATTGCTCAGTTAATGCAGCCCCTTTGAGCCTCTGTCCTCAGCAGAGCTCAAGTTTCTGACTTGGAAGACTGTTTTCCTAGTGGCTATCACTTCTGCCAGACGCATAAGTGAACTACAGGCCCTGTCAGTGGAAGAAGATTTTATCTCTTTCCACAGAGATAAGGTAGTCCTCAGGACTAACAGAAAGTTTTGCTTAAAGTGGTTTCAGATTTCCACCTGAACCAATCCATCTCTCTTCCAGTATTTTCACTGAGCATTCTTCCTCAGGTGAGAGGAGTCTGCACAGCTTGGACGTCAAAAGAGTCTTAAGCTACTATTTGGAATGCACCAAGGGTCACAGGTTCGAATCCCTCCAACTCTTCCTTACCTATGGCGAGGTTGGCAAAGGGAAACCTGCCACTAAGAGGACAATTGCAAGGTGGATTGTCTCTTGTATCCAATTTTGTTATCAAAAACTAGGTAGAGAACCCCCCTCAGGACTTAGGGCTCACTCCACCAGGGGTACAGCTACATCTCTAGCGGCTGCTAGAGATATTCCCATTCTGGAAATCTGTCAAGCTGCTACTTGGAAAACAGTTCACACTTTTACCAAGCATTATTCCCTGGATATTCAGTCCAGGAGAGATGCTCATTTTGGCACAGCTGTGCTTCAGAGCCTATTTCCTAAGTAGGTTCTGACCTCCTCCATGGAGGTACTGCTGTGTGTATCTGTATATAGTCATAATATAGCAAGACTTCATGGTGTTTGAAGAAAAATTACTCACCTTAGTAATTGCTTTTCTTCTCATGGAGTCTTACATATTATGACCACCATCCTCTCCTGCCCTCTCAGAACTTCTACTTGGGTAGGGGTGGCAAATTAATGCAAGCACTGTGTCATGCTATTTTAGTTCTTCCTTCACCCCTTTATTTAGGGTTAGGAATTAGGTATTTCTGTTTTAAGTATTGGTTGGCCCCTTCCTGGACTTGAGTCTTGGGGAAGGGGGTCTAATAGTGCTTGTTAGGAGAAACTAATAATACTATTATTCATTGTTATTATTATTATTTCTGTTTATATTGTTGTTTATATTGTTGTTATTCCTACTAGTAGGTAGCCACTTGGCTAGTGTAGAGCTTTCCACACAGACTTGTTGCTTAGTGTTAGTTTTCAGAAGATCTGACAGTTTCATTTGAAACTGGCCAGATAGAGCTTTGCTATAGCGCCCTCATGCTGTGGAACTCCAGACTCTCTGGAGTTAACTCTTTCCTCTCCGGGGCAGTTCAGCTGCAGTGGCTGACTGCATATAGTCATAATATAGCAAGACTCCATGAGAAGAAAAGCAATTACTAAGGTGAGTAATTTTTTCTCCCTGAACAAGGATTCATGGTAACAACTTAATTTACAATGTAATATTCTCCTTTGCATGCATTCAAGATAACCACTTATTTCCATTTAGAGCCCACACGGTGATGTAGTGTGCCATTGTTCTGTTTGGAGATTTAGTGTGCAACATGCACTAGTACTATAAAATACATGCTATAAACTTTACAAATTTGAATTCCTGTTTTGATTAAAAATGGCCTGTTTAGATTTAATGGGGGATGACAGCATCCCTTTTCAAGTAAACCATAGCAAATGCACAACTTTTTTCATTTGAAAAGTCTTTGCATGTTGGCTTCCTTAATCTGCCCGTATGATAGCATTACATGTTTATTAAATGCCCAGCAACATTCCATACTGAACCGAACTGTAAAATTCCAATTCATTTCTATTTTTTTAGAAATATGATACTTAAACCTCAAAACACAACCTTTACTAATTTTTCAGTGATAGACTTACCTCATTAAAAACATTATTCTACCACTGAAATGAATAAAGGATGTGCTATGAATTTTAAGTATCATACTTAAAAAAAGGGCAAGTCCAACTTAATTCAAAATAAATCTTCCAGTCACCACCCTCAAATAAGAAACAAGCACACCAAATAAAAAGACAATTGTTTGCAGAACTCACTTTATGAAGTATTTACAGAAAATGTAATTTAATATTGATTAGGACATCGTATTGTGGTGATGGAAAGGGCTTACAGTCATTCTTGTCTTCTTCTCCTCCTGCTGACTAGCAGGGATAATACCTAATTTGAGCATGGACATACACATCTGAACTTATTGGCGGGAATGCTACAACTGCAAAAGCTGTATAACTCTCAGACCCATTTTCCCTCAGAAATCTGTCTAGTCCTGCACTGAAAGCTGAACAGTGCAAGCTTCTTCAACCTCACTAAGTAGGCTATGCCATATGGTAACAATCTGCTGTGTGGTGGATTGCTTTCTAACATTTTCCTTTATCCTGCCTCCCTTTTCAGAAGCATGTTCTCTAGTTCTGCCTGCACTTACCAAATGGTCAAACATCTGCAGGGTGTCCAAGAACTATCACTCTTCTTGGGGGTAATAAACAACATGAGGCACAGCAGCTCTTATTAATAAGGAAACAAAAAAATTGTAGTGTCTTATTGTGATCATTAAATAAAAATTAAAAATGTGTTTAAGATTGCCTTTTAAATAAAAAAAAATGAATTGCCAATACCACCAGCTGGAGTTCTACAAGAGGGTTAAGTAAAGGAGCTCTAAACCTACACCTAGTGTTAATTTTGCATGTTCATTTACCACAGGTCATCTCAATGTCTGTAGCTGCTGGGGGTTTGAAAAGTCTGAGTGGTTTATTTTACTGTTAACAGTAGCTCCCTGTAACTACTATATCCTGGTTGTCTCCATTTGTTGATGGATGAAATCTTCTTAGTTCTTGAAAAGTACAGTAGCATATGAAAAAATTATGTCACTTAGCCCATTAGTGTTTGCCATAGAGATGCTATATACTGTATAACAACTAGAGAGGATATCACTTGGAATACTAGGGTCTTTCATGCTGTCATATGTAAAATAAGTGGCATATACTAGCTCTTGTGGGGATAACATGCAAATGAGTGAAGGGGTCACGTGATGGACCATCTAGTTTTTATACATATGATCTCTATGATCTTTACAGCATGTCTGCTAACACAGAATAACTTAGCATTCAGAAGCAAAGGTGCAAAATTCCTTGAGTACCTCCAGTTAGCTTTGAAGCTTTCTTAAGAGTAGTAGAGCAGGATACAGTACATTCTTGTAATTGTTTTCACTGTGATTTACTTACTGAAATAGAGACAGCAGTGGACCCACAAGCAGTTTAATGAGACACTCAGCTATGCAACTAAGCAAAAGAGACAAACCCACTTCAAACATCAAGAATCAAATACAATTTCAAGAAATGGCAAAAAACATAAACTATTAGTGAGCATACTGGTAATGAACAGAAGTAAGTGAAGAAAAAGATAGAATTTACTACTAAGCTTTTTATAATGTCATAATTCACAGAGATGCGTGCTAGGGTGAGCCTATGTCACAGTCTCATGAGATTTGGTGCATCCTTAGAAACAGAGAAAGAGAGGAGGAGCAGCAGCAGCAGAAACCATGAAAAAAATAGAAATCCTCACATAGTAAATGGAGGTATTCATTTTCAAAGTAAGGAAACAGAACACTACTAACACGTCAGGCATAGATAGTCTCAACTAGGGAGACTGGAAAAACATCTCTTTTAATGTTTTGACTTTAGGGCTCCTATAAGCAATCATTGACAACAGAGTACTGCATATAATAAGACAGCATCACATTATGAGGCATGAAGAACCCCCAAGTGTCTGCAACAGCCAAGAAGTTCCTTTCTTCAGGTACCTAAGCAAGAAGAGGAAAACAAAAAGAGGGACAGTAAGGATAAGAAGGACAACTGAGGGGAACTGCACAGAACAGGATCAGGAACCTGAACAGTAACTTCTGCTCAGTCTTTGCAGTAGAAGAGGAGGACTACCAGGGAGCATTAGGAAAAATGGGGTGGGGTAGACATGAGTGCATTCTCATAGGAAAGAGTTCTGAAGCCACTTTCAGATCTGACAGTGGACAAAGCCGTGTGACTGGATGGGATAGACTCAAGGTACAAAGGAACTCAGGGAGGTCTTGCTGCACCACTGATGACCTTATTCAACAGGTCACTGGAAACAGGCATGGTTCTAGAGGACTGGAGGAGTGCAGATGTGGTCCCACTCCATATGACTGTCAACAGGAAGGAGGCAAATAACTATAGGTAGGTTAGTCTCACATTCATGGTGGAAAAAAAAAATGGAAACCCTGTTAAAGAAGAGGTTAGTATAGTATTTTGTATCATATAGGCTACAATACCAATGGCAGCATGGATTCATCAGGGCTAGGTCATGCCAGATGAATCTGATTGATTTCTTCAACTGGGTGACCAGGGAAATAGATCAGGCAAGGGCAGCAGATATGACCTATTTGGATTTCAGTAAGGCCTTTGACATTGTGCCATACAGGAAACTGATAAATAAAGTGAGCAGTCTAGGGGTAGGATCTAGAGTTGTAAACTGGGTAAGTAACTGGTTAATGGAAAAGTGACAGAGAGAAGTGGTTAACAGAACTCAAGCTAAGGAGAGGAGATTGACCAGCAGATGCTGCAGGGCTTAGTGCTGGGATCAGTCTTCTTCAGTGTCGCCATGAGTGACGTTGTAGAAGGACTAGAAAGGATCATATGCATTTTTGCAGGTGGCACTTAAATCTGTAACAGAGTGTATACTCAGGAGGGGGTGGAGAGGGACCTTGGGAAATTCAAGGAGTGGTCAAGGGAATGGCAGCTGGGGTTCAATGCCAAAAAGTGCAAAATCATCCACCTAGGCTACTGAAACCCAAGCGAAGAGTATAGGATGTTGGGGTACTGACAGTCACTATGCAGGAAAGGAACCATGTAGTAATTATATTTCATGACCTCAAAGTATTGGGCAGTGTGATAAAGCATTGGGTAGGAACAGTGGTAGCTGCAATGCACAGGAAGAGTTATCACCAGCAGGAGTAGGGAAGTGGTGTGACCACTGTATTGGTCACTTTTGGGACCCCACTTGAATCCCATTTGCAATATTGTGTCCAGTTCTGGAGGTTGCACCTCAGTAAGGACATTGACTGCATGGATGCAGTCCAGAGGAGAGCAACTATAAGGGTGCAGGGGCTGCATCAAAAGCCCTACAAGGAGAGACTGAGAGACTAAAGAATCTCAACATGTACACCCTAGAAGAGAGGAGAATGAAGCGTGATATGATAGAGACCCAGAAGTACTTCAAGGAGGTGAACAAGACATTGGGGGGGTCTGTTTCAAATGACAAAAACACAGTGGGCTGGATATTCAAACTGCATCATTCTGAGGCGCAAGCCCTTGCGCTGCACAAAATAGTTACGCAGGGGTGTGGCCGGGGTGATATTCAAAGGAGTTGCGCTATTGAGCAGCTCCTTGAATATCACCCCAGCTACAAGCCACTGTGCATGGCACAGTGGAACTTGCTCCACCGCAAGTTGTCAGAGTGGAGCATTCAACTTCGCGGTGGCGCGTACCATTGCGCCAAAATCCCGATATTCAAGGGTGACATGCAAATGGGGCCATAATTCATGCAAGGCAGGGAGGCCATTTGCATCTGATTATGGCCCCATTTGCATGCCGTGCATGTATGGTCGCTGATCCCCGAGTTTGCGCCTGGCACCCTGCCAGGCAGCAGCTGTCGGGGACTGGCGCTCCTGCAGCCGATCGCGGGCTGCATTGGTACGACCTCTCAATACATCCCTGGTGGTCAGTGGACAGAGAAGCCTGATTACGGGCTGAATCACTTTAAATACAACCCTCTCCTCCTGAACATAGCCTGGTGGTCAGTGGACCGAAACTCCCGTTCACGGGATGTAAGCAATAACCCTTAAACACAGGCCTGGTGGTCCAGTGGACCGAAACTTCCATTCACGGGATGTATGCAGTGTTCTCTCAACATATTTCGGTGCTCTGGTGTTTTCACTCATTTCATGAGCCCCACCACCTCGCTTCCCGGCAGCTGGTGGAGCGGCATTCATTTACCTGCCACTTCCCCCTCGGCCGACTGACTGCTCGGGTAGGGTTGACGCCATGATGTAGTAGCAAGAGCCATCGGGCTTGTAGCTCCATATCAGAAGAAGATAGTCCAGTTTTGTGAATGATCTATTCACAAACTGGACTGTCTTATGGTATGGGCTGCATGCCCATTGGCCTCTAGCCTGCACCAATGGGTATACAGCTCTACTGGGCAGTCAGTCGGCGGGTGGCAGGGTGGCAGGCAGGTGGGATGCTGCCTCGCCGGCTGCCGGGGGTGGGGTGGTGGGGCCATGGGTGGGTGGGGTGGGGACACTAGGCACCAGGGATGTGTTGGGAGAATATTTACTGCATATATCCCACGATCGGAGTTTCGTCCACTGACCACCAGGGCTATGTTCGGGCGGGTTATTGCTTACATCCCGCTGAACGGGAGTTTCGGGTCCACTGGACCACCAGGGCTATGTTCGAGGAGAGGGGTTGTATTTTAAAGTGATACAACACGCGATTTAGGGTTCTTGGTCCAATGGACCATGAAGGGATGTATTGGGGGGTTGTTTTGAACTAATGCAGCTCCGAGTCGGGCTGGTGGGGGAACATTTCTGCTGTTGCCTGCATTGGGCCAGTGGGGTGGTGGTGGGGATTTTCACCTTTTGCCCACGATCGGGCTGCAGGGGCACAGGGAGTGGGGTTAGGTGCAGCCACAGGTGGCAGCTGCTGTGTTGCGCCCCACAATGCAGCAGCTCACCTGTGGGTGGCCCTTGACTTGAGCCTTTTTTTTTTGGCTCAAAGCTGTGCAGGTGCAGGTTGGGGGTTGCGCCTGCACAACTCTGCACAGCCTGGCTGAATATCGGGCTGTGCAGTTTATGCATGGTTCCTCCCCCTCCAGTTCAGCATGCATTCATTTTCATTGCACTGTTGCTCAGCATGTTTTCTGTGGCGCAACTGCCTCCTGCTGAATTTCGCAGAATGGAGCAAGTTTGGACTTGTGCAGGTGCAACCCTATTGTGCATGGCGCAACCCTTTTGAATATCTGGCTCAGTGATCAGAGGGCATGCTTTGAAGCTGAAGGGAGGAGATCAGAATAGATGTGAGGAAGTACTTCTTCATTGAAAGAGTAGCAGATACCTAGTACAGACTGCCAGCTGAAGTGATGGAAACAAAAACAGTGACAGGCTTCAATCATATATGGGACAGACATGGGAAAACATTAATAAATAGCCTGGGAGGAGGCAGGGTCACAGGAGACCTTCTAGGGTCTATGGAGACAGACTAGGCATGAACCTTCTGGAAAGGCTGAATGGGCCAAGTTTTCCTTTTCTGCTATCAACTTCTATCTCTATGCTATCCCATTATATACCACACGCTGGAGTTTATTACTGAGATTATAAAATGTGTTTATAATCAATTTTGAACCATGATAATATACTGAGATATGAACACAGGTCAAAGACTGCTTCAGTCAATCGGCTTCTAGGATTTCACATATCCATTTTATTTGTGGTTAATCTTTTTTTTAATTTTAAAAGGTTTATACACAACTAATAAACATACATTATAATGTTAACATAAATTCATAATTACAAGAAAATAACTACAGTCTAGCTAGCGCTAAAATGCATGATACAAAGTAATGCATGGGCTGGAGAGTACTGTATGGGTGCTGTATTACAGCTGTAATGGCAACCCGATCACTGTTACTGAGCCATGGGATCAGTTGGGAACTTACTGGACAGGAGTCAATTTGATAACTACCTGGCATGAGGAGGTTCTGGACCTTCCACATTCCTGCCTAAAGCCAGGTTGACCAAGATAGTGTTTTGTTTTCTACCTGTATAAGAGGTTATGCCACAAAGGATACAGTGTCAAGGTACGTATGGGGGATCTGAATAGAGTACAGGGGGTTTCCATGCTTGTACAGAGCCTCTGACGTTTGGTGGAAGTTAAGTCTTCGGAGATTTTTTAATGCTATAACATTACCTTGTGGAGTGTTCCCCTGGTTAAAGTCATCACCATCCATATCCACTAGGGAGCTGGGGGGGGGGTAGACAAACAATGTAGTGTTTCAGCACCCAGATATTCCATACAGTAAGCTAAAAACCAGGGAATCCCTCAGACATCCAATCTCCAGTGAGTGCATACTGTCATTTTGCTGAATCTGGGGTCTTGCCATCCTTTAAGTAGTCACCTATTAAGTTGTCTGTTTGGAGCCCAACTGGGATGTGAGAGACATGGTAAGAGTTTTGAGGTGGAGGCCACCATGAACACCACTATTTTACCTGCTAATGATAGAAACATAGAAACATAGAAGTTGTCCGCAGATAAGGACCTCTTGGCCCACCTAGTTTTCCCTATATTCCCTACCTACCTACTGTGCCACTGCAAACTCTACTGGATCTCTGGTCTTCCCCCTTGCTTTACTTCTAAGGTCCCCTGTGTCTATCCCATGCATGCTTGAATCCTGTTACCATTTTAGCACCTGCCACCTCTGCTGGGTGGCTGTTCCAGGTGTCCACCACTCTCTCCATGAAGAAGTATTTCCGCACATCTCCTCTGAGCCTCCCCCTCATAGCATGACACCTTGTCCTGGAGCATCTTTGTCTTTGGAAAATGCTACCTTCCTGTACCTTGTTAGTACCTGTGAGGTATTTGAACATTTTATCATATCCCCCCCCCCCAGCCGTGTTCCTCCTTTCCTCTAGAGAGTACATGTTTAGTTCATTGAGTCTTTCCTCCTAGGGTTTTTGATGCAGGCCCTGCACCATTTTGGTAGCCTTCCTTTGTACTGCCTCCATCCTATTTATGTCCTTCCAGAGGTGGAGCCTCCAGAACTGGACACAGTACTTGAGATGGGGGTCTTACCAGTGATCTATGATCTATACAGGGATAATACTACCTCTCTCTCTCTGCTGGTGATCCCCCCACCCGCACCACAGCATCCTGCTAGCCTTCCTCACTGCTTTATCACACTGCTCGTATACCTTCAGGTCTTCAGCAATGATTATTCCTTGGTCTCTTTCCTGTTTAGTGGTTGCTAATATCTTCCTGCTCAAGCGATATATAGCTCCTGAGATAATGTGCCCAAAATGCATGATTTTACATGTTTTTGCATTGAAACCCAGCTGCCATTCCCTTGACTATTCTCTGAGCTTTTTCAGATCATCCCTCATTCTTTACCCTTCCCCAGTTTGTCCACCCTGTTGCGAATTTTTGTGTCATCTGTGAACAAGCATAATTTCCCTTCCAGCCCTTCTGCAATGTTGCTAATAAAGACATTGAAGACAACTGGGCCTAGAACTGACCACTGTGGCACCTCGCTGGTCACCTTGCTTTATTCAGAGTAGACCTCATTTACCAACACTCTCTTACTCATATTCCTTAGCCAACTTCTTACCCATTTTACTTCCTTTGGACCCACTCCCAGGTTGCTCAGCTTGCTCACCAGTCTTCTATGTGGAATGGTGTCAAAGGCCTTACTGAACTCCAGGTAGGGCACATCAACTGCTCCTCCCTTATTCACTTCCCTGGTCACCCAGTCAAAGAACTCAATCAGGTTTGTTAGCAAAATCCCCCCCCCCATGAAACCATATTGCCTTGGATCCTGTAATCCACAGGTCAGAATGTATTCCACAATCCTCTCCTTCAGTAGTGATTCCATTACTTTACCCAGAACTAAAGTCAGGCTGACAGGTTTGTAATTTCCTGCCTTCTTCCTATTTCCACTTTTGTGTAATGGGATCAGATCTGCTTCCTCCATTTCCCTGGAACCTCCCCTGTTTCTAGTGATAGGTTGAACAGAGCTGTCAGAGGTACATCCAGCACCTCCTTGAGCTCCCTTAGTATCCTAGGGTGCATCCCGTGTGGTCCCATTGCCTTGTCTACTTTTTGTGGTTAGACCTTTTATTGAAAATGTTCAGACAACATACACAACACATCAACCAAATAATATGGAACAGAGATCATAAATAGTGGTCAAACATCTAGTTACATCTACAGTGGAATCCCCCAGGATGAAACCTAGTTCTGCAGCATTTTGCAGCACTCTGCAGAATGCTGCAGCAGACCCACTGAATAAAGCAATGTAATTTCAATAGCAATGAGTCCCTTTAGTCATGCAGGAAAATATGACACTGCCAGGATGAAGTGAATGCCACAGTTTCCTCCAAGACAAAAGGGACTAATTGTCATTGAAATGACATTGCTTTATTCAGTAGGTCTGCTGCAGCATACATCAGAGTGCTTTAAAAGTGTGTTTCATTCTGGAAGATACCACTGTATATCATAGTGCACCTGTATTTAATGAAATAGCAAGAGAATGAGAACACTGTACATTGCAAATTAAACCTTACTGAACAAGCTAAAGAATATACATAACACATGTGACTTAGCTATTTATAAGTACAGTCAAGGCAGGTAATACTGACCTGGTAACCCAAGAACGTAAGAAAATAAAACAGTTACTTGTACAGTATACATAAACATGGGTAATTATCAAACAATAAAAAAACACAGAAAACAGCAGTCAGGTTGAAGATTTGCAAAATTAATGGCACCTAAAAAAATCAGGTAGAAGGGGTCATACCTCAGGGCTGTCAGATTGGGGGCACCAAACGACTACTGTGTTATCATTTGGAATATAAGAAAGGAGACCATCACCTATAGAAGTCATCCAGGGTGTAGGTAGCAAAGCTGTACAATCTCTTGAAAGTGGCTAGCTGTCCAACTGCTAGCAGCCACTCTGAAATGGAAGATAATTTGTCCAATCTGACTGTGGCAGTAACCATAGCTATAATCCATAGAGGACCAGGACTGAGTTTGGATGTAGCAGGAGGGGCATAGTCCAAAAGCAGAAGAGGTGCATCTACCAGTGTCAAATTCCCCAGTACTATACAGCTCTTGCTCCCATTTGTGTTTGGCCTATAAGAAAGGGTCAGGAAAACTATCCCTTAAGGTCTGGTAAACATAACTGGCCCTGTCTTTGGTAATATTACACCATTTGTTCAGAGAGGGTGAGATGCGAACTAGAGGACTGGGGATGGTCTCTTTATGGAGCTTCTGAAATATGTCCCTGATCTGCAAGTAACACCAGAAATCTCTCTGAGGGATGTGATATCTCTGCCGAAGTGAGGTAAATGAGTCCATAGTAGAAGAACCAGGCAACAGGATATCCCAATCTAATCAGATACCCTGAGAGTTCCAAAGTTTCCAATGCAGAATGTCCCCACCTATTTTGAGTAAAGGGATGTGCCAAAGTGTGATGTGTAGCCATGGATTTGGGAGTTATCCCAAACCTTTATGGGGCATCACCCAATAAGATACAGGAATAAGAATAGAAGGAGAAAATTTTCTCCATAATTTGGAATTTAGAGTAAAGGAGGATGGCATGGGATAGGTTCCCCATAAGGCTAGCCCTGAGGCAAAAACCACCTGGTAGTTTGAGCAGTGATGAATGCTCAGCAGTATCCTGAAACCAGGGCACTCTCCACCTTCTCAGTGACCAATGCTGATGAAGTTTTAACTGATTGTATTGGGGGGGTAGGTGCCATCACAAAGAAACTGGCCAATAAGTGTATCAATTTTGTGGAACCATTTGGTGAGAATTTGAATTGGGAGGTGGGCTAGAACATGGAGTAATTTAGGGGCAATAATTAGATTTAGTAGTCAAGAAAAAATGTCCCAAAGCTGGGTGTGCTAAGGGAGAAATTTCCAAGTCACAGTACAAAAACCAAAGCTCCATCTGACATCAATACAACAAAACAACAGACCACAGTAAGTCAAATTACCAGAAGAGGACACACCAGTGGGATCCCACAGACCCCCAACCAGTTTCACTACAGTGTCATCAGGGAGTAACTGTCAAAATGCATCACAGTATTTGTAAATTCACTTCTTAAAGTCAGATACACCAATTAGGGCCAACAGGTAATAGTGTGCAAAATACAGATACAGTATAAACAATTTAAAATCCCATATAATCAGCAGTGTAGAACAAAAATACAAGCATTGTAATACATTTGTTCAATCTAAACATAATCATTCTATATTTCAATAACCCTGCAAGCAGATATTCCTTATTTTAATATAATACAACTTATGATACAATAATGTCCTAAATGGACATGAACCTCATAATATAAGATAATGAATATGAGAAAATAAAACATTTTAAAAAGCAGTATGAGAATTTCACTTTTTGAGGAAGGCAGCCAGTTCTGTGCGGTTGTTGATACCTGGTGAATTCATTGCACCAAACGTGAAAATCCAATATGTTTCTGTTGTTTAGGAATGTCTCAAAATTGCCACCTTTTAGACTATTTTAATCCTTTCTATGCCCTTGAACACAAATAGATGTTGCCCGGAAGTGCAGTTTAAATGACAATGAAGTACATTATGTTCATCACCAGTTCTGATCAAACTAAGGTGCTCCCACACCCGTAATCTGAAAGACCTCTTTGTCTTACCTACATAAAATGGATTAGACAAGCAGATTGCCAGACAGACTACCCCAGAAGTACTACAATTAATAAATTATGTGATCTTATATAGTTTCTTACTGTTAGCTGTTTTGAAGGTTTTACATTTTTCAATCACATTACAACAGAAACATTGTCCACATTTAACACAGCCCACTGGTGCCTCTGGTAGCCACTGGAAAGGTGTTTTGCTGATTGGTAAATAACTATTAACCAAAAAGTCCACCCAAACTTGGCCCCCTCCTGTAAGTTATGCAACATGGTTCATTAGCCAGTTCAGAAAGTGTTGGTTCCCTACTCAGAATGCATCAGTCTGTTGCTAAGCATTCATGAATAATATTACTTCCCACACCATATTGCATAACAAACATTGACTTTTTGATGAATTTTCATTACTTCATTGTCTGTACCTTAACAAATCCTCCCTGGCCATGTCATACACAATTTCTCTGGTGTCCTTAACTAAGGGCGCGCTGTATCCCCTAGCTAGAAATTGTTCCTTTAATTCCTCACTTCTTTTAACAAATGTTGTATATCAAAGCAATTTCTTCTCACCATTATAAATTGAGACATTGGAATGTTATTGATGTTGAGGCATGGGGGGCAGCTACTTGATAATAACAAGCTATTTTTATCCATAGATTTTCTAAATAAATAATTTGAAATAGTACCATCCTCATTTTTATGAATGTACAGATCAAGGAATTATACATTGTCATAGCTGTAATTTATAATAAAATTTAAATTAGGATTACTCATTTCTAAGAACCTGAAAAATTCATACAATTCTGTTACCCCCCTCCAAACACACACACTGCACCATCAAAACTGATCTTAAAATCTCCACCAACGATCAATGGAATCAAAGAAAGGATTTTTATCTGCATCATAAATACAGTTCTTCTCCCAGTGACCAACATATAAATTTGCTTATATGTATTATATGTGGGAGGCTGTTCCTTTTATTTCCAAAAAATGTTGGCCCTGGAAGAAGATTATATCTTTGGTAAAAACAAGTTCTGAGAGAGAACACAGAAAATCAATAAAGTCAGGCATGTAACTTGAGGCTGTAGTAAGCCAGTAGCACAATGCTGTTATACCCCCCATCATGGGGCACATATTTATGAAGTGCCTTCACATCTAAGGCTACAAGTGGCCAGTCTGATTCTATCTGTAAATCCTCCAGGATGCCCCAAATCTGTGTAGTATCCCTGATATGAGACAGTATTTTAGAGACCAGAAAATGAATATGCTAGTCAATGTACCTGGACAAATGCTCAGTTAAAGAACCTATGCCAGATACAATGGGTTATCTATGAGGATTCATTAAGCTTGTGTGAAGTTAGGGAAGTACAAACAGAGTTTGCCTAACAGGAAATGTAACTGTCAAAAATCACATGTATCCCTTTAAATAATACCAGAATTTACAGCATCCAATAGGAAGGCATCAATGTCACTTTTACATAAATTTGCTAAACCTCATTTTAAACCAGCATAGATGTCAATATTTGCCAATTGCCTAAAAACGTCTTGTTTGTACTTGTCTATGCCCATAAAGATCATGAAGCCCCCCCCCTTTTTGGCTGCTTTAGTTATCAATTCAGTGTTACTTCTCAACTCTTCAATTGTCTGATCCCTGTCTGATTCTTGCAATGTTCACAAAACTTGATTTCATCATGTCATTATGATGTTTCTCAAGTCTAACAACTCTGCTTTTTCAAATGTTAAGATGGTGAAAGAATAAGGCAGTACATAGGCTGATGGTTTTCTTAATAGTGTAATTGGAATGGAATCCATATCTATATATCTATATATATTATGGTAGCACGGTAGTGCTACCATAGTTAAGGTTGAGGAGCCATTTCCATGTTAAACCCAAAATTTTGCACCTTAATAACTTTGCAACCGTTTGATGGATTTGCTTGAAATTTGGAATGTATGATCAAGACCCATAGGCCTTGGGATCTGCCAAGTTTCGTACTGATCAGATATACGGCTGCGGGTTATTAAGTGTGATCTATCTTGACATTACGCTTCTGGAATTCTGTGGTGCTACCTACAGGTCGTCTGGTTTGCGTGACCGGCCCAAAATCTTCAGGAGCGTGCAGCCAGGGTTCACGATGTGCCTTTCAAGATTTAGTGAACACTTTCATAAAAGCATTTTTACTTTCGCAAATGGGCCTGTTACTTTCGCAAATCGGCCATTTTGTTTTCAGTTGGTGATCAGAAAAATGGTTGGCATTTAAATTTGGGACACTGTAGCAACCTAATTTTTTTTGTATTCACCTAGTCGGGCCCTGAGGATGCTTGCCATGTCTTTATTTTGTGGTAAAACACCCCAGAAATATGTTTTTCAAATTTCTGGAAAAAGTACTTTCGCAAATTACTTTCGTGCTCATGAAAGTGTCGCAAATTTTTGTGAAAGCTTTCGCAATTTGCGACAGTAGTTTTCTAGTCTGTGGGAAAATGACAGCAATTCTTTGGCACTGCGCTGCAAATGAACCGTTGGGAGTTTTGAACTGAAATTTGGAGGGAACGGAGCCGACATCTCACAGATGTGCCTTTCAGTGTTGTATTGAAAAAATATTACATGGCAGTGAAGTTATGGCACTCCAAATTTGACGGTTTTTCCCATAGGATAACATTACGGTGCCCGACGCATTACAGAAATCCTTTGGCACCCTGCTGCAAAATAACGGTTTGGTCTTTTTTCCTGAAATTTGGAGGAAAGACAGCCAACAGCCCACAGATGTGCCTTTCAGTAGTTTGGTGAAAAAATATCACACGGCGGCAAAGTTACGGCACTCCAAAGTTGAAATTTTTTCCCGTAGGATAACATTACGGCATTCGCCGTGCATTTCAGGGCCCGTATCTTGGAAACGGTGCGAGATACGGACTTTTCGTCGGAAAATTTCTTAGCCCCATAATAGGGCTAAGATACAAATTAGCCAGGACAGTTGTAAATAATATGACTTTTAAATTTTTTTTCTACGTCGTACGGTTCCTGAGATATAATGTATTTAGTATTCCAAGATCTCATTTTCTGCGCCGATACTCATTATTTTGCAAACATTATTTGTACTCACTGTCTTTCTCAATGCAGGTTTTGGGGAAAACCAGCCTGTTCGCTTACATTACTGTTACTGTTGCCCTTTCCGCTTGCGGTTCCGTACCCGTTTCACTTACCGTTGACGTCTGCGCCACCATGTGCGTTATCCTTTGCGTTTTCATTTGCGCTTGCGTTTCTGTTATTTTTTGCCATTTTCTGTCTACAGTACTGTTTATCTTTCTGTTTCACTTTACATCACCATGCCCATTGACATTTCTGTTTGCAGGCACCATGTTACTATGTGACAACACATCACGTGGCAGACCATTCCCGTCTACGCCACCATGTGCGTTACCCTTTCTGTTCTCATTCGTGCTTGTGTTACCATGCACTGTTAGCATTTCTGTTTGCGTTGCTGTCCCTGTTAGTATGCCACAACACCCCGCCTCCCACCACACTGCAGACAGGCAACAGGAGCACGGAAAGGGCCTTGCTCCGCCTGGCCAGCATTGCATTCACTATTCTCATTATCATTCTCAAAAAGGAAATTAGAGGCAAAAACTCCATTTAATGCATTAGTTAGGGTTGTTCCACAGCGGCAAAAGTGAGGAAGTGCTGTTGGGTTGAAAACCCCTTGGACCGCCCACCCCAACCGGCATTGGGGTGCGCATTGTGATCGTGGGTCCTAACTCTCACCCCATTCTCCTATACTTCTGCTGCTTTACACAGGTCATGGGGTGAGAGTTAGGGCTGATGATCCCAATGCACACCCTAATGCCACCACGTGCATCATCCTTTGCGTTTTCATTTGCGCTTGCGTTTCTGTTACTTTTTTGCCATTTGTGTGTACCGCACTGTTTCTCTTTCTGTTTCACTTTGCGTCACCATGCCCATTGACATTTCCATTTACAGGCACCATGTTACTATGTGACCAGACATCACGTGGCACACCGTTCCCATCTACGCCACCGTGTGCGTTACCCTTTCTGTTATCATTTGCGCTTGTGTTACCATGTGTGCCACTGTTAGCATTTCTGTTTGCATTGCTGCTCCTGTTACTATGCCACAAGACATCATGTGGTGGGAGCACGGGGCCCAAAGGGCCCCGGCCCGCCACCACATTACATTCACTATTTCTCAATATCATTCTCAAAAAAGGAAATTAGAGGCAAAATCTCCGTTTAATGCATTAGTTAGGGTTGTTCCACAGCGACAAAGTGAGAAATTCGCTGTTAGGTTGAAAACATAACTCCAATTCACCCCCAGCACCACACACACACAGACACACACACATTCAAGTATGGGGAGGACCAAGTCAACACAACCAATGACAGACATCCAGCAGCAGGTGACAGAAATAACAAACAATTGTCTAAATGTACTACAAGACATCCCCACCAGCTGACCAGGTACTGCATGCTCAGTGGAGATCAACAGCAAAACTGAGGCCATGTACACCAAATGTACATATCCCTGATTGCAGCTGCACACAATCTACCACACTTAGTAGTTGCATGGCCTTACCTACCGATGCCCCACACCACACCACACCACTTGTGGTGGGCCACCTGAGCAATAGAGTTAAGCAAAACCAAGGAGTTGTACGGGTATAATATCTCTGATTTAACAAGGGATTGAGAAATGCAGCTTTCTAATTGACTGCAAACATTGTAACAGCCTTATGTTTAGTTTTTATTAACATACATGTAGAGCCTAACTATATGATGAACATGGTTTAATGTTGTTTAAAAAACAGTTTTATTATGATAGCAATAAGCTACTCCCAGGTATTATGTTAATGGTCAGTTTATCACTGTCTAGCGACATGTGGCACTCGGATATGCCTCATTTAACATTAAACCCCTACAGGGTGATTAACAGACCATTTAACATAACTGTTGGTCATGCCTTATAGCCTAATTGTCTTTTTGAGTAGATACTCTCCCTCTGCTAGGCAATGCAGCAGCTTTACAACACAGTGTCCCACCCAGTTACACCATACACTGTCTAGTTGCTGGAGAATGGCTGTGAATATGAACTCATGAAGATGAACAGTGTAACTTGATCATTACAGTCATCGAAACCCTAGTGTGATTATAACTGACAGACTCAGTGATAACAGGATAACCCCTGCTGTCCTAGTACATTTACCCCATTATGAGTTAAATCAATACTAAAAGACATTCTGTTTATATCTACACCTTACCTACTTGATTCCTGTTGAGCAGAATTAACATAGTTATCACTTTGATAGCATCAGTGACAGAAGTGTGGCAAACCCAAACAGTAGGCATACAGCCTGAGTATGAAACAACTGTTAAAAAATCACACTGTGTCCATAAGTGGCATAGATCACTCATTGCAACAATAGCAAATGTATTACTATTTGAAGAAGTTAGTCATCACAGATGCAATGAGATTGTCTTTATCAGGTACAACATACTCAGTAAGTGCCTACAGGAAAATCTATCCTATATACACATCCGATACAGGTACATCATTGTTGGCTCAGTAGTGCTATGATATTTAGAAGTTGCTTGGCCTGATCCATGCAATTACAATCTTTCTTACAAAGAATACTTACTGCATCTTTAATATTGAAACACACTGAAGGTCTACGTATGTACATCAGCAGTACACCTTCATCAGTAAGAATGCATGTGATACTGGCAGTACCAATTTCACAGCGTTGAACAGGCAATGCTTTTCCATACGTTTACATCAGCCTCTCTCTATGTTGAGTAAACCATTGCAGTAAATGTACTACTATGTAAATCACCTACTAAATGTATCACTACTTTTATCTTGAGCATGCTAGTGTCTTTTAGTTAATTTATGTGCTTCTCTTAATTAATGTATACTCAGTAGTGTTAAAACCTTTCTACAACTGTCATCATGCACCTTCAGCATTTATATTGAATAACGGCACAGTACCAGTTGTGGTGTGGTGTGGGCACCAGTAGGTGAGGCCATGCAACTACTAAGTGTGGTACGTTGTGTGCAGCTGCAATCAGGGATGTGTACGTTTGGTGTACATGGCCTCTGTTTTGCTGTTGATCTCCACTGAGCATGCAGTACCTGGTCAGCTGGGTGGGCATGTCTCGTAGTACATTTAGACAATTGTTTGTTATTTCTGTCACCTGCTGCTGGATGTCTGTCATTGGTTGTGTTGACTTGGTCCTCCCCCATACTTGAATGTGTGTGTGTGTCTGTGTGTGTGTGTGGTGCTGGGGGGGTGAATTCGGAGTTAGGGTTTTCAACCCTAACAGCGAATTTCCTCACTTTTGTCGCTGTGGAACAACCCTAACTAATGCATTAAATGGATTTTTTGCCTCTAATATATATATATATACATATATATATATTTATAAATTATGGTAGCACGGTAGTGCTACCATAGTTAGGGTTGAGGCGCCATTTCCATGTTAAACCCAAAATTTTGCACCTTAATAACTTTTCAACCATTTGATGGATTTGCCTGAAATTTGGAATGTATGATCAAGACCCATAGGCCTTGGGATCTGCCAAGTTTTGTACTGATCAGATATACGGTTGTGGAGTTATTAAGTGTGATCTGTGCGCGCGTTTACGCTTTTCTGGAATTCTGTGGTCGCGCCTACAGGTCATACAGTTTTCGTGACCAGCCTGAAATCTTCAGGGAACATGCAGCCAGGGTCCCCAATGTGTCTTTCAAAGATTTCGTGAAAAAATATTAAGCGGTTCAAAAGTTATTCAAAAAACAGTTTCCCATTATAAGTCAATGGGAAAAGTTAACAAAAAGTTCAACACTTTAGCAAATGCATTTTTACTTTCGCAAATGGGCCTGTTACTTTCGCAAATCGGCCATTTTGTTTTCAGTTGGTGATCAGAAAAATGGTTGGCATTTAAATTTGGGACACTGTAGCAACCTAATTTTTTTTGTATTCACCTAGTCAGGCCCTGAGAATGCTTGCCATGTCTTTATTTTGTGGTAAAACACCCCAGAAATATGTTTTTCAAATTTCTGGAAAAAGTACTTTCACAAATTACTTTCGTGCTCACAAAAGTGTCGCAAATTTTATAAAGCTTTCGCAAATAGCGACAGTAGTTTTCTAGTCTGTGGGAAAATGACAGCAATTCTTTGGCACTGCGCTGCAAAAGAACCGTTGGGAGTTTTGAGCTGAAATTTGGAGAGAACGGAGCCGACATCTCACAGATGTGCCTTTCAGTGTTGTATTGAAAAAATATTACATGGCGGCAAAGTTACAGCACTCCAAAGTTGACAGTTTTTCCCATAGGATAACATTACGGTGCCCGACGCATCACAGAAATCCTTTGGCACCCTGCTGCAAAATAACGGTTTGGTCTTTTTTCCTGAAATTTGGAGGGAAGACAGCCAACAGCCCACAGATGTGCCTTTCAGTGGTTTGGTGAAAAAGCATTACAGGAGGCAAAGTTATGGTGCTCCGAACTTTTCTTTTTTTCCCATAGGCTAACATTACGGCGTTCGCCGTGCCTTTCAGGGACCGTATCTCGGAAACGGTGCGAGATACGGACTTTTAGTCGGAAAATTTACAAATTAGCCAGGACAGTTGTAAATAATATGACTTTTAAATTTTTTTTCTACGTCGTACGGTTCCTGAGATATAATGTATTTAGTATTCCAAGATCTCATTTTCTGCGCCGATACTCATTATTTTGCAAACATTATTTGTACTCACTGTCTTTCTCAATGCAGGTTTTGGGGAAAACCAGCCTGTTCGCCTACATTACTGTTACTGTTGCCCTTTCCGCATGCGGTTCCATCCCGTTCCACTTACCGTTGGCGTCTGCGCCACCATATGCGTTATCGCTGCGTTTTCATTGCTTGCGTTTCTGTTATTTTTTGCCATTTTCTGTCTACAGTACTGTTTATCTTTCTGTTTCACTTTACATCACCATGCCCATTGACATTTCTGTTTGCAGGCACCATGTTACTATGTGACAACACATCCGTGGCAGACCATTCCGTCCAGCACCATATGGTACCCTTTCTGTTCTCATTCGTGCTTGTGTTACCATGTGCGCCACTGTTAGCATTTCTGTTTGCGTTGCTGTCCCTGTTAGTATGCCACAAGACATCATGTGGCGGGGCCAGCGCTCCGCCACCCGCATTATCACGGTGGGGGGGCCCAGAGGGCACCGCCCTCCCGCTGCTGCATTACATTACTATTTCTTGTTATCATTCTCAAAGAAGGGAAATTAGAGGCAAAAACTCAGTTTAATGCATTAGTTAGAGTTGTTCCACAGCGACAAAAGTGAGGAAATTCGCTGTTAGGGTTGAAAACCCCTTACCCACCCACCCCCAACCGGCATTGGGGTGTGCATTGGGATCATGAGTCCTAACTCTCACCCCATTCTCCTATACTTCTGCTGCTTTACACAGGTCATGGGGTGAGAGTTAGGGCTGATGATCCCAATGCACACCCCAATGCCACCATGTGTGTCATCCTTTGCGTTTTCATTTGCGCTTGCATTTCAGTTACTTTTTTGACATTTGTGTGTACCGCACTGTTTCTCTTTCTGTTTCACTTTGCGTCACCATGCCCATTGACATTTCCATTTACAGGCACCATGTTACTATGTGACCAGACATCACGTGGCACACCGTTCCATCTACGCCACCATGTGCGTTACCCTTTCTGTTATCATTCGCGCTTGTGTTACCATGTGTGCCACTGTTAGCATTTCTGTTTGCATTGCTGCTCCTGTTACTATGCCATAAGACATCATGTGGCACCATACCACATTACATTCACTATTTCTCAATATCATTCTCAAAAAAAAGGGAAATTAGAGGCAAAAAACTCTGTTTAATGCATTAGTTAGGGTTGTTCCACAGCGACAAAAGTGAGGAAATTCGCTGTTAGGGTTGAAAACCCTAACTCCGAATTCACCCCCCCCAGCACCACACACAAGACACACACACACATTCAAGTATGGGGAGGACCAAGTCAACACAACCAATGACAGACATCCAGCAGCAGGTGACAGAAATAACAAACAATTGTCTAAATGTACTACGAGACATCCCCACCCACCTGACCAGGTACTGCATGCTCAGTGGAGATCAACAGCAAAACTGAGGCCATGTACACCAAGCGTAACATCCCTGATTGCAGCTACAGCAAGACCACTTAGTAGTTGCATGGCCTTACCTACCGATGCCCCACACCACACCACACTACTTGTGGTGGGCCACCTGAGCAATAGAGTTAAGCAAAACCAAGGAGTTGTACGGGTATAATATCTCTGATTTAACAAGGGTTTGAGAAATGCAGCTTTCTAATTGACTGTAAACACTGTAACAGCCTTATGTTTAGTTTTTATTAACATACATGTAGAGCCTAACTATATGATGAACATGGTTTAATGTTGTTTAAAAAACAGTTTTATTATGATAGCAATAAGCTACTCCCAGGTATTATGTTAATGGTCAGTTTATCACTGTCTAGCGACATGTGGCACTCGGATATGCCTCATTCAACATTAAACCAGTACAGGGTGATTAACAGACCATTTAACATAACTGTTGGTCATGCCTTATAGCTTAATTGTCTTTTTGAGTAGATACTCTCCCTCTGCTAGGCACTGCAGCAGCTTTGCAACACAGTGTCCCACCCAGTTACACCATACACTGTCTAGTTGCTGGAGAATGGCTGTGAATATGAACTCATGAAGATGAACAGTGTAACTTGATCATTACAGTCATCGAAACCCTAGTGTGATTATAACTGACAGACTCAGTGATAGAGGATAACCCCTGCTGTCCTAGTACATTTACCCCATTATGAGTTAAATCAATACTAAAAGACATTCTGTTTATATCTACACCATACCTACTTGATTCCTGTTGTAGCAGAATTAACATAGTTATCACTTTGATAGCATCAGTGACAGAAATGTGGCAAACCCAAACAGTAGGCATACAGCCTGAGTATGAAACAACTGTTAAAAAATCACACTGTGTCCATAAGTGGCATAGATCACTCATTGCAACAATAGCAAATGTATTACTATTTGAAGAAGTTAGTCATCACAGATGCAATGAGATTGTCTTTATCAGGTATAACATACTCAGTAAGTGCCTACAGGAAAATCTATCCTATATACACGTCCGATACAGGTACATCATTGTTGGCTCAGTAGTGCTATGATATTTAGAAGATGCTTGGCCTGATCCATGCAATTACAATCTTTCTTACAAAGAATACTTACTGCATCTTTAATATTGAAACACACTGAAGGTCTATGTATGTACATCAGCAGTACACCTTCATCAGTAAGAATGCATGTGATACTGGCAGTACCAATTTCTACAGCGTTGAACAGGCAATGCTTTTCCATACGTTTACATCAGCCTCTCTATGTTGAGTAAACCATTGCAGTAAATGTACTACTATGTAAATCACCTACTAAATGCATCACTACTTTTATCTTGAGCATGCTAGTGTCTTGTAGTTAATTTATGTGCTTCTCTTAATTAATGTATACTCAGTAGTGTTAAAACCTTTCTACAACTGTCATCATGCACCTTCAGCATTTATATTGAATAACGGCACAGTACCAGTTGTGGTGTGGTGTAGAGGCATCGGTAGGTAAGGCCATGCAACTACTAAGTGTGATGCGTTGTGTGCAGCTGCAATCAGGGATGTGTACGTTTGGTGTACATGGCCTCAGTTTTGCTGTTGATCTCCACTGAGCATGCAGTACCTGGTCAGCTGGGTGGGGATGTCTCGTAGTACATTTAGACAATTGTTATTTCTGTCACCTGCTGCTGGATGTCTGTCATTGGTTGTGTTGACTTGGTCCTCCCCCATACTTGAATGTGTGTGTGTGTCTGTGTGTGTGTGGTGCTGGGGGGGTGAATTCGGAGTTAGGGTTTTCAACCCTAACAGCGAATTTCCTCACTTTGTCGCTATGGAACAACCCTAACTAATGCATTAAGAGGTTTTTCTATATATATATATATATATATATATATATATATATGTTTCAGGCAAATCTGTTGAATGGTGGCAAAGTTATTAAGGTGCAAAATTTCACCATTTAACATTAAATTGGGTTCTCTACCATAATATATGTATTATGTGTATATTATTTTTAAGAAATATCCACAGATGTACTCAAATCAGTCACTGAAATTATGAGATTCAGTCATTTCAATACCTGTTTTAGCAAATTGTACTTGTAGATTAAGTTTTCTAGAAAAATTGACATCAATGTAAAGATCAACGTCACTGACTGTATAAGTAGGGACAAAGTTAAGTCCTATACTTAATACCTGGGTTTGTGCTCTTGTTAGTTCAAATGAGGACACATTTATAACACTTATTTTTTGTACCTGTATGATTTGCTGTTGGTGTCCCTTGGAGGGCTGTTGTGCTGTTTCTGTCTCTGCATATTTCTCTGTGGTGCCTTGCCTCTGGAATTTCCTCATATTCTTATGTTTTCTGCCTCCTTTCCTGGTTCTTTTGTTATGTTTTCCATGTCTCTGAATTTGACCATATGAGTTCTCCAACTTGGAGTTCATGTTGGGTGAAGCTCCCCCGTTCCTGTTGCTCAGTTTCCACTAGATCCTCAGATGAGTCTGTAGTGGAGTCACTATTTGAAGTAAAGTGGTGGAGATTCTACCAACATCAATTCCAAGACAGAGCACTTGTATGGTCAAATTCAGAAAAGGGACAACAGCCTTCTAAGGGACACCAACAACAAATCATACAGGTAGAAGAAATAAGGCTGGGATATCAACCAGAGATCAGTTCTACTGGACATGCCATGAAGTGCAGAACAGCAGGTGTGATCTCTAACCCAGGGACAATGCACTCTGCAGGCATCAATCAGAAGATGTTCCTTCAAAAGAGTGTTGACTGCTTGCACTGCTTTGTGATGCAGTTCAGGTGTGCTTCCACTCCTTTCACTTTGTGTGTCCAAAGTCAGAATAAAATCACCCCCCAGTAGTATGGGAGACTGATTGGAGTGCAAATCTAAGAGCTCCTGATTTAGCATGTGGAAGAAAGCAGGGTTGTCCCCATTAGGGGCACACACATTCCCTAGAACAACCTGATCCTCTGGAGTAAATTCCAATGCTATAACCCACTGTCCCTCCCTATCTGATTTGTATTTCTGAATGGACCTCCCTAAATCCTTATGCAATAGTATCGACACATCTCTCTTTCGGGAAGGGGCAATACGGAGCACTTCCTCTCCCATCCATCCTTGCTTAAGCACCACAACCTCTGGACCTGTGATCATTTTGTCTTGTAAAAAGATTACATGAGACTTTAGCTTTTTGAGGTGAACCAGTATTTCTTTCCATTTGACAGAGGAGTTCAGGCCTCAGATGTTTCAGGTAATCAATTTGATTTCCATCCTTTGGCTTTATCCACTCCGCCATGTTTAGGATCAACAATAACTACAACTTCTAATAACTTGACCTGTACTTCAAAAGCCCTTTTCCCTTCCAGTGCACCCCATAAATAGTACAGAAACCTTTGCATACTATAGACTACAACCTGACTTACATGTTCCAGAATGAATAACATATGCAAGCAAAATAAAAGAACTATATACAATATATAACAATCTTTGAATCATTTGTCCTTTAAGTAATACCCCCATAAACCAGATGGAGATGTTGCCACCGTAAGCATAGGCCATGTATGGCCAATATGCCAGTGGCACTGTCCAAAGGTTTAGCAGTAGATAGATGAAACACACCTTAGCTAGCTCATAAATGATCCCGCCTTGTCATATGAGCCATAGGCATACTAAAACCAGTCCCACAGAAATACATTATTTGCAAAGGATAAAAAAAGAGAAAAACAGAAACAAGAAAACATTATAACCACCATAAATTGCATAATCCCTTTAAGGAGTTTGGAAGTGTGATTGGGCATAATGATGAAAAGGACTGGGCTGCAGGTGAAAATCAAGATGAAAAGACATGCTGACAGCACCATGTGGTCGTCCCACTCCCAAGAAGGGCATGTTGTTGCCACAGGGAACACTTGGGTTCATACCTCAGGTCTGGGAAGATCAGTCATCTGGAAGGAGGAGGTCTGCCCCAGTTTGCACAATTGTTTGGCCCACAGGAGAGGGTATCAACACTGACCTGAGAGATATATCCATATTCAGCATATAGTGGAAAGGAAGGTAATGTGTTACAGTAGGGGTGTCCAACCTTTTTGGAGTTGTGAGCCACATTTAAATTTTTAAGTAAGACATGAGCCACAACAACGTGCATCTCATACCATACCCAATGTGCGGCCCTTGCCATACTCATAGCTACCCTTATGTCGGAGTTAAAATAATAAACTTTTTATTTATCAAGTCTAGGATTACAAATACCTTTGAGCCATGGCTCTTTTACAAAGGTTCCACGTCAGAGAAATACAAATTATGAGGAACATCAAGACAGGCATTACAACAATGTGGACATTGCAAACAGAGTACAGATTAATACAGTTCAAGGGTAGCATTGTAACAAGGCAGTCAACGGCATTTGTCAGAAAATAGATAACAGATAAGAAGTGCCAGAGTCATAGGGAGAGGGAAGAGGGTAGGGGATAAGGAATGTAGGAAGGGTGGCAAGAGGGTGAAAAGTGCAGCATTGGGTATACCAAGATGTGAGCGTAGAATCCAGTGGGGGGGGGACAACTAGAGCAGAAAGGGAAGTGGAGAAACAAGGTTAAGTTGGGCAGTCACATGAGCTGTTGGTAGTGAGATAGTCCCGGAGCCTAGTTTTAAACATACCAATAGTTGGGGCAGAGGAGATGGTTGGGCTGAGGCCATTGAACCAGAGTGGTGCTCGATAAGCATAAACGATAAACTTAGTCATAGTGAGTAGTCAATAATCAAATTTTATTAAGTTTTACAGTATTAAGTTACTGTATTTTTGAAAAATAGTTGCAATTTTAAAATAATGATTCACAGCAGCTCTGGAGCTTTGCATTTGCTTGCAGGCTTAGTAAAAGTAGCTTGTTGAGCACTCAGGGCACTTTTCAGCTCCTGTACTTTGACTGTTCTCAAACTTAAAAAACTGTGACATGTACTTTTTACGTCATTGACAAACCCTTCAAGAGCCTCATCAAACTGCTTTGAGAGCAACATGTGGCTCCCGAACTACAGGTTGGCTACCCCTGTGCTACAGGATATACAAGAGTTATGCATATGGTAGAACCACAAGCTTGTGCAGGGTTAACCAGGGTGGAACAGTGTAGCACAACTGAGAAACTCCTGTGGTAAAATGTAAGAATATTCTTGGAAGGATAGAGGACACTCAGCCAAGAGATCAGGACTGTAATTAAACAGAAGTGGAGAATAGAGAAACTGAAAATAAATACAAAAGGTCCACCAACCTTACTGCAACAGAAATAGAAGAAGACTGTCCCGTCGAAAGCCATAGTTATCCTGGATCTGTGGAACCCAGAGGACAGGGGATATTACAACTCTACAGGGCATGGTTCCAGGGTTCCCATTTCCCTATCTGAAATTAACAGCCAGACTGTAATAAAAAGGGCCAGAGTTTTACACAGACATACCATATCCAATGGACTATTAAGTAACATAATACCAATATGAAAGTTGTTCCTTTAAGAGGAGTGGCATCAGCAAGCCAATCATCCCTATAGGGTGATACAGTCTAAGCCTGGGGCCCCTTATAAATAATACATGCATATATCATACAGCATATAAAGAAGAGGGATTCCAGCATATTTATGTGAACCACCAGCTGATTTCAAATTATATCATCCATGCTGGAAGTCAGGCAGTGACATAGTGAACATGGCCGTGTTGCATGCAAGCAGTTCATAGGGTCTCCAGCCCTGGAAGAGCTACTCGATGGAAGGGCCATGTGGGTGTCAGCCATGGCCCATGAGCAGGCAGAAGGAGTAGTTGAAGGTGCAGAGGAAGTAGAGACAGCGACTGAAGACAAAAGAAGGAAAATTCTCAGGTGAGTCATAGAGTTTGGGGAGTAACCTGGCCGCAGTGTCAGCTCCAGCTGAACCCAAGGAGTCTCTCAACTCAGCACTGTGGCTGTGACTGTAGGATATGACTTGATGAGAGCAATCATGCTTTCTGCTAACCTCCACCTTCTTCTTTCTGTTCTTCCTGTGTGACTTGGGAGCAGACAGCCATGGATCATCTTCTTGGGGAGGTAAGGGGAAAGGAGGGCCTTGTTGATGGGAGACCATGTGACCTATTGCTAATGGTGGCATAGTGTCCATTATCTGCTGCCTATCATGGTCTCCCTGCTTGTGGTCTGATTGTATGAACATTTCAGTGTTGCTTTGAGGGAACTGTTTAGTTAGAAAATCCTCAACCACCTCTGGTTCATCAAAGGTGCACATCACACCGTTGATGGAAAGGTAAATGGAGGAAGGGTACCTCAGAGAGTATTGAAGGCCCAGGTCTGAACAGGCCCAGTTTTGCTTGGACAGCTCTGCAGGATGGCCTACAAAAATTTGAACTTTGTATTCCTGCCAGTTAAGAAGTTGTTTATTCCTGGATGCATTGGCAATGCCCTCACGATCAGTGAAGCACAGGAAGTGGGCCATAATTGGCCAGGGTTTGGGACCTTGAAGTGGCTTGGGTGCCAAGCACTGATGAGCTCTGTTGATTTCAATGAGGCCTGGTCATTTGCAGCCAACCAATTCCGGGATCGCCTTTTGAAGAAAGCGGCTGGCATTGGGACCCTCGCAGCCCTTACGGAGACCCACAAACCAGAGGTTATTCCTCCAACCATGGGTTTCTAGGTCTTCAACTCTTTTCTATGCAAATGAATGGTCCAGTCCTGTTCCCTGTTGTATGTCTAAATTTTTTCGCTGTGGGTCTCTGTATCTGCAATATGCTGTTCTGCTATATTGGTCTGCTGAGAGAGATGTATGATGTTGGCAGCCATATTTTGATCAGTGATCTTAAGTTTATGCATTTGATTCATTATTTGAGTGAACATCTCCTTTATTTCTTTTAGGTTGTCATCCACCTTTGAGGTAGTAGCAGTCACCATGGTTTCTGGTGCTACTAGCCCATAGAGTCCGAGATGGAAGATAGACTGCAGCTCAGAAGTCAGTGAAAACCCTGAAATGGAGGACCAGATGAATACTGCAGAACCCAAAGGTAAGTGGCTGATGACTGTGAAAGGAACAGGCTAGAACACCTGTGACTGAAGGATGATTGAGGATTTTGTCAGGGATGGTCACAGCAAAGAGCTTCAAACTGCAACTTTGAGGTGGTCAAGTCACACTCCACCCTCGCATTGTCTGCTTTTAATTATGCTTGTTCCTAGAGGTCTCTCCTCTGTAAAAGGACTAGTGTTCACCTCCCTTCCTTTAATGCCCTTGTCCCTTATCTTTGGCCCATCACCTGCCCCTCCTCCATAAAAGCTGAATTAAAGTAGTTGTTTAATATGTCTGCTTTATTTGGTCTTCTTCCTCACAATTCTCTCCTTCCCTTTTAGCCTTATATCCCTCCTTTGATCTTTTCTCACTTACATATCTAAAGAACGTTTTATCCCCCTTTTTTGCTGATTGAGCAGTATTCTACTCCTTTTGCGTTTTTGCACTCCTAACTACTCTTCCTGCCTCTCTTTGTTTCACCTGGTAACTGTCTCTATCTTCCTCTTCCTCTTTCTGTGTTCTCTTGTTCCCTCAAACTGCTATTTTTTTTGGCCTTTACTTTCTCCACTACTTCTCTACAGAACCATAGAAGTCTGTTTTTTCTCTTACCCTTGTTAACCTGCCTGACAACAAGATTTGCTAACTTTTCAATGCCCCCTTTTATTTTTACCCATTGTTCCTTGACTCCCCTCAGTTTCCATATCCCTGCTAGGGTGTCCCTGAGGCATTTTCCTATTTTCTTAAATTTAGCCCTCCTGAAGTTCAGAACCTTTGTCTTACTGTGGCTCGATTCTGGCACAACTCTTATACCAAGCCACACTGTACAGTGATCACTGGTCCCCCAGTGGCCACCTACTGTGATGTCAGTAACAATGTCCCTGTTTATCAGTACCAGGTCCAGTATTACCCCCATGAGTGGGTTCCTTAACTAGTTGCCTGAGGAACACCCCTTGCAGGGAATCCTGGATGTCCCTACTTGTGACTGTTGCCACAGCTGGTAGGCTCCAATCTACGTCTAGTAGATTGAAGTATCTGACTAGCAACACCTCCCCTTTGCATGACATCCTTTGGATTGCTTCCATTATATCTTTATCCATCTCTGCCCCCTGTGCTGGAGTTCTGTGCTTCGCTGCTTTGCCAATAGCAGTCCCCCTCCATGTCTCCAGGGCTAATCTACAGTACCTCAGCTCCTTCCTGCTCTCCCTGAATTTCTGCAGCTTTTATGTTGTTCCTGACATAAAGAACCACTCTTCCCCCTTTTTTACCTGCCCTGTCTTTTCTAAACAGAGTATACCCTGGTAGGGTTACATCCCAGTCATGGTTTTTATTGCACCAGGACTTGATAATTGCTACTATGTCCTGGTCCGCATCTGCCATGGTGGTCTCTAGGTCTGCAGTCTTATTGCCCAGACTTTGAACATTTGCACACATGGCTCTGCATATTGTCCTGCCACCCCTTCCCCCTTATTTTCCATTTGCCCTTCCTTATTTTGGTCACAATTTTTTTTACACTCTCCCTTTCCTTTTACACCTCAGATTCTTTTGTTATTTGGTTCTTTTTGGGAATTCACTCACTCAGGATTCCCATTGCTGACCTTGTGAGCCTGGGTGGGCAGTTTCTACCTTCCTGCCTTATTCCACCTTCCTCCTCGGCTAGTTTAAACACTCACTAATGAAGCATTTGAACTGTTTGCTGAGAACTTACAGATTCAGGTGTCAATCTCTGAATATCAGTTGTCAGCGTGGGCAGTAATGGAGTGAGGTTAGCAGTGTCTCACTGTTGTGTACCTGGGGAAAGATGGATACCCAAATACTTGATGCCCTGCAGGGTCACTTCATGCCAAGGGATGTGATGGGTGAGCTGGGGCAGGTACTGTGATAGGGGAACACCTCAGTTTTGTTAGAATTCATTCTCAGGTCTAAAATTTGAGAGAAAAGCCTAAGAGTGTCAATCAGAGTGGTTATGGCCTGAAGCCCATTTTCTATTAGCAGCAAAAGATCACCAAATTATAGTAATGTCTTGTATCCCACATCTTCCATGGAAATACCTTTTATGGCTGCATTTTCTCTCAGTGTTATGGCCAGAGGTTTCATAGCCAGAACAAATAGGTGCGGGGTGAGGGGGCAGCCCTGCCTTGTGCTTTTCTGGAGTGGGAATGGCGATGACAAATTGGAGTTGTTTAGAAATCTGGCTGTTGGGGTCATGTACATGGTGTGAATTCAGGACAAAGTAGTTTCCTCAAATCCCATATTTGTAAGTACTCACGTGAGGTAGCCCTACTCCACCAAGCCAAATACTTTTTCAAAGTCTATTATTATGGATGTGGATGGGATAGAACTACCTCTCACATGAATCACATGAGAGCATAAAGTGGACATGGATCTGAGGTGATCTGACCTTAGTCTACCATTTATGAACCACACTTGTAAGAGATGGATCACAGTCAGGAGAAGGGTATCAAACATATTTGCCAAAGCTTTGGCAAGGACTTTGGTGTCAGCATTGATCAGGGTGATGGGTTTTTAGTGCACTGTTTTTTTGGATCCTTTTCATTTTTGGGCAGGATGGTAATGACAGCCTCATGAAACATTGGGGGAAGAGATGAAGCCAGCCTGAACTCTATATATACCCTAAGGAGGACAGGACAAACCTGTTTGGTTAGAAATTGAAAGATGTCAGCTGGAAGACCACCTTTGCCTAGGTCTTTGTTAGTATTTAACTGGGCAAGTGCACGCCACACTTCTGAGAGGGTGAAGGGAGCCTCCAGAGTGGTTGTCATCTCAAGCGTTAGCCTTGGCTCTTGGATATCATTAAGAAAACCATCAATGTCAGGATCAACTGGGGGGGCTGGGGAGGCATAGAGGTTTGACCCAATAATTTCCTAACCTTATTAATATCCTCCACTTTGTTAACCACTCTACTAACATTGTCTCTAAGAGAGTGAATATGCTTCTCTGCTTGTCATTTCCATAATAAATAAGCCAGAACTAGTGTTTCTCAGATAGTGTCCTACCAGGTCTGATACCCTCGGATGCCACCATTTTGGTTGGATATCAGATAGCATTGGATGGCATAGGCATCTGACCAAAGATTCAGCTTCTTAGGATCCACTGTAAGTATCCAAGGTATCTGTGAATCTGACCTGGATCCTATGGATTTGTCCATCAGATCCAACTGTCCAAGATTGGATCTGATGGATTCAACCTCAGATCCACTGGCTGAATCCTAGGTTGGCTATCAGCACTATCCATCTGAGGATAGTCAGATCCACAAAAGCACTATCTGAGCAACACTAGCCAGGTCCTGTCCAGTTGCCCCCTTCCCAGTGCTATATTTATGTTGCAGATTAGTGATGGCCAATTCTGCCTTACATGTTAACTCACTTATGTGAATGCATATACACAACAGCTCAGCTTTAAATTTATCCAGGTACATCCCCTGTTTGGGATTCCTAACTTCCATATCCAGTTGTTGGAGGCATATTGAAATGACCTTATATTCTTGCTCTCTTGCCCTGTGCCTATATGCTGCATAAGTTACTATTTGCTCACATATGCAGACTTTGAAAGCCTCCCAGACTGTTGCTAAGGCTGTATCCCACCTTTCAATTAAGCTGAAAAAGTCCTCTATGACTATTTTTAGCCCTGTTTAAAACTCTTGATCATCCAGGAAGAAGGGGTTCAGTCACCATGAACAGGATTTGGAAATCTCTGGCCCCCATAAGAGGGAAAGGAAGACTGGGGCATGGTCACACAACTGTATATTGTCTGTCTGTGCTACTAGTTTGTGTGCCACTGGAGGGATCCCTAGCCAAAAATCCAGTTCACCAAAGGAGTCATGCACAGTGGAGTGACATGTTTAGTCATGTGTTGAAGGGTATTGTTAATGCCACAGATCTGTCAGGGCATGCTCTTGCATCAAATCTTTGAGAGCTGCTGCTCTGGGATGTGATTCAGCTTTGCCTGACCTCCAATCCAAACCCAGTTCCAGAGTGAGATTATAACCCCTATCTAACATCTAACCAAAATGATGCAGGGTCTGCATCAGAAGACATATGAAGAAAGACTAAAGGAACTAAAGATGTATAGCCTCGAGGAAAGGAGGGAGAGGGGGGGCATGATAGAAACTTTCAAATACCTCAAGGGAATCAACAAAGTCCAAGAGGGTAGCATCTTTCAGAAAAAGAGATGTGCAAAAACAAGGGGGCACAATTTGAAGATAGAGGAGGGGACGGCTCAGAGGTAATGTGAGGAAGTATTTCTTCACAGAGAGGGTTGTAGATACATGGAACAGCCTTCCTGAGGAGGTCATAGAGTCAAAAACCATGGGAGAATTCAAGAATGCATGGGACAGACATAAGGCAATTCTAGTGGGGGGTAGGAGGAAGTAGGATATTAGTTAACTAAGATCTGCAGCTTATCCATTAAGTAGGGAAATGGGCAGAGTAGGTGGGCCAAGCGGTCCTTATCTGCCATCAAATTCTATGTTTCTATGTTTCTAATAAGACAGGCAGGGATGATGGGTTGAACTGCATTATGGCAGTATTATGGGCATGAATGAAATTTGGATAATCAACACAGGGGGCATATACGCTACCTAGTATCGCCTCCATGCTTTGAGTGGAGAAATGGGCCAGTACCCATCTACTCTCTTTATCATGGAAGAAAGCTTCCAGTTTCTACCTCATGGATTTATGAATTAGTATGGAAACCTGTTTGAACATTGTAGCAGGAGCCAGCCAGGCTTGCTTGTGTGGACATTTGAACTGATTTCTCCTTTTCCTGCCTCTAACATCTGTGGCTATTGATGGCATGTGACCTCCAGTCAGGAGGCTAGACTTTTGGGGTGGGGTTTGTTTTAACTGTTTTCACTGTTTTTCATGTGACCCTCTGCTCTGCGGTCTGCAGCTCAAGAGTCATAGCTAAAGGGCATCACACTATGGGCGTCAGCATGGTTGGTAGCAGTCAGCAGCAGGAAGTGCAGCCCAGGTTTAACACTCTTGAGCTGCAGCACCATATTGCATATTATTGTGACTCCATTGTAAGTATATATTATAGTCATAGTAGTGCCACTATAGTTAGGGTTGCCCATCCACGTCTATGTTAAACTCAATATTTTGCATTTTAATAACTTTGCAACTGTTTGACTAATTTGCCTGAAATTTGGCATGCATGGTTTGGTACTAGAGGTCTCTGGATCTGGCAAGTTTTATTCCAGTCAGATGTGTGGGTGCAGAGCTGCAGAGTGCCACAAAAATGTGCAAAATACCACTTTTTGGCAGATTCTTTGCTTGGGGCTGTGGCCCAAACAGTTTGGGGGTTTGGTCTGAAATTGTCAAGGAATGTGGGATCTGGGTCACTGATGTGTCTTTTGAAGGTTTGGTGAACAAATATTAATCCATTCAAAAGTTATTAAAGTTTCACTTTTCCCATTATAGCCTAAGGGAAAAACATATATGGGCAATGTGAAAGCACATTTTGCTTTCATAAAAGCACCTTTTAGTGTTGTAAATGGGTTCACTACTGTCATGTGGCCGCCATCTTGTTTTCAGTTAATGATGGAAAAAAAATGCTGTAATTCACAAATGCTGCCCCTTGGTAAACATCAAGAGTTGTGTTTACCTAATCGGAGCCCTAGGAACACAATCCTGACATTACTTTTTAAAAATAGTGGTCAGAAATAGATTTTCTGAGTTTTGGCCATTCACAGGGCTGAAATTTGTGGCACTTCTGTCACGAAACTGCCACAAATTGTGGCACTGTTTTGCAAAAATTGCCACAATTTGCCACAATACTTCAATAGGAAAAACTCACTGAAACCAGTACAATACCCCAAAACATTTTCTGGCCATTTTTTGGGCCAATTAACTGCAGAATCATGTTACTCAGTGCCTGTTTGGTATTTACCTAATAAAAGGAGTGTTTCTCCTTTTACTGCCTCTAAGGGGCAGAGGCATGTTTTATTTAATAAAAAACTTTTTGCCGACTGGGTGCCCAATCCCTGAGTTGGTATGTAGCCTCCCCCAGTAGTGTGGAACACTGGGAAGTTCACCCTCAGTGTCACTAACGATTTCATTGTTAATCCAAAGACTGGGATGCCCACCCCCAGTGTTGGATGCCCCCCAAAAGATGAAGTCCTTTGTTTTAACCTTGCTGCTGACATCAGGGTGCCCAATCCCCATGTCTGCATGCAGACCCCCCCAGTGTCCTTTATTGTGTATTCCGACACCAGGATGCCCCACCCAAATCTTTTGTTATAATAAAAAAATGTTTACATTGCTGACTTCGGGGTACCCAATCCCCATTAAATAATTCTTAACCAAACCCCCTCCTCCCAGTACTCAGGAACACTGGGGAGCCCACCCCCAGTGTCCCAAAATGATGATTTTTGTTAAACGTGTTAAATAAAGAAAACTGTCCACCAATGTTTTTTCATTAAATCTGTAAATGGTTACTTGTCATCTCCCCATCCCTCTCCCCATCCCAACCCTCCCACTGAGCAACCCTCCACCCCACCTCCTTGCCCTATACTTACCACCAGAGACTGTCAGCTGCAATCTTTTGTGGACTGAGATATGTCTGTACTCTTCAAAGCCAAACCACAAACTGAAGAATCAAGGTAAGTGCCGTATAATGGCTGTCTATGGTGTTTTTAACTTATGTTGATATCTTGGCCATTTTAAGGAATTTTAACACCAAATTTTCAACATGGGGTTCCTGGTACTCCACCTCATGAACACTGGCACTGTCATTTCATTACTCAGTCCCAAAAGGTGATTTTAAGGTTGCTGTGCAGAATCTCCTTTCAGGACTGATTAATGAAATGACAGTGCCAGTGTTCTTGACGGGAGGTCCCAAAAATCTCATGTTTAAAATTTGGTGCAAAAAATCCCCAAAATGACTGCCTTAGAAGCGTGCATTGTGCAGTTTCTACGCACACTCAGAACTTCACCACTTTTTAATATTTTCACTCAAGAATTTCAACATTGCCATCTTTTCACATCTCCTTACAAACAGTATAGCCATCATTTTTCACATCCTGTCCAAAACATGTTTTCACACCTGTAACACAGAATGGCATGGTCGCTATGCAAAATCATATTTTGGGATGGATTAACGAAATCACAGTGCCACTGTATATGAGGTGGGGTCCCGAAAAGGCCGTGTTGAAAACAAAAATACCCCAAAACATGCAAGTTACATGTGGTAATTGAAATTTCACTACTAACATGTGTAACTTTTTAATATTTTCACTCTAAATATTCAATACTGACAGTTTTTCTCACCACCTCCTGAACAGTACAGCTGTCATTTCTCACATCCTGCCTGAAATGTGCTGATGCAGCAGTGACACAGAATTTTATTTATTTAGAAACATAGCAGAATTACAGTCCTTTGAGTCATAGACTCCTTTACAAAGGCTCCACGTCAGGTAACAGATAGTGACTATATTACAGAGACTTACACAACATGGTGAAGAAACATAAACAAATAATATTATAATAATTTTACATACAGGGTTCAAACTAGATACAATTGAGCAGTGGGAGGGCAATGAACCAGGTTAGGCAGGATGGAGATCCTTTGTCAAAAAAGCTGGGTAGCATTACATAGCTTAAGGAGGATAGACATCCATTGTCAGGAGGTGGTTAGCAAGCCTGGGAGGGGGTGAATGAGGGGTTGGTGGTGGGTACGTCCATTCACATTTCAATTGAGGCCCATAGGGGAGCTGGAGAGGGGGAGAGGGAGGAATATGGAGGGATGGGACTAGTAACAGTCACAGGTGCCAGAGGAAAGGATGTGTTCCCTGAGATTGGTTTTGAAAAGACCCAGCTTCCAGAGGTGGGCCCTATTGAAGAAGGATCTCTGACCCAAAATTGTTTGGCAGTGGGGAATTAGGAGGGAAGCTTTGGAGGAGCTACGGGTGGGTTTCACCAGTGGGGAGGGCTGCAGAAGGCTGGTAAGACCAGGGAGGTTAGTCCATTGGAGATCTTTTTGGCAAGGAAGCATATCTGGTATGTGAGTCTCCTGTCAAAATTGAGCTAGTTAGTGAAACTATACAGTGAGCAGGTATGTGCCTTCCTATCACTGCCCGTGACAAGGTGGCAGGCTTTATTTAAGGATGCTTTGATTCTGTGAAGGGCAGTTGTCAGCAGCACCATAATTTGTGATCCCATAGTTGATTAGAGGCAGGATGGATGATGTGACAACTAGACGGAGGGCCTCAGGGGGGAGACATTGTTTGTGCTAGTGGAGGTGACCAATTCTGGAGTTGACAGCAGTGCTAAGGAGGTGGATATGCTCATGATTGGTGAGAGCAGTGTCAAGGGTAACCCTGAGGTATTTAAACATGTTAACCTGTTCAAGAGGTAACAATTGGGAGTTGAGGATTTGTAGAGGGAAGTCTTTGTGTATGTTCTGGTTGTGAGCAAACACCATTACCTTAGTTTTTTGTACTTGATTACCAACCAGTGGTCAGCAAACCGGGATTCAGCATCAGTGAAGCATTTTTGGAGGGACAGTTGAAGAGCAAGAGTATCAGGATGGGTGGTGAAAAGTACCACATCATCAGCGTATAACAGTAGCTGTCCAGAGCAGGCCTTAAGTAAGGTGTTCAGGAATAAGCTAAATAGAAGGGGTTCCCAGGATGGAACCTTGGGGTACCTCTGACTTAACTGGTAGGCAGGAGGAGAAAGTTTCATTAATTTTGACTTGTTGGGACCTACCAGTAAAGTAGTCAACAAACCATTTGGTGGCATCCTGGGAGAGGCCTGTGTGGGAGAGGGCCGATAGAAGGAGGAAGTGGTTTACAGTGTCAAAGGCTTTTGACAGATCCACATAGACAGACCCAGCCAGACACCCTCTGTCAAGTGAAGTTCCTAAAAGCAGTGCTCCAAATCTTTAAAGAAAGCACACTGGAAACTATGCTATTGATGTACTGATATCAGTACTACGATTTATTCTTGTGAAATTTCACCCAGCACTCCAGTGTATCACCAAAAATCAGAAGCCCCAAGTGCCTTGCCATACAGCCTTCCAAGGGGACACTGCTTTTGTGAAATTCATTTGGTAATTTAGGGGCTAGCAACCTCCAGCAGCAAACCACTCAGCCGGTTGAGCGCAGGTACTGTTTTAGAAGTCACCCTCTGTTGAGGACAATATGGATAGCATTGGTGAATTCCAGGAGTGCAGTGGTAGTGCTGTGCCCTCTACAAAATCCATGTTGTTCCCAACAGAGAAGGTTGTATTTACTGAGGTGGTCAGTGAGTTGATCTGAGATTATTTTTTTCTAGAGCCTTGGGGGGGGGGATAGACATGGGATGATAGTTCCCTGGTATGGTACGATCACCACTTTTGTGAATGGGCGTAATGACAGTGACTTTTCATTTGGTAGGAAATTGACCATAGCTGAGGGAGTGATTAAGGATGTTAGTTAGTGGGGGGAGGACTTCATCCAGGGTCATGTGGAGGAGTCTGAGGTCCAGGGTATCACTACTATGGTGAGATTTACCTAATGCTTTTATGAGGTATGGTTTTGCCTAGTGCGGGGAGAGGGTCTTGAGCTGAAATGGGGGGAGAGTGGTCAGGGGTGGGAGGGAGTATGGAGAACAAAGAAATTAGGTGGAAGCATACTACTGAGATCAGAGAAGGAGGAGTTGAGGGTGTCAGTGATAATTTGAGGGTCAGTGGTAATACCACCATTGACATTGAGCTAGGAGGGCTAGGCAGACACAGTTTTCCCATTGAGCTCTTTCAGATTATCCCCAAACTTATGGCCTGAGTCCCAGGATGAGGTGAGGGATGCCTTGTAGTAGTCGGCTTTGGCCTTACATATGTCTCAGGTGAATTTAATCCTCATGGCCCTATAGCTCTGCCTGTCTGTCAATCTGCCAGACTTGAGTGCTAAGTGCCAGAGGGCATCTGTATGGCACATTTGGTCAAGGAGTGCCTGTGAGATCCATTGAGTGTTAGGGCCCTTTACAACATGTTTATTGAGGGGGGGCAAACTTATCACAGGCAGAGCTGAATGAGCAAATAAAGTATTCAAGGACTGCATCAATGGCAGGGGCATGGTCAATGGGAGACCAGTCCCAGCATATGAGGTAGCTTTTGAGTTGTCCCAGCTTACCAGGTTTGATCTGGCACTGAGTAACAAGTTTTGGAGCAGGCTCTTTTAACTTACAGGTCCAAGTGCACAGCACTGGCGAGTGGTCACTCAATGCATCAGAGAGCACTGAGACACCAATAATTTTATTAGGCTGATTTGTTAGCACTAGGTTGATTAGGGAAGAGGACCTATTTTTGGGGTTTGAGTCAGTAGGAGAGGTTACAACTTGGAAGATATCCATGGTGGCTATAACATCCTTGTACAGAGCAGCAGTGTTAGATAGCCAGTTAATGTTGTAGTCCCCTAGGGCTAGGATCTCTGAATTGGGGGCAGGAGGGAGAGGTGTTCAGGATGGATTGAAATGTGGGCTTGTGGTTCATGGGGAATATTGATGGAGATGATAAAAAGGGGGGCTCTGGCAGTGCCAGTGGCAATTTCCAGAGTGAGGGCCCAGGCACCATGGTCCAGTTGGGCGGGGGGGGAGTGTGTGACCCTGTAAGGAGTCACGGATATAAATAGCACAGCCACCACTTCACTTACTGACTGTCCTCACGGTAGATGATATACCTGACAATTGACACTGCTGAGTCCGGGGTATCCTTTGAGAGCCAGGTCTCTACTATGGATAGAACATCAGGCTGGTGCTGGACCAGCCATCCCTGGAGAGTGGCAAATTTTTTCTGAAGGCTGCAGATATTGAGGGAGGCAATTCAAAGCCTATTAGAAGCAGTGCAGATCAGGTTGGGAGCAGTAGGGGGCACATGGTTAGGGTGGACATTCCAAGACAAAAGTAGCAACACCATGGAGGTCCTAAGGAGAGCATACTTAAGTTTCTTGTGCATACCAGAACCTTGGCTAGGGAGGCGTGTTGGCTTGGTGCAAGTGACTGGGATGGGGAGGGCACATAGGTGGGGTAGAGCAAGAAAGGGGGATGGAAGGGGTGGGACTGGAGAGAGCATGCCCAAGTGGAGGGCAGGGGGTTGAGGGAGCAAGTGTGAAGCATCCGTGGAGAAAATGTGGATGAATGGGGGAATGGCAAGGGTGGGAGTGTGGGTGCTAATTTAAGAGTGGAAAGGTCAGGGAAGGGGGTAATTAATGTGAGAAGAATTAGGCAGATTGGGGTGAGGAAGGGTAGGGGGGAGCCTAATGAGAAAGTAGTCATTGTCTATAAATAAGAAAGGAGGGGTTGGAGTTGGCAATAGGTAGTGCGAGGATGAGCACAGGCAAAGGGTGGCATAAGGGATAAGTATACTGAAAGTACACTTGCTAGCAGGACAATCCACCTGGCGCAGCAGTAGGGTTACGGACTATGGTGCCAAAGGTGCAGGGTTCAAGTCTGGTGGGGGGGACTTGGTAGCCACAGTGAGAGGTGAGGAAAAGTAGCTTAAGAATGGTAGCAAAAGCAGCGCTAGAGAGGTTGAGATAGAAAGAGAGAAAAATGGTGCTGAAGGAGGTGCAATACTGACTCCTAGTGGTCAGAGATGATAACCAGCTAATGGGAAAATGGTCACTTAGGAGAAAATTAAGAAGGGTCACATGACCTGATGATGTCAATAAATTAAGGGCCAGCCTGGGGTGGGGCAGTCGTTGCAAAGCATCGATAGGCTAACACCCCACAACTGTCCAGCTAGTAGGCTGTAGATTACTTTTAAGGGCTACACAGTCCCAGCTGTGTATGCTGACTGCTTGAGTATGGTGCAGTTGCATGAAATCACCTTTCAGGACTGAGTAATGAAATGTCAGTATTCATGAGGTGTCATCCCAAAAAGGCCATGTTGAAAATTTGGTGCAAAAATGCTTGAGTTATGCCCAGTCATTGGAATTTTTCTATGCAAATGTGTAACTTTGGCAATTTATTTATCTTTTGTTGACCGGGTAAGTGCACTAGACAAATCCTGCCTATTTTCAGGCACAACCCGGGGAAGGGGGATACAGAAGAATGCCAACTGACCTTGAACCAGCTTAAGCTGTTGGTGGTATTTTTTTTACTGAATGAGGGAAATTTAGCCTGGATGCCGGGGAAATCCCCTACTCTTTTCGATAAGTGCCATGGGATCTTTAACATCCACCTGAACTACCACCAATACAGGCAGATGGGACCTCGGTTTAACGTCTCATCCGAAAGACGGCACCTCGGAAGTGCAGCACCCCTCTCATGCTACACTAGTGTCAGTACTGGGATATTAACTCAAGTGCCAGATGTGGGAACTAAACCCACAGCCCTCTGATCTCCCAGCCTCAGAGGTGAGTATGCTACCTACTGAGCCACTGACACTCATATTTTCACTCCAAATTTTCAACATTGCCATTTTTTCACATCACCTCGTGAACAGTAGACCCATCATTTTTCAAATCCTGCGAAAAATGTTTTTTCTGCACCTGTGGCTCAGAATGGTGTTACAGTTGCGCAGAACTGCATTTTGACTGGGATATGAACATTTTCTGTACTGGGTACATGCCGTGAGGTGATAAGAAGGTTATGTTGAGCATTTGGGGTAAAAATTATTCAAGATGGCACAGTTATGTCTATTTGTTGCAATTTCACTATGCCTACTCATAACTTAATGTGTGGAAATGCAGGGGCCAGAGACCCATGTGCTTCCACAGCTAGATACATATGTGCATCTGTGGATGGACGGGAGTGCAGAGTCTGAAGGGTCCACCCCACCCCCACTCCCACCCTCCACACATCAACAAGCATCAAGGGTGTGCCTTGCGGTCATCCAGCCCTACTCTCACCACATTCTCCTATACTGTACCATCTTAGCTTTCTTACAAATGGAATGGGGTGAGAGTTAGGCCCACTGACCCCAAGGCACACCCTGATGCCTGTTTGTGTCTGGAGGGTAGTAGTGGGGTAGTAAGGTTGATAACCCTAACATCGAATTTCCAAAGTGTTTTCGCTGTAATGATACCCCTAACTGATGCATTAATGGAGTTTTTTTGCAGTGAAAAAAAAATATATATATAAATACATATATGTTGTACGGGTTCCTGAGATATAAGCATTTAGTATTCCAACTCCTCATTTTCTGCTCCGAGCTCTGTTAGTATGCATACATTCTTTGTACTCACTATGTTTCTCTGTGCAGCTGTTGGGGAAAACCAGAGTGTGCGCTCCAGTTACTGTTACATACAGCATTTTCACTTGTGTTTCTGTACCCGTTTGCATTAGCATTCCCGTGTAAGCCACCGTGTGTGTTATCCTTTCCATTTCTCTTTGCGCTTGCTTTTGCGTTACTCTTACCATTTGTGTCTACAGTACTGTTTCGGTTTGTGTTAAACTTTGCATCACCATGCACATTACCATTTGCGTTTGCAGCCACCCTTCCATTTGCATTTGTCTTTCGTTTTGCATCATCGTTGTTGTTACCGTTACCATTTGCACTTCCAATTGTGTTCCCGTGCCCGTGTGTGTTACGGTTTGCATTTCCACATGCACTTGCATTTGAATTTCTGTTTCCTTTGGTGTTATTGCTGCTGTTACCATTATCATTTGTGTTTCCAATTGCAGTACCGTGACCATGTGCGTTATGGTTTGCATTTCTGTATGCGCTTGCATTTGCATTCTTTTGCTGTTATTGTTGCTGTTACCATTACCATTAGCGTTTACAATTGTGGTGCCATGACTGTGCGCGTTACGGTTTGCATTTCCGTACATGCTTGCATTTGTGTTTCTGTTTCTATTTCCTTTGGCATTATTGTTGCTGTTACCATTACCATTTGCATTTACAATTGTGGTACCGTGACTGTGTGGATAATGGTTTGTGTTTTGTATGCGCTTGCGTTTGTGTTTCCATTTTCATTTCCATTTCCTTTGGCATTATTTTAACTGTTTCCATTACCATTTGCATTTCCAATTGTGGTACCATTACCATGCGCATTAGGTTTGCGTTTCCGTACATGCTTGCATTTGCCTTTCCATTTCTGTTTCCTTTGGCATTATTTTTGCTGTTACCATTACCATTTGCATTTGCAATTGTGGTACTGTGACCGATTGTGTTACACTTTGCGTTTCCTTATGCACTTGCATTTGCCTTTCCGTTTCTATTCCCTTTTACATTATTGTTGCTGTAACAGTTAACATTTGCATTTACAATAGTGGTGCTATGACCATGCATGTTACCAGTTGTGTTTCCATACACGCTTGCATCTCCATTTGCTTCACTGTTCACTTTGGCATCACTATGCCCTTGTGTTTCTATTAACATTTGCGTTACCATTTATGTTTGTGTCACCATGTGCGTAACCGTTGGCGCTTGCATTGGCATTGCAGTTACTGTTGCTATGTCACAAGACATCACATGGTGGGAGTGCGGGGCCCGAAGGGCCCATGCTCCCACCACCGCATTCTATTCACTATTTATAGTCCTCATTTTCTAAAAGAAGGGAAATTCATGGCAAAAAATCCATTTAATGCATCAGTTAGGGTTGTTCTACAGCAACAAAAGTGAGGCAATTTGGTCTTAGGGTTAAAAGCCCCCCTTGGAGCCCCAGCCCACCTCCCAACCGGCATTGTGGTATGCATTGGGTCATCAGTCCTAACTCTCATCCCATTCTCCTATACCTCAGCTTGTTTACACATGAGATGGGGTGAGAGTTAGGGCCGACAACCCCAACGCCCACCCTGATGCCGGTTGAGGGGCGGCTGGGGGTCCAAGGGGCTTTCAACCCCTAAGACCAAATTCTTTGCTTTTGTCACTGTGAAACAACCCTAACTGATGCATTAAACTGAGTTTGTTGCCATATATATATATATATATATATATATATATACATACATACATATGGCAAAAACTACTTTAATGCATCAGTTAGGGTTAAAGTGACAAAAGTAGAGAAATGTGCCATTAGGGTTTCCAACCCTAACACCCCACCTCACCCTGTACAGACGAAGAGGGATGGAGGGGTGGCATTTCATCTTCATCCCTAATACCCCATTCCATTAGAAAATAAGCTGGGTGAGCACAGCATAGGAGAATGGGGTGAGTGTTAGGGATGAAGATGCCAAGACCGCCCACACATCCCTCTTCATCTGTGCGGGGTGGGGTGCTAGGGTTGAAAATCAGAATGGAATATTACCCTACTTTTGTCGCTTTAACCCTAACTGATGCACTAACATAGTTTTTTGAAATTAATTTTCTTACCTTTTGAGATAGTATAATAGTATCTTTATTTTACCCATCCCTCCATAGATGCATATATGAATCAAGTCGTAGAAATGCAGGGGCTTCTAGCCCCTACGCTTCCATGTACAAAGTTAGGAGCAGGCATAGTGAAATTGCAAGAAATAGCCATGACTGTGCAATCTTAAATAGTGTTCACCACAAAATATTCAACCTAACCTTCTTATCACCTCACTGCATGTACCCAGCATACATGTGATATGTCCAACTTGCTTAAGAGGGAGATTTGGGTCAAATTAGGAGGGAGATTGTCCTGCCAACCTGTTTAAGAGAGAGAGACTTGGGTCAAATTAGAAGGGAGATTGGCCTGCTAGTAGGGAGATGCCATAATGTCATGAGTTTGTCTTTAAATGGCCTCAAAAAAATAAGAAAAAAGTCATTACAAAAATGTTATGTATTTCTTTTTGTCTAGAATAAGCACTAAAAATAAACAACTAGTTATATAAAGTTATCAGATACATTGTTTATCACTGATTTAATTTGTATGTGTCTTTATCTGCCCAAAAAACATGGATATTTTGGACAGAATTTTACTTAAGCAGGATATTTTGTTTCCCAGGAGGGAGGGAGGGAGTTCAGTAAAAAAAAACAGGAGTCTCCTGCGAAAAGAGGGAGATATCACATTTATGACCCAGTACAGAAAATGTTCAAATCCCCACCAAAACAAGGTACACATGGTGTTATTTTCCTTGCATCTGCTTGATATATGAAAGTGTGTTTGAGTGCATACACCTGCCTCTTGCTTTTTTTAGTCTACTAATTTTAGTTCTATGTTTTTGTTAACTTTGTGTCGCGAATTTTCAGTGACGTCACCAAATTTTCCTCCACAGATCACTTTGTGAAGTAGTCCCCTTCAATGAAAATTTGCCATTTGTAACTTTTCCTTGCTTGGGAGTTTTTTTAAGTGCAAATTGCGCTTAAAAATTCACAACACAGTGAGAAGTCAGAAATGGCGAATCCTCCAAATCCCTGATGCTAGTGCCCTCCAACCAATCGTCGCTTGATGTAAAATTGAATTAATTTAATCACTGATGTCTAGTGCCCCCCCCCCACCAATCGTTGCTTGATGTAAAGTTTAATTAATTAAATTCCTGATGTCTAGTGGCCACCCACCCCCCACACTGATCACTGGCCCTGATGTAAAAAATATATTATTAATTAAATCCCTGATGTCTAGTGGTCCCCTCCCCTTGCTGATCGCCAGCCTCAATGTAAAAACAATGTACTGTATTAGTAATTAAATCCCTGGTGTCTAATCCCCCCACCAATTGCAGGCCCCAATGTAAAAATATTTATTAAATCCCTAGTGTCTAGTGAACTCCCCACCCCACCAGGTAGTGCCCCCACACCCTCACCCCGACACCGAGCGGGTGACCAGCACAGCATTCCACTCTCCACTATGGCTGACTACCTGACTGACCTGGAATGAATGATTGCATACTTGTAAAAGTCCGCTCTCATTCATGCTGCACCACAGACTCCTCGACAGGAAGTCCCCTCTTCCCTTTAATAAGGGAAGAGGACATCCAGGTTCTACTCCCACAGAATGCATGGTTGTCACTGTATGGCAGTCAAGCATTTAATAGGTCTCAACTGTTGACAGCACAGAATGACGAGGGTTCCATCAATGAGGGGAAAAGTGTAGCAGTTTGTGAAGTGCAACTAAGCTATTGGACCAGTGGTTTTGTTATTTGACTGTTGTCAATGTGTGTTTCTATTTTAATGTGTGTTAGTATTTTTTTCATTGAAAAAAAGGAGGCCCGTGATAAAAGCGGCACATGGCTGAAATATGAATGGGCAACAGTAACATTAGCTAAACTGAAGAAACTTTTGCCAGGTAGTAGTGGCAGCAGTACATAAAGGTCTCCTATGTCGCTCTCTCCTTTCTTAAAAATGTATATTAAGAAAGCTTGAGTCATGGAGGGAGGTAACCGACCAATACACAAAGCCTCATTAAACACAGGAAGAAGGTTGGGCTAGAAGGTGGGCTGAATCTGTTGTAAGATTTGGATGTTAAGTTATCTGGGTTTGATGCTGTGTTTAGCTTTAGTCCCTTAATAGCTTCTAGTACTTCTGCTAATAAAGCTAGCTGTGTAACAGCAGAGCATACAGAAACAAGGATCTCTGGAATGTTTAGTTCCTGCAAAAAACAATCACACTAGGGTTGTTACCCCAAATGTGCTAAGTGCACTGTCCTCCACTATGTGCAGTATTTCCTGCGGATCAGATTTCAGCTCCCCCTGCTGGTTTTTAGGGCCATAATGATTCTGTTCTTAACCCTGTCATCACAACCCTTATAAAAATCCAACAGTTTTTTTCTCTGTTCCTGTGTCCTTGCTTTTAGTTCATAGTGCAGTGATTTCCCTCTGTCATATTGATACATTTTTATGTTTTGTTCTGTCACATTTATTTGTTCTGTGCAAGGAAGATTTCCTGTGAGTGATACTGAAATAAAGGTCTGCAACTGCTTTCTTAAGTCAACATAGGAGAAGTATTTATCATGTTTCTTTTTTCTACTCTGTTTCAGAAAATATGTTTTGAATTTCATTTTTGTGGTCTTCCCACCACTCATTCCTGGACTCAGTGGCACAATGTATGGACTATCTGGCTAGATACAGATTGAGTAACTGAGTTGTAACTGATTAATTGTCAAATAACTCATTATTCAGTCTGCACACTCTGTTCTCGTGAGATGGGACTTACATAGCCCACTACTGCAGATCACTGCAAAATGGTCAGGCATTTCTACAGCTATAGTGGGAGTATTATGAATAGGGATAAAGTCTGACATGAAAAAACAATCTATTCAGGAGGATTGTGATCCTCTGACATAAGCGTCCCCCCATGTGGGTGAACATACCTATATGCATTCAGTTTTTACCATGTCCAGGAGATAATGAGTGCTGCAGTAAATGTTACCTTTGATGGATGATTTCAACTGTAGAGGTAATCTGCAATTAGCATCACCTCCTAGTATAACCATTTTATTGGTGCATCAAAAGGCCTGATCGCTGAAAAAAGTAAAAGCCTAGAAGCTATTGTCTGTGTGCACAGATGCTTATTAATTTATATGGGGTTCCACAATATTTTGCATTGATTAATAGTGCCTCCCTGGGACCACTTCAGCTAAAAGCTTTACAGAAGAGCTGAACCCCCTGAATAAAATTCCTACTGTTGCGTGTGTCAGCTCCCTGTGATTTGTAAGATACCCCTGACACCAATTGTTTGCTTGCCTATTCAATCTCAGATTTTATTTTCAACCTGGTATCTTGTATGAAATAGATGTTCCTTGGCAGGAAGTCTAAAATGGAAAATGTGGCAACCTGTTTCTTAAAACTTTTCACACTATTTACATTTAGTGAAACAGTTATTAAAGTGTTGCCAGCACACATGAGAGAGGTTTTGTTCTAGGGAGTTTAGAGATCAGGGGTTGGTGTTTCAAAGTTTGGCACAGAGCATGTGTCAAGCCCTGTGTCATATGCTTTCTTTGCCACAGCTGTGCCCTTCCCATTTGTGGTAACAGTGCCCGATTTTACAATCTCAGGCACGGTTACGACAGTTTAACTGCTTTACAGCATCTTGCACCAAATCTTGGGTGCACGCATGCTTTACCACAAAAAGATGGTCTCGCCAGCATCAGTTACTGCAAGGCATAAAAATCCCTTTAGCTTGCCACTAGCCCAGTGCGCTTTATCTGTGGGGCACCTGGAGCTTGTGGCAATCATGCAGGTTTGAAAATCTGGCCCCACATCTTCCTTGTTAACGATCTTGTTCAGCTCTTTATTTTTTTAGCCATAGATGATTCAGGAGTTGATACTTCTGTGTCTGAGCAAACAGTCATTGTGGGCAGATGTTAGAGGCCTCTGAATCTCCCCCTTCTTCCTCAATGTCATCCCACTGCTTTTTCTGCTGCAATACTGCATACCTGTTTCTTAAGCTAACTTATCTGGTGGGTCTGGTTTTCATTTTTCTATTTCTTCCCCTTTTCTGAAGGCCCGCTATATTCATCTTCTCATCCGGAGATGGTGGAGGAGGAGAAGAAGAAGGGCATGTCTGTGATGTTTGCAGGGGCTTCCTCATCCTCTGTATTGTTAAGTGCAGACCCCTGGACAGCTGGTGTAGTGATATCTGCTACTTCAACCTGCTTTGAGAATGTTTCCTTTATCTGTGGGCTCTGTGGACCATCACACCTAGGTACTTTTGTGAGTTTTGTAATAACAGTTTCATCTGGCCTCCACTCAGCCTGAGGAGGGGCAGAGGAAGCTGTGGTGGTACTGTGTCCTGATCAGGCACCCTTGGAGTTAGGGGGAGGGGCTAGTACTAGTATCCTGTCTTTCATTTTCCCTATTCATGTCTTTCTCTCTTTCTGCTGGGCTTCTGACAGACCTTATCTGCTGACCCTGTGTAATAAACCCCTCCTGATCCATTCCATCTCTCCTGTTGTGAGAGACCCAGGGGCACTGTCAGAAGGAGTACCCCTGTTTTTCGCACAAGTTGCAATGAAATGGGTTTGGGCATTGTAGGCTGATGTGTCCATATTCAAAACAAAGATTGCATTGAGGCCTGTTGCATAGTGCACTCAGGTGAGTCCTATCCCCACACTTGCGGCAGGCCCGTAGATGGCCTGGGTAGAAATATAGCCCTCTATATTTTCCATTATAGAAGCTGCTGGGTAGCTGGCTGTCTCCTGTGTTAGTGCTGTGTAGCTTCATCCTAAATTTTCACCTTCCCATCCAGATCATTTCATTTCATTTATTTATTTAATATAGTGCCCAATTTCATTTTGATTCAAGGTGCTGTACAAGAGAGGACTACTGTATATATCTTCAATAAAATGCATGAAATACTGTATTTAAATTACTAAATTAAATAAACATCAACTAGAGGGAAATGCTTCTGTAAATAAGAATTTCACTATCCATAATGGGGAGAAGAGTTTCTAGTATCTCACATTGCTGCCTCATCCAGTAAGTGATACAGGGAAAGGGAAAATTGTTTAACCAAGAGAATCGCACTAAGCCAAAGTTTGTTTCCAGGTGTGACCTGGGAGCACAAGGAAGTTAAGCCACTTGCTTAGGGTCACACAATATCCAATTGGGGACTGTGAGATTCAAACCCAGGTCTCTAGGTTTCCAGATCAGGACCTTAAACCACTGCACTATGCTGCCTCCTTGATATCTGATATGTTTAGCCCTTTATTTCTGAACATGACTGTTATGGTTTTTACAGTGGGCTTAGACAAGGAAATAGCAATGAAAGGGGCCAATAAAGGAGTGTCTTTAACAACCTCATATTTTTCCCAGAACCTGTGCAGTAATTCAATGGTTTTGAAACATACATTGAATGTAGTCTCACCTGATATATGAACGAGAGTATATAGCTCCAATGCAAAAATACCAATTGAATTTTTAAGTAGTGAGTGAGCCACAGGAACCCTGTCTGGAGGTGTTCAGACCATCCCTTATACTTTAGATGGATTGAGTTTTGGCACTGTGCTGGCTCTCCATGGGATTGAAAGGGGTCAGCCATATAGAGCAGCCATTCTCCCCCACTGCACTGGATGATCACCCCATGCTGAGCTAGTACTGGTAGTGCTCAATCTGCTACCATCATTGCTGGCAGAGGCCCTCTGTCGTGTGGCTTCAGGGTCTACCCTACTAAAGATACCAGCTGCAACCAGACTTGTTCATCTGATCACTCTATCATCACTTGAGAGCCACCACTTGAGTGTACCTGTTCTGTGGAGGGTCTGTCCTGATGGGGGTGGCAATGGAATAGATACCCTGGGGTTTGTTTGCTCAGGCTCTAGCCTGTCTGACTGTTTTGGTAGATCTGGCTGGGCCTGGAGGTTTACCATTATTTTTTCCTGTAAATTGGGATCTCTGTCTTGAGCATCAGAAGCACCCTTAATGGTGATAACATTATTATCAATACTTCCAGGTGACGCACCTTCCTTTTGCACACCCTGTGCCCCCCTTCAACATAGTAACATAGCAGTTGATGACAGATAAGGCTCACTAGGCCCACCTAGTCTGTTGTATTCCCTGCCTGCATCATCGGCTGCTGACCCTACTTGGTCATGGGCTTTTGCCTCTCTTCCCCACATCTAGGGTTCCCTTATGTCTCTCCCATACATGTTTGATTGCCCCCACTGTGTTAGCACCCACCACTTCCTGGGTAGACTATCCCAAGCATCCACTACCCTTTCTTTGAAGAAAATCATCCTCACTTTTCCCCTTATCCTGCCCCCCTCCAATCTTATATAATGCCCCCTTGTCCTTGTACTGAAATTTGTCACGCCTCCTGCACATTGTTCAAGCCTTTAAAATACTTGAAGGTCTCTATCATATCCCTCCCTCCTCTCTTCAAGTGTATATATATTGAGGCCTTTTAATCTGTCCTCAGGTGATTTCTGATGCAAGACCTGCACCATCTTGGTCACCTTTCTCTGGACCGTCTCCACCCTGTCTATGTCTTTGCGATGATGCGGCCTCCAGAATTCAACACAGTATTCTAGATGAGGCCTCACCAGCATTATGTACAATGGCATCACCACCTCCCTTCTTCTGCAAGTGATACCCCCTCCTTTGCACCCTAACATCCCACTGGCCCTCCCTACAGCCTTGTTACACTGTTTGGCCACCCTTAGGTCATCTGAGATGATTATCCCTAAATACCTGTCTTGCTTGATGACTGTCAGCAAATCCGCCCCCCCTCCATTCTGTAGCTCTCTGCAGGGTTTCTTCACCCCAGGTGCATGAGTTTGCATTTTTTTGCATTAAATTTCAACTGCCAAACCTTTGACCATTTTTCCAGCTTTTCCAGATCCCTCCTCATTCTTTTGACCCCCCTCTGGAATGTTTACTCTGTTGTAGATCTTGGTATCATCTGCAAATAGGCAAACCTTCCCCTCTAGCTTTTCAGCAATGTCACTGATGAAGACATTGAAAAGGACTGGTCCCAGGACTGATTCTTGAGGCACCCCATTGGTCATCTTCTATTCCTCAGATTTGATCCCATTTACTACCACCCTCTGCTTCCTATCCCTCAACCAGTTTCTAACCCAGTTTTCCACTTTGTGGCCCACCCCAGACTTCCTGGCTTGTTCATCAGTCTTCTGTGGGGTACAGTGTCGAAGACCTTACTGAAATTGAGGTAGGTGATATCCACTGCTCCTCCCTGATTCACCTCCTTCATCATCCAGTCAAAAAAGTAAATCAGATTTCTTTGATACTACCTTTCTGCTCTGAAACCATGCTGCCTTGGATCCTGTGCTCCCATGGTTTCTAAGTGTTTCACTATCCTTTCCTTAAGCAGTGCCTCCATAGCTTTACCCACTACTAAAGTGAGGCTGACCGACCAATAGTTTCCTGCCTCCTTCCTCTTACCATTCTTGTAGAGAGGGATTACATTTGTCCCTTTCCAGTCCTCGGGAACCACCCATGTACTGAGTGACTCACTAAACAGAGCCACCAGAGATGCCGCTAGCACCATCTGTAATTCCTTTACTATCCTGGGGTGTATATCATCTGGCCCCATTGCTTTGTCCACCATCAGTTTTGTGAATCCTCCAGGTCCCTGTCTGCTATAAAAGGACTAGTGTTTACTTCTCTCTCCCCTCCACATTGTTTCTGCAGCCTAGCTGTGGTTTCTGTCACTCCTTCTCTACCGCGAATACTGAACAGAAGTATCCATTCACTATCAAAGCTTTTTCTAGGTCATCCTCTATGCACACCTTTTCCTCCCCTTTGAGCCTTACAATCCTTCCTCTGGCCTTCCTTCTATCACTAATGTATCTATAAAACATTGTCTCCATGTATGTGTTCAGTAATTGTTATTATTTTATCTTGTTTTCAGCGATGGATCCTGTTGGCTGTTTTGAATGGCTGCTGTTATTAGAGTTCCTGAAGTACTGATCTGGGGAGGAATTATTTTGGCTATTAGCTGAAACTGTGTCGGGACTCTAAGATCCACATCAGTCAGTTTAGAGGGAGGTTGAGGAATGGAGCCGAAGTCAGTGTGGGAGGTGGCATACAGATCTGAAAAACTGAACTGTCTTACCAGAGATGCTGCTGTCTGATTTCTGTAGAAGTTGGAGCCATTCCCAGGAGCAAAATCCTGCTATCTGTGGATTGTTCCCATCCTGCTGTTCTGGTGGTACTCTCTGCAAACTATTCCTCTGATGCAAGTTGTATTGGGTCAGGCCACCCTTTACACAGGCCAAGCCTCCTGCTGACATCCTGTTGCATCTGCTGATTTTTCCCATTCTGTCAGCTGCTGTCAGTAAGGACTCTGACAGCACATCAGTTGGAGTCAGCATCCTGTTTGAAGTGCTGTAGGATGCCAGACTCCTCCATAGTTTGTCTCTTGCCAGATCATCTTCTTCTTCTTCTTCTTCTTCTTCTTCTTCTTCTTCTTCTTCTTCTTCTTCTTCTTCTTCTCCTCCTTCTCCTTCTCCTTCTTCTAACAGTAGGTGTAGACTCCTTTTATAATCAGATATCCCCTCATCAAGGTCCTTTTTAGCAATGACCATCTTATCTCCAGAAGTCAGGGTCAACATGCCTTCTTCACTGCTCACTTTGGATGGCTCATCTTCTTCCTGACTGTAGTATATGATCACATAATTCTCATAGGATGTTTCTGGTCTCTAATCAACAGGTGCAGAGGCATCAACCATTTCTACAGATACATTTTTTCTTTTTCCTTAGTAATGTCCTTATTCAGTGACAGAACAGGTACAGAATGCTGAATGGGTAGAGCAGAATAAAAAAAAAAAAAACCTCCTTCACTTTCATCTGCAATGTCCACCACCTTGATTGCCTGCCAGACAGACAAGGGGTCCCCCTACAGGAAGAGAAGGTGAATTTTTTATTAACACAAAGTTACAAACAAAAATTTACATTGCGTACAGGAGGTAAACATCATTATTGGCATGATGGAAAAATATAGCATGGTACAGAAAATAAAAAGACCTAAAAAAACAGAAAAACAACAGTTAGAGGAATAAAATAAAAGGACTGTAAAACATACCATAAAAATAGATAATGCAAAAGAACATGGCCTAGAAAAACCTTGTAAACATACAGTATGTAAAACTGGGAAAGGGGAAAAAAAATAAAATAAGTGCCCAAAAGTAACTTAGTGCAAATTAATATGCATCAAGGGGCCATAGTGGAGGCAGTAAACCTTTGTATTCAACAAATGGACAAAAGCAAAAGGAAAAGAAAACCTCTATGGTTCACACGGGTGGTGGCCGGAAAAGTAAGGGCAAAAAATTTGGCCTTCAGAAAATATAAATAGAATCAAAAGGAAGAGGACAGAGCAGTGCAACTAGAAAAACAGAGAGAGGCAGGGAAGGCAGTCAGGCAATGCTAGGACAGAGGAAAATATAGCAAATGAAGTTAAAAAAGGAGACATGACATTCTATAGCTACGTTAAGAAAAAGAGAAGGACTAGGGGAGGGATTGTAAGGCTGAACAGGGAGGAACGGTTGGGAGTGGAAGGGGACCAAGATAAGGTGTAATTTCTGAACAAATATTTCTGTTCAGTCTTCATAGAGGAAGGGGAGGGACCACAACTAAGAATCAGGAGAGGAGGGGAGGTGGACAACAGTCCATTCAAAGAGGAGAGAGTCCTAGAAGAACTTACAAACTTGAGGGGGGATAAGGCAATGGAACTGAATGGGATGCACACTAGAATATTAAAGGAGCTGGGGGAGGTACTGGTGGCACCACTGGCAGGTCTGTTTAACAAGCCACTGGAAATGGGGAAGGTTCCAGAGGACTGGAGATGGGCTGATGCGGTCCCTCTCTACAAAAGTGGGAGCAGGAAGGAGGCTGGAAACTATAGACCAGTCGGCCTAACCTCAATGGTGGGTAAAATTATGGAATCTCTGCTAAAGGAAAGGTTGTAGAGCATCTTGAATCTAGTGGAGCATACGATCCGAGGCAGCATAGATTAATGTCAGGAAAGTCATGTCAAACTAATCTGACTTGGTTTCTTTGACTGGCTCACTAGGGAGGTGGATCGGGGGGAGCAGTCGACATGGCCTACCTGGGCATCAGCAAGGCATTTGACAGCATTCCACATAACAGGCTTGTTAACAAGAAGGACAGTCTGTGACTGGGATACAAGGTGGTGTACTGGGTGGGAAACTGGTTGAAGAATAGAATGCAGAGAGCGGTGGTAAATGTGGCTAAATCCTAAGTAGGGATGATGACCAGCGGGGTGCCTCAGGGTTCAGTTCTTGGACCAGTGTTGTTTAATATCTATATCAGCAACATTTCAGAGGGGCTAGAAGGGAATGTATGCCTTTTTGCAGATGACACAAAGATCTGCAATAGGGTGGAAGGTCCAGGAGGGGTGAAGAGAATGAGGAGGGCCCTAGCTTAAATGGAAAAATTGTACGGCATGTAGCAACTAGGATTCAATGTGAAGAAGTGCAAAGTCTTGCATTTGGGGTGCAGGAACCCAGGGGATGACTACACAATGAAGGGAGAAACATTAGTAGTAACAAAACAGGAAAGAGATCTGGGTATCATCATACCTGATGACCTAAAGGTGGCCAAACAGTGTGCCAAAGCAGTTGGGAGAACCAGTGGGATGCTGGGGTGCATAGGGTAAGGTATTGCCAGAGGAAGAAAAGAAGTCATAATGCCACTGTACAGGTCATTGGTGAGACCTTCTTTGGAAAACTGTGTTCAGTTTTGGAGGCTGCATCTCTGGAAGACATTGACAGGGTGGAGGCAGTTCAAAGAAGGCAACACAAATGGTGCAGGGCCTGCATCACAGGTCATATGAGGAGAGATTTGAAGAACTTAATATGTACAACCTGGAGGACAGGAGGGAGAGGGGAGATATGATAGGGACCTTCAAGTACCTCAAGGGCATTAATAAGATACTGGAGGGCAGCATTTTCCAAAAGAGAAGCTGCTCTAAAGCAACAAGGGGTCGTGACATGAGACTGGACGGGGGAAGACTAAGGGGCAACATAAGGAAGTGCTTTTTTATGGAAAGGGTGGTGGACACTTGGAATTGCCTACCCCAGGAGCTGGTGGGGGCAAGCATATTGGGAGGATCTAAACATGCATGGCATAGACATGGTGGAATCCTAGAAGGAGGAAAGAGGGGACCAAGTACAGTCAGTGCAGCTAAATAAAGGCAGTGTGTATGGGCAGACTAGATGTGTCTGGTGGTCCTTATCTGCTGTCAATGTCTATATTTCTATGTTTCAAACTCATTCAAGCCCTACGGACATTATCCATATTGCCATACTTATTTTCTGAGAGATATAGAGAAGTCAACTCCTTGGCAACCATCTGTATTATTACTACCTGATACAAGTCCTTATGTTGAAATAACAGGGCATAGTGGGACTGCCATAAATGTAACCCGGGTGCCAGCTCCCAATGGGCAACTACCCCTGCTTGCTTCCCTAATTGCAGATTGAGGGGCCTGGGCTCTAATAATGATACTATTGACACGGTGCCTCCACCCAGAGAAAATTTCAGGTGGATTAGATGTTACACTAGCACAACCCTCTGGGAAGTTGTGCTTACCCACATACCCAACCAGTGGATCCACACATGAAGTTGTACCCAGCACTTTACTTGACATTCAAAGAAACAATTATTGGTGAGCACTAATAATATGCTCACAGTTGCTCCTCTTACTGACTGGATAAGGATTCCTTGAGTGCCCTGTATACCTGGAAAGGAAAACTTGACAATAACAGTGATACACCTCTGCACCTTTCCAATCCCTGCTCCCAGTAATAATATGCTCAGGAAGCAAATGAACATTCAAACAGTAAACTGATTTATTGAGGGATGTTAACAGGGAGTGGGCAAGTAAATCAGTCATCGCTGAGGAAGGAATAATTAAACTTTGCTGATATATTGATAATCACAAACTTTTAACCCCTGAATTTATTTCAGTTATTAAGATCTGGGTACCCAGGATTTAAGTTGTTGCAGGCCTGAGCGTAGCCATGGGGTGTCCAGCATTGCAGCTGGATGGGGCCTTAAATAAGTGAATGGTTATTGCTTCTTTTACTTTAATCTGTAGCCACATTCACCAGTGCTTTAAACCCAAATGAAATTATAATCCCTAGGCCTGATGGCCTTCAAATACAGTCAAATCACAACACAACACAACATTGAAGGCAAATCAGATGGCAATTGCCTTGTATTAGAGGTTGCAGAGCAAAGACCCTGAAGCTACTCACAGTACCAGAACCAGTAACAGTGATAGCTGCAGTCTGGCTGGACTCTCTCTCTTGCCAGGAATGAACATGGGGTCCAGGGCCAACATGACTCACCTCCGCTTCATGGCCTTTCCCATCAAGGTGGCCGCAACCTGCGATTCTTCTTTGTGCAGAGACTGACTCCCAAAACTGTTTTTTGGTCAGGCTGGCTTCTGATATGCAGCTGCAGTCTTGAGGACCTTTTGTGATACAAGCCCAGCACATGCTACTCAGTCTCTGATGCAGTTTAGACAGCACACTTAGCTCAGCCACTTCTGGGCTTTCAGTCTTTTTACTGTGAGATGAATACAAACCAGGATGGTCTTCCCCTTTCCTTGAAACATGGCAGTAGACACTCACTGAAAGTACAGGCTCCACTTTTCACCAAAGTCCCTTAAACAATTCTCACAGCAACTCCTCGAGATCTGAGACAATTCAACAGAATATATACTGGTTTGGAAGATCGCTCTTTCACCAACTTCAGTGGCTACAAGCAATTGATGAGAACAGTGCCTTTTCTGCATGAGACAGTCCACACAGTTCACACAGGGAAGCTAGCAGGACTTTTCCCATGTTTCTCAGCTAAGTCGCACAGGATCCTTCTTTCTCTTCAAAACAATCCTCCAAAACTGAAAACTGAGATGTCTGTATTTCAATTGGCTGCCCAGACTGTCAGTCACATTCCCAGAGCTCCAATGGGTTAAACTGGGCACCAAGATAAAAGTTCTCAGTTTCTCCCAGAAATCACTGTAACAAGGACCCAACAGGACCCATGAAGTTCTGACTGGTCCAGCAACAAAGTCCAGGACCAAACATGGTGGCTGTCTTGCCAAAGAAGTAAACAGTCCACATTCACAGTTCATTTTAAACGTAAAAGTTGGGGGTTAGCAACAAAAAATCACAGCATTCAAGAGAGCTTCATATATACTGTTAAGTGACTGTGCAATGAATCTTATTGGGGTACTGCCTGGTTGGTCGCAGGCTTTGATTTTCCTGGACCCAGCACAGGCTAATTACTGCAGTGGCAGGGCTGAATCTCTGAAAGTGGCAGCACAGTGGCATTCATTTGCACATTCATGCAGGAACCAGGATTACAGCAATACTTCACTCTGAACTGTATTTACAGTACTGGACTTGCCAGGTTCTCAAAGGCAGAGCACCAGCTGGGACACTCTTCTGGTAGAGGAACACTGCAAGGTCAAGGGAAGCAATTAAGATAAGCCCACCATTTGGGGGGTGGGTTACACTCTTCCCTGCCCAGGAAACATGGTGTCCATGCCAAGTCTATAAAGGCATGACAAGATATACACTAATACTTTACTATATATTAGTACCTTACTATAATATATATACTGAATATCTGTGCAGATATGAATTAATTATGTACAATATAGAATGCTATTTCATTTTAGATGACATTTTTCACTTTAGGATATCCCTCAATACTTAAAGGAGATAGGAAATGGTTTATACACCTCTAGATGCACTCCAGTTGCTCTTTTATTGGATACCCAGTATTCTGATATACGTTTTACCTTTTTTGTAAAATTAATAATCCAATTTTGCTACTTTTGTAACTACCCTGAATCCCTCTCTCCTCAGCAGTTGCTACTGTCTCTTTTCATACTGCCTGAACATTCTGTAACATTACAAACTCCTTTCCAGGCCATTCAGATAAATGGAATGGAATGGGAGTCTGTGATGTCATAGAATGTCTTAGAGATATGAAAATCAAGAGCAGTAACTGGTGAGGAGAGTGGAACGCAGTGTAGATCTGAGGGCACCCCAAAGCTACATTCTTTATCAAAAAAATCATCAAAGCATATCAGAATACATAACTGGCATGGAAAGGAAGATGGAAGGACAGCTAAACATGCAAAAATCATTTCCTATCTCCTTTAAGAGCAATGTCATGATATTTCAACTTAACAGTTACTTAATATCCACCTTTAAACTTTTATGTCATTAGGCTGGCCATTTTTCAGAATTGCAATACACAGACATGGATCTCTTAGGTATTTATTTATTTATTTATTTACTGAAATTCGGAATTACAAACCTTTGAGTCAAAGACTCTTTTGCAAAGGCTCCACGTCAGTTACAAAGGGTGGAGGGGGGGAACACGAGTTGGGGGGAAGACAGACGGAACAGGCCAGGCAAGATTATATACAGGCACAAATTATTTACAGTTTTATGTACAAATCACATTTTAGTAACATTAGCATTTTAGTAACAACATGTTAATAGTATGCATCACTCAATTCCTCTTTTTCTGGTTGAATAACTCTTATTAGGCTGGGAGGAGGCTTTCATTTTAATAGAGGCAAATAACACTATTTTGGGCAAGGAATTAGTTATAATATGCACCCCTTTATGGACAACATGCATGGGTACACTTACGGGCTTTTCTGGAGTGTCATAAGTGAGCCTCAAAACTAGATTGGCTGTTCTCTCTGAGTGATATGGTAAACCTGGAGTGGGCCCTAGCACTTCCACATTATTCTTCGGGTTCGCAACTCCTGGTTCATTGTCCAGCAATGAAACAGCATCTGAGGAAGGGTGCACCACTGCACTTTCTTGTTTAGTGTCAGAATCATTGGGCTTATGGTCTTGAGCATTACCTTTACTCTCAGTGTCTTTAGGCTCATCTCATCTTCATCAGTGAGAGATATATCTACGAATTTAGAGTAGTTTAGAATACAGCTAGCATTATCTGGGGCAGCAATACTTTCTTTTGAATGGAACAGTTCACTTAGCCCACTTAAAGCAACTGTGCTTTCTTATCTACAGATGGGTCCACTGGAGATTGTACTTATGCCAAACAATTCTGTCATGCAAAGAGAACCATGGATCTCTGAGCTTACACTAATGATATCACTTTTTGGAGGTTCAGGCACTACTGACTTATGAATACTGTGATTTACAGAGTTTGCAGGAGCACTACTGTGAGCAGAAGAGGGTAAGCATTGAAACAGCTTAGTAAGTTCATCAGAGGGATAGCAAGCAGGACAAAACTCTTCACTATCACTTTCAGAATCATTGTCATTGACATATGCATTGTTATTAGTTTGTGTAACTGGCTGGTTAGCAAAAGGTGGTGGACAGGCTTGTTTTTTATGAGTAGCAGACCTGGTTACAGTGACTTTTGGAGCTTCAGATTCTGGGACTTCATTAAGTACTGTTTGTCTGACAGGCAGCCGATTATTTCTATGCATTGTTTTTGTAATTTGAATATCCCCTTCGGGTCACGCTTTCTATACTGGTAGCTCATTCAGACTGGCAACTACAATGTAAGTGGTGTGTCCCCAACAGTCAGTTATCTCATGTTTGCCCCGGAACCCAAGATTGTGGAATAACACACAATCAACAGTCTGAAGGTCATGGGCTTTAACACATCTGTCATGGTGAACTTTATTAATCAAGTTTATTTTGGTAGCCATAGTGTTAGCTAGCTGGTATGCATGGTTTAGTTGCTCTTTGAGTTTTTTAACATACTGAAGGTAACTCTCTGCTTCTGTACTATCAGGAGAAATGCCAAAATCCACATCCACAGGAAGATGAGCTTCTCAGCCAAACATTAAACTAAAAGGGGAAAACCCATTTGCAGCTTTCTTAGTACAATTATATGCATGAACTAGAGCACTGATTTGTTGGCTTCATTTAGGTTTCCCGAGGGTCAAGCTCACCTAGCGTTTCCCATAAAGTGCAGTTGAATTGCTCTGGCTGGGGTTCTCCTTGAGGGTAATACAGAGTTTTTCTGGACTTTCTTATACCCCAGAGCGATAGTAACTGTTTGATTAACTGACTCTCAAAATCTCTGCCTTGTTCAGAGTGAATACGTTGTCGAGCACCGTAGTGTACAAAAAACTTCTCCACCAGGACTTTAGCCACTATTGAAGCCTTTTGGTCTTTGGTGGGATAGGCCTGGGCATATCTTATGAAATGATCTGTGACTACTAACACATTGGTGATATTCCACGAACCAGGCTCCAAGCTAAGGAAGTCTATACATACAAGCTCCATTGGGGCACTGGTTATTATGTTGACCATGGGAGCAGCTCTTTAAGGCTGGACATTTCTTTGGATGCATCAGCTACAAATTTTGCAATATCACTTGACATCGTCACCCATTCAAGGCCAGTAAAGGCGTGACCAGACCAAATCAAGAGTTCTTTTGGTCCCCAGATGTCCCATGTCATTATGCAGGTCTTTTAGCAGAATAGTCTTGAACTTAGAAGGCAAAATCAACTGGTTTTGGGCCAGTTCATCTGAGGCACTCGGGGTTTCTCGATACAACAATTTGTCTTTAAGTTTTAACTTGGGCCCCTCACACAACAGCAGACTAGTACCACGGTCAGGAGAACGCATAGCAGAAACATTTCCTCCCCACTTCAAACCAGTGATCATTTCTCTTAACATGGTATCACAATACTGCTCTCGTTGCAGGTCAGTTTTAATTAACTGGGGCAGGGAACTTAGATCCAAAGAGGCAAAACTACAATAGGCCAGTGGCATATAGGTGTCTAGTGGTCCCAGACTATCCACCACATTGTCAACATTGTCGGTTGCTGCAGATTCACCTTTGTCAAACTTGTGACACAATGCTTTCACTAACTGTTCAGAAAGACGTGCCCATTGTTGATCTGTGCTGGGTCTATGTGAGACGTCATCAGCATCGGTATGATTCAAACCTGACTGATACTAATCACAAGTTGAAAGGGCAGAAAGCCATCTGTGCCCAAAAGAATCCAGTTTAGCTGAGGTCTGAATGTACATTAGCAGACTGTTATAGATCTTTACCAAGATCTTTGCCTCATACAGGTATTCATGGAATTGCTCCACTATTGCCCCCCTAAGAGTGAGAAATTCCAGTTTATAGACTGGGTATTTTTTTCCAAAGGTGACAGACTTCTGCTGGTGAACACTACTGGGCATAACCTTTCAGGATACTCTTGATAAAGCACTGCCCCAAGCCACTCAGGCTGGCATCTGTATGCAGTACATAGGGTTTTATAGGGTCAGCATAAGACAATACCCAGTATAGGTCAGTCTGTAGATTATTTCCTCAAGCATAGCTTCACAATCAGGGGTCCACTTTTGACCAAAGGATTCATGGGGCTGAAAATATGTCTTCACAGTCTCTTTGCCAGTACTCTTTTTGAACTTTATGTGCATGGGTGGATACCCTTCAGTCAGATTCAACAGCAGTCATACTACTTTGGTGTAATCTTTAACAAAACCAGGATTACAGCCACAGACTCCAAGGAACCTCTAAAACTCTTTCAGGTTGTTCAGCCTAGGCCAGTCTGTCAAAGCTTCTACCTTGCTGGGGTCTGTTTGGATGCCTTGGGGAGACACAATGTGTCCCATGTATTTTATAGAGCTTTGAAAAATTGACACTTGTCTGTTGATAGTTTAAGGCTGAACTCTTCCAGTCAGTCAAGTACTTTGAACAGGTGTGTTTCATGTTCTTCAAGAGTCTTTCCAAATACAATCACATTATCCAAGTAGACTAGACATTCAAGGAAGTTCAAGTCACCCACTGCATGCTCCATGAGCCTCTGACAAGTTGTGGGTGCGCCCAAGATCTCCTGGGGCATTCGGTGAAATTTGTAAAACCCTAATGGACAAATGAATGCAGTCTTCTTCCTATCTTCAGGGGCCATTGGGATCTGATAATATCCACTGCATAGATCAAGAACAGAAAACCACTTGCTTCCTTTTAAGCAATCCAATGCATCCTGGATATGTGGCATGGTGTACTGGTCAGGCACAGTGCATTTATTTAGAGTTCTATAGCCAACACACATTCTCACAGAGTCATTTTTCTTGTGAACTACCACTATTGGAGAGGCGTACGGCCTGTGGGACTCCTGGATTATTCCACCAGCGAGCATGTCATGAAGGTGATGACTCACATTGTCTATGACGGCTGGTGCCAATCTTCTGTATCTTTCTCTAAAAGGTCTGTCATCATGCAGATGAATGTGATGTTCAGCCCCAGTAACACATCTGACATCCCACTCTTTGAGGGAGAATACCTTGGTCCTCTGGGCCAACTTTTGGCTGATTCGAGCTTTCCAGCTCTCTGAAATGGATGACTCTCCAAAGTCAAGCATGTCTGCTGACACTTCACATTCTTGATCATCCCTTGTCTTGGTAGGTAGCACAGTGATGTCTGCGCAGTAGACCTTGGCTAAGGTGCAGCCTTGAGGAACTTGAATATCCCTCTCCATGACATTCTGAACTGTTAAAACTACTCGTCGGGTGTAAGCATGAGCCTGGACAGGAAGTACACTTGGCTTGACCAGTAGTCTGTCAAGCAGCTTTCCATCGTCAGGAGCATCCAGCATTAATATCTGGTTAGTGACATTTTCTCAATGGAATCTCACCACTGATGCTGCATTTGGCATTAGGGGAAGCATAATAGTAGATGGTCCTCTGTACACACAGCACCCACAGGCTCATCTCTATCTCCTTCCCTAGGATGCAGCTGCAGTTCATAAGCTTTCTTTACCAAGACATGGATATGTAGGGCTCTACCAGTTTTCTTTTGTTGTCTTTCTTGGCACATCTCGGTGAGAAAGCTGAACATATGGGCTTTGGTGACTATTAAGATGGAGGACAGACCAAAACTAATGTCTCCACAGGATCTCCCACACCAGCTACATATGATGGAAACGAGAGCCACAGTTTGAGATAACTTAAGTATGGATAAGACTTTTCACTCAGGTCCCAAACATTTAGACCATCAAGGGGTAGCATTTGATAATTAGACAAATGCTGGTCATACCAAGCTTTAAAGATTATTGTTACTTGAGACCCTCTATCAAGCACTGCCCTTGCAGGATTCCTTCTACACTAACAGTGTTCAGATTGGAGGGACCTACTAACTCAACCTAGTCGGGGGCACAATCTTCAGAGGATTGAACTTTAGATTTGGCTCATTATGGCTTGCAAGGTGACTTGGAGGGATACTTAAAATTATTTAGTCTGATTTGATTAAACAATTTGATGGTTAACTTACATACATCCTTGGAATTGGCACACCCTTTTTGTATGACCATCCTCATCACAATGATAACAGAAGACAGTAGACTGTATATTTTGAGTTCAAGCAGGCTCCTCGGCTGGCTTACCACCACTGTACTGACAGGGCTTAGAGTCATCTTTGGGCCTGTAGGCACTCTCCATTTCATTAGGCCTTCTTCATATCAAAATCTGGTGGGATGACTTAGCAAGGTCAGCCTCTAAATCTCTCAATTCTCTAATTTTTTTCAGGATATCATTGTTGTTTTCCCCACTGGGAACTTAAGCATGTACACCTTTTACTGTTGTCTGAGGCTCACATGCTGCTTCAGCAGTATGCATTTGAGCTGTCTAATCTTTCACCATCTCAACCGTACTTTGGGCACTTGCTTTCACTTCTTTTAATTCCTTCAACAAATCATTAAGCTGCTAAGAATCAATAACAGTTTCTTTTTGCTGGGCTTTTCAGGTGCTGGGGTTACCCTGGCAGCACCTGCACAGGGATCCCAAACTTTGTCCTCATTTTCAGCCTCTATAATCTCTTTCATCAACAATCAATAAGCAGGAGGGTCATCCTTTCTATCTTGAAACTTTAACTTTAGCATTAATACACTGAAAATCTGGTAGATTTCAATATATGGTCCAACCGCACTCGGTTTAACTCATTGGTCAGCACCCCACCTTTAATGTGAGCTCTTTGAGTGCTCTTTCTAGTCAGGTAACAAAAGCAGAAAATGGCTCACCTTTCCACTGTTTGGTGGACTTGAATTTCCACATTAAATCTTCCCCAGACTCAGTACTGCCAAAAATGCCTTCTAAAGCAGACAAATATTCTTGTGCAGCAGCATCAGGGTTAGTGGACCTTAAAAAATGAATGGCTTCTAGTGCATGGGGCCCTTAAGCTTTCCATGAACCATTTTCTTTTTTCTCCCTCAGCACATTGCCACTCTTGTACCTGGAGTAAGGCATAATCCACCTATGTCTCAAGTTCATCCTCCCCATGAGGAGTGGAGAGAGTCCAAGATACTCATAATCTGTAGTATGAGTCAAAATTAACTGAGGGCACAGGCACTGGTGCCAGGGCAGGTGGAGACACAGGGGCAGGGGTTGGAACTAGAATTGGAACAGGAACTGGGGGTATACCTTCAGTAGACTCTAATATTCTCTTTAAGTCATCAAAGGTTTGTCCCTCAGCAAGCAATAACTTTCCCAGTTTCTCTTTCAACCCCTCTGTCCTGGAGGAGCCCCCCCCAGGGGTGGATGAGTTACTGTTCATAGTGACAACTTTCCAAGCCTCTGAGGTCTCATTGGAAAGAGTGGTACTGGACACCCTTTCATTGTTTATAGGGTTACTTTACCCAACAAGTGCCACAAGGGTCTGGGTGAGCAAATCAGCCATATGTCCCTTCACAGTGGATCAGCCAAAACATTTAACTTTACTCAATGCACCATCAATGGTACTCTTGTCTGTTCCCAGGGATATTTCCAAAAGTAGAAAAGCTTAACGGGGGTCTACCTCCTCTGCTCACATGAACCCATTAACCAATTCACAGCCATTTACTAGCAAAAAATTCAAACCCAGCACTACTAACTTTGTCTTTTTTTGTACCAGACTTCACGTGTGATCCAACTGATATTTTGCAGTTTGGCCACTAGGGGGCACTAATCCCAGTGGTGCCTCCAAACATGTAACCTGGGTGCCAGCTCCCAATGGGCTACTACCCATGCCTGCTTCTCTAATTGCAGGTTGAGTGGCCTGGGCTCTAATAATAATGCTATTGATACAGTTCCTCCACCCAGAGAAAATTTCAAGTGGGTTAGATGTTACACAAGCACAACCCTCTGGGAAGTTGTGCTTACCCACACACTCAACCAGTTGACCCACACATGAAGTTGTATCCAGCCTTTTACTTGACATTCAAAGAAACAATTGTTTGTGAGCGCTAACAAAATGGTCATGTTTATTGCTCTCACTGACAGGGTCTGGATTCCTTGAATGCCCTGTGCACCTGGAAAAGAAAACTTGACAATAACAGTGATATATCTTTATTCCTCTCCAATCTCTGCCCCCAGTAATAATATGCTCAGGAAGCATATTAACATTCAAACAGTAAACTGATTTATTGTGGGATGGGCAAGTAAATCAATCATCACTGAGGAAGGAATAATTAAACTTGGCTGATGTATTGATAATCACAAACTTTATACTACTGACTTAATTTCAGTTATTGAGATCTGGGTACCTAGGATATAAGTTTGTTGCAGGGCCTGAGCATTGCTGCGTGGTGGCCAGTGTTGCAGTTGGTTGGGGCCGTTAAATAAGTGGTTATCGCTTCTTTTACTTTAATCTGTAGCCACATTAATCAGTGCTTTAAAACCAAATGAAATTATAATCACCAGGCCCAATGTCCTGAAATTACAGTCAAACCACAACACATCAAAGACAACTCAGATAGTAATTGCTTTGTATTAGAGGTTACAGGGCAAATACCCTAAGGCTACTCACGGTTCCAGGACCAGTAGAAATGATAGCTGCAATCTGGCTGGACTCTCTTGCCAGGAATGAACATGGGGACCAGGGCCGACATGACTCACCTCCACTTCATGACCTTTGCCATTAAGGTGGCCGCAATCTGCGACTCTTCTGTCTGCAGGGGCTGACTCCCTGAACTGGTCTTTGGCCAGGCTGACTTTGGATATGCAGCTACAGTCTTGAGGACCTTTCGTGATACAAGCCCAGCATATACTACTCAGTAATGCAGCTTAGATGGGACACTTTGCTCTCCCACTTCTGGGCTTTCAGTCTTTTTAGTGTGAGCTGGATACAAACCAGAATGATCTCCCCTTTTCCTTGAAATGTGGCAGGAGACACTCACTAAAAGTACAGGGTCCACTTTTCATTGGAGTCCCTTAAATGATTCTTACAGCAACTCCTCAAGATCTGAAACAATTCAGCATAAGATTCACTGATTTAAAAGACCCCTCTTTCACCCAGCTCAAATGGCTACAAGTTACTGATGAGGACAGTGCCTTTTCTGCTTGAAGCAGTCCACTGAATCCACACAGGGTAGCTAGCAGGCCTTTTCCCTGTATTTCTCAGCTATGTCACACAGGCTCCCTCTTTCTCATGAGCTTGAGCTGATTTCTCTTCAAAACAATCCTCCAAAACTGAAGACTGGGATCTCTGTATTTCGATTGGCTGCACAATCTGTCAGTCACAGTCCCAGAGCTACAATTGATTAAATTGGATGCCAAGAGAAATGTTCACAGTTTCTCCAAGAAATCACTGTAACAAGGACCCAACAGGACCCCTGAAGTTCTTTTTGGTCCAACAAGAAAGTCCAGGACTAAACATGGCGGCTCCCTTGCTGAAGAAGTTAACAGTCCACATTCACAGTTCATTTTAAATATAAAGTCTGGGGTTAGCAATAAACAATCACAGCATTCAATAGAGGTTCACATATACTGTTCAGCAGCTGTACAATTAATCTTATCAGGGTACAACCCAATTACTCACAGGCTTTGATTTTCCTGGACCCAGCATAAGCTGTTCACTGCAGCAGCAGGGCTGAATCTCTTAAAGTGGCAGCGTGGTGACATTCATTCACACACTCATGCAGGAACCAGGATTACAGCAATATTTCGCACTGAACTATATTTAAAGTACTGGACTTGCCAGGCTCTCAAAGGCAAAGTACCAGCTGGGACCCTCTTCTGGCAGAGGAACACTGCAAGGTCCAGGGAGACAATTAAGGTAAGCCCATCATTCAGGGGATGAGTTACATAAATAAAATTGAATAGTTGTAGCAGACTAATCATGGAAGGGTCATAGGCAGAAGTGGTCACCAAGGTACTCAAAATGATATTAACAAAACTGATAAAAAAAACCAGGAAGGATCACCCCATGAATGAGCCAGTGCAGACCAGAATTGTGCTGCATAGGGGCAGTCCAGGTAAAAGTGTTCCATAGTCTCTAGACTAGTACTGCAACCAGTGCGTGAGCAGTTGTGTTCAGAGAGACTCTTAATGTTTTGAGTTAGCTTTCACATTAAGGTGCCCATGAATGCTAAGCCAAACATACCACATTTTAGGTGGGATTATGGGAGTCAGGAAAGTAGTCACTCACCAGACCAAAGTCTGAGACTTGCAATCCCTTATAAACAATCAGGTCAGAAAAATTCTGAGCAAGAATGTGTCAATAAGCAGGCCTGGTGGTGCTGAGGCTTGAGATGCTGGACACCACACCTCACGCCATGTCGGCAACCTGGGTTCGGGAATGAGCCAGGGACATTGGGGGTCAGCAGGGGCAGGAAAGGATTGAGTGTCTGGAGGACTCCTCTCCTTTCCTGGGGAGGGTTGGGGACTGTGCTGCTGCTCAAGCAGCCCCTGGCAGTGGCTGGCAGCCACCACACCTAGCGGCACATAACGTAAGGGCAGTAGCTTCAATGAAAGCCCTACGCATGGGGGCGGGATCATGCCCATCACATGCAGGGCTTCAGTGCATGTTTGGGCTCAGGGGAAATAATGGAACAAGGAAAATCCCTGGTGCCACTGGTAGGTAAAGGTGGGACAAGGAGTCAGTCACCACTCCAGCACCGGATCTTCCAGCCTTCCCCCAGATCCTCTCATTGCAGACCTCTGACTACCCACTAAATTATCAGAAAGGTCACCAGAAGGAGTTGAAGGTCCTGCCCTGGGGGGCTTAAATCCAGAGGGTCAGTGGTTCAGAGGTGAGTGAGAGAGGTCCTTGTCATCTGGTGAGTAGAGCTGAGGATTTCAGGTAGGAGGGGTAAGACTGGTTGAGTGCCCCATTGGAGAGAGTCTGGTGGACTGGAGTAGGAAAATTAAAATAGTGTACAAAAAAAAGAATGTGTCAATAAATTTAGAGTCTATCGGCAGGGGTGATGTGCCCAAACTTTCACTTTTGCAATTTCTCCAAAAACACAAGAATGTAGCCCATATAAAGTTGAGATTTTCTCAAAGAGGTACAGTGAAGACCATCAGGATGAAGCACAGCACTGCAGAATTCTGCAGTAGAGTTACTGCAGTAAACAATGCAATTTCAAAGGGAGTTAATCCCTTTTGTCATGCAGTAAACCTGTGACACTGCATTTCATCTTGGCTGGCTTCATGTAACATCAGTAGTTCAAGCATTCAAGAGTGGTAAGGCCATTGCCGGCCCAGTGGCACTGTGGGTTGAGGTGCTGGATGCCACACCTCACACTACACTGGTGACCCAGGTTTGGGAATAACTTCAGGTTATTGGGGTGCCAGTGTGGGGGGGCAGGGCAGAGCATGATCAAGCATGCTGATGGGCAGCTCTCTTCTCCTGAGGGTGGTGAGGGTGGGTTGGCACCCCTCCAGTAGTTCTGCTCCCACCGGGCAGAGGTCCAGTGGGTAGCGTAGGCCAAGAGGGAGTGGCAAAAACTGTTATGGGAAGTGGAAGGGGCTAAGCTGGTGCAATGAGATGCATGACATGCCTCCAAATGCTCACACGGCCATGTGCCAGGGCCTCAGTGGGGGGGGGTAAGGGAGAAAAATGGTAAAAAAATAAATACCTAAGTGTCCCCATTGCCAGCTGGCAGGAAGAGATGACAGGGACCAAACAGCACTATCAAAAAAAAAAAAAAGAGTGGTAAGGCCCGTCTGTCCTTACAAGGATGCCAAATCTTCTGTGTATATTGTAGATAACTAACAAAGTTAGTGACCAAAAACAAACTAAAATAAAAAAAACTGAGGATTAAAAAGATTGAGGCCACCCTGCTTGACTGGGCAATATAAGATGTTCCTTTTAATAGGATTTAAATAGCCAACCTGGTGGCACTGAGGGTTGAGGTGCTGGAAGCCCACACCTTGCGCCACACCAGTGACCTGAGTACGGAAGCAAGCTCGGGAGCCAGGGGTCAGCAGGGAAGGGTGAGGATTGAGCACCTGCTGGGCTGCTCTCCTCTTCTGGGGGGGCTGTGGTTTATCTGGCATTCCAGTGGCCTCGATGGAATCGAGTGCTGCAGAATGCAGACACTTTGCTCCCTGATAGCGTGCTGATGTTGTCAGGGTTGCTGTGTGCCATGATGTCAGGAGTGCACCAAGCAAGGGGAAGGGGGGATGGAGAGCTCACCAGAACAAGGTAAAACCCAGCTCTGGGAGGGTAGGTGACAGCACCTGACCCCCATGCCCACCACCAGATGCCTCTCTCCTGGCCTTCCAGTTCCTCCACCTGGGCCTTCACCTGCAGCCAGGGTCTGTCTCTAAGAGCGCCTAATGAGGAGGGGTGGCCTCACCCTGGAGGGGTTAAGCCGGGGGTACTGGCTGCAGGAAGATGGGGAGAGAGGAGGCTTAGGGTTGAGAGGACATCAGGTGGGTAGGAACAGGCAGGATGCCTGAGAGAGGCTCCGCAGGCCATGACTGGAGGGAAAAGAAATGTAAAAAAAAAATATATAGAATTTAAATGGCTACCCATTCTCATACCATCTGAAAAATCAGGATATAAAACTGGACTTCTAGTGACTTAGGTATCTCGTAGACCACGCTGAGACATGTGAAAATAGGGAATAATAAACATTTTTATAATGGTGCCCCTTCTTTCTCTTGGTCTCTTTCCAATTTTTCCATTAATGAACTTTTTTTGTCACAGATCCAGTTTTTCAGCCCAGTTCATGACAGCACAATCCACAGGTCTGAAAAAAATTCCCAATATCTTGATAGGGAAGGATGCCAGAGTGTTATTTCCTATCCTATCAATGTATTGCATTCCTGGTCCAATCACTAGTCCACAGCACTTGTGAAAACTAAGCGTAGCACCTGAAATGTGTGTAAAAGAGTTAAAAACATCTAATGTAAGCTGTCAGTCATAAGCTGCAATTTTGACACTGGCAGTGTTATCAATGCTACCAATACCAAATATCTGTGTATGATTTAGAATTTTGTGAAGGACTGGTTCTATACAGAAGACATATAGGAGTGGGCTGAGAGGACAGCCCTGTCTAACTCAGGTCTGAATTCAGATTTGGGTACCAATATGACCATTCACATTTGGGTAATAGTGGCAGAATCATATAATTTTTTGATCCAGTTACAGAACAGAGATGGTATGCCATAATGCCACAGGACCTCAAAAATATAATTGTGTGACACTTTATCAAATGCTCACTTCTGATCCAAAGTTAAAAGATAACCAACATCCAAACTATGTTGTCCCATGTCTTACACTTCCTGAATTAAAATTAGGTTATCCTGAATGCTTCTCCCCAAAACAGAACAAGTTTGAAATTGGGAAATTACATGCTGTGCAACTGTGGAGAACCTGGAGTTCAGGACCTTCATCAAGATCTTGAGATCTGTATTGATCAGGCTCAATGGCCTCCAATTCTGGAGGAGCAACGTGTCTCCTTTTTTAAAAAGGAAAATCCGGAGTGCTTCACAAAAGGAAACCTGGGGGTCATCCTTAGTGAGGATCCAGTTAAAAGCAACTTCTAGAATGTCTGCCAAGAGTAAGGTGAACTGTTTGTAAAATTTGGAGGAAAATCCATCCGGACCCAGGGCTGTGCTATTTTTCGATAATTTAATGGGCATATTAATTTCAGCAGCTGTGATGGGATAGTAAGGGAGTCCAAGTCAGTTTGAGATACTAAGGGAATTGCCAAATCACTTAAAAATGCAGAAGATGAGGAATGAGGGGTCCCAGAAGTGAAAAATGACAATGCACAACACATAAGATTTCATACGTCACAGTAACTACTGTACTGGAACTATCAGTTACCTTTTTCCAAGAGTCCGACAATACACACAGTCTTTGCAACTTTCAGATATGTTACCCTTTCCTAAATGACTAGGTGTATTACATTGAAGTTCCATCTGGAGGGACTTTTCCCTATCCTATTGCAGGGTCAACATGTCTTCCCGAATTTTCAAAATCTGGCCATAGTAATCACTTGTGCCCGAGTAGCATAGGGTAAGCAGTTTCATTAATTGCAAGTGTAAGGTGAGATAAGTTTTAAAGTCAGATTTGCGCTCCTGAAAGGACTAAAAATGTAAGAGGCACTTGAAATCAGCTTTCGTGTCCTCCCACCAGGTACTGAGCATGTCAGACTTGCAAGCCACTGATTGGCTGGCCAAAAAAGGTTATGAGGTTTGCAAACAACAGTAGAATCATCCAATTGCTTACTTAGTCACCGCACACTTCGCCCATAAGCAATATAATTTGTGCCTACAAAGGAACCTCCCACCAAACAGTGATCTGCGGTCTCTATGGGGAGAACAAAAATATCCTGAGTGTGCAAGTGTGGGGAAGAAAATATATCATCTATTTGTGTGGCCAAAGTGTGTTTGTAATAAGTAAAAGCTCCTGTGTTGTGCAGAGTCCAATAAGTGTCAGTCAAAGACACACCCAGGAGAAGTGGGCTCAGGTAAGTGGTGTCACAGAATAATTTGGAGGTCTTCGTCTCCCTATCAAATACAGACAACCCACAGTTAAAATTCCTATTGAATAAGAGGTGCCCTGGGGTATGCAAGTAGGGTTGTATAAGTTTTAACAAGTCAACTCTAGCCTTCTTGGTTTGTTAGGCATAAATGTTCAAAAAGGGAAAAAGTTCCCCTTGATATGGTGGCTCTACCTGGCTCTATGTCAACTAATTTATGTTCTGTGAAAGATATACCCTTGAACAAAATTGCAACCCCAGCCCCAAAGAACTGGTAAGAGTGTCCCCTGCACCATAAGCGTTGTGCTTGGAAAATGTCAGAGATACTATTCAGTTTGGTTTCCTGTATAAGATAGATATCATAGAGCAAGTCTTTAAACAGTGAGAAATTATAGTTACGACTGTTAACAGTGTTAATACTGTTGAAATTAAGTGTGGCTACCCTGATGGATGAATCCATGGCTTACAAAAAGCATTGAAAAACGTGCAAACATCAGGTAACGTCCATAGCTTTACTACCACTCCTGGTAGTCATTCTGGATTTTTTTTCATTGTTTCTGAAAGACTTTCAGCAAAGCTCTGTGTCAGTGGAGACATGGAGCTGGGAAGATCAGATTGAGGAAGCATCAAAGTCCATACCACTATCAGAATCAATCTTCTCTAGATCCAGAATTTCAAACCTGTTATCCAAAAGCAAAGGTGCAGTCTAATCATTTGTTTTCAAAGTCTTAGTCTGCACACAAAGGCACCTGAAAGAATGTTTCCTAGTCATTATAGTCATGTCTAGGAGAGGTATGTTATTAGCCACCTGAGGCTCAGAGGTACAGGTGGGTTGAGAAAGTGGAACAGTATCTAATGGTACTGCTGCCACTGGAAGGTCCAAAGGAGAAAACTGTTGCTGCAATCAAAAGAGAGTCTGGGGAAGCAGGAGGGTTTACTGTCACATCTGTCCCTGTTGTATAGAGATCATCTGTAGGTTCTGCCACAGAGTGGGCCAGAAGGGTCACAGCTTCCTGGTGTTTATTTTGGATCAGGGCCTTTGAGGCAGTGTTCAGAATGTAATCCTGAGGAGGTCGATCATCTCTGTTATGTGAAACCCATTGATAAGTGCTATAGGAATATCCAATTCCTTCACAAAGGTTGCACCGAAGAGTGTTGCCAGAGTGAGGACTAGTGTGTTCAAGTTCCAAACAGAGATTTCAACAGATTTTGTTGAGAATCAGAACCACATTTGAAACACGTGTTTGGTTGCCTCAGGTAGAAACACTGTCCCCTAACATGTCCAAGATAAAAAAACACTCAGGATATGCTAAAGACCGGACAGACCTTGGGAAAGTTTCACTTGAAATTTCCAGTTCCCAGTCCATATTTGTTCAACATCCATAATGGGGTCAGGTTCCCCAAGGAAGTCACAGCATTGTGAGAGCCAATATTTAACATCAAAGTCATTTACACCGTTATTCTTCAGTAGGATGGTAACAACCTTGATGGTCGGCTTGGTCAGAGGAATGGCTTAAAAGGAAGCCCACAAAGGGGTGTCCTTCAGAGAGTTTTAATGAGACCAGAAATGGTCTAGATTAGCAGCAGTCTTAAAACTTAGGTCAAAATACAGTTCACCTGAGGTGTGAATAAGAGCATAGATTTCTTTGTTAAGAAAGAACGTGGAGTCTTTCAGCAGTGCCTTCCCAACATAAGAATGACCAGGATGGAGGTCTAGGCCACCCCTGTACAACAATCATACTGCATTGCACCACTGAGCTGGTGCAGGAGAACTAGGAAAGACATCTGTCTTCCAAAAGGATTTCCATTTTTGTAGAGAATCTAGTAAGGACGTAGTAGCCAGCAAGGGTTTGGGCAGAATAGAAGCAGCCCTTTCAGCCTGTTCAATACAGTCTGCCTAAGAGAAGTTTGTCCCAGTGGCCTCCAAGGCTGAAACAGAATGCTTATCTGCAGGAATAGTGCTTGTGGGTAGGAAGGGCAGAAGCAGGAATGGTAGAAAGAGCAGGCTCAATCACAGTAATTGGGAGGTCGGAGGCAGAGTTAAAAGCCTCTGAACTGGGAGGCAAAACTATGTCCAAAAATGTAGCAGAAGCAGGAACTGATGGACAGGAAAGAGGAGTATCTGGAGATGCTGGTAGTTGTTGCTGCAATGCAGGGGGTGGGGGGGGGCTAGCAGATGTTGTGGGAGAATCCAGGCACTTTGATTCAGGAGGTTGAAATGAAATCAGAGTACTTTCAAAAAGGTCACCAAGAGTAGGTGAAGCCACAGAACAGCCAGCTTCTACACCTGTAGGGACCAGATGAGGCAAAGGAGTTGCAGTTGCCACTGTCTAATTGCATCTCTGTTCTAGCCAGCCCAGTGTAAAGCTCAAAATGGTAACCGGCTGGGGGGGGGTGGGTGAATAGCTAATTTGTTTGAGCCCCTACAAAGTCCAAGAGTCCTCTCAGTGAGGATATTTGCAACTGGAGGGTGGGAAGCATCACTCCCTCATTGAGCTGCAGCAGTAGAAGGAAAATAAAAACAAGCCTCTGAAACTGGAGAGCCATGGCTTGGAGTACTACCTGTTTAGACTTGCCAGGTCCCTCTGAAACAGGTGAATGCAGAAATGGTGCAACAGGTGGTATGGCAGGGAAGGAAAAAAACAATCTCACTATGTAATGTCAACGGGGTACTCACTGAGAAGGTAGAAGCAGCAGAAACAGCCTTTGTAACTTGATCCAAGAGCGGCCCCATTGATGATCCTACATCATCCTACATCATCGGGCCTGACAATCTGCTCCCAACTGTCAAATGGAGGAGTGGACTGCAGCACAGGAATATCACTGGACTGATTCTAGAGCAGTTTTTCTCTCTTCCATAGGAAAAAAAAACTTCCTCTTTGGAAGTGAGGGACAGGCGATGCGATTTTTTTTATTTCCAACATAGTTTTTAGGCGTTCTTTAGCCTTGCTGCAAAACCATGCATCAGGGAAAGGTAAGTTCACAGTGCAAGCTGAATCTTCAGCAGTCACCATCAGAATATCCGAAGTGAGGACCACACAATGTTGCAAAGCAGTCAAATCTGAGAACCTGAGGGAGACTTATAAAATGGCATGAGAAAATCTAGAAATCTCATTGGCCAAGAGACATCAGCTGACCATACATTAAATCTCTATATATGCACAGTCATCCTGGTTCTAAAACATATCACACAATAAGCAAATCAGTCCTCCTACGACCAGAACTATCTTCCATCCGTCTCCCTAGATCCAGAACTGATTTTCCATCATAAACATGGCTGTTACCGTTACACTGTAAAAACCTTCAACTGGGCCCTAAACATAAAACTACCTTAAATAAAAAATAAAACAAATTAATTAAATGATTTTTCCTTGATCATTACACTCTCCTTACACACATAAACAAATTAGAAACAATATGTATTGTTTATAGTTTTCATTACAACTGTTTCTTTGCTGACAGTGAAAAATCCCCCTTCTATTTTTACCTGCTCATCGGGAAATCTCTTCTGCTTTCCCTGACAGTGAGATAATTGAGTCTGTGGCTTTAGAAAAGGCCTTTGTGTGTGTGTATACGGTATGTTAGAAGAGGAACATTCTGCCAGTGGAATTGGGCAGAATTTTGAATCCCTGTATTTCATGGTAAACATTCCATTTCTTGAATGTGGGGAAACAGAGAAAAAAACAGAATGAAGAAAGCAAGCAATAATACTATATAAACAAAGGCAAAAGTGATAAATTACTCACCCTGCTGTTCAGCTTTTAGGACAGAGCAAGCAGTTCATGATGATGTCAGTAAGTGTGGCAGTTTTGAACCACACACAGGCTTGCAGCGTCAGGGGACTGAGAAGTCTCTGTTATGACTTCCTTTTAATTTTGTCTACAGAGTGAGGAGAATGAAATAAATTAAAGGTGCTCTGTGTCATACTTAGAATGAGAAAAACAGCATTTGTGAATTGTTGTGGCTGGCAGGGGAATATGAAGCTTAAGTAGGCAGGGAGGCACACACTGTATAAAACTACTTTAATCTAGCACCAATAGGCGGAAGGACTATTTTATGTTAAAAGCACAGATTCACGACCATTTTTGCTTATTTAAAAATGTGTTTCAAAATAAAAAAAACTGCTTCTAAAAATAAAGGGCCATTTAATAAGCGCAATAAGACACTCTGGGGTTGTGCATTGCAGTGTGATAACCACACTCCTAGGGATGACCGGCACTTGGCCTTTGGTCTCGTGCCTAACTATGCCCCTAGGAGTGCAGTTATCACACCGTAATGCACATTGTGTCTTATTGCTTGCATGTAGTTGGCCTGGAGGCTATCAGCCTCACACATAGAGCTGCTGCTATGTCCAACACAAACACAGCCATATTGTCAAGAGGACTGCAGCGCCCTCTACCACAAGAAAATGTGAATTTCCCCAGTTTCCTGTCCAAATTACCACCCATTCACTAAAAATACCACCAACAGTTCAACATGATTTAATGTGTCAGTTTGCCTCTCTATCTCCCCCACCTCCCCAGAATGAGGCTAAAAATAGGCAGAATTGCCTAGTCCTCCTTTCCTGTTAAAAACAAATAAATAAATTATGTCAATCAATGTCAGTTGTTAAAAATCTCTTCCCTTAAGGTTACCTTTTGACTGTACAAAGTAGGTTTATATATATAGACTGTGAATGTATTAGTAAACAAAATGCTACTAGTATGTGTTTCTGATGGTAAACAGCACAGAAGTAAGAAGAAACATTTAAAAACATCAAAACCACATATCTCAGTTCAGCAATAAAAAAGGAGAATGTATACATTGTTGTTTTTGCCAGATATACATTATACCTATAAACAATATGATTTTTTTCAATAACAGATACTTCTACTTTAAAGCTATAGTATCTGCTAGTAACCATGTAGTGTTTTTTCAGCAATAATGTTTTTTGTCTTACAAAAATATCAAGATGCATGTGTTTCTATTTTTTACCTTTCATTCTGGAACCCAAGACACAGGATTTAGAAGTTTTTAGGAGTTCCCACTTCTGTACCATGCCTACCATGAAAAAAATGAACTTCCCAGTACAATTTTATGTTGTTTACCATCAGAAACATGTTATAGCCTCATTATAATACATCCAATCTAGCGTATACATTCAAAAGGTAATCTCAGCTGAAGAGATTTTTAAAAACTGTGTGAGTAGTGGCAATCTTTAATAGAGATGTTGCAAAATTAAATTTCGAGGCCGAACTTCCAGCGAAAAAGGCAATTTTGCTGCATGAAATATTTAATGTAATTCAGCCATTCTGTGAAATATTTCATGGGGTGCGAAGTTACGAAAGTTTGTCGTGGAATATGAAATTTCACAAGGAAATGCCAAAATTTTGCCAAGTGGTAAATTTCCCCATTTTGTGGGTGACATTTTGCATTCTGTGGGCAAATTTTGCACTCCGCTGGCAAAATTCCACATTTCGCTTCCTCAAAAAATGTTTGTCAAATGGTCAAATTATGCAAAATATTTTGTGTAACGAAATTCAACAATTTTGACCATCTCTAGTCTTTAATGATGTGAATCATTAATTACAAAATTAACTGTATAACCTGTTTTAACAATATATGAGAAAACTACACACATATATATATATATATTTATATATATATATATATTGAGCATGAATCTTAGGATGTCATAAATACATTTTTGCTATAAAAAAACTATGATTACATTTTTTTGCCCACTATCAAATACTGCGGCTTTAGACTGAATGTTTCTACAACTTGGTAGTCATACAACAGGTTCTTGGCTAACCGAATGTACCTGGTTACATTTCCATGCATCTGATCTACTTTTCTGAAGAAGCAGTCTTGCATGGCTAGTGATAACCAAGAAGAATAATACAGCCTTTTCTAGTACAAGCACACATTATACAGATTGCCTGTTTTGATGTTTATGACACCTTCTGACCAGTCAAAATAGTTCTCTGCTTAGCTATCCAATATACAGAATGTGGCATCCGAACAGTCACTACCCTACTCTGTTTAGTTAGCTAAACCATGCATAAACTGTGGCTTTCAACTAGTCACATCAATCCTCCATTTAGTTGAACATATAAAATGTGGCATCCAACTAGTCACATCAGTCATCTGTTTAGTTAGTTAAACAACATATATAAAATGTGGCATCCAACTAGTCACATTATTCATCCGTTTAGTTAACTAAACAGTATATTAAATTTGGCATCCAACTAGTCACATCAGTCCTCTGTTTAGTTAACTAAATGTACAGATTGTGGCAAGCAACTTGTCAAATCAGTCCTGTTCGGTTAGCTAAGCAATATATAAAATGTGACATCCAACTAGTTACATCAGTCCTCCATTTAGTTATCTAAGCGACATATAAAATGTGACATCCAACTAGTCACTTCAGTCCTCTGTTTAGTTAGCTAAACAATGTATAGATTGTGGCATGCAGCTTGTCACATCAGTCATGTTTAGACAGCTAAGCAATATATAAAATGTGACATTTAGCTAGTTACGGCAATCCTCAGTTAAGTTAACTAAACAATATATAAAATGTGGCATTCAACTAGTCACATCAGTTCCTGTTTAGTTAACTAAAGAAAGTATAGATTGTAGCATGCAGCTTGTCACATCAGTCCTGTTTAGGTAGTTAAGCAATATATAAAATGTGACATCCAACTATTCACAGCAATCCTCAGTTTAGTTAACTAAACAATATATAAAATGTGGCATCCAACAAGTCACAGAAGTCTCCCATTTAGTTAGGTAAACAATATACATAATGTGGCATCTAAACAGTCATTTCACTCCTTTGTTTAGTTAGCTAAACAACACATAAAATGTGGCTTTCAAACCAGTTACTTCACTCCTCCATTTAGTTAGCTGAACAGTATACAGAATACAGCACACAGCTGGTCACTTCACTCATCACCTCACCTGTCTGTTTAGTTAGCTAGGTGTTTGGTGCAATAAACTATTAAACATTAAGAGTGTGCATCCATTATGACATTTAATATCTATTAGAAAGAGGTATGAATAAATATTAATTGAGAAAAAGAACAGTAAATATGTCTTGGCCCAGATCCCATAACAGGTTTGGAGATATTACTTTATAAACTTTGGTTGTACAAACATGGGACACTGTACCACTCCAACTAAGGGCCAAAAACTCAGCATCTGAATTCCAGACAGCTTTGAGAAAATATTTTAAATTGCAGTGTAACTGTTAAATATAATTTTACTGACTGGATAACTGTGTACAATAGTTTTTCATATCCAACAGTATTTGTTTGTATTTGGCATTGTACTGATTGTACAAACTGTATCTCTCTCTCTTTCCCTCTCTCTCTCTCTCTCTCTCTCTTGATATATATATATATATATATATATATATTTATAAAATGGGGTGGTAAAATCATAGAAATTCCAGTAACATGACTGGACAGAATGCATCACATGACCGTGCATTATTTCCCAACGACCACACACCTCCCATTACGACCGCACGCCTGAACTACTTTCCATCCCACAGAACCTTCTCACCAGCAGTGAGATCACTTCACACCTGGCAGACACAGTCTGCCACACAAACACACATAGGCTGGCACCCACAGCAGTAACTAAAATGTCCTGTATATAGCTGCCCCACACATCTCTCACTAAACTGTGTATAACCTCTGTTTTTATGGTATTTTTTTTAAGTCTCTGACAGTAATGGGGGCTAAACAAGCGAGTTGCCTTACTCATTTTTTATTTTTTGAAAGAAGCGTCCGACTGTAATGGGGCTGAGCGAGTGAGTCATTCATATCTGTATTGTAGCGTGACCGAGTGGTTTTATTGACAGTTCAGGACGTGCTGGCACAGTTTCAAAACAAGGTATTTTACTTGCAGGTACTGTGTAAACTTCTTTATTTTAAGATTGCTCATATTTCTGAAAATGAAGCTGCTGTCTGCAGAGTGGCAGTGCGGCTTCAGAATTGTAGACAGAAGCAAGAGCGAGGAGCTGTTGCTATAGCAACTCTCGCTCTCGCATCCATCTACAATTCTGAAGCCGGCGACTCGCTCGCTCTTCACTCTGTACAGTCAGCAGCTTCATTTTCTAGAAATATGAGCAATCTTAAAATAAAAAGAAATTTACACGGTACCTGCAAGTAAAATACCTTGTTCTGAAGCTGTGCCAGCACGTCCCGAACTGCCAATAAAACCACTCGGTCACGCTACAATACAGATATGAATGACTCACTCGCTCAGCCCCATTACAGTCGGATGCTTCTTTCAAAAATTAAAAAATGAGTAATTGTTTTTGAACGTCTGCAACCAGGTCTATAATTACAGTTTACACTACTCGGTCAAGCTACAGTACAGAAATAATACTAAAAGGGATTACAGTGTAACACACTCTTGACAATAGCAGGATAAACCAGATACATATTTTCATCACTTTATTATTTAAACCAAGGCAGAATCAACCAGATAAATACCACCTTAAACTTCAAACCCATCACAATTATGGCAGGATCAGCCAGATAACCTACTGTAAATTAAACATTTATCTCTGCCAGACAGGGACTACCTTTTGTACCTCCTCCCCCTGCCCAAATATTTTTCCCATTTTATAAGATAGATAATCCACTCTTAGGTGTGCGGTCGCGCTCTGATATATGCACGCCTTGGGTGGTTGACGCACTCGCCTGCAGGCCTGCGCGCGCATAACGCACACCAAGGCGCATGAGTATCAGAGCGCAAATCAAACACCTAAGAGTGGATTATCTATTATATATATATATATATATATATATATATATATATATATATATATATATATATATATATATATATATATATATATATTTTGAAAACTGTAATGCATCATTTGGGTTAAAGCACAAAAAGTCAGAAATGAGACTTTTAGGGTTGCTTACCCCCTCCTGTATCCCCCATCCTCCCCAGACTGACAGACACCGGGCGTGTCATTGGGGTTATGACACCTAATGTCACCCCATTCCATTTGTAATCATGTTGACATGCCACAGTAAAGAAGAATGGGGTGACATTTAGGCCTCACAACTCCAATGACACACCCTGGCATCTGTCAGTCTGGGGAGGATGGGGGGTACATGGGGGGTGGGTAGGGGCAACCCTAAAGATCTCATTTCCTGACTTTTTGTGCTTTAACCCTAAATGATGCATTAACACATTTTTTTGCAAAGAATTTTCTTACTTTTTGAGAAAACATAGAAAAGTACAAAGTTGCGCAAGTTGATGGGAGCCCCACACTCCCACCAACTTGCAAATTTCTGCCTAACATAACAGTACAAGTACTGAATATCATATGTATTGGTGGAAGCGCATATTGTTGGGATTGTGGGGCCTTTCCACCAGCTTGAAACAAAACAAATTTTCATTCATCGGAGTGGCATAATTCTGCACCTGTTTATATTTTACACACATAGCCACTGAAAATGACCTCCATGCCAATAAGGCCACTACCACAATGCAAAATGCTATCCACAAAACTAAAGTGTGCCACTCAATATCTCCACAGTAAAATTTATTTTCTGACACCTAAACACCATAATTCTTATCTACAGGACACCTCCTCAACACCCTCCAAATTCCAAGTTAAAACACCAAACTGTTTCCGAGATATTTAATTTTAAAGTTTTAGCACCTTTAAAGTTCTTTGAGCGTGAGAATCGACCACAAATTCGCTATTAAAGATCATCTTTGATCATGAGGGGACATCTGGTCATGAAAATTGGGCTATCTGGTCCCTCCAAATCTGACCATCTCATCCCGCCCTCACGAACGAAGCTCGCGATCAAAGAATTTGCAGGCTCGCAATCAAATAATTAAAAAATGTTAAAACTCTATTTTTTGACAAAACTACATTACACCACAGGCATGGCTAGATAGAGGGAAGACCCCTGAGCAAAACCCATCCTAATTTGACTTCACAAGTCACCCCTGGGCTGAGATGTTTGATTTTTTCCAACCGAAAAATCTGGCCATCTCGTCCCTTCCTCACGAACGAAGATCACAATTGAAGAATCTCATGATCAAAGAATTTGCAGGTTCACGACCAAAGAATTTGCAGGCTCACAATTAAACAATAAAAAATTTTAAAACTCCATTTTTTCACAGAACTACAGTACATTAAACCACAGGCATGACTCAATAGAACGAAGCCCCCTGAGCAAAACCCATCCTAGTTTGACTTCACAAGTCACCCCTGGGCTGAGATATTTGATTTTTAAATCTGGCCATCTCGTCCCTCCCTTGCGAATGAAGATTGCTATCAAAGAATCTTGCAATCAAAGAATTTGCAGGCTTGAGATCAAAGATCATTAGCGAGCCACGATCAAATAATTTCAAAGTTTAAAACTATTTTTTGACATAACTACATTAACCCACAGCCATGGCTTGATAGAGGGAAGACCTCTGAGCAAAACCCATCACAGTTTTACTTCACAAGTCACCCTTGAGTTGAGATATTTGTTTTTTTTCGACCACAAACTGAAAACAAGATGCTGGCCATCGCGATCAATAAATTTCTCCTGATCAAAGATTCTTTGATTGCAAGCCTGCAAATTCTTTGATCGTGAGGAGTGACCAGATGGCCAAAACCCCATTCTTCTTTCACAAAATAACCATATAAATTTTTCCATAGTCTTATAATGGGAACTAAAAAGTGTAATAACTTTTGAATGGATTCATATTTTTTCACCAAACAAAAAGTGGCATGTTCCTTGACACAAGCTCTTTCTAGTCACCAAGTTACAGATCAGCATGCCACACAACAGCCACGCAGTGCCACAGACAAAATGCAAAAAAATGCCCACAAAACTGGTGAAAAGTGCATTTTTCAGCATTTCGGTGCACAAAAACCATTAGTCCAACTAAAATTAAATGTGGCAGATCCCAAGAGATCTACCATGCCCCACCATATATACCAAATTACATGCAAATCTGTTGAATGGGTCCAAAGTTATTAAAGCACACAATTTCAATTTTAACATGGAAGTACCTTCATAACCCTAAATATAGGGGTGCAACTGTGCCTCTATAACATACATACATATATATATATATATATATATATATATATATATATTTTGTACAGGGCATTCTTATTGATAGCATCCCTAAAGTTTGTCCTGGATAAAAATAAAACTTTTTTCAATCAATCAATTACACCGGGGCAGCATTTATAGACCTCATCAAGGCCTTTGACACTGTTGACCACACCATCCTTCTCAGTAAGCTCAGTACCCTTGGGATATCTGAAAATGCAGTACCCTGGTTCTCCAGTTACCTTTCTAACAGGCAACAGTGACTCTGGTTTGGTTCCTCTTTCCCGAGTATCTCCCATCCCTCCTAGGCATCTCCCAAGGATCCATACTTGGATATTTGCTAATCTCACTGCATATTAACTAAATCCACCACTGCTTTAAGCACTGCACCCCTCTCTTATACACTGATGACTTAGTGTTCTTCTGTAATGCTGCCGAAGCAGTGGATGTTAATGAAACCCTAACTTCAGACCTCAAGGCAATCCAATCCTGGCTAAAAGACAATAAACTTCTCTTGAACCATGTTAAGTTCCAAACAATGCTCTTCTGAATCCTCTACTGACCTGAGGACAACTGTACTCAATTAGCAGTATTATGCAGTGATGGCTTCCTCCTGGAAACAGTCACTTTGTACAAATATCTAGGAGTCACACTAGATCCTTCCTTGGACTTTTCCCTTCACCTCATTTCCATCTGCAAGGCAACAAACTCCAGCCTTTCAACAGCATACCAGGCTGGCCCTGAGCTCTCCATATCTGCATGCAAAATTAATGCAAGTAGTTTACTTCTTCCCAAGCTCATACATGGCCTGTCAGTATTTTCACGTGCCTCAAGAACCCTGATGTGCAAATGGGAAGTGGAACACAACATTTGTCAATTTGCCCTTGCATGTAATCGCCTCATCAACCACTGCACACTTTATAGCAAACTAGGTTGATTCCCTCCCTCAGCTTTGATGCACATTTCCTTGCAGAGAATTATCCATAGAACTCTTCTTAACCAGTTGTCTCATGCCATAGTCTCCCTCCTCGTACCAAGAAATGGCCTTTCATTTCTCCCTTAGATCTTCTGGCAGTGACCTGCTGACCATCCCTACTGTAGGTCAAGGTCTAAAAATGGCACTATGGCCTTCTCTAGCACTGTCCCCAAACATTGGAAAAGCATCCCCTTACACATGCATGATTGCCAGGCACCCATCCCTTTCAGAAACAAGCTCCACACCTTCCTGATCTAGCGCTCCCAATGCACTTGCTCAGTGTAACATTATCCCCTTAGCAGATGCCTCCCACGTAGTCATGCTTCTGGTGAGGCACTTCCAACACATTTGCTCAGTATATCCTTGTCCTGTGACTACAAGCCTTCCACCAACTCATGATTTTGGTTTACTAAAAACCTTTCCATTGAGTGGCACTGTCATATGTTTCAGATGTGCAAATGTCACTGAGCTGAATATGCTTACTGTATGTATCATTGGATTGTATGTAACTTGCATTCATAGGCCTTAGATGGGTAAATGTCACTCTGCTGAGTATGCTTACTGTACTGTATGTGTTACTGTATAGTATGTAACTTATACCACTCACTCTATTGTACTTGTTTTATCTTGCTGCATGTGTCACCCAGCACCCTATCTAGCCTGTGCCTTTTGAATATGTCATCCTACTGTATGCACTCCTGAATCCTCATACCTCAGTTTTCTTGCCTAGGCTTGTACTGTACCAGTTGTAGCATCATGATCATGTTTTCATTGTTAAGAGTCAAAACCTGCCTTGTAACTTCGTGGGTTGTGCCTGAAAATAGGCTAATGTCTGCCTAGTGCACCTTACCCGGTCAAAAAAAAAACTGAAAAACTAAATAAATAAAAAATAAACAATATACAGTAACCCCTTGCTACAACAAACCTCTCTAACACAAATTCTCGGCTATAGTGAATGGTCCATTTGGCTCTTGACTCAATCAGCTGTTGTATGCATGCAAAATTTCAGTTTTGAACAATAATATGTTCATATTTTTCCTTTACTTTTGTAAACAAAGATTTTCTGTACTGCATGCTAGAGCCTCCAGGCCATTACCACCTACAACATTTTTTCTATCAGTCAGTGGCTCAGTGAAGGTACTAGAAGCACATGTGAGTGTTACCTTAGCAATGATCACATGTTCCTGTAACCTCAATGAGCCACTGACTCATAGGAAATGTCCTTCAAGCCGGTGAGTCAGTAGCTCTAACATGCAGTACTGAAAATCTTTATTTACAAAAGATAAGTCCAGATATGAACAGATTATTGTAAAAAACACAATATTTAGCACCCATGGAGGAGTTTGAAACCTGGGTACTGACGATATCACACTACCTCTTTTCTTTTACTTTGTTGATGCAACAAATAACTTCTGCTTTGTACTCTCCCAGGTCATACCTGCAAATAACTACTGTGCTATGTCCCTGAAACACTTAACTTTAACTTTATTTTCTTTCACATTTCAATTCAGCAAACCTCCTCCTGAATCCCATATTAGTGAGCACACTTAATTGAGCAACTCCCTCCTCCCGGCTGCATGTCTAGTATTAGTGTCACTCACTGTAATGAACAGGGAGCTATAATAAATGGCGGACATTAGTCTGAAAGTGTTCATTATAGTGAGAGGTTACTGTATAACAAATGTAGATTTCAACAAGTTACTTCACTCTTCCATTTAGTTAGCTAAACAATATAAATATTGTGGCATCAAACTAGCCAAATCAGTCCTCCTTTAGTTAGCTAAACAGTGTATAAATTGTGCCATGCAACTAGTCATATCAGTTTTCCTTTAGTGAGCTAAACAGTGTATAAATTGTGCGATGTAACTATAGTTAGCTAAACAGTGTATAAATTGTGTCATGCAACTAGTCACATGAGTTCTCTGTTAGATAGCTAAACAGTGTATAAATTGTGCCATGCAACTAGTCACATCAGTCCTCCTTTAGTTAGCTAAACAGTGTATAAATTGTGCCATGCAAGTAGTCACATCAGTCATCCTTTAGTGAGCTAAACAGTGTATAAATTGTGCCATGCAACTAGTCATATCTGTTCTCCTTTAGTGAGCTAAACAGTGTATAAATTGTGGCATGCAACTAGACACATCAGTCCTCCTTTAGTTAGCAAAACAGTGTATAAATTATGCAATGCAACTAGTCACGTCAGTCCTCCTTTAGTTAGCTAAACAGTGTATAAATTGTGCCATGCAACTAGTCATATAAGTACTCCTTTAGTTAGCTAAACAGTGTATAAATTGTGCCATGCAACTAGTCACATCAGTCCTCCTTTAGTTAGCTAAACAGTGTATAAATTGTGCCATGCAACTAGTCACATCAGTCCTCCTTTAGTTAGCTAAACAGTGTATAAATTGTGCCATGCAATTATAGTTAGCTAACCAGTGTATAAATTGTGCCATGCACTAGTCACATCAGCCTCTTTTAGTTAGCTGAACAGTGTATAAATTATGCCATGCAACTAGTCACATCAGTCCTCCTTTAGTTAGCTAAACAGTGTATAAAGTGTGCCATGCAACTAGACACATCAGTCCTCCTTTAGTTAGCAAAACAGTGTATAAATTATGCCATGCAACTAGTCATGTCAGTCCTCCTTTAGTTAGCTAAACAGTGTATAAATTGTGCCATGCAACTAGTCACATCAGTCCTCCTTTAGTTAGCTAAACAGTGTATAAATTGTGCCATGCAACTAGTCACATCAGTCCTCCTTTAGTTAGCTAAACAGGTTATAAATTGTGCCATGCAACTAGTCACATCAGTCCTCCTTTAGATAGCTAAACAGTGTATAAATTGTGCCATGCAATTATAGTTAGCTAACCAGTGTATAAATTGTGCCATGCACTAGTCACATCAGTCCTCTTTTAGTTAGCTGAACAGTGTATAAATTATGCCATGCAACTAGTCACATCAGTCCTCCTTTAGTTAGCTAAACAGTGTATAAATTGTGCCATGCAACTAGTCACATCAGTCCTCCTTTAGTTAGCAAAACAGTGTATAAATTGTGCCGCGCAACTAGTCACATCAGTCCTCCTTTAGTTAGCTAAACAGTGTATAAATTATGCCACACAACTAGTCACATCAGTCCTCCTTTAGTTAGCTAAACAGTGTATAAATTGTGCCATGCAACTAGTCTCATCAGTTCTCCTTTAGTTAGCTAAACAGTTTATAAATTATGCCACACAACTAGTCACATCAGTCCTCCTTTAGTTAGCTAAACAGTGTATAAATTGTGCCATGCAACTAGTCACATCAGTCCTCCTTTAGTTAGCTAAACAGGTTATAAATTGTGCCATCAACTAGTCACATCAGTCCTCCTTTAGTTAGCTAAACAGTGTATAAATTGTGCCATGCAACTAGTCACATCAGTCCTCCTTTAGTTAGCTAAACAGTGTATAAATTGTGCCATGCAACTAGTCACATCAGTCCTCCTTTAGTTAGCTAAACAGTGTATAAATTGTGCCATGCAACTAGTCACATCAGTCCTCCTTTAGTTAGCTAAACAGTGTATAAATTGTGCCATGCAACTAGTCACATCAGTCCTCCTTTAGTTAGCTAAACAGTGTATAAATTGTGCCATGCAACTAGTCACATCAGTCCTCCTTAGTTAGCTAAACAGTGTATAAATTGTGCCATGCAACTAGTCACATCAGTCCTCCTTTAGTTAGCTAAACAGTGTATAAATTGTGCCATGCAACTAGTCACATCAGTCCTCCTTAGTTAGCTAAACAGTGTATAAATTATGCCATGCAACTAGTCACATCAGTCCTCCTTTAGTTAGCTAAACAGTGTATAAATTGTGCCATGCAACTAGTCACATCAGTCCTCCTTCAGTTAGCTAAACAGTGTATAAATTGTGCCATGCAACTAGTCACATCAGTCCTCCTTTAGTTAGGTTAAACAGTGTATAATTTGTGCCATGCAACTAGTCATATAAGTACTCCTTCAGTTAGCTTAAACAGTGTATAAATTGTGCCATGCAACTAGTCACATCAGTCCTCATTTAGTTAGCTAAACAGTATATAAATTGTGCCATGCAACTAGTCACATACTGCAAGTTCTCCTTTAGTTAGCTAAACAGTGTATAAATTGTGCCATGCAGCTAGTCACATAAGTTCTCCTTTAGTTAGCTAAACAGTGTATAAATTGTGCCATGCAACTAGTCACATCAGCCCTCCTTTAGTTAGCTAAACAGTGTATAAATTGTGCCATGCAACTAGTCACATCAGTCCTCCTTTAGTTAGCAAAACAGTGTATAAATTGTGCCATGCAACTAGTCACATCAGTGCTCCTTTAGTTAGCTAAACAGTGTATAAATTGTGCCATGCACTAGTCACATTAGTCCTCATTTAGTTAGCAGCTAAACAGTGTATAAATTGTGCCTTGCAACTAGTCACATCAGTGCTCCTTTAGTTAGCTAAACAGTGTATAAATTGTGCCATGCAATTAGTCACATCAGTCCTCCTTTAGTTAGCTAAACAGTGTATAAATTGTGCCATGCAACTAGTCACATCAGTCCTCCTTTAGTTAGCTAAACAGTGTATAAATTGTGCCATGCAATTAATCACATAAGTTTTCCTTTGGTTAGCTAAACAGTGTATAAATTGTGCCATGCAACTAGTCACATCAGTCCTCCTTCAGTTAGCTAAACAGTGTATAAATTGTGCAATGCAACTAGTCACATCAGTCCTCCTTTAGTTAGTTAAACAGTGTATAATTTGTGCCATGCAACTAGTCATATAAGTACTCCTTCAGTTAGTTAAACAGTGTATAAATTGTGCCATGCAACTAGTCACATCAGTCCTCATTTAGTTAGCTAAACAGTATATAAATTGTGCCATGCAACTAGTCACATACTGCAAGTTCTCCTTTAGTTAGCTAAACAGTGTATAAATTGTGCCATGCAACTAGTCACATAAGTTCTCCTTTAGTTAGCTAAACAGTGTATAAATTGTGCCATGCAACTAGTCACATCAGTCCTCCGTTAGTTAGCTAAACAGTGTATAAATTGTGCCATGCAACTAGTCACATCAGTCCTCCTTTAGTTAGCTAAACAGTGTATAAATTGTGCCATGCAACTATAGTTAGCTAACCAGTGTATAAATTGTGCTATGCACTAGTCACATCAGTCCTCTTTTAGTTAACAGAACAGTGTATAAATTGTGCCATGCAACTAGTCACATCAGTCCTCCTTTAGTTAGCTAAACAGTGTATAAATTGTGCCATGCAACTAGTCACATCAGTGCTCCTTTAGTTAGCTAAACAGTGTATAAATTGTGCCATGCACTAGTCACATCAGTCCTCTTTTAGTTAGCTAAACAGTGTATAAATTGTGCCTTGCAACTAGTCACATCAGTGCTCCTTTAGTTAGCTAAACAGTGTATAAATTGTGCCATGCAACTAGTCACATAAGTTCTCCTTCAGTTATCTAAACAGTGTATAAATTGTGCCATGCAATTAATCACATAAGTTTACTTTGGTTAGCTAAACAGTGTATAAATTGTGCCTTGCAACTAGTCACATCAGTCCTCCTTCAGTTAGCTAAACAGTGTATAAATTGTGCAATGCAACTAGTCACATCAGTCCTCCTTTAGTTAGTTAAACAGTGTATAATTTTTGCCATGCAACTAGTCATATAAGTACTCCTTCAGTTAGTTAAACAGTATGTAAATTGTGCCACGCAACTAGTCACATCAGTCCTCATTTAGTTAGCTAAACAGTATATAAATTGTGCCATGCAACTAGTCACATACTGCAAGTTCTCCTTTAGTTAGCTAAACAGTGTTTAAATTGTGCCATGCAACTAGTCACATAAGTTCTCCTTTAGTTAGCTAAACAGTGTATAAATTGTGCCATGCAACTAGTCACATCAGTCCTCCTTTAGTTAGCTAAACAGTGTATAAATTGTGCCATGCAACTAGTCACATCAGTCCTCCTTTAGTTAGCTAAACAGTGTATAAATTGTGCCATGCAACTATAGTTAGCTAACCAGTGTATAAATTGTGCCATGCAACTAGTCACATCAGTCCTCCTTTAGTTAGCTAAACAGTGTATAAATTATGCCTTGCAACTAGTCACATCAGTGCTCCTTTAGTTAGCTAAACAGTGTATAAATTGTGCCATGCAACTAGTCACATCAGTCCTCCTTCAGTTAGCTAAACAGGTTATAAATTGTGCAATGCAACTAGTCACATCAGTCCTCCTTTAGTTAGTTAAACAGTGTATAATTTGTGCCATGCAACTAGTCATATAAGTACTCCTTCAGTTAGTTAAACAGTGTATAAATTGTGCCACTCAACTAGTCACATCAGTCCTCATTTAGTTAGCTAAACAGTATATAAATTGTGCCATGCAACTAGTCACATACTGCAAGTTCTCCTTTAGTTAGCTAAACAGTGTATAAGTTGTGCCATGCAACTAGTCACATACGTTCTCCTTTAGTTAGCTAAACAGTGTATAAATTGTGCCATGCAACTAGTCACATAAGTTCTCCTTTAGTTAGCTAAACAGTGTATAAATTGTGCCATGTAATTAGTCACATAAGTTTTCCTTTGGTTAGCTAAACAGTGTATAAATTGTGCCATGCAACTAGTCACATCAGTCCTCCTCCAGTTAGCTAAACAGTGTATAAATTGTGCCATGCAACTAGTCACATCAGTCCTCCTTTAGTTAGCTAAACAGTGTATAAATTGTGCCAAGCAATGCATTAGTCCTCAGTTCAGTTAGCTAAACAATATACAAAGTGTGGCATCCAACCAGTCACTTCACTCCTCTGTTCAGTTAGATAAACCTTGTATAAATGTGGCTTTCATCCAGTCACTTCACTCTTTGGTTTAATTAGTTTAATAATATATAAAATGTGACATCCAACTAGTCACATTAGTCCTGCATTTAGTTAACTAAACAATGTATAAACTGTGGCATGCAAATTATCACATCAGTCCTCCATTTAGTTAGCTAAGCAATATATAAAATGTGACATCCAACTAGTCACATCAGTCCTCCATTTAGTTAGCTAAACAATATACAAAATGTGGCAGCCAACTAGTCACATCAATTCTCTGTGTAATCAGTATATAAAATGTGACATCCAACTAGTTACATCAGGCCTCCATTTATTTCACCAAACAATGTATAGATTTCGGCATGAAGCTTGTCACACCAGTCCTGTTTAGTTAGCTAAGCAACATATAAAATGTGACATCGAACTAGTCACATCAATCCTCAGTTTAGTTAGCTAAACAATATATAAAATGTGACATCAAACTAGTCGCATCAGTCTTCCATTTAGTTAACTAAACAATGTATAGATTGTGGCATGCAGCTTGTCACATTAGTCCTGTTTAGTTAGTTAAACAATATATAAAATGTGTCAACCAAATAGTTACATCAGTCCTCCATTTAATTACAGTAGCTAAACAATATATAAAATGTGGCATCCAGCTAGTCATGTCAGTCTGCCCTTTAGTTAGCTAAACAATATATAAAATGTGATATCCAGCCAGTCACATCAATCATCCCTTTTGTTAGCTAGGCAATATACAACATGTGGCTTTCAATTAGTCCTTTCAGACCTCCATTTAGTTAGATAAACAGTATACAGAATATGACATACAGCTCGTCACCTCACTTGTCTGTTCAGTTAGCTAAACCATGTATAAAAAGTGGCTTTCATCCATTTACTTTACTCTTCATTTAGTTAGCTAAACAATATGTAAATTGTGGCATCCAGCTAGTCACATCAGTCCTCCACTTAGTTATTTAATCAATGTATAAATTGTTTCATCCAACCAGCCACTTCCCTCCTCCATTTAGTTAGCTAAACAATACAGAAAATGTGGCATCAAACCACTCACTTCACTCTTCCATTTAATTAGATCGATATATGAAATGTTTCAGCCAACTAGTCACATCAGTCACCTGTTTAGTTAGCTAAACAATATATAAAATGTGTCTCACCTAGTTTGAGGCCTGTTCAATGGCATTAAAGGGGGCGTATGAAAAATTGAAAAACATATCAGTACTTACTGTAGAACTACATATATTTATTTTGTTTTATTTTACAGATTTGAAGTCCAGCACATATTATCACAATTAAATTTTTGTGGACTCAGACCAGTGAATTAAATTTGTGCATCTCTCCACGGTTCCCCAGTATCCACCAGGGCAGCACTATGCATTTCTTTGCAGCTCATGAATATCATGATTATACTGACTTGGCAGTGAAAGTAAGAGAGAGCGAGAGAGTAAGGATGCGTGAAAGTGTGAGAGACACAGAGAGTGTAAGGGGGGGGGTCCATCGCAGTATCATGGGGTTATAGCAGAAATCATGGGTCAAATGTCTTGGTAGAAACTGAGTCAAATCAGTATGCAACTAGTATTCACTATCCACTACCAGTATTCACTATTCCGCCAGCTAGAACTGTGGCATTCAGGGGCAAGTCTCTCAGCAGTGGACAACAGCACTTTAATATTTTCACAGCATCTCAACAGCAGCATACCTTTTGGCAAACATTGGACTGGAAAAAGGTACAGTACTTTAGATTTGCGGCCATGTCTGTTTTTCAGTACTGTACCCATGCATTGATTGAAATGTTACTGCAGTTGACTGTTAACAGCAGTTGTAAAATGGGTAGGGACAGTCCTGAATACTGATTGGCTGAGACATGATTCTATCTGTGTCTTTTAAATACCCTAAACCACAGGTGAAAAAAAGGCCCAGGACCTGTGTCCTTAGAACACTCTGATATTATTGAGCAGAGATGGAGTTTTAAAAAACCACTCATTCAGCCCATAGGTCGTTTCATGTTAGTGAGTGGCTCCCTGTAAAATCAGAAACCAGAAAAAAGACTTACCACACTTAAAAAATTATTACAGTAGTTCTGTTGCACTCAATTCTCTGGTAAGGTGGTGCTTAGTTCAAACAGTAACCAATCTAACTCAAAGAAGAGCACTTACCTTCCGTGCATGGAGATTTTTAATGACCTCATGTCTGCAAGTGTTGGAAAATGACCACTTGCACATTTAGGTCTGCATGCAAAAAACAGCTTTTATTCATAGAAAAACGTGACATTAAAAAATTGCTGGTACTAATCTCCATTTCTTTTAGAAATCTATTAGGCAGTCTGGCACAAAATGTTCCTGAGATGGCAACACAGTGTTCAGATGCACTGGGGCAAAAGAAATGAATGGAGATTTGTACCTGCAATTCTTTAATGTCACATTCTTCTATGAATAAAAGCAGCTGTATTGCGCAGACATTAATGTGCAAGGGGTCATTTTCAAGACTGTGCAGCCATAAGGTTGTGCAAAAACTCCATGCAAGGGAAGCAAGTGCTGTTAATGGTTTATTAGTCCAAAGTGTACAACTTGTCCCCAAGAAAAATACTTGGTTCCCCCTCCTTTATCTGGGTTCAAGAAGTGTAAGCACTGCAAATATTGCAATATGGTTTCAAACATCCCCACATTTTAGCTCCCCAAAATGGAGCTAACTATTCAATTAAGAGTCTGTTCATATGTGATACTACAAATGCAGTTTACTAGACATTATGTGCATGTGTTTTTTTACTTGGGATGCACTAAAAGGAGGTTGAAAGATAGAGCTGGAGAGCATATGAGGGCAATCATACAGAAAAACAAAAAGTATACACTTGCCCAGCATATTAATGAGGCAGGAGGTGGTGAAGCATACAATCACATGTTTGTGGGGATTGAATATGTCAGTTTGAATCAGAGATGTAGTGACACAGAAAAATGTCTAGCCAAAAGAGAAGCATACTGGATGTGCCAACTGGGGGCACTTTCTTGGCTTGGGAATACTGATCTGGTGGAGTTGGCAACACATCTGTAACTTTTTTGGAAGTCATTTAAAATGAATTCGTATGGGCCACAAAAATGAAATTAGGCTGTGATTTTTTGGTAATGTAGCTAGTTTCTATTGTGCTTGGCATTTCTCGTACCTATTGTTATAAAATAGTCATACATTTGAGACTGCAATGATAGAAAAGTTAGGATGGCTAGCAGATTGTAGTTTGGGCTAATTAAACAACTGAAAGCATATCTAGTAAAAACCGATGTGCTGTGAACTAATATTGGCCATGCCATATAGTAATTTACAGTAGCAGAAAATTTGAGTGTATTTAATATCTTTTCTTTAAATGCTTTCTAATGGTAGTCTAACACTAGTACTGTTTTGGGGGTAATGCTGCCCATTTAAATGTCAGGTCTATAAAAGGAGTCCACAAGGGGGAGCCACCCACCTTAACAACACACCTGTGATGGGGGTGCAAAGCATTGGGTGTTAGTGGGTCCTCCCTCCTGAGACCTGCTTAGTGTCGTGCAATTTTGCAGTTTACCTTTTGATCTGAAACACTGAATACGTTCAGTCTGGCAGAATACACTGAGAGCAGTGGTTATTATGAGCAGCAAGCTGAGCGCTGGATCCTGCAGTACTACTCATAGACAACATGCTTTCAAGCACTGATGCCAAAGCTAGCTACCCTTTTCATGTAGATCTGTTCCTAGCAAGTGACAAAAGAGAGTGATCAATTGACATTCTCCTTGATCTCTTGGCAGGATTTGACACCATGGATCATGTGGTGTTGATGGAGCACACTGAGAAATATGTTGGACTTTAAAGAAAAACTTTGAAGAGGTTCAAGTGCTTCTTATCAGTTAGGTTGCAGAGGGATGTGTTAGGTTCTTACTTGCTGCAGCCAGTAGTTATCACCTGTAGTGTTCCTCATGGGTCACATCTGTACTCCATGCTTTTTGTGGTTTATATGCTACCACTGGGTCAGATCTTCAGGTGGTATGGTGTGAGTTTTCATTGCTATGCAGAAGACACTCAGCTATACCTGTCCTTTACAACTGATGGGCAAGGGGTGATCGTGGTGCTGGAACAATCGCCTACAGGAGATCTTAGACTGGATGGTATCCAGCTGCTTGAGCTTTAATCTGAAAAAGATGGACTTGATACTGGTGAAACCAGGGCCCTGTGGGTCAGCTGGCAGTTGTGATGCCTTTGGTTTGCCAGCTCTAAATGGCTCTATCTTATAGGCTGTGGATACGGTGAGAAATCTAGGAGTCATAGTGTATCCAGAGCAGATTTTTGAACATCAGGGGCCCAATATACAAAAAAGCACAAAGTGGAGCACAAAACTTTGCACTGCACTTTGTGATTGCCCAGGAGCCTGAGGATGCTATATGCAGTCGAGTAGCACACTGGTGCTATGCGACTGAATACAGAGCCATGTCAGTACAGTCCTATGTAATGTAGCACTGCCCCGACATGGATTCAAAAGTATGCCACCAGAATGGATAGTGCCAGAGTCCTATTTGCAATATTCAAAGGGACCCATGCAAATGAGCCCATTGGGCATGCAAGGCACTAAGGGGTCATTTGCATGACCATTATGGGCTCATTTGCATGGATAGCTAGACAGATTAGTGTGGCACTGCTCCCCAATCATCCAGTTGCAGACATGTAAGGATATCTCTGGTGCTTGTAGCCTCCTCCCTCCCTCCCTCTGATCACCAGCCCGTACTGTAAGAGAGTATATCCCTGGTGCTATTGGTCCCCCCCCCACTGATCACTGGCTTGTATTAAGACACAATGGGTTGTGCATGCAACAGATTTTACTGCATGACCAAGGGGCATAGTGAGGCATGAGGCCACAGGCCAAGTGCCTTCAGACCCCTGGAACTGTGGTTAAATCTGTTCCATGCACACCCACAGAGTGTCTAATTGTGCTTATAAAATGGGCTCCTTTTTAACTTTCTACAGTTGGGAAAAGCATGTTTATATGTAGTAAGAATAGATTTACTTGTGTGCATTTATGATAAAACAGTCCTTCCATTCATTGGAAATTATGTCATTGATGACGCCATTGTAATACTGCTGGACAAAGTTTGTCCTTTGCTGGCATAAAGATTCAAGATATGGAATGTTTATCATGGAATGTTTACCATGGAATACATGGATTCAACATTCTGCTCAGTTTCACTGGCAGAATGTTCCTCTCCTAACATACTGTATATACACACAATAAAGGCCCCTTCTACAGCCAGAGATAGGGGATATGGCATGTGTGAGAGTGTCATATGGTTATCTTCATGAGAGGTGTATGACCTCTTGATCTCTCCTGTGTGGAAAGCCACAAGTGAGGGATCAAGAAGTCACAGACCTCGAATGAAGATGGAAAACCGTATGGCACACTCATACATGCCATATTCAGTTTATACAGTGAACGTGATGAAAAAGGTAACAAAATCAACGAGGTATTTACCAGTTTTGTTTTTGAATTTTAAGTTATTAGGACAGTCTCATTTACTTTGCATCTCTGCCTTTCATGAGATGTCCTGTTAGCTCCCACAAGTTGATTGAGTCTCCATTGTCATGGTGATTTTCTCTTTTTGTCTTTTTTTTTGTGTGTGACATTGATGGTGTTGTGATTGTCTGTCAGCCTCTATTAAGTTACTTTTGAATTTGCCTCCTGACTCTGCCTGTGATTATCAGTTTTGTCTGTGATTTAAAATGCAGTGAGTCAACCTTTTTTTGTGTGTGTATGTGTGTGTGTGTGTGTGTGTGTGTCTGCTGGAGACCGCGTGTCTGATGCAGGGAAAATTAAAATCAGCCCAGTTCACTTTTGCTTGTCATTTTGACCATGTTGTGACAGTTGGTGGTTAAAAATCTGCTTAGGGTGGAAAACTAGTTCCCATTCCTCACACAGCTCCTCCACAGGGGAATAGCCAGGGATTTCAGATCTGCACACAAGTGGATTTATTGCTACCCCGTTAGGGTGAGTCCCCGATTGTATCCAGACAATATACAAATGTACACTAGGACTGCGTTTATTGCCTCATTTGGCACAATAAATATAACTTTTGTATCTTACAGCAATGATTGTTGCCATGCATGGGTAAATACAAATGCCATGCATTGTTCCCTAAGACACCCACATACCAGCCTAGAGCCTGTAAAGTTGCATTGTCCTTGGGATGCAAAGAGAGTTTTAGTGACCAGTCCTTCTAGTTTTGACTCCTATGAATAAAATTACAGAAAGGTTCAGTATTTTCTTTGTTAGTTTTCATGGAAAAAGGAAGTAGTTCAGAGCCTATTTGCTACCCCCCTTAAGTACTGCAGAATTGCACACCATGAAGTGCTTGGAGTATGCCTGCCAACACCTATGCTCCTCCATGATTGTGATGAACTAGAGTGTGGAGACAGCTGGTGTGACTAACCTGATTCATAAGATAAAATTGCTATCTTATGAATCGGGTTCAGCATCAGACTGGATATCGTGTTTATCTCTTTACCTTTTTCATCACCTTCATTGTATAAAATTAATTGTCTCACTGTCAGGGCAAGCAACAGTGATTTCCCTGATGAGCAGGTAAAGATAGAAGGGGGATTTTTCATTGTCAGCAAAGAAACAGTTGTAACGAAAACTATAAATGATACTTGATGTTCCTAATTTGTTTATGTGTGTAAGTAAAGTGTGATGATCATGGAAATAACATTCAATTATTTTTTTTTTGTTTTTTATTTATGGTAGTTTTATTTTTAGGGTCCAGTTGAAGCTTTTTACAGTGTACAGGCAGCAGCCATTTTTGTGAGGGAAGTTCAATTCTGGTTGTAGGGGGACTGATGGAAGACAGTTCTGGTTGTAGGGAGACTGATTTGCTCATTGTGTGATGTGGTTTAGGACCAGGAAGATTTTGCATGAAACAAATGTCATGCACAGTCACATGATATATTTTGACCAATGAGACTTCTTTATTTTGGATGCCCATTTTAGAAGGGACTATATCCCTGGTGCTAGTGGTCCCCCCTCCCTCTGATCACCAGCCAGTACTGTAAGTGAATATATCCATGGTGCTAGTGGTTTCCCACTCTCCATTCCATCTGATCGTTGGCCCGTACTGTAAGTGAATATGTATCTGGTGCTAGTGGTCCCACTTCCCTCTGATCACTGGCCCATACTGTAAATGAATATATCCCTGGTGTTAGAGGTCCCTGCTCCGATCACTGCCCGATACTGTAAGTGAATATATCCCTAGTGCTTGTTGTCCCCTTCTCCTCCCTCTGATCTCCTCAAAGGGCTTTAGATATAATCTCTGCACCATTTTAGTTTCCCACCTCTGAACTGCCTCCACCCTGTCTATGTCCTTTCTGAGATGTGGCCTTCAGAACTGGACACTGTAGTCAAGGTGTGGTCTTATCAATGACCACTACAGTAGTAACACCACATCTCTCCACCTCTTTCCTCTTGTTGCTGATACGTCGCCCTATGCACCGCAGCATCTCAGTGGTCCAGCCCACTGCTTTGTCATACTGCCCTGCTACTTTGAGGTCATCATATATAACTCCAAGGTATCTTTCCTGCTTAGTGACCATCAGTACCCCCATTTTATGTTCAGCTCCTGTGCTTCTATACCTTTGGTGCATGATTTTGCATTTTTTGGCATTGAACCCAAGCTGCCATGCTCTTGAAGAAGAAGAAGAAAAATCAGCATTTATATAGTCCTTTTTAAACTAAGTGTATCCCAAAGTGCTTTACAAGCAATGCTAGACTGGCAGTGAAGGGACCAAATGTGTAGTGGTGGGCATATTGCACAACAACACTCATACACAGCCTGGACAATTGCATGAGCCAGTTTTGTGGGAAGGGTAATATTGGCCAGGACAATGGGGAAATTCCCCATCTCAGTCAGCAGGGGGAACTCTTGTCCCATTGACCAAGATGGCTGACTCTCAAGATGGAGGAAGTGGAGGTGGAGATGCTGCTTTACCTTCAGATTCTAGATTTCCAAGTTCTAAAACAAAGGATTTATCTAAACTCGACTCCATAAGGGAACAAAAGACCTCAGAAGGCTTATAACATTCTGACTCTGTTCAAGGTACCGCTGCAGAATTTGTACCAGGTTTGGACTTTAATTCTGCTGCTGGCTCTCAACCTGATACAGGCCAAGAAGTGATTTCTGAACCCCAATTGCGACAAATGTTTTTACAACACAAGCAACTAATCCAGGATGACACTGCATCTCAAGACCTGAAGTCGATTTCACTGATGGTCAAGTTGTTCATGAGGAGCTGCCTGCTGACGTTCCTGCCACCCATACCTCACAGGATAACCCAACGAGGTCTCCGCTTCCCTTGCAACCTACGTCTAGGACTTCTGCCGGAATCGACTGGCTTGGTCCCCTGAAGCTGCACTACGATCTGCCAGCTGGCAGCAACCAGCAAACGGAATGCCTTGGTCTTCTCCAGGACTGATTTCAGTGGCTGAAATTATGGATACAGCTGCTCAAGACTCTAGGAACAGTTTGCTTACTTCCAATCTGGATCCTGAGCCAGGTACAAAACCTCAATCAACACCACAGGCTCCACCAGCTGCTAGCAAGGTCAACAGCGAACAATCTGCACCTCCAATTGACATTATTGGCCACAAAGAGACTCTGCCTAATCAAAACCTGAGTAAGCACATTCCTTCTCACTCCTCTAGGCAAGATAAAAAAACTAACTTTAAAATGAGTGATCTTTTTAAATCTGTGGGGGAGCTTGCACAATGGGGAAACGCAGTCCATCTGAGATACACCAGAGATGCCTCCACTGCTTTATCCCGAAAGACTGTGCTCCATAATATGTTGAAGGACACCTTGGAGATTAGCCCCTCTGAACTTTTTGCATTTATTCATTTATTTATATTAAAGGAGAGTTAACATATGACATTAGTTTTAAAAATGTAAGCACTCTCGAGAAGTTCTGGCTTCAGTATGAGCAGGTTAAAAGTTTAGCTTTGTGGGCCCCTTTTGTGCTGATCCCTCTCACAAAACCATTGGTAAAACTTATCACTTTGCTTTTCAGGAGTGAGGTGGTGAATATTAATGATATGCTGTACTAAATTAAGCAATGCTATGAACTCTTAGATACCCCACGCCCCATTCTGGACAAAGATTTAGTCTGGATGGGAGGGTGGAAAATTAAGATCCAGCTAAGGCAAACAGAACAAGGGATTATACACTTTCCCAGTCATCTGTTTTTACCTGGGGCAGCCACGCACCTGCCATAAATGTGGATCAAGAAACCATCTTAGTTACACATGTTACCAACCCAGGTGCACCCTATGTTTGTCCTATGGCCATGTGAACCTTGGTTGCCCCAATCCCAGCTTCTGCAACCTATGTGATGAACAAGGTCACACTTACCCACAATGCACATGGGCTGAGCACAATAGAGTAGACTGAGGTAGAGGACTCTTTCAGTATTTCTAACCATTTTAAAATTCTATCTCTGGCAAGCCAAAGTTCAGTGGGTTATAAGACAATGACGAATGCCTTACAGAATATTTCAACAGATATGTGAGATCTCTTTGCTCAAAATATATGAGAAACATTTCACCTTCCACCAATTAAATAAAGTTAGGCTATAGTGGAAAGGACTTTCCTTTTTTCTACAATATAAATAATTGTCTTATTGACGCCCCCACTGACAATGGACTGTTTATCTGTAGGAAGTTATGTATATTATTGTGATTTCAATTGATGAGATATGAGTTATATTTTGTGTTCCTTATCTTGATTTATATATTTGTGTTTTTAATCTTTTAAAAAAACTCCCTATCTCTTTTGAGAAGAGTGCCTTGGGTTCTTTTACTTCAACTTGGACACCCATCAGGACAGCACCAGGGTGTGTAGAAGGGACTTTGGTTTAATATCTCATCCTAAGAATAGCACACCCCAACAGTACATCGCCCTCCTAATACTGCACTCAGGTGTCAGCATTTACTGTAGTTACGAGTCTAGTCCTGGTGTGGGATGAGAACCAATGGCTTTCTATCCAAGAGGTGGATGTGGTAACAACTGAGCCATGCTGACACCACTCCTCAAGTTTTCTGAGGCCTTTATTTATCTCCCCACCCCAGGGTATCCACGTTATTACAGATTTTGGGGTCATCTGCAAAAAGGTATACCTTCTCTTCCAGTTCATCTGCAATGTAATTTATGAAGACATTTAAGAGGACCTGTCCCAGTACTGAACTGTGCAGCACCCCACTTGTCACACTCCCCTCCTAGAGTGATCGCCGTTAATCAACACCTTCTGTCACCCAGCCATTAACCATTTTTTTACCCAGTTTGCCACTTTGGATCATACTCCTAGATGGCCCAATTTCTTCAGTCTCCTATGTGGCACAGTGTTGAAGGCCTTGCTAAAGTACAGATAGGCCACATCTTCAGCCCTTCCTTGATCTACTTCTCAGGTCAACCATCGAAGAAATCAATCAGATTCATCTGGCATGACCCCCCCCCCCCCATGAATCGATGCTGTCTTTGATCTTGTAACCCACTGGATTCAAGATGCTCCACTAGCTTTGTACCTTTGATCCCCTCACTGTCTTTCTGCAACCTTCTGTTTTAAATGGTACATCTCTCTATCCTCATCCCTTTGCATTTCTTTGTACCACTTGCATGCCACCCTTATTTTCCTCACCTTTGTTGCCAATTTCCTTGAGTACCATAAGAAAAAATTACTCACCTTAGTAATTGCTTTTCTTTTCATGGAGTCTTGCTATATTATGACAAATGCAGTTAGCCACTGCACTTGAACTGCCCTGGAGAGGAAAGAGTTAACTCCAGGGAGTCTGGAGTTCTACAGCGCAAGAGCGCTTATGCCAAAGCTCTATCTGGGCAGTTTCAAATGAAACTGTCAGATCTTTAAGAAGCTAATACTAAGCAACAAGTCTGTGTGGAAAGCTCTACACTAGCCAAATGGCTACCTACTAGTAGAAATAACAGCAATATAAACAACAATAACAATAATAACAATGAATAATAGTATTATTAGTTACCCCCCTGACAAGCACCATTAGGACCCCCTTCCCCAAGACTCAAGTCAGGAAGGGGCCAATATAATTACCTAAATAAAATAACCTAGTTCCTAACCCTAAATAAAAGAAGGTAAGGAAAAAACTACAATGGCATGACACAGTGCTTGCACTAATTTGCCACCTACCCAAGTAGAAGTTCTGAGAGGGCAGGAGGGAGGGAGGTCATAATATAGCAAGACTCCATGAGAAGAAAAGCAATTACTAAGGTGAGTAATTTTTTCTTCAAACACCATGAAGTCTTGCTATATTATGACTAATGCAGATTACACAGCAGTACCTCCATGGAGGAGGGTCAGAACCTACTTAGGAAATAGGCTCTGAAGCACAGCTGTGCCAAAATGAGCATCTCTCCTGGACTGAATATCCAGGGAATAATGCTTGGTAAAAGTGTGAACTGTTTTCCAAGTAGCAGCTTGACAGATTTCCAGAATGGGAATATCTCTAGCAGCCGCTAGAGATGCAGCTGTACCCCTGGTGGAGTGAGCCCTCAGTCCTGAGGGGGTTCTCTACCTAGTTTTGATAACAAATTGGATACAAGAGACAATCCACCTTGCAATTGTCCTCTTAGTGGCAGGTTTCCTTTGCCAACCTCGCCATAGGTAAGGAAGAGTTGGAGGGATTCGAGACCTGTGACCCTTGGTGCGTTCCAAATAGTAGCTTAAGGCTCTTTTGACATCCAAGCTGTGCAGTCTCCTCTCACCTGAGGAAGAATGCTCAGTGAAAAATACTGGGAGAGATATGGATTGGTTCAGGTGGAAATCTGAAACCACTTTAGGCAAAAACTTTCTGTTAGTCCTGAGGACTACCTTATCTCTGTGGAAAGAGATAAAATCTTCTTCCACTGACAGGGCCTGTAGTTCACTTATGCATCTGGCAGAAGTGATAGCCACTAGGAAAACAGTTTTCCAAGTTAGAAACTTGAGCCCTGCTGAGGACAGAGGCTCAAAGGGAGGTTGCATTAACTGAGCAATGCAAACATTCAGGTCCCAGGCGGGAGCTGGTTCTCGAAAAGGAGGGTTAGTGTGAAGTAACCCCTTAAAAAACTTGGAAAACAAAGGGTGAGAAGAAAGGGAAGCAGGCTTCCCTGCTGACACAAAAGCAGAGACAGCTGCCAGATGAACCTTTAGGTAGCTGGCCTAAGGCCTAAGGAATTTAAATGGACCAAATAGTCCAGTAAAATGGGCAGATCAGCAGATTCTGGGATAATCTGCTTCTCAGAGCACCAGATGGAAAACCTTTTCCACTTAGAATTGTAAGTGGCCCTAGTGGAAGGCTTCCTTGAAGCCTTTAAAATATCCAGAACACCTTGAGAAAGGTGTAAGTCAGCAAATTCTAACTCCTCAAGAGCCATGCCTTGAGATGGAGGAATTTGAGGTCCAGATACCACACTCTCCCCTGTGCACAGGCCAGCAAGTCATGGACTCTGGGCAAGCTCAGGGCAGGGTGGACTGTCAAGGACAGAAGCAGTGGGTACCAGGGCTGTCTGGCCCAATCTGGGGCAATCAGAATCACTTTGCAGGGCTGAGATCTGATTTTTACTAGTACCCTGAAAAGAAGAGGAAAGGGGGGAAAGGCATACAGGAACTTCCCTTTCCAATCCAACTGAAAGGCATCCAGGGGGACTGAGCCCAGCACTGGAGGCCTGCAACAAAACAGAGGAAGTTGGTGGTTGTCTGGGGCTGCGAAAGATCTATCTGAGGGTGCCCCATCTGGCAAAGCCGACCCCAGCACCTGAGGATTCAGAGCCCATTCGTGATGGCCCTGAGAAATCCTGCTGAGGGCATCCGCCAGGACATTGTCCTTCCCTGGAAGGTGAACTGCTATCAGGGAGGTGTTCAGGGAGTAAGCCAGAGACCACAACTTCATTGCTTCGTGCACAAGGCTGATGACCGAGTGCCCACTTGCTTGTTGATGTACCACATTGTTGTGGTGTTGTCTGTCCTGACTTGAACTACTTTGTTCTGGACAGAAGCTGAAAATGCCTGAAGAGCTAGAAAGACAGCTCTGAGTTCCAAAAGGTTGATGTGGAGCAGAGATTCCTGAGGAGACCACACTCCCTGAGTGGACAGGTCACCCAAGCGAGCTCCCCACCCTAACAGGGAGGCATCCATGGTGAGGGTGAGGGAGTGGGAGACGGGAATGAAAGGAACCCCTTGTTTTAGATTGCTTTGATCCTGCCAACAGTGTAGAGCCAGGATCAGAGTTTGGGTCACTGGAACCAATTTGGAAAGGGGGTCCCTCCTTTGAGACCAATAGGCCCTCAAATGGAACTGAATGTCCCTCATCTGGAATCTTGATCCTTGCACTACCGCTGTGGAAGCAGCCATGTGCCCTAGGAGTTGCAGAAAATGCCTTGCTGGTCGAGAAACCCGCAGGGTAAAGGAGGATGCCAGGGCAATGAGCCTGTCTACCCTTTCTGAGGGAAGAAATGCCCTGGCTAACTTTGTGTTCAATTCTGCACCTATGAAAGTTAGTACCTGAACTGGTTCCAGAACTGACTTTGGTAAATTCAGCAGGAATCCCAGGGAAGTGAGAAGCTGCTGGGTGACTTGCAAGTGCGATTTTACCTGATCTGGGGACTGACCCACTATGAGCCAGTCGTCCAGGTAGGGAAACACAGCAATCCCCTGCCTTCTTAAATGAGCCACTACCACAGCTAGACATTTTGTGAATACCCTTGGTGCAGAGGTAAGGCCGAAGGGCATTGCCCTGAACTGGTAGTGGCCTGAGGGCAGTTTGAACCTGAGGTACTTTCAGTGAGAAGGCCTGATCAGAACATGAAATAGGCATCCTTGAGGTCCAGGGAAGCCAGCCAGTCCCCTGGCCTCAGGGAAGGCAAAATCATTGCCAGAGTTAACATTTTGAACTTTGGTTTCAAAAGATGCTTGTTCAGGTACCTTAAATCTAGGATGGGCCGCCATTCTCCTGTCTTTTTTGGGGTAAGAAAGTATCTTGAGTACAGCCCCTTGACCTGATGGCAAGGAGGGACCCTTTCTACTGCTTTGCAGTCCAGAAGAGAAGAAACCTCTGCTTCCAAAGAAAGGGCTTCTGTAGGATTTGCAGGTGGAAAATGTCTGGCTCTCATCTTTGGAAACTGTTTGAAGCTGAGAACCAGACCCTGGCTTATTACCTCCAGAACCCATCTGTCTGAAGTTAGGGACACCCAGTTCTGGCTGAAATAAACCAACCTTCCCCCCACTGGTACAGGAGAATCGGCCCTGGGCACCCCATCAGGGTGCCTGCTTGGCAGTAGCCTTAGGCTGAGGGAAGGGGGACGGTTTACTTGTGCCCCATCTACCTCTGCCTCTGAAGAAACCCCTCTGTGCAAACGCAGAGGAGGCCTGAGATTGGTAAAAAGGCCTGTGGAAAGGCCTGCCCCTACCTCTGGGAGCGTGCCTCTGTGGAGTGGCATGCCTCTCCTTAGCCTGGGCATTTTGTAGGTAGTTCTGTATTCATCCATATTTTTCATATAGTTTTCTGTTTGTTCCCCAAACAGAGAATTACCCACAACAGGAAAATCCATAGCCTTTGACTGAGTATCTTGGGACAGATTAGTGCATCTGAGCCATGCCAACCTACGGAAAGCTACAGAAGTGGCCATGACCCTAGAGGAAACATCATTAACATCAACAGCAGTATGAAATTGAACTTTAGAGGCTTCAATGCCATCAGCAGCCACCTGTTCCAACTCACTAGCCAGCTGGCCATGTGCCTGCTAGGCTAACTGCAATACTGTGTCCCATCTAGATTTCTGATATCTAGCTACATAAGCCATATAATTTGCCTGCCTGAGTCCCAAAGAAGCTGCCATATACTGTTTTTCACCATGGCATCAATCTTCCTGGAATCCTTATCAGGAGGATGTGAGGCCAGGAATATTAGCTGTCACAGGCTGCAGCTTGAACCACACCTACATGACTACACTGCTCAGTGAGGAAGTCTGTATCAGAGCCTGACAAAGTATACCTTCTGTCCATTTTTTTATCTACAGGAGGGACAGAATGAGGATTTTTTAAAATCTTTGTTGTTTGCTTCCTAAATGACTTATGCAAAGGAATAGACAACCTCCTAGACTCTGGTATATCCATCATTTCTACATAATCAGGCTCCTCTTGCTCATCCACAGCCTCCTCTAAAGGAAGCTGGAGGGTTTCTGCAACCTTTTTGTAAAACATAAAATGAGAAGGGGACTCAGACAGAATAGGAGGAGATTCTAAAGGTCTGTCTGGAGAAATGTCCGGTTCAATGGGCATGTCCAGACCCTCCCAGCCACATATATATTGATCAAATTCCTCCTCCCCCTCCTGTGGTTCATAAAATTCCTCAATATCATACTCCTGAACCACTGGAACTGAACGAACCAACCCTTTACCAACTGTTGGTGGTTTGACAGGACCCTGAGACAGTGACTGGACAATCTGTATGGCTTAGCTATTTCTGCAGCAGTTGGAGAGACAATTTTGGACTCCAAACCTACTGATCTCTTTGTCTTTTTCACTGGGACTGGTTCCTCTGAACCAGCCTTCCTTTTGCCCGAGGAAGTCTCGCCCTGGTCAGAGGGCACTCCCTCTGATCCAGTGGGTGCTGGACTGGGCTGGTCATCCGGGTCAGCGGACTTTTTGGCCTCTCATTCCCTGAGCCAGCCCAATCTCTTTTCCAGGGTGGCTGCAGGGAAATTTTTACACACCTGGCAGTCTGATAGGAGGTGGTCATCCCCCAGACAATAAACACAAGTGGTGTGTGGGTCAGCCTTGGCAAAGGCTTCCCCACAGACATCACAGTGTTGAAACCCAGTGGGCCCAGTTTTTCTTTTGGGTTTCTCAGACATAATGCCAGCCTAACCAAAAACTTGCCCTTTTGATGGCAGTGCGGGGCAAGACACCCTTCTCGGTTCTAACACGTGTCGCGGGTATTTGAAAAACCTAATTTTAAAGCAAGGTTTTTAGAACCAATAAGAACAGAACCGCACTCTAAAGCCAACCAACATTTAAAGCGTTAATTTCAGCAAACCGATCGGCTCAAAACCGAACCGATAATTGAATTTCCACACAGACTTTAATTTTTGTACTTACGGTTTACCAGATAGAGCTTTTAACTGAAATGCGGTAAAATAAATACTTTTTGTCGGTTCAAATGAACTGAAAATACTTGCTTGAACCGAGAAATGAACCGAGCTGAAGGAGCTGATCTCCAGAGCGACTGTTCAGTGAAGTGGAGTAAAGAATCTGACAGTTTCATTTGAAACTGCCCAGATAGAGCTTTGGCATAAGCGCTCTCGCGCTGTAGAACTCCAGACTCCCTGGAGTTAACTCTTTCCTCTCCGGGGCAGTTCAAGTGCAGTGGCTAACTGCATTAGTCATAATATAGCAAGACTTCATAGTGTTTGAATGATATTTTTTTCCTCCTGCTAGTTCACTCTTCTTTTGTGAGAGGCTGGCTGCCTTCACTATGCCTTCTACTCCCTTCACCTGACCCAGTAATCCACCTCTGCTAAGCTGCTTCTGAGGCAGACTCATATTTCATTGCAATCCACCCTCCTTAAGTCCAGGACACTTGGCACCTGTCTTAATGTTGAACCATAACGTAGATAATCACTGGTCTCCAGGAAACAACCCACTGCAAAGTCTACATTACTATTTCTATTAGTAAGCACCAGCTTCAGTGTTTCTCCAGCCCTAGTGGGTTCATAGAACCATAAAAACATAGAATTTGATGGCAAATAAGGACCGCTTGGCCCACCCAGTCTGCCCATTTCCCTACCTGATGGATAAGCTGCAGATTCTAGTTAATCAACAGCTTACTTCCTCCTGACCCCCACTAGAATTGCCTTATGCCTGTCCCATGCATTCTTGAATTCTCCCACTGTTCCTGACTCCACAACCTCCTCAGAAAGGCTGCTCCATGCATCCACAACTCTCCCTGTGAATAAAATTCTTTCTAACATTACCTCTGAGCTGTCTCCCCTCTATCTTTAAATTGTGCCCCCTTGTTCTTGCACATCTCTTCTTCTGAAAGATACTACCCTCTTGTACCTTGTTAATTCCCTTTAGATACTTGAAAGTTTCTATCATGTCTCCCCTCTCCCTCCTTTCCTCAAGGGTATACATATTAAGCTGCTTTAGTCTCTCCTCGTATGTCTTCTGGTGCAGACCTTGCACCATTTTGGTTGCACTCCTCTGAACAGCCTCCACTCTGTCTATGTCTTTGCAGAGATGGGGTCTCCAGAATTGCACGCAGTACTCCAGATAGGGTCTCACTAACTGTCTGTAGAGAGGGATAACAACTTCCTGTTTTCTACTGTTGATGCCTCTCCCTATGCATCCCAGTATCCCCCCGGCCCTCCTTACTGCCTTCTCACATTGTTTGCTCACCTTTAGGTCATCTGATATAATTGCTTCTAGGTCTCTTTAGATTTGTGTTGTTGTTATTAACTCACCCCCCCCATTGTGTACTCTTCCCCTGGGTTTTTGATTCCCAGATGCAATACCTTGCACTTCTTTATACTGAATCTGAGCTGCCATGGATTTGACCATTCCTCCAACCTTGCCAAGTCCCTTTTCATTCCTTCCACCCCACCTTGTGTATCAACCCTGTTGCAGATCTTCCTGTCATCTACAAAGAGGCATACCTTTCCTTCCAGGTGCTCTTCAATGTCACTTATAAAGATATTAAAGAGGACCAGTTCCAGTATCGAACCCTGTGGACTCCGTTTACTATTACCCTTTGCATCCTGTTGTCCAGCCAGTTTTTTATCCAGGCTACCACCTTGGGACCCACTCCAAGGCTGGCTAACTTATATATTAATCTTTTGTGTGAGACTGTGTCGAATGCCTTGCTAAAATCTAGGTAGGCCATATCCACAGCCCCTCCCTGGTCTACTACTTTGGTCACCCAGTCAAAGAAACCTATTAGGTTTGTCTGACATGACCTTCCTGCTGTGAAACCATGTTGCCATGGGTCCTGTGCCCCACTGGCCTTTAGGTACTCAACAATTCTTTCCTTCAGAAGTTATTCCATCATTTCCCCTACCACTAAAGTCAAACTAACTGGTCTGTAGTTTCCTGCCTCTGTCCTGCTCCCACTTTGTGAAGCGGAATCACATTTGCCCTCCTCCAGTCCTCAGGTACCACTCCATCCTCCTATGATTTGTTAAAGAGAGTAGTTAGTGGTGTTACCAGTTCTACCCTTAAATCTTTTAGTATTCTTGGGTGAATCCCATCAGGCCCCATTGCTTTGTCCACCTCAGTTTCAAAAGTTCTTTCAAAACCATTTCTTCTGTGAATGGACTGGTATCGACCCCCCTATTCAGAGTTTCTCCCTTTATTTGGTTTAGGCACCTACCACTCCTCATCTGTTGTGAATACTGAGCAGAAATATTCATTCAGTATCCCTGCTTTTTCACTGTCACCCTCTGCCCACATTCTCTCTCCTTTATTAAGTCTCTGTATCGCTCCCTTGGTCTTTCTTTGCCCCTTAATGTACCTATAAAAGGTTTTATCCCCCTTCTTAACAGAGTTGGCTATCTTTTTATCAGTTTGTGCCTTTGCTATTCTGACTGCCTTCCCTGCCTCCTTCTGCTTTAACTGATAAAGTTCTCTGTCCTGCTCCTTCTGTGTTTCCTTATATTTCCTTAATGCTATCCTTTTCTCCTTAACCATCCCTGCCACCTCTTTTGAGAACATAGTGTTTTTTTCCTTCGTTTTGTTTTATTGATTTGCTTCACACAAAGGCTTGTTGCCTCTGTGATGGCTGTTTTGATTATTCCCCATTGTTCCTCCACCCCTCCTTCTTGCCCATTTGCTAGTGCTTTTCTAAGGCACTCTTTCATTTTCCCAAAGTCAGCCTTCCTAAAGTCCAATACTTTTGTTTTTGTATGGCTTTACTCTATGGCTGTGTTTATTGTGAACCACGCTGTTTGGTGGTCACTTGTTCCCAGATGGCTACCCACTTCTAAATCTGAGATCCTTTCTCCTTCCCCATTTGAGAGAACCAGATCTAAGATTGCTCCCTCTTGAGTGGGTTCCAACACTAGCTGTCTGAGGCATGCCCCCTGTAGGGCATCAAGAATGACCCTGCTCTTGGATGTGCCTGCAGCAAAGGTACTCCAGTTAACATCTGGCATATTCAGGTCGCCCATCAACAATATCTCCCCTTTTTCTGCCATTTAAAGTATGCCTTCTATCATTTCCTTGTCCATTTCCTCCCCCTGAGATGGGGGTCTGTACACAATCCCCATGCAGATTGTGGTGCCTAACTACCTGAGAAATATCCCCTGCAGGGAGTCAAGGATGGCCCTGCTTCTAGCCAAAGCAGCAGTTGGAAAATATTGAAATATTATGTTCTCTTATCAGTATTTGGGGACAAATTTTGTGTTTTTTGTTTCCTCAGCTTCTATTATTCATTTATTATGTTTGCTTGTGTGCATGCACAAGGAACGTCTTGCAACAGTATGAGTTTTGGAGGTGTGTGACTCTCCTCTCCAATGCACTGGTCAGTGTAGCAGGCACAATCCTAGGGGACCAATACATGCTGAGCTGTGTATGACAGCAATTCGGCTGTGTTGGTCTTCACATCTAACAAAAGGTCCTCTGCAATCAGCGGTGGTAGTGTGTATGCAGTTAACATACTCAGCTGAACTGCTGTCATGCACAGCTCGGCAATCCCTCCCACTTCCTCCCTCTGTTAATGTCCTCCCTTCCCTCCTTTTGTCCCCAGCCCCCACCGTGTGTGCCAAGGGGGGGTGCCCAATCTCCTCGGCTCATGAACCCCCAGCACACTGAGTGGCCAATGGGGTGCCTAATTCCTGCTGGCTGTGCCCCCAAAAACAATTGGCATGCTGGGAGCCCACCCCAGCATGCTCATGCTCTCCCCAGCACACACACACACACACACACACACACACACACACACTATATGGCCAGTGGGGGTGCCCAACCCCCACTGACTCCACTCCCCTCCAACAAACAGGTCGGTGGCACGCTGGGAGCCCACTCCAGCATACCAAAAGCATCCATTTCTGTGTTGGCTTGCAGGTGTGCCAAATCCCTGCCAGCTTCACCACCCCCCAACCCCAACAAACAGGTAGGTGGCACACTGGGAACCCACCCCAGCATGCCAAAAGTGTCCTTTTTTAAAAAAATCCTATGAAAGAAAAAAACTGTCCCTCAATGAGTCCCTGCTCCTCCACCAACCCATGCCCACCCTCTGCACACCCACCTCTCCACACACCCCCCTCACCCCATACTTACCTCTGGAGCCTGGCACGATGATCTTCGGTGGACCAGGAACATGTCTGCACTCTTCAAAGCTGACCACGAACTGAAGAAATGCCGGTAAGCTGTATAATGGCATAAATAGGGTTTTTCCAACTTAGGTGGATAGCTCTTCCATTTTTTTGACTTTTGTCACCAAATTTTCAACATGGAGTTCTTGACACCCCTTCTCATGAATTCAGTCACTGTCATGGCATTATTTAGTCTTGAAAGTTGATTTCTCGGTCACTACGCAGAAACACCTAAACAAAACATTAGTGAGGTGGGCTCTAAAAAAGCCTATCTTGCAAATTTGGTGAAAAATTTCAAAAAAATGACTGTTTTATGAGCATGTGTTGCATAGTTTCCATGCGCACTTGTAAGTTCGTGAATTTGCAATATTTTCACTCCAGATTTTCAACATAGGCATATTTCCACACCTCCTTATGAACAGTGCAGCTGTCAATTTTCACATCCTGGCTGAAATGTGTTTTTGTGTTTCTGGCTCAAAATAGCATGGTTGCTGCTAGAAATCAGTGTTTGCTGCAGAGTAAGACAATTACAGTGACACTGTTCATGAACAGAAGTCCTAAAATGCCTATGTTGAAAATTTGGTGGCAAAAGTCCATAAAATGGCTGTGTTACGAAAGAGCATTGCACAGTTCCCACACACACTCGTAGGTTCTTGAATTTGTAATATTTACACTCCAGATTTTCAACATTGCCATTTTCCCACATCTCCTTATGACCAATAGAGCTGTCATTTTTCACATCCTGGCCGAAATGTGTTTTTGCACTTCCGGCGTGCAATAGCGCGGCGTGGGAAATCATGTTTGAATTGCAAGTAAAATCACAGTGACACTGTTCATGAACAGACATCCCAAAATGCCTATGTTGAAACTTTGGTGCAAAAATTCCCCAAAAAATCACTGTTTTATGAGCATGCATTACACAGTTTCCACATGCACTAGTAAGTTCGCGAATTTGTCATATTTTCACTCCAGATTTTCAACATTTGTATTTTCCCACACCTCATTATGAACAGTACAGCTGTCATTTTTCACATCCTAGCCAAAATCTGTTTTCATACTTCCGTCGCAGAATAGCACGGTCGCTGTGGGAAATCAGGGTTCGTTACACAGTAAGAAAATCATATTGGCATTGTTCATGACCAGAGGTGACAAAATGCCGATGTTGAAAATGTGATGAATTCCACTGAATGACTGTGTTACAAGCGCAGGTTGTGCAGTTTCCACACAGGCTCATTCCCTTGAGCACAATCAGGGTGTTAGGGTTCATAAGACAGCCACTTAAGAAGTATGAGGGTGAAATGTTACTCAGATGTAGGAGGAGTTGCAGAGAAGTACTCCGTTGGGATATGGATGCTGAAGGGACAGGGATACAACTGGGGGGGGCCTGCATAAATGCAAAATGCCAATGCAAGTACCAGCAAGCTAATGTTCGGCATTGACAAATGCTTGTTTGTTTAGTGTAGGACTATTTCTGAGGCTCTATGTCATTGTTTTTTGTAAGTCTGTTTTAAAGACCTGTGTTTTAATGTGCTCTGAGCCCTAGGGGAAGGGTGCAATATAAATAAAAATGCCTAGCCATAAATTTTAGGACATTTTGATAATTTCAGTCCATTTCCCACTGTTTGTACCACAATTCAACATTTCAGGGGAACCACCAAATCCCCTTATCTTAATATATGTTACTCTGATGCTAGATAGCATGTTGGATGGTTCCTCATCTGCAGTCAAAAGTCAAGGCTTACCTGATCTAATTGTGATGCCCTTTAATTCCCTTGTAATTCCTGTCTGAAGGAGAGTTCCCTGTGGAATTGTGGATCCCAATGTTGACACGCCCCTGCAGACAGTGTCCCCCTGCTCCTGTGGTCCTCATGCTCCTGAGGGTCACACACCATTGGGACTGCAGACCTAAGGTGTTTAAGTAGAATTTCCTCTTGATCTGCCCTTAAATCAGAACAACATGATGCTGGAAGTTGAAAATACACTGCTTTCACTGGTTAAACAAAGCCTTCCCCTTTAGCTGGTACTATAACTCTGATTCTGGTGTTGTCCAAGTACCAGTAGCACTCCTACAAAATGTAAGAAAAGTATAAATGTGAAGTGATTATATCTTAGTGAATTAGCTTGCTATGTTCTAAATGATAAAACAAAGCCCTCTCCTTTAGCTGAGCTTCAATTGAAAATTGTTGGGTGGGAGGGGGAGCCACAGGCCATACTCACCACTCGGATGTTTCTCTTAATCTGCACTAAAGTCAGGACAAAATGGCACTAGAACACACACTGCAGCTGATGTCCTTCATGTGTAACCCAAAAAACATTTTGGGGAAAATTTACATAATGTCTTTCACGTGGCCATGAGGTAAGATGTTAACTTGATGATTAATGGAATTTAAAACTACTAAAAGATGTTAAAATTGTAAATGAAACAGATTTGATGTTGTAAAAAACGAAGCGCCCAAATTCCCCATGCATATGTTGCTTGCACTAGTTTTTTGCAGCCTTTTTTTTTCAGTTTATTTTGAAAAGACATAAAAAAACTAAGCCCAATAAAGAACACTATTTTCTCACAGTTTCAGTTTTACGAAAACCCTTTTCAGATGGATTTTACAAGTTATCTTTTATGTGGTTTTTAAAGAGGGTGATAACATGTAACCCCCTAAATACTGATGAAAAATATTTAAAAATAAAGTTATGATAAAAAGAAAATCTATGTAAAACAATCTAAGTGCAAAATCTTAATCTTTTGGGGGGGTTATGATTAAAAATCTACAAATGTCCGGTTAAGTCATGTAGTGAAGAAACACCCTTGTGGCAAAACTCGCTATTTTCTGGTTTCAGATAACATCCAGATTTGTGGTTTCTTTAAGCGGAAAAAAATGTGCTTAGAATGGATTTCTTTGCGTTCACGTATTCAGACTTCCAGAATTTTTAAACCACCAAACCAACCAATCCAAAATTTTCTGTATATAGAAATCTGTGTCCCTGAAAGGTGACTGCCAAATTTCAGACTATGCCATTCAAGAATAGCCACAGTATTTAGGTGCAAAACCAGGGTTTAACAAAGAAGTACTGTACAGGCAAACAATTGCAGCTCACACACCTCACCACTAGCTAGAAAGCAACTAGTGCAACAGTACTTAGAGAAAAAAAGTATTTTTATTATAATGCAAAGTGCCCAAAAGTGCATTACACACTGACGAACAGAGCGCCGGATTCACAGACATTTGCTACAAGCTGCGACATTGGCAGCTTGCGACAATGGCCACTGCATCCTGGACCCTGTGCCTGATTCAGAAAGGAGCAGAATCTAGGAGCCTGCATCCTGTGACTTGCAGTAGCAGTGCATGGTAAGGCACAGCCCCCATGTATGCTGCAAGCTGTGGAACGGGGCAGGTGGCAGATGCACCTGCAGATCAGTGTTATGGTGCCCCCATGCCTGCCCCGATCAACTCTCATTGGATGTGGACTCCAGCCCCAACCCCCATATTATAACAGCCCTCCCTCATTCCTGTAACTCCCTGGTAGTCTAGTGCCCCCCCACCTGACAGTGCGAGCCCTCCCACTCCCATAGTACCCTGCTGGTGACTGGCACTGCCCTCCACTCACCACCACGGCCAGCCACTGATTGAACTGTGCCAAGCTAGCATACTGGAATAATACGCCCTCTGAATGACAGACGCTTTTGATTTTTTGATCATTTAGGTGCCAGAACTAAGCAGTATTACTATTATTTGAGATTGCAAATAAAGTTTGACAGCTCTGCGTTTAATATATGACTTTTGTTATTTACAATTCATGTTCACATTGAGCCCATTTTCTGGCACCTTTACTTTTAACATTAATTTCAGACCTGTGTTAATATTGGAAATTGCTTTATTCATCAATTTCTTTTTATCATGTACATCTGTGTGTACTGATTAGGGGTGATATAAAATGATATATTTTTCTTTCTTGATCACACTCCCTGGTGAAGGCAGTTTTGCTGAAGAGCTGAGGTAGTCTGGCTTATGCCCCAGTACCTACTTGGTACAATAAATGTAGCACTTTGCTTTTTGCACCTGTATTTTGTATTTGATCTTCATTTGGATGTCCAGGAGTTCTGTACTTTGGATCTGTCCAACCAAGTGAGTTGAAGTCCAGCATGTGGCCATGCTTTAGCAGTCCAGAAGCAGACAGTGAAGTAATGCCAGTAATTGGGCCAGGTTTTCAAACAGAGTGTAGGCAAGCCAAGTAAAAGTTCTAATTAGGATGGGAGTCCACACTTGGGGGGGGGAGTGTAAGTTAGATAGAGTACATTATCGTACCTGTGTGCGTCAGGAATGAGCCATAGCCTGCAACATGTTTCTCCATGTGTTAATGGACTCACTGGCTTGTCAAGACAAAACTACTTAGTGCTGTAACACACTCTTATCAGGCATTCATGCTGCTCTGGGTGAGTGTTGCTCACAATTGGTGTGTCCCCTTTTGGAATCAGTAAGCCTGTGATGGTGGGTTATGAGTCTTCCTATCACCTGTTTCCATGTCTAGTATTTCAGCTCCTGTCCCTGTCGCAGAACCTCTGCTGGTCACACAAGGGTTTATGCTGTAGAGTACTGCATGAATGTATAAGAAGGAGTGTTCTTCTTGAGAGGGAGGAGGAGGTGAAGCTTACAATCTGTGGCGGAAAATGTAGGCTGAGAATTTCACCATCTTGGAACCTTGGTATTGCACCTTAAAAAAGCTGAGGTGGTGTATTGCTGTCAAGTATCTCACATTGCACTCTCCCTCTGCTCTCACTCCATTCCTGATATTGAAGTATAGCCCAGGCACACATTAACTGAATAGTCAACAAATGTAGTACATGGACCACTTATTTAAAATAACAACTTTAACTGATTTAGCTACTTGCTATGTTGGGCCAATTAGGTTGGTTGTTAGCGTGGGTACTTAATGCTCCATTTTTGCCTTCAGTGTCCATGCAGGCTGTGGTTTGAACAGGTTTGACAAAATAGTTGTGAGTTGTTGGTTAGAAGCGAAAGCAAAGCCAAAATGTACATTCCATTGGGGAGATGCAGGATCAGTTTCACTGGAAAAAATTACCTTGAACTTTACCCCTCCTGTGTGTAACTGTTGCATGATATCTTTGTATCATGGTTTATCTCTGACTATCTAGCTTAGGTCAATAAAGATAAAATAATGGGTCCCCTTCCAGTGCAAGGCAGGCTGCTCTCGAGCTCCTTGCTGGATCCACAATTTGTCTAGAAAATTTAGGAGCTTGTAAATTATTGCTATCAGTCTCTTTCCTTTCTGGGGCATAAGTCTTAGCACCCTGTGTGCCCTCTCTGTCTGTATGCATTGCTGTGTTCAGGGGGTCCTGCTACCTGAGTGAACCCTTCATTGATGAAGGATATGGTATCCTTCCCTTCAGCTAATTCAGGGATTCAAACTAGGAGTAGGTTTTTGCACCTGCTCCTATTTCCCTGGTGGTCAATTTTTTTTCTCTAATCTAGCCACTTTACATCTGAGGGTGAATAGCTCTTTTTCCTCATGAAATACTTTATACTCGATGGAGCTTTCTCCTGCTTCCACATTTCCCACCCAATGAATGAGTACATCTAGGAACGATTTAACACTTTTTAGATCCCCAGCACTCTCTGTGACCATTAACTTGAATGCTGTGAATTCCACTGGGAATTTTCAAGCATGGTGTGCTCTTCAGCTTGGTCCAGTGGAGTTGTCAGCGTGGAATCACTGTTGTGCCTTTTCAGGGGCTGGGATCATGCTTTGATTAGAGTCACCTTCCGAGGATCCATCACTTAATCTAGTTGTTGGTAAGCTTTATTCTCCAACTGACTTCTTCTAACAAGTCATAGTTGTGAGGACAATTTGAACAGATGGGCTGGGTTTGAAAAGTCAGGTTGTTAAATGTTAATTTTAATATGGCACAGCCGGCTACGGAGCACTCCATCTCCAACTAACTTCTTCTCACAAGTCATAGTTGTGAGGACAATTTGAACAGATGGGCTGGGTTTGGAAAGCCAAGTTGTTAAATATTAATTTTAATATGGCAAAGCCAGCTCCAGAGCATTTCATTGTGCTTTCACCTGCATCCAATGCATCACTGCAAGTCCAAGTCCATGTATTTTCTTCCACAGCTAGATATATTTCACTGTTCTTGCTATCCATGATTCCAGTCACATATGTTGCTAACCGCATATACATAACTTGACAAATGAACAATCCAGTATCATAATTAGACTGAAGGAAGATGAAAAAAAAACACAGATATTAGCATTCATGTAATGTGTGGCAAAATATCAGATCTTTCATTCAAGCCCTTTAGGTTCTTTAGAATGTCCAACTTAAACACCTACACTGAGTCTTTTATTAAAATTAACTTCTCAGAGTCACCCCCCCGCCTCGATTTAGGTGGCCATCACTTATCAATACCCATGAATTTAAAAACATGAAAGGCTCCAAATTCTTGCACATGGCGTGCAAGAGCATTATCTGGGTTACAGTGGTTGATATCATATACGTGCTCCCCATTCTTATTTTAAACTTCTGTCATGTGTTTCTAACATACTGACAACCACAACTACTCTTTGCCAAATAGATTACATTTTCAGTGTCACAATTGAAAAAGTCCACTTTCAAAGTTCTTGCCTGAATAGGTATTCAAAAACATTTTCTTTAGCAATTGAAGTACATAACTTACACCTCCCACAGGTATAGTTATCTTGGGGACCAAACAGTTATGGCACTTTGTAACAGCTTGCCTTTGACAACTGTCACCCAGTGACCCACACTTTTATCATTACAGTAAACAAACTTAGGTTTCTGCTGTACATAAGGTTTCAAGTTGTGGTCAGCTTGTAAAATATGCAAATTCCTTTCAGTAATATTTCTGACCCAATTACTTTGTAGGGAAAATGTAGGAACAAAGTTCAATGGTTCACATTGTGCTGCAGGGGATATAGTTAGTTTAATTTACATGTATATCCAGCACAATCTGACATACTGCAGCAGTATTCTGTTTTTTCCTTTGAGAGACACTCTAAGTATGTTCATAAATAACATCTACCTTTGGCATACCCTTATGAATAACTCTTTGTGGATAGCCACTCTCTTAAAATCTATTAAGCATTTCATGATTTCTTCAAGCTCTATCCACTGCATCAGTGCATATTCTATTAACTCTGAGGAACTGACTACAAGGTATATTAGCCCTATTATAAGGATGACAACTATAAAACCTTAGTAAACCATTGTGGTCAGTTTCCTTTCTTAATAAATAATTTTCAGAATGCCTTGTACATCCTTAGTAACCAGTAAATCAAGATATTGTATGCTTTGTTTGCTAGATTTCACAAGTGAATTTCAAGTGATCATTAGTTTCCCCAAGTATTCCACAAAAAATATTGTAGTTGACTTTCTGTGCCCCCAAATAAGTAGTGTATTGTCTATAAATTGACAGTACTGGTCAATATACTAGTAACATGGGTTTATATCTGAATTGCAAGCGAACTTGCCCTCCCTCTCTCCCATGCATATACTGACATTAATTTGGAGGCAAAGCAACACCTATATCTGTACTCTTCTTTTGTAGGTAGAACTAGTCCAAGAAAATGAAAGCATTACAAGTTAACAATTTTTCAGTCTGATCAAGAATGAATTCCACCCTAGTATCAAACAATGTACAGCACTAGCAAAGTGCCTTACCAAGTGCTGTCAGGCCTCCTTTGTGCGGGTTGTCAGTACACAGGGACGCCTCACCCAGGGTGACCAGGAGCCAATTTTCTTTAATAACCACATTCTGTAGAACAGATAACATAGCTCATGAATCTTTAACATAGGCGCTATAGCTGCCTGTAACTGTTCTGATGTGGTAGTCTACAAAAATGATCAAAATGCCAAGCACCAGAATCGCCGTGATCACCTAGATACTTGCAAGGTATAATTGTACTGAACTACTAGGGGATCCACAAGCTGGAATAAGCACAATTTCCTGTAAAGGAGAACAGAGAAAAAATATGTACAGTATAAGTGAAGTTAGTAAAAACAAGGATAACATATATTCCTTGTTTGGCAAATGCTAAATTGTATGCCAGGGAACATTAATGGGCACTTGTTATTAAATCCGAGATCCATCTTAGAAAAATGGTAATCAGTTCCATATTGTTGTTTAAACCCTGTACTACTTTACCTTCAAGCTAATCTAAACATTGCTTGCAGTATGGAACCAGGTATATTAAATGGATCTAACAGAATGGGACAATTAGAGGTGATTGCTTTTAATGCAGTGTCATAAATTTGACTAGATTTTCTAATATACCTGAAGATATTTAAAAGTACCCTCTAATAATTCAAAAAAAGCATCACATAATAAATCATTACTCTCTTAAGCACAAAGGGACATTTAAAGTGTCAAGTCCCAAATCAATTACAGTACTTTCTCATACACAAAGGGATGTATGAGGGGCTGGTTTCTAATTCAAAAATCCATTTTACTGAAAAACCCTTCCCCCAAAAAATCATTAGTCGTAGTGGTGCCGAGCCTTGACTCCAAGGGGATCCCACTAGCCACTAATGTTATTGAAATTTAAAATAAAACGGGTCAGACATAAATAAACATTTAGAGACGATCGCACTAAATAGAGTATTACTTTTGTTTAGAAATGGTTTTAAGTCCCAGTCATAATTAAATCCCAATGAGTTCATACTTTTCAGCCTATACATTATATACACTGGCTGTATTTCTGCATCAACAAGTTAACTCTGCCACCCCGTATTTCATCTCTGGCACACATTCTAGCCCCATAAATGGAAGGTCTTTGGGGTCAGAATTTTTTTTGGCAGATATTATGAAATCCCACAGGTTTGTCCTTTCTCTTGTTGCAAATGGAACAAATATTTTCTAGCGTTCATGTTTTTAGACAATTTTTTTTTTTAGTCTTTGGTAACTGGGTAAGGCACACTAGGCACAAGTGCCTGTTTTCAGGAGCTACCTGGGAACACTGAGTTGTCAAGTGACTTACTCAGAGTCACACAGTATGCAAGTGGAGGTTGTGGGAATCAAACCCAGATCTGGTCTGCTGGATGTACCAAGCTCATTCACAGCTTGTTACTCTAACCTCCAGGCTATACTGCCATGACTATGAGTAGTCACACCCAGATACAATAATTTGCAAGGACATCATAGGGCATATTTCATGAATACAGTGCCACATGTGAAGCACTCATGGATTTCACTTTTGAAATTAGGATTTCCAGGATGTATAAATTGTTTACCTGTATGACAATACTTACGTAAATTGCAATGTTGACCCTTATACATCACATGGGGTCTTTTGGGCAGCCAGTTGGCTGAAAGAGTTGGTTCAGGTGGCAGCCTGCTGTGGATGAGTTTATGTCTTAGGCTTGGTGCTCTGCTACAGTAAATGTGATATATGGTTTAACGCCCACTGAGGCTGCCCCCTTATGGTCACTTGTAAGTATGTGCCAACTGCAGTAGATGACATTATCCAATCTACCCACCTACTCATTATATTCAGTGACAAAGGTGACTGGTTCACTTTTAGGTTCTTTCACCTCTGTTTCAACCTGTATCAGGTTCTTTCTGTCCACCCTTGAAGCTCTCTGCTAGGCTTCATGGAGCAGTTTATTGGGATACCCTCTATGTTAGAAGCAGGTAAATAATTCCTGTGACTGCTCAAAGAAGTTTTCATCACTAGAACAATTCCTGCTTAAGCAAAGAAATTGTCTGTAAGGAATGGATCCTTTAAGGTTCTTGGGATGTGCATTGTCAGCTCACAATAAAGAATTTGTAGAAGTCTCTTATCTAAAACACTTAGTCTCTGTCTTTGTTTTTTTCAAATTCTTTGGATTTAGATAGAGACAAATCAAATAGTCAATGCTCTTCTAAACAGCCTTGTGGGTGAACCACAAATGTATATCATTGTAACTGAGCCACTCAATGAATGACTCAATCTTTTTAATGTCACCTCTCCATATGCAAATTATATCATCAATAAACAATACCATTTGGATATATGACTAACAAAAGTATTCCTATCTGTGTTGAAGACCAATCTCTCCTCCTCCTCCCAGTGCCCCGGAAATAGATTGGCATAAAAGGGGGCCATAGAAGCTTCCATGGCTATCCCACCAAGATATAGATAGTGTTCATCATTAAATTTCAAAAGAATTATGGGTCAAAATAAACCTCAATGAATCAAGAATAAACTCCATGGGAATGTCTTCCTTCTGGGGGCATTTATCTAAAAAGTGCTTGCAAGCTTCAATACCCAATTCATGATTTACACACATATATAACACTTCCACGTCATTTGTCGGCAATACATCTCCACTCTCCCATTCATGTTTATCAAGTTTTTCAAGACCATCCACAGTATCCCTCACATATGATGGTAAAGCTAAAACACATTTCTGCAAAAAGAAATCAAGAAATTTGCCAACGTTATGGGTTAGGGAATTAATCCCCGAAACTATGGGTCGCCCCAGAGGGTCCTGTAAGTTTTTATGAATTTTCGGTAAAGTGTATATGCAGAGGACAACAGGATTATCCTTGCTCCAAAGGAACCTAAATTCATCCTCTGTAATATCCCCACAAGACTCAGTGTCCATGAGTAACTGGTAAAATTCTCTTTTATACAAATTAACAGGATTGCCAGAATTTTTTTTTATAATTATCTTCATTGTTTTAAAAGAGACATAACAGTACTCTTGTAGTGTTCTTTATTGAGCACCACAACATCGCCTCCTTTATCTGATGGTTTAATGATACAGTAACTCTATCACACTCTCTGAGCTCTGGTAAAGCAGTACTGTACTTCTGATGCAGTAAGATTATTACCATTTATAACACTGGCTTGTTGTATAACTTCCTCAACCTGTTTTGCTACAACTCACTTGAAAGTGGCTATGGCTGTATGCTGCACATTAGGACAAAATATTGGCACTAGTTTAAAAAAGGTTTTTCCTTTCAGAGTTCGTATTATGTACATTCTCTTGATTCATATGGCCAGTGTATTCTGATTAAGTTAGAGCAATCAGGTCACTTAGTAAATCAATCTGCTGTGCTGCAGTTTTATCTGTTGCCAAAAGATGATCATTAGCTGCAAGCCATAATAAAAGGTCAATGTCCTCGTCATCTCGGGGGGGGGGGCAAGGGTGTCTCAGTGAAATCCATTCTCGCTTGTTCAGAATGCCTATTTCTAAAGAAGTGATATCTGAGTTCAATTTTACAAATTAGTTTAAACAAGTCCACATGCACTTTGATACTTTTTTCAATAAAATGGATTTTTGAATTAGAAGCTAGCACCTTGTATGTCCCTTCGTGTGTGAGGCAGTACTGTAATTGATTTGGGACTTGACATTTTAAATGTCCCTTTGTTCTTAAGAGAGTAATGACTTGTCATTTAATGACTTTTTTGAATTAATAATGAGTACTTTAAAATGTCCTCAGATATACTGAGGATGGTAATATTATGCAAGATGCCCTCTCTGATATAACGAACTGTACTAAGAAGTACAAACTAGAACTAAATTTGAATAAGTGCACAGTTACACCCCTGAGAAGGCAGAACCCAAATATAGTTTACAAGATGGTGGACAAAATATTACCTACTACAATGGAGGAAGTGATTTAGGGATTACAGTATCTTCAGACCTACAATTCAGTTCACACTGTAGTAATGTCACCAAAAAAGCTAATCAAAATTTCAATTGTACTTTAAGACACATAAAAAGCAGGGATAAGAGGGTTATCATCCCCTTGTACCAGGCACTGGTGTGACCACACCTGGAGTATGAAGCGTAGGTGTGGGCACCGTACAAGAGGGGTGATATTCTAAAGCTGAAGAAGATCCAGAGAAGAGCTACAAAGGTAATAGTAGGAAATAAAGATGTGTCGTATCAAGAAATACTAAGGAATTTGGACATGTTCACTTTACAATATAGGAGAGTAAGAGGAGATATGTATATGATCTATAGAGCATTACATGACAATGTACTATGGACTGAATATGGCCTTAAAATAAAAGATTGTATATATATATATATATATAACACTAGGGGGCACCATCTTCAACTAGTAGTAGAGAAATGGAATCTACTAAAAAGAAAACAGTGGTCTAGCCAAAGAGAGGTGAATATGTGGAAGAGTCTTCCAAGTGACGTGGTAACAATTACCTCAATTGAACTTTTCAAAACCAGATTGGGCAGTTTTTGTATAAACAAATATGACATAGTATAGCTTGACAAGCAACTAAAGGACAGAAGTCTGTTCTGCTTGAAATTCCTATGAAACCTATGAAAATAATAGAAAATCTAGTCAAATTTATGACACTGCATTAAGAGTGATTGCTTCTAATTGTCGGTAGCCTGTGACATGGGCATCAGTGATTGGGCACCTACAATAACGGTGACCCAATACCCGGTAACTTATCATTAGGGCTATGTTAAATGAGGAGCAGCCAGATAGGGGTCGGCAGATATAGCAACGAATGTCACTATCATGTATGTGTGTGAGGGAGTGAACACACACAGCAAGGGGTGGGAGGGATGTGAGGGGTGGTGCTGTGGTTGTTTGCAGGCTGACTCTGTGGCATGGTGGGTGGGTTACTGGTGTTGGTGGGTAGGGTACTGGGTTTGGGTCTGTGCGTTGGTGGGTTTTTGTTGCACCAGGCCTGAACCTTTTTTTTAATGTTTTTCATCTCCCAACATGCACCCCCCCTGGAGTTGAGAATCCTTAAGTGGGGGGGTGCAAGGGGTGCAGCCCCCCCCACATAAAATATTAAAAAGCTAAGTCCCTAGTGCTATTTTGCTGTGCGCCAGGGTGTCAGGGTGGTGAAATAAATTTTTGGCACTCTGACTTCATGATAACTGCGATTGCCTTTAGTCTTCCGCTGTTATCACATAGGACCTAATTGTCCCTTTCTGTTCGATCCATTTAATATGCTTGGTTCACACTGCTAACATCAGTTAGATTAGCTTGTAGGTAAAGCACTACTGGGTTTGAACAACAATATGGAATTGATTAACATTATTTTAAGATGGATCTCCAATTTAACAATGAGTGCTCTTTAATGTTCCCTGGTGTACGAATTAGCATTTACCATACAAGACGAATATATATCATCCTTGTGTTCAGTAACTGCATTTACACATATTTTTTCTCTGTTCTTCTTTGCAGGAAGTTGTGCTTATTTCATTTTGTGAATCCCCTAGAAGTTCAGTACAATTATGCTTTGCAAGTGCCTAGGTGATCACAGTGATTCTGACGCTTGGTATTTTGATCATTTAGGCACCAGAACTAAGCATTATTATTTTTTTAGATTACAAATAAAGTTTGACAGCTCTGTGTTTCACATATGAATTTGTTATTTATAATTCATGTTCACATTGAGCCCATTTTCTGGTGCCTCTACATAGAATGTTAATTTCAGACCTGTGTTTATATTGGAAATTGCTTTATTCATGAGTTACTTTTTATTATGAACACCTGTGTGTGTACTGATTAGGGGTGATATAAAATAATGTCTTTGTCTGCCTTGGCCACACCTTCTGATGAAGGCAGTATTGCCGAAGTGCTGGGGTAGTCTTGCTCTTACTCCAGCACCTGTTTGGTACAATTAATGTAGCACTTCTCTTTTTGCACCTGAATTTTGTTTTTGATCTTCATTTGGACATCTGGGAGTGCTGCACTTTGGATCTGTTTTGCATTTTGGGGCTGGCCGCCCCTTTGCAGCACCCACCCTGTCTAGTAGTTAGCAGAGACCACTTCAGGAACAATTCACTTGGTTGGACTGATTTACTCTGTTAATGAAGATGACCTTTGAAATATGTTCATTTAAATGTAATTACCAAATAGGAGTTTAATGGTCACAAAGGCCCCATTGATCTGGTGGGGGTACCCTGGATGGGAGGGGGGGTATATGTTGAATACTCTTTGGTTCGACTGGCCCAGTTTCTGAAGCATAACCGCTTACAGAAGGTGCACCCCAGAAAGAGTTGAAAGAGACAGCAGATATTATATCTGCAACAAACCTATTTAACACCACAGTCACATCTCAGTTGGGAATCATGTCTATATTTAAACCGAGGGTGAATATCACAAAATGTCCTGGGGGAACTGATTGACTCAATTGTGGGGAGGGTGTATGTGGATTGTTTCAGAGTTTCGGGGCAACTCAGACTGGTTTCAAGGTCAGCATGGCTGCCACCACCACAAGAAAGTAGGTAGGAAGAGGAGTAACTAATTGTCAACAGGTGCATGGTTATAGCCGGGAAAGCAACTAGACAGGTTTTTCTTTCTATGATAATGGCCAGTACCCCGACTACCATGCTCACATGGAACATTAAGGGGGCAGCTCCCCACAAAAAATATCACAAATGCTCAATTATTTAAAGAGGTATAGCACTTCTATTGTATTTTTACAAGCGACTCGCCTCTGCAAACCAAAGGTTACACTGCTCCCAAGAAGAAGGGTAAGCCAGGTATATGGTGTTGGAATCGACTCCATGCATGCGGGCATAGCTACTGTATCTAGTTTTTTAGAGCTACAACCTTCCAACCACATAATATTATTTTGACTCCCACCTAGATAGATTAAATATAGGGAAGAAAAGTATCTCTCCCTCACAGAGGGCTCTCCGAGAATTCCAGGACTCTCTTAATTGTATAGACTCTTCAGGACTCCTAAATCCCTCTTCTAAACAATATACGTTTTTCTCACCACCACATAGAACTTGTTCGAGACTAGACTTTTATCTGATTAGCCACCAACTTCTCCCAGATATATGCACCACAGAAACATTACTACAGGTAATGTCAGACCATGCACCAGCACAGCTTACACTCAAACTTGACACTCAGACAAAAGTAGATATGACATGGAGGCCAAATAATAATCTCGTGAAAGATTCCAGAAGAGTAAAACATCTCAAAGAATTTGCAGAGATTCATCTTTGAAAATATTGGCACTGTCCTTAAGGCTGCTGTTGTCTGGGATGCTTTTAAGTGTGCAATTCCAGGTGTGATTATTAGACTGTCCTCTAAACAAAATAAAGAAAAACTAGCCCAAAATCTCCTCATTGCTGGTTAAGATTAAGGAAGTGGAGAGAACAATGTCTGCCTCAACCTCAGAGGCCATAAGAACAGAGGTAGCAACCCTATGTTAACAATACAATAAGTTTAATAAGGAGCAGGCTGAACTAACCCTTCTTAGAGCGAAAACTGCTTACATATCAAAAGGTAAAAGGGCATGCAGACTGCTTGCCTTATGCCTCAATCAATAAGAAGCCATCAGAAGAGTAAAAGAATTAAGGGATCCTGTACCCAAGTCTCACTCACATCATCACGACCACTAGTGCAAGCATTTCCAGCATACTATGCTACACTACACAACTTAGAAGACTTTGGCAGCTTCATACAGCAGATAGATGAATATCTCAATACTATCCCCCTGGCTAAGCTGATAAGAACAACAATCCCTTTTAAAACAGCCTCTAACTCAGGTAGAGATTAGTCAGGCTACAAAGTCCTTAAGTCTAAATAAGGCACCGGGCCCAGATGTCCTACCCATTAATACCTATAAGGCCCTCCAAGAGGAGATTATGAAACCTCTAGCAACAGTATATACTGAAGATCACGAGCAAGGAGACGTGGACAACCTTATGCAACAGGCCATAATTTCTCCTTGGATGCAGAAAAAGCCTTTGACAGAGTAACGTGGAGATATCTCTTCTGGGTAATTCATCACTATGGTATACCTAATGAATGCATCAGATGGTGAAGTTGTTGTAGTCCCATCCCTCTGCCAGGGCATGTTGTAACAGGGTCTTGCCATCTGACTTCTCCCTTTCAAATAGAACAAGACACAACTACCCCCATCCCCTTTCTATTTAACCTTTACCTAGAACCCTTAACTAGTAAAATAAACCAGAATCTGCTAATAGCAAGTATCCCTTTTGGTGGCAAACAATATAGATTGTCACTTTATGCAGACGATATTCTGCTGCATGTACAAAACTCTGTCTTCTCCCTTCCTGAGGTCATTCGATAAGTGGACAAGTTTGGTCAGATTTCACTTTATAAGATGAATCTCACCCAAGCCACTTTCTTACCCCTAAACCACAGTGCCAGATGACAGGACCTTGCCCACCTTTGACTACACTTGTCTAACATCTCCCTGCTGTATTTGTGAATAAAGGTTTTGGTATTTCAAGGAAAGATGGTGAAAGATTATGTCACTTCTTTTATTTCCACTATCAACCAAAATGGTATCCTGTGAGAAGGGCGATCGCTATTGAGCACTTACTGAAAGGGTGACTCAATAGCAGCACCTGTTCTCAGGGCTAGTGGATGGGGCGGAGAATGTGGGTATAGCAACATTCTGTCGCCATTTGTATATGCGCGCTCAGGTGGGTGAGCATGCCATGCGACAGGAGGAAGGGGAAGGAGGGTTTGTGTGGGGTAGCACAGTGGTAGGTTGCCGAGCTGGACATGTGGCATGGCAGATTCCTGGCTGGCTATGGTTGGAAGGGTATCGTGTTCGGTGCTGGGCACATCGGGATTTTTGCGCCAGCTGAGAATTTCCATTTTTTTATTTTGCACCCCTCTGTTGGACCTGCACCCCTGGTGTTGAGAATCTTTAGTAGGGGTGTGCGAGAGGCAAAGCCCCTGCATAAGCAAAAAATAATCAAGTTCTAATTGCCCTTTTGCCGGTGTGCAGGAGTTTACATCGGCAAATGGATTTTGCTGATGTACAGTCGCCCTAAAAGCGATCGCCTTTCCTCAATTGCTATCATCACATAAATCCAACCAAAATTTGTATAACTTGTCTGCCCTCCCCATTTCCCCATGGGGGAGAGTAAATGTATTAAGATGAACATTTTACCCCAAATCCTTCATCTACTCAACTTGATGGTGGTTTGACTACCACTTTGGTGGTTCCAAGAGGTATACAGCCTTGTCTCCACTTTTTTATGGCAAGGGAGAAAACTCATCTGCTTACAACAAGCTGCCAAAGACTGCAGGGGGTCTAAACACACCAGACTTCTTGGTATACAATCTCAGAGCACAGGGTGCTGAATACCTCACATGGGGCACCCCAAACCCAGTTGAACCCTCTAACCGTATGCCACAATAGCTAGAAATTGAAGATCACCTCTGCAGACAACAAGGGATAGATCCCTCAACATTATTTTATGTCCAGTCAACCCATCTCCCAAAAGTCTTCAAGGATGCCTATCACTATATCCGTACACATACACTTCCAACAACTCAGAATAGTCATGACCCAAATTGGAGCTGTAGAACATCAGCCTATCTGGAATAATCCAAATATTAAAATAACCAAGAATATATTAAACACACAGGTTTGAAAAGACAGAAGCAGAAATAAGGTGGGAAACCTATTACTGCATAGACACAGGGCTACATTTAATTAGTTAAGAGCAAGACTGTAATTAGCCAATAAGGATGTTTTTTTTTCTTTCTATAGATAAGGCATGTAATGCCAACAGCTGGTGGACACTTTTCACTACCACCACAACATCCAGCATCCCTTACATGCTTAAAAAAATCAGTGATAGTCACACATCCAATATTAAAGCTACACAGCACCTTTTGAACCCTTATGCCACATAAATGTGGTGCCCAAGCCTCATACTGGCAATCGGCATTGACCAGGGATCATTCTGAAACAAACTGGGGACACATCTGGAATCAGAGGGAGGGTCACCTCCAGAAGGAGGGAAGTGATACTCCCTCTGTATAACTGCTTGGTGAGGCCGCACCTTGAGTACTGCATGCAGTTTTGGAGGCCACACTTAAAGAGGGACATCGAACTTCTGGAGAGGGTCCAGAGGAGGGCAACCAAAATGATCTGGGGCTTAGGGGACAGGACCTATGGGGAGAGGCTCGAAGAGCTAAATATGTACACATTGGAAAGAGAAGGGACCGGGGGTACATGATAGAAGTCTTCAGGTACATGAAGGGGGTAAATAGGGGAGGAGCAGTCAGGGTTCTCTGAAGGAAGGGGGGGCAACTAGAGGGCATGGGTGGAAGCACCTGTCACTAAAGATACTCTGCTGTTTCCTCTGGCATTATTGACATGGCCCACTGGGCTGAACACCCACCCACCCCACCCCCAATCCCCCAGGCCCTCTCCTCTGCCAGTACCTGCTGGCACTACTTGAAATGTTTATTTATCTACAAATGTTCAAGCAATTGTATGTAATAATATGTATCTCTGTTCATGCAACATATGTAATACTATGTTGACTCTGTATGTCTGTATTCTGTAAACATGTACAAATCTGTTACTCTGTCTTGACTGTATTCTGTAAACTATGTTAACCATGTGTGTCCTCTCTGCGACGAGGTACCTTTGTAAATGAGCCACTGGCTCAAAGGTTGTAAATCTGATTATCCAATAAATAAATAAATAAGCTGGAGTGGGGGAGTTTCAGGGGAGAAAGAAGGAGGTGCTACTTTACAGAGAGGGTGGTGGAGCCATGGAATGCACTGCCCAGGGGGCTGGTGGAGGCAGAGATGGTGTAGGGGTTCAAGAGGGGGTGGGACAGGTACAGGGGAAGGGTTCTGGAAGCAAAGTCCTGTGCAGCAAAAATATCCAGGACTGGAAAGGGAGAAGCCAGAGAGGGCGAGGAGGGCAGCAAGGTGAGCTCCCAGGGTGGGGGCTGACCAAACGAGCAGACACGAAAGACCGTTAGGCCTATTCTGCTGGCATTTTAGTATGTTAGTATGTTAAAATCTACAGATTAGTAAAAGTAGATCACTACTGGTTGATGCAAGTCAAATTCCTTCAGGATATGTATTATATCCCAGAAGAATGGCATGAGTGGAAGGCCCTGAACTCTCTCCAATGCCCTAAATGGCCTTGAAATAGAATAGGAACCCTTAAACATACAGTGTAGGATTGTGCCAAAGCACAACCACTGTGGCAACAAGTTCAAGATTCACATGCTGGGGCTAGAGAACACCTTCACCCCAGAGAGATACTTTATGGGTCCGGGAGTAGAACCCCTTATGGGCAATAGGAAAAATCATTTTACCATTATTACAGTGGCAATGAAAAACATCATACATAGACACTGGTTTGACCAGGAAATCTCAGCTTTTGCTGCATGACACCAGGAAGTCTTACAAACATTGGCCCCTATTCTCTAAGCTGAGAAGAGTCAATGTGCGGCATATCTGGGTGCATAGACCCTCCACAGATGCCATGCCCCCTACACCAAATTCTTCAAATTGGCACGGGGCTGTTATGTGGTGGTTCCCCCATCCCACCAGCGATCTCTGCATGAGGGCATTCTGGGAGTGTGGTGCAAAGGGTGAATCCATACTCCACGCTATTCTCGGCAGCACAGCATGCCGGTCAAGGTGGAGTACAAGCTACACATTCCCAGGGCAGATGTAGCTGCTGCTTGCCCCTGGATACAGCTGCTGGCCACATCAATCATGTTGGGGCATGGAGTACCTCCTCTACATGCCACCCCAGCCCTCAGTTACTCCATGGAGAGCCAGGGGTGACCCTCCAGTCACCTGCAAGTGCCACGGCCACACCGCAGCCACCTGAATACTATGGTGCCCTGCGGGCACAAGTGATCCAGTGGTCAACCAGGTCTGGGCCTCCCATTTGATGCCCGCCCATGTCTGTAGATAGGTCCCCACACACCAGAGCACCGGGGGCAGGGCTGGGGAAGGAGGCTGTGCAGTGACCACTGGACGAGAATATGGCCACCATGCATTGTTCCATGGGTGCAGGACTCTGCGAGCAGGATACACGTCTCCAGTGTGTATCCCACCCATGCAGCCCCACACCCATGGACCAATGCACAGTGGTCACATTCACAGCCACCAGCCACTGCAGCCCCCATCTGTGACCCCACCCCCAGCATGCAGGTGCATGGGGGCACTACTGCGGACACAGGCAGGCATCCAATGGGATGCCTTGACCCCATCTACTACTAAATCTATTGTGCTCATGGGGCACCATGTATGTCAGGCAGCCATGGTGTTGCCATGGCATCGGTGCCAGTGGGTGCCCAGGCAGCTGCCCCTGGCCCTCCACATGGAACCTGAGGGCCAGGGCAGCATGTTGGTGTGGTTATCTGTCCCCTTACATCCCTGCCATGGCCCATGGCGGTATCCTGGGAGGCATGTACTGGCTATGTCTGCCCCTGGAATGTCTAGCCTGTCCCCCCCCTTGCCCAGCACTCTTTGCTTTCGAGCATTGCACAGAGTACAGGTAGAAGACTCCAGGAGAAAGGACTGCTGTGTGACTGAACTTCTCTGCTGGGACTAAAGTAGAAGAACTTTTGTATTTAGACCTTTAATTTAGGGTAAAAAAACTAACATACAAAAAAAAAAAGTGTGTGTTTGGGTTAACTGAACTGAATGGGTAACTGAAAAGTCATCTAGGTGTAAATCTCAGGTGACTGAAAGGACTTAACTGTTGTGAGGTTTAAATTACTTGTAGAAAGATCTGGTAAGTAGGGAGTGGCTTAGCTAGAAGGAAGCTACATTTAAAGACTGCCTTAGAAAGATTCTGCTAATAGCTTGCAGAAGACTCCAGGAGAAAGGACTGCTGTGTGACTGAACTTTCTACTGGGACTATATTGCCCTCCTTCCTCCCTCCACCCCCACCAAAAGCTAGTTCTATTTTTATAGGCACAGGATTTGACTGACAACAGGAACTTGCTGTTTAGGGGCAGACAGTGAGTGATCACAGAACCACCAAGGACCCACCATCCTAGAAGGGCAAGAGTAGCTCTCCGGCCCCCTCTGGCTGCTGGAGGTCTGCCTCTGAACAAGTAAGCGGTCTACTGAGAAATATAGGATATTCTTGTCTCAGAACAGGACAATCAGGAGCTTAAAGGGCACACAGGCAGAAAGTAAGGAGAGAGAGAAAAAAAAACAGAGGAAAGAGTAAGGATTGCAAACAGTTAAGGGGCCAGAAATAAGACATGATTGGAGTGGTGCAGTGCAGTGGCTGTGGAGCAGCAGTCTTCCGGGAGATGTTCTGGAGGATGCGGTGTTGTCCCATCTGCAGGCACCTCTCTGGGCTGAGGGAGGAGGTTGCTCATCTCCAGGCTGAGTTGGCCAGGATTTGTGGGACCTCCTCTTCCATCCAGGGACCACCAGTGCCACTGCCGTTGCCTCAGAGGTTGCCAAGAAAGAGGCGGTTGGACCACAGTGGGCTCAGGGAGGGTGAGGGTGGTGGAACAGAGGCACATCCCTCCAGTTGTACCTCTCCACAATTCCTATGCCATTCTGGCAATGTGGTTCCTCTTGGAGGCACCTACAGTGGAGACCAAGGAGGATGTGGAACCTCCACAAGGAGACCCACAGGAGGGTGGCAGGGGACCCTGCAGGGAAGGAAACAACTCCTGGTGGGGGACTCCATTGTTAGGAAGGTAGAACTGGGCAAGGAAGGAGAGGAGGTAAGGTGCCTGCCTGGCGCCATGGCTTGAGGACAGGGAGCGAATCCTCAGGATTGCCAGAGCAGCTGCACAGGGAGGGAGCTGGATGTCATTGTCCACTTAGGGACAAATGACCTGGCTAAGAAAGGGATTAGAGAAGTGCAGGAAGAGTTTGTGGAATTGGGGAGGGCCTTGGTCAAGTAGCCGCATACATTTAACCTTCTCGGAGGAGGTGCTACCCATCTATGGCATAGGAGAGGCTAGGGTGTTCGTACCATGGGATTCAATCAGTGGTTGAAAAACTGGTGTGGAGCTCAGGATTTGGCTTCATTGGGGACTGGGGTCCACCTGGAGTGATGCAAGCCTATACTGGCATGATGGGCTGCATCTGTCTGGGAGGAACCAGGATCCTAGGTGATAGGTTTAAATGCTTCATTGGCAAGCTTTTAAACTAGCCAGGGGAGGCACTGGAAAGAGCAGGAAAATCCTAGCCCCCAAACAATCACGGTAGTGAGTGTGGCAAACACCAACATGGAGGTGTCGATGGGAGAAGGGCAGGAGTAAATGGAGAAAGTGACAAAGGCAAGAAGGACAGGGATGGGGCAAGGGGTAAGGCCATCAGGAAATGGAGGGTAATGAGTACCAATGCCCGTGAGTCTGGGCAACAAGCTCCCTGAGCTGGTGGCCTTAATGGAAGAGGGATGCCTGGATATCGTAGCAGTCACAGAAACATGGTACACAGAGAACCATGACTGGGATGTTAACATACCAGGGTACATAACCTACAGGTGAGACAGGCAGGGAGAAGAGGGGAGGAGTAGCTCTATGTAAAGGAAGGGATAAAAGCAACTGAACAAAAGAGTAAACAGGGAGGAGAGGAGGCACTGTGGGTCACCTGGAGACTGGAAAAGGCACCACAATCCGCACAGGGTTGTGTACAGACCCCATGTCAGGGGAAGGAATGGACAAGGATATGATCAAGGCATTCTTAGAATGGCAGAGAAATGGAGAATACTGTTGATGGGAGACCTGAATATGCCAGATGTTAACTGGAGTACATTTGCTGCAGCCACATCCAAGAGCAGGGCCTTTCTTGATGCCCTACAGGTGGCAGGCATTAGACAGCTAGTTTCGGAACCCACTCGTGAGGGAGCAATCTTAGACCTCGTGACTCTCAAACGGGGCAGGAGGAGGATCTCAGATCTAGAAGTGGGTTGCCATCTGGGAACAAGTGACCATCAAACAGTGTGGTTCACATTAAACTCAGCTACAGAGTCAAGCCATACAAAAGTGAGGGTACTGGACTTTAAGAGGGCTGACTTTGGCAAGATGGGAGAGTGCCTCAGAAAAACACTAGCAAACAGGCTAGAAGGAGGTGTGGAGCAACAATGGGGAATTATCAAAACTGACATCACAGAGGCAACAAGCCTTTGTGTGAAGCAAATAAACAAATCAAAACGAAAGAAAAAGCCACTATGGTTCTCAAGAGAGTGGCTGTGAAAGTCAGGAAGAAAAGATAGCATTCCAGAAGTATAAGGAAACACAGAAGGAGCAGGACAGAGAGCTGTACCAGTTAAGGCAGAAAGAAGCAGGAGGAAGTCAGAATAGCAAGGGCCCAAACTGAGGAAAAGATAGCCAACTCAGTTAAGAAGGGGATAAAACCTTTTATAGGTACATCAGCGGCGCAGAAAGACAAAGGAGGATAGTGAGGCTGAATAGAATAAGCGGTGGGTGGGCAGAGGGGACAGTGAGAAGCAGGAATACTGAACTAATATTTGCTCAGTATTCACAAAAGAGGAGGGGGAAGTGCCTAATCCAATTAACAGAAGCACTCTTGATAGGGGGTCGATCCCAGTCCTTTCACAGAAGAAAGGGTTCTGCAAGAACTCCTAAAACTGAAGGTGGACAAAGCAATGGGTCCTGATGAATTCACCCAGAATTCTAAAAAGAATTAAGGAAGGAACTAGTGAAACCACTGGCTACTCTTTTAATAAATCATGGGAGGATGGTGTGGTACCGAGGACTGGAGGAAGGCAGATGTGATTCCCTTCACAAAAAGGGACCAAGACAGAGGCAGGAAACTACAGACCTGTCAGTCTGACCTCTGTGGTAGGGAAAGTGATGGGTCACTTCTGAAGGAAAGAATAGTTGAGTACCTAGAGGTCAGTGGAGCACAGGATCCAAGGCAGCATGGGTTCACAGCGGAAGGTCATGTCAGACGAATCTAATAGATTTCTTTGACTGGGTGACCAAAGTAGTAGACCAGGGAGGGGCTGTGGACATGGCCTACCTACACTTTAGCAAGGCATTTGACACAGTCCACACAAAAGATTATTAGTCAAATTAACCAGCCTGGGAGTGGGTCCCAGGGTGGTAGCCTGGTAAAACATTGGCTGGACAACAGGACACAGAAGGTAATTGTAAATGGAGTCCACTCTGAAGAAAGAGGTTACTAGTGGGGTACCACAGGGTTCAGTATTGGGTCCAGTCCTTTTAATGTCTTCATCAGTGGCATTGCAGAGGGACTGGAAGGAAAAGTATGTCTTTTGCAGATGACACAAAGATCTGCAACAGGGTTGATACACAAGGAGGCGTGGAAAGGATGAAAGGGACTTGGCAAGGTTGGAGGAATGGTCAGACGTATGGCAGCTGAGATTCAATGCAAAAGTGCAAATAATGCACCTGGGAAACAAGAACCCAGGGAAGAATACACAATGGGTGGGGAGGTAGTAACAACAACAAAACAGGAAGGGACCTGGGTAATCATATCAGATGACCTTAGGTTAGCAAGCAATGTGAGAAGGCAGTAGGGAGGGCCAGGGTATACTGGTATGTATAGGGAGAGGCATCAGCAGCAGAAAACAGGAAGTTGTTATCCTCTGACAGACAGTTGGTGAGACCCCATCTGGAATACTGTGTCCAGTTCTGGAGACCCCATCTCCGCAAGGACATAGACAGGATAGAGGCAGTCCAGAGGAGGGCAACTAAAATGGTGCAGGGTCTGCAAGAGAAGCCATATGAGGAGAGACTAAAGGAGCTTAATATGTATACCCTTGAGGAAAGAAGGGAGAGGGGGGACATGATAGAAAATTTCAAGTACCTCAAGGGAATCAACAAAGTCCAAGAGGGTAGCATCTTTCAGAAAAAGAGACTTGCAAGAACAAGGGACACAATTTAAAGATAGAAGGAGGGCAGTTCAGGGCAATGTGAGGAAGTATTATTTCACAGAGGGTAGTGGATGCATGGAACAGCCTTCCTGAGGAAGTTGTGGAGTCTAAAACTGTGGGAGAATTCAAGAATGCATGGGACAGACATAAGGCAATTCTTGTGGGGGGCAGGAAGATATAGGCTGTTGGTTAAATAGGATCTGCGGCCTATCCTGTAGGTAGGGAAATGGGCAGACTAGATGGGCCTAGCGGTCCTTATCTGCTGTCAAAGTCTATGTTTCTATGTTTCTACAGGCACACCCCTGGACCACCCCGGACCGCCCTCTCATGGAGATCACTGGCTGGCCAGTAGATCCGGTGCATATATGGTCCACGCCTCCTATGTTACTCGGGCACAGGGGGTGCAGTGGCTAAGGAGCATCTATGCGCCTTCAATACATGGTGCATAGAGACTCCGCACCTTGGAGAATAGCCCCCATTATGAATGGAAAAAAAATTAGCATCCATGAGTCACTGTCAAAAGGGCTTTTGGGAAAAATGGGAAAGCCTATACTCCCTACTAGAAATAACAGAACTGTATTAGGATGTGTGCTTTCTGTGCTACGTGGACATTTTCTACTTTCATACAAAACTGTTATCATCAAATATCATAATATCATTATATATGTTTTAACTGCAATACTTATGAACTCTGAGTTGCAGGGGGCAGACTTTTCTACTGTAGTTGTGTCATTGTATTGTGTACTTGTTGTTTTGTTTGTAAACTAAAACTTTAATAAAGCTGAGTTAAAAATATATATATATATATATATATATATATATATATATATATTATAGTGGCACAGTAGTGCCACTATAGCTAAGGTTGAGAGCCATTTTAAGGTTAAAGGGTCAAACTTTGCACCTTAATAACTTTGCCACCGTTCAATGGATTTGCCTGAAATTCGGTGTGCATGATTGGGCATAAGTAGATCTTAGGAACTGCCAAGTTTCGTACTGGTCAAATATACAGCTGTAGGTTATAAGTACCAATGAAATGCGTTTCACGCTTTTCAATTCTTTGCTCTCACCTACAGGTCACATGGTTTGTGTGACTGGTCGAAAACCACAGAGAACGTGCGGTGGGGTGCTAGATGTGCCTTTGAAGATTTCATGAAAAATATTGAACGTTCAAAAGTTATTCAAAACAAGTTCCCATTATAAGTCAATGGGAAAGGTTAACAAAAGTTGAAAGTGTTGCAAATGCAGTTTTACTTTATAGATGCCTACTTACTATCATAAAATCCACCATTTTGTTTCAGTTGGTCATCAGAAAAATGCTTGGCATTTAAATTTTGGGACCCTCTAGCAACCTAATTCTTTTTGTATTTACCTAGTCAGACCCTGAGGATGCTAGGCATGTCTTTATTTTGGGGTAAAACACCCCAGAAATATGTTTTTCAAATTTCTGGAAAAAGTACTTTAACAAAGTACTTTTGCATTTGTGACACTGTCGCATGAATTTGCGAAAGCTTTCGCAAACTACGATTGTACTTTTCCAGGCTGTGGCAAAATGACAGCAATTTTTGCCATCCTGCTGCAAAATAAAGGTTTTGTCTTTTGGGCTGACACTTGGAGGAAATGCAGCCAACATCTCACAGATGTGACTTTCAGTGTTTTGGTGAAAAAATATTACAGGGCGGTAAAGTTACGGCACTCCAAAATTGTTGCTTTTTCCCATAGGATAACATTATGGCGTCCGCTGCATTACAGGAATCCTTTGCCACCCTGCTGTAAAATAACGGCTTGGTCTTTTGGCCTGAAATTTGGAAGGAAAAAAGTCAACATCCCACAGATGTGCCTTTTGGTGGTTTGGTGAAAAAATATTACAGGAAGGCGAAGTTATGGCACTCCGAACTTCTCTTTTTCTCCCATAGAATAACATTAAGGCATTCGCCTGGCCTTTCAGGGCCCGTATCTTGGAAATGGTGCGAGATACGGACTTTTGGTCAGAAAAATGTGGAGCTAAGTGCAAAACTAGTCAGGAAAGTCATAAATCATATGACTTTAAAAAAAGTTTTCTACGTCGTACGGTTCCTGAGATATAAACAATTTAGTATTCCAACTCCTCATTTTCTGCTCCGAGACCCATTATTATGCATACACTCTTTGTACTTACTGTCTTTCTCTATGCAGCTTTTGGGGAAAACCAGCCTGGGCATTTACATTACTGTTATCCTTAGCACTTCTGCTTGCTATTCCGTACCGGTTTCACTTACTGTTCCCCTCTAAGCCACCATGTGTGTTACGCTTTGCGTTTTCATTTGTGCTTCTGTTTGCGTTATTTTAACCATTTATGTCTACAGTACTGTTTATCTTTGTGTTTTGCTTTGCATCACCATGTGCATTACCATTTGCATTTGCGGGCACCGTGTTACTATGTGACAAGACATCACATGGCGGAAGCACGGGGCCCTTCAGGCGCCACGCTCCCACCACCGTATTACATTCACTATTTCTCAGACTAAAAAGGAAGGGACATTAGAGGCACAAAACTCTGTTTAATGCATTAGTTAGGGTTGTTCCACAGTGACAAAAGCAGAGATTCGTTGTTGGGTTGAAGCCCCCTGGACCCCCCGCCCACCCCCCCCAGCCGGCATGAGGTGCGCATTGGGGTTGTTGGTCCTAACTCTCACCCCATTCTCCTATACCTCTGCTTCTTCACACATCTGATGGGGTGAGAGTCAGGCTAGCAACCCCAATGCGCATCATGCCGGTTGGGGTGGGGCGGGGTCCTAGGGGGCTTAACCCTAACACTGAATTTCCTCGCTTTGCGCTGTGGAACAACCCTAACTAAAGCATTAAATGGAGGTTTTTGCTCTATAATATATATATATATATATATATATATGTAGACCTGATATTATGTTACTGTTGTTCTTGGCAAAGCTTTAGCAGCACATGATAAATGCAATATTGGGATTGTTGAGTCCAGCACCAAATATTTATTAGCAGTGCTATAAGGTTCATTTACATGAATTTTTCTATCTATGCATTTTCTAAATTCATTGTTTTTAGGTCACTGTAGCTTTAAATTTTGATGTCTTGCACTAGTCACTTTAGTGATCATGTGATTTTACACCTGTATAAAATGAGCACTTTGACCATTGTTAAATTATGCCTTGAGAAAGCGGTATGCATGAAACTGTTGGTTCCCTGAAACAGTTGTCTATCTGGTCTGCTTGCTGTTTGTGAGTATTTAATGTACATTTGTGCACTTTGCATTATAATAAAATAATATATTTTTTTTACTGTAAGTACTGTTGTACTAGTTGCTTTTTAGCTAGGGATGAGGTGTGATCCACAATTGTTTTGTCTGTGTTCTTCTTATTGACGGCTGTTCCCAGCGTGCTCATCGTTGTCTGATTTATGTTTGCTCTTTAACATAGAAGTGCTTTGTCCATCCTGACTATAGTGGCACTACTGCACCACTATAATTACATGATAGATTATTACAGATATAGCTGTTAATATACATTTTAGCCTTTCTTAAAGCTCTCTAGAGTGGGGGTCTCTATGCCCAGGACATGAACATACGAACATACGAAAATGCCAGTAGAAGTAGGCCTTGCGATTTATCGAGTCTGCTCAATTGTGCAGCTAGCCCCTCAACTTGCAGGTGACTCACCCTTCACACCCCTCTTCATCATAAGCCCCACCCCCAATCTATCCCAACCCCTCTTAAAGCCACCCACTGTTCTACAGGACACCACCCCCTAGGGCAAAGCATTCCACCTGTCCACCACCCTTTCCATAAAAAAAAATACTTCCTGAGTTCCCTCCTGAATCTTCCTCCCTCCAACCTCAGTTGATGCCCTTTCGCATCCCTCCTTCTTCGAAGCTGGAAAATCCCTTTCATATTAACCTTATTTATCCCCTTGAGGTATTTAAATGTCTCAATCATATCCCCCCATCCCTTCTGTCCTCCAGGGAATACATGTTCAGCTCTGCTAATCTCTCCTCATAGGACGTCCCCTCAAATCCCTGTATCATCTTTGTCACCCTACACTGCACACCCTCCAACAACTTGATGTCCTTCTTCAGGAACTGGTGTCCATACTGCACGCAGTACTCCAGGTGAGGCCTAACCAGAGACCTGTACAGAGGAAGGATCACCTCCTTATTCCTGAAGGAGATTCCTCTCGCTATACACCCTAGCATCTTATTGACCTTTGCCACCACCTTCCTGTACAGAGATGGGTTGTTCATTCTGCCCATTATAATCACCCCTAGATCCTTTACTTCCTCGCTACTTTCCAGCTGTATCCCTCCCAGCTGGTAGCACACTAAGCTGAAAGCTTGTTTACAGGTGCGTCCTGGGAGCACAGGAATGTTAAGTGACTTGCTCAGGGTCACACAGTATGCAAGTGGGGGCTGTGGAACTCAAACCTAGGTCTCCAGATTTGTAGCTCAGGGCCTTAAACCACTGTGCTCTACTGCCTCCGCTAAACCACTGCACTATACTGCCTCCCCTGACAGGACAGGAAATACAGGACATCCACAGTGTAGCCTCTGTCCAGTTCCCTGGTCACCCAGTCATATTACTCATATACATTTGTCTGGCAGGATCTGCCAGAGACAAACCCATGTTGATGACTGTCCTGGAGACTATTGCCCTCCAAGAAGGTCACCAGCCACACCTTTGGGATTATCTCCATGAGCTTCCCCACAATCGATGTGAGGCTCACTGGCCTGTAGTTGCCTGGCTTATCCCTGGGGCCACTTTTGTGAATGAGCACCACATGTGCCATCCTCCAGTCCTGTGGTATGTACCCTGTGTCCAGGAAGGTATTAAACAGGTCGGTCAGCGACCCTGCTAGGATCTCTGCCAGCTCCCTGAGTTCATGAGGGTGGATGACATCTGGTCTTGGTACCTTGTCCACCCTTAATGCCCTCAATCCCTCCAGAACCCTGTCCTCCATAATCCCTACATCAGTTACCCTCTCCCCTCCACTACACACCCTACTCCCCCTTGGGGTATCAGCCCCCCTTTCTCCTTCATAAATATAGAACACAAGTATTCATTTAATCACACTGTCTGCCGCCCCTTCTCCATCCACCCTCTGTGTCCTTCGTAATCCTCACAATCTGGTCTTTGTTCTTTCTTCTTTCTCTAGTGTATCTGAAGAAGTTATTTTCTCCTTCTTTAATACCCTGTGCCAGTCTTAGTTCTCTTGAGGCCTTGGCTGCTCTGACTAGCCTGGTAACTTCCCTGGACTTTTTCGTATACTCTTCCTTCACACACCCCTCCCCCCCGATTTCTTGAGTTTCTGAAATACCCTTCCCTTTGCTCTTTCCCCATCCATAACCTCCCAAGTCAACCAACTGGGTTCTTTGCCCTTCCCTTCTTGCTCCGTGCCTTTGTACATGCCCCGTGGCCTCTGTCAGGCCTCTTTTAATAACCTCCCACTTTTGACTGGCATCCATGTATTGACGAATGCTTGCCAGATACTTACCCCAAATATCCCCATCCTACTAAAGTCTGCCCCTTTAAAATCAATCACTCTGGTATCTGTAACCCCTGTGTCCCTACTCATGTTGGCCCCTATGCACATGGGGAAGAGTGACTATGCGCAGCACATCTTGGGCCACTCTGCACACATTGCACCCCCATGTGGTATGCACAACAGGGGGTGCACAGATAGTATGCACCTGATCCCTAGGGCTATTTGACTGCAGCGTGTGGGGTGTGTGCCAGCATTACGCACAAAGGTGCATAGTGCTCGCCACAAGGGTGCTTACGGAGGTGCAGGGTACACCCAGGAGGACCCTGCCATAAAACCCCTATGCCCCCTGTGCACACCTGGAAATCTGCCCAGCATCAGGGCAATGTGCCCACCAACCCTCTGGGACCACCCCATAGAGGGGCTGCTGCCTCTCTCCCACCCCAGCACACAGACTGCTATTGCCACAAGCTATGATCATGCCTAGGGATGTAAGTTTGCAATAGATGAGGTTTTAATGACTCATTGTTTGTTCATGAAATCATTTGTAAACAGTAGTAAATGTTGTGGCACTGTCATCATTGCTACATTCTGATGACACTCATGAATGTCATGGAAGCCCTGAATAAAGATTAAATGTCATGGAATCAATGATGTGTATGACTGCCATGACAAACTTACATCCCTAATCATGCCCCTCCACATACACATCACCTCACAGGGTCATCGTCCTTAGGGTGCTGCCCATGGTGCCACCACCCCCTCACACCGCCAGCACATCCTTTTAACATGGGATATGGTACATGCCCCACCACCACCGGTGGACAGCCCCCGGCCCCAACCTAGCCCCTTGCACTGCTCCGGTGCCATGGGAGGGCTGGCGGCATTGCCTTCCTCACACCTGACACAGCCGCCAGCCCTCGTACATCCATGGTGCACAGCCAATGGAAGGGATTCACTGAGCCGCCTGGTCCATGTATCTGATTGGATGCCTGGTCAGACCCACAACCCTTCCCCCAGCCACACTATGGAGTTCTGCATGCCGGGGGGTGGGGACAGGTGGCCAGTGGTCATGAATGCTGCCAGTGCGCACCTGTCTGCAGGTGTGGAGCTCCGCGGGCTGGTAACATGCTTCTGGCACATATTACCCTCCCCTTGGTGCATAGCACCCATCAAGTGTGAACCACACTTAGTGGTGGTCACTCCCAGCCAGAGGGTCCTCCACCCCAGAGCTGTTATCAGCTCTGTATAATGTTCCTGGTAAAACTTTTGAAATAAATAACAATAAATAAATAGGGAAATTATATGGCAATATATTCCAGCAGATAGTGAAAACTACTGGGAATTGAGTTCTTATTGTTTTCAATTTAAATCTTGGGATCACTAGAAACACTCCCTCAAAAGAACAATAATAAGAATAATAGTCTGAAGTAGGAATGCCTCCAGTCAGTACATTATTCTGCTGCATATAGACCAGTTTTTGAAACTAGTCCACAACTTAAAGAGAGAGATACTGACTTGGGGGATATTATGGGTCTACATTTTCTAAGGATTAATGGAAAGCAGAAATTAAAATAAATAAACAAAGAAATATAGAAACATAGAAACATTGAATTTGTCAGCAGAATAGGAACACTTGGCCCATCCAGTCTGCCCAGATGGTATCTGCCTAAACTGTCTCTGCAGATCCTAACTGGGCTCTGGCAAATCTCCCTCCCTCCTTCCTGCCTAATTACTAATATTCCCCTATATCTATCCTATTCATGCATGAAACCCCCTACTGTTTTTGCCTCCACTACTTCAATTGGTAGCCTGTTCAAGGCATCCACCACTCTTTCAGTGAAATAGTACTTCCACACATCCCTCTTAAACATCCACCTTCTAGCTTCATAGAACGCCTTCTGGTCCTAGTGCTCTTTATCCTTTGAAAGAGATTCCCCTCCTGTATCTTGTTCACTGTCATGAGGTACTTGTACAGTAGCTCTGTGTTGTCCCCTCTCACTCTCCTTTCTTCTAGGGTGTACATGTTGAGACCCATCAATCTCTTCTTGTGGGTTTTTTGATGCAACCCTTGTCTTCCTCTGGACCTCCTCCATCCTGTCTATGTCCTTTCTGAGGCTTGGCTTCCAGAACTGGATACAATACTCCCAGTGGGGTGTCATCAGTGAGCAATACAATGGTAACAATACCTTCCTCCTCCTGCTGGTGATACCTCTCCCTATGCATCCCAGCATCCCACTGGCCCTACCCACTTCTTTGTCACACTGCCCTGCAACTTTGAGGTTATCAGATATGATAACCCCAAGGTCCCTTTTCCAGCTTAGTGACTGTCAGTATCGCCTCATCACCATCCTATTCTCATCTCCTGGACTTTTATGCCCTATGTGTATGATTTTGCACTTTTTGGCATTGAACCCAGGCTGCCATGCCCTTGACCCCTCCATAAGTTTCCAAAAGTCCCTACGCATTTTTTATACTCCCTCTGAGTATCCAACCTATTACAAATTTTGGTGTCATCAGCAAAAAGGCATATCTTCCCTTCCAGTTCCTCTGCAACATCACTTATGAAGACTTTGAAGAGGACTGGTCACAGTATTGAGTCCAGTGGCACCCCACTGGTCAATCTTTCCTCATTAGAGTGAGTGCCATTAACCACTTCCCTCTGTCACCTATCTATTAATGCGTTTCTTGCCCAGTTTACCATTTTTGATCCCACCCAAGCTGCTCAGTTTCTTTCTTTTTTTTAAACTCTCGTTCTTTATTTTATAGTCCAGAATATACATTGCTTAAAGCAAAAATACATACCAGCAGTACATTAGAAGGATACAGACATCAAATAAATGCAAAGAACATAAATAATTAAAAAGAAAATTACATATAAAAGTTAACATAAAGTGCACTCATATCCTGTATTTCATTGAATTTTTCATGTTGCCAAACTGATACATCAGAATTAGGGGAGGGAACCACTGATACCCCCAGGATAGCAGGAAAAACTACCCGATTTCATGGGATAAACTCTGTTCTTATTGGTGTGATCTATATTACCCATTTTCTCCACATAATCTCAAAAGCAGCTTGGGATTTATTTAATGTAGCTGTAATTTTCTCCATTTTATAAATGTCAATCATTATTTGATGCCACTGATCCTAGGTAGAAGGCAAGGGGGACATCCATTTCTTACTAATAATTTTTTTGGCAGCAAGAAAGGCCTGATTAATAAATTTATTTGCAGAAATATCCAATTGAACCAGGGGGCACTCACCAAAAAGGAAAAGGAGAGGGTCTGGGTTAACATCTGGGGAGATTGTTTGTTGAAGGGCTTCATGAAAACGTGCCAGAAATGGTTGCAAAATACGGCAAGACCAAAAAAATATGGCCTAGAGTGGTTGAAGGGAATCCGCATTGCCTCCAACATTCTGCTCCCCTCTGCTTGCTGTACTTCCGAGTCACTACAGGAGCTCTGAAGTACCTCACTGCTATTTTCCAGGCAAATTACTTCCAGCGTCCAGAGTTAATACTTTTCTGCATTGTTTTTATGTATCTTTTCCATATGGGCATGGAGATTCTCCTCCCCAAGTCCCTCTCCCAGTTTAACCTGGTTTTATCTAGGGGGCTCTATTTCAGGGATTGTAAGCCCTTATATAAATTTGAAATAATGTGGGGTGGGACAGCTCTCCCATCTATTACTTTTATCAAAATCTCCAGAAGCCCAGGAACAGGACAGTCCCTCCAACTCACTTCCCTGAGGGAGCAAAGATAATCCCTGGTTTGAAAATATCTGAACCTATCTGAATACTGGATGTCAAACCTTTGAACTAAGTCTGTAAATGAAAAGATTATCCCCTGGGGCATAAAATGATATAACAGATGTAGACCTCTTCTTTGCCATTTAAGGTATCCCTTGTCTAATTTGGCTGGGATAAAGGAATCCGTATAAGGCAAGGAGAACAAAACGGGCCTCCACTTTGTGAATTCTGAGAGGGACAACATCTTGTGCCAGGACCTCAAAGTGGATTGTGTGAATGGGTTTATGATTTCCTCAGTTTTCAGGGAGGGGGGAAGGAAAGCAATGCCTGAAAGACATCCCTTAGCTCCCTCTCCTGGCTTTCAACTGACTTCCACCTGGCCTCCTATATAGTCAGTGTAGTGAAGTTCTAACCTGGGAAGCCAAATAGTAAAGTTTGAAGTTAGGAAGGGACATACCACCCTTCTGTCTAGGAAGCTGCATAACTGAGAGATTGATCCTCAGTCTCTGCTTCCCCCAGATGTAGGCTGACACTCTGTTCTGCAACGACCTGAAAAACGCATCTGTTACCTGTATTGGGAGAGTCTGGGTCAAATAAAGGAAGTGGGGAAGGACCACCATTCTAATGGATTCTACTTTTTAGTGTAACGATAGAGGGAGAGTGCTCCATTTTTCCAACTCAGCGTTGGTTTTAAGCAGAAAGGGAGAGTAATTTAAGGGGAACAAGTCTTCATAAGCCATACCAATCTGTACCCCTAAGTATTTTACACTTTTTAGGTCCCATTTGAAAGAATACCTATTCCTGAGGTCTGCTGATGGAGTAAAATTTAGGGCCAGAGCCTTCGACTTAGACAAATTAACTTTATATCCTGCCAGTTCCCCAAATTTGGTCAGTTTATCCCAGAGAGGAGGGAGAGAAGTCTCAGGCTCAGTCATGTATATCACTAAATCATCTGCATATAGTGCGAGTTTATGGATGCCAGAGGTCAGTCTCACCACAGACACCATCACCTCCTGTCTCAAAGCTTGGGCTCAAGGTTCTAAATACAGAGCAAACAGCAGGGGGGACAGGGGGCAGCCCTGCCTAGTACCACGGGATAATGGAATAGGGTATGAAAATGACCCATTGATTCGAATAAAAGCCCTGGGGTCTGTATACATTAGCTTTATTGAATTAATAACAGAATCTGGGATACCAAATTTCCCCAGCACCGCCCACAGAAAAGGCTACTCGATGCGGTCGAACGCCTTCTCTGCATCCAGAGAAAGCAAAAGAAAGGGGGATCCCTCCTTCCTGGTGTGCTGTAACAATAATAGTGTTCTTTTTAAGTTATCTTGTGTTTGACGCCCTGGGTCAAAACCAGTCTAATCCAGATCTATGACTCCAGCAAAAATCCTCAAATCTTTTACCTATAATAAAAGCAAAAATGTTATAGTCAATGCTAAGGACCGAGATGGGTCTCTAAGAGGAGCAAGATGTGATTTCCTTATCTGGTTTTGGTATGCTAGAAATATAAGCATATCGCCAGGAGTCGGGGGTTAATTCGCCTAACTGAACACTTCTACAGGCCTCTAACAAAACTGGAGATAGCTCCTTCCTGAATGCCTTATAAAAATCACCCGTATACTGATCCAGGCCAGGGCTTTTAAAGGTCTTAAGGGCCGAAATAGCCTGAGCAAGTTCTACTGAGGAGATGGGTTTCTCCAAGGCTTGCTTCTGTTCTTCTGATAGTCTTGGGAGTCTAAGGCGTTCCAAGAAGGCATCCATCTCTGGAGCACCCTTATCTCCTTCAGATCTGTACAAGGCACTATAGAAGGTCTGAAAGGCACATTCTATCTCTCTGGGGAGAGAGACCATTTTTCTGGAGGTTGGGTGTCTAATCTGGGTAATATTGGACCAGGTTCTGTGCTACCTAAGCCTGTGGGCCAGTAACCGGGTGGCACTGGGACCCCCTTCATAGCACTTTTGCCGAATAAACTGTAAGGCTTGCTCTATGTGGATATCTAGTATCCCTTGGATCTGATCTATAGTGGCCTGCAGGAGTGGGAGGGCCACCCTTGTCCCCCGCTGCATGCTGAGCCTGTAAGTCCTTAAGTTGCCTCTGAAGTTTATCAAGATGCAGCTGTTGTTTCTTTTTATAAATGGCCGCATATTTTATTATCTCACCCCGAAGAACTACTTTCAGAGTGTCCCAAAGTATTCCCTTTCCTATTCCCTATTTCTCATTGTCTGTTAAAATTTGCTTAATTTTAGTCTGAACCATTTCCTTAAAATCTTTTAAGTTCAGTAGGAAATTGTTAAACTTCCACAGGGTGTTAACTTTTTCCTGCTCCCAGGACATGGTAAGTGTCAGGAGAGAGTGATCTGACAACACCGTGGGTGTCTGCATACAATTTTGAATCTTATATAGATGTTCTCTTGAAATATGAATATAATCTATCTGGGTGCATATTTTGTGGGGAGCTGAGAAATGCGTGTATTCTCTTTTTTTTGGGTGGAGATGTCTCCAAGCATCCACCCATTGTGCACCAGAGAGGCAGGCCTGCATCACCCATAGCGCTGAGGATTTTTTGGGGGGGATTCATACTGGAGGTATCCAGGTGAGAGGTAGTTATATTGTGGTCACCTCCCAATATTAGGACCCCCTTGTGATTTTCCATAATCCTCTGAAATAACAACTTCCTTACTTCGGGCCCCTCCCCGGGAGGGATATAGATCGAGGCCAATGTGATATCCTGACCCTCCAGATGACCCACAGCTAATGCCAGCCTGCCCTCTGGATCTGTATATGAGTCAGACAACTGAAAGGGTGTGGTTTTAAGGACCAGAATCACCGCCCCTCTTCTCTTCTCCTTCCTGAAAACTGACCCCACTATTGTGAAGAACCCAAATTTAGAAAGTTTTTGATGTTCCTGCTTGCTTAAATGTGTTTTCTGGAACAGAAGAAATGAAGGTTTCAATTTTTTCAAAGAGCTGATCACTCTATAATGTTTCAATGGGTTATTCAGCCCATTAACATTATGGGAGCAGATGCTGATTAAAGGCTGCTTAGCCATTTGGGATATTTTCAGTGCTCACAGCTGATCCAGCAGGGGTAAGCATAAATGCTGAAAGGGAAGCCCATTCCAGGTGCCCAGATAACAAAATATTTGAGAATTCCTTCTCCCTCCACACCAGGAAACTTTGAAAATCATTGTACAATTGTCCCAACCCTTTAGACGTCATATTCTCTAGTTGGCAATTATAGACAAAATTGTGCACATATACAAACAAAATAAAGTATCTAAATATAACAAATTTTAACTTGTTGAACTTATATACAACAGTACTTCCAATGGAAGAGGGTATAAAAACTGACCCTCTAAGACAAGACCTCGTGAACCTTAAGAAGGTCCAGAAGCCTGAGGAAGGAATTGTGACCATATATTTGGCCAGGCCTCCCCGACCCCTATCGAGGTCGAAGCAAAGTAACATCACCCACACAAGGGAGGCAGTCCAGCTAAACTGCATGGCTGCCTTCCCTTGGAAACGTGCTGAATGGAGGACAGTAGAAACAGCTGCGGGGGGGTACAGTTAAGCACCTCAAACATCACCCCAGCACATCCCACTTCTGTTCACTCTCATATTTATGCCTGGGGGATCCGATGACTTTAAACCTGCAAACAAAAACACCATAGGTCTCTTTATGTCCCACAGCCCCTGGCACATCTCCTAGGAACTCAGTAAGAAACAAAGAGTTATAGGCTGTATGTAATATTTTAGTCTAACTGATACATGCGACCTAACAGAGGCACTAAATCAAAGTCCTGTCATACATTACAGGCATCCCGTGACGAAGGATATGAGCAGACAGCCTATTAAACCCAAAGGGCGCCAGTTCAAGTATTCCAGTTCTGGTCTTTGTGTTCTGCCTCCTTAGGATCTGTTTGGGGTCTTCCAATGAACTCCAATTTCTTGAAGCGAACGGAATCCTCCTCCTTTCCCTGTGCCTGCACGTTTGTTCGAGGAGCACTGCCGTTGCGATCTAGGGGGATGCTTTTCTTGTGGCACTGGACCAGTTGACTGGAAACACCATCCCATCTTCTTTAGTTCCGGCTTAATTTCATCTGGATTTGTATACACCTTAATGCCAGAATCCCATCAGACCCATAGCTTGGCAGAATGTGGGGTTTGGAAGTGAATCCCCTTCTCCCTCAAAAGTCTCAAGATTGGAGTGTAAGCTACTCTTTTCTTCATAATTTCAGGAGGGTAATCATTATCAAATAGTAGCCTAGCAGAGTTGTACGTCACATTTCTCTTAGCCCACGCAGTTCAGAGAAGCAGTTCTTTATCTCTATAACTGGACAGTTTTAAAACTATTGAGGGTGGTCTGGCTGTTGGATCCATTGGTTTCCTCGCTAAGGCTCTGTGTGCTCTCTCAATTTTAAATTGAAACGATGGGGGAGCTCCAAAACATCCCTGAGCAGGTGAGTTAGAAAGTCCTCCATCCTACCAGTTTCAGACCCCTCTGGTAAGCCGTAGATACGGAGGTTATCCCATCTGGAATGAGCCTCTAGGTCTATCAGTTTATCTTACAGGATTTTGTGTTGATCTATTAGATAGTTGACAGCCTGGTGTAAGCGAGTGGTCTCTTCGGCAATCTCCCCTGAAGTCTCTTCCAAGCGCTCTAGCCTTTCTTCCACTTCAGCTAGTCTGGATTGCAGGACTGAGAACTCTATTTTGTTTTCTGCACGAAAGACCTGTATTTCTGCCAGCATCATTTCATATCTGGGCCTGGAGAGCCTCTCGCTTTCCCTATCTGTGTCTGTGTCCATATCTTCAGCCATGCTACTTGCTGGTGATGCACTACAGCTGGAAGTAGGGCTTCTTACACATTCACCACCATCCACCCTTTCTTTATGCCTCCCCATGTGCATTTTCACTTTGTCTTTACTCCTGGACATTGTTTCTTAGGTTTTTAATGTTTTTAGGAACAATAAAGATGAGTCTGGGAGTTTTCTCTAGGGGGTTGTGTCGGAGCCCCTCTTCTATCTGGCCATTCGAGGTGGTGACGTCACCGGAAGTCCCCCAGGCTGCTCAGTTTCTATACATCTCCTGTGTGGCATAGTGTTGAAGGCCTTGCTACAGTCCAGATAGGCTATGTCCACTGCCCTTCCTTGATCTATTTCCATGATTACCCAGTCAAATTAATCAATCTGGCATAATCACCACCACCACCCCTGTGAATCAAACCATGCTACCTTTGGTCTTGTAGTCCACTAGATTCAAGATATTACCAACGTTTCCAATTACTTCCCCAACACTGATATGAGACTTATTGGTCAATATGTGCTAGTCTCCTCCCTGCTGCTCTTATGGAGCAGGGCCATATCTGCTCTCCTCCAGTCATCTGGAACCATTCCTGTTTGCAATAGTTGTTCAATAAGGCCAGAAATGGTGCAGCAAGAACCTTCCTGAGTTCCTTTAGTACCTTTGGGTGTATCCCGTTTAGTCCTTTGGCCTTCTCCACTTTCAGATTTGCAAGTCCTTTCAGGACTCTTTCCTCTGAAAATGAACTCGTGTCCACACCCTCACCCATGTTCATGCTAATCCCTGGTCATCTGTCCCCCATCCCTCCACAGTGAAGACTGAGCAGAAGTATCTGTTCAGGATGTCTGCTTTTTGTTAAATGTCTTCCGCACAGTCTTCCTCTGTTGTCCTCCTTATCCTCACTATCCCTCCCCAGGCTTTTCTCTTCTCTGCTTATGTACTTGAAGAAAGTCTTATCCCCTTTAGCTAACTCTCTGGCTATCCTTTCTCTTGTCTGCACCTTTCCTCCCCTCACAACCTTACCTGCTTCTATCTTCTTTTCTTGGTACAACTCCCTGCCTTCCTCCCTCTGTGTTTCTCTGTTCTTTTTGAATGCCACCTTTTTTCTTCACCACTGTGGCCACCTCCCTAGAGTACCATAATGGTCTATTTTTCCTTTTGCTTTTACTTACATCCTTCATGCAGAGGCTGGTCACCTTACTTATGCCCTCTCTTACTTTTCCCACTTTTCTTCTACCTCTCCCTGGAAATCCTCCCCTACTAGGTAGTTTCTCAGGCAGTCTACCATTCCTTTAAAATCCATCCTTCTGCTGGCCAGTCGGCGCTGTGGTTTTATTTCTACCTGTGATGCTGGTGACCCGGGTTCGTGAATGGACTTGGGTTGCTGGAGGGCCATCTAGGGGAGAAGGATGGAGAGTCCCAGGGATGGCTCACCTTCTCTGGGAGAAGGCGGGGATGCAGCCTGGTTCATGCTGGCTCCTAGCAGAGGCTGGTAGCATAGCAGAACATCAGAGTCTGGATGAGTGGTGGAGTGGCAGATGTTGGCGTATGCCCTGAAGGCTGTAGCATGTCACTCCCTAGGGAGAAAAAATCCAGAAAATGCTCTGGTAGGCCAGATGATGGTCCCCACTCCTTGGTGCCACCATATCTCAACAATCAACCATACATCAGTGGCACTCGGGCCAAGAAGAATGCACTGGATGCTCCCCACCTGTGCCCTCCCTCTCTAGGAGGGGGACCCATACAGCGAAGGGATACACTGGGTTACCTGGGGGGGGTCACAATTTGAGTAAGAGGTCAGTGTTGGGGGAAAGCAAGCAGCCGGGGGACCCAGGGGCGCTCGAAGGAGTGGTTGACTAGGGAGGGAGGAGGGTGCTTAAAAAAAAAATTTTAATCCATCCTTCTAAAGTCCAGAACCCTTGTTCTTGTGCAGTTTGCCTCTGCTTCCATCTTAATGTTGACTCACAGTGTATGGTGATCACTGGTACCTAGGGGCACATGTATCAGAAAGGGGAGGACACTATGGCCATGGCCCTACCACTATCATAAATGGTGGGGACAGCCCTATCATTTTTTTGCAATCATGGTATTGTATAACTAGGGCGGATCATGCACGTAAAATGCAGTATGTGCAGTAAACAATGTTAATTACTAATCACTTCCTTTGTGGCTTACAGAATTTTGGAAACTGAAGACCGGAGTAGTGTTGATGGCAGTGTGCTGGGTCATGGCCTACTGAGTTATGGTCCCGGGGTCAAACTTCAAAAATGAAAATGAAGGGCCAGGCCTTCCAAAGGATGGGGCATTAAGGTACTAGGCACAGAGAGATGCTGTCAGTCAATGAGGGGGAGTTACTCCACAAATTACAAATTTGAGTGAGACAAAAATAAGGGTGTGGCTGAATGCACCAAAAAGGTGGGGGTAGAGCATTTACCCTTACATCCTTAGCCCTACCTCTTTTCAGACACTTCTACCACCTATGCCTAGGGTACTGCCCATTATGATGTCTGTAATGCTGTCCCTGTTTGTAAGCACCAGGTCCAGCACTGCCCTCTTCCTAGTGTCTTTGCTGACTACTGTAGCTGCCTGAGAAATGTTCCCTGTCAGGAGTCAGGGGTGGCCCTGCTTCTTGCCAAAGCTGCAGATGGAAGGCTCTAATCCACATCTGGCAGACGGAAGTCCCCAGTTAACAGCACCCTCCCTTTATTTTCCATCCCAATGATGACTTCCCCTAGTGCCTTATCCAACTCCTCTCCATGTGCTGGAGATCTGCATACTTTCCCTTTTCTCCCTTGCATCCTTGTATCAATGTCTCTTCCCAATATCTCTAGAGGAAGCAGAGAAGAGGCAGTGATGCTACAGGGGGTATGTCTCACAGCTATGGCCTGTCAATGCCTGTTACAATGTATGACCCCAGCACATGCTTCTTCAAAACTATCAAGACATCCTTCCTTCCATCTCATTCCCCTCAACCCCCTATGGGTTAATAATGTTCTGCAGGGGAATGCTTTCTGGCAAAAGTTCTGAGGTCTAAGATCCAGCCCTGCAAATGTTGTTAGCCCCCATGCTGACCTGGCCTGCAGCACTGTAAAACAACACTCAGAGAGGATGGTTCTACCACATTATCACACCAGTGGAGTGAACCACTGTAATGGCCCCAAAAATAGAATTTTTTCCTGAGGAAAAACAAAGCGCTAGAGAAACATGTATCACTATGGTGACATGAGAATTTCTGCAGCTTGCATTTCACTTTTCAGAAACTGGATATGGTGAACCAACACGTAAGAAAAATAACAGGTATCTGAGCAGTTGCTGAAGGGAGAATTCTGTTTTATGAAGTACATCAATTTTATGTGCCATGTGTTTCCTTCAAGGACATTTTCTCAGCACAGCTAAGTGAGAACTGTGAAAATAGTAAATGTCTACTTTCCCTTGCATTTTCTGAAAAAGGTTCTCTGTGTTCACTTTAATCTCTGGCTTTGTAATCTTTAATGGCTCTGATACATATACTTTAGACATGATTAACACTTTTGCCAAAAGAAGTGCAACAGCTTGATTCTTTGCAGGTTGAGTTATCTAGTAAGTAATTTTTATGTTGGCTCGTGCTTGCACACCAGCCAACATATTGCAGTAGGAGCAGATTTGGAGGTGCGGTCACTGTGGGCGAATGCAAGGCACGCATCAGTAGGTGTGTCCCTCATTCCCCAATAAGGCAGCTGCAGGCACTGACACCAGCAATACATAAACTGGCCACCAGATCTAAGAAAAGGTCCAGTGCAATGAGAGCCAAGCTCGTCATGCAGTGGCGTGCCTTTCCTGGTGAAGCAGTTCAATCAACATGGTGGCATTGACTACCACCATGCAGAGTGCCAACTTTAGGGATGCCCTCTTCCCCTATCGGCATGCCCTGACTCACTTCCTTTGCCAACGGGAGAGCCCACTCCCTGTTAGCATAATACCCCTTCCCTCCCATTTCACATGTGTGCAGAGGGGGTGCCCAATCCCCTCTGCATCATGCGCCCTCCCAACAGTCTTTCTTTGCTGATGGGGGGCCCCAATCTCTGTCAGCTTTAGTCCCCCCTTCCTAGTTTAATTTGCCGATGGAGGAGTCCACTCTTCATTGGCATAATGCCCCCCCATTTGTTGTGTGCCGAGGGGGGGTGCCCAATCCCCCTCAGCTCTTGTCCCCCCTTCACCTTGGTATGTGCCGATGGGGGTGCTTAATCCCCAGTAAGCTACAGCACCACCAAAACACTTAGGTGGCATGCTGGGAGCCTACCCCAGTGTGCCAAATGCCCCAATGTTGTTGTTTTTTTAAGCCTGTAAATCAGAAAATGGTCCCTCGCAGTCTGTCCTGCTCTGTCCCTCAACCCGCACCCTCCTTCTGTGTACCCCACCTCCTCACACCCCTTCACCCCATACTTACCTCAGGAGCCCGGCATAACAATCTTCAGTGGACCGGGAACATGTCTGCACTCTTCAAAGCCGACTGCGAACTGAAGAAATGTCGGTAAGCTGTATAATGGCATAAATAGGGTTCTTTCAACTTTGGTGCATATCTCGGCCATTTTGGGAAATTTTGGCACCAAATTTTCAACATGGCGTTATTGGGACCCCTCCTCATGAATTCAGTCACGGTCATGGTTATTGGGTCCCGAAAGGTGATTTCATGGTCCCTGCATGGAATCACCTTTTGGGACTGATTAATGAAATGACAGTCCACTGTTCATGAGGGGGGCTCTCAAAAAGCCTATGTAGTAAATTTGGTGTCTAAAATCCAAACAATGGCTGTTTTACGAGCATGCATTGCGCAGTTTCCATGCACAATAGTAACTTCGAGAATTTGTAATATTTTCACTCCAGATTTTCAACATTGCCATTTTCCCACACCTCCTTATGAACAGTATAGCTGCCATTTTACATATTCTGGCTGAAATGTGTTTTCACACATCCATTGCAGAATAGCACTGTCGCTATGTGAAATCAGTTTTTGAGACAGTTTGACAAAATGACAGTGACACTGTTCATGAGCAGAGGTCCTAAAATGCCTATGTTGAAAATTTGGTGATGAAGGTCCACAAAATGAATGTGTTACAAGCATGTGTTGCGCAGTTTCCACACACCCTTGTAACTTCACAAATTTGCAATATTTTCATGCCAGATTTTCAACACTGGCATTTTTAACACCTCCTTATGAAAAGTACAGCCGCAATTTTTCACATCTTGTCCAAAATGTGTTTTTGCACCTGTGACATACAATGGCGTGGTTGCTGTGGGAGATCAACTTTTGGGACACATTAAGAAAATCACAGTGCCACTGTTCATGAGAGGAGGTCCCAAAATGCCTGTGTTGAAAATGTAGTTTAAAAACCCAAACATAATTTGGTGACAGACATGCGTTGCACAGTTTCTATGTATGCTCATGACTTCACCAATTTTTCATATTTTCGCTCCAGATTTTCAACGTTGCCATTTTTTTACACCTCCTCATGAACAATACAGTTGACATTTTTCACATCCTGCCCAAAATGTGTTTACGTACCTGTGATGTCAAATGGCACAGTCACTGTGCAAAATAATCTTTCGGCTAACAAACTGATGCTCTTCATGAGGTGGGGTCACAAAAAGCCCATGTTGATAATTTGGAGTAGAAATACCAACACACTCCTATGGTGTTAAGGTTTCCAACTGTAACACCCCACCCTGCAGAGACTGACAGGCATCAGGGGGTGTGACTTGGGATCATCAGCTGTAATGCTCCTGCCATTCCACCCCCAACTCCACCCTGCAGCCACTGACAGGCATTGAGGTGTGCCTTGGAGTGTTCGGCCACAAAGTTCACCCCATTCTCCAGTACTGCACCCACCTCAGCGTATTTCCTTATGGAATGGAGTGAGTATAATGCCCAAGGACCCCAAAGCACACCACAACACTTGTCAGTGTCTACAGGGTAGGGTGAGGTAAAATGGTATGAGCGTTATAGCTGATGACCCAAAGGCACACCCCAATGCCTGTCAGTCTCTGCAGGGTGGGGGTGGGGTTGGCATCAGTTCAATACTTCACTGCCACTCCTGTTATGCATCCCTAACTCCCGCACTACCAATGCCAATGCCAGGGAGACAACATTCGGCATTGACAAATGCTTGTTTAAAACAGTGGTGACTAAGTTAGTTCCATGAAGTAACATTTTTGCTCTGGAGAAGCTCAGGAGAAGCAATTCCTGTTTTGAGAGAATTTTCTTAACAAAAATCACACCTCAGGCTGTAGTTTGAAAATATTTTGTGGCCATTCTTTATATAAATTATATTTCAATGTACTTAATGCAACTTGGTGTAATGTTGTGTTTGTGCAGCTTGTTGAATAAACCTTTGTGGCCATTTTCATCTCATTCCTCTGAGAATACCACCCTATAGGGAAGCCAGAGGCAAAGAACCCTGGAGAAGGGTTCTACCGTTAGAGGTGCCACAGGAAGGATTCCCTTAGGCTAAAAGTACCTTAGGAAGTAGTTCCAAGGAGAGAGGAGAGCCACTGGAGGAGGAGGGGAGAATGGTGGGGCATAGAAAAAAATGCTTCAGAGAAAAGTAGAGAGAATTGTGTTTAAATAGCTCAGGCATGGGGTATGGTTGGTTGTTCAGCCCATTGAAATACAGGCAATGCCTTTCATTTCAATATGCTTCCCCAACTTACTGTTTGCCTCTCATTCCTCAGAGAATATTACCCTGTAGGGAAGCCAAAGGCAATGAACCTTGGAGAAGGTCTCACCCCTAGAGGTGCCACAGGAAGGACTCCCTTATGATAAGGACTCCGTCAGGCTAAAGGCTAAAGATATCTTAGGAAGAAGCCTCAAAAAAGTGTAGAGCAGAAAGCACTGCAGAAAGTGAATGAGCAAGTATCTTGTATTGAAGACCTTCACGTAAGTCAGGTAGGTACAGTTTATTTAGGACCTTGATGTAGGTCAGCAGGAGACAACGGTAATGTATAATGACCTTCACATAGTTTAAAATGATTAGACAGCAAGAGGGCATAACTTCTTAAGGGGAGAGAGAATGGCAAAGGAGGGCCACCATCCATCTCCATCCAACAGTGGAAACCTACCAAAGTAACCTAGGGCATTTGCTATTAAAGACTAACTAGATATTATGACCTTTGGCATGCAGGAGAGGAGAAAAACCCCTTGAAGAGGAAACCTCTGGGGATCCAAGGCTGAGGTCACTTTCCCTCCAGGCTTTTGGATATTTGATTAGTGATGGCTCTGCTGCTGCAATTTAGAAACCAATTGAGGGGGTGGAAAATGTTCCAATTTGGAGGGAGGTTCTCACTCTGTCCCTCTAACAGGTATGCCATGAAGGGTTGTGAGTGCACTCTGCAACAACGGGGTACTCTCTTACAGCAGTACCGTCTCCCAGGATGGAAGGAGGAGAGCGACGACCGCTGAGGCACTTAGATGGCCTACTGATCTAAGAGCAGACCAGGTGAACCAGAGGTGGTCATAGGGAGAATAGCTTAGAAGGTGCTGCTGAACCCACTTGACCAACTAAAGGAACCCCCTTGAGTTTAAGGGCCCCAGCCCTCTCAGACAAAGCCTTAAATTCTACATTAAGAGGTGCTGCCAATACGTCTGCATGGCTAAAGCTCTGCCAGGAGTGAAGAAATTTCCAGTATGGGCCAGATGAAAAGGACCATGTCCTGAGTTTTGTATGCTCGAGATTTAGACTTCGTGGGTGCAGAGCAAGACCATCGGCCACAGGGCAGGCCCTGAACCATGGTAATTAATGGTCATGGTTGGCATGTCTCCAATTTAGGAGGAGAGTGTGAATTCAACTATGAAGCATGAAGCATTGTAGACTCTTATGTCTCTATGATGCCACAGCAGCAACATCTTCCCAATGCGACTCTACAGCAATGGATTTATGTCAACTGCAATTTGTGGTTGCCATAAATCCATCTGAGAACCTCTTTGTCCGAAGCCCCCCAAACACCCCATACAGGGGGCTCTGCCTCCACATGCCCCAGACTTAGGGATTATCAGTTCTGAGTCAGAGTTGATTCGGGGGGTGCAGGACTGGGTGAAAGATTGCCAGGGTCCCAGGTGGATTTTATTGTGAACTGTCAATGTTGCTGGCATTGATGTGTTCACTGAAAAGGTTTCACTGTGGGATCGGTATACGGGCTCTCACATAGGTCATAAACACTTTTCATCAAGCGCTAAGAAGACCAAATCTCCACATAGGCTAGTCTAAGCAATCATCAGACCCCACGTCAGTCTGAGAAACAAAGCAAACAGCAGTTCACATAAACTCCAGGGAATGCATGCCAACCAGTTCCATTAAGGAATGCGAAACTATAGTGAAATAACATTTTTGTTACAGTTCGAATTCATAAGCTCTAAAATAATATTTAATATGTACTGTTTCAAGATTTGTGAAATGCAACAAGTTTCTGCACAGAATCTGAATACCATCCCAGAACTAGGGAGGTTAGCACAAACATACATTTTGATTTGGAACCCATGAACTTCATTTGCAAAGACAGAGCATTCAGATACTGTAATTATAGGGAACCGAAGTTTAACAGCAGCCAAGGATCGAAGCTGAAGGTCATAAAGTTGCATATTATTTTTGCTCCATGAAGGCTGTATTATGGTTCAGTTTCAGACAAACTAATATTAGTGAGAAAAGATTTAGCAAACGACTGGGAAAACTGAATTTCTAGTACAGTGCATTATCATATAATGTACATAAAAGCTTGCTCCTTGGGGATACCTAAAATCACAATGCCCCACTGTGACACCACAGTCCCCCACCATGGGAATAACAGCGATGCCACAAGTAGACCATGATACCATGCAGATAAATTTATCATTACAGTTTGAATTCATAATCGTTATAGGGAACACTTAAATGCCTACTGTTTCAAATGCATAAACTTTTACAAAAACATTTGAAACATCCCAGAAATAGGGAATGTGAAATTAAGAGTTTTAAAATTCATATAATTTACATATGGACTTGCTTTTGAATTATGTGAGCAGTATCTCTAATGTAGCTGGGGAGTTGTAACTGCTGTGTGGAGCCAGTCACTAAGGAGCTAGGTAAAAAAAAACAATTAAGGATAGGTGTACAGAGAAACTGCTACAGGCAGGAAACCAGCAAGTGAGACCTGAATAGCACACAGATAACAATTGCAGTTGAACTGAAGGATTGCTAAAAGTATGATAAAGTCAAATGGGAACCTAAACAGCACAAATCAAGCAAAAGGGACAAACAACAACTAGGAAAACTAGAAAACTCTCACAATGCAAGCAAATGGGAGCAGCAGGATGCTAGACAACCTAGAAATCACCCCCCAAACAAAAAAGTAAAAATGAAGATACACAACCATGCGAGAACAGGAGATCAGACACAGACAACAGAGAGAAGCACAAGCAGCAGCCAGAGGCAAAAGCAAAATACAGACAGAGAAAGGCAGGAGAAACACAAACCAGCAGAAAGGCAGCACAAACCAAACAGAAAATCCAAAAATGCTAGAGGACAGAGTAGAGCCAAACAGAGCTTATGGCTGCAAAGAAAAAATACTTCTGAGAGAAGCAGAGTGGGAATGGTGTTTAAATAGCTCAGGCGGGGGGGGTGACAGGCTACTCAGCCCATTGAACCACAGGTAAAGCCTTTCATTTATTGGTGGGTGTGGGTGCCAGATAATGGCCCTAAATGGAGTGGATGAAGAATACCAGACCAGATTTACAAATGTAGGGTTGGGAGTGCACAGGAAGTGGCAAGTGGGGGGGGGCACATAAGAATGCTATAGCCTACTAAGTTAGTACACAACTTTTTAGTTAGCAATTAAGCTTGCAAGAAGGGTGTAAGTGTGAGTGCTCCCTGCACCACGTGGGCTTTTAGATACAGTTAGTTTTTTCTTAGATGTAGTTAGTTTTAGATAGAATCTGCTAGATTTGCGGATGTTCTGCATGTCTCTGGGGTGTTTTGACACATTTGAGGGAAAGCTTCAAAAATAGACTGGAAAACCACCAACACGGGAACCAGCTGAGCTGGACCTGCAGACCTTGAGTTTATTTATTTCAAAAGATTTACCAAGAAAGACATACTGAGCTGGGAACAGCTCATTACCAGAAATGTCGGGGGGGGGGGATACAATAACCAGACTAAATGAAAGGTAAGTACAACAAAATTAGCAATTTCACAGGCTATGCTTCTGTTGAGAGATATACAATACAAAAAAGTGTAGAGCATAAACAATATGCGATCTGCAGCCATGGAAATGTGCAGGGTGGGGGGAACTCACAATGTTTCATTGCCAACTCTACTGTCAACAAATGACCTGCATTTCTTCTGTACACAGAGTTGGACAGACAGGCCAGATACACAGAAATTTCCAGGTGGGCCCTCCTACAGTGTACACTTCAGCGTTGGGTGTACTCACTGGCGGAGCCAGCAGCTGGCAACCGACTGTAGCATTGATGAATGCTTTGAGATATGACTCAACTGTGATTTGCATTTCAGGAAGCAGAAGCAAGAAAACAAAGATGAGGTACACAAAACACCTCTTAATTTCATCTCCCTCAGTCTCTCTCATCACACTACGCCTGCCCGCACCCCACGTTAGCTGCCAGGTTCATTCAGTGTAACAAGATATCAAGTAGCAGCAATCAATCATGGTGGTGGTTTAAATTTCTAGTTTGGCACAAGAAAATTATTTAGCACCAACTACCCAGTCAGCAATAGTGTCTGTGGGGGCTGGGCCCTTTCTGTCTGGCACAGTGGAATACAATAAACATCCAAGGCCCCCAACCATAATAGCATTGGTAGTGATGCGGTGGGAATTATGACAATGAAAAAGAGTCTCAAACAACTGCTCCAGTCAGGCAGGAGATAACCTGACACTTCAGTCACTTTTGACTCACTTCTCCCTCACCTCTGCATGCATGCACCATCGCACGGCATAGAATGGATGTCATCAGTGGTCAGTGAGATAATGCGCTGTGGCTGAGGCAGGCAGTTCAAAAGCTGGCATCAGAGATGGGTCAGGGAGCTTTCTGGCTTGCTGTTTTGGCAATCCATCATCGGCTTTAGCATCTTCCACTCCTGCTTCTAGTAGAGAACCAGTGTTGAGATTCGGTCGGAAGAGGAGACGACGCAAGAGAGGCAGGCAGCAACAAAATCCCAGCTTCAGCATCAATCAACTGAAATGGAACAGAGAAGATTTCAGTCCTCTCCAGTAATCATTCTGATCCTGGTCAAAATGGAAGGCTGTTTGCTGATGTTTTTTTTTCTTTTTGCTTATGATTAGCTCATAGCTCGTCCATTTTAGTTTGTGACTTGTCTGGACTGTTTTGCTTTGCCTCCCGATGCTTCCATGGGCCGTCCTTGTTGCTGCTTAGCTGCACCCCCAATAGCTTCATGATTGATTAAGTAAAGTACGTCAGGCACTAACCAAAAAAAATGTTTAATCAACATTTCTCTGGGAGGAGAGGGGGTTAGGAGCAAAAATGTGTGTGTGTGTGTGTGTGTGTGTGTGTATGCATGGTGGAGGGTCAGAAGAGAACAGTATGTGGGTGGGGTTGGAAGCAAACAAAGTTAGTGGGGTCTTCAAAGTCCAAGCAACTTCCAAACTAGTTAAAGTAAGTTGTGCTGCTCAAGCAAAATGGAGGGTGGAGAATGGAGCAAAGGAGGGGGTGTTGGATGCAAACAAAATTGACAGGTCAGTTCCTCCTTCAACAAAGGCACCCAGCAGAGCACCCTTATTACTCCTTCATGTCACATAGAAACATAGAAATTGTTGTCAGATAAGGATCACAAGGCCTATCTAGTCTGCCTATTAGCCCTATACTTAACCCTATCTGGTCACTGGCTTCCCTCTGCCCTATCTCTAAGGTTCCCCTATGCCTGTCCCAGGCATGTTTAAATCCCTCCACTGTGCTCACTCCCACCACCTCCTGTGGTAGACTATTCCATGTGTCTACCACCCACTCTATGAAGAAAAACTTCCTCACATTCTCTCTTAACCTGCCACCTTCCAATTTCATATCATGCCCCCTCGTTCTTGTACTCCTCCTGTATTGGAAGGTGTTTCCCCCCCTGTATCTTGTTAATGTCCTTCAGGTACTTGAAAGTTTCTATCATGCCCCCCCTCCTCTCCTCCAGTGAGTACATATTGAGGTCCTTCAGTCTCTCTTCATTAGGTTTGTGGTGCAAGCTATGTACCATGTTAGTCGCCCTTTTCTGGACCATCTCCACCCTGTCAATGTCCTAATGAAGATGCAGCCACCAGAACTGCACACAGTACTTAAAGTATAGTAGTCTTTTCTTTTGGGGATAGCAGCTATGTGCCCTACCCCTCCTGACCCATCCTTTATGCCTCAGGAGGAGGATGGCGCTCAGAGTGCTTTGGAAATGTAGCAGGAGTGAGTGGTACCCAGGTACTGCACTTGGATCTGAGTCAGCACTTTATGCTTTGCAGTGTAGAGTGCCAAATTCACACATCTCTTCCTTCTAGTGACAGCAGAACTTTTCAAAAATTAGTGTTCTTTGTTGCCAAGGGGATGCCAAGGTTCAGTGACCTCTCACAGTCAATTAGGATGGGAGATCACCCACTACTTCCTCCTTGAAATCAAGCAGTTTCATGCAACCTTCCACACAGCAATCAAGAGAGCAGGGGCTGGAGCAAAAAGGCATCATACTTGGGGGGCCTCAGCTCAGATTCAGCCATCAGCTACAGTAGTGGCCCCTCCCCCCAAGTGTGCCCTCTATGCTTCACATCTCCCTGATCTGCTCATGGCTCAAGACATTAGAACATCTGTGACTCTGTTCTGTACTTAACTTAGTGAACCTGTGACTCTGCTTTATTAGCAACTTTATTGCTGTAACATTTTGCATGCCAGTAATTTAGTAACACACTCTGCATAACTATGTGAGGGCAGGTATTAACACAGTGCTGCATCCTCCTATCTACTTACTGGGCAAGATTAGTAGTGCTGTGCTGAATGTGGAATTTCACCAGTGGAATTAAAGTGGAATGGCCATACCAGTGGTGGAATTTCTGCCAGAATTTCACTGGTCCTTCTGTGTAATTCTTCCTGCTGTGATGGGAGGAATTATATTTTGTGGAAAGAACAGTTACATACTTAACATAACTGTAGATCTTTGAGAGAATCTTTTTAATCAGGCCACACCATTGGAACTATAGCTGTCAGGCACTAGGACCACATAGAAATTTTTTGCATGCAGTCCACTAGGAGCCACCCATGACAACATCCTACATCAGCACTCCCCATATAAATGTTGGCAGGCCCATCCATTCTCAGTTCCCAGACAGTGATCATGCTCAGAGGACCTCCCTGTAGGGAACTGGGAAAGAAACTATGGCTCTGCCTACCAGGTGAGGCAGGAAGTAGCAGATAGGCTTTTCTGGGGAAAGAGACAGGAGTTACAGAGCTCTAACCCCGAAGGTGATGGATGGTGAGAAGACATGGCCAGATGAAAGAGACTCTTTCGAAGATCTACTGTTATGGTAAGTACGTAACTGCTCTGTGTTCTTCAATGATATCTCCTTCATCAGGCCACACCTATGGAACGAGTACCAAGCAGTACTGACAGGAAAATAGTCTGGGTGGCTGGAGCCTGCAGGCATAATAAAATAGGCCTTGCTGCCAGCCCGTTGACACAGTGGTGGATTTTCCGCTAGTGATGCCGGTGACCCGGGTTTGGGAACGGACCTGGGTTGTCGGAGGGCTGGCCGGGGGGGAGAAAGATGGAGCATCCTATGGACTGCTTTCCTTCTCCGGGGGGAGGGGGAGGGAAGCACTCGGAGTGCTGAGAACTCCTGGTGGAGGCTGGGAGATCTCACGCTGCCGACTCTCAAACTCTGGGAGGCGAGGCGGGCACTGGCATCATTGCACGTCCCCTCCTCCATGAAGGAAAAAGTAAAGAAAATAGGCGGGCAAGGGCCACAGTCTTAATGAAGCCCTCCCAGGAAGTCCACGAGTGGCCACCATCGCTGCGGGTCCCCCGACTAGATACTTGTCCCGTGGCCATGAAAGAACGTGGCCATGGCCCCGCCCTCCGGGGGCAAGCCGGGCTGATTGGGGGACCCTGGCAGCCATAGATGGTGGCTGAGGCTTCCTGGGGCCGTGACCAGAGCTGATGCAGTGACAGGAGGTCCTGCCAAAAAAGAAAAAAAGAAAATAGGCCTTGAAGCACAGCTAGGCCAAAGCCTGCACTTTTCCTTGAGGCAATGTCAAGACTGAAATTTTTAATGAAGGTGTGTAAAGTAATCCAGGTGGCAGCTGCACAATTCTCAGCAGCAGACACATTTTTGAAACAGGCAACAGAAGAGGCCAAGCCTCTTGTAGGGTGGCCATGGTTCTATGTAATAATAGTGAATGCAAAACAACGATTGCTATTATGGTGAGTGTATATCACCAAAAAGCAAATTGGTGATATACAGAGCGACCCGACATCCTGAATTTAAAAAAGTGTTTTTGCGGGGGGCAACACCCCCTCCCCCCACATCCTCCCATACTCAGGATTATCAACCCATATTGAGGAGGGGCCAAAAATCTGGATCGTGACAAAATTTAAGTGCCACAGCTGATAGCTGCAGCAAAATGTAACCCAGACCCAGTCCCTGCTCTGCCAGAGCTAGCCTCCCACACCACCAAGCCGCACAGCTAGCTCACTGGCAGCAGGCACACCAGTGCCTGAAAATTCCTTCCATGTCCCTCCCCTTCCCCTTGCTATTCCTCCCTTCCATTCCCCCTTCCCCTGGACACTATTCCATACGCTTGCTATTTTGCAGAGTAGCCCACCATAAAAGTGCCCAAAATAAGTAGCTATATTTCTAGTCACTCACTTTGGGTCATCCTTATGATGTGATACTGGTGGCCACGGACAACCCCAGGAAGTTCCTTACCATACTTCCTGTAACAGAAAGTAATACAGTTGGTCAACCATTTGGACAAGCACTGTTTAGAAACAGAAGCACCCTCTTTCCCAGGGGTGAAGGAAACAAAATACTGAGAGGCTTCCTGCAGTCCTTTGTACGGTGTACATAGTACTGTGCCTGAGTATTCTATGTATATCCAAAGTATGGAGCAATGCTTCCCCTGGATTGGCATGCTCAGGAAAATAAATTGGCAGGTGGATAGTTTGATTCAAAGTAAACTCAGACACCATCTTTGGTAAACACTTAGGACTGGTTCACAAAGACACCCTATCTTTGTGAAAAATCAAATAAGGAAACTCACACATTAGAGCCTGAAGTTCTGAAATTCTTTGAGCAGAAGTAATAGCAACTAAACATAACACTTTCCATGACAGAAAGCTTAGACCGCCAGTCACAGTTGGCTCAAAAGGAGTAAAACTAAGCCTTTCAAACACAAATTCAGGTCCCAAGCTGGAACTGGATTGCAGATAGGAGGCTTCAAGTGTAAAATGCCTTGCAAAAACATATGGGCCACCTCCAGCTGAGCAATCGTAAGCCCATCAATAGGCACATGGAAAACTGAAATGGCAGCTAAGTGCACTTTGATAGAGTATTGCAGGCCTGCATCTGACAAGGACAGCAAATACTCCAGAATCTGATTTACTAGATGGGTAAAAGGATCCAGTTGGTGAGAAGTGGCCCACAAAGCAAACCAATTCCACTTCATGGAATAAGTGGCTCTGATGGAAGGTTTTCTGTCAGCCACTGAAACATCAGTCACCTTTTGTGACACCCCAAACCGAGCAATGGCTATGTCTTCAGGATCCATGCATGAAGGTAGACTTACCTGAGTTCTGGATGGACCAGGGTTCCCTGCTCCTGTGACAGTAGGCCCTGGCATTATGGCAGAGGTACTGGAGGTTCCCCTGCCAGCTGCTGCAATAAGGGGAATCAAATCTGGTGAGGCCACAGGGGGGTAATAAGTATCAAAGTTGCCCCCTCCATCTGAAAATTGATTAGCACTCTGAATGAGGGGGAAGGGGAGAGGGTTAGGCCCTCACAGAGGCATCAAGAATAGGAATGGGGGGGTAATAAAATACCCACCCACCAAGACTACCTTTGGGTACCCCAAAAGTACTATAAAAATACCCACATGAAAAATGAGTAGTCAGGTCGGGTGGTTACTACCTGACCCATTCTGCTACCCAATTATCCGACCCTGACCAGAACAAAAATCATGTGAAAGACTGTTTTTTGGACTATTAAACTGTTTGTTAGGTGTCCTGAGTCATTGTTCCCTTGTTCCCATGGGGGGCATTGCTGAGGCAGATACAAGAGGCACAGTTACTCTTGGCAAGCCTGCTGCTGTTTCCAAAAACTACACCCATGGCAGGCATTGCTAAAGCAGGTATAAGAGGTGCAGATGCTCTTACTGAGCCCGCTGTTGTGTCCAGAAATTATACCCATGGTAGGCATTGCTCAGGCAGGTACAAGAGGTGCAGCTGCTCTTAGTGAGCCTGCTGCTGTGTCCAAAAATTATACCCATAGCAGATTTTCTGAGGTAAGTATGAAAAGTGAAGCTATTCTGATTGAGCCAGCTGGTGTTTTCAAAAGTTACACCCATGGCAGGCATTTCTGAGGTTGGTATGAGGTGCGCAGCTGCTCTGATTGAGCCTGCTGCTATTTCCAAAAATTAAACCCATGGCAGGCATTTCTGAGTTAGTTATGAGAGCCACAGCTGCTGTGATTGAGCCTGCTGCTGTTTTAAAAAAAATTATACCCATGGTGGGCATCGATCAAACTTACATAATATAAACTGATGAATAACAAAAGAAAACTAAGAGTAGTACTAGTGTAGCACATGTGACTGACATGGAGACAGTGGTGATGGTTCCATTCATTTTGTACACAACCTAGTCATCATATTCAGTATCACTGTTTGCAGGCTGCTGTTCATGTTCAGGGTCAGGCTCACATAATTCAGTGTTTGTTACAATTGAGAAATTATCAGCATTCATTCTGAGAAATGTAAGCTGTTCCACATTTGCAGGGCTTAGCAGTGTTCTATGGTCAGTCACTATTACTCCAACTGCACTAAATATGGATTCTGAACATACCCTTGAAGGTGGACAAGTGAGGTGCAATATTGCAAGAATTGCTAGATCTGGCCATGTTGTTCTCTTTTGTTTCCAATAAAGTACTGTATTTTCCTTGAGACCAATCACAGTATGGTCTGCAAAGTACATCAGGATCATTGTGCTGGATGAGACGATTACCAGTCTGGCAGATGGACCAGCTGCACTTTCTTTGCAGGATACCAGTCCATGTTGTTGCAGGCGATTCAGAAGTGATTTGCCTTTCTGACCCTGAACATAGGATGCTCAAGAAGTAGCTATAGAACCCCAGGTTCAAGTTGATCTGCAGTGCTTCTATCGTAGAGTACACCATGCAGCTCATTTTTCTAATATGACTCCTCTTCCCACAGATGATGACAGTATCATCAGAACTATCAATGATATCAATCCCCAGCAAAGTGCATGGACAACTCCTCCAGGACGTTTTGCTGCTGTTGATTATTTTGTTAACCAATGCATGGAAAACACCACTAACTTTAATCTTCATTGCAGGCACAACCATTCCAACCTGTCACCTGGTGAGCTTGCAGCCCTCAGATCTCTACAATGTAGGAACAACATCGTTATTAAACCAGTTGATAAGGGAGGTGGTGTTGTGGTCTGGTAAAAGGAGCTATACATCACTGAAGCCACACAGCAACTCTCTGACACCAGGTTTTATTCTTCTCTTCCACAGGACCCCACTGCTGACTATCAGACTGAGGTCACCACCACCATCACCTCTGCTATTGAAAACAATGAGCTCCCTGCTTCTGCTAAGAGACTCATAGTTCAGCATCCCCAGACATCCAGGTTTTATCTCCTTCCCAAAATCCACAAAACAGGAAACCCAGGTTGTCCCATAGTGTCTGCCTGCTACTGCCCCACATCCCACATCTCCACATTTTTGGACGGCCTCTTGAGACCCCTTGTTGAGTCCCTGCTCTCCTATGTTAAAGACACTAACCATGCTCTCCAGTTATTTGACAGGTTCAGATTCAGTGAGTCTCATCAGCTCATCATCACCATGGACATCAAATCTCTTTACACAGTGATCCCCCATGATGATGGTCTGACAGCTTTGCAGCATTTCTTGAATAAGCGGGAAGTCCAGCAGCCACCCCCACACACACTAACTCATCTGGCAGAACTGGTTCTTACACTCAATGCTTTTTCTTTTAATAACAGTTTTTTTCAGCAGGTCAGTGGAGTTGCCATGGGTACCAAGATGGGTCCCAGCTTTGCTAATCTGTTTGTGGGTTGGGTGGAGGAACGTTTTTTTCTCTCATTCACAGGGACTGTGCCTGAACTCTACAAACGCTACATTGATGACTGTGTGGGGGCCACCTCCTGCTCCAGGGAGACCCTCCAGGTCTTCCTTGACAAGTTTACCACGGCCCATCCTTCCCTTCAATACACTGTTGAAGTTTTCTCCTCTACACTGCCTTTTCTGGCTATCCAGCTATCAGTCCAGAACACTGGTCTGAAGACATCAGTCTATTACAAACCCACTGACTCTCACAGTTTCCTCCTCCACAGCTCCTTCCATCTTAAACATGTCAAAAATGGCCTGCCTTATTCACAGTTTCTTAGACTTCACAGGTTATTCAGTGAAGAGGATGATTTTGCTGAGCAGACCCAAATAATGCATAGTTTTTTTATCAACAGGGGATACCCTAAAAGCACAGTGGACAGAGCACTCTCCCAGGTCAGTAAAATGCCTCGTAACCTTGACCCCCGGAGGAGGGATACTGTCACACAAGAACAACGGCGAATTCCACTAGTTCTTCCTTTCCATCAGAGCACACCTTCTCTTCACAGGATCATCACTAGTAACTTTCTCATTTTGCAAACTGACCCTAACAGTGGTGCTTCCTTTACAGAACCACCTATTGCCTCCTACTGCTGGCCACCTAACCTGTGGAATCTCCTGGTTAAAAGCAGCCTACCTACCCCTAACAGTTCCTCCCTCCCAGGTACCAAACCTTGCAACAAGACTCGCTGCTACACCTGCAAATTTATTTCCAGTGTGACTGAAATTTGGGGGCCTACAGGTGTTTTTCACATCACCAAGGAGTTCTCATGCACCTCCACTAACATGGTGTATTGTATTCTTTGCAGGAAGTGTACAGCTATTCACATCAGAGAAACTGGTAGGCGTCTTGCTGACCATTTCAGGGAACATTACAGAGCAGTCAGGAATGGTGAAACTGCTAAACCCATTGTATCCCACTTTATCTCCAGGGACCAAAATGTCAATGACCTTTCTGTTTGTGTCCTTCAGCAGGGCTTCTGGGATCCTGACCATAGAAAAAACATGGAAGCCTAGCTGATCATCCGCCTTGGCTCCCAGCAGCTCTTTGGTTTAAATGATAGACTTATTTTCCACTAACATCTTTCAGCCATCCCCCTTTTTTCCCCTAAAGTCTTTTTGTTTTTGTACTCATTTAATTTCTTTTTCATTTTCACCATACGTCTCCATTTCTGTCTCCTTCCCACACATTTGTCACCTTTCAGCCTTCTTACTATGGCCTGTTAATTAGTCTCCACCTGGGAACTTCCCAAGCTCTTTCACTCCCATTATGCTTTATCTTTCCCATCATCACCTTTTTGTTTCACAGATTCTCTCTTAATCTTACCATTTATCACTTCTTCTCCCTGAGCCTCCCCTTTCTTCTTTTTCCGCATATATATATCTCTCTCATTTTACCTCTCCTCTATACTAACTTGTTTTTTTCTCTTTTAGATATTTCCCGAAGGAGACCTAAGGTCAAAATGTAGATTTTTAACTCTATTTTCTATTTTCAGCGTGCATTTAATATAACCATTTTGTTTAGCTATAGATGTCCTTTCCCTCGCTGATGACACTGCTGACTGAAGAACTTATAGATGTGCTATTGTCTGCCCCAGAGGCACACTGCGATGGTTCAGCAGGGTTTGACTGCTGTACATCAGTTAATGATGCTTGTAGGGCAATGTCACATTTGGTTAGCAGAAGATCTCTTCAATACTCAATGTCTTCCCTTGCAGGAAGGATGGTTTCAATGTTCCCCTTAAAGGGGGGATCTAGCAGCATAGCCAAAATGTAGGTGTCATTCTTAAAAATGTCACTTATTCTTTTATCAGTCAACAGTCTGAGACTCAAGTCATCTGCCAGCATAACAGCAGCTGTGCCATTTTTTAACTGAAAATCTTTCTTTATGTCATCAAGAAAGTGTGAAGAAATCTGATTTGAGGAAGAATTTGACTCAGAGTTGCACTGTCCACACTGATCTAACAAGGGGCGGACTCAATTGGCACCAATAAGGTGACCAAATATTTCGGTGGAGTCCAGCTGCTGGAACTGAACATGATGTCTACTTTAACTATTTGATTCTACATGGTGCAGTCATGAACAGATTTGTTCTGTTCAAGAAACCTTTCCAACAGTGGCAGATTTAGCCATCCTGTGGATCCTGTGAGAGCAGTACACTTCTTGACTGGCCATAGAAAAAATGTTAATGTGCACTGCTGCAATAATTTAACCCCTCACACATAAGAAAGAGTGATTTGAAACTCACCTTGCTTTGACTTTATTTAATTCAGGTGTGATGGGGTTAAACTGGACCAAAAAAAAGTACAGCTTGCTTGTACAATTAAGCAGCAAAGATTCTGTTCTGTCACAGCAGTGGGGACTGAGTTCCACTTAGATTTACAGCCAGCTTTGACGTGAGCCTGTAACTGCTTAAAAGAGCTTGCAATTTCTATAAAGGTTTTGCTTTTTACTCTCTTTTTTCTGATTTCTAAATTGGTTTCTTGATATCGGATATCAGATGAAATGTTAAAGGGGATGTGGCTCAGTTCCATAATTTAGGCAATTATATGTTCTAGGGTTGTGCAGCTGTATAGTACATTTTACTCAATTTGCAACTGCATTTTCTTTTTTTTTGTCTTGGTATAATTCATCATGTCAAAAGCTTATTGTACTGACAGACCTTGCTTTGCTTTACATGCAGCAAGATTTCACAGAAGACACAGAGAAAACTATTAATATACTGATTGTTCACTATGCCTTACAACCAAGCAGAATGAACTGGATTTTGTGATTTTTAGCCGATTGTGTTGTGGTTGTGCAAGGAAATGATAGACAAGAAAAATGTAATTATGAAAAGTGGTGGCAAAGTTTACATGTATTTGACTATTCCTTATATCTTTAAATCTTTTCACAACTGAAATGTTTTAAAAGCATGTTGCATATAAGCAAAGACACTGGCTAATGTGCTTTGGTGCTTGCACTGGTATTAAGTACATACTGATGTATATGGGAGTACTGAAGACAAGATATAGTGCTGAGGTATTTTGGTTGCAGATAATCCCAGTGACTGCTAAATTATTTTTGGGATAATCTATTATGAGAAAAAAGGTTTTTTGCCAGATCATCTGGGTAGAACCCTTGTTTTTTTCTATGTTTATGCATGATAAAACTCATGTGATATTAGCTACATAAAATCTATTGTTGCATGAAGGTGTATTCTGTAACCAAACAAAATTATAGTGTTAATAAACCACCGAATAAATGAAGTGCCTATGTGAATGCTACTGTAACTTAATTTTCATTAGGAACTGTCATCGTCAGGCATTCTGAAAGTCTGAAAGCCCATAAAAAGCTAATTTGAATGAGCCATTGTGTTCATCTGTAAGTCTTTGCAGTCCAGAGTTATAAATATGTAAATCAGCCTGTAATTAAGGGCTGGGGGCAGCCATGTGTTTAGGGTTCCTGAAGGGAAATGATGTCACCGAGGTCCTTGGCCCTGCTTCAACAGTAGATAATCCAACAAGTTAAATAGGAAATTATCTGTTTTATTAAGTGTGTTTTAAGGTGTTATTACAACACTTTTTACTTTTATAATTGTTTTGTATGTGCATTGAAACTAGTGAGTTATCACCTTTACATTTCAAACTGTTAGTAAAAACAATCCAGCTTCAGGATTGCTTTAACCTCTAGGCTATGCTGCCAGCTGATCATCAAAAATTACACATCTCAAGGCTGGCTTTGTGGTGCCCACAGGTATTGGGGCTCCATATCGGGATTTCTAAACCCTGGCTGTGTTCATGTCAGTACAAATATTTGGGATGCCACAGCATCAACTTCTGTCTTTTTCCATTCCCTCTCTTACAACCTTTTCTCTTACAATTTTGGGTATGAACTTAGGTCTACAAGATGCAAATGTGGCTCTGTACCTCTATTGGCCTGGCATCATGGGGCCAACCTTGAAATGTAGAATTTTTGACTGTCAGCTGGCAGTATAGCCTAGAGGTTAAATCAAAGAGCTGTAAACAAGCTTCATCATCCAGCAGAATGGGTTTTGATTCCAGCATGCTCTACTTGTATATTTTGTGACCAGAGCAAGCTCTTAACCTCCCCGTGCTCCCAAAACGCACCCAGGAACAAGCTATAGCTCAGTGTGCCTTTCCGGGACAAAGACAGTTAAAAACAATCTGAGCTTGTGTTATGATTCTGAAAATATTATTCTCTTTCTATACAGATTTAATTTGAAAAGAAAAAATAGGACACCATTACTCGTTTATTAATTGCAAAAACACATACATGGACAACATTGTTAAAACATGCATAATCTGAAATGCATTATTCAAATGTTATTTTACTGCTTTTGATGAAGTTGAAAGTGTAACAGTTTCTTACTGAAATACTTTGAATGGAATGAGATTCTCTACCATAACAATGCCAGCATTCTGTTGGATTATTTTTACTAACAGTTTGCAGGGTTTTAACCCGTGCATGGCCACTGACCAATATACATCAGTCCAAAATTCCTATACTTTCTAATTCTGTCAGCAGCTTAAGGGTTAAATAAGATGAAAAAAATATTAGCAGTTTGACATGTGAAAGTGCTAATCAGTTATGAAAATGCATAGCACTTGGCATAGACTAATTAGCAAAATTTTAAAAAGATGATATCGTTTTATTAATGTGCACTGTGTCATGGACTCACTCACAAAATGTTTAGCAGTCTACTGCTAAGCATTTCTGAAAATGGTTAGCATTTCCCCCCATTTTGCTTAACATTTTGCTTTGCTATACCAGCTATTTAATACTTAGCAGTGTCAGTGGCTCAGTAGGTAGCACACTCGCCTCCGAGACCGGGAGATCAGAGGGCTGTGGGTTCAGTTCCCACATCTGACACTTGGGTTAATATCCCAGTAGTGACACTGTAGTGCAGCATGAGAGAGGTACTGCACTTCTGAGGAGCCATCTTTCAGATGAGACGTTAAACCGAGGTCCCATCTGCCTGGATTGGTGGTAGTTCAGGTGGATGTTAAAGATCCCATGGCACTTATCGAAAAGAGTAGGGGAATTTCCCCGGTGTCCTTGCCAAATTTCCCTCATTCACTGAAAATACCACTAACAACTTAATCTGGTTCAAGGTCAGTTGGCATTCATCTGTATGATTTGTCTAGTGCACTTACCTGGTCAACAAAAACTAAATAAAATAAATAAATAAATACCTGGTTTGAAATGTAAATATGATAACTCACTAGTTTCAATGCACATACAAAACAATTATTATTAATGTAGAAAGTGTTGTGATGTCACCAAGGGTCATAGCCCTGGTTTGACTGTACATAATCCAACAGATTAAATAGGAAATCATCTGTTTTATTAAATGTGTTTTAAAGTGTTATTACAACACTTTATACATTTATAATAATTGTTTTGCATGTGCATTGAAACTAGTGAGTCATCACCTTTACATTTCAAACTGTTAGTAAAAATAATCCAATAGAATTCTGGAATTGTTACAGTAGAAAATCCCATTCCATCCAAAGTACTTCAGTAAGAAACTGTTATACATTTAACTTCATCAAAAGAAGTACAATACTCTTCTAATAATGCATTTCAGGTAATGCATGTTTTAACAATGTTGTCCACCTATGTGGTTTTGCAATTAATAAACAAGTATTTGTGTCCTATTGTTTTTCTTTTTAAATCAAATCTAGATAGAAAGAGAATAATATTTTCAGATTCATTACACATGCTCAGATTGTTTTTATTGCCTTTATCCAGGAAATGCACCTTGAGCTACAGTTTGTTCCCGAGTGTGTTTTGGGAGCACAGGGAGGTTAAGTGACTTCCTCTAGTCACACAATATACTGTAAAAGTATAGCATGTTGGAATCAAAACCCATTCTTCTGGATGAATGAAGCTTGTTCACAGCTCTTTGCTTTAACCTCTAGGCTATACTGCCAGCTAGTAATCAAAAACTACACATTTCAAGCCTGGCCTCATGATGCCAGACCAGAAGGTATGTAGACACATTTGCATCTTGTAGACCTGAGTTCACACCTGAACTTGTAGAAGAAAAGGTTGTAAAAGAAGGAACAGAAGCTGGCGCTGTGGCAGCCCCAGAAATTATGTACAGAAATGAATACAGCCAGGGTTTAGAAATCCTGATATGGGGTCCCAATACCTGCTGGCACCAAAAAGCCAGCCTTGAGATGTGTAGTTTTTTTATAATCAGCTGGCAGTATAACCTAGAGGTTAAAGCAATCCTGAAAATGGATTGTTTTTACTAAGAGTTTAAAATGTAAAGGTGCTAACTCGCTAGTTTTAATGCACATGCAAAACAATTATTGTAAATGTAGAAAGTGTTGTAATAACACCATAAAACACGCTTAACAAAACAGATGATTTCCTATTTAACCTGTTGGATTACCTACTGTTAAAGCAGGGCCACAGCCCTCGGTGGCATCATTTCCTGTCAGCAGCCTAAAACACATAGCTGCCCCTAGCCCTTAATTACAGGCTAATTTACATATGAATAACTCTGGATTGCAAATACTCACAGATAAACACAACAGCTCACTCAAATTAGCTTTTTATGGGCTTTCAGACATTAAGAAATCCTGAAGATGACAGTTCCCCTTTAAGTACAGAAAACGTGTGTATTACAGAATAATCATTCATTTGATGTAACACTAAGCAGCATTTGTGTTTTTATATGTATAAAACATCTAAAATATACCTCCTTGTGGCCCACCACAGCCATTGCTTTGAGTGCACAGTAATGAATCCATAAGCATTATTTCATCCAATAGCAATGCCCCTTTGGCTCTGACCCTTTTATTTGGTTCAGCCCTTTTATTCCTGCCACAGGATCCTTCTTAAAATCATGGATCTGCCCCTGCTGTCCAGCATGTAAAATGTTGAATTCCAGTGGGTTGGAACTTCCTACTTTAATGTATGCAAGGGCAAGTTGTTTGACCTCTGCAGCTCCTTCAGGATTTTTTGTGCTTTCACAGAATGGCTGAAATACCCACTTATTTTCCTAGCAAGAAATAACAGGTTTTCAACATTTCTGTTTCCATTAAAGAAATCATAGATGAAAAAATTTAAACAATGTGCAAAACAAGGTATATGATGGTACAGCAGTTACTGTCTCTAACAGCTTTGACTATGTTGGCACCATTATCTGACACTATGAACCCTGGAGATAAGGAATATGGAGTAAGCCATTTCTGGAATTGGTTTTGCAGCCCCTGTAAAATATTCACGTCAGTGAGGTTTTCCTCAAAAGTGGTGACAATTAATACAGCCTGCTTCCTACTACTTACAGTAGAGTGGGAATTATTATCTTCTGATTGAAAACTTGCCCAATGAGCTGTGATAGTCATGAAGTCAATTGTTTGGTTGCTGGTCCATATAGCTGTAGTTATGTGAACCTATTTCACCTAAGAGAGTTTCAACTGGTTAGTGACTGTACTACACAGCAAGTCATACAACTATGGAACAGCCTTTTTTGAGAAATATATTCGACAGGTAATGGTGTCTCATGGTTCAACCCATTTCATGAACTTGAGGAAACCTTTCTGGACAACAAAAGCAAAAGGAAGTTGACAATCGGCCAACAGCTCTGCAATGGCTCTATTTAACAGCTGGCATGTTGGATGCTTGGGAGTAAATTTTGATGTCCTCGTGACTTTCTCTTTTAATGTTATTTGATGAGAATGATGAGATATTTTTAATATCTGGGGGATTGCACTTTTCACGCCTTTCTCATGTGGAATACTACTGTGGGATTTTGCAGTACTCGATGGTGTCAGAAGAAAACAATCTGTGTCTGGGAAGACTGCAAGGACACATCAAGTGATTCAATGTCAGTTCCTGCTTCTAGTTCATTGTTCCTATGGTCACCGCTACCACCAACTCCACTACCACCCATACCAACCACACTGTCTCTTGCCCTGCTCCACTCAATTGTGTGTATTGCCTTTGCATGTCATATCATTACTGATGTTCCAAAATGTCCCACTTTGCCACCATGACTGACATTTTTTTTACACAGACTGCATACAGCTCAAGAATTGTCTGCACTGTCAATATAAAATGAATTTCACACTAAAGGTTTATCCTTTGTGCTTTGTACTACGGTGCCTGACACTACTTCTTGTACAGTCAAGGGATCTAGAGGAAACCCTATACTGCCATTTCCTCGTTCACATTAATCTTTCCCATTCATGGTCATCTTCTTACACTTATGTTTAGCATATGAATTTTTTTTCTGTACTTGCCTCTCATGCCCTACAGTGGCATCCTCTCTTGCCTCTGTCATCGAAACTAGTACAGACCTCATCACCACAAGATCCAGAAGATCTGGAAGTGCCATCATCATCAGGTGGAACATAGCCTGGGCTATCCCATTCACAGTCCCCACTATCTCCACCATCTTTATCAGCATTTGCTGCCTCAGCATCTAAGTTTATATTTGAGGAGGATGCCTCCTTGTCCTTGCATGCTGCTTCAAAAGCAGGAAGTATCCTGGCACATATAGCAAAACATTCCATATCTCTGTGATTAACTCCTGTCAGTTCTTTCTGAAACTCTATCATTTCATTGGCAACATGCTTTTTGGGTTCAAAAGGACATTTAGTGCCAGTCATGGTGATGTTATTGATATTATTGTTACTATGTTCTTCATTAGTGCTAGGATTATTGTCCACATCATTTTCAGTTGCACATGCAGCAGCACTGCTTTTCATTTTAGTAGACTTAGACTGGGAAATATAAGACACAGTAGACACAGCAGTGGCTTTTACTATGCCACAGAGAGACTTCACACACAGTGTAGCTATGACAGGGCTCAGGGCAACTAACAGGCTAACAGACAAAGAAATACAGCCTAAATGGCTTTCATTATTCTGCAGACACACAGAGTAGCTATTTGCACAGACAGGGCTCAGGACACCTTACAACAAATATGTGTGTGTGTGTGTGTGTGTGTGTGTGTGTGTGTGTGTGTGTGTGTGTGTTTCTGTGTGTACAGCCTAAATGGCTTTCAGTATACTGCAGAGATGGAGTAACTATTTGCCACAGACAGGGCTCAGGGCACCTAACAGATTGTGTGTTAATATACAGCCTAAATGGCTTTCCCATGTGTCTCAGGTCATGACATAAGCAGTCGGTAGAGCTGAGAGAGTCTGACTAGCACACCGGTGCTAAGGCACATTTTAAGTCACTAGAAGTACAGGAGTCAATTGTCTTTGTGGTGAGCAGAAGGGTGCTGAATGCCTGCTTTACACTAAAGAGGTGAGATGATGGCCCAGAGTGGAGCGGGAGGGATGTAAATGCTGCAGAGTGAGCAACATCTGAAATCTGAGTATGCTATGTGAAATAAAAATATGCTCAGCTCCACGTCTCTTTCCAACTCTTGCAAAAAAGCATTTTCACTGCAAATGCAGTTAATATCATTATAATAAAACTGAAGAAGCACTTCATTCTATTGGCCTTTGGATGAATTTCAGGTAGCAGTCAAAGCTGTTTGAAATGCATATTTATCGTATTAATATTTATTCGTATCTGTTCTATTTGAGTATACTGTTAATTATCTATTTTTCTTTATGATGTTTTTTTGTACAGTGTAAGCCCACTCTGGGAGCTTACTAGATAATTTATCTGGGAACTCTAGTTAGTTCAAAGGAAGTTCTGGTGCCTGTAGGTCTGGAGCTGGCATCCTGTCTGCAAGCAGGGGGGCCCTAGCCCAGCGGGTTTAAAAATGGAAGGTTTTTGTTGCCAAAGGGAGAGAGTCCTTGGGGAAGGGAATAGAAGAAGAGGCCTGAGTGTGTTCGATCATGGGTGCAGAAGTTCGGGGCTGGGGTGGATCATTTGCCACCGTGGCCCACCACCCTTGAAGATCAGCAGATAATGTGAGCAGTAGGTCATCTGTAAGCTTTTTGGGACCACTTGTGCCTTCTGGGGAGCCAGAGCCCGGGGAGAAAGTAAGTGGCCCACCTCATGACTCTCTGGCACCTTGGTGGGGTTGGCATGGGGGCCCCGCATCCAAATTTCTCATCCTCGAGTAAGAGCAAAGAAAGTTTCTTGCTAGGTTACTGGGGCAGCACGGTGGTGGCAGTCCGTGTTTCAGGAACTGCAGTGGTGGCAGCTTGTTTCTCTTTCTGGTGGCACTTCGGCCAGGATACGAGGAGCTGGGAAGCCTATTCAGCTGAAGAGTGGAGCACTGCACAGGTCTCCGGGGTTGCCAGGGATGAGCAGAAATTCCCTGGGATGCTTGGAGCAGCACAAGGCTTAGGATAGAGGGGACTTGGTAATTCCTGTGGGACTTTTTTTACTGTTCAAAGATCATCCATTTTGGGAGCTCTGGATCTGAACCACCAGTGATGAGAGTACCGCCCGCAGTTTCAGCTACTCTATTTATCTGTAACTGTCAATGCAGTTTGGCCTGCTTGCGTTCCATGAAGTGAATGTGAAAAGTAAGCTTTGAGCAGTACAGAAGTTTCAGGAGAAGGAAATCCGGTTTGTGGCCTTGCTTTTGGGTCTGCTCTGTTTGCTGCTGCCAGGATGTAGGAGCCTGTTTTGCCTTGAGGGAGCCCTACAGTATTAAAAGCTTCTTATAAGTAAAAGTTGCTGGAAATTGTCTTGGGCAAGTTGCCCTAATGGTTGCCCATCAAATGAATTGCACCCACCACTCCATGGAGTAAGTTAATCAAAGCTGATAAATTAAATTGTATTTTTTCTTCTTTTACCTTGGAGTGAACAATGCACTTAATCATTTTGCCGGTTATGTTTCTGCACTAATCAAGTTGCCCCAAGAGCTGCTGTATGCCCTTTGCTGCAAAATAAGGTTGGCAACCCTAGAAGACATCGCATCTGGACCCAGGTAATGAGTTGCATTATTTGCTGAGACAGTGTTTCTGTCTGTATAGTGCCTCTCTCTCCCCCTCAATTAACATCAGGCATATCCCTAGACATGGGGGTGGGGCTTACATAGGCATTGCGAGTGTTGGAGGGATGCCTCATTAAAATAAAATTCTACTAATACTAATGCAACTACCATCACCACCACCATACCCCATCCAAACAAATCCCCTGTAGACTCCAACAATTAAACAGCTTAACCTACTGTCAGGAATTTACAGTCATGGCAGTGTCTGCAGGGTTTGACCCAGTTTTGGCTGTTCTGCAGGCTGTTCACTCAGAGGGCTACACTCATGTGGGGCAGATGAACCAGGGCAACAGAGGGAACATGACCACCCCATTCGATGCACAGGAGGAGACTTCTGCAGAAAGCTAAGGGCAATGTTGTGGATGCTGTGCCTTCAAGGGTTGAGCAGGCTGGTTTGGTACATCAGAGCTGGCAGTGTGTTCAGTTGCAGGTGAGGAAGGCCACAGTGAGGCATAGCAGTTGGAGGTGAGCAGTTCTGTCAGGCCTTCCTCTTCCTCAGCAGCCTCTGCACTCTGGCTGTGACTTCTGGAGTGGGGAAGCACATAGTGAGAGCAACTCCCCCACAACAATCCCCCTCATGGTGACACAAACAGCTCACCTGAAGCAACAGTGCCCGACAGACCACAGCAGCATCCCCCACAGCACTGACAGGTACGAGCTGTGGGGTCTATGACCAGGCTATGATCTGCCTGTGCTTCATTGTCCATTTGCCATATTGCTTGTCCCTGCCATGCAGCACTGACATGCCACTCACAGAAGTCGCATGCTGCGCCCTGCCATGCTGCTCAGGAACTGTCCATAGCCAGCACTGCGCTGTGGCTGGTGGGGTGCGGGGGGCGCGCTTGGCGATTCACTCGCAGTGGTGTTTGAGGTGTGCAGCATTGCTGTGTGGCAGGTCATGGTGTTCTCCATCAGAATGTGCAGTGCCGGGCATCGTGGTTCTGTCCGTCGGACTGGTGCGCGCTGGGGTACTCTGCATCGGTTCAGTTGTGTTGCTGTGGGCGGTGTCAGAGCGGCTGTCATTGTTCATACATGGTGCTTCCTTTGGGGGAGTAGAGTCTGGCCAAAGTGCATTCCCTTCAGGCCCAGGCCCTGTTGCAGTTTTGTTGTTTAGCCTTTGGCAGAAGGAGCCTGGCATCATTGGAATATTTTGGTGGGAAGGTTCCTGAGACCGCAGGTTGACTTGTGGTGATGTCCATTGGTATTGAGAAGAAGGATCAGTTCATGGCCTGAGTGTGTGGCATGCAAGGCTGCATTGCTGAGGGTCAGGGTCTCTGAATAAGGTCTGTGGTAACTTTTGGTGTGCTGAATGTGAGCAGCACACCAATAGACACAGAAGAGCTGAATAGTGCAGAATGAGTCAGTCACTGAGGTAGTAAAGGGCCTGTCAGACTTCAGTGTTTGCTCATCAGTAGGAGACCAGGTCAAGGAAGAAGTCCAGAAAGACCATAATGTGATTTCATTGCCACTCAATGGATCCTAATTCATTTCCCTGTGTAATATATCCTCCTTCACCTGCAAGCATGGGAATCCGTTCAAAATGGGTCTCATTTATTTTCACCTCTTTTTGGCACTGGAACTACTGAGTGGTGTGTCCACTTAATATTGAATCATGGATCCCCTCACAGCCCCAGGAGAGCAGGTAAGGTACAACACAGGAAGGTGATGGTGTCTTTGAGCTCCACCTGCTCTGGGAAGCTGATGGCATGCAAGTTGTTTCTCTCACCCTGGTTTTCAAGGTCATCAACCTTTTCTTGAACTGCAAGGATTTTATTTTCTTGTTCTCAAAGCTAGGCATAAAAGTCTTGGCAGGATCCCTCTGTGTGAAGACTAGGTTTGCTGGCAAAGGCACCTAGCTTCACCTGAGCTCTTTTCTTCTAGGTGTGCTTGTAAGGACAGAGCAAGGAATAACATTATCAGAGCAAGGAAAAAGATTAAGGCTTCTTTTGGCTAGGCAGATTTACTGTGTGTTACTATTTTCTTTTGTGCTCACAGGGGTTGTTACTGTTTTTTGCTTACATTTTACTGCGTACTCTTCTCTGATTCAAATTGCTGTTGCAGGGTATACTTTCTGCTGCATTATTACAGGGAGTGCCTACAGGTTTGTTACTGCTTTGTACTTACAGATTACTGCTGTAATCTTCTCTGATTCAGACTGTTTTTTGCAAGGTATATCTTCTGTTACTGCTTTATTTTTCTCTGTAGCAAAGTGTTTTCTGCATGGTATATATTCTGTGAAATTGTTACAGGTGGTTCTTACATGTTTTACAGTTTTATTTATCATTAGGCTAAGGTTTCAGGGCTACTGTATTTGTTGTTTGTTGATTGTTTCTGCTCTTACCTACTTGTTTCTTTCATCCATGGTTCTTCTTTTTCGGCAGATGAAGGGCAGAGCCACCCACCCCCATCCCCAACCACCCCATGCTACACTCCTTTTATAGAGTAGCACAGTCATGACATTTCCTGTAGCGAAGCAGGAAGGGGAGCATCAGAGGGGTAGCCACACAGTGACCTCACCTTCAGGGGTTATACAAAAACAAACAAACAAAATAAAAATTCAAATTTTTGCTTTCATTTTCCTCCTTCTAATTACTCTGATCAGGTTATAAACTCGGCAGCTCAGCTGGAATGGATTTTATTAACTGCAGGTACTGTGGGACTCTTTTTAAAAGGGCAGTTATATAGGATTTAGGATGCTGTCCTAAATGCTGAACCATTGGAGATCTCAGGGCTCAGCTTCAGGCAGCATGGGCAAAGATTGCACGCCTCAAATTACATATTCAGGAGGAAATATAAGAACCACCCGTCATTTCCCCAACATCCAATTGAAGAACCTCGACCACAGAGGGTAGTTGATCCGGGAGGTTGGCAGGTGGTTAGGAGGGGCAAATCAGGTGTTCCATCACCCAATGCTGTCCAACGTATCACCTCCACAAACCGTATCTGCCTCTATCTCCGAATTCAAACAAAGGGATAGAGGACACTACTTAGCAAGACAATGTAGCACAGGAGCTAGCACAACAAAATTCACCCAAAAGAGGGACCAAAACAAAAAAAGTAAAAAGGAAATCCAGAACACTTCTGATCATAGGAGACTCCATGATTCGGGGATTTGATACCTACCTCCAGCAGGGGGTCATGGTCAGATGTATCCCAGGTACATCAGCGTGGAGAGACACTGACCACATTGCTAAAATTGTTTCGGAAGCAGGAGAAAAAAATCTATTTCCTGGTACACATAGGGACTAATGATCTTGCCAGCCGGTCAGTTGTGGAGACCAAGGAACACCTGTCCAGGCTGGGAGACAAACTGTCATCCATTTCATCTGGCATCTCCTTCTCTGAGATCCTGCCAGTCTGGGAGAGAGGGAAAGATGAAAGAAAGGTCAGATAAGGGGAGATAGGGGAGCTAAACATGTGCCTCAAGGGCTGGTGCCAAGAAAAAGGACACAAATTTGTAGGTAACTGGCAACAGTTTTGGGAGTGAAATTCTTTAAATGTGATGGACTGTGTCTGACTAAGGAGGGAGTCAGTACATTGGGGCAGAAGTTTGATGTCTTTGTAGAATATTTAAACTAGCAAATGGGGAGAGGAGTGCAGCACCCGATACATCGAATGGGAAGAACACCCTTCCCCACTCAGCTAGCGATCAAACAGGAGTTCAGCATGTTTGTAGTTCATTTGCATTACCAGGTAAGGAAAATGGTCTGGCTCCCCATACGACGTGCAGGGGAAACGCCGGACCTCACCCAACAACTAGCACACCTAAATCTGGCCAATGGAAAATCATGTACACAAATGCCCACAGGCTGGGAAACAAGATCCCAGACCTGCAGGCAACAATGAGAGAGGCTAAACTGGACATAGTAGCCATTAACGAGACATGGTTCACCAGTAACCACACTTGGGAAACTTCAGTACCCAGCTATGTACTGTTCAGAAGAGACTGAGGTGCAAAAAAGGGGGTGGGGGGAGTGGCCCTTTATGTCAATGAAAATATCAAAGCTACAGAAATTCAGAATACACATAAGGAGCCAACAGAACTGTGAGTCACCCTGGAAATGGGAAATGGGACAGCCATACAAACTGGGGTATTTTACAGGCCTCCAGACCAGGGAGAGGGCATAGACATATTACTGTTGGAAGATACACAAAACATGACAGCTAAAGGGGATGTTCTGATAATGGGAGATTTCAACATGCCAGACACAGATTGATCCATACCAGCAGGAACATCTGCCAGAACTAGAGACATTGTGGCTTCCCTGCAGGGGAAGGGCCTCAAACAACTGGTACAACAATGCACAAGAGACAGGGCTATCTTAAATCTAGTACTGACCAACAGGGAAAGGATCACAGATCTCCAGGTAGAAGGTTACCTGGGGGCCAGTGACCATCACATGGTATGGTTCAGTTTGCCCATTAGAACTAAATTATCCCATTCCAAGGCAAAAATATGGGACTTCAGAGGAGCTCGCTTTGATAAGATGGCCAGCAGAGTTAAGCTAGCCTTGCCAAGAAGAAATACAGGTGAGGGGGTACAGGCAAAGTGGGCAACATTAAGGAGGCAATACTTGAAGCAATATCCCTTTGTGTTAGGGAGAAAAGCAAGAGCAAAAGAAGGAGGAAACCACACTGGTTCTCAAAAACAGTAGCAGAAAAGGTCAGAGTCAAAAGGCTGGCCTTCAGGAAATATAAGTGAACACAGCGGGACAAAGATAGGGAGGCATACCAAACTTCCCTAAAGGAAGCAGGAAAGGCAGTAAGGCAGACAAAGGCCCAAACCGAGGAAACACTAGCATGAACAGTAAAAGAAGGGGACAAGACTTTCTATAGATACATTAGTGAAAGGAGAAAGTCCAGAGGGGGTATTGCTAAGATCAAAGGGGACAAGGTGGAGTGGGGGGAGGAGGATCAAGGAAAAACATCTATCCTAAATAGATACTTCTGCTCAGTATTTACTGAGGAGAACGTAGGGTGGGGCCCACAGCTGAGCACCTTGGACACAGGAGGGAGGGAGGTGCGCACAAGTCCCTTCACAAAAGAAAGGGTCCTACAAGAGCTCGCTAGGCTCAGAGTGGACAAGGCAATAGGGTCTGATGGCATACATCCCAGGGTACTAAAGGAGCTAAGGGTGGAACTAGCAGAGCCATTATCAGAACTGTTTAGCGAGTCTCTGAGCACATGAGAGGTCCCAGAAGACTGCAGAAGGGCTCATGTGATCCCGCTCCACAAGAGTGGTAGCAGGGAGGAGGCAGGGAACTACAGACCAGTCAGTCTTACCTCAGTAGTGGGCAAGATTATGGAGGCACTCCTTAAGGAAAGGGTAGTGCAACACCTGGAATCCATAGGAGCACAGGATCCAAGACAACATGGGTTTATAACAGGAAGGTCCTGTCAAACTAATCTCATTGATTTCTTTGACTGGGTAACCAGAGTGGTGGACCAAAGGAGAGCAGCTGATGTCACATACCTTGACTTCAGCAAAGCTTTCAATACTGTTCCACATAGAAAATTAATTAATAAGCTGGGTAGGCTTGGGGTGGGTCAGAAGTTGGTCAACTGGGTGGCAAACTGGTTGGCGGGCAGAAAACAGAGAGTGGTGGTAACTGGTGCACAGTCAGAAGAGATGCTAGTCACAAGTGGGATACCTCAGGGATCAGTACTGGGGTCAGTCCTCTTCAATATCTTCATCAGTGACATTGCAGATGGTTTGTCTGTTTGCAGATGACACCAAGATCTGCAACAGAGCAGTTGATCCAGATGGGGTGGGGAGAATAAGAAGAGATCTGGATAAACTGGTAAAATGGTCAGAACAGTGGCACCTGGGGTTTAATGCAAAGAAGTGCAAGATCATGCACATAGGGAAGAGAAACCCTGAAGCCACCTATAGATTGGGAGGGGAGTTGCTGGCAGTCACAAGTGAAGAAGAAAGAGACTTGGGCATCATCATCATCACAGATGATCTGAAATCATCCAAGCAGACCACTAAATCTGTAGGTAAGGCTAGAGGGATGTTGGAGTGTATTAGTAGGGCTATCACATGTCATAAGAGGGAGGTAATAATCCCTCTTTACAAGACACTGGTTAGGCCCCATATGGAGTACTGTGTGCAGTACTGGAGGTCACACCTGCACAAGGACATTAACAAAATGGAGGCAGTCTAGAGAAGGGCAATCAAAATGGTGCAGGGACTGCATCAGAAAACATATGAGGACAGATTAACGGAGCTCAATATGTATACCCTAGAGCAAAGGAGGTAGAGGTGATATCATCAAAACATTCAAGCATCTTAAGGGCATTAACAAGGTGGAAGAGTCTAACATGTTTCAATATAAGAAAAATAGCGGGACAAGATGACACAGCATGAGATTAGAGGGAGGCTGATTAAGGGGTAATGTGAGGAAGTTCTTTTTCACAGAAAGGGTGGTGGATGCATGGAACGGCCTACATCAGGAAGTGGTGGATATGAATACAGTGCAGGGCTTCAAACAGGCATGGGATAGGCATAAGAGAGCAATACAGATGAGTATGAATAGATAGGCCATTGACAGAGTAGCGGTCTATGGCACATTCATAAGTAGAAACAAGCATTTGTCAATGCCGAATGTTGTCTCGCTGGTATTGGCATTGGTAGTGCAGGAGTTAGAGATGCATAATAGGAATGGCAGAGAAGTATTGAACTGATGCCAACCCCACCCTGCAGAGAGTGACAGGCGTTGGGGTGTGCCTTTGGGTCGTCAGGCATAACGACCATGCCATTTTACCTCACACTACCCTGTAGACACTGACAAGTGTGCTGGTGTGCTCTGGGGTCTTTGGGCCTTATACTTACCCCATTCCATAAGGAAATATGTTGAGATGGGTGGAGTATAGGAGAATGGGGTAAACTTTGGGGCCAAACACTCCAAGACACACCTCGATGCCTGTCACTGGTTGCAGGGTGGGGGAGGGGGCAGAATGGAAGGAGCATTACAGCCAATTATCCCAAGTCACACCCCTGATGCCTGTCAATCTCTACAGGGTGGGGTGTTACAGTTGGAAACCCTAGTGCCGTAGGCGTTTGTTGGTATTTTCACTCCAAATTTTCAACATGGGCTTTTTGTGACCCCACCTCATGAAGACCGGCACTATCAGTTTGTTAGCCAATAGGTGATTTTGCTCAGCGACTGTGCCATTTGACGCCACAGGTATGAAAACACAGTTTGGGCAGGATGTGAAAAATGACAGCTGCACTGTTCATGAGGAGGTGTAAAAAAAATGGCATTGTTGAAAATCTGGAGTGAAAATATGGAAAATTGGTGACATCACGAGTGTGCGTAGAAACTGCGCAATGCACAGCCATAATCCAATTATTTGGGGGATTTGTTTAACCACGGTTTCAACATAGGCATTTTTGGAATTCTGGTCATGAACAGTGCACTGTGATTTTGTTAATCTGGCCCGAACATTGATTTTCTACTGCAACCGCGTCATTGTGTGACACGTGCGAAAACACATTTCAGGCAGGATGTGAAACATGACAGCTGTATTGTACATAAGGAGGTGTACAAAAATGACAGTGGTAAAAATCTGGAGTGAAAATATGAAAAATTGGTGATGTCACGAGCGTGTATAGAAACTGCGCAATGCACGCCCATAATGTAATTATTTTGGGTATTTTTTTACCAAATTTTCAACATAGGCATTTTAGGACCTCCACTCATGAATAGTGTCACTCTGATTTTGTTAATGTGTCCTGAACATTGATTTCGCACAGCGACCGCGCCATTGTGAGCCACATGCGCAAAAGCACATTTCAGGCAGGATGTGAATAATGGCAGCTGTAATGTTCATAAGGAGGTGTGGAAAATTGCTAATGTTGAAAATCTGGAGTGAAAATATTACAAATTCACAAAGTTACGAGTGTGGGTGGAAACTGCACAACGCACGCTCATAAAACAGTAATTTTTTGGAATTTTTCCACCAAATTTGCAACATAGGCTTTTTGAGAGCTCACCCCATGAACAGAGGCACTGTCGTTTCGTTAATCAGTCCCAAAAGGCGACTCTGCACAGTGACCGCAAAATCACCTTTCAGGGCAGAATAATGTCATTACAGTGACTGAATTCATGAGACGGGGTCCCAATAACCCCATGTTGAAAATTTGGTGCCAAAATTCCCCAAAATGCCCGAGATATGCACCAAAGTTGAAAAAACCCTATTTATGCCATCATACAGCTTACCTGCATTTCTTCAGCTCGCAATCGGCTTTGAAGAGTGCAGACATATTTCTAGTCCACCGAAGATCATTGCGCTGGCACCGGAGGTAAGTATGGGGTGAGGGGGTGTGTGTGTGTGTGGGGGGGGTAGAGTACGCAGAGGGTGGGAGCTGGTTTGGGAAGGGGCACTGGAACACTTCAAGGGACCGTTTTCTCGTTTTACAGGGAAAAAAAAGGGACAATTCAGATCGGTTTTCTTTGCTCACAGGAGTGCTCAGTACACTGGGTTGGGCTTCCAGTGTACCACCTGCATTTGTGGGGAGGGGGACCAAAGCTGATGGGGATTGGGACCCCCGTAGGCACAGATGCCAAGGGGGATTGGGCACCCCCTCGGCACACAATGGAAAGAGGAGGGGGCATATGCTAATGGGGTGGGCTCCCCCGTTGGCAAATGAAGTGGGTTGGGGCATGCCAACAGGGGGATTGGGCATCCTTGAAGTCAGCATTGTGCACGGTGGCAGTCAGTGCCTCTGTCTTTATTGAAAAACTTCACCAGTAAAGGCACGTCAGGAGGCATGTTATTGTGCCGCTACATGATGAGCTTGCCTCTCATTGCAGTGGCACTTTTGTTAGATGTGGTGACCGCTTTACATATTGCTGGTGTCAGCGCCTGCATTCTGGCTTATTGGGGAATGAGAAACGCACCTACTGATGCATACCCTGCATTCACCCACAGTGACTGCACATCCAAATCTGCTACTACTGCAAGATGTTGGCTGGTGCTCAAGCGCGAGCCAACATAAAAATGAGCAGACTGGATGGGCCTTGTGGTCCTTATCTGCTGTCAACGTCTATGTTTCTATGGTCAGCTTACTGTCCACCTGAGTGATAGCTTGAGAATTTTGAATAGTCACTGATTTCATCTCCTTAATTTCTAGGAGAAGCTGGCTGAAGATTGCCTCCACCCTGTCAATGGGAAGTGCGATCACCATGTTGCTGTCAGAGCTAGGTAGGAAGAAGGCCATAAGCAAGGAGAGTTTCTCTTGAACAGAGCATCACAGTTGAAGTCAGGCACTTAAAATAATAACATCACAGTGTTGTTGGTATCATGGGGAGTCCAATGGTAGTACTCAGCCCAGTTTATGCAGTGGTAATCGGTGGATGTTGAGGATTAGGGCTTGATAGTGGAACCAAGGAGTTAAGTAGCCATATTCGACGAGGTCCGGCCAACCCCCTGATGCAAGGGGTCTTTGAATGATATGGCCACTGTACTCTTTTCTTAGAGTACAGCTGCATGCAGAGCTCATTTTCATGTTTTTTTTTCATACTAGTACACACCAAGGCCTGTATTTTCAGAGTTGTGACAATGCACCAGCAAGTTGTGTCTCTTCTGCATCATAAATCACAGCTGTGTCTGCATCAGAAGAGTGCGCTACTATATGCTGCACCCATGCTTGTGTCCAGATCATGATGCAAAAGTGATGCAGATGACACAACTATGAACAGCCTGCATTTATGCTGCAAATATGCTGCAATTATGACACAAGTGTAAGTGTCCGTTTGGACGCAGCTGTGGTGGAATTATATGTCACATCTGCACAATGCATATCTGCATGTCTTGACACAACTGCACCATTTTCGAGCACTCTTGAAAATACCACCCCAGGTCCCTCTATACAGAACCCTGTCTCACCCATTACCTGCTGATGTTACTGCTCCACCTGGGTGACCTAACGATAATGCCTGTCACTAGGGTGGACTTACTCCTACTCCACAGGTTTCTAGTGAAAGAAGGGCTGCCTGCCTTACCCACATCCCAGCTCCTCCGTTTGTGAGCCATACAAACTCTGTAGCCTTTCATGCTTGTTGGGGACTTACTATGACCTTCATGTGTGTGGCTTGATGAGTTCCTTCCTGATGCTACTGTAACCTCTGGAGAAAGCACCTCCACATTAGAAGCAGGGGCTGGCACTGTAATGTCCTGATGGCATGGGGTGAGTGGGTTCTTCATTGACCAGGTGCTGCTTTCTGTTCTTCTTGTCCTTCCTCCTCCACCCCTTCCTGCTGCTCAGGAGTCATGTCTACAGGCATCATTCTGCATCATTTGCAGTCCCCTGCTTGCCATCACAAGGGCTCTGTTATATGCTCCTTAGGGCACCTCATCAGCTGTCAGAAGAGGGTATAGTGGTTCCTTCCTAACCCAGAGTACAATACACATTGCATGAACCTGTCATGCCAGTGAGTTGGTGTTGGATATTTTTTTGGCAATGCATTGTTATCTCACATTGGGAGAGATTACATGTAGTGTGTGTGTGTGTGTGTGTGTGTGTGAGACACTGCCCTACACTACATTATGTTACATGCTAGGGGTTTACATGAAGTTGATACTTGTCACAAAAAGAACAAGCAGAGTTTATGCAAGAACACTAAAATCTAGTTTTGTGTCTCACTTTTTACATTCATATTGATATTGGATTTCAAATGGAAACAATTTTGGTTATTATTTTCTTCACTTTTTTAGACTATAACACATTACAGTTGTCAGCGAATGTCAACTACTGTACCTAAAAATGGGTGTTTGTTGTTTTTCTACACGTTGCTGAAATTCAGTTATAACTGGAATCACTATGTATGTAAAGACAAATAAAGTATACTTTGAAAACACAGTGAATGTGATTCTGTTTGTAAACTTGTATCAGTATGAACAAGCAAAAGTGAGAAATGATGCCAGTTTTTAAAGCTTACCTGAAATACCTGGCAACAATTTTGTGACACATGTGAGCAACTTATAAAGTCTGTAGTGTTGCATAGCATGGTGTCAAGTACACGTAAACTGTCTCATTGCATTGTTTTGCAGCACTTAGCCAGCAGGAGCAATTGCCCAAAAAGATCCCCTAAACCATGACTAGAACATCACACAACAATCTCTGGGTACAAAAAGGCTGCAGCTTTACCCAGATTTAATAAAGACAATATTACAAGCAAAAAGAAATATATAAATACAGTATAGCAAAAAAAAAAAAAAAATTAAACAAGGACGCCTGAGGCAGAAAAATGATACATTCCCCTTGGCTTGACACTTAGCCTTCCAAACCAGCTCAGGGCTGTGTCTCACCTCCAGATAGTTCCTCCCTCTGTCAGATTTCAGGAACCTCCAGAATCATTCAGGTAGAAGCATGCCCACCCTGGGTCACACTCACTGACTACTGCTCCTGGCCACCCTGCTTTCTGGTGCACACTCTATGTGACCACCCCCTTTACTGTAATGTGCACTCCCCTTGGTCACTACTCCAGCTTGGCTGTCACCTAACCCCAGCTAAAGCCAATTTGTCATCTAGAAGATGTCCTTTAGGTGGGTCTTACATGAATTTTCTGCCTTCCATAATGAGTATTCATAATCAGCAGCTGTGACAATGAGAAAGAACTAGTGTCCCTGCTATGGTCTGGATGAAACAATGGGAGAGTGGTGGAAAAAATTCCACAGGTGTTCTGGTACAAAGATGGTGAAAACTCTTTTGATCAGCTTTTTGTATGGGCAGAGGCCCCTCACTTTGGCAGATGCCCAGGCCTGTTCTTCTAGGCCCTTCAATGAATGATTTCACCAGCCTGGGACTGCCTTCTGGCCATAAGCTTCTTTGGTTAGGGTACAGTGTGCAATGCTACCCCCTCCCTGGTGAGAGACTCGTGGGGGCGGGGCGTCATTGCCCAAATGGATCCCCTAAACCATGAATAAAATAGCACATACCATCTCCAGTACAAAAATGCCATAGCTTTATTCAGGTTTAATAAAGACAATATTACAAGCAATAAAAATATATACATATACAGTAACAAAAAATTAAATACAGATTAAACAAGGACCCCTGGGGCAGCAAATTCATGCATTCACCTTAGCTTGACCCTTAGTATCCCTACTATGAGTACAGAGGAACTCTGGCCCACTAGGTCAGACAAAGCTGCCCAGGACCATACCTCTCAACTGTACCACATTACGAGGAATGTTCCTCATTTTACTTCACTAAAGCTCCCTGTTCCACATTGTGAGGACTTGTTCCACATTCAAAGTCAACATTTTAAAGCAAAAATCCATAGTAAATGATGCAAAAAATATATTATTCAATTAATAACAGACTTTCTGAACATAAATACAACATGTTAACAGTGTTTTGAGCTTCTTAGGTAAAGATTTGATTAAATGTTCCACATTTGCCCATTTGTTCCACATTTGACAGGCAATGTTCCACATTTGGGGGACAAACGTTTGCGAGATATGACCAGGATCATTTCTCTCCTCTGGATAGTCCCCCAAGATTTCAGGAACCTCCAGAAACTTTCACCAATGAATATGCCCACCCAGGACCATACTCACTGACTACCGGTCCTGGCCACCCTACGTTCCAGTGCACACTTCATGTGACTGCTCCCTTTACTGTAATGCGTACTCATCAATGGTCATCCCTCTGGCCTGACTGTCACCTGACCCCAGCTGACTCCAATTTGTCATCCAGAAGGCCTTGCTAAGGTGGATCTTACATGAATTTTCTGCCCTCCAGAATGAGTACTGCCGTGGAACAGCCTTCCAGAAGAAGTGGTGGGAGCAAAAACAATGCGGGGGTTCAAGACTGCACGGGATAGACATAAGGGTACCCTAGAGATGTGCAGAGTAGGAGAGTCGCAGATCAAATAAGATTTTGGGCTACAGCAGTGAGTAGGAAAATGGGCAGACTAAGTGGACTGAATGGTCCTTATCTGCCGACAGATTCTGTGTTTATATGTTTCTAGTATTCATAATCAAGAATTGTGACAATGAGCAAAAATCCATGCCCCAGCCATGACCTGGATGAAACAGTGGGAGGATGGGTGATAAAAATTTCGCTGGTGTCCTGGTTCAAAGATGGCGAAAACCTACCAAGACCAGCTTTTTGTAGGGATGCAGGCATCTCTGTTTGGAAGTTGCCCAAGCTGTGCCTTCCAGGCCCTTCAGTGAATGATTGGGCCAGTCTGGGACTGCCTTCTGGACATATCTCAGGGTAGGACAAATCAGTTTGGAGCTGCTGCTCAGTTTGGCCACTAACTTTCAAAATCTGCAGCCAAATCAATATTTGTTGTGGCTATCCTTTTTAAGGTCTCAAAAAATCAGTATCCTGTGAACATGGTGACTGTGATTGAGCCACTTCAAAAAAGGGTGACTCAGTCTTGGTGCCTGTGTTCTGGGCTACCTGGCAGGGTAGCAACAGGATCTGGGGGTGGGTGGGTAGCAACAGGATGCCTGTATATATATATATATATATATATATATATACACACACACACACACACACACATATATATATATGCATAGGAGGCCCACTGCAATGACGGAAGGACAGAGGGTATGTGGGAGATAGTGTGGTGGTCAGCTACCGAGGCTGGCCGTGTGGCTGCTGGGTAGGGTGGCAGGCTGGGGTTGTGAGGGTGTCAGGTTCAGTTCTGGGGCAAGCCAGCCTTTGCTCAGGACTTTATTTTTCATAAGTTTTACTTCCCGACATGCACACCCTGAAGTTGAGAATCTTTAAGTGAGGGGCCCTCTGCATGTCATGTACTCCTGTTGCTGGTTTTGATGTCGCCGCAAGTGTACATCACCATTGTTTATTTTCGTCGATGTACACTCTCCCAAATGGCGATCGCCATTTGGCAATCACCTTTATGATGCAGAACCAAAAAAAATCTCTTTGTGGCAGGCAGCCAGTTGGCCAGTAACTTTCAAAATCTAGTAGCGAGACCATTTTTGCCACCTAGCTACCCAATTTGTTCCATCCTGCCATACATCCTCTTGGTTATGGGATCATGTACAAAGCACCCCTCCCACCTCCATTGAGAGGCTGCAGAAGCCATTATCCACATGGATCCCCTAAACCATGAATAAAAGACCACACACCCATCTCTGGGTACAAAAAGTCTGTAGCTTTACCCAGACTTAATAAATGCAATATGACAAGCAATAAAGATATACACATAGATACATAGACAGTGTCGGCAGATAAGGGCCTATGGCCCACCCAGTCTGCCCATTTGAGCTTGTAAGTTCAGTTTATGTTTTCCTAGAAGTCTGTTGCCCCTTACCCCTGACCTCCAGAATTCCTTTATGTCTATCCCATGCATTCTTAAATCCCGTGATTGTTTCAGCCCCCACCACTTCCTCTGGCAGGGTGTCCCACTTGTCCACCACCCGTTCTGTGAAGAAATTCTTCCTCATGTTTCCTCTGAATCGTCCTCCTCCAACTTCATCCCATGCCTCTAGTCCTGGTACATCTTTTCGCTTAAAAATAGTGTATTCCTGCACCCTGTTCCTCCCTGTGAGATACTTGTATGTCTCTATCATATCCTCTCTCCTTCCTCTCCTCCAGGAGTACATGTTCAGTTCCTTCAACCTGTCTTCATAGGACTTGTGATGCAATCCATGCACCATCTTTGTTGCCCTCCTCTGAACCTTCTCTACCCTGTCTATGTCCTACGTGGGTATGGTCTCCAGAACTGTACACTGTACTCAGGTGGGGCCTCACTAGTGTCTTGTATAGCAGAATTATGACCTCCCTTTTCCTGCTGGTGATGCCCCTGCCTAAACATCCCAGCATCCTATTTGCTTTACCTGCTGCCTTGTCACACTGTTTCCCTATCTTGAGGTCATCAGAGATGATAACCCCAAGATCCCTTTCCTGTTTGGTGCATGCTATATCCTCATCCCACAACAGATATATTGTGCCAGGATTTTTGTGCCCCATATGCATTATCTTGCACTTCTTTGCATTGAATTTCAACTGCCAAACCCCTGACCATTCTTCAAGTTTCTGCAGGTCCCTTCTCATTCTGTCTACACCCTCTGGTGTGTCTACTCTGTTACAGAGCTTTGTGTCATCAGCGAACAGTGAAATTCTGCCTTCTAGGTCCTGTGCAATGTCACTGATGAAGATGTTGAATAGGACCGTCCCAGCACTGATCCCTGTGGTACCCACTGGTCACTCTTCCCTCTGTGGAGTGACAGCCATTTACCACCACCCTCTGTGTCCTGCCACCCAGCCAGTTACCTACCCACCACACTGCTGTCCTGCCCACACCCATATTCCCCAGTTTGTGTAGTCTTCTATGTGGCACAGTGTCAAAGGCCTTGCTGAAGTCCAGATAGGCCATGTCCACTGCCCTCCTGGATCCACCTCCTAGTCACCCAGTCAAAAATTCAACGAGGTATGTCTGACATGACCTCCCCTGGTGAAACCATGCTGCTTTGGGTCCTGTAGTCCATTGACAACCAGATGTTCCACCAATCTCTCCTTCAGTAGTGCTTCCATGATCTTCCCACTACCGAGGTGAGGCTGACTGGTCTGTAGTTCCCTGCTTCCTCTTTGTTCCCACTTTTGTATAAGGGGACTACATCTGCTGTCCTCCAGTCTTTGGGTACCTCCCTGTTTCCAGTGATTGGCTAAACAGGATAGCCAGAGGTTCAGCCACCACCTCTCTTAGTTCTTTAAGGACCCTGGGGTGCACCCCATCTGGCCCCATTGCTTTATCAGCTCTTGTACTTCCAGTTCCTTAGGACCCTTCCTCGTGTAAAGGGACTTGTGTCCATTTCTGCACCATTCTCACCTCTTGTACTCCTTCAGACCCATTACCCTCCTCTTCCTCAGTAAAGACTGAGCAGAAATACCTGTTCAATATGTCAGCTTTACTGTTGTCATCCTCCACCAGCCCCCATCCTCCCTTCAGTCTCACTATCCCTCCTTTGTCTTTCTTTTTCACTTATGTACCTGTAAAAGGTTTTGTCCTGCTACCCACTGATTTTGCAATGTGTTCTGTCTGAGCTTTGGCTTCCTTACTGACCTCCCTGCCTCCCTTTGCTTCTCCTGGTACTTCTCCCTATCCCTTCTGCCTGTGTCTTTTGTATTGCCTGAATGCAATCTTTTTGGCTTTCACTTTCTTTGCTACCTCTTTGGAAAACCATAATGGTCTCCTCTTCCTTTTCCTCTTGCTAACCTGCTTAATGCATAATTCTGTTGTTCTTGTAATCCCCATTTTAAATACTGTCCACTGTTCCTCAACCCCTGATTCCTGTCCCATTCCCCTTAATGCCTCTTTCAAGTATCTCCCCATTTTCCCAAAGTCTGCCCTCCTAAAATCCAGGATACATGTTTTTGTGTGGTTTGGTTCTGCTCTTTCTGTGATTTCAAACCACAATGACTGGTGGTCACTGTTCCCCAGGTGCTCCCCCACTGTTACCCCATCACACTGTCCCTGTTTGTGAGCACAAGGTCCAGTATTGGCTTCTGCCGAGTTGGTTCCATGACCAGTTGCTTGAGGAAGGCACCCTGAAGGGAGTCCAGGATAAATCTGCTCCTAGTTGATGCTGCTGCTGGGATGCTTCAGTCCACGTCTGGAATATTGAAGTCTCCAACCAGTACTACCTCACCCTTGTCTGCCATCCCTTGGATGGCTAGCATCAGCTCCCTATCTGTTTCTTCCTCCTGGGCTGGTGGTCTATAGACCATACCTGTGCGGATGGCTATCCCCATTTTCCTTTCCAGCTTAACCCACAGTATCTCTCCCCATTTTGTTCCTCCTGGATCTCTGTGGCCCTTATGTCATTTTCACATACAGTGCCCTCCTCCTCCCTTCCTGCCTGCTCTGTCTCTTCTAGATATGTTGTAGCCAGGTATGGCCATCTCCCAGTCGTGGTTATCATTACACCAGGTTTCAGTGATGGCCACAATGTCCAGGTCTGACTGCACCATGACAGCCTCCAGATCTTCCATCTTGTTGCTAAGGCTCCTGGCATTTGCACACATGGCTTTCCATGATTTGACCTCCCTAGACTGTTTCGCTGTTCTACTCCAGCCCCTTCCTTGGTTGTCCTTTATCCCTGGTTCTCCTTGCTGTCTGCCCTTCTGCAGAATTTTGCTCCTTTTCTGCCTATCCACCTCTTGGGCACTAATCTCCATCTTTTGCACACTGCTTTGAAGAGATAGCCACTCCTCTGGTTCACTGGTTCCACTGCTAGCTGTAGGGGGTGAGCAGTACACATACTGTATATACATATAGTATGGAAAAAAAATATTAAACAAAGGCCCCTGGAGCACAAAACATCATGCATTCACCTTGACTTGACCTTTAGCCATCCATACTATGCATACGGAGGAACTTTGGCCTATAAGGTTGGACAAAGCCACCCAGGATCGTGTCTCACCTCTAAATAGTGTATCCCCTGACAGATTTCAGGAACCTCTAGAAACCTTCACCAAGGAGTATGCCCACCCAGGGCCACACTACCTGACTACCAGTCTTGGACGGCATGTGTTCTGGTGCACACCTCATGTGACTGCCCCTTTTACTGTAATGCGTACTTGCCCATGGTCACCCCTCCAGCTTGGCTGTCACCTAACCCTGGCTAAATCCAATTTGTCATCTGGAAGGCATCCTTTAGGTGGGTCTTACCTGAATTTACCACCCTCCATAATGAGTATACATAATCAGCAGTTGTGTCAATGAACAAAACCCCATGTACCAGCTACTGCCTTGATGAAACAATGGGAGGATGGTGGGAACATTTCCACAGGTGTCCTGGTCCCAAGATGATGAATACCTCTCTAGAGTAGCTTTTTGTAGGAGCACAAGCCTCTCCCTTTAGAAGCTGCCCAGGCCGTGCCTTCCAGGCCCTTCAGTAAATGTTTGGGCCAGTTTCAGACTGCCTTCTGTCCATATGTCTTCTGGGTAAGGGGAATGTGTGCAAAGCTACCCCTACCCCCCGGTGAGAGGTTGGATGGAATCATTGTCTAAGCAGATCCCCTAAACCATAATAAATCACCACACACCAGTCTCTGGGTACAACATTTTATTTATTTATTTATTTATTTATTTATTTATTTATTTATTTATCAAGTCTAGGATTACAAATACCTTTGAGCCATGGCTCTTTTACAAAGGTTCCACGTCAGAGAAATACAAATTATGGGGAACATCAAGACAGGCATTACAACAATGTGGACATTGCAAACAGAGTACAGATTAATACAGTTCAAGGGTAGCATTGTAACAAGGCAGCCAGCGGCATTTGTCAGAGAAAACAGACAACAGATAAAAGTGCCAGAGTCATAGGGAGAGGGAAAAGGGTGGGGGGATAAAAGATGTAGGAAGGGTGGCAAGAGGGTGAAAAGTGCAGCATTGGTATACCAAGATGTGAGAGTAGAATCCAGTGAGGAGGGGAGGAGGGGGGGGACAACTAGAGCAGAAAGGGAAGTGGAGAAATAAGGTTAAGTTGGGCAGTCACAGGAGCTGTTGGTAGTGAGATAGTCCCAGAGCCTAGTTTTAAACATAGCAATAGTTGGAGCAGAGGAGATGGTTGGGCTGAGGCCATTGAACCAGAGTGGTGCTCGATAAGCAAAAGAGCGTTGTCCCTGTGAAGTGTGACAGTGGGGGACTTTCAGTAGTTGTAGCGTGGATCTCCTAAGGCACCCTTTGTTAATTCGGTGTTGTAACAGAGTTGAGACCCCAGAAGGTGCAAGGCCAAGGTAGATTTTTTGACCATGGAGCAGGTGAGAAACTTTATACGGTTTGATAGTTGGAGCCAGCGGTCTGGTGTACAGGTCACATGTGTGGGTGAGACGGTGAGCACCAGTGATGACACGACAGTACTTTATTTAAGCGCCAGGAGGCGTCTAAGGGTTGTGGTTGTGGCTGAGCCATAAATGATGAGACCATAGTCTATACAGAGATCACAGAGCTCAGGACTGCAACCTTCAAAGCTTCTGGGCGTGAGGTGTGGTCTGTGTTTGTAGAGGAGACCAAGCCGTGTATTAGCAGCTCTAGCTACATTATCTACATGAAGTCCATAGGAAGATTAGGGTCAAGCTGAATCCTAAGTATTTGAAGGACACCACCTGATCTAGAGTGTTGCCCTGGGTGGTGGAGATAGCCAAGTGGTGTAGCTTGTGTGGGTTATGAGAGCTGCAGAAGAGCATAGATTTGGTTTTCTTGTCATTGAGGACCAGTTTATGATTAAGAAACCATGTCTCTACAGAACTGAAACCAAGTTGAAGGTTGTGTTGAAGAGTTGCAGGATCTTTGTGAGTGGAGAATACAACAGCATCATCGGCATGTAGTATGATCTGCTCAGAGCAGTGGTAAGGGAGGAGTTTAAGAAAAGGCTAAAAAGGAGGGTCAGTATGGATCCCTGTGGACACCGCGCGAACAGGCAGGGTGTTAGAAACAGCGTCCGCAATTTTTACTCTCTGTGACCAGTTTTCTAAGTAGCTTTTAAACCAGAGAGAGAGTCAGGTGATAGCCCGGCATTCAGTAGTTGGTGTATTAGTAGTCCATTGTGTACTGTATCGAAGGCCTTGAGAGTTTATCAAAACGCCCTGTGAGAAGGCCATTGTCAAGGGATTTGTGCAAAGCCCAGTGAACTCAAGAAGGGCTGTGGTGGTGCTGTGAGCTTTCCGGAAGCCGTGTTGTTGTGGACAAGGTATATTGTATTTATCAAGTGGTCGGTAAGTTGATCAGCCACGATGCGCTCAAGTGCCTTAGAAGTGGGGCAGTACAGAGATAGAGGCGATAATTTGAGTGAATCGTCTTGTCCCCATTTTATGGACGTGGTGTCACGGTGGCTGTTTTCCATAGGTCCGGAATTTTCCACAGCTGAGAGAGAGGTTTAGGATTTTTGTTAATGGATGAATTACCTCATCGAGGGTGAGCAACAGAAGCTTAAGGTCCAGGGTGTCACTACTAGATCTAGATTTAGAGATAGCTGCAGTAATATAGCGAGCTTCATTCAGCCTTACCTTCCTGAAGTAGAGAGGGATGGTTAGACTGAGGAGCTGAGGTATTTGGGAGTAGGCCCTATTTTCGAAAAAGTCATGGGGTAGAACAGCACTAAGGTCTGAAAAAGCTGTGTTAAAGATGTTTGCGATCACCTTGGGGTCAAGGGTTGAGGATCCATCAACCATTAACATGGCTGGAGAGGTTTTTGGCTGCTTCCCTGTGACATCCTTGATATTGTCCCAGAAAGCACTACCATTTCCCCATGTATTGGTGAGAGCATCTTTGTAATAGGTGGATTTCATTAGCCGTATGGCTTTTGTGCAGGTATTTCATGCTTGTTTGTAATTTTGGACGTCCTGTTGTTTGCCAGTGGCCCTGGCAACTGCCCAGAGGTGATCCTTTAGTTTCAGCTGTGAGAGAAGAGCCGCAGTGACCCATGGGTTAGAGAGAGATTTTGTTTTGCACCTTTTAGCAAGGGCAAAGAGGTCGCAGGCTTTGTTGAAAATTGAGATGAAGTGATCAAGAGCCAAGTTAACATCTGTTGCTTCATAGATGGGTAACCAGTCTTGTAGAAGCAGGTGTTGTTTGAGATGTGGAAGTTTTCCACAAGGAAGATCTCTGCTAGTGATAATTTTGGGAGAGGGCTTAAGGAATTTGTTAGACCATGCACACATGACTGGGGAGTGGTCACTGAGTGAGTCTGGGAGAATGGTCATACGAGAAATCCTTGTGGGGTGAGTGGTGAGGACCCAATCCAAGAGGGTACTGGTGCCAGTCTTATAGTTAATCCTAGTAGGGGAGTTCACCATTTGCGTGAGGTTAGCAGCTGAGATGGAATCTTTATAGGCACTGGCACTCGTTGCTAACCAGTTTATGTTGAAATCCCCTAGTAGAATAAGTTCAGCTTCGGAACGATGAGAGTTGATAAAGTTTAGGACATCACTGAATCCATATTTAGGGTCCCTGGGCAGGATATATATGGAGACAATAGTCAGGGCTTTATGGTTGGGACCTAGGAAGATTTTTATTGGCAGAATCTGGGCTGAGGCAGAAAGTGATGGAGTTGCTACAGGGTGTCAAGACAGGGAGTCTTTGAGATAGATTGCGCAACCACCGCCTTTTTTGGATATCTGGTCCAGCCTGTGGACATTGTAGCCTTGTATTGTTACTGCTGAGTCAGGAACTTTAGGTGCCAGCCAAGTTTCCACCACTGCAAGGATGTCAGGATTGTGTTGGCATATGAAGGCTTGGAGTGCATCCAGCTTTGGTAGTAGGCTGCAGATATTAATAGTTGCAAGGATAAGGGCACCTGGAGTTTGTGTGTGGCCTGAGCTTCTAGGGCCAGGATTGGGATGGACGCTGCCTGAGATGAGAAGGAGGAGGAGTAGGAGTTTTAAGGAGCAGAGTCACAGCTCTTTGATGATGCAAAAATGATGCAGCTTTACTCAGACTTAATAAAGACAGTATTACAAGTAATAAAAATATACACATATAGCAGAAAATTAAACACAAATTAAACAAGGACCCCTAGGGCAGCAAATTAATGCATTCATCTTAGCCTGACCCTTAGCCATCCAAACCATGAATTTGGAGGAACTTTGCCCCATAAAGTTGGATAAACCCACACAGGGCTGTGTCTCACTTCTGGATAGTTTCTCCCCCTGCCAGTTTTCAGGAACCTCCAGAAACCTTCACCAAGAGTATACCCACCCAGGGCACACTCACTGCCTACCCATTTTGGCTGCCCTGTGTTCCGGTGCACACCCCATGTGATCGTCCCCTTTACTGTAATGCATGCTTGCCCATGCAGCATTACACAAACTTAATAAAGACAATATTTAAAGCAATAAAGATATATACATATAGCAAAAAAATAATCACAAATTAAACAAGGACCCCTGGGGCAGCAAATTAATGTTATTCACCTTGACTTGACCTTTAGCCATCCATACCATGCATACAGAGGAACTCTGGCTCATAAAGTTGGTCAAACCCACCCAGGGCTGTGTCTCCCCTCTGGACAGTTATTTCCCACTGACAGATTTTGGGCTTTTCCAGAACCCTTCACCAAGGAGCATGCCCACCCAGGGTCACACACACCAACTACCAGTCCTGGGTGCTCTACATTCCCGTGTATGCCCAACCACGTAACTGCCCCCTTTTTTGTAATGCAAAACATCCCAGGGTCATGCCTCCATCTTAGCTGTCACCCAACCCCAACTGACTCCAGCTTGTTATCCAGAAGGCCTTCTTTAGGGGGATCTAACATGAGTTTAGTGCAACTTAGACATGCTTCTTATGCATGTTCCCCACTAATGCCGCAGGGGTCCTTCTGTGTAATTGCAAAATGAGGTCACAAGTATCCCATATTTGGGAGTTAACAACATCTTTACCGGTCCCTGATAGGTGCACCCCATTTTTGTTGTACAATGACTTGCATGTCCTAGTAATGTGGCAGTGTCTGATGATATCCACACCACATGAGGGAGCAAGCTGGGACACTTCCCTATTCACCTCCCTGAGTGCCTTCTCTAGTGCTGATATCTTGTGAGCCCCACGCCAGTACAATTGCAGTATAATCTGTAATGACACCAGAACTATATCTGGCAGTAGCTGTCTTACATGGACTAGGCCCTTCTTGATTTCACAAATCAGTTTTGAGACCCCCAGGGCAACCAGGTCATTGTCACCCAGGTGCACCACCAAACCTGCTGTTTTTTTTTTTCTGTGGAGGCTCAGTTGATGTGCAGTCCTTTTGAGGTGGTTCCAATGTATTCCCCCTTTCCTGACCATTTTAACACAGGCTTCTGTTGTGGAAATCTAAGCTGTGTGCCATACAGCTGGACCTTGGACCTGCTGTGAGCGTTCTGGATGTATGAGTGATTGATAATCCAAATACTTGGACCTAGCTTGAGTATTCCTATAAAATAGAAAAATTATGAGAATGATATGTGACAGTATGATATGGCCCACCGTTTCCACTTTTGCTGCACCAAGCCCTAGTGACTACTACCTGCACATTGGTGTACATCCAGTTTGTAGTCTGCCAACCTCCTTTATGTGGCCTGCTAGAATCCCAAGACTGGCTGCTTCAGTAGCTGAACCTATCCTAAATGAATGAGAGGGAAAATCCTTCACTTCCTTTCCCCGCTAGGCATAGACCCTTTCTGAGGACTGTTGAGAATTGTATCCTGGTAACTGGCTTTCCATCAGAGTGCAAAAAGAGATAAACCTCCCCCCTAGGCCTTGCCACTACGTAATTGCTAATGTGTAACCAAAGGACGATATCACCCACCTCAGCACTGGGCAAGGTTATAGTCCTGGATGATCTACACTGATTTACTGTAGTTTGGACTTACGTAGGTGGGAAACATATTATGTCCAGGGAGAAGGGAGGTATCGTTGAGCTGGAGGTTGTCCCTTTCACCACCCACTGCCAAATCAGGGACAAGTTCTAAACTCAGAACATACCAAACAAATGTGCATAGGATGAGCTGTAGGCCAGATCCAGTGCCCTCAACAGATTGGGCAAGTCCTGGAGGCATAGGGCACAGAAAAGAGAGAAATGGCATGAAATGGAAGGCTTTTCAAATGGCACCCCATGATTTGAGTTGTGGTTGGAGCCAGAAGGTAAGGTCCCAGCATAGTGAATTGGTGGCATCTGTGTGAAACAGTGATATTATAAAGTCTCTAGTATGAAATAAGCTTTTCTAAATACTCAACCATCATGGGGAAGTACCTGCCATGTGCCAAAGTAGTATATACTGAAGGTGGGCTGCCCACAAAAATGACTTTAGGTTTGGGAAAGCTAGTCCCCCCTGATCCCTGGGTAAGAGAATGCAACCCATTTCATTACTGTACATTCCCTGTTTACTTAAGCTGACACTCACAGATAATCCATTTACACTGTAGTGCCCCAATCATAACCTAAACAGAACTAAGGCATCCGGCTAAGGGACCAGGAAACTAAGGCATACCTGGCTCTGCAGTGCAAAGACAGAGCATGCTGCCTGGCATTTAGGGACCCAAAATGGGTATGCCCTCCTGGACACGAAATCACACAGAAATGAGAGGCTGTTTGACAGCTACCTTGGTGGCCTACCCAGAATCTCCTATACATCCATAGGGATTCAGAGTCAGAAACTAACTGTTGTCACAGAGGGCAGTGGCTTACTAACCAAACAAGTCCATCCCTGCACTAGGGGTTCTGAACCTTGGCACCATCTGCTGTGGTGTTGCTCTATTCATGCATAAGCCTCCTGCTTTAGGCCAGATGTCCCTTGCCAGTATAGGAATTATCCACTACACTTTCACCCTCACAGAAACATAGAACAGATGCATTGAGTGCTATCAGAAGAACCTCCTCGAGGGTGAGTCCACAACAGGCCCCTGCCATCCCCAATTTAAGACCCCAGCTGAGGCCTGAGCCTCAAGAGACCTGCACCAAAGGGAAGCATGCCACCCAGACCCAGGGACCCTGCCACCATTACTGAGTCAACAGCCCCCCCCCCCCGTTTGCTGGTCATAACCAGGGAATTTGGAACTGCAGACTTTAAATGTAACTGGAAGAACTCAAGAACTCTCTTTTGGCACGCAGTCAGACCCTATTTTTATACCCCTAGTGGGTGGAAACATTGCCTGTGAACCGTCCTAGCCAATAGGCAATTAGGGTGCAAATCCAGGCACCTAGACACAGATTGTTTGAAAAAAACATGTTGCATTAATAGGGTACACAGAAAACATCTCATTAACATTTCAGAACACATTACACAAGCTCATTTAAGGCCCCCTAGGCAAGGCTAAATAAACCATTAAGTGCACTTTAGTCTACTGGCACTTTGATGTGTCACTGGCCAACACACATAGCCCCCATCACTGACACAAATTATCTGGGTACTCGTAACCAGCTGTGAAGACAGCTGGGTTGCTCTCACCAGTGCCAAGTGAATCCAGTGTCACTGCTGGATTTGTACCATACAAACATCTCAAACTCAGTAAAACCCATTATAGTCATATCCTGTACTGTAGGGAACATTGTGCCCCAAAATACTAGAGCTACATTTGACTGTAATCCCAGCTGAACGATAACACATGCGCATGATTCACTGTAGCATTACTTTGTGTCCCTTTTCAGTTTTTCATATCCCGACTGTCCATATGGGGTTGGACAGACCTCGTGCTCGGTCACTTTATTGCTGGCCCAGGGTACCCAGCAATAACAAACATAAAGGTGCAGGCTAGGAACGTGCATTTATGTTTAAACAGTATCTGCCTCCTATAATCACTCAGGGAACAGTTTCAAGGCCCATATATAACACCTGTAAAAGAACATTGCTAGTACTACTGTACCAGATTTAGAGTCCAGTTTCATGCAAGTCAGCCTGCTGTTCCAGCACCAATCCTTCCCCAGTAGGATGCTGGTCACTGATACTAGGAATGTCCTGTTGTTCCTGTAGATGAGGTGGAGGTCAGCTAGGAACAGCAAAACCCATACAGCATCCTTCTCCAAGGTCAATAACAACTTCCCATGCTATCCGGGGTGCTCTGATAATGGCAAATGGGACAGTTTGAAGAAGTGCAGCAAACTGTCTCAACAATAAATCCAAAAGCATGCAGTAGTTTGGAAGAGACCCAGTCCAAATTTCTACCTAACATCTAAGGAAGACTGCAATGCCCAAGCCACCATACATGTCAGCAGGTGGTTGAATGTAGGTCTGAAATCATGCCGAGTAGTGGGATACCATTTCTCCTCTCCCAGCTGCAGGTTTGAAGCATCTAATGCACCTAAGGAGTCCTGCAGTGACACCACATGTGCAGCAATGTCCCGACATTCCTTACACAGTTCTTTGCATGACTCTGGCACCAATTTGCTAACACGTGTAGTCCATATGAGCACAGAGCAGCAAACAGTTCAGAAGCAGGTCACATGCCAAATCCCAGACTAGCAGTCCCGTGTGTAGGAAACGCCCTTCTCTCTGCCCTCTCCTGGTCCCTATGTTGGTGACAAGGGGCAGACAATAGTCTCAGGTGTGACTCTTATGTCAAGGGGTATATGAAGGACTAAGCCAAGCTGATACCATTACACTGCATTTACTCAAGTAGCTAAGCTGAGTTGCATTATTTGATTTTTGGTAGGGTCCTGCTTTTACTAATTTTAAGAATGTTTGAGGGGTTGAGGATGACTCAGGACTCCTTAAAAGTTTTAGTTAACATTTTTTAATTGCTTATAAACAAAAATATTTTAATGAGCCACCTACAGGATCAGTTAATGTTTTCATGGCTGAGTGAGCCGCTTCTTCAGGGCCTTGGAACTGATCAAGAAACCTGTCCGTGGTGCAGATTGGAATCTACATCTTAGGCGACATGAAATGTGGTGGATATACACCTTAGGAACTCTGGAATGTGGCAAGGTCATGAACAAAGAAGACTGACAACTCTTCTTTGAAAGATGCTCCTTTTAAAGTTTAATGCACCTGTGCACCAAATGTTTTGTCAGGAGTGAAAAGGGATTTCAGGGGTATGCCACTGCCGAGCTCATAGCAGTTCAAAATAGCAATAGCTTGGCAGTCTACATCAATGACCAGCAGTGTGACTGTGACATCACTCACTGTTTGCTGGGCGTAAACATCTTGTACTTCGAAGGGCCTAGCTCCTTTAATCAGAGATGGCTTAGGTCCTTTGATTTACATGAAGCCAGTCAGCAAACTGCCCCCTCAGCCCAACCCATGTTATTATAATGGCATGGGAGGAACCCAATCCCCCCACCCAGCTGCTACCCCCACTCTGCCCAGTTTAGTTATGCAGCACCGGGGAGCCCACCTCCGGTGCTGACAAATATAACAGTGACACTGTGGGGTGCCCAATCCCCTTGTGTCACTAGCTGTAATATAGAAAACCATCCCTTGTCATTTATTTATTCATTTGCATGTTTGCTTGCACGCATGTGCAAGAAACATAGTGCCATCATCCTTGTTTTTGTAGTTGTGGCACCCTGTCTTCCAATTCAGTCAGCGTGTTTGCAGGCGCAGCCACAGTTCACCAATGAATGCTGCAGCTGTCTATGACAGCAGTTGAAAATGCAGTGGCGTACAGTTGAAAGGGAGAGACCGCTTCAGTGAGCAGTGATAAGATAGTGTTGATTAGCATATTGCCGGCAAGTCTGCTTGCATACGTCTCTGCTTTCTCTTCCTGGAACATAAATTCAGTTTGAAGTGAACTTTTTCTAGGACTATCTTTCCGGGAGGAGGCAAGCGACTAAAAATGAAATCCTTGGAATGTTTCCAAAACAAGATCTAATTGCCATCCTTGGAATGTTGAGTCAGAGCTCAGGGTAGGAGTGGCATTGACAAAAGCAGGAAAACAGAACCCCAAAGAGACTGAAAAAGTGACGCAGTTATCATCTGTTGGCACACCTGATCAGTATTGTAATAATATTCCCCAACCCTCTGAGTGTCTCGGAATAGCACTTGCCTCCCCCGCCCACTGCATACTGTATGGCTGATGGGGTGCCAAATCCCTGTCTGCTCCATGCTCCCCCAAGTTCTAGGTGCCACGCTGAGGAGCCCACCCAAGCGTGGCATAAGCTGAAATAGTGATGGGGTGCCCAATCCCCTGTCTGACTCGGTTAACCCCCAAAAGAAACAGACTTCCAGTTGCCATGCTGAGGCCCACTCCAACATGGCACACATCTGTAGCCGACAGGGTGCCCAATCCCCCCGTCAGCTCCACTGACCCCCAAAACAATCTTCCAGCTGCCATGCTGAGAGCCCACCCAAGCATGGCACAAGTCCTACGTCGTCTTCCTAAAAGAAAACAAACACCTGAAAAGAAAAAACGGTCCTCATTGATTGTCTTGCCCCAACCCCACCCACCCTCTGTGCATCCACCTCCCGACACCCCACCTCACCCCATACTAACCTCCGGAGGCCAGTGAGAAGATCTTCAGTGGACCGGGAACATGTCTGCACTCTTCAAAGCTGACCGCTAACTGAAGAAATGCTAGTAAGCTGTATAATGGAATAAATAGGGTTTTTTCAACTTTGATGCATATCTCAGGCATTTTTTGGAATGTTGGCACCAAATTTTCTACATGGGGTTTTTGGGACCCCTCCTCATGAATTCTGGCACTGTCATGGCGTTAATCAGCCCCAAAAGGTGATTTCGCAGTCACTGCGCAGAACCACCTTTTGGAACCGATTTATGAAATGACAGTGTCACAGTTCATGAGGTAGGCTCCAAAAACCCTGTATTGAAAATTTGGTTAGAAATATTCCCAAACATGATCGATTTTCGAGTGTGCGTTGCGCAGTTCCTACACACGCTCATAAGTTCGCAAATTTTTAAGATTTTCACTCCAGATTTTCAAAATTGCCATTTTACCACACCTCATTATGAGCAGTACAGCTGTCATTTTTCACATCTCGCCCAAAATGTGTTTCCGTGCATGTAGCGCACAATGGCGCAGTCGGTGTGCAAAATCAATGTTCAAGACAGATTAAGAAAATCACAGTGACACTGTTCATGAGCAGAGTTCTTAAAATAGCTATGTTAAAAATTTGGTGACAAAAATCCATAAAATGACTGTGTTACGAGCGAGCATTGCGCAGTTTCCATGCATCCTCCTAAGTTCCTGAATTTATAATATTTTCAGTCCAGATTTTCACCACTGGCATTTTTCCACACTTCCTTATGAACAGTACAGCTGTCATTTTTCACAACATGGCTGAAATGTGTTTTCGCACTTCCAGCACAGAAATGTGTGATCGCTGTGGGAAATCACAGTTCGGGACAGATTAAGAAAATCACAGTGACATTGTTCATGAGCGGAGGTCCCAAAATGCCTGTGTTGACAATCTGCTGTAAAAAATCCTCAAACTAATTACATTATGGGTGTGCATTGCACAGTTTCTATGCACATTCATGACTTCACCAGTTTTTTTAACATTTTCACTGCAGATTTTCAACATTACCATTTTTTACACCTCCCCATGAACAGTACAACTGTCATTTTTCCCATCCTGTTGGAAATGAGTTTTCGCACCTGTGGTGCCAAATGGCATAGTCACTGTGCAAAATCAGCTTTCAGCAAACCAACTGATATTGCCACTGTTCATAAGGTGGAGGTCACAAAAAACCATGTTGTAAATTTGAAGTGAAAATACCAAAAACGCCTGAGGCAATAGCATTTCCAACCATAACGTCCCACCCTGTAGAGACTGACAGGCATCAGGGGTGTGACTTGGGATTGTTGCTTGTAATGCTCATACCATTCACCCCCACCCACACCCTGCAGCCAGTGAGAGGCATCGAGGTGTGCCTTGGACTCTTCGGCCCCAAAGTTCACCCCATTCTCTATACAGCACCCATCACTGTATTTCCTGATGGAATGGGGTGAACATAAGATCTAAAGACCCCAAGCACACTCATGACACTTGCAGGCCTGCAGGGTAGGGGTGAAATGGTGTGGGCTGCTATGCCTGGGATTTGCACTCCAAAGGCACACACCCCAATGCCTGTCAGTATCTGCAGGGTGGTGGTGGGGTTGGCTTCAGTTCAATACTTCACTGCCATTCCTATTATGCAGCTCTGTAACTCCTACACTACCAATGCCAATGCCAGCAAGCAAACATTCGGCAGTGACAAATGCTTGTTATAATTTGTTAAACCTGTAAAAAAGAAAAAACGTTTATCACTTTCTGGCTCCAGCCTCACCGCAACTGCCCCCCAAGCCCAACCAACGTTATTATTATGGAACCCTCATGCCAGCATCCACTCCCTTCCCTGCTCCTTTTAGTAATGCAGTGCCAGGGAGCCCACCACCGGTGCTACTAAATATAACAATGACATTGGAGGGTACCCAATTCCCCAGTGTCACTACCTGTAATAGAGAAAACCGTCCTTCATTGTTTTGTTAATTTATTTTGTAAACCTGTAAAAAAGAAAAACATCCATAGATCTCTGTCGTGCCATTATTCCCCCCACATGACCCTCCCACTCAGCACCCACCACCCCCCCAAGCCATTACTTACCCACCGGGGGTCCAACCCCATAATCGTCTCTGGACCACAAACACATTTTCAATCTTCAACGCTGGACTGTGAACTGAGGAAATCAGGTATGCGGTTCAATGTATTTCAATGGGGTTTTGAACTTAATGGTATAACTTGGCCATTTTTGAATATTTTTGTCCCAAATTTTCAACATACCTTTTTTTAGGACCTCACCTCATGAACAGTGCAAGTGAAGTTAGGCAAATCTGTCCCAAAAGGTGATTTCTCAGTTGCTGCACAAAATCACCTTTCAGGCTGGAGCCGAACATTTTCTCTACCATAGTTCATGAGGTGGAGTCATAAGAAGGCTATGTTAAACATTTGTCATACAAAAATATTACAAAACAACAAAGTTACGAGCCTATGATGAAGTTTGTGAACACAGGCTTGTAACTTTGGTAATTTTCAATATTTTGACCCCGCATTTTCAACATAGCCATTTATTCAAAACACCTCATGAATGTGACAGCTGTCATTTGTCAAATCCTGGCCAAAATGTGTTTTCACATCCTGAAAGGTGATGTTTCAGGCATGAGATGACATATTTTTCTGAACTTGTTCATGAGGTGGGGTTATAAAAAGGCTGTGTTGAAAATTTGGGGCACAAATGTTACAAAACAACAAAGTTATGAGCCTATGTTGAAATTTACAAACACAGGCTCGTTACTTTGGTAATTTTTTATATTTTGTCCCCAAACTTTCAACGTAGCCATTTCTTCATAGTACTTCATGAACGTGATAGCTGTTATTTTTCAAATACTGCCCAAAATATGTTTTTGTACCTGTGGCGTGGAATGACATTTCGGTGGTGCAGAATGACATTTTGGTGGGGATTTGAAGATCTTCACCTACCATGTTAATTACAGTAGTTGGGGTAAAAAAAAGGCCATGCTGAAAATTTGATGTACAGATGCAATAAAATGCCCAGGTTATGACTGAAAGTTACACTATATAACTTTACTAATTTTCAATATTCTGATTCCAAACATTCAACATAGCAATTTTTCCAAATCACCTCGTAAACATGATATGCATCATTTTTAAAATCACCTCTGGTGAGAAATGAGATTTCGGCCAATATACTATAAAGGGTACATGTCATGTCTATAAGGTGAATCCTAAAATAAGTCTTTTCAAAAGTTGGGGTGAAAATATTAAAAACAAAACAAAAAAATATTTAACAAGCATCAAATGTTTGGCATTGACAAATGCTTGTTTACTATGTGAAGTGACATTTTGTGCCTAACAGACTTTTTAAAACTTTGAATAGGCATAGAGAGTTATTGTCTGTGTCAGCAAATCTCGCCTGTATTTTTTTTTTTTCACAGCTTGGTTAATCTTCCTTTTTTCAACTTCTAAACTTCTATCTGTTTTTTCTTTCCCTCCCTCCACATCCTGTCCTTTACTTTTCCCTTCATTTACCTTAACATAAGTAGAGTGACACTTCAATGAAATATAGAAGGATTGATCATATTAATAAAGTATATGATAACTTCCTTAGGATATATCCTCTCAGTGATTGAGAAAACATATGAGGCCCTGTAGGGAAGCTATTGTTGTAGCCAATTTTCTTTTTTTTTCTTTTCTTTATTGTATTTGTACTCCTTTCTGCCCCCAGCTGCCCCCTTCTGACTGACCCTCCCCAGCCCCATCACCCCGGTATCGCCGGGACTTACCTCTACTCTGTCATTGGGTGTGGAGCCTACGGAGGGTAGGTCGTCATCCTGCAGCCAGCAAGGTATTTCTGCATTTTTCTCCCTCTCTTGCTGGGGTGCACATGCAGGACGTGCACACATAGAGGAATGCATATGTCTGTAGAAGTCACTCAGCTCCCTCCCTATATCTGGCCCCTCTGACCCATACTACCCATTGGACCCCACCTAGGGGTAGTTGTTCGGCAGCAATGCCAACCCTCCCTCCCTGGGAGAGGAAAGCAGTCCCCCAGATGCCCAATCCTCTCCCTCCCTCCCTCCCTTCCCTGCCAACTCCGATGGCCCATGCTTGTTCCTGAACATGGGTCTCCAGCAAGGCATGAGGTGTGGCATCCAGAACCTCAACCCTCAGTGTCACTGGGCCAGCATTGTTATGGCCAATTTTCTATTTATTTTCTTCTCTTTGTATCCTTTAGCCCACTGTTCACGAAGTGTTTTGAAGTTTCCATTCACAACTCCTGTGCACCCCACCCCACATCTGCACACTAGCTGCACTCCACAGCTTTTTTCAAATAAACACATAAGAACAGTATTATTACTGATGGTAGCACCACCATGATATAAACTATTAGCATTAATAGTTTGTACTTCCCTTTTCTCCCCCACACAATTTACTATACTCACACTCTGCAGTGTGTTATGTCCAAGGACAGGGACAATGGACATAATCCGTAAAAGAAAAATACATTGAGTAGCAGTAAAATAAAATACAGAACACAGACTGTACTGCTGGAGAGGTGAAAGTGATGGGTAATCAGACCAGTCAGTGATCACCAGGGAATAGACCACAAGTAATGTTTTGTTTTGTTCTTTATTTCTTGAGTGTATGCTTAAAACTAATAGTCCAGGTAGAACTGCCCAGGGGACAGCATCTCATAGAGGTACAGGGAACCTGCCATTCAAATTTTCACTGCCTGAAACATCCGATGCAAGTACTGGGCAGGAGTGCTTGGTCAACAAGTAACATCATGACACGCTGATGTCATGACACCAAGCTATACCCCCCAGGAGCCAAACCCATATATAAGGAAATAAAACACAAGCGCAAGTCACTACTACATTGGGCGTACTAGTGAGCATATGTCTTTAATATTGACAACCTTTGTGGGAGGTAAGAATCTCTATGCATAATACTATCCTTATACAAAGCAAGGCAAAAAACTTGAGTGGTTACAAGGATCAGAGGAAAAACGATAGTTCTGAGAGGTAAAAGTTTGATGGAGAGACGCTTGTTTACTTTGACATTTTCAGATAGTTTTACAGTGACAAGTCTGGTATCACAAGAGAAGGTAGAAAGGCTAGTTGGAATGGCTTTCAGAGCATATTGTAGCATGGCACCCTGAAAGATATGAAGGGGTTTTGTTGGTTTGTGTTTTCCTTCAGAAATGTTTAAAATGATGCATTTAGATACCAAACTGAATACATTTAAAAAGCTTGTATATTTGCCCCACTTTTAAGCTGATAAGAAATCAATAGTTTGAGACAAGGGATTTCAAGGAAAAAATAAGCAAAAGGTTGTAAACAATAGAAACAACAGCATTCTGCAAAGCACACATTTACCAGGTGAATGGACAGTGATAAGAAAAAAACAAGCATTTGTCAATGCCGAATGTTGGCTTGCTGCCATTGGGAGTGCAGGAGTTAGAGAGATGCAGCATAGGAATGGCAGTCAAGTAGTGAACTGATGCCAACCCCCCCCCCGGCAAAGAGTGACAGGCATTAGGGTGTCCCTTTGGGCGTTTGGTAGTGCAGTGTGGGAAAACATGCTGGGTAGGATGTGAAAAACGACAGCTGCACAGTTCATAAGGAAGTGTAAAAAAATGCCAGTGTTGAAAATGTGGCATACAAATATACAAAATATGTGGAGTTACAAGGGTGCGTGGGGAATATGCAACGCATGCTTGCAACACTGCCATTTCTGGTGATTCGGTACCAAATTTTTCAACATAGGCATTTAGCACCTCTGCTCATGTACAGTGTCACTGTCATTTTCCTCAAAGTGTCCCAAAAGTGATTTACCGCACAGCGTCCACGCTATTCTGCGCTGGAAAGTGCAGCTGCGTTTGGGCAGGGTATGAAGCTGACAGCTGTACTGTTCATCAAGAGGTGTGGAAAAATGGCAATGGTGAAAATCCAGAATGAAAATATCACGAACACAGCAGTGCGAGCATGCATGCAATCTGCGCATACGCTCGTAACACAGTCATTTTATGGATATCAGCACCAAATTTTCAACATAGGCATTTTAGGACCTCTGCTCATGAACTGTGTCACTGTCATTCTCAATCTGCCCCAAACACTGATTTCCCACAGTGACTGAGCTGGTGTGAACTGGAGTGCAGAAACACATTTTGGGCAGGATGTGGGAAATGACAGCTGTACTGTTCACAAGGAGGTGTACAAAATGCCAATGCTGAAAATCCAGTGTTAAAATATTAGGAATGCGTGAGAGTTACAAGCCTGCATAGCAACTGCACATCTGCAGCTCAATAAAACAGGCATTTGTTGGATTTTCCCACCAAATTTGGAACATAGGCTTTTTGAGAGGCCACCTCATGAACACTGGTACTGTCATTTCATTAATGGGTCCCAAAAGGTGATTTCACGCAGTGACTGCAAAATCACCTTTCGAGGCCTATTAACGCCATGACAGTGATAGAATTCATGAGGAGGGGGCTCCAAAAACCCCATGTTGAAAATTTGGTGCCAAAATTCCAAGAAATGCCTAAGATATGCAGCAAAGTTGAAAAAACCCTATTCACTCCATTATACAGCATTCCGGCATTTCCTCAGTTCGCGGTCGGCTTTGAAGAGTACAGATGTGTTCAGTCCACAGAAGATCGTCGCGCCCGAACTCCAGAAGTAAGTATAAGTGGGGAAGTGAGGGGGCAAGTGCGCAATGGGTAGAGTGCGGATGGGAGAGGGCATCGAAAACTACGAGGAACAGTTTCGTTTCACAGGAAAAAGGAAAACCATTGGAACAGTTTTCGTGTTGCAGGGCATTTGGCACACTGGGGTGGGCCCCAGCGTGCAACCTAACAGTTTTGGGGGGTGTCAGTAGCCGATGGGGATTGAGCACCCTCATCCGGCAAACAACACGGGAGTCATGCCAACGGGACTGGGCACCCTTCAGCAAACAAAGAAAGTGGGGAGGCGCTAGCCGAGGGGATTGGCACCCTCGGCATTCAACATTTGGGGGGGTATGCCGATAGGGATTGGGCTTCCCCATTGGCACACTAACACAGCAGGGAGGGGGTTACTGACAGGGGGGTTGGGCACCCCCGATGTTGGCAGGCCTGAGCTGCTCGCCGACCATGCTCATAATGGTGGCGAGCACGGCAGTAAGGACGCTGCATATGGCGAGCTTTGCTTTCGGTTATACGGACCTTTGTTAGATGTCTTCGCCCCATTATACATGCATGGTGTGGGCGCGGCATGTAGGCTGATTGGGGAATGAGGGATGCACCTACTGATGCGTGCCCTGCATTCACCCAACAGCAGCAGCGCCCCCAACAAACCCGTACTACCGCAAGATGTTGCTTTCGCAAGCACAAGCCAACATAAAAACAGGAAGATGGCATATTTCCTACAGAGATATATAAGGAGAAATAATTTAGCACAATATGCTCCCTCTTATTGTGTCCCAAGACTATCATTTTCAGCCATGCAAAGTGACCCTTACAGTTATTACTAGCAGGGTAGATGCAGCTAAGTAAGCCATTGCTATAAAGCAGGTACCACAACTTTAGGGCCCTTTACACGTAATGATCTGTTCTAGAATGAGCAGTACAGATCAACTGCAATGGTACCTGTGTGGCGTGTACAGGCAATCCACCTCGCAACAAAAGTGAGCGTTTGCTGATTCCACGATCCTTGCTTGGCTGGTTTCATCAACTCATACTGCGTTACACCCAGCCGTGTACTGGCGCCTTTCTGCTCATTCCTGTCACAGATGAAAAGAAAATCCTATGCTCCCTTGGCTGTTGTGGAGCGGATTGCCTCTAGATGCCACACTTTGGTAAAGTTGCAGTTGATCTGCATTGGTTCATTCTGATGCAGTTCCTGTGTGTAAAAGCACAGTGAACTGAGTGGAACAGAGTGTGACACAGAACCAGTGGGTACAGGTAACCCCCGTGTAAAAGCACATTTTATTTCATGAGTTCATTGTGTTTTGCTTACTAACCCAACTGACAAACAAACTGAATTTCAGAAAGCAATGAATTACTTTTTAAGCATTCAAAAATGTATATAATGGATATGCTTTGAACTGTTTAGGAGATACAAGAAATGTAACCACCCATGCTGGTGAGATATATTGTGAAGCAGAGAAGGTTATAGTAAGTCTGTCTGGTATTCATATGAACTGTTTAACGTAAACAGCGTTTTTTTTTTTTTTTTATATCCTTTATCACAAACATCAAATGGCACTTCAATTAATTATGGTGTTCCACTATAAAAATAATTAGAACACAGATATAACCATGTACTGTTAAAGTAGGGAGGTAAAACCGGCATAGGGTGTCATGGCAGTTTGATGGTGAGAGACTACAAGGTGGGATCCAGGTCTGGGTCCTCAGTATATAAATCTATGGAACTTTAAGTCAGAAATAGTTGAATGTCTAATACGTTTAGCAGGTGATAATAGGGTCTATCCTTTCTGCTAAACTGCCTGTCTGCTCTGGGGTTCCTCAAGGATTGATACTGAGACCCCTTCTATTAAGTACCTTCCTCAATAATCTTCTGGCATCCTGTTCCAAACCAGTACTCCTTTACATGGATGATGTGGTCATTTTCTCAAAGACTGCTGACCCTACCATCCTTCAGGCCCAACTTCAGAAAAGTTTTACTGAAGCTGAGTCCTGGTTCATCTCTCGTAAGTTGGTGCTTAACTGCAAAAAAATAAGGTCATGCTCTTCCATGGTACCCACAGTAAGCACAAAGCCAAACAGTTGGTGATTAAAAACAGTGCAGGTGTTATCCTTGATCAGACTCTATCTTTTAAATACCTAGGAGTTACTCTGGATAGTACCCTGTCCTACTCCAGCCACGTTGAGAATGTTGCCAAGGTAGTTAACATTTGCCTAGGCCTTCTACACAGGCATAAACACTGCCTTACTACTGAAGCCCTCAGATTGGCTATCCAAAGTTCAATTGTGTCTATTATTGACTATGGTTTGGTCATTTATGGTTCCACCACAGACACAACCCTACATTTGCTCACCCCAGCTCTGAATATGGCATGCCATCTACTAACTGGTGCAGTGTATTGTACTCACACTTGTGACCTTTACAAACAAGCAAACTGGCTTCAACTCGTGGCTTGCATTGAATATTAAGCCTGCCTTCTGGCTAAGAAGGCAGATCTTGGTCTCCTACCACCAGGTTCCCTTCAGCTTTTCAGTCCCTTCCGGGGCACTTGGAGCACACAAAGTTATGTGAGCCAGACTTTTACTGTCCCTCGCTGTCGAACCTCGCTCTGACAGCGATCCATTGCAGTTAGCTGCTAATTTATTTAATTCCCTTCCTCCTGAGATTGCAGTGACTGCAACCTTGGGACCATTTAAGTGGAAGCAGCATCAATTCTTAGTTTCCAGAGCATCTTGTGACTGCTATACCTAATCTCTGCTGACAGCTAAATGCACTGGGACCTCCATCTTTTGCCATTTGCCCCTATATAGCCCTATGCTGCTGCTGCACTATTCCACTCACAGCACTTCCTCCCTTATCCCTTTCCCATTCCTGCCCTCTTTGCATCCTACCTCATCCCCCCTTCCCTTACTGCTCCACTCCCACTTCCCCCCCTCCTCTGTTTCCTCACCTTGTTCTCTCCCTCTACTCCCCGCCCCATGGGTTTTTCCTGCTCAGGCTTCATTGTGGAATCTCCATCCTTGCTCTTTCTTTGCTCCTTCCACCCCCAATTCACCCCCTGTACTTTCTCTCCTTGTAAGCCCTTTCACCCCTCTTCAGACAAGGCCACTGACTCCACTTGACACAATATTTATCTTGCCATATTGTTCTTTTGTTTATGTAATTACTTTCCTCATGTTGTACTACTTACTGAAACCATTGTAATTTGCAATTCTTGTGACTTGACGTGGAACCTCTGTAAAAGAGCCCTTGGCTCAAAGGTTTTTCCGATTTGTTAAATAAGTGGGCTTGAAACGTTGACGGGTGTGTGATTTGGTGGGCTTCTACTCTAAAAAGGTTTTTACTAATAAAAGTATATTCATTAATGTATTCCTAGTTTTGGAATCAATTGTTTCTCTACACGAGTTGGCGAATACACTGTGATGATTTGGGACAAGCAATAATACGGCACCGTGGAGCTCTGAGGCCACTAGTTCGATTCTAAAACTTTAAGGTGTCCTCAGTCTTTCTTAACCATGCACATTTTATTGTTAGTCAGCACCCCTGAGGATGACTCCTCTGAGGTATTAGTTTGATAGGTCTTAGCCATAAAGCAGGGTTAAGCAACCAGGTTCCAATCCCCACCCCGTAGCAATTTACTAATTTTACAATGTACCCTGGGAAGCCAGCTATGATGCAATATCTCCTTTACAGTAGGGTTCTGCTTTCATCCATTTTCAGGCTATATTTACCCATGTTAGCCCATCTGAGAAGCAACAACTTATTTTCTGTGTGTCCTGCTTTTACATGTCTTATATTATGTTTACACAGGAGAACCCAGCCAAGATGCTCTATTTTAATTTTAGGGGTGTCTTGACTTTACCTATTTTTATGTTTGCTTGCACGCATGTGCAAGAAACATAGTGCCACCATACGAGTTTTCGTAGTTGTGCCTCCCCCACTTCCAATGCCCTGCTCCTTTTGCAGGCGCAGCTGCAAATGCCAATGAATGTCAAGCTGTCTGCGGCAGCCATTTAGATCTGATGGCATACAGTTCTGAGAAAACACACTACAATCAGCGGTGGTAACATATAGATCAATTTGTATACTGCCATTGGTAGTATGCAAATTGCCTACGTACTTCAACACTGCATCTAAACTGTCATAGAGCGGTTCCTTCGCCCCCCCCTAGATACTACTTAGCATGCTGGAGCCCACACAGCATGCTCATGTCCCTCCAACCCCGCGACACTGTATGAATGACAGGGGTGCCCAATCCCATCGGCTCCACTGCCCCCACAAACAGATTTCTAGGTGCCATGCTGGGGGCCCACCCCAGCATGGCAAAGAAATCCTGTATGGCCAAAGGGAATTTACCTAATCCCCGTTAATTAACTCCCAAAAAAAAGACTTCTAGGTGCCATGCTGGGAGCCCACCCCAGTGTGACAAAAGGCGGTATGGCTGATGGGGGTGCCCAATCCCCCATCAGCTCCACTGCCCCTCAAAATAACTTTCCAGCTGCCATGCTGGGAGCCCACCCCAGCATGGCAAAAGTCCAATGTTGTCTTCCTAAATAAGAAAAAAAAATGTAAAAAAAAAACTGTCCCTCATCTCGTGTCTTGCCCCCTCCCCCAACACGTGCCCACCCTATCTGTACCCACCTCCTCACACACCCCTGACTCCGTATTTACCTCTGGAGTCCAGCGCAATGATCTTCGGTGGACTGGGAACACATCTGCACTCTTCAAAGCCGACTGCGAACTGAAGAAATGCCGGTAAGCAGTATGATGGCATAAATGTTTTTTTTTTCAACTGTGGTGCATATCTTGGACATTTTGGGGAATTTTTTCACCAAATTTTCAACATGGAGTTCTTGGGACCCCACCTCATAAACTCAGTCACACTCATTTTGTTATTAGGTCCTGAAAGGTGATTTCACGGTCACTTCATGGAACCACCTTTCGGGACTGAGTAACAAAATGGCAGTGTCACAGTTCATGAGGTAGGCCCCCCCAAAACCCTATGTTGAAAATTTGGTGAAAAAATTCCCAAAAATGACTGTTTTACGAGAGTGCATTGCGCAGTTCCTACGCATGCTTGTAACTTCGCAAATTTTTTAATATTTTCACTCCAAATTTTCAACATTGCCATTTTACCACACCTCCTTTTGAGCAGTACAGCTGTCATTTTTCACATCTCACCCAAAATGTGTTTTCATGCATGTAGCACACAATGGCACAGTCAGTGTGTGAAATCAATGTTCGGGACAGATTAAGAAAATCACAGTGAGACTGTTCATGAGCAGAGGTCTTAAAATGGCTATGTTGAAAATTTGGTGACAAAAGTCCATAAAATGACTGTGTTACGAGCATGCATTGCGCAGTTTACAAGCATCCTCTTAAGTTCATGAATTTGTACTATTTTCAGTCCAGATTTTCAACACTGGCATTTTTCCACACCTCCTTATGAACAGTACAGCTGTCATTTTTCACACCCTGGCTGAAATGTGTTTTTGTACTTCTGGCACAGAAATGCTTTGTCTCTGTGGGAAATCAGTGTTCAGAACAGATTAAGAAAATCACAATGACACTGTTCATGAGCGGAGGTCGCAAAATGCCTGTGTTGACAATCTGCTGTAAAAAATTCCCAACACTAATTACATAATGGGTGTGCGTTGTGCAGTTTCTACACACACTCGTGACTTCACCAGTTTTTTTTTTTTTCACTTCAGATTTTCAACATTGCCATTTTTTACACCTCCCCATGAACAGTACAGCTGTCACTTTTCACATCCTGTTCAAAATGTGTTTTTGCACCTGTGGTGCCAAATGGCATAGTCGCTGTGCAAAATCAGCTTTCAGCTAATGAACTGATATTGCCACTGTTCATGAGGTGAGGGTCACAAAAAACCCATGTTGAAAATTTGGAGTGAAAATACCAATGAACGCCTCTGGCGTTAGGGTTTTCGACTATAACGTCCCACCCTGTAGAGACTGACAGGCATCGGGGTGTGACTTGGGATCTATGTAATGCTCATGCCTTTCCACCCCCACCCACACCCTGCAACCAGTGACAGGCTTCAAGGTGTGCCTTGGACTCTTCGGACCCAAAGTTCAACCTATTCTCCTATGCTGCATCCATCTCACTGTATTTCGTTATGGAATAGGATGAGCTTAAGGCCCAAAGACCCCAAGGCACACCGTGACACTTGTCTGTGTCTGCAGGGTAGGGTGTGGTGAAATGGCATGGCCGTTATGCCTGATGACCCAAAGGCACACCCCAATGCCTGCCACTCTCTGCGGTGGTGGTGGGGTTGGCTTCAGTTCAATACTGCGCTGCCATTCCTATTACGCAGCTCTGTAACTTCTACACTACCACTGCCAATGCGAGCAAGCAAATATTAGGCATTGACTAATGCTTGTTTTTACTGCTACAGTATTTAAAATTTGTTGACCAGAAAAGGCATACTTAGCTGGGATTCATTTCCAGGTGTGAATCCAGGGTGTTGGGTGTCGGGGTCGAGTAGCAAGGGAGAAGAGGCAACAGAAAGTGGCAAACATAAATGCAGCTTGTGGAAGTTGGAACTATATATCAACCATTCCAAAGACACAAAATGAATATTTGAGTGCTGTATTTACTGTTAATAGCCCAGCTGAGGGACGATATCTTATTTTCAGTAGGGTCCTGATTTTAGTCATTTTAATTCACGTTTACTGCAAGGATAGCCAAGCTGAGATATGTAATCTCATTTTCTGTGGGGTTCTGTTTTTACCAGTTTTAGACTGCATTTACCTAGGATGTCCCAGCCCAGGTGAGCTGCAATAGCTTTGTGTTTTCATCCATTTTAATATTGTATTTACACAGGGTGAACCAGCTGAAAAGCAACTCCTTGTTTTTGGTGGCGTCCTGCTTTTACACAATTTCACAGTTTACCCACAGGATAGCCCAGCTGAGATGCAGCATCTCATTTACAGTGGGGTCCTGCTTCTACTCATTTTAACTTTGTATTTGTCACATATAGCCTAGCCCAGCTATGATGTTATACTCTGTCAAGAAGTATCATTTCCGACCCTGGTGACTGTGAAATAAATAATATTCCAGTCAATTGTACACATACTGCTGGCAGCATGTATGGTGACTTGGAGGGGAAGCAAAGCTGCATCCATCATTTACTCAGAATGTAAACTGCAATTTAAATTTGTTTTGGTCCAAAGAAATAAAAAATTCTACCAAGATTATGCATCCTGACACAGACTACAAACAGTTTCATAAAATGGATAAGAAAATCTTTAGTCCTGATTGGTTGTAACCCTTGAACAATTTCTGTCTAATGCACAGGGAAAAACAAGTTCAAGCAGTGGGATTTAGAATTTGATCAAATTATATCCAACAGTAATTAGCCACCCTCGGGTGTGTGTAAAATTCTGGTTACAAACACCCACCCATGTATTACTCTATTATACAATGGGGTCCAAGAATGGTGCATTCTCTTTGGCTGACTGGCACTTTTAAGCAATGGTAAATCCTCTGATAATGCACTCAAAAAGTGCTAGTCAGCCGCATCACCAATTGCACCCTTTTCAAATCATTCCTATGCCCCAAAAAATCAAAACATGACAACCACCATATAGCATCCTCAATACATTCCGACACATATGTCCTGTTGCAACTGTCATCAAAAAAAACTAAAATACAATGTAAAGAGCTGCCAAATCCAATTGCAACACAAAAAACAGTTATCATAGTTTGTTCTACAGTTGTCACCAAGCAAGAGTTTTATTCAGTGTCGGTCACCACTGTTCCCAGATTCCGCAAACCATCACAGCGCTCCAAGACTACACCCACTCACCTCACCCTCGTTCTCTGCACCACTCCTACTCACTCTCTTTACTCCATTCCATCTCTCGTGTGCACTCCTGCTCTCTCTCTGTCTGTCTCCCATCACTTGAAAAAAAAGTAAAAAGAACAAACAAACATGCAGAAACTTCCTTGGGCAGCTTGTACTCCTTCCTGCAACAGGGAAGCTGGTCACAGCAGGCACCACAATTCAGTATGGCAGCCAGTGGTATCAACCTTTGTTTTACAGGAGACATACAAAATGCACCACATTGTGTCTTACAGAACAAGAAGGAAAAAAAAACTTAAGGGATCTGTATCTAGATGTGTGTGGGGTGGAGGAATGGCTCCTGTTCTATCAAACGATGTGGGACTATTTGAGATCCAGAGAGGAAGGATATTATACAAAAAAAAAATACAAAAGCACTTTAAAAATAAATACAACCTAGTTAATATATATTTATTTAATCCTTTACTCACAATCCATTGTATAATCACATTAACCCACTCCAGGGTGTGGGTAATGATGGGATTTACCCACTTCTGGTGTAGTTTACACAGTCAACCTGCAGCTTCATGACCAAATCAGACCCCGCATGGGTAAATCCCACCATAACCCATACCATGTCATGGTTATTGCATAATTTAGCAATATTTTACTTTTTTTTGTATCTTTTCAAACATGTAGAGCTTTTGTATTTTTAAAATTTTCCTATATACCCATTTTATAAGTGCAATAAGACCATCCTTGGTGTACATTGTGCTTAGATAAATGCACTTCCAGGTGCTAAAGGCACTTGGCCTGTGGTCTTGTACATTACTATGTTCTGGGTAGAGATGTAGTGAAATTTTAATCTGCCAGTGAAGTTGACGTGAAGTGACCACTTCAGCTAGTGAACCTGTAGTGAGCACTGAAAAGTACTCACTTGGCGTTATTAATATTATTACTACTTCGCTTTGCTAGTATGCCTTAACGAGAAGTAAAGCTTAAGTGAGAAGAGAATAAGCAGCCCCCCCCCCCACATCATATGGCTTACAGTACTGTAAGTCACATGCTTTAGCCAGGCAGGAAGGAAGTGAGTCAGAGAAGCAGTTTCACTTTCTCCTTTGCATTCGTAGAGGCCGAAAGCTTTGTGAGAGGAGACTAGGAGTGAAAGTGCTTGATTGCTGCTTGTGTTTCAGTACTGAAGAAAACCAACAGCTCTTTTAAAAGCTATATCTTTATTTAGTTTTTGTATTGTATTTGTGTTTTTTTTGTTAGAGAATTTTTTTTTTGTAAGTTTTGTTTTGTTTTGTGTGTGAGTGTGACTGACTGTGTGTGTCAGTGAGTGTCAGTGTGTGTGTGTCTGTGTGTGTGTATGTTGGCCCAGAAACTTAATGTGTCAGAATGGACCCAGGAGAAGGTGAGTCACTGGCCCTTGGGTGGGGTTGGACAGGAGTGCAGATACACGGGGGCAGGGCGGTCATGTCATGCTGCACTTCTCCTGACTCCTGGGTGTTGCTTCCCCCCATGTTGAAGCAACAGGGGCAGCAGCAGCAGCAGCACCAGTGCCACTGGTGGCTGCTGTGTGTCCACCTTCTCTGCCACTACCACCACCACAGGTAGCAGCTGTAGGGGCTCCAGCAGCACCCCTTCCACCACCTGCACAGCCACAGAAGGTGGCCCTGGAAATTGTAGGTGGTGGGACTAGTGACTGTGTCTGGTGCCCTGTGCAGCTCCCCGGTGTGGGAGTTTTTTACCTTTGTGGGGGGAAAAAGCACAGTGGTGGTGTGCCATCTGTATGGTGTGCTAGTGCACCGTGGCCCCCGTGGGACACATTTTTATGGACCAGTGGCCAGTGCATCCACATGCTCAACCACCACAGGGCAGAGTGTCAGGCTGCCATGGAAGGGGCCAGGCATCCACCTGCTGGCCCTTCTGTGGCAGTGGCCGAGGGTGCTACTGGGATGGGAGTTGTGCCTCGCAGCCACTGCCACAGCAGGAGGAGGGCCAGTTCAGCAGCTGCTCCACTACCACCACCACCACCACCACAGCCACCAGCACCACCCTCTCCACCACCACCCACACTTCTTGTATTCCCTGCTGCAGTGGACCCCGTCACAGTCCCTGCAACACAGGCTGACATTGCCCTGGTGTGGGCAGCTCTGGAAGAAAACAATCAGAGGGTCGGTGCTTTGCAGCAGTAGGTCAGCACAATAGAACAACAGCAGCAGCAAATAGTTAGAATGCTGCACCTGCTGCTGGACCACCATGGCATCCCATAGCCACAGTAACTTATGGGATTGTTTTCTGGCCCCTCACCCCATCCCACTACCGTGTTGTACTGTTTTTGTGTGTTTTTTCTTTGTTGTTGCTTAATCATACACATTTTCCCTTCCAGGTTAATCTTTCTTGCACCACTTAGTGCAATACATTTCTGTGAAAACCGCCCGTAATTTCATTACAGTGTGTCATGTGACGGAGGAATTCTGGTCTGAAAATCTGCCCACATCCTGCCTCCCTTCTCACCAACGTTAGGATGTGATGCCAGGGACAGCTCGTATGTGTGCTCCTTACAGTGAATATCCGATTGTCCGGCAGCTTTCCAAATGTTTCTTTATGTTATAATGGTCAGTTTGTGGTGAAACGCGTGGGCATATTTCCAGTAAGAATAGCCTTGTTAGTGGAAACATTCTCACATTTCACCACAAAGTCAACCTTATAACATAAGGAAACATTGGGATAGCTGCTGGACATTCACTATAGTGGGGCATGCACCTGCGCTCCCCCTGTCATCACATCCTAACGTTGCTGAGAAAGGGGGGCAGAATGTGGGTGGCTTTTCTGATCGGTAATTCCTCCGTCACATGACGGACTGTAATGAAATTATGAGCGGTTTTCACAGAAATATATTGCACTCTGTGAAGCAAGAAATATTCCAGTGGGAGTAAGGCCCCCACATATTAGTTTATGTGCATCACCATAACTATGTAATGTGGTGAATCCCTGTAAAGCAGCAGTGCAACAATCTGTTGATAACTCTGACCTATATTTTTTAATGCCGTTACAACTTCCGTTACTTACATCCTGACTGACTGGAATGATACGAGAATTTGCAGTAGTTGAGTCTGCTGTACTACCTTTTTTCACGTGTGAAATAATGAAAGGAGCATTCCTTTTAAATTGGTGCTGACCAGGTCTTTGTCATTGTTTTCCTCTGCTTTTCTCCATCACATCAGTTAGTTGTTATATATCACTTCTGTTGTTAATTAACAGTTATGCAGCAGGCAGTGTTTTATGACACCGCAGAACCATAGTTATTGAAAAGCAGCTGCAAATAAATACAAACCTGGTCAGAACAATATTGGAAGGTGTGCTCATTTTTTTCCATACATGAAAAAAGTCGTCAACTAAGTAAAGCAGACATAAATTGTGAAAAGAAGCGTATCATTCAAGTCACGACTCGAGGTAACTAGTGGTGGCTGTGGCAATGTAAAGTAGTATAAACAAGCATTTGTCAATGCCGAATGTTGCTTGCTTCTATGTGCTGTTTAGGTATTTGGAAGTCATTAGAGTGCAAATATTGAAAATTTGCGAACTTACGAGCGTGCGTAGGAACTGCGCAACGCACGCTCATAAAACAGTCATTTTTAGGAATTTTTTCACCAAATTTTCAACATAGCCATTTTAAGACCTCTGCTCATGAACAGTGTCACTGTGATTTTGTCAATGTGTCCCATACATTGAGTTTGCACACCGACTGCGCCATTGTGCGCTACATGGGCAGAAACACGTTTTGGGCAGGATGTGAAAAATGACAGCTGTACTGCTCATGAGGAGGTGTAAAATGGCAATGTTGAAAATCTGGAGTGGAAATATTGAAAATTTGCAAACCTAACGCTGTAGGAACTGCGCAGTGCATCAGAAAACATTTTTTAGTAATTTTCACCAAATTTTCAACATAGCCATTTTAAGACCTCTGCTAATGAACAGTGTCATGGTGATTTTCTTAATGTGTCCCATACATTGATTTCGCATACCGACTCGTCATTATTGTGCTACATGGTGGAAACATGTTTTGGGCAGGATGTGAAAATGACAGCTGTACTGCTCATAAGAAGGAGGTGTGTAAAATGGCAATGTTGAAAATCTGGAGTGAAAATATTGAAAATTTGCGAACTTACGAGCCTGCGTAGGAACTGCGCAATGCACGCTCGTAAAACAGTCATTTTTAGGAATTTTTCACCAAATTTTCAACATAGCCATTTTAAGACCTCTGCTCATGAACAGTGTCACTGTGATTTTCTTAATTTGTCCCGTACATTGATTTCGCACACCGACTGCGCCATTCTGCGCTACATGGGCGGAAACACATTTTGGGTGAGATGTGAAAAATGAAAGCTATACTACTCATAAGAAGGTGTGGTAAAATGGCAATGTTGAAAATCTGGAGTGAAAATATTGAAATTTCGTGAACTTACGAGCCTGCGTAGGAACTGTGCAACGCATGCTAGTAAAACAGTCATTTTTTTGAATTTTGGCACAAATTTTCAACAGGGGTTTTGGGACCCTTTCTCATGATTGATGTCACTGTCATGGTGGTATTCGGCAAGGTGATTTCACAGTCACTTGACTGCGGAAATGCCGCCAGCGAATATCACAGGCAATACATCAGTCCAAAAACCCAATCCAAATTAAATAGATGCAAAAACCAAAATACCTGAGATATACAACAAGTTGAAACCCCCATCTAGCCCATTATACAGCTTACGGCATTTCCTCAGTTCGGTCGGCTTTGAAGAGTGCAGAAGCGGTCCGGTCCACCAAGATTGTCGCGCGGAGTCCAGAGGTAAGTATGGGGTGAGGGGGTGTGGGAAGGCTGGGTGTGCAGTGGGTGGGTGCGGTTGTGGAGGGGGGCGGAGATGCACAAGAGGGACCGTTTTGTCTTACAGATAAAAAAAAGATGTCAGTGGGACCGTTTGCACGCTGGGGTGGGCTCCCAGTGTGGCACAAGGATGTTGGGGGATGTTCAGCTGACAGGGATTGGGTACCCCGTCGGCCATGTGTTGCCACGCTGGGGTGGGCTCCCAGCGTGTAGCACAAGGACGGGGGCGCTCAGCCGATGAGGGATTGGGCACCCCTCTACGGCAAAAGGGCTGTTACTGCTTCCCACTGGGGTGGGCTCCCAGCAGTGGCACCTACCGAGGACGCAGCTCAGCCGACGGGATTGGGCACCGTGACGGCCATACAGTGTCTTGACGATGGCGCCGCGACTGCGATGTGTGTGTGGGGGAGCTGTGCGTGAGCAGCCGATATCTTATCGGTGCTCACTGAAGCGTAGCTCCCTTCAATCAGAGCGTTACTGCATTTTGAGCGTGTCATACACAGCTCCAAAATGCATTGGCTTACAGGGGCTGTGCCTGCCAGCACACTGACTGAATTGGAGGAGGAGGTGACACACCTCCGAAATCTCCCATGATGGCACTATGTTTCTTGCACATGCGTGCAAGCAACATAAAAAGTACAGTTCAAAATTGTCAGGACATTCTTGCAATGCTGCTTTAATTGTAGTGTCAGTATGATATCATGAGCTCACAACAATCACAGAACACACAAAAGTGGCACAGAGTCCCAGATTTTTTCTGCAAGCCCAAAATGCATCCTCCTTGTGTTCATAAAATTGACAAGTGGTAACACAGTGAAATGAGAGTGTTTCAGCACATACAAAGTCCCCCAGAATTAATGGCACACTCAGTCATGCGTGCAGTGGTGGCACAGAGTCCCCAGATTTTTTCTGCAGGCCCAAAATGTATCCTCCTTGTGTGCAGAAAATTGACACGTGGTAACACAATGAAATGAGACTGTTTCAGCACATACAATGTTCTCCAGTATAAAATGATGACCGTGAGCATCCTGTTGCTGGTCCAATGACTTCAGCGAGGTGATTCGAGCAAATGCAATGTGATCATCTCAACTGGATCGAAGGGTGCCCTTTAGCTGTATACTAATAGTAACCTTGGTGAGTAGATATATACTGTATATATATATATATATATATAGATATATATATATGGTTGTGTATTTTGTAGGTGAGGAGGGGGGTTGACATGGACATGTACTCATGGTATTGTTCTGTATCACAGGTCACAGAAACTGTTGGTATGCACATTCTAGAGCTCAATGAGAATTTTTTGCACTGAAATTGGGAACTGATAACTCTCAAGCACAAAAAGGTAAGTAACTTTTTTTGCGGGGGTTATATTTGCTGGATTGTCTGTAATGGTTTCTTATTTTGTTACTTCTTCACAGATTTCATCTGCATCCTTCTGGAGTCTGGTTGTTGTTAATGATGGTCATGGTCATCTAAAGAAATGACTTCTGCATGTTGCATGTGTGCCCAAGCCCAGGGGAGAGGGGTGCCTGTTGTTGAAGAACTTTTTTCGATAAGGCCAGTTTGACAGAACAACAAAGCACCTGGAAGTTTCATAAAATATGCAAGGAATGACATCTTACAACTTAATTTCTCTCCCTGGTTCTGAACTTCTTCTCAAGTCAAGTTACACTGAAACCCACATCTTGTCAACTAACACAACCTGTGTGTAAAATACTTGCAGCACTCTTTCCAAAACAATGAAATGGATGAAATAAAATCTTCATGCTTACCAGAATGGATTTCACATGGATATTCCATCGGTTCCGAATCCTCTCAGTACGGTACAGCTGCAGTACCATGCCCACCGAGTTTTAGCGATGGAGACTTTTTTTCTTAACCTGTACAGTAAAAGAAACAAAATAAGTGTACTGTATGTGTTTTACCATTGTGGTTCTGAAAAGCTACAGAAAACAAAACATACAACTAAAGGAAGTGAAGCAGCATAACAATCATGAGTACACATACTCACTTTATGGTTTAAATATTAAGAAGCTTTGTGTCTCTGGCTGATGGATGTCATGGTCCGGACAGACTCAGGCTTACCGGTGGCAGTGGCTAACAGCAGTCCCAATGCTGTTGATGGTGGTCTGGGGGGGCAGACAGACTCAGGTTCAGTGGTGGCAGTGGCTAACAGCAGTCCCAGTGGTGGTGGTCTGGGGTAGGCGGACAGACTCAGGCTCAGTGGTGGCAGGGGGTAACAGCAGTCCCAGTGGTGGTGGTGGTGGTCTGAAGGGGCACACCGCTTTTTTAAAAACTTCAGTTAAAACCTGCCAACATTAACCACATCACCATCCTCATAAAGAAAGCTGCCCTCACAGTCATCGATGTCTGAAGTCTGACCACAGGGAAATTCTTTCTCCATTGTGTCGTCATCTACGTCAGTGGTGTGCCGTTTCAGGCAGCCACTGTCAGTGCCACCAGAATGGTCCATTTCCACATCAGCAAGACCGCCATGACTAGGCCGGGTACGAATACCAAGGTTGCAGTCTGTGCTGGTACGTGCCTCTCATTCATTTTAATGAATGTAAGCAACCTAACATTTGCAGGAGACAGGTTTGTCCGACGATCCCTGACTATTGCACCTGCTGAGCTGAATACCCTCTCAACACTTACACTGGAGGGTGAGCATGTGAGGTAGTTCAGTGCCACTGCTGTCAGCTCTGGCCATTCACTGACCTTTCCACTCCAGTACAAAAGAGGATCTTCAGCTATTGTCAGATGCCTGTTTTCAGACAAATATGACTCAACCATTCTCTGTGCCACACTAAGTCCAGTTGTTGATGCATCAGCCTGTTCTCCCGAATCATTTATTTCACAAATACCCACTTGGGACAAAGCCTCTCAAAGCGGGTTGAGGCCAGCCACTTTGGATGACAGACCACATGGAACTGCAGTCCCCTTCTCCTTGCAGGATATGCTTGATGGTCCTCCAGGTACACCTTCAGCCGGATTATGCTGCTGAGGTTTGCTGACCTTGGTACATGACTTCTGTGCCCCATGAACCAAGCGCACCAGTTGACCACTGATATTTTTCAACTGTTCGGACCCCCCTCCAGTACTGATGCAATTCCATGTTTGTATCACGAGTCCAGCATTGTTGCTATGGCAAAGTTGTCACTACGCTGAATGCTCATAACGTGATGATTCTGGTCGAATACTGTTAGCATGTGTTGCAGCAACATACTGCTACCACCATCTCTGGCAACATCAAGGCTATGCTGTACATTCACCAATGTCTGCCTCAGCATCTGCAGCAGTGGAATTAATTGGCTAATGGAGGCAGGCTCGCCACTCACTGCCTGTGTGGCATGTTAAAAAGGACGCAAAATTGTTATTACAGAGTCCATGAGGAGCCACTGGCCACTGTTCAGTCATCATAGACATGGAGGCCCCGGAAGTGTCATGGCTAGTGTGCATCACAAGATATTCTGAGATGGCTTTGTATTGTTCATACAACCTCTCTGCCATGTATAACGTAGAATTCCATCAGGTGACAACTTCCAGCTTCAAGCGGTGCTGAGGCAGGCTGTTTTGTATCTGCAACTGCCACAGTTGGTCACAGGCCTTTCCAGATCTTGAAAAGTGAGAGCAGATACGTCATGCAATGGTCAGCATTTCCTTTATATCAGGGTGCTGCAGAAACTCCTGAACCACAAGATTTACACAGTGGGCCATGCATGGAAGATGAAAAAAAACACCATTCGTGATGCGTTTCACCACATTTGACCCATAGTCACTTGCTATGAACCCAGCTCTCAGGGACCGAGGGTTTAGCCATCTGTCAATTTCAGTCAGTACCGTGTCCAACATGTTCTCATCAGTGTGTGAACAGGTCACATGGGTCATAGCAATCGTTGCATGCTGTTGAATTCCTGGAAGATTGCTACCACGACAATCCACTGTACTGCACTGATTATTCACACTGCCAACATCACAAACAACCCCCGGCACCTGTGCCCAGTGTGCAGTTATACACAAATATGAACTCCCCGCTGTTTTTCCACTTGTTCACATATCCATACTTACATGGATGAATGGAGAGGAGGAATGTTGAAGGGCATGTCTTACTGAGTCGGACACAGTGTGGAACAACTCGGGGACAGCACGGGTAGAAAAGTATGTCCTGGATGGGACTTTCCATTTTGGACAGGCACATGCAGCAAACCACTGGAACCCAGAATTCTCCACAAAGGAGAAGGGCAAAAGATCAATTGCCAGCATTTCCGCTACAGCAACATTAAGTTCACGTGACACTGTATGATTCAAGGGGTACTTCAGCTTATGTGCAAAAACACTCTGTAACGTGGGCTGACTAAAACATTTTACACGGGGTGTGATCACAAATGGTTGTACTCTGTGATGCATGGCATTGGCAGGGGGTGGAGTGTGGACATTTGATGAAGACGGTTGCACAGGTGATGATGACTGTGACAGAAATGGGAAGGAAAGAGTTAATGGTTTGGATTCTGTAGGTGCCTTATTTTTTTAACAGTGTGAAAAAAATACACTGAGGTTGAAATCCTCCAGCAGCATCCAGCTTGTGGAATTCCTAGCTGCTAGATAAGAGCTGGGTCATAAATCTCGAGTGGACATCTCCAGGTGCACACAGACCTGCAGACATGGACACAGGGCAGTTTGAATGGATTGGACCATTCAAATATAAACTTAAGGTGAAAAGGGAATATATTTGGTCACAAATAGGTGTTCACTCTGATTGGGACAATTAAATACATACATGTTAGTTGGTTGGTGCATTTAAAGGGAGAATATGAATTACCTATTCTTCATAGAGTATATAAGCTTCTGAAAGGCAGAGAAGGCTCCCTTGCCTTTGGAAGCTGTGGGGGGAAACATAAGCTTGGAGCCTACCTGGTAGCTATGTCCGTGGGAGCTGGCAGTTAGAACAGGGTCCAGTGTCTCTTGTAAGGACAGGGAAGGGTAAGTTTAGTGATGGCATATTTCAGTATTAGCCTTCTTCTTTTTCCATCTGTTATTTAAAAACATTTGTTTACTTTTCCTGTATGAGTGTTATTCTCTTGTGTTGTAAATACATATCCTGTAAATGCTCATTGTACTTTCTGTTAAGTAAAAGGCTATTTATTTGCTCAACAGTTGTGTCTGTGATGTCATTTGTCTAAGGTAATATTTGGTTTCCACTGGCTGAGTTAAATTCTGTGTAGCATCCACCACCTGAGAGAGACACACTACCAGACTTTAACTTGTGCAGTTCCACGTTTAATTATTCAAGTTTGTACACTTGAAAGAGGTGCCGGAAGGAAAGTCCGGCTGGTGGCAGCGAATACCCAAGGACAGACACCTCTCTAAAAGCTGTTTCAGCCCAGAAGGAGAGGTGGGTTGTCACAATGACAAACCCAGAAATGCTGTTATTTTTCCAGATTTGCCAACCGGGGTTGATGTATCACTTGCACTAGACATACTGCATTCACCACCACCACCACAAAAACTGCTACTCTCACCAGCACTGGACAACATATCAAAGTCATTATGGTCCTCCACCTCATCATGCCTGTAGTAATCCTCTGCTCTTATTACCGCACTACTGCACACGTTTAATTTACTGCTGGACCTAACAGTCATGGAAGGGGATAACATGCTGGCTATGGTTGCTGGTGATGAGGGTGAATGTCCCACTGTGGTATTAACTGCCAGCTTGTGCTGGGTCCACAGTGCCAAGTGCCTATTCTTAAGATGCGTTATGCTGTCCTCCTGTGCCCAGATGGCTCCCCTTCTTACCTCGACTCACACACACGTGGCAGACCTGGCAGATTGTAACTGACTCATCATCAGCATCTAGAACAAAAAAATCCCAAACAAGGGATTGTAATGCTCTGCTTTTAACATGTCCATGATGTGGCTTATTTAAGTCCGTTATTTAAAGCACTGAAGTGGGGGGGGCACGTGATGTTTCGGGCACTGCACACCTGGACTGCAACTGACCACCACAACTACATATCGTATTGATTACTGGGTCATCATCATCATCAACTAAAACTGCTAGATCACAAGTTTTTACGCCGGGGAGGGGGGATTCCTGCAAACAGACTCAGACACAGCCACTTTGAATTTCTTTTTCTCTGGTTCCCATCTGGGGTCAATTGCATCATCATCATCATATTCATCAATGTCACACATCCACATCTTCTGCTTGGATGCTAGCATGTGGACTGCATGTTGCAACAACAGCAACATCATCATCATCATCACATTCATCATCAGCATCTACACCGCCATCACCTGATATTTTTTCACCACACTGTGAATCACTGCATGGAAAATGCGTGACGTTAACTGCCATGGTGGACGGAATACCACATTGTATGCTATCGTTGACATGATTATCAGAATCCTCAGGTTCAATTACTGAGATGTTATAGGGAAGTATGACATCATCTACGCTGCCACTCACTTGCACTGCTTCACACTCCATATTTTTGGATATGGTACACTGGTCGGAATTAGAACTTGACGCAACAGTACTAATACTACCACCACTAACACCAGTAACACTAACACCACTGGCTGGGAAAACATCATCTCCTCCTACTATGAGTGAAACTACTGATTGGGCTGTAAAAAACATTGAAGGAGAAATACCTTTCCTCACATCAGCAATGCACTTCTGCATCTGCGTACTACTACCATGCCCACAGACTATCTTACTGCCAACATTGCCATGACCGGAAACAGCTTTGTTTGCATGTCTCTTGGCAGGCATTTTGGAGGATCAAAAACAATACTATAACCAAATTCCAACTCTGATACGTTCATTCTCTGATTGGGGGGACCCTGGATGTTAAGCCAAAAAAAAACTGTAGCTCCAGAAACAGCTAAGACACTAGTCTGAGACTGTCACGCAATGAAAACAACTGGGGGCACAGAATGCAGACAGTGCAGATTTTAATGGCACTACAAGCAGCAAAAAAAAGAACAAACACCACAATCGCAGTATAAAATCAGGCAGCTGCAGTGGATAGCAGGTTCACACTGCTGCGCCTGCAATTACACTAGTCTGTGGCACAATAAGAGGTGTATTAGTTGATGCTTGCAGCACCGCACACACACACACACACAGAACTGTTAGTTTACAATGCTGAACGAGTAATGCGTAGCAAATGCAAAAGTTCAGTGCTATGCCACGTTATGCATTGTAATGTAAACAACCTGAAATTATGAACTGCTGCACCACATCTACACACAAACAGCAAGAAAATTTCAATTATTACTGACAATATTACTGTGTGTACATTAACACGGTCAGTTATATAACAAAAAATATAACCAAAAAACAAAGAAATCACTATTTCTCCAATTTAAATCTACCTACACCACAGATACGCCCCTCCCCTAAAGCACACTTTCACTGTCTTTCACCACACACACTCAGTGTTGTAAGTTAACATTCAAAATCCACACAAAAACAAAAACGCTCGATGATATGAGCACAGGAGGGTTTCCTACAATCGATGAGCTAAAGTTGGAGCCCCCCCAAAAATGCATAAATGCTTTTTTAACAGCTTTTACAAGATTTCTATCACAGACAGCTATCAGAGCAAACTGTCTCCTATGCCTTCCTGCACATACTACCCCAAACTGAGGCTGTGCAGATCAATATAGAGCCCATGTGACCTGAAATCCCATGAATCACTGCAAAATTCACCTTTGGAGCTCAAAAACAAGGCGAAGTGCATTGTCCTCAATGCACTTCATCTTAAATTTGATGGAGTAGTGGTTTGGGGAGGCAGAGTAACACAAAGTCATTGCTTCCAATAGACTTTGCATTCCTCATAATAATGCAAAGTACTCCACTTTGCATCGCAGAGCACTCCGCAAATCCGCCTTTGCTCCGCAAATCGGATTGAGCTCACTTCGCCCACCACTAGTTCTGGGGTGTGTGTTTATCTCAGCACAATGCACACTACCTCGTGTCTTACTGTAAATATGTCCTACAAAGCCAGTTATACCTCTTTGCACATTCTTATTTGTGCTATGTTGTACTTTAACTTATCCAAATGCACCCTCCCCCCCGGACTTATCTCTAACCAAGACTTCTTTCATATCTCTGTATGTTTCTTCAGGATTAAACAACTTTATTTAATAAATAAAATAACATTGGGACAACATATTTGCAACTTTTGGATTTGCATGCATACTACTATTTGTCTCACTTCATAAAACAAACAGTACATACTATTAGGTTTTCCATGAGTATGCACTGTGAACTCATACCTTTTAATGGTTACTGACAAGTACCTTTGCAATTGGCTTCAGCCTCATTGTCTTAAACACACAGATGCATCAGCCATTAGCTAACTAGTTAACCATATATGCATACATACTCTGACATTATAGATGTAAGCACTGCATGACATATGCAATCACTATGGACAGGTCAGCTGTACACACTTTACACAGATAATGGCGTGTACAAGACGACTTTATTAGCATATACAGTACTTTCTTCACAGAACTCACTGCGTACATGATCTACTGCAGCACTGTGACCACTACATTCTACACATATTAAGGAAGGTCTTCCTACCTTTTTCATGTCCCCTTTAAACTAAGAGGAATAGGCCAGTAATCAGGAGGAGTTGTCTGTATCCATCAACATAATTTCAGCAGCTTTCTGCTTCACAGGTCAATTGTTGCTAATTATATTCTCTTTACCATTAGACATTTCCAGCCAACCCTTTTACTTAATCTAAGTAAGCAGTAATATACATGGGGTCTGCATTGAACAGATATTACCGCATGCCCAGGGTGAAGTGAGACATGAGGCCACAGGCCAAGTGCATTCAGCCACTGGAAATGTGGTAATATCTGTTCAATGCACACCCAGGAATGTCTTGTTGCACTTATAAAATGCTTTTTTTTTTAAGTATTTCTTAAAGTAAATGAATGTGCTTAGATAGGTAAAAACAGCTATAATTCGCTGAATTCATTGCACAATAGTTATTTTGCCTACTAGAAATCCAGAGGTTTTTTGCCTTGAGGACATTTGTCCTCTTGTGGTATCCCTATTTGTTTTTTGCCAGGGTGTGGCTGAGCATCTGCCAAATCCCCCTCCAACCCCCCACAGTGTAGTATTGTTTTAGAAACTGGCAAAAAATGCTTGTTACACTTTTGTTTCTTTCAAGTTTCACCGCAGTTTCCATTGTCTACAACTGTTGCTGATAAGTGACACTTTTTTTGTTGGGAAACAGACACTGACACCAATAACTGCACTATAATTACTGGTGACCCTATTTATCAACCTGATTATGCTCACTGTCAAACACTGTAATAACCCAAAACCCGGTTATTACATCATTTGATGATGTAATAACCAAATTCGGGTTATTATGGCATTGAGTAAACTTTTTTTCACCTCCACTGTCCTTTCTGAGTGACTCAAGCACATCACACCACTTCACTAGTTCCACTCAGCTCACGAGTGGGCTGAACACTGTAAGAAACATGATGGCTCTCTTTCTCGCTTACCACCGAGCCGCTAGCGCTATTATTCTATCACTACCCCTTCAATCTTTATTTCCTTTTTTTTTTTTTATCTGGTTGATCCTGCCTTTTCAAATATCTGGTTGATCCCACTCTGTTCCTTGACTGGGACACATGGAGTGTGATCCAGAATGCAGCTGTGGCTGACAGGTAAAAAAAATCACTATTTCTTCATCCTGACCCCTCCAATCTTTGCTATTTTTTTTTTCATTCCTTATCTGGTTGATCCTGCCTTTTGAAATATCTGGTTGATCCCACTCTGTTTCCAGATCGGGACCAAGTGCGATCCAGGACATGGCTGTGGTCGACAGAGAGAAAGAGAGAGAGTGTGTGTGTGTGTGTGTGTGTGTGTGTATGTGACATGAGAGGCAGAGAGTGCACGTGTGTGTGTGTGTGTGTGTGTGTGTGTGTGTGTGTGTGTGTGCGCGCACATGCAAGTGTGTGCGTGGGGGGGACAGAGACTGACCAAGAAGCAGCAGCAATGACACTGTCTCAGAGACTAATTTCTTGCACCAGTAATTATGAAAAATAAAGTCTAGGCAGGTGTGTCTTAATGATGTTTTTTTACACACCTTTGGTGAGTGATGAGCTCATAAACCTCTTGAGCTTCACTCTAGAGTTTTATGGCTCATCACTCACCTCGGGTGTAAAAAAAACATAACACATACCTACCTAGCCATTACTCTCTATCTATTGGGAGTCACATGCAGATAGGGGACAGAGGATGGCATTTGAAGACAAATGAAAGAAAACGTTGTGTCCAGTATGAAGGACTGTTTTTCAGAATTACACACAAGGAGAAACTCTTTGCTGGCGGTTGTTTTTTTCCCTGTGGAGATTATGGTGCAAGTGCAAGTGCAGTTGAAGGAAGCGAGTGGGCAGTGTGGAGCAGTGGGAAGGGAGAGCAGGGAACACAGCTAACATAGTACATAAAAGAGTCTAACAATATTAGAAAAGGAAAAAAGATGGACCGTAATCTAAAACTAACACAGAGATTGTTTGAGCTTTTGTTATTAGTGCAACCGCACTTAGTTGACTTTTTCTGTAGTAGTGGGGAGAGAGAGCGCTAGGTGAATGCGGCGGCAGGCATTGTCGCAACCCATAAGACATGCAGAGCAACTGATGGCTTGCATCTGCAAGAGTTAATATTTGTGCCAGGTAAACCCCAAGAACAAACCACTGTTTGCGGATGCTGGTTTTTTTCCTTTTTTTTTTCCATCATAATTTCTGGTAGGCTCAATGACCTGCTTATAGCACTTCAAAAAAATGGCGGCGTTTCAAATCATTAGCGTTCTAAAGGCACAGTGATTTTTGTTTTGTTATTGTGGTACTGCTTTCCGTACTTGTTTTTACCAGTGCATTGAATGGATTTGATGCACAGGTAAAAACCAATCAAAATGCAGGATTTTGTCTCCCCATTTTATAAAAGTCAAATAACCTCAGCACAAGAGCACCGAGGCAAGGCTTTCCCAGAATAGACACTGGCAATAAAGCCAGGTTTCGAGGAAACATAAACTTACACATAGCTCTGTAATGTAAAGCATCATGGAAAGCATATGCAAATAGCCATTAACAACTTTCAACTGATTCTACTTTAAGCAAGAATGTATGGTGCCAAATGGCCTCTCATGCACTCACTCTCCAAGGCTGAAAACAGTAGATGCAGACATGTAACAGCACAGGGAAGCAACATCCTTTTACTTAATACTGCAAAGTACAGAAGTAGTTAAAGCCAGAACAAGTAAAGGTTTTCCAGTTAGTCTTTTAGTTCCCTATTTTCAATATGCTTTTCCAATTAACCTTTTTTACCCCTTCAGACTACTATTAAAGGGGAAAACAGCTTTCATTTTACTCTTCAGTTCAGCTTTACTATACTTTATACATATTTCTACATCTGCTAGAAAGGTTGGGTTTTCCACAGTATGGAGAGCACAACAGATGTTCAGTAGCCCAGAGAGAAGAAAGGTGTCAGTGGCCCTCCTGCTACAAGGTGTAAGTAGTTCTGGTTGCAGCAGTTCTCCAATGGATACTGCATGTACACTGCTATGTATGTCCTTCTTGTATGTAATCTCTAAGAAGATATCCTTGGGCAGGCATGGTTATATGGTGGCACACACAAATGTAGTCCATAGAACATACATAGAAACACAGAATTTGACGGCAGATAAGAACTGCTTGGCGCATCCAGTCAGCCCATTCCTCCCTACCTACACTATTACTGCAGACTGTACCCAATCTACAGCTCTTTCTCACTCCACCCTTCCTTTCCACTATGATTCCCTTGTGCTTATCCCATGCATTCTTGAACCCCACCAATGTTTTTGCCCCCACCACCTCTTCTCAAAGGCTGTTCCAGAAATCCACCACTCTTTCTGCGAAGTACTTCCTCATATCTCTCCTCAATCTACCCCCCTCCAGCTTCATAGCATGCCCCCTTTTTCTTTAGTACCTTTTCTTCTGAAAAATACATCCCTCCTGTACCTTATTAACCTCCTGAGGTATTTAAAGGTCCCTATCATATGCCCCTTTCTCCCGCCTCTGTTCAAGGGTGTACATATTGAGGTCCTTTAGTCTCTCCTCATATGGCTTTTGATGCAGACCTTGTGCCATTTTAGTTTCCTTCCTCTGGACAGCCTCCATACTGCCTATGTCCTTTCAGAGATGTGGTCTCCAGAACTGGACACAGTACTGTAGGTGGGGTCTTACCAGTGATCTATATAAGGGCAACACCACCTCTCTCTTTCTGCTGGTGATGCCTCCCCCTATGCACCCCAGCATCCCAATAGCCCTCCCAGCTTCCCTGTTAAACTGCCTGACCACCATTAGGTCATCTTATATGATTACCCACAAGTCTCTTCCCTGCTTGGTGGTCCTCAATACCACTCCACTGATTTTGTACTTTGCCCCGGATTTCTGTGCCCTAAGTGTATTATTTTGCACTTTTACACATTCAACTTCAGCTATCATACCCTTGAGCACTCCCCTTGTTTTCTTAGGTCTCTGCTCATCTTTTCCACACACACCCGGAGTGTCCACCTATTGTAGATTTTGGTGTCATCTGCAATGTCACTTATAAAGACATCAAAGAGGGCCAGTCCCAGCACTGATCCATGAGGCATCCACTGGTCATCCTCAATTCCTATCCCAAAACAAATTTCCTATCCAGTTTACCACCTTTGGACCCACTCCTAAGCTACCTAACTTGCTTAATGGTCTCCTATGTGGAACGGTGTTGAAAGCCTTACTGAAATCTAGGTAGGCCACATCCACTTCTCCACCCTGATCTAAATTCTTTGTTACTCAGTCAAAGAACTCTATCAGAATCATTTGACATGCCATCCCACATGTGAACCCATGCTGCCTCAGGTCTTGAAACCCACTGGATTCAAGATATTCCATAATCCTTTCCTTCAGCAGTGATTCCATTAACTTTCCCACCACCAATATCAGGCTGACTTGCTTATAATTGCCAGCCTCCTCCCTGCTATTGTTTTCGTGTAGTGGGACTACATGCTCTCTCTTCCAGTCCTCCAGAACCAATCCTGTTTCCAGTGAGCTGTTAAATGGAATGGTTGGAGGTGCACCCAGTATTTCTCTGAGCTCCTTCAATTTGCTTTGTCCACCATCAGATTAGTGAGTCCCTTTAGGACTCTCACCTCCAAAAAAGAACTAGAGTCCCCTTCCTTACCTCCAAAGCTTCTGTTACTTTTTGTGGCCCTTCCCCTTCTTCTTCCTCTGAGACTACTAACAAAAGTATTTGTTCAGGATGTCTACCTTTTCCTGTTCTCCATTTGCACAGTCCCCTCTTCCCTTTTCAACCTTACAATCCATCTCCTGAGCTTCCTCTTTTTACATACACACCAAAACACTGTATTGTCCCATTTTGTTACCTGCTGGGCTATTCTCTCTTCAGTTTACACCTTTGCACTTCTTACTACTTTCTCTATGTCTTTCTACTTTCCCTGATACACCTCCCAATCCTCTTCCCTCTGGGTCTCCTTATATCTTCTGTATGTTACCATTTTAGCCTTTAGCTTTTCAAGCCACCTCTTTTGAAAACTATAGTGGTCTCTTTAATTTTTCTTTTGCTCACTTGTTTGATGCAGAGGTTTGTTGCCTTTACTGTGCTCCCTTTTAGCTTCACCCACCCCTCCACCTCATCCAGACCATAACCCCGCCAGGTCATCCCTGGGGTACTCACCAATCTTTATAAAATCTGCCCTCCTGAAGTCCAGGGCCCTCAAATGTTTGTGGTTTAATTCCACAGCTGTCCTTATATTGAACCACAGCATCCATGATGGAGGGGTACATTTCTGCTTCCTGTCTGTCAGACACATACTTCTTGTGACCCCAATAAGCCTACCAGCTATACCAAGTGTCTTTAAAGAGGGGGCTCAAAAATGCCAGATCCTGGTACTATGCTAAAAGCCAGCAACATCATAGAATTCATGCCCCCTCCCTAATTCAATCCCAGTGCTCCTAATATTCCTAATAATACTTTCCTCCCTCTTGACCCAAATCCATGATTTCTTTTTTGTTAGTCCGCTGCTTGTAGATAAGTCTCTGGCTAGCCAATCAATCACTCTCCTGCAACATGCCCACTCCATAGTACCATTGCAAATTTCACTGGAGTGAGTGGATGTGTGATCAGGAGGGAGGGAGGGAGAAGAGCACTTGTAGCCTTAGTGACGCAGGCAGACTGACTGATATATATATATATATAAGGTAAGTATATAATATCTGCACTTTGTTGACTTAATCACGAAATATGTATTGTAGTTTTATTCCTGTTGGTTTATGTGATTATAAAGAACAAGTTTCCCCTTGGCCAATTGGAATACAAAGCTACTTTCCAGCTATTCTGCCATAATGGCATGGGACATTAGACTCAGTAATTCCTGCCAAATTCTACATGAATAATTATATCTTACAGCATATGAAAGCTTTACTAAACAAGATATATCAGTGCAGTCCACAGTGGATGAAGTCTTACAATTCTCAATATGATCTTGTTTTATGGTGGAAAAGTATTATCTTTCCTGAGTTGGATTGGAATTTTATTTAATTTAGTACATTGTAATGAGGGCTGGGTTTGCACAACTAGAATTGTATGTGCCTTTTCTGAACTTATTATAATTCGAGTAACATAAATTAGAGATGCCATCATAAGGGATCGTCTACAGTACAGTGAAAAGAAACTAGATGAAATATGAGGACATGGTTTAAATGATGATCATGCAGATTATTTTACAATGGGAGTGCCAAGCTGGATAAAAAACCTCTAACAATTAATTATGATACACTAGGTTGAGGCTGCAGAAATGTAATGAGGTTTTTAAAATACAGAGACAACAACAGGGTTACGAAATACTTGCAAAAACGACTTAGAATGAACTGTCTGATGTAGAATAAGCAAAAAGTGGATCAACAATAAAACACATTATAACAAAGAAAAATGCAAAAGTGAACTGGTAAACACCCAGTACCATCATGATGGCTGCTTTGTACATGCTGTAGAGGTATTGATTTGATTAACAAATGCTAAACAAGCATTTGGTAATGCCGAATGTTGTCTTGCTGGCATTGGCATTGGTAGTGCTAGAGTAAGAGAGATGCATAATAGGAATGGCAGTGAAGTATTGAACTGATGTCAACCCCACCTCCACCCTGCAGAGACTGGCAGGCATTAGGGTGTGTCTGTGGGTCATCGGCCATAATGGTCATACCATTTCACCTCACCCTACCCTACAGACACTGACAAGTGATGCGGTATGCCTTGGGGTGCTCAAGCTTTACGCTCACCCCATTCCAAAAGGAAATACGCTGATATGGGTGCAGTATAGAAGAATGGGGTGAACTTTGGGACCAAAGACTCCAACGCACACCTTGATGCCTGTCACTGGCTGCAGAGTGGGGGTGGAATGGCATGAGCATTACAGCCAAAGATCCCAAGTCACACCCCTGACGCCTGCCAGTCTCAACAGGGTGGGACATTATGGTTGGAGACCCTAATGCCCCAGGCATTTGTTGGTATTTTCACTCCAAATTTTCAACATTGGCTTTTTGTGATCCCACCTCATGAACAGTGGCACTATCAGTTTGTTAGCGGAAAGGTGATTTTGCACAGCGGCTGCGCCATTTGGTGCCACAAGTGTGAAAACACATTTTGGGCAGGATGTGAAAAATGATAGCTGTACTGTTCATGAGGAGATGTAAAAAAATGGTAATGTTGAAAATCTGGAGTGAAAATATGAACAATTTGGGAAGTCACAAGCGTGCATAAAAACTGCAATGCACGCCTGTAGTGAAATTATTTTTGGGATTTTTGTTAACCAAATTTTAAACATAGTCATTTTGGGACCTCCACTCATGAACAGTGGCACTGTGATTTTGTTAATCTGCCCAGAAAGTTGATTTCCCACAGCGACCGTGCCATAGTGCACCAGATGTGCGAAAACACATTTCAGGCAGGATGTGAAAAATGACAGCTGTACTGTTCATAAGGAGGTATGAAAAAATGGCAATGTAGAAAATCTGGAGTGAAAATATAAAAAATTGTTGAAGTTACGAGCATGCGTGGAAACTGCACAACACAAGCTCGTAACAGAGTAATTTTTTTTTATTTTTTCACCAAATTTGCAACATAGGCTTTTTGGGATCCCACCTCATGAACAGTGGCACTGTCATTTCGTTACTTGGTCAGAAAAAGGTGATTTCATTCACTGACCATGAAATCATCTTTTGGGACCGATTAATGAAATGACAGAGCATGTGTTCATGAGGTGGGGTTCCAAGAACACCATGTTAAAAATTTGTAGGCAAAATTTAAAAATGGCTGAGATAACCACCTAAGTTGAACCGCCCCACACTGATGCCATTATATAGCTTACTGGCATTTTCTTCATTTTGCAGTTCAGCTTTGAAGAGTCCCGATGCATCCCACTCCACAAACGATCACAGCACCAGACCTCCAGAGGTAAGTATGAGGAGGGGTGTGGGGAGGTGGGGTGTGCAGAAGGTGGGTGCGGGTTGGGGTAGAGTGTGCTTGGGACTATGAGGGACCATTTTCTTTTTTACAGGGAAAACCAAAAAATGGACATCAATAGGGACACTTTTCTTTCTTTACAGGTGAACTGAAAAAAATTTGTGGCACACTGGGATGGGATCCCAGTGTGCCCCGTGACTTTTGGGGAGGGAATGTTGGGCACACTGTGGTGGGCTTTCAGTATGCCCCATGAATTTATTTGGGGGGGATGTTGGGCACACTGGGGTGGGCTCCCAGTGTGTTCCATGACTTTGCTGTTGGCAATGAAAGTGTGTGGGGGGGGAGGGACTGATGCCGACAGGGATTGGACCTCATCTGCAAACAAAGTGTATGAGATGTGGGAGTATGCCGACATGGGGGATTGGCCACCCCCAATGTCAGTATGGGGACTGTGTGTGGTGGACGGCAGGATCTGCCGTGTTTATTGAAAAGTTTCACCAGGAAAGGTACATTGAGGAGGCATGTTATCTGCTGCTGCATGACGAGCTTGTCTCTAATTGCAGCAGCACATTTCTTTCAACTTAGTGGCACTTTCCATAATTTCCACATCAGTGCTAGCATGCTTATTAATTAAGGGATGAGGGACACACCTACTAAAGCGTGCCCTGCCTTCACCAACACTGACACACCTCTCAATGTGGTACTTCTGCAAGATGTTGCTTGCACCTGTGCGCAAGACAACATAAAAATAGTACAACATATAGCCACCCCTCCCAAAAGTGGGGTTTACTTCAGCTTCCTACTTTCCTCCTTGATCCCTGCAGCTGATGAAGCCAATTTCTTTGTGAAAGAACAGCTGCATTGCACCATTTTTCTTTCTGGCACCGCAGTACTGCAATGGGGACTGGAGCAGCAAATCACCTACTGCTTTGCTCTTCGTGCCTGCATGGTTTACATCAGATGGAGTGGCTCTGCAGCTACTGACATGGTACATGATTTCGTCCCCTGATGCTGTCTGCAGAGAATCAGAGTTAAAAATAGAATATAAAATGTGGCTTCCTGCCATGGACCTGGCATGGAGCAAAAAGCAAGGTAAGTGCCAAACAGTGACTGGAGGTCAGGAGTACTCATGGACACTCACTCCACCCACCCAGCCCCCAAAGAATGATAGCAGGGCTGGTATCATTGTGCACTGACCAAAATGCTCCATTAGTGCTCCCTAGCATAATCCCACATTGATAAAAAAAAACATATCTAGGGACAAAAGAGTTTACAAAAAAATGTTGCCAGTAAAGGCATTTAAGCTGCCATAATTCTTTACCTCTGATGTGTGAGATTTTAGTGGAATGCTCCAAAGGTAAAAGATTCAGCCCACTCTGTGCTAAGCCAATCAGGGGGCCCTTAAAAACTCTTGACACACTTCCTAATTGCCTTGCCTATCAAGTAAGAAAGCCCTGCAAAAAAGGCTGTTAGACTGTTGAAGGCATTATAAGAGCACCATAATCAGACCAATCAGAGTTCCTTTTGCTCTGTGTGACTGCAGTAGCCAATGAACACTGAAGCTTGACAAAAAGGATATCTGCAGAGTGCCTAGTAGCTCTGCAACTCAGCTTTTTGTCTGTGTTCCAGCCAAAAATCCCTGCCCAGGATTTTCCATAAACCAATTCGGAGCTTAAACTAATGTGCATACACAGGACATTGGTATTTGAAGCAGGGGTTAACTTTGTTTGATCTCTGTCTTTGTGAGGGAGGCCAGTCACCTCTCTCATGAGACCCTACTGCCAGGATTCATCCTGGTAGAGGGCCAGGTCACCAATGCCCTAGTTGCCTACCCACAGGTGGGTGAGGAAAAGACACTCCATGGGGTGAAGAGCATCACTGAGGGAGCTTCATCAGAAGCCCTTCTACACAGCATCAATAAAAAAGCAGTGCAGTACCTGTGGCTCACTTCGATATGTGCTCCTACCCCAAAGGTGCTGACACTGGGAACAACAATTTTACCCCGAGTGGTCGGAGGAGGTGGGGATCAACAACTCTAATGATTGGTATAGGAAACACACTTACCTCTAAATACTGCATACACAATTTTTTAATAGTGGCACAGTCACACCTCTATAGTTAGGGTTCAGTAGCATGTTTAATGTTAAACCTCAAATTTTGCACTTTAATAACTGCAACCGATCAATGGATTTGCACAAAATTTGTCAAGTGCTGTCCTGTGGGGTATGACTCTTGATATGGCAAGTTTTGTTCCAGATGGATGTGTGGATTCTGAGTTCCGGATTGTGCAAAACCCTTAAAAGTCACTTTTTGCAGTTTTTTCCTTATTGCTTTGTGCCCAGACAGTATGGAATTTTGGTGTGGATTTTTTATGTTAGATACAGCTTGGGTAACAGAACTGCCATGCATTTGTTTAGTGAAAAAATATTAATCTGTTGCAAAGTTATTGAATTTTTAAGCTCCTATTATTTTCAATGGGACGATCACTCCAGGATAGAAGGATAAAGTTTGAAAAAAGAGTTGGCCTCATAAAAAAGGATCCTTTTTAGCGAGGGGCCAATCCTTTTTTGTGAGAAAAAGATCCTTTTCGTGAGCCACCATCTTGTTTTCTCTTTCTTCAAAAAACAAACTGCCATAACTCAGCCCAGGAATTCTTCTACAGACACCCAGTCATGTACCTTGCTCATCAGAAGCTGATGAGCTTCTGTGTGTATTTTGTAATAGCTCCAATGGCCTCTGAACATTTTTTTTTCATCTATTTAAATCCTTTTTCACTGCTTGCTAAGTTCCTTTTTTGCAAATCGTTTTTCATCATCACAAAAAAGGAGCTTGGCAGGCCAAAAAAGGATTTAACTGTGCCATCCCATTTTATAGAAAGTATTTCACTGGTGTTCAGTGGCACCCCCCTGCATCCCATCTCCCTATTTTATTTCCTGTTATCAAGTGACCCCCATCCTCTGATTCCCATATATGTTTAACAAAAAAAATGGTGTACAGTGGCAACCCCAACCCAACAATTGCCATTCCCCATTTCCTTGGTGTCTACTGGCACCCCCCACACTCTGATCACTGTCCTTGTTATTTAAAACTTGATCACTGGTGTCTAGTGGCACCCCCACCCTCCAATCACTGTCCCCATTATTTAGAATTTAATCCCTGATGTCTAGTGGCACAAGTACCCTTTAATCACCATCTTCATTATTGAGAATTTGATCCCTGGTGTCTAGTGGCATCACCCACTCTCAGATCACCATCCTCATTATTATGAATTTGATTCCTGGTGTCTAGTGGCACTCCCCTCCACCCTCTGATCACCATCCCCATTATTTTAAACTTGATCCCTGGTGTCTACTGGAAACCACCAGCCTCTGATCGCCATCCCTGTTATTGATAAGTTGACCCCTGGTGTCTGGTGGCACTCCCACCTTCCCATTCATGCAATAACCTAAAATAAAGAAAATTATCCCTCAATGTTTTTTTTAAACCTGTAAAAAAAAGTCCTTCACCAATCAATCGACCCCAACTCCCACTCAGTACCTACCACCCCACACCCCCAAGTACATCCCCACACACCCTCACTCATCTGAACAGGTCCCAGGTTCAACACCCATTCTCCAATTGAAGACACATGTCTTATTGCTGGAACCAGTGATTGCAATATGAGAAACTAAGATAAATGTGGTTTAATGTATTGTATTTCAGTGGGGGATACAACTTGTATGCATAACTTAGCCATTTGTTGAGATTTGGATCCCAAGTTTTAATATAGCCTTTTGGGAACCCCACCTCATAAACAATATGACTGTCAGTATGCAACTCCCTCCCAAAAAGTGATTTTTGCAGTTGGTGGGCAAAATCATCTTTTGGACAAGATTTGACAAATTTTCCTAACTTTGTTCATTAGGTGGTGGTCATAAGAAGGTTATGTTGAAAATATGGGGTCAAAATGAATAACAATGGCTAAGTTATGTCAATTTGTTGCAATTTCACTATGCACACTCATAACTTTGGAAGTTTTAAATATTTTGACCCCAAATTTTCAACATAAACTTCTTATTACCCCACCTCATGTATGTCACAGCAGTAATTTTTCAAATCCTGGCCAAAATGTGTTTTCGCACCTGTGGCATGGAATGGCATTGCAGTTGTGCAGAATTACATTTTGGCAGGGATTCAAACTTTTTTGTACCAGGTACATGAGGTATACAGATACACAGACACATGAAAGGTGACAGCAGATAAGGTCTGTGTGGCCCACCTAGTCTGCCCCTTTTCCCTACCTAATGCATTACCACAGACCCTAGTTGATCTGCAGCTTACCCTCTCTTCCCTATTGCTAGAGTATTCTTATGTCTATCCCTTGCATTCTTGAATTACCCTACTGTTTTAACCCCCACCACCTCCACAGGAAGGCTGTTCCAAGCATCTTCTACTCCTTCTGTGAAAAAGTACTTCCTCATGTTGCCCCTGAGCCTACCCCCCTCTAGCCTCATATCATGCTCCCTTGTTCTTGTACGCCTTCTTTTCTGAAAGATGCTACCCTCCTGTACCTTGTTTATACACCTGATGTACTTGAATGTCTGTATCATAACCCCCCCCCCTTTCAGGGAATATATATATATTGAGGTCCTCTAGTCTTTCTTCATATGTCTTTTGGTGCAGTCCTTGCACATTTTTGTTGCCCTTCTCTAGTCTGCCTCTATTTTGTCTCTGTCCTTCCAGATATGTGGCCTCCAGAACTGGACACAGTACTCGGGTCTCACTTGTGATCTGTGCAGTGGCATAACCACCTCTTTTTTTCTGCTGGTGATACCTCTCCCTATGCACCCTAGCATCCCACTGGCTCTCCACACAGTCTTCTCACATTGTTTGTGTCAGTGTGACTCAGCTGGTAGCACATCCGCCTCTGGGCCAGAAGGTTGTGGGTTCTTGTCCCACACTGGGATTGAACTCATACCTAAATGCTGGCACCAGAGTGCAGTATTGGAGGGTGCTGTACTGTTGGGGTGTGTCATCCTTTGGATGAGATGTTAAACTGAAGTCCCTTCTACTCATCCTGGAGCTGTCCTGGTAGGTATTCAGGTGTAAGTAAAATAACCAAAGGCACTCTTCACGAAAGAATAGGGGAGTTTATTGAGAAAGGTAAAAATTAAACAAAAGGCATCACAGTTTATATAACAACATTGTGCATCTTGAAGTAAATAAATAGGAAAAACACAAATTAACAGAAACAGCAAATAAATAAACAGGAAATAAAATTATAACTGCTGTGGAAAATTACAGAGAAACAAAATTTGTTCAAGTGATGGGGACATCAGAATTAGTAATCCAAGGCATATTTCTCCACACTGCTTCCAAGGACACTTTGGTGGAATGATTTGCTTCAGCACAATAAATAGAATACAAAGTATTAGTAATCTTGGTCAACAGTTCAATATGTGACAGATGTTTCTGTTGTAAACTAAATAAATACCTGACATTCCAGAAATACCATTTAAAAACAGAAAAAATAACATGCAATGTTGAATAATTCCATTTCATCCAATCAACCATGTAAGCACCACACAGTACATCAAAACTGGGTAATTCACAGTAGCTAAAACTGGCTCTGACCATTCAGTTGCGACAAATGTCCAAAACCCTAAAATATAGGGACACTGGAAAAATAAATGGGTAATCATTTCCACTTGTTGGTGGGATGTAGGTCAGCTACACATTCTGTCTTCCAGTTGTTTATGTTTCTGATTATACTTAACATTTGTTTTCTCATGGCAACTGGAGTCATTGCAGGCCCCACATGTTAGGTGGGATTCTAGGATTATTTAAGCAATCCAGTAACTGAGGTAAATGAATGGCAGGACATAAGGGAAAAGTGACCGGCTCAGTGAAAAAAAAACAACTCTATAATGTAGGCGTATAACTGTTTTTTAGGAAGAGTGAGGATCATATTGGTGCATATAAGCTGATTTCTCCCTTCTCTCCTTCTCTCTCCAGGATTCCCTGAGGGAGTTCCATCTTCTGCGTTAGCGGTCTGGCATGGAACACAGCCAGCTGCAGGGTGCTCCCCAGCCTGCTCTCAAGAGCAAGGATCCTGGTACACTTCAAGAAAGCCGCTCCAGCCCAGCTTGCTATCCATGAATCCAGTTGGCGGATGGTGCCTGAATTTGAGTCTACTACAGGCTGATTCAGCACTCCATCTGTCCCTGATTGGCTTCAGCTCCTGGAGATTTGAACTGCCTGGCACCTTCTCCTGGAGCTCGTCTTTCTGCTGCCTAAATTTCTTTCCTTTTCCTATCTTTTTTTTTTTTTTTTGCTGACTTTTCCATTAGCAGATTATATCTTCTAGCCACTAGAGGGCTGTACGGTGCTGACTTTACTCTTCTAGCCACTAAAGGGTTGTACGGTGCTGAATTTACTCTTATAAATCCATTCCTCCATCTGCACATTAAGCAACTCTGCCACTAGAGGGCTTTGATAACCACACCAAAATCGCTAAGATTTATATAGTATCTGCTCGCTACTACACCAAAATTGCTGGCCCTATAAAGTGGATCTACTTTTCAGTCTCTGGGCTTAATCCAAGAGTAATACTAAGACAAAAGTTGCTAAACTTTATAAAGTTTCTGTTCACTCCTACACCTAAATTGCTGGCCTTATAAAAGTGAATCTGATTGCAGGACCTTTGCTCTAGCATCTTTTTTTTCTGTTTGTTTTAAACTAATGATGGCCAGTCAAGCCCTGTTAGTGCTGAGTCTCAGCCTGGTTCTACTCTCCCTGAGCGTACTCACAATCAATGTTTCACCGGACCTATATCTGCAAGGAAGTGTAGACCCTGATGACTTCACTTACGCAAACATGATAATCCAGCCAGATAAGTACATTGAGGCTACCCCAACACTCGTCCCAGGTTTCCTTATCTACTCCACCGCGGTGTCAGTAGCAAAACGATGACATCTCCAATCCATTGTCATCTAATCCCCCCTATTGTGCCTTTTAAAGTATGGCACCTGGTATTATTAGCCCTTATGCTGTCTGGAGACGCTGAGCTAAATCCAGGTCCTATACCCAGCCAAGTATCTATAAGCAACACTGGTTATGGCACTAAGGGTCTGCACATAGTTCATCTAAATGTTAGAAGTCTGCTTCACAACCATGCAGAACTTGATGCTTGGGTTGACAGCTACCAGCCTGATGTCCTATGTATATCAGAGACATGGCTAAAGCCCTCAATACCTGATACCTGCTGCCACCTCCCTAATTACAACTTTCTAAGGTGGGATAGCCCACCCCCTAAACACACTGGGGGGGTGGCAGTCTATTTCAAAAACCACTTTAACCTATCCCTAGTGACTGATAACTATACTTCTACATGTGAGTCACTACACACCATCCTAACCCCAGGGGCAAAGAAGCCTCACATTATATGTGCTTACAATCCTCCCAAAGGTGAACAATCTGGTCTGGAGGATTTACTGAACCACAGTGCCTCAACAGCTGGGCAGAATGAACTACTAATCCTCGGGGACATGAATATAAATTGGTTGAGTAAATCCCATTGTACCCTTCAATCCCTGGTGCATAGTTACAATTTACAACAGGTCATAACTGACCCAACAAGATTGTCACAAAATAATGGTTCTAGCACCCTCATTGATTGGGTCATGACAAATCGCATAGATAGAGTTGCGGCTGTGGGCACTCTGCCAGACACAATAAGTGATCACTTCTGTGTATGGAGTCACTCACTAATCCCCATATCTCCCCCATGCTATATATCATTCAGGAACTATGCAGATCTAAACCAAGCTCACTTTCTTCATGATGTTGCTATGACTGACTGGTCCCCTATCTAGTGGGCCATAACTCTGATGTCACCCTTAACCTTTTTCTTAGTGAGTTTTTATCACTTCAGGGTAAGCATACCCCTCTTTGCATTCACCAGGTAAGCAGTAAGCAATTCAAATGGTTGCACAAGGACTTACTCACATCACTCAAGGCTAGGGAGAAATGCTGGAGAAGATTCAAAACTTCAGGCCACCAAGCAGACTTTCATTTCTATAGGGAACAGCGCATGAAGTGCAAGAAGCAAAAAGCCAATACTGCAAGGGATTATTGGTGGATGTGGCTGGTGACCCCAGGAAATTTTGGTCACTCATAAAAACCTTCCACGGATCCAAGCAATCCAACAGTACAAATGACATGATACTGAATGGAATCCACTGCTCAGATCCACACACAATAGCAAACACTTTCAGCAATCACTTTTCAGAACTCTCCAAATATACTACTGCCTTCCCCACCACACCATCCACTCCTGATATCTCTTCCCCAAAAGGTAAGCCAGCGGGACTGCCATTCTACTTTAAAGCTGTCTCCAAAACAGATGTACTCAAGTTACTCAATTTCATGTCGGACAGCACTGCAGTTTGGTCAGACTGCCTGGAACGTATGCTCCTCAACCTGATTGTCCCCTTCGTTGCAGGGCCGCTATCTAAAATCTTCACTATGTCCCTCAGCGAAGAAGTAATGCCAAATATCTGGAACATGGCCAGAGTAACACTAGTCTTTAAAAAAGATGACAGGAAGGATTTAGTGAACTATAGACCAATAGCAATATTTTATGTCTTAAACAAAATCCTGGAGAAGCTCATTGCAAGACAGGTAACAGAGCACCTCACCAAGTACAGCCTCCTGTTCACAAATCAACATGGCATTAGAAAGTGTCACAGCACCCAAACTGCCCTGCTACAGCTAACCAATGATACACTACATGCTCTGGATCAGGGTCTTCTAACTGGAGCAGTTTTTATAGATCTCACAGAGGTGTTTGATGTCATTGATCACCTCCTCCTGCTTGCTAACCTCCTATCCCTGGATTTCTCGGCACAGTCTGTGAACTGGTTTAATGGCTACCTATCCAACAGGATGCAAGTTGTAAAGTTCAACTCTGCAACCTCTGACAAAACAGTCATTGACATTGGAATACCACAAGGGTCCATCATAGGACCTCTCCTCTTCTCGATCTTCATTAATAATATAACGAGAAATGCCTCCTCCTGCTCATTGCTACTGTATGTTGACGACCTAGTTCTCCATACCAGCTCTGATAACGTGCTTTCTCTCAGCCACAATTTATCTGGGGACTTCCTAAATGTATAATTCTGGATCACTAGCCATAGGCTGGTTCTCAACATTAGCAAGACTCAGGCTATGCTTTTTGGCTCACCTGCTAAACTAAAAAATAGTTGTGATCTCTTCAAAATAGTAAGTGTAAATGGTACCCCTTTGGAAGTGGTAAACTTATTTAAATACCTGGGGGTTCTACTCGATGGATCCCTTAGCTATGAGATCCATATTATTACTGTGTATAAGGCGGTCAATACTAAGCTAGGGTTAGCTCACAGAACTAGTCATGTTCTTACCCCTTCCATGAGGTTGGCCATTGCCAGAGGAATTCTTCTCCCATCCCTTGCATAAGGAACTTCAGTCTACAGCAATTCATCTAAAACCTCCCTACACAAATGGAACATAACCTATAATAATATATTTAATTATGCCACTGCATCCCCCAAGTTAAAACATCACTGCCTGCTCTATGCAGACCTTAATTGGCCCTCTCCTATGGTCCACCGGCTCCTTGCTCTTGGGGCCCTTCTGGACAGAATCCTGAGGTCCATTATGCCTAGCTGTCTCGCCACTGCACTCACCCCACAGACCAGACATATGGTCTCCATTCTGTTGATCTTTCCTTACTCCACATTCCCAGATATACTACTTCCAGATGGAAAACAGTTTTTTTATACATGGCCCCCAGTTACTTGAACTCACTGCCCCTTGAAATACGCCAGTCACCTAGCCATGCCTCATTTAAAAAGAGGCATCACTCTCTGCTTATTGTGAGTATACAGTAAAATAAACAATTCTTGATTTTAGTGTCTAAGATGAATACCTTGCCTGGAACTAAATCTACAAATTTAATAACTTGCACGGGAGTATTATGGAATAAAATAACAATACCAGGGCAAGTGTCTGGGCAATGAATCAGTAAGAAGGACACACATACCAAGCCTTTTGAGATTGTGAAAGTTCTGGAATTATATGAAGTCTGGTGTCTTGGATAAAGAAAATCCCAGGGCCTTGAGAAATAAGGGAACAAAAACAGCTGTCCATTTCTCAATATGTTTTACTCTATTCACATTAATAGTGTGAGATGATAAGGCAGTATGCAGTGGGAAAGGTAATGGAATAGCTTAGAAATATAGTCAGTGCATATGGGGGATTCATCATGCGGCTCCTAGTTGACCTTAATGTGGGTTTAGACAGTGGAGCCACCTCTGATGTGGTCTCTGAGAGATTCATCTGGTTAGTAGAAGTAAGCTTAGTGCCAGAGACCTGTTTGGGTATAGGAGAGCTGAGAGAGGAATTGTCTGATTCATTTTAAGAAGCAACAGATCCAGAAGATAAGCCTTCAAATCTATTTGTAAGTGGGATCATAGTCTTTTTAGGTGCTTCAGTGGCTTTAGGAGCTAGTTGGGTATCAATCTGTCTCTTCCTAGCACTTATCCTTGTTTTCTTCTTGATTATCATAGGAGGAGGGGGAAGGGCATCTCTCTGACTGAAGTGGGTAAGGTACATGAAGTAGAAGCTTGAGTGTCAGGAGACAACCTAGGAATATTCTGCACCATGGAACCAACAGCCAGTGAGTCTATTTCCTCAGGAATAGGGCTGGGAATAATGACAACCTCCCCCTGAATCCTAGGAACCTGTGTCGGGGTGGGCAGATGCCTAGTGTTGGAATGAACCTAGTCCTCTGGGCAACAGTCAACAGGAGCCGTTGTTCTTCATCATCTATCTGGTTTTCTTGGTTATGAGCTGCTTTTGGACATTGCTGGTAAGCATGTCCTCTTTTATTACAAAGGTTACAAAGGTGAGCATTAACACAGTGACCGCTAGTATGACCCAACTAATTGCACAAGGAACATTTAAGCTTATCACAGAGGCCGCTCAGGTGTCCTGTAGACTCACATCGATAGCAAGCCTTTGGTTGTCCAGCATGAAAAAGGACCTCCCTATCTCTGCCGAGAAAAAAAGTAGTCTGGCAAGTGTTGAAGTTCCCATCTTCAGTATTAAGGACTACCTGGATTCTTTGGCCCCCAGTCTACATGTCCTCTGAATCAAAGATCACCTCTGGATTACCCTGGACAGCACAACATTGTTTAAACCAATATAAGAAGTCAGTAACACTTATACTCTCATTTCAGAATAATACAGTAATTGTTTTGAATGCCAGGTTTCCGAGGAATGATTTCAAAGGAGGAACACAGTAGGGAATGCTTTAGAGTTTGTAACTTTGTCCAGACTTTCTGTAAACCACTGTAAAGTCTGAAGTTAATGTTGATCATTATTCCTCCAGAAACATGAATCAAAGCATAAATTTCCATTGCAGTAAAACCCATAGACACTTTTAATAACTGTCTTGCCACAAAAACTCTGTCGGGGGCATTGTCAGGCTCCCTTTGTAATGCAAACAGATGACATTGTGTCTTTTAGCTGGGTAGGTGGGTGAATGGAATAATGATGCATAAGGTCTGGCAGACACTTCTCGACCCATATTGGAAGTCCCATCACTATCTTTTGAAAAAGAAGAGGGGCTTTGGACATCATTAGTAGAGCTAGTAGACATTTGTAGGAGATATAGAAATAACAGCCTGCCAGTAACAGCACTTGGTACAGAGGGACGGTCCAGGTAAAGCAAGAGTTTACAAAGGTAGAATTGGGTTCTGTGTTAATTGTAGAGCCTGGAATAGTGCCAGAGGAGAAGATACTCCTGCACTGATACCCTTCATTTCTGAATCAGAGGCAATAGCTCCTTGTTGGTTGGTTGAAGTACTGTAGCATTCATTGCTGGTGGTTCAGTATTCATAATTTCTGCCTGGGTCGGCATTTTTATTGGGGATTTGCCCAAAGCCCATTACCCAGAATCTGCTGCTCTTTCCCACCCAGCTGCTAGGAGGATAGAGTCTACCTACCAGTCTTGGGTCAAATTTTCAGTAGATACAGCCAGGAAATCTCATCCTAGGTCGGGACAAAAATCGCCTGATTGTGCCATTCCCAATTAGTTCCTCTTCCCAAGTTGTCCCAAAAATACAGAAAGTTTAGAAGAATCAATGCCAGGAAAGGAAAATCCACCTGTGTCTTTCTGCTGCACGTCTGATGTGACTCCCGATGTTCCTGCAGCTGCAGCTCCATTCACAGCTGGCTCCTTGGAGGTTGGCACATCAGTGGTCAGGAAAGGGGCCTGCATGCAGTAGAATGTCCAGTAGTTTCTTTAGAACCATTCTATAGTTTCCTAGTCATGGTTTCTTATTCCCTTTTGCAGAAGCGCTGAATTGGTTATTGACACTTCAGATACTTCAGGCACCTGGATAGTATCTGTATCTGGTGGAACAACTTTCTCCGTAGTCAACAGGACTGTAACAGTATTCTCTAGTTCTGTTTCTTGTAGTGTGTCCATAGTATTAACCGATTCAACAATACTGGTAGCATTGTAAAACAATAAGACCTCAGAATTTGCCAAGGTTGGGGAGGAGACCTGCTCCCCAACCTCCTGCACAACCATCTCTGCCATGGTTACAGATGAAGTTTCCATCTTCCAAATGGCCAGAGGTCCCCCTACAGGAGAGTTGGGGATTTGTTTTTATTAGAAACTTAATGACAAAACAGAAATACATTGGTAACAAAACAAAAAAATCTAATGACATTATTTCATCAAGAAAAAAAAGACAGATATCCATACATGTACCATGGAAATCAAACAGAAATACTAATAACATATTGGGTCTATCAACTCTAAAGAAAATAAATAAGATTGAGGGCAAGTTAAAGTCACTTAGTACAAGGGGAAGAAGGAGAAAGAGTAAAAAAGGAAAGAAATGTGCCTAAAAAGGGAAAAAAAAAGTAAAAGGAAAATAATAGGGTGCTATATAGAGGTCATCACTGTGAAGCTCTGTCTCAACTAACCACTGAGTGTACTCTTATTCACTCCACATTCCATATCATAGAATAGGCATGGACAGCTCAATTTAGATTTAGATACTCCAGTGTTTGTTTGCTGTTTATCACGGTAAGCATTAGTGCACAGATAGACATGGACTTCCTTCTGGTTAAAGGCTGACAGGTTTCTTTACATGTTATCTTTTACCTGTCATCCAAGATGGGAATTTTAAAAGTTTTTCTTGCCCTAGACTAAGTATTCAGGGTTTAACTGACAAATACTACCAGGGTCAATCATACAATACAAATGAATATACAACTTAGAGTAAGTAATGCTCCAATGGTCTTTGTAAATTAATAGATACTGCAAAGTCTTAAGTTAACAAAACAAATTGCAAAGGATTTCAGCCAGTTAGTTGACATATCCAATCTACATAGTCACCAACAGTAAACAAAGGAAAATCTGTGTGACTGGATCACAGTGGCAAAAAAATTAAAAAATAAAAAAAAATCTGCCCCATAAAAAAATGCTTAAATACACTAAACACTACCAATAGGACATCTGGTCCCACCAAAACATAATCTCATGTCAAATACACTTTTATCCCAGACAAGCAAATATGTACAGCTTCTGTTCGAGCCAAACACAAAGGGAAAGTAAAAGCCGGTTATTATTAAGACTCTGAAAAACATATCTGAAAACTCCTGAAATTGCATTTTTTTATTTATTACAGCCTAATAGAAATACTTACGTGTGAATTCTTTTTTTTTTTTTTTTGGTTCCTGCAAATCTTTCTGGCAGTACAGTGGCTTGTGCCTCTGTTATCAGAGCACCTGATCTCAGTCCACTCTTGTGGTTTTCCTATGTTTTTCAACACCAGTCTTGAACAATGAGAGGAAGGGCCATGACAGAGACAAGAGCATCCTGTTAATCTCTAGCAACACTGGGGCCAAGGGAGAGCTGAAGGGGCACTTCAACAAATTTGGCCAACTTATCAGGTGGGTTTGCTAAGTCACCTCTTCCAAATGCAAATAAGACAAACCCCATTGACAGAGGACAACCATTTAGCTTATGTTAACCCAAGATAAAATTGTATGCCACTTGACCCCCACAAGCACCAGGAGCAGTTTCTGTTGGTTCCAAGACAGTTCTGCTTGAGTGACTGGAGAAAGTGACAGCTTCTCTTTCCCATCAGATGCCAGTGTTGCAGCCTTGTTCAATAACTCACCCAGCACCCAGCAGCACTAAATGAGAAATTCAAGTCAGAGGAGAAGGAAGGTAGATAAGGGAAAGTACTTCAGATATGTACCCTTGAGGGCTGAACTAAAGCTCCATGTCTCTTTCAAAGAAGCATAGCTGTTCTTCCTCAGCAGTGATGCCTCAGAGTGACTGTTCTGCTGGTTGTGTTAAAGAGCCACAACACACAGCAATGGCTGCCTGCCACTATTTCCGGTCCGTGCAGCACTCAACTTGTTCCTCCGAAAAACACAGCATTCGTGCATCTGTCAGTGCAAATATAAGGGAGCCCCATCTGTACTTGCTACCTCATTCACTGCAGTGAAATACCATTTTTCTTTCTAACTTGCTTGCCTAGAGGTTACAGGAAATGAACTTGATAGATCCACTTGTGTTTGATTCCCACAGTCTCCACTTGCCCTCCTGCTCAGTATGCTGCAGTTATTTATACTGATGAGAGGTCTAAATGATGCATTAAAATATGGTAGACTCCCACAAAATGCAGAAGACTCAGAGTGAGTGAGTGAGTGAGTGTGTGTGTGTGTGTGTGAGAGAGAGAGAGAGAAAGAGAGAGACTATTCACTACAATGCAATCCACACATTAATTTTATATCTCTCGTCAGATTAATGCATTAACAGCCATTTTGGCTCTGATCAGAGTTTGTTTATAGCGTAACAGAAACAGCAAATGGTTCAATTACACAGTAATTTCTTGTCCTTCCGTTTTGTTCCAGTTTTTCCCTCAGTGTTCAAGAATGATTTGTTGCTATAACTAAGACAAGGAAGCAGAACATCATATTTCATTGTAAGTTTATTTGCAGTCACTGGTTAAATTAGAATGCTTTAGGTGGGGAATTCACACATATAGATTATTAAGTGGTGGACCTGACATTTCTTGGTTTTGGATCTCTCCTGTAGTAATCAAGGAAGAAAGAGGAGGTGGTGGAACTGTCATTAAATTTGTTAAGATGTGGTAGAACTGAGTTCTTGTGGGCTCCTGCCCAATTAAACCCCTGTTTGCAGTGTGATTGCTTTTTAACATGACAATTTGTCTTCCTTCTTTTGTTGCTCTGAGTCTTGACGCCGCATCTTCTTTCTGTGTGTTTCTGTTTTCTTTTTGTCTTGTAAAATGATATGGGAGTTATGTGTCCTGTGGGTTCAGGCATGTGGTGAGCTGGGCTCTCTTTCTTCATACGTGTGTGTGTGTTTGTGTGTGTGTGTGTGTGTGTGTGTGTGATTTTGTGATTTTGTGCAGTGCAAAACACTGTGTGTTGCCTGGGCTTTAATTAACTCAACTTTATAAGTAACTTGGCATTTGATAATAAGGTTAAAACTTTAACTTGGGGGGGGGGGTGTAGTATATGCCATTTACATTGGAAGACTGGAAGTAAAAAGCAATTAACTTATTTTTTGAAAAAGAGTTTTTTTTACCAGTAATATTTATATTTACCTCCAAAATCAGATCTCTCTTTGAATACTGACTTCCACTATTTGGGCGCTGGGAACTATTTTGACTTCTAGAATAACTTCATAACTTAAGCCCATAGAAGTGTTATACATCCACAAAAAACAATTTGAGCAGAAAGATATATATCAGATTCTTGGAAAAATGACAATAACTTACTGAGCTGAGCTCTTAAAGAAAGATGCTTAAAATATTTTTATTTCCCTATTAAAGTAGAGGTCTGTTGTAATAAAAAACAAATATCAGCTTTAGTATCTTCCCACCAGCTGGCTAAATTATCATACATACAGACAACCATTTGCCTAACTAGTAACAATTCCTGAATATTCTTGACAATTGCTATATTGTCCAAACAAGCAAGATTCATCCTCCAAAAATCAGACCCAAGATTTCGCAGCTGTATACTACCCAAGGTTACAGGACCCAAAAGGGTGGTTGCTACATGCAATACAGTATCTTTAATCTAGAGAAGAAAAAACATAAAACTATATAGGATGATAAGGAGCCTTTAAAAAAAGTCTGTTTTGTAGAGCATCCTGCTAATACATTCGCATCAGATAAATTTGCCTGTTGACATATACAGTACTTATAAGGAAATTAGAATCACAAAAATTTTTATTTTTTCTACCCCAGTCTTTAGAAGATAAGTCGCAATTAAAATCTCCACCCAGACAAACCTTTAGAGGTGAACAAATAAGGATGAAGTAACATAAAAATGTCTGTTCTATGGAAACAAGAACAACTTGGGCACTCACCACCACATTGACAGCTGACACCATCTTGTAATTTAAAAAAGATTTATTATATGATTAAAACACCCGTCTGATGTGTTTCAGGTCACACACTTGACCCTTTCTCAAAGACTTTGAGAAAGAGTCAAGTGTGTGATCTGACACGCATCAGGAGGGTGTTTTAATCATGTAATAAATATTTTTTTAAATTACAAGACGGTGTCAGCAGTCAATGTGGTGGTGAGTGCCCAAGTTGTTCTTGTTTCCATGTTTGTTTTACTTGAGAGCACCACAGCCTTGTTCACACTTTTTTCTCTGTTTTGGAAAGGTCTATTCTACTTGCCTGTGTCTGGAAGGCATAAATAAATATGTAAACAATGGCTGGAACTATTGTCTGTTTTATAATGTATTGATCTATGGATATATGTATGCTCTAAGATTGTTGCTTAAATGTATGTATTTTAGGTATACAGGACGACTTTGAAGATAGGTCCTCAGACCTAAAGTTTTATCCTGTTAAAAAATAAAGTTTTAACTAACTAACCAATTAACTATATGCATCAATTGAAAAGACTGACCTTGAATTTGAATACCCAGAAGCAGGATTCAGTCAACAGAAATGTCTACTGATCTGGTGACTGTAACATCAGGATTAGAAAAAAGAATCCTCACACCTGAACATGTTTCTTCCCCAAGGGGCCAAAACGAAGAGCACAACATCCACTCTCTTTGTATTGTTAATATTTCCCCTAATGTATGTAGCCTAGTGTCTTGTAAAAATATAATATCCTGTTTTAATTACTGCAAAATCAAAAAAGCAGCCAGTTGCTTTTTGTGATTCTTAATGCTAGTCGCATTGGCGGTTATTCAATGCACAAAGTGGCTATGCACCACTGATCAGGAGCACGTAGCCACTCTCAACCCACCACCACACCCTGCACCTAATTCATAAAGGGGACGCAGGACTGGCACACACCCGATCCCCAACCCGTGCGATGAGATCCATGATGGGGGTGGACTCGGAGGGGTGTCTGTGCTCCATGCTATGCTGGAATGCATGGAGCACCCACCAGGCAAGGGGGGTGCAGGCTATGTGACTCAAGGGCAGTTGTACTGGATATGCACCCCTCTAGATGCTGCCACTGGACCTGCTGGTGCAGGTGGGGGGGGTCATTGGACCCCTCTGGATGGTACACCAGGCATCAGGGACTGTGTTCAGGCTGGGGATGGGTAGCCAGCAAATGCCCCCTGGCAGCATGTCCATTGCACTGCATGCCCCAAGCAAGACGGCACCACACTGGTGCAAGTGATCCACTGCAAACCCAGGTAGGGCAGTTGATTGGCCACAGACCCAGGTCCGCAACCCCACACCTGGGAAACTCCACGCCAGGGGGGGTGGGGACGTGGAAGGGAGCTGGGTGGGGACTGTTGCTTTGTGAATGTGGTCCACACACAGATCTCCCAGGGGTGAGGAGCTGTGCACACTTTTACATGCAGGCTCCGCACCTTTTTGTGAATAGAGCCCATTGGTTGTAATTAACTTAAGATACTTTACCATACGAGGGGACAAAAGGAAAAGAAAGAAAGAAAAAACCTAGCCATCATCTTTTTTTCCTAAAACCTCTTGCCTTCCGTTTTCTGGAAAACTGCATATCTGATGGTTTTCCCTCAGTTTCAGAAGAGGGATGTTAGTGTGAGCATAGTATAAAGGAAGCATCTGAGTCTTCCTCAGTTTCAGCGCAGTGGTTAATGTCCTGTATGGGTTCAAAATGATTAGTTAAGGAAATATCTTCCTTTTTAGTCTGTATTAACAAAGGTTGGCCTTTTCTTTCTACTCTAGTAATCCTTCAACTGTTTTCTGTAGTATTGATAGAGGGGGTAGCGTTGTCCCTGATGGACTAGGAAGGGCATTTTCCTCCCTGGTGTTAATCGTATGTAAGGAAGGATCCTCACGAGCCATCCCAGTCTCAAGGTCAGCAGCCTGCTTCACATATGATGACTGTTCTTCAAAGGATGTGTCGGTGGGGAACTGTTCTGTAGAAGGGCGATCAGTAAGGGGGTGAGCAGTGATAGATTGATTGGTAGGAATGTATTCCACAGGGAGTGGCAATACAGGAAATTGGTCCTGTAAAGCTTTCTCAGAAGAGGAATAATCAGTAGGAGAATGGGAAGGGGGGTTAGGTAGTACAACCTCTTGCAATGTTGTCCCTGTTACAGCATCATCCTTCCATGTGGTGTATAAAGCAGAAAGCCTCTATTTATAAAATGGAGGATGTTGCTGAATATTTTGAGTGCAGGAATGTTCCCCTCTCTGTCTTTCTTTTCGGGCCATAGTGATGATGTAGATGTCCTCCGCTTGGTCTACAGCATCAGGACTGCTATGAGAGGCCCAAGATATGTCTTATCTTGTCACATAGATTACAGCTCAAAAGATTCTGACACTGTTGTCTCATATGTCCCAGTTCTGAACACAGGGAGCACTTAGGTTTGTCACAAACATTATTCAAATGAGATATGTAGCCACATCTATAGTAGGCCTTCGGTTGCCCAACATAGAATGGAATCCCCTGATTGTCTCCCAGAAAAAAAATGTTTGGCAGACAAACTACTGTAAGCCACCAGCTGAATGACACAAAGTTACCTCAAAGTTCCATCCCACAGTTCAAATATGTTCAGAATCAAATATGGGCTCTGGTTGGCCTGTAACTGTACAGCATTGCTTTAACAAATAAACAATGTCTGACACATTAACTTCTTCATTCTTGAGAAGTATCATATTTTTTAAACTAAGTTTGGTGAGGGGGATTGCTGCAAAAGGAGGCCATAAAGGATGACTTTTAAGGTCATGATATTTTTTCCAAAAGCATTTAACACCAAGTGGTGTTTTAAAACTGATATCAAAGGTAGTGTGCTGACCTGTAAGTGTCAGGGCAAAGATTTCATGAGTAAAATTGTGCGAACTGTCCATAAGCAATGTTCTAGCCACATAGATTCTGTCAGGAAATTCAGGAAGTCACCCATGGTATTTCAATTGTACTGCATTTTATCATTTTGCAGGTCCTGGAGCGTGTTTGAAACAGTCAGAAAAGATCATGGCAAGCTTTGTTCTCCATGTAGGCCCTGTTGTTTTATGAGGGATTGAAGTCTCCAGGTAGGCAGGATCGGCCTGGAAAGTTGAATCTGTGTGTTCCACTGCAGTGGGCAGTGCTGCAGGTGTTTAAAGATAAGAATCAACATTCTGAATTTGATAGCATCATTATTATCCAGATCCGGGTTATCAGGCCCTAAACAAAGTAATGACATCCTGGTTTCATGTAATGCAGTATGGGAGTTTGTAGGCAAAGTCTCAAACTCAGGAGGTATTACACTGTCCTTCCCTAACAAACTCCAGATCATTTTTAAAACAGTAATACCAGTGTCCTGATTTTTCTTCTACAACTTTATGTTTATTATTACCCTTCACTCGTAATCTTCCATATGCACATAACCACTAAACATCCTACATTCCCTCTGGGATTCTTTTACTCCGTAATTGTTTACAAACCAAATGCTGCTTAGATTGTCACCACTCTTTGAACTTAGGTCTTTGTACCACCTCACACTCCAGAATCTTATTATATAGCTGTTTCGTATTGGATTGTACCAGCTCTTGCCTTGTCACATGCTATTTCACCAATTTCTGTAGTGATGGTCTAAACACTGTCTGGATTATTAGTTGTTTACTAGCTGGTGGGTGTAGATCTATCCAGTCCTCCAAAAAATGTTCAAGCCACTTCCAAATCCACACTTAAGCTGGGGACTGTCCTGAAATGCTATTTTAATGAGCTTATCCAGAATAAGGAATGACAGAAAAAAGGACTGAGTGCACCATTCCCAGGCCCCCTTTTAACTTAGACAAGTACATATATTCCCTCTTTACTGGGTTCAGCCAACTTCCCTATAACATTTGGAAAAAAAAAAGTACTCATGAGTCTGGTTTCAAGTTTCACAGGTACATGACTTCAGTTTTGTGCTATGTGGAAAAACATAAATCATCTGCAGATGCAGTCAGTTTCGTCCCTTCCCCATTACTGTTTAAAATTATTGTTCTTATTTCTGGCTATTGTACCACTTTCCTTATAAATGGATCTAGAGCAAATATATACAGTAACAGGCTTAAAGGGCACCCCTGCCTGACCCCAATCCTCATTGGAATACTAGCTCCCATCCATGCTTTAAGGGAGTAATTGCCACTCTGCTGTATAGTTTTTCTTATCCAGTTCACACACCTACTTGGTACCGCATAGTGCTCTAAAACATGGAATAAATACACGTGGCACACTCTGTCAAAGGCCTCACTTTGATCTAGAGATAGCAAGTACTCTTGAGTATTTGCCTCATTACAGTACTCCATTACGTCTGTTATTGATAGGTTTTCTTGGATCTTTCTATCAGGTAAAGAACAGGTTTGACACAGGTGAATTAGTTTCTCGGCAGTTCATGGAGCCTTTTCTGTAATAATATTGTTAAGATTTTAAAGTCTGAATTTAAAAGACATATTGGTCTCCAGTTAGCCAGGACTCTCTCATCTCCATCCTTATGTATAAATTAATAAGATCTTTAGCAAACTTAATTGGAAGTTCTCCTGTACTAGACAGGATGTAAATACACAGTCTAGACAAAATGGATGCTAAGAAGTCACCGTAAAGTTTATAAAACTTGTTAGGTATTCCGTCTGTACAAGGGGAAACTCATGCCTTTAAATGATGTATGATTATTTCTATTTCCTATGATGAAATAGGTTTAAGTAGGGTATGCTTCATATAGTTAGGCAATGAATCCACCTGTATGTCTTTCAAGAATTGATGCAATTGCTCCGAAGGAGCTTAATGTTCTGTACCAAACATTCATAGGTGTTCCTCTACTGTCTGTCAAATCTCGTTGTGAGTAATTAATTGTTCACCCATAGGTATCACTAAATTACTCAGCTGGGAATTATTTCTCTTTCCTTTGCAGGCTTCACATGGGTCCACATAAGGTGTCTTCTGTGTCCCAAATGACATGGCTGCCTGTAATGATGAGGATCTGTCATATTGATAGCGCCTTATTTCTGCTTTTACTGTCACTATTTCCTCTGCTAAATTGGTATTGACCTAACATGATTCAGAATAAAGCCGGTACAACTTATTTCTTAAGTGTTGGTATTTTGTAAAACTGTCATATTCCCTTTGTTTCACATAATTAGTCATCCAATGTCTGATATCTATTTTGGTGTCCTCCCACCATTTTATTAAATTATCATAAAGATCTATTACTGAAACCCTTGCTGTAAAAAAGGAGAGCATTTCTTTCTGCAATATCAGTTCTGTTAGGACAGCATTATTCACCTTCCATCTAGTGAGGGGTTTCACAAACTGGGGGTTCAAACTAAACATTGTTTTTACTAGATGATGGTCATAGCATTCAATAGGGAGTGCTTTTTTAGCCTGTACCTGTACTGCTCTGGATACTAGAACACAATCAATTTTAGTATTTAGATTATTTTGTACATATGTAAAGGGAATACTTGGGTGAGCTGATTTTGAACAATCATAAAGCTCTGACAATTTAATGAATTTCTTAAATGCATGTGAGTCACTATAGATTTTCTTTCCTTTTTGTTTCCAATCTTTAGTATCTACCGTACAATGAAAGTCCCCTCCCACGTATACATTTTTTTGCTGTCATCAAATAGGGCTGCAATGTTTCAAAAAGATCCACCCTTTTGGCTTTTGACTGTGGACCGTATACTGTTATATCTACTTGGGACATTATGCCAAAACCCATCTACAATTAAAGCTCTCCCCTGTATTAAAATCCACCAATTTTTGAAAAGAAAAAGTATACCTTGTAAAAATGAATCCCAATCTCACCTGCCCTATCTGGCCCAAAGGACCAGTAAGAGGGGCCTCAAACCCACATACTCTGGGTAGCATTCATTACTGCTATAGAATCTCTCCAAGTTTCTTGTACTGATACCACATCTAACTTTAAATCATGTGATATAGAAAATGGCGTCCTTCTCTTTTGCACATTTTATAAGTTACAGGTGTTCAAAGCGGATACAGTAAATAAGTCCATTTTGTGTTATTCATTTCGCCCATCATCAGTATCATCTTTTTTTCTTTTCTTTCCCCCTTCTAGTGATGGTTCTATTGGGGAATCATCCATTTCTTGCTGTCCAGATACTGACAATGTATCTGAGATAGTCTCCTCAATATTCATGGGCCCTTCCGATTGTGATTCTAGGGCTGAATATTTATTGGCAGTGTCCAGATCCATTGGCACAGAGACTTTTTTTATGTTCCATGCAGCTCTTCTCCTGGCTGTTGGGCTTTGCCAGTGGGGGGGGGGGCACATTGAGGGTCCCTGATTTACAGGATCCTTTTGCCTTCAGTTGGTGTCTTCATGTGGGCTGCCCACTCCACAAACTTGAACCTCATCTCGTCTTCCCTTGGGTTCCTCTGCCCTGGGGGAAGAACTTGATGGTATCTGTTTTTCTGGCACTATTTCTTGAATTACTATTTGTGCAGGGGGAAATTGTCCTTCTGGGAGAACTTGATACACCAATTGTTGCTGTGCTTTCCTGATTGATTCATCAGGGTCAAAGGTTCAGCATTTGTTATGCACCACACAGGGACAGTCTTGATATATGTGACCGTGCTTCTCACGCAAGTTGCATTTTGTGTGACTAGCACATTGCATGCTGATGTGATCTAAATCACCACAAATAGCATGTCTCATTCTGTCACAGGAATTAGATAAGTGTGTCTTTGCTCCACACTTGTAACAGGCCTTTGGTTGTCCTGTGTAGAAGAAAACACCCCTGTCTCGGCCTAAGAAAAAACTGTTTGGGATGTGTACTATCCGTTCTGAAGTTTGATGAAGGCAGACTTTAAACCACCACCCCACTGTCTAGAAATGTTCTGTGTCCATTATCGCTTCAGGCGGACCAAGCGCATCACACTTATTTGTGAGCCAGTGATGAATATCTGCTATGTGGACATTTTCATTGCGAAACATGATCATTACTGTTTTTGTGATAGTCTAGACAGGGGGATCACAATGAACAGAGTCCACAGAGGAGAACATTTCAGCTGATTATAAAGTGTTCAAAACCTCTCAAGGCTTTGTGGTCTTCAAAAACTTATGCCATAATTATCCTTACCAGGAATGTTAATTAAAGCATACACTTCTAATGCCATAAATCACATGCTTTCTTTAATCAGCATTTTCCCAACAAACTATCTGTCTGGTCGAAGATATATGCCTCCCTTATAATGCATTCTCAGTGTGTTATGCCATGGCAGTGGTTCAGATCTTTGGAATAGTTGTGAATATTTAGGTCTTTGTGACAATGTTGAGGGTGCAATACCTTGCAGCAGCGTCTGGTTAGTTGTCTCAGTTTGTGGTGATCCCTCAGGCACAGCAGTAGCTCCCTCATCTGTGGCCATTCTTTCTTCCCCTTGTGGATCTTCATGTTCTGTTGCATCCCCCACCCCCATAGGAGAGGAATATATGTTAGTGTCATTATCCTTTATGTCTCCAGATGTTCCTTCAGTGCTCCGTGTCATGGGTTTACCAGAAACTTCAGCTTGTTTGCCGCTAATAGACTCAGGAGCCTCTGTAATGGGTGGGGGGGGGGATAGTCAGTGTACTGCCAGCATTCTGAAGGTTTATAGGAGCACAATCCTTATGTATCTCTTCTGTGTGTGTCCTCCCCCCCAGCATCACTTTTCTGCTTCTGTGATTTGCTTTCGGCATACTCAGTGTGCCTGTGCTCTACTTTCTGAAACATAGAAACATAGATTTTGACGGCAGATAAGGACCGCTAGGCCCATCTAGTCTGCCCATTTCTCTACCTACAGGATAGGCCGCAGATCCTGGTTAACCAACATCCTATTTCTTCCTACCCCCCCCACAAGAATTGCCATTTGTCTGTCCCATGCATTCTTGAATTCTCCCACAGTTTTAGACCCCACAACCTCTTCAGGAAGGCTGTTCCATGTATCCACTACCCTCTCTGTGAAATAATACTTCCTCACATTGCCCCTGAACTGCCCTCCTTCTATCTTCAAGTTGTGTCCCTTGTTCTTGCGTCTCTTTTCTGAAAGATGCTACCCTCTTGGACTTTGTTGATTCCACTGAGGTACTTAAAAGTTTCTATCATGTCCCCTTCTCCTTCTTTCCTCAAGGGTATACATTTAAGCTCCTTTAGTCTCTCCTCATACGGCTTCTCTTGCAGACCCTGCACCATTTTAGTTGCCCTCCTCTGGACTGCCTCTATCCTGTCTATGTCCTTGCAGAGATGGGGTCTCCAGAACTGGACACAGTACTCCAGATGGGGTCTCACCAACTGTCTGTACAGAGGGATAACAACTTCCTGTTTTCTGCTGCTGATGCCTCTCCCTATACATCCCAGTATACCCCCAGCCCTCCCTGCTGCCTTCTCACATTGCCATCCTATCTGCCCCCCCTACATCTCCATTTGCCGACTGGGGCTCAATACATTTATTAATCTCAATATCAGGTCATACCTCAATGTTCGTTGGGGGGTATACTGTGCACTTGATGCCTATGAGTCACTTCAAGATGGGTCTGCCTCCCACTGTCCCACTGCATTTACTTTCCAGCCTGCATTCTGTAAGGCCTCATTCACTGTCCATTCATCTTGTTTTTCCAGAGCAGAACTCCTGACCCGGAATGCCACTCTGACCTGGTCTGCCACCGAAAAGGGCTCCTGTCTACCAACGCTCACCTCCTGTTGCTCTGTGAGCTTCTCCATTGTTTTTCTCATCGTAGTGCCTACATACTGTTCCTTGTTCTCCACATCCAGGACAATAGTTTTTCTAGTATCTTTGGGGTGCTCTGTGAGTTCTTTTTCTTAAAACAGCTTTCTTCCTTGCATATTCCTCTTAATCTTCAGCTAACATGGTGACTATGGTTCTTTTCTCCTCTATTTCAGCCTCAAGTTTAGCTCTCACATCTTTCATCTCTGGATCCGCATCCGATTCCAATTCTGGGAGAGCCATCTCGATATCTGACTGCAGGTTTTTTACTGTGCTGTCCATGACAAACTCAGGGTCCTCATTCATAGATACAAATTCTTGTTCATCATTCTCTTTAGAAAGATCCACTGGGATGGAGGATCATCTCCCAGCCTGTTGCTCCTTCAGTGCTCCCGACTCCATTGTTCCCCTTGCTCAGGAAGCAAGCCAACAGAGTCCCCTCCTGGCAAGAGTAAGGGATGTTTTTATTGTGAGAAACTTGAACAATACAAGGGGGCATTATACTTAAAGTCCTTTTTATCCTATGTACCAGGGGGATATTTATAATGTCAATATATTTATATCAAAAGAATTCTCCTTTACCTAATCCTGTTCACAAACTCAATCTCCTTTTTACACTATTCAAAAGTATAATCTTCTGAGACCTCCTCCCCCACCATTTTTTTTATGAGCTAGGTCCTATATATCTATATTCACAAATATTCCTCACCTCCTCTCCCTTTTTTTAACTCTTTTTTTCCTCTTTTTACCCCATCACCTATTTTACCCACCCCTAATAGTGTTTCCATAATTTACTTAAAGATTGACTAGTTTCCTTTTTTTTATCTATGTCATAAACTTGTCTTATTTGATCCAAAATAATCCATATGAGTGCATGTTGACAGAGATACTGTTGTAGCAGGGTCCAATGGCATAGTGCTTGCCATATATGGTATTTCAATGCTCCACATATGAGTCATAAGGTGCTGTGTATTTATTCCATGGACCAGTATATATGCCCAAAACAAATACATCATATGTAATTGTCTGAAAATACATATTTTGAATTCAGTAAGCCAATAACTTCCAAAAAGTAATCATAAAGTGGCATTGAAAAAAACAGGTACTCCTGTGTTACTAATTTCATATTGCAAACATCCTTAGGACAATAACTCCCTTCTAGTTTTTTGTGCTTGTGATTGTTTTGTACACTCAATTTTCCATGCCAGGAAAGCCATAGTGAGTCCCAGAGGAATTTAGGGATTCTAGGGTCAGTTAATTGTTTTGTTGTTACAGATACAGTCTGTGGTGTACTTTCTGGATAGATAAATTGGTCCGTAAAGTAGCTTAAAACTATTTGTTTGTACTGTAGTTGTCTAGAAAGTCGACTTGAGTCATTCATGGTTATTTTCCAAGTCTGTACTTTTTGCATATGGCTAATTATATGTACTGGGAGTTCTGTTATGCTTAGTTTAAAGATTTATTTGTTCACTGACCATATTGGAATAAAATGACATTCCTTCCTCCAAACTATCCATATGGCCTTTAAATCTTTTAATATAGGTACAAAATTAAAGTTCCAAAATACAGAATAAAAAAATGCTGCGGGTTGTATTATGCCATTACTCCATTGAGTTATAGACCTATGTGTAGTGATTCTTTTAAAAGGATTTAAATGACTCCCCCAAATTCTATGAAAAAAGATATTATATATTCTGGTGTCTTAACATCAAAGGGGGAGAGAAGCTAGATCTTACAAATAGCAATAGAGGGATACTAAACGTTTTTATTAAATATATCCTTTTTAGTTTTGTTACCTGTAATTTTTGCAATGCACCATGCCTTTGCCACACAGAGTCAGGTTTGCTTCCCAATTTACTCAATCCATATCTCTGGGCCCAAATGTAATGCCTATTATATCTGCCTCTGAGACTATATGGACTTTACAAATAGTAGAAGTTGACATTATAGCTGTACATCTGATAGCTAATGCCTTACTTTTGTTAACATTTATCCTAGCTCCTGTGGCTTTAGAATATTCAATTAATGCCTCATAAGCCTTTGCTCCTTCAAATTCTGTGTCTAGAAAGAGATCAGATTGTCAGCATATGCTATTATTTTAAGAGGTGCTGAGTGTATGGAAAGTGCCATACTTCGTATGTGCATATTATTCACTAAGTTGTCAGTGTCAGTGGCTCTGCAAGTAGCACACTCGCCTCTGAGGCCAGGAGATCAGAAGGCTGTAGGTTCTATCCCCACACCAGGCACTTGGGTTAATATCCCAATACTGACACTGTAGTGCAGCATGAGGGGGTTGCTGCAATTCTGAGGTGCCGACTTTTGGATGAGACATTAAACTAAGGTCCCATTTGCCTGTTCTGGTGGTAGTTCAGGTGGATGTTAAAGATCCCATGGCACTTCTCAAAAAGAGTAGGGGAATTGTTTATTAACAAACATCAAAAACAAACTCATACACAATCATAACTCAGTGGTACATCACACATAACAGAAATATAACAGAAATGATACAGAATAAAGGAAAAAAAAAACAGAATGCAATATGCCGGCGGTATTACCTCATACCTTACTCTTTTCCTACTTATAAATTTAACATTGCACATACTTCACAAGTTAATTCATTGTCACAATTTGTAAATGCATCTTCTAACCTAAGGGTCTGATCCAATCCTTTGGTAGTTCACCACATATACCCTAACTAGTATATGTTTCACACTTTACCACATACTTCAAGAATTATCCAGCTTTAACTAATAACTAGCACTCCTTTAATCATATACCATCACCCCAAATTATTTAAATTTAATAAAAAAGGACAAACCATTCCACTATTTTCTTACCACATGTCCCTGGTTATGTATCCCATCTTTTTGATAAACAGAGAACATTGCTTGTTCTACCAACAAACTCAAGGTCTGGTATGTCATCCATTGTTGTTGTAATGACCATTGGCACCTAGCCTGCCATACCTAATACTTTAAACAACAAACAAATGCCATCAAGGTTCCAGAATGATATTTGCCCAATAATTGGAGGCAATGACCTAGAACCAAGGCTTCATGAGAAACTCATGCCAACCATGCCAGCTTCCATTTTGTGGCTAACCAAGGCCAAAGAGGTTTAGAGTAGGTACAATCAAATAAGAAATGCTCCATAGTTTCAACCAAATTACAGCACCTTAAATATGGGCAATTTCTTTCTTCCAAAGGTTTATGTTTCGCATTCCCCCTTACATTGATTCTTCCTTACATCATTAACCACAGGATATCCCACATGTTTTGAAGGATCCTTTTATTTTTTAGCTGCTGTAAGACCCCATCTCTTAACCCATCCTGGCAGTTCCTAAATTCAAATATTTTGGGGTGTATCAATCCCATGATTTCTATGTATAGTTGTTTCCCAGATGCCTGGCAGATCTGAGTTTTTGTAATTTCTCATTTGAAAAGTCTCAATAAGGCCCCTTTCATTCATTTGGGGACCTGCATTGTCCTAGATATTCTTGGGGGAAGAACTTCATACCATGTATCCAGGAACTCATTAATATTTAGGAGAACCCATCTACATTGAACACTCAATCTGTTGTCAAAAATCATTTTAAAATTCTGAGATATAAATAGGGTCAAGACAAAGGTGACTGGGTCAATCATCCCCAGCCCACCCTCTCCCTGTGGTAAACACAGAAAACACCTTTTGATGGGGTTAAACCTATTTCCCCAGATCATTTGAAATAAACTAGATTATAATCCGACCTCAAAACTACAAGGTAAAGGGAAAACCATTGCAGCATAAAGCAGGATTGGAATTATAAATTGCTTCAATGCAGCAACTCTTTCAGTTTTTGACAGTTTACATGATTTCTACCTATTGACCTTTGCCTCTACTGACATCAATACTAAATCCCAATTCTCATGTGGCAAATTTACTAGTGAGAACCACATCCTTAAACTTTTTATGCACTCACATGATACTTTAATTTGATTAATGCACCTAGATCTACCATCCATTTTCCCTAGAAAGAGACCTGAACACTTACTTTTGTTAAGTTTAGGATTTTAAACTACAGAATATTTGTTAAACTCATTAAGAACAGCTGGAATTTGATTAGCATTACCCATAAATACACACATATCATCTGCATATGCTTGTACCTGGACTTAATCCACTTCTGCTGGGTCTCCCACCCCAACCCACCCCAAGCATCATGTAATAGCCTAATTAAGGGATCCAAAGAAAAGATATATAATAGTGGGCTTAATAGACAGCCTTGCCTAACTCCAGTCCTCATTACCAACCCTTTAGTAATCACACCATTTATAATGGGGCGTACTACTGAAAGATTATATAACAAATGAAGGATAAGTATGAATTCCTGTGGAATCCCATTATATGCAAGCAATTGAAGCAGAAACTTGTGACTCATATGGTCATAAGCTGTACACTGGTCCAGGGATAGAATGCAACCATTCCCATTCTTCTGCTCAAAATAAGATATAACATCCCTGATTAAGAAAAGGGCATGTTGAAATTTCCTGTCCGGCAGGCCACAAAACTGCACAGGATGAATTAAGTGTACTGCAACTCTACTCAGCCTATTTTGTAATACTCAGGACAAAATTTTAAAATCAGAATTTAAAATTGATATGGGCCTCCAATTATTTATATCATACCTATCTCTAGATTTAAATAAAAATATCAACAATCCAGAAGAAAACTCTCCAGGCATATTATTCCTACCCAACATGTCCTTAAAGATATCAGTAAGGCATATTGCAAATTCAGGTGGAAACATTGTATGTAATTCATAGGACAGACCATCAGGTACTGGGGATGTCCCTCCTTTCAGCTGGGATATTACAACCTCAATTTCTGCAGATTCGATGGGTGCATCTAAACCCCCTACCTCTAGAGAATGTGGTCAAGCTTTATTGATTGTAAAAATCTGAAATAGTAGAATAAGAAGGTTCTGGTGTTGTAAAATAGGAAAAAAACTGTTTTTGAATTGTTTTCTGTATCTCGTCCACCTCAGATGTTAATATACCTCTTTCATTCCTCAGAATCTTAAAATCCATTCAGTCTTTTCTATTTTTAAAGACCTCAAAGGGGTCACCTCCAGGGGATTTCTGGGTCCCATATTCTAATTCCACCCTCAATGGCCTAGCCCTATCGTATTCTTTTGATCTCATTTCACTTTTTAAATTATCAATTTGCAGATCATAATTCACTCTGGAGCTAGCCTGTAATCCAAAAAACTACTGTAGTTTACCTGTTAATTTTAGGTATTGGAAGTATTTGTATTTCACTTTGTCCTTCCCATATTTCATCAACCATTGAGCAATTTCATGTTTTGTCTCCATCCACCACCAGGTTAAATTATCATACAGAAAGGCTACTGGCGTCCAAGCTCATAAAAGAGAACTTAAGCTCTCCTGTAGCAGTTTATCCAATAACATATTTGTGTTTAACCTCCATATTTTAGGTTTATGGGGGCACTTAGAAGGCTGGGCAATAATCAGCTTGAGACACAGATGGTCTGAAAATTCTAAGGGTAAAATAATAAGGAAGGGGGTTGCAAAGTTTTTAGAAATAAATAATGGTCTATTGTGGATGTTAATTTACCTTTCTCAAATGTAAATGTTAGGTTGTGGGATAACAAATCAGCACATACAACCATTTCCGCTTGTGGCACACATTTGCACAAGGCATTGTAATCGCAATATATTTTCTTGTTATACTCCCTAGTCCCATCCTGTGGAAACCTACAATTAAAATGACCCCCAAAAACTATAAAGGCAGTAGTGTAAAGGTAGGGTTGAATTTGCTTAATTGCTTCTACCCGTTCAGCTTAGGATTGAGGTTCATACACCGTGATTAACCTGTAACTCATGGTATCCCAAACTCCATCCAAAATTAATACTCTGACAGGAATGAGATCAATAAGTTTTACTAGTTTAAATTTGAATGTACTAAACAAAATGGCCACTCCGTTCGCTGTATCTGCTCCAAAGGACCTGTAAGATGGACCCCAATGCCATTCAGCTTTGAACAACCTAACCTGCTCAGGAGACCACATCCAGGTCTCCTGGAGAAAACATATCTCAAAGCCTTGTTGTACCACAAAGTGAAAGAAGACACCTCTTTTTTCAAAATTCAATAGACTGTGGCAATTTCATGACCTGAATACCACCATTCCGAGGATAGTTTAGACCACACTGTCTAGGGACCTTTCTTTTGTTTCTTTTTCTTCTTCCCTTTATACTCTGTGAACTCCTGTCTTTCCATCTCATTCTTTTGGGGGGTCATGGGATCTAACACTTCCATATCTGAATCCTCCTCCACCCTCAGAAGTGCGGAGAAGAGGTTTGACACAGCAACACCACCCTGCTCTGCTTGTGAGGCCATTAATGTAGTATTCCTAGTAACTCTTCTCTGTGGTAATGGGGCTACTGCCTGTTGTTTACCCACCACCAGGCACTCATTCCCTTTATCCTCTGAATAACATACAGGTAAGAGAGTAGACCAGCTCTCATCCTGTCTTTTCACCTTATCTTTGCATTCAGAATCCACCATTCTTTCAGCCTCAGCAACTGATTCCTCCTTCTGTTCTGAAGCAACCGGAGGGGGTGGCACTACTACCTCCCCATCTCTGTTACGGGGGGTCACCCTCAAGTGACTCTTGGGCCTTTTTAATCAATAACCCCAGGCTAATAATAGTGGTTTTATTCTTGGCCGCCATGGACACTCAGAGAAGGTGTGAGCAGATTCCTCACAAAGACCACAGCATGTTAAATTATTACATTGGATCCTAACATGGCCCACCTCCCCCCAATTGTCACATCATGGGGTATCACAAGTACTTGAAAGGTGGGTATGAGATCCACATTTATAACAGGCATGTGGCTGCCTGGAGTAGAAACAAACACCTCTATCTCTGTCCAGCAAAAAGGAGTTAGGGATATACTCAATTACATCATTTTCCTGCCTCAATTTAACCTTATATTTCCACCCTCCCATCCATAATTGTTCAGAATCCAATAAGGCTTCAGGTGCACTTAAAACATCACATTTTTGCCCCAAACAATAGGAAATATTCTCAATATGTACCCCTTCATTGCGGAACATAATTGTTACAAATTTGATGAGGGGTTTTGTTAGTGGAATGACCAAAAATGGGGACCATAGTGGAGAAAATGTAAGTAAGTTATAGTGTTGCCAAAATAAGTCCAATAAATTAGAAGAACAAACTCTGATGTCCTAATTGTCTTCTCCAGAGATGTTAATGAAGGCAGATACTTCCTGGGGAGAAAAATAAAGGGAATATTTAAGTAGAAGTTTTCCCACATATTGTCTGTCTTGCCTAATAACCAGGCCACCTTTATATCTTATTCTAACAGCATTACGTCGAGGTACAGCTTCCTTTTTTGATTTTGCAAATAATTCTGACAATAGTGGTTTTTGAGGGGGAGGGGGTGTTTTTCCACCAGACTCTTCATTTCTGCCAGCTACCAATAATTTAGCAGAAGGATCAGGGCCAACAAACACCATTTACTTGTTCCCAGGTTCTGGACCCACCACATTAGCAACCACTGCTTCCTCTTGTGGGCTGTCAGCATTGCACATTTCCAAACCCTTCCCATCATCCAAAATTTGATTCAAGGCTTTTTGAACATCCAATTCAGTTGCAGCTATATGAATCGGAGGTCGCCATTCTGGGTTAGTTGGGGATAGGGGCTCATTCCAATCTGGGTCTGGCAGCCACTGGCAGCTACTAGTCTTAGTCCATCCAGCCTCCTTCAAGGCTTTTTCAAGAGACCAGGAATGAAAAGGGTCAGTAGAAATTGGTTGCACTGGAAATGCATGGGAGATAGTGGCTACAGAAGTTAAGGATTGCTGTTCCTTTGTGCCATCCCTTTTTTCTCCTTTTTCTTTTTGATCTAGCCCAAGTGGCTCCTCATTGTCCACTTTCCTATTAGCCATAAGAAGTGCAGCTATTTTTATTTTATTGTCATCGTGGGGTTTATGAAGCCCTTGGTGTCTGGCAGAGAAGGAAAACACTGTAGCACTCTCATGTGAGGTGAATTTGTTTACATATTTAATGGACCCAATTCCAGACTCACTAGTTTCACTGTGTGCAGTCCGGGAGACCCCCCCATATCTAGCCCCGTTTGTACTTCAATCTCTGGGAACCTACCCTCTTCAGATCTAGAACCACTTCAATATTAGTCCCAACAGTAATGCCTTCACTTATTGCGAGGCTTGGATTGCATACATTTGATTTTTGACAGTCGCTTAAAGTGCTTATACTACCAGCCACATTACTGTCAACAGTGGATCCAACAACATTATTAGACTTGTGTACCTGCCCTGAAATGGATTGTTTTAGCTCCTCACTCACAGCTCCAGCAGCTGCGTCATGACTTCCAGTGATGGAATGGCCACACCCAGTGAAAGACACAATCATCGCCTAAAGATTTGCAATTTCTGTGCATAACAGCGCTTTATTATGAGTGTGTCTGTGGTCCTCTTCTTCTAAATATAGCAGCATTATCTTTTTCAACTCAAGAGCATTTTCCTCCAAAAGAGCAGGCAACTCAGATTCTTCTGCAATAAGCCCCTCATATCTACAGTAAGATCCTCAGAAGATACAAAGACGTCTTCTCCCCTATCTACCTCCAAAACGTCCACTATAATCAGTGGCATACTTTTGGATCCTTGGACCAAGAACTTTGGGGTTAACACTCACTCCCCTGTCTCTACCACATCCATTCCATCCACTACTTCACCTGAACTATCCGTCCAAACAATGGACAAGGGTTCCCCCTACAGGTCAGTAGGGGAAAGTTTTATTGAAACACAAAATCATCCAGCAATAAACAAAAAAAATACAAAGCATACATTACAAAGGAAAATAAAGAAAATACATAACAATAGAAAGAAGAAAAGAAAAAGAAACAGCTCTTTGTAATTCAGTTAACTGTAGCATCAGAATCCGTGATCCAAGGAAGAGCCATCCAAAGTTCAAGAATCACCTCCCTACTTAAAGAAGTACATTCGAAATCATAGATGTTCTGTAAATCCTGTACTATCTTACATTCAAGCTCTAAAAAAGAACTATCTTTTTGTTGCAAAGTAAACAAACAGCGTGCCATCCAAATATTCTACTTTATATCTACAAAAACAAGATTCAGGGTATCTTCATGCCAAGCAGTCCACTGAGGACAGAAAGCACCATACATAATATTAGAATAAGTTACTGTCTGAAACAAAGGAATATCCCACGTTCTAGCCAGAAAAGACCACCAATGTTGAATAAATGAACAATCAAAAAATAAATGAAAAATAGTTTCTTGCTCATTAATACATAATGGTCGAGAACATAAACATTCATGTGACTGTTTATGTTTATGATCCGCCTTAACATTAATACGGTCATGACAATACAGCCAGTGGAAATCCCACATGTGGGCTGGCACTCTCTTACATCTCAAAAGGGCCAAAAGAGAAGGAAGGTGCTGACTATGGCATCTATCAAAGGGCAGCTGGACAACACAATCGGTTGAGAGCAAACTTTTGTATAAAACCTTATGGGAAGAATTTAACACCACCTGTGTAGTCACCTTCCATTGTTTCAGACGTAAAGACGTATGTTTAATATAAGTTGGTATACGATCAGATTGCCGAAGCGCCGTCAAAGAACTGCTTTCCCATTGATGAAACCATATACGACAAGAGTCATAGAACCATTGTTCCCAGGCTTTTTGAGTATTTACCAATAAAGGTCTTAAATTGGCAGTAAGACAAATACTTGTCAAAAACAACAAAGGATTGACCACGTGCAAACCACCTTTAGTGATGGGCAGATAAGTTACATTTCTCTTAATAGGGTCAACCTGCTCCCCCCAAAAGCCTGAAAGAACAGGCTAAAAACACTAGTTTCCAATCTTTTTGGAATAGGAAAAACATAACTCAAATAAAGGAAAGTCAGAATCAAATAAGATTTGATCAAAAAGACACATTTCTTTTTCCCAACCTTCCCCCTGTTCCAATGGGCCACTTTACTTTTGCCTAGTAGCAATCTGGCCTCCCAATTTAAAAAATCAGAGTCAGGGACCCCAAACAAAATGTCCAAAATATGAATGGAACCCGTAATGAAGTTCAAGGGGCTGATAGGGCCTAAAGGAACTTGAGAAAAACCTAGCCTGACATTCAGACTTTTATCACAATTCAAAACCGCACCCGAAAATTCTCCAAATTTAGTACACACCTCAAGGGACACAATAACAGAAAGTTCATCTGCCACTAAAAAACACACGTCATCAGCATATAGAATAGCCTTGTATGGTGTCACCAGTGTGGGACAAGTAATAGCCTGAATCTGAGGGTGAGTATTTAAACATCGTAGTAAAACATCAAGGAAAAAATATACAAAGGGGGCTCAATGGACAGCCCTGATGGGCCTCCCTCTTAATCGGTATCATAAGACTCACCCAGCCTTCACTACTGGAATAACAGTAGCCATCCCATAAATAGCATGGATCCACTGTATCATAACCACAGGTATGTGCAGAAAATGAAGTGCCTCCCACAGGAAGTCATGCCTAACTGAATCAAAAGCCACCTGCTGATCCACAGAAACAACAAAACCCAAACTCATATTAGCATAGCCATGAGAGAACAATTCCTGAAGCAATATTAAATGGTCAGAGACCCTTCTATTTGGCACCGAACATGATTGTGCCAGATAGATAACTGCCTCTGCAATCAACAACAAGTGTTTTACCATAATTTTCATCAATAACTTAAAATCTGTATTTAACATGCACAAAGAGTGCCAATTTTTAAGAAAATGAGCGTCCAATTTTTGTTTATATATGTAGATCACGGTGCCCCTCATAAAATCCAAGGGTATCAATTAAGTGGACAAAAGGGAATTAAAAAAGAGATGAGTTCAGGAATCAAGTGCTTTCCTAACACCCTGTATAAAGCATTTGGAAGACCATCAGGACCCAGGGTCTTATTCAATGGCAAAGCACCAATAGCCAATTTAAGGTCTTGTTCGGAAATAGGTAAACATGCCTTATCCAGGCACGCCTGCAAAGGGACTAGAATATCCAAACCACTATAAAGAGAAGCAGGATCACCAGCAGCACCAGGGAGAGGGGGAAAAAGGGCTGATGAATAATCCATCAGAATCCTGCAAATGTTGGACTGTGTGGCATGCAAAACACCCTCAGAGTCTGTAAGGCAGGACACATGTTTTTGTGCAATCAAACGTGAATTTGAGTCAAAAGGACAAACAACAAAATGCTTATCCTGTACACAAAATTTATGCTGGTGATAAAGTTGATGGGACTGTCTTGACTGGTAACTCAACACGTCAGCCTGTACAAGGTGTAATTGCTGGGAAAGGTTTTGCCCCATCATGTGTGCTATTGTCAGCAGGGACTGCAAGGGCACCCTGTTCTGTATATAATTGAGGTATTCCCGTTTACTTTTCTGATGACAATATTTCCTCAAATAGGCCACCAAATTACGTTTCGTGTCTGTCCACTACTGAATAGGGTCCTCATAACAAATAAAAACAGATCTTCGAGCCTGAATGAAAGATAGCAGAGACCGTAAAAACCCCCGGATTGTGTAACAAGGATGTATTAAATTTCCAAAGCCCAGGTCCTTTACCTAAAGGCACATTCATTCCAACCCCTACAGAAAGCAACTTATGGTCAGAGAACGCCATTGGTTGTATGGTGGCAGAATAAATAGGGAGGGATTTGTGATAAAAAACAAAATCAATCCGGGTGGCCAGTTTGCCCTTTTGAAATGTCGGAGTATGTTGTTTGGTAAAGGATAATTACGCATCACTAAGATAAGCAGTTTGAACCAATTTCACCAACTCATGAGAATCTCAGAATAATTTCTGTGTGGTAGCAAAAGTACTTTTATCACGAAGACTTAAACCACAATTAAAATCCCCAGAAAATATAACTTGGAGGGAAGTGTGCAAATATGGCCAAACTTAGGAAAACAATTCAATACGAGATGTTTTAGTCTGTGATGCATATATGTTAATTACCCTATAAAAGCAGGACCCAAGTACAAAATCCAAAATGAGCGCTCGTCCTGGAGCCACATCATACAGTTTTAGTAAACGAAACCCGGGGACATTTATCAAAATTCCTAACCCCGATCACATGTCCTGGCCAATAGACCAAAAGGAGGGGCCCAGTAACCAGTCCTTTTGTGCCTGATGAATCTCATGAGTTGTGTGAAACCTGGTGTCTTGTAACAGAAAAATCCCAATTGGCAGGAACCACTAAAAAGAAAAAAACAATTGTCTTTTCATCAAACATTTTACATTATTCACATTGATAGCGTGACAGACAAAATGAGACATTTAGAAGAACACATTAAGATTTATTTTTCCCAGCTACCTTCTTTCCCTTAAGTTTCACCTTGGCCTTCCGCTTCTGAGAAAGACCCATACCAATCTGTAATACAGAATCAGTGGTACCATCAGGGTGTGAAGAAGCAATGGAAGAAGAGTCAGACACCCCACCCGCGTCATCAGGGACATGTTGCAAAATCTCATATATATTAGACAGCAGTATGGGGGAGGGTTCCAGGGCCTTAAAGGGGGGGTTATCACCTGAGGGTCACTCCTGGTTGACCGCCTGAGAGCAACAAAGGCAAGTCCCCTCAGAAGTGGCATGTTACTAAGACCTGGAGAGGTATCCAGGGCAGCTGCATTAGATTTACCAGACTCAGGGGTGAGCACAGCCTGAGCAGGAGGGACCTGAGAAAGAGGAGCCACTGGAGGCACTACAACCGCCATGTCTTCAGGAACTGGTACCTGAGGCATAGACTGAGAGATGATAGGAGGTTCTATCACAGGTCTGATGCATAGTCTAGCCTCCTGCACCTGAGTTATAATAAAGCACTGATCTACCCCATCTTCATGAAACTCTTGATTATGGGCAGCCCACCGACAGTTTTGAAAAGTGTGCCCCTCCTCGTCATAGAGGTTGCACCTGCATTCATTCAAACAGTGAGCTCCCATATGACCAAGTTCCCCACAGATGTTACACTTAATTTTATCGCACACACTACTAAGGTGAGAGGGGTCTCCACACCAATAGCAGGCCTTCAGTTGACCAGGATAGAACAGAACCCCTCTGTCTTGACCTATGAAAAAAGAATTAGGTAGGTGTACAGTTCCAGATTCAGTAGTATTGAGCAAAACCTTAGCCTTCCAGCCCCCAGTCCAAATGTTCTCTGTGTCTAAAATAGCCTCAGGTTGTCCCAAAACAGTGCAGCACTGTTTCAACCAGTAGAGAACATCAGACATATCAACACCCTCATTCCTAAACAAAATGGTTATGTTCTTATAGGCAGGTTTAGTTAAAGGAATAGCTAGAAATGGGGTCCACAAAGCAGTAGTCTTCAAAACATGATACTTTGACCAGAAATGTTCCAATCCACGAGACGTCTGAAAACTGATGTCAAAAGTGGATTCACCCAAAATGTGAATTAAAGCATATACTTTGTGTGAAAACATTTTTAAGGAATCATCCAAAAACTTACGTGCCACATACACACGGTCAGGAGGGTCAGGCAAACCACCCACACAGGAAAGGCAGACGGCGTTATGTCTCTTGGCTGCCAAAACTGGAAATGTAAACAAAGAAGAGAAAGTATGACCTTGTCCATCTCGTTTCAGGGGTTGCAACGGAGTTCCAGGGACCGGAGTCCCCAGGGACTTAACAGGTGAGGGAGCCTTAGGTGAAGAAACCGTCGGTAATGCAAGAACAGGGTTCTGAGTAAGCGCCAGTTCCTTCGTCAAACACAAGGGGTCAGGATGAGCTGTAGCTCTGCTAGGAATCTGCTGTAGCTCTAGAAAGTCCATGGGATGAGGAGACCGAATAGGAGAAGGGCCAGAGATCCATTGCCCAGCAACTGTCTCCTGCACCCTGCCTGCTCCCCACTACGCAGTATCCACAGTCCAGGTAGGCAAAACAAGCAAGTCAGGAATAGAAGAGTCAAGTGTAGAGAAGAAGGTAAATCACTGTCAATAGTGATAGGGTTACTCATGTCAGTTAGCACAGAAGCAGCATCTGACAGGTCAGTCTGTTCCCGATGTTGGGCTCCTGCACCTGGTAAGTTCTCCTCCATATGCAGTCGGTGATCACAACCAGTCACTGCAATATTAGTACTAGGACTGCCAGCACGGATCTGCCTGAGTTCTCGCTGCAGTTTCATTTTGGTGATGGCAAATTGACATTCTGCCAGTTAAATGCTTTTGAATCTCCTTTTCTTCAGGTGCAACAGTATCAAGATCTGAGGAGGGGAATTCCCCCTCAGCTCTGGAGACAGTCTTGGTAATCTTAGGCTCCACATCGTGAGGTATCTTTGAGAGTTCAAGCACAGCTTCCTGCTAATGCAGGACCAAATTAATATCTTTAGGTAAATTTTCAGCAACATCCTGGATTTCACCCGAGGCCTCCAGTACAACAGAGGTGGGATCTGAGGCTATGTCATCCACCTCCATAGCTTCCTCCACAGCAGTCAAGGTCATGGCCGCCATCTTGGACATAGGTTCCCCTACTGGTGAGTAGGGAAATTTCCCCAGTGCACTGGCCAAATTTCCCCCCATTCACTAAAAATACCAGCAACAGCTTAATCTGGTTCAAGGTCAGTTGACATTCATCTGTATACCCCTCCCCCGGGTCATGCCTGAAAATAGGCAGAATTTGTCTAGTGCACTTACTTGGTAAACAAAAACTAAATACATAAATTAAGTTCCTAATAAGTATAGTTATATAGAAGGTATACAACATGGGGCTCAGAGGGCATCCCTGTCTAACACCCTTCCTAATTTGAATCTGTTTCCCTGTTCTGCCATTCAAAAGGGGATGAACGTGGGCCTAAGCATATAATAGGCTTAGCCATGTCAAACATTTTGGCAGAAGTCCATAAAAGCCAAAATCTGAAATGGAATTGTATGAGACACTCAGTTGAAGGCTTTTTCTTCATTCAGGATTACCACATAGCCCTATACTGTCTCTAAATATCCCCTAGAAAACACTTCCCATAAACAAATAAGATTGTCTCTTAGGTTCCTTCCTAAAATTGCACAGGTTTGATATGGTAAAATTATTGTTAGAGCAACATGGCTCAATTGTAGACATAAAATGATGGAAAGCAATTTAAAATCAATATTAAGGAGTGATATTGGTCTCCAGTTATTGATATCCAGTCGAGCTCCCTTTTTATAAAGCAAAATCAGGAAGGCTTTAACCATCTGTTCAGGAACATCAAGGTTACTATGGATGTCATTAAAGAAAAAGTCCACCCAAAACTTGAAAAAATATATGTTGTGCAGAGTGTTTTAATTTGTATGTGAAGTTCTAGTGTTTCCTTCCCTCTGACTGGCATTAAGAGTTTTTCCGAAATTAGTCTGCTAGCTTTATGCTGGTTTTACGACCTCTGAGGATCTTCATCCCTGATAGCTTAATTGTATTTCTTGTTCCCACAGTGCATCTTGTCTCATGTGACTGTGATGTAAAAGAGACCCAACATTCAACACACACATGCCAAACAAACTAAATATCTTGGAAGCTTTACAAGCTGCACAAAAATTACCAGCAGCAAAGTTTTTCAAGACAGTAAAACCTTTATGATGAGGGTAGTCACCAAGCTGAATTCTACAGATTTTAAAATATAGCCATCTCTACTGTTGCGAATTGATTGTAAAGCAAAGCTTTCTGCTGGATTTATGGTCTCTGCTACATCACCGTCACATGAAACAAGGTGCATTGTAGGACAAAGAAATACTATTAAGCTGTTTCACATGGAGATCTCCAGGGGTCGTAAAACTACCCTAAAGCTAGCAGGTTAATTTAGGAAAAACTCTTCTTAGTAGACAGAGGGAAGGACACACAACAACTTAACATACGAATGAAAACACTGCACAACATATGTTTTTGCAAGTTTTGAGTGGACATTTCCTTTAAATGTCTCTAACACTAATGGAATAAGAGTATCCTGAAATGTTCTATAAAAGTTGGAAGGGCTGTGTCTGCCCTTAATCTATTTATAGCTGCTTGAATTTCAGTACTCTGTATTGGATCTGTCAATATAGAAACTTCTGCCTGGTCCAATGCAGTAGTATCTAAACCTGAAAGGAAACATAGACTTTGACAGCAGAAAAGGACCACTTGGCCCACCCAGTCTGCACATTTCCCCACCTACTGGATAAGCTGCAGATCCTAGTTAACTAACAGCCTACTTCTTCCTAACCCCCACCAGAATTGCCTTAGGTCTTCTCCATGCATTCTTGAATTCCCCCACTGTTTTTGACCCCATAACTTCCTCAGGAAGGCCATTCCATGTGTCCACCACCCTCTCCGTGAAAATATACTTCTTCACATTGCCCCTGAGCCGTCCCCTCTCTATCTTCAAATTATGACCCCTTGTTCTTGCACATCTCTTTTTATGAAAGATGCTACCCTCTTGGACTTTATTGATTTCCTTGAGGTACTTGAAAGTTTCTATCCTGCCCCCCCATCCTTCTTTCCTCGAGGCTATACATATTAAGCTCCCTTAGTCTCTCTTCATGTGACTTCTGGTGCAGACCCTGCACCATTTTAGTAGCCCTCCTCTGAACTGCCATCCTGTCTATGTGCTTGTGGAGATGGGGTTTCCAGAACTGCACACAGTACTCCAGATTGGGTCTCACCAACTGTCAGTACAGAGGGATAACAACTTCTTGTTTTCTACTGGTGATGCCTCTCCCTATACATTCCAGTATCCCCCCAGCCCTCCTTATTGCCTTCTTACATTGTTTGCTTACCTTTAAGTCATCTGATATGACTATCCCCAGGTCCCTTTCCATTTTTGTTGTTGTTAGTACCCCCCAAAAATGGACATTTTATAGATTGTCCATTATTTTCATAAAATCCATCTGTATAGCAACTGAACTATCTTTAACTGCATCCCACTCCTTTTATCTGACCCATGACTGGTAGTCCTTAAATATGACCAAGGAAGTTCTAGTGGCTTGAGTTCCAACTGACTGCTCCATATGCAGGGACTTAGCCCTATCATACAGATATGACTTCATGTCATTTTTTTATCTGCTATATTTGTATACAAAAATCAATCTGTTCAGTATTCTGAACTGAAATTAACTTATGTAGACTTCTGGTTGGAACACCCATCTAATGGCAACCTAATCATTGTGCTCTGACCAATTGACTTTAAAATCCAAGGACAGTCAGACTTAAACCCATCATCCTGTCAACCAAAAGGAGAATTTCGGATTACCTGATGCCTCTGAAACACCGTTAGAGGGCAATTCCTCAACCCAAGCTATTAAAAGGTCAAAAATATAAACTTCAGCAGCCAGAGAGGAGGCCTTGGAAGCAGCGAGTCTTTTGCCCGGACCCACAGCGGAGGTCCCCTCAGAGGAATCCGAATGCACAATTACATCTAGGGAACTCTGCCAAACCCTCAAACAAATTAACCAGACTCTTCAAAGGCTAGAAACAAAGGTCTCCAATCAATGCTCAGAGATTTCGTCACCAACTCAACTTACTGTGGAGATCGAGGAGGTTCTAACGGATTAGACTACTACTACGGATGTACACAACAAGGTCCTCTTGGACCTTCACTATCATTCCCAACAGTTGCAAACCGTCTTAGAGGAACTAAAGAATAGTACTCAGAAGAACAATCTCTGTATACATGGTTGCCCTGAGGGCAATGGTTAATTTTATTGACTCATTCTTACATGAGATCCTGAGTCTCCCACAAAAAAAAAGCCTGCAACATCAATAGGGCTCACAGATCTCTGATTCCGAAACCTTGGGACCCTAAGGCCAAGCCACGCTTAGTTGTCCTTGCATTTTTGGATTACAGGGTGAAGGACTAGCGTGGTCAAAAAAAGTAATCCATTTTGGGGACACTCACTTATACGAACATATGAAATTTGCCAGGAGATAAAGGCCTAGAGGTCTATCAAGTCTGCTCGAATGTGCAGCTAGCACCCCTTATTCTGCAGCTGCGCCTCCCTTCCACCCTTCCCCTTCATTAACCCTCCCCCTTGTCCTGTCCCATCCTCGTTTGAAGCAGTCCACTGTTCTACTGCATACCACTTCAGCAGGTAACGCATTCCACCCAGCCACCACCCTCTCTGTAAAAAAGTGTCTCCTCATCTCCCTCCTGAACCTTCCTCGCTCCAGTCTCATATCATGGCTCATGGTGACCCTCCCTTCCCTTACTTTGAACAACCCCTCTGTACCCGTCTTGTTTATTCCTTTCATGTATTTAAAGGTTTCAATCATGTCACGCCTGTCTCTCCTCTCCTCCAGTGAGTACATGTTCAACTCCTTCAACCTCCTCTCGTATGATAAGTCCCCCAGCCCCTTGATCATCTTTGTCGTTCTGCGCTGCACCCCCTCCAGTAACTTAATGTCCCTGTTCAGATACGGATGCCAGTACTGCACGCAGTACTCCAGGTGTGGTCTAACTAATGACTTATATTTCGACCAAGACTTTACACCACAATTGCTGTCCCAAAGGAGAAAGGTACTCACAGTAGTTCAACAACTGCAACAGAAAAATATGAAGGCATTTGTGGAGTACCCAGCCTGCCTAAAGGTACAACTAGCTGAGGGCTTGAGATGTTTCCCTGGTCTACAAGTGGCAGAGGATTTCTTGAACCAATTGGGCATACAGCTCCCAAGGGAGGAGGCTACTTAGCAGCAGCGCAGACAGTTAGAAGCCAGGGACTGGTCATTAGGTGGAACTAAAAGATAAAGCACTATAGGCAACATAGCCACTTCTGCTATGTGAGACTCTCTCCTAAACAAGAAATGCTCGAGAGGCTTGAACAATGAGCCAACACAGACAGACCCCAAAATGGCATGAGAAGACTCACCAGATAAACCGCAAAGCTCACAAACTACTTGAACAGTGCAAAGCTCAGTATTATTATCAAAAATCTTTTTTTTTCCAATTCTTGATCTTCCCCCTTTCTGACTTTGCGAGGTCACATGCTGTGACTTACCAGGGTGTCCACTGGCACTAAGTGAACTGCCCCACCCGAAGCAGAGGGCAGACTTTTCGTTTACCATTAGGAGCACAATAATGGAGATTTCATATGTTTCTTTAAATGGCGGGATACTAGACAGGATGTATACACTGTTATTTTACTTAAAGTAACCCTGTAGCCTATGGGTTGATGGCTGGGGGGGCAGTGGGGCCGCCTATCAGTGGGGTGGAAGTCCCGGAGGGGCCCCTTGTGCCTCCATGCTCAGATGGAAGAAGCCGTACCAATTTCAATGAGGGCCTCCACATAATTTGGAGCTGCCTGGTGGGGGGGTCTGGGCTAAGGCTTGGCTGAGTGAGGCACACTGTATTTCTGGTCAAACAGCAGAACATAAGGGACTTTTTTTGGCCTTCATTGTCATTGGTGGTCCCTCGAGGGGTGTCTATTGGGCTGTGCTCCTTTCTGGGTGGCCCTTATGATCTGTTTGGGGGTGCCTGGCTGTGAGCACCTCCGAGGGGTGCTGCTGAGGTTGGTCCTTCAATAATCATCAAACGTGCCCTTGTCCATGCTCGCCTGGACTTCCCATGCTAGCCTATGAATCAGGTACCATGATGTGAGTGGAGGTCTGTTTTGTGGAACTACAGTAGTTAACTTTTCTTTTGGCTTGCCTGCTTGGGCGGGGATAGTGCTCAAGGGCCTGGATTGGGGCCCGACTCCCTCTCTCTGCGGGGGGATTGGTGGACTCATCCCTTTCTTTCCCTTGCTATTGGCCTGGATTTGGAAGGCTATTTCAGCATTTTTGCGTAGAAACATTGAGTCGATTGGATAGCTATTTGGAATGCCAGTGAAGGAAATAACCTGACTAAACTGAGGACTGTGTTTTCTTTTTTCTTAAGAGTGTCCTGCTAACATGAGTGTCAGGGGCAGTTCTGGCTCTGGGTTGTTTGAGCTGATCCATCTGCTAACACTCACTGCAAGGAGCTAATAGCATTTAACATCACTGACGCACTAGGGGAGTCTTCCAATAGGAGAGCAAGAATATTCCCACCCTCTTTACTTTCTTCCCACAGTGGGGAGGAGGGTTCACATAGAGATCCTTTGTCTTGGATCTTCTACCTGGGAAGTCAAATATGTTCAGTCAGTTAAGTTGTTGCCTGTTGGCATCTGTTTAATTGTACAGTTAACTTGTTTTAGGATGGAGAACTGCTGCACTGCTCAGGGGGCTGGAGGGAGGATCTTCCTGGATCGGGGAATGGGGCACATATGCTACAGCTGGCTCTTATTTTTTCTAAAACAAGATGACTAACTCAGGTATGATAGTATGTACAAATAATGTAAATGGACTTTTCAAGTCCAGTTAAACGCAGTAAGATACTTGCCTCGATTAAGAAATCTGCAGCAGATTACATGTTTCTACAAGGAAACCACCTCTCTGAGAGAGAGAACATGATAAATTTCTCAAACTGGGATTTAAGGAGGTGGATGCCTCCTTGTATAAAAAGGGCAGATATAGAGGCACTATGGTGTTCATACCGCATAAGTCACATTTTGAAAAACTGGTGGTAAAGGTGGCTAAGGAAGGCAGATATACCCTCATGAAGGGCAAGCTGGAGGGGCAGTTACTTAACACTGGCTTCAGTGTATTTTCCACCTGACATCCCCTACCAGGATTAGAGATCCTTTTTTCTCCTCCTACAGGAGTGGATGGAGGGGATCATAATTTGGGAGGGGACTTGAACCTCTCCATTAACCTCGCTTTAGATACGACCTCCCAGATCCCAAGAAAATCACACCAGGTGGCTAGGAGGGTCCACAAATTGATGGGGGAACTGGATGTACTGCATATCTGGCAGCCCCAACATGCTAGGCAGAGGGATTACACTTATTTTTCTGCCACATGTTATTTACTCTAGATTAGATTATTTCTTGGTTCCGAGGGACAAGGTCTCCAGGGTCCAGGAGACCTGGATTGGGGATTTTGTTCTCTCGGACCACGCCCCTCTTTATATGCACCTGGATATAGGGAGATTCCTCAGAGACACCTTTTGGAGACTTAACATTTCCTTGCTCAAAGACAAGGAAGTTAAGGATCAGATAGTGGATACCTATCAATGATTTTAAGGAATATCATGCGCTACCCTCTGGGATACGGCCAAAGCTGTTCTCCCACTTCTCCGGGAGAAGTTTATTCAGTTAGCAGCTCAGAAAAAAAGGGAAAGAGAGGGGAGAAAGAAAACACTCACTGAACAAATCCTGCAACTGGAGGAAACACAGAAACAGAAGTTTTCCAGGTCTTTAGTGAAGCAGCTTAAGACCCTTAAAGGGGAATTGGGAACATTATTGGACTATCACGTCAAATAGAATTTATTATTTTTAAGACAGAAGTACTATGAAGATGACCCAAGGTCACTTAGACTATTATCTAGTAGATTGAGAGCACAAAGAGCCAGGGCCACAGTCTTGGCTTTGTGGCATGCTAGACACCAGAAAGTGTTGTACAAAATGACTGAGATAGTTGAGGCCTTCCGGGAGTTTTATGAACAACTTTATGAGAAGGGGATCCCCCCTCCAGAGGGGATGATAGAAACTTTCTTGCACAAATTGAAACTGTCAAGCTTGTCCCCACACCAGGCCAAAGAACTGATGCACCCAGTTTCTGTAGAGGAATTTAAGGCAGAGGTGGGGGCCCTTAAGACAGGGAAATGTCCCGGGACAGATGGGCTCCCTGGGGAATTTTTTAAGTGTTTTTGTAATCACCTTCAACCTCTCATGTTAAACATATTCCCAGAGGTGTTGGGGGGGGGGTCTGGCTCCACCCTCTTGGGCCAGGCCTTGATATCAGTGATGCCTAAACTAGGGAAGGACCCCTCTAGATGTGCCTGTTCTCGCTCTATCTCTTTGCTAAACACAGACTATAAGATCCTGTCTTCTAGTATGGCAAAAAGAATCCAACTGTACCTCCCCAAGCTGATTCAATTAGACCAAAATGGGTTTGTTCCGGACAGACAGGCACAGGAAAACTTAAGAAGGACAGACCACCTTATTGACCATATCAATATCTCCCAAAACCCTGGCATTATTAATCAGCCTGGACACTGAAAAAGCATTTGATAGGGTCAATTGGGATTTATTGGGAGTGGTCCTTTCCTGGTTTGGGTTCCTGAGGGAATTTACCCAACTAATATACAAACTGTATGACTCTCCATCCGCCTGAAGGAACTTGCGGATGTCCTGGCGAAACCCCTGGAGGAGCTTTTCACCATCTCTCTGAGGACAGGGTGGGTGCATCAGGACTGGAAGGTGGCGTATATAGTGCCTATCCACAAGGAGGGATCAAGGGAGGTGGCAGGGAACTACAGGTCTGTCAGCCTGACATCGGTGGTGGGCAAGGTGATAGAGGACATTGTCAACATAGAAACATAGACTTTGACAGCAGATAAGGACCGTTTGGCCCCTCTAGTCTGCCCATTTCCCTACCTACAGGATAGGCCGCAGATCCTAGTTAACCAACAGCCTATTTCTTCCTACCCCCCCCACAAGAATTGCCTTATGTCTGTCCCATGCATTCTTGAATTCTCCCACAGTTTTAGACCCCACAACCTCCTCAGGAAGGCTGTTCCATGCATCCACTACCCTCTCTGTGAAATAATACTTCCTCACATTGCCCCTGAACGGCCCCCCCCCATCTTTAAATTGTATAGAAACAGGAGAGGCTGGGGGGGACCTGGAAAAGCCAGGGTACCTGGATGATAGACAGCATGGATTTTTCCCAGGGAAATCATGTCAGACAAACCTTGTGGAGTTCTATGACTGGGTGACGAGTGTCTTGGACCTGGGTAGACCAGTGAGCATCCTCTTTCTAGACTTCAGCAAGACATTTGACTCTGTTCCTCACAAGGGCCTGTTGGATAAGCTGGGAGAAATGGGGTTGGGGAACCAGATGATCAGATGGATAGACAATTGGCTCCAGGACCGGACCCAGAGGGTCGTAGTTGGCGGGATAATCTCATCCCCAAGGAGGGTCATTAGTGGGGTCCTACAGGATCAGTCCTTGGGCCTCCCTGTTCAATGCCTACGCTCTGACATAAGGACAGGTATCAGGAGGAGATGAGTCTTTATGGATGACTCAAAACTGGGGGCGGTGGTGGGTGGGGAGGAGGGAAGGGCGGCCCTACAGAGGGACCTGGAAGCTCTGGAAAGATGTTCTAGAAAGTGGAAGCTGAGGTTCAATGCAGGGAAATACAAGGTGCTGCACCTGGGGGCCAGAAACCCAGGTCAAGTGTACACCCGGGGGTGGGGAACGCTATAAGTCTCGATGGCTGAGAGAGACCTGGGAGGGTGGTGGATGTCAAGATGAACAACAAGGAGACTTGTAGGAGGGCAGCAGCCAAAGCCAACAGGATGCTGGGATGCATCACTAGGGGGATCACCTCCAGAAGGAGGGAAGTGATACTCCCTTTGTATAACTGCTTGGTGAGGCCACACCTCAAGTACTGCATGCAGGTTTTAAGGCCACACTTAAAGAGGGACATTAATCTCCTGGAGAGGGTCCAGAGGAGGGCAACCAAAATGATTTGGGGCTTGGGGGACAGGACCTATGGGGAGAGGCTCGAAGAGCTAAATATGTACACATTGGAAGAGAGATGGGACCGGGGGGACATGATAGAGGTCTTCAGGTACATGAAGGGGGTAAATAGGGGAGGAGCAGTCAGGGTGCTTCGAAGGAAGGAGGAGGGGGCAACTAGAGGTCATGGGTGGGAGCTGGAGGGGAAGATGCAGGGGAGAAAGGAGGAGGTACTACTTCACTGAGAGGGTGGTGAAGCCATGGAATGCACTGCCCAGGGGCTGGTGGAGGCAGAGACAGTGGAGGGGCTCAAGAGGGGTGGGACAGGTACAGGGAAGGGTTCTGGAAGCAAAATCCAGTGCAGCGAGAATATCCGGAACTGGGAAGGGAGAAGCCAGAGAAGGCGAGGGGGGCAGCAAGATCAGCTCCCAGGGTGGGGGCTGACCAAATGAGCAGACACGAAAGATGGCCTATTCTGCTGGCATTTTAGTATGTTAGCACATGGCCACATCTCTCGACCCCTGAAACCAGGTAGAGGCATGAGTCAGGGGTGCCCTTTATCCCCACTGCTCTTTGCTTTATACATAGAGCCTCTCGCTCAGTCTTTCAGAGGGAATGAGAACATATGGGGATTACGAATTGATGGGATTGAGCACAAGTTGGCCTTATATGCAGACAATGCGCTAATGTTCTGTACCTTTCAGAGCCGGACTCCTCCCTCCCTGCCCTATTTCGGCAGTTGTAGGAATATTCCTCCCTTTCTGGGTACAAACTGAACTGTAGTAAAATGGAGGTACTTGGTTTTAATTATACCCCCCCCCCAAGTTTGAGGTGCGGATACCCCATGAGGTGGGATTTAGATTAGATGAGCTACTTAGGGATCAGGATTGTTATTGGTAATGAGCAGTTATGGGGTCTTAATTACCCACCTCTTATTGCACAGTTACAGAAGGACTCTGAGAGGTGGACCCTCCTCCCATTGTCTATATACTGTATGACACAAGCATTGAAGATGAATGCTTTGCCCAGGTTACTCTACTTATTCCAATGTGTTCCCTGTCCTGTACCACAGAAAGACCTAAACACATGTTTTTTGGATTCTTATGGGCTAAGGGCTGACCTACAATATGCAGAGCTCTCCTTTATGCCCTTAAGGCTCAAGGAGGATTAGCTTTCCCAAACTTACAGGGTTATTGGGTGGCAGCCCAAATGAGGGTGGCACTTTTTTGGGGAAGACCTGGATTCGACACCCATTGGAAGAGAATGGACTTGGTGACCAAGACTGAGCCTCCCCTGCAGGCTATTTTGTTCCATGGCAGGGTTGGGACTCCAGAGGTATGTTATACCAGAATGAGGACAGTTCTGGAAGGATGGAGGTGAGGTACAGCTCATGGTCCTGCTCTACAACTTATGGAGATTCCGCTGGTGGGTCGATGATCCTCTTTTTCCAGCAGCAGCATTGGATCCCTGGTTTAAGAAAAGGGCCAAGAAGGGATTTCACTCCACTTATCAGGTCCTAATAACAGATAATGTTATCTCCTTTGGGGCAGCCAAACAGACATTTGGCCTTTTACCACAGGATAATTTGAGATTTTACCAAATCAGGGACTATGTCCATAGCCTACAGAGATCTTACTCCCGAGGGGAGGGAGGTACAGTGGAACCTCCTTTTCGAGGCATTTGGTCATCAGGGGGAGGTAGAGGGGCCATTTCCCTACTATATCAAAGATTTCTCCTAGATATGTCCCTCCCCACAGAACGACTTAAACTTAAATGGGAAACAGACCTGGGGATCACCCTTTCAGAGAAACAATGGAGTGCCATTTGGCAGATTACATGGCAGACGACAGGGGCCCCAGTTTGGCGAGAATTTGATTAGAAGGTGAGGTCTCGGTACTTCTGGGTCCCAGCACAGGTAGTGTATTATGCCCCTATGAAAGGTTTGGCCTGTTGGAGGGAGTGTGTCTAGGACCCAGCCTCCCAGGCACACATTTTTTGGACCTGTCAAACACTTAGGGGATACTGGATGGAGATTGAACACCACCTTAGGGAGATTTTCCAGTTCCAGATTCCCTTAGGTCTGTAACACCTTGCTCTGGGACTGTGGCCAAGGGAGGTGAAGGGAAGGGAGGCCATATATCTGTGGTTGGTTCTGATGATAGCCGCCCTTAAGGCCATCACCAGAAAATGGGCTCAAAAGACACCCCCCCCCTCGGTGAAGGACTGGAGGGTTATTATAGAGAGCATTCACCTAATGGAAAGAATCACTTTTGGCCTCCGCCAACAGGCCCACTTATATCACAATAGGTGGACTCATACCTCTCAACCTCCTGCCTCATAAATCAGGGACAAGGCTTAAAAAAAATCAGGGACAAAGGAGCAAAATCAGGGACACAACTTCAAAATGGGTGATAGCCACTCAGGAAGCTGCTAGAATAAGTGGCTTAGTGTAAAATGCATTTTCTAAGGAAGAACACATCTGTAACTTTAATGTTTGCCATTATTTTGTGCTTCCATCCTCCACTGTATGGTCATGTAAACACAATTTTTACAAGGGACAGATTAGTAGAATGATAATTCTTAGGTAGACAGTGTTCTGTCATCAAGATCTGTACCCTGTACCTATACAAATGATGTATGATGTAAACATATTGATATGATGTAACAAGCCCATATGGGCCTACCACAATAAAGAAAGTATAAAAAAAGAAATTAATTTATGTAAGTGTTTCCTTAACTTCATAAATTGAAAATAAGCTGATCTTCCCTTTTGTTTCCCCCATTTTTGAAACAAATGACAGATGATAAGTTTGGTAACTAACCACCATTCACCAAGGGAATCATACCAAACTACAACTGTTGCTCTTGCTAAAAGATTTTTTACAGTCTTAGTAATAATGTCTGTTTCAGTATGTAACTCATTATTGATGTGCCAGTATCCTGGCCCTATGTTATTTTGGTGTAAATGGCCCAGAGTCACACAGAGTTCTAAATGATCTGTGGATGAAGGGATAGCATCAGCCTTTTGGACTGACCATTGTTTTGACACAAACACATAGTCTATCCTGGAGTACAAAGATCCCCTATGATATGTGTCCCCCTTTTTTATGTATATGCCTATAGGTGTCCTGCAACTCTGCTGTAGTCAAAACTTGTTTTGATGTATTGGTGTCACAATATAATTTAGAGGTGGAGCCTGTTTTATCCAAAAGTTCCAGTGGACAGTTGAAGTCTCCCCAAATTATTTTATGGTGTGTGTGTGTAAATATGGTTGAATCAATTTGAACAGATCAGTTCTGGATTTTTTTGTCCTGGGTGCATAAACTACTCCTACCCTAAGATCCTGTGACTGATATTGCACATCTAAAAGTAAGGCCCTCCCAGGGTCAATATCCATGATCTTTATAGCTTCACAGCACCCTTAAACCATATCCCCACCCAAGAACACACTTCATCACCCAGGGACCAAACAGATGTGCCCCTAGGCCAAGCTCTTTGTGCTTGATATATGTCTGTTCAGACCACAGTCTAGTATCCAGCAACAGACACATACTGTATGAGCTTGAGCATCGTGCAATGCTTGAAATGTAATACAGCTTTTTTTATCATTTTTATGCTATTGACATTTAATGATATAATGGTTAGGATGTCCCCAGCAGAGTTAGCCATAAAAAAATCAGTTAAGAAATAAAAGTTCCATCAGTTGGTTTTCTTCCTGGTTTTCTTTTGCACTTTAGGTCTGTCACCCTCTTCTCCTTCCATATCTGAAGTTTCTTTTTGGGATGAGGCAACTGAGGAAGTTTCAGAGTCATCTTCCTCTCCTGTGAAATGTTCATGTAGAGCTGCATATTTACTGACATTGGTAATAGATTCTGACCTAGGTAGTTCAGATTTTGGTATGTTTCTTGCAGACTTCCGTTTCCCTCTAACCACCTGATAGCCTACATTGGGGAGGGGGGGTGCCATCACAGTATCTTGTTGCATTTCAGATGAGGGTCCTGCCTGCTCTCTTCTTCATCCATATCTTTATTTTGTTCATCTTCAGTTCTCTCATGTTATTGATTGCCCATGGAATGATCTGTAAGGGTCTCCTCAGTGTATTCTGGACACTCGGTAGCGTGGGCCGCAGGTGGTGCCTGCACAGTTGCTGTTCCAGGTACTGTAGCTGCTCATTAGTCATGGTAGTTTGTTTTTCCCGAGCTGCATGTACAATATCATCTTGGTTCCAAAAGGTTCCTTTGTTTTGTACTGCCCATGGACATTGGAGGAATAAGTGGCCTAATTCCTCACATAGGTTGCACTTTGGAGGGGTTCTGCATTGGTTGCTGGGGTGTCCTATCTGCAAATAGAAGTTGCAGACTAGAGCATCACAGGCATTGCAGAGGTGCAAATAAAACCCACATTTATGGCATGTTTTAGGCTGGCCAGGGTAGAAGTTAGAGTGGTTAGAGTGCATTTAAACACTGACCTAAATAGCTTGTGGCAGAGAACAGCAAGAGGAAGGCGGTGCTGTTAGAACTACAATACTCTACTGGACTAAATAACTAGAACTCTATTACTGGGAACTTCAATTTAGGGTAAAAACAAACAAAAACTAACAAAAAAAAAGAGTGCGTTTGTCTGAGTTGGGTGAAGGAATTGTTATATGTGCATTTAGCTACGTGAAGAAAAAACTGTTAATTAGGTGAAGGAACTGTTATCTGCACAGTTAGCTAGGTGAAGAAAAAAAAACTGTGAATTAGGGTGAAGGAACTGTTATCTGTGCAGTTAGCTTGGTGAAGAAACAAACTGTTAATTAAGGGGAGTGACTTAGAGAGAAAGAAGCCAGGTGTTTGCATTTAAAAACTGACCTAGATAGCTTGTGGCAGAGAACAGCAAAAGGAAGTAGGTGCTGTTAGAACTATACTACTCTACTGGGACTATATTGCCCTCCATTCCTTCCCTCCTCCCTTAGCTGGTTCTGCTTTAATAGGAACAGGATTTTACTAACAACAGGAACTTCCTGTTTTGGAGCAGGAAGGATGTGATCACAGAGGCACAAAAGAATAACCATCCTAGAAGGAAAAGAGTAGCTTTCCATCACCCATTAGCTGCTGGAGGTCTGACTCTGAGCAAATAAGAAGGAGACTACTGAGGAATATAGGAACTTACTGTCCCAGAACAAGAAGATCAGGAACCTTAATGGCATGGAGGCAGTAGGAAAGTAGGGAAAAAAAGTATATGTAAAAAAATAAATAAATAAATAAAATAAACATAGAGAGGAAAGAGTAAGTATACAGAGTAACAGTTAAGGGGCCACAAATAAAGACATGATGGGAGTGGTGCAGTGCAGCTGCTGTGGAGCTGCAGCCTTCCGGGAGATGTTCTGGAGGATGTGGTGTTGTCTTATCTGCAGGCACCTCTCTGAGCTGAGGGAGGAGGTTGCTCATCTCCAGGCTGCGTTGGCAAGGATTTGGGGGACCTCCTTTCCCACCCAGGGACCACCAGGGCCATCACTGCTGCCTCAGAGGTTGCCAGGAAAGAGGAGTGGTTGGACTACAGTGGGCTTAGGGAGGGTGAAGGTGGTGGAACAGAGGCACATCCCTCCAGTTGTAACTCGCCACAATTCATATGCCTTTCTGGCAGAATGTGTTTCCTCTACAGAGGCACCTGCAGTGGACCAAGGAGGATGCTGGCAACCTCCACAAAGGAGACCCACAGGAGGATGTCATAGGACCCCACAGGGGAAGGAAACAACTCCTGGTGGGGACTCCATTATTAGAAGGGCAGAACTGGGGGGGGAGGGAGGTTAGGTGCCTACCTGGTGCATTGGCTTGGAGGGACAAGGAGCGAATCCTCAGGATCGTGGGAACAGCTGTATGGGGGAGGGAGCTGGATGCATTGTCCACCTAGGGACAAATGACCTGGCTGGGAAAGGGATCAGAGCAGTGCAGGAGGAGTTTGTGGCATTGGAGAGGGGCCTTTGACAAGTAACATGCATGGTAACCTTCTCGGAGGTGCTGCCTCTCTATGGTATGGGTGAGGCTATGGTATGCCACACCATGGGATTCAATTAGTGGTTGAAAAACTGGTGCAGAGCTCAGGGTTTCAGCTACATTCGGGACTGGGACTCCACCTGGAGGGATACAGGCTTATACTGGCGTGATGGTCTGCATCTGTCCAGGAGGGGAACCAGGATCCTAGGTGATAGGTTTAAATGCTTCATTGGCAAGCATTTAAACAACTCAAGGGGGGAGGCACTGAAAAGGAGAAGGGAAATCCTAGCCCTCCTCAAAAAATCAGGGTAGTTAGTGAGGTAAACACCAAGATAGAGCAGTCGATGGGGAGGGGGCAGGGACAAATGGAGAAAAAGACAGAGGCAGTAAGGACAAGGATGGGGCAAAAAGGAATAAGGCCATCAAAAATGGAGGGTAATAAGTACCAATGCCATAGTCTAAATAACAAGCTCCCTGAACTGGTGGCCTTGATGGAAGAGGTATGCCTGGATATCGTGGCAGTCACAGAAACATGGTACACAGAAAACCTTGACTGGGATGTCAACATACCAGGGTACACAATCTACAGGAGGGACAGGGAGGGTAGAAGAGGAGGAGGAGTAGCTCTCTATGTAAGGGAATGGATCAAAGCAACAGAACTAAAGGGTAAACAGGGAGGAGAGGAGGCACTGTGGGTCACCCTGGAGACTGGAAATGGTACCACAACCCTCACAGAGGTTGTATACAGATTTCTGTCTCAGGGGGAGGAAATGGACAAGGAAATGATAGAAGGCATCCTTAGGATGGCATAGAAAAGGGAGATATTGCTGATGGGGGACCTGAATATGCCAGATGTTAACTAGAGCACCTTTGCTGCAGCCACATCCAAGATCAGGGCCATTCTCGATGCCCTACATGGGGCATGCTTCAGACAGACAGTTTTGGATCCCTCTTGGGAGGGAGCAATCTTAGACCTGGTGCTCTCTAATGGGGATGGAGAGAGGATCTCAAGTCTAGAATTGGATAGCCTTCTGGGAACAAGTGGCCACCAAACAGTGTGGTTCACAGTAAACATAGCTGTAGAGTCGAGCCATATAAAAGTGAAGGTACTGGACTTCAGGAGGGCTGATTTTGTCAAAATTGGAGAGTGCCTCAGAAAAGCACTAGCAAACAGGCAAAAAGTGGGGTGGAATAACAATGGGGAAACATCAAAACTGCCATCACAGAGGCAACAAACCTTTGTGTGATGCAAATAAACAAATCAAAATGAAAGAAAAAAAAACTATGATTATCAAAAGAAGTGGCAGGGAAGGTTAGGGAGAAAAAGATAGCATTCAGGAAGTATAAGGAAACACAGAAGGAGCGGAACAGAGAACTCTACCAGTTAAAGCAGAAGGAAGTGGGGAAGGCAGTCAGAATAGCAATAGGAAAAGATAGCCAATTCTGTTAAGAGGGGGGATAAGTAAGCAATAATACCCGACGGGGTGGGCATTATTGGGAAATACCCAAAATCCCAATATTGTCCACCCTGGAGGGTATTATTGCACTTAGAAAATGGCTTTGTTAGTAAGTTTTAATAAAGTGGTAAAAGGAGAGAGGAAATGAGTATAAAAAATGAATAGAATTAGTAGAAAAAAAACTTCTTGAAAAAGTAGTCCATATTTTTTAAGGCTGTTCCAGCTCCTGTTGCTACACCCCACAAAGCCCCCCCACACACACATATCCATCCATCTGAACAACAAAAATAATGTGTTTAGTAAAAAAAACTCTAGCAGTCTGTGGGCATCATTTTTAAGTTTGGTTCCCTTTTTGAAAGATCTTTTTTTTTTATTTGGCTACAGTTGGAAGTTGTGTCTGGTAAACGCGAGACATGAAAGAAGATGTATCTGTCATGACAGACAGCCCCGAGGTAAATTATTTCTTTATTTTAAGTCAGTAGATTGATCAACTGTGGGGGCAACTGATATCAAAATTTGTGTCCCCAGATATGTGGATCAAAGCAAAAATATTAGCAGTCAGAAATTGCATGGATTCTTTGAGAAGTTTTCATGCGACAGCCACCCTGTCAGGCGGGAGGTCCAGGTCTCTTTTATACTTTAGCCTGACCACATTTTGCTGAGATCTTGGTTTTCCCAAGTTAGCAAATAAATCATCCATCTGGAATGGTTTGACTGTTGCCTAGTAAATTGCACTCAGGGAGGGGGGTGCTGGGCGTGACACCAGCCCAGCTGTAGCTGAGGTGGATGGATCCTTATCCTCTCCCTGGTTTTGCTCCACGTTTTCTGCCCAGGGTGTAGATGGGGTTACCTGGGGACTCTCTGGTAGTTCACCCTCCATTTCTGTCCTTGTTTGCTCCTGACCACCCTCAGAATGTGGTACACTTTTCATATTCCCACTGTCCCCCACATGAGTAGCATCTTTTTCTTTAGTAGGCTGCAGTTGCTGTACTAAAGGTGTAGTAGTATAAAAATTAACAGTAGCTTGGGATGGAACCTCCTGTTCCATAGTTTGTTTAGTGTCAGATTCCTTCTCTGTTGCAGCTGCTTTTGTTTTTTTGTAGTGCCACACCTTGTCTTCCGGCCTCCACTTTTTTCTGGCATTGGTCTTGAGGTTCATTCTGAGAAGTAGCCAAAACTTGGCTATGAATCTCGGCCACAGTTGGGGCTTCTCCTGGGGGCCAGCATACCCCATCTGGCACAAGAGTCCATCCAGCCACATGGAGGGCTCTCTCAGATGACCACACCTGTGTGCTCTCCAAATTTTCATTCTCCACCTGCTCCTCGGGTGTGGAGGTGCCCATCCTTGTATTCGCATCTGAATCCAACTGCCTTTGTGAAATAGACTCTTGTTTCTGGATCATGCATAGCAACTTGTCCCTGACGGCTGCATCCTCAGCTGGTGACTGTGCCTCTGAGGTATCCATAGCAGCAATACCTGCCACTGGTCTCACAGGTAACTGTTGTGGCTTAATACTGTCCTGTCCAATTTGAATGTCTTCTGTAGCAATATCCATCATTTCTTCACCCATACTTCCTTTGTTTTCAATTGATAGCTCCATAGAACTACAGAAGATATTTTTTCTGACTCCTGGAGCAGCGCTCCTGAACCTCCTTCTTCTCCACTGTCCTCCACACAACTGTGAGCCATCATACCGACTGAAGTGACCCCCCCCACTGAAGAGTAGGGGAATTTCCTCAATATCCTTTCCAAATTTCCACCATTCAGTAAGAATGTCATCAACAGCTTAACCTAGTTCAGTTTCATTTAGTTTCCATCTATACCTCTACTCATGAGGTTGGCAATAATCAGAATTGCCTAGCTGTCCTTTCCTAGTCAACAAAAACTAAAACAAATAATAAAAAAGCTCCTACACCTTAGGGAGAATGCTCAGGGGAAGGTGAGAAATGACGACTTTCTCTGAGATCTTACAGCAGCAACTTTGTAGTCACAGAGAACAGCTGGAAACATAGCAGTTTAATATGTGGCTGAAGTGCTGCTGTCAGGGGGTTAGTTCCCAGAGTATTAGAACCACACCTGGTGGGGATGGAGGTTGTTTAGGAGTAATGGCTTCTACCCTAACAGGCTGGGCACCATGGCTCTGGTGAATAGGTTTACATAGTACCTAGAAAGAACATTAAACTAGGCAAGAAGGGGCAGTACAGTTGAGGATAGGCACATATGTTCAACTGAGGGAGGCCAGGAGGGATTCCTCCAAAGCTAGTGCAGGCAGGCATATCACACCATGAGGGTACATGGGGAGGGACACAATAGCTGACCAAGCTGCACTGAATAGTAAAAAGGTTAACAGGAGCATTGGGGAAATTTGGGGCAACTATATAAAAAAAGGAAACTACAAGGTGGAACACAGCAGGTATGGTGGACAATGTGTGCAAATTCCAGAAGCCTGGGAAACAAATTCTGTGACCTCCAGGCAGTAATGGCAGAAGCACACTTCAACAGGCTGTTTCTAAAACAAGGATGACACAACACCATGATTGGGAACTGCAGGTACCAGGATACACACTGTTCAGGAGGGATAGGATCAAGGGAGGGAGACAGAGTAGCATATATGTGAAAGTGGGAATCCTAGCCTCAGAGATTCATAAATTTGGCAGGGCAAAAGAAACCGAGACAATCTTTGTACAAACCATAACATCTGGGGCCTTGTAGCAGCATAGCAGGTACAAAGAAAGCTATCCCCTGCACTTGACTAGGTGAAGGGACATTGGAGAGGGGGGAATGCAAAGGGTGCAAGCACCAAGAAAAACAAGGGGATGAGAGAACATGTGAACTGCAAGGGTAGTAGCAAAGCAGGATAGGGATCAGATGAAAGGGGTTATGCCTTAATGTCAGAAGCTTAGGTAATAAAATCAGTGAGCTCTAGGCACTGACTGCAAACACTGAGGTGGGCATTGTGGTCATAACAGAAACATGGCCTTCAGAGAAAAATGACTGGGAATGAATGGTCTCTGGGTACTCAATTTTCAGGAGGGATAGGGGAACAGGTAAAGGAGGAGGAGGAGTCACCCTTTATGTCAAGAAGAGCATAGAGGTGAAGCTGGGTGCATCGGGGTAGTAATAGGAGGACTGAGGCACTGTGGGTGCAACTCATGGCAGCCTCAGGCAAGAAACAGTGCTTGGGTGTGATCTATAGACCACCAGTGCAAGAAGAGGAGATGGAGAGAGAGTGCTCTGGGGAGAAATGGAAAGAGGGAAAGATAAGGGGAAACTAGTGGTGGTGGTGGATGATCTGAACCAGACAGACATTGATTGGGATGTTCCAGTGGCCAGGAGCAGCAGAAGCCAATTTCTGCTGCATGTTTTCCAGGAATGTCTGCTGGTACAGTTAGTTAAGGAGCCCACCAGGAAGACCGTTATTCTTGATGTGGTACTTTCCAACTTGGAGGTGGTAGGATCTGTGGGAGTAGGGGAGCCATTAGGAAACAGTGCCATAACACTGTTTGATTTGAACTGGCCCTCAGTTCTGGTAAACAGCAAGAGAGCTGAAGTCCTTGATTACAATAGGTTGAAGGAATTGATCAGGTATAAGATAGTAGGGGTAGACAACATAGATGGGGTGGAAGAGTGAGGGGGCAATTAAGGGGGCCATACTCAGGGCATCAAAGGTATGTATGAGAATGATAACCAAAAAGAACAGATTCAAGAGACGACTATGGTTCTCTGCAAGGGTCAGGGAAGCAGTGAGGGCCAAGAAAAAGGCCTTCTACAAATTTAAACAAAAGCTAAGGAGGAAAAATGGGAAGAATATTTGCTGGAAAATAGGGAGGCAAAGGGGATGGTTAGTGAGGCAAAAGCAGACACAGAGCCGCGTATTGCAGAGGGGGTCAAGAATAGAGAAAAACAGTTCTTCAGGTATATTAGTGAAAAAAGGAGGAAGAAAGAAGGGGGAACAGTGAAGCTAACAGAGGTGGGTAATTTGATTGAGGCAGGCGGGCAAAAGACCAACATCCTGAACAGCTACCTTTGCTCAGTTTTTACTAGGGTAGATGGTGAGCCCTTGCCAGAGAGTGGCATCAAAATGGCCATTAATGGGGTCCTGGAGATTAGGCAGCCAGCATTTACTGGTGTAAGGGTCCTGAAAGAGCTGGCAGCCCTAAAAATTGATAATCCTCAGAACCAGGTGGGTTGCATCCAAGAATACTCAGAGAACTGACAGTGGAATTTGCTGATCCCCTGATTGGTCTATTCAATAGCTCTCAAAGGACAGGGTTGGTTCTGAAGGATTGAAAGGTGGCAGATGTAGTTCTTTTCCATAAGGAGGGAAGGACAAGGAACATGCAGAGAACTACAGGCCTGTCAGTCTTACCTCTATTGTAAGAAAACCAGAGTCACTGGTTAAAGAGGATCTCATGAACTACTTGGAGAGCAGCTGTCCTGAGGATAGTAAGCAGCACATATTTGTGTCAGGGAGATCTCATCAGACTAACCTGGTAGTTTTCCTTGACTAGGTGACAAGGGAACTTAATAGGGTCCACACTATGGATTTGTTCTACTTCCACTTCAGCAAGGCTTTTGACTCTGTACTTCATAGACACTTGTTGAAGAAGTTGGAGGATCTAGGTGCAGCTAAGTTACAGTAAACTGGGTAGATAACTGGCTAAAGGGGAGGCATCAGAGGGTAGTGGTCAATGGGGTTAAATCAGAAGAGAGGGAGATCACAAACAGGGTTCCACAGGTGTCTGTGCTGGTTCTGGTCCTCTTCAACATGTTCATCAGTAACATTAGTGAGGGGATCCAGGGCAGGCTGTGTCTCTTTCCAGATGACACTAAGCTCTGTGAGAGGATGGATTGTGATGAGGAAATAAAGGAAATGCATAGAGACTTTCAAAAGCTGAGGGTTGGTCAAGGATTTGACAGTTGAAATTCAATGCCAAAAAGTGCCAGGTGATGCACCTAGGGAACAAGAATCCCAGGATGGAGTACTGGATGGAAATGGTGAGGCTCAGTACCATGGCTGAGGAACAAGACATTGTCATTATCATCTGTGTCTCCCTAAAGCAATTGAGTCAGTGCAACAAGGCATATAGCAAGGGAAATAGGATGCTTGGATATATCAGGAGGGGTACTGATAGCAGAAAAAGGGAGGTAATACTTCCCTTTGATAGATCCTTGGGGAGGCCACACCTGGAGCACTGCGCCCAGTTCTAGGGTCCTCACCTCAGAAGGATAGGGATAGGCTTAAGACAGTTGAGCACAGGGTAACAAAAATGATTCAGGGTCAGCTGGGCATGTCCTATGGAAGTGCTTTAAGACACTGAACATGCACTCACTGGAGACAAGAAAGAAGAGGTGAGTTATGATAGAGACTTTCTGATTTCTAAAAGGATTTAACAGAGTGAACTGTGAGGAACTATTTAACTTAAATACCAGCTTGCAGTCATGTAGTCATGAGAGGAAGATAACAAGATGGAGGTTCTGGAGGGATTTGAAGAAATACTGTTTTCCAGAAAGGGTGGTGGAGGGGTGGATTAGGATGCCAGCCAAAATGGTGTGTACGAAAACCATTAGTGGTTTTAAGCATGTCTGGGACAGAATGAAGGGTATAATGGTTACTCAGGGCATCAGAGTTCACAAGGAGAATGGAGAGGGAGCAGAAATGGCTAGGACATTGGAGGAACAGTAGGTCCCAGGGCTAAATAGGGGACTTGGGAAAGACTGGATGGACCTTTTGTTTAATTTTCACATCACTGTCTATGTTTCTATGTAAGAGGGGGAGGGTATTCAAGATATAAGGGGTCTACTGCATCCAGCACAGAGGGAGGAAGCAAACCTCAAGCTTGGAAATGTTTTGATACTGATGACTTTAATCTGCTGAATGGTGACTGGAGCACTCCAGCTGCAATACGTGCCAGACATTAGGCACTAGTGTATAGAATGCAGGTGGCATTACTGAGAGAGAAAGTCATGGAACTCACAAGGAAAGGGACCACATTGGACCTTATCCATACAGACAGGGACCATGCAAGGGAGGTGTGTGGGAGGTATCCAGTGGGATCGAGTGGCCATAGAACAGTGTGAACTGAAGTGAAACTTAAGGCTGAGAAGGTACAATCCATGACCAAGGTCCTAAATTTCAGAAACACTGATTTGGGGAAGATTGGGGAGATGAGGGGATTAGGACAGGTGGACAGATCAGTAGAAGTAGACAGAAAATGTGGGAGAGTAAGAAAGAAGTACTAGAGGCAACTGGCATCGGTGCAAAAATGATAGGGAAGAATTGGAGGGGACAAAAACTATTATGGTTTACAAATAAAGCAGCTGAGGCAGTGAGAGAGAAATGGATGGTGTTCATTAAATAAAGGGTAGTTGAATGAAAACATGGAGGCATATCAGGAACTGACAAGAAACACTAGTAGGGTAGTGAGGCAGGCAAATACACTGGCATTCAAGATGGCTGCCATAGTAACTTTGTGGCTGTGTCCATACTCATTATTGATTTAATTTTGTTCTTTTTCATCTGCTCCTACTTGCATTACCTTCACCATTTTACACATATTATCCAGGGAAGTTTTCAGTACAGAACTGCTGCAAAATTTTTATCATTGGGTGTCTGCTTTTTGTGTAAATTCAGTTTGAAATCAGCTCTGGAATACCTCTTGGAAAACCTTAATTCAGCACATTGATCTACAGAAACTTCAGCTTCAGCAAGAGCCAATAACATTGAATATAAAAACCTGTCTTCTGTCTGCTGCTGGCAACTTCAAAGAACTTTAGACAAATTATTAGGATGTTCCTGTCCTAGGGCAGCAGTTAACACCTCCTTGATGCTTGAAAGGGTGTCCAGTTGTTTAGTAATCTATCTGTTGCTCCTTCTGGTTTTCTCAGGATTACCTTTCCTTGGATATTTTTACACACCAGTTTCCTCTTGGGCTATTTAGAGGACAGAACTACATCTAACATAATTCTAAATTTTTTCTGCCTGGTCCTCCTGGATACTTTGTCGTGGTACCTACTTTGACAACACTGGTTCCAATATTCACCTACCTCATCAGGTGGTACTTGAGGGCCTTAATTGGGGTTACCTTGGGTTTTAATATGGGAAAGAGTGACTCCCCTTCTCTTGACCAAGTTGGAGTAGCGGGGTACTACTGTACACCCGGTTACTCACCAGTTGAGACACCTTGGGACTGTCTGGTACTGGTACTGGTCTGCAGTTCTTCTCTGTCTCTTCTTAGGGCAGCACCCATATTCAGCTTTTAATAGTACACTGCTTCTGCTGGACTGCACTTTCCATCCTGGACTTCCTGCAGTGGGGTCCTGAGGGGTACAGACATTGAAAAGGAGCCCCTTTACCAGCCTGACCACTGTCAAACTTCACACCGTTTGGTACCCTGGAAGGTCAAATAATCAGCCTATGTTCTTCAATCATTTCATGCTGAGACTCTCAGTTCAGAACTGTACTTACGTATTGTTCTTGGTTCAAGTCGCCCCAGTGTAAACAGTCTGCATCATAAGGATCACTGTTTGCCCTGGGTGACTGTCATGTCAAGTGACTAAAAGTAAGCCTGCTCCCCTATATTATCTATCTATAGTATTGTCTCATAGTCTAATACTACTGGGTTTACTCATATAGCCTTTGCCTGAGATACTGTAATTAGGCTTGTGACAGAAATGGGAAGGAAGGAGTTAGTGGTGGATTCTGTAGGTGGCTTGTTTTTTTTAGCAGTCTGGAAAAGAAAATCACAAACTGAAATTCCACAAGCTGGAATTCTCACTGTCCTCCCTAGCAGCAAGATAAGAGCTGGGTCATAAATCTTGAGTGGAGATGTACACTCACAGGCTTACAGTTTAAAGGAATTGGTTCACTCAAATATAAACTTGAGGGTAAAAGGGAATATAATTGGTCACTGATAGGTGTTCAGTCTGATTGGGACAATTAAATACATACATGGTAGATGGTACATTGAAAGGGAAGAATAGGTATTACCTATTCTCAAGTAGAGACGGGAGAAGTGACCCCAATTCGCTCCACGAAGTGAATCATGAAGTAAAAGTGAATTCGCGGAGTGCTCCACAATGTGAAGTGAAGTACTTCGCGTTATGATGGAAGTAGCAGAGCCGGCACCGCTGGCGCAGCGGTGGGATTTCGCTAGCGACGCCGGCGACCCGGGTTCGGGAATGAATCCGGGTCGTCGGAGGGCCGGCCGGGGGGAGTAGGATCGAGCATCCGCTGGGCAGCTCTCCTTCTCCGGGGGGAGGGTGTGGGTAGCATTCGGTGCGCTAGGGACCCCTGGCGGAGGCCGGGAGTTCCCATGCAGCCGACGCTTGACAACCCATTGGAGGAGGGGCGGATGGTGACATCATGGCACGACCCCGCCTCCCCAGAAAAAGTGAAAAATAGAGGAGCTGCCTGCCACCTCGAATGAAGCTCGCTGCGGCTTCAATGTGCTCCCCAGGCCAAGCCCCCGACCTAATCCCAGTTCCTGCGGCATATGCTGGGAGTGCCGCAGGCCCCACCATGGGAGGCAAGCCACGGGGTATCGAGGGCTGTGGCTGATTTGGGGTGCAGAAGCCGTCGGCCCGTGACCGGGCTGATAATTGGGCGCCAGGTAGCTTGGGGAGTAAAGAGCAAAATAAAAAAAAAAATGATGGGTAACGCAAAGTCCATTGAAAACAATGACTTCGCGTTATTCCGCCTTCCCAAACCACTACTCCACCAATTCTTAAGGTGAAGTACATTGAAAGCAATGTACTTCATCTCATTTCACCTTGTTTTTAAACTCCAAAGGCAAATTTTGCAGTGATTCATGGCATTTCAGGTCACATGGGCTCTAGATTGTTCTGCACAGCCTCAGTTCGGGGTATGTGTAGGAATCTGTAGGAGACAGTCTGCTCTAAAAGCTATTAAAAAAGCCTTTTTGAGTAATTGTTTTTGTTGAAACTTTAGTTCATCGATTGTAGGAAACCCTCCTGTGCTCATATCATCGAGCGTTTATTGTTTGTGTATGGATTTTGAATGTTAATATACGACATTCAGTCTGTGAACTGAGAGACAGTGGAAGTGTGGTTTGGGAGGGGTGTATCTGTGGTGTAAGTAGATTAACTTGGAGAAAAAGGCAGTGGGTGGGATATTCAGACTGCACCAAGCTGTGGTGCAAGCCTGGGCGCAGTGCAACTGGGATGTACCAGGGCACTGACAGGGCGCTATTCAATGGTGCTGCGCCATGGCTCAGCACTGTTGAATATCGCTCTGTGGCCACCCACATTGTGCATGGTGCAGTAGCACTGCGCCAGTGCAAGTGGCCAGAGAGGGGGAAGGGGGATGCGCTAGTGCAAGTGCCATTGTGCTAGGTGCATCAGCCGCGATATTCAAAGGCGCACATGCAAATGGGGCCATAATGCATGCAAGGTGCAAATGGGGCCATTTGTATGTCATTATGGCCCCATTTGCATGGAGGTGCACCCATTTTGATGGCAGATAAGGACCCAGTCTGCCCATTTCCCTACCTAATGGATAAGCTGCAGATCATAGTTAACCAGCAGCCTACTTCTTCCTACCCCCACCCCCTAGAATTGCCTTACGAGTGTTCCATGCATGCTTGAATTCCACCACTATTTTGACTCCACAACCTCTTCCGGAAGGCTGCTCCATGCATCCACAGCCCTCTCTGTGAAAAAATACTCATACTCTACCTCTGAGCCACCCCCCATCTTCAAATTGTGCCCCCTTGTCCTTGCACACCTCTTTTTTTGAAAGAAGCTACCCTCTTGGACTTTGTTGATTCCCTTGAGGTACTTGAAAGTTTCTATCATGTCCCCCTCTCCCTACTTTCCTGGAGGCCATACATATTAAGCTCCTTTAGTCTCTCTCTTCATATTTCTTCCGGTGCAGACCCTGCACTATTTTAGTTGCCCTCCTCTGGACAGCTTCCATCCTGTCTATGTCTTTGTGGAGAGTGTGTCTCCAGAACTGCATGCAGTACTCCAGACGGGGTCTCACCAGCTGTCTGTACAGAGGAATAACAGCTTCCTGTTTTCTACTGGTGATGGCTCTGCCAATGCATCCCAGTATCCCCCCAGCCTTCCTTACTGCCCTCTCACATTGCTTGTCCACCTTTAGGTCATCTGATATGACTATCCCCAGGTCCCTTTCCATTTTTGTTGTTGTTAGTATCTCACCCCCCCATTGTGTACCCTTCCCCTGGGTTTTTGTTTCCCAGGTGCATTATCTTGCATTTCTTAGCATTGAATCTAAGCTGCCATACATTTGACCATTCCTCTAACCTTGCCAAGCCCCTTCTCATCCTTTTCCACCCCACCTTGTGCATCAACTCTGTTGCAGATCTTAGTGTCATCTGCAAGGAGACATATTTTCTTTCCAGTCCCTCTACAATGTCACTTATAAAGACATTGAAGAAGACTGGTCCTAATACTGAACCCTGTGGTACCCCACTAGTAACCCCCCTTTCTTCAGAGTGGACTCCATTTACTGTTACCCTCTGTGTCCTATTCTCCAACCAATTCTTTACCCAGGCTATCATCTTGGGACCCACTCCCAGGCTGGCTAACTTGTATATTAATCTTTTGTGTGGGACTGTGTCAAATGCCTTGCTAAAGACTAGGTAGGCCATGTCCACAGCCCCTCTCTGATCTACTACTTTGGTCACCCAGTCAAAGAAATCTATTAGATTCATCTGGCATGACCTTCCCGCTGTGAATCCATGCTGCCTTGGGTCCTGTGCCCCTCTGGCCTCTAGGTACTCGACAATTCTTTCCTTCAGAAGTGATTCCATAATTTTCCCTATCACTGAGGTTCTAAAAGGTCTGTAGTTTCCTGCTTCTGCCCTGCTCATCCCCAGCAACTTGTGCCTAGCGCCCTGCCAGGCTGCAGCCATTGGGGACCGACGCCCCCTGCACAAGCGACAAAGTGCCCCACAGCCCGATCGCGAGCATAAGTATAGAAATATGTAACTCCCATATCCCTGGTGGTACAGTAGACTGCTCGCAGCCCGATTGTGGGCATAAGTATAGATATATGAAACTCCTACATCCCTGGTGGTCCAGTGGACCGCTCACAGCCCGATCGTGGGCAGATGTCTACAACTAGATTAAATCCCATCCTGTTAATCCAGTGGTACCTCCACCCCACCCTCCCACTGAGCCCGCCACCCGCTCCCCAGTCAGTGGCGGTGGCAGTTCCCCACCCGTAAGCCACCTGGCCATCCGTTGACTGACTGCGTACAGTACGCTGTATGCATTGGTCCACAGTGTGGGCCATGAGCATCGCGATACGATTATATAGTCCAGATATGTGAATGAATCCATTCACATATCTGGACCGTGTAGTACAGTATGAATTTCAAGCCCATTGACCCACGCTATGGACCAATGGGCATAGCTGTACTCTACGCAGTGAGTCAGCGGGTGGCTGGGCAGCTTGCGGGTGGGGAGCTGCCGCCCACCACTGACCGGGGAAAGCAGGGTGGTGGGGCTCAGTGGGAGGGTGGGGGGTACCACCAGGGATGGGATCTAATCTTGTTTTAGACCTCTGCCCATCATCAGGTTGCGAGCGGTCCACTGGACCACCAGGTATATAGGAGTTACATATATCTATACTTATACCTGCGATCGGGCTAACAAGCAGTCCACTGGACCACCAGGGATATAGGAGTTACATATTTCTAAACTTATGCCAGCGATCGGGCATGGGGGTGCACTACCCAATGGAGAGTGTCGCCGGAGTTCGGGTGACCACCACAGCTGGCAGCTGCCATGTTGCACCCTGAAATATGGCAGCTCACCTGTGGGTGGCTGGCTGTTGCTCCTTTATTTTTTGGAACAACTGTATGAAGCGCATGTAGGGGTTGTGCCTGAATGGGCTCTGCATGTCCTGGGCTGAATATCGGAATGTGTGGGGGTATGCATGGGCACCTCCCCCCTACTTGTGCTGCATACATTACTGATGCACCCATGTGCATCGGGATTTGTGCCACGCACTTTCCCCTTTTGAATATCGCACCGGAACGCATCAATGGGTTGCGCATGGTGCAACCGTGTTGCGCCATGCACAACTCTTCTGAATATCCCACCCAGTTATTTCTGTTTTGGTGACATTTTTTCTTGTATAACTGTGTTAATGTACACACAGTAATATTTTCAGTAATTCTTGCCATTTTTTTGCTGATTGTTGTAATGCAGTAGTGCATAATTTTAGTTTGTTTAAAATACGGGGTTATATTACTGAAGTTTTCAATTTGCTATGCATTACTTAGTGTGTGTGTGTGTGTGAGTATGTGTGTGATGCATGTTATCAAATCAGACACCTTTTATTGTGCCACATAGTAATTTCAGCAATGTGAACCTGCTATCCACTGCAGCTGTGTTATTTTTGTACTTCTTTGTGGTATCTTTACTGGTACTAGTACTAGTGACTGTTACTGCAGAAAGTGCAGTACACTGCCCCCCACCCCGCGATCCACCTTAGCCGGCGAAGGTATTCTTTTCCAGATTTGAATTTCTGATGTTGAGCACTGGTTAGGTGTTATGCCTTGACATCTGCATCTCTTTAGTGCACAGCACAATCTTAATCTGTCTGTGCATTTGCATCTCTTTAAGGCCCAATCTCCATCTGTAACTTAAGTCAGAGTTGTTTCTTTGGCTTGCCTTCAGAGTACTGGACTGGTGTGATGCATAATTCTGCATGAACATTGTATTATTAATATGCGTTTTTAAGTCAGGACCATCATCACGAGTCACTCGTGATACAAATCACGTTCTTCATCATCATGGTCACAAACGCAGTTACAAATCATGATTCATGATCACGTCACGAATCACAACATTCATTTTTTTCACTAGTTACTTGGATGTATTGTAAGCCTGTTTTGTAGCATCTCTCCAGGCTTCACCACCCCACCATTGTACTCATTAATAAACATTTTTAAGTCAGGGAGTTTTGTGTTACAGCTCATTGGGGAAGTACAGCCATAGGCATCCGCATTCCCAATACAGGTCCATATTGGTTATCTCACACCATCGACACTGAATCCCGTTCTTCATCATCATGGTCATAAATGTAGTCACAAATCACAATTCACGCTCACGTCATGGATCACATTAATTTTTTTACTAGTTACTCGGATGTATTGTAAGCCTGTTTTGTAGTATCTCTCCAGGCTTCACCACCCCACCACTGTACTCATTAATAAGAGTTTTTAAATTGGGGAGTTGTATGATACAAGCTTAGCTCATCAGGGAAGTACAGCCATAGGCATTTGCGTTTCTCCCAGTACAGCATGTGAGTTACAGTACTGTATCTCAAGAGAGTATATATGATGCTGAAAGACAGTGAAGGGGGTTCTCTTTTACTCTTGAAGCTGGAGGGGGAACATAAGCTTAGAGCCTACCCTTTTAGCTATGTCCATGGGAGCTGGCAGTTAGCATTGGGTCCAGTGTTCTCTTGAAAGGACAGGGAAGGGTAAGTTTAATACTAGCATATTACAGTAATAGCCTTTTTCTTTCATCATCTGTTATTTAAAAACATTTGTTTATGTTTCCTGTATCAGTGTTATTCTCTTGTGTTGTAAATATATATCATGTAATGCTCTGTTCACTTTCTATTAACTGAAAAGCTATTTATTTGCTCAACAGTTGTAACTGTGATGTCATTTTTCTAAGGTAATATATGGTTTCCACTGGCTGAGGTAAACTCTGATTAGCATCCACCACCAGAGAGAGAGACACACTACCAGGCTTAGACTTGTGCAACTGTACGTTTAATTATTCAAGTTTGTAAACTTGAAGGTGGGTGCTGGATGACTTCCAGCTGGTGGCATCGAATACCCGAGGACAGACACCTCTATAAAAGCTGTTCCAGCCCAGAGGGAGAGGTGGGTTGTCACAATTGGTGGTAGCCGTGAGATGATGATAGCAGACTGCTTAGCACACTGAGATACAGAGTTTGCCAGTGGAACATTTACCTTAGCAGTTGCAAAACAGGATATATCAGAGAATACACTTGTACAACTTTTTTTTTTCTCAGATAGCACAGTACAAACTAGGATTAGAGAATGAGCTCAGTGGAGAATGACTCGCTTACTGTGCAACAGCTTTGCAAAAAGTGCCAGGAAAAGGGTGGTTCAGCTTGAAGGTCTAAAACATAAGAAAAAGGCAGACCTCATAGCTGCCCTCGTGGCACATGACCAGAAGCAGACAGTCTCTAGGGGTGAGTCAGAAACTGATGTAGCAGACCCCCCAAACCAGCTTGATGCACTGCAATTACAATTGTTGCTGCAAGACAAGGCGCTAGAGGCAAAAAGACTGGATGCTGAAGCAGGAGAAAGAAGGTTGGAAGCAGAAACAAAAAGACTGGAAGCAGTGAAAGAACTGGAAGAAAAGAGACTGGCAGGCAGAGAGAAAGAAGATCAAGACAGAGAGAAAGAACGTGAAGAAAGAAAAAGAGAACGACAGCACGAGAAGGAGATGATGACCCTGCACAGCCAGCAAACCATGAGTAATAGTGGAGCGAGTTCTCCTCATGAAGCCAAAATTTATTCTAAATTATTCCCTCAGTTTAGAGAGGAAGATGACCTTGATCTATTTTTAAGGTCATTTGAGAGAGTCTGTGAGCAATTCCAATTGACTAAGGCTTCGTGGTCAACTTATTTCACACCTGTACTTACAGGGAGGACTTTGCATGCATTTTATAAAATGAGTAATGAGGAATATGCTGATTATGATAAAGTTAAAACAGTGTTGTTGAAACATTTTGAATTAACTCCTGAGGCTTATAGAAGGGAATTTAGGGAGTCAAAGAAAAACCCAGACGACAGTTATGTAGAACTGCAGGTTCAACTATGTACTTACCTTGATAGGTGGGTGGAGGGCACTAAAGCAGATACTGTGGAACTAAGCAAAGATGTGTTGGTGAGAGAACAATTTCTTAAAATTGTACCTGAGGATATGCATGTATGGCTCCTAGACAGGGCATGCACCTCCTCAAAAGAGGTGGCAGCAAACGCTGACATGTACATGTCTAGCCATCCATACGCACAGCGTAAGTTTCATGGTGGAGGGTAGTATATGGTTATAAGGGATCCCATGGGGGGCAGCCCAAAGGAAACCAGCCTGCACCTGAGCCCAAAGCAGAACCGTCTGGGTCCAAAGGGACTCAAGAGACAGGACCCAAGAAATGTCATATTTGCAATCAAGTGGGGCACTTGAGATATAACTGCCCTCAGGAAATGGTTAAGGGCCAGAGGTATGGGGAGGGGGTGATCAAAATAGGACTGGTGTGTTTGTGGGGTGTGTCCAGCCTGAAGAACCACTCTCCTCTGATGAGAATCTGCATCCCTTTGTAGTTAATGGAACAGTAACACAGGGACTGAGGGACACCGGTGGTTACATCTCCCTGGTGAGTCAGGATCTCATCTGGGCACAGCAGATGTTGCCTGGGAAATACTTCAGGATCCAGACAGCCACAGGGTCAGCAGTCCAAATACCAATGGCTAGAGTCTTCATGAGCTGGGAGGGGGGCCGTGCAGAAAAGGATGTGGGGCTCGTAGAGGACTTCCCTGTAAATGTGATCACGGGGAATGATTTTGACCACAGGAGAAAACTGGTGTGTGTTGCAACTCATAGTCAGGCCAAGGGGCAAGCTTCTGAGGGGGAAGAGGGGGTGACTCAAGGTAGTCCAGCCCCTCCCTCAGTCACCAAGAAAGTGGCTAGCACCATGGAGGGGCTGGCTAGATGTAGCAGTCCTGAGCCCCAGTCACAAATAGATGAGCCCACAGGACTTCACTTTGAAGGGGCGCTGAGAAAGGTCAGATGAGGGCAGCTGAGCACTGCACAGCGAACTGACCCTACCTTGCAAAACTGAGGAAAATAGCTAATAGAGCTGAAGGTCCTCAGGGGATTAGAGTCCATTTACTGGGACAATGGGCTGCTGTACAGAGAATGTACAACAGAGGGAGGGCTAGAAGGTGAGGTGCTACAGCAGCTGGTAGTCCCTAAGATTCACCATCACAGCTTTTGACCCTTGCCCATGATATCCCATTTTCAGGGCACTTGAGGGTGAAGCACACAAAAAAGTGGCTGACCAACAATTTCTTCTGGCCTGGTATTGGCAAGGATGTGGCAAATTATTGCAGGACTTGTCCACAACGCCAGTGGGTGGGGAAAAAGGGGGACAAGGCCAAGGCAGCTTTGGTGCCCCTGCCTATTATCGATGAACCCTTCAAGAGGGTAGCTGAGGACATGGTGGGGCCAATGAGCACCCCAAGTCACACTGGCAAGTGGTATATCCTGATGGTAGTCGACTGTGCCACAAGATACCCAGAGGCAGTGGTCCTATCATCCTCTGAGGCAGAACCAGTGGCAGATGCACTGTTGGGAATATTTAGCCAGGTGGGCTTTCCCAAGGAGATACTGTCGGATCAGGGTGCCACTTTCATATCAGGGTTAATGAGTAGTTTGTGGGAGATGTGTGGGGAAAAGCAGCTCAAAACCTCCCCATACCACCCCCAAGCTAATGGTCTGGTAGTGTGACTTAATTCAACCCTTAAGACCATGCTAAGGACTTTTGCAGACCAGCATAAGAAGGACTGGGACAAATATTTGCCTCATCTCCTATTTGCATACAGGGAAGTCCCACAGGAGTTCACAGGGTTCTCACCTTTCGAGCTCCTGCTTGGTCATAGGGTGCGGGGTCCCTTAGATCTCATTCGGGATGAATGGGAAGGTGACTGTGTCTCCCAAGGGGGTCTGTTGTGGAGTACGTCCTGAACTTCAGGACCTGTCTCAAGGAGCTCATGGGGCTTGCTCAGAGCACTTGGCCACTGCACAACAGCAGCAGAAAGTCTGGCATGACCTCGGGGCCCAAGCCAGAGAATATGAGGTGGGACAGTGAGTGATGGCACCTCATACCTGTCTGACAGAATAAATTACAGGCAGCAAGGGAGGGGCCATTCTCCATTGTCCAAAAGGTTAGGGATGTCAATTAAATGATAGAGCTACTGGACAGGAAATGCAGGCAAAAGGTATATCACATTAACATGTTGAAGCCCTACCATGACAGGGAGGAATTGGTCCTCGCTGTATGCAGTGCCCCAGAGGAGGAAACTGAGATAGATCCACTGGTGCACCCACTTGGGAAGACCCGGGGTTGCATCCTCTGTGGACAACCTTACCCTCTCTGAACAACTAATGCCAGTCCAGGTGCAAGAAATTCGGGGTGTGCTGAGAGAATTTGAGAACATGTTTACAGGGAAACTGGGGTACATCACAATGGCAGAACATCATGTGGATACAGGGACCCAGGTTTCCCTGAAACAGTCTCCCTACAGAGTACCTGAGCATGTTAAGCAGACCGTGAAAAAGGAGCTCAAGGAGATGCTGCAACTTGGAGTAATCCAGGAATCTAGTAGCCCCCTGGACATCACCCATGGTATTGATCTTCAATAGGGATGGCACCACATGATTCTGCGTTGATTACCGGAGGCTAAATAGCTGCATGGAGTCTGACATCTATCCCATGCCCAGAACTGATGAGACCCTGGAGTGACTGGGGGAAGCCAAGTATCTGAACACAATAGACCTAACAAAGGGCTACTGGAAGGTACCTCTGACCCCTGCAGCCAGAAAGAGATCAGCTTTTTTCACTCCATTTGGTTTATAAGAATTCAAGGTAATGCCATTTGGAATGAAAAATGCACCTGCAACCTTTCAAAGGCTTGTGGATTGCATTCTGTCTGGGTAGGTGAATTTGCACTGGCGTATATGGATGATATAGCCATATAAAGCCAGACCGGGGATGAGCGCATTAAGCATGTACGGGATGTGTTCCACAGGCTGAAGAATGCAGGTCTGACAGTCAAGGTGGAAAAGTGGCAGATAGATATGGCAGAAGTGTCTTACCCTGGGCACTGGGTGGGTAGTGGACACATCTGCCCGGAGCCTGCCAAGGTCGATGTCATCCTGACCTGGCCTACTCCTACTACCAAGAAACAGGTAAGGACATTTCTGGGGACAGCAGGGTACTGCCAAAGGTTTGTTCCTTGCTATAGTGATCTGGCTAAGACCCTGACAGACCTAACCAAGAAGGGAAAGCCAGATAAGGTACAGTGGTCAGAAGGATGTGACGTTGCTTTTCAGGAACTAAAGAAGACCTTAAGTGGCCCAGTTGTATTGGCCAGCCCCAATTACAGTCAGAAGTTTATGGTCCATGTGGATGCCTCAGATCATGAGCTGGGGGCCGTACTGAGCCAGGTTACCCAGTAGGGGGAGGAGCACCTGGTTGTGTACCTCAGCCGGAGGATCTTGCCCAGAGAGGAGGCATATGCCACAATTGAGAAGGAATGCTTGGGAATAGTGTGTGCCCTTCAGAAGCTGCAGTCTCAACTTTATGGGAGAGAATTTACTGTGGTCACAGATCATAATCCCCCGATATGGCTTCATAGGTGAAATGGACAAAATGGAAAAGACTACATTGGAGTTTGGTACTATAGGCATACAACATGACCATCCAGCATAGCGGTGGCAAATAAAATACAAATGTGGATGGGCTATCTAGACAGGGCTAATGGCATGGCTGGATTCTTTGGGCACTTTCCAGCAGTTTCATGAATGGCTGCATCACTTGGGGTGGCCCAAGGGAGATGCCTTCATCATCTGGGGGTGTGACAGAAATGGGAAGGGAGGAGTTAATGGTGGATTCTGTAGGTGGCTCATTTTTTTCAGCAGCCTGGAAAAGAAAACCTCAAGCTGAAATTCCACAAGCTGGAATTCTCACTGTCCTCCTAGCTGCTAGATAAGAGCTGGGTCATAAATCTCAAGTGGACATGTACACTCACAGACTCACAGTTTAAAGGGATTGGTTCACTCAAATATAAACTTGAGGGTAAATGGGAATATAATTGGTCACTGATAGGTGTTCAGTCTGATTGGAACAATTAAATACATACATGGTAGATGGTTGGTACATTCAAAGGGGGAATATGCATTACCTATTCTCAAGAGAGTATGTAAGATGCTGAACGACAGTAAAGGGGTTCTCTTTTACTCTTAAAGCTGGAGGGGGAAACACAAGCTTGGAGCCTACCCTTTTAGCTATGCCCATGGGAGCTGGCAGTTAGCGTAGGGTCCAGTGTTCTCTTGAAAGGACAGGGAAGGGTAAGTTTAACACTAGCATATTGTAGTAATAGCCTTTTCCTTTCATCATCTGTTATTTAAAAACATTTGTTTATGTTTCCCGTATCAGTGTTATTCTCTTGTGCTGGAAATATATATCCTGTAATGCTCTGTTCACTTTCTGTTAAGTAAAAAGCTATTTATTTGCTCAACAGTTGTGACTGTGATGTCATTTTTCTAAGGTAATATATGGTTTCCACTGGCTGAGGGAAAATCTGTTTAGCATCCACCACCCGAAAGAGACACACTACCAGGCTTTGACTTGTGCAACTGCACGTTTAATTATTCAAGTTTTTAAACTTGAAGGTGAGTGCTGGACGACTTTCAGCTGGTGGCAGTGAATACCCAAGGACAGACACCTCTCTAAAAGCTGTTCCAACCCAGAGGGAGAGGTAGGTTGTCACAAGGCTTGACCTGTTATTTGCTGTGTAGGACAATAAGTCTCCTTCTTTAATTAGTCCTAGCACTTTGGCAGTCCTGAAGATGTTGTGCTCACGCACTAATACTGGGATCACACTGTAGCCCTGCTAGTCCTTATGGACTATGTTATCCCAGTTCAGCTACCAATCTCGACCCATCACAAATACCAAGCCTGCCTTCTACTTCTCTAATCTTATGGCAGTTGGCTATACCCTGAACCCCAGTTTAACATAGTGTCTTAGACCTAATCTTGTGTCACTTATCCTCAGCCATTTAACCAAATGTTCCTTCTGTGGGCTTCTGTTGAAATGTCCATGGCCTTATGGCCAACTTTGCAAAACTTGATGCTTGGGTAATGCACTAAAGTCCTGACATACTTGGTTTAACTGAAATCTGGCTAAAACCCTCCATCCCCAATTCATGTGTTCCTTGTCTGTCTACAAACAGCTTATACTTGATCACCAACCTCAAAGAGATATGGTGACATCACAAGAGCACCTGCATCCCTCTGCTCTTTGAATATCCAAAGTTCCCATGAAGTTTTGCACTCATGGCCAGTCCTTGGAAATACCACGACATTGCATATTGCATATTGTATGTGTTTACAATCCTTCCAAATCTGGGCTGGCAGGCTTTACTGATGTTATCCATTACCTGGCCTCTAGAACTAGGAAAAATGAAATCCTCCCTCTGGGTGATCTAAACCTTTACTGGCTCAGCAAAAGAGAAAGCTTGTTTTAATCCCTGCTAGGGAAGCTCATCTGACTTAGTTTATCACTGGTCCCACTAGGGTCATGACCAGGAGCAACTACCAGTCCCTCATTGACCTGATCCCTGCAAATAGAAAGGGCAGGATTCGTACTTCTGGCACTCTACCTGACTCCATCAATGATCATTTAATTGTTTTCTGTATTCAGAAAGCCCAGTCCCTGTTTAGGCCTCCTAAAGAAATTGTGTTTCATGATTTTTCCAAACTTAATCCTGGTGACCTTTCTATAGACATACTCCTGATAGACTGGTCTCTTCTGTATTATACATTCGGTATAGATACTGTCCTAAACTGTTTCACTTCTAAGCTCCAGAACCTTCAGCAGAAGTTTATCACTCTAATAAGGTATAAGGTTAGAGGAGCAGTCACTAGATGGTTACACAGTGACTTGCTTACATCATTCAAAGCTAGGGATAAATTTGGTCTAAGTTTAAAGTTTCACTTTTAACTTCTGACTGGTTGGGTTATGGAAAGAAGAGGAATGAATGTAAAAAATCTATATGGGTAGCTAAAAGTAACTATTGTTAAGAGCTCCTCCAGTCTTCTATAGGTGACTCTTATAGGTTCTCAGGTAATATTAAGGGTTTTATGGGTAAAGGTGCTAACCACACCATGTCTGACATGATATTGGTTGGTAATAATGCTGAGACAATTGCAAATGCTTTTAATTCTCACTTCTCTGACCTTACCAAGATGTCTCGATATGCCGCTGACAAATGCTCCCTTGTATAGTAATCAGCTCCCCCCTCCTTTTTTCCTCAGAGCTGTTGCTCGCAGTGAGGTTCTATGCATTTTGAGGTCTAGATCTCCCTGCAGTGGTGTTGGTCATCATGGCCTTGAACCTTGTCTTCTCTGGATTACTGCACCCCAGCTAGCCTCTCTAGTAACTTGACTATTTAACTTGTCCCTCACCTCAGATGTGGTGCCCAAAATCTGAAAAGTTGCTAAATTGGTACCAGTCCACAAAAAAAGATGGCCCAAAAGGCATTGAAAACTATGATTCTATCACAATCCTGTCTGTGCTAAACAAGTTGCTGGAAGAGCTTGTGGACTCTCAGGTTACTGAGCACCTTCGAAAATATAGCCTCTTATCCCAAGCTCAGCATGGTTTCAGGTAAACCAATATCATGTCAACTGCCTTCATCCAGTTTATTAACAATGTCAAGGAGTCCTTGGATAGGGGGATGTACACAGCGGCTGTCTTCATTGACCTTACAAAGCCCTATGATCATGTGGTCCATTATCTAATCAAAGTATAATTGGCAGCCCTTGTTTTTTTTACCTCTGTTATTACCTGGTTTAGGAGTTACCTTGGTGATCAACAACAGTTTGTTAAATTCGTCCAAGCCAGATCTGACCTCTCCACCATTAACATTGGTGTTCCACGAGACTCCACACTGGGTCCACTGCTTTTTATCCTATCTTGGCCTTCATCATTTGTAGTATAAGTGATCTAAACTGACCATTATAATTGAGGGCTAGTGCAACTATCTGTGAGCTAGTGCAATTTTTAATCAAAGTGCCTTGCTGGCTAGTGCAAAACAAGGTTAAGGTTGACCCCTGCTTTGGGAGTGTTCAGCCTTGACTAATTTAAAACAAGCTTCTCTTGAACTCTACCAAAACCCACTCCATTCTCTTTGGTTCAGCACCTAAGCTGCAGCCTTGTTTGACTGTCTTAAATATTTATTACTCTGATGATTGTCAACTCAACTCTCTTTATTTATAAAACAGTGCAATTCAGCAACGTATCAAAGCGCTAGACAACTGATTTAAAATTTCAAAGTTAAACATATCAATAAATAATAAAAAAATCTATCTCTATATCATAATTCATCCAAATTCAGGGAAAGCAAGATTAAAAAGACGTGTTTTAGAGCAGATTTAAAAGTCTCCACAGTCAGGCACTCCCTTATCTGACGAGATAGAGAATTCCACAGGGAAGGGGACCACAAGCACAAATGTCCTGGTGCCTGGGGACTTCAAGTGGACCCTGGGAACCTCTAGCAATCCTTTGGTGGTGGAGCAGAGTTGGCATGGTGGGGGGGGCAGTAGGGGCGGAGGTAACTCAGTCTCTGTCCTTGTAGGGCTTGATAGGTCAGCAAACTGACCTTGAAGGTTACCCGCCACTGGATAGGGAGCCAGTGCAGGCCGCAGAGCACAGGTGTGACATGGCAAGATTGAATTAAACTGGTCAACAGCCTGGCAGCTGCATTCTGCACTAGCTACAAGTGGTGGCTATCAACTCCCGGTAGCCCTAGGTGCAGGGAGTTACAATAGTCAAGGTGGGGGGGCCACAAAGGTGTGGACCAATGTTGGAAGGTTATCAGGTGGGACCAGGTGCTTAATCTGGGTGATATTCCTCAGATGGTAAAATGAGGTCTTGATGACGGATGACACCTGAGATCTATGTGTCAATCCATCTTCAAGGATAACACCCAGGTTTCGCACCCAATCAGAGGTCATCAGTTGGCTGCCTCCAAGCCAAAGCCCAGAAGGCTGCTCAGCCGATGACCCCACTGCTCGATGACCCGGGTCCACAACCAACACCTCAGTCTTGTCAGGGTTCAACCTCAGCCAGTTGGCACTTATTCCATCATGGATCTCTGCGAGGCAGTTGTTAAACACCAAGACAGCTCCTTCCTACTTGGGCATAAAGGACATGTATAGCTGAGTGTCTGCATAGCAGTGAAAACTCAGTCCATACCACCTTACATTTTCTCCCAATGCCAGCATATACACCATGAACAACATGGGTGATAAAACAGAGCCCTGCGGCACCCCACAAGACAGGTAGACTGGGTCATAGGAATAAATCTGCTATCCCACTATCTGACACCTGCCTGTAAGGAAAGAATGGAACCACCTGAAGACCGTACCAGTCAGTCTGCAGATCAGCTACAGGTGCTCTAATAACAGACCATGGTCCACAGTGTCAAATGCCACAGAGAGAGATCAAGGACAACCAAGATGGAGTGACTCTTCTAATCTCTCGCTATCAGGAGATGACTGAGTACCCGAACAAGAGCTGTCTCAGTGCTGTGCCTCTTCCAAAATCCAGACTGGAGAGGATCATAGATATTGTGGTTGGTAAGGTGGTCCTCCAGCTACAGTGTAACCACCTTCTCAATAACCTTACCCACAAAAGGAAGGTTAGAGACAGGTCTGTAGTTAGCGAGACAATCTGGGTCAAGAGAAGATTTCTTAAGGAGAGGTGTTACCACCACCTCCTTCAGGGTATCCAGGAACACACCTGTCTCTAACGAACATCAGACTATCTCAGCTAGATCTGGGCTGATGACATCAGTGCACCCCACAAGGAGGCGGGTTGGGCTAGGGTCCAAACTTCAGCAGGTCGGCCACATACTCCAGATGGTCCTCACAAGATCTGCAATCGCCAACCAGTCAAAGTCAGAACAGAGAAACCGAGGGGCTGCAGCCTCCCACCAACCATTGCCACACCCATTGGAACAGGCTGTGCAGATCTCAGACCTGATGTAAAGAACCAAGCAAACTCGTCACACCTCTCTTGTGACAATGCTCTCCGAGTCTTCAGACAGGCTGGATTGCACAGTCTATTGACAATTCTAAAGAGCTGAATTGGTTGATTTTGTGTGGCAGCAATCTCTCTGGACAGGAGCTCTGCCTTCTTATGTGAGATGGTCAATTGATTGTTGGTATAATGGGTCTTCAATCTAAGTTTGTTGGCATCAAGGCCAGATTTCCACCAGCGATGTTCCAGCCTTCGTCCCACTTGCCTCAACTCCCTCAAGATCCCATCAAATCAAGGGGACTGAGGATGGAGGGTGAGGGGACTAATCCAGACAGGAGCTATGGAGTCCAGGGCATCAGTCACAGCCTTGTTAAAGGCTTGTAACAGATTCTCAGGGTCCATGATTGCACTCAGAAAGCCCGATAGGTCCAGCACCACCATAAGGCCATCTGGGGTCAAACACCTTAAAGTGCAGGCCTATTGGGGGGAGCCTGGAAATTGAACCTTATGATGTGATGGTCAGAACATCAGACCAGCTCCACTATCAGATCAGAAATTGCCATACCCAGTAGAAAAATCAAGTCCAGTGAGTGATCATGAGTGTGGGTCGCAGAGGTAATAACCTGTGTGAAGCCCAACAAATTCATAAGTTGGAGGAAGTCCTGACCTTTACTGCTGTTGATTCCTACAAATATCTTGGCTTACCCCTTGATCCAGCCTTTGATTTTAGTCTGGACATGCCAAATGCCTGCAGGTCTTATAACTCAAAGCTAGGACTTGCTTATAGGGTTACACAAGCCATGACTACTGCTTCCAGACTAGTTACAGGAGGGAAGGGGAGGAAGTTTTTCCAAAGAGTCCAGCTTAGCAGCACCATGCAGCATAAGTCCAGTTGGGGAGCAGCACAGCTAGACACATCAGGAGGAAGACTTTCCAAGGAACCTGGCTAAGCTTTGCCACACAAGCCCAGTCAACTTTCCCTTCAGCTACTAGACACATTGAAAGGAAGATTTTCCAAAGAGTCCAGCTAAGCTGAGCCATGCAGCACAAGCTCAGTTGGGAAACAGCACGGGGGAGGAGGCTGGCTTTGTTCCAGTGTGGGAACCCCTCTTCCCATACACCTAATAGACAAATCAGGAGGAAGTTTTTCATTAGACACATTGGGAGGAAGTTTTTCCAAAGAGTTCAGATTAGCTGCACCGCATAGCACAAGCCCAGTCAGCTTCCTCTGCACCTACTAGACACATTGGGAGGAAGATTTTCCAGTGTCCAGATAAGCTGCACAATGCAGCACAAGCATAGCTGGGAGAGCTGCACAGGGGAAGGAGGCTGGCTTTGTCCCAACATGGGACCCCCCTCTTCCCCTGCACCTAATAGACACATTGGGAGGAAGTTGTTCGGCCCTAGCATGATCTTTTAAATACCCGCATAAATGAGAGTGGGTAGAGTAGATAAATGGGGATTGGGCAGAAAAGGAGAAGAGGAGAAGCACAGTACTGAGGAGTGAGAAAAGTCTATGACTAGAACTGGGACAATGCTCACTGCTATTGGTCAATGTATCTCTGTATTTGGGTTAATGCCACTGGCGGGCTTGATCTGTAATGCTCAGGGCTGTTAACCTAAAGTTTTAAGTGTTTTTTATATGCACTGTATTTGGAATTCTGCATTTGGTTTACAGTCAGAGGGGGATTAATATGTGATGCTTAATAATGTAAATGTTGGCCTTAAAGTAGTTTATGTATGCTGTATTTGGAATACTACACAGTGTTTTGGGTCATTGTCGGGGGGGGTCAAGGAGCAGTTTGGGTTTCAATTGCAGTGCTCAATGAAGGATAAATGGGGCTTTAAGAGTTAATCTGTAAGGCTATGGACTGATAACTTGATGCTTTAAGTGTTTTAATGGTACACCACGAAGAGGATGGGAGCTTTGTGCATTCTGGAATAAGCTTTTCAGGATTGAGTGTACACCTTTAAAGATTCTATGTACAGGATTGTAAATTTATGGTATGGATGAAGGTTTAGAGATCTAGGTGTTCTGGCAGGATCCTTTCATGATAGGTTTGATTTTTAACCTGGGCTATAGTAAAACTTAAAATTTTCACCTAGGCTGTAGTTAAAGCTTCATGATAATACCTACTATGACATAGGCTACATTTAAATTCTTCATGAAAATATCTACCAAGACAAAAACCTGGGCTATTTTAAATAATCTTTAAAGGTTCTATGTACAGGATTGTGAATTTAAAGTACAGATAAGGGTTTAGAGCTCTAGGTATTCTGGAAGGATCTTGTCATGATTGGTTTGAATTTTAACCTGTTCTATAGTTAAACCTTAGAATTTCAACCTAGGCTGTAGTTAAATCTTCATGAAAATACCTACTAAGACATAGGCTATAGTTAAATTTTTCATGAAAATATCTACCAAGACTGTAACCTGGCCTATCTTGAAGGATCATAGTAGTGAGATTGAAGGCATGCAACATGCAGCCTGTGAGGGCAGATCTGCTCAGAAGGGGTTGGTGGAGGCAAGGTGGGGCTAGGACAGTAGGGGAGAATGGGAGGGCAACAGAAAGGGGCTGTGGGCACAGGGAGAAGGAGGTGGTTCAGGTAGATCAATGGTGTGTAATGGATGTGGAGCTGTGGTGTATATGGCAATGCTGTAGTGAGTGGGGTTTTGCCTAATTTGTAGAAGATTGACTAAGCTAGAGGCAGAAATCATCACACTAAGGAGAGAACTGGAGGAATGAACAGGGGAAGAAGTATGTGGGAGGGGAATAAATTTGAGGCTACCACTAGAGGGTGGGATGATGAGAAGATGTATGGGGGATATGCAGGAGGCACTTTCAGGGTGGGAAATACTCCTGGCTGTTGGAGGGAATGGGGATGGTGGGAAGTGGGTAGGAAAAGGAGAGAGGAGGAGGAGGAGGCAAGGCAGGAGGAAACAAGGTATGGGTATGGCAAAGGTGGTTGGAGGAATGGTTACTTGCAGTGTGCTGAAGGGGAGGATAATGCTGGCAGAAACAAGAAACAGGAATGGCTGAGAGACTATGGGTAGTGTACAGAATAGATATGTTCCCTTACGTAATCTAAAGGACGCAGTCGATCAGGAAGAGGATGGTGGATAGTAATGGCATCTGAGACTATGGAGTAACGTGTAGAATAGGACTGCTCCCTTAAGATGTCTGAAGGACAAAGTCAATCAGGAAGGTGCTGGTGCTATGGTGGATAGGACCAGTGTGGGGGAGGGAGGGGGAGGAAACAAGGTAAAAGTGGGAGTGATGATGGAAGGAGAGGCATAGAGGGGCTAAGGCTGGTAAATCGGAGTTACCGGCTCAGTACAAGGATAAAGGAACAGGGGACAAAGATTCAGGATGGGAGAGGGAATTTAGTGGCAAGTTACATTATCAGTGTAGGCAGAAAGGGGGCACAAGGGGCAAGAAGGAGTGATAAAGCAGATGATGGACAAAAGAAGAAGAGGGAGAGAAATGAGGAATTAATAAAACCTCCAGAAGGAGGTTGTGTAGTGGGAATCTTGGGAAGCAAGGCGGGGACTATAGTAGCTATGGTTCAAGGTGAGGATAAGATCCACGGGGGGAAGAAGAACATACAGGGGGTCTGGACAGAAACACTGGCAGGGCTGAACCAGAAGATCAAGGTGACAGAAGCAGGGACACAGAGGGGGAATTAAGGTTTGGCTAGCAAAGAGGGGATGTAAGAGTTATCTTATTAGGTGACTCAATCATCAAGGACATTGGGGGGATGAGAATTGGGGCAGGAAGAGCTCAGTCTGAGTGGTGGGTGCTGGGGATGACAGTGCACAAAGCAAAGCACATCGACCCCACAGGTGACAGGAGATGGGGGGGCCCACTTGGTAGTGCATCTTGGCACTAGTGACTTGGCAGATAACAATCTTCAGGAGGTCAGATCACAGTTTAGAGAACTGGCAAGGGTGTATGGTAATATAATGCAGTCAATGGCTTTCTCAGAGGTTCTGCCTATACCCAAAGCCAGTTCATACGGTAAACAAAAAATTAAAGAATTTAACCAATGGTTGAGAGGGTGGTGTGGGTCTATGGGATTTGGGGTGGTAGGTAATTGGGGAGAGACATGGGCAAACAATAACTTGTGTGCCCAAGACAAGCTGCAACTTTGCAGGGAGGGCACATCAGTCCTGAAGAAGAAACTCGAGGAGTTTCTAGCATCCAACTTCAATTTAAACTAATGGAAGGTGGGGGGACAAAACATATTAAACAGGAAGAGGCTCAGGTCAATGGAGGACCTTTGCCCCCACCCCAGATGGTAATATAGGACACTAGGAAGCTAGTACAGGAGGAAGGTATGGGAAAGGGTTAGAGATGATGGGGATCATGGGAAAGAATGGGTTGTCGTATCCATGAATGCGAGAAACCTAGGGAATAAGATGTCAACGCTGCAAGTACTATTGGCAGATGGGGGGGGGCGGTATTACTGCCATCACAGAAACGTGGGCAAATCAAAACAGAAAATGAGGCTCACTAATACTGGTCTTTAAGTCGTATGGAAGGGACAGGGCAACTGGCAAGGGAGGAGGAGCAGCTGTTTACATAAGGGAAGGGATTGAGTGTAGTAGAGAAGAACATGGTGAGGGGAAAACTGAAACCTTGTGGATCAGTTTAAGCAAGGCAAAAAAACAGAAGGATCAGGCTAGAGTGGAGTATAGACCACCATCCCAGATAGAGGAGAAGGACAAGGAACTAGTGGGGGTTATACAGCAGAAGTGTAGAAGGGGCAGTACAGTGGCGGTTGGTGACGTCAGCCTACCAGGTGTAGATTGGGACACCATGAAATCAGCTAGCAGCAGGGAACAAGTCATCCTGGATGCACTCCAGGATGCATTCCTGATGTAGCTGCAAAGAGAGCCGACAAGAGAGGGCAACATATTAGACCTTGTCTTGACAGATGGGGATCAGGTAAGGGAGTCGATGGTGGAGGACCACATAGCAGGGAGTAACCATAGTTCAGTATGGTTCTCCCTCAAGTTGGGCAGAGAGGAGACAAGCACCTCCAACAGGGTCATTAACTTTAATAGGGCCAACTTCGGTAAGATGGCTGAAGTACTGGGGAGGCATGTGGCTAGCATAAGTCCAGACATGGAGACCACCCAGAAATGGGACATCATTAAGATTGAGATGGTGGAGGCCACAAACTCCTGCACTGAATGGAGGAGTAAGAAGGCAAGGTCAAATAAACTGAGCTGGTGGACCAAGGAGGTACAGTCAAAGGTGAGGGGGAAAAAAGGGCAGCCCTTACACACTATAAGAGGACCAGTAAAGAAGCAGATAAGAAGGAGTACATTAGGAGCTCCAAGGAGGTGACCAGGGTGGTAAGGGCAGCCAAGGTGATGAAAGAGCTAAGGCTTACTCAAGGGATTAAAGAAGGCACAAAAGTGTTCTTCAAATACACTAGGGAGGCAAGGAAATGCAGGGAGCAGATTACTAGAATTAGGACAGGAGAAGGATGGGTGGATAAAGGAGCTGAACAGGCAGAGGTATTAAATGAATACTTCTGCTCAGTTTTTACAATGGAATGGGAGGTACCTCGACAGGTGGGGCAGTATAGTGCAGGAAAAGAAGGGGGAGCTAGGATGGTGGAAGAGGGAATCCCTGTACAAAGGTTGCTAGATGGCCTAAGTTCTTTGTGGACAGATAAAGCACCAGGACAAGACGGGATACACCTGAGGGTCCTAAAATAACTCATGGAGGTCCTGGTGGCACCTCTGACAGAAGTATTCAACACATCCCTTTCTAACAAGATATGTGCCTCTGGATTGGAGGATGGCACATGTGGTGCCTATCCACAAAGTGGCTCTTGGGCTGAAACAGGGAATTATCGGTCAGTCAGCCTTACATCGATTGTGGGGAAACTAATGGAGACTATCTTGAAGGAAAGAATAGTGGCATTCCTGCAGAAGAATGGACTCCTTGATGATCTGCAGCATGGGTTCACCGAGGGAAGATCTTGTCAGATAAATCTTGTGGTCTTTGATGACTGGTTGACTAGGGCTCTGGATGAAGGCAAGGCAGTTGCTGTCCTGTATTTGGACTTCAATAAGGCCTTCAACTCTGGTCACGCAGGAGGCTGATAGGCAAGCTAAAGGACCTGGGGGTAGGGGATAAAGTGATCAGATGGATTGAGGGCTGGCTAGAAAATAGACAGTAGAGGGTGGTGGTAGTGGAGAACTATCATCACCATGGGCTGTCATCAGTGGGGTACCACAGGGCTCAGTAATGTGCCTGTGTTATTTAATATCTATGTAGTGGATATGACAGTAGGCATCCAGAGTAGGATAAGCCTGTTTGCTGATGACACTAAACTGGGAGTAGTGGTGGACTGGATGGAAAGGAGGGGGTTACTGCAGAAAGACCTATAAGCTCTGGATAGAAGGTCCTGCTCCTGGCAGTTGGGTTTCAGTGCAGGGAAGTGCAGGATTATGCACTTTGGAAACAAGAATCCCAGACACAGTTACCAGCTGGGGTGTGTGCAGTTATCAGTATCCATCAAAGAAAAAGATTTGGGTATGCTGGTCACAGGTCATATGAATCACTCTGCACAACATAGGAAGGTGGCAGTAAAGGCCAATAGGATGCTGGGGTGCATAGCAAGGGGAATCACCTCAAGGAGTGAGGAGGTGATTCTGCCATTGTACAGGGCACTGGTGAGGCCTCACTTGGAGTACTGTGTACAGTTCTGGTGCCCCTTCTTAAAAAAGGACATCAGACTGTTGGAGGGAGTACAGAGAAGAGTGACCAAGATGTTAATCGGAATGAGGAAAAAGCCCTGTGAAGAAAGGTTAAGGAAGCTAAATATGTACTCCCTGGAGGACAGAAGGGACATGGGTGATATGACTGAGGCCTTCAAATACTTGAAGGGTATAAATAAGGTTAGTCATGAGGGCCTGTTTAAACAGAAAAGAAGGGATCACAAAAGGGCATAATCTGAAACTGGAGGGGGGAGGTTCAGAGTAGAGATGAGGAGGCACTTTCTCACAGAAAGGGTGGTGACGGCATGGAATACTTTGCCTGAGGAGCTGGATTCACAAACATCAGTTGGGGCATTTAAGAGGGGTGGGACAGGGTTAGGGGCAAGATCCGGATGGGGAAGTGGGGAGGATGGGGTAACTCCGTCGATTCTGTCAGTGAGGTAGGTGAAGAGGGGATTGGGAGGCAGCATCAGTACTCAACACTGAGAGCTGCACACTCAAGCAAACTTGATAGACTGTAAGGCCTGTATCTGCTGGCAACATTGTATGTTCACATGTACAGCTCAGGGTGTTCGGCTGCCCAACCTCTCTTATAGTTACAACATCCTCCACTTATCCTTATCTGTGCCTAGGCTGACTCACCACTGCCGTCTTTACTTGAGCCTAGGATGGCTTTCCCTAACCTCCCGTCAACTTTATACCATAGGCTGCATCATCAACAAGATTATCAGGCCAGCTAAACCTGCTGTCCAGGCTGATATGTTCACTAAACTTGATCAGGCTTACCACCTAAGATGTAATGATCTGTCACTTATGTCTGTTCCCAAATGTACTACAAATATGGGTGGCTGACTTCTTCTGTCTTCGCCCTTGAGCTCTGGAACTCACTTCCACTTAAACTTAGGAGCTCTCAGACACATCTAGATTTTAAGAATGAGCAGCGTAGACTTCTATGGACTTCTGATAACTACTCATGTACCTGATACCTTGTACAGGCACTGGAATGTGCCTCGTATGCTTTTTTCTGTTATACTCAGGATTTACTCTGCACACAGGTTTTGCACCACAGTTTCGTTGATGTATGCTGCTGTACTTAAGATTATCTTTGTACTCTTGTGCCTCTGTGCTACTGTTCATTTATTGTTGTACTTCTCCTGGGTCATGCCTGAAAATAAGCCATGGATTGTCTAGCTCACCTACCTGGAAAACAAAAACTAAATAAATAAATAGCACCTTTGATTTTATCAATCTGCAGTAGTTGTCTATAGAGCTTCTTTGTAGTACCAAAGTGTTTAATAATTTGTATTGTCTGTCATTAGAACTGACTCATAGCACTTCTGCTTTTAATAATTTGGATAATCTATTTATAGAGCTGTCTCATAGCATCACTGCTGTTTAATTTGTATTAACTATTTTTAAAGCTGCTTTATAGAGTCAGTGTTGTTTAATTTTGAACTACCTCACCATAGTGCTGGTTCATAGCACGGATGCTGCTTACCTCATTTTACCTCTCAGATTACATTGCTTTGTTTATCAATATAAATTACATAGTTTTGTTCAGTGAACTGGTGGTTGCAGTATCCACTCATCTGTACTAGTTCTGTCAGGTGAACTGCTTCTCTTGCTCTCCATTATTCAGCTTGTAACACTTATGTCCTCCCTCTCCTAGCTTCTCCTTTCTCCTTCCTCTTCCTACCCCTGCCCCCCATTCCATCTCCCTTCCTCCCTCCCTCCTCCCCTCCCTTACTCTTCCTTCCTCTTTCTCCTCCTCTTCCATTCCCCCTCGCTTCCTGGATGCAGCCTCCTCCCTTCCACTTGGATTCACCTTAAAGCACTCAAGGGCCTCTGCTTCCCTCTCCCTCCTTCACTCCTCTCCTACCTCCTCACCCCTCTCCTTAGAAACACATAAAAGGCTCCCTCAAGCTCCTTGTCTCCTTGTTGCTTAATGTAGTGGGTGACATTGAGCTTAATCCCCACACAGCCCTGTCATCCCCCTCTCCCCTACTCAAAGGGTTAAGAGTGTCTTATGTCAATTTTCAGTCCCCCTCCCCCAAACTGACCTATTACAACCAAACATGGTTAACCTAAAACCTGATGTGCTGGTGAACTCAGGGTCTTGGCTACCCCCCCAAGATCACAGATACTGCTGTTACCGTCCCAGGTTTCTCCATCACCACACAGGATCCTTCAAAGAGGGGTGGTGGTGTTGCCATCTACATTTCCACTTACATCCAGTTTGAACCTGTGCTGTTTGCCTCCCCCAGTTCTGCCTATGAGATGCTCCTCCTTAAACTTTCCCTCCCCTTTGCAGTACCCATATTAAATTGGAGTTTAGTGCTGTCCTTGCACAGCTCCCTCATCAGTTATTGAACTCCTTGCCATCCTATCCTCTCATGCCTCCTCTGATAAGTTGCTCACCCATGGTGACTTCAATCTCAATTTTCTCTCCCTCCTCCGTTTGCAAATTATGCCATAACATAAAGTCTTTCCAGCTCTCACAATGAATCTCTGATCTCACTTGGCTCAATCACAAATCCTTAACTTCTTCTTTCCAGACTAGGTCCTTTCCTCCCACCTCCATCTCATAGTAGATGCTGGTACCTTCCCCGATGCTCTCAGTGACCAACATTTGGTCTACTGTGCGGACAAGATACATAATCTTAAAGCTCCCCTCAAATTCATACAGATCCAATCCAATCCTTCTGATTTCTGGATTTGTCCTCCCTTCAAGCTGACCTGTTGGTCAAATTTAGCTGGCAGTAACATCATCGTAGCCCTCAAATTCTTTAACTGCAAGTTCTTGTCTGGCTGGGATCACCATACCCCCCTCAGAAAAACTTGGGTCTGAGATTCTTGTCTAACCTGGATCTCAGCTGAGTTAATGACCTGTTACTAAGCAAGTGGTGCTGTCTGGCAGACTTACAAGTCCACTGTTTTCCCATTTCACCTTTCTGGTTATAGGCCCTTTGCAACACCGGCTTAGTGGAGCTACTAGGTGTGAAAAGGCTAATTACTTTTCATCCACACTCCAGAACAACCTTAACCACCCCTCTATGTTCTGGAAGGTTATTCACACCCTTTTCTCCCCTCTGACCCGGCCTCCACTCCCTCCTTCTCAAGGTGGGTGACACCCCATCTCTGACCCTGTCACTGTCACCTCATTTTTATTCACCTTTTTTACCTTCTATTCCCTTTCCCTCCTTTCTTCTCCCTCCGCCACCACCCCTTTTTCTTTTCTCCTCTCACTCAGCCCTCCTCCATCCCCCACCCTCCCCGTCTCCTTCTTCCCCACTCCACCCTCTACTTCCCTCAAAGCCCTATTGGTTCTAAACCATCACAAAGTTGGGCGCTCTGGTGGTCTTGACCCCAAACTTCTGTCTCTGTCCAATCCTGCCATCGATCTCCCTGTTATCTACCTCCTAAACCTTTTCTTCACTCTAACCTCAGTCCCTGACACTTGGACGGAGGATACGGTCACCCCACTTCCCAAAGGGGCAACCTCTCCTTCCTTGATAATTACTGTCCTATCCCCTTCTCCCTACTCTGGCTAAACTCTAGGAACACCTTGTTCTCTCCCAACTCTCCCCTTTCCTTGATTTCTTTCCTTTCTTCACCTACTACCAGTCTGGCTTTAAGAAGTCCAGCTTCATCTCCTTCTTCCTACGTCTCACTGAATTCATCTTATCTGGTATGGATCATGGCTTAGTCACCTCAGACAATTTTTTTGACCTGGCCAAAGCCTTCAACACTATTGCCCACTCTATCCTCTGGACAAGCTAAAGGCAGTGGGGCTCTTTGTTTTCTCAGTCAAGATGTTCCACTCCTACCTTGATGGCAAGTCTCAAACTATCTGTATTGACAATGCCTTAGTCCCTACTCTACCTATCTGTTCTGGCATACCCAGAGAATCCATCCTTGGCCCTATTCTATTCTCCATATTCCTGAATAATAATCCAGCTACCTGTTGCTCTGTTTCTATTCACTTGTATGCAGATGACATAGTCATCTATCCCTGTAGATCCTCTGCCTCTGCCCTCATGTCCTGGTTCCAACTGGACTTCACCGCCAACATTAAGCACTGGTTCTGGGCTAATCAGCTATCTCTCAATGCCAAAAAAATGGTCTCCATGACTTTTGGCACAGGGCAGAGATTAGTTAGACTAACCCCCCTCCCCTCTTTTTTGATGGAGTTGCGGTTGGGAATGTTTCTTCCTTTAAATATGTTGGGGTCTGGCTGGATCATCAACTTGATTTCTCTGTTCATGTGGATGCAATCCACCAGGAGCTACATCCCAAATTGTGTGCGTTTGAGAGGAATAAAGTGAGAATTCCACTTCCTGCCTACTGAGATATTGTCTCAAAGATGATTTTCCCTATCTTCAGCAATGATGACATTGTTTACAGTGCAGCTTTAAATCCACCCTAGCCAGCTTGGACCCACTGTTTCATTTCTATTGCTGCTTTACCCTTTATTACCACCCAGAACTCACCACAGTTCCCTTTACTCCTCCTCCTCCTTTCCCTCCTTTGAGGGCAGGCACCTCACTCCTTGCAGTACTTTCTTCTTCAAATTCTGGCTTAGTTTCCTCCTCCCTTACCTGTCCACCCTCCTCAATTTCTACCCTCCCTTCTACTTCCTACTCCCTCAACAACTCTGGCCCTCACTCTGTTGACTCCTTCTGTAAAAGCCTCTGGTGGCCAAGCTGCCTTCTCTTTCTGCTTCCCCAAACTATAGGGCTGCCAAACTGTGGGACTCTCTAACCATTACCACTCATACCGCTTACCACTCATACCGCTCCTTCCTCCCACTAACTTAAATCTGTCCCCCTTGAGCTCACTAATCACTTCTGCAGTTGTCTCTGATTCTGCACTCTATTTTGCTGCTTTATAATTTCCCTTCCCCCACTGTCCCTGCTCTTTCCCTAATTAATTTCTCCTTCCCCCAGTTTCCTCCATCCTTCCCTGGTGAATGAAGCACCAACAGCACTTCATTCACCTTTCAAGTTACTGCCATCTGCACTTTAATATGTACCTAGCAGTGTCTTGTTCATACTTCAGTTGTATTCCATTTGCATTTATATTACTTGCTCTTCCAATGCTCTACCTAGCTCATCTTGTTAATTTTGTTACTACTTAATTAATTAATATTTTTGATTTGCGTAACCAGCTGTTGTAACTTATTGCTGTACTCCCCTCATTTCACCCTCCCCACAGGTGGCATCCAGAAACAATCTTGTTCAGCTCACTATTTGTTTGCTGGTAAATCTTTTTAAATAGATAGGAGAGAGATTAACAGCTATCTTGTCAAAAATACTTGAGGTTATTCTAAAAGACTACATCATTAAGCATGTAGAACAAGAACACCTCCTAGGCGGAACTCAACATGGGTTCACCAAAGGAAGATCCTGCCAAACAAACATGTTGCAGTTCTGTGACAGGGTAAACAAGTCACTGGGTGAAAGTGACTGAGTGGATGTGATCTTTTTAGATATTTCCAAGGCTTCTGACAAAGTGCCACATGCTGAATTGATAGTTACACTTTAGAGATCAAGAGTATATCACAGCCTTGTATCTTGGGTAAATTCTTGGCTCTCAAACAGAAAACAAATGGTGTGTATAAAGGGAGTCTTTTCCAAATGGACAGATGTGATGAGTGGGCTCCTTCGGGGTTCAGTACTGGACCCTTGCCTATTTAATATCTATGTCTCCACTATGCAATATGTTCATGATAAAATCTGGTTGACAAAATTTGCCGATGACTGTAGGCTGAGGGACTATAGTAAAGAATGAGGAAGATGCTGCTTGCATTTTAACAGGCTTTAAACTTCAATCAGGACTGGACTAACAAACATAAACTGCTTTTGAACCAGGATAAATGCATGCTTATGCATAAAGGGAAAAAAAAATATAACTATAAATAAACACTAAAAGAAATAAATCTATGTACTACAAGGGAAGAAAGGGACCTGGGAATTATGATTACACATGATCTTTCTTTTCAATCCCACTGTAGTAGTATAATCCAGAAAGGGAACAAAATCCTAAACTGTATATTAAGACACACTGAGAGTAGAAACAGGAAGGTGTTTGTCCCTTTGTAGTCATCCCTGGTGTGGCCCATACTTGAAAATGGAGCCCAGGTCTTGTCCTCCTATAAAAAAAGGAGAAGTCCAGAGGATTGAGAGAGTTCAGAAAAGAGCTACAAGGGCCACTAAGGGATTCAAAGTTAGGACTTATCAAGATAGGATGACAGAGTTGAATATATTTACTCTGGAATACAGGTGAGTAAGAGGTGACATGTGCCTAGTGTATCGAGCATGGGTGAATAACAAGCTGTGGGACCTTTTGGTCTACAGAGTAAGGTGCAATCCTATGCTACCAGATATTACCCACTGCAGCTGGAGAATAGTTAGTGTAAACTAATGAGAAGCAGTGGTTGGTTCAACCGAAGAGTTGTTTTTATAAAGAATGCACTTCCCTTAGAGGTAGTTGGTAGCAGGATGATAGACCAGTTTAAGATTAACTTTGACAAACATTTTGGGGAAGAAACACACTGTCCTTAGAGTTAAAATGAGCACTATGGATGAAAGTCTATCTAAATCTCTGTATTACCTATGATACCTATGAGATAGATAGATAGATAGATAGATAGATAGATAGATAGATAGATAGAAAGATAGATAGACTGAAGCAGTGCTAAGGGTGGCAGTGGAAGTTAAGGAGGGTGGCAAGGCATTCATCCACCATATTTGACAGGAATGTAAAACAAAGGAGGGGTGATCAGGCTAAAAAAAGGGGATTGGGAAGAGTATGGGATAGGAAAGGTGAATCAATTGAAGGATTATTTTTGCTCTGTATTCATGCTGGAGGAAGTGGGACCTCTACCAATTTGCAACATAGTAACCAGTATTGGACTGCGGGGATCAGTAAGGAGACCATTACTTGTGGTCAATAGTGGGACTGATTCTCTTTAGCATGTTTCTTTGTGACATAAGAATGGAAATCCAAGGGAATATATGCCTCTCTGTAGATAAACACCAAGATCTGTGGCAGACTACACTCAGGGGGAGAGGGGGCTAGAGACATGAGGAGGAGACAGAGAAACGTGAAGGGTGGTCTAAAGTGTGGCAGCTGACAGTTAACACAAAGAAGTCAAAAAACCCAAAAACAGAATTCAGGATGGGGGGCGTGGTGGTAGACAGCATAGTGGAGGAAAAATATCTGGGAGTAATGATCATGGATATTTAAAAGGCAGTGGCACAGTGCAATAAAGAAGTGAGAAAGGTGAACAGGATGCTGGGATGTCTATGTAGGTGGATCAACAGCAGAGGAGGCAGGTGATAATGCCCCTGTACTGGTCACCTGTCTGACCTCACTTTGTGCACTGTGTAGCGTTTTGGAACCTGCACCTTAAGAAGGACAAGCACAGACTGGAAGCAGTGCAGAGATGGGCTACCAAGAGGATCTGTCGCAGTAGGGGAGTATGTACAAGGAACATCTGGAGGATCTGAACATGTATATTCTAGAGAATGAGATTAAATGAAGGAACATGACTGAGACATTCAAGTTCTTCCACATTATCAGTAGAGCGAGCACTAGGGATTAGTTTCCTTTAAGTAGCAATAATTCCACCAACAGTAACTGTAAGAAACTTGTGGGAGGGAAGGTTAATAGAGATGTCAGAAAATACTCTGTTTACTGAAAGCATGGTAGCAGAATGGAACAAATTTCTAAATGAAGTCATATGTACTGAGCTGGTGGGGGATTCAATGTGGGATGGGATAGGCATATGGGTACACTGACTTTGGATACAGTGAGTGAGCAAAGGAGACTGACGGGGCAGAGTCCAGTAGACTGGCAGGCTAGGTCAGACTTGGGTTGCATGGCCTTTTTCCGCCAACATTCATTGTTTCTATGTTGTCTCAATCAATGTATGTGTGTGTTGGGGGAGAGTAACAGGCATCACTGGAGATGGGAAGCAATAATCCATTGTATTGTCTAAGTGAACCCAGTGAAATCAGTGAGCTCCAAATGATGGTGGCAGAATCCAGGTTACATATAGTGACTATAATGAAAACATGGGCATCATTAAATAATGAATAGTACAGTATCTGATATCCCAAGTTATATTTTGTTCAGGAGGGATAGGGGTAAGAGAAAAAGTAAAGGTTTAGTCCTTTATATTAAGGAGGGCATAATGGCTAGCAAGGATAGTGGTATTAAAGGGGAGAGGGAGAAGGTGGAGTCAATTTCAGTACAACTGAGAATGACTGAGGAAAAAAGAAGGGGATGGGAGTGGTTTACAAACAAGGAGGGCAGAAGGAGGGTGAACTAGGAATGGAACTTCAGAGGGGGCAACAAAAAGGGAGGCTATGTTGGTGGGTGACCTGTATACACCTGCCATTGGCAAGGGCTACACTAGTAGTGAACAGCTCCAGAAGTGAAGCATTGCTGGACATAATACAAGATTTTTCCTTGGTGCAGTAGGTCAGAGAACCAACAAGACAGGATGACATCCTTGATTTGTTGCTTACTAACTCAAATGTGGTAGAATGGATTACAGTGAGGGAGTCACTGAGGTCTAGTGACCACAACACTGTGGTTTGAATTGGTTATAAGAAGTTGCAGATCTTCATCAAAGGCTGTGGTCCTGGGCATTAGAAGGGCAGATTTTGATAAAATGAGGGAAAGGTTAAGGGAAAAATTGATGTGTGTGTGGAGGAGGCCAAAGGGATAGAGGGAATATGGGCTAAGAAAAGGCTATATTGGAGGTGAGTGGCTCATGAATGAGAAAAGTCACCAAGAGGAATAAATACAAGAGACCAACATCATTTTTCTAGGGAGATGGGTGAAGGAGTGACAGCCAAAAGAAGGGCCTTCATGCGATACAAAGAATGATAAGGGAGAAGGAATGGGAGGAATATCATGAAACATTAAAAGAGGCAAAGGGGTGTTCAGGAGGGCAAAAGCAAACACAGAGCTGCACATAGCTGAGGATGTTAAGTGGGAGGAGATAAGTTTTTTATGTCTATCAGGGAAAAAGAAAGAAAGACAAGGTGGAATTGTTTGGTTATCTGATGGGGGACGGTAATGTAGGATGATGAGCAGAAAGCAAATGTTTTGAACAAATACTTTTTTTCTTGGTATTCATGGCCAGAGATAAGCAAAACTGAAAAATTTAGTTACGAAAAATATTTCAAGAAATTTGCACATTTTGCAAAATTTCTGGCGGGTGCGAAATGCATAATTTTACCTGCAGAATGCAAACTTTCACCCAAAAATGGTGACATTTCACCCAAAAAATGGCAACATCTGCCATTCGCAGGCAAAATGTTGCCGTTTTCAGGAGAAATTTCAATTTTGTTGGCGAAATTTTGCAACTTCGCACCTGCAAAATATTTTGTGGAATGGTGGAATTTCACTAAATATTTTGTGTGGCGAATTTACTGATTTGGGGGGAATTTGAATGATATTTAATTTTGCCACATTTCTATTCATGGCAGAGGATGAGGGGCCAATACCAGAAAGCAGTACAAAGGCTTCCCCAAAGGTGTGCTCAGAAAATGAGGATCAAAAAGGCTGAATCCTTGACTGAGCTGTTCAGATGCTTATTGGAGAAGGTGAGGTGGGGAGGAATTGGAAGTCTGTGGATTGAGTTCCACTATTGTTTGGTATGGTGCAGTTTGAACTTTGCACCATTTTCTGCTTACCACCAGCCACAGTTTACAGCTATGGAACTTTTTTACTAACACAGGATTTCTCTTGTTTCTGTACTTTCAGTGCATGTCTGTTACAACAGCTCATTATTTTACAGCAGTTTGTTTATTTTATCAGATATATGGCATTTTAATTTTGGCAGTTAAACTCATACTTTACAGCAGTCATTGTTAGCAATTCTTAAATAATTACAGACGTCATTTAGCCATTGTTAATCAGTTCACTGTGCATGCCTCTCTGTAACCTGAGCTCAGCTTCCCTCTTTCCCCTTCCCTCTTGCCTATTCCAATGTAACCTGTGCTCCCCTCTTACTCTTTCTGCAGCTTTCCCTGACCTCTCTCACCCCCAAAGGCTTCTGCAGTTCGTGGCCACTTGCCGCTCGGAGCTCATCGGGTGTGCGATACTTCAACCAGGGATTCCATCACATGCTGTGCTTGCTATTGTTTGGTCCCAGTCCAGCCCTCACCCTCCCACCATTGGCTGGCTTTACTCTTATAGGTCCCTTGGTCATGTGATCATTGGCTAAGATATATTCTATCTCTCTAAGTGCCCATTAGCACCTTATCAGCTCTCTCCACTAGGTGTCACTAACTGCCCTGAACATCCTTCAAACCACATTGTTCCCTAAATTTAAAGCAAGCCCACTATCCTGCAACACTACCTCCCTCACCCGTACTGGCCCCGTTTCTTCACTCTCTCCTCTTCCTACAGCAGCTACACACCCTATCCCTCTCCACCCCATGCCACTCCCTTAATATGATTCTATAAGTCACATGCCTGCTGCTCCTCCTTCCATCACCTGCCCCCTCTCAGCACCCACCTCACAAGAAATGCCTCCCAGAAGTCAATCTTTAATTGTCACCCTCCCCTTCCCCCACATGCTCACTCTTACACAGCCAACCCCTCCCATCCACCCACGTCTCCTCCCTGCCATCCTCTCAAAACACATTTCCCTCCTTCTCTCCCTTCATCACCCTCCAGAGACCCTATCCTCTCTCCCTGCTGTTCTTTTCCAAGTAATGTCTCCTGTACTCTTTTCTTCTTCTCCTCCTGCTAATCTCTGGTGATGTTGAATTTAATCATGGTCCCCCCTCCCTCCCCAAGGGCTTCCAAATTTTCCACATCAACACTTGAAGTCTGCTTCCCAAATTGGATGCCCTAAAGTCTGGCTTTTTCAGCACCCATTAGATGTCCTATGTGTCTCTGAGTCATGGCTCTCCTCTCAGACCCCAGTTACTGAACTGGCCATTCCAAACATCACACCTTACCACCAGCACCATGGTAAATGGGGAGGCGGCATCACCATGTATGTCTGTAGCTCACTCCCCTACTCCATCACCTTCCAAGAAACAGTCATCATATCCTATGGGATTCTCCTTGTTCACCTCACCCTCCTCTCTACTGTCACAATCTACACAGGAATCCTCTATGCAGCTCCAGAACAAGCCCCTGAGTCCCTCCTCTCATGCCTCAGCTCAATTGTCTCCCTTTCCTCTAATGGAGAACTGCTCATGTTCAGAGATTTTAACATGGATTGGCTTTCCCCCACCTCCTTTCACTCCAGAACCTCTACTGAAACACTCAATCTCTCTCTCAGCTACTAGACAAGCCAATCTGTTATAACCCTTTCTCCGCAAATCATACCCTCCTCAACTGAATCCTTTCCTCTCATCCCCATTGAATATCTACTGCTGGAGTACTAAATTATGATTTCAGCTATCACTGTTTCACATACTGCACCAGGAAAGTTCACCTTCCCAAATCCTACCCCAAGTATCTCAGCTTCCACTCCATCCACACTTGACCTATATTCAGCAAACCGGTCCCCAGTCTTCTCAGCCTCTGATCTCCTCCATCCTTACTAGAATCTGGAACCACCACACCCCTCTCCACACCACTAGGGTCAAATGGCACCACCTTCCCTGGATTTCCCTCTACATCCTATCCCTATGCAAAGCTTGTGACAAGGACTGGTCAAAATTTAAATTCCTCAAAGCCGCCATTGATCTCCACCTCTATCACAAGCTCAAAAAATTCCTGCACAAATGCTATATGCCAAGCTTTATCTGTGGATTTCATATCTACCATTTCATCCTGTCCTGACACTTCATCCTTTTGGAGCACAGTCAAATCCCACCTCAACCCCTCCTACCAGGCACCTACCCCCACACTCAAGCAAACTGGGTCCTCTGTTTCTGACCCCATCTCAGTCAACAATGTTCTTAATCAATTCTTCACATCCTGTGTGCTACCTGACTGTCCAGCACTTCCCTACTGCCCCCACTTTCCAATGGGTTTACCCTCCACCCTACCACTCCTCACAAAGTTTTCTCACCCTCACCACTCTAAACCCACACAAATCAAGTCCAGACAGCCTTCACCCAAAGTTCCTGTGCCTCTCTACACCAACCATTGCCTTCCCCCTCTCTCACATACTCAACCTGCCATTCCTCACTAACTGTCGCAAACCAGTGGAAGTTGGTCAACGTCATCCCATTGCACAAAGGAGGTGGCCACTCATCCCCTTGCAATTACTAGCCCTATTTCCCTGCATCCCTCCTTGGCAAAACTGCAAGAATCCATAGTTTTCTCAAGAGTATCCAATTTTCTCTCTTCATCCAGTTTCTTCTCAGATTATCAATCTGGCTTCTGAAAAAAAAAACACTCTACAATATTCTCCCTGCTCCACATCACAGACTTAATCCTCACCACAATGGACAAAGGCCACCTCACATCAGCTATATTTATTGACTTCGCAAAGGCCTTTGATTCCCTCTCCCACCCACATCTCCTCCAAAAGCTGCACTCTGTGGGCCTCACAACCCTACTGTCCTTGGGTTTAATCGTACCTCACTGACCATCAGCAGTCTGTCATAGTAGGCAACTCTGTGTTCCTCCCTCCCCATCCTATCCTGCTCTCTCAGGCCTCCATCCTCGGCCCATCCTCTTTTCTGTTTTCATCAACGACCTCTCCTCAATCTGTTCTCACTCCAGCATTCACCTATAAGTGTATGACACCATCCTCTATGCTTCTGACCCCTCCACTGACTCAATCCAGCAACCACTCAGACCCGATTTTGACCATGTGCTAACTTGGCTCCACGAAAACAACCTAAAAGTGAACACAAAAAAACAGACTCCATGATCTTTGGCTCCCTCCAAAAACTGGCCAAACTCCCTTCCCCTATAGTTTCATCACTTAGTACACCTCTACCTTGGAAACTTTCACCTCGTAAAAATACCTTGGCCTCTGGTTAGACCAACATCTCAACTACTCGGTCAATATCGACTTCCTCTGTTCAAACCTAAGCCCCAAACTAGGCATGCTCTTTCAAAACAAGCAAGCTATCTCCCTACATATTAACCATGACTTAATACACAAGACAATCCTCCCTTTTTTAGACTATGGAGACATTATCTTCACCTCAGCCCCTGCCTCCTCTCTCTCTCTCTCTCTAGGCTTGACACTATGCTTAACCCCTTTTGCAGGTTCACCACAAATGCCCCACTACTCACCCATCATTGCACACTTCTCTCCTCCCTGAGTCTCTCCCCCCTCCTACACAGGTGGCACATTCATTCACTTGTAGTCATGTCAAAATACTGGTTCAACCTTCTACCTCCTTACCTCTCCTCCCTCCTCCCTCCTCTCTCCTGCTGCTACTTCTTCCTACTCCCTTTGATCCTGGCATCCCTGTTCTTTCACCATCACCCACTGGTGAGAAACTGCTGGTTCCTCTGTCTTCTTTTACCACCTCCCTCACCTCTGGAATCAGTTACCTGCTTCCCTTTGTGACATCCATTCCCTCCCGGCCTTCAAACACCAGATCAAATTCATCTCCCTTCCCCCCGCACCTGTCCCACTTCACCTGCCCCCACACCCCACTCTGTTCCAACACCATCCCACTGAACTGCCCTCTTCATAGAGTCTCCCTCTTTTCTTAACTTTTTATCCCTTCTATTCCCATACCAACTCTTATTTTCTAATGCACTGCTTTACATAACTAATGTATGATATGCAACCATCTAAGAATAAGTACTCTTTGTAAATACCCTGCATCTCATTGCCTAAACTTTTGTCTGATTGATATGTGTGTGTATATATATATATATATAGTATGTAAATAGCCTGCATATTATTTGCCTAACTGTTATTTGGTTTAAGTGTATGTGTATGTATATGTATGTATGTACCCCCTCTGTATGTATAAGTTCACCCATGTCCCTGGGTCGCACATGGAAACGAGCCTCAGCTCAGTGTGCCTTTCCCAGTTACCAAATGTAAATAAAAAAATAAATAAATTTAAGGAGGAAGACCTGAGAAACTACAGACTGATCAGTCTTACCTCCATTATAGGTAAGCTGATGGAGACTTTGGTCAATGAAATCATAGTAGGTTAGTTAGAGGCTAAAGGGTTGCAGAACTACAAGCAACATAGATTTGTGGCTGGAAGATCAGGCCAGGCCAGCCTATAATTATTATTATTATGATAATATGACTGGGTCCCAAGGGTAGTAGATAGGGAACAAATGGTAGAATTACTCTACTTTGTTTTCAGCAAGGCCTTCAGTTCAGTACCACAGAGGAGGGTGCTGAAGAAGCTGGAATATGTGGGATGGGGAAGGAATTAGTAAGATGCTTAGGGAAATGGCTGGGGGGGGCAAAACAGAGGGTGTTAATAAGTATGGTCAAGTCAGAGAACAGCAAGATCACAAATTGGATCATAAGGCATCAGTCCTGAGAAAAGCCCGTATCAATATGTTAATTAATGACAAAGGGGGGGTATCAAGGGCAAGACGGTCTCTTTGAGGATGATAGAAAACTCTGCAGCAGAATGTACAGGGAGGAGGGGTGAGGGAGTTAGTCAAGGATGTGGAAAGAAGAAGAGATAGTTCAGAATATGGCAAATGAGATTCAATGCCGAAAGGTGTAAAGTGATGCACATTGGGGAAAAAACACTTACAGGGTACTGCACGGGAGGGTTAAGTTGGCCACAATGACTGAGGAACAAGACCCGTGGGTTATCATTAGCAACTTCCTCAAACAATCTAGTCAGTTCTACAAAGCATACAGCAAAACAACCAGAAATGTTTATTATGTATTTCAAAAGTTTAACCAAGAAAGACATACTGAGCTGATAACAGCTCATTTCCTGGGGGAAGGGGGAGAAGGAGAGTAATGTGCAACAATCATAAGCAAGAATATATGGCAGGTAAGGACTAGGTAATAGCATTAAACTAACAATCAAATAAGCACATTTTTACAAATTTTATTGCAATATTTCCAATGAGAGGGGGAAATTGCAACCCAGAGGGCACTAAGGAGGTGAAGGTACAAATAAAGTGTAAGGTGCAATAACAAACAGAAGAGGCAGAGCAACTATCCAAGAATGCTGGGATACATAGGGAGATGGTTCAATAGGAGGAGGAGGAAGAAGGCTATGTTACACTTGCACAGGTCCCTGGTAACATACCACCTGGAGTACTGTGCCCAGTTCCAGAGTCCACACATGAGAAAGGACAATGATAGGCTGGAGACTGTGCAGCACAGAGTCACCAAGATGATTCAAAACCAGTAGGGCAGATACTATGGGGAATAACTACAGGGCCTTAACATGTGCATGCTAGCGATCAGGAGGAAAAGAGGTGACATGATAAAGATGTACAAGTTCCTGAGGAGAATTAAAGTGAACAGCAAGGACGTGTTCAGCAGGAACAGAAGTGCAGTGACAAACACACACTAATGTAGGCTTAAAGAGCCACCGACACCTCGAGAAGCACATTCAAAAACATAATATTTGGACACAAAGCAACTTGTATTTCTCATTGGCTGTGTATTCCTTATCTCTATTACATATTACTGAGGTCATTTGCCTCAAAAACAGGATACTTGTTTCTTGAGAGTTCATCAGCTTTTTTTGCTTCTTCCCAACCTGATGTCATAATACTCTGCTTGTGACATCACAGTTATTACCATGGCTACAGACTGTGACTGATGCCATAACAGGGCATTATGATTTTAAGTAGGGAATAAGCTATAGAGATAGACGAACTTTGAGGAATAAAGGTCTTGTTTTTGTGGGAATTTCTTCAGTAATAAATAATGGAGAGGAAAAATCTATACAAGGTATATGAAATACGCCGGCCCGGTGGCGCTGACAGTTCAGGCTCTGGATGCCACGCCAGTGACCCGGGTTTGGGAACGAGCCTGGATCACCGAGGGTCAGCAGGAGGGGAGGAAGTATTGAGCATCCGGCGGACAGCTCTCCTTTCTCGGGGGGGGCCAGGGACTTGTACCCCCGAGTACGTAAAGATAAATTAAATATGTTTCTAATAATACTGCCACTTCATTAATATACATTTTCAGAAAATTTAATATCCAAGCTGTCACTTTCCACTCTTGTTTATGTGTTCATTTTGTTTAAAAATGTAATTACTTCCCTCTTGGAGACTTCCCTGAAATAGAATTCCCTTCCAACTTTATTTTCCCACCATTCTTCCTTAGTTATGGCAATAACAGTATTCACTTGTAATGATAATAGATGAAAAAACATATTAAACTCATCAGCCCTGTCAAAGCTATATACCAATTTGCCCTCTTTACTCTGCACAGCCTTAGGAAAATATTTTTGTCCATTCCAAACATTTGATTACTGCTGTCCCAGAATTTCCTTGGGTTATTTGCTTCTTCCCTTTGTTTAGGCTGAAAAAAAAATCAATTTTAGCTTTATGAACTGACAATTTACACTTGTTTCATAGCTGTTTGTAAGCTATGTTGTCCCTATTAAACTCACTACATCTAAATCTTAGACACATTTCATCTCTTACCCTCATTAGGTATCTGACTTCCCCTGTTAATTAGTTCAATTGTCATGCTTTTTTCCTCAAGTTCTTTACTGGTGTAAACCTGTTGCAAACTTGATTGAATTCAGTAATGAAATAATCTAGAGCCAGATTCACAGATAGAATTCAGTCCATAAGGGACCGGTCAGCATCAGGGAGTGTTGTTTAAAGGCTACTATTTTACTATTAGGAATTTTCCTAAAACTGACTGTATCTGGTTTAGGCCTTACCATTTTTACATTCCAATTACATATTATGGGGGAATGATCACTAAGAGACTCTGGGAGTACTACAATTTTCTTTACATTTTTACAGTCTGAGACTAAATCCCAGTCTAGCAGAGAACACATTTTTTGTTTTATATTTCAGCCTAGTGATCTCATTCACCATTTGTGTCAAATTTAGTGCAGCTATTTTATCCCCAACCCCATTGTTAGCCCCTTTTGACCAGTCATTATTAAAATCACCAAATATTGGTTGTTCATGATTCCTTTTAAGCTGTGCTACATGTTCACTAAAACAATTTATTCCAATCTCATTGAACCTAGGAGGAATGTATACTACTCTAACTTTGGAACCAGGGGTGCCAGATTTTTAAAAAGTTTGTGGGTGCTCAGAGTCCTAATAAAAGGCCGGGGGTGTGGGGGCCACCTAGGCCCCCAGAAGCTATAGGGTTTTTCATGCTTCTTGGTGCATTTTGGTGGTTTTTTTGATACATTTTGGAATGAGTATGCTACCATCACAACTACTCCAATGTAGAGGATGCCAGGGTACCATTGGGGGCTATTTGATGCCTGAGCAGGTGCTAAGATCAATAAGAGAGTGCCTGCCTGGAGGGATCTTTCATGCTCTCAGTTTTGCAAGCATATCAGAGTACTGATGTTAGGTTGCAGACGCAGTGCCACCACTCAACAGTGTGCAAGTGTATCCTGAGGGGCTCTTAGATGCTTCCAGTTAAGGACCCATGGAAGAGTGCCTGGGTGGTGGGCTCTTTGATGCCCTCACATGCTTTAAGGATGCCCTTAGTGATGGTTACAGACAGTGTTACCACTCCACAGGGTGCAAGAGTGCCTTGGAGGGCTCTTTGATGCCTCCATGTGCTCCAAGAAGACATGGAAGAGTGCACTTCATGGGCTGTTTGAAGCCTCCAGGCTCAGCCATGTGCTGCAACTGCAATAAGACATGGAAGGGTACCCTGGAGGACTCTTTGATGCCTCCAGGATGGTGCTGCAAGAAGACATGGAATTTTCTTGTCTTTTTTCAGCACCTGGTAGATGCAAACTAAAATCTCAAAGGACATCCTTTTATCAGCCCGAGGCATCAAAGAGCCCTCCAGCCAGGCACTCTTGCACCCTGTGGGGTGGTGGCAATGTCTGCAACCTAAAATCACAAAGTACATCCTTAGAGCACCTGAGGGCATGAATGAGCCTTCCGTGGCACTTTTCTATGTCTTCATGCACCACCTGGAGGCAACAAAAAGCCCTCTATCTAAGGCACTCTTGTACCATGTTCAGTGGTGGTGGTGGTGCTGTACCCTATAATCACAAAGGACATCCTTAGAGCACCAGGGCATCACAGAACCCTTTATGGCACTGTTCCCTGGCTTGGAGCAAGGGCTCTTTGATGCCTTCATGTGCTGCAAGAAGACATAGGAAAGTGCCCTGGAGGCCCCTTTCATGCTCCCAGGTGCTCTAAGGAACCTTTGTGATTTTAGGTTGCAGACAGTGGCACCACTCCACAGGGTGCAAAGGTGCTCTGGATGGCTCACTGACACCTCCAGGTGCTGCAAGAAGACATGGAAGAGTCTTGTCTTTTTTCAGCATCTAATGGAGGCAAACTAAAATCTCAAAGGGCATCCTTTGAGCACCTGGAGACATGAAAGAGCCCTCCAGTGCAGTCTTGCACCCTGTGGAGTGGTGGCACTGTCTGCAACCTAAAATCATAATAAACACCCTTACAACAAGTGGGGGCATAAAAGGACCCTCCAGGGCACTCTTCTATGTCTTCTTGCAGCACTTGGAGGCATAAAAGAGCCCAAGTCAGACATTCTCCCATGTCTTCTTTCAGCACCTGGCCTGGAAGCAACAAAAAGCCCTCTAGGGCACTCTTGCACCCTGTTGAGTGGTGGTGCTGTGCCCTAAAATCACAAAGAACATCCTTAGAGCACCTGGGGCATTTCAGAGCCCTCTATGGCACTCTTTCTTGGGTGAGGGCTGTTTGATAACTCTATGCTACAAGAAGACACAGAAGAGTGCCCTGGAGGGCCCTTTCATGCCCCCTGGTGTTCTAAGGATGTCCTTTGTGATTGCAGGTTGCAAACAGTGCCACCACTCCACAGGGTGCAAGAGTGCCCTGGAGGGCTCTTTGATGTCTCCAGGTGCTAAAAGGACTGCCCTTTGAGATTTTAGTTTGCCTTCACCAGGTGCTGCAGAAAGACAAGGAACTTCCATGTCTTCTTGCAGCAGCTAGAGCCTGGAGGCTGGAGGCATCAAACAGCTCTCCAGGAAACTCTTCCTTCCATGTCTACTTGCAGCATCTGGAGGCATCAAAGAGCTCTTATGGACACTCTTAAATGTCTTCTTGCAGAACCTGGAGGCATCAAAGAGCCTTCCAAGGAAAGAGTGCCATGGAGGGCTATTTGATGCTCCCAGGTGCTCTAAGGATACCTTTTGTGACTTTAGGGTACAGTGCCACCACTCCACAGGGTATAAGAATGCCCTTGAGGGTTCCTAGATGCATCCTGGTGCTGCAAGTAGACATAGAAGAGTGCCCTGGAGGGCCCTTTCATGCCCCCTGGTGTTCTTAGGATGTATTTTGTGATTTTAGGTTGCAGACAGTGTCACCACTCCACAGTGTGAAAGAGTGTTCTGGAAGGCTCTTTCATGCATTATCCAGGTGTTGTAAAAGACAAGGAACTTCCATGTCTTCTTGCAGCACAAGAAAGCAACAAAGAGGACACTCCTGAACTCTGTGGAGTGGTGATGCTGTATCTTAAATCACAAAGGGCAACCTTACAGCACCTGGGGGTATCAAAGAGCCCTTGCTCCATGGCACTCTTCCATTGGAAGTCTCTGATATCTCCAGGTGGCACAAGAAGACATGGAAGAGTACCCTGAATGGCTCTTCGATGCCACCAGGTGCTCAAAGGATTCACTTAGCACGTTATTTATTTATTTTAAAGTTGATAACCGGGAAAGGTACCACGAGCAGAGCTCATTTCAGAAATGACCAGGGGAAAGGGGAAGCATGTGTCAGTGTAATGGTATTACAATTTTTTTGGACTAGCCAGGTCAAAAGTGGGAGTAATTGTAAGTTGCTAGAGACAGTTGCTGATGATTTTCAGTAGTAAACATAACTGTAAATGGCAAAGCCATGAATGATTACACATTATTTGACCATATAGAAGGTGTTCTTACGAACTGTTGCTCTCCCAATAAACTCATCAGCTATTTTGTCCATGTCTAATGCATCAGTGTGTTCCTGATGAATGTGAAGCAGAGCAACACTATTTAAGCGTCTCTGTGACTTTGTTGATCTAAGATATGTTTTCAGTCTCCTGAGTCCTGAGAAAGAACGCTCAGCTGTACAAGTTGATACTGGTACTGTCAGTAAGATCTGAATAAATTTTATAAACTCTGGCTGTAAATCACAAATGGCTTGTTTTTCTGTGATGACACAGTACACATCTTGCAATGAATCAACAGTTTTCCCACTAGCTTTTGCAATGTCAATGAACATGTCACGGTGTAGTTGCAGACGCCCTGCATCTAAGTCATTGCCATAAAAATTAGATATGGAATCTAATGGGCCTTGTCCTATCGCAAATCGTTCTGCATCTAACATAAGCTTCTGAGCTGGAGTCTGAAATCTATCTTTGACTGAAAGAACAACCTGATCAATCACTTGGAAAAATATTCTCCTGAAGTGGTCTTTTGGGGATGCATCAGTAACTGATTGAGAGCCATCATCTATACGACGAGGAACTTTGCGTTGACGTGGAAGAACTGGTTCGTCTAACTGCAGTTCCTCAGCTCTTCCATCCACTGTACTCCAGAAGTTGTCAAACTGCCCTCTGTATTGTTGCATAGTGTCGAGAAGAGTTTGAATCATACAATTAGCTTTTAGAAATTGAAGAGAGGTTGCTTGAAGGGCTGTGTTTATGCTATCACAGTGAGAGAAAATTTTTAAGAGAAGACTCAAGAAGAAAATCCTTTAAATGATCGTAGCTGTGCCAAGAACCTCCAGCTTTTGCCCCACATTCCGAGTATTCTCTGAGGACACACTGTCCAGAAATTCCAATAATGCTAAATAGTTTTCTAGAATCGAATTTAAACTATTTGCCCTCACTGTCCACCTTGTTGGAGCAAATGGTCGTAAAGAGCCAGGCCTTGTGTCTTCCATACCGCTTTGTATGTTTTCAAAAAAAGTTAGCCATTTTGGAGAGTCTCTAATGAATGTTATGAGTTCTCGTAACTGATTTAGTATGTCTCGACATTCTTGTATTTTGTTGATGCAGTCCTGTACTACAAGGTTCAAGGAATGTGCCAAACAATGTACGAAAAGGGCCCTAGGCTCAACAGCATTTAGCCTAGCCTGCACTCCAGAGTGAATACCAGCCATAGTAGCAGCTCCATCATAACACTGACCCCGGCATTTATTTATATCCAAGTCAAAACTAAACAAAACATCTTTAAGGATACTGAATAGTGTAGCAGCATCTACAGCTGGTGTTTCATGAAATCCTAAAAATGCTTCTTCAATTCCGAAATCCTCAGTAACAAATCGAAAACATATTGAGACTTGCTCATGAACAGTAATGTCCGTTGTCTCATCCATCATTACAGCAAAATACTGAGCTGCTTTGATTTTGGAAACAATTGTGTTTTGCACATCTTGTCCCATAATGTCCAGCATTTCATTCATTATGTCATGAGACAACCACTTGTAGCTATCCCTTAACAACCACTGATGCAACTGTGGACAATCAGTGGCTCGCACTTTTAGCACTTGCATGTAATTTGAACTCTCATCTGTATGGCCCCTGATAGCAAGCCCCTGTCGGGCCAGTAATCTTAAAGTTGTCATCATTTTTAAAAGTGCAATCCTTGCATCTACTGATCGCTGTCTACTGGCATCAGACATAATGCTGTACACATTTTGCTTAACATGTGTTTTCATTACAGCCTCACTGTGGCAGCCACTTTTTTCATGGGATTCAAATCTTTCTATTGCCTTATGCCATGCACTATAACCAGTAACTGTGAATGCTTCATCAGCTTTTGTGGAAAATGTGAGCAGTTTTTTCTCTCTTGCCTCTTTACACACTGAACAGAAGGCTTTTTTTTGATTGGAATCATACAGTAACCATTTGAACAAGTCAAGCAACCTTTCTTGAAAGGTTCTGCCTTTTTTCTTGCCGACTACTAATGATTCCTCCTGTGACTGTCTTGTTATTTCTTTTACAGAAAGAGTGTTGCTGCTGCTACATGGCTCCTCAACATCAACCACGTCCACATCCCTAGCAATGTGAATTTGTGCAGCTGCTGCTTCCTCAGCTTCAGTCTCACAACTTGCTACGTCACTTGTTGATGGTGCTGCTGTTGTACTGCTTGCCTCACTCTGTTTAGCCCATTTTTTAATAAACTTGTCCATTTTAACTTACAGTGTGTGTTTCTCTTGTGTTGATTCAGGATAGGTTACACTGTTAGTTACTGTTCTGGACAGAATATGATTAAAACATTAAAGTCAAACTCAGTGGAGGTCAGAATAACACTAGACAATCAGTTCACAGCACTTTGTTTTTGACACAAGGACCCCTCTTAAATCCTAATAGTCTAATTTATTTGGGGTTTTTTTATTGGTTTTTGGACGGTCAGACACTGGTAGGGACTGGACAGGAGGACTGTGACTGGCTGCTGGATAAGACTCAGCTGCTCACCCTCTCACACAGACTTCACGAGCACCCACAGACAGAGCACTACTGCCGATTGTCACTTGGACTATACGGCCCAGAAGACACCTCAGTGCTGTGCAATCAGCACTCTGACTTCACTATTTTACTTGTATTTTTCTTTCGGACGGTCAGACACTGGTAGGGACTGGACAGGAGGACTGTGACTGGCTGCTGGATAAGACTCAGCTGCTCACCCTCTCACACAGACTTCACAAGCACCCACAGACAGAGCACTACTGCCGATTGTCACTTGGACTATACGGCCCAGAAGACACCTCAGTGCTGTGCAATCAGCACTCTGACTTTATTATTTTACTTGTATTTTTCTTTTGGACCATCAGACACTGGTAGGGACTGGACAGGAGGACTGTGACTGGCTGCTGGATAAGACTCAGCTGCTCACCCTCTCACACAGACTTCACAAGCACCCACAGACAGAGCACTACTGCCTATTGTCACTTGGACTATACGGCCCAGAAGACAACTCAGTGCTGTGCAATCAGCACTCTGACTTTACTATTTTACTTGTATTTTTCTTTCGGATGGTCAGACACTGGTAGGGACTGGACAGGAGGACTGTGACTGGCTGCTGGATAAGACTCAGCTGCTCACCCTCTCACACAGACTTCACAAGCACCCACAGACAGAGCACTACTGCCTATTGTCACTTGGACTATACGGCCCAGGCCAGAAGACACCTCAGTGCTGTGCAATCAGCACTCTGACTTGACTTTGTTCACTTTCGGACGGTCAGACACTGGTAGGGACTGGACAGGAGACCCCTCTCTGACTTGATTTTGTTCACTTTTGGATGGTCAGGCTCTGCCACTGGTGGTACGGACACAAGTCCCGACTAGACAGAAGTACTAGGCTGCAGCACGTTCACTCAAACTGAAGCAGCAATGCCAGCAACTCTCTCCAGACTGAGACCCCCCCCACTGCGGCTGGCTAACTTTGCTGCAGTCTGCAGATGAAAGACAACCCACACACACCACACCAACACACACACACAGCCTGAGCTTGGCCCTAGCCCGAACTCACTGCAGATATTTAAATGCTGTTTTTGTTTGCTACTACTAGTATGTGACTGTCCTGAGTCCTGCAAACAATTATGTTGCCACTTGCAGACAGCAGACTACAGTGTGTGTCACAAAAACTCAACCAAACTAGTGAACACACTATCTAGTCTAGGCTCACCTCTAGCACTGCAGTTTTAAAATTATGTTTTTTAAGTCTGGCGGTAGTACCCTTCCCCTCTCTGCTTGGTCCCTTAGTTAGCTAGCTAGAGCTAAAGAATTGGTTCAGCAGCAGCAGGTCCACGCAACGACGATCACGTCCACAGACAAGTTCCAACACGAAAAAATGACTTGCTCCTCCTCACTCAGCTCACACAGCAATGGAGGATCCTCACTGCATGCTAACACAAGTTGCAACTCACTCCTTGCATGTGATATGCAGGAGCTCTCAGTTGAAGCTGCTCTCTACCTGCATCACATGACCATCTCCTTGCCGAGTCATGTGCCTCTAGTCTAGATTCGTATCATTCCGGAGATTGAAGAGGACTCGTCTCGGACTCGGAGCCAGACAGTTGCAGGCAGGCTCGAGCGGACTCAGACTCGAGTACAGTATGAGGCTGAGCGCATGGCACGCAGGTGGTTCGTGTATGTAAATACCCTTATTATGGGGAGAACGGAGAAGGGCAAACCTGCCCCAGGCCCCCAGCCCAATACACAGTGTGTGTCAGTCTGTTTGTTTGTTTGCTTCTCTTGGGGTATGGGATGTCGGACGGATAATTGCCTTAAGCTCCGTGATTCAAAAGGTCCCTGACCCCAGACCCCAGTTGTCCTGTACTGTACAGCTGCCTAGAGCTAGCCACTTCTGTTCTATTCCCTTCCCATTGCGTTGCTGACTGTACTTTCAATTCGGCGCCTTCGGCACAGAGGGAGACGGCCGGGGGAGTTAATTACTGTCTACTATAGCAGGTGCCAGGTGAGCTATGGACAAGACTGTGCCTGTTGTACCCTAGAGAGAACCCACCCGAGAGACAGCCAGGGGGTAATATCGCGCTGCAACCTGCTGCACCTGAGAGACGGGACGGGGGGGTAGTTGGCTGCACCTGGAGAGACAGGACTAGGGATCAGGACCGCAGTTCTTTGGTTGCTATGTCAGCCTCTGTGGTGGGATGAGGGATCCATGGCTGAGTGGCTCCTTCATGTACCAAGGGGGGGCTGAATACCTGATTGAGCCCGTCAGTCCGGGGCGGGGCCCCAGGGCGGCTGGTGGAGCCCTGCTGCACTACTCCATCGACTTTCCAAGCAAGGAACAGGGGACCCACAGGGTCGGGGACAAGGGGTTTGGGACCAGAAGGGGGAGCCGGACTGGTGCAACTCTGAGCAAGAGGATAGCGGAACGGTAAGGACGGCGGTGGGGGTCGGACCTGCTTGGAGCCGAGGGAACATCATGGAGTCAAAGTTGTCTGCTGCTACGGGGGGGGAGGGGCCGACTTGTGAAAGTTGTGGACTGGCATGGCTGGGAGTCGGGACGGATGTTGGGGGTGCTCATTTAAACTTTGGGGGTGCTCAAGCACCCGAGCACCCGCGCTGTCGGCGCCCCTGTTTGGAACCCTCCCACAGCAATGGCAATTGCCATGAATTCACATTCCAGTCTTCTGTCTGTAATATAGATGTTGTCAATAATCAGATTATCTTTTCTATACAGTATATCACGCAACCTCCATCCCTCTTTCCCTTTCTATCTAGGCAAATTATTGCATAGAATTCCAAAGCCACTACAGCATCATCCATTTTTGGTGTCAACTATTCTCTTTCTGTTAACAAAATAACATCTGGTCACTGCACATCAACCCAAACACAAAATTCAAAAAATTTTGATAACAGAAAGCATACATTTAAATGCACCAAATATAGGCCACGCATCTTCTAATTATGAGTTATTTTTGTCTTCTCGACCCAGGTTGACATGCACATTCCCAGATATGAACTGCAGTACATTAATAAGTAACCATGTTCTCAGCCTTTGTTCTTCATTATAAACTCCTGGGTCATACCTTAAAACTGGCAGTTTCTGCCAAGTGTACCTCCCTGTTTAACAAAAACTAAATAAATAAACTCTCTTAGACCATCTAATACTAAGTTGTTTATAGTCACACCCCTCAGCTTCAGTCGGAACACTTACCCATCATGTAAACTAAATGGCACATTTTCAGCGGTTAATAATACAGACCCACCGCAACACTTCCAGTATTCATCTCCCTGTGATATTTTTTATTACTTAAACTTATTTCTGTTTCCTCGTATACATTAGATCACTTACAAATAATTGTCGTGAACATACATTTCTATTTATCTTCAGCACCCCCAACATTCCCAGAGATAATCCAAATTAGTCATGAATGTCAAAAAGACTAAGCTGTCCTTTTTGGGACCAGTCGTCTGGCTGAGCATAGGCAACACTTGCTTCCACTCTACACAGCTTCTGGGTCTAGGATAGAAGTAGTTGACAAGATCAAATATCTTGGCATTTATCTGGACCAAGACATGAACTTCAGGCCACACCTAGCGCACATAACTAAGGCCATACACCAGAAACTAGGCCTTCTCTACAGGCTCAGGAATTCTCTAACTGATAATTCCAAGATTGCAATTGCTAAGAGCACCCTACTCCCCACCCTTCTTTATGGTGTCCCATTACTGCACTTCCACAGGGAAACTAAAAACCATAAGCTGACTGTTCTTTATAATAAGATAAGTCACTTTGCCACATGCTGTCCTCCTCAGAGACAACACTATGAAGTTCTTGCTGAACTGAACTGGCCTCTCATGGAACTCAGACTCTCCTATCCCTTGCTGTATCTCACCTTCCAACTCTCCAATGTCTACACCCCCCAAACCTGGTAGGTCTGCTTAGCCCCAAGGTTTTCATACAAAACCACCTTCGCTCCTCAGGTAGCAATCTACTTGAAATTTCCTGGGTACATACCAGTACTAGTAAAAGATCTTTCAGGTACTTGGCACCCTATTATTGGTGCCCAATCCCTGAGCACCTGACCACTGTCAGGACACTAGATGGGTTCAAGGCAGGACTAAAAGTATACATGCAGGAATGCAGCCAATACCACTGCTACCATTCACCTTATACACTATCCCAGGATGATAGCTTCTGTGCTCTTAAAATGACTGACCTATGTATTCCTGCTTGTGTTCTTAAGAATCAGATTTTTTCCTTCCTAGCAATTGTGATGGTTGCTGTGAGCCTAATAACTAATAACTATTGTGATCATGTTGTAATCTATGTCATTGCCCTGGTAGTATGAATTACATGTGTCTACTATTGTGATTCTTTGTAAATGTCATGCTATATTTGATGTATGTAACTAATTCTGGGTCATCCCTGAAAAAGGAACATCTGGTCTCAGTGGGCTTACCCAGTTACCAAAATGCTAAATAAATTAAAAAAAAAAAAAAACGATAAAAAAAAAAACATATTGGTCATTATGACTACAGCAATTAACCGTGCCAATAACCTGATAAACTAAACTTCTCAATCATATAAATGGGCAGAATGTCATGCACCAGCCCTGTTTTATCCAGCTGACTCAGCAAACTCCATACTCTGCCGTAGTACTTAGCCACCTGAATTAGTCACTGCTGCTTTAAAGATGCCACATACTGCAGTCTGAATCTGTTAAATAGTATCAATGTCCCACCTACAGTGGCTGTGCAAAGGGGTGTGGCCAGCAGCTGACAGAGCAGGACACGCTAAGCAAGGGCTCCAGCTCACACTGCATATTTTTTACAAATAATTTAAATTTCCATTTTGCAAGATGCTTGATATCAGCAGCATTTGTGAGAATTTGCTGCACTGCACTGATTGACACCAGATTTGATCACCTTCATGGTGGGTAAATCTCGGCAAACCATTCAACAAGAAGGTGACAAAGGCAAGCAGGGTAAGCAACCAGGGACAATGGGAACAGTTGGATTGGGCCCCAAGATAGCAGTTGGTGGGGAACTATCAAATACAGTACTGCTACATGCAACCGAGAACCTAGATAAGAAAGTGGAATGTCTCTATAGTAAATGTCCAAATTTGGACTCTAAACTGGCACAAGTTTCAGAGGAGGCAAAATTGGCAGCTGAAATGGCAAAAAATGCCTCGACTGCAGTTACAGGAGTAATTGCAAAAAATATGATTGTCTGCATGAGGCTTGAACACTTTGAAAATGGAGCTTGATTGCCCAATTTTCAGTTATTATGAATACAAGAAGGAGCACAAAAAGATGACCTGCTGGCCCATGTAACTGACTTGTTGGAGCAATGTCTGGCTATTTCAATATTGGGTCACCTCCTCAAAGCTTGCCAAATAACATTGAGATGATGCTCAACTAACTTGAATCAGCCCAAGCCCATCTTAATTATTTCTGCAGGCAAACGTATCAAGTATCTGATCCTACATGAATCCCAGAAAAAGGGGCAGTTACAGTCTATTGATGGAGGTCAAATCTATCTTTTCTCTGATCTAAGTTATGTTATAAGAGACAGTGCAGTAAGAGTTTTGAGGCCATCCGGATGGGACCAACAGTATTGGAAGTTAATCATTCGCTACAGTTTCCTGCAAGGTTAAGGATTACTTAAGCAGGATGTACATATTCCTATACTGATCCATTGGAGGTAGGTAGGTAAGAGTTTGAAGACCATTAAAATTGACTTTGCTAAGAAAGCTAGGGAGGAGACTTCTAAGAAAGGTGAAGAAAATGAGTGACTGACTTTCAAAATGGTTGTTTTTTTGTTTTTGATCTATGAAAAATATTTGTCTAATTTCTGATGGTACCAAATATGTGCACTAAAAGCCCTTAGGTAGGTTGGTGAAGATGGGCCAGTGCTTTAAACTTCGATGCAGGAGTGTCAGAGCTTTTTCTTATTTATTTGTTTATCTAGTCACCCATTGCACTCAGATTGGTGTTTGAGGAGAACAAAGAGCATCAAGATGGCCGCTGTCTTTTAGAGCTGCGCAGACATCTTCTTTTCATGTATTGCTCGATAGTTCATGAGTGGAGACATTAGCAATTGTTGCCCATTGATATAGTAATGCTAGCTACTTGAGGCCACCTATCTGGCTCAGTCAAACTGGCAAGTAAAGTATATAGTCAAGATTTCAATTTTGTTTCCAATAAAATGGAAAAATCAACTGTTTACTTTCTCCAAACGCTGTTTCAAGTTCAGTATGAAAATATGTTATAAATTGGTTACAGACGTTACATTTGTAGCAGTTTCATATAAGTTTGCAAGTAGAATTGGATAAAATTTGTAAGCAATGTGTTTTGGACTATTGTTTGTTATGTTTTCAGGGAGGTAGCTCCTGTCTTGTAGCAACTCCTAATATACATGTATAAGGTATGACATTTTGATTACAGATTTAACACAGACTTACCATCACATAAGGTGATATGCATTGTGCAAAAGTCAAAACACAAACTTTGTGGACAGTTTTTGTGTTTTAGTCCATGGTCATTGCTGCAGTGGCTAATTTAGGAATCTTTTCAGAAATGTTTTTATATACTTATGTAGTAACAGGACCCCACATTGTAGTAACACAGGATGACAAATATCTGAGATCCTAAATATAAAATGTAGTTGCATTTTAATTATCCTTTACTTGGGACCAAGAAGGTTTAATGAACTGTTTGCATATTTGAAACTGAATAAAAAAAAAACAAAAAAAAAAAACAAATACAGTGGATGTGCTTCTGTAGATGATTGGTGGAGGTCTGAGCAAAGTGGTAAACTCAAAGGGCTGTGGGAGGCATTATGGGTAAACTTCAGGCAGCAGTTGAATTAAGCAGCAACAGCACAAGTACATGGCAATACTATTAACAACAGTCTTGGTAGTGAATACAGGGCAAAGAGCCAAGTTATCAGTTCAATTTCACAGAGGGAGGCAGCAGTTAATGAAATGTAATTAATGTGCACAACGCAATACATTGACATTACAGGCTGTGAACTGTCTCAGATTCAGCAAATCTCACACAGACACAGTTTAATCAGGTTTCCAGTAGACCTCTCACATCCCTTGGCAGATGTAGCAGCACAATGGATCCTGGGGCCAGCAGATAACAGACACAGGCAGATCTCTGTTTTATCCTCTGAAACAGTCAGATTCAATGGGCAGAAGGCTGACTTGTGCTCATGGAAAACAAAGAAAGACAAGTGCAACACAGGATAATTACCAGGGTGCTCAAAGTTGGGGAGGCACAACCCATAAAATGACACAGTTCAGATAAAGTTTTGCAGCACTCCAGGTCAGTAAACAAATGGCAGCAATCAGAGGATTCAGTGCAAGCAGGTTTATTGCTCCATTAGCTCTGCTCCCTCCTTTAAGTAGCAGAGCTGCAGGGACAATAAATCTGCTTGCATTAAATCCTCTGACTACTGCTATTTATTTACTGACCTGGAGTGCTGCAAAACCTTGTTTAAACTGACTCAGGCTTGTTGGACCCTGACTTTGGAGCTACAAATGGAGAGATATGAATGGGGACTGCTACTCACGCACTATATTCTGCCATTGCACTCATCCACAGGACTAAGCCACTACTGCCTATACATATTCACACACACACACACACACACACACACACACACACACACACACACACACAACACCAGTGGAGCTAAAAACGGCAAGATGAAAAAGGAATATCTTGTCCATAATTCACAAGATTTCATGTTATGTTATGAAGAGGAGATGTCACAGATGATATCTTGCTCTGCAGGATACATCACAATGCATACAGATCCAGTTAGAAAGCATTGTTCACAATGTTTCTGACATCACAATTGCCATGTGCATCACTGAAGCCAGCAGTTGAAATTCAAGAGAAGGAGTTAAATCATTATAGAAACAGCAGGTTTAAAAGCAATAACTAGTGAACCATTTTTTTATAAATCCAATATGCAGTGATCTGCCTCAAAATAGACAGTTTATCATCACTTGTGATACAACAGAACTTTCATAACTCACTCATGTCTCTGACATGCATGAGTTATTGTTCTGCCCTCTCACACATGAAGATAAATTGCTTATTTTGTGTCAGCCTATTGTATCTCCCCATATATATTTATTTATTTATATTAGCAACTGGGAAAGGCATGCTGAGCTGAGGCCTGTTTCCAAGGGAGACCTGGGGAAAGAGTTACAGGAGTAACAATATATCAATACAGTACTTTACATGAATCAGATAAAATGCAGACAGTTAGCAATGCATTCATAACTGGTACAAACAGGGAACAGGATAAAGTGAAACATATGTTGTACAAGTGCTGGTGCTTATTGAAAATTGGACTCGTCATCAAGCAGTGTAAAGTCAATTATAACAGGAGAAGGTAGGTAGAATAAGGAGTTCAGCTGATGCTTGATGGACCCTAGTGAGGCATAGAGAAAGTTTGCTAGTCCCTAGAGCAAAGGGAGCAAAGGACTGGAGAGACTGGAGAAAGTAGTGAGGTAACATATGATGTCAGGGAACTGAACCAGTGGTTAGAAATGAAGAGAATATTATGTAGCTAGTGATGTAAGGGTAGGATGAGGATAGAAAGAGTGGAGTAAAGGGAAAAGTGGTGTGCAACAGAATGAGAGTTAGTTGCAAAGTGACAAAAGGCATTGCAGAGGATGTCCAGTCTGGCTAGGGAGGTGGAGGGACAGTACCATACAGTACCATATACCACGTCAGTATAGCCAAATACTGGTAGAACCATTTTGGTGGTTAGTTCATGGTGGACCAGCAGGGATAAACATTCTTTATTGAGCCACAAAGCACCAAGCTGAGGGTGGAGTTTTGCATGGACAGCATCTATGTTGGTAGAAAAGTTAAGCTTATTGTCAAGCCACATGACAAGATACTTGAAGGTTGGGACCACATCAAGAGGGGAACCATCCAGCAGGGTAAAGACTAGTGAACTTGCAAGCCTGGTCAATTTTTGGCTGGTACCAAAGGTCATATACACCATTTTCTAGTGTTGACCATGAGATGGTTGCAATGGAACCACCACAGTACATTGCTGAAGTCTTGTTGTAGTAGGTTTTCCACTGAAGCAGTAGAAGGACCAAATGAAAAGATGACTCTGTCATCAGCATACATGTGTATATGAAAACTGACACAAGCAGAGGTGAGACCGTTCAAAACAATGGAGAACAGGATGCAGCCTAGTATTAAACTCTGTGGGACTCCAGCCTGAATCAGGAGTAGAAGCAATGACATAACACCAACTTGAACTGACTGCTGCTGGCCTGTAAGGCAGGAGTGGAACCAGTCAGTAGCAGGACAAGAGAGGCTAGTGTAGCTTAACTTAACCAAGAGAAGTGAATCGAAGACTGAGATAAAGGCTTTTTCTAGATCAATGAAAATGGCAGTTGTGATATGCCCTTGATTCATCTCAGAAGAATGGAGTCAGTGGCTCACAGCAAGGATGAAATGGTGGCATGAGGCTTACGGAAGCCAGAGGAATTTGGAGGAGATGAGGTAGTCAAGAAGTATAGAGTAAACTAACTTCTCTTGCAGTTTAGCAAGGGAGTGGAGGAGGGAAATAGAGCAGTAGTTTACAGAAGAGGAGCTCCCCCCTTGTAAACTGGAAGAACTTTAGCAATTTTCCAAGCCTGAGGAACAGAAGTGGTGGAAAATGAGAGATTAAACAGCTGAGTCAGTGGAAGAGCGATTGTGGAAGAGTAGATGTCGATAAGTTTGGGATGTAGCCCATCCGGGCTGGACTTGGACTGATTAAAGTAGGAGAGGTCAAGCAGCATTTCCTTTGTGGTGATGGGAGGAAGTGGAAACCTAACAAATCCAAAAAACAGTATTGGGGAGACAGAAGAGCACAAGTAGTTAAAAAAGTCATTAAAATGAGTAGCAGCAGAGGAAGGATCAGATTGTAATAAGTCATTAACCCTTACATATTCCTCATCATGTCACTGGAGACCACTGTAGTACATAATGGAGGGTGAAAGTGTTAACATAATTACTAGCACATTGAAAAAAATTGTTTAAAATTCATGTCCCTTTATATGCATGTAATATTATCAATAGCAAGAGATTACAGCACAAGCTGCATTTGTTTCTAATAGGTGAGTATGGAAAGGAACAGATTTTATCCATCACATGTAGTGGAGATCAATCATGGAGACACATACTAGTCAGAGATTTGACTAACTGCCTGTGGAAACTGAACCGTCTAGCCTCTAAGAGGCATCTTTCTCCCTTCTTTTGCACACATTCCATCTTAGGTGTAAGAAATCTGAGAGTCACTCAACTCAGATTTGTCATTTAGTCTACACATTAGGGAGATTTATAAATCTGTTTTCTAAAACCTCACAAATGTGGTCTTGATTGCTTGCATAAAACATCTGCAGAGGTTTTAATTCACATACTAATTTGGATATTACTAAGGCACTTGGGCCTTCCCCAAACTGTTAAATTAAGGCTGACTCTTATGGCAAATATGGCACTGTGATATACTGTACCATGCCATTTTTATTTATACAGTATGGTACTCTTCATGGGAACATTTCTAAGCACTTTTACAATCAATAATCCAGAGATTTACAGCATACTTAGCACCAAAAATCTGCTCCCATCACAACAGTGACACAGAAATGTATTGACAACTGGTGTGCTACAGCATATGGCTAATTTATAAATGTTGTTTGTAAAAGCATTATTGGTCTTGGCTCCTTACTTTGGTCAGCTTCATTGCCTCTCATACATTCACAAGATTCTAGTCATTTAGCACAAACAAATCTATCTACAATCAGTTGGGAAGTGAGCATTTTGTCACAGACAATCCTCTGTATAGAACAGACTTTCCAAACCTATTTAAGAATAGAAACATGGAAAAAGTGATTGACAGAAAAAGACCTGAATAGTCCATCCAGACTCTCCCATGAATCCCGACTTACACTATAGCCTCCATCCCCTTTTACCGACACCCCTTTCTTTGTCTCCATTTCCCATCTTTCCCATCTGATAACTCTGTTCTATGTGTCCCACTTCCTCTTGAATCTCATTAATTTATTTTCCTCACAACCTTGCCAGGAAGTTTTTTCCATCTATCTACCACCCTTTCCTAGCAGTAGCACTGCACTGTACTTCCTAACAACATGCTGTTTGTTCTAAAACTGTGTAGGTTATGAAGTCCCAATTGAAAGTATTTTGAATCATTAATCATTTAAAAGTAATTACATTTTGATGGTAAAGAAAGGATTTTCTACTTTGAACGGCCATTACCATGTATTTGTTATGGTGATTTGTTTGTAAATTACGTAGATATTTGTATACTGTACATTGTACGATGGGCACCATATCAGAAATCAGTTTTACTGTTTCTGTTGTTGGTTCTATACTTCTGCAGGAACCACGCAAATATGATAGACTATGGATCCTTTACCACTGAAACCTTGTGATGTTTGAGCAGCAGCTGTAACTTCACTTGCTGCCTCTGCTGCTGATTCCTGGGGTCAAGCAGGGCTCTGCCACACCACCTATGCACTCTCCACACATCAGAGCTCACTACTATAACAGGAGACCTCCATTCCGAGATTCCTTTTGCATGCCAAGCTGCTTCCTCCTGCTCTTAATCCACACCAATCAGAATTCAGGGGGTGGAACAACTTTGTCTCCTCTGCCGAAACCAATAAATCAGAAGCCAACTGCTTTGTCATTGACTGAGACCTGCTCTGTTATGCTGCCAACCGCCTAAGTGGTCTTCTGCACTGTGATCCAGAGCACTAATGGCTGTAGTACAAAGGGCAATAAAGAAGAGGAGTCTTCCTGAAGTCAGCTGTAGGTTAGCTGTTGGCCGGTCATGCAGCCCTCCTGAAGCCTTCCCCTGGACTTCTTTTATAACTGTAAGTTTTGTTATCCTTTTCCTGCACTAGCACTACTGAGCTCATGGGAGCTCTGTACTTACTACTATGACTGTTGGACAGCTACCATCTTAATTTGTTTGCTTGGCAAGTCTCCAAGTCATTTGTTCATCATGTAAATATCAGGTATCCTTGCTAAACCCTATCTGGGTATACCCTTATTTTTAGTCACCATACTTAATTTTTGCAATTCACAGTAATATTAATTTATTTTCACCAATGTATGCCTGTTAGCTAGTGGTATTCCATTTTTAGGGTAAGATCTTTTGTTTGTTTGGTGCTCTCAACTTCGGCTACCCCATTATTACAGTGTCTAATTGGCAATTTTCTTAATCAGCCCCGGTCCTGCTTGCTTTGTTTTACATAGCCTTGTTAGCCTGCTTTTTCTAATCAGTAACTGCCATTGTTGTCATGCTATTGTTGATAATTTCATCTCTGCTACCTGACAGCTATGCAGCTTGCCCTTTTCCACTGCCTTTTCCTTCTCCCTTTTCTACCCCAGCCCCAATCTCTTCCGTCCCCTCCTACATCTCTCCCCACTCTCCTCTCCCTCCACCGCTTGTCTCCAGCACTCCCCTTCTCCCTCCCTACTCACTGTGTTCTCCTCTCCGCCACCGCCCTGAACCTGGAGTTCCTCTACTGAGCTATCCTTTCCCTTTTCTGTTGTCCTCTCCCCTCCTTCTCCTCCTAGGTTTAGGGGACATAAGTCTCACTCTATCCTCCAGCTCCTTATTCTACTCCTACTCATATTTGGTGTTGTGGAAACTAACCCTGTTCCTTCTCCTCCTCCTCCTCCCCATGCCCCTTCTTCAGCTCTGTACAGAGTCATTGTCTCCTCCTTTCTTCTGCTTCCAATCCCCTACTTATGCCTTCAAGCATCCTACCTCCTTCCCCACTGCTCTGTTGTGCTGTACTAACTGCTTTAAAGCAGCAGTGCAATGAAAAATGTTTTTCCAAGAAAAAATAAGTTTTCAGGTACAATTAATACAAATATTAACCTAACTGTCAAATCTATTTTTCTAAGTACCTCCTGTGCTGCACACCATACTTTTTATGTTGGCACGCTTGCGCAGCCAACATCTTGGGACAGTGCAGCTTTGGAGGCATGACCGCTGTTGGGCAAATGCAGGGCATGCACCAGTAGGTGTGTCCCGCATTTTCCAATCAGCCTGTATGCCGGCTCCACACCATGCATACATAATGTGGTGAGCACATCTAAGAAAAGGGCCACTGCAATCTGAGCAAAGCTCGTCAGATGCAACGGTCCATTTCTTGCTGTGCTTGCCACCATTATGTACATGGCAGCACACTGGCCACTGAACTGCTGACTTTGAGGGTGCCCAATTCCACTGTCGGGTGCCCCTTCCCCCTGTGAATGTGCCGATGGGGGAGCCCACTCCCTGTCGGCATAAAGCATCCCATTTGGGATATGCAGAGGGAGGTGCCCAATCCCCTTGGCTCTTACCCCACCCCCTTCCTTGTGTGCTGATGGGGAGCCACTCCCCGTCAGCAGAGATAACCCCCGTGTTGTTTGCCGATGGGGTGCCCAATCCCCGTTGGCTAGAGCCCCCCATACAGTTAGGTGGCACACTGGGCCCACTCCAGCATGCAAAATCCCTAAAAAAAAAAAACTGTCTCGATATGTGTTTTTTGTTTGTTTTGAACCTGTAAAGGAAACTGTCCTCATGAGTCTCCGTGCCCCTTCCCCACCTGCACCCACCCACTGTGCATCCTGACCCCAAACTCCCTCACCCCATACTTACCTCCAGAGTCGGCGTGATGATCTTGGTGGACCGGGAACATGTCTGCACTCTTCAAAGCTGACCGTAAACTGAAGAAATGCCGGTAAGCTGTATAATGGAATAAATACAGTTTTTTCAACTTTGCTGCATATCTCAGGCATTTTTGCAAATTTTGGCCCCAAATTTTCAACATGGGGTTTTTGGGACCCCTTCTCATGAATTTTTGCACTGTCATGGCATTATTTGGTCCCAAAAGGTGATTTCACAGTCACTGCTCAGAATCACCTTTTGGGACCACATAATGAAATGACAGTGCCACTGTTCATGAGGGGGGCTCTCAAAAACCCTATATTGCAAATTTGGTGGGAAAAATCCAAAACAGGACTGTTTTACAAGCGTGCATAACAATTGTGCAATGCACACTCGTAAGTTAGCAAATTCACAATATTTTCATGCCAGATTCTCATCATTGGCATTTTACCACTCCTTCTTGTGAACCATACAGCTGTCATTTTTCACATTCTGGCCAAAATGTGTTTTCGCACTTCTGGTGCAGAATAGCGCGGTCATGGTGCAAAATCAGTGTTCAGGACACATTACAGAAATGACAGTGACACTGTTCATGAGCAGAGGTCCTAAAATGCCTGTGTTGAAAATTTGGTGACAATACTCCATAAAATGACTGTTTTATGAGCGTGCATAGCAACTGCACAATGCACGCTCGTAGGTTAGCACATTCGCAATATTTTCATACTACATACTCAACATTGCCATTTCACTACACCTTCTTGAGAACTGTACAGCTGTCATTTTTCACATCCTGGCCAAAATGTGTTTTTGCACTTCCAGCGCAGAATAGCTTGGTCGCTGTGCGAAATCAGGGTTCGGGACACATTACAAAAATGACAGTGACACTGTTCATGAGCAGAGGTCCTAAAATGCGAGTGTTGAAAATTTGGTGACAATACTCCATAAAGTGACTGTGTTACGACTGTGCATTGCACAATTTGGACACACGCTTGTTCGCAAACTTCTAATATTTTCACTCCAGATTTTCAACAGTGCCATTGTTCTGCACCTCCTAGTGAACAGTACAGCTGTCATTTTTCACATCCTGACCAAAATCTGTTTTCACAGTTCTGTTGCAGAATAGCATGGTCACTGTGGAAAGCCCGTGTTTGAGACACATGATGAAAATGACAGTGACACTGTTCATTAGCAGATGCCCTAAAATGTCTATGTTGAAAATTTTGGAACAAAAGTCAATAAAATGAGTGTTTTATGAGTGTGCGTTGCAGTTTGCATGCATGCTCATGACTATGTGAATCTGTAATAGTTTCACTCCAGCTGTTCATCATTGGCATTTTTCCATACCTCCTTATGAACACTACAGCTGCCTGAAATGTGTTTCCACACATCCAGCACAGAATTGCACGGCCGCTGTGTGAAATCAGTTTTTGGAACAGTTTGAGGAAATGACTGTGACACTGTTCATGAGCAGAGGTCCTAAAATTCCTATGTTGAAAATTTGGTGCCGAAACTCCATACAATAACTGTGTTGCAAACGTGCATTGCACAGTTTCCATGCACCCTTGTAACTTCGTCAATCTGCAATATTTTCATGTCACATTTTCACCACTGGCATTTGTGCACATCTCCTTATCAACAGTCCAGCTGCCATTTTTCACAGCCTGCCCAAAACGTGTTTCCGCAGCTGTGGCGCACAATGACATGCTCACTGTGCCAAATCACCTTTTCAGACACATTCACAAAATCACAGCACTATGCGTCTCTAGCTCCAACACTCCCACTGCCAATGGCAGTGCGACAACATTCAGCATTGACAAATTCTTGTTTATTTTTTGTTTTCTTGATTCTATCTTTACCAGATTTACAGTAGTATCTCTAAGCGAAATGTGGTGGCCATCTTTTTTTCTTGAGAAAAAACTGAATGGAAGCATTTATAAAATATTAGAATTTTGGCAGACCTAGAATATTTTATAACCAAATAAAACTGGAAGGTGCCTAAAATCTTTTATAGTCAAAAAAGGTAGGGTCACATTTTTGGCCCAGTTTTGTTGCACTGCTGGTTTAAGTTTTCTGTTATTAAGACCTTGGGATCCCTCTTCTTTGTTACTTTTTCTAACACTACATCTCCCACCTTGCATTCTGGCTCAAGGTTTCTGACCCCTGTGTACATAATGTTGCATTTTTCTAATTGAATTTTAGTTGCCAGCCCCATTATCATTGATTTAGTCTCTGCAGATCTTCCCTCAATGTCCCAAATCCCTCATCACTGTTCACTGTACTGCAGAGTTTTGAGTCACAAATAAAGATATTGAAAAGTACTGGTCCAAAGACCTGATCGCTGGATCACCCAAAATACAGAACACTCAAGGAGACCAGACATTCAAATAGGTTACATGAACACTTTATTTGTCCTAGTAGCAACAAAAAGACACACAGCACGCACCAATACTTCAGATGAGATACACCAGCACTTCAACAAGGGGTCTTCATTAGGAGAAGAACCCTTGTTGAAGCACAAAGCATCTAGCCTGAAGTCCTGGTGTGTGCTGTGTATCTTTTTGTTGCCATAGGGGCAAATACGTGGTTTATGCAGCAACTTTGAATGTCTGGTCTCTTTGAGAGAGCTGGATTTCCAGCTTTTCCTGTCTGTTGCTAAGGGGTACAGCACTTCCCTCCTAATTGCACCGCAAACTGCTTGGCACAGAGCATGGTCTCTCCCTTGTTTGGCTTCACTGAAGAACCCCACTGGTGACTTAGTTTACCTCTGAGAACTTCTCATTTATGACTACTCTTTCCCACCCAGCCAGTTCCTGACCCAACTTGTAAGCTTGTCCCCCAGGTCCTGTAATATTTTAACTGTTCTCCCATTCTCTTTAATGAAACTGCTGGATTGCAAATGTTTGGAAAAGACATAAAAAAATAAAATATTGTCTTCTACCTGGCATGCCATTCATTGAACAATAAGTTCTGTTTTCTAGTAAAACAGTAAACAAAGAAAGAATGCCATTGTCATTTGGCTTTGTCATTGCTTTAGCCAAGCCCTCTAGGCACATAAACCATTCCTTTAGCATATGGATAGATTTATGAACAAATATATGTTGCTATGCAAAGCATTCTGACTGGTTTCAGTTTCCCCTTCACTTGAGGTCTTTAAAATGAAGAAATATTGTTATTTTATGTGAGGCACATTTCCAAATACTGATACAACACTTTTTGGGTGGCACAATAATAAATTACTGTTAATTAATTTAAATGTCAGAACCTGATAGTCTCATGGAAGGAGATATGGCTCTGAAACAATAGACCAGCTGGTGTTTATATGCTCTCTAACATTGCTGGATGCTGGCGCATGCATATCACATGCAGCTGCAGAATAGGCTAAGTTATTAATCAGAGCTGAAAAGTCATCACCAAGAGCAATCACAGGTGGGCAGCAGACTGTGAGCCTGGTTTATTAGAATGCTGCTGCTGATGATGATACTGATAATAATAATAATATTAATAATTATAATAGCACCGGCAACAACAACAACAATCATTCAAGGCTATGAATTATTAATATGTAGCAGTAAGTGTTTTTTTTTAACCAAAGTTGTTTTCTACAAGCTTAATGCTACACTTAAAATGAGTTTGTCACTTTTGGGAAACTTTGAAAAACATAATATTAATGCACAATTTGTCTGAATATACAAATGCAGAGTTGAAGGAGGCTTTGCCGCAATAAGACCATCCCCAAGTCAATCAGTGGTACTTTCCAACTACATTTTCCTCCCTCATATGTCCATCAATGCTGCTTTTGAACATGTGTATGTTTCAGGCATTAACAACATTACTTTTTATTAGTGTTTTTACAATTCAGTTTATAGTTGATTGAGTTTCTGTATTTCTATTCTTTTTTTATCATTCTTTTATATGGAAATGTGCTCATTGTCCCCTATTGTTGTTCAGCTGCAGTGCAGTCCTTTGCTGAACTCTTAATCCTGTTTGTGAAATCTTAATCTGCAGTAGCAAACTGTGATGTCACATAGAGAGGATTATGACATCAGGAAGGATTAAGAAATGGAAGCAGATGACCACCAGGGGAAAAGAATCCAGTTTCATTACAACTGAACCTAATAATGAACAAATAATGAAAGAGAAATGTAGACTCTCTATAAAATATAAACTGAAATGTGTCTAAACATTATGTTTCTCAAAATGTTCCCCAAAGTGATCCACTCACCTTAACGTTCTTGTTGGTAACCTCTCAACCCCAAGTCCTTACCTGTGCCAGTGGTTCCCCTACCACTTGCACCTTATGGTGAGGTTATCAGGGATCCAGAATCTGATATGGAGTCAGGTGGGAGCGTGGTATCTGAGTACCTGGTGCCATCACACTGACAGCTACTATCCCCCACCTTTTCTTAGTCCATTGACCCCTATATTCATGGTGACATGCATGGCCAGAAACCAGTCTTTTGTGCACACAACATGGCACCAATAAAGGAGCAAGCTCACTGGCCCACCACAGGTATTGCTGCATCAATTTAGCATTTATTTTGTATTCATTAATTGTTTTGTTTATTAGATGAGCTATCTGGAATAGTGTCACTTTTAAAGTAGTGTCTCAAGGAGTTAAGGTACAGTAACAATATTAAGACACAGAGGATAATAAAACAAAGCACAGGACAGATGAGATATTGTATTTAGAGCACGCCCTCCCAGGCCTGTCCATGCGGCCACTGGCCTCTGCCCAACCAGCTGCCCATTCAGCAGCATCCAGGGTCTTCTTCCATATTTTGGTCACCGTACAGAATGGCATGAACTGTTACTGTTGGGCTGTCAGGTGGCCTCTGAAGCAATTTGTTTTTTTCTGCGTGAAACCAAGTGCACTAAACATGTGATATACTGACTTTATTACACATTATAAAAAATACATATACTTGCTTCATATTAAATACATAATATTAAATTAACATCAAAATATTGGCACACAGACATTGGTAGAAGAAACTATGATTTAAGGCAAGTGTTGAAGCAGATTTAAGTTACACCAGAAACATTTTCCAAAGATTAGGAGCAATGTTGCTAATATAAATTATCTTTGCATCATTCTACTTGTGGCCAAGAATTATGTGAGAGTAATAGATCACTAGTTCTATGAACTCAAATGACAGGTAATGAGTGTAAGGTAATACATAAGCCCTTAAGCAATTGTTAATGTAACAAATTAAATATAAAAACATTATAATAACTGGTGAGCAATTTCTTCCATAGGCTGACCAAGTTATAATTTCCCATTATAACCCATGGGTTATAATGGGGAGCATGTGCTGAGTCACTCAAGAATAGCCACTCCCTGATTGGCTGTTCCTCTTGTCCTGGGCGATCTTTCACAGTTTTCAAAACATGGTGATTCCTTATCCGCATAGCAAGAAGCTGTCTGATCAAGAATCATCGTTGCTTCTTCTTTTAAAAAAAAAAAATTAAATAACGAAAGTTCTAAGTATAAAAAAAATATCTGGTTGATCCTTCCAAAGCTGCAACTGCCACCAACAACCTCTCTGAACTTGCTCACTAAGGTAGGCATCATCGCAATTATGATCACCAACTAAATTCACAACTCTCAAAAATGTGAAACCAAAAATAAAAAAAAAAAAAGCAAAGAAACAAAAAGCAAAAAGACTGTCTCAGAAACTGTGTGTGTGTGAGTGTGTGTGTGTGTGTGTGTGCACGTGCACCTGCCTGCATGACTAAGACACAGCACAAGTAGTCAGTGTGGTAAGAAATTGTAGACCAGCAATTATAAAAAATAAAAGATGGGGAAGTCTGCCTAAAACTCAGATTTAATGGTTGCCCTCAGTGTGGGATGCTTTAATAAACCCCTCTGGCTTCACCCTCAGGGTTTATGTAGTATCCCACACCTTGAGCAACCATTAATTTCACATTAAGCACACTTCCCCATCCATTATTGTATATGTAAAGGTGTAAGGTACACCTAGAAGAAGGAGACAGCCAATTCATATTGGAATACAATGCACAATAATGCCTTAGTCATTAAGAAAGAAAAATAAAACTTTAAATATTATTTTATAGGAGACATCACACTTGAGAACATCAATGAGTGATGCATTATAATAGACTTAAAGAGTTGCAGGATAGTTTAGCCAATAAAATACGACAAGCTGTAGCCAACCTGGCTTGCACAATCAGGTTATTCATAACCCTATAACTAACCCCAGTTTACATTTTGCAGCCTTTCATGCATCACAGTGTACAGTAAACTGAGAAATCAAAGGAGTGGTCTAGAATAAACCTGATGCATTTAAGTCAGATAATCTGTTCAAGGTACCTGCTCTGTTCACACCTTATCAGCAGTTCACCATCAGAAGAACTTCATTTTGGCAATTCTTTTTGGCGTTAAAGACTTTTCTACTCTCAACCAATTGTGAATATGGTCAGTGTGTTCAAAGATAAATCACAATTAAGAGTGAGTATGCTATTTGAGTGGTTAGAAATAATCAAGTTATCTGTGTGCAAAATAATTTAACAAGTTGAAGTAGTGCAGTAAACTGTTGATAAAAATGGTGACAAGCAGGGGTCCCACAATGGATGCCTAAGTGACCACTCTAGATAAATTGGCATAAAATATCCAATTCTGATCTGCTGCATCAAGTACGTAACTCCTGAATCACCCTAGAAGCATTTCTAAGACTCCTGGAGTACCTACTTAACACTATATTATGGTCAACCAAATGGAAGTCCTTGGTCCAATCCATAAAGACAGCCCGATTCAGCATTACTTTATTCTTTGCCAAGTAAACATGTTTGGTGAACCTGATCAAGTCCACCCTGGCCCTGTGCCACGTTCTAAAACCATGCTGGTCAGGCATTATCAGATCTTATACAAGGGCTTTAAAAATAGTATGAACATGATTGGACAACAGCAGTCACATGGCAATGCAGTGATATTCCTCCCTGCATGGCTGGCTCTACTTTTACAATTACATCACACCTGCAGCCCCAAGACATCACCAGGGTATCATTCAACACTTCCCTGTCAAAGACAAACTGCAAGAAATCTTGGCAGCTGACCAACCAGAACACTGACAGATACCCTGACCTACTCAATTTCTGAAGTACATTTTGAAATACTCATCAGATGTTGAAAGGATGTTTCAGCAGGAACAGAAAGCCAGAGAACCACCTCCAAAGAAAGAAAAAAACTGAAAGTTCAAAATAGTGAGTAGACACCTCAGGTTAACAGATCAAGTGAATGAAATAGAAGAAAATGTTCATGAAGTTAATTTAAAAAAGCACAGTGTGGGATATGAAAATATTTTTTGACTGATACAGGAAAGAAACCTGGAAATTGACTTGAAAATAAATAGTGAAGATGACCTGTCAGAAGTTTTACATCAGTTTTATGCCTTGGTCAGAAATGTCATGGGGGAAGAGTACACAGTGTCAAGTTTCATTTGCCTCAGAGCAGGCATAACAGACACTTGAACAGTCTTACAGTAAGTAGAAATTTTAGTAGTGTAACAGGGACTGCCTTTAAACTGGCTAATAATGTTTTCAACAGTATTGTTAAAAAGTACAGAATAGCTGGTAAAGACAGGGCCACACATTACCCACGAATCACTGGCCTCAATTTACAGCTGCTCCGCACCTCACCCAGTCTGTCACTAGATACACCAACAGGACTGGTTCATACAGTGTGCGTTGATCTACAATTACATTTGTCCTGAAGAGGGCAGGATAGGTTATGGCAACTCAAGAAAGAATATTTCACTATCCAAAACGATAAAAATGGAGCTGAATATGTGTCTCTTCCTCCCCACACACATGCACTCCGGTGCACAGCTTGGCAGCCTCACAAGTTTGTCTCTATCTTTGGTTAATTTGTTCTCTCCCCTGACCAGTTGCAGCATGATGGTGGAGTCAGAACTGGGGACAGGGAGAGAAAGAAAGGGTGCAATGGCTGCAGCTATGGTCACCTTCAACCCTCTGCCCAATCACCTGATGCCACTTCACTGACAATTAAGCAACTGGTGATACAGGCAGAGAAAGCACCAACAACAAGGCACAGCAGCAACTACCAGAAGGATGGGGCTAGCATCATAAGCTGCAGAAACAATTCAGACCACCAGAAAGTCACACAGACCAAGCCCACCTTCTGCCACCACTGCACAAGCTTCATGTGGGGGTTTGGGGGCTACCACTGTGAAGGTAAAGTCTCATCTTGTGCGTCGGCACTGGGGGCAGGGAACAGGGAATGTAGGGTCACCTCTCACATTACATAGAAACATAGAATTTGACGGCAGATAAGGACCACTTGGCCCACCCAGTCTGCCCATTTCCCTACCTGATGGATAAGTTGCAGATCCTAGTTAACCAGCAGCCTACTTCTTCCTACCCCCATCCCCTAGAATTGTCTTATGACTGTCCCATGCATGCTTGAATTCCACCACTGTTTTTGACTCCACAACCTCCTCTGGAAGGCCGTTCCATACATCCACAACCCTCTCTGTGAAAAAATACTTCCTTAAATTGCCTCTGAGCCACCCCCCCTTCTATCTTCAAATTGTGCCCCCTTGTTCTTGCACACCTATTTATTTCATTTTACATTTTGTCTTCACAGTGAAATGTCATCACATCATTGCTCTCCATGAGATCATTGCATTTCCTCCATGTCTGCCCCCGGTAGTTCTTTTGCTTCCTCAGCAGTTCTTCTGCCTGACAACCTTCACATTCTGTTATCTATTTCTCTTCCTCCACCCATCTGATTGTGCTCCTCACTGTTTCTCTAACTCCTCTTCTATTTCTCTTTCTTCACCCTTCCCTCCCCTCCCTCCTCCCTTCCTGATTGCACTATGGTCAGCTCTTTTCTGAGCTCCCTTGTGCTCTTTCTCTGAACCCCCCCTACCCAATCACCTCTCTGGCTGAGTCTTTCTCTCTTTCTGCTGAGGAAACTTCCCCATCACTAACCCGCTCATGGGTCCTGTCCCCATCTCTCCCCACCCCTCCAACAGCGCAGGGATAGAAGCAGCTGGGGAAGGCAGCAGGGAGTAGCAGCGGCAGAATACCCTGAACTGGGAACTGTGGCAGTCCTTTGTACACTTTCTGAAACACTTGGCATTGCTGAAACAGAACCTGAAGGAGACTGTCTGGTTCAAGGAGACAGCAACAGCTGTCTTGTGTGTGTGCCTGTGCCCTAGGAATCATCAGAGCAACAAAGGTAGTTGTAGGCTAGCTTAGCTAGCAGCAGCAAGCTGCAGCAAGTTTACAAGCCAATTTGGAAATGACAACTGAGCAGAGCATTCAGAGTGGCTGCTTTGAATTTTGCACCATTCACCTGCCTTCAAGTGCTTGACTACTTTCAAGTCCTAGCTGTCTGGTGGGTCATTATGAGCACTGACCCACCAGGCTCTTCATCATTGTTCACTCCCCAGCCATGTGCATGCCGATAGTAGAATGGCAGGATGAGGTCCAGCCCAGGTCAGGTCTGATAATGATGGTTTGAGTGGAAGAGCAAGTGACTCACTTATACTCTGAGAGGAAGGATCCATGATCAAGATCTGGTCAAGGCAGTAAAGATTCATTAGACTACATAAATGGCCATCTGATGGTCTGATAGAGGGATAGAGACAGTGGCAGTTGTAAGTGAAATCTTAATGAAAGCTATTGCAGTAGGCCGTTTCTCACGATCAAGAGAGACACAGAGAAAGAAAGAATTTCTGCCCCCATTCAGATTCTCATCATGTTTACTGTAAAGACTCGACCCATGGCAGCAGCAGAAGAGAAAAAATATCAGACAGGTGAGCCAACAAATTCAATGTGGGCGAGTACATGTCAGCCCAGTGCATTGGCCGCGGTGGTGATGGGGTGTGGGAGGTTTCGTGCACTGAAGCGGGAGACTGCCGCCAAAAGCGCAATTTCCAGACAGGCGATTGCAGACAGAGTGATTTTCTTGCTGTCTGTGATCGCCAGTGATGTACCCTAGTAGAACTCTGTATTTCCACCATAGGCCAGCTATTATCAGGACTGGCAGAAGTTCATCATTTAAAAGAAAAAAGAAAAAAATACTACTGCGGGGTCTGAGGTCAGATTTGTCTATTTGCAGCTTGGGGAGGGTGGGTGCTTGGTTAGTCCGACCGGTCAGAGATTCCGAAGTACTGCAGCACTTGCACTGTAGTTAGGGACAGAGGCTACACAAAAAAAGTGAAAGTCTTGACTGACTCCTGTTGAGAAGAGGCCGTGCTTACTTTACTTATTACTTAACTGTACTGTCTACTACTTGTACTTTGATGCTCCGGTGCACTGCAGTAGATGAGGGAGTGGGGAGTTGGCAGTAAACCTGGTGCCATTGTGGGTGATTGTACAGTCAGCCAGGGGCTAAAGGCAGCATGGTGTTATCCCCAAAAAAGCAATGGTCCCTGTCTGAACGAGCAGGCCATTTTTAAGGACTAGCCTTGTTTAAAGTAAAGGCACTGCAGTTAGGTGGGAGTTGCTGGCATAAAGGTCATTATTTTTGTGTGATTGCATTGCAAAGTAAGCCACATAAAGAAACTGTGTTAGGCACTGACTGCAGCTAAAATAATACATAAGAGACTGTCTATAATATATCTGCAGATTCTGCACTAACTACCCAGCCTAACTAAAGTGAAAAGTGTAATTAATTAATTGCTCAAATAAATAAGCCTAACAATAAACTGAGTGTGTGGCAGAGGTATTGTGTGGATACTAAGGAGTGAACTAAAGAGAGGTGACCCTGCCTCTACTGTCCTGTCCTGTGGCCTGCTGTCTTGGGAAAGACACTACACATATAAAAAAAGAGAAAGTTATTTAAATAAAATAAGAGGAGCCTATCACTGTGTGTTCTGACTGATGGGTTGTGATTTGATTTACCTAACTGTGTGTGTTGCACCCTGGCCTGTACTGCGGATTTCTCTGTCCTCTTGTCTAGATCTAGTCTCGCCTTTCCTGACACTGGTTCTGTGTGTTCTATAACAGAAATTAAACATTTTCAGACTGTCAGTGTTAACATATTAGTATTTAACACCCCCACCCCAAAAACAAAACACATACACTTTGTTCTTTACTTTTATTGATTTTTCTTTAAAATATGCCCCTTTTTAACTGGACTACCAGCTTCAACACAAGGACTACTACTTTCAGACAAGCCACTTGTCCTGGACTACTAGAGAATTTTAAAATTTGTCGATCCCTGGTGTCTTTGGTCCTTTTCATACTCCTGTCACTTTCCAGCCTGTCATCCTGCAATTTACAGTATCAGGCAATGTGTATCCCTTGCTATAGATCCCTTTTCTAGTTTCTCAGTCTCACCACCTGTGATATAACAGTCCCCCTTTCAGTCCTTTTCATGCCTTCACTGACCTATCTTTTGCTTCACCACAATACAGTCCATATCATAAACATAGAAACATAGAAAAATAGAATTTGATGGCAGATAAGGACCGCTTGGCCCACCTAGACTGCCCATTTCCCTACCTAATTGATAAGCTGCAGATCCTAGTTAACCAACAGCCTACTTCCTCCTGTCTCCCACTAGAATTGCCTTATGTCTGTCCCATGCATTCTTGAATTCCCCCACTGTTTCTGACTCTATGACCTCCTCAGGAGGGCTGTTCCATGCATCTACAACCCTCTCTGTGAAGAAATACTTCCTCACATTACCTCTGCGCCATTCCCCCTCTATCTTCAAATTGTGCCCCCTTGTTCTTGCACATCTCTTTTTCTTGAAAGATGCTACCCTCTTGGACTTTGTTGATTCCCTTGAGGTATTTGGAAGTTTCTATCATGTCCCCCCTCTCCCTCCTTTCCTTGAGGCTATACATCTTAAGCTCCTTTAGTCTTTCTTCATATGTCTTCTGGTGCAGACCCTGCACCATTTTGGTTGCCCTCATCTGGACAGCCTCCACCATGCCTATGTCTTTGCGAAGATGGGGGTCTCCAGAACTGTACTCAATAATCCATATGTGGTCTTACCAACTGTCTGTACAGAGGGCCAACAACTTCCTGATTTCTACTGGTGATGCCTCTCCTTATGCATCACAGTATCCCCCCATCCTTTCTTACTGCCTTCTCACATTGCTGGCCCACCTTTAGGTCATCTGATATGACTACCCCCCGGTCCCTTTTCATTTTTCTTGTTGTCAGTATCTCACCCCCATTGTTTACTCTTGCCATGGGTTTTTGTTTCCCAGGTGCATTACTTTGCACTTCTTTGCGTTGGATCTAAGCTGCCATAAATTTGACCATTCTTCCAACCTTGCCAAGTCCCTTTTCATTCTTTCCACCCCACCTTGCGTATCAACCCTATTGCAGATCGTTGTGTCATCTGCAAAGACATACCTTCCCCTCCAGTCCCTCCGCAATGTCACTTATAAAGACATTAAAAAGGACAGGCCACAGTACTGAACACTGCGGTACCCCACTAATAACCCTCCTTTCTTCACTGTGGACTCCATTTACTATTACCCACTGTGTCCTGTTGTCCAGCCAGTGTTGACCCAGGCTACCACTCTGGGACCCACTCCCAGGCTGGCTAATTTGTTTACTAATCTTTTGTGCAGGACTGTGTCAAATGCCTTGCTAAAGCCTAGGTAGGCCATGTCCACAGCCCCTCCCTGGTCTACTACTTTGGTCACCCAGTCAAAGAACTCAATTAGATTTGTTTGACATGACCTTCCTGCTGTGAATCCATGCTGCCTTGGGTCCTGTGCCCCACTGGCCTCTAGGTACTTAACAAATCTTTCCTTCAGAAGTGATTTCATCATTTTTCCTACTACTGAGGTCAAACTGACAGGTCTGTTGTTTCCTGCCTCTGTCTTGCTCCTACTTTTGTGAAGGGGAATCACATCTGCCCTTCTCAAGGCCTCAAGTACCACACCATTCTCCCATGATTTATTAAAAAGGGTAGTCAGTGGTGTTACTAGTTCTTCCCTTAGTTCTTTTAGCATTCTGGGGTGAATTATGTCAGGCCCCATTGCTTTATCTACCTTCAGTTTTAAGAGTTCTTTCAGAACCCTTTCTTCTGTGAAAGGACTAATATCAAGCCCCCTATCCAGAGTGCTTCTATTGACTGGATTAGGTCTTCCCCCTGCTTTTCCATTAGGAATACTGAGCAGAAATATTCATTCAGTATCCCTGCTTTTTCACTGTTGATCTCTGCCCAACCACCTTCCTCTTAATTCAGCTTCAGTATCCCTGCCTTCATCTTTCTTTGCTCCCTAATGTACCTATAAAAGGTTTTATCCCCCTTCTTAACTGAGTTGGCTATCGTTTCCTCAGTTTGGGCCTTTGCTATTCTGACTGCCTTCCCCACTTCCTTCTGCTTTAACTGGTACAGTTCTCTGTCCTGCTCCTTCTGTGTGTCCTTATACTTCCTGAATGCTATATTTTTCTCCCTTACCTTCCCCGCCACTTCTTTTGAGAACCATAGTGGTTTTTTCTTTCATTTTGATTTGTTTATTTGCTTCACATAAAGGCTTGTTGCCTCTGCGATGGCGGTTTTGATGTTTCCCCATTGTTGCGCCACCCCACCTTATTGACTCTTTGCTAGTGCTTTTCTGAGGCGCTCTCCCATTTTGACAAAATCAGCCCTCCTGAAGTCCAGTACCTTCACTTTTGTGTGGCTTGACTCTACAGCTAAGTTTATTGTGAACCACACTGTTTGGTGGTCGCTTGTTCCCAGATGGATACCCACTTCAAGATCAGAGATCCTCTCTCCTTCCCCATTTGAGAGTACCAGGTCTAAGATTGCTCCCTGCTGAGTGGGTTCCAAAACTAGCTGTCTGAGGCATGCCCCCTGTAGTGCACCAAGAATGACCTTGCTCTTGGATGTGGCTGCAGCAATGGTGCTCCAGTTAACATCTGGCATATTCAGGTCCCCCATCAGCAATATCTCACCTTTCTCTGCCATCCCAAGGATGCCTTCTATCATTTCCTTGTCCATTTCCTCCCCCTGAGATGGGGGTCTGTATACAACCCCTGTGCAGATTGTGGAGCAATTTCCAGTCTCCAGGGTGACCCACAGTGCCTCCTCTCCTCCTTGTTTACCCTTTAGTTCTGTTGCTTTGATCCCTTCCCTTACATAGAGAGCTACTCCTCCTCCTCTTCTTCCCTCCCTGTCCCTCCTGTAGACTGTGTACCCTGGTATGTTGACATCCCAGCCATGGTTCTCTGTATGCCATGCATTGATGTCCTCAGCCTTAACACCATGCTTCTCTTCTCCATCATATCTTCTCAGTATCTGTCCCATTTGTGCACAGCTGCTCATCCTGTCAGTGACCCTCTTTAACAGCTCCATGTAACCAACTGAATGAAGGAAGTCAATATTCGTATTGCTTGTCATTGCGGGACTTTGTTTGGATGTAACATAAAATGTTTAGCACTTGTGTAAATAAGACTTGGGTAATAATGCAAATGAGTAAAAATAAAAGTGGTCTCTTCCTACAAATGTAATTTATTTCAGTGGCTCTGATGGGATTTGAATCTACATCTCCAGGTTCCCAGACCTAGATGCACAGTTCACTGAAAATGCAGACCAGTCCTTGGGGGTATTGGCACTGGCACACTAAATTACCTATTTTTTGAAACCCCATGATGTCAAGTCAAGTCATTCTTTGTTTGTAAAAAGGATCTTTTCAAATACCAAAGCACCTGTACAACCAACAATTATAAAAACAATCTCAAGTAGTTAAAATCCCAGGCCATAAAATAATTAAAACAGTTTAAGTAGCATCATGGAATGCCCACTCAAACAAATGGATCTTCAACTCCAACTTGAAAGTCTCAGTGGACAGGCAGCCTCTCACCCGACGAGGTAGAGAATTCCACAAGGCCAGGGCCACAAAAAGAAAGGCTCTAGCCCCTGAATTTTTCAGACAGACTCTGGGAACCTCCAGCAATCCTTCATCAGTGGAATGGAGTGGGCAGGAGAGGCAGTAGGGACAACATAGGTCTTGCAAATAACATGGTCCCTGTTCCTTTTGGGCTTTATAGGTCAGCAAAGTGACCTTGAAGGTGATCCTCCACCATACCAGCAGCCAGTGCAGTTCGTGGAGCACAGGTGTGATATCGCTAGATCTTGACAAGCCAGTCAACAACCTGGCTGCCACATTCTGCACCAGCTGCAGGCGATGGACATTCACCCCTGGAAGTTCTAGGTATAGAGCATTGCAATAGTCAAGGTGGATAGTCACAAAGGCATGGACCAACGTTGGAAGAATCTCCTGTGGAACAAGGTACTTTATCCAGGCGATGTTCCTCAGATGGTAAAATGAGGTCTTGACGATGGCTGACACCTGAGATTTAAGTGTCAGTTTGCCATCAAGTGCAACACCCAGATTCTGCACCCATTCTGAGGTCCTCAACTGGATGCCCCCCCCCCAGAATAAGTCTGGATGGCTGACTATGAGGTAATCCCTCTGCCTGATGACCTGGGTCCACCACCAACACTTCAGTCTTATCCGGGTTCAATCTCAACCAGCTGGCACACATGCAGTCCTGAATTTCAGCAAGGCAGTTGTTAAAGACTAAGACAGCATCACCCCATTCAGGTACAAAGGACATGTACAGCTGAGTATCATCTGCATAGCAGTGAAAACTCAGCCCATACTTCCTTATAATGTCTCCCAATGGCAGTATATATACCATGAACAACAGAGCCCTGCGGCACCCCACATGACAAAGGGTGAGGGGCACAGGAAAAAATTCCTGACACCTGTCTCTGAGATCTGCCCATGAGAAAAGAATGAAAGCATCTGAGAACTGCACCCAATAGTCCACAGATCAGCCACAGATGCTCCAGTAATAACACATGGTCCATGGTGTCAAATGCTGAGGAGAGATCAAGAGAACCAAGATCGAACAGCTCTTCTGATCTCTCGCCATCAGGAGATCATTTAGTACTCAAACAAGGGATGTCTTGGTACTGTGCCTCTTCCTGAAACCAGACTGGAGTGGATTATAGACCTTTTGGGTGGTAAGATAGTACTCCAGCTGCAGCAAGACTACCTTCTCAATAACCTTACCCACAAAGGGTATGTTAGGGATTATTTATTGATAATCATGGATACAATGCAGCAGGAGTGCAAGCTAAACAGGGGAAACTGTTTAATTCATAATGGTGCCACTTAGACCAGGTGGTACTTTGGTTACCTTATGAAGGCACCAAGGAAAATTTAGTAGGTACAGATTGGTAACCCCACTTTATTTTTCACTTACAAAACAATGTATTTTCCCTCTCTCTTACTTCCATTTCTACTCTGAGCAGTTAACTTTTTCTAATCTTTTTAAAAAAAATTCTATTTAACCTTTGTACAGTTGCTATATAGTACTGTTGAATGGTGAGGGTCTTACAGCACCTCTGTTAATCCATGGGATCAGGTACAGTGTTGGTGTACACATATTTATTGCACATAAAAGGTGTGCAGGCTCCCCCCACTGTGATGGATTTAGTGCTGTTGAAAGGTGAGGGACTGACACTACTCAAGCCTTAAAGCCTTTGTTAATCCACAGGAATAGGTAGTCTGGGAAAGGGAGAGTGCAGGGTTTCCACGCTGTCTATATTTAGTGCTGGTGAAAGGGGAGTGACAGACAGCACCAGAAAGTGAGCCCTCTGTTTATCCACAAGAATAGGTAAAGTGTGGGGCTGGTAAACTGCAAAAGACTGACACCACTGGAAACTGAAGCCCTCTGTTAATCCACAGGTGCAGGTACAATATAGGCCAGGGACAGTGCAGGGTTTTCACACTGTTATGGATTTAGTGCTGGTGAAAGGTGAAAGACTGATAGCACTGAAGGCTGAAGCCCTCTCTTTATCCACATGGACAGGTAAAGTGTGGAGGAGGGAACAGTGCAGGGTTCTCACACTGATGGATTTAGTGTTGGTGAAAGGTGAGGGAGAGAGACAGTACTGGAGAGTGTTGTACTGTCTTCATGTTCACTGTCTTTGTTGGCAGTCTGTTCCAGACATTTACCACCCTCCGGGATAAAAAGTGCATCTTAATGTTACCTTCACATTTGCAATCTGTGACCATCAGAGCATGTCCTTGTGTCTTGCTGGAGGACATATCCATATGTTCAGTCCTGGGTATGCAGAACACTGAGATCATGTTCCCTCTCAGCCTCCTGTTCTACAGGGTGAACCATGTTAGAAACTATGACAAAACAAACATTTTTATATTTTCTGCAAAGCAGTCACAGGCTTTTATTCTTCTTATAAATTTTCTGACACTTTCCTTTCTACCAGCAGTGAACTGCTTACCTTGCCCCATGAATTGTACTGTGTCACTCTGACACTTTGTACATGGAAGTCTCCAGGCCAGGGCCAGACAAGGCACATGCCCCACTAAAACAATCTGTTGTGCCCCAGCAGTCATACATAACCGGCAACATCATCTGGATTTAAATACACTAATGCACCAATAAATAAGCACTCTGTACCCTGCTTGTACCCCAGTCATCCTTAATTCATGGATCTGCCTACTACAGTACCTACTGTGTGGGTATGTCAACATCACCTATTGTAGAAAGGGAAATCTCTTTACCTGCTTACTGTCTCAATCCCTGCCCTCCAACACACACAGGTATGCTTATGAGTCAGGTACTGCTATGCTTCTGAGCCTGTGTATGCACATGATATTGATACAACTGCAGTATCAACGATTATGGCTCTGACCAAATCTTAGTTACTAAGATATAACCAAGAAGGATTGTTTTCCTCACTTTCCCTTTCATGAAAAACTGCAGTCCTGAAAAATGATACATGGTAGAAATATAATTAACTGCAGTCTACCATGAATGAAGAATCAGAGCTCAGTGGGTAGTGATGCATAGCTTAACACTAGGTCTGGGCAAAATTAGCAAATTCTGTTTTTTGGGGCAATTTTCACAAAATTCCAGTAATTTCACAAAATGATGTGTGATTTTGTGGAATTTCATGAAATATATTTCTTTTGTAATACCAAAGCCATACTTTCAGCTAGAGATGTGTAAGATGGCATTCTTACATGTTGTTAGTTGTATTAAATGCTAAATGTCATGACATTTAGATGAATAGTTCTAAACTTAAATGGGATCAAAGTCTAGCATTTTATTTATGAGACTTTGTGCAAATATTTCACTGCTTATAACTTGGCCTCCTTTAGAGTGCAATGCCTGCACATTTGCATGTATAACGTTGTGCACATTTATTAGAAACCATTAAATGTGGAGAGAATTGGTTAAGTAATGTTTCAGTTACAGGGGTTCATAATGTCACTATATTATTTAGTGAAAACTCTGCAGCTGCAGACCTGCAATTTGGCATGCCTACCCAATATTAATGGGCCCCTGAATCTAACAAAGCTAAAGAAATCTGGTTTAGTGGGTTTCAATTTAGAGTGGAAATACCACAAATTACTATCATTTTTTTCAAAAATTCTTGAAGGTTTAATTGCCAGGCAATGCCATTAGAATTTCACTTGTGAATTAATGCTTAAGAAGTAATTTTCTTCACTGCATTTGATTAGCTGAACTGAGCTCTTCACAGTGCAGTAGCTTCTTCCTGTGTTACTAGGTGACTATTCCCCATCACTTTTTTCCTCTGAACTTGACAAAACAAACTCTGTGGAGCTGCTTGTCATCCTGACATCCAACGTGTTCTTCACAGTGACATATTCCCTTAACAGAATCTGGTCAGAGCCAAAATGTCTGCTAATACATTAATCTGACAAGGAATGTAGAATTAATGCATGGATTGGACTGCAGTGAATTATCACACACACACACACACACACACACACACACACACACACATATACACGCACACACTCACGTGTGCAATAGTCTTTTTATTACTTTAACTTATGATCAAGACAAGTGAAATTTTTAAAATCCCATCTGAAAGATGATTTTGCAGAGGGACTGAAAAAACATGTTTTGGAGGGGATTTGAAGAATTGTACCTGCTGTGTACATGTGGTGGATAAAAAAAAGGTTATGTTGAAAATATGGGGTGTTAATGTGGAAAAATAGTAAAGTTATGATTAAACACTGAAGAATTTCAATGTTGCTTCATAACGTTGTTATTTTTTGAGGTGTGTTTACCACAAATTTTCAACATAGTCTTCTTATGGCCACACCTCATAAATTGGGTAGGTGAAATTTTTCAAATCCTGGCTGACATGTCATTTTATACTATGAGTGTGAAAACACATTTTGGCCAGGATTTGAGAAACAACAGCTGTCACATTCATGAGGTACTGTGAAAAGAAATGACCACGTAGAAAATCTTGTGGCCAAAATATTGAAAATTACTCAAGTTATGAGCGAGTGTTGAAAAATTTCAATGCACGTTTATAACTGTGTTTTTTTTAAATATTTTAAGCCCAAATTTTCAACATATGCTTCTTATGATGCCTCTTTATGAAACCCATAGGGGAAAATGTTCAAATCCCACCTGAAAGGTGATTTCACTGAGCAACTGAAAATCACATTTCAGGGTGGATTTGAACATTTTCACTTACCTGGTTGATGAGGTGAGGTCCCAGAAAGGCCATGTTAAAAATCTGGAATGAAAATTTGAAAAAATGAGCAAGTTATGAGTAAAAGTTAAACCACATTGAAAATATCAGAACTGGACTTACCTTATTTCCTCAGTTCACATTTATGCTTCAAGGAGGATGATGTGTTTCTGGTTGGGGACAGGATCTATGATGCTAGACTGAATGTAGATGAGTGATGTGTGGGGGGGCGAGAGGTGGTAGGTGCTGAGTGGGGGATGGGGGTGGGGTTTGGGGAGATAGCAGATGGACAGTTTTCTTTACTTCATGGGGCTTCAAGTGAAGAACTTGGAGGTGGGAGGTACTTGGCAGTGCAAGGGAGTTTCTTTGATCAGACCATGGCACACAGGGAAGAACTTGGAGGTGGAGGGATATTTAGCAGTAGGAAGATGTTGATTTGAATGGACTGGTGAACAAAGGGAAGGACAGGAGATGAGTGGGATACTTGGCAGTGGAAGGGAGTTTCTGTTAATGGACTGGTGAAGAGAGGGAAGAACTAGGAGGTGACAGGATACATGGCAGTGGGAGGGACTGTAGTTGACTGGACCATGGCATAGAGGGAAGAACTAAGAGGGGAGGATACTTGGCAGTTAGAGGGAGTGTCTTTGATAAGATTGGGGCACAGAGGGAGGAACTGGGAGGTGGGGGGGATACTTTGCAGTGGGAGGGAGTTTGTTTGAACAGACTGGGGCATAGTTTGTTTATCTCTGAGGCCTTAAAACATTGGAAGGGAGAGAAAGACAGATGGAGACAGCAGGGTTGGGAGAGAAAGAAAATAGTATGGTGGGGAGGGAAAGGAAGCGTACTGCACTGTAATGAATGGAAAAGACATGGAGAGATTTGCAGAACAATGTGCTTCAAGTCCACTCAGTGTAAGGAGCCTGCTGTAGTGCATTCAGTATCCATTCAGACCTCTAAATTCTCTTCTCCTTCCTGTTAGTAGTACTTCAGCATAACTTCCACTATGAAGCCATAAAGACGAGATGCTGCATGCCAACCAATAGTCATAAAATGAGTTGTTTAGTCATTAATTTCAGGACAGCTTCCTGGTGCAGTTGGTCAGTGAGCTAACTAGACTGGGTAGGACTCTGGACCTGGTTCTACCAAATGGAGAGGCTGTAATGGATCTAGAGGAGGAGGACCCTCTAGCTGGAAGTGACCACCACATGGTAGGGTTCATGCTCAACATGGGCAGGGAAGCAGGGGGTGCAGGTACCAGAGTGATAGGGGGTGGACTTTAAAAAGATGGTGGAAATTTGGGGCAGAAATCTGATGTAAATTCAGCCACACATGGATGCTAGCCAAAAATAGGATATTTTTAAGAAAGGGCTAGTGAAGACTATTGGGACATGTACAAGAACTAGGAGTAAGAAGGGAAGGCAAAACCAGCTGGCTGATGCAGGAGGTCATGGAAGGGTTGAAGGCAAAAACAAGGCATTTCAGAGGCTCAAGAAAATGGGAGGGGGGAATAACAGGGAGGTGTGTATGAAGAAGTTCACGGAGGTTATCAGGCTGGTCAGAGCGGTCAAGGCTTCCAAGGAACTGAGACTGGCACAGGGTATTAAGAATGGAGAAAAAGACTTCTTTAGCCACATCAGTGAAAGACAGAAAAACAAGGATCAGATTGTGAGGATTAGGAAGGACAGGGGCTGGGTGGAGAAAGGAGATGACCAGGCCGAGGCACTGAATGATTACTTCTGCTCTGTATTCACAAAGGAGAAAGGGGGGCAGACACCACCTGGGAGAGGAGGAGTGGGTGGGGGGAGGTGATTGACATGGGGATTACAGAGGATAGGATGCTAAAAATATTAAGGGCTCTGAGGGGGGATAAGGCACCGGGTCCAGATTGCATTCATCTTAGGGTACTTATGGAACTAGTGAGGATCCTGGCAGGACCACTGGCTGACCTGTTCAACACCTCTTTGGACACTGGATGCTTACCACAGGACTGGAGGATGGCCAATGTGATACCCATAAACAAAAGTGGACCTAAAGATGAACCAGGCAACTACAGACCAGTGAGCCTCACATCAATTGTGGGTAAACTCATGGAGATGATCTTAAAAGAGAGGCTGGTGACCTTTTTGGAGATCAATGGTCTCCAGGACGGTCAGCAGCATGGGTCTGTCTCAGAAAGATCTTGTCAGAAAAACCTGATTGAGTGTTATGTGATAGATGTCCTGTATTTGGATTTCAGTAAGGCCTTTAATTCCATGCAGCATGGGAGGCTGGGGGGAGAGCTGGAATATGTAGGGATGGGAACTAAGATGGTAATTTGGATTTGCAACTGGCTGAAAGGAAGACAGCAAAGGGTGGTGGTGGGTGGAGAACTCTCATCACCAAGGAATGTGACAAGCAGAGTGCCACAGGTATCAGTATTGGGACCAGTGTTGTTTGGGATATTCATAGCTGATATCTCCCACGGGGTCCGGAGTAAGATCATTCTCTACACAGATGACACAAAGTCGGGAACTGTGGTAGATGACATTGAAGGGTGGAGGGGGCTGCAGAAGGACATTACCCAACTACAGGAGTGGTTGGATGCATGGAAGTTGGGGTTTAATGCCAAAAAGTGCAAGGTCTTGCACTTCAGGGCTAACAACTAGGGGAGGAATCATCAGCTGGGTGGAGTACAGCTGGAATGCACTGAGGAGGAAAAGGATTTAGGGGTGATTATAACAGGAGTATGAATGACGCAGCTCAGGGCAGGAAGGCAGCAGCAAAAGCCAACAGGATGCTGGGGTGCCAAGCGAGGGGAATCTCCTCTAGAAATAGGGAGGTAATCCCCGCCCATCTACAGGTCACTGGTCAGGCCGCACCTGGAATACTGCATGCAGTACTGACACCCATTCCTGAAGATAGACATCAGATTGTTGGAGGGTGTACAGCAGAGGGCAACAAAGATGATCCAGGGTTTAGAGGGATACTCCTATGAGGAGAGGCTGGGCGAGCTGAATATGTATTCCCTGGAGGAGAGGAGGGATAAGGAGGACATGATCAAAACCTTTAAATACTTAAAAGGGATTAACAAGACTAGTACAGAAGGGATTTTCTAATTTAGAAGGAGGAGGGTCATGAGGGGGCACTAGATGGACTGGAGAAGGGAAGATTCAGGAGGGAAGTCAGGAGACATTATTTCACTGACAGGGTGGTGGGTAAGTGGCATAATCTTCCAGAGGAGGTAGTAGTCTGTTGTATGGTATACAGTTTTAAGAGGGGATGGGACAGAGTGGGGGGGTAATTATGAGGAGGGGAGGGGTGGTGGGGGGCAGCTGCAAATTGCGGGGCTTGCTGCACAATCAAGCAGACTCGATAGACCGTGAGGCCTGTTTCTGCTAGCATTTTCAAATGTTTGTATTTACTGGAACTGAAGTCTGTACTTGAGATAGTTCCCAGAACTGATTTGATGTTATGCTTAGTAGAAAGGGCTACACAAAGTTTATGTATTCCAGGTGTATAGAATTTTATCTTGCACTTTTATGATGTATGTTTCCAGTATTTTATGTACAGTATCCTTCAGGATTGGCTCAAAATGGGAATTTGATCCAGCACTCTTTCTGGTTGTTAAGCTCAGAAAGGACTGTAGCTCAACCCCTTCCCCCATAAGCAAGGACCAACAACTATGCTGTGCAAGCATGTACTAATTTATAGGGATTTCCCACCTACCCTACTGCCCAGGATGTCAAGTGATATATCAATAAATTGAAAATTATACAGGCTTGCTTTGAAGGCCTCTGCTGTCTTCATGTTCACTGTCTGAGATGGAGACCTTGTAGTTTAGTTTAGTTTAGTTTAGTTCAGTTTATTGAGAGTAGGAAAGGGCTTTGCTGTAAAAAAAAAATTACATTTCTTGTAAAATCCTTTCATTAAGCTTGTATTGCTAGTGGGAGCTCATATCAGGAAATCTAAAATTTTGGAACATGTGACATGTCATTGGTGTTCCTGTGGAATGCCTAATATAAAGTGTCAGTGTCAGTGTCAGTGTCAGTGGCTCAGTAGGTAGCACACTTGCCTCTGAGGCCGGGAGATCAGAGGACTGTGGGTTCAGTTCCCACATCTAGCACTTGGGTTAATATCCTAGTACTGACATTGTAGTGCAGCATGAGAGGGGTGCTGCACTTCTGAGGTGCCGTCTTTTGGATGAGACGTTAAACCGAGGTCCCATCTGCCTGGATTGGTGGTAGTTCAGGTGGATGTTAAAGATCCCATGGCATTTATCGAAAAAGAGTAGGGGAATTTCCTCGGTGTCCTAGCCAAATTTCCCTCATTCACTAAAAATACCACCAACAGCTTGTTCTGGTTCAAGATCAGTTGGTATTCACCTGTATCCCCTTCCCCCAAAAATAGGCAAGATTTGTCTAGTGCACTTACCCAGTCAACAAAAATAAAATAAATAAATAAAATGGGCAAGGAAATCTCTGTGTCCTGATTGACTGACACTGTTCTAGCGATTGCCTTAAAAGAACACTTCCAATGGCTAAAAAAAGCCCCTGCCAACTGGAGCAACTCACGGAATTCATAAGCCACTTGCTTCCTAATCTCCATAACAAACATGTCTGCAGCCTTTACTCCTATATATAAACTTTTAACTAGGCCCTAAAAATTAAAGTCTATTAAATTATCTAATGTAAGTAAATAATTCAATGTGTTTTGCACTCAAGAGCCCTTCTTGAGTGATACATATACACAAAATTAGAAAATCAAGTACTATTCCCTCACTGGTGTTTCTTTGATGACCATGAAAAATCCCTCTCCTGTCCCCACTAGTTTGCCAAAGAACTCACTGCTCCTTACCTGGCAACAGATACAGTTGAGGTTCTGACTCCACTTAAGGCCTGTGTGTGTCTGTGTGTGTATGCCAGTGGAACTCTGAAGAATTTTTTATTCATATATTCCATGTTATCATACTGTGTGTGTTGGGAGGGAGCATTCTACTACTGGAATAATACAGAGCTTTGAATTCTTCTATTCCATGGTAAACAATCACACAGTTCACTAGATATGATGAAAGACAGATAACTGACAGGTGAAAAACATCTGCGGAGGGACTGTTTTTACATTATTTAGCAACATTTTATTATAATTTTTGTGGGTTTGAAAACTGTTAAGAGTGTTTGTTTTTTAAAAGTTGCCTCTGGGCCCATTTTATATAAGCAGTAATGCACATCAGGAACATTGGTTGCACTAGAATTACCCCGCGATCAGGGACTGAAGGCACTCAGCTTTGCCCCATGCCTTACAATTCCCCAACCATGGGGTAAACCTAGGATAACCAATGCCCTGTCACGCCTTATTACTTAAATATTCACCTTGTGATAATTCTCATATGATATCATATTGTTAATTAAAGAAGGGCTAAGGCCAACATTTTTGGCATCAATAAATTCAGTATTTGAATCAACATATCCTCAATCAGCCTAATTCCAAACATCAAATCTGTAAGTTACTCTGTTTAAAAGTTACAAGTCATTTTGTAACCCTTAATTCACTGCCTATTCAAAAAAGACAGTTTCAGTGAAGAGCTGATGATGATGTTCATCTCCTGAATGCACAACCAAGTCCTCCCTGCAAGCTACCTTACATGACTTATTTCTCCTATGTTACTTAAAACTACAGGTGTAGTAAACATCTGAAAAAAGAAAACTGAAATGGGAGGGGTCAGCACATACACTTCCATAATGTGTAGATGCAAGGTACAGTACTTCAGAATGTGATGGGGAGGATGGAATGCAATGGCAAACATGGCTTTAGAATGACAAAGTTGTGTGCATATTTTTAAAATACTGCAGATATGAGATTTTGAAATGTCACCAGGTTGCAATTGTGGAATGCAGCAATGACACAGTCTCAGAAAGTAGCTGGAACACATAATTTCAAAATGTGGCAGTGACGCACAATTTCAGAATGTGGTGGTGATGCACAATTTCAGAATATGGCAGTGACGCAAAATTTCAGAATTCAGTGATGACACACAATTTCAGAATGTAGTGGTGATGAGCAATTGCAGAATGCAGCGGTGATGCACCATTTTGGAATGCAGTGGTGATACACAGGTTTAAAATGTAGCACTGATGTACAGGTTTGGAATGCAGTGGTGAGGCACAACTTTAGAATGCAGCGGTGATGCATAGTTTCAGAAAGCGGCAGTGACACACAGTTTTGGAATGTGATGGTGACACGTATTTTCAGAATACGGCGGTGACACACAGGTTCAGAATGCGGCAGTGACCCACAATTTCAGAATGTGGCAGTGACACACAATTTCAGAATGCAGCAGTGATGCACAATTTTGGAATGTGGCAGTGAAGCACAGTTTTGGAATGTGGTAGGGACACACAGTTTCAGAATGTGGTGGTATCACATAATTTTGGAATGCGGCGGTGATGTACAATATTGGAATGTGGCGGTGACGTACAATTTTGGAATGTGGCAGTGACATACAATTTCAGAATGTGGTGGTGACACACAATTTTGAAATGTGGCGGTGATGTACAAGTTTAGAACGTGGCGGTGATGCACAATATCAGAATATGGTGGTGATGTACAATTTTAAAATGTGGTGGTGATGTAGTTTCAGAATGCAGCAGTGATGCACAGTTTTATAATGAGGCAGTGAAGTACAGTTTTGAATGTGGAGGTGATGTACTGCTTTGGAATGTGGTGGTGACACATAGTTTCAGAATGTGGTGGTGACACACAGTTTCAGAATGTGGCAGTGACACAAAATTTCAGAATGTGGCAGTGATGCACAGGTTCACAATGCAGCAGTGAAGCACATTTTTAGAATGTGGCAGTGATGTACAATTTTGAATGTGGAAGTGATGCACTGTTTCGGAATGTGGTGTTGGTGCATGGTTTCAGAATGCATCGGTGACACACAGTTTCAAAATGTGGCAGTTACACACAATTTCAGAATGCGGTGGTGATACACAGGTTCAGAATGTGGCAGTGACACACAATTTCAGAATGTTGCAGTGGTGCACAGTTTTGGAATGTGGCATTGAAACACAACTTGTCGGGGATGTGCAATTATGGAATTTGGTGGTGATGTGCCATTTCAGAATGTGGAAGGGATGCACAATTTGGGAATAGGGAAGGGATGTGCAATTTTGAAATGTAGCAGGGATGCATAATTTTAGAATGTGGCTGGGAAACATAATGTTTGAATGGTGGGGATGTGATGCACAATTTTGAAATATGGTGGCTGTGTACAATTCTGGAATGTGGCAGGGACAAACAATTTAATACTAAATGGTGTTTCCTGTCACATTCTGACAGCGTCCATCCCCACTATATTCCAAAATTGCCAGTCCCCACCACATTCCTCGAAGTGTGTCCCTGTCGCATTCCAAGACTGACTGTCCCACCACATTTTGAGATTGCACATCCCAGTCACTTTCTGAGATTGCTTGTCCCCCCAGCATTTTAAAACTGTGTGCCATCATGACATTCTATGCCTTGGTTCAGTGCTGCATTTCAAAACTTCCTTCTGATATGTTCTAAAGTACTGTGCCAAGCATCTCAACATTCTGGAAATGCCAGTACTGCAGGCAAGCCAATGTAATTTTTTTAAAAGAATTACTATAGCTACAGTTTCTTAAACTTAGGAGAAGCAGGTCCTATAAGGTTGCTGACAGGGAGGACTAGGGTGTGAGTTCAAGAGATGACATCATCAGTGGGTCTTCACTGAAACTGACTTTTTGAATAGGTAGTAAAGTCAGGGTTACAAAATAGCTCAAAACTTTAAAACAAAGTAATGCAGAAATCTAATTTTTGGTATGAGATTTAGTGGGGGTATGCTTATTCTAATTCTGCAATGGCAGGAGTCCCTCTTTAAAGATACCCAAATGTCAGGGGGCCTGTTTATATAATTCATATACCTGCAGTCTATCAGGTGGGAGGCCTTGTAATTATAGCCTGTATTGGCATGGGACATGGTTTTACTTTCCACTCAATATTTCATTTTGTATGGAAATGGCATTGCAGTGGTGCATACTGGCATAGTTTCTATAAATGAGCTGCCTCATTTTGAAAGCAAAAATTGATGTGATAAGATTTGGGGAATCTGGCAGGTTATACCAATGCAAATACAGGGCAATAAAATGGGAGCCGTCTTGATTAGATAGCTGGATGAAGGCTCTGCTAAATCTGTGTTAGATGGCTGTGTGGATATTACCTTCCATAGGACTGCAACTTTTAAATCATTTTTATTTTCAAAACAACCACCAAACAAAAATTTTAAACCTATTGCAGAACAGGATCTTAATTGGATAAGGCTATTCTGTCCTCTGAGAAGGTTTAACTAATTATGTGATAGAACAGGTATCCGCATTGCTGTCTCACACTGATGTAGGGCAGTCACCAGCCGACTGCCTAATCTACATTACTCCCTTTTTACTGCCCTGTATTTACATCAGTTGAACCAGCTGGATTTGACGTATCATATCACATTAATATTTGTTTTCAAAATGACTCAAGCCATTTCTAAGAACTCTTTCACTGTGCACCACTGCAAAGCAATTTCTGTAAACATGAGAACTAATACTGGTTGGAAACCATGAATAGCCTGAATATATAGTATAGCCATGATATACAACCCATGCATGAGAGAACCATATTCAAATTCCACTACCGCTATGTGACTTACACACTGTATGATACTGGACAAGTCACTTGATCTGTCAGTGTGTTTCATTCCACCGTGCTATGGAAATGGATAAAAAGCAGGACCCCACTGAAAATGGGATGTTACATCTTAGCAATTCTATCTTGGGTAAATAAATTACAAAAACAGAATATCACTCTGGAGATGTGCTGCTCATACACTGACTGTGGGGTAATAGCAGCAAAAACCATGTTTGAGCACCAAGTACAGCCATTCCCAGCTGATGTACAGTACAGGATGTAGAGAGTCAGGTTTAATCCATGCCAAATACCATCTGGGTTACAGTTTTATTTGGCTGTAATTGTTCATGATCAAAAGTTTGTTTTTCAGAAAGTTGCATCATACGTTGCTTCTAATAATGCAGAAAGAAAGCATGTTAAGCATCTTACCCTTTCTAAAAATAAATGATTTTCATAGCTGGTACTTTTTTTTGGCGATTTCCTCATTGTTTTTTCTGTCTATTCGGGGAATTGCGAATTGCTGACAAAATATGCCAAATATGCAATCCTTTGTAACAAAACAAATCACTGATCTGTGTCACCGTGACTGCTGCCTATTTTTTCTTTTCATATCAACTCCTTTGGAACATATTTTTTTCTGCCTAATCTTCAGTAAACTGATTTTCAATGAAGGAATTACTTCTATGTATTTTAAAAGATGACTTTTTGGCACGTACAAAAATGATAAACGTAAAGGCCGATTTTAGCATGCAGTCTGGTTCATAAGGAGTGCTATGGGGGGGGCTAAAATCAATGGTAGGTGCAGGCATGCACTCCAATAATGGAGGTCAACAATGGTACAGAGAGACAGAGATGGTCTGGTAATGTATTACTGTGAGAGCAACAGAGTGACATGCAGCCATAAGGGAAAAAAAGAAACACAAAAAGCAACTGTTAAAAGTGGAACAAGAGCCACGTTAGAGTATTGCCAAATGAGTTCTGGTAGGCAGTGTAGGAATTAGGACTGGTAGAAAGGGAAGGAATCCATGGCAGAAGTAAGAATGTGGTTTCAGCTGAAATAATGACAGTAAGAGACCTGTGGTCTGCTATCTGCAAACTGTTTCCAGAGTTTTAATAAAGCAGCCATTCCTTTTGAAGATTGCAGTCAAGAGACAGGATGCAGAGGTTGAACAGATCACATTTGCTGCTGCTGGCACCTACAAACAATTTAAAACAAGAAGTAGCTTTAACTACAACTGTATGCACTTAGTTTATTTTGTGCATAATATGAAACACTGGTCATCAGGATTTTGATGTATGTTACTTTACTTTTTATTAGTGAACATTTGTTATACTAATGATTATGGGTATGATATGATAGAGGGGTTGGGAGGAAATGTGCAAAACACTGATGATGGCAGATCAAAAGTTCCCATGGACCATAATGTCTAGCAATTGATTTGTATAACTTCAGGACTAAAGTATCTGTCTGTGTCAAACTGTTTCTCAGGGTGTTCAGTCTGACTGCTGATCATGGTATGCAGCCTGTTGAGCTTGACCACATGAAGTCTGGTGCTGCAGAAAGAGAGGGACGGAGAGGTTGACCTGTCAGAATGTCTGGAATGCTCCAGGAAACTGCTGCAAATTATGATAGACATACTCCAGGTGCAGTACTGGATTCCATATGCCTAGCCAAAGAATCCCAAAAAGCAACTGGCAAAAGTGCAGCAAGAGCAGTGCTGCAGTGTCACCAAATGAGTTCTGGTAGGCAGTGCAGGAATTAGGGCTGGCAGAAAGGAGAGGGATCCATGGGTGAAGTAAGAATGTGGTTTCAGCTGAAATATTATCAATATATGGCTAAGGAGCAAGAAAATAGTGCACCGGGGGAAGGGGGAGAAGACAAAAACACATTTTAGTGAATGGGGAGGACTTGAACAAATATGCAGGAAGATGTGCTTCTACTCCTCTCCACCATAACAACATAGCTGTGCTGTATTAGTAATACTGGTCAGACCCCTTAATTTTCTTCTTCTGTTCGCAATACATCAGCATAGTTCTGGGCTATGTAGCCATAAAAAGACAGTCACCTGCTTCTTCTCCTGTCCAACCTATCCCTTCAGAATAGCCAGAATTCCTTCCTCTTGATGTCCAGACATTTTCTTCTCCAGCAGGTGTCTATGTCTTAGACAGCCAGGTGCATCAGGTGCTCAGTTTACTCCATTTTTCTTGGGGTGATTCACATAAGATATGCTTTCAAGTGAGAATTGCTGTCTCTTTATGCTTTCTTGTCCCAAATGGCATTCAGATATTTTTGTACTACCCAGTCCAGCTGTGTCTGCCTTGGTTAACCTATGCATAAAATATATGACCTGTTCTGTCTCCCTTATGTTATAGTTTGAATCCTTCAGACTGCCCTGGCTATTGACATGAGCAGAACCCTTTCCTCCTGGCATAAGTGCAGCCAGTTTTGAGTGTGCATTAATTCCTTGTCACAGAATGCCTTCGAGCTGGTCAGAAAAAGAAGATCCTCCCTCATTCAGCAGACTCTTAACAAGAGTTACCTTTCCAATTAAGCCACTGTAATTTCTTACAAGCCACAGGGCCAAGAATGCCTTTAAGAAGATCCCTTTGGAGACCTTTGCCCTTAGGAACATCCCTAATTCAAAAATTATCTTCTAATGTCCTCAACATATGTTATCCGTAACCCAGTGCAGACAATAGTCAGTTTCTTCTTCTGTCTGCAACACTTAGTTATGTATCACACTCATTTGACCTTTACTTTCAGTTAGGTGAATTATATTACCTGCAATAGCATTGTGGTTCTGCAATACCCCATGTAACTCTCCTGCTACATTTACTATGGAGGCCACTATAAATGCTCCCTTATTACTGTCTACCCAGCATTTCCATTCCTATTGTATTGCAGGTTACGTATATGGCTCAGGAACATGTATGGATGTGACTTCTGCAAAATTATCAAAATGTTCCACAATTTTACAAAACACATGAGACACAACTTTAAAGGAAAACTACACACTCATATCTTGTAAATTGTATTTATTTCTATGTCAACAGACAACTCTTTTTGTGTAGCTGTTAAAGATGCATGCAGTGGCTTTAGCTTGTTTTCACACTTCATACTAGGTTCTGTAACTATGATGGGGGTCACTGTTTGCTGGTTGTTGAAATCTCATTACCCCTGAGAGCTGCATTAGCATATGACAACATGACGTGTAATCACCATTTAGACTCCTCAGTGTGCCTGTCTGCTTAGACTTCAAATAAACAAGTTGCAGGAAGGTGTGAAGTACCACATTTAACTTCAGTTAGCCTTGCAAACTTTCTGATTTGTAATATAGGGGTTTTGCCCTTTAAACTACATTCAATTTATGTGCTTCCAGAGAGTTCTTGTAGGGTATTTCTTCTTTCAGTATAGGTATACATGATATAAATGGGAGATCGGACATTGTGTTCTCATATGTTAATGCAGCTGTCATGGACAATGAGATTTCAACAACCATAAAATGAAGACCCCCAGGGTAGTCACAGGGGATTACGATGAACAGTGAAAACAAAGGCAAACACATGTAGCCCTAACAGCTACACGAAAATAGTTGTCTGTTGATATGGAAACAAATAACATTTACATGATATGAAGGTGTAGTTTTCCTTTAAGCACTGATGTTATTTTGCACATTTTGGCTGCTTATAACACCTTTAGACAAGAATCAAAAGCATATGGCCTTCTAGTTAAAGTTAAAGTCAAGAAATTTGCCAAACTTGGTGGCATTGTGTTCTCTAGTTTAAAAGCTACATCGGCTTAAAATCTGCAGTTAAGTACTTGCAAAATTTCATTACAAATGTATGAATGTTTGGCTCCCTTCAAAAGTAGAGATGTGAAACTTGGTACAGTTGTCCATGATGTAGTAGGAATCCCATCTGCAAGATTCTGTAAAATGTGGATAAGTAGTTTTAAAATTAGACAAAGAAACTGAAAATAAAAATGTGGCAAATTTTTGAAGAATATCTGTAGAAATTTTACAAAGTTTCATAAATGCAGAACTGCAATTTTGCCAATATTCTGCTGGTGGAAGATACATTTTTCCCATCTTTAGCCAACACCAGACTGGAAGGAAGACACTAGTGGGGTTTATGAGGTGTCAGTATTAGGACCCTGATGGTATAGTAGCCTGGTCAAAGCTTCTATTCACTACTCACTAGTAGACTAAACTGGTTTAGTATTATTCCATTTGCATCTGGCACAGGGAGTCAGAGAGCTGTTGTGTAGTGGGCTGGTAAAGGTCAGTTGCTGCATGCTACCTAAGAGCTGGTTGCACTTCAGTGATTGCTCGGAGTGAGTTCTGTGTTAATTGTAGATCACTGAGAAGTTTGTACAAAATGCACTATTTAAATAAAGTGAATAGCATTATTTCTATTAATGTTAAATATGGGGAACCACCAGTATAGGTGGGTTTTCGCAAAACAAAAAAAGGCTAAGAAGAGAGATTATTCCAGATTTTAAAATGTTAAAGGGATCACATAAGATGGGTAATGGAAACCATGTTCAGCATTATCTTATTTATTTATAATTTATTAAGATTTGTAGACTTGTCGCGTACTAGAATATCCACAGTTAAGCATGATGCCTAGTTTTTAAGAGAGTCCTGTGGGTTCAGTTACAATAGCAAGAATTTCTACCATTTAAGGTATGACACAATTAATGAGACATGTGCCCAATTTTAAAATTATTTACACTATTGTTTGCAATGTCTGTCATCAAATGGCTAGAGGAAGCAGCAATTAGATGAGTTAAATCTATAGAACAAGTTCTCAAAGGAAGCAATTCAAGTAACGGATATTAAATCTTTTAAACTCAGTGTGGATCATTTCCTGATGGAGAATAGAATTACTGGAAACAGCATTCAGTTCATGGAGGAAGGAAGGGATAACAGAAGTTTTGGTTTTCTCATAATAAAGGCTGCAGCTGCCCAGATAGAAGCAGATGAACACGATGGGCCTTGGTCTTTTTCCACCAAGCATTTCCAGTGTTCCTGTGTCTTCTGTGTCATGCAAAAAACAGTTAAAGTGGTTTTCTGATCTTTTGCACACACACAAAAAAAATTACAGTTGGCAGGCATAAGCAGTTCTCAATGCAAACATTCCTCCAAAACTTGAATTTCTGGTCATTCTATTGTTTATTACTGAAGACGTTGCATGAAAACAGGCATATCCTTTAGACTGCATTTATTCCTGCTACTTTTCTTGGTATGAAGTCTTCATCATTTGCTTGTGACATCAGAATGATATCCATGGCATCTGGTTGTGATGTTATAGCAGAGGATTCGAGGCAGAAAAAGAAGTATAGGCAGAAAAAGTCTGGGGGGCAAATAACCTGTTTTCCTAAACCTATCTATTGTAAAAAAGAGTGTAGTTTCATGAAATTCAGAATTTTATGTTTGCTTGAGTGCATGCATGAAGCAAGCAGTGTCAGAGCAGCAGCCTTCCAACGCATGTCACTATCAACTCCAGTGCAACTTGAGCTGTTCAACAGTAACAGGTCAGTGATCCATGAGACTGACCATGATGCTTTCCTGCTGGTTGATGGGTGGAAACTTTGTGTAATTGAACAGAGGTAACTGCAACAACAGCAGCTGTATCATTTCATCTACATGACACCACCCAACAGCCAGCTGAGCAACATCATTATCAATCTGCTGGGACTCCTCCTAGTGCATTTTCCACTAAGTTCATCTTTTATGTAATAACACCCGAAATGTAGTGTGCCTCTAGCCCCCTTAAATTGTGCAGACACTGGGGTGCCCACTCTCTCTACCACCAAACATCTGTGCCACTGGATCAGAACCCATTATCAAATGCCCCCCCCCACAATGAGATTTGCCATGAATGGCATCTGTCATGTAACCCCTCCCACCAATGTAGTGTGCCCCATCTCCCTTAAAATTTGAGGGCACCGTGGTGCCCACCACCACTGCCACCAAACATCTGTGACACTGGGATGTCCAATCCCAGTGTCACCATTGCTGTAAGAAAAAAGGTCTCTCTTAAGCATTTTTTTAAATTTCACTCTGAAAAATAGAACATCATCCATCGATGTCTTTTGATGCTGACCCTGATCCCCTGATCTGTTACCCACCCCACCCAACCCACTCAGCCTCCACCCCACACCCCATACCCTCATTCACTTCAAAATGGTCCACTACTGCTTAGCTCCAAAACACATCCTTCTTTTTCAACACTGGCAGGGAACTAAAGAAACAAGGTAAGTGTGGTCAATGTACAGTATTTTCAATGGGTTAACATTTTTTACTCATAACTTTGCCATTTATAAATATTTTTTCTCCAAATTATCAACATAGCATTTATTGTACCCCACTTTATGAACAAGTTAGGTGATTTTTTTTCAACTCTGGCCCAAAAGGTAATTTCACACTTATTTATTATTTATTTATTTAAGTTTGTTGATGGGGTAGGTCCACTGAGACCAATACAGGTCCCTTTTTTAGGGGTGACCTGGGATTAATTACAGATAAATAGAGTTCACAGAACATAGGGATGGATTTGAAGAATACCAGAGACAGTATTTACAATCAAATGTTAGATACAAGAATTTACAAGCAGACAAATAGAAATTTTTCTTTATATGACATTATGTACATCATTCTACATGGCAAAGGGGTAGAATCTTTAGAGCACTATCAACTGTTGATACAAAGATTGACAATAAGACTAATCAACATTTTTCCTTATATTACATTATGTATATCTTTATACATGACAGTGGGGTACATCTTTAGAGCACAGTCATAGCTAGTGAGGGTTAGTGTGCACATAAAGTGCAGTGCAGGGATGTCAGTAGTAGCAGTTGCACTGGTTGAGCTCTAGTAGATAGGTCTTTAGACCTTTTTTGAAGCCTCCTACTGAGGTACATTCCTGTAGGGAGGTTGGGAGTGTGTTCCTGGGGGGGGATTGAAACTGGAGAATGCCCTGGATCCATGGGCTGATAGTGTCCTGGGTATTGTTAAGAGCTGTCTACTAGAAGACCTTAGAGGTTGGCCACTCTGTTTGGACACTAAGAGGTTTATGAGACTCTGGGGGGGGTGCTAGGCTGTCTGAGCTTGTAAGCTAGGCAAAGAGATGAGTATTTTAGCCTGCTATCCAGGGTGGGCCAGGCTAGGGTTTGGAGGACTCGACAGTGGTGTTCTCTCGTACAGATGAGCCATATAGTAGGGAGGGTAGGAGGATACCCTGTGCAATCCTGCATTTGGAGGTTTGAGTGAGAAAAGGACTGAGGCAATATAGAAGGCCACGTTTATGGCTCAGGGTCCTGTTGACCTGGGTGATGTGAGCCATGAAGGTCCAGTCTTGATCTAGGATGACCCCAAGGTAATTCAGGGACTCAACTACATCAATCATGGAACCATTAGCTAAAGAGAGATCTAGCATATTAGACCTGACTGGTCCCAGTTTTTTTCAGACCAAATAACATGGCCTTGGTTTTTCTCCCATTAAAGACCATTTTTTATTGTTTAGCCAACTTTCCAGTGTCAGGAGGTCATTTTTTAGGAGATTATTTAGGATTGTTGCAACAATGGAGGACCTGTATAGCACAGCATTATCCACATATAGGGTGATCTTTGCCCCACTGCAGTAGTTAGGCAGCTCATTGATGAACAATGAGAAGAGTAGAGGCACCAGGATAGATCATTGGGGTACCCCATCCAGGATCAGACACTTATCCAATACAGCACCCTGCTATCTCACTAGCTTGGATCTGCCCTGAAGGTAGGAAGTGAACCACTGAACTGTGTCGCTGTCAAGGCCAGTCCATTTCAGTTTAGCTAGGAGGAATTTGTGGTCCACTAGGTCAAATGCTTTGGTAAGGTCGATAAAGACCACACCAGTAAGCATCACCTTATCCCAGTGCTGAGAATATCTCTGTGGTGAGAGCTATCAACACTGTATCCATGCCATGGTTCTTCTTAAATCCATGTTGTTGCATGGTGAAAATGCCATGTCTCTCTATATATTCCACTATTTGATTGTAGACAATCCTCTCTAGCACTTTGCTAAGGATTGAAAGGAGAGATACTGGGTGGTAGTTCTCAACCTGTTCACTAGGGCCGCCCTTGTGGATGGGGAGACAAGGGCCACTTTCCATAGTGAGGGCACATGCCCTTCAAGGAGAGATCAATTAAACAACCATGCTACTGGTTTTGCTATGGCAGGGGCTGTGAAGTGGAGAAGCTTTGGCTCAAGTTTATCATGACCAGCAGATCCGTAGCATTTGATCCCCTTTAGTAACTTCAGGACCTCTTTTTTTGGTGATCAGTTGGAGGTGAAATTCTGGGATGTTGAGGTTTAATTTACCAGGGTTGTGAGGGGATGTGGGTGGCCCAGGATTGTATGTTTTAAATTTGTCCAATTCAGAGAAGAATGTGTTGAAAAGCCTTGGCGGCAGCTTGTGGGGTCTTTTGGCAGTTACATTTTGCCAGTAAATCACAACCTTCTTGAATGTTTTGGCCCTTGATTAGATTGTTGATTTGCCTACAGAATTTTTTGGGATCTGATAGGTTGTTATCCTGCAATTCTCAGAGATGGCCAGCTTTAGCTCTTTTTAGCTCAAGCTTACACGTGTTCTGAATTTCTTTGCATTTTTGCCAATCAGAGGCCTGGCTGGTAGATTTGAAGGTACCTCCAACTGCATCTCTACTCCTCATGAGTTGCCTGAGGTCCTGGGTGAGCCATGTGGCTTTCTGGCCTTTAACTTTGATCTGTTTTAGTGGTACATGCTTGTTGGCAGCAGACAAGAAATTAATGATGAAGAAATCAAGATCATCATCTAGGCTCAGGGCCCATTTGATTTACCACCAATCTACTTCAGCTAGGGTGCTGAGGAAGAAACTTAGGTCAAATTTTCAGAAGTCCCTGGTCCTGAGTATTCTGGGAGGGGGGTAGGGAAAGCATTTCTCCATATTCCATACATGGGGAATGGTCACTCAGGGAGTCCAAAAATGTCCCTACCAAGTTGAATTTGTCAGGGTTAGTGGTAAGTAACCAGTTCAGCGTGGTGTGCTTACCTGTTTCTGTGTTTGGCCTGGTAGGCTCTTGTATTAGTTGTGTCTAATCTGCCTCTTGGAGGGCCATTTTCACCTCCCCAATTTTAGAGGACCCCCAGTGGATGTTGAAATCCCCTGTGCTTATTTTTTTCCCTTTGGGTAGGTTTGGGAGGGCTTTTAATAGTGATTTCAGTGATTCTTGTGGAGATTTGAGGGGTTATACACTGCCCCAACCAACAACATTTCCTCCCCCAGTAAAAGCTTAATGAATAGTGCCTCACTGGCAGCGGGGATAAGATCTGGAGTGACGATCAGGGTTGCATTAAGAATGGATTTAACATAGATTAGGACCCCTCCCCCTTTTTTCTTTAGTCTATTCTGCTTAAAAAAACTTATACCCTGTTAATCCTACCTCATGGTCTAGTATTGTGGGCTTGAGCCATGGTTCAATAACTGCTATTATGCCTGGTGAGTAAAGGCTTGCCCAGGGCTCCAGCTCATGGATTTTAGGCCTAAGGCTATTTATATTCATGTGGACTATACATATCCCCTTGGCAGTGTCCCATTGGGTCCTGTTTTGCCTGGATAGCAGTGTGTTGATAGGAGGGGGGGCCAATATTTTTCTCTACGTCCCCACCAAACATTATTTTCAGGTGCATTAGCAGCTTGGTTAGGTACTTGGTATATGGAGGTGGGGTACTCGCTTATACTCCCTGATATACATGATAATATTACAAAACATCCCTTGACCACCAAATCACCTTTCAGGTGGGTTTTGAAAGTTTTCATCTATAGGTTCTTGAGGTGGGATCATAAGAAAATGATGTTGAAAATGTTGTGACAAAATATGGTAAAATGACCATGTTATGCGTGGACATTAAAATATTTCAACGTTCACTCATAACTTCACTATTTTTCAATATTTTTTCACTAAACATTCAACATGGCCTTTTTGGGATCCAAGCTCATGAACAAGGCAGGTGAAAATGTTCACATCTGTCCCAAAAGGTGATTTTTAGGGATGAGCGTAAGTTGAAATGACGCCTTGGTGAAACTTTTGCAGAATTTTGGAAATTCTGCAAAAGTTTTCACACTTTCGCCTATGATGTGATTGGAAACTTCTGATCATGTCCATTGATTTTTGTTGTTTTCCATGGACTATTTCAGCTGAACTGTGCAATAATACATTAAACTGCAGAATTGATTCCATCTGCAGTTTAATGTATTACTTAGTGATACAGCCCCCCCAATCGCTGGCCCCTGGTTTCTTGTGCACCCCCTTGCTGATCACCAGCCCCATATGAAAAAAAAAATATTGGTGTCCAGTCCCCCCACCCACCTTCTGATTGCTTCTCCATATAAAAAATAATATTCACATTCCCTGGTGTCTAGTGGCCCCCCCACCCACCGGCCGCATATAAAAAAAACATCGTTGGTGCCCAGTCCCACCACCCACCCACCCACTGATCACCCATCCATATAAAAAATAAAATACCCTCATTCCCTGGTAATTAGTGCCTCACTTCAACACGCCCCTCCATATAAAATATAAAATATATCCTTCCCTCATTATATGGTGCCAGTGATCGGCAGGTTATGGGGCCACTAGACACCAGGGAATTCAGATATTATTATTTATATGGATGGACGATCGGTGGGTGGGGGGACTGGAGCGACGCCAATCATTTTTTCATATGGGACCAGCAATCAGTGAGGGGAAACAAGAAAACCATGGGTCAGCGATTGGTGGCGGGGAGAGTTAATGAATTAAACTGTGGGGGAAAAGCTGCAGACCTGAACACTGACAGAGATCAGTTCTGTGGATTTGTTTTCCACAGTTTAGTACATAAACCCACAGAGTTCTTACATTTATTTTGCAGTTTTCAGGCAGAATTTCCGCAAAAGTTGGTGAAATGATTTTGGAATTTTCGCTGAAATTCTGCTGGCGGAAGTTTTTTTTTTTGCATATGCCTAGTGATTTTGCAGTTGCTTTGCAAAATTATCTTTCAGGCAGGATTTGAATAACTCACCTACAAAGTTCATGAAGTGGGGACATAAAAAGACTAGGTTGAAAATTTGCGGACAGAATCTTAAAAAACACAAATGCTGTGAAGGCACATTGGTGTTTTTTCAGTATTCACTCACTGCCTTGGTAATTGTCAATATGTTGACCCCACATTTTCAACATAGCCATTTTCTTACACCACCTCATGAATGTGGCAGGTGTTGTTTTTCGAATCCTTCCTAAAATGTGTTTTCATACATGTGGCATGAAATGACATTTCATTCAGTATTTTTTTAAATGACATCTGTCATGTTTAGAAGGGTGGTCATAAAAAGATTACTCTAAAAATGATGGGTAAAAATGTCATAAAAGTTTTGAAGAAATGTGTGCAGGGCCAGTTGTAGGCCCAGTGGGTAGCGAATTGTGTTCCCATGAAGGTGACCCAAGATTTGAGGATATGCTTAAGAAGTCGGGACAGCAGCACTAGGAAAGGGACCAATTCTGTTGAGTGCCACCACTCTGAGCCTTTGAAGGCATTGTGCAGTGTTCCTTCACACAGTCTACACCTTGTGATGGGCCAGGGAGCTTGATTCACAAAGGGCTGCCATGCGTGTCATGGCCTATGTTTAAAATGAATTACTATATCATGAAACATGACCACCACTTGTTATTTTCTAGAAAATCTCTATCCTTGGGCTTACCTGTTCAATGTACATGCTAGATCCATGCTCTGGATGTAGTAGGATGATGTTATCACACATTTGTAATGGCAAATACCACAGCACTCTACCAATATATTTCGTTTTTACATAGCACCTATGGCACAAGACTGGGAATTTTTAAAACCGTCAAAATCCTTATTTTGCTTCAGAAATAAAAAATACATAAGGCAGACATTACTCCTCACTGACTCCATTGCAATCTCTCTCTCACTACATTACTACTATCCCTTCATCATTCTTTACAACACAACCAGACCTACTTAACACAGCATGCAAGCAAGCACTTGGAATTGACAAATGCCTGTTCAGCAGGCTATGCTAATACCAAAGTCTTTGTTTTTCATAAAACTGGAAAATCACTGTAAGTGATCTGAAATGTCCTAATCATTATAATTATATCAATATTGACCTTATGGTGAGAAATGTTCAGGGTAGAAAATGCTCATAAATAATGTCTCTTCTAGAATGTGACTGGGTATCCCTGTAAAACCTATCCCAGTGCCTTGTCAAAGTGTGTAGCTCTCATATGAAGCTCTTTGGCAAGGGAACTGATGGGAATGCCTAAATTAGGAAAACTTAAGATTGTTTGGAATACTCAGCTTTTCATCTCTTTCTGCTTGTTTTATTCAATATTTGTACTAGGATTGCTTAAATGGTGCAATAACCATGCTGCGCATGCTCCAGCACATGCCACAGTTATGAAGAGGTTAATCTTATCTGGTATAGATACAGTACACTTAGGGAAAATTTTCAGAATCATTTCTACTTATCTAGAATTAAGGCTAGAGGTCCAGAGGGTGGAGAGGTATCCTACAGAAGTAGAAGTTGAAAGGCAGATGGGGAGAGGAAAAGATAGTTTTAAGGGGTGTATGAGGACCAAGATTAACAGTGGACATGGGTAATAGGAAGGAGGCAGAAAATGGATTGCAGAGTAGAGTACCAAGTAATTGGTCTTAGAAGCAGTTCTGGGGTCCTGGCAGATCTGAGGAAGGAAGAGGTTAGAAAAAGGATAGCCAGTAATATGGAGACATCAGGTACAGAGGAGGGAAGAACCGGTACAGAGGAAGCTAAGGAACTGAGTCATTTATTGGTCATGGTTAGAGCTCTATGGAAGTGTTACTTTGCCAGTGAAGTTCTGGCAAAGTTGCAAAATTCACCTTTGCAAATAACATTGAGAATTGCCCACCTTGCTGCTTTGCATTGAGTTTTCTTAGGGAAATGGTGCTTTTCAGGTAAAGTCAGGAGAAGTCATGGTGAAGTTCCTGTGGAGTCAAATGATATACTATAGGTAGAAGAACAGATGAGAGTAGGCAGGACTTAAGGTAATTTGGCTGGATCTTATGAGCAGGGAATACAAGGTAATCATATCACTGATCCTGGTTTTCCAAATGCTTGTCCAGGGAGGCGGGGGTGATGATGTATGTATGTATGTATGTATGTATGTATGTATTTGTTTGTTTGTTTGGGGTGATAATTTATTTATCATTTATTTATTTAAGCTCCAGGGGCACCTTGTTCTGTCCCAACTCCCCCCTTTCCTGGACTCAGCCTCCTTCATTTCTTTCCAGTCTGGTTTTAGAAAGTCTCATTCCACTTCCTCCTCTCTCCCTAGGCTCACTGATGCTGTTCTCTTTGGTATGCATCAAGGCCTTGTCACCTCAGCTATTTTTGTCGACTTAGCCAAAGCTTTTGACTTTGTAGCCCATCCCATTCTCCTGGATAGGTTTAAGGCAGTTGGACACTCAGTATCTTCAACTGAGCAGTTCCACTTCTACTTTGAGGGCGGGTCACAAGCTGCTCATATTGGAGACTCCTTTTCCTTCATCTCCATATACGATCAGGCATCCCCAAAGGGTTTGTCTTGTGTCCTATTCTTTTCTCAATTTTTCTAGATGACCTACCAAAGGCCTGTTTCTCTGTGCCAATACACATGTATGCAGACGATGCTGTTCTCATTACCTCTGACTCCGCTGACCTCATGAATCAACTCCAGCTGTATTTTATCAATATCCACCATTGGTTCCATGCTAAGGAAACAGTATCCATGACTTTTGACACTAGGCAAAGCCTTACTAGAGTCTTCTCCTCTCCTTCATTTCATACCCTTGATTATACAACTACTGAAGATGTCTCCTTCAAATACTTCCAGATCTGGCTTGACTTCCATCTAGATTTTTCTGTCCATGTAGATGCAATCCACAAGAAGCTCCACCCAAATCTTGGCCTTCAATACAGAAATAAGAGAAACATTCTACTTTCTGCATGCAGAGAAATCCTCACAGTGATGATTTGGCCTATTTTTGACTATGGAGACATTGTTTATAGTGTTGTTCCAAAGTCCTCTTTAGCTAGATTGAGCACTCTGTTTCACTCATTCTGTCATTTTGCCTTTGATAAACCCTTGTGTACACATTATTGTACCCTGTATTCACCCTTTTCCCTCCCCTCTCTTGATGCCAGGTACCTTACCCACTGTGTTTCCTTTATCTCCAAATGTTGGTCTGGCTCTCTCCCCTCATATCATGCCTATCTCCTCTAATTTTCCCCTACATTATCATACATACCACAGTTAAGGGGGTTGAGCTTTCTCCATGTAATCGCATGTAGCCTATTGAAAAAATTCTACTCCATCCATTCATGGATCAATCACACTAATCCTGATGTTCTGGTGGTTTCTGAAACATGGCTCAGATCCTCCACCCAGGATTCCGAAATCAATGTCCCCACTTACAATGTATTCAGAGCACACAGGCCCTCCAGAGGAGGAAGGGTAGCTATCTACTTCAAGGATAAATTCCCTGCCTCTGTCATTAACTTCACTTTGGTGCTCAAAGAGTTTGAATGCCTTACAGTCTATGTCCATCTCTCAAGCTCCGTCTCATTCCTTATCATCGGCTGTTACAGACCATCGTTGACCGGTCTCAAGGTGTTGGATCACCTGCGTAAAATCTTGGACACTACTACCTCAGAGGTCATAATTATGGGTGATTTTTAATTTAGACTGGCCTACCAACAGAGCTAAGCCTATTAAGGAATTCTGTGACACTCCTGGTCTGATGCAACTTATCTCTGAAATCGCCTGACTAAACCTAAAAAACCCTGCCCACAGCACATTACTCGACATTATCCTTGTGAATACACCCCATCTTTTCACCCACTCTGGTATCTTTTTCAATTACCTCAGTGATCATTGCATTATTGCTTGTGTGAGAAATGTACCAAAACTTATCTCCACATCAAGGTATATTTTTAGAAAGGTGTCACATGAACTTGGACATCTATGCCTCCCTCCTGGACCTTCAGTATTCTGCCTGGCAAAAATTCTATCTATCCCCAACAGTGTCAGAGGCTTATGAAGTGTTGCATAATGTTCTCCTTGATGCAGTTAATAGGCATGCACCCCTAGTTAAGATATGAATGAAGAAAAAATCATGTCCGTAGTTCACAACTAAACTTAAGACCACGTTAAGACATAGGGATGCCTTCTGGAAGCAAGCTTTCAAAACCAAACTCCCCTCTGACTGGACAGCTTTTAGGGCAATTAGAAACAAATGCACCAAGCTTATCAGAACTGAAAAAGCTAGTTATTTTGGCAACCAGTTGCACTCGTCCTCCAGTTGTGCTACGCAATTTTGGAAGACTCTGAAAAGCGTCAAAGAACACAAGTCCTCTAACTCCCTCCCTGCAAAAATCACCCTTGGAGGTTCCACTTTCTCAGGCAAATCCACAATCCTTGTCCTCCTTAACAATCAGTTTGCTACTGCAGGGCCGGCCTTTGACTCCTCCCCAGCCAATAACCTACAAAATCAGCTTTGTAGTCAGGATTCGCCTCATGGCTTGCCATCCCTCCCAGTTAGCAATGTCTCTTTCTCCTTCTGTCCCATTTCACTGAAGCAAGTAGAAGACATGCTCCTGAAACTAGATGCCAAGAAAAGTGCTGGTGCAGATCTCATTGACCCTTATTTTTTTGAAAATTGGTCATTACAGCCTGGCCCCCCCATATGACCCACCTATTTATCATGTCTTTCTCCCAGGGTGACCTCCCTTCTATCTGAAAAGCTGCCCACATCATCCCACTTTTCAAATCAGAGGATCCAAGTGATCTAAACAACTATAGGACCATTTCCCCTGCTGTCCGCCATAGCCAAAATGCTCAAAAAAATTAGTTAACCCCCAGATTGGAAATTACCTAGACTCCTATAATCTGCTCTTACCTTTGCAGTCAGGCTTCAGACCATACCAAAGCACAGTCTCTGCACTGGCACAAGTCTCAAATGACTGGCTAACTGCCTTGGATGGTAAAAAAACATGTATGTTCCTTATTCCTTGACCTGAGCAAGGCATTTGACACAGTGGACCACGTCCTGATCCTGGACACCCTTCTTAATATTGTTTTCAACCACATGGCCTTAAAATGGTTTAATAGCTATCTAATTGATCTAATTGGTCATCTACAAGAAGTTAAAGCAGAAGGTGAACTATCCCCTTTAAAGTCACTTCTCAGAGGCTTATCCCAAGGATCTATTCTGGGTCCTCTGCTCTTTGCTATCTACATAAACAACATTCACATTGGTATAAAATTGGTGAGCATCCACCTCTTCGCCAATGACACCATTCTGTATATTGACAGGCCCACCCCTGAATCTACCTGCACAGACCTCCAGCTCGACTTTAATCACCTTCAGCTAAAGCTACTTTAGTTAAAGCTACTACTTAATGCAAAACAAAAACAAAAGCTATGTACCTCTTCCCTGCTGTTAATGCTCCTCACACCCCAGTTTTTGGCTCATTACCACAGTCTACCACCCTGCTAGGTGAACCACTAGAATGTGTGGCAAATTTCCAATACTTGTAAATATACTTCAGTAAACGGAGTCCACAGTGAAAAAAGGAAGATAACTAGTGGGTTACTGCAGGGTTTTTTACTGGGACTGGTCCTCTTTAATGTCTTTATAAGTGACATTGAAGAGCACCTGAAAGGAAAAGTATGTCTCTTTACAGACGATACAAAGATCTGCAACAGGGTTGATACACAAGGCAGGGTGCAAAGGATGAAAAGGGACTTGGCAAGGTTGGAGGAATGGTCAAATATATGGCAGCTCAGATTCAATGCAAAGAAGTGCAAGGTAATGCACCTGGAAAACACAAACCCAGGGAAAGAGTACACAATAGGGGGGTGAGATAATAACAACAACAAAAATCAAAAAAGACCTAGAAGTAATTATATCAGATGACCTAAAAGTGGGCAAGCAATGTGAGAAGGCAGAAAGGAGGTCTGAGGGGATACTGGGATGCATAGGGAGATGCATCTACAGTAGAAAACAAGAAGTTGTTATCCCTCTGTACAGACAATTGGTGAGACACCATCTGGAGTACTGCGTGCAATTCTGGAGACCCCATCTCTGCAAAGACATAGACAGAGTGGAGGCTGTTCAGAAGAGGGCAACCAAAATGGTGCAGTGCCTGCACCAGAAGACATACAAGGAGAGACTAAAGCAGCTTAATATGTATGCCCTTGAGGAAAGAAGGGAGGGGGGCATGATAGAAACTTTCAAGTATCTCAAGGAATTAACAAAGTACAAGAGGGTAGCATCTTTCAGAAAAAGAGATGTGCAAAACAAGGGGGCACAATTTGATGATAGGGGGGACGGCTCAGAGGTAATGTTGGAAAGTATTTTTTCACAGAGAGGGTTGTGGATGCATGGAACAGCCTTCCTGAGGGGGTTGTGGATTCAGGAACAGAGGGAGAATTCTAGAATGCATGGGATAGACATAAAGCAATTCTAGTGGGGGGTAGGAGGAAGTAAGCTGTTGATTAACTAGAATCTGCAGCTTATCCATCAGGGAGGGAAATGGGCAGACTTGGTGGGCCAAGTGGTCCTTATCTGCTGTGAAATTCTGTGCTTCTATGTTTCTATGTTGGGCATCTGGATAAATCACAAATTGACTTTCTCTGATCATATAGATGCTGTGGCCAAAAAATTGAAGCACAGACTTGATATTTTCTTTAAGATAAAACACCTACTAACATTGGAAGCTAAAGCCCAACTTGTCCAGGTGATTTTTATGCCACTCATTGACTATGCCAACATTCTGTATGGCCAGGCTACTAACACAGTGATAGCTAAGCTTGACACCTTATACCATGAGCAATAAGATTCATTACAGGAGCACCCTGTTCTCCTCACCACTACTCTCTCTATTCTCTGGTTGGCTGGATATCCCTCAAATTCAGATGGCAAAAAAATGCAGCCATTTGGACTTACCGTGCCTTTATCAAAAAGCTTCACCAATATATCACTAAGTGTTTACCTATTTGCTCCCCTGGAAGCTATGCCTTGAGAAGCCATGCATATATGTTATTGGCTGTTCCAAAAGTCAGATCTCATTTTTGCAGATCCTCCATAAATTTTTCTATTCCCTACCTTTGGAACAACCTTCAGAAAACCCTAAAGGCAGCCTTTCCTATGAAGCTGTCTACCTTCAAAACTGTGTTTTCACGTGCCTTCAAAGAACTCTGCAATTGTGCCCATTAATGCTCTAAGTCTGGAGTGTCATGGAACATCTCCTCTCCACTTTGCTGTCTTCCGTGTCCTGACTTACAACTTATACATACCTTATCTAGTGCCTACTACTCTGTAGAAACCTGATGTACTTGTGCCTTTATAATATTCTGTACATAAAACTATCCTAAATTGCTGGTTCACTTGTTATGGAAGTATGTGATGTAGTTTGATTTATGTTGTGTTATTCGATCTGGCCTTGATTGTTATTTTATATAAATAAAATCTCCCAGATCCATCTTGTAAATGAGTATTTTTCTCAAAGGTATTTTGTCTGGTAAAATAAAGATTGATTGATTGATTGATTGATTGATACTCTCTTTGCAATACTTACTCTTGCTCTTTTGCTCAACCTCATATGAACTCTACTGCTGGTCAAGCTGTCTTCTCATTCTTTTTCCCTAAACTATGGAGTTCTCTTCCCTCTTCTGTTCACTCTGCTTCATTCTTTCCTGCCTTTAAAGCTTTCCTGTGTGATTTATCTTCTCACTCCGGCAGTTGTTTCTGGTATTGGGTTTTACCACTAACACCTGTAACTCCCATCGTTGTTTTCAGCACTACCCATTTACTTAAAATCATTCATTCCTTCTGCTCCTTATTTTGATAATGTTGATTAATTTAATTGCTCTTTCATCAGCTCCACAATTTATTGCATGTAACTTACTGTTTGGCAATTTTATTCTCAAGCATTTTGTCTTGTTTATTTTGATATACTTATTTCCATTCTATGTATTTTCAACTCTGTATTTTTTATCTGTCCTCCTTCTCTCTTCCCCTCTCCACAGGATGCATCTGGAAATGAGCTGATACCAGCTCAGTATAGTATGTCTTTCCTGGTAAAACATTTGAAATAAATAAATCAGTAAATAAACAGATAAAATGTTTGTATTTATGAACATATTTATTTGTTTATTCATTGAATAATTAAATTTACTTACTTAGTTATTAATTTTTGATACCAGGTAAGGTACTGTAGGCACACATATGCCTATTTTCAGGCGTGATCTGGGAGAATTATAGACTGAGATCATCATCAACAAGCAGTAACATACTAAAATAGTAGCTGGGATCACAATAAGATAACATAAAATAAGGAGTACAAGAGTGCATAAAAAGATAGCAGTAGGAACTTCATCAGTACATACAATAAACATTGTAAGTGACATAATATAATACCAACAATTGAGATGATTATTGGTCACACAAGATAAAATCCAAGGGTACTGGCTATAGAAGTGTACCTTTAATTAACTTAATAAGACCTGCAGTGGCAGGAAATCTGAATAAATTAGTGGTAACTTTAACAAGAAATATGATAGAAAAAATGCAGTGTTAGGTCAAGAGAGGCTGTATTAGCTAGCCTTTTAAGTGACAAGAATTAAGGACCTGTCAGGAATAGAGAATCATTTAAGCACATGCAGAATGTGAAATGAGAGTACTGTAACACAAATTTGTGGGAAGGGAGTTCCAGAAAGTAGGGGTATAGGGCCAGATAGCCAAAACTTTGCACCGGGCAAAAAATGTTTGGGCAGGTTTAGCGCGGGATTAGCACGGGTCTGCTATATTCAAAAGGCCAAATAGTGTGGGCAAACTGCATTAGCACAGGACAGAATCATAATGTGTGCAAGGGGCAAACTGACATGAATACAGGTGCAATGTTATATTCAGTGACTAGCGCCACACTAAGTGGTTTTGCGTGACTTAGCATGACACTTAGCGCAGTGCACATTACCGCCCAGGAAAAGCTTGTCTTAACCCCGGGCAATCAGCTTTGCACGGTGTCTGTGTGGCTTTTACGTGTCTTTGCGTGACCCTAGTAAATAAATATGACACATAGACAAAGTCAAACATAGAGGAAACATGCTGCTAACTGATGGCATCACAACAATGCCATCATCTGCCACCAGTCCCAGCCATGCCAGGCAGTAAGTGATAACCCTTCTGCCAGTGGACAGCATGGCAGTGTGGCCATACAGCACACACCTGCGGATCACTCTTCTGTGGACACCAACAGATGACCAGCACATACATGCAGCACAGTGGGCATGGAGGATGTTGAGGGGAGAGTGTATGGGTGGCCAGGCTGTGCCACAGATCAGGTGTGGCCAAACAGCTGAGACACATCATGCAGTGCACATAGGCCAGTATTGGGAATACCCCAACACCAGTGTTCCTTTCTGGTAATATATGCCTCCTTGGCCACATACCGCACAGCTGTACAACTGCCACAGCACACAAATTCAGACATGTATATGTCACTGTGAGCATCCCATGCCAGAGGTGCAACATCAGTGGGTCACACAACAGCACAACAGTAATGTCCACTGTCAGTAAACACCTACAGGTTGGGCCTCTCACTGTGTATAATGCAGTCATCATTACTGCCCTACACACCATAGGCAGTATCGTGTCCACACACTACTGGCTGCCTTGCTACTGTAGTGTCTGCTGTGCACTGTAGCATGACCTACAGTGTGACAGTTGCATGCAGCACCACCACCATCTGTTCCTATGCCATGTTGTCCCAGTACAGCTGCAGGCAGCAGCACATGTGAAAGTACAATGTTCAGAACTGTATAATATTCCCCAAACTATTTGCACAGCACTAACATGTTTGCGCGGGTTTAGTGCAGGGCTAAACCATTTGCCCGGTGCAAACTACATGCAAATCAGGGCATAATGAGATGCTAATTTGGATGTTTGCCCAGAGATTACCTAAGTAGGCTCATTTGCATGTCACTTTTGAATATGGCAAAGTTTAGCGCCGGGCAAGCGTGTTGCACCAGGCTACGGTTTAGCCCTGCCCTAAACCTGCGCAAACATGTTAGCGCTGCGCAAACAGTTTGGGGAATATTTTACAGTTTTGCACACTGTACTTTCACATACGCTGCTGCCTGCAGCTGTACTGGGTCAACGCATTTGCTGGCACACACATTGGCCACATAGTTCACCTCTACCTACCTTTACATCGCAGTGCACTGTGTTGCTGTTGTGGTTTGCACTTCCTGGTTACCATATTCAGAGCTGTCTTATTCCAGGGCTAAGTTTGCCCTGCACTCGAAGCCCAGTTTTTCCGGCCTCATTCCCATGTTATATTCAGAAGCTGTTTGCCCTGGGCTATTCCTTCTGAATATGGCTGCTTTGTGCTCCAGGCTAAGTTTGTCAGCCGGGCAGTGCTAATTTAGCCCCGAGGAAAAGTTTTGAATATCTGGCCCATAGACTGCAAAGGCCAGATTGCCAAGGTTCATGGAACATCTACAGTGCACTCCAGGAGAGGTTGAGAGTCTTCTGATCTCAGGAATCAAATGAAAAAAAGTCTGGTTGCATAACTGGGGCAAGAATGAGGATTTCACCATTCTGTGTAATTGGAATAGCTTCTGGCATAAAAACTATCTCTTTAGGAGTGAAGGGTTGCATCTGAACAGGAAGTGAGCATAGGTAGTGGGCGAGAGGATTAATACTACTGCACAGGAAAATTTTAACTCAATTGAGATGAAGGGAGTTCAAAGACACTGGAGGAAATCCTTCCAGGTCAACAGGGAAGAGATCAAATAATATCTGACATCCAGAAAAATTTGGATATTGGAACTAATGGCAAAAAGAAGCAAACACAAGTTAAATAAGATGCATTAACAATAGCAATGTTTATTAATTGAGGCTAGAAGCTGAAACAACACAATGGGACAATTAGAAGTATTAGCACAAAGAGAGAAGCTGGATATAGTAACAATAGTAAAGATTCGATGGTTGGAGCAGGCTCATTGGAGCAACAGTTAGATTTCTGCTTGTGACGCCGGTGACCCAGGTTCAGGAGCAGACACAGGTCACTGGAGGGCCAGCCGGGTGAGAAGGCAGGAGTGTCCCATGACTGCTTACCTTCTCTGGGGGAAGGGAGGAGACCAAAGCCCACAGCTTTCCTGACCCTGAGCAGAGGCTCGGGGTATGACAAGTCCTACAGTTGCAGGAGTGGCAGGTCACAACGTGTGTGGTGGATGCTGGTGTGTAGCATCATGACATCAGAGTTCACACCACATGTCAGGAGTAATGGAGGAAAATAGCCTGCCATTGCTGGGGAGATGGAGTTCCAGAGATGTGCCCTCAATGTGCCTTCACCCACCCGACGGCCCTGGACTGATGAATTGTAAGTAACGGTGTGTTCTGGGCCCCCCACCTTGTTCCCACTCGGGGGGTAAACTGTGACTCCATGGGGATCCAGAGGTCATTTGGGTAGAGTGAGAGGCAGAGGGATGTCTGCCTAGGATCTCCCGATGGGTCAGGGATGGCAGGCTGGGAAGGAGGAGAAATAGCAATTAAAAAAAAAAGATGTGGTGGTTGGAGAGAGATACATGGGGAAATATTCTTGAAGGGTTTAACCTCTTCTGAAGGTACAGAAAAAAAACAAATGAGGTAGAGGAGTGGCAATCTATGTTAAGATAAAAGCTGTAGAAGAAACAGTCATTAAAGTAGGAAATTTGGAAAAAGAATATAGAGCCCTGTCCACACTAGATGCTCGACTGAGAAACATTTTAAAAAATATTTCAGTTACTGAGTTTTAGTATGACTATAGGAGAAACCAAACTGCTTTTAGACATTGTGCTTGCCTGAGAGGGTTCCCAAAACACTATGGGTACCACAATACATGCTGGAACACCAAAATATGAACCAGGGAAAACAGATCAGCATCCAGGAGAGTAGTTGAACAGACTGAGTGGGCTGAGCTGTCCTTCTCAGCCAACAAATTCTATTTTTCTATGCAGTTCATTACAAATTCAACCACAGTGTTAAATTGATTTTTCATGGCAGTGTATAGTCATAAACAGACTCTGCAGTATGTGTATGATTGCCTTAATTCATGTTATAGCAAGGATTGCATTAGCACTGCCATTAACAAGGGTTAGGACAGCCATATTGCTCTAAAAACATCCTCTAGCTTACCTGCAAGCAGGGTTAGAGAATGATTTTAGAACACGGATTGTAGCATTGGTGTTTACCATGCTAAACTCTGGATGCAAACTGTAAATCATTTTAACAGTTAAAAGGGTTTAAATGTCCTAGTGTGTACAATGCCTATATGGATAAGTACATCTGGGATTGGACCACTGTGGGACTGAACCCCTTTGGACCAAGAAAAGACCACTACACTATAATACTTTTTTGTGGTACTTTTTTTAGCAACCACAAAGTTTTGCCTTTATGGCTTCTGGGGGAACAGTGGAGAATTTAAAAACACAGAACTAAAGCAAAAAATCTCTCATGCAATAAACATATATTTTCTTATGTTGTAACCAAACAGGTTCATATACCAGCTACTCTTTGTAAAAGATTCATACAAAGGTTATCAGTGAGTGATAAGGCAATGCCCATTAATGCTCCATTAATAGTATTTCATGCAACCTCAATTCATAATGTAATTTTCTAGCTGTTTCTTGAATTCAGTCTTGTTTTTACTGACTTTAATATCAATCATTAATGTGTTCCAGGGGTTCACCACCCAGAAACATTTTTCTCTTTGGTTACTAAATCTTTGGCCAGTGATTTGTAGTGGTGGCCCCTGGTTTCATTGTGAATTTGTTTGAAATCAAAATTAATTTTGTCAAACAGAAATGGATCATTGACTATGTTGATCATTTGTAGTAGATCACCCCAAGCTGCCTAGTTTCTAGGGGCATTAGTGCAAGTTTTGATTGTCTTGTATGAGTCAATTTGTAGTTCTAATATAGACTTAGTTGTTTTTCTTTGACTTTTTGCCATTTAATCAATGTCATGTCTTTTATAAGGACACACAAACTGGGAGCATAGACAAGCTGGGGACAGCATATGCTCAATGCAAAGGGAGAAATAAACTCTTATGCCATGAATGTATATTTCCCTTAATTGCCCAAAGCATCTTATTTGCTTTTGAAAAAGCTTTGTTACACTGTTTGTCATTTTCTAGATAATGAGTAGTGGTGGTGGGTGAAGTGGCCAAAATTTGTTCCAGGAAGTGATTTGCGGAATAACGCAGAATCCTCGAAGTACCCGCAATGCGAAGCTGAGTACTTTGCGTCATAATGGGGAACACAAAGTCCATTGAAAACAATTACTTTGTGTTATTCCGCCTTCCCCAAAGCACTTTTCCACCAATTTTAAGGTGAAGTACATTGAAATCAATGTACTTCACCTTACTTTACCTTGTTTTTGAGTTCAAAGGTGAATTTTTCAGTGCTTCATGGGATTGCAGGTCACATGGGCTCTAGATTTTTCTGCACAGTCTCAGTTCTGTGTAGTGTGTGTGTAGTGGAAGATGGAGACTGTTTCCTCTCAGAGTTCTGCAATTCAAATAATCTAAAAGCTGTTAAAAAGCCTTTTTGAGCTATTTTTGTTGCTCACAATTTAGGACATTGATTGTAGGAAACACTTGTGTGCTTATATCATCAAGTGTTTATTGTTTGTGTGTGGATTTTGAATGTTAATTTAGAACAGTCTGCATACTGTGAAGTGTGCTTTGTGGGAGGGGCGTAACTGTGGTGTAGGTAGATTAACTGGGAGAAAAAGGCAGTCTTTCTATTTTGGTTATATTTTTCTTGTATGACTGTTAATGTACACACAGTAATATTTTCAGTAATTCTTGACTTTTTTGCTGATTGTTGAGGTGCAGCAGTGTATAATTACAGTTTGTTTAAAATATTTGGTTATATTACTAAAGGTTTTCAATTTGCTGTGCATTACTTGTAGTGTGTGTGAGTGTGTGTGCGATGCGTGCCATTCAATCAGATACGTTTTATTGTGCCACAGAGTAACTGCAGCAGTGTGAACCTGCTATCCACCGCACCTGCATGAATTGTTTATACTGCTTTGTGGTATCTTTACTGGTAGAGGACTGTTACTGACGTGCACTATCCCCCCCCCACAACCGGTAAAAGGTATTCTTTTCCAGATTTGGATTTGTGGCTTGTGAGCACTGGTTAGGTGGTGTTGTTGTACTTTTACATCTGCATCTCTTGAGTATGCAGTGCAATCTTAATCTGTCTGTGCATTTGCAGTACACCATTAATTCTGGGAGAATGCATTTCTTGTTATGCTCTCATTTCACTTCATCAGCACTGGAGAATTTTCTGGACACAAGACAGTAGCATTTAGGGGATGCAAATTAATTCTGGTGACTGTGTGTGATCACTGGGCACATGACTGAGTGTGCCATTGATTCTGGGAGACTTTGCACTTCTTGTGTGCTCATTTCACTTCATCAGCACTGGGGAGTTTTTTGGACACGAGACATGAGCATTTTGAGGATGCACATTAATTCTGGTGACTGTGTATGTGAAGGGCTGCCAATATTGTTGTCACTTCACCTTACTTCACATTAAGGCAGAATGACAATGCAAAGTAATGATCACAAGGTGAAGTGAGCCTTTTGCATTGGCCACTCCATGTAGTAGAATGACAATGAAAAGTGCCCACTTTGCAGGCACTTCGCCAGTGAAATTTAAATTCACTGCATCTCTAATAATGAGTTATGGTGACACCTGGATCTTTATGTTGTGAAGTGTTGGTTAGTATGGTGTCACATAGAATAGATGTTTGCATAACATTATTTTTCCTAAAATGGATGACTCTGCATTTGTCCAGATTGAAAGACATTTCCCATTCAGCTGCCCATGTTGATATATGATCAAGATCTTTTTGGATACTGTTTCATTGTTCAATAGGTGCAGATGCTTCCTCATTTTGGTATCATCTGCATGCCTAACTGCTCAATTTATCAACTTTATGGTAAGGTCTGAAATTAAAATATAAAATATTATGGAACCCTGATCCCTGTGGTATCCATTGCACATGCAGCCGTAGTCTGAGTAGAACCCATTTATCACAAGTTGATGTGGCCTGCTGTCAAACCACCCAGCAATCAACTGTATTATTTTATCATTTAAATGTATCTTATCAAGTTTGTTTAGAATGTCCCAGTGTGGCATCAAATCAAAAAACTTACTCTGGTCCAAGTAGACAATATCACTCTGTGTTTATTATCTATGATTTTCTCCATTTTGTTTTTGTAAACACAGAGTAAAAGGATGGTATAAGGCCTATCCTTTACACTACTATGTTGATTGCTGTCTATATTTGGTACATGTGCTAATATTAAATCCCCAATAATATTTTCAAGGATACTGCCTATAGTAGAAGTTAGGCTTATAGGGTCCCTTTTTAAAAAATAGGGACCACATCTGCCATGCGCCAGTCATAAGGAATTATACTGGTATCTAATGAGTGCTCAAAAATCATCTTAAGATGAGTTATTAATTGTTCCTTCTGAATTTTTAGTATGTGACCTAAAATGTTATCTGGAACCGGAGAGGAGCTGACTTTTAAGTTTTCAATTTTCTCCCTAATTTCCTCTGTTGTATTAATTATTCTTGTATTTGAACAAGGTGCTTTGAGAGTATGGTCCTTGTTTTTTTTTTTTTGCAAAAACCAAACAAATACATGACTTGAAGATGTTGGCCATCTCTGATGGTTCACTTACATTCTTATTTTCATAATGGATTGGTCAAATGTTTGTCCCAGTGTTTCTAAAGAGTTTATATAGCTGTAAAATTCTTTGTATTTATTTGTATGAGCTGTTTTTGCTAGATTTATTTACATCATTCCTTTTGCTGTTCTTATTGCCTTTTTGCATTTTCTTTTTCATTGTTTATACAACTGCCAAGATGCATCATCTTTTTTTATTTAACTACAGTTTATGTAATTTATTCTTCTTATTGGTTTACCTTTTAGCATATTTTGTCAACCATTTAGGTCAGAGTCCTGCAATTCCACATGTTTTAACTATAGGTTTATGTTTCCTACTGCTTTCATGTGTAATTGCCTTTATTATGGGCCACATTTCACTTGTTGATTTGTCTATGAATAACTTAGGTCAGTCAACTCTCTCTAGATCCTGTTTAAGTGCTGTTTCATTTGCTTTAGAATATAGATATATCTCTGTATTTCCTTTATGTATATGGTAGTTAATTATATTCTCAAACTTGACTGAATTGTGGTCATTGTTTTCAAGAGGAGCCCCATTCTGCAATTTTTAATATCAATATTATCTATGCCAAAACTAAATTTAATATTCTTTCATTTCTTGTGGGGTAAGTAACATATTGTATAAATGTTGTTGTGTCATGGCATTAATCAAGCAAGAACCAACTGAAAACAGAGCTTCAGAGTTCAGTCAATTTATCTCTTCCAAGCTCAGATCACCCATGAAGACATCTTCTAATCCGCATACCGATTCTTTTTTTAATTCAGTATGCTTTATTTATCATAACAGAAAGTATACAACAATAATCACTGCAACTGCATACTGATTCTATTAATTTATAATAACTGGGGAGCATTTTCTCCCATAGGGAAACCCAATTATAATTCGTCATTACAACCTGTGGGTTAAAATGGCAAACATGCACCAGGTTTCCATCACTCCACACATGCACCTGCCACCACTCTCCCTGTACACACCACCAGACACTTGGCCACCAGTGTCACTCAGTGTCAGTGGTAAGTGAATTAAAAAAAAACTTGCCTCTCAACAGTTCAGTTTTCCTCCTGGAGTAAACCAGTAATCCTCAGGTAAATCTAAAAAAAAAATGAAAAAGGAAAGGTTTCAGCAGCTGCTGAGCTGCAGACCACAGACAGCACTTCATCCCAACCTGACTGTGGCTGTTTTATTTTATATCATTGCTGTGGTGAGAAAACACTGCTCAGCAATTATATAAAATAAAACATGGTGGTGTGTGTTTTACTCAAAATGTTACACACACCCTCAGTGTTGGATGCTTAAATAAATCCCTCGAGCTTTGCTCTTTTGGTTTATGTAGCATCCAACACCTCAGGCTGTGAAAAATCTCATTAAACATGCAGGGTAAACTGGAAAGAAGACAGACATGTGGGGAGTAGTGCAATGCACTGGCTGTGGGGCAGCAGTCTTCCGGGAGACTTTCTGGAGGCTGAGATGCTGCCCTATTTGCAGGCAACTCTCTGCTCTGAGGGAGGAGGTTGCCTGTCTCCAGGACAAACTGGACAGGAGTACAGAAACCACCCCCCACACACAGGGAACACCAGGGCCACCATCTCTGCCTCAGAGGTTGCCAAGAAGGAGCAGCAGTTGGACCACAGTGAGCTCAGGGAGGGTGAGGGTGGTGGAACAGAGGCACATCCCTTCAGACGTACCACTCCACAATCCATACGTCATTCTGGTGGAGCATATTGCCCCTATGGAATCACACATGGTGAAGACTGAGGTTGCTGGCAACCATCACAAGGGAGGCCCACAGGAAGGTGGCACAGGACACAGCAGGGAAAGGAAGTAGCTCCTGGTGGGGGACTCAATTATCAGGGAGATAGAACTGGAGGAGCAACAGAAAGTGAAGTAAGGTGCCTGCCTGGTGCCATGGCTTGGAGGGACAGGAAGAGGATTCTAAGGATCACGACAGCAGCTGCATGGGAGACAGTGCTGGATGTCATTGTCCACCTAGGGACAAATGACTTGGCCATGCATGAGATTAGAGCAGTGCAGAAGGAGTTTGTGGAGTTGTAGAGGGGCCTTAGACAAGTAGCGCATACAGTATCTTTCTCGAAGGTGTTGACTGTCTATGGCATGGGTGAAGCGAGGGTACTCCACACCATGCAATTCAATGAATGGTTGAAAAACTGGTGTAGAGCACAGGGATTTGGCTTCATTGGGGAATGGGGTTCTACCTGGAGGGATACCCACTTTACGGACACAATCGTCTGCATCTGTCCAGGAAAGGAACCAGTCTCTTCAGTGATCAGTTCAAATGCTTTATTGGCAAGCTTTTAAAATAGCCAAGTGGGGAGGCAAAGATAAGCAGCAGGGAATTCCCAGCCTCCCCTTCAAAACAGAGTACTAAATGAGGTAAAGACCAAGGCAGAAAGGTCAGTAGGGAGCAGGACTGGTGTAAATGGAGAAAGCAAAGTCAGTAAGGGTAGGGATGGGGCTACAAGAGGTAAAGCCATCAAAAAATGGAGAGTAATGAGTACCAATGCCCGCAGTCTGAGTAACAAGCTTCCTGAACTAGTAGCCTTGATAGAAGAGGAACATTTGGATTTCGTGGCAGTCACAGAAACATGCTACACATGGAACCATGACAGGGATGTAAACATACCAGGGTACACTATCTACAGGAGGGACAGGGAGGGTACAAGAGGAGGAGGAGGAGCAGCTCTCTACATAAGGGAAGGAATCAAAACAACAGAACAAAAGGGTAAACAGGGAGGAGAGGAAGCACTGTAGGTCAACTAGGAGACAGACAATGGCACCACAATCTGCACAGGGCTTGTATACAGACCCCCATCTCAGGGGGAGGAAATGGACTAGGAAATTATAGAAGGTATTCTTAGAGTGGCAGAAAAAGGGGAGATATTGTTGATGGGGGATCTGAATATGCCAGATGTTAACTGGAGTGCATTTGCTGCAGCTACATCCAAGAGCGGGGTCATTCTGGATGCCCTGCAAGGGGCATGCTTAGACAACTAGTATTGGAACCCACTCGGGAGGAAGCAAGCTTAGATTTGGTACTCTCAAATGGAGATGGAAAAAGGATCATAGATGTAGACGTGGGTAGCTATCTGGGAACTAGCAACCATCGAACAGTATGATTCATGATAAACACAGCAGTAGAGTCTAGCCATACAAAGGCAAAGGTGAAGGATCAAGTGATGGTCTGGGCCTGCTAGCTGCTGTTCCCCTTGGCTCCCGCTTCCCCGACTGATAATCTAATATCATTGAGTGTTTTCAGGCTTGTAATTTGGGGTATCCTCAGCAGTTCTACACTCCTGCTCACCCAACGGAGCTTGCTGGCTGTTTTTTTGGTAGCATCTATTGTTTTAATATGCATGGATGGGGGCCGAGATGAAACTGCCTTACCCAGACACGCGCCCCCGGTCTCGCCTGACAAGCAGGCGAAGAAGGTAAAACCTCTCCAGCAACTATCGGCTAAACAACTGGGTGCATTAGCGGCATCAGCACCGCTCTCAGAAAAGCATTTTTGCAAGAGCTGCAACCTTTTAAGGAGACGCTTCTGGATATCTCTACTGATCTAAAAAATATTCGTACTGAAATGGCTGAACTCAGATCTTGCACGGCAGACACGGAGACTCGCACCTACTCCTTAGAGGCCTGGAGAGACAGGATGGAACCAGAAGTCACAAAGCTCAGGCAACAAATTACTAAACTACAGCTCAAAACCGAGACCTAGAGGGGCACAGTAGGAGGAACAATATCTTGATCTTTGTCCTACCAGAAGGGGCTGAAGGTCCCTCTGCAATTTTATTTATGCAGAAACTCTTCTCCAAGATCATGGGCCCTTCCCCACATAACCCTACCTATCTAATAGAAAGGGCACACAGGTCTCTATGTCCTAAACCGGAAGAGAATGCCTCCCCTCGTCCAATGATCATTCGTTTTCTCAACTATCTGGAAAAACAGCACATTTTGGCAAAAGTCAGAGAATTGCAATCTATACAATGGGAGGGCAAACGTCTAAGAATTACTCAGGATTTGCCATTAGAAACTCGGCGGAAAAGAGCCTCCTTTCATTCAATGGTCAGCAAGCTGATAGCTGCCAGTATTAAGTTTCGCATAGCATACCCAGGACGTTTGCAGGTTTTGGTGGATGGAGCATGGTTATCATACGATTCGGCCGACCAGGCTCAAGCTGATCTCTGCAAGAAGCTGCCTTCATTATTCAAATCTTAGGACTGCATTCTCGTTCTCTTGTTACTAAAGAACTTTTTATTTCTGACTGTATCATTTGCTATTTGGCTGGCTTACCACTGAAGAGCTTGTTCTGAGGGACGCCTTTGGGAGGGCAGCTTTTTTCTGGTGTGGTGAGGACAGCGGTGGACGAGGAGAGGGGCAGATGATGGCTTGTGGACCCGGAGGACTCGGCGTGGCAATGAGGCACCATCTTCCCTCGGATCCCCTTCTCCTGCAGCCACTTGTTTCCAGAGGGGACACTTTCTCATCGGACAGTTTGGCCCATTTCCAAAATGGTTCCCTGAGGGAACACCTGCATAGTTGAGAAGCTGTCTGCTATGCCTACATCTTTTGGCGATGATTTTGTTGTTATTTTATGCAAATAATTCTGGAAAGACTCATATTACCTATTCTCCTGCTCATTATCAAATTATTCTCTTGGGCTCTTTCAGCTCCTCTCTATATTTCTTGATCTTTCATATCTAGTGAGATAATTACACTATGCTTAATATATTGGTGTTTGTCTCTTCTCGACTTCTCTTTCTCTATTGGACTCCAGTCCTTTTCTCCTCCTTTATTGTTCATGTCTCTCTCATTCTCTCCCCACTCTTCTTGGTATACATATCCCTTGGGTTTTTTCCTCAGCTCTCTCTGTAGTCTAGTTTACCATACATTCATATCTTTTACCTACTAATTCTGTTGGAGAGTGTGGTGTTGACTTTACTTCACTTTTGGTTCTCGCAAGAATAAGATTGGAGTTATTGGGTTTGCATGAAGTTTATATACTGCTGGGGTGTCGCAGTCTGAACTGCAGAATAAATTCACCATTCTTTTTCATCTTGGAGGGTGGGGGGTGGGAGGGGAGGTATTGGCTTAAGTAACCCACCACACATCCTGAAGTATGGAGGGCAGTACCCTAATTACTCTCGTCTCTTGTTTTGTTTGGCTTGACATACTGGGGATTCCTTTTGGCCTGTTAGACTGGTATACATCAATGCCCAAATTGGGGTCAGAAGTGTACCCAGTATGAGTTCTCACCACATTTACTAGCCTATATCTGGCCAGAGGTATTGAGGGTAGTTGCAATGGGGTACTTGTGGACTCTCTACCATTAAATAATAATGCAGTCTCTTTACTAGTGTCAAAGCTAGGTAGAGGGATACTTGTAAATAGTTATATGGGGGAGATTATGGGGGGTTTGGAAACTATGGTGTTCCTTTGTTTTCTATTGTTAATGATAGGGTTTTCCCGTATCTCATAATTGTCATCATGGACAGAAGTATGTTCAGGTTTTTTTCTGGGGTCTTGCGGGAACACCAATTTAATAATATGTATGCAAAATTGGTGGGGGGTTAGCGGTGCAGTCTCATAGTATATTGGTTTCGTTATGCATTGGTTGGTATAACACTCAATGGCTACAGTTCTGAAAAAGTTTATAACTTGGAATGTAAGAGGGGCTCATGATCTCAACAAGAGAATTCAGATCTTAAAACACTTGTCACTACTGAATGCCCATATCTCCTTTATTCAGGAAACTCATCTGCTCCCTGGGGAAGTGGGGGGCCTGCGCAGATTTGGGATTGGGCAAGTTTTTGCTTCTGGTAACTCATCCACCAGTGGTGGTACTGCTATTTTAATTCACAAGGCGACAGCCTTTCAACTCAATACAACAATTGCTGATCCACAGGGGAGATATGTTTTAGTCCAAGGATTATTGGACTGTACTGAATTGGTCCTAGGGGTGTGTATGGGCCTGGGGAAATTCTGTATTTTTCAGGATGATCGCGAATTACAAAGGTTCTCGATGTTCCCCCTAATTCTTGGGCGGGACTGGAACCTGTCACCCACTCAGGATTTGGATAGATCTAATTCCTTACCAAAGCCCCCTTCTCAAGTCCAAAAGGCTGTTGCTGAATTTCTTGACTCTACTGGATTGTGCGATCCCTGGCATCTCCTAAATCCTGAGACCCGTGCTTTCTCATTCCACTCTATGGTGCATTCCACTTGGTCTCGGCTGGATTATATCTTACTTAGTCGTTCTCTCATACACGGTCTTAATGATTCTGCTTTAGAACCAATTATTATATTGGACCATGCTGTGGCATGGGTCATAGTTATGTTAAATCAGAATCTCCAAAGGGACTCAGTATGGCGTTTAAATACACAGCTTCTAAAGGAGGACTACGTCATTACCAGGATCTCAGATCTGATTCAACTCTTTATTGCAAATAACCAGGGCTCGGTTGCAAGAATGGACCATGAATGGTGCGCCCTAAAATGCTTTTTGTGAGGTGAGTTTATCAGACTCTCCTCTACTCATAAACGAAAGAGAGAGGTGGCCATTATTTCACTCCTGGGTCAGATTCGCACACTTGAGCATTCTCTCACCTCTTCCTCTTCTCCCGATGTGCTAAAATCATTGTTGAACTTAAGGAATCAGTATTCCCATCTAGTGCAGGAAAAGGCAGAATTTCTCATTTTAAGAACTAAGGCAAAATATACTGAGCAGGGGGAGAAGGCAAGTCATCTTCTAGCTTTGCATCTTAGGAAACTAGAGACATCCAGATTTATTCCCTCGATCAATGATCTGGAAGGAACCACTTAAACACATCCAAGAGACATAACTGCTGTTTTTAGACAGTTTTATCTTTCTCTTTATAGTTAGCGTCTTGTATCCCTGTCTCATGCCGAATTACCAGAGTATCTATCTGCCTTACCATTACCTCCTCTCTCTCTCTCTCTCTCTCTCTCTCTCTCTCTCACAACAATCCCATTTATCTGCTCCTATATCTCTTCAGGAAGTATTGTCTGCTATTCATAACCTTGCCTCGGATAGGGCTCCTAGTCCAGATGGATTCCCTTCAAACTTCTGCAAGTTCTTTGCTAAAGATCTTGCTCCTATCTATTACGTCTATATCAATATATGCTCTCAGGACAAACCTTAGACTCATCCCTATTAGAAGCCTCCATTATCCTTCTTCTTAAACCAGACAAGCCACCCCAATCTCCTGCGAGTTATCTTCCCATCTCTTTGTTAAATTGTAATATTAAAATCTTGGCTAAGATACTCGCTAACAGAATTGAACAAGTTTGGACTCAGCTTCTTAGCCCGGAGCAAATTGGGTTCGTGTCAGGTAGAACACCTGCTGACCACCTTTGTAAATTGGCGTATTTGGTTCAGATGGCCAAGACTTCCCCCCTCTCCCATGGCTCTGATATTCCTTGATGCAGAAAAAGCATTTGACAGGGTGGATTGGAACTTCCTGTGGGCTACGCTGCAGTCAATGGGCTTTCCTGATACCTTAATCAACTGGATTCAGACTCTGTATTCCTCTCCTCAGGCAAAAATAAATTGTAATGGAATCTTATCAGTGGTTTCCCTCTTTTTTTGGGCACGCGGCAGGGTTGTCCGCTCTCCCCTTCTCTTTTTAATATATATCTTGAACCCTTGATCAGGAGACTAAACTCCTCCCCCTTAATTACTGGCATTCCAATAGGTGATAGGACCCTGGTCCTGTCAGTCTATGCGGATGACATATTGCTTCACCGCTCAGATCCGGTCTCCTCCTTAACAGAAGCATTGCATATTATTGATACTTTTGGGAAATTCTCGAATTATAAACTCAGTATTACTAAAACTGAAATCTTCCCATTAATTCTTTAACATATAGCTCAGCTTTCAGTGAGTTTGGTATGAAATGGACTTCCAAGTCCATTAAATACTTGGGCATTTATATTACCTCGGACTTACCATCACTCTGCAAACTTAACTTAGAGGATTTGTGGTCCAACATTCAATAGGACTTAACAAAATGGAAGAGGCTCCCTCTCTCGCTCTGGGGCAGAATTAACACTGTTAAGATGAACGTTCTACCCAGATTGTTCTATCCACTAAATATGTTGGACGTCTGGTTATCCCAGTCCTTCTTTCAGCGTACCCACTCTGACGTTAGCTCCTTTATTTGGCAAGATAAGGCAATTAGAAGATCCTACCGTAAGCTTTCTTTACCCAAGGAGATGGGGGGCTTGCGTCTCCCTAACTTCCTGTTTTACTACTGGGCCTGTCACCTTTATAAGTGTGGGAAATGGTTTTCATTAACTGATCTCTGTGCTCATCATGACTATGTTCCTATTTGGTTACTTATAGAGTCTGACATTCTCACTGCACATAATTTAGCTCCCTCGTCACTCTTTTATACGGCCTCTAAAAAATCCCTGCAGTCCTTCCCGACTGGTACCTCATTAAGAGTTCTCTCTCAAATGTTCAGCTTCTATAAGGTACTTTTGAGTTCGGATCCTTCTCAGTCACTATATGCCAATCTGAATCTCAAAATAGAGGTAGTCCCCATTTCTCGGCATTGGCGATCTCTCCCTCCTGAGCTCACAGTGGCTGAGTTCTATTCAAACAGTGTTATTCTATCCACCAAGGAGATTCTCACTAAACTGGGTTTAACGTCACAGGCTGTTTTCCAAATTTTACAGCTTAAGCACCTACTGGTTAAGGTACTGGGGAAAGATTGCAACCCTTCTCGTATTGAAGCCTTTCTCAAACAAATTAAGACTTTGGCTTGCAAATCCCATGGCATTTCTACCATATACAAGTTGGTCCTCACTTTCTCTCAGTCCGCTTCGATTGCCAGTTCTTGGGTCTGGCAGGTTTCTTTCCCTGACGAAGCTATTAACTGGCAATCAATATGGACAGGCCTATACACATATCTCACCCAGGACCGATATAAACTTACACAATACTGTATCTTGAACAATATGTATTATGTTCTGGTAAAATTGGCCCAAATGAAGAGGCTTACCTCTAACACGTGTTTGAGGTGCAATAAAGAGAAAGGCTCGCTCCTCCATATACTGTGGTCCTGTGAAAGTATATCCCCGTTGTGGAAGCAAATTGAATCCGCTCTAGACCCATTGTTGGGACTACAGGGCCTCTTCTCCCCTGTCATATGTATCTTGGAAGATTACTCCGGAATTCCGGTGAAGGAGAGACGGTTTCACATGGCTCTAATTTCAATGGCAGTCAAAAAGTAAGTACTTAGACACTGGAGGGATCAAGTTACCATCTCTTATGCGGAATGGTTGCACGAAATATCATTCACACTCCACCTTGAACACTTAATTGTGAGTGTGCGCCATTGCCTTTTATCTTTTAGCAAAAATTGGGGGAAGTTATATGCCCTGTATTTGTCTTGAAGGGGACTCTCCTGTTGAGTTCCTGAACCTCTCCTCCCTTTTTAACTATATCTTAATGACCTTCCTTGTTGTTTCCCTGTCAACCTTATGATAATTAAGTATAGGAGAGTGCATCATGGGGGGAGGGGAGGCGGGAGAGGGGTTTTCGGGTTTTTATTTTTTAAAGTGGTGTTGATTTTAATTTCTCTGAATCTTGTTTCATCCTATTTCATTAACTTATGTATGGTCTTCTTGCCACTGTGTATTGATAGTACTGCATTTACTTTTTAAATGTTGTTGTATTGAGATATGCTTAATAAAGTATGTCAAATTAAAAAAAAACAAAGGCAAAGGTCCTGGACTTTAGGAGGGCTGACTTTTCCAAAATGGGTGAGTGCCTAAGGAATGCAGTAGCAAATGAGCTGGAAGGAGGGGTGGAAGAACAATGGGGAATAATCAAAACTGCCATCATTAAGGCAACATGCCTTTGTGTGAAGCAAATAAACAAAACAAAATAACATAAAAAACCACTATGGTTCTCAAAAGAGGTGGCAGGGAAGGTTAGGAATTAAAAGGTGGCATTCAGAAAGTACAAGGAATCACAGAAGGAGCAGGACAGAGAACTGTATCAGTTAAAACAGAAGGAAGCAGGGAAGGCAGTCAGAACAGCAAAGGCCCAAACCAAGGAAAAGATAGCCAACTTAGTTAAGAAGGGGGATAAAACCTTTTATAGGTACATCAGGGAGTGAAGGAAGACTAAGGAAGGGATAGTGAGGCTCAATAAAGGGGAGAGGGTGGGCAGAGGGTGACTGTGAAAAGGCAGAGATACTAAACAAATATTTTTGCTCAGTATTCACAAATGAAGAAAGGGAGGTGCCTAAATCAAACAACAGAAACTCTCTGGATAGGGGGGGTTGATACCAGCCCATTCACAGAAGAAAGAGTTCAGAAAGAACTCTTAAAACTGAAGGTGGACAAAACAATGGGACCTGATGGGATTCATCCCAGAATTCTAAAAGAACTAAGGGTAGAACTAGTAACACCACTGACTACCCTCTTTAACAAATTGTGGGAGGATGGGGTGGTACCTGAGGACTGGAGGAGGGCAGATGTCATTCCACTTCACAAAAGTGTGAGCAGGACAGAGGCAGGAAACTGCAGACCTGTTAGTTTGACCTCAGTGATAGGGAAAATGACAGTTGAGGCTCAGGTGTCGGCCGACATCAAAAATAGCTTCTACCATCTAAGAAACATTGCTCAGATTAAGCCCCTTATTATGACTGAAGACCTGCCATCACTGGTGCATGCCTTTGTGACCTTGAGGCCCAACTACTGCAATGCTCTATATCTTGGGGTCAGTGGGGGTAACCTCTGCTTATTGCAGCTAGTGCAGAATGCAGTGGCCAGGCTGCTGACAGGATTACCCAGATTCTGTCATGTGACTGCAGTTCTTCGAGGTCTGCACTGGCTGACGGTCAGGTGGCAGGTTATCTTCAAGGTGGGCTTTCTCACCTATAAGGACCCATATGGACTGGGCCCTGGTTACCTGTCAGACCTCCTTACTCCAGCTATTCTGATTCACTCCCTCAGTTCCTCCATACAGGGCCTCCTTGCAGTTCCAAGGACTGGGCTGAAAACCTTGAGTGGTCGTTTATTTGGGATGGCCAGCCTGGTCCCCTAGAATTCACTCCCAAGATCCTTGAGGGAGGCTCCTATGGTGGAGGCATTCAGGAGGGGCCTGAAAACTCATTTATTTAAGCTACCTTATCCTGATGACATATTTTATTCAGAGTGTTTCTCTTGTTTGGTTTAGGTACCTTCCCCGTCTCTTCTGTTGTGAATACTGAGAAGTAATATTCGCTCAGTATCCTTGTTTTTTCACTGTCACCCTCTGCCCACATTCCTTCCCCTTTATAAAGTCTCTGTATCCCTCCCTTGGTCTTTCTTCACTCCCTAATGTAGCTATAAAAGGTTTTATCCCCCTTCTTAACAGAGTAGTATATATTTTCCTCAGTTTGTGTCTTTGCTATTCTGACAGCCTTCCCTGCCTCCTTCTGCTTTAACTGATAAAGTTCTCTGTCCTGCTCCTTCTGTGTTTCCTTATATTTCCTGAATGCTATCCTTTTCTCCTTAACCTTCCCTTCCACCTCTTTTGAGAACCATAGTGGTTTTTTCTTTTGTTTTGTTTTGTTGATTTGCTTCACACAAATGCTTGTTGCCTCTGTGACGGCTGTTTTTATTATTCACCATTGTTCCTCCACCCCTCCTTCTTGCCAGTTTTCTAGTGCTTTTCTGAGTCAGCCCTCCTAAAGTCCTCTATGGCTGTGTTTATTGTGAACCACACTGATAGTTACTTGTTCCCAGATGGCTAGCCACTTCTAAATCTGAGATCCTTTCTCCTTCCTCATTTGAGAGTACCAGGTCTAAGATTGCTCCCTCCCAAGTGGGTTCCAACACTAGCTGTCTGAGACATGCCCCCTGTAGGGCATCAAGAATAACCCTGCTCTTGGGTGTGCCTGCAGCAAAGGTACTCTAGTTAACATCTGGCATATTCAGGTCCCCCATCAACAATATCTCCCCTTTTTCTGCCATTTTAAGGATGCCTTCTATCATTTCTTTGTCCATTCCTTCCCCCTGAGATGGGGTCTGTACACATCCCCCATGCGGATTGTGGTGCTATTTCCTGTCTCCAGGGTGACCCGTAGTGACTCATCAACTTTCTGTTTACTCTTTAGTTCTGTTGCTTTAATCCCTTCCCTTATATAGAAAACCATTCCTCCTCCTCCTCTTTTACCCACCCTGTCCCTCCAGTAGATTGTGTATCCTGGTATGTTGACGTCCCAGTCATGGTTCTCTGTGTACCATGTTTCAGTGACTGCCACAATATCCAGGCATCCCTCTTCCATCAAGGCCACTAGTTCAGGGAGCTTGTTACACAGACAGCAGGCATTGGTACTCATCACCCTCCATTTTTTGATGAAGGTAACCCTTTTAGCCCCATCCCTGTCCTTACTGCCTTTTCTGCATTTACCCCATCCTGCTCCCTACTGACTTCTCTACCTTGGTGTTTACCTCTCTAACTACTCTGTTTTGTAGGGGAAGGCTGGGATTTCTCTGATTCTTTTCAGTGGCTCTCCCCTTCATGAGTTTAAATGCTTTCCAATGAAGCATTTAAACCTATCTGTTAGGATCCTCCCCCCCGGACAGATGCAGACCATGTCACCAGTATAGGCTTGCATCCCCTCCCAGGTGATTCCCCAGACTAGTAAAGCCAAGGCCTGAGCTCCACACCAGCTTTTCAACCATTCATGGAATTCCATGGTGTGGAATACCCTAGCATCATCCTTGCCATAGACAGGCAGCACCTCCAAGAAGGTTACCGTACATGCTACTAGTCTCAGGCCTTTCCCCAACTGTACAAACTCCTCTTGCACTGTTCTGATCCCATTCACAGCCAGGTCATTTGTCTCTATGTGAACAATGACATCCAGTTCCCTCCCTCATGCAGCTGCTCCCACGATCCTGAAGATTCACTTCCCATCCCTCTGAGCCATGGTGTGAGGCAGGCACCTTACCTCCCTATCCCCTTCCTCCCCACTTCTATCCCCCTAATAATTGAGTCCCCCACCAGGAGTTGTTTACTTACCCTGAGGGGTCTCGTGCCACCCTCCTGTGGGTCTCCTTTGTGGAGGTTCCCAGCATCCTCCTTGGTCTCCACTGCAGGTGCCTCAATAGAGGAACCAGTCTTCACCAGAACAGCATATGAATTGTGGAGAGGTACACTGGAGGGATGCATAGAAACATAGCATAGAGATTGATGGCAGATAAGGACCACAAGGCTCATCCAGTCTGCCTATTTCTTTTTCTACCTTCTAAATGTGCCATCGGCCTTTGCTCTGTCAGTGGCCTAACTATTCATACTCATCTGTATTGCTTCCTTATGCCTATCCCATGCCTGTTTGAAGCCCTGCACTGTATTCATAGCCACCACTTCCTGAGATAGGCCGTTCCATGCATCCACCACTCTTTCTGTGAAAAAGAATTTCCTCACATTCCTCCTTAATTGGCCTCCCTCTAATCTCACGCTGTGTTCTGTTGTCCTGCTATTTTTCTTATATTTAAACATGTTGGACTATTTCACCTTGTTAATGCCTTTAAGGTGTTTGAATGTTTCGATCATATCACCTCTCTCCCTTCTTTGCTCAAGGGTATACATATTGAGCTCCGTTAATCTGTCCTCATATGTCTTCTGATGCAGTCCCTGCACCATTTTGGTTGCCCTTCTCTGGACTGCCTCAATTTGGTTAATGTCCTGGTGAAGGTGTGTCCTCCAGTACTGCATGCAGTACTCCAGATAGGGCCTAACCAGTGTCTTGTAAAGAGGGATTATTACCCCCCTCTTACAACTTGTGATACCCCTACAAATGCACCCTAACATCCCCCTAGCCTTACCTACTGCTTTAGAGGACTGCTTGGATGATTTCAGGTCATTGGTGATGATGATGCCCAAGTCTCTTTCTTCCTTTGTGACTGACAGCAACTACCCTCCCAGCCTATAGGTGTCTTCAGGGTTTCTCTTCACTATGTGCAAGATTGTGTACTTCTTTGCATTAAATCCCAGTTGCCAGTCTTCTGACCATTTTGATAGTTTATCCAGATCTCTTCTCATTCTGCCCACCCCATCTGGATGCACCTCTGTTACACCACCCTATCCCTCCCTGAGCCCATCTTGGTCCAGTCGCTCCTCTTTCTTGGCAACCTCTGAGGTAGTGGTGGTGGCCCTGGTGGTCCGTGGGTGGGGGAAGAGGTTTCACAAATCCTAACCAGGTCAACCTGGAGACGAGCAACCTCCTCCCTCAGACCAGAGAAGTGCCTGCAAATAAATAAAACCATGGTGTTCTGGGATACTCTTTCTTTAATAGATCACTTTCCCAATCCTTTAGCCATGTCAATGCTGTCATTTCTTCCCAAAACTTTGATATTTTTGTTCGTATTGTGGGTAAGAGAGCCTCTGTTAGAATCTTATAGTTTTGTTCTATCTTCAATAGTTCTAAACACATTCTTGTACATCGCAACAGTAAGGGTAACAATTGTCCCACCTTTTTTATCTAACTTACTGACTATAGTGGTACCTTTTGCTAATGTATCTAAAGCTTCTTTCTGGAATCTATTAAGACTGTATTTTTTTTATAAGGTACTAATACAGTCTCTCTAACCTCTTTGTGGAAAATTCCTACATTGGTTTCTTCCACATTGTTTTTATGCTGTTGGCATATAGGATGCTGCATGACCCAGAGCAATCATTATTTGCCTTCAATATTCTTCTTGGTCCTTACTTTTTTGCAAACTGGCCTTTAAGGCACAGGCTTCTAGAAAAATCTCTGTTGGTCAGCCTGCAATTTGAAGTTATCTGTTAACTTATTGCTAGAAAAGGGTAGGCTTAGGGACAGAACTTGTGTTTCTGTGTTAGTAAGGGATCTTTGGCTTCAGTGTAATATTCTGTCTGCCCCTTCCCAGTTTCATTGATGTATTCTGAAACCTTTCTCCTCTGCCTGTAGTTGTACCTTCTGTTTCTCCTCCAAGTGCTTCTCCTTCCATGTTGCAAAGATCATGTTCACTAGAGGGGCCCTGCTGTGGGTGCTGGGCTCAGTTTTTGGCTTCTTGTTATCATTTCTGTTGGTCTTTTCTGTCTAAAAAACCTTGTTTGTGCCCTCCCCCCAATGTGATTCCTTGAATAGCTTCCAGAACTAACTTATCCTGAGTCTTGGTATGTGTTTCTCCTAATCTATTTTTTGTTGGTATACATTTTGTTATCCTGATAGTCTATGGTGTCCCTTTGAAACTTTTTAAATTTGGTTTGCCTAATCAATTGTTCCTATTCGTTAAACTTTTTCTTTGTTTTCTTCTACCATTTAGTGAATTATTCTAACTTCAGTTGTGTTATAATGTCTCTTCCTCTTTCTGTTATTCTAATGTCAATTTACCCTTTTTTAATTACGATTTGCTCAACTAAGGCATACATGAAATCCACACTACACCTTGTGCAGATCCCATTCTATATTTGATTTAAAGCATTAGTATTTATCCCTATCTTGAATTCTACTGACACCCTTAAGCCCCATGGGATTGGGATCCTGGTATAGTCTAAATATTGAGGCAAAGTAAGCCCACACCATTCAAAACTGAGGTCTCTAGATTTTAAATTCTCTAGTTTGTGTATTATGTCTTCTGTGCTATCTGACTCAGCTAGTGTTATGTCTTTATCCCATTCATGGTTTTCAATAGTTTCTCCTCACCTGCCTCACTAAAAGTGCTAAATATATAGCTACTATTCCCACTTTCTCCTATATCTGCAATACTTTCAATGCTATCCTAATACATGCCAAGGTAAGATGAGACATTAATATGCAAATACTAAATATGACATATGTTCCTTTTAACTGTCAAAAAGCTATGTTACATGTGAAACTAATATCTAAACCTGGTTATTCAAGCATATTCAATGTTACAAACAATAAATGTTCATGGGCACTAATAGCACCGGATATAGCTTACTGCTCGTGAACGTCCACTGGTACAGCAATTCCATCCCTCATTCCTGATCCATCTTGCAGCATTCAAAGGACCAGATTTATGGGGTTTGCACCAAATATTTAGTGTAAACTGTTGTAAACTGAGGAAAGCGGCATAAAACTACACTCAATGTACTAAAATTGAATGTAGTTCTGGTGAAGTTGTTTGGTACAGCTACACCAAACAACAGCTTTGACACAGGGGTTGACACCAGCCCTGCATCACTTTTCGAAAACTGAGCCCAATGTGTCCTAATGTCATCGAATTTGGCACACTATTAGAACACTTATAAGCAAGTAATCATACCAAATGCCATACCAAATTTCAGATCTCTAGCTTAATAGATGGCTGAGTTATGACCAAATTAATAAATTTCTAAAAATTCTTCAGAATTTTGGCAGATTTAAAAATTCAGTATATTTTGTCTCATTTTCAAAGTATGTATCCAGATAATATCAAATTTGGTAGGTGTACAGGTACTACCAGCATTCATCAGTTTGGCAAATTTCAGAGTCCTAGATTGAAAAGAGTCTGAGCTATATGTGGCCAAACATGTAATCAAATACATGTGTCAGTTATTTCCATCTAATTTTAATATTTCTTATCCAGATTTTTCCACATGTTCAGGATTTAGAGAAATATGCAACATGTGTATCAGCACCAATTTTTAAGTCTTAAGATTCAAAGAGGACCATGCTATAGGTATCCAAACATTATGCCAAAATTTAGATTTTACTTATTTTGGTATCATTTTGAAAGTTTTCATCAAAATGTTATACAATCTTGCAAGAACACAGGTTATTACCACATTTATATATGTAGCTATTTTCATATTTCTAGCTGCAAAGGTACCTGAGTTATGAGCAGATACTTTTTTTAATGAAATTGTCCACAAAAAAATACAATGATTGACTTTGAACACCTATAATTTTGAGACACTGCATGCTAATGTCATAATATGTGGCACAACATTAAACTACCTATCTGCAAGTCCATTGGTCATATTTTAGATCTTCAGCTCAATAGACACCTGAGCTATGACCACATTAATAAATTTCAAAAATTCAGTGACATTACAATGAAATCCTGCAGAAGTTTGCAGAATTACATGGAATTCCATCAGAATACAGTAAATTTTGAATTTTCTCATTCCGCACAGCTCTACAGAATGGTTTTATCACAAACAGACGTGTACAACAGGGTGTATATTGACATCACTTTTAGTTAATCTATAGAACAAAGTATTAATTTTACTCAGTAACACTGAATTTCATGCACCTAACATTAAAGACACCCTAGTTAACTTGCTTGCTTATGTTGATGATGTCATTTCACTACTCACCTCTCTTTTGGGCTACAGAGGCAATTGGACAAATGTTCTTCATGCACACATAATGCCCTACAAATTAACTTGTCCATAACACAACTGGTCATATTTGAATCTAACAAGTAAAGTAATAAAACATTATTTAGAAATAAGAAACCTACAATCACAACTACATAGTACAACTATTTAGGAGTGGGATTTTCTTCTTCAGCCAAATGGCCAGGACATTTTGAATTATTATCTTCCAACCGTGACAAGCAATGGATGGGTTCAAAAGATGTAATAATAGATGTGGAGGGTCTTCAAATGCAGGATCATTCTTGGTAGTCAGTGGTAAAATATATAGTATATTATACCACTGACTACTAAGAATGAGCCTGCAGTTGAGGACCCTCCACATCTATTATATACTGTACACACACTTTTATATGCAGCAGAGGTGTAGGGACTAAGTGATTCAACTCAATTGTGAAAAACGTTTAATTAAAGTTTATAGGAATTTTTTACAGGCACCTAATTGTGTACCTGGATATATATTACAATCTGAACTGGGAATATATTCATTAGTCACCTTTATCCAGGAAAGAATTACAATCTTCTTAAAGTAGTTATTCTCACTACCTCAGAAATATCTCCCAAGAAAATGTATAGAAGAGGAACTGGATTACATGTCTATAGGTTTTGATTTCCTATAAAGTACTTCAAATTTATCCAAGACACAATCTATCCAGCAGGTTTGAGATATATCTTCATGGACATGTACCAATGTCCTAAATTTTAAATAGTCTCAACAATCAAATCACAACATAGAGACATCTTGGTGCAAAATGACATAGGGGCTGGGCTATCTGAACAGGACTTGCCACTGTAGACTGGTTTAACAACTTACTAACTCCACTTTGTTGGCCCAAAGCATGCAAGGATGGCAAAAGGCCATATTGGATGGCATGATAATGAGTCGCTAACTCATTTGTGACTGGCCTAAAATATGTTGATATGCCTATGCAAAGCTGCTGATTACACCTTGCATATAGGTGCACTGGCATACTGGTAGATCTGCAGGGATAATAAGTAGCCTGGCATACTGGTAGGTCTGCAGGGATGTTAAGTAGCCATCAGTGATACACTAATTACCAGCTTGCCAAACCAGGTCTTATGACATGTCCCCCCAGCCATGATCACCCCTCAAATAGGTTATTAAATGTTCCCTGGTGTCCAGTGTTCCCCACTCTGATCTGCCATCTATTAAATTATGGAAACCTTCCTGTTGTCCAGTTGTCTGCCATCCCTGATCACCCCTCTGTTAAGATATGGAACCTTTCCCAGTATCCAGTCCTGAACACCCCCCATTATACAATAAGAAACACCTAGGTGTTTAGGGATGCCACCACCCCCTAAACCCTCTGATAAGTTATGAGAACTTCCCTGATGTCCAGTGGTCCCTCCCACCCTGGTCATCCCTCTGTTAAGTTATGAAAATCTCCCTGATGTCCAGTTGTTCTGCCCTGATCACCTCTCTGTTTAGTTAAAAAACCTTTCTATTGTCCAGTCCCAAACACCCTACATTATACAATAAGAAATATTCTGGTATTTAGGGGTCCTGCCACCCCCATCACCCCTCTGTTAAGCTATGAACACAGTCTCAGCATCCAGGTGAACATCTTCCGATGTACAATTAGAAGTACCCTGATAGCTAGTTGTCCCCCCATCCCAGAGTCTTAATCCCATCCTTGCAGCCCTGTCCCAATGTTACCCCAGGTCTGATTCCACACCTACCCATCCAGCCCCCAGCACTTCTGCCTCACCGACTGACAAAGATACTCCACTTACTTCCACAGCCAGACACCAAATAACAGTGTGCACTTATGCCCCAATTATAATCAGCTATGAATACAGTACATGTGCAATCATGAACTGTCATTCAGTTGTTGGCTGTGAAGTTGAGTGGGTGGTTTGTGCTGGATGCTGGGGGAGCAGTGGGGGCAGGATGGGTGGGTGGTGGAGTCAGACCTGTGTGGCAGGTGTGTACAGGGCAGGCTACGGGATTCAAACCTACGGGCTGGGGGACCACTAGCCACCAGGATGTTTCTAATTGAGTATTGTGGGTGTTGGGGACTGGACACTGGGAACAGTTTAATAGTGGGGGGGGGACCACTGGACACCAGGGAGGTTCTCAGAACTTAACAGAGGAGTCATCAGGAGTGGGTGGACCACAAAACACTAGGGTATTTATAACTATATATCAGGAGGGTGTTTGGGGGTGGGGGACCACTGGATAGAAGGGACTCAGTACTGCATGGTAGCAGGTGTATTTGAATGGCATGGCACTAGACCACTAGTACAGGCAGCCCTGACAGGTGCTCTGGGGGGGCATCATAAACTCTATTTGCTCCTGGGCTGTAAAGAGGCTATAATGAGATAGAGATGACTCTAGAGTGCCTTTCTAGTGCTATGTGGCATTTGCATCTTATGGTACCAATATGGCATCTTGCTTCAGAGAAGCAATTGCCATTAGTGGCCCCTTACAGCCAATTACAATCTTAATGCCAATATCATCCTATTGACCACTTACGTTTTGTGGCCAGTAGGAGGCTGTAGTTTGCAATTGCAATCTGATTAGTGGTTGGTATGTTGAAGCATGCCCTTAGTGCTTGCAAAGTGCCCTAGTATGTTCGAGTATATCACTAGTTTACTCCAGGCACTAATTAACTACCTAGATCAAATATGTGGTGGGCCCTGCTCTGAACCTATAAATATGCTGACTGGGGAGATGTGCTACCTCAAAAGTTCTTTCTGTGGTATTATAAGATTAAATTTTAGTTTGGGCAAGAGCAATACTTGTTGAAATCATCAAAACCCAATGAAGGAAAAATCGTAACACGATTTAGATTGGAACTTTAAAGATGTAATTCACTGATCTTTAAACAGAAGACAAAGAATACACATTCACATATTGTAACAGTGCTTGCTCTCTTCAAGAGCCTGACAACCTAAAATACATTGTACTGAGATGTCCATTTTAAAAAACAAAAGGAGAACAATTATTTGTCCCCATTATTAGAAAGATAATAGGATCATCTGAGAAACATTTTGTGGACTTGTTTAATTTTTCTTCTTCATCTTCATTGTGTAGTATGGCTAATTTTCTGCTTTCAGTCACACAATAGTAATATGGGGATAAGCCTTGGTTTCTATTTTCTAGCATTCTAGGATGCTTTCTTTCTTCAAAGATCCTATCAGCTCTATACAGAGGAATGCCGATAACCAGGCCCAAACCCCTGTATAACTGAGTTCATGCTGAACACCTATTGGGGCTCAGCATTTGCTAATAGCTAACCACACATATCCCTACTTGATGTTTAAATAAGATTAAAGAGATCAGTATAATGGGAGGCTAATGAGAATGGATAGATTTAAAGTACTGGATTGTACTTAAGTACATATTTATCTCATTGTCTTAGTTTTGAAAGACACATGAGGACTATACTCTCTTTCCATAACAATGTCAATATTTTGTAATCTAAATATTTAATCATAATAGCTGATTGATTAATAAAAACCTTGAACATTGAACAATGACTGGCAGGGTGAGAAGGAATGGTTTTGTATCCAAGGAAGGTGATTTGACCAGAGGAGTATCACAGGGATCAGTGCTGGGTGCAGTATTGTTTAACATATACAGTATGGTACACAAAAGAGCTTAATGAAGGTGGAAAAAATGAAGTAAAGAAATTTGCACAAAACACAAAATGAGGGGATATTGACAGCAACAGAAGAAAGGACAATAGCACACAAAGGGACCCAGAAAAGATGATTGAGTGGCAGACAGGTGAGACAGAAAGTTTAACAAAGATGCACAGTATTACACTGTGGACATAAAAACAGAAAGGCAAATAATTAATAAATGGAACTGAATTAAAGCTGATGGAGAAAGAATGAGGTTTGGGTATTATAAAAATGACGAACTTTTAAACATTTCAGCTTGAATCACAATCAAATAAAACAGCTCAGATCTTGAGATGCCTAAGGCAGAAATTTGCAAGCAGATCAAGAGAAGTAATAGCCCCAGTATACAGAGCAGCCTGTTCTGGAATTCATATTGAAGGAGGGATGTAGACAGGTTGGAATGAGTTCAAAGAAGAGAGACAAGAATGAAGATGAGAGAAGATTACATAGAATAGAGGGAGTGACTAAGTACTGTACTCTGAGCATGTTTAGTCTGGAAAAAAAAGAATCAGAGGAGAGCAAATTATTCTACATAGTTTCATAAAGACCCAGAATTGTGTTAGGAGCTAGGGCTATGTCAGAAAGCAAACAAAACTACAACTAGCCTGTGTGTTAAGGATCTCTCTGAAAATGAGCTTTGCTCATTTGAGTATCCAATTCATATAATGTGTAACATTTTTACTACTAGGGGTCATACAAGCAGTTACAAGGGGAAATAATAAAGGGAGACAGGAAGAAACGCTTTTTACTGCCGAGAGTGGTGCAGATTTGTAACTTGCATCTGAATAATGTAATATACTCAGAAAGGATAATACATTTAAAAAGGGTTGGAATTGTATTTATGGGAAGCAAATGTGACAATGTATTCCCACTGAAATGTGTGGGACTGGTCCTGATGGGCAACAGGTCATTTTGTCCTATTTTTCATCTGTTCATAAGTATCTGTTGTCCTGGTTTTGTCTGTGTCAGTCATATGGACCACAGTTAGGTTAAAATGATTATTAATACACTCATTTGATAATATTGGGCAGGCCCAGGTAACTTGGTCATGAAGTGAACTTGTAGGATTGGTCATGAATGCTCAGGATAGCAGATTCTGGATGTAGTTCAGGTATGTGCAAACAATAGGGAACTGGAGATGCCAGGGCTGGCGTCAGCACCCAGGCCACACAGGCAACTGCCCAGGGCTCTGACAACTGAGGAGGCCCACCACAGGGCTTTAAAATTTAAAAAGAAACACTCAGCCAGGGAGATGCTTCAGTACACTGGTACTGGCTAAGAATTTGCCAAAAGAGGATGACAAGCTATGGGAATCACACCCTCTAATCCTGAACTAATTACATCAATAACAATTGAAGCTGATGATACCACAAATGATCCTCCAACTGTCCCGAAACAAATTATAAAGATGTAAGTGTGATTGACTGATATTTGTGTTACTCCTACTTCACTTCAGTACAATGAGCTATTTTAACTTGTCGTGTTGGTATGTAAATTTCAACACTGGTGTTATCCTAGTCATTTACAGCCCCAGCCCCATCACTATTGTTATGTTCCCCACTAAATTCAGTTCCACCGAGTCACGGTGACAAGACTTTCTAAGACCTCCCCCACAGTGACATATTGTTGCTGACATCCCTGACACTGCCAGGTCCCAACTGCAAGCAGGGATCACACCAACACCTGTTCAGTGTTAATGCAGGGGGGGCCCCCTAGACTTATAGATTTTAACTTGGGAGAATGTCAGGGAAACAGCCAAACCTGGGAATGATTACTCTTTCATCACTCGACAACCAGTTCAATGCTGCAGGTCTCAAGGTTGGTGTCGCAGTGGGGGATTCACTCTAACAGTGTCACTGTTAGAACAGTATAAGCCCAAAGTCACTCATATCGAGGTATTACAGTCATGTGGTAATGAACCTCATGGCATTCCCTTTGTTTTCACTTCAGCAGCAGCACAACTAACTCCTCAGAATTTCCTACAGCATGAATGCCATATGTCTGCCTTGAACTTTAAGTCATAATTACTGGTTTCTTAGTTATTTTGATGGCCAATACCGGACCATCAGCAGGGAGAAGCCCACCTGGAACCATGCTGCATTCAATTTAGGAAGGAATATCCACCACCTCGGATGTTGAAATACTTGCAGTTGAATTAACTGTTTTCTTTGTACAATTACTAACATTAGCAGCACCTCTTGTACAGACATCCTTTTGCTATTTAACTACAGCAGAGATAACACCTTCTACCTCCCCCTTCCTTGCTGCTGATTAGGTTCTTATATCCACCTGCTTGGAGGAGTCATCATTAGACAAGTAAGGATTAAGCCATGAGAAAAGCTGGGTCTACTGTGGAATTAATCCATGGTTGGGGGGGGCTTCATGAGGCTGAAGGCAGAGTGCCTCCAACAACTCAACCATGGATTATTCCACAGTAGACCCATCCTTTCAAGTGGCTTAATCCTCTTGTAACATGGCATTTAATGTATGACTAGTGTTTCCTCAAGAAAGTAAAACAGAGGCAGTGATTTTATTTCAAAATCTTTTATGTTAAGCAGTAAAACAGCAGTCAAATACACTGCAGAAATAGTGCAAAAAAATTAGAACACACCTATTGGCAATATTGCAGTGGTTGTACATGGTCTATTACAACATCTTCTATAACCAGTTTCAGCTTTGTATTCTCTCTATATATTTCTAAACTCTGAAAAAACTTACAGCTTTCTTTCCATGGTGCTCGCAAACTGTGCTTCTCCAGTATAATTCTGTGCTGCATTCTGGTAATGTTGCTGTGAAATATGTCACATTTGCATGCAGCTACAACAGAAGTAAGGGAGACAGTGAGTGAAGTTCTCTGTGGTGTCTAATTTATTTGAAAACACTGTTAGACTTTTAAATATTATTTTTAACATTTGTAAACATTGTTTAACTGTGGATTTCACAACATTTTTTATGTGTCAACATAAATAGTATGCTCTACTGTTATTCACTTGATTTTGGCTCTGCAGGTTGCATTTTCTGAGGGCTGCCATAGTAATTAAAATTAATGGCATCAGGTATTGTGAATTTATTTAAATTAAGGGGTCTCCAGTTGCTGCTACTACTACAATTCTTATCAAACTCTGTTGTGTTTTTCCTGTTGGTAATGAGGGCCACTGGGCAGGTGGGAGGGAAACTTCTTTTCTTAGTATACTGCTTTTGCCTATTGTGGATCGTCAAGGTACTACATCGCAAACCATGGTCTGCTTGGGAATTAACCATGGTTGATGAAGTACCACCTGTTATATTTAGTCCAACATAAATTTAATATTTCAATGTGCAGATGTGTGCCATGTTACAATACTCTTTTGTTACTTTTATCAGCCAGTTTTTACCATTCACCAAGGGCTGCTGCTCTACCCAGAAATGTTGTGATATAAATACATTTTTTAGTGAACACACTAAGGAGGGTCCCTTCAGGACACATTCCCATATAGTCAGACTTCCAGTGAGTGTAGGCAAGCTCAGCAGAGGTGGGCACTGCAGAGGTCATGGGTGTTTATTCATTGTGTGTACCTCTCTAACTTCCTCTCTAACCCCTAAAAATACAAACAATACTCACAAAAAATACCCTTCTGTAAACAGGCTATCTCTGGCTAACTTTTAGCAAACAGCAAAGGTGTCTTGGAGCTATAGTCCTGCCAGAGAGACTGGGGAACAACAGAATATGTGTGAGCCCTTTGAAACTGTATATTGCTAACAGTACTGCATTTTATCAGTCATGGGCAGAGTTGCACACCTTATTGAAGTTGTTTCTGGTGCTTTTTAAATGCAAGTCTTTTTTTCACTGACCGAATTAGGGTAGGGTCACTTCTGGGATACATCCCCATAAATTCAGTCCCAAAGGGAGCAGAGGTGAGCTCAGTGGAGGTGGGCATGGCAGAGGCAAGGAGCTGCCATATCAGTGGGGACAGAGGGGACAGAGGGCCGGAAATCTGTGATTCATGCAGGGGTGATCAACAGGCCTCCAGCTCAAGAAGAGGGGGGACAGAGACAAATAACTGGGGAGGAAATACACTATATGGCATCCAAAGGGGAGGTCCTGTTCCTGGGGGACTTTAACATGCCAGATGTGGCTTGGAGCATATCAGAAGCAGCCTCTGCTCAGAGCCAGGACATATTGGAGTCACTGCAGAGAGCGGGCCTCAAACATCTGGTGTGTAAACCCACTAGAGATCTGATTCTAATGAACAGAGACAGGATCAATGACATACCAGTGGGGTGTCACCTGGGGTCCCGTGACCACCGCACCTTGTGGTTTAATCTAAGTACAGTGTCGAACTCAAGCTATGGTAAGACTAAAGCCCTGTTTACCCTACCCCATTTGCAGTGCATCATCCCATGTGCAGTTGTTGATGCGCTACAAATTTCAGTGTGTGGACACTCACCAGAGCACCTCAGGATGCCTTCGTATCCCATTTTTGGATTGGTGCAGGAGAGGATACCCGCTTTAGATTGAGTGAATTTTTCAATACCATAAACACAATTATGTCCTTGATCTGCTGCAGTCCTTGTTTCCCAGAATCAGGAAACATGCCCCCACTGAAGGAACATCCACCCCAAGGTGCAACTTGTAGTGTAACAAGGGGGGGCTGTGTAAGCATGAATTGACACATCCACAGACAGTGCAGCAAGTGAGGAACAGCAGATATTTTCAGTCTCTGCTGCTGTGTAAACAGGGCTAAAGATCTTAGACTTCGGAGGAGCATATTTCAACAAGATGAGAGATAACATAATTGAGGCACTAACAAGGGTGAAAGCTGGAAGGGGAGTTGAAGAATGATCAGAATACATTAATGCAATTATAGTGGAGGCAGCAAGCTAATGCATCAAGCAGAAGAGCAAGGGCAAGAGAAGGAGAAAACCACTATGGTTCTTAAATGAGATGGCAGGAAAAGTTAGAACAAAGGGCAGGAACTTCAGGAAATATAAGGAGTTCCAGTGGGAAGAGGATAGGCAGGAGTACCATGAATTCAAAAGACAAGCAAGTAAAGAGGTTAGGAGAGCTAAACCAAAAATAGAAGAGGGATTAGCTCAAACAGCGAAAAAAGGGGACAAAGCATTTTACAGCCATATCAGTAATAGAAGAAAAACTGGGGAGGATTGCAAGACTTAGAGCAGATGGGGGAAAATGAATGCAGGAGAACAAAGAAAAGTATTCATCGTGGAAGGGGAATGTCAGGGACCAAAGCTGGATACCAGATGTAGGGGGCAGGAGGAGGGTAACACCAACCCATTTTCAGAGACAAGGGTGTAGGAGGAGCTCACTAGGCTAAGGGTGGACAAGGCTATGGGGTCAGATGGCATACATCCCAGGATTTTAAAAGAACTGAGACAAGAGCTACTGACCCCACTGGCAGACCTTTTCAGTGAGTCCCTAAGTACAGGGGTGGTTCCTGATGACTGGAGAAGGGCTCATGTGGTTCCACTACACAAGACTGGGAGCAGGGAGGAGGCAGGGAATTATAGGCCAGTCAGCCTCTCCTCCCTGGTAGATAAGATTATGGAGATGCTGCTGAAAAAGAGGATTATGGAACACTTGACTGTCAATGGGGAGCTGGAACCAAAGCAGCATGGCTTCATGGCAGGAAGGTCATGTCAAACAAATCTTATAGATTTTTTTGACTGGGTGACAAAGGCTGCAGACTAAGGCAGAGCTGTCAACATCACATATCTGGACTTCAGTAAGGCCTTTGACACTGTACCACACAGGAGGTTGGTGAGTAAGTTGGTCGGCAAAGGAGTGAGCAATAAAGTGACAAACTGGATTAGGAACTGGCTGCAGGACAGGAAGCAGATGGTGGTAGTAATAGGATCCAGTCAGAGGAGAGGAAGGTGACCAGTGAGGTGCCTCAGTGGTCAGTCCTGGGCCCAATCCTGTTCAATGTCTTCATAAGTGACATTGCAGAAGGACAGGAAGGGCAGGTATGGCTGTTTTCGGATGACACTAATATCTGCAACAGGGTTGATACACCAGAAGAGTTGGAATGGATGAGAAGGGACCTTGAGAAACTGGAATGCTGGTCTGAGGAGTGGCAGCTGAGGTTTAATGACAAGAAGTACAAAATCATGCATATGGGAAGGAGGAACTCAGGAGAAAGCTACAAAATTGGTGGGGAACTGCTGACAGTCACTAAGTAGGAGAAGAACTTGGGCATCATTATCAAGGAGGACCCGAAGGCTAGCAGGCAGGTAGACAAAGTAGTGGGGAGGGCCAGTGGGATGTTGGAGTGCATTGGGAGGGGAATCATAAGTTGAAGAGGGAGGTAATAGTTTCACTGTACAAAACTCTGGTGAGGTCTCATCTGATGTGCTCTGTGCAGTTCTGGAGGCCACTCCTTTGCAAAGATATTGACAGGATGGAGATGGTGCAAAAGAGAGCTATGAAGACGGTGGGGGTTTTGCAGCATAAACCATATGAGGAGAGGGTGAGGAACCTTAATATGTACATACTGGAACAGAGAAAAGAGTGAGGGGATATGATAGAAACATTCAAGTACCTAAAGGATATTAATAAGGTTAAAGGGAAGGGCATGTTCCAGCTTAAACAGTGTACAAGGACAAGAGGTCATGACATGAGACTGGATGGTGGCTGGTTTAGGGGGAATGTAAGGAAGTACTTTTTCACTGAAAGGGTGGTGGGTGCATGGAATGGCCTGCTCCAGGAGGTGGTTGTAACAAGGACAGTGACAGGATTCATACATGCATGTGACAGGAATAAGGGAATCTTATAGATGGGAAGAAGTAGTTACTGCAGGTGACAATGTAGAGTCACAGGTCACTCACGCATATAATATAAAGGGACAGTCTAAATGGGCCTGGTGGTCCTTATCTTCTGACAGTTTCTATGTTTCTAACACCAGTCACCAAGATTAAAAACAAACTATGGTCAAAACCACTATGGCTGCTAATACATTAACTTGATAAGGGTGTTTCATGGCCTTAAACATAAAGATGAATTGCCATAGTCTGCTGTATGTGTAAATTTCATTTTTGATAAAGGTAAATCATTTATCTGGTTGATTCTGTGTTTCCCATGCGTTTAAAGTGTGAGTGGTGAGTGGGTGTTGTACTATATGTAGAAGGAGAGTGAGCTCCTGACCAATGGTAGAAGGAAAGGTGCAGGGAGGAGAGGTATGTTTACATTTGGGACTGTGGGCCGATCTGGTAGGATAAGAATCTATACCAAGGTGATGGCCTGCTTTCATCCAGAAGACAACCACAGTCCTCAGTGGACAATTCAAATGATACTTTGATGGACATTTAGAGAATCCAATGGAAGGGTGGCAGAAGATATAGGGGAGGTAGAAAGTAGGCCAGCACAAGCTCAGATAAAGAGTAGGATGATCCTAAGGGGAAAGAGTCCAACCATGATGTAAATTATTCAAGGAAGTAAGGGGTTAGCAAAGGAAGAAGGGGGGAAGGAGCAGACAAGGGAGAAAGGTGTGGAAGGGGGAGCAATTGGGAAAGGAGAAAGAGTCAAGAAGGGAGATCAGTGCTGTCAACATGGCGCTAGGTCTGAATCAAAAGACCTAGGAGGAGAGACTAAAATAGTTTAATATAAACACCCTGGAGGAGAGGAAGGAGAGAATGGATATGAGGGAGACCTTTAAATACCTCTTGAGGGTTAAAAAGTTACTGGTGGGAGATATGGGAGAGAAAGGTGCTGTAGAAAAAGGGGTCATGATATGAAGCTGAAAGGAGGTAGATTCAGGTGAGATGTGATGAACTACTTCTTCACAGTAAGGGTGGTGGATTCCTATAACAGCCTTCTATGGGAGGCAGTGTAGATTAAGCCAGTGGTCGGTGCCAAAAAGGCCTTGGACAGGCACAAAGGAATACTAGGAGGAAGAAATGGGGTGGAAGAGACAGTGCTGTAGAACAAGTTGGGTCTGCAGCAAAAGTGATCATAATTAAAAATGGGCAGAATAGATGGGCCCAGCAGTCATTGTTTGCTGTCAGTGTCTATGTTTATGTATCCCATACCCCTTTGGGAGATTACTGCTCTATTCACACCTCCCTGGGTTTTTGTGGCCTAAGTCAGCCCAGTAAGGAAAAGTGTTAATTCTTCTCAGCACTCAGATGGAGCCTCCTGCAGGTCAAAATGTCACCACAGGTGCATGAGAGGATAAAGCCCTGCAATTTAGGTGGAAGGGGGGGTTCTGGTTGGAGGAGTGAGTGGCAAGGGAGTGAGAGTGAATAGGAGCCAGGTGGGGCCAATTACCCCCTCCGGACTCTGGCCAGTGGCACTTGGGAGGACACAGAGGAAGAAGTGGGAGCTAGTAGCCACAAGCAGCACCGTATCTTGGAGGTAAGCTAAAGTCAAGAGGGGAGCCAGCAACTGCAAGCCACAGAGTGCACTGGCAGCCTGTGCCACATTTTATAGGGATCCAGTGGTCACAAATGCAGCACAGAGTGAAGTGTCCTGAGAACAATTTGCATTGGAGATCTGTGGGATGTGTCCCCTTTTCAATTCAGGGATAGTTGCTGCCAATTCTGGGAAAGGATGCAGGTGTCATGAGGGAACCCACAAATCCTCAAGCTATGAGGATTGCATGTTTTGAAGGGACCCACTGAGCCAGTGCAGGAGAGAGAGAGAGAGAGAGAGAGAGAGAGAGAGAGAGAGAGAGAGAGATGAGGATAATTGAGAGTTTGGGTGCCTGTGAAGAATAATGGGCTGTTAGGCACTATAAACTATTTTGTGACTTGTGCTGCTTTCAAACTTTTCTGACCATAGCGGTCCTGAGTTAATGCTGCCCTAAAGACAGTGCAACCTCCTTTGTCTATGTAAAAGCTGCTATTATGGCCATACTGGCTGTGTGAAAGCTGAATGTGTTCCCCACTAATTAACTGGTGCTCCAGGAGCTATGTGTGAATATAATTAATGAATTTAGGATCCCTGTTGTTTCTTCAAATTCGGTGTGGGCATTCTCTTATTGAAAGGAACTGTTTAATATGCATTAACATGTTGTTTTCATGCAGCACCAGCAAGGAAAAGGGACCCAGTGTGTGACGTCTGGGCCTAGGTAACATGGCCATTGGAAGTGTTTCTGCTGCTGTGGGTGCCTCCTCCCCCCAGACATATTCCATCCATAACCCTAGACACAGGGAGGGAGGTTACATTTCTATGTATGACAGGTTATGTGATTCAAATGGACAAGGTACACAGCTGTTGCAGTTTTGTTTACAGAGCAAGTTTAGATACAAATGTGTGTGGTGGTTGTTGGGGGAGTGGTAATGAGATGTGTGCTTGAGGATCCAATGAAACTAAAAACAAAACTAATTAAATACCAGTGCCATATAGTACTATGCACTCCATCAAGACCAGCAGTGCTGAGCATTGCATACATATTCTGTAGGTTACAGTCAGTAATTTCAGAAATAAATATTTTTTTTATCCAAGACATCAGCCTCTATTCAGTGCACATAGTTATTTGTAAAAGGCTGGGAAATCATATAAAAGTTTAAGTTGACTAAAAAGTCAAGTAAGTTATCACATTTGGCCAACTTCACTTTTCAGCATTTCCCTGTATAAGTCTAGTTCGGAGAGAGAGAGAGAGAGAGAGGGAGGGAGGGAGGAGAGGGAGGGAGGGAGGAGGAATGGTGGAGCACTGTTTATCATTCAGTCTTAGATCAGTCTTGAAAGGCTACAGACTGCAATAAATCATTGTATGCTGCCACACAAACACACACACACACACACACACACACACACAAAGGGGTAGAGAGAGAAAAAGAGAGAAGTGTAATATGAATCGCTGCTGGAGCAATGCAGTCTCATTACTAAGTCAGTTTTGACCAATGGTGCGTTGTTAAGATAATGTGTAAAAGAGAGTTTAGATGTCCTAAGAGAGAGAGAGAGAGAGAGAGAGGAGGAATGGTGGAGATCTGTTTATTATTCAGTCTTAGATCAGTTGTGAAAGGGTTAAAAAACTTACAGACAGCAGTAAATCATTGTACACTGCCACATACACACACACAATTGGGAGAGAGAGAGAGAGAAGTGCAATTTGAATCTCTGATGGAGCAATGCAGTCTCATTGCAAACTCAGTTTTGACCTAAAGGCAGTGGTCTAGTGTTAAATTTAGAAGTGTGGGGTCTCCATGAACTACAATGTCCCCAACCCCACAAGCCAGGTATAAGCAATCAGGTTTCAGATGCCCTCTGGTGAATTCTGAGGGCCATTTTGACACTATTTGGCTGCTTTAAAAGCCTTCTTTGACTTGTTGCTAACAAACAATATCACAATCAAAGTAATTACTTTTTATTCACTTTAAAAACAAAATAGTCAAAACTAAAGCAAAATATCCCACTCCAGCCACCCTTAAAACATCCAACTATTTACCACTTTTCTTGAGTACAGTCAGCTGTCACTGCAGCAGGCATTGCACTTATTACCTTGCAACCTGAACAGAAGACTCTGCCCCCAACAGTGCACCACACAGTTAGACACACAAGGCAGCAAGAAGATCACACAAAACACCAGCTTAGAGGTGCATGTGTCTGTCACACAGCAGACACTTACACAGTCCATCCATGCCAGAGAATGGAACTGATGCACAGGACCCACTGGAGGCTCTCTCAAGTCCTAACATTGACAAAGGATGTATACCAGGTCATGAATGTTTTATCTGCATATACCCTGAACTGAGACAATTGGAGCAGGGAGGGTAAGGGTCAGAAGGGACAGCTGCATGAAATACAAGGCATATACAGTGACATCACAGCCTGCAGACTTGATATGCAGCAAGGGTCCCACAAACTTTGTGAGACCTCAGACAATGGCATGACCATAATTGTCACTGCTCTACAGCAGGATGATGCTTCCCATTCATATCCAGTACATGGCAGCCAACTCACAAATCGCTATACGTCATACAACAGAACCACAACACTATCAAGCACTCTAGGACAACCCCAACATGACAGCCATCCTGCAGGGGTGCACAGCCAACTATAACAGATGATGATATAATGCCAAGCATGTCCCATGGCATGCACACAGCCCAGTCACATGGCAAGGGCAGATACAATGCCAGTGGTAGGCTCATCCCACCCTAAACACCCACTCAGAAGTTATCCCAGATACCAAAGCCAAAAAACACGAATGAAACTAATGCCTCAACCAAATTCAGCACAGGGCTTAATGCTGAAGAATTGCCATCCACCATCAGATGCATGTGGACTTCACTTCATGGGTTCTATGCTCACTCACAGTGGGGAGATGTGAGGCTGGCAGCAATGGGCAAGCTAGGGGGGAAACGAAATCACTCAAGTCATTGGATACAGCTCAGCCCAACCCCCTTATGGTCAGATAAGGTCATTCAATGCAAACAAAATTATTAATACAAAACAGAACACTTACCTCACTGCTCCTTTACTGATGAAGCCTGGGCAGTTATTAATTCTTATTGTTTTGTTGGCACAGACCATCTAACTCACTCAGTCCCAGCCAATTTCTGACTCCTGACTTTTGAGAATTAATCCCTCACAGGCTGACATAGCATGTCTAGTCAGCTGCTCCCCGGTCACACTCCACATAGTACCAGCAGCACATCCAGTCACACAGGTACAGCTAGCCACTCTCTGGGTTAGAGGATTTCTGCAGGACATTCACCAGATCGCAGATCTATCTTTCACATGAACAAAAAGTACCAACTTCAAGATGCACACAAAGTTATCATTGCCAGGTTATTAAGTCATTAATATTTTATGAAGAAGACATTTAACCATGCACTAATGCTTTGCCACATTAAATAAGTTAATTAAATAAATAAGTCCACTCTACTGCTCTATCCTGGAAAAATACATAGTAAAAGCTGTACCCCACTGAAAATCAGAAATTGCCTCTCACGTGGGCTACCCTGGGTAAATGCATTATAAAAATGAGTAAAGGGGGATGCCACTGAAAAAAAAAGATCTTGCAACTCAGCTTAGTATCCTGGGTAACTACAGTGTAACAAAAAGGGTCAAACAGAACCCCACAGGATATCACAACTCAGCAGGGCTATCATTGTAAATATATTGTAAAACTGTAAAAGCAGGACCCTACAGCAGAACCCCTCTGCAAATCAGATGTTGCATGTAAGCTAATGTGTCCTGAAAAAATACATTGTACAAACATGCAGATTACCCATCTTGTAGCTGTCTGGTATATTCCTGGTGGTTTGGTTATCCCCCCATAAGGGCATCTAACCCCTTCCCTACTCAGCTTCTCAGGCACCTCCCTAGTCCTGGTCACATAATGCAAACTACAGAAGTAGTGATGACTGGCACAGCCATCTGCTCACCACCTCAACTGGTTTCCATCTGATGGTCTCTGAGCAATCACAAGTACAGTATTGTACAAATACCTGTTTCTACTGTACTCATGATCATTCACTGACAATCAGAAGGTAACTGGCCAAGATAGTGCACAGAGGCCTGAGCAGTTTGCTGTCACTATTACCATACTTTGGCTTAGTTGACCTGAGTGCTGGGGGGGGAGTGTTGTGGGGAGGAGGGTCCTGGGCAGGTGGGTTGACAAAGGATAAGATGCCCATATGGAGAGAGGGGGAGACCACTAGATTACCAGGAATATTCAAGACAGCAACAGGACAGTCAATCAGGTATTACAGGAACCACTACACCACTAGGAATACTTCAGACAGCTGTGGTACAGGTGAATGGAGGTGGGTGGGTAGATCACTAGACCACAAGGAATATGTAGGACAGCTTCAGAATAGGTAGTGGTGACACACACATGTTAATGGGCTCATAATGGGCATGCAAATGGGCCATAGCACATTCCATGCCCAAAGGGGTCATTAGCATGTTAGGGTTAAATATGAACCACAGGAGCCCTGCCTCTATCCCATTTGATCCTGCCATATTAAGTCTGGGCTTGTGTCAGTATTGCACATAGTCAGTAAGCACTGTACCTACATGGCCCCATATTTGGACAGTTAGCACACTGCAGTTGCAGTGAGCTAAATGTCTGAATATTGCCCCTAGGAAGGCTGTGCGCAAACTGCCATAGACCGTGCATGGCTAGCTCTGAATATGGGGGCCTATACTCCTTAGCCCAGTGGAACCCAAAGTCCATGAAACAGTGGCTCATGGGGGTAAGAAAGACCTGCCTATAGCCTCAAGATACTGTTGTTCTAACTTGTAACAGCATAAAAGCAAACATGTTTGGCACTGACTTATGTGTGTTTGTTTGGGTAACAAAACATACAAAGCATTACCATGATAGCCAAATGCTTCATTTAATACAAACAGAAAAAATATACATTAGTAGCTACAGTATGTGGAACACAATATGACAAGTCAGAGCAGAGCAGTACTTCAGGGTCCATGCTATCACAAATGCATAATTAAGCATCACTATAGGGCAGATATCAACTAAGTATAATTCTAGTTCAATGTTATTGTTATTCTATCTTACTGTTTAATGTTTGATTGAAGTACTAAACAGAGGAGACTCTGGCTAAAAGAAGAAAAATGAACTGAAGCATCAGCTCCCCCTTCTCAAGCCCTTACCCACCAGCGTCATTGGAGCTTATAGTATCTTGTAAGTCCCAGAGGGAAGATCGCCATTAGACAAAAGCACCAATAAAACTGTCACTTTATTATCAGTCATGCAGTATTTCCAAATAAACTCCTTACAAATGCAAATAAAGTGTTACCACCCATATGTTACCATGGGATTGTCAATACAAAACCTAAACAGAGGGTTACATGACCTTTACTTACATTACTAGGGAAAGTAACTTTAATCCAGCAAACAAACAGATTTACTAAAAAATGAAACTGCCCGTTTTACTCAATTGGAGGACCATCACAATGTCTGTCTACCTGTCCCAGCCAGTGACCTCACTGCCAGAAGGTGAAACCTGGTCTCAGATCATCTTGTGATCCAATAATGAATGTGAAGGAAATCAGCAGAGAAGATATAACACAAAGCTACCTTACAGCTATGCTTCAAAGACTGTTGAGTTGCTGATTATGACTGCTGCCTGGAGAACTACATAAAAAACATAATTGAAGACTTTAACAAGTATTGGAGCACTACACCCCTGCCAATACAGCATTGTTTAGATAAAAATGTGTAAAAAGAGGGTTTAGGTATCCTTTAAGACTAAAACAAACTGCCTGCATTGTTTACACTGAACGTATCCACTGATTGCAATTTGAGCCGGCATAATAATGCTGCATGTAGGAAAGGAACTCTTCCTCACCCCCCCCATCCCCAGTGGAGTGATTTTAGTGGTGAAAGGATTGTGGTTCAACTCCAAAATTGTGCTTCAGTGGGAGTCTGAAGTGCCCTTTTTCCCCAAGTGATAGCAAGACCTCTGCAAGGTTATGGTCTATGGTGCTTTAACAACGGAGACAGTCTGCAGGTGAGAGCTGCATGAATTCTAACCAACGAAGTGTCCAAAAGACTGCAAACCTCTTTCCTGCAATAAATTTTGTTTATTACGGGCCATTTATGTGACCGGGACTGTGCTGCCTATATTTTTATTCATCCTGAACTGTGTGTACAGCGATTGGGGACTGCCGACAGCTGGGGCTGATTACAAGTTAAAAGCCCGTGCCGCCCAGAGGGTTTCTATAGCAGTCTATGGTGCTTTAACAACGGAGACAGTCTGCAGGTGAGAGCTGCATGAATTCTAACCAACGAAGTGTCCAAAAGACTGCAAACCTCTTTCCTGCAATAAGTTTTGTTTATTACGGGCCGTTTATGTGACCGGGACTGTGCTGCCTATATTTTTATTCATCCTGAACTGTGTGTACAGTGATTGGGGACTGCCGACAGCTGGGGCTGATTACAAGTTAAAAGCCCGTGCCGCCCACGGGCGTGAGCGCCGTGGCGCAAGCGTCGTGAGTGGCGCATGTGCCACTCAGTGAAGGAAAAGTTGATAAGTATTTATTTGAGTCTGACTAGATTAGTTATTAGGTTTGTAATACTTGAATGATGCATATATTTAGTATTTCAGGGGGTTGGTTATTAATGGGTTTGTGGTTACTTAGTTTATATGCTTCTGATGCAAATAGCGATGTCGTATGTAAAGGATCAATATTTGTGTCTATGGGTGGGTATTGTCAGGACTTCCATCACTCCTTAGGAGATGGAATTCATTTGCAAACTTTCAAAAAGAATATTTAAATTCATCAAATTTTAAAAAAGGTTCTTTTAATACTATGGACAACAAAATTATGAGTTTGTTTTGTTCCATTCTCCTGATACAGTGTGGTGATATTGAAATAAATCCTGGACCTGGGAAACAAGTTGGGATCACTATTATACACTAAAATGTCAGAAGTCTTGTTTGTAAAATTGATGAATACAGAGTTTGGGCTTCTGAGTCATCATATGATATTTTAGCAATTTCAGAGACGTGGTTGCATGCTGGTATTGCTAATGAGGAAGTAAATTAGCAGAGGTACAACTTGTAAAGACAGGACAGGGGTAAAGAGATTTGGTGGAGTTTTGCTTTATTTAAAGCATTCTTTGAGTTCATATCAGATTTTGTTTGGAAAAAGTGTGGAAGGAATTGACTGTTTGATTATAAAATTGTTGAAATCAAAATTGATAGTGGGTGTTTTTTATGCACCTCCTAAAACTAAAGTAACTACATTTGATATTTTAGCTGACACCCTTTTGGAAATATTGAAAGACCAAAGTGTGGTGTTAACTGGTGATTTTAATGCGGCTTGAGGACAAATGAGAGGTAAAAAACTTAAATCTAGTTTTGACATTTTGGGTTTACAACAATTGATACATCATCCAACAAGATGTTTAAATAATAGAACTACAGGAGCTATATTAGATCTGTTTTTTATTTCATCTGATTTGAAGGTTGAAGGTTGTAAAGTGTTGTCATTGAATTTGGGGGATCATAACCCTATTCAATGTCATTTATCAATTCAAATAAATAGAGTTAAGGAAAATTGTGAGTTTTGGATCCGTGATTTAAGGCACTTTAATGAACTATCTTTTAGGGATTGTCTTAAAAATTTTGATTGGTCAAGGGTGTTTTTAATACCAGATTTGAACTTGGCTATTCAAGAATTCACAGATTCTTTTTTGCACATAATTCAAATCCATGCTCCAAAAATTAAAAAGTAGTAATGCTAGAAACCCTTTATGGCAATAATAAAAATTAAAACTCATTTACGTATTAAAAAGGTTATGAAAAAAGCTAAAAATCTGAATTGGAAAAGGACTGGGATTTTTAAAAGATGGAGTAATAACTGTAAAAAGAAGATTAAATTAGCAAAAAAGAATTTTTCGAATTCATTTGTAATGCACAAGATCCAAATAAATTTTGGAAGGTTATCTCCAAATTAAAATCAGTGAAAGCTCAAGCTTCTATTAATTTAGTAATGGGAGAAAATGTAATAGCTAACCCCTTGAAGTAGCAAATTTGTTAAACTCACTATTTTAGAGATTTACCTGACATAGAGAAACCTAATTTTGAGTCTGTGGTTCAGGAAAATATATCTTCTGTAGTTTTTGCTAATAATAATAATAACAAAGACTTTATTCTGTAAAATATAAAGGTACAAGATGTGACTAAAGAGTTGAGAAATTTAAAAATATCAAAATGTGCAGGAATAGATGGCATTGATCCCAAATTTTTGAAATTGGGGTCTGATATCATAGCCCCTATAATAACGTATTTTTTTAATTGGAGTATTCAATCTTCAACAGTTCCTGATTGTTGGAAAATGGGTGATGTTATTCCTATTCATAAAGGTGGTGACCTCACAGTTCCCTCTAATTATAGACCAATTACTGTGCTCCCTGTTTTGTCTAACGTGCTGGAGAGGCTGATAAATAATCAGCTTAGTCAGCACCTTGACTATTTAGGGTTATTGACTAATTGTCAACATGGATTTAGAAAGGGTAGGTCCACAAACACTGCCTTACTTGAATTTAGTAACCTGGTGTCAACATGTTTGAACAAGGGTAATTGTACTGGGGTAGTGTTTGTGGACCTTAGTACATGATTGATTTGGTACATCATGAAACACTTCTGTTAAGACTACAAACGATGGGGATAAATAATAATTCCTTGCAGTGGTTTAGATCTTACTTAATGAATCATAAACAGAGGGTGGTTTGTGGTGTGGCTGTCTCAGATCTCCTGGATTTATATCGAGGTGTACCTCAGGGCTCAGTTTTGGGCCCTGTGTTATTTAACATTTATATTAATAATCTTTCTGATTATGTGGTTAATGCTGATGTTAGACTCTATGCAGATGATATAGTTTTGGTAGCATCTGCTACTGATCCGGGAGATCTGAGACAGCATGTTCAGACAGACTTTACTAATGTTGAGTCTTGGATTAGAGATTCTGGACTTTTAATAAGCTCTGGGAAAACTCAGAGTATGACTTTTTCTGTGGGATCTAGAACTAAGAATTCTACTGATTTAAAGATTAGTTTTTGGATGGTACATGTGTTCAAGAGGTTAATACCTATAAATATTTAGGAGTTATGGTGGATTATCGTTTTCTTTTTCTGACCACATAACATCACAAATTAAAAAGTAAATCAAAGATTGGGAGTATTAAGAAGGGTATCAGGATGTCTGAACAAGGCTATAAAGTCTAAATTGATAAAACAACTGTTGTTACCTGTATTAGAATATGGTCTTCCATTATATAAACATTCTTATAAAAATCTTTATTAAAGTTGGATCAGATCTACTATAGATTGGGGAATTATATACTGAATAACAAATCTTGAGTTCATCATTGTATAGTCTTTCAAGAACTTGGATGGTTATATCCATCAGCTCGAGAAATTTGTGTGGCGCATGATATGTCATGGTTTGATACATTCAAATATGCATTCTTTAAGGTATTTGATTTGTTTGAATTCAGACACTAAATACTTAGATATGTTTAGAGATCAACAAAAAATTGCCTACAATTCAAAATTTAAATCGCATGGGGATATGGTTTTACAGAATAGTGTAGCTAGGTCATGGAATGGTTTGTCTTGTGAAATTATTGAAATTTCTGACTTGTATACTTTTAAGCATGAATTGTTTAATTATTTAAATGTTAGTTGTAATTGTTATTAATTTTTGTTATTGTATTGTGTGTTTTTGTTATGTTTGATGTTTTTGTATGACAACACAGGTATTCGTTGAAAATGGGGATTAATTTCCCAACAGATAAACCTGTATAAAAATAAATTTTAAACAACAACAACAACAACAAGGTTCCACCTCCTGCAGCCGTAATGAGCAAGGTAATCAATATAGGGGACAGATTGGTGCAGTGCAGAAGGTGTAAAATGTATGAGTATACAATACTATAAAAGGATGTGTTTGTGGAAACTGTCTAAATATAGAAAAACTGGTAACAGAAACCAAAAAAAAGGAAAAAGCTTGAATTTCAAACAGAAATATGGAAACTGGAACAGTCTGTATACAACACTAGCATATTGCTACAAGAAAGTGAACAGGTGGTTGCAGGTCTGGAGAATGGGAATGAAAATGAGGCAAATAATGCCACTGTATGCTACAAAAGAAAAGGATATACTGGGGATGAGTCAGATGGTGATGACAAGGAACTGAAAGAAAAAGAATGGTACACAGTAAAAGGAGGAACAAAAAGGAAATGTTTTTACAGAAGTGAAAATGCAGCACTTAAGTTGCAGAATAGATATGAAATCTTGAAACCTGAGGACTGCAACCTAGGGAGGGGGTCATTTAGAAAATGAAGGTGGAGTAAGGCAGAAAGCTGCAATCAACCCATATCACAGTAACAACAGTACATATGAAGGCCAAAATACAATGTCCAATGTGAGGGAGAATCAAATTTAAACACATATTGAACAGAGAAACCAAGCAGGCTATCCGAACCAGCAGCAGCTGATAAGCACAATAAAATCACAAGGGAAATAGTAGTTATTGGTGACTCCATTTTGTAAGGAAATGCAGTACGGTTGCTTTAAGATAGAAATGTGAACCATGCTGCCTTAGTGAGCTATGTGCACCTACTGGGACAGTTGGAAAGCCCATGCAGACAATATGATTGCTTTGTGTTGAAGTTGCTACAGTAAAAGTAAACAAAACCAGGCCCTTGTGTGTGCGGTTTAATCATCACATGGTGTCAGAATGGAGCAATTAACACCACCCACCATGTTGGATCTGCAAGGCAATTTAGCATAGAACTGGAGAAGGTTTAAGTAACAATTTGAGATCTTCCTGATAGTCAGTGGCATTGCAGAGAAATCCACAAAAGTACAAGCTATAACTGTTGCTGATCCATCAGCGCTGGAAGTTTACAACACGTCTGAATGGGAGCAGGAAGAGGATACATAGTAACATAGTAGTTGATGGCAGATAAGGACTGCTAGGCCCAACTAGTCTGCCCATATTCCCTGCCTGCATCATCGGCTGATGACCATACCTGGTCATTGGCATTTGTCTCTCTTCCCCTCCTCTAGGGTTCTCTTAGGTTTATTCCATGCATGTTCTTCTATCCCATGCACGTTTGTCTATTCCATGCATGTATGAATCCCCCCCCTCCACTATGTTAGCACCCACCACTTCCTGGGGAAGGCTATTTCAAGCATCCACCACCCTCTCTGTGAAGAAAAACATCTTCACATTTCCCCTTATCCTGCCCCCTCCAATCTTAAATTGTGCCCCCTTCATCCTTATACAACTCTTGTACTGAAAGATATCACCCCCCTGCATTTTGTTTAAGCCTTTAAGATATTTGAAGATCTCTATCATATCCCCCATTCCCTCCTCTCTTCAAGTGTATACATATTGAGGTCTTTTAATCTGTCCTCATATGTTTTCTGATGCAAGCCCTGCACCACCTTGGTCATCCTTCTCAGGACCACCACCACCCTGTCTATGTCTTTGTGATGATGCAGCCACCAGAACTGAACACAGGATAAAGAAAGTCTATCAAAGATCAATGACAGTTTTGAGAGGTACTGTAACCCCCCCAAAAATGCGACATATGAAAGGCATCAGTTTAATGTCAGCAACCAAGATCAAGGTGAATCCATGCACGCCTGTGTAACATACCGGAGACTGAAAGCTAAATTGTGTGAATCTGGAGAGCTATGTGACTCCTTAATTCATAATAGAATTGTATGTGGTATACAGAATGACCAAGTTAGATGTTGCTTTCTGGGTGAGGCAAACTTGACCTTGGCTATAGTAATAGGTATCTGTAGGGCTGCAGAACTCAGTGTAACTCACGTACAAATCTTAAGTGAGGCAGCACAGGAGGAATAGTTTATGCATGATGTGTCTTTAAGACAAGAAACAAACAGACAAGGCACAAATAAAAGTAAGGGAAGTACAGCTGCTCATGGTACTTAATTCAGATGTGGGAAGTGTGGTAGAGAGTATGAGCCCAGGAACTGCCCAACATTTAGAAAAATGTGCAGAAAGTGCAAGCGAAAAAATAATTTTGCAAAGATGTGTCATGCAACAGGGAGTACTAATGTGCACATGGTTAATAAAGATTCTAGCAGTGAGAGTGAAATTACTTTCTGTATAGATACACTGACCATAAGCAAAGCTGAAACTGGTGGAGAGTACTGTTAAACATAAATGGGCATAATGTGAGCTTTAAGTTGGACACGGGGCACAATGCAAAGTATTGCCGCTGAGCATGTATAAAAAGTTGTCCAAGGAAGCATTTCAGTATTCAAAGGCAAAACTGGTTTCATACTCAGGGCACGGGTTAAATGTCCACAGCAAAGCAGTTTTATCTGCATGCCTTAAAAATAAGTATCAACTGAATGGGCAGACTGGATGGGCCTTGCGGTCCTCATCTGCTGTCAACTTCTATGTTTCTAAGATCACCTTCCAGCTAGTGGATGCTAATGTCACTCCAGTCCTAGGGATTCCAACCTGGTAAATTAAACTAGTGAAGAAAATGTTTTGTGTGACCACCACTAGTAACAAGCACCGATGATATATTGTCAGAGTTTTCAGATGTTTTTCATGCACTAGGCTGACTAGAAAGGAAGCATCACATCAAGATTGATAAGTCTGTGTGCCCTGTAATTCACCCACCCAGGAATATTTCATTTGCACTAAAAGACAAGGTGAAAGCAGAACTCGAGAAAATGGAAAAAACTTGTAGCGATAGAAAAGTTTGAAAAGCCAACAAGTGGAGTCAGTTCTATGGTAGTTATAAAGAAGCCAAAGAAAGTGAGAATTTGCATTGACCCCTGCAACTTGAATAAAGCAATCAAACAGAACACTATCATATAAAGACAGTGGGGAGGTTGCTGCAAAGCTCGGAGGGGCAAGTGTTTTTTCAGTGCTTGATGCAGGACATGCATTTTGGAAAATCAAATTAGACAAACCCAGTTCTGAACTAGTGACCTTCAACATGCCATTTGGATGCTGTAAGTTTAAACATATGCTATTTTGGCATTTGTTCGGCACCAGAAGTGTTAAAAAAAAAATCACAGATGTTTAAAGGCTTAGAAGGCACAGAGGTTATAATGGACAATATTCTGATCTGGGGTGCAGACACCAAAGAATATAATGAATGACTCTGAAGGGTCCTAAATAGAGCCCGAAAATGACATTTACCCCTAAGCTTAAAAAAGTCTAAAATCGGACTAAATGAAGTTCCATACAATGGACACGAGCTGTGAAAAGATGGACTTATAGACGATCAAGATAAAATTAAAGCCATTGTGGACATGCTCACCCCGCAGTGTAAGACAGACTTTAAAAGATTCATGGCAATGGTGAATTACTCTGCAAAATTCATCCCAAACCTGTCCATGCTGAACAAGCCCTTGAGAAAATTATTTAAAATTGATATTACCTGGCACTGGGAAGCCCATCTGGTCTACTTCTACTACTTGAATAATCCTGTAACACTCTCAGTAGATGCATCCTCTGAAGGGCTGGGATCATGCCTCTTACAAGAAGGACAACCGGTTGTGTTTTCATCACAATCCTTAAACAGGGCTGAAAGAATCTATGCCCAGATTTAAATAGAAATGCTGGCCATTGTGTTTGGCTCCTTCAAATTCTGCCAATATATCTATAGCAGAGAAAAGATACTTGTAGAATCAGATCAGAAGCTGCTGGAAAGACCTTTCTAGAAGCTGCTGTCTACTGCTCCACTGAGAATCCACTGTATGATGTTGAAGCTGCATAGATATGATATGAAGGGAGAATATAAAGCAGGGTGAGAGCTCCACATAGCTGACACACTTGGCATACCCCAGTCAATGGGATTAATGGAGCAGGCATTTTAGTTCATGGGGGGAATGGTTTATGTCACTTTGCTATTGTTCTTTGGATTCCGATCTTTGCTTGATCTTTTCCTTTTTTTCTGATAGCTGTGCATGTTTTGTTGGTGTCTTTTTTCTGCTTCTTTGTTCTCCGAGATCCCTATCTGGATAATCCAGTTTTATCGCTGGTTCCCCATGGTGGGGGCTCCCTCATACTGGTCTGTAAGGTACTCTGGGTCTTTCTGGAATGGATTTCTTTAGCAGGGTGGGGTGGCTGGGTGTCTCGGTAGGTATGGTGACATCACAGACCAATGTTTTTTGGTGGTTCTGTCTTTGGGACCGGAGTCTGGGTTCTTGGCTCACTGCAGTGGACCTTTAGGTTCTGTTCAGCGGGCTACTTTGATGGCTGGGTTTCCTTCGTGGGTTTGTGACATGGGGTTGGGGTTTTTACACAGAAACATAGACTCTGACAGCAGATAAGGACTGCTTGGCCCACCTAGTCTGTCCATTCCCTACCTATTGGATAAGCACAGATCCTAGTTAACCAACAGCCTACTTCCCCTACCCCCCACTAGAATTGCCTTATGTCTGTCCCATGCATTCTTGAATTTCCCTACTGTTTTTGACCCTACAACCTCCTCAGAAAGGCCATTCCATGCATCCACTACCCTCTTTGTGAAAAAATACTACCTCATGTTGCCCCTGAGATGTCCCCCATTAATTTCAAATTCCGCCCCTTTGTTCTTGCACATCTGTTTTTCTGAAAGATGCTAACCTCTTGGACTTTGTTGATTCCCTTGAGGTTCTTGAAAGTTTCTATCATGTCCCCCCTCTCCCTCCGTCCCTCGAGGGTAGACCCTGCACAATTTTAGTTGGCCTTCTCTGGACTGTCTCCATCCTGTCTATGTCCTTTTGGAGATGTGGTTTCCAGAACTGCACACAGTACTCCAGATGGGGTCTTACCAACTGTCTGTACAGAGGGATAACAATTTCCTGTTTTCTACTGGTGACGCCTCTCCCTATGCATCCCAGTATTCCCCAGCCCTACTTTCTGCCTTCTCACATTGCTTTCCTACCTTTGGGTCATCTGATATGATTACCCCCAGGTCCCTTTCCATTTTTGTTGTTGTTAGTACCCCCTCCTCCCATTGTGTACTCTTTCCCAGGGTTTTGTTTCCCAGGTGCATTACTTTGCACTTCTTTGCATTGAATCTAAGTTGCCATATGTTTGACCATTCCTCCAACCTTGCCATGTCCCTTCTCATCATTTTCACCTCCCCCTTGTGTATCGACCCTGTTGCAGATCTTTGTGTAATCTGCAAAGAGGCATACTTGTCCTTCCAGTCCTTCCACAATATCACTTATAAAGACATTAAAGAGGACCTGTCCCAGTGCTCAACCCTGCAGTACCCCGCTAGTAGTCCCCCTTTCTTTGGAGTGGACTCTGTTTACTATTACCCTCTTCATCCTGTTGTGCAGCCAATTTTTTACCCAGGCTATTGTACCACTCTGGGTCCCACTTCCATGCTGGCTAACTTGTTTATTAATCTTTTGTGTGGGACTGTGTCAAATGCCTTGCTAAAGTCTAGGTAGACCATGTCACAGCCCCTCCCTGGTCTACTACTTTGGTCACCAAGGCAAAGAAATCTATTCGATTTATCAGACATGACCTTCCCAGCCTGAATCCATGCTGCCTTGGATCCTGTGCCCCACTGACCTCTAGGTTCTCAACAATTATTTCTTTCAGAAGTGATTCCATCATTTTCCCTACCACTGAGGTCAAACCAACAGGTCTGTAGTTTCCTGTCTCTGCCTTGCTCCCACTTTTGTGAAGGGGAATCACATCTGCCCTCTTCCAGTCCTCAGGTACCACACCATCATCCCATGATTTGTTAAAAAGAGCAGTCAGTGTGGTGTCACTATTTCTCCTGTTAGTTCTTCTAGAATTCTGAGGTGAATCCCATCAGGCCTCATTGCTTTGTCCACCTTCAGTTTTAAGAGTTCTTTCAGGACCCTTTCTTCTGTGAATGGACTGGTATCGCCCCCATCCAGAGTGCTTCTATTGTTTGGTTTAGGTACCTTCCCTTCCTCTTCTTTTTTGACTACTTAGCAGACATATTTGTTCGGTATCCCTGTTTTTTCACTGTCACCCTCTGCCCACCCCTCTCCACTTTATTAAGTCTCACTATCACTCCCTTGGTCTTTCTTCTCTCCCTAGCGTACCTATAAAAGGTTTTATCCTCCTTCTTCAGTGAGTTGGTTATCTTGTTCTTTGGGCCTTTGCTATTCTGACTGCCTTCTCCGCTTCCTTCTGCTCCAACTGATACAGTTCTCTGTCCTGCTTCTTCTGTGTTTCCTTATACTTCCTGAATGCTGTCTTTTTCTTCCTGACCTTCCCCACCACCTCTTTTGAGAAAAATAGTGTTTTTTTCCCTCGTTTTGTTTTGTTTATTTGCTTCACACAAAGGCTTGTTGCCTCTGTGATGGCAATTTAGATTTTTCCCCATTGTTCCTACACCCCTCCTTCTTGCCTGTTTGCTAGTGCTTTTCTGAGGCACTCTCCCATTTGATAACATCAGCCTATAAGTCCAATATCCTCACTTTTTGTATGGATTGACTCTACGGATAGAGTCAATCCATACAAAAGTGAGGATGGACTTAGGTAGGCTGAGTCTACGGCTATGTTTATCATGAACCACACAGTTTGGTGGTCGCTTGTTCCCAGATGGCTACCCACTTCTAAATCTGAGGTCCTCTTTCCATCCCCATTTCAGAGTTTGGCCCCCCACCTTTGTGGCCTTTTGGGTTGTGTTCAAGGAGATCATTTGATTTTTTTGTGGGTTTGTAAAGTTGGGGTGTCTTTGTTTTTGTATATTGCTTGGGGTTTACAGAGGGAGGGTGGGGGCCTCTTGGAGTACTGCTTTGGTTGTGAATACTATTTTATTTTTTACATTATGTAACATTATATTTATTTATGTGTGCCTGTTTGAAATTTATAGGAATGATTGTTAATTATAGTTTTGTCACCTGGAATGTTAAGGGCTCCCAAGATAAATGTAAGCATTACATGATTCTTCAACATCTCCATGGCCTACAAGTGCAGATTGCCTTTCTGCAAGAAACCCATCTTAAGAGAAATGTTTTATATTATTCCCAAAGGGAGTTGGTCGGGCAGGTTTATAGGGTGGGTAGTAGTACTAAGAGAGGTGGTGTCACTATTTTGTTTGCTCGTAGTATCTCCTTTCACTTGATAACTGAGCACTGGGACCCTGAGGGACGATTTTGTTTGTTGCATGGGCATTAAGGACAGGTGGAAGTTCTCCTGGGCTGTATTTATGGGCCCAGTTCAGATACACCTCATTTTTTTATAAATTCGGTAGCTGCTTTGGCTCCTTATACCCGCCTCCCTATTATTTTGGGGGGATTGGAACTTAGTTTATCAATATGATATTGATAAATTGGGTGTTCATCCTACAGGCCTCACCCCTGGGCAGAGAGACCTCGTGGATAGTACTGGCCTAATGGATCATGGTGATAACACCGCATACAAAAACACTGTAGCACACAATGCCAAGACCAAAATCCCAAAAACAAATAAAAGGTCAGTGGAAACACCAAACCAGCACAAATGCCGATACAACACACAAACTAATAGTACAACATCAGTAGTTGTTTTTTTTGTGGGGCACTCTGCCCCCCCAACACCACCAAAATTAATATAATCAACTCCGAGAGGGTTTGGACCTCAGGGACAGGGAGAAACTTGGGAAAGGGAAATTTCTTTAGAAGACAGTGAACCAAACCCTGGTTCCCAGGCCTCCTCCACTCCAGGTGCTAGTGTCTTAACCACTCCACCAGAGAAGCGGCTCAGTCAGGCACCACACTCACAACTACTTCATCCCTTTCCCATCTGTACATGCAGCAACAGGGGTAGCTGTAATTCCCTAATGCTATTATACCCCTGACACTGTAAACTGCTTTGAGATGTTTGCCGTGATATTATTGCAGCAATATCATAACGGGATACCTGGACTAATGGAGCCCTGGTGCCTTCTTTACCCCCATGACTGTCAGTACACCTTTCACTCTATTCCACTTGCCTTTTTCTCCCATATTGACTATTTTTTACTTTCTTAAGATTTTGTTTCAGTCGTTGTTAAGTGTGAGATTCAGTCTTGAGTGATCTCTGATCATGCTCTGGTTTAATTAAGATATGCTATGTGGGCTCACCAGGCCTTGGACTGGGTTTGGAGATTTAATGGCCAGCTATTATGGGACCTGGATTCCTTATTCAGACTGCTTATATACATCTCCTCTTATCTGGTTACCAACACATCTTCTGTGGATTCTATGGAAACTCTTTGGGTGCTGCTAAATGCACCACCAAAGGTGAGTGTATCCGTCTCACCACTAAGTGCAAATGACTGTTTCAGAATCAAAAGGAGTGTCTCTTGTGAGACATTTGGGCTACTAACACTATACTCTCTTCTACTACCCCAGAACATACTTGGATTGCCTTGCCCTTCCTGCAGGAGCAATACGCAACACTCATGAGGGCGAAAGTTGAGTTAGCAATTGTTTTCGCCATAGCACAATATGTTCAAGTTCAAGTTCAAGTTTATTGCAGGAAAACTCCTTTGAGCAAGCTCATTCACAAGGAGGTCCTGAGACATTCGTACATTCACAATGAGGTCCTGAGACAGACGTACAATCAAATAAGTTAAGAGATTACATAATAATACACAGTATACATAAGGAGCTCAGCTCCCTGGGTACACAAAGTTCATAATGGGAGGTGAAACTTTTTATAAGACAATACATTACATACATTAGGATTTCCTCAAAGAAATTAAAGTTCCTGGAGAAAGTAACAGTAATTACATAACAATAACTAGTATGTTAATAGGGATTCCACCTAAGACACTGAAAGTAGCTCAAGACAGAGCTAATGAAGTGGGGAAATGGAACCTGAGGTATCATGGGGTCATTAAATTGGTGCCCCAGGGACAATATTCAGTTTAAAAACAGTTACAGGTATCTTTTAGTTTAGCCATGGCTAGCCTTTTGAAAAGGTTAACAGGGACAATACTGGGTAATTTCATGTGAAGGATGGTGAAAAAGTTGGGAAGTTGCTCACTCTTCAGTTGCATCAGTCGGAGGCTTCCCAGCGTATTCAAGGCCTCTGGGATGTTGCTACCTTGTGAATGGTCACCTATTCATAAGATATAGTCCACGCTTTTCACTCACATTAGAGATCATTGTACGCAGCAGATTACTCTAATTTTCCTTTGGCAGAGCAGCTCTCCACTTATCTCTCCCATGTGGATCTGCCTCAGCTCCATGAGCAGCAGCAAGAGGTCTCATCACCCTTTCAGAAGTCTCCCAAGCTATCTTTTAGCTACCTCTGGGTAAGTTATTGAGCCCAGATGTTTTTTCTCATGTGTTTTACAAGTTTTTTCTGTAGAGCTTTCCCTTATCCTCATTCAATTTTACAATTACTTTTGCTTTCATGGGCTCACAGACTCTGTGTTGTTGTAGGTGTGGATTGTTCTTCTACTTAAACCTGGTAAACCCAGTAAGGGTGATCCATTTGCTGAAAATTACAGACCAATATCCTTAATTGATACTGACATAAAAATCCTGGCTATGGTACTGGCTAACAGATTACAATGAGTGTGACACAGTCTTTTTGGAGTAGATCAAGTCAGGTTTATGAGGGGTAGGCATTCCAGCGACCACCTTCATAATTTGCACTACCTGGACTCTACATTCAGGGATGCTGGGGTCCCAGCGGCCCTGATCTCCCTGGATGCAGAGAAAGCATTTGACTGAATCTACTGGCCATTTTGTTTTGCGGCTGTTGCTCATTATGGGATACTGCCTGAGTTTCTGCAGTGGATTCACCTTCTATACCAGAGTATGACTGCCTGTATAGGGGTCAATAGAATGCTTTCTCCTAGTTTTACTCTTGCATGAGGTACTAGACAATGGTGCTCCCTGTCTCCCCTATTCTTTAACCTCTATTTGGAGCATTGCTCTGGCGATTGTCATGTAATCCTCAGGTGAGAGGAATCTGGGTAGGAAAGGCAGAGGGAAAGTTGTTGGTTATGCTGATGACTTATTGCTCCACCTTGAACACCCTTGCATCTCTGTTCTGGCAGCCTTGAGGGAAATTCAATGATTTGCTGTGGTCTCTGGGTACAAGTTAAATTTAAAGAAAACCAAAGTATTAGCAATTAATTTAGTGGCTAAACAAGAGACAGTGGATTTGGGACTTGTATTGGAGCCTTGTACCATCATGTATTTGAGCATTCAGACCTCTAGGTACCCTTCCCAATTGGTTAAACATAATTTGAGCCCACTTATTCTCATTATCCGGCAGGATCTTAAGTATTCATCTTCTTTACCCCTTCTCTTTGGAGGGCAGGTGAACATTATTAAAATGAATGTCCTCTCTTCTTTATTATATCCTTTAGGAATGCTTAATATTTTTCTTCCTAAATCTTGGTTTACGCATCTCTGTCATCTTCTTACTGATTTTCTTTGGCAGGGTAAAGTAGTGCGGTGGGCATACTGTAAACTCACCGTCCCTAAGAAATTAGGAGGGTTGAACCTTCCCTATTTCTTTATATACTATTGTGCCCTTCATGTCAGTAAGTTTTTACACTGGGCTAGCCCGGCACAAGAAGACTTGGATATAGTTTATATCCCACCACCCCAGTTGATAATTGAGGAAGCTCTTTGTGCTAAAGTAGGGTTACATCTTTGGAGTCTCTGTATACTACTCCTGCTCGACTCCCAGCTCACCTTAAATCCACACCATTGTATTGGTCTCTCCTGGCCTTAACTCAGTTTGCTTCATTCGTGCAGCTTAATTTTTCTTGTGATCTTTCTCAACCTATCTGTAGTAGTATTATTTTCTAGATAGGTGGGTGGCCATTTTCTCCTCAGACTAATCAACTTTCAGTAGACTCCTTTATTTTTGATGGGAGTTTCATGTCTTTTGTGATTTTCAGGAGCGATATCAGATGCCTGACTCCTTGATGTTTAAGTATTTTCAGCTCACCCATGCTGTCACTGTGTATCTAGGTCTGAGGCTTTGGTCATCACAGGTGGGGAAATTATTAGATGATCACTGCCCTGCTGTCATTTGTCCCCACCTTATCTCTAACCTGTATAAGCATTTTTACTCATTAAGTAACTCCAGGTTAATGGGTATTTGTTATTGTTGGCAATCTGTGCTTGTGGTAACCTGGGTCTCTAAGGATTGGCAATCTGTTTAGATGTCATTGTATAACTATATTAAACAGGGCCAATATTGTTTTCTACAGTTTAAAATCTTACACAATCTTTACTTTACTACCTCCCACTTGGTGCGGATGGTCTGCTTGTCTTCTTCTCTCTCTGTTAGATGTGGTTTAGAGGCGGGAACCCTCCAGCATTTCCTTTGGGATTGTGTTAAGGCAAAACTGTTTTGGGCTTCTATTCAAGCACGTCTTGCTCTCCTCCTGGGAATTGAGGACTTATTTACTCCTGTTGTTTGTCTGGTGGGATGGTGTGATGATACAGTCCTTGGTTCCAGAAGGGGTTATATGGCTTTGATTGTTGTGGTTGCTAAAGTGGTCCTTCTGCATCATTGTCCTGAGGCTACCATTCCTTTCTTTCATGAATGGAACCATGAAATGCTGCAGGCCTTGCATACTAAAAAGCAGATTGCCTCTCTCCAAGATCAATATGACTGATTTAAGACTCATTGGGAGCCCCTTTATACTTTGTTATTGATCCTTAGGTCTTGATTTGTGGTTCTATAGCACTCAGATTTTTTTGCCAGGTAATTTTTGTTTCGACTGTTTGGAGTGGTTTATGTTACAGAGGAAGAGGTGTTGTGAGGCTGAGGGTCTGTTTTATATGTGTATTTTATTATTTTATTTTTATTGTTATACCTTTTACTCCTTATCTGTCTTTGGTGTATTGTTTGTTATTGTGTTTCATTGTTAACTTTTTCTGAAGTTGTAATTTATTCTTCTTAGTAACATTTTCTAAATTCAATAAAGTATATTCAATTAAAAAATAGCTGACTCACTTAGCAGAGCAGTCAGTAACCTGGCAGTCCAGGAAAGTAATATAGATACAGTAAGTATGAAGTGCACACAATTGGAAGATTACCCATCAGTAGTGAAAAACTGACTGTGTTTCACATGGAAGCAAACAACACTGTCCTGCAGAAATTGAAAGATATCATACTACATGGTTGGTCTCAAGAGAAAGCCAAGCTTGACTTGGTCCTCTGACAGTACTGGCAGTTTTAAGAAGAAATTACCATAAATAATTAACTCTTGCTGAAGGGAGAGAGGCTGATTGTACCAGGATCATTGAGAAGAGAGATGTTGGTAAAACTACACAGCAGTCACTTAGGCATCAAAAAATGCAGAAGAGGTAGAGACATTCTATTCTGGCCAGGCATGAATAGTCAAATGAGTGACCCAATCATAAAGTGTGATGTCTGTAATTGCTACTGGAAGGCTCAGTCAAAGGGACCGATGTAGGGTTATGAAATTCCTGACAGACCATGGCAGAAGGTAGGAGAAGATCTATTCATATTTGAAAAAGAAAACTACTTAGCAATGACTGACTACTTCTCTAAGTTAATAGAGATGTCACAGTTGCAAAACACTACCAGTGAGAGAGTCATTAACCACATCAAATCACAGTATGCTTGACATTGCATCCCAGAAGTCCTTATTACAGACAATGAACCAGAATTTTCAAGTGCTGAATTTGTGAGCTTCACTAAGAGTTATGAATTTGAGCGCATCACATCACCACCAAGATACCCACAACATAACAGAATGGTGAAAAGAGCCATTCAGACCAAAAAGAGGCTACTCAGGAAGGCCAATAGTGATCATAAGGACCCATACCTTGCCTTACTGGACCTAAGGAACACCCCAATATAGAGCTTGAGTTCAGCCACTCAGTTACTGATGGGCAGGAAGAGAACAGTGACTTTGATGCCCACAAGGCAGCTCAGATCAAATTGATAGACAAAGATATACAAGCCAATCACAAATAGAAACAAAAATGGCAAACATTCTGCTAGAATCAACACACCAAACTACTCCCCAGGCTGTCTCCTGGACAGCCAGTACAGTTGAGAACTAAGGAAAAATGAATGGATGCCCGCTGCTGTTGTCACTCCCACCAAGGAACCCCTATCATACATTGTTGAAGTTGATGACAAGAAATATTGAAGAAACAGAAGGGATATACTGTTAGTTCCTGACTCACTGACAAGAGTGTCACTTGAAGAACCTGAGATGCTGACCACCACCAACACAGGAGAGACTGCCCCCACTGGAGAAGCGATTGACACTTCTTTGGATGCTCCACTGTTAAATAATTCACCAGCATCAGGACTGGTGTCACCTCACAAGTCAATAGCCCTTGAAAGTTCTCCAGTTCTAAGCCATGTTAGCAGCCGGGTGTTAAGAAAGCCAGCAAGATATTTGCAGGACTGAATTGTAGTGACTGTTAGTTGTTCTGAACGATACGTATACCAGCTAAACTTATTAGAGAGTGCCTAGAATGTTACTTACAAGTATTGATTTATTATAGTGCTTATCAGCTTCAGCTTACAAGGGGAGAAGTAAGGAAATGTAGCACTGTTGCTTTAAGAAAGAAATGTGAGCTACTCTGCCTTAGTAAGCTATGTGCATGTACTGGAACAATTTGAAAGCCCATACAAACATTCTGATTGTTTGTGCTGAAGTTGCTGCAGTAAAAGTAAACAAAACCAATCATTTGTGTGTGTGGTTTAATCATCACACATGTTAAAGCTCACAGATTGATTAATCTGTAGGGGTAGAAAAGAAAATACCATGGTGAACTGTCTGTAAGGAGCAAAAATTTGAGATAAAAAGAGTAATCTAGAGGGGTTGTTAAAGAGAACAGATAAATCAATAGTTGTGTTACCTGCAGGAGCAAATGACATTGGCAGGAAACCAGAATTAGAAATACAGAGGGATTTTGAAGCAGTAGGACACATTTTAAAAGCAAAAGGTTGCAGAATAATAATAATGGAGTACAACTGGTCCCAAGAACAGGTAGAAGGAAGACTCTTGCTATAAAGCAACCACAAGGGTGGCTGAGAAGGTGGTGTGGAAGGCAGAGGTTCTGTTTTCAACAAAACTGGGAGTGGTTTGAAAAAAGTGGAGAAACTATATGCTTCTTATGGGATACATTTAAACTGACATGGATCAAGGGTACTGGTGAAAAAATAAACTTCAGCACTGAAAATTTACTAAGCAGTATGGGAAATGGGGGAGGAGACTCTGTAGTCACAGTGTAACTGCATTGTAACTGCATTAAAATTGCAATGTTGTTGCATGCAATAAACATGTAGCTACAGTGAAAATACCTTGTTGCATGTAATTAATGGTTAGTTACATTGAAACAGACACATAAAATAAAGTTTAACTTCAAAAATAAAAATACAAACAAAAAAAAGGATGGAACAAGGGATTGGAAAGTGTTACATTTAAATGCTAAGAACATTAGAAACAAAAATGAAGAATTGGAATGCATCCTAGTAAAAGAAAGCATACATGTACAATCACAGAAACATGGTGGCAGGAGGACAGAAACTGGGAAAACTGTTTTTATAATAGGATTTACTAATAACTGATTCCTAATATGAGCTAAGACAGTCAAGTGAAACTTAGTAAAACATTGTTTAAGCTCTATCGGTTGGTATGCAAAATAAAGCACATTCAGATTTTTTTTTATTGCTAATTTTATTTTTATTTGGTTACAAGATCTTTACTGACAGTTATGAATGATAACTAAGAAAAGACAAGGGACCAGATTCTCAAAGCATCAGGAACGAAGCAAGGTGATTGTGTCAAAGAAAAATTACCCAAGTGGCCACTGCACAGTACCTTGCATCATTCTGGAGTCTGCATTGCTAGCTGTGCCAGTTGGAGAACTGCCTGCATCAGCAGGGCTTGCTCTGTCATTACCATGGATGCAACGGAGCAACATGGTGGAAGGGGGCTTGCACAAGGGCAGCACTGCAGCATCCCCTTAAATGGGATTCTGAAAGCCCACCCAAAGAGCAGAGGGTCTGCCTGAGTTAGACCAGCCAGAACTGGTCTAATGGCCCCTGCACTGCCACCATCCCACTGGGGACCCTAGGATGGGGCAACTAAGTGTTCTCAGCTGGCACAGGGCACATAGGAGCTATGCAGGGACAGCATGTACAGTGCCTGCAGTGCTGCAGGAAGGGGACAGTGCCCTGCTGCATAACATTGGATCATATGGAATATTCTGCACGGTACTGGTAAGACATAGGTGCCCAGTGTTATTGTCAGCCATTGCATTCTACACCAGCCCATCTGCCAACCTAGACTGGCACCTGTGCCTGTCTGATGTAAGCACTCCTGTCATGCTGCACTCCGTGGCCCCCCACAGCACAGCTCACATTGCTGCCCACACCTCCTGGCCTGCCTGTGCAGCTGTGAGGGCACTGCACTGCCCCTGGCCCACTCCGTGGCACCCCCTATCTCCTTACCAGCCCTCTCTGTGCTGTACCTAATCTGCTGTCCACCCAGGCACCTAGTCGGCAGGTCCCTGGTACCTGTTGTGGTGCTGCAAGGCCATTCCACAGCTTGCGACATTCCCCATTCTTGTGCCTTGACTTTGGCGCACACCTGCAATTGCTGCAAGTTGTGGGAGTTTGGTACCAGGAACTCTTCCATTATAGAATTAGGTGCCTGATCCCTGGTGCATCAAAGATCAATGCAAGCTGCTGTTTACTACAACCTGTGTTGATCTCAGGGTCACTTTCAGAATTGGGCCCAGGCGCTTGTGTAGTGGAATCTGAACTGAATGAGTTTATTATACCATACAGTCATTATGGAATATTGATTATGTATATTATAATGTTTAAACCAGATTCCCTTCCCTGAGGAAGCCTGGCACAATGGGCGAAATGTAAGGCACCGTGTGGGTACATCCTGCAGAGTGATCAAATGGAAATAAATGTTTGAAAAATAACTTTTTTCATCAGTGCGGCTGGTTTATTGAATTTTCTGATTGTTGTTTCACCTACCCAGCCCTTCAGCTACAGACCAAGTTAGACATACAGAAGGGGACCCACCGCAGCCATCCTTTAGAAAGCCTTTTAATTGCCAGTGCCAGGAAGTACTACAGCTTCTTGGCCTGCTGCAGTGTTGTAATCAGCTAACAGTCAGAAAAAAATTAGCAGAAGATCACAAAAGTGCTACAGCTCTGCAAAACGTGTCGCATATCCAGTAAATTAGCAGGAGATCACAAAACTGCTACAGCTCTGCAAAACGTGTCACATATCCAGTAAATTAGCAGGAGATCACAAAAGTGCTACAGCACTGCAAAACGTGTCACATATCCAGTAAATTAGCAGAAGATCACAAAAACGCTACAGCTCTGCAAAACATGTCACATATCCAGTAAATCAGCAGTAGAGCACAAAAGCGCTACAGCTCATAGAAACATAGAAACATAGAATTTGACGGCAGATAAGGACCGCTTGGCCCACCCAGTCTGCCCATTTCCCTACCTGATGGATAAGCTGCAGATCCTAGTTAACCAGCAGCCTACTTCTTCCTACCCACACCCCCTAGAATTGCCTTATAACTGTCCCATGCATGCTTGAATTCCACCACTGTTTGTGACTCCACAACCTCCTCTGGAAGGCCGTTCCATACATCCACCACCCTCTGTGAAAAATACTTTCTTAAATTACCTGAGCCGCCCCCATTCTATCTTCAAATTGTGCCCCTTGTTCTTCCACACCTCTTTTTTGAAAGATGCTACCCTCTTGGACTTTGTTGATTCCCTTGAGGTACTTGAAAGTTTCTATCATGTCCCCCTCTCCTCCTTTCCTTGAGGCTACATATTCAGCTCCTTAAGTCTCTCTTCATATGTCTTCCGGTGCAGACCCTGAACCATTTTAGTTGCCCTCCTCTGGACAGCTTCCATCCTGTCTATGTCTTTGCGGAGATTGGGTCTCCCAGAACTGCATGCAGTACTCCAGATGGGGTCTCACTAGCTGTCTGTACAGAGGGATAATAACTTCCTGTTTTCTACTGGTGATGCCTCTCCCTGTGCATCCCAGTATCCCCTAAGCACTCCTTGCTGCCCTCTCACATTGCTTGCCCACCTTTAGGTCATCTGATATGACTACCCCCAGGTCCCTTTCCATTTTTGTTGTTGTTAGTATCTCACCCCCCATTGTGTACTCTTCCCCTGGGTTTTTGTTTCCCAGGTGCATTACCTGCACTTCTTAGCATTGAATCTAAGCTGCCATACATTTGACCATTCCTCTAACCTTGCCAAGTCCCTTCTCATCCTTTCCACCCCACCCTGTGCATCAACCCTGTTACAGATCTTTGTGTCATCTGCAAAGAGACATACTTTTCCTTCCAGTCCCTCTGCAATGTCACTTATAAAGACATTGAAGAGGACTGGTCCCTAATACTGAACCCTGCGTGTACTCCACTACTAACCCCTTTTTCAGAGTGGACTCCATTTACTATATTATTCTCTGTGTCCTATTCTCCAGCCAATTCTTTACCCAGGCTGTCATCTTGGGACCCACTCCCAGGCTGGCTAACTTGTATATTAATCTTTTGTGTGGGACTGTGTCAAATGCCTTGCTAAAGTCTAGGTAGGCCATGTCCACAGCCCTCCCTGATCAACTACTTTGGTCACCCAGTCAAAGAAATCTATCAGATTTGTCTGGCATGACCTTCCCGCTGTGAATCCATGCTGCCTTGGGTCCTGTGCCCTCTGGCCTCTAGATATTTAACAATTCTTTCCTTCAGAAGTAATTCCATCATTTTCCTACCACTGAGGTTAAACTAACAGGTCTGTAGTTTCCTGCTTCTGCCTTGCTCCTACTTTGTGAAGGGAATCACATCTGCCCTCCTCCAGTCCTCGGGTACCACCCTATCCTCCCATGATTTGTTAAAGAGGGTAGTCAGTGGTGTCACTAGTTCTACCCTTAGTTCTTTTTAGAATTCTGGGATGAATCCCATCAGGCCCCATTGCTTTGTCCACCTTCAGTTTTAAGAGTTCTTTCAGAACCCTTTCTTCTGTAAATGGGCTGGTATCAACTTCTGTATCCAGAGTGTTTCTACTGTTTGTTTTAGTTACCTCCCCTTTTCCTTTGTAAATATTGAGCAAAAATATTTGTTTAGTATCTCTGCCTTTTCACAGTCACCCTCTGCCCACCCTCCCTCCCCTTTATTAAGCCTCTATCCCTCCCTTGGTCTTCCTTCGCTCCCTGATGTACCTATAAAAGGTTTTATCCCCCTTCTTAACTGAGTTGGCTATCTTTTCCTCAGTTTGGGCCTTTGCTGATCTGACTGCCTTCCCAGCTTCCTTTTACTTTAACTGATATAGTTCTCTGTCCTGTTCCTTCTGTGATTCCTTGTACTTCCTGAATGCTTTCTTTTTCTCTTGAACCTTCACTGCCACTTCCTTTGAGAACCATAGTGGTTTCTTACCTCATTTCGTTTTGTTTATTTGCTTTACACAAAGGCTTGATACCTCTGTGATGGCAGTTTTTATTATTCCCCATTGTTCTTCCACCCCTCCTTCCTGCCCATTTGCTAGTGCATTCCTTAGTCACTCACCCATTTTGACAAAGTCAGCCCTCCTAAAATCCAGTACCTTTGTCTTTGTATGGCTTGACTCTATTGCTGTGTTTATTGTGAACCATACTGTTCGATGGTCGCTAGTTCCCAGATGGCTACCCACTTCTACATCTGTGATCCTCTCTTCATCTCCATTTGAGAGAACCACATACATGTGATATGTCCGACTTGCTTAAGAGGGAGATTTGGGTCAAATTAGGAGGGCGACTCGCCTGCCAACTTGCTTAAGAGGGAGATTTGGGTCAAATTAGGAGGGAGACTGGCCTACTAGTAGGAGATGCCGTAACGTCATGAGTTTGTCCTTAAATGGCGTCAAAGAAATAAGAAAAAAAGTCATTACAAAAATTTAATGTATTTCATTTTGTCAAGAATAAGCACTAAAAAGAATAAATAACTAGCTATATAAAGTTATCAGATACATTGTTCATCACTGATTTAATTTTTAAGTGTCTTTATCTGCCCAAAAAACATAGATATTTTGGACAGAATTTTACTTAAGCAGGAGATTTTGTTTCCCAGGAGGGAGGGAGGGAGTTCAGTCAAAAAAAACAGGAGTCTCCTGCGTAAAGAGGGAGATATCACATGTATGGAACCAGGTCTAAGATTGCTCCCTCTCGAGTGGGCTCCAATACTAGTTGTCTAAGGCATGCCCCCTGTAGGGCATCTAGAATAACCCCACTCTTAGAAGTGGCTGCTGCAACTGTACTCCAGTTAACATCTGGCATATTCAGATCACCCATCAGCAATATCTCCCCTTTTTCTGCCATTCTAAGTATACTTTCTATCATTTCCTTGTCCATTTCCTCCCCCTGAGAAGGGGGTCTGTATACAACCCCTGTGCGTATTGTGGTGCCATTGCCGGTCTCCAAATTTACCCACAGTGCTTCTTCTCCTCCCTGTTTACCCTTTTGTTCTGTTGCTTTGATTCCTTCCCTTATGTAAAGAGCTACTCCTCCTCCTCTTTTACCCTCCCTGTCCCTCCTGTAGATAGTGCATGTTTTGCCACTGCATAGACTAGTAGTTCTAGCTCTGCAAAACATGTCACATATCCAGTAAATCAGCAGTAGCAGCAGTAAAAAAAATCAACACCTTTAGCTGCAAAAGGAACATCATTTCCCTACACTCACAGTAAGCAAAATGAAGCAAAACAAAATAAAAACAAGGCACCCTGCAGAATGTAGGGAATGAATTACTGTAGCTTGCACACCTATAAATATTCTTCACTGGATCCTGCACTAATCCCTTATATTTGGCAACTGTTTCCTAAATCTGCAAAGAGCTCTTAGAAGAACTGCCTTTCTTTCTGTCTCCTATTGACAACTGCCAACTGTGGTGTCACAAAACACATGTAAAAGAAATCTGACATAGTGACATGTTTTGGGAGTGATCCATCCTAGTTCTAGCAGAATGTAAAGTCTATGCAGTGGCAATATGAATACCAGCTCTTGTTATAGTATGACACACTCAAATATTGGAGAAACAAGAATCTGAGTTACCCATTACAAAGGTTCCACTTTCTATTGTAACCTTGCCCATCAACAAATGTGAAATCAGGGGGATCTGGAAATGCTATCACAGTATCTGAGCCACTCTAATTTGTTGAGTCTAACTTGTGCCCCATAAAATAACAGCACACATGCCGGATGTAACATTAGGATACTAAATTATCCTCCCTGTCTACAGGACCTCCCATAAAACTAAGATACTGCATATAAACATAGAAACATAGAGTTGAAGCAATTAACATTGTCAGATATTGCCTGAAATGACTGTGATATCTCAAGAGGAATTACCTGCCTACTTACAGTACCACTGTAGGCCACACAAAGGGCAGAAAAAGACCATCCGTTCATCTATTCTGTCCTTTTACCCCACCTTGTGACCAAATGTCTAGTTAGGGTTTTCACCCTCCCCTCAGTAGGTCTCTATCAGGTTGTGTTGGAGAGAGAGAAAAAACATTAAAGATATGATAAATCTGGGAAATGTAGGAAATTAACAGGACTTGATTTTCTTCATGTAGTGCATTATCATGTGTTTGGTTCTTAAATAATTTCTTACGGGTAAGGGATATTACAATTAGAGATGTTGTGAAATTAAATTTCACCAGTGAAATTGCCACAGAATTGGCAATTTTGCCACATGAAATGTTTCATGAAATGGCAAAATTTTACCGCAATTGTGCGCACTGCCATTCTGTTGAACTCTCCTGACCCTAGTGTCTAGAGGCCTCCCCATCTGCTCACCAGCCCAACAAATTATTCTCCAGACTCCCTGGTGTTTGGTGGTACCCACCAGCTGATCACCGTCCATAAGTGAAAAAAGCTCCCCGGCCCCCCCAGTTACCCTGGCCCCCTCATTTTCCTTTCTTAAAAATTAAATAAATAAAACCCATACTCCCTGGTGTCTAGTGGACCCCTCACCCCCACCCTGTCATCATGATGAGTTAACACCCACCCACCTCCCCAGTACCCCAATCTGGCCACTGGCACAGCCCTCCACTCACCTGCATGGCCGGAAGCCTGACTGAGCGCTTGAATGAATGAGCATGTGCTTCATTCAAGTGCTCTGTTGGGCTGCCAGCCATGGAGGTGAGTGGAGGGCTGTGCTGGTGGTCCAATTAGGTTACTGGGGTGGAGTGGGGTGGGTGCTAGCTCATCATTATGACAGGGAGGGGAGATGGGGGGTCCACTAGATACCAGGGAATGAGGATTTTATTTATTTGTTTAAGAAAGGGAAATGAGAGGGCCATGGTAACTGTGGATGGGAAGCTTTTTTCAATTACAGCTAATGATCAGCCGGAGGGGGGGACCACTAGACACCAGGGAGTCAGGAGAATAATTTGTTGGGCTGGTGAGCAGCCGGGGGGGGGGGCCTGCAGAGAAACTATAAATTTCACCCGAGGGTGGTTAAATTTCACCTGCGGGTGCTAACTTTTGCCCATGGGTGTGAAATTTGGCCAGTTTGTGGGCTAAATTTTGCTCACTCTGGGAGTGAAATTTCACATTTCACCCTGCAAAATATTTTGCGTAATGCACAAATTAAGGGACATCGTTCACTGGCGATATTTTTTAATTTTGCACAACTCTAATTACAATTATTCATTTAGGTCTATGGAAGTGTTTAGATATGTGGGGTAGGGCATTTATGTGCAGCTTGGTCATACTGATACTCTGCTCAGTTTCAGACAGTTTGGATGATATAAATTATCCATGGATTGAGAGTGCATAGGGAGTTAACTATTGGCATTATCTGGGCTATAAAGAATAAGATACATTTGGATAGTGTCCTGTCCAAGTCTTTGGATATCTTGCCAGATCAGATAGAGCATTACAGTATCTGAGCAACTGTGATAAACAGAATGAGTCACTGACTCATTCATTAATCCAGCATATGTATTTTCTTCATAGTAGTGTAAGTTTTTTAGACAAATCTGATGTTGGAATCAATTTGAAATGTAACAACTAAGTCTTCCATGGGAAACTGAGCATTTGCACCACAAACATTTATGAAACTGTACATGTTTTTACTGAATATATATATGTGCTGCTACTGCTGCTGCTGCTACAGCTGCATTCATATTACCCTAGGATATGTTTTATAAAAGGGCACTGACTAAATTCACTAGTACGGTAATCAGTCAATCAATAAACAAACTGTGTAAGACTGGCTGGGTGCCCATACTGTAAATCCTAGGTCCAATTGGCCAGTTTTCAGACACCTACTTAGTTGTAGCTTAGCTCTGTTATCTCATTCAAGTGTTGCACATATTATTTTTTATGTAATCACTGTTGGCATTAGAATGTATGTAGACATGGGATCATTTCAGCACATACTTCTTTCCAACACTTGGGCAAAAAATGAGACTCAGGAAACAGTTCTTAAGTCAAGAAGAAGAAATAATTGAGTGTAAAGTTAGAGAACCACTAGGCTGAAGTGTCCATAACGTGATTTCTTTCAAGATTAAAAAATTGCAAGGTTGTGCTAAGGGGCAAAACAAAAATACAATGCTTTAATAAAGCAATGTTTGATGAAAAGAGACAAAACTTACAATATTGGGAATGAAAAGTAATCTTTGCTGGGAAAAATCAGGATGAGATGTGGGATACCTTGAGCTGTGAAATAAATGGATTACTAGGCAAGTATGTACCTGAGAAAACAAAACACCATAAAAAATGGTAAAATACCTGACTGGTTTACTAGAAATATAACAAGCATTAGTCAATGCCAAGTGTTGCTTGCTGGCATTAGCAGTGGAAGTACAGGAGTTAGAGAGATGCAGTATAGAAATGGCAGTGAAGTATTGAACTGACGCCAACTCCACCCCCACCCTGCAGAGATGGGCAGGCATTGGGGTGTGCCTTTGGGTCATCACCCATACTGGTCACAACATTTCACCTCACCCTACCCTGCAGACACTTACAAGTGTGGAGGTGTGCTTTGAAGTGTCTAGGCTTTAAACTCACCTCATTCCATAAGGAAATACACTGAAATGGGTGCAATACAGGAGAATGGGGTGAACTCTGGGGCCAAAGAGTCCAAGGCGTACCTCAATGCCTGCCACTGGCTGCTGGGTGGGGGTGGAATGGCATGAGCATTATTGTCGACAACCCCAAGTCACACCCCTGACACCTGTCAGTCCCTACAGGGTAGGGCATTATGGTCAAAAACCCTAACACCCTGGGCGTTTCTTTGTATTTTTACTCCAAGTTTTCAACATGGCCATTTTGTGATCCCACACCATGAACAGTGACACTATCAGTTCATTAGCCGAAAGGTGATTTTGCACAGTGACTGCGCCATTTGGTGCCACAGGTGTGAAAACACATTTCAAACAGGATGTGGAAAATGGCAGCTATACTGTTCATGAGGAGGTGTAAAAAATGGCAATGTTGAAAATCTGGAGTGAAAATATAAAAAAATTGATGTGTGAATAGAAACTGCATGATGCACACCAGTAATATAATTAGTTTTGGAATTTTTTACAGCAGATTTTCAATATGGGCATTTTGGGACCTCTGCTTATGAACAATGTCACTGTGATTTTCTTAATCTATCCTGAACACTGATTTCCCACAGTGACTGTGCTATTCTGTGCTGGAAGTGCGAAAACACATTTCGGCCAGGGTGTGAAAAATGACAGCTGTACTGTTCATAAGGAGGTGTGTATAAATTCCAGTGTTGAAAATCTGGGCTGAAAAGATTATGAATTTGTGAACTTATGAGGGTGCATGGAAACTGCACAATGCACGCTCATAACACAGTCATTTTTTGGACTTTTGTCACCAAATTTTCAACATAACCAGTTTAAGACCTCTGCTCATGAACAGTGTCACTGTGATTTTCCTAATCTGTCCCAGACATTGATTTTGCACATTGACCATGCCACTGTGCACTACATGTGTGAAAACACATTTCAGGTGAGATGCAAAAAATTACAGTTGTACTGTTCATAAGGAGGTGTGGTAAAATGGCAAAGCTGAAAATCTGGAGTGAAAATATTAAAAATGCTGGAAGTTACAAGCATGCGAAGGAACTGTGCAATGCAAGCTCATAAAACAGTCATTTTGGGGAATTATTTCACAAAATTTTCAACATAGGGTTTTTGGGGGTCTACCTCTTGAACGGTGTCACACTGATATTCTTAATCTGTCCTGAACATTGATTTCACACACCGACTGTGCCATTGTGAGCTACATGTGTGAAAATACATTTCAGGCAAGACGTGAAAAAGGACAGCTGTACTGTTCTTAAGAAGGTGTGGTAAAATGGCAATGTTGAAAATCTGGAGTGAAAATATTAAAAATGCTCAAAATTAGGAGCATGAATAGGAACTGTGCAACGCATGCTCATAAAACAGTCATTTTGGGGAATTTTTTCACCAAATTTTTGCCATAGGGTTTTTTTGGGCCTACTTCATGAACTGTGACACTGCCATTTTGTTAATCAGTCCTGAAAGGTGGTTCCACACAGTGACTGTGAAATCACCCTTTTGGGACTGAATAACAAAATGACAGTGACTGAGTTCATGAGGTGGGGTTCCAAGAACCCCATGTTGAAAATTTGGTGAAAACATTCCCAAAAAATGGCTGAGATATGCACCAAAGCTGAAAAAAATATGCCATTATACAGCTTACTGGAATTTCTTCAGTTCGCGGTCAGCTTTGAAGAGTGCAGACATGTTCCCAGTCCACCGAAGATCATCGTGCTGGGCTCCAGAGGTAAGTATAGGGTGAGGTGGGGAGGTGGGGTATGCAGAGGTTGGCAAGAGAATCAATGAGGGACTTTTTTTTCTTCTAGGTCATTTTTTTTTAAAGATGATGGGGACTTTTGCCATGCTTGGGTGGACTTCCAGTGTGGCACCAGACAGTTTGTTTGGGAGGGGCAGTGGGGCCGATGGGGGATTGGCACCCACATTGGCCAAGGAGACTTTTTCCACGCTGGGGTGGGCTCCCAGTGTGGCAAATTAAAGTTTGTTTGGGAGGGCAGTGGAGCCGACAGCGGATTGGGCACCCCATCAGCCATACAGTGTCTTGGAGGGACACATGAGCCACGGGGGGTGCATTATGCCAACCAGGGGATTGGGCACCCTGTCAGCTTTTTTAAATTTATTTTTTGAAATGTTTCACCAGGAAGGCACACTGAACAGCAGGTGGCGGCTTTCCGTCGGCTTCCTGGGGACTGTGAGAGGCCAACTGAGAAGCCATTGTCATGGGGACACCATGCAATCAGCTGTTTTGGTAGCTTATAATCACTAAAGCAGCTGATTGTCAGTAACGGTAATAGAGCCTCTTGACACATTGTGGCATGCTCCTTACTGCTGACTGACAAATGTGTTTCTTGCACACGATGCAAGCAACACAAAAGAAGGCTAAGGAGGAGAAAGAGAGCTTATAAAGCTCCAAAAAAGTGATGGCAAACAGTTGTGGGATTTATATAGAACTAAAGTAAGAGTGTGTAAAAGGGAAATTAGAAACAACAAATGGGAGCAGGAGTTAAATTTGGCAGCCAATGAAAAAGACAACTATAAAGTCTTTTACAGTCATATCAATGAAAATAAAAAAAGGAATCTATGAGTGACCTCCTACTGGATGAATGAACAACTATAACTAAAGAAAGAGAGATTGTGGAAATCTTTAACATATTTTTCTGTAGTGTTCACCAGAAAAAGGAACAGATCAGGAGAGAGGAAGCTGGAATAAAAAAATAATTATGAAATAGTATTAAATGAGGCAGAAATTAGAAAATGACTAAAAGCCTAAACCCAAATAGATCTAAAGACCTGATGAGATGAACCCAAGGGTAGTCAAAAAACTGACAGATGAATTGACATGCCCGATTACAGAAATATTACAAAAATCCCTTGAAAATGGCAGGGTGGTAGCAAAGAAGAGGAAGGGTAAAGTTCTCACAATATTCAAAAAGGGTGCATGATCAAGTTATAAAAAATATCGCCGGTGAGCCTGACTTCTGTGGTTGGCAAGGTTTTGGAGGCCTTCATAAAAGAAGAAATTGAAACTTATTTGAAAAATGAAAAATAATTAAATAACTCTCAACATGGCTTCAGGAAGGGGTAAAGCCTGCCTGACTAACCTTATAAATTTTTGACTCAGTGAGTAGGTCAATGGACAGGGGACTACCAGTTTGTGTAGTGTTCCTAGACTACAGCAAGGTCTTCTATAGTGTGCCACACTTAGAACTTGGGTGGGGTGTGACAGGGTGATGCCTGTCATAGGAGTGTACCCTGGTAAGGAGATGTAGGTCTTCCCTTACCCCCCCCCATTTAGTGCTTTAGAAAATAAAACTACTTGAGTATGCAGAATTTTATGATTAGTGCCTGTGTGCTTACAATAAATGCAGCCACCTATAAAATAAAGATAAAGTACAGTAATATAAAGTGCATTAATGCATTCAAAGTTTAATAAAATGCATAAGGTGCATTTTGAGAAGAACAATGCATGAGAAAATGCATTAAGCTAGGAAGGGGGTGTAGCTGCTTGGAGAGCAGTAAATTATGTAATGGAAACAGAGCAGCAACTCTGTAAAATGTTGAAGTCTAAATGTCACTGCTCTGCTGGCACAGTAGAAATGAAATAATTAAGTTAGCCAGCCAAGCCATGGAGAGGACAGGGGATTCTGGATAGCTGGTCCAGGCTGTTGTGATATACAAAAGAAATCTTGATACATATCAGGATTACTACGGAGTGGCAAACTATTTCCTTTGCTCATGCCGCCACTCCATGGCTTTCAGTAAATTCCTCGGACACCTCCTGAAAAAGAAGAAACCCTGAGGGATTAGTAGAAAGAAGAGAGAGAGGAGAGAGAGAGAGAGAGAGAGCAGTGGTATTAGTAAATGAGGAGCATGCTCACCCTCACTAGCTCTCTTTCTCTCTCTCTCTCTCAAACTGCTGTTTTGCAGTTGTAAAGTGGGTAGCAATTACTTTTACTTTCTGCCAGCTGCCCCGCTCCCTGGTATAATGCTATGTGCCCTGAGCGAGCGCTCCCTGATGCTGCTGCCCTCATAAAGTAGTGGGCTTGAGGTATTTAAATGAATGGGAGACTCGCTGTTGGATGGAGGTTCAGAGCAGAGCAGCTGGAACTTTTCTTTCAGTATTAAAGTGATGTTTTGCTATGGGAGGGAGTTGAAGGGACAGGAATGTCCCTATGTATTTCCATACAGTTGTGGCTCTCCCTTTCTATTCGTGGCCTATGCCACCAGTATAATAAAATAAATAAATGTTGAACTGCTCGGCCAATGGCTGAGGCTGTAATAAAAATGAATGGGCCAAAACGAAATGTTAGCTGACGGCTGACAATTTCAGCCGTCAGGCACATAATTAAGGTGCTGCTATGCTGATAATATGTTCTGTAGGAAAATAAATGCGGGGCTCATTAATGATGGCTTAGAATACTAAATAAAAATATGCAAAAGTATTAAATGCAGGCACATAAAGAAAAAGTGTCCCCTTGTTGTAAGATCTACTGAGCTGGAGAGAGAAGAGAAGAGAAGAGAGAAGAGGAATGCACCCTCGTTCTTCCGTTCCCCTTGCCAATTCAGAGAACCTTGAGGGAATCAAACAGGTGTACAATAATACAATAGAAGAATGAAAGGAAAATGTACCTGTGAGAAGCCCTGTTGCCTTTGCTGTATAGGGTATGCAGTGGCTTACCTTACTTCTAGGTCGCATGAACTATGATAGTTCCTACAGGAGAGAAGTGCCCTCTGCAGTCCCTTCTTTATACAGCCCTTCCTGTCACTCAAAGGTAACTAAGGAGGGACCCTATGTTAGTTACCAGTCAATTAAGCATGTTTTGGGTTATTCTAGCCCTTTATAACACATTTATGATGTCACATAGCTGGCAATCAATGTAGAGTGCTGTATTACGATGTATGGTCGGTCACCTTGTCATTTTAAACTAACCTAGTTTGTTTTCTTTTGTATTTTTAGTTAACGGTTTAGTCAGGTGACCCCACCCAGAATATATTTAAGCCTACCACTAGAGGCATTAATCAGATAGGAATTAGGGAGTCAGTAGGAGACTGACGGAGTTAGGAGAAAGACCTCCTAGTGGTGTGGGCTTACACCAGTTGATTACTGGTCAGGCTGATGTAAATCTAGAGTCTGCTAAGGCCTTTTTGAGTTGAATGAAACTGATTTTTATTTTCATTATTTTTCCTGTTGGATTTCTGTAAATATATTTTCTCATTTTATGACTAAAATAAAATGATAAATGTATTTTGGCATTTTTTATGCACTGTGATCTGAGTCTGTCTTGTATTTGTTATCCTGAATTCCCACGCTTGGTGATATGAGGTTAGTGATGGCATGAGCCTCCCTGTTAAAGTCACCCTTTATCAGATCAACTTGCTTGTTTGATGTTGCACTTTTCACTGTTTTTGCATAGTAAAGTAAAGAACTGAGATGCATAGAATGGAATACTGCATTTTTTACAAGACTGTGGTCCTAGCAACATAAGAGGTGAGTGCTGTTTCTTATTTGCATTTGAATTACATCTGTGAGGAAGGCACTACCGCTCCCAGTGTGATTTGTTCTCAGATCTCTAAGCATATTTGAGCAGTTGAATGGATTTTCACCCTTGGAGGCAGAAGAAGGAGATTTGGAAGAGTTGGCTGTAAGAAGAATAGCTTTTGAAGCTGTTGCTGATGTGGTCTGTATAGCCAAAGGAACCACCATGGACTTAAAGGTCTCCAATAGCTGAAGCCTTTAATGCTAGATCAAGAGGTGCTGCTAAGTTGATCTGCATTGCTAAAGTTTCCCCCAGAGTACAGAACATTCTCACACAAAGGGCAGAAAGAGAAGGACCTCCCCCAGAGATGAGAGACCCACCCTCAAGATGTACATCCCAAGGGAGCAGAGAAAGACCGTTGGCTTTGAAGGCAGAGGAGCCCTGGAAGCCAAGCTATGGTCATGGCTGGTATGTGTTCAAGTGCAGGAATGCAGTAGGATGCCAATGGCAAAGACTGATGACTGTTGAGTATGAAAGGAAGAAATAAAACAAAGGCAAGTCTGAATGACTGACTGAAGACATGACACCTCAACTGAAATGTGGACTTGGACTGAATGATACATGCCTGAAACCGAATGATATGGATCAAAACATTATGGTAGACGCATGCCAACCTATTCTGTAAGGGAAGGAAAGGCTGTCAATACAGCCAGGAAAACTGGTAAAGCAGCTGATGAAGTGTTGAGGCGGAATGACAGAACAGTGGTGAATAAAGCACACTGAAACAAAGTTTTAGACTCTTGGCAGTGAGTATGCAATAAGAACACATGTTTGAATTTAAAAAAAAAGTAAATATCCTAGCCTTGTTAACAAAAGGAATAAGAATTGGCAGGTTTTAGAACCCTACAGGGTTCCCAGTTCCTTCCAGAGGCTTAACTGAGTAGCATGGAAAAGTCGGCTAATTTAGGACCCAATAGTCCCTTTACAGTGTTAATGGCAGGAAGGAAAATGGCAGAACTTAGGAACTATACCAAGCTGAACTGTCCTCTTGGGCAGCTGCAGGCAGAAACAGGCCCTGGATGGAGTGGGAGTATGCAGGAGGAGGGCTGGAGTCAGTGCAGGATGAACAGGACCCCAGGCAGAGTGAAGCAGGAGTGCTCATGAAAGTGGCCATGCATTCAGCAAGCCACATGGAGCATAAGAGCCCAAGGCACAGTGGGAGGCAGACAGGAGTGGCAAGATGGCTGTGCATTGAGGAGGAGGCCAGAAGAGACACCCAGAGGCATTAACATGGCTGCAAGGTACAGAGATGGGGGACTGGTAAGGCAAGGAGCAGCCACTTCTGGCACAACAAAAAGTTCTGAGTTTCCAAGGGTTGTTTGAACACATGCAGTTTTATACACATGGAGTGGGATGTGGTGTGTTGCCCACTGCCCCTCTGAACTAAAGGTAAAGCCTTTTAATTGCCAGTGCCAGGAAAATGCTACTACTTCCTGGCCTGCTATAACGCAGCCATCATCTGGCATGCTTGTTGTGTCAGTAGCATGCAGGGAGCATCACACACCTTCTGTACTTTTGCCAGAGATTAGCCTCCTTTAGGGGTGGGGTCCAACAGGTATGTTAGGAAGTCACCTCAGAACAAATTATACTGGATCGTATGAGGGTTATGTTGGGGATCCCTTCTAGGCTTGGAAATTGGGAAGCTAAAGGGGCTGGACCACCTGGTACTAGGTGGATAGCATGCATCTTAATCACAGCAAAAGGAGTACTCCTCAGACACTGGAGAGAGCAGAAATCCATGGGATTACATGAGTGTTTGATTGAACTGGGGAAAACAGCCAGCTCTGAATGGGTGCAAGCAGTTGCTAGGAGTAAGGTGCAGAACTGCATGAGCACAGTGGGCAAGGATCTCCACTCACAGTTGTGTAAGACACCCCAACCCCCCCAAGGAAGTCCTTGAGTGGTCAAAGCACTGGGGAAATCTATCAGTGTTCTTTGTATTGTTGGTTGCTGGCTGAGCCATTAAAAGTGTTTTGGAATCTCTCTAGTGGATTTGTTTTGCCTATTTGTTCCTTGAGTGCAGTATTGTTCACCTTGTCTCACAGTTCTGTAAGATACCTGCTAGCTACTTTATCTTGTGGTGCCTATGTTCAAACCAGTAAAAAGCCACCACCACTTCACATCCCAAGGTGAGATGGGCCAATGACATTGTAAGCAATGGGTTGCCCTTATAGGTCCTACCATGGGTTATAGAAGTGGGTTGGCAATGCTTATACCCTTTGCTGGTCAGTGACAAGTAATGCAAATGCAGGACTGCCCAGTTACAGTTGTTTCAGCATTGTGCTCAGACCTAATACAGGTTATAGGTTTTAGATTCAGCTTCAATATGCATTTTTTAGAGCTTTACTTTCAAGGGGGACTCCCTTGGCCAGGTTGCTCCTTAGTCGTACAATGTTATGACTCCCGGTGGGGTCTCCACCTGTTGGATTAGGCTATTTGTAAGCACTCAAGGACAGTCTTTGTAAGTTGCAAAAGTAATACAAACTTTGATTACAAAAAAATAATGTAGTCATCAGCTAAGGTCAGAAAACAAATAAGCCAAAAAAAAAACCACATTTTCGTGGATCGCAAATGGGCTACAGTTCTGCAAAAGGTGCCACTATACTCAGCAGTAGCAGCAGTGAAGAAAAATCAGCACCTTTGGCTGCAAAAGGTACATAACCACCAGCCCCCAAGCAAAAGGAATAAATGCAAAAGAAAAACAACTCAGAACAGAAACAAGGCACTCTGCAAAATGTAGGGAGTAAACCAGCTTGCACACCTACAAATATTCCTCACTGGATCCAGCCCTTAAATTTGACAACTTCTTTCCTAAATCTGTAGAGAGCGCTTAGAAGAACTGCCTTTCTCTCTGTTTCCTAGTGACAACTGTCAATTGTGGTGCCACAAAACACATGTAAATGAAATCTTACCTGGAGAAGTGCTTTGAGAGAGGTTCATCCCAGTTCTAACAGAACCTAAAGACTTTATGCAAGGCAAGGCAATCTTTACTTACAAAGCACCCAATCTTAAAGGATCTGAGTGCTGTACATTGTTCAAATTTCAAACAAGAACTAAGTCAAAACACTGTAAGATACAACTGGATTAAAATGTAATGAAACAAGGCACAGATAATTGAATAAGAAGCACCTGTTGAAATAAAAAGGTCTTAAGGGAGGCATTAAAGGCCCACACCATGTTTGCAGTGTGAATATATACAGGCAGTGAGTTCCACAAAATGAGAGCAGCCACACCAAATGCTCTGTCCCTTGAAAGTCTTAACTGGGAAGGAGGGACAAGCAGGCCTGCATCAGTTGAGTGGAGGGGGTGAACTGGGTGGTACAGAACAAGGAGCTCTTTCAAGTAGTCTAGTCCCAGCACTACTTAGAGCCTTGTAAGTTAACAAGCTTATCTTGAAGGTGATGCACCACCGCACAAGCAGTCAGTGCATGCAAGACCAGCGTGATATGGTCACTCCTTGAGGAGCCAGTTATCAACTGGGCTGCAGCACTCTGCACCAGCTGCAAGTGTGATGCATCAAACCTCCAGATAGCCCTAAGTAAAGACCACTGCAATGGTCGAACCTAAAGTTAATGAAAGCACGGATGATCATCATCAGGTCCACCTGAGCTAGATATGGTTTTATCCTAGTGAAGATTCAAAGATTGTAAAGGTCAGATCAGCCCACAGTCAACACCTGTTGTTAAAGCATCAGTCTGCTGTCCAAATTGACCCCCATGTCCTTCACCACATCAGCAGTCATGAGAGACTGGACACCCACTGAAGGGAGAGCTGAACGTTTCACAGCAGCCAAGCCCCCGTGTCCCAGTTTGATCACCATGACCTCTATCTTCTCTGGGTTGAGATGTAACCAGTCCATGGCCATCCAATCATTTATTTCAGACAGCCATTGACTCAGCACAGAAGCCACAAGGTCTTTGCCAGGAAAGCAAAAGATGTACAGCTGAGAATCATCTGCAGAGCAATGAAACTCAGCACTGTACCATCTAATGATCTCCCCCAGTAGCAGCATATATACAAAAAACAAAATGGGGTGAGAATTGAGCCTTGAGGAACTCCACAGGACAATGCAGAAGACCCACAGGTAAAATTTTCCATGGCTACCTGCTGCATTCTCCCGGTTATGTAGGACTCAAACCAGCAAAGAGCTGTGCCAGTGAGACCCCACATAGTTCCTCAAATGCTGATGAAAGATCTAAGAGCATCGAGATAGAATAACGTCCTTGGTCTCTTCCTAGGAAAAGAGCATGGGATACCCTAATGAGAGAAGTCTCTCTGCTGTGATAGGATTGAAAGCTTACTGGAGAGGTTCATAGATAGAAAAAGACTTCAGACGATCTGTCAGCTGCTCTACCACCACCTTTTCAATAACCTTCCTTAAAAAGGGAAGATTAGAGACAGGCCTATAGTTCACCAGGTCATCAGGGTCCAAGGAAAACTTTTTATGAGGGGTCAGACAACAGCCTTTTTCAAGGTAGAATGAAAGACACCCTCCCTCAAGGAACCATTAATGATCTCCATGAACACCAGAAGCAAGAACTCGCCACAGAAGAGGATCAACCATGTTGGTCCTGGGTCCAGTATGCAGGTGGTGGGGCAAAAACTAGAGACTACCTGGAGCACCTCCACCTAAGAAACAGTTAAAAAAACATCCCAGACAAGTAGATCTACATCCCTGAATGTGTGACCACTACCAGCCCTTGACAAGCTCCTTAAAGAAATTCTCAATCTGATGGCTAACACCTTGTCAGTGAAAAACTGTACAAACTCCTTGCACTTTTCTGGGGAAACAGCTCTAATGGACTGCAGACAGGGAGGATTTAGTAACCTGTCAACAGAATGAAAGAGCTATGCAGGACAATTTTTCCCTGCAGCAACTGACCTTGACAGGAACTCTGCCTTTTTCAGAATGATTGACAGTTGATACTCAGCATAGTGAGTTGTTAGTGCCAACCTGTCCTCCACAGATCGATAACCTTTCCAGGAATACTCTAAACCTCCATCCCTTAGTCTTCAAGTGACACTGCTCAGCACAATACCGCAGTGAAGCATGTTGGGACAGCAAGGGACAAATGCAATAGGGTGCAATCGGAGTCTAAGGCGGCTGTAAGTATCATGTTATAGTGTTCCGCGGCCTCCTTAGGACCCTGTGAACAGGCCAGCAACAAGACAAACAGTGCCTCCTGTAGATTGTGAGGCTCCAGCTTATGTTTTGAATGGTACCAGATGATCTCCACAGAAGAAGAAGTCTAACAGCAGACCCCACACTAGAACAACACTGCATAATGGTCTGACCAGAAGACCAGATCAACCTTGACCACACTAATGTTAAGTCCTGATCGAGAAGATCATGTCCAATGTGTGATCATGCTGATGGGTTTCTGAGGCAATAGCCTATATCAATACCAGCAATGACACCAGCTGGAGGAATCATACAGATGCTGTACAGTGGAAATACAAACCCCAGCTCTTGTTATGGCACACACAAATCTTGGGAGAAATAACAATCTGGGTTACCCCATCACAGAGGTTCCATTTTCCATTTTAACCTTGTAAGTCAACAAATGTGAAATCATCGGGATCTGGAAATGTCAACAGAGAATCTGATAAACTTTAATTTGTTGCTTCTGTCTAGTGTACCATAACATAACAACACATGTCTGATGTAACATTAGGCTACACGACTATCTTCCCTGCCCACAGGACCCCATATAGAATTAAGATATAGAAACATAGAGTTACAGCAGTTGACATTGTCAGATATTTCCTGAAATGTCTGTGATATCTCCAGAGAAATTCCCTGCTTGTTTGCAGTGCTACTGTAAGTCTACATGGGCAATGTGGGCAGAAAAAGACAATGGACTTGATTTTCAGAGTCTGGAGAATGCCATGAGCCCCTGGTGCACTTATCATTTGGCACACAGTACTTGCGGCATTCTCTTGAACAGCAATCAGGATTTTCAATCCCAAGCACCAAATGCCACAAGTTAGATCAGCTTTCCCTGGTCTAACATGCACCATGGTGGGGACCTTTTTCACAGGACTTGCACCAAATCTTTGGTACAAGCCGCCATGAGGTGTTGAAAGTGTAGCAACTGTGCCTAATGTGCTAAAACTGGGTGCAGGTGCATCAAAGGAGTTTGGCACAGCTGCATCAAACAACAGGATTGATGCTGGGCTTGGCACAAGCCCTGAATCACCTTTGAAAATTGCGCCCCATCTGTTTATCCAGTCTGCCCTGTTTTAGCCTATCCCATCCCCTGGCCAATTGTCTAGACAGGGTGTTCACCATCTCCTCTCCCAGCAGGTCTCCATCAGGTTGTTTTGGAGGGAGAAAACATTAAGAAATATGTCTGGAGATGTAGGAAATTGACAGGATTTTGATTTTCTTCATGTAGTATATTGTTATGTGATTGGTTCTTAAAATGATTTCTTATGGGTAAGGGATATTACAATTATTAGTTGAAGTCTATGGAAGTGTTCAGATATGTGGAGTAGGGCATTTATATACAGCCTGGTCATGCAGATACTCTAATTGGTTTAAAATAGTTTGGATGATGCAGACTCCACAGTTTCAGAGTTCATAGGGAATTATCTATTGTCATTATCCAAGCTGAAAAGACTAAGATACAGCTGGATAGTGTCCTGTCTAAGTCTTTGCATATCCTGGCAGATTAGATAGAGCAGTATCTGGGCAACCATAATTAGCAGGCAGACAGAACCACAGACTCATTCATTAATCCAGTATACAGTGGCCCAAATATTCAAAGTGTGCCAGAAAGTAGCACAATAGCAGCAGCAGGTGCAAGTCCACTGTGCCCATGTGCAAAACGTGTGATATTCAAACACTGCGCAGGTCAAGATGCGCCTGCGGCACATGACTGAATATTGCACCAACTGCACCATAGCACAACCAGGGATGTGCAGTGGTGCAGATCAGATGCACAATAGCACAACCAGGGATGCTCAGTGGAGCAGGGCAGCAGCGCAACAGCACAACCAGGGATGCTCAGGGACAGGATGCATGGGCCCACCACCCATGGTAGGGATGGGCAGAGGAGCACACAACAGAACAGACATCACCCCCCACACCCAATGCACTACACAACTGGAGGAGAGCAGGAAGAACCACCAGCCCAGGGACACCAGCAACAAACCCACAGCTGGGACATGGTGCCCCAGCACACCCCCTTGCAAGCTGTGACCGTCACACATGGATGTCTGGCCACCCTGTGCCACACCATCCCACCAATGCAGAGCACACCCTGCACTATGATCCCCATACACCCTGCCCAGGAGTAGCGCCCAACAGTGTAGGACACCCCATGCATGCCACCACCCCCACTGTGACAATGCAACCCTGTGCACCACAGAACCATGCAAGGCAGCCCCACCATGAGCACCCTTCAGTGGGCGGCAGCAGACAGTGATGCAAAGAGTGCATACACAGTGCTGCCATGCATGTCCCCCTCCCAAGGTACAGCTGAGAGACCAACCATGCGTTGGCACATGAGGTGCCCCATACGTGACAGGGCATGCCCTGGACCCCACCACCAGTGGTACAGCACCCTGCACACCCTCCCAAGGACACACCCCATCCCAGCACTGGCCACAACAGCCAGCACAGACACCTACAGTGGTGCATGGAAGCATGTGCCACACAGGATGCAACACAGTGCATGGACAAACAACTACCCATACCCAAGGGCACACCAACAAGGGACACAGTAGCGGGTCAACCAAGCCCCCGGCATGTGGCCACGGCAGCCGTGTACACACTGCCAGAACCCCTCCACAGCACAGGTGTGCCAGCAACCCTGTGCAGGCACCACGATGCTGTACGCCACCAGCACCTGGCCAGAGCACAAATGACAGACAGTGGAGCACATCCCCTGCAACAGACACAAGTGACAGCATCAAGGTAGGACAACAACAGCGGAGGCAACAGTGCCACCCAAGGCAGACATGCACCACACCAGTGACAGGAGGCAACCCGGCATCATGCTGGGTACAGTGGCTGTCCAGCATGGGCAGCCACCACTGACATGCCAATGGACTGTGTAGGTCACAGACATGCAAGGGTGTCAGCTGCACAGGCCATAGATGGTCTGACAGAGGTGCCATGGACACAGTGCATGCACCGTGTACCACCACACACAGTCATCCAGTGCACAGGAAATGACACACAAACCACAGACAGTGACTGAGAGCTATGCCCACACCAAAGTCACCTCCCCTATGGACACACACACACACACACACACACCCATGATAGCACCACCCCTGATGCCATGCACACCACTGCAGCTGAGCACCTTTAGCCCACTGCAAATCAGAGACCACCACAGTAGGCATAACAAAACAAATGTATTTGAACAGTAATAACAAAACTATTTACAGCTATTTACAATAATTATGGGGTGAGGGCCACAAACCGGGTGGGGGTGGGTAAAGAGCAGGGGTGAACATATGGGAGAGGGAAGGAGGGGTGTGAGGGTGGGTCCAGGGGGGGTAGGTGTCATCCTGTGGCACATGCAATTCAGTGGGAGCCCCACTCCCCACTCTGATGGCACTTCCTACCATGCCCCCTGCAGACTCCAAGCTGCTCCACCCTCTGAAGTATCTCCAAAGAGGACCTTGCAACCTGCAGAAGCTCCTGCAGTGCCCTCTCGATTCTCATTATCCGCTGTCCACCTAGGACAAGGGAGCAGAGTCAATAGGCGTGAATGCACAGCCCCCTGCTGCCCACCCATTGTGCATGGCATACAGCTGTGGGACATGCCCCTGTGATGGTGTGCGACCAACCACAGTGATCATGTCCACAAGACCTGCCAACCCAGGTGCACACAGCCACATGGACCGCTGCACACACCCACTGCCCTAGTCCCGCACAGCACCACCATGGCTGTACAGTGACATGGCTATGCGGTGCAAAGGCAGTGGCACAGCCATGTACCTGGTGCATGCATGAACCACCAGTGCTGCACACCCAGATGTGCAGTGCCACTGGACAGTGCTGACTGTACCATGTGGCGTGCATGGCAGTGGTGTCAATGGATGGTGGCCATGCCCCGCTGCCTGCCTGCTACACAGCATGAACAGAATATCCTGGATGGAAGGCACTCACCATCGTCGGGCTGGTCCTGGAGCTGACCCACTATGGGACCTCCGGCATGAGGACGTAGCTCCCCTCCACTCAGCTCGCATCTCTGCCTGTCCTCCCAAGCACGGTGATGCGCTTCGGGGCCTAGGGTGCAAACATGGAGAATGGAACATCAGTACAACCCAGTAGCAAAGGCCCCCCACCCCTAGGTTTGTGCAATCCCACACAGCAAAACCATTCGGCCCCAACCCCTACATCACCACCACCACCACCACTGCCCACACTGGATGGCCCACCCCCCCGTGTGGTGGACACATGCCCACCACGATACATGTGCGGATGCAACCAGTATATGAATGGGGCACCTACCTGGCCATGGAACAGCGCCTCTCCTGGTGCGTGCCCGCAGGTGGGAAAGCCTGTTCTGGTCCCTCTGCTGGAGGTCCCTGTACCGGTGTTGACACTGCTGTACTGTCCTCTCCATCCCTGTGGCCTCCTCCAGCGCCACCGCCGCCACCACTTCCTCCCACACGGCACTCCTGGCCCTGTCCAGGAGTGCTTCACCAAATAGAGCACCAGCATGGGGTTCCACCAGTGCCACCAAATTGGCCAGTTCCATCTGGCTCCATATTGCAGCCCTCCGATATGCCATATTTGGATCATCTCTGATACAAAATGGTGCTCCCTAGTGCATGTCTGCCATGTGCAGATGCTGTGTAGTACTGCGCTGCCATTCCCCATCGCAACGTCACTGAACAGCGCGATAGGGGTGCACCCATGCGGATGCATGGCACATAGGGGGCAAAGGTCTGGCACAGGGTCAAGGGTCTCTCGCACACGGACCACCACAGCACAATTGGTACTCCCCACATGTAGAGCGGTAGGACACCTGTGTGGGATTTCCTGTAGTGCCCTACTGCACTGTGGCACCATGGCACCTATGGCGCCCCAAGGCTAGGCTGCCATATATTTGAACAGCGCACTAGCGCCACTGGCACAGTGGTGGATGTGCCCTGCACTACCTTCCGCTCTCAGCACATCAGCAGCGTGGCAGGAGTCAGTGTCAGCACCCCGGGCATGAGCCATGCGGTGCCTACTGCGCATGTCATAGAGCTGCGCCTCTGCCTGAGCAGGTTCAACACAATTGCACAAGGTGCAACAGTGCGATATTCATCTGGCATATGCAAATCAGCTCATCGGCAATTCCATGGCGCAGCTACTGCATTAGCATCCATTTAAAATTGAGCCTCGCCTCATTTGCATGCGTTGTGCTATATAAATGCGACATGGGGCTGCAGAGGCCATAGTCTGGTATTGCAGTCTATTGTGGTGAGTTGCATGCTGTTTGCCATTGTGGACTGTGGTGTGTGGGAGATGCATGGGACTGCACATTCAGAGGTAACACCTGTCATTCCCACATGATCAATAATGACCGAACGTGAAGAGGAGGAGGAGGAACAGAGACGTGGGAGATGGAGGAGGCCCAACTTCACCCGGGCAGAATCAGATGCCCTGTTTGAGGCCTACCTTGACCAGGAACTGCTGCTCAGTGGACAGCGGGGAACACCACAGGCCCGTGCTGTGGCAGGGATGAGGTGGTGCATGCCATCAACCAGCATGGCAGCCACCAGCGGTCCATGCAGGAGAGCAAGAAGAAGATGGGCACAGACAAGAGGAGGATAAAAGATAAGGTGGCTGCCATCAGAGAAGCACATGCTGGGACTGGTGGTAGACAGCCGGACGTGCCACGCCTGACACCATAGGAAGAGCGGGTGGCTGGCAGCATGCAGTGTTGTACCCTAGAGGGCATTCCAGGTGGTGGCTTCCAGATGGGTGGCAGCCCATCACTGCATGGTAGGTCCTGATCTGTCACTGTGATGGGGGTGGGGGGAATGCCACAGGTTAGGGCAGATACATTAATGCTACTGTGTTCCCTTACAGCACCCGAGCATCTACATGGGTCAGTGGCGATAGGTCCGTCCACTGAGGGTGATACCCAGGACACAGAGGAGCACCCATCCACCTCCACAGGTGTCCAAGGGTCAGGACAACAGTGTACCCACCTGTCTGTCTGGACTGAAGTTGGTGGTGCTGGTGCGAAGGAGGCCCTGCCCATGTCCCAGTGTGACAGTGTCCATGGATGCCAGCATGCCGAGACTCGGACTGGTGCCGGATACATCACCGATGATGATGGAGCTCACATCATGGACAGTGATATGTGTGGGCCGCAGGATGGCCCCACAGCAGGTAACAGGACGGGCATAGCCATGGGTGGTACCGCCGTGGAGGCCTGCGTGACATCACAGTCCCAGCCTGTGCCTGTCTGCACCAGTGGGGCAGCACTGGTGTGCGTCCAGGCTGGTGGGGCTATTGTGGCCGCTGCAGTGACACCGTTGAGCTCTGGCGAGTGGTGGCCGGAGGGGCAGAGTCAGCAGTCGGCCAATGGCAATGAGGGGACAGCATCGGGGGCAACGTCAGTGCACCATGCATGGCCATTCCCCGGCATGGTTCTGGCGTGCAGCGCCTATCATCAAGGGATGATGCCCAGCAGGGTAAGGAACACCATGAGGGACGTCATGCCGATCTGGCGGATGACCTCTTTGATGAGCACAGCCGACTGCTCCAGACTTTCGTGGATCAGCAGTCGCAGCATGTCAAGGCAGAGGATGCACTCAGTACGGTTCTGCACCAGGCAGAGGAGCGACACAGCAGAGACCACACTCTGCTTCTGGCAGAGATGGCCCATCAGCGGGAGGATGTGACCACTGCCATTGACAGGCAGACATGTGCATTCACATCTGTCATGGCCACATTGGGCACACAGTTTGTTGCCAATGCACTGCAGACACCACGCAGTGTCATGTCCACCCCCCCATTCCCAGCATCGTGCGACACCATTCATGTTGACACCGGGTTCAGCTGTGGGCATCCTGAGCACGCCTGGCGCAGGCAAGTTCGGTGAGCTGCAGACCCCTGCTCGAACGCGGTCATGTTCCCGCAGCATCACCCCTGGGGGACTGTCGGTGTCACCCCATGAGGACAATGGTAAGCCTGTCATGGCTGGCAGGTCTCAGCAGGGCCACCCATGCATCCGTGGCAGCCGTGGCACTGTGCCGCATGACTGACCTCTCTCCCACCATGGTTACTATCTGACGCTGCCCTGTGTGCAGTGTTTTGTTCAACGTGTGATGCACGGGTGGGGTACCCGGCCCTGCACACACACACACAGTCCATGCGCACACCCTCCCGGCTGCTGGCCACTGTGGCATGTGCATGATGATGCCTGCGTTGCACTATCTGCCACTTGGCAATGGTGCCCAATGTCTGAGACACGCACAATGACGGGCACTGGGCGTGGTTGTCTGTGAACCTGTGTGGCTAGGGGTAGCAGTCAGGATCGGCGTGCCTCCTACCCCTTGTGCATGTCTTGTGGGGTGTGTGTGTGTGCATGACTGTGTGTCGTGTTAGGTCTTGCCCATCCCTGATGGCGTGTGCGGTTTCACGCTCAGCCAATTCCCTTGCCGCCATGCACCCCTGGGATTCATCCTTGCGAGTTTGTGGGTTGTGCCCTTGCCATTGGTGGTTGCACATGACCCCATAACTTACCTGGGTTGTTGAAGTGGTCCTCTGTGATGGTGTCCCAGTGCAGCTATGACATCCGGATCAGGCGGGGGTCCCTTCGCCCAAGGGGGGGGCTGCCCATCACCGTCTGCACTGGTGTCCTCATCGCCCCCATAGCTGTCCCCCTCTTCAACTTCTACAGCTATCCCACAGTCATTGGCCATGTTGTGCAGGATGCCACAGGCCAGGAATAGCCCGCAGGCCTTTGAGGGGCTGTACCGTAGGGCACTGCCAGACGTGTCCAGGCAACGGAAACATGCCTTAAGCATCCCGAACACCCACTCTATGACATTGCTTGTGGTGGCATGTGCCTCACTGTACCTTTGCTGTGATGGGGTCGTGGGCCACCAGTATGGTGTGAGCAGCCAGGGATGGAGTGGGTAGCTACTGTCACCTGTGTGTAGAGAGTGGACATTAGTATGGTGGTCAGCTTCACTCTGCCATGGGCCGTCAAGGCCTGTACCCATGGCACCTCTGACTATGCCCCCCCGGAATCCATGTCATCCTGCATGATTTGCATACTCACCCACTAGGTGGCCAATGGGGATGTCCCCACTCTTGAACCTGTGGCACAGTGCAGACTGGTGCCAGATGAAGGCATCATGTGCTCCCCCAGGGTGTATGGCACAGACGTTGGTTATGCACCCCCTAGCATCGCACACCACCTGGCAGTTGATGGTGGCATAGCCCTTTCAGTTGATGTAAGTGGCACCTTCTGGGCCAGGTGGCATGTGGATGGCCACATGGGTGCAGTCAATGGCCCTGAGCATGCCAGGCATACGTGCTACCCTGTGGAACTCCTTATGAACAGTGCAGCTGTCATTTTTCACATCCTGGCTGAAGTGTGTTTTTGCTCTTCTGGCGCACAATAGTGTGGTTGCTGTGGGAAATCAGTGTTCAGGACACATTAAGAAAATCACACTGACACTGTTCATGAGCAGAGGTCCTAAAATGTCTATGTTGAAAATTTTGTGATGAAAGTCCATAAAATAACTGTGTTACGAGCGTGTTATGCAGTTTCCATGCACCCTTGTAACTTCACAAATTAATAATATTTTCATGTCACATTTTCAACACTGGCATTTTTCCACAATTCCTTATGAACAGTACAGCTGTCATTTTTTACATCCTGGCCAAAATGTGTTTTCACACTTCCGGCGCAGAAAACTGCAGTCGCTGCCGGAAATCAGTGTTTGGGACAGATTAGGGTCAAGCGAGTCGGGGGGAGTGACTGAGCTCAACTGAGCACTGTCAGGACTGCTGCAGATTTCTTTGTGGGAAGGAAAAGGAGCCAACGCAGGCAGGAGCCCAGTACAAAAGGGCAGACTGCAGTTCTGGGAGACACAAAACGAGCGAGTGAGGGAGGGGGAGTGAGTGAGCTCAACAGAGTTCTGTTGGGACTGCTTCGAATTTCTTTGTGGGCAGGAAGAAGGCAGTAATGTATGCAGGGGCCCAGTACAAAAGGGCAACCTGCAGCGGCGGAAGAAACAAAACAAGCGACGGGGGGGGGTGAGTGAGCTCAACGGAGCTCTATCATGACTTGCAGATTTCTTTGTGGGCAGATGAAGGCGGCAACACAGGCAGGAGCACAGTACAAAAGGGCAGCCTGCAGCACCAGGAGAAACAGAATGAGCAAGTGAGACAGGGAGAGTGAGCGACCTCAATGGAGCTCTATTGTGACTGCTGTGGATTTCTTTGTGGGCAGAAAAAGGCAGCAACACAGGCAGGGGCCCAGTACAAAAGGCCAGCATGCAGCACCGGCAGAAACAGAAAAAGCAAGTGAGAGAGAGTGGGTGAGTGACCTCAACGGAGCTGTGTCAAGACTGCTGCAGATCTCTTTGTGGGCAGAAAAAGCTGCCAATGCAGATAGGAACCCAGTACAAAAGGGCAACCTGCAGCAGTGGGAGACACCGAACAAGCAAGTGAGGGAGGGGGAGTGAGCTCACCGGAGCTCTGTTGGGACTGCTGCAGATTTCTTGGTGGGCAGAAAAAGGCAGCAATGCATGCAGGGGTCCAGTACAAAAGGGCAGCCTGCAGCGGTGGGAGAAACACAACGAATGAGTGAGAGGGGGGAGTGAGTGAGCGAGCTCAACGGAGCTCTACTGTGACTGCTGCAGATTTCTTTGTGGCTAGAAAAAGGTGCCAACAGAGGCAGGAGCCCAGTACAAAAGGGCAGTCTGTGGGGAATCATGTGATGCAGGAACGCGAGTAGATGCACTCTAGTTCTCTCCTGCTTGTTTGGTGACCAAATTTGTTTTAAATTAATTTTTTCAGAGGGTAGTTTGTAGTTGGCTCCTGCCTCTGTTGGTGCCTTTTTCTGCCCACAAAGAAATCTGCAGCAGTCCCGACAGAACTCCGTTGAGCTCACTCATTCCCCCTCTCTCACTCACTCATTCCGTTTCTGTCAGCCCTGCAGGCTACACCTTTGTGCTGGGCTCCTGCCTGTGTTGCCGCCTTCTTCTGCCCACAAAGAAATCTGCAAGTCACGATAGAGCTCCATTGAGCTCACTCACTCCACCCCCTCTCTGTCGCTGTCGGGACAGCTGTGGATTTCTTTGTGGGCAAAAAAAGGTGCCAAAGCAGGAAGAAGCCCAGTACAAAAGGGTAGCTGGCAGCAGTGGGAGACACAGAACGAGTGAAAGAGGAAGGAGGAGTGAGTGAGCTCAATGGAGTGCTGTTGCGACTGCTGTGGATTTCTTTGTGGGCAGAAAAAGGCAGCAATGCACGCAGGGGCCCAGTACAAAATGGCAGCCTGCAGCAGCGGGAGAAACAGAATGAGCAAGTGAGAGAGGGGGGAGTGAGCGAGCTCAATGGAGCTCTGTCAGGACTGCTACAGATTTCTTTGTGGCCAGAAAAAGGTGCCAACAGAGGCAGGAGCCCAGTACAAAAGGGCAGCCTGTGGGGGATCACGTGATGCAGGAATGCGAGTAGACGCACTCTAGTTCTTTCCCGCTCGTTTGGTGACCAAATTTGTTTTAAATTCATTTTCTCAGAGGGTATTCAGCAGCAAAAGCAACTTAGAAGAGGCAAAAACCATTTAATTCACTCAGTCTGCAGTATTCCAGTATTCCGCAATATTATGGAAGCAGAGATGAGGCAAGCCGGGCCAAGACACACGCCTCCCCACATGCCGGAAAAAATCAACAAGAAAAGCAGGCTGCAACCTGCCTTGGCTGAATGCACAACTCAATCTCAGGAATCTAATATCCTTAAAGTGGACCGATTCCTGCAAGAACTTATTCCTTTTCAGGAAGAGTTCCGATCATTAACTTTGGAGTTTAAATCTATGGCCACTGCTCTCGATTCAATCACTACAACAGTTGGGTACAATGAAACACGTATCATATCAGTGGAAAAACAGTTGGGCAGAATTGAGCCTGAGCTGTTGCTAAATAGGCAGAAGATGGCATGACTAGAAGCAAAAATTGAGGACTTGGAAGGGCGTAGCAGGCGTAACAATGTGGTAATCATAGGCCTGCCAGAGAAGGAAGAGGGGTCGGATACTGTCCTCTTTGTGCAAAAGCTAGTGTCTAAGCTGGTAGGTCCTTCCCTGTATGGTGCAAATTACTCAATTGAAATAGTCCTCAGGTCTTTAGGTCCCATGCCTGCAATGAGTGCTCCCGAGGCCACTGATAATGCGCTTTCTTAATTATTTGGAGCGGCAGCACTTTTTATCTAAAATTCATAGCCTGGAGATCAAATGGGGAGAGGCGCAGCTGAGAGTTACATAAGATCTTCCCATTTCGGTGCGTCAACAAAGAGCTCAATTCCACCCTTTAGTGACCAAGCTAATCCCAGCAGTAATCAAGTTTAAAATGTTGTACCCTGCGAGATTCCAAGTGCAAATTGAAGGAACATGGGTCACTTTCAAGGATTCCAAGTCTGCGGAGACGGCTTTAAGAGCTACTATGCCAAATTTGTTCAAGAATCACTGAGGATATCAAGGAATATTCTTTAAGGTTCATATACATCGAGATGTTTTTCAATGCTGTGGAACTGGCTTGGGGATTTGGTAACTTTCTTCTTACCGCAATTATTTCAGTCTACACATCTTAATGCCAAGAGATAGCTGGAGTTGGTTCTGTCCCAAAACAGCGAACTTTAAACTGCGATGGTGCACCCCTCTTTTTTCTGAAGTGGACATGCGGGGAAAAGCAATTATAGTCTACCGGAATTTTGGATCTGGTGTCCAGTAATTTTGATTTTTTAACCAGGGAATAGCTGATCCGCATAGTGCAAGATGCATCTTTTCTTTTAGCCACCTCAGTTAATTCGGTCTGCTCGCTTTAAAGCCAGGAGATGGTTGGGGGTGGTTTTACTCCCGAAATGGTGAGCAGCAAACTGCGATGGTGCGCCTATTCTTTTTGAAGCTGCCAAGAAATATGACCAATCTCAGACTACCAGAGCTTTGGGTCTGGAGTCCAGATATTTTGGTTCTTAACTGGGGCTTACTTTGTATTTGAGTAGTTTAATTTTAGAGTTTGGGCAGGTTTGGCCAGCCCCTGAGTAGAGGTTCTGCAAAGTCCGAGACGCACCTTTTCTGTTCAGTACCTCACGCGATCGTGCAGGAACCTCCAGTATGCTGGGACATTTGGTTATTTCATTTGGGAAAGAAGGCAGTGTAAGTTTATTTGTTTACAAGTTTAAATGGATGAGGGTAAAGTTGATCTAATGGTCATCACGATGTTGGCTGTAACCGTCTATCACTCATTGCAGGGTATAAAGCACTAATTAGTTGTTAAGATGTTAAACTTTAATGCCTGTTATAGCAAGAGCTGCTGATTAACACTTCTTTTCACAGGAGTCAAGCGTTTATAAGTTGTAGCAGATCACAGGGTAATATAATATTTTAAGCGCTTGTAGTCCCTCTTATCTTCTTTAGTATGTCTTATAAAGATAATTACATTATTAATGCCTTCTGTACATTTGTAAGAGATAGGAGTTGATCTGTTTTGTTAGTTAACAAGGGGATATTGGTGCAGGCGAGTGGGGGGGTTGTGCTTTCTACCTGGTAATCACGCACCAAGCAAAGGGTACATTGATGGGAAGGGGAGATTTTATTTTTTCTCTGCAATTTATACACAATTTATACTGGCAATTGTTAGGGCTTAGCGGAGTTGTTTGTTTTTTTCCTTATTAAGGGGTATGGGATATTACGGGAGGGGGAAATGGGGAGAAAGCGGCTGGCGGCAATTACTAGTGTGGGTCCAAATGTTCTTTAGGATCTTATTATTGAGGGTGCCAGGGACTTTATTATGGCAAACAATATAAACTGTTGACCAGGAATATTAGGGGAACCAGGAAAAAAATTAAAAGGTATGAAATCTTGAAACATGTACAACAGTTAAAGGGTACAGTTATTTTTCTGCAAGAAACTCACTTACTGGTATCAGAAGGATCCTTGTTTAAAAGGCAATTTATAGGCCAAAAATTTAATGCAGGGGACAGCACCCAAAGCTGGGGAGTGGCAATTTTATTGGCAAGAAATGTACAGTTTCTTTGTGAAAAATGTATCCGAGATGCTAATGGGAGATATTTAATCTTGAAGGGCTTGCTGGATCGTACTGAGCTGGTATTATGCTGCATTTATGGACCTAACTCAGACTCTCTGGCTTTTTTTCCCAGTCTTTTACTAACCTTGCTCCCTTACGCTTCTCTTCCACTGATATTGGGGGCAACTGGAATGTAGCTTTTACTCCTGACCTTGATAGGTCGAGGGGGCAGAACAGGTCTATTGCCCGCACAAAGGGCACTTAGAGACTTGGATGACCAACTTGGTCTGGTGGATTCCTGGAGAACCCTATTTCCCTTGTTGAGGGACTACACATTTCACTCAAGTGTCCATGGCATTTCTACAAGAATTGATTATTTTTTAATCAGCCCCACATTTTTGACTGGAGTTTTAGATAGTGCTATAGCACCAGGTACCCTTTCTGATCATGCAGTAGTATGCTGTTCCCTAAATCTTTCCCCTAATGTACCACAAGGGTCACAATGTAAACTAAATAATTAGTTATTAAAGGAGGAGGCAGTAATAGAAGACATCTCAGAGGCTATTAAACAATATACGGCTACTAATCTAAATTCTACAGGTAGATTAAACCTGGAGTTGTGTGCATTGAAATGTGTGTTGAGGGGGACCTTGATCAGAATAGCGTCTTATAAGAAGAAAATGAGGGAACACAAAGGTTTGACCTTGCTTAGGTATATACGTTTGATAGAGAAACATTTTATCACCAGCTACATCAGAGAGTATTAGAAGTAACTTAATGGGTTTAAGAGATCAGCACAATTCTATCCTCCATGAAAGAGCTGAATATGCCATAATAAGAACAAAGGTTACCTATTTGGGTCATGGGGAAAAGGCTGGCAAGCTCCTGGCTCTCCTATTAAAATCACTTGAGGCCTCTAGAACAATAAAAGGCATTAGATCTATTCAGGATAACTCTATACAAGTGAATCCTAAAAAGATTGTTCAGGAGTTTGCCAGCTACTATCAGAAGTTATATAGTCCAATGCCCAATCCCCCAGGCAGACGAAAGATTGAAGATTATTTAGAACCTCTCTCTTTGCCATCATTATTGGAAATCCAGCAGTTAGAGTTGCTTGCTCCGATTACAGATTCAGAAATAGTTAACATAATTAACTCTCTTCTCCTTGACAAGGCTCCTGGACTTGATGGGTTCACCCCCAATTTTTATAAGATATATCAAAAACAGTTAGTGTCCTGGTTAGGCAGTCTATACAATTGGTTTATGGAGGCTGATAAGGGGGACTCCACTATGTTGGAGGCCTTAATTATCATGTTGCATAAACCAGGGAGAAGTCCGGAAGAGGTTTCCAGTTATAGACCCATTTCACTACTGAATTATGACATAAAAATCATAGCTAAATTATTGGCAAATAGATTGGCTAGGGTCTTGCCTTCTATAATCCACTCAGATCAAGTGGGATTTATGCAGGGTAGAACCTCTTCCGATCATCTACAGAAACTCTTGCATATTTTCTCCGCATTCAGGGACTCTGATATACCAGCGGGGCTGCTGTCCCTGGATGCAGAGAAAGCTTTTGACAGGATTGACTGGGAATTTTTATTTGCCACAATGAGGCAGTTTGGGTTTCCTAAGAGGTTCATTGGCTGGGTTTCTAAATTTTACAAAAATCCATCAGCACGGTTGTATTGTAATAGGGTATTCTCAGAAAGATTCTCTCTTTATTCGGGGACTCGTCAAGGTTGCCCACTATCTCCGCTTCTTTTTAATATTTATTTGGAACCAATACTCCATAAACTCAGAGGCACTCCCCAGGTATCTGGTATATATATTCAAGGGATTATATATTCAAGGGATTATCTTTAAACTCTCTGCATATGTGGATGACGTTCTGCTTCACTCTGTTAATCCAGCAGCGGCTTTTGGGGCAGCCTTGCAGGTTATCTCTGAGTTTGGCTCATATTCAAACTATAAAATTAATACAGACAAGAGTGTGGTTTCCTCCTTAATTATAGAGTACTAAAGGCGGATATGACTCAATTGGGACTCAAATGGTCTCCTAAAACTCTTAAGTATCTGGGTATCTTCCTTGCAAAGTCAGTCTATTCAATACGGAAGTTAAATTTTGAGGATACCCTACATAGCATTCAGCAGGATTTGAACAGGTGGTCAGCTCTTCCAATTTCACTTTGGGGTCACATTAACATTGTAAAAATGAATACACTGCCCAGGTTATTTTATCCTTTGCATATGCTTAACATTTGGTTACCCATTAAATGGTTTAGAAAAGTACAATCTATCATTTCTTCTTTCATTTGGGCAGGTAAACCACCTAGAAGGGCCTACCAGTAGTTAACAGCTCCAAAAAATAAAGGGGGTTTGAGGCTTCCACACATTGGGGGTTACCACTGGGCAAGCCAGATTAGCAAATACATGAAATGGTTTACTGATGAAGAAACTTTGTCCCAAATGTCTTATGTTCCATCGTGGTTAACATTAGAGAAAAAGATGATAGAAGCAGTGAAATTGCCTCTTTCTACTTTACTTTACTTCATTGTAAATTGGGCAGTCTCCCTTCTAATCTCGCTCAGTCTCCCATAGGGGTCTCTATTAGATGTCATATACAATTATGCACTTTTCTCAGATATGATTATATAAATGATTGGACTCAACAGCTGGTTGAAAATAATTAATTTAAGATAGGTGGGAAAGTGATTCCAAAAAATTGGATTCCCCAGTGTCTAGACGTTAAAATAAGGGAGTTTTTTGACAATGCAGGGGAATGTCTTTCCATGACTGCCCTAGTTAACAAAGTTTCCCTAAAACAAGGGCAAATATTCCAACTTTATCAGGTAGTTCACCTTCTACGTGGTCTCAAGAAATGGGTAGGTAAAGAGGATAAGTTCACTGAATATTTTAGTTCAATGAAGACTATTGCTTACCTTCCTCATGTGGTATCTCAGATATACAGTATAGTTCCCTCTTAGATCTAACTTCCCCTATGCATTATGCTAGACCTAAGTATTGGGCAACTCAATTTCAAGACCCCAACATTAATTGGAGTACAATCTGGGAGGCAATCTATTGGTACATGCTTCAGGACAGGCTTAGACTCACACAATTCCAGATTTTACAGGGCATGTACTGGTCCCCTCTTAAACTTTATAAAGTAGGTAAAACTATGTCCCCACTATGTTTAAGATGTAAGAGCAGAGAAGGTACTCTTAAACATTTGTTCTGGGACTGTCCATCCATATATAATCTCTGGATGGAGATCCGTGACAAGGCTGACCTGATCTTGGGTCTGGAGGAGTTGTTCACTCTGGAGGTCTGTCTTACTGGGGATTATTCTAAGATAAGGATTGGTGTGAGAAGATACCATATGTCAATGATAGCTCTGTCACTTATAAAAGTTATATTAAGGCACTGGATTGATGCTCAGAAGGTTAATTATAATGAATGGCTTCATCAACTGTTGAGTAATCTGAGGGTGGAGCAAGACAAGCTCGGTTGGGGGCGTACCTCACCCAGATATCAGAAGATTTGGGCAGGTATGCATACAATTTATATGTTCCAGGCTGGGGATAGGGAAGGTCATTAATTATCTACTTAAGTGTTGTCTGAAATATATTTTATGTTTGGCCTCTCCCCTTTCTTTGACCTCAGTCTCATGTTTTCTTTTGCGTGGTTTTTTGTTCTTAAAGAATATGACATGTATGTTCCTTGTCAGCCGCAGTTTTTTGGGGGGGGTGGGACTACAAATAGAGGGGGTATTAAGAGATTTGGTATTGGGATAGGTGGGGACTTTAAGTGGGGGGACATGCTACTATGCTATGTGATTTTGTTATTTGTATATATAATTGTTGGTTCTGATATAATTGTAACAGTGTCATGTCATTTATGGTTGTAATTGTGAATGTAATAAAAATAATAAATTAAAAAAAAAAGGGGGGCAGCCTGCAGTGCCAGGAGAAACAGAATGAGCAAGTGAGATGGGGGGGAGTGAGCAACCTCAGCGGAGCTCAATCGTGACTGCTGTGGATTTCTTTGTGGGCAGAAAAAAGCAGCAACGCAGGCAGGAGCCCAGCACAAAAGGCCAGCCAGGAGCGCCGGCAGAAAAGGAACAAGTGAGTGAGAGAGGGGGAGTAAGCGAGCTCAACGGAGCTGTGTTGGAACTGCTGCAGATTTCTTTGTGGGCAGAAAAAGCCACCAAGGCAGGCAGCAGCCCAGTACAAAAGGGCAGCCTGCAGCAGTGGGAGACACAGAATGAGCAAGTGAGGGAGTGGGAGTGAGTGAGTTCAACGGAGCTCTATTTGGACTGCTGCGGATTTCTTTGCGGGCAGAAAAAGGCAGCAATGCACCCAAGGGCCCAGTACAAAAGGGCAGCCTGCAGCGGTGGGAGAAACAGAATGAGTGAGTGAGAGAGGGGGAGTGAGCGAGCTCAACAAAGCTCTATCATGACTGCTGCAGATTTCTTTGTGGGCAGAAAAAGGTGCCAATGCAGGCAGGAGCACAGTACAAAAGGCCAGCCTGCAGCACCGGCAAAAATGGAACGAATGAGTGACAGAGGGGGAGTGAGCAAGCTCAACGTACCTGTTTCTCCAGCTGCTGCAGGCTGCCCTTTTGTACAGCAGACCTCTAATGCAGTAGGTAAGGCTAGAAGGATGTTGGGTGTATTAGTAGGGGTATCACAAGTCAGAAGAGGGAGATAATAATCCCTCTTTACGAGATACTGGTTAGGCCCCATCTGGAGTACTGCGTGCAGTATTGGAGGCCACACCTTCAAAAGGACATTAACCAAATTGAGGTAGTCCAGAGAAGGGCAACCAAAATGGTACAGGAACTGCATCAGAAAACATATGAGGACAGATTAACTGAACTCAATATGTATACCCTAGAGCAAATGAGAGAGAGAGGTGATATGATTGAAACATTCAAACACCTTAAGGGCATTAACAAGGTGAAAGAGTCTAACATGTTTCAATATAAGGAAAATAGCAGGACAAGAGGACACAGCATTAGATTAGAGGGAGGCCGATTAAGGGGTAATGTGAGGAAGTTCTTTTTCACAGAAAGGGTGGTGGATGCATGGAACGGCTGACCTAAGGAAGTGGTGGATATGAATACAGTGCAGGGCTTCAAACAGGGATGGGATAGGCATAAGGGAGCAATACAGATAAGTATGAATAGATAGGCCATTTACAGAGCAAAGGCCTATGGCACATTCATAAGGTAGAAAAAGAAATGGTCAGACTGGATGGGTCTTACTGTCCTTATCTGACGTCAACATCTGTGTTTCTATGTTTCTACTGCAGATTTCTTTGTGGGTAGAAAAAGCCACCAACAGAGGCAGGAGCCCAGTACAAAAAGTCCAGCCTGCAGTGCAAGGAGAAACAGAATGAGCAAGTCAGAGATGTGGGGAGTGACCCACCTCAACGGAGCTCTGTTGGGACAGCTGCGGATTTCTTTGTGGACAGAAAAGGGCGCCAATGCAGACAGGAGCCCAGTACAAAACAGCAGCCTGCAGCACTGGGAGAAACAGAATGAGCGAGTGACAGAGGGCCAGTGAGTGAGCTCAACGTACCAACACAATCAACATTCGGTATTTACAAATGCTTGTTTAACTTGTGTGTGTGTGTGTGTGCAGAGGATTATGAGGGAAAATAACATTTAATTATTATGTTTTTAAATTTAAGGCAGTTTTATTTTTAGGGCCTAGTTGAAGAATTTAGTGAGTAAAGGTGACAGCCACATTCGTGACGGCAGTCAGGTATGTGTTTGGTACAATTGATTTTATATGTGAAGAGATTACTGGTTCTTCTTCCAGTGCTGTCATGGTGGGACAACAGCACTGGGTTCCAAGCTCCTCAGCCAATCAGATTACTGAATTTTTTTAAGCCGTATTATAATTTATAATAGGACACTGACTAGATCCACTAGTACAGTAATCAGCCAATCAGTAAATAAATTGTCTAAGGCTGGCTGGGTGCACATATTATAATTTCCAGATCCTATGGATGAGTTTTCAGACACCTACTCAGTTGAAACTTAGATTCATTGGGCTCAATTCTCAAAACTCAGTGCAAGCCATGCCAATGCTGTCTTGCGCTAATTACCAGTGTGCCAGTGACCCCGTGCCCAATTCTCTCACAGGTAAGGTCCTGGTGACGAAGTACAGCAACTTGCGGCAACTGTGGCTGTACACCAAACAGATAGCGCATCTGGATAGTTTGCTGCAAGCTGTGGGGTCGCAATGTGCCACTCTGGAATGTTCTGGGTGGGTAGCAGTCAACCCACAACACCAATTCCCTTTGTCTTAACATTAATCACATCACTGGTGGTCTAGTGGACCCCCAAGCACCGATCCTCTTTGCCTTAAAATTAATCATGTCTCTGGTGGTCTAGCCAACCCCCCAACCCCAATTCCCTCTGTCTTAACTTTAATCACCTCCTTGGTGGTCTAGTGGACCCCCCTCCCTATCCTTGATCTGGCCATATAATAGAATATATCATTCCATGGTGGTCTAGTGGACTCCCACCCTGACAGACAGTGCCCCATCACCCTGTTCCCCCATCCCATCCACCTGAGCCTGTGACTGGTACAGTCCTCTCCTCTCCACCATGGCTGGCCTCCAACTGAGCTGTCCATGAGCACATACTGTACAATCAGCAGTTTCAGTACGCACTCAATGCAGCTCAGTCGGTGGCAGGCCATGGTAGAGAGTGAAGTGGAGAGTGAAGGGCTGTGCTAGTCACTGGCTTGGAGATGGAAGGGGGGAGCGGTGTGGTGGGGCACTGCCTGCTGGGGTCGGTGGGTGTCCTCTAAACTACCAGGGAATGATATATTTATATTATATGGAGTAGACCGGGGATAAGGAAGTGGCCATCTAGACCACCAGGGACATGATTACAGCTAATAAACTAGGGATCATGGCTGGGGGGGGGCACTGAACCACCAGGGATGTAATTAATGTTAAGACAAATGAGAACGGGCTGGGGGATCCACTAGACCACCAGGGTCATCATTACAGTGCTTAAAAAGGGGACTGGGGCTGGGGAGTCCACTAAACCACTAGGGAAAGATATATATTTCATGGGGGATCTGGGATAGGGATGGGGGTCCACTAGACCACCAGAAAAATATGTATTTCATGGGGAGATCGGGGATAGGGAGGAAGGACCATGTTACATGATCCCTACCACCTGGGGATGGCACTAGTTCTATAACCTTCCCAGATGACACACTTCTAAATTCCCTTAGACTAGTCCTGGCTGGTGTAACAGTACTTCAAATTTTGCCCTCTGGGAGGGTTTAGAGAATCCCCAATTAGGGGATATGGCAGCCTGCATCTGCTGCAAGCCACCTAGCACCATGTTGGAGACAATTTTGTGCTGCAAGGACAGTGCAAGCCCCATTCAGTGCATGCAGTCTGTGTTTGATGCAGGATGCTTTTGAGAATTGCTCCCAGCACATATTTTGGCACAAGTCACACCTTGCGCCATTTCTTGTCACACACGCCCCTTGTGCTATTCAGAGGGGCTTTAAGAATTCCGCATACCTGTGTTGCACACATTGTTTTTTATGTAATCAATGTCTACATTAGAATGCATGTAGAGACAGAATCATTTCAGCACACAGGCAAAAATGAGAGTCAGGAAAAAGTTATTGTTCTTTCTTGAACTTTTACTTAAACTTTTAATTTCCTTCACAGTAATAAACCAGTTTGTAGATAGTGAAAAGGGCATACATATATCAGGAGGAGACTAAAGAGCACTGAGGCAGATAAAGTAACCCAGCACATTCACCTCCAAGAAGCAAGGCTTCATATGGGAACGGTAATCGAGCTGTTGAGCATGCTTTTAGAACAATTTTAATGTACCAGCATATGCATGTTTTGTTCATGCTCTAAGTTAACTAATCCAAGTAATTATTCAAAATTTCAGCCAACAATCACCTAGTGCCCCTTTAGACTGTTGAAAATTTCTTGTTTTAATTAAAACAATTTGGTGCTGATGGTTAAAGGTAACTCAGAGTTTAGAACCCCATAATGCCAATAACTCAGTGACTTTAGGGCCCTATTCTCAAAAGACTTAGATCTACGCAAGACACTTGCATCAGAAGATATTCATGCAAGAGGTGACTTGCATGCAACTTGTGTCAATCAGGATATTGTAACACAGCTGCACCAACTCCAGAAGCAGCTGTGCCAAAGCTCCCTTGCGCCATGGCTGCATCACGCAACCAGGTGCAACAGGTTGTATGGGGGCTTGCACCATGGTGAGGTTGCAACATACCCTTCATTGGTATTCTGGAAGTCCCACCATGTGTGCAACAAGGGGATCGAGTCAGACCTGCCAGAAGGTGGTCTAAGCCCCTTGCGCCGGTGCCACACAAGGTGGCAAAATGGGGGGTGGCTCTGAACATGGGATCCAGGTGCTTAAGGGGTGTGTGGGTGCCATAGGGATGTTAGGGAGATGGTAGGCATGCCAGGGAGTGATGTGGCACCCAGCGGCAGTGCGATTTATATGACTATTAAGCTAATAGGATGGTACCACCGGGGGGGGGGTTAAGGACAAACAGTGCCATGACCCCAGGTGAGCAGTAGCCCCAGTCTCCAGCACTATTTGTCCCTGCCCCCACAGTACCATCCCAGTAGCTTAATACTTATATGAATGGCACCCTTTGCCGGGTGCCACATCACTCCCTCACATGCCCACCACCTCCCCAACTCCCTGTATGGCACCCCCCCCCAAACTCCTTCTGCCCCAGAACCCCTCCTGGCAAACTTGTTTCACCCTCTACTGTCCTGAACTCTCTAGTGTTGCACCCGTTGGGGGGGACCAGATCTCTGCAGAAATTCCCACAGGTGCGCCTAATGTTTGGCATCAGCTTGCAGTCATGGCAACTTCTAGGTTTTGGGTGCAGGGACCCTTGTCTTTTGAGTTTAAAATTGTAATTGTTTTCAATTTATACAAACAAAACAAGCATAAGCACTGACACCAAGGGAGGAAATAATCCTGCTAGTGGCTACACAGTGTAGGATAGTAGTATGCATTCAAAAACACTCTATACCACTCTGTAAGGACCATATATGGCCCTTAATCTTGTAGGCACTTTTAAAGAAGATAATTCTCCATAACACTGCTTTCAAATATCAAGACAACAGAAGGCACAATGTCACTTACTCTACTATCACCATTGCAACCTTGGATGAGCCAGTTGGAGTGGACTGATCTTTCACCATCAGGGCTTCTGGTAAGACCTTGAGCAGATGTATCCAGACCAGCTGCTGCAAACTGGTGTATGGCCCTCTGAAACAGAACAATAAACACAAAGAATATGTACTGTAACTCATAACACACAATGAACTATTTACGCATAAGATAGCCTAGTAACAGTGGTTCATATAGGAAAAAGAGAGATATTATGTAGCTTCCTAACTTGTGGCCCATTTGTGTGGGAGGGGCCCGTTAAGACCAGGTGGCCTATGTGGGAAGTAAGTGCAGTTCATTGGGGGAACAAAGGAGTTTAGTGAAGGATATGGTTAGGCCCTCGGCCTCTTCTGGGTGGGTGCAACCCCTAGCCTATGCCAGTGGGGAGGGTGGCTTGTAAATGCCATATACTGTATAGGCTCCAGCAGGCGTAGAATTTGGTCATTATATTCTCCTGCGGGTGAGATAGTCTTTCAGCTCATCTAGGGGTGTAAGTGACTCCATTACTTCCCCCAGGCTAGGGATTTGCATTGTCCCTCATTTGCACAATAGGGCTATTTTGGCCTGCAGTGACAGGAGAGCTAGCCATCTGTACCTGAGTGGCTTAAGATTGGGCATTTTTGGGTTTGCTCCTAGCAGGAAGATAAGAGAGGAGAGGGGGATGGTCTTCTGAAGTACTAGAATACCAGTTTGACATATTTGATGCTAGAATGCCTTTTATTTTGGGGTAGGACCAGAGTATATGGTACAGGTCACCTCTTGAAGCTTGAAATCTCCAGCATCTATTGTTATCCGGTAGTTTGGCTTTATGAAGGGCTGCAGGGAGTCCTGTACCAGGCATGTAAGATTTTGTTTTACATCAGTCTGTTATGAGTATCCCTAAACCAGAAGAGTGTGTCTTTCCATACCTGAGTCCACTGTTCCCTAGTAATAGTGATTCCAAGGAATGTCTCCCATCATGTTTTTGAGTCTTCAGACTGGGAGGGAAGAGTTTCCCTTAGTTTAGAGTAAATTTTACACGCATTTAGGGGTCACCAGCCAAGTTCTTACTTCAGTAACTTTTTTATTGTTTTGCTGTTCATTGATGAGGGGTTTCATTGCCTCTCTAAGTTGTAGGAAGCACTAAAAATCCTTTTATTGGAGCCCCCATCTTTCCTGGAGTGTTTGAAAAGGGGCCACTGTAGGATAGGGGAGGTCGAGGATGTTTGGGACCTGATATATATACCCTTGGTATACCATTGTGGCCAGCAAAGTGGTTTGTTATCTACTGTACTAGGATGCATGGATTATGCCAAAAAGGGGCATGGGAGCGTGGGATTGGGGTTAGGCCTAGCTTGTTATGGGTTATATTCCAGTTTTTAGCAGAGGGAGTGATGGTGGGGTGAATGGTGCTGGAGAAGCTCTTTGTTGTGTAGAGTAGTGAGGCTGCCGTACAGATATTACTGATGGATTGTTCCATATTTATTCATTGCGGGGACTGGTCCGAGGTGGGGTGTAACCAGTGCAGGGTCTGAAAAGTGTATTTGTAGCATTTTAGCCAGGGCTGGTTCCAGCCCCCCACTTTCCAATGTGATCAAAGCTTATTGCGGCTGAACCTCTGTTTCTTCCCTCCCACAGGAAATCTCCCACCAGCTTATCAATGACTTGAAACCATTTTTTCAGGGAGGGTTGTGGGAATATTCATGAGAAGGTGGAATATCTTGGGTGTAGTGTCTATTTTGATGGCCACAATTTTACCCTCAAGGGTGAGTCTGAACAACTTCCATCTGTTGAACTTGGTTTTAGTGGAGTGCATCAATGGTTGAAGGTTAGTGTCCCATATTTTTTCATGGTGTGGGGTAACTCTAATTCCTAAATACGTGATGCCCTGCAGTGCCCATAACAGTCCTGCCCTGTTGGCTGTATTCTGTTGGCATTTCTGGTTCAAGGGCATCATCTCTGTCTTCAGTTGGTTCAGTGAAAGGCCTGAGTGTTTCGTAAAGGAGTCTAGAAGTGCAAGTAGAGGTGGAAGCACCTGCAGCACATCTGTCAGGGGGATGAGCAAGTTATCCCCATACATAAGTGTGGGGTATCACTTACCTCCAATTTCAAGGCCCATAATGCTTGGGTGTTGTTGAGTCGCCACTGCAATGCATTCCACTGCCAGAATGAACAGTAGAGGGGAAAGAAGGTAGCCACAGTGAGTACCTCTTCCAAGGGGAAAAGGGGTGGACTGTAAGTGGTTGGTGGTTACTCTGGCTGTTGGGATTAAGTAAATAGCTCAAACCCACACACTGACACTGTCTCCAATTACCAGGTGGGAGAGCACCATCTGAAGGTAGTCCCATTCCAGGGAATCGAGACCCTTCTCAAAATTCACAGCATTAGCTGCTGCTGGGGTAGAAGTAGCCTTTGCTATTTGCATGAGATTAATGAACGAGCATATGTGGTTGGTGCTGCTTCTCCCTGGAACAAATCCCACCTGGGATGGGTGAATTAACCCTGGCAGCAGTGGGCCTAGTCTATTTGCCAACACTTAGGCATAAATCTTGCTGTCCACATTAATGAGGGAGATTGGTCTCTAGTTGGCTGCCTTGGTGAGATTCTTCCCTTTTTTGGGAATTGCCATAGTAACCGCTTCTCTGAGTATAGTGGGTAGGCAGCCTTGAACCTCCAAGTCTAAGTACACCTTTGTTAGTAAGTGGGTTATTTGGGGGACAAGGGCTTGAAAAAAGTCTATGGGGTAGCCATCCCCTCCTGAGGATTTGCCGGGTTGGAGTGATAGAATGGCTTGCCTCATTTCTTCTTCCATGATTGGGGCATCCAGGACCTGGGCCTGCAGCTGGGAAAGTCTAGGGAGGGAGAGTTGGTGAAGGAATGGTTGGATTCCCAGAAGGGGGTGGGCCATGTGGATAAAGGTGTATAATTTTGAGTAAAAGGCAGACAATATACTATTAATTTTTTGGCGTTAGTTCTTACTTGGCCATCAAGACCTTCTATACCTGCTATCTGCCTGTCTGCCATCTGCTTCTGCAGCTGGTAGGCAAGCACTTTTCCTCCCTTGTCCCCTCTCTCCAAAAAATCTGTGACAAAGCCTAATGATTGCTATTTCGACTTTCTTGTTTATTAGCTAGTTAATTTTCAGCCTTATTCCCAGGACTTCTCAGCCAAGGAGGGAGTGAGGTGATGGGAATGGAAGAGCATTGTATGCTGAGTCAGCTAGTTTCAGCTTTGATTCCAGGGATGCTATCCTTTGCTCTCTCTCCTTCCATGTTGCCAGTGTGAATCACATGATATTACCTCTCATGGTGGCTTTGTATGCCTGCCATGTATTGCTCACAGATGTGTCTGATGTAGGGTTATTTTGAAGGAAAAGGGAGAGTTCTTTTTGCACCCGTGAAAGTTGGGATCCCTGAGGAGAAGTGAGTCTAGCCGCCAAGTATTGAAGAGTTGGGGTGGTACCCCAGGAGAAGTGCAGCTGAATCCGGTCATGATCTGATATCAGCTGAGGTAAAATAGCTGAGTCTACTGTGTTCTGTGTCGGGGGATGGAGGTTAAGCCAAAGGTCGAGTCTGCTGAATGAGGCATGTACCCCTGAGTGGTACTTATAGCCACGGGTGTGGGGGTGAAATAGCCTCCAGCTAGCTGTCAGGCCAAAATCTGTTACTACTTGGCAGAGGGCCCTACCCCCCCTTAGTGTGGGTTTACTTGCCAGTAGTACTCCTGTCCACTTGGGGTACTTGAAGTCTCCCCCATCAGCAATGGGTAATTCGGGGTCATAGAGGAGTTAAGTGTGCCAGCCAGGTAATGGAAGAACTAGGTGTCATTCTGATTGGGGGCATTTGTGTGCAGAATACTATCAGGCCGGTTGGGGTGGTGAATTCTGCTATCGCCCACCTCCCCGAGGGATCTACTATGGAACATGAAATGGTCCGCTTGAAAGATTTATGGAGGAGTATCACTTGTGTGGACTTCCTGCCCCATCAAATCTTTAACCATAAAGGAACGATCCTTGTGAATCAATTTAGTTTCATGAAGAAAAGCCACCTTGGACTTCAGCCGCCTTAAGTGAGAGAGGACCTTTTTTCTCTTAACAGGGGTGTTCAGTTCTCTGACATTCCATTCTTGGCAAACTATCTCATTCATGGTCCATCAGGGGGGTTAAAATGATTGTTTCGGGCACTATCAATGATGAGGCACATGTGAAGCCATGGATGCTCTTCAGGGTTACTCAATACAGTTCTCTTAAGTCTTATACTGTAATCATATATATCTGTTTACTGTACTTTTTCCTTTCATCTAGGATTAGCCAGTCTGTTAGAGTAGATTTCTCTGTCTCTCTCTCTCTCTCTGCATTGTCTAGTGGTGACTTGCGCCCGATCTTCAAAATCATAGTACAAAACAGTACCAGATGGTATGACCATAACCTATTTACAATTGATTTAACCAAGGGTTTGCTTGGGGTGACACTCAGATTTAAGGTAGGCAGCCAAAGCCACTCATTGGCCTATTGGCCAATCTGACTACCCTGGGGGTGTTGGTAGTGACATTTGCAGCTCCTTTAGAGCTACTTGTTTCTGGTAGGAAAGATGTGCTGCTAGTTATTCGGTCTCTGTTTGGTAGCAACACCATTGTAGTGCATCTGTTTATGGTGGTGTGCCTGCAGCTAGTGACACCACTTAGGGCTGATGGAGCCATTCATGTGGATGTGTCTCCAGAGTTCACCTTGGTGTAAGGTTCGGGATCGGTTGTCTTTTCCTTTCCTATTTTATTTAGGCTGCCTGTTTCTGTTGTGAGGGTCTGCCTTTGCAAGCTGGTAGTTGTTTGCCTTTGGGGAGCCTCCCAATTCTATCCCTGCTGGAGGAGTGACAGTGGACCACCAATCGATTCAGCTTGCCTATAACTGTACGACCGGTGGCTCCTCTGTATTCTAGACTGAGCATGTTTTTTCTAGTTCTGGGATGAAGTTCAGTTTGGACTTTACCAGGTCTGTACTGAGTGTCTAAAAGTGGAGTAGGGGTTCTGAGGGTCTTAGATGTTCTTTATGTGGCTTTATCATCTGGTCCCAACCCCTGTGGAGCCCTAATAGTGTCCTGCACCCTGGACCTGTATCTTAACTCAGCTGCGGAACCTGATGACTGGAGTATCTGGGCAGCAGGGGAGGCAAACAACATTTTCAAACTAAAGACACTGTGACTATGCAGAAATAAAGCACAAACAGATAACATTTTAGCACCTGAGCTTTCCCAGAGTAAGGAAACGATGCCTTTCAAGTCAGGGTGGCAAAGCGAGCTGGATCAGGCATTGTACTGCCCTCCCTTGCAGTTTGCTGGTAACTGAGTGAGCGAGGCCAGTTATCCCTGATCTGTCACAAGGCAACTGCCTCATCGGTAATTCCTGTTGCCATACCCATCAAGGCCCATCCCCCCTCACCCTCATCCCTGCGTACCCCTCATTTTATTTTACCCCCACATAAAATTAAGTATTTTACTTATCTGATTCCTGGTATTTTCCATCCAGTGAGGTGGGTGGAGACTGCGACTGGGGATTCATATGGGGATTGTCTGGAGGCCCGCTTGATGTCTGGTGTGTCACTTCTTCCTTGAGGCTTACTAGCATGATTTCCTCTTTTGGTCTGTATTCTGGGACCATGCTCCACTACCGAGGCCCAGGATTGCTGTAGCATTGCAGAGGAAGAGTCCATTTGCTCTGGAGTCATTGTCTCTGGGTCAGGCTCAGTCACTGCTGCAGTCTCAGAATCTGGAGTCGCCAATGGTACAAATCTATTGTTAGAGAAATATGGCTGATGATCTCCAGTACATCGCTCGGGTTCAGAATGTCCACGATGTTCTAGTCCTTGCTGTCATTTCTAGGCCTCTCTTTGCCTGTTAGATGGTCCTGTTTGGTGTGTCTTTCTTGTTGGCTGTTTTTCTGGGATGGGGCAGTAGTGATCACTGCTGCGACTGCCCCACTGTGTATGGGGTGTATTCCCTGTACCTTTGCTGTTCAACTTTCTCCTGCTAAGTGGTCTGTTCAGGTCCTCATGTTGGGGCCTGTTGTTGTGCTGTGCAACCCTGGAGGGATTGGCTTTGGCTGTGTGTGTGTCCAGGTCTGGGATATAAAGTTTATCAGCGTATCCGGAGTCTTAAATACCAAGGTGGTCCTATTGTGGACTACTCCCATGGATGCGGGGTTGAACGGGACATTTAGAGAGTGTTGCCTCAATATATTCCTTTCTCCACTGTGCCAGATCTTTGGAATAATCTGGGAACATGAGGATTTTGTGCCCTCTCCAATCCAGGGAGCCTAATTCTCTTGCCCTGGGCTGTACTGCCTCGTTCTCAGCAAAATTCATAAATCTTGCAATCATAGGCCAAGGTCTCTCTCTGGGCCTAGGGTGAAGTTGTAGTGTGCAGTGCACCCTCTCTATAGTCATCCTAGTTCCCTCTGGCAAGTGTAAAACCTTTGGCAGTTCTCGTTGTAAAAACACAATGGTTCTTTTGTTCTCAGCTCCTTCAGGAAACCCTAGGAGCCACAGGTTGTTGCGGTGGTTCCTGTTCTCCTGGTCATCTGCTTTGTCCTGGAGGGTCTGAATCTGGTGGGACTGCTCCATGATGATGACGGTAAGCTCCGTGAGGGCTACATCATGATTGGTAATCTTCCTCTTGTTTTAAGTGATTCTAGAGTCTATCTGATACAGGGCTAAAATTGTGTTGTTTGATGCTAAAGTTACATCTTCCATCTGCTTCGTAAGTGAGGTGAACATTTCATTTACAAACACCTTCATATTTTCAGTCTCTCCTGAGCTGGCCGCCACATGGTATAGGGATCTCAGACCAGGGAAGAAGTTTGCTGTCAGTCCTAGCAATGTCTGTATGGGTCCAAAACCAGATTTTTCTGTTGTTGAGACCTTCCAATGACCAGTGGTGAGCTTCTGTGGTTTAAATATCTGTTTTCCTTGCTGAGGTTTCAGGATTTATCACGTTTTGTGTGTCCAACTGTGCAGTAAAGCAGCCATCTTGTTTGCACCCAAGCCATGCCCCCCCAGGGACCTCTGTTTTTATAGAATTGAATGAAGGGTCCCGATGCACCCAGAGTTCACTGCAGCCCTAGATTGTCACAAATTGTGGTGATTTAAGGGATCCTTGAGAATTGGGGCCCCATGACTCAGTGCCAGAAGTCGGGGTAATAAAATTAGTGGCTGCAGACTTTGGTGGCAGACTCTGGGCAGGATCTAGTGAGTGCTACAGATACTTGGGCCACTGTCAACAACAACTGGGACATAGCAATCACAGGCTACATCTTACATAGGCATGATAGAGGGATGGGTAGAGGTGGAGATGGAGGGGTGGCCATCTACATCAGAGAAGGGATTGAAGTAGTAGCGGATGCTACCACTGGTGGAAAAGATGAGGTTTAATCACTGTGGATTCAGTTCACAGAATTGGCAGGTTATTTTTTCTTGTACCACACAGTACATCAGTTATTTTATCATACTCTGAAAAGTTTGTTACAAGAGATAAACGTTTATGTAACTGTCAATGTCAATGACGTACATGTTTGTACTGAGTGTGTGTTTGCAGCTACTGCTGCAGCTGCATCCATCGTTTTCTGTTTTACAACAGGAGACTGGCAGACTAAATCCACTAGTACGGTAATCAGCCAACAAATCCTGTACGGCTGGCTAGGTGTATATTCTGTAAATTGCAGGTCTGATAGACCAGTTTCCAGACACTTTCCCAGTTGCAGTTTAGATTCATCATCATCACATTCCAGTTTTGCACACAATAATTTTCCTGTGTAATCAATGTAACATTAGAAGGCACGTAGGCACATGCCTACTTCAGCACACCCTTGGAACAGCACCCCCGGCCTATAATATCACATACTTTGGCTGATGCTGCCACCAATTTTGCAAAGTTCCCATTCACAACAATTTATAATATTTCCCTTTGCCCCTGATTTTCAATGTTCTGTTCTGGAGGTGTATGTATAGTCCTCCTGTTAAAATAACACTCAATGTTTACAAATGCAGTAAACAGCTAACTGCAACGTTAGCTCCAAATATGCATTGCAGAGACCCAGTGCATACAGTATCAGGACAACCATCCTAACAGTAACCCAAATCCAAAAGAGCATACACACTGAAAATACTTAGTCCACTGCCAATGAAGCTCACAATGCAAGGAATGGCTTTAACGTGTTTGTGTAATTCCAGCCACATCCAGTTATCTATAAAGCACATACTGCCTTGTGCAATGTAAAACAAGTACAAACACATATCAAATAAACAGAACTTCCTTGTTAGATGATAGTGTCATTTGCTCAGTTGGTACTGTAGCTCCTCACTTCCGTATCTGGCAGATTGGATGATTAGTGGTTCATATCCTGCACCAGACACTTAGACTAATATCCAACAGTGGTACTGCAGTACTGCACTAGGGAGTGCTGTGCTGTTAAATATGCCATCCTTTGGATGAGATGAACTATTGCAGTCTTATTTCCCACCTCTTCAGCTGCCCAGGAGGAAAGTTAAAGATCCAATGGCACTTTTTGAAAACATAGGGGCGTTATCCCCCATGGCTGAACAAACTTCACCCTCTTAGTACATTAACACAGGCTCTAAAGCAGAGTTGGGCAACCTAAGATAATCAGAGGGCCACAGATGCAGCCCCCAAACACTCATAAGGGCTGCAAGATCACCTTTACCACAATCATAAGCCAAAAGGATACATTTGCATTAAAAGCAAGCTCTCTCTCTCTCTCTCTCTCTATATTATATATATATATATATATATATGTATATATAATAATAAGAATGTAATACTGGACTTATACACTTCAATACAGGATAAACAGCAAAAGCAGATGGATAAGAGGGCCACAGGTTGACCCTGGGAGCTGCATGTGGCCCTAGGGCCATGGGTTGCCCACCATTGATCTAATGCAAGATGGCTGTGTATGATATTAACATTCGTAGTGGCTGCTGAACAAAGAGTGTGGTAGCACAGAAGGTGCCTCTTGAGCATATGTTGTGTACTCAGTGGAATTTGGTCACAGGAAGCACAACAGCTAGGCATCCAATCACACTGCCATAGTGACTTCAGATGCTTCAATATCTGAGCAAAGCCTTTTTTTACATACTAATATCTAATAAAAATTCCAAAACAGCAACATCAGTAGGAACAACAAACCTTACCACCCTGCTAATGTTTGCATAACACTCATACGTTTTCAATGCATGTATGTGACTTCACACAGACTCCTTATATAGTGTTATGAGTGAAAGATACAATGCCTTATTGCACACATTTGAAAGTGCCTGGTAATTTAAAAACACAGTTCTGTAAAAATGTACAACATTTCTAAATGCATGCATACACAAAGTAAAATAAAAAGAGAGACAGTACTAAAGGGACAGAAAATAGGGGAGGTTAGGTATGTGGAGGCAGAAGAGGTGGTAGGAAGTGGGAAAGGAAAGGAAAGGAAAGGAAAGGACAACCTATAGAAATGGCAACATTTTGAGACTTGAGCCATTTTCAATTATATGCCCTATGGCATTAAGCAAACACAAAGTGATTACATGTCATCTGCTGTTAACTCAGTCTTTTGCCATATGCAGTAAATGTATATAAGAGGCACATTAATGGTATATTTATGGCATGGTGGGGTGGAGAAATAGATAAATTACAGCATTTTGACCATTTATGAAAAAGAACAATTTCAACTTGAATATCACCTTGAATTTTGACTTGAATACTGTGAACTACTTGGACTTGAGAATAGCAAATACAAGGTACATCTGTAGAGATGGGTCTCTATCGAAAGCCCACCAACAAACACTCAGCTATGCTTTCTTGTGGATGAAGAGCGTATATCATTTATGCACTACCAGCATCTAGCTCATTGCTTTGATTAATAAAGCTTTTAGACCACCTGAGCCATCACCTGTTTCTTCCTTCTGGCTATTCTGCTGCTTATCTCCCTGCTCTAGTTGCCACTCCCCCCATTGTTGTAGCCAGTGAAAAGCTGTGGAGCCAGGCCTGAGGGTTTCTGTGACCATCATTCAGATGGCTAATGATGCACAGGGTTTTCTTCCAGGTTTCATTCCTGTGCCTCAACCCTCCTTCCATATCCTGTGTAGCACCAGACGATGATCACAGAGGCCATGCAAGAATGTACACTAGACTCATCCCTATGGAAGAAGCAAGCTCCTTGACCCACTGCAAAAACCCCAGCCATAATCCACAGCTTGTCCCCTTTGGGTGGGATTCTCCAGTTCCCCAAGCTAGGAGGAGGATACTTTTGGTTAAAGCCTGGGAGCAGGAACAGGCAAAACACAGAAGGAGCTAGAAAGACCCAAAGCACAGGGGTGGACACAAGACCCTTCTGTGCAGAGAGAGTTAGGGAGGAACTAGGCAGGTTGAAGGTGGACAAGGGCCTAGGGTCAGACAGGCTGCATCCGAAAGTGATCCAGGAACTGAGAGAGGAGTTGGCTGCCCCACTGGCGAGGCTGTTCAACCTGTCTGTGGATTCTGGAAGGGTGCCAGAGGACTGGAGAAGGGCAATTGTAGTACCAATATGCAAGGGGGGAAGCAGGGAATTAAGGGAGAACTACTGCCCAGTTAGCCTCAGCGCAGTGGTGGGGAAGGTCATGGAGGCGCTCATCAGGAAAAGGGTGATGGAATATCTGGAGGTAAATGGGCTGCTGGATGACAGACAGCGTGGATTCACAAAAGGGAAGTCATGCCAGTCCAGTTTAATTGAGTTCTTTGACTGGTAGACACAGGCAATCGACCAAGGGGCAGTGGTGAACGTGGCCTATCTGGATTTCAGCAAGGCCTTCAACACCATACCCCACAGAAGGCTGGTCAAGAAGCTGGAAAGTATGGGGTTGGGGGACAAAATAGCTTGATGGGTAGAAAACTGGTTGGCAGACAGAAGCCAGAGGGTAGTAGTAAATGGGGTGCACTCCAGGACAGGGCGGGTGACTACCGGGGTCCCCTAGGGGTCAGTGCTGGGACCACTGATTTCAATATCTACATTAGTGATGTAGCAGATGGATTGAAGGGTTGTGTGGCCCTTTTTGCAGATGATACAAAAATCTGCAATAGGATAGACTCTGCAGGGGGTGTTGAAGTCGTGAGACAGGACCTGAGGACACTGGAGGAGTTGACGGAGACCTGGCAACTAAAATTCAATATCAAGAAGTGTGCAGTTATGCACCTGGGGCACAGAAACCCATGGACAGGATACACATTTGAAGGGAAGGAAGTCAGGGTTACGGAGCAAGAGAGGGATCTGGGGACAGTAGTCTCCAGTGACCTCACGGTGGGGAAGCAGTATACCTGGGCGGTAGGGAGGGTGTGTGGGATACTGCCAAGTATAGGCAGGGAAATCACTAGCAGAAGGAGGGAGGTTCTGATGCCCCTGTACCAAGCCATGGTGAGACCTCACCTTGAGTACAGAGTCCAGTTTTGGAGGCCATACCTGCACAAAGACATAGAGTTGATTGAAAAGGTTCAGGGAAGACTGACCAAGATCATGCAAGGGATGAAGGGCAAACGATACAAACAGAGATGTTGGGAATTTTGGCTGTACACATCAGAGACTAGAAGGGAGAGATGGGACATGACAGAGACCATTAAATATGCCAAAGGGATAAACAAAGTGGACCTGGGGTGATTATTTCACAAGAAGGAAGGCACCATAACAAGGGGGCATGATCTAAGACTACAAGGGTGAAATTACAGAGGCAACGTGAGAGGACAGTTCTTCACTGAGAGGGTGGTGGAGGCCTGGAACAGGTTTTCTGAGGAGGTGGTGGGGTCCAAGACTGTGTTGGGTTTTTAAGGAAGCATGGGACATGCACATAGAGTTACAGGGAGGTGGGGTGGGTGCTTTAAGAGGGGGGAGGGAAGATCAGCGGGGGGGATAAGACGCAGACTAGATGGGCCAAGAGGTCCTTTTCTGCCACCAAGTTCTATGATTCTTTGACCCTGCTGTGGCTTGGAAGGTGGGGCAGCTTCATTTGCCTGGTGCTGCTGGGGTATTTTCTCACTAAGCTCTCCCTTATCCCTCCTTGGGGCATGGTCCTGAGAAGTGACCCAGGAGAGTGCCTATCAGGGACGTTGGAAGGGTGATTGAGACCCACTCTTCCATCAGCACTCCCCTGCTGGTTCCACTCTATGTGTGTGTGATGCCTCTGGGTCACTTGCTAGGGTAACAGGTCTGTACTGACATAGGCCTCTCCAGAGGGACTACTTTTTTTAATTGAGTATACTTTAGTTATTTTTTTCAAAAGAATTAACAACAAACATGCAGGCCCAGGGGTGTTGAGGGTTTAGGCACTGGATGCCATGTCTCACGCTCCAGTGGCAACCTGGGTTCGAGAATGAGCCTTGGTCTTTGGGGGTTGGCAGGGGAGGGAGGGAGGAGAGCTGGACAAGCTGCCATCAGGCAGCTCTCCTCTCTGGTGGAGGGTTGGGCACCAATCCTACTAGCATACGGTGTCAGGAGTGAGGGCACTGTTAGATGTTTAGCAGAAACCATGTCTCTGCATGGATTCCTGCCTGGATTCTGGTCCTTCACTCCAGTGCTTTAAAGGGGGGTGTTAGGAGCCTATCACAGCTAACTCAGCGACTGTGAAAAACCCACATCACCTGCTGTGCACTGTGATCCCTGCTAGGGTGGACGGAGCGGATGGTAATTAAGCTGCCACTGAGCCTCGCTGGCAGTCGAGGAACAAAAATGTGCCTATAAAAAAAAAAAAAAAAATTAACAAGAAACATACAATAAACAAGAAAGAATCAGCAAACAATACAATTTTGAAAACATAACACAACAACCAACTCAACCCCCCCCCCACCTTCCCCCCAAGCAATATCCAACCCTCCCCCTAGGGGGACAGAAGCTAAATAAAGGAACCTAATTTTTCAGATACTAGTGTGATTGGAAAAAGACAACATAATATTAGGGGTTTCAAAAGGTGCTCAAGCAGAAGGAAAGATGGTGATCGGTGCTAAATGAGGTTCCCTCAGTACGGTTGCTCAGCGACCGATAATAATGAAGAGTTTCCCAACTGGCCTGCAAAGCCTATAACCGGTGATGAAGGGAAGTGAGCTGTTTTTCAACTGTTAAAGCCTGTAGAATTTCCTGATGATATTCCCTATAAGAGGGTACAATATTATCTAGCCAATGGTGTAGTATTATTAATTTAGCCGTTATAGAAATCAGTGTCATATAGGCCTTCCTTGGACCAAGAAGAGTGGGCAGGTAAAGACCGACCAAGCAAACTACTGGTACAAAAAGAGATTATAATCCCAAAAAGGGATCTAAAGAAGATTGAATAACCATCCAGAAGGGAACCACCTTAGCACAATCCCATAATATATGTTTGAGATGGCAGTCTGCAGATTTACACATAGTGCACATTGGGGACAGAAGCTTGCCCATCTGACACAGGCACACAGGGGTATAATACAGATTGTGCAACACCTGAAATTAGATCAGACAACATTGATCTTGCTTGATATATTGATACAGGGACCTTCAGAGAGACAACCAGACCATGGGATTGTCCAAATGATTATGAGACTGCAACCAATGATAACAAATTCCAGAAGATCGGACCAGATCAATAGATTGAAAGTGCTTATATAATTTTTGACACCGGGTGGACTTGTGTTGCAAAAGAAGTATTCAAATATTGAATCATATCTTCAGAGGGACAACTTGTGCCTTCCTGTATGGCAGACCCTCTCCATGGGCCACCAGGGAGCAGTTATGAAGTGGGGGAGGTGTCCTCCCTCTTTCTGAGGCAGGAGTTGTTCAGATAGACCCCAGAAACCCACCTCATCAGTTGGCACCAGATGTCCTGGATTTAGAGCTTGACTAAGATCCTTTGGATGGTGAGTGGTAGCTCTACCTCTGTTCTTGCTGGCCAGCCGATCCAGTTCTTTTCATACCTGGAGAGGCAGACATCCCGGAATTTAAAGGGGAATATTATGAACAGTGCTCATCATAGTTTGAATGTCCATGAAAAACTGTTTTAAATGAGGTATTTGGCTCCTCTCCAGCTGGCAGAAGTCCAGGGATATTGATACTTAAGTTGGTACAATATTGATTCTATATTGTCACTATTTTTATGTTTACTTGCGCGCATGCGCAAGAAACATTATGCAACAGCTTAGGAGAGAAGCGGGGTTTTGGAGGTGTGGCACTCTGGTGGCAAATGCTCCCACTGCATTTTGAGGCTTGGCCCTCTTTCCCCAATATGGTGGCACGCTGCTGCTGACACTATTTCAGCAAGCATGCCACCAACTTGAAACAAATTCGCCACTGCAATGAGGGAGCAACCCCTCATTGCAGGGCGGTGCCTTACCTAGTGTAACATTTCAATTAACTTGGCGGTGACTGTTTCCATCCACCTCATAATCCCCATGAAAGCTGACAGGGAATGCCCAATCCCCCCCGTCAGCATGCCCCCACAGTTCATTTGTCAATGGGGGAGCCCACTCCATGTCGGCATACTGTCCCCCGCACATTTTGTTTGCCAAGGGGTTGCGCAATCCCCCTCGAGATCATTTCTCACCCTCAAACACAAATCCATTTTTATTTGCCAATGGGGGCCCAATCCCCATCAGCTGCAATCTCCCCCCACTCAAAACATGCAGGTGGCATGCTGGGAGCGCACTCCAGCATACCAAATCTACCTGCAAAACAAGAAAACCTTCCCACGGTGGTTCAATTTTTTTTTTTTACCTGAAAAGTAGAAAACGGTCTCTCGTTGTGTGTGGTGCCCCTCCCAACCCACACCCACCTCTGCACACCCCAAATTCCCACCCCCCACACCATACTTACCTCCAGAGCTCCGTGCAACAATCTTCGTGGATCGAGAACACGCTGCACTCTTCAAAAGCCGACTGCAAACTGAAGAAATGCTGGTAAGTTGCATAATGGCATAAATGTTTTTTTTTTCAACTTATTTAATATTTGACAGACTTGACCCTAAATATGCAAGGCTGCTGTATGTTTAGGGTGATGCTACTGTTTTAATAGGTACCTTGGTCACTTATCCAGTTCTTTTCAAGCACCCTTGAATCTGTGAGGAGAGTTTCTTTATTTTGTATCAGCTGCAGCTGCACTACACTTACTGTATGTTTCCTGGAGTCTCATTTTGTGATCTTTAGGTTGGAGAGCAGTATTGGAAGTCTGACTACTTATGGTTATTTGATGGACTGAATGTCTTACCTTGTGGCTGCCACAGGATACAGATGGTTCTGTAGTATGGAAATGTGGTGTTGTCACTTACTTGGATCTCCTTGGAATCCCCTGGATTGCAGGTGAGATGTTTTATTCCTGATTGTTTCATGGGAGTTGCATCTTTCTGCTTATATTTTTGGGACTTTCAACCTGTGGCTTTTGGAACAGCATACAGTTCTGGACCTCTTTATTATTGTGCTCTCATAGACCACACATCAAAGTAAATGGCTTCTACCTGTTTTGGTCAGTTATGCAAGGCTCAAAAATAGTACTGCTGTCGCCTTGTTTTTCTGCTCCCTGGTGAGGATCAGAGAGGAGGCGCTTCTTGACACAGTTGGGTTTTATGTTGAACAGCAGTAGTTGATACAAGTGCTGGATGTTTCAGTAATAATCCATTACTGGGTTGTTTTTTCCTTTTTGACTGAACTGCATATACTGGAGCTGATTTTGTATGTGTATCCCAGCTGCTTTTATTAACTGCCTGAACAATATCTTCAACATGCAGCTTATATAAATGCATTACTGTGTATTTTGAGGGACTTTTTTATACCTTCGGTTACAGGCATGCAGACCATACATAGAATGTATCATTTCTCATTTGGGCTGGGATATTCTTTTATAGGGCATTTATTGGATTTTTATGGTTTTCGTGCTATCTTTGGACTTTCACAATAACATCTGCCAAGCTGCGACTGAATAGTATATTACTAGTTTTTATTTTGCACCTTTTGCCTGGTTGTTAGACATTTTTGTTTTAGATAAGGGAGTTTTTGATGTTGCTGTATGAACTCTTTTTCAACATGTGCTTAGAACTGTTTTATTTGGGCATGCTTGCCAGCACAGTGGTAGGATTTCCACTTGCGTCACCATCTACCCAGGTTCGGTAGCGAGCTCGGGTCACTGGAGGGCCAGCCAGAGGGAAAGGGATCGAGTGTCAAGAGGACTGATCTCCCTCTCAGGGGAGGGTGAGCTGCACTTCTCACTGCAATACCGCCACCTGTGTGCCTGCAGGTGGAGGCGCATTTGAGGAGGCAAGAACAATCTTGAGGGGCGGTTGTCGGCCGAGGGTCTGGAGCAAGGGGATGTCTCTGTGTGCCCTTGCTTCCTTGGTCCCTCCTAGTGTGCTCACAATTGCAGGGGGTGGGACCAGAAAGCAGGAAAAAGACCTGCAGCAATGTCTGGAGAGGGGCCCTGGCATTACGAGACCAGGACCAGGGAGGAGTTGCACAAGTCCATCCAACTTGGATGATGGATGGGAGGTTTGGGGATATACTTCTCACCCCACTTGGGGGTAATCTGAGGGGCCCATGGAAGGAGAGGACTTGTGAGGGCTGACAGTTCCCAGACATCTGGCAGGCAAGGTGCCTTGGGAGTCCCCAAGGGAAGGCAGCTGCTGCGAAGGTGAAGGGAGCATAAACAGTAAGTTAAAAAAAAAAGTTTTATTATCAGAGGTGCAGCTATTGTATTTGCTGGGGGAGGCTGGGGGGAAGCAATGTGCACTTTACCTTGAACATCATGGGCCATGGTGTGGTAGGAGAGGGATCAATTGGACTGGGGGTAGTGGGATTTGTTTGGTCATGTTCCAGTTGAGATTGATATTTTCAGCCAGTAGCTATAATGTTCGACTTTTTTCTTTCTATACTTGGTGGAACTCAGCAGAGTCCGGGGGTTTTTCAGAGGGGAAGTACTGTAGATATGATAGGGACTTCTTTAGCATCTGCATAGATCTTTTGTTTTTTCTTTGGTTATGTCAAGTTATATGCTTATTACATGGAATATAAGAGGGGATCAGGAGAAACGTAAGAACCACAGGATGCTACGTCATCTCCAGAAACTGAAGGTAGGAAAGTTTGTTTACAGGAAACACACACTATTAGAAGAGATATTCACATCTTTAGATGGACTTGTAAAGGCCAGGCTTATGGGGCGGGTTGCAGTACCAAATGGGGTGGGGTTGCTATTTTGATTGGCTGGCACATCCCCTTGTGTATTAATTAAAGAGATTTGGGATGCTGAAGGGCGCTTCCTTTTTCTACATGGGAAATTAGGGTTGGCTGAGGCTGTCCTGGGATCGGTATATGGTCCATGTGTTGAATCTCCTACTTTTTTCACTAAATTAGTTCCCATTTTAACTCCTTTTGCCCACTTATTAATGTTGATTGGAGGAGACTAGAATACCATATGCCAACCTGATACTGATAAGTTGGGAATAAATAGGAGAGGGCTCTCCCTAAGTCAATGTGGTTTTTGAGACTTATTTAATGGACTGGGCCTTGTGGATCCATGGAAAAGCCTTCATTCCTCCACCAGGCAATATATATTCTACCCCACCATATAATGTATTCCAGACTGGATTATTTTCTTATAAATCAGGAATCTCTTTCCGGAGCTCTCTCTTCAGAGATACTGTTGATGGTACTCTCTGATCATGCCCCTGTCAGTTTGATTCATACTGTCCATGGGGTGAAAGATCACAATACTACATGGTGCCTCAACACTCAGCTCCTACAGGATCCTGAAAAGCTTCAGTCAATTTGGTCTTACTTTCAGAACTTTCTTGTACAGAATGATGGCTCAGTCACCGCTGTTGATATATTATGGCATGCACTGAAATGTTCTCTGAGGGGCAAATGTATTTGCCTCGTGTCTAAATGTAAAAAATCCAGACAAGCTCAGCTGCATAGTTTTCTATGGGGATATTAAATCTCTAGAGCACATGCTGTCATCACACTCAGCACCTGACACTTGATCTCAATTGATAGCATGAGAGCACAATATGCTGACTTGTTTACCCAAAAGGCAGAATTGGCCTTGCTTAGGACTAAAGTAAAATAGTTGGAATCAGGCGAGAAAGCCGGCAAGTTGCTGGCCCTTAGGCTTTGGACCATACAGTCCACCAATTTCATTCCAGGAATATGGCCCAGTCCAGAAGAGGAGGTGATTACATGTTCTAGGGGTACTGCAGAAGTTTGTTACTCATTTTATGTTAACTTATATGTGGATGCTCCCCCTGGATATCAACTGATGTTGAGGCTCATTTGGACCAGTCCTTCTTCCCATTCTCGAACTCCCACATCAGGAACTACTGAAAGCTTCTATAACACTTGTTGAAGTCAAGCAGGACCTGAAGTTGCTTCCCCTAGACAAGTCTCCAGGACCAGATGGTTTTATTAATAATTTTTAGTCATTTTTTGCAGAGGAACTTGCTCCTCTCCTGGTCTGGGTTTATAATTTTTGATACAAATCAGGCTTCTCTGATCTTGTCTTTTCAGAGGCCTGGATAGTGTTAATTAAGAAGCCTTTTAGAGAGGAGACATCCACAGATGGTTACTGTTGAATATCTCTACTTAATTCAGACATTAAATTGCTAGCAAAAATTCTGGCCAACAGATCATCGCAGGTCTGGGAGGGTTTGATTGGCTCTTTCCAAGTTGGTTTTATGAAGGGCCACCTCTCCAGTGACCATCTCCGAAAGTTGCATTATTTGATTTAGGCATCCCTGGAGAGCAGGTCCCCTGTGGTCTTGGTCTGCCTGAATGCCAAAAAGACATTTGATCATGTTGCATGGCCTTATCTTTTTGCAGTTTTAAATAAGTTCAGAGTCCCACAGGAATTTAAAAATTGGATTATATTATTATGTAGTGCTTTGCAATGAAGTCCTGTCCGACTCTTTCCCTTTTCAACACGGTACCAGACAGGGTTGTTCCCTTCCACCATTCTTTTCAACCTTTATTTAAAGCCTTTAATTTATTATCTCCAGAATAATCCAAATATTAAAGGTATTCAAATAGGGAATTGTAGGTATGTCCTTTCAGTTTATACTGATGATTTATTAAGACCCATCTGTTTCACTATAGGCTGTATTCCGGGAAGTGGACTGCTTTTCGATTCTTTCAGGTTATAAATTGAACATGAATAAAACAAAGGTCCTTCCACTCAACAATTTTGTATATAAACAGAACTTTATCAACATGGGTCTTATTTAGGCGCCGAGAACAATTACCTGTTTGGGAATTAAAACTGACCGTTCTTCTTCCCATCTAGTTTTTTTTGGTAAACTTTATTTTTCCAGATCAGAGCTTGACAGCAGTACATTATGAATCATATACATAGATATATCTCTTATCTCATGGAAAGGCATTACATCAATGACATCTCTTTTTTCAAATATTGATTTGCATTACCACTTATAAAGTTACAGTATCAAGTCAGGTTGGCAAGAGTAGCTACTTAACACATTGTAGTATATAGGGTCAAATCCCTATGTAGTGGTGGTTTTCGGAAAGGTGTTTAAGGGTTGTAAGTTCTTGATTGTAATCTACCCACTCCCCTGGGTAACACAAGGTCAGAAGGAAGGGAACCAGTCCTGCTGCAGGGCTTCCTCTACAGGGTGCCAGATCTCCAGGTATCTCTCTGACTGCCACCTGATATCATATTGTGTCCTTTCTAGCTTCATACAAGCTAAGAGGGAATTGATCCATGCAGCAATCATTGGAGTCTCCTTCTCTGTCCAATACTGGACCAGTAATCTTAGGCCTACCACCATTCCTATTCTCTTCAGCCTATTATTGTGATATGTACCAGGACTCTCATTCCCACCCAAGGGTAACCCTATGTAGGATTTCAATAGGGTCTGTCCTTAGAGGAGTTTTAAGTGTGTCCGAGAGGATAGTTAGGAGCCTCCACCAATACTTCCTGACCTTCTGGCAGTCCCATAGCAAGTGGTAAAAGGTGCCCCTATGGACAGAGCATTTGGGGCAAAGGTTGAAATCTGAGGGGTCTGTCTTGTGTGCCAAGACTGGGATGAAGTAGGTACGCATCAAAATATTATATTGGATGGCTCTCAGTCTGTTATTGACTGAAACTTTCAATGAATTTTAAAAAATACTAGCCCAGTCTCCACCTGTTAGAGCTTCAGTGAAAAGGTCGGTTTTCCATTTCTTTCTAGTCCCCTCCAAGGGGTTGGGGAGAGCTCCTATGATAAGCTTATAACATCTTCTCAGGGGTTTGAAGGTAGGGTCCAGGTCTGAGTGTTGCTCCATAAAAAGTTCCTCCAAGGGGAGCATGACACATTTCTTGCTACAGGTCCCTACCCCAGCCTAGACATCACTCTGACCCTGAGGCGTAGGTATAAAAAGTAGTGGGAGGCATTCAAACCAAACTTAAGTATTAGCTCCTGGAAACAGAGAACACCATTGTCCCCCATGAAGTGGTTCAGTAGGGAGAGACCCCTTTGTTTCCAATTTTTCAGGGCCCTTAATTCAATCATTGACAAGTCTCCCCTCCATTGCAGAAAGGAGCCCAGGGTACTATCTGGAGACACTGCATTCCCATGACTCATTACCTCATGGGCTGCTCTCTATGCTCTCCAATTGGAGCTAGTACAAGGGTTCACAGGTTTTTGGGTAGAGCATACCTCCAGTGAATCCACCAACAACTGGTGGTAGTATGGAGCATTATTCAGGCAGTCCAATTTGACCCAGGCTGGATGGTCTCCCACCCTCTTCAACAAGTCCTGCACATGTGTTAACTGGGAGGCAATATGGTAGTACTTCACATTTGGAAGCCTCAATCCCCCCAGCCTAGTCAGACAACACAGGATCTTCTTTTTAATTCTAGGCCTCTTGCCCTGCCACAATAGTTGAGTTATGGCTCCCTCTAGTGCTTTAATGTATTTTTGTGGAATGACCACAGGGAGGTTTTGAAATAAGTTAAGAAATTGGGGGAGTATACACATTTTAATGAGATTTACTCTGCCCAGAAGGGCGAGTGCAGCCCCGCCAATTAAAACAATCTTCCCTGACTTTTTTGACAACTGGGTGAAGGTTGCACCTGGCCAACAGGGACAACATAGAAGGGAGAAGGACTCCAAGATATTTGATCATTTTGGAGGGAGGAATCGAGGTACCTGCTACAGAAATTGATTATTCCCCATCCCTTAACAGGAGCCAATCACACTTGCCCCAGTTGATTTTGTGGTCTGACAGGGCAGCCATAAACATCAGATATGTTTGTCAAGTATGGCAAGGCCTTGTCCGATTGGTCCAGGAACAAAAGTATGTTATCTGCTAAGAGATATATGACATGGCTCTCCCCCTTCCAATATTAACTTTGGATATCCTTGTGGCTTCTGATAGCTACTGCTAGTGCCTCTATGGTTACAACATATAGCAGCAGGGATAGTGGAAAGCCCTGTTTTGTTCCTCTAGTGAGAGGAAATGGGCTAGATAAGATGTTATTAGTTAATATCTGTGCTTGGGGGGGACCTGCTTTATTGGCAAGCATTTAAACTAGCCAAGGGGGGAGGCACTGAAAAGGAGCATCCCAGCTACCTCCATAAAACACGGTAATTAGTGAGGTAAACACCAAGGTAGAGAAGTCATTAGGGAGCAGGACAAAGGTAAATGTAAAAAAAGGCAAAGGCGGTAAGGACAGGGATGAGGCTAAAAAGGGTAAGGTCATCAAAATGTGGAGGGTGATGAGTACCAATGTCCGTAGTCTGTGTAACAAGCTTCCTGAACTAGTGGCCTTGATGGAAGAGGGATGCCTGGATATTGTGGCTGTCACAGAAACATGGTACACAGAGAACCATCACTGGGATGTCAACATACAAGGATACACAATCTACAGGAGGGACAGGGAGGGTAAAAGAGGAGGAGGAGGAGTAGCTCTCTATGTAAATGAAGGGATCAAAGCAACAGAACTAAAGAATAAACAAGGGAGCACATGAGGCACTCTGCTGCCCTAGAGAGAGGAAATGGCACCACAATCTGCATGGGGGTTGTATACAGACCCCCATTTCAGGGGGATGGAATGGACAAGGAAATGATAGAAGGCATCCTTAGAATGGCAGAAAAAGGGGAGATATTGTTGTTGGGGGACCTGAATATGCTAGATGTTAACTGGAGCACCTTTGCTGCAGGCACATCCAAGAGTAGGGTCATTCTTGATGCCCTACAAGAGGCATGCCTATGACAGCTAGTATTGGAACCCACTTGGGAGGGAGCAATCTTAGACCTGGTACACTCAAATGGGGACAGAGAAAGAATCTCAGATTTAGAAGTGGTTAGCCATCTGGGAACAAGTGACCACCAAACAATGTGGTTCACGATAAACACAGCCATACAGTCAAGCCATACAAAAGCAAGAGTATTGGACTTTAGAAGGGCTGACTTTGGGAAAATGAGAGAGTGCATCAGAAAAGCACTAGCAAACAGGTAAGAAGGAGGGTTGGGGGAACAATGGGGAGTAATCAAAACATCCATCACAGAGGCAATAAGCCTTTGCGTGAAGCAAATCAACAAAACACAATGAAGGAAAAAAACACTATGGTTCTCCAAGGAGGTGGCAGGGAAGGTTAAGAAGAAAAGGATAGTATTCAGGAAATATAAGGAAACACAGAAGGAGCAGAACAGAGAACTTTATCAGTTAAAGCAGAAAGGGGCAGGGAAGGCAGTCAGAATAGCAAAGGCCCAAACCGAGGAAAGGATAGCCAACTTCTGTTAAGAAGGGGCATAAGACCTTTCATAGGTACATTAGGGAGTGAAGAAAGACCAAAGGAGGGATACTGAGGCTTAATAAAGAGGAGAGAATGTGGGCAGAGGGTGACAGTGAAAAAGCAGGGATACTGAATGAATATTTCTGCTCAGTATTTACAAAGGAAGAGGAGGGGGAGGTGCCTAAACCAAACAAGGGAAACACTGTGAAGATGGGGGTTGATACCAGTCCATTTACAGAAGAAAGGGTTCTGAAAGAACTAATAAAATTGAAGGTGGACAAAACAATGGGGCCTGATGGGATTCACCCAAGAATTCTAAAAGAACTAAAGGGTAGAACTAGTGACACCGCTGACTACTGTCTTTAACAAATCATGGGAGGATGGGGTGGCACCTGAGGACTGGAGGAGTGTGGATGTGATTCCTCTTCACAAAAGTTGGAGCAGGACAGAGGCAGGAAACTACAGACCAGCTAGTTTGACCTCAGTGGTAGGGAAAATGATGGAATCACTTCTGAAGGAAAGAATTGTTGAGTACCTAGAGGCCAGTGAGGCACAGGACCCAAGGCAGCATGGATTCAGGATGGGAAGGTCATGTCAGACGAATCTAATAGATTTCTTTGACTGGGTGACCAAAGTAGTAGACCAGGGAGGGGCTGTGGACATGGCCTACCTAGATTTTAGCAAGGCATTTAATACGGTCCCACACAAAAGATTATTACACAAGTTAGCCAACCTTGGAGTGGGTCCCAAGGTGGTAGCCTGGATGAAAAATTGGCTAGACAACAGGACGCAATGGGTAGTAGTAAACAGAGTCCACAGTGAAGAAGGGAAGGTTACTAGCGGGGTACCGCATGGTTGAGTACCGGGACTGGTCCTTTTTAATGTTTTTATAAGTGACATTGCAGAGGAACTGGAAGGAAAAGTATGTCTCTTTGCAAATGACACAAAGATCTGCAACAGGGTTGATACACGAGGTGGAGTGGCAAGGATGAGAAGGGATTTTGGAAGGTTGGAAGTATGGTCAAATGTATGGCAGCTCAGATTCAATGCAAAGAAGTGCAAGGTAATGCTCCTGGGAAACAAAAACCCAGGGGAAGAGTACACAATGGGGGTGAGATACTGACAACAGTAAAAATGGAAAGGGACCTGGGGATAATTATATCAGCTGACCTAAAGGTGGGCAGGCAATGTGAGAAGGCAGTAAGGAAAGCTGGGGGGATACTGGGATGCATAGGGAGATGCATCAATAGTAGAAAACGGGAAGTTGTTATCCCTCTGTACAGACAGTTGGTGAGACCCCATCTGGCATACTGTGTGCAGTTCTGGAGACCCTATCTCTGCAAAGACATAGAGTGGAGGCTGTCCAGAGGAGGGCAACCAAAATGATGTAGAGTCTGCACCGGAAGACATTCGAAGAAAGACTAAAGGAGCGTAATATGCATACCCTTGAGGAAAGAAGGGAGAGAGGAGACATGATAGAAACTTTCAAGTACCTCAAGGGAATCAACAAAGTCCAAGAGGGTAGCATCTTTCAGAAAAGGAGATGTGAAAGAACAAGGGAGTACAATTTGAAGATAGAGGGGGGGAACGGCTCAGAGGTAATGTGAGGAAGTATTTTTTCATGGAGAGGGTTGTGGATGCATGAACAGCCTCCCTGAGGAGGTCATGGTGTCAAGAACAGTGGGGGAATTCAAGAATGCATGGAACAGATATAAGGCAGTCCTAGTGGGGGGTAGGAGGAAGTAAGCTGTTGGTTAACTAGGATCTGAAGCTTATCTGTTAGGTAGGAAAATGGGCAGATTAGGTGGGCCAAGTGGGTCCTTATCTGCCGTCAAATTCTATGTTTCTATGTTTCTATGTTTCTATGACCTATACAGTGCCCTTAACCATTTCATCATGTTTTCACCCAGGCCAAACTTCCTGAGGACAGCCAACATAAAGGGCCATTCAACCCGATCGAAACCCTTCTTGGTGTGTAGGGCCAAAAGGCCTCCCCCCTTCATGAACCATTTATGTACAATGTTAAGCATTCGTCTCTGGTTGCGTTTTGCCTGTTTACCTTTAACGAAGCCCCCTCTGATCCCTGTGAACCAAGGATGGCAACACCCCTTCCAGTCTGGAGGCCAAAAGCTTTGCTATGATCTTATAGTTAGCATTTAATAATGAGATGGGGAGATAGAAGCCACACTTAGCAGGGTCCTTCCCTGGCTTAGGAAGTACTGTGATCGTGGCCAACAGGAGAGAGGGTGGTAGAGACTCATTCTCCGGGGCCTGCTTGACATTTTCTAGCATTAGTGGGCCCAAAGCCTCGCAGGTCAGTTTATAAAACTCAGCAGGGAGGCCATCCTGACCTGGGGCCTTCCCTTTTTTTGCTTTCCACACTGCACATCATAGTTTGCTCATTTTTAGAAGTTGACCTAGCCCACTTTTCATCTGATCATTCAATAGCAGGAATCGGATATCTTTTAGAAAGTCGTCGGGGTCTGCCCCCCTGGGGAATTCTGAGGTATAAAGGATTGAATAAAATACTTTGAAAGTATTGTTAATTTCTTGCTGATTATAAGTGAATTCTCCAGAAGCATTCTCCATACCCAAAATAGTTAGCTCTGCTCTTTTCTTTTTAACTAGCCCTGCTAACCATTTCCCTACTCTGTCTCCATCTAAGTAGGAGTTGGATTGAGTGATTAACAGGTCCCATTCCATCTCCTGAAAGTTAGCTGGTTTATTTGACCCTTTCACTTTTTAAGTTCTGTGGCAATTGCAGGACTGGGGGATGCCATTGCTTTGCTCTCAAGCTCCTTTATCTCTTTTTCCAGTTTTTCTTCCTCAAGAGTGAGGGTTTTCTTTTTGTAGGATACATATGAAATAGTTTCTCCCCTGACAAAAGCCTTCAGGGCATCCCATACCATAGTAATATTACTTTCCCCAGTGTTGTTATGGGCAATAAAGTCTCTTATCTTCTCTGATATTTGTTCTAGGTATTGTTTGTCTAACAACAGTGTTGGATCCATTCTCCACTGCAGAGAAGGGGCATCCCCTGAACTGGTAGTAATAATCACTTACAAGGGGACGTGGTCCAAGATGATCATAGGGCCATAATTGTCCTCAATCTGCTTTCCCACCATGCTAGCTGTCACAAATAGATATAATAATCTAGTATAGATCCCATGGCCATGCGAGGAGAATGAAAACTCTTTTTCCTGAGGGTGGCAATGTCTCCATGCTTCCACAAAGGCCCATCCCTCCATCAATCCCCTCAGGGCCACCACACTCTGGGACAGGCCTGTTCCTACCCCCCCCCCGGTGGTCCAGTTTTGGGTCCCACTAAGTATTAAAATCTCCCACCACCACCACGTTGTCTGGAAAGGGGGTTAAAGTCACCCCCAAATGTGAGAAAAAATCTGGGGACTCAAAGTTCGGCCCATATATCGATACCAATGTGTACTTGTTTCCTCCACAGTCTATCTCTGCCACCACATATCTCCCCATGGGGGTCAGAAAGGACCAACAGCACCCTATGTGGTATGTTGGGGCATATCCAGATAGCCACCCCTGTGCTTTTGAGGTAAATGAGGCTACCAGGAAGGACCCTCCCCACGAAGATACCTGGCCTGATGCCTCCTCCCATTCATATGTATCTCCTGGGGAAAAACTATGTTCCCCTTCATTTTTCTAATTTGTGTCCAGACCCTTTTCCATTTAACCACCATTTTCAGTCTGTTAGCATTCCAAGTTACAAGTGTTATTTTTTCCTTTCATAGTACTATTTAGCATATTTATTAACTCAGTACCCACCAAAAACTTTAACTGTCTAATGACATTAGTCAAACTCTTCAGTTTTTTACTTTGTAACAGCTCCAAGCCAATGTTAACCCCATCCCCCCAAATATTTCCTGAACAATTGACACAAATTGCCCCAACTGTTACTCCCCCCACCACCAACTTCTGATCAAAGGTATAGCCAAAAACTTTGTTAGGAAGATCTGAACATTTAGTGTTCCTTGCTGGGGAATTGACCCCCTTGGTCAATTGCAGCCATAGTCCCGACCTCTTAAAATATTCAGCAGGATTGCAAAGAAAGAAATTAACATTTCTGAAGAGAGGTTCTCCGTGGAGAGGCGCCGTATCATAGTGCAACCAGTCTATCTGGTCCCCATACATAGTGTGGTTCGCAAGGCCTAGTAGACCTAATATGTTCCTTGTGTGGGCAGGAGAGGAGGAAGAGTGGGGAACCCCCCCCCCCAAGGTCCAGCCCTTATAGGCCACCATTACGGTGTTGGGGCCCTGGAGAGATTAATGCCCCCCACCCACCCCCATCCAACTACACAGATAACAGAAAGAACCTGAGATATTTCAACAAGGTTACCTTCAACTGTTAGAGGAAGCCACTCACTGGCCTTTCTTTTCTTTCTTCAACTCTGTCACATAGTCCAAAGTGGCCTCCGGGCTGGTAAAGGACTTCTGCTCCCCCCCGCCGAAGCCATATAATCAGCCTTGCCAGATAGATCAGGGAGAAAGGGCAATCAAGATCATTGAGCTTCTTTTTCACCTCATAGAATGCCTGCCTCTGCATTTGGAGATGTCCGGAGTAGTCAGGGAAGATGCTGACTCTTGATTGTTGTTCCATTACTTGACCCCTCTTTCAGGCTGCCTCCAAGACCAGTTGTCTAACTTTATATCGTAAGAACTTCACCAGTAAATGCCTCGGTCTTTGCTCAGGTGTTGGTCTAGTGCCAGGAAAGTGATGGGCTCTTTAAATTTCAAGCGATACTTCGGGTGGCAGCTGGAGATTTTGCTGAAGCCATTTACTCATAAAGTTCAGGCAGTTTCTCCCTCTAGTCAAAGCAGAGTGTTCTGCAAGTGTAGAGGTGTGGCATAGGGTGAGGAAGTGCCAGTCACCCAAAGCCCGCTTCAACATTCATGCTAGCTCTAGTGGAGCAGGGACAGGTATGAAGGGGCAGATGTGCAACTTGCATCTCTATCCATGGCTGCTGCAGGGTGCTACCCTTGTGTGGAGGTGGGATGGGGGGATGGGGCATCATTCTCCCAGAGCCACTTGCCTAGAGCACACCCAATGCCAGTTCCAGCTTTCATGAAACTCAGATGGGTGAAGATGGACAGATGTGTGAACCATGTCTGTCATTGGCTCCTGCAGAGTGCTCCCTCACATGCAGGAGCTGGAATGGAAGGAGAAAATGCTTCACATATGCAGAGATGTGGAATGGTGTGTTGGGTGCTGTGACGGAATGGGAAGGAAGGAGTTCATGGTTTGGATTATGTGCTTGGTGTTTGGATTCTCTAGCTGATGTTTTTTTAGCAGTTTGAAAAAAACACACTCACACAGGCTAAAATCCACTGTCCAGCAGCATCTGGCTAGGTAAGACCTGGGTCATAAATCTCGAGTGGACCTGTCCACACAGACTCTTAGTTTAAAGGGATTGGTTCACTCAAATATAAACTTAGGGTTAAAAGGGAATATAATTGGTCACTGATAGGTGTTCAGTATGATTGGGACAATTAAATACATACATGGTAGATGGCTGGTGCATTCAAAGGGGGAATAGGAATCACCTATTCTCAAGAGAGTATATATGATGCTGAAAGACAGTGAGTTGGGGGTTAGTTACCCTTCAAGCTGGAGGGAGAAACATAAGCTTGGAGCCTACCCTTCTAGCTATGTCCATCGGAGCTGGCAGTTAGCGTTGGGCCCAGTGTTCTCTTGAAAGGACAGAGAAGGAAAACTTTAATACTAGCATATTGCAGTAGTAGCGTTTTTCTTTCGTCATCTGTTATTTAAAAACATTTGTTTACTTTTTCTGTATCAGTGTTATTCTCTTGTGTTGTAAATAGATATCCTGTACTGCTATTTTCACTTTCTGTTAAGTAAAAAAGCTATTTATTTACTCAACATTTGTGACTGTGATGTCATTTTTCTAAGGTAATACATGGTTTCCACTGGCTGAGGTAAACTCTATTTAGTATCCGCCACTTGAGAGAGACACAGTACCAGACTTTGATTTGTCCAATTACAGCCCAGAGAGAGAAGTGGGTTGTCACAGGTGCCAATGGCCTTGGGCCATCCAGTGGATCTGGACCGCAGACCCATTTCTACCCACCTGGAGCCCACCAGGCTAAACAGAAACAGGTGTGGTGTGGCAAATGTGCAACTCACATTTCTGTCTCTGGTGGGGGCAGCCAATGTGCAGTGGTGGGACGGTTGTGGAGGGGGCACCAATCACCAACTTCTGCCAGGCCACAGTCCACTATTTGCCTTGGGTTGCCCACCTGGAGATCACCTTGTCATGGTGCCAACTTGTGTGGAGTGGGATGGGTGTGGAGAAGATGAGTTACCTACATCAATCTCTGGCTAATGCAGATTGTTCCATATGTGCTAATGTGAGCTGGATGTGTAGGGGGCAGCAACTGCCCAGGGGTGCCCATCCAGTGCCCACCGTACACTGTGCTAGTCAATGTGAAGGGGCAGATATGTGACCCACATATCTGTCTCTGTCTCTGTTTGGGTGCTCCTCTTGTGCAGTGGTGTGCACCAAGTTTGTTTTATACTGTCTTTCCTGGTCTCTCTCTCTCTCTCTCTCTGACCTCCACTCCTCCATGGCGAGAGGAAAACTCTACAGCACTGCCCCAGTCCTGGCAGTCTTGCTGCCACTTTCTCTGCCTCTCTACATCTGCTATCCACTTCCACGTGGCTTCAGAAAGACAAACAGACAGTCAGACTGACGGCAAGGTGCCGGAAAAGTGAGTGGCAAAAAAATGGATGCCAACCAAGCTCAGGTGCACACTGAACTCCACTTCTCTGTCTTAAGAGGGGTTGACACCATCTCTGACTGGAACAGATTGGACCTGCACATACATGCCACACTGGATGCAACTCTTGCTGTTGTGTCTGTCTCGGTGGGTGGGTGGGGAGGTGGGAGGGAGGGAGAGAAGGAGTAGACACTGCTAAGGAAGGGCCACCCATTGAAATGAACATTTGTTCAGTTGCAGGACTGGGAGCTACTAGTCATTGTGGTTATGGTCACTATATTGCAGTGCACCCAATTTCACACTGCCAAGGTTGTGCTGCAATAGTGACAGCCTGTCACCTGGTGATCACTCTCATTCCTCTTACTCGCCAAATCTCAGCATGTTACTGTCACTGTTTGGGGACTCTGTCTCTGCTCTGTCCCTGACACTGGTACCATTCACCACCTCTTTTGATCCTGCATTTTCTTTTGGTCGGGGGCGCTGCTGCCTCTCTGTCTTAGTGTTTGCCCCTGCAGCCTGTATCTCTCTCACTGCAGTCCAGGGTTAAGCTACAGTTCTGCAGGTAATGCTGCCTCACTTCTCAGCAGTCTTGCTCTGATCTGCGGGGCGGGTCAGTGGGTACCATCACAGAGAGCAATGCTCAGGCTGGGCATTGTGGCACAGATAAGGCACCAGAGAGAGAGAGGAGCTCAGGGACAACAACACACACTCTCATTCACACAGAGACACAAACAAGTTCAACACGAATGTTTGTAGGGAGAAAGATAAATTATATTTATTTATTCTTTACTGCTAGGACTGTTTACTGTTTATGGCACAAAGGGGGGATGCACTGTATGGCTGGGTACCCGGACAACTGCACTGTGGGTGGGAAAATAAACGGTAAGATCAGTAAGGGTATGAATAAAAGGAATGAAGCGCTCTCATTGGAGCATGAGAGCGCTTCATTTCTTTCAACTAGAGAATGGCTTCCAGCTGTGAAACTGTGACTAGTATCACAGTCTGGTTGCATTCACATAGGTCTGTCAGGGACCAGCCCACTGTAAATTGCTGTGCATTGGACTCATCCCTGACACACCTCTGAAATGTTGTTCTACCACAAGATGTTTCTTGCACATGTGCAAGGAAACATAAAATACTATAAAGAATTTAGATTAGTGACTACTCTCATTTGAAAGACCTTTCTGTCCTCAACACAAAAATGTAAAACAATGCACTTGGAGCAGAGAACCAGGGGCAGAGTACAAATAGGTGGAGTGGTATTGACAACATTAAGAAAGCACACATTAAAAAAAAGAGCTTCTACATACAGTTGATTACTGTTTAACAATATTATGCATCAATGGCTGTCACTGTACATTTGATGCAAACCCATAATCACATTCCTCACTTGAAGCGAAAAGGGGGGAGGGAGAGGTCATAATGACTCCTTCTTTTTGTGTTAAAGGGGTCAGTTTCTTTACAGCAAAAACAAGGAAAGGCATCATTTCTAAAATGCGCAGATGAGCATGAGGACCACTTTTTTCCAGAGCGTGCCACCACCAGCAGCTACCACTTCAAGACCGTTACTACCCCTGCCAAATACAATCAGGGGAAAACCAGAAGTAGTCTACCAGCACTGAGATCAATTTGGTTAAGGCACACTTGACAGAAATTACTGCTTAGAAAAGAATGAGAATGTGACTGTGGTGACGAGCAAGTCCCAGACCAGATCTCTAGTTTGTTAATAGACTCCCTTTGACTCTGACGTGAACGGCTGTGTGGACCAAGCTCCACAGATGTTATGCCATCATCAGATTTGTATAAGAGCATTGTGGAAGCACGTAACCGGACCACTGCCGGATGTGCTGCCACAGTGCTCTGACACAGTTTCCAGTGATTCTGTTTATGAAGCCCTTCCCCTCCATGGCCTGCATAAACATACCCACTTCCTGGCCCACAATGTTTCCATTCCACAACTGCAGCAGTGACAGCCGCTGTGTGCAACATGGTGACATTGACTTAACCTGCACATGCATGACTTATCGTGCATGCATAGTTACGTCAGCACAGCCATGTTGAGCAGGGCTGACTACAGGGCAAACTGCACATGTGCGAGTATTACACATGCACAGTACTGTAATTGCTGCATTATTACTTACAGCTGCAGGAAAAGCACCGCATATTCTTTTCCACACTCTTGCCAATCCTAAAAGCTCTCCACAGCCATAGTGGCTCTGCCCAGATCTTATTATTAAAGTTATTGCAAGATCACAAACCTTAATGCATTCATTGTTTTTATTTTTTTTATTTTTTTGTGGGGTCTATTTCGGCACCCTACTCTCGGGGCATCTCTCAGGGTCTCGCTGACAGTTGTCAAACTCAATCGCCCACCTGAACTGGCCACTCCGGAGGTTACATAGGGTATGCGAGGTCTGGGACTCTCCCTGCCCACAGAGAGTTCCCCAGACTCCAAGGAGAACCGGAGAGTCAGCCGGTGTTGGACGTGTGGTGGGTTGGCTTGCCAGCGATCGCCGTCGCCTCACCCGAGGGGGGGAGGGATTTTCTTGGTGCTATGATGTCCCACCCGGCATGCACATGCTCCCGTATGCTCCCAGAACACATCTGCCGCTGCCCCAATCCTCATGCTTCTTGCGCCGTGCGCTGCAGTACCCCCAGCCTCTGCCAGGGGATGCCAGCATCACAGGAGAGCCCTGAACTCACCCCAGGACTAAGAGAGCTGTCTACGAATGCTCAATCTTAGTCCTCCCCTGCCAACCCCCGATGACCCAGGCTCATTCCCAAACCCGGGTCGCCGGCGTGGTGCGAGGTGTGGCGTCCAGCGCCTCAACCCTCAGTGCCACTGGGCCTGCCCGCATTCATTGTTTAATACATAACTTGATAATTCTGGTTTGTAATAATATTAAAGAAAAAACAAAATACAAAAAGAAATAGAACAATGTAATGATATATACACTGAGTCCCTCCTCATCTGTAACCCTCACCTTCCCTCCACCATATATCTACGTTATTATAATTTGTATAGTAATACATACTTGTGCACTATAAAGATAAATATGAGCTAGGTACCCTCATGGGGTATATCAAATGTATTGATAAGTGAGAGCTTTGGGGACTAGGGTCCAGTCTCAAATTTTTAAGTGGGTGGAATATTGTCTTGACAATCCTTCCAAGTCGAACCAAATGTATCAACACTTGTTGGGTCTAAGTCATATATTAATTTTTCATATAACTGAGTCTCATTAAAAGTATGCCACCACTTATATAGTTCAAATTCAGGGGGTGTTTTGTTTTTCCAGTGTTGTTTTTCATGTTCCTTTTGTGTTTCAGTGCTATGTTTTTTGTATTTTGGCATGTGTGTGTTTATTTTTGTTGTTGTTTGAAATTAATGAAATATATTTAGTGAAAAAAAAAAGGCTGCAACTATGTCTGGGCATCTGGTCTCCAGACTTACTGGCTGCTGCTGATGTCAGGTAATGCCTGCAGTATAGGAACAGGCTCCCCCGATGTTGCATGGGGAAGGGTTGTAACTGTGTATGGGAGTCTGGTCTCTGGCCTTACTGAGTGCTGCTAATGATATTGGGGGACAGGAGAGCAATTCAATAAGGTTTTTACTCATACACTCCGCAGAAGAGAATCAGAAAGATATATAATACTCTGATCCACACCTCACAGGGTCAATTAATTTCCTCTCTAGATTAAATCAATAATGAATTCAGGTACTTTCATTCCACTCTCAATGCTCAAGAATAACTCTTATGGTGGCCCAGTTCAATAACTTTTATTCAGAAGCTGGCTCAATGGAGCAGTGGTAGCACTACCGTTTCTGATGCCGACATCCCGGGTTCAGATGCGAACATGGGCATTGGAGGGCCAGCCGGGGGAAGAGGACTGAGCATCCCATGGACTGCTCCCCTCCTCTGCGGGGAGGGAAGGGAAGCTCCCAGCACTTGTTCGACCCCTGGTGGGGGCCAGGGGTCCGACAGTTGGGGCTAGCAGTTACTAGAGGTGGGGCAGATGTTGGCATGCCCCTGTTGTTGTTGCACATCCTGCCTCCTTGGGAGAACATGAAAAACTCTGGCCAAGCAGGATGTCACCCACCTTGCACTGCAGGTCCTGCACCACTGTCCCATGGCACTGCCGGGGACACCATCCGGTTGTCCGATGGGAGGAAGGGCTCATTCCTGAAGGCCCTGCCCTGGGGGCAATCCAAGGCTGTTCACTGTGAGGGTAAGTCCTGGGTCACTGGATGAAAGGGCTGGACATGGGGCAGGGCCGGTGGGTGCCAGTCCATCAGATAAAGTGCAGCAAATTAAAAAAACAACTTTTATTCATACATCTCTCTCCCTCAGGTACCACAGTCAGATATCCCTACCCTCCATAGCCCAATTTTAGATCAGGTGGTGGAAGACACAATACACTCCATGTCCAAGGGCAAGTTGCCCAGCTTGCACAGTTTTCTTAGTGACTTTTATGCTGCCTTTTCCTCCTTTTGGTCCCTAAACTCGCTAAAGTTTTCAATGAAGCATGGGAATCAGGCTGTCTGATTTCCTTTTTCTACCCAGCTTTGATTATGATACTGCCTAAAAGGGGGAAGGACGGTATTTTTTGTTCTCTGTTTCAGTCTGTGTTATTGATGAATGTAGATGCAAAAATATTTGTGAAGGTTATTGCCAGATACATAAAGACCTTCATTGCATCTCTTATCACCCTGACCAGGTGGGCTTTGCCCCTACCCTGACCTGGCGGCCTTTGTCCCTGGTGGACTAGGGTTTGATAATGCCTGCCGGACACTAGATCTGTTGTGGGAAGCCAGAAACCAGACAGCACCTACTGCCACCATGTCATTAGATGCTTTAAAAGCCTCTGACAGGGAGGAGTGGGCCTACATTTTTGACGCTTTATTGGAGTTTGGGTTCCCCCAAACGTTTGTTGATGTAATTAAAGAGGACAGGAAGTCATTTCAAATTGGCAGCTGTTTATAAATAGAATAATAGACAGGGGACTGTGTATTACAAGGCTATAATACCATTGAGAGGTTCTGGTGACATGTGAACCTTGAGAGCAAAGCTTGAGAGGTTCTAACATGTCACCGAAACTGAGATGGTATTATAGCCAAGTAAAAGCACAGTCCCATATTTTTTTTAATTTTTTGTAATATATGGATCCAAGGTGCTGATGTCTGGAAATCAAAAATGTACTGCAAATCTGGCAATCTGTCTAATTCAGAACCAGATTATGCAGCATTGTGAAGAATAACTAGAACTCCTTTTTTGCCAAAGTAGATAGTATTGTGAAAAGTAAGCATTTCTCCCCCTTTTTAAGTTTGCTCATGCACATTGAACTTCTTGGGATGAGTGACTTTTGAGGGGTGTGACACTGTCCAATGCAGAGTGCTCTGCAAGGGGCTTAACAGTATCACACCAATCATCAGCCAGGCTAATGGTTACACTGTTTTGTCTGAAGTGGTCTGCACTTGAAAAGAAAAAGCCACACCAATCATGTGGTGTTTTTTTCGTTTTATCTGCAGGTCACCACGCAACAAACAGCTGTTTGCATCCCGATCAGCCTAGCTGATGTCTCTGTCTCCCCATCATCCCACCGGTCCTTTCCTGGAAGGTGAGAGGAAGCACTTTTCTCCCCTGCCTCCTCTATTTCCTGCTGACTCCTTTTGCTCCTCTTCTTCCACCCAATTGGAGTAGGCCACAGCCGAAGCTCTGTACCGGCTGGGAGTATACAGTGCCCAAAGGCACTTTCACTTTAAGTGTGATCGCACCAGTGGACCCCCCCCACCTGCCGACATCGGGGGGGCTCAATCCCCATGAGAAAATGTATCCCCCCTCCCCCTTTAATGTGGCATACTGGGAGCCCAACCCAGTGTGCCAAAAAACTACCTCTGATGTTTCTGTCACTGGGATGTCCACTCCCAATGTCGGATGCGCTGACTACCACACCCCTATATTCTCAGTCAATCTCTGGGTGCCCAATTCCTGGCTTGGCATTGACCCCCACCCCAGTGTGCTGAAATCTCTGTTATTAACATTTTACCTGTAAAAAATAAAACAGTCCCAAGAGGTCTTTTTTTTTAAACCTGAAAAAAAAAGAAAACTGTCCCTTGTTGTTCCTGCCGTCCCCCGTTCCCCAACCCACACCCTTCCTCTGCGCACCCTGCCACCCTAGACCCCCTCACCCATACTTACCTCCAGAGGTCAGGAGCAGTGATCTTCTGTGGACCGGGAACATGTCTGCACTCTTCAAAAGCCAACCAAAAGCTGAAGAAAATCACGGTAAGCCCTGTAATGGCAATCAATGGGGGGTTTCAACTTAATGTTGATATCTCAGCCATCTTTTAGAGTTTTGGCCTCACATTTTCAAAATGGGGTTCTTGGGATCCCACCACATGAACACTGTCATAGTCATTTCATTTCTCAGCCCTGAAAGGTTATTTTGCGGTCGCTGCATGGAGTCACCTTTTGGGACCAATTAATGAAATGACAGTGCCACTGTTCATGAGGTGGAGTCCCAAAAAGCCCTTGTTGCAAATCTGGTGAAAAAAAACTCCCAAACATGACTGTTATGAGTGTCCATTGAGCAGTTTATATGCACGCTCGTAACTTCAACAATTTGTAATATTTTCACTCCAAATTTCCAAAATTGCAATTTTTTAACACCCCCTAATGAACAGTACAGCTGTTATTTCTTGCATCCTTCGTGAAATGTGTTTTTGCACCTGTGGCACAGAATGGTGTGACCGCTGTGCGACATCAACTTTCAGGATAGATTAATGAAATACCAGTGCCACTGTTCATGAGGGGAGGTCCCAAAAGGCCATCTTGAAAATTTGATGAAAACATTCCAAAAAATTACTGTGTTATGAGCATGCATTGCACAGTTTCTATGCACACTAGTAACTTCTCCACTTTTTTGTATTTTTACTCCAGATTTTCAACATTGCCATTTCTTCACACTTCCTCATGAACAGTACAGCTGTCATTTTTCACATACTGTCCAAAATGTATTTTTGCACCTGCGGCGCCAAATGGCACACTCGCTGTGCGAAATCACCTTTTGGGATTGAGTAATGAAATGATACTGCAAATGTTCATGAGGTGGGGTCCCAAAAGCCCATGTTGAAAATTTGGAGCAAAAATACCAACAAACGCCCAGGGCATTAGGGTTTCCAACTGTAACGCTCACCCTGTACAGACTGAGGCATCAGGGGAGTGACTTGGGGTCATCGACCATAATGCTCACCCCATTCCACCCCCACCCCCGCCCTACAGCCACTGACAAGTATAGAGGTTTGCCATGGGTTCTTTGGCCCTTACGCTCACCACATTCCCCTATACTGTGGTGTCTGCAGGGTGGGGTGAGATGGACTGGCATGAATGTTATGTCCAACAACCCAAAGGCACATCCCCAATGCCTGTCAGTCTCTGCAGGGTGGCGGTGGGGGTTGGCATTACTTATGTACTTCACTGCCACTCCTACTATGCATCTCTCTAACTCCTGCACTACCAATGCCAATACCAGCAAGCAAACATTCGCCATTGTCAAATGCTTGTTAGAATCTTGTGATGCACCTGATGATCAAGCTGTGCTTGACTACGATGTGGTTAGCCACAGTTTAGTCACTGATGGCATCACAGTGTTCTAAATATGGTGGCAATGTAGGATTAATATGGGGAAGACTTAATCATCAATATCTCTGGACTGCTACCAACTACAAGTAAAGCCATTACCTGATTTAAAAGAGCTTTTGTGGCTTTTCAGATTATGATGGGCATTATTCATGAATGTTCCTCTTTAATGTTCCTCATTGTAACCTCTGAATTAGGGGCACCACAGTAAAGCAAACTCAATAGACCATAAGTCCTTTGTATGCTGGCAATTTCATATGGCTCCCCAGACAGACAAGGCTTACGGGACATCCATGGGAAACAGAAATAATCTCTGCAGTCAGAGTGCAGCACATGTGTGACTTTCTCTGGCATCTGAAATATAATCAAAGTGACGGATTTATATTCTCCCTCTGAACCGTCAGACTATCCCCATAAGACACTGTCTCATTCCACCATGGATCAGAGAGCAGTACAAAATTCTAGACATGTCCTTTCAGCTTATTTATGAGGGTGCAGTACAGGGTGCTCAAAACAAATTCACACTTAATGTCTCATTTCTCCCCACTCCTCATCTCTTTCTGACAGTCTCTAAAGAGACCCTAGGGGAGATCCAAACCCACTCTATATGCCTTAATTTTCCAGGACACTCTCAGCTATTACATCCCAGGTTCTGGATACCAGTGGCTGATTATATTTCTCTCGATTTCCTCATGCTTTCCTGGGGTTCATCCCACTGTCTAAGCCTCTGAGGGCTACTGATGATAATGGCCTCTGCCACTGCAGCACCCCCTCTCTGAAGTTCAGATTCCAACTCACTAAAAATGGCATGGCCAGCAAGCAGAGACCATCATAGCAGACAGGAAGCCTTCACTTTTCTGGACAGGTGACAACCCTCCCACACATAACTCTACCTTACCTTACCTTATACTATGGCTGAGATTTCCCAACATTTTTGGAAGGGGCACCTCTGTAATCTCTGTTTAAACCCTATAAGCACAGGATAACAGAGACACCACAAGGCAACCTTTTCAATTACTCCAAATGGATGTATATTGTTATATATTTCTGTATTTGTATTTCTTTTATTCTTTGTAACTAGGCTGATTAATATGGTATCGGGATCCTCGTCCTCTACAGAGGATGTGCTCTTATGTTTTATCATTTCTTCAAGTCATAATCCCCCTTTGTGACATCACCATTATTTCCACAGCAACAACCTGTGTTGAATAGACAGACTAATGTGACTTCATCAAAGGATATAACAGAAAGACTAAATCAACTGCAGAACACAAAGATCATATTTCCATGCAAATTAATATGGGGTAAAGAATTAAAAGAATAGAAATGTAAATAGTATTATAGGGGCATGGTACCACCCCTATGGTTAGAGTTTTAAATGATGTTCTATTTTGAACCCTTATTTTTGCACCCTAATAATACTACCATCTCTGGGCAGAATAATCTGAAATCTACCATGCACATGGTCGGTGCCAGGATCTCTAGATCTTAAATATTTGGTAATGTAGTGGTCAGTTTAGCGGGGACATATTCAGTGCCAGCCAGTTGCAAGTGCATAACAGTGTGTCATGCAAAACAGATGCGCCATCCAGCACTGTTGCAATATTCAAACAGAATGCGTGATTAGTACAGATCGTGCATCCTGTATGAATATGGGATGCTGGATGTGCAGCACAAAGCAGGCAGCTGCCTTGATGAGCATGGCACATCCAGGGTCAGGCCTGGACACCGCCAATGGGGGACTGCGTGGTGCATACCTGGATGCGCTGTTCCCCCAAGGGCGATATTCAGCTGAAACATGCTAATGAGCCCAGTGGGCATGCCTGGTACAATCGGGCCTCATGCATGCTCATTATGAGCTCATTAGCATTGCTGCACCTGGTAGCATGCACCAGGCAAGCCCCCTCCCAGTTCTGATCCCATGGAAATGCAGGCAAATTCCCCTGACTGCCCCGGTAGTCTAGTGGGCCCCTACCCAGTCCCAAACCATGATCAATCTAGAACTACCTCCCAAACCCAGTTCCATAGTGTAGTGTCACCCCTCCCATGCCCGATCCCCATTCAAACTACTGTCCCGACCAATACCCATTTCCATAGTGTAGTCACCCCTTCCATGCCCGATCCCCTTTCAAACTACATTCTTAACCTGTACCCTTTTCCATAGTGCAGTGTCCCCCCTCCCATACCTAATCCCCACTCGAACTACAATCCCAACCCATACCCTTTTCCATAATGTAGTGACCCCCCCATGCCCCGATCACCGATGTCACGAGTTACATACACATCCCTATGTATTTCAATAGTGTAGTGGCCCACCATCCCCACTCCATCCAGATGGAACCCCCCCACCCCGCTCCCCACCAATCCAACCTGCGCTGGTGAGTGACTCAGCCCTCCACACACCACCACGGCCAGCCACCAACTGAACTGTCACCGAATGGTAGTGTACATAGTATGTGCTCATTGGTTTAATGAGCACATATTCTTTACAGTTCTGTTCGGTGATAGTTCAGTCAGCATCTGGCATGGTGGTGTGTGAAGGGCTGAGCCAGTCGGCTACACCGGTTGGGTTAGGGGGGAGAGGGGTGGGAGGTCCCAGTCTGATGGGGTCGGGGGGCCAATACACTATGGAAATACATGGGAATAGGTATGTTATTTGCGACATCGGTGATCGGGACATGGGAGGGGGTCACTACACACTATGGAAAAGGATATGAGTCAGGATGGTAGCTCAAATGGGGATCAGGCATGGGGGGGGACACTACAATATGGAAGAGGGTATGGGTCGGGATTGTAATTCAAACAGGGTTTGAGCATGAGGGGGGGACACTACACTATGGAAAGGGGCATGGGTTGGGATTATAGTTCGAACAGTGATCTGGCATGGGAGGGGGGAACACTACACTGTGGAAAAGGGTATGGGTCAGGATTGTAGTTCGCAAAGGGATCGGGCATGAGAGGGGGTACCACTAGACTACTGGGGCTGGCAGGCTGCTGTGCACTTCTCTGCACATTCGCAGCCTGCCTGTGGGTTGCTGGCAGGTTTAGGCTAGCTTTTACCATCCTAGCTATGCATGCCACATTACTGGCCCTTGGGCAGCACTTTCTTTCTGTATATTCTGAAGCACGGCACATTCTGACCCCACCCCCTGTTTCAGCGCCACATAGAATGTCTATGCAAGAATGCACATTCCAACCTGTGAGCCACATCCCTGCCATTTTAATATCATGCTGTGGCCCACATTCCAGGATGTGCCACCCATCCTCTTTGAATATGGGGCCCAGTAGTTTAAAAGTTGTAGAAAATTCAAATAACATCAAAACATCTATTTAAAAACTTTTGTGCTCACTGAATTTCAGATTACCATTTATTCAAAAGATGATCCTTTGCTGAGTGAATAAAGTTGCATTGGATATTTCAAATTATTAATACAATTGTTTTCCATTTTCATACATGTGTATTTCATTTTTTCACCAATTTTTCATAAGGCATTTTTTATGACAACTGTAGGTTTTATTTTCTTGTGTGAAATCCATTTTCATGAGATAAGACTTCCATTTTATGAGTCTTAGTGGCCATAACAGTGGGTTATAAATTGGAAAACTTTGCACATCAAAAACAAAAAAATATCATTGGAGATGTCATCTGAAAATTGTGTGGTGGACAGAGTGCACATGAAGCCTCAGCCAATCAGGTGTTTCTATTACCAATGACATATTCATTTATTCATTCACCTGGAAACTTACCTCAGAATGTAGAGGACATCTATCTGCAGTGCACCACCATTTTCTTTTTTTACAGGTACAATATACAGTAGCTTAGTTTTTTGGGGTGCTCAAGGGGAAGAGGAAGGTAGGAGCTAGAGGAGGCTGGGTGGGGACTGTCACTTATTACAGAGTACTATTCGATGGGGTGAATGGTTTGGCAAGTCAGTGGAGGTAAGGTAATTTTACACAAATGTGTGTGCACTTTATGAATGGGATTGCAGAGAGGAAGTCTAGGAGGAAAGTTTTTAAATGGCTGGGTGGACAGAGTGGAACTGGTATGTAATGACCGAGGGTAGAGTGAGAAATGCTTTAAAAAAGCATTTACAAAAAAACTTCACCTAGTGAAGTTGAAGATAAAGATAAAAAACTTTGCCTCACTTTTCAAAGTGCAAAGTTCCCAATTATACACCAGCTTCACATGCTAAGTAATGTTTTGCACATCCCTAGCATGGACTCTCAAGAATAAAATAGTTTCATGTAATTTAGAACAATCCCGGCATGCAGCATGTTAAGAACTAAACAAGCATTTGTCAATGCCAAACATTCACTTGCAGGTATTTGGTACTGATAATGCAGAGGTGAGCCCACCCTCTTGCTGCACTCTCTCCCTCTATGTTTCATGATATACTGTGTCTCTCTGGCTGTCTCTCTCTGGTGCCTGAGTATAACGCGTGGGGTCAGAAATCACCTGAGAATGGGGACTGTGGTTCACAATCACTGCTCCATTACAACTGTGGTACGTCCCTGGGGTCTTGCTGTGTGGGATCTCTGGTCCTTGGTCTGTGCTCTGGCTCACTCTGTCTTTCTTGCACACGCTGCTGACAGCCACATACAGCTGAACAGTGAAGCGAGAGAGAGATAACAGTGGTGTAGAGCACACAAACCGGACTGCACACAATGCCGCCTGCAAGCTGTGGATCCTGGCTCTCTGCCTCTTGCTCCCTGTTGCACATCATGCTGCTGACTGGGGCAAACCCAGAAATCAGACTGGACAGGCTGTGGCAGAGAGAGGCAGGCACACATATGGGAGATTGTCACAACTTTCTCCCGTTCCCGCAGCCTTGAGTGTGATGTGTCACAGACAAGGTATCTCTTGATGACTGGAGATTGCTGGGGCGTGTGGGTGTGCACAGAGAAGGAAAGGGACATCCACAACTCTGTGCTGCCTGTCTTGCTGCTCACACTTTGTGCATTTGGGGGGGGGGGACCTGAAGTGTCAAGGGTACAGGAAGATGCACGAGAGCAGTTGAAGGCAGGGAATGAGTACTGGGTAAGATGTCATATCCTTGAAGTGCTAAGGAAGCAACGGTGTAGCGGATACTGGGAGAATGAAAGAAAACAGGGGTGGAGAATGGAGTGGACACAGCACCAGAGGGAAAACTGGACAAGCAAGGAAACAAGCAGGGGTGGGAAATGGAACGGACAAAACACCAGAGGGAAAACTGGATAAGCGCAAGGGGTAAGAGAAGGGGACTGGGAGAGCACAAGGGGAAAAATAATATCACCGGGGGTACAAAACAAGGAGGCAGACCAAATGGAGAGGGGAGGAAAAGAAATACGGGAGAAAGAAACTGGCAGAAGAGTAGCAGGTACATGTAAAAGGCCACAGAAAAATTTGTTTGCATGACTTCATTCAACTGTTTGCTGGGTGGCATTATGTAATTGAAAGGAGACAGCTGCTGTCTGATAGGAGTGGCAGATTTTTTTCAAGTACACAAAATTTCCACCCAACAGGTAGTGGGTAGTATCACGACCAGTGTGGCTGCTCATTGGTCTGCACTGCCGTGCCCCCTGGAGGTTCTGCTGCAAGTGTCTCCACAGTGACACGCCTCTGAAATGCTGTTTCGTGTAGCAAGACATTCTTTGTGCAGGCACAAGTGAACATAATAAATAATAATTCTAATTCCCAGATAAGAAAGCTTAACATTAACAATGCCTCTGTCTTAAAGAGCAACTGTGTTCTTCAATGTGTACTTTCACAACCATAATGTTTCTACTATCCTGATTAAAGTGAGAATATATATATATTTTAATTTTCAGCTTTTCCTTCCAGGTTTTGTAATATTTCTTGGTGGCCTGGCTAAGAAGACTGTATAAAAAAGCATTTGACTGTCCCTGGCTGATTTCATAATGCCTTTGTTTAAGACATCATAGTGTATAACCTTTTAGATTCTGATGTCACCAACAGCAAGTTGTAGGGATCAGTTGGAGATAGTCAGAAGCTTTTAGAAGGGACAGAGAAATAAGGAATGCGTTATCCAAAATATTTAGTAGACCAGTAACAGGGGAAAATTAAAAAAAAAAATAAATAAAAAACACTAAAGTTAAATATAATTATCATAATGTTTAGACTACTATTTTAGTAGCTACAGTACTTGCTCTTTAAAGTATCCCACTATCCATAATTTCAGTTACATTGTAGGTGATCATAAATTGTGGAATGAGTTTTATGCAATCTTCCATAATACAGACTACAGTAAATACACCTACTCTTATAATTAATCACATACTTCTCATCTGGCCATTTTAAGTTTCCTTCTGGCTGCCCCAACATTATTTGAATAACAATAAAATCTGAAAATTAAATCTGACTGTGGTTGCTCTGTGATTGGCAATTGCTAGTCGGCTCTTGTTACACACAGTGACTGTTAGCATGATATTGGGGCTTGCCACTAAAAGGCAAGCCAGGTTGTCTAATGATCCCTGCCAGGAAGCGGCACAGGAGGGGGAGGGATGGGGAGGGGGGAGCAGACGGAATAGAAGGGGTGGGGCCTGGTGACATTGCTAGGGCAGGTAAAGTATTAAATGACAAGGGCATGCCAGAGACCCGGGGATTGGCTGGGGGGCAGAGCCCAAGGGGGGTCCACTCCTGATCAGGGGCCTGTAAGGGTATATTAGGCCAGGACTCAAGCAGGATGACCTCTTTTGCTGGGAATTTTTTGTAGAACTCAGCACATCATTGGCAAGTAGCAGGTAAGGCACATTGAGGCTTTTAGGCCTTGTTAGGCCATGTGGCGCATTGTGGTTAGTATTAAGGTTTGTGGTTTGTAGCAAAAAAAAAAGGAATTTTTATTAAGAGAAAGAAGAAAGAAGTGGAGGTTGGTTTATCATGGCTAGGCATTGTAAATGATCAGTTGCTTTTAAGAAATGTAGTTTGTGACTGTGGAGCCCAGTGGGTTTTTGTGGGGCTAGCTCTCCTGGTGTTTATTGAAGAGAAGAGGGACAGGATCGGTTTTCGCCCTGCAATGCGTTTTGGTCTGAATGTGGGTTGATTGGTGCTCAGGGCATCGGTAACCTGGAGCAAGCATGTGCAAGCATTTGAGCAAGGGGCTGGCCTGCAGTTTGGTTCATGTGGGTCTGAATTACTCAAGGGGGCCAAGCGCATGAGGCAGGGTGTTTGGTTGTGTCCAGTTTTTATAGGCCAGAATGCGTGGGCTGCTAGCAGACTCAGAATGGGAGTGTGGGCAGTTTGCTCCATGGTTGTTTCCGTGTTTTAAAAGGCAGAGAACCAGGGGATTTGTGGTGCGTATAGCGTTCAAAAAAAAAAATGAAAAAAAAGAACATTTTTGGAGGATGAAAGGAAGCATTAGGTGGTAGACCAGAAGAGTTGAGCAGCATGCAGGTTTCCGGTGTAGGCACAGTCGTCAGGTACTGGCAGAGAGCCAAGGGAGCTGTGTGGTAAGGGCAGAGAGACATGGGGGGTCTTTTTACATAAAAAAAAAAATAATAGGATAGACGCACTGGCTTGGAGGTGCACAGGGGTGACATTTGGGCTGTTTGAAAAAAAGCCAAGGAATATGGTATCTGGAGGCAGGGCAGAACAGCGCATGGGTGGTGCAGCTGGGCCTCTGAGCCACGTGGCCTGGGGCGATCTGGCACGGCATCTAATTTGTCCCTGTGAACCAGGAGATGCAGCTGGCAGGCTGCTTCTGGGGAGGATCCGGCATTTGCTGTGCACCTCAGGCCTGGAGCAGGCATGTAGGATCGCCAGGTCTACTGGAGTCGGGAGGTTGGCCAGCAGGAGTGGTTGCAGAATTTTGGGGCTGTTCAAGGGAGAACCGCGGGTGGGGGGAGGCCCCCTTTCAGGCTTGGCATGCGGTGGCCAGGTACTTATGGCCACGTGGTCCAGTGTGGCCCAGAGGGGCAATGACTGCGGTTGCTGGGTGCTGCATTTTGTGCTGGGGGACAGGCTAGGGATTTTACCACAATAAAGGTTTTTTAACAGAAAAAAAAATGAAGGAGGCTCAAAAAGGGTCTGCTCCTTATCCAAGGCTGGGGACTTCATCAGTAAGGCCCAGAGGGGTGCTGAGGTAGTGCTGCTGGCGCTGTGCTGTTGGTGGGGCCCTGGCACTACCACGGGGGACAGGAGAATATAGAGACAGGGCAAGGTATGAGCATGAGCTGGTGAGTGGATCCGGGCTGGACCAGAGTGAAAAGGAGCTTTGTGGGGCCTCATGGGGGACAAACTATGGTGAGGGGCAGGCACAGGATGCAGGAGCGGGTCCGCAAGGCCAAAGCGCCTGCATGCCAGAGTGGGGGAAGAGTGGGCCTCTGATGCAGGCTCCAGGTTGTTTCTGGGGCCTGGCGGCATGGAAGGCCAGGAGCAGGAGGCACAGACAGTAGTGTGATGGCCAGGGGAGGGGATGGGAAAAGGGCCATGGCCCCGCGGCCTGCTACGATGCGAGTGGTTGTGGGACAACATGGCTGGTGGCCTCAGTGAGGGACTAGGGCCTGGTTGCCATGGCTGCATGGCAGGCCTGCAGGAAGGGTGGCTGCAGTGGGAGTTCTACCCCAGAGACACTGTGTTTTTTTCTGTTTGGGCTGGCACTGAGAGGAGCAGGGCATGGAGAGAAGGTGTGCCTGCCAGACTGGAAGGGGGGGCATGGAAAGGGCCAACACAAGCCGCCGGATGCTGCGGCACAACAAAGGAGGCTACAACAGCTATGGCTACGCTACATAGGGCAACAAAGAGTAGACGCCAGATGCCCAAGCTGGGGGGTCAGCCAGTGGGGGGACTCTGGGATGGGGGCTGCCCGAGGGCCCATGGCACTCAGGAAAGGGTGGCCTGGTTGTCGGTATACACAGTTGACATTGTTTTTGGCCCCTCTGATTATAGTGACATAGGAACACCATGGCACCCAAGCAAGCCCAGCTGTCCAGCGAGAAATTGATGCAGGAAGCATCCAAATTGATGGGCCAGATGTCCGAACTGGTGACAGCGGTGAAGCAAAGGGAGGCAGAAGAGGAGGCGATGAGAAAGCAGAAGGAGCGAGAGTAGCGGCCAGGCAGAGGGAATGAGGGCTAAAGGCCAAGATAGGAAGCGCTGCACCCCGCACCTATCCCGGTGCCCCTGCCTGCACTAGAACTGGATGATGGGAGCCCAGATGGTGGTAAGAATGATATGGATCTCTCGAATGAAACTGGCCTAAAAGAGTACTTAGAGGGGCTGCTGGGGGACATGGGTGACGCAGGGATTGATAAAATGGAACGGGCCGTGCAGGCCTTAAAAAGTAAAGGGACTGGGGCGGAAAAGAGAGGGGGGGTCAAAACAGCAGCCAAAAAGTTATACAATGGGCCTCTGGGATGCTCGGTCGGGGACCACGTCTTGGTTTCAATCAAGGAAAAAATCTGGCAGGGGGAGTATATTGAAATCTTCGGGCTGGTGGACGAGGACACGGCCATGAAGTATGAACAGAAGGAGTCAGTGGGGAAGTCAGAAATGGCGGTGGCTCTGGCAGTGGTGGGCCACAAGATGGAGGAAGCTAAGTATAAAGGGAAGACCATTGAAAACTGGCAAGGGGGCTTCATTATATACAGCGCGTTGGTGCTGGAGAAGCAGCCGGAGTGCTCCCATCCTCTTACTGATGTACATGTCCATTATCAGAGATGCATACAAGGCCAAAGTCGGGAATGATTGGCTCAAGTATGACAAGGCATTCTGGAAGAGGATGGCGGCCAAAGGGAATCTGAGGTGGGACTGTACCCACTCGGAGTTGTGGGTAAGGACTCTATCTGGGGGAGTGGGCGGGGACGGGGGTGAGCAAGTAAGGAAGGCCACATCTACCACAGTGGCCAGGACATGTTGGGATTGCAACAAGGCCACATGTACATGGGGCAATTGTAAGTTCCACCAAGTTTGCTCCAAGTGTGGGGGGGTTGCACCCAGTCTCCAACTGCTGACTGGGGGCTGACGGGGGGGGTCCACATGGGGGGAAGTACCATGAACAGTCCTTTCGGGGTGCCCAGGAGGGCAAGGCAGGGGCCAGGTGGGCAGTCAGAAAGGGCAACACTATGCTCTTGGGGGATGGCATTAACAAGGTGCACAGTGAATGGCGATGGGGTTACACACTGGCGCACACCCCCATCTCCCAAGCAGTGGTGGAGGAATGGACCGCAGACTACCTGAATAGGGAGGTAACGGAGTTGCTCAGGGCAGGTTTCTGGGTTGGCTTTATACTGCAGTTTCAAGTGCGGGTGGGCAAGAATGTGGGCCAAGAATCTAGGGTCAGTGAAGGGGAAAGGGGAAATAGTGGGGACCAAGATAGAGAAGGAAATCAGGGTGGGTAGGGTTGAGGGCCCATTGGGGGCCCCCTGTGAGCATTTCTGAGTTTCCCCTTTGGGTATTGTCCCCAAGAAAGTGGCAGGGGAATTTGACTTGATCCATCACTTATCCTACCTCGAGGGCTCATCGATAAATGAGGGCATACCTGATCACCTTAGAGCGGTGTCGTATGCCTCTCTGGAACAGGCAATAGTGCTAATCAGGCCTATCGAGGGGGCATGGCTGGTGAAGATGGACATAGAATCAGCACTTTGGCATTTACCTGTCCGGCCCGAGGATTGGGACAGTTGGGTTTTCAGTTTCAAGGGGCATGTATTTCGACAAGGCCATGCCCATGGGGTGCTCAGTGGCATGTTCTACCTTTGAAGCATTCAGCACCTGGGTGCAGTGGGTATTCAGGGCCTGGTATGGGTAGAGGTGGGTGGTACACTACCTGGATCATTTCCTCCTCATCTGGGAATCCAGGGTGGAGGTGCAGGGGATGTTGCAGGATTTTAAGGCAATGTGCCGACAGGTGGGTATACCATTGGCACAGGGCAAGACGGAGGACCCCGCCCATAAGTTGGAATTTCTGAGCATAGAGGTGGACACAGAGGAGGGCTGTTTTCAGCTTCCTGGGGACAAAGTGGCGTGCCTTAGAGGCCTGCTAGCCCAGGTTACGGGGAGGCAGAGGGTGCCGCTGCTACAAATGCAACAGCTGCTGGGGCACTTTAATTTTGCCTGCAAGGCCATCAGCCCAGGCAGGACATTCATAAGTAGGCTGGGAAGGGCAGTGGGGAAGGCTTGGCTGCTGCACCACTGGGTGGATGTGTCGAGAGGTGTGCGGGAGGACTTCCGGGTATGGGAGGAGTTTCTCAGCAACTACAATGGGGTGACATTCTGGTAGGAAGAATAGGAAAAGAAGGCAGATTTGGAACTGTTCACGAATGCTTCAGGTGCCCTGGGAATGGAGGCATACTTCCAAGGGGAATGGATGTCAGAGCCTTGGCTGGCATCATGGGAGAAAGGGGGGTTACTGAAGGATATCACATTCTTGGAGATCTTCCCGATATGGGTGGCTCTGGAGGTGTTGGGCTATAGAATGCAGGGGAAATGCATCTTGTTTTGATGCGATAACAAAGGGGTGCTGGAAGTCATTAATAGGCAAAGGGGGAGGACGGAGATGGTGGGCAGGCTGCTCGGTGACTGATTTTGTTGGGGCTGCAGTTGAATATATCTTTCAAAGCACAGCACATTGAGGGGCTGAAGAACGAAGTGGCTGACAGTCTTTCCGGTTTACAGCTCGACAGGTTTCAGGACCTGAGGCTTCAGGTAGCACCACACATTACCAGGATCCCGGACCAAATGTGGGAGGCTGGAGGGACACAGCCAGGGTGTTGTACCGAGGATCTTTGGCAGCTAACACACTGCGGGTGTATGAGGCAGGATGGGTGAATTTTCAGGACTTCAGAAGGAAGTATGGGTGGGACAGGGCTGAACTGGTCCAGGACGAGCAGGTAAGGAGGTTTGTGGTGGAGATGTGGGAAGAAGGGCTGGTCCACGCCACAATAGTCGTGCACTTAGCTAGCATCAGTCGGGTATGCCAGGACAGGGGCTGGCCCAATGTGGCGGCCAACAGGACCGTAAAACACATGCTGTCAGGGTGGAAGAGGGGTCAGGTGGCCAGGGTGGACAGGAGGCAACCCATAAGAGGGGAATTGCTGGACTAGGTCTTAGAGGCAACCCAGAAGGTATGCACATCGGCCTAAGAGGGGGCACTATTCCGAACCGTATTTGCGGTTATGGCAGCAGGGGCATTCCAGGTGGGGGAAGTGGTGACCCCATGAAAGGCAGCTGCCGGGCAGGATTTTCAGCATGAAGACATCCGATGGGGATATGACAGTGTGGTCATTACCCTGGCCGGGTCTAAGATGGACTGGGCGGAGGGGGACACAGGTGTCACTAGTGAGGCAACTGCAGTCCACCAGCTGCTCTGTTGGTGTACTGGAGGCATATTGGAGCACTCAGGGAAGGGCCAGAGGAGTTCTGTTCCGACACTGGGACGGCTCACCTGTCACAGGGTTTCAGGTAGGGGCAGTACTCAAGAGGGCTCTGACGTTCCTCAGAGAAGATCCAAGTAAATTTGCCCCACATTCATTTAAGATTGGAGCAGCCACAGAGGCAGCAGAGAAAGGGGCTGCAGTGGTGGAGGTACAGAAGGTGGGGCATGGAAGTCCAGCTGCTATAGGAGTTATGTCAGGTATTGACAACAGCAACTCACACTGTTTATTTTGTTTTCCATGGCAGGTTCCAAGAGGAAAGTATGGATAGTGGGGCATTCCTTCGTATATTGGGCTGAAAGGTTTGCAGTTGCCACCGCCAAAGGAGCAGAGTTGAGATATAACACCGAGCTACCAGGGTGCTGTGGAAAGGCATTAGGGGGATGAGGTGGGCACAACTCATGCCTCTGATGGAAGAATTAAAGTTGCAATGGGGCACACCAGATTGCATTATTATACAGCTGGGGGCAATAATTTACGGGGCCTGCCATGGGGGGCCATTGGGGCAAACCATCATGGGAGATTTAGAAAAATTGAGAGGGTGGTGGCTGAGGATGACAATCGGCTGGTCCGATATCTCCTCCCAGAGGGTTTGGAGGAGGATGAAGGATGTCTGGCTGATCGGGAAAGTCAGGAAGCATTTAAATAGATGGTGGCAAGGGTGGTGATCGAAATGGGGGGTGCACCTGCAGCACAAGGACATCTCTTTCGACCAGCCTGTGGTGTACAGATCTGACGGCGTCCACCTATTGGAGTTTGGCATGTGCCTATTCCTAAGGCCTATCGGGGAACTAGTGAGCCAGATAGCCAGCAAAGATCATAGATACTAGCCCGCAAGGGGGGAACCCCTCCATCCATTGCAAGCTGGAGGAGGGGCAGCAGAAGAAAGAAAAAGGGTGGAGTGGGGGTGAAGGAGGGGGGGGTAGGATACATGGGCTGGGGACATGGAACCCAGACATGGTGGTAAAGCAGGAAGGGGGATAGGTCCAGGCACCAGATTCAGAAGTGTCCAGGCCTGGAGGGCAAAAACCCGGGTAGGTGAAACTGGCCTGGTTCTGGTGTGGAGGAGGGGGCCAGATTCACAGTGTCCGGGCCCTGAAAGTCAAGATGGAAGAATGACGAGAAGAGGGACAGAGGCCGGAACCAGGAAGCTTTGAAAGAAAATTTTGTGTGGAATTGAATTGTGAAGTCACAAAAATCTGTGGATATAAATATATTCTTTGTGCCATAAATAAATTTGCCAATGAGCAACCAACAAGTTAAATTTTTGTAGCGTCCATCATTCCTGGGGGGATTCAGGGGACAATGGGGCTTGCCACTAAAAGACAAGCTAGGTTGTCCAATGATCCCTGCCAGGAAGAGGCACAGGAGGGGGAGGGGTGGGGAGGTGGGAGCAGATGGAATAGAAGGAGTGGGGCCCAGCGACATCACCAGGGCAGGTAAAGTGTAAAATGACAAGGGCATGCCAGAGTCCCAGGGATTGGCTGGGGGGGGTGGAGCCCATGGGGGGGTCCTGACCAGGGGTCTGTAGGGGTATATTAGGTCAGGACTCACACAGGATGACCTCTTTTGCTGGGAATTTTTCCCATCCTCCCACCCTTATTAAGGAAGGCTCTGGGAGGCATGGTTGGCACAAAGGAAAGAGTGGAGGACAAGTTGAGTTCTGCTGCGGGGAGGCAGCATTGGGCCAGGGGGCTAGGTCAGAGTCCCCTGGTAGGGAGGGACAAGGATGCCCATGGGGAGTGGGAAGAAAGAAAAAGGGGGGTGGGGGAAGGAAGTGGGAGGGGGTAGGACACAAGGGCTGGGGACAAGGAACCCAGACGTGGTGGTAAAGCAGGGAGGGGGATAGGTCCAGGCACCAGATTCAGAAGTGTTCAGGCCTGGAGGGTGAAAGCCCGGGTAGGTGGAACTGGCCTGGTTCTGGTGTGGAGGAGGGGGCCGGACTTACAGTGTCCAGGTCCTGAAAGTCAAGATGGAAGAACAACCAGAAGAGGGACAGAGGCTGGAACCAGGCAGCTTTGAAAGAAAATGTTGGGTGGAATTCAATTGTGAAGTCACGAAAATCTGTGGATGTAAATATATTCTTTGTGCCATAAATAAATTTGCCAATGAACAACCAACAAGTTAAACTGTTGTAGTGTCCATCATTCCTGGGGAGATTCAGGGGACAAATATGATTTTATGCAATATACATTCACTTTTTTTAGGCTAAATAAAAATGCTATCTGTAACAGGGAACACCAAGTAGCTACATAATTTTTTTTATCTTCACAGTTAGATATGTCATATAATTTATCTTGCTAGTTGCGTATGTAAAAAAGAACCTTTTCTGCCACCTGTACCTAGTCATTGATAGACCCGCACACTCCATCTAGCATGAGCTACCTCTAAAAAACATCTTCAAATCTCATATGTTGTGGGAAACTTCTCACTTTTACATTAAATAAAATTAGCTTAGAAATGCTGTAGCATATAAATAGGATCTGTGATGGTGCTTAAGAGACACAACATTTACCTTCACTTGTGGTCAGTGATCTATTTTGACCTCACTTGTTGCTTTGCCACATGTGAAGGTCAAGAGGTCACTGACCATTCATGAAGATAAATGTCATATCTCATAAACACCCATCACGTGTTCCCTATATATCAACAACTCCTCCGGTTTTTTTTTTGGGGGGTGGCTTGTACACATGAGATGCAGAGTGGGGCTTTCAAAAAGTAAGATCCCCTTAGGTGGTTCATCATGAGTTCATTAAAAGTTAAACAGTACTATTACAAATGACAGCACAATGCTGGGGATCAATGGTTTTCACCACTGTAATGTACTTAATTTTGGTAGTACATCATGTCCGTGGGTGTAATACTAGCGTGCTATATATTGTGTAGTGAAAATTGAGAAAGATGGATATGGAGAGATAATAGCGCTGATGTGGTACCGCGTATGTGGGATGCCTGAACCACATGGTGTTAAATTGTCGATACCATCAACATCGCATTGGGATGATGCATGCTATGTAGTTTAAGTACACAAGCATGTGCTGCACCATGCTGGCAGCATAGCGTAGATGTTAAGAGTCATGAGCTTCGGATGGGTTTGCTACATCCAGCAGCCCTGGATTTGATCCTGACAGCTTCTTTGTTTTTATTTTTGTTGTTGCACTCACCATTGTGTCCCCCTGGAGTTGGAAAAATAAATCTATCCCCTGACTCCCCGAGTTGCATCCCCCTGGAGTAGGTATTACAAATCTGCCCTGCCCCTGACTTTCTCCCCCTCCTGTTGCATCTACCTCCCTTGTTTTCACTATTTAAACTGTTGTGTGTGGTGCTTGGAGTCTGTTTAATTTGAGCTGTTTTGTGGTTTCAGTGGTTTTCCTTGTAGCGGTATTTTAGCAGCACAGTATCACTCTGCAGTGTTTTTGCTGCTCTGTTTGTTACCGCACTGCTCCATATTTAGCTGACTTGACATGGAACCCTCTATTTCTCCTTCAAGCAAAGGTCTTGGATACTGAGGGATGGTTTGTTATATTGAAAGGATTTTTAAATACAGTAACTCTCCAGTTATATTAACAACTGTATATCTCCCAGGAACAAATTATCACTATCGGGTTATTCAGTAATATTTTAACTCATTTGCTCCCAGTGGCCATTTTGGGTCGGATCTAGCAATGGACGGTTCCGAAGCTATATGGCGTCTATGGGAAGAAATGTGTTAATAGCTTGATGAGGCTTTGCAGGGGCAACTTTTCTGAGGTGACCTTAATTTATCCTTAAATATGATATAGGACTTGACATCTCTGAACTATTCCAGGATTACTACCCCTCAAAGGTTTTTTAAGACTATATTGAAAAGTTAGAGAGTAATTGACATAAAGTGCTCTCTGTTTCCTGCTGTACGGAAATAATCACATTATTCTCCATTCCACAAACACTATGTTAGATTAGACTATTTTTTAATGGTGGTGGAACATAGTTCCATTATACAAGACAGCTGTATAGAAAAATCAAGGTGACTGAGAGAGAGAGAGAGAGAGAGAGAGAGATGTGTAGATAGGGTCTCCCTTAAAAATGTTATTAAGATGCGAGAGTATTGCCTATGCAGAAAATAAAATATTGACTTTGGGAGACGTGGAACATACATTTGGCTGATACACTTCAGCATTATTTACAAAATGGCTATAGTCTGTGGGATTTTAAAACTGCAAAAAGATCTGATCTATCCTGTATCCTACTGGTCCATTTCTATTATAAATTTTGATTATAAACTGACTATGGCAATTTGGGCCAAAAGATGAGACACCATACTTCCCCCACCCTTGGACATGGACCCAGTTGCTTTTATTTGGGAGTATCAGACCCAAAATGATTACATGATCCTGAAAATGGGCATTGCCTAGAAATATTATCCTATTTAAATATAAAACTCAAATTCAGAATAATAAATGACATACGCTGCATTTATTTTCATTTTTATTAACCAAGAAAGTGCATTGGACAATCAAATGCCTATTTTCAGGCACAGCCTGGGAGGTTACAACAAAGACAACATTAGGAAAACAAAAGAAAGTATATACTGTACAGTAGTACATGACCTTAGACAAGTGTCACAGGTAAAGTCAAAATACACCAACATGGATAGTGTTTTTGAGGACTGAAATACAAACATCAGTTTATAAAACAAATGTATTTGAAGCAAGTGCAAGTAGAAATACACCAAAACTGATAATGTTCTAGAGGAACGAAAAACAAAGTAAACAGGCTATAAAACAAACATCAGGGAAAGAATGTAAGGAGTAGGGGAAAGCAAACACTGTCGATGTTTTCTCCTCTTGTCCCTCCCCTCTCAGTCCCCGATCTCCCTCCCACCTCTCCTAACACCATCTCCCTTCCCTCCCTCCCTCCCCCAGATTATTCAAGCCTCTGCCCCTCTAGCTTTCCTTCCCCTCCTGCCCACCCCCACCACTCCTCTTCTTTCAACAAGGCCTCCTGTGATGGCTGCTCCTATGCACCAACTCCACCTCCCCTACTTAGCTGCCCCATTGGGACTTAGCTGTAGCTTTCCTCCTTTCTAATGCTCTGGAGTACCATAGCACATTTTTGTAAATATTAATTATGTTTTGTATGTATGTGGCTGACCAGTGCCCCAGCAGATGTTGTTAACAAAAAAGGTTTATGTTTTGTTGTACAGCTTTCATTGTAACTGTTTCTTGACATTGTGTATGAATCTTTTGTATCTGCCTGTAGACGTGGAACCTTTGTAAAAGAGCTATTGCTCAAAGAGTTTTCCAAATACCTAAATAAAATAATATAAAACAATAACATAACTTTTAGAGCTACTAGGTAGTCTATTGTCATGGAAAATGGCTACATACAGGAGCATGCAGATACTTGAAAAGGTAATTGTAGTAGCCATCCTGAAATGTCTGCATTGTATGGCACTGACAAAACTTAGCTGCAATGGCATTCCATAACTGAGGGGCAACATTTTTGGTAGAGTATGTGCAACAACATGGTATCCCTGCAGTGCTGGTAAGCTTACATACAGAGAAGGCATTTAGGAGGGTGTTCTGGTCATTTTTGTGGAACACCCTAACATACTTTGGAATGCCACAGCAACTTTTGTCAATAGTGTGGAGTTTTTAAGACATGCCCTAAGGATACGTGAGGATAAATGGTTCATTAAGCAAGCAATACTACCTGACAGGGTGGATGGTGTTGGGCTATACCCACCTGCCCAGGGGCGTAATGAGGCCCGACGCCACAGGCGGAGGGCCTTATAGCCCCTGGAAGGGCGAGTATAGCCCATATTGCCCACCCTGGAGGGTACTATGGCACTTAGAAAATGGTCTGTGACACCTATATATTCTACTTAAAATTAAAAAAAAATTAAAATAAAAAATTACTATAAAGCATTTTAAATTGATTTTCTTGGTAAAGTAGTTCATCAGCAGAGAGATGTGCAGCACTTAGTTTGTTTTACTTTTCAGTTGTGTTCTAATTCACTGCTAGATGTCCCTTCCCCACTACCATTCTTGAACCATGACTCTGTTTCAATTACTCAAGGGTTTGTTTAATTACTTTACAGTTAGTTTGATAGGGAGACTATACTCTTCCATGCTCAGGAGTGCAGGTAGATGGCAGCTGAGAGGATAGATCACAGAACTACAGTGGCTGTCGTACTACAATATGGTGATTTTTAAAAAGAAAAGAAAAAAAAATTCTGTTGAGCTGATGGGCAATGCCACTTTAAGATAACCACTGCTACAGATTAGGGATGTCCATCTCACAGCCCACTGTCCTGCTTGCCAACAGAAAGAAAACAGATAAGGCGTTTCATGGAAAAAAAAAGTTGCAGTTTTGAGCTGGGAATGAGCAGTGTAAAGTATTGCGGCACTAGGCTAAGCGGGCAGGCATATGGGTGGAGGATCGGGAGATTAGGATTGAAGAGCGGTGGAGGCAGTTTTCTAACCTTAACTTCCTGAGATGGAGTCATGATGTGGATTGGAACAGCTACTGAAGCAGCCAGTCTTTGAGGGAGAACATGTTGTGGACTGGCGTTGGATGTGAGCTCTCACTAAGCGACACAAAAAAATGGTGGATATTTGAAAATAAAATGAGGGGGTAATAGCCAATTACAGAGCAGGTTGTGCAGCAGGATTCTGGTGATGGGGTTGTCTGGGCTGGTACTTTTAATAGGTGGGCATTTGTAGTCTGATAGATGCCCATCTAGAAAAGTGTCTCAGCCAATCAGAAGGCTCAAATGGCTTTCCCCCTTTTCTAACACCTCCTATAACCCTGGAGTGAGGCACCTGACAGGGTTATTCTGTCTCCCCTTTATTATTTCCACTTTATATAGAGCAGCTGGCAATGGCATTTAAGCAGAATGACAGAACTGATAGGATTCTCTTAGGAGGTAGACAGTATAAACTGAATTTATAGGCTAACGATTTGTTACTAACATTGTTTTCCCCTGAAATTTCAGAACTGGCAGGATTCCATCAGGAGGTAAACAGTATAAATTGGATTATATGCTGATGACTTGTTACTAAACACTGCTTTCCCCTGAAATGTCTCTTAATGTTGTTTGGGATGAAATACCTAGATTTAAAAAAGTGGGGATTTTAAATTAAACACACTGAAGATGGACATTTTTTAATTTGCCTACCACCAATCAGAGGAAAGTATGCATAGGTTTCAGTTAAGATTGAATCAGGAAACAAATATTTAGGGCAAACCACACTGTACCTAAAAGCTAATTTGCCACTTTTACATTTTGAGACCCTAACTCAGCAGCTACTAGTGGATTAGGTAAGTGGAATTAGTTACTTAAGCAATAATGCACGATAGGGGTGTGTGGTGTGCTGGGATAACATCATGCTACACATGGTTGAAGCATGAGGCCCAAGCTGAGTGCATTCAGCACCCAAGAAGTGACATTGTCCCATATGACACACACCCCTGGAGTACATTAATGCTATTATACAATGATTCATTTATAAAAGCAAAAAAAAAAATTAAAAAACATTTTTATAATACATTTTTAGCTAATTTTCCTTTGTGCAGGTATATCAATTAAGAAAAGTCCACATTTTCAGTTGTCCCCAGTAGGTGATGCAGCTACAGTAATTTGTGATGCCTTCTGTCTCCCTTACTAGATCAATTTATCCATGACGCTGCGAATAGTGCCTCCACCCCAGCTTTCTCTGTCCACCCACTGGCCAGTCCCAGTGTTGAGTGTTTACAGTTTAAGCTCCATTTGTATCCTCAACTGCCAAACTTGTTTTGTTTTTAATTTATGGGTTAATTGTATAGTGAGCGATTATGTTCAGTAAGTGAATCGAACAGTTGTGTGCTGTGCTTTTTAAGTACTGCTCACTCGCTCTTTGTTATGCTGTAGGCAGAGGCAGTTGTGGTGTCTTCATTTTAACTGAGAATCAAAGGGAGAATAACATATTTAAATGATTTTAAAGGGAAAGCATTTTCCAACTAAGACAGCAACCAAACAATACAGAAAATGAAGAGCTGAGTGCTGTTTCAAGAACTGATTACTCACTCAGTCTTTTGCTTGATTTAAAAGAAGTATAAATATAAGTACAAGATGCTCTGCAGCTTAATAGAGAGTCCACAATTTATATTTTGAGTAACTGGAATACTGAACTACGAGTAAACCATTCCACATTCTGTAGTTACAATATTTAATTTTCTCCCTGAAGGTAACGTCCTCTAATACCTGGATGAAATATTCCTGGAAATGTAGATATAGATATTTCAGAATTTTTGTGATCAAGGTGACATTAATTGGAATGGGGATGGGTAGATACTAAAGAAACTGAAGTGACTCTCGGGTGGACCATACTCATATCTTTTGAAGCTTACCCCAATCAAAGATTACTGGGGGAATTTAGCTCAAGATTCAGCAGATATTTCAGAGCCCAGAGTTGATTTTGGAAGCTATACTATGATAATGTTACTTTCAGTGCTTCTGGATGGGAGCAAACCTGGGGGGGGGGTGGATAGGTTACCTTTTATTCTTTTGTTGGTGGCTTGAAATTCTGTTATGAGACTATGACTGAAACAGAAGACCCTTTCAGTGAGCAAGTGGTGAGGTATAGTTAATTCTACTGTATGTGCAAGATGGCAACAATTACCTGTACTACAAAAGGAGTTGCCACAGTTTCTTGCTCAGTGGCAGAAATGGGCAATTTAAGCCATGCAATATGATGAGACTTTTGTCCCTTAGGGGATTTTGAACAGCAGTGTTTGCTGCTTCTTTATTATCTACAGGAGGTTTATGGTCAGGACAGGGGAATTGTTGACCCTGATTTTTCTTTCTTTCATTCTTTGGATTATATGTTAAAAACTGGTTTCAAATAAATGGAGTATCAATGCATTCTGTACAGTATGTCAATTTAAGATGTCTTCCTTGATACAGAATAAAAAACAGATACAAATTACAAAACAATGCTGAAAATAACAGTGAAGTTCTTGTTAACCAAACACTATCTAAAGTAGGAACCAGAGTTCAAAGTTTGATCATGAATTTGTCTTTTGTTTTGTGCTTTTTTGAGAAAATAATATGTAAAACCTAAAAAATTTAACTAAAGTGGATTTACAGGCAATCATTTCAATATGTTGCATATTTAGTTTTCCAGTTGTGACATCATATCACTTTTAATGACTTTTGGTAGACTGTATACTGTATGTCTTTAAAAAAAGATTTTTCCATTTTTTAATATGATTTATTGACTTTATAACTGCTGGATTTATTGTAAAAAATGGAATTTCCAGCATTCCTGCCATTAATTTAAAAACATTTCAGTAACGAAAGCTCATCTGCTAAAAAGCATTCCAGAGTCCTTCATGGTTGTGATTTATTAAATATAAAATTGCTTTTATGTGTGTTTAGGGAATCAGGCATCATCTTGACAATAATGCTTTTCAGCTTCTGCTTATAATTGGATTTGACACAGTGACAGCACAAGCCTAGAAGAAAACCTATAGTGTCCTTTAGAACTGGGCAAACCTCTCAACGTATGATCATGTGAACTTTAAACTTTAAACTAGGCAAAGTTCCTTATGGAGCCTATAGGTCTGTAGTGTGTATGGTTACAAAATAAAAAAAATGGCTGGATCATAGCTCTGAGCCAGGAGTTAGCACCATTGTTTAAAATAACCTCCCCCCCAAGTGAAACACACCAAGCCTCCAAAAAACTATCACTGCAGAGTCCCCTTGAAAGACTCCTTATCTATGATTTGGGTTGAGGGCAATCACTAAGCAACCTGGCTGTCCCTACTCTGCCATTTCCTTTCATAGAAAAAAAAATATCTCACCAGTTTCCTAGAACTGAGACAGTTCTATTTTGAATTGCTATCCCCTCACTTCCTCGTCCAAATCCCTGACCCCCCAAAGTACCTTGCATAGTCATAGGGCCTACCTATACATGATGGGGGAGTGGTGAGAGTTTCATATCCTGCCTAATTTAGTTGTTCCTTTCCATAGCATGGCTACTCCATAGTAAAGCATCTGATAGACTGGTTTGAGTAGGTGTGCTTGTGGCTGGGAAGGAGTGGATGGAGTTGTCTCCCTGATGATGCTGGGGGAACTGACCAATCATTCTGCATAGCATCATCAGTGATGCAACTTTTGGGTCATGCAACCACTCACTCCAGTCTGTCTAGTGCATTTCCATAAAGGAGCACACCACGGTGCTGAAGCAACAGAGTTATCTGGAATTTGGAACTTTTACTGGCCCACCCAAATCATGGATCCTGTGATAGATGGGGGTCATATGGAATCTTACAGTTTTGCAGGTTAGACTGATTTGGATTCTCACTAGTCAAATCTGCAAAGCCAAAATTTGAACTTAGCATTAGCATTTCACTAGAGTCCATGAGAATCACACACCTGAATTCTGATGTGTTGGATTATTGGGTACAACCAAACTTGCAGCTCTAGTTTCCTTACAAGTACAGATAAATGAACAAAACAAGTGAACAGTGGTGAGTTTACTAGGAAACCTAAGACATTTATTCTACTTCACCACCAGTACTTTACAGGCATTGGTCTAATTTCTTCATAAATACATTTCTAAGTAACATTTGGGTGAGTGCCAGGGAGGCTGCTGAGCTGGGAAGGTAAGAGGCCAAGAGAATATCTAGGCTGTATGTTTTCAAAACAGTATTAAAAAGCATTTTTTTGTTTGCTGCTGAGTGAGAGGTGGAATTTGTGTAGGAAATCAGTGGGCAGGATCCATTAGCAGAGGGGTGGACACCATGTGACCTCCTGCAGCCAATCAGAGACTAGAAGACAGGGTCTGTGGTTGGGTTTAGATCAGAGTCTGACTTTTTAGCATGCATTCAAGTGAGAGCCAGAGAGGTTCCCTGAGCTGGAGGGTAAAAGGGTAGCTGGTGTTTAAGTTTAAAAAATAAATAAATAAATAAAGCATATTTTTGTTGTTTGCTGTAGTTGTAGGTGGGACTGCTGTGCATGACACTGGAGGGAAAGCAACATTATGAAAGAGGCAGACACCATGTGACCTCCTGCAGCCAATGAGAGGATAGTTGGTGGGGTCCAACATAGGGTTTAATCACTGAGTTCAGAGTTTTAACATACTTATTGATGACAGCAAGGGAATTTGCTGAACTGGTAGGGTAAGTGGTTATCGGGACTGTAAGTTTTATAAAAGTATAAACAAGCATCTTTTTATTGTCTTTTGCTGTGTGAGAAGTGGAATTTGTGCAGGGCACTGGAGGCTGGGCACCATTAGAAGATGGAGAGACACTATGTGACCACATGAAGCCAAACAGATGCTAGCAGTTGGGGTCCATGGTTTAAATTGTTGAGTTTTAGTGCACATTCAGATCAGTGCTGGGGAGGTTGCTGAGCTTGGATGATAAGTGGGAATCTGAGCTTTATGATTTTAAAAAGCATTTAAAAATATTTTTGTTGCTTGCTGCTATCTGGGATGCAGGACAGCTGAGTGGGGCACTGGAGGACAGGTGCCATTAGGACAGTGGTAGACACTTATGAACACCTGCAAGCAATCAGAAGCAAGCAGGCTGGGTCTGGTAACTCAGTTGCAACCCCTCGCCTAAGTTACCGCAGACGTCAAGACCATGAGAAGTAGGACAGCATCTGAAGAAGGACCTGCAGGGGTCTGCAGTTCTGCAGGAGATTCTGCCCTATCCCAATCAGGGGTATGCAGAATAAGGTAAGACATTACTGTCTAGTGGAATTTGGCATGTTTGGCATGTAACCATCCAGGGGTGTGCAGGTGTGTAGTGTACAATCATGGCTTTCAGGTAACAAAGTAATATTTGAAGTAGTGACCCAGCAGAGTGCCTATCGGGGTCATTGGAAGGGTGAGTGAGACCCACCCTTGCTTCAGAACTCCCCCGCTGGCTCCACTCTACGTGTGTGATGCCTTTGGGTCACTTGACAGGAAAGCAGGTGTGTACTGACATAAGGCCTCTCCAGAGGGACTACTTGTTCCTTCCTGTATGGCATACCCTCACCATGAGCCTCAAGGGAGCAGTCATGAAGTAGAGGGGAAGAGTTCTTCCTCTTTCTGAGGCAGCAATTGTCCATCTAGACCCCAGAAACCCACCTGACCAGGTGACACCAGATGTCCTGGACTTGGGGCATGACCCAGGTCCTTTGGATGGCAAGCAGTAGCTGTACCTTTGTTCTTGCGGGCCAGCTGATCCAGTCCTTTTCATACCTGTAGAGACAGATAGCCTGGAATTTAAAGGGGAATATTTATGAACAGTTCTTATCATAGTTAGAGATGCAGCAAAATTAAATTTTGCTGGCGAAGTGAACACGAAGTGGCCACTTCGTGTTGTCCTGGTGCTAAGCGAAGTGACTATTGCAAAGTGCTCACTTCTCTAAGTTATTATGACTTTGCATTGTCATTCTGCCTTAACGTGAGGTAAGGTGAAGTGACAACAATATAGACAGCTCCCCTCACATATCACATGGCTTACAGTACTGTAAGTCACATGCTTTAGCCAGGCAGGAAGGAAGTGAGTTATACAAGCAGTTACTTTCATTTTCTCCTGTGATGAGTAACAGAGAGGAGGCATTTTGTGTAGGAGAGGAGAGAATTGTTGTTTTTAAATGTGATCAAACCCAAAAGCTTTTTTAAAAGTTAATTGTTTGGGAGTTTTTGTACTGTTTTGGCAGTTCATTTTTTTCTCGTGGCGACTGATTTCTTTGTTTTATAAGTTTTGTTGTGTGTGTGTGTGTGTGTGTGTGTGTCACTATGTGTGTACCTGTGTTGTATGAGTGTGTGTTCTGTGGTGTATAATGTGTGTGAAGTTGTTGGTGACAGTGTTGATAGTTTGGGGGGGGTGAAGGGATTTTTTTGAAATGGAACAGGGACAGGATGTGGACTGTCCAAGTCAGGGCTCAGAGGGAATGTGTGGGACTGTGCCTGGGACAGTGGAGCTGCGTGGCAGCAATGTTGGCAGGAGGGGAGTAGTGCACACATGTGAGAGGCATGGCTGGGTGGTGTTGAACCACTTTAAAGTCTTTGGTTTCCCCCTTCTGAAGCAGCAGCACCACCATGTCCACCAAGTCCACAACCAGTGGCAGCTGCAGGAGCTCCAGGAGCACCACCTCCACAGCAGCAAGTCAAGTCCCTGCCGTGACCATGCTGCCAGCACTGCATCTGCCCCTCCTCGTGCCTGGTCCCCCCCCCCACAGCTCCCCAGTTTGGCAGTTTTTCAACTGTGTCAGGGGAGACAGCAGCCTTGTGGTATGTATACTTTGTGGGGTGGAGATGTGCCGTGGTCACTGGGGGACACATCTGGGGACTGGGAGCCAGTGCACCCATATGTTGAACCACCACAAGGTGGAGTGGCAGGCTGCCACAGAATGGGCTGGGTCTCCACCTGCTGGATCTTCTGTGGCAGTGGCAGAGGGTGCCATCGTTGTGCATCACTGCAGCAGGAGGAGGGCAGCAGCTGCTCCACCACTGCCACCAGCACCATCCTCACCACCACCTCCACCTGGTGTACCACCACCAGTGGACCCCACAATGCCTGCAACTCAGGCTGACATAGCGCTTTTGTGGGCTGCGGTGAAGAAAACAATGAGAGAGTGAGTGCTGTCCAGCAGCAGTTAGAGCAGATAGAGTGACACCAATTACAGATTGTGTCAATGCTCCATCTGCTGCTGGATCAGCAGGGGATCCCCCATTAGCTTTTTTTTGCAGCACACCTCCCCCCTCCACCGCTGTAGTGTTTTGTCTTTTGTTTAATAACAGGGAGAGGGAAGGCCACAATAGTAGTTTAAATACATTATGTCCAGCTCCTACTGTAACTGAAATGACAGGTTCCTCTGCTAAATATGTATTTGACTCTATTGTTTGATTGTACCATACACGGTACACCTCTGGTGTTGCTCTATGTAGTTGTTATGCACTATGCCATGCTATTTAGTCTCTGTACTTGTTATTCTCTGTATTTGTCTTCATTCTCTGCATGACATGGCATGTTTGTAAATGAGTTCCTGACTCAAAGGGTTGCAATTCCTAGATTTTTTTAAATAAAATTAAAAAATATATACACATACATACATACATACATACATGCTCCTTATTGCCCTGTTATTAAAATCTGGTGCCTATGTAATGTTTACTTTCTGTTGTGGAGTGGTTGTGGGAAAGCAGGACTGAGCAGTGCAAGTATAATGTGCTAAATTGCATGTGAGCAGTCAATGTTGTTTCCTGTGTGTGTGTGACGTCAGACATTGTCCAGCTTCTTGCAAACATATATATGCTGACATGTTGCAGTGTTTATGGTATAAAGAATAGAGATAAGAATATATATAATGTATATTTTATTGTCACCATCATCAGTGGACTAAATGATATGATATTTTATCAGAGGTGTCTGGCTAGAGTGCATCTTAGTCACATACTGCACACATGATTTTTAGGAGAGCATGTGTTTTTTGTGCTGTTAGCTCTGCAAAGTCATGTGTGCACTGTGAGTGACTGAGGCGCACAGTAGCCCGAGACCTCTGAAAAAATATCATATCACTTACTCCACCAGTGCTGATGGTACAAATAAAATATATGCCATCTATTATTTCTTATCTTTATTCTTTAGATACTGCAACGAGTTACACCATATATATGTTTGCACGGAGCTGGGCAATGTCCGCACACACAGGAAAGAACACTGACAGCACACATGCAGTTTAGCACAGCATACTTGCACTGCTCACAGTCCTGCAATGACAAACACTTCATGGGTCCCAACACAAAGTATACATTACTGAGGCTCCAGAAATATTTTTATTTTTGAAATAGACATTAAAGCAGCAGTGCTACAATCTGATGAATATTTTGACCTATACTTTTTGTGCTATTTTACATTGCCACTTTACTTACCTCCTGACTTGTATCATATGATACCATTCTTTCCAGTATCTGAGACTGCTTTAGTACTTTTTTTTCATGTCTGAAATAATAAAAGGAGCACTCCTTTTAATACGATGAGGACCAGGTCTTCATTAGTATTTTCCGCTGTTTTTGTCCATCACTTGTTTATATATCACTTCTGCTGCGAGAAAAAAATGGGAGTGGTACACCACATGCAAAGTCCCCCAGAATGTATTACGCAGTCACTGATGTGCACAGTGGTCACACAGAGTCCCCATAATTTTTCTTCATTCCCAAAATGCAACTGTCTTGTGTCCAGAAAATTCCCAAGTGCTGATGAAGTGAAATGGGAGCAGTACACCACATGCAAAGTCCCCCAGAATGTATTGTGCAGTCACTCATGCTTGCAGTGGTCACACAGAGTCCCCAGAATTTTTCTGCATCCCCAAAATGCAACTGTTTTGTGTCCAGAAAATTTCCAAGTGCTGATGAAGTGAAATGGGAGCAGTACACCACATGCAAAGTCCCCCAAAATGTATTGTGCAGTCCCTCATGCATGCAGTGTTCACATGGAGTCCCCAGAATTATTCTGCATCCCCAAAATGCAACTGTCTTGTGTCCAGAAAATTAACATACTGTGATGATGATGTCGTGATGCACAGTGTCTTGCCAAACCATGTGAAGGAGGGATAACATGACATGAATCCATTCAGTGTTCCATCAGAAATGATGACCATGAGAGAACTGTTGCTTGTCCAAAGTGTGCTGCAATTCCTGTGAATGCGATGCGATCACCTCAACCAGATGGAAGGGTACCCTTTGTGTGTACACTAATAGTAGCCTTGGTGAGTTGATATAATATATATATATATATATATATATATATATATTTTCTTGGTGGGGGTTGACATATATATATATATACATGTACTCACTGTATTGTTTTGTATCACAAGCCACATACTGTTTGTGTGCACATTCCAGTGCTTGATGACAAATTTTGGAGTTGAAATTGGAAATGGAATACTCTCAAGCCAATAAAGGTAAGTATTTTTTTTAGAAGGGAGCATATTTGCAAGTTTGTCTCATTAATGGTTTATTATTTGGTTACTTCTTCACAGATTTCATCTGCATCCTTCTCCAGTCCAGTAATGATGGTCATGGTCATCATCGATTCAAACGTCTTCTGCTTGTTGCATGTCTGCCCCAGCCCGGGGGGAAGGGGCATGATTTTGAAGAAGTTCTTTGGACAAGGCAACTATGACACCACAAAGCATCTGGAAGTCTCCCATAATAGAAATGAAGGACTTATTACAACTTGATTGCAGCAGTAAGACATTGGGCAGGATTGCAGGACAAACACAGTTGCGATATGGACCCTGTGCCCTATTCTAGAAGGGGCAGGGTCCCCGTGTCTAAGTCCTGTGACTGCGACGACATGACAGCCATCGCCAAACAAGAGGCACATACCTGGTGAGGGCGCCACAAGCCGCAGCCGCTATCCCACAAGGCACAAGTGCCCCTCCATGCCTAATCCCCGGCAGAGCCCCACAGGGCTAGAAGCCCCCTACCCACTGTCATGCCACCAAGGTTCCCCTAACCTCTATCTGGAGCATCATGTGATGTGTACTGTACAGTAGGTACAGTACACACATTCTGAAGTCTCTTACATAAATTAGAAAATAGAAAACTATACCTGGTAGTCTAGTGGCCACCCACCCCCTACCCAACTGTGCCAGTCCACCCCACACATCCCCAACCCATTCCCAGCCAGTGACTGGCACAGCCCACCTCTCACCTCCACGGCCAGCCCACTGGACTCCTTAGGAGTACTTACTGTATAATTGCACTCACTGGTTCGCGCCATGTGCAGTGAAGCACCCCACAGAACTCAGACGGTGGCTGGCCATGGAGGTGAGAGGTGGGCTGTGCCAGTCACTGGCTGGGGATGGGTTGGGGGTGTGTGGGGTGGACTGGCACAGCTGAGTGGGGGAGTTGGGGGCCACTAGACTACCAGGGCTATGTGTATGTTATGTACATACAGTACCATTTGTGGCACTGTGTCTTGGGTCTGTGCATGGGTGGGAGGGTGGACAGAGCTGCCCTGTGGGGCTTTTAGCAGTGTGTGTGTTTGGGGGCATGGTGTGTGGACAGCTCTGTGTGGCATGTACTGTTAGGGGGACTGAAATATGGTGCAAGACAGCTCTGCAGGCATATACAGTACAGGGGGTTGGGAGTGGGGGTGTGAGATACCCAGTGGGGCACCTGCATAGGTGTTATGGGCATTAGTAGAGGGCACATGGCTTGGGAGTAGTCCACTTGTAGGGCTACATAACCCCCGGAAGGCATATGTACAGTTATGCCAGCTAAATGCTGGTGTAACTTATGTTGACAGTTCTCCTCCAGGGGTTCATGTAGAATCCCGACATTGGGGACTTTGTTACTGCCCTTCTAGAATAGGGCGCAACTGCTGCCGTAAACCCCCGAGCACCATGTTGCTGAGGGTTAAGGGCATAAGTGCTGGTGTAAGTCCACTTTGGCACAAGTGGCCTGCAGCATGTCGCAGGCCACTTTGTAGAATACCGTATGTCGCAACTCCTGGAGTAACTTACTACTTGTGTCATTCTTGGCGGTGCAAGTCAGGTTACGCCAGGCATAACCCTTCTAGAATCAGCCCCATTATGTTTAAGCCATGACTGTTCCACCACAGGCATCTGGATAAACACAGATAGCAAGCTGTCCTACTGCAATCATCAGATCACCATTTTTAATTTAGTGCCAGGCTGTGTAACAAATACACTGTGTCAGTGTCCCTGCATCTCAACTCAAGTTACATTTTAAAACCACATCTTGTCAAGTAAAAGTAACATGACCTGAGTCCAGCTTTTTCAACACTGTCATAGCTGCACACCTACAAATATGGAATACAGTGCATGATATGCTGCAGAAATTTTTTTGTGACGTACATGTCACCTAGTTTATGAATCATCAGTCAGATTTTTTTACACTCTTATAAAAAAAAAAGGAGCAGGTGAAATAAAATTGATATACTTACCAGTATGGATTGCAAATGGATATCCCATAGGTTCATGTAGACGGTACCTCTGCTGTACCATTGATACGGACCTTCAGTGAAGAAGAGTCATTTGTTATTAATCTGTAAAAAAAACAAAATAATTTGACCTTATGTGTTTGACCACTGCAGCTCAGAAAGCAACAGAAAACAAAACATACAGCTAAAGGAAGTTGAATGGCATGAAAAACATTAGTACACATACTCACTTAATAGTTTTAATAGTAAGAAGCCTTGTGCCTGTGGCTCATGGATGTGGTATCATAGGTATCATAGGTATCATAGGTAATTACAAGCTAGTGTGGACATGCGTCCATGATGCTTGCCAAGAAATTAATTAAGACAAAATTTAACTTTGTCCTCAATTGCTAGATCCAAATTTAACTTGAAAGAGTCCATATTAGGGCTATCCATGACTTCAGCCGGAAGGTGATTCCATGTTGGGACAGCCCTATGACTGAACGAGTTCTTTCTTCTCAGGGTATTCCATTTGCCCAGATGTAGTTGTTTGGAATGTCTTCTATTACTGATTCTATTGTCAGTAATAGCAATTCCCAGTCCATTACTAAGGGTGGGGTCACTTAATGCTCTATAGATTAGACACATATCTCCTCTCAGTCTTCTGTACTGGGAGTGTGTACATGTTTAGGAGTCTCAGCCTTTCCTTGTAGGGCCTATCTTTCATCCCTGAAATGGCTTTAGTGAATCTGCGCTGTACTCTCTCAATCCTTAGGATGTCCTCCCTATGGTATAGGGACCACACCTGGGCACAATATTCGAGATGTGGCCTAACCAAAGCAATGTATAAAGGGAGCAACACCTTGATCATGCAACTGACTACATGTCTAAAGATACATTTTAGGTTTTGATTAGCCTTATTGGTTTGGATTCTGCAGTGGGATCTTAATTTTAGATCAGGGCTGACAAATATCCCTAAATCTTTTTTCTTGATCAGTTACAAGTAAGGTATCATTCCCCAGTTTATATTTGAGGTGATTGTTGTGTATTCCCAAGTGCATAGTTTTACATTTAGAAGTGTTCAGGACAAGCTTATTATTACAGGACCAAGTTAGTATGTTATCTAGAACAAGTTGAAGGGCAGAACTGCCTATTGTGTTGTTTACCACGGTACCTATGTGACAGTCATTGGCAAATTTTAACATCCATATGTTGGAGTTATCAATGGTGAAAGTAGAGACATATATGTTAAAAAGGCAGGGATCCAAGACAGACCCCTGGGGGACCCCACTTGTGACAGGAGCCCATTTGGAATATTCTCCATTAATAATGAATCTCAGTTTTCTTCCCTCCAACCAGCTGGCAATCCAATTAATAATATTGATTTTTAGTTTAAATGCTCTCAAGGTGGCTAAGAGCTCTAAGTGAGGTAACTTGTCGAATGCTTTGGCAAAATCCAGGAACATAAGGTCCACATAATTACCCTGATCAAGTTCGCCCTGTGACTTTTTCGTAAAAAGTCAGTAGATTTGTTTGGCAGGATCTAGGTTTAGTGAACCCATGTTGAAAAGGGTCGGATATTTCATTTTGACAGAGGGAGTCCAGGATAAGGTCTTTAATAATATTTTCTAAGATCTTTCTAATTAAAGAAGTTAGGCTATTGGGCCTGTAGTTCTCAGGGTCGTTTTTGGACCTTTCTTGTTTCTCTCCTCTTCGACTCCCTCTGCCTTGGCATGGTCAAGACATGTAATGGAAATCATTGTCTCAATGGTGGTAGTGGGTGGTGGTGGTCATAGCTGAGGCACATGATGACATTCCCTCTCACATCTTCCTGCATCTCGTGGTGGTGGCAGTGGCTAACAGCAGTCTTATGGTGGTGGTAGTCCAGAGGCCAGGATATACTGTGCTCTGTGTTATAAATGTGACGTGACATATGGAATTTGAGTCACTATGAGTGGGACACTGATTTAACTTTATGAAAAAGAAACCATATCTTACAAGAAATGTGACAGCCTTTTAACCACTTAAGTTAAAACCTGCCAACATTAACCTCATCTTCATTCTTCATCATCCTCATAAAGAAAGCTACCCTCGCAGTCTTCTATGTCTGAATTCTGACCACTGGGAAATTATTTCTCCATTGTGTTATCATCTACATCAGTGGTAGGCTGTTTCATGCTACCACTGCCACCAGGATGGTCCCTTTCTACAACATCAGCAAAACCATGACTATGCTGAGGTATGAATATTGAGGTTGCAGTCTTAGCTGGTATGTGCCTCTCATTAATTTTTATGAATGTCAGAAAACTGACATTTGCAGGTGAGAAGTTTGTATGACTTTCCCAAGCTATTGCAGCTGCTGAGCTGAATACCCTCTCGACACTCACACTGGAGGCTGGGCATTTCAGGTAGAGTACTTCAGTGCCACAATGGTCAGCTCTGGCCATTCACTGACCTTTCCACTCCAGTATAAAAGGGGATCATCAGTGATTGACAGATGCCTGTTTTCAGACAAATATGACTCAACCATTCGCTGTGCTGCTCTAAGTTCAATGGTTGATGCATCATCTGCTTCTCCGGAATCACTTATGTCACAAATCCCCACTTGGGAAAAGCCTCCCAAAGTGGGTTAACACCAGCCGCTTTTGATGACAGACCACCTGGAACTGCAGTCCCCTTCCCCTTACAGGATATGCTGGATACTACTCCTCCAAGTTCACCTTCAGCCTGATTATGCTGCTCAGGTTTGCTGACCCTGGCACGTGACTTCTGTGCCCCATGAATCAAGTGCACTAGTTGCCCACAGACAGTTTTTACCTGTTCAGCCCTGCCCTCCAGTACTGAGGCAATTCCATGTTTGTATCATGGGTCCAGCATTGTTGCTATTGCAAAGTTGTCACTACGCTGAATGATCAAGATATGACGTTTCTGGTCAAATACTGTTAGCATGTATTTCAGCAACACATTGTTAGCACTGTCTCCAGCAACATCAAGGCCATGCTGTACATTCACCAATGTCTGCCTCAACACCCGCAGCAGTGGAATTGATTGGCTAATAGAAGCAGACTCACCATTCACTGCCTGTGTGGCATGTTCAAAAGGCCTCAAGATTGTTATTACAGAGTCCATGAGTCACCACTGTTCAGTCGTTATCGACATGGAGGCCCAGGAACTGTCATGGGTAGTGTGCATGACAAGATATTCTGAGATGGACTGTACTGTTCATACAACCTCTTTGCCATGTATAAAGTGGAGTTCCACCAGGTGACAACTTCCAGCTGCAAACAGTGCTGTGGGAGGATGTTTCAGATCTGCAACTGCCGAAGTTGGTCATAGGCCTTTACAGAGCATGAAAAGTGAGAACAGATATGGCGTGCAACTGTCAGCATTTCCTTTACATTAGGGTGCTGCAGAAACTCCTGCACCACAAGATTTAAACAGTGGGCCATGCATGGAACCTGAAAAAAGCCACCATTCGTGATGCATTTCACCACATTCGACCCATTGTCACTTGCTATGAACCCAGCTCTCAGAGACAGGGGGTTCAGCCACTTGTCAATTTCAGTCAGTACCAGGTCCAACATGTTTTCACCAGTGTGTGAACAGGTCACATTGTGCATAGCGATTGTTCCATGCTGTCAAATTCCTGGAAGATTGCTACCACGATACTCCACCTTACTGCACTGATTATTCACACTACCAACAGCACAAACAACCCCTGGCACCTGCTCCCAGTGTGCAGTTATACACAAATATGAACTCCCTGCTGTTTTTCCACTTGTCCACATATACATACTTAAATGCATGAATGGAGAGGAGGAATGTTGAAGGGCATGTGTTACTGAGTCGGACACAGTACGGTACAACTTGGGGACAGCACAGGTTGAAAAGTATGTCCTGGATGTGACTTTCCATTTTGGACAGGCACTTGCAGCAAACCGCCAGAACCCAGAATTCTCCACAAAGAAGAAGGGCAAAAGATCAATTGCCAGCATTTCAGCTACAGCAGCATTAAGTTCACGTGACACTGTATGATTGGATGGGTACTTCAGCTTATGAGCAAAAACACTCTGTAACATGGGCTGACTTAATCATTTTACATGGGATATGATGACAAACGGTTCTGCTCTGTGGATTGCAGGGGGTGGAGTGTGGACGTGTGATGAAGATGGTTGCACAGGTGATGACAAACCTAGAAATGCAGTTATTTCCCCAGATTTACCAACCGGAGTTGATGTACCACTTGCACTAGACATACTGCATTTACCACCACCACTGGACAAGATTTCAAAATCTTTCTGCTCCTCCACCTCATCATGCCTGTAGAAATCCTGTGCTCTTATTTCATCGCTACTGCACACATTTAATTTTCTACTTGATGTTACAGTCATGGAAGGGGTTAACATGCTCGTTATGGTTGATGATGACGGTGAATGCCCCACTGTGGTACAGGTATTAGCTGCCATCTTGTGTTGGGTGCACAGTGTCATGTGCCTGTTCTTAAGATGTGTATGCTGTCTCCCTGTGCCCAGATGGCTCCCCTTTTTACCTCGACTCACACACACCTAGCAAACCTGGCAGACTGCAACTGACTCATCATTTGCATCTTGCACAAAAAAATCCCAAACAAGGGATTGTGATGCTGTAGTTTTAACATGTCCCTGATGCTGCTTATTGGACTCCACCATGACTACCTAACATTATTACTGGGTCATCCTCATCAACAGAAACTGGTAAATCACAACGTTTTATGGGGGGTAATGCAAACAGACCCAGACACAGCCACCTTGAATTTCTTTTTCTCCGGTTCCCAACAGGGGTCACTGACATCATCATCATCATCATCATATTCATCAACATCATCCACATCTTCTGCTTGGATGCTGGCATGTGGACTACATCATCATCATCAGCACCACCATCACCCAAAATTTTTTCAACGCACTCTGAATCACTGCATGGTAAATGCGTGACCTGAACCACAGCGGAAGAAATGTTACATTGTGCGCTATCGTTGGCATGATGATCAGAATCCTCATGTTCAGTTACTGGGATGTTACTGGGGAGTATGATATCATCTACACTGTCACTCACTGGCACTGCTTCAGGCTCCACTATATTTTCGGACACAGTAAACTGGCTAGAAGTGGAACTTGAGGCAGCAATACTCATACCACCACCAGCAACTGCACTACCACCACCAGCTGGGACAAGATAATCTCCTCCAACTATGAGTGCAGCTACTGATTGTGCTGTAAAAAACATTGAAGGAGAAATACCTTTGCTCACATCAGCAATGCACTTCTGCGACTGCGTACTACCACGCCCACAGACAATCTTACCACTGGTAGCAGTGCCATGGAGAGAACCAGCTTTGCTTGCATGTCTCTTTGCGGGCATTTTGGGGGATCAACAAGAATATTCTAAACAAATTTAGATTTTGGAACGTTCACTCTGGGTGGAGGCTGGGGGCGGTGAAGCTGGATGTAAAGCTAAAAAAAACAACTGTGGCTTCAATAAGAGATACAGACGCAAACTCACAACAAGTTGAACAACACCTTAACTAACCAGTGGTGCTCTCAAGTCACAAACAATCCATTCTGGAAAAGAATACCTTTTGCCGGTGGGGGGCACTGACTGCAGATTACAGCAGTGCAAAACCAAGAAAAGATACCACAATGGCAGTACAAAATCATGCAGGTGCAGTGGATAGCAGGTTCACATTGCAGCATCTGCAGTTACACTGTGGCAAAATAAAAGGTGTATTATTTTATATCATGCACCACACACACACACACACACACACACACAATTTGTCTAAAAGTAATGTGTAGCAAATTGAAAACTTCAGTAATACAACGTATTTTAAACAAACTGAAATTATGCACTGCTGCATCAGGTCCACAACACACACAATCAGCAAAAAAATGTCAACAATTACTGAAAATATTACTGTATGTACATTAACACAATTAGTTATACAAGACAAATATAACCAAAAAACAAAGAACTTCCTATTTCTCCAATTTAAGTCTATGTACACCACAGGCACACCCCTCCCCCCAAAGCACACTTCCACTGTTTCTCAGTACACAGACTGAATGTTGTACATTAACTTTCAAAATCCACACACAAACAATAAATGCTCGATGATATGAGCACAGGAGGGATTCCTACAATTGATGAACTAAAGTTTCAGCAACAAATATGACTCAAAAAGGCATGACAGCTTTTAGAAGGGTTGAATCACAGAGAGCTCTCACAGCAGACTGTCTCCAACAGCTTCCTACACACACACTACCCCAAACTGAGGCTGTGCAGAACAATCTAGAGCCCATATGACCTGAATCTCATGAACCACTGCAAAATTCACCTTTGGAGCTTAAAACAAGCTGAAGTGAGGCAAAGTACATTCTTTTCAATGTACTTCACCTGAAAATTTGTGGAGTAGTGTTTTGGGGAAGGCGGAGTAATGCAAAGTCATTGTTTTCAATGGACTTTGCGTTACCTCTTATGACATGAAGTACTTCGCTTTGCACTGCGGAGCACTTCGCTAATCTGCCTTCACTCCATGAATCGCCACTTCACCCACCACTAATCATAGTTTGAAAGGTCATGAGAAACTCTTTTAAATGAGGTATCGGACTCCTCTGCAGCTGACAGAAGGCAAGGGATATCAATACTTAAAACTGCACAGTATTGATACAATCTTGCCACCATTTTTAGAACCTTCTGATGTAACTGATGATCAGGCTATGCTTGATTACAATGTGGTTAGCCACAGTTTGGCTGCTGGTGACATCACAGTGTTCTAAATATGGTGGTAATGTAGTATTAATATGGGGCAGACTTAATCAATAATATCTCTGGACTTTTGCCAACAACAGGTAAAGCCATTACCTCATTAAAAAGAGCTTTTGTGGTCTTTCAGATTATGACAGACATTATTCATGAATGTTCCCCTTTAAGCTTCGCTGCTGTAATCTCTGGATTAGGGGCACTATAGTAAAGCAAACTCAATGGACCTGAAGTCATTAATCTGCTGGCAATTTCATTTGTTTGTATGCCCTACCCCAGTCACTGGCTTGCCAGACATACATGACTTATGGGACAGCCATGGGCAACAAAAATAAATCTCCGTAGTAGAAGTTCTGCACATGTGTGACCTTCTCTGGCACCTGAAATACAACCAAAGTGAATGATTTCTCTTATATGCTCCCTCTGAATGGTCAGTCTATCCCTATAAGGCACTATCTCATTCCACCAGAGAGCACTAAACAATTCTAGACATGTCCTTTCAGCTTATTTATGAGGCTGTAGTACAGGGTGCTCAAAACAAATTCAAACTTTATGTCTCATTTCTCCCCATTCCTCATCTCTTTCTGACAGTCCCTAAGAAGATTCCTGGGGAGGACCAAACCCACTCTATATGCCTTAATTTTCCAGGACACTCTCAGCTATTACATCCCAGGTTCTGGATATCAGTGGCTGATTATACTTCTCTCAATTTCCTCATGCTTTCCTGGGGTTCATCCCACTGTCTAAGCCTCTGAGGGCTACTGATGATAATGGCCTCTGCCACTGCAGCACCCCCTCTCTGAAGTTCAGATTCCAACTCACTAAAAATGGCATGGCCAGCAAGCAGAGACCATCATAGCAGACAGGAAGCCTTCACTTTTCTGGACAGGTGACAACCCTCCCACACATAACTCTACCTTACCTTACCTTATACTATGGCTGAGTTTTTCTAACATTTTTGGGAGGGGCACCTCTGTAATCTCTGTTTAAACCCTATAAGCACAGGATAACAGAGACACCACAAAAGCAACCTTTTCAATTACTCCAAATGGATGTACATTGTTATATATTTCTGTATTTGTATTTCTTTTATTCTCTGTAACTAGGCTGATTAATATGGTATCGGGATCCTCATCCTCTTCAGAGGATGTACTCTTCTGTTTTATCATTTCTTCAAGTCATAATCCCCCTTTGTGACATCACCATTATTTCCACAGCAACAACCTGTGATGAATAGAGAGATGAATGCAGGTGTAATAGTAGTGTGTTATATATTACGTAGTGAAAATCACGAAAGATGGATGTTCTAAGGAGAGATAATAGCACTGGTGTGGTACCGCATATGTGGGATGCCTGAACCATGTGTTGTTAAATTGTCAATACCATCAATATCACATTGGGATGATGCACACTACTGTATGTAGTTTAAGTCTGCAGGTGTGTGCTGCCTAACTGTGCTAGGAGCATAGCGTAGAGGTTGAAGTTATGAGCTGTGGATGGACTTGCTACATTCAGCAGCCTTGAGTTTGATTGTGACAATTTCATTGTTTTATTTTTTGCCATTGCGCCCACCTTCATGCCTGACATTGCACCCCCTGAGAGTTGTACCCCCAGAGTTGGAATAATAAATTTGCTCCCCGACTTTTCCCACACTGAGCTGCATCCTCCACAGAATTTGAATAGTAACTCTGCCCCCCGCTTTCTCCCCTCTGAGTTGCATCCCCCTGGAGTTGGGATAATAAATCTGCCCCCCAGCTCCCCACCGAGTTGCATCCCCCATCCTTGTTTTTGCTATTTAAACTGCTGTTTGTAGTGCTCTGAGTCCAGTAATGTGTGATGTTTTGTGGTTCAAATGGTTTTCCTTGTAACTGTATTTTAACAGCACGGTATCACTCTGTTGTGTTTTTGCTGCTCTGTTCCTTATTTAGCTGACTTGATGTGGAACCCTCCATTTCTCTTTAAAGCAAAGGTCTTGGATTCTGAGGGATGGTTTGTTATATTGAAAGGATTATTATATACAGTAATTCTCCCATTATGTTGACAAATGTGTATCCCCCGCCCCAGGACAAATTATCAGGCTAGTCAGTTATATTTTTAATAAATTGATGAGGCTTTTTCAGGGGCAGCTTTTCTGATTTGAATGTAATTTTCCCTTAAATACAGTATTGTATTTAACAACTCATAATTATTCCAGGATTACTACTGCACAAAGGTTTTTTTAAGACTACAGTGGACAGTTAGAGAATAATTGACATAAGGTGCCCTCTGTTTCCCGCTGTCTGGGAATAATCACATTATTTTCCATTCCACCAACACTATGTTAGATTAGACTATTTTTTAATGGTGGTGGAACATATTTCCACTATAGAAGGCAAGTTGTATGGAAAATTTGAGGTGACTGAGAGAGAGAGAGAGAGAGTGAGCGAGACAGAGAGAGAGAGAGAACAATGTAAATCGGGTCTCTCTGGGGATACTGTGGAATACTTTAAAAATGTTATCAAGATGGGAGATTATTGCCTATGCAAGCCATAAAATATTGACATTGGGAGATGTGGAAGATACTGTACATTTGACCGATACACTTCAGCATTATTTGCAAAATTGCCTTGATCTGTGGGCATTTAAAACCATGAAAACATCAGATCTAGCCTTTATCCTCCTTGTCTGGTCTATTTCTGTTACAAATTGAGACTGATTTTATTTATTTGTTTATTATAAAGTGACTATGGCAATTTGGGCCAAAAGATGAGACACCATACTTCCCTCACCCCAGGACATTGACCCGGCTGGTTTTATTTGGGAATATCAGTCTCAGAATGATTACATGATTCTGAAAATGGGCTTAGCCTAGTGATATTATTCTGTTTAAATATAAAACTCAAATTCAGACTAATAAAAGGCATAGGCTGCATTTAGTTATTTTTTATTAACCAGGAAAGTGCACTGGACAATCAAGTGCCTATTTTCAGGCACAGCATGGGAGGTTATCACAAAGACAACATTAGACAAACAAAAGCAAGTACGTAGTACATAACCTTAGACAAGTGTAATGCCCCAAAGTTGGGGGCACCACAGTAAAGAAATTAAGCTTAGGGGTAACAGGTGCACAGGGTGCCTGCTGTAGGTGTGGGCAGCAGGGTACAGTGCAAGAGGCCCCTCTTAAGTAAAGTTTCCCCTCCTGGTAATGGGAAAAACACTGTAAAACAATAAAGAAAAGCGCCCTGTGCACTTAAAACATTGTGAAAAATAGATTCATTTGCAGCTCTGGTAACAATGGCCTGGATGGAATGTTGTGCTGAGCTGCTCCTGCACAGCATTCCACTCCAGCCATTCTAGAACCCTGGGATTCAAGTTTGAAGTTAAACTGTTCTTTTATTCAGTATTTTCTGGGCTGCTGTTGGGGAAAGAGGACACAGAAAGTCAGAGGGACAAGGACAGGGCTTACCTGGGGGTTGAAGCCGTCCCTGAGGACTTAGCTGTGTGCCTGCTCTGCCTCCACTGCCTGAAGACTCCTCCTGCTGCAGTGTAACGCGGTCGGTGGTGCCATCAGGGCACCATGAAGAAGAAAATGTACTCCCTGCTACCTGAATCATCCCTCCCACTGCCAGAATACCTCCCGCCTCCTGTTCGCCTCCTCGATCCTGTGGTGGTGTGGTGAGTCGGTGGCAGCATGCTGATACATACTGTCCACCCTATAAGAGAGACAGTTTTAGTTTATTTTAACAAAGTGAAGTGGGCACCAGGCCCAAGGTAATAAAGAGGGGGCCCTGCCATAGGCTTTAAAAGGGCTACCAGGCCCGGGAATTTAGAGAGGGCTACCAGGCCCAGCCGAATAAGAGGGCACCAGGCCCACAGTAAAGCAGGGCACCAGGCCCAAAGAAAAGCAGGGCACCAAGCCCACAGTGATTAGGGGCAGCCAGGCCCAGTAAAGTAGAGGGCACCAGGCTCGTAGTAGTAAAGGGCTCCAGGCCCAGTCCAGTAAACGGCAGCCAGGCCCAGTAAAGTAAAGGGCACCAGGCCCAGCAAAGGTAGAGCATCCCAACCAATAGGGAAGAGGGCAGCAGGCATACGGGCAATTAGTGTAACCAGGTTAAATAGTGGGGTAATTACCTTAGAGTACTCAGGGGTAGCCAGATCCTAAAGAAGACAGACCCCAGAGGAAAAAGGTCCAACTGAGGGGTGCTTAAGCACACAACCTATAACAAAGTGATTACCAGCAATTGTACTGTTTCTTCGAACTGTTTATTCTTCTAGCATTTCAACTGTTGTGTTATTGCATGAAGCACCAAGACTGTTGTACAATATTAGGATTGTGGTTATTTGCCCCTGATAGTGAACAATTGCCCCTACCAGTGAACAATTTCTCTGGATTGTCGCAATTTGCCCCTGCTCCAGGCAAGTTGCCCCTGACAGTGAACAATTGCCCCGGATGGTTGCAATTTGCCCCTGCTCCTGGCAAGCTGCCCCTGCCAGTGAACAATTGCCCTGGATTGTTGCAATTTGCCCCTGCTCCAGGCAATTTGCTCCTGACAGTGAACAATTGCCCCAAAACTTAACAATTGCCCTGGAAGTGAACAATTACCCTGGATTGTTGCAATTTGCCCCTGCTTCAGGCAAGTTGCCCCTGCCAGTGAACAATTGCCCCAGATTATTGCAATTTGCCTCTGCTCTAGGCAAATTGCCCCTGAAAGTGAATATTTCGGTATAACATGCTAACAGAAGTACCATTGTGCAGCATCAGGTCATGATTCAATCTTTAGCCTCCATCAGCTCTTCACCATAGCAATCTTCAGCCAGCAGAAGACTTCAGCAACTTCTTGCCCTTTCATCTGCCTTAGCCGAAGTCAATGTCCTTTGAGTGATCGCAGCCGCAGTTCCTGATCAGCTTGGAAGAAAGACGACTGGAAAGTGCCTTGTCCATCCCTCCCAGACGCCTGCCGGTAGACGAATTCATCATAGCCAAGTGTGTTTGTGGCTGCCATTTTCTTGTTTTATTCTTCATCTTTGTGGAATCCTGCCTTTTACTCCTTCTTGCTTGTGTCGTCCTGCATTGCCAGTGCAATCCTCAGGATAGCAGCTCGAGTTTGGTGGACATTCAAGCAGATCTGTCACCAAAAGCAGCTCAGCAGTTCTTCTTCTTCATCCTTGGTAGTCCTCCTAGTGGATTCTTCATCAAGTCCGGTGTTCGATTGGCAGCCCTGGTCAAGGGTAGGTGCCAGAAAAACCCACAGCAGTTCTTCTTCATCCTTGGCTACCCTGGTCGAGGGTTGGTGCCGAGGGAAAAGCAGCAGATTTCTTCTACTGTGGCAATCCTGCAGGTGGATTCCTTGCCACATTTTGGTTCTTCATTCTTGGCAGCCTAGTTAAAGAGTTTTTGTGCCAAGAAATGAGCATTTCCCCAGTTAGTCTGTTCTCGCTGTTGTGTCCCGGCAACCCTGGAGAGTGGGTTGGCCGATGCCTATGGTCTGTTTTCCAATCTCTCCATTCCCTGTTTGCAACCCCTCATAGTTCTCCTGGTAAGATTGGTGCTAAACAAGAGTTTCCCCTTTCTCTTACCCCAATTCTTCAATTGTACACGAAGACGATGGACATTTTCATCTTATGGACTATTGAGACTGTGAGACCATTTGTTGGTTGTATATTGTATGCTTAGCACATGGTATGATAAAGTGATAGTATAATAAAGTGATAAAGTGATAAGGTATACTCTGGATGCATAGATCTCTAGGTAGGAAATTGTAAGAGTGATAGATAGGACTACTGTAGAGTGGCCTTAGGCCGAAGTACCTATAGAAGAGAAAAACAGAGTTTAGATATAGTTGTATGTTAGTTGTTTCCCACAATGCTGTCCATAATCCCTGTTGTGTTTGCTGTTGGTATTTTCTTGTATGACCATGTCCTCCTTCCCCTCCTGTCTAATAAATGTCTTTGCATCTTCTGACCTCTGTGTATGACTCCTGCCTCTCTTTGTCGGGTGATTCCATCAACCCGACCCCATTCGAACCTTAAGCAGCCCCTCGCCATCCCACCTGCTGAGGGTGTCGCTGGTGCTGCTGGTAGTGAGACAGTTCCCTTCACCACACAGAATGAATAAACCTCAGGTCCATCAGTAGAGTGCGGACTACCAGTTCAGCAACCATCACAAAAAATTTGGCATAGTCGGAAGGATATAGAAAATGTTCAGAGGAGTCCAAAGCTGGAGAAGACACAGAACAAGATGTCGCTGGGAATGGAAGGCAGTAGTGGACTTTGTGGAGGAGTTGGAGAAGGTCCAAGTCAGGTGCCCTGGTCACCTTTATCCATGCCGTATTACGTAGGAGCACCCTGGCTTCCGCTGTATACTGGAGAGCAGGATAGTGAAGACTCCAGTGGGTTGGAAGAGTTTTGCTCCAGGGTGCAGTCCATATTCTGGCTGTATCAGATTCTGGGAGACCAAAATATAGAGATATTGATTGGGCAGCTGAGAGGAGTTGCCCATTGTGAGGTCCAGTCCTGGCCAGAAAGGGAGAGAGCCACGACTGACCAGATCTTTCATCGCTTGCAGTACACATTTGATATGCAAACTATCTCTGACCTGAAGTTGCAGTTCTCATCAAGCATTCAATGGCCCCAAGAAACACCATGGGAGTATGCCTTAAGTCTGCAGGAGGCACTGAGAGCCATTGAGAAGATTGGCCCAAGGGAGGTCTAGGACCCTGATCGAACCTTAATGGAGAAGTTCACAGAGGGAGATAATAGTGAGTCCCTAAAAAGAGAGCTCCATTTGCAACATTGGCAAGATCCCAATGCTCAATTCCAGGATTTTAAAGGAAAGGCTATAAGGATGTGGGGATCCAGAATGACGGTAGAGGAAGTTGCAGCCTGCCAACAGAAGATGATGCCCCAAAGTGCAGCGTAGCCGGAATACCCCATTGAATGCATGGTATGGGAGGATTCGCGGCAGCTGGAGGCATGTTCAGATTGGCTACTTCACCCAAGGTCCAAGTATGAGGGACCGCCATTGGGAGTTATCAGCACCATTTCCTGGACTCCAACAAGGCCCACACACAGTGGTCTCGGCCCCAAGAGCTTCACCAAAAAGTGAAATGGAACCCAAACCAGGAATAGACAGAGCAGATCATGGCTCTTACCTGTAAAGTGACTGAAGTCTGTCAAGAGGTGCAGGACTTTAAAGACAGCTGGAAGTGAGGGCTCTTTACAAGACAACTGAAAAGAGAAGGAAGATGCCCAATGGATATGTTTGATTGCCAGAGGAGACCCATCTGCAGAAGACGTGATGTTGATGGACACGAGCAACAGCGAGGCCTTAGGAAAACTGACAGACCAGAGACTGAAAGGGCAAGGTGCCAGCTATATGAAGACACCCAGAAAGAAATCAAAAGAATCAATCACAGCAATGCAGCAGTAAGAGTCAACTTGAGAAGCCAACCAGAACAGCAAGCTGAGGAAGATTTACACAATAGAATGGAACTGGTGCAAGAATGCAAATTCCTCAGGGAAACTCTCCAGTGGCTAGAAAAGGAGGCCAAAGAACAAACCACATGGCTTCTCCAGAATGATAGAGAGAGAAAAGAGCTCCACAAAGAAATTGAAAAGCTCCAGTGTATAGTTGAGAATTGGCAGAGAAAACAAATCCAACCATGTAACGTATCACCTGAAGCCGAGTACCTCCACTCCAGCAGAATGACGCCCAGAGAAAGTCAGATTGCCTTGCCCCTGGAGTACAGTCCATGAGTAAAATGGTTGTCAGCCAAACAGAACCTGAGATGATGACTGAACCAGAAGAATGCCCTTACCCTTGGAAACCAAAGAAGGTGAAAGGTATTAAACCACAAAGCTTTTCATTGTCTGTGGGAGAACATGTCATGGTGAAGAAAACCAATCAAGGGAACAATCCCCTTGTGGAATGGGAACCTAAGCCTTATGTTGTTGTAGCAATTCCGTATCCTGACTTCAAAGTGTACAAGATCCGGACGGAAAATAGGAAGGGAGTTGAAAAGTTGGTACATCAAAGCCAACTCAAACCTTGCATACTTCAGGGAACTGTGGAAGAAAATACTGACTCAGTGCCAAAAGAGAGGCAGGAGCGTACCATGGATGGACCCACTGACAAAGGGTCCTCAATGCAATGGTGTGCTGATCCCTGGGTTCATGCCTCCCAAATGAACCGATCCTACTATCCAGTTGCTGAGCCTACAGTAAATCATAGGTCTGTAGATTTCCAGGAGGTATACTGTGTTTCTGATGATAACATAGTTCCTCAGATCCATCGGTCACAGAGGTCCAATTTTGGTGTCCCCCAAAAAGATGCATATTGGAAGCTCCTCAAATGGTAACTTCCTTTGCTGGATAGTTCTGTTCAAAGTGATTCCCCATGACACAGTCACTTAGTTAAGTAAATAAGAATGTTTTCTGAACCTTATAGAAGCTTAAGAATGTTTTATTTAAAGTATATAGAGGTTTAAGTGGAATGCTAGAGTGGTAAGAGATATTATGAACATCTATAGTAGCAATATTTAAGTAATGTTTAAGAAGTGTTATCTAAAATGGGGAATACATGAGGACATCAATTTTTAAGCGGGCCTGAATCTGTAATGCCCCAAAGTTGGGAAACCACAGTAAAGAAATTAAGCTTCGGGATTACAGGTGCACAGGGTGCCTGCTGTAGGTGTGGGCAGCAGGGTACAGTGCAAGGGGCCCCTCTTAAGTAAAGTTTTCCCTCCTGGTAATGGGAAAAATACTGTAAAATAATAAAGAAAAGTGCCCTGTGCACATAAAACATTGTGAAAAATAGATTCATTTGTAGCTCTGGTAACAATGGCCTGGATGGAATGTTGTGCTGAGCTGCTCCTGCACAGCATTCCACTCCAGCCAATCTAGAACCCTGGGGTTCAAGTTTGAAGTTAAACTGTTCTTTTATTCAGTATTTTCTGGGCAGCTGTTGGGGAAAGAGGACACAGAAAGTCAGAGGGACAAGGACAGGGCTTACCTGGGGGTTGAAGCCGTCCCTGAGGACTTAGCTGTGTGCCTGCTCTGCCTCCACTGCCTGAAGACTCCTCCTGCTGCAGTGTAACGCGGTCGGTGGTGCCATCAGGGCACCATGAAGAAGAAAATGTACTCCCTGCTGCCTGAATCATCCCTCCCACTGCCAGAATACCTCCCACCTCCTGTTCGCCTCCTCAATCCTGTGGTGGTGTGGTGGGTCAGCGGCAGCACGCTGATACATACTGTCCGCCCTATAAGAGAGAGACTGTTTTATTTTATTTTAACAAAATGAAGTGGGCACCAGGCCCAAGGTAATAAAAAGGGGCCTGCCACAGGTTTTGAAAGGACTACCAGGCCCAGGAAATTAGAGAGGGCTACCAGACCCAGCCGAATAAGAGGGCACCAGGCCCACAGTAAAGCAGGGCACCAGGCCCAAAGTAAAGCAGGGCACCAAGCCCACAGTGATTAGGGGCAGCCAGGCCCAGTAAAGTAGAGGGCACCAGGCTCGTAGTAGTAAAGGGCTCCAGACCCAGTCCAGTAAACGGTAGCCAGGCCCAGTAAAGTAAAGGGCACCAGACCCAGTAAAGGTAAGGCATCCCAACCCTTAGGGAAGAAGGCAGCAGGCATACTGGCAATTAGTGTAACCAGGTTAAATAGTGGGGTAATTACCTTAGAGTGCCCAGGGGTAGCCAGATCCTAAAGAAGACAGACATCAGAGGAAGAGGGTCAAACTGAGGGGTGCTTAAGCACACAACCTGTCACAAAGTGATTACCAGGTTTTGTACTGTTTCTTCAAACTGTTTATTCTTCCAGCAGCTCAACTGTTGTGTTGTTGCATGAAGCACTGAGACTATGTTGTACAATATTAGGATTGTGGTTATTTGCCCCGATAGTGAACAATTGCCCCAACAGTGAACAATTGCCCCAGATTTTTGCAATTTGCCCCTGCTCCAGACAAGTTGCCCCTGCCAGTGAACAATTGCCCGGGAAGTGAACAATTGCCCTGGATTGTCACAATTTTCCCCTGCTCCAGGCAAGTTGCTCCTGCCAGTGAACAATTGCCCTGGATCATTGCAATTTGCCCCTGCTCCAGGCAATTTGCCCCTGACAGTGAACAATTGCCCCAAAAGTGAACAATTGCCCCAGAAGTGAACAATTACCCTGGATTGTTGCAATTTGCCCCTGCTCCAGGCAAATTGCCCATGAAAGTGAATATTTTGGTATAACGTGCTAACAGAAGTACCTTTGTGCAGCATCAGGTCCTGATTCAATCTTTAGCCTCCATCGACTCTTCACCATAGCAATCTTCAGCCAGCAAAAGACTTCAGCAACTTCTTGCCCTTTCATCCACCGTAGCTGAAGTCGACATCCTTTGAGTGATCACGGCCGCTGGTTCCTGATCAGCATGGAAGAAAGACGACTGGAAAGTGCCTCGTCCATCCCTCCCAGTCACCTGCCAGTAGATGAGTCCATCATAGCCAAGTGTGTTTGTGGCTGCCGTTTTCTTGTTTTATTCTTCATCTTTGTGGAATCCTGATCTTCACCTTTTACTCCTTCTTGCTTGTGTTGTCCTGTATCACCAGTGCAATCCTCAGGGTAGCAGCTCGAGTTTGGTGGTCCTTCAAGCAGATCTGTCACCAAAAGCAGCTCAGCAGTTCTTCTTCTTCATCCTTAGTAGTCCTCATAGTGGATTCTTCATCAAGTCCGGTGTTCATTTGGCAGCCCTGGTCAAGGGTAGGTGCCAGAAAACCCACAGTAGTTCTTCTTCATCCTTGGCTTCCCTGGCCGAGGGTTGGTGCTGAGGGAAAGCAGCAGATTTGTTCTCCTGTGGCAATCCTGCAGGTGGATTTCTTTCCACATTTTGGTTCTTCATCCTTGGCAACCTAGTTCAAGGGTTTTTGCACCAAGAAAAGAGCATTTCCCCAGTTAGTCTGTTCACGCTCTTGTGTTCTGGCAACCCTGGAGAGTGGGTTGGCCGATGCCTATGTCTGTGTACCAATCTCTCCATTCCCTGTTTGCAACCGCTCATAGGTCTCCTGGTGAGCTTGGCACCAAGCAAGAGTTTCACCTTTCTCTTGACCCCTATTCTTCAGTTGTACATGAAGACGATGGACATTTTCGTCTTATGGACTATTGAGACTGTGAGACCATTTTTTTGGTTGTATGTTGTATGCTTAGCACATGGTATGATAAAGTGATAGTATGATAAAGTGATAAGGTATACTCTGGATGCATAGATCTCAAGGTGGGAAATTGAAAGAGTGATAGATAAGAATACTGTAGAGTGGCCTTAGGCCGAAGTACCTATAGAAGAGAATAACAGAGTTTAGATATAGTTGTATGTTTGTTGTTACCCACAATGCTGTCCATAATCCCTGTTGTGTTTGCTGTTGGTATTTTCTTGTACGACCATGTCCTCCTTCCCCTCCTGTCTAATAAATGTTTTGCTTCATCCAACCTCTGTGTACGACTCCTGCCTCTCCTTGTCATGTGATTCCATCAACCCAACCCCATTCGATCCTTAAGCAGCCCCTCGCCATCCCACCTGCTGAGGGTGTCACTGGCACTGCTGGTAGTGAGACAGTTCCCTTCACTACACCAAATGAAGTAACCTCAGGTCCATCAGTAGAGTGCAGATTACCAGTTCAGCAACCATTACACAAGTGTCACAGGTAAAGTCAAAATATACCAACATGGATAATGTTCTTGAAGAATGAAATGCAAACATCAGTTTATAAAGCAAATGTATTTGAAGCAAGTGTAAGTAGAAGTACACCAAAACTAATAATGTTCTAGAGGAATGAAAAATAAAGCAAACAATCGGCTATAAAACTAACATCAGGGAAAGAATGTAGTGAGTAGGGGGAAGCAAACATGGTTATATAAAGCAATAACATCATGTTTAGAGATACTAGGTCATCTATTGTCATGGAAAATATCTTCATACAGGAGAATACAAATACTTGAAAAGGTAATTGTAATAGCCATTCTAAAATGTCTGCATTGTATGGTACTGGCAAAACTTAGCTGCAATGGCATTCCATAACTGAGGGGCAACATTTTTGGTAGCATATGTGCAACAACATGGTATCCCTGCAGTGCTGGTACTTGCATACAGAGAAGGCATTTAAGAAGTTGTTCTGGTCATTTTTATGTTGCTTGCACGCATGTGCAAGAAACATAGTGCCATCATCGGAGATTTCGGAGGTGTGTCACCTCCTCCTCCAATTCAGTCAGTGAGCTGGCAGGCCCGGCCCCTGTAAGCCAATGCATTTTGGAGCTGTCTATGACACGCTCCAAAATGCAGTGGCATACAGTTGAAAGGGAGCTATGCTTCCAGTGAGCACCGATTAGCGTAGCTCCCCCCTGCATAGGCGTCGCGGCCCATACATCCTGTGTAGCCCGACGTGGTGCCCAATCCCACCAGCTGAGCTGCTGTCATCCCCGTAGCTGGTGCCATGCTGGGAGCCCACCCAGCATGGCAATCACTATACCCGGCCGACGAGATGCCCAATCCCCGTCGGCTGAGCGGCCCCCGTGGCTGGTGCCACGCTGGGACCACCCCAGCATGGCAATCACTTATTTGGCGGCAGGGTGCCCAATCCGTCGGCTGAGCGGCCCCCGTCCTTGTGCCACGCTGGAGCCCACCCCAGCATGGCAAATGGTTCCTAAAGTCTTTTTGTTTTAATCCTGTAAAACAAAAACGGTCCTAGAGCATCCTCCCCACCCTCCATAACCCGCCACCCACTGTACCCAGCCTCCCCATCCCCTACCCCATACTTACCTCCGGACTCCGAGCGATGATCTTTGGTGGACCGGGAACACGTCTGCACTCTTTAAAGCCGACCGCGAACTGAGGAAATGCCGGTAAGCTGTATAATGGGCTAGATAGGAGGGGTTCAACTTTATTGCATATCTCAGGTGTTTTTGGGAATTTTTGCACCAAATTTTCAACATGGGGTTTTTAGGACCCCTTCTCATGAATGATGTCACTGTTATGGCGTTATTCAGGCTCGAAGGGTGATTTTGCGCAGTGACTGCGCGGTGACTGCAAATCACCCTTCAGGCTGAATACTGCCATGACAGTATTTCATGAGAAGGGGTCCCAAACCATGTTGAAAGTTTGGTGCAAAAATCAAAAATGACTGTTTTACTAACATGCGTGTGCGGGTCCTACGCAGGCCTCGAAGTTCCTGAATTTCAATATTTTCACTCCAGATTTTCAACATTGCCATTTTACACACCTCCTCATGAGCAGTACAGCTGTCATTTTCATATCTCACCCAAATGTGTTTCCGCCCTTGTAGCGCAGAATGGCCGAGTGGGTGTCTTGAAATCAATGTATGGGACAAATTAAGAAAATCACAGTGACACTGTTCATGAGCAGAGGTCTTAAAATGGCTATGTTGAAAATTTGGTGAAAAAATTCCTAAAAATGACTGTTTTACGAGAGTGCGCCGCTGCAGTTCCTACACAGGCTCGTAAGTTCACAATTTTTCAATATTTTCACTCCAGATTTTCAACATTGCCATTTTATCACACCTCCTCATGAGCAGTACAGCTGTCATTTTTCTCAGCCTGCTCAAAACATGTTTCCACCGATGTAGCGCACAATGGCACAGTCGGTGTGCGAACTCAGTGTATGGGACACATTAACAAAATCACAGTGTCACTGTTCATGAGCAGAGATCTTAAAATGGCAATGTTGAAAATTTGGTGAAAGAATTCCTAAAAATGACTGTTTTATGAGTGTGCATTGCACAGTTCCCACGCACGCTCATAGGTTTGCGAATTTTCAATATTTCCACTCCAGGTTTTCAACATTGCCATTTTACCACACCTCCTTATGAGCAGTACAGCTGTCATTTTTCACATCCTGCCCAAAACGTGTTTCTGCCCATGTAGCGCACAATGGCGCAATCAGTGTGCAAACTCAATGTATGGGACACATTAACAAAATCACACTGACACTGTTCATGACCAGAGGTCTTAAAATGGCTATGTTGAACATTTCGTGACAAATTTCCTAACAATGACTGTTTTACGAGCGTGCGTTGCACAGTTCCTACGCACGCTCGTAAGTTCTCAAATTTTCAATATTTGCACTCCAATGACTTCCAAATACCTAAACAGCACATAGAAGCAAGCAACATTCGGCATTGGCAAATGCTTGTCTTGGAACACTCTGTCATACTTTGGAATGCCGGAGCAACTTTTGTCAATAGTGTGGAGTTTTTAAGACATGCCCTAAGCATATGGAAGGATAAATGGTTCATTATCTCCTCCTATAACCCTGGAGTGAGGCACTTGACAGATCTGTTCTCTTTCCTCTTTATTATTTCCCCTTTATTTAGAGCTGTTGGCAATGGCAATTAGGCAGAATGACAGAACTGACAGGATTCTCTTAGGAGGTAGACAGTATAAATTGGAATTATATGCCAGTGACTTTTTATTAACATTGATTTCCCATGAAATTTCAGAACTGACAGAATTCAATTAGGAGGTAAACAGTATTTAAATGTTTTGGTGATAGAAGTATAGGGTTAGTAGTGCTTATGTAATTGTAGTTTACTTTTTGGCTTTTCTATATTCCCACCCTTGGTAGGGAAACTGGGTAGTGAGTAGGGAATAGAAAGCCCAGTATCAAGGGTGAGCAGGGTGCTGGAGAAGAAGGAGGCAGGGGTGGATGGTGGATGTTTCACAATTTGTTAAGTGAGGAACTGCCATGGAAGGCTTGCCTTTGTAGGGGATGTGGCAGGAACTATTCCCCGACAATGAACCTTGGGCTTAGCCCTCCCATTCAATGTTTTGGTGATAGAAGTATAGGGTTAGTAGTGCTTATGTAACTGTAGTTTACTTTTTGGCTCTTCTCTATTCCCACCCTTGGTAGGGAAACCAGGTAGTGAGTAGGGAATAGAAGGTCCAAAGGAGTATCAGTAGATAGTCCAAAAGATTACATCCTCCAACTCATGAAGAGTATGACCAGTAGCACACAGGAGAGGAAAAAACCCCAGGTGGAGGAAACCTCTGATGACCCATGGCTACTGACTTGCCTGTCCTCTGAGCAAACTAAGAGGAGATGAACCTAGATTCTAGTAACCATATTCTAATTTCTGAATGAGGTAAACTGCTTGGAAAGACGATGTTCAATCTTCAGAGTCTGTTGGATGATGTGATCTGGAAGGTTGGATTTCAAGGGTGAAGAGGCAGGTCCATTCTGAAGGATCGTCCAGATCCTGAACGTGGATTAGGTCCAGCAGTAAAAGTGGTGAAAGTGGTTCAGAATTCCAATGTGGAATCGGATAATATTCAATGGCTTACAGAGACAGTGCATTCATGAAGAGCAAGAGTTGAGAAAATGGACTGCCAGACTCAGAACTGCGGGAAGTATGATTGTTCACAAATTCATAAAAGTAATATTTCGGACTGAGTAGAGGACTTGACAATCAAATTAGAATCTGAAGGCTCAGATTCCAGTAGTGAGTGATATGTTGCTATGGAAGCATCCATGGAGATGATCAAGGATTCAGATAGAAGCTATAGGTAGGAGGGTAACATGGAAAATTGCAGACCAATGAAGGAAGGGTGGTAGTGTATATGCTGTAGACAAGGAAACTGGATATCAATGGGAATAACTGGAAAGTTCAGCACAGTGAGTTCAAAGGTTGAATAGAGATTTTGTTGCGATAATGTGATTTTTATAGACTTGTATCCAGGAAGAACTGCCAATGGGAAATGATGGATGTGGGTATTGCTGCAGCTTCATTGTCTGATGCAGGGGCTTGAGTGGCCATGTTGACTTTGCAGTGCTGGAACATCTAATGTTTGAATGCTGAGGGGAGCCTGAGAATGAGTCATCGAATAAGCCTATGGACTGATGTGGCAAAGGGAAGATGAGAGTAGTGTACAATGCAATGGGCCCCTAGCATGCTTAGTCAGATACAAGACTGTTGTGGGGCATAACTGGGATAGTGAGACAGCCAGGTCAGTTGCAGATGTGTAGGTTGATGAATCAAGAGGAACCTGCTCTTGGTGATGGTATCCACTGTAGGGACGATGGGAGGTAAATCCAGATGGATGAGTTAGAAGGATCACTGTATGAACAGCTGGCGTGATTTAAGGTAACATAATGAAGAGATGTAAATAACTTTTATAAAGTATGGTGATGTCCAGGGGCCAAGGAACGGTGGCTCAGATAGAATAACTTTAGCAAGGCAGCTAGGCACCAGATATCCAGCACTACATATTCTGGTATAGTAGCTGGAGAAAGTCTTAGGAACATCCAAAGGCTATTCATGGAAGAAGAGTCAAATAACACAGTCGAACTGAGTCAGTGCTTTTAGGAGAAGACTATGAGGAGAAGGTAGGAAGAATGATGACAGTACTGGTATAAGGTTTGCTGCGGTTCCTGTTATCCTTAATAGTGATGTATATTATGGATTTGGTACATCTCAGAAGGAATTGGGGTTGCATTTCCAGGTGAGAAGATAGGAGTGAAAGAGACTCCACTAAATCCAGGATCCTATGAAGACATTGGGAGGTAGACCATACTCCTTGAATTAATAGAATATAGAAGGAAACATGCAGCAGAGGTGGCTGAGAGATGAGATCTTCTATAGTCCAGTCAAATGGGATTCCAGAAATGGATCCTGGGGAGGTTATTGAGAGGTACTGATGATATTGTCTATAGAGAATGCTGTTCAAGGGATGTCCCTAGAATGGGGTTTCCCTCAGGTGAGATGAACAGGTACTCCATACAGCACTGGAAGGGAGCTGTTATGATGGCTGAGGTAGGAGTATGAGACAGATGAATAGATAGGAGTAGATGTTCAGCCAGGGATACTGGACATTGATAGTTGCAGGGATGCCCAAAAAGAGACATGGTAAATGTGCAGGAGCCCCGAGCCTCGAAGGCAGTGAGGAGGAAGGCAGCAGTCCAAGGATGGAGAAAAAAGTCCAAATCAGAAGGCAGCAGACTGGAAGAAGGAGCCTGAGAAGGAAACAGCAGGGGCCAAACAGTACTGAGATGGGCAGGTGCAGGTCAGTACAGGACACAAGACAAATGCTACAGCATAACAGAATAGGATGCAGGAAAGCTGAATCAGGCCTCAGGTGGTAGGTCCATGTACAACAAAGAAGTGAATCCAGGTACAAGGTGCTGCTAAGGTGAAGTACAAGGTTCCCACCTCCAAAGGAGATGGCAAAAGTAACATGCTGATAGCAAATGGTGGTGCAGTGATGGGGCATGAGGCTTCCACGTCTGAAGGAAATGGCAAACATAAATTGCTGATAGCATAGGTACAATGGTAATGGGGAATGGGTTCCCATCACCAAAGGAGGTGGTGAACTTTCATTGTAGGCAGCAAAAAGGCAGTGGGGCTGCAGAGGTGGTCCCTACCTCTGAAGGTGATGGCAAACTGGAATAGCAGATAGGGAAGGCACCAGAATTGTCGCTGGAAGGCCACTGGAGAGGATGAGGGGAGCAGCAGGGGGAAATTGTAGAAGGCAGCAGGCTCATGTCCTCAAAGATTAGCAAAGGCACACATCCAGCAGGAAGCAAGGGGAATGCAGGCAAACATGCCCAAGAGTAGGGCAATAGGGAAGCATAGTAATTTGGGTAATGAGAAGGGAGGAGATGGCAGCAGGCAGCTGAAGGTCTGGAGATTGGAGGAGGTAGAGCCAGAAGGCAAGTCACAACAGCATTGCACAGGAGCATCGGAGGAGGTGAAATGCAAGCAGTGAGGAAGTCCAGGAATCTGATAGTCCAATTGGAGATGGAGACTGAATGAACTGGTGGAGTCCAAACCAGAATGTGAGGAGGCCAAGGCTGGGACAAGTACATGGAGTCTATGGAGGTAAGGGTTGCAATTGGGTGAGATAGAAGATGGAAGGCAATTGGGGTATAGTGGTCCTGTTCCCTAAGGGAATAAGGCAACCAGTTATCAAGTATATGCAGTTGATTAAAACTGTAGATTGAAAATGTAGGCTTCCATCACTGGTAGTCAGGGAGAGCTAACCTTCACATAAGGCAGAGTTAGGGACGGAGACTGTGAGAAGTTGGCGGGTATAAACTGGTTGAGACTGGAGACAGAGAAAACATGCTTTCCTCCCTGGTAAAGAGGTGAAGCCTACCTGAACTGTTATACCTCAATAGCCAGAATTAGGGAAGAGGTTGTTGGACTGCTGGTATGGGCAGAGCAAGGAAAGGGCAGCTAACAACTGTCTAAAGAGAGGTAGGTAAACAAAAGCAGGATGAAGGGGAAGCAGCAAGTAAGAAGGTATAGAATGGAAGGAGAAAGTTATCATAAATGCCATTAAGGCAGAGATAGGGTAATCCAGGGAGAAGCATGTGGTGCAGCAGTGGAATACAATGAATAACTGGAGGCTGAGTAGGCTGCAAGAGTATTGATATATGTGAGATTAGTGGTAGCCATGTCGGCAAGAAGGCAGGGCAAATCATATGGCTAACAAAAAGGATGCTCCTGCTAATTGGAGCCAAGATGCCCCACCATGACACCCCAGTCCCCCGTGGTGGCAATAACAGAGGAGCTGCAAGTTGAGCATCCTGAGACCAAACTGCAACTGGAATGAAGGTAGGGGAGGTGGTTGAAAGAGGCTTCAGGAATGGCAGGGCCTAGGGAAGCTCAAGCCACAGGTATAATGGGAAGCAAATGAGGACTTAGTGAACACTACAAGGGGAAGAGAAGGGGATCATAGGTGAGCGGTGTGGCTGATAGGTATGCTGAAAGGGTAGGAAGCACCAGGGGTAGGCAAGGTAACATAGAAATGATAGACTGAGCAAGGGATATGAATGTAGGGACCAAGAAATGGGAAGGGAGAAGCATCACGGATGTCAGACATAACTGTTAGGGAAGGTGGATCAAAATAGTTGGCTAAAGGGAAGAAATACTGAGGGGATGCAGATCTCAGACTAGGCCAGAGGGGGCATGGGAATAGTAAAGTAGCAGGGGCTAGGAGATGGGGACAGAGTACCTCTGGGAGGAGTGGGAAGCCCAAAAGAAAACATGGGTAGCAAGGGACAAGGGCAACAATGAGGGATGGGGGAACCAGAAGAGCAATGGGGAAGAGGGCCAAAGCTCTGAAAGGAGAGGCAGGGGCAGCCAGGGAGAGTCTGGGGACAGGGGGAGCATGGGAAGGGGAAATTGTGTTTGTTGTTGTTGTAAGTGATGTCATGTGCTTCGTGTGCATTGTAGTAATTGGTATTGGGAGATACATAGAGCTGAGCAGCTGTACCAGGGCACAAACTGCAAGCAGGATGAGAAGCAAAGGGGGTACTGGATCAGGCAAGCAAATGGGGGTCCAACGCGATGAGAGCAAGGAAATGGTGAGGGTACTAACAGAACACAATCCAAGGGCCAAGAAGTGGCCATTGAAGGCTGCCAACAGTAGTCCAGGAGCCTGGAAAGAAGCACATAACAGAGCAGCAAGAAGGAAACTCAGGATGTGCCACATGTGGCAGGCAGAGGAAAACATCACTGCATAAATGGACAAGAACAGACAACAGGGATTGGAATGGTGATGGGGGAGGCAGGAGGCAATGCCACAGAGAAAAGATCCAGTGGTCCAACAGCATGGGGAGAAGACACAGCGGACACACCGAGAAAACCAGCAAATGGGACAAGGGTACCAGAAGTGAGGAGGTACGGGAGCCAGCAGGAATACCAAATGGCCAGAAACAGAGAGGGAAGGCAAGAAGAGGTGAGCAGGCAGGAGAGGGAACAAGTGAGCAGAAAATGGAGCTTGAAAGGGGGGGCCTGAGCGAGGACAGGTGCAGCAGAATGGGGAAAAGCACAACGCGGAAGTGCCAATAGGAGAAAAGAAAAATGGAGCAGTGGCTGCAAAGGGAGAAGAGCCCCTAAGAAGCATGGAAGAAGTAGGAGCAGAACAAAGCACAAGGTATGGGAAAGGGAACAGCAGGCAGTAGGAACAGGATGGCACTCAGGAGGAGGGTGGGAAGAACAGGGTGAGAGGGAACAAACATGGTCAATGGAAGGGAGAAAGGGAATAAGGTGAAAGACAAGAGACAAAAGGGGGTCACAGGGATAACAAAGCAAGTGTGAAGTAGCAGAGCATAAATGAAAAGGAGGCTCAGCCTCACAAACCACCCCGGGGGCCCAACGCTCATGAAGGGGGTCAGTTTAGCAAAGCGCTAAGCAGAGAACTGCTGTAGGAGGCTAACCTTTGTATGGGATATGGGAGGAGCTATTCCTCCACATTGAACCTTGGGCTTTAGCCCTCCCAAATTGGAATTATATGTTGATGACTTGTTACTATCACAGCTTTCCCCTGAAAGTTCTCTTAATGGGGTATAGGATGAACTATCTAGATTTGAAAAGGTGGTGGATTTTTAATTAAACACACAGAAGATGGAAATCTTTTAATTTTCCTACCACCAGTCAGAGGAAATTAAGCATAATTTTCAGTTAAGATTCAATCAGGAAACAAGTATTCAGGGCTAACCATTCCATACCTAAAAGCTAATCTGCAACTTTTATATTTTGAGTCCCTAACTCAGGAGATACTGGTGGAATACATAAGTGGAATTAGTTACTTAAGCAATAATGCACAACAGGGGTGTGGGTTGTGCTGGGCTAACATCACACCACAAGTGGTTGAAACATAAGGCTACAAGCCAAGTACGTTCAATGCCCAAGAAGTAACAATATCCCACATGACACACACCCCTGGAGTACATTAAAGTTATTAGATACTGATCGATTTATAAAAACTTAAAACAACCCAAAAAATAACAATAAAAAAATATTTACAATACATTTTTAGTTAATTTTCTTTTGTGCGGGTATAGCTATCAAGAAAAGTTCACATTTTTTGTTTCCCTATTAGGTGGTGCTACTAATATGTGGTGCTGTCTGTCTCCCTTAATAGAGCTGTTAATCTATGCCTCTGTGAATAGTGTCTCCACCACAAACTTTCTCTGTCCACCTGCTGGCCAGTCCCAGTGATGAGTGTTTACTGTTTACGCTCCATTTGTATCCTCGACCACTAAACTTCATATTTTTTTTTTTAATTTATGGGGCAATTGTATAGTGAGCGATCATGATCAGTAAGTAAATGGGACAGTTATGTGCTGTCCTTTTTAAGTACTGCTCACTCACTCTTTGTTATGCTGAAGGAAGAGGCAGTTGTGGTTTCTTCATTTTAACTGAAACTCAAAGGGAGAATAACATATTTAAATAATTTTAAATGAAAAGCATATTCAAGCTAATAGAGCAACTAAACAATACAGAAAATGAACAGCTGAACACTGTCCATTTCTAGAACTGATTACACGCTCAGTCTCTTGCTTGCTTTTAGAAGGATAAGGTGCTCTGCAATTTAGTAGTGAGTCCACAGTTTATATTCTGAGTAACTGAAATACTGAACTAGGAGTAAACTATTCCACAGACCAGTGATTAAATATGTAATATTCTCCAAGAAGGTAATGTCCTTGAGTATCTGGATGATATATGCCTGGAAATGTGTAGATATTTCAGAACTCCTATGACCAAGGCAACATTCATGGGACTGTGGGATGGGCAGACGCTGGGGAAACTGAAGTAATGCTAGGGTGGACCATGCTAATACTGTAGATTTTGTAGCTTACCCCTAATCAAAGATTACTGGAAGGAATTTTACTCAAGATTCAGCAGATGTTTCTGGGCCCAGAGTTGATTTTGGAAGCTACTGTATGCTGTGATATTTCTTTCAGTGCTTATGGATGGGAGCAATCATGGGAGAGGGGTTTGGTTACTCTTTATTCTATTGTTGATGGCTTGAAATTCTGTTATGAAACTAAGGTTGAAACAAAAGATGCTTTCAGTGAACCAGTGGTGAGGCATAGCTAATTATATGTACAAGATGGCAAAAATCAGCTGTACTGCAAAGGGAGTTGCCACAGTTTCTTGCTCAGTGTCAGAAATGGGTAATTTAAGTCATGCAATATGATGAGACTTTTGTCCCTTATTGGACATTAAGCAGCAGTGTTTGCTGCTTCTTTATTATATACAGGAAGTTTATGGTCAGGAGAGGAGAATTCTTTATCCTGTTTTTCTCTGATTGATTGATTTTTAATAAGGGTTGTATGTTAAAAATTGGTTTAAAATAAATAGAGTATCAATGAGTTCTGTACAGTATGTCAGTGTAAGATGTCATCCTTGATACAGAATAAAAAACAGATACAAATTACAATACAATGCAGACAATGGCAGTGAAGGTCTTGTTAACAAAAACTGTCTAAAGTAGAAACCACAGTCCAAAGTATGATCATGAATTTGCCTATTATGTTGGACTTTTATGGGAAAATAATATGTAAAACCTAGAATAAAAGGTAAAGTGGATATAGAGTCAGTTATTTAAATATGTTGCATATTTGGTTTTCCAGTTGTGCCATTTTATTAGTTTTAATGACTTTTTGTGGACTGTATACTGTAGGTCTTTAAAAAAAATATATTTTTCCATTTTTGTAAATAATTTATTGACTTTCTAACTGCTGGATTTATTGTAAAAAATGAAGTTTCCAGCATTCCTGCAATTGATTTTAAAACATTTCAGTCATAAAACCTCATATGCTAAAATGTGTTCCACAGAGTCCTTCATAGTTCTGATTTATTAACTACAAATTAGTTTTTATGAGTTTGTAGGGAATTAGGCATCATCTTGACAATGATGCTTTTCAGCTTCTGCTGTATAATTGGATTTGACACAGTGACAGCACAAGCCTAGAAGAATACAAATAGTGTCCTTTCAAACTGGGCAAACCTCTCAATGTATGGTCATGTGAACTTTAAATGCTGAACCAAGCAGTTCCTTATGGAGCCAATAGGTCTGAAGTTTGTATGGTCACAAAATAAAAAAAACAAAAAATAAAAGGCTGGCTCCCAGCTCTGAACCAGGAGTTAGCCCCATTGTTTAAAACATCCCCTTCCGAAGTCAAACCCACCAAGCCTCCTAAAAACTATCATTTCAGAGTCCCCTTGAAAGACTCCCTATCTATGATTTGGGTTGAGGACAATCATTAAGCAACCTGGCTGTCCCTGCTCTCTGCCATTTCCTTTCATACAAAAATAAATATTTCACCAGCTTCCTAGAACTGAGACAGTTCTGTTTTGAACTACTATTCTCGCTCTTCCTCACCCAAATCCCAGAGCCCCAAAGCATCTTGCATAGTCGTTGGGCCTACCCTATACATGACTGTGTGTGTGGGGGGGGGTGAGAATTTCATATTCTGACTAATTTAGTTGCTCCTTTCTGTAACATGACCACTTCATAGTAAAGCATATGATAAACTGGTTTGAGTAGGTGTGCGTGTGGCTGGGAAGGAGTGGATGAAGTTGTGTCATTGATGATGCTGGGGAGACTGACATAGAAACATAGAGACATAGACTTTGACAGCAGATAAGGACCACTTGGACCACCCAGTCTGCCCATTTCCCTACCTATTGAATAAGCTGCAGATCCTAGTTAACCAACAGCCTACTTCCTCCTACCCCCCATGATAATTGCCTTATGTCTGTCGCATGCATTCTTGAATTTCCCCACTGTTTTTGACATGACAACCTCTTCAAGGAGGCCATTCCATGCATCTGCCACTGACTCTGTGAAAAATACTTCCTCACATTGCCCCTGAGCTGTCCCCCCTCTAGCTTTGCATTGTGCCCCCTTGTTCTTGCAAATTTCTTTTTCTGAAAGATGCTACTCTCTTGGACTTTGTTGATTCTTTTGCAGGTGCACTCAAATAAGTAGAAACAGCAGTAGTGCAGGCATTGTGATGCTGCCCACAGAGAGCAAACAAAGGAAGGAGGAACCTGCTTGGGGCAGGAAATCAGAGGTTCAAACTCCACCACAGACCACATACTCACAGTGTGATCTTGCACATACTTGCACGACCTCCAGTGTTTCACTCTAACCAGCTGCAGACATGGGTATGTTAGATGCTGGACCAATCTAAAAACAAGATATATACCTGTGTCTATTGTGGTATGAGCAGCTGTTGCAAAAACATTGCCATGCAAATGAAACAGTGATATGGTTCTGTTTTTAAATATTTATTTAAAAGTTTAACCAGGAAGGTACACTGAGCAGGATTGTTTATTTCCAGTGCATTTAATTGGGTTTCCAGTACAACAGTGGGACTCAATTCATGGCTCCATCTATCATTAGCACAAGCTTCAGGTTAGCATTAATGCAATCAACAGTAACTAGTTTGCACCTCCCAGACTGCTATCACTCGTAATACTTTTTCGTCACAAACTGCCAGCTGAGCATTTCTTAATGTAGTGTGGGAACAAACACTCAGTCTGAGCCATGCAATATGTTACAGTATTCTACCCCCAGTCTCTGATGGTTACAAATGTGTCGTCTTTGAGCACGTTGGGTGCCAGAACTATTCAACTTCACTTTGCAGTCCTCTTTTAGATGAGACAATAGTAAACATACAGTACGAGTAAATATATGTACAATAACTGGTTAGATGTGATTATAATTACTTTTTCAAAGCTGTAGATTAGAAATGTGTGGAATGCAGACTTTCACTGGCAGAATTCATGCAAAATGGCAATTCTTCTTCTGAAATGCTTACTTGGAATTTCTTTTTTAATTCTGCCGAATTAGGAAAAGGATTTCTATGTAAACCATGGAATAATATTCCATGAATCATGTAATCTGTGGAATGATAGAATTTTGGAAATCTGCTTCTGATGGAATTCAATGGAATTAGTTGAATTTCCCAAATTCTGCAGAGTTCCAGCAGAAGCGGAATTTGAAGTTTTCATCATGCGCTGCTGTAAATTGCTAGTGTACATGAGTATGACATCACAAATTCCATTATATATAGTGATGATATCATACCCATGTATAATGGGATTTTTGAAATGTTACAGATGTGTATGCTAGCATTTTCTTATTGGCTTCCTCTTTCTTTATATTTTTTACATTGTAAAAGCAGTTACTATATAAAATATGATGGGGGCAGCATTAACTCACTTTTATTGCACACCCTCAGTCTGTGTTTGGCCATGGAAACCACTTAAGCTGTACTTTTCAGGGTTCTGATGTCATCACAGATCACAGGTGTGTAAAATACCTCACTATACACATTCTCCTGTACATCACTCTTTATGTTGTAAATCATTTTAAATTATTTGCATTTATGAACATACAAACATATAAAAATTGGCAGCAAGAAAAGGCCTTTGTGGTCTATCAAGTTTGCTCAATTGTGTAGCTCAGTCTATTTTAATTGAGCTTCCAGATACTCCTCCTGCCTCCAAAAGTGATACTCCCACCCTTTCCCAATCCTCCTCCTTCCCCATCCCCCTTCTACTTCCCTTTGCCACTTTGATTTTTCCTCAGAAACAAGTACTTCAAAATTTACAAATTCAAGAACACTTAAAGAATAAATTGTCAAACAGTAAATTACCAAATAGTAACTTGTGGAATGGCCAAAGAACACTAAACAGTAAGCAACACAATAATATAAGGAACAGGGAGAAAATACTGATACTAGAAACATAAAAACATAGAAAACAAGATGGCAGAAGGAGTCCAATGGTTCATTTAGTCTACTCATGTGTTCCTTGGACTTTCTCAGATCCAAGGACCTAACTTCCCTTCTGCCTAATGCCTTCTACTGCTCCTGATGCTTTCGGTCATGCTTTAGCCTTGTCCCACCCCAGTTTAAATGGTGTCAAGGACTTTGCTTCCACTTTCACAGCTGCCGGTTTATGCCATGGCTCCAAGACTCTTTCTGTAAAACAATGTTTCCTAAGCTCCCTCTTGACGCTCTTCCCCCACCAACTTCCACTTGTGCCCTCTAGTGTTAGAGTCGGAGACTCTGTCGAACAGGTCCGAGGATGGCAACTTAATTATTCCTCTCAGGAACTTGTATATTTCAATTATACCTCCCCTCTTCCTCCTTGTCTCCAGTGAGAACATATTTAATGCTTCCAGATACTCCTCGTAAGACTGCCCTTGAAGGCTCTGGATCATCATTTTGGTTGCTCTTTTCTGAACAGCCTCCAACCTGTTTATATCCTTTTTCAGATGTGGACTCCAAAACTGGATACATTTTTCTCCAGATGGGGCCATACCAGAGATCTGTAGAGTGGCAGTACTACCTCCTTCCTCCTGCTGTCAAATCCCCTTCCTATATACCCCAGCATTTTGTTGGCCTTGCTGTAAGCTTTGTTGCATTAGCTTGTCTGTTTAAGGGCACTACTTATGATGACACCTAAGTCCCATTCTTCCTGCATGGTGCTGAGATGGACTCCATTGAGGTGGTACTGTATCCGTGGGTTCCCTTTACCCACCTTACATTTTTTTTGCGTTGAACTTTGGCTGCCAGAGGTTGGACCATCTTTCCAGCCTCTGTAGGTTTTTTGTAGGTCCTTAACTGTGTCTTCGCTGTCAACCCTTTCTCCTAGCTTGGTATCATCCATGAATAGGGCAATTTTGCCCTGAATATCTATTTCGATGTCACTGATAAAGGCATTAAACAGAACTGGCCCCAACACTGAGCCATGGGGCACACCATTAGTAACCTCACCTTGATCAGACTGTACCCCATTGACCACTACTCTCTGTTTTCTGTCCCTAAGCCAATTACCTGCCCAACTGACTATGCACTTGACTGCACCCAGGTCCTTTAATGTTTTCAGCAGGAGGTTGTGTGGCACAAAATAAAAAGCCTTAGTGAAATCAAAGTAGTGGAGGTTCACTGGGTGGCCTATGTCTAGTTCTCTAGTGACCCAGTCAAAAAATGAGATTAAGTTCATTTGGCACAACCTTCCCACCCATGTTGCCTGTCATCCTGAAGACTGTTCTTATCTAGGTACCCTACTAAGTCTTGTTTTATTAAATTTTCCATTAGTTTCTTCACTACTGGCATAAGGTTGATCTGTCGATAGTTGCCTGCTTCCTCCCGGCTCCCTCCCTTGTGGAGAGGTACCACATCAGCTCTTCTTCAGTCTCCTGGCACTACCCCCATGTGAAGTGATCTGCTAAATAAATGTGCTAAGGGACCTGCCAGTTCAGTTACTAGTAGAGATGCAGCGAATTTAAATTTCACTGGCAAAGTGAACGTGAAGTGGACGCTTTGCGTCATCACTGTGCTTCGCAGAGTGGCCAGCATGAAATGCCCACTTCGCCTTGTTATTATTACTGCGCATTGTCATTCCGCCTTAACGCAAAGTAAGGTGGAGTGACAACAATATTGTCAGCCCCTCCACACACAGTCACTAGAATTATTGTGCATCCCCAAAATGCTACTGTCTTGTCTCCAGAATATTCCCCAATGCTGATGAAGTGAAATGAGAGCGTAACAAGAAATGCAAAGTCTCCCAGAATTAATGGCACACTCAGTCATCTGGGCAGTGGTCAGACATAGTCACCAGAATTAATGTTCATCCCAAAATGCTACTGTCTTGTGTCCAGAAAATTCCCCGGTGCTGACCAAGTGAAATGAGAGTATAACAAGACTTGTAAAGTCTTCCATCTTAGAGATGCATCAAATTTAAATTCCGCCGGTGAAGAGCCCGCGAAGTGGGTACTTTGCATTGTCACTTCACTACACAGAGTGGCCAGCATGAAATGCCCACTTCCCTCGTTATTGTGATTGTGACTTCTCATTGTCATTCCACCTTAACCTGAAGTAAGGTAGAGTGACAACAATATTGGCAGCCCACGGGCCCCCACACATCACATGGCTTACAGTACTGTAACTCACATGCTGTATAAGAATGCGAATGCCTACAGCTGTAGTTCCCTCGATGGCAATGACCTGTACAGTTGAATCACTTAATCGGGACGCTGTTAATGGGGATGTTCGCTTAAAGGGGATGATCCCCTGGGCACCGATTTAGTGGCAATGTTAATCAATGGGCCCTTCACACCTTTAAAGGGGACATAGCAAGCCTGTTTATGGGGACAATTTTTTCCTCAGTTTGCTCTTAACTACCACCTGTTAAGTGTCACCTTAATTGAGGTGTTAATGGTAATCAGGTGGTACTTTACTCAGAAACTCAGAAACAATTAGCCACTTAAGCCAGTTAACACCTGCTGACTATAGAAGCAAGTGGATGATGTGGATGAAGCCCTGCACCTGCAGTTTGCAAGTGCTGTTAGCAAGGGTGCCCGTGTTTCTGGTCTGGTTTAGAAAAAAAAAAAAAGCTTCCGAGATAGCCAAGCATCTTAATCATGCTTACATCTGGTGTGACTCGTGATTTTCACAGGTGCCTGTGTGTAAATGGATGGTGTGAGCGATCTTGTTCAGGCACTATTTTATATCGCTTGCTATTTTGCGGAATCAAGGGGAAAGGTGGAAGTGCTGTAGCTCTATCTGATGAGGATCTAATAGCCGATGTGCCCATGCTAGAATTCTTGACTTTCGTCGACATGGACTCAGATGAAACGATGGATGGGGATCTGATTGTTGCCACAATCGTTGATGCCCTAAACACCCTCAATTCCTGGTCAGGAGTCTGCAACAATCAGAGTCGGGAGTCTGCAAAAACGAGCGAGACTCCATCAGCCAGATAAGTGTGCCAGACCGTACTGTTTCAGTGCCAATCTGGTCTTAATTTACATTTTTTATTTGAATCAACTGTTTAATAAAGATTTACACAGACAAAACAGCATGAATTCAAAAAAGAGTTGTAATCACTTTGCTGTATTCCTGTGTCTGTCCCTGTCTATACTGAAACCTAATTAGCAACATATTGTATTGTGTAGTGCTGCATCTGATAATGGGGATAATCGTTTAAAGGGGACGATTAGTTGTCCACAGAGGCGTCCCCTTTAAACGGTTTCAACTGTATCACAAATAAAGATGCAGCGAATTTAAATTCAGCCAGCAAAGTGCCTGCAAAGTGGGCACTTCATGCTGTCGCTCTGTGGCCAATGCAAAATGCTCACTTTGCCTAGTAATTATTACTTCATGTTACCATTCCGCCTTAACTTGAAGTAAGGCAAAGTGACACCAATATTTGGCAGCCCTTCACACACACGGTCACCAAAATTAATGTGCATCCCCAAAATGCACATGTCTTGTTTCCAGAAAACTCCCCAGTGCTGACGAAGTGTAATTAGAGCACAAGAAATGTAAAGTCTTCCAAAATTAATAGCGCACGCAGACGTCATGCATTCAGTAGTCACACACAGTCACCAAAATTAATGTGCATCCCCAAAATGCTACTGAGAGCATAACAAGAAATGCAAAGTCTCTCAAAATTAATGGTGCACTCTGTCATGTGTTCAGTGGTCACACACAGTCACCAGAATTAATTTAATTCCCCAAAATGCTACTGTCTAGTATCCAGAAAATTACCTAGTGCTGATGAAGCAAAATGAGAGGGTAACAAAAAATGCAAAGTCTCCCAGAATTAATGGTGCACTCTGTCACATGTGCAGTGGTCACACAGTCACCAGAATTAATGAGCATCCCAAATGCTACTGTCTTATGTCCAGAAAATTCCCCAGTGCTGACGAAGTGAAATGAGAGAGTAAGAAGGAATGCAAAGTCTCCCAGAATTAATGCTGTACTACAAATGCACAGACAGATTAAGATTGTGCTGCACACTCAAGACGCAGATGCAAAGGCACAATAACACCTAACCAGTGCTCATAAGTCACAAATCCACATCTGGAAAAGAATACCTTTTGCTGGTTTGGGGGGGGTAGTGCACAGCAGTAACAGACAGTCCACTACCAGTAAAGATACCACAAAGCAGTATGACAAATTCATGCAGGTGCGATGGATAGCAGGTTCACACTGCTGCAGTTACTCTGTGGCACAATAACAGGTGTCTTATTTAATGGCACGCATCACACACACACTCACACACACTACAAGTAATGCATAGCAAATTGAAAACCTTTAGTAATATAAACAAATGTTTTAAACAAACTGAAATGATACACTGCTGCATCACAACAATCAGAAAAATATGTCAAGAATTATTGAAACTATTACTGTGCGTACATTAACACAGTTATGCAAGAAAAATATAACCAAAACAGAAAAGACTGCCTTTTTCTTCCAGTTAATCTACCTACATCGCAGATACGCCCTTCCCCCGAAGCACACTTTACAGTACACAGACTGACTGTTCTAAATTAACATTCAAAATCCATACACAAACAATAAACACTCGATAATATGAGCACAAGAGGGTTTCCTATACTCAGAGTAGTAAATTGTGAGCAAAAAAAATAGCTCAAAAAGAGTTTTTTAACAGCTTTTAGAGGATTTGAATTGCAGAGCTCTGAGAGGAAACTGTCTCCATCTTCCACGACACACACACTACACAGAACTGAGACTGTGCAGGACAATCTAGAGTCCATGTGACCTGCAATCCCATAAAGCATTGGAAAATTCTCCTTTGGAGCTGAAGAACAAGGTGGAGTAAGGCAAAGTAAGGCGTAGTACATTGATTTCAATGTACTTTGCCTTAAAATTGGTGGAGAAGTGGCTTGGGGAAGGCAGAATAATGCAATGTCATTGTTTTCAATGGACTTCACCTTCCCCATTATAATACAAAGTACTCTGCTTCGCGTTGCGGAGCACTTTGCAGACTCCACGTCACTCCACGAATAACTTCGCGGAGTGAATTTCAGCCACTTCACCCACCACTAGTTAATAGCTCCTTTCGCACCCTCCAGTGTATTTCATCAGGCCCTGGTGACTTGTCTTCCCTGAGCTGATCCAGGGCCTCTCTAAACCTACTGTTAGTGATTGATTGTGCTTCTATTTGTGGAACACCTTTGTCAGAAGCCTTGATGCCACTGTGTGGTACTGGGCCTTTGTGTTCTTTGGTGAACACTAAGCAAAAACAATTGTTCAGAACAGTGGCTTTCTGCCTATCCTCCTCCTCCACTATTCTGTAACCATCTTTAAGTCTAACTCTTCCTCCCCTTTTCTTTCTTTTTTCTTGTATACATTGAAAAAAGTGTTTTTTCTCTTCTTTAACCCCTTCTGCAGGCCGAAACTCCATTGCGGCCTTAACTAATTTCACCATACTCTTTGCTTCTTTGATCTTCTGAATGTAGGCTTCCCATGCGCTGTCTTCCTGAGTTCTTTTATGGTTCCAGTCAGCCTCCCTTTTGGTTCTGATTGCGGTCCTTACCTGGTTACTGAACCATATTGTTTTTTGTGTTTATTTCTTTTGGTCACTGTTCTTATGCATATCCTGATAGCCTCTAAAATGGCTAATTTAACCAGCCACCATATTTCTTATACATCTAAATGCTCCTGTATCCTTAACAGCTTGCTTCTGACTACAGCCCTCATTTTTTCCAAAATTGATTTCTCTAAAGTTAAAACCTCTGTCTTGGATTGTGATTTTTCTATCCGTAGGGCTAACTCAAATGACACAGAGTTGTGATCACTGTTGGCCAGTAGCTCCCCAAACCCTGTGGCCCTTATTATCTCCAAGTTAGTGAGGACCACATCCAGGATGGTGTCCTGCCTAGACAGGGTACTAACTAGTTGTGTAAGTAGGCAGTCTTGTAGGGCATGAACCACCTTTTGGCTCCTAGTAGAACCTGCCACTGGGATATTTCAGTTAACATCAGGAATATTCAGGTCTCCTACCACAACTGTATCCCCTTTTTGTCCTTCACTTCTGATCTCATCTAGGATTTCTTTGTCCCTGCCTTCAGCCTGCCCCAGAGTCTGGTATACCATACCTATGTGCATCCTGTACCCCGTTGCCGAACTGAGTAGCATCCACAAGAATTCTGCACCCTCCTTTTTGATGCTGTTTACTGAGATGGCATTTATCTTATCCTTTACATACAATGCTACTCATTCCCCCTGCCCTGCCTTCTATCCTGTCTGTACAGGGCATAGCCGGGACCCGAAAGGTCCAAGCCATTTTTCTCCAAAATCTAAGTCTCAGTGATTGCCACCAGGTCCACTCAGAAATCTGCCATCATTGCCTGCAGGTCACTTATTTTGTTTCCCAGACTTCTGGCATTGATGCATATCCCTCTCCATAGTCTGGTACCCCTGCTGCTATTTGCCACTATTGGCTCTGCTGTTGGACTTGCAGATATGTGGCCCTGTGTTCAATTCCCGATAGTTTTCAACTATTTTCCATGTGTTTTCTTAGGTTGTGGGAGAGAAATTCCTGCTTGTGGGGGAGTGATGACTAAGTTCCTATCAGAAGTGTATTTTCTGATAGGTTCCCTTTTGTTAGACTTCCCCTCACCTAATTTAAATGGTCAAGATGGATGTTGAATTTCTGCCAAGCACACTCACTCATTCGTTTGTTAGGTGAAGTCCATCAAACCTGAATAGCTTCCTCTCCCAGAAGCTCCCCATGAACCTATGACGTAATATCCTTTTTATCGACAACATCCATGTAGCCAAGCATTGAATTCCTTGATGTCCTTATTCCTGATTTTGTCTTTGCAGTCCCCTTTGCCCCACATTGAGAGGATCTCAGAGAATGTCAGAGTGGTCATTCTAGCCTCCAGCCATTCCCCATTTTAATCACATTTTGCTTGCTTTCTTCCACTGTTCAAGCAGACAGGTCATTCATATCGAGATGAATAAGAACATTGGTTCCTTTTTCCACTTTGTCAACCAACCCCGAGAACAAGGCGTTCCCAGAATTCAGCCAGAGTGGGAAGGAGAGAGATAAGATGGAAGTTACTAGGGGATGAGAGGTTACCCCTTTAGGAAGAGGCATGACAGAAGCCAACTTTCAAAAATTAGGGACACAGGATAAGGAGAAAGAGAGGTTGAGGAGGTAGGTAATAGGGAGGGCAATGACATGAGCAGAGAGAAGTAGGAGTCTAGGGTCAAGATCATCAGGCTTTCACCTTGGGAGGATTTAGAGTCAAGAGGGCCTTAATAGCATCACCAGGGGCAATAGGTGAAAAAAAGTAAGGGAAGAAGGGCAGTAGGACAGGTAGAGGAGAAGAGAAGCAGTTGGACAGATTGAGGGGAAGAGAGAGTGGGAAGGTAAGAGACAATGAGAGTGAGGGAGAGAAGGAGAGGAATGAACAGATACAGGTGGTGAAAAAGTAATAGAAAGTTGATGTCACAGCAGTAGGATCAGAGATAGGAATATCACCCAGCTTGAGAACAGAGAGAGGGGACTAAGTCCAGGAATACATGTTGATATCCCACAGTGTCTGCTTGTATGGCTTCTTGTGAAACCACTGCACAATTCTGGTAACCTGCATCTGGACCACATCCACCCTCTCAATGTCTTTGTAGAGGTGTAGCCTCCAGAACTGAACATAGTACTCTTGGTGGGGTCTCGCTAGTAAGTAATACAGTGGCAACACCACCTCCCTCGTCCTGCTGGATATCCCTTTCCCTATGTTTCCTAGCATCCCACTAGTCCTGCCTCCTGCTTGTTATAACAAATTGACCAATTGGAGTCAATTGGCTTGTTTCTTATAGCAAATTATAAAACTGACATCATAAATTATGACACCTGATTGACTGAGATCTGTGTGAATATCACATGGTATTCAAATGGGCTTGCACACAATTGCCGTGCCTATTGTGTTAAGTAGGATGTGTGATGGAAACATCCTGTATTGTATAAAATTGTATTTAATTAACCAAATTTTTATTTATTTAGTTTTTGTTAACTGGGTAGGTACACTAGACAGCATAGCTGCCTATTTTCAGTACGACCTGAGAGATTACAACAAAGGGTATGTAGACAATAGTAGATACAAGAAAACATCATGGGAACAAGTAGAAGTCAGACATAGTACACTTATACAAAATGTTCAGCAATGACAGTACATATGCAGGAATCTATATGTAGTAACAAAACAGAAATATAAGAGTAAATAACTAACAGTCATAAGTCATACAACTAGTGAGTAAGTACTAGAAGAGAGGAAATAGCAAGATTTCCAGGCAGGTTTGAGAGTAGTAGAGGTCCACCTCCCCAGACCTCCCCAGGTCCACCTCAAAAATGAGCTTGCTTAGTGGTGATCGCCTGGTTAAATAAAGACTTTGATTGATTGATTGAGTAGTAGAGGTTGTAGCTGGTAGGCAACTAGGAGGAACCAGTACAAGAGTGGGTGGATAGAGAACAGGAGCAGGGTTAAGAGTTTAGAAGAGCCATATGAAGCTCCTGTTTGAAGCTGTGTGGAGAAGGGGAGATTCTTAGACTAAGTGGAAGAGAATTCCATAGCTTAGGGACCCAGTTAGAGAAAGCATTCTCCCCCATTTTGGTTTTACTTCTCGATTGGACAAGAAGGGATTTATCAGTTGGTCTCAGTGGGTAGGCAGAGGTCACAGGTCAGAGCAGTAGAGCCAGTTTGTCATGTATCTGGGATGAGATTATATTCTTTATAAAAGAGTAGGAAGTAAACTGTCGGAAGGCTGAGGGGGTAAACCATCCCAGACTGGAGTATAATGCGCATCGGTGAGTAAGTTTGGGTAAAGACAGAGCAAAATGGCAAATGCTGTTGTAGCAGACATCCCATTTTCAGAGGAGCCCTCCAGTAGTTGCCAGAAAGGCTATTAACCCATACACCAATTTGGGCCTCAGGATCCCCTGTGCAATGGCCATTCTCACCGTGGATGTTAGGCTATGTCTCACCTTACATGCTAGCCCAAGTTGAATATTGACGGATTCAGTGACTGAGGCTAGATGTAGGTCAAAATCCAAGGCGGGATCAAGGGTTACTCTTAGGTATTTAAAAGACGTAACTGTGTTAAGGGGAGAGCCATCACGCGCTCTGATACTTAATGGTTGGGTGCAGGACCGAATTTTTGAACTTGAACCGAAGAGCATAGTCACCATTTTATTTTTATTAAGACAAGCTTGTTTTGCAATTGCCATCTCTGAAAGGCATTGAAGTTACTATTGAGATTCAGGTTGATATCTGAGAGGTTTGCGGAGGATGAACAAAGAACAAGATCATCTGCATATAGCAGACCTGAGCAAGCACCAGTGCACGGTGGGATGTGGCTTATGAAGACTGTAAACAGGAGAGGACCAAGAATTGAATCCTGCGGCACTCTGATCCAAGTAGGAACAAGAGAGGACTTAGCATCTCCGATCTGGACAAATTGTTGATGCTTTGAAAGATAATTTTGGAACCAGGCAGTGAGAGAGGTAGAGAAGCCTAGGGATGACAACTTTGATAGAAGCAGTGGGTGGTCAACTGAATCAAATGCTTTTGTAAGATCAAGAAAAGTAGCCTCAGTGTGAGAGCCTTTGTCCGTAGCGAGTTTGACATCATTTGTAAACTGTATGAGAGCAGTGGATGTACTGTGCCCACATTGGAAACCATGTTGGTCAGGGGAGAGGAGTTTGAAGGAGTAGAGGTAATCCAAGACCTGGGTAGCAACAATTTTCTCTAGTATTTTAGAGAGGGTGGTGAGGATGGCAATAATGTGGTAGTTATTCAGGTTAGTGGTGTCCCTCTTTTTGTAGACTGGTACAACTCGAGCAATGTTTCAGAGGGAAGGGACATGTTCAAACAACATGAAGTCTTGCTGTATTCAGACATAATGCAGTTAGCCACAGCACTTGAACTGCCCCAGAAAGAGTTAACTCTATGCAGAAGCATTGAACGTTGAGCTCAAGCTCGGTTTTCAAACCTCTGTCTGTGGTACTTCTCAGTGTAACCATCAGATTCTTTACTCCGCCTAACAGTGAAGTTGCTCAGGAGATTTCCTCTGCTCGGTTCCGTGAAAGTAAAGTGTTCAGTTTAAACCATATAATTTTTTGTTATTTTCAGATTTCCAGCCTCTGTCTATGGTACAGGTAGTGTATAGATAGGTAGTGACTGTGTTTTATTCTGTGAAAAAGTTGGAAATTGTTCTTTTCTTCGGTTTCTTTCCGGTCGGTCCGGTTTGGAACCGACCCATTATGTTTAAATTTATTTCTGGGATTAGAGTGGTGTTCTGGTACTGATCGATTTCAAAAGAACCAAGGTTTTTGGCCGGTTCTTTTAAAAAGCCTGTGACACAGTTTGTAACCGATCAGTTACTGTATTACCTGGCTTGGAAGCTGCAGAGGGTAATTTGTTAGGTTGGCCATGTCTGAGAAACCCAAGAAGAAAACCGGTCCCACTGGGTTTCAACACTGTACTGAGTGTGGGGAGGCCTTTGCTAAGGCTGACCCCCACCTCATCTGTGTTTATTGTCTGGGGTTTGACCACCTCAAGTCAGACTGCCAAATCTGTAAAAACTTTACTAAATCCACTCTAGACTAAAGACTGAGTAGGCTGAAGGAAAGGGAGGCTGAGAAGTCCGTAAATCCAGATAGCCAGCCCAGTTCGGTTGCGGCTGAACCTGAGGAGGTGCCTACTGACCTAGGCGATACCTCCTTGGGCAAAAGGAGAGCCGATCCTGAGGGGTCAGTTCCATCAAAGACGAAGTGTAAGTCTTGTGGTTCATATCCGGTATCGCACTCTCAACATGACGAAATTAGCCAAAGCGATTAGCATTGTTCAATCGCTTAGACCCGGTTTTGTCTGAACCGGTACCGCCGGTTAGGCGGTCAGTTTGGTCGGATTCGTCTCATCCAGATTATGATCCAGACACTTCATATGAGGAGTAGGAGGGAGACGAAGACTATCCCGAGGATGATGATGATGACGATGACCGGGGGGGTCTGGATGTGCCCATTGAACCAGACATCTCCCCAGGCAGGCCCTCAGGTGTCTCTCCTCCCAGGCTCTCTGAGTCCCCTTCACATTTTTTGTTCTACAAAAAGGTGGCAGAAACCCTGCGGCTTCCCTTGGTTGAAGCTGCAGAGGAGTATGAAGAGCCTGATTTTGTGGAAATGATGGACATCCCAGAGTCCAAAAGACTGTCTATCCCTCTTCATAAATTCTTGGGGAAACAGACACACAAAATTTTACAAACCCCTAATTCAATACCTCCGGTGGATAAGAGAATGGGCAGGAAGTATTTGTTATAAGGCTCAGCTGCGGAGTTCCTTTATAGTCATTGCAGCCATGTTGGGGTAGTGCAGCCTATAGCCTGTGACAGGGCTAACATTCTTTTGGCTTCACACCCACCGGATAAGGACTCCAGGAAAGTGGATGCCATGGCCAAAAAACAGCATTTGGCATCCTCTCTGGGACTCAGGCAGGCTACTTATATGGCCTACACAGTCAGGTACCAGAAATCCAGATGGAATACGGTTCTGTAACTGGCTAAACAGGACTCTCCCCAGCTAGCCAAGGAGCTGGAGGAGGTGGCTGCTGATGGAATTGAGGCATCCAAAATGCAATTTCATGCTGCTGTGGACTCCAATGATGGGGCATCTAGAGTCATGGCTACATCTGTGTCTCTCAGAAGACATGCTTGGCTCAGATGTACTAGCCTTTCACAGGATACCCAGACTAAGGCTATGGATTTTCCTGTAGCAGGTAACTCTCTGTTTGGGGAGCAGACAGAGGCTTACATGAAGAAAATGGAGGAATACAGGACTACGTACAGGAGTGCACAGGCCAAAGAAAGGCAAGCAACTCTGCACAATCAGCAGTCTAGGGTCAGGGGCAGGCCCTTTCAAAGACCTTTTTACAAAGCTCAGGCCTCCTCTCCCTTCCCACAGAGAGGGTTCTTCAGAGGGAGGGGCAGGAGTGGGATGAGCAGAGCTGCTCCCTCCTCCTCTCAGTCTAAGGCTCCTGCCAAGCAGACACCCTGATGTATCAGCCTGGGTCAACTCCCCATTTCCAGTAGGAGGCAGGATGGCTTACTACTTCCAGGCCTGGAAGTCTCTGACCTCAGACAAGTGGGTCCTGGAAGTAGTAAGCCAGGGACTGGCTCTCAGCTTCAAAAAATTTCCAAAAAAGAGGGCCAAGTCTTTTCCACCTGCATCACTCTCAGAAACCATTGCTCTAGAGGCAGAGGTTTCCTCTCTTCTAGCTCTCAGAGCTATACAGAAGGTTCCTACTCAGCACAGGGGAAAAGGACTGTACTCCAGGTACTTCCTTACCCCAAAGAAAACAGGGGTGGCAACCCATCCTAGACCTAAGGTATTTGAACAAACACATTTCAAAGCCCAGATTCAAAATGGTAACTCTGGGAATAATCCTTTCCTCTCTAAGGCCAGGGGATTGACTAGCATCTCTGGACCTCAAGGATGCCTACTTCCATATTCTTATCAGGTGCTCCCACAAAAAATACCTCAGGTTCGAGTTGCTTTTAGGCCATTACCAATTCAGAGCTATGCCATTTGGCCTAACATTAGCTCCAAGGGTGTTCACAAAGTGCCTTGCAGTAGTGGTGGCTTACCTCAGAAGACAGGGTGTCACCATTTTCCCGTATCTGGATGATTGGCTCCTAGTGGGTCAGTCAACTTTACAGGTCAAGTCAGCTCTTCAAACTACCCAGGACCTACTCAGCTCCTTGGGGTATCTTCTCAATCTTCCAGAGTCTGTCCTCAAACCAGTTCAGCTTCTCACCTTAATCAGCATAGAGTTGGACACTGTACAAGCAAAAGCCTTCCTTCCCCTGGCAAGGGTGAAGGCCCTGGTGGATCTCGCTTCCTCCTTTCAACCTCAGGTCTCCCGCCCAGCAAGACTGTTCCTCCAGGTCATGGGCCACATGGCAGCTTCCACTGCAGTGGTAGAGGGAGCAAGGTTCCAGATGAGGGACATTCAGTTTCATCTAAAGTCTTTTTGGTCTCAAAAGAAGGATTCACCTACCAAACTGATCCCAGTAATTCAGACTCTGGTCCAAGCTCTCCAGTGGTGGCTGGACCAGGACAACCTCAGGCAAGGGGTTCCATTTCTCCCTCAAGTCCCATCAGTGGTTCCAATTATGGATGCTTCTCTCCTAGGGTGGGGAGCCCACCTGGGAACCCTGACAGCTCAAGGGGTCTGGTCCCCACAAGAGTGTGTCCTTCACATCAATCTCCTGGAACTCAAGGCAGTTTTCCTAGCCCTGCAGAACTTCTCAGATTCAGTCAAGGGCAAGGTGGTCCAAGTCAGGACAGACAACACCCCCACAATGTGGTACATCAACAAATAGGGAGGCACTCGGTCCTTGGCCTTGTACACAGAGGCCATGAAGCTGTGGTCTCTGGCCTATTCTCTTCAGACTTCTCTGGTAGCAGTTCACCTTCCAGGGCAGGACAACGTACTAGCAAATGCTCTGAGCAGAATTTCACAGGGACATCACAAATGGTCCCAGGACCCTCACATCCTGAAGGTCATCTTCTCCAGGTGGGTCACTCCAGAGAAAGATCTCTTTGCAGCACCAGACAATCATCAACTTCCTCTGTTTTGTTGCTGACCTCCAGTCCTGGGGACGGTTCCCCAGGATGCTCTCTTTTTGGACTGGAAGGGCAGGTTTCTCTATGCCTTCCCTCTCTTCCCTCTGCTGTTCAGAGTTCTGACCAAGATCAGGACTCAACCCTGCACAGTGATACTGGTGGCTCTAGATTGGGCCAGACAGCTGTGGTATCCTCTACTGCTGTCCTTGTCAGTGTCACATCCCCTGTCTCTGTCCAGGACATGCAAACTCATGTCCTCCTCCCAGGGGTGGATCTGGAACCCCAATCCCCAGTCTCTCAATCTCAAGGCCTAGCTCTTGAAGAGTTAGAATATGCAGCACTACATCTTTCTCAGGGAGTTCTGGATATTCTGAAGGTCTCCAGGAAACCTTCCATTAGAAAAACTTACAACTCCAAATGGAAAAGATTCAGTATTTGGTGCTCTCAGAAAGGCATCCTGCCTGATTCTTCAGACATTTTCACAACCTTAGAATATCTAGTTCATCTGAATGGTCTAGGCCTTAGGCCTGCCACTCTGAAGGTTCATCTAGCAGCTGTCTCTGCATTCCTCTCAGCAGGGAAGGGCTCTTCCCTGGCATCTCATCCTGTTTTCAGAAAGTTTTTCAAAGGTCTGGTTCACATTAACCCTCCCTTTAGGGAGCCCATTCCGCCTTGGGATCTTAATGTCTGCATAGCTCAGCTAATGTAGCCACACGTTGAACCTCTGGCTTCAGCTGAATTGAAGTACTTGACCTGGAAAACTGTGTTCCTGGTAGCTATTACTTCTGCCAGATTGATTAGTGAGTTACAGGCTCTGTCAGTTAAGCCTGACTTCATCTCTTTCCATAGGGACAAAGTGGTCCTAAGAATCAATAGGAGGTTCTTGCCCAAAGTGGTATCGGATTTTCATCTGAACCAGTCTATATCTCTCCCTGTGTTTTTCACTGATCATTTTTCTTCAGGTGAAAGAAGATTACACAGTCTGGATGTTAAGAGGGCCCTTAGCTACTACATTGAGCATACTAAGGCACATAGAAATGACTGTCTTCAATTGTTTCTCACTTATGGTGAAGTGGGGAAAGGTAAGCCTGCCACTAAAAGAACTATTGTCAGGTGGATTGTTTCTTGTATACAATTCTGTTATGATAAGTTGGATAGAATGCCCCCTTCAGGCCTGAGGGCTCATTCGACTAGGGTACAGCTGCTTCTCTAACTGCGGCCAGAGATATACCTTTGTTAAAGATCTGTAAAGCAGCCACCTGGAAAACAGTACATACTTTTACCAAGCATTACTCCCTGGACATCCAGGCTAGGAGTGATGCTAGATTTAGCACAGCAGTACTGCAGATCCTCTTCCCAAAGTAGGTTCTGCATTCCCTCCTCCATAGGGAACTGCTTGGTAGTCTACATTATGTCTAAATACAGCAATACTTCATGTTGTTTGAAGAAAAAATTACTCACCATAGTAATGTTGTTTCTTCTAATGGAGTCTTGCTGTATTCAGACCTCCCACCCCCGCGTCCCCTCTCAGAACCTGGGTTTTTGGGAAGTGGGCTGGCAGGTACAGTGTTGCACCTCAGGGGTGTACCTTGTACCCTCCCTCTTGGGTGGGGTGGATGTTATTATTATTTTTCTGGTGTTTCATACTTGTCACTTCCTTTCCTTCTTGGGTTCTCGACTTCAGTCTTTTGGGCCCAAACATAATTTTTTGCCCTTTGGCTACATGTTGAACAATTTCCATACTATAGTGTGTTAGTGTGCTCGTAAGAATCTGACGGTTGCACTGAAGTACCACAGACAGGTTTGAAAACCGAGCTCGAGCTCAACGTTCTATGCTTCTGCATAGAGTTAACTCTTTCCTCTCTGTGGCAGTTCAAGAGCTGGGGCTAACTGCATTATGTCTGAATACAGCAAGACTCCTTTAGAAGAAACAACATTACAATGGTGAGTAATTTTTTCTTCTGTAAGAAGAGACAGGTTGAAAAGTCTAGTCACTGGAGAGACTATTGACGGTGCAACGGTTCTTAGGAATTTTGGTAATAGTCCATCTGGCCCCACCGATCCAGCAGGAGAGATGGACTTAAGTAAGCATACGATTTCACTCTGAGAGACTGGGCAAAGGGTAAAAGATGGGTTGGAAGGTTTAAGGTTATCCTGCAGAGTGACAGGTAAAGGTCCAGGAGGTGCAATATAGGAGGAGAAGTCAGTGAATCTGGAGTTAAGAACCTCTGTGATAGTGAGAAGGTTATTGCAATTACAACCATCCACGACCATATCAGAGATGGTATTGCACTTGTTTTTCCCCATGATGGTGTTAACATAACTCCAAAAACCATGAGAGTCACCGACAGAGATACTAAGGAGCTGACGGTAGTAATTGCCCCTAGTAGATCTGATGGAAACCTTTCATAGGTTTTGGAGTCTTCTGTACTCCACCCAATCTGATGGGGACTGGGTTAGCTTAGCTTTGTTCCAGGCTTTATCCCTCTTTTCGACAGAGGACAGGAGTGAAGAATTTAACCAGTGAGTAGCAGATCCCTGGATATGGCACCTTTTTACTGGGATAACGTAAAATGCCTAAGCATATGTAAGTAATAAGCCAGTAAGCCATGACAGGGTGTGCATTATGAGATTATAATAACTGGGTCACGTTTTTTCCCATAGGAAAAGGCATGTGTATTTTGCTTTTATAAAGGAGTGTTTATAATGGCAAACATGCACTGCTTTCCAATGAGAAGAAAGACTGAGCCACACAGCAGCTCACACTAGACTTTCTCACCACCACAGCTCACTGTTGTTTCTCCTGCTTGGCTCCCCCTTGACCTGTAGCGCCATCCAACACTGGAATAAAGATTTTTTTTATATATAAAATTCCTCTGGCAGTCAGCACCTGCCCCTGTGGTGCTGATGCCAACTCACTGCCCTACCTGGGATGAAGAACTGGAGGACGTGGACAAGTAATGAATCCTGAGGCAGAGCTTAGCCTGGGTCCTAATGCTGGACCTTTTTACTCTGTCATTGACACAATCTCTCTCTAACTGCCTTAGCTGCTCTGGTTCGTCCCAATCTCTGTTTCCCTCTGGCTCCTTCTCACCACCGTAGCTCTGCACAACGTTGCCTAGGATGGACTAGAATAAAACTTTTAATTTCAAAAAGAATGGAGCTATACAGAGCCCTCATCACAGCTGCTGATCCTCTCCCTCACCACCTGCCACAATCCTTTCTTTTTTCTCACTTTCGGAGAATTGATGGGCAGCAATTACATATAATTGCTTGGGTGAAAAAATGCAATCACAGCAATTATATAAAATAAAACATGGGGTGGTGAGTGCAGACTCAAATTATACACCCCCCACAGGGTAGGATGCTCGGATAAACCCCTTGGGCTTCTCCCTCCAGGTTTAAGTAGCATCCAACACATCAGGTGTGTGTAAAATTCTAATTACACACACCACCTCTGGTATTATTCTATATTTAGTGCACTCCCCAGGGGCATAGTAAGCACGAGGCCACAGACTGAGTGTCCTTGCACCACTGAAAAGTACATTACATATAGAATAATGGATGGGGAGGTGGTCATTATGAGAATGTTAGACACCCCCAAGGTGTTGGATGCCATATAAACCCCGAGATCGAAGCTCAAGGGGCTTGTACAGGCATCCCATGCCGAGGGAGTGTCTAACATTTGAGTTTCACACACCTCCCCAGCTTTTATTTTATATAATTGCTGGGGAACACTTTTTCACCTCAGCGGTTATATAAAGTACATTTAAATTAACTTACGGCTGTTTCCAACTGGTGGTGAACTGCGGCATGCTGTGTACTGAAGAGACTGGAAGAGCACTTTTTGTGCATGCTCATACATGTTATAAGCCACGGATTATAACGGGAAAATTATAACCCCCTTCCCCTATGGGAAAAAAGAGGTCCCCAGTTATTATAGTCCTGTAATGCACACCCTGAAGTTCTTACGACACTTAGAAAATGGCTTATTTGAAATAAAAAAAAGAAAATATATTTTCTTTTTACAAAAAAGTCTTTTTAAGGGAATTACAATGTTTAAGTGAATAAAGATGGGGGTTTGTAAGATTTGGTTAAATGGCACTTTTTTAATGGAGTAGGTGGTGCTGCTATGTTTTAATGCAGCAGGTGGCACGGTACTGTTACAGTAGTCTGATAATGAAGAGAGAGACTGCTTTTTCTTTTTTTCTGTCTTTTTAAGTTTTAAATCAAGGCACCATAAAGTTATGTTTGTCACTTAGGTTACTCTGGATTAGTGTGATGTTTGCAAGTGAAAAGCTGTTCGGGATGAGTTGTTGCACTGCACTGCACCATGCCATGCCCCCCCCCACCTGAATGGCAAGACTAGAGTGGGGACTCAACAGCTGGATCAATAATGGAAAAAACAGCTGTTCTGTTATGTTTGCTTGCACGCATGTGCAAGAAACATAGTGCTATCATCCGAGTTTTTGTAGGTGTGGCACCCTGTCTTCCAATTCAGTAAGTGTGTTTGCAGGCACGGCCACAGTTCACCAATGAATGCTGCAGCTGTCTATGACAGCAGTTGAAAATGCACTGGCGTACAGTTGAAAGAGAGAGACCGCTTCAGTGAGCAGCGATACGATAGTGTAGATTAGCATATTGCCGGCAATCCTGCTTGTATACTTCTCTGCTTTCTCCTCCTGGAACATAAATTCAGTTTGAAGTGAACTTTTCCTAGGACTATCTTTCCAAGAGGAGGCAAGTGACTAAAATGACATTCTTGGAATGTTTCCAAAAAAAGATCTAATTGCCATCCTTGGAATGTTGAGTCAGAGTTCAGGGTAGGAGCGTCATTGACAAAAGTAGGAAAACAGAACCCCAAAGAGACTGAAAAAGTAGACACAGTTTTTGTCTGTTGGCACACCTGATCAGTATTGTAATAATATTCCCCAACCCTCTAGTGTCTCTGAATAGCACTCCCCTGGCCCTCCCACACACAATATATTTGTGAAGTGTCCAATCCTAAACAGGCGCCCAATCCCCTGTCCAGCCCCCCCAGGTTCTAGGTGCCATGCTGGGAGCCATCTCAGCGTGGCATAAGTGAGAATGGTGACGGGGTGCCCAATCCTCTGTCAGCTAAATTAACCCCCCCCATAAGAAACAGACTTTCAGTTGCCATGCTGGGAGCCCACCCCAGCATGGCACACATCTGTATGGCTGACGGGGGTGCCCAATCCCCTGTTGGCTCCACTGCCCCCCCAAAAAAAATCTTCCAGCTGCCACACTGGGAGCCCACCCCAGCATGGCACAAGTCCAGTGTCATCTTCCTAAAAATAAAACAAACACCTGAAAAGAAAAAACAGTTCCTTGTTGATTGTCTTGCCCCACCCGCGCCACCCTCTGTGCATCCACCTCCCCACACCCCACCTCACCCCATACTTACCTCCGGGGCCATCGCGATGATCTTCAGTGGACCGGGAACACGTTTGCACTCTTCAAAAATGACCACGAACCGAAGAAATGCTGGTAAGCTGTATAATGGAATAAATAGGTTTTTTTCAACTTTGATGCATATCTTGGGCATTTTTTTGAATTTTGGTGCCAAATTTTCAACATGAGGTTTTTGGGACCCCTCCTCATGAATTCTGGCACTGTCATGGCATTAATCAGCCCCGAAAGGTGATTTCGCTGTCACTGCATGGAACCATCTTTCATGACTGATTGACAAATTGACTGTGTCACTGTTCATGAGGTAGGTCCCCAAAAACCTATGTTGAAAATTTGGTGAAACAATTCCCAAAAATGACTGATTTATGAGCGTGCGTTGCGCAGTTCCTATTCTCGCTCGTAAGTTCGCAAATTTTTAATATTTTCACTCCAGATTTTCAGCATTGCCATTTTACCACACCTCCTTATGAGCAGTACAGCTGTCATTTTTCACATCTTGCCCAAAATGTGTTTCCGCGCATGTAGCTCACAATGGCACAGTTGGTGTGCGAAATCAGTGTTTGGATCTGATTAAGAAAATCACAGTGACACTGTTCATGAGCAGAGGTCTTAAAATGGCTATGTGAAACATTTGGTGATAAAAGTCCATAAAATGATTGTGTTACGAGCGAGCATTGCGCAGTTTCCACGCACCCTCGTAAGTTCATGAATTTGTAATATTTTCAGTCCAGATTTTCACCACTGGCATTTTTCCACACTTCCTTATGAACAGTACAGCTGTCATTTTTCACACCTTGGCTGAAATGTGTTTTCACACTTCCAGCACAGAAATGCGTGGTTGCTGCAGGAAATCACTGTTCGGGACAGATTAAGAAAATCACAGTGACACTGTTCATGAGCAGAGGTCCCAAAATGCCTGTGTTGACAATCTGCTGTAAAAAATCCCCAAACTAATTACAATATGGGTGTGCATTGCACAGTTTCTACGCATGCTCGTGACTTCTTCAGTTTTTTTTAATATTTTCACTGCAGATTTTCAACATTACCATTTTTTACACCTCTCCATGAACAGTACAGCTGTCATTTTTCACATCCTGTTCAAAATATGTTTTCGCACCTGTGGTGCCAAATGGCATAGTCACTGTGCAAAATCAGCTTTTGGCTAACAAACTGATATTGCCACTGTTCTCTGGTGGGGTCACAAAACCATGTTGAAAATCTGGGTGAAAATACCAATGAACCCCTAGGCGTTAGGGTTTCCGATCATAACGTCCCACCCTGTAGAGACTGACAGGCATCGCGGGTGTGACTTGGGATTGTCGCCTGTAATGCTCATACCATTCAACCCCCCACCCACACCCTGCAGCCAGTGAGTGGCATTGAGGTGTGCCTTGGACTCTTTGGCCCCAAAGTTGACCCCATTCTCCTATACAGCACCCATCTCACCATATTTCCTGATGGAATGGGGTGAACATAAGGACCAAAGACCCCAAGGCATACCGTGACACTTGTCAGTGTCTGCAGGGTAGGGTGTGGTGAAATGGCGTGGACATTATGCCTGATGACCCAAAGGCACACCCCAATGCCTGTCACTCTCTGCAGGGTGGTGGTGGGGTTGGCTTTAGTTCAATACTTCACTGCCATTCCTATTATGCAGCTCTGTAACTCCTACACTACCAATGCCAATGCCAGCATGCAAACATTTGACATTGAGAAATGCTTGTTTTTGTTTAGTTTTACCATCCAGCCATCATAAGATGTTTCTAGGCCAGTTCAGAAACTGTTCAGGAGGTGATATGCAGCACAAACCCCCCCCCACAGCAGGAGCAGACCAAAGCTCAATGGCAAAAACAACAAAGTAAAACTAGCCAGTTTGATTGTAGGTGGAGCTGCATGAAGAGTCTCTCTGCCTTGCTGTGCCCCCACCCCAGAGCCTCCTGTCTGCCATCAGTATCTGCTGGCAAGTGAAGGTGTTAGGTATGTTGTTGAGGGGAACTGTGTAAGAAATGATAGGGGAGCAATGGTGAGCACTATTTAAGAAGAGACAGGTGAAGCACTGCTAAGCCATGTGGTTGCAATTCAGTAAATATCTCAATTTTGTCCCACTCAGAGGTGTGGTAGGACCTGGATCACAGAGGGTTAGGGCATATTTTAAAAACCTAGTTAGATAAAAATTGAGTATGTGTATACTTTTACATTTATCAGAAAGTTATGAGTGATTGGGAGTAATATGTTTATTAAGAGAAGAATGTAAAGTTTGTGGGTGTATGACAAGTGATTTCTTTTAAAAAAATGGTACAGTGAGGTTCAGATGTTCATCATGATGTCAGTGTGCAGTATGTAAAAAAAATTGTGGCTGTGTATTGATATTGCAGTTGATGGGTGATTAGGTTTCTTTGACCATGATAATGAGATCCGGCACCTGACTATGCATTAGCAGAGATATAAGACATGGTCAGGTGACATCTCTCAGCCAATGAAATTGCTAGAATTTTTCTTACCATTTTGTAATTTATAACAGTGGTAAAGTGACTCAGGGTTGCAACTGGTAATTTCACCTCCATGGGGAACAGCACTCACCATTAGTTTATGTGTTTTAGTGTAACCCCTAGGTGGCAATACTCCAAGGGCTACTACTGCTGCCTGTATGGCTATGCACAGGTTGAGGGGATTGGGTTCCCAAACATTCAACTGGTTCATTTCCATGTGGTTACATATTATGCAGTGCCTCCACCCAGAGTTTAAATTTTAAGTGGGATAGCTGTTACTTGGTACAACCCCCTGGGATGTCATACCACCTACTATAACCATTTGCCTCCACAACACATGACCCAATAGACAATTCCCCACAGTTTAGACATTTCTGTAATTAAAAGTTCTCTCTAATAATATGCTCACTACAACCATTAGAAAAAACAGTAACAACAATATTTATTTAGGGGGCATAGGAATTAGGAATGGAGAAACAAAGGAGTAGAAGTTATGCAGTGATTATTATTTACAAATGTACATTTGAATGGTTGGATTGGGTGCTGGTGAAAACCCTCCAGCTGGGTAGATACCAGTTAAACTAGAAGAAACAATCATATTTGCACCAATATAGATATCTAGAGCCCTAGCTAACTAAACTGCATTAAAACAGGTGGAACCCATTTCATATCTCCCACCACTGGTACCAGTTCCCCAGACACAGTATGAAACCCAGCAGTCTCACAACCTTTACCCTGGGCACCCAGTTACCAAAAGTCCTTTAGATAGTTGCAGGCCTGGTGGACAGCGCAGCTGTGCATTGGCCATCAAGTTTTGAAAGAAAGACAGGCTTAAACTTGAAAGCAATCTAATAAACAACAACTTGTAATCCTTAAGGGGAGAGCAGGGATTGCCCTGCATTAGGTGAACTGAACACAGTCAGGCAGTATGTTGGCTGAGACATCTTACAAGTATTTCTGAACATCCATCACATTTGTATGTTTAGCACATTCAGCACATTCATATTTCAGACATGTCCGGTACATTACAAATAAGGTATAGCGCCTTCAACCAGGGGCCAAGAGGGCCGCCCTGGTCAGATCAGGGAAAATTGTCATCTCCAGGTCACAGAATAGAAAACTGTTGTTTTCAGGTTGCAGCAAATCCGAATTAACTTCAGAGTCTCAGTCCATTTTATGGCTTGTGGCTATGGCTGGCGGCTCCCACTGGACTTCTTGACCATATAGTTAGCACAATCACTTATTAGTACATTAGTATGATACTTTTGGGCTCACTTGGGTCCCCCAAACAGTTATGGTTAGCAAAAGTCACTACTCTGTCCTGGGCTCACTATGGGCACCCCCTGAACAGTCATGATCAGCGAAACAGTTCAATAGAGGTCCACCTGTGCTAGGCTAGTTATGCACAGCAGAGCAGGGTGCACACTGAAGAATGATCTCACATAGTACAGTCTCTTGGGCAAGGTTGCTCTAATTCAGCACGATTAATTTCTTTCTTGCACCAGAGAGTAAAAGAGTACTCACTCAGGCTCCTCATGGTAGCTTTCCACAATCAAGGTTCCTGATGTCTTCAGTTCTCTCACAACCGAGGTAGAATCAGCTCTCTCACAACTGACTTGATGTCATCTGGTTGCAGGTCCATGTCTTTCCAACGTGGAAGGGAGGGCTACCACCTGGGGGACATTCTGGCAACCCCCAGGCTAGCAAGAACTACATAAACTGAATAACTTTAACAACTAGGAAGGCAAATACCCCCTCCTGGATGGACAGGATTAGCTGGCTCCCCAGGCTTGGCTGCATGGCTGGGGGCCAGAGCCCCCACCCCCATGGCGGTTCCCACTCAAATTTGTCAAAAGGCTGAAAAACACAGTCTCTTGTAGAATTCTTCTGAGGCTCCTGATTGGCTGAGAGTTTTGGTTGCATGGCCTCCAATTGGCTGGAGGGCCTGTGAGTCAAGAAAATGAATTATAAATGAACCTCACTTGATGCACATGTTGTTTGCTGTTTTGGCACCTGAAACTAGGTTCCTGCAGTTTCCCATGAGTTCTTGGTATTTTCCCATGAGCTTTGGCTAATGTCCCACAAGTCCTGCCTTTATTATCTTAGCTGTCCAATTGGCTGTGCTGCATTATAATGGCTGTTAAAACACACAGTCTCTAAGCAGATGAGGTACAGTCTCAAATAAGGTTCTGGTGCAGCCAGAATAAAGTGAATATTTGCCCAAATGCTCCCCAGTTTAATAGCACTGGTTGTATACTTGCTGTCACTGCACAGATTTTTTAAATTCTCAGTCCATTTGCCCGTTGCTACAACTCCACCTATTGCAGCAGGCAGGATGTCTTATCTGAGTCCCATCATTGCTTGTGCAGCCAAGATAAATTACTCATCTTACTCAAACACTTTTTTCCCCTTTCTAAAACACTTTTCCCCAGCATACATCAGTTACAGTATCTCTTTAAACATTTCCTTTTTCTTTGGCCACAGCTGAGAACAAGCTTCCCCAAGATCAGAAACACTCTTATGAATATTAATATGGATCGGGGTTCTGGCTCATTAATATTCAAGAGCCTCGATTGTTACAGTCTCATGGATTTCCTTCCTTTCTCAAGACTGCAGTCTTTCTCCACCCTGGTTGTGGTCACTTGGTCCCAATCATTAGGTGGGGACATCAGGACCACCGAACACTCCCTCCGTTAGACAGCAGTGTAAGCAGTCACAAGATCAAAGGTGCCACTCATTCCTGCATGATCCCCATTGCTCCAGAGTGCCTGCTTCAAGCGGGGGATCATGGTTGAGCATCTTGAGACCCAGAGGGCTGGAATTACTTCTTTGGGCTGTGACTAGGGCACCAGGAGGGGCAGAGAAGGACCAGGGGTCAGCAAAATTATGCAGGCTAACAGGAGGTGCTAAGGGAGAGTAGGAACAAGAGCTACAGGGCTACAGGTACGCCCCCATTTTGGCAGGGGGGTTACACTCTCCCATGACAATAATCTTGGCATCCACACCAAGGGTGTACCAAGCCTGGCACACTTGAGTACCACCTAAACAGTTTGCAACAAACATCAAATACTTTAATACACTATCTTGTCTAGGCATATGGCTTCCTAATTAGTATTGGCCACCACAACATCCTATTCTAGACACATATATTCTAGTATAACAGCAAAAACATTTTTTTAATCAGTGTGAGCATTAATCAGAAGTTAAATACTATGGGGGCCCTTAACAAAACAAGATTTTAAACTGCAAAACATTTTTGGTGCAATTCTACTTTTGGCCACTAGGGGGAACACGTTTTCCCCACTAACATTCACTGGTAGAAACACCCTCCTGAATATTAATAGAGATCTTGGCTCTGGCTCATTAATATTTACGCAGCCTGATTGTTACAGTCTTGTGGATTTCCTTTCTTTTTCTAGACTGTGGGCTTTCTTCACCCTGGTTGTGGTCACTCGGCTCCAATGATCAGGTGGGGACACCGGAACCGCTGAACACTCCCTTCATTAGACTGTGGTGTAGTGGTCGCAAGATCAAAGGTGCCACTCACTCCTGCCTGATCCCCGCTGCACAGTAGTGCCAGTTTCGAGCGGGGGATCGCGGTTGCACTTGAGCTCTGGAGGGCTGGAATTACTTCTTTGGGCTGTGACTGGGGCAGCAGGATGGCCAGGAGAGGACCAGGGGGACAGAAAAAATTGTGCAGGCTAACAGGATGTGCTAAGGGAGAGCAGGAACAAGATCTACAGGGCTGCAGGTAAGCCCCCGTTTTGGCAGGGGGGGGTTACATTAGCATGCAGGGGTGTGATCACAATACATTATACAATGGGGACATAAAATCCTGCAACCTGATTGGGCCGCTAGGGTGTTTAACCATAAATAAACCCTACCATAACCCATGGATAACATTCCAGCTGACATGTTTGCTTAAAGACAAAGAAAAAATAGTTTAAAAATCACTGCACAATTTAACATTCCCATCACCATTTTGGTTTCACACAATTTGCTTGTAACTTTGAATTTGCCACTAAGTTTCGTCTAGGAAACACTACCCCACATAATAACTGAGCAACAAAATAATAAAAACATGCATTACCTAATGTTTTAATGGCACTCCAAAAACCAGGCAGTCTAGTGAAAATCCACTGACAATGCTGCCTGTCAACTGACTGCACACGCCGCAGATTCAGATGAACAGGTGTTCACAACATGAATGTCTCTTGTCCAAAACCATTCAAAACTCTTGTATGAATAGTTTTTCTCATCTCTGGTCCTGATTGTGTTTAAACACAAAGCACCACCGGTCCTTTTCACCTGCTTGCAGCCCTTTTGGACACTACTGCATTTCTCTCTCTCTTCCATACCTCGCCCTGTCACAATTTCAGCCAATCAGAATTCGCCCTTTCTCCTCTTCCTCCCCTACCCCTGCTGCTTGTACCTGGCTTTATATCCCCAATCCCTGAAGAAAGAAAAATAAAAACAAACAGTTAAATGTCTCCCCAACACAAAAAATTCTCATTCTGGTGATAGGGATGGATGGGTTCTGGATGTTCCAGCACTGCAGGTGGGTAGGGCTAGTTTCTCTCCAAATAAAATAAAAAAAAAAAAAAAGAGAGAAAAACTAAAAAATATACATGTCACATATTTGTTTCACAAATTCTGCAATTGTTCAAAAGATGCATTGCATAAGCTCATTAGGACAATCTAGGATGTGAGTAATTGGCATATTTACTCACTTTTCCTGTGGTTAAAGTCACACATCCTTTGGTTCCATGACAGACCAAATTGGGAGTGGGTAAATCACACGATTACCCACACCCTGTCATGCCTTATTGCTCAAGTAACCCTCTCCTCATCATGCCTTGCTGCTTAAGAATTCACTGTACCAGGATTCATCATTGTGAAGTCATATAGGCTTGACCGAAAATCAAAACGAGGAGGGGGCTGCGCTCTTTACCTAAAAGACAACCTGATGGGGCACACTGCCCACACTGACCTACCAACACCAAATGTCCAGCTATTGCATATCAAAATCCTGCTTGGAGCTCAGCACAAAGCCCTCTTGATCATCATCGTTTATATCTCCCCCGGAAGAACAGGGACCGGGCCTCCATGCAGTACTGGAGTACATCAAATCACTCCCACCCAACTCCGAAGTCATCACACTTGGTGACTTCAACTCAAACTGGTTGGGACCTGATGCTGGCAACACCAGGCACATGGTCACATGAGCAAACCTCACACAGATATTGGACTCCACAACTAGAATGAACTACAAAACCGGCACCAGCACTTTACTGGACTGGATCCTCACTACTCACCCCTCCCGGATCACTAGCTTCACCGTACTGCCCGACTCTCTCAGCGACCATTCCCCCATCAGCTGCACCTGGTCAACAAATTCTAGAAATCTCCACCAAAGGTCATCTTCAGCAGAGTCCTACCACGTAGAAAGCTAACCCACCTAAAATCACACTTACTAAATCAAGACTGGTCCCCCATCAACCTGGCCCCCGATGCAAATACAGCCCTTGATCAATTCATATGCATTTTCAATGAAGCTTGTAACATCCTTGCCCCACCAAAAAAGTGAAAAATGAAACCCCTCTGCAATCATTGGCTCACGGGTTCCCTCTTAAAAAAGCTGAAACACAGGGACCACCTCGGGGATCTAGCCAGAGAAACAGGAAAACAGGCGGACATCCAAAATTTCAAAAGAGCTAGAAATGATTGCACCAAATCCATATGCCAACAGAAATCTGAATACTACAAGAATGCACTTGCTGACACATGAGGAAATGCAAGAGCATTCTGGAATAACATTAAAGATGTTACTGGGAAGAAGTCCAAATCACCTCCTACTGCTATCAGAATAAACAGGAATACTATCCTGGACCTAAAAGTCATAGCCAACACCTTTAATGATGCCTTCACCAACCTCAGCAGCATCCTCCCCCCTGACTTTTTCAACGACAGTGACCCCGCCTCTTTCTACCCATCAGTCATCACCTAAAAATTGTCCCCCTTTCTACTTCAGAGCAGTAAACAAAAATACCGTCAGGAAATACATTTCCAAAGCCATCAAAAACACTAGAGCAAGTGCTGACACACTGGACCTCAAACTTCTGTCCCTCACTCTAGACAAGGTTTTGGGGCCTCTCACCAGGATCTTTAATCTCTCCCTCTCTCTCTCTCAACCAATTCCCTGACAAATAGAAGGCAGCAACTGTCACACCTATCCATAAAGGTGGTGACCGGACCTCCCATGTGAACTACCGACCCATCTCTATCCTGCCACCACTCTCTAAGGCCCTGGAACAGACAGTAGAAGACCAGCTCACTGATCATCTGGACAAGTACAACATCCTTTGCAGGCAGCAACACAGATTTAGAAAAGGACACAGCACTGCCACGGCACTTCTTGAGTTTACGGGAGCCATACACAACTCCCTTAATCAGGGTCGCCTAACCGGAGCTACATTCATCGACCTGTCAAAGGCTTTTGACACTGTCCACCACTGCCTCATGCTTCATCAGCTACTGAACATTGGCCTCTCTGCGGAATCAGTGAAATGGTTCAATAGCTATCTTGACAACAGGTCCCGATGTGTAAAAATATCAGGCGTGGTCTCCGAAACTAAACAGGTTCGCTCCGGTGTCCCCCAAGGCTCCATCCTGGGCCCATTGCTGTTCAGCCTGTTCCTTAACTCCCTCCCCGACTCCACCTCTCAGCAAGTCATACTCTATGCTGATGATGTGGTGATTCTTGCCTCTCATCATGACCCAAGCCACCTGCAACAAACCCTTAAACATGGCTTCACCTCTGTTGAAAGCTGGTTCAAAGAACATAAGTTAATCCTAACCAGAAAAAAGACGAAGACAATGATTTTCACCAGTCACCAAAATAAGCACCAACACCACCAACTCTCCTTAAACACCTGCCTCAGGGACTCCCTGGAGCAGGTTGACTCCTTTAGATACCTAGGAATCATCTTAGACCCATACCTGTCCTTTGGAACCCATATAGCCAATGTCGCTAAAACTGTGACTACTAGACTGGGCTTACTCTAACGGCTTCATTGGCACCTGGCTAAAGAGGCCCTCTTTGCCGCAGTTCAAAGCTCCATCATCTCCCAGATTGACTATGGTCTTGTCATCTATGGCACTACCACTACCACTGCACTCAGAAGGATTACTACCACCCCCCTAAACAAGGCCTGTCGACTCATCACTGGGGCTGAACAGCTCACACACACCTGTGACCTCTACTCACAAGCTCACTGGCTTCAACTTGATAATATAATTCAGTACCAAACCTGCGTGGTTGCTAAGAAAATACAGTTGAGAACTGCCCCTCCCGGGGTCTGTTCACTCCTTCAAATGAAAACCAGCTCCAGAATTACACGGGGATCAAAGCCACAACTTTTCCGTATTCCTCGCTGTCGCACAGCCATTGGCCAGAGTTCATTCGCCTACAGGGCACCCACTTGGTTTAACGGTCTTGCCAATGAAACTGTCAATACCACTGGGCTAGGGGCCTTCAAATGCAGACTCTGAAACTCCCTGGTTGCCTCCAGCATCTGTGACTGTCATGGATAATGCCTATGCAACACCGCCCCACTACCGCTCACCTATATCTAGCTCTTTACATAACTCACTTGCCCTAGTTTGGCCTCTGCCCCATCTGCTCTCCAGCACCTGACAATGCCACCTTCCTGGCTGCTTCACCCCCCCCCTCCATATCCTTACCTACCCCCCACCTCTCCTCTCCTCTCCTCTCTTCTCATTTTCTTACCTCCTGCCTTTTCCCCTCCCATTTTTTTCTACCACTCCCTCCCCCTCTTGTCCTCTTCCTTTCCACTTTACCCTCTCCCTGTCTGTTCAAAATTAATTTGATATCCTTTACCCTTATTTGTGTAACAATTTTGTCTATTGTTATGTGATACCGATTGTCTTGACGTGAAACCTTTGTAAAAGAGCCCAGGGCTCAAAGGTAATTGTAATCCTAGAATTGAAATAAATAAATAAATAAATGTACTGTAGCATTCCGAGGACTTGCTATATTCTATTTTTTTTTTAAATGATTTCCTGAGCTGGCCTTCATTATAAAAGGATGGTGTGTGCAACAACTTGCACTTTATGGGTTCAAGTACTGGTGAAATAAACTTCCTAAATACCTAAGCATCCTTCTCATCCCTGCTGCTGCTTTTAGCCACTACCATCTCTCTCACCTGGGTAACAGATTCCTTGTTCATAAGGGTAAGCAGAATTTTGGCCTATTTGGATTCAGCCATTAACTCCCACAGGTCTGAAACAACTTTGCTTTGGGTAACAGCCTACCCAGCAGCACTGACTCAACCAATTGGTTCCTTGCTTTATTGTGCCCTATTGGGAGTGCAACTGATGATGCATTTATGTTCTCATATTATACCAGCTGCTCTTGACATTCATCATAAGATGTCTGTAAATATGTAACCCCATACAGATACTGAAATTTGCCAGTGCCGACTCGTAACACCCCCAGCCCCCCACCCACAATGACACCAGGGCACACGACAAATATTCGGCATTTACAAATGCTTGATTTATTTTTATACTGCTGCCCAGTCTTTATATTCTGTAACCTCTCTTCACCACCCCTTCCCCTAGGTCATATTTGTAAACAAGATTATAATTGTATATCTTTATGTTTACCTGGTAAAACAATTTCAGTAAATAAATACATACATTAATAAATAAATAACTTTGTCTCCAGTGGTCCTAAACAGGCACTGCCAGTACTATGAAGTTCAGGTTTGTGAAGAAGGCTGTTACAGGGTAGTTCAAGTAAACTGTTCCAGATTCTGACGTATATGATACACAACAAAGATCCTTAAGAGGCGTTTATCTTTTTCCCTGGGAGGAAAATGTGGCCATGCTGATTTATTTTCAAAGAAAATTAATCTCATGACATGACATTAAATCTTCTGAAGGATTGTTATGAGTACACACAGTGACTTGGAATCTGCAAATGCCACAGCCCAGTGTGCTGTGCTGGAGTCGCTCAGAAACCAACTGGACTGTGTTACACAAGTCAATTGATATCTTATGCTGGAATTCAGCATTCTTATCAGGAAACTTAAAAGTAATCTCTTGAGCTCTCGCTAGCTCATTAGTCACATTTTACAAAGTGCAGTACTGTGTAGCATGCCAAGTACGCCTGACTGCATACAGTGCCTGCTAGTGATTTCATTTGCTTTTCTTTCTTTTGTCAACCCTGAACATGCTAAATTTCCCCAGTTCTTTTCCATATACAAAATGCATGAGTTTTCATTTCCCTTATACACTGCTCACTGAGAATATAACCCACTCTGATCTTCATCACATTTGAGCCCTACCTGGGTAGAACAGGGACCTGACATACACCATACCTCTCAACTGTCCCACATTAAGAGGGCTGTGACTCATTTTACCACTCAAAATTACTCTGTCCTATATCCACCCACATGGAAAAGATGCTGTCCACAAGGAGGAAGTGCTGTAAACTCCAACTCTGGAGCAGAAATTCATAAGATGCTCAAATATTAAATAAAAATAGAAGTTTGCACAAATTACTGTACTGGTTTCCACATGGTTCTGAGCTTGTGTCTCCATGTTTGATGAGGGTCAGTCTCCCACATTTTGAGGTCAGTGTCCCATATTTCAGTGTCAAAAGGTTGAGAGATCTGACTTAAACACTACTTAACTTTGTATGCTTCAAGGTGCCCCCTCGCCCACAGATTGTCCATTTCTAAATCTAGAGTAAAGCAATCTTGGGAATAAGCCCTTTTTGGTTGCTGCACTGTTAATCTGGAAAGGCCTCAGAAATATAGAAACAGAGAAACATAGAAACATAGAAGCAACTCCACACTGATCTTCACACTGCTTCCTTGATGGAGGCATTTTGAAAGGGACTGAAACTCATCTCTTTTAACAGGTGTTTCAGTGACATCAAGTTTGTTTTTGTGAATGCTTGTTAATAGCATGTTTAGTTAGTCTACCTCATTATCTATTCAATTACCATTTAGATAGGCAAACAGACAGATAGATAGACAGATAGATACCCTGGGCTAGATAGATATTGAGAAAGCTAGATAGATAGATAGATAGATAGATAGATAGATATTGTAGATAGATACATAGATAGACAGACAGACATACATGACATGATATGATATGTAATGCATATTGCTTTATTTATTTTTAATCACCCTGGGTCCTTTGGGGATACAGCACTATATACATAATTTTGCTTTGCCCTACCTGCTGCTGCCTGCAGTATAATACTTCACTAGCACTGTGATGGTCAGACTATGCCTTTGATCCCTCTCAGAATCTATAGGCGTGGCTACTATAGACAGAAGGCTCATTTGTTTAGGGCACTGAGATCTTCGAACCAGCTGTTTTGAACATAAAACTTCACCATTTTAAACTGAAGCCAAAGTATGTTATTTGCTGTTTAGACAGTGCAGACTTCCAATGACACAGCACTATGCATGCTATTGTCAAATTTACAAATGATGTACTCACTAAAATTGACAAAGGTGCCTTAACAGGGGTTATTTTCATTAATCTAACTAAGGCCTTTGACCTAGAAGACCATCAGCTAATGCTGCAGAAACTAAAATCCAGAGGCAGACTCCCCAGAACACATAAGCCCTGTTTACACTGCAGACTTTGCAGTGCATAAACCCATGTGCACTAGTTGATGCACTGCAATGTCGGCAGTGTATACATGGCAGGAGCACCCTATGTGCTCGTCGGACCATTTTTTTGATCCGAATCAGTTGTGGGATCAGTAGAGGAGTGAGCACATTAAATTGTAATGTGAACACTTTGCTGCGCTCGCTCCACTACAAAGGCTATTTTTTTTAATCAGAAATGGTGAATGTATAGCACCTCCTTGGTGTGACCTGCAGCGCTGTGAGGGCAGGCTGGGTGAATGGGAATAGAGCTGGTGGATCGGGAAGGGATTGGGGCACATGACACAGCTCTGCTGCCATGTAAACATGGCTATAGGGTTTCAAGACTTTGTCAAATACAGAATGCAAATGGTTATAGTAAAAATAACCTCTCCTCACCTACCAAAGTCTTAACAGAAGTCCTGCAGGGATCTGCAATAGGACCATTGTTGTTTACCTTGCATGACTTTTAGGTGACTTCACTGATGTCGCTATACAACTATATGCTGATGACAGACATTTATGCTAGTGGCTTAAATATCAGAGCCAAATTTTTAAAAGGCTTAGAGGGACACCAGGTGTTTGCATCCAAAGAATTTGACGCAAGTGTTGACTTGCATCCCAGCTTGCATCAAATATGATTTTCTAAGGCAGCCTGTGTCCAGTTTGGATGCAGTTGTGTCAAAGCCCACTGCGCCACAGGTTAGGGCACACAACCAGGTGTGGCAGGTCACAAAGGGGCTTGCAGCATGATGGGGCTGCAACATCCCCTTTTGTGGCATTTACAATGCCCCACCATGTACACAAGAATGGCCACAACTTAGACCAGCCAGGAGGTGGTCTAAGTGGATTATGCCTGTGGGGTGCCTAGACCAGGGGGCAGAATGATCACACCATGGGCATGTGAGGAGACACTGGGGCAGTAGCCATGTAGCTTTGGCACCCTGCGAGATGCTGTTGCAGTGTTGTGCATGATAAAATAAATGTGCACACAGCCCACACTTTCCGTAGATACCCTGGTTGTCTATTCCCCCCAACCATGATGTTAATTGATACCAAGTTGTTGCCCCCCCACAGATCTCCAATCTTCCCTGCCTATACAGGACAAACCGCCCCACTCCACAAGTGCCCCTGATCCCCAATGTCACACAACATGAATGTGGTAATATTACCTGGTAGTCAAGTGGCCCCCACCCTCCCCATCCTGTCAGACACTGTCCACCCCCGCTTCCCCAAGTTTCCACCCCAATCACGAAACTGACACTGCCCTCTGCTCACCACCTCAGCCAGCCACAGAATGCGCTGTCAAAGAGCCTGTACTATATACAGTACATGCTCTGATAGTGCATTATGCAACCAGCCAAAGTGGTGAGCAGAGGAGTGCCAATTGAAACATTGGGGTGGAAATGGGAGGAGTAGGGACAGGGCAGTACCTGACAAGATGGGGAGGTAGGGACTACTAGATAACCAGGGAGTATGGCCTGTGTTTTCCTGTATGCTCATCCAGCAATTGTGAATCAGGAAGAGAGTTCCAGATTATGTGGAGATTGGCAGGGGTGACAGTAGCCTGGCAATGCCCAGGTTCTGGGTTTTCTGCTCCTTGGGGCACCTCAGCTTCCCCCTGCCCACTTGTCGGGGGACGCGTCCAAGCTTTATGCCACAGTCTTAAACTGATCTCCACTTCCTGGTGCAGGGCTGCATGTTGTGGATCATCCAGAAGGTTTGCCACAAGTGGCAATCCTTCTAAAATACCAACTGATGCCCTTGCCGTAGATGCGTTGCAGGCAGCCCCCTACTTGGCCCCAAGTTGCGTCCAACGCAGGTGGCTTTGAAAATCAGGCCCCAGAAATGTAACAACCACATTGCAGTCATGTTTCAACCTACTGCAAAACTGGATGCTTAGCAGCAAATCACTACTAAATGAAAACAAAACACAAACAATGCTCTTTAGCTTAAGGCACATGCAAGGAAAATGGAAAGGTATGCTGAGCATTCGCTGCCTAGCTGAAACCACCCTACAAAATGCTGAAGTAAATAAATACCTAGGTGTCCTATTTGGTCCTTATCTGACCTTTGAAAATCACATAACAAAATCTATTAAAGCCATAAATACAGAGTACCAAATTGCCTACATGTCAGGCCAGGAAAGTAGTTGCTACCCATACGTTGTTCCCATTACTTGAATATTTATTGCTTTAGGGTTTTTTTTTGACCAGGTAACTACACTAGGCAATCAACAGCTATTTTCAGGTATGACCCTGGAGATTACACATTTAATGATATACAAGGTGATATACACAGTTGGATGCATTGCAAGTCAATAAACAGTGAAATGATAAAACATGATTAACAAAGCATTACATCATTGAAAGGGCAAAATTCCCATCAGGGAAGTTACTATAAGTTTATCAAAGTAATGCTACACAAAGGATGTATGATTACCATAATAACAGGGCAAGTATTACTACCTGACAGGGTGGGTGGTATTGGGTTATACTGGACTGCCCAAGGACATAATGAAGCCCAATGCTGCCTTATAGCCCCTGGAAAGTGTGGTATAGCCAATACCACCCACCATGGAAGGTATTTTTGCACTTAGAAAATGGGGATATATGTTGTATATTTTAAAAAAAAATATATATATATATATATATATATATATATATATATATATATAAAGCTTTAAAAAACTGAAGAAAAACCATCTCTTTATTCACATTTTTTAGTAATTAAGTCCCTCCGCTTGTGGAATTGCCAGCGGAGGATGTGGTTGCTAGAGTTTACTGCAACTACTGTAACAGTAGTATCTGTGTGGGAGACTTTCTTTTAGTTCATTTGATAGTTTGTTCATTTGTTATTTTTTAAGTTTAGTTCACTTTTTAGTTTAGTTGTTTTTTTATAACATCAGCAATTCTTCAGGGAATAATGGGCAGGTGGTGAGAATTTGCTGGCATTGAGTATCAACAGGGCAGATGACACCTTGCATAGTTCAACAGTGAGTTTTAACCATAACGGTACCTTCTCCATTAAATTTTAGTAATTGGATCCACTTTTCTAAGTGCTGTTAAGGCTCATGGGGGTTTCCTGTTTTATGCTTGTGAGGAACACATTGGGATATGCACTGACCATGATCGCTTTATGCTGGCAAAAGTCAGCATTGTCAGAATTGTGACTTCATCATCACTGGGCAGTGCAGCTGATGGAATATATTCAGTGCCCCTGAAGCACATGGTTGAAAAGAGCAGCTGGACAGTGGTAAGGTCAATTTGATTTTTTTATAACACAAAGACCTTATTTTGTTACATTTACTTTTTCCTTTTGACTGAGTGGGGCAAGAGCTAGGTGAGGAGTGAGCAAGTGACAGGAAAGACATCCCTCAGTGTGTAGTGCTCGTATATAATCAGGTGTCTGTGATAGTGGTATGAGTTTAAAAAAACACTTTTTTATGTAGTGAGAGAGGAAAATTTAAATAACAAGCATTTGTCAATGCCGAATGTTTGCTTGCTGGCATTGGCAGTAGTAGTGTAGAAGTTGCAGAGCTGCATAATGGGAATGGCAGTGAAGTATTGAACTGAAGCCAACCCCACCACCACCCTGCAGAGAGTGACAGGCATTGGGGTGTGCCTTTGGGTCATCAGGCATAACGGCCACGCCATTTCAGTACACCCCACCTTGCAGACACTGGCAAGCGTCACGGTGTTCCTTGGGGTCTTTGGCCCTTATGCACACCCCATTCCATTAGGAAATACAGTGAGATGGGTGTGATATAGGAGAATGAGGTGAACTTTGGGGACGAAGAATCCAAGGCATACCTCAATGCCTCTCACTGGCTGCAGGGTGTGGAATGGTATGAGCATTATAGGCAAGTATCCCAAGTCACACCCCTGATGCTTGTCATTCTCTACAGGGTTGGGCGTTATGGTTGGAAACCCTAATACCTCAGACATTCGTTGGTATTTTCACTCCAAATGTTCAACATGTTTTTTTTGTGACCCCACCTCATGAACGGGGGAATATCAGTTTGTTAGCCGAAAGCTGCTTATGCACAGCGACTCGGCATTTGCTTTCCAGGTGCAAAACATTCGAATAGGATGTAAAAATGACAGCTGTACTGTTCATGGGGAGGTATAGAAATGGCAATGTTGCAAATCTGCAGTAAAAATATTTAAAAAATGGTGAAGTCACGGCGACATAGAAACTGTGCAACGCACACCCGTAATATAATTAGGTTGGGGATTTTTACAGCAGATTGTCAACTCAGGCATTTTGGTGCCTCGATCATGAACAGTGTCACTGTGATTTTCTTTATCTGTCCCAACAATGAATTCTACAGCGACCACGCATCTCTGCGCTGAAAGTGTGAAAACACACTTCGGCCATGTTGTGAAAAATGACAGCTGTACTGTAAATAAGGCAGTGTGGAAAAATGCCACTGGTGAAAATCTGGACTTAAAATATTACAAAGTCATGAACTTATGAGGGTGCGTGGAAACTGCGCAATGCTCACTCATAACACAGTCATTTTATGGACTTTTGTCACCAAATTTTCAACATAGCCATTTTAAGACCTCTGCTCATGAACAGTGTAACTGTGATTTTCTTAATCTGTCCCAAACATTGCTTTCGCACACCAACAGCACCATTGTGTGCTACATGTCCGAAAACACATTTTGGGCAGCATATGAAAATGACAGCTATACTACTCATAAGAAGGTGGTAAAATGGCAATGTTGAAATTCTGGAGTGAAAATATTGAAAATTGCAAACTTAAGCTGCAAGGGTGGAGAACCGCGCAACACATGCTCGTGAAACAGTCATTTTTGGAATTTTTTCACCAAATTTTTAACATAGCCATTTTAAGACCTCTGCTCATGAATGATGTCACTGTGATTTTCTTAATTTGTCCCATACATTGATTTCGCACACCGACTGCGCCATTGTGCGCTACATGGGCGGAAACACATTTTGGATGAGATGTGAAAAATGACAGCTGTACTGCTCATAAGAAGGTGTGGTAAAATGGCAATGTTGAAAATCTGGAGTTAAAATATTGAAAATTTTCAAACTTACGAGCGTGCGTAGGAACTGCACAACGCATGCTCGTAAAACAGTCATTGTTAGGAATTTTTTCACCAAATTTTCAACATAGCCATTTTAAGACCTCTGCTCATGAACAGTGTCACTGTGGTTTTCTTACTTTGTCCTGTACATTGGTTTCACACACCGACTGCGCCATTGTGCGCTACATGGGTGGAAGCACATTTTGGGTGAGATGTGAAAAATTACAGCTGTACTACTCATAAGAAGGTGTGGTAAAATGGCAATGTTGAAAATCTGGAGTGAAAATATTGAAAATTCGTGAACTTATGAGCGTGCGTAGGAACTGCGCAATGCATGCTTGTAAAATAGTCGTTTTTTGGAATTTTTCCACCAAATTTTTAAAATAGGCTTCTTGAGAGCCCACCTTATGAACACTGGCAGTGTTGTTTCATTAATCCATCCCAAAAGGTGATTTTATGCAGTGAATGTGCAGTGACTGCAAAATCACCCTTCGGGCCTGAATAACGCCATGACAGTGACATCATTCATGAGAAGGGGTCCCAAAAACCCCATGTTGAAAATTTGCTGCAAAAATTCCAAAAAATGCCTGAGATATGTAACAAAGTTGAAAAAACCCTATCTAGCCCATTATACAGCTTACCAGCATTTCCTCAGTTCGCGGTCGGCTTTGAAGAGTGCAGACGTGTTCCCGTCCACCCAAGATCATCGCGCGAGGTACGGAGGTAAGTAGGGGGTGAGGGAGGCAGGTGCGAGTGGGTGGGTGCGGTTGTGGAGGGGACCAGGGAGACTACTCGGACCGCTTTTCTTACAGGTTTTTTTTTTAATGACGACGAGACATTTGCCATGCTGGGGTGGGCTCCTGCTGCAAGTACAAGGAACGGTTGGGGGCTTTCAGCTGATGAGGGATTGGGCACCCCCTTCAGCCAAAGCATCTATTGCCAAGCTAGGGTGGGCTCCCATCGTGGCACCCAGTACTGGGGGGGGGGTGAGGACAGTGGAGCTGACGGGGGATTGGGCACCCCCCGTCAGCTATATCATGAGTTGCCACACTGGGGTGGGCACCCAGCGTGGCATTTGGAAGGCTTTCAGGGGGCAGGGGGAACACAGCACAGCCGACGGGGGATTGGGCACCCCCATCGGCTATACAGTGTGTGCGTGCAGGGGGGGTGCATGCCTGCGTGTCCATGTCTGTGTGTGTGTGTGTGTAGGGGGAGCTGTGCATGAGCAGGCGATATCTTATCACTGCTCCCCCTTTCAACTGTATGCCACTGCATTTTGGAGCTTGTCATAGACAGCTCCAGCATGCATTGGCTTACAGGGGCCGCGCCTGCCAACACACTGACTGAATTGGAAGAGGGGGTGACACACCTCCGAAATCTCGGATGATGGCACTATGTTTCTTGCACATCCGTGCAAGCAAACATAAAAATGGCTCAGTGTGTGCCACTTGAATAGAGACTGTAGTGTGTGTGTGTGTTTGGGGGGTCAGTCACTCCATAAAATGGTAACAAAGTTATAACTAAAATTTCAAACCTAAAATTCTATGGGCACAAGTATTTCAGAATGTAATCAGGCAACTCAGACTAAGACTCATTATTTCCCTGTCTGTCTTGCCCAATAACGGACCAGCTGGTTGGTGACATTAGCCACTCAGAATGAACATTTCTCTTTACACTTTTCTTGCACTGATTATACAGCTGGTTGCCACACAGAGACTATTCAAGTTCAGTGGCAAGAGCAGTACACCTAGCTAAGAAGATGTTTGTGGTACCTAAGATGAAACATTGATACTGAGGGGCAGGGCTGAATTTTATATGGTATAGAGTTCCATATCCTCAGGGATGCATAGGTAAAGGATGATCTACCAGACCTAGTTCTAACCTTAGGGACAGCCAATAGGGCACTATCACTGGACCACAAAGGGTAGACAATGTTCACAGGTTTGAGAAGTACGGCAAGGGAAGGGGTGATGATTATGTATAATGCTAAGGATCAGATCCCTAAAACTGTGATTCTGAAGGGAGGATGGGGGAAGCCAACCTAGCCTGTCATAGAGAGAGCAATGATGAGTGAACCAGTGAGATGCCAATGCAAAATGACAAATGTTCTTATGAGTAACGCCTCCCCCAATGCAGTCGAGAATACTGGTACTCCTTAAAGAAATTTGGGGAGGAGCAGATTATGGGCAATGGCAAGCTGAGCGTGAGAGGTCAAGTTACGGCCCACTTTGTAAGAAATGCCCAGCATACAGTTTACTGACTTGCAGATACTCATAATGTGAGCTGAATAATCTAGGGAGGAGTCAAGTGTGGCTTCAAGGTATGTGAAGGAGGTGACCAAGATAACTAAGGTACCATCAAGATAAGCTGTTGATAGAGGGGACAGGCATATTCTTAATCTGGGGGCTGTACTGAACAAAGTAGACTGACGCTGGAGTCTTCTATAGAGTTCTCTCCAAAAAAGGGCAGGCAAAGATATACACTGCAAACAAAAATGTCTGTAGGTTTGTACTAAATGTGCCTGGCTCACCCGCAACTGCCAACTGTATTCCAAAATGGGCATCCTACCTCCCTCAGAAAGATAAACAAACCAATGGTGCAGTCAGCCATTTAACATAACAAAAAATAAAGAAACCGAGGCACTTCACAGTTTCCTTCAAGCACGATATGGACACTGCAACCTACTGTATGCTCCACTGCCTCAAGCATTTTCACTATCCGTAGGACTAAAACAACTGGATAACATACTTCCTTATACATGGGTCCATGGTGCTGGAATGAGCTACCAATCTGTGCACAAAATAAGGCAAACTATGTTAAATTCAAAAACAGTTTTGTACCCTATCGTATGATTATTTCATCATGTAATTGCTTTAAAGCATAATCATGAATATGAACTTACCCATGTAATTACTGCCATTGTAACTTGTCTGGAGTCTTACAGTCTTGTAACTGTGAAGTGATGCAATATATTTTCATAACTACCAAACTCTTGTAGCTATCAAACTGATGTAATGTATTTTTCCCTGTTTCCCCCAGGTCATGGCTGAAAATGAGAATTACAATAGGTCTCAGCCCACCTTACCCAGTTATTAATTAAATAAATGAAGTTATTTTAATGTTCACTTTATCTTAAAGATCATGTGCAATGATTTTCAAAACTAAAACAGGCTGCACCACTTAATAAACACTGCTACAAAAACTATGCTTGTTCCATATTTTGTAACAAAAGTTGACCATTCCATCCATTTTAGAGCCTTTTTGGGGTGGTCCATTTCTCTAAGGTTGCTGGATGCTGAGTCACCATACCTCCAGACTGCTGATGTTGTTTGTGGTGTAACTCTACTGCTCCTGTTAAGAAGTTGTACTAATACTAGTATTGTAATGTTGATAATTAACTACATTGCTGTTGGCTAATGTCTGCTTTAGAATAAGTTTTAATAGGGATCTTAGCTGTGTTAATTCCTACTAGATAAATATGTATTAGTCTTGGTAAGACAATCATTTTAATGTGGAGTTAAGAACAGTCAAGCTTGAATCTATAGGTGTGTTTACAATGCGTACTGGTTTATGTTTCCATTGTGGTGCAGGCTGTGGCATTCAAGCTTCAGCAATGCTGTTCTGTGTTAACATGTAATCATATCAAGCGAATTTCTGGCAATTTAACTAGATTTCCATTAAGGGTGTGCTGGCAGCACTGAAAGCTTATTTTGGTAGTGCTTGACCTAGTTCTGATTCCAGCTTATGGAACACAGGAAAATCCAATCTGTCTACCCTCACGCTGCCTACTAGCAACATCCCAAGAACAAGCACTGGACACCACTTTGAACCCCAATTCAGGTAACATGCAACATGTAGATTCAGCTCTGTGGAATGCAGCTATGCACACTGCAGGTGGCGTGGGGTGTTATGGGGGTGCACTGGTGCAGGTGGAGCATTGTGTTTACACACTTGCAAAAACTGTGTGCACTGAGACACGATTCCTTCAAAACTGGGATCAGGGTTTGCCACAATGGAGCAACATGCAATGTTCCACAGGTTGTTTTCATGACCTGATCTGCATCTGTGCAGCTCATCTGCACTGCTCACAGCAATGCAGATCAGGTCGTGTTAACGTGCCTTATGACAATTAAATACAAGTCCAGGAGAAAACAATATGCTGGCTTGAGTATAGAAACTCTCATAGTTAGATTTCAAAATTCTTTCTCCTCCCCATTTTGCAGACAGACATATTTGTTTGTTTGTTTGTTTATTTTAATTTTTTTTGTTAATTAAACCTCAGATTACAAATACTTTTGAGCTTGAGGCAGCTCATTTACAAAGTTTCCATGTCAAAGGAAAGGGTTACAATAAAGCAGGGAGGTACAGAAAACATTCAGGGTTTCATAGAGCATAGCAAGTCAAATAGTAAATATGTGGAAACAGTGCTACACACTCAAGGCTACAAGCAAGCATAGTAAACCATAAGGTACATTTGAAGAAACATTGCTAGTTGGGGTAAGAGGGAAAGGGGGAGAGTAAGGGAGAGGTATGGGAAGAGGAGAAGTGCAGAATCCAGATAGAGAAGGAAAATATGGCAGCCAGAGGTCTTGTCATAGACTGAGAGGAAGGGGAGGCTAAGGTGGGAGACAGGGTATGGGTGGGGAAGGAGGGCGGAGGAAGAGATAGCAAGATAAGGGAGAGTGGGGACCAGAGGGCCTGGCAAGTCCAGGAAGAGGGAGATCAGTGGATAAGAGCAAGGAGGGGGGTGCAGTAAGGGAGGAGGTGATAGAGGGGAAAGGGGGAATTTGTTCTGTCAAGAGAGGTGAAAGAACAGGAAGCCAAGTAAGTGCATCAGAGATTGAAATAGTAGTATAGGGTGTCTGCAGAGGTGGTAAACTAGGTGTAACAATCACAAGTGCTTTCAATTAGGAGATGCTGAAGAAGCATATGTTTAAATTGGGACAGACTAGAAAGAGTGTTCAGTTGGTTGCTTAGATTATTAAACCACAGAGGGGCTCTATATTGAAAGGATAGCTGGTATTGAGTAGTCTGACAGTGGGGCACTAGAAGGAGTTCAGAATCAGAGGAGCGTGTGTGGATTTGGTCTTAGGGGATTTGTTTAGCAGGCAACCAACACTCAGGGGTAGTAATCCAAGTAGAGCTTTTTTGGACAGAAGGCAGGTTTGATATTTGATCCTGTTACTTAGTTGGAGTCAGCCAGATTGAGCATATAACTCACAGGTATGAGTGAGGCGTACAGCACCCATAACTAACCTACAGACCTTGGTCAGGGCACCCGTGAGTCGTTTAAGAGATGTGGATGTTTGCAGCACAGTATATGATTAGACTATAATCAATGATACAGAGGACCGTGCTGTGAACTGCAACCTTCAGGGCTTCTTGGGTAAGACTTCGTCTATGTCTGAAGAGGAGCCCACTTCTGGTATTAACATCTCTGGCAACATTTTCAATGTGAGGCACAAAGGTAAGGTGACTATCCAGGGTTAAACCAAGGTATTTGAAAAGCTGAGTTTGTTCAAGAGCGTCTCCCTGGTTGTTAGTGATAGTGAGTAGGTGGGCCTTAAACTTATTCCGAGAGGACAGAAACAACTGGACTTTAGCTTTTTGTAGTTTAGCACTAATTTGTGATTATTAAACCTTCTTTCTGCTTCTGTGAAGCCTTGTTGAAGATTGTTTTCAAGAGCGTTGGGATCCAGATGGCTAGTAAAGATGACCGCGTCATCTGCGTAGAGGAGGGAAGCTGGTTGCAGACAGCTGGAAGGTTGTTCAGGAAAATGCTGAACAGTAGGGGACCCAGGATTGAGCCTTGAGGTATCCCTGATCGGACAGCCCTCTGCATCGAAAATACATTTGATATCCTCACCCTCTGCAGTCTATCACTGAAGTAGCTTCCGAACCATTTCAGGGTGTTAGGGGCAGCACCAGTTTTAAAGAGTTGGCCAAGCAACAGTGTGTGATTCACTGTGTCAAAGGCCTTTGTTAGGTCAACAAAGGCTGCACCTACAATCTGGCCTGTTGTATGAAGCTTGTGAATTCTAATAACACTGTGGTAGTGCTGTGCCCCTTTCTAAAGCCATGTTGTTGTGGGCACTGAATAGAGTAAGTTTCCAGATAAGCACCAAGCTGGTTGGTAACAATTCACTCGAGCACCTTGGAGAGTGGAGGGAGAATGGATATAGTCCTTTAGTTATCCTATAGGGAACAATCACCAGCTTTATGCACCAGAGTTATGATGGTCATTTTCCAGGCATCAGGAAATTGTCCCGGTGTAAGAGAAAGGTTTAGAATCTTAGTTATAGGTAGGAGAACTTCATCTAGGGTTAGGGTGATAAGCTTAAGGTCTAATCCGTCACTACTGTGTCTTGCATTTCTTAGGACCTTAGCTAGTAGTTTTCTTACAAGGTTGCATGATACCCTTTTAAAATAAAAAGGGGGGGTACTCAGGGCTATTTTCATGACAGTGACTTGTAGAGTGGGCAGCATTATCATTGTAAAAGTCAGGTGGGAGAACATAGCTCAAATTGGTAAAAGCATTGTTAAAAGCATTAGCAATTTCCAGTGAGTCAGCAGTAGGGGTCCCATTTATGTTTAGCATTGTAGGTGATACTTTAGGTTCTTTGCCAGTGGCGTCATTTATATTAGACCAGAACTTTCTGCTATCACCCCAAGAGTTGGTATGCATCTCCCTATGGTACTTGTCTTTTGCCTGGTGAGTATCCCTCATGCAGTTATTCTAACAGCTTTATAGGCTTGTAGGTCCTGCTGCTTACCAGTGGCTTTTGCATAGTGCCAGAGATGGTCCCAAAATTTCATGTGGGAAAGGAGCTCAGGAGTGATCCAGGGGTTCACCGTGCCAGAGACCTTCATCTTTTTGAGAGTGGTATGCATATCACAAGCAGTATTGAAAACCCTTATGAAGTGACAAAGGGCTACATTAATGTCATGTGGTAGAGTCCAGGATGTTCCAATTTTGGGTGCAACGCTGCTGTTTTAGGAGGTCCAGGTGCCCCTTTTTAAGAATCCTGCTGTAAATAGTTTGGGGAGTGGGGATAAGGGATTTATTAGTACAGCTGCATGTGATTGAGGAATGGTTACTGATGGAGTCAGGGTGCACAGTTACATTGGAAAGGCGATTAGGTTGGTTAGAGATTATTCAGTCGAGAGTGGTGCTAGTCCCCATTTTATAGCTTATCCTAGTGGGTGTATTAACAAGTTGAGTTAGGTTTATTTAGGTTAAGCCACAGAGCAAGCTCATTTACAATGGTGAGCTTAGCATAGCAATAATCAAGTCACAAAACACATACATCATCAAATACGATACATACAAATATGATAACCTGAACAAAAATACATCAGCATAAAAATAATCTGAAACAAGTACAAATACAAGACTCAGTAATTGACAGAATATGTTTTTTCAAAGTATATACAGGAGGAGATTTAATATACTGTATTTAGATCTAAACTTGTCTGGGAGATTGTTCCAACCTGGGAATAGAATAATTGTTTTAATGCCAGCCTGAGAAATCACCTTTGCTGAATCTCAGGTGTGAATGGGCACATGCTTTAACATGGCAGTAGGACCCATGCCTTTCAACACTTCAATCAGATTCAAAAGTCTGAAGACCTTACAGCAGTGTGCAACTCTAACTGACGTTCACACAGACTAAAATGATTAATTTATAACATTGTTTTGCATTACTAGCACTGAACATGATGGAACCCCAACCAAATCAACTGACTGACTTTCAGTTTCTTGAAACAGGCACACAGCCAGAAACAAGCATTTGTCAATGCTGAGTGCTGTCTTGCTGGCATTGGCATTGGTAGTGCAGGAGTTAGAGATGCATAATAGGAATGGAAGTGAAGTACTGAACTGATGCCAACCTCACCCTCACCCTGAAGAGACACATTTTCAACATAGGCATTTTGGACCTCCCCTCATGAACAGTGGCACTGTGATTTTGTTAATCTGTCCCAAAAGATGATTTCCCACAGTGACCACGCCATTGTGCGCCACAGGTGCGAAAACACATTTTGGGCAGGATGTGAAAAATGACAGCTGTACTGTTCATAAGGAGGTGTGAAAAAATGCCAGCGTTGAAAATCTGGCATGCAAATATTGCAAATTTGTGAAGTTACAAGGGTGCATGGAAACTGTGCAACACATGCTTGTAACACAGTCATTTTATGGACTATCATCACCAAATTTTCAACATATGTATTGTAGGACCTCTGCTCATGAACAATGTCACTGTCATTTTCTCAAACTGTCCCAAAAACTGATTTCACACAGCGACCACTCTATTCTGTGCTGAAAGTGTGAAAACACATTTTGGCCAGGATATGGAAAATTACATCTGTACTGTTCATAAGGAGGTGTGGAAAAATGCCAATGTTGAAAATCTGGAGTGAAAATATTACAAATTCACGAAGTTACGAGTGTGCGTGGAAACTGCACAATGCACGCTTGTAAAACAGTAATTTTGGAGATTTTTTCCACCAAATTTGCAAAATAGGCGTTTTGAGAGCCCACTGTCATTTTGTTAATCGGTCCCAAAAGGTGATTCTGCGCAGTGACTGTGAAATCACCTTTTGGGACAGAATAATGCCATGACAGTGACTGAATTCATGAGGAGGGGCCCCAATAACCCCCTGTTGAAAATTTGATGCACAAATTCCAAAAAAATGCCCTAGAGATGCACCAAAGTTGAAAAAAAAAAACTATTTATGCCAATACACAGTTTATCGGCATTTCTTCAGTTTGCGGGCGGCCTTGAAGAGCGCAGACATGTTCCCGGTCCACCAAAGATCATCGCACCAGACTCCAGAGGTAAGTATGGAGTGAGGAGGGTGTAGGGAGGCAGGGTGCAGAGAGGGTGGGCGCGGGTTGGGGGAGAGAGCAGGACAGACCACGAGGGACCGTTTCCTTCTTTTACAGGGTAAAAAAAAAATTGCTGGCCTTTGTTTTACAGGGGCATTTGGCACACTGGGGTGGGCAGCAGTCACTGCCACCATGTTTACTAGCATGCTTCCCCAGGAAAGGAACATTGGGAGGTGCTGCTGCATGATGAGCTTGGCTCTCATTGCAGCGGACCTTTCCTTAGATGTGCTCACCACATTATGTATTCCTGGTGTGGCATCTGCATGCTGCCTTATTGAGGAATGAGAGACGCACCTACTGATGTGTGCCCTGCATTCACCCACAGTGACCACGCCTCCAAATCTGCTACTAGTGCAGTATGTTGGCCACGTAAGCACAAGCCAATGTAAAAAAGGAGTGTTTCTAAACCTCACCATTGTGACAAACTCACTGACTTCTTTATAGATGAAAGAGAATAGTACCACAACTGACATCACCAGTGTGGTGACCTGCTGATTATCACAGGGATCAGCAAGTTCCAGCACCCAACAAATACTTTATAATGGTATGAAAAGATTGATTATTATATAAGACACCAGACACTGTTTTATAATAATATTTATTGAATTGTGCTGCCAGTTGAAGTCATGTAAATGTCACAGCAAATTAATGTTAAGAAGTTTTGAAACCTGGATAGATATTCCATCCTGTAAGCTGTCAATTTGTCTGTGCATGTCTTGTTCGGCAGTGAAGAAACAGCTGACTGTGGGACTTCTATTCCAGCAGTTAGTGACATGCTAACAGCCACTGGGCCAGAACACTATAACTAACTTGTACACTCAAGATGTAATTAGTTTAACAAGTACCATATTGGAAGACACAGTTAATGTGGGTCAAAGATGTGAGTGAGTGGGTGCTAATAAACACCAGGAGAGAGTCTGCATAAAGAAATTAAACATCACCATCTGGAGTACTATACCAAGTGTCACTACTTTATGTGTCCCTTTGTATAGTGAACCACACAGCAAAATGATAACTTTGTCAGGTAAAGATGAGGTGATGTGACACTTTGCATAGTGCTTCACTTGGCAAAGATTCTCTGTAGTATTTCACCTGTGAAGTGAGACTTTCTGGAGTGCTTTCACTCTCTATAAAAAACAAAAAATGTTTCTTTACCCCACCCTCGAAGCACCTCATGCCACCGACCTTGCTCTACCCAGCCCTATATGGTATGAATTCATGGGATAACCCCCTTCCCTCACCCAGTGATCAGCACCACCCTAATCCTGAGCTCTGGCAAGAAAAAACCTCCCCCACTCCCTCACAACACCCAATCCCAACTTCCTCCCCAGCCATGAACAAATTACATACCTCCTTGTACCCATCAACTTATTAACAATTAATGAAATCAATCAATTTATTGGTGAAGAAATTGAGAGAAAAGTCTGTCTTTTACAGTTGCAGCCATATGGTAGAAACAGAATTAAACAAACAATAAATGTAGACTAAGTTACATACAATGCAAATAACTATCTATATACAACACATATTTGGGTTAAAGTACAGAGATAAATAGATCAATGAGAATATTCACAGCAACTGTACAACAGTTGGATGATTAAGGCTTTGAAGCATGAACCAGATACAATACAAGTCAGTTTTATCAATTTTTGTATTTGCAACCAGAAATAAGGTATTGCTGTTGACATAGAAACATAATGTAGAAACATAGAAGGTGACAGCAGATAAGGACTGTGTGGCCCACCTAATGTGAACATTCCAGATTTACTTTGTGCTCCTGGAGCATAGTACCTGAACACATTTTTAAATCTTAAACCACTCTTAGTAGAAGTCTTTACCAATTAAATGTTTGTGATGTGAACAAGGACTCTGCCTAAAAGCACTTTATAAACAAACAAATACCAATGGTGGAGTCTCCTATGTGTCAGTCACACCCAACCCAAAGAACAGTTTTGGTTAAGTTACTTTTTCTATTACTTTCTATTATGTTTGGAAACTTGTTCCAGGAAGCTCTGTGCAGGCACTAGCGAAGATGAAGAAGTACTAGAGAAGGTACTACACTTTGCTATTACAGTCACATATTTAATTTTATACAAAAACAATACAACAATAATAAATTCTACAACAGATAACATTTTTTGAAAGTAATAGGTTAGTTACTAGTTACTTTCAAATAAATGTAATCAGTTACAGTTACGTATTTCTTTTGTATAAAAAGACATAAGTAACTGTAAGGTGTATTACTTTTTCCAGTACTTCTCCATCCTTGCTAGTGACTGCTCAGAGCTTTCTGGAACAAGTTTCCAAAAGTAATAGAAAGTAATAGAAAAAGTAACTTACCCAACACTGACAAAGAAAAATATAATATGCAAGGATGGGTTCTCCATGGGAGATGGATGATGAACTTAATTGAACTGTGATATACACAAAGATGGGATTTTCACCGGAGGCCGATGATAAACCTAACTGAACTATGATAAAGAGGCTCCAGTGTGTCAAGCAAAGCAGTGGTATAATTTTGATAGATAAAATCCCTATAATTAAATTATGTCAAAAACAATGAGTTGTCTAGCTGTTTAGGAATAAAAACATAAAAGATAGCTTTATTTCTGTAAAAAAGGAGATAGTAACTTATTTAGTTTACAGAAGAGATATTGAATATGATTTTCAAAAGTTAGATTACTGTCCAAGAAAATGCCTAGAAAATTGTATAAACTAAACTTTCTAAGTTTACTACCATCATTAGCATGGACTGAAAGATCAGAAACACTGCCATAAGACTGTCTGCAAAACAACCTCCATTTTCTATTGTATTCACTAAATGTCTAAGATAAAAAAAATAAAAGTCTCCTGTAGTTTGTTAAAGCCATTCTGGAGTAAATTTATAGTTACTCTTGGGACCTTGTGCTTATAATACAAAAGTGTGTCATCTGCATACATGAACAAGTGTGTGTGTGCACAGAACAGTATTTCAGCAGACCATTAATATATAGTAAAAATAATAATAGACTCAGCACTGAGCTTCGCGGAACCATGTATGTGACTATAACAAATTCAGAATAAATACTGACACTTTTGACAGATTGGAGTCAATGGTTTAAGTATGAAGCAAATCAAATTAAAGATGAAAAATTCAGACCGATGAACCTCAGCCTATTTAATAATAAGTTGTGGTCCACTGTGTTGAAAGCCTTCAATAAGTCAAACAAAACTGCTGGAGAATAACTCTGTCATCAAAACCACAGTAAAAAATCATTAACCACTCTGGATACAACATGTGTAGTATTGTGACCTTTTCTGAAACCAGATTGATTATCAGAAATTAAACTTAAGTTTGGCAAAGATGAAAAAAGATTGTTATGTATAAGTTTTTTGAAAATCTAAACTACTGATGACTACATGGATATTGGTCTGTGTTGGTGAATGCAGGGCATGCTTTAGTAGGCAGAGACTGGGAATTGCTACTCAAGTCTGAGATTGTGGAATAATCTCAGGTAGTAGGGCTACATCGCTCATTTAATAAATTTAACAGGTATGCCATCTATGTCATCTAAGATGGGAGTGTTTTAATGTGTGTAGTCTTTCCAGTAACTCTTACTGCACCCTGTGGTCTATAGTTGCCCCTTTCTGCTGTTTCTGTTGGTTGCAGGTACGCTGGAAACAATGACGACAGAGTAGCGAACCTGGATTCAGGCTGGAGCCTACTCGGGACAGTGAAAAAAGCAAGATCGCCTGCAACCTAAAAGGGGACTGTACAGATCAGAATAGATTGGAATAGTTCCTGTGATTATTTATCTCTCTACTACCTAAAAAAGTTTGTATAAAGGGATGTATCTCTATTGTGAGCGTTCTGTATGTGAATGAGAATGTCTCGCTGATTATTAAAATAAGGACGCTTTTATCTTTTTAAATTTTTATTTCGCTTTATGTGTTTGTGTTTGTGTAGCTTCATAAAGTTCTGTATACTTATTTATTTTTTTCTTAAGTGTAGTGTATGGGGGTAGAATTATACCTTTTATTTATTTTAGTTGGTAATTGAGAATGTAATTGAAAGAATGGCTTGTAGCTGTTACTGTTCTTGCCCTTGACATACTATTTGGTCTATTGGTCCATTGATTGGGGGAATAGATACACATTTGTTGTAAACATTAATAGAAATGAGTTATTCAAACAAGATATTACAGGTATTAAATTGCTTCTATATAAAGATTAGTGATTTAGGTAGCCTCACTAATCTCGTGCATTCCTGCACTCTGTGCACCTTTTACCTGTATCTAATAATTAAGTGCTCCTAATCATCTTAGAGTCAGCGTTGATGAGAGCACAGGTGTTAATGTGCATACAGATTTGTATGGGTATAATTGTATACACTTATATGTGATAGACAGATCTCTTGCAGCACTGTTGAATGGAGGACCTGTGTTAAAAACTGCTCCAGTAATCTGGTCGTTATAGCCATTTGGGAAGCTAGTATTCTGCGTGCTCAGCTATCTCCTTTTAAAAAATGTGCACATTCAAGCCTAACTACCTAGATGACTGATTCCTGGTACAGGGCAGCCGCTATTTACTATAAGGAGCTGAGCAGTTTGTAATTAAAAAAAAATCGCAGTGAATCAGGATCTGTTTGGGGCTTACAGAATACATTGGATTTGTACCCGCTTGACTTATTTCATATCAAATCTATGTTGAATGATCCTTGTAGATACATTTTTTTCAGTTAAAATGATAAAGGAACAGTAAGAAATACTTAAATTTATATCTATACTTATTTTTAGAAGTTATTGTAAGGCTGTGTATGTATGTTATTTTATACCTGAACATATATACTTAAAGAGTTTTTGTTTTTTCTTTCTTTTCATGATTTAACCATGTTGCTGATAAGCAGTTCTATACAGAGTAATGTAGGAGCAATTTCTTACAAAGGTCCCACTTATTTTGCTACAGGAAGAGAGAGAAAGGAAAAGAAAGTTAAATGCAAGTTAAAAAGATGTGGGAAGAGAATAAATTGATAAACTTTCTCAGATATTTTGATGCATTTTGGAAGCTCCTTTATACAGTTTGGATTGAAACAAGATGAGGGACGAGGGACTTTGCACCGATTACTAGGTGACTTCTAACTTATGAACTCTAATTTGTAGCTGGTTTATGCTGTTGTTATATTGTGTAAACTGCTGTGAGTAAAGAGATCTGTAGTTAAGATTTTATCTGACTTTAACAGCATAATAGTATAATAGTGCAATATATTTTTTTTGTTTCCATTACACTGATTAGTTAAATATCATTATGCCAAATAATACCAAATCTATAAATAAGAAGAAAAGAGAGAAAGATGTAAAAGGTGTTAAGAAATTTAACAAAAGTAAAAAAGTAACAAAAGTGAGATATCTAGTCCCATGTCTGATGTGAAGTGTAGATTTCAGGGAATGGACCCCTCGGAAACTATTCATTTTGTACAGCCAGCACTTAGTACAATACAGTTAAGGGGTAATAAGGAAATTGTAAGAGACTTTAACCCCTCCGGCACTTCATCTCCTGTTAAAGATGATGATGTTAATACTATAGAAATTCAAGCCTCCATACATTCATATTAGAAAGAATAAGAAATTTAGAGGAATTAGAGATAAACTGTGAGGAAAAAAATGGAAATATTTTAATCAGCCAGATGGAATTAAGTGGTTTAGAGTTGCATATGTCTGATGTACGTAGACCACATGAAAGTGAGGATCTGAATGGAGACAAAGAGGTGGTTGAGGAAATAATTGTTAAATCAGCTTCAAAACCTGAGTGCTCCCCTGATGTAGAAGGTCAGGGTTCCTATTTGAATGGATTAGAATTTTTTTTGACCCCATATATGAATAAAGGTGTTTTGGGTTTCCCTGATAAACATATAAAAGATAATCTAAGTAAGCATGGTAGACCAAAACTATTGGATAAAGTAGGTGGAACGGCCTGGGGTAACTCCTTATATACAAGAAGGGTTAGCATAACTGGAGACACCCCTTTAATTGATTTAGGGGATAGCCAGGTTTTGCCACCAGGCCAGAGTGTATCCACATGGGGGGGGGCGGAGGAGAAGGTGCTTGATGAAATATGGAAAGAACATAAATTTGGTAACACTCAGCTTTTGGAATTGGTAGCTTTATTTAAAGCTTTTATTGAATTTTATGCTGAAAAAACTGCTATTTTGGAAATGGTATAAGGTCATAATAATAACTGCTTTAACCAGGATGTTTTAGAGTCAGAAAAAGGATAGATGTTTGAAGGAAGTAATGATACAAAGGAATTAGGGAGGAAACCCAGGTGACCATCAAACAGACTCCTCAAATGTCTGAAGGGAATGGTACAATTATTAAAATATTAATTGAGAATAAGAATCAGGAGAAAACAATAAAAGGTATTACTAAAGAAATCGCAGAGAGAAAAAACTAAGAGAAATAGATCAATTAATTTCAGAGTTTAATCATAGAAAGAAAATAGTGGAGGCAGACAAGAAAAACAAAAAAAAAGACTAAATTTAGAAGTGAGTTAAATAATAAGTCATTTAAAATATGGAAGGGAGGTGTTGCCAATTCACCAGCTGACTTCATTATCAGTAATATCTAATAAACCAAAGGATAAAGGAGGACTCACTAAAAAAGTGAAATGTAGTAAAGTAATGCAGGAGGATATGTGTAAAGAAGGAAGGAAGGAAGAAAAGAAGACCTGTATATAAAAAAGAGAGGTTGATTACAATAGGTGAAATATTACCTACAATTTTATTAAAGGTGTACCTAAAACTAAGAAAGAGAATTCATATTTATTGAAACTGTCTATATATAATCTTGTGAAAGGTTTAATGGGTAATAAGATTGGATGGCAGGATTTAAAGTCAGTCTATAGGTATAAAGCTAGTGCATACAAAGGTTGGATTTGTGTGGTACTGAAGAATGCAGAGAAGAGGAGATGTAGCTTCTGCCAGAGAACAGGCAGAGAAACCAGGAGGAAGGAGCTGCTGTTATTATAACTAAACTTCTCTACTGGGACCAAAGAACTAGAATGCTACTACTGGGGCCTTCAATTTAGGGTAAAAACAAAAAAAAAAGTTAGTGTGTTTGTCTGAGTTGGCTGAAGTGAAGTGTTATCTGTGCAGTTATCTAGGTGTTTGTCTCAGGTAGCTGAAGGGAATTGTTATCTGTGTCATTAACTAAGTGTAGAAAGACTTGCAAAGTAGGGGGAGTGGCTTAGCTAGAAGGAAGCCAGGTTAAAGCCAGATTTAAACACTGCCCTAGATAGCCTCTGCCAGAGAACAGGCAGAGACGCCAGGAGGAAGGAGCTGTTGTTATTATAACTAAACTTCTCTACTGGGACTATATTGCCCTCCTTTCCTCCCCCCCCCAAACCAGTTCTAGTTTTATAGGCACAGGATTTGACTGACAACAGGAACTTCCTGTTTGGGAGCAGGAAGTGAGTGATCACAGAGCCACCAAAGACTCACCATCCTAGAAGGAAGAGTAGCTCTCTGTACCTCCCCCCAGCTGCTGGAGGTCTGACTCTGAGCAAGGAAGAAGACTACTGAGAAATATAGGAACTTCTTGTCTCAGAACAGGAAGATCAGGAGCTTAAAGGGCATAGAGGCAGTAAGTAAATAGGGAGAAAAAAACAGAGGAAAGAGTAAGTATTCCATACAACATTTAAGGAGCCAGAAATAAGACATGATAGCAGTGGTGCAATGCAGTGGCTGTGGAGTAGCAGTCTTCCGGGAGACATTCTGGAGGATGCGGTGTTGTCCCATCTGCAGACACCTCTCTGGGCTGAGGGAGGAGGTTGCTCATCTCCAGGCTGAGTTGGCCAGGATTTGTGGGAACTCCTTTCCCACCCAGAGACCACCAGTGCCACTGCCGTTGCCCCAGAGATTGCCAAGGAAGAGGAGTGGTTGGACCACAGTGAACTCAGGGAGGGTAAGGGTGGTGGAACAGAGGTGCATCCCTCCAGTTGTACCTCTCCACAATTCATATGCCATTCTGGCAAAGTGTGATTCCTCTATGAAGGCACCCACAGAGGAGACCAAGGAGGATGTTGGGAACCTCCACAAAGGAGACCCACAGGAGGGTGGCATGGGACCCCACAGGGGAAGGAAACAACTCTTGATGGGGGACTCCATTGTTAGGAAGGTAGAACTAGGAGAGGAAGGGGAGAGGGAGGTAAGGTGCCTGCCTGGTGTCATGGCTTGGAGGGACAGGGAGCGAATCCTCAAGATCGCTGGAGCAGCTGCACAGGGGAGGGAGCTGGATGTCATTGTCAACCTAGGGACAAATGACTGGCTAAGAAAGGGATCAGAGCAGTGCAGGAAGAGTTTGTGGAGTTGGGGAGGGGCCTTAGACAAGTAGCACACATGGTAACCTTCTCGGAGGTGCTGCCTGTCTATGGCATGGGTGATGCTAGGGTGCTCCACACCATGGAATTCAATCAGTGGTTGAGAAACTGGTGCAGAGGTCAGAGATTTGGCTTCATTGGGGACTGGAGGTCCATCTGGAGGGATGCAGGCCTATACTGGTGTGATGATCTGCATCTGTCCAGGAGGGGAACCAGGATCCTAGGTGATAGGTTTAAATGCTTCATTGGCAAGCATTTAAACTAACCAAGGTGGGAGGCACTGGAAAGGAGCAGGGAAATCCTAGTGCCTCCCAAAAGATCAGGGTAGTAAGTGAGGTAAACACCAAGACAGAGATGCTGATAGGGAGAAGGGCAGGGGTAAATGGAGAAAATGACAAACACAATAAGAACAGGGATGGGGCAAAAAGGGGTAAGACCATCAAGAAATGGAGGATCATGAGTACCAATGCCTGTAGTCTGGGCAACAAGCTCCCCTGAACTGGTGGCCTTGATGGAAGAGGGATGCCTGGATATCATAGCAGTCACAGAAACATAGCACACAGAGTACCATGACTGGGATGTTAACATACCAGGGCACACAACCTACAGGAGAGACAGGGAGGGAAGAAGAGGGGGAGGAGTAGCTCTCTATGTAAGGGAATGGATAAAAAAAACTGAACAAAAGAGTAAACAGGGAGGAGAGGAGGCACTGTGGGTCATCTTAGAGACTGAAAAAGGCACCACAATCCACACAGGGGTTGTATACAGACCCCCATGTCAGGGGAAGGGAATGGACAAGGATATGATAGAAGGCATCCCTAGGATGGCAGAGAAAGGGGAGATACTGTTGATGGGGGACCTGAATATGCCAGATATTAACTGGAGCACCTTGGCTGCAGCAACACCCAAAAGCAGGGCCATTCTTGATGCCCTTCAGGTGGCATGCCTCAGACAGTTAGTTTTGGAACCCACTCATGAGGGAGCAATCTTAGACCTTGTACTCTCAAATGGGGATGGCGAGAGGATCTCAGATCTAGAAGTGGGTAGCCCTCTGGGAGCAAGTGACCACCAAACAGTGTGGTTCACAATAAACTCAGCTACAGAGTCAAGCCATACAAAAGTGAGGGTTCTGGACTTCAGGAGGGCTGATTTTGGCAAGATGGAAGAGTGCCTTAGAAAAGCACTAGCAAATAGGCTAGAAGGAGGGGTGGAGCAACAATGGGGAAACATCAAAACTGCACCCATCACAGAGGCAACAAGCCTTTGTGTGATGCAAATAAACAAATCAAAATGAAAGAAAAAGCCACTATGGTTCTCAAAAGAGGTGGCGGTGAAGGTTAGGAAGAAAAAGATAGCATTTAGGAAGTATAAGGAAACACAGAAGGAGCAGGACAGAGAACTGTACCAGTTAAGGCAGAAGGAAGCAGGGAGGGTAGTCAGAATAGCAAAGGCCCAAACTGAGGAAAAGATAGCAAACTCAGTTTAGAAGGGGGATAAAACTTTTTATAGGTACGTCAGGGAGCGTAGAAAGACAAAGGGAGGAATAGTGAGGCTGAATAGAATGGACAGTGGGTGGGCAGACAGGGACAGTGAAAAAGCAGGGATACTGAATGAATACTTCTGCTCAGTATTCACAAACGAGGAGGAGGGGAGGTGTCTAATCCAATTAACAGAAGCACTCTGGATGGGGGAGTCGATCCCAGTTCTTTCACAGAAGAAAGGGTTCTGAAAGAACTCCTAAAACTGAAGGTGGACAAAGCAATGGAGCCTGATGGAATTCACCCAAGAATTCTAAAAGAATTAAGGAGAGAACTAGTGACACCACTGACTACCTTTTTTAACAAATCATGGGAGGATGGTGTGGTACCTGAGGACTGGAGGAAGGCGGATGTGATACCCATTCACAAAAGTGGGAGCAAGACCGAGGCAGAAAACTACAGACCTGTCAGCTTGATGTCTGTGGTAGGGAAAGTGATAGAATAACTTCTGAAGGAAAGAATTGTTGAGTACCTAGAGGCCAGTGGGGCACAGGACCCAAGGCAGCATGGGTTCACAGCAGGAAGGTCATGTCAGACAAATCTAATTGATTTCTTTCACTGGGTGACCAAAGTAGTAGATCAGGGAGGGGCTGTGGACATGGCCTACCTAGACTTTAGCAAGGCATTTGACACAGTCCCACACAAAAGATTAATAGTCAAATTAACCAGCCTGAGAGTGGGTCCCTGGATGGTAGCCTATGTAAAACACTGGCTGGACAACAGGACACAGAAGGTAATTGTAAATGGAGTCCACTCTCAAGAAAGAGGGGTTACTAGTGGGGTACCACAGGGCTCAGTACTAGGTCCAGTCCTTTTTAATGTCTTTATAAGTGACATTGCAGAGGGACTGGAAGGAAAAGTATGCCTCTTTGCAGATGACAAAAAGATCTGCAATAGGGTTGATACACAAGGAGGTGTGGAAAGGATGAGAAGGGATTTGGCAAGGTTGGATGAATGGTCAGAAGTATGGCAGCTTGGATTCAATGCAAAGAAGTGCAAAATAATGCACCTGGGAAACAAAACCCAGGGAAAGATTACAATGGGGAGGTAGTAACAAGAACAAAAATGGAAAGGACCTGGGGTAATCATATCAGATGATCTTAAGGTAAGCAAGCAATGTGAGAAGGCAGTAGGGAGGGCTGGGGGGATACAGGGATGTATAGGGAGAGGCATCACCAGTAGAAAACAGGAAGTTTTTATCCCTCTGTACAGACAGTTGGTGAGACCCCATCTGGAGTACTGTGTCCAGTTCTGGAGACCCCATCTCCTCAAGGACATAGACAGGGTGGAGGCAGTTCAGAAGAGGGAAACTAAAATGGTGCAGGGTCTGCAAGAGAAGCCATATGAGGAGAGATTAAAGGAGCTTAATATGTATACCCTTGATGAAAGGAGGGAGAGGGGGGACATGATAGAAACTTTTAGTACCTCAGTGGAATCAACAAAGTACAAGAGGGTAGCATCTTTCAGAAAAAGAGTTGTGCAAGAACAAGGACACACAATTTGAAGATAGAGGGGGGGATGGCTCAGGGGCAATGTGAGGAAGCATTTTTTCACAGAGAGGGTGGTGAATGCATGGAACAGCCTTCCTGGGGAGGTTGTGGGGTCTAAAACTGTGAGACAATTCAAGAACACATGGGACAGACATAAGGCAATTTTTGTGGGGGGTAGGAAGAAATAGGCAGTTGGTTAAATAGGATCTGCAGCTTATCCATTAGGTAAGGAAATGGACAGACTAGGTGGGCCAAGCGGTCCTTATCTGCTGTCAAAGTCTATGTTTCTATCTTTTTATGCATTCTGAATGACAAAGAAATATTCTTGGATGTAGGAATAATATTAGATACAACTATTAATTGTGAAAATCAGGGAAACATGAATTTAAATGAGATACTGTAGGAATGGGGGGGCAACATAGGATTTTAGATAAAGCAGGAAATACAAATTCTAAACAACCCCGTATCACTTCATATATGAAACCGGTACAGATAACACATGATTTAAAAGGAGAGGAAACAGTGAAATTATTAAGGAGAGGAAGAGCTCATTTAGGAAAAAGGATTAATAATAGCTTGGTTTTAGAGATAGAAAGTGATAATGATTCTTCGTAGAACATAACATATAATACTAAAAGTGGATGTGATGGTGATACATACAGTATAATAAGCATAACAGAAGATTCTAATTGACGGAATGAAAAGGACAAAGTAAAGAAAGGTAATTGTGTTACCACCATCAGTTGGAATACGGGGGATTGAAAACAAAACTTTTGGATAAAAATTGTGTAGATTGGCTTAAAAAACATACTATGTTCTTCCTAAAAGAAACTTGGATTGGTAAAGAGGAAGAAATAATTATTGATGGATATAACTCCTGGATTACTCCGGCATATAGGATAAAAAAAATTGGAAGATTAAAAGGAGGCCTGACAATTTTTATAGATACCAGAATAGGATGGGATATAGTGGAAACAAGTATGTATAATGAATATATTTGTATCTAGTGATTATCATTGATGGGAAGGTATGGGTGCTGTTTAATGTTTATATTCCTGCAGGGTTAAATGATAATAAATATCAGTCCATATTACAGGATTTAAGTGATTCTTATATATCAATTAGATCTAGAGTTCCCACAAATATGCTTCTTATGGCTGAGGACTTTAATGCACACATTGGAATGGGACTTGAGGAATCTTCCTCAGAATGGGGTATTGATGATGCATTAAACATCCCAATAAGACAATCTGAAGATAAACTTCTTACAAAAACAGGTAGAAGGCTTCTTAAATTTTTTGGAGAAGCTGGTTTGAGAGTATCGAATGGGCGTATAAAGGGGGACTGGCAGGGTCAAATTACATTCCCTACGGTAAAAGGTGGAGATGTATTAGATTTATTTGTTACTTCTGTTAGAGATTACCAGTTCATTAAACACTTTATGGTATATAAAGCATGGGAAAGTGATCATTATCTGATAATTTGTACTATAGAAATGAATTTTAATATCCCGAGTAAAAATAAGGTGTTGGAAAGTGAATCTAATCAAAATATGTGTATAAAGTATGGAAGATACACTGGAATGAATATACAAAAGAGTTTCTAGACAATATTATAGATAGAGAAGAAATGAGGGGCCGGATATTCAAAAGGGTTGCGCCATGCGCAATAGGGTTGCACATGCGCAAGTCCGAAAGTGCGCCATTCTGCGATATTCAGCAGGAGGCAGTTGCACCACCGAAAACAGGCTGAGCAACAGCGCAATGAAAATGAAGGCATGCGCAACTGAAGAGGGTGGATCCATGCATAAAGGGCACAATGCGATATTCAAAAACTTGCTCAATGCGCAAGAGCGGAACAGACGGAAGTTGCGCCCCAGCGGAAATGAGCCAAAATAAAAAGGATCAAGGAAGAGGTGCAAGAACGCGACAGGGAAGACACATGAGGCAGAGAGACAGAGAAGGCCAGAGCAGCAAACAGTGCAGGCCAGGGAGTGCACAGGATAGAAGAGGGGCAAGGGAAGGTGTATGGGGCCACAGAGTGCAGAGGCCAGTAGGTGTACCAGGTGCAGTGGAGGTAGCAGTCAGGACAGCGGGGGTAACAGAGCAACATCAGCCGGGGAGGTCACAAGCCAGGAGATGGACAGTGCCAGCTTCACATGGAAGCTGTAATGAGGGGTGAGAATGCATGCTGCAGGGGACGTGGCCGTGGAAGGCCCGCCGGGCGGTACGCCCAACAGGCAGTACTGCGTCTGCATCAGCTTTGAGCTGCTACACAGATGAAGAGATTGTGGTCCGCACCGCTCGAACAGGGCAATACTGAGACGACTCTGTGGGCTGTGCAGTGATGTGATGCAGGCACCACGACGGAGTCACGCTCTGTCGGTGGAGACCAAGGTGACAGCCTGCATGTGCCTGCTCGCCACGGGCACCTTCCAGAGACTGACAGGGGACGCCACAGGCATCACACAGTTGGCCACATCATGCATCCTCACCCAATTCCTCAGCGCACTGCTGCCACATGCTGTGGAGCACATTCATTTCCCTAGCACCGCGGCAGAGCGTACAGCAAACATGCAGGAGTTCAACAGGGTAGCACGTATGCCTGGTGTGCTAGGGGCCATAGACTGCACCCATGTGGCCATACGCACACCATCTGGCCCCGATGGGGCTGCATATAGGAACAGGAAGGGCTATTCCAGTGTCAACTGCCAGGTGGTGTGTGATGCCACTGGGCACATAATCAATGTCTGTGCCACACACCCTGGTGGAGCACATGATGCCTTTATATGGTATCAGTCCGCACTGTGCCATTGATTCGAGAGTGGGGACATCCCCACAGGCCATCTAGTGGGTGAGTATGCATGTAGGAATTGCAAACATGGGGCAAGGGTGGGAATGCCACAGGTGCCATGGCAGTGGCACACAGGGATATTAGCAATATGGACCTGAACATGATACTCATCTCCACCATCTCCACACAGGTGACAGCGGATACCCACTCCATCCCTGGCTGCTCACACCATACCGGTGCCCCATGACCCCATCACAGCAACGCTATAATGAGGTGCATGCCGCAACACGCAACATCATCGAACGGGTGTTTGGGATGCTCAAGGCACACTTCCGATGCCTAGACACCTCCGGCGGTGCTCACAGTACAGCCCTCAAAGGCCTGTGGGATATTCCTGGCCTGTTGTATCCTGCACAACATGGCCAAAGACTGTGGGATAGCCATTCAGGTTGAGGAGGGGATAACGATGGGGACGCCAGCGGCGCCGTGATGATGGTGATGAGCAGCCCCTTGACGGGCGGGACCCCGACTGATCTGCAGGCCCAGCTGCACCGGGACACCATCACGGAGGAGCATTATGCACGACACAGGTAAGTCAAGGGGCCATGTGCAACCAACACTGTCCTGGCACAATCCACAGGCACACAGAGTAACACACCAGGGGTGCATGACGGCAAGGGGAGTGGAAGGGACCAGGCACACAAACACACCATCAGGGAGGGGCGAACAGTCATATGGACACACACACACACACACACACACACACACACACACACACACAGGCACAAAGCATACATGGGCAGGTGCACAGAAGAGCAGGAACAGACATGGCAAACACACAGATCCGCAGACCACACCCACCACCTGTACTGTCCAAGTATGTGTGTCAGATGCTGGGCACCCTTGCACCTTGGTGTACAGTACAATGCAGACATCATCATGCACACGCACCTGTGGACAGCAGTTGGGATGGTGTGCAGGTGGTCCGTATGTTGGTGTGATGTGCAGGGCACCCACCAGTGCACTGCCCACCATGACGCACAGTGCACACAGGGCAGCACCAGACAGGGCCCACACTGGGAGACAGGTCAGTCATGTTGCACTGTTCCACGGCCACCGCGGATGCATGGGCGGCCCTGCCGTGACCCAACAGCACTGGCAGGCTGAGTAGTGGCCACATGGGGCGGCACCGATGGACCACCAGGGGTCCCACTGCGCTATCGCGACCTTGTCCGCAGTGGGGTCTGTAGTATGCCAAACATACCTACACCAGGGGTGCTCGGGATGCCCACAGCAGAACCCGGCATTGACAGGCTTGGTGTTGCATGACGCCAGGAATGGGGAGTGGAGAGCGTACTGTGTGGGGTGCGCGGTACAGGAGCACCTGCTTGTGTGCCCAGTGCAGCCACGACAGCGACCAATGCCTGGGTCTGCCTGTCAATGGCGGTGGTCACATCCATCCGCATATGGACCATCTCTGCACGGTCCAGAGTACAGTCCCTGCTGTGCCGCTCCACAGCCACACACAGTGCCTCCACGGACGTTGCAACCCGCCTTTGCTGCTGTACTGATTCCCGCAGCAGGTGGGTGTGCTCTTCAAATGGGTACTCTGCCACAACGGCATCCTGTCTCCCAGGGTATGGAAGGTCCTGATGCTCAACACCCTTTGAGGGAGGGTGCTGTTCACCAGGACCAGGAATGGGCATATCAAAGGCGGTGGGCATGTGCCACCGCTGGACATTGTACCCCCAGATCTGGTGGGTGACTGCTGCTGCTGCCCCTCCAACCGCTGTGCCCCAGGGACCACTCGTTCCACTGCTGTGGTCGCAACAGTGCCAGACACCTGCACAGCCACTGGTGCTGTCCCACCAGTGCTGACAGGCACAGCCTGGGACTGTGCCGACATGCTGGCACACACGTTGGAACCAGCTAGGCCCAGGGGCATGTGCTGGCCTGCTGTGTGTCCGTCATGGGACACACACATGTCACTGCCCATTGCAGTCCTTGCATCATCAATGGTGCAGGTACGTGCTACAGCCACAGTCACAGCATGCTGGCATGCTTGCATGCCAGACTGCTGAGACACAGGCTGTGCACCCCCCACACCCGACTCACCGACACCAGAGTTGGCAGCCCGGCGTGCATGCTGGTGCAGTGCATGCTGGCTGGTGACAGAGGTGGATGGACCCTCCTTCATTTCTAGCAGGTCTTCCTCACTGCCTGGACCCACCACCACCGTCCCCTGAAGACGAACAGGATCTATAACAGAAAGAGAGGACATGTGAGTGCATGTGAACAACCTTCCCCCCCCAACACCACCACCATGTCATACCGTGCAGTGATGGGCTTCCACCTGTCTGGAATCCACCTCCTGATACGCCCTCAATAGCACTCCACTGCATTGATGCAGCCAGTCGGTCCTCAGCCGGGGTCAGCTCCACCACCGCTGGCTGGCCCCCGCCAGTGCCGGCATGTGCCACCCTGAGGGCTGCCACCTTCTCCTTCACCCTCCTGCGGTCTGTCCCCATCTTCTTTTTGCATTCCTGCATGGAGTGCTAGTGGCTTCCGTGCAGGTTCACTGCCCGAGCTACCCCCTCCCATGCAGCCACATGGGCCTGAGGGGTGCCCCGCCGTCCACTCAGTAGTGGCTCCTCCTCCAGATAGGCCTGGAAGAGGGCCTCTGTCTCTGCCGTGGTGAAGTTGGGCCTCCTCCTCCGCCCACCATCCTCACCCTCACCTTGGCTCTGCTTGGTCATGGCGATCTGTATGGGTGGAAGTGGACACCTGTCACTGTGCAGTCTACAGCGTTATCCCATGACCATTGTCCAGAACATCACACAGCATGCAACCCACCTCTCACCTGCAGTAACCGAATCTGGCCAGCGCAGCCCAAAGTCGCACATTTATAGCACAATGCATGCAAATTAGAAGTGGAGCAACTGTAATGAGATGCAAATCACGCCACTGCGCCTTTGAATGGCTGATCAGATGAGTTGCATGTGTCGGCTGAATATCGCGCCGTTGCGCTTTGCGCAATACAGTTGAGCCGGCTGAGCCAATGGCGCAAATCTGTGACTGTGTGGTACACTGCATTGCGCATGCCCAGGTAGCTTACGCAGGCATCTGCCGCTCTGATGACATGCTGTGCGTGATCGGCAATTCAGGCCATGGCCACCATTGTGCCAGTGGCACTACAGCACTGGGCACCATATGGTGCTGTGGCACTACTGCGCAATAGTCCACTGTGGCACTGGCATGCAGGTGATCGGTCGTGCAGGATGCGTAGATGTCAGATGGCACTGTGCGTGGCCTTGCGTCATAGACCACTGACCTGGTGTCTGACCTTTGCCCCCTGGCGCTGTTCGGCTGCCATGTGTACTGCTCTGTTGTGCTGTTTGGTGACAGCGCTATGTGAACCGACGGCGCTATATGAACAAGCGTGATTGGAACTATGGTCTATTGTAACATTTCCGCGATAGGTTGCAGCGCTGTGGAGCACCATATTGCCTGCTGTACAACCACAATTATGGCACGCAGGAGAGCTCCCCAGTGGAGTCAGGTGGAGGTGGCCAACCTGGTGGCCCTGGTTGAGCCCCACTTTGGGGCACTGTTTGGTGATCAGCCCCTCACCATGGCCCACACCCATGTGTGGCTGCAGGTGGCCACTGACCTGGTGAGGGTCACAGGGCATGCTGGTCTGTGGAGCAGTGCAGGCACAGATTTAGTGACCTCCGCAGGAGGGAGCCAGACATGCTGCAATGCCTCAGGTCATGTGTCACGAGGGGCATTGTGCCTAGGCCAGGTGGGTGTACCATCTATGCACCTGTATTCTCCGTAGGGGTGTGACTGTGTTTTGGTGGCAGTGCATGGAGGATGGCTCTGCCATGGTTGGCTGTGTCAGTGTGTGCAGGTGTGAGATGCATGGGTCTGGCTGTGTGGGCAGGCACACTCACTTGGGCAGGGGGCAGGGGGCAGTCTGCTTTGGGGTCACACTGATGTTTTTCTCAACATTTGTCACCCACAGGCCTGGTGGAGAGGATGCAGGTCCAGGCTAAGGAGGGCCGTGGCAGGGCCCAGGTGGCAGATGGAGGAGGTGTGAGGGGTGGGCCACAGCGGCAGCAGCAGCAGCAGCCACAGCTGCTTGATGAGTGTGAGTGTCATTACATCATGGATGCTATTGCATGCTGGAGGAGGTGGGCATGACCACCAGCCATGGACAACACAACCATGCACGACACAGGCGACAGTCATCACTGTTCAGTGTCACTGCACGTCTGTGTGTATGTCACTGGTGGTCCATGCATGCACTGGGCACATGGCTGTGGAACTGGCATCCCACCACATTGCCATGTCACTTGACAGCCTTGTTTGTGCTGTGATGGACATGGGCAGTGTGTGTGTGTGTGTGCAGTGGTACACATAGCTGGTGCTGCCTGGTTGGGTGTGTCATGTGCATGGTCACTGTGGGTGGGTGCATACCATCACAGGTGCGGGGCACTAGGCTATATGCCTTGCAGGATGGGTGGTGTTCAGGGTTGTGGACAGTCACAGCCATTGACTGTGTTCCCTTTTCCTAGGTCTCAGCATCCTATGCCGGATGGACCGTGCCCTCCAGTGGCTGACGAGGGTGTCAGTCATGACACATGACCTCCTCAGGGACATGCAGTGCCATGGGGTCAGACGACGCCAGAGGAGACGGGAACAGCAACAGGCAGCAGGAGACCAGCCTGCCAGGTGCTGAATGTGCTTCCCATTCCCACTTCACCCATCCCTCCCACCCTGCCTTCCTCCCAGGTTGTTCACCCCTACCCTTACCGACCCCTACCTTGTACCCTACCCCCTTGTCTTGTACATATCTGTATATAGTTGTGTTATTGGTCTTGGTGTTGTACATATCTTTTCCAATATATATATATATTTTGTTATGAATACTGTGGTGGTCTCTGATTTGCAGCTGGCTATGGTTGCTCAGTTGCAGTGGTGTGCATGCCATCTGGGGTGGTATGGTCCTGGGTATGTGTGTGTGTGTGTGTGTGTGTGTGTGTGTGTGTGTGTGTGTGTGTGTGCGTGTGTGTGTGTGCATGGGGAGGTGTCTCCGGTGTGGGAGTGACTTTCAGTCGGTCTTGCCATCTGCTGCTGCCCACTGCTGGGTGGCCAGGGTGGGTCTGGCTTGTATGGTTCTGTGCTACATGAGGTTGCAGTGTGCCGGGGGGATGCATGGTGTTTACTGCAGTGACAGTCACTGCACATGGGTGGTGTCTTGGGGTCACGGTGCAGGGTGTGCTGTGCAGCAGGGGGGGCTGATGTGTACTGTGGGTGTCGACCCCCTGTGTGTGGCAGTCTCAGCCTGCCAGTGGTTGTGCTGGGGCATCATGGCCCTGCTGTGCTTTGTTGGCTTGTCCCATGGGCCAGTGGATCATCCATCCCTCCCCAGTGATGCTGTGCTTGGGGTGTGGGTGTATTGTTGGTTCTGCAGTGTGTTCCTGTGTCCATGTGTGGCATGGCTGGTGGTGGGCCCCAGCCTGCCTGCCTGGTTGTGCAGTTCCATTGCTCTGCTGGGGGGCTGTGCTTGCGCTATGGCACCTCTGGACTGCTCAGCTGGGGTAGCCTTGTTGCGCTATGGTGCATCATTTCTGCTCAGCTTCCCCTTCCTGGTTGTGCTATGGTGCAGTTTGTGCGATATTCAGACGTTGGCTGCTTGCGCAGTTTGTCTTGCTCCATGTTTGAATATCGCGTCTGTTGCGCATATGCGCAATTGACTTGTGCTTGCTCCTGCTGTTGCGCACTTTTTGGGTGCAGTTTGAATATCCGGCCCGAGCTCTATAGTTGATAGATTGTTTGCATATGATTCAGAGGTCCTGATAAATAGTAATACTATAGTTTGTGATTTTGATTCACTTATGAATTTATTGGAGCAGAAATCGGGAAAAAAAAAAAAGACCGAAGAGTATTGATAATAATATAGGCTCAGTTTACCCATGGTTTGACTCTGATTGTTATAAGATGAGAAAAGAGATCCACAGAATTGCTAAAATCAGAGTAAGAACCCCAACAAATTTAGTACTAATAGCATTAAGGTGGATTAAAAAAGAATACAGACAGTTAATACTTACCAAAAAAAAAAAAGACGTATAAAGCTACATTATGGGGGAAGTTACGGGATAGTATCAAAAATAAAGATACTAAAATGCTCTGGGCACTGGTGACATATGGTTATCATGGAAGTAAAATCTGTTACATTACTTTGGGTCTAATTATAGAGAATAGATGGGTTGAACATTTTAATAGGATATATAATAGACAGGTTGGGAGAGAAAATTTGTCAAATCATGAACATATAATGGCTGAGCAGATAACAAATTATCAAGTATTTCCTATCTCTGAAATAGAAGTGAGACAAGCAATATTAACACAGAAAAAGAATAAGGCAGCAGGTGCTGATGGGATTCTGGCAGAAGTCTTCTTACAGAACCCAGATTTTGGGGTAAAAAACTTGGCCTTTGTGTTTTCAATTATTACCAGTTATCTAGTACTTCCTAAGTAATGAAACAAGAGAATTATTGTTCCATTGTTTAAAAAAGGAAATAAGCAATATCTGAGCTGCTATAAGCTAATTACTTTACTCCTGGTGGTACAGAAAATTTTCTCCAGAATAATCTTAGAGAAATTAGAGACATGGGTAGAAGACAATGGATTAATATCTAAGTTCCATTATGGTTTCAAAAGAAACCATAGTACACTGGATTTGATTTTTACTTTGACTTATTTGTTAGATAAATATTCGGATGAAAGATCTGGAGTACTATATGTTGGATTTCTTGACATCAAAGCAGCCTTTAACTCAGTAAATAGATTGAAATTGTGGGAAATGTTGGAATCTCTGAATATTGAGCCTCAATTACTGTTAATATTGAAATTACTTTATACAAATACTACAGCAGAGGTTAGATATACAAGAGATGGAGCATTAACTAGAGAGTTTAGTATAACAAACAGAGTAAAGCAAGGTTGTATCTTTGACCCACTTTTGTTTAATTTATACATCAATACAATAATAAAAAATATTTAAAAAATGATACTTTTCCCCCAGTAATAATGAATGAAAAAATTCAGGTATTAATGTATGCAGATGATGCAATTGTTATTTCAAGAACTTCCCTGGGAATGAGAAGAACAGTCTGTAACATTATGAGCTCTTTGGAATCATTAGATTTAACATCAAACATTGAAAAATCTAAAATTATGATATTCAATAAGAAAAAGAGAAGTAAGGTAGAAAAAGAATGGGTTGTTTTAGGTAAAAAAAATTCAGGTTGTAGGGGATTACAAGTGTTTGGAAGTGATTTTTGATTCAGGGGTATTCTGGAAACAGCAATTGGAGGAACTGAAAGCTGATGCACAGAGGGCTAACAATGCTATACTCTCCTTTGCTAATAAATTTGCTAACAATTCTTTTATGGCAATGAAAAAGAAATTTGAGGCAAAAACAATAGGACAAATGCTTTATGGTAGTAAAATTTGGGGTGTGGGGTTATCTAAATACACAATACAGAATACTGAAGTTATTCAAAATACATTTATGTGAAATTCACTGCATTTACCAAGAGACTGTCCAATGAGTTTTTTGTGATTAGAGACTGGAATGTTATCAATTAATACGAGAATACAAATTAAAGCAATTAAGTTATGGAAAAGAATAAAACTGATGGTTGACTGGTGTTTACCAAAATTGTGTTTTCTGGAAACCTTAAAATTAATAAGAGTAAGGAAAGAATTGAATAATTGTTTAATATAGTGTATGAGATCACAAAAAAAGTTGGCCTTACAAATATATTTACTGTATCTAATGTTGATATATGGGTTAGTGAAACTGTTACTAGATTGCAAGATAATTCTAGACAATTGGATAAGAGTCAACTTAATGAAATAGATATTGGGGGAATTTATTCTACCCCGAAACAAGATTGGAATATTGAAATTTATTTACTCAAATGTGAGAATGTATGGCATAGGCATACATTGAGTGCAGTTAGACTGGCCTGTTTAGGCCACATGTAATTTAATATAGGAAAATATTTAGGGTATGGAATTTTGGGTCATTGTAATTGTACCTATGTAACTATAGATATAGTACATACTATTTTGGAATGTCAGAAATGGGACATAGAAAGAAAGCACTGGCTAGATCCGTTATTGTTAGAGCATAAAGGGAAAGTGGGTATAGAAGCAGCTACCTATGTATTAGAACCTGATCAAGTCAAAAAAATGTATGCCTTAGCAAAATTTTTTGAAGTAATAAAAAACCCTGGATACAATGCTGTAAGATAAACCATTGTTATAACTATAGGGGTCAGTTTAGATAAGACTTTACTGTTGTATTAAATTATTGTGTATGTATGTATGTATGTGTATTATTTGTTTTTAAATATTGTGATGTAATAAATTGTCTGAATTTTATACATCCATAAAAAATAAAGAAGTCTGAATCTGAATCTGGTCCAAAATAATTTGAGTAAGAAACATCACCCCTTTTTAAAAAGCTGGCTATGAAAGCAGGTTTCCAATTTTGAGGAATGTCAGCACTGGTCAAAGAGAAATTAAATTCAAACGTTAAGTTTTGGATGAAAATAGTAGCTCAAGTAAAACAAGCATTTGTCAATGCCGAATGTTTGCTTGCTGGCATTGGCATTGGTAGTGTAGGAGTTACAGAGCTGCATAATAGGAATAGCAGTGAAGTATTGAACTGAAGCCAACTCCATCACCACCCTGCAGATAGTGACAGGCATTGGGGTGTGCCTTTGGGTCATCAGGCATAACGGCCACACCATTTCACCTCAACCTACTGTGCAGACACCGACAAGTGTCACGGTGTGCCTTGGGGTCTTTGGCCTTTATGCGCACCCCATTCCATCAGAAAATATTGTGAGACGGGTGCGGTATAGGAGAATGGGGTGAACTTTGGGGCCGAAGAGCCCAAGGCACACCTCGATGCTTCTCACTGGCTGCAGGGTGTGGGTGGGAGTGGAATGGTATGAGCATTGCAGGTGACAATCCCAAATCACAGCCCTGATGCCTGTCATTCTTTACAGGGTGGGGTGTTATGGTCAGAAACCCTTACACCTCAGGCATTCGTTGGTATTTTCACTCCAAATTTTCAACATGGGTTTTTTGTGACTCCCACCTCATGAACAGTGGCAATATCAGTTTGTTAGCCAAAAGCTGCTTTTGCACAGCGACTATGGCATTTGTCACCACAGGTGCAAAAACAAATTCTGAACAGGATGTGAAAAATGACAGCTGTACTGTTCATAGGGAGGTGTAAAAAAATGGCAATGTTGAAAATCTGCAGTGAAAATATTAAAAAAACTGGTGAAGTCATGAGCGTGGTTAGAAACTGTGCAATGTGCACCCGTAATGTAATTAGTTTGGGAATTGTTTACAGCAGATTGTCAGCACAGGCATTTTGGGACCTCCAGTCATGAACAGTGTCACTGTGATTTTCTTCATCTGTCCCAAACAATGATTTCCCACAGCGACCACGCATTTCTGTGCTGAAAGTGTGAAAACACATTTCGGCCATGTTGTGAAAAATGACAGCTGTACTGTTCATAAGGAAGTGTGAAAAAATGCCACTGGTGAAAATCTGGACTGAAAATATTACAAATTTATGAACTTACGAGGGTGCGTGGAAACTGCGGAATGCTCACTCGTAACGTAGTCATTTTTAGGAATTTTTTCACCAAATTTTTAAAATAGCCATTTTAAGACCTCTGCTCATGAACAGTGTCACTGTGATTTTCTTAATGTGTCTCATACATTGATTTTGCACACCGACTGCACCATTGTGCGCTACATGGGCGTAAACATGTTTTGGGCAAGATGTGAAAAATGACAGCTGTACTGCTCAGGAGGAGGTGTAGTAAAATGGCAATGTTGAAAATCTGAAGTGAAAATATTGAAAATTTGTGAACTTATGAGAGTGCGAAGGATCAGCGCAACAATCACTCATAAAACAGTCATTTTGGGGAATTTTTTCACCAAATTTTTAACATAGCCATTTTAACACTTTTGCTCATGAACAGTGTGACTATGATTTTCTTAATGTGTCCCATACATTGAGTTCACACAGCAACTGCGCCATTGTGTGCTACATGCACGGAAACATATTTTGGGTGAGAAGTGAGAAATGACAGCTATACTGCTCATAAGGAGGTGTGGTAAAATGGCAATGTTGAAAATCTGGAGTGAAAATATTGAAAATTTGCGAACTTATGAGCTTGCATAGGAACAGCGCAACGCATGCTAGTAAAATAGTCATTTTTGGGAATGTTTTCACCAAATTTTTAACATAGCTATTTTAACACCTCTGCTCATGAACAGTGTCACTGTGATTTTCTTAATGCATCCCAAACATTGATTTCACACACCAACTGTGCAATTGTGCGCTACATGCGTGGAAACACATGTTGGGTAAGATGTGAAAAATGACAGCTGTACTACTCATAAGGAAGTGTGGTCGAATAGCAATGTTGACAATCCAGAGTGAAAATATTGAAAATTCATGAACCTACAAGCATGCATAGGAACAGTGCAACGCACGCTAGTAAAACAGTCATCTTTAGGAATTTTTTCACCAAATTTTCAACATAGGCTTTTTGAGAGCCCACCTTATGAACACTGGCACTGTCATTTTGTTAATCAGTCCTGAAAGGTAATTTCATGCAATGACCAAGAAATCACCCTTTGGGCCTGATTAATGCCATGACAGTGACAGAATTCATGAGAAGGGGTCCCTAAAACCCCATGTTGAAAATTTGGTGCCAAAATTCCAAAAAACGCCTGAGATATGAAGCAAAGTTGAAAAAACCCTATTCATTACATTATACAGCTTACCGGCATTTCCTCAGTTCGCGGTCGGCTTTGAAGAGTGCAGATGTGTTCCTGGTCCACCGAAGATTGTTGCGCTGAGTTCCGGAGGTAAGTATGGGGTGAGGTGGGAGTGTGGGGAGGCAGGGTGCCCAGTGGGTGGGCGCTGGTGGGAGAGGTGGGTAAAGACAGCAGCGAGGGAAGGTTTTTTCTTTCAGGTTTTTTTTTTGTTTGGACTACGTGGGACATTTGCCACACTGGGATGGGCTCCCAGCATGGCTGCTGGAAGGCTGTTTGGGGGTAATGGAGCTGATGGGGGATTGGGAACCCCCTTCGGCCATAGGACCTGTTGCCACACTGGGGTGGGCTCCCAGCATGGCACCCGATAGTCTGGGGGGATCAGTAGAGCTGACCGGGGATTGGGCACCTCCATCAGCCATACAGTGTGTGCATGGGGGAGGTAGGACCACATGAGCATGCAATGTGCATGCGCACGTGTGTGTGTGTGTGGGGGGAGGGGGAGTGCTGCTCACTCAAGGGGTGCTCTCCCTTTCAACTGTACGGCACTACATTTTGGATTGTCGAACTATGTTTCTTGCACATGCATGCAAGCAAACATAAAAAGGGGTCAGTCCTGTCACACCCAGCTCTGTTCTTAAAATCTGTCTTAATTAATTCATTATAATCTCCATATTTGCTAATTCAGGAAACAAAGTGTGTGCAGCTGTGAGAGAACAGAATAGATGAAGGAGGCAAGTTAGGTAATGCTTCATCAAAAATCTTGCTAACCTCTGCAAAGAATGTTTTAATAGTTGCTACCTGACAGAATCTATCAGTAATGACCAATACAGCTGTATTCAACATTGTATACATGCCTTTCAACTGTCCCAGATTTTCTAGGACTTCACAAATTTAAACTACCTTTCCCACAGTCCCGAACTGATTGCTTCTTTTACAGATTTTTAGAATACCAGCACAAGCCTAGCAGACTGTTTAACCCTTAAGCTGACAACAGAATGGTTCAAAAGTATAGGGACTCTGGACTGCAGTATTAGTCAACAGCACAGCAAGGGTTAATCCCCCCCCCCCCGCATTCTACAGGCTCATCTGTTTCTAATAAGAGTACTGAGAGAGAGAAAGACACACACACACACACACACACACACACACACACACACACACACACACTGCATTCCAATACAGTATATTTCTGTTCATGTGAAGGAGAATTGCACTGAGTCTTTAAGTCATTTTTCCCAATAAAAGCTGTTTTTTAAGTACTACTTAAATTTTTGTTATTCTTTCCATTTATGCAGGCCTTTTAGTAACCTTAGTGGGTGTTTCTGCTTTACACTCTGGTGTTAAGTGTTAGTTTAGAACTGTGTGATGTAGTTTATGTCCCTCTCAGCCACAGAGTTCTATAGTAGAACATTGATGCATTGTGCCAACAATAGAAGAGTAGAACAGGGACATAAACTACAAAATACAATTCTAAAATGTTTTTTTACCAGCAGCATGTAAATCAGAAAAACCCACTAGGATAGCTGAAAAGCCTGGATAGTTAGAGCAATAACACAATTTGAAGCAGTAGTTAAAAAACAGCTTCTATTGGAGAAGAATTACCTATAGATTCAGTGCAGTTCACCCGTAAGTCTGCAAAAGTAATAACAGTGGTTCCTTAAATGCCTGGAAATTAACTTAACACTGGATCCTAAAAAAAAAAAAAATATTTCTTTAGCACTGCCTACAATATGTTCCACTTTAGTTTCAAGTATGTAAATGAAAAGAAATTACAGCATAAACATGCAGAACATTTGACTGTGTTTTATTATGTCATTTGAGTATGCAACTGAATTAGATATTTAAAAAGCATAAACTAAAGGTACTTTACATATGTACAGTACTACATTGCGTGATGTACATGTCATGCGGTGGCACTGCACCACGCTGAGTAAAATATGGTGTGCCTGATTTTGATGATTTGTCCCTGATTTTTGGGGGAAGTATCCCTGATTTTGGTCCAAGCAGGTTGAGTGGTATGATTGTATGGTACAGTAGATTACTGCCACCAGTGTTCCCAAGAAGATTCTGAATGTTAGGCCACATTTTTCTAAGATTTTTAGAGGTATCATGTAACTGAGTAGCATAATGGTTACTTTTAACTTGTCTAATAGTTGAAATACTAGACATGCCCAGGCTTGGTCCATTCAAGCTTCTACTAAAACAACACCTGACTGTGCTCAGCAGCTGCGACTGCCCTGTATAACCATTCTACCAATACTGCCCTTTACCTCTCTGACACTAGCACTATTGTGCCCTCTTAAATGTCTTTCCCGCCAACTTTCCTTCCCCTTCTCTATCCCATCCTGCCCTGCTCCTGCTTCTGCCACCATCTTCCCCTTATCTCTGCCTCCAACTCCATGTTTTTCCTTCCCTGTCTCTCCTCCTCCTAGTATGACCTCTCCCTTTCACCTCACTACCCCTGCACACATATTCCTCCTTCATTCCCTAGCTGGTGCCATATAATTGCCCCTCTTTGGACAGCTGTATCCCCATGCACCACCCACTTACTCTCCCATCAGTTTAAAGTCTCAAGGATGACACCGTTGTCCCTTTTACCTTGCCCCATCTCACTTATTTTGTGACATTAGTCACTGTTTCTATTTACTCTGCTTTGATAAGTCAATCAATCAATCAAAATCTTTATTTATTCAGGCGAACATCATTGAGCGTAGCTCATTTACAAGATGGACCTGAGTGGTCATACAAATAAGGGTACAAGTTTTTTTACAAAGACATGAGAATAACATAACATTAGTACAATCAAATAAATAAGAGATATATACAAAATTTACAGATATACAAGGCACAGTAAAATAACTTAACCTGTAAAATGAAGAGGATAATAGATATAGCAGGGATAATAATCAAATAATAGGGCTTTTGTAGGCTTTTATATGAAATGTGATAACTGACTGGGTAGAAGAAGGAAACTAAACATAGTGGATTACGGAAGGAGGGGTGAGGTTGGATGGGAGACTAGGCCTTATGGAAGCAGTTGCACAACTCTGGAAATAGGCGGTGTATAATCTTTGAAGGATGATAAGGGTAAGAGGGTATTCAGATTCATAGATTTTTGGAGTGAGTTCCAGACAAATGCTAGGAATGGCTGATAGCAGCCCTCCCAAACTGGGTGCAGGTATTGGGAATCTTAGCATAATGAGCTTATTGATCCTTAAGGTGTATGGCCTAGATGTGATTCGGTGAAACAGTCTGAGATATAGGAGGAGTTTGCCTGATGAAGCTTTAAAGATCCAGATTGCAGCATTCCTTTTCTTCTGTGCTGTAAAGATGTCCAATTGACTGCCATGTAAGAGAGCAATGATGGGTGCTGGAGGGAAGGTCTGTAATAAATCTGATGGCTCTATGATACAGGGTGTCCAGCTTATTTAAGAGGAGAGTGAGCAATGGTCGAGAGAAAGTCAGCATAGTCAATAAGGGATAGGAATGATGCCTGGATTAATCTTTGTTTGGAGTCTCTGGTAAGGTAGTGTTTTATTCTGTAAAATAGGCCAAGCCTTTGTCTCAACTTTTTAATAGCTCTTCAATGTGGACAGAGTAGTCAAGCTTATTGTCAATTCAGACTCCAAGATATTTGAAATTATCCACAAATTCCAGCTTTTCTCCAAATAAGGTGGATAATTGTGGGTGATGAATGATGGGGTAGTGGCAGAGCAATTCTTGTTGCAAAGAACATAGCTTTTGTTTTTTGGCATTTAGAAGTAATTTTTTCCAATAGGTTGTGTTGTAGGATGGAGAATTCTGACTGTAACAGTTCACAGGCTTTTATGGTGAGGATTGCTGACATATAATACAGTATCATCAGCAAACAGATGAATGTTAGATTGAGAGAGGTTGGCATCAATGTTATTAATATAAGTGGCAAAGAGTATGGGGCCTAGGATAGAGCCTTGCGGTACACCTCTTAGCAGTGGTTTAGAGGTAGATAGGTAATTTTCATTTTTTACCAATTGTAACCTTCCAGAGAGATAGCACCTAAACCAATTGAGTGAGAGTGAATCAAGGCCTACAGAGCTAAGAGAGGAGATTAATGATTCATGATCCACTGTATCAAATGCTTTACTCAAATCCAGGAACACAGCACAGGTACTATTCTTTTATCCAAGGCAGTCTGCCAATCGTTAGTGACTTTGGCTAGGGCAGAGATGGTGTTATGTATTGATCTAAATCCAGATTGTGCTGGATTTAGGAGGTTGTTGGTGTCCAGATAGGCCCTTAACTGTGAATTTACTAATTTTTCAAGCATCTTGATAGTACCGGTAGGATGGAAATGGGCCTGTAATTGTTAAGTTCCATGGATCACCTGATTTAAGTAGTGGAACTACTTGAGCTGTTTTCCATATGGAGGGATGGAACCAGTAGCTAGGGAAAGATTGAAGAGGTGAGTGAGGGGGAGATAAGGCGCAATGCTACTTTAAGAAATTAGGGGTCCAGGGAGTCTGCACCTGCACTTTAGAAGTATCTAAATTGGATAGGAGGTCTTCTACTTTTAAGGATATTGGTTCAAGGAGAATGTTGAAGCAGCCTTTTGTCCCACAGTGGATTGAAGGTTTAATGATGATCTCAAGAGATTTGCAGGTGAAGAGTCAAATGCTAGGCCAGCTGTGGTGAAATGGTCATTGAAGGTATTTAAGATTTCTTGCTTGTCAGTGATTTCTATGTCACTTAGTAGCAGTTTGGAGGGTAAGGCAGGGTAGAATTTTGGCCTAGAATTCCCTTTATAGTACCCCAGAATCTGGATGGGTTAGTATAGGATGCATCCAATTCAGCTCTATAGTAGGCAGCTTTGGCATTTCTTATTTGTTTTGTGCATGAGTTTTTGCTTTTCTGAATTGAAGCCAGTCTCTAGTATCCTTTGTTTTTCTTGCCTTTTTCAGAGTTTGTCTCTGGCTAACAAAGCTGATTTAAGGTCAGCAGTGAACCAACGACAAGATTTTACTTTAGTTCTGACACTGGTGATTGGTGCATGTATATTGAGGGCATTAGTGATAATGTCCTTTAAGATCTGAAGAGCTGTCTCAACTGAGGTTGTACGGTAAAAATCTTGCCAATATGTTGTATTGCACAAATCATGGAGATATCCTGATATGTTGAAATTCTTTTTTGACCTTTTATGGAGAAATTTTGCAGGATTGGATGGCTTGAGTGTAGATCTTATGCCAGCTATAGGACAATGATCACTTACATCACTGGGTAGCACTCCAGCATGAGAATATAAGTGAGGCTTGTTTACCATCATAATATCCAGGAGTGCATCTGCATCTGCATCTGCAAGTGCATCTGATTGTCCCCACTTTCTGGCTCTTGGTCCACTAGGTACGCACTGATTGAACCAATTACAGCAATGCCATTGCCTAGAATGTTCATTTTATATTGCTTGCTATGTGATACTTGTGACTGCTTCCAGTCTTTTCTGCTTGACAAGGTCGTCCCATTGACTAATCCTCCTAGCCCTTTAAACCATTGAATCGCATGTCTGGGTATGTCTGTGGCACCTGTGGGTTGTATCTTAACTAAATTGTCTCTTACATTATTAACCTTTGTTACTGTAATATGTAAGCCTAGTAGATATGTTAATTAGTTCACTGTTTGTATTGTACTGTTCAATCTGACGTGGGACCTCTGTAAAAGAGTCTCTGAGTCATAGGCATTATAATCTGCGTAGTTAATAAAATAAAATAAAAAAATTAAAAATACATTTATTCCTGATTTCCCTGAACTCTTGATAATCAGTTAGGTCCTTAGTAAATCTTCCTTTGTTCCATGCTGATTTTCTTTCTTTATCAAACTACCAATAATTTTAGAAAAACAAGAAGATGACAATGATCAAATTATCTTGTTAATATTAGGAGCATAAACATCAATTACAGTATTTTATTTATTTATTTATTGAATTTTGTTAACCCGGTAAGCCCACTGGGCCTAGAAGTCCCTTTTTCGGGGCGACCGTTGGGGGGAGGGGGGATACAGATGGTAAGCAACTGAAATTTAACCAGATTAAGCTGTTTGTGATTTTTTTTTTTTTTTTTAGTGAATGGGAGAAATTTGGCCAGGACACCGGGGAAATTCCCCTACTCTTTTTCAATAAGTGCCATGGGATCTTTAGCATCCACCTGAACTACCATCAATCCAGGCAGATGGGACCTCGGTTTAGTGTCTCATCCGAAAGACGGTACCTCAGAAGTGCAGCACCCCCTCATGCTGCACTACAGTGTCAGTATTGGGATATTAACCCAAGTGCCAGGTGTGGGAACTGAACCCACAGCCCTCTGATCTCCCGGCCTCAAAAGCGAGTGTGCTACCTACTGAGCTACTGACACTGCCCTTGAATGAAGTATGAAGTATGAAGAGTAGATTTAAAAAAAATTACAGACCAATAAAACATCTGGGATCCCATATTCAAAAATGGGCAAAGTGGAATGCAAAGTTTTGTAATGTGCTTGCCCATTGCCCACGACCCTGACGATGCCATGTTCAGTTGGTTAGTGCACTAGCAGTATCTGACTGAATATGGGGGCATGTCAATGCTGTGCTCAGCTGAGTAGCAGTGCCCTGGCATGGATCCCAGCAGTTCAGGCGAACAGCACCCCCAGACCTAATAGCACTGATAACTCCCAATGTGATATTCAGACAGCCCTATGCAAATGAGTCCATTGGGCACGTTAAGAGCTAAGGGGCCATTCGCATACCCATTATGGGCACATTTCCATGGGATGCAGTGGCAGTTTTGTGCCCCTGCAACTGACTCCACCTCCACCTCGATTGCCCAGTCCCATAAAAAGCAACTATTCTTTGGTGCATAGTGGTACACTGCCCTCTGATCACTAGCACCAGTATCAAATAATAAATCTCTGGTGCCTAGTGGCCCCTCTGCCCTCCAATCTCTGGTCATGTTCTGTGTATATACACTTTCTGATGCCTAGTGGTTCCCCTTGCCTCTGATCACTGGTCTCATTATGTGTACTATATATAAATTTCTTGGTGTGTAGCTGCCCCTTCTGCCCTCTGATCACTGACCCAGTATCATAAAATAGCTCCCTGGCATCTAGTGGCATCCCTCACCCACTCATCCCCATCTCTGTACACTATATACACTATCGCAGAGTCTCAGGTGTCTAGTAGCCCTCCCTGCACTGCAGGTACTGACCACCTACCCTGCCAACAGCCCCTTACCTGCCTCACTGGTACCACAGGAGTTCCTACTATGACCAGCACAGCCCTCCTTTCACCACCTCAGATGGCCATTGCATATGATGATGGGGAATTCGCATCCCCTGTACTGTGAAGGGATCTGGTGTACAGTATGTGCTCTCCCTTGCAGTACAGGGGGGACACACACTCCCTGTCATCACATATGATGGTTGGCCAAGGTGGTGAGAGGAAGACTGTGCTAGTCACTGCATAGGCTTCCATGGCACCAGTGAGGCAGGTGAGGTGGGATTTTCAGGGTGTGTAGTCACTGCCTGCAGTGCAGGGGGGGGCTTCTAGACAACAGGGACTCTGTAATAGTGTATGAAGATGGGGATTCATGTGTGGGAAGTGACAACAGATGCCAGGGAGTCCTTTTAGGATAACAGAGTTGCTGACCAGAGGGGGACCATTGGCACCAGGGAATTATATACACATAATGGGACTGGCTATTGGAGGGGAACCACTAGGTACCAGGGAATGTGTATACACATAACAGGACTGACGATGTGAGGGTGGGGGGACCACTAGGCACCAGAGATTTATTACTGAATACCAAAACAAGCGATGGGGGGGAAGAACCAGTGGACACCAGGGAATTATTTTCCATACTGAGCCAGTGATTGAAGGGTGGGGTCACCCCTAGACACTAGGGAATGTATATACTGTACACATTACAGGACTGGTGATCTGAGGGTGGGGGAACCACATGCTACCATAGAGTTATTATTCAATCCTGGATCTAATGATTTGAGGGTAGGGGAGAGGACCAGTGGACACCGAGGAATTATTTTCTATACCAAGTCCAGCAGTAAGAGGGTGGGGGAGCCACTGGACACCTGGAATGTACTTTAGTTTAACTGGAAAAGGGTTCAGAGAGTGGCGGGTGCTACTGTCCACCAGGGAACAAGTGTGATCCCCCACCGACAAGGTAGTTGTTGGCTGCAGTTGCTCCGGTGGCCACTAGCATTACCTGGAGTATGTTAGGCATCTTCTCGGCATTATTTGTGCTGCACAAAGTGGTCTGCACTAACCTTTTGCACAGCACAAATGCACTGAATATTATTCTGCTCCAGTATGCCTCTTCATACTCCTCTCTTTGCCCACTGTATAAACTATTTTTTTTTTCATATGCACTAACCCTGTTGGCATGCACAAAAGCCCCCCTTTGAATATTGCACACAGGCACAAACCCTGGGCAAACAGGGCAAAAGCACTTTGCCTACTGGGCAAAGTTTTGCATATCTGGCTCCAGGGCAGGCATAAATTAGTGAACATATGGTTTCAGCAAGATCTTTCAAAAATGCCTGGTCACAGAACTTTTTAAAGTTATAATAACAAACTAGTCAACCAACAGAGGTCACCCCAGTGTGTTGTTGTATACATGCCACAGAGCAGTGATCATGGCTCCACCAAACTCTGTGGGATGCATTTATGAGGAGTTATGGTAAAAATAACATCAAGCAAGGTAGTCTTAGTATGATCACTACTATTCGGTCTGGTGGGCAAGTTTGAAATTTGTGGTAAATTAACACATGAAACTGATTAGCTAGGGTTAACAAGGGATCAGAAATATTCCAATTTAGAACACCTAACATAAGCAATTCAGAAGAAGTGAAAGGTGATTTCAATAAACACAGATTGGTTACATTTCTAATGGTGCTGATAGAGGTCTACAACCAGCTGCTATATGAAAATTAAAATTGTTTTCACATATATCCTGTATTGCCAAATTAGAAAATGGGCTAAAAAATCTCTGGGCTCTGACTGGCTGATACCCCTGCCAAGGTGGGGGTCAATCACACAACAGAGCCCGGGTATTAAAAGTACCAGTCCAGTCTGCCCCATCATTATGATCCTAGTGCCCACCCTGCTTCCTAATTGGCCAAAATCCCCATCTAATTTCAAATCGCTGCTATTTTTTTTTGTCTCGCTAAGCGAGATACAGTGGCCACTGCTATAAAACCACACATCGTACATGTGTATGAATATTTTTTTTTCTTTATTTCTTTCTTTAGTCACAATGCCCTGTTCTCCCATGTCCCATCATTGTTTATACAAAAGTACTGAAGAGTGAACTGCATTCTTGCTCATCCCTCCTGCAGGTACCAGCTGACTCATGCTCCTAAAATGAAACAGCATCTTTCTTTCTTTCTAAAATAATCAGTTGTGGAGCAGAACCGCACCACACCACAGTGATCAACAGTGCTGCTTCTGATATGGAGCATATTTAAAAAAAAACAAAAAACTGCCATTTCCAGTGACCCCCAATACCATGTACTACAACCCAGCTCCACTGCTCAGCCATCTGTAGTCTGTGATACCAACTGTAAATTCAAAATCAAGCAGCCACCAGTTTTTGCCACTCACTAAGTGGATGCCTACCCCCACCAGACAAGAGCCATCTCGTACACTATGTACAAGCAGACCATCACATTACAGGAGAAAAACATGCTCCTAAAATTAAATAAAACCTTTTCAGCCACAGCACACTATAAGAAAGAGAGAAAGGTATTCATGTGGCCCCCAATCCCTGAAAAGCCGATGGATGCAGTAGTTCAGTCAAGTCGGCAACCCTCTGCATCTCTGGGGTGCTAAACTTAACAGTGTGTCACCACCACTTATCAATCTGATTGTCCCACTTAAGAATTAAAATACCAGCCTTGCTAAATACTCCATTGTTCAAAGGTCCACAGCAAAACCGCAATTATTTACAGAAATCAACCTTTTTTCCTGCCAGCATGGTGGAAACTTCAGCCACCACTCCTCGCCCCGATCAGTCTCAAAATATAATCTCTGCTAAGTACTCCAGCTTATGGATTGCTCAAGAAACCCACAGTAAAATATAGAAATATACCTGTTTTTCACAAGTTTTACTTTCGATCCTGTTGACCTTCTTCCATCCCTCACTAGCTCCATAGTGCATTCCTGTGTATTGTGCCTGAAATGATCATTCTAAAAAATGAATAAGAAATGAATAAATAACTAAAACAAACTGTTTTACCAATTTTGAGGCCTGTGTATCTGTGTGTGTGCGTATGTATATGCGTGTGTGTGTGTGTGTGTGTGTGTGTGTGTGTGTGTGTGTGTGGAGGGAGCCTCAAATAGGACAAAAGTCCCAAGTTAAAAAAAAAAAGTATATTAATGCAGATGGAGGAACTATTTTATTACAAAATACATAAAAATACACAAGAATGCAGAGACCCCATCTCAGCAAGGACATAGACAGGATGGAGGCAGTTCAGAGGAGGGCAACGAAAATGGTGCAGGGTCTGCACCAGAAGCCATACAAAGAGAGACTAAAGGAGTTTAATATGTACACCCTCAAGGAAAGGCAGGGAGGAAGGGGGGGACATGACAGAAACTTTCAAGTACCTCAAGGGACTCAACAAAGTCCAAGAGGGTAGCATATTTCAGAAAAAGAGATGTGTAAGAATAAGGGGGCACAATTTAAAGTTAGATTGGGGACAGCTTAGGGGCAATGTGAGGAAGCATTTTTTCATGGAGAGGGCAGTGGATGCATGGAACAGCCTTCCTGAGGAGGTTGTGGGATCAGAAACAGCGGGGGAATTCAAGAATGCATGGGACAGACATAAGGCAATTCTGGTGGGGGTGGGAGGAAGTAGGCTGTTGGTTAACTAGGATCTGTAGCTTATCCAATAGGTAGGGAAATTGGAAGACTGGGTTGTCCAAGCTGTCCTTATCTGCCATCAAAGTCTATGTTTCTATGTTTCCAGAACATTTAAGAGTTTTAACTTGTTAACATGAACATTATTTTGTTTTAAAACACAAAATAATACAGTTTGTCATTTTCTAAGCCCAATAATACCCTCCAGGGTGGGTGGATGGGGATTACCAGACCTTCTAGGGGTTATAAGGCCCTCCGCCTTCGGCATTGAGCCTCAATACACCCTTGGGAGGTCTGGTATTCCCCAATATCACCCACCCTGTTGGGTATTATTGTTTACATATCTGTTTAGGGACAGGTTTAGATAATTTCAAATGACCAGTTAGTGTTTCTTTTAAATCAATTGCAGTCCCCCACCTCTGGAAGCTGTAGCCTGCCAAAATATATTATAGTTCAGAACAACCACCATCCTATCTGAAACTTTTTTACTGAGCCTTGTTTCAGATACAATCACTACATCTGTTTTAGTTGTGTTTACCTGTGACATTAAATGATCAAGTTTGGGAACTAAACTCCTAACATTTATATATGACCATGTTTACCCCAAATTCTGTTCTAAGCCTATCACAATAACAGATACTCTCAAATATGTTAAGACAGTTCTAGGGAAAACTGGGGGGGTGACATGATAGGCATGAAATTGCTGTCTCTGGCACTTGAGGAACTTTCCCGACCCATTACTAAGATATTCAACTTTTCACTGTGGTGTTCTCAGTTCCCTGGAATCTGGAGAACTGAATTAGTCAAACCTGTGTTCAAAAGTGGAGATGACTCCATCCCAGCCAACTACAGGCCTATATCTATCCTCACCCCCCCTCATCCAAGGCCCTATAATGAATAGTATTGGATCAACTAGTCAACTACCTATGCAAGTACAATATTCAATGCCACAACAACATGGATCTAGAAAGCATCACAGCACTAGTACTGCCCTGTTAGAATATACACACTTCTTGCATGAGGCCCTTGATGGTGGTCAGCTGGTGGGAGCTATATACATTAGGTTGACCAAAGCATTTGACCTTGTAAGCCATAAGCTGCTGCTTGCCAAGCTCCTCTTACATGGCCTCTGACAGGACATGGTAACCTGGCTTTGTAGCTACCTCACCAACCATTCACAGTGGATAAGGTTGATGGCTCCCTTTTGTTAAAAGTCTTTCAGTGGGCATGCCACAAGGCTCTATTCTCAGCCCCATCCTCTTTAGTCTATTCAAAATCAGACTCCCAGAGGCCTTTCTGACATATAAGGTGCTCTTAAATGTTGACGATGCTCTTAGCTACACCAGTAATTCACAACAGGTGAAACTATGTTCCAACCTCCAAAATGACTTTAAATCCTTAGAGAAATGGTTCTCACTAAACAAGCTTGTCTTAAACTACAAAAAAAAAAAAAGCAAATCAAGACCATGCTGTTCTCAGGGCCGCAAGTGAAAAAAAGACATGATCCCTCCCCTTGCCATCCTAACTGATAATGGAGATAAACTGGAACAGGTTGAATCTTCCAAATATTTAGGCAATACCCTGGTTGACACTTTGTCTTTCTCTCTACATGTGGATAATATTGTTAGCCTTGTGAACAGAAAGCTAGGTGCACTGTTCAGGAATTGCCTGAACCTCACCACTGAAGCAAGGCATCTTGTAGTGTCCTGCATGGTCCTACCAATTCTAGACTATGGCCTCCCTGTCTATGCAGCAGCTAGTGACTCCATACTTAACAGATTTATGGTAGTGCTTAATATGGCTTGTTGGTTTGTACATGAAGCTGACATGCTTGCACACAGCAACTCCCTTTATACCCTGACTAACTGTCTCCCCCTACATGAAAGGCTAAGATATCAGACCCATTTGCATGCAAAAAAAAAACCCACTACTGGACCTTTCCCCATTGGTGGTTCATAACTTCTTCCACCCCAGTAACAACCAATACACTATGAGGCATCTGTCTAGGAAGGCAGGGATACCCTTCAGTAAAACTAGCCTTGGAAAGTGCTCCTTTGCAGTAAGGACATCTAAATGACATAACAACATGCATGAAACCCTTGTAAGACTCCCTAAAATTGTTCAATTCAAGAAAGTGCTGAGAACAGAACTCACAAAAAGTACCAAATGCACCTGTTATAGCTAACTATGTCTCCTTGGCTCATTCTTTCCCCCTGCTTGTTATTAACTGTGTGCATACAGGTAGTGTACCTAGAGCCTCCAGTGCTCACTGTGAATTATGCTCCTCTGGAGCTGTTATCTTCTAGTTACTGTGCCTTTCATATGTTCTTATGTTCTTATAGTGTATGGTGGAACGCTGTTCGCATGAAACCAATGCCTGGAACAGCGTTGTTCAATCGCGCTTTCGATTAGCGTCCACCCGATCTTGTGCTGCACCCAGTCGTCACCCGTGCAGCACAACAAGATCGAATACATTGCCGCGACAAGAATAGAGCGAGCGCACGCAACACGTGAAGGCGGCACTGGCGGCAGACACAGAAGCAAGCTTTTTTTCCCGAGTGTTCACGAGTGGTATTTATGGTTGCCCATACACTATAAAAGATTGTGTATGAGCAACCATACACAAACAAGGCAGTTTTGCGATCTTGAGGTTTCCGTGGTAACGGACCTCTCGAGCTACGCTCTCGAGGTCTCAGGTTACCACGGAAACCTCTCGATCGCAACTGCCTTGTTGTGTATGCTTACGCATACACAATCCTCTATATGTTCTGTTGACAATGCTCTACATGATCTGTTGTTTTCTATTGCTGACTACATTCCATGTGAACTGCCATTACTTTATTACTAACTGTAATGACCTCAAGATTACTGTTTTTGCTGACTCACATTTTAAACCTTTGCAAATGAGCACTTGTGCTCAAAGGGATAATCTAAATGATGAAATCAGTCACTCAATCATCAATCAATCAATCAATATAAACTCCTTGTTTATACGAGTCCCAGGGTCAGAATATATAAGTTTTGACTCTCTTATTTAAGTTATGCTAGGTGGATTTACCATATAATTTGTGGATTTATTGACATATGTAATTTATTTTATGGCCTGTAATGTATTCCTTGTATATTTAAATAATAAAAACTGAAATTTAAAATCAATCAATCAATAGATATAATTCTCATGCTATTATGGTCACAAAACTCCTCCAGAGTGAAGTTAGTGTTACATGAGGGGCCTGGGTTCACCTTAACATTGCCAGAGAATAGCAGAAAGAATAGTATTATCTTCCTTCCTTCAGATGCAAAAACTCCTTTGTCAACCAGGCCACCGGTCCAAGACTTAGTAAAACAGTTTTTGTGAAAAAGGGGAATGAAAAAACACAAGACAGTTCTTTTCCAAAGTGACCAGCTCAAAAAAACAAGTTTAAGCTCAGTGTAACATAAGCATCAGGCAAAAAAAAAAGAAAGAATTAAATGCATGAGAAGAACCACTGACAGATGGCAATAGGTGATACTTAAAAGGATGGTTTCCACTGTCCTTTCCCATGCCACTTCAAGAAAAATGATAAACTGAAGAAAAAAGGAAGAACAGACTGCTAAGGTGGTGAGAAAAGGATCTGTGCCAGTCAGCATCCCTCTGTTCATTGATGTATAATGACGTAACCTTTTCTTGTTGTGGTATGGAGTGATTGGGGGGGTTGGTGCTTCTATATGAGTGGGTGAGGGGAACAGAGTGTTTAAATTTGGCCATTGCTGAGGGGGTGGTATTGGGTGTTGAGAGTGTGTGGGGGTATTTCTTGACAGGGCTTGGGCAGAGTGTGGTATTGTGAGTGCTGTTCAGTTAAATGGGTGGGGGAAGGGGGATGTTCTGTATTCAAACTGGGTAGGTCCAGATGGTTGGTGGAGGCAGGTATGGGGTGCTTTAAGGGGGCAGGGGAAGGAAGCATTTGTTTTTTAAAACAAGAGATGCTGGATAGTTTGATACCTTTTATTGGACCAACATATGTCTTGCACAAATATGATGTAGTACAGATGCTTTGAGGATCACACAGGTCCCTTTATCTGGTGTAATAGCATTCTGAGCAGCAGAGGCTGAAAAAGTTACATTGTTTCAAAAAACAAAATATGACAGAATAGTTTAGGTTAGGTGAAAAGTGTTGGTCAGGCAGGTGGGTAGGCAATATAAAGGAAACAAGTTCTAAGCAGTGAAGGAATGCCCTTGAAGGAAGTGCTAAGATATTCAATTGAAAGAGTCAGGATAGGTGCATTGAAATGTTATTGAAAATGAATATGAAAGATTTTGTGACAGGAACACAGGAAAGTGTGATGGCAGTAAACTGGAATGCACACAGTACAGGGAAGGTCAGCCAAATAGAAAAAACATGAACTGGAATTGAGATGGGAGCATTTTTTTAAATTAAAAAGGGAAATGAAAAAAGGCACTTTGCTCTGTAGAGCTATGTATAGCATGAAGTTTGGCACGTCACTAACACTTCTCTGGCATAGTAAAACACTCAATTGAACAGTGCAAATTACCAAGGAGCTCCTGGTTAAGACAGTCAGTAGTACAGCAAATCAAAGCATAACCAATCACAAAGATCGAGGCAATAGATAATCAACAATACCCAGCAATAAATGCATGACACAAGTTGAACCATATATAGAGTGTAGAAGCATGTTTTCAGAGCATAATCGTACAGCTGGGGTGCCAAGAAGGGGCCAGTTACAGGGGGGGAGGACCGTGACTGATTATCTCTGCAGGCAGAAGATCAGAAATATTCAGACTGAGTTTTGCTTGGAAGGAGGTTCACTTCATGATCAGGAGAGGAAGCTCTCTGATCACTGAAATTTCTGCTCACCCATTTCCTCTATATGAAAGACAGCCCCCAGGAAGAACTGAAGCAGCTGAGGCCATGAACAGGGTTATGACAAATAGATTCTGTACATGAATCTGAAATTTCTTTCTCAGACTGAATTAAAATATAATGGTGCCACTGCAATGAATATACCTTCATACATATACATATACATTTAGCACAGGCATCCTGATGTCCTAAATTATATCCTTGTTGGATCCTTGCCTTAAGGGCGCTGAGAGGCCAAGGGTGTTGATTGGAGCTTATGCATTCCCACAGTCTTCTGAGAGGCTACTGATTACCCCACCTTTATGGGGCAGCCGCAGTGTTCCATGTTCTTCTTTAGGAGACAAGGTAGCTCTGGACACACAGGTAGAAGTATAATCTTGCTCCATTACCCAAAATGTATGACTGGATGATTCAACCTCCAGGCTAGACCATGCTTCAGAATTATTGGCAGCTGGCAAAGGATGCATGCTCAGCCTTCTTCCCTGCAAGCACCAGCATTGGCTGTCCACAGGAACTCAAAACACAATTTCAAAGAGTTCCTGGGGCTAGTAACAACTACGGATACAATATAAAGTTATAATCATTTTTAATGTGTGGCTGATGAAGGGCCTTAGTGGTTCAAAGCATTGGGAAGCTCAGCCAGTTTTCTTAGTTATCTACTGATGCCTCTAATTCTGTTTTACTTTCATTAAAATTGATTAGAATTACATTTTGCATCTGTAGTTGTTACTAGCACCCAGCACTCTTTGGAACTATTAGGAATTAGGTTCACCCATGCCACAGAGACAGGCATGTTGCTGACGCTGATTACAGTGCAGGCAACGTGCCCAGAGATTTCATCTCTTGGGAGGTAGTGTGCCAAAGTACCTTCTCAGGAAACAGTTGGCTTTTGTGGGAGGCTTCAACCCACACAGCTCCTGAAACTAACTATAACCTCCTCCAGAGTGGGCATGCCCCAGTGGGGGAAGAAATAGTGTGGGCGCAAAGGGTGACATGACTGAGGGGCAATCTAAAATCAAGATCACCTGTGTCACTGTCACCCTTGCTGCAGTGCCAAAAATCAGTAGGCAACTTGACAAGATACATAGGAATTATAGGTCCCTGCAGCTTGAACCACACATTTATCAATATACAGTGGAGCCCACCAGAATTCAGGATAGTGTCAAAGATTCCTGCATGATAAAATGGATTAAAGGAGCTCTAAGGTCAAGAAAGTCAAATATATATGCTTTCCAGCCTACCAAGTTGAGTCTATATTCTCTGTGGCAGTAGCAGTGTTGTGTTTCTGACTTTTTTATGAATGCATCTTTAGTGGTGGGGATACCTATATTCTTATGAGTTCTTCTGGTGCTTTCTGATCCTGTTGCCCAGAATGCGCCAAGTCTTATGAGACTGTGACATAGGCTTACTCTTTTTTAAACAGATGGGCAGTATAACATTGTAGTTAACTACAGTAAGTAGTGAATTCTACCTTTTCATCTACATGGTGCATTACCAGAATGGCACTAATAGTATATGGATTGTTAGCCATTCCCTAAAATTTTGTTTGATTGTTGATGTTTGGTGAGACTGTCTCTTATGCTTGCTTGCATTGCTGAATCTGTCTCATTTGAGTCATGTGAGAGACACCAGCTTCAGTGCTAGATACAATTTGAAACTGCATTGCTAAACTGATTTTTTTAGCAGTTTCTTTTTTCAGGGGAAAATCCAGCTGGGAGGCAGGAAAAGGAACTGGAGCAATTTTGGGAGGTAAGATAACAGACCAAGCATGGGACCACTGCCTGCCAATCAGAAGCAGCCAGGAAGTAGTGCTGGGGAGATAAATTCAGCTACTCAGAATGTCCCATCACTTGAGTGGCTCAGAGCAGAAGTGTGACATCGACCCTAGGGTCACCAGCAGGACTTCCACAAGGTACCACAGTCTGTAGGACACTCTGTAGAAAAACACCGTAGCAAGGCAAGGAGGTAACACCTCACTGTTTACTATTACTGGAACAGCCAGCTAGAGGGAAGATAGCTACAAGTTGCAGCCATATTACATGTGAGTAAGGAGTAGTAGACACCCAGGATAAGGCAGGTAGAGACAGGACAGTAAAAAGGGGGAAAACAAGACACACCCTATCTAGGGTAGGGTGACAAATTATTTTCAGAGAAGCAAAAGGGAGATGTAGGAGTCAGTACAGCTGGAGTAGAAAGGAGGCAGAAGGGTACAGAGAAATTTAAATATACACTAAGCAAAAGAAAGAAAGATAATGGGAGTGGTGCACTGCAATGCTTGTGGGTGACAGTCTTTCAGGACCCCTTCTGGAGACCAAGGTGCTACCCCATTTGTACTCACCTATTTGGGTTATGAGGAGATGTTGCTGGATTCCAGGCCTAACTGGCTTGACCAGCAGAGGATTTTATTTGGGGATGACAAGAGAGTTGGAGCCAGAGTTGTAAAGGTGGTAGGAGGTAGAAGGGGGAAGAGGGGGAAGTGAAGAGGGAAGTAAGGTAGGAAGGGAGGGACCCAATCCAGAATTTAGAGACAAAGAGATATAATGAATGAGGTATCAGATCTCAAGGGAGGGGAAGGATAGGGAGGAGTACAGTGAACAGTGGTCACTGTGGGGAGGGGAGAAGACCAGGGCAAGGTTCACTCATGCTGGTGCGCAAACAAAGCATGCTTAGTAAATGAGAGCACAAGAAAAAGGTTGACATGACAGGTAAGCAGTATGGCATTACTTATTCCCAGGCCCTCTGCACCCCCCTAAACTATATATATAAGGAACTCCAGATCAGGCATGCTATGAAGGGTGGGCACCACAAATACGATGTGAGTGCAGGATGCTCTGAAATCCAGAAAGCCCCAGTCAGTCATGACTTTTGTGCAGCACCCACATTATGGTGCCCTAATCACAGCACCCTTACAATGGTACACACCAGAGCAAAGCAAGAGAAGAAATGAAAAAGGGATCTAGTCTGGCCAGTGTAGACTGTTAAAAATATTTTATTTAGTTTTTCCTTTTTGACAGGGTACAGTTTATTTTTTTACAACATAATACTACTTACTGTAACATTTAATCATTTCTAAAGAATGGTTTTGTAGTCTTTCTCATCATATGAGAAATTACCATCCTAAGTAAATATTTGAAAAATGGTTATTGGCACTATTCATTTTAACTGTTACATACCACTTAACTTATACATTACTTACATGAAAGAATACATTTTAACCATTATTTCTGTGTGTCCTTTTCTTTTTAACTTTACTATCCTCATTACTGTACTCTGAATACCAAAAGAACTCAGCTTAATTTATTATTAAACACCCTAAAGTGAGAAATGTGTCTTCCTAGGGATATTTCATTTAGCAATCACATTTCAGGTTATTTGTAAAATGGGGGGGGGGCAGTAACTTAAAATAGACCTCTATTCATTATCCAAGAGATCGACATCATCCCCCATTACATTGTGACATGACATTAATCTCTCATATGAGAGCATTGCCCTAAAGTTTATGATCCACATATTTTTAGTAAATGTACTAGGCTCTAGGGAATTGCACTTGCTTATAGTAAGAAGTTTTGTGGCAACAATGTCCAAGATACAAATATGTTTTGGTGTTTGTTTATTTTTATGTTTAAGAAATTGTTAAATATGAACAGGTTCACATGGGTTGGGATTTGTATGGACACAAATACTTCTAATTCCTTATGGTTTGCAGCCCAGCAACGATTAATCCTTGGGAAATGCAGAACAAATGGGATAATTCCACATTCATTACTGTACAATTATGCCAGCACAGTTTAGATGTGCCTAAGCTTGTAGTATATGAAAAATATTACAGGGTGTTAAATATGCTGCTTCCAAGATTTTAATTTGTATTGGCTTATTCTTAGCATATTTGTAATATTCAATTGCTTCTTTATTAACTAGGTTCCAATTATGAATAGAAATGGACTCTTCTATTCTTTCTCACATAAAATTTTTGAGTTTTTGAACAAATCATTGCTCTGTATATTGTTTATTTTAATCCAGTGCAGATAAAATTGTACAATCATATTTTTTTACTATTGACATTTGCTACTACTATTACAGAATCTGCAATAAACCCAAATTAATTTTTATGACCCCATTTATATTTTTTTATAAATTTCTTCACATTTTGATTTTAATGATGAATACAATAGCCAGTTATTATGGAAATATTTCATTGATTGCAGCACTGCACATTTTTTTATAGGAGGTTAAAGTTTCCCCTTCTACTAAGTCTGACAAATTTATAAGATTTGTGTCTTATAATTTTATTAGCCATGGCCATTTGTGATAGTCCCCAAAATCTTGATTTTTAATCGATGGGGTGGGGGCCCAATGATTTTGTTTATTCTTCCTTTTCCAATGCAAAAAACATTTCCAGATGACACTGATCATTAAATTTTTAATCTTAAGCCTTTTTTTTGGGGGAGGGGTGTTAAAATGTCTTAGATATATAGGGCCAGACATTCAAAACTCTGCACCTGGGGCAAATCCATAGCACTGGATTTGCACCAGGCTACAATATTCAAAATCCATATTAGTGCCAGCACTGTGTGGTAGCACCGATGCTAGAGTAGTACCCGGGAATGTCAGCAGTGTGGCATATTCAAACATACAGCGCTGTGCTACAGGCATTAGTGCGACCTGTAGTGCAATGCTAAATACCACACATAGAAAGCTGATGGTAATGCGGAGGTGCCCCCCCATTGTGATTCCCAACCCCCATAGCAGCGCTACAGCGTCAGAATCCCTGGTAGTCTAGTGGTCCCCCCAACCACCCGGCATGATTCCCGATCCCAGTAGCCACTCAAAAAAATATATTCCTGGTAGTCTAGTGGTCCCCCACCCCCAGCATGAGTCCTGATCCCGCAGTCGAATAAATATATTCCTGGTAGTCTAGCGGTCCCCCACTCAACCTCCCAGCATGATTCCTGATCCTGGAAGCCGCTTGAATAAATATATTCCCTGGTAGTCTAGCAGTCCCCACTCAACCCCCCAGCATGATTCCTGATCCCAGTAGCCACCCATATAAATATATTCCCAGGTAGTTCAGCGGTCCCCCTACCCCCAGCATGAGTTCTGACCCCAAATCACAGAATGCCCTGGTAGTCTAGTGTCCCCTCACCTGGCAGTGACGGCCCCTGCTCCTCCCAAAAACCACCCAAGAATAGAGCTGGTGACCAGCTCAGCCCTCCTCTCACCACCACGGCCGGCCGCTGACTGAGGAATGAATGAGACAGCTCATTCATTCCTCAGTCGGCAGCTGACTGTGGTGGTGAGAAGAGGGCTGAGCTGGTTGCTGGCTCCATTCGTGGGTGTTTTTGGGACGAGGGGCCATCACTGCTGGGTGGGGGACACTAGACTACCAGGGCATCTCCATGATTTGGGGTCGGACTCATGCTGGGGGTGGGGTGACCGCTAGACTACCAGGGAATATATTTATAGGAGTGGCTACCAAGATCGGGAATCATGCTGGGGTGGGGGGACCAATAGACTACCCGGAATACTGTTGCTGTAGCACTGCTACAGGGTCTGGAATGCAATGGAGGGGCACTAGACTACCAGGGATACTATTTATGTAGGGCTGCTACAGGGGTCCGGAATCATGGTGTGGGGGGGACCTTGTTTTCTTTAGACTAGCAGTTGTGTTAATCACTGTGGCAGTTTGCAGCTATGTCACATTATATGGTGAGCTTTATATCATGGCTGCCAATGATTGAAGCACTGGCTGTCTTGGGTTGGATCGTGGCAGTTTTGTGGACTTATTGACAGTGTCTGTAGTGCTGCTATGGGGGTCGGAAATCAGGATGGGAGAACTGTCTTCCAGTGCATGTTTGGACTCAGGCAGTACAGATATATATATATATATATATATATATATATATATACACACACATCTATACAGTGTATATATATATATATATATATATATATATATATATATATAAAATTATTATACATATACTGTATGTATATATATATATATATATATATATGTGTGTGTTGATGGATATATATCTATATATGTTCTGGACTGCATGCAGTGCTGCTGGGATGAGGTGTATGCACTGCTCCTGCCTGCCAGCACCCATATAATGCAGCATCCAGCCTATATTTCCATTCTGACCAACAGGAGATACTGCTGGCATGCCTTGCCCTGCAGCGTCCAGCCTATACTTCCATTCCAACCAAAAGGAGGAGCTGTGTGTTCCATGCAGCAGCACTGGGAAAACTGCATGGCAATGTATGCTAAGCAGTATCTAATGAGATGCAAATAAACCAGTTTGCCCACGGATTACCTAATTAGGCTCATTTGCATGGGAGCTTTGAATATAGCTCCAGTTTGCCCTGGGCTAATGTGTTAGTACTGCACAATCAGGTTAGCCCTGGGCAGACCTCACTTCAGCATAGCAGAGTTCTGCAGTGTGTGGCTTACATTGTTGTTTGCAGTCATACCTCTCAACTGTCCCTGATTTTCAGGGATGTCCCTGATTTTACCTTAAAGTTTTACTCTGTCCCTCCTAAACATTTTGTTTCTGTGACCAAACAGTGGGGGTTGTAAGCATACAATAATGTCAAACATTAATGTTACTGACGTGTTCTTCCTTAGAAAATTCATTTTACACTACACCATTTTTTCTACCAGCTTCCTGAGTAGATATCATCAATTTTTAAGATGTGTCCCTGATTTTAAACCTTTGTCCTTGTTTGTTTTAAGCATTGTCCCTGATTTATGTGGCAGGAGGTTGATAGGTGTGTTTGCAGTAGCTGTGAGTCATCTCTGTGCAATCACACACAATGTTCTCTACCTGCAACACTGGCTTGCTACAGGGTCTAATTAGCTGCAGCTGCAGTTTGCACTTCCCTGTTGCTATATTCAGTGCTGTCTTATTCCTGCGCTCTTTTTGCCCTGCACTCCCAGACTGGTTTGCCCTGCTTCCTTAGACTGCTATATTCAACAGGATTAGCACCGGGCTAATTCCTTTTCAATATAGCTTGCTTTGTGCTCCAGGATAAGTTTGCCCACTGGGCAGTGCTAATTTACCCCCGGGACAAAGTTTTGAATATCTGGGCCATAATGTTTTAGTGTATATGTTTAGTATTTTTTGTAAAACACGATTGAATGTACCACCTAATTTTAGTTCAAATTTTTCTTTTGTAACCCATTTCAATGCAACTTTCATTCTGACTGCTATATAATATGACACTGGATCTGGACAACGTAGGTCAGCATCCTTTTTGGAAGAATTCCTTTTGCCCATGCAATTGCTAGGAAATCACACCTCCATAAGAATTTAACCATTATTTCTTCAACTTTATTAAAACATTGTGATGAAAAGAGACAAACCAAAGCCTGGAATAAAAACACTAAATGTGTCATAACCATCAGCTTTAGGGTTTGCACCCTACCCTACAGAGAGAGTAAGACATTTCCACAGTTTTCTTAAAGATGCTTAACTTTTTTGATATATAATATCTATACTGTTTATGGTGGTCTCTTCTAAATTATTAAATACTACAATTTCAAGATATTTTATGCTTTTTTTCAATTTGCAAAGGGAATAAATTATGTACAGTGTAAGTTGCTAGCTTAGTTAAAGGAAGCACTTTAGTTTTTCTTTTGTTTAACCCATAGCCAGAGATAGCAGAAAATGTATTTATTTTTTTCCAAAACTGTTGGCCACAAACATTGGGGGTTAGATAAGATTAATGCAATATCATCAGAATAAATGTTTAACTTGTATATGAATCTTCCCAAGTGTAATTCCTTTAATTTCTGTTTTTTATGAGTACATTTAAGAAGAGAATTCACACAAAATATGATCAAATGAGGGGATGGGGACACCCCTATCTAAGATAAATATTTACAGTAAGTATATAGGATCTGAAATATATGAGTTTATTCTGACTTTTGCTATAGATTTAAAACCGAATAACTTACATTTAATAAGTTCAGTAACCCTCCCTTTTTAAGATATGTACTGTAAACATAAATGTCCAATTAACAGGATCAAATGCCTTTGTGGTGTTAAGTGTAACCATAGTTTCATTTTTGATAGAACAAGCATAGAGATCTTCTTTGTCTTTGTTGGTGTCTGTTTCTGGAATGTTTCTTGAGAAGATGACAGACTGAACCAGCTCCAACCTCTCAGGCAAAGATCTGCCTTTTATAAAACTTGTTTGACCTTTTGAATTACTAAAGCAATTTTATCTTGAATTCTGTTAACTATCAGTTTTGTGTGTAGTATATAATCTTGATTCAGCAAAACAGTAGGCCCGTAACCTTCCACTTTTTAGATATCATAATCTAGTTTTGGATGTAGTATTAGCAAAGAATCTAACATCTAAGCAGGGTAAGTGAGGAGCTGGTTCAAGTGCATCATCTCCCCAAGGAGTTAGAGAAACCATGATTCTGTCAAGGGTGCAAATGCTTTATAATTTAATTCAGCTGTACTGTTAAACCATCATGTCCTGGGGAAGATGTTTCTTCATAGAATTTCTAGCAGTTGTTAGTCCCAGATCTGTAAATGGTCATCCATCCATCTCCATAAGATTTGTTATTTCTTCATTAATAATGGATGTATTATATACACCTTCATTAATGGATTTAGTGCTCACTAACAGACCACACAAATTCACTGTCTCTACGGTGTTCCACAATGACATAAGTGACCACAATATTGTTGTCTGTGTCAGAGGTCACAGAACTCATCCCACACAAGCAAACTTCATATTTAAAAGGCATCTTACCAAATTCAATATGGCAGAATTTATAAAGTACCTTGATAGCATTAAATAATGAAAATGTTACCTTGCAACATCGATCAACGATGCAGCTGAAATTTTCAAGTGCTGCATTATGAATGTTGTAAATACCCATGCTCCCTTACAAAAAGAAGGGTCAAAAAAGTAACCTCGCCATGGATCAATAAAGAAACTAAAGATGTTCTAAAGGATAGAGATATCTGTAGATGTTGGGACATGGCCAGGCACACAAAAACTGAAGTGGACTGGGCTATCTTTAGCCTGAAAAGGAATGCCTGTACAAAAGTGATCAGGAACATGAAGACAATTTTTACTGCAATGTCTTTGAGGAAAACAGGAACAATGCATACAATTTTTGGAGAGTAGCCAAATCACTGGAGAGTGTAAATTCATCTTCCTCACTACCACAAAAAATCAATATAAATGATAACGTCATATCAGATAAGCAGATCATAATAGAAGAAATGAACAGTCACTTCACATCTGCAGGATTGGCTTTCAATAACTTTACAGCTGCATCATACCCAGTTACAGACACAACCCAAGAATACCTTCCTAGAGTTTTCACATTCCAGCTGATATTGTTCAGACAAGCTGAAGAACTGCTACTGGGGTTAGATGTCAAGAGCAGTGTAGGAGCCAATGGTATTGAACTGTCACTCCTCAAACTTGTATTCAGACAGGTCACAACCTCACTAACTCATCTTTTCAACCTGTGTTTACATAGTAGTGAGCTACCATAAAGCTGGAAATCAGCTCACATCATTTCCCTTCACAAAGCAGGAGATACAAGCCTGCTAAACAACTGAAGACCAATTTCTGTATTATGTGCACTGGCTACATTGTTGGAAAAAATAGTAAACATGCAGATAAGAGAACATCTTGACCACACAAATATATTAACAAACTCAGCAATCGGGGTTTAGACCTAAGCACAGCACAACAACTGCTCTAGCCAAGGTCATGAATGACTGGATGTTCGCTGCCAACCGCAAACAGGTAGTAGGTGCAATCTTCCTTGATTTATGCAAGGTGTTTGACACTGTTGATCACATAGTTCTGTTAGACAGGTTGCAAGGCACTGTTTTTTTGATGTCTGCCTTACTATGGGTTCAAAGCTACCTGACTGGAAGATTTCAACAAGTTGAGGCAGAGGGTCTTCTATCTGCATGCACTCTGCTAACCAAAGGCGTACCATTGGGATCAGTCCTCAGGCCACTATTCTTCATGATATACACCATTAGAAAATGGGTCTAAGAATCCTAGCTTTCTGATTGGCTAGGGTATCACGATCAGCGGGCCGGTATTTTTCAATAGAGCCCACTGCATAACTAGATCCTCATTGGGGTGCCCCATTACTGTATGAATTCTTGGGCACCCCGAATGTTCAGCTGAGTAAGCCACCATTTCTCTCTGCTCGCCAATAAATATGCAAATGATAGCGGCTCGGACACTTTCCTCCCATGACTCAAAGAACAAAAAAAAAAAAACTGTTTTGCCATTACATAGCATGGTGTTGTAAGCACTCCACTCCAATTGTAAAAGTGCTGACACTAGTCAGACAGAGAGAGCACTATCACTGAAACACCGACTGAGCACAAGAGCAGCGGTATTTCCTTGACTTTCCATACCACACATGGACGTCCAGCTGTGGTACAAAAATGAAGGAAATACCAGTCTTCTCATGTGCAGTAGCGGTGCTGGAGATACAGCAGTCTCTGTTCTTCACCACAGTGAACATTTTCAAAATTGGAAGGCATTTCTCAAGATACTAGTTTTAATGGACAACAAAACAAAATACAAATAAACCCACCTAATAAAAGCAAGTTCATTAATTTATGGTGAAAAATCATAAGCAGTCCCGAGCTGAGTTGTGTTATGGTCCACTTAGTTGCGAGAGAGAAACATAAAGGGAAAATAAAAAAAGAAACTAAACAGTGAAAAAAAACTGCTGCAAAACTAAACAAGGGAGAGAGGGTCAGGGGCAGTAACTGCATACAACTGGCTTTTTATTGAGCTACATTGTTCATAACAAGCATTTGTCAATGCCGAACATTCGCTTGCAGGTATTTGCAGTGGTGTTTGGCACGTATGGTGCTTTACCATAATGCCCTGTGCGATTGTTGGTATTTGCACAATAAATTTTCAGCATGACCTTTTTGTTACCCCCATTGGGCGCTACATGGGCAGAAACACGTTTTGGGCAGGATGTGAAAAATGACAGCTGTACTGCTCATAAGGAAGTGTAAAATGGTAATGTTGAAAAATCTGGAGGAAATATTGAAAATTGAAACCCACGAAAGTATGCGTGGAACTGTGCAATGCACGCCTTTAAACAGTCATTGTTAAGATTTTTCACCAAATTGTCAACATTGGCATTTTAAACCTCTGCTAATGAACAGTGTCACTGTGATTGTCTTACTGTGTGCCATACATTGATTTTGCACACCGACTGCGCCATTGTGCACTACATGGGCGGAAACACGTTTTGGGCAGGATGTGAAAAATGACAGCTGTACTGCTCATAAGAAGGTGTGGTAAAATGACAATGTTGAAAATCTGGAGTGAAAATATTGAAAATTCACAAACTTACGAGCGTGCATAGGAACTGCACAACGCATGCTCGTAAAACAGTTATTTTTAGGAATTTGTTCAACAAATTTTCAACATAGCCATTTTAAGATCTCTGCTCATGAACAGTGGCACTGTGATTTTCTTAATGTGTCCCATACACTGAGTTCACACAGCGACTGTGCCATTGTGCGCTACATGGGCAGAAACATGTTTTGGGCAAGATGTGAAAAATGACAGCTGTACTGCTCCTGAGGAGGTGTGGTAAAATGGCAATGTTGAAAATCTGGAGTAGAAATATTGAAAATTCACAAACCTAAGAGAGTGCCTAGGAACTGCGCAACGCACGCTTATAAAACAGTAATATTTTGGAATTTTTGCACCGAATTTTCAACATGGGGTTTTTGGGACCCTTCTCATGGATGATGTCACTGTTATGGCGCTATTCAGGCCTGAAGGGTGATTTCGTGCAGTGACTGCGAAATCACCCTTTGGGCCCGAATAATGCCATGACAGTGACATTCATGAGAAGGGTCCCAAAACCCCATGTTGAAAATTTATGCAAAAATTCAAAAATGCCTGAGATATGCACAGTTGAAACCCCATATCTAGCCCATTATACAGCTTACCGGCATTTCTTCAGTTCGCGGTCGACTTTGAAGAGTGCAGGCGTGTTCCCGGTCCACGAAGATCATCGCACTGAGCTCCGGAGGTAAGTATGGGGTGAGGGGGTGTGGGGAGGCTGGGTGTGCAGTGGGTGGGTGCGGGTTGTGGGAGGGGGGACTGGGAAATGTGCCATGGGACCATTTTTGATTTACAGGAAAAAAAAAACAGACAATGTGGGACGTTTGCCACGCTGGGGTGGGCTCCCAGTGTGGCAGAAGATGGCTGGGGGGAGGCCGAGGAGCCTATGGGGGATTGGGCACCCCCCATCGGCAAACTATGTTGGGGGGGCCGAGGAGCCGACGGGGGATTGGGCACCCCCATCGGCAAACTATGCTTCACGTTTGCCACGCTGGGGTGGGCTCCCAATGTGGCAGCAGGATGGCTTGGGGGGGCCGTGGAGCCGACGGGGATTGGGCACCCCACTGGCAACAACATTTGCCACGCTGGGGTGGGCTCCCAGCATGGCACCAAAGCTTTGGGGGGCGGCATGGCGCAGGGGAAGCGTGTGACACAAGGGGTGGCGTAACACGGTTCTCGGTATGACAGCGGTGGTTTTCTTTGAAGTGAAGACCACCGCTGTCATACACAGCTCCCATACCCATTGGTGCAGGACTGCCACGCCTGCTCAACGGACCACTGGATTGCAAGGGAGAGGCACACCTCCAAAGTGTGCTACTCTCCCAAAACGTTCCTTGCGCATGTGCACAAATGAATGTAATAATGAAGGCATAGGAACTATTTTATTACTAAACAACTTTAAATTCATTTTCTATTAACAATTTTTTTGTAACTTTTTTTTTTACGCAAGCCTTTTTCTAAGTACAATAATACCCTCCAGGGTGGGCATTGTTTGGGAAATACCAGACCTTCCAAAGGCTATTAGGCCCTCTGCCTGCTGCGTTGGGCCTTATTATGCCCCCTGGGTGGTCAGGTATTTCCAATAATGCTCAGTCTACATGGATATTGATTTACATAGCCTGAGTTATAATCGCTCACAAAGGCAAAGCTGCACTACTATGTGGATGACTCAATGTTATACACCACAGGATCCAAAAGATCTTCAGTGAACTCACACTTGCAAGGGGCTTTCAACACACTACAAATGAACCTTTTTAGATCCATACTATTACTTAATGCAAGTAAAACTAAAATGATGTGGATCAAACCCCATAGAACTAAACAAACCTCACCCATACCCATTAATGCATTGCTAGGTGAACATCTTGAAGTTGTGACAAGTTACAAATATCTAGGAGTGTGGATTGACAGGAAACTATATTTGTAGAATACATCAATGCAATTTGTAGAAAACTATGAGTTAGACTTGTTTTTTTTTTCTATACTTGAGTGTCAGAGCTCACCTTGTTCAAGTGACCTTCTTACCTGTGCTGGACTATGTGGATATTATTTATAGTAGCTGTACTATAAACTGTTTAAACAGGCTGGACATCCTTTACTTTAGTGCTCTGAGATGCGCAACACATTCACCACCATTAACTCATCACTGTAATCTGTATGCAACAATTGGGTGGACCTCCCTAGCCAAAAGGAGATTACATAATCTCTATTTATGGACTCACAAGATGCTGTCTAAGGACTTACCAGGCTACATCTCTGAGTTCTTCATTAGAGCTGCTTGTTCTTCTTTGCTTAGGAAGAGCAATATCCTACTCCTAGATATGCCCTGGTGTGCAATGAACTATAGGAAATCAGCAATCAGTTACATTATGTTGGCTGCCTGGAATATACTACAGGGGGCTTTCAAATTTAGCTCATTTGTTGGGTGAAATAATTTCAAATCCCTTATTGTCAGCTGTCGCATTGGGGTATGTATATGTAACAAGTGGGTAAAATCTTACAAAAGGCAGAATATGCTGATCTCTTGGCATATTAACCTTATGAGCACTTTTAAACTAGCAATAAGGGTTCATGACTATTGACATCCTGAAGCACCTTTACCTGACTAGTTATCCTACTTCACTCATTTAGCTTGTAGAGTTACTTGGTTAGTTTAATGATTAATAAGTCGTAATATAAATGTCCCCTAAGTATAGTGCAATATAGTTCTGCTCTCTTATTATATGTAACCTATGTATGCTTTATAACACTGTGTCTTATCTAAGGTACTTGAATATATGCCTCCTGCAATTGAATTCTGTGTTGTGCTTTTATCAAGATGGTTGTTCATTAACTTCTGTGGAGTTAAAACATGTGGCATTTAACTGTAATTGTTCTCTATAGCTATTCTCTCTACATTGTAGTATCTTGTTTTGTTTTTATTATGCCTGTCCTACCCAAGACCTCTTTGTGAATGAGCTTGCTCAATGGAACCTTTTCCTGGTAAAATAAATAAATTGAAAATAAATAGAAATGTGTTACAATATGTAACAAACTTATCTGCTATTTCTTCACCAGAGTGAACAATCTCCCCATTAACATTTTATGTAGATTCGATTTTTATAGCATCGCTTTTCCTTCTGAATGTGTGCGCTACATTTTTTTTTACAAATTTGTCTCCTAGATAATACAGCTTAATTTTAATGAACACAATGTTGCTCTGCTGCTGCAATGCAGTCTTCATTTCTTCTAGCTACTTTGCTTTGAAGTTCTGTTGTTAAATCTTCTTATGAACCAATCAGGCTACTCTTAGTCTGCAAATCCTGTATTTCATTATGCAACATTAAATGATTGCTCCACTGCATTTCATTAACTTTATTTTGGAATGAAATGATCACTCCTCTAGCATATGTTTTAATTGCATCATGTATTATTAACATGTTCATTTTGTTATCATTGTTAAGTGTCCTGGATTCCCTTATTGCCTTTTCCATCATTCGAATGAATTCTTTAGTGGAAAGAAGGCTGTTATTGAATCTTCAGGACTCAGTTATTTTTCTAGTGTATGTGGGGAAGAATCTGGCCATGACCGAACCATGATCTGTCACCATTATTCTGTGAATTCTTGAATTAGAAATTGCATTACTGTCTTAATACCAGCTAAATGTATTAGAATGCTTAGCATGGAATATAGTTGGTGGCAGGACATCCAAACATTCACTATATTAAGATGACTAGTGAATCTGTTGAATAGTTTATTACTTCTTAAGTTGTTACATAATGCATGTGATGATTTATCTGTCACTGGGTCTTTAAGGGCATTAACATCTCCACCCAAAGTAATTAGGAGCTCACTAACCTCAGGGTGGAGAAGGCAATGGACATGGTGGCATATATCCCAGGGTACTAAAGGAGCTAAGGGTGGAACTAGCACAGCCATTAGCAAAACTGTTTGGTGAGTATCTGAGCACAGAAGAGGTCCCAGAATACTGGAGAATGGCTCATGTGATCCCACTCCACAAGAGTGGTAGCAGGGAGGAGGCAGGGAACTACACACCAATCAGTCTTACCTCAATAGTGGGCAAGATTATGGAGGCAGTCCTTGAGGATAGGATAGTGCAACACCTGGAATCCATAGGAGCACAGGCTCCAAGACAGCATGGGTTTACAACAGGAAGGTCCTGTCGAACTAATCACATAGATTTCTTTGACTGGGTAACCAGAGTGGTGGACCAAGGTTGTGCAGTTGATGTCACCTACCTTAACATCAGCAAAGCTTTCAATACTGTTCCACATAGAAGATTGATTAATAAGCTGGGTAGGCTCGGGGTGGGTCAGAAGTTGGTCAACTGAGTGGCAAACTAGTTGGCTGGCAGAAAACAGAGTAGTGGTAAAAGGTATACAGTCAGAAGAGATGCAAGTCACAAGTAGGATACCGCAGGGATCAGTCCTGTGGTCAGTCCTTTTCAATATCTTCATCAGTGACATTGCAGATGGACTAGAGGGTAAGGTTTGTCTGTTTGCAGATAACACCAAGATCTGCAACAGAGTAGATAATCCAGATGGGGTGGGTAGAATAAGAAGAGATCTGGATAAACTGGCAACATGGTCGGAAGAGTGGCAACTGGGGTTTAACACAAAGAAGTGTAAGACCATGCACATAGAGAAGAGAAACCCTGAAGCCACCTATAGGTTGGGAGGGGAGTTGCTGGAATCACAAGGGAAGAAAGAGACTTGGGCATCATCATCACAGATGACCTGAAATCATTCAAGCAGACGACTAAAGCAGTAGGAAAGGCTAGAGGAATGTTGGAGTGTATTAGTAGGGTATTGCAAGTCATAAGAGGGAGGTAATAATCCCTCTTTACAAAGACACTGGTTAGGCCCCATCTGGAGTATTGCGTGCGGTACTGGAGGCCGCACCTGCACAAGGATATTAACAAAATGGAGAGAGATTCCAGAGAAGGGCAACCAAAATGGTGTAGGGACTGCATCATAAAACATATGATGACAGATTAAAGGAGCTCAATATGTATACCCTAGAGCAAAGGAGGGAGCGAGGTGATATAATCAAAACATTCAAACTTCTTAAGGGCATTAACAAGGTGAAAGAGTCTAACAAGTTTCAATATAAGAAAAATAGCAGGACAAGAGGACACAGCATGAGATTAGAGGGAGGCCGATTAAGGGGTAATATGACGAAGTTCTTTTTCATAGAAAGGGTGGTGGATGCATGGAACTGCCTACCTCAGGAAGTGGTGGATATGAATACAGTGCAGGGCTTCAAACAGGCATGGGATAGGCATAAAGGAGCAATACAGATGAGTATGAATAGATAGGCCATTGACAGAGCAAAGCCTATGGCACATTCATAAGATAGAAAAAATGGGCAGACTGGATAGGCCTTGCGTTCCTTATCTGTCATCAACTTATATGTTTCTATGTTTCTATCCAAATTAATCAACTCTCTACTAAGATTATTGAGAAATATTTCATAGTCAATCAATGGTCCATACACGGAACCTAAAATCATTTATTTCCAGTTAAATTTCCTTTAATCAGCATATACTGGCTGTCTTCATCTCTTATATCTTTGTAACTAAAATACAGTCTCCTAGTATTTAAACCACCTTCCAAACAATAAATCTGATCAATTCGTGATTTCTTTAAGTGTTCAATGTTATTTTCAGTAAGGTATGTTTCCTGTAAATATGTGTCAATATCTATCTATCTATCTATCTATCTATCTCATTTATCTATCTATCTAAGATAGATAGATAGATAGATTAGATAGATAGATAGATAGATAGATAGATAGATAGATAGATAGATAGATAGATAGATGGGCAGATATTCCTTTTCTTATTATTATTCAGGCCATTTTTATCTAATGTTCCAATCATTATTTCCACCACGATGTTCCAAATGATGTGTCATTTTTCCTTTCTATATTCACTGAGGACAACTCTCACTTAACATCATAATGTACTCCTTTGAATTATGTTTATGACTTGGATAGTCTTTTTTTAAGTGCACAAGTTGTTGTCCTTTTGAATTATGTTTATGACTTGGATAGTCTTTTTTTAAGTGCGCAAGTTGTTGTCCCCAATTGCTTCTCTATTCCCTCCCTTAGTAAATAATGTGTTCCAAATAATGCACCTCCCAACATTATTAAGTGAAACAACAAACACAAGAGTAAACAGTGTAAAACTCTGGTATCGTCCCTCAGATACCAGTGCTACTTTTTGTTTTGATGTATTAAAGCAGTAGCCCCACCCCCCCAAAAAAATAGTGTACCAAGAGTCTGCATTTACTCTTACTTGAGAAAAAAACTTATGACAGGGTATATATGTTCACTAACAGATTCATACTAACATAGAAGAGGAGGCTTGGCCTGACCGCTGATCTAAATGCGTGCAAGTTAGATCAGCTCTACTTTTTTAACTGCAAATTTAACAACCACATTATTTTGAATGAAACTGGAAACTTCTCTCAGTAAGTTTGCAGCAACGTTTGATTGTCCTTACTGGATTTACTAGATTTAATAGAGACAATAGTAGGAAGCAGCCCACTGAGAATGTTTCCCCACACTAGTGGGACATTTAAATTCCTGATTCATTTCATCCTATTTGACAATAAATACACATCAAGACACTTTTTGAATGTGTCAAATGTATTTTACCCTATGAGCTCCTGAGGTAATCCATTTCAGTCCTTGATAGCATGAACTGTAAACTAATTATCCCTTTTGTTGGTCTTAGCCCTAGGTGCCTTGATCTGTTTATTATGAGTACATAAATTTTGAGTTTTGCTATGTGGGTGAAACCCACAAAATGACAAATGAGGGGAATTCAGAATCTTATACATCAGGAGAATATCTTCACATTGCCTTCTTTCTTGAAGTGAGAAGAGATTGGTCACTTTCAGTCTTTCAGAGTACGATTCACATTTTAAGTGAGGAATATGTCTGATAAACTTTTTTGTACTCTTTCTAATAATACAATGTCTCCCTTTAAATATGGGCTCCAGAACTGGGAACCGTAGTCCAAATAAGGTCTAACATAAGACTTATACAATGGCACCAAACATTGTTCAGATCTACAAACAAATAAGTAGGTAATCAAATTGATCATTAAATTAGTATTTTTTGCACCCATTCAGCAATGGTCAGAAGGGGATGATTTATTATGAATTAGAATCCCAATGTCTTTTTTGATTTGGAAATATGAATGGTTATATTATTAATAAAATAGGAATAATGAGGATTGTTCTTCCCAAAGTGCATGACTATACACTTCTTTACTTTAAAATACACTCCATTCTTAGCAGTCTATAGCTCAATTGTCAATAAATCATTTACAATATGTAGATGCTTAAGAAAGGTATCCACTTCTCCCCCTAGTTTGGTATCATTGGCAAATTTCATTATACTACAGGAGGTGTCATTATTCATGTCACTAACAAAGATACTGAACAACTCTGGACCCAGGACAGAGCCCTGGGGTACTCCACTAGTGACACTTCCCTTGGATGATGACCAGCCATTTATAGTGAGATATTGTTTCCTGAGAAGGAGCCAGTTTTGTATCCATCAGGACTGGCAAAAAATCCCATATTGACCATTTTATCTATAAGGGTATGGTGAGGCACACTGTTAAATGCTTTTTTGAAATCCAAAAGGATAACATCTTATGGGACATTGGTCTAAGTTGGTACTAACTTGCTGGTAAAAAGCTATCAAGTTTATAGTGGTAGAATGATATTTCTTAAACCCATGTTGATGAGGGTCATGCAGTCCCAACCTGCTGATTTCAGAATCAAGACAATCCTTAATTAGTTTTTCCATTAGTTTACAAAAATGCAAGTACGACTTATAGTTCTGAGCACTACTTCTGTTCTCCTTTTCAAAGATTGGTATAACTCTCACATTACAGCAGTCATCTGGTACCTGTCCTTCCCTTAAAGAATGATTAAAGATCAACATCAGTGTGTAAGCAAGTTGTGTTGACAACTCCCTTAGAAATCTGGGGTGAATCTGGTCCAGGGCTGGAATTGTTCTTTATTTCTTTAAGTAATTCAAGAACTTCCTCCACTGTAAAACTGTAATTGTCTTGACCTTTGATATTATGCAAAGCTTTGTTTGATTTCCCTGTGTCAGAAAACAACGAGCAAAAATAGAAATTGAAATAATTTGCAGTAATGTATTTATTTATTTATGTATGTATGTTATTCATTGAAATGTTTCACCAGGAGGGCACACTGAACAATAAGTTGCTCATCTCACGGTGTGACCTGGGAGGAAGGGGTTACATAGGGTTGTGAAGGATGATCAGTTACAATAGTATGTGGCTCGTACAAACAATACAACATTGTAAGATTATGCAACAGTTGGAACACAAGGTATTGTACCATAAACTATAGTGGAACATTGGGTATATTACAATATATGTCCAAAATCATACAAAAGAACATATAAATGTATAAAACAGTAATAATGCAACAGAACCATTATGGTGCATGAGTGTACCGGGAGCAGGCTCAAGGTAGTACTCAAGTACTGTTAGAGTGAAAAGGATGGGGTAGGTTGTACATACAGGTAACCCAGAAGGGCAGGTGGAGAAGAGCAGGAGAGAGGCAAGAACTGAATATGAGGAGAAGGGGTGACCATTTCCTGATTCCCCCTTCAGGATGTTGACAACCCTGCCGGGGGGGTTAGGGTAAGAAGGCAGAAACTGGGGATAGGTGTTAAGGAGGGCTAAAGTAGGAACAGCTGAGGGAGAGGTAATTGTGTAGGGCAGAGGTAAGGGAGTAGTTGGAGGAGGAGTGTCATTTTTCAGGGTGAGGGAATTCCAGATTTTAGGGAAGCAATAGGTGAAACCAGTCTGACTGATGAAGGTGGAGTGGTGAGGGACCTTCAAGGTGCGGGCGTCATTAGACCTGAGAGAGTGGGTGGGGGGAGGTGGGGTGGAGTGCGAGGATGAGAAATAGAAGGGGAGCACTCCAAACCAGAATTTGGAGGTTAATTTGGCACAGTGTGACATGCGTCTGTGAGATAGTGGAAGGAAGGTTAGACAGTGATAGAGTTTACATTGGTGGGAATGGGAAGGGGAGTCAAGATCAAAATGGCAGAAGGAGTTAAAGAGAGTGTCCAACTTGGTCAGGGAAGATTTGGGAGCAGCACCATAGACTATGTCACAGTAGTCAAAGATGGGGAGTATCATCTTCTGGACAATTTCATACCTCACAGTCAGTGGGATGCAACTACGATTCCTGTACAGAGCACCAAGTTTGGGGTGCAGTTTCTTTCTTTTTTTTTTTCAATTCAAACTTTATTAACAAATTTTCACAATACAGGAGGCAGCAATTATAACATATACAACATGTTCACGGTACCTTATATAAGCTGGCCCCAACCATCCCTCCCCCCAGTACAGCAGTGTAATAACACCTTGTAGCTTAAAATCCTATAACAATAACCTTCTGCATGCAGAGATAACTAAGAACCAACAGTTCCTATACCCGTACAATCATGATTAAGGTGTGAAGGGGATCCCAGATTCGTTTGTAGCTTGGTAACCGATTGTGGAGGCTAGCTATGGCTCTCTCTGTGCGAAGGTTAGCAAGGATTTTGTGAACCCACTCCTGATATGTAGGGCAAACCTTATCTTTCCAATGCCTTAATATAAGTTTTTTGACAGATAATGCAATCACAGAGATGTGAAATCTCTGAACTTTAACCTTAATGGAGTACAGGTCTCCCAGGGGGCAAATATCAGGTGTGAAGCAGTCCTGCAGACCCAGAAATGGGGCGCAGTTTCTTCAGGATAGTATCAATATGCACAGAGACGTTGAGGTGCTGGTCCAGTCAAACCCCCAGATATCTAAATGAGGAGGTGTCTTTGAGGATTGTCCCATCAAGTGTGTGGAAGGTGGGTAGGGCCAGGAGCCTACAGAGTCTATGCCTCGTGCCAAAGGTCACTGAGACTGTCTTCTTGGCATTTAGAAAAAGCTGGTGAGAATCAAACCAGAGCTGAACTTGACTGAAGTCATGCTGCAGGCTGGTTTCCACAGCAGCAGGGTTTTTTCTAGAACTGTATAAGATAGTATCAACAGCATACATGTGAATAGATGAGGATGAGCAGGCTGTGGGAGGATCATTAAGGAAAATAGAGAGGAGTAAGGGACAAAGCACTGAGCCCTGAGGAACACCAGTGTTGATGGGGAGTGGAGGGGAGATGGAATCAAGGATTCTCACTGATTGGGTCATGCCAATAAGGTAGGATTTAAACCAGTTGGTGGCTGATGGAGCAAGGCCAGCTGAGAATAGGGAATCAAGAAGCAGGGGATGGGAAACAGTGTTGAAACCTTTGGCTAGGTTGATAAAGATGGCCGAGGTGATCAGGCCATCATCCATCCCTGAAAGGATGGAGTCAGTAAGCCTGAGGATGGAGGTGGTTGTTGAGTGGTTCTTCTGAAAACCAGATTGGAAGGGGGTGAAGAAGGAGGGATTGGATAGGAAGGCTGATAGTTGATAGATAACTAAATATTCTTGAAGCTTGGCAAGGGTAGAAAGGAGGGAAATGGGGTGATAGTTGCCAGGAGTGGATGTGTCACCACCCTTGAGGAGAGGAAGGACTACAGCATGATTCCAGGATGAGGGTACTTGGTCAGAAATAAAGGAGAGGTTAAGGATTAGGGAGATAGGATAAGCAATTGCAGGAGCAGAAAGGTTGAGAAGTTTAAGATCGAGCTCATCTGGTGAGGAGCCTTTAGTGGGGTTCAGGGATAGGAGGGCACCAAGAGCTTCATCAGAGAAGAGAGTAAAAAAGGAAAAGGGGGAGGGGTAGGTACTGACTGAGGTGAAGGGCTGAAATTAGTAGGAGGCAAGGGGGAGAGGGAATTTAGAAGAGATGTGGGGCATGAGGTGTAGTAGGCATTAAATTCATTGGCCATGGAGACAGGGTTAGAAACTAGGGAGTTATTTATTTTGAGAAATGGAGGGGGAGGGGAGGGGGGAGAGAATAAGGTGTGAACTACTCCAGAATTTAGAGGGAAAGTTAATATCAGTCAGGAATGAGGAGTTGAAATAATCGGTCTTAACCAGTCTAGTAGCTTTAGTACATGAATTGCATAACATTATGTATTTGGCACAGTCATTTGGATGTTTAGTAGATTTGTGTTTTCTCCAGGCCTGATCACGCTCCGTGAAGCAGGCCAGAAGTTCGGGGGTGATCCAGGGGAGGTGAAGCCCATGGACTCTGGTCCTTCTGAAAGAAGCAAAGGCAATGAATTTATCCTTAAAATAGTCAAGGGCTTGGTCTACAGAAATGGCAGTGGAGAGGGGGGCCAAGTCGATGGAAGCAAGTGCAGAGCTGAGTGGGGTAAGGTCTAAGGATTTAAAGGACTGGAGCTGTATGATTTTGGGGGAAGTTTGGGGAGACGGACCTTACGTAAAATGAAAATGGGGTTGTGATCACTAAGGTCATCAGGGAGGAGAGCAGATTTAACGTATCATCTGTGATAGTTGTTTCATCTTGTACTAGTGGCCTAATGATGTGAGGTGCATTAGTTTGCTATTAATACTGTATATGAGAATAAAGCTTTTGTGTTTTTATGATGAGCTAGTTTAAATTCTAGTTTGTATTTGGTTCTGCAAATCATGTTTTAACCCTTTTTAATTTGCTTTTATAATTAATTGAATTTTCTAGTGATGGTTCTTTTTTTAATTTTTTATATGCTCTTTCTTTAGACCTAATTTGTTTTTCTATATCAGATGTTAACCACAGTGGGACTTTGCCTTTATGGTTGTATTTCTTTTTTAGCGGTACAAACTCATTTTCAAATTGTAATATTTTTTCCTTAAGAATACCCCTTGATTGGTTGACAGATTTATTAGAAAAGGCACTATCCCAGTCCATTGTTGCTAGTATATTTTTAATCTGAATAAAATTTGCCTTGCTGTAATCATTAATGTTGTTGAACCATGTTGTTTAAATCGTGTTGCCATGACTTCAAATGAAACCATATTATGATTGCTGTTACCTGGGGGTGGGGGTGGGGGTGGGGTGGGAGGGTTCTAACATTGAAAACCTCTGCCTCTTGGCTGGTTATAGTAAGGTCCAAGATGTTAGTACCTCTCCTTGTTTCTTCAACCAATTGTTCAAATCCATTGGTTATTAAGGTATCAACATAGTCACGTCCGAATTCACTTAAACCCATAAGATTTCTCCAGTCAATACCAGGGAGATTGAAATCACCTACAATTAAAACCTCACCTAGGTTAGAAGATTGAGTTGTCTCATTTAGAAGTTGGGTATTGTAATGCTGACTTGAAGATGGAGGTTTATAGCAATTACCTAAAATAAGTTTCAGTTTGCCCTTAAACTGAATGTTCAGCCAAATATTCTCAATAGGCTCATTGGTAGGATCAAATGATGGGAGTAAATGAGACGTGATGTTATCTTTTACATAAATACAAACTCCACCACCTATTCTGTCTTTTCTGTTGTTGTGGTACAATTTATAATTGGCAAATTATTCATCAGTTGGGATGAGTCATCCCACCATGTTTCGGTAATAATAATAATAATAATACATTTTATTTATAGGGCGCCTTATCCATAACCAAGGTGCCTAATAATTTAAGAGCTGAACAATCATCAATAAAATGAACATTAAAATGGTAGTACATCAAAAAGAAGAAAGAAAAATCAATCACTGAGTGCCTGGTGCCACAAAAAGTTTTCAAAGATGGCTTAAATCCCTCCACAGTTGTACACTCCCATAGTTTGACAGGGTAGGGAATTCCAAAGGGTGCAGGCTGCATACATAAAAATGTTTGCCCCAGATGATTTTAAACACACCCTTGGAATCTCTAACAACCCCTCATCGGCCGAGCGGAGTGATCATCCAGGGCAATAAGAAACCAGGAGGTCTTTCAGGTAATCCAGGCCCAGTCCATGTAGGGCTTTGAAAGTCAGCAAACTGACTTTAAAGGTGATCTGCCACTGTACTGGCAGCCAGTGCAGTTCACGTAGCATTGGCGAAATATGACAGGATCAGGCAGATCCCATCAAAATCCAGGCTGCCGTGTTCTGCACCAGCTGCAGGTGGCAGATTTCTACCCCAGGAAGCCCTAGGTAAAGGGAGTTTCAATAATCTAAGTGCGAGGACACAAAGGCATGGTCCAAAGTAGGAAGGTCAGTAGACAGAATTGGATGCCTAATCCTGGCAATATTCCTGAGATGATAAAAGGAAGATTTGATGACAACCGACACCTGAGAATGCAGGGTCTGCCCATCATCAAAAATTACTCCCAGGTTACGAACCTGTTCAGAGGTCGGGAGTGAAATACCACCAAGAAAAATTCTCGATGGGGAGCCAATCCCCAACCCCCCTATCCAGTGACCCAGGTCCACAACCAGCACCTCAGTTTTTTTCTGAGTTCAACTTCAGCCAGCTGGAATAAATCCACTCCTGGATTTATTTCAGACAGTTATTAAAGACCAAGAGAGCTCCATCCTGGTCAGGTGCAAAAGAAAGGTAGGGCTGGGTATCATCAGCATAGTAGTGAAACCTCAGCCCATACCTTCTTACAGTGCCTCTGAGGGGTAGCATGTACACCGCGAACAACATGGGTGACAGCATGAAGCCCTGAGGCACCCCACACAACAGAGAAGTAGGGTCTGAAGAAAAGACCCCAGACACCACTCTCTGTGTTCTCCCCTTGAGGAACAATGTAAACCACCTGAGGACTGTTCCAGACAGTCCACAGATGTGCCTCAGGTGACCAAGTAGCACCCCATGGTCCACGGTGTCAAATGCTGATGACAGATCCAGAAGAACCAAGATGGAGCAGCTGTTCCAACCTCTAGCCATCAGGACATCATTGAGCACCCAAACCAGTGCTGTCTCGATACTATGACTCTTTCAAAAACTGGACTGGAGTGGTTCAAAGATGTCATGGATGGTCAAATGATCCTCCAGCTGTGCTGTCACTACTTTCTCAATCATCTTCCCTAAAAAAGGAAGGTTAGAGATAGGTCTGTAGTTTGCATGACAGTCTGGGTCCAAGGTAGCTTTCTTCAAGAAAGGTGTCGCCACTGTCTTTTTCAGGGAGCTAGGAAACTCTCCAGATTCCAAGAAGCACCAGACTGACCACGCAAGGACCAGACTGATGACATCAATACAGCTCAAAATTAGGGAAGTTGGTCCAGGGTCCAAACTACAGCATGTAGAGTGCACACCCTGGATAATCTGCATGACATCCATGAACTCCAGTCGGCTGAAGGTGCTCCAAGAAAGGTGAGGTGCAGTGACCTCAAACTGATGAAAAGCAACACCCATAGAGTGTGCCGGCTGGAGTACCGCTCTTATGTCAGCCACCTTATTAGCAAAGAATTGAGCAAGTTCGTCGCATTCTAATTGTGAAAAGGCTTTCCAGACATGTAGTCAGGCTGGGTTGCACAGTCTGTCCACAGTTCAGAAAAGCTGAGCTGGTTGATTCTGAGTGGCAGCAATCTCTCCAGACTGGAATTCTGCCTTCTTACGGGTGATTGCAGATTGATAGGTTTGATAATGGTCCAGCAATCTAAGGTGGTCGGTATCAAGGGTGGACTTCCGCCAGCAAAGCTCTAACCTTTGTCCTAGTCTCCGCATCTCCCTCAGAGTCCCATCAAACCAAGGGGATCAAGTGTGAGGGGAGAGAGGGGGAACACAGACTGGAGCAGTGGAATCCAGAGCCGCAGAGATGGACAAATTATAGGCCGTCATGAGAGTCTCTGGGTCACTGCTTGCCAACAAGAGGGACGAGAGATCAAGCACCACCACTAGGCTATGAGAGTGTATATCTCATAAAGGGTGGTAATTAGCCATCTCCAGAGGGGTAGACCTATGAAGGGGGGTGCTAAATCTAAACCCCTTGGTGTAGTGATCTGACCACCCAACTGGTTCCACCCCCAAGTCAGATGTTTTGAACCCTAGGAGGAAGACTAAGTCAAGGGAGTGTCCATGTTAATGAGTAGCAGTGGTAACCACCTGTGTGAGGCCCAGAGATGTCATCAACTGGAGGAAGTGCTGACCAAATTTCAAGATTTTGTCATCGACCCAGGAGTTAAAGTCACCCTGAACCATCAGTCTGGGTGACTCAAATGCCATGTCGACAACAAAGTCCCACACTTCCTGAAGGAATCGCTTCTCATCAATGGGTGGACGATAAATGAGGGTGATCTGATAACCTACACCTGCTACAATGGCACACTCGAATGACTCAGCCTCCTCAACTAGTTCAGTCTTGAAACAGACTGCAATCAGCCAATCTCGGGCAGTGTATCACCGAGTACCCAGCAGGAGTTACAGCCTCCAAAATGGAGCCAGAGTTCTCATCCAGCCAGGTCTCGGTGATGCATACCAGGTCCACCATTTCAACAAGATCTGCAATAATTGCAGTCTCCTGGCATTGCACAACACCGCCCGAGCTGGACGAACCTCCTGGGCTGCCCGAACCACCTGCCCACCACAATAGGTAGTGCCCTTTGGTATGGAAATCAGACATGGAGAACCACGTTCTGAGTTCCATTTTGCCCCAGGGCATCTCCTGGATCTTACCACCCTGATACGATGAACCCCCCTCATTCAATCTCCACTTTTCGTAGCCCCCTACCCCCTCCATCTCCTACGCACAATACCCAGTGCTCTACAGTGCTGGTAAGTTGTAGACTCAAGGGGAGGAGGGAAGAAAGGGCAGATGGTACAGAGAGCAGAGGTGAATAGCACACAACTGTGGGGGCAGGCATCCAACACATTCCACACAACTCAATAAATGAACAGACTTCCTAAACAAATAAATACACTCTGACCCAACCCCCAACCAAAACACTATTATCCTAAAAATAAAAACCCAAAACTTTTAAATCAAATAACAGACCAAACAAAGATTAATAAATAATAACATACAATGAAATGAGACTACTCTACTAACCTACCCTAACACATAATAAAACAGAAATTAAAACACCACCCTAACCCACATTAACTGGATAAGTCACTCCCACACTTAGCTCGGGAGCTACTGCAGTCCCCTCTCACAGGCCATGCAAAACACAAAATTGTGAATTATGGATTTACCCCCCCAAGCCCTCTCACGGCTGGGGAAGCAGGGAAGTTCAGGCACTCTCACTGCCCAAATAGAGAGCCACAGTCTACTCAGAAGATGTCCACAGTAAAATAAGACCAATAGAAGAGAAAAATAAATAAAATCAAAAATATGTAGACGCCCAGGTCCTCTCACTACCAGAGAGACCACACAAAGAATATAATCCTTAGGGCCCAAGCAGGATGGAAATAATCCCAAGAATCAGTCATCCATGAAGTGTAGGAGCCACCGAAAAAAATCCAACAGTAGGGGGTAATCCAGGGAATGATTTAACCATAGGGTACAAGGGCCACAGAAAAGTCCAGGCCAAATGGAGCCAGCCAAAAAATCCAGATCAGCAGCCAGCAATAGACCAGGGCCCCTACAAGTACATATGAAACCAGGCCAGCAATATCACAGCCTCACCACAACAGCCGGGCACTGGCTACACCGCAGTCAAACCCGTGAGTCTATGGGAAGCCTGGCGTATCAGCCAGCTGCCTGGCTGAACAAATACCCTGCCCCCCTGTGAAGCTACAAATCCCGCAGGTGATCACCAATGAAGTAGGGCCCACTCCTGTCGCTGGCCGCTAGTACACCAAGCCGAGATTTCAGGTTACAATAGCACAGTCACGTTCCACAAAATTCTTCTTTAACTGTTCGCTCTGACTTTTTAACTATACACCCCTCTTTAGCACCCCTCATCCCACTAAGAATCTTTCAGCTCCTCGCTCCTCACTCTTTAACTGTTCACTCCTCTATAGTTCACCTGGTCCCGCTATATTTCATTCAACTCCTCGCTCCTCATCATGCTAAATTTCCTTCAACTCCTCGCTTCTCACTCCTCACTCCCCAAAACTCCTCTCCAGCTTAGAACATCGAAGTTCAGGCAAGGAGTTCTATAAGCAATCGTAGGATGATTCAGTTCAGTTCAAACTCTCTGAGCGACAGCCTACAGGACCACCCAGTTCACACCACAAGCAATACGAGATTTACAGATAAAATAACATAAAAGAAACAAAAAATTAAAACTAACTAAAACAAAAAAAAAAAATGTAGTAGTGAAATGCAAGAGCTGATTACAGGATGCCCAGGCTGGCATCCATCTTAATCTTAATAGTAATTATATCCATGTTATTTTGTCAAGTAGTGCTAGCAATTACACCATTTTATGTTGGTTAAGGCTATGGGCATTCAGCATCAGGATTTTACACTTGTTGCCCTTACTAGTACTTCCCATATTTAGAGAAGGAACATGAATGATCTTCTCACCTCCTTTTAAAAGTTTAAATGGTCACTTATAGACTTCTCAGTTTGGTTCTCCAGCCATTGATAAAGGATTATATAGAATCCAAAATTCATCAGACTGTATTTGGTGTACCTTACGTTGTTTAATGTAATAAAGTCATTTTTGATATTTCTGTAAAGCTCCTTTGTCTTGTGATAGTGAAGTTGTGTGTGCCACAGTTTCACAAGAAGTTCTAGCTTTTATTTTTACTGGTGTCACCACAAACCCAGTGAGCTTTCTTCTTGAAGCAGAATATGTTTGATCTATCTAGCTTACTGAATAATGGACAATTATGATGTTTGCCATGTCACCTTGTCAAGAAATGGGGCACTAATGCAAGCTACATGCAGCTGGATCTTTTCTACTCTGGACTTTACGTGCATCTTGTGCCCATAGCTATAGGCAGTCATTAGGTTTCTTGGACCTTGCCTGGATTTGATTATATTTTCTGCCCTTTCTGCCCTCCATGATGATGTACTAAAGTAGGAGGTGTATATGCATAATCCTTTTTATATCATATGCTTCTGTATTAACTTGCTACTCTCACCTCTGTGCTAATGTAAGTTGATGTTTCTGATTATTTTTTATAAATAGAACAAATAAACTTGACAAAAATACCAACATAGTACATAAATTTGTAGAATAGGTCTGTACATTTTAAAAGAAATCCTAAAGTATAAAAACTTTATAGATGTAGTTATTTTCTGAAATCATTTTTCACCAAATTTTCTGTTAGCTTATCAGTTAATCAGATGTTAGCAGTACTTTCATTTAAAAAGATCTGGGATAATATTTTTTCAGTTAATTCTCTGCAAACAGCAGGTCTTCATAAGGAAACAATTTCTATTAATAAATAGTCTAAGTTTGCCTGGAATCAAAAGTGATGATTTTCAGTCATGTTCCCATCGATCTTCTCCTTAATTGATTGAACTTCTTTCAGGTCATAATCACTTCTGGTGGTAAGTTCCTTAAAAATAAGAACTTTTGCTATGCTAACATTTAATATTCCTTTTGCAAAAGACGTGTTGCATTATTCTTGATTTATCTTCAGATCTTATAAACTTCACAATTACTGCTCTTGGTGGGGAGGCCATCTTCCAACCTTTCTCTTAGCATGCTACGTTCTCTGTCTATTTCAATATTTACTTTGTCAGATTTCATTTCTAAATGTTGGGCAAATATTTCATTTGCAGTAGAGCATAATGTTTGGAGTTATCCCAAATCTGAGGAATGCTCAGAATTCTTATGTTTTTTCATCTTGAGTGCAGTTCAAAATTAGTTAACTTTTCTTGTAGCTCTTTAACGGTAATTTCTTGGTATGAGACACTGTACCCCAGGTCAAGTTCTAAGACAGTCATGAAAATGCAGGTGATAAAAGAAGATTAATCCAAATAAATCCACATCATTCAACAGATTATGGGTGTGCAAATACCATATTTCAAATATTCACTGAGCATTCATATTCAGGGGTTCCAATTACTCATTATTCATGCTTTGTTATTTGTTATTCAACTGCTGGAACTGGTTGTGAGACTACAAGATCTTCTGAGACTTCCTATTCATCTAAAGTCCACTTTAGATGCTTGCTGAAGGCAAGACATTTGACCCAGCACTAGCAGAAGCTTCGAGCAGGACAGACAGGCAACTTGAGCTGCTGCAGAGAAAGAATCTACTTCCATCCACTTGTTAAAACTAGACAAAAGTCTGAAATCTTGACAGTTTTTGTTCTCTCTCTAAATCCGAAAATAGAGGGGTAATTGTTTTACACTTTTGTGTGATAACTTTTGTGTTTCTCAGGAGAACTTAGGAATGTTTCCTCCCTAAATACTAGGCCTGTTTCTGCTCTGCAAGCAAAAGCAACTAATCAAAGCCTGGCTGATAGGGCTTGCTTAGGGAAGAGTTACTGTTGTCATTATTTTGCTATCCCTTTATTACTTACAATTATTTATTGTAATAAAACAACCTACTTTCATCCACTTGATAAAAGTAGCCAAAAAGTAAACATCTTGACAGCTTTTTTTTTCTTTTCTAAATCCCATGCTGGAGGAACGGGTGTACTTTTCACATTTACAGTATGTGTGATAGTTTACATTTTCAGTGTTTCTCAGAACTGTTAGGAAAGGTTTTTTTAAGTGAAAAAAAAATAGTCCTACTACTAGGCCATCCCTGTTTCTGCTCTGCAAGCAAGAATCAGTCATAGCCCTGGTGCAAATACTCCTTATTTTGTCATAATGATTTAAAAGGTCTCATTGGGTGTAAAAGTGTAGAGGCCACTCACTCAGTCAGAAGTTGCAATTTGGACAAAGATGAAAAAATAAACATTTCCAATAACAAGTTGTTAATTTTTCCCCATTAAAACCACACAAATTAACCCCAACATTTTGCAGATAAGGCTTGTTTAAGGGAATATTTGTTGGTAGCCTGTGATGATGGCAACAACAACTGAGTGCTTTCAAAAAGGTTGACTCAATCACAGCACCAGTGCATAGGGCTACTGGGCAGGGAGGGTGGACAGATAGGGGGTTTGCAATGATAGTTACAGGATGTCGCTGTATCTACATGCGTGTGGGGGGAAGGGACCACGCTATGCAGCAGGCAGAAGGGGAGGGAGGATTTTTGGGGTGTAGTGTGGTGGTGGGCTGCTAAGCTGGCCATGTGGTGTGGTGGGTTGGTGGCAGGCTAGGGTTGGGAGGGTGCTAGGTTCAGTTCTGGGTGTGTCCATTGTTTGTGCTGGTCTGGGATTTTTTTTTCTTTTGCACCACCCTGACATGCACCCCCCTGGAGTTGAGACTCCTTTAGTAGGGGAGTGCAGGGACACAGCCCCCACATTTTAAAAAAATCTAAGCCTTGGGCACCCTTTTGCTGTGTGCCATGAGTGTACATCACCAAAATTGATTTTTGGCAATATATACTCGCCAAAATGGTGATTGCCTTTCCTCAATCACCTTTATCACATGGAACTGTGTTTGTCCTACTGTCATCATTTTGCTATCCCTTTCTTACTTGTAATATTTTATCTATCACACAAAAAATGGTTGTCTGATTTTATGGCACTTTTTACATCCTTTCATTTTAGTTTAAAGGATGGCCCAAAGGCAAAGCCTCACAGAACATTTTTTATAATGTGCCATGTTGGTCTCCTTGCAGGGCTTTCCAAACCACTAGGAGGACAACACAGCACAGTCAAAATCTTTTGGTTGTCTGTCTGCCCCAATGGGCCAGGTTCAGAAGGAGCAGAGTTGGGCTGACGCCATGTGGTGTAATGGGCCCCTGACTAGAAAAACTACTTACTATCTTAATGATGGCTCATAGTGCCTGAACCCAGTATATCCCATTTCTTGTCTGTTTACAAGGCAGGGTATGTCCATGTCTGTTTTGAGGGTACATCCCTATCTGATTGCAGGCTATATCCCTGGTGGACAACAGTAGGTGAAAATAATACATTAAAAAAACAATGTCTTAGTTTCTTAAAATGAAAAGAAAGAGACAACCCCATAGCACTGCAGTACCATCAGTACTGCTAACTACTCCGACAAACTGAGTTTCTGAATGGACTATGGTTAAAGGGGGGCCAGCCAGGGGAGAGAAGACAGAGCATCCCATAGATGACTCTGATCTCAGAAAGTGGGGGCACAGACAGTGCCCCCAGTGGGACTGCCACAGTGCTCTAGTGTAAGCTGGGTGCCAGGTGGCAGCTGAATAAAGTGGATATCTGAAAAACAAAATGAAATTATTTTAAAAGAGCAATAAAAGCAGGCAGCCTTTTTTTCTTTGTGAGATAACTGCATGCAGGAAAGGGATAGCAAGTGAAACAAATTCTGGTCAGATACATCACAGCTGCATAATGAAGTTAGTGAAGCTGTGTGAAATTCTTAAGGAGGTATGGAGAAACAACGTAATGATTTGTAAGTAGTAAGATTTGTTTTAGTTTCTGTTCTAAGGAAGGCATACATACATTTCTGAGCGTGTCTGTGCAGCAGCACTAATACTGCACTCAGTCCATAGCTGGCTGTGGAGGTGAGAGGTGAGCTGTGCCAGTTGCTGGCTGGGGTGGTGGGGTGCTGGGTGGGCTGGCACAGCTGGGTGGGGGACCACTAGACTACCAGGAAAATGGGGATCTGTTTTTATTTCATTAATGCGCAGTTCAGGGGGCACTATACTACCAGGCAAACAGGGATCTGTTTTTATTTCATTAATGTACAGCTTGGAGGTGCACTAGACCACCAGGGAAACGTGCATCTGTTTTTATTTTATTACTGTACAGTTCAGGGGGCACTAGACTACCAGGGAAATGGGCATCTATTTTTGTTTTATGGTTGGTGGGGGCACTGGTCTACCAGGGCAGGTGATGTGCTACATTTGTGGTGGGCAACCTGGGTGTTGGGGCACGGGTGGGTGGTGTACTTGCAACCTGTGGCAACGGGTTGCGACATGCTGGCCAGGTATGCCCTCTGTGCGGCATACTTTGCCATGTTGCAAGTCACAGGACTTTGCTGCGGAGACCCTGCCCCTTCTAGAATAGGGCGCAGGGTCAATGTCACAGTTGCAGGTGGCACAAGTTGCGTTTGTCGGCAACTTGTGCCACCCTTCTAGAATTGGGCCCTTTGTCTTACAGAAACCCCAGTTATCTAGCTTGCTCTCCCTTGGACTGTGAAGGGAGAAGCCTGAGAGGGCAGGGGGTGGCAGCAAGGTCAGCTCCCAGGGTGGGGACTGACCAAACGAGCAGACATGAATGCCCACTAGGCCTATTCTGCTGGCATTTTTGTATGTTAGTATGTTGGTATGCTTACTACATGAGCATCATGAACCATAAAACAGATGACTGCCATAACTAGGGAGGCAGTATAGCACAGTGGTTTAAGGCTCTTCACTGCAAATCTGGAGATCTAAATTTGAATCCCACAACCCTCACACAAAAAAAATGAAAATCTTATCACAGAGGAAAATTAGCTCTAACTTCTAATAGAATGCTGATACCTACATTTACAGTTTAGCAAATATATGAAATCTAACTGAGTGGGGTTTCTGTAAGGAAACAGCTAGAGTCTTTATTAATTATAGCATTGATGATCTGGTCAGTTTCTGTGCTTTTATTGTTGTGTATAGTTTTAAAAAATTAAAACTTTTAAAATTAAAACATTCCTGCTAGCTAGACCTGATGCACATAGAAAACAAAAATAGTAAATTAGAGCTATTTAGTAGCTGTAGTCTTACAGAAACCCCAGTTAGCTTGCTCTCAGGTATCTGCTAAACTTAACTGTTGATGTGTCTGTGACCGGCAAAACTACACTTAAAATCTCACAAATAAATAAATAAATAAATAAAATATCAGAACAGCATTTATTTTAGTAGTATCTTCTTTCTTTTCTGGTACCCATGACACTAGGTATATATATTTATATCTTTTAACTTCAAACCACTAACTCTATTCAAAAGCAAAAAACACATAACTTTATTCTCTTCACACATTACTGTTAAACTTTAAATCCCAGAATTGCCAAGAAACAATTTAGACTTCACTCTTACATGCCACTGTCATGCCCACTTCTCATGCAAACAAAATTAACAGAAACCCTATCATTTCTATGCTATGCACTCTTATTCAGTCTAATAGAACTGCTAAAAAAACAAATGTATCAAGACTGGATTTCTATAAGAAAACAGCTGCTAAATAGCTCTAATTTATTATTTGTGTTTTCAGTGTGTGTCAGGTCTAGCTAGCAGTAGTGTTTTCACTTTTAAATGTTATTTCAGCAAACTACTCACAACAAAAAGTGCAGAAATTGTCCCAAAGACTGTAGCTGTCTTCTTACAGAACACCTACTCAGTTTTCAAGTATTTGCTAAAATGGAAATGTAGTTACCATCATTTTACTAGAAGGAACTGGGAGTTGAGGCTGATTTTGCTCTGTGACATACTTTTCATTTATTTATTTATTTTTTGTTTGTTTTTTTGTTACAAATATGGAGTATCTTTTTAATCAAGTATAAAATATGCATGTGTGAGTTATTTAGTTTGGAGAATATTTGTATCATTATTTGAAAAAGTGTGATACACTAAATGTGTAGTGCAATGAACCATTGTAATATGGAATCAAATGTGTAGCTGAAATAACTGTGTGACTGTTGCCATTTATGCTCACTAGATAAGAACAGTTACATAGCTCTGCTGTTGTGAAATTATTTTAAAGCAGTGCACATGCTAAATCCTTCTGCCACATTTAAAACACCATCCCCTACCTACTTACCGCATATAAACTCAACTATATTAAAAAAATAATTTTAGGAACTTTTTTTTTGTTTTTATCAGGAGAGACACACACTAAGCTGAAAGCTTGTTTACAGGTGCAACCTGGGAGCACAAGGAAGTTAAGTGATTTGTGCAGGGTCACACAGTATGCAAGTGGGGGCTGTGGGATTCAAACCCAGGTCTCCAGGTTTGTAGCTCAGAGCCTTTAACCACTGTGTTATACTGCCTCCTTAACCTACCTGACTACTTAACCATTATTTATTCCCCAGTCCCATTTACAACATGGTTACACTTATATATAATACATACTTCTCAAACGTGAAAGGAAAAATATACTTTATCATCAAAGTCTGTGTTTATCAAGTACTGTGCCTATGATTAAAATAATTTGAACCCCTCCCCCAAAAAATGTGCCCTGACATGAAACTGCATGTTTAACTGTAAAGACAATTAACATTTTTATTTCTAAATTTCTAAATGCATTACTAACACCAATGCTTCATGATTAAAACAATTTCAACCCTTCCCCCCAAAAAAATGTGCCCTGACAAACTGCATTCTGGGAAGATTGCCTGGGACACGATGCAATAAAAAAAGACAGAATAACAGGTTTCATGGAGTAAATGTTGGCATCCTGTTTATAGTGTCCATGATAAGATTTTTTAATGTCAGCTCTTATCAGAATAGCTTTTAAAATCACCAATTGTTTTCTTGTTCAATGTTCTCTAATACATCTCAAACTTAAAAGAAAAAAACACACTTTATCATCAAAGGGTGTTCACCAAATACTGAGCCCATGATTGAACCCCCTTCCCAAAAAATGTGCCCTGACGTGAAACTGCATGTTTAACTGTAAAGACAATTAAAAATGTATTTCTAAATGCATTACTAACACCAATGCTTTCAAAGTTTTGAAACTACTAAAGACAAATTATATATAAACTATACATATATACAATGTTTAAGAAAAACATGTGGCTCGTACTGCAAATTAGAATGTGTGTCTACGTCTCCTTCTGAGGACCCAGGTGACTCTGATAATCATTTGTTCCAAATGATTTTTAAGTCAGTTTGAAGGCATTAAATAACCTCTGTTCTCCTAGTCCTTAATAAAGGCATTAAGTCTCTTCTGTTCTCCACTACACAGACTTATTTTGTTGGTTGATACAGGTCCCAAACTAGTGTGTCTTGTTACAGCATGATAGAGCCATCGCATGCCCCTTCCCACATGAATCAGAAAAAAGTTTGGGCTGGATCTTTAGAAGCTTCTCGGGTGGAGGCAGGGGTGGATCTTACTCTCCCAAAAACACTTAATGCTGCCTCCCACTAGTCAGGTTCCAGTTCTTGTACCACCCATTTAAGAAAGAAAGTAGTACCCTGCAACCATTGATTAACATGAAGGTGTATTTATTTGAGGGCGGAAAACATTGCTTGGAAGAGGGTAAGGTGGAAGAGACTATCTACACCTTCAGTAAGTTCCATGGACAGAAAACATGACATCACTCCTTTTGTACCTGCAAAACATCTGCAGGCTCCACCTACTGCAGCTGTAAAAAGCAGCAAAAAAAAAAAAAATTGTCCCCTAAGCAAGCGATATCTACAAAATGTCAGGGCAATGTGAGGATAGGGATGAAAGAAAGTTTTGGGAATGTAGATTTTTTAGGCTTTATACCAAAGCGAAGTTGTGAGTGGTGCATTGTGCAGTGCACCCAGTTTCACAACCTCATTGTTATGAAATCATAATGTGAGAAGTAAGTTATTAGCACCCGCTGGGTTTTGATTTACCTTGGCACTATTATAGCTGTATTTTTGTTCAGCATCCTTGCTGTTTCTAGGATACATAATAATAACATGTATTAAAACAACAAAAAGTTATATCTTATTCAGAAAAAGTTAATGTATTTAATTATAATGCATGTAAGTGCATTAAACTCTGCAGGAATGAAGTATGGGGAAAAATACGCAGATTAATATTATGAAGAAAAACAATCTGCAAAAGCAGGCTTGAGAGACTTGGGGCCAGATTTTCAAAAGTATTTGCCTTAGATAAAACTGCTCTAGCCCCCTTCAAATTGTACAGGTGCTAAAAAAATGACTTGCACTGCATGATATGCCCAAAAAAGTCATTGAAAAGTATGTAGCATCCTCTAAACAGCTATTGTCTGCCACTGTTTTTCTGCATTTACAGAAAAAATGTTGCACACATGCTGCACCAAAGAGAATGAGGTGTAGCTCAGACCCTTAGAGGAAGACTGTGTCCCATTAATTAAGAGAAAAAATAGTGGAGAATGGTGCTGCACACAGCAAAACCAACCAGTGGGGCCATAAGTAGTAGATGTAAACAGGCAGTAGCACACAATACCAAGGGTTATCAACAGATGACACCCACCTGTACAACAGCCCACAATAGCTATCTAGGCAGTACTGTCAGAGACAGTAAGAGACAGAACTGGGGGTGACAGATGCAGGCAAGCAACACACCTAAGAGACCACCCACAAAATGCCACTGTGTGCATAGGTATACTATATGTGGAGTGCAAACTGTCCGACAAAGACATGACTGAAGATCAACCCACACCCAGATATATGATATCAAATGCAGCAATTAATTAGCTGTGCACAACATTATGGACTGACCTTGAAAACAGAACATGATGAAGCCATGCACTACGTGTGGAGATGAAAGTGTCAGCAGCACTGTGTGTATTAGCTATTGGGACATTTCAGTCTCCAACAGGTGGCACAACAGGGATTATTCAGGCAGCAGTCTCTAAATGCCTTGACCAGTTCTTGGATGCCGTAATACCCCACACAAGCTGCTACATAACATTCCCCCTAAACCTGCAGAGCAAGAAGAGTGAAGAACAAATTTCATACCATGGCAGGATTTCCAAGGTTTCCTGGTGCCATAGACTGCATGCATATAGTCATTAAAGCATGCTCAGCTAATGAGGATGCATTCTGTATGTAAATAGAAAGGTTTACTAATCAATAAATGTGCATGTGGTGTGTGACAATGACTGTCGAATACTTGATGTGTGTGTGCATGATTTCCTGGGTCATGCCACAATTTATACGTCATGAGGTAGAGCATACTATTCCACTTGTTTGAAAGCAGCAACATTATCACATGGGTGACTGCTTGGTAAGTACACACACATGACAGTGCCAACCAATGAAATGGAGAACAGGACATGATATAGTAGCTATGTGCCAGTGCAGGATGGACATGCTGTTGCTCTAGTGGCACCTGCTGACGTAGCGGGTGCTGCTGTGGTCCACATAGTGGGTCTGGCTGCTGGCCTCCTTAGGTGTTCCGCTTGCACTGCATCACGTTTTGCCAATTGTGCTGTGGCTCCTGCTACAGTTCATTTGGCTAAAGATTTCCCCAATTCTGCTTAGACTTTTTGTATAGTTCTGCAGCTGCAGATGCACATGTGCACACATTTTGTATGTGCAAAATTGCCTAACTCACCTTCATTTGTGATTTTTGCAGCAACAGAGCATTCCTTTAAAAATATTGCACAGGTGCATCTTCGCATTCTGCTGGCTTTATTTTCCACACCTGCGCAATTTTCCACTCTCCTTGAAAATCCAGCCCTTTATTTCTATTTTAATGGGGGCAACTCATATTTGTACCCAAGTAATGGCAAGTTAAGCTTGATGAAAATAAGCTGTTGGACATGTTCAGGGTCTAGTGTTGAATGATGAGACTCAACAACATCAACAGCTGTGCTATATATCCTCTCAGATGGCACGCTCATAGAGGGGCAAATTATGTATCTCACAGCCAGTTGCACCGAGTGATGGGATGAATCGATCTTCATCGTAGTCTAATGGATCAACTTGAAATGGCTCAAGAGATTCTGCAAAATAGCCATTCAAGATCATTTCCACAAAAAAAGGCTGTGACTGTGTCCTCTTCTGTACTTTTGATGTAAGGACATGCTGAACAGTGCTTACTCACTCCCATTAGTGCTACTGTCAGTAGCAAGTATTTCTTCCCCCATCTCCACCAGTCAAACCAGACCAGACAGATGGCATTCCCTCAATCTGATGACCTTTTGCACCACCAGCTGGTGTTGCCTGTCCCTGTATGCAACCAGTCAGCTCATCACACAGCTCTTGTGAAAAATGAATCACTCAGTGCCTATCTGTATCTATGTGAAGGATCTCACATATGAACCAGAGATCCAGCATGGTTGCAAAAATGTGGCTGTGACTACCCATGACATACAAAAACCTTGCATCCAGTTCAGCTTGCAGTTGCTTAATGAGCACAACTGCTTCACCTGGAATTTCCCAGTTTTCCTTTACATATCTGGCCGCGAATGCTTTCAGTATATGCAGTGCTGGGATCACATGACTCAGAATGGCAATGGACACACTTAGATCATGGCGGAATTAACCAGTGACCACTCATGGTGGCCTAGGGCTCCCCCAATGTCAAATTCCATTGCCATTTCATGAAGTGTGTCCTTCTGTTCTGGCTGTCTAGACGGCTTCAGGTATGATAAACTCCATCTGGTACTGACATCCTGTATCAAGCAGTGTTGAGACAGAACAAGGTATTGTTGCACTTCTCTTTGTTGGTTAGTCACCTTTACAGAGTGATGAAAATGAGCACAGATGGAGTGTGCTGTGCAGAGTCTTGTCAGCCTTAGTACTGTGAGGTAGCATGGATGTGACCACTAGAGCCATGGTATGGGCAAAGCAACAAATGCTGACAAAATTTCCATCAGCAGCTGCTTTCACTATACTTACTCCATTATCTATGATGAAAAAAGCAACATGTACAGTAGATTGGTACCAACTCTCCATGACTGCAGCATATCTTGAGTGAATGCAAGGATGTTTGGTGATGTGATCTTTGTCCGTTAGCCCAACATTTAGAAGAGCAGATCTGGAGTGACTGCCAGACTATGGAGGGATGAAGGGAGAGCCAGAGACATAGGGATAGAAGGAGGAATCCTGAACAGGCGACACAAGCTTTTGCATACAATATTGTGCAGTCAAAGAGAGATGTGCATGCAAGGAGTTTGCACTGCACCAGCCATTGGATATGCAGTGGAAAATTCTACCCACAGCCTCTGAGAGCAGTGTGGCAATTGTGATTCTCAGACCCTGATATATCTTTGGCACCACAGTGTGTGAAAATAAGAAATTTGATGGCAGTTGGTATTATGGCCTGCAAGTGCTGCAGATGCCTATGAAAGCCAGTGTCTTCCTCAAGTTTCAAGTTTATTTTTCAAATGTATAAAATCACACAGAATCTATAACATTTCATACATCAAATACATATAAAAGTTACCTATAGTACAACCCTCTTAGATCACATAAAAGGACATAGCTAGTTCTAAACCTCTATAAATAAAGATTTTTGCATACACATGAGTAATAAATAACTAATTCTGGATGGCTTTAAAAAAATGTTGCTATTCCGTACATTGTTTTTATTTGATCTAACTTTAGTAGGTATATCCCAGCTTCTATTCCGATATTCTCATAAATCTTTGGGAGTAACAGTACAATCCATCTTTTTTCTCTCCTCTACCCATAACTCACATTCCAAAATAGAATGCAATGTGTCAGGCATGTTCGCACTTACACAGTGACTTTTTTGTCATTCCTGTTGTCATAACACACATTTGTCATGGATTCCCCCTTTTCCTCCACAAAAGACAGACCACTTGTGTGTTGTTGTGCTCAGATTGGCAATTAATTTATTATATTTCACATTCATATTTACAAATGCCATCGCCGGTTTTCATTGTTGTATTTCCACAATTTCTTGTTTATATTGCATTAAAATATCAATCTCTGATCCCCTTTTTCTTTCTTCCTCTTCTTCTTGCCTCCCCAGGTGAAAACCTGGGTACCTTCTTCTTCTCTTTTTCTTATAGGTAATGGTGAAAACTGAGACTGCTTTTCTCTCCTTCTGTTGCTTCTTCTCCTCCTCATATTCCTTTGTCATTCCCCCCTTCCCCCCTTTTTTCACCCTTCTTCTACCATCCACCTTTGGCAGTCCACCAAACGTCCGACCGGACCCTTTCTGCCATCCACCACTGACAGAATATCCCAGCCCCCCCCCCAAATTATCCCTATCCCCATTCTCTTTTGATGGGTGGGTGGCAGGCAACAAAAAACTTCAGCAAAAGAGGCAGAAAACCTCTGTGCTGACCATTATTGTACTATACCATTTGGGTCCCCTCCTTTTTTCTTCTACACCTATCCCTGCCTCATTCCTTTCCTGGCTCCTCCCCTTCATGTTTCTGTCCTTTGTCCTGGCTACCTGTTCCTCCCCCTACCTCCCTCCCACCATCTGAGCAAACCAACCTGTCCACAAGGTAGGAGTCCACCAGGACAACTTGGTCTGCCCCTTAAAGGGCAAACTTCATTGTCCCAGATCCCCCCCTTTTCCTCCACAAAAGACAGACCACTTGTGTGTTGTAGTGCTCAGATTGGCAATTAATTTATTATATTTCACATTCATATTTACAGATACCATCACCAGTTTCCATTACTGTCTTTCCACAATTCCTCATTTATATTGCATTAAAATATCCATCTCTGATCCCCCTTTTTCTTTCTTCCTCTTCTTCTCACCTCCTCAGGTGAAAACCTGGGTGCCTTATTCTTCTATTTTTCTTATAGGTAACTGTGAAAACCGAGACCACTTTTCTCTCCTTCTGTTGCTTCTTCTTTTCCTCATATTCCTTTATCATTCCCCCCCTTCCTCCCCCCTTTTTCCCATAGCCTGTCTCCAGCTTGTGTTGGATGACTGGTCTTCCCCTTTCTCAGCTTCAACCTCTCCCCTTATCTCCTTCTTGCTCCTCCAAGCTTCAATAAAACCCATCATTTCTATATTTAACATGTCTATTGCTAAGTCCAACAAATGGACCCCATCTGAGCTGTAAAAATCCTCCACCCACTCTTTTACCCCTCTCATTATTTCATGCCCTCACATGCTCCTTATCAATGCCCCCACACTTTTATTCATCTTCCTTCTGGCCCTATCCACTGCTACATGGCTGTGTTCATGTCTCCATACCCTCCCTGGTATCATATCTGACCACGCCGTGCTCACCCCTGGCCACCATTGCTTTATTTTCTCCAAGTCCTGCTTAACCCACAACTATGTATCAACCCATGGCCTACCTCCAATATCATTACCCCCAAAGTGTATAATGATCAAATCTGGTGTGCAACGCCGCTCTCTCATCTCTATCAAGGTTGAGAGTAACTGTGCCCATCTCATCCCTCTAATGCCACTCCATGCCAACCTACATTTCCTGACGTAGTGGTATAGCTGTTTTCCCCCGGACTTCTTTTCCGCTCTCCTTTCCACCCAGTAAATGTAGGAGTGCCCGCAGATCCACACTTCTGTGATCCTTCCTCTGCCTAGTAAATCAAGTAAAACATGTCTTAAACCTCAAACCCATCTTTTCGTGATTGTTCTCATCTGGTTTTTTTTTTGTTTGTTTTTTTTTATACTACCCCCTTCCCACCCCCCCCCCCACTCCTGGGTTTTGTTCCTGTAAGACAAAACACATGACAACAGGTTAATCTCCATCTTTAAAAACTCAAATGTATCTCTTGTAGCTGGCAGACTGCCACCGTCCACTTTTCAGCATAATGGTCACTGACTCCGCTTCTGCTGCCCATTTTGAAGCAGCCCCTATTTGAAATGAATAGGAAGAATAACTACCTGGATCTTCACCCAGGAACTCCATGTCTTTTTTGAGTAAGGCTGTCACCTGGTAACTTGACACTTGCTTCCCGTCTCCATGCACAAACAGTCTTCCTACTTTGTTATAATGCTGTGCTGTGTAAGCCCACAAAGACCTGTCTCAATGAGCCGTAATGGCTACGACACACCCCTTCCCCTCCTGATCTGTCTTGGACCTTCTAATTAGAAGCTGTATTTCCCTTGTCCCCCAGGTTATATCTTCCCATTCCAAACCTCCTTCTTTGTTCTTTCTGCCGTGCCCCACTGCCTCGCTCACCCTCAAGGCCCCTGCGAACATCACTAAATAAATTATATGGAACAGCTGTGCCTCATCCTTGGATTTACAAATTGCAGGCAGTATCCCCCCCTAATCTGGCCAACCACTGATCTGCTATTGGATGCCTACCATCCTTGTACCTATGCTTAAACCTATCCAACCCTGCATCATCCTCCATATCAGCATTGATTTCGTAGGATCCTTCCATTTTCTCAAATTACAAACTAAGCTGATCCCTGCTATGTACACCCCCATCGTAGTGTGGGCCATCCCTTTTTGCCACTGTTCCACTGTAAATTTCCCAAATTGTTCCTCCATAACTGGCCCACTTACCTCCAAGTGGTGTGCTTCCCTGAATGTTTACAATGCCCGCCATGCCCCTTCATAGGCCCTCAAGGTCCGTGGTGCCCATGAATTGCAGAATAGCATTTTGGCTCCCTCTTACCAATGTCCCAGATGTTCATTGGAATGAGTGTTTTTCGCTCCTCTGCTGCAGGTGCCAGCATCTAGAACTGGTCCAGCTGCAGATGGGAAAGGCTGTCAGCCAGGATATTGTTTACCCCGTCTATGTGCCTAGCCCCGAATGACATATTCAATTGCAAGCCTCTTAATACTAACTGTCTCAGCATTTGCATCGCTTTCTCAGACCTCTCTCCCCTGTTGTTCAGAACATCCACCACTGCCTTGTCACACCAAAATGTAACCTTCTGATTCTGCAGTTCCACTCCCTATACTGTAGTGCAGGCCCAAATTGGCATGATTTCCAACAATGTGATGACCCTCACCCTTCCATCTCTTACCCAGTCTGCTGGCCATGGCTCTGAAAATCATTTTCCTCTCAGATACCCCCCATTCCTAACCCTCCTGCTACATCCATATACAATTTTAGATCCGTGTTGTGGACCCATTCTTCCTGCCGAAAGGAGCAGACATTATAGGTGCTCAGGAATTCCTCCCATACCCTGAAATTCTCCTTTACCCCTTTTGTTATTTCCACCCAGTGGTGTGGCCTTGCAACCCCTGCCGTGGCCCTTGCGAGTTGCCTTGTAAAAGTTCTACCTGGCCCAATTGCACTGCAGGCAAAGTTCAAATGCCCCATTGCCTGTTGCACCTTCCTTAGCTGCACCTGCCTCCTACTCATGTGCACCTGGATCAGCTTCCTTAGCTTTTCCACCTTCTTGTCTGGTAACCTACACACTTCCTCCTGTGCACCTATCTTGATCCCTAAAAACTCTAGGACCTTGCTGGGGCCTTCTGTATTATCCGGTGCCAATGGCACCCTGATCTCCTCGCACAGCTCTTAGAAACTAGTCAACATCCTCTCTGCCTCCTTGCGTCCACTGCCTATTAACAGGAAATTATCTAAATAGTGTATGACTGTCTTGTACCCTGATCTTTCCTGGAATATCCATTGCAGGCAAGTGCTAAAGGTTTCAAAAGTGGAGCAAGCTATTAAACACCCCATAGGCATAGCCTTGTCGAAGTAATATTGGTCCCCTACTTTAAAACCTACTAGGTCCCAGTCCTCCTTCCTCACTGGGAGCAATTAGAAGGCAGATTCTATATCTGTCTTGGCCATCCATGCTTCAGGGGTCACCCATGTAATCTGCACTGCCTCTTCCAATGTGGCATAGGTGAGCCTGCTATGCTCTTCCCCTATAAAATCATTAACCGACTCTCCCTCTGGGAATGACAAATAGTGGATCACCCTGTATTCCCCTGTTTGTTTTTTTGGGACCACACCAGTGGGGAAATTCTCAAATTGTGTAGAGGGGGAAATGGATATGACACTTCCACCCTCCCTGCAGCTTTCTTTTTTTCTATTTTTTGTCTCAGGATGTCTTCTTTTCCCTTGACTGACCCCAAGTTGTTAGCTTCCCTTGCCTGTCTTGGACCTTCGCACTGTAGAGGGAACCCATTTCTAAGACCTCTCCTTATGGCTTCTACCATTCCACTATCCGGATGCCCCTTGAGCCACTTTTTCCAGACCTCTATCTTGATTGGAGGTTTTGCCATCTAGAATTGCTCACCTCCCCCAATACGCACCCCACCCCAAGCCCCCATACTCTTCCTAACTGTTTTTTCCTTGTCACTCCTTTCAATACTCCCGGGCTCCCCTACCCCCATAACCTCTGCCTCTAGCCCCCCTGTTCCATGTCTGCCTCATAAATACTGGCCCCTCCTGAAAGGGCTGGTGGCCCATCCCTTTGGTTCCCCCCACCTCGGCTCCTTGGGTCCAGGTGTTCCTACATCTCTTCGCCAGGTGGGAACCTCCACACCTCAAGTGGGTGTGCTGGAACCAGCATTGCGGCCATGAACAAAATGCCCTGTTTTATCCCCAGCAGTACTTCTGAGGTATCCCCCTGTTTCTACCTATTTTTCCCTCCGGTGTGGATTGATCAGTAACATAGTCTATCAACTGGTCTAGCTCTTTCATGTCCCATCTCATGTCCCCATATGTTGCCATCCTTTGGCGCAAAAACTCATCATAATATATCCACCCCACCTCCCCTTTTGCTTTTGCCCTTCGTATGATCAGAGAATATGTGATAAGTGGGATGCCCAGTTCTGGTTTCTTTTACATCATTATGTCCGAATATGTGGCAAAACTCACGAACCACCCATCCTAAGTCTTTCCTTGTGTAAACTTATCCTCCTCTTTCTTCCCCAATAAAATCACGGCCGCTGCCATCTCACTCTTCCCTATATTCTCAGTCTCTTCATATTTTGCTGCCGCCTCTCTACTTACTAAGGCAAATATGTCCACATACTCCCCTTTCCATATCTTCTCCTTTGTGGCCAGTGGCACATGTTCTCCTATTCTTATCCCCGGGGCTCCCATATCCCTTGTCCCTGTTCCCACTCCCTCTACCACCTCCCCCCCAACCATCTCTTTATATGACCTAATCTCAGCCAGTGCATTTTCCATCTGCTCTAGTCCGCCCGCCCCCAAGACTGCTATAATTTGTCCAGTGTAATCTTTAATACTCTCTCCTATGGAACCTGATATTCTCCCTGCCAGCTTGTCCACTCCATGTGACCTGCTGTCGCCCATCTGTACTGTTCTGGTTTCTTGTGGTGGGACCACTGGCGGTGGCATTGTGGGCAATGGAGCCATTACAGCAGGGGGCTCCAGTCTGGGTTCTGGCATCAGTACCATGATCGGATCAAGGGGAGGTACTAATGGTTCAGGCAGAGAGGGCTGCAGTGGTCCTGGGCTACCCACTTGAGGAGGAAACACCCATGGCAGCTGCACCCATTTCAGACTGCATGGCCTCCCTGCAGGTCATTTCCCATTGCCCCCTTTACCTTTTTCCACTTTCTGTTTCTCCCCTGACTTCTCCAGTTCTGTCCCTTCCCCCAGCTGCTACATCCTGTTGGCCTTCTCTACCAACTCCACTATCACCTTGTATGCGTCCTCCTTTGAAGGCTTATTCTTCTACAGTACCATTTTTTCCAAATTTCCTGTAGAAAAGCTGTGGATAAACTAACAAAGTGTCTCTGTTAAAGCTTATCATCATTCCCAAGCTATCCATTTTTATTTATGAATTTTATAATATTTTCCTTTTTTTTTATATTTTAACCCCTTTATCGAAAGCTTGGGCCCTTGCCCACTATCACCCCAAACCCCTCTACCCCCTGCCCTCATATGTGCAGCCATCCAGGTACCCCCACTCTTGTTGTGTCATCCCTCCATGCTCCGTCCATGAGTTCCTGGTGACTAATGCCCTTGCGCTACTGAATTATCCCCTCCCCCATTCGTATTCTCACTAAACGACGCCCTTACAGGGAAAAAAAAACCTGCACTGCCATTTTGTAAATTTCTGCCAAAATATTCCCCCTCCATATCAAGCCCACCCTGGGCGTGGGAGCCATTCTCATTTGTACCCCTCCTCATCATTCTGACTACGCTGCCTTCACCCCTCCCACCACCTCTGTGCTTGGCTCGGCCCTGTTCATTCCCCTTTGCTCCTTCCCCCTCCTCCTGTACCAATATATAATGCCAGGTGCATATAACCCCAACATGCCTTCCCTGGCCCTGCCGTCTACCTATTGCAAATGCCATGCAGCGTGATGTCAGACGACAAATTTTTGTATGCTGAGTGGCATCCCGAACTAGGCCCTCCTGGCTGGCCACTCCATGGCCCTTCTTTCTCCTGCCTTGATCCCCTTGCCCCAGCTCCTGCCCTGTAGGGTGTTCTGTAATGTCAGACACCGAGTTGAGTCTGCGTGGCCTCCTGCTAGGCCCATCTGGCAGGTCCCTACTTGTTCCCTTTGTCTCTCTCTTTTCCCCTCTTTCTGCCAATCCTGCATCCCGCGCTCTACTATGAGCATGCTATCACTTCTCCTTCAAGCCTTGTGCTGTCCCTTCCTATGCTCACTTTTCTTTTTTTTTTATTCTTTTTTTTTCTAAATTCTCTTCTCATTCCGATGCTAGACATACACTCCCCTGCCTCGTAGGCAGCTGCTCTCCACCATCACCTCCGCATGACATGAAAAACACCATTCTCTCGCTTGATCGGCCTACCAATGCTGCGCACTCTGGGTCTGGAGCTCCATGCTCATGGAATCTCCTTTTCACCGCTGCCCCCCTGTTGTGGCTCTGGACACCTCCCGCCTTGTTGCTCTACCTTTTTCTTTGTGCTAATGGGCCGAGGCCCCACACAGATAGCCATCAAACTTTTTCTCTGCTTTACAACATACATTTGCTACATAAAACGATTGTCCTACTGCTTTTAAGCCTTGTTCCTTCATATCATTCTTTATCTCCGCTTCTTGCATTTCAATTTGTCCTGGTACACAGACCTTTTTCTCAGAAAACGTCGAAAAATCAAACTGCCAATCCAATGTGCTGTAGCTCTATTGATTATTTTAAGCAACAAAAAACTTCATCAAAAGAGGGAGAAAACCTCTGTGCTGGCCATTATGTACCATACCATTTAGGTCCCCTCACTTTTTCTTCTACACCTATCCCTGCCTCATTCCTTTCTTGTCTCCTTCCCTTCCTGTTTCTGCCCTTTGTCCAGGCTACCTGTCCCTCCCCCTACCTCCCTCCCCCCCATCTGAGCAAACCAATCTGTCCACAAGGTAGGGGTCCACCAGGACAACTTGGTCTGCCCCTTAAAGGGCAAACTTCATTATACAGAAATGAGGTATGTCAAGTATGTCCAATCTAAGTTTACAAAAGATGATTTTTTGCCTGTTGTTTTCGCATTGTAGTAAGTATTTCTCCATACCCCAACATTCTTTGATAATAATAATATAATAATAATAATCTTTATTTATATTGCACCTTTCTAAAATCAAGGCGCATTACAATAAGATAACATCATATTAAAACATCATAAAAACATTAAAACCAACAATAAAATCAACAATATCAGTCCATATCGATACCATCTCCAAATGCCTTTTTCAATGGAAAGGACTTCAGTCCTTGTTTAAACCCCCCCACAGTCACGCACCCTCTAATCCACCGTGGTAGAGAATTCCCGAGGGTTGGCGCCATGAACATAAAAGCTTGGGCGCCAGAAGATTTTAAAACTACCCTCAGAATCTCTAGCAACCCCTCGCTGTCTGAGCGGAGCGGTCGCCCGAAGGTAAGGGAACCAAGATCTTTCAGGTAGTCAGGGCCCAAACCGTGTAGGTCTTTATATGTCAGTAAACTGACTTTAAAGGTGATTCGCCACTGAACCGGCAGCCAGTGTAGATCCCGCAGCACTGGTGTAATGTGGAAGGAACGAGGAATCCCCATTAACAACCAGGCTGCTGAGTTCTGCACTAGCTGCAAGTGGTGGATATCAACCCCAGGAAGCCCAAAGTAAAGGGAGTTACAGTAGTCCAAATGCAAGGTCACAAAAGCGTGGATCCGCATGGGCAGGTCACAAGACGGCACAATGTGCTTGATTCTAGCGATGTTCCTCAGATGGTAAAAGGATACCTTAACAACTGCCGACACCTGTGCATGCAATGTCAGACAATCGTCAAGGATCACCCCTAGGTCACGCACCTGTTTGGAGATAGGGAGCTCAACATACCCCAAGAATAAACCTGAGGGATGGTTTGCTCCCAACCCCCAATCCGGCGGCCGGGATCCACAACCATCAGCTCCGTCTTCCCAGAATTCAACTTCAACCAGCTGGACCACTTCCAACCCTGGATCTCGCCGAGACAGTTGTTAAACACCGAGAGTGCTCCATTCTGGTCAGGTGCAAAAGACAGATAGAGCTGGGTATCATCGGCATAGCAATAAAACTCCAGCCCATATCATCTTACAATGTCTCCAAGGGAAAGCATGTACATCGCAAACAACATGGGGGACAGCACAGAGCCCTGAGGCACCCCACAGGACAGAGAGGTAGGATCAGAAGAAAATACCCCCGACACCACCCTCTGAGTTCTACCTGTAAGGAAGGAGGTAAACCATCTGTGAACCAGACCTGACAGCCCACAGATGCATCTCAGGCACTCAAGCAACACCCCATGGTCGACAGTGTAAAATGCTGCTGACAAATCCAATAGGACCAAAATGGACCATTTTTTCTGTTCTCTCGCCATCAAAAGATCATTGAGCACCCGAACCAGCACAGTCTCGGTGCAATGCCTCTTTCGAAAACCTGATTGAAGAGGGTCTTAGATGTTCTGGATAGACAAATGGTTGTCTAGCTGGTCAGCCACCACTTTCTCAATTACCTTCCCCACAAAGGGAAGGTTCGAGATAGGTCTGTAGTTGGCTAGGGAGTCTGGGTCCAGAGAAGCCTTCTTCAACACTGGTGTCACCACCGCTTCCTTCAGGGAGCAGGGATATTCACTGGAGCCTAAGGAGCACCAGACTATCCTAGCTAGAACCTGGATGATAACCTCCCCACAGCCCATAATCAGGGCCGTGGTGCCGGGATCTAAACTACAGCATGTGGTGTGCATATCCTGGACAATCCTCATGACATCTCGATTTCTGGCCTTTTGAAGGAACTCCAGGAAAATGGAGGGCTTGCAACCGCAGGCTGGTCCACTGCAACTCCCATAGAGAGTGCTGCGCGGGTCTCGGCACTGATGTCATCCACCTTATCTGCAAAGAACCGAGCAAGCTCCTCACACCTCATTTGTGAAAAGGCTCAATGAACCTGTAGATAGGCTGGGTTGCATAGCCTTTCTACTGTTCGAAAGAGCTGGGCTGGTCAGTTCTGTGCAGCAGCAATTTCTCCAGACAGGAATACTGCCTTCTTATGAGTAATTGCTGACTGATAGAGTTGATAATGCTCTAGGAGTCTAAGATGGTCGTTATCTAAGCTGGATTTCTGCCAGCACCTCTCCAACCTGCTTCCTAATTGCCGCATCTCCCTCAAGTCCCCATCAAACCATGGGGACTGAGGGCGAAGGGAGAGAGGGCGCACATGGGTGGGAGCAATAGAATCCAGTGCAGTGGTAATGGCCTTATTATAGGCCAGAACCAAAACTTCAGGATTCAAGCTCATCACAGGAAATTCTGATAGATCAAGTACTGCAGTAAGGCCATCGGGAGTCACATCCCGTAAAGGGCGGTACTTGACCATCTCCACAGGGGTTGGCCTATGCAGAGGGGTGCAAAAATTGAATCTCACAGTGTGATGGTAAGACCATCTGACAGGTTCCACCCCCACATCAGATGCCTCCATTCCCAGGAGGAAGACCAGGTCAAGGGAATGGCCATGTTTATGAGTGGCAGAGGTAACCACCTGTGAGAGGCCCAATGAATACATAATTGGAGGAAGTGCTGTCCAAATTGTGAGAGTTCGTCGTCGATCCAGGCATTAAAGTCACCCAGTACCATCAACCTGGGAGACTCAAACACCAGGTCAACGATGAAGTCCGCCACTTCCTTGAGGAATAGCTTCTTGTCACCGGGTGGATGATAGACAAGCGCCATCCTATAGCCCCCACCTGCCACTACAACACATTCGAATGATCTGGTCTCCTCAACTGGAACACAAGTGAGATCCAATTCAGTCTTGAAACAGACCACAACCCCCTCACCCCTGTGATCCAATCTCAGGTGGTGTATCATCGAATACCCAGTTGGAACTGCTGTCTCAAGTATGGGGCCAGCATTGCCATCCAGCCAGGTTTCGGTGATGCAAGTCAGGTCTGCTGTACCCACCAAGTCTACTACAATGGCAGTCTTGTTCACAACGGACCTGGCATTGCATAACACCACCCAGGTTGGATAGAACTCCTGGGATGCCCCAACCACCTGCACAAGATTAATAGAGGTGGTGCCCTTGGGTATGGAGACCAGACAGGAAGGCCCATGTTCAGCACTCCATTTCACCCCAGGGCATCTTCTAGATTTAACCACTCTGATGTGAGCACCCCCCTCATCCATCCTACGTTGTTCATATCCTATTGATGTGTGAGTATAGTCTGTATTTGTCCATATCATGATTTTTTTAAAAATCTTTTTGTATAGCTATAGCCTGCAACCTTACTGTCACTTCTTCAGTAAATCTGTCTACATTATCAATTGCTTTGCCTGGTTGTGCTGTGAGGTGGTTGCATAAGGAAGGGCACCACCCATAATGGCAACTCCTTCCCAGCACAATCCCTCAGGGTGGTGGGAAGGTAGGGTGACCGAATGAGGGGTGGGCAAACTGGGTGACAGGATGTCGCTATGTGTACGCACACAGGGGGGGAGTGAGCATGGGCTGAGAGGGGGAAGATGGGCTGTAGAAGGTGGTGCTGTGGTGGATGGCCAAGCTGCATCGTGTCATCGGGGGTTGGCTAGTGGTTGGGGTGGATGAGGTGCCGGGTTCGGGTCTAGGCGTTGGTGTGATTTTAACTTGCCCTGCCCGGACCTTTTCTTTTTAATGCTTTCACCCCCCCCCAAAATGCACCCCCCTGGAGTTGAGAATCCTTAAGTAGGAGGGTGTGGGGGTGAAGCCCCCTGCGAGGGGAGGTGTGGGGGGATGCAGCCCCGCCACAGAAATAATTAAAAAACTGTCATGGCGCTATTGTCCTGTGTGCCTGGGTTGTCAGAGTGCCAAAAATGTTTTTGGCACTCTGACTGTGCGATAACAGTGATTGCCTTTAGGCATTCACCGTTATCACATAGACCCCTTTTCCAGACCAAAGGTCAGCAAGACCAGATTTTTTTAAGATGACAATTAGTTTAGAAAACCAATTTTCCAGGGTTCTACCACAGTGAAGCCTATTTATAAATTCCAGCCAAAACATTTTTGGTAGTCTATCATTTTCCATATTTATTATTTCTGCCCCAGAACTTAACAGGTCTTCTATATATTTTTGTTGTAAGCAGTAACATTCCTGAGTAAAGTGTCATAAAGGAAGACAGACATTATCTAGGTAGATTCAAAGTGTTCCTGATACATGAGTTTTGGATAGTCTCAATATTAAGTTTATTTGGGTACAGTCCCCAAATTTCACTACTGTACAGAGTTTGGCTTATTGTTTTGGCTTCAAATGTGGTTTTTAGAGCCTTACATGAATTATTGTCAAATTTGTTTGCAAAAGCTCTTACAGCACCTTTTGTTTTATAAGACTTATTCTTTGGTTTATTTATATGTACCTTCCAAGAAACATGTTTATTGAACATAACACCCAAATATTAATATTCCTTTACCACATCAAACTTTTTTCCATTAATTACCCAGGGTTTACTATTAATGGTTTTACTTCCCAGTATCATTATTTTTGATTTTTCCACTTTTAATTCCAGATCTAATTTTCCCAAAGTGCTCATAATATTGGTTAAACCTCTTCTTAACCCTAAGGGGGTTTGCGAAACCACAACTGCGTCATCTTCATAAAGCATTAAGTGATATTTTTCATTGTTTACTGCAGGGGAACATGTATCTATATCTATAATACGTTTAACTAATGTTTCCATATATAGATTGAAGAAAAACAGAGCAAGCAAACATCCCTGGTTAAACAGCTGGTGACACGTTCAGGAGAACTTTAACAAAACATGATATTTAGGCATTGTCCAGCTTGTATTTCCCATTAGTTCTGTATTCCTCCTCCCCATTATTTATTAGTGAGGTCATCTGCATGAAAACAGGATCTTTGTTCCTGAAGAGTTCATCTATTCCTGCTGCCTTCTCCCTATCTGAAGTCACAGAGCACTGCTTGTGACCTCACAGGTACTTCCATGGCAACAGATTGTGATGTCACAACATAGGATTATGACTTGAAGTATGTAGTAAGCTGTAGAGGCAGAAGAACTGAAAATTAACTCTAAGGGACAATGATCCTGTATTCATATACAGTATGCATTTCTTTAGTAAAAAAAAATCAGGGGAAGAGAAATATATAAAACATAAATGGAATGCAAGCAGAATTGTGCCTAATTATTATGTTTTTTAAAGTTTTCTTTGAAGTGTCAGTAGCTTTTTCACCCCCTAGTGACAGTTATTTCCTTAGACAGTGCATCATATCCTCTATATCTCACCTGTGCAGTAGTATTAGAATGTAACAGTTTTAACATATGTGTAGCTAACAACTGTGCATCTATGTCCAATCCTTGTAAAATTTCAAAAAGTTTTGATCAGTTTACACAATTGAATTTTGCTTTGATATGAACAAAACATAAATAATTAAATTCCCTCTTTTTTCCCATGGACATAACTGTCAATTCAATAATTCAATGTAAACATAGAAATCCAGTGTACTATGATGCTTTTTTAAATCCACATTGAAATTTGGAAATCAACATATCATCTACTCATACTATAAGCCTCTCTAAAATCAATCTTGTATAGATTCTTTGTATTACAGGGAACAGTGTTATGGGCCTATACCATTTTGGGTCCTGTTTTCAACCCTTTTTAAATAGAGGGACAATAACTCCCTTATTTCAATTATATGGTGGAATTAGACAATGGCTAATCAATGAAAATATGGGAGCCAACAGATTAGCCCAAAAGTCAGGTTTATGTAGAAATACTTCAGCAGGTATGCCATCCAAGCCTGCAGTTTTGTTTCTCTTTTTGTGCCAGAATGGCATTTCTAATGTCAGATGGAGAAAATGTAAACAAGTCATTATATTCATTTGTTAATGGATGTATCATCAATTTATCCATTTCTTTTTTATTTGAGGCATATGTAGTACTAAAGTGTGCAATCCATAACTCTTCATTAATCATCCCATACATATCATGTCTTATGTTTATTTCATCACATCCAAATGCTACAAGAGCCCAGAATGTCTGCATATCTTTGTTGCAAATGGACTCCTGTAGATGCTCCCACAGTAAATTATTATACTGTTCTATGTTTCTGTATTCTACCTTATGGTTTTTTAAGGCAAACAAAATTGGAGGGGTAGTAAGTCTTCTTAATTTCCTGACCTTCTTTATCTCTTTCCTTAGCATCCCGCATTCTTTGTTGAACCATGGCTTATTTGTACCTATGTCTTTTTTTTGGCTTACATTTTGTTTCTTTCAAAAGTTGGGTTTCTATTTTATTAATAAGCTCATCAAATTCCATTATTATATTGCCAATATCACCCATACAAAAGTTTTCTATTTTAGATAAAGATCTCTTATTAACTTATTATCAGTTATTTTGTCAATTGTTGTTTTAATGTACTCATTCCATTTTTTCCCATATTTAATACACATATTTTGGTTGGCATCTTTCTCTAGTTTTTTTTTTTTTTGTATCTCTTTGGGCTCTTTTGAAATTTATTTTAAGTTTACAACCAATGGGAAAATCGTCACTACCCATATTTTATAAATCTTAAGTTGCTTTATACTAGCATATTCTAGGCATTTGCAATGCCTCTTCTAATGTGGAAATGCAATTTCTTCTTCCCATTCTCCCTCTGTACACCCATTTAAGACACGAAGCCCACATTTTGCAAGAGATTATAAAAGCATTTTACCATTAGATTTTAATACTCTATCTTTTGAGTGTCTGGTATATTTATAGTATCATCAATGCACCATTTACTAGTTGGTTCTTCAATCTTACTCCCTCTATGAACTTTAACATCACCTGCTATAAAAAAAAATTATACCTAGGAATCTAGATTTATAGATTCAAAATCATTTCTAATCTTTCTTAAAATATCCTGAAAATCCTTTTGTATAGTTGCTGGGGTAATACATAAATATTAAAAAGTGCCAAAAGTTTACTACATCCAGCCAGCATTGCATACATACAAAAATCTTTATATAAACCTGTTTCAATACTTTTAAATCAAGGATTTTATCTATAAAAATGGAAAGGCCACATTTATATCTGCCAAATTTGCTACTTCTATATGCTGGTAAAATCTAGGCCCTATAACCGTCTATCAGTTGTTCCTCCATTCCCATCCAAGTTTCTTATAGGGGCAATACAGAGAAGTTTGTCATCCATTCTATACACTTTTTATCATCAAGTTTTGACCGTAGCCCAGCTATGTTACAATTTAAAAGTTTTATTGTATTCTCTTTCTTATTTATTAATTTCAGTCAATTATTTTCATCAGAGATATTTATAGTGCTGGTTGAACTAGTACTGTTGATCACTGGATACTCTCAAGAGGTCCGAGTGTCAAAGTCAGAGAGTCCCTCCAATTCTAGAATCTCACTGTTATTTATTTTGACCAACAATTGCTTTCTTCCTCTTCTATGTATTTGTTCTAATTCTTCTCCCTCCAGACTGTGTTCAGTTTCTACAGGTTTCAGATGCACTGTAATACGTGGCTGTTTAACAGCAGGAGTACTGTTTTGTTTCCCTTAGTTACAACCTTTGCATCTTTTTCTTCAAGGTTTTTATTTGAATCATTTTCTATCCCTTCTCTTATTGTTATATCTAGAGTTATTCCAATATCCAAAAATCTATTTTTGTCAGATAATATGCATTTTATTTTATCTGTGTTTTTTAATATGATGCAGATCCAGCCTTTAAATGGTTTTGCCTTATACTTATAGGCTGATTTAATATCATGTCATCCAATGTTATTACCCATTACACCTCTTATCAGGTTGTATGCTGCCAATTTTAATATAAAAAATGTTTTCTTTTTGGTTTTTTGTTATTCCTTTTACATAAACGAATGGCAACATAACTCCTTCATATCAGCTGTATCTTGTTTTTATTAGTTTTACAACTATATGTTTTTTTTTTGCATATTATTAGACATTCTCCACTTTGTGTAAATCTTTAATCATAGCCCTTTCTGTTCACGGTATCAGGATTTAAAAATTAAATCTGATAAAGTGCTTATCTACAAAGAAATCTTATAGACCTATTCAATATATAACTAGGAGATAGATAATAAAGAAAAAAATAAACAACAGAGCAACAGACAAAAACCTCAATGGGTAATTAACAGTCACATTCCAGTATTTTCTGCTCCTTTTTAAAGTACCTATCCACCAAGGAAGTCTTCTGATAGTGTAATCCTACCGGAAAAAAGAAAAACATCTATGCTCTTATGAAATCTAAGTTCTTGTACTTACAGTCTCTTATGTTGAATAGTTGCAGTAGTTCTAATAACTCTACAGTTCTGTGTGTATGTACATTTGGCGTGTGCTCACAAGCCCTTTCTAAGAGAGAATGTGGGATTTAAATAGGTGCGTAATTAGCAGGGTATATAAATTGTAAAGAAATTCCTGTTGGAATTAGTCGATCTGCACACCAAAATAAAGGGAGGTAGACCAAATATTCTTTACTCTAACCTTTTTTATTCCAAAGCTTAATGTAGCAGTTTAAAGCATACACCACTTATTGTAGACAAGTTTCAGGGAACATCCTATTCTGTGGTGCTTTGTGCCTAGGCAAAGTCAAATAAGAAAGGGTACAATGATACCATTTTGGTCAGTGTTTGTGGGTCCCTTATTTGTTGTAACTTTGAGGATCAATCGCCTAATCCTTTTTTGTGGTAGAAAGCCACCTCCTAAAGGATAAAGACACCTTTACTGTTGTGTCTGTCTTCTGTGGACTTTGATTCAGTTTTCAATCACTTTTAAGCAACACTACTTCACACGCAAGCTAATAGGCATACCCGGTACTTTTAAGTGAAAAAACGCCAGTAGCGATAGACTAATTCGATGCCGCTTGATTTTCTGCTGCTTAGTTGCTATTCATTTCAAACAGCCTGCCTGTGTTCATACATTATGTGCTTACATTTCAGAGCACACTAGCCCCATCATTAGAGCTCTGATGATGGAGAGTTCCAGGTTTGTTTATTAGACTGTGCACAAAGTGTTTGATTTTACCTAGGCACAAAGCACCACAGAATAGGACGTTCCCTGAAACATGTCTAAAATAAGTGGTGTATGCTTTAAACTGCCACATTAAGCTTTGGAATAAAAGAAGGTTAGTGTAAAGAATATTTGGTATACTTCCCTTTATTTTAGTGTGCAGATGGATTAATTCCAACAGGAACTTCTTTACAACTCAACAGTTCTGTTCGAGTCTGGCAATATGCCTTCTTTTGACCACCTCTCCAACTTTTCTCCTTTTCACTATCTTTCATGGCCCCACTGCCCGACTCTCCTCCTGTCCCTAAGAGCACAGGCCTTTGGCTCCTATAATGCTCACTTCTCCTTACTGGAACATGAGTGAAACCCAGTATGTTGTATATATACATTAGCGAAAGATAAAGAGGGCTCAGATAAAAGTATTAACCAGATTAATTACCAAACTAATTCTTATAATGTCTATATTAGAATTTAAACATCACCAGCAAAGATCATCTTAGGTCCATAATTAAGCACTGATTAGAATATCTCAGCAGTTTATAACAATATTATAACAATATAAACATTTAGATTTAAATTTGAGTAGTACTTTTAAGTGGACATACAGATAATAATTAATTCCATTCTCTATTCCAAGTGCACAAATAAAGTTACCTGTCTGTTTTGTCAAGGATAAAAAAAATCCACGCTTTTTGAACAATCTCCTCTGGAGCAGCCTCCAAGTAAAAAAAAAAAAAAGAGAAATGGCAAAACATAAAATTTCTGAGTTTAAGTCACAGTTTTTATATGTTCAACTGATAAGATATACAGCTAGTTCCAGTAAAAGGCTCCAGGTAAAGAAAAAAACTTCCATCCTGTTTGAGTGGTGAATTGTTATCCTGCAAATAATACAACAATTATTACAGCCCCCACTCAAAATAAGGAAGCAGAAAAATCACTACAAAGCACTAAAAAAACTAGCAAAAGCAGCAAAGGTTCACATATTTTATCAAACATGTAGCTGCAGATTTGAAGCATGTAGCACAGTCATTGCAACTATGGTGTCTGGACTTCTAAAGATGCCAGAGTCAGTGCATGTACTTTATGTGTACAACCTACCCCACATGACTTGTAAACATGTGGATTTTAAATCTTAAAAACGTTAAAACTTTGAAAATCAGATATATCTTCTAAACCTTTAAACCTTAAAGTAATTCATATAAAATTCAAACATACATCGGCTTTGCCTGCAAACACTTCCCTGAAGAAACAGTAGATATATTTCTTTGATCACACAGAACTAGGGATGGAATGAATACCATTTTTTACTATTTAGTCAAATACTGAATAGAACAAAATGGTATTCCCTGAATAACTAAAAAAATAGTGAATATAGCAACAATAATAACAATCAACCACACCAAGACCAAAATAAATTATTAAATGTTTATTTTTTAATTTTTTCTTATCTTTTTCCTTTTTCATTTTATTTCATTTATTTTTAGTTTTCATTTAGTTCATCTGGGTTTCAAAACCAAAAAGAGGTAGTACTGTGCATTCTAAAAAGCCATATTATATGTAGCCATACCATTATGGACAATAAAGCATAAATAAATAGCAATACTGTACTGTGCAAAATAGGCATTTTCAGAGTGGTAACAGAACACATTAACAGCTTACAGAACTTAAAGTGCAAATGACAGTGACACAGTAGCACTAGAAAAACATTATCTGCACATTAAATAGTAATGTGCAAAGTGACATTTTCACTGTAGCAGCAGAACACTTTAGCAGCTAACAGGCCTTAATGTGAAAATGCAAATGGCAGTTTCATAGCAGCACAAGAAAAACATTAATCACAGTACTGGGCAAAGACACATTTTCCAAATCAGCAGCATGTTGGAACAGAATACCTTTTGCTGGTTGGGGGGGGTTAGTGCATGGCAGTAACAGTCCACTAGCAGTAAATATACCATAAAGCAGTATAAAAAATCCATGCAGGTGTGGTGGATAACAGATTCACACTGCTGCAATTACTCTGTGGCACAATAAAAGGTGTCTGATTTAATGGCACACATTAGTAGGGGTATCACAAGTCAGAAGAAGGAGGTAATAATCCCTCTTGACAATACACTGGTTAGACCCCATCTGGAGTACTGCATGAAGTACTGGAGGCCACACCTTCACAAGGACATTAACTAAATTGAGGCAGTCCAGAGAAGGGCAACCAAAATGGTGCAGGGACTGCATCAGAAAACACATGAGGACAGATTAATGGAGCTCAATATGTATACCCTAGAGCAAAGAAGGGAGAGAGGTGATATGATCAAAACATTCAAATACCTTAGGGGCATTAACAACGTGAAAGAGTCTAACATGTTTCAGTATAAGAAAAACAGCAGGACAAGAGGACACAGCATGAGATTAGAGGGATGCCAATTAAGGGGTAATGTGAAGAAGTTCTCTTTCACAGAAAGGGTGGTGGATGCATGGAATGGCCTACTTCAGGAAGTAGTGGATATGAATACAGTGCAGGGCTTCAAACAGGCATGGGATAGGCATAAGGGAGCAATACAGATCAGTATGAATAAAAGGCAATTAACAGAGCAAAGGCTGATGGCACATTCGTAAGGTAGAAAAAGAAATGGGCAGACTGGATGGGCCTTGCAGTCCTTATCTGCCATCAACTTCTATGTTTCTATATAATACTGACACCCTATCATTGGTAAATTACATTTCACAAAAATAAATCTCTCAGCATTCTCTGGTAGAAACCTACATCTGTGATCAGCATATATGTCCCCTGCTGTACTAAAGAGTCTTTCTGATGGTACACTGCTTGGTGGTGGTGAATGTAAAATGTTGGCTGTAGCTGCTAGATTTGGCAAACGGACACAGTTTCACTTCCACCACTCCACTGGTAAAGATGCAGTGAATTTAAATTCTGCTGGCGAAGTGCCCGTGAGTGGGCACTTCACATTGTCACTCTGCTACACAAAGTGGCCAATGCAAAAGGCTCACTCACTTCGCCTTGTGATTATTGCTTTGTATTGTCATTCCACCTTAATGTGAAGTAAGGCAAAGTGACAACAATATTGGCAGCCCTTCACACACACACAGAGTCACCAGAATTAATGTGCATCCCCACAATGCTCATGTCTTGTGTCCAGAAAACTCCCCAGTGTTGATGCACAAGAAATGCAGTCTCCCAGAATTAATGGCCCACTCAGATGTCATGCGCGCAGTGGTCACACACAGTCACTAGAATTAATGTGCCTCCCCAAAATGCTACTGTCTTGTGTCCAGAAAATTCCCCAGTGCTGACAAAGTGAAATGAGAGCGTAACAAGAAATGCAAAGTCTCCCAGAATAAATGGCGCACTCAGTCATGTGCACAGTGGTCACACACTGTCACCAGAATTAATTTGCATTCCCAAAATGCTACTGTTGTGTCCATAAACTTCTCCAGTGCTGATGAAGTGAAATGAGAGGGTAACATAAAATGCAAAGTCTTCCAGAATTAATGATGCATGCCACCATGCAAGCAGTGGTCACACACAGTCACCAGAATTAATGTGCATCCCCAAAATGCTACTGTCTTGTGTCCAGAAAATTCCCCAGTGCTGTTGAAGTGAAATGGAGCATAACAAGAAATGTGAAGTCTCCCAGAATTAATGGTGCACTCTGTCATGTACACAGTGGTCACACACAGTCACCAGAATGAATTTGCACCCCCAAAATGCTACTGTCTTGTGTCCTTAAAATTACCCAGTGTTGATGAAGTGAAATGAGACAGTAACAAAAAATGCAAAGTCTCCCAAAATTAATGATGCATTCCGTCATGTGTTCAGTGGTCACATACAGTCACCAGAATTAATGTGCATCCCAAAAATGCTACTTTCTTATGTCCAGAAGATTCACAAGTGCTGACAAAGTGAAATGAGAGTGTAACAAGAAATGCAAAGTCTCCCAGAATTAATGGTGTACTACAAATGCGCAGACAGATTAAGATTGTGCTGCGCACTCAAGAGATGCAGATGCCAAGGCACAACACCTAATCAGTGCTCACAAGTCACAAATACAAATCTGGAAAAGAATACCTTTTGCTAGTTGGGGGTAGTGCACGGCTGTACTAGCCCACTACCAGTAAAGATACCATAAAGCAGTATAAAAAATTCATGCAGGTGCAGTGGATAGTAGGTTCACACTGCTGCAATTACTCTGTGGCACAATAAAAGGTGTCTGATTTAATGGCACACATCGCACACACACATGAAAAGTAATGTGTAGCAAACTGAAAACCTTTAGTATTATAACCAAATGTTTTAAACAAACTGAAATTATACACTGCTGCACCACATCAATCAGCAAAAAAAGTCAAGAATTACTGAAAATATTACTGTGTGTACATTAATACAGTTATACAAGAAAAATATTACCAAAACAGAAAGACTTTCTTTTTCTCCAGTTAATCTACCTACACCACAGATACGCTCCTCCCCAAAGCACACTTCACAGTACACAGACTGACTGTTCGAAATTAACATTCAAAATCCACACACAAATAATAAACACTCAGTAATATGAGCACAGGAGGGTTTCCTGCAATCGATGTACTAAATTTTGAGAAACAAAAATAGCTCAAAAAGGCTTTTTTAACAGCTTTTAGAGGATTTGAATGTCAGAGCTCTGAGAGGAAACTGTCTCCATCTTCCACTACACACACACTACACAGAACTGAGGCTTTGCAGAACAATCTAGAGCCCATGTGACCTGGAATCCCATGAAACACTGCAAAATTCACCTTTGGAGCACAAAAACAAGGCAAAATGAGGCAAAGTACTTTCATTTCAATGTACTTTGCCTTAAAACTTGTGGAGAAGTGGTTTGGGGAAGGTGGAATAATGTGATGTCATTGTTTTCTATGGACTTTGCATTCCCCATTATAATGCAAACTACTCCGCCTCGCATTATGAAATACTTAGTGGATTCCGTGTTACTCCTCGAATCACTTCACGGAGCAAATTTCGTCCACTTCTCCCACCTCTATCCACAGGTTCATTTTCTAATGGAATGCAAGTATAAGGACAGGTCAGTATCCACTGCTGTTGATGCTACTGTGGATTGTGATTCCTCAACAAATTTGTCCTAACAACTCCATAAAGTTCCTGTGTCCATTTTTTTTAATGGTGACTCAAAGATGTCTGTTTTTGTTTCCTCCACCTTACAATCATTTATAGCATTGTTTAGTGTATTTTTGCCTAACATTTTAATGGAATTCAGTATTTGCTAATATTTTATTAGAATGTATTTGTGATAATTGTATTTGTGTGTTGCAACACTGTTTTATGTCTGAACTCAATTGTAAACAGGAATAAATTTCTCAATTTTGCTATCCAATTTATTTATTTTCTTTATTTATTGAAATGTTTCACCAGGAAGGCACATTGAATAACAAGTTGCTCATCTCCCAGTGCGACCGGGAGGACAATTGGATGATGAATTAAATGTACAGTTTAACATTTAACATATCTGAGAAATTAAACATTCAGTTACATTTGTAACAAGGCATACAGTTAAAAATATCATAAATAATCATACAGTCACATTTGTAACATAACATACAATTAAATATATCATACCTGTGGAATATGCATTAAATTACAAGTGGCATATCCGAGGAACATAGTACATAGTAGTGAAGGGAGAGGAGAGCGTGTTGAGAAGCAGGCTCAGGAGGATGGAAGGTTTAATAGGTGATGTGAGTCATGGGGCCCAATTCTCAAAGGCTCCAGCATGTCACAAAGTGCTTGCACCACAGGGAATGGCGCAAGGTGCACCATGCACCAAACGAGGGGTGATTAACAAAGGCAGCCTTCATCAAATGCAGGCTGCCTGCCCCAAATCGGGATTGCACCATCACTGCACCCAGCACTGAGCTGCGACATGGTGGAAGGGGCCCTGCAGCAGACACAAGCTGCCACAATCCGAAAATGGTATACACATACCACACCCTTCTGACAGATTTCTAAGTATCCTTAGACCAGCCAGGGCTGGTCTAAGGGGACTTAGAAATAGTTCCCCTGGGAGAGCTGTCCTGTCAGTGGTGCCTCATGTCTCACCACACAGACCCCGTTGTGCTTTACATATGCCATATTGCTACTGGACCCCCCCTTCCATGTTGTGCCCCCACAGGTCACACAGGGCAGGATCACCTGCCCGATCCCCACTGCCCCTGATGTGCCCTGGACCATGTATAGACATGGGGCCACCACCCAGACCCCGGATTCCCCACCGGTACAAGACACATGCCACCATCCCTCCTGCCGGTGCCCTGTGCTCTCCAACCAGAGACGTAGCACCCCTCCACATTCCCAGACTGTGCAGGGGACCAGTACAGTCCTCCACACACCTCTGTGGCCAGTCCCCCACTGTACTGTCCATGCAACGGACTGTACATGGGGCTTGCGGTGAACCTTTCAGTGTACCTTGTCTTTGCCACATGGGTGGGGTTGCCTCAAGCATAGAGACAGGCGCCAGGACCCCTCCTGTACCAGAGTCTGGTGCAGGGTCCCTGGTGCATGGGACTTCAGCATAAGCTGCGGTTTGCTGTAGCTTGCACCCAACGCAGCCCCCCTTTGAGAATTGGGCCCATGGAGAGGAGAAAAGGCATAAGAGGACAGTTAAGGAGAGTTAAAACAGGAGCAGTTAGATGAAAGAAAGTTATGTAAATGAGCGATTCTGATTCTGGTTTTGTGCAGCATGCTTTGTGTTGAAGCTTTGGTGTTGTGACAGTTGGCATCTGAACTGAAAGGGTGCAGTTTAAAATGTAGATCCTTCACACAAGAAATGCATACCATTGCTCTATCTCTACATGGCTGAATCAGATCAGCTACAGAGTGTTGGCTCAACAAGGCATCATGGAGACATGGCTGCAGTGTGTGAACAAAACACCTGAGACTGTATACACAACATTCAGAAAAAACTTTTTTCATGTTTGCAGCATTATCCCTAAGCACTACATGGCAGGTTTCTTTTTTTATGCCCAAGTTCTCAAACACTTTCATCATCACAGTAGAGCTAATAAAGCTGAAGTTTGTTTGGGCACACTGTCATACATATCAGGAATGATAGTTTGAGATAGGTACTTGCGTGATGGCAGTTTATATCATGGCTCCAAAACTTTAACCAGGTTGATGAATCTGGTGTCCTCCATGACAGAGAAGGGCTGCATATGCAGGGCGAGCATTTCTGAAACTGAGTAATGTATTCTTGTAGCCTCGGGTTTCATTGATCCAAAGTTGTTTTCTAGCAGTACAGTTCTCTAGTGTGGGCTGCTTTGTTTTACCACCGCTAATACACTGCACTTTACTATGGTGTCCAGCACTGAGACACTCTCTTGTTTTTTATACAGTTCGGCATGCTTCACCCGCATGTGGTTCATCATCGCAGTGATGATGAAACCTGATGTTTGGTTGCCTCGAGAAATATTAGTTTTGCAGATGAGACACTCAGCTTTTGCAGTGTTGTCTTCACTGGCAATAAACAGTTCACAAACTAGATTTCCCTATATTTCACTCATTTGTTTTGTATCTGAGGCTCAGAGTTCAGAACACTACAGGACAAGTAACAGGACATCATTCCGTGAGACACCACAATGTAGCCTTCTATGGGGCAAACAGACCAATCAGCGTTGACGCTGACACACAAAGCAAGGTTTGCGATTTTTAAAGTTACAATAACCACAACAGCATAAATACTATTCGGTAGTCATATTTAAAAAACAGATGTTATTCGACAAAATACGAATACAGCGGGGGGGAGGGATCACTATTCATATACGAACTGAATATGAGTCAAATATTCATCCCATCCCTACACTGAACAGGTAGCTTTCAGGTTTTTAATATAAAGTTTACATCTTTTTGTCCTTTCTATCTAAAAGGGACAAAATAGCTCAGTATCTCTTGGCTTCAACTTCAGTTTTCACCACTCATGTTCCGATGTAGATCACAGCTCCCAGTCTTAAACCTTTCCATAGGGCTCCTCTGTCTTGCCAGTTCTGCCAGCCCCACTAGTAGTGGCTTTCCTCCTATGTGGAAACAGAGGAACAGCAGGAGCAAGCCATGCCATGGAGGACTGCAACTTAAGATGTACTGGTAAGGCCACATATAAGGCAATGTTGGCTTACCTTTTTTTACCTAGGGAAAGCACTTAGTAGCACTGCTTCTGTCTGCTACTCCACAAAAGTCATAGGACAAGCATCTCTGACCTCCATCCATCCTGCTCTGTGGAGGGGCTCCCTGTTCTTCCACAAGTGAAAAGGGTTGCAGATCTAATATGATCATTTTACCAATGAGATGTGTGATATGCTGAGCTTCTGAATGGGATGACTGGTACTTAGTTCTGGCCTGGAACACTTTCACTGTTGGTACTGACCATGGATGGGGGGCATGTTCCATGCTTGCCAGATGATGTTTAAATAGCAGGGGACTGGTGCCTGGTGCCTGGTGGGAGTTCTGTGGGTACATGAAGGACACTTTGGTGTTGAGGGAGATGGAGTGGTAGCAGCAGTAGGTACAGCCGCATTATTCTTTCAAAGGCAGAATGTTCTGTGGCATTGCCACTTCCACCAGCACCACTACCTGCACAATCAACACAATATGGGGCTGATAGAACCTCAGGAACAGACCCTGGCACTTTAAAAACCTGAGGATGTTTTACCTTTTAGTGGTTCATTAAGGAGATGTTTGTTAAATTTTTCAAGGATTTCCACCTGCTGATTGTTGTACCACATGGTGTGCATAGGACGTTTCAGTTATCTTGTTACAGTAATGTGAACTGCAACCATACCATGCTCTTACTACTCATGCAGATAGTGTCACCAATAACACAACCACCACTTCTTTGGTCTCTCCCAGCCTTTCATGTTTGTACTGCTATCTGCTGACTTTCCCCTGGCACCACTGGTGCCCCTGCTCCTGCTGTACTTGGCTGTTCAGGCTAGCATGGATCCTGCTGAACAAAGTGCTATAGGCTAGCTCACCGAGCCATATTCTTCTTCTGCCACTGCAACCTTGAGAGGTTGAGTTTTTTTCAACCCTCTGACTTTCTCACTTTAAGGCTCTCAAGGTACCCCCCATACTCTGCCTCATCATCAGCGCTGCTTGGGTTAGCCGCCTCAGATAATGTATCTGTGTATGAAGCTCTTGGTGGAAAGTATTAAGACCTGGATGCCATTGCCTTCTCCTCATCTGCACTGACAAGTTCTACAGCTCTGGAGAAAAGCGGAGAAGCAAGAGGTGTCACAGTAGGGATGGACACAGTACTGGAAATAGTTGTGCAACTGGCCATGACAACAGTGGTAGAACTGGCCAGGGTCACTGTAGCAGAAGTGATCATCACCATCGTTACAGTGGCAGGTGTGGTCTGAGTCATAGTGGTAGGAGTGGTCTGAGTCACATTGGCAGGAGTGGCTGCTAGGGCCACTGTTGCAGCAGAAGAAGGGATGCTGATAGTCAAAGTGAATGGGTGGTGAATCAGAGCCATGGTGGTTATTAAGGAGGATATCCTCATCCTGGTGTTATTATTGGCCCTGGCAAGGGATAAAGAGGGCACATTCACATTGGTGGTTTCAGTGACAGTTAATGGCATTGTCCTCCTAGTAGCACTACCAGTACTACGAATGGTACTTTTACTTTTTTCCCTGGATTTTCCCTGGTTTCAGCCAATGCCATACTAGTGCTGGTGGGGACTGCAGCCATTGATGGGATAAAACCTCATTTTGTATGGTGAATGTGTCACAAGTGTTGGTCTGCAGTATGCTCACCCTCTCCTGCTGCTTGTTGCTCTATACCTGCTGTTGCTTTGCTGGGGCTACAATTTCTGGTACTATGTTCTCTGTCAGCCGCAGTCATATTCATCACAAGAAAATGTATTACATTTAAATTATATTATTACGAAATATAGTGACTCAAGCCACTAAAGCAATGCTAAGCTGACAAGTGTCACTCATTAATAGTCAAGTCTGACTAGATTCTCAGGAAAAAATACATATTTGTTTAATTTCTTCTTGTGCACACTGGCACAAACTTAGAAAAAGCATTTGTCAATGGTGCATGCTCACCACTTGCATTGCTGTTATACAGGGTCTTGCTTGTACACAGTGATGAAAGTGAACAGGAAAGCACAGCAACTCGGTTCCTGTACCTTTTTTGCAACAGGAATGGAGTTCTTGTACTTCTTCCCACTGACGCTAGAACTGGAATTCTTAAACTAGCAACATAATGACAGTTTCTGGGCCTGTGATCTGAAATCAGGGTTTCCATAACAACATTTGACTTGTACAACCATTCTATTTTCCTAGAAATACCTCATTATCTCTAACTGAATCTACTCGTGTCTAAACAGATAGATGTGCCTTGACACCGCTATACTTCAGATTGAGGATCTTCATTCTATATTTCATATTTGCCAGTGTCTGAGTTCCTCTACTTCTTGTTCACCACTTGCACCACTGCGTGTACACATGTTTACTATATATTTACCTGGGATAGCCCAGATGAGATGTAATATCTTATTTTCAGTGGGGTCCTGCTTTTACACAGTTTTAGACTGTATTCACCTATAACAGGCCAGCTGAGAGGCAATATCTAATTGTAAGTGGGCACAAACATTTTGACCCCACATTTGCAACAGTCTTTTTATGACCTGATGTTATGATCGTGACAGGTGTTTTTTTTTTTAAATCCAATTCAAAAGGTAGTTTTGCAGTGGAACTGTGAAAACAAGTTTCGTCGGAGATTTGAAAAATGACACCTGTCATGTTCTGGAGTTGTGGCAACACAAGGGATAAGTTGAACATTAGAGGCCAAAATCTGAAAAAAAATAAAGTTATGAGTAAATGTTGGAACAATTCAATGTTTCTTCATAACAGTTGTTTTTTTCACATTTTGACCCCAAATTTTCAACATAGTATTTTCATGACTTTTCCTTCTGAACATGACAGGTGTCTTTTATAAAACAGTGACTGAAACATTTCATGCCACATGTGTGGAAACACATTTTGTCCAGGTTTTGAAAAATGATAGCTGCCACGTTCATGAGGTGGTGTGAACAAATGGCTATGTTAAAAATTTGGGGTCAAAATACTGAAAATGACCGTTACGAGCGTGAACTAACCATTTTCAATGTACACTCATAACTTTGTTGTTTTTTAATATGTTTACCCCAAATTCTCAACATAGCTTTCTTATGACCCTATCTCATGAACACGACTAGAAAGAAATTTCAATTCCTGCCTAAAAGGTGATTTCAAGCAACAAGTGCAAAAACATGTTTTGGCCAGAATTTGAAAAATGACAGCTGTCGTGTTCGTGAGGTGGTGTGAAAAAAATGGCTTTGCTGAAAATTTGGGATCAAAATATGGAACACTGCTGAAGCTACAAGAGTGCATTGAAAAATTCCAATATATGCTAATAACTTTTTTTTTATATATTTTTACTTCAGATGTTCAAAATAGCTTTCTTATGACCCACCTCATGAACAAGGATGGAGAAAATCTTCAAATTCTGCCTGAAAGGTGATTTTACACAGGACCACAAAATTACCTTTCGGGATAGATTTGCATAAATTCACTGACCTTGCTCATGAGGTGGGGTCCCAAAAAAGCATGTTGAAAATTTGGGAAAAAATATTAAAAAATGACCAAGTTATGAGGACAAGTTCAAAATCTGTTGAAAAACATTGAACTGCATAACTTATTTTCACAGTTTCAGGTCCAGCATTGAAGCATGAAGGTGTGTCATAGATACCAAGAAGATGACAGTGTTGGATCCCAGTAAGTAAGTAAAAGCTGTGTGGTGGTGGGTGCTGAGTGGGATGGTCAGGTGGGGGATGGTAATTGTGGTAGTGTGCTGGCAGCACAGCAGACATCAATGGTCTCTTTTCTTTTTATAGGGTGTATGAAAATTAAAATGAAAGACTACAAAGGATGTTTTTTTTTATTTCTAGTCCTGACAGTGGAGATTAGGCACCCCAGTGTCAGTGTTATGTTTGGTGGCATTGGGAGAGCTCCCCAGTGTCACACAGTGAAGACGGGTGGGGTCGGAGTTCTAGCCAGCAATGGGATTGGACACCCAGGTATCAGAAAATTTAAAGTAACGGTGGTGGGGAGGTGGGTGATGTGTGGGAGGGGAGAATGAGGGAAGGCAATGGTGCTGGTGTGTCAGCGGTAGCAACAGACATAGATGGACTCTTTTCTTTTTTACTGGGTGTATAAAAAGACTATGAAGGATGTTTTTCTTTATTTCAAGTATCAACACTAGAGATTGAGCACCCCAGTGTTGGTGTTATATTTGGCAGCATTGGGGTTGGGCTCCCTGGTATTGCAGAGTAAAAATGGATGGGGTGTAGGGTACTATCTGACACATGAGATTGGGCACCCCAGAGTAGGACAATTAAGATGGGGAGAAGCAAAGGGTGGTGAGAGGGATACTTGAAAGAGGGTGGGATGCATAGTTTTTATTTTGGGGGGCCACAGCAGAATGATCATGATGCTGATCATCTGTTTGCTGGATGACCTTATTAAGATCAAAGGAATCTGACACTCTTTGGTTTGGCTGACTCTTTTCTTCAAACTAGAAAAAGTCTTTTGCCCAGCAATACCAGAACAGTGACATGATCGCCTGGATGATGATTGGTCTGACATTGTTGAGCCCCTAGCTGACTGCTCTGCATTTGACCCACAGTAACACACCTCTCAGAGCCCACTATCATACCAATATGGTTGCCCTTGTGCATGCACAAGGGCATACATAAAAATATCTTGAGTGCACAGCCATGTACACACACAGAAGCAGCTAACTGAAGTGGTGGAAGTCAGATGATTAGACTCGCCCTACCAGTTACCGTGAACTTGCACTTGCTTTAATGGACATGGAGGGACCCAAGCCTGGTTTCATCACAGGAGATATGTGATATTTAAATTATATTTATTACGAAATCAAGTCACTCAAGTAACTACAGCAATGCTGAGCTGACAATTCTCACTCACTATATGAAGTCTGACTAAGTTCTCAGAAAAAAATACATTTTTTTCATTTCTTCTTGGGCACACAGCTATAAATTTAGAAAAATCTCTTGAATGCACAGCCAAGCATACACACAGAATGAAAAGCAGCTAACTGAAGTGATGGGAGTCAGCCAACTAGTCCCACTGTACCAGCAGCAGCTACAGTGCACTAACACTTGCTTAAGTGGACATGGAGGGACCCAAGCCTGGGTTCTTCACATAAATATTTCTGGTATTAAATTTAATTATATTTATTATTAAATCAAGACTGTCAAGTCACTGCAGCAATGCTGAGCTGACAAGTCTCACTCACTATAGACAAGCCTGACTAAATTGTTAGGAACACAGAATTAAATGTTTTTCTTGGGGACAAAGCCAAGCCACAAACAGCAATCATGAGTGAAAAATGTTCCCTAACAGCTATCTGCACTTCAGTTAGATTACCTGCATTGTTCTTTGTTTCAGACAACAACTAAGCTAGACAAACCTTAAATTTCTAATCAAAATAATCCCCTACAAAACGGTCCTTACTCCCTTAAGCTGTTGATGTTTAAAATACACTGCAGATTTAAATCTTGTTTGGTTTTGTGCACACATACACACACACACACACACACCCTGTGAGAGAGAGAGAGAGAGTGCGTGTGTGTGTGTGTGTGCAAGTATGTCATGCATGCTGTTGGGGCCTACCTGATTGTCACTTTCAGCAGACACTGAATAACCCTTCTATTTTCCATTTCATAAAAGCCTAATAGTCACCCTGCAATGCACAAAATTGACTCTGTCTAGCTTGGGACTTAGAGAGGGAACAAAAATATCAAGATTTCTGATTTTTGCCTAATTTTAATAAGTGGATGGAAGTAGATTATTTCTCTGAAGCAGCTCAGGTTGTCTGTGTCTCCTGCCTGAAGCTTCTGCGAGTGCTGAGTCATATGACCTGCCTTCAGGAAGCCTTCAAACTGGCCTCTGATTGGACAGGAAGTCTCACAAGATCTTGAACTCCCACTGAATAGCAAAGAGCTGAATAGCTCCAAATAGTATTGATTATTCATTTTTTTTGCTGAGTAATGAATAATCTATTATTGGTGGATTTGGGAAATACTATTCATTACTATCACATCCTACAAGAGATGTTAATCCAGAAGACCACATATCTATCACTAATGTTCTGGAAAATAATGTGTCTAAAAAAAGTAAATGGAATAAAGTACTGCCACTGACAGAAAGCAAGATGAAAAGATAGGTGTTAGTAAGGAAAGGGAGGAATAGAAGGGCAGAAAAAAAATTATCAAACAATTGAGACAAGTACTTTATTCAGTAACCAAAGAACAAACTCCGCAGAAATAACTACTCCACCATAGACTATTTCCTCACAGACATAAACTTTATTAAAGCATAGGTATCTAATTTTTCTAGTGGCCGGCGGCTGGTGAATTAAGTGCTGGTCATCTGTCATTGGGCCTTGTGGATGCCCCTCTGTACCTCTCCCTTCATCTTTCTTCTTCCTATCCACCCTCCCACTGAGCCACTCATGTATATATGGTGTAGTGCTGTACATTGTGTATTATTTTTTGTTTTTCTTGAGCTTCTTGCATATATTGCTATCTGAATGTTTATTTACCATGTATTACTGTATAGACCTTGCCTATTATTATATTAAGTTTGTTATTCTCTGTTTCATTTGTAATCCTTGGCTGTACATCTACAGTACCTTTTATATTGTATTATATTGTTCTACTGTTAATGTGCATCTGTCCAGGTCCACCTTGCAAATGAGCTAACTCAATGGTGTTTCACCTGGTAAAATAAAGATTGATTGATTGATTGATTATGCCAGCACTAGAATGAAAACCACAGCTAATGGTATTAATGCATCCAAGGCTACTCTAAGTAAAAGAACTAAAGAAACGGAGAAAGGAGTAGCTACTTGTAAAGATAATGCAGTAGTTTGTGAGAGGCAGCTCTTACAGCAGGAAATTTCCATTCAAGAGCTGGCAAGGGTAGACATGGGAGCAGCATTTTAAAGAATGTCACCATAGTCAAAGATGAAGGAATCATGTTTGATACAGGCTCTCACTAGCAGTAAGTGTGATACTCCCTTTGCACTAGTAGAGTGCACCAAGTTTTGTGTGAAGCTTCTGGAGGATGGCCTCCACATGGACTGAGAATCTGAGGTGACAATCCAGCCAGACTCTGCAGTACTTAAATAAAGGGGCATTCTCAATCACAGCACCATCAAGGGTGAGGAAGTTGGGAAGCGGTGAGAGCCTAGTGAGCATCTGCCTAGTGCCAAAGGCAATATAGACCATTTTCTTGGTATTGCGGGACAGCTAATTAGCCTGAAACCATCACTGGATGTTAGTAATGTTCAGCTGGAGCCTGACCATAAGATCAGAGGCAGAGGAGCCAGAAGCAAACAGAACCATATGGTCTGCATATGTACGGATGGATGCAGAGGAGCAGGCTATGGAGAGATCATTTAGGAAAATGGAGATGGTTAAGGTAGCAAGGATGGACCCTTGGGGCACACCTGAGCAGATAGGGAGTGGGGGGATAGGGAGTCACCAAAACAGGTGGCTAGAGACTTGCCCATTATGCTTGGAGTGGAATAGCATCAGAGAGTTCTGCCACCTTAGGCATATCCAGGAGGAGGAGATGCAGAACAGTGTCAAAGGCTTCAGTCAGGTCAACAATCATGGCAGATGTGACCAAGCCCTAATCTAAGACAGATAAAATGAAGTCAGTGTGCCATGGGAGGGAGGCAGATGTGGAGTGGGACTTCTGGATGCAATACTGGAAGGGAATGAAGAATGAGCTTAAGTCAAGGAAGGGGAAGGGGGGGAGAGAACAAGGTGCTCCTGGAGCTTAGACAAGGTAAGGAGTAGGGAGATAGGTCAGTAATTACCAGAAGAGGTAGAATCAACCCCTTTGGAAAGGAGAATAATCATAACCTGCTTCCAAGTATCAGGAACAGAAGCAGGGGAGAAATAAAGATTCAGAAGGGAGCTGATAGGGAGAGCAATGGCATATGTGGAGAGATGCATGAGTTTGGAGTAAAGACCATCAGGGCTCACCCCTTTGTAATGGCTCAGAGTCAAGAAGGCCTTAAGGGATGCGGCAGGAGTGTTAGAAAGGGAGGGGTATGGGGAGCAGGGGGGAGGGGGAGGGAAAAGGAGGAAGAGAAAGGGAAGGAAGAGAGGAGAGGAGAGGAGGGAGTAGGCACAGGGCATGAACAAGGAGTTGATGGCAGAGGCAATAGCAGTAGGGTCAGAGATTGGAATGTCACTCACCTTGAGGACAGGAGGAAGGTCTGGGTGGGAGGGAAGAAGAGGGCATGGATAACCTTCCAGAACTTTGAGGGGTGGCTGAGGTTGCCATGGAAAGGGGATGAGAAATATTTGGGTATGGCAAGACTGGTAGCTCTGGTACATGCATTATGAATGGTCTGATATTTGACTAAGTTGACAGGAGAGTCAGTAGTCTTGTGAGTCTGAACAACCACAAAACAGCTGCACTCAAAAGGCTCAGGAAAGATAAATAAATGCACTTACTGCAGCTAACATTCAAGCCATCCTGTTTTATTTGAGTAGCCACAGCACCTCAGTGCTTCACGTCAAAAATGACATGCTTTATCAGGACTTCTGTGTCTGCCAGGCAAGGTCCTGTACACAGTGGCAGGGCAGCAACTCTCCTGAGGTCAATGGGAGGTGGGGGCCTCTGACTCTCTGACCTATATTACTGCAGAATTCCTTTGCCATACTGGTGGGATGTGGCAGCCAAGAGGAGGCACCCATTGCAGTGGGAAGAAAGGAAGTGGTGTCCTCAGAAGTGGAGGTCCCAGGAAGGCTGGCAGATGCTCCCATCCTAAGAGGAAGCAGCTGCTGATGGGGAACTCTATTGTCAGAAAGATAGGTTTGGGAGCAGGGGAGGGAAGAATAGGGAAGTGGCTGCCTGAGCGTTGCTTCAGCTAGGAGGGATGGAGAGCATATTCAGAGGCTCTCTAGGGCAACAGGAGCTGGGAGGGAGCTAGACATCATTATCCATCTGGAGACAAATGACCTTGCAAGGGATAAAGTAGGGGTAGTGCAGGGTAACTTCAGGGAATTGGGTAGGAGTGTCAAGCAGGTAGCATGCATGGTGGCTTTTTTTGAGGTGTTGACCTGAGCATGATAAGGGAGATTTAAGGTTACTGCACACCAGGACACACAAAAACAGGCCATTCCAGTTTCCTCACTGTGCTGTTGGCATCCACTTCACTAAATTTTACAAACAAAGCAAGCACCAATGTAAAGCGTGCATTGGTGCACATGGCTTTAAATATGAGAAAGCACCCAGATATAGATGGCAAATGTTGCTGGTGTTGGTGAATACCAGCATTCATTTTGTTGAACCTACTAATGAATTAAATCAAATAAAAAGGATACTGCACAAGTATCAGGGCGTGGTGCTGTTCTTCTGCATTACACTGGTGCTTAGCTTTGTTTGTGAAATGTACTCTGCACCAGGGCATGTAAGGACTATTTAAAGTCATGGTGCATGAGGATGAGGGCTTTGGCTACCTCAGGGATGGGTGTCAGCTTGGGAGAATATGGACCTCTACAAGGGAGATGGCCTGCATCATATCAGGAAGAGAACCACAGTCCTTGGTCTGAGGGTAAAATGCTACTAGCATGAACATTTAAACTAGCCTGGAGGGAGGGTGGAAGGCAGTAAAACTAAGACAGGCAGCAATTGCCCTCTGGATGAGGAAGCAGCGGGGCAAGGAGAAAACGTCATTAGTGCGTGGTGTAGAAAGGCAGTGAAGGGGACAACCTACAAGAAAATTGGGCAAAACTCAGGTAAGTGAGGATAGAGGATCTAGGGAGACAAGGAATGAGGAAGTTAAAAAAGGAACTGGACAGTCAGGGGGACCTTCAGGTGGAAACACAGGCAGAAATAGGAGGGGGAATTATGGCAGTAGGCAGGGGCAAAGTAGGTATGGAGAGCCATGTGCACCAATGCAAGAAATCTTGGCAACAAAATGACAGCCCTGGAAGCCATCATGGCATAGGCTGACCTGGAATAGAGTCATGCTGCACAGTGCATGATAACTGGGACATGGCCATACTGGGCTACTCTATGTTCAGGAGAGATATGGCAGGGAGGAGAGGGGGCAAGGGTTGTTTTATGTGTGAGGAAAGAATCAAGGCCATGGAGGAACAGGGGTACCATGAGGAAAAGGAAGGGTTAGAGGTGCTGTGGGTCACCCTGGAGATGGCATTGGGGACAGTATCCATACTGGGGTGGTATACAGAACTCCAGCGCAGGGAGAGGAGCTGGATAAGACACTGGGCGAAGCTATCATCAGAATGGTGAGTAAGGGAGAGGTACTGCTAATTGGTACTTTAATCTGCCGGGTGTGCAGTGGAATGTTCCAACTGCAGCTTCAGCAAGGAGTAAGGCCATTCTGACTCCCTACAAGGGGTGTTTCTCAGGCAGCTTGTCAAAGAATCCACTAGGGATGGGTCAGTGCTGGACCTGGTGCTTACAAACAGGGACAGCATTTCAGGCATCACAGTGGACAGCCCCTTGGGTACCAGTAATCACCATACAGTATGGTTTAACATTAGAACATGAACAGAGGCTAACCACATGAGGTCAAGGGTCCTGGACATAAGGAGAGCAGATTTTAAAGAAATGGGGGACTGTCTCAGAAACTGCCTCAAAGGCCGGGGGGGGTGGTTGATTGCCAGGTAGGGTAGGAGGCACAGTAGTGGAAAATAAGGGAGGATATAGTTAAAGCAACCAACATCTACATGAAGGAAGTGAGTAAAAGTAGAAGGAAAAATAGACTGTTATGGTTCTTCAAGGGAATGCCAAAGATGGCGAAAGGAAAAAGGGTGGCATTAAAGAGGGTATAAGGAAACACAGAGACAGGAGGACAGGGAGGTACACCTAGTAAAGCAGAAGGAAACAGGCAAGGCAGTGAAGGGGAACAAAGGTGCAGACAAAGGAAAGAATCACTAAAGGGGTAGCTAAGGGCGCTAAGACTTTCTTCAGATACATAAGTGAGAAGGGAAAAGCAAGGGAGCAATGGAGGGATAGTGAAGATTACAAGGGCAGAGGTGAAGATTGTGCAGAAGAGGACCAAGAAAAAGCAGACATTCTAAACAGATACTTCTGGTCAGGCTTCACAGTGGAAGGAGGGGGAGACAGACCACCAGTAGCAGGAATGGGGGGGATGGACACAAGTCAATTTTCAGAGGAAAGAGTGCAGAAGGCAGCTCTGAAGGTGGACAAAGTTATGGGACCAGACATGATATACTAAAGGGTTCTAAAAGAACTCAGAGAGGTGCCAGCTGCTCCACTGACAGCCTTATTCAACAGATCACTGGAAACAGGCATGGCTCTAAAGGACTGAAGAAGAGCTAACATTGTTTCTCTACATAAGAGTGACAGCAGGGAGGAGGCTAACAATTGTAGGCCAGTCAGTCTCAGTGCAGTAATGGGGACAGTAATGGAAACCCTGCTAAAGGAAAGGCTGGTAGTATATCCTGAATCCAATGAGCTGCAAAAGCAGAGGCACCATGGATTCATGGGTGTGGAGGGTGGGGGAGGTCATGCCCAACAAATCTGATAGATCTCTTTGACCGGGTGACCATGAAAATGGATCAGATGAGGGCAGTAGACATGGCCTTTCTGGACTTCAGCAAAGTCTTCAACACTGTGTCACAAAAGAGGCTAATAAAAAAACTAAGCAGCCTAGGGGTGTATATAAAGTGGTGAATTGGGTTAGAAACTGGTTAACAGATAAGAGACAGAGGGTGGTGGCAACCAGCACTCACTCGAATGATGGAGGAGTGACCAGCGGAGTGCCACAGTGATCAATGATGTGTCCTCTTCAATGTCTTCTTAAGTGACATTGCTGAGAAAGTGGAAGAAAAAGTATGCCTTTTTACAGATGACTCCAAAACCTGCAATAGTGTGGACACACAGCAGGGGGTGGAGAGAATGCACAGGAATATCTGGAAACTTATGGAGTGGTCAAGTGCATGGCATTTGGATCCAATGCCAAAAAGTGGAAAATCAGGCACCTAGACCAGGCACAGGAAGCCAGGCACTGAGTATAGGATGGGAAAAGGCACTGACAGTGACAAAACAGGAAAGAAGCCTTGGGGTTATTATATGTGATGACCTCAAAGTGGAAGAACATAGTGCAATGCAGTGGGTAGGGCTAGTAGGATGCTGGGATACATAGGGCGGGATAATGTCAGCAGGAGGAGGGAGATAGTGTTGCCACTGTATTGTTTGCTGGTGACACCCCATCTGGAGTACTGTGTCCAGTTTTGGAGGCCGCACCTCAGAGAGAACATAGACGGGTTGGAGGAAGTCCAGAAGAGGACACTTAAAATGGTGTAGGGGTTGCACAATAAGTCCTATGAGGAGAGACTGAGAGATCTCAACATATGCACCCTGGATGAGAGTAGAGTGAGAAGTGATATGATTAAGACCTACAAGTACCTCACAAGGGTGAAGATGGGTGCAGAGGTGAGTCTGTTTTAAAGGAGGAAGTGCACCAGGACCTGCAGGCATGTGCTGAAGCTGGAGGGAGTTCAGGAGAGATGTGAGGACATATTTCTTCACAGAAAGGGTAGTAGATGCCTGGAACAGACTAACAGCATAAGTGCTGGAGGCAAACACAGTGGGGGGCTTTGATCATGCGTAGGCTAGACTTGGGGTATTAGAAAACAGGCAGGGAGAAGGGAGGGTTACCAGAGACCAAATAGGGTCTGTGGAGACAGATTAGGCACAGAACATCTGACAGACTAGGTGGGCCAGAAAGTCCTTATCTGCTGTCAAATTTTATGCTTCTGTGTTTCTGCAGAACTGCTTGTGGAGCCACACTGCTGTCACAATATTGGGAAAAACACAATGAAAACAATTACAAGAACATATCCTCACTCTACCACTGTTAAGGTTTTAAAGCTAACTGAAGGTGACCAGGGTATTTCACACCTTTGCTGCTGCCTGCTTTACTCTTCAAAACTAGCAGACATGCTTTAAAGAATTAATGGGCAACGTGACATCATAGTCTCATATACTAATGCAGCTCTCAGGAACAAAAGAGATTTCACCTTCCAGCAGAGACACCCAGGATAATTACAGGGGACTACAGCTGACAGTAAAAGCAAACCACTCAAACATTTCAAATCCCTAACAGCTACAGAAATGGAGATGACTGGCAACAAATAAATGTAACATTTACAATAGATGTGGGTTTTGAATTTCTTTAACTACCGCTGAAATTGCGTTGTTTGCTGCAGTAACTGCTGCAGAATTGTGTTGCGTCCTGGTAGGCTCCACTGGAAATGTTTATGGGTGCATCTGCTCATAAGGGCCAGTGAGTGGGTAGGTGATGATTTAGGACTATGAGTTAACTGTTGTCTCCAGTGAGCCCCTTAGTAACCCACAGTGGAAGACTGGAGTGATCAGGGTTGTTATGAATGCATTTATGAAGATATTGGGATAATGACTGCTCTTTACTGCTGGCAGAGAATACTGTCTGGATGGATAATGTGATTGTTGTGAAATTTGGTGTTAAGACGGTGTCAATAAAACCTTATAGCTAGACTCTATTTATTGCCTGGACACCTTATTTCATTGTCTATTACAGTGCCAAAGAATTCGCCCACACTCAGTGTCCCTGAACTCTGTACATCCTTGTGAGGAAACCTGATTGGCCCATTTTGACTAAGAGGAAGGCACTGAGAAACCTGTTATCATCAGGGGAAAGACCTAGTTGAACATATAGGGCTCCCTGACACATTAATAGCTTCTTAGCAAAACTACCACGCTGTCTGTGCAATGTTTGTTAACGCTTCCAATAATGCATCTTTTAACAATGTGCATAAAGCTGTGACTACTCCTACTTCCCATCTCTTTGGCAATCTTTCTTGGCATCCAATGGTATCCCCTAACTACCCTCCACTCCAGTTCCACTATGGTGGCTGGCACAAATCCTCCACTAACCCCCTCAGCCATCCACCATCTGTCTCCCAACTATCATACTGCTATAACCACTAGTATACTAATATAACCAATGTGGGAGTCTGACAACAGTTGGCCTAGGAGGTGAGCCAAGGGATTGTGCCAGCCACACTGTGGAACCTGAGTTGAGATTAGGGTGCTCTGGGTGTGGGAGTGCCACCGGACAACTGGGATGTACTGTACATAACATTACCTTCTTAGACTGTGTTAACCCTTAATGGAAAAAGTAAATCTCACCTGTAAAAACTGACTCACAGATTTAAACTCATTGCTGTGTTGACTTGTTCAAAAACAAACTAGGGAGCATAGATGCTGTGACTTTCTAGTACTACGGTTTCAGTAGCTGGCAGTTCCACTCTGGAATGGGGTCTCTGTCCTTCATATGTTTCAGAACAGTGATGATTATTCAGGGTTTTTTTGTTTGTTTAATTGACTGCTTGCCTCAGGGAAACCATTTATTTGTTCTCAAGATCTAACGTATGACCTGAGGAGTGATGTTGCAGATGTTCTGAGATCTGCCTGTTAACATAATCCAATAAATTCTCCCCATTCACACCATCAGGCCAGCTCTCTAGAATTCATTTGTATATGATTTGGGCACAATTTAAGGTATTGAGAAGAGGATGATGTAGCTAGGTGATGGCTACAGATTGTTTTACAAGAAGCAGGATGAGAGGGGGTACAGGTTGGCAGCAAGACGTTAGGGGAGGGAATTCCAGTAAGAAAACATGCTGTATGTATAAGTTACCTATGAAATATCCAGTCTCTGTGTGGTCTGACCCACAGGGCCCACAAATCTGAAATACTGGTGTTCCCCACATTTCTTCGCTTCTACCAAGCTTTGCAACAGGGATTAAGAAGCAAAACCTCTAGTGAGACTTAAAACTTTCATGATTCACAGTTCTGCATGCAGATCATCAGACCACACTGCCTTATACAGAGGATACCAAGACAACGAGGAAAGATGGAATGTTTGCTGCACAGACGATTGTTTATCTGTTATTAATTTTGTTGATCTGTTATTAATTTTGTCTAAATGATTCATTCATAAGCTATAAAAGTAACATATGATCACAATTGTCTTATTTTAGTTGAAATCAGTTCCTAGGGTTCTTCTGTTTACAAAGAGTACTTTAGCTTTGCTCTCATCTCAGTTTATTTATTTATTTACCCAGGATACTCCAAGTGAGATGCACTTTTTTTTTCCTGTGGGGTCATAGAAACATAGAATTTGCTGGCAGATAAGGATTTGCTTAGCCCACCTGGTCTGTCTATTTTTCTCTTTCTACAGTATCATCACAGATCTTACTTGATCTCCAGACCATTCTCCCCCCTCCCTTTCTTTCTTTCTCCAAAGACTCCCTTGTGCCTTTTCCATGCATTTTGAACCCTAACTTTGTTTTTGCCCCCACCGCCTCTGCTGCAATGCTGTTCCAGGAATCCATCACTCTTTCTGTGAAGAAGTACTTCCTCACAACTTTCCTGCATCTGCCCCCCTCTGGAATCCTGTGATAAAAGCACCAAAATATGGGTGACCGCAAAAACGGGGACTCATATTCTGCACTTTCATCACAGGACAACAGCAAGGGTATCAACCTACTATGACGGGGAAGGAAGGAAGGAGACGGCATCTGGAATGGAAGGTAAGTGAGGGGAAGGGGAGGAATAGGGAAGGGGGTTAAGGAGATGCACTGGACCTGCTGCTGCTGAGCCAGCCATGTGGTGTGGTGTGGTGGTGAGGGAGGTTGGCCCCTGGCATAGTGGGTCCTGGGCTCAGGGCTTGTGTCAGGAGGGTTGTTGTTTACTGGTGCCTGCGGCTGCAGGATTTTTTCAGGTCTGGACTGTGCCCCCCGACATGCACCCCCTGGAGTTGAGAATGTAAAAGCAGGGGTGCAGGGCAAAAGCCCCCCATGAGGTGTTGTGGGGCCCCACTAAACACGTGTAATGCCAGATGTTGGGTCACCTACAAGTGCATATTGTCAATTTGGCTTTTGGCGACACGTACTCATTATGACATAGAACCTTCCCCTCCAGCTTTGTATCATGTCCTCTTGTTCTTGAGCACCTTGTTTCTGAAAAGCACTCCCTCCTGCACCTAATCTACCTCCCATGAGGTGTTCAAAAGGTCTCTTTCATGTCCTCCCCTTATCTCTTTAGGGTGTACATATTTAAGTCCTTAAATCTCTCATTTTAGAGCTTCTGATACAGACCCTGCACCATTTTAGTTGCCCTCCTCTGGACTACCTCCACTCTGTCTATTTCTTCTCAGAGATGTGGTCTCCGGAACTGAACACAGTACTCCAGAGGTGGGGGTCTTACCAGTTATCTATACAGAGGCAACACCACCTCCCTTTTCCTGCTGGTAATAACCCTACCTATGCCCCCAGCATCCACCTGCCCTCCCAACTGACTTGTCACACTGTCTGGTCACCTTTACTTCATCAGATATGATAACCACAGGTCTCTTTCCTGTTTGTTGGTCATCAGCACCAATCCTCCAATTTTGTACTCTGCCCCTGGGTTTCTGTGCCTCAAGTGCATTATTTTGCACTTTTTAGCATTGAGACCCAGCTACCATATCCTTGACCACTCCTCGAGCTTTCTCAAGTCCCTACTCATCCTTTCCACGTCCACCACCCCTGCAGTGTCCACTCTATTGCAGAATTTGGTGTCATCTGCAAAGAGGCAGACCTTCCTTTCCAGCTCCACTGCAAAGTTGCTTATAAAGACATTAAAGAAGGCCAGTCTGAGCATTGATTCCTAAATCACCCCACTGGTCACTCTCCCTTCCTCAGAGCAAACTCCATTTACCATCACCCTCTGCTGCCTATCCCCTAACCAATTTCATATCCAGTTTACCATCTTTTGACTCATTCCTAAGCTTTCCACCTCACTTAATAGTTTACTGTGTGAAACGGTGTTAAAGCATTACTGGAATCTAGGTGTTTTACCCCACTCAACCCTGATCTAGTTCTTTGGTCACCCAGTCAAAGAAATCTATCAGATTAGTTTAAAATGACCTCACCACCACCACCACCACCACATGAATCCATGCTGCCTCATGTCTTGTAACTGATTGAATTCAAGATATTTGATAATCCTTTCCTTCAGTGGTGATTCCATTAACTTTCCCTCCGTTGATGTCAGGTTGACTGGCTTCTAATTGCCAGCCTCTTCCCTGCTACCACTTTCGTGAAGTGGAACTACATCTGCCCTCCTCCGGTCCTCTGGAACCAATAAGCTGTCAAAAAGGACTGTCAGAGGTGTAGCCAGGACCTTCCTGATCCCCCTCAATACCCTTGGATACACCCCGTCTGGCCGCATTGCTTTGTCCACTTTCAGATTTGAGAGTCCCTTCAGAACTGTCTCCTCTGGAAATGGACTCATATCCATCGCTCTCCCCTCAATGCATCTTTTACTTTTCTATGGCCCCTCACCTTCTCCTTCATCTGCAGACACTGAATGAAAGTATTTGTTCAGGATGTCTGCCTTTTCCTGGCCCCCCTCTGCCTTTTTAACCTTCCAATCCTACTTGTGGTCTTTCTCTTTTTACTCACATACCTAAAAATGTCTTCTTGTCCCCTTTCATTACTGCATGGGCTATCTTTTATAGTTCAGATTAGTGAAACTCTGAGAGACAGTACAATTTGAACAAGGCTATAAAGTGAACCCATACATACATATTTTAGAATCTGGTACATGCTCTAACTGCTACATTACACTTCAGTACCTCAGTATCACTAAAGTTAGCAGAACTGCTCAAGTGAGTTAGAGTAGAACCTCACAGTCCAACCACAATCTTATGTTCTTTTATACCTTTACTTTCAGAGAACATATATAGTAGATGGTTTGTAATTAGAGATGTGCAAGTACAAGTAGTTATGTATCCATGAAAATGAACTACACATAACCAAACTTATCTGCTTATGCAAGTATTATACCTCATCAGCCATCCATCTGGGCTATTTATGCTGACTAGAAATAGATTACAAAGGCTGCCCAAGCATTGAAGCAGCCAGACATTTGTCCAGGTGCCCCTTCCCCCCTAACCCAGGTCTAAGGGAAGAAGATACATCTCCAGGAGTGGACAGAAGGCCCTGGACACACCTCAGGGGAAGGTATCACCAGGCCCCACGGGGGGGGCGGAGGAGTTAGAGGGTTAAATGGACAAGAATCTAGTGTCTCTCCCTTTTTTTCCTCTGATCACTGGAACAAGGACATCAAGAGGGCCAGCTGCATAGCAAGATAAGGGACTTTGCAGTGCCTGGGGGATTAGGGGGAGAAGACGAGCTGAGGTAACACAGTGCTGAAGAGCTCTGAATGTCGATCTTGGAGCACTGGGTCTGAATCTCAGGCCACCAACAGGATTCAGTAGGATTAGGAGAGAATCCCAAAAAAGCTACCACAATACTTTGGTCGCTAGGCCAATTGGTGGGATGTGGGGCCGGACAGGTTTGATCTCCCAGGGGCCACTATTCAGGCCTTCACATCCTGTTTGGGTGGTCACGGTGTCCAGCAATTTCTTCACTTCTAGCCCCTTCACCTCACTGCCTCTGGTGAGTTGTAGCTGATGTTCATGGCCTAACTGCTGAATTGTCAGACTTTGTGGCTGATTACAGATGTTCTTCCTTTCTCATCATCGCTCCCCATGGTGAAGGTGGGGCCTTACCTTAGGTCGACTGCTGCTGTGATAGTTGTAGTCTTCCATCCATCCAGGTGTCCATTGCATTTGTCTGCCCAAGGGGCACTGCCGGGGTGATCAGCAGATGGCACTGGGAAAGGAGGTGACTGGACTGTGCAGAATTGACCCCCCCCACCAGCGGTGTGTGCCACATAGGATTGGTTCTTGGCCAGACGGTTGATCTGGAAGGGGAGGTGGACGCTTGACAGAGCATTACAGCTTGACTAGATTCAGTGCAGCAGGTCACATGGGCAAACATGGAGATGCATCATTGGTCGCCACAGTTTCATTTGACATGAGAACTCGGAGACCACGTTGGGAATGGCGGTTGCTGCCAGTGAGGAGTTTGTAGCCAGAGATGGCACATTTATGCACCTGGTATCATTCATCAGTCTTGAACGGTTGGTCTCCATCCAGGTGCAGGAGGTCTGGTTCTGCTGTGATCCAGACCCAGGGAGAAGCTGGTGTGACAGTCAGCAGGTCCTCTCAAGATGGCAGCAGCCACATGGAGCTGCCATGTTGAGGGTAGAGGAGGCCTGTCCCCGGGCATTTATTGAACAGCCATACCTTTCAACCTCATAGCATTAAAAAATCATAGCACAGGCCCTCAAAATCATAGCATAGGGCCAGACTAGAGAGCTCTTTCACATTTAACTAATCAGATGTCAAAAATAGTGGGCCCGATATAGATAGTGAGAAGGAATAATTCCATCAATTTAGTTCAAGGAAAATATGTGTCTAGAAATAGCTGACATAAATAAGCACATCCCTAATCCTATGTGGAGCATGGGTGTATTACAGTGAGACAATTATAGCTTTATTGGTAGTCATAGCAGTTTAGAAGTATGCAGACAGATATCCATGCAGCAGCCCAGACAGCTGAGTGGTGGGTCAGTAGAATGATCAGTCCTTTCCAGTGTTTGGTGGATGTGCTTGTGATGCCAGGGCATGTTGCGGAACAGTACTATTTGGATTTTGGTAGCAAGGCAGCCCTCATCAGATACAATCAATGCTAGCAGTGATTAAGCTAATCAGGCTCGGGGTCCTCTCTTCCCCTCCCTTGGGAGTTTGACATGGTTGTGTAGTGGGTGAATAAAAAAAATGTGTTTTTTGTTTGGGTATTTAAAACAAAAGAAAGCAAAGGTATCAGGGGGTGCTTGACAGATTGGCCAGGGCATGGGTCCTCCCTTTCTCCTGTGCTGCACAAAATCAAGAAGGCTCTGGGACAGGGTTTATAAGAAAAATAAATAAATAATGGACAACCCTCTGATTCTTATGAGTGGAGTGGGGAGTGACAATTCTGAGTAAAGTCCCTACAGGATGTCAGTTAGTGCTTCCTTCTAATGCTGTTTTGTGGGGGGGATTCAGTTGCCATTGCAGGAACATGTCAACTCACACGAGGAACCCTTCACCGAAAGCTTTGGCATCTGTCAAAGAAAAGCTGCAAGAGTTATACAAGTAGGAAGCAGCATGGTTGGAGGCATGCCATGATGGGCTGGAAGGGCCATCTACTTCAGCAGCAGCAAAGAAGAGGGTAGGAAAAGACAAGCCACTGCAGCCAGCGAAGGTACCTTGTATGGAAGGTAAGTCTCAGACTGAGGGGAGACAGATACGGGCTCATCAGGTAAGACAGATTTTGAGGGTGGTAAGAGATGAGGACTCTGTCAGTGAATTGGAAGGTTTAGATGAGGGAGGTGTTCTAGAGGTGGATGGCAGTGTGTCACCGATGGCACCGGAGCTCTCCGTGGATGAAGGGACAGGAGGCAGGCAGTCAAAGGCAAAGACCAGCTTGTGGGCAGCCAAAGACGAGTATTTGAAGCAACTGGTCGGGGTTGTGGCTGACTTAGTAGCTGAGATCAAGAATAGAATGGTACCGCACCTGGCAGGAGGGGATGGCATGGGGAAGGAGAGGCCATCACCAGATAAACTGGCTCCACCCCTGACAGAGAATCCTTACGCTGGGCTCAATATGCCAGTAGGCACTGATTTTACTGACAAGGTGAGGCAGCAAATTAGGAACCAGGAGTATGTGGACATATTTTCCCTCCTGAATTGACCTGTAGAGCCCACGGAGGTTAAGAAAGAAAAAGCGGAGGAGCAGGAAAGCAAGAAAGTTAATGTTCCATGGACGTACAAGAATCGGATGGTGGCATTCATCATTTATGCCACAGTCCTCTTGCAAGCAGGTAAAAAGCAAGGGTGGAGTTGCTTAATTATATGCACTGCATCTTGTTGATGAATAAGAAGAAAGGGGGGATGGCTTTGATTGACAACAATGAGGAATTTCATCGCAGGCAACAGATGGATACCGAGTTAGGGTGGGGAAAGATAGATATGCCCCTTTTGGTGGATGTGATGGAACGAGGGGGTACAATACACAGACAGCAGCCTTCCCATCAAGGTATCCCTATAGAGGAAGCTAGAAGGAATGGCACAGCAGATGTGCTATGCCTCTAATCAGGGCACTTGTACTCATAATAGCTGCAAGTTTTGCCATGCATGTATGGCCTGTGGAAAACAGCATCCCTTTCTTCAGTGCTCCTCCTCATGAGTGGGGAAAGGGAACTTGTGGGGAACACAGGGTTAAGTGCAAAGTAATGCACCAGGCAAACAAAAACCCAGAGGAAGAGTACACAATGGGGGTGGTAGTAACAATAACAAAAATGGAACCGGACCTGAGGGTAGTCATATCAGATGACCTAAAGGTTAGCAAGCAATGTGAGAAGGCAGTAGGGGTGCCTGGAGGGATACTGGAATGTATAGGGAGAGGCATCACCAGTAGAAAACAGGAAATAGTTATCCCTCTGTACAGACAGTTGGTGAGGCCCCATCTGGAGTACTGCGTTCACTTCTGGAGACCCCATCTCTGCAAGGACAGAGGATGGAGGCAGTCAAGATGAGGGCAACTAAAATGGTACAGGATCTGCAACAGAAGCCAGATGAAGAGAGACTAAAGGAGCTTAATATGTATACCCTAGAGGAAAGGAGGGAGAGGGGGGACATGATAGAAATTTTTAAGTACCTCAAGGGAATCAACAAAGTCCAAGAGAGTATCATCTTTCAGAAAAAGAGATGTTCAAGAACAAGGGGGCACAATTTGAAGATAGAGGGGGGACAGCTCTGGGGCAATGTGAGGAAGTATTTTTCACAGAGAGGGTGGTGGACGCATGGAATGGCCTTCCAAAGGAGGTTGTGGGGTCAAAAACAGTGGGGGAATTCAAGAATGCATGGCACAGACATAAGGCAATTCTTGAGGTGGGTAGGAAGAAATAGGCTGTTGGTTAACTAGGATCTGCAGCTTATCCAGTAGGTAGGGAAATGGGTAATAATAATAATAATAGTAATATTCTTTATTTATAATGCGCTTTCCAAAAAATCAAAGCGCAGCACAAGTTATAGAATCACAACATAATAAAAGCATTAATATAAAAGTACAGTAAAATAATTAATACATTACAACAAACTTCATAAAACAATAATAAAATCAAACCCAAATCAGTCAGTCGCTTCCCCATAGGCCTTAATCCATAAAAAGGATTTTAAGGCTTGTTTGAACCCCCCCACTGTCGCGCACTCTCTAATCCAATGTGGTAGAGAATTTCAGAGGGTCAGAGCCACAAACACAAAGGCCCGGGCACCAGAACATTTCAAAATGACCCTCGGAATCTCCAGCAACCCCTCGCCGGCCGAGCGGGGTGGTCGCTCCGGGAGATAGGGAACCAGGAGTTCTTTCAGATAGTCAGGGGCCCAAACCATGCAGGGCTTTGTAGGTCAACAGACCCACTTTAAAAGTGATCCGCCACTGAACCGGCAGCCAGTGCAGTCTCCTCAGCACCGGGGTAACATGGGAAAAATGAGAAGTCCCAGTTAACAACCGGGCTGCAGAATTCTGCACCAGCTGCAAGCAGCGGATATCAACCCCAGGAAGCCCAAAGTAAAGGGAGTTGCAGTAGTCCAGATGTGAGGTCACAAAGGTGCGGATCAACGTAGGAAGGTCCTCGGACGAAACAAGGTGTTTAATCCTAGCGATGTTCCTAAGATGGTAAAAGGAAACTTTAACAATGGCCGACACTTGATCACGTAGTGTCAGCCGATTTTCAAGAATCACCCCTAGGTTCCGCACCCATTCAGAGGTGGGGAGCTCCACACCCCCCAGGAATAAACCTGAGGGATGGTTTATCCCCAACCCCCCCGTCCGGTGACCAGTATCCAGGACCAACACCTCCGTCTTCCCAAGGTTTAACTTCAACCAGCTGGACCTCATCCAACCTTGGATTTCCCCGAGGCAGCTATTAAACACCGAGAGCGCTCTATTCTGGTCAGGTACAAAAGACAGGTAGAGCTGAGTATCATCGGCATAACAATGAAACTCCAGCCCATACTGTCTTACAATGTCTCAGAGGGGAAGCATGTACACCGCAAACAACATGGGAGACAGCACTGAGCCCTGGGGAACCCCACATGACAGAGAGGCAGGATCAGAAGAAAACACTCCTGATACTACCTTCTGAGTTCTACCAGTGAGGAAGGATGTAGACCATCTGAGGGCCAAACCAGAAAGCCCACAGATGATTCTCAGGTGCTCAAGCAGAACCCCATGGTCTACAGTGTCAAATGCTGATGACAGGTCCAAAAGGACCAAAATGGACCATTTTTTCTGGTCTCTCGCCATCAGGAGATCATTGAGCACCTGAACCAGTGCAGTCTCGGTGCTGTGCCTCTTTCGAAAACCCGACTGAAGGGGATCGTAGATGTTATGGATGGTCAAATGGTTGTCTAACTGGGTAGCCACTACTTTCTTAATTACCTTCCCAACAAAGGGAAGGTTTGAGTTAGGCCAGTAGTTACCGAGGCAGTCAGGGTCCAAAGAAGCCTTCTTCAACACTGGTGTCACCACTGCTTCCTTCAGGGAGCAAGAATATTCACCAGAGTCTAAGGAGCACCAGACTATCCTCGTCAGAACTGGGAAGATAATCTCCCCACAGCCCATAACCAAAGCTGTGGGGCCCGGATCTAAACTACAGGACGTAGTGCACATACCACGGACAATCCTCATAACATCCTCAATTTCCGGCTTCTTGAAGAAACTCCAGGGAGTAGGAGGGCATGTGACCGTGGCTGGGTCCACGGCCACTCCCATAGAGAGTGTTGTGCAGGTCTCCGCCCTGATGTCTTCCACCTTATCTGCAAAGAACCGAGCGAGCTCCTCGCACTGAGATTGCGAAAAAGCTCTACGAACCTGCAGACAGGCTGGGTTTCACAGTCTGTCCACTGTTCGAAAGAGCTGAGCCAGTCAGTTCTGGCAGCAGCAATTTCCCCAGACAGGAATACTGCCTTCTTACGGGCAATTGCTGACTGGTAGAATTGATAATGTTCTAGCAGTCTAAGGTGGTTGGCATCTAAGCCTGATTTCCGCCAACACCTCTCTAACCTGCGTCCAAGTTGGCGATTCTCCCTCAAGTCCCCATCAAACCACGGGGACCAAGGGTGAAGGGAGAGAGGACGCACATGGATGGGAGCAAAAGAATCCAGGGCATTGGTGATGGCCCTATTATAGGCCAGAACCAAGGCCTCAGGATCCATGCACATCATCGGAAATTCTGATAGGTCAAGCACCGCCGATAGACCATCGAGAGTCACATCCCGTAAAAGGCGGTACTTGACCATCTCCACAGAGGTAGGTCTACACAAAAGGGTGCTAAAATTGAATCTCACAGTGTGATGATCAGACCATCAAACAAGTTCCACCCCCACGCCGGAGGCTTCCATCCCCAGGAGGAAAACCAGATCAAGAGAATGGCCACATTTATGAGTGGCAGAGGTAACAACCTGTGAGAGGCCCAATGAGTTCATCAATTGGAGGAAGTTCTGTCCAAAATGCAAGAGTTCGTCGTCGATCCAGGCATTGAAGTCACCCAGCACCATCAACCTGGAAGACTCCAATACCAGGTCAACGACGAAGTCCGCCACTTCCTTAAGGAATGGCTTCTCGTCGCCGGGTGGACGGTAGATGAGAGCCACTCTATAGCCCCCACCTGCCACTACAACACATTCAAAAGATCTAGTCATCTCTACTGGAACACTAGTGAGACCCAATTCTGTCTTAAAACAGACCGCAACTCCCCCCCCCGCCATCCAATCTCAAGCAGTGTATCACCGAATACCCTGCTGGAACAGCCGCCTCAAGAACGGGGCCAGCATTACCATCCAGTCAGGTTTTGGTGATGCAAGCCAGATCTGCCATTCCCACCAAGTCCGCCACAATGGCTGACTTGTTGACAACGGATCTGGCAATACATAAAACCGCCCGAGTTGGACAGAGTTCCGAGGATCCCCCAACCATCTGCCCACCATTATTAGCGGTGGTGCCCTTGGGTATGGGGATCAGACAAGAGGACCCACGTTCTGACCTCCATTTCACCCCAGGCCATCTTCTGGACCTAACAATCCCGATTTGAGTGCTCCCCTCATCCATACTCCACTGTTCAGGCCCCCCGCCCCGGCCCCTTCTCCTCCATGCAATTCCCAAAGCCCTACAATGTTGATAAAAGGAAAACAGTAAAGGAGGAGGAGAAAAAGGGTGGAGGGCCAGAAGAGCGGAGGATGAATAGTGCATGACGGGGGACATAATAACACATACCTACAGCCTTCAATGAAAACTAATAAAGTCCTACTCTGACAAATCAAAACAAAAAGTACCCCCCCCCAAATCAAGACATCTACTAAATAACATAAACAGAAATTAAAATTAATCCCATTTACCGCCTATTTCTCGGAAACAAAAACCCACTTTCCGGGACCCAAAAATAAAAATAACTGACAATTAAATAAACTAAATAAAATAACGATAATAAATAATAAATACAAATACAAATGGGAGACCCTCCTGTCACAAGGATGTCCCGTTATAAACTCAGAAAACAAAACACAAACAAAAAAAAAAAGACACACACAAAAAACAAAAAACCCAAAATAAATAATGAATTTGCCAAGAAAACTTGTACTCCCACTACACATTTAATTGGCACCAGGCACTCTCACTATCTGAAAATAAAATAACATAAAATACATCAAAATAATAAATAAAATTGTGAGTGGGCAGGGACTCACACTCCCCACGAACACACAGTAAACGAGCACTCTCACTGCTCAAACAAAATATTTAGGTCCAGGAAAAAAGGTTTCAGTTCAGAAAAGCATCCAAAAAATGGTAGTCACCAAAATCAATTCACAGTCACATAAGTCTTCGAAACAGGCAGGTACTCGAGACAGATTAAGCCCCCTAGAACACGTTGGTCAGGGGGGAGCCCAACAGACCCTACCCTTAGGGTCAGGACCCCAGAGACAGGGTGGTATCACAACCACCCCAGCACCGCAGGCCCCTCGGGGCAGCCAGAGGCTCAACCCTCCAGCTGGTTGATGGCTAGCCCCCTCACCCTCTAGGACCGAGGGTTCTCACCCACCACAGCCATCTCAAGGCAAGGCCCGGCTGCAGAACTTTCCTTCCACAATATCAGGAAAACTTGCACTCGTTGAGAATATCAAAATTCCCCACGTACCCAAACGCCAGCCAAAGGGGAACAACATCCAAGTAGCAAAATCCAGAAATATCCAAACAAGCCAGGCAGGTTTCCTCTCACATGAAGGAAAGTAACTAAATAATCGCCCAAAAGATGCTGGAAAAAATTCCCATCGAGTCCACAAACTGATAAAATCCGGTGAGGTCCCCCTCCAGAAACTTAATAATCACATATGAATGAATTAAAAAGACTGTGAGCTTCAAAACAACCACACATATTTGTGGAATGAGTAAAATGAACCAATCTTGTAGTTCCTCACATCCAGAAACAAATGGTTTGTCTAGACTTCAAGTTAGAGTCGATACCGGCATTAACAACACAGCCAGGTCGTACTCATGAAAGCATCCTTACTCCACTTAATTCAGCATTCAGTGTTCGTTTCAGCTCCGAGTTGGCATTCAGGCTGCCTTGATTCACCGCCAGTCAATTTCACAAAGAAGCGTAACTCCAAGCGTAACTCCACAACCAGATTAAAAAACTACCGATCCAATCCGCAAGACCAAGACCCGTATCCGAATACTCCAAATAACAATAAAACAATAATGTGAACATAAACAAAAATAATAAAACGAAGCAAAAAACGAGAGTAGGACTTCAACATAGGAAGCGTGATTCAATGCAGACCCACACCGGTCGCCATCTTAGAAAAGATAAACCAGGTAGGCCAAGTGGTCCTTATCTGCTGTCAAAGTCTATGTTTCTATGTATGTTTTCCAAATCTCTGGGTAAGAAACCTTCCCATTCAAGTATGGATAAAAAAGTTTAAGCCATGGCTTGACCAGTACCTGGACAGAACAGCAGCTGACTTGTTAGAGTCAGTGTTCTTGGAAGGCTTCAGGATACCTTACTCAGGCTCCACTAGGGTGTATGAGGCAGACAACTTGAAGTCCATCAGGGACTGGCTACAAATTGTCGGGGAAAAGCTGGAGAAAGAAATGCAGCTGCAGTGAGTGAGAGAGCCGTTCACGGTGCCCCCATGGAATAATTTGAAAGTACAGTATCACCGATTGGCTTTGTGCCTAAGAAGGTACAGGGGAAATTCGAGATGATCAATCACCTTTTAAACCCAGAAGGGGATTCCATGAATGATCATATTGATTCACTGTATTTGTCAGTTCATTAGCAATCATTTGACTGCGCCATAGAGGTGGTGCAATCGGTGGGGTCAGGGGGCGCTAATGGCAAAAGTGGACATCGAGTTCACATTCAGACTACTGCCAGTACATCCGGAGGACAGTGTGTTATTGGGCATGAAATTTGGGGATGAATACCATGTTGACAATTGCATGCCCATGGGATGCACAGTGGCGTGCACAATTTTTGAGTAGTTTAGCACCTTTCTGCATTGGGTAACCGAGGAAGTGGTGCAGAATGATCCCATAGTGCACTATCAGGATGATTTCCTGTTCATGGGACTGGCAGGTACTCTAACTTGTGGGGTTACTTTGATGGCTTTTGAACAGGTGTGCAAGGATTTTGGGGTACCGTTGGCAGCACAGAAGTTAGAGCCTCTGGGGACAGAGCTCACCTTTTTGGGCATCGAAATTGATTCTGGGGAATGGCAATGTCAGCTGTCACAAGACAAATTGGAAACTTTAAGGGGTCTCCTTCACAAGTGAGGAATTAAAAAGTGAAGCTTCGGGACTTATAGCAGTTGATAGAACACCATAATTTTGCATGTCATGTCATACCTGTGGGATGGATGTTCATGCCAAAGTTAGCAAAGAGGGGTTAGGGGTGTACAAAACCTCATCCTCAGATAAGGGTAACAGAACAGTTAAGGGAGGACATACAGTTGTGGAAGGTATTCTTGGGCCATTTCAATGGGGTGGCCATGTGGCAGGTTCCCAGGGGTGCGGGGTGGAGAGCCATTAGAGCTGTACACCAATGCAGTAGGAGGGCTGGGATTTGGTGCATATTTTCAGGGTGAATGGTGCACAGGCCAGTGGCCAGCACAGTGGCTAGTGGCAGGATGGGGGAGGCATATCATGCTCCTTGAATTTTTCCCAGTGGTAGTAGCACTTTACATCTTGGGGACTAGGATGAGGGACAAAGTGGTGCACTTTAGGTTGGATAACATGGGCATGGTGCTCACCATCAATCAACAGTTAGGTCCAAAGGGCCCCAAGGGGGCTTGATGAGGGTGTTCATGTTAAAATGTATTCTGTTTAACATTAATTTTCTGGTAATGCATGTAACAGTAGTTGACAATGAAATTGCTGATGCTTGATCTCATTCGCAGTGACAGAGATTCTTTGAGTTGGCAACAGCAGCAGAAAAATGGCTACAAAGGGTTCCACCATTTCTATGGGAGGTTATGTCCGAGAAACTTGGAGATGCATAGATAATTCCATTGCACCAAAGACCAGGGATACTTACTGCCAGGGGGTTGAACACTACAATGCCACACAGGAAGCCACTGAGTGGGTAGATATGTGACCTATGCCAGTGGACCAATTATGCAGATATATCATGGTTGGGAGGAAGGCAGGTTGCTCGCCTGGGGTAATGGGATGACATCTGTCAGGCTTGTCATGGCTGACAAGCGTCATGGGATTTACGAATACCACAAAAGCCTTCAAGGTATAGATGCTCCTGGAAGGTTAGCAGAGGGGGACAATTAGTCAACTGGATGAGAGGCATCCCATTACCCTGGCAATCATGATCCGTATATGGGCAGCTCTGCCCAACGTATGCTGGAGTGCGTATGAAGCACAGCTGTTCGAGACATTATTCTTGCTGGTCTTCTGTGGGGCTTTTACGGTATCAGAGTTGACACAGACCACAGGGAGCAAAGTGGTTTCTGACTGTTTGTGCAAGATGTTGTCTCAGTAGCACAGAGAATCTGCATTCGATTGTGGAAGTCAAAGACCAAGCAATGAGGGGCAGGACAGGTACGAGGTGAGGGTGCCAGCGGGAACTGGTTGGCCAGTGGAGCACATGATCAATGAATATCAGGCATCCTGCGCCAAGTTGGTGGTTGCCAGGTGGAAGATGCTGGAGATCTTTTTGATTCACTTGGGCGGTGAAGACCAGGGACACAGGAAGACAGTGAACCTGCTGCTGGCAATGAAGGAAGATTTGTGTTTCATTAAGGTTTGGTGGCCCCATACAATTCTCATCTGGTCACACATATTGATAAGGGAACATCTGCCAAATGCAAGGCAAGGAGTGGCATTGAATAGAGCCTGCATAAGGATTAAGAGAGAGAGATGAGAGTTTTTATGGAGTCCTTGGGGGGTACTATGGTGAGGCATGATATGATTTACAACACTCACTGGGGCTTGACGGTGGGGGAAGATAGCCAAGTGCAGGTAGAAGGTTTGAATTACTTATTAGAGGATTTTAGGAAGATCTTGGAAGATGAGATTGACTGAGTGACTGGAGGGGTGTACCGGGTCTGGCCTGTGGCAGCTTGGGAGGAGCACATAATGAAGGTAGTGGGGAAAAGGGGAACGAGGCCAATTCTCCCAAAGGACTTGTCACCCATGGTAGGCATGAGGATGGTGGACCACAAGACTTGGGCCCAGATGGGGGGTCATGATTCAATCCCAGCAGTACATACTGCAAGTTCAGTGGTGCCAGATGGGAGGTGGCTGCCTGAACCTTGGCCATATGACCTACCCAGTAACCACTGGAGATACTATGGCATGCACCGTAAAGGTATTCCCAGGTTGGTGGGCAGTGCGGGTGCCTGAGGTATGGCGCATCCCCCCAACAGCATACGCTGCTCTATCATAATTGGAATATTAATATCAGCATTAATATTTGTTAATGTTAACTAAACACATGCCTGTGGCCATTTCCTCCAAGATCTGTGTGTGTGTGTGTGTTTTCATTGAGAAAGGGGGGAATGGGGAAATACCAGACAATGCAAAGGGTGCCCAGGCATTGAAGCAGCCAGACATTTGTCTGGGGGCCCCCACCCCCCTGGCCCATGCCTAAGGGAAGAGGATACCTCTCTACAGGAGTGGACAGCAGGCCCTGGACACACCTCAGTGGGTGGTATCTCCAGGCCCCATGGGGGGGGTTGGGCAGGGAGGAGTTAGAGGGTTAACTGGACAAGAATCCAGTGCCTCTCCCTTTCTCCTCAGATTGCCAGAACGCCCACTCTCCTATCCCCCAGATGTCAGGGTATGAGGTCAGGTGAGAGAGGGCCCCCTTTGACCCAATATGGGTAACTGCAGTTGGAGCTGGGGAGTGACATTTCCCGGTTTTTCCTGTACAGGGTTTTTTCTGGGTTTTTCACCTCTTCCAAAGGGATGTTATGAGTCATGCAATAGGCTAAAAAAAAATATGTATAATAAAACAAAAATAATGATAAAAATAATAAAATATACAAATAATAATGCAGATTAAGTAAAAGACTCAGTAACAATGGTATGATAATAGTAACAGAAAAAAGGAATAAGTTGTACTAAGAAAGAACAACCATACTGAAATGTCGCAGTCAAGTAGCAGCTCGGGAGGAGCACATAATGAAGGTAATGGGGGAAAGGGGGATGAGGCCAATTCTCCTCAAGGACTTGTCTCCCCTGTTCAGTGTGAGGATGGTGGAACTAAGACCTGGGCCCACATGGGAGGTCATGGTCCAATCCCAGCAATAGATACTGCAAGGTCAACAGCACAGGATGGGGGGTGGCCGCCAGAGATTTGCTCATATGACCTACTCCATAATCACTGGAGATACTTTGACATGCACTGTTAAGGGATTCCCAGGTTGGTGGGTGGTGAGGGTGCCTGAAGTATGGCGCATCCTCCCAGCAGTACACAATGCTCAGTCATAATAGGAATATTATAATCAGCATTAATATTTGTTAATATTAAATAAACACATGGCTGTGGACATTTCCTCCGAGATCTGTGTGTGTTTTTATTGGAAAAGGGGGGAAATGGGGGGCTGCCAGACAATAGCAGATGGCTCTATCTCTACAGAGCTGTGCCTCCACTGAGGGATTTCAATTACACCATTAACCCTGATAGCAAAACCTGAGAAGTTTAAGATGTAACTGTAATATCAAGATGGAGTTACTTCCTCTGTAACAGAGAGTCATCTGTTGTTTTATAGTATACATGGCTCTCTAATTCTGTTTCTCACCCACCACACTTAAATTTCAATCAGTGCCCACTGCTCTTTCACTCCGTGGCTGTGGCCCACTGGCTTCACTCATAGTGGCACACACTGAGAGCACCTCCTCCCCCCCTCAACAAAAATGCCAGTGACATGGCCCCCTCTCCCTACCTCCTCCATCCAGACACCCTGTCCATTTTATCTTAATTTCTTTAAAAAAAGCAGAAATGAGGAAGATTCAATCAATGTCAGCTGACAGAACTACTGCACTGTCACTCACTGGCCTGCACCAGCTCCCATCACTTGCACTCACTGAGAGCTGCAGTGCATTTTCACTCTGAGAGTGCTTCCCAACCATGATCTAGTGTCATTTGTTGCTTCTGAAAAGACACCCTCCATGATGACACTCTCTCTGCTGCTCCTGTGAAGGATTAAATTAGCAATTTGAAGTAATGACAGGAGCATGCAGTAACACTGCATTTTATATTGTGACAGCAGCATTTTAACATTAGATCAATGGTATTGTGACTTTGTTATGTCAGAATGATGTTATGTCTTTTGATGCCTGAAGATTTTCTATAAGAAAAAAATGCTAGCCATGTATTACATAGTTATTATTTGCCTGTTAGTTAACTATCAACCAAACGCACTTATATAGAAAATAAGCAGAAAACCTTAGAAAACCAAAAAAGATTTATTGGCAGGAACATTACTCTAGGTACTGTATGTATGACTGGGAGAACACGAGACCCTCCTCTCCAACCATTAAACATGAATATATGGAATTGTAGCAAGTGGCGATTTTAGATCCATGTAACACACCCACCAGGACACATTTAGAGCTGTCATGTCTTAGTGTGCTGCTCCTGGTAAAAAAAAAAAGTACAAATACAAAACTGTATACTTTTTACACTAGAAAGCAACAAGGAAGAGACTTTATAATAATATTGCATATGGTCAGGGCTTTTCCTCCACAGAAAACGGTGGGTTTCCAAATCTTGTTGTAGGACAGTTCAAAGGTCAAAAAAAGTTGTACTATCGTTCTGACATCAAATCAATAGTACAACTTTTCAGCCTTGATCTGCCTCCCAAATGGTTCATTTGATGTGGCTTTAATGAAAAACATTGTGGAAACATGTCAGTGTGGTTTAGTAAGCAAAAAGAAATGGACACTGCAAATTTTGACATGAGGAGCTATCACTGCTCCCTTGTCACATAAGTGAACTTTTTTTTTAAATTTCATTTTAAAAATTAAGAATGCCAGACAGAGAAAACAGAAGCCACACTGACCGGGAGTGGGGAGAAGCTGGGGTGAGTGGCAGCAGCACTAGAAGAGGAAGCGGGGAGAAGCTGGAGAAAGCCACACCAGATAACATCATTGAAGGTCACATGCATCTGAAAGACAAAAAGAAATACAAAAACTAAATTAGCCCTGACCATACGCTATATAAAACAGTGGATGGGTGACCATCCCCAACTAAGGTTATGTTTTCATCTGGGTTGATGATATCATGGAGACCTCTCGAGCTTTGCTCTTGAGGTCTGTATGATGCTATCAACAACTATGATGGAAACACAGCCTTGTTGTGGATGGTCACCCATCAACTGTTGTGTATGTTTTAGACTACCCTGGTCATTGTTACAGTGTTTGGTGGAATCCATTTTATTTGCACTCTCCACCAGCAGCTTTATTGGAATCACCCAATTGTTTCTTCTGGTTAAAGTCACCTTTCAGTATTGCATCAAAATGGTCCAGTGCATAGCACTCTCACCTCTAAGCCAGAAAACCACCGTTTTAGTTCTATTTTGAGTGCTTGAGCTCTCAGCTAACACTGACATTGCATTGCAGTGCTGTTCTTCTGGTGGAGTTATCCTTTAAATGAACCTTTCAACTGAAGGCCCCTTTGTTTATGTTGGTGGTTATGTGCATGAAGACAAAGACCTAAGGCAGTAGTGTACTGATTAAGCATGCATGATCAGCATGGACTTGAAAATGTTGTAATCTCAAAGGACTCATAAAGGGCAACCACTTCAATATTAGAAAGCCGTAAGTATAGCTTTGCATCCATATTTCCTATTTTGCAATTGTGCACATTTTTGTGGAAAGCTTTCTTTTGTTTAAGGGTGATTTCCAGCATACAGAATATGGAACGGTAAGAAGGTTTTTGCTCCTTCTGATGCTGTGGTAGGTTGTTAATTTTTAAAGTTATCATAATATTTCACCTTTTTTGCACACTGTACACAAAGGTCTTTATAAGTCAACAACATTTGAAGCAGTCACTGGGCACATACTGAGCAAAATGGTTACATGAGAGTGAGAGAGCATAAAGAAAATCTAGGGAGGTTAAAGCAGTAGTGCATCTTTCAGTGAAAATTTTTGCCCATTTCTATTCTATTTTATTTTAGATTCCTTTCTTCTCATGTCTTAAGAAGCCATTTCCTTTGTTTAAATAATTGTTAGCATTTTTTAGATTTGAAATGATTAAAGGACTACTTTTTTTTTTTTACTCCTCATCCCAGCCAGCCCTCCTTCCCACCATTCCTCCCTGCCACATCACCATGGCTCCCCCCTAGGCTTACGTCTCCCGTAATCCCCCAAGACTTGCCCTCTGTAGCAGGGTGGTGATGACTCCCTTGACCCATAAGGACCAGATCCAGATTTCCAGAAGGAGCCTAAGTTACCAGGTGCGGGGCCAGAAGAGGCCAGCAGTCATTTTACATGGCCGGGTGTTTTTTCTCTTTTCTTGTCATGGGAGATGTGGTGTGCCATGACATCAAGGTGGACACACTGATGTCTGTCATGCCTCTCCCTCTTTCTCAGCACAGGGTGCCTCTCCCTTGGCTTATGCCAGGGACCAGTCAAGCACTGAGCTCTTCCCTACCCTTCCCCTTGGAGGAGTAGAGCAGCACCACAGATGCTCATTCCTCCTCCTCCCAGCCATGGGTGTAGCCAGGCATACTCCAAGTACTCCATGGTGTGCAATTGTATTGAAGGGGGTAGCAAATAGGTTCTGAACTGCTTCCTTTTTCCATGAAACCTAACAAAGGAAATACTGAACCTTTCTGTAATTTTATTCATAGGAGCTGAAACTAGAAGGACTGGTCACTAATACTGTCTTTGCATCCCAAGGACAATACAACTTTACAGGCTCTGGGCTGGTATGTGGGACCATGTCTTAGGGAGCAATGCATGGCATTTGTATTTACCCATGCATGGCAACAACCATTGTCATGGAATACAAAAGTTGTATTTATTGTGCCAAATGAGATAACAAACACAGTCCTGGTGTACATTTGTATATTGTCTGGCTACACCGGAGAGTAGCAGAGAGTGCACTTGGTGTGCAGATCTGAAATCCCTGGTTACACCCCTGCTCCCAGCTGACCCTCTGGCACCTTGGGCTTGCTTTTGAACCTTGGTCGTTAGTGTCTCAAGTAGTAACATTACCCCTGCATTGGTGGCCCGACTGAAAGGACTACTGTTTTAAATAATAGTATTCCCAATATTAGAATACTTAGGATTTTGCCACCCACCCCATCCCCATTGCAGTAACTGTTTCCCACCAACCTATGAGTTCCTGATTTTCCATGGTAAAACACCACACATATACAGCAAACCCCATCTCCTCACTCTCGCAACACCCAACCCCTTCAGTCGAAGTGAAGTAAAGCGGGAAGCTCTAGAAGGCAGTAATTACTGGTGCAGCCTGCCTTAAAAAAATGCCCTTCCCCCTGTCAATTCCCATCCCACCCTTTTCCTCCAGCCTGACCCTATAGATTTTAGGATTAAGGCATGACCAGGGGTTAAGTTACGATTTGTTAATCTAAGTTTATGAGGTTGTGAAAACCACAGCTGAGTGCCTTAAGCCCCTAGGGTTAGATTAACAAAGGTAACTCAATCCCAGCAGTACATTAATGCTATTATTAAACTAATATATATATATATATATATATATATATATATATATTTTTATTTATTTATTTATAAAATGAGTAAGAAAAAAGGAATCCTCTGGTTGGTTGAAACACATCAGATGACCATGCGTATATCAGAGCGCAACAGCGCACTTGCACTTTAACCCCCCTCCAAAACAATTTTGCCATTTTATAAGATAGATAACCCACTCTCGATGTGTGGTCGTGCTCTGATATCGCATGCCTTGGGTGGTTGGCGCCTTGGCTCCAGCCTCTTGCAACACACACCAAGGCATGCGTATCAGAGCGTGCTCGCACCTAAAGTGGGTTAGCTATTACATATATATATATATATATACATATATACAACACACACACACACACACAGATATATACATATTAACTGTATATATTCATTGCAAAAACTCCATTATGGCATCGGTTAGGATTGATTCCACACCAGCAAAAGTCTGGAAATTCAATGTTAGGGTTACCACCCCTACCCCCCACACCCACCCCACCATCCACAGACCACCAGGAGCCGAGGTGTGCCTTGGGATCATCAGCCATAACTCTCACCCCATTCCATGCAAAAACAAGCTGAGATGGTACAGTATAGGAGACTGGAATGAGAATTAGGATTGATAACCCCAAGGCACAACCTGGTGCCTGTTGGTCTGTGGATGGCGGGGGTGGGGTGAGGGGGTAGGGTTAGTAACCCTAACACCAAATTTCCAGACTTTTGTTGGTGTAAAATCAATCCTAACTGATGCATTAACAGAGTTTTTTGCAATGAAGTTTACTTCTTTTTGAGAATGTGAACTGCTACTCATGTGGTATCCATAGGTGGAAGCACAGGCTGTCCAAGCCCTGCACTCCTACCAACCCATCACTGTAAAGGCATAGTGCAGGAGAGCCCTGTACTCCAAGTTTTGCATAATGGGATGCATATTTGGGAGTGCAGGCCCTCTAGGCCCTGCTCTCCCACCCACCTATAAGTGTAGAGACATAGCACCTGAGGGCCCTGTGCTCCCATTATTGCAAGATGGTATCCATGGGTGGGATTATAGGCCCTCTGGTCCCTGCTCTCCCACCTACCTGTAGGTATAGAAACATAGCACAAGAGGGCCCTGTGCTTTTAGTTTTTCATAATCATATCCATAGGTGAGAGCACAGGCCCTTTAGGCCCTGCACTCCCACCCACCCGTGAGTGCACAGACATAGTATAGGAGGGCCCAGTGCTCAAAGTTGCGCATAAGTAGTATGTATAGGTGGGACATGGGCCCTCTGGGCCACATGCTGCCACCTACACACAAGTACAGACACATAGCAGAGGCCTAGAGGTATTCCAAGTAACCCTTGCAACACGTATTTGGCAATATCTCAGTAACCATAGAAACTGTGGAAAAAATGATTTAGCAGTTGTATTCATGACCTAGCCAGCTCCACACATAATTAGTACACCTAAAGGTGTGCTAAGCAGTGCTTAGCGAAAAATCTATATCTTGAACCGTTTTCGAAATATGGGTGCCGAAAGGAGCTGCAGCCACCACGGTGTTATTCTATGGGAAAATTTGAAATTTTGGAGTGCTATAACTCTGGAACCAGTGTACATTTTTGCACCAAACAAGAAAAGGGCACATCTGTTGTGCAAGGGCTTGCCATATTGCAAATGTCAGCCCAAAAGTCCAAACCGTGCAGTGGCAGTAAGGTGGCAAAGAAACTGTCTTTTGGCAGATGCCACAATGTTATCTTATGGGAAGAATTCACAACTTTGAGTACTGTAACTATGGAATCAATGTAAATGTTTTCACCAAACCACCAAAAGGGACATCTGTGGTGCAAGGGCTTGACACCCAGCAAATTGTAGCCCAAAAGTCAGAACCGTGTCTTGGCAGTGAAGTGGCAAAGAAAATATGATTTGGGGGATTGTACTGTCGCAGATTGCAAAAGTATGTCAGATATTGCGAAAGTACAGCGTGACACTTTCACAAATTTGCGAAAGTTTTGTGCTTGCACTGTTGCAAATTGTGACAGTACAAGCAGCCTGATCAAAATAAACATATTTCTGGGTGTTTTTTAAAAAATTGTGATGCATGGATGCTGTTCCTAGGACCCAGTTTAGGTAAACACAACAGTTGGTGTTTACCTAGGGGCAGTAGTTCTTAAACTATAACATTTTTTTCTCCACAGCTAACTGTAAACAAGATGGCAGTGGCACGACAGTACAGAGGGCATATGGGACAGTAAAACATATTGTTGCAGACAGATTTGTCACTGTAGCATGGAACATATGTTTTTTTCCCGCAGGATATAATGGGAAACTTTAAAGTGTAATAACTTTTGAACAGATTAATATTTTTTCATCAAACCTTCGAAAGATACTTCCCTGGACCAGTCTCCATATACCCTGAATATTTTAGACCAGACAGACAAACCATTCTGGCTTTGAAGACAAGCAAAGAATTAATAAAAGCTAAGGATTTTTCACACTTTTTGACACTCCACAGTTCCGCAACCGTGAACCTGACCAGAATGAAAATTTCCAGATCCAGATATTTATGGTACAACACCACACATGCTGAAGATCAGTTGACATTGGATGAATGGTTGCAAAGTTATTAAATTGAAAAATATTGGGTTTATCATAGAAGTGGCCATGCAACTCACCTGCCCTACAGGCAGGTATAATATATATATATATATATATATATATATATATATATATATATATATATATATATCCATGTATTTTATTAATGTTTTAACAGTTTAAGTTCTAATTTTTCACATGAGGGTTTCTGGTTGTTAACCCAACCTTTATAGAATGCTATCAGTCAGTCAGAATGCTCCAGTTGCAGCCATTGCTTTATAATACACTTTTTCCATCCCCTAGCCTCTAGATACCCATTCCTCCCTTGTCCCCACAAGACAGTCACATTAGTACATTGTTTATGGTCTCATGGTAGGCAGCCAGATCAGCCCTCCCACCCACATCAGCAAGCCATCTTTCTAATGAATGAAACCACATGCCACGTGGTTTCATTCATTAGGAGGTGGTCAGCTGAGGTTGTGGATGGACTGTGCCAGTCATCGCCTCGAGACTAACATATTCTCGTTGGTGTCATGGTGGAGGGTAGGATGGCTGATTAGAGGGTGGCTTGAGGGGGAAGAATGTAATCTATTGGATCTGTCTGGGGAACGAGAGGGAATGGGAATTGATATGAGGGTGGGACAGACTGCATCAGTAATAACTGACTTGTAGTGCTCAGTGCTTTACTTTGCCAGGACTGGGTGAGAGGAGTGCTGGGTGATGGCATTTTTAAAATGTGTTTTAGCAGGGGAAATAAAAACAGTGAGGTGGGTGGATACAAGTACTTTGATAGAGGATGGGGTGGGTGCCTGCATGCTGAATAGTTGGATTTTTTGGGAATTGTTCCCCATCATTTGGAAACTCCACTTTTTGCTGAGTCTGGGATGTAAGATTCAGGGAGTGCACACCCCTGATCTTCACTGTTGCTCAATGGCACAGTTTTGAGTTGGATTAGTAAGGGCAAAGTAAGGCAGTGTTAATTCTAGTGACAATGTTTGTGATAAATGGCCACTGTCCCTTAAGTTCATGGATCAGTGCCTGCTGCATGCTAGCTCACCTTTGTTACAAGAAAAGTGATGTTAAACAATGGGTGTTCAAAAATAACTGAAAATGCTAATTAAAACCTGAGGGTAGCCATATTTAAAGGAACCCTCCTTTAATAGATATGCCAAAGCAAACTCAAAATGGCGGAACATGTGCAACTTATACAGTAAGACAGAAGAAAAAGGGCAATTAGAATAAAAAGGTACAGGTACCCTGCACCCTAACTTGCATTGCTGCTTTAAGCAGTGGGAGAGAGAGAGAGAGAGAGAGAGAGAGAGAAAGAGAGAGAGAGAGAGATGTTCAAAACGTTTAAGGAACTTGCCATATACACAGAAGATGGCTATTGTGAAATGATTCAGACCTAAGACTCCAGGTTCACAACTCTGTGCTGCAGGGTAATTCTCTAAAGTGACGGTAAAAATCCAAAGTGACCAAAATGTTGCTCTTCTTGAACAGCACTTGATTGTCAACCAAATTTAAGAAATACTGAAGCATGTGGACAATGCTACCTAGCATTGACCCTCTGCCACCTGTGAACATTTCATTGTTTTGTGTGCGTTTGATGCTTCTTAACTATAAGAACAAATACTGAGAAATATCTGGTGAATAGGGATCCTTTTTCTTCAAGTATCTGCCTCTGTCCACACTTTGCATTTTTTTAGATAACTGGGAGAACTGGTGTGTGACCAACTGTTCCACTTTTCTTAATTAAACTCCATTTTTGAAGAAAAGTTTAATACAGTAGTGCAGTACAACAAGCATTTGTCAATGCCGAATGTTTGCTTGCTGACATTGGCATAGGTAGTGTAGAAGTTACAGAGCTGCATAATAGAAATGGCAGTGAAGTATTGAACTGAAGCCAACCCCACCACCACCCTGCAGAGAGTGACAGGCATTGGGGTGTGCCTTTGGGTCATCAGGCACAACAGTCACGCCATTTCATCACACCCTACCCTGCAGACACTGACAAGTGTCATGGTGTACCTTGGGGTCTTTGGCCCTTATGCACACCCCATTCCATCAGGAAATACGGTGAGATGGGTGTGGAATAGGAGAATGGGGTGAACTTTGGGGCTGAAGAGTCCAAGGCATACCTCGATGCCTCTCACTGGCTGCAGGATGTGGAATGGTATGAGCATTACAGGCAAGAATCCCAAGTCACACCCCTGATTCCTGTCATTCTCTACAGGGTGGGGCATTATGGTTGGAAACCCTAACACCTTAGGCATTCATTGGTATTTTCACTCCAGATTTTCAACATGGTTTTTTTGTGACCCCCACGTCATGAACAGTGGCAATATCAGTTTGTTAGCGGAAAGCTGCTTATGCACAGCGACTATGGCATTTAGCACCACAGCTGCAAAAACACATTCCGAACAGGATGTGAAAAATGACAGCTGTACTGTTCATGGGGAGGTGTAAAAAATGGCAATGTTGCAAATCTACAGTAAAAATATTAAAAAAACTGGTGAAGTCACGAGCGTGCATAGAAACTGTGCAACGCACACCTATAATGTAATTAGGTTGGGGATTTTTTTACAGCAGATTGTCAACACAGGCATTTTGGGACCTCCGATCATGAACAGTGTCACTGTGATTTTCTTTATCTGTCCGAACAATGATTTCCCAGCGACCACGCATCTCTGCGCTGAAAGTGTGAAAACACATTTCGGCCATGTTGTGAAAAATGACAAGCTGTACTGTTCAGGAAGTGTGGAAAATGCCACTGGTGAAAATCTGGACTGAAAATATTACAAAGTCATGAACTTACAAGGGTGCATGGAAACTGACACAATGCTCACTAAGTAACACAGTCATTTATGGACTTTGTCACCAAATTTTCAACATAGCCATTTTAAGACCTCTGCTCATGAACAGTGTAACTGTGATTTCCTTAATCTGTCCCAAACATTGCTTTTGCACCGACTGCACCATTGTGTGCTACATGTGCGGAAACACATTTGGGGCATGTGAAAATGGCAGCTGTACTGTTCATAAGGAAGTGTAATAAAAATGGCAATGTGGAAAATCTGGGTGAAAATATAGAAAATTCGCAAACTTACGGTGCGTAGGAACTGCATAACACACATTAATAAAACAGCCATTTTAGGAATTTTCACAAATTTTCAACATAGCCATTTTAAGACCTCTGCTCATGAACAGTGTCACTGTGATTTTCTTAATGTGTCCCATACATTTGATTTGGCACCAACTGCGCCATTCTGCGCTTCATGAAGTGAATCACGCTTTGGGCAAGATGTGAAAAATGACAGCTGTACTGCTCATAAAGAAGTGTAATAAAATGGCAATGTTGAAAATCTGGAGTGAAAATATTGAAAATTAGCAAACTTACAAGTGTGCATGGGAACTGCCTGTGTGGCGGCTAAATAAACTAGTCATTTTTAGGAATTTTTTCACCAAATTTTCAACATAGGCTTTTTGAGAGCCCACCTTATGAACAGTGGCAGTGTCGTTTCATTACTCAGTCCCAAAAGGTGATTTTGTGTGGTGACTGTGAAATTACCCTTCGGGCCTGATTAACGCCACGACAGTGAGGGCATTCATGAGAAGGGGTCCCAAAAACCCCATGTTGAAAATTTGGAGCAAAAATTCCAAAAAATGGCTGAGATATGCAGCAAAGTTGAAAAAAGCCTATCTATCCCATTATACAGCTTACCGGCATTTCCTCAGTTCGCGGTCGGCTTTGAAGAGTGCAGACGTGTTCCCGGTCCACCGAAGATCGTCGTGCCGGAGTCCGGAGGTAAATATGGGGTGAGGGGGGTGTGAGGAGGCAGGGTGCGCAGTGGGTGGGCGCTGGTGGGGGTAGAGACAGCGAGAGACCGTTTTTAAGTTTTGGTATTTTTTTTTTTTATTAAATGATGACACGGGACATTTGCCACGCTGGGGTGGGCTCCCTGCGTGGCACAAGGGCGGCTGGTGTGGGGGTCATGGAGCCGATGGGGGATTGGGCACCCCGTTGGCAATAGCATCTGTTGCCACGCTGGGGTGGGCTCCCAGCATGGCACTCTGTACTGGGGAGGACCAGTGGAGCCAACAGGGGATTGGGCACCCCAGTCAGCTATACAATGTGCAGCCACACTGGGTTGGGCACCCAGCGTGGCATATGTAACTCTGCTTTGCGGGGGGTGCAGCACAGCCAATGGGGGATTGGGCACCCCTGTCGGCTGTGCAGTGTGTGCGTGGGAGGGGTGAGCACGCAGTATGCATGCGTGTCTGTGTGTGTAGGGGGAGCGTGCATGAGCAGGCAATATCTTATCGCTGCTCACTGAAGCATAGCTCCCCCTTTCAATTGTACTCCACTGCATTTTGGATGCTGTCATAGACAGCTCCAGCAGGCATTGGAGAACTGCGGCCATGCCTGCAAACACACTGACTGAACTGGAAGAGGGCTGCCACACCTCCGAAAACTCAGATGATGGCACTATGTTTCTTGCACATGCGTGCAAGCAAACATAAAAATGTATACATCCAACATAGATAGTTACACAAATATCAATGAGGCATGTTGTTATAGTTCCATTCCCTTGTACATAGGAACATAAAATATAGACTGTGTTAACAGAAAAAGACCCAGAGGTCCATCCCATCAACTTATTTCCCTGCCTAGCTCCATGATCAGCCTAATGACAGACTAGATAGCCCTAGTAACTGATCATCATCCCCGTCCCCAGGGCTCCTTCCCCTCTTCTGACTCTGGATCCCATTATTCTCTTATAGCTGTCCCACCCAAGGTTTAACCTTGTCACTGTCTTGGCTGCAACCAACTCTCTTGGAAGCCTATTCTGTTTGTCCGCCACCCACTCTGAGAAGGACTTCCTGCTCTCCCTCCTGAATCTCCCCCTCCCAACAGCCTCCTCCCAGTTCCTCAAGTTACTGTACCCTCATTTTTCAAAAGCAGGTCATTCCAATCCATCCTGTTCATTCCTCACATGAACTTGCATGTCTTAATCATATCCCCCCCTTCCCATCCTGGCCTCAAGTGTAATTATTAAGATCTGCCAATCTTTCCTCATATGACCTCCACTGCTTCCCTGCATCATCTTTGTGGCCTTCCTTTGTATAGTCTCATTGTGGTTTTGGTCTTTCTTGAGGTGTGCAGTGGGCTCTAAAACTACAAGCAGAACTCAATATGCTGCCTTATCAAGAAGCTGTACAGGGGCAGTATTACCTCATTTCTTCTACTACTGCATCCCCTTCTAATACATCCCAGCCTCCTGTTTGCCTTCACACATGCTTTGTTGCATTGTGCAGTCGACTTCTGGTTATCACTATTAATGGAACCCAGGCCTCACTCCTCAGTTGTCCACTCCACCCTTACTTCCCCAATCCAGAAGTCTATTTTTGGGTTCCTTCTACCAATGTGCATGACTTGCACTTTTTTGTGTTGAACTTTAGTTGAAATAATTTCATCCACTTTTCTAATTTTTGCTGGTCTCTTTTCCTTTCTCTAACTACCTCCTCAGTGTCCACTCTGCTGAAGATCTTTGTGTTCTCAGCTAAGAGAGATACTTTATTCTGAAGTCCCTATGCTATATTCCAATAAAGATATTGAAGAACATTTGTCCCAAAACCGATCCCTGCTGTACCCTCCTCATGACTCCCCTGGGCTCAGAGTGCACCCCACTGATAACTACACTCTATGTCAAGCCCCACAGCCAATTCCTGACCTACCTGGTCAGTTTTTCTGCTACCCCCAGGTCACCTAGTCTGTTTGTTAGATTTCTTTGTGGAACAGAATCAAAGGCCATGCTAAAGTCAAGTACAAGACATCTACTGCTTGTCCAGTGTCCACTGTCTTTGTGACTCAAAGATGTCAATCAGGTTAGTTAGGCAAGATCTCCCTTCTACAAACCTATGCTGCCTCCTGTCCTGAAACCCATTTGCTTCCAAGAATTTCAGAATTTGTTCTTCAATGAGTTTCCAGCAACTTGCCTAAATTCTATGTTAGACTGACATGTAAGTAATCTCCTGGATCATCCTTGTCCCTGGCCTTGTGAAGTGGAACCACATTAGTTATTCTCCAATCTGCTGGAAGCACCCCTGTCTCTGGCAAACAAAGAGATTTGTTAATGGCACTGTCAGTGTCTTCCCCACCTCTTTCAACACTGTAGGTAGAACTGATCAGGACAAGATACTATGTCTATCTTCTGGATTCTGAGGCCACTCAGCACCTTTTTCTCTGGGACTGATCCTGATTCCAGTCCTCTCACCCCATCTCTCTGGCTTACATTACACACTCTTGCCCTCTCCTCCACTATGAATACTGAACAAGTAATTATTCACTAAATCAGCCTTTTTCCAATCCTCCTCCACCCATGTCTCTTCCATCATGAAGCTGATAATAGCCTCCTTAGTTTTCCTTTTTTCCCCAGGCACCTAAAAGGTTTTCTCTCCACCCCTAAAGCACCACCGCTATTCTCAGCAACAGTATGTCTCTGCTTTACTTTATCTGATCATTATTTTGGCCTCTTCCATCTTTTTCAGATACTCCTCATGATTGGCCTTGCTCTGTTCTACCTCATATTTTAAGAATGCTACCCATTTTGCCCTAACTGCCTCTCCCAGACCTTTGGAAAAACAGATCAGCTTTTTTTTTTGCTTTTTGTTCTTCCTGATAGGTCTCATGTATGATGCTGTCACCTCCGTTACAGCCCTCTTTATGATCTCCCATTTGGCTTATGACCCTACCACTTCCTCTACCCCTACCAGAATTTCTCAAATCTTGCCAAAGCCTGTCTTTCTAAAGTTCAGGCCACAGATTTTGAATTGAAGTGATGTGTTCCTATGGTTATGATAAGCCAGATATCACCGTGGTGACTGGTCATAGTGGTTCCCACATCTCTACTTTCTGACTATCTCAGTGTTTAACAAAACCAGATCGGGGTGCCCCCTCTCTAGTCATTTCCCAGACCCACTGCATGACAATGCAGTCTTAAATGACATTCACCAGAGCCTGAGTACTTGCACTGCTTGCTGCTGGGATTTCCCAGTCCACATTCAGAATATTTAGGTCATCACACTCATTAATTCCCCTTTGGCAGGTGTCTTCCTGATCACTTCTCCAAATCCTCTGTCACCATCCCCCTTCTGGTTCATAGTCTGTATACCACTTCTACCCCAATTTGTTTACCCCCTTCTGTTATTAATTGTACCCTATCTGCTTCAGTTCTGTGCCCATCACCAACTGTAGTGTCTTCTGTGGCCTCTGCACCTCCATAATGTACAGTAAGAGTAAGAAGAAGATGGCAACCATGTGAGTTGCAACATTTGGGAAGAATACAGTAGTCCAATGTTATTGGGTCTCTGTAAAGAATTACAATGTTAGGCTTCATTGCCTATAATATTTGAGAGATAAAGCAGATTTCACATTTGTTTTAAGTGTTTCTTTGTTGCCCTAAAGTGTGTTCTCTTTTCCCATCTTTTGAGCAGAGTGCAGTTTATACAGAGGGTCCAAGGGATACCCAGAGGAGCTGCAAGAGATGGAGCAAAAGAGAGCCAAAGGCACCAAACTGACCAGGAGGTCTGTGACTTGAATCATGGAGTAGAGCATAGCTGCAGTAGAGTGGAATAAAGAAGAATAGATAAAACTGTGAAACCATATAATTAGAGTACTATTGTTTTGGTGCTTGTCATTTGGAAGGGGAAAGTTGAGAACAGAGAATAGAAACTAGAAGCCATATCGGAGTCTTGAAGAATGTCGTTGAGAAGGGATGGGTGATACTTAAAGCCAAAACTACAGAGTAATGATTTACAAGTTGTAAAGACTCAAAATTGTCATAATTAAAACAAAGGTTGGAGGTAACATTGCAATTATTGTACAGTTTAATAGTGCTGCTGGTGTGTAAGTGGTGTCTTTTATGGATTTACCCTTCGTTGCCTTTGTGCAGGGTTGGTGTTATAAAAACATAGGCAGCTCAATCTATCTATCTATCTATCTATCTATCTATCTATCTATCTATCTATCTATCTGTCTGTCTGTCTGTCTGTCTGTCTGTCTGTCTGTCTGTCTGTCTGCCTATCTATCTCTCTCTCTCTCTCTCTTCTCTCTATGTTCTTGTACAGCTTATCCCTGGCTCCTATTTTTATGTTTGCTTGCACGCATGTGCAAGAAACATAGTGCCATCATACAAGTTTTCTAGAGGTGTGTCAGCCTCTTCCAATTCAGTCAGTGTGTTTGCAGGTGCGGTCGCAGTTCACCAATCACTGCTCCAGCTGTCTTTGACAGCTGAAAATGCAGTGGCATACAGTTGAAAGGGAGAGCTCCACTTCGGTGAGCAGAGCTCCCCCCCTCAACATGCATGCACTCATATTGCGTGCTGATGCACTCCCCCCACGCACATACAGTATAGCCGACGGACTTCCCAATCCCCCATCAGCTCCAGCCTCCCCAAAACAGTGTTACAGCTGCCACGCTGGGAACCCACCCCAGCATAGCAAACATCCCGCGTCATCTTAACAATTAAAAAAAAACAACCTGTAAATAAAAACAGTCGCTCACAGTCTCCTGCCCCACCCCGCACCCACCCACTGTGCACCCTGCCTTCCCACACCCCTCACCCCATACTTACTTCTGGAGTCTGGCACGATGATCTTCGGTGGACCGGGAACACATCTGCACTCTTCAAAGCCGACTGCGAACTGAGGAAATGCCCTTAAGCTGTTTAATGTAATAGATAGGGTTTTTTCAACTTTGCTGAATATCTCGGGCATTTTTTGGAATTTTTGCACCAAATTTTCAACATGGGGTTTTTGGGACCCTTTCTCATGAATGCTGTCACTGTCATGGTGTTATTCAGGCCCGAAGGGTGATTTCGCAGTCACTGTGCAAAATCACCTTTTGGGACCGATTAACAAAATGACACTGCCAGTGTTCATAATGTAGACTCTCAAGAAGCCTATTTTGAAAATTTGGTGGAAAAATTCCTAAAAATGACTGTTTTACGAGCATGCGTTGCACGGTTCCTATGCAGGCTCGTAAGTTTGCAAATTTTTAATATTTTCACTCCAGATTTTCAACATTGCCATTTTACCACACCTACTTATGAGTAGTACAGCTGTCATTTTTCACATCTCACCCAAAACGTGTTTCCGCCCATGTAGCACACAATGGCGCAGTCGGTATAAATCAACATGGGAGAAATTAAGAAAATCACAGTGACACTGTTTATGAGCAGAGGTGTTAAAATGGCTATGTTGAAAATTGCTAAAAAAATTCCCAAAAATGACTGTTTTAGGAGCGCACGTTGCGCAGTTCCTACGCACGCTGGCAAGTTTGTGAATTTGTAATATTTGCACACCAGATTTTCAATAGTGCCATTTTACTGCACTTCCTCATGAGCAGTACAGCTACCGTTTTTCACATCTCACCCAAAATTTGTTTCCGCACATGTAGTGCTCAATGGTACAGTCGGTGTGCGAAAACAATGTTTGGGACAGATTAAGAAAATCACAGTGACACTGGTCATGAGCAGAGGTCTTATAATGGCTATGTTGAAAATTTGGTGACAAAACTCCATAAAATGACTGTGTTACGAGTGAGTATTATGCAGTTTCCACGCACCCTCGTAAGTTCATGAATTTGTAATATTTTCAGTCCAGATTTTCACCAGTGACATTTTTCCACACCTCCTTATGAACAGTACAGCTGTCATTTTCCACAACATGGCCGAAATGTGTTTTCACACTTTCAGCTCAGAAATACATGGTCGCTGTGGGAAATCATTGTTCGGGACAGATAAAGAAATCACACTGACACTGTTCATGATCGGAGGTCCCAAAATGCCTGTGTTAACAATCTGCTGTAAAAAATTCCCCAAACTAGTTACATTATGGGTGTGCGTTGCACAGTTTCTATGCACGCTCGTGACTTCACCAGTTTTTTTAAGATTTTCACACCAGATTTTCAACATTGCCATTTTTTACACCTCCCCATGAACAGTACCGCTGTCATTTTTCATATCCTGTTCAGAATGTGTTTTTGCACCTGTGGTGCCAAATGCCGTAGTCACTGTGCAAAAGCAGTTTTCGGCTAACAAACTGATATTGCCACTGTTCATGAGGTGGGGGTCACAAAAAAAAACATGTTGAAAATTTGGAGTGAAAATACCAACGAATGCCAAAGGCGTTAGGGATTCCGACCATAACGCCCCACCCTGTAGAGAATGACAGGCATCAGGGGTGTGACTTGGGATTCTTGCCTGTAATGCTCATACCATTCCACCCCCACCCACACCCTGTAGTCAGTGAGAGGCATCAAGGTGTGCCTCGGACTCTTCAGACTAAACGTTACCCCATTCTCCTATACCACCCCATCTCACCGTATTTCCTGATGGAATGGGGTGTGCATAAGGAACCAAAGACCCCAAGGGACACCGTGACACTTGTCAGTGTCTGCAGGGTAGGGTGTGGTGAAATGGCGTGGTAGTTATCCCTGACGACCCAAAGGCACACCCCAATGCCTGTCACTCTCTGCAGGGTGGTGGTGGGGTTGGCTTCAGTTCAATACTTCGCTGCCATTCCTATTATGCAGCTCTGTAACTTCTACACTACCAATGCCAATGCCAGCAAGCAAACATTTGGCATTGACAAATGCTGGTTATCATTGTTATTGCTTTATAATAATTTATAATTTTCACATTGGAAATGGCCATTTAATTGGCACTGATGGTGCTAATCAATAGTCATGTAAGTTATTAGCATATTAGTTAGATTACTGGGGGAGTTCAAATTTAGTGGCAGAGTCATAACATATGTCATAATATATGGTACACCAGCTGTGCAATGGTGGCATTACACCAAATCCAGTAAAGTGACACAATCAGTTCAAAACCTGCAGTGTCGAGTGGGTTGTCAGATTGCTGTACAGTTACAATGCCATATGGGTGTTGCCCTCTCTCCCCAGTGACCCCCCCATAGTTAATTATATAAAAGTCTGGGAGTGTGGGGGGGTGAAGCACCCCAAAAACAGTCTAAATATGCCCTGGTGCTTGGGAGACCATGGCAGTTGGTTGACACATTTGCCAGGCAATGTGGTCACCTTCAGCAAATTAGCTTCACTGTACTGTCCTTCGACAACTTTGCTGTTGAACCAACTTGGTAGAACCGTAATATGCTAGGTGTCAGCCATTGGTGACTCCATCTTTAATAACCACTATATGTTTAACTATAGCAAGCAGTCTTGGCAGGGATTTCTTTCTTTCTTTCTTTCTTTCTTTCTTTCTTTCTTTCTTTCTTTCTTTCTTTCTTTCTTTCTTTCTTTCTTTCCTTCTTTCTTCTTTTGTTTTGTTTCACCCTAAATTCATAAGCTTTGTTCTCAGAGGTAAACAATAACATTTTAGAGACAGTCAATTTCAGAAAATCTAGTTGGCTCGCAGCAGTAATTTTTTTGATCAGTTACTTTTTAGCTTTTGGCCTCCACTTCCTAATCAAATGCCTGTGTTTCCATTGTGGTTGGTTCCATTGTTGTAATCAGAACCTAATAGATAAATAAGGGTGTCTAATACAATGTCTACAAAAAAAATTATGAGGAGATGTAAGTAATTCTTCATAAACAAAGAATATACTTAAATAACTTTTTTTAAGAATAGATTTTGTATATAGAGATATAATTGTATGAGTTTTTCCCCTAAGGCAGTAACAGTTTAAAGGGATTCTGAGAATTGGCAAAGCACATTATTTCCTGGGAAGAAGAAAAATGTGCCAGAAATTTAGTATGCCACAATTCCTTTTGCCCATTCAAGTGTTTTTTAGCGGCATGTTTTAAAGCCACAAAAAAACAGGAATTATATATTTTATATCTGCTTACATTAAAGCTGCTTTTTTGAAGATAGGACTCCAAAAAAAAAAAAAAGTCTACAAAGACTTGATTCTGGAATTTGAAGTTGTATATTATATTTTACATTTTTATTTTCGTCTCTACTTATTATTGTATTAGATATATGTCTGCTGCTAAGCGATCTTATATTTTTTTGCTCTCTTACTGATCTAGTGTACAACTGTTCTCAGCTTTTGTATAACTGAGGTATTTTAAACAACGGTAGGGAGGAGAAAACCCTCCATGAACAGGGCAGTTAACAAGCAATCACAATCTAAAAAAATTAAAAGAAATTAAGCATAAAGATTCTATAAAAAAATAACTATTTTGTCACCCTAGGCATTCAGCTCGATTTAATTAGTTCGACAGGCAGAGTGAGAATGCGTATCTCGCTTGTTCCTAAACGTACAACATCCCCTATAAGAGAAAGATGCTCACTTCTAACAAATATGGAACATCCTCTAGCAGTAGAAATCAGAGAGCTAGACAATTCTCAGAGCTTTTCATATTTATTTATTTAGATTTTGGTAACTGGGTAAGCCCACTGAGACCAGAGGTCTCTTTTTCAGGGGCGACCCTGGATTAGATACATATAGCAGTGATTGCATACAGTGGACAATTATACAGTGATTAAAACTGAGATAAAACATTGGAGAGACAGCAATTACAGGTTGACAGTTCAGAAATCACAGTAGCACAATGCATAGAATTAACAGGAGTCACAGTAGACACATTCGCCAAATAGGGCAGTTATAGTACAGTGGTCAAAGTTGATTAGGAGGGGAAAGGGGCAAGCGATTACAGCCACAGAGGCTAAGTTCCAGGAGGTACACTTTGAGGCCAAACTTGAATCCTTGGAGAGAAGGCCTATCAACCAGGTTTGCTGGGAGTGAGTTCCATAAATGGGGAGCAGCATATTTAAAGGAGCGCTTGCCTGGGTTGGTGCGTACACGAGGGATGTCAAGGGGATGGCCAGCTGTGAATCTCATGTATCTGCATTGTGCTCTGCAGTTGAGCAGTCCATGCAGATGAAGAGGAGGGCCAGAGGTGGTGAATTTTTAGGTCAGGCAGATGGAGGAGTACACCAGCTTATGATGTATTGTGGGCCAATGGAGGTCAGTGAGGACCTCACAGTGGTGCCTCCTGGGGGGGGTTAGTGGCAAAGCATGCCACTCTGTGGTAGAGCACCATACGTTTTCTAAATTCCCCTTCTCATTGGAACTGTAACAGGGGGGCCCCATAGAGGAGGTAGGGGAGAAGGGTGCAGTTAGCGATGGCACACCGAGCCTCATTAGAAAGGCAGCTTCCCAGATGGTAGAGGAGTCCAAGCCTCTGGTGGATGGACTTAGTTAGTGAGTCAATGTGTGGTTTATAGGACAGTTCCTGGTCAAGGAGGATCCCTAGGTATTTGATCCTATCTTGGACCTCGACTTGCTTTCCTGGGGCAAATTGGAGCAGGAGTAGGTCAACACCTGTCCAAACCAAGGTCTCTGGTTCCAAACAGGACAGCCTTCATTTTCTCTTCATTTAATACTAGGGAGTTAGCAGAAAACCAGGCTTCAGGTGCTGAAAGGCCGGTCTGTAGTTTGGCAATGATGACGCTAGGCAGTGGGTCACTGCAGTAGACGGCAGTGTCATCGGCATAGAGGATATGTTTGCTAGGCCCATGAACCCTTTCTATGTCATTGACAAAGAGGGTGAAGAGCAGGGAGCCCAGGATTGAGCCCTGAGGTACCCCAGAGACTACCGGTCGGGTGCTGGACTGTGTCCCTCTCTAGAAGACTTTCTGGCTTTGATTGAGTGTGTAGCTCTTGAATCTGGAGTGAGAGAGCCCATCCAGTCTGAGGAGATGGAGTTTGGAGAGAAGAAGACTACGGCTGACCAAGTCAAAAGCCTTTGACAGGTTGATGAATAATCCACCCATCTGAGAGCCATGGTCCATGGTGTCAAGGACATCAGATGTAAGCTGGATAAGGGCCATGCCTGTACCATGGCCTTTCCTGAAGCCATGTTGTACATCGGCTAGGAGAGACTGCTGCTCAAGGTAGTAGCGCAGTTGGTTGTGGATCAGTTTCTCCTGCAACTTCCCCAGAGGGCAGAGAATGGAGATAGGCCTATAGTTCCCCACTTTGTCCCTGTGCCCTTTTTTATGGACTGGGACTATGGTCGCTACTTTCCATTTACTAGGGATGGCTCTATTGAGGAGGGACCTATTGATTAGCCAGGTGACAGGGAGGGTGATAGCAGGAGCAGCGGCCCTCAGCAGCCTTGGTTTAAGTAGGTCATACCCTGGGGAGGATTCAGGGTTAATTTTGAGCAGGAAAGGAAGTACTTCAGATGGTTTGACAATTGTCAGATGAAACTGGGTTTGGGAATGCTCCCATTTGGTACTGTGAATGAGTGGAGCACCAGGGGGGATGGGGGGAAGAGTCCACCAGGGTTTGAGAAAGAGGCATTGAATGCCTCTGCTACTGTGGAGAAGTCATCGGTCAGGGTATTCCCAACAAGTAGTGCTCCATCCTGGGCATTGGGGGCACCTTTAAGTAGAAGATTTATTTGGCTCCAGAAGTTTTGGGGGTCCCGGAGGTGACTGGTCTGGAGGTCACACAGGTACTTAGACTTGGCTTGTTTGGAGGCTTTCTTACATTGATTTCTCAGTTTCCTGTATTTCTCCCAGTCAGTAGCATGGCTAAAGGATTTGTATAGTCCACAGGCCCTGTCACAGAGCAGCATACTGCACTTGAGGCCAGGGCCTTGCCATTTGTGGCACTTTCCCCTGTACTCTTAGTTTCTTTTGAGGTGCATGGACATTAGCCATGGACAGAAAGGAGTGGGTGAAGTAGTCCAAGGCTTCATCCAGGGTGGGGATGGTGACAATAGGGTCTAAGTAGATAGCACGAAGGTCTGAGTAGAAGTCAGCTATAACAAATCTGGAGTAGTTCCTGGCTTCAATCACCCTGGCATCCAATTTGGGGGGCTTGTTAGACCAGGTGCAAAAGATTGGTGAGTGGTGATAGTCAGACATGGTCCCACCCAACAGTATATGACCAGGGCAGGAGACAAGGGCCCAGTCAAGTAAGACATGATTGCCAGACTTGACATTATGCCTTGTAGACAGTTCAATGACTTGAGTCAGGTTGGAGTCAAAAAACTGGATTCTTGTTAGTTGAGGACCTCAGGGCAATCCAGTTGTGATTAAAGTCTGTGAGGAGAATCATTTCCCCAAGGGGGTGTTCTGTCAGGGCAAGGGTTAGGGATTCTAGGGAAGAGGCAGCTGACTGGGGCAGAAGGTAGGCACACCCGACATACAGGGCTTGCTATCTCCAAGGAGCAATTTAATGAAAATGATCTCACTTACTGAATTGCAGAGGAGAGGGGAGTCTAATTGTGTAGCGTTAAGATTCGACTTGGTGTAGATGAGAACTCCACCACCTTTCCTTCCTACAAGATCTTGTCTGAAGGCATTATAGCCGAGCAGGTCTACTTCATGTGGAAAGATTTGTGGCTTAAGCCAGGTCTCAGTCACCACCAGTACATCTGGTTTGTACAATGCAGTCCAAGCTTCAAGGTCATGGAATTTATGCCATAGGCTGCCAGCATTCATGTGGACCAGCCAGAGGCCCCTGGCTGCAGCCCAGCGTGAGTTTCTGGGGTCACTGAGAGCAAGATTAGGGGAGTGAGGGCCGGGGTTTGGCTCAATGTCTCTTTCCAGAGCTACCTTAAGTCTAGCAAGGTACTCAGTGTTTCTGTATGGAGAAAAGGAGTACCTCCATTTGTCTCTCATGTGGATGTAGTAGAAGAGGTTATAACAAGTTTCATTACTGGTTATCCCATACATGGAAAGAAGCAGTGGATTAGTCCATTCCACATGAGGCTCAAGGGAGCAGGGGATAGACCAGTGATCCCACCCTGGTTCAGGGAACAGCGACCCCAGGAGTAGAGCTCATCAGCTCCTAAGATAAGGGCTATATAGGCAAAGGCTGCCATAAGTCCAAGGCCCTGCATAGTTGCTCGGGGTAAGACAGGGAATATGTCAATAGCTCCTTAAGGAGGTGGAAGTCCTCTATAGAACTAATGGATGCCTGCAGCTCCCTGGAGAGGTAGGGTCAGCTATGGGGGGGGGGACACCAATGTAAGATCAGGCCTGTGAAGGAACTTGGGCAGCAGAGGTTTGGGGCTAGCTAGAGGTAGCATCTGTTATTGGCAGTGAACAAGAGTATAACAAGATCTAGCTAAGGAGGGATAAATATCCTTTGGGAGAGAGGGATTGATAATACTGGGTGGGTAATCAAGGCAAGGAGCAAGCAATCTAACAGGCGGATGTAAGCAGCAGCCCAGCTAGCTCATTTAGGATCACTAACTGAGGGTGGTGAAGAAGTAAGTTATACTGTAACAGGCAGTCAAGGCAAGGGCAACCAATCCAACATAGCAGAAATAGACAACAAGGCAGACATATAAATCAGTAGTACAAATAGAAGGAAGAAAATAAGTTGTATTGTAACAGGCAATCAGGCTAGAGCAAATTATTCAAACAGAACTGCAATTAAAAGACAAAGGCAGATATATGTGGCAAAACAGAGGGGAGAAAGATGGGCAACAGTTCTAACATTATAGGTCCAATGAGCAACAAGGGCACAAGTACAGTGTGGGATTGTCACAATAGGATAGGTCCACCAACATAATGGGAGGCGAAGGTCCATTTAAGGAGGGAGGAATGGGGTGGGTGGGAGGGACAAATACACCCCACAGGATAAAGTCTTGAAAGATTCTTGGCGGTCGTTGCAGGGGAGAGGACCCACGTCAAAGGGCCACCCTCTTAAACCACTGAAGTAGGAAGAACAGCAGTGAGTGTGGCCAGTGGGGCTCAGGACCAGCTATTAATACCGGCCCACCTGAGCTTCACTGTCTGTAGGACCAATAGGTGCATGGAAAATCTTTCAAAAGTCATGCACTCAAGGACTTGGTGAGTGGCGCTCTAGTGGCAAATGTAGAGGGGATCCAGGCCAATCTGTATGAGCACACAAGTCCAGGAGATGTAACCCTCTTGTCAGTTGAATTGCTGGAGTCGGGGATGTAGGGTTTTGCGCTGTGTTCAGGAGGCATCTGGCTGCTGTTGCAAGCTTTTGGGGAGGTCCACCAGTGCAGGTGCCTCACCCCGAGGATAAAGTCTTGAAAGAATCTCAGTGGTCATTGCTGGGGGAGGGAACCCATGGCAAAGGGCACCCTCTCAAACCCCTGAAGTAGGAAGAACAGCAGCGAGTGATATGAAACTAAAGCTGTAGAAAATAGTGGCATTAAACTCAGAAAGGGAAGAATGCTAATTATTTAAAGATCAGCAAAAGGTGACAATGCCTAAAATAATCAATCATGAAGATAATCAAAGGGAGGAACCGAATTATGATAAAAAAGTGTTATGTTGAAATTCAAATGCCCAACTCATGCCTGTAAGGACATCAAATTAAAAATAATACTAATAACAAAGTCTTCCTGCAAATAAGTCATTTTCTTGGTGGACTTTAAGAATTTTATATCTCCATATGTAGATTGCTTGAGCCTAGATCCCCCATAGAAACACTGCCAAATACTCCTCATCTCTGTCAGAAAGAACAAAGTAATGGTAATGCTGAGAGTGATCAGGTTATTTTATATAAAAATATTAATGCTGATCCTATTGGTTCTAGTTTATCAGATAATCACAGAAAAAAATGGGATATAAATATCAAATAACTTCAGGTAGGCTTACATGAAACTGGAATATAATTTAAAAAGAACAATTATGTTGAAAGGCAAATAGTCTCTTTATTAACACTTTTATCAGAAGAAAAAAATAATAATATACAGAAGTTAGAAGAAAAGAACCAAAATAAGATAGAGCATGAAAGTAATAATGATATGAATGTGAATGAAAAGGAGACTATACCAGAGACAACAGAGTGTACTGGTAACAAGGAAGTGGAGGAAATGGAAAAATGGGTGAGTGACCATTGTTTTAACTAATTAAGAAACTAAGAAAAGAATGGAAAACATATATACTGGAAAGAGGAACATATGAAATTAATGATGAAAATAAATATAGAATTATGGGGAGAAGAGTGAGGTCAAACAGAAGGGAGTACTGAGAAAAGTAACTACATATAATAATAATAAGCAAGGATACAAGACTGAGGTTGCATATACTGATGATAGTAACAAATTTAATAGAGAGGATTCTATTTGCACAAAAAACACATTTTGCAGAAAGAAAAAGACAGAAGAGAAAAAGAAGTGGAGAGAGATTTTAGATTGCCAAGTTTGCATAATGGTGATTCCAAAATCTAAAATTGAGAATACAACCACAATGAACATTCTGATATGTAACATCTGCAAGGGTGCAATCAGTAATACATTTAATTGGAGTAACATTGGCTCTGGGTATGAGTATAAGACTGGAGACATGAGAGGGTATTTCTGTCCTACACTAAACTCATTACTAACAAGCAAAATGTTTGAGGAAAAAGCTAGTGTTAAGGACTTTAGTTGGATACAACTGTTATAAAGGATGTTAAGATGCAGACTAAGAGTAAGGAGATAGAAAACAGGGTTCACAAGAAACATCATAATAGTAAATTAGGGAAAGGGAAACTACTACTGACAAATATTAAACTCATATAACTGAATACTTGAAACCAGTAGAAATCCACCACTCAGTGCCGGAAGAGAGTGACAATGACTTCAGATTAAATATCAAATACATAATGGGAAGAAAGCAAAAGGATGTTAGAATAAATACTGAAGTCATTTTGGAAGACTCATGTATCAAGGAATCAGAAAATTACAGTGATTGGCAGTAGTTTCATGTAGTTCAAAGGGTGAAGAATATTCCAACACAACTATTAATTTAGATTCTGATTGACTGAATCAAAGTTCCAATAGAAACGTGTTTCATTACCTGACATATGTCAGACCTAGAATCAAAAAGAGAGGACTGGGGGGTGGATAAAATTGATAAATGGTTTTGATATTATTCACCTCCAGGAAGCATGGCTTTTTGGGAAGGAAGTTGTTATCGAAGGATATTCATGTTGGTCATATGAAGGAGAAAAAATAAACAAGTTTGGCAGAACCAAAAGTGTTCTGGTAACACTGGTTGCAATGGATAGTTTCCATGATAACAGGAATTTAATTAAACATTGGATTTCCATTATTTTTTATGTATTAGCATATAATGTAAAAAAAAAAAAATGTACTGTAGTTCAGAACTGTTAATAAATATATCATTTTTGCCCCCAAGAGCCATACTATACAGTAGGTGCTTTCATTTGTCTAGAGATCCTGATAAAATCTTTTGATACTCACTATGGCATTATCCCCATTATATTAACACCTAGGGCTGTGCGGAATGCAAATTTTCACCATGATAATTGCTGCAGAATGGCAATTCTACTTCAGAAATGCTTTGTGGAATGTCTTTTTAAATTCCTCTGAATATTGAAAAGCATTTCTCTGCAAACTGAGAAATAATTTTCCACAGATCATGTAAACCACAGAATAATGTTCTGCAGATTGCAGAAAAGGAATCCATGGTTTATGTGAACTGCAGATTATTATTCTATTAAAAGCATTTCACATACGGAATGTTGAAAATTCACAAATGATGGAAATGACCAGCATTTTCTAAAATTCTGTGGAATTCCATTCCATCAGAAATTCAACATTCTGCAAAGTGCTATTAATGGAGGATTTGAATGATGTATTGGTCAAAAACAAAAGTTATATTCCCAAGATTGGCAGATCGATTATTCATATAATCTTGCTCTAAGAAACTATAGCGATGATAAAACTAATAAGATCTGCTTGCAACTCTTAAGCATATTGGCAAACAGTTTTTTTTTTTTTGCAAGTTGTGAATGGAAGTGCTCCTGGAGATAGGATGAGAGAGATCACTTTCTCAACTCATTATGAAGAAAGTGTACTGGACTTATGCATAATGGATATTTTCATGTTCAGTAAAATAATGACATTACTAGTTTGCAAAATTTGAGAAAGTGATGACTTACCAATAACCTTGTTCATGGACATAGATGATAAAAAAGTCCTAACTCAAGGGTTAGGAGCAAAGTTGATGCTGATATCGAGATGATCATCCAAGATCATCCAAGATGAAAAAAGTCATTAAATGAGTGGCATTTGCTAGAGAAAAAAATATGCAATATTTTAAAATAGTTAAATAGGGATGAGTTGGTCAGATTACTACAGTCAGAGAAGAATGTTATTTGTCCCTTTGAGGTTTATTAAAACATATTGTTTGACCCTTAGAAAATAATTCACTTATGAAGACAGAGTATACAATTCTAGTAATAGAACACACAACAGTTTGATACTGACTGCCAGAATCATAAGGCAGTGAATTCCATTCACACATTGGGACTGTGTTGTACAGTATGGTCTGCATGCCCATTGGCCCATGCTGTAGACCAATGAGCATACAGCCATACTGTACACTGTCAGTCAGTGGGCAGCAGGCTGCTTGTGGGGTGGGGAGCTGCCGCCCGCCACTGACCCGGGGAGCGAGGTGGTATGTCTGCATGTGCGGGGGGGTACCACTGGACCACCAGGGACATCTTCAGTTACACAGCCCACGAATGGGCTGGATTTGGTCCACTAGACCACCAGGGATACAATTTGTTTTACAAAGCCCGTGATTGGGCTGGGATTCAGTCCACTGGACCACCAGAGTTACAATTATATTTACTATGCCTGCGATCGGGCTGGGATTCGGTCCACTGGACTTCCAGGTTTAAAATTATATTTACTAGGCCCGCGATTGGGTGGGGGAAGCAGGTCCACTGGACCAGCAGGGAGTTTACATTTATACAAAGTCCACGATCGTAGCCGCCAAAGGGCAGGGGGCATCGGTCCCAGACGGCTGCAGCCTGGCAGGGTGCCAGGTGAAAGTCCCCAGGGATCAGCACACCTGCATGCAAATGGGGCCATAATGACATGCAAATGGCCCCATTTGTGCCTTGCATGCATAAGGGCCCCATTTGCATATACACCACTGAATATTGTGGTTCCTTTGCCTAGCGCAACTGCGCTGGCACATCCCCCTGGTCCTCCCTTGTCACTTGCAGTGGCACAGTGCCACTGCGCCATGTGCAATGCAGGTGGCCATGGTGCCATATTCAATGGTGCTGATCCATGGTGCAGCACCAATGAATATCGCCCTGTCGCATCCCAGTTGCGCTGTGCCCAGGATTGCACCTCTGCCTGGCGCAGTCTGAATATCCCAGCCTAAATCTTTTATTAGTGATAAAATCTGGTCTGATTTTTTTTCAAGAGAGATATAATTTTGATAAAAGTACAGACTGTACTGATGAATTATTAGTTGACCCATTGAAGCATTACTCCACATTAATATTTACTGAAACTGAAGTTATTAATGCAATTAGAGCACAAAGAAGGAATAAGGTTTCAGGCCCAGGTGTGCCTGCAGCACAGCCATTTCTTGCTGATCCAAGAAGGTGGTCTAAAGTCTTGACATAACTATTTAAAGCCATAAATGCAAGATTATGTTTATCACAAGGCCAGGATAAAGGTTTAATTATTCTCATGCATTAATGGGAGTGCTTGTTAATCCTAAGAACTATAGACCTCCTACTTTTCAATGTATTCAATTTAAGATTTATACTTGTGTATTATTTGATTATTTAAATATTTGGGTTCAGAAAAATCATATTATTTCACATTCTCAAGTGGACTTTAGGGAAGGGTATGGCACATTGGATAACATTTTTATTTTAAATTTCTTTGATCGAAAAAGTCACTTTATGTTGCTTGTTTGATTTGAGTTTGACCTTTGATTCTGTTAACAGGTCTATTTTGTGGAATAGTTTATTGGATTATAGTATTGACAGAAATTTGTTAGAACTACTTAAACTAATACACAAGAATACTAGCAGCCAGGTAAAAATTAAAAAATGTGACCTTAATTCAGACCTTATTGCTATAAGAAAGGGTATCAAGCAGGGATGCATACTTGCACCATTATTATTCAGTCTCTATATGGGAACTATTCAGTTGACTTTAGGTGCTGACACCTTTCTTCCTAGGATAACGGATAGGGAGATACACATCTTAATGTATAATATATGGATGATTTGTTGTTGTGTTCTCAGACTCCTTTAGGCCTAAAGGTCCCCGTGCTGTACTCTGACACATTTAGAAAACGTTGACCTCTAGATCAATTCAGAAAAATCAAAGTATTAATTTTTGGTAAGAAGTCTAGATTCGAATCCGTGCAGATTAAAGATTATTTCTCCTTAGAAATTGTTAATTATTATAAATATCTGGGGTTTAATGTACATTCTTCACTGACATGTTGAGACCATATTACAAAAATAAAAGGTAATGATTTACAAGCCTCAAGAGGGATCATATGCTTTAGTAAAAACTTTGCTGAAAATTCATACAAGGCATTAACGCAGGTATATAATGCTAAAGTAAACAGCCGTTATATGGATCTGAAATCTGGACTTTTAGTAACCACATTAAAGAACTTAAATCAATACAAATTGGCTGTTTTAAACAGATTTTACATCTACCACTGGATTTTCAAACTGTAGTACTTAGGGGTGAACTTAATTTGAAACCAATAACTCTTCTTACTCAGATTAGGACAGTCATGTTTTTGGGGAAGGTGTTTTATTTGGATGAAGAAACATCCCTCTTTTTGCCCTAGCAGGAGAGTTGTAATATTAATTCTGGTTCACTATGGTTCCATAATTTGAATACAATTCTGAAAATGGTCAGCTTTCTTGACATGTGGGAGTCCTATATGATGTGGGTGATATATTTACTTATGTTTCTGTGGCAGTACATTGCCTTAAAAATAATTGTATTCAATCTGAATTTGCAAAACATTAACATTTTTCAAATTCCAAAGTCTATCGAAGTTTAAAATCTCGATTGTGAGAAATAAACATACAGAAGTGCCTTTTGAAAATTTCATCTTGGCCTTTTTTTTGGCAATCACTTGAAAGACAGAGCCCTATGTTATTAGCTAAAACATCCATACTGTAGATGTGACACACTAGCTCTTTTAACTACTGAACATCTAATATTTAATTGTACTATTTTAAAATCTATAAGAGACAAATGGGTGCTCCCGATGTGGAGAAATCTATAAGTTTCATTAAGTAGGGATTCTAGAAGAAAAACTTGAATGTATGTTGTTCTGTAAGTTAATCAACATATTTTTGCCTCTGCTAGTTTTGCACATTATGCTCTTCATCTTATCTTTGGCAAATGAATTGTAGTTTATGAAATTCTGTTTTTTGTGAAAAGAAAAATTTAGTCCTGTACTATATTTAGCTAATTTTTGTATGTGATGAACTAGTGTTTTTATACATACTTTCCTGAATAAACTTGAACTTGAAAACTTGAAACCTTAATGTACAGTGCCAACCCAGCTTCCCCTGCCTTTTTAAATGCCACTCCTGTAGATTGAGTAGCCCAATATTGTAGAGTCCAAATGATTGTTTCTTGTTGCCCATGTTTTTGTTATGGCTAACTTGTACATCTTAGCCTCATTTGCCTCTGCTTGGTGTTCATTCATTTTGTTACCAATGCTTTGACCCCTGCAGGACCCCTGTCTCCTAACCTTACCCCATCCACTGACCAGACCCACAGCACTCATTCCCTGCATTATTTCATCTTTATTACCTCCCTTCCCCCATGATATGGTCCTGGGTCTCCTATGTAGTCTCCCTTCACCATCCCTACCTGTGTTATCCTTTTCCACAGATTGACCCCACTAGTTCAATGAGTACTAGCAAGGTCTTTGTCACCTAGATGTGTGCAAAGTTGGGAAGCTTCACTCTGCAAATTCTTCACAAAATGTCTTGACTTTGTGTAGTGCAAAGTATCATTTCACGTAGTTCTTCACCTCATGAAGTGCCTACTTCACCAGTCAAAGTCTACATGTAGTGGCATTTTGTCAGTGAAAGTTTTAACATAGTGTCATTATTAATAGTTTTTGCCTGGCAGAGTGGCCCTTTGCCAGTGAATAACTACAAGAAATGTGCTCCTGTTTTTTTTTATCTTTCTGAAGATATTCCTGCCCACACCCACTCTGATCTTGGTACTGTCCCTAAGTCTGTATAGTGACATTGATGCAAGCAATAATACCCGACAGGGTGGGCAGTATTGGGCCATACTGGACCACCCAGGGGCATAATGAGGCCCGACACCACAGGCGGAGGGCCTTATAGCCCCTGGAAGGTCCAGTATTGCCCAATACCGCCCACTCTGGAAGGTATTATTGCACTTAGAAAATGGGCAACTGTTATTTTATATTTCTAATAAAAAAAATTATGTTTAAATGTAAAACCAGTTAGTTTTTTATTAAAATAGTTCCTCCACCTGTCCTTCTAAAGCCTCCATATTTTTTTTTGCTGGATGTCATGGTTACCTGTTGTGTATATATACACACACACACACACACACACACACACACACACACACACATACACTCTCTATCTCAACTGTTAAAGCCCTGTTTCTTTGTTGGTTTGTGAAGACTTTTATTTTGCATTTCTGTTCATGCTGGAGCTGTGTGAAGTGTGATCCCCCCACCCCGCAACCACTCCTACAAAATTGCGATAGTTTCTGGGAGTAATTGAAATTGTTTTATTTTAATTAGCAACAAAGGTGGAATTCAGTTTAATTTTAGTGAGAGGAGACTCTAGTAAGTGCAATACTGGACTGCATTTGGGAAGGATGTACGTGCGTGCTACAAGAGAGAGCGGGACAACTGATGTGCTACACTGAGCAACTGTCACATGAAAAAAAAAGCCCCATGAGAGACAGAGGGAGCGTGTATTGACACTCAGGGAAAAAAAACATTTAAAAATAGGGCTACAGGGTTACGGTTCAGAGGGGTGTGTGATCATAGTGAAGAGGGTGAAACAATGTATGTGTAAAAATGTGAAACAGCTTCACTTTCTGGACTGAGGGGGATGATAGCTGGTGGAGCTAGTGCACAGTTAGCTCTGTGAGAGTGGCGCTATTACGGAGTCAATTGTCAGAGAAGACTGCTGTAAATAAACTAAAAAAAAAAAGAAAACACATGTTGCAGAAATTAGCTCAGGGAAGTTGTGTGAGGTGTAATCAGACAGGCAAGAAATAAACTATGGAATCATGGGGGTTAGTTTCTCTCGCTAAGCGAATAAAACAATGGCAGCGATTTGAAAATAAATTTTATGCTTCTGCCCAATGAGAAAGCAAGCTGGGCAAAAATATACCTCTGTGGGTGAAGAAGCACTGGGGCTGGTACTTTTTATTTCCTGGGCATCTATTGTAAGTTAATGTACCCCCCTGGCAAGAGTACCAGCCAATCAGATGCCAGGAAATAAAAAGCCCATTTTCTAAGACAACATAAGTGCCAGATTAGATAATATCTCTGTTGGGCTTGCTTGTCTGCAGCACTGGGTCCTAGTGCTGTCATAGGTGCTGAGCATTTACTCATTGACAAACCACACTACTGCTCTCAGCCCTGGGCCTGATGCTGTTGTTAGTACTGGTATGATGCCAGCATCAGTGGTGACATCAACTGTAATCTCGGTGCCAAGTATAGTGCTCTCTCAGTGCCAGGCACTAGTGCAATTTTCACACATGTCCTCAGGTGTTATTTAAATCTGATTGATGTCTTCCTTGTAGTTAATGCTATTTCACTTATTTTGTGTCATTTATACTCTTCTTGAGTGACATTTTATGCAATTCTGCATTTTTTTGTCACAATTTATATTTTTTTTCACTCTGTTATTTCACTCATATTACTGTTTTCATAAAAGGTAAGTAATCTTTTCTCAAAGGCATGTGTATTCTTACACATTTGACAAGTTTTTACTCATCTTGCATGACTCCACACATTTAACAAGATGTTCTATACAAACTTGCGTATATTCACAGAATTTATGTCTTTTGTACAACCGGTGTTTTTCCTCAGAATTTGCATAATTGTCATGCATCTTACATTATATTTCATGCAAAGCTTGATTCTACAGGAAATCAATGTTTCTACACAACTGGCATTTTTCTCACATCTTGCATCATTTTTACACAAATCTGCATAGTTCCTTTCATGCGTCATGCATTATTTTTCTCTCAAACCTGTCAAGTTATTCTTGTGTTGTTTTCACATCACTAAATACTCAGCACCTATGGCAGCACATTCACTAAAAATACCACTAACAGCTTAATCTGGTTCAAGGTCAGTTGGCATTCATCTGTATCCCCCACCTTCCAGGTCAAGCCTGAGAATAGGCAAGAATCTGTCTAGTGCACTTAACCCAGTTAACAAAAAAAAACTAAATAAAAACTAAACTTCAGCCTGCCTATTTTTGTGCAGTTATTGTTTTTCCATGCACTTGGAATTATTCATTTTTGACTTATGCTTGTGCACCTTGAATTTTTTGTCATTCAAGTCAGAATTAATTTCACACTTTTTAGCACATTCATTTCACGCAGTTCCACATTATTTTTCAATAAAATCACACCATTTTCTTCACAATCTTGCATGGCTTCTCTGTTTATTCTCCTTCTCCTTGTTGCCAATAGTATGATCATGGACCCATCTAGACCCTCTTTGGTATTCATAGCCAAACATGCAGTCAACAGTCTCTTTCTGTCCCTAAGTGGGTATATTCATCCCTGATGCAGGGAATCTTCCTCAGCATGAGTGCCTTCCCTTGATGATGGTTTTTTTTTGTTTACATTGGGGGTACGTTTCTCTCAGGCACACACTATGCTCGATGAGCCACTGAAACATAGAATCTGTCAACAGAAAATAACTTTGTGGCCCACCCACTCTGCCCAAGTGTTCCCTCCCTATTTTTCCTCTACAGACCCTATCTAGTCTCTGGTGACCTTCCCCATCTCTTGCTTCTTTTCTATTACACACCTATGTTTATCTCATGCATGCCTGAAATCCACAACCATTCTAGCCTTCATCACTTCCACTGTCAGTTTGCTTTAGGCATCTTTCACCCTTTCAGTGAAGAAATATTTTTTCTCCCATTTCTCATGTACCCTCTTCATTGCATGCCCCCGATACTGGTACTTGTTCTCATTTAAAAAAGACTCCCGACCTGCACCCTGTTTATGTCTGTGAGGTACTTGTGGGTATTGATTATGCCCCCCTTCGCTCTTCCAGGGTGTGCATGTTGAGATCCTTCAGTCTTTCTTCATATAATTCCAGTTTAAACCCTGTACTATTTTTGTATTCCTCCTCTGGACTGCCTTCACCTTGTCTATGTCATTTCTGAGGTGCAGTCTCCAAAACTATGAACAGCAATATTGGTGGGGATGCACAAGGGAGTGATACAATGGCAGTAACACTTCCCTCCTTCTGCTGGATATATCTCTCTCTGTGTGCCCCAGAATCTCACTAGCCCTGCCCACTGATTCATCACACTGCTTTGCCACCTTGAAGTCCTCTGATATAATAACTTGTAGGTCCATTTCCTATCTAGTGACAGTTGTTCTTCACTATCCTGTAGTCAGCATAAGGCTGCTTATGCCCTCGGTGCATAATTTTGCTCTTTCTAGCATTAAACCCCAACTTCCATGACTTTGACCCCTCCTTGAGTTTCTCTAGATCACTAGACATTTTCTTTACCCCCTTGTGAGTGTCCACACTGTTACAGATCAAAGCTTGAATGGGCCACAGTTTACATAGAAATATAGAATTTGCCTGCAGATAAGGATCACTTAGCCCACCAAGTTTGCCCATTTGTCCCTGCCTATAGTATCATTGCAGATCCCCCTTTTTCTCCTCAATTTATCCCCCCTTCACTTTCACTAAAATTCCCTTATGCATATCCCATGCATTCATGAACCCCACCACTATTTTTGCCCCTACCACCTCCACTGGAAGACTGTTCCAGGAGTCCACCACTCTTTCTGTGAAGAAATACTTCCTCATTCTGTTCTGAATCTACCCCCTCCAGCTTCATTTCATGCCCCCTTGTCCTTGAGCACCTTTGTTTCTGAAAAATGCTTCCCTCTTGTACCTTGTTTACGCCCGTAAAGGTATTTAAAGGTTTGTATATTTACATCCTTTAATCTTTACTCACAGGTCTTCTAATGCAGACCCAGCACCATTTTAGTTGCTCTCCTCTGGACTGCTTCCACTCTGTCTGCGTCCTTTCTGTGATGTGGTCTCCAGAACTGGACAGAGTATTCTAGGTGGGGTCTTACCAGCAATCTATTCTGAGGCAATACCACCTCCCACTTTCTGCTGGTAGTACCCCTCCCTATACACCCCAGCATCCTATGTATTCTATTGTAAGCATTGCTTTGTGATCCTGTTCCATGTATTTTATGCATCCCATGTACTGCATTGTAAATCATTGTATTTCACCTTGTCCTCCTAGGACCTTCTTTGTTATTACACTGTATGATTTATAAAACATCCTTATTCTTCCAGGACCTCCCTGAAAATGAGCTTGCTCAATGGAGTCATTCCTGGTGAAATTATGCATGAAAAATGAATGAATCCTCTCCTTCCCAACTGACTTGTCACACTGCCTAGCCACCTTTAGGTCACCTGATATGACCACCCCCAGGTCCCTTTCCTGCTTGGTGGTTGTCAGTACTACCTCCCTCATTTTGTACTCTGCCCCTGGGTTTCTGTGCCCCAAGTGCATTATTTTGCATGTGTTTGCATTGAAACCCAGCTGTCATATGCTTGACTGCTCCTCTAGGTTTTTCAGGTCACTGCTCATCCTTCCCATCCCATCCTCCAGAGTGTCCACTGTGTTGCAGAGTTTGGTGTCATCTGCAAAGAAGCATACCTTTCCTTTCAGCTCCTCTGCAGTGCAACACTGATCTGCTGGTCACCTTCCCCTCCTCTAAGTGAACCCCTTTTACCACCACCCTCTGCTGCCTATCCCTTAACCAGTTTTTTTACCCAGTTTACCATCTTTGGACCCTCTCCTAAACTACCCAGCTTTCTTTCTAGTTTCCTATGTGGAAATGTGTTGAAACTCTTACTGAAATCCAGGTAAGTCATGTCCCCTGCTCCACCCTGACCTAGTTCCCTGGTCACCCAGTCAATGAACTCTGTCAGATTCATTTGACACAATCCCACCCCCCTCCCCATGAATCCATGCTGCCTTGGGCATTGTAGACTATTAGATTCAAGATATTCCACAATCCGTTCTTCCAGTAATGATTCCATTAACATTTCCATCACTGTTGTCAGGCTGACTGGCCTCTAATTGCCAGCATCTTCGCTCCTACCACTTTTGTGAAGTAGGACAACCTCTGCCCTCCTCCAGTCCTGTGGCACCACTCCTGTTTCCAATGAATAAGGCAGTCAGAGGTGCAGCTAGTACCCCTTTTAGTTTACTTGAATAACACTGATGTGCTTGTACACATACATGTCCCTGTTACTTTCTGGTCATCCATGCACTTTGTGATGAATCCTTTCTGTTTTCTGCAGCTTGTTGCTACGCAGCTGTATATTGCAGTTTCTGCCTGGATAATTTGTGGCCCCAGTGGCTTGAGCAATTAATGGTTTCAGGATGGAGGTTTGAAGCCTCTTCTTCGAGCTTGACACAAATAATTTGGCCTTAATTGGACAGATTTTTAAGCACATATGTCTACTAGTACGGTAGATGCAAGTATAAGAATTTTCATGGCTCTCCAACTCTATCAGTCCACAGTAAGGAATGCAGATCCTACTATTTCACTTGTTTATAAACATTTTCATTTTTTGGGGGACTCAGACCTTTGACAGTCTGAAGTTAAGGATGCAATACCTCAGAGCTCTGTTTGAGGCCACTTCTAGCCATTTTTGTGTAATTTTATGCAGCAGGATCCCTGAGAGCTGCTTATGGGTAACTCTCACTAACATATTTTCATTGTATCACCTTCTCTGAGTGACAGCCAGTAGAACTGTTGGCAGAAAAGGACCAATAAGACTATCTAGCCTGCCCTGTTTTTCCTTGCATATTACTACACCCTGGACCCTAGTGTGCCCTATTTTTCCTTGTATATTACTACACCCTGGACCCTGTTTGGTTGGTGGTGTCCCTCTATCCCTCTCTTTCCACTGCTTACTATGCCCATGTGCCTGTCACCTTCTTTTCCCCTCTTTCTATGGTAGTAAAATAAAATAAATGTAAAATTGCATTTATCCATTATACAGTTTTGTATTTACCTGGCTGTGGTCGATATTTGTTCTGCTAATGTTTAGTTGGTTGTTAAATATACATACTACAATTGTGATATGTGACCTAACCTTGTAGCCATTCACATGTTGTTCTGTAATTGTTGATGTTACGGGTTATGTACAAGGGACCACCTTGCAAATGAGCTTGCTCAATGGCTGTTATCCCTTCAAAAATAAACTGAACTGAATTGAACATGTATGCTTGAAGCTCCCCATTGTCTTTCCCCCCACCACCCCTTCCGGCAAGTTGTTGCAGGGTCCACCATCCATTCTGTGAAGAAGTATTTCCTTATAGCCCTCTTAAACTCCATTCCCAAGCTTCATTGCATGCCCCTGTTTTCTGCTACTTCTCCTCCTGTGAAACAGACTCCCTTCCTGAACCTTGTTCACCTCCATTATGGGTATACCCCCCCAACAGCAACACCAGCACAGCGACCTATGTTGCTGTCTACAAAATTGACAGTTCACCAACAGGTTGCTGTGTTGGTGTGCCTGAGACAGGCACACACTGTCTCCCATTCCTGCAGCCCCATCCTGAATCAACACCAACTCAGAGATAATTATAATTAGTATGGAGGTGTGGGGGGCAGAGCCCTCCACATGGGGGGTTCAGGGTGTGAAGCCCCCCAGTAGAAAAATGGACTGGGAGACAATCGGGATTTATGTCAACTGCAACTTGCAGTCAACATAAATCCCGTCTCTGTGATGTCGGTCGACAAAATTGTTGTCAAACCAGCATCTTAGAGCCTCAGTGGGGTACTTATAGGTCTCAATCATGCCTCCTTTCACTCTCCTCTCCTCCATAGATCACATGTTGAACTCCCAACTTCTCTCCTTGTATGGTTCTCGTGCAACCCCCACACCATTTTGGTAGCCCTGATCTGGACTGCTTTCTCTCTGTTGATGTCCTTGTGGAGGTGCAGCCTCCAGAACTGTACTCAGTACTCTAGGTGGGGTCTTGCTAGTGAGTGATACAGTGGCAACACTGACACCCTTCTCCTGCTGGAAATCCTGCTCCCTATGTACCACAGCATCCCACTAGCTTCGTCTACTGCTTTTTTGTTGCCCTGCTAGTTTAAGATCATCAGATATGATTACCCCAACATCTATCTCTTTCTTGGTGAAAGTATATACATCCCCCAGTCTCATACAGAGCCCTGGGGTTTTCCAACCCAGGTGCATGACTTTGCACTATTTGGCATTGAAACCCAGCTGCCACACCCTGGACTACTTCTCTACTTTCCCCAGATCCCGTTACATTTTCTCCACCCCTTCCTGGGTTTTCAATCCAGTTGCAGATTGTTGTGAGATCCACAAAGAGACACAGCTTCCTCTCCAGTTCCACACACAGAAATGTCACTTATGAAGACATTGAAGAAGACAGGACCCAGTGCCGACCCCGGGTGCACTGCACTGGTCACTATCCTATCCTCTGAATGGCTGCAGTTCACCACTACCCTCTGCCTCATATCCTTCAACCAGTTTGATACCCAACTTACCACATTCTTCCCAATCCCCAGGTTGTTAAGCTTCTTTATTTGCACAATGCCAAAGACCTTACTGAAGTCCAGATAGTCCACATCCATTCCCTTCCCCTTGTCCACCTCCCTAGTCAACCAGTCAAAGAAATCTATGAAATCTATTTGACATGACTTCCCCAGTGAAACCTTGTTGCCAGTGGTCTTGCAGCCCATTTGTCTCCTGGTACTCAATCAGCCTCTCCTTCAGCAGGTTCTCCAATAATTTCCCCACCACTGATGCGAGATCGACCAGCCTGTAATTGTTATCCTCCACCTACTGTTGCTATTTTGCAGAAGGACCTCATAGGCCCTCCTCTCATCCTCCAAAATCACCCCATCTCCAGTAAGGTGCTGAATAGTGTTGCCACAGGGGCAGCTAGCACCATGATCAGTGCTTTTGGAACTCTTGGGTGAATCCCACCTGGACTCCTCATCTTGTTTTCCTTTAGGGCTTCCATTCCCTTTTGGATGCTCTCCTCCAAAAATTGGCTTGTGCCTACTCTCCCTTCCCCGGTGCCTGCTAATACTGTTGGTCCACCCCTCTATACTGTGAAGACCGAGCAGAAGTACTCATTTAAGATTTTGGCCTTTTTCTTGATCTACTGCTGCACCGTTCCCCATGCTCTCCTGATCATCACTGTCATAAAATCATTGAATCATAAAAATCTGGTGGCAGAAAATGACCCTCTGGCCCATCGAGTCTACCCCTCCCCACCTTACCCATCCCCCATGTTATTGGACCTTCCCTTCTTGTGTCTGTCCCATTCCTTCTTGAATCCCTCCACCATTTCAGCCCCCACCACTTCCTCCAGTAGTTTATTACAGGCCTCCAAAACCCTCTATATAAGGTAACGCCCCATCACATTGCCACTAAATCTTCCTCCTTCTAATCTTAGACTATGCCCTCTACTTTTAACCCCCACCTTCCTTTTAAAAAAGCACCATTCCACCCATTGCTTTCCTCTTTTCACTCACACATCTGAAGAAAGTCATATCCCCTTTTCTTGACTTCCTTGGCCATCCTCTCCTCTATGTGTCCCTTAGCTGCCTTCACCCACCTTTCTGCCTCCCTTTGTTTATGTAGAGATACAACACTGTTCCACTTCATCTGGGAGGGAAGTTTTTCTGCTTGATTAATACTTCGTGTGTAAACAGCTAGGGATCACTTTCCACGGCATAAGGAGCCCACTGTCTGGGGTCTGAACATTGAATATCTGCCCCTTTTGAATTTTAAGCATATATAGTATACTTCTAATACTAATGAGTACAGAACAGTTCACTTTGAATCTAGTTAATTACACTACAACTGCACAGCATTCATGTAGGGGTATCATGTGTTATTCAATTTTGTCAACTGCGTGGTAGTACATCCTCTCTAGTGACTGGATTTTTTAACCTCAGGCTGGTCGAAGCAGATTTTTTCCCTATCCAATGTTTCAGTGTTTTGTGCTCTGAGGCCCTGTAGACTCTTTCATCCTACAGTCAGCTCTAGCCCCTTTAACATGGAATCATTCCATCAGATGTGACCCTGTGAGCTTAATCTTACTTTTTTCCTTTTTTGTCAGTGCAGGACATTTTGTTCTTGTTAATTTTCTCAAATACTGATGTAGTTGTTGAATTGCCAAGACCTTGTCTTCACTTCTCCTTGCGTTATGTCCTTGTACATTCACAATGAGGACATTCCTGTCTTCTGACACTGCTGGCCCAACTTAGACTGCTTGCACTTCAGTAGCCTACATTAGTTCAATCCCTAGTTCTACTTACATGGGGCCACTACCTGAAGGTGCAGTCTATGATGCTTACATGAGTGGGTTGGCTATATAGCACGGCTTGCACTGTTCATGAATCCTCTTGTCTCCAACTTCCTTTATTTGGGGCATTTGTACTGTTGATCACCTGACCAAAGAGTGCAGCTCTATGGAGAAGACTGACTGTAGAAAGATAGGGGAGCTACTTTCTGTAATGTTTGATCTCCTAGAGTATCTTCAGTCTCCACACCCACCACAGTCAACATGGGAATGCCCCAAGGCTCAGTCATTGGACCACTGCTTTTCTCCATATTCATTAATGATGCTCTAAAAACTCCATCCCATTGCAGCTCCCTCCTTTATGCTGACAATATGGTACTATACACCAGCTCCAACAGTATAGCTGAGATCAACTCTCAACTGAATGCCGATTTTGAAAGACTGCAGTCCTGGCTAATAGAAAATAGCAAGACCCTGGCAATGTTATTCAGGTCCTTGCCAAAGCTCAGGTCTTGCTCCACAGGCCTTATCATTCACTGCTCTGGTCAATCTCTCATCTCCACCACAAACCCCTTTAGATACCTTGACATTACCCTTGACCCTGCCCTTGACTTTAACCAACATATTTCAAGCATCTGCAAGACCATCAACACTGAAACTGGTCTGACCTACAAAATTAGGTATACTCTAACTCCTGCTGCCAGACTTGCAATAGCCCAGGGAATCTTATTCCCAAGCCTCACTTATGGTTTCACCCCCCCTACTATTTAACTAGTGCCTCCAATCTGGACAAATGGAATGTGTCATACAACAACTTATGCCACTTTGTCCTTTCCACTCCCAGAATGACTAACCACTGCTCACTGTATTGTAAGCTAGGTTGGCTATCCCCTCCCTCTTGCTGTCTACTCACACTTGGCTGTCTGTTGGATAACATAGTAAGATCCTCCAAAACAACTGCCCTTGCAGCCTTGATGACTCCCCCCAGGAACAAATGTACCCCCTGTGCTCCTGCCAAAATCCTCTTCTGGCAGTCCCCAGGCATTCTACCAAGAACAGGCCTTTTCCTTCTTTGCCCCCAGAGTCTGAAATGCCCATCCACTCCATGTCACTGCTGTACAGTCCAATTCCTATTTCAAGAAAGCACTTCACAACTTCCCAAGCAACTCTGATGTCTGCACTTGTAACTGATTCCAACCCTCTTTATATTGCACTTGCTCCATCTTTTCTTTCACACAAGTGTCTAACTCCATTATGAATCAATGCTCTCTTCATAATTTCTACTGACTGTGTATTTCCACTCAGTTTTCTTCCACATTGCTGTCACCTAAGTTCATGCTTGCACTGTCATATTGAATACCTGTTTCCTCCTGAAAACGTATGTATTGCTAAAAAGTTATATTCTGTATACAGTATTATTTGCTACTGTCTGCTGCTTGTTCTGCTGTTGTGCCATTGTTCTGTAACCCCTGGTCTGTGGCTGAAAACAGGCAGTGTCTTGTCTAGTGCACTGACTCGGTTAACAAAAATTTAATAAATAATTAACAAGGCCACACTTATCCATCCTCCATACCCTGGACTTGCAGGCATTTTCCATGTGCATGTTCTTTTGGTGTTTTAAATTGTTTGCATTTAAAATTTTAAGTAGTTAATCATTAAATAATTTCTTTCTTTCTCTTCTTCATAGTAAAGAAAGGTACAGAGGCAGTTTTTAACTGGCATCATTATTTATGCTGTCGGTGTATACAGCAGTATCTGTTGGTGCCATGTGCATGTGCTAGCCCCAAGAGGTCTGGTTCACACAGGGTCATGGTGCCTCTGGGCCTAAGACTAAGGAGTATGGCTCTTTGATAAGATACTCTAGCAGTTCAAGAGTTATGGAAAGCAATTTCCTATTTGAGGTGTACCTCATTATCATAGTTACTGTTTCAAAGTACCAGTTGCTAGTTGTAGTAGTCTAAATGTAGTTGCTCATTGTTCCTTTTTTGTTGTACATTTTCTACCCCCTAAGCTCATTAGTTTCACTACTGTGCCTGAGGAGTTGGCACCAGCTGCCTGAGAATTAAGTGTGGGTGGTACAGAAAGGGTGAGGAAACAGTGTTTTAAACATGGATGTCATGGATGTCTTACAGATGATGAACTATAGATGGTTTACCCTCATCCTCCAGCATCTCTTTCTCCCCTCACCGGCCCTAACTCTCTGTCATTCCCTCTAATTACTTTTCTTTTTTTGCCATTTGTATTTAAAGGGTTTCAATTTTCTATTGAATGCTTCAAATATGAAGAGCTGGTTGCCTACCATACTCTCTAAGGCTGACTTTGCACACACTGAAAGATAGTCAACTTGGCCCAGAGTTTCTCTTTTTAGAAATGTGTCCCTTGCACACTATTGATGTGGGTTTCCTTTGCATAACAGAAGGCACCCACTACACAGGAGATCTGAGATGATCAGGATCTGACTCATGCATTTTTTAGCAGAGCTCTTATGGTGTCTTTTATGTTTGGGTGCTGTGCTTGGTATCATATCCCATGCCTTTCTCTTCTGAGTTATATGTTAGTGGTCACTTTTACATATTTGGTTTTCTCTTGTATGCAGTTCCCCTCTGTACTCCTTAAGCAGTGTTGTTACAAAAGGCAAAAGATAATAAACCATTTGGCAAACCCCTTATTTGTTTAGCCTCTGCCTTTCATCCTTTAGCCATTTGTCAACTGACAGCTAGATCTGTAAGGACAGAATTCCTTCAGAATGGCAATTCTGCTTCTAAAATACATTTCAAAATTTTCTCAATAATTCTCCCAATTTCTGAAGGTGTTTCACAGAATTGTCCCTGAAACTGCAAATTGTGATGCCAAAACATAGTTGTATATTGGCATGCTTCATTGTGTTGCTGTAGAATGTCATAAATAATAACAATTGTGTCATTCAAGAAGACTCATGAATGGAAGGACCATGGGAAGGACTGTTTATTATGTACTTTGGAGGTCAGCCCATATGGTGTCAGAAGTAGAATAACATTTTACAGTATGCACTGCTACGTACTCTGCCTGGGCCTGGCACACATAGACAATGTAAAGCATTTAAAAAGCTAGTGTGCTCTATAATGTAGAATGGCTGAAGATCAAGCGCCATGATCACTCCCAATAAGTTTGAAAATGATTGCTATGATACAAATTCTTGTACATTTGCTGGTACTTTCAGAGAAGTGTAGCAGAGCAAGACCATGTGATGTCAATGACAAGACAATAAATGCATTGAAGTAGATGACTGTAACACAATATTGATTGTTTTACTACTTTAAATGTACTTTTTTATTTATTTGATGAGAAAACATTTTTTCTGAATGAACACATGATGACTTGTGAAGGCAGGGTGATAACAAGGATTCTAAAAGTGTGGGCTCAAAAACATAAAATGTTTTAAAAATCTCATTAATGATACAAAATAAACTCCTTGTGAATTTTTCCAAAAAGGGGTTTTGGGGTGATTTGCCCACCAGAAGAATTTGGTGCCAAATGGTGCGTTTGAGAAGCACATTTTATGAAATCTGCAGCAGGAAAACCAAAGGGATTTACTATTGAAATACAGCAGGTGATTTGAACCAGGGAACATACTGTACTTATTCTAGAATTGTCTTATTGACTCAGTCTTTTAATCAGGTCCTCATACCCAAATTGCACACAAAGAGAGAAAGAAAACTGGCTGATGAATGTGTCTGTTGTGACCTAGGTGGAAGAGAAAGAGACCGAATATAATTCATCCACCGAAAATGGAAAATGCTCATGAGGGACATTGGAGACAAAACATGTTGTATTTGATTTAATCTTAAAATGTAATAATCATCACCACAACTACACTTATTTGATCTTGCCATGTAATTCAGGAATTTTCTGCAGAGCTGGCAGCAAGAAGTAAAAGATCAATACACCTGTCTGACAATTTGGCAAATCTGTCACAACAACTTCATCTGATTTCTTAGTTTTGTTGCCTCACTCTCTGTTGCTAATGCAGCGAGACCACTTACTTTGTCCTACCTGTTGTGTTTCTCAGGTACATATTTATTCATTTTAGGGCACTGAATGACCTTTCACATTAACATGTAGTGACTGGTACAGCACGTTCAATGGTATCTATTTGGTGGATGCCAGGAAACATAGCCAGTGGCAGTGATTCAAGCAATGAAGAGATTTTACATTGACAGTTTTCAGCAGCTATGCATTCAAAAAATGTTTGTGCTACAGTCAGTTATTCTTCAGGATGCTGTACTCCATAACGATTCGGCATACCATTCAGTGTTGTCTTATCTAAAAACAAAGGACTTACTGGTTTCAGGGCTTGAACTGCTTTCGGTAGGTCTACCCCCCTTTTTAAAATTGTCATCTCAATTCTGCAGTCATGTTGTTTACACCTGGTTAGTAAATTCAGGTTTGGTAATCTGTTTTTGGGGTAAGTCGTGGATGGATCCTTTCTTGTGTTTCACTGTTGGGAGCAATTTTAAGTGGTAAACTGAATACTGTTTCTTCATGGATCAGCTCTTTACATTTATCTTTATTTCTGAGTGAAACCAGAGTATTTATTAAAGGAAAACAATCAGAATCTCAGCCCCCCCCCCCGCAAAAGCCTTACCCCGATTAGGCTTTTTGCAAAGAAAACATTTTTTTTGTTTATGTGCTGTAATATTGAAGGAAGTGGTGCATCACTGCACTTTCTTATGAAATGGAATGGTGCAGCATCCACCAAGTTGCAGAATCCCATAGTTTACAACAGTAAAATAAAGTAAGTTACAACGTGTAAAAAAAAACTGTTTTCTTTGTGAAAAGTCTAATTGGGAGTGGGAAGATTGAGATTATGAATGTTTTTCCATTAATGCTTCTACTGCAATGCCAGCACTGGTTAGCTCCAGATTTTCAGTGTGTAGTAGACCGTGGAGTCCTTCTGCCAATCTGAGAATGCAATCAGAGGAAAAGACAAAAGACAGTGTTAACTGAAATCTTGAAGTTGTAAAGGCCCTGAGATTTGGGTGCATTTCTGTGGTCACAGTGAGAGAGGTAAGAAAATATGGACTCACAAGTATACCTCAATGCTCTTAGCACTGTTTTCTGACATACCCACCTAGTGCTGCTCAAAGCTCTGACTTTATAGGTTCTCTCAAACCTCATGTCTTGCTGTATCTGTTTCATTCTGATGCTACATACTACAGATGCCAATGAGAATGTATGTGCAAGTTGCACAAAATCAAAAAAGTGTTTTACTTCAGAAATGTACACTCATTAATCAACATGGGTGAGCGTTACCTTTTGTGCATAACTGTGAACATACACAGCATGAGATGGTCCTTACTGAAAAAATCCTGAACGCTATTAAGATGGCCAGTCATGACACTTGCACCATGATATGCTTGAGCTACAAAGTAACATCTGGCTCAAAAATATCAAATGTTTTCAATGTCTCATTAATGGTACAACATAAACCCTATGCATCCACATCAGAAACTTTAACAAAGCACACAAAATGTTCAATGGGTTCATGGTTATGAACATATCGCACACAGATACTCATTTGTTCCTGACATGAAATGTCTCTGTTGTCATCAGATGCAACTGATACAAATTTATCATTTTTTGTTTCATGCACAATTGCATCTGAAATAGATGATGCAGTAGAGTGAATTCAGTGCAAATAAACACCCTACTGAAGGGCATACTCACTTCACTGTAGGCACTATTGTGGCTAATAGCCAGAGCAACAGTGAACCCAAACCCATTGCTAATGCTTTTAACTTCTTTTTCACACAACTAACTAGATACAAGCCACCTTCTCCAGATTACCTCCCCCTCCCATGGGTCAAGAGGTAACTAATGCCCAGAACCCCTGCTTCCATCTCCGACATGTCCAAAATCAGGAAGTGTACACCCTTCTAAAATGAGTTAAATCAGATGGTGTGGCTGGGTTTGACAGCCTAGAGCCCAGACTACTCAAGCTAGCTGCCCCAGTCATTGCACTCACTGTTACCCTCCTCATTAATAGATCTTTCCTTGAAGGCAACATCCCAGATAAATGGAAGATGGCAGTGGTGGTTCCTGTTAAAAAAAGGGGGTCAAAGGGACCTTGTGGAAAACTACTGCCCCATCTCTCCCCTTTTTGACTAAGGCACATGTAAGGACTGTCTACAATCAAATCCAAGACTAGCTAGAGATGCACCACCTACTTACTGACTGTCAGGATGGCTTTAGAAAGCACCACAGCACCAACACTGCCCTGGTTAAACTGACTGTAGATGTTCTCGGTGCTGCAGACAAAAGGGTGCTGACCAGAGCTATCTTTATTGATTTAACCAAAGTGCTAGACTTGGTTGATCATAGTCTACTCCTCCACAAGTTGCAATGTATGGGACTTGACAGCCACTCACTACATTGGTTCAGGCATTATCTAACCAATAGGTACCAGGAGGTTAAATGGCTCAGTGCTCACTCCTGCTTTACATCTATTACCAATGGCATTTTTCAGGAGTCTATGCTGGGTTCCCTGCTGTTTTCCATATTGAACAATGACCTGCCCAACCATTGTGGGATAGGAAACCTACTTCCATATACTGATGATGCAGTTCTCTACTGAAGCTGATCCAGTATAAACTTGATCAATTTCCAGCTTGTCTCTGATTGCGCTATGCTGGAAAATTGGTTCCATGATAATAGGCTTGCTCTTAATACTACCAAAACCAAGGTGATTCTCTTTGGCCCCAAGCACCCTGGCCTGGCCAGACAGTACCATTTCTCTATTGACACCTCAATTGGTGCACAAATTGTAGTGGTGGACAAGATAAAATACCTGCTGGCCCTCATAGACCAGGAACTCACCTTTAAACCCCTTGTAGATCAGATTACCAAGATCTTACACAAGAAAATTGGTATATTACATTGCCTGGGTCATGCCCTCATTCTGGAGTCTAGAATTGCCATTGAAAAAACTGTGACCTACTCCTCACCCTACTCTATGATGCCCCTATACTTCAGTCACTCAAGAGCTCTGAGATTAGTAGGTTAAAGTTTGTTTACAATAAAATTAGCTGCTTCATTGCTGGGGCTCCTCCCTAGAAGTGTCACTGTGAGGCCCCATCCCCACGGAGTTGGCCCTCCCTGGAGAGGTGAATGATGTAGCCCCTGTTATAACTAGCCTACAAGTTCATCTCACATTTTGCCCCACCCAACCGCTCTGGTTTATTCATTACCAAGTTTGAAAGGTGCCTCCTCTGGGTATCTAGTCATAAACTACTGGAAGTGCCCAGAGTCAAAACAAATTTAGGGATGAGGTCTTATGCTTATTCTGCCCCACTCTCTGGAGCGCCATACTTTCTGAACTGCAAAACTCCCCCTCACTTGAGTACTTCAAGAAAAGGCTAAAAACCTTTCTACTGAACAGCTCACATTGCACTTGCTATCATTAATTGCTTGCCCTTTTTATTTTTTGCACTGAACCCCTCAATTTTTAATGTTGCTCTGTGCTAAATATTGTGTTTCTGTCACTCCAATTACTTGTTGTCATGTATGGTACTCGTCAGTGAACTAGTCTTTGAAATGTAGTATGTTCACATGTCTTCATCCTCTGTTTGTACATTTTAAACCCATGCTGTATGAAGTATTGTATGCTATTTTACTGCTTGTTGTTTGAGTTCCTGCCTGTAATTAACTCTGTGTCGCCCCTGAAAAAGGGACCTCTGGTTCCAGTGGGCTCACTGGGTTACCAAAATATAATAAATAAATAAATAAATATAAATAACATTCAGTGACTCTGCTGAGATATATGTTTAATTTTATGAAAAGGAATCAGCTACTTGAAGCACTCAAACTTTTTAATCAGATCTAAAGTATTATTAAAAGTTCCTTTATTAAAACTCTGCTCATCTTCATTGTGACCAGAAAAAGGTAAACTGAGCCAAACCAATGCAGAATTACTTCCACCAGTCTCTTCTTGTATTTTCTTCTTTGTAGAATTTTGTTAACATTGCTGTTGTCTAGCTGTATAACTGTGTTACCCATTTCATTTATGCACTTGTATGCAGACCAGGTAGCCATTGTACTACTAAGACTGTGAGTTGAGGTGTATATTCTAAAGTTTTGTAGTGCCTTTATCCAATTTTGAAATCCACAAATTGTAAATGCTCCATCAGTATGCCCCTCTCCATGCAAGAAACAGCTACATGTAAAGCAAAATGCATTCTGTTTTTCACAGCTGTACTCCAATCAACAAAACTATTTGTAACACTGATGGGTAAAATCTTGTGTTTTACCACCAAACATTTTGGTACTGAAATTTGTCATTGGCTGATTGGGGCCTTTCTTCTATTTCCAGGGTCAGTAGGGGAATTATTATCACCACAGGTACTGTAAGGGACAAGGAAAAGTCTGATTCAGTGGATGTAGAAGACTGGTCAGTAGTTAAATCACTTGTTGTACAGCTGCAAGTAATGAGACCTTCACCCTGAGATACTGAGTCACTTGTTTGATTATTATTATATGTATCTGTATCGGTTATCATTACGTCTGTGCACATGTAATCATTTGCAGTAGGTGAATATGAATCCTTGTCTTCTGCCAGCTGTTGCTGTTCCCACATTGAAGAAAGACATTGTGTCATGACTCATTGTCTCTTTTGTTGTTCTTTACATTTAGTTTAATTTAGACCAAAATATTAAAACAGCATCACAGGCTACATCACGATAATGTAACCAATAAAGCAATTAAAGAGGACGTGAAACCCTGCCTTCTGGAACCAGAAGAAATTATACACCAAGAAAATAGGCAATAAAGGAATTAATTACATGATGATGATGGCAAAAGCTGCCTTTTTTATGGCTCTAGCAGAAATGATATATCCAGAAAAAGAGAGGCAATGAAGCAATTACATAATGATGTGACTATGGGGAGAAACCCTGGCTTGATTATTTTCTGGAGCTATACAAAACACCCCATAGGCAAAAAAAAGCAATTACTGACCATAAACCCTGCTAATACTTATTTTTAGGAGCTAGACAAAATACCATGAGACTGCAGGAAAAAGACAAATTTGCAATAAAGTAATTAATGATGGCAAACCTTGCTGATATTTATTGTGTATGGATATACCCCCAACACTCTAGGCAATAAAGCTATACTGACAGAAAAAGCAAACCCTGCAATTATTTATTTTCTGGGTTATAATACATACCATGAGACTGTAGGCAATAAAGTAATAAGGGAAAGCAAACCCTGCAGATATTTCTTTTCTGGGGCTATACCCTGACACTGTAGACAATAAAGTAGTTAGTGGAAGCAAACCCTGCTGATATGCATTTTCTGGGGATATACCCAGACACTGTAGGCAATAAAGTAATTAGTAACAGCAGCTACTGCAGACATTTATTTTCTGGGGATATACCCTGATGCTTTAGGCAATAAAGTATTTAGTGACAGAAAATCCTGCAGATATTTATTTTCTGGGGATATGCCCCAACATTGTAGGCATTAAAGTAATTTGTGACAGCAAACCATGCTTATTAACTGGGGGTACAACCTAACACTGTAGGCAAAAAAGCAATTACTGCCAGATAACCCTGCTGATATTTGCTTTCTGTGGCTAGAAAAGAAATGTCATGAGACTATAGGCAACAAAGTAACTAGTGGCAGCAAACCTTGCTGTTATTTATTTTCTTGGACTAGAAGAAGAAATATATCTTGTAGGCAATAAAGCAATTAGTGACTAATTACAAACCCTGCTTGTATTATTCTAAGTGGTGGATTTACAGAGAGCCAAGACTATAGGCAATAAAACAATTAGTAACAGCAAAGCCTGCTGTTATTTATTTCCTGGGGTGAGTAGAAGAAATACACTTTAAGCTATAAAGCAATTAGTAAAGAGAGAAACACTGCTTTTATTATTCTCTGTGGTGGATACCAAGTGCCAATACAGTGGGCAATAAAACAATTAGTGACAGCAAACCATGCTGCTGATGATATTGCTATCATTATTTTTTTTCTGGTGCTAGAAGAAGAAATTCCCAGTATTTTTATTTATTTATTTAGTTTTTGTTAACCGGGTAAGTGCGCTAGTCAGCAAGTGACTGTTTTCAGGCACGACCCGGGAGGTACAATTACAATACACAAAGAGTACAGCCAGATTATTAAGACAACGAGTATAAAAAATGCAGAGAGAAATACATATGGCAATGTAACATACATTAGTAAACAAAATATGCTTTAGCACTTGATCATGGAACATACTCAAAAATGTGAATAGTAGAAGGCAGAAAATAAGAGGATAGGCATCAGTAGAAAAGACACAAGGAAGGGAAAACTGGCAAAAGGACGGGAGGAGAGATTATGGAAAGGAGGTGCCATCAGATACGGCAACAGCGGGTGAGGTACCAACCTGCAGCCGGGCCTATGGAGCCAAAAGACGGCAGGCGAAGAGAGGTGGTGGGGGATGCAGTAGACGGCAAACAGTGGTAGGAGGTAGGAAAATACAGCCAGTCTGGTGGAACCGAGAGCAACAGGGCCAGAGTGAGGATGCCGTGAGAGGGGATAGAGGCGGAGGAGTTACAGCAATAGCGGCAAAGTGTCAAAGTCAAGCCGGAGCCAGTGGAACCAAGAGGCGACAGGGCGAGGGAAGGGGGTCGGTAGATGGTGGGAGTAGGCAGTAGTAGGTGGAGGTGACTAAGCACAGCCAGGAGGGTGGGGACTAAGGAGGGGCATGGATGAGGTAGGAACAGGTAAAGGTGAGTTTGGTGGGGAGTGGCAAAAAGGGGGGAAGAGGATATAACAGAAGAAGGGGGGGAAGAGAGCAGCAGTGGGGTTAAGTGAGGAGAGGCTGTGAAGTGAAGATAAGAATGTCATGGAGTAGAATAGCGACTTACAATTGTCAACAGCTAACATTAGGCTTATAAAGAAACAGGTTAAGGCAACATTAATTACAAGGCACAAAATAAAACATTAATTACAAGGCACAGTATAGAACACCCATTTGGACAGGCAAAAGTGCTAGCAATGAGGAAACAGTACAAATGCAGCGGATCAGGTAGGGTCAAAGCAAACACATTTGTCCATAGTAGTGAGGAAAGTCCTGAGTTTGCTCTTAAAAGTCACATGAGTGGAGACATCTCTTAGATCCTGAGGTAGTAGGTTCCATAGGTGGGGGGCAGCATGATGGAAGGAGCCCATGCCCTTTTTAGTCCGACAAAAGGGGATGGATAGTAAGGTCTGATCAGCCGATCTAAGATTCCTTGTGGGAATGGCCGGCCTGAGGAGATCAGACAGGATAGCAGGCTTGGACGTCCTTAGGATGGAATCAACTAAATTGTACAAGTAGTACTGCCTGGTAGAGGAAGGAGAGAGCCAACCAAGGTCCTGATATAAGAGACAATGATGCTGCAGCCGAGGTGCTTTGGTTGCATACCTGCACACATTATTGAAGGTAGTATCCCATAGTTGCAGTGAAGATTTGGCCAAGGACAGGATGGGACACCCATATGTAAGGGTTGGCAATAGAATGCCTCTGGCTATCACCAATTTAGCAGCAGGGGTGAGCAGGTATTTGGTTCTATAGGCAGCCCCAATTTGCAGTTAATTGACTTGCAGGTTTCCTGTATATGTGCTTTCAGGTCCAAGGTTTGATCCAGGTGGATGCCAAGGTAACGAAAGGAAGTGACAGTTTCTATAGGGTCCCCATCGATATCAGAGACAGAGATGGTCAGAGGACAGGATCTAAGCTTGCATTGGAGCCAAACATCATAACTTTTGTTTTATTTGTATTTAAAACCAGGCGTTGAGAGTTCAACCAGTGTTGTACAGCACAAATCTGCAGTGAGGGCAGCATTTAGATCCAGGACCTTATCAGAGTGATAATAAAATACCAGGTCATCCGCATAAAGAAGTGAGTGACCTGCGGTGACCAGCTCAGGAAGTTTATTGACGAATAATGAGAATAGAAGAGGGCCAAGTATAGACCCCGGAGGGACCCCAGTGTTGATAACAGCACTGTCTGACATGGATGAATTAAACTTAACAGCTTGTGTTCTGTTGGAGAGGTAGCTTTTGAACCAGGTAGTGACTGGGGGAGAGAAGCCCAAGGTACTGAGGGCGGATAGTAGCAGAGAATGGTCAACCAGATCGAAAGCTTTGGTTAAGTCAATTAAGACTGCCCTGTTAACTTTCCTCTATCCATATTGGTAACGATATCTGAAGTGAATTTTGCAAGTGCTGTCATGGTGCTGTGATGCTTTCTAAACCATGTTGTGCTGAGCTTAGTAAATTGAATTTCTCAAGGTATTCAGTGATTTGCATGGATACTACTTTTCCAGGATTTTATTCAGAACAGACAAAATAGCAATAGGCGGTAATTTGATATGTCATTTTTACTGCCTTTCTTAAATACAGGAGTGACTCTGGCTGCCTTCCAGACTTCAGGGACAATGCCATTGGAGAGAGATAGGGTGAAGATGTGTGCCAGGGGGCCAGAGATGTAGTAAGAAGCCATTTTTAGTAGTCTTGGTTCTAGGCCATCTGAGCCAGTACTGGTGTTTTCAGAGAGTGACCTGAGCAGCTTTAGGACCTGATGCCTAGACACTTCCCTGAAATAGAAGGGGTTGGTTAAGTTTGGGGGTCCTTCAGATGCTGTGGGGTTAAACTGTGAAGCAGAGGATTGTGATGGGAGGGAAGCTGTGTAGGCAGATAAGTCAGAAAATTGTTGGTTAAAAGCATTTGCAATGGTAGTAGAATCATTACAGTGTACACCATGTAGGACCATATCTGAGGGAGTGACATCTTTAGCAGAACCCAAGAAGGACTTAATGTGACCCCAAAACTTGCGAGGGTCATTGGAAGAATTAATCAGCAGGTTTTGGCAGTATTTACTTTTGGCCTGCCTGATGCATCTTTTACAGTCATTTCTGTATTGTTTATACAGAATGAGATCTGACTGCAGTCCAGTTTGTTTGTACTTTTTCCATTGATTGTCTCTAACTTTTAACTTTTGAAGCAGGTCTTTTTCAGCCACCTCGAATGCTGGCCCTTACCCTCCTTTTGACTGTAGGAGGTGCTTCTTTTGGATGTTGCCAAATTCAGTCAGAAATGAATTGAGGGCAGTATCAACATTGGTTGGGTGTATAAATGTTAGACCAGTCAACACAAGAGAGGTCAAATAGGAAGGCTTGTTTGTCCAGGGCAGCATAGTTTGAAAACCTAATCAGACGTGGTGGAGGAGGAGGAGGAGGTGGATAGGATCGCCATCGACAAAGTGTGGGGAATGATCAGTGATTGAGCCAGCAAGCACTGTGGCATCTAGTACATGATCAGGTCTGGTGGTGAGGATCCAATCAAGTAGGGACCCTGAGTGCTGAGTAGTAGTTCTGGTAAAGCCTGTGATAGTTTGGTGTAGATTGTGCTTCTGTATTAGAGATTCAAGGATGCTGTGCTGTGGACCCAGCCAGTTAAGGTTCAGGTCCCCAAGGAGTAGAGCCTCATTTGATTTTACATTCTGGGAGACATATTGTAGCAAATTCTGGAGACCACTCATTCTGCTTGTAGGTGGATTGTAGACACAAATGATGTGCAGCAGTTTTGAACCCAGTGCCAGGGTAGCGTGCAGAGTTTCACAAGGTGTTAGGGAATCAGTGCAGGGTAGGATGTTCAGGGATAGATGATTTTTGTACATAATCGCAACCCCTCTCTTTGACCCAATACGGTCTTTCCTTAGAATGCTATAACCAGGCACAAGACAAGTGGCATCAGGCACCCAAGGCTTCAGCCAAGTCTCTGATAGGCATAAAATGTCAGGGTTAATCAGTTTAGCCCAGGCTTCGAGCTCAGCCAGGTGACTCGTGAGACTCGGATATTCATGTGGGCTATAACCAGACCCTTTTTGTTGCAGCCGTTGCAGGAGGTGAGGCGCAAAGCATAGGGCCCGATTGGGTTCAATATCTCGGCAAGCATAAGAGCCGCTGGGCAAGGTGAGAAAGTAGGTTGGCAGAGAGTGCCTAGCTGGCATTTGGGTCTACGATAGTTCAAGAGATAGGAGTGGATAGACAGATAGATACAGCCCTTTTGATGAGGATAGAGTGAGCAGGGTAGAATTCAGTAATAGTACAGCAGGATGTTAGAAAACCTGAAGTCACTATCATTGTTAGCGCAGGGATAAGTAGCAAGAGATGTACAAGTTGTTAGCCAGTTTAGACATAACAGGAGAGACAGGAGTATAAGTGGTTAAGTTTTAGAGGTGAGAGGAGGGTTCATTAGGGGGAGACTGGGGTGCAGCACCATATCTGAAGTGGCCAGTTTCACAGAAGAAACTATGTTGCTATCTGAATACCCTGATCACGTAAATGACCTAACCTAAAAGTTAAACTTCAGCATGATTTGTGTAATTTGTCAACTTCCAAAACGTAATAGTAAAACTACGATGCTGACGAATATTTAATTCCAACGTTCCTGCCAGCCCTCCTGTGCTCTGCATGGCGGGTCGGCGGCAATTTAATAGTTTCAGGATACTGCTTAACAGTCAATAACAGAATAAATTATTTAACAAAGCTGTAGTAATGACATTTTGAGAGTGCTGAGGTGGCCCTGCTTATATACACACACTGAAAACTAAATGGCAATTAATGCTCTAATGCTTTAAAACAGTTATGAACAATCTTATTTGCTAATATTAAGATTTTCCAGAATTAAGCAGTAGAATTTTGAATGAGAGAAGTTCGTACTGTAGAGCCATGGCATTTCAAAAGAAACTGGCCAGTAGGAGCACACAGTCAGGGAGACCAACCAATCAGGTTGCAGAAGTAAGAAAGCACTGCTTTCCGGCTGGTCAAAAAGTTACCGTACCTGTCATTGTTGCTGGCTGGAGAGGGTGGCGTGGGTGGTGGCTTTGAAGGTGCCGGTCGCCCCGCTAAAAGGTCTTGGAGGGCTGTGGTTGCTTGCAGGCTTTTGTGGTCTCCGGTTTTGGAGGTGCCACTCGGGCTGCTGGCAGAGGCACAGTTAGGAGGGAGCTTGGAGGGCTTGTATGGCAATGGAACGCCCGCTCAGGGGATCCTCCAAGGAGAAAGCAGCAAATGAAATAAAATATAGATCCAGTGGAAATGATGAACTGAAGAGGACCAGAGTCACAGAAAGTGTTAAATTCCTTCAATGTGATGAACTTTGGCCTGGGCATATGCAGGATGTGAAACCTTTGTCTGTCTGTTTTGTTTTCAAAGTTGTTGTAGAGCAGCCCTTTAGAGACAAGTACATTTAAAGTTGATTTAAAATGAAAATGCTGTTACCTGGTAGTAAATTTCATCCAGTGGAAACGATGAACTGCTGAAACCCAGGGTCACAGAATGTGTTAAAATTCCTGAAAGGTGATAAACTGCGCCCTGGGCATATGCAGGATGTGAAATCCTTTTGTCTGTATGTTTCCTTTGTTCTTAAAAATGGTTGCTGAATAGCCCAAGTATGTAGGCAATAAACTAAATCAATTTGGCAATCCTTGCCATTGTTATATTCTCTGGGCATATACTGTGTAACCTGAGAGCTGAGACTGTAGGCAACAGTAAAATAATTAGTGACAGGTTAGCAAACTCTGCTGATACTTTTTATGTTTGCTTGCACGCATGTGCAAGAAACATAGTGCCATCATCCGAGTTTTCAGAGGTGTGGCACCCTGTCTTCCAATTCAGTCAGTGAGTTTGCAGGAGCAGCCACAGTTCACCAATGAATGCTAAAGCTGTCTATGACAGCAGTTGAAAAAGCAGTGCCTTATAGTTGAAAGGGAGAGCTGCGCTTCAGTGAGCAGCGATAAGATATCGCGTGTTCATGCTGTCCTCCCACACATGCATATTGTGTGCTCATGCATCCCCCCCCATGCACACACTGTATGACCGACAGAAGTGCCCAATCCCTGGTTGGCTCTGCTGTGCTTCCCCCCCCAACAGAGTTCCAGGTGCCACGCTGGGAGCCCACCCCAGCATGGCAACATTCTGTATGGCTGACAGGGGTGCCCAATCCTCCATTGGCTCCACTGTTTACCCTTTCCCCCCAAGAGACTACCGGGTGCCACCCTGGGAGTCCACCACAGCATGGCAATAGTCTGTATGGCCGACGGGAGTGCCCAATCCCCCATCGGCTCTGCTGCCCCCCAAACAGCTTTCCAACTGCCACACTGGGAGCCCACCCCAGTGTGGCACAAGTCCCATGTTGTCCTCCTAAAAGAAAAGCACCTGAAAAGAAAAAACCTTCCCTCGCTGACTGTTCTGACCCCCATCCCCCCACCTGTGCCCACCATCTGCGCACCCAGCCTCCCCACAACCCCCCACTTCACCTCATACCTACCTCCGGAGTCCAGCACAATGATCTTCGGTGGACCGGAGACACGTCTGCACTCTTCAAAGCCGACCACGAACTGAGGAAATGCTGGTAAGCTGTATGATGGAATAAATAGGGTTTTTTCAACTTTGATGCATATCTTAGGCATTTTGGGGAATTTTTTCCCCAAATTTTCAACATGGGGTTTTTGGGACCCCTCCTCTTGAATTCTGTCACTGTCATTTTGTTAATCAGGCCTGAAACGTGATTTCGTGGTCACTGCACGGAACCACCTTTCAGGACCAATTTACAAAATGACAGTGTTGCAGTTCATGAAGTAGGCCCCAAAAAACTCTATGTTGAAAATTTGGTGAAAAAATTCCTAAAATGACTGTTTTACGAGCATGCGTTGGGTTGTTCCTACGCACGCTTGTAAGTTCACGAATTTTCAATATTTTCACTCCAGATTTTCAACATTGCCATTTTACCACACCTCCTTATAAGCAGTACAGCTGTCATTTTTCACATCTCACCCAAAATGTGTTTCAGCGCATGAAGCGCACAATGGCGCAGTCGGTGTGCGAAATCAATGTTCAGGACAGATTAAGAAAATCACAGTGACACTGTTCATGAGCAAAGGTGTTAAAATGGCTATGTTAAAAATTTGGTGAAAAAAGTCCATAAAATGACTGTGTTACGAGCGACCATTGAGCAGTTTTCACGCACCCTCGTAAGTTCATGGATTTCTAATATTTTCAGTCCAGATTTTCAACCTGCCATTTTTCCACACTTCCTTATGAACAATACAGCTGTCACTTTTAACATCATGGGTGAAATGTGTTTTCACACTTCCAGCCCAGAAAAGCGTGGTCTCTGTGGGAAATCACTGTTCAGGACAGATTAAGAAAATCACAGTGGGACTGTTCACGACCGGAGGTTCTAAAATCCCTGTGTTGATAATCTGCTGTAAAAAATCTCCAAACTAATTGCATTCGGGGTGTGCGTTGTGCATTTTCTACGCACGCTCGTGACTTCACCAGTTTTTTTAATATTTTCACTACAGATTTTCAACATTGCCATTTTTCACCTCCCCACGAACAGTACAGCTGTCATTTTTCACATCCTGTTCGAAATGTGTTTTAGCACATGTGGTGTCAAATGGCGTAGTTGCTGTGCAAAATCAGCTTTCAGCTAACAAACTGATATTGCCACTGTTCATAAGGTGGGGGTCACAAAAAAACCATGTTGAAAATTTGGAGTGAAAATGCCAACAAACGCCTAAGGCGTTAGGGTTTCTGACCATAACGCCCAACCCTGTACGGATTGACAGGCATCAGGGGTGTGACTTGGGATTCTCGCCTGTAATGCTCATACCATTCCACACCCTGCAGCCAGTGACAGGCATCAAGGTCTGCCTTGGACTCTTCGGCCCCAAAGTTCACCCCACTATACAGCACCCATCTCACTATATTTCCTGATGGAATGGGGTGAGCATAAGGGCCAAAGACCCCAAGGCACACTGTGACACTTGTCAGTGTCTGCAGGGTAGGGTGTGGTGAAATGGCATGGCCGTTATGCCTGACGATCCAAAGGCACACCCCAATGCCTGTCACTCTCTGCAGGGTGCTGGTGGGGTAGGCTTCAGTTCAATACTACACTGCCATTCCTATTATGCAGCTCTGTAACTCCAACACTACCAATGCCAATGCCAATGCCAACAAGCAAGCATTCGGCATTGACAAATGCTTGTTTACTGGGTCAGGAAAAAAACCTGAGAGATTGGCAATAGTGACAGAGTGACAGTAAACACTACTGTGGTTATGCATTTTCTGACTGCCAGGGGCTAGAAGTTATTTTCTACTCATTTTACTTATTACTTTTCAGGTTTTCAATCATGCATACCTTCACAGGTCATGATAGATTAAGTAAAACTGTTACAAAAATCTTCCCCTGCAATGCATCTGAAGCTCAGACCTGCCTGCTGCAGTGTCTCTGTGTGTCTTGTCTTCACTCAGTTTTCTCCCTTTTTTAGTTAATTTGTTGTTAATCTATTAAGGGGCAACAAATTAAAGACACTAGTCACCCTAAAATCACCAGATCGCCTCAAGGCAGGCTCTGGCCAGCAGGCCTGGCAGCACTGTTTCAGTCTCTCTCTCTCCCCCTCTCTCTCTCCAGTCTAGTTTCAACTTCCGTCTTTCTTTCACTTTTAAAATTTTCATTTTTTCTTTAGTTGGAAATGTGTTTTCATTTGTAAAATATATTTCTATCTTATTTGAAGCTGAAGCTCCCTGCAACCAGTAAAGCATTTGTATTTTAATTTTTTATATTGGATTAGGATTTTTTTAGTCTCCTCCACTCTCTAGTGTATCTGTATGTGCTACTCGTGCTGTTCATTGTGGCCAAAATGCTAACTGAACAACCTCTTCAGTTCAAGCACCAGCGCACTGCTCCAGTCATTGTGGTTGCTTCTTCCCATTTGCCGCACATAACTGAAGGATCAAGACTCAACACCAACAGCCCTTTCATGAGTGTGTAAGCATCTCCCATGCCTGCCTGCCTGCTCATGTTATGAGGGGCTACCTACCCTTTGAGATGCACCATGTCCATCCATTGCAAGGCAACCAGGTTCCTGACCTCAACCCCAAGGGTGAAGGGTCACATTGCATTCTACCTCAGTGGTGTGGCACATGGAGTTGTGAGACATGGAGTCCAAATAGCAGTTCACATTGGTCAGTCCAGGATGGGGGTACTGGGGCTTCTCGATGGTCCAAGCTGGGAGGAAGTGAAGAGCCAGAGCTGGAGGCAAGGCAGGAAGAAAATGAGAGCAAGAGGAGGGTGGACACCTGTGGGGAGAGAGAAAGATGAGAGAGTGCAGCCAGTTACTGCCTTCAAGATTGCAACTGCAGGTGAGTGCAGAGCCAAGGGAGGTGGAATCAGCTGTAGTTCCTGGTGATAGTGGGCTGTGAGTGAGTGAGTGAGTGAGTCACTGAGCGAGAGTGTGAATGTATATTCCTGCAGCATTGTGGCTCACTCTTGCTGACTCACATGTGTGTGTGCTGGGCTGTGACTGCCCCAGAGAGAGCCCGCTCTGCATTAATGGAGAATAACTCCCAAAGAATCCCCCCCAAAAAAGGGAAAATTGGGGGGCACTGCCTTCAACATGGAAAGGTCAGTGCCTCCATTTGGGGGATCCTGATGCTCCTACATGAAGATGATAATAAACAGCAATTGTCCATATCTGTAGTACACAGATAGCTATGTTGGCACTATGACTGGCAGCTGTTCTTAATAAACACATGAAGAGTCATGAAGATGTTAATGAATAGCATTATTTAAAGGGCCTCAATACAGAAAGCAATTGTCCACACCCACGGCATATTAGTACCACCTCTAATAGCGATAGCTACTAGTCCTGTTGTACCATTTTTAAGCAGTGTGCAGGTAAGGAAGAAGGTAATGAAGAAGATTTGTTATTTTCTGAACCAGATGACATTTATGTGTTTTCTTAATACAATTGTCACTAGTTGTTATTATTCTTAATTTTGGCCTTAAATGTATACTGAGATAAATGATTTCTTTGGAAATTTGGTATCATCATACTGCTGCTATGCTGATGTGTAGTGGGATACTTAAAAACGTTACAAAAATTGTTGTTTGAATGTGTGTCATTTAGATCATACCTGCCTCTGTGACATGAGTAAAAAGGTACTGTATTGAACTTTGCTACAATGCAAGCCTGTTATAATGGATGCATCTGTGCACATAAATTTTGTCCATTGCATCCAGTGTCCGTTATATCCAGAGGAGGTGGAACCTATGTGTTAGGTGTGTCTATGTGGGTGAGCATGGGCTCAGAGTGATTGAGAACCTGTTATAAAACTTCATAAATTACTCAAAATCCTGCCTAGCATATATGTTTTTGTATTCTGTGTATTTATTTTAATGTCATTATAGCAGAATGTAAGAAGATTGTAACTCTAGGGAATGAAGGTTGTCGTTCTAGGACAGTAAGAACAAAGGCAATTGTACTGTAAGAGTTTTTTTTCAAATATATAATCATTTCCATTTAGTGTAATCAATTAACTAAAAAGGTTTATGCAGCTTGTGGAGAATTATTTTGTTAGAAATTTATCCATCTAAATTCTGTATTTGCCAAATCTCATCATCTCTGCCAACTCCCACCAAAAAGCATTACAAATGCCCATAAAAGCTCCATAGTGTCTGTTATAAGCAAAGTTTCTGTCCATTATAACAAAAGAAACCAAAGAAAAATGCATTTGATTTAATATATTTGGTTTGGGAAATAAGTTTTTGTCCACTATACCTGATTGCCCGTTATAAACGTGTCTGTTATAAGTGGAGTGCACTGTAACGGATACTATGGTATTGTGTTGTATTACAGTTTGGTAACAGGTACTATCTTCAGCTTAGCGTTACTGAGTTCTGGGACAGGAGATACGTTTGCAGAGGGATACAGAATGTACAGAGTGGCATAGTGCAGCAGCTGTAGGGTGGCAGTCTTAAAAGGGAGACCTTCAGGAGACTGCAGTTCTACCCCATCTGTGTGCTCCACTCTGGGTTGGTGGAGAAAGTCTTTAGACTCAAGGCTGCATTGGTTGCGAGTCAGGGAGAGGTCACTAGACTTGGACCTGCATTAACTTGGAGAAGGGTAACATTTTCTCCCAGCTAGGGACCGCTAGGTCCATCATCATTACCTCAAAGGATGCCAGATAACAAGAGCAGCTGAACTATGATGAGCTTGAGGAGCAGGAGGGTTGTGGGATTTGGAAGGTTTTGGGGGGGCAGGCACATTCCTCAACCTCAGCTGGTGCGACTACAAAATTCCTTCACTGCCGTGGCAGAATGGGACTGCCAAGAGGCATCTGTTGTAGTGGTCGTGCAGGATGTGGGGACCCTCCCAGGAGAAGACCCCAATGTGTGCGGAAGAGGACCCCACAGAAAGAGGTGAAACTTCTGTTGAGAGATTCAGTCTTCAGGGAATGCAATTTTGAGCAGGACAGGAGGTTCAGAGAGGGCAGTCAGGTGCCTACCTGGCACCATAATATGGAGGCATGGGAAGCATATCCTATAGACGGCTAGGGCAGTAGAAAGGGAAGATGAGCTGGATGTCATTTTTCACCTGAGGACAAATGACCTGGCTAGGGATAGGGCTGAAGCATTGCAGGGGGAGTTTAGGCATCTGGAAAGAAGTCTTAGACAGGTAGCACTCTAGTTTTTGAGGAGGTACTGCCTGTCTATGGCAGGGGGAAGGTGAGGTAGCTCAACACTAATGCTTTCAAGTCATGATTGAAGGGATGGTGCAAGGTGGAGGGGTTTGGCTACATTGGGGACTGGGGACCCATCTAGGGGGATAGGAGCCTATACAGAAGTGACAGCCTGCATCAATCTGAGAGGGGACCCATAGTTCTCAGACAATGGGTTACTGAATGAGTATTTAAATTAGCAGAGCTAGGTGATGTAAGAAAAACGGGAGGCAGAAACTGACCCCTCTAGGCTGAGACAGTGTGTAAAAAATCTGAGGGTGAGAGTCCCACTACAGAGCAAATAAATCAAGGAAGTAGGGAGTTAGCCAAGGAAGGAGGGAGGGAGGAAAACAGGCAGTCAGAAAAGGGGAAATGGGGGCACAAAAGGGAAAAGGGGAAGCAACAAGCAGAGAGCTAACACAATCTGGAAGGCAATGTGTGCAAATGTGAGAAGTCTGGGAAAAAAGATCCCTGACCTAGAAGCCATCATGGCTTGAACTACTTGACTCAATGCAGCCAGCAGTGCTGTACTGACCTGTTTGGGAATAAATCTCCCTGTGTCTTCACTACTTAAACTACTTGACTCGATGCAACCAGCAGTGCTATACTGACCTGTTTAGGAATACATTTCCATTAGTGGTACAATTACTCAACACAGTGAGCAGTGCTGTACTCACCTGTTTAAGAATAAATATATATGTGTTTTCACTACTTAAACTACTTGACTCGATGCAGCCAGCAGTTGTGTACTGACCTGTTTGGGAATAAATCTCCCTGTTTTTTCACAACTTAAACTACTTGATATGACACAATCAGCAGTGCTGTACTGACCTGTCTGGGAATAAATCTTGCACTGTTTTCACTACCTAAAGAGCTGATGATGCCTCAAAGAAAACTTTGAAAAATATAATAATTAGGTACAATTCAGCTTGCATTATCTTGCATTCCAAATATATTCTATAGAGTTTTGCTCCCCCTCTTTTCTTACAGAGGAAATGTACACACATACATGATCTTTATCTGTTAGAGTTCATCTACCTCTATAGCTTAATCCCTACTTCATGTCATAATCCTCTGTTGTGACATCACAATCTGTTGCCATGGGAGTAACTGTGATGTCAAAAGCAGTGCATTACGACCTCAGGTGGGGAGAAGGCAACAGGAATAGAAGAACTCTTTAGTAGCAGAGATCCTGTTTTCATGCAAATGGCCTCAGTGATAAATAATGGAGAGGAAAACTATAGAACTAATTTGAAATATAAACTGAACTGTGTCTAAATATTAATGTTGTGTTTAAATTGTCCTGAAGACGTCAGCTGCTCTTTAAACTACTTGACTTGACACAGCCAGCAGTACTGTACTGACCTGTTTGGCAATAAGTATCTCACTGTTTCCACTACTTAAACTATTTAACTAAACATAGCCAGCAGTTGTGCACTGACCTGTTTGGGAACAAATCTTCCTGTTTGCGGTGCAGCTACTTGATGCAACCAGCAGTGCTGTACTGACCTGCTCGGAGATAAATTGCCATGTGTTTTCATGACTGAAACTACTTGACTTGACACAGCCAACAGTTGTGTACTGACCTGCATGGGAATAAATCTCCTTGTGTTTTCACTACTTAAACTTCTTGACTTGATGCAGCCAGCAGTGCTGTATTGACCAGTTTAGGAGTAAGTCTCCCACTGTTTTCATTACTTAAACTACTTGACTCAATGTAGCCAGCAGTTGTGTACTGACCTGTTAGGGAATAAATCTCCCTGTTTTTAGCACAGCTACTCAAGGCAGCCAGCAGTGCTGTACTTACCTGTCTGGAAATAAATTTCCCTGTTTTTGGCACAGCTACTCAACACAGCCAGCAGTGCTGTACTGACCTGTTTTGAAATAAATTCTCCTGTTTTCACTACTTAAACTACTTGACTCCAAGCAGCCAGAGGTTGTGTACTGACCTCCCTGTTTGGTAACAAATCATCGTGTGTTTTCTCTACTTAAACTACTTGACTTGACACAGCCAGCAGTGCTGTACTGACCTGTTTGGGAATAAGAGATATAACCACCATTTGGTATAAAATTAATTTTTAATAACTTCTTCTTCTTTCTCTCATACGTGGAAGTAGTACTTGCTTATTGTCACTACTACAATATATGATATAAGCTGAGATGTTCTGTTGAAGAGAGAGGTGGGGAAGGGGTGTTAGAGAGGGTGGGACAAATGGGGTAATATTGACATAGGTAAATTACAGAGCATATGAGGAATAGGGCAGGAGAGTGTACTAGAGGTACAGGAGAGAACAGGGAGATAATTTTGATATTTACTCAAAATAACAGAAAACCCAGAACTTATAGTGGATGCCAGTCATCCATGCATTTCTTAATGGCCCATGGCCACAGCCATTGGGGGCTATCTGTACCTTGGTCCATCAATGGGGGAAGAATTTAAATTATTGTAATGAGCTGTCAATCAATGAGCGCATACTGAATACAGTAGGTGCTCATTGAGAGCTCAGTCGGTGGCTGGTTGTGGCAGTGAGTGGTGGGCTATGCCAGTCACTTGCTCATTTTTGGGATGGGTGAGTGTGGGGTGGTGGGGCAGTGCATGCTGGGGTGAGGGTCCAGTAGATCACCAGGGATGTGTTAAGTATTCATAATGGGGATCAGGGCTTGGGGTGGAGATGTCCGCTAGACCACCTGAGATTATTTAATTTATTCATAACAGGGGATCAGGTAGCCAGCCCAGTGGTGTAGAGGGCTGAGGCATCATGCCTTACCTCCTGCCACACCAGCGACCCATGTTCATGGTGTGAGCAGGCCGCTGGGGGTCGACTGGGAAGGAAGAGGTTTGAGTGTCCAAAAGACAGCTCTCCTCTACTGGGAAGGGGTGGGGCTGGAGTCCGCTGCCTGCCTGATCCCTAGTGGTGTCTGGGGGCTGGCACAGTGGGTCCACACATAGGGGGCAGATATGGGGCAGACTCCCGGCTTGCTGCATACAGAAGTGTGTGTGGCTTGGCCATTGGCGTCATTGCACACCGCTGTGCCACGCTTGGAGAATGGGGAAAATGGAGGAGAAAATGTCAGCCAGCTGGATGAAGCCAGCCCCTCACAGGCTCTGCACCCAGCTAGCCAGCACCTTGCTAGTGCAAGAGAGGTAAGTCCAGTGAACACTGGGGTGATGGGGCTTGGGGGACAGACAGAAGGGGGCTGGATGCAGGAGCATAAAGAAAGAAAAAAAATAATGGAGGATCTGGGCTGGGGGGGTTGCTAGACTACCAGGGTGGCTATAATCATTCATAATGTGAGATCAGGGCTTGGGGGAAGGGGTCCACTGGGCTACAAGGGCAGTTATAATTATTCACAATGGGGGATCAGGGCTGGAGAGGGTCGCTAGACTGCCGGAGAAAAATATATATTGCCTATGGGGGTGATGAGGGTTAGGGATAGGGGGTCTACTAAACCACCAAGGATGATTTAATTTATCATAACGGGGGATAGGGGCTTGGGTAGGGATGCTAGACCACCAGAGATGATTCTGTTTATCATAATGGGGCATCAGAGCTTGGGGGGGCCACTAGACCACCAGGGACTTATTTTCATAACAGGGGGATCACGGCTAGGGAGGAGAAACCATGGCACATTGCAAACTCCACAACTATCTCGGAGGTCAAATGTCCAAGTTCCCTTAAATCAGCCCTTGCTGGTCTAACAGTGCTTAGAAATTTGTCCTCTGGAAGAGTTTTGAGAATCCTGGTTAAGGGGATTTGGCAGCCTGCATCTGCTACAAGCCCATAGCACCATAATGCAGCCCATTTTGTGGCACACAGGCAGCACAAGCCCAGTTTAGTGCAGGCAGCCTGTGGTTGATGCAGGCTGCCTTTGAGCATCGCTCTTGGTGCGCTTTTGGCACAAGGGGCATTTTGTGCCATTCTTTGTGGAGCAAGCCTCTTGAGCCATGTCCAGGAGCTTTATAATCAATCCTACTGACATTTGTGGTGAAACCACATGCACATTTAGTGGGGAAATTAATGCTAACTTTTAAAACACATTTTGTTTCTGTTCTACGTTAAGTGTAGAGACTAACTGATCACTGGAGCTCAGTTCAGGTTTGCTACTTCAGACATGTAACTTGTCTTGCGATACAAGGAGAGGCAGGCATGACTTTCAGACACAGCAGACAATTTATTAAAAGGAGGGGAGTTGCAAGTGTCACATCATCAAGGAAAAATTTAACAGTGCCATGGAGTCAGATGTTTAAATACTCAAGGCTCTAAACTTAAGACTCTGTATGTTTACCTAATACTGTGTGTGCAACCTTAATACTCTATAAGTGATTTAATATTCTGTATTCAACCTTAGTACTCTACAATATGTGCAATATTAGTAATCTATATGCAGCCTTAGCATTCTATATGTAAACTTAGTAATCTATATGCCCTGGCCTTGAGCAATTAATTTAACTCCACATTTTGGTTGCCCAAGGAATAAACCTGAATGCTCTGCAACCTGAAAATGGCTGTCCTATTGATGGGTGACTCTTGTTAAGTGGGACTGCTTCCTGTGGGGTTGTTTCTAAGAATTAGCCAAAAGCTTAAGGATCACTCCTCCAGTCAAGGCCAGAATGCATCTAACTCAAGACAGGGACTACCAAAAGACACTCTCCATCCATGTTTTCATTGAATTTCTTGGTCACCAGAAGAGGTCATGGAAGACTGATGGACAGGATACACTTAGAGAAGAACACTTTTATTGGACCTTCTAAGCACCAGGAAAGAGTTGTGGAAGACCCCCAGGTAGGATGTGGTGCAGTCAGCAGAACATCAGAAGAAAACACTTTCATCTGATCCTCTAGTCTCAGGGAAGAGGTTGTTGAAGACTGCTGAGCAGGGTGTACACAAAGAAGAATAATGTCAAATCCTAGTGGTCTGGCAGCTTTCATAAAATCCTTCAGGACTGGCAGCATTCACTGAATTCTTCTGGTCTGGCAGCTTTCAGGAATCCTTCTATTCTGGCAGCTTTCATTGATACCTGTAAAGAGAAGCCTCTAATCCACTTTATGCCAAAAGTCTCTAACTAGTGAGTCAGTATGGCTGCTACACTACCTTCACTTCTTAAAGTGGATGAGTTGAATACTGATGAATAACATTTACTGACCTGGCCTGACTGACTCCCTAGTCTAGCTCAACGACTGGCCCCAGGACATATGAGTGCATACCAAAACTGATTCTGGTTGGAATGGCTGTTTGAATAAAGTCTACTTCCAAATCTGGTGTCATTTCTTGAGTATGCACAATTTAAGGTCTTTTTCACACTTAAACACCTTGTTACTGAAGAATCCCAGATATGCAGTTCACTTATAGGCACTATAAACAAGTAGATATTAGTTCAATAATAGACACTTTGGAAAAACAGGTAACAGTTTGGTTGTGGACATTTTAGAAAAGCAAGTAACAGTTCAGTTATGGACACATTGGAAAAGCAAACAACAGTTCAGTTATTGGAACTTTGAAAAAACAGGCAACAGTTCGGTTATGGGCACTTTGGAAAAGCAGGTACCAGTTTATTTAAGAGCATTTTGGAAAAAACGATAATTACTAACTGCAAGGCACCAAAACATTAAGCTGACTCTACTAGATACCGCACAATTAGGCAGTTCATGTACAAGGCATCAAAATGTCAGTTAGTCACTGCAGGGTACAATACACTTAGGCAGTTCACCTTCAGGGGCACCAAACACGAGGAAGAACTCTCATAAGTTTGAAGCTCTGGAGCATCTGTGCTGTTCTTTTTTGTCAATGATTTGCTACAAAAAACAGATCACCTCATGATTTACTGAGTGCTTTCTCATTTTTGCAGATCTCATTTTCTTTTGGTTTGCACAAACACATTAGCAGGTAGGTAGTTCCAAGAAGGACTCCACAAGTTCAGTTTGAGGATATTAGATTTCTAGGCATGCTTTTCACAGCTCAGAATATGCAGTCTCTTAGAAATTGGGAACTATCACTTTAAATGCAGGTCAAACAGCCTGTTTCATAAAACAACCATACTGCCTCTTTAAATACATTTCAGATAGGCAGGATCAAAAGTATTCAACAGTTCATTTACATAATTAAGCTTTTGGTACTGACTTCTGTGGACCTTTCCTGTCCTGCCACCACTATATCTTAGCTGCTATGGAGCTGTCTAAACTCCCATCTAATGGGTAGTTGTGGACATTGGTGCAGCCTGCCCCCTTCAAGCCTGCTCCTGGAGGGAGCCTTCTTTACCGCACACTATGGACAGCCTTTACCCTGGTGCCAGGCTTGCCTCTCAATTTCTCCTCTGGAGCTTCTAAACTTAGCCTCTAGGTGTCTCTCTGGTGCTGCTGCTCCTGCCCACACACACAACTACACCTCTCATTTCATCTCAAACTCAGCACCAAAAGGCATGGTTTTATTTATTTAAAAAAAAAATTTCCCTTCCTGTAGCTTAAGATGTTGGTCAGTGCTTAGGAACTGATCTGCCTCACTCACCGGTCACTGAGGGTTCTGAATGAGATCACTGACTTTTTTGATATTGTCATTTATGGTTGAAACAGAGGGAAGAACCTGCAGACTGAACCCAAATTCTAAATTTCCATAATTAGAATAAGGTTCTATCTCCAGGACATCTGTCTCCATGGAATCCAATGGTGCCTGTGCTTATGCAGCTGCAGATACAAATCCACAAAGGAAGCAACATAGAAACAGAGAAACATAGAATGTGATGGCAGATAAGGACCGCTTGGCCCACCTAGTCTGCTCATTTCCCTACCTAATGGATAAACTGCAGATCCAAGTTAACCAACAGCCTACTTCCTCCTACCCCCCACTAGAATTGCCGTATGTCTGTCCCATGCATTCTTGAATTCCCCCACTGTTTTTGACTCTATGACCTCCTCAAGAAGGCTGTTCCATGCATCTACAACCCTCTCTGTGAAGAAATACTTCCTCACATTACCTCTGAGACATCCCCCCTCTATCTTCAAATTGTGCCCCCTTGTTCTTGCACATCTCTTTTTCTGAAAGATGCTACCATCTTGGACTTTGTTGATTCTCTTGAGGTATTTGAAAGTTTCTATCATGTCACCCCTCTCCCTCCTTTCCTCAAGACTATATCTCTTAAGCACCTTTAGTCTTTCTTCATATGTCTTCTGGTGCAGACCCTGCACCATTTTGGTTGCCCTCCTCTGAACAGCCTCCTCCCTGTCTATGTCTTTGCAGAGATGGGGTCTCCAGAACTGTACACAGTACTCCAGATGTGGTCTTACTAACTGTCGGTACAGAGGGCAAACAACTTCCTGTTTTCTACTGGTGATGCCTCTCCCTATGCATCCCAGTATCCCCCCAGCCCTCTTTACTGCCTTCTCACATTGCTGGACCATCTTTAGGTTGTCTGATATGACTACCCCTAGGTACTCTTCCCTTGGGTTTTTGTTTCCCAGGTGCATTCCTTTGCACTTCTTTGTGTTGAATCTAAGCTGCCATACATTTGATCATTCCTCCAACCTTGCCAAGTCCCTTTTCATCCTTTCCACCCCACCTTGCATATCAACCCTGTTGCAGATCTTTGTGTCATCTGCAAAGAGACATACTATCCCATCCAGTCCCTCTGCAATGTCACTTACAAAGACATTAAAAAGGACTGGTCCCAGTAATGATCCCTGCGGTACCCCACTAGTAACCCCACTTTCTTCACTGTGGATTCCATTTACTATTACCCATTGTGTTCTGTTGTCCAGCCAGTGTTTTACCCAGGCTACAACCCTGGGACCCACTTCCAGGCTGGCTAATTTGTTTATTAATCTTTTGTGCGGGACCGTGTCAAATGCTTTGCTAAAGTCTATGTAGACCATGTCCATGGCCCCTCACTGGTCTACTACTTTGGTCATCAAGTCAAAGAAATCAATTAGATTTGTCTGACATGACCTTTCTGCTGTGAATCCATGCTGCCTTGGGTTCTGTGACCCACTGGCCTCTAGGTACTCAACAATCCTTTCCTTCAGAAATGATTCCATCATTTTCCCTACCACTGAGGTCAAATTGACAGGTCTGTAGTTTCCTGCCTCTGTCTTGCTCCCACTTTTGTGAGGGGGAATCACATCTGCCCTCCTCCAGTCCTCATGTACCACACCATCCTCCCATGATTTGTTAAAAAGGGTAGTCAATGGTGTTACTAGTTCTTCCCTTAGTTCTCTTAGAATTCTAGAAGTGAATTCCATCAGGCCCCATTGCTTCATCCACCTTCAGATTTAAGAGTTCTTTCAGAACCCTTTCTTCTGTGAAGAGACTAATATCAACCCCCCTATCGAGAGTGCTTCTATTGACTGGATTAAGTATCTCCCCACTGGTACTGCAGTTGTGTCATCTGGAAACAGTTGTATGTTGCTTGTGTTACCTGATGACAGCTGTCTGTGGCTGCTTATGTAGTCTTGTCCTTTTGCTGCTTGCTGGGGGGGTGGCGAGTCAGTGTTGGAACCCTAACACCACAGTTCACTACTTTGTTGCTTTAAGTTGAACCCCAACTGGAGCATTAATATCATTTTTTGAAATGAATTTGCTTTCTTTTTGGGATATTGAAATTGCATCCTCATTCACACAGATTCCGTATGAGGAGAGTTGTTTGAATAGATCCAACTAGCTGTAGCCATTCTGTGTGACTACAGATGCAGATGCACACCTGCACTAAGTGAGGAGTTTGTCTGGCTGCGCTTTTGTGTGGCTATAGATGCAGATATGCAGGGTCCTTTGGGCCCTGCATCAAATGTGGAGTCAATTAGGCTATGGAAGTTCAGGGCCCTCTGTGCAGCTACAGCTGCAGATGCACAAGGCCCTCTGGACCCTGTACCAAGTGAGGAGTCCATCTAGCAGCAGCTGTAGAAGCACCCTCCATGTGGCTACAGATGCAGATGTGTGAGGCCCTCTGGACCCTGCACCAAGTGAGGAGTCCATCTAGCTGCAACTGCAGAAGCACCCTTCATGTGGCTACAGATGCAGATGTGTGAGGCCCTCTAGGCTCTGTACCAAGTGAGGAGTTCATCTAGTTGTATCTGTAAAAGCACCCTGCATGTGGCAACAGATGCAGATGAGCCAGGACTTCTGGGCCCTGCATCAACTGAGAAGTCCATCTGGCTACATAGGGCCCTGTACTTCCATACAGCTACAGATGCAGACATGCAGGGCCTTGCAGCAAATGTGGAGTCGATCAGGTTGTGGAAATGCAATGCCTCAGGGCCTTACCCTTCTGTGTGGCTACAGATACTAATGCACAGGACCTTTACTTCTTAACATTGTTGATTTTTTAATAATTTGACCCCAAATTTTCAACATAGTCTTTTTATGACCCCCATCTCATAAAGCATTCAGGTTTTTTTTTTTTCAAATCTTGTCCAAAAGATTATTTGACAGAATGACTACAAAAAACTTTTCCAGTTGGATTTGAAAAATTTCACCTTCCTGTGCCATGAGGTGTGGAAAAAAGGCTGTTGAAAATCTGGGGAGAAAAATCTTTTAAAATGCCCACATTATAAACAGAAGTTATTTTTCTATGTGAAGGCAAAGTTATTCTTTTGTACAGTCTTTCGAAAGAAGAATCTCACCTCACAAAAGAATTACATTCGTCTATTGTGAGTGTCTGTTGATAGGAAAGAAGATCACTAAACAAGAAATCTAACAAAAGAAAAGCATGAAAGAAGATCATAAAATCAGAAATTTCTTCTTTTGTGAGATTCCATTATTCTTTTGTGAGTGAGCCAAGAATCATGAAAGAAGAATTTCAGCTCACAAAGGAAAAACTGGAAGCCCTCTCTAAGTCTTCCAACTAGGATTTTAGGGACTTCCCCAAACCATATTTCAGTGTGACTGTACATATTTCCTCTGTGACTGTACATAACCCAGGGATGACAGCAGAACCAGCAAACAAACGATCAGAGCTTATATATGTATTCTAACTGGCACTACACACTATTCAATGTAATTTTTCAAGAAGTAAACTCCAGAATCAAGCTAAACAGGTCCTGTTTATCTAGATTCATGTGTTTGGTTTTCTCCAGGACATCATTTTTATGGGTTTTTAATTTTTTTAAATGAAAAACAAGATGGCGGCTATACAAAATGTTTCTCACAAAAGAAGAAATTTGGCTCACAAAAGAAGATTCTTTCCTGAGGCAGAAATTCTTCTTTCACATTGGACATATACATGAAAGACCCTAATGAGCATGCTCATAACTGAAATTTCAAATCCTTAGAATTTGGGAACCAATTAATATTTTTTCTCCAAACTAGAAAAATGCCTCTTTCTATAGTAAGCTGCTTTTACCCTGAAAATTGAAGAACAAAATTCAAAACAGTCTGGGCTGTAGGTGAGAGCAAATAAATAGCCAACATCTAGGTCTCAGAATTTGGACATGCAGCCATCACACAACTTGTCACATCAAGAGATCATTGCCCCTCCTTCCTTTCAACCCACGCATACAGAATTTCATGCAATTCTATTGAACAAGGGCAAAGTAATTAAGGTGTAAATTAGGAGTTTAATATTAAATATCCTACTCAACCTTAACTGTACTTTTTCTCCCCCATAAAATATCTGTTACATGGTTGGGTCTTCTTCCCATTATAAAAATTATCAGATATTTCCCCATATCTGATCAAAATGAACACTACTTATGAAACAGCACAGCTTATTACAAATTATAAAAGAGGCATCTCCTCTCAGCCAATCAGGATTCAGAACTGCCATCAGTTATTCTCTCACAAACATCACATAAAGACACCCAGAGTTGGTTATTCAAACAAACTCCTCCCTTAGTTGATTAATGGCCCTGCAACCATACCCACAGTTGATTTATTGCCCTATAACCATGCACACAGTCAATCATACACCATGTCTGAGCCTGCACTGCTCACATACCATCCTCCCAAGCACTTTCATACTCCTAGATGAATGACATTTTTTTTCACAGCCATTTTTAGTAAATCACTGTTATGATTGTGGATCATTTTCTAAACTTGTAAAAGTGATTCCGCTTTTAAAAAACAATCATTTTTCTGCCAAATTTATTCACCAAAATTGAAAGCTGTGACTCTACGCATTCGCATTAAGTTCGACACAAATGAGCATGCCCAGAGTCGATTTTATTTCAGTCACTAAACTTAGCATAAAAAGGTTTTTTTTTAAAAGGGGAGTTACTTCTACTATGAACGAAAACCATCGTCGATCACAGTGACCTTACCTGACCTCACTGTTTGTGTGCCCACTGTGATCTTCACAAAAAGATGACAGCATTTGTCAGCAGTGGTCACCAGGCATCCTCAGCTCCCCCCCCACACAGCCCCACCAGAACCTCCAACAGCAGCAGTGCCAGCGACAAGGACAAACATTCAGATGAGGATGAAGATGAAGGGCAGAACCTGCGATACAGAGTTTTTCTGCCTTTTAGTATTTTTGTGCATGTGGGGAGGTGCACATAGTGCCAGGAGATGGTTAGTGGGGGGGGTGTCGGTCTCAAGAAAACTGAAGAGAACGGACTGCTGCTCACTCACTCCAACTCGTATAATAGTAATAACATTCAATGAGTTGGAGTATACTAGCAATAACTGGATTCTGCGGTGATTAAATGCCTTGACTTTGCTTCCCCTCCCTTCCACCCTTCCCATTCATTGACCCTCCTCCTTGTCCTGTCCCATCCCCTTTTGAAGCAGTCCCCTGTTCTACTGGATACCACTTCTGCAGGTAACGAATTTCACCCAGCCACCACCCTCTCTGTAAAAAAGTGTCGCCTCATCTCCCTCCTAAACCTTCCTCCCTCCAGTCTCATATCATGGCCCCTGGTGTCCCTCCCCTCCCTTACTTTAAACAGCCCCTCTGTACCTGTTTTGTTTATTCATTTCATGTACTTAAAGGTTTCAATCACATCCCCACTGTCCCTCCTCTCCTCCAGTGAGTTCATGTTCAACTCCCTCAGCCTCCTCTCGTATGATAAGTCCCCCAGCCCCTTGATCATCTTTGTCACCCTGCGCTGCACCCCCTCCAGTAACTTAATGTCCCTCTTCAGATATGGGCACCAGTACTGCACGTAATACTCCAGGTGCAGTCTAACTAATGACCTATACAGTGGCAGAATCACCTCCTCCCTCCTCGAGGATATACCCCTTGCAATACAACCCAGTATTTTGTTGGCCTTTGTAGCTGCCTTCCTACATTGTGCCAAGTTGTTCATAGACCCTGTAATGAGCACTCCCAGATCCTTGTCCTCCTCTGTCTGGGCTAGCTACACTCCCCCCAGCTGGTAAATCCTCCTTGGGTTCTTCATCCCAAAATGCAGCACCTTGCACTTTTTGTCATTAAACCCCAGTTGCCAGGTGTCTGACCAGGATTCAAGCTTTTTCAGATCATACTGCAACCCCTGCCATCCACCAGGTCATCCACCACTGCTCTTACCTTGGTATCATCAGCAAACAGACTGATATTGCTCTTGATGTCCAATGATATGTCTGCAATGAATATCCCAAACAACACTGGTCCCAACACCGAGCCCTGTGGAACACCACTCATCACTACCCTTGGGTGTGAGAGCTCCCCACCCACCACCACCCTCTGTTGCCTTCCCTAAAGCCAGTTCCCTACCCATATCACCAGCTTTGCACCTGCCTCTGTGCCTACTAACTTACTTCCCAGCCTTCCATGTGGCACCAAGTCGAATGCCTTACTGAAGTCCAGATACAGGACATCCACTGCATGGCCCCTGTCCAGTTGCCTAGTTACCCAGTCATAGAACTCCACCAGGTTGGTTTGGCAGGTTCTGCCCCATATGAAGCCATGCTGTCTGCTGTCCTGTAGTCCTTTGGCCTCTAGGAGGGCCACCAGCCTCTCCTTCAAGATAGTCTCCATTAGCTTACCCATGATGGATGTGAGGCTCACTGGTCTGTAGTTTCCCAGTTCATCCTTGGGGCCACTCTTGTGGAGGGGCACCACATGAGCCATCCTCCAGTCCTGAGGTACATACTCTGAATGTAGTGAGGCATTAAACAGGTCTGCCAAAGGTTCTGCAAGGACCTCTGCCAGCTCCTTTAGTACCCTGGCGTGGATGCCATCTAGACCTGGCACTTTATCCACCCTTAATGCCTTCAAACCCTCCCAAACTCTGCCCTCCATGATTTCCCCATCTGTCACCCCCTCCCCCCTGTTTCTGCCATTTCTACCCCCTTGGGTGTTACCCCCTCTTCTCTTTAGTAAATACTGAGCAGAAGTACTCATTTAGTGCTTCTGCCTTATCACACCCTGCTTCCACCCAGCCCCCCTCCTCCCTAATCCTTACTATGTGGTCCTTACAGCTCCTTTTCTCCCAGATGTACCTAAAGAAATCCTTCTCCCCCTTCTTAATGCCTTGTGCCAGCCTGAGTTCTGTAGATGCCTTTGCTCCCCTTACTGCTCTTGTCATCTCCTTCGATTCCATCAAGTACTCCTCCCTGTCCTCCCCTCTCTCTGTTTTCTTGTACTTCCTAAAGGCAGCTCTTTTCCTCCTTACCTTTTCCATGACCTCCTTGCTCAACCTGCTTGGTTTCTTAGCCCTAGCCTTCTTGCTCTGGACCTTGCAGCAGGTTTTGTCTGCCTCCACTATCCCCAGGTTTATGAGCTCCCACCTCTGGTTAGTGTCCATACTAGATTGAATTCTAGCCAGGTACCCTTTTACCACTTCCCTCATCCTCCCAAAGTCAGCCCTCCTGAAGTCCAGCACTCTTGTGCCAGATTCCACTCCTTTCTTGCCCATATCCAATGTGAGCCATACTGAATGGTGGTCACTCCCTGACAGCGGTTCCTCCAATGTAAGTTCTCTCACAAAGTCCCCATTTGCCAGCAAGCCAGTTATTGCTTCATATACTCCAACTCACTGAATGTTATCACTTAAATAATTAACAACATATTCATTAACAATTACAGGTATAGACACACTATATACACATTACTACAACACTATTAACATGTATAACAACTACCCAAATAACACATGTACTGTAGCAACCTACTATCCATCTACGCTGCATCCCTAAAAGCCTATCCAACTATAACTCATTCAAGAAAGAAACAGCCTCCTCAAATCACTACTAACTAATTTTGCTGCTATCTCTGTATCACTTGACAGATAAACAGCCCTACATGGCCCTATACTCTCAAATGGGGATGGAGAAAGAATCTCAGATTTAGAAGTGGGTAGCCATCTGGGAACAAGAGACCACCAAACAGTGTGGTTCATGATAAACACAACCATGCAATCAAGTCATACAAAAGCAAGAGTATTGGACTTTAGGAGGGCTGACTTTGGGAAAATGAGAGAGTGCCTCAGAAAAGCACTAGCAAATAGGCAAGAAGGAGGGGTGGAGGAACAATGGTGAGTAATCAAAATAGCCATCACAGAGGCAACAAGCCTTTGTGTAAAGCAAATCAACAAAACACAATGAAGGAAAAAAACACTATGGTTCTCAAAAGAGGTGGCAGGGAAGGTTAAGGAGAAAAGGATAACATTCAGGAAATATAAGGAAACATAGAAGAAGCAGAACAGAGAACTTTATCAGTTAAAGCAGAAAGAGGCTGGGAAGGCAGTCAGAATAGCAAAGGCCCAAGCTGAGGAAAGGATAGCCAACTCTGTTAAGAAGGGGGATAAGACCTTTTATAGGTACATTAGGGAGTGAAGAAAGACCAAAGGAGGGATAATGAGGCTTAATAAAGGGGAGGAAATGTGGGTAGAGGGTGACAGTGAAAAAGCAGGGATACTAAATGAATATTTCTGCTCAGTATTCACAAAAGAAGAGGAGGGGAGGTACCTAAACCAAACAAGAGAAACACTCTGAAGACAGGGGTCGATACCAGTCCATTTACAGAAGAAAGGGTTCTGAAAGAACTAATAAAATTGAAGGTGGACAAAGCAATGGGGCCTGATGCAATTTACCCAAGAATTCTAAAAGAACTAAGGGTAGAACTAGAGACACCGCTGACTACTCTCTTTAACAAATCATGGGAGGATGGGGTGGTACCTGAGGACTGGAGGATGGCGGATATGATTCCTCTTCACAAAAGTGGGAGCAGGAAACTACAGACCAGTTAGTTTGATCTCAGTGGTAGGGAAAATGATGGAATCACTTCTGAAAGAAAGAATTGTTGAGTACCTAGAGGCCAGTGGGGCACAGGACCCACGGCAGCATGGATTCAAGATGGGAAGTTCGTGTCAGATGAATCTAATAGATTTCTTTGACTGGGTGACCAAAGTAGTAGACCAGGGAGGGGCTGTGGACATGGCCTACCTAGACTTTAGCAAAGCATTTGATACAGTCCCACACAAAAGATTAATACACAAGTTAGCCAGCCTTGGAGTGGGTCCCAAGGTGGTAGCCTGGATAAAAAATTGGCTAGACAACAGGACACAAAGTGTAGCAGTAAATGGAGTCCACGGTGAAGAAAGGAGGGTTACTAGTGAGGTACTGGAGGATTCAGTACTGGGACTGGTCCTTTTTAATGTCTTTATAAGTGACATTGCAGAGGAACTGGAAGGAAAAGTATGTCTCTTTGCAGATGACACAAAGATCTGCAACAGGGTTGATACACAAGATTGAGTGGAAAGGATGAGAAGGGACTTGGCAAGGTTGGAGGAATGGTCAAATGTATGGCAGCTCAGATTCAATGCAAAGAACTGCAAGGTAATGCACATGGGAAACAAAAACCCAGGGGAAGAGTACACAATGGGGGGTGAGATACTGACAACAGTAAAAATGGAAAGGGACCTGGGGGTAATTATATCAGATGACCTAAAGGTGGGCAAGCAATGTGAGAAGGCAGTAAGGAAGGCTGGGGGGATACTGGGATGCATAGGGAGAGGCATCAAGAGTAGAAAACAGGAAGTTGTTATCCTTCTGTACAGACACTTGGTGAGGCCCCATCTGGAGTACTGTGTGCAGTTCTGGAGACCCCATCTCCGCAAAGACATAGACAGAGTGGAGGCTGTCCAGAGGAGGGCAACCAAATTGGTGCAGGGTCTGCACCAGAAGAGATACGAAGAAAGACTAAAGGAGCTTAATATGTATACCCGTGAGGAAAGAAGGGAGAGAGGGGACATGATAAAAACTTTCAAGTACATCAAGGGAATCAACAAAGTCCAAGAGGGTAGCATCTTTCAGAAAAAGAGATGTGCAAGAACAGGGGGGTACGGCTCAGAGGTAATGTGAGGAAGTATTTTTTCACAGAGAGGGTTGTGGATGCATGGAACAGCCTCCCTGAGGAGGTCATGGAGTCAAGAACAGTGGGGAACTTCAAGAATGCATGGGACAGACATAAGGCAGTCCTAGTTGGGGGGGGTAGGAGGAAGTTAGCTGTTGGTTAACTAGAATCTGCAGCTTATCTGTTAGGTAGGAAAATGGGCAGACTTGGTGGGCCAAGTGGTCCTTATCTGCCGTAAAATTCTATGTTTCTATGGAAATCAAAGTTAACCCATGTTTAAAAGTGTTCCTGAGCAACAAAGTCAGCCCCCCCAAATCAGTACCAACCATTTTTGCTGCTGCATCAATATGACTTTTTAAACAAGCAGCTACACCTAGAAATCAAACTTAAGCTGTGTAAAAAAGTGCCCTGAGCAACAAGGTAAGCCCGTCCTCCGAATCAATTTATAACTACTTTAACTGCTCCCTTCCATGTTGCTGTCCTGGAAAAACTAAAGGGAGAAATACTGAAACCATACCTCCCTTTATAGGACATGGCTACACTATGGAAACCTGAAAGGGCCAAAGATATGCAGCCCAAATCAGCCACTTTTTCTTAAAGTAAAACAGACCAACATTTTCTTAAAGCAAAACCAGCAGACTTTTTGTTAAAGATGAGGGAAAAGTCACCACCAAGGCCCACCCCCCACACACAAACACACTCAAGTGGGGGGCTGGTCCCACTGTGTACTATGTGAGGAGAAACACTTTGTTCTACTTGCTATTTTCTGTAGCATAGCATATTATAACAGACTCATTTTTCTGGTTGTAGACTGACATCTTCTTTACTACAAATTCCAGAATCCCCTGCAGCTGACATCAGAGCAGTAAAAAGCAGTGGGAGATTCAATAACCTGTAGTGCATGTTAGAGATTTTATAACCTACAATCAGATGTTTTCCAGGACTGCTTTTCTTCAGGGGCTAAGTACAGTCCTCTGTGACTGTACATTACCTATGGGGACAGCAGGACCAGCAAACAAAAGATCAGAGTTTATATACTGTAACATGCACTGCACAATATTCAATCTTCTTATAGCTGCAGCTGCTCAGTTTGAAGGAAAAGATGTCATCCTAAAAGTAAATAAAATTAGTCTGATTCAATCTACTATAGTACAGTAAACAGAAAATAAAACAACATATTCTTGCACTCAAAATGCACATTGGAACCAGCCCCACACTTGAATGTGGGGGCCCTTGGTGTTGACTGGTCCTCTTTAAAGCAAAATAGGCCAACCTAACGTAATATATAAAAATATTGGCTAGGTGAGTCCCAGATATTCATGAAATATCTGACACTTACCTATTAGATATTATCTCTCTCTCTATATATACATACATATATATATATATATATTTATAGAATGGGGTGGAAACTCCACACTGATGATAAATCCTGTTATTTTCACTGCAGTGTGATAAATGGTGATGATATCAGCAGAGTCAAAGAAAATGATATTTAGACATACTCTGCTGATGTCACTAGTTGCTCACTACAGCCTGCATTCAAAACAGAACTGCTTCAAATAACAGTTTTGGTTTCTCACTGCTACCTGCAACTTACTCAATTAGCATTGCAAAGGACACTCACCTGTGTCCCATAGTGTTTCTGAGGCTCCCGTCCCATTCAAAAAAATTCACACGTACTCAGACGACACACAGAAAGAGCAGAAAGCATACAGAAACAGGAAAAGAACACAGGAAAATATAACAATATTTTTGGAGCTCCCACCCCATTGTATAAATAGCACACATAATGTGCAGATCATGTGCTATGGAAAATATTCTCACTTCCTTGCAGAGTGAGTTTGATACTGTCACTCGTGCCTTCAGCACTCGTGAGTATCCAAAGCTCACTCTGCAGGAGTGAGAATATTTTCCATATCACACTCCTGCCCATAATGTAGCCTTTATTTATATATATAGCTGCTCATCAATTTGAATATTTGACTACAGCAATATAGTTGCAGAATTGTGATGGAGAAAGTCCATACAAGTCCTGCAAGTCATATTAAGAATGGCCTGCTTTCGCACAGCAGTGGGGGTTGAGCTTTGACATACAATTAATTAAGCTCACTATGCTGTGATACAAACGTACGATGATGATACTCCAGAGCCACTACTCCACATGTCTGTTTTTAGGTGGACAGTATCCACCATTGAATTACTTGGACCATGAGAGACGTATGCCTTCAGATCAAGGTATAGTTTGTGAACTGCCTTGGTTGAAAAATGTTATATGTGCACAAAGGAACATTCCATTTGCACCCTGCATGGCTCATTGGATTATAGAAAGCAGCAATTTCAAAAAATGAGTACTATGGCATATCTACCAGAAGCACTTGTGCCACAGTATTTAGTTCTCTAGCTACCTGGATATTTTAGTGATGTTTGATGAATTTGGACAATGCTTCTGTGATGGTTGGTTTCACTTGAGGAGGACACACTTGAGGGTTGATGCTTCTAGCTTGTTATGGGTAAATTTTTGATTAAAGTTGTGGCATCTCTGGTAGATGACTGCAGCTGTTTCTACAGCACATGCAATCATGAATGCCTGTTTCTGAAATGTAATTTTAAGCATTATAAATCATTATAAAAAAATCTTTTGGGAAATGGTTTAGAAGACACTGTACAAGTGGTTGTTCTGTCTAAGTACAAACACATTATTTTCTAGTTTTTAATTTAGAAATGTATGCTTTTTATGTTTTCCATTTTTTTTTTCTGAAAGGTTTCAATAGTTTTTGATGTCCTTGATGTCCTCTCCTATGATCAAATGTCTTGCACAGGGCCCTACACAAATTAATCGGGACCTTCTCATTCCATGACCATTCATGAAATGGCACAACTATAGCACAGATTCACTTTTACAGAAAAGCTAGAGATGCTTTGAGAACAAAGCATTTTTGTAACATTTCAAACTACGCTTTTTCAAGAGTAAGAGGAAATACCATGAGAATGGAACATTTGTGTGGTATTTCAGACTTACCCTCATGTGAGAGTAAAAGAAACACCACAAGAATTATTGTTCTTGTGGTATTTCATCTGTGATCATGGAAGCCAAGTCAGTTCCAATCCAACTTGGCTCAACTTCAACCACATTTCAAATGTGCCATTTCAGTTTGGGACAGCTCATTTCTTGGGAAGCTGGTACTGCCCAGCTCTGCTTGGCACTCAAATCTCACATTAGTGATCTGTATCAGAAGATGATGAAGACCTCTTCATTCTCCTAGATTTCTTGGTTGAAGGGTTCTGGAACTTGATAGAAAATATTTCTGACACAAGTACAGATGTGACAACCTAAACAATTAAATTGTATGATGGAAGAAAGAAAGTTCCTATTCCTCTTGTATGAAGCTACAGTACAATTCACATTAAACTGACACCCATGAGCTGCTGTAGCATTTCCCAGTGAGTCACACACAATAGCAGCAATTGACATGGTCAGATATTTTCTGAAGTGTCTGTGATATATCAAGATAAATTCCCTGTCTACCTGGAGTACTTGTATATGGCCACCAAATGGAATCTCTTTAAAAATACTGTGAAATATCTGGTAATGCCAATTGCTGTAAGTGTGTGTTTTGCTGGATCTGGTATTAAGCCATGCAAAAATGGTTACCTAAGAGTTTAATGTCAGTTATCAGGTGTCATTGATTTGCAGATGCATTCTAGCTGAGTTGCAGAAACATCTTATAAAAATTGCTCTTGAGCTGTTTGAGTGTTGAAAATCAACACAATGTGAGCTTCCAGTGCATTGTCAATTTTTAGAAACCATGCAAAACCAGTTTATTGGTGTGACAGTTTAATAGGCATTGTACTGTAATATGTTTATTTATTTGAACATTGAATCAATTACATAAGGAGATGACCACATAATATATAATATCTTATTGTTGTGAGGGTCCATTGGTGCAGCAAGGTACAAACAGAGCATAGCTGGTAGTGCAGTAGAATAGAATACACAAGTGCTTGTACAAAATAAATATACAGATACATGTAGAATTATTAACTTGAGACTGTGAATAATAGTTCTATTCAGTCATGAAGGTTCTGGTGACTTCATTTTGTCATCAACGCAAAGCTGGTGTGATTTGATGATGTCACCAGACCATGATGGGGCAGAATAGAGCTTTTCTACAAAATTCTTTGTTTGTTTTATTGTATGTGTCAGAAGGGAAGTGGTCAAGGATGGGCGCAGAGTCAAAAGGTATCAGGTTGGACCAAGCAATTGCTAGGCAAGTTTATTTTAAGCCAGCATGATAAGCAAAGCAAATAAAAAAAGGTGAACTGAATACAACAAAAATAAACAGAAGCAAATGAAAAAAGAATATATCAATATACACTTCTCTAGAAATGTCTATAGTATAACAGCAGGTCAGTGTACTACCAACCTCTCCACTAACTATCTATCTGAGGAGATGCATAAAAGCTGCTCCTTTTGTCTCAGTGGGGGTCAGGTGATTTACTTGAAGCTCCACCCACTTACTTCCAAAGTCCTTAATTTTAAAACTAATCATTATTTTCACATATTAAACACAGGACAGCTTCAATTCAGCATAAGACTATGTAACATAGCTTTTAATATCAATAAATATGATTTGTTTCTATTATTGCAATGCTGTTCCTGGTAGCAGGCTCCTCCCCTGAATGACCCAAGGTATAAGTATGGAGAAGAGAGGGACGTCTGAATCCTAAGGATCCATTTTTAATGATCCCTGCAAGGAGAAAACCCCTTCTAGAAGATTCCCCCTGCTTATACCTCTGTAAGACTTCCCATTCTTAAGTAACAAATAAACTAACATTGGAATTTTATACATTCTTTTAACCAAAAGCTGAAAGTTATCTAGAATCCTACACATTTAGGTACAGAAGTTTCTTTTTTATGTTTACAAATGTGCTGCAGCACAGGGAAACAGAGCTCTTAGAAACATTGTGTTGCTTTTGCATGGCCATTATCATTCTTACTTTATGTTTATTCAACTTTAATACTTATGAAGATTCTGCAGAAAACATAAACATTAAAACTGTGTTTTCTAGAATTCATTTCACAGGGTTACTAACAACAGAGAGAGAACTTCATATCAATCAGTGTTATGTTTGAATGCCTAGGCCTGAAGAAAACAAGCAGAAAACTGTGTTTGTTTTGGTTTAGGTTCAAAATACAGCTTCTACCGAGGCAAACTCAACAGTTTAACAAATACCTCCACATGGAGCTCTGTTTGGACATCTCACAAGGGAAAAAAGGAAAAGGGGTTTCACCTCACAAGTGCGAGAAGGGGGGGGGGTCACTTCTCGGCAGCTTTAAACCGCTGCTTTACTGAGTATGCTGCATGCAGGTTTCTAAATGAGGCTAACAGGGCAAACGCCCATACGGCAAAATCTCTCTGCAGAATGCACTGTGCATAGAAATTCTAGCACTGTCAAAGTGCCATAATGTTGCAATAATGGGACACAAGTGAAGATATATTAGCTACATTAGCTACCGGGGGGGGGGGGTGTCATGAAGACATTTTGCTTCCTGAAACCATAAATAGTCACAGGGATAGTACAAAGAGCTTTCCCAGGTGGCCTGTCTGGGAAAGTGGAAATAAAGCAAAGTCAATAGAGACAGGATAGATACAGAAGGTGCTGCTGCAGGAGACTTGAAGCAGGAGAAAGAGAAGAAGGATCCAGAAATACAAATGGTCTTACAGCACCCTGTGACAGTATGTAATAGATGTTTAGCTTGTTCTGCACCTTAGAGTTACTGAGGACCCTGACTTTGCATGCCTGAAACCCAAGAGAAATTCATCTGTCTGGAGCTGGTTGTTTTAAACAAAAATTTGAAAAAAATGTGCCCTGCTCTAAGTTGTTTGTAACCCACCCCATCAGTGTTATTCTGATAGAAATACAGTGGTACTTGGCATCAGGTTCCCTCCTGACAGGCAGTATCATGGGTAACAATAGTCAAGAACACTCAATTCTATCACTTTGTACTTGCCTGTCTTCTTGAAATTTGCCATGTTAACTACCAGAGCCCACAGGCTTAATGACTTGTGTTGTCTCACACACACACACAAGCACGTTTAGCAGTATTTCTATACAATGCCACCTGCTGTCATTTTAAGAACTCTACAAATAATGTGTATTCTTAACATTTAATGTAATTTACACCACGAGACAGCAAGCATTGCAACTTGTGACTGAGGTATTCAGATACTGTATGTTTAGTTAGGATGGAACCTGACACTGGGACACAACTGCAATTGTAAGATGTTAAATGTACTTGTCAAAAATGGTCCTGTGATGGGCAGGAGATCCTCCAGCTTCCCTTGTTTAAGACCACATGGGGATTGCCACATCATTAATCTGAAAAGATCTGCCATAAACATCAGAAGCTTGAGGATACATTTCTTATCACTGGATGGTTTTGAAAAGCACTTTTACCATCATTACAATTAGATAGGTTTCTGTGACTGTTAGGTACCTCCGGCCAGGTAGCTCTATCATTTAGGAAGTCAACCACTACTTTCAAGGTAATAATTTAGCCCTGGCAGAGGAGGTAGATGCCCTAGTGCCAGTCCATTATGGCCATGTTCCCATCTCATTACTTCATGGTGCAGCACACTTTGGTTTATAGGTGAGCTTCAACAGTTAAAAATATGGGGTAGCAAGATATAGCACAAAGGGAGAAGATCTCAAGTTGATGCCTAAAAACTTGGCATGTTGACTAATTATGATTGCTATAAGTTATGAGACCAAAAGATCTCCTTGACCTTATAGCAGCAGAGAAGAACAGACCATTTCTATCTGTTTTTTTGATGCCAAGGTTTCCACATTAAGGAATTGCTGTCCTCTGTTGCTCAGGTTAGAGGTGACAGCGTGCAAGGGATGGGAAAACTGGATACTCTGATATCATGGAGAGAGTTCAACTAGTGGGATGTGACAGAGATTGCATGAGAGCTTATAGGGCTGTGCTATACTATCTTTTGGCTGGATCCGACTCCATCCCAGCTTATTAAGGCTGACGTAGTGGTAGAACTTGCTCCATCCATAATGAAATTACACATGCTTCTTTGACTGTAGGGCTCTTTTTGACATTTTATTTGTTTTATTTTTATATTAATTTATCCCAGGATAGCTAATTTGAGTGTGCAAAATCTCATTTTCAGTGTGATTTTGCTTCAAATCATTTCCGTGGCCGGGTAGACTGGAACACTGGGAGGTTAAGTGACTTGCTTATGGTCACCCTTTGTATTCATCTCCAGTGGGGTTGGAACCTGTGATCTTCTGGTTTCAAAGATGGTGCTCTGACCACTAGCGCACACTACCACCTATAAAGCCATGGCTGTTGTGAGACTTCTGCTTAAAAGCCACTCCCCAGATCCTGATGGCCTTGCAAACTATAGGCCCATCTCTAACCTCCTATTTTTGGCTATGGTTTTTAAGACATTGGTGCTGGTACAAGCCCTTCTAGTGTAGATTCCACTGGCACTGCAATATGGAGACAGTTCTGGTCAGGGTTTGCAAGGATTTTCTCCTAGTGAGTGACTGGGGAGATGTGTCAGTAGGGATCCTTCTCAACCTCTCTATAGTATCTGATTCAGTAAACCATGGGATGGCACTAGATATACTGAAGGAATATGAATGTTTGCACTAGACTGTGCTCACATGAACCCTATCTTTCCTGGTGGATCAGAAGGCATAGTTAGTGATGGATTATTTTCTGTCATGGCTAATAGCCCTTCACTGTAGTCAAGTCCTCTCCTTAATGGTTCCCTGTGGTTAGTCCTCTCCCACATTGTCATTCACTCTCATTTTCATGCCTGACTAGGGCTTGGGCCAAGGTTCTAAGCTGTTATTATGATGGTGCCTAGTGAAGATTGCTTATTTGGTTTTTGTATATCTGATAAGCTTGCGGGAATAAGAAAACTTCTTTTTCAGTGGTGACCCAGGAGAATACACTCAATAATACTACACAAGTAATTACAAAAAATATGATAATGAAACCACATCAAAAATAATAATAAATCAAAACAGTGTTAATAAAATATACTATAAGCATTATCTCTTTGCAGTTAATCTTTTTATTTGTTTTTCTAAATTTTTCAAGTGTGCAATACAGGTACAGACAGATACAACATATATATATTGTTCCTCAAATAACAATTAATAAAAGGGTCAAAAGGATGTTGCATATTTTTTTTTGTGTGTGTGTAAAATCATTACATAACATTCACAAAAAATACAATCTATGTATGCATTACTGTTTAGTTTCAAACAGATAGCGACAAGAAGGCAGTACAGGCATTATTGAACTAGAGCGGGTAGTTACATCTGAAGCTGGGCATAGAGTTGGGGATCCTAGGCTTAGGGGAAATAAGATCTCTGATATTTAGATTTAAGGGGGGTCTTAAAAGATCTTTATTCTGTAGTGAAGTGGGAGGGCATCCTTTTAAAGATATATAGGTGCAAAAGAGGGCCCATCTCTCTAAAAACACTTTAGTGGTACCTGCGACAAAGTGGGATATTTTAGTGAAACTGGCCAATTTCTCTATGGACATTAACCAACCCTAAAAAGAAGGAATTATGGTAGACCGCCAGTTTCTCAATATTGCTCTTTTAATCTCTACAGAGGCCTGTATCAACCACAGTTTGTGTTGATATGGCAGCTTTAGGTTTTTAGGGAGGAGTCCCAGTATCCACAGGGAAGGTGACTGTGGCAGAGTGCGGTTTAAAATTCTGGAACAACATGTTATAATCTTTCCCAAAATGGAGCAGATTGGGGTGCAGTGCCAAAGAATATGGAGAAGGTCTGCACCCTGTGCTCTGCATCTCCAGCACTTGTCCTCTTGGATTAATCCCATTGCTTTTAATTGAGTTGGGGTGCGGTACCACAAGTGTTGCACTTTATTCTGTATCAGGAAACTATGTGGGTCAGAGCAGGCCTTTTTGGTAGTAGTCCAGCATGCAGCCCAGTCTTCATCTGATAAAGGAGTGTGGAGCATTTCTTGTCATTTACTCTGAGCTCTAATGGAGGGGTCTGGAGCTGAGTCTCTAAGATTTTTGTATATTATACCAGCTAGGACTTTCGACTTGTGTTGCCAGCTACCCAGAGGGACAGGAGGGAGTTGCTTTTTCTTCTGTCGGCTGCATTTTTGGCATGAACAATCCTTATGTAACCAAGTAGTGTAGGCATGCCTCAGTTGAAGGTATTTCCAAAAATCTTGCTGAGGTAGTAGATATCTTTCTTTTAAAGAAGAACATGAGTCGAGAGTGAGATTGTCAGAACTAATGATGTCTTTTAACCTAATAATCTGATTGTCCTTCCATTGAGGCCAATTTATTGGTTTCCCTTCAATTAGCCAGTTGGGATTATTCCAGAAGCATACTAATGAGTCAGGGCTCATACTTGATTTGGTGATTTGACAGACTTTATGCCAGGCTCTACGTGCATTTTGAATAACCCTCCATTTTTTTTCAGGGAATTGGGCAGTGTCCCTCCCAAATAGGCTGACAAATCGGTCCCTCCCAATATCTCGTGTTCTAGGTCACACCATGCAGGTTTGTTTGGGCCCAGATCTTGGAATATATGGCAAGTTCTAGCTACCGAAAAGGCATAGGCATAGAGATGGAAATTAGGGAGCCCACATCCTCCTTTGTTCCATGGAGCTCTTAATTTTGCCCTACTGTATCTTGGCTTAGTAGCGTCATGCAACAAATTGCCTATTAGGGAATCTAGTTTTTGTAACCATTTACTAGGAAATTCTAGAGGCAAGTGGGACATGAGATAAAAGATTCTCGGGGCAACTATCATCTTTACTGCAGCTATTTTCCCTGGCATGGTTAGATTAAGGTGTTTCCATCTTTGCACCTCAGATTGTAACCTAGCAAATAGAGGGGGATAGGTTCTTGCCCATGAGGGTCTGTAAGTTAGAGGATATAAGCACTCCGAAGTATTTTATGCCCTTTGTGGCCCATGCTAGGCTAGTGTTTGCTACCATATGTGGAGAGGCAACTGAGTTTAGTGGGAGTACCTCTGTTTTGTAAGTGTTAATGCGAAGGCCTAATATCTTTGCAAAGGAATCAAGTAATGACAGAACTGATGGTAAACTAGCCTGCAAGTCTTTAGTTAGGATGAGACAGTCATCCGCATAAAGCATAGTGTGAGATGTAATCCCGCCAAGCTCCAGCCCTTGCATGTTCGGGTGCTCCCTGATAGCACATACTAGAGTTTCAATCGCCAGACAAAAAGCATAGGTGACAAGGGGCATCCTTGTCTAGTGCCCCTATACAGGCTGAATGGTTCAGAAAGGGTACTTTTAGTGAGGACCCTTGCAGTGGGATTAGTGTATAGGGTTTTAACCCAGGTGCTAAAAATAGGGCCAAAATTGAGGTGCTGCGGGTAGCATGTAGAAATTCCCATTCCACTGAGTCAAAAGCTTTCTCAAAATCAACTGTAATGGCTGAAGCTGGGGTGTGAATCACCAGTTCTTCCTGCAGTAATGTTACTAATACTCGAAGGTGGTCTGCGCTTACTCGTCCTTTAATGAATCCCACTTGGGAAGGATGAATTAAGTTGGGAAGCACTTTTTCTAATTGAGCTGCTAATGGTTTAGCCAGAATTTTCATATCAGCATTTATGAGTGAGATAGGCCTGTAGCTAGAGGGGAGAGATGGGTCCTTTCCCTTTTTGGGAAGTACTGTTGTAATAGCTTCTCTCAGAGTGTCAGGAAGTCCCCCTTCCTTCAAGGCCTCTTATATCACATTGAGCAGGGGAAGGGAGATAGTATCTTGAACCAGTTTATACATATCTACTGGGAAACCATCACCTCCCGAGGCTTTGTGTGGGGCCATGTTTTTGATTGTGTCTCTGATTTCAGGCTCTGTCAGTGAAGAGTCCAGCAGTGCCCTTTGAGAATCAGAGAGACGGGGCATATTTTGGTTGGTGATGAAGGCTGCATATTTTTGTGCATCCCCTTTAATGTGGGTGCTATAGAGTGTCTTGTAGAATTCCAGCATGGCCTGATTTATCCCTGTTTCAGTGACCTGAGGTTGTTCCTTTTTATTCTGTAACTGAGCTATGTGTCTTTCAGCCTGAAGGCTGAGTTTTCCTGATTTTTCCCCTTGAGCCCAGTATTTGCATTGCATCCTTTGTATCTGTAATTCAGCTTTTCTAGTGGCCAGACTGTTTAACTGTAGCCCGATTTTTACAATCTCATAAGTTAGAGAATGGGACATAAGTCTCCCTGTGTTTGTTTTGTATAAGGACTCTTTGGCTGCCAATAGTTGCTCTAAATTTGCTGCTCCTTTCTCTCTTTTCTTTCTGTGGTATGAGGCATAGCTAATTATTTTCTCCTTTAGGGTAGCTTTAAAGGCCTCCCAGATGGCTGCACAGAATGCTGTCCCTGGAGGGTTATCTGCAAAGTAGTTTTGAGTTTCTTTTGACACTCAGGTTTTGAACTCAGCACCCTGTAACAGTAGAGGGTGAAGGCGCCATGTAAGGGATCTTTTTGGGGTAGGGCTGTCCATTAGGGCCATCGAGAAGGGTGCATGATCAGAGAGGTATAAAGGATTGATTTTTGTATCAACCACTTTTTGTGATATCCGAGGGGAGGTGAGCCAGTAGTCCAGCCTACTGGCCATCTGCCTGGGAGCAGAAAAATATGTGCAATCGCTGTCAGTTGGGTGTTGGAGCTTCCAGATATCCTGCAGGGTGTGTAAGTTAATTAACTCTTTGAGAGCCAGAAGTGATTTGGTGTGTGACTCTTGCTTTGAATTGGATCTGTCCACAAAATAGTCTACTATGAGGTTCATGTCTCCCCCCACTATGATCTCTGTGTTACTGTCCATAAAGTCTGAGATTGCTTGGGAGATCTCATGAAAAAGTCAGAGAGGTCATTGTTTGGGGCATAAACATTTACAAGGATCAATTTACCCTGTTAACGTAGAGACTTTTGCCATCACCCAGCACCCATTCTTATCTTTTTTATGGTCCAATAATGACCATTTTAGTTTCTTATGACATAGGATTGAAACCCCACATTTAGAGATTGTGCTGAGCTATGAACTTCCCAACTCACCCATTCCCGTACCAGTTTGATAGCTTCAAGATTCGATAGTTTGGCCTTCTGTATGAAGGCTATCTGTGAGTTAAACTATTTCAGTCTGTTCAGAATTTTTTTCCTTTTAACGGGAGTTTAGGTCCCTTACATTCCAAGAGATGGCAGTGGTCACTCCGTTGTTAGTCATTGGGAGATAGTATAAATACAAATATGGACCCTATACATGAGATACCAATCCTGTTACCTCTGGCTGCTTTTGGGTCTTTCACACTAGTACAAGTTCTGAACAAAATAATCAACTGATCCCCGCCCTTCCCTTGTCACCCAAGTTCCCTAGTCCCTGTACTAGTGCCTACTTGGGAAGGCCATGCTATATTGATGTACATGCATCAAACATTCCTTCTAGTCAACAACAGTATAAGCTGTATGTGCAACATCCTGACAGTAAATACAAAATGTACCTGTATTTGCGGCTTAAGTTCGGAAGGTGCTACCCATGTCAGCCTGATGGGTCTTGTTAGACAGCACTAATGGCATGGGTAGCATTCCAAGGTCATATGAATAGTAAACAAATGAACCAACCATATAAACAGTAACATTTGAACTTTATCTAAAACAGTTGCTTAAAGTGGTTTGGGGCCCATGGCTTCTATATGGTATTGGGACCCCAGAAAAGGAGTGGGTGGACCTCATCTTCCCCGTCTAGAGGTGGGGGTATGCTTCTTCCCCAGTCCTGTTCAGGAAAGGTGGAGGGAGTGATTTGCATAAAGGTGGTTACCACAAGATGCTGAGGGGGTGAGGGACACAAGGGTCATCTATTGTTTTCCTTTGTGCTTTATAGCTTTGGGGTAATGAAACCAGGCTGTCTGATCAGCTGGGTGCTCCAAGTTTAGTGAGCAAGTAGACAATTATACCCTGGTGATCCCTTTTAGGGTCTCTTTCTCCAGATCTCACCATTAGTAGGGCAAGGTGTGGGCACAGGGAACCTCTAGGGATTAAGTTGTGTGCCCTGCGGGGTGTCATAGCAACACGCAGGGCCAACTGCGGTAAAGAAGGTTAGTATGGAGCACTGTTAAGGGTATTTTTTTTGTCAACTCTTTTTCCCTCTGGTCACAGCCCCAAGGTCCTCTCTCAAATAACCAGTCCTTTTTCCTGCCCGTCTGGGTTCCCCAAATTGAGCCTCCTCTCCCCCCCCGGTGCTAGCACCCCCCGGCTAACCCTATCTGGGGTGGGTCGCCTTCTTCCTACCTGGGCGCCTCTCATCAAGTCAGGCTCCAGCATTGGATGGGGAGTGGCTACAGAGATCAAAGGCCAGTTGAGGAGAGCCCAACACTGGGCATGGGGGACTGGTGCCATCGTCTGATCCTCGGCACCAGGTATTTCCTTGTTCTGGTACCCCCCCAACGTAAGGTGTGCAATGTCGTCAGCCCATGACATAGGTGCTCCCACCTACATCTGGAGATGGCTGCCCGATGTCGTCCCCACTTGTACATGCTGGAGTGCAATGCAGTGCCAATGGTCTTCACCGAGGGTCACTGTTGCACTGGGCTACCCTGGATCCCACCCCCGAGAGAGGAAAGCAGTCCATCGGGGGCTAAGCTCCTGTGTGCCTGCTCCAATTCTGGTGGAGCCAGGTTGTTGAGATGCAGCATGTCTGGTAAAGCGGTGCAGAGAAATGTTACCATGTCTCGTCCTTCCATCCCTTCTGGAATGCCCACTACTCTAATGTTGCTTCTTCTGGAGTGATTCTCCATATCATCCATTTTATTCAGGAAGTAATTAATTTGCTGTTGTTGTTCTTGCCATACAGCTTGATGTTGGTGCAGTTGCAGATTTTGCTGTTGAACTACTTCCTCCGTTTTGGATACTCACTGAGCTACTAGTTGTCAGTCTGTATTAGTTTTAGTGGTAGTCAATTTCAGCTCAGTAGTGTCCTGAAGAACTTTTGTTAGCATTTGTGTTAGTTTTGCAAACTCTGATGCAGAATCCAGTGAGAGCACTGAGCTTGCCATGCTGCTTCAGGATACCCCCTCCAGGCGGGTGATGTGTGGAGCTTTTTGTCGGCTGATGAGTGGGCTGGAGAGTCAGCACTATGCCACGCCTGCACTTTGGTACCATGAGGAGTTTTGGGCCTTTTGCGAGGGAAAAGAAAAAAGTGTATAATTACTTTTCTCCAGCTGTTGAGGTCCGATTTGCTTGATGTCGATTGCAAACTGTAGCCCAGCTCTTCTGGTCACCAGTTTGACTTATTAGACTCCTTTCAGGGTCCGCAATTCTGTTGGATTTTTTAAAATTAGCCGCCGAAGTCCTCTCACTTGATTTTAGTGTGTTTCCATATTGGATGCTAGGCTCCACCTTACTGTAAGCGTTATTAATCAAAGTAGGTGCATTTGAATTCAGCAAGTGAATGTTCCTTAGTTGACAGTGGCCTGGTCTTCACAGGGCAGCACGTTTAATTAATGTGGGAACAAAATATCCCTACCTCCTTCCTGAAATAAGGGTAATTACACTGTACAGAAGTTACATGTTTGTTGCATGCAACTACCTTACAGTTGCAATGCAGTTACAGTGTAGTTAATTGACACTTAAAGTGCAACCAAACAAATGTAAATTAAACTTCTATTTACTATTATTATTCCTACAGTTGCTGTTTTTCATGTTTTTGGAGGGACTTAATTACACGACACTTTATCTAGTGGTCTTATATATATTTTCTGCTGCTCTTTCCCATCCCTCTTTTTCTTCCTCTGGCATTGCTTCCCCCTCTTGGTATCCCATGATATGGGCAACTCAAATTGAGTGACTCAGTTTGAGTGACTCAGTTTGAGCACTTGTGAAAAGAGCAAATGGGAAGTATAGCAACAGTCAGAACAGCGAGGGTATGAGACAATAATGGCGAGTGAAAGAGAGAGTGACATTAGGAGTGATCTGAGATGAAAGAGGATATAGGAGGTAGTTCAGGCTGATAGTTTCTAGCTGGCCATTTGGTCTAGTGGAGGCAGCATATGCCTCTGGTGTGGGAGAACCTGAGTAGGAGCTTTGTTTTGTTTTTTTTACGTTGTGCTTTCTAGGCCACTGGGCAGCCTGTATAAGGATTTTAAAATAATGTAGAAATAACTATATGTTGGCAATATTTCGCAATCCTTTTGTGGACTTTAAGCAAAGTTTTACAGAAGAGGAAGAGCAATTTCACATGAATTCCACTGGCAGACATTTAATCTTTGCAAATCCCTAGTAGGAACACAGGTGATTGAGAAATCTGGATAGAGATCCACTGCTATACACTTTTATTTTTCATTTGTCATTACAATTTACAATATGTTTTATATACAAATTATGCAAATGATCCATATAAGAAAATACGGAGGGTATTTACACAGTTCTATTATTCATATTGTGTATGAAGCAGGGAATTGACACAATAAATGTTAGGTTTCTAAGTTACTGTTAATTGCCTAAAACAGGTATGTTTTATATGCAATTCTTTCTAAATGAATGTCTTATTCCTCCCATGTGCTGCAAATAGTTGAAGCCATCAAGTTACCCAGACAGTTGAAGATACATTACTGTTGATGAGATGAATTAATTGCTTGATCCTATAAATTTAATGGAACAGAACTGTAATTGTATCTTTAAGCAATAAGGCATGATAGGGTGTGCATTATGGTAGGATAATGACTCTCCTCAGGTGGGTTGAAGCATGAGATGAAGCCGAGTTCTTCCACCACATGAGAAGGGCTGTTAGCTCACAATAATACACTCCCTGGAGTGTCTTATTGCAATTATGAAATGGGTTCTTTTTAGTAAATTGGATGTGGTTTGATACACATTTTTGTTCAACTACTTTCAGCTGGGCTGTTGTGCTGGGATAAATGGCCCAGCTGAAAGTACCTCTTGGCCAATCATGAGTCAGCATTCTTTCTACCCATTTCATAATTTACCTTAACAGTACTGTGTTAGATATCCATGTTAGAAGAATTAACTCATGAGGCATGATTCTCAGAGCAAGCTACACCAATGGTGGCTTGAGTCAATTACTGGTGCATCAGGGACCCTGCCCTCAATTCACTATCAGGTAGGGTCCCAGTGCCAAAGTCCCATAGCTTGTGGCAAATGTAATCAAGTGCCAAAAGGACAGCACACCTGAGAGGTTTGCCACAAGCTTCAGGGTGTTCATGTGGCATCTGCACCCAGGGAAAGAGACTGACCAAGAGGCTGCCGGGGTCTTGGGGTATGGGACAGTGAATGAAAAAGGCTGGTGGCACACAGATGGGTGAGGGAAGGGGTGACACCTGCACCCCAATGAGGCTATAGCTGGGCCACTGCTGTTCCAGAGTGTTGGGGGTGGCTGCACGCTGGGCACCATGGGGGCCACTGTGGGAACCACACCACAATGGGCTCTGGAGCTCTTGAATAGGTTATGTTTGTTTACCCGGGTTGGTGCACTGGTCATATACAATGCCAGTACACATACCATGATGTTGTGGGGGCATGGGAGACCACGAGGGGGCAACAACACATGTTCCCTCCTACCCACGGTGTGCTCTGTGGGTGAGACAGGGATCACTGGGGTTCCATGTCATACTAGTGATCGCAAAACAGCGATTGTTATTATGGTAAGCGTATATCACCGAAAAGCAAATTGGTGATATACACTTCAAGGCAACTCAACATCTGGATTTTTAAAAAGCGTGTTTGTGGGGGGCTGTGCCCCCCTCATGGAGGGCTTTTCCCCCTGCAACCCCGTGTATTAGGATTCTCAACTCCATGGGGGTGCATGTGAGGATGGTGAAAAATCCAGATTTCTGCAAAATTTAAGTGCCACAGCTTGCAGCTGTGGCAAAATGTACTTGCTTCCAGTCCTGAACTCAATACCTGCTGTGCCAGAGCTAGCCACCCACACCACCACTATCATGTCCCCTCTCTTGCACCATGCCCCTCCCGAGGGTATGTATTTAGGTCCATCAGCCATTGCTCATAAAATCAGCTTTACTGGCCTTAGATCACCTTGGTGTGACCCTTCTCTACGCTGACCGCAGCTGGCTTATGTCTTTCTTAGATAAGGACTCCAAAGCTGAGCACAGTACTACAGATGAGGCCTCACAAGAGATCTGTACAAGGGCAGTATCACCTTACTTCTCATTCTGTCAAAACCCTTCTGTACACGCCAACATCTTCTTTGCCTTACAATATGCTTTGTTGCATTGGCTGGTTTGCTTGAGGGAGTCACTGATGAGAACCTCCAGATCCCTCTCCTCTGTAGCATTGGCTAGCCTGACCCCTCCCATCCAGTATACTGTGTGTGGGTTCCTTTCTTCTAATAGCATCACCTTGTACTTCTTGGCATTAAATCCAAACTGCCAGATCTTAGACCACCTTTCCATATTTTCTAGGTTCTTCTGGAGCTGCTTCACCCCTTCCTCACATTCTCACTTTCTACTCTGCTTCAAAGCTTAATGTCATCAGCAAAGAGTCATATCTTACCCTGCATAACTTGCCCTACATCACTGATGAACATATTGAATAGGACACGTTCCAAGACTGATCCCTGTGGCACTCCACTTGTAATACCCCCGCCCTCTGATTTGGCACTGTTCACTATTACCCCTGAATTTTGCTCACTCAAATGGTATAACTGATCTTGTCCAAGATTTGTAATTGGACCTCAAAAGTATACAGTCTTGGTTACTATCTGTCTTTTGCTTAAAAAAGGACAACTACCATGCTATAGGAAACTAGGAACAACTTAAGCAAAGTGAATAACACATTTCAAATTTAAATCATAGATGGTGCCTTTCTAGATAACGCGGATGCTGATAAGTACTTAGGAGTCCCGAAAAAACTGGAGAAACGTATACCAGGCTGATGGCCAAAGCTCAAGGTGGCAGGAGATAACTCCAGAAGGAGGGGTGAGGGGCAGAGCCTTCAGCTGCAGCAAAGAAAAATTGCTTCTGAGTGAGACTGGAAGGAGCTGACTTACATAGCTCAGGATGGGGTGTGGTTGGTTGTTCAACCCATTGAACTACAGGCACAGCCTTTTAAACAAAACAAAAAAAAATCCTTTAGACTGGACTATTTTCAAAGGATCTAGAGTTATACATACTGTACATAGAGCCCAAATAAATTAATTTTATTCTTTATTTTTTTAAAATATTTCTGGAATTTCTTGTTATTTCTTTTTATTAATTGAAAATGTAGTTTTGTTTCTTGTTATTCCATTTACATATATAACATACCTCAAAATGACCTTATACACACTAGAAATCACATCCCCAGTATATTACATTGTAGTAAGCATCATTATGCTATGGTCTTGAAAGGTTCTGTGAATCAGACAATTCCACTGCCATTTCCTTGCGGACCATCTCTGTGGTAACTACAGAGCCTAAATAACAACTGCTGCAAGCATTTATTTAGTTTTTGCCAAAAAAACAAGTAATTTTTGTAACTCTTTTCATGTGCTTGTTTTCATTTTATTTCCTTTCATACCTTGAATTTCTTGTTATTTCTTAAAAATCCAGTTGTAGAAACGAAAGGAACAATGTGACTCCTACCAGGACTCAGACCCAGGGACCTTGCCTTTCCATGGCATGCTCTTAACCACTTGAGCCATAGCTAGCTATGTTATTTGTATTGGAGTTGATGTTTTTGTATTCATTTGCTGTCCTCTCAAAGTTGTGTATTCTCTGCATGTTATATGTCATGTAAATTGTATCTTGACCTTACCAGGTCCATCTTGCAAATGAGCATTGCTCAATGATGTTCGCCTGGATAAATAAAGATTTGATTGATTGATTGACTGATTGATATTTCTTATTTAAGAAACACACAGTTCTCTATAAATACATAAACATGTAAGATATTTGAATACACAGCGCAAACAATAGCAAGGGTAAGACTGGGGTAGAGGAATGAGCAGCTGAGATAGTTAATAAGTGAGGGGTTTTGCTTGTAAAAAAAAGTCATAGACAGTTTTTTTTGGTTATATTTCATGTGCACTTCTACAATGAATAAATATCGGGTACAAAAATGTTTATAAATGGAGGCAGATAGATAGGTAAGTTAAAGAAGTATGTAGCCAGACCCCTTTCTTTTGTACTACCACAGTCACTATGGTGGTGAGGAGTGGTGGACCATAGTCTTTTAGGTGACTCTCATATCTAGGAGTATTGGATGGTACAGCCTTGCCAAGAGCCAGCCCTTGACTACCTACAACTCCAAGGCTTGGCATTCAAACTACACCCTTGAAGATAAAACAGAAGCATATAATCTGATGGCAGAGTAGGTCTTTGTGGCACACCAAGCAGCCCATTTTTCCCTGCCTATAACATCACCACAGACCCTACTTGATCTTTGCCCCCCCACCTTGTTTTCCACTAAGATTTGCAGTTCTATCCCATGCATTCTTGAATCCCACCACTGTTTTTGCCCCCACCACTTCCACTGGAAGATTTTTCTAGGCATCTACCCCTCTATCTGTGCTAAATACTTCTTCACTTCTCTCCCAAATTTACCCCCTCCAGCTTCACTGCATGTCCCCTTGTTTTTGTGTCTTTTATTCTGAAAAATACTCCCCTGCTGTATCTTATTTACCCCTTGAGGTATTTAGAGATCTCTAGCATATCCTTCCTTTCTTTCAGGGTGTAGATATTCAGTTCCTTTAGCTTAGAGGTGCACAACATGCATCCCAGGGGCCACAAACGGACCCCACGGCAGCTGTTTGTGGCCCCCGAGGACCTAGCAGCTTTCACTTGCAGTCTTTGTTTATATTTCTTTTGCTGTTTTTAGTTCCAGTAACATGTTAATAAATAAATACTTTAACAAATAAATAGATAAATGTATGTTTCAGTTTGTTTTATGTGTACATTTAATAATGTCTTGCTGGACGTTTGTCACCTCAGGCCATTTTACAGTGGCCCTCAGTCAGTGGCCCTTGACCCTCGGTCTTGACTTAAGTCTTCAGTCTGGCCCTCCACAAAAAAAAAGTTGTGCACCACTGCTTTAGTTTCTCCTCATAGGGCTTCTGATGCAGACTCTGTACCATTTTAGCTGCCCTCTTTTGGACAGCCTCTACTCTGTCTATGTTCTTTCAGAAATTGAATCTCCAGAACTGAACACAGTACTCTAGATGGGGTCTTACCAGCTATCTATACAGTGGCAACACCACCTCCCTCCTTCTGCTAGTGATACCCCCTCCCCGTGCACCCCAATATCCCACTGGTTCTACCAACTGCCTTGTTGCACTACCTGGCCACCCTTAGATCACCCTATAGGATTACCCGCAGGTGCCTTCCCTGTTTGGTGTCAGTCAATACCTCTTCTCCCATTTTGAACTCCACATCATGGATTCTGTGCCCCAAGTGCATAATGTTGCGTTTTTTTCTGATTGAAACCCACCTACCATACCTTTGACCACTCCTCAAGTTTTCTCAGATCTGTGCACATTCTTTCCATGCACTGGAGTATCCACCCCATGCAGTTTTGGTGTCATCCTCAAAGAGGCAGATCTTCCCTTCCAGTTCACCAAGTGTGCCCCGACAAGTATGGCTATGTGCAACCAGTCAGGATTGTGGTGTTCCTGATCTTTTCCTGCTAGGCAGTATACTTAAGCCGTCCAAATAAATGATTTTCTTATAGTCCATGTGGTATGTGGTGCTGTTTTCTATTTTTTCATATGGCTATATATATCCCTACAGAATGGCATGCCTACTCTGCCAGTCTGATTTCTGTGCCTGTGACAAGGAAGAGGAACCTTCTACTTTTCTTCTGTATGGCTGCCCTTGTGCTACAGGGATGGAGGAGAAACCATCATTTCCCTGCCACCTGGTGTATCAGCACAACCTGAGAACCATGTGTGGTGACTCTTCAGTTTTCTGTCTCTATCAGAACAAGCTGAAGCTGCACAGTTGGCTCTCCCTGGGCTGTAGTTGTCCCAGTGTTCCTCCAGTAACATCTACAGCAGACCCACCAAACTGCCTTTTTCATCCACATAAAAGCCCCTTTCATTGTGGGGATAAAATGGGACCACCTTTATTAGTGAAAAACTAGATTTAACTTGCACCACATACTACACAGTTGTTGGTCCCCAGCAAAGCAACATTGGTGTAGGCCCCAACTCAGTTCATCTGTGAGTTGCATAACTTTACTACAGAGCTCCCCTGTTATAGCAAACCTTGCTGCAGTGAAATCCCTCACACAATGAATGCCCTGCTAGGCTCCTGACTTTGAAGCACGCTTTCAATGTCAGGATCAAGACTGTGGTCAACTGTTTGACATTACATTATTTCAGTCTTAATCAGGCAATCAAAATCAGTTATTCAGTCTGTTTACAGCATGTGCTTGAGAGAATCAGGTGTTTTGTAGCCACAGAACCAAACCAGAACACTAGCAGAGCAAGCAGAGCCAGAGTTGGGGTAGCTAGGCAGGAGCCAGAATGATAAGATATGAGTACACAGTGCAAACTAAACTGGGCATACTAGACTTTTTTTAATATATCAAAAGTGTTATTAAGATTTTTGTTAACATAGGTTATTAGAAGTCAACAATTTGCACATAGAGAAAATGGCAGATTCTGTCCCTGACATTGTATATGAGTGTGCCGACCCACGGGGCTATCCCATAAAATACTGCAAAAAGATGATGGTTAGAATGGTAAAGCTACAGGGCAGGATTCTCAAAAGGGATGAGCCAAAGCATGCCTGAACTGAGCACTGGCATGATACTGGCAGGGATCTGATCTGCCGGCACATCCCTGATGCACCAGTGCATCACAAATGCACCACATACCATCCAAAATGATATGTGGTGCATCTGGAGGGGCTGTGCAGTGGGCGTGCCCATACATATGGTGCACAGTCCCATTCACAGCCTGACCTGGAGGCACATCCCCGGGGCTAGTCCAGAGATATGTCTCCCAAAGATAAGTCTACTTCAAGTAGACTTAAGTGGGTGACCACCCACAGGCAGGCTGCCATACTGCAGACAGCAGCATGGTAGACCTCCCACCCTGGCAGTCCAGTATACATCCCCCCACCTGCTGCCCTGTCGGATATGCCCAACAACACGGCACCACACCTGGCTGCGCAACTGATGCCCCTTCCCTGTCTGACACTTCTGCTGTAAACTGCACACTGCTGTAATTTGTTACAACCACCAGCACTCCCTCCCTGCCCAGTGTGCCCCGATGGAAGCCGCACACAGCGGCAGTACTGGGATGTGTTGAACCCCCTCACTCCACCCTGCCTGACACCAAGCATGCCACATACAGTGACAGTACAGAGTCATCAACGGATCCCACCCCAGCCTGAGTGGCATGCAGTCACTTTGTCCAGTGGCCCACCCTCACCCCCCACCAACTCAGTCACCCCCACCCCACTCCCCCATCCCAGCATGTAGTTAATGCCGATGGGCAGCTCAACCCACCTGCATACTACCTCAGCTGTCCTCCAACAGAGCTGCCTGTGAATGACAGCTATTGTACAACTGTAAGTCCATTGGTGGACCCTGTCGAGCAATGGGCTTGCAGTGTGTACTATACACTGTCATTCACAACTTTGTAACTGACAGAGTACAGTACACACTGTAAGCCCATTGGTCAACAGAGTCCACCAATGGGCTTTCAGTTGTACAATAGCTGTCATTCACAGAGGGCTCTGTTGGTGGGCAGCTATGATAGTATGGGGGTGGGTTAAGCTGCCTACTGGTACTCCCTAACATCCTGGGATGGAGGAGCGGGTGTGGAGGGAGGTCTGAGTGGGTGGGGGCTGCTAAGCCATCAGGGGCTCATGGGACTACTGGCGGCGTTGAACAAGTGGGCAGGGTAGGGGTTTCTGCCACACCGACGGGACTTCAACTGCACTGCTTAGTGGTCGACCAGGGATGCGGGCAACGGGGGGGATTCTGTGATACAGTAGGGACTTTGACCACAGATGTCTTCATTCCATCAGGGTTGTGGGCAGGGGGTGCCTATGGACCAGCAGGATACCCATGTGGGTTTCCACCCAGACAGCAGTTGTGCCGGGGAATGGTGGGAGATCCTCAGGGCTACAGTGCTCTGTGTGTGTGGCTAACATCTCTTGTAGGGCACCCAGCACATTCTGCCGGGCGCAGCCCTGCACGTCACATGCAAATGGGGCCATAATGACATGAAAATGACCCCATTACATCTTGCATGCCTAATGGCTCCATTTGCATGTCTGTGACTGTAAATGGCAGCTTTTGGCATGCCCCATTGCGTACCCAACCTGACCAGGGGGTTGCGTTGGTGTATCCCAAGCTGGGAGCAACTGTGGTATTCACAGAAGGGATACACTGGGAGCATCCCCCGGTGCATCTTCTGTGAATAACAAGTTTGCAGTCAGTGCATCTTATTTGTGCCAGGGCATCTGAGATGCACCCAGCGCAATTCCTTTGTGAATCCTGCCCACACAGTTTTGGTTTGCTCAGCAGAGGTGTAGTGGGGAGCTAGTGTGAGGCTCTATTATTCCTGAAAAAGGCAAAGCAGTTCATAAAGGAACTTTATAATAAGGTTTGCAAGTGTAAATTCTTTACTGGCCATGGAGGTTCCAGTGCTGGCACAGGATTCGCTGTATTTGTATCACTGGTGAACAGTGGTCCAGTGATGATGTTGCTGCCTCTGAATTGCAATTTTCTATTTACAGGTTCTCTGTGCTGCAAACAGGAGTTAGAGGTCTTGGGGAGTTGTTTTTCTTTTTATGCCAAGAGAGCTGTAAAGGTTGGGGGGGTCATTGTCAAGAGAAAGAGGGGCAGGTGGGGGGTGCATTGGCATACAACATGGGATGGCTGCCTTGTACCAAAACGCTGCCAAGCCAATCATTCATCCATGCCTTTTGGCTGTCTCTGATCAAGTTTTCATCATTGGCTTGGTCAGCACCTATTCTGGAGAGTAGTTGCTACAACTTGGCTTGTTTGTTTGGTGAAAATTATCCACCTGATTTATCTCAGAGAGTGCTGTGTCATCTTCCCTGTGGAAGCTGTTTTGGGATCCAAAGCAATGGCGACCTCGGGAACCCCCATGGTGGTGGGGTTGGAAGATTTATCTGACATTCGTGCAATGTTGCAGTCTTTAACCCAATTCATGCCAAATATCAAAGCCTCAGTTTCCTATCTGAATGACTGAGTTGAGGTGGCAGAGCAAAGAATTGCTGATAATGAGCTCTTTTCTTGAAAAGTAGAGTCTGAAACAGTACTATATGCTAATCGCATTACTCGACTTCAGCAGCAACTACATTTAGCATTGGCCAAGATCGAGGACTTAGAGAATGTGGTCTGCAGATATTTGGTGTCCTCGAGAGAGCTGAGGGCCCAAATATGCCAGAATTTTTGCAGTGTTTGATACCGCAAGCGGTTGACTTCTACTGGGACACACCATTAAAAACTGAATAGGTCCATAGATCGCTGGGTCCCTGACCTGCCAGAGACATGCCCCCCATGGCCCACAATAGCACATTTTTTGCACTTTTCTGTAAAGGAGTGAGTCCTCAAGCTGACCAGAGAGAAGGGGCCACTTAAATTGAATGGCCATTCTATTCATATCTTCCAGATTACTCAAAGGATGTTGCTGCCTGTAGTAAGGCTTTCACCCTTTAAAGAAGCAGCTTGCTCAGTGTAAACTTCAATACTCCTTAAAATATCCTGCTGTCTTCACAGTCCTTTGGGATGGCCATTGGCTGTGTTCCAAAAATCCTCAAGATGTGCATAGGTTCCTTAGAGAAACTAATAGAGCCCCCCATTCCTTTTGCCATAAGACCTGCCATATTGGGGAAAGGTGCAAGTATGGAGGGGAAGTATGCTACCAAAGATGATCATTCCCTGGCCTCCACCTCTGAACCTGGTCAGCCCTCAAGCTCTGCTATTAAGCAACATGAAACTGGCCCTGGGATGGGCAAAGGGAACTTGGCTCCAAAACCGAAATGGCAGAGAGATTTTCAATGGGGCTCTTTGACCCACCGAGCCTCACAACACCAGGATGCAGAGGAATACTTCTCAAATAGGATCACTGAGAGCTTCAGCTTCTCTGGGATGGTCAGTGGATCTGGGGCCCAAGCACCTGTGACTGTAACTCATATCAGGATTAGAGGATTTGCACAATAGTAGTATGGATTGGGCAGATTACAGAGAGGACAATCTGCCTAACTCCTTACCTCCAATGCAACTTGCATCCACCCCGAATTCATCAACTGCTGGACTCATTGCAGTAGAGGATTCAGAAGCCATAAGTTCAGGTCCCTGTCCCCACCTGTTCACCAGCTAACAGCACACCATCAGAGGATCCAGATGCCAACAGATGAGGGATGACTGCTAAATCTTGACTATGCTATTCTGCCATTGGAGTGGTGAGTTGGACTGTTGAGGACTCTGTATTTGCTATATTATGGCATTGGTTACAGTTTAATCATGAGAGAAGAGGGCCTTACTGTAGTTTGCTGGGTACCCACATAAGAGGGCTGCTCAGAGTACCAGTTTATTTTTTATTACCTAGAGGGTAAGATTGCAAGGTTGTCTCCCCCCCCCATTATCAGTTGATGTTTTGTGGCTATCTCGTCAGACAATACTCTGCAGTGGGCAGATTGATTCCTCTTTTTGTTGTCTGGCTGTCACAGGCCACAGAACCAATTTTGGGTGCTGCTCACATTTAGCAAGCAGAGATAGTTTTTCTCTTCTTTCTTTACTCTTTTGGCTTCACAGCTCCATTAATAGCCTGAATTTCAAGTTTTGGGTGGTGGGAAAATTGGACACCCATACAGGGAGATTTGGTTAAGCGTGGGCAGTTAAGTCCATAGTTACACCTACTGGGAAATAAGAGGGCATGGACGAGGTTTTACCATCGGCCCCTGATGTCCCATCTCTGCATCTTTTTTGATCATGTTTATTATGGGGTTTAGTACTTCCTTTAGTAGTTTTTCCTTTTCTTTTCTCATGCCCATTACTGTGGAGTGCCTGACATACTGTTTTGGATTTCCATGTTTTTTATTCATATTTTTACTCCTTTTTATACTCAATGGGGGAGGGTAGATTTTGGGAGACTTGATTACTCTTGTCAGGATCAGTGGCAGATTCACGGGGCCTTAGAATTAAAAGGAAGTGTTCCTTCTTTTAGAGTTCAAAGTTGTCAAACCTGGGAAGTTCCCAATTTGTCTTGCATCTGTTTGTTTTTTCATGGACGTGATGCTTGTATCTGTAATTGCCCTCTTGGTTGTAAACATGGCACCATCTTTCTCATCATATATTACTGTTTTATTTCTCTTGTGCTTGCTTTTATTTATTGTTGATCAGTCTTTGTGTTTTATTTTCAAATGATGGCTATCCATTTAATCATGTGGAATGTTCAGGGGTTGAGCCACCCTGTTAAAAAAAAAGTGTTATCATATTTAGGGTCAACTAAATATGACATTGCTTTTCTTCAGGAAATGCACCTCCTACGGGCGGATGCGTCTAAGTTTGTTAGAGGGTGGGTGGGAGCAGCATTTTCCAGTGTTTATTTGGCTAAAAAGTATGGAGTATCTATACTCTTTAAAAGAGGCTGTCCTTTCAGAATGGAGCGAATGGTTCTAGATGGGGAGGGGCATAGTGTTCTCCTGTTGGGAACCCTTTTTGGTATCAGCTACTTATTGGTTAATGTCTGTGCTCCTAATGTTGATACTCCAGGCGTTTTTGTCCTACTTGCTCAGTCCATGACAGATTGGTATCAGCCTCATATGTTTATTGTAATGGGGGAGATTTTTAATTTTGTTTTGGACCCTTTTGTGGGCAGGGTCCCGAAGATACAGGGTACTCCCTCACACCAGCGCTCTAGGGCATTACTGACACGAATATGCTCAGAGTTCACTTTACTGGATTTTTGGAGACTATTAAACCCTATGGGCCAAGCTTATACTTAATTTAATCAATAATGACTGAAGATCCGGCCATTTCCTAGAGATTAACGACCAGCTGGGGGGAAGGCCAAGGCCACCCTCACCCAATCAGGTGTTAATCAAAAGGAAATGACTGGCTCTGAGGTCATTATTGTGATTATAAGTCTAATCGCAATAATGATTTATTTCATTTGTGTTTAAATTATGTTTTTTGTGGTGGCGTTAGCATGTTTTTTCTGTGGCGGTGATTAGCGGGAAGAGATGAGCGGCTGCCACGCTGGTCACTTCTAAGAGATTTCAGATTGGCACAGCAGCCAATCAGCAATGTTGATAACATCATGAATAATTAATTAGACTTATCATTTTCATTCCAATAGATTTTCCATGTGTAGGGCTAAATTTTTTTTCAAACTGAATAAACTTTACTGACAACACCAATAGAAGAAACAATGTATCACAAAAATTGTCAGATCTCATGCACATGATCAAGGGTAAATGATACAGGAATAAAACCAGATGGTATGCAGTTTTAAAAATAGATACCCATCCCCTCCCTCCACCCTTCCCACAATATCCCCAACACCACCATCAGAGGAAACGCAAGAGAACTCACAGGAAAGAAAAAAAAATATGACATGCCAAGGAATATTGCTCCTATATGATAACAAAAAAGAAAAAAGAAAAGCAGTCATGAAAAAGGAATAATTGTGCTCATATTGTTAACAGAACCTTTAAGGGTTTTCTATACCTGAATGTATTTAGATAGTCAGCCAGCCATGCTGGCAATGAGGCACTCAGCTTGTAGGGCAAATAGAATCTCCCTGTGCCACTCAAGATACTGGTGTATACCTCGGTCAAGCCAATGCCGGAGAATGACCTTCTTTGCACATACAGAAATCAGGGCCATGTGTAGCCTTTGGTTCCCAAACAAGGTGGTGGTGTAATCCCCAAAATACATATTTCAGGGAGAAAGGCCTTGGATAGCCCTAACATGGGATCTATACTGGTATGAATTGAGTCCCAGAAGGGGGCCATCCTCTTGCAGGACCACAAAGTATTAAGTAGAGTGCCTGATTCTTTGCCACATCTAGTGCAGAGATCATCAGGGAATCTACCTATTCTATGCAACTTAACAGGAGTATAATAGAGATTATGAATGACATTAAATTGCATAAAATGGTACCTATCCAAGTTTATAAATTTATAAAGATGTTTCCAGATGGTAGTCTAGTTCCTGGTAGCACTGGTAGGCGGAAGGGACTGATCCCAACAATAAAACCTTGGTGCCTTCCGAGATAGCCAGAAAATGTTGTAATGCCTGCTTCACATCGACTGCCCTGCCCACCCCAGTCACCCTCCCACCCAAGGCCAGCTTTAGTTTTATAGGCAGCTTGGGTCACGTGAACTCCTAATACCCTAGTTCCATATTTGCAGGTTTTAGTACCTTACCACTAGGGGCCAGTTGTGAGCTGCCTTCCTTCACTTCTCTCCCAGTTCCCTCTTTTCCCTGTCTCTCTCACCACTGTTATCACTAGGGGCCAGTCTTGAGCTGCCTCTCTTCACTTTGCTTCCTGTGCTTTCCCTTCCCCTTCTCTCTCTCTCTCTCCCTCCTAACCTTCCCCCCACTCCCAGCCTTTTTTCTTATTTCCCCGTGTAACCTCTAGGAGTTGCTACTTAGCCCAGATGCCATCTGTCTCACCCATATAGTTCCTAACCCCTCATCCCCTGCTCCATTGCACTACCCACACCACCTATCCTCTCGTTTCCTCTATCCTCAGTTTTCTCATCCCCCTCCACCCCAGAGATTCAAACCTGCAACCCTCGGCACCAAAGGCTTGCACCCTACAACTGCACCATTCCATGTGCCACAAGTAGCCTTGACAAGTTGCCCAACCTATAGCTTTTCACAGCACGAACACCAGTCTGTGTGGGAGACCTCCCCCTCACCCCACTGCTAAACCATTCTCCCCCTTTGGACTTCTTGGCTAACAACCCCTCCTCTTTGGGCAGCTGAGCCATAACTGCCATCCACCCCCGGTAGTTTAACATGTACCATTATGGGTCCACTTACGTACATAGTACCGATTTATCTACTACCCCTTATTCTTGTACTGGTGCTTACACCACACTGCCCTCATCTCCATGCCACATTCCAGATGCACAACCCTCACCCAGCAGTGAGGGTCACCCCCGTGGCCTCCACAACTGCTTTTGAGCACCCCCTCAGCTCAGGTACTCAGGTACCCCTTCGTCCACATATCACACTCCTCTTTCCCCAACTAGCACAGCCTCCCATCACAATCAGAGCTCCTAGGGCTAATTACAACAAACACCTACCCACACTGAAACTGCTCAAGCACCTACTCTACTGTTATGCACTTCTGCTGCTCTTACTATCAGGGAATGTAACCCTAACCCAGGGCTCATGCATCACCTGCTGGGACCCATTAAACTGGCATCCATTAATATCTGCAGCTTACTCCTGAAAATAAATATGCTCCAGGTCTGGGTAACCCAGCATAAGCCAGATGTGCTAGCTGTAGTTGAGACATGGCTCTTATCTGAAGTACTGGACAGTGTCATCTCACTCCATGGGTACACTATTTACAGGGATGATAGGTCAGATCAAATCAAATCAAACTTTACTTATAATAAGCGCCTTTCCAAAACCAAGGCACTTATACATAGTTCATTAAAATAACTCCGTAAATAAAACAACTAATTAAAACCATGATTAAACAAGATAAAACTCATGACAGTAGCATTAAAAATCCATATATGCTTGGCTAAATAGATAAGTCTTCAAGGCTTCCCTAAAACTCAGAACGGTTGGGCAATCTCACACCTGATGAGGTAGAGATTTCCACAGGGTTGGGGGTCATAAAACTAAAAGACCTGGCCCCAGATGTCTTTAAACAATCCCTGGGAATTTCTAGCAATCCCCCGTCAGTGGATTGGAGAGAGAGCGAGAGGGACAGTAGAGATGAAGGAGATCTTTCAAGTAACCAGGTCCCTGGTTGTGTAGGGCCTTATAGGTCAGCAAACTGACCTTGAAGGTGATCCACCACCATACTGGCAGCCAGTGCAGTCCGCGGAGCACAGGTGTCATATGACTGGTCCTAGACAAACCAGTCAATAGCCTAGCTGCCACATTCTGCACTAGCTGCAGGCTGTGGATATCAACCCCCAGTAGCCCAAGGTAAAGGGCATTGCAGTAGTCAAGGCAGGAGGTATCGAAGGCGTGGACCAAAGTGGGAAGATCGTTGGAAGTAACCAGGTGCTTCACCCGGGCGATATTCCTCAGATGATAAAAAGAGGTTTTGACAACAGCCGACACCTGAGATTTAAGTGTCAGACAGTCATCAAACATAACGCCCAGGTTCCACACCCAGTCTGAGGTTGTTAGCTGAACACCCCCAAGCCAAAGACCTGACGGTGACCCCTCCAACAAACCCACCTCCCTGCGACCTGGGTCCACAACCAACATCTCATTTTTTGGGGGGTTTAACTGCAGCCAGCTCACATTCATCCAATCCTGGATTTTGGTGAGACAGTTATTAAAAACCGAAACAGCAACATCCTGGCCAGGCACAAAGGACATGTACAGCTGAGTATCATCTGCATAGCAGTGAAAACTCAAGCCATACTGCCTAATAGTCGCTCCTAATGGCAGCATGTACAGTGTGAACAACATAGGTGCCAATATGGAACCCTGCAGAACCCCACAGGATAGGGGGAGTGATGCCGAGAAAAAAATCCCAGACACCACTCTCTGAGTCCTACCCTCAAGGAAAGATTGAAACCATCTGAGAACTGTACCAGACAGTCCACAGATAAACCGCAGGTGATCCATTAGCACACCATGGTCGAAGGTGTCAAATACCAGAGAGAGATCAAGAAGGACCAAGATAGAATGGGTCCTTCGATCTCTCACTATTAGGAGGTCATTTAGTACCTGGACAAGGGCTGTCTCGGTACTATGTCTCTTCCTAAATCCAGACTGGAGAGAATCATAGACATTGTGGCTGATCAAATGATCATCCAGCTGTGATGCAACCACCTTCTCAATAACCTTAACCACAAAGGGCAGGTTAGAGACCAGTCTGTAGTTAGCCAGACAGTCTGGGTCCAAGGAGGACTTTTTAAGATAAGGCTGAACCAAGGCCTCATTCAGAGGATTAGGGAAGATCTCCCTATCTAAGGACATCCAGACTATCTTGGTAAGGACTGGACTGATTTTCTCCACACATCCCACTAAGAGACATGTGGGGCCGGGTCCAAACTACAGTTGGTCGGACGCAATGACTGGATGATCATCACAATGTCACTGATCGTAGGGTGGCTGAAGTCACACCACACAAACTGGGTGTCCGACATCTCCTGCCGACCACCACAGCCCCCATTAGAGAGGGTCAAGTGGATGCCGGATCTGACTGTGGCAACCTTATCTGCAAAGAATCGAGCAAACTCTTCACACTGTTCTTGAGAAAAAACACCTCCTGGCTGAAGACAGATTGGATTACACAATCTGTCCATAGTCTGGAAAAGCTGAGCTGGTTGATTCTGTGCAGCAGCAGTCTCCTTGGACAGGAATGCTGCCTTCTTACAGGTGATTGCTGACTAATAGACCACATAATGGTCCATCAAATTAAGTCTGTCACAATCCAGGCCTGACCTCCACCAACACCTCTCTAGCCTTTGACCCACTCTCCTCAACTCCCTCAGAGTCTCACCAAACCAAGGAGATCTGGGGTGAAGAGTGAGGGGGTGAACATGAACAGGAGCAATGGAATCCAGGGCCTCTACCACCGCCTTATTATAGGCAAGTACCAGGTCCCCTGGATCCATGCATTCACTTGGTAAACCCAATAGGTCCAGCTCCACCATCAGGCCATCTGGGGAAACACCCCTCAAAGGGCGGTACTGAACCATCTCCATAGGGGCTGGCCCACTGGGGTGGCCTCAAAACTAAACCCAATGGTATGATGGTAAGACCACCCGACTGGTTCCACCACCAAATTGGATATCTCCATCCCCAGAAAGTAAGGGAAAAGGGGTGGTGGTTGTGTTATATACATAAAAACTGTCCTCCAAAAAATGCCCACCCTAAAATCTCTACTGGTACCCACATCCATGTACTTGCTATCAGACTAATACTTGGACAACTTGGCAAAGCTCTCACAACTCTTGCCATTTACATAACCCCATGTGACAGCTCACCAGGTTTCAACTTTATCCTTGATTACATCTCCAACCTTCCCCACTTCCCCGAGGTTGTACTGCTAGGTGACTTTAATATTAACTGGCTCATCCCCATTGCTGCTAGCTTTAAAGATGCTGCAGCCACCTCGGACCTGACCCAAGTTGTCAACACCCCAACCAGACTTAACCATAAAACCAGCACCAGCACCCTGATTGACCTCATCTTTACGAACCATTCTGAATGGATCTCTGAGACTGAGGTACTCTCAGATTCCCTCAGTGATCACTCCCCAGTTACTTGCCTCTGGTCAAACAAGTACCCTAAGTGCAAAGGCAAAAATGTCCCTCCAGCATGTCTTAAAGAAGGGACAGCTCAGTCAACTGAAAGCGAACCTCCAAAACACAGACTGATCACCTCTTGACTCTACCTCCAGTGTTAATCAGGCTCTCTGCCTTTTTATTACACAGTTTAACACTGCTTGTGACTACTTTTCCCCCTTTAGAAAGCAAAGGTTAAAGACCGTCAATAATCCATGGATATCATCCTCACTCCTCAAATCACTGGTCATTAGAGACTACCTCTAGGCCAAAGCCCGAGCCACAGGCAACAGTACAAACTGGCAACAATACAACCATGCTAGAAATTCCTGTACTCATGAAGTCCGGAAAGCCATGGATGACTACTATAAGAAGGCCTTCACCAACACTTGGGGAGATAGTAGGAAGTTCTGGGAGAACCTCAAAGAACTTTCTGATAAAACGGACAAATCTCCCCCCCAACATTCTCAGTGTGAATGGGGACACGATTCTTGATCCAAAACTAATCACAGATACTTTCAACTTGGCATTCACTGACCTCAGTGACATGTCACCCCTGACTTTTTTGATAACTCCTCCATGCCCCCTGCCACTGGTACCCCCCCAAACACCCCACCCCCCTTCTACTGTAAGAAAGTCACACTGAGTGAAACTAAATGCTACCCCCAAATGGTTCTTGGGAAAACCTATTTCAAAATTGACTCCATCAACTCAAACTTCTTCTCCTAACCCTTGACGATGTGCTCCCCCCACTCTCAGAAATCTTTAACCTATTGCTCCATCTTGGACAATTTCCCTCCATTTGTAAGTCTATGGTTGTGACTCCCATTCATAAAAATGGTGATCGGTCCATGCATACCAATTACTGCCCTATTTCCACCCCCCCTCCAAAGTGTTAGAGCGCATAGTCTCTGACCAACTCACTGAATATTTGTCAAAGTACAACATCCAGTGCCCAGAGCAGCACAGTTTCAGAAAAGGCCACAGCACAACAACTGCTCTTGTCTTCATGGACTCCATCCATAAAGCACTCGACTGTGGCCACCTGGTGGGATCAGTGTACATTGATCTTACCAAGGCCTTTGATACGGTCAATCACAACCTGCTACTGGCATCTATCCACGATGCAAGTATCTCCTTGCAGGCGTCCAAATGGTTGAAGGATTACCTGACTGACAAATCTCAAAGGGTCAAAACTGGGGATGCATTATTCACCACCCAACCTGTCTACATGGGTGTCCCACGGGGCTCAATTCTCAGCCCACTTCCATTCAGCATCTTCCTAAACTCCCTACCTCACATTTGTAACACCTACCTCCTCCTCCATGTGGACAATGCCATACTCTTCACTAGTGATGCTGACAACATCGTCCTCAGGCTAAGGCTTCAGTCTGACTTTGTGGCAGTAGAAAGCTGGTTCTCACATGAAAAACTGATTATGAATTACAAAAAAAAACAAGTCCATGATCTTTGCCAGTCCCCAAGACAAACAAAAATCAACCACCCTTTCCATCACAAATGCTGCCAACACCCCCATTGACCAGGTCCACATCTTCAAACACCTGGGCATTACTCTTGACAGTGCCCTTTCTTGCAGGGAGCATGTATGCAACATCTCCAAGGCTGTCAACACAAGAATCGTCTGCTGTAGAGGAAGAGGTACAACTTGACGCAGGATGCCCTTGCCACAGCTGTCACCAGTTCCATACTATCTATCATCAATTATGGCCTGATAATTTATGGTTTCGCCACAGACACCACCCTAAAGCAAATCCACACTACTCTAAACAAATCCTGCCAGCTGATCACTGGTGCCCCTAAACACAGACATACTTGCGACCTCTACTCCAGTACTAGCTGGCTAACCCTCAAGAGTAGACTCTCCTACCACATGGGTGTATTCATTAAAAAAATCAGCATGGTACTCACCTCACCATCCTGCCAGATTCTTCTCAACCTGGCCACTAAAGCCCATGGTACCAGAAGTGGCACCAGAGTCTCCTACCAGATTCCTTTTTGCTGCACCTCCCAGGCCCAACAGTCTTTCAGGTACAGAGCACCCAGCCTGCTTAATGCCATCCTCCTGATGTTCTTGATACCCCTACTCTGGGCTCCTTCAAGTGGATGCTTAAGGATTACCTCATGACTCTTAGAAGGTGTGACTGGCCCACCTAGCCCATCTCTCTGCTCTGGATTTATCTGACTAGTTCAACAATAACTGACTGCTCTTCAATAGTCATGCTTCACCCTGCACAAATGTACTAATACAACTGCAATTTCCTTTGTTTAATGTTTCTGACAAGATCAACGTCAATTGATTGCTTTCTAATGGTTAAACTTTAGCCTGCACAAATATAATTGACAGTGTTTAATGATTCTGCCTTATTGTTCATATCCACTGTCTCTATGTTACCTATTGTATTATGTTTTTTCTCCCCATACCCTGCATTGTTGTGTATTGTCATGTCATTTTGTTACCTTGACGTGGAACCTCTGTAAAAGAGTCTCTCGACTCAAAGGTTGTAATCCAAGACTTCAAATAAATAAATATTATACAATAGGAGTGAGCAGATAACCCATTAGATAAAAACATGTATTCTCACTGTAGTGTGATAACTCTAGATATCACACTGTGGTGACATCATCACAGTGTGATATCTCCAGATATGACACTGTGGTGACATCATCAAACAAAAAAAAACAGCACAAAACACAGTCCTATTGTATAAAAGGAATACACGATGGCTAGGTGTGTGATACAGAATATATCTGAATTCATGGCAAGTGAGCTTGGGGAACCATCACTCTTGGCTCCGCTACACACCACCACTCATGATATTCCTCAAGCTCATTTGCCACTCATTCAGATATATTCTGTATCACACACCTAGCCATCACGTATCCCTGTAATATGAAATTTAATGAGATGTAGGAGCCTGCTGGATAAGAGGGAGAACCAAATTACCAAATAGACTAACCCATGAGCCACTTCCGTAGTGTTAGAGTAGCATGTATAATAATTGATAATATTAGAAGCACGAGGCAACAGGCCAGCGATATTGGACTTGGGCGTCTCAAAAAGAGAGCAATTTTTGAATAAAAATAAGATCACTGACCATGCCCCCAAATCAGGCCAAAACTTCTTAGAGAGGATCTGTCAAGCAATACGGAAACTTGGGTTCCCAAACAAAGGTTGGGATGTATCTTTAAAGGGGAATTTTTTTTAAAAAGAGCAGAGCTGCTAGTGAACCCAAAGGGAAGCATCTGGGGGGAGTCCCATAACACTGAAGGGAGCTTTTTCTGAGATAGATAAGGAAGTGACTAACTATCCAAACCATTGTCCAAACAAAGGGAACACTCAATGTCCACCCACTGCATAACATAAAGGCAAGATAGGTCACCTCCCACTGGTCTCAACCATTGAGAAAGCCAAGTAAGGTTCAAGGCCAAATAATATAGAATAAATATTAGGAGCCTGGAGCCCCCCATCCCATTTAGCACACATCAGCTTAACTAAAGCTCTGTGGGTTGCTTTACCTCACCACAAAAAGGAAGAGAGAAGGCGATGAACTTGATTAAACCACGACTGGGGAAGGGGTAGTTTTGTATCTGGAGGGGGTAGAATAGCCTAGACAAGATGTTCATTTTAACAATGTTCAAGCAGCTCCAGAGTGTGAGGGATAGCAGAGACCAGCAATCCAAGTCCACCTTAAGGTGAGTCACCGATGTATCCAAATTAAATTGTCGCATCTTGGAAAGAGAGATACTAAGATAGATCCCTAGATACTTCAATTTATCTGGTTTCAAAATTAGGCCAAGGTGGGCAACATCGGCCTTGAAGGTGGCCTTGTTGAGAGGCATGACCTCAGTTTTGGAGAGATTTAATTTATAATTAGAAATATCACCAAATTGGGAGATAATATTTATTTATTTTATATTATTTATTAAATTTTGATAATCGGGTGAGCCCACTGGGCCCTGAGAGTCCCTTTTTCAGGGGCGAACCGAGGGTTACATACATTTTTACAAGGGATTGTATGCAGCAAGATACATTACATTACATAATATGTAAGGCAGCAGGTAGGGAAGTGGCAAGGGAGGAGATATGCAACAAAATATCATCTGCATATACAGATAGTTTATAAGCAGTGTGACCTATTGAAATACCTGCGACCTGAGGGGAAAGATTAAGTTTGCAAATAAGGGATTCCAGGAAAATATTAAATAAATATGGGGAAAGTGGACAGCCCTGCCTTGTGTCTTGGTGAAGAGCAAAGGGTGAGGACAAAACCCCACAGCAAAGGATCTGGGCTGATGGGGAGGAATAATGTACCCTGTTCCATTGAATAAAGACTTGGGAATGCGATATTTGGGGAGAAGGATAAACAAGTAATCCCATGAGACCTGGTCAAAAGCTTTTTCATCATCCAGGGACACCAAGGCTGCAGGAACAGAGGAATCCCTGGATGTCAAAAAAAAGTAATCCTGCTTCTTAATGTGGTCAACTGAGAGTCATCCTTGAACAAAGCCAAATTGCTGCCTACTAATGAGGGACCTTCAAGCAAGCCTCAACCTACAGGCCAATACTTTAGCTAGAATCTTCATATAGACATTAGTGAGGGATATAGGCCTATAGTTGAAGACCAGCAGGGGGTCCCTATCAGGTTTAGGAAGGACCATAATCTTCACCACAGTAAGAGAGGAATCAGAAAGGCCAACCTTAAAAATATGATTGTAAATGTCCGAGAGGATAGAGGTCAGTTGGTCTTTTCATGACTTATACAAATTGGAGGTAAAGCCATCCGGCCAGAGGCTTTGTCCAGAGTGAGGGAAGCAATGGCTTGCAGAATCTCCAGTAAGGTGAGCAGGGCTTGTAGAGAGGTAACTTGCAGGTTAGTTAATTGGGGAAGGGGCACATCCTGTAAAAAAGCATCTAATTGCGTGGGGCAAAAGTGAGAGGGGAGAGAGGACTATAGGCATTGGTTGGACATCCAAAAGTATTCAACAATATCCCGGGGTGAAGTGAGAAGAGATCTGGAGTCAGTACCGATAGTGGTTTCTATCTTATCTGAAGCCTGGGAATGTAAGTGAAGGACTAGCAATTCCAAGAGAGTTTTATATTGAAAACAGAGGTTTTCCAGGTGTACCCATTCAGACTGAGGGGTGGACTGTTAGAGACATCCCTCTAAGTCTCGTATCTGGGTTAACAAGGAGGATTAGATATCTGAGGTTTGTTTCTGCCTCGTAGTTGCCAGCCAGATGAGTTCCCCTCTAAGGACACACTTCAAGGCTCCCCATAAATATCTAGGGTAGGCATAGAAGGAGAATTAATCTCCAGAAGCGAAGAGATGAAAAACCAGAGGTGATGTAACAGATCACCTGATTTAAGTAATTGGTTGTTCAGGGTCCACACTTTATCTCTGTCTAGTGAGGGGGTAAGGTTTAGCTGGAGAAGGGCAGAGTGTTGATCAGATATGATCTTGGCGGAGTAGTGGCATAAAAGGACCCCGGGGAGGTATTCTGTCCCAAACAAAAATTTATCTATTCAGGAAAAGGAATGATGTGGGGGAGAATAGAAGGAAAAATCTCGAGTGATAGGGTTTAATGTTCTCCATGGGTCTACCAAACCCACAGAGTCCATCAACTTCCGAAGCACTAATTGACTATAACAGAGCACTAACTGGGGCTTGCCAGTGCAATCATTGGACTGGACCAAATTCCAATCCCCCCAGTATAATGGAGCAGGTGGACCAAGGAGCCAGAAGGGACATTAGAGAGGTAAAAAAGGAAGGGTGTTCAGGGGGTAGGGCCATACACCGCTTCTAATATAATTTCTACATGACCAAGTAGGGTGCAGAGAACTATGTGTTGGCCCTGCAGGTCTATTAGTTCCTGAAGGAGATGGTAGGGGACTCTCTGAGCTATTAAAATAGTCGCCCTTCTTCTGGGAGTCTGAGCTGACTTCAAACACCTGTCCCACCCAGGACCACAGAAAAAGGAGAACCTGGGATGGGAGCAGGTGGGTCTCTTGCAGGAACAGTACTATATATCAGCTTGTAGTCTTTGTAAATGGAGAAAAATCTTAGTCCTTTTAGTAGGGGACTGGGCACTTTTAATATTCCAAGTACAAAACTTATAATTAGCCATTGAGAAAAATATGACGGGGTGAAGAATCATAATTAGGTTCAAAAAAGCAAACCAAAACCAGGGGATTGGCTGCTCTAACTGTAACCAACTTCCAGGACAACCCTCCCCCCCTTCCATCTCTCCAGTGGTGCCCCCACCAACTCTCCCTGTCCACACCCCCCACCCAGATCCAAACTATATCACCCCAAATTTCCCCTCTCAATTAAACTCCCTCCACCCTCCCCAGCCCCACATAAACATTGTCAGACCAGAAAATGTGGAGCAAACAGAATCCCCAAAAACAGCTCCTAACCCCCCAAACCCATCCAAAAAAAGATAATATAAAAAGACCTAGACATCCCCTTATCTAACCACCAATGTAACAACACCCCATCCCATACTTTAGAGAGAAAGAATACTTCAGTAAACTACTAAACAGCAAACAAAACAAGTGTCCATCCCCCCAAAAAACCACCCAAAAACAAGAAACCCCCTGAACTCCTTACCAGCAGATGGACGGCACACAACCAACACCATTATGTGGTACAACACCACAACCAAAAGGTAAGGGGTTCCCCACCCTTGAACCAGCTCAGGACATACATCCCCCAAGAGCAGCACATAGCTTCTCATACCTGCCCCCACTCTAACCCCTCTAGAATAAGACTGCAACACTAAATTTAAAAAAAAAATCACACACACAAAAAAAGAACTGGACAACTACAAAAAATAGGAGGCTGGCTACTTAAAGCCAATACTTGGCCAGTAAGTCCATATGTCCAGAATTCTACATGTTCAAAACAAACTTTAACAACTTAAGTATAGCAGCTGGGCTATTAAACTAGAAAATACAAAATCACACATGCTCACACAATACAAATCATCATGGGCTGCATATGCAAATCACCACAGAATGTTATGCTGGTCCAACTTTAAGCAGAATTGTATGGTGCTGAAAGGCCTCTCACACAGTTTGCAAAGGGTGCTAACAGATGACATACACACATGTTTCATCCTACCAGGACTCATCAGTATGCCTCATCTGTTTGACACCCCAGTGGAATGGACCAGCTACCCTAAGACAGTGTGTCTTGGATATATTGTGGTGAACCCATTAAAATAAAAAAACTATTTAAAAGACAAAGAACCTCTGTGTGCAAACACTGAGGCAAGGGTTACCCCAAAGGGCATTTGGCTGGGAAGCCAAGTTTCAAGGAAATACAAAATCACACATGCCCACACAATGCAAAGCATCATGGGCTGCATATGCAAATCACCACAGAATGTTATGCTGGTCCAACTTTAAGCAGAATTGTATGGTGCCGAAAGGCCTCTCACACAGTTTGCAAAGGATGCTAACAGATGACATAGACACATGTTTCATCCTACCAGGACTCATCAGTATGCCTCATCTGTTTGACACCCCAGTGGAATGGACCAGCTACCCTAAGACAGTGTGTCTTGGATATATTGTGGTGAACCCATTAAAATAAAAAAACTATTTAAAAGACAAAGAACCTCTGTGTGCAAACACTGAGGCAAGGGTTACCCCAAAGGGCATTTGGCTGGGAAGCCAAGTTTCAAGGAAATACAAAATCACACATTCCCACACAATGCAAAGCATCATGGGCTGCATATGCAAATCACCACAGAATGTTATGCTGGTCCAACTTTAAGCAGAATTGTATGGTGCCGAAAGGCCTCTCACAATATATCCAAGACACACTGTCTTAGGGTAGCTGGTCCATTCCACTGGGGTGTCAAACAGGCGAGGCATACTGATGAGTCCTGGTAGGACGAAACACGTGTCTATGTCATCTGTTAGCACCCTTTGCAAACTGTGTGAGAGGCCTTTCGGCACCATACAATTCTGCTTAAAGTTGGACCAGCATAACATTCTGTGGTGATTTGCATATGCAGCCCATGATGCTTTGCATTGTGTGGGCATGTGTGATTTTGTATTTTTTTGAAACTTGGCTTCCCAGCCAAATGCCATTTGGGGTAACCCTTGCCTCAGTGTTTGCGCACAGAGGTTCTTTGTGTATTAAACTAGACACTGTGAATATATTAACAAATAAATGATTAAACACAGCAATAGTCCAGATAAATGGCTACCACCAGTCCTTGCATCAAAAACCTAGAGAGACCCCCAGTTGTTGGTCCGAATCCAAGGGTAATTAAGAGAGGCCATTCTTGAAGAGGAAAACATGCAGCCAACAATTCAACAAACATGCTCCTTAATGATTCAGAGAAACAGGTGCCGGTACCTGAGAGCTTGTCTCTGCAGCATGGGCTCAGAGAAACAAAGATGTATGATGGAGGGAGTGAAGAAACAAAATATGCAGGCTTCTTAGCTCCAGAGAAAGAACCAGAGATCATGTAAACTGCAGGGCTCTGAATCAAAAATCCACCGTTAAGTAATAAGTAGCGCCGCCTGGGGTAATCGTGTATATTGACTTGACTCCCAAATGTATGGTCCCCCCAACCAGGGCAGCTCAGCCTACCCGACAAGCAGAAAAGGTGAAAAGATGAGTGCACACCATGGATCCCCTACGAAGAGTAAAGGCTGATAAATGTGGAGGTGAAGCAATGAAGTTGTGGCATCCTTCCATGAACTGAAAAACCCTCATCATATGAATCCCTCACCAAATTTGAACAAAACTGTCAACTCAAAAGAACGTCGCATCCAGCTAATCCAGTCTAGAAATCAGGAGGAGGCAACTTCCACCAGTGGTTGAATAATTATCAAAGGGTACACCACCAGACTGTCCAAAATAAAATGGAAGAAGTCACCATGCTCCAAGCAGACTGAAGGGAATGAAAAAGCCAGCCATCAGTCTACTCACAGAACCGCAAAGAGGATGGTAGTGGTAAGTGTAATCCAGCCAGGCCGCAACAGTATAAGACTATAAGCCCAGCAGGGAGACCACAGAGCAAAACCACAATAAGCAATGATCTATTCCATTGAAGAGCAATAAACAGAGCTCAGCGATCATTAAATAATTCTGGAAAGATTTTCTTGAGCTCTGGAGAAGCTTGCATCGCAGAATCATAAGATAGCCAGGAGCTCTGATGTAGTACTGAACACTGAACACCTTGAAACAGATTCCAGCTGCGATAAACTTGGTTACCAATAGATGGTATGCTGCCCTTTTCTGTCAAGTGGCCACAGGGAGATCATGGGCAACATGGGTCCTGAAGCCTTCCCATAAAATCTCCCAAAGCTTCCTCATTGTGGTCAACACATGCTGCTTGTCCAATTAATTAAGCAGCTTCAGGATGAAGGGATGAGTAGAGGTGCCTGCTGGCAGTTTATGGCACAAGGACCTACGTGCTCTCACTACCACATAGACTGAATTGTTGGAGGAAGGCCCCACAATCTTGCCCAGCAATTTTTGTGAAAACAGCACCAGGGTAGTGCCCTCCACATCCTCCAGAAGGCCGAATATAACCAAGTTGTTCCTCCAGCTTCTTCCTTCCAGATCCTCCAGCTTAGCCTCCACTTTAGAAAGTTTATGTCAGAAGAAGGTAATGTCAGGCTCAATCCTGTCCTTCCAGTGCTCCAGTGAAGAGAAGTGACTACATCAGTGATCTTTTTCATTGCTTCCTCAAGATCAGCCCTCATAGATTTTAATTCCGTTGTAAGATCTTGCAATGCAGACTTAAAGGGCTGGAACTCAGCTAATAACTTCTCCTCAGACAGTGGTGCAGGGGTAGCAGTGGGAGATTTGCCGGCAGTGGCGCTCTGGCCTTTAGAGCACTCTGAACTTTTGTCCGGTGTTGCCAGCAACATCTGGTGAGAAGGCACCTGGCGCGCTTTCCAATCCATCACTGCCACGGAGCTTGAAAATACCAATGCCAATCCGAGTAAGTACACGCTGGCTGAATTCAGTCAACTGTCAACGAAGCTCAGGAGCGAGATAATAAATAAGAAATCTGCAAATGAAGCACTAAAACAGAAATACAGCAGGAGCGGGGTTCAGGAGCTTCTACACTGAGGGCTGCATCACATGACTCCTTGTAGCAGGCTAGATTTATTCTTAGGGAGTTCTCCCTTGTTTTCTAATGTGCTGAACATGGTCAAATTTCCTATAGTAATCTCAGATCATGCCCATGTTCATTTAATATGGATGCCTCAAGGAGGCATTTCAAAATCCCCCTGTTAGCGGTTTAATCCTGCCCTGTTGTGTACCAAAGGGTTTCAGGAATGGCTAAAGGCTGAAATTGTTTTTCTATTTTCAGACTAATACCTTTCCAGATACTTCCCCTTTTACTTTCTGGGATAACCCAGCCCCCTACCTCAGACGCATGCATGCATGTGGAGGCATGCGCACGCCGCATCTTGAGGTATCCACCCAATATGTGTCACCCCCAACGTCTACGCTGCCCACCTGGCCTCTACCTGGTGGCAATGAGACTACGGGGAGGCAGCGACCACACCCAGAGAGGAGAGCTGCTTTCTGGCTGCTCAATCCTGCTCCTACCTCCCCCCCATGCAAGCTTACTGATGACCCGAATCCCTTCCCAAAGTCAGGTCACTGGTGTGGCATGAGGTAAGGTGTCCAGCGCCTCAGCCCTCAGTTCCACCGGGCCTGCACCTTCAAAGCATTTCTTAGAGGCTGGGTCATCACCTTTGCAACTAAGGAGAATAAAAGGCAGAAGGAGGAAACATCCACCCTAACTGCTAATATTAAGGCCTTGGAGGAGACCATCTATCAAACTTCCCTATATTATTTGATGCAGATTCAAGAGCTTTTAGAACTCAAATATCAGCTGAATACTATTTACCAGCAACAGGCCTCACAGGCTTTGTTCTTTATGAAGCAGTCCTATTGGGAATCAGGGGACAAGGCTCGAAAATTGTTGTCTTACTGATTTGAAAAAAAAATTATGGAAACACATATTTCTGTTTTAAAGGACAAGGGGGTCATATAGTAGTAGATCCATGACAGATTTCCAATATGTTTAAAAAATACTAACATACCCTATATGCCTCCACTATTTCCTCTTCCCAGGGAGTCTTAAACTCCTTTTTTTCAGGTCTTCAGTTACCATCGTTGCCCTTGGATATTGCTCTGGTCTTGGATGAGAATATATATATATTTTTTTTATTTAGTTGTTTAACCAGGTATAGCACACTAAGCTGAAAGCTTTTTTACAGGAGCGACCTGTATATTCTCTTATATTTCTCTTGTCGGATCATTTTGGCTATTTGACATCTGGCTGTGGGCAAAGCACGAGGACCGATGATCTCAGTATTGATTTTTATTATGCCTTTCAGGAGGAACTTTTACCCCACCTTCTGAATCTTTTTCGATACATAAAAAAGGTTGGCTCTGTGTCTCCATCAATGCAGGAGGCTGTTATCACTGTCCTGCTAAACCCAACATAGATCCAACTGTATGTTTTAATTATAGGTTGATATCATTACTTAATGTGGATTGTAACATTTTAGCTAAGGTACTGGCAATGCATTTAGAAAAAGTTCTCCCACTCTTAATCCATAAATCCCAAGCTGGTTTTATAAAGGGTAAGCAAGGCAGTGATAACCTCCGGTCGATAATTGATCTTATCCAAATTGCTACTAAGGGTCCTGACTCTGCAGCCATAGTAGCAATAGATGGTGAGAAGGCTTTTGACTCTGTTGAATGAAAGCATCTGTTTTATAGCCTGTCAATGTTGGGTATAGGTCCAGTTTTCCAGTCATCTGTCAGCTGTCTATATAGCTCTCCCAAGGCCAGGGTGATTGTCAATGATATACTGTCATATTCTTTTAATTTGTTTAGTGGTACTAGATGGGGGGCTCGTTAACTCCTTTGCTGTCCCTTTTATCAATGGAACCCCTAAATGTTGCTATTAGGCAGTACTCGGGAATACATGGCATTGTGGTGAGTAACTGCTTGTTTTCTGCATTGTTATATACAGATGATCTGCTTCTGGCTCTCTTCAAAATTGAAATCTCCCTTCCAATTGTTTGGGAAGGCATGGATAATTTTAGTGCTGTATTGGGTCTACTAGTTAAATGGGCAAAAGTGGAGATTTTACCTCTTTGTAAAGAGGATCGCAAGTGGGCATCCACACATACACCACCGTTAAAATGCTCACCAGGAGGATTATCATACCAAAGTATGCTTAATTCTAGGGATGTGTATGAAATGTGCTCAAAAATTATTTTAGAGCTTTTAGTCTTATTATCTTTGAACTTTCATAGGTGGACAAAATTACATTTCTCGCTTTTGGGCAGGATTGCAGCAATAAAGTTAACGGCTTTCCCCAAACTTTTCTATTGCTTGAGTAATTTACCTATTCCCATTTTCTCGGTGGTATGGAATGAAATTGACAGATTATTTTTTAATTTTATATGGGAGGAACGAGTTCCAAGGTTTGCTAGGAAAACCCTACTTGCCCCAAGCCCACAAGGTGGTTGGAATATGCCCTGGCCTTGGGCTTATCATATGGTGATAGGTATGAAGTACGCACTCCAGTGGTTATCCTCCCCCATTATGATTAGATATTGAGCAGGCCTTAGTAGGGTACATGTCACTGTATCACTTTCACTATCACTCAGAGATGCCCATCTTTTCTCACACAAATTTACCCTCACAATTATGTTTACAATACAGTGCTAGAGAAAACTGTTGAATATTTTTAAATGGGAGTCTGATTATCTGGGCCATTTGAGGTTTTTATGGAATAATCCCAGGATACAGGAAGAGGGGGTACAGATACACTGGACTATATGCACTTCTAAGGGGATACCTGTTGTTGGAGATCATTTTGATCCAGAAACAGGGGATTTTAAAGGCATTTACTCAACTGCAACAGGAATATGGTCTGCCCTTGAGAGATCTGTGGAGGTTTTTGCAGCTGTGACACATCTTTCTACCATGGTTTATGAAAAACTATATGTTACGTCAAACTGAATTTGTCAAGATGTTGCAGAAGTGGTTCCGTCTTTCTAGAGGTCAGACCAGTCATATATATAAATTCTTGTTGGAACTGTATTTGCCTGATTGGGAAACTCAGTGGACCAAGTGGTCATGGGTCTGCAATTAACTATACCTAGTGAAGCATGGATGTGTTATTGGGGTGGTAGCCCATCAAGCTTCACCTGATCCATGGCTGCAACTTATCCAAAAGAATGGGTTAAGCCAGTGGTACAAAACACTGGATCGCCGACCTCGGTGGGGCTCTGTACTGACAATACTTGTTGGAGGTGTACAGAGAGCCCAGGTACTTTGTACCATATTTTATGGGGCTATGCTCTGATTAGGTCATGTGAGAGGGAACTGTGAGTTATATGGAATGCATTCTCGGTATACCTTTGCCCTCCTCCCCTAGTTTCTGGATCTTAGGAAATTCCGTTATTTATCCAAGCAGCAATGAAATATAAATTGGTGCTATACTCAGCAGTTTTAGAGGCTTAGAGGTTATTAGTGGGGAACTGGAAGTCCATCTCTATTTATAATTTTCTACACTGGCAGCAAGCTCTGGCAAAAACTGCTTCTTATTTGAGAGTGCTATTTTGGAGGAAAAGAAAGTCTGATGTTTTTCTGTCAGCAAGGGGTCCTTGGTTGGGGGTCATGGACTTTTGTGATTTAACCCTAATCTGTTTTATAGGCAGATCAAGTGTGGTACAGGTTTTTAAATTCAGGTCATATTTTTGGGTTTTGTTTCTAAAACTGGGTTTAAAAGACGTTGATAAGGTGTCGCCATGTACAGTTTCATTGCCATGTAAAGCATCATCACCATGCATTTATCTTCCTAGAGCTATTAAATGTAATTTGGTAGTCATTATATTTAAAAGTGTCTGCCTGGGTGTTATCGATCTAATTTTTTTTGTAGTGTTGAGGTTTCTTCACGCTTTCTGTTAATCTTTCAGAATATTGTGTAGTTTTGGTGTTAAATTTGAAAACTGTTCTTTTGTTGTTTATCCATGGCTTTGTAAAGTGGCTTGTTTGTTTGTCTTTTTATTATATAAAATTAAATAAAGCATTTATATACAAAAAAGAAAGAGGGATAGGTAGGAAGATGGTGTGGGGACATTAGTTTTGCATGGGGGATTAGACGATGCTAATGTTTACACTAACTGGGTATTGGGAAGGGAGTGCTAGCATTGGAAATGAGGGGATACTGTGTTACAACATTTGGCATAGTGAAAGAGGGTGGGAGGCATCACCCAGAGGGTGAGAGTAGTTTATTGAGATTTTCTTGAACTGAACAGATCCTTTCATAGGAAGGAAGGAAGCAGTTCATTTCAGGGAAGTGCCTGTTGATTTTTGCTGCTTGTATTGCTGTGGTTATTGTTTCTTTTGCAGCATATTGTTGCTTCCAATTGGTATCAGGTTGCTTTCTGGATTCATTTGGAAAGTTACCTGTTTGGGGGATTTTGTAGGTGCAGCTGAGTGTTTCTGTGGGGGTTTGCTGGTGTGACTGATTGTCTCTGGTGGTCAGGAGGGGCCCATATCCCCACCCCACCCACCCCATTGCATCACTTCCTTTATACCGCTGACCTGTGACATTGTACAGTACCAGCTGACTGCATACAAACACTGTTAGCCATCTTATTTCGGTACACAACATAGACACACACCACACCCTGACATGAATCTACATTCCTTGATACATTATACCACTAAAGAGTATTGATTGTACAAATATATATAGCTGGGCACTGGAAATGGTGTAGAAGAAAAGAGCAGGAGAGGGTACAGGGCAATAAGGGGCAGTTAGGGCAAGGATAGTAGAAGGAAGATCATGGGTGTGGTGCTTTGCAGCAAATGTGGGGCAGCAGTGTTCAGAAAGACCTTTTGGATACTGTGGTGCTGCCCTATCAGCAGGCATCTCTCTGTATTGAGGGAGGAGGTAGCTAGACTCTGAGCAGAGTTGGCAAGGGTACAGGTGACCTTTCCCCCATACAGAGACCACCATGTCCACCACTGTTCCCTCAGAGGTTGCCAATAAGGAGGGAAGGATGGACTACGGTGGGCTTGGGAAGGGTGCGGGAGGCAGCATGCAGGCACATCTCCCAGCCAGTGGCACTTCACAACTCGTGTGCCATCCTGGCAGAGCTTAGAGATTGCACAGCATCTCCAGAAGTGAACACCATGGGGGCTGATGGGGTCATCCAGGATGGAACCCCGAGGGCAGATAGAAGGAGAACACACAGGAGGAGGAAGCAAATCCTGGGTGAGACTCTATTGTTTGGGGGATTGAGCTGAGGTCAGGTAGCAATGGTGAGGGGGAGGTAATATGTCTACCTGGAGGCACTGTTTGGAAGGAGGGCAAGCGAATCCTTAGGATTGCAAGGGTGGTAGCAAAGAGGGGGGAGCTGGATGTCATTATTTACTTGGGGGCTTATGACCTGGCTAGAGAGGGGCTAGATGTAGGAAGAGTTCAGGGAGCTGGGGAGGAGTCTTGGGCAAGTAGCACACTCTGTCACCTTCTCAGAGGTGTCACTTGTCCATGGCAAGGGGGAAGGGAGGGACATCCGCATAATTGAATTCAACAAATGGCTAAAGAAATGGTGTGGAGAGGTAGGGTATGGCTTCATTGGGGACAGGAATCTCACTTGGAGGTATGAAGGACTATATTCTCCAGATGGCGTGCATCTATACGGGGGGGGAGGCAAAGTTATCCTGTCTGAGAAATTTAAGTGTATCTTTAGTGATCATTTAAACCTGCTAAGGAGGGAGGCATAGACTGTCAAGGGATTATCATAGTCCCCCCACCCCACAGGACATAATTGAAAGCAGTAAGGATCCAAAACTATCATAATATCTAACCATAAAACTACTATGGTTACAATGAGGGAGAGAACAGAAGGTACATTACTAATATGGTGCAGGGCAAAGACCAATAAACAAGTAACATTAAGTGGGTAAACAGAGTGAAAGGTCATGTACACAAATGCCCACAGTCTGGGAAATAAAATCCCAGACCTAACGGCATTGATGGCAGACACAAACCTGGACATTGTGGCTATTATGGAGACATGGTATGCAGAGAACCATGACTGGAATGCAGCCGTACCAGGGTATTCACTTTTTAGAAAGGATAGGAAGGGGAAGAGGGGAGGAGGGGTTGCTATGTATGTAAATGAAAGAATTAATGCTAAGGAGGCTCAGGGATCCAGGGAAGAAGCAGAAGCATTGTGGGTCATTTTGGAGTCAGGAAACAGAACAACCATCCATGCTGGAGTAGTTTACAGACCTCCCACAAAGGGGGAAGATATAGAACTAGTATTAGGGGAAGCCATCCATAATATGGCAGCCAAAGGGGAAGTACTACTAATGGGTGACTTCAACATGCCGGATGCAGATCAGTATAGCCAGACTGCAAGTACATGAAAGAGCAGGGACCTCATGTCTGCCATGTCTGGGGCAAACCTAAGGCAGCTGGTGGTTGAGCCCACCAAGGAGGGGGCTGTACTGGACTTAGTGCTGACAAACGGGGACAGAATCATGGATGTTGAGGTGAGCAATTTCCTTGGTACCAGTGACCACAGAACTGTGTGGTTTAGAGTCAATATGTTGGCAGAAGAAAGCCATTCAAAGATTAAGATCCTAGATTTCCAGAAGGCCAACTTCATGAAGATGGAGGAACAGCTCAAAATTGCTGTGGCAGCAAAAGATATGGAGGGAGGAGTAGAATAATAGTGTCTTAGGCTTAAGAGATCCATAGCAGGAGTGACAAGTCAATGTGTCAGGTTGCTTAGCAAAAGCAAAAGAAAGAAGCAGCCACTGTGGTTCTCTAAGTCAGTAGCTAAGAAAGTGCGAGAAAAAAGGCATTCAGGAAATACAAAGAGACACAGCAAGAAGAAGACAGACTGAAATATTTGGAGACGCAGAGAGAAGCTGGGAAAGCTGTCAGAGAGGCTAAAACAAGAACAGAGGAAGGAATAGCATGGGCTATTAAGAAGTGGGACAAGACATTTTTCTATTATATTAGTGAGAGGAAGAAGACCAGAAATGGTATTGCTAGGAGAAAGAAGGGAGAGGGTGGGTGTAGGATGACCTTGAAAAAGCTAAGATACTGAACAAATATTTTTGCTCAGTATTTACCAAGGAAGAGGCAAGGGAGGGGCCAAGACTTACGAGGAAAGATGTACAGGGGGAGAGGTGGACACCAGTTCATTAATGGTGGATAGAGTCTTGGAGGAACTAGGAAAAGTAAAGACAGACAAGGCAATGGAGCCAGACAGGATTCATCCTAGAGTGTTGAAGGAACTCACGGAAGTCCTAGCAGGTCCACTGACAACCTTCTTCAACCAATCATTAGAGATGGGGGAGGTACCTGGAGACTGGAGAAGGGCAGAGGTGGTCCCACTGCACAAGACTGGAAATAGGGAGGAGTCAGGCAATTACAGACCTGTAAGTCTGACCTCAGTGGTGGAGAAGCTGATGGAGTCCCTGCTTAAGGAGAGGGTAGTGAAGTTCCTGGAGTAAAGCAGTGCAAAAGACTCAAGGCAGCAGGGATTCACTGAGGGTCGGTCCTGTCAGACTAATCTTATCAATTTCTTTGACTGGGTGACCAGGGTGGTGGATTAGGAAGGGGCGGTGGATGTAGCCTACCTGGATTTCAGTAAGGCCTTCAACACCATTCCTTATAGAACGGTGCTTAACAAATTGGGGAATCTGGGTGTGGGCTCTAAAGTGGTAAAATGGGTTTGAAACGCTAAAATGCAGAACCCAGAGGGTGATAGTAAATGGTATATAATCAGAAGAGGGGGAGGTGACCAGCGGGGTTCCACAGGGATTGGTGCTGGGTCCAGTTCTATTCAATGTCTTCATAAGCGACCTTGCAGAGGGACTTGAGGGGAAATTATGCCTGTTCATAGATGACACCAAGATCTGTAACACAGTCAACACACAGGAGGGGCTAGATAAAATGAGAAATGACCTAAGACTACTTGAGGAATGGTCAAGGGTTTGGCAGTTTGGTTTCAATGCTAAGAAGTGCAAAATAATGTACCTGGTACCTGGGACATAGAAACCCAAGAGAGGAATATAGGATGGAGGCAGGTTCTAGTCTCCACAAGTCAAGAGAGAGACCTGGGGGTTATCATATCCGATAACCTGAAGTCAGCCAAACAATGCGAAAAAGCAGTGGGGAAAGCAAACAGAATGCTGGGGTGCACAGGAAGGGGCATAATCAGTAGGAGGAGTGAAGTGGTGATGCGACCATATAGAGCATTGGTGAGGCCTCATCTGGAATATTGTGTCCAGTTCTGGAGACCACATCTCAGGAAGGACATAGACAGAATGGAAGCAGTCCAGAGAAGAGCAACAAAAATGAAGCATAGACTGCACCACAAGCCGTATGAGGAAAGACTCAATGAACTAAATATCTACTCACTGGAAGAGAGAAGGGAGAAAGGGGATATGATAGAGACTTTCAAATACCTTACAGGAATAAACAGGATACAGGAGGGGAGCATATTTCAGAGAAGAAAGTGCACAAGGACAAGGGGACATAACATGAGGCTGGAGGGAAGGAGGCTTAGGGGGAATGCTAGAAAGTATTTTTCACAGAGAGGGTGGTGGATCTGTGGAACAGCCTACCAGCAGAGGTGGTGGAAGTAAAAACAGTATGGGGATTCAAAAGTGCATGGGATAAGCATAAAGACACCCTGCTGTACAGCAGAATGGGGGAAAGGCAGTCCAGATAAGAGTAGGGATTGCCAAACCAAGTGGGGAAATGGGCAGACTAGGTGGGCTATATGGTCCTTATCTGCTGACAGATTCTATGTTTCTATGTATGTTTCATATAATAAAAAGTTAGTAACTTTTAGAAGACTCACGAAATAATTTAAGCTAGCTCATTTAGGCAAAAAAAGAAATAATGATGCACAAATGATTCAAATCATCTTCAGTCCATTCTAAATAACTGTTTCTTTATTTCTAAATACAGTACCCCCCTTATCAGGGAATGATCAGCTAAGATAAAGGAACCAAAATTGAAAAAAAAAATACTGTATGTGGATATAAATTAGACTGAAATAATTTCTTAGAAAGCTTTCTGTTTAATTGAGAAACAGCTTTTCCAAAGTCAAGACAAGGAGTGATCCATGACACATAAGTGTATAAACTATATGAAGTATTACAAAGAGGGAGCACTTCAATAGTACCAGACGTGTGGTGACTCGCCTGCCAGTCCTGCTCAGAAAGGGTGGAACACTCACATTAAGGCTTCCTGTGTGGTGCTCAGAGCTCACCAGTGGTTCTACCTACTGAATCTAGAGGATATAACAATGGCAAAAAGCGAAGATGAATAATTGTGTTTCCAGTTTTTCTCCAAAGAATTTAAACATAAAGCAACCTATGCTGGCTTCTCTCTGTTCATTTGTAATACATGAACTGTAAAACACTATTTTTACCTTTTATTTTTGAAACTTAAATCTTAAAAAAAAACATGTAAAAAATGTAGACATCTTATCCCCTAGGAAATTCTTCCAGATCAAACTACAGTAGATGGCCACACATTAACTATCACCATTTAAAGTTCTGGAGTTCTTCCTTTAAATGAGTGTGGGTGGGGGGGGGGAGACAACTAAAAAGTACTTTTGTGCATGGGGAATCTTATGTCTAAATGTGATCTTTACTGATTTCCTTCTAGTTTTTAAATGAAGTGTAAAAATAAATTACACAAACCTCTCCCACAAACCTCTCAAAGAATTCCATCCATCCTGACCAAACCACAGTATTTACCCACACCAAGTTTCAACATTTAAAGTTCTTGAGATTTTTTTCCAAGAAGTACAAAAAGCTAAAACTAACCATCTATAACCTCCCACTTCAACACTCTCATTTTGTACGTCTGATGTTAACTGACAATGTCATTTTTTTTAGTTAACAAACTAAACGCGATATAGACTTCTAATCCCTGAATGGAATCATCCTATACAAATCCACATACAGTGTCCACACTAAGTTTTACAATTAAAACTGTTTTAGTTTTTCCTTTACATGACAGTAAAAATGTGTGTCTAAAATACTAAGACAAGTACCAATCTCCATTCAACTGCATTGGAACTCTTCTGCATGTGCAGTAGGTTAATTCTGAGCCCTTAATTCTTTATGACTGACAATTACCAAATCATACATCTTAAAAGTACAAAACTCACAAACATTAAGCTCCCCCAGGATACCCTTCCCCAACAAACTACACAACAACACAATATTTATAGCGTTTACTCCAGACGAGAGCAACAATTCAGGTAAAAACAACACTGAAACTTGGACAAAACACATTTTATTTACACTTTAATAACTGGAAATACTGAATCAGTTTAAAAAAAAAGTTTAGGAAGTGTAGATTTTGCCAAGGACAATAAATCCTGAATGTTTCATGCAAATCTGTAAAACCATCTTTCTGCAAGCAGTAAGAAAATAAAGACAGCTCTTTGAGACTTCCACTACTTGTGCCCTGTATACTCTTAGCACTGCATCCTAGGGCTTTCTAACAAAATCAAGCCATAATCAGCATGCCACAAACAAATGTGACTACCTCTTGAACCGTAAGTGCTACACACAAAGTATGAGAGGCAAAGTTGTTCAGCACAACGTTGCCTTTCCAGTGGTGCTATGCAATCAGTTGTAATCAATTTAGTTTTTATTTTATACTAGCTGAAATACCAAACAACTGATTTTTTTCAAGGTGCTTAGGTGACGCATGAGAGACAAATGTCAGCCATGCACACCATACCTTAAACAAATGCAAATAACTCCTAAAGTATATGTGGTAGACACAAAGTATCAGTGGCAAAATTGTTCAGCACAAAATAACCTTTCTAATGGTGCTATGCAATCAATTGTAATCCATTTAGTTTTTATTTTATAGTAGCTGAAATACCAAACAACTGTTTTTTTTTTCAGATTTATTCAAGGTGCTTAGGTGAGGCTTGAGAGACAAATGTTAGCCATGCACACCATACCTTAACAAATATGAATAACTCCTAAAGTATACATGATAGACACAAAGTATCTGCAGCAAAATTTTTCAGAGCAAATTTACCTTTCTAACGGTGCTATGCATTCAATTCTAAGCAATTTGGTTTGTTTAATAGTTAGGTAAAAACTGCTGACTTCCTCAGACGTTTCTAGACCTGAGTGAAAGTCAGTTGAGTACGTCTACAGGCGTTATTGTCCTGAGTGGCTATGCTTTCAGACACCGCCTACAGACATCTCTAGGCCTGAATGAGTTAAACCTCTTTACTTGTCTTAGTATTTTAGACATACATTTTTACTGTCATGTAAAGGAAAAACTAACTGCTGTTAGTGCAGTGGTGCTGCTACCAAAATCTAGATCAAGTAACAATTGCAGATAGGTGGAGACCTGTCCTACAAAGGGACACCAGGTGGACTACAGTTGAGATGGCCAGCCTGGTGGAACTCGTGGTTGAGAGAGAAGACCAATTGCTGACTAAGGGGGTGACTAATGGGCTCAGAAGAGAAATAATGGCATCTATGAATAGGAGGCTCATCAACAGGACTGGCTGCACCCGTACAGGTGACCAGTGCATCACAGGTACAATGATCTGTCCAAGAGGGACAATCACTGTCTGCAACAGCTCAGGGCAATGGTGGAGAGTGGCACAGTGCAAAGGCCATGTGAGTACAGAGGGCTCTGTCTATGGTGATGACCTCTGTACAATACTGTTTCAGGATAATATACCTCCTGAGTCATGTGCATGAAGGAATGTGTAATGGACTGCTGTGTCCCTGTTGTGTCCCCTTTGTCCTTTGGGACCTTCTCAACTGTACAGCCTGATCCTACCAATGCTGCTTTGTGGTACCAATGCCCCAGTGGATGTCCACTGATGCCCTGTACATTACAGGACATGCTGTGGATCCCTGAGGCATGCATCTGCCATGGCAGCATTATTTTGTGCTACCATAGTGACATGTCTGCAGTGTCAGGGTGAATGACTAGGTAATGTATTTATTGATTTATTTAATTTAGGTTTGGTTTACCAGGTAAGATACACTAGAAAGATAAATGCCTATTGTCAAGTTCAGTCCAGGAGGATGTAACGTGTTTTACGTGTAGCTGTGGTGGTAGGTGTACCGAGCAGCCCTTGGATATAGCCAAAGTCTGTTTTGTATACACTGCAGCATTGGTGCTGACATGCATGTGCCAGACAATGTATGGTGTACTATTATATTGCACAGGGTATGCCACTCTTGTACCAGCCACTGTGCTGGTCTACACATATGGTACCATGTCCTCCCTAGGTATGCTTCTTGTGCCCCTGTTGTATGAGACCTGCTACTCCATGCATCCTGCTGCATACTATGAGGTGTACATGGCCTGTAGCTGGCATGTATAGCTATGTTAGAGGTGGGGAGGATGCTGGATGTGATCACTACACAGGCTGGCATAAACTGTTCTAGGCTATACCTACAACAATGGGATGTTGCATTCCAGCTTCAATTGGGTCATGGCATATCTGTCTATGTGTGTATGTGTGTGTGTGGGGGGGGGGACAGCTATTAACAATGGTAAGACATGGCCTTCAATGGTCCAGTCTATCCACACCATGCACATATGGCAGCTGGTGCACAGTACCCGCATATGTATGTGTATACTGTTTAGGGTTTATGGTACTGTGCAATGTGTTCTGCTGAATGCTATGGATCATGTCTCCTTTGCTCTCCTTCAAAGACCTCAGCTCCCAGTGAGGCCAGGCCAGGGCCAAGAAACAGCAGCAGTGCTGCTAGGACTGGCCACAGGACACACCAGGCCATGATGGGGCCCACAGGAGCCAGTTTGCAGAACACACGTCCATGTAAATACTCTTAATTGTGTATTTTGCACTCTGGGTTGCATATCTATATTATGCTGGATGTTTCTGTGGTTGGAGACAGATGTCCATGTGTGCCTCGCCATGCTGCACCTATACTTGTGGGGGTAGCACCTATGCAGATGTGGTTGGGTAATTACCCTACATTTTGGACATTGTCCCACCACTGACAATGTGGTGTGGCAGGGTCTGTGCAGTCTACTTTTGTGCACATATTTGTGGCAGGCATGCTGCTCTGTGTGTGTGTATACTGTGCCTTGGCATGCATTGCACTGTGCAGTGGTGTGCCTCCTGTGCTGCTGACTTGGTGCACCAGGGAGCTGGGCAGTAATGCTCACAGTCCCAGTCATTACACTTATCATTGCTGGTCAGGTCTGTTGTGCCACATACTCAGGACTATGTATGAGTATCTGTCTGCCAGGGATAGGCACAGGCCAGTGTCGTATCAGTACACCACTGTGCCGTGTGCATCATATACAACCCATGGCAGTCTGCCTGTAGTGGTGCCATCTCCAGTGCCATATTCACTGGGAGTCACACCACTCCATCTCAACAGAGCCAGCCTTATGTGACATGGGGTCAGTAGCAGATAGGGTACTGGTGAGGACTGCATTTACTTTATCATATGTAACCAACATTCTGATGCACAGGTAGTGTCTAACCAACAAAGAGACGACTAGAACATGATTATTCAACTGTAAATGGGCAGGATCATGCATACAATCAGTCACAGCAGTGTCTTTTTAGGACCAGCTGTCCTGCATAGCTTTATATGAGTGTGAAACCTGTACCTAGGGTGAAGCCAGCAGCTGCTGGGACAAGGGGTGCCTCCAAGTGGCTCTACATCCCACACTGGCATTGTTTGCTAAACAAGCTACAGTATGTAAAGTGTCCACCCATGTACAGCACCACTGCACACATGTGTCACCCTGGCTGCTACACACAGTGCTGCATGACAGTCCCATCCATATGCTGCTATGTTGTGTGAGCCATGTTTGTGCCTGGACCTGCCCCACAGCTGACCAGGGTGACTCATGGACATCTGTTGTCCTACATACCTGTGTTGGCCTGTGTGCTTGATGGCTGGTCTACAGGGCACTGGGTGTATGTGTGTGACTCCAAACCACTTGGGCCATTACACTACTGATCAGGCTCTGCATTGGTGCTGCGTTACTTGTGACCACCAGGTCAGAGATTCTGTGGGGACGGTTGATGAGGAGGTCGATCAAGGTGCTAGAGCCATTGGTGGGGTTCACCCTGGTAGGTTGGCTGACCAGCTGGATTCAGGTCCAGTGCAACGAAGGTGTCCTTAGTGTGGGAAGCTGAACTGGCAAGCCAGTTCACATTAAAGTCTCCAACTATAATGTGTTCCATTTTGGGGGGCAGAGATGTAGTTAGCAAGGGATTGTATAGCAGGAACTTGGTTTCTGGGGGGACATATGTAACAGTAAGAGTTACAGGGGATCTGGAGTAAGTTTTAATGATAAGGCTTGGGCACCATGGTCTAGTGGAGGTGTTGGAAGGGCATGGCATATCATGGAGTCACGGACATTGACAGCACACCCCCAACCATGTTTGCCCACTCTGTCAGCTCTGTGAAGTATTTTGAAGTAATCATGCACTATATATCACCAACCTTACAAAATGTCATAAATTATATTTTTTTTGCAATGCAATGCAATGCCATCCCATCTTAGCAGGCTGGAGGTACCATGACTGGACCAGCTGAATGAACTATGAGTCTTTATCTGTCTGTAAACATGCTGTATATGTATCTATTATAGGGGCCTGCTTAGCACCCCTATAGTTTGGGTCGCTGGTGATGTTTTGACCACTGCACAGCGTGGGTGGCATAGAAATATAGAAACATAGAATTTGCAGCAGATAAGGACAGCTAGGCTCACCTAGTCTGCCCACTTTCCCTTCCTACTATAACACTGCAGACCCTACTTGATCTCTGGTTTTATCACCCCCTTCACTACCACTAAGGATCCTTTATGCCTATTCCATGCATTCTTGAATCCCATTACCATTGTTACCCCCATTACCTCTACTGGGAGGCTGTTCCAGTCATCCACCACTCCTTCTGTGAAGACGTACCCTCACATCTCCCCAGAGTTAACCCTCCTCCAGCTTCATAGCATGACCCCCTGTTCATAAGCATCTTTTTTTCTGAAATATGCTTCCCTCTTGAACCTTATTTATAGCCATGAGGTATTTGAAAGTGTGTATCATATCGCCCCTCTCCCTCCTTTCCTCCAGGGTATACATACTGAGGTCCTTTAGTCTCTCCTCATGGGGCTTGTGATGCAGAACCTGCACCATTTGAGCTGCCCTCCTCTGGACCGCCTCTACTCTGTCAATGTCCTTCAATAGATGTGCTCTCCAGATCTAAACACAATACTGTAGGTGAGGTCTCACCAGTGATGTACAGAGCGATATCACCTCTCTCTTTCTGCTGGTGATACCCCTCCCTATGCACTATAGCACCACACTAGCTCTCCCCACTGCCTTGTCACACTGTCTGGTCACCTTTAGATCATCACATATGATTGCCCATTCATCTCTTTCCTGTTTGGTGATCGTTAATATCTTTCTGCTTATTTTGTACTCTGCCCCTGAGTTTCTGTGCCACAAGCTCATGATTTTGCATTTCTTCACACTGAAACTTAGCTACCACACCCTTGATTACTCCTCTAGCTTTCTTAGATCTCTATTCATTTTTTCCATCACCCCCAGAGTGTCAACTCCATTGCATATTTTAATGTCATCTACAAAGAGGCTTACTTTTCCCCTCTAGTCCCTCAGCAATGTCGCTAATAAAGACATTTAAGAGGACATGTCCCAGCACTGATCCTAGTGGGGTGCTGGTCACCCTTCCTTCCTTGGAGTGAACTCCTTTTACCACCACCCTCTGTCTCCTGTCCTTTAACCAATTCCTTACCCAGTTTACCACCCTTGGACCCATGCCTAGGCTGCCCAGCTTGTTTATAAGTCTCCTATGTGGAACCGTGTTGAAGGCCCTATGAAATCTATGTAGGCCACATCCACCACTCTACCCTGATCTAATTCCCTGGTCATCTAGTTAAATAAATCTATCAGATTTCTTTGACATGACCTTCCCCAGGGAATCAATGCTGCCTCTGATCTTGTGAGCCACTGGATTCAAGATACTCCACAGTTCTTTCCTTCAGCAGTGATTCCATTAATTTCCTCACCACCAAAGTCAGGCTGACAGGCCTGTAATCGCCAGCCTCCTCCTTGTTACACCTTTTGTGAAATGGGACTACATCTGCCCTTCCACAGTCCTCTGGAACCACTCCTGTATCCAGTAAGTGGTTGAACAGGGCTGTCAGAGGTGCAGCCAGCACCTCTCTGAGCTCCCTCAATATCCTTGGATGCATCATGTTTGGCTCCATGGCCTTGTTCACTTTCAGATTTGTGAGTTCCTTCAGGACTATCCTCTGTAAATGGACTAGTGTCCACCTCCCTTTCTTCGATGCTCCTGGCACTTATCTGTGGTCCCCCACATTCCTCATCCTCTGTGAACACTGAACAAAACTATTTGTTTATAATGTCAACTTTTTTCTGGTCCCCCTCCATGAACTTCCTCCCCTCATCCCTCCTAAGCCTTACTACCAATAGACTGGAGCAGTACAGAGAAGGGCTACAAGGTGCAGGGTTTATACCAGGAGCCATATGAAACCAAACTGGTCGACTTATATCTGTACTCACTTGAACAAGGAAGATACAGGGGGAATGTAATAGAAACATTTAAGTATATGAAGGGAATGAACATGGCATGGAAGGAAAACCTGTTTCAGATGAAATCAGAGTCATACAAAAGGCCACAATCTATGACTGGCAAGAGGTAAATTTAGGGGAAACATGAGGAAGTTCTTTTTTTCTGAGAGTGTGGTCGACCCTTGGAATAGCCTACCACAAGAGGTAGTAGACTCAAGGGAATTCAAACTTACGTGGGATAAACACTAAGAGCAAAAAAGGAAATAGTCTAAGAGGAGTAGGGTAGGTATTCTGGACAGACTAGATGGATCAAGAGGTCCCCTTCTGCCAGCAAATTCTTATGTTCTTTTGTTCTGTACCTACCCTGATCTTTCTCTTTTTGCTTACATATCTGAAGAATATCTAGCCCGCTTTCTTTACTACCTGGGATATTTTTTCCTCTGTTTGCACCATTGCACTCCTAATTGCTTTCTCTGCCTCCCTCTGTTTCTCCTCATACACCTCCCTATCCTTCTCTGTCTCTGTGTCTCCTTATACCTCCTAAATCCTAACTTTTTTGTCTTTACCTTCCAAGCCCACTTTTGAGAACCATAGTGGTCTCATTTTTCTGTTGCTTTTGCTTAGTTGCCTCACACAGACACCTGTTGCCTTCTCTATCCCCACTTTTAGTTTTGTCCACTGTTCCTCCACTCCACCCAATTTCATCCCCTGCCCGGGCATCTCTGAGGCATTTCTCCATTTTGCATGTGCTGTAAGACACAGTGCAATGGACATATATGCTGCCATAGATGGAACACAGATGTGTACATTAATACACAATATCACTCTTTTTTCACCTCTCATCAGCCCAGTCTAAGTTCGAAGACACAGTTCTGGAAGATGGCCTGGGACCATCCCACCATTATCTGCCTCTGAGGGTCACCCATGCTGGGGAAGGAAGAGATCAGGAGAGTAAGGATTGGGCCCAGCCCGCCCCCCGGTACAGTCATTGTTGTGCCACCTCAGGGCCCTTCACATGGCATGTCGCTCACATCCTGTCTTTCTAGGCCAGCCCCACTGGCCCAGCCAATGCTGTTCCACCCCAGGACTCCACCACTAACATAGATACCACCCTTCCACCCCAGGCCAATCCCACTGGCCCAGCCAGTGCTGTGCCACCCCAGCCGCAACAACCCACAGCACAGACTGTGGTGCAAACTCAGGACACACACTAGCCAAGGGTGCAGACTGACCCTCTCCCAGTGGACAGTCAGCAGTGACAGCAGGAGGCAGTGGCCAACAGGCAGCTTCTAGAGTCTGCTGTGGGAACACAGAAGAGTGCACAAGAAGAATCAGCATTTTCATAGTGCTTTTCATACATATTGTACCCAAAGTGCTTTGCAAGCAATGCTAGAGTGGTAGTGAAGTGACGGAATGTGTAGAGGCAGCCATATCGCACATCAGTATCTACACACAACCTTGGATAGTTGCATGAACCAGTTTTCTGGGGAGGGTAGTATTGGCCATGACACTGGGAATGTCCCCTACTCTTTATGAAGAGTGCCTTGGGTTATTTTACTTCCACCAGGACAACACCAGAATGAGTAGAAGGGACCTTGGTTTAACGTCTCAACCCAAGGATAGCACACTCCAATAGTACAGCATCCTCCCTAATACTGCATTTGGGTATCAACATTTAGGTATGAGCCCAGTCCTGGTGTGGGACCAGAAACCACAACCTTCTGGCTTAGAGGAGGATGTGCTACCAACTGAACCACTCAGGAAATGGCATGCATTCATGCCATGCAGCATACAGAGGCATGACATGCAGAGACCATGGCGGTCATTTGTGAACTGCAGCAAGACATGTCTGCAGACATGGATTGCCTATGTGCCACGGTGTGAGAGGCTGTAGCCACAGTGGCAGGAACCATGCAGGATAGCCAGAGCCACTGCCAGTAAAGTGGGAGGAGTGTCGCCCCATGGTAGACACCTCGGTATACTAGCACACCATGCAGTGCTGGTACCTACCAAGATGCCCAGGATGCCGATTATGCCAAGCACACCCAGGACACCACACAGCCCTGGCCATGGCTTGCTGTTTGATAGGGTCTGTACGTACCCCATAAGGCCATGGCCATGGGCAGTTCCTACCTTCCCCATGCTCATCCCCATTCCATGGATGAGGACCCCCATTGCCCTCCAGGGTACAGTGTATGCATACTGTCTGTATCCAGGGAGGTTGTAAGGCCTCCACCCTATCCCACATATGCCACCTTATCCCCCCACTCACATTACTCACGCTTCACCACTCCCTGCCTAACTTTTCATCCCCCTTTGATATCCCCAGCCTGGATGGCATGTTATTTCTTTCTGTCCCCCTTTTCGTCTCCCTGCCTGGATGGCATATTTTTTTTCATCCCTCTTGTAACCTTCCCCACCTGGATGGCATGTTATTTCTTTTCAGACCCCTTTTAGCCCCTGGCTGTATGGTTTTATATTTCTGTTTCATGTATAACATTTATAGAATACATTTCAAAACAGCATTATAGTCTCCTGTGTGGTCTGTACTCACCTTCTATGTCCAAAGAGGTCTACAGTGAGGTGTGCTCTGTATTCCTGTGACCTCCTGGCCATCCTGGGTCACCTTGTTCAGTCCACTGCCTCAGCATTGGATATGGGTGAAGTCCATAAAATTTGCTATGCAAAATAATTTGCAATTTGTGCAAAATTTGCGAATCGCAATTAGCAATTTGGCGTAGGTGGATTGACTGGGAATTGTGGAATTTCACCCACGAAATTCTACATGTAACCACCCAGTCCCCTGTGGTTACTAGAATCCCCTCAGTGTCAGTGCTAGACAGAGAAAGGCAGCTGGTGAATAACTAGTTAAATGGGGTTTTCACCTACTCACTCTTTTGTTTACTTGGCCTCAGCTAGGATGAGAGAGAGACAAGGCCATTTAGAACTCTCACAGCAGCATAAACCACAGCTGGCTGGGAGTGGGGAGTTTTACAGTCTTGGGATGGTAGTCAGTTTGTAGTCTGTAGTTGGAAGTGAGAGGAGTGAGAGCTGCTGCTGTGGGCTCTGAGAGGAGAGCCTGCTTTCTCACCCTAGTCCTGGTTTTCTCCAGCCTGCCAAGAGAAGTGGTGCAAACCGTTGTCTACAGCAGGATCTCCTGATTTTCATCCCTGGAGGGGTGAAAAGGACTGCTAGTGAATGTATACTAGGGGCAATCCCTTATTTGATCCAGGACAATTTGAAGTTGCCTGCAATGTTCTAACAGTGAGTAAGATCTGACCTTTTGCTGTAAAAGAAAGTACCTGTGCATTCCAGATGGTTGGGATAGCTAAGGCAAAGGACCTTGTCCCTGTTTGCGTCCTTGTTTGGAGTTTGTGGAGGAGGGTTCATTTAGATGACCTGAGAGAGTGCCTGTCAGGCTTGGGCATTATCAGCTCTTTCAGACCTGTAGAGGGGACTTTATCGCTCCTAATCTTAAAGGCCAGGGATAGAGCAGAGTATTCCATCCAACCATTGAGTGATGGTCAATTAAGGGTTTGGAGCACTCTACAATAATGATCATCTGGAGCTGCTCTTGCAGCAAACTGCCCGATTACATGATATAAGGATTTGAGTTAATTCCACTCTGTGCTCCTAACTGAATGCAGGACAGGGGAATGATAGAGTAGAGTGGGCAGGACAGTACAGTTGGTGATTTTTAGTTACAACTCATTAGAAAGGTAAAGGCTTAACCTGTACAGGAGCCCTATTTTTTGGTGAAGGGTTATGGTAAGGCTTTCTATGTGGTTCTTAAAGGTAATATCCTTGTCTAGGAAGACTCCCAGGTACTTGACAGAGTTGAGAACCTCAATCTGGTATCCATCCAAGAAGGAAGTATTTAGTAAGTTATGTCTTTGGGGGCCTAGACTTTTTGGTCCAAAGAGGACACCTTTTGTTTTTTTTCCTGTTGCGGACCAATTTGTTACTTAGTAGCCAGCTCTCAAGTGTATGCAGGTCTTTTGAAAGCATAGCTTTCAATTTGTTGGCATAATTTGAATTGTGGTAAATGACTGCATCGTCAGTATAGAGCAACAGTGTAGCATTCCCACAATTGTTCAGCAACTAATTGATGTAGAGTGAGAATAATAACAGGCCTAATATTGATCCTTGCTGGACACATTTTTATTGATGGGGCATTTATTTGAGAGGGCTGCTTTCCATTTAATGAATTCTGACCTGCCTATTAGATAATCAGAGAACCACTACATTGACAAGTTGTCCAGACCTAGTGAGGCTAACCTCGAAAGGAGAAGTTGTTGGTCCATGAGATAGAAGGCCTTTATCAGGTCTATAAATATTGCTCCTGTTTTGTGACCTTTAGCTAGTGCTTCCAGAATGTCTGTTGTCAGGTGGACTAAGGTTGTATCCATCCCATGGGTTTTGCGGAATCCATGTTGGTTTGTGGTGAGTATGTTGTGTAGTTCAATGTAATCAATGAGTTGGTTATACATTAGTCTCCCCAGCAGTTTACTTAGTGCTCAGAGGATAGAAATTGATCAGTAGTTCTCAACTTTCTCTTTCTCACCTCCTTTGTGTACTGGTGTTACTACGGCCACTTTCCAAGAGGAGGGGAACTTGCCTTCACAGATAGATCAGTTGAATAGTGCTGCTATGGGTGAGGCTAGAGCTGGTGCTCTGAAGCTGAGGATTTTAAGATCGAGATTGTCATACATAAATTAGGACGAGGTAGATTTCATACGGTAGATGTATGGTGATCCTGGCAAGCAGTCTGGGGGATGGGTGTTAAAACTGTCAAGATTGGTAAAGAAGTCAGGGGCATAGCCAGAGGGGGTTTCCTGGGTGCTCAGAAACCCCCCTGCCCACCCGACTGTCCGCCTGATGCCCGCTAGCCATGTGAAGTGCCAAAAAAGAAAACATTTTAAATTCAGCCACAGTCAAGTGGAGTGATGCGATCCCTCCTGGATTTACTCACAGACAGATGCAGTGCCAGATTCCAAGACTTCCACCGTGCACCACCATTTTGCCATTCTTTTCCACCAGCGATGCAGTCCATTTAAACTTCAAAACCCACTGGCCCAGATATTCAAAAGGGTTGCGCCATGCGCAACAGGGTTGCGCGTGCGCAACTCCAAAAATGCGCCATTCTGCGATATTCAGAAGGGTCCAGTTGCGCCACCGAAAACACGCTGAGCCACAGCGCAATGGAAATGAAGGCATGCGCAACCGAAGGGGGCAGGTCCATGCATAAAGTGCGCAATGCAATATTTAAACACTTGCGCAAACGCAAGAGTGGCTCAGCCGGAGGATGCGCTGTACCGGATGTGAGCCAAAATAAAAAGGCTCAAGGGAGCGGCACAAGAACTCTAGCAGGCCGCAAACCGGGGAGAGAGACAGAGACAGAGAGAGAGAGAGAGAGAGAGAGAGAGAGACAGAGACAGGAGCAGGAAGGGCAGAGAGGGACAGTGGGTCCTGGAGGACAGAGAGGCCAGTGGGGGGTGCCCGGTGCAGTGGAAGCAGCAGTGGGGCAGTGGGGTAACACAGGAACAGCAGCTGGGGGCAGGAGCCAGGAGATGGACAGTGTCAGCTTCACATGGAAGCTGTAATGAGGGGTGAGACAGCATGCTGCAGGGGGACGTGGCCAAGAGGGGCCTGGCCGGGCGGTACGCCCGACAGGCGGTATTGTGCCCGCATCAGCCACAGCTGTCACACAGATGTCGAGATTGTCTCTGCACCGCCTGAACAGGGCAATACTGAGACGGCTCAGTGAGCTGTGCAGTGATGTGAAGCAGGCACCTCACGACGGAGTCATGCTCTGTCCGTGGAGACCAAGGTGACAGCCTGCATGTGCCTGCTCGCCACGGGCACCTTCCAGAGGCCGACAGGTGACACCACAGGCATTATGCAGTCGGCCACGCCACGCATCCTCACCCAATTCTCAGTGCACTGCTGCCTCATGCTGCGGAGTACATCCATTTCCCAGCACCGCGCGGAGCGTACAAAACATGCAGGAGTTCCACAGGGTAGCACATATGCCTGGTGTGCTAGGGGCCATAGACTGCACCCATGTGGCCATTCGCATGCCACCTGGCCCACGGCCATGCGTTAGCAACCCGAAAGGGCTTCTCGAGTGTCAACTGCCAGGTGGTGTGTGATGCCACTGGGCGCATCATCAATGTCTGTGCTACACCCTGGATGAGCACATGATGCCTTCATATGGCACCAATCTGCACTGTGCCATCGATTCGAGAGTGGGAACATCCCCACGGGTCATCTAGTGGGTGAGTACACATGTATGGAATGCAAACTCTGTGCAAGGGTGGGAATGACACAGATGCCATGGTAGTGGCACACAAGGATATGGGCAATATGGACCTGACCTGACACTGATCTCCACTATCTCCACACAGGTGACTGTGGATACCCACTCCGTCCCTGGCTGCTCACACCATACCGGTGCCCCACGACCCCAGCGCAGCACGGTTTCAATGAGGCACACGCCACAACACGGAACATCATAGAGCGGGTGTTTGGGATACTCAAGGCATGCTTCCGATGCCTGGACACTTCCGGCAGAGCCCTACAGTACAGCCCCCAGAAGGCCTGTGGGATATTCCTGGCCTGTTGCATCCTGCACAACATGGCCAAAGACCATGGGATAGCCATACAGGTCCAAGAGGGGGACAGCAATGGGGACGCCAGTGGCGCCGGTGACGTGGGTGATGAGCCGCCCCCAGGACGGAGGGACCCCCGACTGACACGGCAGGCCCAGCTGCACCGGGACACCATTGCAGAAGAGCACTACGCACAACACAGGTAAGTCAAGGGGACATGTGCAGGCAACACTGTCCATGCACAAACCACAGGCACACAGGGGAACACACCGTGCATGAAGGTCAGGGGAGTTGAAGGGTCCAGGCATACCAACACACCATCAGAGAGGGGTGAGCACTCACATGGACACACACACACACACACACACACCAGGCAGCATACAGGGGCAGCAGCACAGCACTGCGGAAATGACACGCCAACACACAGCACCACCAACCACCCTCACCACCTGGACTGTCCACGTACGTGTGTCAGGACCTGGGCAACCTTGCACCTTGGTGTACAGTGCAATGCAGGCATCATCATCCACACGCACCTGTGGACAGCAGTTGGGAGAGTGTGCAGGTGGTCCGTGTCAGCTTGTGGAGCAGAGCACCCAGCAGTGCACTGCCCACCATGACACACATTGCACACAGGGCAGCACCAGACAGGGCCTGCATTGGGAGACAGCTCAGTCAGGGAGCACTGTCCCACGGCCACCACGGATGAGTGGGCGGCCCCGCCATGGCCTAGCAGCACTGGCAGGCTGCGCAGGGGCCACCTCGGGTGGTGCTAGTGCACCACCAGGGGTCCCAGTGCGCGACCGCGACCTTGCCCGCACAGGGGTCTGCATCCCGCCAAACAAACTTGCACCAGAGGTGCTCGGGATGCCCACAGCAGAAACCAGCGTCGACAGGCCTGGTGTCGCATGACGCCGGGAATGGTAAATGGAGTGCGCACTGTGTGGGGTGCATGGTACAGGGTCACCAGACAGTGTGGTCAATCGCGGTCGCCACAGAAACCACTGCCTGGGTCAGCCTGTCGATGGCAGCGGCCACATCCGTCACATATGGACCATCTCAGCCCGTCCAGCACACTCTGCTATGCCGCTCCACGGACACAGTCAGTGCCTCCACGGACCTTGCAACCCGCCCCTGCAGCTGTACCGACTCCTGCAGCAGGCGGGTGTGCTGGCACTCAAGGTACTGTGCCCCAATGGCATCGTGACCCCAGGTGTGGATGGTCCTGCTGCACAGCACCCCTTGAGGGTGGCCGCTGTTCGCCAGACCAGGTATGGTGGGCGGATCTAAGGGCGTGTGACAGGGCCACTGCTTGACGCTGTCCCCAGGCCTGGTGTGCAACTGCTGCTGCCGCCTCCAACTGCTGAGCCCCAGGTCCACCTGTTCCACCCCTGTGCTGTCAACAGTGCCAGACACCTGCTCAGCCACGATGCTGCCCCACCGGTGCTGAGAGGCCCAGCCTGTGACTGTGCCAGCATGCTGGTACACAGGTGTGGAGCAGGACGGGCCAGGGGCACATGATGGCCTGCCATGCGTCCCTCGTGGGACACACGCCTATCACTGGCCATTGCAGGCCTGCTATCATCAATAGTGCCGGTGCGTGCCACTGCCATAGGCACAGCATGCTGGCACACCTGCATGCCAGACTGCTGTGACACAGGCTGTGCACCCCTGCAACCGTGATTACTCGGGCGGAGTTGTTGGCCAGCCGGCCTGTTGCTGCAGTGCCTGCAGGCTGCTGGCGGAGGTGGATGGTCCCTCCTCCTGGTCCAGCAGGTCTGCCTCACTGTCAGCACCCACCACCACTGTCTCCTGCAGACGAACAGGATCTGAAACAGAAAGAGAGTACATGTGCGTGCATGTGAACAACAGCCCCCACAACATCACCATGTCATCCGTTGCAGTGATGGGCTTCCACCGTCTGGAATTCTCCGCCTGGAACACCCGCAATGGCACTCGGCTGCATGGCGCACCAGTGTCTCCTCGGTCGGGTCAGTTGCAACATCACCGTGGTCCCCACCAGTGGCAGCACGTACACCCTGAAGGCTGCCACCTTCTCCTTCAGCCTCCCGCGGTCAGTCCCTCATCTTTTGCGGCATTCCTGCACAGAGCGCTGGTGGCTTCCGCAGGTTGACGGCCAGAGCTACTCTCCCATGCAGCTGCACGCTGCTGAGGGTGCCCTCCACCCACTCAATAGCGGCTCATCCTCCAGGTAGGCCTGGAGAAGGGCCTCAGTCTCTGCTGTGGTGAAGTTCGGCCTCCTCCTACGCCCCGTCCCACAGCCTCAGCCTGGTTCTCGCAGTCATGGTGATCTGTATGGGTGGAAGTGGACACCTGTCACTGTGCAGTCCACAGCATTTCCCCATGAGCATGGCTGCAGGCTGGGGGGGGGCAGGCCCCCCTTCCTCTCCGCATGGCAGATACTGATGGAAAGGGTGCCCTCTGCCTTCCTAAGTGCCCCTCATCATGCTCAGCCCCTCAATCTATGACATCCTCCAGCACCCCTGCCCATGAGCATTGTCCTGAGCATCACACAGCATGTAACTCACCTCTCACCTGCAACAACTAAATTGGCCGCCACAACCCAGTGTCGCATTTTTATAGCGCAACACATGCAAATGGGTGTGTGGCGACTTTAATGACATGCTAATCGTGCCACTGCGCCTTTGCATGGCTGATCGACGATTTGCATATGTCGGCTGAATATCGCGTATTTGCGCTTAGCGCAATAGGAAGGTCCGCCGAGCCGATGGCACATGTTTGTGGCTTGTGCTACACTGCATTGCACATGCCCGACAGATTACGCATGCGCCGATCACGCTGCAGACCTGCTGAGCACGACAGCGATTCTGGCCATGGCCACCATTGTGCCAGTGGCGCTGCAGCACTGGGCACTATATGGCGCTGTGGCACTTCTGCGTGATAGTCCACTGTGGCACTGGTGCTATGCTTAGCAGTCGCGCAGGATGCCTATACATCCCATGGCGCTGTGCGTAGCCTTGCGTCATTGCCGTGACCTTGTGTATGCCCTCTGACCCCTGGCGCTGTGGGCATGCCATGTGTACGTCCCTATTGCGCTGTCTGGTTACAGCACCATGTAAAGTGACAACGCCAGCGAATACAGCACGATTGGAGCCTGTGCTGGTCTATTTGCAACAACTCCACGGGGGTCACAGCACAGCCGGGCGCCATATTGCCTGCTGTAAGTTGGGGCCATGGCTAGGGAGGAGGGCGGTGTCCTGGAGCCCAGTTGAAGTGGCCAACCTGGTGGCCCTAGTGGAGCCCCACTATGAGGGACTATATGGTGGGCCCCTCACCAGACCTAGGGACCCATTTGTGGCAGCAGTGGCCACTGACCTGGTGGGGGTCACTGGTCGGGCCGGTCTGCTGAGCAGTGCTGGCACCGGTACAGTGATCTCCACCGAGGGACCCAGAACTAGAAGCTGCTGCGTTCCTGGCAAGACAGGCGGGGCCTGTGCCTAGGCCACGTGGAGTGTACCATCTATTCACCTATATTCTCTGTAGGGGTGTGTGTGTGCCTGGGTGGCTGTGCATCGGTGTGTCAGTGTGTGCAGCTGTGCGATGGATGGTTATGGCTGTGTGGGCAGGCAGTCTCACTGGGGCAGGGGCACTCTGCTTTTGAGTCACACTGATGTTTGTCTCACCGTATGTCTCCCACAGGCCGGATGGTGAGGGCGCGGACAGTGGTGATGTGGGCCATGCCAGGGCCCCAGTGCCACAGGCTGTCGGGCCACAGCAGCAGCATCAGCAGCAGCAGCGGCAGCAGCAGCAGCAGCAACAGCAGCAGCAGTGGCAGACCGAGCTGCTGGAGGAGTGTGAGTATCATTACGTCATGGATGCTATTGCATGCTGGGGGGGCAGGACCACCAACCATGCTGGACACAACTAAAGGGAGGTCATAGTTCCACTATACGAAACAGTAGTGAGTCCCCACACTGGAGTACAGTGTACAGTTCCGGGAGAACATACCTGTATGGACAGGGACTGGGTGGAGAGCATTCTACAGGAGGGCGACATGGATGGTGCATGGATTGCATCACAAGTCCTATGCAGACAGGTTGACGGAACTGAACATGTACTCCTGGAGGGAGCAGGGTGGGGATATGATGGGGACATACAAGTATTGTACAGGGGGAACAGAGTGCAGGAAACAATATTTGTAGCGTTAGGGATGTTCCAGGACTAGAGGGCATGGGATGCAGTTGGGGGCTTGTTTAAGAGGAACATGAGAAAGTGTTTCTTCACATGATGGGTGGTTGGATGAGTGGAACACCCTGCCAGAGGATGTGGTGGGGCTGACTTGGTCACCGGATATATGTATGGGTTCGCCATGAGGGACTTCTGGAGGTCAGGGTGAGGGGAGCGGACTTATAGGACAAGAGAGTGATTGTACAAGGCCAAATGGCCAGACTGGGTGTCCCATAGGCCCTTATCTGCCGACACTGTCTATGTCTCCATGTATGTAGGCGTGACACAGGTGACCTGCATCGCAGTGCAGCATCACGACACGTCTGTGTGTGCATCACAGGTGGTCCAGGCATGCACTGGGCACATAGCTGTGTAACTGGCATCGCACCACGTTGCCACATCACATGACAGCATAGCTTGTACTGTGCTTGACGTGGGCAGTGTGTGTGGGCGGTGGTGCACATGGCTGGTGCCGCCTGTTTGTGATGGCCATGTGCATGTTCACTGTGGGTGGGTGCATGCCATCACATGTGCAGGACATTGGGTTAGATGGGTTGCAGGTTGGGTGGTGTTCAGGGTTGTGGTCAGTCTCAGCCATTGACTGTGTTCCCATTTTCCTAGGCCTCGGTGTGCTGCGGCGCATGGCGCATGATCTGCGGCGCCTGACCCAGGTGGTGTTGGACAACCAGGAGGTCCTGCAAGCCCTACAGCACCAGGGGGGATGGCGGCACAGGCACAGGAGGGGACGCCAGCAGGGGGAGGTGCAGGAGCCAGCTGAGCCGTAGCCCACCTTTCATTTCACCTTCACCCATCCCTTTCACCCTGCCTTCCCTCTCCAAGTTTTTATTCCCTCCCCCTTGAACACCCCTGCCTTTTACCTGTCCCCCCCAACTTGTACATAGTTCGACCTTTGTTGTTCACTGTTTTATTTAAATATACATTTTCTTATTTTGGTACAACTGCTGTGTTGGTACAGGTTCACTTTGCAACTGGCTCTGGGTGCCCGCTGTAGGGTGTACATGCCATCTGGGCTACTATAGTCCTGGTGGGTGTGTGTGTGTGTGTGTGTCCATGGGGAGGTATCACCAGCATAGCATTGCCTTTCTGTTGCTCTTGCCATCTGCTGCCACCCACTGCTGGGTGCACAGGGTGGGTCTGGCTGGTCTGCTTCTCTGCAGCATGGGGTTGCCGTGTGGCACGGGGGGGCATGGTGTTTCCTGCAGTGCCTGTCACTGCACATGAGCGGTGTCTTGGGGGCACGGTGCACGCTGTGCTGTGCGTACGGGGGGGACTGATGTGCACTGTGGTTGTCAACCCCTGGGGTGTGGCACTCTCTGCCTGCCAGTGGTTGTGCTGGGGTGTCATGGCTCTGCTATGCTTTAGTTGGCTTGTCCCCATGGGCACGTGGATCATCCGTCCCACCCCCAGTGATGCTGTGCTTGGGGTGTGCCAGTGTGGTGTGGGTTCTGCAGTGAGTTCCTGTGCCCATGTGTGGCATGGCTGGCGGTGGACCCCAGCCTGCCTCCCTGGATGTGCAGTTCCATTGCTCTGGGGGGGCTGTGCTTGCGCTATGGCAGCTCTGCAATGCTCCAGCTGAGCTTCCATGGTTGCACCATAGCGCAGCATTTTGGCTCAGCCTTACCTGGTTGCGCCGATGGCGCAGTATGTGCGATATTGGAGACGTTAGTTGCTTGCGCAATTTGCTCTGCTCCATGTTTGAATATCGCACCTGTTGCGCATTTGCGCAATTGGTTTGTGCTTGCTCCTGCTGTTGTGCTACTTTTGAGCGCAGTTTGAATATTTGGGCCTCTGTCTGCTAAGGATGGCTTGTGGGGCAGGGCGCCGGGAGTCGGCTGATGAATATGTGCCCTGCCTCCGCCGGCGCTCGGCTGAGACACGAAGAGGCCTCGGCTCTGCATCACATGATTGCAGATTGGAGCAGTCACATGATGCATAACTGCTGAAGCGCACTGCACACTGGCAGAGAAAGAAAGATTCCCGCATGGAGGCAGCAGCAGCTAGTGTCTTGGCTAAGCAGCCTAGAGTGGTTTGCATTTGAATCAGGCGGATCATTGCAGGCTTATTAGGCATGACAGCATGTTAAGGGAGATGGGGGACTCAGTAGTCTCGGGCAGGCTGTAGCATTAATCAGATCAGCCTGGGAAGAGGCTGACTAGTGAGGGGACGGTTGGCAAATCTAGAGAGGCCTAAGTGTCTAGTCAGACTGAGAAGGCAGATTCGAGTGTGCACAGTGATCAGGGATTTTACAAGGTAGCACTGCTGCACTCTGGCAAGGAATAGTAATGGGGCAAACATGATTTAAAAATGAAAGGGTGGGGTATTAAGGAAAAATTACCATGGGGGGGTCCTGGAATTTTGTCAAACCAAGTGGCCTGAAAGTGGGGATTTCTGTTGAATTCTGTGCTGATTAAATCAGTTTAAAAATTCTGAATGGAAAGTGTTCTTGCACTTCTGTATTTGTCAGAATAGAACTCCTGAGCTATGTTTTGCAAAATATTGTGAATTTATATTGTGTGACATAACATACAATATAAGTCTGCTGAACATCAGCCCTATTATCCTAAAGATAACCAATGGAGAATTTTTATTTATTTATTTAATTTTGCTGTACATGAAATTGCGATATTCTAATTGCAAGACAAGAATAATGGTGGTAGTGTAATACTGCTCTTATAACAAACTGCAAAAGGACAGCCTGGTAATGTGATCACTGAATGGGGGCTGATGTGACCAGGGGGAATAGAAAATGAAAGTTTGGCTAGCTCAAATGAGGTGACTTATCTGGTCACATGAACAACATAAAGGGGGGGCTAAATAAAAATTATGATATGAGTGGGGATGGAAAATGACCATGGGGGTTCTCAACTTTGGCTCATTTTTAAGGTGAATTTCTGCTCACATCTCACACTGAAAGGGGCTGTGATGACATGAGGGCTGGGGTAATGAGTGTGGTTGGCTCAAATTCAACTTGCTAAATGGACACAATGCAATGAAGTGACTTATCTGGTCACAAGTGAGACAAAAAACATAAGGAGCTATCAAATAAAAAATGATGGTGGTGGAATTTTGATGCATTTTGTGACTCAACAGTTATTGCCTAAAATGCACAAAACTGCACCATTTAACTCATAAATTTTCAACATTTTATGGGGGAGCATGCCCCCAGACCCCCTAGAAGTGTTTGGGAACCCCCCCTCCACTAAATCCTGGCTACGCCCCTGGAAGTAGTTCAGTTCCATGACTGAGTCACAGGGGTTCTTGCATTGTTTGTTCCCGGATTGAATTTTGCAGTTAATTTGCTTAGCTGAACCTTTTAGGAGGACATTTAACTGAGCCCAGAGTTTTTGGGGGTCAGATAGTTTCCTGTCTTGCAAATTCCTTAGGTAGGTCTGTTTGGTGGACTTTAGTTCTTTTGTGCATCTGTTATGCAGCATTCTGTATTTTTGCCAGCCATTCTGGTGGTTCAAGGTTTTGAAGGTTGCCCAGGTTTTGTCCCTTTCCTTATCGCGCTTTTTCAGTTCCCCTGGAGAGCCATTTTGAGTGCTGCCTTCTAACTCTAATTTGCTTTAGGGTGGCATGCTTATTTGCTGTGGACAGGAAGGTAATTTGGAAAAAGTCTAGGGCTCTGTCAAGAGTAGGTAGTGGCTTTATTGGATCCCAGTTTACCCCATTTAGTGTCTTGATAAAGGATCCAAGATCGAAGTTGGAGAAATACCCGGCCCAGAAAGTTCTTGGGGAGGGATGGGGTTCTGAAAGTTGTTCCTCCATATACCAAAGATGGGTGAGTAGTCATTTATTGAGTCTGAAAGAATCCCTGCAATACTGAATCTTTCTGGTTTCAATGCTAGTAGCCAGTCGAGGGTAGTATGGTTCCCAGTTTTAGTATTCAGTCTTGCAGGCTCGCTTATGAAATGACTGTGCTGGGCATTGCGTAGGGAGGCCTTTGCTCCACCTTTGATGTCTTTAGACCAATGCAGGTTGAAGACTCCCAGGATTATTCTTTAGCTTCCTGGGAGGAGGTTGTGTAGTGTATTGGTCAGAGTTTTGAGCGCAAGTTTTATAAACATCTTAACACTACAGTATGTACACTATGGTACAGAATACGAAGAAGAATCAGCACTTATATAGCGCTTTTCATACATCCAAAGTGCTTTACAAGCAATTCTAGACTGATAGTGAAGTGACTGAATAACAAAGAATAACAAAATCTTTATACACTTTGTACACTATGGTACAGAATAACAAAATCTTTATATACAATAACAGCATGCTATAAAATGCTATACAGAGAAATACCATTGAAAAGCACTCAGGTCCTGTGTTATTGTGTACAATTGTGCATTTTGTTGCATCATGGATAAAATATGACAAAGTGTGTGCTTATATTCGAATAATGAAACAATCAGGCGGCTTTAGTAACAAAACATGGCCAAGTGCTACAAGTACTAGAATACTATAGTATTTCCATATGAACATTGGAGTGTTCTTTGATTTGTTAAAAATAAAACCATTTGGTTCATGTGAGGTGTGCAGTTGTAGGAAGGCAACCAACAGTTATATGATGTGTTTTGAATAATGATGTTACAAAGCTTTTATGGCCAATTTCATAGAGAGAATTCAATGTTTCTCTTGGGTGTGTGCATATGTTATAACATTTACTTACCTTGTCATGCAGCAGCATTAGCATCCACTTGTACAGGGTGCACAGCTGATGCACCTTCTATGTCTGGTGTTTGTGCATCCTGTACTTTCCCGCCAGTGTAAGACAGGAAACAAACAAACAAAAAAAAGAAATGGTCATTTGATATTACTTTTGTAACAGACAATTCAGAGAGTTATCTTGTGAGATTCTCTGGAGATACCTAGAGAAACACAGTTCTGTGAAAGTTTTTTGTTGTTGTCTGTATTATAGTGAATCTCACTAACATCTCCTTAGAGATCTCCAGAGACTTTGGAAAATAACTTGCCAAATCAACAGCTACTACTATATAATGAAATACGTTTGTGTTATTGTAACGATACCATATGATGTCACTCATTTATCTAGTTGCCTTATACAGGTCAGTACGTATACAGTACACAACATGGTTAAATCAGAATAAAAATTGTGTTGCATCCTGTATATACAATAGATAGCGTTTGTTAATAAATAGAAATGGATACAATTTGTTTGAATCTGCTTAGAACATGATGATGTTTGGTTGACTGGAAAAAAATATCTTACATTACTGTGCAGTGATTCCCCACACGTAACTGTCTGTTAACAAATGTCTGTATCATAGCAATGCCATCACTAATAATTGGGGAATTCATATGAATTCAGTTAATAATGCACTTATATTCTACAAATATAAACAATATAACCATAAAGCATCAATACTAACAAATATGGATACAATTTTCAAATTGATTCAAACAAAATAATTTGAGCTGTACAAACATATTTGAGGTGCATTGTGTTAACTGAGTCTGCAAGTATTTATATGGGCTCAGCCAGGACACTCTCCGTAATAGGTTCTTCCGCATTTTTCTCTGAAGATGCTTCCACCTCCACCTGCTTAGGTCCACTGCAGTGATGATGTGGGAGTGGGATGCAAGACCTGTAAAGATAATTTAAGACACAAAAGACCACATTTTTGGTATTCTGTGGCCTACACAGCCAGTACAGTATTATGCTTGTGTTATGCTTGTGCAACTGTGTTAGTTTGGTTTTGGCCATTCGTAATCTCTATTCCAAGGAATTGACACCCTGTAGGGGTACCAAAGGCAAGGAACCCTCAAAGAGGGTTCCACCCCTAGAGGTGCCACGGACTATTCCCGTGGCTAAAGGTACCTTAGGAAGGATCCTAAGGAGAGAAGTGCTGCCACTGGAGGAGGAGGGGAGGATGGTGGGGCAAAGAAAAAAGTGCTTCAGAAGGAGGCTGGGAGGAACTGCATATATAGCTCAGGAAGTGGGATTGGCTGGCTGCTTGTCCGTTGAACTCCAGGCTAAGCCTTCCAGTTCAATGGCCTATGCAGCCAGTATAATGTTATGTTTGTGCAGATGTGTTAGTTTGGTTTTGGCCATTTGCACTCTCTATTGCAGAGGAATTATCACCCTATAGAGGTACCAAAGGCAAGGAACCCTCAAAGAGGGTTCCACCCCTAGAAGTGCCATGGGACAATTCCCATGGCTAAAGGTACCTTAGGAAGGATCCCCAAAAAGAATGAAGTATGAAGCATATAAGCAAGCAGTAACTGTGATGTAGTAGTAGATAAGCATCAGACAGTTTGATAATGTAATGAGATGCTCAGGTTGATAACGTAATGAAATGCCCAGCTTTGCGTGGCATGATTCTGATGGTTTGCATTGAGAATGAGAGGATCCTCTAAGGAGAAAGGGAATGGCAAGGACACCATCCACCTCCATCCAACATCGGAACATACCTAAAAAACTAGGGGACACTACTATGCTAACTAACAGTTATGACCTGAGGCAATGGAGGAGAGAAACAAACCCCTATGAGGAGGAAATCTCTTGGATCTAAGGCCTAGGTCACCTTCCCTCCAGGCTTGGTATATTTTATTTAGTGATGGCTCTGCAGCTAGAGTTTGGAAAATCCAATTAAAGGGAGGTAGAAAATATTCCAATTTGGAGGAAGGCTCTCATTCAAACCCTCTAGCAGGAATGCTGTTGAAGGGTGTGAGAAAACTCTGCAACACGATAGACAACCGAGGCGGGAGGAGGAGAGCAATGACTGCTGAGGCACTCACCTGGCCTACTCACCCTAAACTCAAACCAGGTGAACCAGAGGCAGTCATGGGGAGAATAGCTTTGAGGGGTGCCTCCAAACCCTCTCAGGCAGCTAAAGGGGCCCCTGTGAATGCCCCACCCTGTCAAGCTGAGTCTTAACTTCTACAACTTGAAGTGCCGTCAGTACGGTTGATGACTGAAGGTCCACCCAGAGCAAGGACATTCCCAGCTGCAGCCGATATCCCAGAGGTTAAAGTTGAGGGGATGGTGAAATTCAGTTGACAGATGAGAAGGACCCTGCTCCAAGCTTAGCATGCTCAAGCTGCGGACTCATGGTGCAGAGCAAGACCGTCAGCTGCAGGAAGGCCTGCACCAGAATGGTATGGTTGGCATGCCCCAGAATACTAATAGGGAGCTGACCCCAGGGTACGCACCAGCTAGCTGCAGAACAGACAGATCCTCCGGCCAACAAAGAAATAAGTGCTTCAGAAGGAGGCTGGGAGAAACTGCTTATATAGCTCAGAAATGGGAGTGGCTGGCTGCTTGTCCACCGAACTCCGGGCTAAGCCTTCCAATTAGGATTTGTTGGCATAGATTACCATGTGCCTGCCAGGGTATGCAAGCACCTTTTCCAGAATATTAGGCTGACTATTCAGTATTCAGGAAATGGTATTCAGGTATTCGACTGAATCACGTAAAAAACAAAAAAGAAAAAGAAACAGCACTAACCCTCCACCCTTAGCCCAAATCTAGTTAGATATAACCCCCCATCCTCCACCCCCTCTTGGAGAAATCCCATCCCACCTTCCCCTCATCACCCACAATATGTTTTATTTTAGAAGTAACATCCCATGATGGGTGACCATCTCAGCATGCTCTCCTCCACAGCCAAGCACCACCTTTCTTAACCTAAAATGCTCTTGTTGGTGCTACGCAGACAAACACAAAATATTAATAATAACTGAAATTGGAAATGTTGATATATTTGTAATAAAAAAAATGGTGCAGTTGTTCAAGTCTCTGAGCTGCAAATCTGGAGACCTGGGTTTGAATCCCACAGCCCCCACTTGCATACTGTGTGACCCTGAGCAAGTCACTTAACTTCCCTGTGCTCCCAGATTGTACATGTAAACAAGCTTTCAGCTTAGTGTGCCACTCCTGGTTAAACAATTTGAAAAAAAAAAATATTTGTTTCCATGTGACCTGTCACTCACTGGTGGTGACCCCAAATCCTCCTACATTGTCAACACCACTGTGGACTATTCTTGATGGATATTCTGGGTGACATATTTATTAATTTATTTAGTTATTTATTCATTTGGTGCAATGATCTGAGGACCTTTTTCAGACATGGCCCGGGCCAGATACTGGCAAACACAGAGGAAACAAATTCCAGAGCACATACAGTGCAAGTAGTCAGAAACATCAACAGAAACAAATATAAATAAATGAACATCGCCAAATCCAGAATACATTGGAAGGAAACTAATTACATAGGAAGGGCAACTGACGAATACACAGGAAACAATACTATGTACAGTGGTATGAACTACAGGAACAGGGGAAGCAGTAAGGGGGGGAAGTAACAGAACATTGGTGGTGCTATAGGTGACAGAAGGCAGGGGCAACAAACGAGAAGACAATAGGAGTAGATACCAAAGGAGAGTCACAGGAGTAGTCCAGAAAATGAGCTCTTAACAGAGCATTGTGGTTTGGCAGAGGGTCAGGTGAGCTTAGGGATGATAGGAGGTCATTCCAAAGTGAGGGGCCTGTGGCAGAGAAAGCTTTTAGGCCCATATTCATGGTAATGTGGGGACATTCAAGTTGGAGGTGGGATGACTGATGCAAATTCCACCTGAAGACTCTAGGTTGGATCAGAGTAGATAGTGGTGACAGGGAGGGATTATGAAGGGCATTACCAACTAAACAGGCCAAGAGGTAGGCATGTCAGACTTGAGGGGGGAGCCAGTTAAGGGACTGATAGAGTGAGCAGTGGTGAGAACCTAGGGGGGCACGGATGTTGAAGTGACATATTCAATCATAGGTAGACTTAAGCCATGCTAGGTTGGCAGCTATGGTAAGGGAGTAGACAGGGCACCGGTAGTCAAGTTGGGTGAGTAGATTGCCACAGGCCACAGCTAGGCAGGCATCAGGAGTGAGGAGATCAAGGATATGATAGCAGAGCCCAGTCTTCTAGTTTATGAACTTTATAAGACAGGCTATGTGTTCGGTGTATGTAAGGGATGGGTCAAGGATCACGCCCAGATATTTGAAGGCAGTAACAGTTTTGAGTGGCGAACTGTCTGGGGAAAGGACAGAGAGAAAGTCCAGAATGAAAAAGGGCAGAGAGTTTTGGTTTGGAGCTGAATAGCATGACCTTAATTTTAGTAGCATTGAATAGGAGCTTGTTGTCTGAGAACCAGCGATGGGCCTTGCGATAGTCATCCCTGAGAGAGTTACATAGAGAGGCAGTGGAAGAGTCATTTAGGAATAGTATCAGATCATCAGCACAGAGAAGTGTGTTGCAAGTGGGACCCTCAGATGGGACAGAGTTTATGAAGAAGGAGAAGAGGAGAGGGCCAAGGACAGAACCCTGGGGCACACCCACCATGACAGGCAGAAGGTGGAAAAGGCATCACCAAGGCAAACCATTTGGGTTCTGGCAGAGAGGTAGTTTGAGACAGAAGCTGTGGAGGCAGTGGAGAAACCAAGAGCAGTGCATTTTTCTTTCAGCAGGCTGTGGTTAACAAGATAAAATGCTTTAGACAGATCAACGAACACTACACCAGTTAGTTTCCCATCGTCCTTCTGCCTCAGAACGTGGTTAGAGAAAAGAGCAAGTGCTGTGGTAGTGCTATGCCCCTTCCTAAAGCCATGCTGCTGAGGGCAAAGGAGATTGTATTTCATGATGTGCTCTGTGATTTGATGGTTCACTGCTTTCTCAAGAAGTTTACCTAGGTGAGGAAGTATGGAAATGGTGCGTTAGTTGTCCATGAGCCTAGGGTCACCTGCTTTATGGATGGGAACAATTTTGGCCTGCTTCCAGGCAGTGGGAACACAGGTCGTAGTGACAGAGAGGTTAAAGATGAAGGAGAGTGGGTAGGTAATGTCACGGGCCACTAGTTTTAAGAAATGGGGGGGATAGTCCATTGCTACCTGCACTCCCTCAAGACGGCAGGCTGAGGAGGAATTATGTGGTACAGAATCTTGTAGAATCATTGCCAAAGAGCTCCCACTGGCACCTGAACTCCACGGGAATGTGTCTGATCTTCTCTGTTGACTTTGCCTTGTTTACATCTGACCAAAACCCATGCATGAGTTGATTAGTTGCCTGCATTAAACAGTCAGGGTCCCCCACATCTCTGAACACTAACATACACCCCTGTCCCTCCTCTGCAGTCCAGAAAATTGGCTGTAACTTATGTTAGAATAAAAATGAGGTTTACAAGCAAGTTCCTGATATCAAACTGCCAAGTACTCTGAAGTAGGATTGTGTTTTGACAAGAAGCTGTGTTCTGATTAATGGATTTCAGGAGATGAACAGAGTTAAGTGTGGTGACTTCTTATTGGTTCGAGTCTGTGTTTTTAATGAAAAATGCAATTAGATACAGTTTTATAAATGGTAATTTTTGTGACTCGCAATTTCTGTTTTTGTGACTTTCAGTGCCAGTTTTTGTCATTTTTGATACAAAAATTATGTAATGTCTTGTGATGTCGTACATTTTTGTTGACACTTGTCGGTGTCTGCAGGGTGGGGTGTGGTGAAATGGTGTTGCCGTTATGCCTGATGATCCAAAGGCACACCCCAATGCCTGTCAGTCTCTGCAGGGTGGTGATGGGGTTGGATTCAGTTCAATACTTCACTGCCATTCCTATTATGCAGCTCTGTAACTCCTACACTACCAATGCCAATGCCAGCAAGCCAACATTCGGCATTGAGAAATGCTTATTGTATTAACTGCTGATTTGACCAAGTTAGTGAGAAACTGCATTTATACCATCATCTTATGTGTTCTGTTTTCATGACATGTTCTTCATTGTTGTGAATTGCCTCATTGAAAGGTCAAACAGCATATTAAATTGGGTCAAGAAAATGGTTGAAAACTGTAAACATATTTTAAATGCTTATAAATAATGACTTTTAAAGGAAAGCACCACAGGCTGCCCACAACTCCCCTGCCACATGCCAAAGCCCTGATTTGCATTTAAGCATACACTGACATTTTTTAAATATCTTAAGATATAGGGCAGGATTTTCAAAACTTTGTAGCAAGCTGCAACAATGGCAGCGTGTGCTGAGTGCCAGTGCATCAGGAACCCTGCATCCGATTTCCCATCCAACAAGGTTCCGGTGCCTAAGTCCTTCAACCTGCAGCAGCAGTGGCCATATGCCCAGCAGATGGTGCACCCACGAAGTGTGCCGCAACAGCTGCGGGGGAGTGGGACAGCAGCTGTGCCCCTTGACAGGGGAATAGTACTGGCTAACACCACCTCCACCACCACTGATCAGCCAGTACCCTACACATTCCAAACTCCATTATCCTGATGATGAAGTGCCCCCCACCCTGATATACTACAATGTAAATAATAATACAACTGTCAGTCCCCGGTGAACTAGTGCTCCCCCATACCCGATATGCCCCTAATGTACAGCAATATAATGCAAATGTCAGAAATGTCATTCCCTGGTCCCCCCCCCTCCAAACCCTGGTATGCCAATAATGCAAATATACTGCAGTCAGTCACCAGTGATCTAGGGTCCCTGCCCCCAGCCCAATATGCCCGAATATGGATCAGCAGATACCATCCCTTCCTGGTGGTCTAGTGGCCCCCCACACCTCCACCTGGCAGGTAGTGCCCACCACCCTGCTCCCTCCCCCATTCCATATCCCAATCTGGTGACCAGAACAGCCCTCCTCACACCACCATGGCCAGCCACCCAATGAACTGTCAGTACGTACTTCATACAGTATGTACAGTATCAAGGGAGTGGTGAGGATTGTTCCATGGGACCCCTAGCAATTGTGACAAGTAACATTGAGGAATCACAACAAAAACATTGAATAATCATAATGAGGAACCTACTTCTGGGTATTGGTGGAGGGGAGAAGGATGGCATATGTACTATAGGGTGTTTGTGGGTGGCAATTATATGGGATAGGTGGGGCAAGAAGCTGTGCAGAGTATGCTGGCCAGAGTGTGGAGGAAGAGTTTTGAAGTAGGTGGGGCAGGGCACTATCCACCAGTCTTTATGCAGTTCCAGTAGTTGAGGGGCAGTTCTGAGGATGGGCTCCTGAGTGCTGGCCAACCTTGTGTGGGTTCAGGGCCAGTAGTGGCAATGGGCTACTGACCGCTAGCAATCTAAGGATAGTAGGGCCATTTTTGTTACTTGAAATTGCACAAAAATAGCAGGTTGAGTCACAAAATTGGGACTGCCCTCAGAAAACTAAGGGGACTGGCAGTATAGCTTAGAGATTAGAGTAACCAGCTGTTAATGAGCTTGGTACATCCAGCAGACCTGGGTTTGATTCCCATAACCTCCACTTGCATACTGTGCAACCCTGAGCAAGTCACTTAACCTCCCCGGTCACCCCGGAAAACAGGCATTGTGCCTCAGGCCTTACCTGTTTACCAAAGAATAAACAAACAAAAAAAGAATGTAGTGAGGGAGACCTTGGTTTAAACTCCTTTCCAAAGAATGGCCTCATTCTTCCAAGAGGGCAGCACACTAAACTACACTACCCCTCTAAAACTGTACTCCAGAGGAAGATCTGGAAAAAGGCCAAAATTCCCATTGTGAGACTTGAACTCTTATCCTTCTGGCCCAGAGGCAAATGTGTTTTCCTAGTGTCACAAAAAGAAATGTTAAAATTATTGTTAAACCTAGATGAAAATAGTTGTCCTGGATAGGACAAATAACAGCAAACATTTTTAAAATTGGCAGCAAGAATATTATAACTCGCAAAATTAGTAGGTAGAGGGGACAAAACCTTTTACAGGTACATAAGGGAAAAAAGAAGGGCAAAGAGAGAGATAGTGAGGCTGAAGAGGAGGACGGGAGCCGCGTGGAGGATGACAACAGTAAAGCTGACATACTGAGCAGATATTTCTGCTCAGTGTTTACTGAGGGAGAGAAGGGTAATGGGCCTGAAGGGAATACAAGGGGCGGAAACAGCACAGAAATGGACACAAGTCCCTTTACACACGAAAGGGTCCTAAAGGAACTGGAAGGAATAAGAGTCGATAAAGAAGTGGGGCCAGATGGGGTGCACCCCAGGGTCCTAAAGGAACTAAGAGAGGTGGTGGCTGAACCTCTGGCAATCCTGTTTAGCCAATCACTGGAAACAGGGAGGTACCAAAAGACTGGAGGACAGCAGATGTAGTCCCCTTATACAAAAGTGGGAACAAAGAGGAAGCGGGGAACTACAGACCAGTCAGCCTGACCTCAGTAGTGGGGAAGATCGTGGTAGTACTACTGAAGGAGAGATTGGTGGAACATCTCTTTGCCGATGGACTATAGGACCCAAGGCAGCATGGTTTCACTGGGGGGAGGTTATGCCAGACCAACCTCATTGAATTTTTAGACTCAGTGATGAGGGAGGTGGATCAGGGGAGGGCAGTGGATGTCACCTATCTGGACTTCAGTAAGGCCTTTGACACTGTGCCACGTAGAAGGCTATTAAGCAAACTGGGGAATGTGGGAGTGGGCAGGACAATAGTGCGGTGGGTGGGCAATTGGCTGGGCAGCAGGACACAGAGGGTGGTGGTAAATGGCTGTCACTCCACAGAGGGAAGAGTGACCAGTGGGGTACCACAGGGATCAGTGCTGGGACCGGTCCTATTCAAGATCTTCATCAGTGACATTGTGCAGGACCTAGAAGGCAGAATTTCCCTGTTTGCTGATGACACAAAGCTCTGTAACAGAGTGGACATGCCAGAGGGTGTCGACAGAATGAGGAGGGACCTGCAGAAGCTTGAAGAATGGTCCAGGGTTTGGCAGTTGAAATTTAATGCAAAGAAGTGCAAGATAATGCATATGGGGCACAAAAATCCTGGCACAACATATCATTTGTGGGGGGCATATAGCATGTACCAAGCAGTGAAAGGGACCTTGGGGTTATTATTCTGATGACCTCAAGGTAGGGAAACAGTGTGACAATGCAGCAGGTAAAGCAAATAGGATTCTGGGATGCAGAGGCAGGGGCATCACCAGCAGGAAAATGGAGGACATAATTCCACTATACAAGACACTAGTTAGGCCCCACCTGGAGTATAGTGTACAGTTCAGGAGACCTTACCTATGTAAGGATATAGACAGGGTAGAGAAGGTTAGAGGAGGGCAACAAAGATGGTACAGGGATTGCATCACAAGTCCTATGAGGACAGGCTGAAGGACTTGAATATGTACTCCCTGGAAAGAGAAGTGAGAGAGGGAATATGATAGAGACATACAAGTACCTTACAGAGAGGAACATGGTGCAGGAATACACTATTTTCCAGAGAAAAAGATGTTCCAGGACTAGAGGGCATGGGATGAAGTTGGAGGGAAGGCAATTCAGAGGAAATGTGAAGAAGAATTTCTTCACAGAAAGGGTGGCAGACAAGTGGCACACCCTGCCAGAGGAAGTGGTGGGGGCTAAAACAATCACAGGATTTAAGAATGCATAGGATAGACATAAGGGAATTCTGGAGGTCAGGGGTGAGGGGCAACAGACCTCTAGAAAAACATAAAGGGAACTTACAAGCTCAAATGGGCAGACTGGGTGGGCCATAGGCCCTTATCTGCCAGCAGTGTCTATGTATCTATGTATCTTTCTGGCCCAGAGGCAAGCGTGTTTTCCTAGTCTCAGAGAAAGAAATGTTAAAATTATTGTTAAAAATAGATGAAAATAATTGCCCTGGATGGGACAGATAACAGCAAACATTTTTGAAATTGGCAGCAAGAATAATAGCTGAACCAATAACCATCATGATTAATCTTTCTTCCAAAATGAATACAATTCCAGAAATATTAAAAAGCCTCAGTAACACCAGGAGCTGGCAGTATAGCACAGAAGGTAGAACACTAAGCTGTGACCCTGGTGACCCAGCAGACCTGGGTTTGAATCCTGCAACTACCACTTACAACACTGTTGACTCTAAGCAACTCATTTACCCTTCTTGGGATCCTGGAATGCACCTGGACATGAGCTTTTGCTCAGTGTGCCTTTCCTTGCAAAAAAAAAAAATTGTAAATAATTTTTTTAGGTAGGTAATTCATCTAGCAAATTATGGGCCTATACCAGGTTTACTCATCCCTTCAAAAACTATTTGAAAAAATGTCTGTTAATCAATTGATGTCTTTTACCTCGAGATCATTATGGCTTTTGGAGTTTTAACAGTAGTTTGCTAGCTTTTGTCAGGCTGATGTTTGACGTTTGCCATTCTTTTAATAAGGGATCTGTGGTAGTGGCTCTATTCATTGACCTGACCAAGGTTCTTGACCTTGTGGATAAAGACACACTAATCTGAAAGCTATTGTGCATTGTAGTGGTAGACTGCACCCTTTTTATGGCCCCAGTGGATGAAGCCTACAGCCATGTTGTGATCAGTTGGAAATAAGACTGACCAGATTCCGACAGCAGCACAGATTTGGAGCTGCAGCACAATCCAGTTAGTCAGTAAAAGCACTTCGCTGATCGTGCATGGCCACAAAGCTCACAGCACAACAGTCAGCCGTGGCCAACATGGTCTCCGGAGCTTGATGCACATGCACAACTTTCACTGAACATCGTGCACGTGCACTGAGCTCACAGCGGAACAGTCCGTCATGCCCAAGATGGCCCCTGCAGCTCAGTGCTCATGTGCAAGCTCCGGTGACCATCTTTTTGGGCATAGGGCACTGTTCTCAGTGAGTGCTATAAAAGTGTAGCTGCAGATGTGTAGGCTCTGGCCAGAGTTTGTTATGTTCACAAACGCATGTGTATGCAGCAAATATTTTGTTATAAAGAACCACATTTCAGAAGTGTGTCACTATTGGGTCCAATGCAGGTCAGGCTGCAGTGGGCTCACCAGTGGCAGCCTAAAGATCAGCCATTTTGATTGTGATGTGGTTTTCTGTTTGCAGGGTGGAAACTTCTCATAGTTGAAAGGAGCACACCACTCCATTCACAGAGTCGCTGGCTCCTTTCATTTGCATAAGCCCACCCAATGTAGACTGTCTCAGGATCTCAATGTTTCTCCTTCCCTGCTTTATCTTTACCTGAACTGCAATCCTTCAGTTTCTCAATTCTTGCTCGACTGCTTCAGAAATCATAATCATGTTGTTTCTAGTCCTGGTGTTACAGGCAAAAAAAAAATCAACAGCGGTGTTGCATTCTTAACACCTTCCCCACTAAAATGCTCCATTATTATGTGAGGCAGATTATGTGCTGACTAGCAGAAGCCTCAGACAGCTGGCAATGCATACCATTTTAAGTGCTTAATAAAGAATCAGCAAACTACCCTTCCCACAAATCATGTAACTCAAGGGCTTTAACTGTTCTTCCACAATGTAGAAACAGAAGGATTTGTCATAGAGCTTGTCTGTAAAGATTGTTCTCATGCACACATTGGCTGGATTCAGTCTCCGCATGTGTGGAGAAGTAAGGTGTCAGTACCTTACTTGTAGCATTTATCCTGCTTCCATTTTCTGTGTGCTGCGCTCTGCTCAACTTAGCCAAAAGCAAGTATGCAGTGCAAGTTCATTGCAGCTCAGAGGGAGTGTGGCTCTGGGTCACTGCTCCATGGTTGGTGGGAGTGTCACTCTGAGTCACCACTCTATTGTCAGAGGGTGCAGAACTTCATATCAGGAGAGGTACTGGGACATGTGGAGAGAAATTCAGTGGTTTTGCAGCTCAGCACTGACTGAAATCTCCCTATCTGTGCCAGGGAGTGAAGACAGCAACTGAAATTATCTTTGAAGAATGTGGTGGAGTGGCTGGGGGAGGCTGGTGTGAATAAACTGTCCTGGCTTTGTGAAGCACAGAAATGTTAGGAGAAGGGGCTGCTGTGTGCACAGGATGCTGAGGAGTTAAAGCATGAATTGGAAGGGAGGTGGATGAGGAGTGGTTGCCTCTACTACTCTTGACTTGTAATGTTAACTTAGTTTTCAGTAGTTGTAAACTACTGCTTCCATTTCCCCACTAGTGTACTGGTTGTCATCAGTGAGCTCTGGGTGTATTCTGTGGTATGGACCGGGAAAAGGAACTATTGTATGAGATTTGAGTTTCTCTGGGTGAGACTTGGAGGGATAACTTTGATATACTGCTTCATCATCTGTTTAGAAAGAGTTGTCAGAGATGGTATACTGCACTGTCAGTAACATTTCAACAGTGCAGTCCCCTACAGTGACAACAGTGCCACATCACTGTAGGGAACCCACTGGTACCTGGCACTGTCTGTCAGGGGTCCTGCAACCTCCCCAAATCAGCTGTGACACAGAGTTGACAATCCTAAGTGGGGGGGGTGTGGGGGGCACAGACCCCGATGTAGGGGTTTTGGGGGCAAAGCCCCCCTGAAGAAAACACTTGTTTTAATATGAAATTGGCAGCCGACTGCAAACCAGTGGTAGATCCATCAGCGACATTTCGGCTCTGGAGACTGTTTCCTTCAATTGAATTTGTTTGCTAAGTGCTGAACCTTTTGCCATCTGGACTGTAAAATCATGGAAAGGTCTATCTAATACCATATTTGTGTTATTTTGTTTTTCATTTATTGCTTAGTTCGTTGGAGCATAGGTGATTGTGTAATTTAGTATGAATTTTGTGTGTAGAGTGCCTGAATAGCTGTGATAAGTGAAGTAGGAAAACTGCTCGTAATAGTTTGTATAGATGAGTAAATTGATGGAATGCTTTTAGATTAAGTGGTGTGAGTCTGTGGGGAGTGGTTTGGGGGATTTTATGTCATTAGCTAGATATTTTTAAGTTTACATGCACGTGTGTGCAGTAAACGTTTTGTTTCAAAGAATGGCATTTCAGAGGTATATCACTGTGAGGTCCATTGCAACTCAGGCTGCAGTGGGATTGACAGTGACAGCCCAATGATTAGCCAGGCTGATCCATGATGTGGTTTTCTGTTTGTCGGGTGGAAACCTCTTGCAGTTGAAAGGAGTCAACTGCTCCATTCACAGAGTGGCCGGCTCTTCTCATTTGCATTAACAAGCCCAAAATAGACTGACTCAGGGCTGCAATATTTCTCCTTCCCTGCTTTATGTTTACCTGAAACATGATCACACTGTTTCTCACTCCTTGCATGAGTGCTTCAGAAATCATAATCATACTGTTTTCAGTCCTGGGGCCCGATTCCAAAAGGGGGATGCAGGGCATGACGCAAGCCCTGCATCCGACACAAAGGGGGTTACAGATGCACCAAAGCCCCTTGGAAACAGAATGGTCTGAGTCTCAAAGGGGTTGCGCATTTGTAACATTTTCCACACTATACGGCTGCTGCACCAAAGGGTTGGTGCAAGTGCCATTATCCTGGATGCAAAGTTAGACCAGAGAGAAGGTGATCTAATTCCCTGTGTCCCATGTTCTGGACTCGTGGCAGACATTTATGGCACACTGCATTGAAAACTGCACTTGCCGTAAGGTCAGACGCAAGTCTCAACTTCCATCACTCACTCTGCTGCAAGATCCTGCGATGCCACAGAACTTTGTAAAATTGGGCCCTTGGTGTTACCCGTAGAAAAAAGAAATCAACAACAGTGCTGCATTCTTGACACCTAGCCTACTAAAATGCTCCATTATTTTGTGAGGCAGATTGCGGGCTGTGTAGTGGAAGCCTCAAATAGCTGGCTTACCATTTTAAGTGCCAAAGAAAGAATCAGCAAATTCAAGCCCCCTTTCACAAAGAACTGTGTAACTGTAAGAGCTTTAACTGTGCATCCACAATGTAGAGCTCTTGGTAAATGTCATTTTTAGACACACAGCTTGCATGGACTCAAACCTTAGCAGAAATGGAGTCCTTCACTACAGGTTGCACCCAAGCCATTGGTGGTGCAGTTGGTCACAGTGGTAGAAGAAGCTAGCAACCAAGGACATTGCTCCACTGAATGATGAGGGCCTGCCAAAGAGCAAGCTTGACAGGATGCTTGCCGTTCCCTGAATGAAGCCATGCATGCAACTTAAAGATACATTGCCCTCAAGACATCCAAAATCAGAACAACATTTTCAAGCATGTTAAAAAAAATCACTAACTTTCAAGCTAAAAGGCAGTTTTAAACACAATTTCTACAGTGCCCTTAATAGAAGAAGCCTAGAACTAAGCACGACAGACCAACTGCATAAATGGCATATGCCATGGTCTCTGTGAAAATAAACAACTTAATTTTAGCTTCAGGGTTTGCCCTCTATAGACCTCACTCATGGCTCTGCCACTTGTGAGGTCATTAGAGGTCAAAATATGAAGCAAAAAATAAATCTTTATTTACACAGAGACCATGGCATATCTCCTATTTAATTTTCACAGAGACCATGCCATATCCCCTATCTGCTGCAACGTAAGTAAATCAGGAATATATAATAAGTAGTGCTGTTAAGTCCTGAACCAGTATTCACCCCTGACTCACTCAGTCCTCTCACTGCAACAACATGAAGCATTCCAGCACACCAGGGAACATGTCCCTGAGCGCTGAGATAGTGAGAGAAGTCACTCAGATGAGACTCAGCTTGGATTCATTTTTATGACTGCATGGGTGAAGCCCTGCAGACATTTTGGGACCACATCACTGCAGGAGAGAGATGGGACTTTGAGCAGAATTCATCCACATCTCCTGCAGTGATGTGGCTGCTGTTCACACCGTTGCAGTCGTTGGTGGTGTGTGGTGTCTACTCCTTCCCTGTCCTCCGCGGATGGAGCTCCCCTCTGTGGCTCCCCCCTCAGCAGACTACTTTAATGTGGTACTTCTGCATTTAGGTATGTGCATGCATGCAGAGTTATTTGAATAATCATTCACCGTGCCCAAGATGGGCAACATGCCTTAGTCCACATGCGAGAAGCAGTCCGCATGCGCGGAGCATGGTGGCCATGTTGGACACGGTGCAATTCTGTGCCATGTGCTCTGGCTCCATTAATATTGCTGACATCATGGGGCCCAATTCCAGTGTCAGTATCCCCCCCCCAGCAGTGTTGGACACTCAGGAGCCCACCTCCAGTGCTCCAAAATAGTTTAAATATAAATTTTCTATAATCTGACACCAGGATGCCCACCCCTGGCGTTGGATATCTCCCACCACCAAGCCCATCATTTTTCTGTTAGGCACTGATATCATGGGCCCAGTACCCATGTTGGCAATCACAAGTACTCCTCCTCCCCCCCATTTTGTGGGACACAGGGGATCCCACCCCCCGTGTCCCGAAATCATTTTAATAAAAGTCCTGGGGGAAAAAAAGTCCCTCAATGTATTTTTTTTTTTTTTTACCTGAAAAAAAGGAAAACCAACCCTCGCCATTGCTGCCATCCCCATCCCGGCCTTTCCACTGAGCACCCATCACCCCAGTCCCCCTTACCCTATACTTACCTCCGGAGGTCCTATCGTATCATCTTTTGTGGATCGAGACATGTCTGCACTCTTCAAAGCCAAACCATGAACTGAGGAATAAAGGTAAGTGCTGTATAATGTATTTCAAAGGAGTTTTGAACTTCTGCTCATAACTTTCCCATTTTTTTGAATTTTCCACCAAATTTTCAACGTGGCCTTTTTGGGACCCCACTTCATGAACACTGCAACTGTCACTTCGTTAACTGGGCCCAGAAGGTGATTTTGCTTAAGCTGCATGAAATCACATTTTAGGACTGAATACACACAAAAGAAATGGGGGGGGGCAGTGCTGTAGTTAACAGCATCTCATTCTGATCTTCTTTTGGCTACACACACACACACTGCCATAGTTATGGGCATCTTCTCCCGATACCTTTAAAGACACCAGCTTGCATTTGTTTTTGATTTTTTACTGTGTGGTGTTCAGGGGAAGAGAAAGTCTCCACAAAGGGCCAGGGAGGAAGAACAGAGAATTTGCAGACCTAGACTGATATGGACACACAAAAGAAAGGGGGGGGCAGTGCCATTGTTAATGGCATCTCCTTCTGACCTACTTTCAGACTCCACAACAAACACACTGTCATAATGAGGGACATCTCCTCCCGATATCCATTCTGACCCCAGTGCACATGTTTTTTTTTTTTTTAACTGTATGATATTCAGGGGAAGATAAGGTCTCCACAAAGGGCTGGGGAGAGACAGCAGAGAATTTGTTATCTCTGAACAGGTATGGATACACACAAATGAAAGGGGGGCCAGTGTGCAGCACTGGAACAAATTATGAAGACACATTATGTGAAGGGCCAGACATTGGCCCAGCGGATAGCATGTTGTGTTCCTGTGCCTGTGACTCACGTTTGGGGATGACCTCAAGCAGCCAGGTGCACAGCATGAGGACTGAGGACTGAAACTGTTGCATACCACTGCTCCAAGCCTGGGAAGGTATTGCACAGTGTTCTGTCTCACAGACAACACCTTGTGATGGGCTGGGGGAGCTTCCCACAAAAGGGGTTGCTGTGCATGTCATGGCCTACATTTGAAATTAATTACTCATGACATGAAACGTGACCACCACTTGTAATTTTCTAAAAATCTCTTGCCTTGAGCTTACCTGTTCAACGTACATGCTAGAAGCATGCTCTGGATATTTTTAGGACAATGTTATCACATATTTGTAATGGCAAATACCACAACACTGTACCGATATATTTAATTTTTGCATAGTATTCATGGCACGAGGCTGGGAACTTTTAAAATCTTTAAACACCTATATCTTGCTCCAGAAATGAAAATACGTAAGACAAACATTACTACTCACTGACTCCATTGCAAACTCTCACTTACTACAATACTACTCTGCCTTCATCATTCTCTAAAACACAACCAGACCTATCTGACACAACATGCGAGCAAACATTTGGCATTGATCAATACTTGTTTTGTTTTGTTTATAAACTACTGATTTTATTTTTAATGAAAAGCAGCAAGTCAATAAAGGAATGAATTTGTTTACATTATCCACAGAAACATAGTTTTACTGCTGTATAGGTCCTTGTAACAAAAGATCAAGAAGATATGGAATGTATGTCAGGTCTTATACAAACCATTCTAAAACCACTGGTTATAGAAAAGGACAGCTACAGTCAGGACACTACTCACTTTCTACATAAACTTTCTGGTTTTAAGGACTTGCCACCTAATACCATATTAGCCACGATGGATGTTGTCTCCCTCTATACTAATATTTCACACACGAATGGCAATTCAGCCAGTCTCAAATACTTACATGAGAAAGGGCAGCATCAACACATCGACCCAGAAGTGGTGGGGAAGCATTGAATTTATTCTGACACACAACAACTTCGGTTTCAATGGTAAACATTATGTTCAAACTATGAGAACAGCAATGGGTACCAGTATGGTTTCACAATAAGCCAACCTTTTCATGGCCAATTTGGAGGAAGATTTTTGAAGGCACTGCATACAATAACCACTTGCTTATTTCCATTTTATTGACAACATTTTTATTATTTTGACAGAGGGCACTGACACACTCAAAAAGTTCCATAAGGAACTTAACAACCTCCAGCCATCCATAAAACTTTCCCTGAAAAATTCTGATGCCAATGTTAATTTTCTGGACACCACAGTCACTATTAGGGATGGAACCTTGCAGACATGCATTTACAGGAAACCCACAGACAGACAGAGATACTTACATAGGAATAGTAATCATCCAAAGTACACTAAAAAATCTGTAATGTACTGTCAAGTGCTACGATATCACCGTATCTGTTCAAGAGAGTAAGACAGAGATAGTCATTTGACCACGTTGAAAAAGACTATTATTGGATAGGAGCATTTTTCCAGGGAATTTGACAGAGTGTTAGAATGTGTGATGCAGATATCAAGGGAACTGCTTCAGTATAGAAAGAGGACTGCCACCATCAGAATACCCTTAGTAGTCACATATCATCCTGACCTGGAGCTTCTGCACAAAATTGTTAAGGACCTACAACCAATATTCAGTGAGGATGAGACTCTGCAGTGTATTTTTCAAGAACTACCATTACTGTCTTTTAAGCAACACCTAATTTAACCAACCTGATTGTAAGGGGTAAACTTGCACCAGAACAAAATAACAGAACACTAGATGACACAAGACCCTGCAATTCAGCTAGATGTAAGATTTGTGAACACATTTCTACTTCCAATTGTATCAATTCTCCACAAAACAGACAATTCAGAATACAGGAGAACTACACATGTGCATATTATAAATGTTTATTTTATTCAGTGCAAGAGATATCCACACACATTGGGTATGTGGGAAAGACAGGATAACCTCTACGCACCTGAATGAACTCATACAGACATGCTATTAAAATGAAGATGACGGAAAAACCAGTGGGACAACACTTCTCTCAGTATGATCATTCCATCTCAGATATGTCGGTACTGGTTTTGAAAGGACATTTCAAAAATATACAGAAGAGGCGGGCTTTCATGGTCAAGCTCATTTTACTTCTCAATATGGTGGGAGATGGGATGAACATTGATTTGGGTTTTATGTCAGATTACACTGCTTAAACTTTCACTTGCTTCAAGAACAATGCATGGACATACAGTGGGGTAGAGGGGGTTGTGTGGGGGGAAGAGGGGGAATGTGGGGGTTATGGGGTAAGGCATATATATATGGACACATGCTGATACATGGACATATTAGTATGACAGTATCTCACTTACTAGGGAGCCTTGTTTGGGTTTGATTTGTATTTGTACACAAACACTTGCCATTGGGTACAAAGTTGCAGAGGAATCATGGTTGGGCAGCATAGGTTTTATTATTCATGAAGAATACTGACTAGTTGAGCATAGGGCTAGGACATGCATCTATTAACAGGGCTAACACTGTTTGAAAGTGTGAACAGCTAGTGGACATTTATTGTTTACACTAGGGCAGCCAGACTAATTGCCATACATAAAGGTAGTTTCTTATTTTAAAGACTTTTTATCATCACTGTGTATGCTATGATGTCTTATCCTACTCTAACTTGGTTTATAAACACAGCTATTTTCAAATGTATGCATTAACACAGGCAACATCCTAACAGAATTTAGTGGGTTCTGTGTTTTCTGTCAGATAAAGAGTTATTCATTCTGCAACTTTGACCTTGTAATGTTTTCCTTTGAATATTACTACCTGTTTTCCATAATGAACCTCTAGTATGTTTCATAAGTTCCTCTTAGAAGGGAGTTTTCTGTTCTGTGACATTTGGCCTTGGAATGCTTCTCTCTGATAATCAGCCTGAGTTCTCTGTATGGTCTTAAGTTGACTTTTGAATGTAATTTTTAGGCCAATTGGGTCCTTTACAACCTTTTTGTCTGTTTTTATGTATCATCTGGACTTTAATAGGGTGTATTCTTCCAAAACAACTGTCATTAGCTTCTGAAGAAGGATTATGGGTAATCTGGAAGCTTAAGCATGTTTTCTTTTGTAACATATATGCTGGTACAATAAAATGTATCAACTCATCTTTTTTTCTTGATCAACATTATCCCAGATTTCACTGAGTGTCACGTAAGGCTTTATGTTGAGTCCACTCTTATACTCTATTTTTGTAAACAACCAGAATGTATATGGAGATGTCATAATTATATTCCCAAGGGAAAACCAAAAGCTGGTTTAGAGACTAAACAGTGCGGATATATGGCACTGTAACACTGGTTCACAGAACATAAATTATAGAAATTTTAAATGTGAAATAAACAAAAATAATGATATTTGGAGGTAGGCAAAAACTGGTGTTTCTAGGTTCAATATTAGAAAGTACTGGACTGTCTAATTTCTTGAACTGGTACAGGATTTTAAATGCTTAGGAATGACTTCAGTTCAGTTGTTGAATTTTTAGCTCATATAGACTTGGTAACAAAACAGTTAGTATGATGCAAGGATTTTTATACAAAAATTAAACTCCGTTAACAGAACAAGTTAAAAAAATTAGAGCAAATCTAATTATTTTGCGTGCCTTAGACTATAACTCAATATTAGTTTTTTAACCTACCCGAAAATACATTTTTGAAATATGTGACTGCCTTTAATAATGTATGCTGATTTGCTACTGTAATTTCCAAAAGAATATATCTTTGTTCATAGTATATGACCATGGAAACTCTTTCACCATTTCAGAAAATAGACTATGCTACTACTGTAATACTACAAAAAAAATTTGTTACAAACATACCACATATTTTAAGGAAATAATATTGATGATAAATAGAACTACTGTTGCTTTTTCATGTCATATAATTCCTATACTAATAGGTGTCATCAAAAATATTCAATACAAAAGCAGCTGAGTGATCTTTCACATATTAAGCTTCAAGGATTTCAAATCACTTGCCCCAGGAGTTAGAACCAGATTGGAACAGTAGCTCCTTAAAGCATAATCTGAAGAACTACTTGTTCTGTAAATTAGAATGTGAATACTACTAATATTTTTTCTTTAGAATTGTATATATACACTGTATGCCTTGATTGACTGACTTGTATATAAGGTTTTATGTATTTATGTATGAACCAGCAGCCCTCCCTTTTCTGTACACCCCTTCCCCTCTTAGGGCAAACAAAGGGCCCTTACCTAATATACCTCTCTCCTCTCCTCTCCTCTCTGCAGATTTGTCTTTTCAGGGATGGAGGTGCCCCCCCACCACACCGCCAGGAGGATGGTCACAAGGGCCAGGCAGCTGAAGTCCTCCCTCCAGCTAACCACAGGTACCCATTTCAGATGGTGGAACACCAATGCCACGCTGCTTCAGCTGCCAAGCTGCTGCACTGAACTGCAGAGGATGCCCACCACCCCCGCCACCAACCTTGGTGAACTCCACCTTATATAGCAGTGGTCTCATGAGTGCCTGAGCCTACCAACTCTCTTTCTCATTTGCAACTTATCAGTTGCCACCACTTGAGGCTGCCCTCACAGGGCTGCCTGATTTGCTGTCTACTACCTACTGCAAGGTGCATTCCAGCCTAGATCTTGGGCTAACTGAGGTGGCATGCTACTTATGCTGCACATCCCAGATTACAGCCAGTTTGCAGCTCTAAGAGCTAGAGACAGTGGTTCCCCTGGCTCACCATGGTATGCACACCAGGATTGAATTTCAATTTTGACTACTACAAGCAGTGTGAGAAACGAACCACACCCACTCAAGTGTCCTAGCCCAAAGCCCTTAGGGCAATGCCACCACCACTCCAAAGGTACTTTCTACTGGAGGACAGGAACAACTGGGAAGTTGTCAACTCACACTCCACTACCTCCATCATGGGGCAGAAGGCTCGGAGCTCAAAGCTTCAACCTGAAGCAGCTTGGCCACAACACTAGAAACTACAGGGCCTGTGAAACTACCCAAGCCTTGCCCCACACAGAGTCCACGGTTTGGTTCTCTTGTACATTGCGGCACTAGCATGGGTAGATACAACAATGTTCGGCAGCTTTGATCTGAACTTGCACAGGGGAACACCGGGCCACCACCTCCCACACCGGGACAATATGCCCTGCAATTACTACCCCGGATGCCCTGATATTGATACACGGCCTAATGTGTAGGGGAGCCTGTTACCACATCCTAGTCAGAGTGACCAAAAAGCATACAACACTGCCTCCTCAATTCAGGCAGGGGGTCCTCTGCCTCATTGTGCTTGCCCTGTTACTGAGCTCGGGAGATATCCAACCCAATCCAGGGATTAACTTTGCTAACTCAACTCTGGGGACCCCCAGGGACCCCACATGGCATCTTGCCAGAGGACTAAGAGTTGCTCATATGAATGTCTGTAGTTTGTGACCTAGGATGCATGAGGTCCAGTCCTGGCTGGAGATGTATAGGCCAGATGTGCTTGCCATCTCTGAATCCTGGCTGAAGCCTCACATCCTCCCTCATGAAGTGGAGCTGGTCAATTACCACACCTTCCGACAGGACAAAGATGGTAAAAAAGGAGGGGGTGTTCTAATTTATTTGAGTTCCTTGCTGGAGACCTCTCCATCCCTTATTGACCTGCCAAGCTCCTCAGGGCTCGAATCCCTCTTCATCAAAATCATACTGGGCCATGCAAAACACCTAACCATAGGCTGCATTTATAATCCCCCCACTGGTGGTAGTACTGCCCTTCAGAACTTAGCATGATCCCTCGCAGGGTCTTCACCCATGGAGCTTCTGGTGTTAGGGGATTACAACCTGAGGTGGGATTCTGCCACCAAGCAAGCCCACAGGGTCTTGCTCCTTGAAGCTAACCTGACACAGGTCATAACAGAGTTCACCAGGCAAAATCTAAAGACTGGGAACCACTCCACCCTCGACTGGATCCTAGTCTCTAACCCTGCCAACATCCAAGTGGCTGGCGTGATGTCCAATGCCCTAAGTGACCACTCCCCCACTTTCTACATCTGGAAAAACAGGCCGCCCAGGATTCACCCTAGGCTCTTAGTAGCCAAGGACTTCTCTGGCTTCTCCAGTGAGGCCTTTCAGAGCTCACTGAGAAACACCGACTGGGCACCACTAAGTCTACTAGGCTGTATTAATGAAGCTGCTCAGTACTTCCAGCATACTTTCTCTGCGGTGGCCAATCTCCATGCCCTGGTAAGGAAAAGACACACAAAAGGTCAATGCCATAGATGGATATCGCGCGAGCTGAAATCCCTACTGATAAGCAGAGACAAGGCCTGGAAAAAGGCCAGGTGCTCCACTAGTCTAGCAGACCTAGCTGACTACAGATCCCTGTGGAACAAGTGCAAGAAAGCCTCAAAATCTGCTAAAAGGGCCTATATCAAAGCCATTCAGTGGGATACCTTGTCTGACCCTAAGTCCTTCTGGACCAGTATCAACTCCTTGTTGAAAGGCACAAACAAACCACAGCAGAGCAATACAACCTGCAATGGGTTAATCTTAACTGGCAGAAGAGAGGCCGCCACGGCCTTCAACAGCTTCTTCATGGACCTGGGCACTTTCAGAAGTGACCGCCCACACAGTCACTAGGGTTCCCCAGTCACTGAAACACAGGACCCTCTGACCCTCCACTTCCACTTAAGGACCATGCGCGTCAAAGAAGTGCTACCCCTCCTGCAATCCTTAAAACCCATGGGATCACTGGGACCTGATGGACTCGACCCTCGACTGCTCAAGGCTGCTACCTCTGTCATAGCCTTACCTATCACCATACTAATAAACAGATCCCTGCAGGAGGGAGCAATCCCCAAAAAGTGGAAACAGGCCCACGTGGTCTCAATCCATAAGGGTGGATACAGAGACCCAATTAGCCACTACAGACCCATCTCCATCCTTTGCCACCTGGCAAAGATCCAGGATCGGCTTGTTTATGGCCAATTGAGGGACTGCCTGGAAGACAATCAGCTTCTGGCACCCTCATAGCATGGTTTCCAACAAAAGCACCAGACTGATACTGCCCTCATCAGGTTCACCTCCAACGTCCTAGATGCCTTAGATAAGGGCACCCCCATGGGGGCAGTCTTTATAGACCTAACCAAGGCTTTTGACCTGGTAGACCACCCACTCTTACTAACCAAGTTGAGCACACTTGGACTGGACCAACACTCTCTGAACCGGTTCCGTAACTACCTGACTGACCGCTCCCAGCAGGTCAAGGGAAGAGGTGCAACTTCTGACTCGCTAACTTTAAATGAGGGGGTGCCTCAAGGCTCCATCCGTGGCCAGCTCCTGTTTTCCCTGTTCATCAACTACATCCACCACCACTGTGGAAGTAGCTCCATGGTGCAGTATGCTGATGATAAAGTACTCCATAGAACCGTGCCTGGACGATCTAGGACCCCTGCTCCAATCTGACTTCACCCAGGCTGAAGCGTGGCTGGTCAAGAATCATCTGGTCCTTAACCCAAACAAGACCAAAGCGCTTCTATTTGGTCCTAAATCCCTGGGTCCCTCCCAGGCACATCTTCTACAGTTGGTCACCACATCAGGCTCTACAATTGAAGTGGTCCAATCCATAGGCGGATTTAGAGGGGGGGGCTAAGGGTGCTATAGATCCCCCATCATGAAGCTCTTTAGTAACACACTGCTGCATTCTTAATCATGAAAGCTGCCTGAGCCACACAGGTCTCATCTGTCCTCCAGCAGAGCTGGCCTTAGCTAGGTGCAAACTGTTCCCCTGCACCTTGGGGGCCCATGCTTTTTTCTTGAGGAAAAAAATTAAGAACATTTAAAAATGCCTAAATGTTGTTAGAGATGAAAATGTTTACCAACAAATGAAAGTGGAAGGCAACTGGTTCTGTTACTGTTACAAAAGGTGGGGGAAGCTTTGCTAGCTTTGCTGCAGTGGAAAAGATTAGGTTAAGTAAGTGCTAATGGTGTTAATGACCATACTTTACACCTCCCATATTGACTACTTTCACAAACAAAGGGCTATATTGACAAGAGAAGTTGTTTGTAACCTGGACCTGTAGCTGAAACAATGAGTGATATGACAAAATATGTTTCAAAAGTATGTGAGCACTCAAAATGGCTCAAAAACCTGACCAGCACAGAGCAAAAGTGGATTTCCTGATAGGGACCCTGAAAACCTGATCACCAGGTAAAAAAACTGCCAGGTGGCAACCTTACTGGTGTCCCATGATAATCCTCTCTATTCCCTCTCACTCACACCTCCAGAAAAGTTAAGTTATGAACTTGTTTGCAAATCAGAGTATTAGAGGTGTGAGTGTCCAGTGATGATGTTCCTGTCCTTACAGAAATGAATACGGTAGTGGTACCGTACTTACTTAAGTTCTTGCTACAGGCTCAGTCAGATTCATTTCCAGTGGTGAAGTCAAATAATTCAATGCAGTCAATGGCACTAATTAAAAGATGCTGGTTAAACTAGTAGACCTGGTACTGCTTTACTAATTCAGGATGGGAGCGTTAGTGAGGTGTAAATGTTGGATGTGGGGGGCCCACAGGGAATGGAGTGGTGGAGCCTGGCAGGGGGCTACACAGGGGCCCAGAATGGTTAAGGCCGGCCCTGTCCTCTAGTGTCCTGATAGTGCAGTAAACAACCACCTCCACCCACTTTACATAGTTGATCCCCCCCGAAAAGCTGGTCTCCAGCATGAATTTCTTACTAACGTTCATCCTGCACCATGTGGTCCAGTCCCAGCACTGTGGCAGTAGTTGGTCTTGCCTTTCTGAGCCTGAGCATTCATTGTCTACTTTTGCAGGCTTGGTGCAGCTCCTTTGTTCATGCGCAGTGGTGGGGGGTGTTGTGTGTGGGGGTACAGCTGCAGCAAAGCGGAGTGGACCTTAACAATACAGATCTCAACCAGGTTGACTGGAGCTCACTGCTCCTGATTTGCTGTTGCATCCAGTAGTGGATGTAGCTGGCAAGGGGCACCTTCTTTAAATGTCTGGGCTGCCGAAACAAGAGTGAGCTGTAATTCATTAACTCAGAAGATTAATGTTGGAGCAAGAAAGGAGCAAGTGTACTACTGAGGAGGAGACAGAGGGAGAGAGTGGAGCCCACAAGTGAAGAGCAAAGCCCGAGGTTTCAAGCGGCAGCAATCCAGTAACGCGGGGTCGGTGTGGCCTTGGTAAATCAGCAAAGGAGTTGAAGTGAGGTTCAGGTCATCTTCTGGTAGCTGAAGCAAGCTGTTTCTGAGAGCTCTGCTCATTAGGAGTCATGGGGTCAGTGTTTGCTGTCTAGAGAGAGAGAGAGTTTGGCGGCCAGGTGACCGGAGACAGTACTCAACTAGGGGCACATAGACTTCAGCCTGCTGAAAGTTGATCAAGTCTTCATTTAATCAGGTACTTCTTGCTTTAAAAACAAAAGACTTTCACAGACACAAACTATGGTGGGTGGGGGCAGCTGCTGGGATGGGACAGGACATTAGTGTTCCATCAAACTGGGTGTGTAATAAATGTAGTACTAGTGTTATTAATTTCTAGTATGGGGAGCTTAAATTCATGACATTAAAATTGTTTAAGGTCACTGCTAGTTTTGTCCTATATGGCAATTGATTCTGGTGCAGATTTGCAGGAGAGGGAGTTGGAGAGTAGTGCCCTCCTGTACCATGCTAGGAATGGTACAAAACTAATGCTGGGGCAGGTCTGGTCTCAGCGACAGCATGAACCGGGAGAGGCAGAAACTGGTACATGAGACCTTTAAACTGAGGTAAAAACTTCAGCATGTACTGTATGTCTAATCTGTGTGATCTTTTTAGTCATGGTTGTACAGTGTGAATGAGCACACAGGGAATTATTAGACACGGGGACTTAAAAGGTGTTCTGCTGGATGTTATGACATGTGCAGTAGTTTCTGCATGATTGGAGAGCAAAATTGGCAACAGAAGTCATAAGACCTTGTTTGGCTCGTTGACACAGGCAGTTACAAAACTGGAAAAAAGTGATATAATCAAATATTTAGTTTATGTAGTTCTATGTGTTGAATTGTGTGTGTGTAAGTTGTGATTTACCCAAAAAAATGCTGTAGCTAATAAAAAAAAATGCATTTTTATATTTGTTTAAAAACTGTTTTTCTGTCTGCTTACTGACTTCTTGGGCCTATCATAAAAATTGGATGCCTCATACCATGGGGTTATCCCAGTAAAGGACATTTTAAAACAATAAAACATATTTTATTTATTTAAAAATGTATTTTCTTCTGAATAAATTGTTCTATAGAATAAAATACGTTTTACAAAAATAGCAAGCAGACTTGAAATTATATTTTCAGAAACTAGATAACAAAGTGACTTTGTTCCCATATTTTTATAGTTACTGTATTTATTTTTTTACTGAGGTAAAGATGGGGGATAGGTTAATCTGTACTGCAGGACAAACTGGGTTGGGTTGGCTTTATGGAAATGTCATAATGTGCTTGAGTGAGTGATATTTGTGAATTTGTTTACTTGGATTGTCATTTAATTTGTCTGCAATTTGTCTTTTATCACCAAGTCTCTTTTAACTTTTCTCATTTTTATGTGTTTCGAATGTGCTGCTGCCCATCGGCAGTTTTTTAGTATTTTGTGTTTTTTTGGGGGTGGAGGGTATTTTGGGCAACATACTGTTACGTGGACTGTGGGGACTTGGGGATGGTGCTAGGGTGCAACTAACAAAGCACGGGAGGGAGGGAGGGAGGAAATGAGTAGAAATTGCATTAGACACACCCTCCAAAATGCACCAGAATGCACCAAAATGTTAAAAAATTTCTGGGGGCCTAGGTGGCCCACCAGACCCCAGGCCTATTATTTTTATTTTTTCTCTGACTTGAGCTCCCCCATCTATATGACTCCTGGATCCACCCCTTGGTCCAATCCTTCAGATATCTGAGTCTTACACTAGACCAGGGACTCATGCTAAAGCCTCATGTAGATCTGGTAACAAAAAACATCCACAAAAAACTCGGGCTGCTCTACCATCTTAGCAACAAATATGATACCCGAGATAAGACTGGCAATAGCTCAGAGTGTCCTTCTACCTACTCTTACCTATGCTGCCCCAACCCTACTCGGCATTGCAAAACTCAACTATGGCAGACTACAGACATTGTATCACAAAGTTGCACGATTCATCACAAAAGCCCATCCGAGGACCCACCACTGTGAAGCCCTTTCCGACTCAAATGGCCCACCCTGAACCTTAGGCTTCAGTACCCCTGTTAAGCTGGACATATAAGCTCCTCTCTGTCAATCCTCCCAGAGGGCTAATTGGGCTACTCACCCCTAAGTGGCCCAGCAGGCCCCTCCACACTTCGGGCAAAACACTGCTTGAACTGCCTAGGTCCAGATCTACAGTTGGCAGTAAATCTTTTGCCCACATAGCCTCTTCGCTGTGGAACAAGCTCCCCTGTCAGCTCCAAGAAGACCCCTCTCTAGCGATTTTTCAGACGGGACTACGTGCTCACCTTCAGAATCTCAGCTCTTGTATCTATCCTGAAAGCTAGTTAAATCACGTCCCCTGTAGTATGGCCACAGAAAGTCTAATTGCCCTAATTAGCATCTAGCTGCTACTCTTGATCTTGTGTACTTGCCCTGTAAATAGTTGCTCTCTTCTATGAAAACTGGCCATTGCCAATGTAACCCTTTAACCTTTTGTCCTATACTGTATTGCTTGTATATTTAATTGTAATACATGCCCTAAATCAAACGGCTGCCACTGTTGTCATGTTGCATGTCACTGCCCTCTCTAATGATTATTGTACAATGCCATTATATTCCTGTACACAATGTCCTACTCTGTATTCTTTGATTGCACTTGCACAACTCTATGTAACTAACTCTGGATCACCCCTTCAGGGCCCTACAGGCTTACCCAGTTAACAAAATGTAATAAATAAATAAATGCTCCTTTATTGTACTTTCCTATCCCAGGCAAGGCTGAAAATGGGTCTTGGGATCCAGTCCATAGCCTACTAAAGCAAAATATGGAAAATACTGGATGGACAAACATGCACAACCAGCCTATTTTGCCACACAGTGGTTCTGACTGCATAGGACCTCGAGAGTGAAGCTTGAGAGTTGTGATGTAATCACAGCCCTGAAGTGGCAGCTCAGGCTGATTGGACATGTGGTTACCCATCCAGCATTTTCTATACTGTATAGTTGTTTTCTTTTTGTTTGAATCAATCAGAGAGACAGTGTTTCAGGGAATGGGAAGTGGGGATACTCTGAAATGGATGGAACACTGTCACCTTTCAAAATGTTACAAAAATTTAACTTAAATAGTTATAGTGGAGCTGTCTCTGCCAGTTTGTCTTCCATTTGTTGTTTTTGGTTGAGTTTGTGCCTGGCCATCATCCCCAAACCCTCTACATGGCTCAGCAGGTCACTTTCTTTTTAAAACTAATGTGCACCTCTGCTAGTTCTCAGTCCACATGGCCTGGGGATTTCTAATTGGCAGAAATGTTGTACCACAGTAGGGTACAATGACATTCCATGACATTTGTTTGAACTGTAAAGCAACAAAGCCAACAGCAAAGCAGCCAAAATGTTAGGATTGTATTAGGAATGTATTTGATAGCAGGAGACAAGAGCCTTATTACCGCTCTGCAGATCAATGGTAAGGCTACAACTGGAGTATTGTGTGCAGTTCTGGAGCCTTCACTTGAGGAAACACAGGGACAGGCTCCAGAAGGTGCAATGTAGTGATGAAAATGATTCATGGTCTGCAGGACAGGTCCTATGAGATCAGCTTAGGGCACTGTGCATGTACTCACTGGAGGTCAGAAGGGAGTGGGGTGACAAGATAGAGACCTTCAGGTTCCTGAAAGAAATAAGCAAGGTAAACTTTGAGGAACTATTTAGCAGAAATAGCAAATCTAGAACATGGGGACAAGAGTGGAAGTTGGTGTGAGGGAAATTCAGGAGGGATATGAGAAAAGGATTTTTTACGGAGAGAATGGTTGAGCCATGGAACAGCCTGCAGGCTAATATGGTGGACACGAAGATCATTAATGTCTTTAAACATAGTTGGAAAAAGTTAAGAGCATAGTAGTCACCCAGGAAGTAGCAGCAAGACAGAGAACATGGTGGTGGGTAACATGGACATAAACCCAATATAGACAGTAGCCCAATTTTCAAAGGGCTTAGAGGGATGCAAGGGAATTGTGTCAAAGGAGTTTGACGCAAGTTGTGATTTGCATCACAACTTGCATCAAAATGTGATTTTATAATGTGGGCTGTGTCTGTTAGGAAGTGGTCAAACTGGCTTGTGCCAATGGGGTGAAGTGGGACAGGGGCCTGTAGGAGCACACCAGGGACAGGATATGTCATGGTGGGGGCATGGATGGGGGTGGCAACCTACCCCCAGCATGTAGCATGATGGTACCAGCTTGGAATGGCATACCACCCAATGGGCACCCCTGTGCCAGAAAGTATGGCACTATAGCCATCATTTCCCCCCATTCCCTTTGGATTCCTGAGTCATTGGTGGTATAGTGGACCCCACCAACTGAAAAGTACCACTGTTCCTTGATAATGACTGGTAAAAAAGGTCTAGTCACAGTCCTTGTCCCCCGTGCTCCCACCATGCCTACCACAGAACTGCTAAGTCATTATCTGGTAGTTTAGTGACCCCCACCACCAGACCCACCCTGACAAACAGTGGTCAACCACCCTGCCCCCATCCCTGACCCGCTTCTGTGGCTGGCATCTCTCCTCCACTACCACGGCCAGCCGCAAAATGCATTCCACAGACCGCGTAAGTTAACAGTACAATTACATGGTCTGTGCAATCACAGTCTGTGGCTGGCAGTGGTTGTGTGTGGAGGGCTGTGCCAGCTGCAGCTGCGTGTCAGGGAAGGGCATAGTGGGGTGGTTGGACACTTGGAAGGGTGGTGATGGTGGGGGGGCCACTAGACCACCAGGTTTTGGCACTTGGATTTGCCTTGGCACTGGCAAGACATGGGGGGTGGACCGGGACTGGGGTGGGTTTCTGAGACTTGGTGGGATGCTGAAGGTACAATGCCAGATTGGGGGGGGCACTCTGCCTGTAACAGGGACTGGGGGGGTTGCCAGGTGCCTGCCATGGCAGGGTATCATCCTGCACTGGAACATGGCCACCCAACCTGTCCTGGGGCACAGCGCTATGACAACACCCTCCCAGTGCCACAGTCGTGCATCAGCTGCCCAGTTTGTGCCCAGATGCTACAGTTGCTGCCCTTGGGCCATCTGAGTGGGTCCCAGTGACCTAATTCCTGGCTGCATCGTGGACTTGTGACAATGCCGCCCTTTGTGCCACTCCTTCTGGTTCAGGGCCACACTGTGGTTATTTCAGGTAATTTGCCACAAGTGGCAAAGTTTCTGGAATAACACATTTTGCAGTTGTCACACCTGTGCCAAACACAGTCCCCAGTTGTGTCATACTTTTCGGCTTGCACAGGCACATTCTGGAATTGGGCCATAGGTCTCAGTGGTAAGATAGAGTATTATGGACAGACTAGATGGACCAATGGTCTTTTTTCTGCAGTCAACATCTGTTTCTATGTTTCTATATAGGAAATTATAGGGCAAACTGGATGGACAAATGGTCCTTTTCTGCTGACATTGTGTCGTTGTTTCTAACTGTGGTACAATATTGCAGCAAGGATGGAAATCCGTGTTGTACAAGAGTCAGCCATACACTATAAATAAATAATAAAATTAATGGACCACACTTGCACAACGTGAAAAATCATTCTGTATTCTTTTTTCTTTCAGTGCACAGTACGTTAAGTATCCACTTGGACACTTACATTATAGACTACAACACCACATTCCCTAAGAGCTACTTGCGTCATCCTCCTTTTTATGGGGTCTGTAAATTCCAAGATTATTAGGTCCCCAAGGATGGATTTACTATTTACACTGTCCATGGGGGTTAGTGGTATCAGGAACAATGTCAGACAGAGCCAATTACTTAGGTTACCACTGATTATTCAAACCCTAAGAGCAGACAGAGCATTAAATAGCTATACAATTCAGTACTGGTTTTATTGTGCAAAGCCTGCATGCAATGTGTCCATTATACACTTCTCTCCACTCGTATTTGTTTCAGCCAAGCTAATATATTTTTATGCCAGCACGTATTTCAATATGTGACATGGTAAGATGAGGGATGCCCCTTGTAATGTTGGATGTTTGAGAAATTTGTACTACATTGGAGCACTTCTATTTTTATGAACAAAAGCCAAAATAACTTAATATTCTGGCAAGAACATTATCTGGCATCTTTCACCAGTGATATCCATTCTGTTTTTGTATTCCACACTGTTGTATTTTCTTGCCGGCTGTTCTTAACTCTCTTGGTTTAAACTGCATGGAAATGTTTTTGGGAATCCCCCCACTATATGTTTAATCAAAAGGAATGATGAGACTGTCTCCTACTCTAGAAGCAGACAAAAGAGAAACTGACTGCAGAAAAAGGCACATGGGTCTATCCAGTCTGCCCACCACTACCTATAGCATGATGTGAATGCACTAGTGGTCACACATGCCTTCTCCCCTCATGTCATCCCTTGCTGATATCCTTACAGCCCCACATGTATGTCCCACTCTCATTTGATTCCCTACACTGATTTGGCACACAGAAAACTACCCCCTCCCACAGCCTGTTTTTTATTTGATTCTGTTTCTCCCCTCTCCGATCACTGTAATTCTGGAGGCTGCCCCGGTCCCATCCCCCCGATGTCGACTGGGCCTCGCTGACTGTCTTCCCCCAAGGCTTGCCCCTTCCGGTGGGGGGTCCCCAGGCCCCCCGCAAAGACTGGATCTAGTTCTGGTTGGCCCCCTAGCTGGTTGGGGAGTGGGACCTGTGAGTCACTCCTTCATTCAGCCATTGATGTTTTTCCTCATTTTCTCACCCCAGAGGAAGGGCATGCAATGACGCCACTGTCAGTGTCATGCACACTCCCTTTTGCAGCATCCCGAGCATTTTCCCCACCTCTACCTACCATGTGCAGCACCAGTGAGCCAGTCCCAAGCCTCTGCTAGGGACCAGGCAAGCACCAATCACTGATCCCCCCCCCCCCGGAGGAGGAGAGCTGTCCCTGGGATGCTTGATCCTCCTCCTCTTCCCCAGCTGACCCCTAGTGACCCACTCACACTGTAAACACAGGTCATCAGTGTGGTAGGAGGTAAGGCAGGATGCCTCAGCCTTTACACTAACAGGCCGGCAAATTGCCACAATCTTTTTTGACTTATCCACCACCATCTCTGTAAAGATATACTTCTTGATGTCTTTTCCTGAATCTCCCTTCCACCAGCTTTTTTGAATTCCCCCTTGTGCCCGTGGTTCTGCTCAGTGTGAACAGTTCCTTGGTATTCACCCTGTTTATCTAATGAAGAAACTTACAAATGTCAGCCATGTACAGTCTGACCCTTCTAGCCACTACTCTCTGTTGTATGTATGGTGTGTTCCTCAAGCTTCTCCATGTAGGGTTTCTCCAGCTGCCCTAGATCATTTTTATTACCCTCTTCAGCACCACCACAACTCTATACTTGTCTTTTTTTTAATTGTGGACTCCAGAACTGAATACAGGACTCTAATTACAGCTGCATTGTGAATCTGTAGAAACATAGGAATATAGACATTGTTGGCAGAATTATGCGGCCTATTGAGTCTGCCCAGCCCTATCTAACATTGATTTGATGAGGGGCCTAGTGGCTCCATCATGCCTCCATTTCTCCCTCCCCTTTTGCCACTGTTTTCAGCAGCCCTCTATGTCAGTCCCACCCATGCTTGAATTTGTCCAGCGATTTTGCATGGACTGCATCCCATAGTAGCCAATTCCATCCCCTCTACCCTTTCCATGAAGAAATATTTTCTGATGCCCATCTTAAATTCCCCCGCACCAACTTTATTGAGTTCTCTCTGATGCTGGTGTTCTCACTCAGTGTAAATAACTCCACATTGCCTACTTTGTTAATCCGGTGTAGGTATTTGTATGTTTCTGTCATGTCCCCCCTGACCTGTCATCTTGCCATTAGCATGTTCATGTTGGGATTTTGATGACTGCTCCATGTAAGTATTATTTTGCTGATCCTGGCTAATTCTGTTTTCCTTCCTTTGTACTGCTTCCATCCTATCCCTATCTTTCTTCAAGTGTAGGCTACAGAAGTGTGCACAGTACTCCAGGTGAAGACAGATCAGGTCCTCTACAGTGGCAGAATCACTTTGTTCCTCTGGCTGTTGGTTCCTCTTCCTATACCTCCCAGTATCTATTTGCCCATCTTACTGCCCTGCTGCACTGTGCTATTGTCTTGAAATCATTCAATATTATTACCCTAGGGCCCCTTTACTTTGTCATACATTCCACAGCAACTCCATCTGCCCATGTTGTGTTTAGTCCTTAGATTTGTTGACCCTAATTGTATTATCTTTCACTTCTTGGCACTGAATTTCAACTGCAAAACCCTTGGCCACTTCTCCTGCCTTTCCAGATCCTCTTTCATACTTCTTATCTCTTCTTCATGGTCCAGTCTTCCATTAATCTTTATATTGTCAATGAAGAGGAATATCTTCCCTTGGATCCACCCTCCAAAATCATAAATAAATATCTTAAAAAGGACCAGTCCCATTAACGAACTCTGTACAGACAGTTGGTGAGACCCCATCTGGAGTACTGTGTACAGTTCTGGAGACCCCATCTCCGCAAAGACATAGACAGAGTGGAGGCTGTCCAGAGGAGGGCAACCAAAATGGTGCAGGGTCTGCACCAGAAGACATACGAAGAAAGACTAAAGGAGCTTAATATGTATACTCTTGAGGAAAGAAGGGAGAGAGGGGACATGATAGAAACTTTCAAGTACCTCAAGGGAATTAACAAAGTCCAAGAGGGTAGCATCTTCCAGAAAAAGAGATGCAAGAACAAGGGGCACAATTTGAAGATAGAGGGGGACGCTCAGGGGTAATGTGAGGAAGTATTTTTCACTGAGAGGGTTGTGGATGCATGGAACAGCCTCCCTAGGAGGTAGTGGAGTCAAGAACAGTGGTGGACTTCAAGAATGCATGGGACAGGCATAAGGCAGTCAAGGGGCGGGTAAGAGGAAGTAAGCTGTTGGTTAACTAGGATCTGCAGCTTATCTGTTAGGTAGGAAAATGGGCAGACTAGGTGGGCCAAGCGGTCCTTATCTGCCGTCAAATTCTATGTTTCTATGTTTCTATGTTTCTGTGGCATCTCACTGGTGACCCCCTCAGCCTTTAAGTATTCTCTATCAAGGACTACCCTCTGGTTCCTGTTACTTTTTTACCCATCTCATGATTTTATTCAAAAACCCAGGTCCCCCAGCTTCTTATCCAGCCATCCTTGTGGAACAATGTTGAAGACTATACTGAAATCAAGGTATAATAAATTACAGTATGTGCACTACCTGCCCCTTGTCCAACACCTTGACCACCCAGTTAAAGAAGATGATCAGCTTTATCTGACACAACCTCCCCCATGCTGTCAGACAACCTGAAGCCTCTTTGCTTCCAGAAAATCTACCAGCCTCTCCTTTACTAGGGTTTCTAGCATCTACTGTATTACAGTCATTAAACAGTTACATCTGTTGTCCCCAGTATCATCCCCACTTCTGCTCTTGTGCAGGAGAACTACATTTGCTGTCCTCCAATTTTTAGGTACCACTCCTGTCTCCCCTAGTGAGCTCATTCAGTAAAGCTAGGACCTGCCATATCTTCTTCAAGACCCAAGGATGTTGCCTATCTGGGCCCACTGACTTGACCACCTTCAGTGCATTAAGTCCCTTCTGCACCATTTTCACTGAAACTGGAGCCCTGCTGACACCCCCACCCTCTTCCTCCCATGCCAAGTCCACTTCATCTGGTAATGGCCCTTTATTTTCCTTTGTAAATACAGAAAGGAAAACCTGATTCAGTATGCCCACCTTTCCTATATCCTCATCTTCCCATAATCCCCCCTTCTTCATCTGATAACTTCCACTTTAGTTTTTCATTTGTTGCATACAGTATGAAGCAAAAGAACATTTTATCTCCCTTTTTCATCCCCTCCAGTATTTTCAGCTCCGCATCAGAATTTGCCTCCACAACAGCCTTGTTGGCCTCCTTCATCTTGTGTCTTTGATTTTCCACCCTATCTCCCTCCCTCTGGTTTTTTTTTTAGTTTCTGAGGGCTAAGGCTCTGAGCTGCAAACCTGGAGTCTTGGGTTTGAATCCCACAGCCTAACCACTTGCATACTGTGTGACCCTGAGCAAGTCACTTAACTTTCTATTGCTTCCAGGTCGCACCTGGAAAGAAGCTTTGTCTTAATGTGCCTTTCCTGGTTAAACAATCTCCCCTTTCCCTTTCTTCTGCCTCACAACCTCTTTACCTCTCATGTGAACCACAGCAGCTTCCTGTACCTCTTTTTTCCTACAACCCTGATTCAGTGATAAGTGACCTTCAATAAACAATATCATCCTATATCAATTTCCATTTCTGTTTTACCCCTCGACGGCCTTCACCCCTTCCGGCTTCTCATGCAACAGCTCCCACATCGTGCGATAGTCAACTTCCCAAAGTCTTAGACTTTTGTCTGTGAGTTCATATTTTCAGCATACAATATGACAGTAAGCTACTGGGACTGATTGACACTATTTCTTAACGGATCCTGTACTGTTATCTCCCCTAAACTATCTCGGTGTGTAAGGACTAAGTCAAGGATGGTCCCTTCCCTTATAGGTTCCTCAAACCTTTGGGTCCATAATGTCTCCTGAAACACCTCTACCAGCAACAGATTCACTTGTTGCTACTGGGATCTTTCAGTTCAAATCTGGCATGTTGAAGCCCTCTCCATTAGCATAGACTCCTTGCTTTGCTGCCACTCTAATTTCATCCCCTAGTTCCCTGCCTGTTGCTTCTTTCTGTGATGATGGTCTATATGCAATTCCTATCCTGATGTTCCTCCCCACATTTGTAACTATCTAAATTCACAAACTACATATGCCCTTTCCTTCCCCACTATCCCTGACTTCCAAGGCTTTTATACACTCATATATATTTTACTACACCCCCCCCCCCCACTTTCTCCACTTACTATCCTTCCTAAACAATGTAAACCCTGGGATGGTTAGATCCCAGTCATGGTACTGCATGGCCTATGTCTCTCTGATTGCCACCAGGTCCAAGAATACTTCTGCCACCACTGTCTGCAGATTACCAGTTTTGTTCTCTAGCTGCTTGCATTAGTGCTCATGGCCCTTCATGTCTCTTGGGTTTCCTCCTACTCCTAACCCCCAGTCCCCCATCCTTCCCACTGTCCTCATATTTGGTCCCATTCATACTGCCTCTGCCTTCCTCTCTCCTGGATGCCCCACAGCTCCTACACCATAACTTGTTCTGTTACATTTTTGCCTTCACTCTGCTCTCTTTATTTCCCTCCTTTCTACTAGCACTGGGGGGAGGTCATCCAGGCATCTGTCTTTTGAGTTGTTGTACCTATCAGTAACTGATCTGCCTCTCCAACTCTGCTAGTTTAAAGCTGTTGTAATGTGCTCTATAAACTTGCACTCTAGCCTCCTGGTGCCCTCCTTGAATGGATGTAGGCTATCCTGTTTGTATTGGCTGTTATCCCTGTAAGAGTGCCCCAGTCCCCCACATATTGTACTCAAAGCCCTCTTCTCTGCACCACTCCTCTCCATCAGTCAGACATTGAAGTGAGTGATCAGGAGATGCCTCCTGTCTCCTCTTGTCTAAATTGGCAGGACGTCAGATAAAGATACTAAGGTCACTGTCAGCCTGTGCCACCCTCCTAGCTATCTAAAGCTATCTTTCAACTTTCCTGAAGGCCTGCTAGCCAGGTCATTATTCCCTAGGTGGACAGTTACATCAAGTTCTTTGATCCTTCCATGCCTCTGACAGTTCTCTCTATCCTGTGTGCATCCCTCCATACCAATGATCCCTAAAGGCACTTAACTATCCAACTTCCCTGGTCTCCCACATCCACTACCTCCTTCATTCTCTTAATTATGGAGTCCCCTATTACTAATATTCTTCTAGTTCTCTTCTTCCCTTTAGACTCCAAACTCATTGGACTGCTTGATGGGACAGACCAGGTATTCTTTTTGAAATTAAGTCAACTTTGTTGAATTTTAAGATACAACCAACAACAGTAATTAATACTGGGCATTGAACATATCGAACTGGTACCCCCCAAACATCCCCCTCTTCACCCACCCCACGGAGTGAGTAATTCAGCCCAGTAAAAGAAACAAGTATGCCGCAAGACCACAAGATGAACATGTAGATGTACTGGGGAGTCAGGGAGAAGCCAAGAGGTAACTTTAGTTTAGATAAAGGGCATACAGCTTGCCACACTTCTTATTGAAGAGAGGCATTCTGTGATGAGTACTGGCAATCAGGCACTCAGTCCAGAGAAAGAAAGAGAGTTTGTGCAGCCATTCACAGTATGAGATGGATGATTGGTCCAACCAGTGTTTAAGAAACATTTTTTTTGACAGCCAGGGAAATAAGAGTCATATGGTATCTCCTTTCCTTAACCATGATCTGAGTGTAATCTCCAATGGCACATACTGCTGGGGTAAAAAAAAAAAACCTCTAACCCCAATAGGGGGTCAACACATTCTTTGATTGTCTCCCATAAAAGTAAGACCTTTTCACAGGACCACAGAACATGCAAAAGTATACCATCTGCTTTGCCGCATCTAGTACATGTGGGAAAAGGAAGGTGGGCCATCTTAGCTAGTTTGACAGGAGTATAGTACATGTTGTTTAAAATGTGATATAGGGTGAGGTGTAACCAGTCTTGGGTTAGGTATTCATACAGATCTTTCGAAATACGTTCCCAATTGAGTTTAGAGTCAGGTATCAGGGCCTCTCAGACCTTGGAGCCGGCCTGTGGGGAGGGGTGTAGAGTGGTGAGTAAGAGTGAATATACTTGAGAAGACCCATGGGGTCTAACTGCTAGATCCTGGATCTGAGTTAACAGGTTGCCGAGGCAAGAGGGCTTCAGGTTGGGGTCCAACTGCTGCAATACCAAATGTTGTAACTGATAGATTTTGAAGATATTAGCTGGCCCAACTGTAATTTCACTAGTATCTCTGGGAAGGAGAGAAGCAAATTCTGAGAATAGAAATCTGAAACCCTGGCATCGTGGAGCTGAGGGATCCAACCAGGGGGGAGTATGCTATCCCCAATCTTGATATTTAGATAAGATGAGATAGGTTGGGAAGAACCTTTAGAAGGAGGAATTTTTAAGTATGCACAAATTTGTGAGAAGACTTTGAGAGAAGTATTGACTGGGGAAGAACGCAAGGGGCCTGGAAGGGATTTCGAGGGAGAAAAAAGAATTGTGGAGGGAGAAAGATTATGAGCCTGAAGTAAGTAGGATTCTAAATGCAACCAGATAGGGATATAGTCACAGTCAGCCAGATCTGGAGACATAGAAAGCCATTTGCCTCATTTATGAAGGTGGCTGGCTCAGTAATAAAGTAAGAAGTTTGGCAATCTAAGACCACACAACTCTTTGGAAAGCCCTAATTTGAGGTACAAGTGCCTGGGAAACTTATCTAACCAGGTAAACTTGTGATTAATGAGTGGATGCATTTGAAAAAGGAGAGCGGAAGCCAGCCATTGAGCATGTTTAAAGGGTAAAATATTTTGGGGAGAATATTAATTTTAATAATGTTAATTCTGCCCCATAGGGAGATAGGAAGAGCTTTCAATCCTAGCAAATCTTGTTGAATAACAGCAACTAGGTCTTCAAGATTCAGTTTTTTTCATGAGAGAAGGGTCAGTAGCCAAAGAAATTCCCAAGTATTTAATAGATCTGGGGACCCATCTCATGCCAAAACCAGTGAAGTCAGATCTGTGAACAAAATTATTAAGGGGAAAGATTTGGGTTTTGCTACGGTTCAGGTTATAGTTGGAATAGAGACTGAACTGTTCAATCACTTTTAAGGTTTCAGTGAGTGATGTGACAGGATGAGAAAAATGGAGGAGAATATCATCAACATACACTGAAAGAGACAATGCTGAATCAGCGGGTGGGATTCTGTGTATATTAGGAGAAGCTTTAAGCTGCCTAATAAGGGGTTCAAGGTATAAATTAAAAAGGAAAGGAGAGAGAGGGCAGCCCTGATAAGTACCCGTGTGAAGGGGAAAAGGAGAAGGAAAAAACTCTCTTGCAGTATATTTTAGCAGATGGAGAGGAATAAATTACTTGAAGCCACTGTAGGAACATGGGGGGGGTGATCCCATTGTATTCAGGGTTGACTAGAGGAAGGTCCAATTGACAATCAAAAGCCTTTTGGCATCAAGAGATATTAGGGCCATGGGGAGAGGGGACGTTTAGCGATTTGAAAAATGTGGCCTAATTTATGTAAGTGATCTGCAGAGGACTTACCTGGAATAAATCCAACCTGTTCTGGACTAAGTAAGCAAGATCAGACTTTCCCAATTCTCATAGTGAGGATTTTGGTAAGAATTTTAATATCACAGTTTAGCAGAGAGATGGGGCGGGAACTGGCTGGTTGAGAAGGGGGTTTGTCCGGCTTAAGGAGAAGTGTAATGGTAGCCTCTAAGGGCAAGGAATCCAAAGAGTCTGCTGAGAACACAAACTGGTAAAGACGAAGTAAGAGAGGGGACACTTCCTTGATGAAAAGCTTGTAGAAATTCGAGGGGAAGCTATCTGGGCCAGGCGCATTGTCTAGCGCTAGACTGTTAATGGCTGATTCCACTTCTGACAGGCAGGTAGGGGAGTATAAGAGGGCCTGATATTGCATCAAGAGTCATGGAAAGGAAATAGCATCTAGGTATGCTATCCTCTCTTCGGTACTCAGGGGGGAGGAGCACTGGCCATAAAGCGTGCGATAGAAATTCTCAAAGACCGAGACAATATCCCTAGAAAGTGTTTTAAGGGAGCCATCTGAGGCTAAAATGGAAGTGATAATTCTCGAGCTTTCAAGTTTCCTAAGGCGAAGTGCAAGCAACCATCTTGTCTTTTCGCCCTGCTCAATATATTTGGATTGAGTCTTTAAGATGGTATACTCTTCCTTTTCCTGAAGGATGTCAGAATATTTGTCTCAAAGGGACAAAAGGGTTGCTAGAGAGTCTGGGGAAGAGGAGGGAGACAGAAACTGTTCAAGAGATTGTATTTGAGTCAGTAAAGAGAGGGTCTCAGACTCTTGGAGTTTCTTCCGTTTAGAAGCGAGGTGAATAAATTCATCCCACAAGAAGCATTTCAAGGCACACCATTCATGATCTCCTCTTGGAACATAGTTCTGGTTGGACTCAGTCTAGGAATGAATAAGGAATTTTATTCAGGAGATCACCAACTCATTTTTAAGAAGTTGGGTATTCAGTTTCCACATAGTGTCACATTGCGATTCCATAGAGGGAGTGAGCAGAATCCAGGCCACCTCATGATCAGAGAACACAAAGGGCTTGAGGCTAGCATTACACAGCCCTGGTAGGACAGACAGGCTAGTAAGGATATAGTCTAACCTAGATGAAGTGTGATGGACCAAGGACTAGAAGGAGTAAGTGCAGCTGGTCAGATTAAGAACCTACCAGGAGTCACAGAGCCTTAATGAATCTATAAAATCTCCCAGGGCCCATTGATCTGACACAAGAGGTTTGATGGGTTGACAAGACCAATCAAGGTCCTGAGTAGGTGGGATATTCCGTTGGGATATTACAGTCACCACCTATAATTAAGGGAGGATGAGAGGAAAGGGGCTAACCTATCTGCCAGTTCCATGAAGAAAACAGGGTCACCCCCAAGCAGGCTGTAAATGCTACCCAAAGTTACTTCTCGGTGATCTAAAAGGCCCCTGACAAACACGTACCTACCCAGAGGGTCAGAGATGATTGGTCTGCCTGAAAGAAGACATTATGATTTATTAGAATGGCTACACCTCCGCTCGAACTTGAGTCATCGGAGGCGAACACCTGACCAATACCTTACCTGCATAACCAGTTAGCTTCTGAAGGGAGAAGGTATGTTTCTTGAAGGAAAGTAATGTGTGCTTGGAGTAAGGAGAGGTGCTTAAGTAGCTGGTACCTTTTGGTTCATTCCCTGACTCCACGAACATTCCAAGTCCAAATTTTTACCACATTACTAGCCATTTTAATAGTAGGCCATAAAGACAGAGCAGTAAACAACTGTAACAAAGCATACTCCTCCCTCCCTCCAGCCCACCCACCCCACCCTCCTCTATGTCCCCTAACACCCTAAAAGAGTTAAATGAAGTACAGTCTGTAGTTGACCCACCCCCACCACCTCCCATCCCCCAACCCAATAACTATGCACAATGGTCCCTCAGGCAGATCTGGTCCTCAGTATTTGAGTATGCCAATGGAGCCTGAAGGACCAAACCCCTAGAGCCCTGAAAACATCTTGTCCCACACCTGGGAGCCTGAAAGAAGAAATAACTGGGAAAGGGTTGGAAGGAACAGGAAAATATAGCAAAACAAAGGGGTGATTGAGGGGAAGTTCCTCCACCAGCAATGAGGGATATGTTCCCAGATCATAGATTAAGGGGACAATGGTTGTAGACCAGAGAAGATTCAGGGTAATCCCCCCTATTAACCAGTATGTGAGGTGTACCAGCCCACAGGGTTTACCCAAACTGAAGCCCTCACCCCACTCATCCAATGATAGTTACTAAAACAGCAAAACAAATGTTCAGCCAAAAGGCCATGGAACGAAGGTAGGCCTACCTGACTTGGGGTGGCCTTTGGTCCAGTTAATTACGTGAGTCCACCAGTGTCTGTTATGGCCAGATGTTCCCACTGCTCATGGTCTGAGGAAGAAGATAGAGAAAATGAGGGGAGGTAACTAAACCCCCAGCAAGGAACAAAGCAGTAGCGTAGAGAAGGGGAGAGAGCAGTATCCATTAAGAGAGAGACAGTCGAGAAGGAGACAGTAGGCAGGAGCAAGTTGATCGCGTTTATAGGGGTGGACACACGAACCAGGTCTAAATGGCCAAAACAGTGTAAGGAGAAAAGGAACTTTGTTTAGATTAGGCACCGGTGGAGCCAGGAATAAAAACATAACAATGCTTAAAAAAACCTGTCCCATTGGTGCAGTCACAGCAATAATAAAGGCAAAATAAACAAAATAGGTCTGAGGCCCCCCGAATTATCCTGGAGATGGTGCAGTCCCAGAAGTCCCAGTAGATATCTAAAAGGAGCAGGACCAAGTCCATTTAAAACTCTCCCCATCCCAGAAAGCAATATTTGGCACAGAAGGTTCCAAGGCCTTAATAATGACCAGTAGAAAAGTTGAGTTAGGTCAAATAATGCAGCACTTCATTCTGGAATTGTCTGCACCATGTCAGGTCAGCACCAGAGAGCTCACAGGGGAGATGATGGATGACCACAACTGGGGAATAGAGGCCAGAGAAAAACAACCACAACCAGATGCTACAGGTCACACCATATGAATGGATCCTCAGACAATCAAACCGACAGGTAAAAAAAAAAAAAATGTCCATCATAAAATACACAGTCCAGATGGCATAGCTAAATCCCTGCATAGGGGCCAAACAGCTCATGGATCCTTAAAGAGGTCAGGCAGTTGAGTGGCCTTAGAGGCTTGAGCTGGGGTATCAAAAGAAAGCCAGACACCAGCAATTAAAGACTGTAGTCGGGCTAGGTACACCATACAAAACTTAATACTGGCCACAATTAATTTACTAACAATCAGGTGGAATGCAGCCCTTTTTTGCCTGGTCTCCAATGGTAGATCTTGAGTGATTTGCAGGTGCTTCCCCTCCCATAAAATTGTTTGAAGGTCTCTGGATTTGGTCAGGATGTGTTGCTTCTCTAGGTAGTTGAGAAACTTGACAATTATGGGCCTGGGAGGTGCAGATTCTGGTGGCTGAGGATGTAGGGATCTGTGGGCCCTCTCAATTTGGTAAGTAGGGTGGTGAAGAGAGGGGTCCACAACTTTGCTTAGCAGCTTTTGTGCAAAAGTGATCGTGGACGCTCCTTCTTCTGACTCCAGCAGCCCAAAGATGAGAATATTATTCCTGTGGCTGCGGCCTTCTAAGTCTTCAGTCTTGAGCTGTAACTGAATTTGTTGTCTGAGCTTATGAATTTCTGGGTTGGTTTTGTCACACCAGGCCTCCAAGGAAGCAGTGTGGGCTTCTGAGTCTCCGATCCTGCTGCCCAGGTCTCCCATGTCCAACTGGAGAGACTTCAGTTCTGCCAAAATGTATGCCAAGGTTTCTTTAAAAGGCAGCAGTTCCTGAAGGAAATGGTCTTCAATCAGGGGAATTGCAAAAGATGAAGACCAAGATTGTTTAGTGGGCAGGGAACTCTGCATTTTACATTTCTTTGGCAGCTTTTCACAGGTAGTCGGAGGAGTGTGCCGAGGAGGGGCCTGCCTCATATCTGTTTTCATCGTGGTGACATTCTGCCTATAATGATGTTCCAAAAGATATGTAGTGACAGCAGACAGGTAGCAATTTAGATAGATGGCTTTATCATTGTAGCAATGAGATCTAGCAATTAGATGAAGTAAATAGATGAGCTGGGTGGTAGGAGTTGCTGGTAAGGGTTACTATGGTGCTGAAGGCATCATGTGATCTCCAGACCAGGTATTCTGAAATGTAACAGGTTCTGGACTTCATCTTGAAAGTACTGGACCTAGCAGGTCACAGAAGTCCCTTAGTTGCATCTGGAAATGAGCCTTGGCTCAGTGTGTCTCTCCAGATAACCAATTTTAAATAAATAAATAAATAAGGAACTAAACTGGTTCACTGTCACCATCCCAAGGGATCCATTCCTACCCAAGGGAACCCTTCTCCCCACTCTTCCCTGCCAACTACAGTCCACCCCCAGTCTGGACATTAGATGTCTTTTGAGGAAGAGGAGTAGTGGCTTTCTGCACCAGCCTTCACTTGGACCCACTTCAGAGAAGTCTACCTTTACTGTGACAAAATTTGCAGCAAGTGCAGCATTCCCGCTACACACCAGGAAGTACTGCCATTCCCAAAAGGCCACCCCTTATTGGAACATCCCAGCTACAGCATCAGCTAGGAGCAGGGACATCCCAGCCTCCCTGCAGGGGGCATTCCTCAGGTAACTAGTAAGGAAGCCCACTCATGAGGGAGCATTGTTAGACCTTGTACTCATTAACAGGAACTGCATTGAAGATGTTGATGTTGGTGACAACCTGGGGTCTAGTGATCACCATATGGCATGATTCAATATAACTACTAAGCAAGAATTAAACCACACTAAGGTGAGGGTCCTGGACTTCAGGAGGGCTGATTTTACAAAGACAGAGGAATGCATCAGGGATTCTCTGGCAGGGTAGGAGGACATGGGTGGAGTGGAGGAACAATGAGCAACACAAGAAAGGGCCATAGGGAAGGCAACAAACCTCTGTGTCAGGCAAGCAAGCAAAAACAAGAGGAAAAACAGACTTCTATGGTTGTCAAAAGAGGTGACCTGGAAGGTAAGGGCAAAAACATTAGCATTCAGGAAGTATAAGAAGACACACAGGGAGGAGGATAGTGAGATGCATCATTAGATGAAGAGGGAGGCAGGGAAAGAATTCAGGAGTGCAAAGGCACAAATGGAGGAGAAAGGACAGTAAAGAAAGGGGATAAGATATTTTTCAGACATGTAAGCCAAAGGAGAAAAACCAGAGGAGGGACTGTAAGACTAAAGGGGGAAGGAGAGGAGTGTGTGGAGGGGGACCCAGAGAAAAGGCAGGCATCCTGAACAAACATTTTTGTTCAGTGTTCATGGAGGAAGGGGAAGGTGAGGGACCACAGTTAAGTGACAGGAGCATTGAAAGAAGGCAGGTGAACACTAGTCCATTTACACAGGAGAGAGTCCTAAAGGAACTCACAAATCAGAAAGTGGACAAGGCAATGAGGCCAGATGGGATACATCCAAGGATACTGAAGCAGCTCAGAGAGGTGCTGGCTGCATCTCTGACAGACCTGTTCAACACCTCACTGGAGATGGGAGAAGTCCCAGAGGAGTGAAGGAGAGCAGATGTAGTCCCACTTCACAAAAATGGTAGCATGGAGGAAGCTGGAAATTACAGGCCAGTCAGCTTGACCTTGGTGGTGGGGAAATTAATGGAATCAGTGCTGAAGGAAAGGATTACAGAATATCTTGAAACCAGCAATTTACAGGTTCTGAGGCAGCATGGATTCACTAGGGGAGGTAATGTCAAACAAATCTGATAGATTGCTTTGACTGGTTGACCAGGGAAGTAGAACAGGGTGGAGCAGTGGATGTAGCCTACCTAGATTTCAAAAAGGCCTTCTACACTATCCCATGTACAGTAGAAGACTAGTAAACAAGCTGGACAGCCTAGGAGTGGGGCCAAAAGTGATAAATTGGGTGAGGAATTGGGTGGGAGATAGGTGTCAAAGAGTGGTGGTGAACAGAATTCATTCCAAAGAAGTGAGGGTGACCAGTGGGGTGTCACAAGGATCAGTACTGGGACCAGTCCTCTTTAACGTATTCACTAGTGACAGTGTAGAGGGACTAGAAGGGAAGGTGCGCTTTTTGCAGATGGCACTAAAATCTACAATAGGGTAGACACTCTGGGGGGGTTGGAAAAAATGAATAGGGATCCAGGAAAGCTTGAGGAGTGGTCAAGAATATGGCAACTAAGATTCATTGCAAAGAATTGCAAAAGCATGCACTTAGGACATAGAAACTTGGGGTGGAGTTCAAGATGGGGGGAGTGGTAATGACAACCACCAAAGAGGAAAGAAACCTGGGGTAATCATATTTGATCACCTAAAGGTGACCAAAATGTGTGACAAAAATGTGGGGAGACTAGCCAGTGGAATGCTAGGGTGCATAGGAACTGGTATCATCAGCAGAAAGAGGGAGGTGGTAATACCACCGTGTACAGCATTGGTGAGACCTCACCTGGAGTACTGTGTCCAGTTCTGGAAACCACATCTCTGGATGGACATAGACAGAGTAGAGGCAGTCCATAACAGGGTAACAAAAATGGTATAGGGTCTACACCAGAGACCATATGAGGAGACACTAAAAGACCTCAATATGTACACCCAGAAGGAAAGAATGGAAAGGGGGAATATGATAGAGACTTTCAAATACCGCATGGGTATAAATAAGGTACAAGAGGTTCAATGATTGTGGAACAGCAATGGGGAGAGATGGGGTACATAGTGCTTGTGTAACTTGTACTACTTTTTTTGGCTTTACTCTATTCCCAGCCTTGAGTAGTAGGTATGTAGGTAGCAGTTTGTAGGGAAATAGAAGGCCCATTAACAAGGGTGAGAAGAGCATCGGAGAAGGAGGAGGGGATGGTGGTGGACAAAAAACACTCCCTAAGCAAGAGAGGTACGTTTAGTGGAGGGCTTAAATAGAGGTTGTGGGAGGAGCTATTCCCCACATTGAACCTCGGGCCAAGTCCTCCCATTCAATGTTTGTGGAATAGCAATCGGGAGAGATGGGGTATATAGTACTTGTGTACAGTAACTTGTAGTACTTATTGTGGCTTTACTCTATTTCCACATTTGAGTAGTAGGTAAGTAGGTAGTAGTTTGTAGGGAAATTGAAGGCTCAAAAAGACAGCTTCTCCAACTCACAGAGAGTATGGCCCCCTGACACTCAGGAGAGAAAACCCCCACAGGTGGAGGAAACCTTTGAGGACCCATGGCCAGAAGTCTGCCCATCCTCTGGGCATACTAAAAGTAGAAGGACCTAGGTTCTAGTAACCATAGCTAATTTGAGGTAGGTGAGCTGCTTGGAGAGACAATGATCCAGCCTCATTCCATGGACTATGCAGATTGAACAATGATCCTGAGGTTGAAAAGTTTGTCTTTTCTAAAGGAGCAATAGAATCTGAAGTGAAGTAAATCCAGGTGAAGGAGGGTGAAGGAAGTCCAAGTTTCCAAAATGATGAATGATGCTTGTCCCATGGAATTGCAAGGGTGTAATGAGAAGAGGGAGCAGGACTTGATCAATAAGTAACTAGACGGAGAATGGTGGAAATGCTATGGTATGAGAAGTCATTGGTGAATGATCCAACTTGTGAAAGGTACAGTATGAATGCTGAGGTATGGTCTGGAGGCAATGAATTCAGTAATGAACGAGGAGTCACTAAGGAAGCATTCATGAAGTAGAAACCAGTAGAAGAGAGTCTTTGAGTGCCCTGGAGATGATGGTTCAGTCTCAATTGAAAGGATGATGCAGACTGAATGGTGATCCTGGGAATGAAGGGTAGTTTTCCATTGAAATGGTAGAATCCTATGAGTGGAGCAGATCCAGTGGAAGAAGGGCTAATGTAGTCCATATTTCCAAGGTGATGAAAGATGCATGTCCAAAGGTATTGTAGGGGCATAATGAGTCAGGAGAGCATAATTTGATTCAATATAAAACCAGATGATACACTAAGGGATTTCCAATGATTTTTAAAGTTATGGAATACTGATCTAGTTCTTGTAAGTTTGCCGTTTGAGGTAATCTGGAGGTAAAGAATCGATTAGTGATTGATAAGTCACTAAGTAAGCATCGCAGAGTAAAATGAGTAGAGGAGTGTTTGAGTGACTGATGACAGTAATACCATAAGTGATTAGTAAACATATAGAAGATTTGCAGAGCAGTCTAGATGGTAGCCTAATGTATGTGGGGAATGACTGGAAATTCAGTATAAGGGATGGATGGCTTCTTTGGTCATGATGTTTATGATTTTATAAGTAAATACTCTGCTGGTAAGCTGCCTAAAGTAAGTGCGGGCATTTCTGTGGTGTGATCATCTAGGAGATGCACTGTGGTGGCATATGGTTGGCTAAGTTTACAGGTAATCCGATGCCGAAATACTTGAGAGAAGCTTGGAGGTGAATATAAGGAAGAGTCTGTAGGCTGAATTGGGATGGAGATCAATTAGTATAGGATGCCATAGGATCTTTATGCTACTGCTGCTTAAGATCGATTGGGAAGCAAGACTTGAGTTAGTGAATTTATCTTGACTGTTACTGGAGAGCCAGTTCTTGGTGATGGTCGTCACTGCAGAGATTCATGAAGGCAATTCGAGAAGAAGAGGCTGTAGGGTCCATTGGAAGAGTAGATAAGCTGGCTGAAGGTACTAGATGAAAAGGTGAGGATGATCGTATAAGGAATGTCGATGTCCAGGAGCATCAACGATGGTTTGGATGGTGTGGAGTTAGTAATCAGCTAGGCGGTGGAGATTCCATGATGAATATTCTGGAAGACATCTGTAAAAGTATTAAAACAAGCAATGACTATTGAGGAGTAGGAAATGAGTAACGTGGTCAACAGTGTCGGTGTTAGTAGGAGAGGCTGCAGAAGGTAAAACAGATGATGTCCATTGTTGAATGGGTTATCTTGTGATTCCCAATATCTGTGGAAGCTATACTGATTACAGAGTCAGAGTATAGCAGAAGGATTTACATCCTTTCTGTGTAGGAGGATAACCAGTGAGACAAAGTAGACAGGGAAGTCATGGTAATTGAATGGACAGGAGTCGAAGGGTATATCCAATAGGGACAGAGAAGATCTTCCTATTGTCCAGGTGAATGGGAGTCCATGAATGATCATGAGAAGCTGGTTGGGCAGTATATAAAACTCTATGATGACTTAAGAGTCTATGAGGCATATTAGCCAACGGATGTTTGCTGGCAGTAGTATTTATTTAGAGTGATGAATGAGTGATCCAATGAGAAGTGAAAGGGTACTTTTAAATAGGCCAGAGTAGGAGTATGAAATGAATAATATGGAAGAGCAGTTGACCTGGTAGGTGTATGGTTGAAGAAAGGTACTAGGCCCAAAAGAGACAAAACAAACTGCACCATGCCCCAAGCCAGCAAGGCAGAGTTGAAAGGCAGCCAGTCAAATGGGAAGGAAGTCCAGATTGAAGCCTGACAAACTAGACAGTGAAGGTGAAGAGCTAGGTGTAGCCGGATGACAAACTGTACATGAAGGAACAGAACCAGTTGGCCCCCAGTGAACAGCAGCAGGATGCAGGAAGGCTGTAGCAGTCACTAGAAGACAATCCATGGAGGTCAAAAAGCGAAGTGCAGTACTCAGGTCATCAGGGTTGAGGTACTCTAGTCCTATGTCCAACAATGGTTTCAGCTAACTAAAGAAGGGACGAAAGGAGTTGGAGCCACGAAGGATAAAGGTCCCACATCTAAAATGAAAAATAATGTTGACCATCAACTGGAAGGGTGACCTACAGCAAGGAAGTCCCAGAGACAGGCAAACTGTATTGAAAGAGATATCAGATGAGCTGGCAAGACTCAAACGTGGGGGGCAGGAAGCCAAGTGGTCGAGTATGATGGTCCATAGAAGAGTGGGATGTAGAGTGGAGTCATTCAAAGCAGAGGGGTCCTGTGATTGAAGGGGAGTGGCAAACTGGCAGGATGGAAGCAACAAGTTGATGAGGTCCTGGTTCTACGGTCGATATCGCAGGCAGAGCTTAGAGGTGGAAGGTAGGTGGAGTGGACAGGCCCCATTCCCGAAGGGAAGCAGCGACCTGCACCGGGTAGAGTAAGCAGACAGTGGACACAGCGATGTGAGCTAAGGATCAGGCAAGGTATTGTGGTGAGGCTGGAAGAATGGCTGCTGGCAAGAAGAAATGGAGATCACTAACAGTAGGAGGTCCAGTTCCAGAAGGTTCGTGGCATCAAGTAGCAGGTGGAGAATGAACACGTGAGAAGCAGCAGAATGAAAGGACATACATCTAGGTGGGACATTCGAAGTGAGATGTCCTGACTGGATATGGCTCTTGAAGGTAGGATGATGAGACTACATGGCAAAGAAGGTCCATTTCTGAATGGAAGTGGTGATCTGCATTGGGTTTAGGATGCAAACAGTGGAAACAATCGTTGTCAAAGTCAGGCTCCCAGCCATGGAAGTCAGTGAATAGGATGATGAAATGAAGCTGCAGACAAGGTAAGATGGAGAAGGCAAGTTGGGCAAAGTCATGTTCCTGGAGGGAAGTAGGATCTGGACAATAGGCTGAGAACACATACATTGAAGCAGTAGACTACAGACCCAGGGAAGGCAGAGATGGATGATAGCGACTGGAGGCAATCAGGCATAGTTAGAATGATGAGGGTACGGGGAGTATAAGAATTCTGTTCCTGAAGGGAAGTGGAAACTGGTATGAGGTAGAGAAGTCATGGTATGACTCAATAGATTGTAGATATGGCTCCCATCCCTGATAGTCAGGGCGAGCTAACCTTCGCTCGATGCTGCCAAGCAGAGTTAGGGATGGAAGATGTCAGTTTGGCAAGTAGCAAGAGGTAGTGAATGCAACGGAATCCCATCCCTGATAGACAGGGGAAGACTACCTTCACTCAGCACCTCAGAAGGCATGAGTTAGGGACGGAGTCTGGAGTACTGCTGGTATGGGCTGGCTGAAGGCACAGAATGCTGCTGTAGATAGAGAATAGAGAATATAGTAGGGAACTGAGATGAGATAGCATGATGAATAGTACACAGTCTGGTAAGACTTAGATAGCATGATGGGAAGAATAGGCATATAAACAGGCATGATGTGGAGAGGAAGGGTCCGGATTAGGAACATAACAAAGGAAGGAAAGGAAGACCCCCAAGTAGATGAAGGCAGGAACCAGGGAAGAGGAATACAGAAATGTAAATAACGAGATCATAGGCAGAATGGGAGGAGTAATTGGGAGCAACTAGGGTCAATGAAGCGGGAGTATGTGGGAGCACCCCCTCCAAGGTCACTGTAAGTGATGGAGGCAGGCTGCAGATGCAGGGGCTGAAGTCCATCATCCGTGGTCAATAGGGTGACCCTGTCAAATAGGGAAGGCAGGCAAGGCATGATATGCAGGCACTCGGTTAATTGATAGAAGCTACTTCCCCACCTCCACCCCACCCACATTGTAGCCATAGATTGTGTGAAATCATGTTGCGTAGTGCATGTGGCAACTTGAGTGGGACTGGCATTAGCCAGGTGAGAAAGAGAATGTCTGGGCCCTCACGGACACAACCAGAGGAGTGTGAACAGCAGCAGCCTTAGTAGGGTAAGGGGAACAGAGGAGTTTCCAACCAGGAAAGGTATACTGGGCCAGAGGGTGGTTCTGAGGGAGCCATCTTACCAGGCTCAGAAATTTGAATAACAGCAGAATTCAGATGTAGGCGTATGTATAACAATCCAAAGGTAGAGCAGTGAATCCATGGGAGATACATGGATGAATAACTAATCCAGGCTACAGGTCATTGGAAAAAGAAAAGGGATCAAAAACGAGTTCATGGAGGTACTTACTATGGAGCTGTAGCAGACACCTGGCGCACTGGTAGTGAAGTGTAGGGATGCCAGGGAGAAAAGCAGCACAACCAGAAGATCAGCAAACCCATGATACTGCATGCTCCAGTTCGGGGCCCACCTTGCAGAGTTGGAGGAGTCAAGGGGGTGCAAATTGGGGATGGACAGGAAGCATGTGTGCTTCTGGAAGTGGTCACTGGAAGAATCAGGAATGGTGGAGAAGAAGCAGGGGTGCCTGAAAGCGATGAGCAGTAGTGAAATGCGGTTGCTTGCAATGTGGTAGTTGCAGGTACAGGGTGGAGAGTCAAACCCGGTACCATCAGGCAGGGAAATGAAAGCCAGGTCTACGAAAAGTGTACATCATTGGAGGCTGGCCTGCAGGAAACAGAAATGCCAGTAAAACAGGTACGATGGAGCCTTTAAAGAGAGGTACTGTGCAGGTTAGGTAAAACGGCAGATTGTCATGGGAAAAGTAGTTTGACAAACACAGATAAAGGAGAATCAGGTAGCGGGATGGTGACAAGAGTGTCCACTTCCACACCTCAAATGAGGAGACATGGTTCTGGCTGCAGCAAGGCATGCGGACACCATGGGGGTAGTGTGGGAAAAGCACCAAAAAAAAGAAACGAAGAGGGAAACTCCCTGACGGCGGGGAATGGAGAGGAGTGGAGGAAAGGAGAGCTGAGGTGGAAGGGAACTGCCGAGAACACCAGCCAGGACAAAAGGCATGGGAAACAGGAGAAATATCAAACAACAGCAGGAAAGGGGAGACCCAGGCAGGGGAAAATGGAGCAGACAGAGCAGCAGGAGGCAAGGGAACAGCACAGCCACACAGGGAGCAGAGGGACAAAAAACACTTCCTAAGCAAGGGAGGTGTGTTTAGTGGAGGGCTTAAAAAGAGGTTGTGGGAGGAGCTATTCCCCACATTGAACCTTGGGCCAAGCCCTCCCAGAAGCATTTTTCAGAAAAAAAGATGCTCAAGAACAAGGGAGGGACATGCTATGAAGGTAAGTAGTACGTAGTAGTAGTAAAAGATTTTTATTCATACAAAAATGAATATGGATATCTCCACTGAGTCAAAGCTCCTTTACAGTGAGGTCCAGGGTATCAGTTCCAGTTACTCTTATAATATTACAATATATCACAAAACAATAAATACAACACATTTATACGTCAATAAATATGACACATTTCCAAAAAATCCACAATTAAGTAAACCAGAGACATACTACATAGCAACAAAATAATCCACAGTAAACATTTAATACAATTTACAATCTACCATTCCATTATCCTTATTTTTCCAGACTAATCCCCATCATAGATGGTATTCTCAATAAACCATTGATTAATTTGGTGCAACTGAAAATGCCTCTCAAGGGGTCTGAGCTTCCCAGGCAAATTATTCCATAAGGACGGTCCAATATTTAGGAAATGCTTATCCCCCAGATCTTACTGCGGCTTGAAACCAAACATTCCAGGCTAGTTGCAGAACGCAAACCCTCAACAGAACCTTTTATATTAATACTCTCAGCTAAGTATTTAGGGACTTTCCTGAGATACATTTTAGCATTAATATAATTGCACTAAAAACCCGCCTTTGAGATAAGGTATACCAGTCCAGTTCTTATACATATCTACTCTATGTCTCATCTTTGTTGCACCCAGTACAAATTCATGGCTAATTTACTGTACATAACATCAAGCTTATATAGCTGCTCTTTGAGGCACCAATATAAATCAAATTCCCATACTCCAATATGGGTAATACCACAACAGTTACAAATAATTTTTAATTTCCAAATGCATACTGTTTCTACTCTATATATGAACCCAAGCACTTTCCAACTTTTGTCAAGGTGCTATCTATATGACTATCCCATTTAAGTTTTGTATCTAAATACACCCCCAAATATTTATATTTAACAACTTGTTGCAAATTACCTCCAGAAAATGTTTTCATTTGTAATCCATCTTGATCTACTTTAGGCCCATAACCCCTATGGAATACCATTACCTGAGATTTTTTTACATTTAAGACCAACTTAGATCTAAACAGAAAATCCTGCAGATGGTCAAAAGCATGTTGTAATACTAATTGAATGGATTTCACTGAAAAATCAGCAAAGTATACAATTGTATCATCAGCATAAAGATGATATTGTACCCCCGGTTCAAATCCCAAATCATTCATGTATAAATTATATAGTATGGGACCCAAAATGGATCCTTGTGGAACTCCTGAAACAATCAATTTCGGGTCAGATGACCACTCTCTGATGGTCACTTGCTGTAATCTTGAATCAAGGTAATTTTGAAACCAATTTACCACCGGTTCAGACATACCACAGGTTTTTAGTCTGGACAGGAGGATGCCATGGTCCAGAGTACCAAATGCCTTTGAGAGATCAACAAAAATTGCTCCCACTGGCATCCCCCTGTCCATACCCTCCACAATATCTCCTGTGACCTTTATTAGGGCAGTATTAGTTCCATGCTCTGGTCTAAAACCTGATTGGTAACCATTAAGGATTTTGTTCTCTTGGTGGAGGTGGGAAGAGTCGGGAAACATAAGGAAGTACTTGTTCACAGAGAGAGTGATGGATGCCTGAAACAGCCTTTCAGCAGAGGTGGTGGGGCGAAAGCTGTGGCAGGATTCAAGAATGCATGGGATAGGCGTAAAGGAATCTTAGTCATTAGGGAAGGGAGGGGAGGGCTAAGCCAGAGATCAAGTAGAGTCTACGGTATTATAGTAGGTAGGGAAAATAGGCAGACAGGGTTGGCTAAGCAGTCCTTATCTGCTGTCAAATTTTATGTTTCTATCAAGATGGATGCTACACAGGTCTTACACTTTTCCAGGCCCCATTCCCACTTCTTGTGTCTCTGTCTTAAGCTTCCACATCCCATAGTATAGACCACCTAGATTCCTGACACACCTATTGCACTGTGGTACTCAACTAGTTGCCTGCCAGAAGTGCATTGGCTAATTCCTTACAAGGTCCTTTTCTCAGGGTACCCCAGACAGAATTTTTCTATCAGTTCTATAAAACTAGTGATGGTCTACACCACTTTACTGAACTCCTAGTTCCCTCTGTTTACCTGTACACTTACAAACTAATCAACCGGGAGCAATTAACTTGGTTACTAATGCAAAAAAAAAAAAAATTAAAAGACATCACACAGTGTCCAGTGCCTCATCTTTCCAACAGTTACCTACACAATTAAAACATAGTTACCCTCGTGGACTCCCTCGTCTTTTCTTCACCCTGAAGATGCCTGGAGAAGAATCCCCTGTTGACCGGCAGGCTCCCTGTGGCTGCCCATTCTTGGGGTCACTCATGAAAGGGGTTTGGGGCACTGTGGAAAATAAATACTGTACTTGACTACTAGTGCCTCATTGAAACTAGCAGATCATGTAATTGCCCAAACATAACAATCCCAAATATGGCCTCTGACTTCCATCTCTTCTTTGCACAGTTCCCTTCCAGACTCCCTTCCCAACCCACCAAGGGCAAAAATCAATTCACAGTTTAAGTTTTTTTTTTAAACAAACATGCTCTTTCCCTCCCACAGTTCAAAAACCACAAATGAGAATTGCATTTAGTGAAATAGTTTGGTGAGCCACACCAACAGGCTGCCAGTACATAAGATCAAGGGAACAATTTTGGTGTTATCCTTACAATGTGATCTAAAGTTTGTAAAAATCTGTGCAGTTTAAAAAATATGTGTAGGGAGACACCCTGTATACATTTATTTTACCAGTACTGCAGTCACTAAATTAAATTGGTTTAAAGTATTGCACATTGTACACTCACACAGAGAGATGACAGCAGTATTGTTAACTGATGTGGTGCTTTGAGGCAACAATGCCTCTTTGTTAGGGGGATGGTGTGGACATCAATGGTGTCTGGATATTTCATGATTGGCGCCATCACAGCTACAGATAGTTATTACAGTAGTCATACGTCTGTTTTAGCTTGTACTATCATATGTGCCTAAGCTGAACATAAAAGTGAAGAAATTCATAGAAAAAAATCATTCTTATAAAACAAGCATATCACAAAAAGGGCTTGGGGACTCAATCAAGGTGACTTCTCAGACACAACCTCATGGCAGCAAAAATGTAACATTTCTAAACACAAACAGATAACAAATTGATCAAAAAATAGAAATGATAAAGCAATATGTACATAGTTATTTATATAAATAACAAGCTGCATGTTCAGGTGCAAATATTAGGTTACTAAAATTAGGATGCTGGAAATGGGAAAAGGATTGAGGGTGGGGGTTGGGAAAGAAAGGCAGTATGTTGAGTGGGGTGGAAAGAAGGGCAGTTGATCGAGTGTCATATGAGCCAAACATGTGCATGCCACATATACTAAGAGCCATGAAAGCTGTAATAACACATAGCAACTAATGAGAAATGAGGGGAACATAGATCCTCAGTGAACAGTTTAAATGCTACATTGGTAGGCATTTAATCTATCCGAGAGTAAAGGCAGAAAGGCACAGACTGTACTCCCCCCGCATGCTTACAGGGTCAGCAGTAAGAAGTCCAAAAAGGTACAAATACAAATAGGAAACCAGGAGGGTGAGGGAGGAGGAAAAAACATACTGCAAGAAATGGGGGAGAGCATAAGGGAAAGAAGAGGGGAGGTGGCAGTACAATATGGAGAACCATGTGTGCAAATGCTTGAAGTCTGGCAACAAGATGGCAGACCTAGAGGCTACCATGACAGTAGCAGACTTGGACATAGTCGCAATTACAGAGACCTGGTGCAATAAAAACCAAGATGGGGATGTAGCTATGCCAGGATATACTCTATTCAGGAGGGACGGGGTAGGAAAAAAAGGGGGTGGGGTGGATCTTTACATGAGGGAAGGCATAAAAGCCAAAGAAATTTGAAGGGTACAGGGAGAAGCAGAGGTACTGTGGGTCACCCTGGAGACGGGAAGGGGGCCAACATTTGAACAGGGGTGATTTACAGACCTCCAGCATAGAGGGCGGAGGGGCATAAGGCTATAATGGAAGAAATCCAAGGGATTACTATCAGAGGGGAGGTATTGCTGGTGGGGGACTTCAATCGACCAGATGTGGATTGGAGACTCCCTGCAGCAACAGGTAGAAGTATGGAAATTCTAGATTCCTTGCAGGGGGCATACCTCAGACAACAAGTTAATGAACCCACTTGTGGGGGGGTGATACTGGACCTGGCACTATCAAATGGGGTCAGTGTCACTGATGTTACAGTGGAGACAGACCTGGGGACCAGTGATCATCGCATGGTCTGGTTCAATATAAAAACTGGGCCTGAATTGAATTACACTAAGACGAGGGTCCTGGACTTCATGAGGGCCAATTTCAAGAAAATAGGGGAGTGCATCGGGGAAGCCCTAACAGGGATATGGAAAATGGGTGGGGTTGAGGAACAGTGGGCTTAAAATAAGGAAGGCCATTGAGAAGGTAACAAACCTCTGTGTCAGGCAAGTAAAAAAAGCAAGAGAAAAAAGGGACCACTATGGTTTACCAAGGAAGTAGCAGAGAAAGTAAAGGCAAAGAAGCTAGCGTTTAAAAGGTACAAGTCAACACAGAAAGAAGAGGATAGGGAGGGATATCAGGAGAAACAAAGGGAGACAGGAAAAGCAGTTGGGAGCATAAAGGCACAAACAGAAGAGACCATTGCCAAGTCAATAAAAATAGGGGGATAAAACATTTTTTAGGTACATAAACAAAAAGAAAAAGAGCAAGGCAGGGATAGTAAGACTAAAAGGAGAATGGGGAAATGTGGAAAAGGACCAGAGGAAAGCAGACATATTGCACAAGTACTTTTGTTCAGTATTCAAAAAGGAAGGGGCAGGTGATGAGCCACAGTTAGAGAAAAAGGGCAGCAAGGAAAGTGAGGTGGACACTAGCACTTTTACAGAAGAAAGAGTCCTCGGGGAACTAGCAAAACTAAAAGTGGATAAGGCAATGGGGCCAGATGGGGTTCACCCCAGGATATGGAAGGAACTAAAAGAGGAACTAACTGTGCCTCTGACAGCCCTGTTTAATCTAGCACTGATACGTGGGAAGCTCCTGGGGACTGGAAGAGGGCGGATGTGGTTCCACTTCACAAAAGTGGGAATAGGGTGGAAGTGGGGAACTACAGACCTGTGAGCCTGACTTTGGTAGTTGGCAAAGTCATGGAAGCACAACTAAAAGAAAAGATTTGGGAATACCTTACAGCCAGTGGATTACAGGATCCAAGGCAGTATGGGTCCACAGGGGAAAGATTTTGCCCCAAAATAACCTGATCAAATTCTTTGACTGGGTGACCAGGAAGGTAGATCAGGGAGGGGTGGTGAATGTCGTCTGCCTGAATTTCAGTAAGGCCTTCGACACCATTCCACACAGAAGACTGGTAAACAAGCCAGGCAGCCTGGGAGTGGGTTTAAACGTAGTAAACTGGGTAAGAAGGTAGCCAAGTAACAGGAGTCAAGACGGTAGTGGTAAATAGGGTTAACTCAGAACAAGGTGCGGTAACCAGTGGAGTGCCACATGGGTCAGTACTGGGACCAGTCCTCTTCAATGTCTTTATCAGTGACATCAAAGAGGGACTTGAAGGGAAAGAATGTCTGTTCACTTATGACAAAAAAATCTGCAACAGAATGGAGATACCAAAATGGGTTAAAAAAATGAGGGAAGATCTGAAGAAGCTGGAGGACTGTCAAGGGTTTGACAGCTAGGCCTCAATGCCATTAAGTGCTAAATTATGCACATGGGGCACAGAAACCCAAGGGCAATGTATCAACTGAGGGGGAGGTGGTAACAACCACAAAATAGGAAAGTGACCTGGGGTCTCATACCTGATGATCCGAAGGTAAAAAAGCAGTGTGATAAGGCAGTGGGAAAAGCTACTAGAATACTGTGGAGCATAGGGAGGGATATCACCAGCAGAAGGAAGGATGTGGTGTTACCCCTGTATAGATCGATGGTGAGGCCCCACCTGGAATACTGTGTTCAGTTCTGGGGCCCCATCACAGGAATGAAATAGATCGGGTGGAGAAGGTGCAGAAAAGGGCAACCAAAATGGTGCATAGCCTGCATCAAAAGCCCTCTAAGGAAAGACTCGGGGGAATTAAGCATGTACTCTCTGGAGGAAAGGAGGGAAAGGAGAGACATGATAGAAACATTCAAATACCTCAAAGGTATTAATAAGGTTCAGGAGGCTGGCATTTTTCATAGAAAAGATGTTCCAGGTCAAGGGGCATGATATGAAGCTGGGGGAATGCGAGGAAATACTTGTTCACAGAGAGGGGTGGACATCTGGAACAGCCTCCCAAAAGAAGTGGTGGATATGGAAATGGTAGCAGGATTCAAACATGCATGGGACAGACACAGGGGGCCCTTAGTAACAGGACTGGGGGGGGAGGAAGGCTGGACACCAAATAGGGTCTACGGAAAGACAGTAGGCAGGGAGTTTAGGGCAGACTAGGTAGGCTAAGAGGTCCTTTTCTGCCGATAGCTTCTTTAACTCCAAAGCTGGAAGGCTGAGACTATACTCAAACCTAATCAGAAGCAAGCATTTGTCAATGCCAAATGTTTGCTTGCCTGCATTAGCAGTGGAAGTGCAAGAGTTACGCAGATGCAGTATAGGAATGGCAGTGAAGTACTGAACTGACACCAACTCAACCCTCACTCTACAGAGATGGACAGGCATTGGGGTGTGCCTTTGGGTCCGCCCAGGATGGTCACGACATTTCACCTCACCCTACCCTTCGGACACTGACAAGTGTCGAGGTGTGCCTTGGGGTGTTTGGGCTTTATATTCACCTCATTCCATAAGGAAGTATGCTGAAATGGGTGCGGTATAGGAGAATGGGGTGAACTCTCGGGGCAAAGGGTCCAAGGCGCACCTCGATGCCTGTCAATGGCTGCAGGATGGGGCCGGGGGTGAAATGGCATGAGCATTACTGTTGACAATCCCAAGTCATGCCCCTGACGCCTGTCAGTCCCTACAGGGTAGGGCATTATGGTCGTAAACCCTAACACTCTGGGAGTTTCTTGGTATTTTTATTCCAAGTTTTCCACATGGGTTTTTTGTGACCCCACCGCATGAACAGTGACACTAACAGTTCATTACAGGAAAGGTGATTTTGCAGAACGACTGCGCCATTTGGTGCCACAGGTGCAAAAACACATTTTGAACAGGAAGTGAAAAGTGGCAGGTGTACTGTTCATGAGGAGGTGTAAAAAATGGCATTGTTGAAAATCGTGAGTGAAAATATACAAAAACTGGTGTAGTCACTAGCGTGCCTAGAAACGGTGCAATGTACACACGTAATGTAAGTAATTTAGGAATTTTTTGCAGCAGATTTTCAACATAGGCATTTTGGGACCTCCGCTCGTAAACAGTGTCACTGTGATTTTCGTAATCTGTCTTGAACACTAATTTCCCACAGTGACAATGCTATTCTGCGCCGGAAGTGCGAAAACACATTTTGGCCAGGGTGTGAAAAATGACAGCTGTACTGTTCATAAGGAGGTGTGTAAAAATGTCAATGTTGAAAATCTGGACAGAAAATATTACAAATCCATGAACTTACGAGGGTGCGTGGAAATTGCGCAATGCACGCTCATAACAGAGTCATTTTATGGACTTTTGACACCAAATTTTCAACATAGCCATTTTAACACTTCTGCTCATGGCCATTTTCACTGTGATTTTCTTAATGCATCCTGAACATTGATTTCGCACACCGACTATGCTAATATGCGCTACATGTGCGCAAACATATTTTGGGCGGGATATGAAAAATGACAGCTAGACTGTTCATAAGGAGGTGTGGTAAAATGGCAATGTATAAAATCTGGAGTGAAAATATTAAAAATTCTCAAAGTTATGAGCGTGCGTAGGAACTGTGCAACGCACCCTCTTAAAACAGTCATTTTTGGGAAGTTTTCCACCAAATTTTCAACATAGAGTTTTTGGGGGTCTACCTCATGAACTGTGACACTGTCATTGTGTTACTCAGTCCCGAAAGGTGGTTTTGCGCAGTGACCTCGAAATCACCTTTTGGGACCCAATAACAAAATGACAGTGACTGAGTTCATGAGGTGGGGCCCCAAGTACCTCATGTTGAAAATTTGGTGAAAAATATTCCCAAACATGGCGGAGATATGCACCAAAGTTGAAAAAAAAACATTTATGCCATTATACAGCTTACCGGCATTTCTTCAGTTCGCAGTCGGCTTTGAAGAGTGCAGATGTGTTCCTGGTCCACCGAAGATCGCCATGCCAGCCTCCAGAAGTAAGTATGGAGTCAGGGGGTGTGTGGAGAGGTGGGTGCACAGTGGGAGGGTGCAGGTTGGGGAAGGGGGTCGAGACAGTCAATGAGGGACCGTTTTTTTTTTTCAGGTGTTTTTGATGCTGCGGGACTTTTGCCACGCTGGGGTGGGCTCCCAGTGTGGCAGCTAGAAAGTATTTTTTTGGGGGACAGTGGAGCCGACGGGGGACTAGGCACCCCTGTTGGCCATACAGACTTCTGCCACACTGGGGTGGACTCCCAGGTGGCACCTGGAAGTCTGTTTGGGGGGTCCAGTGAAGCCGACAGGGGACTGGGCACCCCCATCGGCCATACGGTGTGCATGGGGGAGTGCATGAGCACTCTGGGGTGGGCTCCCCGTGTGCTACTTCAGTGTTTGTTGGGGGGGGAGTATGGCCATATGGTGTGCATGGAGGTGGGACCACATGAGCACGCTGGGATGGGCTCCCAGCATGCTACTTCGGTGTTTGTTGAGAGGGGAGTAGACAACAACGGAGCTGTCTATGACAGCTTTACAGATGCAATGCAGAGTGTAGGCACTTTGCATACTGCTGACGGCAGTATGCAAATTGCCTACACGTTACCACCGCTGATTGCAGCGTTTTTTTGCTTTCAACTGTATGCCACTGCATCTGAATGGCTGTCATAGACAGCTCCGCTCCGACATTCATTGGCGTGATGCAGCCGTGCCTGCAAAAGGGAGCAGAGCATTGGAAGTGGGGGAGGCACACCTACAAAAACTCGTATGGTGGCACTATGTTTCTTGCACATGCGTGCAAGCAAACATAATAAATGACACTGTCTCAGATCTCTGCAAGATTACTCTGAATGTCTTGTGTTGAGAGGTACCACTCCTGTCTATCAAGACAAAAGATGAAGGTATGCTTAGATCGATAACAAAAAGTACAAGTTTACCATGATAATTCAATGTATATACTGAATGTGTATGCTTGTCTTTCTATCTATCTATCTATCTATCTATCTATCTATCTATCTATCTATCTATCTATCTCTCTCTCTCTGTCTTTCTGTCTATCTGTCTCTGTCTGTCTGGCTGACAGTCTATCTGTCTTATCTTCATGCATTCTTGAACCCTATCACCATTTCCACCCCACCATTCCCTCTGGTAAGCTGTTCCATGAGTCCACCACTTTTTCCATGAAGAAGTACTTCCTCACATTTCCTCTGAGCCTCCCTCTTCTAACTTCATAGCATGACCCTTTGTCCTTAGACATCTTTTTCTGTGGAAATGCTTTCCTCTTGTACCTTGTTTTGCCTGTGAGGTATTTGAATGCCTCTATCATATTCCATCTTTCCCTCCTTTCCTCCAGGGAATACATGTTCAGTTCCTTGAGCCCTACCTCATAGAGCTTTTGATGCAGGCTATGCACCATTTTGGCTGACCTCTTTTGTACTGCCTCCACTGTTTCTATGTCTTTATGGAGGTGGAACCACCAGAACTGTACACAGAACTCAAGGTGTAGCCTAACCAGTGATCTGTACAGGGATATTATTACCTCCCTCCTTCTGCTAGTGATTCCCCTTCCTATGCAACCCAGCATCCTTCCAGCCTACCCCACTGCTTTGTCACACTGCTTCGCTACCCTCAGGTCATCAGAAATTATCACCCCCAGGTCCTTTTCCTGCTTTGTAACTTTTAATACTTCTCCTCCCAGTTGGTATGTTGCCCCCGGGTTCTTGTGCCCCAAGTGCATTATTTTGCACTTCTTTGCATTAAAACCCAGCTGTCAAGCCCTTGACCATTCTTCAGACTTTTCTACATCACTTCTCATTTTTTCCACTCTCCTCCCCAGTGTGTCTACTCTGTTGTAGAGTTTTGTGTCATCCACGAACAGGAATACTTTCCCTTCCAGCCCTTCTGCAATGTCATTGATGAAGACATTGAAGAAGACCAGACCTAGTACTGATCCCTGTGGTATTCCACCGATCACTTTGCCTACTCTGGAGTGATTGCTGTTTACCACCACCCTCTGACTCCTATTGCCCAGCCAATTTTTCATCCATCTTACTACCTTTGGACCTACTCTGAGGCTTCCCAGCTTGTTTAACAGCCTTCTATGTGGAATGGTGTCGAAGGCTTTGTTGAAATCCAGGTAAGCCACATCCACCGTTCCCCCTTAATCCACTTCCCCAATCACCCAAATAAAGAACATGATCAGGTTTGACTGGAAGAACCCCCCGGTGAACCCATGCTGACTCTGATCCTGCAGGTTATTGGCAACTAGGTATTCCCCAATTCATTCCATTAATAGTGTTTCAATTACCTTGCCAACCACCACCATCAGGCTGACTTGCCTGTACTTACCTGCATCCTCCCTATTTTCACTTTTGTGGAGTGGGACTACATCTGCCCTCCTCCAGTCCCCTGGTACATCCCCTGTTTTTAATGACATGTTGAAAAGGGCTATCAGAGGTGCAACTAGCTCTTCCTTCAGTTCCCTCAGCATCCGTCTGGCCCCATTGCTTTGCCTACTTTTATCTTTGATAATTCCCTAAGCACTCCTTCTTCTATAAATGGTTTTGAGTCCACTTCCCATCCCTTTATACCCTTGCCCTTTACCCTTGGCCCATTTCCTGCTCCCTCTTCTATAAATACTGAACAGAAATAGTAGTTTAATAAATCCACTTTGTAGTGGTCCTCTTCCACACTGCATCCTCCTTCCCCTCTCAGTCTTACTATCCCCCCTTGCCCTTCTTTTTTCACTTATGTATCTAAAAATGTTTTATCTCCCTTTGTCACTGACTTGGCAATCCTTTATCTTGTGTGTGTCTTTGTGCTTCTAACTGTCTTCACTGCCTCCCTTTGCTTCTTTTAGTAAGCCTCCCTATCCCGCTCCTTCTGTGTTTTTTTTTTTTGTACATTCTAAATGACCTTTTTTTTGCTCTTACCTTTTCTGCTACTTCCTTAGAGAACCACAGTGGTCTCCTTTGTATCTTGCCCTTGCTCACCTGCCTTACACAGAAGTTTGTAACTTGCCTAATTCCCTCTTTTATTTTTATCCACCTTTCCTTGACTCCCCCCAGTTTTCCTATCACCGCCAGGACTTCCCTCAGGCATTCTCCCATTTTCTTAAAACCTGCTCTCCAGAAGTCCAGAACCCACACCTTTATGTGATTTGATTCTGACCCAGCCCTTACCTTTTCTTCATCCATCCATCCATCCATCCATCCATCCATCCATCCATTCTATCTCTATCTATCTATCTATCTATCTATCTATCTATCTATCTAGCTAGCTATCTATCTATCTATCCATCTGGCTATCTATCTATGGGACATGTAATAGGCTGACTCAAAATATGCTGTTTGCCCTCACATTTGAGGGGGCAGAACCATAACTCACTAGTGGAGGAATCACGAGTGAGTTGTGAAAGTCCTAACCCCAACACAGGTGATGATACACTGTTTTTTGAGTCAGCTCATTATTTATGCAATAGGTGTGGACTCAGAAGCCATTGAATAAATCCATTTATCTTCACAGCCATTGAATAAATAAAATTTATCCATATAGTAGCTATGTCACAATCACTCCAGAACTCATTTAGAATGTTCGGCCTCAGTAGCAGTACTACCCATATTCAAATGCGAATAACTTTAAAACAAAAAAAGATAGCATGGTACTGTGAGCATGAAAGTTATTCATCACAAAATTATCTACAAAATGAGTGGTGTTTCTTTTATAGATACCTTATAGATTTTTTTATAATTAGCAAGAAAAAGCAGAAAATGCAATTTTTTGTTCACTTTTTTGACAAACATGCAAAAACAAGATAAGCAATCAAAAGCAAATGTCCCTGCACAGACAGAAAGCATCCCTATTGCATAAAGGAAATATACAATGGTGAGCTGTCAGATAAATGATTTATCTACACTTGTGCTGTTTGACCTCGAGACACCTCAGTTGTGGCATATGCCACTAGTGAGGTTAGCCGAGGTCAAACAGCACTCGTGTAGATAAATCATTTATCTGACAGCTCTCCATTGTATATCCCATATATATTCAATTTATACAGCATCAGATTATTAGTTATGTCATTCAAATGTGCTCTTTGTATCAATATATAACTGTTTCTGTTTGATTTCAACTACTGGCTTCAGTGCTGCACTTGGGTATTGTGATGTCATCAGCATTGTGAAAGACGCACTCTGGTTCAGTATGAATATGTGACACACCCAGCTTTGCAAGATAACATTATCTTCTTCTGCTGGATCATTGTGACATACCCTACTTTGCAAGCTATTTTTTTTTTCTAACTCCTCTCCTTTTATTGAGACATTTTGGTAAAATTATAAGAGAAAAAGCAACAAGAGTGATAATGAAGAAAGAAAAAAAAGAAGAGCCTACACAATAATCTGTAGGTCTACAAAACCCCCAAAGCTACCCCTTTCCCAATTTAATCATAATTAAAACAACATCCATACAGATAAAGGTGGATATTACAGAGGCCTATAAAGACAAAATAAATAAATAAATACATCAAGTAAAGGTAAACATTGTAAAGGATGCTAATAAATCAACCCAGAGTCAAAAGAAGACCAGGCAGTGGGAACAGAGTCAGTGCACCTTAGTTAAACTAATAAATTGTATAGTCTCCCCCATCTAAGCTGAAATATCTGAGACCTGTAATTAAATGCATGTATTCATTTGAAAAGTTATAAGATAAGTGTCATATTGGAAATCCATTATTTAAATGTGATATGATTTTTGTCAGTCCAATGTTTGATAATCATCTGTTTCATTGAAATGGTTACTAGAGTAATAATCATTTTATTTAAAAAACATCTGACTGAATCCACATTACCCAAAACACCTTTTGAAATTAAAAAAACATACTGTACAGAAAGTTTCACACCAATGTTGTTTTTCACCATGTCCCAAACTGATGTGACTTTAGGATAGGTCCATAAAATATGACTGAGTGTACCCTCTTCCTAGCCACACTTGATACATGTATTCAAATTTATCAGTCCAAACCTAAACAATTTGTGAGGTGACATATATGCATCATGCATAATCCTGAATTGTATCAATCTCAAGCTATCCAAAGGAATGAACTGACAAGCGTTCTTCCATAATTTGGACCATTCCTGTGGGTTGCTCTTAGTGTCAGTATTCCAGTAAGAAGAAATGATAGGATCATCTGAATATTTGGTCAATAGCATTAATGAATATATATTAGCAATAGGGTGTTTTCTTGAGCTACAGTTTATCAAAAACCGTATTAAATCCTAAAAATCAAATATCCATGGGGAAGTACCAACATGAGATTTCAAGGCAATTTTAATTAATAGCATATAAGTCAGGTATTTCTTTTTGCTTAGGTTGAATTTCTCCATAATTAATTGAGAGAAGAGTAATGAACCTTCTTTCAAAACATCATTAACAGTAAAATGTGTATTGCCTGGAAAGCAACTAGGAGAAGTCCATTGCCCATTAATTTTGAAGTTGGGGTTACCACAGACAGGTTGGTGTCTGAAAATAGGAGAACACCTACAAAAAATTACAAAACTGATGTTGGACTCTCAGAGAAGTGTCTATCACTGCGTTTTTGAGTTTTAAAGGGATATTTTTGGGCTTAAATTATAACATTGCATTTGGGTGTAGTTTAAATTGTCTTTATAGGCCTAATTCAATACCTAGTCAAATAAGTGTATAAGAACTATGGGGGTCAGGAGTTTGTATCCATCTAATATATTTATTTACATGGAAAGCTAAGTAATAGATGATAATGTTGGGCATCTTAGTCCCTCCCTGAGTCTTGGTACAGAATAATTTCTCTAGGGCTATTTGAGGAGTTTTCCCACACCATATAAATCTGTTAATTTCTGAGTGGATTTGTTTGAACCAATTAATGGGTAAATAAACATTCAACATATTAATGGGGTAAAAAAAGCCTGGGTAAAATATTCATTTTTACAATATTGACCCTTCTCCAAAATGAAAGAGAAGGTTTTGCCACCTTCTCATATCCTGTTTGAGCATCAAGACAAGGTCATCCAGATTACATTTAATAAGTTGACTACGATCTGGTGATAAGTAAATTCCTAAATATTTAAGTTTATTAGGTGACCAAGATAACCCCAAATCAGTGATTTCTTCTTTCAATGGAATGTTGTTTAACGGTAAAACCTCAGTTTTACCTATATTCAATTTATAATTAGAAAAGTAACTATACTCCTGGATGTTTTTTTAGAGCCGCTCTAACAGAAATAATCTTGTTGGAGATAAGTAATAACATGTCATCTGCAAATGCAGATAATTTAGGCTGAAACTTTCCACAGTTGATACCAAAGATTGATGGGTTATTATTTAAGAAAAATATCAGGGGCTCTAAATAAAAATTTAAATGAAGCAGGGATAAGGGACACCCTTGCCGAGTGCCACAAACAAGTTTAATAGGTTGTGAAAAATAGCCATTACAATAAATCTTTGTGGAAGGGGATGAGTATATTATTTCCAACCAATTAACAAATGTCTTTGGAAATCTGAATTTATATAAAGTGGCAAACAAGAATTTATGGTCATCTCCATCAAATGTCTTTTCTGCATCCAGGGACACCAGCACCATTGGGTTGCCGGAGTCCCTGGACACAGAAAAGACATGGGCAAGCTTTCTACGGTGGTCAGAGACTTGTCTGTGTGATATAAACCTTACATGCTCTCTAGATATAAGAGGATTCCAATTGTTTTTAATTCTTTGGGCTAAAATAGAGTTTAAGTTTTTATGTTGTTATTTATTAAAGAAATTAGGGCAATAACTCCCCACCCTATTATTGGGCTTATTAAGTTTAAGTATTAAGATTAATAAAGCTTCCAAAAAAGAAGGATCACTAAATGCTTTTGTCAAAATATAATTATAAAGCTCTTGTAGCAAAGGAGAAAGTGTCTCTTTGAAGGTTTTGTAAAAATTTGCGGTGAGATCATCAGGCGATTTGTAAATAGTTACGTTTTCTATTGCATCCTTACTCTCGTTTAACCTAATGGGTGTTATTGAGTCCACGGATTGGTCCTTATCAATTTTTTGGCACTCAAACTTATCTAGATATTCATGTAATTCTTCTGGCGAAGGGGAATTAGTCATTGGGCCAAGTATTTCAGAATAAAATTTTGGGAATTCTGACACAATCTCTTTTGGATTTGTAACCATATTCTATGTATCCTCATTGATAATTGATTCAATATATCTTGATTGATCTGTTATTTAAGTTTATTTGCTAGAATTTTGCTTGGTTTATTATGTAATGTTTTGCTTTGGTTCTCAAAATTAGGAATTCTGCTTTCTCTTGAGTTAACAAAAAGAGATTGCTCTTACATTTCTGTAATTCTTGTATTTCTTGTTCAGTAATCAAACTAGTGTCCTTATATTCAAGCAGTTCTATTTTAAAGGAAGTGATTCTATATTAGCTAAATTGTGTTTCTTTAGCTTTGATGCAAATCTAATGAAGTCGCCCTGATATAAGATTTACAAGCTGCTCAAACCAGATCAATTTTATCCACTGAGTTACAATTTTCTTTATAGAAATTCCTGATAGAAGATTCAATAAATTTAATAATATACTCTTGTCTAAGAAGGGAGTTGTTTAGTCTCTGTATCGTTTGTCTAGAATGGGGTGGTGATATTTTAAGCTGAAGGTCAGTCAAAGAGTGATCCAATAAGGATCTGGCTAATTTTTGAGAGTTTAGAATATCAAGATTCCAGCATTTTGTTTTTACAAAAAAATGTATTCATGAAAGAGATTTATGTACAGAGGAGTAAAAAGAAAATTGTTTAGAATTTTTAGAATCAGGGTTCAAGATTCTCCATGGATCTACCAGTTCTCATAGGTTAATTAAGTCTTCAAACCTTTAGTATCAGTTTGTAAAGAATTGTTTCTATAGCTAGATTTGTGTAAGACAGGGTCTAAGGGGAGAGTCCAGTCTCTGTCTAATAACATTTTATAAGAAAGAAATGGTGTGAGGACTGTAAGTAGCTACATTAGAAAACCTGAGGCTTTCAGGTTTGGTCCGTATATAGACCATAAGACAACTTCAATCTGATTAAGTTTACAAAAAAACAGAATGAAACTGCCTTCTGAACCTTGAATTGTCTTAGAAGGAATAAAGGTGATAGAACTGCTAATTAATAAGGCCATGCCTCCCCTTGAGGTGTGGCAACCTGCTCAAAAACTTGGTTATATGCATACTTCTTAAGAAGATGAATTTCTGAAAATAATGAGTTTCCTGTAAAAACACAATATTATAACCCATTGAATATAAGTAGTATAACATTTGCATCCTCTTGACTCTGAGTCACAAACCTTTGGCATTCCATGAAGTTTGCAAGCTAATCTTATCATGCAATGTTTGGTAAAGATCACACCCATATGGTGTGTGTGTGTGTGTGTGTGTGTGTGTGTGTGTGTGTGTGTGTGTACTGTAAACAACATTTTCCCTGTCAAGTAAAGACATTTTCACTGTCAGATAAAGTTTGCTATTTTCTCTGAAGCACTAATTAGTGGTTTGATAAATTTATGCTAATCAGTGCTATTAGCACTTTTTCCATCATAGTGACTGTGACACTAATGACTTAGTACTAAATTAAATTTGTGCAATTATGGTTGCATTTGTGTTTGCACTGAAATTACTTAGCATGACAATAACTACTTTTACAGTACATCTACTGTATATATTCTTTGCAAAAAAAATGTATTAATACACCAGTTAGGGTTCAACTTAATGCTGCAAAAGGAGGGAAATGTGGTGTTAAGGTTTCCAACACTAACTCATGCCCCAAGCAGCAAAGGAAAAAACAATTTGGTTTTGGATCTCTGCAGTCTTGGTGAATTAGTGGTAGGGTCTTCCTTAGGGTTGTCAAACCTAATTTGCACCCCTCTCTCCAGCCCATAGCATCCTTTCCAAAGCATAAGTTACAGCTGCAAGTCACTGCCTCAAAGGTATAAAGGTAAGTCTCATCACATGTTGCCAACAGAATCTGTTGTAATTTTTTTAATGAATTGTCCTGCAGGAGCCTTGTTTGCTATTGGGATGGGGTGTATTAGGCTTGACAACATCAAGGAAGATGCCACCACTACTTTGCTAAGACTCTGGAGCCCCAAAACCCTAATGATTTTTCCTTTTGCTGCTTGGAGGTTTGGGGTGGGGTGGTACAACTAGAAATCCTAACACCACATTTCCATACTTTTGCAGTGTTGTTGAACCTTAACTGGTGCATTAACACAGTTTTTTTGCAATGAATTTCCTTTCTTTTTGAGATACTGGAATCATATCCTTATTCATGCAGGTCTCTTTGGGAGCAGCACACAGTTCAAGTTCAAGTTCAAGTTTATTACATGAAAACTCCATTGAGCAAGCTCATTCACAAGAAGGTGCTAGAACATGTATACAGACAAGGAAATCAATACATAGGATACAAAAACAGCATCACAGTAGATAAAATAAAATACAGTTTAGGTTCATATGGTACATCGTGCTTGACTTAGGGCATAACAAGGTAGATGTAAACAATATTTATCTTGTGCAATATTAGTAGTCGAGGGTTAAATTCAAGGGAAGAGAGTAATTGCATAGGAGCAAGAATTTTCTGAAAAAGCAGCAAGGGGAATAGAAAACGATAAAAGGGAGTGAGGAGGTAAGATAAAGGTGGAGAACAGAAGGGTAAAGCGGTGTTTTTTAGGAGAAGAATAGAGAAGGGAGGGCAGGTGAGATAAGTTATAAGGGTAGGGGTAGAGGAGAGTCCTCGGTCAGCTGAAGAGATCATTATGATTTGCCAGCTCTAGTAAGATAGCAACAGGACTACAGCAGATACCAGTACATAGGGAGGGCATAGAGAAACATATAGATAAAGAAGAGTCTTAATAAGTTACAAGTATTTCTGAATTTAGATGTAGTTAGCTTTTTATAAAAGTTAACAGAGACAGTACTAGATAGTTTCAGAGTGGCTTGAAGCTGATTCCAAATGGTTGGGAGAACATATGATATGGTCCATTTGCCAAAGGTAGTGCGAGTCCTAGGCACATCAAGGGCAATAAAATCAGATTTCCTAAGTGAATATACACTGCAGGAGATGTGAATAAGAGATATAATATAGCATGGGAGCTTATTCAGAAGTATTTTTAGAGGATCATGTGGTGCAGAGCATGAGCTAGCTGCTCCTCTCAGAGCTCCCTCCTCCTAATCGATAAATTTGCTCTTTTGCTAGCCTAAACATCTCCACTCCAGTTCAAAAAGGCATCGGAATATCCCACCTGCTATCCAGACCACGGAGATGGACGCGGAGTTCAAGGATCCCCTGCCTAAGCACACGCCTCCTGCGACCCCCGAGAAGGCCTCAAAAAGCCAGGCCCTCGGTACCATAACGGCATCGCAAGCTCTTGGTGCTGCCTGAGGGGATCCGCCACCCAGCCAGTTTCTCAAGGAGTTCCAACCCTTCAGAGATGAAATGAAAGAACTGGCTAGTGAGGTAAAAGGGGTCTCTCGCGCTATAGAAGACCTAGCCCGTCGGACCACTGACGCTGAGGCCCGCATTAGCTCTGTGGAGCACAATCACGTGAAGCTGGCACCTGAAATACCCCTATTGAGGCAACGGATACAGAAGCTGGAGAGTAAGGTGGAGGATCTCGAAGGCCGGAGTCGCCGCAATAACGTGGTCATTATCGGCCTCCCTGAAAGAGAAGAGGGCTCGGAGCTGGTTAAGTTTGCTCAGCATCTTATGCAGAAAATAGCTGGCCCCTCGCCCTTTGGACAATCTTACGTCGTCGAAAGAGCCCATCAGGCACTGAGAGCTATGCCCCCTACTGGAGCCCCGCCACGTCCCTTTATTTTCAAGTTTTTAAACTTCCTCAAGCGACAACATTTTTTGAGCAAAGCAAGGGAATTGAAGGAACTGACCTGGGAGGGCAGTTGGCGCGGTGGCTCAAGATCTGCCCTTTCCATTCGCAGAAGAGAGCGCTCTTTCCACCCGCAGTTTCAGATTGATAGCTGCTAATGTGAGGTTTAGAGTGAGATATCCAGCTCATCTCCAAGTCCTAGCAAAGGGAACCTGGCACAGTTTTGATGATCCGGTGGCCGCGCTCCCGACATTAAAGCAGCTTCTCTCGGATTTGTTCAGAGACCCATGAAGGTGTTACCTGAAAGTTGGTGAAGCCCTGTTTTATTTGGAGGTTTTGTTGTTATGAAGAACATTTTGATTCTCACCTTGGTATTGGCTTCTGGAGGGTCCCTGATGCCGTGGAAAGTTGATGGACCTGGACTCTTTGCGCCTTTTGATGTTACCTGTTTGTTGGATGGCTAACCCCTCCTACTGGTCTCCGGCTGCCTTTTTTTTTTTTTTTTCTTCTTCTCCCCTCTCGCTCTTAGTGGGCACATTCCTCAATTCCCCCCTAAGAAGAAGTATCACAACTCGTCTGGAGCCAGCGTCTGCCTGTTTATTTATCGCAAGGACTGGAGCCTACTTGGGATGCAGTTTGTCACTGTAGAGACTTTTATGTTTTACCGGCCTGAAATATAGTTGCTGGCAGTATGGACCGTCAGCGGGGGGGAGTGTTCCCTAATGATTACGCTCAGGATTCTGTTTTGAGGGGAAAATGTGGGTCAGATTCTGAAGGGGTTAGATGTACCATTATATTATAGGCTCATGAGGTTATGGCATTTAAATGATAATTGATGGGAGGGCCTTTTCCCTCTCCTTTTTGCCTTTGTTGTTAATTCATTATCAGGTTATGTTTGGGGTTTTTGGGATGGGCCGGATCTAATTTGAATGTAGGAAGGTAACGAGTGGAAAGGGTAGTCCTGTTCCTGGTTATTGTGAGGTTAACTTGTTTATTAATACTTTAGGTTGGTTGGGAGGGGGCGGAGGTGGAGTCTATCATGGTGCTGGAACCACGTTCACTGGCAGTTCGGTGGGTTTGGGGTGGAGGGTTGTTGGGGTTTGGGGTTTTCATTGTTATGGGATATTTGGGGTTATGATTTGGGTGGGGAGGAACCTTTGCACAGCACTTTGTCTCCCTCTAGGTTTCTGGTTATAGGACTGGTTTCTCTTCCATTTAAGTTTCCTAATTTCGTTAACCCATGGCTAGGCGTATTAATGTGGTGACTTGGAATGTACATGGACTTCGCCATAGAGTAAAGCAATATAAGGTTTTAAAACACCTGGGCTATGTGCAGGCAGATATTGTATTCCTGCAAGAGACCCATTTATTGAAGGCTGAAAGTAATCAGCTATGCAGGCTACAAATAGGTCAGGTTTTTGCCGCTGAAGGTAGCTCTCATAGTAAAGGGGTGATGTTATTGATACATAAGTTAGTTCCATCCCATCTAATCCAAGTGTTTGAGGATAGTTATGGAAGATACATTTTTGTTAGGGGCAGTTTGCATACTCAAGAGATTATCTTAGGTACTATCTATGGCCCCAATACTGATACTCCGAATTTCTTTGTTCAAATTTTGGAGTTACTATCTCCTTGGTGCAATCTCCCCATAGTAATAGGAGGTGACCTGAATTTGGTTATGGACCCATTATTGGATAGATCCTGTCCTACTAAAAGAGGGCTAACCCCGGGACAAAAAGCTGTCAGGGAGATGATCGATGGACTGGGACTCTGCGATGTGTGGAGAGTGTTCCATCCGAACATGTGAGATTTTACTTTTACTTCACAAGTACATAACACCCAATCCAGAATCGATTATATATTAGTTTAGAACATTCTTTTAACTGGGGTGTTAGACTCTTGTATAGTATCTGGGCCGCTATCGGATCACTCTATAGTTAATTGCCTTTTATCCTTTTCATCCCTTCCCAAACCAGGGAATAGGTGGAAATTAAATAACCAAATACTAAAAGACCCCAGGTTGGTTAAATACATCTCCTCCCAAATAACTGATTTTATTTCTTTCAATCAAGGTTCCACCAATAGACCAGACATTGAATGGGGAGCTTTTAAGGCTTTTATTTGTGGTATCGTGATTGGGCTCGCCTCCCGTAGGAAAAAGGAAAGGCTGAAGCATATCTCAGAGTTACTTACCAAGATTCGTGATAAAGAGTGGGGCCTTTCTGTTTGTTCCTCGGACTCCTACAGACAGGAATTAACCCTGTTAAGGGATTCTTACCTTAGGGCATTAGATGAACAAACTGAATGGGCTTTTGTAAGGACTAAGGCTAGATTTACAGATCAAGGGGAAAAGGCCAGCCGACTACTAGCCAGAAGAATCAAGCAATTAGAGTCTTCTAGATGGGTGTCGGCCATTCGCTCCTCAGAGGGGGCTCCAATCAAGACTTCCCCGGAAGATATTTTGGGTGAATTTGTGGACTACTTTAAGGGGATTTATGGGCCTATGAAGGACCCTCCGTCAGACGATAAAATCAATAATTTTTTAGGGAGATAAATTTTCCCTCATTAAGTGAAATGGATCAACTCCAACTCCTGACCCCTATTACTGCAGATGAAATAGATCAGGTTATTAAATCCCTTCCCTTAGATAGAACACCGGGCCCGGATGGTCTTTCCGCTAATTTTTATAAGACCTTTTCAAAGGAATTAATCCCTTTTTTACCACGGCTCTTTCAATGTATTTTGGATGGCGAGGTTTCTGATCATACTCTTTTTGAGGCATTAATCATACTTCTGCCCAAACCGGGGAAGCTGCTTGATTTGGTCGCCAATTATAGGCCTATATCCCTCCTGAACCAGGATATCAAAATTCTCACTAAATTGTTGGCTGACAGAATCAGCAGAGTCCTTCCCGGTGTAATTGGATCTGAACAGGTGGGGTTTATGAAAGGTAGGTCTTCCGCTGACCATCTACGAGTTTTGGCCCATGTCTTTTCGGCTTCCAGGGACTCCGATCAACCCAGGGTCTTGGTTTCTCTGGATGCCAAAAAAGGCTTTGATAGGGTTTATAACCATTTTCTTATAAAGGTTATGGACTGTTTGGTTTCCCCAGCAATTCTCAGGATGGATTAAAAATATATGTAAATTTCCATCAGCAAAAATTACATGTAATGGTGAACTTCAGCGCCATTCAAACTTTTCTTGGCACTAGGCAAGGTTGTCCCTCTCCCGGCTCTTCTTTAATTTATATATTGAACCTCTCATTAGGCAGATTAAACAGGAGCAGCAGATTCAAGGTATTCAGGTATGGGGAATACCTTGAAAGTGCTAGCATATGCAGATGATCTGCTTTTTGCTTGTTTCAATCCATCCTTTTCTATTTCAACTTTACTGGATGTTATTGATAATTCGAATAATCACCATTACCGCTTAATATTAGCAAATCAGTGGTTTTCCCTTAAACTTTAGAACATATGCCCACGATATCACCCCTTTGGCCTAACTTGGAATGCCGAGTCCATTAGTTATCTTGGTCTCACTTTAACTAGGATACTCTCGCTTGGTGCAGCGACTTAGACCCGGTGTTGCATGATATTGAGGCCGACTCATGGGAGATGGGCGATTATGCCTTGTTCTATCTGGGGCAGAATTAATTTGGTTAAAATGAACGTCTTTCCTCATTTATTTTACCCCATTAATATGTTAAACATATGGCTCCCGTTAAAATGGTTTAAGAGAGTGCATAGAAGTGTATCTGATTTTATTTGGAATTACAAGAAGCCTAGACTATCATATTCCAAATTGTCTGCCCCTAAACTGTCTGGTGGCCTGAGACTCCCCCATTTTGTGCTGTATTACTGGGCCAGTCACGCCTCCAAATACCTCTGTTGGGTTAAGGGTATAGATGATGCACGGGTGAACACCTACTGCCATTATGGTTAAGTTTAGAGGTCTCCCGATTGTGATTCTGGATTTAAGCCGAGGGCCCTGTTATATTGTTCGTCGAAAGCTCTCCCAGCTGTATTGCGTAACTCCCCATCGAGACTTCAGTCAAAGTGCATATGCAGCTATGTTCCTTTCTAAAATACTTTCACATTGGAGACCGGCCCAACCACTAATGGCAATCCCAATTTTTACTAGATCGTAAGCCTATCAAGGATACCTGGTTACCTCCTCTGGGAAAGGTGTCGGTCAAGGATCTGCTTGTAGAGGGGTAAATTGCTCACCTCCGCCGAAATTTTGACTAAGTTTCAAATCCTCAGTGTCTAATTTTAGAATTTTTCAACTGTCACCTCCTGGTGGGAAACTTGACATTTTTCAGGGTGGTGCCTTATGTAATTTCGAGGAGGATTTGACCCTCTGGTTGGAAAACCTCATGCTATATCTGCCATCTATAATATCCTGATTGGATGGTTACACCCAATCACCTCGCTCCCAAAACGTTATTGGTCCTTACTGTTTCCGAATATAATTTTGATTGGGATAGCATTTGGGGGGCCTGTCATAAATTTTTATTACAGGATAGACTCAGGTTAATGCAATTCAAGCTTTTGCATGATATTTATTATTCCCCTTTGAAACTATGGGAGCGGGGCCTGACGGCATCCTCTACTTGTTTTAGATGTCAACAAGGGGCTGGGGACTTGCTCCACATTTTTTGGCATTGCCCGAAAGTGGCGGTCTTATGGGAGATTATTAAAAAGAATCTTGACCTTCTACTGGGTTTGGAAAATCTATTTACCCCTGAGGTTTGTATTTTAGGGGACATGTCCCAGGTGGGTGTCCGGAATAGGAAATATCATATGGGGCTGATTTCGACCTCAGTTAAAAAAGTAGTTTTGAGGCATTGGAAGGACAATACAGAGATTTCATATGGCGAATGGTTGCAAGAATTTCTAGCCAACCTTAGAACAGATAGAACCATTGCTAGTTTACAGTATAAGCTTTCTAAGTTTAATAGTGTTTGGGGTTCCTTATATACTTTTTTTTCTGCTCCTTTATGATTCACTTTGTGATCTTCAGTCCGTCTATGCCCGAGTGCTGTGCATTGTTTTTTGTTTTTTTCGGGTGGAGGGGTTTGGGGGATGGGGTGGGGATGGGGCGGGGTGGGATGGGGACTACATCCTGATGTTCTGTTCTTAATAATGGTATGTAATTTTTCTGTGATACTGTTTTCTCTCTGGATGTGGTCCTTTTTTGGTGTAAAATCTTCAATAAAAGTTGAATTGAAAAAAAAAAAAAAGAAGTATTTTTAGAGTCCGAGCACCAGCATGGAGCAGCCATCGATTGGTAAGTGACATCCAACCAATGGTGGCATACAGGTCACAATGGTGGGTTCGCTACGGAGAGTTTGTAATGAACTGCAGATCATGGTGGTAAAGGATATCCCATTTATTTAGGCTTGAGGTTGCAGCTGATGTATAAATTAGGTCCCCATAATCAAGTAGAGGAAGGAATGTGGCTTGAAGCAGCCTAGTTCTAATCTCTATCAGAGAAAGGGCCCTGTTTTGGAAGAAAAAGCCTAACCTGATATTTAGTCTTCTGGAATGGTCATCAATATGGTCATTAAAGAAGAGCTTATTATCTAACCAAAGGCCAAGATACTTGAATTTAGAGGTGACTTCCAATGGTTCATCTAGGGATGTGACGATAAAGTCTTTAGGTACATCAAAGGGGGGCAGAAGGGCTGACATTAAGAGTGAAAAGCATTGCTTTGGTTTTCTTGGCATTGAGAAGGAGTTTTGCATTAATAAGATTACGTTCCAATTGAGCAAAGTCAGCTTGAAGCATGTCCCTTAAATCCGACAATGATCTGCCTGAGGCATACAGTACTGTGTCATCTGCAAAGAAGTGCAGTTTGGAGTTGGTTATATATGAGTCCAGATAATTTATATGCAGGGAGAAAAGGATAAGATCAAGGATGGAGCCTTGCGGGACTCTCCTGGCAATCAGCAGGGAGGTTGAGAATAGGCTATCTGCTTTAATTTTCTGTGTCCTTCCTGCTAGATAACTGGTGAACCACTGGGCAGTGGAGGAAGTGGTACCTAATTTAATGAGGCTAGTAACTAGTAGTTTATGATCAATAGTATCAAACGCTTTACTGAGGTTGAGGAAGACTGCACCAGTGATCTTCTTGGAGTCTATAGCAGATACCCAGTCATTGGTGACTTCTGCCAGTGCAGAGATAGTGCTATGATTCATGTGAAAGCCAGATTGCTCAGGGTTAAGAAGTGGAGAAGTTTCAATATGGTGTTTTAATTGAGCATGAATCAGTTTCTCAAAGACTTTAGAGAGAAGGGGCAGGATAGAGATGGGCCTATAATTGTTTATGTCACATGGGTCCCCTGATTTAAATAAAGAAAGGATATGGGCGGATTTCCAGCTAGAAGGAACTGTGTCAGTGTCAATAGGGAGATTGAATATATGCAGAATAGGGGCAGTGAATTGTGAGTAGTCTAATTTTAAGAAAAAAGTTTGAGGCCATCGTCTCTGGCGCTTTTCTTGATGTCTAGGTTGATGAGCGAGTCTTCAACTTCTGTATAGTTGAATGGGAGGAGCTGAAAGGGACAAGTCGTGATTTGTGGGGTGATAAGTGGGCTAGTGTGATAGGTGGCACTGCTTGCGTACGGTGATGAGTCGAAAGCTAGTCCCACACTGACAAAATGGGAGTTAAGTTCTTCAAGGATTTGGTGATTACTTTCTACAACCCTACCATTACTGTGGATCTTGGTTGAAATGGAGGGAGCATCAGGTCATCCTTCGATGGACTTAATTGTCCTCCAGATTTTATGGGGATTCCTGTTTGCTTGTTCCAAGGCGGAAACATAGTAGCCTGCTTTGGCAGCACAAATGCTTTTGATGCAGGCATTCCTAACTGTTCTAAAGGCTTGCCAGTCTGCTGGACTCTTATTTCTCCTAGCCTGAGCCCAAATTCTGTCACGGTTAGTGAGTGCAGACTTAAGGTCAGAAGTAAACCATGGGTTTGAGGTGTTGCGCATCCTAATCTTAACAAAGGGGGCATGCTTGTTAGCAAGGGCACTGAGGCTGGCATTAAGGATAGTTACAGCCTCAACGGCGGTTTTAGCAAGATATAGATCTTGCCAACAAATCATGCCTAAGTCAGCCAAAAAATGTGATGCAGTGAACTTCCGATAGGACCATACAGATATAAGCTTAGGCTGAAGATGAGATTTTGCTTGTGATCTTATGCAAACAATGACCCATGGTCACTCATGTCATTATGGAAGACCGCAGAGTGTGAAATATTATGGGGATGCATGGTTAGAATAACATCAAGTAGTGAACTACTGGCGGTATTTGAAGTGTTGATTCTAGTCAGTTTGCTAACTAGCTGGCCAAGGCTGAGTTCATCACAGAAGGATTTCAGACTAATCTAAACAGATGCAGACATGCAGGGTCCTTTGGGCCCTCCACCAAGGGAAGACTCCATCTGACTATGGGAGTGTGGGGCCTTATGGGCCCTGCACTTCCATTCAGCAATGGATGTCTCTAATTTATAGGGCTGTCTGGTGGTCTGTGGAAGTGCAGGGCCCTCTGGGCCCTGCATTTCCATGTGGCCACACACACAGATGCACAGAACAAAGAGTTCATCTCTCAGCCAAAGCATAGGGCCCTCTGGCACACACAGGTACAGAGGAGTAGGGCCCTATGCCAAAGGAAGAGTTCTCTTCACTAGATGTTATTTGAGCCCATGTGTGCAACCCTGCACCTACCCTTCCTGTGCTGTTGGATGGGGTCACATAACAACACTGTTCCCCCAGCCTCATCCCATCCAGCTGGATCACTGAGCTTGCCCCTCAACTCACTCACACGGGGTCACAAAGCACAACCCACTTGCGTAAAGGCTAGTACTACACACAACGTTCCTTAATAATAATTATTATTTTTAAAAAATTGACCCCACATTTTCAAGATAGCTGTTGTATGACTCCCCCTTATAAACATGATGTGAGACAATTACAGAATACTGGGTGAAATGTCATTGCATGCCACAAGTGCAAAAACACATCTTGTCCAAAATATGAAAAACAAAACTTGCCCCGTTTATGAGGTGCTGTAAAAAGTGGATGTTTAATGTTCTGAGTCAAAATATTGAAAATTAGCAAAGTAATGTATGAACATTGATATAGTTCAATGCTCACTCATAACTTGGTCATTTTACCATATTTGTACACCAAAATGTTCAACATAGCCTTCCTATGAACCTACCACATGAATCCCATAGGAGAAAATTTTCAAATCCCACCAGAAAGGTGATATTGTGGAACAACAGCAAATTCACCTTTCTTGATGGATTAGAAAAATTCCTCCTGCCTTGTTTATGAAATGGGGTCCCAAGTAGGCCATGTTGAAAATGTGGCATACAAATATTAAAAAATGACAAGGTTATGAGTAAAAGTTCAAAACCCACTGAAATATTATAAACCAGACTTAACTTGTTTTCTTATATCACGGTCACCGGTTCCAGCAGCAAGATGAGTCTTTGATCAGAGAGTAGCTCTACAATTTGGAACATGTTCAGGTGAGTGTGGATGGGGAGGGTGTGGGGTGATTAGTTGGGGGACAGTGAGGGAGTTGGTGTTGGGTGTGTGGGGAGTCAGATCAGAAGGGACCATTTTCTTTTTTACAGGTTAGTTTAAAACAAGAAGTCATCAAGTGACGGTTTTCTTTTTTTCAGCTGTAAAACAGTTGGGGATCTGCTAATGGGGACTGCGCACCCCAGTGTCGGCTTAACTCTATGGTAGCACTGAGGGTGAGCACCCCAGTGTTGTCACCAATTTATTGGGTTGGTGGGGGACCTGGATGGGAGGGGCTGGCAAGTGGAACTGGGGTAGTCACCCGGTCCACCTTCCTATAAAGTATAATATGTCTTGCCTACTTTCCTATACAGTTTAATATTGTTCATTATTGGGGAAACAGGATGGAGGGCTGGCTGGGCTGCTAAGCAGAGGGAATGAAAAACTTAAACAAATGAAAAGCAAGATAAATAGACAGACAGATTAGATAGATAGATAGATAGATAGATAGATAGATAGATAGATAGATAGATAGATAGATAGATAAACAGACAGACAGACAGACTGACAGACAGACAGACAGATAGATAAATGGATGAGTGGGATTACAAGCAGGAAAAGTGAGGTAATTATCCCGCTGTACAGGTCCTTGGTCAGGCTGCACCTGGAATACTGTGTGCAGTTCTGGAGGCCCCACCTTAGAAAGGACATTGACCGCTTAGAAAGGGTTCAGAGAAGGGTCACTAAGATGGTGTAATGTCTGCATCAAGAACAGTATGAAACTGGACTCTGAATTAAACTTATACTCTCTAGAGCAAAGAAGAAATAGGGGAGACATGATAGAAATATTCAAATACATAAAGGGAATCAAGACAACCCAGATAGGAAACCTATTCACGGAAAACAAAACAAATGTGTACAAGGGGCACAACCTGCACCATGTGGCAGGCAGATTTAGAACCAATAACTTTTTTCACAGAGAAAGTGATAGAACCATGGAACAGCCTGCCCTCAGAGGTGGTAGCATCCAAGACAGTATGGGAATTCAAACTAGTATAGGAAAGGCAAAGTGGGCACCTGAAGGGGTAATAAAACAGGGAGGGGTAGAAATATTTGGACAGACTAGATAGATCAAGCAGTCCCCACCTGCTGGCTACTTCTTATGTTACTATATTGGATGTCAGTGTATTTCAGGACATTCAGCAACATGGGTTCATATCAGGAAGATCCTGCCAGACAAACCTAGTTGAGTAATAGGATTCAGTGATGAGAGAACTGGATAAGGGCCATGCATTGGACATCTTGTAGTTGGACTTCAGCAAGGTCTTTGATTCGGTGCCTCATGGGCAGTTGGGGGGAAAGCTGGAATATGTGGGTGTGCAGACAAAGATGGTGAACTGGATCATAAACTGGCTGAAGGGGAGGCAGCAATGAGTGGTGGTGGTGGTGGTGGGGAACTCTCATCCCCAAGGCCTGTGACAAGCAGAGTTCCATAGGGCTCGGTACTAGGCCCTGGTGCTTTTTGGGATATTCATAGAAGATTTCTCATACAACATCAGGAGTAAGATCAGTTTGTTTGCTGTTGATGCCAAGATAGGGGTGGTGGTGGATGACATAGTAGGGTGGCAGGCACTGCAGGATGACCTGACTAAGCTGGAGGAGTGGTTGGAAATGTGGCAGTTGGTGGTTCAATGCTAAGAAATGCCAGGTACTGCATTTTGGAGCAACGAACCCGAGGAGGAACTATTAGTTGGGAAGGGTTCAGTTAGGTATCACTGAGGAGGAAATTGATCTAGGGGTGGGGAATATGAACAACTTAGCTCAATGCAGGAAGGCGGCAGCTAAAGTCAGCAGGATGCTATGGTGTATTGTGAGAGGAATCTCCTCCAGAAGTAGGGAGGTGATATTTCCTCTGTAAAGAGCACTAGTCAGATCACACCTGGAGTATTGTGGGCAGTACTGGAGTCCATATCTGAAGAAGGATGTCAGATTTTTGGAGGGGATACAGCGCAGGGCAACAAAGATGATCCAGGGACTAGAGGGCAAACCCTACAAGTATAGGCTGAATGAGTTAAATATGTACTCCCTGGAGGAGAGGAGGGATTGGGGGATACGATTGAGACCTTTAAATATGTTACAGGGATAAACAAGACAGGTACAGAAGGAGTATTTAAGTTGAGGAGGGGGAGGGACATAAGAGGGAATGGTCTCCGATTGGGGGGGGGGATATAGGAGAGAGATGAGGAGATATTTTTTCACAGAGAGGGTGGTGGCTAAATGAAATGCTTCTACCCGAGGAGGTGGCATCCTGTAAGATGGGCACTTTTAAAAGGGGATGGGACAGGGTGAGGGGGTAATTGGAAGGGGGAGAGGAGGGAAGCAGCTGCAATGTAAGGGTACTAGCTGCACATATGAGCAGACCTGATAGACCATGAGGTCTGTTTCTGGTGGCAGATTCGTATGTTTGTATGTTCTTATGATAGATAAAGACAGACAGACAGACAGAGAGATAGAGATAGAGAGAGAGAGAGATCAAGACAGTTAAGTGTCTCACTGCTGCCATACAAGCTGGCAGCATGTGTCCATCAGCAGCTGCATATGTTAAGAAACTCTTGTTGTTTTCATGCAGGGAATGCGGGTGAGTGAGTCTTCTTGCTAAGCTGGGAACCCTGTATTTTGGGTGCCCAGAAAGTATTTCTGAACATTTATTTAAAAACAAACAAACAAACACAAGAATCTAGCAAAACAGGTCCCATTTAGCTAGGTTCATGTGTTTTGTTTTGTTTTACAAAATAATAATAATCTCTATGTATATTCCATGTTTTTTTAGTAGGGAGAAAAACAAGATGGCGGCGATAACTGCCTCCCAAAACCTTTTTTGGGGGTTCTGAAAAACAAGTTGTGTGAAACCAAAAAGCTCTTGTGACATACGAACATACAAATTTGCTGGCAGAAAAAAAGCCCATAGATCTATCAAGTCTGCCTGAGTGTGCAGCTCGCAGTTTACTTTTCCTGCAGCTGCCCTTCCCTCCCCATTTCCTTTCCCTCATCCCCTCTCCCTGGACTTTCCCCCCTTTTGTTGATGTCTGTACTTACCTTCCCCCTGACTCTATCCCATCCCTGCTTAAAACTGTCCCCTGTCTTCAGTGTGATCAACTCCTCTGGCAGTGCGTTCCACCCAACCAACACTCTCTCTCTGTGAAGTAGTGCCTCCTCATTTCTCTCCTGAATCTTCTCCCTTCCAACTTCAGACTGTGCTGCCTCTTGACCCTTCCTCCCTTTAAGCAGAACAATCCTCTCATTTTGACCTGTTTATGCCTTTTAAGTATTTAAAGGTCTCTATCATGTCTTCCCTCTCTCTTCTATCCTCTAGGGAGTACATATTGAGATCCCTCAATCTTTCCTCATAGGGTTTTTCCCCTAGCCCCATGATCATCTTTGCCGCCCTACGCTGCACCTCCTCCAGCAATCTTATGTCCTTTTTTAGGTAAGGGCACCAGTACTGCACACAGTACTCCAAGTGGAGCCTTACCAGTGATCTGTACAAGGGCAGGCTAAGTTCCTCTTTTCTTGAGGTGATACCCCTGGCAATGCACCGTAGCATCTGACTGACCCTTGCTGCCACCCTCCTGCACTGTGCTGATACCTCATGTCCACTGTGACTAGTACCCCTAGGTCTTTCTCCTCCTCTGTAGTTGATACCTGTACTCCCCCCAGTCAATAGCTGGTCCTGGGTTTTCTGGCTCTGAAGTGCATAATCTTGCAATTCTTAGCATTAAGTTATCCCAACTGCCACACACCTGACCAGTGCTCAAGTTTAGCCAGATCCTCCCTGAGTTCCTGCCTCCTTTCCTCACTGTCCACTGCTGCATGTATCTTTGTGTCATTCATAAACAGATTGATCTTACTCTTGTCCCCCTCTGCAATGTCCCCAATAAAGACACTGAAAAAAAAAGGGCTTAGCACTGAACCCTGCGGTTCTCCACTAGTCATGGGTCCTGGCTTGGATGTCTCCCCCTTACAATTACCCTCTGCTGTCTGTTCCGCAGCCAGCTCCTACTCACCCCACTAGTTTCCTCCTGCCCCCAGGTTCCTCAAGTGCCCAATAACCTTTCATGTGGCATTGAGTTGAAAGCTTTGCTGAAGTTCAGATACAGGACATCCATAGCATGGCCCTTGTCAGCTGCCTTTGTGACCCAATCAAAGAAATCAATTAGGTTAGCCTGACATGATCTTCCCAAGACAAACCCGTGCTGTCTTTCATTTTGGAGTCCATTACTATCCAGGAAGGTTATCAACCTCTCCTTCATAATGCTCTCCATTAGCTTCCCCACCATGGAAGTCAAGCTTACCAGTGTATAATTGCTTGGTTCATCCCTGGGACCACTCTTGTGAAGGGGTACCATGTGAGCCATCTGCCAGTGCATGGGCAGTCTCCCTATCTCCAAGGAGCTGTTAAACAGGTCTGCCAGAGGGCCTGCTTATACCTTTGCCAGTTCTTTCAGGACCCTTGGATGTACACCATCCGGTCCCAGTGTCTTGTTCACCCACAAGGCTTTAAGACCTGTTAGAACCCTATTCTCCTGGATGACCCCATCTGTTACCTCTGCTCCCCATGCATCAATCCTTTCCCTTGTAGTATCGGCCCATCTTTTTCTTTAGTGAACACTGAGCAGAAGTACTCACTGAGTGCCTCTGCCTGGTCTTCCCCTTTTTCTGCCCATCCCCACTCCCTCTTGATTCTGACAATCTCGTCCCTACAGCTCCTCTTCTCCCTTATATACTTGAAGAACACCTTAACCCCCTCTCTGATCCCCTGAGCCAATCTCCAGTCCCTTGAGCCAGCTAGGTCTTTTATACCTGGAGTGCTTGCTCTGAGACTTGGCACACATGTTTGTGGTCTCTGTCAGACCCCTCTTTATGATATACCATTTCTGTTCAGCATCCATTCCTGGGCAAATTTCAGTAAGATGCCCCCCTAAGGTGCTTCCCATCCTGGCGAAATCTGCCTTCCTGAAGTCTACCACTCTCATCCTGGTCCTAGCCAATTCCCTGCTCATGTAGAGGAAGAACAACACTGAGTGGTGATCACTTCCTGATAGTGGGTCTTGTATGACCACATCCTGGACTTGGTCCCTATTTGCTAACACAATATCCAGTATGTTACCCTCCCTGGTGGGCTCTGACACCCCCTGTACTAGGTAGCTGTCTTGGATAGCCTCTAGCAGAACTTGTTCCATTTTGTTTGTGGTAGTCATGGTCCGCTAGTCAATCGCAGGTATGTAGAAGTCACCCACTATGACTGTGCTCCCTCTGCCATTGACCATCCTGATTTGCTCCCCCAACTACTGGTCCCTTACCTCATTTTGTGAGGGTGCCCTGTACACCACCCAATCCTAATCTTCTTACCTTTGGAGTTTTGGAGTGTATACTTATGGCTTCTGGCTTCCACTCTTCCCCCTCCTCCCTGGTACATAGTATCCCATCCCTCGTCTAAATAGCCACCCCTCCCCCCATCTTTGTGGTACACCTTGTATCCAGGGACTGTGAGATCCTAGTTATGGTAATGGGTGGCCCAGTTTTTTGTGATGGCTGCAATATCTACCTCTACCTCCCCTACCACCATTATTGCCTACCTTGTTTGCCAAGATCCTTGTATTCAAGGATACTACTATCCACAGTGTGCCCTGCCCCTCCTCTCCCTATTTGTCACCCCTGCTTCTGCTCCTTGATAGGTTCCGCTCCCTCCACATAAAATTTTTCAGGTTGTGTGCGAGGGTTGTCTAAAAACCCTACTGAGCATGCTCAGAAAAATAAACTTTACATCCTTATGCCTCTGGAACCATTTATTATTTTTTTCACAAAACCTTGGTACAGGCTGCTTCTACCTTGAAAGTTTCAGAAACAAATTCCATTTCATCTGGATTGCAGGTGAGAGTAACAAAAAAAAAAGTTTTAAGTTTAAGAAAAAAAGTGGCATTAATATATAAAATGGCATATGTGAAGCTCAGAAACTGCACCAGCTGTCATCACAAATCTTTTCACATATTGAGACCGTGCCTCCTAGATGAGGCATTCCAAATGTTGGGCACATTTGTTGACCACTGCCAAAGCTATTGAGGTGCAATGTTAGGAGTTTAATATGGAAACTCATGGTCAACATTAACTATAATGGAAGCACCCTGCCAGTATAATATACACATAATGTATTATACCTATAGTTAGGGTTGAGTAGGCACTTTTATGTTAAATTCAATATGTTGTACTTTAATAACTTTGCAACCATTCTACCCATTTGCCTAAAATTTTGCATGTGTGGTCTGGTACGATAGATCGCTGCATCTGGAAAGTTTCGTTCCAATCAGATGTGCAGTTGTGGAGCTGTGGAGTGTGAAAAATCCTCAGTTTTGGGCAGATTCTTTGCTGGTCTCTACCATCCTAGTGATTTGACTGTTTCGTCTGACATTTTCAGGGTATATGGGGACTGGAAAAAATTAATGTTCAGGGATACAAAGAAATCTTTAAGTGACTTCACACTCAGTTTTTCAAAACCAAATTCTTTTTATTTTGCTTGATAATACACCCTACCATTTTGCACTGTTTCAAAGTGCTTTTTTAAAGGGCTTTTTATTTATATAAAAACATAAAATACATGTTTCAATATTCATTTTAAGATAATTATTAAATGTATATTTTTTTAATTTTTTTATATCCTAACTATTGGTTAAGATGAGCAAGCTTAAAGCACCAGATAGTGTTGTACTAACATGTGTTGCAAGATGTAGACAGAAACCAACATTTATAATCACTAACTCAATAAATGACATAACAGTATCAGCACTATTTTAAACATAATGGCCCAGATATTCAAACTGCACCCAAAAAGTGCGCAATAGCAGAAGCAAGCACAAGTCCATTGCATCCATGCACAAGAGGTGCGATATTCAAAAACGGAGCTGGCCAAAGTGTGCCTACAGCCGATGACTGAATATCGCACCACCTGCGCCATAGCGCAACTAGGAAGGGGAAGCTTAGCAGATCTGATGCACCATAGGTGAACAAGGGATATGCAGCTGAGCAGTCCAGAGGCACCATAGTGCATCCAGGGATGCCCCCCAGCAGCAGAGCAATGCAACTGCACAACCAGGGAGGTAGGGGCCCACCAACCATGCCACAGATGGGCACAGGAACACACAGCAGAACAGACATCGTCTCCCCACACCCCATGCACTGCACAACTGGGGAAGGGCTGGAATAACCACCGGCCCATGGAGACAATCAAACAACCCACAGCTGGGCCATGGTGCCCCATCACACCCCCCCGGCAAGCTGTGACTGACACACAAGGAGGGCTGACCACCCTGTGACACATCATCCCCCAATGCAGAGCACACCCTGCACCATGACCCCCAGACACCCTCCCCAGGAGCAGCGACCACCACTGCAGGAAACCCCATGCATGCCACCACCCCCACTGTGACACTGCAACCCTGTGCACCACAGAATCATGCAAGGCAGCCCCACCATGAGCACCCATCAGCGGGCGGCAGCACACAGTAATGCAACAATGGCATACACAGTGCCACCACACACAGTCCCCCTGAGGTACTGCTGAGAGACCAACCATACGTCAGCACATGAGGTACCCCACACAGGACAGAGCTTTCCCCGGACACCACCACTAGTGGCACAGCACCCTGCACAGTATCCCAATGACACACCCTGACCCAGCACTGGCCACAACAGCCAGCACAGACACCCACAGTGGTGCGTGGAAGCATGCCACACAGTGTATGGACAGACACCCACCCATACCCAAGGGCACAACAACACAGGGACACAGTGGCAGGGCAACCAAGCCCCCAGCATGGGCCCATGTAAACTGTGTACACACAACCCGCAGTCCTCTATGGCACTGGAGTGCCAACCACCCAGCGCAGGCACTGTGGACCCATACACCACCAGTATTTCCCAGAGCACAAGTTACAGTCAGTGGTGCACATTCCCTGCAACACACACAGGGCACAGCGTGGAGGTGGGACAACTGTGGAGGCCACAGTGTCACCTGAGGCAGACATGCACCGCACCAGTGACAGGAGGCAACCCAGCAGTGTGACGGGTACAGTGGCTGCCCTGCAGCGATTGCCACCACTGACATGCCAGCAGACCGTGCAGGTCACAGACATGCATGTGTGTCAGCTGCACAGGCAATGGATGGGCTGATAGGGGTGCCATGGACACAGAGCACGCACCATGGACCATTGCACACAGTCATCCAGTGCATAGGGAACAACACACACACACCACAGACACTGACTGATAGCTACCCCACAACATAGTCACCTCCACACGGACACACACATACGCATGACTGCACCACCCCTGACACCATGCACACCACTGCAGCTGAGCACCTATAGCCCGCTGCAAATCAGAGACCACCACAGTATTCATATCAAAATAACTGTATTGAAAAAATATATAAAAGTTAACTATTTACAAGACTATTTACAAAATATATACAAGGTGGGGGAGGGCCACAAACAAGGTAGGGATGGGTAAGGGGCAGGGTGGACAAGTGGGGTGGGATGGGAAAGGAGGGGTGTGAGGGGGGGTCCAGGGGGGTAGGGGATTTCAGGGGCTGAGGGACCCCTAGCGGGAGTGCTGCTACCCACTCTGGCTCCATCTCAGTCGGTGCCTCCGCTGGACACCGGTGTCATCAATCCTGCGGAGGATGTCCAGCAACACCCTTGCCACCTGGAGGATCTCCCAAAGCACCTCCCTGACCTCCCAGAGATGGTGTGTACCTAGGACAAGGGAGCACAGTCAATAGGTGTGAATGCACAGCCCCATACAGCCCGACCACTGTGCATGGCATACGGCCGTGGGACATACCTCTGTGATGGTGTGTGACCACCCACAGTGATCACGTCCACATGACCTGCCCATCCAGGCGCATACAGCCATGCAGAACACTGCACACACCCACCGGCCAAGTCACACACAGCACCTCCATGGCTGTTTAGTGACATGGCTATGTGTGCAAAGGCAGTGGCACAACCATGTACCCGGTGCATGCATGGACCACCATCGACTCACTCTCAGACATGCATTGCCACTGGACAGTGTTGACTGTAACAAGTCACGTGCATGGCAGTGGTGTCGATGGATGGTGGCCATGCCCCGCTGCCCACCCTGTTACACAGCATGCAATAGTAATCATGGAGTTATGGCACTCACCATCATCGGGCCGGTCCAGTGGGTGGTGAGGGCCCTCGCCCTGCCTGGCTTCACTCTGCTCCTCCTGCCGCCGAAGGTCGCGGGCAAGGCAGCGCTCCTCTGGGCCTGTGGTGCAAACATGGAGAGAGGAACATCAGTACAAAATAGTAGCAAAGCTCCCCTGCCCCCAGGTGTGTGCCCTCCCACCCAGCCAGACCCACCCACCCCATACCCTGATAACACCACTACAGCCAACCCCGGACGGTCCCTCCCCCATGTGCTGGACACATACAACTGTGATACCCATATGGAAGATAAAAGTGTGTTGATGTGACACCTACCTGGCCATGGCACCATGCCCCTCCTGGCACGTGCCTGCAGGCGGGCTAGCAGCTCCGGCTCCCTCCATCATAGGTCCACATACCTGTGGTGGCACTGCTCTGTGCTTCTCCCCTGTCCTGTGGCCTCATCGAGTGCAGTGGCCACCTCCTCCCACACCTGGGTCCTGGACCTGTCCAGGGGTGTCTCCCCGAACAGTGGCCAATGGTGAGGCTCCACAATGGCCACTAGGTTGACCAGCTCTACTGGTGACCACTGAGCAGCCCTCCTGTGTGCCAAGCTCTCTGCTCGATTTGCAAATATGGTGCTCTGCAGCACGGCTCCCCATGTGCAGATGCTGCACGGTACAGCGCTGCCATTCCCTATCGCACTGTCACCGAACAGCGTGATAGAGGTGCACCAATGCCTGACACATGGTGCCAAGTGGGCAAAGGTCAGGCACAGGGTCAAGGTTCTCTGGTGCACGGACATGCACAGTGCCACTGGAACCCAATGTGTGTAGCGCAATTGGCTGCCTATGTGCTACCACCAGTAGTGGCCTACTGCGCAGTTGCCCCAGTGTGCCAATGATGGCCCAGTACCACAGCGCCATGAAGGTGACCATCGCTATAGCACCACTGGCACAATGGTGGCCATGCCCTGCATTGCCTACCATGCACAGCACGTCAGCAGTGCAGCTGATGCCTGTGTCAGCAACCCGGGCATGCGCAGTGAAGTGTGTACTACACATGTCGCAGAACTGCACCATTGGCTCAGCACGTTCAACACAATTGCGCAAAGTGCAAAAGCACGATATTCAACTGTCATATGCAAATCAACTAATCAGCCATGCAGTGGTGCAGCACTGCAATTTGCATCCACTTAAAGTTGTGCTCACCTCATTTGCATGGGTTGCACTATAAGAGTGCGACATTGGGCTGCAGTGGCCATAGTCGGTTGCTGCAGTCTATTGGTGAGTTGCATGCTGTTTGAGAGTGTGGACTGTGGATTTAGGGACATGCATGGGACTGCACAGTCACAGGTAACAACTGCCATTCTTACAGGCTAAATAATGACTGAGCAAGTTGTGGGAGAAGAGGAACACAGTGGTAGGAGGAGGAGGAGGCCTAACTTTACCAAGGCCAAGACCGAAGCCCTGTTTGAGGCCTACCTGGATCAGGAGCCGCTTCTCAGCAGATGGCAGGGAATACCTCACGCCCATGCTGCTGCATGGGAGGAGGTGGCACGTGCTTTGAACCTGCATGGCAGCCACCAGCGCTCCATGAAGGAGTGCAAGAAAAAGATGGGCACAGACAGGAGGAGGATAAAGGAGAAGGTGGTTGCCATCAGGGCAACATGAGCTGCAAGAGGTGGGGGACAGCCGGAGGTGGTACACCTGACCCCACAGGAGGAGAGGATTGCTGGAAGCATGCAGCGTGCAGCGTGGTGGCTTCCAGACGGATGGTGGCCCATCACTGCATGGTAAGTCATGGTCTGTCTATGGGGGGGCAGGGTAGGTCACATGCAGTAACGCGACTTTGCTTTCCCTTACAGATCCAGAATGTCTGCATGGGTCAGCAGTGGTGGGCCTGTCCACTGAGGACAATCAGCTGGAGATGGAGGAGAACCCATCCACCTCCACAGGTATACATGGCTCAGTGCGACAGTCGGGCCGCCTGGCTGTCCACACTGATGTTGTTGTAACAGGTGCGGAAGAAACCCTGCCTGTGTCCCAACGTGCTGGTGTCCATGGATGCCAGCATGCTGTGCCTGAGGCCGGTGCCGAGTCTGTCACTGGTGATGATGTCGCTAATGTCATGGGCAGTGACATATGTGTGCCACGGGATGGCCACACAGCAGGACACATCGTGGCCATGGCTGTGGGTGGTGCTGCCGTGGAGGTCTGTGTGTCATCACAGTCCCAGCCTGTGCCTGTCAGCACCAGTGGGGCAGCACTGGTGTTTGTTCAGGACATTGGGACTGTTGCAGCTACTGCGGCAGCACCACTGAGCCCTGGGGAGCAGCAGTCGGAGGGGCAGCATCAGCAGTCAGACAATGGGCTTGGGGGTACAGGGTGCAGCGGTGGCGTCTGTGCACCACCTGTGGACATGCCCAGACCTGATCCTGGTGCGCAGCGCCCACCCTCAAGGGGTGCTGAGCATCAGGGCCATGCACATCCTGAGGGACAAGATGCCGAGGAGGCAGATGACCTCTTGGATGAGCACACCTGCCTACTCCAAGCATCAGTCCAGCAGCAGATGCGGCTTGCGACGCTGGTGGATGCACTGCATGTGGCTCTGGAGTGGGCAAAGGAGCGTCGCAGCAGGGACACCGCTCTTATCCTGGCAGGGATGGACCAGTTGTGGGAGGATGTAACTGCTGCCATTGACAGGCATGCACAGGCATTCACTGCTGTTATGGCCACAATGGGCACAGTTATGTGGCCATGCATTGTGGACACCACACAGTGCACTGTCCAACCCCCATTCCTGGCATCATGTGACTCCTTCCCTGTCGACACCGGGTTCAGCTGTGGGCATCCCAAGCATGCCTGGTGCAGGCATGTTCAGTGTGCTGCAGACCCCTGTGCAAGCATGGTCGGGTTCAGGCAGTGGAACCCCTGGGGGACCATTTGTGCCACCCCATGAGGCCAGTGGTCAGCCTGTCAGTGCTGGCGGGTCTCAGCGGGGCTGCCCACGCATCCATGGTGGCCAGGGCACTGTGTCACATGACTGACCTGTCTCCCAGCATGGCTACTGTCTGGTGCTGTCCTGTGTGCATTGTGTCTTTCAGTGGGCAGTGCACGGGTGGGTACCTGGCCCTGCATGCAGACAGACAGTCCACCTGCACATCCTCCTGGCTTCTGTCCACAGTTGCATGTGCATGATGATGCCTGCGTTGTGCTGTACACCAATGTGCAATGGTGCTCAGCATCTGACACATGCACATGGACAGGCAGTGGGCGTGGTGGCCTGTGGACATGTGTGTGGCTAGGGGTGGCATTCTGGGTCGGTGTGCCTCCTGCCCTTTGTGCAAGTTTGGTGCATTGTGTGTGTGCATGTGTGTGTGTCCGTCCTCGTGGCATGTTAGTCCTCACCCATCCCTGGTTGTGTGTGTGGTTCCATTCCCTGCCACTTCCCTTGACAGCATGCACCCCTGGTGTGTGTCCATGCATGTTTGTGGGTTGTGCCTTAGCCAGTGTTGGCTGCACATGGCCCCATGACTTACCTGGGTTGGCTGAAGTGCTCCTCTGTGATGGTGTCCCGGTGCAGCTGTGCCAGCCGGATCATTCAGGGGTCCCACTGCCCAAGGGGGGGCTGCCCATCACCATCATCACTGGCATCCTCATCATCCCCATCGCTGTCCCCCTCTTCGACCTGTACGGCTATCCCACATTCATTGGCCATGTTGTGCAGGATGCAACAGGCCAGGAATAGCCCACAGGCCTTTGAGGGGCTGTACTGTAAGGCACCGCCGGAGGTGTCCAGGCAACAGAAACATGCCTTCAACATCCCGACAACCCGCTCGATGACATTACATGTAGTGAGATGTGCCTCATTGTAGCGTTGCTGCGATGGGGTTGCGGGCCGCCGGTATGGTGTGAGCAGCCAGGGACGGAGTGGGTATCCACTGTCACCTGTGTGTAGAGGGTGGAGGTTAGTTTGGTGATCAGCATCGCCCTGCCCTGGGCCATGTAGGCCACTACCCATGTCACCTCTGGCCATGCCCCCCCAGGTTCTATGATTTTCCATGTGGTTTGCATACTCACCCACTAGGTGGCCAGTGGGGATGTCCCCACTCTCAAATCTGTGGCACAGTGCTGACTGGTGTCAGATGAAGGCATCGTGTGCTCCACCAGGGTGCATGGCACAGACATTGATTATGCGTCCCCTGGCATCGCACACATCCTGGCAGGTGATGCTGGTCTAGCCCTTGCGATTTATGTGTGCGGCCTCCTCAGGGCCATGTGGTGTGCGTATGGCCACATGGGTGCAGTCTATTGCCCCTAGCATGCCAGGCATTCGTGCTACCCTGTGGAACTCCTATATGTTGGCTGTGTGCTCCGCCGGTGTGCTGGGGAAATGGATGTACTCCGCAGCATGTGGCAGCAGTGCACTGAGCAATTGGGTGAGGTGGCGTGGCGTGGCTGACTGGGTTATGCCTGTGGTGTTCTCAGTTGGTCTCTGGAAGGTACCTGCGGTGAGCAAGCACATGCAAGCTGTTATTTTAGTCTCCACTGACAAGGCATGGCTCCATCGTGTGGGTGCCTGCATCACATCACTGCACAGCTCACAGAGCCACCTCAGAATTGCCCTATTCAGGTGGTACTGGCCCATAATCTCAGTATCACTCTACAGCTCGAAGCTGGTGCGGGCTCGGTACTGCCTGTTGGGGGCATACCACCGATGGGCCCTTCCACGGCCGTGCCCCCCTACCGCCCACCTTCTCACTTCCCTCATAATGGCCTCCATCTGGAAGGTGGCACTGGCCATGTCCCTGGCTTGTGTTCACCCCCCTGGCAGCTGTTACTGTATTCCCCCACTGTCCTTACTGCTACTTCCCCGGCACTGGGAACACCTGCCTGTAGTGGCCTCTGTGCTGTGTGGCACTTCCCTCTTCTTCACTGGCTGTGGCTCCCCACACCTTCCCTGTGCCTCTGTGTTCAGGGTGCCCTTTCCCTGGCCTGCGCTGTGTGTCCCTCCTGCCCTGTCTGTGTGGCTAGAGTTCTGCCTCATGTGCCTTCCCTGTAGCGTTCTTGCTACTCTCCCTTGCTCCTTTTTATTTTGGCTCATTTCCGCTATGGCGCAACTTCCGCTTGCTCCCCTATTGCGCATGGCGCAAGTTGTTGAATATTGCACTGCACCATTTATGCATGGTTCCTCCCCCTTCAGTTGCACATGCCTTCATTATCATTGCGCTGTTGTTCAGTGCAATTTCAGGGGCGCAACTGCCTCCTGCTGAATATCACAGAAAGGCTCAATTTCAGACTTGCGCAAGCGCAACCCTATTGTGCATGGCTCAACTCTTTTGAATATCTGGGCCAATGAATTTTTGTTTTCATTTGATGGTAAAGACTCACTTGTAATTATTCATATTTTTTTTAATTGTATAGCAAGAAAGCAACTTTACAAACTGAGACTTAAGAATACATTCGAAAGTCACTAGTATAAGGACAAATACAGGTATTTAAAAGAAACATTAAATTAATTATAGCATATATACCTAAAGTGTTTTAAAACAAACAAATGTTTTTTCCTCTTACGTTTTATATTTTTTATTTTTTCAAGAGATGCCGACAGTGTATTATTTCTTTCTTCAATAACCTATGAAATGTGAAATTCTTGCAAAAACAGCTGGGTAAATATTTTGTTCCAGAAAGAAAAGAATAGAAAAACAGTTGAGATATATAAAAAAGTGAAACAATACACTTTAAAACAGTGTGAAATGTTTGGGCATATTATCAAGGAAAATAAAAAGAATTTGGTTTTGAAAAACCCAGTGTGAAGTCATTTGAAGATTTTTTTGAATCCCTCAACATTATTTTTTTCTTGAATTTGTGGACTTCTCAAGGGTGCATACCCTACCAGAACTATTACCATTTCCCCAGACACCTACCTACATAAGTTCTTTTTTGTTTTGCTTTATATGGGGACTGGGTCAGGGAAGTGCCTTTTAAAGGTCTGGTGAAAAAATATTAATCTATTCAAAAGTTATTGAAGTTTAAAGTTTCCCATTATAGCCATTGGGGAAAAAAATATGTATTGCCCTTAGACACATGTTTTGCTTCTGCGAAAGCACTTTTTCATGGCACAAATGAGTTTAGTATTTTCTTGCTGCCACCATCTTGTTTTCAGTTAGTGAGGAGGAAAAAACAATGTAGCTCAAAAAATAATGCCCCTTGGTAAACACCAACAACTGTGTTTACCTAATTGGGACCCTAGGAACATGACCCTGACATCAGTTTCTCGATACGATGCCTGGAAATATTTTTTTTTAACTTTTCTAGAACCTTAGGCATGGAACTTTTGCAAAAGTATTGTGGACTTATGTGAAAGCTCTGTGGGTACTTTCATGAAAGTTCTATTCCTAAAATGTCGGGACTTTTGCAAAAGTCCAACAGTACTTTTGCAAAAGCTCCCCCAGCTACACCAATGGTACTTTTGTGAAATTCCACTGAACTTTTGCAAAAGTTCCACAGTTCAACAGCCCCAAAAAACATTTTTTTTGCCACTTCATAGGAAGAAAATGGTTTGGACTTTGGGGCTGAAACTAGTAGGATGGCAAACATTTGCCCCACAGATGTACCTTTTGCTAAACTGGTGAAGAAATTGACACCTTTTCGAGAGTTACAACAGTCCAAAGTTGTGAATTTTCCCATAGAATAACACTGTGGTGGCAATGGTACCTTTCGGTGCCTTTATCTAGAAAACGGTTCATGATTTCATAAATTTTTCATAGATATATCAAGCTATATAGACATGGTAGTCCTTAAAGCTTGTCACTCAAATTTTGGGAGTAATTAGTAAATATTACATTTATACTCATCACCAAGTGCAGAATCCAGATTTTTTTTAAATGTATCCATATTAGGGCTATTAACAACTTCAACCAGAAGTTTATTCCAAATGGAAACAACCCTGTTACTAAACCAGTGTTTCCTGCATTGCGTATTCCACTTTAATACCAGTAGTTGTTTAGTATGTCCTCTTGTATTAAACTTCGTATTAACTGGAATAATTCCTAACTGTTTAGTAAGGATAGGATCATTTAATGCATTAAATACATGGTACATATCACCCCTTAGTCTTCTATATTGAAGTGCAAACAAATTAAGTGATTTAAGTCTGGTCTCATACGTCTTGCTTTCCATACCTTTAATAGTTTTTGTAAATCTACACTGTACTCTCTAAATTTTTAATATATCCTCTTTATGGTATGGTGACCATACTTGTGCACAGTATTCGAGCTGAGGTCTAACCAAGGCATTGTATAGAGGGAGTAAAACCTCTTTCGTTCACCCAGATATGTGTCTCAGTATACAGCTGAGATTTTGGTTGGCCCTGTTAATTTGGTTACTGCAGTGTGTTCTGAATTTTAGGTTGGGACTGATAATTATACCCAGATCTCTTTCCTGTACAGTTTCTTGCAGAAGTATATTCCCTAGTTTATATTTATGATGCATGTTATGTTTATCCAAGTACATAACTTTGCATTTAGTAGGGTTTAGCTCCAATTTGTTGGTACTGGCCCAAATTAAGATATTATCCAGAGCAGTTTGAAATGCTAAGCTACTGTCTTTTTTATCTAACACAGTTCCTACTTGACAGTCGTCAGCAAATTTTAGTAACCATATACCAGGGTTATTAATTTTTAGAGTAGACACGTATATATTAAACAGGCATGATCCTAGGACCGACCCCTGCGGAACACCGCTGGAGACTGTGGCCAGTCTGAGTATTCCCCATTTATGATGAACCTCTGTTTTTTCCCCCTGAGCCAATTAGTTACCCATTTAATTGTATAAGTATTTAATTTAATTCTTCTTAGGGTATTTATAAGTTCACAATGTGGCAACTTATCAAAGGCTTTCGTAAAGTCTAGGAATATTAGGTTCACTGTCTTACCCAGGTCAATCTCTCTTGTCACCATCTCATAAAAGGTCAAAAGATTGGCCTGACATGATCTTTTCTTAGTAAACCCATGCTGAAGTGGGTCAATTAGTCCAAACTTTTGAAGATTATCTTGTATGAATTCCTTAATTATACTTTCCAAGATTTTTCCCATTAGGGACGTAAGGCTAATGGGCCTATAATTTTCATGGCTTGTTTTGGTTCCCTTTTTATAAATAGGCACCACTGTTGCTAAACGCCAATGTTGAGGAACTTCTCCTGAGCTTAGTGAATATTGTAGAATGTTAGTAAGCAGGAGATAAATACGTGAAGCAAGCTGTTTTAGTACCCTAGGTTAGATCCCATCAGGGCCAGAAGATTTTTTAACATCTAGGTTAGTTAACTTATCCAAAACTATACTGGCTGTAATAATAAGTTCATCAGCTGGGGATGGTTCATCAATGTTTTCAGTTTTATCATCATGTTTGTTGAACCCTGAACAGAAATAATTATTCTGCATATTTACAATTTTGTGATTTGTAGCTAATGTCCCTTCCCCATTTGTGAATGGTCCCATGGTATTAGCCATCCCTTTAATTGTTTTTAACATGTGCAAAAAAGGCTTTCTTGTTATCCCCTACTCCATTGGCCAAATGTAGTTCATACCTTGACTTGGCAATTTTACTGTCCATTTTTATTTTCTTAACTAATTGTCTATATTTGGGTACGAGATGGACAAACCCCTTCCTTATCTTCCTGAAAAATCTTTTTTTTTATTGATCATATGTTTAATGTGGGGATTCAACCAGGGTGGGGTTATTTTGTGTGTATTATTATATTTGTATATTATGGGAATATTGTCTGTAATAAGGCTATTTAGCCTTCCTGTCAATAATCCCCATTTTCCCTCCACTGACAGGTTTACAAATTCATTCTGCCAATCCCATGAATTAAGTTTGGATTTTATGGCCTCAAAATCAGCTTTTTGAAGATTAAGTCTTTTGGTTACTTCAGTGCCAGGTGGTTTGTGTGTCCCTGATATTTGAAAATATACCATATTATAGTCACTATTGCCTAAGGGTGCTTCAATTTTTATATTAGAAATACCATGCTCAAATATTGGCCCTCATTTTTATTAGTTATTGTGGCTGTAGGCCAGTTGATATTAGGAAAATTAAAATCTCCAAAAATCATTAAATTATTTGCTGGATCCAATTTCTCCAAATAGCTTCGTGGTGCTGTATCATTCTCTGGAGTTATAGAGGGAGGTCTATAAACCAAGCCAAGAATATAGGGGGGCCAACCTGTGGGGAAAGTTTAATCCATAATGTTTCCAAATTAGGTATATCCACTTGAATCTCCTCACTTATTATATTATTTGATAAGTAGATAGCCACACCCCCACACTTTCTATAAGTTCTTCTCTTGGAGTATAGATTGTATCCCAGAATGGTCTTGTCCCAAGAATTGTACTCATCTCACCATGTTTCAGTGACCAGTGCAATTTGAATATTATTAGTCTATAACATATATTTGAATTCTGTAAATTTGTTAGTTATACTTCTTGCATTAAGCAAAACTCCACTCCAGCCTAGGTTATTAACACTGGACGATGTAACTGATTTGTTGGAGTTCATGTAGTCACTAGGGACCCTCTCCCCACTATCCACTTTAAATGAAATTCAATAATTTTTTTGATTTTGTTCCCCATAATTCTTGTTCCTAAATGATTAAGATGCATACCATCACCCTTAAAAAAAAAAACGGCTTATTGAAGGAGGTAGAATTGTCCATAAAACCTATTTTTTTGCAAGACAATAATTTCTTAACCAATTATTTAATTTGTAAATCATATGGTTTTTGTAAGTGTTTTTTCCAAAAGTTGGCAATATCCCAGATATTATTACTTCCCCCCTTTTTTTGTAATTTGGTCAGTGATTATTTTAAAATTTGATTGAATATCAGAAAAATTAGTCATGTAAAGGTTGTTTGTTCCAACATGTATAATAACTAAGGGCTTAATAGTGTTTTCAAGCAGTCCCTCTAGCAATTCTATGATATTATGAGTCTTAACTCCTGGCAGCATACTCACTGTTGTGTATGCTTTTTGCCCTTCATAAACCATTTTATCAACCCCCCTTAGAATAGAATCACCTATAACCACAATATGCCTAGGTTGGTTTGTGCCAGTTTCTGCTGGCTGCATTTTTGTTGGAGTGGCATTCGCTTGTATGGTACGCGGGGAGGAACTGTCTCTTCCGGAATCTTAGTGTCAGTTCAAAATATTTCATATTTATTTGATAATTTGATAAGATAAACTTCCTGTCTAATAGTGGATGAACAAGCTGTAGTGATATTACTTGTAACACTGGGGTGAGATTCAATTAACTCTGGGGTAGCTAAATTGTTGTGGTGCTTTAAACTAGTTTCTTGGATTGCTTCATCAATAAATGACTCTAACATTGTAATGTCTTTGTATGCTTGCAGTCTCCCATGTAACTCAGAAATCTCATCCTGTAGAACAGTGATTTGAGTACATGTTTCACATACAAACTCTTGGTTTTGTTGTGTTTCTGGGTACATTTTACATTGGGAACACATTTGTTTACTAGCCCTTTTCTCCTTTTTTCCCTTGATATAAGCCATTTCGAGTCTGTTAAGGAATATCAGCATGTTTACTAAGCTAGACTTTTTACCCTTTGTTTTGAAGTTCAGTGTGGTGCTGCTCTGGTTTCCTGTGTCTCCAGCGGACACGCGCAGACGAGCTTGTTTCTGCGCGTGTCTCCGCACATGACGCCGCACGCAAGGTGTGCCCTGCTCACAGAGGGTCTCACTTAAATAGTGAGATTAAACCTGGAAGTGGAGCATCTGATAGCTAGTATTACTCACAATTTTAAAGTTTTTGAATCTTCCCAAAAAGTGGCAGTATGTTAGCACAGTACACTACAGTTTCCCCAATGTAGCTCTTTCATAAAAACAACACAGACAGACAGCAATAAAAGGTATATTTCTAGGCTGGTTTTTAGCCTCTTTACCAGGTTACCAATGGCAACCAGGGCTCCCTCGCTGTTTAGCAATACTGATTAAAATATTTAGAGAACACAGTTATCTATTGTGCAGTGTTGCTCTAAGCTCTGCCAGCACCCAGCTCTGTTTGCAGTGTAATGGTCAGACGCTTGCAGCGGGTCTCACTTAAATAGTGAGATTAAACCCAGAAGTGGAGCATCTGATAGCGAGTGCTATGGATTTTAAGCATGCGTGGAGGTGGCCAGGTCACGAATACAACTGTGAAGGAATTTTTTCCAAAGTTCCTAAGGTTACTGAGATATTGCAACTTTTGCAGCACAAGGGTTACTTGCAATGGCTCTAGGCCTGCACTATGCCTCTATACTTATGGTTCATGGGCCCTGCGCTCCCACATATGGATCCCATTATGCAGTAACAGGAGCGCAGGGTCCTACATTATGCAGTATTGGGAGTGCAGGACCCAGAGGGCCCTTGGCTCCCACACAGAAATGCGATATCATTAAAATGTCTGTACACTGCACTCCCACATGAAAATCACAGACAATTAAGAAATGCATGCATGATGGGCCCAGTGCTCCCCCAACCACATACAAGTAATATTACACTTTCTCAAAAAGAAGGGAAATTCATTGCATAAAAACTTTGCTAATGCATAGAAACATAGAAACACAGAAACTGATGACAAATAAGGACCACAAGGCCCCTTGAGTCTGCCCATTTTTTCTACCTTATGAATGTGCCATAAGCCTGTACTCTATCAATGGCCTATCTATTCATAGTCATCTTTATTGCTCCCTTATGCCTGTCCCATGCCTGTCTGAAGCCCTGCACTGTATTCATATCCACCACTTCCTGAGGTAGGCTGTTCCATGCACCCAGCACCCTTTCTGTAAAAAAGAACTTCCTCACATTCCCCCTCAATTGGCCTCCCTCTAATCTCATGCTGTGTCCTCTTGTCCTGCTATTTTTCTTATATTGAAACATGTTAGACTTTTTCACCTTGTTAATGCCCTTAAGATGTTTGAATGTTTTGCTCATATCACCTCTCTCCCTCCTTTGCTGTAGGATATACATATTGAGATAGGTTAATCTGTCATCATATGTTTTCTGATGCAGTCCCTGCACCATTTTGGTTGCCCTTCTCTGGACTACCTCTATTTCGTTAATGTTCTTGTGCAGTTGTGGCCTCCAGTAGTGCATGCAGTACTCCAGATGGGGCTTAAACAGTGTCTTGTAAAGAAGAATTATTACCTCCCTCTTACGACTTGCGATACCTCTACTAATACACCCCAACATTCCTCTAGCCTTACCTACTGCTTTAGTGGTCTGCTTGGATGATTTCAGGTCATCAGTGATGATGATGCCCAAGTCTCTTTCTTCCCTTGTGATTGCCAGCAACTCTCTTCCCAACCTATAGATGGCATCAGGGTTTCTCTTCCCTATGTGCATGATCTTGCATTTCTTTGTGTTAAACCCCAATTGTCACTCTTCTGACCATTTTCCTAGTTTATCCAGGTCTCTTCTCATTCTTCCCACCCCATCTGGATCTTCTAGTATGTTGTTGATCTTGGTTTCAATCTGCAAACAGACAAACCTTACCCTCCAGTCCATCTGCAATGTCACTGATAAACATATTGAAGAGTATTGGCCCAAGGATTGATCCCTGAGGTACTCCACTTGTGACTTGCATCTCTTCTGACTGTATACCATTTACCACAGCTCTCTTTTTCTGCCCACCATCCAGTTTGCCACCCAGTTGACCAACCTCTGACCCAGCCCAAGCCTACCCAGCTTATTAATCAATCTTCCATGTGGAACAGTATCGAAAGCTTTGCTGAAGTCAAGGTAGGCAATGTCAACTGCTCCCCCTTGGTCCACCACTCTGGTTACCCAGTCAAAGAAATCTATGAGAAAGTTTGACAGGACCTTCCTGTTGTAAACCCATGCTGTCTTGGATCCTGTACTCCTATGGATTCCAGGTGTTGCCCTATCCTTTCCTTAAGGAGTGCCTCCACAATCTTGCCCACTACTGAGGTAAGACTGACTAGTCTGTAGTTCCCTGCCTCCTCCCTACTACCACTCTTGTGGAGTGGGATCACTTGAGCCCTTCTCCAGTCTTCTGGAACCTCTCCTGTGCTCATAGACTTACTAAACAGTTCTGATAATGGCTTGACTAGTTCTACCCTTAGCTCCTTTAGTACCCATGGGATGTATGCCATCTGGTCCCATTGCCTTGTCCACCCTAAGCTTAGTGAGCTCTTGTAGGACCCTTCCTTTTGTGAAGGGACTAGTACACGTCTTCCTCCCCCTGTGTCCATGGTGCTAAGCTGTGGCCCCTGCCTTACCTTTTCCTCAGAAAATATTGAGCAGAAGTATCTATTTATGATAGATGTTTTTCCTTGGTCCTCCTCCTCACACTCCCCCTTATCCCCTTTGATCTTAGCAATACCCCCTCTGGACTTTCTCTTTCCACGAATGTAGCTATAGAAAGTTTTGTCACCTTCTTTTACTGTTCGTGCTAGTTTTTCCTTGGTTTGGGCCTTTGCCTGCCTTACTGCCTTCCCTGTTTCCCTTAGGGAAGTTTGGTATGCCTCCCTATCTTCGTCCTGCTGTGTTTCCTTATATTTCCTAAAGGCCAAACTTCTGGCTCTGACCTTTTTTGCTACTGTTCTTGAGAACCAAAGTTTTCTCCTTCTAATTTTGCTCTTGCTTTTCTCTCTAACACAATGGGATGTTGCTTCAAGTATTGCATCCTTAATGCTTGCCCACTTTGTCTGTATCCCCTCACCTGTATTTCTTCTTGCCAGGGCTAGCTTAATTCTGTTGGCCAGCTTATCAAACTCAGCTCCTCTGAAGTCCCATATTTTTGCCATGGAATTGGATGATTTAGTTCTAGTTGCCAAAGTGAACCATACCATGTGATGGTCACTGGCCCCCAGGTGACCTTCTACCTGGAGATCTGTGATCCTTTCCCCATTAGTCAGTACTAGATCTAGGATAGCCCTGTCTCTTGTGGGTTATTCTACCAGTTGTTTGAGGCCCTCTCCCTGCAGGGAATCCACTATGTGTCTAGTTCTGGCAGATGTTCCTGCTGGTATTGACCAATCTGTATCTGGCATACTGAAGTCTCCCATTATCAGAACATCCCCTTTAGCTGTCATGCTTTGTATATCTTCTAACAGTAATGTGTCTATGTCCTCCCCCTGGTCTAGAGGCCTGTAGACAACTCCAGTTCATACGACAGTCCCATTTCCTTTTTCCAGGGTGACCCACAGTTCTTCTGGCTCCTTATGTGTATTCTGAATTTCTGTAGCTTTGATATTTTCATTCTCATAAAGGGCCACTCCATCCCCTCCACTTTTTGAACCTTAGTCTCTTCTGAACAGTACATAGCCAGGTACTGAAGTCTCCCAAGTGTGGTTACTGGTGAACTATGTCTCGCTAATTGCTACTATGTCCAGTTTAGCCACTGTCGTTGCCTGCAGGTATGGGATCTTGTTTCCCATTCTGAGCATTTATGTACATGATTTTCCATTGGCCAGATGTTGGTGTGTTAGTTGTTGGGTGAGGTCCAGCATTTCCCCTGTGCATCATATGGTGAGCCAGACTTTTTTCCTTACCTTGTGATGCAAGTGAACCACAAACATGCTGAACTCCTGTTTGATCACTAGCTGAGGGGGGAGGGGTGTTCTTCCCATTCAACATATCGGGTGCTGCACCCCTCTCCCCATTTGCTAATTTAAATATTCTGCAAAGACTTCAAACTTCTGTCCCAATGCACTGACTCCTTCCTTAGTCAGATGCAGTCCATGAAATTTAAAGAACTTTCACTCACAAAACTGTTGCCAGTTGCCTAAAATGTGTGTCCTTTTTCATGGCACCAGCTCTTTAGCTGCATGTTTAGCTCCATTATTGAGTCTTCTCTGTCCTTCTGTCCATCTGCCCCCCTCTCCCAGACTGGGAGAATCTCAGAGAAGGAGATGCTAGATGAAGTGGATGACAGTTTGTCACCCAGCCTGGTCAGGTGTTCCTTGGTCTCCACAACTAACCGGCTGGTGAGATCATTAGTCCCTATGTGTACCATCAGTTAGGGTTATCATTACAGCAACAAAAGTTTGGAAATTCGATGTTAGGGTTACCAACCCTACCCCCTACCCCCAACCCCCCATACCCCACTCTCCACACACCAACAGGCATCGGGGTATGCCTTGGGGTCATTGGGCCTAAATCTCACCCCATTCTCCTATACTGTACCATCTCAACTTTCTTACAAATGGAATGAGATGAGAGTTAGGACCAATGACTCCAAGGCACACCCCAATGCCTGTTGGTGTTTGGAGCGTGGAGGTGGTGGTGTTGGTTTGGTAACATACTTTTGTTGCTGTAATGACAACCCTAACTGATGCATTAACAAAGTTTTTTTGCAATGAATATATATATATATATATATATATATATATACACACACACACATATTTTACAGCCATGGTAGTGCCTGCATATTAGGGTTGATGCTAGTGTTTAATGTTACATTCTTAACTGTGTTTTTTATGAATGTTGAATTGAATGTGTATTATATTTAATATGATTTTGTAAAGACAAAATGGTGTTTGCCAACAATAAACTTAGTTGACTTGACATAATATTAAAGGGCAATTGTTGGATCTTAATAATAACTTTTTAATGGTTGAAGTGATTTTTATGACATTTGGCGTGCATAATCACCCTGGATAGATGTTTGTATGTGGGAAATTGTGTCTCAATAACTTTAGCCATTTTCGAGATGCAGAGTGTTAAAAATAAAGAAGGTTTGGGGTTTGTGGAGCTCTTTTTGTCCACCTATATCTCGGAACTGGCATTAGCTTCTGGGTTGAAATTTTCAGGGTAGAAAACCTTGGCCTCAGAGATGTGCCTTTGAAAGGTCTGGTGAAAAATATTAATCCATACCAAAGTTATTAAATCTGTAATTTCCCATAATTTCCTATGGGGGAAATGTAAAAGTGAAAGTTATTTTTACACACTGTCATCCAGTTTTGCATACTTTGCACCTTAATAACTTTGCAACCCTCCAATGAATTGGCAGGTAATTCAACATGCATCAACCTAGGGCACAGGTCTCTTGATTTGACAAATTTGGTTTAAATCCCTTTTGTGTTTGCTGAGATACAAAGTGTTGAACAAAACAGGTTTTTGAGGTTTTTGCTGTTTGGTTGATGAGAGTGTTTAATGTTAAAGGGCAATTAGAAACATAGAAACAAAGACTTTGACAGCAGATAAGGACCGTTTGGCCCACCCAAGCTGCTCATTTCCCTACCTATTGGATAAGCTGCAGATCCTAGTTAACCAACAGCCTACTTCTTCCTAACCCCCACCAGAATTGTCTTATGTCTGTCCCATACATTCTTGAATTTCCCCACAGTTTTTGACCCCACAACCTTCTCAGGAAGGCCATTCCATGTGTCCACCACCTTCTCTATGAAAAAATATTTCATCACATTGCCCCTGAAGCATCCCCTCTCTATCTTCAAATTGTGCCACTTTGTTTTGGATCTTAATTATTTTGTAATGGTTAAAGTGATTTCTATGAAATTTAGCATGCTTAATTATCCTGGGAATATGTTTGTATGTGGAAAATTTTGTTTCAGTAGCTTTAGCCATTTCTGAGATACAGAGTGCTAAAAAGGTTTGGGGTTTTTGGTACTTTTTTTTTGTCCACCTAGATCTTGGAAACAGCTTTAGCTTCTGGGCTGAAATTTTCAGGGTAGAAAGCCTTTGCTTCAGAGATCTGCCTTTTGAAGGTTTGGTGAAAACATATTAATCCATACCAAAGTTATTAAATCTTGAATTTCACATGGTTTCCTAGGGGAAAAATAGATGTGAAAGTGAAAGTGGCTTTCATACTTTGCACCATAATAACTTTGGAACCCCCCAGCGAATTTGCAGGAGATTTGGAATGCATCAACCTAGGGCACAGGTGATTTGACAAATTTGGTTTGAATCTCTTGGTTTCTGAGATACACCAAGCTGAAAAAACACAGGTTTTTGAGTTTTTTGCTGTTTTTTGCTGTTTTTATTTTGTGCCCAACTGTATCTCAGAAATGGCTTTAGTTTCTTTGCTGACATTTTCAGGGTGGAATGCCTTGGCCTCAAAGATGTGCCTTTTGAAGGTTTGGTGAAAAATATTAATCTTTCCAAAGTTATTCAATTTTGCATTTCTCATTATTTCTTATGGGAAAAAAGTAGATATTTAGCATGATGAAGGGTCCCATGTTGCAGGAGCAGCTGCGATATGGGATTCTAGGTCAAACATAATATGCTGCATGCCATGTTGTTTCTCCACTTAGTGAGAGAAAAGAATGAAGTACACTTTTAATAAGGAGTATAATTATTGATCCTCCACTACTGTGGCACATTGGGGAGCCCATCCCCAGTGCACTGAAAGCATTAACTTTTTAAAATGTTGTTTCCCACACTGGGATGCCCACCCCAGTGTTGCGTGCCCCCAGGCTGTTCTAATATTAATTGTGTTTGATGACATTGGGGTGATTAATCCCCATGTCAGCATTTCAAGCTCTCTCCCAAGTATTGTGGAACACTGGGGAGTCACTCCCAGTGACCCCAAACATATGATTTATATATTTTCTGATGGGGTGGTGCCCTATCCCCCTGTCAGCACAAACAAACCATGCACCCCACCCCCAGCCAGTGTAGGAACATGGTGAGCCCACTCTCAATTTCCAAATATGTCTCCCCCCAAAAGTCATACCTTCCTGCCAGTGCCAGTGCCAGTTTAGGGACACTTAGGAGCCCACCCCCTGTGTCCCAATATGTCTCCTCCCTGAAAGTCACACCCCCTACCTGTACCAGTGTAGGAACACTGGAGAGCCAACTCCCAGTGTCCCGATATGTCTCCCTCACTTAAAGGCAGCCCTACCATCAGTGTAGGGACACTGGGGAGCCCACTCCCAGTGTCCCCAAAACTCATTTAATAATGTGTTGTAAAGAAGAAAACTGTCAACGACATCTTTTTGTTTTTTTATAACTGAAAAAAGAAGAGGTCCACCATCACCCCTGCAGTCTCCCTCCTCCATCCCCACTGTCCCATTGAGAACCCACCTCCCCACACCCCATCATCCTATACTTACTCCAAATGTCAATGCTGTCATCTTCTATAGACCAGGACATGTCTGCTCTCTTCAAAGCCGAACTGTGAACTGAAGAATCAAGGTAAGCTCCGTATAATGGCAGTCAATGGCAGGGCCGGATTAACAATAGGGCAGAAGGGGCAGTTGCCCTGGGCCCCCATGTTTTGAGGGGCCACCTGAGTTTCTCCCCCTTCCATTTTTTTTCTCATTTTTTTCCCTGACTTATTATAACTTAACTATTCTCAGTTGGGGGTTACACACAGTTGTTTGGTTAGTCACCATCTGTGACTCTGTTTTGCTTTGCTGCATAAGGCATTGCTTTTTTGTTTTATTCCTGTCTCGCTCCCAAATCCAAACAACAACAAGCGCCAGTTTCTAGCAAACCAAGCAAATATTACAGGGCTCTGCTCCACCTCAGGTCTGAGCATGTGTTCACGTCATGATGTGAAGTTGACCCCAACAGTCTGTTGCCACCATCAGTCCACATGGACATATTCCCTCTATTGCAACTGATGCCAAATCCATCTTGCCGTCGACAAGAAGAGAGACAGTCTGCAGCCAGCATCAGTCCCACTGGTCGGCAATGAGAAATGGGATCCAATTCCTACCACCAGTACAGCGTGGCAGTCGTCAGTGAAAATCTTAAAATAAAAACAAAAAAAACATAAAGGCTAAGGCATTAAAGCAGGCAAGGTTAGGCTGCCCTGCCACTGACTGCAGTACATGTGCAGAGAGAGACTATGTGGGTGGGTTGCAGCCGAGGATTGAGCTGGATTTGTAAAAATTAACTAATTTAATTTTACACAGTCATTCTGAGACTGTCTCCTCATCTGTCGGTGTCAGCAATTGTCGCAGTGTGTTGGAGGAGAAATGTGGATCAGGCACCAGCCCAGAAGCAACTGTCCAGTCCAGACCACTACAATGCCTTTCTTCTTGCCTTCAGGTAAAAAAAACAAAACAACAAGACTACATCATAGCCAGAGGTGAACTCAGTCAAGTGATTACTTTTACTTTACTTGATGTTATTTAAAAATAAAAAATATACAAATGTGTATACAGAGTAGCCCACAGCAGACCACCACAGTGTCCTGCTTGCTTGTTGCTTTCTTGACTTCATTTCAAAAATGAGACTACTACAGCAGAGCCAGAGGTGAACAACTGAGTGATTACTGTCTGTTACTTTATAGAATGATGTTATTTAAAATTAAAAAAATGAATCATGATCATTCATATGAGAAGATAAGTTTTAGTCTTTACTATTTGTATACATTAATTACCACTGTATATACACTTGGATATAGACACTATATATACAAGTATATATGCAGTATTATTGCCCACAGCAGGCCACCACAGTGCCTTGCTTGCCTGTTGCCCTCTTGACTTTGACTTCACGAAAAAAAGGAGACTACAGCAGAGCCAGAGGTGGACAACTGAGTGATTACTGCTACTGAATGTTATGTAAGGAATAAGACATGATGACGAGGTGTGGTTTATGGGCTGATAAGAGCACACTCCAGGTGTGTAATAAGGCAAGAGGCATTTGAGCTGAGTGCATTTAGCACCTTGTAAGTACTCTTATTAGACCATAAACCACACCTTGTGGTGTCTTATTCCAAATTAAATATAAAAAAACATTAGAAATGTTAAAAGAAATTTAAAAAAAACTTAGAAAATGAGAAAAGTAGTCCTTTTGTTCCTTATGATTTTGCTATGGAATGGCAATGCATGAGTGGTTCCCCACCCCCCACCCACTCAGGACCCCATCCCACCCCACATCCCATGATCATCAGAGAAGCACAACCTACCCACACACCTCTGCGGCTGCCCACTGAATGACAGGTACAGTAACACTAGCAACCCCATTGGTTGACAGTGTTGACCAATGGGCTTGCAGTGTGCATTGTCCCATTCAGTCACAACTTTGGCAGGGATGGTGGACGTGGCCTATCTGAACTTCAGCAAGGCCTTCAACACCATCCCCCATAGGAGGTTGGTGACCAAGATGAAATGCATAGGACTGGGTAAGAAAATAATGAACAGGGTGGAGGCCTGGCTAATGGGAAGAACTAAGAGGGTGGCGCTAAACAGGTTGCACTCCGGGACACCAAGAGTGAAGAGTGAAGTGCAACAGTGGTCAGTTTCAAGTCTGCTGCTATCCAACATCTACATCAGTGATTTTTCGGAGTGCCTAAGGGGGAGGTTGTGCCTATTTGCCGATGGTACTGCACCCATCCAACTTCAAACAATAGACTTCTAATTCTACTCCAAGGACGGCATTCAGTGTAGCTGGAAAACCCTCAAAATGCATTTTTAAGGCATCAAAAATCGTATAGCTTTCAGGGTCTAGGTGGCCTATTGGTTAAGTCACAGGGGGCCCCAGAATTTAAGATTGCCCAGGGCACCACAAATTGTTAATCTGGTCCTGGTCAATGGCATTTTGAACTTAAGTTGGTTTCTAAGCCATTTTCAGGTATTTTTGCATTACATTTTCAGCACGAGCTTTTTTTGACCCCACCTCATGAACACTGGCACTGTCATTTTGTTATACTCAGCCCCAAAAAGTGATTTTGCATCACTGCGCGGAATCACTTTTTGGGACTGATTGACAAAATGACAGTGCCAGTGTTCATGAGGTGGGGTCCCAAAAAGCCCATGTTGTAAATTTGGTGACAAAATACTGAAAAATGGCAGCGTTATGAGGGTGCTTTGTGCAGTCTCTATGCAGGTGCATAACTTTAGTGATTTACTATATTTTGACTCCAAATTTTCAACACTGAAATTTTTTCACACCACCTCATGAATAGTACAGCTGTCATTTTTCACATCCTGCATGAAAGGTGGTTTTGTATCTGTGGCACAGAATGGCACAGTCACTGTGTGAAATCACCTTTCAGGACCAATGAACGAAATGACAGTGGCAGTGTTCCTGAGGTGGGGTCCCAAAAAGGACATTTTGAAAATATGGTGAAAATATTCCTATCAATGGCTGATTTTAAAAAATAAGGAAATTCATTGCGAAAAAAACTTTGTTTAATGCACCATTAGGGTTGAATGGTTAAAAGTAGGTAAATGTAAACTTAGGGTTCCCAAGCATTAGACCCCACTCCCACTATGCATGCTAGAACAGGCATGAGGGGAACTTAGGCATCCAAACTCCAAACCCCCACCCACACCTTCATCTTCCAATTGTAAGATCTCACCCCCACCCTGCATGCAGGAACAGGTGTGATGAGTGTACCTTGTAGTTTTGAATGCTAATGTTCACCCCATTCTCTTATTCTGTACCCATATTACCTTACTTAGTCTTGGAATGGGGGGAGCATTAGTATTCGACATGCCAAGATACACCCATCACATCTATTCCTGAATGCAGAGTGGGGATGAGGTCTTACAATTGAAAGTTGAGGGTGTGGGTGGGGTGTTGGGGTTTTGAAACCTATGTTCCCCTCATGCCTATTCCTGCATGAACAGTGGGAATGGGGAGTTATGTTTGGGAACCCTAAGTCTGCATTTCCCTACTTTTAATTGTTCAACCTTAAATAAATAATATATATATATATATATATATATATATATATATTTATTTATCCAACACTTGTGTGGATACTTTGGGACACTTATCAGTGATATTTTTGCACCTACATGCCCTAGAGTGAGAATATTGAAATATACTTACTATAGGCTGACATTCTCACTTTAGGTCCTGATATCCTCACTGTAGCTATAACTCTCATGTTGACCCCAGAAACACACAGCTCCACACACAAAAAAATCAGCATGAGGAACTGCAACTGCTCCCCAGTTCAACCAAGAATCACAAACGTTTCACACGTCTAATTTAGTCCCTGAAGCTCACACAGAACACATCTAATATAAAACAAGCATTTGTCAATGCCGAATGTTGCTTGCTTGTATGTGCTGTGTAGGTATTTGGAAGTCAGTGGAGTGCAAATATTGAAAATTTGCAAACTTACGAGCGTGTGTAGGAACTGCGCAATGCACGCTTGTGAAACAGTCATTTTTAGGAAATCTGTGACCAAACTTTCAACATAGCTATTTTAAGACCACTGCTCATGAACAGTGTCACTGTGATTTTCTTAATGTGTCCCATACAGTGATTTCGCACACTGACAGCGCCATTGCGCGCTACATGGGCAGAAACACATTTTGGGTGAGATGTGAAAAATGACAGCTGCACTGCTCATAAGGAGGTGTGGTAAAATGACAATGTTGAAAATCTGGAGTGAAAATCTTGAAACTTTGCGAACTTACGAGCGTGCATAGGAACTGCGCAACGCAGGCTGGTAAAACAGTCATTTTTAGGAATTTTTCCACCAAATTTTCAACATGGTCATTTTTAGACCTCTGCTCATGAACAGTGTCACTGTGATTTTCTTAATGTGTCCCATACAGCGATTTCGCACATCGACTGCGCCATTGCGCGCTACATGGGTGGAAACACATTTTGGGCGAGATGTGAAAATGACAGCTGTACTGCCTATAAGGAGGTGTGGTAAAATGACAATGTTGAAAATCTGGAGTGAAAATATTGAAAATTTGCGAACTTACAAGCGTGTGTAGGAACTGCGCAACGCACGCTCATAAAACAGTCATTTTTAGGAATTTTCCCACCAAACTTTCAACATAGGCTTTTTGAGAGCCCACCTTATGAACACTGGCAGTGTCATTTCATTAATCAGTGCAGAAAGGTGATTTCATGCAGTGACTGTGAAATCACCCTTCGGGCCCGATTAACACCATGACTGTGCAAGAATTCATGAGGAGGGGTCCCAAAAACCCCATGTTGAAAATTTGGTGCATAAATTCCAAACAATGCCTGGGATATGCAACAAAGTTGAAAAAACCCTATCTATCCCATTATATAGCTTACTGGCATTTCCTCAGTTCGCGGTCGGCTTTGAAGAGTGCAGACATCTTCCCGGTCCACCGATGATCATGGTGCCAAGCTCAGAGGTAGTATGGGGTGGGGTGTGGGGAGGCAGGGTGCACAGTGGGTGGGTGAGGGTTGTGGGGGCAGGAGACTGCGAGGACCGTTTTTTATTAACAGGTTTTTTTGGTTTTAAAAGATGACGTTGGGACGGCTGGCCATGCTGGGTGGGCTCCCCAGCATGGCAGCTGGAAAACTGTTTGGGGGCTGGAGCTGATGGGGATTGGGCACCCCCATCAGCCATAATAGCTTTGCCACGCTGGGGTGGGCTCCTCAGCATGGCACCCTGTGCTGGGGGACAGAGCTGACGGGGATTGGGCACCCCTGCAGGCTATATGATGAGTGCCATGCTGGGGTGGGCACCCAGCATGGCATGTGCAACTCTGTTTGGGGGGTGCAGCACAGCCAACAGGGGATTGGGCACCCCTCTCGGCTATACAGTGTGGGGGCGAGCACAGCAGTGTGTGTGTGAGAGTGTGTGTGTGTGTAGGGGGAGCATGCATGAGCAGGCAATATCTTATCACTGCTCACTGAAGCGTAGCTCCCCCTTTCTACTGTACTCCACTGCATTTTGGAGCTGTCATAGACAGCTCCAGCAGGCATTGGAGAACTGGGGCCGCACCTGCAAACACACTGACTGAATTTGAAGAGAACTGCCACACCTCCAAAACTCAGATGATGGCACTAAGTTTCTTGCACATGCATGCAAGCAACATAAAAATGATAGCCTTAAAAAAATGGAAGAGCACATCAGCTTTGAGGTAGAGTATGATGACCTAATCACAGCATTTAAGTATGACAACCCATTCCTAGAAAAAAATACCTCAGAAGAAGCTCAAAATACTAAACTTCGATAAGAATCTACCAACGAAGAACACATTTATCAAGAAACAGCAGAAATGGAGAAATCCAGTAATGGCCAACCAGACATCAACAGAGAAAGTCCAGAAATGCAGAGCTTCAAAAATGCCAGCCAAAACAAAAATACATAAAAAAAACTAACAAATGTGGGCATGATCCAAAGGTACATGGCTACATACTTCAGAGAGACAGGAGAACTATATACCATCCTGCCCAAGGAACTAGACTGTCTGTTAAGCAAGCACTTTACAAAAGCCACAAAAAAAAACACTCAGAATACAAACCACTCACTCTGAGGTCATAGTTACAGTCAATAGAAAGATGGCTGACAGATAACTAGTACAGAACCCTCACTATCTGCCGACCCACTATTTCACACTTGCAGACAGGTCCTAGCAATCAAACAAAAAAAAAAACATTAAAGAACAAGGCAAGGCTGCAGGGAAAATGTGTCTGATGAACTAACAGACCAAATAGCGTAGTACACACCATGTATGAAAAGGAGTTACTAGGACCCTTCAATCCCACCACACTCCTGAACATCATGTGGCTACTCTGCACAGTATTGTCTGGCATAAGAGGCAACACAGGAGTCCAAGACATAAAATGGGGAGATAGCAAGACAAAAACTGACACCAATGGCAAAAAATATCTAGAGTACTACAGAGAATGCTGAACAAGTAAAGCCTTGAGGCTACACCAACAGCCTCAATCCAACAAAGTGCCCAGTTACCAACTATGAGAAATGCAAATCACACAGACCAGCAACTACAGTACACTAAAGGAAGACAGTCCTTTCCTGCTAGCTATAAATACCAACCACCAAATACATGACTCTGCAGTGCATTGGTACAAGAACCAACTCTTGAGCATTAACAAAATCAAAACAATAGTCAAAAAAATTATTTCTGACAAAGGAATATCTTTGGAAAAACAACTAACAAACCACTCAGCAGGAAAACATCTTGTGCAGAAATTAAACAATGCTGGAGTCACACCTAACAAATAGTTCAGATCACAGGACACAGAACTTGGCCAGCATAAATGATTATTTTAAAGAAATGACCAGCAGCAACAACACATTTAGGATATGTTAAACAACACAACCAACAACTCTGAAATTACCTACAACACTGTCTGCACCTCAAGCTCAATAACACACAGCAGGCCAAAGAATATCTTAGAATTCTACTTTACCAACCCTGTCTTTAACACCAGAAACATCACGATTCAAATCAACCAAGGTAAGCTATATATGGAAATGTCACTTGTTACATACAAGAACCACTCTCCCAGCACACAGACGGACAGACACACATACGCATATACTCTCTCTCTGTCTGAAAGGAACTCAAAGATGTTTAATTTATTTTCTTAAAAAAAAAAATAAACAAACCACAACCAGAGAAAACAAACTCTGGCAGAGCCACTATGACTGTGACTGCATTAACTAGATAAGGGTGTTTCATGGGCTTAAATATAAACATTTATTTATTTATTTAAAAAATATCAGATTTACAAACCTTGAGTCAGAGATTCATTTACAAAGGCGCCTCATCAAAACTAATACAAAGACAGCACAGTTAACAAGTGGAAAAACAATGGCTCGGAGAGCAGACAGTTATAACAATCATTCTCTGGAGATACATGGGTAGCAGTAAATAAACAGATTACATAGTTTAGGCACACAGGCACTACATCAAGATGACCAAAGCAGTTCAAACAATATACAATACCTAAAGCAAATAGACATCAGGAGTCAAAGAGAAGCCCAGAGTGTTCAGATGAAGGCTGTTGCATACATTAACTGAATCAAAGTACAGTGCATTGAGAAAGGGCATATTTTAGCAATAAGGCATGACAGGGTGTGTGTTATCATGTAATAACGTCAATCCTGGGGTGGGTTGAAGCACGAGGTGAAGCCGAGTATTTATTTATTTATTTGCATGTATTTATTTGATCCACTGGATCAGCAATATTTGCACAAGCTGTGCCCAGTGCAGATTTTACAGCACTGGTCCTGGTCTGGTGATCTGGGTTTTACCCATACCACACTGCATATGGCTTAGTGATATACTGTACAGATGGCTGCAGAGTCTAACCCATTGAAGGTTGAAGTTTCAGAAAACCATTATGCTACAAATATTAAGACTCACTCCCTCCCTCACCCTCCAGTCACAATTAATACTCTACCAAAGCCATGCTTAAATACTGGTGCCTCTACATCCATGCCACTAAGCTTTTAATGCCAACATGCTTCTTCTGCTGTGAGTTAAACTCTTTATTTAAAAATATTTTGTTGAGAAATTTTTGTTTTAGTATATCCATGGTCAGGAAAAATGAATCTGTAAAAGAAACCTAAATCCCAATTTTTCAGTTCATTGAATCACAATACAGCATGTTATGAATTTTTCAGATTCTATGTGTAACCTACAGTAAGTCAAACAGAAATTAGACACAAATGCCTACCAATCTGCATGTGAAGCAAATGTGGTTATTATAATTCAGTTGTAAACACCTATAGTCACAGCCAGGATTCACATTGCTAGACTCTGGGTAAGTATGACAAGTTTCCTAAATACTGGTACCTTATCCAGCTGTGTTCTGCTTGTGTGTGTGTGTGTGTGTGTGTGTGTGTGTGTGTGTGTGTGTGTGTGTGTGTGTGTATGTGTTTAAACATGTAACTTTCTATAGTATATTGTAGAGCACTGTGAATCCTGACTGCAGTGTTTTTTCTCTGCTGTGGCTAAGCAATGCACTGTAACAAGACACTGGCCTGCTGCAGGGGCTATTAGACATCAAACCAAATGGTACGCTGTGAAGACTAACTTGGAGAAGATGCAATAAAACAAACTTGAATGACAGCCCCCAGATGTCATAAAACACCCAGAGAAACTTTGAAAAACTTCTCTAACAGTCTAGGTAGAAACAAAACACTAGATTGAAGTGAAAACTCAAAACTGGTAGTAATACATATATCCCTGATTTTAACATGCAATTTTCCTTTAAGAAGATTCAGTAGAATATAAATAGCAGCCCAGAACTGCCTGCCTGAGAATGAAGTTGGTATATTATTTAGAAAAAGGGAAGGCTAGGTCTCTTGCTATGCAATGTCCTGGAAAGTAACACACTGACTACTCTTAGGATGGTAGTGTCAAATGCTGTGAGGTGTCATGGGGAACTTGTTCTGCAGAAAGTTCCAGGAAGTGTTTAACCCATTCTACTTCTAATAGGTGCCTGTACTATCCATTTGTGCAAGTCAACTCCACTTCTCAAACTTAAAAAGAAAAATACACTTCATCACAGACTGTGTTTACCAAGCACTGTGCCCATGATTAAAATAATTTGAACTCCATCCCCCCAAAAATGTGCCCTCAGATGAACATGCATGATTTATCTGTAAAGACAATTTAAAAAAAATGTATGTCTAAATGCATTAGTAACACCAATGCTTTCAATATTTTGAAACTACTAAAAAACAAACTATATATAGGTAGATAGAATATGGTAAACAAATATTGTTAATCCAAAAAGCTGAACTTTGTTTTTAGTATATAAATGTTTAAGAAATACCTGAAAGCTGTCTATTTTCCTTAGTTTTTAGACACTTCTTAGTCTTCCTTTTTGAGACACCAGGTGACTCTGACAGTCATCTGTTCCAAGGGTTTTTAAGTCAGTTTGAAGACATTTTAAGTATCTTCTGTTCTAGTCCTTAACAAAATGCAGGGACTCCACAGACTTCTGTTCCTTGGTCCACATCCCAAACATGTGAGTCTTCTTTCAGGATGATAGATCCACCTCATACCCCTACCACATGAATAAAAAAAAGGTGGGATGGACCTTTTGGAGCTTCTTAGGTGGAGGTGGGGTGGACATTATTTCCCCCCAAAAAACAATGCTGCCACCCACTACTCAGGTTCCAGTTCTTGTACCACCCATTTAAAGAGAAAATAGTACCCTGCAACCCTTGACTAACAAGAAAGCATATTTATTTGAGGGCGGAAAACGTTTCTTGGAGGAAGGTAAGATGGAGGAGACTATTTACACCTTCAGTCAGTTCCACAGACAGAAAACATGACATCACTCCTTTCGTACATGCAATACTCCTCTAGGTTCCACCCACTAGTCGTAAAAAGATGAATCAATGTAATACAAGATAGTGACTTTGACTAAAGGAATTTGCAAACAAGAAAAAATGGAAATGGAACCCAAGGACTTCAAAGCAGTAGCACCTATTCATTGCAACACAGGATCAACACTTATGTTCCTGCAAACCTGAATATAAATAAAGATTTCAGCTCACTGCTAACAAAAGGACTAAACAGACTGTTCTACAGAATGTAAGACACAAAAAAGGACAGTTTCAATTAATTCCATGAATGTGCTCTATAGCAAACAAATTACTACTGTTGAAAGCATAAAAGAAAAAAAAACTAAAAAATAACTTCTCTCTGTAAACAGTTGTTGTTGCACTTCAAGAAAAAACTGTTCTGCCACTTCAAACAATAGAACTAGCATTACACAGTTACATATTTTGCCCTATCCTACTTGACAGTTTCAGATTTCTTAACTTTTCTTGTAATGACGTTTGCTTCCTTCTGCTCTCCAAGTTCCTGTATTCCCAGTATTAAAATAGAGTGTTTAAACCATATAATCTGTGTCCATCACCATACAATGAAACAAAAGATCAAATAATCCACAAAAAATAAAGCCAATCAAAACATGAAATCCACAAGGGTCTTGTAATCCAGAAATAGGGGAAAAATATGACAAAAAAAGCCGGCCAAAAATATTCCATGCGGACACATTAGAAATCCTCTATCCTAAAGAAAACCAATGAAGAATCCACTCCTCAAACATAATCCTGCCATTTGATCTGATGCCATAATCCAACAAGACAGAAGATGCAACCAAGAAAATAAATCCAGCCTAAAGCACTCCCAAAGAATGCAAGACCTCCAGCCGATGACGAACGTTCTTCTCCCACAGCTGGTCCAAGAAAATTCCACTGTTCTCCGTTCCCCATCCAGGCTGCACCAAATGACATTGTCAAAATAAAGGAACCAGTGAGCGCAGCCACTTCCTGCCACAAGGCCCTCCAGCTGGCAACTAAAAAACTGCTGCGCATGCTGTCTTTTATAGCCCATGGACTCAAAGCTACCTAATCAGAAAACAGCAGCAGTGAAAAAACACCAATAAAAACAAACACACAAACCAATCACAAAAAAGTCACTACTCTGACCAACCAATCACATGACCCCAATATTAGTCTATGTAAAGACAAATTAAGTAACTAAAGTGCAACAGTAAACCACCAAAGGGAAACCACCAAGCAAACAACCAATCAAGAAAAAGTTCCTACGCTTCCTTACCAATCACAACTCACCAACATTACTCTATGGGAGAGAGCAAAAAGCCAGCTTGTGCCACATACACAACTGGAATACAACTTAAACAAACCCCAAAACAAGATGAAAAACACAAAAAACAAAAACAAATTCCACAGTTAGAGTCCCAAAATATCCACACAAGAGCTGGATAAATCGAATATGCCACAGGGCTAAGAAATACCATTGATATTCTTTTCTCATTCTGGGTGACCGTTTGACATCACTCATGGCTTCACCACTCATGATGTCATAGGTCACATAGCACTAAAAAAAAATACAGAGATATTACCGAGATCCCCATGGGGAAGGTTGTAAGGAGTGCAAAGGCATGGAATCAGGAAAGATTAGAGCAGATGGTGAAGAAAGGGGACAAGACATTCTATAGTTACATCAGTGAGAGAAGAAAAGCTGGGGGATTGTAAGGCTCAGAGATGAGGAAGTGCAAGGAGGGATACTTGGAAAGGGCAGAAATACTGAAAAAATACTTCTGTTCAGTATTCACTGAAGAGGGGGAGGGTCAGGGGCCACAGCTGGGCAACAGATATGAAGGGGAGGAGGTGAATACTAGTCCATTCACAGAGACGAGAGTCCTGGAGGAGCTAACAAATCTCAAGGTGGACAAAGCATTGGGACCAGATGGCATACACCTGAGGATATTAAGGGAGCTGAGGGGGGAGCTAGAGCATTACTGGCAGCCATGGTCGCCAAATCTCTAAACACAGGAGTAGTACCAGATGACTGGAGAAGGGTACATGTAGTCCCTCAACACAAAAGTGATAGCAGGGAGGAACCAGGTAACAATAGGCTGGTCAGCCTCACCTCAGTAGTGGGGAAGATCATGGAGGCATCACTTAAATAAAGAATAGTGGGACACTAGGGAATCCAAGGGTGAGCAGGACCTGAGGCAACATGGATTCAAAGTAGGGAAGTCATGTCAAACAAATCTAATAGATGTTTTTGACTGGGTGATGAGGGATGTAAATCAGGGGGGAGTGGTGGATGTTGTCTACCTCAGTTTTAAAAAGGCATTTGAAACCATCCCACATAAAAGGCTGGTCAGCAAGATGGGAAGTCTGGACATGGGCTACAAGGTAGTAAACTGGATTAGGAACTGATTAACAGACAGGAGGCAGAGAGTGGTGGTTAATGGGATCCAACCCGGGGAGAGGGGGTGACCAGTGGGTTAACTCAGGGATCAGTCCTTGGGCCAGTCCTGCTTAATGTCTTCATTAGTGACATAGTGGAAGGGCTGAAGGGAAAGGTATGCCTATTTGCAGATAATACTAAGATGTGCAACAGGGTGGATACTCCAGAAGGGCGGAGAAAATGAAGAGGGACCTGGGAAAGCTTGAAAAATGGTCTGAGGTGTGGCAGCTGGGGTTCAACTCAAAGAAGCTTAAAATAATGCACTTAATTTAGGACAAGGAAACCCTGGGGAGAGCTACGGAATTGGGGGGGGGGGTGAGCTGCTGCTGATCAGCAAGGAAGAATGGAATCTGGAGGTTATCATTTCAGATGCCCTAAATGTGTCGAAGCAGAGTACAAAGGCAGCAGGGAGGGCCAGTGGCATGCTGGGGTGATAGGCAGAGATATCACTAGTAGAAGGAGGGAGGTGGCAATGCTATTCTATAAAACACTGGTGAGGCCCCACCTGGAGTACTATGTACAATTCTGGAGACCACATCTTTGAAAGGACAATGACAAGGTGGAGGCGGTAAGGATGACAAAGATAGCACAGGGCTTGCACCAGAAAACATTTGAGGAGAGTCTAAGGGACCTCAGTATGTACTCACTGGAGGAGAGAAGAGGAGGGATCGGGGTGACATGATAGAAACATTCAAGTCCCTTAAAGGCATAAACAAGATATGGGGGGGTGACATCTTCCTAAATAGGAGTACAAGAACGAGGGGGCATGATATGAAACTGGAAGGTGGCAGTTTAAGGGGAAATGACAGGAAGTATTTCTTCACAGAGAGGGTGGTGGATGCATGGAATAGTCTGCTGCAGGAGGTTTTGGGACCGAGTACAGTGGAGGGATTTAAACATGCATGGGACAGACATTAGGGAACCCTAGAAGTGGGAAGGAGAGGAGAAAGACATTGGCCTAGTAGGGTCAGAGGCAGCAAAACAAGAAGAAGGCTTGTGGGCAGACTAGATGGGCTTGGCGGTTCTTATCTGATGACAACTTTTATGTTTCTATGTTGCACATATTATAGTGGCGCGGTAGTGCCACTATAGTTAGGGTTGAGTGCTCACTCCTATTTTAAAGCCTCATTTTTGCACCTTAATAACTTTACAACCGTTCAATGGATGTGCATAAAATTTTGCTTGTATAATCTTGTGGGGCAGGTATGTTGATGTGGCAAATTGTGTTTGAATAGATTGTGTGATTTCTGAGATACAGCGTCTCAACAATCCTTAAATTTATGTGTTTTTTACTTTTTCTTTGTCCACCTGTATCTCAGAAACTGTTTTAGGTTGTGGTTTGAAATTTTCAGGGTAGAAAGCATTTGCCTCTTAGATATGCCTTTTTAAGATTTGGTGAAAAAATATTAATGCGTTCAAAAGTTATTACATTTGAATTTCCCATTATTTTCAATGGGAAATAATAGATGTCCAGCAAGAAAATGGATTCTGGGTGGAAGGAGCTACTGTATATACTTGCGTATAAGCCAACTCATGTATAAGCCAACCCCCCAAGTGCCAGTTTCCAGTTAAGAAAACAGCATTGTCTCATGTATAAGCCTAGTTAGATTTATTGCCTGACTCCAGCTGTTGTAACTAAATAGTTCTTCCATTTTTCGGTGTTCCAGGCCATTTCATGTGTGCACTCGAGCCCATCCCCCCACCCCCGAAAGTTTCTCTGTGTACACTTCAGTGTCGTAATGGCCCCGGGCTAGTATTACTGATTACCAGTCCTAGAGGAACCAACCGCAAGCAGCTATTCAGAAAGAAATCACTGCAAGGCACACATTCTGTCGCCGTATCTTGAGTGACCCGCATATAAGCTGAGTTACCATATTACGGGCAGAGGAAAGAAGGGAAAAAACTCAGCTTATACATGCACATATATGGTAATCCCTCTTTGCAAACGGGTCATCCTGTGTCGCACGAACCTAATGCCTTTTTGCAGATGGGTCATCCTGTGTTGCAGGAGCCTAATGGCTTTGTGCACATGGGTCATGCTATGTCACAGGTGGGAAATGCTTTTCCATTGGTCTGACATTTTGTTTTGTCAGTTATCGAGAGAAAGAAAAGAAAGAAAACAGATAAAAATGAATAGATATCAAAAAACAAACATCAGAACCAAGCTAAATGGGACCTGTTTAGTTACATTCTGATGTATGTTTCTTAAAATTAGGGTAAGAAATATGTTTTCTGGGTACCCAAAATCCCGGGTGTCCAGCTTAGTGAGATTAGCGCTTCCCTGCATTCTCTGTGAGAGAACAGCAGACATTTCTTCACTTCTACAGCCATAGCTGAACTCATTCTGCTGACTGCAGTGTGTGCTGTGAGCTGCCCTTTTCTTTGGTGTCTAGTGGAACCCTCATACCCACCCTCTACTGATGTCCGATTCCAATGTAAAAATTAAAATTACCTGGTGGTCTTGTGGTCCCTCTCCTATCCCCGATCCCCCTCCCATGAAACTGAATGTCTTGTCCTGCTGGTCTAGTCGTCCCCTGCCATTCCACCCTGGTAGGTATCCAGCCACCACCCAGCCCCCCATCCTGGTGTCAGTCTGCAACCACCATAGCCCTCTTCTCACCTCCACGGATGGCTGCAGACTGCACTATGAATGAGCTGTGCTGCACAATATGATATGAATGAGTGCCTACTGTTATGCATTAGGTGCTCATTCATATTGCATTTTGTGGCACAACTCCTTCATAGCGCAGTCTGGAGCCATCTGTGGAGGTGAGAGGAGGGCTGTGGTGGTCGTGAGACTGCTGCTCAGGATGGGGGGAGGGGTGGTGGTGGTTACCAGAGGCTGGGAGGCCACCAGACCACCAGGAAAAATGGCTTTTAAGGGTGGAGGGGGCTTGGGGAGAGGGGGAGGGACTACTAGACTACCAGTTCATTTTTATTTTTATATATTGGGACCTGGACTGGACATCAATGGAGGGGGGAGGGACCACTAGACTACCAGGATATTTTTTTTTTATAATTTGAATTTTAAGCAGATGGTGATAATGCATCAGGGAGGGACCACCAGACTATCAGGGATAGCAATCAGCAGATTATATTTATATGGGGACTGGGATCAGACATCAGGGGAGGGGGGGGGCAGGGACCACTTGACTACCAGGGAAATTAATTTGTTTTTTAAGGGACTGCTATGGGATATTGGGGAGGGGAGGGATCATTACACTACAAGGGAAATTGATTGCCACAATGTAGGATCCTGTTTTCGCAAAAGGATCCTTTATTGTGGTGTCCCATTCACAACAATGGGATTTGTCCGATATAGGATACTGTTTCACAAAAGGATCCTTTATCGTTGTGTCTCATTCACAACAATGGGATTTGTCTGATATAGGATACTGTTTCACGAAAGAATCCTTTATGGTGCTTACCCACTGGCTACAATGGGAAAGCAAGATAAAGGATCTGTTTTTGTGAAAGAAGATTCTACATCACACTAATCCCATTGTAGTCAATGGGAACGTAGAATAAATGATCCTTTTGTGAAACAGGATCCTATATTGTGCTGTTTTTTAATGTATTTCAATGGGGTTTTCAAGTTTGGTTCATAACCCAGCCGTTTTTTAACATTTTGACCCCAAATTTTCAACATGGCCTTTTGGGGACCCCACCTCATGAACAATATGACTGTCATTATGCAACTCCTGCCCATAAGCTTATTTTGTGGTAGCTTGGTGAATTCACCTTTTGAGTGGGATTTGGAAATTTGTTTGCCCTTGTCCATGAGGTGGGGTCATAAGAAGGTAATGTTGAAAATTTGGGGTCAAAATATGTAAACATGGCACCGTTATGACCATTCATTGCAATTTCATTATGCATGCTCTTAACTTTGGACATTTTAAATATTTTCACCCCAGATTTTCAACATGACCTTCTTATTACCCCACCTCATGTACAGTATGTCACAGCTGTCATTTTTTAAATCCTGTCCAAAATGTGTTTTTCCACCTGTGGTGTGGAATAGTGTTGCAGCTGTGCAGAATTATATTTTGGTGGGAATTTGACAATTTTCTGTACTGAGTACATGAGGTGGGGTAATAAGATGACTATGCTGACAATTTGGTCACTGTTGTCCTATGAATGGAAGTGCAGGGCCCAGAGGTCCCTGTGCTTTCACAGCTATATACATACAATATACACATCTATAGAGGGATGGGAGCGCAGGGCCCCAGGGCCCACAAACATATAAGGATATGATTATGCTATCTGAAAAGGTAAGGAAATTCATTTCAGAAAACTTCTTTAATGTATCAGTTAGGGTTGTTACTAAAGAAACAAAAGCAAGGAAATGTGGTGTTGGGGGATTCCAACCCTAAAACCCCACCCCCACCCTGCAGACACTGATGAGTCGGGGGTGCCTTAGAGTCATCAACCCTAATGCTCACCTCATTCTCCTATACTGTACCCACTCAGCTTATTTACTTATGGAATGGGGTGATAGTTAGATTTGATGACCCCAAGGCACTTCTCTGATGCCTACCAGTCTATTATACTGTAATTAGCCCACTATTAGCACTCTACATCAAGTATGGGCAAAAAATATACATGTTATTACAAAACTGTTAACATGTGCAACAACCCCTGCATTACAACACTATTAACATTTGTGATAACTACCTAGCTACAATACACCTACTAGTTGTAACTAATCTAATTACACCCAGTTAGCACATACCTAATAAAACAATTAATCACCTGGAAATCAAAGTTAAACTGTGTAAATAATGTGTCCCGAACAATAAACTGAGCCCACCCCCGTTTCACTGCTGCCTCCATATCACTTGTCAAACTAAAGGCCACACATGGAAATCAAAGTTAATTGTGTATAAAATGTGCCCCTACACAACAAACTGGCTCACCTTTTACTGATGCCTCCATATCACTTGCCAAACTAGCAGCTACTGATGGAAATCAAAGTTAAACTATGCAAATAATGTGGCTGTGAAAAACAAACCAAGCCCCCCCTTTTACTGCTGCCTCCATATGACTTGCCAAACTGAGAACTGCACATGGAAATCGAAGTTAACTGTGTAAAATATGTGTCCCTTAACAACAAACTCAGCTCCCTCTTGTACTGCTGCTTCCATATCACTTGCCAGATTAACAGCCACCCAAGGACATTAAAGGTAAACTGTGTAAAAAAAGTATCCTGAATCATGCTTCTTCCATGCTGCAATCCTTAAAAAACACTAAAGGGGAAATGCTGAAAACACACTGCCTTTTATAGGATGCACACTCTGGAAGCAGGAAAGGGTCAAAACTATGTAGCCTAAAACAGAATGCTTTTTGTTAAAGCCAAATCACCATACTTTTTTCTTAAAGCCAAACCATTACACTTTTCTCTTAAAGCCAGACAGGCTAACCTTATGTAATATATAAAACATCTGATAAGTAAGTCCTAGACATTCATAAAGTATCACCATCTTGGGATCAAACATGCTCATAAATGAGCCTGATGACATTCACCCTAGGGCACTAAAGGAGTTGGCAGAGGTCCTGGTGGGGCCACTGGCTGACCTGTTCAATACCTCCCTGGACATGGGATGTATTCCACAGGACTGGAGAATGGCCCATATGGTGCCCATCCTCAAAAGTTGCCCAAAGGATAAACCAGGAAACTATAGATCAGTGAGCCTCACATCGATCGTTGGAAAGCTCATGGAGGCCATAATAAAAGAGAGGCGAGTGAGCTTCTTGGAGGAAAATGGTCTCCAGGATGGTCAACAGCATGGATTTATAGAGGGGCAGATCCTGCCAGACAAACCTTGTAGAGTACTACGACTTGGTGATGTGGGAACTGGATAATGGCCATGCGGTGGATGTCCAATTTTTGGACTTCATTAAGGCCTTTGATTCAGTGCCATATGAGAGGTTGGGGGAGGAAACTGGAATATGTGGGGGTGGGACCAAAAAAGGTGAAATGGATCACAAACTGGCTAAAGGGAAGGCAGCAAAGGGTGGTGGGGGGGACCTTTTATCACTGAAAGTGGTGACGAGCGGAGTACCACAGGGATCGTACTGGGACCGGTGCTATTTGTGACTTTTATTGCAGATATCTCACACAGGATCTGGAGCAAGATCCGTCTGTTCACAGATGATACCAAGATGGGAGCTGTGGTTGATGACACAGAGGGGTGGAAGGGGTTGTAGGAGGACCTGACTAAGCTGCAAGAGTGGGCAGAAACATGGTAGTTGGAGTTCAACTCCAAGAAGTGCAAGGTTCTGTGCTTCGGAGCCAGGAACCAGGGATGGGGTTACCACTTGAATGGGGTACAGTTGGGGAGCTCCAAAGAAGGGAAGGACCTAGGAGTGATCATTACAGGGAGCATTAACAACTCTGCTCAGTGCAGGAAGGCAGCAGCAAAAACCAACAAAATGCTGGGGTGTATTATGAGAGGGATCTCCTCCAGAAGGATGGAGGGGGGTTATCCTGCCCCTGTATAGGTCATTGGTCAGGCCCCACCTGGAATAATGCATGCAGTACTGGTGCCCATTCCTGAAGAAGGGCATCAGATTGTTAGGGGGGTGCAGCGAAGAGCCACAAAGATGATCCAGGGATTGGAAAGCAAGCCCTACTAGGACAGGCTGGGAAAGCTGAATATGTATTCACTGGAGAAGAGGAGGGATAGGGAAATTATCCGAAGGGGATAAACAAGACCAACACAGAAGGGATTTTTCAGATGAGAAGGGGGAGGGGCACAAGAAAGCATGGACTGAGATTGGACGGGGAGAAGATTCAAGATGGAGATGAGAAGGGGGAGACATTTTTTCAAGGAAAGAGTGGTGGACAAATGGAACACCTTACCAGACAAGATAGTGTCCTGTAAGATGGTGGGCCATTTCAAGAGGGTTTGGGACAGGGGAAGGGATACTGGGAAAGGAGGCAGGAGGGGCAGCTATGAGATGAGGGGCTAGCTGCACACTCGCGCAGACTTGATAGACCATGAGGACTGTTTCTGCTGACAAGTTCATGTTTGTATGTTCATATAAAGGCCACTCACCCTTTGGACTCAAAGTTTTATGACTTGTCTGATCCATTCATGGTGATATTTCCCCATATCTGACACTTACCTATTACTTACTTGAAGCTGCAGATAGAATTATGACACTCAGTCACAACACTGCTTATGTGTTCTGAAGCACAGACCTCTGAAACCACAGATACAAATCCATGATACCCAAATTACAAGAGTTCTTTTCTCTGTTGAAATGCAAGCAACTAAGGGACCAGTGCTCCTGTGGCCTCAGGTACTCATGCGCACTGTTAAGACAAACACACTCTTGATGGGCCTGCACTTCTGTATCTGCAGATGTAGGACATACACCCTAATCTCTGGCTGCAGAAGTGCAGGCACCACGAAATCCATGATACCAACATTTCAACAGTACTTCTGTCTGCAGAAGTGCTGGCCCCAAGTTGGCCACAGGTGTAAGAAATACACACTGACTTCTAGTTGCAAAAGCGTAGGCCCCTATGGGGCCTACACCTAGGCAGTTGCATATAGAAAACCATGTACTAGCAGATTCAGCTATGATAGAGAGCTACAGTACTGTAGATCAATAATTTATTTAAACATTCCTTTCTGAAAACCAAGTCACTTTACATAAGCATACCATGATGATACATATAAAAATTAATACATTAACCAATACTATCACTGAAATTACAGTGTAGTTTAATAACAATAAAAATAGCTAGTTCAGCCTCCCACAAAACCTTGTTTGACCAGCCAAGTCTTAAGTTCACTCTTAAAAATAGTGACAGAGGGGTCAACATAAATGTCCACTTGTAAACCGTTCCATAGCAAAGTGCTGCTATGGAAAATACTCCATCTCCAGACAAGTTTTATTTTGGAATAGGTGTACAACAGTGCCAATGGAACATAAACCATGGATTTCATGGCAGGTTGCAAGCAGCTCACTAAGGTAATAGAGTCCCAGTCTGTGTTGGGTCTGAAAAGTAAGTAAGACAATCTCGAAGTCAATCCATCACCTTACAGGAAGCCACTGCAGAGAATGCAGAGCAGTACTGATATGTTCACTCCTCTTTACAGATGTAACAAGCCTGGCTGCAGCATTCTGCACCATTTGAAGATGGTGGAGTTGACCTATCAGAAGGCCCTGGTAGAGTGCATTGCAGTTGATCAGGTGTGAAATGATGAAAGCATGCACTAGTGTCTGCAGATTTTCCTGGGCAAGGTAAGGTTGCAGTCCTGCTATAGTCTTTAAATGTATTTATTTATTTGTTTAAAATTTGATAACCAGGAAAAGCACACTGAGTCAAGGCTCATTTCCAGGTGTGATCCGGGGAAGAGGGTAGTGAGTGTTATAGTAGTAATAGACATCTTGCAGTACATGGATAGAGAGGTTTGGCATAATAAGACATAGCAAGTGTACAGTGAAGCCCACCGGGATGAAGCCCAACTCTGCAGAATTCTTCAGTTGCAATAGGAGTTAATCCCTTTTGTCATGCATGAAACCTGTGACACTGCTCTTCATCCTGGCAGGCTTTACTGTATATACAGTTACAATATTTAGCATATACTTACAAGTATAAGTGTGACATGATAGAATGTAAATGATAGAAGCCACTCCTGACCACAGCTGACATGTGAGGTACAAGAGTTAGCTCTTGGTCAAGAGCAATCCCTAGATTGTGAACAAGCTACCTAGCCTGTAGTTTAGCTCCCCCAACACTAGGAAGAACCAGGCTTACCAAAGTGGAAGACAAGAGATGATCTTATCCCATCAGTAGCAACTGGGTCTTTTCAGCATTTAGCTTCAGCCCGCAATGAGCCGTCCACCCACTGATCTCCGATAGATCATTCTCAAGTACAGTCACCAAGAAGTCCTCTCCATATTTAAATGAATGATATAGCTGGGTATCATCTGCATAACAATGAAAATCCTAGCTATACTTCCAGATCACATCTCCAATTGGAAGACTGAACACTGCAAATATAAGAGGAGACACGACAGAACCCTGAGGGATGTCACAATTAGTGACAGAGGAAAAAAACTGAAATTTCCTAAGATAATCACAGACTGGTGGTAATCGCTGAGAAGGAATAAAACCAGTTTAAGACTGTTCTACCACACCAATGATTCTCCTCATACACTTCACCAGTCCCTTATGTTCAACAGTGTCAAAAGCAGATGACAAATCCAAAAGGACTAGGAAAGAAACATCTCTGTGATCCCTTGCAAGAAGCATATAATTTAAAACTCTTACCTGGACCATCTCAGTACTATGCTAAGAACTGAAACCATACTGGAATGGCTCATAGATGGAAAATTCCTCCAGATGCTTCCTAAGCCACACCACCACTAGTTTCTCAATAACTTTGCCCAAAATGGGTAAACTAAAGATGGATCTAAAACTTGCAAAGTCATCAGGGTTTAAAGTAGCCTTCTTTAGGAGTAGCAAACTGCCACCTCTTTCAAGATAGTGGAAAAAACACCCTCCCTCAGAGAGACATTGAAAACTTCAGTGAAGACTGAGCCAATCACCACCTCTCCAGTCTTCATTAGAGAAGCAGGAACAAGATCTGTCACACAGTGGGTGAGGCACTGCTCTGACAGCACCTGGCAAATCTCCATCAAATCATTCGAGTTAAACATTCCAGATTATCCCAGTTTCCACTGACTCCCACTCTCGATCACTGCAATTATGAGACATCACCATAGAGAAAATCTCAGCCTGTATGTCTGCAATATTGACTGAGAAGAAATTTGCAAAACCATCCCACCTCTCCTGAAAAACCTCCCCATATCTTGGGAGAGACACTCAGGGTGGTGAATTTTCTCAGTTACTCTAAAGAGGACAGAGGGTTTCTTTCTCTTAGTTGCAGTCATGCCCGAGAAGAAAGCTTTTCTTGTGGCAATCAATGCCTCCTAGTCTTCTTGATAATGTGCAACCAGGAAAAGTCTCTCAGACTCCAGGCTAGACTTCTTCCATTTGTGCTCTAACCACCATCTCTTTACTCTATAAGAACAGAAAGCATCATTAAACCAATGTGCATTCCTCCTCCTAGGTAAAGACCAGCAATGAACTGGCACCAATGCATCAGCAGCAGACAGATAAACACCACTGTCTCAGTCACACTTCTAGTGGAAGCAGCAAAAACACAAGAGGTGTCCATAGTTTCCTAAAATACTTCAGGACTAACCATTACCCAGGCTCTACTATGCACCATCTCTGAAGGGGTGGACAAACATCAAGGGTCCATCAACTTGTAAGATATAGCAAAATAGTCCAAACAGGCCACAGGATCTGTCCTGGGGTTGTCGGTCATTATTCTGGTGGTGAACACAAGGCCAAAAGTGTGGCCCACAGGGTACCTCTCGCTAACCCTCAAGGCCAGCACAAAGTAACTGTTTTAACCTAATCTGAGCTTTGAAAGGTAACATTTTGCTTTTTTTCAAGGAAAGTGTCACCCCCTAGACAAAACTCTTCCCCTGAAACATTTCTAGATTTGTGATGAAACCATGATACCTACATTGCAACAGTACTTCTATCTGCAGAAGTGCAGGCCTCCATGAGGCCTGTGCTTCAGCATCTAAAGGTATTCATGCAAACTGTACAACATAGACACACAGCTGTGGCTGCAGGAGCGCATGCCCTATGGTGCCTGTGCTTCTGCAGCCACAGATACAAATCCACAAAGGTAGCACATCAGTGCCACTGCATTTGTTTCATCTGGAAACAGTTGTGTGTTGCTTGTCCTACCAGATGATGGCTGTCTGTGGTTGTTTGTGTGGTCTTGTCCTTTTGCTGCTTAGGTGGGGGTTAGGGTTGGAAACCCTAACAACAGATTTCCCTACTTTTGTGGTGTTAACTTGGACCCTAACTGGTGCATATCTTCACTATATGATATTTGGACATGTGCATGCAACCCTGCTCCTTCCCTTCCCAGGCTGGTGGGTAATGCTGCATGACAACACTATCCCCCATTATAGCACTATCTTCCCTGCTGGTTCACTATGGTCACCAACAACCTTAGCTCACTGATATGGGATTACAAAGCATTACCCACTGGGGTAAAGGCTGGCAGTACATACAACATTTCTTAATAATATATACATTTTTTAAATTTTGACTACTAATGTTGAAGATAATGATTTTATGACTCCCCCTTTTAAAAATTACATTTGGCATTTATAGAACAGTGGGTGAAATGTCATTTTGCACCACAAGTGTGATAACACATTTTGTCCAGGATTTTCAAAAATGACACCGGTCATGTTTGTGAGGTGGTGTGAAAAATGGCTGCATTGAAAGTTTGGAGTCAAAATACTGACAATTACTAAAGCTATGAGTAAGCATGGAACATTTTCAAAGTACAGTACATTCATAGCTTTGTTGCTTTTTAATATTTTGACTTAAAATTTCAACATAGTCTTCTTATGACCCCACCTCATGAACCCGACAGGCGAAAATTTTCAACACCCACTCTGTGATTTCACTGAGGCCCTGGACACACTGGGGAACTTAAAATGGTTTAAGTGCCTTAAAACAGTTTAAATCCCTCTAGCACTGTTTGCAGACAGACTACAAGCTCCTTAAAACTTTTTAACAAAAGTGTTTTTAAACCCTGCTAGATACCTAGTCTTAAACCCTTTTTTAAAAATGTTTTGGAGCTAGCATGGTTTTACTCAGAGGTCTGTCCAGGAGTAAAAATGTTTTAAGCTGTAATGGTTTAACTAAAACAGTTCTAGCTGCAGTGTGTCCAGGCAACACAGTTCTGTGTGTTGGACTTAACACAAGATATTTACAAGGAGAACAGCTTTAACACTAGCAGTGAGGCCACACAAACCCATTATCAAAAATGGTTACTAAGTAGTGTGGCTGCACTAAAATGGTTTAGCTAAACTGGTTTTAAAAACAGTTTTCAAAAACAGTTCTGGAGTGTGTCCAGGGTCTTAATGGCTACAAAATCATGTTTTGGCCCAGATATGAAACATTTCACCTGCTTTGTTCATGAGATGGAGTCCTAAAAAGGCTGTGTTAAAAGCTTGGTGGAAAAATATTGACAATTAGTGAAGTTATGAAAGAACATTGAAATATTTCAATGTTAACTGTTAACACGGTAATTTTACCAAATTTTTACACTGAATGTTCAACACAGTCTTCTTATGATTCCCCAACTCATGAACCCAGTAGGTGAGAATTTTTAAATCCCACCCGAAAGGTAATTTTGTGAAGTGACTGCAAAATCATCTTTTGGGATTGATTTGAAAAGTTTCATCTGCCTTGTTCATGAAATGGGGTCCCAAAAGGCATTCTGAAAATTTGGTGCAAAAATATTGAAAAATGACAGTTATGACTAAAAGTTCAAAACACATTGAAATACATTAACCAGACCTACCTTATTTTCTCATATCACAGTCATGGGTTGAACAGAAGGGCATATTTTCTATCGGAAAGTGGATCTGCCTAGTGAGACCATATGCTGGTCAGTGAGGTTGTGGGTGTATGCATACATGTGATATCTACCTCTTTATGCAGGAGACTCCAGTTTTTTTAACTGAACTCCCTCCCTCTTGGGAAACAAAATATCCTGCTTAACTAAAATTCTGTCCAAAATATCCATGTTTTTCGAGCAGATAAAGACACATAAAAATTAAATCAGTGATAAACAATGTATCTGATACTTTATATAACTAGTTGTTTATTCTTTTTAGTGCTTATTCTTGACAAAATGAAATACGTTAAATTTTGTAATGACTTTTTTCTTATTTTTTTGACGCCATTATGGACAAACTCACGATGTTACAGCATCTCCTTACTAGCAGGCCAATCTCCTTCCTAATTTGACCCAAATCTCCCTCATAAGCAAGTTGGCAGGCCAATCTCCCTCCTAATTTGACCCAAATCTCCCTCTTAAGCAAGTTGGACATATCACATGTATGGTATGTGTCTGTTACATGATGTGTGCTGAGTAGGGTTGGCAGGGGGTGTAGGAAGGCTCAGTTCAGTGAGGGACCTTTTTTCTTTGGAGGTTTAATTAAAATAAAATGATGAGGGACAAGTTTCTTCTTTAGAGGTTTACTAAAATTGCAAAACTTAACAATGAGAGACAGTTTTCCCAACACTGGGAACTGGGCCACCCAGTGTCAACATTTATTGAATGTCTGCACCGGGGTGGGCATCCCAGTGTCATCACAAATGTACTGAGATGGCCAGTGACCTGGAGCAGAGGGGGGTAGTCAAACGATACCAGGATTCGGCACCTTGGTCTGCTTATAAATATAAAATATTTAATAGTTTAATGGGGAAGGACAAGGGAAGGCTGGCAAGTTGGGAAACTGAGGTACTATAAAAAAAAATCTGAATCAGGACAATGAAGTAGGGCTGGCTAAGCTGGGAGAGGAAGGGATTATCAAAATTAATTGTTTTTCGGTGCAAGCCAAAAAGGAATCTTACTGTCATACCACTTTCTATGTGACAGGGAAGTTCTCAAGTTTTGTGTTGTGAAGTGCAACAAAACAGAATAATCAAGTATCTCTAACCTTTATTCCAACTGAGGCCGTATGCATGTCCCAGTTCTGCTTGAAGCTGCTCACCGATTTGGCCTATACCACTTCCTCCAGCAGCTTCTTCCTCTTGCCCAACACTCAATCTGTGAAAATGTGCTTACTGACATTCCTTTTTAATCTCCCGCCTGTGAGACTAGGTACATTCCTCTTGTTTCTGTATTTGAGCTCAGGAAGAAAAGTTCCTTGGTATCCACGCTATTTATTCCATACAGGTACTTGTATGCCTCATGTTGCCCTTTTCCCTCCTTTTCTCAAAGGTTCTGCAGCCTCTCCTTACATTTCTTGCCCTCTATTCCATGGACCACCTTGGTTGCCCTGCCCTGCACTGCTTCCTTCTTGTCTTATAAACATAGAAAATGCAGACAAAGACCTTTGGTCCATCTAGTCTGCCCTATTTTACCCTATCCAACCCTGGGACCTAATGTCTAGTCAGTGCTATTGCGCCTCCCCTCAAAAAAAGGCACCTTCCTTGCTGCTTTCCACCTGTGTAACTATTAAATCTTTAAGTCAGTCCCAGACATGTCTGAAACCAATAATTGTTCTTGCACCCACCACCTGTACTGGTAGACTGCCCCATAGCGCGACCACTCTCTGTAAAATAAAGCATTCACACATCCCTCCTGAATCTTCCCCCATTCCCGTTTTCACTGATAACCCCATATTCTTGATTTGTCACACCTGTTCCCCACAGTCTATACTGTTCATTCCTTTCAGAAACTTAAAGGTCTCTATCATATAGCTCATCTCCCTTCTTGTTCCTAGCAAGTACATGTTCAGAGCCTTAATTTGTTTTTAAATTGCTGCATGTTTGCTTAACTGATATTCAGTTGTCTTAGCCATTTTGTTTGGGTAGGAGTCAGGGATTCTGTTTGCTGGAAGGTTTTTGGCTGTTTCTTACTGGGTGGGTCTGTACCTTAAGCAACAGGAAGAGCATCAGGTTTCAGGGGATTAACTTTTTATAGATGCATGGGCGGAAACCTGCAGATGTCTTGCTGTTACTTGGGAGAAAGGGTATTCCAGACTCCTTCCAAAGCATATGTTGGACATATTATACAATCCATACCCTACCTGAAATCACTAAGGTGGGGGGGGGGGTTCTATCCTACATGTAGCATTCTCATGGCAGCTCAAATTATAATCAGTGGATATGCTCAGTGTAAACAGCACTTAAACAGCACAGACAGCTTGTTTCAGTCTTAAAGGACACCTAAACCCTCATTTTACATATTTTATCTAAGCAATGCCCTGTTGGCAAGGGTGTATGTTTTTTATGTAGGCCTCCAGGCAGACGTGATAATCAGCAATAACAGTTTTTGAAGCAGAACTGTAAAGGGACTTTGTTTTATAGCTTCTCAGATGATTTGTTTCGCAGACTTTATTGGAGCACAAGATGATTCGTTTCACAGTCTTTATTGGAGTGCAAGATGATTTGTTTCGCAGTCTTTATTGGCGTGCAAGATGATTCGTTTTGCAGTCTTTATTGGAGCACAATATGATTCATTTCACAGTCTTTATTGGAGCACAGTATGATTCATTTCGCAGTCTTTATTGGAGCACAGGATGATTCGTTTCGCAGTCTTTATTGGAGCACAAGATGATTTGTTTCACAGACTGTATTGGAGCACAAGATGATTTGTTTCACAGACTGTATTGGAGCACAAGATGATTTGTTTCACAGACTTTAATGGAGCACAAGATGATTCATTTCCCAGACTTTATTGGAGCACAAGATGATTTGTTTCAGCTTGTATCAGTGGGGTCACTGGGCTGTGACAGGCAGACAAAGATTATGATGATTCTCCAATTGAGTGAAACAGGCTGCTTCATTTTTTTTAGTATATCTGTTTGTTTTCCAAGTTAAATTTACTTTCCCTACTAAAGTAAGTAAAGATGATGTAACCCTCTGTGCAGTTTTTGTACTGACAACCCTGTTGAAAAATGTGGGTGGTTGCACTTTATTTGCTATCTTAAGGAGTTTATTTTGAAATACTGCTTGATTGATTATAAAGTGACAGTTTCATTGGTGCCTGAGTCTGATGGCTATTTTCCCTCTTCAATATGCACAGATTGACTTGACTGGTCAAATCAGAGAATGAAAAATAACACACAGTACAGCTCAGAAACAAAGTGTTTGCTGAAAATAAAAGTTCTGACAAAAAAGCACCACCAAATTATAACTAATTCAACATTTTTAGGTATGGGTGAGCATCAAAGTCCTGGCCTTGTAGAGACTGGGTATAATGAAGTCTTGAAAGAGCTGTGCCTTGTATAGCAAATGAACTGTAACATTCTTAAGGCCAAGGCAAAACAGAAATAAAAAAAGCTGAATTAGCATTTATCCTGCAGTGCAATGTTACTTAATGCTTTATGCGTAAAAACGGTGTGACAGGCAGACTTCATACACCCTCAGTTTCTTTCTGCCTCTTTCAGTGTGCCATAGCGAAGTGGAGCTGTGCAATTTAAAGCAGTTGTCATCCTTTATACATTGTTATCACAACCTGGATCAGTTTTGAACATGTGACCTAGAGGTCAAACACTACTGCTATCCATTTTTATCCAGTGGTGGGAATGTAGAAAAAATTCCCACAGGGCCCTGAACTTTTGTGCAGAGAAAAAAATCTAGAGCATAGGTTTTAGAACAAGGAGACCACAGTTCAACCAGAACTACTTACTTGCTGTGTGACCCTGAGCAAGTCAATTAATCTCTCAGTGCTTCAGTTCACTAAGCTATAACAATGGACAAATCTAGGACCCCACTGAAAATGAGATATTATATCTCAGCTTGGCTAACCTAGCTAAACAAATTACATTTAAAAATCACTATCGGTTATGAGGTCAAGCTAATAATAGTTTGCCTTTTTACATCAACAGAAATGTGTGATACACTGTACAGTAGTTGTTTCTCACACTACTTTTGTAAATATCTCATGTTGTTGTTAATATCAGTAGAGATATAAATTGTTTAGTATAATTGTGGTTACTTAAATTTCAGGATGATAATTCTATCAAATAAATTTTTTTTCAAAATACATGATCATATCAGTCCCCTTCTGACCTACATGACCTTCCAGCGTGAGGAGACTGTGAGGCTGTGAATTATGCAGCTCATATTAACACACAGCACTATAAGCTGTAGTGGTAGAGATCATAGAGAATGAATGCTGGGTAGGAGGAAACAACGTGGCAGTGATTGAGCACAGCACTGTTAACCCTTAATGCCTACAGACAGAACTAGGAAGTTATGTAAAGGAATACCTGGCTACAGTTTTTTATGCTCTCATTTAATGATTCCTGGAGAGACCTGGAGACCTTGGCTTGAATCCCACAGCTACCATTTGTATACTGTGTGACCCTGAGCAAGTCACTTAATTTCATAGTGCTCCCATGATGACCTGGAAATGAGTTTCAGCTCAATTTGTCTTTTCTGGCCAAAAAATGTTAAAATAAAGGTAAAATAAATAAATAAATAAATAAAGACTTGGAAACTGACTCCTGCAGCTGAGCCCTTATTTATCTGAGATGTGGAGCGAGGGCTATATCGGGGAGGGGGGGATTCTGATTTAAATAAGGACTGTCTGCACACCCCTATTCAGGTTCCTGCACCCTCAATCGACCGTTCTGTAGCTCTCTTGAATATTCCTGGTAGTCTAGTGGTCACCCCATAAGGAAATCTGATCCTCTGTCTACCCACCTACTCAGGACCCTCCACCCCACAACCCTCCCCTCACGCTCAGGTCACCTAAGCCGAAGTACAGAAATAGTGACAGTGACCCTGCACAGCTCTCTGCTCACCACATTGGCCTGTCACTGTCTGATTGTCAGTGAGTGATCATGAGTACAGTAGAAGCAGGTGTTTGTATAATACTTGCGATTGCTCAGAGACTGTCAGATGGAAAGCAGTTGAGGTGGTGAGCAGAGGGCTGTGTCAGTTATCACTGTTGCTGTAGTTTGCATTATGTGACCAGGGTTGGTGAGGTGGCTGAGAGGGTGAGTCTGGGAGAGGGTCAGATGCTCTTTTTGGAGGGACCACTAGACCACCAAGACTATACCAGACAGCTACAAGATGTGTGATCTGGATGCTTTTACAATGCATTTTTCCTGGAAAGATCAGCTTACAGTACATACAACATCTGCATTTCAGTAGGTCTTTGCAGCAGGGCACTACTTTTACAGTTTTACAATATATTTATACAGGATAACCCAGCTGAGTTGTGCTATCTTGCTTGCAGTGGGGTTCTGTTTGACCAAGTTTTCATACTGTATTTGCCCAGGATAGTACGGTGGAGATGCAAGATCTTTTTTCCTCAGGGTTGTCCTCCTTTTACCCATTTTTATAATGCACTTACCCAGGCTAGCCCAAGTGAGAGGCAATTTCTCATTTTCAGTGGGGTCCAGCTTTTACTATATACTTTTTCACAATAGAGCAGAATAGTGGACTCGTTTATTTAATTAACTTATTTAATATGGCAAAACAGTAGTGCATGTTTAAATGTCTTCTCCATAAAGGATTAGGAACTTACTAAATTGGCAGTGATAGCTTTATTCTCGTCTTCACATTTGTACTTTTTGTTCATGTGAAAGATAGATCTGCAGTCTGGGGAATGTCCTGCAGAAATCCTCTAACCCAGGGAGCGGCTAGCTGTACCTGTGTGACTGGAGGTGCTGCTGGTACTATGCAGGATGCAAGTGGGGAGCAGCTGACTAGTTGTGCTGCGTGAGCCTGTGAGGGTTAATTCTCACAAGTCAGGAGTCAGGACTTGGCTGGGACCAAGTGAGTTAGACGGTTGGTGCCAACAAAACAATATGAATTAATAACGAGCCTGGCTTTATCATAAAATAAGCAGTGAGGTAAGTATGCTGTTTTGTATTAATAATTTTGTTTGTACTGGGTGGCCTTATCTGATGGTGAGGTGCTGGGTTGGGCTGTGTCCAATGACATGAGAGGTCTCTCTTTCCTCCCAGCTTGCCCCTTGCTGCCAGACTCCCATCCCCCCGCTGCGAATGAGCATGGAACCCATGAAGTGAAGTCCACATGCATCTGATGGTGTATGGCAATTCTTCAGCATTAAAGCTTATGCTGCATTTGAATTTAGTTTTGGTGCCTAAGATGACTTCTGAATGGGTGTTTAGGGTGGGATGAGCCTACCACCATCATTGCCCCTGCCCTTACCATGTGACTTGGCTATCTACATGCCACAGAACGTGCTTGGCATTAAGCCATCATCCGTTACAGTTGGCTGTGCACTCCTGCAGTTTGGCTGTCATGTGTGGGTTGTGTTGCAGTGCTTGATGATGTTGTGGTTCCAGTGTATGACGTATGGGGATTTGGGGATTGGCTACCATTTACTGGATATGAATGGGAAACATCATCCTGCTATAGGACAGTGAAAGTTGTGGTCATGCCATTGTCTGATGTCTCACACAGGTTGCAGAACCGTTGCTGTATGTCAAGTCTGTGGACTGTGATGTCACTGTATATGCCTTGTTTTTCATGCAGCTGTCCCTGCTGAGCCTAACCTCCCTGCTCCAACTGTCTCAGTTCAGGGTACATGCAGATGAAGCAAACATGACCTGATATACATCCTGTGTCAATGTTGGGCCTTGCTGGACACTCCAGTGGGTCCTGTGTATCAGTCTGACTCTCTGGCTTGGATGGCCTGTGTAAGTTTCTGCTGTGTGACTGACAAATGTTCATCCAGGCTGGTGTTTTGTGTGCCCTTTACACTGCCTTGTATGTCTAACTGCATGGTGCACTGATGGGGGCCGGGGGGAGAATCTACTGTTCAGGTTGCAAGGTAACAAGTGCAATGCCTGTTGCAGTGATAGCTGTCTATACTCCAGAAACGTGGTATATAGTTGGGAGTTTCAAGGGTGGCCAGCGTGGAATTTTTTGCTTTAGTTTTGACAATATTTTTTTTAGGAAAAATCAAAAGTAGTTATTTTGATAGTGATATTGGTGGGTTGTAACAAGTCAAACAAGGCTTTAAAAGCAGCCAAATAGTGTCAAAATGACCCTCAAAATGCACCAGAATGCATCTAAATCCTGTTAGCTTCTGGGGGCCTAGGCATCCCCCCCCAGACCTCCAGGCTAATGAGGGGTTTGGGAAATCGTAGTTCATGAATACCTCACACTTCTAAATTTGGCACTACACCACTGCCTGTTGATCAAAACTGAGATTGTAATGAGACTACATTTGTCCAGCAGAGATTCAAATTACACTTCTCTCTGTCTCCCATCTGTGTGTGTGTGTGTGTGTGTGTGTGTGTGTGTGTGTGTGTGTGTCACTGTACATAGAGAATAGTGGATGGGCATCCATGCTTCACCATCCTCTTCTCTCTGTCTCTCTCTCTTTCTCCTCTCTCGGAAACAGATTTATATGGGGAAATGCTAAGCAGTGAAGCTGACCAAATGTGATAACTTACTTGACTTTTTATGCTTAAACTTTTAAATTATTTCCCAACTTTTTACAAATAAAGCTTACTATGTGCACTGAATGGAGTCTGATAGCTTGGATAAAATATATGTATTTCTGAAATCACTGACTATAACCTACAGAATATGTATGTAATGTTCATCACTGCTGAGCTTGATGGAGTGCATAGTACTATATGGCACCGGTATTTAATTAGTTTTGTTTTTTTTGTTTTGTTTGATCCTTAAGCCCACATCTACTTAACCTTCCCCCCAGCAACCTCCACACACATTTGTATCTAAACTTGCTCTGTAAACCAACAGTGTAAGTGCAAAACTGGAACAGCTGTGTGCCTTATCCATTTGAATCACAGAACCTGTCATACATAGAAATGTAGCCCCCCCCCCCGTGTCTAGGGGTATGGATGGAATACGTCCATGAGAAGGGGGCACCCACTGCAGCAGAAACACTATCGGTGGTCATGTTACCCAGGCTCAGAAATCACACACAGTGTTGCTATATGAAAACAGCAGGTTAATGCATATTAAACAGTTCCTTTTAATAACGGAATGTCCACATGGAACTTGAAGAAACTACAGGGATCCCGAATTCATTAAACATATTCACACATATCTGTGTGGGGGGGGGGGTTGCAACAGTTAATTAGTGGGAAACACATTCAGCTTTCTCATGGCTGGTATGGCCATAATAGCAGTTTTTACCTGGACCGATGAGGTTGCACAGTCTTTAGGGCAGCATTAACTCAGGACCGCTATAGTCACAAATGTTTGAAGGCAGAACAAGTCCCAGAACAGTTCACAGTGCCTAACAGCCCATTAGTCTCACAGGCACCCAAACTATCCATGATCCCCACCTCTCGATCTCTCTCCATACTGACTCAGTGGGTCCCCCTCGGAACATGCAGTCCTCATAGCTTGGGGATTTGTGGGTTCCCCCATGACCCCTGCATCATTTCCCAAGACTGGCAGCAACTGTCCCCAAATTTAAAAGGGGACACATCCCGTGGAGCTCCAAATCAGCTTGCTGTCTGGACACTACACTCCTTGTCACGCTCTTGTATACAGGATCCCTACACTAATCAGTGCAGACTACCAGTGCACTCTGCTACTTGTGGTTACTGGCTCCCCTCTTAACTTTAGCTGCCCTCCAAGATGCTATGCAGCTTGTGGCTGCTGGCTCTTCCTCTGCATCCCCCCAAGTGTCACTGGCTAGGGGCCGGAGAAGGCAATCAACCCACCCAGCCCTGACTCACTCTCACTCCCTCACCACTCATTCCTCTGACTGGAACTCTCCCTCCCACCTAAACCGATGGACCTTATCCCCCCATGCACCCATGGTGACCTCATGACCCATGGGAGGCTCCACCTGAGTGCTGAGAAGAAGTAATCCTGTTTTCTACTGGGCCGGATTAGGTCAGAAGAACCTAGGGAGAGCTGAATAGAACTAGTAATCTCCCAAAGGGAGGGGTTACATAAACATAGAAACTGACAGCAGATAATGACTGCTGGGCCCATCCAGTCTGCCCTTTTTTAATTATGATCACTTTTGCTGCAGACCCAACTTGCTCTACAGCACTCTCTTCCACCAGCTCCTTCCTTCTGGGATTCCTTTCTGCCTGTCCCAGGCAATTTTGAAACCCACCACTGGTTTCATCCCCACAGCCTCCCATGGAAGGCTGTTCCAGGAATCCACCACCCTTTCTATGAAGAAGTACTTTTTCTCATCCCTCCTGAACCTACCTCCTTCCAGCTTCATATCAAGACCCCTTGTTCTACAGCACTTTTTTCTCTGAAACAAATCCCTCTCAGTTTCTCCTCATAGTGCTTCTGATGCAGACCTTGCACCATTTTGACAACCCTCACCTCTCTTGTTGCTGCTTTCTTCTGTTTTCAACGGGTCCCTCTTCCACAACTTTCTCCTTTGACTGCTCTTTTCTATCTTCTTCCTTTGCTAACCCCCTGCTTTCTTGAATAACTTTCATCCCGGTGGAACTCTCTCCCCTTGTGATCTCCCTGCTCTCTATCTCAACTTGTGATGGCCCACTTTCTACATCCCATATTTCTTCCATCGCTCCCCACTACATTAAATGTCCATAGAAGTAACATTTGAATCTTCCACAGAGGACTGTGGTTTCCTCCTGGATGAAAGCTGACCATCACCTCAGTATAGGTTTTTATCCTTCCAGGATGGCCCACAGTCCCTGGTGCAGACATACCTCTCCTTCCTGCACCATTCCTTCTACCATTACTTAAAGGCCTTGGTGTGGAGCTCCCTCTCCTTCTACATGTAGTACAACACGCACTCACCACTCACATTTTAAACACATGGGAAACACAGGATCAACCAGATAAATGATCTGCCTTTACCAAACATTACATTTACACACAGAGATGACTATGGCAATTCATCTTTACGTTTAAGGCCATGAAACACCCTTATCAAGTTAATATATTAGCAACCATAGTTTCTGTGACCAAAACTTGTTTTAAATTGCTATGTGTTTGCTTAACTGGTATGCAGTTGCCTTAGTCATTTTGCCTGGGTAGGAGTAGGGGCTTCTGTTTGCTGGTTTCTGGCTGTTTCAGTGATTTCGCTGGAGTTGCAGCTGTTTGATTTTGTTTTTCCTGATTCATAAACTGTTCTATTACAAAAAGTTGATTTTTTTTTTTCTGAACCCAAGACCCAGAGCTAGGCTCACCAACCTGCCCCATCCTACCCATCCCAAGCTTCCTCTGCCTTTATAGGCAACCGTCAGGTTATAACTTACTGAGGTCACAGGGGAACTGAAGTGAGCATAGTTAAAGGGGTAAATCGACTACAGGAACAATTCAGAGGGGGTACCTCTTCAATAGTGCAGTACTGAAGTAGCAGACTATAAAGGAGAGGAGAGAGAAAGGAAACAAACAAACAAAAAAAAAACAGCTGGTGGGCTTACCAAGGATTTAAAAGAGGGGTAAATAGCAGAGCAGGAAAGGAAAATGCAGGGAGTGGTGCAGTGCAGTGGATGTGGTGCTGCTGCTGTCTTCAGGAGGATGTTCTAGGTATTGTAGTGCTGTCCCCCATGCAGACACCTCTCTGGGTTGAAGGCAGAGATTACCAGTCTCTGGGCCGAGCTGGCAGGTGTACTGGTGGCCTTTGCCCCACCCAGAGGGGTGTCCGCAGATGCTGCCACAGTGGATGCCCAGGCAGAGGGCTGGCTGGACAGTGGTGTGCTCAGGAAGGGGAGGTTAGATGTACATCCCTCATGTGGTCCAACTTACAAACTGCTTTGTTGTCCTGAAGGATCAGGCAAGCCCCACAAGGGAACCTGAGATTGAGACCAGGGAGGATGATCGGGTCCTCCAGGAGGGAGACCCAGTGGTGGGAGAGAGAGGACTCAAGATGAAAAAGAAGCTAATCCTGGTGAGGTATTCAATAGTCTGGGAATTGATTTGGGTACAAGTAGTGGGTAAAAGAGGGAGGTCAAGTGCTTTCAAGGAGGCACAGCTCGGGGTTGGGGGGATCCAAAGGATTGCCACAGCGGTAGCAAGAAGGGAGGAAGTGGAGGTCATGGTTCATCTGGGGACAAATGACTTAGCCAAGGTGGAGGTGAGCATAGAGCAGGTGCAGAAGGACTTCAGAGGGTTGGGTAGGTGCCTTGGAGAGGTAGCAGGATCTGTAACATTCTCAGAGGTGCTGCCAGTCCATGGCAGGGGAGAGGTTCGAAATTTCTGCATCAGCATGTTCAATACTTTGATGAGGGACTGGTGTGGAGATAATGGTTTTGGCTTTGTTGGGGACTGGGGACCCACCTGGAAGGATGGGGACCCATACAGGGGGGAAGCCTTCGTCCATCCAGGGAGGGGACTGCATTCCTCAATGAAAAGTTTAGCTGCTTCCTTGCCAAGTGTTTAAACTTGCTGGGGGGGGCAGTCTGGAGCAGGGAGACTTACACAGCCCACCCCCACAGGTCACAGTAGCTAGCAGCATAGATCAGGAGGAAGTGCTGTGAACAGATATTGCCAAATTCATTACAAGAGGTAAGGATCAGGAAGGGAGGGAGGCATAAAAAGGAAGAAACCAGGGTTGGAAAGGGGGGAACAGGAAGGCAGGTGTAGATGCACAAGAGGGACAGGCTGGGAAACATGGGCAGATATGACTGGGTTCATTACAAGAGATAAGGCAGAGGAAAAACAGGCAGCAGGAAAAAAAAAACAGGTTGGAAGGAGGGAGCAAAAGGGCAAAAGTGGAAATGCAAGGGACACAGGCTGTGAGACATATACAATCATGTATACAAATGCCCACAGTCTGGGCAACAAAATCCAAGACCTAGCAGCTTTGATGACAGAGGTGGACCGGAACATAGTAGCAACTACTGAGACATGGTACACTGGAAACCATGAGTGGGAAATAAATGTACCAGAGTATGCTTTACACAGGAGGGATAGCGAGGGTAAAAAGTGGGGTTGGCCTCTGCATCACAGAAGGTATTAAAGCAACAGCTGTGCAGGGTAAACAGGGGGAGGCTGAGACACTCTGGGTCACACTTGAGCCAGGAAATTACACAGCAATTCACACAGAAGTGATCTACAGCCTCCAGCAAAGAAAAGGAGGTAGACAGGGCAATAGTGGAGGAAATACATGGGATGGAAGCAAAGGGATGAGATACCACTGTTGTGTGATTTTAACATGCCAGACATGGACTGGACCATCCAGGCAGCTGCCTCAGCCAGGAACCGAGACATCAAAGAAACCTTACAGGGGCCGGCCTCAGGCAGTTGGTTCAGGATCCCACCAGAAGCAAGACAATCTTGGACCATGTGCTGACCAATGGAGGTAGGATAAAGGAAGTCAGGGTGGATGGTCACATAGGGTCCAGTGACCACCATACAGTGTGTTTCAGCACCAGTACAGTGTCGCAGGACAGCCACACAAAGACATAGGTCTTGGACTTTAGGAGGGCAGACTTTGCTAGATTGGGGAGTGGGATCAAAGAAGCCCTGGTAGGAAGGGATCTAGGGAGAGGGGTTGAGGATCAGTGGGCACACCTAAAAGAAGCCATAGTGGAGGTGATAATTCAGTGCAATAGGCTGAGTAACTAGGGAAAAAGAAGAAATAAACCATTATGGTTCACAAAGAAGGTGGCAGAGAAAGTGATGGACAAAAAGGGGGCTTTCAGAAAATACAAGGAGACTCAGAAGGATGAGGACAGGGTGGTGCACCTAAAGAGACAGAGGGAGGCAGGGAAAGAAGTTAGGAGTACAAAGGTGCAAACACAGGTGAGATTAGCACTGACAGTAAAGAGACATTTTATAGATATATTAGCGACAGAAGGAAGGCCAGGGGAGGTACTGTAAGGATCAAAGGGGAGGAAGGGGTGTGGGTAGAGGGTGACCTAGAAGAAGCATCAGTACTGAATGAATACTTCTGTTCAGTATTCATGGTAGAGAGGGAGAGACAGGGACCACAGCTAGGCAGCAGAAACAATAGGCCGGGGGGTAGACATCAGTCCTTTTACAGCAGAGAGGGTCCTAAAGGAACTCACAAAAATTAAGGTGGACAAAGCAATTGGACCAGATGATATACACCCAAGGATAGTAAAGGAATTACGGAGGGTGCTAGCAGCACTGCTGGCAGCCCAGTTCAGTGAGTCGTTCGATACAAGGGTGGTTTCAGAGGCCTGAAAGGGGGCAAGTGTAGTCCCTCTCCACAAGAGTTGCAGCAGGGAGGAGGCAGAAAACTATAGACTGGTCAGCCTCACCACAGTATTGGGTAAGATTCTGGAGGCACTGCTTAAGGAAAGGATTGTGGAACACTTGGAAACCATCGGAGCACAGGATCCAAGGCAGCATGGTTTCACAGCAGGAAGGTCATGTCAAACAAATATGATTGATTTTTTGATTGTGTGACAAAGAAAGTGGATCAGGGAGGAGCAGTGGATATCGCCTATGTCGATTTCAGTAAGGCCTTCAAAACTCTAGCCCAAAGACTGGGGAACAAGCTAGGGAGCCTATGGGTGGGCCACAAAGTGGAAAACTGGGTTAGAAACTAGTTGATGGACAGGGAACAGAGGGTGGTAGTAAATGGGATCAAATCCGAGGAAAAGAGGGTGACCAGTGGGGTGCATCAGGGATCGATCCTGGGGCCAGTCCTTTTCAATGTCTTCATCAGTGACTTTGCTGAAGGGCTGGAAGGGAAGGTTTGCCTATTTGCAGATGATAAAGAATTGCAGCAGTGTAGACACTGCAGAGGGGGTCAAAAAAATGAGCAGGGATCTGGGAAAGCAGAAAAAATGGTCAAAGGTGTGGCAGTTGAAATTTAATGCAAAAAATGTGCAAAATCATGTACCTGGGGCAAAGAAATCCTACGAAGAGCTACAGAATGGGGGAGTTGTTGACAGTTACCAGGGAAGAAAGGGATTTAGGGATAATCATCTCAGATGACGTAAGGGTGGCCAAACAGTGTAACAAGGCTGTGGGGATTGCCATTGGGATGTTGGGGTGCATAGGAAGAGGTATCATTAGCAGAAGAAGGGAGCTGGTGATGTCATCTTACAAAACACTGGCGAGGCCTCATCCAGAATACTTTGTTCGGTTCTGGAGGCCACATGTTCGCAAAGACATAGAGATGGTGGAGGCAGTCCAGAAGGTGACCAAGATGGTGCAGGGCTTGCATCAGAAAACATGAGGACAGATTAAAAAACCTCAATAGAAGAGAAGAGAAGAGAAGAGAAGAGAAGAGAAGAGAAGAGAAGAGAAGAGAAGAGAAGAGGGAATGAGAGGTATGATAGAGACCTTCAAGTATCTTAAAGGCTTGAACAAAGTGCAAGAGAGTGCCATCTTTCAGTACAAGAGTTGTACAAGGATGAGGGGGTATGATATGAGACTGGAGGGGGGCAGGATAAGGGGAAATGTGAGGAAGTTTTTCTTCACAGAGAGGGTGGCAAATGCTTGGAATAGTCTACCCCAGGATGTAGTGGGTGCAAACACAGTGGGGGGGTATTCAAAGATGCATGGGATAGACATAAGGGAACCCTAGATGTGAAAAAGAGAAGCAAAAGCCAATGACCAAGTAGGGTCAGCGGCTGCTGATGCAGGCAGGGAATACAGGCAGATTAGGTGTGCCTAGTGGTCCTTATCTGCCGTAAACTACTATGTTACTCTGTAAGCCAATCCTTGTAGGCTCTGCCCTCTTGCTGACATGGAATCATGTTGATTACTTTATACAGTACTGTCTCTAGCCTGCCTTTTTTCTTTTCTTAAGTGGGGCTAGAAAAGTGGGCACAGTATACCAAATGGGACTTTACACTGATCTGTAGAGAGACAGTATCACTTCCTTCATCCTGCTGTAACCCCTTCCCCCCATACATTCTAACCTCCTTGTTGCCTTCCTGCAGAACTTGATACATTGACTAGATTGTTTTAGGGAGTCACCTATGATCTTTCCCAGGTCCCTTTTTTAAATTGTAGTGTCCAAATCAACCCCTGTCATCCAGTATTACTTACTGGGGTTCTTGTTCCCAATTTGCAACACCTTGCACTTTTTGGCATTGACATTCAACTACCAAACTGTGGACCGCCTCTTTAATCTGTGCAGGTCCCTCTGCAGCTTCCTAATCCCTCCCTCACTGTCTATCCTGCCACAAGGCTTAGTGTTATCTGTGAAGAGACACGTTTTGTATTCCTTCTTCTATGTCACTGATGAACATATTGAAGAGGACCATCCCTGGGACTGAACCCTGTAGCACCACACTCGGGACCTCTCACTTCCCTGACTTGACCCCATTTACCACCACTCTCTGATGTTTCTCCCCCGTCAGCTTCACACTGATCTAACTGGATCCATCACTGTTCCCAGATCCTTTAACTTCTTCACCAACCTTCTGTGTGGCATAGAGTCAAACATCTTGCTGAAGTCAAAGAGAGCAAATCCACTGCTTGTCTCATGTCCACTGCCCTAGATACACTGCCAAAAAACACTGTCTGGTCACAGTCTCTCCTCAGGTGTGGATTCCAGCTCCTTGCAAAGTATTCCAGGTGTGGTTGCGCTAGTGATCTGTAAAATGGGAGGATTAACTCCTAATTTCTACTGCTTATTCCCCTCCCTATACAACCCAGCATCCTGTTTGCTTGCTTACAGCTTTGTTAAAATGTGTTGTTGTTTTTAGACTCTGATATAATGATCCCTATTTTCTGTTCCTCTGTGTTGATTTCCAGCACCAGTCCCCCCTTTTCATACTGCACTCTCAGGCTATTCTTCACCGTGAGCATCACTTTATATGTTTAAGCACTGAATCCCAGCTGGCAGATCTTTAACCAGTTCTCCAACCTGCCCAGATCCTCCCTGAGTTCCCTCATCCATTAATCCATGTTCACCCTAGCACATATCTTTGTGTCATCTGCAAGAAGTTGATCTTGGCCTTGATGCCATCCCCATGTCACAAATGAATATTGAAAAGGGCCGGGCCCAGCACAGATCCCTGAGGTGCTGCACCTTTTACTTCCCTTATCTCCGAAAACTCCCCATTAACTACTATTCTTTGTGTTCTTCCTCTAAGCCAGTTCTCCGCCCAATTGTAAATTTTTCATCCACCCCAAAGTCCCTTATTTTTTTGATGAGCCTCCTATGGGGGACTGAGTCAGATGACTTGCTGAAATCCAAATGTACTGGATCTACTGCCTGTTCCTTATCTGATGCCCTGGTCACCCAGTCAAAGAAACTGACAAGATCCATCTGGTAAGACCTTCCCCTAACTAACTCATGATGTCTGGGCTCCTGTAACCCATTTCCCTCCAGGAAGTCCACTGGTCCATCCCTTAGTCAAGGCATCATAAGTTTTCCCACTATAGACATGAAGCTGACTAGTCCTTAGTTCCCTGGCTCATCCTACCTTCCACTCTTGTGTAGAGGAAAGACATCCTCTGTCCTCTAGTCCCTAGGGACCACCTTGATGGTTAGCGAGTAGTTCAATATATCCATAAGTGATCCTTCTATCACCTTTGCACCTCTTTCAGCATCCTTGGTAACAAGCCATCAGGTCCCATAGTTTTATCTACTTTGAACTCTCTAAGGTTTTTCTAACACTATTTTCCCTGTTATTTTGTCCATGCCACTTGAGCCCTTGTGGTCTTCCCTTCCCCTATTAACCCCACATTCCAGCAGTGGCCTATCCTCCCTGGTAAATACAGAACATAATATTTCTTCAGTATCTCTGCTTTCCATTTTTCCCCTCTTCCTATCTTTACCTACTCTTCAGTAGAGATGCAACAAAGTTTTACTACATCAATGAAATTGCCATAAAGTTGGCAATTTCACCCCATGTAGCACTTTGAGTAGTTTTTCCAAATAACATGTAATTCGCCATTTGTGACTTTGCCTTGCTACGGCGGGGTTTTGAGTGCAAATTGTACTTAAAAATCTCAAAGCAAGTAGAGGTCACAAATGGAGAACCCCTCCCCAACACCACCCTGATCTATCCCTGGTGTCCAGTGGCCCCAACCCACCCACCCTGTCAGGTAGTACCTCTTCACCCTGCTTCCCCCAACTCATCAGATCTGGTTAAAAATATATTCTTTTCCTGGTATCTAGTGGCCTCCCACCCTGTCAGGTAGTAACCTCCCTGCCCCCCAACCATGAGTCGGATCTATTTAAAAAATATATTCTTTTCCCTGGTGTCTAGTGGGCCCTCCACCCCCACCAATCATCTCTAGTAATGACAGGACCAGAAAGATGGAGAGAAATCTGCATGCAAAAAGAGAGATGATAAATTCATTTTGGCTTGTTTTTATATCTGATGTTTCTGTGATAAAGAAACAAGGAATTATTTGGATTTTGGGGAGAAATCCAAGTATTTGGTGAATTTTGAAGGAAAAGCTACAGAGACTGGGATCTTGGGTCACTGAAGCAGTTGTATTCACCCCTCGAAGTGCAGCTAGGGAATTTTGTACTGCGTTTATACAGGGAAGCACTATGTGAGGCAGCAAAGGTAGAAACGAGAGTCTGTCTGTGTCCAGGGAGCTGGGAGATGTTACAAGCTTACTGGTTGGTCCCCCAACTATATATCTATGTGATGGATGTATATGTATCAGAGTATTAACAAGCATTTGTCAATGCTGAATGTTCGCTTGCAGGTATTTGCAGTGGTGTTTGGCATGTATGGTGCTTTACCCTAATGCCCTGTGCGATTGCTGGTATTTGCACAATAAATTGTCAGCATGATCTTTTTGTTACCCCCACTGTGCGCTACATAGGCGGAAACACGTTTTGGGCAGGATGTGAAAATGACAGCTGTACTGCTCATAAGGAAGTGTGGTAAAATGCCAATGTTGAAAATTTGGAGTGGAAATATTGAAAATTGAAACCACGAAGCGCGTGGTAACTGTGCAACGACGCCGTAAAAACAGTCATTTTTAGGAATTTTTTCACCAAATTTTCAACATTGCCATTTTAAACCTCTGCTAATGAACAGTGTTACTGTGATTTTCTTACTGTGTCCCATACACTGAGTTCGCACACCGACCGTGCCATTGTGCGCTACATGGGCGGAAACACGTTTTGGGCAAGATGTGAAAAATGACAGCTGCAGTGCTCATAAGGAGGTGTGATAAAATGGCAATGTTGAAAATCTGGAGTGAAAATATTGAAAATTCGCAAACTTACGAGCCGTACGTAGGAACTGCAACGCAGACTCATAAAACAGTCATTTTTAGGAATTTTTTCACCACATTTTCAGCACAGCCATTTTAAGACCTCTGCTCATGATCAGTGTCACTGTGATTTTCTTAATGTGTCCCATACATTGAGTTTGCACACCGACTGCGCCATTGTGCGCTACATAGGCAGAAACACATTTTGGGCAGGATGTGAAAAATGACAGCTGTACTGCTCATGAGGAGGTGTGGTAAAATGGCAATGTTGAAAAGCTGGAGTGCAAATATTGAAAATTATATATGTGAGAAAAGTGTGGGAACCGACGCACGCTTCAAAAACAGTCATTTTAAATTTTTGCCACATTTTCAACATAGCCATTTTAAGACTCTGCTCATGAACAGTGTCACTATGATTTTCTTAATGTGTTCCATACATTGATTTCGGCCACCGACCGCGCCCATTGTGCGCCATATGGGTGGAAAGACGTTTTGGGTGAGATGTGAAAAATGACAGCTGTACAACTCATAAGAAGGTGTGATAAAATGGCACTGTTGAAAATCTGGAGTAAAAATATTGAAAATTCGCGAACTTACGAGCCTGCGTAGGAACTGCACAACGCACTCTCGTAAAACAGTCATTTTTTGGAATTTTTGCACCAAATTTTCAATATGGGGTTTTTGGGACCCCTTCTCATGAATGATTTCACTGTCATGGTGTTATTCAAGGCCGAAGGGTGATTTCACGCAGTGACTCCGCAGTGCCTGCGAAATCACCCTTCGGGCCCGAATAACACCATGACAGTGATATCATTCATGAGAAGGGGTCCCAAAAACCCCATGTTGAAAATTTGATGCAAAAATTCCAAAAAATGACTGAGATATGCACTAAAGTTGAAACCCCCCTATGTAGCCCATTATACAGTTTACCGGCATTTCCTCAGTCCGCGGTCGGCTTTGAAGAGTGCAGACGTATTCCCGGTCCACTGAAGATCGATGCACCGGAGTCCAGAGGTAAGTATGGGGTGGGGAGGCTGGATGCGCAGTGGTGGGTGCGGGTTGTGGGAGGGGTTGGGAGACGCTACGGGACCGCTTTTGTTTTACAGGGAAAAAAAGATGATGGACATTTGCCACGCTGGGGTGGGCCCAGTGTGGCAGAAGATGTGGGGGCGAGGAGCCGACGGGGGATTGGGCACCCCATCGGCAAACAACAACATTTGCCACGCTGGGGTGGGCTCCCAACGTGGCAGGAAAGCTTTGGGGGCGCGTGACGTGCGGCGGGGGAGCGGTGATTGAGGGGACGTGGCAGCGCTTTAGTATGGCAACGGTGTTTTCCTTTGAAGCAGAGGAACACTGCTGTCATACTGAGCTCCTGCACCCATTGGTGCAGGACTGCCACACCTACTCAAGGGAGCAGTGCATTGGATGGGAGAGGCACACCTCCAAGTGTGCTACTCTCCCAAAACATTCCTTGCGCATGCTCGCAAGTGAACGTAAAAAGGAATGGCTTTCCTTTTTCTAAAATGCCAAGTCGAGTTCCCAGTCTATTCACAATTGCACCTGTTGGTGGTGGTCACTGGTGGTGGGTCTTTTACCAATCAATTTCTATTTCAAAATCATCTACACTGGCTGTATCACTTGCATGATTTATTGCATGCTTTGGGTTAGCTGCTACACCTTCCTTTACCTCTCTCTCCCTACACAATTACAAACTCAGCTCTGCTGTTTTTTTATTCCCAGGGCTGCAGTAATTGCAGTTAAGACAGTGACTAATACTGTCAGGGTTATAATTAAAAGTTTTGCAGCCATTAGCCAGCATGGCAAGAAGCTAGAGTTACCCACCCCACACACATAGCAGCCAGCAGCTCTTGTTAAAGGGCAACATGAGTATCCCAACACTAAAATATAGTTGCATTTGGGCAATACCATTTGTGAGCCCTGTACCCCCCATCCCTCTCACCAAAGTGTGCATACCCTGTCTATACTTTGTGTGGTGAAACAAGCCAAAAAAGGGTATTCTTTTGACACCCCCAATAAAAAGTGGGTATACTGCCCACCATAGCATTGTTCATACCTATTATATTTGAGGTGTGAGAATGACACACATCCAGCCTTGTATGCACACTTGAGGCTTGCACTAGACCTTCACTGTTTTGTTAATATTTCATACTAGCAAAAGATGAGGAAGAAAAGGCAAGAAGACCAGAACATTTTTTTTTTTTGTCTGCAGTATTGTAACCTCGGCACAGTGCATGCCCTCTGGGTGGCAAGTTGCTTACAGGGAGAAATAGTTGGCACCATCTATTTTGCTTCACTAGTGTCTAGTGGCTCCCAACCCCCACCCTGTCATGTAGTACACCCGACCCCACTCCCCCCTCAACCCCGACAGGAGTGGGCCACTGGCACATCCCTCCACTCACCTCCACGGCTGGTAGCTTGCCTGACTCAGCTCAATGAATGAGCATGTGCTTGTACAAGTATACGCTCATTCATTAACAGGTTGTGGTAATTTACTCAGTCCTGCTGGGGTGTACAGAAGGGGAGGGGGTTGCTCCTGCTCCGTGTCTCGCGGGGGAGGGGCAGGATGAAGGAATGGCACTGTGGACCCTGGAAAGGTCCACAATGCCTTTCCACCCATCTCGCTGCCCCCACCAGTGTTCAGATCAGCCCCCTACCCTTCTGTACAACCCTGTAGGACCAAGTCAATTACATGACTTGTCAATGAATGAGCACGTGCTTGTACAAGCATCTGCTCATTCATTGAGCTGAATCGGGTGGGCTGCCAGCCATGGAGGTTAGTGGAGGGATGTGCCCGTGACCCACTCCGGTCGGGGTTAAGGGGGAGTGGGGTGGGGAGTACTACATTACAGGGTAGGGGGTGGGGATCCACTAGTCACCAAGGAAACAAAATAGATGTTTTTTACACATCCCACAGTTGCACGAAATACCCACTAAAATGGGAACTTTGCGGTTCTTCTGGATGCGTAGTTATTTGCTTCGCTACCCATAGTATGACCCGAAGTTCAGGTTATATGCAAAATACTATGGGCAGCGAATTTAATGCACTTCACCCACCACTACTCTTCAGTCTCACAATACCCCATTTGACCATACACTTCACCTCTATGTACTGTATCTGAAGAATGCCTTTTCCCCTTGTTTCACTCCCTTTTCTAGCCAGAGTTCTATCTCTGCCTTGGCCTCCCTCACCTTCCTGCTGACTACTTTTGCTGATTCCAGGAAATTCCTCTTATTCTCCTCCAATTGGCTTCCTTTATACTTTAAGAAAGCTTTCCTTTTGACTCTTACCAGCATCTTTACTTAGGCCAATAACCACATTGGACCACTTTTCCTTTTTCCCTTTGATATCATCACAGTTGAGCTTTCTGCTGCTTCTATTATTGCTTTTTTCAAATTCTTCCCATTTTTCCTCTGCCCCTCCACCTGCTCTTACTCCCTGTGCTTTTTTCCAGTTGTTCCTTTATCTTGTCAAAATCCCCCTTTTTAAAGTCCCATACCTTACTCTTTGCCCCAGCTGTGTTCCTTCTCTGGACCTCCAGCACCACTATTCTGTAGTCACTGGAAGCAGGCGGTACCAGGACAACTACATTTTGGATCCTCTCACTGTTGGTGAGCACCAGATCCAGCACAGCCCCTTCCCTTGTCGGACCCCAAATTAGCTAAAGTAGGAACCCCTCGTGACATGCATTCACCAGGCACTAATTCTGAGCACGTACTGCAGTTAGCACTTTCCTGTCCATAACCGACCAAGGGTGAGAACAGAGTCAAATGGGCATTCGGTGAGCCACCAAACTTTGGTGGCTTCCTTACAGCTGAAGCTGGTCCAAAAACTGAGGTTTTCACTTTGACTCTTCAGCACTTTGGGGGGCATGATGCAGCTATATCACACTGACCATGTGCAATGCTTTCATGCAGCCACCAGAGCTTCAGCAACCAATCAGAGACACATTATCTCAGCAAAACTGAATGTTCTGCAGCTTTGTGTGTCACTCCAGCTCTGGTGTCAAGGAAGAAAGACCTTGCTGTGTATGATGTGCTGTCTATTCTTTTTATCAGAAAAAAGGTTGCCAATATCCACCAATCTGCGAAGAGCCGTTTCTTGGAGTTAACTTTCAAGCTGCCACTGCAGTTCCACAGATTTTGTTAGGCAGGGAAAGGGAAAGAAATGAATAGCATTGTGAAGCCAGTCAGAGGGAGGGAAGGAAGAAGGCCCCTGAGCCTGCCCTGCAGCAGTAGTCCAGTGCTGTTGTTTACTCAAATTTTCCAAACCAAATTTGTTGGTACTTTTCTTGACTGGGTGGGTGCCTAAGCCACCCCTTACAGAAATAATTATATGAAATGTTTTCATGCTGTGCACATAAAACTACCTATGTGATATGCATGCTGCAAGCATGATTTAAATGTTAAATTGGACCCCGAAAAAAGACCATAGGACAGCCAAAAAAGTAAAAAGCCTGCTGAACGAGCTAGGCTATGTAGATGTTTGGCACCACCTTGAGGGGAAAAAGAAGGAATACACCTTTAATTCAGCAGTGCACCAAACGTACACTAGATTAGATTACTTCTTGGTTCCTAAAGAAGTGGTGGGTCTGGTACAGAAGGTCTTAATTGGAGAGTTTTTGCTCTCAGATCATGCTCCGATTTTCATGACCTTTCATTTTGGAGAGGTGAGAAGGAACACCTTTTGGAGAGTAAATCTATCTCTACTCCACGATAAGGAGGTGGTGGAGTCAGTCACGCAGATGGTGGAACAAACTCTAAAGGAGAATGACTGGTCTGAGACCTCGCCTGCCATTCTTTGGGACACCTTAAAGGCAGTCCTTAGAGGGAAATTTATTGAATGGTCAAGTAGGGGAGAAAAAAGGAAAAAGAGGCCAAAAAAACAGAATTGTTAACTCAGATTAGACAACTCGAAGCACAACAACAAATCAAAGTAGATAAGGAAAGGACCGGGATATTTAAAAAGCTAAAAGCAAGTCTCTCTAATATTCTTGACTACGCCATAGAACAAAAATTATTATTTTTGAGGCAAAAGTATTATGGGGGGGACCTAGGTCCTTAAGACTTTTAGTCGGGAGACTAAGGGCCCAGCGGAGCAAGTCAACAGTACATGCAGTACTACACCCAGCCACAAGTAAAGTAGAAAAAGAAATAACGGGAATAGCAAATTCTTTTCGGGATTATTATTCTACATTATATAAACAGGGGACTCAACCATCCTGTGCCCAGATCAGGGAATTATTGCGGGGTTTAGACCTAAATGTTAAATTGGAACCAATTGCATACATGTGGCATGCATGTAGCAAGCAAGTGTGGAAAGCATGCTTTTTATGTTAAACTGAAACAGACTGAATGCATGAGGCATGTGCGCAAAAAGCAAGTGGTCACTGAAAAATGCACACATACTAGTTAAGTGACTTGTTCAGGATCACACCCATATACAAGTGGGGGTTGATATGATTCAAACCCAGGTCTTTGGTTTTCCAAGTCTCCTGGTTTGCATTTCAGTGCCTTTAAACACTGAGCTATACTGCCTGCACACATATGGTTCAGTTGTACTTCAGTACAAATCTGCATACATCTGCATGCATGTGACATGCTTATAACCACTAGTATACTTTTTAGTTTTCTTGTCCCCCCTTATTGCAGCTGCACAGCTGAACTGTAGCACACATACCAAGGAAACACATGTGGTTCTTCCCACACCCAATACACACACTTACCCACAAAACTACTCAATTACTTCTGTCGGGCCTGTTCTCCTACTATTTTCTCTCCATAGTTTTGAATGCATCCATGCAAAAAGGCTTTAAGGGGCAAACCCACCCACATGACTAGTTCCCTCCCCCCCATGCACACACACACACACACACACACACACACACACACACACACTGTAGTGAGTGTGGCCATGCTGCTTCAGACAACCCACCAAGTATAGATATAAGTTGAGAGTCTCTTACCTGAGTACTAGGAAGCCAGAGGTAGGAGTCTTTAAGAGATGATGTCCATGGGACAGAGTGCTGGGGCTTATCCCTTGAAATGAATGCAGTTATTTGTTATTACAATTTTATACATTATTATGGTGAGTTGGAGAATAAGGAAAGCCATTGTTACTACTAACAAGGCCCTTGTTAGTTGAGTGGTGGCCTTCATTAATCTCCATCTCTCCATCAATAATGTATAAAATGGTAATAAAAAAATACCCCCATTCATTTCAGTGGTGCATGCCCTTGCAGTGTCCCCTGCCCTATGTCATAATGTGCCTGAGTGTGGGGGTGTTGAGGTCAGCTTCACTGGGAGGGGGGATATGCCTGACCATAGTGGGGCTCCAATAGTCTGTGCATTCTATACCTCTCAACTGCCCCTGAATGCAAGGGAAAGTCCTCATTTTAGCCCTGAAAACTGCTCTGTTTCTCATCCATCCCTCACGGAAAACATGCTGCTCACAAAGAGGATGTCCAGTAAATGCAGACTTTATGGCAGGGGTGCCATTTCAGATTTCAGCGGGGGCAACAACCAGTGGAGGCCAGGTGCTAGTTTTCCCCTAGGTGTCAAGCTCTAGAATGTCTGGAATGTTTCTAAAAGGTAAAACATATTTGTTGTAACTGAAAAGTGATATACAAATTGGAAAAAAATTTATAAGATTCATCTGTCTATACCTTGGAGCAGTGCATTTGATTTGGGCTTAAACCCACCCAGTTATGAATCAGTTTGTTTTTCTGGCTGAAGTTCTGCCCCCAAAAAAAAGTTCCAATTTCTCTCCCTGACTCCATTGCATTCAATACACGTGGGTCTTCAAGCCACCCAAAGGCACAGAAACATGAAAAACAAATCAATATGTCAGTCCTCCCTCCTTCCCCAGTCCCCCTGTAAAAAAAACATTACTTTTACTTACCCGGCCATCTGTCCAGAAGCTACGTCCTGGTCCAGTGTGCCACCAGCCCAGTTTTTAGTCCACTCCTCTTCCTCTGTCCTTCTGCCAGAAGCTAGATGCTAGAACTGACCATCCCAGGTCCCCATTGTGGTCCATGACCAAGTCACCTCACCCACCTCACCCATCCACATTGTGTTGCTTGCTTCCTGCTTGTCTGCTGCCATGGCTGCTGCTGGACTGCACAAATCAAGGCCTATGAAGGCCGCCCACACAGCTGTTACTGCTGATGCTATGCCTAGCTTGCTGCTGCGGGGGGGCCTGTGTTGTTTTTTTTGCGAGGTGAGCCTCATAAGTAGGTAGCCTAGTATTAAGTTAGCTTCTAGATCACCCTCTCCCCCTTCAGCCACCAGGGGGGACAGAGACTCACTAAGAGTAGAGCAACAAAAATATGCCGCCACAACACTGCTATTGAGAGTTCAGTAATCACCAATTCCTCCAAGCTGTAATGTGCAGCATGTATACTTGGTGGTGGGAAAGACAGTGTCACACTTGCTGATGCATGCCCTTGCTTGGCTGGCGCTCCTCCACATCACGTGTGATGGTGCCTCCACTAATAGGTGAGAGAGTAGACAACACAATGCAGACACAGCCATGTCAGGAGTACACCTGCAGCGTGAGTGCACACAGGTCAGGTGAGCACTTATTGTGCAAAAGATTATATCCAAATATAATGCCATTATTGCTGCACCATAAGAACAACCTAGGCAAAAATGCGGGGGGAGAGGGGGGCAACTTCTGCCATACCTAAATGGAACCCCTGCTTTATGATAGAAATTCATTCTCAGGTGCTAATATTGGTATAAGTAAATACAATGGTTTCCACTGTGTTCTGAGGTACTGTATCTTCATATTTCGGGATATGTCCTGATCATCATGAGGGTTAGTGTCCCTCATTGTCCCTCATTTTGAGTGTCCATGTCCCTCATTTCAGTGACAAAATGTGAGGTATGATGCATGCTTTCAAGACCCTACTCAGCACAACGAATGTTGAGTATTGGCCATAGTGCATATGTTCCATACAGAACGACAAAGGGAAAGTAAGTGAACCATAACAGTCATGGAGAAACACATTTATAGCACTAAATATGCATAAGGGGATTAGAATGGCCCAAACCAAAAAGGTCAAGCTTCACAACACAGAGGCCCCTCTTTGTACATCTGGAATGGGGGATGTTGGCTGACTATATCCTAGTTATTTAATGCAGTAAGCAAACAATACTTTACAAATTAATGACAATTTAATGACAAAAATTAAAAGTAATTAAACAACTTGCAAAAGGATCAGACTTAATGAGTTTACCTAATTCTAATGGGAAATCAATGAAAAATTTATTTTAGTGGCTCTAATTGATAGCAGTAGTATGGGAAACAGAAATGGATGTGTTTTTTAGATGAGATTCACACCAGCTTCACACCAGCTTAGTTGCTGCACACATGGCAAGTGTGCAATATGTGAATCTGATGTGATTTTTGAATAATGTTTATACCAGCTTAACTGCTGCACTCATGTCGAGTGTGTAACATGTGAATCTAATGTGATTTTTAGAAGATGTTCGCACCAGTTTACCTGTTGCACACATGTCCAGCCTGCAGCATGCGAACCTGATTTGCTTTTTAGACCTGGTTCACTTAGGTTCACTTTGTGTATGAGAACTGCATGCAGGCATTGCACAATTAAGCATGTGGCAAGCATTCTGCATGTACACAGAACACATATTTCTGTAAGGGCCGAATCTTAGCTTTATCAAATTGTAGTTTTAGTGAATGTTTGTAGGTGGCTGATGGCTGTGCTGTTGGGTCAGAGACAGGGTGCTGCCAGGCTACTGCTTGTCTCTCAAAAAATTCTGTGAAATAGTTAATCCTGTTGCAGCTTAATCTTCATGTCAGGCAGTGTGTGCTGTGTCCTGCCTGCCTGTCGCAGCTGGAGCCCCCTTCAAACAAATCTTGTGAAACACTTTGTCCAGTTGCAGTTTAGTCTTCTTGATAGGCAGTGTGTGCTGTGCATGGCCTGCCTGTAGGAGATGGACCCCCAAAAGAAAATTCTGTAAAACACTTTACAGTATGTAGTTGCACCTTAGTTTTCTTGACTGGCACTGTGTGTCATATGTGGTCTGCCTGTGGGAGATGGAGACCCCCCAAAAATCTTGTGAAACACTTTATCCAGTTGCAGCTTAGTCTTCATGACAGGTAGCGTGTGCCATGCTTGGCCTGCCTATAGGACACAGAGCCCCCCCCAAAAAAAATCTTGTGAAACACTATCCAGTTGTAGCACAGTCTTCATGAAGACAGTGTCTGCCATGTCTGCCCAGTTTGTGGGAGCCGGAGACCCCACCCCAAAATACCTTGTTTTAGTTGCAGCTCAGTCTTCATGACAGGCAATGTGTGCTGTGCCTGTCCTGCCTGTGGGAGATGGAGCCCCCCATAATATCTTGTGAAACACTTTATCCAATTGCAGCTTAGTCTTTGTTACAGGCAGTGTGTGCCATCCCTGACCTGTCTATGGGCTCAGAGTACCCCCCCACAAATCTTGTGAAACACTTTATACAGTTGCAACTTAAGCTGCATGACAGGCAGTGTGTGCAGTGCCTGGTCTGTCATAAAGATGAACTGGTGGGGAAGCTGCAGGGAAATGTTCCACTATGGCACCCATTTCACTGCAAGTAGCAGTTCTGCAACTAGCAGTCGTAGTCATGTGGCCTTTGTTTGAGGTCCTGTACATGGTGGGGATGTTAGAGCGAGAGGGACAGAGACAGGGAGTGGTGTTTGTGTTGGTGCTGATGATGGTGGTGGTGGTGGTTGTGGGCCTGAGACTGAGAGGTGTACTAGGGCGGGTTGTGTAATAGTGTGTAGGTAGCGGCTGGCAATAAAGCTGCTTTGGTCAGGATGCAGCACCCGCTGGACTACTCTCTGGTGGTGGACCACCAGGGTTCCCATAAACAACTTCAAATCTATATTCAGCAATGATATAGGGTGATAAGAATTACATTGCTCAAGGTCTTTGTCCTCCTTAGGCAAGACAGGAATTTACACATAGCGCAACGAATCTGGGCCCTGCCCCCCCCAAAAAAAAATATACTGAAAGCAGTCCAGCAGAGGGGGCAACAAAATATCCTGAAAAGTTTTATAAAACTCTGAAGGTAGGCCATCTAGGCCAGGAGATTTCCCTGTTTTTAAATATTTGATCTGATCAGTAATCTCCAGGATAATGATATCCCGCTCCGGGCTATCTCTCGCCTCCTGTTGCAAGGCCAGAAGGGCCAGGGTGGATAAAAATTCCTCTGTACGGGGTAGGAAGTCTGTCGGAAGGTTTTGAGAATAAAGTTAAGAGTAGTTTGAGGCAAATACCTAAGTGAACCCTAGGGGATCCGTCACCAGACTGTCTCATTGAGTGGGGTCCCTAATAACCCGATTAGCTTGTTGTTTCTTTAACTATAGCATAAGCAGCTTATCCACCCTATTGTCCCCTTCATAGCATTTATGACCAGTCCCCCTTAGCTGGCCCGCCACCTGGGAGGTCAAAAACTTTTCTAAATTCTGGTCTTGGACTCCCAGGCTGTCTGAGCAAAGTGCACAACTTTGTGGCAAATTCTTCACTGAGCATAGTATGCAGACTTTGCTTACCTCTACTGCAAACTATTAAATGACACATAAAAGTTTCTATCATGGCTGAATCATTTTGCACTTACTTCCTGGCTAGTTCCATCTTGTAACATGTCATATCCAAGTGATACTTTACCAGTCCATCTATCTTGTACATGCATCCTTCAACACATATCTAACATTCACCTGAACATAACAGCCACTCACATTCTCTCCTGTGGCTCATATCTGCGTCATACTTAATCAAACACAATTGAAAGTAAACTCACAACTGAATGACCAATACGAAACCTTTACATCTTGCCAAATACATTGATCCCCCCCCATACACACACACAATGTATCATGGAGAATCCTAATTTTGTATCTAAACTGCATATTTTAACTCAGATGGTATCCATTGCATGAAAGTCGCCTGAACCAGAAATGACTTATACTTGCCCTTTGTATCTGAACTGTGTTTATCTGAACGTAATGTTCAGTGATTACTTGTTACTTGTCTGCATGTGTTTCTAATCTGTGTGAAATATGCTGCTGTCTTTTGGACCCCTTATAAACAAGATGCCACGTCTTAAACAGTCTCATCCTAGAGGTCAAACATTACTCATGGAAACATAGAAACAGAGACAATGACGGCAGAAAAAGACCAGTGGGCCATCTGGTCTGTCCAAGTTCCCTATAAGCCCAGGGACCTGCTGTTCCTGCAGGGTCCTATCCTCCTCCTCATTTCCCCCCTACCATTCTCAGCCCTGATTCTGTTGCCCCGTACTACAGCTATACCCTTCATTCTGTCCCAGCTGTGTTTGAATTGCTTAATTTTTTTCACACTCTTCTCCTTGGTTGGTAGACTGTTCCACAGCTTCATCACCATTTCTGTAAAACAGTACTTCCTCATGTCCCTACTGAACCTCTCTTCTGTTAGTTTCCATTCATGTGCACGTGACCTCAGGTTTGTAGTCAAGCTAAATAGTTCCCCACAGTTCACTTTGTTAATTCCTTTAAGGAACATGAATGTCTCAGTCATATCTCCCCTTTCACTTCTGGTCTCTAGCGAGTAGATGTTCAGTGCCTCGGTGTGCTCCTCACATGATCTGCCCTTCTGGCCCTATATCACTTTTGTTACTCTGTGCTGCACTGTCTCCAGCCTATTCCTATTCTTCCTTAGGTGAGAACTCTAGAACTGGGTACAGTACTCCAGATGTGGCCTCACCAAGGATCTACAGTATATAGGGGAAGTATTATCTCTTTCCTTCAGCTGTCTGTACCTCTCCCAATACATCCCAGCATCTTACTAGCCTTGCTATAAGCCTTATTGCACTGACTTAATTGCCTTAGGGAGTTGCTGATGATAACTCCAAGGTTCCGTTCCTCATCCGTAGTGCTCAGTCTCACCGCTTCCATCCAGTACTCTGTCCTGGGGTTCTTGTTCTAAGGTGCATTACCTTGCACTGTTTGGTGTGGAATTTAAAATGTAGGTAAGGAAGCATGTCTTTATTTCACCAGCCCCCAATCCTGGAGGCTTTCGGCACTTTACAAAGAGGTGTAAGAGACATACAAAAATTACATACAAGAAGTACAGGAGCAATAGAATAAATACAACAATTAAAATAAGCAATAAATAAATAATAATAAGATCAATGCTGTAGCTAACTAAAAAGTCTTCTTTAAGCATCCTTGACCACTACTCCAGCTTTTGTATGTCTCTATGCATTTCTGTTACTCCCTTGTCACTATCTATCCTCCCACAAAGCTTTGTGTTACTTGCAAAGAGACACAACCTGCCCCAAATTACCTCACAAATGTCACTGATGAACACGTTGAAGAGAACCAGACCCAGAACTAATCCTTGTCGAACCCTACTTGTAACTTCCTTCTCTTATGATTTTACCCCACTGACCACTACCTTCTGCTGCCTGTCATTTAGCCAGTTACCCACTCAGTTTACTATGACTTTAGCCACACCCAGATCCTCCATCTGCAGCAGCAGTCATCTGTGAGGTACCACATTGACAGCTTTGCTGAAGACAGCATGGCTATTATCTAATTCCCTCATCACCCAATCAAAGAAAACTGTCAGGTTAGTCTGACAAGACCTTCTTGCCATGAATCCATACTGTTTACTATCCTGGCAACCGTTGCTCTCCAAGCAATCCACATTGTCCTTTTTGAAAAGGGACTCCATCAGCTTCCCTACGATAGAGGTGAGACTGACTGGTCTGTGGTTCCCTGTTTGTTCCTTGTCTCTTCACCATGGAGTGGAGCTATTTTCACCACCCTCCAATCCTTTGGAACTACTCCTGTCTAGTGAGATATTGTATAGGCCTGTCAGGGGATCAACCAGCTCCACTGCTAATTCCTTGAGTAACCTCAGGTGCAATCCAGTTGGTTCTGAGGCCTTATCTATTTTCAGGGCTACCAGCCCTTTCAAGACCCTTTTGCTAGCAAATATTTGTTGCTTCATCTCCAGGACCCCCTTTCATGGCTGCTTTGATACCACTCTCAGGCAAGTACCCACCATGCTCCCTTGTGAAATGTGAACAAATGTAATCACTAAAGGCAGTAGCCTTTTGCCCATTCTCCTCTATTACCCTACCTCTTCAACTAGCCTTATGGTCCCCATCCTTCTTCCTTTTTTTCCTAATGTTTCTGCTCTGCTCTAAACCCACCCCATAATTCACAGTACTTCCGTGTGGTACTTCATTTGTACATTATTTTGCTATAGTACTTAGCAGTGTGCTGAAGTTATTGATTTAATGAAGGCTGGACAATTCTGCCTTCTCATTGGTCAAGATTTGGTGGAACTGAGGTGTGCTTCCTTGTAAGTAACATGCTACTAGAGGCATGTGTTACCTGCAAAATATTGCACCATGTTCAACGATCATTGTTTTAGTGATACAACCACATAACAAGATCCATTTAACCACCCACCCCATCCTCCATGTAAATAGCCCATCCCACCTACAGTACAAGCAAGCAAAGAAAAAAAATCAGCCAATCAACCTGCAATGAGCAAAGCAATTTCAACAAAAAAAATGGAAAATATATCACATGACTTAAATAAACTGCAACCTTCAGAAAAAGTGCTAGAAGATCCTAAAATGTAAATATACCTAAAGGTACCCAAGGAAAGGCAATGTTTACTCAGCTATCTTTGTTCTGACTCCCCCATCCACTGAAAGACACAAATCACCTAGTTATATAAAGATCCAACCCAGCTCCAAAAGATAACTCTCAGTTACCTAAAGATCCCCCATGGAAAATGAATTACTGGTATTCACAAAATCTACGTATGCCAGTTATTACTGACTCATGATGAACTCCAAATGAACAGCTGCTCTTGGAGTGACCACTGCTCTCAGTAAACACAAGTACTGTAGAAAAGAAATGGGCCACCAATGGCATATATGTGTGGTATAAAGTCACTTGCTGACCAATGAAGAAATAGTGCAAAATAGTTCACTTTATTCAAGTTAATAGTGCAACAAACTCAACACAAGCACCTGGGGTCTAGACACTCGATGTTTTGCTAATGTGTGGTCTATGATACCTTGTACTATACTTTTAGGGCTAAAATACAACACTGTTTTGGCCTTTTAATCACATTATATTAAGAACTGAACTCAAGTGTTCCCTTACAGAAATAATTATATGAAATGTTTTCATGCTGTGCACGTAAAACTACCCAAGTGATATGTGTGTGCTGCTAGTATGATTTAAATGTTAAATTGGAACCAATTGCATGCATATGGCATGTGTGTAGCAAGAAATGTGGAAACCATGATATTTTATGTTAAATTGGGAAAGACTGCATACACGTGGCATGAGTGCAGAAAGCAAGTGGTCACTGATAACTGCACATGTAAAAGTTAAGTGATTTGCTCATGATCACACCATACACAAGTGGGGGTTGATGAGATTCAAACCCGGGTCTTTATGTCTCCATGTTTCCTGGCTTGCAGTTCAGTGCATTTAACCACTAAGCCATACTGTCTGCACACATATGGCTAGTTTGTACTTCAAAACATACTGTATCTGACTACAGGGGTTTGGCTTCATTGGGGACTGGGGTTCCACCTGGAGAGATACCACCTATTCTGACAAGAAGGTCTGCATTTGTCCAGGAAGAGAACAAGTCTTCTGGGCAATTGGTTTAAATGCTTCATTGGCAAGCTTTTAAACTAGTCAAGGCGTAGGCACTGATAAGCAACAGGGAACTCCCAGCCTCCCCCTACAAAACAGGGTACTAAATGAGGTAAAGATAAAGGTAGAAAGGTCAGTAAGGAGCAGAACAGGGGTAAATGGACAAAGCAAAGTCAGTGAGGACAGGGATGGTGCTACAAGAGGTAAAGCCATCAAAAAATGGAGAGCAATGAGTATCAATGCCCACAGTCTGGGTAACAAGCTTCCTGAATTAGTGGCCTTGATGGAGGAGGAACATCTGGATAGTGTGGAAATAGGGGAGGAAATGGACAAGGAAATGATAGAAAGCATCCTTAGAATGGCAGAAAAAGGAGATATTGCTAATGGGGGATCTGAATATGCCACATGGTAACTGGAGTGCATTTGCAGCAGCCACTTCTAAGAGTGGGGTCATTCTAGATGCCCTACAGGGGGCATGTCTTAGACAACTAGTTTTGGAATCCACTCAAGAGGGAGCAATCTTAGACCTGGTACTCTCAATTGGAGATGGCAAGAGGATCACAGATTTAGAAGTGGGTAGCCATCTGGGAACTAGAGACCATCGAATAGTATGGTTCATGATAAACATAGCAGTAGAGTCAAGCCATACAAAGGCAAAGGTGCTGAACTTCAGGAGGGCTGACTTTGCGAAAATGGGTGAGTGCCTAAGAAACGCACTAGCAAATGGGCAGGAAAGAGGGATGGAACAACAATAGTGAATAATTAAAACTGCCATCACACGGGCAACAAGCCTTTGTGTGAAGCAAATAAACAAAACAAAATGATGTAAGAAACCACTACGGTTCTCAAAGGAGGTGGCTGGGAAGGTTAGGGAGAAAAAGAAAGCATTCAGGAAGTACAAGGAATCACAGAAGGAGCAGAACAGAGAATTGTATGAGTTAAAGCAAAAGGAAGCAGGAAAGGCAGTCAGAACAGCAAAGGCCTAAACTGAGGAAAAGATAGCCAACTCAGTTAAAAAGGGGGATAAAAACTTTTATAGGTACATCAGGGAGTGAAGAAGACCAGGGAAGGGATAATGAGGCTTAATAAAGGGGAGGGGTGGGCAGAGAGTGATTGTGAAAAGGCAGAGATACTAAACAAATATTTTTGCTCAGTATTCACAAATGAAGAGGGGGAGGTACCTAAACCAAACAATAGAAACACGTTGGATATGGGGGTTGATACCAGCCCTTTCAAAGAAGAAAGGGTTCTGAAAGAACTCTTAAAACTGAAGGTGGACAAAGCAATGGGGCCTGATTGGATTCATCCCATAATTCTAAAAGAACTAAGGGTAGAACTAGTGACACCACTGACTACCCTCTTTAATAAATCATGGAAGGATGGGGTGGTACCTGAGGACTGGAGGAGGGCAGATGTTATTCCACTTCACAAAAGTGGGAGCAGGGCAGAAGCAGGAAACTACAGACCTGTTAGTTTAACCTCAGTGATTGGGAAAATGATGGAATCACTTCTGAAGGAAAGGATTGTTGAGTACCTAGAGGCCAGAGGAGCACAGGATCCAAGGCAGCATGGATTCACAGTGGGAAGGTCATGTCAGATGAAGCTAATAGATTTCTTTGACTGGGTGACCAAAGTAGTAGATCAGGGAGGGGGCTATGGACATGGCCTACCTAAACTTTAGCAAGGCGTTAGATACAGTCCCACACAAAAGATTAATATACAAGTTGGCCAGCCTGGGAGTGGGTCCCAAGGTGGTAGCCTGGGTAAGTAATTGGCTGGATAACAGGATACAGAGGGTAATAGTAAACAGAGTCCACTCTGAAGAAAGGGGTATTACTAGTGGGGTACCACAGGGTTCAGTACTAGGACCAGTCCTCTTTAATGTCTTTAAAAACAACAATGCAGAGTGACTGGAAGGAAAAGTATGTCTGTTTGCAGATGACACAAAGATCTGCAATAGAGTTGATATACAAGGTGGGGTGAAAAGGATGAGAAGGGACTTGGCAAAGTTGGAGGAATGGTCAAATGTATGGCGGGCTTAGATTCAATGCTAAGAAGTGCAAAGTAATGCACCTGGGAAACAAAAACCCAGGGGAAGAGTACACAATGGGGGCTGAGATACTAACAACAACAAAAATGGAAATGGACCTGGGGGTAGTCATATCAGATGACCTAAAGGTGAGCAAGCAATGTGAGAGGGCAGTAAGGAGGGTTGGGGGATATTGGGATGCATAGGGAGAGGCATCACCAGTAGGAAACAGGAAGTTGTTATCCCTCTGTACAGACAGCTGATGAAATCCCATCCAGAGTACTGCATGTAGTTCTGGAAAAACCAGTCTTTGCAAAGACATAGACAGGATGGAGGCATTCCAGAGAAGGGCAACTAAAATGGTGCATGGTCTGCACCGGAAGACATATCAAGAGAGACTTAAAGAGCTTAATATGTATAGCCTTGAGGAGAGGAGGGAGAGGGGGGACATTATAGAAACTTTCAAATATCTCAAGGGAATCAACAAAGTCCAAGAGGGTAGCATCTTTCAGAAAAAGAGGTGTACAAGAACAAGGGGGCACAATTTGAAGCTGGGGGGGTAGAGCTTAGAGGTAATGTGAGGAAGTATTTTTTCATGGAGAGGGTTGTGGATGCATGGAACAGCCTTCCTGAGGAGGTTGTGGAGTCAAAAACAGTGGTAGAATTCAAGAATGCATGGGACAGGCATAAGGCAATTCTAGGGAGTGTAGGTAGGAAGAAGTAGGCTGTTGGTTAGCTAGGATCTGCAGCTTATCCATTAGGTAGGGAAATGGGCAGACTGGGTGGGCCAAGTGGTCCTTATCTGCCGTCAAATTCTACGTTGCTATGTTTCTATCTGCACACATGTGGCATGCTTGAAGCCACTGTTATGCTTTACAGTTTTCTTTTTCTTCTCTTTCTCATCTCAGTTTCACAGTTGAACTGTAGTACACATACCAATGGACACACATGTGGATTTTTCAACCCACAAAACCACTTAATTAGTTCTGTCTGGCCTGTACTCCTGCTATATTTTCGCCATAGTTTTGAGTGCTTCAACTCAAACAGACTTTAAGGTGAAAACACAAAAACAGCAATAACTTGACACATACCCACATGGCCAGTTGCCCCCCCCATGCACGCACACTGTAGCTGGTAGGCCATACTGCTACAGACAGCCCACTAAGTATATAAGTAAAAAGTCTCTTACTTGAGTACTAGGGAGTCAGAGGCAAGAGTGTTTAAGAGAGTCTTTAAGAAATGATGTCCATTGATCAGAGTGCAGAGGCGTAACCCCTTGAAATGGATGGAGTTATTTTTTTTTACTATTTTATACATCATGATGGTGAGTTGGAGAATAATGAAGGTCACTGTTCTACTAACAATGCCCTTACTAGTCAAGCAGTGGCCTTCATTAATCTCCAACTCTCCATCAATAATGTATAAAATAGTAATAAAAACATACACCCATTCATTTCAATGGTGCACACCCCTGCAGTCTCCTTTGCCCTTTGTCATCTAAACATGCCTGAGCATGGGGATGTGGAGGTTAGTTTCACTGGGGGAGGACATAAACCTGACTACAGTGGGGCTCCAACAGTCTGTGCTTACCATACCGCTCAACTGTCTGTGAATGCAATGGACGTCTCTAAAATGCCTTTATTGCCACACCATAAGAACAATCTAGGTACAAATATTGGGGGGGGGGGCAACTGCCTCTGCCCTATCTAAATGGCACTGCTGCTTTTTTTTAAACTTTATTTTATTGGTATCAGGTTTGAAATAATACATTCCAAAAAAATTAATTATTATGCATGTTATCAGGTCTACATCAAACCCAATTCCATTTTTCTTATTCATTATTTAATAAAGAGTTACAGCAACAACCCTCATTTGTAAAAAGCAAGTAACTATATCAAAACATTATAAAATTATAAAAATATAAGAGCTGCTACCTGCTGTCTTTCCACCTCAATTAATTTACCTTTCATCCTTATGTAATACTATTCCTCTCCTATTTTCCAAGACTCAGAGCAACCGGTGTTGTATCACCACTCCCTCCTATATTTCTACACTTGAGGGACTGTCATTTCTTTTTTTTTATTTAAACGTTATTGATACATTTCCCTCTATTAAGGGCAGTTACAGCGGAAAAGATGTGACATACCACATGTAAAGAAAGAACTGCCCAGCCCACCCCTCCCACCCATCCCCCTACAGCAGCAACAAGACCATATGACCCCTAAGTACAGTGATTATTCCCATTGGACATATGAGAAATACAAAGGTGTGTCATAATCATAAGTGAGACAGTGAGAGTAAGGAGTGGAGGGGATCCCATATTTTACTATGAGCTGCAAGTCTATTATGAAGGCTTGCAATCGTCTTTTCTGTTCGGAGATTAGCAATGATTTCATGCAACCACTCTTGGAAAGATGGGGTGGATTTGTCTTTCCAATGGCATAAAATGAGTTTCTTTACAGATAGAGCAATCATGGAAATATGAAATTTCCTGATTTTGACCCTGACAGGGGACATGTCCCCTAGGAGACATATCTCAGGAATAAAGTACTCCTGAAGGCCCAGAAGGGGATCCAGAGACATCTTGATTGAATTCCATAGAGGGGAAACTTTGTGACAGAACCAAAACACATGAAGGAGCATTCCATCTGCCTGCATGCACTTAATACATGTACTAGAATTCGAGAAACCCCATTTCTTTAGTTTAACAGGGGTACAATACATATTATGTGATATATGGTATTGCATGAGATGCAGTTTGTCCTAGGAAACATATTTATGGCAGGATCTCCATAGGGATTGCCAATCCAACTGGTATTGAGGAAGGAGTGAGTTCCAGAATCTGGTGGGTCCAAAGGAGTCACCATATTTTTTATGATACAACATTCTGTATAATTTAGATACAGTGCCTGAAGATCCAGACAGTATGGAGATTTCAGGTATCAAGGCTGGGAAGGGGGAATATTCCCCAGGACTATTGTGAGTAGATGTCTTAACTGCATAACCTTAAACATAGAAACATAGAAACATAGACTTTGATGGCAGATAAGGACCGCTAGGCCCATCTAGTCTGCCCATTTCCCTACCTACAGGATAAAGTGAGATGAAACCGGAATGAGAAATTTTTCAATAATTCCACCTGGGGACAACCAGTGTCCCTCCCCATCCACCAAGGAAAGCAGCTTTCCATCACCTAATTGGGGCAACCACTTACTGGGAATCTGCTTCTTGTTAATACTAAAAGATGTGGAGTTCCAAATGGACTGAGCTAAGTCAGTCTGGGGGGAGTAATGAAGAAATAAACATAACTGTGCAAAAACTCTTAAAGAGATACCTACTGTAGGACAGTCAGCTGTCTTTACCTGTGACAATTTGAGGTAAAATAGGGTTAACGGGTCCAGGCATTTAGCTTTAATTACATCTAATTCAATCTTAAGCCATACTGATTGTTCCATTTCAAGGCCCGGGGATATCCATCTCATGCATTTTACTAGGTGACTGGCCCAGTAGTATAATGCCATATAGGGAGTCTGCAGCCCTCCCTCAAATTTTGGGGCAGCAAGTTTATAATAAGCCAAATGGGGGTATTTATCAGTCAAAATAAATCTAGTAAATATACCATGCATTTTTTTAAACCAGCGTATAGGGATAAAAGTATTGAGAAGGGATAGAGGTTAAAAAATTCTAGGAAAAACATTCATCTTAATTATGTTAATCCTGCCCCACAATGATATGGAAAGTTTGAACCATCTGTCAAGGTCGTGAATAATAACCTGTGAGAGAGAATCCAGGTTATCCTTAAACCATGTTGAGGGGTTACGGGATAACTTAATGCCCAAATACCTAAATGCTCTAGGAGTCCAGCATAAGCCTAGGGGACTAATATCGTTCTTGAATACCTTGTGGTTTAATGGAAAAATCAAGGATTTACTGGTATTCAGCTTGTAATTAGATAGCTAGCTAAATCTGGCTATTTCATTCAGTAGGGGCGGTACTGATGATACTTGATGGGAGAGGTGTATCAACAAATCATCTGCATACGCGCTGACTTTAATTTCATGGCGCCCAACCCAAATACCTTGTATAGAGATATTTTTGAGAATGTTTTGAATGAGGGGTTCCAAGTATAGATTAAATAACAGAGGCGATAGGGGGCAGTCCTTCCTAGTCCCTGAATGGAGTGGGAAGGAGTAAGAGAAAGCCCCATTTGCTGAGATTCTTGCTGTAGGGGATTTATATAGTGCAGCAACCCAGGATATAAATACCGGAAGGAATTTGAAAGCACTCAGTAACTTGAACAAAAAACTCCAATTTACCCGGTCGAACGCCTTCTTGGCATCCAGAGAGACCAGGCCTGTGGGGAACTCGGCATCTCTGGTAGCCAAGAAGACGTGAGATAACGTACACAAGTGGTACGCCGATGAGTGTCCTTTCATAAATCCTACCTGATTCATGCCTATTAACTCAGGGAGTACCACAGATAGCCTGTTAGCTAAAATCTTTGAGAGAATTTTAATGTCTTGATTTAGGAGAGATATAGGCCTATAACTTTGGACAAGCTCTGGGTCTTTGTCTGGTTTGGGAGGAAGTACTATCAAGGCTTCAAAGAGGTGACAATCAACCTCCATCCTGGATAGAATATGTTGAAATAATCTAATAAGTATTGGTAGCAAGAGATCTCAAAATGTCTTGTAGAAAAGGGAAGAAAATCCGTCAGGACCAGGAGCTTTATCTAAAGGTAAACCATTGATAACCTCAGCAATTTCTTCCTGTGATATAAAGGAGACAAGAGAGTCTTTGTGACATGCTGGGAGGGAGGGAGGGCAGGTGGGAGTCCATTAGATACTTCTCCAAGCTTACAGGGCTGGGTGGGTGCTCCATGTCCCCGTACAGCTTTTTTTAGTATACTGCAAATTCTTGAACTACCTTGGTAGAAGATGTTTTCAAAGACCCATCAGCTGACGCCCTGATAGAAGGGATGAATCTCACAGATTCTTGTTGCTTGATACGGAGTGCCAACAGGCGCCCCGCCTTCTCTCCCTGATCAGTGTAACTAGCTCTAGTACATATGATAGCTAACTCTGCTTTTTCCTGGAGCAACTCTAAACATCTATCTCTCAACAATAGGAGCTTCTTCCTATCTTCTTCTGGAGTATTGGCCGAAACATTAATTTCAAGTACCCGAATTTGGGATAATAATGATAATTATTCCCTCTGCCTAGCTCTTTTCCTAGTAACTGCCATACTAGTAAGAATGCCTCTCATGTAGGCCTTAAACGTCCCCCATATAATGTCTGGTTTTTCACTGTTTAAAGGATTGGACAAAAAAAAGACCTCAATATGTTCCCTTATGAGTTTACAATATTTAGAATCTTTAAGCAATTGATCATTTAGTTTCCATCTTGTTTCTCTCTTTGAAGCATCCTAAAATACCAGTTTACACAACACCAAGGAATGATCGGAGACAGGACCAGGTTGGATCGATGAGGTTCTGACCCCAGGCAAGAGAGTCTGAGAAATGAAAATGTAATCAATGCGGGACTCCGAGCCGTGCATCAATGACCCGTAGGTAAACTCCTTGGAATCCAGATACAGGACACGCCAGACGTCACAGAGCCCACATTGATCCAATAGGTCTCTAAAAGCCCTCTGACCTGGAGAAACCCCACCCCAATCCACCACCTGACCTGTCGAGGTTTGAGTCTATGACTTGATTAAAGTCACCACCCAGAATAATCCTTATAGGAAGGAAAGGCAGATTATATTTATAAGTCTCATGAAGTACCCAGGATCATCTGCATTAGTGCCGTATATACTGCCCAGTAATAATGATACTGACCAGAGAGCACCTATAACTAAAACGAACCTACCCTCAGGATCCTTGATGACTTGTGTAGAAACAAAGGGAATGCCCCTGTTAATAATAAGCATGACCCCACAACTATTGGAGGAGCCTTGAGCCTCATACACCATCCCCACCTGTTGTTTCCTCAGTTGTGAGGCTTCTGTTTCTAATAAATGTGTCTTTCATTGCACTTTTGGCAGGCAGGTTGGACTGGGATATGACCACAAGAGGGCGGGGTTTTCCCCAGTTAACATACGTCTGGGTGATTTTGAGTCGAGAGGGATCTCTTTCAGTCTCTATGCCATTCCAGTTTCGAAGGGGATATTTTGGAACTAGGGGCTGGTAACCCCTGGGTAGTCACTCCTAGTTGTTTTCTCATTTCAGGATCTCGTTTTGCCTGTTATTTTGTTTCTCGTTTTTTCATGTTCTCAGTTCAAGATTGGGGCTACCCCTTCTTATTAGCTTCTCCCCTGGCTCTGGTTTTTGGTGCAGTTTTTTATGGGGGACAGGCAATTTCCAATTCTCATTTTGGTGTCACGTGGTTACCTGCCATATTCACATCTCAGATAGCTTGTCTCATTTTTTTTCCTAATTCTATTGGATTCACTATCATATGTCCACAGACTCTGGAAGCCTGAGACCACTCTTTAGGCATTAAGGGCTTGTCAATGTAATTCATAATCTACTTCTATACCTAGAGATCACTAGCAGAGGATATACTCAGGGGGCAGAAGGGAGGAAATGACCAGTGCTGTGCTAAGCATTGCTTGTGACAGATTGGGGGTTGGAGGGGGTGGGTACTACGGGTTCTTGTTGGGGGTGGGGGTGTAATGGGGGGCTTAAAGTTGGGCTTTTGATGGGGGGGTTAGGGTGGAGGGAGGGCCTTACAGCAGCAATGGGTAGGGTCAGATTACACGTACTATATACCCTGAGCGCAGGGTCGAATCTATTGAACCTAGTAGTCTTTAGTAGGTGGCCAAGGAGGTGACTTTTGCAACGTGGAACGTTAAGAAGATCAGGAAAAAATCTAAGCAATATCAGGTTCTTAAACATTTAAGCCAGCAACGCTCTCGGATAACTTTCCTACAGGAATCACATTCGGCTTGTCTTATAATTTAGTCACCAGCTGGCAAAATATTACTGAGAAGTCAAAGTCTGCCAGGAATGCCTGTAGGAATGGCTAAAGGACTTCATCAAATGCTTTTTCGGCATCAAGGCTCATAACCAGAGCTGACTCCCCACTCAACTTTAGATGATCTATTGTATTTACTGCTCTGCGAATGTTGTCCTGTGCCTGTCTACCTGGGACAAAACCCATCTGATCCATATGTATCAGTGAGGGAATAATGGTCTCAAGACGTCTGGTGAAGATACCCGTCAGAATTTTATAGTCTATATTTGGAATAGAGATCAGCCTGTACGAGGGGCATAGTAAGGGGTCCCTGGCGGGTTTCGGCAGCACTGCCATTACGGTATATCTCCAACAAGGAGGGATCACTCCATCCTCCGAGAGCAGTACGTTGAATGTTCTGACTAAAATAGGTGTGAGTTGTCCCCAGAATTGTATATAAAACTCTGCTGGGAATCTGTCCATCCCTGGACACTTCCCTGTCTTCATATGGGTTGTTTCTGCTGTTATTTCAGATTCCCTTTTTGGGGTTACCAGCTGGTCTGCCTTGTTTCTCTCAACTTGAGGTAGCTTCAATGTTGGCAAAAAATTAGCTATTCGTTCGGTATCTGGGGCAGGACCAGCTTTATATAAGTCCTGGTAAAAGTCCTCAAAGGCTCCAGCTATCTCCTGTGTGTTTGCCATCTGCTGTTTGGTACATGGGTGGGATATTTTACTGATTATGGCATTGGTTTTCCATTGCCTCAATCTACTTACTAAAAGATGGCGTGGCTGAGGGCCTCCCTCATAATATTTTTGCTTCAAATAGTACAAATTCTGTTCTATCTTATAGTCTAGAACAGTATTTCATGTTCTCCTAAATGCCTAGGCCTCCTTTTCTTTGGATGCCTCATATTTTACCTTTAAAACATTCTCTAGTTCTCTAATTTGGGCCTGTAATGCAACTTTTTGGGCCTCTCATTCCCTCCTACATTGGGTGGCCATCGCTATGAGCCTCCCCCGACCACTATTTTTATTGTGTCCCAACTTTAACACAGAGCAGGCCCGTGTTCTTATAGGTGGGGATTTTAACCTTACACTGGACCGTATCGTAGCCATGGAGATTTGGAACCTCACACCCATGGAGATTTGGAACCTAACACTAAAGCGGTACAAGAAGTCAAATTCTGGCTACAGTACAGGCATTGATGGATGTCTGGCATTTATAAAACCCATGCATATGTGATTACACCTGCTCTTCAGTGACACTCAAGTCATACAATAGGCTAAATCTGTGGTTGGCATGCCAACAGCTGTTACCCATGGTTATGTTAGTTTCAATACAGTCCCTCCACACGTCTGATCATGCACTGCTGCAACTGGCATAATCTGGGGATCAGTATCCAAAAGATCTCCCTCCTGATGCATGGACCCCTTATTATTACATGATCTCCACTTTGTCTCCTGGATAAAGTATGAGGTCAATGCCTTTTTCCAAGTCCCTGACAACAATGAAACATGTTAACATTTTGTAGGAGGCCTTTAAGGTCACCTTAAGAGGGTCAAAAAGCACAAGGACAGGGAACAAGAACTAAACACCCTTGAAAGCAGGCTCAAAACAAAAGAGACAAAGCTTAAATCCCAGCCCAACATAGAGATATCCTTGCCCTTACACAAAGAAATTATTTAACTCCGACTCAAAATCAACATGCTATTTTCCAGAAAGGCAGAGCTAGCCATACTATGACTCCACCACACAAGTACTGGGAAGATGGGGAGAGATGCAGCAAGCTCCTGTCATATAGACATAGAAAGCAGCAATCTGAAAGGCAAGTTCCTGGCCTCTGGGGTACCAATTGAGGGTTAAACACACAAGAAGTCCATGTTAAAAACATTATGAAAGACTCTTACAGACAATTGTTTAGTTCACCCACACCTCTTGACAGACAGTCTTTTCTGTGCACTGGGCACCTGCCTAAGCTCATGGAGGAGCAAATGCAGGCACTGAAAGCTCTCTTAACAGCACAAGAGGTGGAATGAGCCCTAAAGGCCCTAAACCACCCGAAGGCACCCAGAGATGATGGCTGTCCCTTTGAATTTTTTCAAATCCTAGCACCAACACTCTGTCCAATTCAAGTGTTGGCAAACAGGGGCTCATTTCTACAGTCACTTCAAACAGCAGCCATTACAATGCTGCCAAAAAGAGGGCAACAATCCAACAAACCCAGCCCATTATTGAACTATTTCACTCATCTCAATTGACAGTAAGGTCTTTGAGAAAGCACTGGCTACCAGACTGGAGGCTCTTGTCCCATGACTGTTGCTCCCATCACAGGTCGGTTTTGTTCAAGGCCATTGCAGTGCTGACCATATATGAACTCTCATCAACCTTACACAAGTAGCACAAAGAAAACACTCCTACAGCCACAGTAGCCATAGACTTCAGAAAAGCATTTGAGTCAGTGGAGTAGTGGTATGTCTACAGGGTATTGGATCATCTGGGCTTTGGCTCATGCTTTCTGCAATATATCCAAACAATATACTCCAGTCCAGAAGTCAGCATGTTAACTAACTCCACCCTTTCAGACCCCTTATAATTGGAAAAGGGATATGGCAAGGATGCCCTGATCTGCCCTTGTCTTCGTGCTGGCCATATAGCCACTTGCTGCCCCCATTCAGCAAGCCCCATTGACTGAAGGCATCACTGTGGTCACAGAGACCTATAAAACACTTCTTTATGCAGATTATTTGCTTGTGCTCATGGATAAAGTGCCATAATCCATTGCTCAACTACTCAAGCACCTATCATCCTATATCCTTCTTTCTGGGCTAAAAGTAAATATCTCAAAAACAGAGATTTTACTACTAAATGACCTATGAACTCCCAACAAGTACAACCATTAGGTCTGCAATGGGCCCATCAACACTACATTACCTATGTAGGGGTTAAAATCTTTCCCAAACTCACATAGATTATTGACCATAATTTTGCCCCCTCCTTGCAGATATTACTATGGAATATGACTACTGGAAGCTGCTATGCCTCACCATGGCAGGTAAAGTAGAAGCCATCAAAATGGTTACTGCCCCCAAGCAATTTCATGCCCTTTCTCACTTACCAATATGGACCCCAAACTCACTGGTCAAGTGTCTTCACCACTTGATAAATAGTTTTCTCTGGAAAGGCAGGCCACCTCGGTATAGGTATTCAAGACTCCAATCCCATTTGTCAAAAATAGGATGGGGACTGTCGTGGTTTAATGCACATCATTGAGCATTCTTTGTGGCCCAGACAATCAGGGCCTTTAGTACCCCCAACCATCAACCCCTATTTGGGCAACTTTAGACACCTTTGTGATAGGAGACATCTCCCTCACAGGCGCTTTCTACTCGCCAGCACCCAAAGCCACCTGAATACCATTAACTTTCAGACAAGCCTTGGCAGCATGGAAGGAAGTACAATCCCAAATGCATACACTGCTTGCACTCCTGGTTCTCACACCACTATGGAATAATCCAGCAGTTACTGTAGGAGGACATGTGGTTAGATGGGAAAGCTGGTTAGCTAAAGGTATTCAATACCTTCAAGACATTCTAAAGCCAGGCTCCTCTGACCTGCATTATTTTCAAGTCCTACAAAATAAATACCAACTGAGCAAGTGTGATTTTTGACATTACCTTCAGATCAGGAGTGCTCTCACTTTGCCTCTCTAACAAGCCAAAAACTCAGATACTTCCCCTTCAAACTTATCCATTTTACCACTGGTTCAAACATACCAAATGAAGAGTTAGAAATATTTACTGAAACTTTAGGAACAAATTTACTGACCCAACAACCAGTTGTTCCAGAAGTGGTCTAAACTACTACACTGTCCAATAGACAATGACTAATGGGCAAACTGCTGGTGCTATATGCCGCCCAGCATTTCTGCACTAAGCATTATGGCTTCTACCCCCTGCATCACCCCACTACTAAATATAACCTCCTCTTGGGCGGGCATGCCCCAGAGAGGGTAGAAATTGTGTGAGTGCAATGGGTGGCATGACTGAGGGGCAATCTAAAATCAAGATCGCCCCTTATTGCAGTGACTTAATTGCGGTGACATAATTCAGTCGCTGTTCTGTTTGTTTGTTTGTTTCTTTGTTTCTTTGCCTTATGGGTAAGCACACTGGAAAACAATTCCCCTTTTCAGGTGCAACCCACAAATTAATACAATACATAACAGTACAATACAAGAAGACTATTCATAATAATATATACAATACACAAATTTCCATGGCTCATAGTACAAATAAAATTAATTAAAACATTGGCATACAGGCCCAGATATTCAAACTGCGCTCAAAAGTAGCGCAACAGCAGGAGCAAGCACAAACCAGTTGCGCAAATGCGCAACAGGTGCGATATTCAAACATGGAGCAGAGCAAATTGCGCAAGCAACCAACGTCTCAATATCGCACATACTGCGCCATGGCGCAACCAGGTAGGAGAGGCTGAGCCAAAATGCTGCGCTATGGCGCAACCATGGAAGCTCAGCTGAGCAGTGCAGAGCTGCCATAGCGCAAGCACAGCCCCCCAGAGCAATGGAACTGCACATCCAGGGAGGCAGGCTGGGGCCCACCGCCAGCCATGCCACACATGGGCACAGGAACTCACTGCAGAACCCACACCACACTGGCACACCCCAAGCACAGCATCACTGGGGGTGGGACGGATGATCCACGTGCCCATGGGGACAAGCCAACTAAAGCATTGCAGAGCCATGACACCCCAGCACAACCACTGGCAGGCAGAGAGTGCCAGACCCCGGGGGTTGACAACCACAGTGCACATCAGTCCCCCCCGCACGCAGCGCACAGCGTGCACTCGTGCCCCCAAGACATCATCATGTGCAGTGACAGGCACTGCAGGAAACACTATGCTCCCCTGTGGCTACACGGCAACCCCATGCTGCAGAGAAGCAGACCAGCCAGACTCCACCCTGTGCACCCAGCAGTGGGTGGCAGCAGATGGCAAGAGCAACAGAAAGGCAATGCTATGCTGGTGATACTTCCCCATGGACACACACACACACACACACACACACACACACATATACCCAGGACCATAGTAGCCCAGATGGTATGTACACCCCTGCAACGGAGCACCCAGAGCTGTTGGTAAAGCAGACACCAACACAGCAGTTGTACCAAAATAGAAAAGTATATTGAAATAAAAACAGTGAACAATAAAGTTATAACTATGTACAAGTTGGGGGACGGTAAAGGCAGGGGTGTTCAAGGGGAGGAAAAAACTTGGAGAGGGAAGGCAGGGTGAAAGGATGGGTGAAGGTCAAATGAAAGGTGGGCTACGCCCAGCAGGCTCCTGCTCCTCCCCTCACCGTCGTCCCTCCTATGTCTGCGCCGCCATTCCCCCTGGCGCTGTAGGGCTTCACAGGGAGCTCCCGACCTTGACCACAACCTGGGTCAGGCGCCCGCACATCATGCGCCATGCGCTGAAGCACACCGAGGCTTAGGAAAATGGGAACACAGTCAATGGCTGAGACTGACCAAACCCTGAACACCACCCAACCTGCAACCCATCTAACCCAATGTGCTGCACATGTGATGGCATGCACCCACCCACAGTGAACATGCACATGGCCATCCACAAACAGGCAGCACCAGCCATGCGCACCACTGCCCACACACACTGCCCATGTCAATCACAGTACAAACTAGGCTGTCATGTGATGTTGCAACGTGGTGCGATGCCAGTTACACAGCTATGTGCCCAGTGCATGCCTGGACCACCTGTGATGCATACACAGACGGTCGTGATGCTGCACTGTGATGCAGGTCACCTGTGTCATGCCCCATACATGGATACATAGACAGTGTCGGCAGATAAGGGCCTGTGGACACCCAGTCTGGCCATTTGGCCTTGTACGATCACTCTCTGTCCTATAAGTCCGCTCCCTCTCACCCTGACCTCCAGAAGTCCCTCATGGCGAACCCACACATACAGATATCCGGTGACCAAGTCAGTCCCACCACATCCTCTTGCAGGGTGTTCCACTCGTCCACCACCCATTATGTGAAGAAACACTTTCGCATGTTCCTCTAAACGAGCCCTCCAACTGCATCCCATGCCCTCTAGTCCTGGAACATCCTTTACACTGACAAATATTGTTTCCTGCACTCTGTTCCCCCTGTACAATACTTGTATGTCCCCATCATATCCCCACACTCCTCCCCTCCAGGGAGTACATGTTCAGTTCCGTGCCAACCGTCTGGATAGGACTTGTGATGCAATCCATGCACCATCCATGTCGCCTCCTGTGAACGCCTCCACCCAGTCCCTGTCCATACGCAGGTATGTTTTCCGGAACTGTACACTGTACTCCAGTGTGGGGACTCACTAGTGTTTCGTCTAGTGGAACTACGACCTCCCATTTGGTTGTGTCCATCATGGTTGGTGGTCCTGCCCCCCCAGCATGCAATAGCATCCATGACGTAATGATACTCACACTCCTCCAGCAGCTCGGTCTGCCGCTGCTGCTGCTGCTGTTGCTGCTGCTGATGCTGCTGCTGCTGTTGCCCGATGGCCTGTGGCACTGGGGCCCTGGCATGGCCCACATCAGCCCCGTCCGCGCCCACACCATCCGCGGCCTGGAGACATATGGTGAGACAAACATCAGTTTGACTTCAAAAGCAGAGTGCCCTGCCCCAGTAAGACTGCCTGCCCACACAGCCATAACCATCCATCGCACAGCTGCACACACTGACACACGGATGCACAGCCACCCAGGCACACACCCCTACAGAGAATATAGTTGAATAGATGGTACACTCATGTGGTTCAGGCACCAGGCCCGCCTGGCATGGGAACGCAGCCGCTAACAGTTCCGGTCCCTCCGGGCGATCACTGTACCGGGTGCCGGCCTGTTCGCAGGACCGGCCCGGCCAGTGACCCCACCAGGTCAGTGGCCACTTGCTGCCACACATGGGTCCTAGGTCCAGTGAGGGGCCTCACCATAGTCCCTCACAGGGGCCTCCACTAGGCCACCAGGTTGGCCACTTCAACTGGGCTCCAGGACACCGCCTCCCTCCGAGCCATGGCCCTAACTTTACGGCAGGCAATATGGCGCCGGCAAGTGCTGGACCCCACGTGAGTTGTTGCAACAGACCAGCACAGGTCTAATCGCTGCACCGCGACAGCACCGTCATTTCATGCTACGGCGCTGTAACCAGACAGCGCAATAGGGACGTAACATGGCATGCCCACAGCGCCAGGGGTCAGAGGGCATACAAGGTCATGGTAATGACGCATAGGCGTGACAGCGCCATAGGATGTATAGGCATCCTGCACAACTGCTAAGCAGAGCACCTATGCCACAGTGGACTATCACGCAGAAGTGCCATTATCGTGTGCTTTGCTGTTAGTGCCCAGTGCTGTAGTGCCACTGGCACAATGGTGGCTATGGCCAGAATCGCCATCGTGCTCAGCAGGTCTGCAGCGCGATCGGCTATCGCGTAACCTGTCTGGGATGCGCAATGCAGTGTAGCCACAGCCAGAAACATGCGCCATCGGCTCAGCCGATCTTCCCTATTGCGCTAAGCGCAACATGCGTATTCAGCCGATATATGCAATCAGTCGATCAGCATCAAAGGCGAGTGGCGCGATTAGCATGTCTATTAGTTGGGCGCCACACCTCATTTCGGTATGTGTTGGCGCTATAAAAGTGTGACACTGGGTTGTGGTGCCAGATTTGGTTGTTGCAGCTGAGAGGTGAGTTACATGCTGTGTGATGCTCAGGACAATGCTCATGGGCAGGGTGCTGGAGGATGTCACAGGTTGAGGGGGCTGAGCATGATGAGGGCACTTAGAAAGGGCAGAGGCACCCTTTCCATCAGTATCTGCCATGCGGCGAGGAAAGGGGGGGCTTCGGCCCCCCCCCCGGCCTGCAGCTATGCTCATGGGGAAATGCTGTGGACTGCACAGTGACAGGTGTCCACTTCCACCCATACAGATCAACATGAGTGACGAGAACCAGGCCGAGGCTGTGGACGGCGGGTGTAGGAGGAGGCCGAACTTCACCACAGCAGAGACCGAGGCCCTCTTCCAGGCCTACCTGGAGGATGAGCCGCTTTGAGTGGGCGGAGGGCACCCTCAGCAGCGTGCAGCTGCATGGGAGGGGTAGCTCTGGCGTCAACCTGCACGGAAGCCACCAGCGCCTGTGCAGGAATGCGCTGGAAGAAGATGGGGACTGACCCACAGGAGGCTGAAGGAGAAGGTGGTAGCCTTCAGGGGGTGACAGTGTTGCCACTGGTGGGGACCACCAGTGGTGTTGCAGCTGACCCCGACCGAGGAGACACTGGTTGGCGCTATGCAGCCGAGTGCCATTGCGGGTGTTCCTGGCAGAGGATTCCAGACAGGTAGCCCATCACTGCACGGTATGTCATGATGATGTTGTGGGGGGCTGTTGTTCACATGCACTACATGTACTCTCTTTCTGTTTCAGATCCTGTTCGTCTGCAGGAGACGGTGGTGGTGGTGCTGACAGTGAGGCAGACTTTCTGGACCAGGAGGAGGGACCTTCCACCTCTGCCAGCAGCCTGCACGCACTGCAGCAGCAGGTCGGCTGGGCCGACAACTCCGCCGGCAGTGATCACGGGTGCAGGGGTGCACAGCCCTGTGTCACAGCAGTTTGGCATGCAGGTGTGCCAGCATGCTGTGCCTATGGCAGCACGCACCGCAGCACTATTGATGATGGCAGGCCTGCAATGGCCAGTGAGAGGTGTGTGTCCCACGAGGGACACATGGCAGGCTAGCACGTGCCCCTGGGCCATCCAGCTCCACACCTGTGTACCAGCATGCTGGCACAGTCACAGGCTGGGCCTGCTCAGCACCGGTGGGCAGCATCGGTGGCTGAGCAGGTGTCTGGCACTGTTGACATCACAGGGTGGAAACAGGTGACCTGGGGCTCACCAGTTGGAGGGCGGCAGCAGCAGTTGCACACCAGGCCTGGGGGACAGTGTCAGGCAGTGGCACTGTCCACCGCCCTTAGATCAGCCCCTGTACCTGGTCCTGGTAACAGCGGCCACCTTCAAGGGGTGCTGTGCACCAGGACCATCCAGCACCCTGGGGGTCACGATGCCATTGGGGCACAGTACCCTTTGATCGCCGACACCCGCCTGCTGCAGGAGTCGGTACAGCTGCAGGGGGCGGTTGCAAGGTCTGTGGAGGCACTGACTGTGTCCGGGAGCGGCATAGCAGGGAGTGTGCTTGGGACCGGCCGAGATGGTCCATATGCGGATGGATGTGACCGCTGCCATCGACAGGCTGACCCAGGCAGTGGTCTCTGTGGCGACCGGATTGACCACACTGTCTGGTGACCTGTACCATGCACCCACACAGTGCGCACTCCACTCCCCGCTCCGGCGTCGCTCGACACCAGGCCTGTCGACGCCCGGGTTGCTGCTAGAGCCACGGCGGGCCACCCGCATCTGTGGTGGCCGTGGGACAGTGCTCCCTGACTGAGCTGTCTCCCAATGCAGGCCCTGTCTGGTGCTGCCCTGTGTGCAATGTGATGGTGGGCAGTGCACTGCTGGGTGCTCTGCTCACCAAACTGACACACGGACCACCTGCACACTCTCCCAACTGCTGTCCACAGGTGCGTGTGGATGATGATGCCTGCATTGCACTGTACACCAAGGTGCAAGGTTGCCCAGGTCCATGGCACATGACGTGACAGTCCAGGTGGTTAGGTGGTTGGTGGTGCTGTGTGATAGCGTGTACTTCCGCAGTGCCGTGCTGCTGCCCCTGTATGCTGCCTGGTGTGTGTGTGTGTGTGTGTTCATTTGAGTGCTCACCCCTCTGATGATGTGTTGGTATGCCTAGACCCTTCAACTCCTGACCTTCATGCACGGTGTGTTCCCTGTGTGCCTGTGGTTTTCGTGAGATAGACAGTGTTGCCTGCACATGTCCCCTTGACTTACCTGTGTTGGGCGAGTGCTCTTCTGCAATGGTGTCCTGGTGCAGCTGGGCCTGCCGTGTCAGTCGGGGGTCCCTCCGTCATCTAGGGCGGCTCATCACCCATATCACCGGTGCCACTGGCATGCCCCCATCGCTGTCCCCTCTTGGACCTGTAACGGCTATCCCATGGTCTTTGGCCATGTTGTGCAGGATGCAACAGGCCAGGAATATCCCACAGGCCTTTTGGGGTTGTACTGTAGGGCTCGCCGGAGGTGTCCAGGCATCAGAGCGTGCCTTGAGTATCCCGAACACCCGCTCTATGATGTTCATGTTGCGCATGTGCCTCATTGAAACCGTAGCTGCGCTGGGGTCGTGGGGCCGGTATGGTGAGCAGCCAGGGACGGAGGGGTATCCACAGTCACCCGTGTGGAGATAGTGGAGATCAGTGTTAGGTCAGGTCCATATTGCCCTATATCCTGTGTGCCACTACCATGGCACCTGTGTCATTCCCACCCTTGCACAGAGTTTGCATTCCATACATGTGTACTCACCCACTAGATGACCTGTGGGATGTTCCCACTTTGAATCGATGGCACAGTGCAGATTGGTGATAAGAAGGCATCATGTGCTCCACCAGGTGTGTGGCACAGACATTGATGATGCGCCCAGTGGCATCACACACCACCTGGCAGTTGACACTCGAGAAGCCCTTTCGGTTCCGAGTATGCTTGCCCATCGGGGCCAGGTGGCGGCGAATGGCCACACATGGGTGCAGTCTATGGCACCCAGCACGCCAGGCATTTGTGCTACCCTGTGGAACTCCTGCATGTTTGCTGTACGCCTTGCCGCGTGTGCTGGGAAAATGGATGACTCCGTGAGCATGAGGCAGCAGTGCGCTGAGGAATTCGGTGAGGATGCGTGACGCGGGCCGACTGCGTAATGCCTGTGGTGTCCCCCTGTCGGCCTCTGGAAGGTGCCCGTGGCGAGCAGGCACATGCAGGCTGTCACCTTGGTCTCCACGGACAAAGCATGACTCCGCCGTGAGGGTGCCTGCATCACATCACTGCACAGCTCACTGAGCTGTCTCAGTATGCCCTGTTCAGGTGGTACCGGCCACAATCTTGACATCGCTGTACAGCTCAGAAGCTGATAAAGTGGGGCGCTACCGCCTGTTTGGGTTGCATCAACACGGGCCCTCCACGGCCACGCCCCTGCAGCATGCTGTCTCACCCTCATTACAGCTTCCATGTGGAAGCTGACACTGTCCATCTCCCTGGCTCCTGCCCCCAGCTGCTGTTCCTGTGTTACCCCACTGCCCCCACTGCTGCTTCCACTGCACTAGGCACCCCCACTGGCCTCTCTGTCCTCCAGGACCCACTGTCCTCTCTGCCCTTCCTGCTCCTTGTCTCTGTCCTCTGTCTCTCTCTCTCTGTCTCTTGTCTCTCTCCCCGGTTTGCGGCCTGCTAGAGTTCTTGCACCGCTCCCTTGAGCCTTTTTATTTTGGCTCACATCCGGTACAGCGCATCCTCCGGCTGAGCCACTCTTGCACATTGCGCAAGTGTTCAAATATCGCATTGCGCACTTTATGCATGGACCCGCCCCCTTCGGTTGCGCATGCCTTCATTTCCATTGCGCTGTGGCTCAGCTTGTTTTCGGTGGCGCAACTGGCCCCTTCTCAATATCACAGAATGGCGCATTTTTGGAGTTGCGCACGCGCAACCCTGTTGCGCATGGTGCAACCCTTTTGAATATCTGGGCCACAGTGTCTAACTGTATACCGATCTTGACACTCGGTTGCTGTGGACAAATTGTTATGTAACCCCCTACAATTGGGGGTTCCTAAACGCTTTCCCAGAGCTTGCCTAAATGTTCCATGCCTGACTGGTGTTCGGTGTAAGGCCATTAAACGGGGCATTGTGAGTGCTTTTAGAGCCTCCAGTTCTGCCTCTTTAAGAACTGCCTGCTCGCAGGTTTTAATGGTACGAATAGGGGGACTGGGGTTTCCCTGCTTGAATCCTGCCCTGGACTGCTGTTTGATAGCTCTGTTTCCACAGTGGCTGGAGTGCTGAGAGAGCCCATCTGAAAGATGTAGTTGTTCCCTTGGGAACATGTATAGTGTTGGTATAATTGCAGTTTGTTTAACTTTTTTCCATTGCAGCTGGGTCGTTGTGCTGTGCCCCTCCAGTTTGGACCCGGACTGTGCTAAAGGGGTCTAATAGGAGTAGGAAATACTTCAGAAGGAGCAACTGGTGACCAACTGAAAGCAGGACCCCACAGGGAGTCGATTGACCAATGGGGACACAGCTTGTAATGCTGGGAAGTGGCATTATGGGCTATGGTGCTTTTTTGCACCACTCAGAGCAAAAGTAAGTGACTGGAACCTGAGGCCAGCCAATGGGATCAGGTGGTGCCCAAGTTAGAGAGCTGCACCACACTGGAAGAGGGAGATGTGTTGTGACTGTGAAGGAGAAGGGAGCTCTGCGCTCCTGTGCCATTTAGTGTTCATGTGGGAAGTGCGTGAAAGGCCTGAGGTGGCTGTTTGCATTGACAGCATTCCACGGACAAAATCCACAGGCTTGCGATTAGAGGAGGCTGTGTACAAGTACAGCTACCTACCAGGCTTCACCTGAAGAGGACTGGAGAATCTGCTAAATCGCACTCGGTCTGTCAGAAGACTGAAGCTGCAAGGAAACGCCCGTATAGCTGGGAGTTCATTCGAGTCATGGAAGCAGCTGCTTGGTATGGTACCCCTCTGTGTTTTTTCCATATAAATGTGTGAGGAGGCCTTGAAGCTCAGGCTCAGACCTGCGAGTGTAAAAGCGTGGTCCTCTGCTGGAGTTGTGAGTACTGAATCAGGGTAGCTCCCTGTTAAAGGTTACATTCAAAGGCTAAATTGTTTTGTTGTATTGCTGACAGCACTAATTGACCTTTTCTGGCTCCATCTGATCTGCTCAGGGATTAAATGCTCGCGTGTGTCAGGGCCCCAACCAGCTGCATAGAGGAACTAGCCATTAGGGCTTGGGTACCCATAGACAGTGCTTAATAGGTTAGGCCTGTGCACAGAGCCATAGGTAGGTTTATATATACTGTAGTGGTAAGCCAATCAACCTAATTCGCCCCGGTCCTTGTTATCTCTCCTTAAATAAATCAGATTGTTTGTTCTGCAAAAGTACACTGGCTAGTTTGTGTATTAATGGTGGAAGACTGCACAGTGAATGTGGTGTAACTGTACCTTACTTTCCAGGGGTCCCCGGAGTGAGCTGACTGGTTCGAGCCGGGGGGGTAAGTGTATATGGTAGAGACACTGAAATTGAACTGATGGGCCACTAGTGAGAAGAAGGGGGGGGTTGCAGCAACCCAGAGGGCTGCGACCGAGTTGACTACGACTGTTTCAACCCCGACCTCTGGGTGGATGCACCCACCAATGGATCTGGGCCCCTCACCCTGTCACAGTTAGGGCAGGCAAGGGTAGTAGCCCTTAGGACAGCACCCCCTAGGGCTTACAGTTAAATTCACAGATAGATGGAAATTGCCCTCAACTGTATCCAGTTACCAAGCATTTTTGTTACATTTTGACATATGGTCTGCTTGTATTTTATGTATGTCTGTTTTTGAAATCATTTAATAAAAAAATTATGAAAAAAACAAAAAAGAATTTGACTAACAATCAATGCTTTTGGAGCTTTGAATATTTCATGGACATTTGCATGGAAATCATATCCTCAAAGTGCATGTTAACAGAGGGTGTTCTTCACAATGTTCCCTTTAACATGGGACATTTTGCAGGATTTGTAAAGGGATACAAGACTTTTTGCATTCCATTTGCAATAAGAATTTCTACCATAAAAGTTCTCAGTCATAGGTCTGTGTCACACATCTTCAGCTGCCTCTCTAATGTCCTTCTGGGTGCCTATGTCTCTTTAAAAGCAATGTATTTTATTGTGGGTTAATACAATTTACTGCTGCATTTACTTTGGCTCTGGGATCCTACATGGGAATCTGATCTCAGCTAGCATTCATGTTGTACTGAGGTTTATTTTCCTCTACACGTTATCTTTCATGCCCTTCTGATATGCATGTTATATTCTGTGCCTGAATCAGATACCATCTGGACATTTGAATGATAATTATGTATTAGTATGTGGATGCTTTGCAAAAAAAAAAAAAAAAAAGGCCGCACAGAAAGGAGGTGGTGCTAGCCCAATTATCACAGTTCCAACTCCAAAAATGTAAGGGCACCACTCACTAACGTCAGCAAGACAAGGAGATTACAGGGCTCATAAATTTATTACAGAAAGTCCAGTCCTTTAATTTCCATAATTTTTTTTTAACCAGGAGAGACATACTACGCTGAAGCTTGTTTACAGGTGTGACCTGGGAGCACAAGAAAGTTAAGTGACTTGCTCAGGGTCACACAGTATGTAAGTGGGGGCTGTGGGATTCAAACCCAGGTCTCCAGGTTTGCAGCTCAGAGCCTTAAACCACTGCACTATACTGCTTCCTAAAGCATAAAGGAAGCACTTCAAAGCATAAAAGTACCCAGAGACTGGGCGTGCACCTGCAAATCTCAATGGTTCGCACACATGCACTTTGAGTCTCTAGTCAAAGCACATGTGCACAAAATGTTGTGATTTGCAGGTGCATGCCCAAGTTCTGGGTGCTTTTGTGCTTTGAAGTATGAAAAATAAAGGCTTGGACTTTTTGTAATGAATTTGTAAGTCCAATAATCTCCTTGTCCTGTTGATATTGGTGAGTGGCACCCTTACATTTTTGGATGTGAATGCTTTATAGGTTATCCTTCTTGGTTGTGTATCTAATAATTTTCCAGAACCTTTTGAGTCCATTAGCTCAGAATTATTCACATCATGTAGCCCACCCTCTCCCGGCTGTCTAGGGATGTGATGATAACAGTCCATGGGAATGGGGACCACAGAAGATAATACTCCAGAAATGTTGTGCATTTACCAGGTCTGACAGTCACACCGTGGTGCAAGGCTCTTCGGGTGTAGGGCTGAAAGTAAATCCAAGTCAGCCACAATAACATTTGATTAAATAACTGGAAACCACAGCTTTGTAGAATAAACCATGGGGGTCCCATTTAATAACAAAATTAATGCACACTTCATAGAGAAATTAATGAATGGGTTAAGGTAGGCAGCACATATATTGGACTGCTATGATCTCATATTTCACATTGCAAACAGTTCACATGAGCAGATAGTTCGCAAACTTCCAATGAGGTATGAATCAGACGTCCCCAAATTCAGGCAGCTTTTTTCACCATATTCACCTTGGGCCAATATGGCCCCACTTCTGCTCTTTTCCATTTACTCAATGGCATCTCTTCCCATGGAACAGGCTGGCCTTTCACCTTGGGGCTGCCACCTCCATCCTAAGTCCCAACTCAACTGGCTCACTGTGACTTCTGTACATAGAACAAGCCAGCCTCGCAAATCAGGGCCACTAGATCCCATCCAACTCCCATGTCAGCTTCGTATATCTTCCTTTGGGTGACTGTCCCCATGACTTGTGGACAACACATCCCCAAACTGTGGCCAGCAGCGCTTCATTCCTTCTTGATCTACAGTCAGTCTCAGTGGGGCTTCAGAGCTGGAAGCTACCGACAAAACCATTTTTGGTGCCTCTCTACTTGGCTCAACCTCGCACCTCAAATTCAGGCAGCAGTCCCAGTGGGGCATCTTGCTCCAATCTCACCAGGGTGGCATAGCTCGGGGGGGTTACACACAGAACTCAAAACTACGGCCTCCACCACGTCCTCCCACTGGTTCTCTCTCTCTTCTCTGCAGCCTTAAACAATTGTGTCACTGGAGTGGGCAATCACCCACACTCTAGTCCTCTCCCTCTCTCGAACTCTCTCTATCTCCCATCATGCCCATGCATATATCCCACCTGTCCATGGCAACATTCTGCCAACAGCTGGTCCCCAGAGGGTGATCCAGGATTAACCCTTTCTTTGATACACCTTCCATCCATAGATAAATACCAACCAAGGCAGTAACTGTACCCACTAATTACCTACGGGCGTGGACTGTACCCTGCCTTAGTCTCTAACCCCACCAAGGGGGGGGGGATACACAAAATTTAGGTTTTTAACCCTGTTTATATACTGTATGTTGCACTTTTTGTCTTCTTTGCACATTGTATTGAATGTTTTTGAGCACTATGGGCAGGATTTTCAGACACTTGAGTTTATTTTTCAGATGCAAGTATGGAATTCTGCTAAAACAAGAAGTTAGACTACAAAAAGTTGATCTAACTCCAGGGACAGAATTCTGCCGCTGCATCCAAGGAACAGATACAAGTCCTGCAGTCGAAGCATAAATTGCTACAAACTGTGAGAATTGTTGCAAATGCATCCAGATGCCTGTGAACAGGATGCAAACATCTGGACACATCTGAGTGGATGCAGTATGCGTCCAAAATACAGATGTAAGTGCTAGATCCACCCTCATGAAAATCCTGTGTTATGTCTTTAAATGCTGTGCATAAATGAGCTCTGCCAGAGGGTGGCAACATCCCATGATTACGCTCATGCACATGAGTGAAAAATCAAGGGTCCAGACCCCTGGTGCCTCTGTTGGCTTTGTTGCTCTGTTAACTTGAATAATGTGAACTATTTTGCACTGTTTCTTTGTTATTCAGCAAGATATTTTATTCCACACAGATAGACTGTTGATGGTCCAGTTTGATTTTATCTGTATGACCTATGGGCACCCAGATTCACCAGCAACACCTTTGTCTTAATTGGAATTAAGCTCAACCAGCTGGGGGTCATCCAGTCAGAAATTTCTTGTAGACATTGGTCTACTCTGGGGTTCGCTTCATGCCTATTTGATGGAAAAGGCAGGTACAGTGGTTATTCATCTGCATTTCAATAAAACTCCAACTGTATAACCTAATGACCTCTCCAAGAGCAGCAGGTATATGACAAGCAAGATAAGGGACACAGTCAGCCTCTGGGGCATCCCGCAGCTAATGGCAGCAAAGTTCCGGTTGTGATCTTCTGAAACCTTCCGGACAGGAAGGACACAAACCATTTCAGTGCTGCCTTGGTGAGCCCACCATATTCACTTGGCCAACCCATGAAAATTCCATTGTGCTCCATATCAAAAGCTGACAAGAGATCAAGGAGAATAACAGTGGAGTATTCCTTTCTGTCTCTCACCAGGAAAAGCTCCTTAAACACCTTGACAAGCACGGGCTGCACATTATGCTGAGGCATGAAACCTGCTGGAATGTCTCATAGATGTTAAATGTCTCCAGGTGATTCCTATGCTGCACTGCCCCTGTCTTCTCAATAATAGCAAGGAATAGGACAAGCCCTTTCAGCCCCATTGTTGAGGAAATACAGAATTTGGGGAAGACCCACTGCCGAAGGAGACAAGCCTTTTGCTGCACACCATTTACAAAAAATCTGCCAGTGTCTCTGATATGTCTTATTCGTGAAAGTTCTTCTGGATTGCAACAAGCGATCTACCACCCTGGTGGGATAGCCCTCCATTAACAGTCTTATCCTTTCAGCATCCAAGCCATCAGAGAGAGCTCCTGTGGACTGTGGTATAATAAAGAACCTTGCTGTAGCAGGTCCAGATGCAAAGGTAGGCACCAAGGTGTGTCTATCAGCATCGCTTGAAGAAGTAGAGAGCACCACAATCTCCTCGGCCAGTCTGGCACCACCAGCAGAACTGTGGACTTCGTGTCCTGCATCTTGCATAGTACTTTGGTTAGCATCAGAATTGGTGGAAACATGTAGGCCTTCTGGAAGCTCTATGTTGCTGTCATTGTGTCAACCTCTTCGGCACGACAGTCTGGGAAGCATGAGTGAAAATGGGGCAACTGGGTGTTGTGCCCCGAGGCCAAGAGATCCACCTGAAATGGCCCCCACCTCTGGTAGATTGCCCAAAATGCCTGAGGGGTGCAGCTGCCAGTCCACCTGTTCCAGAGTTACCTGGCTGAGCCAATTTGCTTGCAGATTGTGCTTCCCTGCCAGGTATGTTGCCAAAATTCTCTGCAAATGATTTTTCATTTAGCGCAGGGTCTGAAGCGCCTCCCAGAGCATGGATCTGCTTCAGGTATCGCCCTGCTTGTTGATGTATGCCATGGTGACCTGATTGTCCATCCTGACCAGAATCGATTGACCCTGTATCTGAGGGGCAAAGAACAACAGAGCTCTGTACACTGCATTCATCTCTAGGATATTGACAGAAAGATGCAACTCCACCTGGGACCACCTGTCCTGCATCGCATGGCACTCCAGCATGGCACCCCAGCCAAGGAGACTGGCATCCATCGTGATAATCATCAGTGAGGTTGGCGCCAGCAGAATCCCCAACATTAGATTCTGCAGGTCCATTCACCAGTTGAGACCCCGAAGAATGTCTGTGTTGGGAGCAAGTTTAAACTTGAAATTCTAGGTGGACTGGTCCTATGTGTCCAGGACATACCTTTGCAAGGGGCACATATGTAATTGTGCCCATGGCACCATGGCTATCATGACTGCCATGAGGCCTAGCAATTGAATGTATGTGTAGATGGACCTGTATGGACAGTCCTGTATGGAGCCCAGAAGTCTGGTTATGGTGTTTACCTTGTTCTCTGATGGGTAGACCTGGCCCTCAGCATTGTCTTTGTGAGTACCCAGGTGTGTCAGTACCTAAGTGGGCTGCAGCTGGCTCTTTTCCCAGTTTATGACCCATCCATGCCATTGCAGGCCCTGGAGCACTGTCTCTGAATTCTTTCTGGCCTGGTCCAGATGTCTGGCCTGAATAAGCCAGTTGTCCAGGTGCGGGATGACGTGTATGCCCTTTTTTTGGAGGTCTGCCGCTAACACTGCTAGCGTCTTGGTGAATACTCTCAGCATCGATGCTAGACTGAATGGGAGGCATGTGCATTGGAAATTATGCCTGTAAATCTGAAATCAGAAAAAACGGTGGTGTCAGGAGTGGATTTGGATGTGCAGGTAGGCATGCTTGAGGTCTATTGAGGCAAGAAAATCGCCTGACCGAATTGCCGCCAGGGTTGATCGGATAGTCTCCATTTTGAACCTCTTGTCAGCTATGAATTTGTTGAGGAATTTGAGGTTGAGAATGGGGCAACAACCTCCCATCTGTTTGGGGACCATAAAGAATGTAGAGTACAGCCCGGTGTCCTTCCTGTGGGCCTGGACGGAGGCTATCGCCCCATTCCTGGTGAGGTCGGCCATGGCCAACTGAACTGCCTTCACCCTTGTAGGGTTCTTGGGTGGTGGGGAAATCATCGGTCTGTGTGGAATTGTCTTTTGAGAAAACTCTATGGCATAGCCATGGAACATGAGTTCTTAGACCCAATGATCCATTGTAGTGTGGGCCCACTGATTGGCTAACAACCTTAATCGACCCCCCCACTGGGGGACGGTCTGCCAGGACCCCTCTGCCATTATTGGTTGTTGGTGGTGGGGCCACTGCCAAACTTCTTGTCCTTAGTCCCCCACCTCTTACCGAGGCTACCCTTGAATTTGGATTGGTTGTTTCTGGACTGGAATCGGGATCTCGCTGCCCTGCCCTTCTGGGACTGAGCTGCTGTTGTCCTTGTGTGGTTCCAAGCTCCACAGAATCTGGTGTGAAAGGGCCAGCCAGAGGAGAGGAAGAGGTCTTTCTTTTTCTCCCATCTGCTTAGTCCCTTCTCTGTCCTTTAGAAATGGAGTGAGGGCATCTCCGAACAGATAGTCCATTTACAGGGGAGCTTCATCAGGGTTACCTTCGACTTGACATCTGCCTGCCATAACTTGAGTCATAATGCCCACCTGGCCCAGTTGGTGAGGACAGCCACTCTGGCACTAAACTTGATGGAGTCCGAGGAAGCATCTGTGATACAGCATGCTGCCTGCACCACACAGTTTGACTGCTCTGCCAATGGGGAGTCTTCCAGGAGACCATCAGCGATGGTCTCCACCCAGTGCAGGAGTCCCCTGCTAGCATACCACATTGCTAGGTCTGCAGGCAATGCCACCCCGTCACTTCATGGACCCATCTGAGGGATTTCTCCACCTTCCTGTCCATCGGGTCCTTTAGCGCTGTCGCACTCTCCACCAGGATGACCATACATCTGGCCAGCACAGCCATTGGAGTGTCTACCTTTGTGGTTGAGTGCCAAGCTGACTGATAGGAATCAGTGATGGGGTAAAATTTTTGCATATTATTTTTCTCCGGGATCCTGGTGGGCTCCAACACCTGCAGCTCCTTGGTCAAGGTGGCATCAAGAGCTGGGCAGATGGGGAAGCAATGCTGCACCAACTTCGACTGGGACGAAAGGAGAGGGTCTAAGAAGGTGTAGGGCTGTTCTTGCTCCTCTGTGATCTGCAGAACTTCTGGATAAGGTGAACTAGCTCTGCCATGTCCTCCTGTGGGCATAACCTGCCTGATGCCTGGCTTGGATCCTGTTCAACTTCATTTTCCTCCAATGAGCCTGGATGGTCTCCTGCCTGCCTGCACTTCTTCCTCTGCGGTTGGGGGTTCAGTGCTGCACCTGTGCATTTTTTTGCCAATGCCCGGGTCTCACTTGTGGACTATTGGGCTTGCATAGTCTCCAGCCACTGGAACAGCAGGCCCACCTGTGCAGCGTTCAGCATGAGCGGGGCCATGGGAGCTGCCAGTTCTTCATGGGTTGCCACCGCTTCCATGTTGGGACTCTGTGGTATGTCAGACTCAGACATAGTGCACACTATACATAATGCTTCCCCCCATGTGATTCCAGCAGCTTCACCCCATATTCTATGCAGGCAGGCATGGCAATAAATGTTGGTGATGAATCCAATCTGTGAGGTGCAGACAAGAAAAACTTGGTCAGGAACATGGCCAGCTGGCATTTACAGCTTACAAGAGCAGCCACTGGTATTAACAGCCCAGACAAAAGATTGTGACAGGGTAATGGGTCTGTGCCTTTAAGAGGAGTCAGTAACTGTGCACAAATGGCCACTCGCATGGTGGGGGCATTCCAGTGGCTCTTGTGCTTCTGGCTGTCCCCTTAATATGGTGATCCCTGCTGCCCTCCACCAACATGGATCCCTATCCTGTAAGAATCCATGAGAAAAACCGTGGGATTTGCAGCTGTCTAACGAAGTACACCCCCTATGAGCGCGGAATCACCCCAAGACCTGGACCCACTGCCATTAAGCAACCAGCTAATCAGCATGCTGTTTCTGTACTTTACTCCAGGGCACCATCTCCTTAGCCTCCCATACAGGAGGCTATAGGGTTGCGCTGATCTTGTAGTCTCGCAAGAGCCGCCATGTTGCTCTCCAAGACTTGGGACACATGGAAAGACATGGTGCCTCAGGAATGTGTAGGATGCAGTACCAGGTAGAGCTATCTCCAAGTGACATGGGGCACTTCATAATTGCACCAAAAACAGTACTGCCATGTGCCCCTCCTTCTCTGGGACTGCCAAATGCATGGGAGACCGAGGGAGTCATCAGGAGAGGACCATCGTCCTGGAGTCCCTGGAGCTACTTGCAGGTACCCTCCTGGCCAGCGATGCCTTCTAACCGGAAAATCGGGGTGAAGGGGTGCAGTTAAAGTCCGGGAGGCATCCAGCACCACCTTTTAATGTTGGGGATGCTGCTAGAGGGTCCTGAACCTGGGCAGGAGGGTGAGGCAAACACTATATGAGGGTCTGCCTTCCCTGGGTCCTGCCCCTCAATGTGCAGCACAGCCTGTCAACCACTTAGACTCCAGGTTGATGGCTGCTAAGTCAGTGGGCTGGCAGTTAAAGGATATAGTTAAGATCTGTTTCCTGCCTAGGACATTCTGTGGTTCAGACGGGATTGAACCTGCAATCCTTGCCACACAGAGCTGTCTCCAGCAGTAACTCTGGTACATAGAATTCAGTGCTATGCCTATCCATAATGTATTGTGGCAAGAACAAGGAAAGACGTCTGCAGCACAAACATGTGCTTGCTAATGGCGTGCCTAAACTAAATTAGTGAGGGGTAGTGCAATAAATTAGTAAGGCAATACCTGTAGTTCTTAGGAGGGAGATTGATCGTGACCAGCTTCTAGAGATGCATGAGTTGGAATGGAGTTTTAGACTGGAGGCAGGGGGATTCCATGGTACCTAACTCCATCTTAACTGCACTGTTTCCCTCCCACGCACTCCCTTCTCCACTCTTTTTATCTCCTCTTCTCTCCCTCCCTCATAATATCGTTATTTCCTTCCCCCTCCTCAAGGGCACCTTATACCCCTTCCCATTACCCCAATCCCTCTACTCCCCCCATCTGTAGTTAACAATGCTAGTCACCTCCTACCAGCCTTTCTTGGTGCCCTCATCTAGAGTCACATCCTCTCTCCCCCTTTCCCTTCTCTCCCCCCTCCTCTCCTGCCTCTCGCTTGCCCTAGCACTTACTGACAATGTCACTATTGTGATTGCCTGTTTTATTCTTGTCTCCCTTTACTGCTGCCCTATACTCTGTAATCATGTTTTTTGAATTCTCTCATTTTACTGCCTCTCTATTGTTAGTAACTTGAATGTATTTCAACTCATTTCTGGTTGTTTTACCATGTTTGTGTCACCACTGCAGTTTGTCTTACAATGTCTGACATAGAACCTTTGTAAAAGAACCCCTGGTTCAAAGGTATTTGTAATCCTAGAACTCAATAAATAAATAAAATAAATAAACTCCCATGGCAACAGATTGTGATGTAACAACAGAGGATTATGATTTGAAGTAGGCAGTAAGCTATAGAGGCAGATGAATTCAAAATGAACGGTAAGGGACAATCATATATTTGTACATATTTATTTAGCACTAAATTATGGGAAGGAGAAATATATAAAATATAAATGGAACTGAAGTGTCAGTAGCTCTTTAATTTGTTTGAATATTAATATATAATATATCTTATTGCTCTGCCCTGCTCCTTATGAATTGAGGGGTGCCAGGATTATTTTTCTAATTTCTGTGCTCTTCCCTCTTATGATCTGAAGTGTGCTGTGGTTACTATCTAAGGCCTAAGGGGTATCAGGATTATTTATCTACTTGCTGTTCCCTGCCCTATCATGACCCAAGGGGTGTCAAGGTTATTTATCTTGTTACTGTACCCTTCCCTTTTATGACCAAGGGGTGTTGGTGTTACTTACCTAATTGTAGTACCCTAGCCTCTTATGACCTAAGGGATGCTGGGGCAATATATTACCCTGTGGTGCTGTGAGGTATGCTGTATTAGCCTATTTTGTCACTGTGCCTGACACTCTGTGATGTCTTTCATTCTGTGCTTGCCTCTGGTCCCTTCCCCTACCACCTGTTTACCCTCATCTGCTCTCCCTCTTTCCCTTACTGCTGCACCAGAAATGCATTCAAGATCACTGTATTACTGTTGCGACATGCAGATGATTCAGGAACAAACCTCTTCTACTCCCCCCACACACACATATACACACACACAAGGGCCTCAGCATGTTCCACCTCATTCAGAAAGTCTAGTACACAAAACTAATCATGTCCACATAAGGGTGATTCATGTCAGGACAGATGTGCTAGGGGTCATTGAGACCTGGCTCAAGTCCTGAACCAGTGATGCTGACATTGCTGTGCCAGGATATGCCACCAATTATCAAGACCAGGGCAAGAGGGGTGGTGGAGTAGTCATGTTTCTGGCTCTGGATCTCTGCTCTTGAAGCTGTTAAAGGGTTACTAATCCCCTCATCACATGAGCTCATCACTATCCACCAAATTTCCCCCTGCTTCCTCTCCATTTTTGTAAGTGGAGTATATTGCTTTCCAAACCTCAAACCTGATGCCCTTATTAACATCCTCTTTTCCCTTTCCTCCCTTGCTTCATCCAGTAAACACCTGACACTGGGTGATTTCAGCACAAAAGAAGATTTGATTGTGCTTACGCAACTGGATAAGATGATACTTGTGTGACTTGATTTACATTGTGGCTTTCCGCCTCTCTATCCATGGGATATATCACCTTATTATGGGTACGATGCAAGGAACCCCAGAGGAGGGTTCCCCCCAAAGGTACCACAGGAATAATTCAGTTGGGTAAAGGTAGCTTAAGAAGAAGCCCACGTTAAGAGAGACAAGCTGCTGGAGGAGGAGGAGGGGTGGATGGTGGGGCAAAGAGAAACAAATCCTGGGAAGGCTCAGGGTGAGTTACCTTACAAAGCCTGATGGGGGGGTGACGTATTTACTCTGCCCAATCAAACCTCAGGCTTACAGCCTGCCCATTCAATTGTCCTTATGCAACTGGATAAGATGATGCTTATATGACTTGATTTATGTCGTGGCTTTCCACCTCTCTATCCATGGGATATGAAACCCTATTATGAGTATGACATAAGGAACCCTAGAGGAGGTTTTCTTCTTATAGGTACCGCAGGAATGATTCTGTCGGCTAAATGTATCTTAGGAAGAAGCCCAAAAGAATATCTAATCAGGTGTCAAGCTTCGAAGAAGCAAAGTTGATGAATGAATGAATTCTGAGAAGATGATTAAGGGCAGACTTACTAAGGAGAGAGGCCACCAACTGCCTCCATCCAACATCAGAACCTAACTAATGACCCTATGAAAGCACTAACCCTAGCTAATATTATGACCATTGGCAAGGAGGAGGGGAAAAAAACCCTATGAGGAAGAAACCTTTTGGGATCCAAGGCCTGGGTCATCTTCCCTCCAGGCTGAAGATGTGTGATTTAAGGATGTATGTCGCTAAAGAGAAGGAAGTGAATAGGGAAGATGATGGGATAGGGAGAAAAACCCAAAAAGAAAGCACGGACAATGATGGAGAGAAGCCAAGAAGGCATTAAAGATTGAGGAGGAGACAGGAAATGAACCTGAAACTGAACTTGAACGATGGTGGAGAGCAGCACAAATTAAAGAAGGAACATTGAGGCAGCAAGGACCCGAGAGGGGAATGCTCGAGTAGTCAATAGGAAGGAACAGATCCATGTAGAAGTCAGAGGAGCAAGGGTATCCAGATGTGTTCATGAGAAGACTGAGGATGATGAAGACTGATGATGATTGCCGCATGTGTGCAGCAGTTCAATGAAGTAGCGTTAGACTCAATGAGAGGCATACTCGATAGAGTGATGTGATTAATTTAAGTCGACCTCAATGCCAAGAAGGCAGGCCTGGAACCAGAGGGTATGCTTGGGTCAAGCAATCAAGAGGAATGAGGATCACTGCAGGAGTGCAGCAGGTCAATGAGCTCAATTGATTGATGTGAGTAATTGGAGCGATGTGAGGAAGCATGCTGAGGACAATAAAGCATGCTTGGAACCAGATGGTAGGTACCCAGATGGGCATGAGAAGACAGATGGTGATATTAACCTCAGGATAGCAGTGGTTCAATGAGGAAGAGTGTATGGCACATTGATGGAGCAAAGCCATGATTAGATGGAATCCTTGATGGCTGGTACGAGATAAGGCATGCCTGGAGATAAGGCATGGTGAATGATGACCGCAGTCATGAACCTGATACATGCAGCAGGAAGGCTGGGGGTCGATGAGGTGGCATATGAGTCATGATATGGATGCCCAAAAGAAATATTGATTGCAGGCTAGATGAAGGCAGCCAAGGCATACTGATTGGCCTCAGTTGGAGTTAATCCACAATGGCTGGTACAGGAGAAGAACTGCAGGCCAGACTGAGGCAGCTAGAGACAGCCAATGAAATGGATGGCAGAGCAAGCAGGCAACGGCAGCAGATACAGAGCAAGGAAGGGAGGATGGAATGGGAGGGTAATGGAATGAGAGCAAATCCCACAAAAGCACAGCAAATACAGAAAGCAGAACACTGCCTGTAAGATATAGAGACATGTATCATCATAAAATAATTGATACAAAAAGTGGAAGCACGGATCAGAAAAGGAGAGGACGAAGGGGGGGTGAGAGGAGCTCAATCCCCAAATGGAAGAGGCTCGGGGTGGGAAACAAAAGAGAATGACTAATCTCCATGCATGGTAGGCCATAAGAACTCCGAGCTGCAGGTCAACAAGAACAAAAGAAAGCTATAAAGAAACACAATATCATGTGTACACTTAACAGGTATAAAATACACTTGGCTATTCTGAATGGATGATCTGGTGGCCATCTGGAGTTACATGAATCATAAATGTAAAACAACTCTTATATAAAGACATTTGAATAGATTAAGAGATGGTCAGGGGTAGGGTTGTCAGAACCCTCTGAAGTTCTGGGTTCTAGTTCTAGCCTAGAACTTTTTAAAAAGTTCTAGGTTTCTAATCTTTTTTAGATCCTTTTAGAACTCAAACCCTATTTTTTTAATTGTGCTGCCAATAATGAAGATAATACCGAAATACACGTGAAATTGAGCACACATGCACTGGCCCAGTGATGCTGAGGGTTGAGGCACTGGACACCACACCTCATGCTACACCAGTGACCCAGGTTTGGGAACGGACTTGGTTCGTTGGGGAGCATGCTTGGGGGGAAGGTTGGAAGCAGGATCGAGGTGCCTGACAGCAGTTCTCCTCTCCCGGGAAGGGGGGGCAGTCCCACCACCTCTGGTTGGAGGTCCGTTGGTGATGCAGGTGGGTAAGGGTGACCGGTAGGGTGGGGTGCCAGCAGTGCATGGTGCATGCATGCCTCCATGTGCGCACGCTCACGCCAAGGACATGATGGTGGGCATAAAAGGGGAAAAATGGCTAAACAAATCATGGAAAAAAACTGAGCACATGCTGCCAATAATAAGGATAACGTTATTTTATTTATTTATGTCTTTGTTAACCGTATAAGTGTGCTGATCCAATGGACCGTTTTCAGACACGACCCGGGCCACAAGGTGGCACCAACATAGTTCAACAGCCATAAATTTATATAGACAGTAGTAGCTATTACACAGTGATGAACAATAGACAAAGGACAAAACACTAGTCAAACATTTCCATACAAAACCTCAGTATGAGGTTAGGGGTGCAACGTAAACTGAGCTGAGGCAGCGGTAACAACTCAGGTTACACAGGATAAATGGTACAAAAATAACAAGCAGTGACTTTTATAATTAGAAGCAAAACATCCATTTCTCCTGAACTGGCTGACAGACTAACAGACGGACTTGATAAGAAGACCTTGTAGGTCAGGAGAGAAAGAAACCAGAGACATACACCTGAAAATGAGGACAAAAATAAATCTGTTCAATATTAGGGGAGCGAGAAATGATCATGTGTGACTTTAATATATTGGGTACAGTACAGCAGTCAAACTGTAAACAGCAGGATGATGGCCAGTATGCCATGTAGGAGTCACACACGCACATGGTACAGTGCAGCTGTCAAAGGGCACACGGATGGATGATGGCCAGTACACCACATAGGAGATGGAGTCGCACAAGACACAACACACAGATTTTGTTTTTTGATAATGAGTAAGTAAGTAATCTATCAGCTACATCAGCACCATCTTCAGAATATGATCAGTCATAAAATGTTTTTTTTTTTAACATAAGGCTGCACACTCCATTGCTATTAATTTGCTACCTTTCACAAGAAACAAATTCACTAATAAAAAACACACTATGACATGGCTGAACTGTGTCTTAATATTATGGTTTTGAAAGTTTTCCCCCGGGCATCATTAACACTTAATGCAGAGAAAATTAAGACCCAGTTAAACAAGTTATTCAAATTTACATGACTAATTCCAGCTTCAAAACTTGACAGATGGGTCACTGATTTAAATAACTATGCACTGAACTGCCTTTTAGATGTTAACATCAGTGAACACTGAATTGGGGGAGGATTTGTATTTCAACTGAGTGGTTCTGCAAATTATTAACCACTCTATTAGCTTCAATACAGAAAATACAGAAAAGCAAAATACAAAAGTCTCTCCATAAGGGTCTGGAGTAGTTGCTTCCAGACCCTGTCACTTATGGGGCACAGGTTGGAATTTTGCCCTGGTCAGTAGTGACTTAACAGCCGCTCCAATAGCTGTTTGGAGTGCAAAGCAAAACGAGTCATGAAGTTTCAGTCCAGTTCACAGAGGGCAGGTGTTCATGCCACCAAAACACACATGGCACAACAGTTGCACCAGCGTCTCACAAAATCATAGATTGAATAACGGGGGAGTCTGAACTTCCTTCTTTCACTAGCTGGGAGCCACTCCATCATAAGGCTGAGGTACACTGGTGAACAGCATTGCAGCCATCCATACCTTGTACAACATCTGTGAATCAAATGGAAATGTATTTACAGTAGCCATTGCCGCTCCTCCTGCCTAGTCCTCCACCTTCTTAGTTGCTCCTTGCAAATACTTAATAACCAAAGCATAATTGCCTTTCTCCAGGAACAACTTGAACAACAGTACACAAAATATTCCAGACACTTGACACTAGGGTCAATATAAACATCACTACACCAACCCATCACCATGTCTATCATATTCCTTCTATGCACCTTTCCTACAGTGCCATCCTGAACCTCCAATGCACCTTCTCCTGCCCTCCCCGTTCCCACACACCTATAATTTAGTGCACTTCGCCTGAAGCCTTTTACTGCACTGCTGGGCTTAGTTCTGCTTCATCCAAAGCATATAATCGATTAATTGTACGCCTGTTGCCTCTGTACTGCTGCATCCACATCCACATCCACATCGTGTCTTTTACCCTGCTGCACAATGCTCATTGCTGTTCCCCCTCCTTCCTAGCCTCAAACACCAAAAGTTCCAAACTTAAGCCCACCAGATAGAATTGATTGCTGCTGCTGACCTGAGGCCCGGTGCGATGCGACTACTGCTCCCTCTCCTGTCACTCCAACGAGTCGTGGTGACTGTTGCCGGGTCAACTCCGCAAGTGGGTGACAGGTCATCTGCTCCTCTTCTCTCCTCCAACAACATGTGAGGGTGTGAGCACTGGCTGGGTCTGGTCCAGCCTACTACTCCCTCCTCTGCCCGCTGGACTACAGCAACGCCGGCAATGACCGCAAGTATGCGCGCATCCACAGGCCACCACGAGGTGATTGGCAAATGGCGCCAAATGCAGCAACTGCCATCAGCTGTCAGTCATTGTGGTGGACAGGCAGGCACACTCAGTACAGGAAAGCAGCACGTAGAAAGGCAGGGGAAGGAGGTCATAAGCGCACCTCCACCACCATTACTTGTAACTGGTTGCCAAGCAGCAGATGTCATCAAAGCAGGCAGATCCCACCCCCCATCACTCACTGGAGATCTGCTGCTGCTGTTAGCTAGATCTGTCGGCTTACATTGGCAACACAGTGTTCCCCTGGCTGCCCACTCCCTTATCAAGATGGGGAAAAAGAAAAGATCCAAACCCTTTTGCGAACCCTCTGGTGTTTGAGTTCTAATTTAGAACTCGAACACCAGAGTTCAAACACAGTTCAAATCTTTTTAGAACTAGTTCTGACAACCCTAGTCAGGGGAACTGAAATCCATGTGACATACTATGAGTAAGAACACACAAACTGCAAATGGCCATTACAGGAAGCGCCCATACTTTCTGGGGACAGAAATATGTCAGCACCGCTGACTGACCAGGGAGACTTAACCAACCTGTGCTGGCAAAGTTCCACATCAGGAGAACATACATGAAGGCTTGGTGAATACATTGTTCAAGGGAGGCTCACATTAACTCACCTTCAGGGTAGCCACAAGTTTAGTAACATGTATGATGAATAAACATCCATGCATGGTGGGCTCCTAAACAGTATAGTCTACAAAAACAAAAAGCAAGCAATGATTTTAAGTTGTTGAAAACAGCAGCTTGAAAGCCACTTTGCAAACACCCCCCAATTTACCTCATAGGTCTAAAGATGTACGTTAGCAGGGATCGGAGATGGGGACATCGGCAGGCGAACACCAGACAGGTGGGAGAGGCCACTGGCTGAGGGGAGTGAAATGGAGGGGGTGCCTGGGGCATGACAGCAAATCTGGAACACCAGCCAGGAATGGAGCAACAGCTCCATCAAGATCAGGGCATCAGAGAAGTGCAGGATAAGTGGCAGAAAACACCACCAAAGAAGCGAGGGCCAAAGTGGAGATGAATGAGCCGTCCATGCAAGTGGGAGCAGCCAGAGACCAAGCGATCAGAGAATGGAGCATGAGATGGTGCAGATGACCTGCCAGCCATTGTGGCCTCCAGCTGCAAAGAGAAAATAATCCTGGGAAGGCCCAGGGTGAGTTACCTTATAAAGCCTGATGGGGAGTGACATAGTAGCTCAGCCCAATCGAACCTCAGGCTTACATCCTTCCCATTGCTTTCCCTCAAAAAAACTAATCTAAGATATCCAACCCCTTCACCAACCAACATTTCACTGACCTATGCAACCAGTTGAATGTTATGCTTGTGCAACTGTGTTAGTTTGGTTTTATTTATTTATTATTATTTATTTAAATCTAGGATTACAACAATGCCTTTGAGCCGAGGCTCTTTTACAAAGGTTTCACGTCAGTGAGTACAGTATACAGATTTTGTAACCAGTAACAATCAATAACATTTAACTAACAAGACATGCAGTTTCAGAGCACAAAGGAGAGTGGGGAATAGGGACAGAGGTAGGACTGTGGTATAGGTGAGGGGGAGAGGAGATTGCAAAGTGAAGGGGTAGGAAGGAGGAAAAGAGGTAGGAGGTGCTGGAAGAGAGGGAGGAGTAAGGGGAGGTGGGGGAAGGAGGGGGAAAGAAGAGAGAGGAAGGGGTGGTGAAGCATGGGGTGGGTGGCAGAGCAGCCCAGGGAGCCTTGCCATGGACAGACAGGTTTAAGTGCTAGAAAAGGGACAGAGTTGGTAGTAAGTGCTAGCTGAGGAGGCATGGGCAGCAAGGTGTAGGTACTACTTGGATGAGCAGTCACAGGAGCTGGAGGCAAACAATGCTTGGTGAAGCCTAGACTTAAATACACCAAGTGTGGGAGCGATGGTGATGTCACTACCAAGCGAGATAAGCCAGATGGGTGCCCGAAAGGTAAACGACCTTTGTCCTTGGGCTGTGCAGCATGGGGGATTTGCAGAGAGTGAGGTTTGGACCTCCTTGTATTGACATTGCTGTGTCTGGGTGTAAGGAGAGCACAGACTTCAGGAGGAGCAAAACCCATCATTATTTTCTAGGCTGTGATGCAGGTTTGGTATTTTATATGATTGTCAAGTTGCAGCCACCCAGTTTGAAAGTAAAGGTCATATGTGTGAGACATGGGAATCCTGTGATGAGTTGGCAGGCTTTATTTAGGAAGATAGTTACACTTTTGAGAGAGAGATGGCAGTGACAGAGCCATAGATGATAAGTCCATAATCGATGATGCTTACAATAGAGCTTTGGATGGCAACTGATAGTGCTTCAGGGGTTAGGTGTTTCCTGTGCCGGAATAGTAGGCCCAGCTGGGTACATAGATACATAGATACATACATAGACAGTGTCGGCAGATAAGGGCCTATGGCCCACCTAGTCTGCCCATTTGAGCTTGTAAGTTCAGTTTGTTTTCCTAGAAGTCTATTTCCCCTTACCCCTGACCTCTAGAATTCCTTTATGTCTATCCCATGCATTCTTAAATCCCGTGATTGTTTCAGCCCCCACCACTTCCTCTGGCAGGGTGTTCCACTTGTCCACCACCCGTTCAGTGAAGAAATTCTTTCTCATGTTTCCTCTGAATCGTCCTCCCTCCAACTTCATCCCATGCCCTCTAGTCCTGAAACATCTTTTTCGCTTAAAAATAGTGTTTTCCTGCACCCTGTTCCTCCCTGTGAGATACTTGTATGTCTCTATCATATCCCCTCTCTCCCTCCTCTCCTCCAGGGAGTACATGTTCAGTTCCTTCAACCTGTCTTCATAGGATTTGTGATGCAACCCATGCACCATCTTTGTTGCCCTCCTCTGAACCTTCTCTACCCTGTCTATGTCCTTACGTAGGTATGGTCTCCAGAACTGTACACTGTACTCCAGGTGGGGCCTCACTAGTGTCTTGTATAGCGGAATTATGACCTCCCTTTTCCTGCTGGTGATGCCCTGCTATACATCCCAGAATCCTATTTGCTTTACCTGATGCCTTGTCACACTGTTTCCTACCTTGAGGTCATCAGAGATGACAACCCCAAGATCCCTTTCCTCTTGGTGCATGCTATATCCTCACCCTAACTGATATATTGTGCCAGGGTTTTTGTGCCCCATATGCATTATCTTGCACTTCTTTGCATTGAATTTCAACTGCCAAACCCTTGACCATTCTTCAAGTTTCTGCAGGTCCCTTCTCATTCTGTCTACACCCTCTGGTGTGTCTACTCTGTTACAGAGCTTTGTGTCATCAGCGGGTATTGGCAGACTTTGCAACAATATTGATGTGGGCAGTATAGGAGAGATGGGAGTCAAGGGTGATGCCAAGGTGCTTGAAAGATTGTGTTTGTTCAAGAGTGACACCTTGCTTGGTTTCAATGGAGAGGTGGTATTGCTTGTTTTTGTTGTGGGGGCTGCTGAAAATCATGGACTTGTTTTTTTTCTGATTGAGGATCAGTTTATGACTTAAGAACTAGGTCTCAACAGATGAGAGACCCTGCTGGAGTTTTTTTTGTAATAGTTTAGGGTCATGGTGCGAGGCAAGGATTACTGCATCATCTGTGTAGAGTATGATTTGTTCAGGGCAGTAGTCCGGTAGTGAGATTAGGAACAGACTAAAGAGGAGGGGTCCCAGGATGGAACCCTGGGGGACACCCAAGCGACAGGTCTGGGATTGGAAAGAGTATCAGTAATTCTTACTCTTTGGGTCTGATTGTCTAGTTAGCTCTTGAGCCAGCCAATGGAGTCAGGTGAGAGCCCGGCATTTTGAAGCTGGACTAGAAGGAGGCGATGGTTGATGGTGTCAAAGGCTTTTGTTAAGTTGATGAAAATGGAGTCAGTTTGCTGACCAATGCCCAATGAGTTATGGATGGTGCCAGTAAATTCGAGTAGTGCTGTGGAGGTGCTGTGACCCTTTCTGAACCCGTGTTGTTGCTTGCACAGGATGTTGTGCTTATCCAGAAATTCTGTAAGCTGGTCAGAGACAATATGTTCTACCACCCTGGAGAGGGGAAGTAGTATGGAGATTGGTCTGAAATTCTCATGGGCAGTTTTGTCACCACTTTTGTGGATCGGGGTGACAGTGGCAGATTTCCACTTGTTCGGGAACTGGCTAAGGCTGAGGGAGAGGTTGAAGATCCTGGTCAGAGGCCTGATTACCTCTTCTAGGGTGACAGACAGGAGTTTGAGGTCAAGGGAGACACTGCTAAATCTGGATTTGCTAATGGCTTTGTTGACATATTTGCGAACCTGACAAATCTTGACTGCTTTAAAGTAGAAATGTGGTTGATTATTTGAGGTAGTGTTAGTGGAGGACATCGGAGCGTCATCTTCCTTGAAAAAAATCAGGTGGTAGAACTGAGTTGAGGTCGGAAAAAGCTGTGTTGAAGATGTCTGCAATGATTTTAGGGTCAATCACTGTAATTCCATTTATGTTGAGCACTGATGGGGAGGTTTGGACTGTTTCCCAGTGACTTATTTTATGTTTTTCCAGAAATCTCTTCCGTTACCCCAGGAGTTTGTGAGAGCATTCTTAAAGTAGGCTGATTTCTTTTGCCGAATAGATTTGGTGCAGTCATTACATGCACATTTAGCATAGAAACAGAATTTGATGGCAGATAAGGACCGCTTGGCCCACCCAGTCTGCCCATTTCCCTACCTAATGGATAAGCTGCAGATCCTAGTTAACCAGCAGCCTACTTCTTCCTACCAGCTCACAGAGGTGATCTCTTGTTTTTAGTTGCTTATGGAGGTATCCTGTGAGCCAGGGGTTATAGAGTGCTTTTACTTTGCATTTTTTATAGGGGCAAACATGTTACAGGCCTCTGTGAAGATTTTTATGAAGTGGTCCGGAGCAGTATTCACATTAGTTGCTTTGAAGATTGGTGACCAGTCTTGAAGGAGGAGGTGGGATTTGAGACAAGATAGATGGCCACAGGGTAGAACCCTGCTGGTGATAGTTTTTGGGGGTGGTTTAATGAATTTATTTGACCAAATGCAGCTGATAGGGTAGTGGTTGCTAAGAGATTCAGGAAGAATGGAAGTGTTTGAGATCCGTGAGGGGTGACTAGCAAGGACCCAGTCAAGAATGGTGCTGGTTCCAGTCCTGTAATTTTTCCTGGTTGGTGAGTCTACCATCTGGGTGAGGTTTGCCACTGTGATGGAGTCCCTATGTGCATCTGCTTCTGCTGTGAGCCAGTTTACATTGAAGTTGCCAAGGAGGATAGATTCAGTATCCAGTGGAAGTGACCTGACGAAGTCAAGCACTGTGGTTAGACCAGTTCCTTGTTCTTTAGGAGGAATGTAGATAGTAGCAACTGTGAGGGCTTCATTTCTGGCACCTAGGAGGATTCTAATGGGAAGAATCTAAGCAATTGTAGGCTAGAGAGATGTATTGATGTGGTGTCCCAAGATTGTATCTTTTAGGTATAAGGTGCAACCACCACCTCTTTTAGACATCCGATCAAGCCTAAAGACATTGTAGCCAGGAAGGCTGATTGCCTGGTCAGGGACTGAAGGCGTAAGCCAGGTTTCGACAACTGCCAGGATGTCAGGGCAATGTTGGCTGGTAAAGGCCTGCAGAGCATCGATTTTGGGAAGGAGGCTACAGATGTTGATTGACATGATTGAGAAGGCACCTGAAGACTTGTTCTGATTTAAGGCTTTAGCGAAGATTGGACCAGGGTTTGGATGCACATTGTCTGACAACAGTAGGAGTAGGAGCACAAGCCTCAGGGTGCTTAAAGGTATTTCCCTGAGGGATCACTTTTGACTGCTAGCTGTGCAGGAGAGTACCATGGGGTGACAGCGAGGGGTCAGAGTTAGAGTAGAAAGGGAGGACAAAGGGGTATACATAGTCCAACAGTAGGAGAGGACAGCTACTTGGAGGTAGGGGGAACCCTGGACAGTGAGCTGGGCCCAAGGTGCAGAGTACCTAGGTGGCAAAAAAGTTGTTTCAGTTTGGTAGCAGTTGGGGGGAGAGGGAAATCAGGCTCCAGAGGAGTGGAGTAGGGGAAGGAGATGAGCAAGGAAGAAAAGAAAGGGAAGAAGAAAGGAGAAAGAGCACATGATAAGATAGAAGCAAGGCATAAGGTGGAGAGTGGACATATAGACAGGCAGGTAGGTCTAGGAAAAATTAAGGATGGAGAGCAGGAGGAGTAGGTGGAGCAGTAGGAAGTAGATTCACAGCAAGGGTAAAGGCCAGGCAGCTCAATGTCACAGTGTGACAAGGGTTAAAAGTGGGAGAGGGCTGTTAAGGAAGAAGAGAGAGGAGGACCAAGCAAGGTACCCAATGGCATATGAGCAAGGAGGAGGTGCCTCAAAGGGGGCTTGGGGAAGGTCTATTTAATTAAGGTAGGAGGAGGGGGAGCAGGCATAAAATTTTGGCCGTTTGCACTTAAAATCAATGGGCGCAACAGCCCCGAGAGAAGAAAAGTTTCAGCAGGACAAAGAGCCAATCACAAAGCAGGAGGAGAGAGAGCATCCAATCAGGGTGCAGTACAGCTAGTGTAGGGCCAATGGTGCAGCTCTCGGCTATGCTGGCTAGTCTGGCATCCGTATCTGACTGTCTAGATCTCAGGAGCAGCCAGGAGGTGTACGGCTGTGCGGCTGGAGTCCCAAGCCACAGCCATGCTGGCAGAGGGTCGTGTGGCCCGGGTCAAGGGCAAAATCTAGAAAGAGGGAAGTAGATAAGGGGTTAGCTGTGGGAGGGGAGCTCAAAGCAACAAAAGATGATGTGGGATACCTAAATCGGGAGCAATGACCTGAAATACCGAGATGGCAGACAGAGAATTAGAGCAGGGTTGTGGAGGGCGATGGCCAGAGGCAAGTTAATCAGAAGAACAAAAGACTAGCCTTGGTGCCACAGGGGGAAGGTGAGAACAGGTGAAAGGTTAGAAAGTTGGGGAGAGGAAGGTAAAGTGAGTGGGAGAGGGGTGGTTCAAGCCCAGGGAAAGAAAGTCAGGGCATAGAAGGCACAGGAGTGCAGAAAACAGCTTTTTTACATTAACACAGTTTAAACAATTTCCTCGGAATTGACACAGAATGCAGGAGTGTAGAGGTAATTACTTTAGCAGAAACACAAGACAATGGTTTAAAAAACAACAGTCCCAGAAACAGAGCGGGCCAAAATTTTGGCCGTTTGCACTTAAAATCAATGGGTGCAACAGCCCCGAGAGAAAAAAAGTTTCAGCAGGACAAAGAGCTGATCACAAAGCAGAAGGAGAGAAAGCATCCAATCAGAGTGCAGTACAGCTAGCGTAGGGCCAATGGCACAGCTCTCGGCTACCCAGCTAGTCTGGCAACCTTACCCGACTGTCTGGATCTCGGGAGTGGCCAGGAGGTGTACGGCTGTGTGGCTGGAGTCCTGAGTTGTGGCCATGCCGACGGAGGGTCGGTGTGGCCTGGGTCAAGGGTGAAATTGTCTTTGAGAACTACGTGGCTGACATTGAGGTCGATGGTAAACAGATGGAGCTGAAGCTGTGGGACAGAGTAGATCAGGAGGATTATGACCACCTGTGGCCACTGACCTATCCAGACACAGACATTATTCTTCTGTGCTTCTCGGTGGATAGTCCGGACTCACTTGAAAACATCCCCAAGAAGTGGGTGCCCGAGGTGAAGTACTTCTGCCCCAGTGTGCCTATTATCTTGGTGGCCTTTCGCACTCTCTCTATTCCAGTGGAATTACTACCCTGTAGGGGTACGAAAGGCAAGGAACCCTCGGAGAGGATTCCACCCATAGAAGTGCCATGGGATGATTCCCGTGGCTATAAGTACCTTAGGAATCCTCTTAAGAAGAGAAGTGCTGCCGCTGAAGGAGGAGGGGAGTATGGTGGAGTAAAGAAAAAATGCTTCACAATGAAGCTTAGAGGAACTGCTTATATAGCTCAGGAAGTGAGAGTGGCTGGCTGCTTGACCACTGAACTCCAGGCAAAGCCTTTCCAATTCATTGACCTACGCAGCCAGTATAGTGTTATGCTTGTGTAACTTTGTTAGTTTGGTTTCAGCCATTCGCACTCTCTATTCCAGAGGAATTACCACCCTGTAAGGGTACGAAAGGCAACAAACCCTTGGAGAGGTTTCCACCCCTAGAGGTGCCACAAGATGATTCCCATGGCTAAAGGCACCTTAGGAATCCCCAAAAGAAATGTAGTACAATCATCCCCAAAGAAGGAGGCAACATGAAGCATATGAGCAAGCAAGCAGTAACTGTGATGTAGTAGCAGGAACTGTAATGTAGTAGTAGAGAAGCATAGACAGTTTGAAAACTTAATGAGATGCTCAGTTTGATAACGTAATGTAATGCCCAGGTTTGCTTAGCATAATACTAATGGTTTGCATTGAGATTAGGGGATCCCCTAAGGAGATAGGGAACAGCAGGACATCCTCCACCTCCATCCTACAGCGGAACCTACCTAAAGAAATTAGGGGGCACTACTATTCTAACTAAGGGTTATGACCTGAGGCAACGGAGGAGAGAAAAAAAAAACATATGAGGAGGAAATCTCTGGGGATCCAAGGCCTAGGTCTCCTTCCCTCCAGGCTTGGGATAGTTTATTTAGTGATGGCTCTGCAGCTGCAATTTGGAAAACCCAATTAAAGGGAGGAGGAAAATATTCCACTTTGGAGGAAAGCTCTCACTCAAACCCTCTAGCAGGAACGCCGTGGAATGTTACAAGAAAACTCTGCAGCAACACTTGTAACCAAGGTGCAGGAGAGCAACAACTGCCGAGGCACTTACCTGGCCTAGCCCCCCAAAATCAAACCAGGTGAACCAGAGGCAGTCGTAGGGAGAATGTGGTGAAGGTGCCTTGCTAGGGAAACCTCTAAAGTCAATGGCTAACCACTATAGTGGAACACTAGAGCCAAAGGAGGTAACTTTTTCCACCCTTCACCGCTAGTCTTAAATCCTACACCAGAAACTGCTGTCACATAGCAGGCAGCTAAAGCCAAGCCCAGGGTAAGGACATTCCCAGCTATTGGCCAGGTGAGAAGGATCCCACCCCAAGTTGGACACGCTCGAGATGCGGACTAAATGCAATGCTAGACTGTCGGCTGCAGGAATCCTGCACCAGAATAGAATGGCTGGCATGCCCCAGAAATTGATTGAGAGCTGAAAAGCTGGTGAGCTGAATGAGCACAGCATTCTGAGATCTTAATAAGCATTGAGGGCTGAGACCTTGCAAGGTCAAATGCAGAATGGAGTGCAGCAGAATCCTAGAAGCTGAAGCTGAGGGGATGGCAGTAGGCATGAAGCATTGGTTTGCGTAAGCAAGGAGCAATGACTGCATAAGCAAGTGTGTAGTAATAAGTGGACCTGCACGTAGGTCTACGTAACATAGGGCAAACAGCACTGAATAGTGGGGCAAACCAGCCAGGCATTTCAAAGCTTAATCAAGGGGAAAAACTCTGAGGATTTTCAATGGCGAAGACAGGATTTAGAACTTTAGCCACATTGGCCACGACCTCCCAAACACCTCCCAGTCCCCACCGTAGGACAAACAAGGAAGCAATGGAAGGGCAGAGAACCACATGCAGATATTAAAGCTACTTTAACAGCCTCAGCAGGAACTTTAGCTAACCTTAGAGTAGAACAAAGTACAATAGCAATGAGAGTAAATGAAGCAATAGCAGTAAGCAATTAGGCCTGTGCAGCAGTAGCGAAAACAGTTGAGTACACTGAGTTGTAACTGCAATAAACAAAATAAAAGGAGGCACAATGCTCTGAAAGCACTGTCACCAGGCAGTGCAATGAGACTGCTGCAATAAGGTAATTAGAACAAGCATGAGTGAGCTGTATAGTTAGGTTCAAAGTAAATCTGAGTCAGGTAAAAGTAATTGAGTATGCAACATGGAGCAGCTATAGTTGAGCTGAAACTCACAGATCAGGTTTGCAGTTGCAGTGCAAGTGATTTAAAAGGTGTGAATAACTGAAAGCAAGTAGTATGAGCACTGCAGTAGCAGTATGCTAGGAGCTTAAAAACAAAGCCCCCCAAAAGACAAAACCAAAGACACACAAACGCAGAAAACAGGGAACAAAAAAAAACAGAAAGAAACAAACACAGCCAAAGGCAAAATACAAACCAGATGCAGGAGAATAAACATAGAAGCCCAGCAGAGACAAGCAGGAGCAGCAAGCTGTGGGGGGGCACATGCCGCAGCCAACCAGGGAGGCCCAACCAGCTCAGAGGACAAACCAACAGAGCCTTTGGCTGCAAAGAAAAAATGCTTCACAATGAGGCTGAGAGGAATTGCTTATATAGCTCAGGAAGTGGGAGTGCTTGGCCACTGAACTCCAGGCAAAGTCTTTCCAAATATCTGACTCTACCAGGCACTATCTGCAACCTTCTATTAAACATTCCTTTACTGGACACTTGGAAAAATGCTAGAGTCCTTTCTCGCTCAAAGCGTAGTGACCCCCTTCTCCAGGCAATCACCACACTGTCTCTCTTACCTTTCCCAATTCAAGCTTCAGGAGAATAGTCTTTTCTCATCTAGGCTTTCTTTTTATCTCTAACTCCTTTCTTAACCCCTTCCTGACAAGCTTCAGGATAACCCACTCAGTTGCCTCCTCCCTCCTCATGCTTACCAAACACATTGTAAGGTGTATGGATCAGGAACTTCTGCTGTCTACAATCTGCCAATTTGACAAAAGCTTTTAACAATTTGTCCTACAACTTACTTGAAGTGGAGGGCAAAGTTGGATAACTTCCTTTATGGAAAAATTCACAAATGTGTCAAAATTTGTGAATTTAGTTCATAAGGCAAGGTTCAACTTTACCTGAAAGGTACAACTTTGTGAATGGCGATTTTGCAAACTTTTCCAGTGAAATGGAGCTCTAAGGTGAAGTTTGCTAAGATCCATTGGATGGGAGGTCACATGATGCTGCAGTGAGCTGTGTTGCCATGTATAGGCGAATTCAATGCAGTGTGCTACAGAGAGAGTTTGTGTTCAGTGTGCTCACAATCTTTGTGCATAAAAACCTTTGGAAAGCTTTTAAAATGCACACTTTTTTTTTCAAACAAATCACTCTATTAAGCGACTACTGTGCCTTGTTCATCTAGAACTTTATTGACTACTGTGCCTTGTTCATCTAGAGTTCCAATTATTTTTGTTAAGTTTTGTGATTTAGTTAAAGTTGTAGTTTTGTTTTGCTGTATTGTGAGGCATGCTGTCGGGGGAGGGAGGTTGTGTTTGTTTAGCTGTGTCAAGTAAAAGGCATGCAGCCTTTTTTTCTGAGCAGCACCAGTGCTGTTGTAGTTAGTGTTTTATGTGATTTTTTTCCTGTTTTCAGTGGTTTGTTATTTTATATCTGTACAACAATTGGGTGTTTTTACTGAATCATTGTTGCCACTGTAGTTTGAATATATTGATTTGTTTTTTGTGTATTGATCAAACTTAGCATTTTTTATGTACACAGTAATGCTGTTTTAATTACTGGAGTTGTTGCATCTTGTGTGTGTCCCCTAGTCCCTTAAATCCCTGTTCCATATTGTTTATGTAAAAAAAAACAACAACAAAAAAACATTGTGGTGCTGTTGTTGTTTACTGTCTGTGTACCTCAGAAAAGTCTTGTAAAGTGTTGTGTTGTCTTGCTTGTATCCCGCTCATCCCTTAAATTCCTGGGACTTGATTTTCAAAGCCCTCTGAATGCCGCTAGCCCCTGGAGTGCCAATCATTTGGTGCATGGGGCTTGCAGCATTCTCCCGACTGGTGATCAGAATTTTCATTCCCGAGTACCAAATGCTGCAAGTGAGACCAGCTTTTCCCTGGTCTAACTTGTGCCATTTGGGGGACCCTTTTTATGGTACTTGTGCCAAATCCTTGGCAGAAACTGCTGTAAATTTAGGAAACTGTTGCAATTGCAAGCACTGTACTAAATTCGGGTGTGGTTACATCAAAGGAATTTGGCACAGCTGTGCCAAAAATGGGTTTGATGCAGGGCATCGAGCCCCTGTTTTGTATTGTATATGTAAAAAAACAAACAAAACAAATGTATAGTGTTGTCATTGTTTAGTGTGTGTGTACCTCAGTAATGTCTTGTACAGTGTGGTCTAGTGTTGTGTGTGTCTTCCTAGTCTCTTAAATCCTGTTGTGTATTTGAAAAAAAACAAAAGAACCCCCCCCAAAAAAATTGTGGTGTTTCTGTTTTTTCACCATCTGTGTACCTCAGTAAAGACTCACAAATTGTTGTGCTGTGTTTCTAAATCTACACATATAACAAAATGCCTCCAAAGAGTTACTCCACTAAAGCAGGAGTTGCTGGCAGTGGTGATTGTGCCAAGAAAAGCATAGTTTCCATGGTTTTGAAGGGTGCCATAAGTACTAGTGATGCAGGTTCATCAGGGGCCAGTACTGCTGGTAGTACTTGACAAGGAGCAGTTGCTGCAAGTGGGGGCAATAGTGTGGCCAAATGTTTCTCAGCAAAATCTGTGGCATCAATGCTGGTGGGTGCTGGTGCTGGCAGTACAGGCAGTAGAGGCAGGAACAACAGGGGCAGTCCAAGAACCTTAAAAATGTCTTCCTCTGTGAATGCAGTTGAGGATGAGAATGAGGACACAGAGGTGGATGATGTTCCCAAAACTGGTGTTGATGAGCCTGATCATGACTCACGCTATGACGTGGCAGATCTCCATGTTTCTTCATGCAGGGCCAGGGAATCAGATGCTGCTGAGAAGGAAATACAGGCTGGTGAAAGTGAGGATGAGTAGGAAGAAGAGGAGGAGGACATATCTCAGGAGGTTAGCAGCCTAGGTCGGGATGGGGATGATGATCTGGACCCTCTACAAAAACCTGAGTAAAAGAAAAGTAAGGAGAAGGGAATTGCTATAGGTCCCCCCAGTCCACCATATGTTTGCACTGTTGAGCCACCAATAATAACAGAGGATGAGTCACTGGTTGTAAAAGAGAAGAAATCATGCCCCCAAAACACCAATTTCTAGTCCTACAATGTCCCAGTACCCCATGCAGCACCATGTGAAAACAAGGGCCCCGACATCCCTAGTTTGTGATTTTTACCTTCTTGACCTGGCTGATGAAATAGTTGCTACCGCCCAGCTATGTGAAGTGTGTGTGAGCTGTGGGGAAGAGGTTAGCCACCTATGCACTGGTGACAACACACACACACACACACACACACACACACACACACACACACGCACCTCAAGTCCAGGCACCTATACGCTAGACTTGACACCAAAGGGAAGCTGGTGCTGGAGAGCTTCTCACTTATTGATCTTATTGATCAAGGCATCCCAAAACAGCATAGATAGAATCCTGGGGCGGAATTCAGAAGTGACCACAAAGGACTATGGCAGGAATGAGGAGGAAAACTTGGTGGGATTTCATAGCATTGGACATAGTAGCAGTGGTGATTACAGTAATAGCAGCCAGCATCAGCGAAGCACTTCAACCCCAGTCTCTAAAACATAAAAAATGTTATTATACATTTGTTCAGCATCTATGACCCATCCAATTCCAAACCTACCCCACCATTCATATTGTCAGTACACAGAGCCCAGCTGTTTGCTCTTTCAAGCCCCAAACCCCAAAAGGTGCAGCCTACATTACATAGCATGTTCGAACATCACACCAAATACCCACCCAATCATGCTGTTGCACGTGAACTTAATGCAACAACTGCAGAAATGCTGATAATTAATATGTTGCCATTCTTTTTTGTGGAGACTGCAGAGTTCCACAGGTTGTTAGCATGTGTCTGTTCAAACTGTCAGATTCCATCATGCACACATTTCTCCACCCGTGCCATTCCCAAACTTTGTAGGACTGTGACAAGCACAGTAAGACAAGCACTGCAACATTTGGCCTCACCATACATACACCATAGCATGGATATGATGTAGTAGTATGTGGATTAGTGGCCACACAGCTAGTAGCTCCTATCTATGCATTACAGCCCATTGAGAACATGTACTTGGAGTAGTATTTTAGGCTGGGATTGGAAACAAGAACTGTATGATGCCCATCTGTGCTGGTAGCAACATTCTATGTATTCACAGCATACAGCGCTGGCGATGAGGAGTTCAACAAGCTCACACATGGGTCAAAAATGTTAGAAGTGCTTCTGCCCAAAACTGATGAATGGCTACACACATTTCCACTGAAACTGGGTTTCATAGCAAGCAATAATGGCTCTAATGTCATGAAATGCATCAGTGATGGTGGGTTTCTCTGGGTTCCTTTAATGGCATACTATCTTAATCTTGTAGTGAAGGAGTTTCTGTCATACCCTGATATCATCACAGTGCTAACTGTGGCCAGCCGCTTCTATGCCCACCTTGCTCATTTTGGAAAGGCCTGCGACCACCTTAAGCAGCTGCAGATCCAGAACAAGCTGCCCCAGCACTCTCTAAAGCTGGAAGCTGTCATGAGATGGAAGTTGACACTGAAAATGATCGGGCACTTGAACGAGCATTATGTAGCCATCTCAGGATATCTGCTGCTACACACAAGTTGTGACAGTTCTGGAGCATCAATGTCTCTCACAATTGAGCAATGGCACCTCGTGGATGGCCTGATCATGATTCTGAGGCCATCTGAACATGCCACATAGGCCGTGAGTGAGGATACTGCCTGTATCAGTCAGGACCACCTCAAGGGGTGCTAAGGCAGTCCTTGGTAAATGTACAGCAGGTGCTAGAGGAGGCAGGCATGGGTAGGATAAGCTGTGCATTAATGGAACACATGTTGCAAATTTTAAACTGCAATACCCATATTTACAAAATTCTGCTGTCTCCCAGCTTTGGAATTGCCACCATGCTGGACCTACAAAATTAAAGGGGCCAGTCATCAATACTTGAAGGTGGGTGAGATCAGGTACAAAATTTAATTGACCAGCTTGTAAGATGTGTTCATGGGGCACAGATGTCATGGTCACAGTTATGTAAGCCACGGCATGCCAGTGATGACAGATTAGTTGTTGCTACCAGTACAACCTCAGTTAAGCAGGCTGAAAAAAACAGTGTTCACAGGAGGACAAATTACCACAAATTCACTTTGGGATGCTTTGCCCCCGGTGGGGATTGCAGATGTGGAGGACATGGAGGAGCAGGCTGATGAGTAGGCAGGACTACAGGCAGCGCAGTGCATGATGGATGCATATTTCACAGACATCAGGCACCTGAACATATTGTAGGAGCCTCTGCTGTACTGCAGTAGAAAGGTGACTGAGTGGCCAGCCCTGACCTCTATGGCAGTGTAATATCTGAGCTTTCCTCCCTCTGTTGTAAGTGTTGAGAGGGTATTTAGTTTGGCTGTGGGCATTGTGGGGAATAGCTGTACAAATCTATTACCTAAAAGTGTTGGCATGCTAACATTTATTAAAATGAATGAAGGGCGCATTCCACTTAAAACGAGTATGCCAGTGCTTGTAGCACATGATGGTGGTGATGATGAAGAGGAAGCAGAACAGCAGGGTGGTATCAGGAAACTGCCTAGCAGGGAGGTGGATGAGGCAGTTATGGAGAAGGAATTTCTCAGTGGGGACAACTCCAGTCTGGAAGACTGCGAGGGCTGCTTCCTTGATGACGATGATTATGATAATGGTAACAAAGCATAAATCAAAACAGTTTTACCTCCCTCTTTTCCTCCTCATAAGTTTAATCTTTTCATTAATGATTGCTTTCTTCTCACTGGCAATATTTTCCCCAAGGTGTGCCACATTTCCATAAATTCATATAAATCCATCTGTTCAACACCCTGATCACCATTTGCCCTCTTTGCGTGTAATGTCTTGCCATAGACACAGTAAAATATTTGATGACTGCCTCACCTAGCCAGCATACCACACATCCTGCTGGTCACCACTCCAGCCAACCAGCAATCTCACCAGCTAGCTACTAAGCCATCCTACTAGCAATCCCACCGGCCAGCCTATAAGCCACCCTGCCAGCAATCCCACTAGCCAGCTAGTAAGTCATCCTACTGTACCACTGCCAGAAATCCCACCAGTCAGCCTGTCAGTCAGCCCACCAGCAATCTCACCAGCCAGCATGTAAGCCATACTGCTAGCAATAACATCACCAGCAGCCTGTAAGTCATTCTGCACTGCCAGAAAGCACACCAGCAGCATGTAAGTCATACTGCACTGCCAGAAAGCATACCAGCAGCCTGTAAGTCATCCTACCACTGCCAAAAAGCACGCCAGCAGTCTGTAAGCCATCCAGCTAGCAATCCCAACATCCAGTGTGTCAGCCATCTCACCAGTCAGCCCACCACCAGCTGCCAAGCTGAAGTCAGACCTCAAGCCAAACCTCCAGCCACACAGCAAGCCCATCAAGGCTGCAACACTGGAAGTACCGCAAAGGCCAAGATTGCATGCTGTATTGGTAAGTTACTTTCACTGTTGTTCACAGTACTGATCCTCACAGTTGGCACTAGTGATCACTAAAATATGTTTTTTTTCTCCTTTTGCCCCTCTCTCACTTTTGATAATACACCCGAAACCACAGAATAAAGAGTCAAAGACGTGGTCCTGCAACATGGCACCATTGTGCCAGTACACGGCATGGCCATCACTAATTTGATTGTCAAGTATCTGACATTATTTGTTTCTGTTCTTAAGTTTTAATCTTATTTTTTTCCTTCCACAGTGGCTGTGCCAAGTCAAGCAAAAAAAATGTCTGTCTTTCTTCACAGGTGATAGGTTCAGATTCAGAATGAGTGACATGAGAAGTCAATGGATCTTTCATGCAGCTGTAATTGTGGCAAAGTCAATCTAAACAATTTTTTTCTCTTCACGGCTGACACTGAAAGGAAGACTAGGGACAGTTGAAAACATTTATACTGTCTGTGTGGATAGTCACTCATGGTGACCACATTAGTAAGGTCTACATGATTTTCCCTTGTCTTCACATGTATCCCCCTCTCATGGCATGGTATTTTCTCATCCAGGAAGAAAGAGTTTTTATCCTCCACCTCTTCTGTCTGGGGAAACCTTTCTTCCATGTCAAGGCTAGGCCTTTACATGTGTTGTGATGGTAGGTATCCTTTTATTAAGTTATTTTTTGTTGTAATGTTTTAATTTTGTTTTTCTTTCATGGGTGAACTGGAACCCAATATAGAACATACTACAGTTTCTTTTTGTAATTCAAATGTTATTAAAGTTTCAATTACAGAGAATGAATCATAGTGAAGTACATCATGAACCCCAAAGAGCAGACACAAAATAATTTGCTCTCCCCACCTCCCTACCCACCCAACCCTACTCCCACCCCAAACAACCCAGCGCATCGATACTCCTTTAGCACAACACCAAAGAATATAACCTGGTAGTACTTAGGCCTGTAGTGTATAAAGAGTCTGCAGTGGGCCCCAGATCTTGTCAAACTTTTCCAGCTTTTTGTATAAGCTGGCAATAGTCCTCTCTGTTCTGAGGTTCACCAACAATTCCTGAAGCCATTCAACATAAGATGGTACCTCCGTGTCCTTCCAGTGCCTCCACACCATCTTTTTAACAGACATCGACATCAGTGCTATGTGGTACCTCCTGTTCACCACCGAAATAGAGGAAAAATCCCAGAGAAGACAGATTTCGGGGGTGAACAAGTCTGAGAGCCCTAAAAGGGGATCAGCACGCTGATTAATCATGGTCTAAAGTGAGGCGATTTTAGAACAGCTCCAGAAAATATGAAGGAGGTCACCTTCTTGAGACTGGCATCTTGTGCAAAGAGGGGAAGACATCAGACCCAGTTTGGCAATCCTCTGCGGAGAATACTAAATGTTATGCAAAATTTTGAATTGTGTTAATCTAAGTCTGTCCTGCTTAAGGAACTTATGGCAACTTTGCCACAGGACAGACCAATCCATATCTCTACCCTGAAAGAGGGAGGCCCAAAAGGAGATGGGAGCATAATTATCAAGGTAAGCCCAGATAAACAGAGCAGCATATATTTTAGATACAGCATGTGACGAACCCGCCAACTCTGTAAGGGTGGCCTGAAAACTGATATTGGGAGCTGGAGGGGGGACTGGACCCATTACCTTAACCAGTATGTGGCGAAATTGAAAAATCTTAAAAATTGCTGTGTGAGGTAGTATAAACTTGTGCATAATGCCAGCAGAAGAGCACCATTGACTTTCGGATGACATAAAGTCATCTAGATGGGAGTTTCTTATATGAGGGATCCAACTAGGTGAGAGAAGCTTGCCATCCAGCATAAAATTAGGGTTGCCTATAACAGGTTGAGATAAATCCTTGAGATTTTTATACCTCAGAAAAGCGCACAATTGAGTATGAACCCTGATTGAAATGGCAATAGGGGAGCTACGTAGAGATTCTGGTAAGGAACTAACCTTGGTGTATAGCAACGCAGCCGGAGAGAGGCCATGTTTTCTAATGGTAGCAGACTCAACGGCTAACCAAGTTGGGATATAAGTGGCAGCCACAGATTGTTGATCCACGGTCAGCCATCTGAGATATTTATTGGCCTGACTGGCCCAGTAATAAAGCCCAATATGGGGGAGTCTTAACCCTCCTTTAGCCTTAGGAGCCGCTAACTTATGGAAGGCCATCCTAGCCTTCTTGTCACCCCATATAAAGGTAGAGATCATACTATGCACTTTTTTAACCCAGGCCAGGGGGAGCCATATGTTTAGCATGTTAAGGGGGTAGAATAACCGAGGAAATACATTCATTTTGATTAGGTTAATTCTGCCCCAAAGGGAAAGGGGAAGTAAAGTCCACCGACAGAGGTCTAGATCTATTTTATGTACCGGTGCATCAATATTAAGTTGTTTGAGCTGTGCCGTGTTGCGAGTGAGAAGGAGCCCCAGATATTTAATATAATCAGACTTTCAAGTGAGCCCAAACGTAATAATGTCCTGTTTATATACCCTATGGTTAAGAGGAAAAATCACAGTCTTACCCACATTAAGTTTATAATTTGAGACCTTGCTGAAGTCATCTATTAACTGCAGAATAATGGGAATAGATTTGAGTGGATGGGTTACCTGCAGCAGAAGATCGTCTGCATAGGCCGCCACTTTAACCACCTGCTCCCCGAGAGAGATACCCGAGATGCCCTGGGCGCTAAACAATCTCCTAATAAGGGCTCTAGGTAGATATTAAAAGGAGGGGGGATAGGGGACACCCCTGCCTGGTCCCTACATGTAATTTAAAGAGGGCAGAGACAACCCCATTACATGAAATTCTAGCAGAAGAGAACTTATATAAAGAGCTAACCTAATTCTGGAATTTCGCAGGAAAACCAAAAACTTCCATCGTAGCAAACAGGTAGTCCCAATGGACTCTGTCGAATGCCTTCTCAGCATCCAATGAGATCAGAACCATCGGATGCAGAGCATCCTTGGATTCTGAGAAGACATGAGACAGGGCCCTCAGGTGATCAACCGAGGATCTACCTTTCATAAAACCAACCTGATCTGCCCCGATTAAAAAGGGAAGTACTGCCTCCAAACGGTTGACTAATAGTCTTGCCAGGATTTTAACATCATGGTTAAGAAGGGAAATCGGCCTGTATCTTGAGACCAGATCAGACAGTCTGTCTGGTTTAGGCAACAAAACAATCAGTGCCTCAAAAAGGGAAGGATCGGATGCTTGACCGGAGAGAATGGCCTGAAAGAGAGGCAGCAAGATAGGGATCAATTGCTTAGAGAAAACTTTGTAAAAATTGGAGGTAAACCCATCAGGGCCCGGATATTTATTGGATGGGAGAGATTTAATTACCCTTTCAATCTCACCCTCAGAGACAGGGGACTCCAATATTTTCTGCTGGGATTGTGAGAGAGTTGGCAGTTGTAAATCACTCAGATATTCGAGAAGTCTCTCCTTAGATGGGGTGAACATACTACAGTTTCTAAATAATTTGTATTTTGTCTTCACATCAGGTCTGACTGTGCTACATCATGCCAGCAAGATGAATGCATCATCCTTGAAGAGCAATCAAGACATTGTCATCTTGTAATTTCCACAAGCTTGTGTTGATGTGGTCAGCCTTGCCAACTAACGCTGCTTGGAGCTTGTCATCCTCCAGCACTGTACATGGTGTACACTCAACATGTCCTCTGCTGTGTGTATCATCATGCAAAACAGGCCCCCCAGCTGACTCTGCTGCCTCATTGTGCAATTTGCAATTCTCATGCATCTGGAAAATACCTGAAATGAGAGCAATATGAGAAGACAACACTTATCGTGGGTCCTACTGACCTACAGCTATGGACCTATGATTTTAGAAGAAATAAATGAAAGAAAAAATACTCACCATCTCATGCTATATGAAGAGTCTGAAATTAAATAACCGTGGGCCACACTCTTATAGCAGCAGCACTGAACAACTATAGTGATAAATATCTGCAAAGAGAGAAACAGCAACAAAAGATATTCAGAAATAAAATGGTTTCAAATACCCTCTCACACCACAGAACCACAAAAAAGGAAAAAAAAAAATACTTACCTGAGCTGGTACATATATACAGCCACACCAGCTATCATCATCAGCAGCATTTGGACTAATTTATTTATTTATTTAGTTTTTTTTTTTTTTAATTGTGCTTTATTCACTCTACTACCTGCTGACCCCAACCCTTCAGGGCATCCAAGGGGTCATCCTCCTTCCACCCGCTCACCAGGACCTACCTCCCAGTCCCCCATGTAGCTTTGGTTTACCCCCCGAGTGGGGACGGTGGGGTCCTAACCCCATAATCCTTCATTTTGTCGGGCCTGGAGAGGTGGCTGGTGAGGAGAAGCAAATCAGAGGCATGCCTCAGGAAGTCCATCATCCTGGAGCTGGCAGGTGTTTTTCCCATTTTCTCCCCGATGCAGTGAAAGCCCCTGACATCAAGGTGTTATGCGTCAATGTACACTGCACGTCTTGGCTGCCCTTCCCCTCCAAATGGGGCTTGTGGTCCCCTGAGCCTCTGCCCGAAGTCATGCAAGTGTAGTGGGCATTGGCCATCCCACCCATCCCCCTGGAGATGGTGAGCTGTCATGGGATGCTCAAGCCGTTCTCCCCCCGGCCAGTCCTCCATTTATTTAGTTTTCATTTACTGATTAAGGTACACTAGCCATAGAGATGACTATTTTCAGACATGACCCAGGAGGTTATGATAGAGAGTGTACAATACAGAGGGAGAGAGAATATTACAAAAGAGGTATGTATATACAAAATCACTTGAATAAAATACAATCACTTGATGACAGAGACAAAATATGATATACTGTCATAGACTTAGTTTCACAAACTAGTACCTATAAAAGAAAAAAATGCAGTCACATAAAGCATTTGAAAGTAGCATTTAGGGGCATGATATAAGGCGACAAAAGGGTGGGGTGTAAAGGGTAACCAGTAGTTGGGTAAAATATAAAGGTAAGTGCAGACAAAATAATGGGCAACAAGGAAAGGGGGGAGTAGATTAACAATGGAAGGGGAAAGCAATCAAGGGAGAGACACAGTGGAGCAGAAACAAGGTAAGTGCAATCAAATAGAAAACAAGCATTTGTCAATGCCGAATGTTTGCTTGTTGACATTGGCACTGGTAGTGTAAGAGTTATAGAGCTGCATAATAGGAATGGCAGGGAAGTATTGAACTGAAGCTAACCCCACCACCACCCTGCAGATACTGACAGACATTGGGGTGTGCCTTTGGGTCATCAGGCATAACGGCCATGCCATTCACCACACCCTACCCTGCAGACACCGACAAGTGTCACTGAGTGCCTTGGGGTCTTTGGCCCTTATGTTTACCCCATTCCACCAGGAAATATGGTGAGATGGGTGCAGTATAGGAGAATGGGGTGAACTTTGGGGCCAAAGAGTCCAAGACACACCTTGATGCCTCTCACTGGATGCAGGGTGTGGGTGGGGGTGGAATGATATAAGCATCACAGGCGAGAATCCCAAGTCACACCCCTGATGCCTGTCAGTCTCTACAGGGTGGGGCGTTATGGTCGGAAAACCCAACGCCTCAGGCGTTCATTGGTATTTTCACTCCAAATTTTCAACATGTTGTTTTTGTGACCCCCACCTCATGAACAGTGGCAATATCAGTTTGTTAGCAAAGCTGATTTTGCACAGCGACTACGCCATTTGGCACCACAGGTGTGAAACACATTTCGAACAGGATGTGAAAATGACAGCTGTACTGTTCATGGGAGGTGTAAAAATGTCAATGTTGAAAATCTGCAGTGAAAATATTTAAAAACTGGTGAAGTCACAAGTGGTGTAGAAACTGCAATGCACACAATTCAGAATGTAATTAGTTTGGGGATTTTTACAGCAGATTGTCAACACAGGCATTTTGGGATCTCCGCCATGAACAGTGTCACTGTGATTTTCTTAATCTGTCCTGAACAGTGATTTCCCAAAGCAACCACGCATTTCTGCGCTGGAAGTGCAAAAAACACATTTTGGCCATGGTGTGAAAAATGACAGCTGTGCCGTTCATAAGGAAGTGTGGAAAAATGGCAGTGGTGAAAATCCAGACTGAAAATATTACATATTCATGAACTTACAAAGGTGCATGGAAATCGCGCAATGCTCGCTTGTAACACAGTCATTTTATGGACTTTTGTCACCAAATTTTCAACATAGCCATTTTAAGACCTCTGCTCATGAGCAGTGTCACTGTGATTTACTTAATCTGTCCCGAACATTGATTTCACACACCGACTGCACCATTGTGCACTACATGGGCGGAAACACATTTTGGGTGAGATGTGAAAAATGACAGTTGTACTGCTCACAAGGAGGTATGGTTAAATGGCAATGTTGAAAATCTGGAGTGAAAATATTAAAAATTCATGAACTTACGAGCGTGCATAGGAACTGCTCAATGCACTCATAAATCAGTCATTTTTTTGAATTTTTTCACCAAATTTTCAATATAGGGTTTTTGGGGGCCTACCTCATGAACTGTGATACTGTCATTTTGTAACTTGGTCTTGAAAGATGGTTCCACACAGTGACTACAAAATCACCTTTCGGGGCCGATTAACACCATGACAGTGCAGAATTCATGTGAGAGAATTCCCAAAAACCCCATGTTGGTGCAAATCAAAAATGCTTACGCATACTCATCAAAGTTGAAAAACCCTATTCATTCCATTGTACAGCTTACTGGCATTTTCTCAGTTCGCAATCAGCTTTGAAGAGTATAGACGTGTTCCCGTCCATCAAGATCGCCCCACCAGCTCTCGGAGGTAAGTATGGGGTGAGGTGTGGGTGTGGGGAGGCAGGGTGCGCAGAGGGTGGCACGGGTGGGGGATAAGACAGTCAGCAAGGGACCATTTTTTCTTACAGGGCGTGTTTTTTTTAAAGACTACGCAAGACTTTTGCCACGCTGGGGTGGGCTCCAAGTGCGGCAGCTGGAAGGCTGTTTGGGGGGGCAGTGGAGCCAATGGGGGATTGGGCAACCCCGTTGGTCATATGGACTGTTGCCACGCTGGCGTAGGCTCCCAGCGTGGCACCTGGAAGTCTGTTGGGGGGGGATACAGTGGAGCAGATGGGGATTGAGCACCCCCATTGGCCTTATGGAACTGTTGCCACTCTGGGGTGGGCTTCCAGCGTGGCACCTGGAACTCTATTGGGAAGGAGCAGAGCCGACGGGGGATTGGGCACCCCTGTTGGCCATACAGTGTGTGTGGAGGGGGGAGCGCATGAGCACACTCGGGTAGGCTTCCAGCGTGCTGCTTGTTATGGGGGACGGAGCTGTCTATGACAGCCGATTCAGTGCAGTGCTGACATGTAGGCACTTTGCATACTGCCAACGAGGCAGTATGCAAATTGCCTATACGTTACCACCACTGATTGCAGTGTTTTTTTGCCTTCAACTGTATGCCACGGCATCTGAAGGGCTGTCATAGACAGCTCTGACATTCATTGGTGGGGTGTGGCCGTGCCTGAAAAAGGCAGCAGGGCATTGGAAGTGGGGGAGGCACACCTACGAATTCTTGTATGGTGGCATTATGTTTTTTGCACATACGTACAAGCAATCATAATGAGCAGAAAGATAAAGAGGAAAGGGGGGCCACTACTGGCAAGGTCAAATCAACTGAGAAACAAGCAAGAAGACTAGTTCAGAGAGGAGAGGCAAGAGTTTATTTTGGAAGGATAGGTAGGGATAGTGTAGTAGAAATGGATAAGAAGGAGGAGGAGGACTAAGTAGGATCAAAGCACGTACAAGTGGCAGATTTAGTTAAGACATTTCTCAGCTCCGTTTTAAATGCAGCATGAGTTGTTGAGTGACAGATGGCAAGGGGAAAAGCGTTCCAGTGCATAGGTGCAATATGAGAGTAAGCACGGGCACCCTTGGAGGTTTTACATCTTGGGACATGTAGAAGAGATAGGTCAGCTGAGCGTAGGCCATAGGAGGAGGATTGAGGGAGCAGTAAGGAGGCCAGAGACAAGGGTTTTTGCGACCTGTTGATACCATCTGTCAGAGTGCAAAGGGAGAGGAGCCTGAGGGCAGAGGGGAGAGCCATTTTAGGTCAGCATAGAGCTGACAGTGATGCTTACGCTGATGGGATGAGGAGGCAAACCGGCAGATGTTATTGTAGGTGATATCCCATTTGTGAAGAGTAGACCTAGCCACAGCAGTACAGGTGGTGACCCCACAAGTAAGGGAAGGGAGCAGGATGCCCCTGGCAATGGCGACTCTGGGGGACAGGGTTTATGCATAACTAGTTTTGTATTCTTCTCATTTCTGGGTGTAATGAGAATTTTTCAAGACAAAACACTGAACTTTTCTTTCCCGGGAGCCCTTGTGCATTTTACTGACAGTTGTTGGCAGTCACACAGCACAACAGCAGCAGCAACATCCAGCAGCAGGAATGCATTTTGGACCTCTGGGTGCACTTCTTATTTCTGAGTGTCATGAGAATACTCTGAGACAAGACCAAGACAAGACACTGAACTTTTCTTTCCTAGGCACTCATGCATTTTCCTGACAGTTGTTTGCAGTTTTCAGTTACACAGTATGAACTACATTGTGGTGGTATGAGGTAGCAGCCTGCCCATTTTTTTACCATACTGGAGAACAATTCAAGGGGAAGAGAATTTATGCAAATTTAGATTTAGGGACACGTCACAGTAACTGAGGAGTACAACAATAGTGTTGGGGAACTCTAAAAACACACAGCACAGTATCATGTAGCAGAACCTGTAGCAGACTGTGACATATTTGTAACCCTCCACCAGAGAGAGGTCAGAGAGAGTAGTTGAGTTCGAGCTGGAGTGAGTTCCAGTAGCAGCCCAGAGAGTGAGCAGCTGGAGGAGTGAGGAGAGTCTATTTTTCTCACCCTAGCCTGAGAATATCTTTTGCCTGACTTGTGAAGTGGTGGATACCATCTTCAGGATTTTCTGATGCCTGCATTCCCAGTTGGATGAGGGCGGACTGCAGAGGTTTTGAGGGGTGTGCCTACTAATTAAATAAGTGGCTGGTGGGGGGTTACAAAAATGAGATGTTTCAGTGCCAGAGCTCAGAGAGAGAGAGAGAGAGAGCAGTGAGGAGAATCTGTTTTTCTCACCCTAGTCTTAGAATATCTTTTGCCTGACTTGTGAAGTGGTGGAAACTGTCTTCAAGATTTCCTGATGCCCTCCTTTCCATTGGGATGAGGGAGGACTGCAGAGGTTGGGGGGACAATCCCCTGTTTCAACCTTGAATATTTTGAGGCTGAGTTTGGTGTACAAACTGTGAGTAGATTCTGACTGATAGTTACCCAGGATATGTACCTGCCTTGTTTTCTGTGGGGTAACACTCTGATAAAGGGACCCATTCACCTATATCTGTGAGGTTTTTCTCAAGAGTATTTGTTTTAAAGTTTGCTGACAACCGTGGATGTCCCATATGTGACTATGCCAGTTGTTCAGAAGTTTAACTTTACACCCTTGTGGTGTTTCTGATGCTAAAATGTGCTCTGTTGAGGTGTAACTCTGAAACAATGGATGGGTATGGACGAAGATGCAAAAGGTGGGAGACCCCCCATCTGGAGTGACCAGTTCAGCACTACGGGTTCTGTAAGGGCACCTGTTTTCTGTCAGTGTATGTGGCCAATGCCTGAAGAAGTTTACTCTTGTGGGTTTTGCTAGTCTTAAGCCGTAGTGTGCTCCATCGTGGCCAGTGTGCCACATTCCCTTCTGCTAATCCTAAGCCATATGGGAACTGTTCTAAGCCAAGGCCTAGTGCCACTTCCAGAAGAATGTTTGTGGATTTTTACCATGGCTAGTTCCACATTTCCAGATGTTTAATCCTATGCTATGTGTGAGATTTGAGTTTCTGTTTTGTACAGATGTGTTCTGCATTGCCCTGTGCCACAAAGTTTAAACACATGGGGGTCCATCTTTGCTTTTGTGTTCCAACTTGGTTTCAGAATAAAGCCACACTGTAGAATCCCAACCTAGTGTGGACAATCTAGTTACTGCTTCCTGTGTGGAATTACTGGGTACCCCAGTCCAGATGTAACAAACCTAGCATAGCCCTCAGCAAAGTTTTTCTCCTCAGGACCTGGGTTTGGTAAATGTCTGTTTGTGTCTAGTACACACTTTGTGTTTCTCACTAGTATTTACTTTGTACCCCACCCCTCTTTTCTCCTAGACAGAAAAAGTATGGGACGTGTGCCTACTAATTAAATAAGTGGTCAGTGGGGGGTTACAAAAATGGGAGGCTTCAGTGCCAGAGCTCAGAGAGTGAGCAGTGAGGAGTGAGGAGAGTCTATTTTTCTCACCCTAGCCTGAGAATATCTTTTGCCTGACTTGTGAAGTGGTGGAAACCATCTTCAGGATTTTCTGATGCCCTCATTCCCAGTGGGATGAGGGCGGACTGCAGAGGTTTTGAGGGGCAATCCCCTGTTTCAACCTAGAACATTTTAAAGCTGCCTTTGGTGTACACACTATGAGTAGATTCTGTCTGAGAGTTATCCAGGATATGTACCTGCCTTGTTTTTTGTGGGGTGACACTCTGATAAAGGGACCTATTCACCCATTTCTGTGAAGTTTTTCTCAAGAGTATTTGTTTTAAAGTTTGCTGACAACAGTGGATGTCCCATATGCGACTATGCCCTTTGGTCAGAACTTTAACTTTATACCCTTGTAGTGTTTCTGATGCTAAAGTGTGCTAAACATTTGAAGAAAGCATAATTTCTACTGTTTCATGTCTGTTGAGGTGTAACTCTGAAAGAATGGCTGGGTATGGAAGAGGAATCAAAATGTAGGAGATCCCTCATCTGGAGTGACCAGTTCAACACTTTGGGTTCTGTAAAGGTGCCTGTTTTCTGTCAGTGTATGTGGCCAATGCCTGAAGAAGTTTACCCCTTGTATGTGGGATTTGCTAGTCTTGAGCCCTAGTGTGCTCCATCGTGGCCAGTGTGCCACATTCCCTTCTGCTAATCCTATGCCATATGGAACTGTTCTAAGTCATGGCCTAGTGCCACTTTCAGAAGAATGTTTGTATGTTTTTCATCGTGGCTAGTTCCACATTTCCAGATGTCTAATCCTATGCCATATGGGAACTGTTCTAAGTAATGGCCTAATGCCACTTCCAGAAGAATGTGTCGTGTTTTTCTCTGTGGCTAGTACCACATTTCCAGATGTTTAATCTTATGCTATATGGGAGGTTCAAATTTCTGTTTTCTACAGATGTGTTCTGTATTGCCTTGTGCATGAAGTGTAAACCCTTGAGGGGTCTATTTTTGCTTTTTTGTTTGTATTCCAAATTGGTTTCAGAATAAAGTCACACTCGAGAATCCCAGCCTGGTGTGAAAAATCAAGTTACTGCTTCCTGTGTGGAATTACTAGGTACCCGTGTCCAGATGTAACATACCTAGCATAGCCCTCAGCAAAGTTTTTCTCCTCAGGACCTGGGCTTGGTAAAGGTCTGTTTGTGTCTAGTACACACTTTGTGTTTCTCACTAGTATTTGCTTTGTACCCCCACCCCTCTCTTTTCTCCTAGACAGAAAAAGTATGGGACGTGTGCCTACTAATTAAATAAGTGGTCAGTGGGGGGTTACAAAAATGGGAGGCTTCAGTGCCAGAGCTCAGAGAGTGAGCAGTGAGGAGGAGGAGAGTCTATTTTCTCACCCTAGCCTGAGAATATCTTTTGCCTGACTTGTGAAGTGGTGGAAACCATCTTCAGGATTTTCTGATGCCTGCATTCCCAGTTGGATGAGGGCGGACTGCAGAGGTTTTGAGGGGCAATCCCCTGTTTCAACCTAGAACATTTTAAAGCTGCCTTTGGTGTACACACTATGAGTAGATTCTGTCTGAGAGTTATCCAGGATATGTACCTGCCTTGTTTTTTGTAGGGTGACACTCTGATAAAGGGACCTATTCACCCATTTCTGTGAAGTTTTTCTCAAGAGTATTTGTTTTAAAGTTTGCTGACAACAGTGGATGTCCCATATGCGACTATGCCCTTTGGTCAGAACTTTAACTTTATACCCTTGTAGTGTTTCTGATGCTAAAAGTGTGCAAACATTTGAAGAAAGCATAATTTCTACTGTTTCATGTCTGTTGAGGTGTAACTCTGAAAGAATGGCTGGGTATGGAAGAGGAATCAAAATGTAGGAGATCCCTCATCTGGAGTGACCAGTTCAACACTTTGGGTTCTGTAAAGGTGCCTGTTTTCTGTCAGTGTATGTGGCCAATGCCTGAAGAAGTTTACCCCTTGTATGTGGGATTTGCTAGTCTTGAGCCCTAGTGTGCTCCATCGTGGCCAGTGTGCCACATTCCCTTCTGCTAATCCTATGCCATATGGAACTGTTCTAAGTCATGGCCTAGTGCCACTTTCAGAAGAATGTTTGTATGTTTTTCATCGTGGCTAGTTCCACATTTCCAGATGTCTAATCCTATGCCATATGGGAACTGTTCTAAGTAATGGCCTAATGCCACTTCCAGAAGAATGTGTCGTGTTTTTCTCTGTGGCTAGTACCACATTTCCAGATGTTTAATCTTATGCTATATGGGAGGTTCAAATTTCTGTTTTCTACAGATGTGTTCTGTATTGCCTTGTGCATGAAGTGTAAACCCTTGAGGGGTCTATTTTTGCTTTTTTGTTTGTATTCCAAATTGGTTTCAGAATAAAGTCACACTCGAGAATCCCAGCCTGGTGTGAAAAATCAAGTTACTGCTTCCTGTGTGGAATTACTAGGTACCCGTGTCCAGATGTAACATCCAGACTAGCCCTCAGCAAAGTTTTCTCCTCAGGACCTGGGCTTGGTAAAGGTCTGTTTGTGTCTAGTACACACTTTGTGTTTCTCACTAGTATTTGCTTTGTACCCCAACCCCTCTCTTTTCTGCTAGACAGAAAAAGTATGGGATGTGTGCCTACTAATTAAATAAGTGTTCGGTGGGGGGTTACAAAAATGGGAGGTTTCAGTGCCAGAGCTCAGAGACTGAGCAGTGAGGAGTGAGGAGAGTCTATTTTTCTCACCCTAGCCTGAGAATATCTTTTGCCTGACTTGTGAAGTGGTGGATACCATCTTCAGGATTTTCTGATGCCTGCATTCCCAGTTGGATGAGGGCGGACTGCAGAGGTTTTGAGGGGAAATCCCCTGTTTCAACCTAGAACATTTTGAAGCTGCCTTTGGTGTACACACTATGAGTAGATTCTGTCTGAGAGTTACCCAGGATATGTACCTGCCTTGTTTTTTGTGGGGTGACACTCTGATAAAGGGACCCATTCACCCATTTCTGTGAAGTTTTTTTCAAGAGTATTTGTTTTAAAGTTTGCTGACAACAGTGGATGTCCCATATGCGACTATGCCCTTTGGTCAGAACTTTAACTTTATGCCCTTGTAGTGTTTCTGATGCTAAAATGTGCTAAACATTTGAAGAAAGCATAATTTCCTCTGTTTTATCTGTTGAAGACTAACTCTGAAAGAATGGCTGGGTATCGACGAGGAATCAAAATGTAGGAGATCCCTCATCTGGAGTGACCAGTTCAGCACTTTGGGTTCTGTAAAGGTGCCTGTTTTCTGTCAGTGTATGTGGCCAATGCCTGAAGAAGTTTACCCCTTGTATGTGGGATTTGCTAGTCTTGAGCCCTAGTGTGCTCCATTGTGGCCAGTGTGCCACATTCCCTTCTGCTAATCCTATGCCATATGGAACTGTTCTAAGTCATGGCCTAGTGCCACTTTCAGAAGAATGTTTGTGTGTTTTTCATCGTGGCTAGTTCCACATTTCCAGATGTTTAATCCTATGCCATATGGAACTGTTCTAAATCATGCCCTTGTGCCACTTTCAGAAGAATGTTTGTATGTTTTTCATCGTGGCTAATTTATATTTCCAGATGTCTAATCCCATGCCATATGGGAACTGTTCTAAGTAATGGCCTAATGCCACTTCCAGAAGAATGTGTGTGTGTTTTTCACTGTGGCTAGTACCACATTTCCAGATGTTTAATTTTATGCTATATGGGAGTTTCAAATTTCTGTTTTCTACAGATGTGTTCTGTATTGCCTTGTGCATGAAGTGTAAACCCTTGGGGGTCTATTTTTGCTTTTTTGTTTGTATTCCAACTTGGTTTCAGAATAAAGTCACACTCTAGAATCCCAACCTGGTGTGGACAATCAAGTTACTGCTTCCTGTGTGGAATTACTAGGTACCCCTGTCCAGATGTAACAAACCTAGCATAGCCCTCAGCAAAGTTTTTCTCCTCAGGACCTGGGTTTGGTAAAGGTCTGTTTGTGTCTAGTACACACTTTGTGTTTCTCACTATTATTTGCTTTGCACCCACACCTCTCTTTTCTCCTAGACAGAAAAAGTATGGGATGTGTGCCTACTAATTAAATAAGTGGTAGGTGGGGGGTTACAAAAATGGGAGGTTTCAGTGCCAGAGCTCAGAGACTAAGCAGTGAGGAGTGAGGCGAGTCTATTTTTCTCACCCTAGCCTGAGAATATCTTTTGCCTGACTTGTGAAGTGGTGGAAACTATCTTCAGGATTTCCTGATGCCCTCATTCCCAGTGGGATGAGGGTGAACTGCAGAGGTTTTGAGAGGCAATCCCCTGTTTCAACCTAGAACATTTTGAAGCTGCCTTTGGTGTACACACTGTGAGTAGATTCTGTCTGAGAGTTACCCAGGATATGTACCTGCCTTGTTTTTTGTGGGGTGACACTCTGATAAAGGGACCTATTCACCCATTTCTGTGAAGTTTTTCTCAAGAGTATTTGTTTTAAAGTTTGCTGACAACAGTAGATGTCCCATATGCGACTATGCTCTTTGGTCAGAACTTTAACTTTACACCCTTGTCATGTTTCTGATGCTAAAATGTGCTAAACATTTGAAGAAAGCATAATTTCTACTGTTTCATGTCTGTTGAGGTGTAACTCAGAAAGAATGGCTGGGTATGGATGAGGAATCAAAATTTAGGAGAACCCTCATCTGGAGTGACCAGTTCAGCACTTTGGGTTCTGTAAAGGTTCTTGTTTTCTGTCAGTGTATGTGGCCAATGCCTGAAGAAGTTTACCCCTTGTATGTGGGATTTGCTAGTCTTGAGCCCTAGTGTGCTCCATCTTGGCCAGTGTGCCACATTCTCTTCTGCTAATCCTATGCCATATGGAACTGTTCTAAGTCATGGCCTAGTGCCACTTTCAGAAGAATGTTTGTGTGTTTTTCATCGTGGCTAGTTCCACATTTCCAGATGTTTAATCCTATGCCATATGGAACTGTTCTAAGTCATGCCCTTGTGCCACTTTCAGAAGAATGTTTGTATGTTTCTCATCGTGGCTAGTTCCACATTTCCAGATGTCTAATCCTATGCCATATGGGAACTGTTCTAAGTAATAGCCTAATGCCAGTTCCAGAAGAATGTATGCATGTTTTTCACTGTGGCTAGTAGCACATTTCCAGATGTTTAATCCTATGCTATATGGGAGGTTTGACTTTTTGTTTTCTACAGATGTGTTCTGCATTGCCTTGTGCCATGAAATGTAAACCAATGGGAGTCCATCTTTGCTTCTGTGTTCCAACTTTGTTTTGGAATAAAACCGCACCCTAGAATCCCAACCTGGTATGGACAATCTAGTCACTGCTTCCTGCGTGGAATTACTGGGTAGCCCTGTCCAAAAGTGCAAACCTAGCATAGCCTTCAGCAAAGTTTCTCTTCTCAGGACCTGGGTTTTGGTAAAGGTCTGTTTATGACTAGTTTTTATTTATTTATTAGATCATCGGTTTACAGACTTTTGTGTCAAAGACTCATTTACAAAGGCACTTCATCAAGAGAGCAATACATCACAGCAAACATAACAGTACAGTACATAATGCCTAGATTAAAAAAGCAACCAGTGTTACAGGCATTCACTGGTGGTACACGTCTGATAATAAGTAGATCACAGCAGTCTTAATTTAGGTACATGAGTACCACGTCAGGTAGCACACACTTTGTGTTTCTCTCTAGTATTTGCTTTGTAACCCCACCCCTCTCTTTTCACCTAGACAGAAAAAGTATGGGAGGTGTATCTACTAATTAAATAAGTGGCCGTTGGGGAGTTACAGAAATTAAAGGTTTCAGTGCCAGAGCTCAGAGAGAGAGCAGTGAGGAGTTAGGAAAGTCTGTTTTTCTCACCCCAGTCTGAGAATATCTTTTGCCTGACTTGTGAAGTGGTGGAAACCATCTTCAGTATTTCCTGATGCCCTCATTCACATTGGGGTGAGGAGGGACTGCAGAGGTTTTGGGGGGCAATCCCCTATTTCATCCTAGAACATTTTGAAGCTGCCTTTGATGTACAAACTGTGAGTAGATTCTGTCTGACAGTTACCCAGGATATGTACCTGCCTTGTTTTCTGTGGAGTGACACTCTGATAAAGGGACCCATTTACCTATTTCTGTGAGGCTATTCTCAAGAGTATTTGTTTTAAAGTTTGTTGACAACCGTGGATGTCCCATAAGTGACTATGCCAGTTGTTCAGAAGTTTAACTTTACACCCTTGTGGTGTTTCTGATGCTAAAATGAGCTAAACATTTGAAGAAAATATAATTCTTACTGTTTCATGTATATTGAGGTGTAACTCTGAAAGAATGGCTGGTATGGACAAAGATGCAAAAGGTGGGAGACCTCCCACCTGGAGTGACCAGTTCAGCACTACAGGTTCGGTAAGGGCACCTGTTTTCTGTCAGTGCATGTGGTCAATGCTTGAAGAAGTTTACCCGTTGTATGTGGGTTTTGCTGGGCTTGAGACCTAGTGTGCTCCGTCGTGGCCAGTGTGCCACATTCCCTTCTGCTAATACTATGCCATATGGGAACTGTTCTAAGTCATGGCCTAGTGCCACTTCAAGAAGAATATTTGTGCATTTTCATCGTGGCTAGTTCTACATTTCCAGAAGTTTAATCCTATGCTATGTTGGGAGTTCAAGTTTCTGCTTTGTACAGATGTGTTCTGCATTGCATTGTGCCATGAAGTGTACATCCATGAGGGTCCAACTTTGCTTTTGTGTTCAAACTTGGTTTCAGAACAAAGCCACACTCTAGAATCCCAGCCTGGTATGGACAATCTAGTTATTGCTTCCTGTGTGCAATTACTGGGTACCCCTGTACAGAAGTGCAAACCTAGCATAGCCTTCAGCAAGGTTTTTCTCCTAATGACCTGGGTTTTGGTAAAGGTCTGTTTGTGACCAATACACACTTTGTGTTTCTCTCTAGAATTTGCTTTGTACCCCAACCCCTTTCTTTTCTCCTAGACAGAAAAAGTATGGGAGGTGTGCCTACTAATTAAATAAGTGGCCGTTGGGGGGTTAGAAAAATGAGAGGTTTCAGTGCCAGATCTCAGAGAGAGAGAGAGCAGTGAGGAGTGAGGACAGTCTGTTTTTCTCACCCTAGTCTTAGAATATCTTTTGCCTGACTTGTGAAGTGGTGGAAACTGTCTTCAGGATTTCCTGATGCCCTCCTTCCCATTGGGATGAGGGACTACTGCAGAGGTTGGGGGGACAATCCCCTGTTTCAACCTAGAACATTTTGAGGCTGAGTTTGGTGTACAAATTGTGAGTAGATTCTGACTCTTAGTTACCCAGGATATGTACCTGCCTTGTTTTTTGTGGGGTAACACTCTGATAAAGGGACCCATTCACCTATATCTGTGAGGTTTTTCTCAAGAGTATTTGTTTTAAAGTTTGCTGACAACCGTGGATGTCCCGTATGTGACTATGCCAGTTGTTCAGAAGTTTAACTTTACACCCTTGTGGTGTTTCTGATGCTAAAATGTGCTAAACATTTGAAGAAAACATAATTTCTACTGTTTCGTGTCTGTTGAGGTGTAACTCTGAAAGAATGGTTCTGTATGGACGAAGATGCAAAAGGTTGGAGACCCCCCATCTGGAGTGACCAGTTCAGCACTACGGGTTATGTAAGGGCACCTGTTTTCTGTCAGTGCATGTGGCCAATGCCTGAAGAAGTTTACCCCTTGTATGTGGGTTTTGCTAGTCTTAAGCCGTAGTGTGCTCCATCGTGGCCAGTGTGCCACATTCCCTTCTGCTAATCCTATGTTATATGGGAACTGTTCTAAGCCAAGGCCTAGTGCCACTTCCAGAAGAATGTTTGTGGATTTTTACCATGGCTAGTTCCACATTTCCAGATGTTTAATCCTATGCTATGTGTGAGATTCGAGTTTCTGTTTTCTACAGATATGTTCTGCATTGCCCTGTGCCACAAAGTTCAAACCCATGGGGGTCCATCTTTGCTTTTGTGTTCCAACTTGGTTTCAGAATAAAGCCACACTGTAGAATCCCAGCCTAGTGTGGACAATCTAGTTACTGCTTCCTGTGTGGAATTACTGGGTACCCCTGTCCAGATGTAACAAACCTAGCATAGCCCTCAGCAAAGTTTTTCTCCTCAGGACCTGGGTTTGGTAAATGTCTGTTTGTGTCTAGTACACACTTTGTGTTTCTCACTAGTATTTACTTTGTACCCCCACCCCTCTCTTTTCTCCTAGACAGAAAAAGTATGGGACGTGTGCCTACTAATTAAATCAGTGGTCAGTGGGGGGTTACAAAAATGGGAGGCTTCAGTTCCAGAGCTCAGAGAGTGAGCAGTGAGGAGTGAGGAGAGTCTATTTTTCTCACCCTAGCCTGAGAATATCTTTTGCCTGACTTGTGAAGTGGTGGAAACCATCTTCAGGATTTTCTGATGCCCTCATTCCCAGTGGGATGAGGGTGGACTGTAGAGGTTTTGAGGGGAAATCCCCTGTTTCAACCTAGAACATTTTGAAGCTGCCTTTGGTGTACAAACTGTGAGTAGATTCTGTCTGAGAGTTACCCAGGATGCGTACCTGCCTTGTTTTTTGTGGGTTGACACTCTGATAAAGGGACCCATTCACCCATTTCTGTGAAGTTTTTCTCAAGAGTATTTGTTTTAAAGTTTGCTGACAACAGTGGATGTCCCATATGCGACTATGCCCTTTGGCCAGAACTTTAACTTTACACCCTTGTATTGTTTCTGATGCTAAAGTGTGCTAAACATTTGAAGAAAGCATAATTTCTACTGTTTCATGTCTGTTGAGATGTAACTCTGAAAGAATGGCTGGGTATGGACGAGGAATCAAAATGTAGGAGATCCCTCATCTGGAGTGACCAGTTCAGCACTTTGGGTTCTGTAAAGGTGCCTGTTTTCTGTCAGTGTATGTGGCCAATGCCTGAAGAAGTTTACCCCTTGTATGTGGGATTTGCTAGTCTTGAGCCCTAGTGTGCTCCATCCCCTTCTGCTAATCCTATGCCATATGGAACTGTTCTAAGTAGTGGCCTAATGCCACTTCCAGAAGAATGTGTGCATGTTTTTCACTGTGGCTAGTACCACATTTCCAGATGTTTAATTTTATGCTATATGGGAGGTTCAAATTTCTGTTTTCTACAGATGCGTTCTGTATTGCCTTGTGCATGAAGTGTAAACCCTTGGGGGTCTATTTTTGCTTTTTTGTTTGTATTCCAACTTGGTTTCAGAATAAAGTCACACTCTAGAATCCCAACCTGGTGTGGACAATCAAGTTACTGCTTCCTGTGTGGAATTACTAGGTACCCCGTCCAGATGTAACAAACCTAGCATAGCCCTCAGCAAAGTTTTTCTCCTCAGGACCTGGGTTTGGTAATGGTCTGTTTGTGTCTAGTACACACTTTGTGTTTCTCACTAGTATTTGCTTTGTACCCCAACCCCTCTCTTTTCTCCTAGACAGAAAAAGTATGGGATGTGTGCCTACTAATTAAATAAGTGGTCGGTGGGGGGTTACAAAAATGGGAGGTTTGCGGTCACCTGATGACAGCTTGCTGAATGGCAGTGGGGGCCTAGATCTCTCCCCTCCTGCCACCCTAATCACCAGAATTTGAGACCCCTGAAGCAATAATCTTCAATTAAATTGGTAATATTGGAACGGTTAAGTGTCGTCTACTGGTCAAAGTGAGTGTTTCTACCAGTGCATCTTATCTTTAGAGAGGGATGGAAGTGGATAGGAAGCAGGCATGTGAGCTTACATGCCACCTGTGACCCCTGAAAAGGCCTCCAAGAAGTCGAAATCAAGGAGGCTGGGGTGGGAGAGAATCTTGGGGAGAGAGAAATTTAAATCGTCCTGTCCTCTCCACGGAGGACAAATTTATGCAGGAGTTGGCACCATTAAAGGCATTCTCCAAGATATCACTGGAGAGCTGAAATCCCTCCAGCGACCTCTCCTCACTCACTACCCGAGTATCAGATACAGAAGCTCGATTATTTTCACTGGAGCAGTGGAGGTCAAAAGCGGAAATGGAGATGGCGGGGCTAGTTCAGCAGGTCCGAAAGCTTCAATCCAAAACGGAGGATCTAGAGGGCCGCAACCGGAGGAACAACCTGCTGATTCTGGGCCTACCGGAGATGGAAGAAGGTCCTTACCTGATGGCTTTCTTACAGAAGTTGTTTACTAAGATAGTAGGCCCCTCACCGATTAGCCCGAGTTACCACCTTGAGAGGGCCCATCGATCGTTGAGGCCTCAACCACCGCCTGGCTCACCCCCGCGTCCTATCATTATGAAATTCCTGAGCTTTATAGAGAGGTAACACGTTTATAGTAAGGCTCGGGACTTGAAAGAAATTACATGGGGGTCGGCTAGGATACGCATCGCCCAAGACCTTCCCAAGGAAACGAGGGAGAAGAGGGCCGCTTTCCATCCCACAGTCCAGAAATTGATCGCCGCGTCCATACCTTTCAGGATGGTGTACCTTGCTATTTTGAAAGTCTCGATTGGAAGCACTACTCACAGCTACAACTCGCCAGAAGCGGCGTATAAGGACCTCTCCACCAGGCTCTCCGATCTGTTTAAGCCTAAAGGCTGAAGGACTAGTTATATAAATATTTCTGTGGGAAGGTCTGATATTAGTTGACATACAGGAGGGTGCTAAGGTTTTTTTTTTATTCTTCCCTTTCTTCCCATTTGTGTCCCATTTTGGGGCTTTCTCCGTTCGGGGGGTTTTTCCTTTCTCCTCCCTCTTTTTTTGATTGTTTCCAGGTTCGCGGGCTGTTCTCCCCCCTCCTCCCTTGACTGCCAATTGTTATTCTTACCTGTCCCATGTTCATTCCTGGCCTGAATGCTGGGCGGTGTCTTGGATGATAGGGCAGGAGAGGAGTGGGGTCGAGGCGACATGACTCCCGGATTCTTTCCGGAACCCGCGTCACAAGGTGGCAGTTACCCGGAGGTTTGCCTGGCTTCGGACCTCTATGGGCCCTGCAGTAGGAACATTGTCCCCTGGAATCAAAGGGCCTGACTGACGATCGGTCCTCGGTGTTGGGGCCTAGCCTGTGATTTCGATTCCTGTTCCTTCGCTACCGGATAAAGGGGTGAGTTGAATCTTAATTTTTTCCAAACCTGCTCATTTTCCACTACTTAAAGGGACTGTGGAGTAGCGCTGGAGCGGATTAGGTTTTCTTCTGCATAGTTGGATGTGCGGATTGGTGGTTTTGGGGGAGTCTGGCTCTGGGGCATTGTGCTTAGCAGAGGCTGAGTCGCGAGCCTACAGAAGGGGGGTTTGCCAATCCAGTCCCAGCAATCGGGTTACTGGTGAGTTTCGCAATCTGGACTGGGTCTAATCCTTGTTTTGGGGGTTTTGAGGTTTGGGGCCTTTTTTCCTGATCGACCCAGATGTGCTGGGACTTTCTGGATTCGCTTGGGGGACTGGTTGCCAGGATCTGATGTTACCATCTCGGTTTGGTCCTTTTCAATCCTGGTTCCAGGTTGTAAATAGTTGTTTGCTTGGGGTAAGGGGTGATCTTGAGAGGGTGGGAGGGAGGGGACCATGTCAAATTTATATTATATCAGAGTGTCTTTTGATTATCATGGGCTTTTCTAGACTGTTCATATTGTTGTTGAGCTTAAATGGGCAGATTGGGGAGTGGGTCTTTGAGATCTTTCTCCATTTCTGGTATCATGTTGCATATTGTTATTAGTGGGGATTAGAGGGTATTTTGGAGGATGAGGTACTCCATGCCAAATTTTACATTGGGGTGGATATATCTTAAGTGTGGCCGGTTTTAAGAGGCTGGTACTATGTTCAGGAGATACCCTTGGGCAGGTCGGGATGGTATGGGATTTGGGGATCGAGTGTGCCTTTATCTCTGCGGTATTTCTGGTTGTTTCTATATATGCTCCCTTCTTACACTATCTTTAAAATGGTTATTGGGGAGGTTAAAATAGCATCGTGGAATGTGCGTGGGCTTAGGGAAAAGGTCAAAAGAACTCAAGTGTTTAATCACTGTACTTTGGTGCAAATAGATATATTATTTTTACAGGAAACCCACTTAACTGGGGGGGAGGTTAAATGGTTATCTCGATCAGGTTTCTCACAGGTATATGTGGCAAGTGGATCCAATTATAGTAGAGGGTAGCTATGCTGATTAAGAACATGTACTGTTTATAGAGACCTAGTGGTGGAGGATCCGGAAGGAGGTTTATTCTGGTTAAGGGCACCCTTAATGGGAATACTGTAACCTTAGGTTCGGTTTATGGGCCTGTTGGGAAGTCCAATTTTTATGGTCCTTGCGGATAAAATTAATGCTTTCCTTCCCTCACAACTTATTTTGGGGAGACTGGAATGTATCACCGTCCTACCTTTAGATAAGGATCCCAGGATAATCGGCCCTGACATCCACGAAAGGGCTTTATATGATTTTTGCAGATGTTGGGGCTATGTGATCCTTGGAGACTCTCTTATCCTTCTCTCCGGGCTTTTTCTTTCTTTTCTCAACCTCATGGATGATAGTCGAGAATAGACTATATTTTGCCTAGCAAATCCCATCTTCCAGCCCTCTGTCAGTCTGGCATTGACCCGATTATTCTTTCGGACCATGTGATAGTCTGGATCAAAATCTCTTTAGACCCTGAGTTTCACCGAGATACCATTTGGAGACTTAATACTCAGCTACTTAAGGAACCCCATACAGTGACGCAAATAAGATCTCTGATCTCTTTGTTCATGGCGGACAACCTTGATTCTTCTCCGAAGTTCGATGTTATCTGGTGCGCTCTAAAATGCTACCTCAGGGAGAGCTGATTAAATTAGCATCGGCGAGGAAAAAAGCCCGGTTAGCACGGGCAGTATCCTAATGAACAGAATTAGGGAATTAGAAGCTGTCCATTCTCGGCCTCTCCATTGTACTCTTTGGAAACCCTCGTAGCAGCTAAAACTGAATATACCGACCTCTTAAAGGAGAAGGCAGAGTATTGTTTGATTAGAACCCAGGTCAAATACATCGACCAGGGGGAAAAGGCCGGGAGGCTTCTGGCTTTGCGCCTTCGGACTCTAGAAGGTTCTATGATAATTCTGACTTTACAGGCGCCCTCTGGTCCTGTAGAAACCTCTCCCAGAGGAATTGTACGAATTTTTGAGAATTATTACAAGGATTTGTATAGCTTACCCTCGTCTCCTGCCCCCCTTTCAGATATTGAGGCCTACTTAGCTGGTCTTGAAATTCCTCAGCTTCTGTCTTCTCACAAAGAGATCTTGTCGTCTCCTCTTTCTTTGGGGAGATAGAAAGTCATTACTTCTATGACTTCGGATAAGGCACCTGGTCCGGATGGATTTCCCATCAATTTCTACAAAGTTTTTCAAGGAACTGGCTCCTATACTTCTTAAACTTTATGAATATCTTTTTCTTCCCATACTATAGATCCTACTCTTCTTGAAGCTACCATTATTTCAATTCCAAGCGGGTAAACTCCCACGGATCCAGCGAATTATAGACCCATATCCCTACAAAATTACGACATGAAAATTCTCTCTAAAGTCCTGGCTGAAAGGATTAAGCGGTCTGGACCCAGTTACTTAGCCCAGAACAGGTGGGCTTTGTGCATTCAAGATCCTCGTCTGATCACTTGAGAACCCTGTCTCACATATCCCAACACGCTCATACATCTCAATTCCCTATGGTTTTAGTCTCTTGGATGCAGAGAAGGCCTTGACGGGTGGATTGGCCCTTTCTCTGGGCCGTGATGGCCAGAATGGGTTTTCCGGTTTCTTTTTTGGAATGGGTTCAGACCTTTTACAAGGCTCCTTCAGCCAGAATATATTGTAATGGGGTTTTTTCCCACTATTTCGACTGTATACGGACACTAGATGAGGTTGTCCCCTCTCGCCTTTCTTATTTAACCTGTATTTAGAGCCCATACTTATTAAACTTAAATCCTCAGCGCTTATCAAGGGATGTTTAGTAGGTCACCAAGTTGGTCCTCTCTGCTTACGCGACGATATACTCTTGCATATTGAATCTCCTGTGGACTCCTTAGCTCTGCACTAGATGTTATTAAGCAATATGGGGCCCTTTCTCAATACAGGTTAAATATCACTAAATCTGAGATCTTTCCTTGAATGCCATCGTACAAACAGGATTTTGTGAATTTTGGTATGAAGTGGTCTCCTAGGTCGATTAAATATTTAGGGATCCATTTTGCAACAGACCCTTCCCTTCCCTTCTTAAGAAGTTTAACTTGGATGATCTTAGGAGTATTATCCAGCAGGATCTGTCACAGTGGGCTGCTCTTCCTATTTCTTTATGGGGCCGTATCAACATTATTAAGATGAATATTCTCCCCTGTATCTTTTACCCTCTTAATCTACTTAATCTCTGGCTACCTGTTTCATATTTTCAACAGTTCCATGAGATGTTTTCAAACTTTATCTGGCGAGGAAAGGGAGTGCGGCCGTCTTTTGTTAAGCTCTCCCTTCCTAAAGATAAGGGCGGACACCGGCTCCCAAATCTGTTGCTTTATCATTGGGCGGCACACCTTTCTAAATTAGGGAGATGGCTTTCTGCTAATCCAGATTCCTTTCAGCCGATTTGGCTCCAAATCAAGAAGCTGGTTCTTTCCGAAGCTAAGATAGATCCTTACGCCCTTTTTTATACCCCCCCCTTTAATCCTTTCGCAATGGATAGACGATCGTACGATTCTTATGTCCCTTAAATCTCTTCTTCAGTGTTGGCGGTTTGTTAATGTCTTTCCTGCGCGGGATCTAGGCCAGCCGATTATGCGTAATCCCAATATTAAGCTGGGCGACTCGGCGAGTGTGCCCGAGTGGCTCCCACAACTTAGAGAAGTTAATTTAGAACATCTTTACGAGCAAGGATCCCTTCTCTCATCAGTGGATATACTTAACAGGTATGCTATCCCTAAGGCCATGATTTTCAGGGTTTACCAGCTGAGACATCTTGTTGCTGGGAAATTTGGTGTCCTATTTAGGGAATCGGAAATCCATCCCTTTCTCTCTCAGATAGTAACCTTTGCTTCCAAGCCGCATTCTATTTCATTAATATATTCATTTCTCCTGAACTATAAATTTCTGGATCCTGTGGGGGGCTCTGATGTTTGGCCCTCATTGCTGCCTGAGTCCGATCTGGATTGGTCTCGTATTTGGAAGGATCTCCACAAGTATCACTCACAGGATAGGTTCAAACTTACTCAGTATTACATAATGAATAACATGTATTACACCCCCAAAAAGCTTTTCAAACTTAAGAGGCTTCCCACTTCTCTCTGCTCTAGGTGTATGCAGGGGGAAGGGGATCTCTTACATATTTTCTAGTATTGTAATAAAGTTGCCCCCTTGTGGTCCTCTATCCGAGATAATTTAGATCCGTTACTAGGTCTCTCAGATTGTTTTACCCCTGAGATCTGTATTCTGGGTGATTATGCTGACATAGGCAGTGTGGAGCGTAGATACCATATTGCGTTAATATCCATAGCGGTTAAGAGGTTAGTTCTTAGGCATTGGACTGATCAATTGGTGTTGTCCTATGCTGAATGGTTGACTGAGCTCTCTGCCTATCTCAATTCGGAGAATCTAGTGGCCAGTGTGCGAGGCCGCATAGACTTGTTTAGGAAAAAATGGGGCAAGCTCCAAGAGTTATATTTGCACCAATGATTTCTTATGGCCTTATACCCTATCCCCATAATGGTACTCCACTGTGATACTTTTTGGAGTTCTGTATTTGGTAATCTAGGAGTAGATTACTTCCTGTATAGTTATTATGGTAAGACCCAACTTGAATGTATTAACTACATGGCACACTCTCTGGGTTGGGTGGGAGGGTGTAGGGGTGGGTTGGGATTGGAGGGGTGGGAGGTGGTTGGGTGGGTGGGTGGGGGTCGGGGGTTTGGGTGGGATTTGGGAGAGGGGAGTTTGGGGGTGGTTACTTTGTTGTTTATGTTTTGGGAGGGGGGGTTCTTTTTTGGGGGGCTTTTCCTTTCTTCCTTTGTTATACTATATATTTCTCGAGAGTTGTATATTTTTTGTTTTTGTGGTTGTATTATGTGTAAAATTAAGAAACTTAAATTTCAAAAAAAAAAAATAGGAGGTTTCAGTGCCAGAGCTCAGAGACTGAGCAGTGAGGAGTGAGGAGAGTCTATTTTTCTCACCCTAGCCTGAGAATATCTTTTGCCTGACTTGTGAAGTGGTGGAAACCATCTTCAGGATTTTCTGATGCCCTCATTCCCAGTGGGATGAGGGTGGACTGTAGAGGTTTTGAGGGGAAATCCCCTGTTTCAACCTAGAACATTTTGAAGCTGCCTTTGGTGTACACACTATGAGTAGATTCTGTCTGAGAGTTACCCAGGATATGTACCTGCCTTGTTTTTTGTGGGGTGACACTCTGATAAAGGGACCCATTCACCCATTTCTGTGAAGTTTTTCTCAAGAGTATTTGTTTTAAAGTTTGCTGACAACAGTGGATGTCCCATATGCGACTATGCCCTTTGGCCAGAACTTTAACTTTACACCCTTGTAGTGTTTCTGATGCTAAAGTGTGCTAAACATTTGAAGAAAGCATAATTTCTACTGTTTCATGTCTGTTGAGGTGTAACTCTGAAAGAATGGCTGGGTATAGACGAGGAATCAAAATGTAGGAGATCCCTCATCTGGAGTGACCAGTTCAGCACTTTGGGTTCTGTAAAGGTGCTTGTTTTCTGTCAGTGCATGTAGCCAATGCCTGAAGAAGTTTACCCCTTGTATGTGGGATTTGCTAGTCTTGAGCCCTAGTGTGCTCCATCGTGGCCAGTGTGCCACATTCCCTTCTGCTAATCCTATGCCATATGGAACTGTTCTAAGTCATGGCCTAGTGCCACTTTCAGAAGAATGTTTGTGTGTTTTTCATTGTGCCTAGTTCCACATTTCCAGATGTTTAATCCTATGCCATATGGAACTGTTCTAAGTCATGCCCTTGTGCCACTTTCAGAAGAATGTTTGTATGTTTTTCATCATGGCTAGTTCCACATTTCCAGATGTCTAATCCTATGCCATATGGGAACTGTTCTAAGTAATGGCCTAATGCCACTTCCAGAAGAATGTGTGCGTGTTTTTCACTGTGGCTAGTACCACATTTCCAGATGTTTAATCTTATGCTATATGGGAGTTTCAAATTTCTGTTTTCTACAGATGTGTTCTGTATTGCCTTGTGCATGAAGTGTAAACCCTTGGGGGGTCTATTTTTGCTTTTTTGTTTGTATTCCAACTTGGTTTCAGAATAAAGTCACACTCTAGAATCCCAACCTGGTGTGGACAATCAAGTTACTGCTTCCTGTGTGGAATTACTAGGTACCCCTGTCCGGATGTAACAAACCTAGCACAGCCTTCAGCAAAGTTTTTCTCCTCAGGATCTGGGCTTGGTAAAGGTCTGTTTGTGTCTAGTACACACTTTATGTTTCTCACTAGTATTAGCTTTGTACCCCCACCCCTCTCTTTTCTCCTAGACAGAAAAAGTATGGATGTGTGCCTACTAATTAAATAAGTGGTCGGTGGCGGCAGTTACAAAAATGGGAGGTTTCAGTGCCAGAGCTCAGAGACTGAGCAGTGAGGAGTGAGGAGAGTCTATTTTTCTCACCCTAGCCTGAGGATATCTTTTGCCTGAGTTGTGAAGTGGTGGAAACTATCTTCAGGATTTCCTGATGCCCTCATTCCCAGGGGGATGAGGGTAGACTGCAGAGGTTTTGATGGGCAATCCCCTGTTTCAACCTAGAACATTTTGAAGCTGCCTTTGGTGTATACACTGTGAGTAGATTCTGTCTGAGAGTTACCTAGGATATGTACCTGCCTTGTTTTTTGTGGGGTGACACTCTGATAAAGGGACCTATTCACCCATTTCTGTGAAGTTTTTCTCAAGAGTATTTGTTTTAAAGTTTGCTGACAACAGTAGATGTCCCATATGCAACTATGCCCTTTTGTCAGAACTTGAACTTTACACCCTTGTGGTGTTTCTGATGCTAAAATGTGCTAAACATTTGAAGAAAGCATAATTTCTATTGTTTCATGTCTGTTGAGGTGTAACTCTGAAATAATGGCTGGGTATGGATGAGGAATCAAAATGTAGGAGATCCCTCATCTGGAGTGACCAGTTCAGCACTTTGGGTTCTGTAAAGGTGCTTGTTTTCTGTCAGTGTATGTGGCCAATGCCTGAAGAAGTTTACCCCTTGTATGTGGGTTTTGCTAGTCTTGAGCCCTAGTGTGCTCCATCATGGCCAGTGTGCCACATTTTCTTCTGCTAATCCTATGCCATATGGAACTGTTCTAAGTCATGCCCTTGTGCCACTTTCAAAAGAATGTTTGTATGTTTTTCATCGTGACTAGTTCCACATTTCCAGATGTGTAATCCTATGCCATATGGGAACTGTTCTAAGTAATGGCCTAATGCCACTTCCAGAAGAATGTGTGCATGTTTTTCACTGTGGCTAGTACCACATTTCCAGATGTTTAATCCTATGCTCTATGGGAGTTTCAAGTTTCTGTTTTCTACAGATGTGTTCTATATTGCCTTGTGCATGAAGTGTAAACCCTTGGGGGTTCTACTTTTTGCTTTTTTGTTTGTGTTCCAACTTGGTTTCAGAATAAAGTCACACTCTAGAATCCCAGCCTGGTATGGACAATCTAGTTACTGCTTCCTATATGGATTTACAGGGTACCCTTATCCAGAAGTGCAAACTTAGCATAGCCCTTGGCAAAGGTTCTCTCCTGAGGACCTGGGTTTTGATATAGGTCTGTTTGTGTCTTGTACATACTTTGTGTTTCTGTGCAATTGCTTTGTACCCCACCCCTCTCTTTTCCCCAGACAGAAAAAAGTGTGGGAGGTGTGCCTACTAGTTAAATAAGTAGTTGGTGGAGGGGGCAGTTACAAAAATGGGAGCTCGTCCAGGATATTGTTTGAATGTGAGGAGAGAACAAGAGATGTTTGCAGAAGGTATGGCCAGTGTTTTGTCTGTCTAGTAGTATGGTAGCCCAAAACAGGAAAGGAAGCTTTGCTTAAAAGGGTCATGCCCAGAAGAGTGCCATCCATATGTGCCGCTGTGTGCCTGCTAGTGCAGTGCTGCTGTGTGTTTGTGTCGACTAACGATGGAGAGTAAAGCCAGAAAGTGTATGTCTTTGTCTCTGCATCTAGAACATTTTACAGAACTTTTAAATCTCAAGTTTTAATTGCCAAAAGTAATGTGGACTTTGCGAAACAGAGAGAGAAATGTGCCCTGAATCTTTCATGTACTTTGTGTGCAAATTTGGGGAGTCACTAATGAAAGTGGTAAGTTCTATGTTGAGAAAATGTTAAAAACATCGCTCTTGCTGTTGAAATTGCAGCCGAGAAAAAAAGTTATAATTTGCAGTTTAAATTTGCCCTGCTTAATGATGGCCATGAAGGAAGAGCTGGAGTTTGAGAGAGAGAGAGAGAGAGAGAGAGAAAGGCTCACTTGCATGGCATCAAGTGATTGGTGTGAATGCAATCAGTCCCACCCCAAGCCAGTTTCAGAGTGCAGCCTAGTATTTGAGAAGGAGAGAGAGAGAGAGTGGGGTGCGAGTTGGTCAGACCACAATCAACCATCTAGGGGCTTGTGAACATTCTAATCTGTGAAAAGCAGCCTTTTGCTGTTCAAATTCAGGATTTACCTATTATCCGACTGACTGGAAAGTGAAAGTGGCATTCGTGGTAACAATCGATGGGACCGCAAGCTCGTTTCACCCTAGAGGCCTTCCAGGATTAGCACCAGGCCAAAATTTCGACTGGAGAAAGCCAGCTACTGATTTCAGTGAGTACAAACCCAGACAATTGTGCATCAAACTGTGTTGTGATTTTCAAGCCAGCTGAATCTAAGTGCATGCAGTGAGATTGTTTTGCAAAGAGGACTGTGAGTTGTAAAACAGAAAGTGCAACAAACAAAATTCTGAGCAAAGACAGTATGCATGTATGATGGGTTCAGCAACAGTAAAAATGTTCTTAAGCAAGTGAGAAACAATGAGTTGTATTATGCTGCAGCAAACAGGCAATCCTGTGAAAGAAATACTGTGGCTTGCAAATGACTTTGAGCATGTGTAAATAATCTTGATTAGGGTGCTAATTACAAAGTCCTGTAAAATCATATGAATGTGCTAAGAGAGATACAAGCAGTGCAATCAATGACAGTTTTGAGCAAAATCAGTAGCCAGAAAAGTCGGATGCGCAGTTTTGTGAGTCAGAAACAGATCTGATGCATGAGGAGAGCTAAAGCCGCAATTACAGGGTGGGGTTAGCAATGTAAACACAGCTGCACTGAGCCATTTTATGACACTCAGAAAAGACTAGTAAACAAGTAGTAACAACAAACTTTTATGTATTTTAATTGCAGATATGGCTTCGGAAACTTCCTGCTACCCGGACCATGCCCAAGCTATGATAGCAGAGGAGGTGGCCACACTAAGAGAAATAGAGAGAACTTTCTATGGTGAAGGGTTGCCTCCACATGTAGCAATACCCATCTATCCAGTGAGATTGTGCATAGTGTGCCTCAAGGCTGGAAGAGGTGTGTTTTTGATACCCACTGTTAGGATTGTCTAGTGAAGTATGGTATGAGCAGGGGTGCAGTGCCAGAGAGGGCATCGCAAATTCGATTGCCTCCCACTTGGACCAAAGTAGGAAACCCTACAATTAGCAGCATGCAGCACCAAGTTGAACGTGTTGGAGGAGGCCCCATAGAGTGTGGCACAGAAGGAGAGAGCATGGGATTTACTGCAAGGGCAGTCACCTAGAGATGTTTTCACGCCTTTGTCCCAGATGGACAGTGTGATGGAAGGATCCATAGATCCATGGAAGGAGGGTCCTAGTCCTAACCTAGTAGGGGAGGATGAATTGCAAGAGACATTGAACTGGGAGTTGTCTATCTCTGCGCCCAGTGAGGAGTGGACTGTCTCAGGAGTGAGGATGACTGCTCACTCCTGGGCTCAGATCCTAAGTGAGGAAGAGGAGGATGAAGAGATGTATCTTCATGTTGAGGGTCCAAGTGAGTAGCCTCAAGTTCTTGCCTTGGAGGAGCTGGAGAGTGAAGAAGAAGGCTCCAGTACCCTGCCTACAGAGATGATCAGGGACAAGTTCTTTCATTTGTTAAATATGTGGCACTGGCCAGGACTGGCCACCCCCAAGCCAAGTTATGGGCTGTAGACTTGTGAAAAGTAGTAAGGAGGAGAGACTGGTACATAGGAGAGCCGATGCCATATATGGGAGGTTCTTTCCTACCTGTTCTCGTAGAGTCTGGGAGGAAATTGAACAGAACAGGCAGTTGTGGTTGTTGGAAGAGGCAAGCAAGAATATGCATCCTTGTGTAGCAGCATGTGTCAGGGACAGAGTCATCAGTGATAGACTGAAATTCTGGAAATTGGACAGAACTTTGTTTATGGACACTGTGAATTGTGGACAAGGCAGGGAATGAGACATTCCACAACATCAACTTTGAATGCCCAGATGGTGTCATAGTTCTTGCATCTCACCATGAGTGGTATTACCCTTAATGGTGCCAATTTCTGTGAATATGCCCAGCATGCCCAGAGGGAAGCAAAGAAGTGGCAGCGCAGTGCCTGCCATCCAGAAGCAGCAGTATCCAAGGAGGAAGATGCAGCTCTACTCATGTTCCAGGATTCTTCAGGTGCGTCCAGATACATCAGCCCAGCTGTTTTCCTGATTCATCGCTTGGTATCCCAGATGTTTTCCTGTTCCATCATTTGATTTCCAAGATGACATCAACCGAGCTGTTTTTCTTGTTTGATCGCCTTGTTTTTCCAGAGGACACTATCCCAGATGTATCCGAAGATGCTGCCTGGTATGTGAGAGTCTTCAGCTTGGAGGAGTCAGGTGATCTTTGTTTCAGTCTTCAAGGAACTGATAAGACCCATTTTTCTATGTTCTAACTGACTTTGCACAACACACCCTACAACCCCTTCCCTCTAACCCCCTCTAGCCCTTCTTGATTGCTTGCTGTTTATCTGCTTTACTAATAATATTATAGAAGTTTGTCTAACCTGCCTTCCTTTGCAGCATGGATTTTTTTGCTTAGAGCCACCATTTTGGTTCTGGACTGCCAGAGTTGGACCATTTGAAACCTCGGGGGACCTAAAATGGAGACTGTCCTCAAAGGTCTTGTGGGACTGAATTTCTGTAGGAATTGTAGTTTTTAGTGTTTGGTGCCTAAATGGACCTGGAGGGAGAGCCCTTTCTGTGACAGACAGATTCATCAGCTAGCCAAACCTTTTGGATCACTGGGAAGTTCCAGAGCTGCCTGCAGCAGTGTCAAAGTTGGAATTTGGAGAGTGAATAGCTTGAGCCATTTGAATGGCTGCTTCTGCATGGTAGTACGGGGAATTGGAAGGAAGGCTGTGTTTGGCCTGCATGCCACCATCTTCCAGTGTGAAGGAGTTTTGCAAAAGTAAATCAGACTAAATCTGATAGCTTGCATTGAGATCTGAAGTGTACATGGAGGAGAGTGAGTTTCGCCTGGTGTGGACTGAATCCTATCTCCAGAAGTGATCAGTCTGTCAGGTACCGGAGGGATCCTCAGGATGAAAGATTTGCTCAGAAACCCTGCTAAATTGCAAACAGACTTCATCCAATCTGTAGCGTATTGTTGTGTTGCTTATAAGTGTGCTGAATGTGCTGTGTGGGTCATGATTTGGTTCCCCACTTTCAAATGTGTTATGCTAACTGGCATCTGGTTCAGCATTTGTAAGGACTAAATCTGAACTGTCTGCTCTGGTCTGGGCACTGCCATCTCGGCCTAGACTGCCGCTCCCAGTGCAGAGACTTTTCTGATGAAAGACCCACTCGGGGATTTGGCTTCCTGCTCAACACCATCAAACATGCATCAACCACCACGGTGAGTCGTGTGGGCCCTGCTTCCCCTGGCAAGTCAGAACAACATCCAGAGGATTTCATCTCATCAGTCCTGCCTACTGGTCTGGGTAGCATGAGTACTAAACAGGGTAGCTCCCTGCAACAAAGCTGCAATCATTGTGTGCCATCTGATTTAATTGTTTGGGTTTATCACAACGAACTGAGCCATCCGGCTCCGGAATGCAAATTCTGGGTTGAAGTGCATGTTGTTTTCTTTCCTAAGGGCCCCAACAACAGCTGCAATGCTGGCCTATCCTGTGCAATGCTTCAGGCTAGCCTGTACAACAACAGGGTACCAAGAGTGTGTGACTGACAGAGGGACTCTTAGTGCATGCATGCCCAGACTGAACAAATCAGATCTAAAATAACCTGCTAGATTGCTGACCCACCCTTGTTCAATCCCCCTGAATAAATCAGATTCTGTTCTTTCTGCATCTAACCTGGCTAGTGTGTACCTTTGTGAAGGGGATATTGTATTGTCATTGAACTGTTAAATTAATGTCTTGTTTTACAGGGGGTCTCCAGGACCTTTGCAGCTGATCCAGTCCTGGTGGTAAGTGTACCGAGTGTGGGTTCAGTACTGACTTCATATGACATATGTGATTGTTTATCTGCTGACCTGTTTAAGCCACTAGATGGGTTAGAAGGGGGTTATAGTGTCCCAGAGGGCTATACCCACAGCAGTTATGCTACCCCAAAACCATACCTGTGGGTGCAGGCAACCGTTCACTGAGCTCAGGCCCCTCAACCTGTGCCTAGTCCCACAGACAGGGGTAGTAGTCTTTGGGATAGTGTCTCCCCTCATCCCACTGGGAATGAGGGCATCAGGAAATCCTGAAGACGGTTTCCACCGCTTCACAAGTCAGGCTAAAGGTATTCTCAGATTAGGATGAGAAATACAGACTCTCCTCCAGCTGCTTCTACAGACTACTCCCAACTGCAGACTAACTGAAAATTCTAAGCTCCCCACACTTACAGCAAGCTGTGTGGCTTATGAATCTGCTCTCAGCTGAGACCAAGCAGCAGAGAGGGACTAGGTGAAAATCCATTTAACTAAATATTCATCAGCTGCCTTCCCTACCCAACACTGACACTGATGAGATTCTAGTAACTCCAGGGAACAAGCGGGGTTACATATTTATTCTGGTAGTTGAGAAAAATTAAGGAATGAGACAGGCAGACAGAGACATGAATGTTAGAGAAGACATGTACAGTAGGTAGGAATTAAGAAAATATTTATTTTTCTTTTTAAGACAGTAGAAAAATACAGTACAGAATGAAACAGATATAAAGAAAAGAAAACACTAAGTGAAGCAACACAGATTGGTAAGTGACATAGAAATTGTCAGCAGATAAGGACCACAAGGCCCATCCAGTCTTCCCATAGGCCCCACATATTGTATGTAGCCACTGACCATATGTGATCAATGGCTTTTCATCACTCCCTCCCCTCTCAAACTTCTCTTGTGCCTGTCCCAGGCATGCTTAAACCCCTCCACTGTGCTTGCCCCACTACCTCCTGTGGCAGGCTGTTCCAAGCATCAATTACCCTTTCTGTGTAGAAAACTTTCTCACATTACCTCTTAATCTACCCCCTTCCAATTTCATATTGTGCCCTCTTGTCCTAGTACTTTATCTACATTGGAAAAGGCCCCCCACCTGAACCTTGTTTATGCCCTTGAGGTACTTGAAAGTTTCAATCTTGTCCCCGTGCTGTCTCTCCTCCAGTGAGAACATATTGAGGTCCCCTAGTCTCTCCTCATATGTTTTGTGGTGCAAGCCCTGCACCATCTTTGTTGCCCTTCTTTGGATAGTCTCCACCTTATCTATGTCGTTGCGCAGGTGTGGCCTCCAGAACTGCATGCAGTACTCCACGTGAGGACTTACCAATGTTTTGTACAATGGCATCACTGTCTCCTGCCTACTGTTAGTGACACCTCTGCCAATGCACCCCAGCATGCCACTGTCTCTCCCTGCTGCCTCTGTGCACTGCTTTGATACCTTAAGGTCATCAAAGATGATAACCCCTAGGTCCCTTTCCTCTTTGGTGACAGTCAGCTTCCCCACCCCTCAACCTGTAGCTCTCCCCAGGGTTCTTTCTATCCAGGAGCATTATTTTGCACTTCCTTGCATTGAACCACAGTTGCCACATCTCCAACCATCTTTCAAGCTTCTCCAGTTACCTCTCCATTTTCTGCACCCCTTCTGGAGTAGCCACCCTGTTGCAGATCTTGGTGCCATCTGCAAACAGGCAGACATTTCCTTCCAGCCCTTCTGCAATGTCACTAATGAAGACATTAAACAGGACCGGTCCTAGTACTGATCCCTATGGTACCCCACTGGTCACTTCCCTTTCCCCATATTGTACCCCATTTACCACCACCCTCTGTCTCCTGTCTGTTAGCCAGTTCACCACCTTGTCTCCCATGCCCAGACTACCCATCTTGTTAATCAACCCTCTATGTGGGATGGTGTTGAAGGCTTTGTTGAAATCTAGGTAGGCGACATCTACCGCACCTCCCTGATTTATTTCCCTAGTCACCCAATCAAAAATATCTATTAGGTTTGTTTGACATGACCTTCCTGCTGTGAATCCATGTTGCCTCAGATCCTGAGCATCATCATGCAGAGGTCCTCCATGCTCATCAGCAGCTCTTCCTGATTTGCTATCATTATTTTTATATCCTTCTCTACCTCACTAAGCTGCTGATGGATGCCCCCCACTTCCTACCTTAGTGAGGTGAGCTCAGCTGCTGTTACTGTTGGTGGTGGTGGTTCAGGTGCTACTACAACTTCAGAAGGAGATACTGGAACCGCAGAGGACACTGTGTCTTGTGGTTCTTCCCACTGCCCCTCCACAAAATGGGATCTTCCACACCATCCACGGACACCATGACCCTCTGCCACATGGACAGTTCACCATCACCACCCCCACTTGTCACTTCTCACATCTTTGCCTCCCACTCAGCTTGGCAGTGGCACGTTAAATGTATCCTTTGGCCTCCAGTACCCACTTTGGTCCCCTTCTTGATCCGGTGGACATGCTTCCCATATAAGCTGCAACTTACTTGGGTCTGCTGTAATAAAAAGACCAAACATACAAGGACTTGGGGTGCTGCTACTGGAGAGGATTCCTCCCTGGGGGGGGGGAGTTGGTGGCAGTGATGCTGCAACCACAACGGGGGAGTACAGGAAGCTGTTCCATCTCCTCCATTTCTTCCAGCTCATAGTGACCAGGTCCACACTCCATTTAAAATGAAAATGTTGTCACTTAAAACCAAAGAAAAGAGAGAGAGATACACACACACATATGTATGTGCACCCCCCCCACATACACTCACACGCACACACACCAATTAAGCCAAAAAAGAGATGCAAAAAGGATTGAAAGTAAAGAATAAGTATTTAACAAATGTTTAGTAAGTAAACTAGAGGAAAGAAAACACAAAACAATTGGGGAAAAAAGCTTTTATGGCCACTGGAAAATTCTTGGTTTCGTAGCACGAAACAATCTCGTGACTTGCACTCTGACTACAAATGAGAAATTGAAAAATCAGACAGTTTCTCTTTTGGGAATATACCATGTGACCTGCAGAAGCTGTCCCATGTGGCAAACTCTTTTTTCCCCAAACTTTGCCTTTGCACTGCAAAGGCGAAGTTACAAGGCGAAGTTTGCACAGGCGAGGTGAATTTCCCATTAAATAAGAACAATTTGTGAAATTCTCCGTGGAGGTGAATTTTGCAAATTTGCCTTTTCTTTGCCTCTGGATTGAAACTTTGCAACGTCTCTACCTACTTCTGCTCAAGTTAGCTGGTGCAAATCTCTCTGACCTTGCAATTAGCTGGTTACTCTTCTATCTAGCTGACAAAACCCAGTCAGATACTAGAGCTCTTTCTATCCACTCCCCTCAGTAGACTCTGGTGATCCACAGAGACCCATGCTAGAACCTAAAATTCTTCATTTTTCTAAATGTCCTTCTCCCCTTCCTCCCAATAGCCTCTGGTGTTATACAGCGACCCATGCTGCTCCTCCTCTCCACTATTGTTCATTTTTATAAATGTGTTCCCACAAGCTTGTTCATTAGTGATCTCCATATGTATGTAAATGACACAGTGCGATTTTCCTCAGTGGTTTCTCAGATCCAGAACTGAAAACTAATCTCTAGTGTAACATTCACAAAGTTCAACATTAGTTACAATCTATCCAGCTTTCAGTAAATGCTAAAAAAAGGTCTACCTTTGAAAGCAGACAGAGGCTCGTATCCCATTTACCACTGCATATAAGACTCCATAAGGCTCTGTATTGGAGGTAGTCTGCTTCTTCAATAGAAACATAGACAATTGTCAGCAGATAAGGACCACCAGGCACATCCACTCTGCCCATAAGCCCTATACTTATTTGCAGCCTCTGAACCTATCTGGTAAGTGGTCTCACACCACCCCTTCCCCTACTAAAGTTTCCTTATGCCTGTCCCAGGCATGCTTAAATCTCCCCACTGTGTTTACTCCCACCACCTCCTGTGGCAGACTGTTCCATGTGTCCACCACCCTCTCTGTGAAGAAAAACTTTCTCATATTTCCTCTTAGTCTGCCACCTTCCAATTTCATATCATGCACTCAAGCACATGGGTATCTGGTTAGATACTCACCTTAAGTTCATCAGACACATTGATGTCATCCACTCCAAGATCCTCCCAAAGCTGAGTGTGTTGTACAAAAACTCATCTTGTATTCCCTCCCAGCTCTTCATGAGATTGTTCTCAAAATGATAGTCCCAATATCTGACTATGATAATGTAATCCATGGTGCACCTCAAATCCACCCAGGCATAGCTGGACCCTCTCTTCCATTTTTCCTGCATTTTGCCCTTGGCAGCCACCCATACCCTCCACTGTTCACCATATTCTGAACTTTCATTTCCTTCACTTTCTTACAGGCATCTTTATCACTCAGTGGCCCTCACAGCCAAGTTCTGGTTCTTCCTGATTCCCTTTTATCTCTTTTCCCTCTGCTCCCACTGTCCTCTCCAATCTTACTCCATCAGGAACTCTGGCATGCAGTCCTTCCTTCCTTCTCCCTTACTTCAGCACTTCTACTGGGCAGGCCTCTTTTTTCTGCTGACTTCTTCCCTCAGGAACAATCTCCCACTCTCACTTCAGTGTGATTTCTTTTCAGGGACAGTGCCAGGTTTTTGTGGGCCCAGGGCAATGCACCTCCAGTGGGCTGTCCTCAGATTCGTCCATTTTGTAAACAACAACAAAAAAAAAACAGCACACTACAATCAAATCAGTCCCAGAGCTGGCTTGGCAGAGAGACGCAGGCAGCCTCCCCAACCCCAAGCTGTCATCACTGTCTCATACCTGGATTGCAATTTAGGCCATAGGCTCCCTACAGAACAATTCAGCATGTGGCATGCAGTTTTACTTGAAGGATGAATGTCCCACCCAATTTACAGGTGCTGAGGCTGCTCATCAGCAATGAACATGAGTACATTCGGCCCCCCCACCCCACCATCTGGGGTGGCAGGCTTGCCCATCCAGCCAGCCCAGAGATGGTTCCTCTACTGCCAAAGATTTGTCTTTTACACTGTGCAGGACAGATTATTTTGTGATTATATCATTATTAGCCAGGCATCAATCATGACCACTTGCTTCTTGCCGTGCCAAAATTATAACACAAGTCAGAAGTAAGTTGGTGTCTAGACAATGCTAGTCTGAGTCTGAGACTGACCTGCTGCTGCTGCTGCAACTCCAGATACTCCAGTCCTCTGACCATCCCATCCCTGATGCTGTGCATGTTTTGGCTGCTGCTTCTGGCCAGGCTGGAGCTACATCATGATTTGCTGGGTTGCTACTGCTGGTGCTGACCCACAACCTGACCAACACATCACCATCCCATTTCTGAGCTCCCCGAGTCCCGCAACACACAACTCCATTATGCCGACAATGGATTCACTCAGTGACTCCTCACAACCTCCTCGATGATGACTCACTCCACTTTACTACTGTCTTGGCCTGGCCCCAGCCCCAGAGCAGATAGACAGTGCACTCTACCATGCCGCCGATCCAACATCCGACTTCCTGCCACAGCAACAGCTAACTGTCCAGGAGGATCAGGGCTGCCCCTACACCACACTCTCCCCAGCCACTGGCTGCCACAGTACATCCACAACCTGCCCCATAGGCATGAAATGCCCCCTAGTTGGATCTGGGCACTGCCTGTCAATCAGGGCTGGCATTCTCCATTTTTTTCAGGGCTCGGGGGATCTTGCGATTGGGATATAATTTCTAGCAGGACATTCGGCATCAGTAGGCTTAGACTTTGTCGTTTGTACCACTGATTTAAATTGTACCAGTTGTGGACATGGAAGGAGGCAGAGCAGAGCCAAGCAGGCAGAAAAAAGTGAGCTAATGGTGGGTCGAGCCCCCCACTGATGACAGGGCCCTGGGCATTTGCCCGTGTGGCCCAGGTGCTGACACCGGCCCTGCTTCTCTCTTTTCTTTCCAAAACCCCTGCTTTGGGCTCACACAGTCCATTCTTGCTCCTGCCCCTAAACTCAATCCTCCAGGGTGTAGGCTATGGTTATTTTGATAGTTGTGTTTCTGGAGGCCCTTTGGTAGCTGTTTTTTTGGGGGTTTTTTTGCCACATGCTGTTCCAGCGATGTCCCATGAAAAGAGTGATTTGATTTGAGCAAGTTAATTTGGGTGAACACAAATTAGCAAATGTGAAGTGAGCGACCATGAAGTAAGAGCACATGTTAAGGTCAGTGATTTACTTTCGACAGTCGGTAGTTACTGTGTGCAGTAGGTATGAGGCTTCTTGTGGTGTCAAATCTGGGCTGGCCGTGTTGCATAGTGGTAAAGTCACTGCTTCAGTGGCTGGTTGGCCTGGGTTCAAGATATGCTGCACTTTTTTTTTCTTTGCTTAGTGGCTGCACTGTGGTTTTTTTTCCCTTTGTAGATGATCTGCCTGCAGTCCCGACTTTGCTGCCCTTAACCCCTTTGCCCCCCCCATCTGTGTCTCTGCCCTGAGCACAGTGTTAGTATTGGCCCAATTTTCCCCTCCTCCCCTACATCAACTGTCCCTGACTTGTGTCCCCCCGGTGGTAGTTATATTTAGTAGGGGATGTGCATGCAGAAAAAATCACAGCAGCTGGTCATTGTTTGAGGGGCATGCTATAGTGCTCCTCACAGTTTTTATTTTTGTACCTGTGTCTGCATGATTTTCGACAGCATTATTTTATTTTCACTGATGTTACATAGAACCATTCCAGCTAGTATGAGCATATTGCACCATCTGAGACTATGTTGTATATACACAATATACAGCAGGAAACTGATGCATAGTTAAACCTAGTGTAATGTTTCATAGAATAGTTACCACAAAAATAAATACATAAATAAATAAATGTAGCATTGACTCAGCCCAGGACAAGTGGTCTGCCTGCCGATGTTGACAAAGTTTTGTATCGTAGTGAGCATATATTACCCATGAAGCCTTGGATTCTATCCCTAAAGTACTCATTCAGCTCTTAGTTCTATTATGAATTCAAATTTCAAATTTTAATTGTTTTATTATTTTTAGCTGGTAAACACTTAGTGAACCAAAGCTCATTTCTAGGGCATCCTGGGAGCACAGGGAAGCTAAGTGACTTGTTCAGTGTCACACAGTCTGCAAGTGGTGGCTGTACAATTGCAAATCAGGTCAGTTGGGATTCCAAGTTCTCAGCTCAGAGCTGTAACCTCTAGGCTACACTGCCTCCCAAAGGAAATGTAGTCAAGAGGTGTGCCTCTGTGATTGAACTAGAACCAGATAAATCAAGTTCTCTGCAAACTTAGTTCTGTCTGCAGTGATACATGAAGAGAATGATAGATGTGGATTTGAGCAAAGACACAATGAACATTTCAGTTGCCACACTTTGATTTGACCTAAGTTGGGAGTGTTTTGCATTTATGCATATAAAGAAAATATGGTATGAATTAAAACAATTGATGCTGCTTAAAAATACAAATAAACTCTTCAGAAAGAGACTAAGATCAGTAATCTGTATAAACAACATAAATGTATTGGTTTCAGTCTTTTGTAAAATGAATCATTTGTTGTTTGTGTTTTGGGGATTGCATGCTGTATTTTTATTCTCCTGAATTATCCATCATAGTAAGCAACATTTGTTTTTAGAAAACAGCAAGTTTTGTGGTTTACAGTATGTACAAAATCTACTGCATGTTTTCACGTGTTTGTGTGTGCATGTGGTACACATTTAGTCATGGGGAAATAGTATGTGACCAGCACCATGGGAGACATTGTATTCAGGGAGCCCCATCCCACAGAGGACATTAGTTTTTCAATTGTCTCATCACGCAAATAACAGGAAAGTCCTATAGGTTATACAAGAGCCACAGACATATTGTCTGTTTTGTTAAGAAGCAAATAATATGTCACTAGCCGCAGTTTCAGTCTTTGATTAATACTCAGGTCTTGAAAGTTATTTTACATTCTGTAACTAGCAAACCCCAGTTGAACTTTCTTATAGAAAATTACACTAGGGACTGCATGTCTACTACTCTGTTTACATAGGAGGCTTTTTACGGCTAAATAAAGATGGAGATGGTATTGTTGGTTAGCATGTTTAGAAGTTGAGGGATGCTGTTTAAATTTTAAAGGCATGGAAAGCTACAACATTTGATTTTCCATTTCACACAGTGAGGAAACTTCAGAATGACATTACTGGAGAATAATGTTTATATCCAGTCATAAAATTGTACCAATCCCTATATCGAGCAAACAGCATTCTTCCTGTAATCTTAGTGGAGATTGACTTTATAGCACTCCTCCCCAAAACCCAAACTGGTTATAAAGAGCCTACAAACACAATGGACAGAGGATATTGAAGCAAATAAAGTGTAATGTGAGAAGTGAAGAGGCACCTAAGGGTGATGTAGATTAGAGCTCGAGCAAAAAAAAGACATAGCAACTGATGAATGGAGGCGCTCAGCTGTACACATCCCAAGCAGTAAAGAGAAAACCAGTGCTTGATTGTAGAATAAGAAAGAAAGTCTTTTATAAAGAACACTCCACCAGACAGGGTGCTGTGACACTCCCCCACTCCACTGCTGAAAGTTTTCATGCAGACTCATTGGTGCCTCATCAAGGCATAGCATTCACCAGTGGGCACTGCCATTTAAATGCAGTAGTCTTATAATGATAACACAAAGTGCAAACATCAGTGAAATGTTAAATACATGATAAGTACATAAATAGCAGAACACCATTAAAAAACATAAGAAAAGTCCCACCCAAAGTGCAAACACTGCATATAATGTATACGAACAGAACTATAATTACACTAAAGGAAAGAGGGATGAAGGAAGAGTGAAGGGAGGAGAAAACAACAGCAGATGGTAAGGCACAGGGCGGAGGGGGGAGATGGGGAAGAGGTGGAAGAAGGGAGAAAGAAGAATCATAAATTTGAAAAATGGATTGCTCAAATCCTAACTAATAATTAACATAAGTATCATACATTTTACTTCTTGCATAATCACAGCTCAATAATTGGAAGGCTATGCCTGAGGTTCAATGGGCGGAGTAACAACGTCACTCCCCATCAGGCCTTAAAAGGCCACTTCTCCTGAACTGTTCTAGGATTCATCTCATTGTTGCAGCCGGAGGCTCTTCCCCCAATGCTGACCTTCCTGTTTCACCAGTCTGTGCCCCACCACCTCTGTTTTCCCAGTAGTTGCTTTCTCCCCTGACAGTTCCCCACATCACTCCTTCCTCTTCATGGTTTGTCACCATACCTTGTTTGTAAGCCGTTTGTTCTTCACTGTCTCCTTGTTTCTCTACCCTCATTTTGCTTCACCAGCCCTGGCTCCGGTTGCTCCCCCGGTGCTTCCCAGTCGTCCATTACCCACCGAGTGTGGCTTTTAACCTTTTCTCTGCTCCCATAGTTCAGTTTGTCCGCATAATCAACCTCTAGGTCTCCAGTGTTGCCTAGGCCCCTCTTTGTGCACACCAGCCATTGCCTTCCCTGTGTCGCATTCCACCGTTCTGTCCTCATCGGCCTCCATCACTGGGGCACCTCGCTTTTCTGCTCAGTGGGCTCTCATGGCCATTGGCTGTCTGCTGTGCTGGTGCTCCTTGTTGGCCTCGCAACTCCAGCACCTCCTGCCTTGCCGCCACCATGACTGTATGCTGGTTGGCACAGCTCTTGGTCTGGTGCATCTGTGGCTCAGACTGCTCCTGCATCTGACCTACCTTTCTTGCTGCTGGTGTCTTGCTATTCTTTTGCCCTACTGCACCATTTTGCAGTGTAGTGCCTTGTCTCTGGCTCCTCTGACACCTTCCTCTGCACTGATTCAACTATCCATTGTCCCCACTTAGGGCAAGGTCCACCTCGCTCAGTGTTTTTTCTCTCCCTTCCTGCCCCTTCATTCTTTTGGGGTTTCTTGCCTTCTCATCCTCCCATGTGCTACTCACACTCTCATTCTTCTGGTCCCACATTCCAGACCCTTCGGGTTCTATCAGCTATACAGGCTATAGGTATGACTTTTGGGGCCCAGGACATGTCCTTTGGGATGGGCCCCTGTCTCTCAAACTGAGCCTGAGCCTCTGAGCTCGGGGTCTGGGACACCAGCCCCCACTTGTTCCCCCATGGCTGTGGCCCTTCCTTGCTAGCTCCTATTTGCCCTTTGGTGGGGGACTCTGTTGCCATGGTGGGCCTTGTGGCTTCTTGCAATGAGAACAGTTTCTCGCTCCATATTCTGTTTTCCACCACCTTTCTCTAGCTTCTGCCACTCCCTCGACTTTCCTATTTTCCTATCCTTATCACCTCGAACCTCCCTCACTTGCCTGTGCTTCCTTTGGAGTTTTCCCCTGTCTCTGGCATGCCAGCCTTGGCAAGCTTGCTGTCCGTGTTTTCTTTTGAGGGTTCCTTCCCTACCTCTACTTGCCTATTGGATAAGCCCCATGCTTCATTCATTCCCATTCTTTTGTCCCTGCCTGCCTTCAAACCTTCAGGCCTTCAAGGCTTCTCACCATTATCATACATCATTCATTTCAGACCTCACCTTACCGGTACCAGCCTCCAAGGCTTCACTCTATCATTGTACATCGTCCTTTTCATATTTCACCTTAACCATACTGGCCTTCTAGGCTTCATTGCATAATCGCACATTGCCCATTTTTTCCTCACCTTAAACCGTCCAAGCCTTCAAGGCTTCTCTCCATCATTGTACATCATCCATTTCATACTTCTCCTTAACCGTTCTGGCCTTCAGGGCTTCTCTCCATCATCATACATCCGAAGTCCACATCTAGAGCACACGAAGCTTGGAGTGGGACCCTTCTCTCTGGCCCATAGTGGTAATGTCTTTGCTTCAGGTGGACCTTCATTCATCACTCATTTCAGCAACACCTCTGGATGTAGAATTTCTGACTGTGGGCAGTGATAGGTGGGGCTCTCATCATCAAGGCACCTTTGGCAGCCCTAGCAGATTCAGAGGCACTCTCTATGCCATTCTCCATCTGACCACCTCTGGTTCATCTGGTCTATTTTGTAGGCTCATGTAGGCTGGCTGAGTGCCTCGGCAGTCTTTTCTCTCCTCCTTTGCTTTTGGGCATCGAGTTGCAGGGCCATCGCTTGCAACCCTCCACTGTATGCCCATTACAAGGACAAAGTGAGTGCTTCATCTAAATTGGAATGTCTTCCTATTTCCCAATATCAGCTCTAGTTGTAGTAGCTGAGCCATCACTCATCACAACATCCTTCAGCCTGGAGGGAAGATGACCCAGGCCTTGGATCCCAAAAGGTTTCTTCCTCAAAGGGTTTTTTTCCTCTCCTCCATGCCAATGGTCATAATATTAGACAGGGTTAGTGCTTTCATAGGTTCCGTAGTTAGGTTCTGCAGTTCGACAGAGTCAAAAGGTGGCTCCGGCTGTTCCCTCTCTCCTTAGGAAGTCTTCCCTTCTGCATCTTGTCAGCTTTTATTTCATTCATTGTCCTCATTCTTCTCCTGTCCTTCCCATCTACATATATCTCCTTACTTTCTGGTCTTGACATTTTCTGATTTCTCACCCCTTCGATGCTCAACACCCTTTTGAGTATTGTTTTTGGACTTCTTCCTAAGCTACCTTTAGCCAAGAGAATTATTCCTGCGGCACCTATGGGGGTGAACCCTCCTCTAGGGTTCCTTGCATTGTACTCCTACAGAGTGATATATCTCATGAATAGAGAGGTGAACAGTAACAGTGTAGTGAAGTCACACAAGCATACATCTCATCCAGTTGCATAGCCACAATAGAATGGGAAGGCTATGCCTGAGGTTCAATGGGTGGAACGACAATGTCAGTCTCCCATCAGTCATTAAAAGGCCACTCCTCCTGGACTGTTCCAGGATTTGTTTCTTTATTGCCCCACCATTCTCCCCTCCAGTGGCACGTCTGTCTTTCCTGTTGGCTTTTTCCTAAGCTACCTTTAGCCAAGGGAATTATTCCAGCAGTATCTATGGGGGGGAACCCTCCTCTAGGGTTCCTTGCATTGTACTCCTACAGTGTGGTATATCCCACGGATAGAGATGTGAACAGCCACAATTTATCGAAGTCACACAAACATACATCTCTTCCAGTTGCTTAAGCACAATTGAAACACTATTTCATACATTTCAGAAACCACAAAACATCAGCAATGTCAGTTTCAGTAATTATAAAAATGGGATTCACTGAAGAAAAATCATTCAGACCCAAAGGACTCATAGCCTGCATTTTGTATTGCCAGAAAGAATCCCTGTTGAGTAACTTTCTGTTCTCATCATTCCCCCCTATTGCCTAATGAGACACTCTACAGGGCTTCAAATTTGAAGTTATGCATGTTGCCATCCTCTGTATGTATAAAGGCAAGACATTATTTGTTTCTCCCTTTTCTACAAATCTGAGATGTTCACAGATTCATAGTTTATATTTTGTAGTATATTTACCAATATAGAAAGACTTGCACATACAATCTGCTTGGCACACTACAGCTGCTGTACCACAAGTTACATAACTCCTGACTGGATGTTTTTCTCCTGTTACTGGATGTCTCACTATGTTTTCTGGCTCAATGTTGGTACAAAAATAACAATTTCCACAGCAGAAATTGCCCCATGCCAAAAACAGTCATAGTAGGATTGTTTTTTTATACAAACTGTGTACAAGGGAACTTACACGATTCTAACCATGCTTGAAGATAACCTGTGTTTTTTATTTGTGTGTGTTTGTGTGACTTCATTTAACATAGGTTCTGTTTCTTTTTTTTTTATATTTACCCCTCTTTCTTGTCCCCCTCACCTTCTGTCGCAGGTCAGCCCTGGTCACGGTGCTCCCGCAGCTTCCACTGCCTAATCAGTCACTTTTTTCTCCCCAGTCACTCCTGGCTTGCCCCCCAGGAGGTGGGGCATGGTGCCGTAATCAGAATTGGTGCCATGGAATGTAACTGGTTGGGGAGATCCTTGGTCAGGCAGCTAATTGAAGATGGGAGCAGGGTGTCATGGAGACGTCTGGTGAGGCGGAAGGTTTGTACCCCTATTGGCTGTGGCAGAGATGTGCAATGATGCCAGCATCTGTCCTGCCTCAGCCCCTCCCTTCCCCTCCTCTACCATGTGTTGGTGCTCAGAGTGGTATGCCCAGCTTCTGCTAGGTGTCACTCTCGCTCTGACCACAAAGGCCAGCCTTCCCCCCGGAGAAAGAGAACAGTCCATAGGATGCTCCATGCTTCTTGCCTGACTGGCCGTCCAATGACCAAGGCTTGTTCCCGAACCCGGGTCACCAGCATCACAAGTGGAACCCCAACCGCTGCGCCGAGAGGCTGGCTAACATAGGTTCTGTTTCTAATAAGTGCCAGTTTTTTTAATGAAATTACTTTGATTATATGATATGAGTCTGTAGACTAATAGTTGTAATGAAACTGCGTGCAACATTGAAAGAGTGGCTTTACAATGCCGGTTCTACAAAATTTTTGCCGACCAACATTATTTCGACAGATTTATGTCAACCGCAAATTGTGGTTGACATAAATTCATCTGGAAACCTGACTGTTTTTTGGTGGGACTTCACCCCCAACCCCCTTCACAGGGGCCTCTGCCCCCCATACCCCCTGGTCCTAAGGATTATCAACTCCAAGTTGGAGTTGATTCTGGGAGGGGGTGCAGGACCAGGGAAAAGAGTGCCAGGGTTCCAGGCAGACTTTACAATGATCTGTCAATGTTGTCAGCATCTATGCACTCATTGAAAAGGTTTTGCTATGGGACATGCATACAGAAAAAGTTCTCAGTATTTTGTCTGCTATTCAGCAATGTTTTCCTTTGCATTTGCTCAACTTTTCACATGGCATCAGCAACTCATTCAGCATTGTAACCACCCTGAATAAAATGTGTGCAATTTTTTTCCATTCCTCTCATAGACTGCCTATTGTGAGAAGTTATGTTTGTTTTTTATGAACTGAGACACAGATGTGTTTTGTGTCTGGTGTTTTGGACGGCAACTTAAGAAATATAAAAATAGTTTCTATCTGTACTCTCCTGATAAATTCTAGTGCTCAGTCCCACACTTCCATCTTTAAACACCACCAAATCAAGGAACTTCATCTCTCTTAAATCAGCATTACATGTGAGTCTCTGAGTTTGATTTGTTCCTTCAAGGTACAGCTTAAAGTGTCTCAATTGTTCTATTGTCCTTTCCATACAAGAAACCTATGAACCTTTTATTCCAAATAGATGAAAAAAGGATTTTGATCTGTGCTGAGGATGTAACATGTTTCCCAATCTGCTGTATACAAATTTGAATAAATGGGGGCCATGGCTGCCACCATCACTGTACATTTCTTTTGTAAGTACATTACGTTAAGGAACAAAAAACAATTGCATCTGAGTACACACTGACTGAGGGTTCCAATGAATTCAATCAGTTCTACGCAGTATGTACTGTTAGCATAAAAAGATCTGCTAAGTGCTTTTAAACCCTTTTTCTGTAGCACTTCACATTGTCAATGGATATTTAATACATATGGGTAATATGCACCCTTACTGGGGGTAATAGTACAGCCCAAAGCTGTAGTAAAAGCATAGAACCCTGAGCACATGAAGATTCGCAATAGCAAGGGCTCTCCTGTCTTGAATGTACCATGAAGGGGTCAACAGCATAGAAGAGCCTGTCTGAAGAAGATTTTGTATAATTTATTATTTTAGTAATTTATCTACAGCAACCTTGAGTGGATTGGGGCTCCCTGGATTCAGGAAGCACCCTCAAATTTAGATATTGTGCCTGTTAAGCTGCAGCTTTCAAATTGACTAATCTACTAATATTTTACCCACTTCCCATCTTGGACTGGGGACCTCTGCCACTGCCAAACAAGGGTGTTGTCTATGTCTCCTTTAATTTTTCTTTGAATTCTGGTGCCAGGTAAATATTTTTAACCTTGTATTGTTGGGAAGATTTAGTTAAGATAGGCAGTCAGTTATTTGTTTAACTACTGCTTTCCTTTGCTCCCTTATAGGGATGTTTGCACAATGCCACCCTTCCTATCCTCTATCAGTACAACTAAGCATGGGTCTGAGTCAGCTCAGAAGTTCAATTGATTCAGAAGATTGCTTCTGGGACTTAATCTGGGCTGCCTGGATGAATGGTGGACTGCCTGTATGAATTGTGCTTTGTCTTCTTCCTTGAGGATGGTCTGTGAAGTAAAGTTTTTGGGCAGTGTGTTTTGTTTTCAGATGTGGTTGGTATTGGTATTCTGACCTTTACTAGAACTTACAGTCACTCCGTTTTCCATTCATGCTTCATGGTGCATTTGTCTTCTTCTCTGCAGCCACGTGACAAGTTGGCCAGTGTTGGTGGTCAGCCATCAGGGACTTGCACCTAGCAATAGCATACTAAGCACTTTTTGCACTTCTCCTGCCCAGTGTTATCATGCCCTTCGCTGGGCATGCTCCTGAACATGTTGTGATGTCACGTGCATTGGTGTGATGTCATCAGAGCTTCTACATGCTTCTTAATGTGCGTCCTACGCTTTCTGCTGTCAGCAAGCAGCTCTGTGGAGGAAGTTACATATACTGAAAGAGACACAGTGTATTTATGATTTGGCAGCCCCATTAGGCAGCAGAATGGGGTTGTTTGACAGGTCCTATATACAGGAATTGTTTTTAGGGTCTTTCAGGCAGCTGCAGGAATTATCTATCTAATTCAGTCTATTGGTAGTTGATCTGGAGTAATAAGAAAGCTATAATTCTATTTCCAGCGACATTAAGAGCCCTATCTACCATTTAGTGGGCAGTTTATTACAAAGTTCTATGTTTTTCAGCCATTGGCACCATGGCATATTGGAAACCTGTGGTATTCGAGTGATGTAAGACCTGCAAGAGGGTGCTGAGACTCTCCCCTTAGACTTTTGTTGTAGAATGCAATCTAATATGTCTGTTGGGCACCCGAGTTGAATGCCATGCTGGAGGGAGGAAGTGCACCTGGGATTCTGATGTGCAGTGGCAAGGCTGTGGTGCACAATTTGTTCTTGTTGCTCTCAAATGAGCTATTGTCTCCTCATGTTCTGCAGGATAGCCCACCAACACACTTGAACCTCAGGTGGGCCCCTCAGGTCAGGGCGGGCCCATACAGGCACATCCAAGTGTACCAGTGCAGGGCAAGACTGCTAACCCAGACATGCAGGCAGACTCTGACCTTGACTGTAGAGAGGGTCAAGATGATGATGATTGGGACTTTGAAGAAAATCCTGACACAAAAATGCTTTTTGACGAGGAGGAGGGTGAGTGGACAGAGCCTAAGAGAAAGATTCCGATCCTTCCCCAGCTTTCATACAAAATCCCTGTTCTACCTCAAAAAGGAGGCTTGTTGAACCTCACAGTTGATGGAAGTATGAGCCATGGAGGCCCTGGACATGAATTTGATACTGTCCACATCCTCCTCCCCCCGTCTGAAATGTTTTTCTAACTTTGTACACTGTAACCAGATTATTGATTAGGAATAAGCAGGCCCAGATCAGAGGAAAAACATCTTCCCAGGCCACAGGTGAGATGTTATCCCTTTATGGAGGAGAACTCCCAGAAATGGGAACCCCCTTTCTTGGCAGATAAGGCTGTGCATAATTCGGTTAAGCACACAACTGTACCTATTACGGGATCTCTGGTTTTGACTGATATGCACGATAAGCAAGTGGATGCCTTGAGCAGAGTGCATTTACCTTGAATGGGGAACATTTTTCATGCTCCCTACTTATCCTTATTGTTTTCCAGAGCCCTGAACTCATGGATTACAGCTCTGAGTCCTTTCATTCCCCTGGATACTGAGGACAAATACATCTTTCAACTGGTATCCTTGGTTTCCACCATTTTTAAGGGATGCCACGGTGGACAGTTTATGAATGTCAGCTCGCTCTGCTTATCATGTTGTATCAGCCATGCAAACTGTATGATTTATGTACTGGGTCACAGACCAGGCATCAAAAGCATAGCTACTGTATTCAATTTACCCTTTGAGGGTCGACTGTTATTCAAATCTGACTTAGATAACATATTGAAAGATATTCACAGAAAGAAGAGATATGTTACAGTGTTAAAGGAGCAACAGAAAGCAAGTTTGTTGGCAAAGGGTTAAGGAGGTGGCCATCAGAGGCAGTCTTGAGGTGGTTTTCATCCTTTATGGAATTTCAGAATCCAAAGGAATAGGGGATCCTATTCTGGATTTAGGGACCACAGTAACAGAGGATCTTTTGACCACAGGCGTGACTGGGGTGTGGGACAAAGACCAAACCCTATATTACTTCAGACAGATTGGCTCAGTTATCCTAATACCCTTCAATGAAGAGAATCAGGGATTATATTCTATTTACTTTGTAGTCCCCAAGAAGTTGGAGGGTTCAGTCATATTTTGGATCTGAAGCCCCTAAACAGGTTTGTCCACCACATGACCTTGAAGATGGAGTCCCAGCAATTGATCACTAAGGCTGTCCAGCTGGAGGATTATCTGGCTTCCATAAACTGGAGGGATGCATATCTTCTCATCCCCATTCATCAGTCTCACCAGAGGTTTTCTGAAATTTGTAATTCAGGGACAACACTTCCAATATCTGGTGCTCCCAGTTGGGTTGGCAACAGCTGCCAGCATGTTCTTGAATATCCTCATAGTTTGTGTGGTGCAATTGAGACAGGAGGGACATCATATATATCCTTACCTGGACCACTTACTCATCCAAGCATTCTCTGCCCAGATGGCAAGGGAGTCAGGGTCCAGAACCCTGGAGATACTGAAAACTCAAGGTTGGGCAGTCAGTCAGGAGAAGAGCTCTCTCAGCTCATCACAGACCTTGGAACACTTAGGTATAGTGTTCATGACACAAAAGAGGAAAGTTTTCCTTTTGATGACCAGGAGGGGACACAGAGAAGAGGGTTTTAGTGGTAGAGAAGCCAATCTTCGGCCTCTGTTCACAGGCTACTATGAATTTTGGACTGATGACTGCAGTGATGGACCTAGTTCTGTGGGCACTCTTGAACATGCTGTCATCTCAGATCCAGATGCTACCAGTTTGGAATCCAACCTTAGAGGACCATCAAGCCTGGAATTCGGAAATCACTGAATTGGTGAGAGATCTCTGAGAACCTATCCAGGCGGTCCCCTTTATAAGCTTGCAAAGTTGATTCTGTTGTCTGGTGCCAGTCCATTAGGCTGTGGCATTATCCTAGGCCAAGTACTGGTCCAGGGCATTTAGACTGCATAGGAACAACAGCTACAGATAAACGTATTGGAGATGAGGGAGGTACATCTTAAGCTTCTCCTTTTTCTCAGTCAGGTTTGGGCAGAGGCAGTAAAAGTAAAGTCCTCCAGTGCCACCATAGTAGCATACAAGGACAATCAAGGAGGCTCAAGAAGTAAGGAAATGCTTGCAGAAGCAACCAAAGTGCTGCTGGAGGCAGAGGAGAATTTGCTCTCCAGGCCGACTTTTCAAGTTGGGAGACTGTCCATCCAGGGAAATGGATGTTGACTATGGAGGTGTTCAGCCCTCTGAACAGCAGTTTCAGCTGGTCTCAGACTGACCTATTCGCTTCAAGTCACAGTGCTCATGTACCAAGGCTCTTCGGTCGGTACCAGTGCCCATAAGCAGAGGAGGTGGACACTCTGTCCCAGATGTGGGATTTCTACAGAACATATTTATTTCTTCCCTGCCTCCATTTCCTAAGGTAATTCACAAAATAAGACACTCAAAAGGAGGTTTTCTTCTGGCAGCATCAGAGTGGCCAAGAAGACTGTGGTTCTCAGTCCTAGTGAATCCAGTCCAGCACTTGCTGTTCTGGCTTTGTCTCCAACAGGAATTTCACCCTCCAGGGACCCATTCAACATACAAACTGAGAGCAAGACTGCTCAAACAAGGTTTTTCAAAGAAAGTAGTGGACATCCTGAAGACTGCTAGGAAAGTTTTTACATCTGTAGCTTATGGTCAAGTGTGAAGGTGTGGAGCACCTCGTCGGCTTGAGCCAGGGGAGGAGGAGGAGGAGGATGAGGAGGAGGAAGAGGAAGAGGAAGAGGAGGAAGAAGAAGAAGAAGAAGAAGAAGAAGTTTTCAGCCCTCAAACGCAATGGTTCTGCTAATTTAGGAAATTTTATACATGGGAATAGACAAACAGATTGCACTGAGTGAGCACCTGAAAGGTTAGGTGTCAGCGATAGGAGCAGCACTGGGACTAGAGAATCATCCCAGGAACAAACCAGGAGGCCATACAATTACTAAGAGCATTTAGCAGAAGTAGACAGTTGTTTCGATCCCCAGTACCTCCATGGGTCTGAATCTGGTTTTGAATGTTTGTTGTAAAGAACCCTTTGAGTCTTTTATCCATCCTGCTGGACTTTCCGTTGTACAAGGTGTGCTTTTTAATTGTATTGTGCTCAGTCAGAAGAACTGATGTGCTTCAGACCTTGTGGCACAAAGATCCTCACCTTATTATTGACAAGAAAAAGGTGGTCCCGAGGACAGTTCCATTTTTTTATTCCAAACATGCCTAGGGCTTTTCACATCTATAAGGAAATCTGTCTACAGTTTTTCTGCCCAAGGCTGACTCATGCAAAAGAACATGAGCTGCACAAGTTAGATCTGCATGGGGCAGTCAGGACATACCTCTAATGATCTGCAGGGTTCAGGAAATCAGACAGTCTGTTCTTTCTCTTTGGAGCAGCGAAAGGAAAAACAAAAGTCAAAAGCCTCTAAGACCACACTGGCAAGGTAAATAAGGCTGGCAACACCAAGGCCCATGTGGCTAAAAAGAAGAAAGCTCTGGCTCCTCATCAAGGCTCACTCCACCACAGCTCTGACTACCTCCTGGGTGGAGACAGGGGAGGTATGTTTTAGAATTGTCAAGACAACAACATGGTCCTCCATCCACACATTCTGTAAACACTAGAGATAGGATGGTCAAAGTTCCAGCATCTGTGGTACAATTGAGCAAGGCAGCAATGTGGTATTCCATCCATACATTCACTAAAAACTACAGATTGGGTATTCAAAGTTCAGCCGATGCAGTCTTTGGTCATGGAGTTTCATAGGTGGTGGTTAGCAGATAACAACATTTCTCACCAATGGCTTATATGGGACAATATTCTCCCCCACCCAGTGGAAACATGGGTTCTGCTTCCTAGAACCCATATGTATTAAATACCCATTGACAATGTGGAATGCTGCAGAAAGAAGAAATTTCTTCAGATATACTGTAATTTCCTTTTCTGTTAGCCCCAACATTGTCAATGGGTCCTCTTCCAGGAGCCTTCACTCCTACTGGAGAATATTTTCCAATATTTATTTTATTTTATTTCACAATTCTGATTAATACCTTTGAGCACACAGGGCTCTTTTACAAAGGCTCCAAGTCAAATGTAGTGCACAATACAAAAATAGTGAAACATGCACAGTGACATGAATGGTACAAATAAAAACAGCAAATTTATCCATTGAGAAGAGACAAAAATAGTTACAGAAATGCATGATGGATAAGTAACATGTGGTTAACTAACTGAGTGCTGACCACAAAGATCGACTATCTCAGCTGCACCACCAGCGTCGACTCAAGCAGATGGACTGGCGAGACAACGTTGTGGTTTGAATGGGGGTGGGTGGATGGAGGCACCCAGTAAGGAGAGGCAGGAGACAATCTATACATTTGATACCCAATGGGCTTTATTCATACCACAGGGAAAGGTAGAAATGGTCACAAGGGAAGAGGGGGACCAAACCAAACATGAACAGCAAGTAACACTCTATACCGACTCCAAGAGGTGTACCTCGGCCTAAGGCCACTGTCTGTTAAGCTCTATACTACGCTTTCTCTAAACAATCAAATGAACAATTTCAAAACATCTATTACTCTATAATGATATGAGACAATCACTGCAGTGAACAATAGATACCAGTTGCAGACCTCAAAGGGCCGGGTGGGGCAACCACCTCTAAGAGTTTATGGGTGTTCAAAGGAAGTCCAACTTTTCCTGCTGTCTTCGTGCACACAGCTGAAGATCGGAGTAGCAAAGGGGTAAAAAGAGAACAGGGGTTCCTACTTGGTACCAAGCTACACCTGTGTGAAAACCTAGGAGAGGCTGGAGGGGATGTGGGAGATTTTTAAACTGACCCTGATTCTTCAGCCAACCTACTATCTAAGGTTGCCATAATACTCTAGCACAAAAGAACTGAAATCTGCTGAACCCTTCACTGGCACAAACCCTCAACCAGGGCTGCCAAGGATGAAGGATCAAGTGCTTGGCATAGAATCCACTTGAAAGGATTGCCAAGCATGAAGATCTGCTGCAGGTTCCCCCGCATAAACCCTTGGCCAGGGCTGCCAAGGATGGAGGCACTTTAAAGCTTCTTTGGTAAAAGATCCACAGGAGGACCACCAAGATCAAGCTGAATCCCAGAGGACAACATGGTGCAAGCAGGGTGAAACAAGCAGGGAGAGTGGGATGCAGGATGAAGATCAGAATCCTGTACTGTCCAGATCCAGAAAAAACAACAAACCGGCAGATGTGGATACACACTGGCCATGTCGGACTCGACTATCGGCAAATGACTGAGAGTGATGGGCGAGGCTTCTTCCAGGATGTTCCAGTTCCAGGTTGATTGATTCACAAGGAAACCAGGAGCCAGCGGTCATGAGTCACACAGGGTTACATCGGCTTCGACCAACGGCGGACAACAGGGAAGCGGTTGCTGTGAAGCTCTTCGCTGGCTGAAGACTGCTTCGGTGAAGAATCAGCTGTGAACAATCCCACCAGGGGTATTGCAGCAGAAGATTGAGTCCATACGCATTTAGTTGACACTATGAACACTGGTAAATACACTTTTCACTGCACCCAGGCATTTGGTTGTTGCTGGGGCAATTTGCCAGGAGCAGAGGCAAATTGCTAGAATCTGGGGCAATTTTTCGTTGCAGGGGCAATGTGTCTGGAGCAGGGGTAAATCATCAAAGTCTAGGGTAATTGTTTGTTGTGGGGGCAATTTGACTGTAATGGGGCAAATTACTGGAATCAGGGGCAATTGTTCTTTGCAGAGAAAATTTGCCTGGAACAGGGGCAAATTGCTGGAATCTGGGGCAATTTTTCATTGCATGGACAAATAACCCCAATCCCAGGGCAGTTGTTTGTTGCAGGGTCAAATAACCACAATCCCAGGGCAAGTGTTTGTTGCAGGATCAAATAACCACAATCCTAGAGCAATTGTTTATTGTAGGGGCAAATAACCACAATCCTAGTAACAACACAGTCTTGGTACTTTGCAATCAACACAACATTTCAGAACTAGTCAGTACACAGTTTCACAAGATGACAGTCACTATATGGCAGCTGTGTGCTAAGCACCCTTCTCTTGCTGGCCCATGACAATAATATTGCACTTCAGGGTTACTTATGGTACTCGGATCTGGCTACCCCTGAACACCCTGAGCGTGATGCTCACTTTTCCCCTGGCCTTCCTTGCCTCTTTATCACTGGGCCCCTCTATCTATTATGGGCCTTTCTGTACTTGGCCAGTTTTAGCTGTGGGCCTTTCTGCTGGGCCCCTTTAACTGGCTACCCAGCCTATACTGTGGAGTGCCTTCCTCTACTGGGCCCCTTTTAAGCATTGTGGTGGGCTTTGCCCCTTTATGGTCACCTGGTCTATGCTGATGAGCTCTCTTTCTCTCTGTAAGCTTCACCTGCTAGGCTCCTTCAAGCTCTGGGCCTATGGCTAAGCTCCCTTGAGTCTTATGGGCCTTTGCTACTCCTTCTAGACTCTGGGGCTTTTGCTACCGCTTCCAGTATTTGGGGCTTTAACTTCCCTTTTAAATCTGTGTACTGCGTGTCCCCTTTTAAATAAACGTTTGGTCCTAGGCAAGGCCTAATGTTACTGTGTCCTCCCCTGCCCAGCCTCTTCATGCATATTAATTTTCTCTACAAAGGGCTTCTATGCCCTAGACTCTCCCTATAGGCATCGGTGCACCTACTGAATAAGAAATTATTTAAATCCAGTACTCTGGCCGGCCCCCAGAGCTCTCGGCCATTTCACAGGCGCCCATACAGCGCTTTTAAAACTAATAAAAAGTTTTACCAGATTAGTCACTAGATGGCAATTGTGAGCTAAGCACCCTTCTCTTGCTGACTCTTGAGAATAGTATTGCACTTGAGGGTTACTTATGGTACTCGGATCTGGCTAGCCCTGAACACCCTGAGTACGATGCCCTCTTTTCTCCTGGTCTTCATTGCCCTCTTTATTACTGGGCCCCTCTGTCTATTATGGGCCTTTCTGCACGTGGCTCGTTTTAGCTGTGGGCCTTTCTGCTGGGTCCCTTTAACTGGCTACCCAGCCTATACTGTGGGGCACCTTCCTCTACTGGGCCCCTTTTAAGCATTGTGGTGGGCTTTGCTCCTTTGTGGCCACCTGACCTATGCTGATGAGCTCTCTCGCTCTCTCTCTCTCTCACTCTGTAGCCTTTGCTACCTAGACCCCTTCAAGTTCTGGGCCTATGGCTAGGCCCCCTTGAATCTTATGGACCTTTGCTACCCCTTTCAGGCTCTGGGGCCTTTACTACCCCTTCCAGTATTTGGGGCGTTTGGGCCTAACCAAGGCCTAATGTTACTGAGTCTTCCCCTGTCCAGCCTCTTCATGCATATTCATTTTCTCTACAAAGGGCTTCTATGCCCTGGACCCTCCCTATAGGCATTGCTGAGCCTACTGAATAAGTAATCATTTAAATCCAGTGTTCTGGCCCACCCCAACAGCTCTTAGCCGTTTCCCAGGCACCTGTACAGCACTTCTAAAACTAATAAAAATATATTTTTTTAATCTTCTGGTGGACAGCACCTGGCCTTAGTGCTGCTGCTGACTCACTGCCCCGGCCCGGGGTGAAAGAGCTGCAGTCGGGAGGAGGGAGGTTCTTGTTGGCAGAGGGAGGGACCACTGGGAGGAGGACAGGCAGTGCGGTGGATGGAAGGGGGGCCTCTGGAGGAATGACAGCTTCTCCATTGATGAGATGCGACTCTTCTCTGCCACTGATGAGGGACAAATCTGGACGAGAGAGGAAGAAACAGCAAAAAAAAAATAAACGGGGCTATACAGAGCCCACACGATTGCAGGGGACCGGACTCTCCTTTTTCTGAGCATCAGACCACCAGGCTGTACTGCAGAACCAACGGGGATGCATACAGGAGCTGTCTTCAGGAGTCTTCACTGGCTGGAGGAGAGGAACATTGCGGAGTCAACAGGACCAGCTACACAACCACAGGTAAGCCTCAAGTCTCCATTGCACTCCTATGACCCTCTCCACTCCACAGCCCAGCTCGATCTGCTGAGAAATGAGTTTTCTCTTTGAAAAGGAGCTCTGGGTTCCGGTTCTAGAACCCTGTGCCTGTGCCCTAACCAACGGATCAAGATTTCAAATGGGCCCCACGTGCCAGCCAGGGACAGCGGCCCCAGTGAATGGGTGCCCATTCTCGTGCTGCCTGCTCCAGGATGGGAGGGGGGGGGATAGAATGGAGCCGAGCAGGTAGCAGAGAAACAAATAAATAACAATTTTTTTCTTGGCCCTTCCTTGCCATAGTGAGGGGGAGCACCAAAACCCTCACAGAGGTCCCTATACTTGCCCCCTAAGCCCACACTTTCAACAGGGCATCCCAGGGCACACTCTAAAAATAAATAAGCCCCCCCACTTCTGTAGTGCCCCCAACTTTGGGGCATTACAAACATACTACTTAACATATGGCAATGAATTTCAACTTAAGTGCAACCTGTGAGCATATACTAGCAGCCTGGTGCAGGCATTGTCAGAAAAGAGTGGGGAAAACATGGGAGAAGAAGGTGGAGTAGGGTGGGTTCTCATAGTATAGTGATGGAGGAAACACATAGGACAGTGGGGAAGGGAGGAGAGGGAGGGAAGGGGAGGAAGAACAGGGAGCAATTCATGTCAGAAAGTTGAGTAAAGAGATGCAGAACAGGGAGGGTGGTACAGGCTATGGTTCATAGTAGGGTCTGTACCTAGACTGCAGCTGGGGCAGGCCTTGTCAAAAAGTTAGGGGAAGGGCCAGGGGTTAAAAGGTGGGGTGATGAGGCTCAGGTGTAGGATGGAGGGAAAGTCTGGGGGAGAGGGGTGGGTACATGGGGTACAGAAGTATGAAACCTGTGCCTTACCTTGGGTTGCTTCAACTAGGAAGGGCCATTTTTTTCTGCATAAGTATGGGATGTCTGTTTTTTGTCTCCGGAAATGATATTTTGCACATATTGTTGACATCCTAGTCTTCTTTATCTGCTAACATGAAAACACAATGCAATCTTGAATTACAGGCACCCAGGTTAACAGGCTGGTGTTTCTGAACATGAGGTGGTACCTCTCTGTTACAGGTTAGTATTTAATTTGTTTTGTAATTACACCAAATCTTCTTGCACTTATTCCTGCTATATAATTTCAAGTTGACAGCCATTGCTGATTTATCTGCTGCATCAGCCAAGAGGCAATTTTAAAGAAGAATGGTTCTGTGCAAGATACAAAATAAAAGAAAAACAGAGCAGGATCCTTACATTTCAAGGGCAAGGTAAGACATCAATCACTGTTTTTTCTTCAAATAATTTTTTTTCTGCATATGTGGTATGTGTGGTATTGATAAAAGGAGGGGATTGTATACTTCAAACAGTCCACAGGTTTTCACTTTTCATTCCATTGTTTAGGCACTGCAAAGCCAGTAGGGGACTGAAGAGCCATTGCTGTTTGGAATCTTCATGTGCCCAGGGTTCTATGCTGTTACTATAGCTTTGGGCTGTACCATTAGCCCTAGTAGGGGTGCACATTATCCATGTTTTCAATATCCATTGACAACACTGGAGCTAACAGAAAAGGAAATTATGGTAAGTTTGAAGAAATTTCTTCTGTATTGGAGGTGTTTGTGTAGAGGGATTGGACATCCAGGGTTAACAAGAATCTAATCTGACCTACACAAACATCCCATAAAATGTTTAACACATGGGTAGTATTCTGCATAAAAGAGCATATGGTGGTGGCCAAACTCTGAATGTGAAAAGCTGTAAACTGAGCTGAAGTTTCTGTAAGGCTTCTAATACTCATTACAATCGATCTGGATGGGGGTTGCAAAAGCCATTATTCATGGTCAGACTGGGCATGTAAGGGTCCCCTGGGAAGGTGTACACAAGGGGCCCTCTCACAATGGCAGACACAAAAATCATACATATGCATTGAGGGCTACTGAACTGCTACAGGGCATAAAGCTTCTCCTCCATGCTCTGTTATGTGGGTGCAGCAGGATAACTGCCATGTGGCTAGTCAGCTATGAGGAGGAAGGCAGCAAATTCATCTGGTGATAGGCAGGGCTAAGATAGAGTGATGCATTTTTCTGGTGGACATGACTTACTGGATGTACGACCATTCTTGCAAGCAGTTGGATGGCTATTGAGTCCCTCAACCAGACCACATTGCTACCTGACCTCATCCTATCCTTCCTGCTTATAGTCTGCCTCAGCTTCCTGTTGCTATCTGGCTTGTGGGTATCCAGCTGCTTGTTGCATGGCAGTCTTTCTGTTCCTCCTCCAACATAACAGGACATGGGGAAGAGCAGGTATTAATGACACAGGGGTAAAAGGATGGGGCACACAGAAGTAGTGCAGCTAGCAAGATTGGCTTGGGTGACTGAGGCAAAAGTGAAGGGGCCAACATAAAAACATTACATGAATTTTGATTGTTAAAGGGGGGCTATAACATTTTACATGGATAACACAATAAATTCAAGAAGATATTGTGTTCATTATTCTTTCTTTATCAAAGAAGTATGAATTCTTAGTAGAGCACATTTATACGGAAGGAATACCATAGCTGTAAGCCTATAACAGAATATTCTCTGATGTATTAAAACTTGACAAATTGCTATTTTTCCCTGCAAACTGTTTCCTAAAGGTCTGAGCCGTTCTGACAGAGCAGACAGCGATGGGGCAGAGGGAAGCATCAGAAGGCCAATTATTTTCAGTGCAAGCAAACTTCCTCCAATAAATTGAAGTCAGCAAATTGTTGTCTGCCTGACTAAATGTTCACTGTAAAATGTTGGAGAGCTCAGGCAGCAGATGTGACATGAAGAGGTCAACCGCTGGGAGGAGAAATAAAAAACAAACATACCTGTGTGTGGCTGTGGCTCTGCTGCTGCTCTTAGATTGTTTTTGTGACTATCTGTGCTGCTGTTCTTGTGCTGCTCTGGCCTTGATTGAGGATATCTCCTCCCTGCTGCTGCGATCTCCTTCTCTGAAGGTTCTGACCACCAGATCTAGCTCTCCTGCTGGCTGGCCTGACCTGTCAGGGGTGCTGTAGGTGCGTGTACTACTCTCAGAGTCCTCCTGAGGTCACTGAACCACTGCAATGATCAAGATCATGCCTAATGGGCCCTAGGGCATCTCATCACCCACCCATCCACCCAACACTGGTAGCTCCCTCTCTCCTATCTCCCATGCTGCTGCTGAACTGGAAAGTGCTTCACTCTGATTATGAGACAGTTCTCCTCCTCTTCAGCTGCTGTGCTGGCTTGCCTCTGACTGGTGTTCACACTGAGACCGGCTGCTCCGACAGTGTCCACAAATAAAATGGTGCCATTGCACAATCTCTAAACTGGCATCATGCGCCAACAGTCAGAGCGTGCAGTGCAACAACTTCACCCATGGGATGACTTAGCTGAGCTGACTACTTTTGATAACTGGACGGGGACATGATCATCATGCAGGCGAATAAGGGTCTGGAGGGAGACTAAGACTGTAACTCGATGGGGGGGAGGTTGGGGGTTGGGGCAGTGCCAGGGACTGCATGATGAATGCCTGCCCATGGAGCCAGTACAGTGCCAGGCTGGCAGCATCAGCTTAGCTACTAGCACTGCAAATATAAAAAACAAACAAACTAGGCTAAATTAAATGTTGCTAGGGAGCTGCGGGGGCTCTCTTGGGACCTGGGGCCCTCCTGGAATTTTCCCTGTAGCCCTGTGGGCCAGTCCAACCCTGCCATTTATAAACATTTGGTAGTCCACATCAGGAAAATGAGGTTACAGACAAAAAGACAGTTATATTGGTCGTGTGAAATAACATTATTTACAAACACCTCATGCAGCAAAATGTCTATTCTCTTCTTGATGTCTTGACATCAGCATGTCTTTTTCTATTCTTTACTTCAAAAACATTTTCTGGAGGTAATTTAGGAGATTTTACAACCTGACCCCCAAAGCTAGAAATCAGCCAACTTTATATTCTAGTTTACAGCTGGCTTTTCAGTGACTTAATCAGCATTTGTAAAGTAAGTGTTAATTAGTGCTAGGGGGTCAGAGAGTACAGTAGTTGAGGCACTAAGTGAGACAGCAGTAGGAGTGTTAGGTTTATTTTTTTTTTTGTAAGGCCAGCAGTTTCCATGTACAGTGCCAGAATTTTATTTATTTTATTTTTCCTTCCGTGTTAACATCATGTCTGGCAGTGAAACTGATACGAGTATTCAGGGTCAGGCTAATTCTAACTCAGAGTGGCGTGGAGCTGAGCAGAGATTCAGGGAAAGACAGCTGTAATCCTGGTTACCTGGCTGTTGGATCCACAAGGGAGGAGATCATGATCACTGGTCGGAGGCTGCTGGAGGATTGACCCCCACTGGTCCTGGAGAGTGCTTCTGGCTGAGTAGGGCCAGTACTGTATGGCTGGGGGCCCAACTAGATCTGTCCACTCATAAATTGATAAATACCAGCTTGGGACAGTTGGTGTGGATTGGCTATGGTGGTGGGTGACAGCCAGGAGCCACTGTTTGATTCTTGATGAAATTGGACTTACTTCCACAGCTGCCGCTGTATATCTCTCTGAACTCTGGTCATGATTTCCTGACTGAAGAACTACCTGTGGTTGTATAACCTGGATATTGGGGCCATAGCAGGAGGCTGTGGTTGGTGAGCGAACCCGCAGGTTCATTTTTCTCTCTTTTACCTCCCAAATTACTAGTTGTTTTGATGCTTGAGATGCTGTGAGAGAGCAGCAAAAAAGTTCCCTTGTTTAGTCATTACAAATTTGACTTTCTTCTCAGGTGAGAGCAGAGAAAAACATCATCCTACAGATTAACAGTATTAACTAACAAAGTTAAAAGAAACAGATTTCTTCTGTGATGTTGGCACCTTTAATTGGAATTTTATTTTTTTGGTTGTGCTATTTTTGGGTTCTCCTCTGCTAAGTGTTTATATTGTTTGTTAATCTGTTGGGTTTTGGTGTGGGTTTGGGCAGTGTGATCAGCTGATTACAGTTTTTGGGTGAATGTTGGAGTGAATGAAAATTGATTTAGCTTGTTTTAGTAGTGTGAGTATCTTGGAGTGCTTGCTTAGTGAGGTGGGGGTATATTTTAGCAATATTCTTTAATTTGTTGGATTTGGTGATGGGATAAGTATGAGTTGGGGGTGCTATTGATAGGGTATGGAACCTGTATTTAGTGAGCTAGTCAAGGTGTGCATGTTTCTTCATGAGGGCAGTTTTGGAAAGATAGTTGCTTATTTATTTGGGGGTGGGGTATTGGATATTCTTGTGTTTTATGCTTGCTGGTACTCTAGTATGTGTAAAGACTTGAAATGTGACAGGCTCATCTACTCCAGCAACTACCTCAGACAGTTCCATCCTTTTAAAGGAACCCCATTAGTTCTCCCTGCAGAGGTTCTCAGCTGCTACAGGGGACTGCTGATCCTTTGGGTGTAGGGCAACACCTGCAGTGTAGATCCCAGGTATGATGACTACAGGGGATTGGGGAGGTGAGACTCAGGGGATGGCTCAGGAGGATATAAAATCTGGCTGGTAGTCTGCTCTGTCTGGTTCCATCCCTGGGGCCCTGCTGAATGACATTGAGTAGGAAGTAGTCTGTCCAGCCAGCTGTGCTCCTCTCCTTTGGGTTGTTTTTTGTAACACAAGGTAACTGAGGAATAAAACAGTAGTAATGGAGGGTTTCATCATGGATTCCTCAGCTGACCTTGTTTTTATCAGAGTCCTGGTTGGGTGATGACTCTGGACCTGTTCCAGAATAATCAGTCCTGCCAGGCTATTTTGTGGTGCATTGCTCAAGGAGGCATCACAGAGGGGTGGGGTGGCCATTTGATTTTAATCTATTTCAGAACTCACTGCACTCCCCATGGGAATGTTCAGGTCCTTTGAATATGTGGCAGTTAAATTTGCTGTGGGTGTTACTGGTAAGGTCATTCTCGTATATCCTCCTCCAGGGTATGGGAGTGATTCCTTGCATGAGTCATGCTTCATGGTTGAGCAGTTGTCAGATGCCTCAAGATTATTAATGCTGGTGGACTTCAATGCTTGGGTTGATGATGGGTCAATGATGAATCCTAGCACTTTTGGCAACAATTACTCCAGTTGATGTCTTTACTAGGACTAGCACAGTCGGTTGCCACTGGAATGCAGCAACATGGCCACACTCTGGACCTGATATTCTCATTGGAACTTGACAAACTTGACATTAGTGCAGTCCAGGCTGATCTGGTCAGTTGGTCAGATCATCATGCGGTGTTGTTCCTTTGTGGGACCCCCTGTTTCAATACCACTTCTAGGAAGATTGTCCAGTACAATCCAAAACATAATTAGAGCCTCACAAGCTCCAGGAGGCACTAGACATCTCAGGTATGATGCTTGCTTGTACCCAGGGGGCTATAATGAAGTTCTTGTGGCTGCATTAGACTCTCTGGCACCTTACTGCATTCATACCATGATGTCCCATCACAGTTCACCATGATATTGTGATAACATGTGTCAGTTGAAGACTCAGGGATGGAAGCTGGAGCATCCTTGGAGACAACCATGGTCTGAGGAGAACAGATTGGCATTAAAAACTCACTGCCATGAGTATCAATGGGCAATCAGCATGAAAATGGCAGAGTTCTTGTCAGAGTCAATTGCTACAGGGAAGAATCAGCCAGCTCAGCTCTGTTGTACTGTAGACAGACTGTTAAATCCTCTCTGTCTGTGATCTGTTTCAGCAGATAAGTGCAAGGAGTTTGGTAAATTCTTCTCTTACCAGATGTCCTCCATTAGATCTGGTATCTATTCAAGTGGTTTATCATGCTCAGGTGGTGGTCTACCTTCTGGTAATATAGATCTACCTACCTCCGGATGAGGTGCTCTGGGTGATCTCGTTTGCATCTCACCAGCTGTATGTTGGACATGGGACCAAGTTGACTCTCTTCGCCTGCAGCAAATTCCTGGGCCTGTTGATCGCTGTGTTGTCAGTGGTTTCCTGAGGAAGGGTGTTCTTCCATCTGCCTGAAAAGGCAGGGGTTAGACCTCTCCTGAAAAAGCCTTCCTTTGGCCCTGATGTTCTGAATAATTACATGTTTTAAACCTTCCCTTTTTGAGGAAGGTTATTGAGAAGGTGGTGGCTGATCAACTTGTGGCTCGCCTGGATGATTATAACATCTATGTGCCCCTACAGCAGGGTTTTTGGCCCTGCCATGGCACTGAGATTGCACTTGTGTGAGTGACCCATGATTTCCTCCTGATGAGGGATCGAGGACTTTGTTCCATCCTAGTTGTTCTTGATCTCTCATTGGCATATGACACAGTTGACCATGGGGTGCTGCTGAATTGTCTGAGGACCTATATAGGTCTCACTGTTATGGTTTTGCACTGATTCAAGTCCTACATAATTGAAAGAATGTAGCATGTTGCCAGAGGTAATTTCACATCTGGGGCTTCTGCGTTGTCCTGTAGGGTTCCTTGTGGTTCGGTCCTTGCTCCTGTGTTGTCTTCTGTATACATATTGCCCTTGGGGGAGATCATAAGATGGCATGGGGTTTAGTTCCACAGCTATACAGATGATACTCAGCTGTATCTTTCTTGTTCTGCCAGTGAGAATCATGCAGCTTCAGTGCTGTGGAGATGTCTTGCTGAGATAAATGACTGGATGGCCTCAAACTGATTATGTCTCAACCCAGGGAAGACAGAGGTCATGTTGATCAAGCCGAGTCAATGTGGTACAGTAGTGATGGGAGATACGGTAGCCCTTCTTGTGTTCGGTTGCCAATCTGTTGTTGCAGCTGATGCAGTAAAGAATCTTGGGGACATTCTAAAGCACAGGCTGACACTAGACCAGCAGGTGTCTATTGTGGTCCAATCTGACTTGTATCATCTGCGAAACATCACCAGGATCAAATCGCATCAAACCACATCTGGCTCCTACTGACCTGGTGATGAACAGTCATGCTTTCATTACCTCTAAGTTGGACTACTGCAACACTTTGTACTTAAGGCTGTCTGGAAGTTTAATGTGATACTTGCAACTGCTCCAGAATGCTGCAGCTCAGCTCGCGATAGGAACTTCTCAGAGGGACCACATCATGCTGGTCATGTGTGTGTTTCACTAGGGATCCATGACTCCGGTTCAACAGCAGAATTGTTGACTGACATTACAGCGATGGACTTATTGCGGTTGTCATAAGTCCGGATGAAAAAAATGTGTTTCTTTTAGGGTGCTTTGCCTGTCCATACCCTCCCATGTGGGGGGCTCTGCCCCCATCATGGGGGAGTAATTCATATACTCAACTCTGAGTCAGATTTGATTCAGGGGGGTGCAAGACCCCAAAAAAGCAGTGCTGAGTTTCCACTATGGCAGTACAGTGACCCGTTGCTGTGTCGATGTACTGTCGTTCATGCTACAGGTGTCGCTTTTTGGTCAGCATACACTTCACTAGTTGCCTTTGCAGTGATGCATAACCTTCAAGGTATGCTTTTTAAAACACAAGAACCTATGGACTTTGGGTCCTGACTACTTGAAAGATCTTCTGGTTTCTTACCTCCCAACCCAACCCCTCTGCTCCACTAATACTGGCCTACTTGTCATTCCCTCTTCCTGGTTGAGACAGTCAGGGGACAGATCTTTTGGAGTAGCAGCTCCAATGTTGTGAACTCCCTTCCAGTGAGCATCTACTCTGCTGGCACAGTGGAGGCTTTCAAAAGATCACTTAAAACCTACCAATTCAAACAGGCCTTCCCCAGCTAGTGAGTTTTCAGATGTATAGCAGTCTAGGTATTTTAATGGCCATGATTAATTTATTTTATTATGTTTTTATCTTTATGAGATATGTTTGTTTTATAATTTAAAATTATATACAGTGTCTTGTGCCCTGGGAAAGGGCACTTTATAAATAGAATTGCTTTGCCTTGTACACCTCTGTAGGATCAAATTGTAGGGGTTCATAAAAGCCTCAGTGTGATAGTTATTTTAATAGTTCTCATATTTATATCTGTCTTGAATAATGATGGCACCACCTTTGTCCACTTTCTTGATTATAATGACAGTGTTCTCTTGCAATGATTTTATAGATAACCTTTCCTCTTTAGCACAGTTAACATACTAACATACTATTTGCCAGCAGATTAGGCCTTATGGTCTATCAAGTCTGCTCGAACCTAGATCCTTAGTTGGGTGCCGAGACCCTCCCATCCCTTGTGCTCCAGAAACCCCTATCATCCATCCCCACCCCCCCGGGACAGGCCATCATCTGATACATCCACTTTCTGTGTCTGTCCCACCTTTCTTAAAGCTCTCCACTGTGGATCTCTGAACCAGCTCACCAGGCAGAGCATTCCAAGGGTCCACCACCCTCTCAGTGAAAAACCTCCTCCTCTTTCCCCCTCACCTTCCACCTTCCAACTTCAAACCATGCCCTCTGGTGATGCCTCCCTGCTTTAGTCTAAAGATCCCTCCATGTTTACCCTATTTATTCCCTTGAGGTACTTGAAGACCTCAATCATGTCCCCTGTCTCTCCTCTCCTCCAATGAAAACAGGCAGAGCTCCTCAAGTCCTGTCCTCATGAGGTCAAATCCCCTAGCCCTCGTATCATCTTTGTAGCCCTCCTCTGTACCCTCTCCAGGAGCTGTATGTCCCTCTTCAAGTGTGGTCTCCAGTACTGTACACAGTACTCAAGGTGTGGTCTAACCAGTCCATTGTACAGTGGCAGAATCACTTCCTTGCTCCTAGAGGTGATCCCCTCTGATGCATCCCAACATCCTGTTTGCCTTGCTAGCTGCTCTCCTGCACTGCTCAGTGTTATTCATACATGTATCCACCATGACCCCTAGGTCTTTTTCCCCTGTTGAGGCTTCCAGCACCTCCCTCCCAGGGTGTACCTGTGTTTAGGGTTTCCCGACCAAGATGCAACACCTTGCACTTGGTGATATTGAAATTTAATTTCCATGTGTGAGCCCAGCTTTCCAGGGTGTCCAGGTCCCTTGCAGGCCAACCTCCCTCTTCTCCCTCAACTACTGCTCCCATCTTGGAGTCATCCGAAGAGACTCATTTCACACCTATACCATCCCTGATGTCTGATATGTATGCATTAAACAGGATTGGACCCAGGACCGAGCCCTGTGGTACCCCACTACCAACCTCTGTAGGGTTCGAGAGCTCCCCACAGACCACTACTCTCTGAGTCGTCCAGCTATCCAGTTTTCAATCCATCTGACCATCAAAGGGCCTACTCCTAACCCCATCAGTTTCTCCACCAGACCATTGTGGGGACAGAGTCAACGCCTTGCTGAAGTCCAAGAATAATACATCCACAGGCTTACCCTATCCAGTTCTGATGTTACCCATTCATAGAACTCTACAAGGTTGGTTTGACATGATCTACCTGGCACAAACCCATGCTGCCGACTATCCAGACCTCCCACCTCCTCCAAGTAAACCCCCAATCGTTCCTTTAGTATACTCTCCATTAATTTTCCCACCACGAGGTTAAACTCATGGGTCCTATAGTTTCCTGGTACTTCTCGACCCCCTTTATGGATTGGTACCACATGTGCCTCTCGCCAATCCTAAGTTACCCTCCCTGTCTCAAGTGACCTGTTGAAAAGCTCCGCCAGGGTGCAGCCAGTATGTCCGCCAATTCCCATAGTACTCTTGGATGAATGCCATCCGCCCAGGAGATTTGTCTTTCTTTAGGGCCTTGAGGGCAAACCACCCTTTTGGTGGATGGCATCATCCGTCCCTCCACCTTACTGGTCTTTTTATCCTTATCCAGATCGACACCCCTGGGGTACATTTCCTCCTTTGCTCCATTTCTGCTGCTCCCTGATCCCTCCCTGCCGCTTCTATCCCTTTGTGCCTTGCTTTGTAGATATCCCATCCCTCCCTAGTGAACACAGAGGCAAAGTACTCGTTAAATACCTCTGCCTGGTCCCTCGCCTCTTCCACCCACCCTCCTTCTGATCTCAATCTGCTGAGATGGCCTTAGTTTTCTCCGCTCCCAATGTACCGGAAGAACCCTTTTCCCTCCATGTATCCCCTGTGCAGCCGATGCTCTTTACTGGACTTTGCTCCCCTCACCATACGGGTGACTTTTCTAGATGCAAGCTGGTACATTTCCTTATCCCTATCCCTCTTGTTGTTTTATATTTTTGTAAGCACCTTTTTTTCTCTGACTGCTACCTGGACCTCACTGGACCACCAGCATGGTTTATGTGACCTTGCTCCCTTACGTTTCAACTTAGCGCAGATCCTGACTGCCTCATGAAGTCCCCGTTTTATGACCTCCCATCTCCTTTCCACACTTGTTGTTGAGATAATCCCCTTCAAGTGATCCTTGAGAATATTTCCCATGCCCATAAAGTCTGCCCCCCTGAAGTCCACTGCCAGTGTCCTAGATCTCACCCCCACTCCCCCAATGCTTATTTGAAACCAGACAGTATTGTGGTCACTCCCAGTCAGGGGTCCTGTACAACCATGTCCCTTACAGATCCCCATCTGCCAGAACCACATCAGGACATGCCCCTCCTTGTGGGCTCCATCACATGCTGTGTTAGAACACATCCTGGAAAGCCATCCAGCAGCCTCTGCTCCTTGGCCACCTTAGGGGACATGGTTCCCCAGTTAGTACCTGGCATATTAAGGTCCCCCATCAACACCACTCCTTCCCTTTTGGTCCACACTGGGCAATGATGTTGTCCAGCAAACCATCCTCTAGAACATCACTCATCCCGGGAGGCCTATATGCACACCCAGCTTGACCTTATCTCCTGCTGGGGATCGTAAGGTGACCCATAAGGCCTCCACGTTTCCCTCTGCCTCTTCTACACTAGCAATTTCTATGTCATCTCTAATGAACATAGCCACTCCACCCCTCTGCCCTCCTTTCTATCCTTCCTAAGCATAGTGTACCCCGTACATTTAGGTCCCAGTCATGATTTTTGTTGTACGTTTCCGTGACTGCCGCCACATCCACCCTCCCTCGAACAGCATGGCCTGGAACTCTGGCAACTTGTTTCCCAAACTCCTGGCATTTACTAACACTAACCCCACCCTTATCCCTGATCTTTTTGTCGAACCCCACCCAGATTCCTTATACTTCCATCCTCCCCTGCTCCTCCTGAAACCTCCACCTCCAGTCTGTTTCCCCTCCCCTTGGGCTTGAGGCTACTCCCTCATCTGGAGGGAGGGCTTCTGGTCAGCCCTCCCTTATCCCTCCCCTTACAAGTTTAAACCCCACCTTTCTTGTATGTAGTCAGCCATCCCTGTTTAGGACTTCCTTCCCTAATGGGGCAAGATGAAACCTGTCCTTGGCATATAGTCCCTTATCCTCCCAAACTCCATTCAGTTCCTAACACCCCAACCCATTCTCTTCACCCACTTCCTGAGGCATTCATTAACCTCTGTGAGCTTTCTTTTTTTTCTCCACTGAGGCCTTTGGTACTGGCAATATCTCCGAAAAGGAAATGTTGCATCCATTATCCCGACAGACTCTGCAAGTTCTTGGAACCTTGCTTGGATTTCCATAATGCTATTTCCCGCTAGATCATTAGTTCCCAAATGCCAGAAATCGGTTTCCCTCCACAATCCCTAACCATTTCATACACCATGAACTTTGCTCTGTGCACTGTCAGCCCAGAGATACTCACTACCTTCACCTGGCTATGGCCTCCATCCCCTGTCCCTCCCAATGGATACCCTTAATCATCGAGTCTCCCAGTAACAGAACCTTAACACCGCCATCATCCTTATGGTTACCTCCACTATGCCCTCTCAGCCCCCTCTGCCACTTTATTCATGATCACAATTTCATGGAGTCTTCCTGCCTTATAGAGACCCCTTGTCACCCTCCCTTTCTGCCTCCCTTGCTTTGCCCCTTAACTCAAACCCCTCTGAATAGGTGTCCCTTTAACCCTCTCTTATCTGAACCATTTATCCTGGCCCTGATGGTTTCCCTTCCCCTACCCTCATCCCCCCCTTGTAATAGTACCCTGTCTCCAGAGGCTCTCTGTGGGTCCCCTTTAGCTAGGGCCCCATCCTTGGTACTGACCTTCCTGCTGAAGGGGGGCTCCTCTCCCACCTCCTTGTCTCCCAGTTCCTCTCCAATCATGCTCTCCTCCCTCATGTCTGGAATATGTTGCATCTCCCCCATTTGCTTAACATATATGTTTCCCCTTCTCCCTCTGGGACTATGTCTATCCTTTCCATAGCTGTTCTGTGATGCCCTATGGGTATCTGACTCCCTCCCCCCGGCCTCAGTATAAGTTTCCTCATTTCCTCAGTTAACATATCTTGTTTTACCTACAGTTTTGATGGCTTCCTCAAGATCTTGTAGGAATGCAGTCACAGGCTAATACTGCTATAGTAAGCATTAGACGAATGTTGATTCTTGTTCCGGAGTTCCATATTTCTAATGTAGCTGTTCATTTACATCTTCTGCTGATGTCACTGCCAGTGACTAGGTGTCTGTTGATTGGCAGTTGTTGGGGTTCAGATATTCCCTGTTATGGGCAGCCTACAAAACCTTTAAATTCAATTTCTGGGTGAATTTGATGGAAGAGGGATGCCTGGATATTGTGGCAGTCACAGAAACATGGTACACAGAGAACCATGACTGAGATGTCACCATACCAGGATACACAATCGAGGGACAGGGAGGGTAAAAGAGGAGGAGGAGGAGCAGTAGCTCTCTGTGAAAGGGAAGAGATCAAAGCAATGGAACTAAAGAGTAAACAGGGAGTAGATGAGGCACTGTGGGTCACCCTGGAGACAGGAAATGACACCATAATCTGCATGAGGGTTGTATACAGAACCCCATCTCAGAGGGAGGGAATGGACAAAGAAATGATAGAAAGCATCCTTAGAATGGCAGAAAAAGGGGAGATATTGTTGATGGGGACCTGAGTATGCCAGATGTTAACTGGAGCACCTTCGCTGCAGGCAAATCCAAGAGCAGGGTCATTCTTGATGCCCTATAGGGGTCATGCCTCAGACAGCTAGTACTGGGACCCACTCAGGAGGGAGCAATCTTAGACCTGGTACTCTCTAACGGGGACAGAGAAAGGATCTCGGATTTAGAACTGGGTAGCCATCTGGGAACAAGCGACTACCAGATAGTGTGGTTCATGATAAACAAAGCCATAGAGTCAAGCCATACAAAAACAAGAGTATTGGATTTTAAGAGGGTTGACTTATGGAAAATAGGAGAGTGCCTCAGAAAAGCACTAGCAAATGGACAAGAAGGAGGGGTGGAGGAACAACGGGGAATAATCAAAACAGCCATTACAGAGGCAACAAGCCTTTGTGTGAAGCAAATCAACTAAACAAAATGAAGAAAAAAACACTGTGGTTCTCAAAAGAGGTGGTGGGGAAGGTTAAAGAGAAAAAGGTAGCATTCCGGAAGTATAAGGACACACAGAAGGAGCAGGACAGAGAACTGTATCAGTTAAAGCAGAAGGAAACTGGGAAGGCAGTCAGAATAGGAAAGGCCCAAACTGAGGGAAAAATAGCCAACTCTGTTAAGAAGGGGATAAAACCTTTTATAGGTACATTAGAAAGCAAAGAAAGACCAAGGGAGGGATAGTGAAGCTTAACAAAGGGAAGGAGGGTGGGCAGAGGGTGACAGTGAAAAAGCAGGATTACTGAACAAATACTTCTGCTGAGTATTGACAAAAGAAGAGGAGGGAGGTACCTTAGCCAAAGAATAGAAGCACTCTGGATTGGAGGCGGGTTGATACCAGTCCATTCACAGAACAAAGGGTTCTGAAGAACTCCTTAAACTGAAGGTGAACAAAGCAATAGGGCCTGATGGGATTCACCCAAGAATTCTAAAAGAACTAAGGGTAGAACTAGTAACACCACTGACTACTCTCTTTGGTTACTAGCGAAATTACCGCAGAGTTCAGTACTAAGACCGGTCCTTTTAATGTCTTTATAGGTGACATTGCAGGGGACTGGAAGGAAAAGCATGCTCTTTGCAGATGACACAAATATCTGCAACAGGGTTGATACTAAGAAGGAGTGGAAAGGATGAGAAGGGACTTGGCAAGGTTGAGGAATGGTCAAAAGTATGACAGCTTAGATTCAATGCAAAGAAGTGAAAAGTAATGCACCTGGGGAACAAAAACCCAGGGGAAGAGTACACAATGTGGGGGGAAATACTAACAACAACAAAAATGGAAAAGGACCTGGGGGTAGTCATATCAGATGACTTAAAGGTAGGCAAGCAATGTGAGAAGGCAGTAAGAAGGGCTGGGTGTATACTGGAATACATAGGGAGAGGAATCACCGGTAGAAAATGTGAAGTTATAATCCCTCTTTACAGACGGATGGTGAGACCCCATCTGGAATACTGTGTGCAGTTCTGGAGACCTCATCTTTGCAAGGACATAGACAGGATGGAGGCAGTCCAGAGGAGGGCAACTAAAATGGTGCAGGGTCTGCACCAGAAGCCATATGAAGAGACTAAAGGAGCTTAATATGTATACCCTCAAGGAAAGGAGGGAGAGGGGGGAGATGGTAGAAACATTTAAGTACCTCAAGGATATCAACAAAGTCCAAGAAGGTAGCATCTTTTGGAAAAAGAGATGTTTAAGAACAAGGGGGCACTATTTGAAGATAGAGGGGAGACGGCTCAGGAGCAATGTAAGGATGTATTTTTTCACAGAGAGGGTAGTGGATGCATGGAACAGGATTTCTGAGGAGGTTGTGGGGTCAAAAACAGTGGGGGAATTCAAGAATGCATGGGACAGACATAATGCAATTCTTGGGGGGGGTAGGAGGAAGTAGGCTGTTGGTTAACAAGGATCTGCAGCTTATACAGTAGGTAGGGAAATGGGAAAAACAGAGTGGGCCAAGTGGTCCTTATCTGCTGACAAAGTCTATGTTTCTGTGCAATTTGTGCAGGTCAACAATAGTCCCAAACTGGTCGATATTTGCTGTGATTACAAACATAAATCCGGTTTGTTCCGAGATAGTTAACTGATGTTGCAAAATATTAATAACTAAAGATACAGATGTGTCATTTAATATGTCCCACATCTGAGTCTGATTCCTGGGCTGTTGCTGATATCCTTAAGCTGAGTGGAATCTCCTCCTGCCCATATCCTTGCCTCATATCCCCCTTCTTGTGCATCTTCTCGAAATCTTGCTATTCTCATGCTATGTCTTAGAAGGCACTGGGGTAACTGTATTGTTTAAGATTCTTATTGTATTGATAGTCTCTCTATGAGCGAGGTATATTGGTTAGGGGCAGTGTGGATTCCTCATGATTGCAGTCTAAAAATCAATAGAAATTGCTATGTTCAGATTCTGATCCACTAGTGTAAGTGCCTCCTCCATTAATAGGTGTTCTCTTTTTTTCAGCTTTGTTTTTTTCTGCCTTCTCCTGGCCAGGCAGGGACCTTCTTCCACCCCTGCCAGCTTATCCTTACACCATTCAACCAAGAACCTCCCACCTATGCAGTGGGGCCACTGGACCACCTGTGACATACCACTGTGCTGCCTCCTGGCTTACCCCCCAAGGCCTGGTACACCTTCAGCTCCACAACATTTTTTCCCCAACGTCCATCTGGTCACCCATGGTGGAGATGAATGCTGGCAGAAGGTGGCTTGGTTCCAGCATTGTATGTGGTAGACAGACTGAGGCTTCATCCTCCCTGCCTAACGCATCAGTTTCCTATTTTCTTAGCATACCCACTACTGTAGAAGTGCAATGGGATTGGTGCACTGGAAGAGCCAATCCAGCCAATCCCTGCACTCTGTCCAAGGGCCCTTCCCTGTTAATTGCTGAACCCCTGCACTACCACCATCTGTGGTCACCCAGGTGATGGTAGTGCAGTGGATCACAACACCATCCCTCTACAGAGCAGGAGAACAACCTGTGGAATGCTTGATACTGCCTCCTCTGGCTGGCCCTCTGATGGCCCAGGCTCCTTCCAAAACCAGGGTCATCAGTGCCACAAGTTGCATCTCTATTGCTCCACCAACGGCTGGCTATAGGTGTTCTCTTTAAAATGGATCTCAGGGACCTGTTTTTTGAGCTATTGTGTCTGCTGCAGTGAAAAATTCTCCTCTCAGCATAATCTGCTCTATCCCTCTCACACTTAATGCTCTTTAACTTACTTTATTCTGGCATCATTGTTTAATGGGAGTTTCAGACTGTTGCCTTAAATATTGATATTCACTGTGATTTTCAAAAATTTGTACTTGACATTCTCTTTCAATGAGCTCTGTTTTTACACCAGCCTCTTTTTTTCTGCATCTTTTTGGATCTATTTAATCAGTCCAGCTGGCAATTCTAATAAATGGGCCCGCCAGCCTGCTAAAAAATCATCCCATCCATTCTAAAAGATGTCTGCATGACCCAACTAGACCTTGTGGGGCTCTATTTATGCTCAGGTATGCAGAGAGAGTTACTGTCTGCTAATACAATCTTCAAGCTTTAAATCATGTATGCTCAAGTTGGACAGAGACACATTTAATGTTCAGAACCAACTATTCTATCTCTTGGTTCTAGGTCAACAGATGTTCAGCTTCGTAGTTAATTTGTGCTGTTACAATCCTCAGTCCCACATAGGAGACACCAGTGTGCACTGCAGCTTCAATATAGCAGTCTGTACCTGGATGTCCTGTACCTGTACACAAACATCCCCAATACAGAGGGTTTAGAAGCACTTAGTGGATGTCTTTATGCTAACAGTACATACTTTGTAGAACTGATTGAATTTATTCTAACACAGTGTGTACTCAAGTGTAGTTGCTTTTTGTTCCTTATCAAAAATGTACTTACAAAAGGTACAGTGGTGGGGGGCTGCCATTACCCTCAATTATGGAAAGTTGTATTTAGCAGAGTGGGAAACACGTTATGCCAGCAGTGCTGGGCAAAACCCGTTTTTCATTGGTGTGGACCTTTATACAAGGTTCATAGATTATACAGTTCATATATGGAAATTAACAATAGAGCAATTGAGGTACTTTGTCCTGTACCTTGAAGGAACAAATCCAAATCTGAGATTGACATGGAAAATTGATTTAATAGGGATGAATTTCTTAGATGTGGCTGTATTTATATATAGGAATAGGGGATGAGCACTGGAATTAATCAAAAGAGTACAGGTATAAAATATTCCAGTGTTTCAATTCCTGACATACAAATGGAACTACTCACAGCAAATGGAATATGAGAAGAATGCAAAAAAGCTTGCACATCATTTTATTCTGAGTTTACAATGCTGAATGTGTTGGTGATGCCATGTCAAAAGTTGAGCAAATGTGGAGAGAAACACTGCTGAGTTGTAGTTAAAATACTGAAAACTTATTTAATGTTACACCCAATTTCACTATGACTTTTAGGTCTCGGGCACATATAGTCAAACAATTTTGTTAAAAACTGGCATATAATAGAAACAGAACATATGTTTAAAAAGGCCCCCCCCACACACACACACATACACACACATGTGTGTTATCTTCAGGCATTGCCAGAATCTTACCAATTTCCTGTACACAGTCTGTGTAGAAAAAAAATGATCCCACCAAGAACCTCTTTGCCACACAACAATTTCTGCTGTTGAAATTTCCATGTTTGTTCCAAAAGTGAGCACACACACACACACACACACACACACCCACCCACACACATGGGTTATCTTCAAGCATGGTCAGAATCTTGTCAGTTCCCTTGTACACAGTTTGTATGGAAAAACAATCTTACCAAGATCACATTTGCCACAAGACCATTTCTGGAAATTGTTATTTTTGTACCAACACTGAGCCAAGAAATGTAGTGAGATATCCAGCAATGGGAGAAGTATATTCAGTCCGGAGTTTTGAAACTTGTAGTACAGCAGATTTAATGTACCTAGGGGTTTGTACATAGCAGTGTGCAAAGTTTTTCAAATTTGCTTTGTGGATACATTTGCAAATTTGCCCAAATTTATGAATTTCATCTTTCCTGTGAATTTTCTGTTTGCAGTATAGGGTTGCCTTCACAAATGGTGGATTTGATAACTTCACCAGTGAAATGGCACCCACAAGCACAGTCTGCTAGGTAACATGGTACTGAAATGAGTTGTATGCCATGTGAAGGCTGTGTTCAATGCCATCTTATGAAGAGCGAATTATAGAGAATTCTGTCCCCGATTGTCTGATTAGAAAAAATCTTTAAAAGTACTCCAGATTGCAGATGACCCAATTCTCAAAGCCTCCCCATATGATGCAAGGTGCTTTCATCAAAAGGAATGTTGCAAGGTGCTGCTTGCACCATAATTTGTGCCAGGAGTAATTTTCAAAAGCAGCCTGCAGCAAATGTAGCCTCCTTGTGGCAAGGAGGTCTTGCGCCATCCTGCAGCAGAAAATGGAATGTGGCATGGTGCAAGGAGCCTTGCACCACAGAAATGCTGCATCATCCCCTTTTTTGAAATTCACATACGTGTGCATTGCCGACAAAATAAAATGCCTACTAGACCAGACAGGGCTGCTCTAACGGTCCTTGCACCACCCACAAAGCCCTCCCTGGGCAAGAGGGAACATGTGCCATGCCCCCTCATCTCTGATCTCCCCTTGGCATAAACATATATTGTTTCCAGGTGGTCTAGCTGCCCCCCCTTCCCTTTCCCCAATCTTCTCCTTAAATAAACATATATCTTTCCCTGGTGGTCTAGCCGACCCCCCTCCCCAACCTTAATCTCCTTCTTATATAAACATATATTTTTTCCTGCTGGTCTAGTGGACTCCCCTCCCTATCCCTGATCTGCCCATATAATGTAACATATTTCTTACCTTGGTGGTCTAGCGGACCGCCCTCCCTATCCCTGAGCCATCCATATAATGTAATATATATATCTTATCCTGGTTATCTAGCTGACCCCCACCCCACCTCCCCTGCAGGCAGTGCCCCATCTGCCCGCTTCCCTGTCCCATCCCCAGTCAGTGAATGGCATGGCTCTCTGCTCTCCACCATGGCTGGCCACCGATTGAGCTGTCAATGAACTCATACTATAACAGCTGATTGTACAGTATGCGCTCATTGACAGTTCAGTTGTTGCCTGGTCATGATAGAGAGTAGAAGGCTGTGCCAGTTACTGGCTCAGGGATGGAAGGGGGGTGAGAGGGGTGGTGAGGCACTGCCTTCCAGGGTGGGGGGGTCCACTAGACCACAACAGAAAATTATATGGTACATTATACAGGCAGATCGGGGATAGGGAGGGCGGTCTACTAAACCACCAGGGACAGATATATAGTATTTTACAGTACACAGGTAGATTGGAGATAGGGAGGAGGTCCACTAGACCACCAGGGAAAGATATGTGTTAAATTATATGGGAAGATCGGGGATAGGGTAGGGGTCCACTAGATTACCAGGGACATAATTACTGTTACTAAATGGGATTGGGGCTGGGGGGGACACTAGCCACCAGGGAATGCTTTATATATTATATGTATATATATTACTTGTTACAGGTACTGCCCTGATTTGTTTGCATTAACCCACCACTTGGTTTTCACCTACCCTGAGTGCCACCCAACCATCTCACATCTTGTGGCAAACCTTCCAGATGCACTGTCTGTTTGGTGCATGGCCACATTTGTCACAGGTTGTGGGACTTTGCTGTTGTGATCCTCCCCAATTGAGAATCAGGTCCAGGGACCCTGGCACACCGGCAGTTGGAGCAAGCTGCCATTGGTGCAGTTTGTGCTGCCCTTTGAGAATCTAACCCAGAGTATTTAGAACCAAATCACTTAGAAAAATTATCTAGAGTGCCTTGTGCAGATAAATTTTCATTGTTTGTTTGTAGTTTTGTAGATATATTTAGTTTAAAGTAGTGAATTTGTTTTGCCTGTTGAAACAGTGCTGTGTAGGGAGGGAAGGCTGTATTAGCTAGCAAGCAAAAAAGCCCTGTGAGCAAGTCATACTTGTTTTCTTCAGTCTTTCTTCTTAATTATTTTTGTCTGTGGTCTGTGATTTATTTTATTTCAGTAGTACAATTTTGTGTGTTTAAGCAATTTTTTCAGTCTTTTCCTACATTGATTGTAGTTCTTTTGTTTAGTTATTGAAGTGATGGTGTTACAGTAACTTGTTTAGAATCACCCATGTCTTGTGCACCCATTTAATCCCTGTCACATTAAAAAAATTTAAAAACAAACATTTTTGTGATGTTTTTACTGTAGCTACTTTTATCTTAGTAAACTGTTCTGTTGTGATTAAGATCACACAGCTAATATCTCTGGTGAGATGTTCTATTGTCTCTGCTGCTGCTTCTGGTATCATGTTCGTATAATCATGGGGAGGGAGGATGGGACGAGTGGGAAAGGAGGGCAGGGACATTAGCTCAAGCTGTGGACCCCACAATATGAGCAGACTTGATAGACCAGATGGCCTTCCTCTGCTGGCTTCTTCATATGTTCGTATATTTATTTTTGTTGAAGGGTTTAAAACTTCCAAATGTAACAAAAGACTGGAAATAGACACTTGAGTAAAGTGAGAGTTGCCGGAGATGTGGCCAAGAAGAACATGGGTTCTTTGGATAAAAAGAGTTTTGCACCTAAAAATATACCTCTGCAGTAGCTTTATCTGGAGCCAGTGCAGGAGTACTAGTAGTAAAGGAGTAGTTGATAGAAGTGGTAGAGGCATTATTGTGGCCATATTTTTACCTGCCACATCTGTGCAGCCATGCTTGTGGGTGCTGGGGAAGGCAGCGACAAGAGGATCAGTTCAAGAAGTAGAAAAATGTCTGGTTGTGGAACAGTGGTCAAGGAGGTGGTTGCTGTTGTCCACGTAACTGCTAGTGGTGGTGGTGGTGCTTAGCCTGATCTGGATGATAGTTTCCCATTTCCGAGCAAGAGTGTTAAGCTTGACCATGCTGGTTTTGCAAGTGTCTGCGTCTAGCACTGTTTCTTGATTTAATTGCAAACTGATTATTTTTTTCCTTTTTTACTATTCATGATTTCCTGATACTGTGTAGGAAAGGGAGGGGGGAAGAAGAGGGAGGAAGGGGTTAGAGTGCTGGCTGAGGGAGGGACAGCAGACACCAGCAGAGGTGCTATTGTAAGCAGTAGAGCCTTGTAAATGCAACCTACCAATGGGGCAGCTGTAGTTTTCGACAAAATAGCAGGTAGTTCACTGCTCAAGTGTACACCGAACCCTGATCCTGTTTAACAAAGACACTGGAGTGAGCAGCAGCTTGGTTAAGTGTGAGCATCTTGTGATGTTTCTTGATTTAATTGCAAACAGACTGAAATTTCTTTTCCTATTCATGATTTCCTGATGCTGTGTAGGGAAGGAGAGGAAAGAGGGAGGATGGAGTCAGAGGTCTAGCTGGGGGATGGTTAAAAGACACCAGGAGAGGTGCCATTGAAGGCGGGAGAACCTTATGACTGCAGCCCACTGTATAAGTCCCAGAAGGTCAAGCAAGTCCTCACCTGAGTGACAATGAAGTGTGAGTGCAATGAAGCAGGAGTGTGGCATCCAAAGAAGTGGCATCCAGGGGCACAGGCAGGAAGTCCTCAGGGAATACCGCAGGCCACATGCCATGCTGTGCATAGAAGGATACATAAGGTAAGGAAGGGAAGAGGGTGAGAGTAACACTAAAAGGGTTTTTTGGGGTACAGGAAAGAGGAGAAGGTGGCACTCCCTATCAGGGTTAAACCTACATGGAAGTACATAACATAATCTACACCCTACTTTTGAGATGGTCACTAGAGTACTCCCATCTGAAGTAGTATCCCAGAACAGGGGAACAGAGGAATTGAAGTAAACTCTTTTTTCTTTTTTATGCTTCTGTTTATTCACATTGTCTTCCTCTGGGGACATACCCCACATCGCTCTGCTGTGTCTCTTTAAGGATCTTGGACTTCATGCTGCTCGTCATCAAGGAACTTTTTCTGCTGTGCTGCACCTCGTTGACAGGCATGCTGAGGTTTTCATCAAGCATAACTATGTGGACTTCTTGATGGGCAACATGACTTTTCTGCTGTGTCGCACCACCTTCTAATACACAGTGAACACGCATATAAAACAGCAAAAAATTATATACAAATCCTTTTCCGCATCACATTTTTAACAAGCTTGATTGAATATCTACCAATGGGCAATATGACTTGTCTGCTCTGTTGTACCTATTCTTGAAATTATTCACTTCAGATGCTTAAGATCACTATCAGCCTGACCTCCGGTTTGGCTTATGTCTTTTTTGCAAAACAACCTCTAATGCTGGTCTAGGCTGCACCAATTAGATAGGCATGCTGAGGCTATCATCAAGCAAAATTATGCAGACTCTTTGATGGGCAACATGATGTTTCTGCTCTGTTGTACTATGTTCTAACTTAGAGTGAATGCACATACTCATTTATAATTCTAAAATATGCCTGAGATCTGACCTCTTTGACCTTTTTCATTGTTTAAAAATTTAACAAGCTTGGTTGAATAGCTACTATTGGGCAACATGACTTTTTGGCTCTGTTGTACCTATTAATCCACATCATATACCTGAGGTCACTACCAGCTTGACCTCCATTTTGACTCATGTGTTTTTGAAAAACAGTCTCAATTGCTGGTTGAGACTTGCTTGTTCTGCCTAAAGCACATTTAAGACAAATACAGCTTATGCTGTTGAGCCAGCATGTTTTTCTGGTAATTACTTTCTACGCTGGCTAGGCAACATGACTTTCTGGCTCTGTTGCCCTGATTTGCACCAATCGACCACAGCATTGCATTATTCATATACATTTAAGATGTTTATAACACTTTTGTTGATTTCTCCATGCCTTGTCTGTTCTGTGTGCTCATTCACTGGTTTTTAACTTTCTATAGTGTATGGTAGGAGCTTATTATACATGGAAATCAGTGCCTGCTCTAATGTTGTTTTGCATGTTCTAAAAGTTGTTGTGCACATTCTAAATGTTGTTGTGCACATTCTAAAAGTTATTGTGCACATTCTACAATAAATATTCAGCAGCCCCCTAATTAATATTCATGTGTCCCACGCTATTCTGCCACATGACTGGATAAAATGGACCTCTTAAAAAAAAAAAATTAAACAAATATAGCACCAGCACTTACCGGTTTGGACATGGACTGTGATAGCTGGCTCCATGTTACCAAACTGTAGTAAGCTCACAATTTTATTTTCTTTCTTTTTTTTTTTGAATAAAACTGCTAAACACTTGGAGACTTAGGTCCGGGACTGGAATGAGACTGCACCGGAACTTCATAGCTGAGTGAGCTGTCTACAGCAAGTGGGAGCGCAAACACAAGGTAAGAAGCATTGTAGCTGTTTGAATGATGAAAAAATTTACTTTTTTTCTACATCGTAGAGCCATATATTATAAAAAATAAAGTATGGCTGAGTATACACAATTCGCCTTGTTTCCATCTCAGGGTTGAAGATACCAGCACAAACCTCTTGAGCTTTGCTCTTGAGGTTCATAAGCTGGTATCTTCAACCTCTCAATGGAAACACAAGCTCTTTGTGTATATTCGCCATACTTTATTCCTTATATTTATTCTCCTCTGGTTTCTGTGGTACCTTTTTAAATATGCACAGCACGAGTCACTTTTTGGCTGTATCACTTTAATTTCTCTCTTTTTAAACCACTCCTCCTCTGTGTGTTCATGCTCTGAGGACGACCCAAACGTCAAAATGTAAGTGTGTCACATGTGTGGTTCTTGCTGTGCCTACTTCTTGGTTTAGAGGGGGTCCATTTGTGTGCACTTGAATAACTCCTTTTAACTTTGACAAAGTTTGTGACAGATGTAATCCTCATTTTCCATTGATGTTCTTGGGCAGCCAGTATTTTACTTTGTGTGTTACTGTGAGTCAGAAATTTTTTCTCATTATTGCTATCATGTATATGTGCACTAAAGCTGTGAATACTGTTAATTACTACTGACTTATTGCCTAGTTTTTTCAGTGAACAGTGCTGACCTTATTTCCATAAAAACACTGGATACTTGTTTCTAGACTATTATGTTCTCCTTGCTATGTGCACCTGGCCAGTTTCTGTAGTGTGATCCTCCCAAATAGCTGTGACATTTGGGTGCTTAATAGGCTTGAGACACTATCGGACAAGTCTCTCGACGTGGGCGCTACACTGTTTATTGCACTCTCTAATGTCTTTTGTTTGCATTTTCCTATGATCGGCTCTCAAAAGCCTTCTACAAGTGCTTCCAATGCAACAGCCAGCCCCTCTAATACTGACATTTTGTCCTTCTCTGATGAAGTAGGAAATTATATAGCCTTACCAGTTGACCAGATGAGAGCCCTTTTTTCAGAAATAATCCATGTAGGGGCAAAGATAATACTAATTTTAAATCTTTGGAATATTTAAAGAAAAAAGAGGCATGTTTTAATCTACATGCTGCCTCCCTTTTCCAGTACTGGTGTGACAAACATACCCCACAAGGAATGAGGATTCAAAAGCCTCCATCATTGTGTATGGACGATGATGAGTACATTAAAGACTGGGAAAAAAGTTTTAAACAAATTCAACCAAGACCTTATGCTGCTTATGATAAAAAAGGCTAAAAAAGAAGCAGCTAAGGCAGCTGCAGATATTGTTGCACTTCACTCTAATTTAAAAGACAAATTTCCTTCAGCAGAATTCCATCTACCTGAAGCATGAGCAGACAATAATATCAATAAATTTCAATTTGATTTGATTAGCTACAAACGGAAGAAATTTAGTAGAGATGACAATGATTATGAATCAGGGATGGTACTGTATATTCTTGGCATGGCCCACAGAAATGGATGCAATACCCTAAAACTAGGAACAGTGAGTTTCACAGCGGTGACCTGGACATTTCCTCTGGACCTGATGGTGACACTGGTGATGATAATCACAGAGAAGCCACTAGCAGGTATTTTATAGCCCAGGATATGAGAGAAATAGACACAGACCCCCAGGATCAAATGCAAAGAGAAGAACTAGGAGAGGCAAGGGGGGAGGGAAAAAGAAATGAGAGAGGGATGAGAGGTGGGAGAGGGAGACAGCACTGGAGAGGGCGGCAGATTGAAGCTAGTTGAGAGGCTCCTCCCGAGACATGAAAAGCAATTTGTGGTCATAAACTTATCACAGAATCATTCACTAATATCCAGACTCTCATGCTCAACAAAGAGCTGAATTTTACCCATCAAACAGGGTAACTACATTTCACATAGAAGTAGATCCATTACAATTTTTTAGAAGGCTCCAATTTAAGGACATTTTCAGGCAACACCCACAAACTGTACCTCCTAATAAATTCCCACAGGTCTGTGAACCAACCAGCCTAAGAAATCCCTCCATATTTTGCCCTCCTCAGACAAATGTCACACTATGTACATACTTTAACATTGTTTTAAAAGAAGTACACAGTCTAATCCAAAATAATAAACATACAAAATACAGGCAGAATATATCCTAGAGGAAAGACAGGTAATAAAAGAGAGAAATTCTCATGATGAAGTAATAAAATCATCCAACAAAGGCTGAGCTGTAGTTGTTTGGGACTGGGGAGACTACTTAAAAGAAGCAGGCAGACTATCAACAAACCAGATTTTCTTCAAAAAAATCCCAACAGACTCCACAACTGAGATTATGGCAAGGGCAAATACATTAATTCAGAGAGGTGTCTCAGCACAGTGGATCTCTAAACAAGAGGCAGATTTCATGACAGTTAAGTCCTCAAGGAAACCTGTACTTTGCTTACTGCCAAAAGTACATAAAGAGATCTGACCAGTGCTAGGGGGGCCCATTGTGTCAGCAATAGGGTCAGTTACTGAACTGATTTCAAAATTTGTACACTACTGTATCAAACAAAACAGTTCCAGCGTTACACTCCTACATCCAGGACACCAATGATGCCCTTAGAGTAGTAAAAACATAAAGGTGGAAGAAAATGGTTGGCTTGTCACAATAGACATTGAAAGTTTATATTCAAATATTCCAAATGAAGGGGGCCTGGATGCACTGAAGGGAGCTTTGAGCTATCAAAATAACAACCTCTCACAGACTGACTATGTCTTAAATCTAGCTAGATCTGTTCTAGAAGTCAGTTGTTCCTGATTTAATGGCAACTACTATATTCAGCATAGGGGCACAGCTAAGGGCAATACATTTGCTCCAAACTTTGTTAACATCTACATAGGCCAGTGGGAAGAGTTGTACATTTTCAACCAAGGACAGAACCCCTTCAGTAAACAAATTAAAACATGGTGGTGTTATGTAGACGATTGCCTTATGATCTGGACAGGCAGCTCAGAAATACTGCAAGACTTTATTGATTATATAAACTCAACGAACCCTAATTTAAAAATCACATACTAAGCAGATAAACAAGAAATACAGTTTCTGGAAATCTTGATTTACAAACAAGGGCACCAGCTGGATACAAAACTTTATAAGAAACCTTTGTACAGAAATATGCTCTTACGAAGGGACAGTTGCCATCCTACCACCATCATAGAAAATATGCCTAAGGGACAGTTCATAAGAGCTAGACATATGTGTCTGTTCAACAGATGCAGACTTTAATAAAGCCAGCCAGGATCTGACAGTTTGTTTTATAAAAAGAGGGTATGAACTACCATTTATAATGGGATCTCTAACTAATTCAAAAAGTATGAACACGGAGTCTGTTCTACAGAAAAAGACAGCAGAGATACAGGAAAAAATGTCTATGTTTGTTACACAGTATAATCCAAGTGCAAGAAAATTAGTAAAGTGGTAAAAAACACTGGCCTCTACTTAATTGTGACCAATCTCTCAAAGAGATAGCAAAAAACACTCCAAGGGTATTGAACCGAAGAGACAGGAATCTCAAAGACATTTTGGTAAATGCTGTTTTACCACCTATACCACAACAAAACAATTGGTTGCTACCACTACTTCTGGGAAATTTCAGATCTGGGCACTGCACACACTGTTCAAACACAAAATACTTTTGTCATCCATGAACTGGAGAGAGATTTTTTATTAACAATTTCATCAATTGCAGTACTACTGTGGTCATTTATTTGCTTACTTGCTGTTGAGGGCTTGGCTATGTGGGTGTGAAAAAAGAGCCCTAAAACAAAGAATAGGGAAACACAGGGCTGCCTTCAGAAATAATAAGGAAGAATATGTGATGGCAAAGCATTATAGAGAGGTTGGTCATGGGTCAGCAGCATCTCTCAAATTCATTGGAATTGATAAAATTGAGTTAGGTGTCTGAGGTAGAAACATAAAAAAACTTCTACAATAATGAGAAACTTATTGGATCTACACCCTAAATATCTTGACATCAAATGGACTCAATGAAGAGCTAACACTGCACAGTTATTTGTGTATGTCAGCTTCCATATCCTTAACTGCAACATGGTGGTCCCCCATCTTCATCCTCTGCTGCATCATTTAGAACTCTGCTGTATCAGTATTGCTGACATTTTAAAAAAGGTCTTTGTCCTATAACCAGCCAGCATGACGTTTCTGCTCTGCTTTACTGATTCTATTAGGATAAGTGGAAATTTGGCAGCATGATGTTTCTGCTCTGCTGCACTCTGTCTACCACTTCTCAGAAATGAACTGGACAGTATGACGTTCCTGCTCTGCTGTAGGTTCATGGAGTCATAGGATCTGGTTACAAGTCTAATCAGCTACAGGTAGGCATAAACGGACTTGTCACATTTCAATGGACATAATCCCATTTTCTTTCTCCCATGTTTTGCATTAAGCAGATGCTTAAAAGCTGCTATATTACTAGCTTCTACCACAGCTGTTGGTAGTGTGTTCCACACTTCCACTATCCTCTGGTTCAACCACCTACCTCTTTTGATAGTTCTATATTTTTCACCATGAAGTTGGTAAGAATAGGTCCTGGTTGCCCTACCTGACACAGCCTTTTTTTTTTCAAACCTGTACATTTCCAGAGCAACTCATTCCAGAAGGCATTATACACAAAACAAAGATCTCCTTTGACTCCTCGATAAGACATGGAGTATAACCCCAGATCCTGTAGTCTATTTTGATATTATTTTCTATGGACACCATTGATTCTTTTGGTGAATCTTCATTGCACTCTTTCTATATTTTTTTTTACTAGCCGACACTCTGCAGGACGCTAAATGGCACACCATATTCCAGAACCGGCCTGACCAGGGATCTGAACAGGAGGACCAAAACCTTTTCATTCCTGCTTTAAATATTCCTTTGGATATTACCAATTATTTTATTTACACATTTTGCCACTTACACATTATGTTTGTCAAATGTAAATGTATTAGATATTACGGTTCCCAAGTCCTTTTCAATTTCTGTGCTTATAATAACCTTATTGTTTATTTTATATTGTGCTCTTATGTTATTAAATCCAAAATACATTACCTTACACTAGTTTTCATTGAACCTCAACCTGTGAGACACAGCCCAGTCTTCTAACTTATGCAACTGATTCTGAAAATTGTTTATTGAAGCCATATCATTCACCACAGCCCCCACTTTTGTGTCATCTGCATACTTGCAAGCCATGCCCCAACTGACACCTGCATAGTAGTGACAAAAATATTGAAAAGTAGGGGATCCATAATCGAACCCTGGGTACCCCACTGGTAACACTACCCAACTCTGATAAGAAACCCCTTATTTGTACCCTCTGTTGTCTATCCTGAATCAATGAATCTATCCATGCCCTATGGCATGCATTCACCCCAAGTTCATTCAGTGATTCCAGTAAGATCTTATGAGACACTGAATCAAAAGCCTTGGCATAGTCAAGGTATACCACATCAATGGGTAGGCCCTGATCCAGTGCCTGGTTTACTGATTCAAAAAAGAATAGCAGGCTACTGGTGCAGGATCTACCCAGTGCAAAACCATGCTTTGACACATCTACCACTTGCAAACATTTGATGTCCTCTGTCAGAAATTCCTTAACGAAAAACTCCATAACCTTTCCTATCACAGATATGATACTAATTGTCTATAATTATCAACTTGTGTTTTATCACCTGCTTCATAAATTGGGGTAATATTGGCCATTCTCCACTCATCCAACACCCTACCATTCCTCAGTGATTTATCAAATAATATTGCCAAAGGTCCTGCTATCTCCTCAGGCAAATTGTTCAGGAACATAGGGTGAAAACCATCTGGTCCTCCTGACTTGAATTTATTTATGTTCATGAGCTTCTCTTTGATTTGAACTTCAGTAATTACAGTATACCACTCATTTTGCTCACCTTCTCTCTCTCTCCTGTTCTACCAAATTCATCTGAAGCCTGGTAAACACTCAAAACATATTTATTAATGGCTGTTGGCCATATCTTCTTCGCAGTCCAGTATCTCTTCTCCTACTTTAAGATTATTAATGTGTTTATTTCACTTTCTTTAACTCCCCACATAATTATAACATTGCTTATAATTGTCCTTTGTACTGCTTGCTAGCCCCAACTCTGCCTTTGCCCTAGCCCTACATATGGTTTTCTTGCATTTCTTAACTATCAGCCTATATTTTTGCTTCCTGAGGACTGTGGGATTGGTTTTATATTTCTTATAAGCCTTTTCCTTTTTTTTTACTAATTTTTGTATTTTGTTATTAAACCACCTAGGAACTCTTCCCTTCTTGTCATACTTAATAATCTCTGGGACAAAATCAGTTATACATCCCTTTAACTTCCTATGTATTCTCTCCCATACAGATTCCAAATCTTGGTTTGCCAGTTTTCCTTTCCAATTCCAGTTTTGCAGAACCTATTTTATTTTTGCATAATCTGCATTCTTGTAATTTAGTATCTTTGTTTTACCTGAAATCTTAATTACTTCCTCCATCACAGACAATTTGACAATGTTTTGGTCACTGTTTCCCAGTGGTTGAATTACCATAACTTCTCTTATGCCATCCATGTTACTTAAAGTTAAATCTAGTATATGATTTTCCTTAGTGTTTTGTTTCACATACTGTTTGAGATCACTAGTCAGACATATTTCCAAAAATTTTTTTCCCATAAAGCCACAACCATGAAAGGTACTCTAATAAATATTTGGAAAGTTAAAATAGTCAAGCAGGATACAATTATCAGTAAGAACCATATTATCAATTAAGTCCAAAAAGTGTTCATTTTCAGCTTCCGTTAGGCAAGGGGATCTATAACACAACCCCATGGTTATAGACTTTTTCCCTGTGCTAAACTTAATCCATAATTGTTCAATATCAGCAAAGTCTGAATCTTTATTAACCAAGACATGTGCCTTTAAATGGCTTGCAATATACAAACCTACCTCACCACCAGTTTTGTTATGTCTTGCCTTCTGGTAAAAGCCATATCTCTGGATCTCACTAATCCAGTCATCTTCCCTGTTCCATGCTTCAGTTATGCCACATACAGTAAGTCTATTTTGTCTCTTGTTAATATGTATCTGAGTTCATCTTGTTTATTCCTAGCGCTTCTAGCATTTATGAGCAGAACCTTCATTTCATTGGTCTTTTTGGGCTGTATCTTGTTTCTGTTTATCCCCGTGATTATTGATTTGGAAAGCGGTTTTCCCCCAGTTGGGCCTTCTCTCCCCATGACAGCTAGTTTTAAGTCCTGTCAATTGTCATTCTGAAAATTTGGCCTAGTTCTTTACTTGAAGACCATCCCTACTATAATACACAGGCATGGAATTAAAAATTTCCCAGGTCTTTATAACCTCGATCCCTTGCATTAAACTCCATCTTCTCAGCCAGCTATTTATCCTTAGTGTTTTCTGATTTATTGCTGTACTGGCTCTGGGAACATGCATAATCTCACAAATAATGAGAGTACCATTTATTTATGTTTGCTTGCATGCATGTGCAAGAAACATAGTGCCACCATATGAGTTTTTGTAGGTGTGCCTCCCCCACTTCCAATGCCCTGCTGCCTTTTGCAGGCACTGCCACACCATGTCAATGAATGTTGGAGCTGTCTATGACAGCCGTTCAGATGCAGTGGAGTACAGCTGAAAGTGGAAAACTGCTGCAATTAGTGGTGGTAACATGTAGACAATTTACATACTGTCGTCGGCAATATGCAAAGTGCCTACATGTCGGCACTGCACTGAAACAGCTGTCATAGACAGCTCCAAACCCCCAACAAGTAGCATGCTGGGAGCCCACCCCAGCATACTCATGCGCCCCCCCCCCACACATTGTATGGCCGACGGGAATGCCCAATCCCCTGCCGGCTCCGCTGGGCCACCCCAACAGACTTCCAGGTGCCATGCTGTGAGCCCACCCCAGCATGGCAACAGTCCTTAAGGCTGACAGGGGTACACAATCCCCATCGGCTCCACTGTCCCCCCCAACAGACTTCCAGGTGCCATGCTGGGAGCCCAACCCAGTGTGGCAACAGTCCATATGGCCGACAGGGGTGCCCAATCCCCCATCAGCTCCACTGCCTCCAAACAACCTTCTAGCTGGCACACTGGTAGCCCACCCCAGCGTGGCAAAAGTCACGTGAGTTTTTTAAAAAAAAATTACCTATAAGAAAAAAATTATCCCTTGCTGACTGTCTTGACCCCTTCCCCAACCCACGCCCACCCCTCTGAGTGCCCCACCTCCCCACACTCTCACCTCACCCCATTTCATACCTCCAGAGGCCGGCGCAACTATCTTCGGTGGACCGGAACACACCTGCACTCTTCAAAGCTGACCACGAACTGAAGAAATACCTGTAAGCTGAATAATGGCATAAATAGGGTTTTTTCAACTTTGGTGCATATCTTGGGCATTTTGGGGAATTTTTTCACCAAATTTTCAACATGGGGTTCTTGGGACCCCACCTCATGAACTCAGTCACTGCCATTTTGTTATTTGGTCCTGAAAGGTGATTTTGCTGTCACTGCATGGAACCACCTTTAGGGACCAATTTATGAAATGACAGTGTCGCAGTTCATGAAGTAGGCCACCCAAAAACCCTATGTTGAAAAGTAGGTGAAAAATTCCTAAAATGACTGTATTATTGAGTTGCAGCATTGTGTGTCTTACGACGCCGTAACTTTGAGAATTCATAATATTTTCACTCATGATTTTCAACATTGCCATTTTACCACACCTCCTTATGAGCAGTATAGCTGTTATTTCCACATCTTGCTCAAAATGTGTTTTCGCACATGTAACGCACGTTTGCACAGTCATTTTGCAAAATCAATGTTCAGAACTCATTAAGAAAATCACAGTGACACTGTTCATGAGCAGAGGTGTTAAAATGGCTATGTTGAAAATTTGGTGACAAATGTCCATAACATAACTGTGTTACGTGCGTGCATTGCGTAATTTCCACGCACCCTTGTAAGTTCACGATTTTGTAATATTTTCAGTCCAGATTTTCAACACTGGCATTTTTCCACACCTCCTTATGATCAATACAGCCATCATTTTTCACACCCTGGCCAAAATGTGTTTTCGCACTTCTAACGCAGAATAGTGCGGTTGCTGTGGGAAATTAGTGTTTGGGATAGATTAAGAAAATTAAAGTGACACTGTTCATGAGCAAAGGTCCCAAAATGCCTATGTTGAAAATCTGCTGTAAAAATCCTGAAACTAATTTCATTATGGGTGTAAATTGTGCAGTTTCTACGCACGCTCGTGACTTCACCAGTTTCTTTATATTTTCACTCCAGATTTTCAACAATGCCATTTTTTACACCTCTTCATGAACAGTACACCTATCACTTTTCACACCCTGTTCGAAATGTGTTATCGAACCTGTGGTACCAAATGGCGCAGTCACTGTGCAAAATCACCTTTCACCTAACGAAGTGATAGTGTCACTGTTCGTGTGGTGGGGTCACAAAACCCCATGTGGAAAACTTGGAGTAAAAACACCAGGAAATGCCCAGGGCATTAGGGTTTTCTACCATAATGCCCTACCCTGTAGGGACTGACAGGTGTCAAGGGTGTTACTTGGGATTGTCGACAGTAATGCTCATGCCATTGCACGCCCCCTATCGCCACCCTCCAGCCAGTGACAAGCATCGAGGTGCGCCTTGGATCCTTTGCCCCCAGAGTTCACCACATTCTCCTATACTGCACCCATTTCAATGTATTTCTTTATAGAATGAGGAGAATGTAAAACCCAAACACCCCAAGGCACACTTCGACACTTGACAGTGTCTGAAGGGTAGGGTGAGGTGAAATGTCATGACCGTCATGGGTGACAACCCAAAAGCACACTTCAATGCCCCATCTCTGCAGGGTGAGGGTTGCATTGGTATCAGTTCAATACTTCAGTGCCATTCCTATACTGCATCTGTCTAACTCCTGCACTTCCACTGCTAATGCCAGCAAGCAAACATTCAACATTTACAAATGCTTATTTTATTGCCTTTTCAATAGCCATGTAGTCTAAATACATTTGATCTTCTCAAGTATACCTTAGATCATTGGTTCCAATATGTACTAATACCACTGATTTATCTCCCTTTTTTGTAACTATTTTCAGCAGCAATGTAACCACGTCAGATAGTCTAGCCCCCTGCAGTTATGAACAGGTAACCTTCTCTTTAAGATCCTTGGTTGTGTAGGCATCAGTGCATTTGATTATTGAATCACCAACTATGTGTATTCTATTATATCCACCAACCCTGTCCGCATTGTCAGTCTCCAGATCATTATCATTTAACTGTGAACAACCATGTAGTTGATTCTCTATAGTTGCGGGTGCTACTTGCTCATTATCGTTAACCTCAGTACTCTCAGCATTCCCTACATTTGAGTAATTATCTTGGGCTAACTGCTATGTATCATTTACTAGGCCATCGCTCTCCTCCCTGATACTCACTAGGGGTGCAAAGGAATTTTATACAGGAAATGCAAACGTCATAGCCCTTCTACCCTTTTTTTTGTTTATTTCTTCTAGTTGTATTTCCCAATCACCATTATTTTCAATATGACTCCTGTCCCTTTTCTGACCTGATTCATTACTTACATCCTGCTTGTTCATATGTATACCATCAGTGGGTCCCACCTGCTTGTAGCATTTTAACTCAAGTTCTAAACCTAGCACTTTGACTTTTGAATCTTTTATTTCTAGTCACTGTTTTCATACATATTCAAACAGCCCAGTACTCCCATTGATAGGGATGTAAGTTTGTCATGAATGAGGTTTTAATGACTCATTGTTTGTTCAAGAAATCATTAGTAAACAGTAGTAAATGTTGTGGCACTGTCATCATTGCTACATTCTGATGACACTAGTGAAAGTCATGGAAGTCCTGAATAAAGATCAAATGTCATGGAATCAATGACGTGTATGACTGCCATGACAAACTTACATCCCTACCCATTGACACTAAATTTATTGCACTCTTTACATTTTATCCCATGTTCCCCTGTCCTTAGTGTAAGTATGTACCTTAGTACCCTGTGATGATAGTGACCGTGATTGAGCGCTTTCAAAAAAGGGCAGCTCGATCATGGCACTTCTTGCAAGGCTAGTGGGTGAGGACAGAAAACAGATTGGAAATTGGCCGAATAGCAACAGGATGTTGCTATATATACACAAGTGGGAGGGGAGGGACCTCGCCGTGCAATGGGTGGAAGGGGAGGTAGGGTTTGTGGGGTGTAGTGTGGTGGTGGGATGCTGAGCTCACTTTGTGGCATGGTGGGTTGTTGACAGTCTAGAGTTGGGATGGTGCCGGCCGGGTTCAGTTCTGGTCACGTGCTCATTTTTTGTGCCAATCCAGGAATTTTTATTTTTATCGTCTTTTGCACCCCCCTCCCCCGAAATGCAGCCCCCTGGAGTTGAAAATCCTTTAGTAAGGGGGGGTGCAGCCTTCCACATAAAACAAAAATTCTAAGTCCCCAGCACCCTTTGCTGTGTGCTGGGAGTGAGCATTGCCGAAATTGACTTTTGGCGGTGTACACTTGCCCTAACAGTAATCTTCTTTTTGCGATCACAGTTATTCCATGGAACCATGTCACTCTCCATACTAATCACCAAACCTGCTTACCCTGTTTTAGAAATCAAGTGGGTAAATTAGCAGTAAACTTAAACTCTGAGATGACACTTACTACTGTGATGGCAAGTAGGCACATAAGGACAGTCCCTATTCTTGTTTCCCTGCTTCTCGCGCGCAGCACCACTCATGCTCACGCCACTCGCTAAGCTCCCTGCCTTTATGCTGAGCCATGACCTAGAAGTGCTGCAGAGGTCACGGTCAGCACAAAGTATTCCAAAGTAGCTATTTAGTTTAAAATAGCAGCTCCTAACTGCTAAAACTAAAATCATGTGCACCAGATGCTACGGTGCAAAAAAATATAATACCCACCCCAAGCTTTAGTTTCTTGGTCACAATCTGGAACTACCAGCACACAGGTACTTCCTGAGGCTCTGCCTCCCTTCTCCTCAGGCAGGAGTCACCCCAGTATAAATCACAATGTAGGTAAACACAAAAGACAAGCAGGCTGTATAAGTGGCTCTAGCTCCCTGTCTCACCGCTTTTGGTGGTTGCATAGGTTTAACTATTGCCAGGAATGTAGCAGTAGTCCTTATTAAAAAAATTGACCTCAGCTTAATTTTAGGCAGCATGACTTTTCTGCTCTGCTGCACCATGTTGACAGGCATGCTGAAATTTTCATCAAGCATAACTATGTGGACTTCTTGATGGGCAACATGACTTCTGCTCTATTGCACCACCTTCTAATACACAGTGAATGTGCATATAAAACAACAAAACATTTTATAAAAAATCCTTTTCTGCATCATGTTTTTTTTTTTAACTTTCTTTATCCTCCTCGGCGGGCCACCTGGTCATCTGCCAACCTACCGGACATGGGGTTGTTCAGGACTTACAGCACCAAACGTGCTCCAGCAGAACCCCAGAGCCAGCCCGTAAGGTGGTGGACAGATCAGTAGGTCATGTAGTCCAACAGGATCCCAGAATCTGGATATTAGGAGTCACCTCATAGTTATCTGACTTGTCTGGGGCTTGAAAACCCTGGCTCCTTCAACAACATTACAAGCCAAAAGATGAGTCACGTGATGCAGTTCACCGCTTAGCAGCTCGTCTTACCAACTCCAGCCATCCAGGCTTTAAAATACATTTTTCAGAGATCTCCAAATCTTTTAAACCAACTAGTTTGGCTCCTAAGGATCTACTGACCACCCAAGAATGAAGTAGTTTGGCCGATCACAAGACATGGAGGTGAAAATGAGGAAAGTGCCACCCAGACATACTCTACCGGCCATGCTGGAGAAATCTAGTAAAAAAAGCTAAGGCCCAGACTCCTGTGTGCGAGCATGCAACTACTATTACTGCTTTGGAAGCTGAACCCTTAACAGTTGAGAGATTCCTGGCTGAATTTAAACCATTTCAGGAGGAATTATATTTACTTACCACTGAATTCAAATCAATGATGGCGGTTCTGAAGGATATTTCCAAATGGACTGGGGTAAAGCTACCAACTTTCTGAGGCCTAAAACTGGGACGGTCAGTCCTGACCATGACTCCTCCCCCCACCATGTCACTTCCATGGGCACCGCCGCAGACAATGCTGTGCACAATCAATTACATTTTGCTGCTTGCTCTGACCATGTCACCCCACAGTAACACCAGTAGCAAACATTCAGATTAGAACAACACATCACTGTGCTGCAGCAAGTTCCAAATCATGATATACATTAAGTTCATTAGAAGCAAACCTACATTAACTTGTAGAGGGAGGCAGTATAGTACAGTGGTTTGAGGCTCTAAGCAGAAAATCTGGAGGCCTGGGTTTGAATCCCACCACCCCCACTTGCATATACTGTGTGATCCTGAGCAGGTCACTTAATATCCCTGTGCTCCCAGGTTGCACCTGTAAAAAAGCTTTCAGCTTACTGTGTCTCACCTGGTTAAACAATTGGAAAAAAATTGTGATCAGACATTCGAGCTGCATGTGTTGCTCCTCCTGACAGTTCCATTCAACCCACTTACACTCACCTCATTTGCTGAGCAAACTTCACTTCAAAGACTCTCAGCACCACACCAGATTGTTTTCACACACTCTCCTACAACTGATCCGGTTCAGGTAGCTTAGTTCCCTGCTGCTCCCTCTTCTCTGTCTGGAGTCCCTTTCAGCTGCTGGCAGGCAGACATCCACATGTACTTGTTTGCACTACTACCCAGTCTAATCTAACAGGAAGGAACATGCTTTACTGTGCTCCCACTGCTATGCTTGCAGTGCAATACAAGCCCAGTGGTTGAAGTTGCAAACTGTTGTTCTGCCGGAGCAACGCCTCCGTGGTGCTGAAATAACTGTCACTTACGGATTAGTAGTCAGCAAAAAAAAAGGGACAAAACTGGGACGAGTAAGCAAAAACTGGGACAAAAGTGACATTTTGCAAAACTTGTGGGGGCACTGGGATGTGCTGCCTAAAATAGGGACTGTCCTGGGAAAATAGGGACTGTTGGTAGCTTTAGACTAGGGACAATGAAGCACACTTGTTTTCTCTTGAGAGAAGAATTGACAAAATGAAACCTGAATAAGTTACTGCACACCAATGGATGTCCCAGCTGGAGGCCAAAATAGAAGATCTTGAAGGTTGCAGCAGGAGAAACAATGTAGTTATAGTCAAACTACCTGAGAAAGAAGATGATTCTGACACTATAGGAGTTGTACAAAAGTTAATTGTGATATTGGCTGGTTCCGTCGCCATACGGGCCTACTTACACCATTGAAAGAGCTCATCGGGCTCTTAGGCCAATGCCTCCTGTGGTTTTCCATTTTCTAAACTACCTGGAATGACAACACTTTCTGAACAAAATAAGAGATTCAAGAAATTAAGTGGGAAAGCTCTAAGCTACAGGTAACTCAGGCTCCATCTGCATCAGTTTAGCAAAGGAGAGCTTCATTTCACCCCATTGTTACAAAACTTATAGCGGCAGGTGTAAAATTCTGAATGGGGTATCCTGCATGATTGCAAGTTCAACTTTCGGGCTCATGGTCCACCTTTAAAGAAGTAGCATCAGCAGCAGCTGAACTTAAAATAGAAAATAGCCCTACCTAATCTTTTCAAGGCCCGCAGATTAGGGACTGGTGGCATGGATCTTTGCATTGTGGTGATCTTTGTGAACTTTAACAACACTAGGTCTGCAGCCTAAGAACTTTCATTTTGACAGGGACCATATTGGTACTACCTGGACTGTCTACCAGGGTTTGATGTAGGAGCTGCACCCCCCCCTTAACTCATTGCCTCCTAGAAACGTCTGTAGGCGTCAGCAAATCTAACTACAGTGTGTCCCAGAATGCCTACAGAAGTCACCTACAGACTTCCTGTGTGCCCTAGAAATGTCTGGAGAAGTCACTCACATATTTTAATATTACTTGACAGCCAGAATTGATTAGAATTGACTGCATAGTACCATTAGAAATGTAATGTTGTGCTGAACAACCTTGCCGCTGACACTTTGTGTGTATCATGTTCACTTTAGGAGTTATTCATATTTGATTATGACATTTTGTCAATCTAGAACCACCTAAGCACTTTGAAGAAAACACACATTCTGGATATCTTAGTCAGTATAAAACAAAAACCAAACTGAGTACAGTTGATTGCGTAGAACCGTTGGAAAGGCAATTTTGTGTGGAACAACTTTGCCACTGATACATTGTGTGTGTCATGTATACTTTAGGAGTTATATGCATTTGTTTATGGTATGGTGTGTATGGTTCAGATTTGTTCCTCAAACCTCACCAATACACCTTGACTCAAATGGGAAAAAATGATGTTTAATACTACAGAAATAGCTGTTTGTTTTACAAACAAATTATTAAAATTTCATCTAATGTCTGGATGCTTAATTTAGTGTTGATATGTTATTTTTTTCCCAACAAAAAAAGGTTTATGGTGCATTTTTTAGTGGAAAAAATATTTTGTTTTGCTGTTTCAACCAGCACAGAAATAAAACTAAATTACCTACTATTCCTTGAATACCACTGTTGGAAAGGTAATTTTATGCTGAATAATTTTGCTACTCATACTTTGTGTCTAGCACTTATGGTTATTGTGCTATTAGCATTTGTTTGCGGCATGCCAATAATGGCTTGATTTTACTTAGAAGGGCCCAGGATTAACTGTTAACAGTATACAGGAGACAAGTGCTGCAACTTCAGAAAGCTCCTGTGGAGGCAATGAATTAACACACTCTGGATAAGCAGATCTTCATGCCAGCTACAATATGCGGGAGATACCTTCTTTCACTTTTTTCTCTTCAGCAGTGGTTGGGAGAACTGTGTCTTAAATAACAATAAGCAAGTAACACACCGGTACCCTTTATTTACAACTGAGAAGCAATAAAGGTATTAAGTTCTTGCACATGGGCGGTTTTGAACACATCTCCAGGCAGGCAGTATCTACCAATATGTGTCATCTGCAAGGTGGTGTTTGCACCACTAGAGGCTGCTCATTAAGTATATTACACTCCTGCTCGGATAGTTTTGATTAACCTGGAAGCATGCAGCATATGTGGGAAGGTCTCATGGACTTTATTTTCATTTCTTTAGTTCTTTTACTACAGCCAGGTGAAGCATCGCCGGAGTAGGGATTATAGATTTATTTAAAGGCCTACTCCATAAGATCTTGAACTGGGCAATATATGCATTGGAGTGGACTCTGGTTGTGTTGCAATTTCTACTGCTGGCACCTGTTTTTCAGGGGACCTGAGTTAAATATGAATCTATAGTTTTCAGTAACCATTGGGAGTGTTTACCAACTCGGTCCTACTTAGAGTTTTTGATCTCAAGGACTTTGGGAGGGTCTGATATTTTACTTTAAATTGTGGATGCCTATCTTCTGTTTTTTATTTTCTGGAACATCCTCCACTTATGACACACCCTCTTTTAATCTGGGTTCATGTTCTATCAGAATATAAAAGGTTTTACCTGAGGCGGTCTGCCTCTGGATTATTTGAATTCAGAAGAACAGGGTTACCTCCAGATAGGAGGCCTCCTCTTTTTACTTTTCACGTGGTTAATTGCAGGTGGCTGGGGGGCTGGATAAAGAGCGGACAGACTATTTATCATGGACAATAGAAATTTTATGTTGGGAGGGGAATGCGATTGATCTTAGGGGTGTGTATTTGATTTTCTTTAATATGACAGAGTTACAGATTTGTGGGGTACTGTTAAGTGTGTTTATTCCTGTTTCATGGTTCAGGAGGGATAGAGATGTGTTTGGGGGTGTCTTTATGGTTGGGTGAGGGGGTCGGGAAGTTGGGGACATGGCATCAAGGTATACTGGGAATGATTCTGGGTCGGATACAGGTTTCCCATATCATGACCTTATTCATTTACTCAAAGATTTATAATGGCTAACAACCTTAATGTGATTATACGGAATGTTAGAGGGGCCAGACATAAAACTAAATGGTATAAAATCCTCAAGCACCTGCAGCTCCTTTGGAGCGACATCTCTTTACTTCAAGAAACGCACCTCTTAGAGACTGAGGCAACTCTATTTAGGAGGCAGTATGTCGGTCAGGTCTTTACAGCTGGTGACAATACACAGAGTAGAGGGATGGTGATACTAATAGCATGAAAAGTCCCATTTGTTTGCACATACTGCATTAATGATCCTAATGGTAGGTATATCTTTCTTAAAGGAACCTTAAAGATGGCAGAGATTCTCCTGGGCTGTATATACAGTCCAAATGCAGACTCTCCCCTCTTAGCTTCACCCTTGACACGGGTGCCTCTGCTGCTTCAAGCAGCCGGGCAGACCCCCTCTGTCAGCTGGCTGCTTTCCTAGCTGTACTGCCCGGCCGATCACCAGACCGAAGCTTCACCCTTGACATGGGTGCCTCTGCTGCTTCATGCAGCCGGGCGGACCCCTTCTGTCCGTCAGCTGCCTTCCTCGCTGTACTGCCCGCCGATCACCAGACCGAAGGTATGCTGCAGAAACTGGACTGTCCAGAACCATCGATTCTGCCTGCTGATGGCCTGCTGCAGTTCTTTAATTCTTTGCTACTGCCGTTTCCTCTGGACTGTAAGCTAGTGTTATATTCCGATTGTGGTACTTGTTAAGTCTCTCCAAATTGTCTTGTAAATCCTAACTTAAATGTGAACCTAAGCCTGTTTTCAGCAATTTTGCACCCCAAGGGTAGTTTGAAGTGCAAGTTCATTTAGGCTGCAGGTTTGTAGATTGTAAAATATTACAGCTCTCTTTGTTTTAAGGTCCAGTAGTAAGCTACCCTGGATCAGAAACTTAGTTTAAAGTGATACAGTTTTTTCTGTTTAGAACAGATTCCATTTGGGTCACAGTTGTAAGCTTTGCCCTGCAAATAATTCAATTTCTCTTTCACTTTCTGTCCTTCTGTCTCCTTGCTGCTTGAACTTTTTTGCCCACCCTCCTATCCCCCACCTCCAGCCTTTATTAAATACTCCCCCCCCCCGGCACCACCCCTAGCAATGTTCATCCTCCCCTCTCACTAATATTGCAACACCTCTTAAAGATACAGAGTGCAGCTATTAGGCCTAACACTTGTTCTGTCTTCCCTTTAAAGACATCTTCCTATTTTCACCATCTGCTTGCCTATGAGCTTTGCTTAGTGCCTGCTCTGCTATCTGCTGTGCAGTTCCATACCTGGGCTTTCTCTCTTGCTATCCCGAGTAATTTTCAAGTTGCCTTGGTACCCCCTGCCCCTAGCTAATAACATCCTATCTTAACCTACATGTAATATCTTAAAATAGATCCACTGTGCCTGATCGTGCTCCCAGTGAGCAGAGCAGCTAATCCTGCCAGCTGCCCATACCTCCATCCTCCTGACAAACAGGACACCTTCAAATCCAGTTAAATGTCGGGGCTAGCACTGTGCTGGTTTGATAGGCAGCCACCTGCTGCCACCCTCCTCTAATTGGACTGCTGCTCTCTGCTCAGCCACTGTTTGTCCCTGCCTTTTCTCTGTTGGATTATCAGTCAATGGGCTTCGGCGCCCTCTGCTTTGCATTGACTTTTGCCGAACGCTGCTGCTATCTGTCTATTCTCTCATTGGTTCCTTACAAAATTCCGCCACAAGGGGTGCCGTCTAACATATCTTGAATAGGTCTTCATTTCCTCACTGTAAACTTTACCACAAGTAGAGCCTCCGGCTGGTCTGCTTTCCTAACTAACCTTTGTGGGGTTTTACTTTCTGCTTCTCTGATCCACTTCTTCTAAATAATTGCTACACTAGTAGGAAACACTTCATTGATTTCGCTCTATCTCTAATTTTGGCCAAGGGTTAAAACGTTGGAACACGGTCACCCTTGGCAGTCATAATTTTACACACACTATCTCTTTATCCCTTAGAGTTAATCCTCTGTCTCAGTATACCACTAGTCTTCCTACCCAAGTCAAATACTAACACTATGATGAAGCATAGTCTGCTATGGGCACTCTTGTCATTTGTCCTTTTACTCATCCTGGACACTGCCTCATGGGCTCTCCCATGCAACCAAATGGCAGAAGACTCCTCAGAGGCTTACCGGAACTATAGTTTCTCTAACTTGATTGCAGAGACAAAGCCTGATCTGCAACCTAAACCTATCCTCCTTGTTAGAGGCAGCATCTATTACCCTCAACATGCCAGGAGGAAGCTGCCATGGAGATGTGCTTTCACCCTAACCTGCCACTGTGCAAGGCTTTGGTTCCTAGCCCCGATCATTATTCTGTTATCAGGGGACGTCAAACTAAATCCAGGTCCACCTACCTGTTTCTTTTCCCCAAATGAGTTATCTGGCATGTCCAAGAAAATATTATTAATTGCCCATATCAATATCAGAAGTCTTACCTGTCACTATGCGGAACTCGAGGCCTGGGTGAAACTCTACAATCCTGATGTTCTCTGTCTCACAGAAACTTGGCTAAAACCCGGAATACCTGATGACGTATGCTTCTTGCCTAACTATTCCCTGTTCTGGCGGGATAGATCCTCATTCAAGTGTGGAGGTGGAGTTGCCCTATTCTTCAAAAACCACCTCAACATCTCTATTGTCCCGGCATCTGCCTCTTCCGCAGTTTGCAAATTCATACAGGCAACTATTGTACTGGGGGAAAAGAAGCTTCATATTATCTGTGTCTATAATCCACCTGCTGGGGGAATAGTAGGTCTTCAAGAACTCCTTGACATCACCTCCCAGACTGTAAAGCATAATGAGGCTGTCATCCTAGGTGATTTTAACCTCAGTTGGTTTGGGTCAGCTCAAATATCCTTGCAATCACTCACGCTTAGTTATAATTTTCACCAGTTGATCTCTGAAGCAACTAGAGCCATGTCATCCCATCAAACGGGTACACTCCTAGAATGGGTGATGGTTAACCATATGGAACATGTGTCAAAAGCAGGAATCCTTGCAGGTGCACTAACAGACCACTCACCCACTTTTTGTATCCTATCTATGGTTACGCCTCCATCTCCTCCATCAAGACTAATCACGCTTACAAATCTAGCTCATATTGACCAGGATGCATTTCTCATGATGTCTCCAATATCGACTGTGCAGGTATCTATCAAACAAAGGATGTGGAGGTTGCTCTACAGATATTCATAAATTAATTTCTTACCATTCAATATAAACATGCCCCCAAGACTACTAGGATGGTCAGAGGAAAACAGACAAGGTGGCTGCATAAAGACCTCCTTACTAATTCAGCCAGAGGGACAAGCTTGGATTCGCTACAAACAAACTGGCCTACAGTCAGATCTTATTGTCTATCGTGAACTAAGGAAAAGATGCAAGAGACAAGTTAGAGCTGCTAAAAGCAAATACTGCAAGGACCTTCTACAAAGCTCAGCCTGTGACCCGAGGAAATTCTGGGCCCATGTCAAAACATTTCTCGGTACCTCGCAGTCACTCCTGATGAAATGATCATAAATGGGGCACATTGTAATGACCCTAGAACCATCTCAAACAGTTTTAACAATCTTTTCTCTTATCTGTCATACTATACCTTGGCTTTACAACCTAGTGGATTGCACTCCAATCTACCTACTACCCTAACATCAGACAACCATACTGCCTTATCGTATGATGCTCCTCCAGCACCACCATTCTATGTCAAGGCTATAACAAGAGTGGAAGTTCTGAAATTACTGAGATCCATATCTGCCAATACCAGCTCTGGTTCTGACTCACTGGAATCTCATCTTCTTAAGCTGGCTGCTCCACTCATTGCCTCCTCAATTGCCAGAATCTACACTTTATCCCTTATCCATAGCACTGTGTCGGACCTATGGAAATCTGCAAAAGTAACGCCTGTCTTTAAAAAAGGTCACCAAAAGGACATGGCCAATTACAGACCTATAGTAATTCTCTCTGTCCTTAACAAGATCCTAGAGAAAATAGTTGCATCACAGACCATTGACTACCTTACACACTACAATCTCCTCTCAGACACCCAGCATGGTTTCAGAAAAGGACATAGCACCACCATGGCTCTTCTTCAACTAACTACTGATATTCTGTCCAACATGGACTCTGGAAAACTGACAGGTGCCATCTTCATTGACCTCACTAAGGCTTTTGACCTTGTAGACCATCCCCTGCTTCTCTCCACTCTCCATAAATTCCATTTCTCTACCCCTGTTGTGGACTGGTTCTGTAGCTACCTGTCAAACAGGTTGCAAGCTGTCAAATTTAACTCCTTCCTGTCCAACACATCTACTATCAACCTTGGGGTCCCCCCAGGGCTCTATCCTTGGGCCCCTTCTGTTCTCAATTTTTATCAACAATGCAGCTGAGGTCCTGGAATTCTGCTCAGCTATTCTCTATGCTGATGACCTGATCATCTACACTAGTTCTTCTAGTATTGCCTGCATAAACACATCACTTACTTCAGACTTCAATAAGGTCTTAGACTGGCTACTAGACTGTAAGCTTGTACTAAATGAAAAGAAAATGAAAGCCATGCTCCTAGGTTCTGCACCGAAGATTAAGACCTGTTCTAATTTTCTGGAGGTTCTTCACCCAGGAGGATTTCCACTTGAAAATGTTACTTCCTTCAAGTACCTTGGGATCCTGCTGGACCAGTCCCTGGATTTTAATCTTCACATTCAGTCGTCGTGCAAATCTGTAAACTCGAAACTAGGAGTAGCTTACAAAACGAGCTACATGCTTACACCCTCGGCCAAATTAGCAATTGCCCAAGGTATTCTGCTCCCAACCCTTACTTATGGTGCCTCTATTCTTACCTCTGCCCATAAAACCTCCCTACTAAAATGGGACGTAACTTATAACAATATATGCCGAGTTGCCTCTTTGTCGCCTCGACTCAAAAATCACTGTCTTCTTTATAAGGATCTGAATTGGCTCTCACCCTCTGCCAGTAGACAATACTACCTTGGATCACTAATGGACTTGATCATCCAGGAAAAAAAAACATCCCAGCTGGCAGCGTTGCTGGTCCCTCAACCATCCTCTCATGGCCTGCGATCAGCTGACAAATCCTTGCTCTATGTTCCGAGATGTCGGACCACTAAAGGCACAGGGGCCTTCCAATTCTCTGCTCCCAGGCTATGGAATGCTCTTCCACTCAACCTCCAGCTGTCTCAGTCTCACTTTGGATTTTAAAGTGAATATCACCGTCATCTATCCTTAGCTGATGCTTGTACATGCTTTGACCCAACCTGAAGCTCCTGAGACTTACCAGTAATGTCACCCCTGCTCTAATCCAGCTCCAAGACTGTCTCCTCTTCCCCTCCCCATATTTTTCCTTCTATTTGTAAATAACTTCTTGACTACTAGCTCTCTTCCTTCTCGAAACTTGTTGCTGACCATCCATTGTTGTTTTGCCAATTACCACCCCTGACCTTCCTTCTGTCAGTCTTTCTTGTTATGTTTGAACATTCCTCACATTTCTCTCTATATAACCTTACTATCTTATTAACCCTTTCACTCCACAGGTTGGGTCCATGGTTTCTGCACTTATTATATATCTTACTGCCATTATCTGTATAATGCTTGCCATTATTTTTTGTTGTTTCTACCCATTGCATTTTTGTAGCACTGCTGTACTGTTCCTCTATTTGTATTATTGTACCCATGATGCTGTTGTTCAACTATTCTCCTTTTGTTGCATTCTCCCAGGTCGTGCCTGAAAATAGTCATTTTATGGCTAGTGTACCTACCCGGTTAACAAAAACTAAATAAATAAAATAAAATAAATAAATTGATAACCATTTTGCCCCCCTTCCTTACTCTCCCTTTTTTTATAGGAGGGATTGGAATCTTCCATTTGATCCTGATCTGAATAGGTCAGATAGATGTAGAGTGGGACTATCTCTGGCTCAGCGAGCCGTATGCGATATGGTTGACAATTTGGGTCTCTGTGACCCCTGGAGGGTGTTACACCCCACCTCCCGGGAATACACATTTAAATCCATGGTAAATGGCCCTTTATCCCATATTGACTATTTTCTAGCCAGTTAATTACTCTTGAATGGGGTTTTAGATGCTAACATGGTACCAAGAGTAATCTCTGACCACACCTTAGTGTCATGTAGGATCACTTTTTCTTCCTTCTATAAGAAGGAAACGATCTGGAAGATTGACCACCTTTTCATCTTTTATAATCTGGTAATTAATCAAATATTAGATCACATAGACCACTTTGTCTTCATCAATCAGGGCACTACAAGGAAGCCAGATGTAGAATGGAGGGCATGAAAATGTTACCTCAGAGGGGTATTAATAAATCAAGCATTGGCTTGGAAATGGAAAAGGGACATGCAGGCACTCATTATTTTGTCACAGATTAGGAACATGGAAGCACAATTATCACAAAGCTCCAGTGAGGATTTTTGCCAGGATCATATTAATCTCTGGAATCAATACAGTGAACTCCTCCATGAAAAAGCAGAGTATGCATATTAAAAACCAGAGCTATGTACATAGATCTAGGAGAGAAAGCGGGTCGTCTATTAGCCCTCAGGGTTAAAAAACAAGAGGCCTCGAGAACTGTTAATTCTAGTCGCTAGGCCACAGATAGTTCTCTTAAAGCTACTCCCCAAGAAATTACAGAGAATTTGAATCCTATTACTATGACCATCACAGCCTAATGCCAAACCCACCTTCTGAGAGTAGGGTTGACTTTCTTAGTGGCATCCAACTCCCCACTTTATCTAAAGCTCAGAAACAATCTCTCTTAGTACCAGTTACAGATGCTGAAATTCTAGGGGTGATTTGTGACTTGCCTTTGGACAAAGCACTGGGATCTGATCGTTTCTTTTCAAATTTTTATAAAATATTTGCCAAGAAACTCATCCTGTTGCTCCACAAATTCTTTCAACATATTTTGTCAGCTGGGGCAATGGACCACAGTTTATTTGAGGCAATAATAGTAGTACTACACAAACAGGCAAAGGAGGCTGAAAAGGTCACTAGCCATAGACCAATTTTGCTTTAAATTATGATGTTAAAATTCTGGCAAAACTCCTAGTAGAAAGAATCAGTAAAGTGCTGCCATTTATAATTGGACCAGAGCAGGTCAGCTTCATGAAAGGACGGTCCTCTGTAGACCACAATCGGAAACTTGCCCATATTTTTTCCATGTCCAGGGATGCTGCTCACTCTGTGGTATTGGTGTCCCTGGATGCAGAGAAAGCCTTTGATAGAGTGGACTGGCTGTTTATGATCAGGTCGTTGAACCACTTTGGTTTCCCGTCCCAATTTATAAAATGGATATGCACACTATATTCTCATCCTAGCACTCGCATATATTGCAATGCTTTTTTTTTTCTTCTCAGTTTCCTTTGTATTCTGGTACCAGGCAAGGTTGCCCCCATCCCCATTATTATTTAATCTCTACCTTGAACCCCTTCTTATTAAGTTGAAAGACTGCCCTACAATTCAAGGGATTAGATTAAGATTGCTGGAGTTCAAAGTCTCTGCATATGCTGATGATATATTGTTACACCTCTCATACCCTGGAAATTCCATTCTCCCCATACTAGATATAATTAATGAGTTTAGCCAACTCTCCAATTATAAAATTAATCTTGAGGAAACTTCAGTTTTCCCCACTTAAATTCAAGATCCCTTAAAAGTGAGATATTAGACTCTGGTTTAGAATGGTCCCCAAGGAGCCTAAACTATTTGGGCATACACTTGGCCAGAAGTGATCATCAGCTCAGGAAATTAAATATAGATGACACTCTGCATGTAGTGCAACATGACTTATCTAGGTGGAAAGTGTTACCTTTATTGCTGTGGGGCCATATCAATATGGTGAAAAAGAACATTCTCTCACACCTTTTTTACCCCATGAACCTCTTAAACTTTTGGTTGCCATTGCAATGGTTTAAGAGGGTCCATACCTGTATTAATGATTTTATGTGGTCTGGTAAAGTACCGAGATGGGTGTATCATAAATTAGCAGCCCCCAAAAACAAAGGAGGACTTATACTCCCTTATTTCAGTTTATACTACTGGGCCAGCCATGCTAGTAAGTATGTTCATTGGCGTCTGTCAATGGATCAATTAGATTCTCTTACATATGTGCCCTCCTGGCTCATGGTGGAGAAAGAAATCTTAAATTCTAGTGGACTGTCCCCCAAGGTGCTCCTGCACATGAAATCCAAAGATCTTCAACCGGCCCTGCTTCCAACAATGATAGGGGCCATGGTCAAGATACATGCATAATTGTGCTCTTTTTTAAAGTACACTAACACCTGTGATCCCAATCTTCCTCTTATTGGCAATCCTAATTTTAAAATAGGTGGCAGGCATATCTCTCCTCTGTGGACTCCACAATGGTCTTCACTAGAGATAGGACACTTAAGGAGCAGGGATGAGACATGGCTCTCTTTGGGAGAAATCATGCAGAAATACAACATCAATCATAAGCATATATTTAAAATCCTCCAGCTCCAACACATGCTGACCCAGTTCTCCAAAACTCCTTTGGCGCAGGCCACATTGGGTGAGTTCTTACAGATCATCAAACCCCTGGGCACCTTACCACATGCAGTATCCAAAATATATGCTGCTCTGTTTGATCAAGCCTTCCCTTTGGTAGATGGGTTCTCTAAATACTGGGCCTCCCAATTTCCAGAATTGAGACTTGATTGGCCATGGGTATGGAAAAATTGTCACACCTATGTTACCCAAGATAGATTAAGGCTTATGCAGTTTCAAATATTTCATAACATGTACATGACTCCAGTCAAACTGGTTAAAATGGGTAGGTTAGCATCCTCTCAGTGTGTGTGATGTCATCAAGGGGAGGGCACTCTAAATCATAATTTTTGTGAATGTCCCAGAGTAGCACCATTGTGGTTGCTCATTCAGGAGAGAGCCAATCCACTATTCGGGCAGGATGATCTTTTAACCCCTGATATTTGTGTAGTAGGTGACTATGAGTGTATTAAGGTGAGAGAATGGAGATTTTTCATAGCTCTAATCACCTTGTCAGTTAAGAAATGAGTTCCATGTCATTGGCTCCATGGAGACTGCATACCATATATAGAATGAGTCCAGGAGCTGCTTCTAAATCTCTGCACTGAGAGAATGATTGCCAGTCTACGCAATTACCTCCATAGGTTTGAGAAATTATGGGGGAAAATACATAGTCTGTACTCTGTATAGGCCATCCATCAACAATTGGTTTTCTGCCCCAGTTCTTATTGAGATTCCGTGGAGTTCTGACGCTGTGAGGGGTGAGGGAGGGAGACGGGAGTGACAGAGATGGGGAAGTGGGTGGTTGGTGGACGAAGCTGACACTTAACATTTCTGTATCATCACATGCTATATATGTTTAAAAGATCAATAAATATTCAATTTTAAAAAAAAGACAAAAGACAGCTTATACCTAAATGGAGATATGAAACCTTTATGTCCCTAAATGATTGGATAACAGTTTTATATAGAATAGTGAAGTGTGAATGAATGTCCCACTTCTCCCAAAGCAATCTTAGAGGCTTCCATCAGAAGTGGGCCCCCTTCTTGGAACCTGACCCCTACAAACAGACTCCATGAGAGCACCATGAGCATCCTTCCCCTCTTCCCTAGTACACATTTCTGGGTGGGCACCCCACCACCAACATACTTTACAACGGGAGAGCAAGGATAGGAAATGAGACCTACATGTGTACTATACTTCATATCATCCAGGCCAATTCTTCTAGTGCATGTTTTATTGATTGTTTATATCATATTTTCTTTGTCAAGGTCGAATTTCAAACTTTCTGAATTGTCGTATGCTCGTTTATATTCACTGAAACTCCTAATAAAATATTTTTAAAAAGTCATGTATGACCCTGTTTGTTCAGGGGATGGGGTGGTCATTAAGGTTGATGGTCTCGGGCTACCAGCGGTCCACTGGACCACCAGGGATATAGGACATTTTAAAATGTATACATATGCCCATGATCGGGCAGTGGGGCACTTTGCCGCTTGTGCAGGTGGTGTCGGTCCCCAGTGGCTGCAGCCTGGCAGGGCGCCAGGTGCAAGTCCCCGGGGATGGGCTCACCTGCATGCAAATGTGGCCATAATGACATGAAAATGGCCCCGTTTGCACCTTGCATGCATTATGGTCCCATTTGCATGTGCACGTTTGAATATCGTGGTTGATGCACCTAGCACAATGGTACTTGTGCTGGCACATCCCCCTGCCCCTCTCTGGCCACCTGCGCTGGTGCAGTGCCACTGTGCCATGCACAATGTGGGTGGCCACAGAGCAATATTCAACAGTGCTGAGCCATGGCGCAGCACCATAGAATAATACCCTGTCAGCGCCCTGGCACATCCCAGTTGCGCTGCACCCAGACTTTCTCCACAGCCTGGCGCAGACTGAACATCCCACCCAATATGGTAAAATTAATTTAACAGGATGTCACATAAAAAAAATCAAGTACCAAAATAACATAGGAGTTGCAGATATAATCATATTTTATTGATTTCACCTTTAATGCACACTTTATGATTGAAGAACACAAAGAGGACAAATTAAGGAAACGAAAAACATTAGGGTTTGGAGTCTTGGGAGTCTTAACAAATTGGTGGTGTGGTGCTGCTTGGGGTTGTCAATCCTAATGCCCTCACCCTTCCCCTAACCATTCCCCCCTTTCCAAAGCTTGAGGTATAGCTCCAACTAGGGCTATTGGTAATGTAAAATTCCACCATCAGGATAGCTGTAGAATGGCAATTCTGCTTCTGAAATGCTTTGTGGAATTTCTTTTTAAATTCCACGGAATTTTGAAAAACATTTCTATGCAAACTACAAAATAATTTTCTGCAGATCATGTAAACCATGCAATAATTTTCCTCAGTTCCATGGATTGTGGAAAAAGAATCCATATTTTTTTTATCAACTTTGGTTTCATATGCAGTAAAAAACATTTCTTGTGTGGAATGTCAAAATTCCATGAATGATGGAAATCAGTGGAATTTTCAAAAATTCCACAGAATTCAGTTCTGTCTGAAGTTCAACATTCCACTCAGCCCTAGTGCCAAGCCAGTGCTGCATTGTCATTTGCTCTTTGAAGATTGAGAAGTATGTCTCGCCACATGTGACTGACAGAATCGGTCATAGCATTCTTCAAGCAGGCCCCGTGGGAAGCCAGAAATCATGTTTGCTTGTTCAGGGAAGGGGGTGGACATTAGAGTTGACATTCCAAAAGAATGACAACCCAAAGGAACACTACACCACTGATTTGACAAGACTCCTGAGACTTCAACACCTAGGTAGATGACAAGGTGTTATCTGGGGCCAGAGACTTCCTTTTTAGTATGGAGGCTCTGGGCCTCACTCTTGAGTCCACGGCTGGGACCCACTGCTCTGGGCATGTGCTTGACCTGGTGTTCTCCTTGGGTCTCGAAATTGACAGTCAAGATTGATCCGGTCATTTGGTTAGATCATTGCACCATCAGGTTCAACTTCAGAGCCCCCCTGAATGTCCCTTCCCCTGTGGAAATGATTCAGTTCTGCCCTTTGAAAGGGTTACAACCAGAGGGACTGTTGGTGGAGCTGAAAATTTCTTCTGTGCTTGACGCTTGCACTGACAGTCCAGGTAATGCCATGACATCCTGTAATAAGGCTGTCATTGAGGCCCTGGATCACTTGGAGCTGATCCATGTATGCCTACTGGTTTCGCACTTCAACTCTCCATGGTTTTTTGGTGAGCTGAGAATGCTGAAAACCAGGGGGCTAAGGTTGGAGAGGCATTGGAGGAAAACCAGGTCCCGGGAGGACAAGCTGGTTCTGGTTGCTCCTTATGATGAGTATTAGAATGCGATCATTGAAGAAAAGGCAGCTTGTATGTCTAGGATGATTGGTATCCCATGTTCTAGGTGAAGAAAATTGAGCAACTCAAATATGAGTGACTAAATTTGCATGCCTGATGGAACAGTAAGTGTGCCAGTATAGCCATGGGAGGGAACAGTGAGAGTGGAGTGACAGAATAGAGAGGAGGCGAATGACAGGTGCAGTACAGTGATGTTGGCCAAATAGTGGAATGAAGCTAGGATCACTGCCTAGAATGGTGATGGTCCTAGGTTTGGGACTGCATGTAGGCAATTATTATTTTTAACAGTTTTGGCTTTTACAAATTTTTTTTCTTGATGTGTCCTGTTGTTCCCCTGACTAAAGGTGCCCCAGCTTCGATATCCCCCCTGCATACTGTGGCCCCCCTCCCAAGTATTCCCCTTTCCCCCAGTGTCCACCCACCCGGAGTTGATTAAATTAATCTTGGGGGTGTTGGGGCATAGCCCCCCCACATTAAGTGTTACTTTATCTTGTGGCTTCTTAGCACTGTATAATGCCTTTGATGTCTTGCCAATTGCTGAGGTGGCTGTGTCAGCTATTAAGGTTTTTGTGAAATGTACTTGCTGTTCCGCGAGTCGCCATTGAATATTCTGAATAATAAGAGGTGCCTCTCTCATTGTGTCTAACTCATCTCCAAATTCTGGCTCAGTGAACTTCCCCCCTACCTCTCTTGCTCCCTCTCTGCCCCCTCCCACTCCCTCTGATCTGTAGACTCCTGCACTTTGCTGATCCCCCAACAAACACTCTTATTGGTCAGTCAGGCTACACTCATCACTTCCCTAAAATCTGGAACTCTCTATCCCCTAAATATGGCACTCTTCCTCCTCCTCCCTTGCCGGTGCCTTGCACAACTTTCTCTCATCTAGCTGCTCCTGTTTTAATCCTCCCTAAATAGCTCCCTACATACCTTCGCCTCTGTACGCTCCTTCCCATCCAAATCCTCCCTTCTTCTTGTGCCAGTTAACCATCACTTTCACTCTTCTACTACCTCTCACCCATTTGCCTCTTCCTCTCCCATTTATCTACCCATATTAACTACTTACTTGTGCTTAGTCCTGCCCCATGGCAGGGTTCTCAGCATTCTGGAGGGGTACAGTACAAGGCAAGCCTTTCACTCCTCTCGTCCCTCCCCGCCTTCCTTCTATCTGGCCATAGCCTTATTCCTGTACTCTGGCAGGATTCTCAGCATCCTGGAGAGGCCAAAGTGTTAGGCAAACTTCTTTCCTTCCCTTTCCCACTCTTGCTCTCGCCTATTTCTATACCCTTTCTTCTACATACATTAACAACTTGCCTGTGCTTAGTTCTGCCCCCTGGCAGGGTTCTCAGCTTCCTGGAGGGGTTGAGCATGGGGCAAGCCTTTCACTCCTCTCCTCCATCCCTGCCATCCTTCTTCTTACTCTTGCCTTATTACTGTACTCTGGCAGGGTTCTCAGCATCCTGGAGAGACCCTCGGTACTAGGCAAACTTCTTTACTTCCCTCTCCCACTACTACCTCCCACCTACCTAACTACACACCCCTACCTAACCTTACTTTCCACCAAATTTACCCTGCTCTTTACCCTCTCCCCCCACCCCTTTTTCCAGTTGCCACCTTGCTCTACCCCTGGTAGGGGTCCCTGTACCCTGGAGGGACTCAGCTCTTGGTTCGACCCATCCTTCCCTGCCCATATTTCCCCTCACCCACACCTCCCTCCTGCCCCTCCTCCCTATCACTCTGCACTTATATCTAGTATTAGCACATTGTACTAATTAAAATGCACTTTATTGCTCTGTCTGGTTGCTTCTATGCATGAAAATTATCAGTCACACTGTATCTATTGTTGCTTAATCTGCAGGCATGCAAAAGGTTTAACTGTATGCTATCCTAGTAATGCAATTGAATGTGACCTTCTTCAATGTAATTGTAAGTTTATACCAAATGTAAAAGTTTGTAAAATTCTCAGTCATGCTAAATGGCAAATTGTACATCTTTCTGCAAATTTAGTTGTATGTTCCTTTTACAAATGTAACAGAATGTAATTTCCACTGTCTTGTTAAATGCTCTTTCCATGTTTAATGGTTAATCCATATGTTCCACCCTCCCCAGCTAGCACCGGGAGACAAGTAACTTGTTGTTCAGTGTGCCTTCATGGTGAAACATTTCAATAAATAAATAAATTAAATATTTGCTCTTATGACATGGAACCAGATGATTGCAGCTGGGAAGAATTGACCAGCTGAGCTTTTTCAGGTTGTAGATAGGATATTACTCCTGGCCTGTCTGGAACCTGTGAAAGCTTTTGCAGCTTACAAGTGTGAGCAGTTCACTCAGTTCTTCTCTGGCAGAGTGCCCTCCATTAGGGCTGGGATTTCTCCTAGTGGAATACCATTCTCCAGCACTGGTGGACCCAGGATGTGTAGATGCATTTTGTCATCATAGGAAGAGTTCCAGCTGGTGACAACAGTAGAGGTCTGTGGGGTAATCTCGGGGCTTAAACCAATGTTCTGCAACCTTGACCTGGATGTGACGCGACTACTTATTGGCTGCGTCGAGGTCTTGGTTCCAGTTTTTGCCAAGACTGTCAGGAGTTCCCTTGCAGTGTGGATTTTTACGGAGTCCCTTAAACAGGCTCTGATTAAGCCCCTGGTGGAAAAAACATATTTGGATGCCGACGTGTTGGCAAATTACCGAACAATCTCGAATGTCCCATTTTTGGGGAAGGTTCTTGAGAATGTGATCTTGGAACAGCTCAAGAGTCACCTCACAGACTTCCAGATTTATGAACCATTCCAGTCCAGATTTAGGGCTGTGCACAGCATGGAGACTACATTGGTTAAGGTGCTGAATGACCTGCTTAGGGAGAGGGATGGAGGACAGTGATCAGCTCTTGTTCACCTCAATTTCTCATCAGTGTTTGACACTGTGGACCATGGGGTGTTGTTGGATAGGCTGAGGAGGTATGTAGAACTCACCAGCAAGGTCATAAGCTGGTTTGAGTCCTTTCTCTGTGGCAGGTCTCAGTGGGTGATATGGGAGAATTATTCCACAAGCCCTATGGCCCTGCCATGTGGAGTACCCCAAGGTTCTGTCCTCTCCCCCATATTGTTTGCAGTGTATATGCTGCCCCTGGGTGAGGTCATAAGGCAGTATGAGCTGTGTTTTCATTGCTTTGCTGATGATACTCAGCTCTACCTGTCCTTCACACCCAGGAGATTTGACATGGTCGACGTGCTGAATGATTGCTTGGCCAAGAACCAGGCTTGGACAACGTCAAACTGGCTGGGACTTAACCTGGGGAAGACTGAAGTGGTGGTAGAAGAACCAGGTAAAAGGGGAGTAGTGGGGGCCTCTGGGAATCAGCTGGGGCTCTTTATTGGTCTGACCAAACTGGAGGCCTCCCTTAAGGTGAAGAATTTGGGTGTTGTTCTGGACAATGAGCTGACACTTGAAGCCCAGGTGTCAGCTGCTGTCCGTACCAGTTTTTACCATCTCTGGGACATCACCCAAATCAAATCCCTTATTCACTCTGATGACCTGGCAATGCTGATACATGCATTCGTCACCTCAAAGGCTCGACTACTATAATGCACTCTACCTCAGCATCAGAGGAGGTGCGATGCAGCACCTGCAGCTTTTGCAGAATGCAGTGGCCCGGCTGCTGACTGGACACTTCAGATTCAGTCATATCACACTGGTACTGCATGAAATGCATTGGCTGCCAGTGCGTTGGCACATCACCTTTAAAGTAGGTCTTTTGACTTATAAGGCCCTACATGAGTTGGGTTCAGGCTACCTAAAGGAGCTTCTGCATCCCTACACCCCATCTCGCTCTCTTAGGTGAGCTGGAGAAGCCCTCCTGGAGGTCCCTAGGGCCAGGTTAAAATCTTCTAGGGACCGGGCATTCGAGGTGGCAGCCCCGGTCCTTTGGAACTCACCACCTGGGTACCTCCAGGAGGCACCATCCACAGAGAGTTTTAAAAAAACATCTCAAAACATTCCTTTCTGAACAGGCTTTTGGGACCTGAAGAACATATCTTGAGACCAATAGACAGCATGGGAATTAGTTTGTATATGATATTAATGGGGTTTATTTATTGATTTTATGTATTTTTATGTGACTGTTTCCTAATTACTGTTTGTGTTTATTTTACTGTAAGGGAGCCCTTATCCTATGGAGAAGGGTGCCCGAAATAAATAAACTCTACTGCTAATGTTTTTCATTTCCATATGTTGTCTGCTTTTCATTCTTCAGCCCTAATGTGTGCATTACCACAGTTCTTGAAAGGAATTTTCTTTATTTTCTTTATTTATTTATTTATTTGAATTTTGGTAACTGGGTGGGCCCACTGAGACCATGCAGTCCCTTTTTCAGTGATGATCCAGGGGACACATACAGCAAAATACAACTGATACAAACATTGGATATGACAATGTGGAAAGGTTAATACAAGAATACCATGACAATGCAGAGACATTCTACAGCTTATTGATCTATAAAACAACCATGCAATGAGAATAACATAATTGGAATATACATACAGATTAATACCCTGAAATATACATATTTACAGGTCCAAACATATTTGCAGACATAAACTTTGCAAATAGCTTCAGGAATAATACGCTCTTAGCAAAAAAGCAGTACAGTGTGATAGGGATTGGTGAAAGCATAAGCAATGAGGGGGGTTAAGTAGGAGAGAGGCAAGTTCTTGTTTGAAAAGTGACAGGGTAGGGCAGTAGAGTACAACAGATGGGAGGGAGTTCCAGGCTGAGGTGGTAGAGTAGGCAAGCAAATGCTTACCCATGAGACAGTGTGGTTTCTGACTTGCTAATAATGAAAGGGAAGTAGATCTGAGTGGGCAAGCACTTGTTTTTCCGTATACGATACCCCTTATGCAGGGGGGACTAAAGAGATTCACTAGTTTGAGAGCAAAGCATATTTTTGTGACAGTGGAATCATATCCTCATTCACACAAGTCCCTTCTGGGCCTGTGTGAACAGATGCAGATGGCCCTCAACCAAGGGAAGTGTTCATCTGCCAGTGGATGCAAAGAATCTGTGAGGCTACCTGGGAGGATCCAGTTCCATGTGGCTACAGATACAGATTTTCTGGAAGGTGGGAGTAGTGACAGTACATAACTGCAATCAGCAATTGCACTGCTGCAGTCAGAAACAAGTCTCCCAGAAGGCCAAGCAACCCTGACACATGAGGACCACAAAGCAGAAGGATGGCATCTGCAGTGGCATCCTTAGGTTAATCTGTAGGTAAGCAGTGAACTATTCTGTGGGAATAGGGAATGCCACTTGTATCGCCAGTGTAGGAACAGAATATGGATGGAAGGGTATGCTAAAGAAAACCAAAGGGTGACAACAAGTTCAGCAAATTAATTAGGTAGGTGAAGGAAGTAGAAGCCACAGTGCACAGTCTATGATAGGCAACCAAAACAATTCAAGGATGAGCAAATTTGTAAAAAGACACATCACCCTATCTAGGGTAGATCACTAAAGTAATTCAAGAAAGGGATCATGTGCAGGAGGTTGCAACACCCTAGCTGTTTAGGTCACTAAAACCATTCAGGTAGGTAAAAATTTGGGGAAAGTCTCAAATGGACAAATGGTATAAAAAAGGTATCAGGGGAGGGAGCTGCTTCAATACAGACTATTCCTTCCCTAAGTGACAGGAGGCCAGATGTCTCTTAGGGTAGGCCACTAAAAAAGTCAGGGAGAACGAAAAACTTGTAGTGGGCCACCTACAGGCTGACATGCTCAAACAGCAGTTCATAATAATGCAAGGAAAAAAACATGCCCAAATTTTTACAAAATTGTATTCTTACCAGCTGAAATCGAGATCTCACACAGAGGCAAGGTAGATGCGACCAGCCTGTAGAGATGCACAATAAGAACTGCGGAACGAGCCAAAAGGAAGGGATGGAGTCGGATTAGATTCCATATTTGAATTTTGTGCATAGAGGCTGTGAGAGGACACCTCTAAGACCCACTAGCACTGGCTTGGAGGGCTGTTCAATGGTGCAATGGATAATAGTAATTTATGCTCAGAGGGGAGGAAGGGGAAGATCATATGCTATGTGTGTGGGGGGGCACATCAGTCTTCCTTGGAGTGCTCTGGGATATGTGAGGGTGCCTGATCTATAGAAGACTGTGGATAAGGATGACAGAATCAAACCTGCTCAAAGAAGAGTTCAGTATGCTGAGAGGTGCACAAAGGAACCTAGTGCCCATGGCACCTCTGGACACCCCTGCCACAGAGACTCCAAAAGGCTACTGGAGCAGGATGGAGAAAGATAAGGAAGAGGGTGGGTCTGTCATGATGGAATCAACTTACCCCCATGCCTGGCAATCCAGAATTACAATCAGCTTCTTTGGTCCATGGCAGGAGTTTGTACACAAGAGCAAAAGGAAGCCATAGCAGTGAAGGTAAGTGTAGTGGGAGCACTTCCCTCACAGGGAAGGTTAAAGAGCAACTCTGTATGATAATGAAATGCTTAAAAATCATAGATTTACATCAATTATTTATTTATTTTTTTAATTGTTTAACAAGGAGTGGCACACTAAGCTGAAAGCTTGTTTACAGGTGCCACCTGGGAGCACAGGGAAGTTAAGTGACTTGCTCAGGGTCACACAGTATGCAAGTGGGGGCTGTGAGATTCAAACCCAGGTCTCCAGATTTGCAGCTCAGAGCCTTAAACCACTGCACTATGCTGTCTCCCTATTTAAACTTTATTATTTTCTAGTTTTTGGTTTTTTATTTTTCCCTGTTGTTGGTCTACTAAATGTTGTAGCTAATGCAGCAATTGTTTCACTGAGTCTTTAAAAATGTATCTGACACTACCCTGCTAACCACACAATTGCTTTTTGTGACATCACAATCTGTTCTCATGGTCAGTGCTACAATGTCATAAACAAAGATACTGTGAGGTTAACAGGGGAGAGACAAATGTTTTCAAATGTTTTCTATACTGACATTTTAGATGGACTACCAAGATGTGCTGTAAATTTTCCAAAGGAATATTGAAAATGAAAAAAATATGTGTCCTCTAGGAAATTGTAACAGCTGAAAGATCTTATTTATGAAAGCACACACTGAAGTGCAGAGTTGCTCTTTAGCAATGGTTACGCCAAAGTTATGATACAAGGAAGCTACTGAGGAAGTGGTTGTCAAGGCAGCACAGAGATTGATGGGGGAGGGTGAAGGATAAGGCCACAGAAAGGAGGGAAGCTCAGGGACCAGGACAGGCAGAGAAGGGTCCTGTGGACAATAAGAGAGATAGAGGGTAGTGCACCCAGTCAGAAATGGCAAGGGAAGGCATTAAAGTGGTAAGCCAAACCCCACTGGAAAGGGGAACAAGGGATATGAGTACTGAGGAGAACAGTACTAAGTTGAGCAAACCAGAGGAGGCGAAAGAGACAGGGGGTCCAGACAGAGAGTCAGGACCAAGTCAGTGGAGGCATAAGTTCCAGTAACAGGGAGACATTTAATTGTAGTGTTATGTAACTCTATAGTCGAGGTGGCAGCTTGGTCAGGGAAAGAGAAGGGACCTCACTGGAGAGGTGTAATGTGCCTCCAGGGCATGACAGCAGTAAATATCATACCCATGCTCCTCCAATCCCTAACCAAAGGACAGAAAGGAAAGCCCCATGTTTTGATCCATGTACAGTAGGTATAAACAACCTGCAGGGTGCAGGATGGATGTGGGTTAGGCCAGGTTCAGGGTGCTAGGGAAGCTTCTTAGGGAATAGGCAATCATGGTAGTATACTCAGGTGCTTTCACTATCCAAGGCCAGCAAGGACAGAACATTGAGAATTGATGATTTCAACAAATGGCTCAAGGGGTGGTGTAGGGAGGAAGGTTTAGGCCACATAAGGGACTGGAGAGGTATCTAAGTAGCAAAAACCCTGTATGTCATGGACAGAGTACCTCTAAGTGGAGGCACTAGAATCTAAAGGGATAAACTAGGGGTACATACCACATAATTTAAACTAGAGGGAGAGGCTCAAATAGGCCTTAAGATGCTTGGATTTTTCAAGGAGACTGTAGTGCCTTCCAGGTTTTTGCTTTGAAGGGAGAGGGCTCTTCAAGAACAAAGAGAAAGGATAGAGGGGTGGTAGAATGGGACTGTCACAAGTCAAAATAGGAAAAATTGGAAAGACTAGGGAGGAAACGGGGGGGTAGTGCATAAGGGTGAGAAGATTCTAGGTCAATCAGAGCAAAAATATAAACAGACAACTAGAAAGGGAGATCAAAAAGGCATCTTTGCAAGCAGAGGTGTTAATAGGGGGTGACCTCAACCTAACTAGCATAGACTGGAGTATCCCAACAGCCAGCAACAGTAAAAGCCAATCATTCCTGGATGCAGTCCAGGATAGTTTCTTAATCCAGGTATTTTGAGTGCTAACAAAGGATCAGGTGATCTTGGAACTGGTGCTATCAAACTGTGATTATGTCAGAGACATCAGTATAACTGATCTCCGGGGAAATAGTGATCATGTTTCAGTATGGTTTTGTATAGAAATGGAGATGGAACTAATGGGACCAATATGCATGTTCTTGATTTTTACAAGGCAGACCTTAGTGCATTAAGGGTAAAACTGGATGTCTGAACCCAAGGAAGCAGAAGTAGTCGAGGAGAAATAGTCAGTCATAAAAATGGACTCTAGGTAGTCATGAGCACTTACCTCAAGCAGAAAGGGAGCAGTAAGAAGAACAAGACATCTCTTTGATACATTGGGAGGTACTCAAAGAGGTGAGAGGAAAACAATTTGGTTTCAGGAAGAATAGGATAATTCAGAATGAAGAAGACAGTGGATTACCTGGAAAGCTCAAATCAGCTAGTAGGGAAGTGAGGAGGTACAAAGCAAGTGCTGAACTGGAAATAGCAGAAGAAGTCAACTAAGGAAAGTAGAACTGTGCCGAATGAGAGAATTCTCAATTTGCATAATTACAGTGGAATTCTGTGAAATTCCACAACATTCCATTGACTTCTATCAAACTTTTGTGGAATTTTTGGGTTTATTAATTTTGTCATAATGTAGCTGTCTGTTGATCTATAGATCTAAATTTGGCATGACTACTTGCTGTAATGTGTTTTAATGATGTACCAAATTTCATGACATTATGAAACATAATCCCCAAATTATAAGTGCTCAGATCTGTCAACATACAGTATATAAATGAAATAATAACCCATATACCTGCAATATGTTATAACAGTATGATGAATGCTTTGAAAATTATAGTAAAATAACTAAAATCGAAATGTTGGCATAATGTTTGGCTACCTATAGCACGGCCCCCTTTAATGCTTGTGACTTAAAACTTGGTGCACATACACATGCTGCATATTTCTCTAAATCTGAAACTGTGGGGAAATTTGGATAAGGCATTTTAAATTTAGTTGGAAATAGCTCAAAATTCATTTTCTTTTTTTATTTATTATACTTTTTGCTCCTCCACCTGGTCATGGACCTCTGACTTCCACTTCCAGATTGGCTGCGACCCTCTGATAAACCCTGGCTTACCCCCCAGGGCAGGGTTGCTTCACCATACCCCCGCAGTGCCGCAGACAATGGGATAGGTAGGAAGGCTGGCCTGGAAGCTAATTGAAGCCAAGATGGACTTCATCTAGGGCAGCTGGCAGCAGTGTTTTTCCCTGATAAATGAGGGCGGGGACATGCAATGACGTCTGGTGTCTACCCCGCCCCCTTGAGCTACTTGGCGTTAGCATGCAATTGGTACACCCAATCTCCACTAAGTGTCTGCATTACACCGAATGCTTGCTCCCTCTGGAGAAAGAGAGCAGTCATTGGACACTCAATCCTTCTCCCCAGGCCAGCCCTTCAATAACCCAGGTCCATTCCCAAACCCAGGTCGTTGGCATCACAGGTAGGCACCCTGCCCCTGTGCCAGCGGGCAGTTTCAAAATTAAATTTTGATTAAATGTTTGGCCACCAACAACTCACTCCATTTTAATTTAGGGCTTTTGACATTTGGTACACCTATAATAGCAATCTTGCTATCAGAGCAAGACGGCAGCTGACTAAGGAGCTAGAACTTTACTACTAGAAATCTTCTGACTTGACAAGAGAGTCGGAGCCTGTTACAGGGTCTGCAAGATAAATTGGGGCCTTCAGTCTGGGTAAAAATAAAATGGGTTTGTGTGCTTGTCTGAGTAGGGAGAAGGGAACTGTTATCATATTTGCAGTTAGCTAGGTGAGGAGGAGAGCTGTAAATTGGGGGCAGGAAGGGGGTGGCTTAAGCAGAAGCAAACCAGGTGTCTTCATTTAGACTTTCCTGTTGCTAGCTTTTGGTACAGAGTAATCTTGCTATCAGAGCAAGGAGACAGCTAAATTAGGAGCTGGAACGTTATGACAAAAAAGGCTTTATTTTCCAGTTGCAGCAACAACTAGCGGCTAGGGAATAAGTATTGGAGGACACTGCTGATTGTTTTTACCTTGTAGATAGATCGCTGGATAAGCGCTGTTTGCCATAGCAGGGTATTTACTCATCGGGGGCAGATTCAGCCAATGACTGCAGTCAGACACACAGGAACAGTCATCACCATAAGAGGGAATGCTCAGGAAGTAGCAGAAGCTTCAACACCCTAGCTGCTCACACTTCCCATCCACCCAGCCACCCACCCAGAGGAAGTCCTATTTTTATAGGCAACAGGAGTGACTGACAACAGATACTTCACCCACTGAAAGCAGGGTGGCTCTACTGCAGCTGTCCATACCTGTGCCAAGCTGCCCCAACCCCTCATTACCCAGATTGCTGTAATGTAATGTCCATGCTGGTCTAGTTTACTTTATGGTATTTTCCCTGGTGGTCTAGTGATTCCCCATCCCCCTCAATCACCCCATTTACTGCATGGTAGTTTCATGGTCATCTAGTGAGTCTCTGTGATCATACTCTGACCCCTCCATTCACCCACCCTCAGAGGAGTCCACTCCGCACACTCTTCACTCTGGTATCTATTAAATCAGCTGCCAGTAAAGCCCTTCTCCCATCTCCTTGGCCAGTCACAGTCTGACAGTCACAGATTGCAATCACATATGTGCAGAGTGGGGAGTCGGTGTACAGTCAGGGGCAGGGGAACTGCTAGACTATGTGGGAAACTACTATGTTGTAAACTGGGTGTTCAGTGGGTCAGGGAATCACTAGACTACCAGGGAAACTACCATTCTGTAAATTGGGTGATTGGGGAGTGGGGTGGACTGCTAGACCACCAAGAAAACTACCATACAGTAAATCAGGCAATCGGGAGACTTGTGAGATCATTTGATCACCATGGAAACTACCATACTGTATACCCGCATGATCAGGGAAGGGGGGCACTGCTAGACCAAGAGGGAAACTGCTATACAGTAAACCAGGTGAACTGGGGAGGGTGCAACCACTAGATTATCAGGGATTTCTTTTGACAGTGTAAGTGATACTAAGGGGCTTCTATGTCACATGCAAATGAGCCCATGACAAGAATTCAGATGGCTCCTTAGCACCTTTTAATGACCAGTTACCTCATTTGCCTGCTTTGGCTGAATGTGGCTCACAAGGGACCTGACACTTTTGCATTTCAGGCAGCGCTCTCTGTGTGGGCCTTAGGCAGCCATGGTCCATGTCAGTGCAATACAGATCCGCTTTGTGCTGCACAGACATGGCCCGATATTCAGTCAGATAACACCTCTCCATTGGTGGGCTCTACCAGTCTCAATATTGCTCAGAGCTGGGCAAGGGCAAGTGCAGTGCAAACTGCTGCACTGCGATTGTGCCCAGCTCTGAATATGGGGCCATGTGTGTTTGCTGTTTTTCAGCTGTGCTAAAGCTAAAGAACATGTATTAATAATATACTCAAAAAGCAGTTTTCAAATAGCATCAATGCATGTAAGATAGTATTGACTCATAAAAACAGCAATGTTGGAGATAATTCTTAAAGGCTGGACTCCAAGCTTTCATTTTTTAAGTACATTTTTAACTTCAGTAGTTCAGAAGTTAGACCTTTCCATTTTTTATGTTTGCTTGCACGCGCAGCACACAAGAAACATATTGAGGTTAGTAGAGTATTGCAGAGGTGTGGCAGTGTTGTGGCCAATGCAAGGGATGCTTTAATGGGCATGTCCCTCAGCCACCAATCAACAGGGAAGCTGCTGATGACAGCAGTTTCAGATCAAACACCACTCTTGAAAAAAATCTGCCACTCCAATCGGTACAGTTTCATTATTGCACTGGCAGATCTCTTTTCCTCCTCCCACCCAGTAACAAGCACATTCCAGCCATGTGCATTACAGTGCACAGTAATGTGCATGGCTGCAGTTATGAGCAACTCATTTGCTCAGTGTGCCTTTCCTGGTGAAACATATTAATAAATAAACAAGCAAATATAATAAATGAGCCATGCTATGGCTTTGCATAATTGACAGCTCCTGCTGCCCACTACCCCCCCCAAGACAACATCGGAGTGCCCAATCCCCATGTCGGCATGTACCTTTCCCTCCCCCCATTAATGTAGCACACTGGGATCCCACCCCAGTGTGCCAAACTAATGATATTTCCAACACGGGATGCCCACTTCTGGTGTCAGATGACTCTCCCCCCAAGCCCGAACATATCTTTTGCCAAAAACGAGATGCCCAATCCCTGTGTCAGCATGCCCCCCCCAATATTATGGCAACTGGGAGCCCACCCCAGTGTGCTAAAGTAATTCTTTATCTTTTTCTGACATTGGTATGCCCACTCCTGGTGTCGGATACACCCCCACAATCCCTTTTTATCAACTGACCTCAGGGTGCTCAATCCTTGGGTCAGCTTTGTTCCCCCCTCCACTAGTCTGGAACACTGGGAACCCACTCCAGTGTGCTGAAATTTATTTTTCATACTATTTCACCTGTAAAAAAGAAAACCATCTCTGGGGTCTTTTTTTTTTTTTTTAAAAACCTAAAGAAAAAGAAAATGGTCCCTCGTTGTTCTCGCCGCCCCTTCCCCATCCTGACCTTCCCTCTGCACACTCCACCTCCCCAAATCTCCCTGACCCATACTTACCTCTGGAGATCCGGTGCTGTGATCTTCTGGGGACTGGGAACATGTCTGAACTCTTCAAAAGCCGACCACAAACTGAAGAAAATCATGGTTAGCCCTATAATGGCAATCAATGGGGGTTCCAACTTAAGTTACTGTCTCAGCCATTTTTGTGAGTTTTGGTCCCAGATTTTCAACATGGGGTTCTTAGGATCCCGCTTCATGAACGCTGGCACTCTCATTTCATTTCTTGGTCCTTAAACATGATTTTGTAATTGCTGCACAGAACCACCTTTTGGGACTTATTAATGCAATGATAGTGCCACTGTTCATGAGGTGGGGTCTTAAAATTCTCATGTTGCAAATTTGGTGAAAAAAATCAAAAAAATGACTGTGTTTCAAACGTGCATTGTGCAGTTTGTGTGCACACTCATAACTTCACCAATTTCTAATAATTTCACTCCAAATTTCCAACATTGCCATTTTTTCACACCTCCTTATGAACAGTAGAGCTGTCATATTTTGCATCCTGCCTGAAATGTGTTTTTACACCTATGGTGCAGAATGGCACAGTCACTGTGCAAAATCAACTTTTGGGACAGACTAATTAAATCATAGTGCCACTGTTCATGAAGGGAGGTCCCAAAAAGGTCATGTTGAAAATCTGGTGAATAAATTCCAAAAAATGACTGTGTTACAAGCGCGTGTTATGCAATTTCTATGCATGCACATAACTTCACCACTTTTTCATATTTTCACTCCAGATTTTCAACACTGTCATTTTTTCATACCTCCTCATGAACAGTACAGATGTTATTTTTCACATCCTTCTCAAAATGTCTTTTCATATCTGTTGCTCTGAATGGCGCATTCGCTATGCAAAATCACCTTTCAGGATTGAGTAACGAAAAGATAGTGCCACTGTTCATGAAGTGGGGTCCCAGAAATCCCCTGTTGAAAATTTGGAGTGAAAATACCAACAAATGCTCGGAGCATTAGGGTTTCCAAACATAACGCCCCACCCTGTACAGACTGGCAGATGTCAGGGGTGTGGCTTTGGGTCATCAGCACTAATGATCACACCATTCCACTCCCATCTTGCAACCACTGATTGGCCTTGATGTGTGCCTTGGGGTCTTTGGCCCTAATGTTCACCCCATTCTCCTATACTGCACCCATCTCAACTTATTTCCTTATAGAATGGGGTGAGCTTAAGGGCTGAAGACTCCAAGGCACACCATGACACCTGTCAGTGTCTGCAGGTTGGGGTGAGGTGGAATGTTGTGAACGTTATGGCCGATGACCCAAAGGCACACCCCAACACCTGTCAGTCTCTACAGGGTGGGGGTGGGGGTTGACATTAGTTCAATACTTCACTGCCATTCCTTTTGTGCACCACTCTAACTCTAACAGTACCAATGCCAATACCAGCAAGCAAACATTCAGTATTGACAAATTCTTGTTTTATAGGGGATAACTTTGGGACCATTATTTGTAGAATTTTATTTTCTTTTTTGTAATGGCAACTTGGAATCAACTAAGTTGATAAGTCAGTATAAAATATTGCTACATCTACCAAAAATCTATATAAAAACATAGAGCAGTTCACTAAACTTTTAAAGTCCTATTATTTTTAACAACATATTGCATCAACATGAGTAGATATGTAGCCATACATGAGAACTGTATAGTTAGGATATATCTGTGTTGATCAGGCTCCAAACGTTCATTTAAAAAAATCTTAAGTTTCTACTCTTAACAGTTAGAATGTTAGATTCAAGCATTATAAAAAAAATTATAAAAGATTATTTATTTAGTTATGTATTTCAGAAATTTTACTGAGAGAGAAAAAATTGAGTTGATAGCAGTTCATTTCTTGCTGCATCCTGGAGAGGGGATGAAGGGAGCAACAGTGTAAAATAGTGAATACAAAAAAAAGTGCATACAGAATAATTTAAAACGTAATACTATCACTGTGCCAAAGGAATATGAATATGAACATACTATTTTTTGAAATGGTTGGAAGATATAAGCAGTTCTGCCTAAGAATAAACATTTTTTTCTAATTCTAACTAAAATAATTTTTTAATAATCTTATTCATTATTCTAAAATTTATATCAATTTTACAATGTTCAAAGAGAGCTGAAATGAACTATTTAAGAAATAATACATGACAGGGTATGGGATATGTAAGCAATACAACATGATGTGGTGTGCACTGTTCTCAGATATCTGCATGCCCAGGGGCATAGTGAGGAACAAAGCCATACGTAGAGTGCTTTCAGCCCTGAAATTGCAGTTATCTCAGCACAATGCCCTCCCCCAGTGTCTTACTGCGCTTATAAAATGAGTTTATTTTTTGTAAATATGATTTAAAATTGACATGTGCATATTTAAAGGTATACACTCAGATATTTAGTTAAATTGTTCCTAAAATAGTTCTTCCACCTGCTGGAACTTGTTGATTTTTTTTTTGCATTAAGTTAGTACTTTTGTCCTAAAGTGTTTCAGTAGCTGGAGTTGTTTTGGGGTGTAAGCTGTTTGCTTCAAATTCCCCTCTCCCTCCAAACATACATTAATGTTAACAAATTCACACATATACAGTACATTATAAAAATTGACTTGTGGTTGACTTTTCATGCTAGCAGCTGTGGTAAGAGAGAGAGCAGGATGCTGCGATAATGAAGCTGCTGTAACTGCAGCAAAGAAAATGTTTCAAATTCCTTTTAAGCATACATTGATTTGGATACACATTGTGGATATTAGGCAATTGAGTTGAGAAGAAATAGAAAACTGTCCAATGGTCTGAACACATTTTTTTTCCATTTTCAATCAAGCCATGAGCTGACACTCAAAACTGTGAACACTGTCTCCACAGGCTATGAGCCTAGATAAGCACTTTTCTTTGTTTCAGTCTCAAATTCATTTCTGTATAAGCTTCATAATGAAAATGGTGTATAGATCCTAAAAATAAAATCAGTCAGTAGGCGTATACTGATTTTCCAAAGATTTCAAGCAGCCACTCAGTCCAGGGAAGAGAAAAACACAACCAATTTATTTGGTCATGCTAAAAAAAGCTTCTTTTTGACTTTAAGAATATGCTTTAAAAAGTAACACAGCACACCGTTTTACCATAAACAGCAACCCCCCCTACATCATGATGTTTGGGGTGATGCTGTTTATGTTTATTTATTTATTTATTAGCTTTTGGTAACCGGGTAAGTGTGCTAGGCAACAATCCTGCCTATTTTCAGGCATGACTTGTGCTGTGTGCCTTTTTAAAGCATATTCTTAAAATGAAAAAGAAGCTTTTTTATCATGACCCAATGAATCGGTTGTGTTTTTTCTTCCTGGGTTGAGTGGCCGCTTGTAGTCATTGGAAAGCACTGTGTGAAAAATGTTGTAAAAGTTGGCACCACCCTAATATCCTGAGTCGCTTCATCTCTCTCTGTTACTGATGATGGTTCGCCTGGTCATTTAAAGGAGAGCACTCAGATGTATTGCTTAGACAGTGGACTTTTATGTTTGATATTTACCCTGTTCTGGAGCACCCAGTTCCTTTCGTACCTTTTATAAGTTTCTGAGCACTGCTAATTTGCCATTGTTGTTCATCACATACATTGATTTTTCTTAATAACTGCTAGCTCCCCTAACCCTAAAAACAAATATGTTTACCAGAAATGGTTTCTTTTTTTGGCATAGGCTTAGAGCAAAAGATCAAGTTGTCTGTGTGCCTGGTGGGGGTGGAGAAAGGTGCTGTACCTTTGATCTTGAAGCTGCCACAGTAGAGATCATCGGAACAGGCAGCAGCTTCTGAACAAAGCACATGAACAACACTGTGAATCGTGTCTCTGCAATGAGAGAGAGAGAGAAAGACTGAGACTTGGCTGTCTGTGTGTTAGTTTGAATAAGACTCTGTGTGGGTGATTGTGGCCATATTTTACTGCTGTGAGTGCCAAGCTGAACTAGATGTGCCATTGAAGTGATTTCTCTTTGACCCATTCCTATGCCATCATCGCAGCCACCCACCTACACACTACTAGCCTGCCATCCACCTACTCATTTTGTGATAAAAACTCAGCTGGTGAAAGGACCATTGGGGCCATGTGCAAACACACAGAGTATGATACATGACTGTGTCTGTGGATGTCATTAGTGGGGCTGTTGTTTCAACAGTTTGATTATAAAGAGTCCAGAGGGATCCACAGCCAGAGCCATAACTGGTAAAATAACTGGGAAGCAGGCAAAAGAAAAAGTCATAATGTGCAACTGACAGTTGTACCTGGGCATATGTAGTTTTTTTTTGTTTGTTTTGTTATGGTGCTGATTCAGTGTCATACAAAGTGTGGTAGTGGGTAAGTAGACATTCTCTTGGTTTTTACCATGAGACAAAAATTATAGCCAAATCTTTCTGTAAAGAACGTTCAGTGGCAAACTGATTTATTGAAAGGCCAGGTACCAGGATGACTATGTAATACTGGAATTAATGCATGATTACCTGATCCACCTTGTTAAATGAAGAGACTGTATTTCACATACTGATTTTGTAAGGTGAGATATTACTAGGCCTCAGGTACATGATTAGGCGTGAGGCCATAGGTTAAGTGACTCAAACACCTAAGAAGGGGGAAATCCCACCATGCCCCACAATCTGGAATGCATTATTCCTATTATGGAATGGAAGGTAATTAGTTGAAAAAAGACAGTGAAAATGATTGTGCTGAACAAAATTTACTTGTTTTAACTAGCATAAGTATGCACTGAAACAAAATTGAAACTCTGTATAATGTATAATAATTGAAAAACAAAAAAATGAATTATGAAATGGTTAGAGAATTTGCTGCACTCTGATTAACCGAGAGGGTTCAGAAGAAAGTGCCTTATGGGGTGATAACTTTCAAGTCAGGACCCTTTCAGGAAACCAGGATGTAGGGCATATAGATATCCATGCCTCCCAGAAATTTTTTGGAAAAAGATTTCTGACAGCCATGTTAGTATGGTAAAACACACTGACACTCATAGCTTGTCATAAGTTAAGAAAATACATTTGGTCACATTAAAAAAATCCCTAGCCAGCAACAAATGAACATAACACAAATATATAAAAATACAACTGTTAAACCTATCTTCTTACATTTCTCTTTCTGTTCTCCCTCATTTTGTTTCATAGGCCTCCAACCCTCACTGTAAATTTTCCCTTTCATGTGGTGCAATGCTGCAGTCCACAGCATCTCATACCCCCAATCTGTCTTCCAATTGTGAACCTTCTTATGCTTGATCTCCACCTGGCATACTGTACTGCTCTTTCTTTCTTTATTTTTTTGCCAGATTTTGTTTAATTTCCTAAGCTGCAAATGATGGAAGTAGGACTGTTCTTGCCATGACAGCATGCAAGAAACACTGCAACCATCTGCACCACAGTCTCACTCTCATTTTCCTTACTGACAACTGGCTGCACAAGGTTTTTACCTCTTTCTTTACTGGTGACTGACTGCCCAGCATTCTCACTTCCTCTTACCTTCTGGTGACTGGCTGCAAAATGCTTTCACTTTTTCTGTTATTACCGGTGACCAGTCATCCACTGAAGCTGCAAAGGGTGTTTTCAAAGACCAGCTCCAGGGAGGGCAGGTTAATTCTGGGCACAGTTCTTGTGGCATGTCCCTGTCATTCACTGGGCCAAAACGGTACAAGCACAGGACAAAGACACACTCTGCCTCACTATCAGAATACCCATGGACACCATATTTAGCTGTGTGTGGGGGGGGGTTTATGGCTGCAAACAAACCCAAAAAATAGCACTGAAATGCTGAGCATTGTGCTTGCCCCATGTCCCATGCATTCTCCTATTGCCAGCTATAGGGGACAATTTGTTGCTCATGCAAGATAGTGACATCCGTTTAATCCAAGCAGGCATTTACTGTAATAAATTCATGTATTTCACTCAGAAAAATTGCAGAGAGGGAAATTAGAAAATGTAACAGAAATAAATAAAAAATAATATGGAATAAACATTAAAACAGCATGCAATCACGTCAGTGCCACATAGTACATATAGGAAAAAACAACAAGATACAATAAGCTAAAACAGGAACTATTTTTTGTTTCTACAGGAAAAATCTTTTTTTTTTTTCCTTTTTCCCTAATGTTTTAAAGTTTTATTTCTTAATTTAGTTTTTTGGCAGGGGGACCCATTTTATAAACATAATCAGACAAAATGATAGTTGTCATGGGTCAGTGCACTTCTGAGTGCTGTAGGCACTTGGCTAAAGCACCTCATGTCTTAACCACACACCTGAGCATGAATTAAGCCATGACATTAACAATCATTACCACATTGTGTCTTTTTTTGAAACTTGAAGTTTATTAACAACTTTATAGCATACATAAACTGTACTTGCATACTACAGTACAATAACATGGACCTTAGTTATACTGTAGTCTTTGTCACTATACAAATTGGACTGTCACATGTTGACTGGAAGGATTAAATACATTTACAAATGCAATCCTACAAATCATGTCCCTGTCATTCATCTTTTCTTGTTCCTGAATTCACGGCAAGCCATAGGTTATATTGAAATGTTTGTGAATGTCTGTCTTTACAATACCTCTTAAATGTTCCTCTTACAGTATTCCAAGTACTAGACAATCTTTTATATCCCTTCACTGTTCCAGTTTGCAGTGTACTGTTGGTTTTGTCAAAAGGTCATCTTAACAAAGAGGAATCCTAATGTATCATTGTATTGGTAGTCCTTTGGGTTACATTGCACATTATTAACTACATAACAAAATCAAAAAGATTAAAAATGAAAGCATCAAGGAAAATACTTCCTTATTTATGTAAATATGTATATATATAAAAATATATATTATATATATCATACTATATATACACTCATGGCAAAAAACTCTGTTTAATGTTTCAGTTAGGGTTGTTCCACAGTGACAAAAGCGAGGACATTCAATGTTAGGGTTCCTACCCCTTGCACCCCATGCCCACCCCATCCCCACCAACAGGCATTGGGGTCGTCGGTCCTAACTCTCACCCCATCCCATGTGTGAAAAAGATGAGGTGGTGCAGTATAGGAGAATGGGTGATGAGTTAGGACCCATTACCCCAATGCACACCCTGATGCCTGTTTGTGGGGGTGGGGTGGGTGTGGGGTGCAAGGGGTGGGAAACCTAACATCAAATTTCCTCTCTTTTGTCGCTGTGGAACAACCCTAACTGATGCATTAAACTGAGTTTTTTGCCATGAATTTTCCTTCTTTTTGAGAATGTGCACTATAAATAGTGAAGTAAAGGTAATGCAAATGCAAGTGCAAACGGTAACGCACATGGTGACGCAAACGTAAATGAAAATGCAAATAGTAATAGAAACGCAAGAGCAAATCTTAATGAAAACAGAAATGCAAATGCAAACGCATACAGAAATGCAAATCATAATACACACGGTCATGGTAATGCAATTGGAAACGCTAACACTTATGGGAACAGCTACGATGATGCCAAAGGAAACAGAAACGCAAACTGAAGCTCATATGGAAATGCAAATGGAAATGCAGATGGTGACACAAAAGAAAATGCAAACAAAGACAGCAATGGAAATGCAAATGTTAACAGAAATGCTATCACAAGCGCAAAAGAAAATGCAAAGGGTAACGCACATGGTGGCATAGATGGTAATGGTAATGCAAACAGTAACAGAAATGTAAGTGGAAACGCTAACTGTAACAGTAACAAAAATGCACACACTTTTGTTCCCCAAAAGCTGCATTATGAAACACAGTGAATACGAATAATGTATGCATAATAATGGGCCTCAGAGCAGAAAATGAACACTTGAAATATTAAATGGCTTATATCTCAGGAACCGTAAGATATGGAAAAAAATGTAAATGTCATATAGTTATTACTTTCCTGGCTAGTTTGAGCTAAGTATTTTTCTGATGAAAAGTCCATATCTCGAAGCGTTTCCAAGATATGGGCCCTGAAAGGTGTGGCGGACGCCTTAATGTTAGTCTATGGGAAAAATTGTCAACTTTGGAGTACTGTAACTTTGCAGCCCTCTAATATTTTGTCACCAAACCACCAAAAAGCACATCTGTGGGATCTTGGCTTTCTGCCCTCCAAATCTGCAGCCCAAAAGACCAATTTGTTTTTTTGCAGCAGGGTGGCAAAAATTTCCTAATCTTTTGGCCATAGTGGCGCAAAGTAGTGTCGTGATTTGTGACACTTTCACAAAAAAAAGCACTAAAGTGTCAAATTTGCTACACTACTTTGAAACACTACAGTTTACAAAAATTTTAAAAACATATTTCTCAAGAGTTTAACCCCCCAAAAAAAGACATAGCTAGCATCCTCAGGGCTCAACTAGGTGAACACAAAAATAATTGTGTCCCTAGTGGATCCCAGTTTTAAATGCTGATCATTTCTGTGACCACCAACTGAAAATAAAATGGCAGATTTGCGACACTACAGGGGTCATTTGCGACACTAAAAACTGCATTTGTGACACTGTTGAACTTTTTGTTAACTTTTCCCATTGACTATAATGAGAAACTTGTTTTTTGAATAAATTTTGAACCGTTCAATATTTTTTCACAAAATCTTCAAAAGGCACATCGGGGACCCCGGCTGCATGTTTTCTGAAGGTTTTGGACCAGTTGCGCAGGCCATACAACCTGTAGGTGCAAGCAAAGAATGCGCAAAAAAGTGTAAACACGAGTTTCTATGGTGCTACGTAGCTCTGTAACCATATATCTGACCATTACAAAACATGGCAGATCCAGAGATCTATGACACTGCTCTGTGCATGTCAACTTTCAGGCAAATCCTTCATACAGTGGCAAAGTTATTAAGCTGCCAAATTTCACACTTTAACCTTAAACGGGATACTCAACCCTAACTATAGTGGCACTACTGTGCCACTATAATATATATATATATATATATATATATTTTTTTTTTCATTGCAAAAAACTTTGTTAATGCAACAGGGGTTTTCACAGTGACAAAAGTGAGGAAATCTGGCATTAGGCATTTCAACCCTAACTCCAGCTTCCCCCCCAACCACCTACCCCCCCCACTGGCACAAACACACATGCACAAACATAGACACTCACACACACACACACACACAACACACAACTATGGGGGGGCAGTACAAGGCAAGACAACTAATCCTAATGGATCCTAGTTTTAAATGCCAATCACTTCTGTGACCATCAACTGAAAACAAAATGGCAGATTTGCAGCACTACAGGGGTCATTTGCGGCACTAAAAACTGCATTTGCGACACTGTCGAACTTTTTGTTAACTTTTCCAATTGACTATAATGAGAAACTTGTTTTTTGAATAAATTTTGAACCGTTCAATATTTTTCAACAAAATCTTCAAAAGGCACATCAGGAACCCTGGCTGCATGTTTTCTGAAGGTTTTGGACCAGTTGTGCAGACCGTGCGACCTGTAGATGCAAGCAAAGAATGAAGTGTAAATATGACTTTCTATGGTGATATGTAGCTCTGCAACCATATATCTGACCATTACAAAACTTGGCAGATCCAGAGATCTATGGTGCCGCTCTGTGCATGCCAACTTTCAGGCAAATCCTTCATACAGTGGCAAAGTTATTAAGCTGAAAAATTTCACATTTTAACCTTAAATGGGGACTCAACCCTAACTATAGTGGCACTACTGTGCCACTATAATATATATATTCATTGCAAAAAATGCGTTAGTGCAACAGTTAAGGTTTTTCACAGTAATGAAAGTGGGGAAATTCGGTGTTAGGCTTTTCAGCCTTAACTTCAGCTTCCCCCCAACCAGCCACCACACCCCCCCCACTGGCACACACACACACACACACACCGGCACAAACATAGACAGGCACACACACACACACACACACACACACAGAACACACAACTGTGGGGGGGGCAGTACAAGGCAAGACAACTAATCACAGACAGACACCATAATGCAACAGAAATAACATACAACTTCTTAACCATACCACAACAGGCATCCATCATCATGTTTCACCTACTGTAGCAGTTCTTGTACCATTCCACTTTCCTATATGTGTACAGCCTCCTACATAACAACATATTACTGATACTAATGCACATGTGTTGTTCAGAGTGTAGACCCATTTTGTCTGCTGCTGTGTTTCCAACTAGTCAATTTCTTCATAGGAGCATAGCAGTGTGCCACTGCCAATGTTGCCATTTTTTCATGGAAGCATACTTCACACCTCCACTTTATTACTTGTTAATGTATAAGAGTATAGCCACAGTGTCACAAAGTTGTCAATTGTGCATAACAGGGCACTGTGATGTCAGCCTACTTGACCATTTGTGCATAATGCAATAATAATAATACTTAAATACATGAATTGTTAAGGAAATGATACTTAGCCTCTAGTGACTTAACAATTTGTACATAAGAGCATTAGAATATGCTACAATGAAGTTTATCATTTCTGCATAGCACTATACCCATGGCTTCACCTACTTTCGAGTTTCTCTGTAAAACTTTTAAAAAATTGGTAACAGCGACATATTGCTAGGGACAAAGGATGAGCAATTTGACCATTCCCATATAGCAGAATATCCCAATCTTTCCACCTAATTGTTGAGTTTTGCATATCACCATGATAAAAATAGACAAACACATGACTTGGTGAGAACACAGGAGCGTTAGACCCACTCCAGTTGCAACAAGTTTCCAAAGTTACCCACTTCTGCATAACAGTATGATATAAGAAGTGCATCTCATGTATTTGTAAAAGTGTGAGGCCCTCTTACATGCTATCCTACACCAACTTGCACATTTGTGGATGATAACATAGACCATGTTGTTACCAAGTTGCCCATTTCTGCATCGCACTATAATATGAGTAGCAACATCATATATTACTAACTACTCTGTATTTAACCAATAAAGCACAACAGGGTGTAAGTTATTAGGGGTTTACCCATGCCTTGTGTGGTGTGTCATGAGGTGCAGCCGAGTGACCTAACCACATAAGAAGTGGGTAAATTCTGAGTAACTCACACCCTGGAATGCCTTATTTTGAGTATACAATGGACCCATGTAAAAAACAAATGTTAAAATGTGTTTTATTATGTTTTCATAAATGACATTCCTCAGCCGTAGATAATGGAGCATTTCCCCCGATCATGTGAAATGTTGTTACCAATAAGGTAACAAGATTTTCACACAGCATTGTATAATTGTAACATGACAACATAGCCTCACATTGTTATCAAATCTTTAATTTATCTTAAACACTACCATATCAGTGATGTTGGAGATGTATAGGTAGCTCTAGCTGATATGCTTCTAGCACATCTTGCTCTATGCAGACAACAGAGTACAATGCTAGGAGAATTAATACAGCTGGTGAAACATGATGATGGATGCCTGTTGTGGTATGTTTAAGAAGTTGTGTGTTATTTCTGTTGCATTATGGTGTCTGTCTGTGATTGGTTGTCTTGCCTTGTACTGCTCCCCATAGTTATGTGTTCTGTGTGTGTGTGTGTGTGTGTCTGTGTGTGTGTGTGTGTGTGTGTGTGTGCCTGTGTGTGTGTGTGTGTCTGTGTGTGTGTGTGTGTGTGTGCCAGTGGAGGGGGCAGTGGGGGTTGGAGGGAAGCCAGAGTTAGGGTTGAAAAGCCTAACACCGAATTTCCTCACTTTTGTCACTATGAAAGACCCTAACTGTTGCATTAATGCAGTTTTTGCAATGAATTTCCTGACTTTTTGAGAAAGAAATTAAAATACAAGGTTCTCTCACCACACTACATGTTAAAAAGTTTATCTAGGCTTTATATAAGACACATTCAGAACAATACCTCACCCAAGTTATCACCTCATCTCTGCATTACAGCTACTGGATCATAACTCAAGAATCATAGCCCAAACAAGACCATGATCATTAACACTATATTTCTCTGATACCAACTATTCACTAGCTCTCACAGTCATGATTTGCATATCGTCAGGTATGCAAACAGCTCACCCCTCTCTAACCAATAAGTGTACTACGTATATATTTATAAAATGGAGACAAACACATAATTGAAAAACTATAATATTTAATAACATTTTTTTAGAAAAATATAAAACTTCTGTTTACAAATATAATAAAAACCAGAAATACAAAAATACATAAATGTGTTTATTCACACATACAAAGGGGAAGGAATAATAAATAAAATATAAATAAAATAAAAGTAGGGAAAAATAAAATAAAAGTGTTACTTTACACTTACACTAGATGGTGGGGGGGTATATAAATAAAAAATAAATAAATAAAACAAATCATTCAATTAAACTATGTACAGTTAGTGGCCAGGAGTGATAGAGAGGTGCTGGTCATTTGGGCTGTAGGGCCTTGGGGACAGGATGAGGAGGAGGAAAGGAAAGGCTGCACAGGAGTGGATGCATCCTGGTGCCCCTCTTCTGCAGCTGATGGTGGTGTTGTTGGAGAGGCACCTTCAAGAGGCTCTTGCTGAGGACCTGAGGAGGGCTGGTCATCCTGTAAATGATGTAGGTCTTGATGGAGCAGATGATGAATTGCTTCTCTGGCATCCAGCTGGTTCTCAGCCAGCTGCACCATGAGACCATGCGTGGACTCCAGCAAAGCAACAGAGGCCTCTTGTAGTTCTCTCAGCAATCGTATTGCTTGGGTGAGGCCCCTGTTGCTCTGCTTGAGCCCATGGGTGGCTACTAAGGCCACATGCCACATACACCCATGACGCTGCAGCAAATCTATAATTTCCCCCTGCTGACTTATAATTTCCCCCCCCTTGACCACTAATATAATTCAATTTTGCTGCAGTGTCATGGGCGTGGTCAGCTGCAGCCCTGTTACCACCCTGCACGGCCTCCACAAAAAAATACAAGAATAGACATGAAATTAAAGTAACCTGTTCTGTAGTGTTGTGATAATGTACTACAATGAACTATGATTATTTGTCATATCAATCATAGCCAAGAAATATTTACATCTATGTCACATCAGTAAACCTTTGTTAACTTGATAATACTTTCAGTTATGTTTGTTGGTCACACATTTGCCCCCACCCTTTTGCATACTATCATGTAACACTTCTTCCAGCAGAATGTGGTACTGTTAACCCCAGAACAGGTGTCAATTAATGCTGTTTCTCAAAACACCTCAAGAACCTTAGTATGGCAGTATGTGCAAAACTTGTATAATGATAAAACCTCAGCAGCTGTAGCCGTTGCCCCCCCCCCAACAGCCTGCAGTGATGTGTCCTGCTGTTAATTGTCTCCACTTTGGTACTATAATAGGTAGGAAACCAACAAAGATGCACAGCTGTACACACTCACTAATGCTAATTCATGCTGCTTGTCTGGAAAGACCTCTTGAACAATGCAACAGATGTGAAAATATACTAGTTAAAGGACAACAGATGCCACCCCCCCATCTTCACAGAGGTACACAGATGTCCTACATTCCACTCACACAGTATTCCACAGGTACACTCCCTAGCCCATTGTATGTCTCTCACCACCATATGTGTCTGGGTCTCTCACAATGTACTTTTGGTCACAGATTATTGCTTGTCAGGCAAGGTAGTCATGAGATCCCATGTGGCAAGACTGCCATTTCTACAATACTGTGTGATCTCTTCCCACCTCATCAGGTTTCTCAAGGTCAGACAGCATATTTCAGATAATGTGATTATAGTATATGGTTGAATGTTGTTATGGATAGAAATCCATAACTAGAATGGAGTTGTTAGGCTGCAGTAGTTATGTCATCACAGCTGTTATGCTGCCCTAGCTATGTCACTACTGCAGCATAACAACTTGGAATGCTGATACATAGTTGCTTTCCTCAATCCATCTAAGCTGGAAGTTGCATTTTTTTTAAACTTGAACTTGCAGAAACATCTGCAGTGCACTCTTGCAGTGCAGCCACTCCTGTATCCAGTAGTACTGTCAGTAGGCGGACCCCAACCTCAGCCTCAGTGCAGGGCCTTCCCTTTGTATCCAAGACCAGCTTATTTACAATATGGACTGGGGCCTGTAATTGTCAATCTGTACCAGTGGAAGCATGGGGAAACTCTTGAAAGAGAGTCTGTGGCTGGTTTCTTTGAATCATCTCACCATGCTGCACTGATGCTATATAGGGAGTCACTTTTGGGTTCAGGCCTGTAAGGGCCTGAAAGCCTGGGCTTCCGGTATCTCCACAGCCTGTTGAGGCCTGTTCTCCTGGTTGTATTGCTGCAAGGGCCTGAATGGGGATGGCATCCGTTACGGAGCGTACTTGCCCAAGAAGATCTCGGAATTTCTGGTTTTCGTCGGCTATTTCCCTATATGAAGGGCCTGATCTTTGTTGTTTGCCCTAGTTGTTCTTGTGGTGTTTCTTGTTTTTGTGGTAGTTCCAGTTCCCACCACAGGATTGCTGTTGTTGTTGTTGTTGGGCCTGCTGGGGGTGTTGGTTATCTGTGGGGAAGGGCTGTTTCTCTTGTGCCTGCCCCTCCACCGTATAGTGTGTTGTGGCCTCCGGGATGGCTTCTACAGCAGCTACTTTCTTGGAACCGGAGCCTGAATCATGGATGCAGAGTTGATAAACTCTGTTTTCCAAAGAATATCGGCAAACCTCTCTGTGGTGGGATAGGTGGTTGGCTCCACCTTTTCTCTTACTGCAGGGATCATGTTCCAAAGGAACAAGGTCTTACATTCAGTGAGGTCCACATCTGTGGCTTCTCCTGCAAGGTGCTTCCCTGCTCGGTAGGCCATCCAGAGCCTCTGGTGGAAAGTCTCTGGACTTTCTTTTACATTCTATTTTACAGGGTATGCGAGCATCACTCCTACTACACCTGGGTTGTGTGCAGAAATGAGCTCAGATGCTACTTTGTCAAAGGTGGCATGGCCATCCTCGTGGATGACATCTGGGAGTTTTGCCCACAGGCCAGGACTGATGGTCTAGTGTAGCATCTGGACCTAGTAGTCTGCAGGGAGACTAAACATTTCACATTTAGCATACACCTTTTCCAAGTGGCAACTGAGGTTGTTGGACAGAATCATCCAACCAATGCTGCCAGCTATTTGCTGAATAGAGTAGGCCATTTGTAGGGGATTATTGGGATGATCAAGCAGAGGCAGATTACCTTGGACACCCTCTGGGCTGCCTGAGCAGTGGCGTCAGCCACAGAATGAACCATGCCCTCCTGAGTACCAGCATCATGTAGAAGCTGAATAATCTGGGTCTTGAGAACCCGTTTGTTTTTCTCAGAGATGGGCATGGTGCCTAAGGCACTCTCAAGCATTTTCTCTATCTCCTGCCTGTCTTTCACATTAATATCGGCTAATGGTGGTGCCATCAGGACTAGGTCTGGGCCTGATTCCGCCCCCAACATGGGGGTCAACATGCTGGCATCACCCATGGTGTGCATCATGCCGTCGATGACATAGGGATGTGGTGTCATGTGACAGGGGTCCGTCATGTTGTGGATGGTGGGGATGTGTGTCTGGGCCATAGTAGGGGTGTGATTGAATGTTGTACTGAGAGATGTCACCATCTGACTCCTCCCCTTCAGATAATGTTGACAAGGCAGGGGCTACACCTCCCATTGCCATGACGTGACCAGCCAGCACCTCTCACTGATGGCACAGTTTCACCATTTTGGATTCACATTCATCATGACTCACTCTTGCAAAATTCTGATCCACTTCATCCTGCATATGCTTCTGTAACACTTTATATGCGGTGCTTAATTCGCAATTGTCCCTAGTAGCTAAACCTAAGTCATTACGTAGCTGGTTGATCTCATCCTGTAACTCTTCCAACTCCTTACGAATTTATTCATTTGTTCTACTTAACAAGTCATTCATTTGCAAAGCCTGCTCCTTATCCTGTCTCAAACTTTGACACCCCTGCGTCAACATACAAAGTTCTTGCTCGTCTGCCTGAGCAGAATGATGCAAAAGGGAATCCTTTTCATTTTGCAGAGTTTGGAGCTCAGACTCCAAATCCTGCTCTCTTCTCATACTTTCAGTTTCCTGCAACTCCATCTCCTGCTTAAGGGATGAGATTTGCAGTTCAAGGGACCGAAACCTCACTTCGTAGGCTTCCAGAGCAGCATAAAGAGCCGTGACAAACAGCCCTTTAGCTTCTCGCTTTCTGGCTGTTTGTCTCATCTCTATGTACTGTGTTGAAATCCCCAGCACAGGGTTATCAGAATGACTTGCATCCCATGCAAAGCCAGCCCATCCTCCATGGGAGGCAAGGAAGTTTGAGACTTCGAGTCTCAGTTCTGCGCAGATATTTGATACGGTGGCCATTGTGTGGGAGGGAATGAAAAATCAAACTGTGAAAATGCGCCGTGCTGTGTATCGATCCACAACAGGTGCACTAGTTCACAGTCGGGCTTCTGTGCACTTGTAAACTTGCAATTCAAAACTGCTGTGGGGTGAGTCGAGTCATCATCGACCACACCCAGCAAGCAGCCAGACTTTGCAAGTGATCACAAAGTGGTTGAAAAACGGGAGAGGTGGTGTGGGAATGCTCACCTACAGTCCCCGTTGGTACGGGAAAATTTGTAGCAACAAGTGAAACTTTGCAAACACCAACTATTGCCTGCATGTGGTCACCAATTGTTAGGAGGTCTAAACCTCACTCTCAGGTTCTTGGCAATAATGGGCATGCAAGGAATCACAGACACATTGCATAAGAGTAATAAAGCTTGTTTATTACTACCAAAAGGAAAATCACAGTTACCGTAAGTAGTTCTTACCAATAGAAACTGGGAGCCAATGCTAAGCATTCCCTATACCTCAAGGAATCTCCATGTCCCCTGTGGTCTCTGAGGTAGAAGACGTAATGTCTTACATTATATTCCTATGATAATTACCATGGTTACTGTAAGACAGAAACATTTCTAGTTACAGAGATGAGAGCTTTTGGCTAAATTAGAGGTGGCTCCTCAGTCAGAGATAACATTATACAATTTCGTAGTAATCATCACTTTGTAGAAACAAAGAGGTACAGTTTGTACATAACCATGTAGTAATACAAATCATCAGAAGATGGCAATGCTGACTCATATATCATAACCATTACAAGGACACAGATGTCCTAACATCTTATAAGCAAGAAATACAGGTGTATATTGGAAAGTAAAGTGTATAGCAATAATGTGCATACACATCCTGACATCTACTCTTATACAGTAGATGCCCTTAGCCCTATATGTTAGTATAACATATACATAAATGCTAGCTGTCTGCGATGTACTTGTGGGGGTACCAATTAGGGTGCAGAGACCTCGTGTAACATTACCATGAGAACAGATTAACTTTTCCAGCATTATTCTTGAGGACCTCGTCACCATGTTGACTAGTACATGGAACAATATACTTTTTATCTGTGGCCTCCCACACACTATTCTTTTTTGTTTTGTAATTTAAAGTTTATTCATGCATTTTCCACCATAAAAGGCAGCATACAAAGAAACTGATAGAGTCTCATTGATACATAGTAAAAAGATGCTGCCCTCCCACCTCCCCTTACTGCAGTAACCCATCTCAGTGCCCGTAAATGCCGAGCCTCTAATCAAAAGAACGTATAGAGGCATCAACCCTAGTATAGGTTTAGTTTGGAGCCAGAAAGATTAGTGAGTGAAGGGGATCCCAAATTCTGGCATAAACTGCCAGTCTGTTATGTAGGTTGGCTATTGCTTTTTCTGTGCACAAATTGGATAATAATAATTCTCTTACCCATTCCTGGAAAGAAGGGGAGGACCTGTCTTTCCAATGATGGAGAATTATTTTCTTAGCCAACAAGGCAACCATGGAAATGTGAAATTTACATGCCTTGGCTCTAATAGAGGACAGGTCCCCTAACACACATACCTCAGGGATAAAGTATTCTTGAAGGCCCAACAAGGGGCCTAAGGAAGTTTGGATTGAAACCCAAAAGGTGGAGATTCTTGGAAAAGACCAAAGCATATGAAAAAGTGTGCCCTTATCCTGCAAACAGTTATTGCACTTATTACAGTCTAAGTAGCCCCACTTATGGAGCTTAACCGGGGAGTAATATAAGTTGTGCAATACATGATATTGCATGAGACGCAGTCTACCCTGAGAAATAAATTTATGACATGACTTCCAGAGAGAATGCCAATCCAGCTGTAGATGGGGGAGAAAGTTACTCCAAAATCTTGATGGCCCAAATGGGCCCCAGAATTTTTTATGAAACAAAACCTGATATCATTTAGAGATTACACCAGAAGACCCAGAAAGTGGGGATACCTCAGGTATTAGAGAGGAGATGCTCTGAGAGGGAGGACTACTCCCCAGGGTGAGTACCAGTAAATGTCTCAATTGCAAGACTTTGAAGTAAGAAGAAGTCGGGATGAGAAATTTCCTAACCATCTCCTCCACTGATAACCAATGCCCCTCACCATAAGTAAAGGTTGAGAGCTTCCCCTCTCCCAGTTGAGGCAACCAAAGATGGGAGATTTGATTCTCATTAATAGTAAATGATGGAGAGTTCCAGATAGACTGGGCCAGGTCCAGATGGGGAGAGTACTGCAAAAAATAACATATCTGTAAGTAGACCTTTAAGGAGGTCCTTACTGTGGGACAGTCTACAGTCATACTTACTTGGGATAACTTAAGGAAAAATAACACGAGAGGGTCCAGATTTTTGGTCTTGATTGCATCCAATTCTATTTTGAGCCAGATGGGTTGCATTTCCTCTGGGCCGGGAGATACCCACCGCGAACATTTCGCAAGATGACTAGCCCAATGATATATAGCCAGATGGGGGATTCGAAACCCCCCCTCCAGTTTTGGGGCTGCCAGCTTATGGTAAGCCAAACAGGGATACCTGTCGGCCCAGATGAATCTAGTAAAAATACCATGAACCTTTTTGAACCAGAGTAAAGGAACAAAGGCATTAAGAAGGGACAACGGATAAAGAATCCTAGGAAATACATTCATTTTAATTATATTAATTCAGCTGCACAGAGCGATAGGGAGTTTAGACCACCTCTCTAGGTCATGTGTAATTCCCTGCAATAAGGAATCTAGGTTTTCCTTGAACCATACTAGGGGGTTACGTGAAAGTTTGATACCCAGATACTTGAAAGACCTGGGTGTCCAGCATAGCCCAAGGGGGCTAGTATCAGTCTTAAAGACTTTGTGATTTAATGGAAAAAATAGGGACTTACTGGCGTTCAATTTATAGTCAGACAGAGCACTAAACCTTGCCACTTCACTTAATAAGGCTGGGACGGAGGATACCGGATGGGACAGATGTATTAACAGATCAGCAGCATATGCGGTGACTTTCACTTCATGCCGCCCAATTCTCACTCCTTGTATAGAATCATTATTGATAATATTTTGGATAAGAGGTTCCAGATATAAGTTAAATAATAAAGGGGAGAGGGGGCACCCCTGTCTAGTACCTGAGTGAAGTGAGAAAGGATGGGAAAAGACCCCATTCGTGGAAATTCTTGCCGATGGTTTTTTATAAAGGGTGACAATCCAGGAGATAAACAGAGAAGGGAAGTGGAAGGCCTCCAAAGTGTGGAACAAAAAATTCCAGTTCACACGGTCGAATGCCTTCTCGGCATCCAAGGAGACCAAGCCAGCAGGGAACTCCGCATCCCTGGTAGCCAAGAAGACATGCGACAAAGTGTGTAAATGGTCGGAAGATGAGCGCCCTTTCATGAATTTAACCTGATTTGTACCTATTAACCCAGGAAGAACCAGTGCCAACTTGTTGGCCAGTATTTTTGAGAGAATCTTAATATCCTGGTTTAAAAGAGAGATGGGTCTATAATTTTGAACCTTATCGAGGTCTTTATCAGGTTTGGGAAGCAGAACAATCAGGGCCTCATAGAGATATGAATCTGTCTTCTCCCCAGATAGGATTTGCTGAAATAAACAACCAAGTATTGGTACAAGAAGGTCTCGAAAGACCTTGCAAAATAAAGCAGAAAATCCATCTGGACCAGGGACCTTATCGGCAGGCAATTCACTAATAACCTTAGCAATTTCCACCTGGGAAATAGGGACAACCAGAGTATCACCGCACCTGTCAGGAAGAAGGGGCAAGTGGGAATCTCTTAGATAACCTTGTATATCTTCAGGGCAGGGAGGGTACTCCATGTCGCTATACAGTTTAGAATAATAGGCAGCAAATTCTTGAGCTATCTCAGTAGGAGACACCTTAAGAGATCCGTCTGCTACTGACCTGATAGGAGGGATAAATCTCATTAATTCCTGTTGTTTAATACGCAATGCCAGTAAACATCCCACTTTTTCTCCCTGATAGGTGTATTTAGCTCTGGTATGAATAATAGCTAGTTCTGCTCTTTCTTGAAGTAACCCCAGGTATTTATCCTTTAATTTCAGTAGTTTCTGAGTATCCTCATCTAGAGGATTAGCCGGACGGTTAGCTTCCAGAGATCTGATTTGAGATAATAAGGATTTAAGCTCTTCCTCCTGATCTCTTTTCCTACCAAACGCCATGCTAATCAGTATCCCTCTCATGAGGGCTTTGAAGGTCCCCCACATGATATCAGGTTTTACGCCATCTAAAGGGTTTAGTGAAAAAAAAGATCTATTTTTTCCCTAATAAGGTTGCAATATTTAACGTCTTTAAGGAGTTGATCATTGAGCTTCCATTTAGTTTCCCTATTAAATGAATTGAGCAGTACCAAACTGCATACCACTAGTGAGTGGTCAGAAATTGGGCCAGGTTGAATCGAGGAGGTCTTCACCCCGGGCAGGAGGCATTGAGAAATAAGTAAATAGTCAATGCGGGACTGCGAGCCATGCACCATGGACCTATAGGTAAACTCCCTAGAGTCAGGAAGTAATACACGCCAGATGACGCAGAGCCCACATTGATCTAATAAATCCCAGAATGCCTTCTGCCCAGGGGTAGCCCCACCTAGGCCACTGCCCAGTATGTCTAAATGAGAATCAAGTACTTGACTGAAATCTCCCCCTAAAATAATTTTAATGGGAATCATTGGGAGAATTATAGATATAAGCATCATAAAAAGTTTGGGGTCATCCAGATTAGGGCCATAAACACAGCCCAATAGTATTGGGACAGACCAAAGGGTACCTTTGACCAGAATAAACCTACCCTCGGTATCTTTGATCACTTGTGTAGGAGAGAATGGGATACTCCTGTTAATCATGAGCATGACCCCACAACTATTTGTGGTGCCCTGGGCACTGTAAATTGATCCCACTTGTTGCTTGCTTAACTGTAAGCTTCCCCTTCTAATAAATGGGTTCCTTGCAAAAAAGTTATCTGTGAACTGAACAGACTTAAATGTTTGAGAACCTGATATTGCTTATGTTGCTTTCTGATCCCCCTTAACATTCCAAGACATGAATGTTAACTCATTCACCATCCAGAAGAGATATCAAGCTGAAATAATTACACTCAGCACACGAGATGCAAATCTCCTTTACATGTATCCCCAGGGTTACTGCAGTAAAACCCACCCTCTTCCCTAGCCCTCCCAGAAGTAGATACCACACATCCCCTCTAACCCCCCCACCCTCCAACCGTGCCCCAGCCCACCGCACTCCCCCCAAACTGTCACAAGCAACATTCAGCACAGTATTGGTTCTAATCCCTCTACTCCCACCCCCGATAATGAATCCTGATATTTAGCACTGTTGCACACAGATCTCAGCCTTCAGAGACCAAGCCCTGTCAGTTATACCCCCAACAAAGGAGAATGGTCCTGGGCCTTTGTCTCAGTCCAGCCAAAGTATGGACATAAGAAAGATTGACATGGGGGGATATGATAAAAGCCGTCTCATCACCCACATGTTCATGATAACCCAAATTGAGATCAGAGGCGCAGGGTGAGCTGCCAGAAACCGGGACCAGATCAGCAACACCTGGAGGGAGAAGTGCCCCAGCTCATATTAAGAGTGAGGATTAAAATGGGAAAAGCTGAAATTGTTCGACTGGAGGAGAAGGCATAAAAGCTACGTCTACCCACTACAAGCTGCTATCCAGTAAACAGGGCCTCTCTGAAAGATTGAGAGTGCTACATCCCAGCTAAATAGTGCCCCTGCTAAATCCTCCTCGAGTAGAGTTTCCCAGCAAGTCCCCAGAGGTTGGAACCCCCTCTAGCGGTCGATTCCCTGGCCCAACCAAATGAAGAGCCGAGATGGAGAAAGCCCAGGACCATCCCAGTAACAGCCCAGAAGTAAACAATGAGAAACTAGCTCACAACCAAACTGGGCTCTTTCAACCTCAACAAAAATAGCCGCCAAAAACCTGGCTCACAAACCCCCCCCAAGAAGGCTCCAAACCCCAGTGTCCATTGCATCAGACCAGCGTGGGCCCATTATGAGACGGAAAGAAAAGAAAAGTTGGGGTGGTCTGCGGTGATTCCCCAAGTCCACTGCAACATATGCAGTCGCCCAAGTCTTCACATTCCAAAAATTTCTCTAAGGAAAGAAAAACAATAGTTCGAGTTCTTGACTCCATGCGATGCTCCATACTGCACCACCATCATTCAAGGGTCCTTAAAGAGATCTGGCAGCATGGACTTAAGGCTCCTCAGAGTTTCTTCAGGGTCTTCATAGCTTTTCCAGGATCCATTAGTTGAAATCTGTAGTCTAGCAGGATAACTCATCCTAAACTTCAGACCTGCAGCAATTAGCTTAGAAACAATAGGGTGGAACGCCTTGCGTTTCAAGCAGACTGAGATGGGTAGATCTTGTGAGATTCTCAGCTTTATATGTTCCCAGCAACCTCTTGCAAAGCATGCACTTTTTGTAGGAAATGCTGTTTCTCTAAAAAATTCAGGAACCAGCACACAATAGGGCGGGGGAGTTCCTCAGGGGGTGGCTTAGGCCGTAAAGCCCTGTGGGCACACTCTATAATGTAACCGGAGCTGAATGGAGATGGGCCAGCCACCCACTCAACCAACTTCTGAATAAATGCCACAACATTTTGGCCTTCCTCTCCCTCCGGTAAACCGAGAACCACTACATTATTTCTTTGGCTCCGATCCTCTAGGTCCTCGAGCTTGGCTTCAAAACGTGACAATTTCTGGTGCATCAAAACCAGTTCAGGGTCGAGACTACCAATTCTTTTCTCTATAGAAGCAATTCAGGCTGTGTTATTGGAAACAGACAATGAGAGTTCATCTAATTTTCTGTATAACGACTTCAAATCCATTGCCATATCCTTCATTTCCTCTCGAAAGGGTTTAAATTCCTCAAGAAATCTGTACAGCGTTAAAGGCTCCTGATCACCACTTTGGCTCGGGAGATCAGAGCCAGAACCACCCGAGGCCCTGGATTTCTTAGGGGCCTTCCTGGGAATTGCTGGAGGGGTATGCTTCTGTGGGGCTTTCTTCATATAAGCCTCCATCAGCTTGAGATATAACCAGATCAGAGTGCAACAGCTATTATACAGTGTAGAATCTCAGAAAACAAGAGAAAATAGTAAATTAAAACACCAAAACGAGAACAAATAAGAGATGGGAAGCAGGAGCTTCTCGAGGGAGCTGCTACTCAGCACTCTGCATCACATGATCTCCCCCTCACACACACTATTCTATATTACCAGGAATGTATAATCAGGCTTATGCACCACTGATTCAACCTTCAAGGAGCACTGATATTGTATGCAGAAAAAGCAATTACCAGTACAGCAGGAACATCACACTGTCATTAAGACACTTGCATGTGTTCAAAATTGTATTGTTCGCCCAAACTGATACAATATTAAGTATTGTTCTGTGGCATCATATTGGTTGGCCAGGGTGGGTATGGCAATACGTAGCATAAGGAATGCTGGCAATGCCAACATGTCAGACCACACTGCTGCCATCACTGTCATGTCTTCCACCACACACTGTGGATATGCAGTATAACAATGCATGGACTTAGGGGTGTATCTTACTGGATAAGGTCATCTCATGCTGTTTTGGGTGAGAGGACCACAAAGTGAAGCTAAGCAGTTCTGTCAGCTCAAAACAGCACAAGATAATCTTCTTATCCCATAAGAAACACCACTAAGTCAACATATTAATATATTGTAAAGTAGTGGAACTGCCTCTAGCACAAAAGGCCTTATGCTTAGTTGAGAATATTGCTTTTATTTCAGTCCATTTTGCTGGTCTCCCCCCACTGCTTCCTGTGCTAATGGTACATTCCATAAAGGGTTTTTATGTGCTGACGTTGCTTACATGGCATGTCATGGTGCCTGCTAACAGGCCATGTAATTGTGGTGATAAGGTTGGGTTTGGGAAAAACTCTGCTATTTTACGCCTTTGGAGTGTTTTGCTTTGTGCCTTTGGAGAAGGGGTAATTTTTTTGGCAGTATGTTTTTCATTATGCATTTTGAAATGGAGCATCAGCGCTTCACACAGTTGAGCTATCCATAAAGGTAACAAAATAAAATAAGTATTGTATTTAGTGAGACAAGTGCCTCAGAAACTGTGACAGCACTTTTAGAAGGCTATGACTGTACTTCAGTGGACAAGCAGCCAGCCAGCCCCCTTCCTGTGCTACATAAGCAGTTCCTCTGAGCCCTCTCTCTCAAGCACTTTTTCTTTGCAGCTGGAGGCTCTGTTGGTCTGTTCTTTGCAGCCTGCTGGGGCCTGCCCCCTCAGGCTTGCTGTGTTTTGGCTCTGCTTGTTTCTGTTGGACTTCTGTTGTCTGATCTCCTGCATTTGGTTTGTATTGTTTGCCTCCAGCTGTGTGCTTCTTTGTGTTGCTTTTTCCCTGTCCTTCTGTGTTTGTGTATCTTTTGTTTTGCTTTCTTTTGTGGGGGCTTCTGTTTTTAAATTCCATGTATTTTGCTAATCCAGAGCTCATGCTACTTAATACCATTTACCCACAATGCAACTTCAATCATTATCTGTGTGTTACAGCTCAAGTTGCTTCCCTGCTGCTGCTCTCCATGCTATGCACCTAAATTGTTTTCACCAGGTGCAAGCCACTCTGAACCCTAACTCATGCAGCTCAATCCTGCTTCCTAAACTCATACCACAGATCTGATTGCTGCTTTTTTCATTGCAGTGCCTAGCCAAATTGATGCTCTAAGAGCGTTGCTTCCCTCCAGTCTATGTTCATTCAAATTACTACCCCTGTACCTCACAGTTACTCAATAGTGATGCTGCTCTCTTATGTTTGTACACTGTTATTATACTCTGGAGGTCAGCTAAGCTACCACTGTTGCTGTAAACTAGTTTTAATATCTGCATGTGGGTCACGGCACTTCCCATCGCTTTCTTGTTTTTCCTATAGTGGGGGACTGGAGGTGTTATTGAAGAGCCGTGACCCAGTGTAGTATACTTAACTCATGTTCAAATCCTGCCTTCACTACTAAAATCCTTCTAGTATTTTGTCACCTTTCACTGGCTTCATTGATGGCTTGCCCCGCTTTTCATATTTGTTGCTTCTTTGACCTCTGTGCAGGTCCGACCATTTGCTTACTCTGCTTACTGACCTATGTGCAGGTCCACTCATTGCTTATGAAATTCATTTGCTCAACGTTCGCTACTACCATGTCTGACATACATGAGGGTCCCAGCACTCAATGCTTTATTCAGCTCCTCCTCAATTGTTTTCTGGGGCATGCCATCCATAACCATTCCATGGCGCAGGGCCTCCCTGCAGCCGATGGTTTTGCTCTGCACATATGAAGTCCACATCTTAAGTGTGCCAGACTTGGGGCGGGGTCCTTCTCACCTGGCCCATAGCTGGGAATGTCCCCACTCCAGGCCTGACTTTAGCCATTCAGGGCTCAACAGCAGCTCCTGGTGTAGACTTTAAGACTAGCCATGAAGGTTGGTTACAGTGATCTCTTTTGGCTCTAGTATTCTACTAACAAGGCACCTTCACCACATTCTCCCTACGACTGCCTCTGGTTCACCTGGTTTATAGGATGGGTAGTCCAGGTGAGTGCCTCAGCAATCATCAATCTCCTCCTCTCGCCTTGGTTACCCCCAATGTTGCAGTTCATATTTGCAACCTTCCACGGTGTTCCTGTTAGAGGGATTGAGAGAGAGCTTTCCTCCAAATTGGAATATTTTTCACCCACCTTTAATAGGGTTTCTCAATTGCAGCAGCAGAGCCATCACTAAACAAAATATCCCAAGCATGAAGGGAAGGTGATCTAGGCCTTGGATCCCCTCAGATTTCCTCCTCAAAGGTTTTTTTTTCTCTCCTCCATGCCTCAGGTCATAAATGTTAGCCATTGTTAGTGTTCCCTAGTTCCTTTAGGTAGGTTCTGTTGTTGGATGGAGGTGGATGGTATCCCTACTTGCCGTTCCCTCTTTCCTTAGGAGGCCCCCTCAATATCCAGCACAACCCATCGTACTCATGCCATTGCTAACCTGCACATCTCATTATGTTATCAAGCTGTCTGGTGTCTAATCTACTACTATCCCTCACAGCTACTGATTGCTAACATGCTTTTGTACTACTACTTTTCTTTTTGGGGATGCTTCCTAAGGTACTTTTAGCCAAGGAAATAGTCCCATGGCACCTCTAGGGGTTGAACCCTCTTCGAGGATTTCTTGCCTTTGGTACCCCTACAGGGTGGTAATTCCTCTACAATAGAGAGGGCAAACAGCCAAACCAAGTAACACAGTTGCACAAGTATAACATCATACTGGCTGCATAGGCTATTGAATTGGAAGGTTATGCCTGTAGTTCAATGGACAAGCAGCCAGCCACTCCCCCTTCCTGTGCTACATAAGTAGTTCCTCTGAGCCTCTCTCTCAAGTACTTTTTCTTTGCCCCACCATCCTCCCCTCCTCCTCCAGCGGCATTGCCTGTCTCCTTGGGATGCTTCCTAAGGCACCTTGCACCAAAGTGGATTTACGCTATGGTTGCTCCAAATCTGTGTCTGTGACATGGCACAAGTGGGTTACGGCAGCTGCTGTGCCCTATTCTGAAAGGGCAGCTGCCACATCCCCTAAATTGGGATTCTAAAACAACCCCATGGAGGATATCCGTGAAGGTACGTTTTCACCAGCTATGAGCTGGTGTAAGTGTACTTTGCTGTCCACTGCGGGTTGCACCAAAGTGCTGCCAATGGATCCCCCATAGGCAGGCAGTGCCCCAGCTCTGATCCCCAATAACAAATAATGGTAAAGCCCTGCAGGGCTTTGGTTCTCCCAAGTCCCAATCCCCAGTAATACAAAATGTTACAGCCCCACAGGGCTTTCAGCCCCCCAAGTCCTGATCCCCAAGAATGAATGATTTCCAAGCCCTGCAGGGCTATCAGACCCCCCAATCTTGATCCCTGATAGAATTATTGAATTATCTAAATCAACCCTGGTGGGCTAGCAGCCCCTCCAGCTCCAATCCTGATCCCGATTCCTGATCCCCGCATCAAGAACGATTATTATGTCAGTCATACAAAAATGTTAACACATTTCATATTTCGTTTTAGCTCTGGTAGTCTAGTGGCCCCCCTCCCGGCAGTGCCAGACCACCCCCGCTCCCCCCTGAGTTGTACCCAGCCGGAGACTGATACAGCCCACCTCTCACCACTGTGGCCAGTCACTGACTGAGTTCTGTACAAACGTGTACTACTGTAAATAGTACTCTTTCTGTGAATGACATGCTGCAGGTTTTGCTGCCGGTCGCTTTATGATATGGCAGATACTAGGCAGATAACACTTTCTTGAAAAGAGCATACTGTTTTTCTAAGTCGGGCAACAATGAACTGCTCTGTCTGACCAGTTCCCTATGACAAGCCTCATTCTGCAAAGATACAGGATTGCTCTGTACCTGGGCATGCTGCTATGCAGGTTTTTAAGTTCTTATACTGTAGGTATGCTAACTTTGCCTGGGGGTCCAGGAAACTGAAGTGTCACTGTGGCTCCCATTTTACTAAGCTCAGAGAGTGATTTTCATGTGTTTTTTACAGGTGATGGTACTTTTGTCTTCGGTGAAGAAAAACTGGAGAGTGAGAAGGGAGGTCGGTGGATGAAAAGCTATCGAAGCTTAGTTGTTCTGAACTGCAAACTGCCTGGACTGTCTGGATTGCTGGATTAACCTTTATTACTGCCTGGAGATGTGGCATTTGGACCCTGCTCAGGGCTTTTTATTTGCCTGAAATTTGTTTGAAAAACTGTCTGAGAACAAAAAAAGAAAAAGTGCCACACTAAAAAACACTATAGCCATCCTAGGTTTGTAACTAACAGTAATTATCAGTGCTTTCTGTTAATATGAGCACACTACTAGCAATTGACAGAGAGCAGACTTGGGACTCCATTATATTTTGTTTTACTTTTATTAGAGCTTGGATCCCAGAAGTACTGAAGTATTGAAGGATAATTAATAAATTGAGGACCAGATCATGTGTGTTTTTATATACTGGGCAATAGGAAATTAGTTAATTTCAATCAATCAAAGTTTTTATTTAACCAGGCGATCACCGTTGAGCAAGCACATTTTCGAGGTGGACCCGGGCTTGTTAACAAGGAACAACGGACAATATACATGGGATACAACACAGAAGAAAATAGTGATAATACAAATAAAGTGAGATACAATAATACAGTATATACAAAGTATCAGCAGATAGCATTAACAGTAGTACAGTATATGTTTGGAACAGAAGATACAGCTAGTTCTGGGTAGGACACAATTTTTCATAAAAGTAAAGAAATATACATATCAGGTGCACCAAATAGAAATAAACCTAACATAAAAAGATATATAGTGATATGGTATGGAGAATTTAGAGCTGGAACCAGGGTCAAAGGAATGTGGGAAGGGACAGATATGGGGGTAGAAAAAGGGAAGAGGGTAGAGTCGATTATAGATGTGATCAGTCTTTTAACAGTAGTAATTAGAGTGTGCTTGGACTTACAGGAGTCACTATTTAGGGTAGACAGGCACAGGACTCCTTATTATGATGTAGATATAGAGATTTAAAAGCTGCAAGGCTGATGGGGTGAGATAATTTCAAAGTTTTTTACAGCTTGTTCAGCAGTTGAGGGAGCACAAAGCTGATGGCTGCTCTGCCAATTCGAGATTTTGCTTTGTAAACATAAAGGTAGATATATGAGGTGCTTCTCAGGGCATACTTCCCCCAGAGTGCACAAAGGTAAACAGATAGAGATATACTGGGGCAGTTTATTTGAGATAGCTTTGTATGTTCAAACTGCATCATTTTTTTGCCTTCTGTAAGCAAGGGATGACCATCCCACTACCGTGTACAGTGCACAGTGGTGAGCTGAGTATGGAAGACCCATGATAAATCTTATGGCTCTGTGATAAAGCATATCGAGTTTGGCTAGGGTATCTGCAGCTCCCTGACTATATAGAAAGTCTACGTAATCCAATAGGGAAAGAAAGGTAGTTTGAACCAGTTTCAGTTTAGCGTCTCTTGTGAGGAGATTATTAATCCTAAAGAACAGAGCAAGTCTTTGTCTACGTTTCTTTGCCAGTTCTTCTAAGTGACCTGCGAAAGTAAGGCTATGGTATAACCAGACCCCCAGGTACTTGAACTTTGGTACATAGTCCAACTGCTCACCTAGAATGGTAGTGATCTGCAGGAGTGTCCCAGCAATTACAGGAGTTATTGCATTTTGAAGGGGCGAGAGGAACATTGCTTTGTTTTTTTTTTTTGCATTTAAGAGCAGTTTCTGCTTTTATAAGCTGATGTTGCAGCACATTAAATTCATTTTGAAGGGCTTTACAGGCCGCTTCAGGTATGGGGCTACTAGCATAGAGTACCATATCATCTGTGAATAGGTGTATTTGTGCTTCTTTGATGGGGGCATCTACATTGTTAATATAAATGGTGAAGAGCAAGGGACCATGAATGGAACCTTGCAGTACACCCCTCAATAAGAGTTTTGGTGGACAATCTTCCCCTTCTGCCTTTACTTGTTGAAGTCATCCTGATAGGTAGTTGGAGAACCATTTAAGGTATACAGAATCCAAACCAATGTTCTGGAGGGACGACATAAGCAGTCTGTGATCAATGGTATTGAACGCCTTGCTTAGGTCCAAGAAACCTGTGCAGACAAAGTTTTTTTTCTCTAATTCAGCTGCCAGTCATTTGTCACCTTGGCTAGAGCAGAGATTGTACTGTGCTGTGCTCTAAAACCGGATTATAACGGCTTGAGCAATTTTTCTGATTCCAGGTACTTCCGAAGCTGGGAGTCCACTATTTTCTCCAGCATCTTTGACAGGATTGGAAGTAGGAAGATTGGACTGTGGTTATTGAGGTCACTAGGCTCTCCTGACTTAAACAAAGGGACCACAAGTGCATTTTTCAGAATGGGTGGTAGGTCACCCTGGGACAAAGATAAGTTGAAGAGATGAGTAATTGGGACTGTGAGGACACAGTAGCTGACCTTTAAGGAGTACGGGTCAATGAGGTCGGCCCAAGTTGGGTCACTATTGACAGTTAACCTCCCATTTTTGAAATTCTTGCTGGTATGAGGTCAACTATTTGGAAGTGCAGTGTTTATATCAACTCTCCATAGTGGAAAAGGATATACACGGTTGACACTGTAGCCTCTTGTTTTGAGTCACTAGAGCCAGGCAGTTGTTTGTGTTGAACATAGTGGATCTTTAAGCACTGTTTGCTTTGCTGAGAAAGAAAGTATACTTGTATACCAGTGACCAAAGAAATACTGTCTAAATGGGCCCTTGCTGAATGATTAAAACTTCCAGGCGCTGAATGTAGCTAAAGCAGAAAAATGTTATGCAAGTATATTAGATGGCTTTTTGCTGACACAGAAAGTTATGTTAAGTATGCTAGCTCAAATTTGGCCAACTATTGTTTGTTGACAAGTGGTGGCCTTGTGGAGAGGCTTCTTGGACCTGGTTACAATTTGCGATATAGCATTACTTAAGTGCAAAATGGAGCAGAGATTCCTACAATTAATGATGAGCTATGGCCAGGTGTTAGAATGCTTAATAAAGCTTTTAGAGGGCCTTGAAGTTGTCCTTAAAACTCTGGGGATTGAGGTGAATAATTGAAGAAGTTGCTTGGAATCTATTTTTAATTCACAAGGTGCTTTAGAAAGTACTTTGTTGAAATGATTTTGTGCACCAAATGGGAGGGGGGGAGGGGTTGCCAGGGAAGGTCTGGTGGATGCTCACCATGGATTGGTTGTATCAGGTCTCTGGTGAGAGGATACTTATATCCCAATGGAAGGGGTGTGTGTGAGTTAGATCTTGAGCCCACTACCAAAGCCAGGGTTTGGGCATGAAAAAAAAAGACCCAGTGTCGGAATATGGACCTAGTCACAGAACCCTATACTTGAGTCCAAAGTACAAGCTGGCTGACAATGCCTAACTGGAGGGGTCATGTAGGGGATACAGAGTCGCATGCGCTGCATCATGTCCTTTTTGGCCCCGCTGAATTGGCAGGGTCAGGCTGGCAGTCCACATTGCCTCATTTGTGGTAAAATGATAATGGCCTGTTGATCCAGAGTGGGACTAAGTAGTTTGCAATGCTGATCTTGTTCTCTGGTTAAGGGGCAGAATATTTCTGACTTGGTTTCGCTGTAACATGTGGGCATGTTTATGGTGTCTCTAAAAGAGGTTTGTTATGTTCAAAGTGGGTGGTGCTCCCTGGAAGAGTTTGGGCAGGCTTCTTTATAGATTGGCATGGTTTGGCTATTCTCTCTATGACTTTAATATAACACATTTTGCCAAGAACTATCTCTCCTGGTTTAGGAAACTTTGAATGAGTACATCACCATAATAAATTTATTTGAAATATTAAATGCTCATGCCAATGATTGTAAGGCATTGTGAAAAGGTTTTATTTAACAGAATAGTATTAATTTGATCAATGCACAATTTACGTCCACGTCTAACCCACGTGCGTATGTTTCCTTGATAAAGACCGCAATTGAACATGTTTGCCTGAGGGGTGCCATCCAGTGCCTCCACCCATAATGATAGTTGGTTATTAAGGGTTCTGATTGATACTATTGATTTCTGATGTGATCCAACATGCAGGCAAAAGTGAACACATAGATTGTGTAGTGTGTATCTGTCTGAACATTATTCCAGAAAAACAGATAACATGCACTGTAAGAACAGGAGAAATGAAATGAAAAATCTCACAATTTCATACTAAAGCAAGTGTTAAATGATGAGGTAGATAAGATCACACAGACATTCACACATCCATAGAATTACATGTTCATCACTGATCAATAACAGTTGTCACACAGTTTACATACTGCTGCACCATGGTCTAGTAACTGTACAGTGATTCAAATACCATTCCTCACACATGTACAGGCCTCACAGGTGGTTTATGTAAAATAATGTGATGGCGTATCATCAACAGCTGAGGCAGTATAGCGCAGTGGTCTAAGGCTCTGAGCTGCAAATCCGGTGACATCCAGCAGACCAGACCTGGATTTGAATCCCACAGCTTCTACTTGCATACTGTGTGACCCTGAGCAAGTCACTTAACCTCCTTGTGCTCCCAGGTCGCTCCTGTAAAAAAGCTTTCAGCTTAGTGTGCTATACCTGGTTAAACAACTAAATAAAAAAAAATAAATAATTACTGTGATGAGGTGGGTGCCGAGGACATATTTTTAGAACACGGGTTATGTTTGCAAGGTGAGATTGCTGTGACTGTGTGACATACACTGTGCAAACTTCAATTTCCATGAAACAAAGTAATTAGAAATCCAAATTTGATGACTTTTGGGTGAACATTGTAATAACATGATTATATGATAACAGACTCTCCTGTCCTTTTACCATATCAAATTTTTTTTAAGAGACAGACAGTTTGGTCTTTTTAGCCACCAACATTTCACATCAACAGACTGCTTTAAAACTCCATCTGACCACCATTTCCATTTACCTTTTGCATCACCTTTACCTATCCCATCTCCGATCTCTTCCCTCTCCACCCCAATTCTTTTTTTTTTTTCTTTTTTTTGCCTGTTGATGTCTTCCACCTCTACCAACTGGTGCCCATCCTACCATGTTCCCAGCCATGTCACTCCAATGTACTCTGGAACTTACCCATCCAGCTCTTCACCCATGGCCACATCCACAGGGTTTCACCAAACAGGTGGTGACCCTGACATGTTTGATGGGAGCTCCAGGCAAGACCCCTCCCTGGGAACAACCCAGGTGAGCTTTGAACATGGAGGGGGAGTTAGAATACCTGCAAAGAGGGGACCAGGGCAGAGGGAGCAAAGGGGATTCAATAGGGGTTAACTAGAGCAGAGCACCATTTTAAGGTGACTAAGGAGGCACCTGGTGGAGTTACCATGTTTCGTGATACAGAGGCCGCTGGCTCAGGTAGAGAGAGAGAGAAAGGTGGGAAGGGACAGACCATGACCCAGATCACAGAGGGAAACAGGCATGGCACTTGCCTGAGAGGACAAACAGAACCATACATGTGGTGGGTGGTAGTGGTAGTGGGTTCTGGGGTATAGACAGTTGTCGGGTACAATCCTTGGTCACTGTAACAGTTCCCTGGTACATAGGCCCCCCACATGGCAGAGTGCAGATGCCAGAGTTCACTGTATGAGTCTGTGGGTCTTCTGGGGCAAGTGCCAGCTTGTTTTCCTCAGGGTAAGGGGCCTGCTCCATCCCTGCCCAACCCACATAAATCTGAGCTGAATCGCTCTATATCACGGAGCATGGCACCTCTGTCAGGTGCCTCTTCAATCACCTTACAGTGCTGCTGTGCCATGGTCACACCCTATGGCATCTGCACTGCTCCCTCTGTATGTAGTCCCCTCTTTTCAGTATCCTCCACAATCACCACCCTGTCCAGATGTTTCAGCCTGTCTCCCACCAGCTGGCTTCCATCCTACCATGTCCCCAGCCATGTCAACATGATGTCCTCTGGAACTTACCTTTATAGCATTCACCCAGGCCACAACCATAGGGTTGCACCAAACAGGCGGTGAACCTGCCAGGTTTGATGGAGAGTAACATCAAGCCACCCCCAGAGAGCAACCCAGCTGAGCTGTGAAGGTGGTGGGGGGTTACAATGCTGAAAAAAGGGGACAAGGGCAGAGGGAGCAATTGGGATGCCATAGAGGATGACAAGGGCATGGCACCACTGAGGAGCACCCATTGGAGGTGCCATGCTTTGTGACACAGAGCCAGTCAGCTCAGGTAGAGAGAGGTGAGCAGGGATGGATCATGATGTGGACCCCAGAGGGAAACAGGCCTGGCACTTGCCCTTCAGGATAAGCAGAACCATACATGTGATGGGTGGTAGTGACAGTGGGTTGCGGGGTTCAGGCTGTGGACAGATATGATCCCTGGTCAATGCGACAGTCCCCTGATACAGCACATAGCCCAATATGTGATGGAATGCAGATGCCAGAGCATACTGTATGGATCTGTGGGTCTTCTGGGGCAAGTGCAAGCCTGTTTCCCTCAGAGGTCTGGGTCCTGCTCCATCCCTGACCCCCCCTCCTCAATCTGAGCTGATCAGATCTGCATCACGGAGGATGCCACCTCCTCTTGATGCCTCCTCAATCACCTTACAGTGCTGCTGTGCCACTGTCACACCCTATGGCATCTGCACTGCTCCCTTTCTTCTCAGTCCCCTCTATGCATGACCCCTCCAGTTGCTGCCCTGTCTGGTTGTTGCAGCTACCCTCCCCCCATGGTGCAACCACCCCTGCGACCAGGCACTGGGCCGCTTCTGCCACAGTGCTGGTGTAGGGCAGCTTTGGCATATGGCATACCAATTTCAGTAAATCCTGCTTTTGATAATTGGGATTTTCACAAACTTTCATGGAAGGTGCCAATTGCGTCACAGCCATTTGGCACAGGCACCTTGCACCACAGTTTTCTGTCTGGAAATTGAGCCCAATGTCTCATTTTGGAAAACTACATTAACCACAGATATGTCATTACCTCTGCATTCATGCTTCTCCACTGCACCAGATATTCTAGGACATTTAGGGATAGTTCCCATACTGCCAGGTAACGCAGGATTCTTAAACAGGGTAGGAACTACATCAGCTTTTGGTCATGGCAAACATGACTACACTGCATACGAAACTGTTTCATCAAAATGAATTAAGTTTCAAATGAGTCTGGTGTAAAATGTTCACTACAGAGGTGGCTATCAGATGCACCTCTCCAGTTTAACCTGACACGGCACACTGCATTATCCCAGTGTTTTCTCATAGCTTGGTCAGTTGGGAATTTATGTAGGCTGACTTTATCCATATAGGTGTTACTACACCCAGAGGCAATGCAGTGATTGACCATATTTAAATATAAATAATAACCTGAGGTCCAGGACATAATGAAATTAGGCAATATACCTTTAACAATTTCAGGTGTCTGTCAGATAAAAACTTCATGCACTGCTGAGCACTGCTTGCTGAATTAATAGTGAAACAGAACAGAACACTTCTTGAAATAAATAAGAAGAGGCAGTCAGAAAAATAATAATTTGCAAAGCCCCCCCCCACTAATTAAAGTGTGTCTTGAAGCTTGCTGAGGATTTGACTGACTTAGACTGTAATAAAACCCATACCAGGCACCTGATGGGGTTAACAGTACCAATCTTAAAACCCCTAGAAATACAGACAAACAGTGCTTAAGTATTGTCAAAAGATTTATTTCCACAGTACTGTGAAATTTATCTTTGCTACCTAAAAGATGAGCTGTCAAGCTCGTACCCTGTGACTGCTGATAGCAGGCATTCCTCACTTCGAGTCATCATGCTGCAGAAGCAGAAGGAACACGTGGCAGTCACAAGAGCAAGTACAGGAATGCAGGATGGCTACAGATGAAAAAACCAAAAAAAAAAAAACATGGAAACCAGGTATTTATTTACATTTTTAACAGTGCATCTAAAATCAACAGCCCACTGTGTTTCTTTACCGATCATGCAGTACTGATTATGTCAGCAGTTCTTTAACATAATGCTATGTAAAAGTATGAGTGCAAGGTCCCAGTGAAAACAAAATACTGCATGTCACCTGTATTGGCTATCCTAAGTAAATGCAGGGCAGCGTATCAAAACCAAGCACCAATAAAAGCACACAGAGCTGTTTGCTAGTGCTAATTTGTGCTACTCGCAAGGAGGAGGCATATTGGAAATCTTGAGCAAATGTGTCAACCAGTGCCAATAGGCTTCCAAAAGACTGCACCTCATTCCTGTCTAGCCCTCACAGAAGCACTAACGCATTCCAGAGTGCAAGCTGGAGTCATGTTGTGGTGCTTTAACCCACCTCATAGAAGGCAATTGGCATCGTACAACAACCAGAGTGCCCAAGCCCCAAGCTGCAATATTCATTAAGACATGTAAATGAACCAAATGAATACGTAGAGCGCTCAGAGGGTCTTACCATGTCATTATATGGTCCTTTACCCTTTAAAGGGACCATACTGATCCCATCAGCTGTGACTGATGGGCATCCATCTGCAAGGGCTAAAGCCCTCAACCCCCCTCGTTGTCTCCTGACTGCACAAATCAAGGAACCCCCACTAACATGCAATCTTCCGCTAACAATACTCCCTGGTGTCAAGTGAATTTCCTGACATTATCAGTTTCCCCTGTTTGATTTTGCTGTACCATCTGTGTCAACCATCTACAACCAGATACCCCTAGTAATGCAATCCATGTAATCTAGTGAGGCCTCGGTAGTAGTGGATACATCCTTTAGTAAGAAGACCCCCTTGTCTATAGATACGTCCCCAGTGTCCATGTGTGCCACCCCACCTCCCACTCCGGGTCCTTTTGCCCTGCCCTCAATGCAGCGCCAACCCCCTGGTCCTGTAAAAGCCACCAGCAGCAAACCTTCACACACCACCATGGCTGGTAGCTCTGTACACCTGCATATACTGTAGCAATATTATCTGAAATATATCACTGCCCTACTTCTGGAATGTCTACGTAATATCACAGACTTGTTAATGTCGTAGATGCTCCTCAAGCACTTTTAGTGATATACCTGTACTCTGGTACTTCAGGGAAGTAACAATGAAGAACAAAGTGTTGAAGCTTTTCAGTTGAATAGTATGGCAATCTAAATCATTGTAAGCTACTGCATGAGGAACAGCAATAGAACCAAAAGGAACGAGTACTTAATTTTAGATAAATTCTGCAGTACGACAAAGACATAACCACTTCTTCCTGTGAACACTTGCTAGATATTAGATACGCTCCATGTCACTTGGATCCACAAGAAAGACAACAATTTAGTAGAACATAAACACAGTTTTTGTCAGGTCCTTTCTTGTACCTTCTTAACCATAACATTGTTATCCCCTACACTGTTTCTGACCCCATAGGTGTCAGTTTCTGTCCTCTCCACTTGTACTTACTTGTCCAATGCAACTTCTAATGCACTTGCCCTGTGTCTGTCCTGACAAGGCCCCTCAGCTGCCTTACCCTACCCCACTACACCTATGCCTTCCCCGACCCTCAACCCTCTCCCCTGCCTGGCCTCTTCCTCCAATTTGTTTCTTGTATTACACATCGCTCAGTCTGATTATGTCAAGCAAAGTTACTGTCTGAAACCTTGTACCTATAACTGCCTTATGTTTGAGTGTCTGTTACCCTGTAACCAGCCTGACGTGGAACCTTTGTAAAAGAGCCTTGGCTCAAAGGTATTTTTCAATCCTAGACATAAATAAATAAAATAAATACATAAATATAAATAGTTTTGTTCAGCTAGTAATCTAAATGCTTAAAAGGAGTTTGTGTCTGACTGAAACTATATTCCCCAAAGTCATTTTGAGTAACCTGGCCCAGAGGCCACACAAATACAGTTCTGCCATGTTTAGTTCCTTCCTAGTTGGGTCTTACCATTTATACTGTAAATCTTTTTCCCCTGTTGTTCTCCACGTTGTACTTGGTCTGAGTCATTTCCTGATACCCTGTGGTTGCCATTGCAGGGACTGGCGTTGGAGTATGCTGTGCTTCATGAGCTGAATCCTGCCGAAACCACTTTAGCCTACCCTGCCACAAACTGCACTTCTACTGACCTCTGCATTAGTACTCCTGCTGCCAGTTTAAGATTTGTAGGCCACATTGAGTTTTGCTTAAAGCATAAAGTAGTTTCCCAATAATCTCATAATCTCCCTCAGTTTTTTTTGTGCATATTCTAAACATCATCATAGATACATAGACAGTGTCGGCAGATAAGGGCCTATGGCCCACCTAGTCTGCCCATTTGAGTTTGTAACTTCAGTTTATGTTTTCCTAGAACTCTGTTACCCCTTACCCCTGAACTCCAGAATTCCTTTAAGTCTATCCCATGCATTCTTAAATCCTGTGATTGTTTCAGCCCCCACCACTTCCTCAGGCAGGGTGTTCCACTTGTCCACCACCCGTTCTGTGAAGAACTTCTTCCTCACATTTCCTCTGAATCGTCCTCCCTCCAACTTCATCCCATGCCCTCTAGTCCTGGAACATCTTTTTCACTTAAAAATAGTGTATTCTTGCACCCTGTTCCTCCTTGTAAGATATTTGTATGTCTCTATCATGTCCCCTCTCTCCCTCATGTCTACATACATACCTATGGCAGGTAGATTTTGTTGTCAGTACATGCAATCCTAATTTACTGTAGCAATTAATCCATAGACAACTTTCTTTTGGCATGACTTCTAATCAAAAGCTGCTTTCCTGGGTCAGTCCAGTGATGTGGTACCAGCCTGTCATACTGCCAACTGGGAGACTAAGTTGGTGTGCGAACCCTGGATTCTTGCACTGAAGCCAGCTGGGAGATGAGACCATTGTGGGTTAGATGCATTCTGTTGTTGGGGGAAAAGGGTGTGGGCCTCCTGGCAATTCACACCACCTACCAGTTAATCAAGGCATGGCAAGGGTCTTAGCTGTGAAAACTGACACTTGCCTGCTGCCCTGGGTGGAGGAAGGTGGAGTAAGGTTGCCGTCATGTAGACAATAGACAACAGGTGAAGGGCCCTCCTCCCTTGATGCCTGTGAGGATTTGTCAGAGAACTCTTCCCCAGATGGCTGGCAGAAGGTGCCAGTGAGGTGAGGACAGGGAATAGGGAGGTAAGGGGAGGAGCAGAGAGATGGAGCAACCAAAGGGAGGGGCAGTGGCAGGGGGAGGAGCTAGAAAAGTACTTAAGGGCCAATGCACATGAGCCCAGACTCTTAGTTCCTTCTACCAGCCTTGATGCTAGCTTGGATGCAACTTTCACTGACAACATTGACTCACATATTAGACAGGACCAGGGTATGGCAGTCTGCTGCAGGCATGGCATAATAAGGGAGCTAGATGTCTATGAATACAATTGCATTGCAAGCCACAACAAAAATAAATTAAAAATCACAGCATGCTGTCTGGTGCGGACAGGGCAGTAAGGAATATTGCTACAGTAGTGAGAATCACACGGAAATGTTCAAGTAGAGAGTGCCCTGTGCTCAGGGCTGGTTGCCTGCATCTTGAGAAAGAGCAGGAAAGAGGCATCAGCATGAATCCTAAGGATACAATGCGTAGTTTGAAAATATCAGGTGGTAGTAGGGATTACCAGGGGATGCATCAAGGTCAAGGTCCCAGGCTGCCATGATGTCATCTCGGCCAGCGTCATGCAGGGTCGCTGAGTGGCAAGGTGCAGATGTAGATGCAAGCACTTGCAATGGTTTCATCAGCACAGAAACTGGTGATGAATCTCATTGTGAGGGTTGGGCAGTACCAGTCATGCCTTCCACTTAAATCTTCAGGGTTTGGCCACACCCAGGCTTGCAGGTTGCTGTTGCTTAATGGCCAGCAGTGCAGGTGGTGGCATAGCAGAGGAGCACAAATACATGGGAGCAGCCATGAGTGTGGTTTGGGTTTGGAATATCTGCCATATGATAGTTTGCTTTCAGGGGGTGCAATTACGATTTTTCATGCCTATCCTTGATTGAAGTGATGGTGGCCAGAGACAGGCAGGGGTGTTCCATGGGGCCACTGGTGGGCTCATTGGTGGTGGGTATTGCACCAGTACTTCATAGGGCCCAGTCATGTGAGCTTTCGTGGAATGGTCGCATGCTCAACTGGAGGATGACAGCTGTTGGTAAGAAGGTAAAGTGGGACTTTAGAGGGTTTGCTCTGATGGAGGCAACACCCCTTCATTCATGGCACATAATGTACAGTACCTTAATGCTCTGCCAGATTGCAGCAAGCAGGAGGACTGTGACACAGGCATTGGCATGGGTACCAATAGGACAACCATTGCCATGGTAACATTGGCAGTTAGTAGCATGAGGAAGAATGGCCAAGTTTCTGGCAAGGGGGCCACCCGCAATTTTTAGCAAGCAACATGAGCAGTGCAGTTGACTGGGCAGAGTACAGCTGGAAAGCAAGTCATACAAAATGGTTTCACAGTGGGAGATATGGGGATAGTACAATTAAGTTTGTTATGGGCTCAGAGCTGTAGAACCATAGAGGTCCATTGTCAGTAAATTGGCACTGGTGGCACAGTGGCACCTTATTAAGTGGGTAGCATGTGCAGAATGGGCGCATGCACACCAGGGTGTTGGCAGCCATTCTGAGCATGGCAGTACCATGAGGGGGAGCTGGGGCAATAAGCAAGTGTTACAGAAAAATGGTAACCAACTTGAGAATGGCAGTCCATGCCATGAAAACAAATATGAGCATGCAAAATCCCCAGCATTACTTAGGTGTATACAATAGCTCAAACCACCATTACATTATCAGGTACAGGTGCCAAACAGGCCAGATGTTTTGATCATATGTCGATGAAGGTTACCTGAGGGAAGCCTGGGGAGGGATTGTGGGATAGGTAATCTGGGGACTGAGGGGCTGCATACAAGGGAACTGGTGGGCAAGGTGCCCAGGAGTTATTTGATTAAAAAAAAAAACAAGCAAAAAAGAAACAGCAACAAGGTCAAACACCAAATAAGAAAAAGAACCAGTCCTGCAGGATGATGAAGGCAGCAGGAGGTGAAGAGGGAGCATTAGTAGGAAGCTAGGCTGCCACAGCAAGGCCCTCCCCATGAGCCTGGGGAAGTTAAAAAAAAAAGATGGACGACAAATAGGGGATGAGTGCAGGGTATGCGAAATGAGCTGGGGGGAGAAAAAAGTACAAAATAAGTCTAACAATGGGGGAGAGGATGGGCAAGGGAAGGATTCTGGGGTGATAAGGGAGCATTGGTGAGATGTCTGGCCACCACACCAAGGCCCTTCTCCATGAGCCTGAGGCACTTTAAAAAGAAAAGAGGAGACAATGAATAGGGGATAGGGCATCTCAAGCAAGGTATAGGGAGTGGAGGATGGATAGAAATTGACTTTAATTGTTGTGGTGAGCACAGAATGGCCCATAACAGCACAGTCACCATGGGCAGGATCAGATTGTGCTTCTTTCTATTTTTCAGTCCAAGAGCAAAGAAGAAGAATAAGTACGGGGAAGGTACCTCTGAAACAGGAGTCAACTGTGTCTGAAAAGCAGCTACAGGTGCAAGTACAGGGAAAGGAGCAAGGTCTGGTAGGAGGCATGTTTTCTGGACTTGAGGGGGGAGTTTGGGAACCCAGCAGGTGAAGGTCATCCAGGCTCCAGACTCAGCTGACCACCATGGTGAAGCCAGCACTGACTGGAGAACCTATGCCTGTTCCAGAATGCAGGCAGCAAGCCCTGGGACCAGCATAGGGCACAGACACTGCAGCTGCCAGAAGGGAAGAAACCAGTGGACTATAGTACAATGCAAGAAGTGCAGAAAGTGAGAGTTCTGGCAGCAGCAGTGCATTTGGAAGGCTCAATTTTGGGTGGTGAACTAAGGAGCAGATGAGAAAACTGCTTGAGAGTACCTATGAAGATGTTAACTTTGGGAGGAAGCCAGCACCAAAGAGGCCTAGGCCAGCCAAAAGGGGATCCCTTTCCATGGGTGCTTCAGCCCCTCAGGCCCAGAAATCAGGGAGATGGGAGTAGATGGGGGCAGTGCTCACACCGTGTCGCAGCCAGGTTTGGGGCAGGCCCATGATGCAGCTGTGGGCCTCCTCAATGATTTACAGAAACATGAGACCCCAGGAAGGGGAATGTCCGAATGGCATACCACTGGTGGTAATGCATTCACAGGGGTTGATGCCAACAGCTTCCCTGCTGTTACAAGCTTTGGTGCCCGACACCTAACCATGGGAACTAGAAAAGCTGGAGGTCCTAGTGGAGCAGATACAGCCATCTGCCTTGGAGCAAAGACTCATATGGCTCCTGGCACACTGGGTGTCCAGTGACCAAGTGTGTGTGTTGGGGTTGGGGGCTGTCCACATCTGGTGGGGGTGGGGACATCCCAAAACAGTGGCAGAATGCCAACAGCAAGGGGGATTTCCCCAGTGGGAATCCCTTTTCTGCTGATGGTGCCTTCTTCTTTGGGAGCTCTGGTTCTGGTGCTCATACTGGCACCTGCTGCTCCAGGGTATTACTGCTCCTTCCCACCTCAATAGCAGGCTTAATCAGTCTGGGTGACCCAATTAAATCACACCTCATTGAAAAAGTGCAGATGCAGATTTTGGGGGGAGAATATGTGGACATGTCCTCCTCTTCAATCGGCCCAAAAAAGCCAGAGGAAGAGAAAGCCAAGAAAGTGAAGGATGGGGTCAAATTTATGAGACAGGTTCAAGTATGATGTATGTGGGAGAACTGGTCAGCGGCATTCACCATATTAGCAGGAACCATCCAGCATGCAGCACCAGAGAAGTCCCAGGAGTTGTGGAATTACTATAGAAGGGTTATGGTGACACATGCCAATGTGCCAGGTAATGGCTGGTTAGAGTATTGATGAGGTGTTTTACTGGTGGAAACAGGCTGACCCGGAACACTGCTGGGGTGTGTGATATGACATTGCTGTGGAAATAGAACATGAGGGGGTTCAGCACATGGACAGAGGCTTCCCAGTCAGGAAGTCACAGTCCCCCTAGGAGGGGGCATCAAGGAGCATGGCCTATTGAGGGTCGAGGTCAAGGTGTTGTTACAACTCTAATCAAGTAGTGTGCAAGATGCAGCAGTGCAAGTTTGAGCATGAATGCTTGGCCTGTGTCCAGCTTCATCCTTTTTCATAGTGCAAGCAAGGTGGTGGGACCTCACAGCCTTTTCAGAAGTGGGCCATTTGGCTCCCCAATGGCAATAAAGGGTTTACAGACTTCAGCCCTAGCTGTCCTAGTACTCTCACCAAATGGCTGCTCAGTTCCTGGCAGATGGCTTCACATTGTGGTTTTGGATTCAATACAAGGGCCCTAGGTGGTATTACAAAGCCAAACACTTGAAGTCTGTCAAGGAACAACTTGAGCTGATCATGGAAAAGATTAGGATGGATGTCAGAAAGGATACAACTAGTGACCCCTTTGTGGTAACACTCTCACCATTGCTATGGTATCCCAGAATGGGCTAGTTCCAAACAAAGCTGTGGGTGAATTTAGGTTGACTAATCACCTGCCTTACCCAGAGGGAGGATATTTTCAATGACTTCATCAACCCATGCTTTATGGCAGTGTATTACTCTCTATTTAACAGGGAAGCAGATGTAGTGAGGGCAGCAGGGAAAGGGGCCCAGTTCATCAAGCCAGACACTGAGTCAGCCTTCAGGTTTTTTTCAGTCCACAAGGACAGAGACCTACCAGGAATTAAGTTTGAGGTGCAATATTACGTGGACCAATGAATGCCATGGGTTGCACAGTGGCATGTACAGTATTTGAGTGCTTCAGCACCTTCTTGCAGTAGATGGGGATGACAAAAGCAAAAACAGACTGAAGTCATCCATTATTTGGATGATTTTTTGTTTAGGGGATGAGCTGGTACAGGGGAGTGTGGACACTTGCTGCAAGTGTTTCAGGAAGTGTGAGGCAGACTGTGGTATGCTGTTAGCAAAGGCCAAGACTGAGGGTCCCTGCATGGTTCTATTCTTCTTGGAGATTGAGATAGGCATGCAGGCTATGGAGTTTAAGTTACCCACAGATAAGGTGAGGGCCTTGAAGGAATTGTTGGCCATGGTTGCGGAAGCATGGAAAATAACACTTAGGGAGTTGCGACAACTTCTGGGCACCTTAACTTTGTATATAGAATCATTCCAATAGGAAGAACATTTTTACAGAGAATGGTGAATGTGAGGTCAGGCTGCACGAAACCACATCATAAGCTTTGGGTCACAGAAAGCATGAGAGAGGTTTTGGCATTCAAGATATCCTTTTTAAACTGCTTTAACAGCAATTCAATATGGCAGACATCCACTACCAGCCAGGAACTCTAGCTGTACATGGATGCATTCATAGGCTTTGGCTTTGGGGCATACTTCCAAGGGGCTTAGTGCACTGAATAGTGGCCAGAGAGATGGTGGGCCGGAGGGCTGACATCCAATGTCACTTTGCATGAGTTTTTCCCCAATTATGGTGACCCTATGGGTATGGAGCTCCCAGTTCTGGGACAAGAAGGTGACCTTTCAGTTGGACAACATGTGGGTGATGCAGACCATAAATGGTCAACTGGGAGTTAAAGGGCCAATGGGTGACTTGATGAGGGTATTTGTCTTAAAATGCTTAGTGCTTGACATCCAATTTAAGGCACTGCATGTGCCTGGAGTTCATAAGTAATTTTCAAGCTTAGTCTTGCGTCTATAATGCTTGCCATTAAAGTTGTATATTGATCACTATTCATATTATCTTTATTTACCCAGAAGAAACCTGTCTAGTCTATGTTTGAATGAGTCCATGTTTGTACTGGTTACTTCTGCTGGCAATGAGTTCCAGCCAGACACCACTCTCTGGCTAAACCAATACTTTTGTGGAAGAGTTTGCCATTTTTGTAGTGCTAATTGAAAAGGATGTCCCCTAGGTTCATATTTTGATTTTCTCAAGATTAACCCTAGATCTGCTATTAGTGCATTATCATGTATACATTTAAATAACATACAGTAGTCCCCTCTAGTTCTTCTATACTGCAGGGTATACACATTTAACTCCAGCAGCCTTTCAGGATAGGACATATCTTCCAGCCCTTCAACAGACCTAGTTGCTTTCCTCTGGATACACTCTAAGCCATGGACATCTCCTTTCTTATATGGGGCCCACACCTGTGCACAATACTCCAGGTTGGGTCTCACCAGGGCATTATAGAGGGGCATAACTACTTTGCTATCTCTACTTGTTATATGTCTCAGTATACAGTTTAATATCTAGTTATTTTTCTTTACTAATTTATTGCAATGAGAACTTAATTTTAAATCTGCACTAATTATAACCCCCTAGTTCACTTTCCTCAGTAGTTGTACTGAGTTCAGTGGTATCTATTTTATAAGAAGAGTTATTATTTATTTTGCCCAGGTGCATAACAGTGCATTTATTTCTGTTCAATTCTAGCTTGCTTTTTTTGTCCATTTTTGTATACTATTAAGTGCATCTTGCAAATCGTAGTGTTCTTTCGAGTATTTGTTATGGTTCCAATTCTGCAGTCATCTGCAAATTCCGTCACCCAAATATCCTTGTTTGGTATAATTAAAGATGTTATATAAACATTAAAAGACAAGGGCCAAAAACAGAGCCCTGAGGAACCCCACTAGTCACTGCCGCCCAGTTAGACTTATCCCCCTGGATCACCACTCTCTGCCTTCTCTCCTTCAACCATGCATCAATCCAGTTTATTATGTTAATATCAAGTCTGCATTCCTAAAGAGTATTTATTAATTCCTGATGTAGGAGTTTATCGAAAGCTTTTGAAAAGTCTAGAAAGACAACATCCACACTATTGCCTTCGTCTAGTGCCCTTTCCACTTTCTCATAGAATGCTACAAGATTTGTCTGACAAGATCTATTTTTTTTAAACCGTGCTGTACTGGGTCCTGCAAATTACTTGTCTCCAGATATTACATTATATGATCTTTTAATATTGATTCCATAATCTTTCCCATAACAGACATCAAGCTCACTGGTCTATAATTTTGTAAGTCTGTTCTTGATTCTTTTTGAAGATGGGTATTACTAATGCCTCCCTCCAGCCCTGTGGGACTTGTCCCATATCTAGAGAGGTTTGAAAGATATGAGTCAATGGTGTAGCTATTTGTTCAGCCAATTCATACAATACCCTTGGATGGATTTCATCAGGGCCTTGTGATTTGTTTATATGTATTGTTTTTAACTTATCAAGTACATCTTGCACTTTTATCTGTATGCGCCCAGGTATTGAACTAGATTTGTCTCCTACCTTGAACGAGGTAACTGAATTAAAAACTGAACAAAAACATTTTTTTTTTGAATTTCTGCAGTTTCTCTGCTATTTAGTATATCCCCTTGTTCATTTTTAAAAGGTCCAATATTGTTACTACTTTTTGGTTTATATAAGAATAAAATGTCTTGTAGTTGTCTTTAACTTGTATTGCAAGTTTAAATTCATATTCCTTTTTATCTCTTTTGATCTCCCATTTGACTTTCTTAACTAGATTTCTATATTTTGTTATGGCTTGTATATCATTATGATTTTTGTTTTTTTTTATACCATCTTTTTTTTCTGTTTATTATTTTTTTATTTTAGGTGATAACCATTTAGGAGTACCTTTTTTATATGCATACTTCTCATACTTGGGTATGCCTGTTTCTATTATTGTTTTTAACTTTTCAACCAAGGACTCCCACATTTTATTTACAGTATATTTTTCAAATTCCTTTTTCCAATTCCATGTTGCCATAACTTTACTCATAGTGGGAAAATCAGCCTTAGTAAAGTTTAGGACGGTAGTCTTACCTTCCCTTATAACCTTTCCCACTTCTTTAATTTGAAAAAATAAAAGACTGTCTGGTGATCGCTATTACCTAATGGAGTGCTAATTTGTATATCCTTTACTGCTGATCCCAAATTTGTTAGTATCAAGTCCAGGGTATTTTGTGCCCTGGTTTTTCCCTATTACTAATTGCGCGAGTCCCATCTGATTTACTGCATCTAAAAACTGTATATTTGTTTTGGTTTTACCTTCTTGTTTCATCCAGTCAATATCTAGTAAATTAAAATCCCTGGTTAATATAATTCTATCTGCTGGATCTAAGTTCCTGATACTATTTAGTAGATCCAAATCATTCTCAGGACTGATTGAAGGTGGTCTGTACAATAGTCCCAGTTTAATTTTTGGTGTTCTTTTTGGTATGAGTTTTAGCCATTACATTTCCAGATTGTCCTTTTCCCTTTTTATTTCTTCGTATTGTATTGTCTCATCGATATAAATCACAATACCCCCACCTCTTCTTGTTTCCCTTGATAGGTAAAATAAATTATAGCCATCTATGTTTTTATCCCATTTATCGTGATTTGACCACTAGGTTTCAGTAATGACTGTAATATGTATATTTTTATTATGTAGTAAGTATTGTAGTTCTTCAAACTTATTTATCAAGCTACATGCATTAATTAATACCCTTCTCCAACCTTCCTGTAGGTCTTCAATTTTAGGTGCTAGGTTATGAGTTTTCCTCCTCCCTTTATCCAGTTTAACTGGAAGGATATGACAGAGTTGATAATGACATTATTAATGCTCTCTCACTTGCAGTGGCAGAGGTTCCAGAATCTATCATCTGAAGAGGAGGAGCACCCCTGGGGAGTCCAACCATTCCTATGGGATTTGGTGAGCCAGAAGCTTTAGAGCTGATGATGAATATATTAACTCCCAGTACAAGGGCAACTTTTAGGAGAGGGATGAAAGGTTTTCTGCAGGCAAGGGGAATGCAGAGGTGGAAAAATGTGTTGCCCATTCTGGTAGACCAGTTATGCTGGTTCATGCTATTCAAGAAGCAGCAGGACTCCACACTGAGCATGGTCAGCCAGCAGCTGGTGGGCATAACAAGGTTTTTGAAGGCCTATAATCAACAGGACAATACACAATCATTTACTCTCCAGAAAATGTTCAAAGGATGGACACAGGGTATGCTGTGGAATATAGACCACTGGCAGCCACTTTGCACCAGTCTGCTGGAAAGGGTGTGAGGTGAATTCGAACTGGTGTACTCAAACACCATGGAGGTATGCCTGTTCAGGACAGCCTTCCTGGTGGCCTACTTTGGAGCATTTTGGATGTCAGATTTGGTATATCCCAACAAGGCATTGTAAATAGGAATGGTGTTGGCAGATGAAGATGTGGCAGTGGCACCTAAGGGGGTTTTCCTGCACCTTTGGCAAATCAAAACTAATTGTCTGATGCAAGGCTGTTGGTGTGACTTCAGGATGCCAGCAGGGACCAGATGGAATGTTTGGGATGGAATATTGAAGGACATAGTCCAGTGACCTGGGAGAGGCATTCTTTCATCACAAGAATGCCCTCCCCATAGTGTTTTAGTTTCGATATGTGCTGGGTACAGCCATTATGGGCTTGGGTTTGGTTGCAGCTGAGTTCAACATTCATTCTTTACCCACTGGTGTGGCAATAAATGCAAGGGCACCTGGTTTGATAGACACTCAGATAAAGGCCTTGGGGAGATGGAAGTCATAGGTTTTTGAAGGATAAGTACATCCAGAATTGTTGTAACTGTTTTCTTTTTGTTTGCCAGCTGGTATTGATGTCCAGTGAAGCAGATCTGGATCTATGGGCATTTGTTTGTTCACTGGGCCACCAGAAGGGCCAATCAGACTCTAGGGGGATAAAACATTTATTTGGATCCATGCCAGTGGCATGTGGAGTAGATAGCCAGTGGAGAGATTTTACGCTAGGGGTTATGGCAGAAGCCAGAAGGCAAGGTCCCTTCAGGGGTCCTACTCATCCATTTGGACAGCAATAACTTGAGTCTTGTCAAATTGTTGGCTCTGAGTTGCAAACTGAAGAACAATCTCCACTGGTCAAGGTAATGATGGCTGGTAACTATGGTAATTTGGCTACACATTGTATGGTGGCAAAACTGGTTATATGCTACTGTTCTTGGGGCAATCAAGAAATCCCAGAGAGTGGTGAACATGTCCATGTGCAACTTCATGGGGTCAGCTGAGGGAAGGTGCTGCACAATGATGGCATCATAATGAAACTGATGCACCTGTATGTAAGGGATGGGGTAAATCTGCTGGTAGTGGGGAGTGATAGGTTTTTGGCAAACAGACAGGGCTTTTTGGAATGTTGTTAGTGTGCATGCTTTTAGTGGATTGATGCAGTTAACCTACGGTGGTAAGGTAGTCTTGCAGACAGAGTACAAAGTAGGTAATGAGGGGACCTGCATCTGTCACTGTTGACTTCCTCCCAAGGCAGGCAGGAGGTGAGTCCCAACTGACAAGGAACCCTATGGGCCAGTCAGGGGATAACTGCATTATGTTTTGCCTGCATGTATCTGATGACTTAGGGGCATACTTCCATGACTCAGGAGACACCCCTTATGCCTCCGAGGCCAGAATCCCTCCAGAGGCAGTGACCCTTTTTAGGTGCTAGTGTTTACTTCCTGGATGAAGGGGTGGGATGGAATGCAAAATAAAAGGATTGCTGGCATTATCGAGCTGAGCACGGCATGCTATATGTTGTAGTTTATAAATAAATAAATGGCTGTGGACATTTATTCCAAAACACTATTTTTGTCTCTTCTGTTCAGGTGAAGGGAGCAAGGGACTATCAAGACAACAGGTGAAGGGGCCCCTCCCCTTGAAGCATGTAAGCCATTGTCTGAGGACTCTTCTACCGAAGTCTGGCAAAAGGTATCAAGGAGGTGAAGATAGGGAGTAAGGGAATAAGGGGAGGATCAGAGAGAAGGGGTAGTCAATGGGAGAAGGGAATGGCAGGGGAGGATCTAGGAGGCTACTTAAAGGCCAACACACAGGAGCCCAGCCTCTTAGCTCCTTCCACCAGACTTGATGCCCACCCTCCTACCATGCAGTCAGGAGACAAAAGGTGGGGGTTAGGAAGGGAACCTATTATCCCACTGAGGGGGATCACTTTAGGGGTCAAAGATGAATTTTCCAGTTTTTCCCAAGAGATTTCTCCCAGTTTTTCACCTCCACTAACAAAACAGGGATAGGTTGAAAGTAGGATGTTGTAGTCATCTAAGTGTGGGGCCATTGTAGTCTTGCAGATTGAGTATAAAGAGGGTAACAGGGGTGATCCCTGCTTCTGACACACACTGGTTACTCCTGAGGTTGGCAGGAGGGGAGTCCTTACCAATGAGGAGCCCTTCGGGCACATTGGGGATAGCTACCTTGGGTTTTGGCCTGCAGGTGTAGTGCCCTCAGATGGGGAAGGGGTGCACAGCACATGACTCAAGAGCCATCCCTTGTGCATCAGAGGCCAGAGTCCATTTGGAGACGGTTTCACTTTTTAAGAGCTAGCAGTTATGCCCCAGAGGAAGACGTGGAATGCAAAATAAAAGGCTTACTTACACTACTGAGCTGTGCATGGTACACTATATGTTGTAGTTTATAGATAAATGCATGACTGTGGCCATTTATTCCAAAATGTGTGAGTCTCTTCTGTACAGGTGAAGGGGGTAAGGCTGCCTCTACTATGCCTGAATGAACCTACTATCTGCCATTTCTTATTTGCAGTGAAGTGTGTGGATTTACACTTACACTTACAGTACTGTTGACCTAGATTTGACTGTTAATTATCTGTGTTGTTTTGATCTCTGAGTGCTCTGTACAAATACATAATAACATTTAAGTTTAAAAAAAATCGAAGAGGGGATGACTGCTTTTTTCTAGGTCCCATCCCACCAGATAATTATCCATCGTGCAATAACATTATAATGCTCACAATTACTTGGCTTCAATGCATTGCCTCATGTAGAGTATCTACTGTACTAAAAACAGTATTTTCTTGGTAAACTTTCATTGCCAAACTGTTGGTATGTGGCTTCTTAGGAATAAAAAAATGCTTTATCTAGAATTTTCCATTTGAATAAATGTTTCTGCATTGTTACTGCTCTTTTTGTGCTGTCACCCTGTCTTCATCATCTGCCTACTTGACAGCATGATGCCTATAAGTTTCAATAGCTTTTCTTGACTTCAGCTAGAATCTGTTAACGAAAAATAAATAAAAAAAGAAAAAGAAAAAAAAGCTGATCAGGGATTAAACCAGACAACTGCATATTCACTTATTTAACTATTTACTTTACTTTTTCCAATCTGGCACAACACAGAAAATGAATCACAGACAATGCAATGTTATGTTGTGTAGCCAAACTCATACTATCCCAGTGCAATTCCATGATGCAACTTTACTGACATTTGCAAACAACGCTGAAGTTTGCTGACTTGCTGATGTGTTTGGTACTGTTCTAATAACCTTTTACTGTATTGCAACATAATAATTAAGCAATAAAACATGAGAGGGTGTGCATTTTTGTCATATTACATCACTCCTTGGGTGTATTGTGAGGTATCACTGGGTGCCTTCAACCACCCAAGAAATGCATTTATATTACATTATACAATAGATTGGAAATTTCCTGCTTCCTGATTGGCTAAGCAAGTTTGTAGACCCATATCTTAATTTCCCACAACTGTACAGGATGGAAAGGTGTGTCAGAGTGATTTGGAGTTTGAGCAACTTAAATGCAAAATTCATTACCCACTTCACTCACTCCTGATTGCCACAGAAAACATGGCTGCCACTTTACTTACATTAAAATGTTTGATTAGGTCCCAAAAATAAAACTCCCTTAAAGAATAGATATATAATTGAATGTTTTCTACTCATTCTCACTTCCTTACACACAAACACACACACACACGTACTGTTCAGAGTTTCCATTTCTGGTGCTTCTTTGATGTCCATGAAAAATCCCCCCCCCTCCAAAATAGTTTGCAAGATAATTCTCTGCTACTTACCCTGCCACAGACATTATTAAAGCTCTGTCTCCATTTGAGTCATGCATGTGTCTCTATTTGCATGTTTGTATTCAAGTGAAATTTTGCAGAATTTTGAATTCATACTAGGATTCATACTAGGATTGGGTAGAAGCAAGAGAGCCGAAAAGGCCCATAATGTACTCCTATTTCTAATAATAACTAAGAGTATTACTTGAAATAATACAGTTGTCTAAATGCCTTATGTATGTTAGTTTAGAATTGCTAATAATTACATCAATTGGTAAGGAGTTCCATAACTTAATTATTCTTACAGTTTAAAAGAACTTCCATGGAAGAACATTAAACTTCTTTAATTGTAACTGCAAAGGATGTCCCTGAATATTATAAGTTAAATCCTTAAACAGAAAACCCAAATTAGTTATTAAATATGGATCATTTATAATATTGTACATGAGAAGTAGGTCTCCCCTCAAACATCTGGTAGATAAAGACATCAGATTGAGTAATTTTAGTCTTTGTTCATAAGGTACTTCCCTCAAACCGTGCACCATTTTAGTATACCTTCTTTGTACTCCTTCTAATAGTGCAATGTCTTGTATCCTATAAGGACACCAAAGTTGAGAGGAATAATCCAAATGTGGAATAACATAGGCTCTAAACAGAGGTATCAGAACTTTAGCATCTCTAGATATAATAATACATTTGATAGACCAGATAACACGGTTTGCCTTAAGGATGATTCTTGTATTACATTTTACCATTCTGTGTATGTGGGTGTGGGGGGTAAGCATTCTACTGGTAGAATACTGCAGAATTTTGAATTCTTGTATTCCATGGTAATCTTACACAGTATTGAATGTTTAGATGACAGACGACTGATAGGTTAATACCATGTGCTGAGGGACTATTTTATATTTTTCAGCAATATTTACCTTGTGTGTCTTTTTAAACTGTGAGTGTCACTGTTTTAAAATGTGCCTATTGACCCATTTTATAAGTGCAACAAAGTACTTCAAGGCATTGGTTGTACTGATTTTGCTTCACTTCTTGGGGCTGATGATATTCTGCCTGTTACCTCATGTCTTACTATATCCCTGGATATGTAGTAAAACCACAACAACCAACACCCCACTGTGTCTTATTGCTTACAAAAAACATGCACTAAAATGTCTTACTGTGATTATAAATTAGGTAAAAATAAAAAGTAAATGAAACATTTTTGACCACCACAATAGTTTTTAAATGCATTCTCAAACTACTGAGAAAATAGCCCCTATAACATTCAAGTAGAATTCTCCCAGAATGTATGGATGCCATGGAACACAATTCCACTCAATTCCACTGACAGAATGTTCTCTCACACACAAACAGACATACAGCTGAAGCCCTCATATGGAGTTTGAGCCTCAATTTTATCTTTGGCAGGGTAAGTAGCAGAGCTTTCCCTGGCAAACTGGTAAGTATAGGAGGTTTTTTTTCATTGTCACTAATGAAACGCCAGGGGAAAAAAAAACTGTGAATAGCATATGGCTCAACCTTTCAGTATTGAAATGCCTAGCACTGGATTTAAAAATTCAAAGCAAATGGGCAGAATATGTAGCACTTTCGTATTTTAAGGAATAATATGTCTAAGAATAGTAGGCACCATATGTGTAGTGTTAACAAATGCATCTATCAAGTTAGTTCAATGTATTAACAATTTGTATGTCCAGAAATAGATAAAACATTGTGAGGGACATCAGTAAACCTTTGCAGAGCAAGGGTAGATTTGTGTGTGAAAATCGTAGCGCTATTCAAAATTCATAGCAGTTGAGAGCCAGAGTGAATAGTGTTTCATTTATTTAAAGTGTGTGTGTGTGTGTGTGTGTGTGTGTATGTGTGTGCGTGCAAGGGGATAATAAGAGGATGTAACTCACATTTATTTGTTTATTTTGAAAAAAAGTACTGCAGTTTTTACTTTTTAGGGCCAAGATGATGGTTTTCAGTGAATAAAGGTGGCAGCCCTGTTTTGGATGGAAAGAGGGGATGGGTGAAGTGGCTCATGAATTCACAGAATGCGATTTTCCAGCATTCAAAATCCCACTGCCTGAACATTTTCCAGTTATGCCTTTACTGGATATTTTCACATGAGTCGAAACACTTATTTAGTTAATGAGGAAGTAACACATGTGCAACCCATTTTTAACTATAAACAAGCACACTCTGGGTAGACATCAATGTGCCCAATCTGACGATAACTACAGAATATACATTATGATGTTCCCCAGGCAATGGCTTCAGGATTGCAGCCTCCTCATCAGCTGGTTCACATGGCCCCCATGATTCAGGCTAATATTGTTTGAAAGCTCTGACCACATGATTTTGTGTCTGGATGTGGCCCTGAAAATATATAAAATAGTGGAACTCTCTGCAGAGTTTGAAATTTTTATGTTTAGGCCGGGATACAAGGTCACCCAAAACCAGTGAGCCGAGTGCCCCAGTTTTTAATAAGAATCCTACAACAGTACAGTTCTAATGTCGCCATTCCAAAATAAAAATGCATTCTTCCACAATCCACACAAACACACATCATCCTCATTCCCCTTCTGTATGACCAAAACTCAATTACAAGCACCACATCTAATCTGAATGCACGTTCTTTCCATAATGAACAACTTCAAAAACCATTCCCATTAATGAATTCCATGGTTTAGTTGTCTGGCTTACTAATTGTTCATAAAAGTTACTAATATATATTTTTGGGTCTGATTGCTAGTAAAGAATCAAAGTTCCCTTTATGTTTTTAGTTTCATCAGTTGTATTTCAAACCATTCTCTAATAGACCTTAAAAATAATTTGCAAATGCTACCATCTATTTCCCACCTCCATTTCACTGTCTAGGAGTGGTGCTTGATGGGAGAGCATCCTCACAGCAGTATTTAATCTTGTTCCAAGACTATGGTAATATGTTGTGACTGTGCTGGGTTCAGATATAGAGAACCCTGCATCCAATAACCATATGAAATTTATATTGAAGGACACATGGGAATTTACTTGGTAATAATTTTATGCAAGTTTATTGACATGCACAGTGAGATTGATATACCTCATTTTATTCACATTTGGGGTATTCTGCAGTATTCCTGGGCCAATTTTCCACAACCAGGCAGTTTTGTAAGTGTGGATCTAAGAGCACTCACACCTCATTTTCAACTAGTGATGAGAAAGGCTTCACCAGGACTCACATCTCGTTACAGCTAGTCAACAAAAAAGTCTTCACCAGCATTCACATTTTGTAGGACAGCAAACATCAGCCTCATGGCAGGCAAGACCCACTATTATGGGATGTATGATTATCTTTTTCCATTGCAACATACTGAACATCTGTTTATCGGTGTTTTTATTCTTTTTATGGCTCCCCTGGGCTGGTAGGGATGTACCCTATGTCTGCCTGAGAAGTCCTGTCCGACCCCTCACAACTTACAGAGTTACCTGCATCCTGAAAGACAAGAATAACCCATGAGGTAGCTCTCTCTCTGGGAGATGATGACTAGGCAATTCCAGTTGCAGAGTCTGTGGTTGGCAGGAGTGATCAGAGACATACTGGCATCATGCTGCATGGACCAGGTTTTTTTCCACTTTCAGTTCCTCCCAGTGGCATGGCTGTCCAATGGCATCCAAGTCAGAATTGGGTGCACTCCTGTGACTAATGAGCCAGTGTCTGCCATGCCATCAATCCCACAGCTGTGATGGTCTCTCAGCACATTGGTCCCATCGCTAGAGGTTAAAATGTTGCAGGCATGCCATCCCACCACACCCGACCCACCCCAGAGGAGAAGAGCTGTCAAACAGACACTTAGACACTTGATCTCCCCACTGGTGACCCTCTGACACCCTGAGCACATTTCCAAACCCAGATCATTGGCATTGCAAGTGATAGCACTACCATTGTGCAAACGGAAGGCTTCACATCTGTTCATCTTTTTTGCCATTAACTTTTTATTGAACTTTTTCTCTCTTAACTTTGCAGAGACAAAATATAGCAGCAAAGTACAGAAGGTACAAAATTATAAAAGTGCCACAGAATTCCATAACAGTTACAGGATTAACAAGTCTCCACAAAACCCTCCCACAACCACCCACCCAAATATCCTTCCCCATATACCCCCCTAATCCTCCCCGCATAAGGCCCTAGATCTAGATGTGGTCAGTACAGACTATACAGTCTAATAGCCTATGAATAAGCTACAACCAAAGGGGTCCAGATTTTCTCAAAGAGAGGCAATTGATTGTGTAGAACGGCAATCATCCTCTCAGTTCTAAGGCTTGAAAGGAGTTCTGCCAGCCACTCGGAATAAGTAATCCTACGTCAATCCTTCCAATATTTGAGCACTAGTTTTTTTACTGTGATGGAAATCAAAGCCATACGAAATTTTCTCAGTTTGACCGAGAAGCCTGTCATGTCCCCTAACAGGCAAACCTCAGGATGAAACATGTCCTCTAATCCTAATAACGGGTTAACTTTACTCTTTATTTCATTCCACAATGGAGTGATTTTTGGACATTGCCAAAAAATGTGCAGTAAGTCTCCCCCCTCCATATCACATCTGTAACATTTAGGTCCCTTCACTAAATTTAAATCCGCCAATTTCTGAGGAGAGTAATAGATATTATGTAGTATCTTAAACTGAATAAGTCTAAGATGGTCCTGCCAAATAAAACTATGGCAATTCCGCCAGATCCGCGACCAATCTAATGTTACGGTAGGGAACACTTTGGCCCAGTATGAACTTGGAGCTAGGTTCTCTGTGAAAGCCCAGTGAGACAACACTAAGTAAACTTTAGAGACAGCCTGCGGAATTCCAACTAATGGACCAAGGTCATCCCAGAATGAAATGCGGGGCGGATACACCGGGCACCGTCCAACTTTTTGGACTAATGAATGGCGTAATTGAAATTCACATCTGTTCATCTTAGCAGGCAAATTAACCTTTTGTCTACCCATATGAGAGACTATCGGACTGTCTCTGTCTTTTGTGCTGAAGTGAGATTATACAGATCTGTGCTGCCAAGTTCTCCTGATTAGGGCATAAGACTGTAAAAGCCACACAGATGGACAGGCGTATACATAAATTACATAATGAAGCAAAGGAATTTTGGCCTTGATGCTTCACTAGCAACAACACCTCCCTCATATTTTCTACAAAGGGGAGTCTGAATGACATTAAGGCATTCTTTGTGACCATATCAGGCCATGGAGGCCTACAGTAATAAGCCCTGGGGCCTACTGGCACCCTCTCCCCAATGGCTCTTCCCTGGAAATACTGTGGCAATCTGGAGATGCAGCATCTCCTACCTTTTCAACAGCACCTTTTCTCTGGGTACTATGGCTGGAATTTTTGTGCAACTCTTCAATGGTATGGGCACTTTTACACTCTCACTCACCCACCAGGGTCTGCTATGAGCTTTGTGAAGACCATCATTAGGCCAATTGACCATTAAAGTGTCCCCCTGTTATCCTGGTGTTCCCACTACATATGTGAATTTTCATTTTTTTTTTTTAACACGGCTGCTATTTATTCACCCGCCAGTCAGCTCCCATCAGACCACCCCCACCCAGTCCAGTCCCCCGGAATCACCAGCTCCTACCTTGCCCTTCCCGGAAGCGACGCCTGCTGGGGGTTGGTCTTCATCCTGCTGAATGGTATTTTTGCCACCTATTTTTTCCTCCTGAAGGCCCCAGGAGTCAGTGCTTATGCATGTGGAGACCCGCATGTGCCAAACAGCCCTGGTGACAGCCTCCATCCCCAACCCCCTGACCTATTCCCTAAGCACCCTCTGGCCCGAGCTTCCTTCAGCCTCTACTGGGGGTCACCATCAGCTGAGGGAAGCCATGCCTCCTCCCCGGAGAGGAGAGATTGCCTGATGGCAACTCTATCCAGCTCCCCCCCGTGCCGACCTCCAACACCCCGGGCTCAATCTGAACCCGGGTTGCTGGCATGGGTTGAGGTAAAGCACCAGTGCCTCAGCCCTCTGTGCCACTGGGCTGGTCATATGTAGATTTTCTTAGGACGACGCAAGAAAAATAGATCCAAGCCTTTCTTCGATCCCTACTGGTCCATCTGCTACCAGACTCCATTTCCCTCTGTCTGTCCTGTTAACTTTTCTATTATCTGCACCAAAATACTAGACTTCATTATATCCTTTATCGTCTAAACTCCTACCCTCGTCATGCCATCGGGGAAATCGGAATAACTTTATTGTATGGCTGATACACTGGTTTCCATGTTAAGAAATTCTGATGCATTTGTTTCTCTTTAACCTATATGTGTTCAGGTTCAAGTTCAAGTTTATTGCAGGAAGATTCTGTTGAGCAAGCTCATTCACAAGGAGGTCCTGAAGCATGTATACAGTCAATGAGACATTACATAAAAAAAAAGAAAGGCATCCTAAAAATACAGTTAAAGTTCATGTGAACCATTACATAGAATAGTACATCACAGTTTAATACAGTACAGTTAAGGTCATATAAAACAATGTTCAGAAACACAAGGAGAGGATTATAAACATATGCTAGGAAAAAGCAGTAAATGTGGAAAGTATAGAATATATATCAGGAGAGAGAGAAGCTGGTTTAGAAGGAAGAGTTAAGGATTAATGGAGAGCAGAGAATGGAAAGTGCTAGTGAGCGTAAGAGGGAGTAAGATATAGATAAGAGCACAAGGGTTGTGGAGGGTCATGAGAACGGCTGGAGGGATCATACAGTTTAAATGCAGCAGTTATTTTAGGGGTCTTGGTCAGTGCCAGAAGCTATATAGATTCAGAAATGGATGGCACTTTTATAGGGATCTTTAACCAATCAGCGTGTGCTGTGCTGCCTCCAGTTAAGACTTTGCTCTGCATGTGCTGTGCTGCCTCCAGTTAAGACTTTGCTCTGCATTTTAAGACCCAGCTAAGACTGACTGTGCTGTGCAGCTTGGCCCCGCCGACACAGGGTGTCGGCTCCCCACCACCCCCACCACCACCCTTGGTGAACACTCCCTTTTATAGGGATCTTTAACCAATCAGCCAAGTTCTCCATTAGCAGCTTATATTGTTCTACCACTAGAGGCTGCACCACTGCTTGAACTCCTGTTTCATCGTAGTGACAGGATGTTTACTTCACTCCTGCTGCTTTGCCATTTGCTCCCCTGGCCCAATTCCCCTCCCTGTCATACCCTGTCACCCCCAACCCCCCTCCTCTGCAGTTGGAAGCAGTCTGAATGCTTGGCAGCTAGTTATACTTTGGGTAAACCCGAGCCCCCCCATGACCCTGTTATAGGAGATTGGCAGACTACTTACAGTCCACTTTCTCACTATGACTGCCTGTCTAGTCAATCTACATTGGCCACCGCCCCTGGGTTGTCCTGGCTCAGAAACCTCAACTTGTAGCACCATCGGCATCCCTAGACTTTCACTACTTCCTTCAGGCCTACCTTAAGGCCCATGCCCTACCTATCCCGACTGTCAGCACCACTATACCACATACCCTGTTAGCTTTCACTGTTAAGATGAAGGGTTATTGGTACCCCTCCTCAAGGTTCCTGCTGCTCCTCCTCCTCCTCCTATTGGGAAATATTCATCCTAATCCTTGACCACCAGTTGGCCTGACACCTCCCCAACATACCCAGGGTCAGCTGCACATTGCTTCTCTCAATATCTATAGCATCCTAAAAAAGTGGGATTCCTTCTAGGGTTGGGTACTACAGCACCAACTGGATGTCATAGCAGTGTGTGAAACCTGTCTTACCCCTTGGACCCCGGACTCTGCAGTATCGTTGCCCGAGTTTATCCTTTACCATGCTGATCAGCATGGTAAGCGAGGGGGTGGCTGTGCCCTCTACACTAAGGATACCTTACAAGTTCACCTACTCCACTCCCCTCAACTGGGGGCGGGCATTCAGGCCCTAACAGTCAAATTGGCACTGGGAAGAGCCCAAAACCCTTTATACATAACAACAGTATACATTCCCCCAAGGGACCAAAAATCAGCTTTCCAAGCATTACTGTCACATCTGGACACACTACCATCACAATCAGAACTACTAGTACTTGATGATTTTAATATCAACTGGCTAAGTAAGGATGCCACCCCACACATTGATCTTGCCACAGCCCAAGACCTAACTCAACTGGTCACTTCACCTACTCGTTTGGATCTGCGTACTTGCTCCTCCTCCCTATTGGACCTCATCTTCTCCAATCGCCCGGGCAAGATCACCAATGTTTCCATCCTGCCAAATGCCCTCAGTGACCACTCCCCAGTTAGCCGCTCCTGGTCCTGCAAAATCCCTAGGTCCCCTCCCAAACTTATTGTGCAACGTAAACTTGGTCCTGGTGAATTGGCACAAGTAAAAGCACACCTCAGAGTCATGGACTGGTCCCTCATTTTAAACATGGTTAATGTTGACAGTGCCCTGGACCTATTTACCCAGGCCTTCAATAATATATGTGATCTCTATGCATCTTTCACGAAAATATTGGTTAAAGGTAATCACGTAACCTGGTTCACTGAGCGGCTCAAGACTTTAATGCGAACCAGAGACTCACTATGGCAGCTCTCCATTGAATCTGGCCTCCCCCTTGATAGACAGAATTATAGAATGGCTCGTAACAAGTGCACTTGGGCCATTCGCAGGGCAAAAGCGGATTACTATAAATCCACCCTAACTTCTTCCTGGGGTTCAGGCCGCAAGTTTTGGAACAACATCAAGGAAATTTGTGGTAAGGTCCCCAACCTGGTCCCCTCCCAGGTCATGTCAAATGGGTCCTTGACCTCTGACCCTGCAAACATTGCTGCAGTTTTCAGTGGTGCCTTCTCCAACCTTAGCCATGTTCTCCCCCCTAACTTTTATGATCCACCAGCTCCTAGCACACCCGCACCTCATCTCTGTGTCCCCCGTTTTACTTCCGCTGCATCTCTCCCAAGTCAGCTGAACCATACCTAACCGCTACCCTTAGTCATGCCTCTCCCAACGCCAATTCCCTTGATCTCAGAATTCTTCAGCTCTCCCTTAAGGAAGTCCTTGTTCCTCTCACCCACATTCTAATCCTCTCCATATCACTAGATAAATTTCCTACCATTTGGAAATCCGCCTCTATCACGCCTATATTTAAAGGGGGTGACCGCTCCTCTGCTAATAACTACTGCCCTATCTCCATACTCCCCACCCTCTCCAAGGCATTAGAGAGGATAGTTTCGGATCAGCTCACCGACCACCTCAATAAATATGACCTACTCTGCAAACAACAGCATGGTTTCCGTAAAGGTCACAACACAACTACGGCCTTGATTGAGCTAACATCACACATCCATTCTGCTTTGGATAAAGGCTACATCACAGGTGAGGTCTTCATTGACCTCACTAAGGCCTTTGATACCGTCCACCACTCTCTACTCATAACCTCCTTGCTCAACCTGGGTCTCTCACAGGATGCTGTGGGATGGTTTTCGGACTATCTTACCAACCAGACCCTTCAAGTTAAAATTGGCAATACACTATCCTCCAAATCTCCAGTCCTCTCAGGGGTCCCACAAGGGTCCATTTTGGGTCCCCTCCTTTTCAGCCTCTTCCTTAATTCCCTCCCCGCATCCTGCACCTCCAACATATTACTTTATGCAGATGATGCGGTCATCTTCTCTTCCAGCCCAGACCCCTCTCAACTCCACCACTGCCTCCAGTCCTCCTTCAATGCTGTCAAAAGCTGGTTCGCCTCACAACGCCTTATTATTAACTATAAAAAAACTAAAGGTATGCTGTTCGCACATCCACAAAACTCCAGGAAAGGGCTTTTTACCCAAATACTATCAGCATCCTTGACCCCCCTGGAATTTGTGCACACCTTTAAATACCTGGGCATCACTTTGGACACTGGCCTCACCTATCATGAGCATATACATCAACTATTCAAGGCCCTAAACATCAGGCTAGGGCTCTTGCACCGCTATAAACATTGCCTTACCCTGGAGGCCCTAAAACTTGCTATCTCCTCCTCGGTTCTCTCCCTACTTGACTATGGCCTTCTGACTTTTGGAGGGGCAAGCCCCTCAGACCTTGATAGTCTTAGACTTGTGCTAAACAAGGCCTGTCATCTGATATTAGGTGTGACAGACTCACCCATACCTGTGTGCTATATAAGGACACAAATTGGATAACCTTGATAACAGAATCAAATTCCACACTTGTGTCTTAGCTAAACAATTACCCTTGGCCTCCCCGCATCCCTCAACTCCTTGATCACCTTGACTCTAGGTTAAACATACCCGTAGCTCTGATACTCTTTGTTTCTCCATCCCTCCTTGTCGCATTACTCAATTTCAATGATCCTTTTGCTACAAGGCACCCTTGTGGATGAATAACCTACCCTCCTCCTTGCATCTAGATCAAAGAATTGGTCATTTCAAAACACACCTCGGGGCAATCTTCGCTCCTCAAGTGACTGCGACTGCATATGAACTAGTGCCCCTGTCCCTCTATTACTGACAATGGCCTCTGGCTTGCCTCTGCATACTCCTCTCCTCTCCATTTACTCAGGGATGTTAAGTTTCCAGTCTCTTTTAACTGTCTCAAATTGCACTAAGATCCTGAATACTAGCCTAACATTCCTGTTGTAACTTAACCTTACTCTGTAATGATCACTGTATTTGTATCTGTAACTGTACTAACTGTATTTGTGTAACTGATTTGTTATATGTGACGTGGAACCTTTGTAAAGGAGTCTATGGCTCAAACGTATTTCTGATTCTTCTGAAATAAATAAAAAATAAAAAACAGCTGCAGATATCTTTTATTTTAGATGTAGCCAATGCTTTGTAGAAATTAACCGAGACAATGCTAGATAGTTTCAGTGCAGATTGCAGTTGGTTCCAGATAATTGGAAGAGCTTGTGATAAGGTACGTTTGCCAAAGGTGGTGCAAGTTCTAGGCACAACGAGGGAGATAAAGTTGAATTTCCTAAGTGAGTATGCACTACAGCAGATGCAGATTAGAGATGTTAGGTAGCTCAGGAGTTTGTTCAGGAGTAGGTTTAGAGTCCATATACCAGCATGCAGCAATCGTCTAGTGGTGAGTGATGTCCAACCAACAGCTGCGTATAGAGCACAATGATGGGTTCGGTAAGGGGAGTTTGTAATGAGCACAGTGATAGAGAACGTCCAATTTGTTTAGGCTTGAGAGTGCAGAGGAAGTGTAAATTAGATCCCCATAGTCAAGTAGGGGAAGGAATGTGGCCTGGACAAGCCTGATATGAGTTTCTAATGGGAAGAGAGACCTATTTCTGAAAAAGAACCCTAACCTGGCTTTTAGCCTCCTGGCTAGGTCCTCAAGACGGCCATTGAAAGAGAGCTTATTACCTATCCACATGCAAAGATATTTAAATTTGGAGATGACTTCCAGAGCTTCACCTAGAGAGGTGACAACAAGGTCTTTAGGTGAGATGGAGGGAGTGGTAGAGGAGGTGCTAAGAGTGAAGATCATTGCCTTAGTTTTCTTAGCATTGAGGAGAAGCTTAGCATTGATAAGATTAAGTTCGAGCTGAGCAAAGTCAGCTTGTAGAATATTCTTAACTTCAGACAAGGTTGAGCCTGAGGTGTATAGTACTGTGTCATCCACAAAGAAATGCAATTTGGATTTGGTTATGTGAGAAACCAGGTCATTGATGTACAAGAAGAAAAGGATAGGGCCTAGGATGCAGCCTTGTGGGACTCCCCTAGCAATTGGCAAGGAGGCTGAGAATAGGCTATCAGCTTTAACTTTCTGGTTCCTCCCTGGTAGGTACAGTAACTGGTAAACCACTGAGTGGTGGAACTGGTGGCACCTAATTTAATAAGGCTAGAAACAAGTAGATTGTGATCAACAGTAACAAACACTTTACTAAGGTCTAAGAAGACTGCACCAGTATGTGGACTTTTAATTGTGTGTAAATCAATTTTTCAAAGATTTGGAGAGAACGGGCAGGATTGAGATAGGTCTATAGTTATTTAGATCACAAGGGTCCCCAGATTTGAATAAGGGCAGGATGTGGGCAGATTTCCAACAAGACAGAACTATGGCAGTGATGATGGAGAGATTGAAAATGTGAAGAATAGGGTCAATAAGATGCGGGTAGCCAAGTTTTAAGAAGAAAGGTTCACGACCATCATCTAGGATAAGGAGTGAGTCTTCCAACTTATTTGTAATTAAGTGTATACAGCTGGAAGGGAGAAGCTGAAGTATGGGAAGTGGGAAAAGTACTATCTTGAATATTCCCACTGCCTGCATAATGTGAGGAGTCGAAGGCTAGGCCGGCTGTGATAAAATGTGTGTTAAGTTCTTCAAGGAGTTGGCAATTACTTTCAATAACCATACCATTGGTGAGGATTTTAGCTGGGATAGAGGGAGCAGCAGGCCGACCTTCGATAGATTTTAGTGTCTCAACACTAGTTTGGTCAAACGTGGACAAAAAAACAAAATGTGCTTATTGTGACCTCCCTCTTATTGGGTAATGAAAAGCAAAACATTTATTAATTTAAAATATTTGTTTATGTCATAGTTTGAGATAAAACCACATTGAGGTGGAAAACCATCTGTGATAAAGTTTTATCTTATGGAGAGAGCAGTTAAACCATGGAAAAACAGAAACAGAGAAATTGATGGTAGAAGGGGATCACAAGATCCACCTAGTCTGCCTCATATGTGTAACTACCCCCCAATCCTTTCTGTGAAATGACACCTTTGTGCCTGTCCCAGGTGTTTTTGAACCTGTTTACTGTTTTCACCTCCACCACTTCCGGGGCAGGCAATTCCATGGGTCGACTACCCTCTCAGTGAAGAACTTCCTAACATTGCTCCTGAATCACCCACCCTTGAGCCTCATATTGTGTCCTCTAGTTTTGACACTTTTCTTCTCCTGAAGGGGCTTCTGTATCCCTACCTTATTTATACCCTTGACATACTTGAATGTCTCAATCATGTGCCCCCCCTTCTGCTCCAGGGAGTACATGTTGAGCTTCCTCAACCTAACCTCATATGCCAATTGATGCAGACTCTGAATCATTGTTGTGGCTCTCCTCTGCACCATTTCAATCCTGTCAATGTCTTTCCTAAGATATGGCAACCAGAACTGTATGCACTACTCTAGGTGGGGGTGCATCAGCGTCCTGTAAAGTGGCAACATCACCTCCCTTCTGCAACTCGTGATTCCCCTCCCTATGTAGCTCAGCATACCACTGGCCTTTAGTGCTACCTTTTCCATTGCTTCCCTACCTTTAAGTCATCTGATATAATGGCTCCTAGGTCTTTCTCCTGGTTGGTGCATGCCAGCTCCTCCCCTCCCAGGTAGTATACAACCTTGGAGTTTCCCTTGCCTACTGTAAGTGCATGACCTTGCACTTATTAGCATTGAAGTTCAAGTGCCAGGTCTTCTGACCACTCCTTCAGTTTCCTCAGGTCTGATTCCATGCTCTTGTCTGCTTCTGGGGTGTCTCCTCTGTTGAAGATCTTGGTGTCATCTGCAAACAGACTCACCTTTCCTTTCAATTCATTACCAATGTCGGCTATGAACACATTGAAGAGTAGGAGCACCAGCACTGACCCCTGAGGCACTCCAAAGTCACTTTCCTCTCCATCAAAATCACACCATTTACTTATACCCATTGTATTATTCCCTTCAGACAGTTCCTCACCCAACCCACCACTTCCTTACCTATGCCGATGTGTTCCAACTTCTTTACCAGCCTTCTGTGTGGAACTGAGTCGAAGACCTTATTAAAGTCCAGATAGACCACATCCACTGCTCCTCCTTGGTCCACTGCCTTCGTTACCCAGTCCAAAAAGTGACCAGGTTTTTCTGGCATGACCTTACAGCTGTGAAACCGTGCTGTTGCCTGCTGGATTCCAGATGTGCTACTATTATTTGTTTGAGCAGTGTCTCCATCAGTTTTTCTAACACCAATATGAGGCTCACTGGATGTTAATTTCCAACTTTCTCCCTGCTCCCTGATTTGTGAGGTGGGACCACTGACACCCTCTTCCAGTCTTCAGGCACTGTCTCACTTTCCAGTGATTTGGCCAAGAGCTCTGCCAGGGGCACTTCTATCTCACTCCCTATTTCCTTAAGAACTCTTGGGAGAATGTCATCTGGCCCCATGGCCTTGTCCACCTTTAATTTATTTAGGGCATCTAAGACTTGTCCCTCCATGAAAGGGCTTGAGTCTACCCCTGGTCCCTGGGTGCAACTGTTTTGTAGATTTGGGCCTTCCCCTGTGTTCTCCCTAGTGAACATGGAACAGATACATTTATTTAGGACTTCTGCCTTCTCACTGTCCTTCTCTACAAGTCCCCTTCCCAAAACTGCAAACCTTACAATTTCTCCTTTAGTCTTTTTCCTTTCTCTTACGTACCTATAAATGGTATTGTCTCCCCCTCTAATACCATGTGCTGTCCTTAGCTTGGTGTGAGCTTTAGCTTTTCTGATTACTTTTTCCGCTTCCCTCTGTACAACTATGTATGTTTCTCTGTCTTCATCCTTGTTTGATGCCTTATATTCCTTGTAGGCCTTTCTTTTCTTACTTACTATAGTAGCCACCTCCTGGGAAAACCAGAGAGGTTTTCTTTTCTTATTTTCCTTCCTAATCCACCTAGCACACTGCTCGGTTACCTCCTTGACAGCTTACTTGAGGTTCTCCCACATTTCCTCCGCCCCCCCCCGTGCCTGAGGTTTTTTTTTTTGTGCTAGGCTGGTTCTCATTTTGGAAAAGTCTGCCTTTCTGAAGTTTAAAACTCTGATCTTGGAATGGCTGGTATCCATAGTTGTGTTGATTTGGAAACCGACCATACAATGGTCACTGTTGCCAAGATGGTACCCTACCTTGACCTTTCTAGCCTATCACTGTTGGTCAGAACCAAGTCCAAGACAGTTACACCTCTGGTTAGTGAATCAACAAGTTGCTTCAGCCCTGCCCCCAGTAGGATCATTACAAATTTCCTGCCTCTTGTTGTCGATGCTGTCTGAGAATCCTAGTTAATGTCTGGTAAGTTAAAGTCCCCTACTATAATTGCCTTGTCCTTGTCCATTTTGTGCATCATCTCTAATGATTATTTGTCCCCATCTTCCCCCTGTGACAGGGGCCTGTAGATAACTCCTAACCTAATGGCTACCCTGTACAAGCAGAGGGAGCTAGTGTGAAAACCATTAAAAATTCAAGCATGGCTGGGACAGAGTAAAGGGCTTAATAGTTGCTCAGGGTGTAGCAGTAAGGCACGGAATGAGGGCTGAAGAGAAGCAAGGCTGAAAATCCCATCTAGACAATCGGTCATAGAGTAGGGTAGGATGTGGCAAAACTGGGCAGAATGGATGGACTTTTTCTGCTGATTTTGTTATCTTTCTAGAATACTTTCTTTTTTTTTATTACTTCTTCCTTGCTATTTTTTCTATCTTTGGCAATATGGAAATCAAATTAAGATAGGATCTTTAGGCAGGATAGGACCTTATTCTAATAATGCTGCAACACCTTTAGGGTCCTTTATTCAATTTAAGTTGGGTTACCTTTTGCTATATTTTGTGGATCCATTAGCAGAACGACAGACCATGTGCTGCTACTGTACAACACCAGTTCAAATATATGCTGTATATGTTTCATAAGTCCCTGAATTCTGGACTCTGTCAAATATTGACATTTGTGTAGCAGTGGTTTGGCTGAGACAGCTTCCATGAATTCTCTGCCACTTAGCTGTTCTACTGTCCAAGATGGCAGGCTGGGAGTGGGTTGGGCTTGTCTGTGCTTAGCAGCACTTATGTCTGCATGTTGCAGACTTAGGCTGAAATTCATCAGTGCTGTGTGACCTGTAACAGCAAGAATGACTGCTAATTGAAAACAATTTCATTGTATAATACCCATATAATACCCATAGAGCTAAATATTATTTGTCAATGTTTGGACTGAGGAGTTTATGTTTTTAAGTATGTTCTGAAGTGAACACTTAGTGCATATATGTTTACTGATGATTTCACAGATTCATTGAGCACATAGGCCTGTCAGCATTTTTCTCCCAAAATGTTTTTCTTCTTCCCTTCTATTATTATTGCTGTTTATATTCTGCATGTGTACTGTTTTATGTGTACATTTTTTGAACAATAATATAATATTCACACACGATGATGCCTGTAAACATGTCCTTTGGTCCTACATAGCATTTTCCTGTAAAAAAATAAACATTCACCTTTTTACCTTCTTTCCTCTGTTCAGTATTCTGTATTTTGAGATAGTAAAGTCCATGAATGCTGCTCTCAAAACATGTAGGTAGTGACAGCCATTCTAGACAATTAAAAAATTAGAGATTAGATGCCAGCACTGTGCTATTTACTAAAACACAATTCTGATCTCTGCTTGTCTCAGAATTGCCTCCCTTTTATCATTTGTCTTCTAATTACAGAGCACCCAGTTTGGGGGTCACAACCTGGTGACTGCAAGGTTTAGAATCTTTAAAACTTCTAGGGAGGACATGCCTGTTTCTTTGTTCTTTTTTTATTATTATTTAGTAAAATGAAAGTGATAATGTTGTTTAATGATTTTCTAACATGTGAAAACAGTACTTCTTGTGACTTAATATAATTACAAATTCCTTTTTTGGTAACAGAAAAAAATATTTTCAACTTTTGCTTGTAAGAAAATAATTTTCTCCTTTGGGGAACACCCAAAAATATTAGGATGCATTTTAACTGGGTTGATATGTGTGGATTATTCTCTGATCACATTACTTTACCATGTGGGTTTGCCTGCTAATGGTGACAACCTCCAGTTTACTTAAAGTACTCTATGCTGGTTTGAAAAAGTTAAATAAATATATATTATAGGGGCATGATTGTGCCCCTATTGTTAGGGTTGAGTAGTCTGTTTAATGTTAAACATCAAATTTTGCACTTTAGTAACTTTGCAACCGTTCAAAGGATTTGCACAAAATTTGCATAAAGGTCCTTGTGGGGTAAATCTCTTGACATGGCAAGTTTAGTTCCGGTTGGATGTGTGGATTCTGAGATGCCAATAGTGTAAAAAAGTGAAAAGTCACTACTCTTTGCAGTTTTTTCCTCATCACCTTGCTCCCAGACAGTGTACAATTTTAGCATGATGTTGTTATGGTAGAAAGAACTTACATAACAGAACTGCCAGTGTTTGTTTGTTGCAAAAATATTAATCTGTTGCAAAGTTATTCAGTTTTTAAATTTCCATTATTTCCTAAGGGAAGTTCATTTTTCAGGATAGAGGTAAAAATTTGACAGAGGAATTGATTCTTATGAGATCCATTCCTTATTTGTGAAGAAATATCCCTTTTCGTGAAAAAAAATCCCTTTTTGCGAGACGCCATCTTGTTTGTTTTTTCCCCACCAATTCAAATGCATAGTAAACACATAAAAATGTTGTCATTTTACAAATTGAACACCAGGCCCCGTTTAGATAGATTCCAGTTTTATTGTTCAAAATTAGGGCCAAAAATACTTTTTCTGGGCACTCGAAATCTCAGCTGCCCAGTTTAGCAAGAGGAGTCTTCCGCCATGTTCTCTGTATGAGAACAACGGGAATTTCTTGACTTCTGCAGCATCAGCTGAACTCCTACTGCTGGCTGTAGTGAGAGGAGTGAACCTCTATTTTCCCTGGTGTCTAGGAGCACCCCCCACATCATTACAGAGTATAATAACAGAGAATGATGTTCCAGTATCTATCAGCAAATGTACTCTGAATGGGAAAAAGGCATCCAGAAGTCCAAACACAATAAGCAGATATGCAATAATTGCTCCAGAGTTATTTTCTTTTCTCAGATAAGTCACCAGTCACTCAATACTAGGCATCCAGTTACCATGACTTCAGGTGAGTGTTTATACCATGGCAGCAGACTGGTCCTTGGCTTGTAATATAATTTCATAGTGAACTCCAGTCTTCAGCAGTTAATGGCAAATTAAGTACAGAAGCTTAAGAACGACTGAAGTTTGGAAGTCTGTGGCAGCATTTCCGCCAAAGTGCCAGTACAGTATCTTTATTTTTACAGCCTGCATTACCCTGATCTTAGGCAAATGCTCTGCACAGTCCAACAGTCACCCACTTACTGCCTTTCAGTGGGTGTCATGGGGTTGGGAAATCATAGTCAGTGCTGCTGTTATGACTCTGGTCCCTGGTCCCGTTAGAGCCTGCATTCTGAAGTTTCATTTTAGAGTGCTCCTCCTCATCCAGCAAAGCTCCCTCTTTTGTGGAAGGTTGCACTTTTTTCCTGAATCACATCTTGAACAAGAAGAGCATGAGGCACACAAGGAGTGTCAGAACACCAAATGAATTGATCACCAGGAGGAATTTTTTGGATAGACCATCCATGTGTCTGAAGGCCCTGTCCTGAGGCTGCCTGGTGAATGTGAAGGCCAAGGCGGGTGCTGGGTTCCTGTCACTTAAGGTCTGTACAGTGGGGGACACCCCTGTGGTCAAGTAATTCCAGACAGCTGGTGTTGTAGATGTTGGCAGATCTAATGAGATGTACAATCTCCAGTCCATGTTGAGGGAAAAGTTGCTGGTAGCATTGCACAGACAGTAAAAGCTACCCAGAGTGTTCATGCCCTGAAACTCACAATGCTGCCCCAGGCAGTCATCCATGTCCATGCACTTCCCTGTCCCATTATGTTGGTAGCCTGGGGCACACTTACATGGAGAGTTCAGATATTCAGGTTCTACCCATTTGTACTGGTCCTCAGTGAACTGGCGATGCACAGTAAGTGATTTTTGTGGACTATGACAAGATACTGTAACATTTGTCCCACTGATGCTAAAATCCAAAGATATATTATTAATCTGGTAAGGGGTTAGGTAAAGTGTTTTTTATGTTTACTGTATTTTATTTTTACCTTTTTATAATCTGTGGCACTATGCCCCTTACTACCTGGTGTCTAGTGGTACCTCACAACCCTCTGAAGGTTTTGTTTATTCATTGGTGGATAGTGGCATCCACCTACCCTCACATGTCTGTTTGTACCTGCAAATAAGTAAACTGTCCCTCATTGTCTTTGTTTTTTTTTTATGCACCTGTAAAAAAAGGTCCATCACCAATCACTCCTGCACCCCCCACCTAGAGGAGTTGCAAAATAAAATTTTTCTGGCAAAACTGCTGTGAAATCTGCAATTTTGCTGCATGAAATATTTCACAAAATTGAGAAAGTTTGCCCAAAATGTTGCCCACAAATGGGGATCATTATGGTCATATCCCTGGTGTTTAGTGGTCCTTCCCCCGGCTGATCACTGGCCCAAATTTAAGATAAAGAATCTACCGGGTGTGTATTGTTTCCCCCAGCTGATCACCAGCCCAAACTGAAGAAAGACTCCCCACCAAGATTTATCCTCATTATTTCCCCATCTGCCAAGGAGTAGGGATTGGATTTTTTTTTTGTTTACAGATTAGCGGATTAGGAAATAATGAGGGTAATTCTCAGTGTGGGGGGCTTTATTCAGTTTATGCTGGTGATTGGCGGGGAGGACCACTAGACACCAGGGAGATTCTTTATCTTAAAATTTGGGCCAGTGATCGACTGCAGGGTGACCACTAGACACCAGGGAGGTTCTCTATCTTAAATTTGGGCTGGTGATTGGCTGGGGGAGCCACTAGACACCAAGGAGATCCTTTATCTTAAATTTGAGCTGGTGATCAGCAGGAGGGACCACTAGCCACCAGAGATGATTTAATTGATACTTAAAATGGTGAAATTTCATACATGAGTGGCAAATGTTGCTGTTTTGAGGGTGAAATTTCGCCCGTGGGGCATGAAATTTCACTGCTGTGAAATATTTTGCAAAATGTGCGAATTTCTCAAAATATTCTGAGTAACGAAATGTGCTAATTTTGCACAAAACTACGCCCACCTGACCACCAACTATGCATTCACCTCCCCACACCCCTCTTGACACCCCCACACACCCTCACTCACCTGAAGAGGTTGCAGGTTCGAGATCAGCTCTCCTGATCGAAAACATGTTTTGCTGCTGGAACCTGTAACTGCAATATGAGAAACTAAGGTAAATGTGCTTCAGTGTATGTCAATGGGGGGTTCAACTTTGTTGCATATCTCAGCCATTTTTTAAGATTTTAACCCCAAATTTTCAACATGGTCTTATAGGGACCCCACCTCAGGAACAATACCACTGTCATTTCACAACTCCTGCCTGAAAGGGGATTTCACAGTCACTTGGCCAATTCACATTTTGGGTGGGATTTGTGTAATAACAGTCATATTGTTCAGGAGGCTGGGTCCCCAAAAAGGCAATGTTAAAAATTTGGTATCAGCATTTTTAAAAATAGCTGTGTTATGATCATTCGTTGCAATCTCACTGTGCACACTTGTAACTTTGGGAGTTTTAAATATTTTGACCCCAAATTTTCAACATAGCATTCTTATTGCACCACCTCATGTATGCCACAGCTGTCATTTTTCAAATTCTGGCCAAAATGTGTTTTCACATCTGTGGTGCGGAATGGCATTGTGCTTGCGCAGAGTTATGTTTTGGCAGGGATTCAAGAATGTTCTGCAATGGGTACATTAAGTGGGGTAATAACATGGTTTTGCTCACAATTTGGTCACTGTTGTCCTATAACTGGAAGTGCAGGGGCTGGAGGGCCCTGTGCTTCCACAGCTACATACATATATGCATCTATGGAGCTATTGGAGCTCTGTGCATCCACAGACAAATAAGGATATGATTATGCTATCTCAAAAAGTAAGGAAATAAATTACAAAACAATTTGTTAATGCATCAGTTAGGGCTGAACCAACAAAAGTAGGGAAATGTGGCATTAGGGTTTCCAACACTACACCCCATCCCCCACCCTGCACAGACCAACAGATGGGGGTCTGTCTTGGGGCTGTAAACCATAACACTCACTGCATTCTATTACAAAATAAGGTGAAATGGTTATAGCATAGGAGAATGGCATGAGAGTTAGGGTTGATGGCCCTAAGTCAGACCCCATTTGCCTGTTGATCTGTTCAGGATGGGGGATGGGGTGTTAAGGTTAGAAATCCTAATGCCACATCTCCATGTGTTTGTTGGTTTAACCCTAGCTGATGCATTAACAGTTTTTACTATATATATAATATATATACGTATAGATAGATAGATAATAGATATATATATATATATATATATATATATATACATATATTCATTGCAAAAAACTTCATTAATGCATCAGTTAGGGTTGATAGCACAGCAACAAAAGTTTGGAAATGTGATGTTAAGGTTAACCCACCACCACCACCACTATCACCCCACCTCCACCCCCACACTCCACACACCAACAGATGTGAAGGTGTGCCATCAGGTTGTCAGGTCCAACTCTCACACCATTCCATGTGTAAACAGGTTGACATGCTATAGTATAGGAGAATGGGGTGAGAGTTAGGCCTGACAACCCCATGGCACACCCCAATGTCTGTTGGTGTGTGTAGTGTGTAGTGTGCGGGTGGTGGTAGTGGTATGGTAACCCTAACATCACATTTCCATACTTTTGTCACTGTGCTGTCAACCCTAACTGATGCATTAATGAAGTTTTTTGCAATGAATTTCCCTTCTTTTTGAGAAAGCATAATGTAAGTGGTAACTGGTATGTGGTTGTGGGAGCACAGGCCCTCCTGACCCTGTGCTCCCTTCATGATGCCCAGTTTTTGCATAACGGTATGCATATGTGGGAGCATGGGCCCTTTGGGCCCTGCTCTCCCACTTACACATAAGTACAGAGCCATACAGCAGCCCTATAGTAACAAAAAGGAACCCTTGTTACAATAATTTGGCAATATCTCAGTAACTGTAGCAACTATAAAAAAAATCCCACTGCAGTGTAATCACAACTTTGAAACTTCCACAAAAGCTTAGGAGAACAAAAAATCTGTTATCTCGAATCGTTTCCGAGTTACGGGCATTGAAAGTCACCACGGGCACCACAATGATAGCATATCAGAATTTCTCAAATTCAGAGCACTGTAACTATGGTTCCATTGAATGTTTTGGGATCAAACCACCAAAAGGCACATCCATGAGACCAGAGCTTGCCACCCTGCAAATGTCAGCCCAAAAGCCTCACGCATTTTGATGCTGTGGGGTGGGAAATAATTATTTTTGGGTGCTGTTCTTTCACAAATTGTGACAGTTTTGCAAAAATTTGAGACAGAATAGGCTCGACATGTTCATGACTTGAGAATGCGTTGCATCTGTTCTGTCACAATTTGTGACACTACGGGGTTCCGATCACCAAATTGGCATTTCTGGCCCCCCCAAAAAAAGATAATGCTGTGGTCCTCAGGGCAAGACTAGGTAAACACAACTGTCAGTGTTTACCTAGGGGGTCCCAAATTTAAATGGCAGGCATTTTTCTCTTTATTAACTGAAAACAAGATGGTCACCACATGACAATAAAAGTATAATTTGCAACAGTAAAATGTAGTGGCGGCAGCTTTCATGAGGCACTTGTATTTTGTTCCCATTGACTATAATGAGAAACTTGTTTTTTGAATAATTTTTGAATGGTTTAATATGTTTTCACCAAATCTTCAAAAGGCACATCAGTGACCCAGACTGCATCTTCCCTGAAGATTTCATATCAAACAGAATAATCATGTGGGTTGTAGCCACGAGCAAAGAAATATGCAAAGCCCTCAGTTTTGTGTGTTTTCTTTGTGTTCTGCAGCTCTGCAACTGCTCATCCAACCATAACACAACTTGCCAGATCCATAGATCTATGGTGCCCCATTGCACATGGAACATTTCAGGCAACTCAATCATACAATAGCAAAGTTATTAAAATGCAAAATTTGGGGTTTAACATAGAAGTGGTCGGGCAACTAACTATAACTGCACCACTGTGCAGCTATAATATATGTGTATATTGATGGAAAAACTCTTGTTTAATGCATCAGTTAGAGTTGTTCCACAGTGACAAAAGCAAGGAAATTAGGTGTTAGGGTTGAAAACCCTAACTGCACATTCCCCCCCCACCACCACCACATACACATACATATACATGCAAGTAGGCGAAGGACCAAGGCAACACAACCAATCACACACAACCAGCAGGAGGTGTATACCTGTGTTACCACAACAAGTAGGTAAGAAATCCAAGTTCAGGTATCATACAGTATTTCCAAACTTTTTCCACAAGGTTAGTTCACCTAAAGGTGAAACAAAGTGGCAGTAGCGAAAACTGTGTACCTAGCTAAGTTTTTGACATATGGGTGGCGAAAAGCATCATGGGTGCTGCAATGTTAGTCAATGGGAAATTGCTCAATTTCAGAACAGTGTAACTTTGTCATCCTTAAGTATTTTAGCATCAAAGCAGGAAAAGGCACATCTGTGGGACCAGAGCTTGCCACCCTGCAAATTTCAGCCCAAAAGACCCAACCATTTGCTTGCAGGATGCTGGCAAAGATGTGTAGTCATCAGGAGCATACTTTCACAAAATAGTGTCGCAAACAAGAAAGTGTCATAAATGGAACACACAACAGTGTCGCATTTGCAAAAGCATGCAAAATAGTGTCACAAAATACTGTCATAAACACAAAAGTGTTGCAAGTGCATAGCATGACACTGTCACATTTGCAAAAGTGATTTTTTAAAGTATTTCAGGGAATGTGCAAAATCCTGTTTTGGGTCTTGTACACCCCAAAATACCATATGTGTAGTCTGTGTTATATGTTGGTGGCAGTGCATGGCCTGGGATGCTCAGTTGTCCATAGTGATATGTGTTTTGCAGTGCATGGAACATACAAGATCAGAGTTAGCAGTGACGACCCCATGCCACAGCCTGATGGGAACATGGGTGTGTGCTTTTGTGGTTTAGATAGTTGTGTGTTATTTCTGTTACCTGCTGCTGGTTGTGTGTGATTGGTTTTGTTGCCTTGGTCTTTCCCCTACTTGCATGCATGTGTGTGTGTGGTAGTGGTGGTGGGGGTAGGGGGAATGCGCAGTCAGGGTTTTCAACCCTAACACCAAATTTCCTCACTTTTGTTGCTTTTAAACAACCCTAACTGATGCATTAAACAGAGTTTTTTGCAATGAATTTCCCTTCTTTTTGAGAATGTGCAATGTAAATAGTGAATAGAATGTGGTGGTGGGAGTGCGGGGCCCTCACACCATGCTGCCCATGTCTGCCTAAGAACCATAACAGTAACACCAACAGTAATGGTAATGGTGAGTGAAATGCAAATGCTAATGGTAACTGTAACACCGACATAAATGTGAATGCAAATGCGAGCGGTAACTGTTACGGTAACACAAACGGAAATGCAAAAACAAGTGGTAATGCAAATGGTATTGCAATTGCAAACAGTAATGGTAACAGTGATGCAAATTAGAATGTAAAACACAATGGTAATGGTAATGTAACTGCAAACAGTAACAGTAACAGTGATGCAAATGTAAATAGAAACACAAATGGTAATGGAAACGCAAGTGCAAACTATAATGCAAACAGTGAGGGAAATGAAAATGTAAACACAAACGGTAATGCAAATGAAAACAGTAACAGTAAGCTGATGTAAGGCAACAGTAACAAAAAGTCTATATTTAGCTACATTTCCAAGATAATGGCGGAAAGGTGATATGAACGAACAGTAGAGAAAAGTCTGTATCTCGCTTTGTTTCCGAGATAACGGCACAAAGGTGATCTGAGCCAACAGTACCGAAAAGTCTGTATCTCACTTTTTTTCCGAGATAACGGCACAAAGGTGATCTGAGCCAACAGTACCGAAAAGTCTGAATCTCACTTCGTTTCCGAGATAATGGAGCAAAGGCAATGTGAGTCAACAGTAGCAAAAAGTCTGTATCTCGCTTTGTTTAAAAGATGATGGCGCAAAGGTGATCTGAGCCAACAGTACCGAAAAGTGTGTATCTCACTTAATTTCCAAGATAATGGTGCAAAGGCAATGTGAGTCAACAGTAGCGAAAAGTTGGTGGTATCTTGCTTAATTTCCGAGATAATGGCGCAAAGGTGATCTGAGCCAACAGTAGCAACAAATCTGTAGCTCACATCATTTCCGAGATAACAGCACAAAGGCAAATGTGAACCAAACCACTGAAAGGCACCTCTGTACCACTAGCGCTACCTGCACTATAAATTTCAAGCTACTAGCACCATGCATAATGCTATGCGCAAAACGTTAACTGCATCATGCAGTAATTGTGCAGTGAATTAGTTTCCCAACATGAAAACAGCATAATTCACATTTCCAGAACATCCGCTCCACACCCTCCAAATTTCATGTTAAAAGACCAAACCAGTCCAGAGATATTCAATTTTAAAATTTGTGCATCTTTAAGAAGTCTTCCACCACAAAATGACGGAACTTGCGGCGGAAAATTCGTTAAAATGACAGACCTGGCAGCCGAAAAATCTTTAACCATGGGGGTGGGGAATTGCAAATGGCAATAACTCTGGAACAGAACAAGAGCTTTTCACCAAACAAAAAGTGGCATGTTCCTTGAAGAAAGGGTGCTCTATGTCCCAAACTGCAGATCAATAAACCACACAGTGGCTGTGCTATGCATCATGCAAGACAGTGCAAAAAATAGCAAAAACAGCATTTTTTGCGGTTCACTGCACAAAAAACATAATGTACCAGTGAAGCAGAAATTGGCAAATAAATAGATGCACCATTCCTCGCCATGCATACTAAATCTAATCCAAATCTCTTCAACAGTTACAGAGCAGCATGAGCATAAAAGTGCACATGAGTGGCAAGAAAAAAATTTTGGGGCGCTTCACTGTGCAAAAAACATATGCAGATGTCAAATGAAAATTGGTAAGTGCACAGAAGTACCATAGTAGACCAAGTATTATAAATGTCACACAAATCTGTTTAACACTTGCAAAGTTATAATCACACAAAGAATGTGATGTTTAAGCACAAACGCAAACAGTATCACCAAGGGGAATCCAACTTCAAATGCTTATAACTCTGGAACAGAACAACATTTTTTCACCAAACAAAAACTGGCATCTTCCTTGAACAAAGGGATGTCCACTTGCCAAGCTTTAGATCCATAAACCACACAGTGGCTGTGTCATGTGTCGCACAACATTGTGAAAAAAAGTAGCAAAAACTGCATTTTTTGCAGTTCACTGCTCAAAAACAGTATGTACCAATGAAATAGAAATTGGTAAATAAATAGATGTACATGGCACCTGTCAAATTAGATTAGGTTTCCCTTGTATATCAGTTATTGTTTTTGGGTGTCAGTAACTGCTCCATGGCGAGTGAAGAAAGAACACCATCAGATGGTAAGTTGATAACAATGAAATAGAAGACTGTTCAGAAATGGGGAGTTGGTGCAGATTCTGAGGAACAGCAAAGATGGCATTACATTTCTATTCAAATATGTATCAATGGTAGTACATCAAAATGGGTATTGTTCACAGTTTTAGCAGTTTTTTATTGCAGTATTTTTAATTGTGAATGGCAAGCATGCCTTACAGACAGCTACTTCTTCTTACTGTGCTATATTAATTGAGCTGTTGTCAACACTGAAGTGGCTCTTGTGCTCACACTCAACATGTTCATGACCAATGTTTTAAATAAAACTGCAACATGAAAAACAAGAAGTTGTTTTGCACACAGTTCTGACTAAATTCATTAGCCACTACTTTAAGTACAGCGTTTTGTTTTCAGTGTTCTTGTTCAGCAGAGCAGCTTAAATTAGGCGTAAGAAACGTGTAATGCTGCTGTGCAGATAATGCTCAAAATACGTTCAGTTTCAAAACTCTTTCAACAAAGTAACTAAAATCTTTTATGAAGTTTTAAGGGCCTTAATGCATAATGTGCTCAAATAATTGAAAATAATTTTTCATACAGAGCATATGCCGCATTCAGCAATTTGAATTTATAAGACATTTTCCCTCCAACTGTTAGAATTTACAAGAAATTGAAAGCAGCTGTAGTCGGCACAATTTCACAAAGTAGTTGCAGGTCTTGCTGCAAGCTCTGTGTGTGATGCAGTGGGAGTCACAGATGCACCAAAGCCCCGCAGATACAGAGCGGTCAGATTTTCAAAGGGCAGTGTATTTGTGACAACAAGCCCATTTTATGTCTACTTGTGCCAAAGGGTTGGCACAAGTGCCATGATCTGTGACGCAAGGACTGATCTGGGAGATGGTGGTCTATCTTCTCACATCCCAGGTTCTGGACTTGTGACAGGTGTTTGCAGCACGAATAAAAGAAAATCACAGTTTCCACAATGTGCAGTGCAATTCACAACTTGCATCAAACACCCCGCCACAGGTCTGCTGTGCCCTGCATCCCCTTGTAAAATCGGGCCCAGGAAGTTTTTCAACAGGAGGCTGAGAGTGGTTTGGGGGGTGATGGAAGTAAAATGCTCCATTGATAACCCGGCATTGGATTAGATAGACTGAGTACTTAACAACAAGAAAGCCCCCTTAATTTGTCAAGTCTGCATCCAAAGTGTTGAAAACCAACCTGCCCCACAAAATGCTGCAATCATAAAGAAATCCTATGATTATGCATAATAAAGGCTGTGTTTGTTCATTGCAGCAGAACAATGCCGAGCAGCTCTCACAAAAAGGGAACCTCACTGTGCTCTGTTCATGAAAAAGATCCCACTGAATAACTCAGGTTCTATTTTGTCAGTCTGTATTTTAACAGAGAACAATACAAACAGTTGTTTCAGTGGGTCAGCCTCACATACTGTGATCTTGTCATAAAAATAATCCTATAAAATAGCTCAGGCCGGCATGATGTGGCTCATAAGTTAAAAACTGTAATTTAGCAAATAAGCCTGTTCAGTGTGAAATTGTCAATAAGACCAAACACTTAGCTGTGACTTCTGATTTCCACTGCTAATGCAAGTGATATTTGCTGCTTTAGTTGGATAACACCAATGTTCTGAACAAGGTCTTGAAGACTGTTTAGAAGTGAAAATGCTGTGACTGCTGAAACCATGTTCAAATAACTCACAGTAGCAATAGCAGTAGCAGCTGAAAGCAGAAGTCACAGTTAAGTTCTCTTATTGACAGTTTCATGTTAAACAAGCTTTATTTGTTAAATTACAGTTCTTAACATGAGAACCATATCATCACCACATATTCAACCCATATCCATTATCTTGAAAACATTATAAAAAACACATTGGTAGGTGTTGAAAAGTAACAGGGGTTGCTTAGGAATAACAGACCCCACCCAGGAAGTCATATTATAGGGCTCCTACATTAAAAGATACACTTGACCATAACCATTACATTGAAAAAGGGTCAACCAAATGGCTAATAAGGAGCATGAATGGCTGTTATCCATCTAAAATGTGCGTATATTGTAAACACTTTGTCCAGGGTAGCTCATTCAGAACCCCCCATACAGGGAGAAATTTTGAGATTTGTCAGCTGATCATATCAATATAGATCACATGTGATATGGCAGTGGTCATTTACAAGGTGGGCTGTACTTGTGGGGCTTTTCATGTGAGGAAAATGACAAGATGTTACAAAATCAGAGCAGGAGAGCACTATACAGTGATCAAAAGGGGTGCTCCTATGTATGCCACAGCTGCACACGTTATGGAGATGGCAATTATTTCTGTATATAAATTCATTTTCAGGGCATTAGAAAAAGTTTGCCCTAAACAGAGAGTTGGGATTCTAACAATCTCATGCTTAGACTAGAAGCATTTTGGATAATGAACCTGTAAGCAACTAAGGTATCTGGCCTCAACACAGGTTTTGAGCAAAAAAATATACTTGGAACTAAAGTACAATATTTTACTCTGAAGGGCTAACATTCTATTATGAAACTGATTGTCCCTCTTTTTCTTTTGTAGTAGCTTAGCAGGATTGATTAGATACACACCAGGAAGGACATGTGGACCCTGGAAGCGGCAACTAATCTTTAGCTGTCTGCACCTCATCATCATCACCATTCTTTATTGACCAACCAAAGTCAATACATATTGTCAATGTACATAAATATATACAAAATTCCATATATAAAACATATGATCAAAATAAAATCAAAATATTCAAGTCAGTAATCCTGGGAAATCTGGTTATAGAATTAATACAATCTTTCATTAAGAAAAGTATACCGTTCCTTGTCATTCTATGCTTATTCATACTATAAATTTCCTAACCTTCTCATACATTATAGATCTAATCTTTTCAAATATTTCACAATAGATTGTAATTTAGTTTTTTACTTTGTATCAAACAGCATCAAAAGAATCTGATCAGGAGATTGTACACATTTCTCCAGGATTGGACCAAGCCACTTTTAACTTGGTTTATCATATAATGGACAAAGAAGAACTACATGTTTTAGGTAATCTTCTAGAGTCAATCCTCATTTACAAAACTGATTTAAAGCACCTTGTCTCTTTTGACCATAATTTATATAATTTGCATTATATAACTCCATATGGTATCTTGTTATTAATCTCTGATCATCTGGATCATCCAACATTTTAAGTATGGTTCCAATGATTGATCATTTTTCAGTAGTTTTAACCACCTAAGGAATTTTAATTTGTTTATCCGTTCATGATCATTATTACTTGCGATATCTCTCAGTCTAAGCTTAATATTTGCTTTAATATCTTGTATTAGTCTAGTGTAGACCTGTTATGGAAGATGATCCATCCCTAAGGTTAATAGGTGCTCTTTAATGTTTTGAATTATTGGGAACATGAAACCTTGAGCATTATATTCAATTGCTTCCTCCAAGCACATCCTCGGGAGTCTATTTCCTGGTCAAAGAAAGAGTTTCATTATACTGTAAACATTTATCTCCTTTCCATTGATAAAGTTTCCAAAGATTCTTGACCCCGTGCTGTCCTAATAATCTCAGCAGGTGTAGATTGAGGAATTCTTAATATATATATTTGTATATTTTATTAACCAACACTTCTAGTGGTTTTATACTGCTATGTTGGGTCCAAATTTCTGTTCCAGACTTTGAGTGATGTCATGCAATTGATGGCTGTCTAAATCTGAGTGCTCATTCCTTGGACTAGAAATACGTTTAAAATCGGTCACCATCGTGTGTTTTTTTTGTACCCCATTCAAGCAACTACAACTTGCCAAGTCGCAGAGATTATGGGGTGCATGAGGAGAAAGCCTTTGTCAGGGGATAGAGCTCAATCTGGTGAAGGCAGTACCCCAAGACCTGCTAGTCCTGCACTTTCCCAGTCCTCCATGATTATAGCATTGGGAGATGATTCAGATGGCTCTGGGTCAGATGTGGCCTCTACATTTACAAAGGCAGATGGGCACAGAATGCTGAAAATATTTCACTGCATAGATGCTAGGATCTCAGGGATCCAAAAAGATTTCAAGAAATTGGAATCCTGAACAGCTTCAGTGGAAGCTTATCTTGACAACCTGCAATCAGAACACATGGCCTTTGGGAGATCCCTTGTGTATTTGCACAGGAGAGAAACAGAACTAACAATGCAGGCGGAGGATGCAGAGGCTAGTGCCCACCGTAATAATATTCATATCTTTGACATCTCTGAGGGGGTGGAACCCCCAAGCATGGAAAAATTCCTTTACTCATGGCCGAAAACTGAGTTAAGCCTGGGAGAGGACTTTCAAACAGAAACTGAATATGCACATCGAGTCATAGCACCAAAGCCAAAACAAGGTGCTCCTCCCAGGTCTATAATTGTTAAATTCCTGAGATACACCATGACGTAAAAAATTCTGAAACTGACCTGGGTGAAACGAGATTTTAATTTGGATGGCCAGAAAATATATGTTGATCAAGATTTCCCACCCTTGATGCTAGTGAAGAGGAAAAGAATCCTGCAAGTTGTGAAGGCCTTAAGAGAAAAAGGGATGTAAGGCATATCTTAGATATCCTTCCAGATTATGGGTGCAGGATAAGGAAGGGATGAAAGTGTTTGATTCACTTCTGGCAGCTACCCCCTATCTTGATTCTCAGGGGGTCCCCATTCTGGTTACGAAGGAGGAACAAGCGGAGCAAGACATCGAGGAGCTACTGTGGGCTATTGCACCTGGATCTCGGAAATGGCTGGGAAAGAGAGGAGATGCCCTGCTACATCTCCATGTGGACATTTCTAGATGGCTCCAGGCCAAGAAAACCTGAATGGACTCATTGGTTTGTGAGTGAATTTATTTGAGCGGGGACCCGGGAGAATGTTAGACCTATTCTGTGTTGCAAAGGGTCATTCCTCGGGGGTGTTTATTTTCCGATTCTACATATAACTGTCTGGCATTTGTGGTGTTTGTTTTTTCCTTCCATTTGATTAAAAGGGACCTTAGGGGATTATATGAGGTAGAAAGGTAATTTCAACAGACACTGTGCAGAAGTAACTCGTGTAGTTGGAGAACTCTCTGGTACCATCCCCTCCATGAGTTGTTTCTAGTGGGATGGACTTCCTGGTGACTACAGATGCAGACCGGCTACAAGCATTTTCCCTCAGACATTTCCTGCAGTTTGGCAGGTGAAGGGACTTGAGTTTACGTTACTCTGATCATTAATTTGGACTTTATTTTAAGCAATTAACTCTGGGCTGTGACTGCGTTGTGGGGAGTTTACATTGAAATGGTGACATGGCAGCTGTTATGTTCTTTGAGTTGAACTGTTGCACTATGAAACAAGTGGGTTAGGGGATGTGTGCTTACCATCCTCGCATAAGTCTGGGGAACAGGGGTTCATGAATAGGAGGGAGTTACAACTGAATGGGAAGGGGAGAAGCAGACAACTGTGTTATAAATTTAATTTGCGGCCTTTTTTCTATTCTGGCTCCCTCTAGATTTTTGATTCAATTATAAGGTAGCAACCTAGCCCTGTTTTTGGGCTGTTAGAGATTTCTGGCCTGCACTAGGCCTGAGGTGTTCTGTTTGGACCATTGTCAGCACCAGAATTCAATAGATTAGGAGAGGGTATAAGCTCTTGGGTCCACTGGGAGCTTACCCCCTTTGCGAGGTACAGTACTTTTCTCCTACATCTCTAGGACTTTTGATTCTAGACAGCAAAGGCTTCCCCGCCTTAGCATTGCTTCTTAAGATCTGTGTTGAGCTTCCAGATTCCTAGTGAGGTAACTTGGACCAGTTTTATTTCTTTTCTACCCCTGTTGGGGTTTGCTGGGTGTATTAACTCAGCTTTGGATGTTACCAGGTTTCTGATTTACTATGTGTAGGTATATCTTAAAATTATATGTGTTTAGGTTTTTTCTTTCTTTTTCTTTATTTGGATGTGGTGATGTTTATATACATTTGGCAAGTACCATGTATTACAGTTACTCACTGGGGACTGAGCAAGAATGGGATGGAAATTTCAAAACATTTGTTTCCAATGGTATCTCTTAGAATAACTTCTGTTAATGTCAAAGGTATCAATGGTGTGGTCAAATGAGCTAGGGTGCTACAAGAATTGGGGAGGCTGAAATGTGACTTGGCGTGCATGCGGGAGACAAAACTGTCTCGTGCAGAACACACCAAGCTGAGCAGAATGTGGGTGGGCACAGTGTATTTGGATTCCCATCCGGATGCCTCGAGAGCTGGGGTTATTATCTTGGTTCGTAAGGGGCTCCCCTTCAAAGTATATAAGGTGCAGGTTGAGGGGTTGGGCAGATGGGTTTTGTTCTTGGGGGAATATATGGGGCATACCTTGCACATAATTTTAGTTTATGCGCCTACCTCGCATTCTGGTGACATTTTTAGACATCTGTTTGCAATGGTGGCTTCTCTCACACCAGGCAAAATGGTGATAGTGGGTGACTGGAACTGTGTCAAAAATTCTCTTCGAGATAAAAGATCAGCAAGGGGGGGGTTAGCAAGTTCTAGGTTATTCATAACTTTGGTGTTGGAGGGGGGCTTGGTGGGTCCCTGGAGACTCCAGAACCCGGATACCAGGGATTTCACCTTTTTCTCAGACTTTGACAGTTTGTACTCCAGGCTGGATAGGTTCTATATTCAAATGGTGCATGCTGATTGCATGGGGGGATATGATTATTCACCCAGTCACCTTTTCAGATCATGCGATGATCAGTGCAGTGGTCGCTTGGCCTGGAGAGAAAATAAAGGGGTCCTGGAGATTTGACCCGGGGTTACTGAATGACAAGATGTTTGTAGATCAAATCAAAAATATTATTATGCAGTATATGAGGGAAAAAAAGGAAGAGGACACTCATGTCAGATACATTTGGGATGGTTTAAAAGCTGTTTTGAGGGGCCACACTATAAGTTATGCAGCTTACAAAAACAGAACGCACCAGGCTAAGCTAAAATTGCTTTCAGAGGAAATAGCTTTATTGGAGGCAGAACATAAGAAAAACAGTGACCCCTCAACTCTGTCTAAGCTGAGAGATGCCAGGGAACAATACCAATGTAGAGATGAAAAGGAGAACTGTGAATTATCTTAGGTATACCAGACAAAAATATTATGAAACAGGGAAGGGCAAGCAATCTTTTTGCACTCCGTTTGAGGAAGCAGGAGGCTGAAAGATACATCCCTAAGATTAAGAAGCCTGGGACCCAGTCATTATCTACTGACCAGGCTATTGTTGTAGAGAGCTTCAATAATTTCTTCACAGGATTATATGCTAAAAAGAGGGGGCCCGATCATAGTAAGGTAGTGGAGGATTTTCTGCTGGGGATCACCTTACCTCAATTAGAGGAGACACAAAGAGTCTTGATTAAGGCTCCTTTTATGGAGGCAGAGGTGAAGAGTATCATTAAACATCTCAACAGGGGGAGGGACCCTGGCCCTGACAGTTTTGTGGCAGAGTTTTACCAGCATTTTGACACAGAACTAGTCCCCCTGCTGACCAAAGTCTGTAAAGCAGCTCATGAGGAGGGAGAGTCTCCAGCTTCCTGGGGGGAGTCGACAATTACCCTTATACCTAAAGCAGGTAAAGACCTGATGGAGTGTGGGAATTATCGAGCCATACCTCTAATTAACCAAGATGCAAAGAATTTTGCTAAAATAATTAGTATTCATCTTCAGGACCTCATTCCTGTCTTGGTTCAAGAGGTAAGATTGGCTTCATATCTGGTCATCATATTCAGGATAATGCAAGGCTTCTACTTAACTCCATTTCTGCCTCAAGAGCATTCTCAGCTGGGAACTATTAGGGCAGTGATGGCTCTCGATGAGGAAAAGGCATTTGACCATTTGGACTGGGTGTTCTTGGAACATACCTTGTAAAAATTTGGATTTGGGGCCAAATTTAGGACTTGGATAGCAAATTTATATAAGGATCCATTGTCCAGAGTGAAGGTTAATGGGGTCATCTCAGGGAGGGTGAAGATAGAAAGAGGGACCAGGCAGGGCTGCCCCTTTCACCCTTGTTGTTTGCCCTGTGTATGGAGCCCTTGGCAGCCCTCATCAGGCAGTCCAGGGAGTACAAGGGTATTTGGGTCAATGGAGTTGAGATAAGGGTGTCCTTGTATGCAGATATTACCCTTCTCTACATTACAAATATAGTAAATCAAATGCCCCGATTGACTCTCTGCTAGAGAAATTTGGCAGAGCATCGGGATTTAAAATCAATGAATCCAAAACAGAGATGTTACCCCTGGGTTGGACCCCGAATGGGGCACTACTGACTATCCGCAATTATAAATGGGCCAAGGAACATATTATGTACTTAGGTATTTGGGTCCCCAGAGAAAAACAAAAACTGCACACCATTAACTATGGGAGGCTTCTGTGGGAAGTTCAAGAGGACCTGGGGAGGTGGGGAGAACTCCCTCTCTCTTTGATGGGCAGAATTGTTAGTGTCAAAATGAATGTGCCCCTACGGTTTTCATTTTTATTTCAAACTCTGACCATAAAACCCCCAGTTGCTCTCTGGAAGTCTCTCAGGTCCTCCCTACTTAGATATATTTGGGTGGGTAAATGCCCTAGGATAAAATGAAAATCCCTGATAGAGGTTAAGGGACAGGGTGGCTTAGGGCTCCCCAACTTTAGAAAATACTACTAGGCAGCCCAAATACTTCCTCTGGTAACTATCATGACCTAGGGAGATCCTCGTCTGTGGATGGTGATAGAGAGATCTGAATCTTTGAGGGGGGATACTGGGAACTTAGTATATATGGACAAACAGGGGACCATAACTTGGTACTGAGTAATCCTTGGTCCGTAGTTATTAAATCCATCTGGGTAGAAATACATAAGAGTTTGGGCTTACAATTGGTTTTGAGCAATAATACTCCTATTAAGGCCTGCTTAGACTTCGCTCCCCTTAACTGGGACATGGGTTTTGGGAGATGGAGTAGGAAGGGTTTGGTGAGGGGTGGGCCAATTGTATTATGGGAATAATTTTAAATCTTTTCATCAGCTGGCTGTGGAATTTGGACTCCCAAATCAGGATTTATTTTGGTACCTTCAACTAAGGCATTTCTTATTGGAAAATGATAGAAGGTTGGATGGGGGAAGACACCTAGCACAAACCAACTGATGGAATTTATAGTTAAGGAAGTTTCTCTCCGGACATCACAAGGTCAGATTTCAAGACTCGTTTTGCAGCTGGCTGCCATTGAACCAGATTCAATGGAAGCCATCAAAAGGATACGGTGTCTTGAAGTGGGAAGGGGAATTGGGAGAGTTAGCCTGTACTACCATATGGTAAGCTGTTCACAGTTCCATAGCCTCGAGCTTCTGGCACTAGTTTCATTGGAAAATTCTGGTATATTATTTTTGTACTCCTGTAATTACCAAACATCATGGTCACTATCTCTCTGACAGTTGTTGGAGGGAATGTGGGGAGATGGGGTCTCACACACACATGTTTTGGACCTGCTCTAAGCTTATGATTTTTTGGCATCAGATTATGGACACCATAGGGAAAATTTTTGGGGTGGCCCTTCTGGAGGACCCAGAATACTGGGTTTTGGGGGGTATTCTCTGGAGATTAAGACCAAAGCCCAACAATACTTATACAATATTTTAGTGGTTTTAGCCCTTAAATCCTTTACTCAATGCTAACTGACCCCAGAACCTCCAACTCTGGAGGCCTGGCATAAGGTTTGTTTAACTTTTTTGGACATGGAAGAGCTCACAGCCAAACTTAGGCTGCATAAGGATAAATTCAAGGCACACTGGTTACCTTTCTTCCATTATCAAGCAGAAAGGGAACAAATAAATGTCTTGGAGATTACGGCATGATATGCCTGATCTGTTGCTGGAAACCATATAATACGTGTGTTGGACCTCATAGGGTGGAGAGAACAGTGTGGGAGGGGGAAACTTTTGAGGCAAGCACAGGAAGCTTGTGGCACACCTATCATAATACAGGTTTGATTAAAAGATCTGATTCTTTGTTATGAAATATTATGGAACATATAAGTTAGTTGAGTCTAGTGGAGTATGGAATGTAGGTAATATGAATATGTGTACTTAATTTTCGAATTTGCCATCATCCAATTTTTGTATTTAGGTTAATGTTTATTTATTTGTTGTTCATTTTGTGGTCATCTTAACTTTTGTTTGCTGTACATTCTGTCTGTAAAGTGCAATGTGTACATGTCTTGAATTGATTCTGAAAAATACAATAAAAGTATTATTTCAAATTTCTGTTCCATACATTATACTTAAAATTACTTGTTTAGGGGTTCATTAATCATCATTTTAATTACTACCAGGGAGTGATCACATATATGTATACTTCTGTATTCAGTATGGATAGTTATACAAATCAGTGATTTTAAGATTAAGAAATAGTCAAGATGGGAGTAGTTTTGGTAAACTAAAAAAAAAAAGAATATGTCTTATCCAATGGGTGGCGATGGCACCAGATATCTATAATGTCCAGATCTTGCATAAAATGTAGAATTGTTTGAGCAACAGATGTTGTCATTGGAAGAAGAGTTGTTGATCTATATAATTCAGGGTTTAATGTTACATTCAAATCAACTGCAATAATATATGGTGATGGGTAAGTAAATATAAGTAGAAAGACCTCATCAAAAAATTGGGGGGAGTTCACATTTGGGCCATAGACATTAACAAGGGTATGTTCAGTACCTTGTAAGTTAATTTCACACATAATATATCTACCATTACAATCCAGGATCAATCTAGTTATTGCAATATTTGAATTTTTGGTGATCATGATAGAAATGCCTCTAGAATTGTTAGTAAATGGGGCATTTAAACCACAAAATCCAAGTATGTATGCACTCTGCATTGAAGAAAGACCAAAATTCAAGGATTTCAACAATAAGTTGATATTTATTCAGCACCGCTATGGAGGCCCCTAGCACCTTGGCAATGTGCTTTCAAAGGGGGAATGTTACAATCTAGCTTGGATATCTAATTCATTTAAATATAAATCATTAAGTGTGACATCATAAACCAATCCACCAATAGATGAACCACTACAAGGTTCACATTTAAATATTAAAAAAAGGTTAGAATCAGTCAAAAAACATTAAAAAAACAATTACAATTTACACAGTTCACATACAGTTCAGAAGTAAACAGGAGACCAAGTGCCTGATATTATTATAGGACCAGATGCCCTGATTCAAGAGGCTAAATTCATAACTGTAAAATATTTGGTCATTTTGTTGCTAGCGGGTTCACGTATGAACCTAGGGATACACCAACATTTGAATTTTATCCAAATTATCGTCAGTTATGTGTCATTAATCATAACATTACTACTATAAATCATTCACTATTTTAAAGGGTTCTTTAGAACTATAGGGAGGAAGAGAGACACCCAGAGACGTGCATTGAGGCACATCTGTACCAGAAACCAAGTGTCCACAGATCATCCTATAAAATACAGCAAAAAGCATCCATAAGTTTCAAGTACATCTTATATGTATTCACAATAAACATATCTGGTCTTTGAGCCAAAGATCCAGCTATACTAACTTTGCTTACAATTATCTAAGGAATTATTCACCACAGAGTGAAAATGGGGGGGGGGGGATGAGGTGGGGTGGCAGAGAATTTAAAGAAACAGGCAAAGAAAAATGAAATATCAAAAAGACGTAATCTGGACACATTGCATTTATACAGAAAAGTTTTTCTTTTTTTTCTTTTTATCTTTTTACCTTTCAGATGGCATGTCATTCTGATCTGAAAAAAGGTTTGAGATCCCACCTATTATTAAGATCAAAAGGGGAGACTGTGTTTGCTCTGAAAATCCATGCACTCTCTCTCTGTAGTAATTTATTTAGTCTGTCACCACCCCTTTGATCACTTTTCACAAGTTCTATCCCCATGAATTTGAAACGAGACACATCACCATCATGTATGCAGTTAAAATGCCTCCCTACTGGGGTGTCCATTTTTTTGTTAATTATAGACCTCAGGTATTCCTGCATTCTTTCTTTCAGAGGCCTCACAGTCTTCCCTATATAATACAAATTGCAGGTTCACCATAAAGTATAAACCACAAAGGAGGTTGTGTAGGTGATTAGTTCTCTTACCTCAATTTGCGCATTGTTAGGTAGGTTGGGAATGTCTTTCCCATATTCATGTACTTACACACATTACATCTCCCACACTTGTTGTTACCCTTTGGTCCAGGTGGTAGCCACATTCTCTTTGGCTCTTCCTCCTGAAAAAAATGGCTGTTTACTAACTTGTTCTGAAGATTAACTGTATGTCTAAATGTGATTCTAGGTGTTTCTGGTATTGTAGTGCCTAATTCAGTGTCACTCTTCAGTATATCCCAGATATACTGCCTATTGTGCCAGCTATTTTATTGTATTCTAAGGAGCATAGAATTTGGTTCTTCTCCTTCTCAGTGTTTTTATCTTTTTGTTTTACTAGTTCCATTTGTGTTGTATTTCTTATTTTTACCATAGCCTTTTCTAGCACATTATCTTGACAACCTCGTTCTTTAAATCTTTCTAACAGTTCTTCTGCCTGTTTCTCAAATTCATAATTCAAAGTGCAATTCCTTCTTTTCCTCACCAATTGTCCATATGGTATGGAACATTTTTAATTTAGCAGGGTGAGAACTGTCACTTCTCAATAGTGAATTAGTACTAGTTTCTTTTCTGTAGTTTCTAGTTTGTACCCGCTTAAAATCCATATCACCCTCTAGTGTTACATCTAGAAAGTTAATGGATTTCTCACCCATCTCAGATGTAAATTTCAAATTAAGATCATTTAGGTTAAGCCACTACATGAATTCTTCTGCCCTTTCCATCCCCTCCACTCCATATACATAGACCGTCATCTATGTATCGACCCCATTGCTCTATATTGTCAATGTATGGGTTCATATCAGGGTCATACAATGTTTTCCTCTCCCACACTCCCAGAACAGGTTTGCATAAGATGGGGACATTGAGGCTCCCATTGTGGTTCCACAAGTCTGTAAAAAGAATTCATTGTTAAATTCAAAGTAACCGTATTGCAGTATGAATTCCAGTGATTCCACTAGGAATTCTACTGATGCCACAGTGATGTTTTGATCTCTGAATAAGAAATATGTCACTGCTCTGATCCCATCATTATGCCTAATTGAGGTATATAGTGCCTAAATAGCCACACTGATCCACATATATCCTTCTTCCCACTTTATATTACTGAATTTCCTAATCGTGTTCCCTGTGTCCTTTAAATAGGATGGAAGATTTTTCATACTGTGCTGTAAGAATAAATCTACTAATTCACAGAGGTGCTCAGAAATCAAGCCTATACTGGACACGATTGGTCTACCCGGTGGGTCAGTTAAGCTTTTGTGATTTTTTGGGAGTCAGTACCAGGTTGGAATTATAGGGACTTCGCAAAACAGGTACTTGAATTCTTTATCATTAATGTCACCACTCTGAACTGCTCTATCCAACAGTTCACATATTTTTCCTATATTGTTGTGTGGGATTGAAGGGTAACTTTTCATAATTGTTAACATCAAATACTAGTTTTTCAATCATGATCTTGTAGTTTTCCCTATCCATAATGACAATATTCCTACCTTATCAGCTTTTTTAATTGCCAGATCTGGACAGGTAATTAAATCATTAAGAGCTAACTTCTCACTGTGTGATAAATTTGAAACTGTGGGTTTTCTTTTTTTGGCCAGTGCTTCTCTCACCTTAAAAAACATGCTATTTTCAAAGGCGGTTACCTGGTTATTCAATACTATTGGGCAAAAATCTGATTTCTGCTTAAACATGGTGTCTCTGAATTTCCTAAAGTCTTGGGGTGTTGCTTCATTCTGTACATTAGCAATGTCTTCTTCTTCCAACATGTCAACCAATTCTGCCATATTAGCTCAGTAGATTCAAAAAGTGCCTCATAAGATGTCCTCATCTCAGTTCCCATGAGTCATCACTCTGATTTATTTTATCCATTAATAGAGAGAATGCTCTGTTCTGTATTTCTAGAACTTGTTCTGTACACATTACTAGGTCCTCCAAATAGCCCATATTTGTGGAAGATGAGGTACTTTCATGTGCTGAGAAAAAAATGTTTAACCTGATTTTTCTGAATAATTTAAACAAGTCCACAAAAATTGAAAAGTCATTTACAGTTAGAGTGGTAACCAAGTTCATACCTTTTTTAAGTAGTAATACATGGTTTTCACTCAGGGAGAAACTACTCAGGTTAATTATTTGTTGTTTTGATTTTTTCTGTTTCCTCAAAGCACGCCACTTGCTGTTTAAACTTCCTGTATTTACTTCCTCTTGTACCTCGTCTTGTTCATTTCTTTCTGTGTCCCGCGGCCCCCTCTGCTCTAAAAAAGGTTTGGTTGTTGGACCAATCATCACTGTCTTTGGTCCCTTGTTTGTGCTGGTTGTGGCTACCTCATTATCTTGTGGTCCTACTCCTCTGTGGTTTCCTTTACTCTGTCTTCTTTTACTGTTTTGCTGATAGAATTTCTTATTCCAGGACCTTCCTCTGCTTCGTGATTGCCCCTCAGTGTTTTTCACTGGAATGTAAGCATGTCCTTTTTCATAATCATTGTCACCTCTTAGGTGTTTGGTTTGCTTTCTTTCTATAACTTCTTTCTCATGCCTCAGAATTTTATTTTTCAAAGCTTTGTCCAAGCATGAAAAATCACTGTGCTTCTTATACCTGCTCACCTCTTCTTTAGCATGCTGCAGTTCATTCACAAGAGTTTGATAATTTTCATTATCCTCCTCGGTTATAAGTCTAGTGTATGCCAAGGAGGCTGTTTCAGAAACTTTTAGTCACTATTTCTTCCTTTTGACATCTTCAAGGCCACACAAGGGAGTTTTTAAAACCTGTAAGCCCCATGGTGCCAGATTTGTTTCTTGGCAAGACTCAAGAAATATAATATTATAGTTTGCATTCAGTTATTTTGCCAATAAATGTTCTAATTTAGGGAAAGAGGTTTTTATATTACCTCTGACAGTTTATGTGGTCTCGCTCCCTCCTGCAGTAGAGCTTGTTTCCAGATTAGCTCATAGTTCCCATCTCCACGACTGTAGTGAACTGATGTCTGCCAGACAAAAACTCACATCCTTCACTTCCTGGTTACTGCATCCTGAACCTTCTGACATTACTGCAAACTCCAAACATGAAAATAAGTCTTTAATCAGTGCCCACTGTCTCAGATGTTACTTCAAATTTCTTCAAAATATAAATCCAGGGAAAACCAGGGAAATCACGGAGGAGTATAATGTGAGTTAAATAACAAATCATGGTGGTGTAACACAGTCTCCGATGCTGCCCTTATTGGACCAATGGCATGGCTATTCACAGTAAGAATGAATGTTTATTCACAGCAATATCCAAAAACAAATGACTGCGCTCTAAGCAATGAGGGGGCTGCATACACAAACCCTTTCTTTATACATACCACAAAATCCAAGCATGTATGCACTCTGCATCTAAGAAAGACCAAAATTCAAGGATTTCAACAATATGTTGATATTTATTCAGCATCGCTGTGGAAGCCCCTATAGCCTCGGCAATATGCCTTCGGGTGGGGGGGTGTTACAATCTAGCTTGGCTATGTATTCATTTAAATATAAATCATTAAGTGTGACATCATAAACCAATCCACCATTAGATGAACCACTACAAGGTTCACATTTAAATATTAAAAAGGTTAGAATCAGTCAAAAAACTTAAATAAAAACAATTACAATTTACACAGTTCACACATACCGTTCAGAAGTAAACAGGAGACCAAGTGCCTGATATTATTATAGGACCAGATGCCCATTTTTTGGAGCAGTAGAAAAAGTCATCCAGAAGTAAATGAGTTTCCTGCAAAATGATGCAATTAATTTTGTTCTTATTAATGTAATTACAACTTTTTCCACCCTTGGTTTGATCCTGTATACCTTTTACATACCATAATAAGCAGTTTAAATAATTAGCTATAGGGGTTTTTAATTTGATAGTCGTGCACTGAGTCTGTAATATGCCATCGAGATTTAAAATTTTTATACCACACTGTAAATGCCATATTAATACCTATTTGCCTGTTTAGTGTCCAACCTTTGAGCTTTGAGGTTCCACAAACTATTAGCCTACCAACCACCCCTTAACACCCCCACCTTGGCTACATAGAACACTACCGTGCCAAGTATAAGCCTATGTGAGATACATTACATGTATCCATAAGGGATATGTACTTCTGGAGCATAGTGTGTAAAAATTATAGTTCAATGAAATTTCAGGAAAGCTTACACATTGCTCTAGTTTAAATCGTAAAATCATAAGTGCAGTGATTCCCCTGGCAAGGTAGTTGCAGCCCTCCTCCCAAGTACATTGACAGCAGCATTGCAAAAAGTGCAACATGGCCAGTCATCTGCCACCTCTTATGGGTGGATGCTGCATAATTTAAATTAAGTTACCATTAATATTGAATAGCATTTCATTATTCTAATCTGTCAATGTTACAGATAGATAGAGAGAGAGAGAGTGAGAGAGAGAGAAGTCGAAGATATAGGAAAGAGAAGGGAGAGAGGAGAAAAAAGGGATGAAAGGAAAGAGTAGGAAGGGAACAGGCTATTTAAGTTTTTATATTCAGTCCCCTTAGTCCATCTTCTTTTATATCCGTATCTTCCTCTCCTAATTGGCTAACAAATGAATACTATTAATTTTGAGATTTTTTTTCCTCAGTCTGGTATGGTCAATATATGTGCAGTGGCCCAAGCATCAAAGAGTCACATACAGTAGTCCCATTAGTAAACTTTTATTTAAAGACCATATTTTCGTCATCTACCAAACCGTGTCAAATTAATATTTAGTATTAATATTTTTATGTGCATATTCTACTCTTTTTAGTCCTTCTTACCTTGTTCCCCATCTTTTATCTCCCCTAAGTACATCCCTCCTGCTCTGCTGCACTTCCCACTCCTCATTAGGTTTTGTCTCACTTTTCCTACCTGCACCTTCCTCTGCAGTAGCTCACGCCATCCTTTTTTACTTTTTTGTCACCATCATTTTCATAGCCATTGATACATTTGTTTTGTATCCCATTATCATTTCACTAGCTCCTCCCCAGACCTCCCCTACATTTTATGTGTTTATGCCTTTCTGTCCCTTTCTTCATTAGTCCTCTAAAATTCCTTTTTTCCTTTCTTACAATTGCTATCCTTCCTGTTTCGGTGTTAATTCTGTGGAAGTAAAAGGGGAGTGAAAGATAAAACAAGGGACCAATTGGCTTTGATTATTGGTGCGATAGAACTATTTATGGACCTCACAACCAGCTTATCTTTTTCTTCCCCCCCTTTCTATATCCCTCTTCCCCAGTCTTCTCCCATCCCCCTTTTGCTAGACTTTTCTGACATCTCTCATAGTCACGTATACCACATGATATGGAATCAACAAAATTGTGTACTGTTTTTCAAAGCTTAGGGTAAGAATTAAGTTCCACATTTTCCTGTGGGGAGTTTATGTTTTCTGTAGAGGTGTCACTGGTAGGTGTCTCAGTGTCTTTGGTTTGTTCTGAAGAATTACCCATAGAAGCAGAATTAAATTGATGGTCATGTAGAAAGTTCTCTGCCATTTTAGAGTCCGAACAAAACTGTAGTTTACACATCATAAAGAATTTGGTTCTTGCAGGGGGTAAGAAAAAAGGTGTATATTCTGTTGGTGAAGTAAAGCTTTTACTTTATTGAAGGATTTTGTAGATTGGAGAGTTTCAAATGAGAAATCTGGATAGGCATATAATTTAAAAGTCTCACTTGTTAAGCATCTGTTGATTCTTGCTGCTTACAGTATTCTTTCACAATCTTTACAATTATGAGGCTTTACATAAACTAGGCAAGCAAAATATCAGCACTGTGTGTCATAGTGGCTCTCCCCACCCCACCCCAGCCCGATGTGCCTGATCCAGGGCAATTCTTTCTTCAGGAAATTTTAAATTCAGGGTAATAGTAATCAATTTTTCAAAACAGGTGAAGAGGGGTCCCAGTACCTTCAACACCTTCCAGAATGCCGATATAGCTCACATTGTTCCTATGGGATCTGACCTCCAGGTCGGTGACTTTTTGTTTCAGATCTCTCAGTTGTGCTTTCAGTGCCACTTTATCTGTGGAGATTGGGTGAATGTTGTCCTCGACATTGCTAATTTGTTGCTCCATCAAGTCCATTCAGATGTTTAAATTGTTTATTTTTTGGGATAGGTAAGTAATGGCATTACTACCAGGGGACAGTTGATACATTTATTCTGCATAGTGATCATGGATCAGGGCTGAAAGGGGGTCTCTAAACTACCATGGGACAGTTTTTAACAAATATTTTACATGACAAGCATTGATCAGGGCTGGAGGGGTCTCTACAGTACCGAGAGACATTATTTACTAATATTTCACATGGAGATTGTTGTTCAGGGCTGGGGGGGCACTAGTCTACTGGGGACATTTATTTTCAAATATTGTACATGGCAATTAGGGATGGGGAGTGTATCTATATGGAGCAGGGTTCACAACCCACTCAGAGGGTGTCTAAATACCCTTAGACCTTTGCCTTTTGGGAGGGTTTTGAGAATAGCAACTTAGTGGAAATGTCAGACTGCATCTGCTGCAAGCCCCCTAGCCCCAAATTGCAGCCCATTTTGTGGCACAAGGCTGACACATGACCCCTTTGGTGCAAGCAGCCTATGTCTGATGCAGGCTTCTTTTAAGAATAGCTCAGGGTGCAGTTTTTGATGTCAGGTGCCATTTGCATCATTCATGTGTGATGCAGGCACCTTGCCTCCATCTAAGGGCTGTGAGAATTGGGTTCAGTGTTGTTGTTACAAGTTATGTGGTTGGTTTTGCATATTTTTGTATCTTCTCCACACCTTTTTTCCTTAACTGTGTCCGTTTCACATTTTGTACTTCTATATATACTTTGTTTCAAGATGAATGTGATTAAGTGGATGGAATGCATCCTGATTAATTCAGATATCACATGATGTAATCACGTATAGGCGTATTTAAGGGGATTATACATTGAGAAAGGATCAGAGGATCTGACACATGTCAGGTGCACATTTATGCACCTCCTGGTTTTTAATTATGTGTATTTAACACAAAATAAAAGAAATATAAACAACACTTTTGTAACACTAGTCAGAATGCTATTTTCTCAACAGAGATGGCGAGTGCCCAATTTTTTGTAAGTACTATGTACAGGGGAACCAAGAAGAAAAGAAGTGCTGGGAGTGCTGTGAGTCATCCTAGAGACTGGCTCTGGGACTGCTACCTATACAAGGGTAGTGTACAGATCTCCAGCAGAGGGATCCAAGATGGATAAAGCACTTGGGGAAGCCATCACCAGGATGACATGTAAGGGGTAGGTGTTGTTAGTTGGTGACTCCTATCTGCCAGATGTGAAGTGCAGCCTACCAACTGAAGCTTCAGCAAAGAGCAGGGCCATCCTTGACTCCATACAAGGGACATTTCTGAGGAAGCTATTTAAAGAACCAACTAGGGACAGGAAAGTGCTGGAACTGGTGTTTACAAACAGGGGCAGCATTGCAAACATCACAGTGGGCAGTCCCCTGAGTACCAGTGGTCACTGTACAGTGTGCTTCAACACAAAAACAGGAGCAGAAGGCAATCCACATAAGGATGAGGGTCCAGGACTTTAGGAGACTGGATTTTATAGAACTAGGAGAGTAATGCAGGCCCAGTGGTGCAGAAAGCTGAGGCGTTATGCACCTTACATTCCACCATGCCATGACTCAGGTTCAGGAACACACCTAGGTTCTTGGGGATCGAGATGTGGAGAGGAGAACTGAGTGCCACAGGATGCATTCCTCCTCTGGGGATGGAAGGGGGCCTGTTCAGCCATACAGCTGCCACCTAGGTGATCAAAGTGGTGGTGCAGACTGGGACACAAACAACTTTGGGGAGAGACAATGATTGGCTGGGGTGGATGATGATGCTCTGTGTCACACTGTTTTAGCCAGCATATTTGCAGGGGAGACAAAAACAGGAAAATCCCCAACCATGGCAGTACAATAGCCACCGCCCTTCTTGCAGACCCCACACCTGCCAACATAAGCAGGCTTCCAGTGCCAACTGGAATCTATGCTTTTGGTGGGGACTTGATCTACCTCCACCATTCTCCACCACAGGAAGGGAATACCCCAGATGACTGCTGGGAAGTAAGTATGATCCTAGAAGAAAGTGGGGTGATGGGGTTGGTGCAGGAGCAGTAGTCTTGCATGGGGGGTCTGGAGGCAGGTGGGTGATCCAGGAGATAAAGTACAAGTTAAAAAAAGAAATGTGAGACTCAGAAACTACCTCGAAGAGGAGATTAACAGGGAGGGGTACAGGCACTTCTAGATGTGGCTTAATTTCAGAAGAAATTATTTACAAAAAGGTGTGAAACAATGCTGCCTGTTAGCATCACTTCTGTTTAACTTATATAGAATATTTTATCAAAGAACTTAATAAGATTGACACTTCCATGCCCAGCATGCTTAATAGAAAAATGAAAATCTTATTATATGCGGATGATATGGTATTGTGTTCATTAACTCCATTAGGTTTAAGAAGGGCAACTGATTGCTGTTTAAAAACATTGGGAAAATTGGAGTTATTTGTAAACCCACATTAGTTTGGCATATTAATTTTTGGTAAATCTAAACAATGTGGCCCTACGATTTGGTCCTTTGGCAACATGCATTTTGAAATTAAACTAGAATATAAATATCTGGGAGTAGGTTTTGATACCAAATTTTCTTGCAAAAAGAAGACAGCCTACTTAAATAAGCAAGCTTTATTAGCAGTTAAGTGTATTAATAGATTTTGTAACATCTTTGTGAGCAGTTCATATGACACATTAGAGCAGGTATTTGGTGTCAAAGCAGTAAGCATCCTCATGTATGGATCTGAAATCTGGGCATTTAGTAAGGCCCCAAAAGACCTGGAAATGGTTCAGAATGTTTTTTACAAACATGTTTTCAGTTTATGCAGAGATACCCCCATTGCCCTTTTAAGGAGCAAATTTTATTTCAAATCTATAATGCTCATGGCCCAAGTGAGGGCCTTGTTACAATGCCATCTGATAGAATTCTCATAAAGTGCTGGTAGGAAAATATTATAAAAAGGAAAATCTAAGGGATGGTTCTACCAATTAAATAAGGTAATTAAAGAAATGGGTCTCAATGAGTTTTGGGACAAACATACACTGTAAAATATATTGATATGTACGTACGCACAGCAGTCCAAAGATCTGTAGATGTGTTTTTCCAAACAGAATTTGGAAAATTATGAGGCATCAACTTCTGCACATTGTATTATATGTATAAATTTCCAATGAAAAATGTCTAACTTTTTGTGAAAATGCTACACATAGAAAAGCACTTTGTAAATTTAGGATAGGAATGATTACAAGACATTATTGGGATAACCAAGGGGGCATCTTCATATTGATAGACCGCTGTTGCAGATGTGACACAAATGAGAAACTAATGGTGACATATTTAATATTTGATTGTCATTTATTAACCAAGCAAGGAAAGAAAAGGTTAATCCCAATCAAGGGGAATAAAATGCTAGGAGCTAATAATAAAGACATGTTAAGATGTATGTTATTCTGTAAAATACCCAGCCATACATTTGCAATGGCTAAGTTTGCATTGGCAGCTCTGTATAAAATAAATGGCATGTGATGCTAGGATACAATGAATGAATTTGCAATTGTTTTTAATCATTGGACATGTATTCAACTTATTGCTTTGTGTGTATTTATATTTTCAAATTCTAAGTGATTTTATATACCATCTATATTGTATATGTGATGACTGATGTCTTATGCATACTTAATAAATTTGAAATCTGAATCTGAAGCTGGGTACAGGCACAATGCGGAAAAATAAGGAAGGGCATAATTAAAGCAATCAACCTTTGCCTGAAAGAAGTGAACAAAAGCAGAAGGAAAAACAGATGTGCCTTGGGTGGTTGAACACACTTGGCCTGTGGCCTTGTGCCTCACAACACACCCAAGGCATGCGTATATCAGAGCATGATTACACACCCTGTAGTGGATTATCTATTATCTATATTATACAAATATTGACCTGAGTTGAGGAATACAGTGGGAAAAAATTTACCCCAAGGAATGAACTATTGCCTGACAATCGTTGTGTTGACTGAAGTTAAAGGCTTTAGCTGATAACAAGGGGGCAATATTTTCCGAATATATTCCAAAACAATTTGGTCAATATTTGTTTTAATAAACCTTGCTCATGTTACACTGCTCCCTTCTCATGTTTTCTGGTGCTATGCCTTCCCTCTTTCCACTAAAACTCTTGCCTTCAGTGAGGTTTGCCTTGTTATAAAGGCAGGCACAGTTGTCCCAGTACCCCTCTTCTTCCCCCCTCCATGGGTAAAAGTAAAGAGACTGGGGGGATGGGAAGGAGAGTAGTGGTCAAGGGGGGAGGTTGAGGGAGGTTTTCAGGTGAAAGGAAGCGAGGGGAGTTTTTTTCAAGATAGACCGGCTGGGGGTGGGGCTCAGAAATACAACAGGGACATGACATCACAAGATGGGTGAGGCTACAAGGAGAGAAGAGAAGAGAAGAGAAGAGAAGAGAAGAGAAGAGAAGAGAATGGCGGAGGACCCCAAATAAGGGGTATGTAAGGGTCTGTACAGAGTGTCTCAACCTCTTTTGTTGCAGCTTACAGTTTTTTAATCTTACACTGCTGTAAGCAGCACATCAGATCAGAGTTTGATTTTTGTAGTTATTTAGAACTTTTATGCAGTGGTTAAATTTGAAAGCAGTGACTTTTTAAATAAAAAAAAATCAGTACTATAATTAGTTAAAAAGAAGTTGAGATGCTGTTTTAGAAGGCCTGGACCGCAGAGGAGCAGAGTACTAGGTGAGCAAAGATGGGCAAGCTGGCCCACAGTTTAATATTTTGCTTCTGCGTTTGTTTGTCCACAGGTTGAGCTGCAAGAAGAATTGCTGGAGATAGAGCTGATTTTGCGAGAAAATGAGATATTGGGGGGGGGGGCACAGGCCAACAGGCTGCGTCCATGTGTAAAAAAAAGAAAAAGCCAGCTAACTGTAGTCAATAATATTATCAGTAAGCAAGAGGCATTGTAGTGGTACAGCAATATTTTGTCACTGGTCCAGAGTGGAATGCCCTGAGAATATTGGAGCGAGGTTGTGAATAACTGGGGAAGTGCGACAAGAGAACAGCCAGTTTTGAAGGAGTTATGGGAGTGAGGCAGTGGGGGCCAAGAATGCTGAGATGGTCCTTGCAGTGTGGTTCCCTAGTTTCTCTGGTTGATCACACTGGAGTGGACTGCCACCAAAAAGGGATTGCTAGTAGTACAGCAATGGACTGCTCTGTGTTTTTTTACAGAGGTGGAGGCATGGGCGTTTTGCAGGCCACGAGTCAGAGACCATGGGCAAGCAGGCACAGTGGAGTTGCAGGGTGTTTTTTATAGTTGTGTTGGTCAATCAGTTCGCAGGCAGGTTTCCTTTGAAATTGAGCAGGTTACGTTGTTTTTAAAAACAAAAAATAAAAAGAGAATGAGCAAGGGGCACAGGAGGGGGGCTAGAGGTGGCTTCTGGTCATGGCATATGGGCAACTGGGGCATGAACGAGTTTCATTAAGGCCTATAAGGTGGCAGAGAGGCTTTTCCAAGGAGCGAGCTATGGTGCACAGAAGCAGGAAAGGGGAGGTGTTTTAAACTAAGATAGGAGCTTGGACAGTTGTTATAAAAAAAAAAAGTTAGGTGGGAGAGGTGCTCCAGCCTATGCTAAGCCCAACCCATGTGGGAGAGATGCCAGGGGAGGATATATTAGTGGATGAGGTGGATGCTTAAGGCAGATCAGGTGACTTCATGGATTAGCCACAAGAACTCAAGCAAAACAATACACAGGACTTTGGGTTTGATCACCAGAGAGGGTCGATTGTATTCTAGGCAGATTTAAAAAAACAAAACAAAAAATCCTAGGCCTAGTCAGGGGAGGAGCGTAAGTTAGTTGGTCAGTTGGAGGGAGTCTTCAAGAAGAGAGCCTGGACTGAGCACTGAGCTAAGGGCTCTGAACCAAAAGTCTGGGCATAGCTGAAGGGGGACAAGGGCCTAGGGGGCCAGTGTGGCAACAAAAGCAATATAGAGTTACACAGGGGCAGGCAGAGGCAGTGGGCAAACCAATGAAGTTTACTATTTGGGGGTACAAAGATGAACAATGGCAGTCTCACCACAGAAAAGGGCGATAAACAATACCAGTTAGTGTGACATGATTACGATAATTGCATTTTTTTCTATAACTGTTTGACTGCCCAGGCACAAGAGGTCCTCCAGAGGTGAGAAGGGTGAATAAGGGGTTGGAGGCACAGACATGCAGTACCACAGGCATTGGGGCACAAGGACACTTCCAGTGGGGACAGATGCAGAAAACAGGTCACCAAATGCTGATGACTGGGCAACATCTAATGCTGGGGGGCAGACATTTATGACATCACTTGAGGGGGCAATAAAGGGAAGGGGGAGACACGGGCCTATTAACCAAAAATTGGGAGTGAATGTGGCACTACTGCACTAGAGAGGAGGATGAGCATGAGGGGGGGATAATACACCACTCAGGGGAAGAAGCAGGGCACACAAAAAAGGGGGTCAGAAACATGGAACCCCAAGTGGCTCAAAGATGAGGGGATTGGAGCAGAGAGGATCATGAGGGAACTGTGAAGGCTAACCATGTTATTTATGTTTTCACAGCACAATTTGGTTTCAGGGCAGATAAGAGCCATGGCACCCAAGAAAAGCAGACCGTCCAAGGAGGCAGTCTCTCATGCCATATTGGATTTGGCAGTGAAAGCCAATGAGGAATGGGAGCCAGTGGAGGGTTTGGAGCTGGACAGACAAGGAGAAAGTGGAAGGTGGACAGTTGGGGAAAGGACAAGCTGGTAAATGACCGCCAACATGGCCCAGGAGCCCTAGGTGGCCCTCCAGGCCAAGCAGCCCTGTCAGGGTGGGTCCTGCTCCATTACCCACAATGCCCAATCTGCAGTTGGAACCTCTCCCAGTCCCAACTCCAGCACCCAACACACCTCCAGCTCCTCTGCCATTGCCCCTGCTGAGCCCAGAAATGCCCATCTACTCACTGCCCAGCATACAGGAGGTGCCCATACCAGGACCAGCTCCAGACCCAGATCCAGAGCCCCAAACAGGTGAAAATGGGGTAAGAGGAGGGCAGCATTAAGGAGTACATTAAACAAATGATTGTGACTATAGGATCAGAGGGATTGGGTCAGTTAGAGAAGGCATTAATCAACATAAAAATGGGAAAGGGGGTCAGGGTGAAGAAGTACAAGAAGACACCAATGCTGCTGGAGAAGTGGGGACAAGAGAAATAGGGTCCCCTGGAATGAGGATAGTGGTATATGTCCTATTAGCTACAAAGAAAAAAAATTTGGAAAGAGAAATATGTGGATATATTTGCCCTGGTGAGCAGGGGAGTGGTCATGAAATAAGATGAGAGAGAGACTATAGGGAAGAGCTAGATTGCAGCAGCAGTAGTGCTATTGGGGAAAAAAGAGGAGGACAAATTCACTAAGGGTGAAACATGGGATGCTTGGTTTGTTGAGTTTGCCACATATTCAGTGATAGCAATGGAAAGAAAACCAGAGTTAGGGATACCACTAATTATCTATTCGCTGATCGTCCACAGGACGAAGGCCAAGGGGGGTTTCGAATGGTTTTAGTATGATGAGTTTTTTAGGCAATGGATGGCGACATACAGGGATGTGTGGTGGGATACAAAGCAATTAGACCTATGGAAGGATTATGTTATGGACTGATCCACTCCAGATTTTCCCTTAGGGTTTAGTATCAAAGAAGCCACCAGGGGAATACAGGGTTATCCACCACCTGTCTTTTCCTGACGGAGAGTCAGTGAAAAATTATATTTCAAAGGAAGACAGCAAGATGCATTACGTGACCCTTAAGGAGGTGGTACAGATCATCAGAGCAACCCCAGAGATATGGATGGCAAAAACAGACATCGAATCCATGTTCATGTTACTGCCAGTCAGCCCAGCAGATTGGGACCTTTTGGGATTTAGGATGGATGACCAATATTATTTTGATAAAGCTATGCCAATGGGGTGCTCAATGGCCTGTGCCTCCTTTGAGCTTTTCAGTACCTGCCTTCAGTGGTTTTTTCAACAGAAAACAGGCTACAGGGTGATCATACATTATTTGGATGACTTCTTAGTGATAGGCAGCAGACGAGAAGAGACAGAGAAGATGCTGGTGGAATTCCAGTGGTTCTGCCAGGAATTAGGGGTACCACTGACACTGGACAAAACTGAAGGGCCTAGCAGGGTTATTGAATTCCTGGGCAATGAGATCGACACACATCAGGAGGTTTTCCGCTTACCAGAAAAAAAAGTGCAGAAACTGAAAGAGCTGTTAATGGATAGGAGGGGGAAGTGGCGGGTGCAGTTGAGGCATGTACAGCAGTTACTCATTCACCTCATCTTCAGCTGCCTGGCAATTGGGCCAGGCAGAGCCTTCACAAGAAGGTTAACAATGGCCACCCATGGTATTTCCCAGCCACATCATTGGGTGGATCTAGACAAAGACACACAGGCAGACCTAGGGATTTGGGAAGAGTTCATTAGCCATTTTAATGGAGTATCCCTTTGGCAGGAAGACTGGGTTTACAACACAGACCTTGAGTTATACACAGATGCAGCAGGGGGGTTAGGCATGGGGGATATTTTAGGGTAGATTTTTCTTGGAAACATGGCCTGCAGAGTGGAGCCATAAATGGCTGTCTAAGACTATAACTTTATTAGAAATACTGCTGATATGGGTAAGCATACTAATTTGGAGGGGAAAAGCCTCAAAATCAAAAGGTGATGTTCTGATGTGACAACAGAGCAGTAGTGGATGTGCTGAAAAATAGGGGTGTGTCTTCTGATACGGTGTTGAGAGTTTGATATAGTTATTACTACAGGGCTTGAAGTTAAACATGTCCTTTAGGGCTAAACACATAGAAGGATTGCAGAACATGGTGGCTGACAGCCTCTCCCATCTGCAGCTGGACAGATTCCAAGCCATTGCATTGAGGGTGGAAGAACACAAAACACCTATACCGAAGCATGTATGGGAGATTGGCAGGAAGGAGCCGGGTTGATGTTTCAGAACTGAGAGCATATGAGGGGGATGTGGTGAGCTTTCCAAGTATTCAGAAAAACCCATCATATGCAGGTAAGTGGGTCAGTCATGGACAACCAAAATGGCAAATATATCATCCAACAGTGGGAAAAAGGATCAGTGCACTCCGTGATGGGAATACATTTAGCAGCTATCAGCTTTGTGTGCAACCTGAAAGGGTGGAGGGATCCTACAAAGACCATGTTCATTAGGAGAATGATGCAAGGGTGGGGGAGATTGAGATCCAAAGATTTGGATGATAGAAAGTCAGTGTCAGAGCAGTTGTTAACAAGATTAGGAGAAGCACTCCCAAAGATATGCAAATCGAGGAGGAGTCAACTTTAAATTGGGGTCTTTTCATGGTTATGTACAATGGTGCTGTACAGGTGAGTGAGGCAGTGAGGCAAGGGGGATCTGGAGTTTGAGGGGGATAGGGTGGGATGATATGACCTGGACATCGGAAGGGGTAATGATACGTTTACAATTTTCCAAAACAGACCAAAAGGGGAAAGGTTGTAGTATCAAACTAGAGAAACAATAAAAACAGATAATAGATCCAATCCTGGCACTGTGGGCTTACACTGCAGTATAAAAGAATAAAAATGGACAAATGTGTACCCATGGTGATGGGAAGCTGGTAACCAGCTATCGAATCATAGAGGTACTGAAGAAGGACATGAGGTTTTTGGGAGAGGACCCAGCGGGTTTCTCATCGCATTCATTTAGGATTGGAGCAGCATCTCAATTAGCAGCATCGGGGGCAGAGGGGGGCAGATACAGGAAAAAGTCAGATGGAAATCATAATGTTACAAAAATACATACAGTAGCAGCCACAGACACTGCCAGCTATTTCCCGAAATTTCTTTGATATTTCCAGAAATATCTCATGCTTTCTCCATTTCCACAGTAGGGACAGCAGAGAGAAACTCTTTAGAAATTTCACAAAATATCTGGAAATAGCTGGCAATGTCTGTGGCTACTAAGGCCCTTGGCTGGCAACACATGCTAACTGTTTTCTTTTTGTTTTGCAGGTATGGGGGGTAGAGAAAAAAGGGTAAAGGAAGAGGTAGAGAGTTGAAGACTTCATCTGAAAAAACACTCATAGGTTGTTTTCATCTCATTTATTCAGGCCTGGACGCCTTGTGGAGGTAAGGATATGTGGACACTCATACATTTATTGGGCAGAAAGGAGTGCATCACAGACATCAGGGGGAAAACAACTCTACCAGGACCCCAGACGTTTAGACTCTCCTGGACAGGGATCAGGGGCATGAAGTGGGCACAATCATTATCGACCCTGAGGGAAAAGCAGCAGAGGAGACCAGTGCCGGACTTGTTAATCATCCATTTGGTGGGCAATGACATAGGGTCCAGGCCCTGGTTAGACATATATTTACAGATCAAGCATGACATTGAAATGATAAAGCAGTGGTGGCAGCACGTAACTGTGGTACGGTCAGTTATGGTACCCTACAGAGTGTGGCGGGGGGAAATAAACCATGTGGCCATAGACAGAGCAAGAAGGAAAATGAATAGGAGGGTGGGCTCGCTGTTCATCTCTATGGGAGGGAGAGTGATTAGATGGGGCATAGAGGAGGCCTTTTACAGATCAGATGGAGTTCATCTGTCAGAGCTAGGAATCGTCATGTTTGTCACTGACATGTTGGGAGCTATTGAGGAATGGCGCAGACAGGTAAAACATTTGTAAGGAGGAGAAGGCCTGACTTCCAATGCAAGCTGGATTCTGGTTGTGGGAAAATAACTTAGGAGGGGCACAGAAGGGTGGAGGAGAAGTTGGGGGGGGGGAATGAATTAGGAACAACAGCTACAATAAGATGAGAAAAGTAGTTTCGGTTTACACCGTTACCTCCAGAGAGAAGAGATGAAGTGGACTCCCAGGTCTACACCTTAGAGGAAGAAGACTATAAGGAAGAGAAATGAAAATAATGTGGATTAACAGATGTAAATTGTGTAAATATGATCAAGAAAAGAGGGTGATTAAGAAATGGAATGGATATGTAATGATGTAAAAAAATAGTGTTGGATGTATGGAAATAATGCAACAATTAAATTAATTGCCAATCTGAGGACCCACAACATCAGGTGTTTTTGTCTTCCTTGTGGATGGGGGAAGTCTGGGACAATGAGGTCTGCCTTTTAAAAGGCAGACACAGTTGTCCCAGTGCTTCCCCATGGGTAAATGTAAAGAGACGGGGGGGAGAGTAATGGCCAAAGGGAGGGAGAGGTTTTCATGTGAAAAGAACAGAGGGGAGTTTTTTTCAAGATAGACTGGCTGGGGGTGGGGATCAAAAATACAGTGGGGGTATGACATCACAAGATGGGTTGGGCTACAAGGAGAAAAGGGAAGAAATGACAGGTTGGGAGGCAAAAAGGAGGACCCGAAATAAGGGGTATGTAAGGGACTACACAGAGGATCTTGACCTCTTTTACTGCTACTCACAGTTTTTTAATCTTCCCTCCCACCCACCATAGAGATATATATATATTCATGGCAAAAAATATGTTTAATTGGTTTAATGCATCAAAGAAAGGCATTACTGAATAAAAAAAGGCCCACTCACCCCCAAAAAATGCAAAAAATCATGAATTTGTTCTTGAATAATTTATTCATGTATCTTCCAGATAAATATCGGGATATACCCTTCATCAGGAAACTGGTCAAATTCTAAAGAATAATAACACATAAAAAAATTATTAATAAATCGTTTTTACATAACTAACTTCATATAAGTTCAAAAACTTCAAAATGAGTACTGATCAAATGTCAGAAAATGTCCTTACATTTCAAAATATAAATTCATACATCTCTGTCTTCTTATGCAAACACATTAGGTTTTAGGTCTGACTCCCCCTTACAGCCACTGTTAACAGAAATCAGACACAATAAATATTAAGCTGTAACTATCAGGCATAATCATTATTGCCATTACTTCACTGAAGGTACACACAATTCAAACATCTATTCAAAAGGTGAAGAGGTTTTTGCTCCAATAAATATTTATAATGAAGTACCAGAAAACATATATCAACTACTGATACTTCTATATAGGTACACTTCTTCATTGAACATGATATCTTATTTAATCCTTGTTTAAATAGTTTTCACTTTAAATGGTCTCAAAAAAGTATAACTCTATCGCTTCTCCTATATTCCACAATATCCTGAGATTCTAATTTTTAACTCCAGATCTATAATGAACTTCTCAAAGTTTTAATTACTCTGCATACTCGATTCTCTTTTTAACTTACAAAAATATCTCATTTTTAAGACAAATGGTTTGAATCGAAAGCAACAAGTGTAGCGCTAACCTGTTTTCTGATTTTAAACTTGTCCACTATTTCCTTCTGCCAAAACAATTTCATTATACTTTCGGTTTGGTTCACTTGGGAAAGAGATAAAAGGACCTTTTATCAGTATGGTACTTCATACAAAGCATTCTTTTCATTTCAAGCAGACATTTTATGAAGTAAACTTACATCAATTAGTCCTCAGGTAACCACGTCTGGCATCTGATGTCAGCAGGAGTAAAAATGCAGGAAAAAGGATACCTGACTTTTAAAGGGAAGGGAATACCACCCCCGAATCCAGCACCCAACACAAAATGTCAACGTAAGCACAGACATGCTCACCTGTGTGCTGGACCCGCCTCTACACGGTACAGAGTACCATATTTCTTGGTGTCAGGGGCTTCCTGAATTACACAAAATTAAGTCAGTATACTGTATTACTAAAAACATTTTTACACAAACTTCTAAGATTAGCAATCTCATTTATCGCACTATTTGGGGAACGAAGGCTCAGCTATAGACCTGACAAATGCCAATAAGCTAGTATACTATATTACTAAAAACTTTTTTACACAAACTTCTAATATTGGTGATCTCATTTATCGCACTATTTGGGGAACGAAGGCTCAGCTATAGACCTGACAAATGGATCCATTGCGATTCATTGCTAAAACTCTCATATTTACTGACAAATTGTAAATATTAATGAGGGAAATTAATATTTTTATTAAATACTAGTTTTTCATTTCCCTGCCTAACCAAATAAAGGACTACTAGTGCCTATAAAAGTATAAATGTATACTTTAAAGAAATGGAAACATCTTTTTAACTCTGTTTGTGATAATGATCACAATTTTATCACTTTATATTAGCCAAAGATTTCTGATGAACCAATTCTCCACAATTACCCCTTACTTCCACTATTTAAATGGGGGACAGAGCTTTCAGTAATGCCTACTAATACTCGTTACAAATTCATATAACACTGTTTTGTTTATAGTGTTCACGATAATTATCATGAGCTTTTCATATTATTTTAACCTGAAATTTTAATGTTACCTCCACAGCTATATCATATTCTTAATACTATTAAATCATAAATGTCCCAAACATAACTTCTAAGTTCGGGTTTGACTCTCCCTTACAGCCACAGTTTAACAGGGGTCCTATACAGGCTATTAAAGTTCTTAAGATTTCTTAGGCTTAAATGCCTCTTACACCTTAATAATTTAGCAAAATTAAATAAGCAGTATTACAATAATTCCTATTTGGGCATACTGAAGGATTACCCATTTCTTAAAGTATCCAAATATTTTAACTTTACAAAATAGGTTGGCAGTCTATCATTTCAATTATTCCAAATTTTGGATTAGTAATTTGAAGCAAAATAATGAACCTAGCTTCCCTTAATAATAATTGTGTATTATAATTTCCCTCTCTATTATTTTAATGTACCTTTTCAGTACCAAAAAATCTTAAAGTAGCAATGGAATGTCATCTTTCTAAAAAATGTTGTGCTATTGGAGACGTAAGATCTTTATTCCGTATATATCCTTTATGTTCCCCTACTCTTTGTTTTAGGGCCCTTTTGGTTTTTCCTATATACATTAAGTCACATGGACATTTAATTCCATATATGACATCTTCTGTCTGGCAATTAATAAAGTCTTTTATCTTGAAGTCCTCACCCCACTACTATTTCTGATGGTTTTTATTTTGTAAGTATTGTGACAATGAACACATCTTCTACAACTGAAGTTTCCTCTCAGATCCTCACTTGTAAAAGATGTGAACTTCTTAGTTTCAGGTATTTTATGATCTGTATGTACTACACAAGTTGATACAGATTTAACTTTTTTACCTACTACCTGTACTCCTTTATTAAAAGCTTTATTGCCCATAGGTGTTGACTCCAAGATTTCCCAATTTCTATACACTGATTTTTTAATACCATAGAAAATGTCACTACATTTCAGGGAACAAACAATTTCTTTATCTAATGAATCATCACCTGTCTTAACTTTTTTTGCCAATAAATCCTTTCTATCCATTCACTAAAAATACCACCAACAGCTTAATCTGGTTCAAAGTCAGTTGACATTCATCTGTAGCCACCTCCCCCAGGTCGTGTCTGAAAATAGGCAGAATTTGTCTAGTGCACTTACCTGGTCAACAAAAGCTAAATAAATATCTTTTAGTTGAACCTTCATTTGTGCTTTTTGTAACACTTCACCACTGTATCCCCTTTCTACAAATCTCTGTACCATATTATTGGTAGATACTACCATGTCCTCCATATCTGTACAATTCCTTTTAACTCTTATAAACTGACTATAAGGAATTGAATCTATTAGTTTTTTGGGATGGAACTATCTGCATGTAATATCGTGTTCCTATCTGTAGACTTCTGAAAGATTTTAGTATGTAATTTTTAATAAAAATTACCAGATCCAGAAAAGAAATTTCCTCCTTGTTATAGTCCATCATAAATTTCAAATAATCTGTGCATTTATTGATATTTAAATGAAAATCTGAAAGTTCAAATAACAAATATGTCATCAATAAAACATTTCCAAATCAATATATTACTGATGACCCCAACGCACACCCCAATGCCTGTTGATGGGGCCGGGGTAGGCGTGCAGTGCAAGGGCTGGGAACCCTAACATCAAACTTCATCACTTTTGTCACTGTGGAGCAACCCTAACTGATGCATTAAATGGATTTTTTTGCAATGAATTTTGCTTCTTTTTGAGAATGTACACTGTAAATAGTGAAGTAGCGGTAATGCAAACACAAGCACAAACGGTAACGCACATGGTGATGCAAATGTAAATGATAATGCAAATGGTAATAGAAACGCAAAGGCAAATGTTAATGAAAACAGAAATGCAAATGCAAGCATGTATGAAAATGCAAAACGCAATGTGCATGGTCATGGTAACGCAATTGAAAATGCTAACACATTCAGGAACAGCAATGATGATGCTAAAGGAAACAGAAACAGAAATGCAAATGGAAGCACATAAGGCAACACAAATGGAAATGCAGACGGTGACGCAAAAGGAAACACAAACAAAAACAGTAATGGAAATGCAAATGTTAACAGTAACGCTAATGCAAGTGGAAACCAAAATGCAAAGGGTAACGCACACGGTGGTGTAGATGGGAATGGTAAGGCAAACGGTTATGGAAATGCAAGTGGAAACATTAACTGTAACAGTAATGAAAACGCACACCATTTTTTCCCCCAAAAGCTGCATTGAGAAACACAGTGAATAAGAAGAATGTATGCATAATAATGGGCCACAGGGCAGAAATTAAACACTTGGAATACTAAATGGCTTATATCTCAGGAACTGTACGATGTAGAAAAAAAAATTCTTATAATTTATTACTTTCCTGGCTAGTTTTATACTTAGCCCCTTATTGGGGGGCTAAGTATTTTTTAACGAAAAGGCCATATCTTGAAGCGTTTCTGAGATACGGGCCCCGAAAGAAACGGTTGATGCTGTAATGTTAGTCTATGGGAAAAATTGTCAACTTCGGAATACTGTAACTTTGCAGCTCTCTAATATTTTGTCAACAAACCACCAAAAGGCACATATGTGAGATCTTGGCTTTCTTCCTTCCAAATTTCAGCCCAAAAGGCCGAACCATTCTTTCACAGAAGGGTGGAAAAGATTTTCTAATCTTTTGGCCATAGTGTCGCAAAGTAGTGTCATGATTTGCAACACTTTTGCAAGAAAAAAGCATGAAAGTGTCAAATGTGCAACACTACTTTGCGACACTACAGTTTACAAAAATGTAAAAAATATATTTCTGGGGTGTTTAACCCACCAAAAAAGACATGGCAACTATTCTCAGGGCTCAACTAGGTGAACACAAAAAGAATTGTGTCCCTAAAGGGTCCCAATTTAAATGTCAAGCATTTCTGTGACCACCAACTGAAAACAAAATGGGGGATTTGCAACACTACTGGGGTCATTTGCGACACTAAAAACTGCCATTGCAACACTATCAAACTTTTTGTTAACTTTTCCCATTGACTATAATGGGAAACTTGTTTTTTGAATAACTTTTGAACCATTCAATATTTTTTAACAAACTCTTTGAAAGACACATTTGGAACACTGGTTGCATGTTCCCGGAAGGTTTCAGACCAGTCATGCAGACTGTGTGACCTGTTGGCACGAGCAAAGAATGCTCAAAAAAGCATGTGTATGCTTATATTGTCAGTGCAATGTGCTGGAAAGGATATGACAGTGATATGCACCTTGACCTCCTGAGGAAATTATGTCAGACCCCTTGGTATAAAGGAAATGGTACCAGGGGTGGGTGGGGTGAGGGGAAGGGGGATTTGGGCCCATCTGTGCCCCCTCAAAACAATCAGCTAAAAGCTCTGACCCACCACTGTGATGAGTGTTGACCTTCCTGTCAGCAAGACAACCTACACAACAGTTTAACAGAGAAAATACCCTGCTAAACAAACAGAGAAAAAAAACAAACAGCTGAGTCAAATGCAGGTAAACCTCCCCAGCCACAATACAGCCTGGTGATTTGTGCTCTGAAACTAATCAGCCCCAAAACAAGTCAGTTGTGCACAAGGAAAGACACAGTAAATCAGTATTTCAATCCCTCTAGCTTTAAACTCCCAACCTCCAAAGCAGTATTGCAAGCCCCTTCACTGAAAAGAACAATAACAATTGTAAAATGTAAAGTAAGGTACACCTCCCTCTGCTGTGAGAAAGACTGTCTTTCCTGCTGAGTCTAAGTTCAATATTTCACCGTTCCAGCTTTCAGTTAGTGGTAGCCTCCACCTGAAGAATATTACCTTTTCTGATGAATTTGCTACAAACCAAAGAACAATAACAATTGTAAATTGTAAAGTAAGGTACATCTCCCTCTGCTGTGAGCAAGACTGTCTTTCCTGCTGTGTCTAAGTTCAGTATTTCAGCTTTTAGTTAGAGGTAGCTTCCACCTGAAACTGTAAAGTTCACTTGTGGGTGGCTAAATTTCACCCGTGGGTGGAGAAATTTCACTCACAGTTGTGAAATTTCTCTGGTGGGTGTGAAATTTCACCAGTTTGTATGCAAAATTTTGCTCGCTCTGGGGGCGGGTGAAATTTCACATTTCACCCTGCAAAATATTTTGTGTAATGTGCGAATTACACTAAATATTTTGCTGAGTGAAATTTTTCAATTTCTTACAACACTAGTCATGAACCCAAGTTCATGAGTGAAAACTGGAGAGGGGTGATATTTAAGAGAGATGTGAAAAAGTTCTAATCTAAAGAAAGGATGGTAGAGCTGTGGAATAGTCTGCCAGTGGAGGTGTTGTACACCAAGACAGTAAATGGTTTCAAGCATGGCTTGGACAGAGTGAATGATTTGGTGGTTGCGCATCATGTCAGTAATAGGAGGGAGGGGAGTGGAGGTGTGGACTGGGTGGAATAAAACCTTATATGGACGATAGGCCTCAGGGGAGATAGGGAACTCTGGGCAGACTAGACATGCAGCTGGTCTTTTTCTGCTGTCATTGTCTATGTTTCTATGTTAAAGTTCCAACTGAACCCTAACTATAGTCATGCTTCTGCATGTTTAGTGCCACTATAATAAATAATGTAATGAAAGGCAAAGGGCAGGATTTTCATGAGACTCAGACAAAGACACAGATACAGTAAATGCTGCAGCTACATTCACCTGAACGCATCTGAGCAGCTTGATGCTGTTTTCAAAAGATGTGTCCATTTCTAATAAAAAGTCACAACTTGCAGTACAATAATTACACAAGTGCAATTTGCATCAATTTGTGCCTGTTACATCTTAGTTATCCACAAAATTCAGATGTTGTAAAAGGTTGGAAAAATTTGTCATTTGAAAATCGAGGCAGGTGTAATTTGAACAAATCTTTTGGGAAATCTGCCTATTTTTTTTTAGTATGAATAATATCACAGCCAGGTCAGTTGAGGCACTTGAATTTGATTCAGATCCAAAACTAACTCTCCTGAGCATTATTTCAACTCAACATATGTATCTGAGTAAAGTTAATATTGGTTACTTTTCATTATGAAATGCTTCACTTTGTAAAATACAGTATACTGTATTTCAGACTGACTTGGAATACTAAAATGCTATTGCTACTGGAAAAATTCCTCTTTACTGAAAACAGTTACTTAGCTCGTATTAGTGGTAGATAGCTTTACAGTATGTGTTGTAAATCAGAAGAACCAAAGGCAAGACTTCTGGAAGTCTATGATTTGGGAGCTGCAGTATTGGCCACTGAACCTTCAGCCAGCTGCAAAATACTATACACAATGGTGCCACAAAATTCTTTTCAGTGAATTTTCTTAAAAACACAGTTTTTCCATAGTTCCTGGATCCCTTGTCCTATTTGTTTATCCTGAAGCTGTTTCTCCATACTCAGCATATGATTTAATTGATGACATCACAATAGAGTAAAACATTGATGGACTCGATTCCCCCATACACTATCAAATAATTCATGCAATTGCCATGAGTAAACCCTGCAATAGAAATCCAGGGACCCTACCGCAAATTAAGGCCAAAGTGTAACAGAGAACCATAGACCCTGTCTACAGGCTGAACTCTCACTACACAAAAATACCGGGCATACTTTTAATACAGAATGGCAAAATATATGCTATAAATTAAGCTCTTTAAAGTATAGTATTTTATTGTTATACATATCATTTTCATTATAATATAAAGGTGAGTGAAGGACAAAAAAAGCATTGTTCCTGACAAACTGGGTATTATTATTAAAAAGGGTGCCATATAGTAATACAAACATTCAAACATATAATTTGTTAGCAGAAAAGGACCCTTGACTCCCCCAGTCTGCATAGAGTCCCTGCCTAGTCTATCTCCAGATACCCTAACTGCTCTCTGGTGACCTTCCCTCCTCCCTGGCTATTTACTAATATTCTCTTGTCTATCCAATGGATGCTTGCAGCACCTCCACACTTCTGCTGACAGTCTGTTCCTGGTGTCTACAACCTTTGCAGTGAAGACGTACTTCCTCACAACTCTCTTATTGTTCCCCCCTCCAGCTTAATTACATACTTTCTGGTCCTGGTGCTCTTTCTCATTTGAAAGAGACTCCCCTTCTGCACCCTGCTCACCTCTGTGAGGTGCTTGTACATCTATATCATGTCTCCTCTCACTCATCTCTCTTCCAGGGTGTACATCTTCCAGGGTGTACATTTTGAGACCCCTCAGTTATTCCTCATAGGGTTGTTGATGCAACCCCTGCACCATTTTAGTTGCCCTCTTCTGGACTGCCTCCATCCTGTCTATGTCTCTTCTGAGGTTTGGACTCCAGAATTGAACACAATTTCCTCAGGTGAAATCTCACAAGCAAGCAACACAGTGGCAACAGTAAATCCTCTTCCTGTTGAGGATCTCCCCCAGTGCATCCCAGCATTGCATTGGCCCTACCCACCACTTTGTCACACTGCCCTGCCTCTTTGAGATCCTTAGATATGATAACTCCAAGGTCATGTTCCTTCTTAGTGACTGTCGGCACCCTCCCATTTTATACTCAGCTCCTGGGTTGCTATGCCCTAGGTGCATGATTATGCACGTTTTGTCATTTAACCCCAAATTATCAAAGAATCTAGACCAATGCTTCTAGACCAATATGTTTGTCATTTCATCTGGGAGTGTGGCTACCCAACATTTTTTAAACACAAAACATAATCAATATATTTATGGAGTAAACCTTTTTATATGCATAGGACTTTAGCACCTCAGCTTGTTCTGTCTGCTGGTAAAGCACTGGTATTTTTCTCCCGCCCCCCACCCCTTCCCAGGCCTCCTTTAAATACGCTTTTACTCCTCCCACTCAGTTCTATACCAAACCTCTTCTCTGCATCCCTGCCCATCTGAGTAATCACTAAAAGCAGGCACTGCTCCTTAAAGTCAAATGGAACCCTATCTCACCGGGTGCACCACCTACAGATCATATACAAAAAGGGTGGCCTTGCACCCAGCAGTCCCTGAAACATACATATTATTCTCTGGAGAACGGGCATTGCCTAGGATCCAATCCCAATCTAACCTATAAAGTATATGTACCCCACTCAACCAAGTGTGCTGCTTAGGACGTACCAAGAAAAAAAAATCCCACTGTCTGAACTGCATTCAAACTCCCAGAGTGCACCCATACCAACCAGCAATGCTGACACTATAATACCAGCAATGCTACCATGTGCAGTCTGGCTAGTAACATCTCTCAAGGCATTTCTACTACTTCCTACTACCTTGCCGCATGCCTGCTGTACTATAGCTCTGGGAGCTCTCCCTATATACAGGGATGGGATCCCTAACTCCACATCAGGGCCTGGTATCCCAATGGCTGAAGCCCTCCAGATGTCAGGGTCTCTGTGACTGCTAACTGCTGACCACCACTACCCTATCCCACTGCCTACTACACTAACAAGCCACTTTGCCTACAACACTAGTAATCAACCCCGGTCCCAATGCCTTCCACCTCGCTCAGTCAAGCAACTCAAACTCCTTCTGATCAGAGTAGCCTGGCTACCCTTAATGCTCTCAGGCAATATTCATCCTATCCCTGGCCCCAGTTACAGTGCATCAGGGCAAACCCGGAAAAGTTGTCTGATCACCATAGCATCTCTTAATACCTGCTGCAAGCCTAGGTAGTGCAACACAACCCAGACATCCTGGCCTTAATTGAAACATGGCTTACTCCCAGGACCAAAGACAGTCAAGTCCAGCTCCACATGTACACCCCCTTCTGCCACTACCGTCTGGGAAAGAGGGGTAGTGGCTGCATAATTTATATAAAAGACTACCTGCAGGGGATAGCTCTCCCACATTTAAGTACGGGAAAAAACGTTCAGATATTTTCTGTGCGCTTAACCCTGGGCACACAGGGCAAGGGCCTTACTCTCATCTCAGCCTACTTACCCCCTAGGGAAGTAGCTGAGGGATTTAGAGTACTGCTTGAGCATCTAGCTGACATCCGCTCTAGCAGTGAAGTCATAGTGCTGGGGGATTTCAACATCAGTTGGTTGTCTCAGGACTCTGCCACTTATAAGGATGAGGTCTCCTCAATCAACTTCCTTCAGCTTGTGGAACAAACCACCCATACAAACTACAGATCAGGCACCAGTACCTTGATAGACCAGGTACTGACTGACCACCCAGAACATATCTTTGGCCTAAAAGTGCTCCCAGACTCCCTAAGTGACCATTCACCCATAAATCTTCGCCTGGTCCAACAAGGCCCCTAAACCACCCGCCAAGGTGATAACATCCCGCATACTAAAAAAGGGCATTTTAGGGCTTTTTAAGCAACACCTTTTGCAGGTGAGCTGGGCACCTATCCTATATGCCAAAGACATTGACACACCTCTGAGTAAATTTATAGCTAGCTTAATACTGCTTGCAATATATTTGCCCCCTTATCTAAAAGGAAACTCAGTGGCTCACAAAAAAGGTGGATGACCCCCCACCTCCTTGCCCTGATGAGCTCCAGAGACTGACTATGGTAGAAGTAGAAAAATACTCTCTCTGACCAGGACATGCAAAACTACAAGGCTGCACGGAATAAATGCACCATTGCAATCCATCAGACTAAAGCTAACTTCCACAGACTTGAGTTTAACTCTTCCTCTGGGGATAGCCGCCACTTTTGGGATAGCATTAATGCTATCATTGGGAAATGAGATACCTCAGCACCCACAATTCTGAGCCTCAATGGATCCCTTACACAAGACCCCAGATCCATCACAGACATCTTCAACAAAGCCTTTACTGACCTCAGTACAGTGATCCCCCCAGTTTCCAAGACCAAGCCAGTAGCAACCAGCCCAGCCCCAAAGTTCCCCAACATTCCAACCCCATTCTACCTCAGAGTACTATCTAAAGGTGAGGTAAAAAAATATCTCTCCAAAGTCCTTGGGAAGTCCAGACACAGCTCCGAGGTCCTTGATCTAAAACTAATCTCTCTTACCCTTGATGAACTGCTAACCCCACTGACCTGTATCGTAAATCTGTCCCTCACCACAGGTACCTTCCCAACACTCTGGAAAGCTGCAATCGTAACCCCAGTTCACAAAGCAGGCAGTAAGTCTGACCATGCCAACTACTGCCTAATTTCAATCCTCCCACCTATCTCAAAAGCCCTTGAGCGTTTAGTCTACGATCAGCTGGTGGAACACCTTGACAAATACCAACTACAATGCCAGCAGCAGCATGGCATCCGTCAACACCACGGCACTACTACAGCACTTTTTGAGTTCACAGGTTACATTCACAGCACCTTCGACCAGGGGCTCTTGCTGGGGGCAACCTTTATCGACCTCACCAAAGCCTTTGACAAGGTCAACCATGACCTCCTCTTGGCCCAATTAGAGGTAACTGGGCTCTCCTCTGACTCACTGTGCTGGTTCCAGAGCTACCTCTCTGGATGTGTTCAGCAGGTAAAAATATGCAATGTACTCTCTGACCCCCTTCAAGTGTCCATCAGAGTCCCCAAGGATCCTTCCTGGGCCCCCTCCTCTTTAGCCTCTTTCTAAACAACCGGCCACTAGCCTGTCAACAAAAAATCCTTCTCTACGCTGATGATGCGGTGATCTACTCCAGTCACTCTGACCCTATCACACTGGAACAGTGTCTTCAACAGGACTTTTACAATGTGGAAGACTGGTTTAACAAAGCTAAACTCCTAGTCATCCACAAAAAGACGAAGTTCATGCTCTTCGCCCCTGCGCACAGTCGCCACACGGCTGCAAACCTGAACATCCAGAATGTACAAAAGATCGCCATTGAAATGGTCCCAAATTCAAATACCTGGGCCTCACCCTTGACAGCTCCCTCTCATATGCCTCGCATATCGATCATGTGGCCACTACAGCTAACAGGAAGCTTGGCCTGCTATATAAGCACCAAAGCTGCCTCTCTGATAAAGCACTCCAGCTTAACATAACTAGCTCAGTCTTCTCAACTATTGATTATGGCCTTGCTATCTACAGTGCCGCCTCTGACAGCACCCTCAGGTGACTCACCACCATGCTCAACAAAGCTGGAAGACTTGCATTTGGAGCCCCATGCCAGACCCATACCTGCCACCACTACCAGCAAACAGGTTGGCTAAATCTGAATGACAGGACCCGCTACCAAACCTGTCTCCTTGCCAAAAAAGCAAGTCTGGGCCTACTGCCTCGGGGCCTAGCTCCCTCATACACCAGGTCACACCAACAAGGACCACAAGGACATTCAATAAGATTTTTGTCAAGATTCCCTACCATTGCACCACCCAAGGTCAGCGATCCTTTGAATACTGGGCCCCGCTATGGCTTAACTCACTCCCACCAGAACTAGCCACCATTAGCAAAATTGGCTTGTTCAAATCTGCACTTAGATCCCACCTATCCAGACAAGTGCAATGCACCTGACCTACCTGACCAACCCACCTGGTTAAAAACTCTGACTACCCCACCTATGCACACTTCAGCATTCACCCAATCTGCTATTTCTCATTCCTACCCTCCTCCTTCAACCCCTCCCCCCCAAATTCAGCCCCAGTCCCACACCCCTCCTCTTTTCCCCAAGGGTCCATGCCACTACTTATTTTCTAACCACATGTCCTTCCACTCCCCCACCCCTTCCTGACAAGGCAACCCCTTAGCCAGTAGTTCCAGCAAGCTGAACACCCCCTATTCCCCCCTTCTTTCACCCTTGAACCTCCCCCTCCTCCTCCCTCATTCCCTCATGCTAATTACTGCTGAAGCTCTGACTTTGCCTGTTTACTAAGGCACAATCCCTATCCCATGCACTCCGTCAGTCATATTACCATTGACATTTGTTTAATGTTTATTGTAACCCTGTGTTTTACTATTGTACATTCACATTTCCTTCCTGACATGGAACCTTTGTAAACGAGCTTGTAGCTTAAAGGTTGTAATGCTAGAATTCTACAAAATAAAAAAAATTAAAAATATATAATCATTTTTAAAACTTTATTGTAAAATGGATCAGACTAAGTTATTAATAGCTCCATTTTACCTAATTTAGTACCTGCTTGGTGGTGTCCCTCTGTGACACAACAATCTCTTCTCTTTGTTATATTCTGTAGTAATTCAAATGAAACAGTAACCATACGGAAATACTCAATATTTAATGGTTCATTTATTTTACTGATAAACCAAATGACTCACTGTTAATTGTCTTGTAAAGCAAGTCCATAAAGTTTTTCTGTTTCTGGCATAGGTTGTCCTTCCACTATTCTCTTTGACAATAGATGTAAAAATACATTATAATCCCAATATGCATGAACAGCATTGCAATAAAATCAATTGTGTATATATATATATATATATATATATATATATATACATCTATATATATATATATATATATATATATATATATATATATATATATAAATATATTTATTTTAGAAGCAAAAAACTCTGTTTATTGCATTAGTTAGGTTGTTCCACAGCAACAAAAGCGAGGAAATTCAGTGTTAGGGTTGAAAGACCCCCTTGGATCCCCACACCCCAACCGGCATCAGGGTGCGCATTGGGGTTGCCAGCCATAACTCTCACCCCATCACATGTAAAGAAGAAGGGTATAGGAGAATGGGGTGAGAGTTAGGACCGACAACCCCAATGTGCACCCCGATGCCGGTTGGGGATGTGGGCAGGTCCAAGGGGGGCTTTCAACACTAACACCAAATTTCCTTGCTTTTGTCGCTGTGGAACAACCCTAACTAATGCATTAAATGGAGTTTTTTGCCTCTAATTTCCCTTCTTTTTGAGAATGATAATGAGAAATAGTGAATGTAATGCGGCGGCAGGATGATGTTTTGTCACATAGTAACACGGTGCCAACAAACTCAAATGGCAATGTGCATGGTGACGCAAAGCGAAACAGAAAGAGAAACAATACTGTAGACACAAATGGTAAAAGTAACGGACATGCAAGTGCAAATAAAAATGCAAAGGTTAACGCACATGGTGGCATAGATGGAAATGGTAAGTGAAACGGTTAAGGAACCACAAGCGGAAGCGGTAACAGTAACAGTAATTTAAGCACACATGCTGGTTTTCCCCAAAAGCTGCATAGAGAAAGACAGTGAGTACAAAGAATATATGCATAATAATGGGTCTTGGAACAGAAAATGAGGAGCTGGAATACTAAATTGCTTATATCTCAGGAACCGTACAACGTAGAAAAACATTTTTAAAGTCATATGATTTATGACTTTCCTGGCTAGTTTTGAATTTAGAATTTAGAATTTTTCTCACAAAAAGTCCATATCTCGCACCCTTTCCGAGATACAGGCCCTGAAAGGCGCGGCGAATGCCATAATGTTATCCTATGGGAAAAAGAGAGAAGTTCAGAGTGTCATAACTTTGGCTCTCTGTAATATTTTTTCACCACTGAAAGGTACATCTGTGGGATGTTGGCTTTCTTCCTTCCAAATTTCAGCCCAAAAGACCAAACCATTATTTTGCAGCAGGGCGCCAAAGGATTCCTGTAATGCGGTGGATGCTGTAATGTTATCCTATGGGAAAAAGTGTCAACTTTGGAGTGCTGTAACTTCCCACCCTGTAATTTTTTTTTCACTAAAACACTATATGGTACATCTGTGAGATGTTGGCTGCGTTTCCTCCAAATTTCAGCCCAAAAGACCAAACCGTTCTTTTGCAGCAGGGTGCCAAAGAATTGCTGTCATTTTCCCACAGCCTGGAAAAGTACTGTCAAAGTTTTCGAAAGCTTTCACAAATTCATTTGACAGAATCGTGCATGTGAAAGTACTTTGTGAAAGTACTTTTTCCAGAAATTTGAAAAACATATTTCTGGGGTGTTTTACCTCAAAATAAAGACATGCCTAGCATCCTCAGGGTCCGATTAGGTGAATACAAAAAGAATTAGGTTGCTAGAAGGTCCCAAATTTAAATGCCAAACATTTTTCTGATGACCAACTGAAAACAAAATGGTGGATCTGCGACAATAAAAGGGCCATTTGCGAAAGTAAAAACTGCATTTGCGACACTGTCAAACTTTTTGTTAACTTTTCCCATTGACTTATAATGGGAACTTGTTTTTTGAAAAACTTCTGAACCGTTTAATATTTTTTCATGAAATCTTCAAAAGGCACATTGGGGACCCCGGCCGCATGTTCCCTAAAGATTTCGGACCAATTGTGCAAACCGTGCGACCTGTAGAGATGACCACAGAATTCAAAAAAAGCGTAAACATGCTCACAGATCATGCTTAATAACTCCACAGCCATACATCCAAACAGTACAAAAGTTGGTAGATCCCAAGATCTATGGCTCTTGATTCTGTATTCCAATTTTCAGGCAAATCTGTTGAATGGTTGCAAAGTTATTAAGGTGCAAAATTTTAGGTTTAACATGTAAATGGCTCCTCAACCCTAACTATGGTAGCACTACCATGCTACCATAATATATATATATATATATATATATATATATATATATATACACACACACACACAAGCACTGCCAAAGGTGGATGGCAGGTTGCACCAGATACCAAAGAAATAAGAAAGGACCCCTGTTAAGAGGTCAGTTAAGGTGGATGGCTGAGAGGCGATGGAAAAATAATGTAGGAGGGGCACAATAGGGTGGGGGGTTGGGAAATGAATTAAGAACAACAATAGCTACATAAAGATGAGAAAAGCAATTTCAGTTTACACCATTACCTCCAGAGAGAAGATGTGAAGCGGAGTCCCAGGTCTACACCTGGGAGGAAGAAGAAGACCACAAGAAAGAGAAATTAAAATAATGTGGATTAACAGCTGTAAATTGTGTAAACATGATCAAGAAAAGAGGGTGATTAAGAAATGGAACAGATATGTAATAATGTAAAGAGATAGTGTTGGATGTTTGGAAATAACACAACAATTAAATTAATTGCCGATCTGAGCACCGCCAACATCAGGTGTTTTTGTCTTCCTTGAGGATTGGGGAAATTTGGAACAATCTAATGTTGTTTGAGATGTCCAGGCAGTTCTCTAGTGGTAGTCCTCTAACCCATTCAGGTTAACAAAATGGTTACCTTTTTACCTATAACTGGCCCCTACAGTTTCTGTAGAAAATCCCCCCCCCCCACCACACACACAACAGGCACTTGCTTTGATTCTGGCAGGCACAGCACAGTGAGGGAAGCCAGATTTATTCAGAGAGGGAGAGAGTGAGGTGTGAATAAGATTCAGACAGTGGCCAGTATTGGAGGTGTGCAGAGTGTAAAAATATTGCCACTGTCTTGAGCTGGGGGGTGTGGGGAGTGGGAAGATCATAATTACGACTGGGAAGAGAGGTGGGCAGCAAGACTACAAGAATGGTACTTTGATGCCTGCAGACACAGCACAGAGTGGGAAGCTAATTTAGTCAGAGATTCAGTCAGGGAAAGAGAGGAAAAGAGAGAGAGAGGGAGAGGGAGAGGAAGAGAGAGAGAGAGAGAGAAAGATGCAAGAAAGATTCAGTTGGTGGCTGGTAGCAGAGATGAGTGGATGGCAAAACCAGATGCTGTTTTGAGTTTGGTGAGAAGCATGTAAGTCATCAATATAGTCAGGAGAGGAGTGGGCTGCTAGACTACAAGGCATACACAAAATCAAATTTTAATGTGAAAATAGGTGGCTAATGCAAGATAATGGACAGTGGTGCCATATCTTGTTTTTTCTATTTTTAACTGATAATGTGCATGTTCCAGTTTAGTGGCTGATAGTTTTCGGACTGTTACCCATTGCTTGGACTACTGTCCATTGCCAAGGTAAGGCAGGGCAATAGTCGTCAACTATTTCTGGTCATGTGACCAGGTTTTGGCAAATCGCAGGCCAGTATTTTAATCCAAGATTTAATACATACAGAATATGTTATACTGGCATGGTCATGCCTCTATTATTAGTGTTGAGAAAGCACTTTAATGTTAAACCCTGGTATTTGCATCATATTAACTCTGTCCTCATTCCACCGATTTACTTGAAATTTGGCAGCTTCTAAGTAAGGGCCAGGTCTCTATTTATTGAAAATTTGATTGCAGTTGGTTCAGCTAGGGCAAAGTAATAGTGGTGCAAAAAACATTTAATTGGCCATAATTAAGACCTCTTTTTGCTTGCCAATAACTAAAAAACTTGGTTGATTTCAGACCTGAAACTTCCAGGTTTGATGGACTTTGTCCCAAGATGTGTGCTTTCTTGATTTTCTATTTTCTTAACTTGCCTAGTTTATTTAACAAAACATAGAAACATAGATTTTTGACAGCAGATAAGGACCGCTTAGCCCACCCAGTCTGCTCATTTCCCTACCTAATGGATAAGCTGCAGATCCTAGTTAACTAGCAGCCTACTTCTTCCTACTCCAACCCCCTAGAATTACCTTATGACTGACCCATGCATGCTTGAATTCCACCACTGTTTTTGACTCCACAACCTCCTCCGGAAGGCCGTTCCATGCATCCACAACCCTCTCTGTGAAAAAATACTTCCTTAAATTACCTCTGAGCCGCTCCCCTTCTATCTTCAAATTGTGCCCCCTTGTTCTTGCACACCTCTTTTTTTGAAAGATGCTACCCTCTTGGACTTTGTTGATTCCCTTGAGATACTTGAAAGTTTCTATCATGTCCCCCCCCTCCCTCCTTTCCTCGAGGCTATACATATTCAGCTCCTTAAGTCTCTCTTCATATGTCTTCCGGTGCAGACCCTGCACCATTTTAGTTGCCCTCCTCTGGACAGTCTCCATCCCGTCTATGTCCTTGTGGAAATTGGGTCTCCAGAACTGCACGCAGTACTCCAGATGGAGTCTCACCAACTGTCTGTACAGAGGGATAATAACTTCCTGTTTTCTACTGGTGATGCCTCTCCCTATGCATCCCAGTATCCCCCCAGCCCTCCTTGCTGCCCTCTCACATTGCTTGCCCACCTTTAGGTCATCTGATATGACTACCCCCAGGTCCCTTTCCATTTTTGTTGTTGTTAGTATCTCACCCCCCATTGTGTACTCTTCCCCTGGGTTTTTGTTTCCCAGGTGCATTACCTTGCACTTCTTAGCATTGAATCTAAGCTGCCATACATTTGACCATTCCTCTAACCTTGCCAAGTCCCTTCTCATCCTTTCCACCCCACCTTGTGCAACAACTCTGTTGCAGATCTTTGTGTCATCTGCAAAGAGATATACTTTTCCTTCCAGTCCCTCTGCAATGTCGCTTATAAAGACATTGAAGAGGACCAGTCCTAATACTGAACCCTGCGGTACCCCACTAGCTATGTTCCCCCTAAGGTGTGTGCACATGCTCCCGCACAGTAGTCAGAAATAACCCACACACGGCTTCAGTAGTAGCACACAAAGCAGCTGACAGGGATCCTCATGTTCATGAAGTAGTGACTACAGTCACTCAGATTTTAGACTCAGACAGCAGGACATGAAAGTGAATGGGAAAGAAACATTGTATGCCCACCCCTGAGGTCACAAACCTTTAACTTTAACAAGCCAGATATCTCACTCTTGCTCCACTTATTGAACAATGGAACCGATTGGCAAAATTCCAACCAATTGACTTTGCAGTTACAGCAATGTTTTCAGCTTGACACCTCCTTTCAGTAAGACAGTACTTGATAATGAACAGTATTCACCTGCTGTTCACAGAAATGGCATGTTTTATTTGGTAGATTCCCCCCAACAAAGCAATGTGAGAGATTCTCTGACATAAGGTGTATATGATATTATTTCAGTTTTAAAGTTGCACAACTTCAGTGTAATCTGCCTCCTCCCCAAGCAGCGCCTCACATACAAAATGTGTTTATAATGGATTTAAAGCCTCACTGTTGAAAGCGTGTTCATTTTTTTTTCAGTACAAGAAAAAGGGAAAACTATAGTTTTTTTTTTTTTAAATAAAAGCATCAAAGCAATCTACTGTTTGTTTGTGTCATTTTTTATGTATTTGTTGGGGGCCAGGATGGGTATAACCTTCTCAATTAGCAGGCTGAGACTCTAACTGTACATATGTCTAAAGAGATGAGATTGCACTTCTCTTTAAAACAGGGTCTCATAATATATACACATTTGAGATTCAATGAATCAGTGCTTGTAAGAGGTTGCCCATGTTGGCTACATGGGGATAATAATTCTAAAATGTACAACAAGAAATATCAGTGCAAAAAATGTCCTTTTCATTTAATTTCATAAATTCAGACTGCGCTTAGTATGGATCTGGAATGGAAGACAAATACAGTCTCATAAATACATCTCCTCTCTCACATCACACTGACTCACTCACTGCATTGCAAAACTACATTTTAAAACCCCACTGAGCTTGACAATACCAGCATAGTCATTGTAAACCATACCTAGGGTAAATTACATCACATACAATTATGCATGCATCCATCAAAGCTCCCATTGCTAAGTACTGCTTTAGAAGCTGTCTAACCCTGAATACACATTCCCATAACAGTATTAAATGATGTACTTTTGGAGTTAGCAGAGTTGTCTAAGATGTTTGAAAGTGGTCCTAACAACAGTTGAAGCTGTACAGACTGCTAGGACAAAATTAAAAAAAAGATCAGAAGCCAGTACCTGGGTGAAACTGTCTACTGGAGCCAACCTGTAAAACTGCTTTTGGCTAATTGCACAGCAGAAGTAAGCAGAACACAACAGCAATTTTGCAATTCATTGGCCTGTTATGTGGCCATCAGGATAGCTGATTTCCTGCAGGTGAAGTTTCTGACTGATCTGCCTTTGATTTTGCAGCAGTGCCATATTGCAGCTTTGAGAGTGGCTTATCAAATATTGAGAGACTGTACAGCAAATATCAGGACTATTCATTTTCATCAGTGGACCAGGCAGAAATTGTTAGCCAGTACAATGACTTCAGATTTATAGTTGCTGAAAAAACAAAGGGAGGATCATTAAAATCCTTTACTGACATGATCCACTTTGCTTTGACTAACGTGCAGTACAGCATGGTGGCTAAACTTATTGTATGTGCTACATTCCAAGCGAAACATGAAGCTATCATGTATAAAGGTTCCTACACAGTCTTATCCTTCCCAAGAAGAGATTCTCCATAGGAAGGTGCAGGGTGAGAAGGCTACAAAAGCACAGAGAAAAATCTTGGGAGTGATAGAGGATCACGTACTGAAGCGAAAAGAAGTATGGCTGAGTAGGACAATAACTATCTTTTGGTGGAAGATTTCACTCAAGGATTCTCATAGGAAAGTTAGGGAAGATTTATTTCTGCTCTTGGAAAGAGCATTAGGATTTTATATCTCCAGAAACATGGTGGAGTCCATAAAGTTATATGGAGATCCTGAGCCCACAACACAGATTGATATTACATTTAAAAATCCTCATACAGCTAGCAGCTTGCTTTCTCTGGCCAGCAAGCTGGATTGTTTGGGGATACATTTAGTTAACACGTTAGACTTGGGTGAAGTCTTTTCATGGTTTAAACAGACTAAGGATAGTCAAGAATCAATCTTAGAGGCAGATAACCCCTGATTGACTTTGGAAACCTAATTGATCCTAATACCTACTCGCTGCTGACAGTTATTGATTAAGCCTGACAAATGCAGCTTCTAGATAATATCAAACAAATGAACTTTGAATGACAGCTGGATTTGGATAAGGGAGCTGGGGATTGAGATGTGGATGCCCTTTCTATACTGTCATGGAATATACTGAGGCATCCATCTTAAAATAATTGACCATGAAGTAGTGAGATTTCTGGATAATTTTGATATTATTGGACTGCAAGAAATATGGTGTACAGAAAATGTAACTCCCAAATTGGCTGGATATTCTGGCTTTACCCTGCCAGCAACTAAAGATAAAAAGTTTAGAAGGTTTAAAGGGGGTATGTCCTTTTTTATCAAAACTTTGCTGAGTTTTCAGATCACTAACATTTCTACTAAGTTAGAGGGTATTTTTGCTCTAATGATTAGAAAGGGACAAGAAAAGATTATTCTCTGCAATATATACTTTCCCCCCGCAATAGAGCTACTGATCCCGCTGACCTTTTCATACAGGATCTGAAAATGGCACTTGATGAATTGTTAGATAAGAGCATACCTTGTCCTATAATTATTTTGGGAGACTTTAATGCCAGAATTCCTTCTCATTTCTTGGAGGATGTATATTCAGATATGATCCATACAATATCAATAATTAATCCAAATATCTCATATACTAGGACTGCTCAGGATCTAAAATCTAACCTTAGAGATAGGGAATTGCTAGCGGGCTTGGCCAGTAGAAATTTCTGTATTTTAAATGGTAGAACTCAGGCTGATCTAGTTGGATCCTTAATGTGTAGAGGACCTACTAGCTCTTCAACCCCTGATCAGGTTTGGACCAATTTGGAAGAAGTAAAGCTGATCCAAAAGTTAGAGGTCATGGATAGATTGGAATCAGCACACTGTGCTATTGTAATTAACATCAAATGCCCTTTTGGAACTTTAGGGAGTGAGGCACAACAGAAAGAGGGTCTGGAAGTCATAAACAAGAGAAGGATTGGATGGGAGCTGAATCATCAAGCTAATTTCAAAGAAATTCTTAGTACAGGAGTCTTAGGTGATATTCACGAGTTGGTCCTGGACAAAAGTAAGGCCTTTAATATTTTGGAGAATTTGGAAACTATTCATTCTTTACTTGGACCTAGATGTAAAACAACGTGCCATCCTAGATCCCTTCATAAAAAGTCTTAGTTTAATTCGGTATGTCTACAGGCAAAGAAAGAGTTTGGAGGAAAACTAAGACAGCATAAGAAGAAAAGAAATAAGTCTGCAGCAGATTTTAAATTGCTAAAGACTGAAAGAAAAATAAGGAAAATTCTCGAACGGGAGAGACATAAACATACTCAGGGACTTTGGGAAAAACTGAGGCAGGCTGTTTTGGATAGGGATGGAAGGCGATTTTGGAATACTGTTCCCAGGGATATAAAAGATATGCCAATAGGATTGAAACCTATATCACACTTGAAGTTTGGGCATCTCATTTCTCCAAGCTCTATTATTCTCATGAAGAGCAGGAGACACCTGATGCTTTCAAAATACAGGAGGATGACATTTTTCCAAGACCTATCTTGATCACAGAGGACGAAATCCGGGTGGTAATAATTGGCCTTAAGGCAAATAAAGCACCAGGGCTGGATGGGGTCCTAGGTGATCTCTATAAGGTTTTTACCAAATGATGTATTCCTTTTCTTCTTTTGCTGTTTAATGGCCTGGGACAGAGGTACTCTTAACCTGCCAGTTGGGCAGGTAGTGTTATCTTCCCAATTTTTTAAAAAGAGGATCCAAATGACCCAAGGATGTATAGTCCTATTATTTTGATAGATGTTTCACAGAAGATTTTCTCTAGGATAATTTTGGGCAGATTGCTGTCATGGGTCAAGGAGAACTCAGTGTTGAATGAGGCACTGAACGGTTTCCGGAAGGACTGTTCTACAGTACAACACTTTTATGTGCTTCAGTACCTGATCTGGAAGCAAACTAAAGTGAGAAAAAACAGATTATATTGCTGTTTTGTGGACTTCTCCTCAGCCTTCGACAGCATTAGTAGAAAAATCCTTTGGGCTACATTAAGGGATCTGAAGTTGGAGGCCTCACTTCTTGATGTTATTAATAGACTCTATGAAAATATGTGGGCGAGGGGTCCAGTATAATCAGTATGGTAATCTAACTGATAGATTTGAGACAAATGTGGGGGGCAGACAGGGGTGTATTTTGGCCCCCACATTATTGAACATCTAGATTAATACAGTCTTGGATCAGCTAGGTAACCCAGATTTTCATACTCCAAAAATTAATTATCAAAAGATTGAATGTTTAGCATATGCAGACGATTTAGTCTTGCTCTCTACTTCAGTCCTAGGTCTTAAAAGAAAATTGGCTCACTTTGAATCTCTCTGTTCTCAAATGAAACTAAAAGTTAATCTTGGCAAGACCAACATTGTAGTTTTTGGGCTCTCAAACCAAGAACAAGGTAGGCTTTAGGCTAAATGGTAACAATATAGACACTGTTAAGTGTTATGACTATTTAGGTGCCTGTTTTGCCTATAGCCTATCTTGGACCAAACATTTGGAGGCTATTCAATTTAAAATGGGATCTTCTGTAAATGCCCTAAAAATATTTAACAGCAAGATGGGTAAGTCATCGGTGAGTGGGGTATTAAGAGTTGTTAATGCCAAAATAAGAACTAGCATGTTATGTGCCTCTGAAATCTGGGGTTATACTAAGGTTGAAGAATTAGAAATAATTATGAATAACTCTATAGATACATCTTAATATTTTTAAATGGAACTCCAGGCTGTATTCTTGCCTTGGAGGTAGGACAACATTCCTTGAATTTTCTCATCTGTGAACTACAGATTCTCTTTCTGATGAAAATTTTTCTTTTGCCCCAACAAAGATATCCCAACATGTGTGTAGTGAAAGCCATCAAATTGGCCAGCATGGGATATGTACATCCCTTTATTCAACTTATTAAAGAAACAATAATGCCGGCCAAATTGGGCCACCTCCTATATAAAATTTACACAAGACCATTTGAGGAGATCAGGCAGAATGTCAAATTGAGGCTTATTGACTTATGACATAAATTCTTTCTATGCTCAACTCTCCAAGCTTAAGCTATGTGGATTTTATAAAAAAGTAAAGATTTCATGGGGATATGAGCTATATATCTCTCTTTTTTAACCTGTCCTAAACAAAGAAGAATCTATACAAGACTCGGAACTGAAAACTATAATGCCCAATGCATTCATTTCAGACAAAAGAGAGAGAGTACTTTTTCCATATTGTAAATGTGGAGTGGGGACTGCAGATGATCTCAAACATGTGGTACTCTTGTGTCCTAGGTATGAATCAATTAGGGAAAAAACTGCTGGGGGGATCTCGGCCTCCCTCTGGAGGATCTTTTGGAATATTTGTTTATTATGAAAGAGAAGAACATGGAAGAGATATTTGCAAGATTTTTAATCTCAACTCATTTGTAAAGTTCATTAGGGGGACTTGAAGTCTTGTGGAGGTTTTTTATGTGAAAAGGTACTCTGTTAAATTGAATTGCACTGTAAAGATATTTAAGTTCCTTGTTGATTTATTTATAATCTATTTATATTTACTAGTATTTTGTCCTGATTTTAGTGTATTATAACTGCTTTATGCTGAACAATAAATTGTATTACTACTACATTCCAAGCTTCTAGTGCTGACTGTGAAAGAGGCTTCATGAACTGCATTAAGAGCAAATAAACCACTTGGAAGAAAGCTATTTAGATATGCTGATGCAAACAAAATTGTTTTTAACATCTGGTGGAAAAATGGATCTTAATAAAATATGAATCCACTGGAAGAATGGGAAAGACAGGAGAGAAAAACAGTAAATGTTGATTTCTTAGCAATGCATCATCAGCAGCACCCCTTTTAGATGTATGCAAGACTCTTAAAAATGTACATAGTTTACACATGTTTCCAGTTCATACTGTTATGGCGCACAATGCACATCCAAACTTCGGACTGTGTCAAAATGTATATTTATACTTTGCATTGCATATTTGAGTGTTTGGTTACATTTTCTACTGTTTACTGGCAATAATATATATCACTGGTTTGGGCCACACAATTTGCGCACATGAATCAAATTTTTTTGCACAAAGTACCTCACACACATATCAGTTGCCCACCCACAGAGACTAAAAATTAGAGGGAACATTGCCCACTAGTAACCCCCCTTTCTTCAGAGTGGACTCCATTTACTATTACTCTCTGTGTCCTATTCTCCAGCCAATTCTTTACCCAGGCTGTCATCTTGGGACCCACTCCCAGGCTGGCTAACTTGTATATTGATCTTTAGTGTGGGACTGTGTCAAATGCCTTGCTAAAGTCTAGGTAGGCCATGTCCACAGCCCCTCCCTGATCTACTACTTTGGTCACCCAGTCAAAGAAATCTATCAGATTTGTCTGACATGACCTTCCCACTGTGAATCCATGCTGCCTTGGGTCCTGAGCCCCTCTGGCCTCTAGATACTCAACAATTCTTTCCTTCAGAAGTGATTCCATCATTTTCCTACCACTGAGGTTAAACTAACAGGTCTGTAGTTTTCTGCTTCTGCCTTGCTTCCCACTTTTGTGAAGGGGAATCACATCTGCCCTTCTCCAGTCCTCGGGGACCACCCCATCCTCCATGATTTGTTAAAGAGGGTAGTCAGTGGTGTCACTAGTTCTAACCTTAGTTCTTTTAGAATTCTGGGATGAATCCCATCAGGCCCCATTGCTTTGTCCACCTTCAGTTTTAAGGTTCTTTCAGAACCCTTTCTTCTCTGTAAATGGGATGGTATCAACTTCTGTATCCAGAGTGTTTCTACTGTTCTTTTAGGTTACCTCCCTACTTCCTTTGTAAATACTAAGCAAAATATTTGTTTAGTATCTCTGCCTTTCACAGTCACCCTCTGCCCACCCTCCCTCCTCTTTATTAGTCTCACTATCCCTCCCTTGGTCTTCCTTCACTCCCTGATGTACCGATAAAAGGTTTTATCCTCCTTCTTAACTGAGTTGGCTATCTTTTCCTCGGTTAGGGCCTTTGCTGTTCTGACTACCTTCCTAGCTTCCTTTTGCTTTAACTGATACAGTTCCCTGTCCTGCTCCTTCTGTGATATTCCTTGTACTTCCTGAATGCTTTCTTTTTCTCTTGAACCTTCACTGCCACTTCCTTTGAGAACCATAGTGGTTTCTTACATCATTTCATTTTGTTAATTTGCTTCACACAAAGGCTTGTTACCTCTTTGATGGCAGTTTTTATTATTCCACATTGTTCTTCCACCCCTCCTTCCTGCCCATTTGCTAGTGCATTCCTTTGGCACTCACCCATTTTGGCAAAGTCAGCCCTCCTAAAGTCCAGTACTTTTGCCTTTGTATGGCTTGACTCTATTGCTGTGTTTATTGTGAACCATACTGTTCGATGGTCACTAGTTTCCAGATGGCTACCCACTTCTACATCTGTGATCCTCTCTTCATCTCCATTTGAAAGAACCAGGTCTAAGATTGCTCCCTCTCGAGTGGGCTCCAATACTATTTGTCTAAGGCATGCCTCTTGTAGGGCATCTAGAATAACCCCACTCTTTGAAGTGGCTGCTGCAACTGCACTCCAGTTAACATCTGGCATATTCAGATCACCCATCAGCAATATCTCCCCTTTTTCTGCCATTCAAAGTATTCTTTCTATCATTTCCTTGTCCATTTCCTCCCCTTGAGAAGGGGGTCTGTATACAACCCCTGTGCAGATTGTGGTGCCATTGTCGGTCTCCAAATTTACCCACAGTGCTTCTTCTCCTCCCTGTTTTCCCTTTTGTTCTGTTGCTTTGATTCCTTCCCTTTTGTAAAGAGCTCCTCCTCCTCCTCTTTTACCCTCCCTGTCCCTCCTGTAGATAGTGTATCCTGGTATGTTTATGTCCCAGTCATGGTTTTGTATGTACCATGTTTCTGTGACTGCCACGATATCCAGATGTTCCTCTTCCATCAAGGCCACTAATTCAGGAAGCTTGTTACTCAGACTACAGGCATTGGTACTCATTGCTCTCCATTTTTTGATGGCTTTACCTTCTTTTGCAGCATCCCCCACTGACCTGTCTACCTCAGTCTTTTTCTCATTTAGTACTCTGTTTTGTAGGGAGAGGCTGGGATATTCCTGCTGCTTATCAGTGCCTCCCCAAGGCTATTTTTCATGCATGTCAGTTTAAAATCTGAGTATTCTAAAAAGAACTGATTTTTTATGACCACATTTATATAGTAAATACAGTTTTTTGACGAAAATTCATGTATGTCTGATGAGGCAAGGCTATAGGCATCAATACGAGTGTGATGCATGATGCTGTTTACAGCATATGTTTCAAAAAATGTGCCCATTCAGTGGAGGTGGGGCTATGCATCTGTGTGTATCCCTGCCCATGCTGAATGGGGCTACACAGTGTTATTTCAAAGGCAGTCATTAACTGCAACTGAATTTCTTGTATTTTTGGTCTTAGAAACATGGAAACATAGACATAGACTGTAATGGTAGATAAGGACCACTTGGCCCACCTAGCCTTCCCATTTCCCTAGCTGTTGGATGAACTGCAGATCCTAGTTAACCAGTAGCCTACATCCATCTACCCCCACTATAATTGCCTTACGTCAGTCCCGTGCATTCTTAAATCCCCCCCATACTGTTTTTGACCCTACAGCCTCCTCAGGAAGGCTGTTCCATGCATCCACCACCCTCTCCATGAAAAAATACTTCCCTCATGTTGCTCCTGAGCCATTCCCCCTCTATCTTCAAATTGTGCCCCCTTGTTGATCCTTGATGATCTGAAATCATCTAAGCACATCACTAAATCAGTAGGTAAGGCTAGGGGAGATGTTAGGGTGTATTAGTAGGGATAACACAAGTCAGAAGAGGGAGGTAATAATCCCTTTTTACAAGACATTGGTTAGGCCCCATCTGGAGTACTGCGTGCAGTACTAGAGGCCACACCTTCACAAGGACACTAACCAAATTGAGGCAGTCCAGAGAAGGGGCAACCAAAATGGTGCAGGGACTGCATCAGAAAACATATGAGGACAGATTAACGGAGCTCAATATGTACACCCTAGAGCAAAGGAAGGAGAGAGGTGATATTATCGAAACATTCAAACTTCTTAAGGGCATGAACAAGGTGAAAGAGTCTAACATGTTTCAATATAAGAAAAATAGCAGGACAAGAGGACACAGCATGAGATTAGAGGGAGGCTGATTAAGGGGTAATGTGAGGAAGTTCTTTTTCACAGCAAGGATAATGGATGCATGGAATGGCCTACCTCAGGAAGTGGTGGATACGAATACAGTGCAGTGCTTCAAACAGGCATGGGATAGGCACAAGGGAGCAATACAGATGAGTATGAATAGATGGCCACTGACAGAGCAAAGGCCAATGGCACATTTATAAAGTAGAAAAAGAAATAGGCAGACTGAATGGGCCTTGCTGTCCTTATCTGCCATCAGCTTCTATGTTTCTATGTTGTTCTTGTGCATCTCTTTTTCTGAAATTTGTTACTCTCTTGGACTTAGTTGATTCCCTTCAGGTGCTTGAAAGTTTCTATCATGTCCCCCATCTCCCTCCTTTTCTCAAGGGTATTGTTACTTGGGTGCCCCTGTCCAGAGTAGCCAAACCTAGGTCCCCTGTGCCTAGTAACCTCATCCTCCCCGAACCCAGTCCCCACCAGGTACTGCTGTCAGCTTCAACAGCATGCCACCTGTCATTTTGCTAGAAAGGCAGGGGTGAGGTGTTACACACATAGGGGACCACTTGTGTGTTATAGATGGTTGGGCGTCGGAGGGCCGGCCGGGGGAGATGGATTGAGCGTCCATTGGACTGCTCTCCTTCTCCGGGGGGAGGGTCGGGCCAGCTTCGGGGTGATGGGGACTCCTGGCGGAGGCCAGGAACAACCACACTCCCGAGCTCACTTACTTGGAGGCGGGGCAGACGCTGGGCATCATTGCACGACCCCGCCTCCCTAGAAAACAGGAAAAAGATGGAGCCAGCCCGCCGCCACGAATGAAGCCCGCCGCAGCTTTGATTTGTCCTCAGGCCGAACCCCCGACCTAATTACGGTGCCCGCGGCGCATTTCTGGGGACGTGTGTCACGGGCCCCACCGTGGGGGGTAAGCCACGGGGTATCGGGTGGCAGTGGCTGATTTGAGGACAGAAGCCGGCGGCCCGCGACTGGGTGGATGCCTAGGCAGTGGGTGAGGGTTCAGAAGGAGGAGGAAAAAGCTAAATTAAAAAAAAAAAAAATAGATGGTTGGGATGGGAGTGGTGCCCTTGCATGGAGAAACATCCAAATGGAGGGGGTCGTTCCTTCCAGTTCACTGGAAGAGAAGTCAAAAGGAAGTCAGGGGGAGGGGATTGTGATGGCTTTTTCTACCAAGGGGTGAATTTTTGAATTGGAGGCTAGAAAGCTAGAGGGTGGCCTGTTTTAGATGGCAGGATTGGACTGGCAGCCCTTATGAACTGATCCCCCTAAAATTTCCATAAATACAACTCTACCCTCACCCCCCATCCTGGGTGACCTGAATGAAGTTTCTGTAATTGAGACGCTTGTGCAATAAATTTATTAATGGTGTTTTTCTTTTTCTCTTTTCTGTAGCACTCCACATTGTCAATCGGTATTTAACTCATATGGTTAATGTGCACCCCTATTAGTGGCAGCGGTACAGCCCAAAGCTGTAGAACAGCATAGAACTGGGCACATGAACATTCCAGATAACAAGGACTCTCCAGTCTTTGCTGTACCACTAAGGGGTCAACAACATAGCACATTCTCTCTCAACAAGATACGAGGTACTGTATTGTTAACTGTGTTATTTTTATAACAGGACTGCAGTGACTCAGAGCAGGTTGGGGCTACCTGATTTCAGGGAGCACCCCCAAATTCAGAACTTGTGCCTAGTAAGCTGCAGCTGTCAGATTAACACATTTTTTATTTTTTCCCCATTTCCACTGCCTGTGTGCATAGATCAAGGACCACATGCCTTTGCCTTAATATGGTATCAGGTCTCTTTTATATCACTGGTGTCTCAGGTAAGTGATTTAAATCTTTTCTTTATCAGTGACCGGGGGGGAGGGGCGAGTGATTATTGATTACTCAGGGAGAAAAGGAACCTTTTCCTCCACAGCATTCCTCTGGGTAATGGACCCCTCCCTCTCTTATTTGAAGACTTAAGTGTAGGGGTTAACATAGGGAGTCACAGTAGTTCCTTCTTATTTGACTGTTTTCTGTTTGTGTTTGAAGGGATCATGCTGCCTGGGTGTTTTTCATGTATACTTTCTGTCTGAGCCATTTTCTGGCTCACTGACCTTATTGCAGGCTTTTAACTTTGGTGATCACTTTTCTGAGTGTTTTATAGTGGTAAAAAGTGCTTGTTTTAACAGTCATGCCTCAGAGCATGCTTCTAAAGCTCCACTGAGCCACTTGAGGAATCAGCCATTGCTGGCAGTTAGCCAGCAGGGACTCATGCCTCCCAATCCTCTCATGTGTTTTCCTGCTCTTCCTTGTATCATTTTGTTGTGCCCTTAACTCGGGGGTGCACTCCCCCTGATGTGGTGACATCACATGCTTCAGAGTGTTGTCACCGAAATGCATGTGCACTAGAACGTGTGTTTGCTATCTTTCTCCACCTCCAAGCAGGCCAGGTAGGTGAGGGCTTGCATCCCCAAGGTCTATGTGGCAGAAAAGAAGAAAGCTCTGCCTCTCATCAAGGCTTACTGCATCAGAGCTCTGGCTACTTCCTGGGCAGAGAGTGTGGAGGCATCAGTGTTAGACCTGTGCAAGGCAGCAACGTGGTGCTCAGTCCACACTTTCACTAAGCATTATAGATTGTATGTGAAAAGCTCTGCCAATGTGGCTTTTGGTCACAGAGTTTTTCAGGCGGTGGTTAGCAGAGAATTAATTTTCCCCCAGTATGGGTTATATATCAGACAATATTCTCACCCACCCAGTGGAGAAATGGTACTGCTTATTAGAACTCATATGCATTAAATACCCATTGACAGTGTGGAGCACTAAAGAAAGAAGAAATTCCTTCATACTTACTGTAATTTCCTTTTCTGGCCTACCTAGACTTTAGCAAGGCATTGGACATAGTTCCACACAAAAGATTAATAAACAAATTAGCCAGCCAGGGAGTGGGTCCTAGGGTGGTAGCCTGGTTAAAACACTGGTTGGACAACAAGACACAGTAGGTAATAGTAAATGGAGTCCACAGTGAAGAAAGGAGAGTTACTAGTGGGGTACCACAGGGTTCAGTACTGGGGCCGGTCCTTTTCAATGTCTTTATAAGTGATATTCCAGAGGGACTGGAAGGGAGAGTATATCTCTTTGCAGGCGACACAAAGATCTGCAACAGGGTTGATACACAAGGTGGGGTGGAAGGGATGAAAAGGGACTTGGCAAGGTTGGAGGAATGGTCAAATGTATGGCAGCTTAGATTCAATGCAAAGAAGTGCAAAGTAATGCACCTGGGAAACAAAAACCCAGGGGAAGAGTACACAATGGGGGATGAGATACTGACAATAACAAAAATGGAAAGGGACCTGGGGGTAGTCATATCAGATGAACTAAAGGTGGGCCAGCAAAGTGAGAAGGCAGTTAGGAGGGCTGGGGGCATACTGGGATGCATAGGGAGAGGCATCGCCAGTAGAAAACAGGAAGTTGTTGGCCCTCTGTACAGACAGTTGGTAAGACCACATCTGGAGAACTGTGTACAGTTCTGGAGACCCCATCTCCGCAAAGACATAGACAGGGTGGAGGCTGTCCAGAGGAGGGCAACCAAAATGATGCAGGGTCTGCATTAGAAGACATATGAAGAAAGACTAAAGGAACTAAAGATGTATAGCCTCAAGGAAAGGAGGGAGAGGGAGACATGATAGAAACTTTCAAATACCTCAAGGGAATCAAAGTCCAAGAGGGTAGCATCTTTCAGAAAAAGAGATGCACAAAAACAAGGGGGCACAATTTGAGATAGAGGAGGGACGGCTCAGAGCTAATATGAGAAAGTATTTCTTCACAGAGAGGGTTGTGGATACATGGAACAGCCTTCCTGAGGAGGTCTTAGAGTCAAAAACAGTGGTGGATTTCAAGAATGCATGGGACAGACATAAGGCAATTCTAGTGGTGGGTAGGAGAAAGTAGGCTGTTGGTTAACTAGGATCTGCAACTTATTCGTTAGATAGGGAAATGGGCAGACTAGGTGGGCCAAGCGGTCCTTATCTGTCATCAAATTCTATGTTTCTATGTTTCTATGTTTTTATTAAGCTCTTTTAGTCTCTCTTCATATTGATTCTGTTGCAGACCCTGCACCATTTTGGTTGCCCTCCTCTGGACTGCCTCCATCCTGTCTATGTCCTTGCAGAGATGGGGTGGTTCAAGGTGTGATTAAATGCCATCCCTACATTTAATCACACAAAATCCTACACCACCACAGGAGAGGTGGACACTGGTGTGCTCACCCCCAGTGATGTGAGAACCCCCCCCACCTATTCCACAGTATTTCCCTACCCCCCAAATGCAGAGAAGCCAACACTGTGGTGCCCACTCTCTTGTGCCAACAGAAGCATCCCCCTCCTTTTCCATCACACCCTCCACTCCAACACACAGAGAAGCTGATGCAGTCCCCAGTGCCAACAGAAACACCTCTCTGCCTCTTACATTGTACCCCCTGCTCCCACACACAAAGAGAAACTGACACAGGAGAGCCCACACTCAGTGTTGGCTAAGTTCCCCCACCTATTTTGGTGTATTCCCCTGCACCCTGCATCCACAACTCTATTTAGCAGTGGGGTGCCCACTAGGGCTGTGCGAATACCTTTTCCCAAATATTGAGCCAAATATTTGGTATTCGGGTCCCAGGAATTCGGTATTTGGCCTGAAAAGGTGTTGTTTTAAAGAAATAAAAAGTTTCAACAACACCATTAATCAGCCGTTGAACCTGGTGTACCATATACACCTTAATCACACTTCAACCACCAACATAGAGCTCTCACTAATGCAACACAAGCTACATGTGGCACACTTGATCCACCACAACACACACATAGCACTCTGAAAATGATATCAAGCATTGCATTGGGTCAGCATTGGAGGGTGTTCATGGTCACAAATATGGGGTAGAAGGTGCTTTGGCCATTGGCATAGGAATAGTGGTGACAGTGGCTGCTGTAGTGGTGACAACTGAAAGGGTGGCTGCTGCAAGAATGGCACTGGTGGTAGTGGGAAGCACACTGGCTGTGGATATAGCATATAGCCATAGTGGTAGCAGTGGGAACACTGGTGGTGGTGTCTGCTGCTTCCTGCACAAAGCATGTATGCTCTAATGCCCCCCAACTACTGCACAAAAGGATGTGACAGTGAACATACAGATGGAACAGGTGGTGACACTTGTAGTAGTAGTACTGCTGGTGGTATTAGTAGTAGTAGTACTATTCCCAGTACTACAAGAACTAAAGGGCTGGCTTGGGGAGAAAAATATTTGAGCCCTTCGAATAAAGAGAGACACCCATCTGTCATTGTATATGTAGTCTATCTCACCACCTTCTCTGGAATTGTATTATGTATCAGTAATGTACAGTGGAGCAAGACAAGATCAATTCAATACTTTTCAGTAAATGACATGTCACAAAATATTGGATGATGAGAGGTCTTAATTGCCATTTAATTACACTGCTTCTTGTGGCATACTGCAGCATTTTGCAATAATTTTGCAAGATACTGCATTGCATACTGTCTAGTGCCACTGTATGAACTATGTTTTATAATCTTGATGCAGTGTTTCATCCTCGGGCATGTTAGTTTTGAATTGTTTTGTTACAAGTGCATCTCAGTCTCATTTATTATAATTTGACTCATTTATGGTGTATGTTTCATTAAGGGTTGTATGTTCATAGTGTGTTTACATGTTGCCAACATGCCCCCTGACAAAGACCAGGTTCTGGTCAAGCACCAGGGCTCTACCGGCATCCTCCAGCCTTAGCACAAATAAATGTATTGGCAACTTTATGCACCACTGCTCTTTACTGTATTTTGTTACTGCCCTGCCCCCTAGTGCTTCCTTTGTTCTGCTAGATTGTTTGTGGGTTTGGCGGCCCAGGGACAACATCAGCAGTAATTGCCTGGATGTGCTGTATGTTTATGGGTCTATCATCCTGCCCATCACCACATGGGGCCAGTGGTGCAGATCTTTGCTGTGGCTGGACCACCCATGTTAGCAAGGTTGCTAAAGACATGATGGATCAGGTCACTAGTGGTTACTGTGTAAAACATAAACAATTACTAGGCAGTACCTGTGTGTGTGTGTGTGAGTGTGATTCTTTACTTAGCGCTTGTGAAGCTACAGTAATATTCCAGTCGACCTTAGCAGTTATACTGTACCACAAAAAAGCAGCAGCAAATAAACAACACTGCTACTAAGAAGGGGGAAGAAAAAGGCAACCTTTATAGTCTAACATGGAACAGAACAAGAAACTGACAGATGGCATACAGTCAACTCAGGGAGACAAGCCTGCCCCACTAAGTGGGATGGTCTAATTAACAAAACAACAAACAAACAAAAATGCATGTGCACAACTGTGCACACACATGGCACAGATTCGGGGAAGGGTATATTTCACATGCACAGGTAAAATGTGTGCAGTGGGCTGTGGAAGTGTGGGGGGGGGAGAAGTCAGCCAACACACTCCTCATGTGTACAGGGATCCAAGTCCAGAGACAGAGGACTAACAATAATAATTCAGTGAGTCAAGCCTGACTGGCTTAGAACTGAAGAAGTTTATTTCAAAATCTGTGTGCTCACAGCTGTGCACACGTGGGGCCCAGCCTCATGAAAAAATATATTAAGCATGCACATGCAGGGCGAAGCCTCACAAAATCAAATATTATGCATGTATGCAGCAAATCATGAGCAGTGACCTGCAGGAGGAGGAGTTTGCAGACACCTTCATCAGTCATCCAGGGAACCAAGCCTGGAATCAGACAACAGCGAAAAAAAACACAAAAAAATAAAATGTGCTTCATCCCAAAAAATCACACTGGAGCTATGATTGAAAGCAGCAGAAAAAGGGTGCTAGCAGACAGCCCTCCTAGTCCCTGTAGCTAAGTACAGCAATAAGGACAAAAATACCTGTCAGAAAGCCAATCATAGCTTTTCTGACATTAATCAAACAAGTTATACTGACCCAAAAAAGCCTGTGAAGCAAAAATCTATTTCTTTTATTGCAAGTTTAAGATCTCAGAAGTACTGCAGAGCAGCTCTCAGAAACCACCGTCTCCTGTCTTCTACTACCTCTGAGTGAAGAAGTCACATGGTGTGCTTGGCTTTGAGCTCCAGAAACAGCTTTTGATTGGCCAGCAAAGCTCTACGAGACTTGGAAATCTCACCTAATAGTAGTTCCTGAATAGTGGCTGAATAGTGAACTATTCAGAAAATCCATCCAAAAATTCAGGAAGCCTACTATTCATGGTATTAGGAAAATACTATTCAGCCACGCACAGCCCTAGTGCCCACCCCTGGTGGTGGCTCAGACCCTACCACCCAGAGCAATAGGGAGTGACACCACGGTGTTCACCCCCAGTGCTGCCAAAGAGGAAACATACTCTCATTGAGTCAAGTATCTTGTTATCTTTTTTTATCTTTTCTTTCACTTTTAATAATGAAAACCATCCAGTGATGTCTATTAGACTCCCGTGTCCCCCTCTTCCTATCCCCCACTAACCACCCACCCCCGAAACCCTTCCCACATCTGCACTCATTTAAAAAAACATCCAGTGATGTCTCCTGTCTCAACTGCCAAAAGACATCAACTGACATCAAGGAGTGATACCTGCACTCGAACCAGGACCACCGGTGGTGCCACTGAGGGTATTAGCTGCACCCAAATTCTACAACCAACCTGAAACAGCACATACTGGAGGGTGCTAAAAAAAAAAAAACATAACAGAAGGATTCAAAGTTGAAAACTTGTCCACTTTATTAGCTGAGAATACTGCAGATGAGAGAGACTGGGAAACTCCACAGCACTTCAGTTAGGGACCTTCATCAGTTTTCAGCTATCTTTAGCATTCTCCAGTGTGCATTGTTTCTGGTTGGTTGCCAAAAGGTTATCAGTAGAGTTTTGGATCTGTGGGGTGTTTCTTGGGGTTCTCAGTCCTGATTCTCACCCCTCCACTATGCAAACAAGGTCAGATGTAATTGCTTTTCTTCATGCAGGGACCCCAGGGCCTTAAATGAAAAATGCTGTGACAGATTCTGTTGGCAACACATAGAAAGCAATACTTATATGGCTCTGAAAAGTGTATCACTATGAGGTACTGGTCTGGAGCTCTGTCTTGTACTTTGGAAAATGGGCTATGGGATGGTGGGGTGGGCATTAGGGTTGACAACTCCAAGGAACACCCCACCACTGATTTAACAAGACTCCAGAGACCCACAACCCTAATGATTCTTCATTTCCCTACTTTGTGCCCCATATTCAAAAGTGGCTGGCTGCATCGTGCAAGACCAGGTTCCGCACATCTCAATTGTGCTGGCACAAAACATTGGCATATTCAGATGAAGTGTCACAGAATGCGATCACTCATGTTGGGCTAAATATCCTGAACATGCATGATCGCACAGAGGGAGATGCACTGCACGGCAGGTGTCCCAAGATCTGAGTGGGGCATAAGGAAATGCACAATGGGTGGCCTCATGCGTGGTATGAAGATGTGCAATATTCAGCCAGGATATGTAAATAGCCTCATTGCACAATCTGAGCCCAATTCATAACATTTGCATCTCATTACTGGAATGAAGTTAGGCCATTTGCATACCAGTGGTGTATGCAGATCCAGCTTTGCAGGGCAGCCCCACCACTCCACAAAGTTGAACAGGAGGTACTGTAGCTTAGCAGACAGGTATGTAGGTATGTGTGTGTGTGTGAGTGGACTGCAGTGGCCTTAGTACAGTGCTTCCACCCATGGCCATGTGCAGGGTCAGGCTGGGGTACAGGGGGCCCACATGGATATTAGCTACAAAAGCCCACCTAAACAAACAATATGCAAGGCCTCAGGATGACACACTCCAATCAGTGTGCCACATGACTGTGATATACTATCCTTGTATGCATCATACAGTCACCTGCTGTCCCCTACATACCCCATTATTATGGAAAAGGGTTGAGACATGCAATGGATGCAAGGGTGTAACTGGTGACTAGGTACCTGAGTGAGTGGGGCCCACCTGTAACTGTCATGGCAACCTTGTGGGCCACCCTGACATTGGCCAAGTATGTGCCCATGGTGGCAGCATGCCCAACACCGGAAGGGTTTGGTGTTTGTGTGGCATGCTTATGCTGTCTCCAGGCCACAGATGGTGCCACCCTCGCACTGCCCACAGTTTTGCAATATCCACCACTGGAACACCATACTGACCCACCATGGTGCCCCTGTGTCACTGCACACTGCATGGGTGGCATCGATGTCATGTCTGTAGCTGCAGGTGGTGTGGACCTGACACTGGTATGCTGTGTGCACCAGTGGTGTCCCACCCTGGGTGTGTGCCACTGGTCAGACTCTGGACCATGCCATGCTGCCACCAGTACCAGTGGGCCACCTGAGAAAACATAACCCTAGATGTCACCATGGGTGCATGCCACCACCAGGTGGTGCCCTGAAGGCTACCTGGGTGAAGACTATGGCCGCTGGTACATGTGCTGCATTATAGTTGTCTGCACTGCTGCTGTGCCAGAGATGCACCCAAAAGCACCAGCATGTGGCAACTGGGTGTCTACATCCTGGGTGCAAGGGGGGTGGTCATCTGGGTAGTACCAGGGGTTTCACAGCACCTGTGGATTTGGGTACTGCCATCCTCGTATGATTGCTGTGTGTGGATGCCTGGAGCACATGCTGGTACACATGCAAAGGTTGTTTCAGGAACATCTGTCTGCAGTTCTGCAGCTGACTTTGGTTGGCTGGCTGATTTAGATCATCATTTTTTCATCCTATCTTTACATGGCATATTTCTGAGATTCATGGCACATGTGCCACACATTTTGGCATAACATTTCCATGTATGGCACATTCATGTACCCACTCCCTGTTTCTGTGCTGCATACATTATCTATGCACAATTGCACATTCCAGCATGTGCAACACATCCCTCCCATTTGAATATCATGCTTCCACGCATTTCCAAAGATGCACCACACATCTCCACTTTAGGCCATGCATCTCTTTTGAATATGGGGGCCTTCATGTTTTCCAGTCCTAATGTCTGCATTTACATAGGTTTTTGTGATGAATATATAGATACACAATTACGCATAAAAATATAAAATGTGATAGTGCAAATGTTGAAGCATAAATAGGGAGTCCTCAAGGAAGTCAAGACTGGACTGTGCCTTCAAGAAACAATGTTAGATATTACTGTATTGTGGAGTTACAGTTTACATTAACACCTGACTATTGCTAAGGATGCTAGAGATAACAGACTGATGAGGAATTGAATATGTAATCACAAGTAGATATTGGCATATCAAAACACTGGTCCCACTGCAGGTTTGACAGCAAAATTAAAAATAAATCTAAGATGGAAAGAAAGAGGCATTTTGTGTACCTTGAGAATGTTACAATGGTGATGACCCAGCTGAGATTCAGCAAATGAAGCAAAGAAGACTATAGGTAAAAAGTGATACAATCTACGCTAATACATAATGCAGTATTCATTAAAAAAAACCTTTAAAAAGTAGGCAACATTATAACAAATGTCATTACTCTAAAACCGTTTATATTTATCAAATTTGTAAGTACAGAGTGTCACAAACACACACACACACACACACAAGCACAAAAGCATGTATTTAAATGTAGATAAGTTCATGAATTAACATTATTTGGCAGCTTTGTCTTGCTAAACAGAGTCTTGCACCATACACTGTTTGTGACCCAAAATTAGCACCAGATTCAGTCAATTTGAAGACAGGATTTCTGGATTGGAAACAATGACTTCAGATCTCTCTTAATGTGCTGGTGAGTTTAAGAGCAGGTCATTAAAAATGAAGATGCTAATATGACATAATTACAAGTCCAGATGCAGTGTTAGGCATTGTAGAAAACATGTAATAACTAATCAGAGTGGCTCACCTCCAAAGGCAGCCATAGGAAAGAAAGTGCTCATGCTTAAAGGTATGCATAAGGCCGCCACCCTCTGCCTTCATATATTACAGGAAATTCAGAAATTAACTCTGGAGAAAAAATATTCAACAAAGAAAATTGCAGTACACAAGACGACAGCAATGTAGCTCTACATCTCACAACAAATGAAAACAAAATGCTACTACCATTGTGAAAAGTTGGACAATATCACTAAGAATAACAACCATTTTCTGAAAATATTGCTACCAATTTCCTCTAAGATTAGCAAGAGGATATGGCACTTTAAAAAGAACATTTAGTTGCTGACAATTGTGTTTGTTTTGTTTGAATTTAATTTGTGAATGATGAAACTGCAACTGTTTGACTCCTTGATTTGCTTAAGAAATGAATGGTTTCAACTCTGTGTGATTATTTAAACAAAACAAATTATGCATGAGATTGTATGTCTCTTGGTGCCATATTATTAGTGATCCATTTCTGGCACCTTGAGAAACTTTGGAAAGAAAATGACACGCTTGCATACTGCACTCAGATTTAAATTAATTGTGGTACCTTTAGAACATAAGCATATCAGTATCTACCATCTGTGCCCATTTGGGCATGTGCAGGAAAATCTCCCTCTAAATGACAATAAAGCAAGCAGAACTGTCCCAGATACAAAGATTCAGGCAAAATCTGCTGCAGGCACAAAAAAGTGTGTGGGACATATAAGACAAAATTACAGACCATGAGCTAGAGAGAGGATTTTATATGGGCCCTTCAATAACTGGCCAAAGGAGTTTGAAAATCTGCACAGTGCCTCTGGTATGTGTATCTAGCTGTATTGTCTGATATAGGCCAATGCAGAACCAGAGGACTATGATGGTTTTAATTTCCTTTGAAAAGTATGTGAAATGGAATAAGGGATACAATATCCATTGCAGTGAGACAATCAGGCCCAATTGCTAACAAAAAGGTAAAATTGTACATTCTCTCTGACCTTAGTTCAGCAGCATGGGAAAGGAGATGGGCATTGAAACAAGCCAAACATAGGATTTGTAACAGGCTGGTTAAATAAGTTAGTTAATGGCACAAAATTAGACGGAATTTTTGAGACAGTATCCAATCAGATCCAACTACAGAATGAACTTAGGGAAATTGAACTATGGGCGATTAGAAATAGTATATCATTTAATAAAGATAAATGTGTTGTGTTGCATTTAGCGATAGGAAACAAAAAAAATTACTATGTCATGAACAGTACAATGTTTTAAAAAAGTAGAAAATGAGAGAGTCCTGGGCAATCACTATAGGCAGTTACCTAAAAAATAGTTTATATTGCAATTATATTACAATTATGTAACAGGACGCAAAAAGTCTGTGTAAATGGTGTACTGTTAGGTTCAATGGCTATACACTGTGGGGTACCACAGACTCAACATTAGGACCCATGTTGTTTTCTCTGTAGATCAGTGAATTACCAGCAATCTGTACAAAATCACACATGGTGTTGTATGCAGACAATGTTGTATTATACACTGCTGACATATTTTAAGATCTTAAAACAAAATCTAGAATATGAATGTAACAATATGGAAAAATGGTTATTGGTAAACAGACTTGTCATGAACAAAAAACAAACAAAAGGGATGTTATTGTGCTTAGACTAAAAACTAAAAACAATGACAGAACCATTTGAGATTTTTATTGATGATGGAACAAAATTGGACATAGTAATTAATTTCAGATATTTGAGAGTAACCTTAGATAGTCAACAGAATTTAAATACACATGTTAATAATATAACAAAATAGTTACAGAAAAATAGGTGCATTGTATGCAGTTAGAGATTATTTGACAAATGAAACAACATGTACAATAGCACAAACATGTCACATCCCAATACTTTAGTATGGGAACTTACAGTAATATTGTGGGGAATAGCAGAAAAAATTAGCAGTAAAGGATTTGTCTGTGTAACATGATATATAGATTTGCTCTAAGAGCGAAACACAGAGAACACCAATGCAATGTGTACAGTAGATTGGATTGGTTATCAGTGCAGCAGAGAGATAAATGTCAAACATCATGCTTTGTATTTAATCTATTACACTGTGCACCAAGTTATTCCATGTTAACCATTTCCTTTTCCAAGCAAAAACTAAGTAATAGAGCTTTATGATCACAGGATACAATTACTTTATTCCATTGCATAAATCAATAAAAAGACAAAAAACTTTTAAACAAATTGTGATTAGGACATGGAATGGCTTACCAGATAATCTACATAATTTGAAAAATGCTCATAATTTTAAGATGTCACAAAAAAGCAACTTAAAAAACATACACACTGAAAATGTAGTTGACCTCCCATTTATCATAGGTTTTGAGCCTTAGGATACATATTTCTTATTCACCATTGTTTTGTTTATTATGCCTATTTTGTTCTTAGCTGTAGAAAGAACTTAAAAATTCTGATAGAATGTTATTTGTAATTTTGTATATTCTAACAATTTGTATAGTATATGTAGGATGTATCCTCAGACAAATTTGTATATCATATGTAAGTGTATACCTGTTTTAAAGATGTATGCCCTGTGTGTATTTTAAATAATCTGGGTCGAGCCTGTAAAAGGGCCATGTGTCCCAGTGTTGTTTACCTAGTTTACAAATTTTAAATAAATAAAGAATAAATAAAAATTGCAAACTGACTTCAGCAAAAACAAGCAGAATTGTAAAGCTACATAAAAAAAAGCTTCCATCAGCAAATCTGAGAGGTAGTTATATCATCCATTATTAGACCTTATATGGATTTCTGCCCTCCCTTCTGGAGTATGAATGAATGTTGAGATACTGACATTCATGAAATACACAATGTGGAGCAACAAAACTTATTTATTGATTAAAAGACGTTTCATACGAAGCTCAATTAATAAGATTGGGGAAAATGATTTTCAAAGCCTATGTTTATGTGCAATATTCTATTGTAAAACTTTAGACATAACTCATATTGCCTCATGTCCAATTTTTTTTATTTTTATTTTACAATGTTTGTCCAGGAAAGACACACTGAGCCAAGGCTTGATTCCAGTGTGTCCAAAGAGCCCAGGGAACTTAAGTGACTTGTTCATTGTCACACAGTAAACATGCAGTGGTTGTGGGATTCAAACCCAGTTCTCCAGCTTTGCAGTCCAATGCTCTTAACTATTAGGCTATACTGCCTCCTAAACTGTCAAAGCTAGGACATCACTAAGCACAATTTTCAAATCTCTGATTTAGTTCAATGGCCTATGCAGCCAGTAAGATGTTATGCTTGTGCAACTGTGTTACTTTGTTTGGGCCATTTGCAGTCTCTATTCCAGAGGAATTACCACCCTGTAGGAGTAGCATAGGTAAGAAACCCTCGAAGAGGGTTCCACCCCTAGAGGTGCCACGGGATCATTCCCTTGGCTAAACATACCTTAGGAAGTGTCCCAAGGAGAGAGGCAATGCCTCTGGAGGAGGCGGGGAGGATGGTGGGCAAAGAAAAAGTGCTTGAGAGAGAGGTTCAGAGGAACTGCTTATGTAGCACAGGCAGGGAGAGTTGCTGGGTGATTGTCCCTTGAACTACAGGTATAGCCTTCCAATTCAGTGGTCTTTGCAGCCAGTATGATGTTCTGCTTGTGCAACTGTGTTACGTGGTTTGGTCATTCACACTCTCTATTCCAGAGGAATTACCATCCTGTAAAGGTACCAAAGGCAAGGAACCCTTGAAGAGGGTTCCACCCCTACAGGTGCTGAGGGACAATTCCCTTTGCTAAAGGTACCTTTTGAAGCATCCCCAAAAAGAAAAGCAGTAGTATGAAAGCACATTAGTAATCAGTAGCTGTGAGGCATAGTAGTAGATTAGGCACCAGGCAGCTTGATAACTCAATGAGATGTGCAGGTTAGCAATGGCATGAGTACAATGGGTTGTGCTGGAGATTGAAGGGGACTCCTAAGGAGAGGGAACTGCAAGTAGGGATACCATCCATCTCCATCCAACAGCAGAACCTACCTAAAGTAACTAGGGAATACTAACTATGGCTGGCTAATGTTTATGAACTGAGGCACGGAGGAGAGGAAAAAAACACTTTGAGGAGGAAATCTCTGGGGATCCAAGGCCTAGGTCACCTTCCCTCCAGGCCTGGGATATTTAGTTTAGTGACAGCTCTACTGCTGCAATTGAGAAACCCAATTGGGGGGGTGGAAAATATTCCACTTTGGAGGAAAGCTCTCACTTGATCCCTCTAATGGGAATGCCATTGAAGGTTGCAAGAGTGCTATGCAACATCGAGGACAGCCAAGCCAAGAGGAGGACAGCAACAACTGCTGAGGCACTCTCCTGGCCTACCCGCCCTAAAAGCAAACCAGGTGAACCAGAGGCAGTTGGAGGGAGAATGTGGTGAAGGTGCCTTGCTAGTAGAATATTAGAGCCAAAGGAGATCACTGTAACCACACTTCATGGCTAGTCTTAAATGCTACACCAGAAGCTGCTGTTGAGTCTCAAATGGCTAAAGCCAGGTCCAGAGCGAGGACATTCCCAGCTATGGGCCAGATGAAAAGGACCCCGCCCCAAGTCAGGCACACTCAAAATGTGGACTTCATAGGTGCAGAGAGAGAGAGAGACCATCTGCTTCAGGGGCCCTGTACCATGGAATGGTTATGGCTGGCATGCCCCAGAAAATGACTGAGGAGCCAAATGAAGCATTGAGTGCTGGGACCCTCATGTAGGTCAGACATGGTAGTAGTGAGTGCTGAGCAAATGAATTGCATAAGCAATCTGTGGACCTGCATGTATCAAACAAAATAAAATCAATCTTTATTTGTAAAAGGTGCCTTTCGAAAACTAAGGCTCCTGTACATTGCATGATAAAACAATAAATAATTATGACAACATTAAAATCGTGGTCTGATCGTGACAGCGCCTGGACCACACTCTCTCCCTCAAGGGGCCGAACAAACAGCCTCCTGAAGCTATCAAGGCCCTGAGGTAAAGGTTACCTCTGTTCTCTGCTGGACTCCTATTGTGGGGTGCTAGCCTGATGACGCTGTGCGTCGTCTGCCCTGCCCGCCCCAGCCACCCACCCACCCTGGGGAGGCCCTGACCCCCATGACATCACTTACTGCTTGCTGAAATTCTAAGTCCCCACTTTCCCATTTGCAGGTTATACCTGCCAGCCACTAAAGGCCCCTGTGTTTTCTGCTGTAAACTCCATTGCCTAGATAGCCCTTCTCTCCATCTCGGTTTAACCTCTACTCACCTACCCCATTCTCTCCTCTCTTATCCCCTGGCTTCCACTACCCTGCACCCACCTCTTTCTCACCCAACCCTGTAGCCACTGCTCACTCGTACCTCACAATCTCCTACAAGCCTATAGCTATTGGCCACTAGGAGTCGCTATTTAGCACCCCATTTTCGGGCTCTAACGCTGCTGGTGGTCAGCATCTGGATCATGGATCATGGCTCCCACCCTGGTCCATCTCCAAATACCCGGGAGAGTTTTGAACCTGGTACCTTGTACACCAGAGGCAGTGTCACTACCACTGAACCAAAGTATCTCTAACACTTACTGGTAGGCAATTATCTACTTCTTTCTACCTTGCCTGCCGAGCTCCTTAGTATAATGCCTGCCCACCTCCTATTGATTTGCCTTTCTCTCTCCCTCTTTCTGAGGCCACTGTCCCACCCAGCTGTCACTGTGTCACCACAGTCTCACCTAACTGATGCCCCCCCATGCACACTGGCACTACCCACCTCCTGTGTCCTAGAGTTGCCACACTCCTACCCTATTCTCACTATGTGCTCTAGCTCACCACACCCACCCCCAGTCCCCACCCAGCTCCTACTGGAGGCTTATAGTACTAGCCTTCCCAGCCTGTGCCACCCTGCCTACCCCCGTGCCCTGAAGATCCTCTCCTCTTCCAATCATATCCATCGCAAACACACTTTCCACCACTCCCTGTCCAGGGCAGTAGTTATTCTACTACTCCTGTCAGGTAATATATATCCGAACCCTGGCCCAACCCACAACAGTTCAACTGCTGGATCTCCTGGGCTTCATATTGCGTCTATGAATATCTGTAGCCTTCTGAAAAAATTTGACTCACTCCAGTGTTGGGTCATACTCCATAAACCTGACATTATTACTCTGGTGGAAACCTGGCTGTCAGAGTCCACCCCTGACTCCTTTGTCACCCTCCCAGGTTACTCCCTTTATCAGGAGGACCGAGTTGGAAGACGGGGTGGGGGGTGCGCTATCTACATCAAAGACCCTCTCACTGGACTAGCCCTCTCAGCCCCTGCCCTCAATTTCAGGGTGCAGTCTCTAACCCTAAAACTGACCCCAGATCCCTCTAGGGGTCCCCTCTATCTAACTACAGCCTACGTACCCCCAAAAAATCAAGCGCTGGCTCTGGTCTCGCTAATGGAGTATCTTACTTCTCTACACCACTCTTCTGACCAAATCCTAGTGGGCAATCTAAACATTAACTGGCTTAGCCCCTCATCTTCTGCTACCCATGACTCCTTTGCAGCAATTGATCTGACTCAACTCGTTGCCCAACCAATGAGAGTGAATCCTAAGATGGGCTCATGCACACTTATAGATGTGGTCCTCACCAACCATCCTAATCAAATTTGCAATATCCAAGTCCTTCCTGATGCACTTAGTGACCACTCCCCTATACTTTTCCACTGGTCAACCTCCTTCTCCAAACCCATAGCTCAGCCCACCCTACGGCGGTGGCTAAGACCAGGTGGTCTGAAAAGCCTTAAGCAACTCCTGGCCCAAACTGATTGGTCTCCCATACAGTACGCCCCTGATATTGACATGGCGCTAACCTTTTTCACCCAAACATTCAACAAAGCCTGTGACATTTTCGCACCTCTAACTGTACTCCGTTCCAAAGTGCGGCATGCTCCCTGGGTTACCCCTCCCCTGCTTCAACTACTTAAGCACAGGGACAACTTATGGCACCTTGCCATTGAAACTGGCTGCCCCGCAGACAGGCAGTTGTATGCAGCTGGAAGAAACAAATGTACCTTGGCCATCCGAAAGGCTAAGGCTGATCACTATCAGTCCTCACTCACCTCCTCTTGGGGGAATGCTAGAACCTTCTGGGACAATATCAAACAACTAAATGGGAGCACACACCCTCCCCAACCCTTCCAGATCAACATTGATGGCTCTATCTCCACTGACCCAGCCCTCATTGCCAACTTCCTTAATACATCCTTCACTGACCTTAGCCCAGTCCTCCCTAGTGACTTTTTTTACCCTCCCCCTCCCTACCTGACCCTGACTTCACTCGCCCTTGGTTCCATTTACACCGGCTTACTGCCCAAGAAGTCAGACTGTACCTAATCAATGCCTTAAAGAGCAATACTACTGGCAGTGACTCCCTGGTCCCCTGTCTCCTCCGGTGGGTACTGGATCTGGTTATCACCCCAACTACTAGTATCTTCAATAAATCCCTCTGCCTGGGGCAATTTCCCTCAGCCTGGAAAATTTCCACAGTCACACCCATACACAAGGGTGGTGACAAGTCCCTAGCTGGTAATTATTGGCCTATCTCCATTCTCTTACCTCTCTCAAAAGCCTTAGAAAAAGTGATGTCCACTCAAATTATGGATTACCTAACCAAATACAACATCCTCTGCCCTGAACAGCACGGCCTCAGGTCATGGTACCAGCACTGCCCTCCTTGAGTTTTCAAATTTTCTACACTCTTCTCTGGACTCTGGCTCTCTGACGGGGGCAGTATTCATTAACTTCTCAAAAGCTTTCGATACTGTTTCCCATCCCCTCCTGCTGGAAGCAGTCAGCCACACAGGCTTTGCCACTGGGCCTGTCTCCTGGTGCTCCAGCTACCTGTCTGCCCACTGTCAGTGTGTTAGAATTAATGGGACACTCTCCAACACCTGCCCTATCCTCTCTGGTGTTCCCCAGGGCTACATTCTTGGACTCTTGCTCTTTTCTCTATACCTCAATACTCTGCCAGGTGCATGTACTGGTAAACTTTTGCTATATGCAGACGATGCCGTCATCTTTGCCTCTGACCGTAACCCTATCGCCCTCCAGGACTCCTTGCAATTATCTTATAATGATGCTGAAGCCTGGTTCAAAGAGCATAGACTTGTAATAAATCTCAAAAAAAACAAAAACCGTGCTCTTCGCCCACCCCCAAAACAAAGCTAGCAACTTTCTACTCCAGGTCCTCTCAAGCACCAAGTTTCCACTCGAGCAAGTCTACTCGTATAAGTACCTTGGGATATCTTTCGACCCTGCCCTCACATTCCATGACCACATCACTGCCCTAGCCTCAGCCACCAATATTCGGCTGGGTATCTTATACCACCACAAAAATTGTCTCCCCCCGACACCCTCCGACTCGTGGTCACGTCCTCTATACTGTCCCTTGTTGATTATGGTTTACCAGTTTATGGTGCTGCTGACCAGACCACCCTAAATAAAATCTGCCTTACATTAAATAAGGCATGTAGGCTAATTACAGGGGCCCCCAGATTAACACATACCTGCATCTATATGCTCAGGCTATGCTGCTCGACCTAGATGTACGTCTTAGATATCAAACCTGTCTCATAACAAAAAAAACTCTCCTTGGACTATCCCCGCCAGGGTTGACAGCTTCCATCCACCGAGCAAACTCACTAGTACAAACACAAACCTCCTGCAAAACCACACTGTTAGTCCCCAGGGCAAGGATCACACAAGGTCAAAGGGCCTATTGCTACAGAGCCCCATCCTGGTACAACACTCTCCCCACCACTATCATTGGTGCCTCCACGATCTTCTGTTTCAAAACCTCCCTTCATAATCACCTACTTAATACTCGCAGCAGTGACTGTTACTAAGTTTGCTCTTGCTCAATTGCTCTGACAAAGCTCCCTGAGTGGCTGCACCCAACCTACTACCAACCACTTCCTATTGTACTATTCTTTTTTCATCTCCTCCTGTCTCTACACCCCTCAGTCTGTATACTCCTACCACTGTTTGTTTTGATGTACAGAATATCTGTACCAACCTGTGCTCTGCTAATCCTGTAACCTTAAAATTGTATCCAATATATGTTTTCATGTTTCACCAATTTTTGTACTCTGTTATGATGTAACAAATTTGTTTTACCATATTTGTCCTCTTTGTGACGAGGTACCTTTGAAAATGAGCCTCTGGCTCAAAGGTTGTAAACTGATGTACAAATAAATAAAAATAAATAAAATAGACTTGACAACAGCATTCAAAAATCATTATATGCTAGGCTAAAAGGGTAAGTTTTTAAAGCCTCCTTAAAGCTTTGGACAGTCAGGCAATCTCGCATCTGATGAGGTAGAGAATTCCACAGGGTTGGGGCCATAAAGCTAAAAGATCTAGCCCCAGAAGTTTTTAAGTGAACCCTGGGAATCTCTAGCAATCCCTCGTCAGTGGATCGGAGAGAACAGGAGGGATAGTAGGGATAAAGGAGATCTTTCAGGTAGCCAGGTCCCTGATTGTGTAGGGCTTTATAGGTCAGCAAACCAACCTTGAAGGTGATTCGCCAGCAAATTGGCAGCCAGTGCAGTCTGCGGAGCACAGGCATTATATGGCTGGACCTAGAAGAACCAGTCAATAGCCTGGCTGCTGCATTCTGCACTAGCTGCAAGTGGTGAATCTCAGCCCCGGTAACCCAAGGTAAAGGGCATTGCAGTAGTCAAGGCGGGAGGTAACAAAAGTGTGGACCAGAGTAGGAAGATCGTAAGGAGAAACCAAGTGCTTCACCCGGGCAATGTTCCTCAGATGGTAAAAGGAGGTTTTGACAACTGCCGACACCTGAGATTTAAGTGTTAAACAGTCATCAAACACAACGCCCAGGTTCCTCACCCAGTCTGAGGTACTTAGCTGGACACCCCCAAGCCATAAACCTGAGGGTGATCCAGCCAACAGACCTGCCTCCCAGCGACTCTGGTCCACAACCAACACCTCCATTTTATCTGGGTCCAACCGCAGCCAACTCACATTCATCCAGTCCTGGATTTCGACCAGACATTTGTTAAAGACTGAAAGGCAGCATCTTGACCAGGCACAAAGGACATGTACAGCTCAGTATCATCTGCATAGCAGTGAAAACTCAGACCGTACCACCTAATAATTGCTCCTAACCGCAGCATGTACACCACAAACAACATGGGCACCAAAATGGAGCCCAGCGGCACCCCACAGGATAGGGAGAATGATGCCGAGGAAAAAATCCCAGACACCAACCTCTGAGTTCTACCCTCGAGGAAAAATTGAAACTGAGGACTGTACCAGACATCCCACAGATAAACCGCAAGTGCTCCAATAGCACACCATGATCCACAGTGTCAAATAAATGCTGCAGAGAGATCAAGAAGGACCAAGATAGAACAAGTCCTTCGATCTCTCGCTATTAGGAGGTCATTTAGTACCCGGACAAGAGCTGTCTCAGTACTATGTCTTTTCTAAATCTGGACTGGAGAGAATCATAGACATTGTGGCTGGTCAAATGATCATCCAGCTGGGACGCGACCACCTTCTCAATAACTTTACTCACAAAGGGCAAGTTAGAGACAGGCCTGTAGTTAGCCAGACAGTCCAGGTCCAAGGACAACTTCTTAAGAAGGGGCTGAACCACGGCCTCCTTCAGAGGATTTGGAAAAATCTCCCTCTCCAAAAACCTCCAGACTATCTCAGCAAGGACCAGACCAATTTTATCCACACAGCCCACTAGGAGATGTGTGGGGCCCCGGATCCAAATCACAGTTGGTTGGACGCAATGATTGGATGATCATCACAATGTCATTGACTGTGGGAAGGCTGAAGTCAGACCACATAAACTGGGTGTCCGACATCTCCTGCCGACCAACACAACTTCCATTAGGAAGGGTCAAACGGATATTAGACCTGATTGTGGCAACCTTATCTGAAAAGAACTGAGCAAACTCCTCACACCATTCTTGAAAAAATACTCTTCTGGGCAGAAGACAGATTGGACTGCACAATCTTTCCACAGTCCAGAAAAGCTGAGCTGGTCTATTCTGTGCAGCTGCAATCTCTCTGGACAGGAATTCTGCTTTCTTACGAGAGATTGTGGATTGATAGACCACATAGTGGTCCATCAAACTAAATTTGTCACAATCCAGGCCCGACCTCCGCCAGCACCTCTCTAACCTTCGTCCGACTCTCGTCAACTCCCTCAGAGTCTCATCAAACCAAGGAGACCTGGGGCGAAGAGTGAGGGGACGAACACAAACAGGAGCAATGAAATCCAGGGCCCCTGCCACTGCCTTACTATAGGTGAGTACCAAGTCTCCTGGATCCATGCAATCTCTCGGTAAGTCCGAGAGGTCCAGAAACATAGAAACATAGAATTTGATGGCAGATAAGGACCACTTGGCCCACCCAGTCTGCCCATTTCCCTACCTAATGGATAAACTGCAGATCCTAGTTAACAAGCAGCCTATGTCTTCCTACCCCCACCCCCTAGAATTGCCTTCTGACTGTCCCATGCATGCTTGAATTCCACCACTGTTTTTGACTCCACAACCTCCGGAAGGCTGTTCCATGCATCCACAACCCTCTGTGAAAAATACTTCCTTAAATTACCTCTGAACTGCCCTCTTCTATCTTCAAATTCTGCCCCTTGTTCTTGCACACCTCTTTTGAAAGATGCTACCCTCTTGGACTTGTTGATTCCCTTGAGGTACTTGAAAGTTTCTATCATGTCCCCCCCTCCTTTCCTCGAGGCTATACATATAAGCTCCTTAAGTCTCTCTTCATATGTCTTCCGGTGCAGACCCGGCACCATTTTAGTTGCCCTCCTCTGGACAGCTTCCATCCTGTCTATGTCTTTACAGAGATTGGGTCTCCAGAACTGCATGCAGTACTCCAGATGGGGTCTCAACAGCTGTCTGTACAGAGGGATAATAACTTCCTGTTTTCTACTGGTGATGCCTCTCCCTATGCATCCCAATACACTCCAACCCTCCTTGCTGCCCTCTCACATTGCTTGCCCACCTTTAGGTCATCTGATATGACTACCCCCAGGTCCCTTTTCATTTTTGTTGTTGTTAGTATCTCACCCCCCATTGTGTACTCTTCCCCTGGGTTTTTGTTTCCCAGGTGCATTATCTTGCACTTCTTAGCATTGACTCTAAGCTGCCATACATTTGACCATTCCTCTAACCTTGCCAAGTCCCTTCTCATCCTTTCCACCCCACCTTGTGCATCAACTCTGTTGCAGATCTTTGTGTCATCTGCAAAGAGACATACTTTTCCTTCCAGTCCCTCTGCAATGTCGCTTATAAAGACATTGAAGAGGACCGGTCCTAATACTGAACCCTGCAGTACCCCACTAGTAACCCCCTTTCTTCAGTGGACTCATTTACTATTACTCTCTGTGTCCTATTCTTCAGCCAATTCTTTACCCAGACTGTCATCTTGGGACCCACTCCCAGAGCTGGCTAACTTGTATATTAATCTTTTGTGTGGGGTTGTGTCAAATGCCTTGCTAAAGTCTAGATAGGCCATGTCCACAGCCCCTCCTGATCAACTACTTTGGTCATCCAGTCAAAGAAATCATCAGATCGTCTGGCATGACCTTCCCGCTGTGAATCCATGCTGCCTTTGGTCCTGTGCCCTCTGGCCCTTGGATACTCAACAATTCTTTCCTTCAGAAGTGATTCCATCATTTTCCCTATCACTGAGGTTAAACTAACAGGTCAGTAGTTTCCTGCTTCTGCCTTGCTCCCACTTTTGTGAAGGGGAATCACATCTGCCTTCCTCCAGTCCTCAGGTACCACCCCATCCTCCCATGATTTGTTAAAGAGGGTAGTCAGCGGTGTCACTAGTTCTACCCTTAGTTCTTTTAGAATTCTGGGATGAATCCCATCAGGCCCCATTGCTTTGTCCACCTTCAGTTTTAAGAGTTCTTTCAGAACCCTTTCTTCTGTAAATGGGCTGGTATCAACTTCTGTATCCAGAGTATTTCTACTGCTTGTTTTAGGTACCTCCACCTTTTCATTTGTAAATACTGAGCAAAAATATTTATTTAGTATCTCTGCCTTTTCACAGTCACCCTCTGCCCACCCTCCCTCCTCTTTATTAAGTCTCACTATCCCTCCCTTGGTCTTCCTTCACTCCCTGATGTACCTATAAAAGGTTTTATCCCCCTTCTTAACTGAGTTGGCTATCTTTTCCTCGGTTTGGGCCTGTGCTGTTCTGACTGCCTTCCCAGCTTCCTTCTGTTTTAACTGATACAGTTCTCTGTCCTGCTCCTTTTGTGATTCATTGTACTTCCTGAATGCTTTCTTTTTCTCCTGAACCTTCACTGCCACTTCCTTTGAGAACCATAGTGGTTTCTTACATCATTTTGTTTTGTTTATTTGCTTCACACAAAGGCTTGTTACCTCTGTGATGGCAGTTTTTATTATTCCACATTGTTCTTCCACCCCTCCTTCCTGCCCATTTGCTAGTGCATTCTTAGGCACTCACCTCATTTGGCAAAGTCAGCCTCCTAAAGTCCAGTACTTTTGCCTTTGTATGGCTTGACTCTATTGCTGTGTTTATTGTGAACCATACTGTTCGATAGTCGCTAGTTCCCAGATGGCTACCCACTTCTACATCTGTGATCCCCTCTCCATCTCCATTTGAGAGAACCAGGTCTAAGGTTGCTCCCTCTTGAGTGGGCTCCAATACTAGTTGTCTAAGGCATGCCCCCTGTAGGGCATCTAGAATAACCCCACTCTTCGAAGTGGCTGCTACAACTGCACTACAGTCAACATCTGGCATTTTCAGATCACCCATCAGCAATATCTCCCCTTTTTCTGCCCTTATAAGTATACTTTCTATCCTTTCCTTGTCCATTTCCTCCCCCTAAGAAGGAGGTCTGTATACAACCCCTGTGCGAATTGTGGTGCCATTGCCTGTCTCCAAATTTACCCACAGTGCTTCTTCTCCCTGTTTACCCTTTTGTTCTGTTGCTTTGATTCCTTCCCTTATGTAAAGAGCTATTCCTCCTCCTCTTTTACCCGTCTCTGTCCCTCCTGTAGATAGTGTATCCTGGTATGTTTACGTCCCAGTCATGGTTTTGTGTGTACCATGTTTCTGTGACTGCCACAATATTCAGATGTTCCTTCTTCATCAAGGCCACTAATTCAGGAAGCTTGTTACCTAGACTACGGGCATTGGTACTCATTGCTCTCAATTTTTTGATGGCTTTGCCTTCTGTTGCAGCATTCCCCACTGACCTTTCTACCTCGGTCTTTTTCTAATTTAGTACCCTGTTTTGTAGAGAGAGGCTGGGATTTTCCTGCTGCTTATCAGTGCCTCCCCCCCCCGACTAGTTTAAAAGCTTGCCAATGAAGCATTTAAACTGATTGCTCAAAAGATGTGTTCCCTTCCTGGACAGATGCAGACCATCCTGCCATTATAGGCTGGTGTCCCTCCAGGTGGAACCCCAGTCCCCAATGAAGCCAAACCCCTGTGCTCCACACCATTTTTTCAACCATTCATTAAACTGCATGGTGCAAAGTACCCTCGCCTCACTCATGCCATTGACAGGCAGCACCTCTGAGAAGGATACTGTGTGTGCTACTTGTCTTAGGCCCCTCCCCAACTCTACAAAGTCCTCCTGCACTGCGCTAATCTCATGATGAGCCAAGTCATTTGTCCCTCGGTGGACAATGATGTCCAGCTCAGACTCCCGTGCATCTGTTCTCGTGATCCTGAGGATGCGCTTCCTGTCCCTCCTAGCCATGGCACCAGGCAGGCACCTTACTTCAGTTTTCCTGCTCCCCCAGTTCTATCCCCTAATAATTGGGTCCCCACCAGGAGCTGCTTCCTTTCCTGTGGTGTCCTCTGCCTCCTTCCTGTGGGCCTCCCTGTGACTGTTGTCCTCAGCCTCCTTAGTCTCCTCTGCAGGTGCATCCATAGAGGAGCTATGCACCCCCAGAATGGTGTATGGATTGTGGAGTGGAACAACTGACTGGGTGTGCCTCTGTTCCACCATCCTCACCCTCCCTGAGCCCACTGTGGTCCAACTGCTGTGCTTTCTTCACAACCTCTGAGGTAGTGGTGGTGTCTCTGGTGCACCCTGGATGGTGGAGGTTCCCTTCCTACTGTCCAGTGTGGCCTGGGGAAGGTTCCCTTTCTACTGTCCAGTGTGGTCTGAGGACAGGCTACTTCCTCCCTCAGGGCAGTGAGTTGTCTGCAAATAGGGCAGCATCTCAGCCTCCAGAAAGACTCCTGGAAGACTGCTGCCCCACAGGCATTGCATTGCACTACTCCCCACATGTTTATCTACTTTGTGTGTGTGTGTGTGTGTGTGATTGGTTTGTTATATAGAAATATTTATATTATACAATGTGTATGCTTATATTGTCAGTGTAGTGTGCTAGAGAGAATATGACAGTGATATGCACCTTGCACTCTTGAGGAAATGATGTCAGAACCCCAGGTATAAAGGAATTATTTCCATGGGTGGGTGGGGTGAGGGGTGGCAGGGGTTGGGCCTAAACTGTGCCCTCATGAAACAATCAGCTAACAGCTCTGACCCACCACTGCGATGAGCGCCTTCCTGTCAGAAAGATGCCCTACACAACAATTTGACAGAGAAAATACCCTGCTAATCAAACAGAGAAAAATCCAGACATCCAAGTCAGAAGCAGATAAACCTCCCCAGCCCCAAAACAGCCTGGTGGTTTGTGCTCTGAAAGCAGTCAGCCTCAAAATAAGTCAGCTGTGCTTTAAACTCTTCCTGCACTGAAAATCTTAAGAATTGTAACAAAAGTAAAGCTAGATCCAGCTCCCTCTGTTGCTTGGAAGACTGTCTTTCCTGATAATTCTAAGTTCCTTATTTCACCTTTCAGTTAGAAGTAGCCTCCACCTGCAGAATATCTGCTACAAACCAAAGACAATTGTAAGGTTCACCTCCCTCTGTTTTAAGCACAACTCACTTTCTTGTAAATCCTATGTTCAGTATTGCAGCTTCCAGCCAGAGGTAGCTTCACCTGAAGAATATTAGTTGTTCTGATGAGTTTGCTGTAAAACACTTGCTTATAATACTGTTGTTCTCAGGTCTGTAAGACTCTTCAGAAGCTATTGGCTGATAAGTAGCTATGATGTAAGCACTTCCTGATGCAGTCTGGCCTGGCCCTTTAAGGCACACACAGATAAACACAAAAAACAGTTTCAACCCCTGGGGCACTGTGTGGGTCAAATACACAGCCTGTACCTGCACTTACTTCAGGACTTATGACAAATTCTTAGCCCAGGGTTTAAACTCTTCCTGCACTGAAAATCTTAAGAATTGTAACAAAAGTAAAGCTAGATCCACCTCCCTCTGTTGCTTAAAAAACTGTCTTTCCTGATAATTCTAAGTTCCTTATTTCACCTTTCAGTTAGAAGTAGCCTCCATCTGCAGAATATCTGCTACAAACCAAAGACAATTGTAAGGTTCACCTCCCTCTGTTGTGAGCACAACTCACTTTCTTGCAAATCCTATGTTCAGTATTGCAGCTTCCAGCCAGAGGTAGCTTCACCTGAAGAATATTAGCCATCAGGCCATCTGGGAAAACACCCCTCAAAGGGCGGTACCAGACCATCTCCTTAGGGGCCAGCCTACTAGGGGTGGCCTCAAAACTGAACCCAATGGAGTGATGATCAGACCATCTGACTGGTTCCACCACCAAATCAGATATCTCCATCCACAGTAGGAACACCAAATCCAATGAATGTCCATCAATGTGGGTCAACGAGGAAATAACCTGTGTGAAGCCCAGTAAAGTCATTAACTGGCAGAAGTCTTGACAAAACTGCAGAGTTCATCATCAACTCAGGCATTGAAATCCCCCAGAACCAACCATCTGGGGGATCCCAATGTCAGACTGACAATCGAAGTCTGCGACCTCCCACAGGAAAGCATTCCCATCACCTGGTGGATGGTAAACAAGAAGTATCCTGCACCTCACACCTTCACCCATGATACATTCAAAGGAGTTGGTGGTTCCCACTGGTACCTCTACTAGGCCCAGTTCTGATCTAAAACAGATAGCAACACCCCCGCCCCTATGATCCAACCTCGTGCGGTGTATCACTGAGTATCTGGCTGGAATTGCTGCCACCAAAACTGGGCCAGCATTCTCATCCAGTCAGGTCTCAGTGATGCACGCCAGATGTTCCAACAAAATCAGCTATAATAGCGGTCTTGTTTTTAATAGACCTGGCGTTGCACAACACCACCGGAGTAGGATGAGCATCCAAGGATGACCGTGCTACCTGCTGACTATAAGCAAAATCCTTGGGTATGGAAACCAGACAGGGAGGACCCCTTTCCTGGACCCATTTCACTCCAGGGCATCTTCTTACTCCCACTTCCCTATCCACCCACTCCTTTCCATTCCCTCTCCTGGCCCAGCCCTCATCCTCCTCCTTTTTCTAATAATCCCCAAAGCCCTACACCACCTGTATACTTCTGGCAATAGGGGAGGACAGGAAAAGGGCAGAGGTCTCTGAGCCTGAAGGGGGAATAATACCCGACTGTCCGTGTATGATCCATACACATATTTAGCACCCTAAGCGAGTAACAACAAATAAAAATCTACATTAAAACACAAAATGTGTCTCAAATATTGATTTGAGGGCTCTCACCCCCTAAACCCAACACAAAATATAACAAAATACAACAAAAAATCAATTAATTCCCCTTCCCCCACCTAGTCCTTTCACCACTGGGGAAGAAAGGTAAAACTAATATACACTAAAATAATTAATTAATTCCCTCCCCACCCAGTCCTCTCACCACTGGGGGAGAGAGGGCAGCTCTCTCAATGTCAAACAATAAAATAACATAAACAACAAAAAACTAATAAACAAAATAAATAAAATACATGGATGCAAGGTCCTCTCACCACCCAGTCATCCAAATGATAAAAAATTAATAATCCAGTTTCTTCAATCCAAATTCAAAGTAAAATAAAGTCAAAGTCAAAGCCACTGAAAAACCTGAGCTGTCCTTGTAGACAAAATCCTTCTCACTATCAGCATCAAAATAACGAATGGGCCTCCGCTGCAGCAAAACAAGATAATTCCAAATCTTCAAACCTGATCAGTGTTTCCACTAAAAGGAAACTTATCCAACTGCCAAAAGTTTGATCAGGAACAAAACAGGAGAGCAATAGCCAGTTCAGAAGGAGAAGACAACCTTGATGCAGATTTTACTGGCCCAGCACAGCCTAGAGATAGGCTCTTAGAAGTGAGACACCCCACTTAATCCACCAGAGTCACCCAGATGAACTAGGTTGCCACAGTGTAGTGCAGGAAAAGGAGTTTTTCACCAGCCCTCCAGCTAGTGCCCTCTATCCTGATGGGGAGTCCCCAAACCAGGTGCCCCCTGCCACAACCTGCCAGACCAGACACAGTCCGCCACCCTCACTGGCAATTCTGCAGGCTTTCACAAGCCACCTCTAATATATCGCTCCCATGACTCCAGAAATTCCTCCTCAAGACAAACTCGGAAACAGCAGCACAAATGGCAATTCACCAAGAAGGATAACTCCCAAACACTGCTTCAACACCGCTGACCAGGAACTGGAGCCGAGGGTGAGCTGCCAACCAATCCCGCAACTCAGGTCCACACAGCCCCAGAGGAATCCAGATACGAGAGTCAACGATCACCCTCAAATCTCAGAACTCGGCCGTCAATCCTACAAGTGCCCAAAATTAAACCAGTAGCAGGGCAGCAGTTCTTAAACAGTTCAGCCAGTCCAGCAAACACAAAAATTCAGGACCCCAAACTCTTTGAGGATTCCCCAGTTCCAACCTCCAACAGTTTCCCAGATGTAACAGTCTGGCCAAAATTCAAATCTACCAGGTGCCAACACCGGCCATGATATCACTTCCACACAGCGGGCTTAGTGAGGCATTTCAGCACCCATACTATGCTGAAGCACAGTGGCTGGATTCCCGACCAAGAAATACCGCACCTCGGCATCGGTAAAAACGGCAACTCAGCATTCGTTCACTGCAGCCAAACAAAACAAAGAAATCATTAAAAGAAAAATAAATAAAACAAATTAAAACTCAGAAAAATGAATTGGAGCTCAGAAAGCGTATCTAGTCAGAGCTCAAACTCAGGCAGCTCACACATACCGCCGCCATACTGCTACGGCATGTGTGAAGTATTGAACTGACGCCAACCTCAGCAAGCAGAGTTAGCAAATGGTCAAACCTGCACAGTGATCAGAAGAGCAGCAAATATGAGTAGCAGGCAAGCCAGCCAGGACATCAAGGAAGCGATTGAAGGTGACAAAATACTTGGAGGATTTTAGTAGTGAAGTAGGATTTGAACATGAGATAGTATGCCACATGAGGCCATGGCTCCTCAACAACACATCCAATCCCCCACCATAGGAAAAACAAGAAGTGATGGGAAGGAGCCATGAACCACATGCAGACATTAAAACTAGTTTACAGCATCAACGGCAGTTTAGCTGACTTCCAGAGTATAATATCAGTGTGCAAACATAATAGAGCAGCCTCAGTAGTGAGTAATTATGAGTTATAGGGGTAGCAATTTGAACGAACACAGACTGTATGGAGGCAATGCTCTGAAAGCAGAAAATTGGCCAGGCAATGCAGTGAAAACAGTAGCAATAAGGTATGTGGTATAAGTTCAGGAAGCAGGATTGAGCTGCATGAGCTGGGGTTCAAAGTGAGCCTGAACCAGGTGAAAATAATTAAGGTGCATAGCATGGAGAGCAGCAGAAGGGAAGCAGCTTGAGCTAAAACACACAGATAATAATTGCAGTTGCAATGTGAGTAAATGGGAGCAAGTAGTATGAGCTCTGGATTAGCAAAATACATGGAGTTTAAAAAAGAAGCCCCCCAAAAGAAGCAAAACAGAAAACACACACACACAGAAGATCAGGAAATAAGCAACACAAAGAAGTACACAGCCAAAGGGAAACAATACAAACCAAATGCAGGAGAACAGACAACAGAAGGCCAGCAGAAACAGCAGAGCCAAAACACAGCAAGGTGGGAGGGAGTTGGCAGGCTCTAGCAGGCTGCAAAGGACATACTGACAGAGCCTCTGGTTGCAAAGAAAAAGTGCTAAAGAGAGGAACTGCTTATGTAGCACATGAAGTGGGATTGGCTGGCTACTTGTCCATTGAACCACAGGCATAGCCTTCTAATTATCTACAGTTTGCAATGTTCAGATATACAATAAATGTGCCTGGATACATTTTGTAAACCAAATGTAATTTGGTCTATTATTTATATCTACATCTAGCATTTTTGTTATCCAAATGTGTATGTATAGTACTATGAAATAGCTAGAAACACTGCAGGTAAGTACAACTTTTGAAAATTGCTTCAACAAGACAAAACATGAAAATAAAGCCAAGAGTTTTCCAAAATACATTAAAATAGTGTGCTGACCCCACACATTTTCAGTTTGTGTGTGTAAGACAAAACATGGTTTAGAGATATTGGTTGGGATTTCCATAAGTACAAAAATAGCAAGCATTTGTCAATGCTGAATGTTTGCTTGCTGGCATTAGCATTGGAAGTGCAGGAGTTAGACAGATGCAGAATAGGAATGGCAGTGAAGTATTGAACTGATGCCAGTCCTGTCCTCACCCCTGCAGAGATGGACAGACATTGGTGGTGTGCCTTTGGGTCATCGCCCATAACGTTCACCCAATTTCACCTCACCCTACCCTGCAGACACAGACAAGTGTTGAGATGTGCCTTGGGGTGTTTGGGCTTTACACTCACCCTACTCCATAAGGAAATACACTGAAATGGGTGCAGTATAGGAGAATGGGGTGAACTTTGGAGTCAAGGAGTTCAAGGCACACCTTGATGCCTGTCACTGGCTGCTGGGTGGGGTTGGGGTGGGGGTGGAATGGCATGAGCATTACTGTTGACAATCCCAAGTCACACCCCTGACACCTGTCAGTCCCTACAGGGTAGGGCGTTATGGTTGGAAATCCTAACACTCTGGGTGTTTCTTGGTATTTTCACTCCAAGTTTTCAACATGGGCCTTTCGTGACCCCACCGCATGAACAGTGACACTATCAGTTCATTAGCCGAAAGGTGATTTTGCACAGTGACTGCACTATGTGGCACCACAGGTGCAAAAACACATTTCAGGCAGGATGAGAAAAATCAGAACTTTATTGTTGATGAGGAAGTGTATAAAAATGGTAATGTTGAAAATCTGGAGTGAAAATAAAAAAATTGGAGAAGCCACGAGCGTGTGTAGAAACTGCGCAATGCACACCGGTAATGCAATTATTTTGGGGATTTTTTTACATCAGATTTTCAACACAGACATGTTGGGACCTCTGCTCATGAACAGTGGCACTGTGATTTTCTTAATCTGTCCTGAACTTTGATTTCATACAGCGACCGATCCCATTGTGTGCTACAGGTGTAAAAACATGTTTCAGGCAGGATGTGAAAAATGACAGCTGTACTGTTCATAAGGTGGTGTGCAAAAATGACAATGTTGAAAATCTGGAGCAAAAATAGAAGAAATTGGTGAAGTTAAGAGCGTGCATAGAAACTGTGCAAAGCACCCTGTAACACAGTCCTTGTTTGGAATGTGTTTATCAAATTTGTAGCATGGGCTTTTTGGGACCTCTCCTTATGAACACTGTCACTGTGATTTTCTTTCTCTGTCCTGAATGTTGATTTTGCACAGTGACCTAACCTATTGTGTGCCAGAGGTGCGAAAATGCATTTTGGGCAGGATGTGAAAAATTACAGCTGTACTGTTCATAAGGAGGTGTGGAAAAATGGCAATGTTGAAAATGTGGAGTGAAAATATTAAAAATTCTTGAAGTTACAAGCATGCTTGGGAACTGCACAATGCACACTCATAACACAGTTACCTTTTTTGGAATTTTTTCACGAAATTTCTAACATGGGCTTTTTGGGAGGCCACCTCATGAACAGTGACACTGTCATTTTGTTAATCATTCCCAGAAGGTGATTCTGCACAGTGACCACAAAATCATTCTTCCAGGACTGAATAATGACATGACATCGACTGAATTCATGAGGTGGGGTCCCAAGAACCCCATGTTGAAAAGTTGGCACCAAAAGTCACAAAAATGGCTGAGATATCCACCTAAGTTGAAACCCCCCATTTATGCTATTATACAGGTTACCAGCATTTCTTCAGGTCTCAGTCAGCTTTGAAGAATCCAGACATGTTCCTGCTCCACTGAAGATCATCGCACTGGGCTCCGGAGGTAAGTATGGTGTGGGGGGGGGTGTGGGGAGGTGGGATGCACAGAGGGTGGGTGCAAGCTGGAGGTGGGAACCTGATGGCAAGGGACAGTTTTCTTTGTTTCAGGTTATAAAAAAATTTAAAAACAGAAAAAACACAGTGGACTGTTTTTCTTTTCTTACAGATGTACAGATGATGTTGGGCACACTGGGGTGGGCTTCCAGTGTGGCACACAATGGGGGTGGGGTGGGGCAGGGAAATGCTGACACAATGGGGGGGTTAAACATGCTGACAGGGTCATTGGGCACCCCGTCGGCAAGCATGTCTAGGGTGGTGATGCCAAGGGGGATTGGGCACCCCCCTCAGCAGACTGGGGACAGGGCACTGAAGCCAATAGGGATTGGGACCCCCATCGACAAGCATGTCTGTGTTTGAGGGGTGATGCAGAGGGGGATTGGGCACTCCCCTCAGCAGAGAAAAACTGCAAAGGGGCACGTATGCCAAAGGGGATTGGGCTCCCCCATTGGCAAATGACCTGCTGAGGAGACATGCCAACAGGAGGATTGGGCACCCCCAAAGTAGGCTTGTTGAGGACTGTGAGAGGTGGATGGTGACAGCCACTGCCATGTTAATTGAAATGTTACACCAGGCAAGGCATGCCCCGCAATGAGGGGGCACTCCCTCATTGCAGCGGCAAAATCATTTCAAGTTGGTGGCATGCTTCTGAGCTGCTGTCATAGACAGCATGCTCATTCATTGGTGCCACAGAGACAAGCCCCAAAAAGCAGTGGGGGAATGGGAAGTTGTCCTAATTATGTCAAGTTGTTTTTTCAAAAGTCATGAAATGGACACAACTCCCAGTTATGTTAGGTGGGATGTTCAAAAGTAGTAACATGGGGCTAGTTTCAAATGTATGACTTGCAGTATTTCTAGCAGTTTTATGGTATTTTACAGCCCTTTATATGTTGGCTTGCACATGCGCAAGTAACATCTTGTGCTAGCAGCACATTTCAGAGGTGTTTCAGTGACAGGGAATGAAGGGCATGCCTTAGTAGGTGCATCCCTCATTCACCAATAAGCCAGCATGCTAGCGCTGATACAAGCATTGTGCAAAGTGGACAAAAAGTTGTAAGAAAATTGCCACTGCAATCGGAGACAAGCTTGTTATGCAGCAGCACAGAAAACACACCTCCCAATGTGCCTTTCCTGGTGAAACAGTTAGGCAAACATGGCGTTTTGCTCATTCACATCAGATGAAAACATTTATTTTTTTGTACTCTAGATAATGTTCAAGGTTGTGACTAAAATGTTTTGTCCTAAGACAACTTTGCTAATCTGTGTAATTCATCCCACAGATCCAAAATTGCATTTACTCACCGAAGTTGGGAGACACCAGTGCAATCACCGCTGCCAACAAAGCAGCTTGACACATACTGCAAAAAAGTTTGCCTAGTTCAATAAACCATTTCCTATGAAATTAAAGAAAAACAATAAAACTGGGTGTATATGTTCCAACTCCATTCGTCCAACTCAAGATAAACCTGCTTTAAGTGAAGCTTTGGAGGTTCTAAGTGCATGTCTGGCTCGCAGGGATCTTGGCTAAACTACTGTCATTTTATATAACACCCTGCGTGTGCAGAAACATACACTGTTGTTCTTCCTTTTATTTGTTTCTCTCTAGCAACCAAAATGTTCTTCTCTGAAATGTTCCCCATACAGGAAACAAATGATCTTCAGGGAACAGCTCCATACGGCATCTGTTCCAGTGCATACCTCTCAACCTCCTGCTGCATAAATCAGGGACACTGCTTAAAAAAATCAGGGACAGAGGTCTAAAATCAGGGACATATCTTCAAAATTAGAGATATCCACCCAGAAAGCTGGTAGAAAATGGGGCTTAGTACAAAATGCATTTGCTAAAGAACAAGTCTTTAACTTTAATGCTTGACATTATTTTGTGCTTACAATCCCCACTGTTTAGCCACGGAAACACAAATTTTAGGAGGGACGGAGTAAAATTTTGAAGCAAAATCAGGGACGTCCCTGAAAATCAGGGACAGTTGAGAAGTATGTTCCAGCAGGTCGCACACAGTTAACCCCTGTGAAAAGAGAGAAGCTGAACAAATCCCAAAGATGCATAAAACGGCTAATATTTTTAGTGGCTTTTACCCTTCCATGTTTTAAAAGCCATATTAACTATCACTATGTCAGTGCAAATAGCTAGTACACAAATACATAATGAATATTTTAGCCTTAGGAACGTGTGATGTTAAGTGAGACTGCTTTGAGTGGAAAGGGTAAACAATTTAATTTTTATCAGATGGCTAATGGGCCGTAGATCAAATTGCAGTTGACAATTTCTATTTTCCCATTTCTAAATTCTCTTTAAATCCAAAATCGTGCATAAAAAATACAAACAACGTATTCTGGAGGAGGACACTGCAGTGTTAGTTGTTGTGGAATAGTTTGTCTTTCGATTAAACTGCAAGAGACATAATGCAATGTATGTAAGGGCAGCCTGGGAGAAGAAAAAAGCCTGAACAAAAACAAACTAGGCTCTGGTTAGTAATTCACCAGTTTCAGGCTCCTTTGACAAAAAAATGAAGGGATGTCCTGATTAGTTTTAACTGATGATACTCTTTCTGGTGGACTTTTATTACAGTGCAGGAGATGCCAAATGCAATTAGCCTTTTTTCCCACTACATACAAGCATCTATTTGCAGTGTCTAACTCCCTCCAGTGCCTGACTTGTCCTGACAGGCTCATTATCACCCTCTCCACCAGCTGTGTTTTTGTCATCCTTATCACCTCATCACTGCTGGTGTGTTCTGAGCCTGAAACATAATACTATCTGGGCAGCTTAGAAGAATGTATATTGCTGTACTGGGAACAATTATCTCCAGTTCTGGGCGCCTTCCCTGTGGATTCTGTCTTTGATCAGTTTGTTTTCATTTTCTTTATTTCCATTGCCAAATGCCCAATAGTTACACCAAAAAAGTCAACTCTCATGCGGCAGCAGAGTGAGTGACATTTGAAAGGATCCTACCAGGATTCTTTAAAAGCTCCTGCAAGCAGCAGCAGTGGGAAGGGTGACCCCCCCCCCCTTTGTGGGTTTTGTTTGTTTGTTTTTTGTCAGGTGGGTGGATGTGGATCCTAGGTACTGTTTTTCACTTGTATGCCATTCTTTAGGAAGAGTCACAGCGGGAATTTCAAAAGCTGCTATTTGGCTTACAGATGGTCCCCATCTTTCATGCTATCCAGAGCAGTGCAGATCAGCCTACTTACTTCTTAAGCAGTAGCTGAAAACAACACACAAGAGCCTTGCTACCTTAAAAAAATAATTGTCAAGGAAAACATGAGTGTGTCCCAAAAGGAAAACATGAGCGTGTCCCAAATGTCATTTCCACCAGATGTCGGGGTCACAACCACAGCTTCACAGCTGTAAAATGTAACTCTCAGAAGGAGCTGCAGACCCTGTTTGTTGTTTATTTTGCCTTACTCTCACCTCCCCTTGATTTGCCAGTGCTGATCCCCTAAGCCACAGAACAAGTCCTCAGAAAGGTCAGAAGAATTAAAATGAATCTTCTCTTAGGATGTGAATCCTTTATATTTAGTAATTCTACTTTTGTGTATGGAGTGAATGGCAGTGCTCTAAAATAAAGATGGGGTTGGATCAGGGACACTTGGCTAAATAGATCATTCAAGTTTACGCATAGCAAATGCATTTAGTCCACTTTTGTTCTAATCTGTCTGTGGACAGCAATCTAAACACTGTTGCTGCTGTGTTCTTCCTAACTAATAAGTGCTGTGTAATAAAGCTGAGAACTGGAAACCCTACATTTTTTTTAAACAGAAATACTGTATAAAAAGAGATACATTGCACTAAGAACAAACATCCAGCAGTGCTATTAGCTAAATCTCTTAAGTGCCAACAATATGTTAATTCTGAAATTCTGATTAAATCTAAAAGGGACAAATCAAGTGGATTGGCCTGAAAGTGTTTCCCCAGATCAGCCCTCGTCCAGTTTTATTCAAAGTGAATAATGTGGCTAGGCATTTTAGGTGCTGTGATTGGAGTCCGTGAACTAGAAAACAGAGCTGACAGTTGGAGGCAGAATAACACCCTTTAAACAACATCTGTGGTACTTTATAATGGAGATGAAGGGATACGTAGTATTCAGTTAGCAACTGTAGTATAAAGATGACTGCTTAATGCACGTGTGAATGTTAAAGATTTTCTACAGTTTTAAATTATTTATGTTAGTTGTATTTGATTAAATGGTAATCATGGTACATGCCAGATGATCTCTACTCCATTTGTTTCAAACTAGCTAGAAGAAACACCATAACAACAAAAAACAAGCATTTGTCAATGCCGAATGTTTGCTTGCTGGCATTGGCAGTGGTAGTGTAGGAGTTACAGAGCTGCATAATAGGAATGGCAGGGAAGTATTGAACTGAAGCCAACCCCATCACCACCCTGCAGATAGTGACAGGCATTGGGGTGTGCCTTTGGGTCATCAGGCATAACGGCCATGCCATTTCACCACACCCTACCCTGCAGACACCGACAAGTGTCACGGTGTGCCTTGGGGTCTTTGGCCCTTGCGCGCACCCCATTCCATCAGGAAATATGGTGAGATGGGTGTGGAATAGGACAATGGGGTGAACTTTGGGGCCAAAGAGTCCAAGGCACAGCTCGATGCCTCTCAGTGGCTGCAGGGTGTGGGTGCAGGTGGAATGGTATGAGCATTACAGGCAACAATCCCAAGTCACAGCCCTGATGCTTGTCATTTTCTACTGGGTGGGGCATTATGGTCGGAAACCCTAACACCTCAGGCATTCGTTGGTATTTTCACTCCAAATTTTCAACATGTTTTTTTTGTGACCCCCACCTCATGAACAGTGACAGTATCAGTTTCTTAGCAGAAAGATGCTTTTGCAGAGCGACTACTCCATTTGGCACCACAGGTGCAAAAACACATTCCGAACAGGATGTAAAAAATTACAGCTGTACTGTTCATGGGGAGATGTAAAAAATGGCAATGTTGAAAATCTGCAGTGAAAATATTAAAAAAACTGGTGAAGTCATAAGCGTGTGTAGAAACTGTGCAACGCACACCCATAATGTAATTAGTTGGGGATTTTTTATAGCAGATTGTCAACACAGGCATTTTGGAACCTCCGCTCATGAACAGTGTCACTGTGATTTTCTTACTCTGTCCCGAACAATGACTTCCCACAGCGACCATGCATTTCTGTGCTGAAAGTGTGAAAACACATTTCGGCCATGTTGGGAAAAATGACAGCTGTACTGTTTATAAGGAAGTGTGGAAAAATGCCACTGGTGAAAATCTGGACTGAAAATATCACAATTTCATGAACTTACAAGGGTGCATGGAAACTGCACAATGCTTACTCGTAACACAGTCATTTTATGGACTTTTGTCACCAAATTTTCAACATAGCCATTTTAAGACCTCTGCTCGTGTCACTGTGATTTTCTTAATCTGTCCCAAACATTGCTTTCGCCCACCGACTGCACCATTGTGCGCTACATGTGCGGAAACATATTTGGCGTGAGATGTGAAAAATGGCAGCTGTACTGCTCATAAGGAAGTGTGGTAAAATGGCAATGTTGAAAGCCTGGTGTGCAAATATTACAAATTCGCAAACTTTCGAGCGTGCATAGGAACTGCGCAACGTGAGCTCCTAAAACAGTAATTTTTGGGAATTTTTTCACCAAATTTTCAACATACCCATTTTAAGACCTCTGCTAATGAACAGTGTCACTGTGATTTTCTTAATCTGTCCCAAACATTGATTGCACACACCGACTGCACCATTGTGCGCTATATGCGCGAAAACACATTTTCAGCGAGATGTGAAAAATTACAGCTATACTGCTCATAAGAAGGTGTGGTAATGGCAATGTTGAAAATCTGAGTGCAAATATTAAAAATTTTAGAATTAGTTAGCGTAGGAACCGCGAATCGCATCGCCGAATCAGTCATTTTAGGAATTTTTTCACCAGATTTTCAACATAGCCATTTTAAGACCCCTGCTCATTAACAGTGTCACTGTGATTTTCTTAATGTGACCCATACATTCATTTTGCACACCAACTGCGCCATTGTGTGCTACCTGCGAGGAAACACATTTTCATCGAGATGTGAAAAATGACAGCTGTACTGTTCATAAGGAGGTGTGGTAAAATGGCAATGTTGAAAATCCAGAGTGCAAATATTAAAAATTCACGAACTTATGAACGTGCATATGAACTGCGCAACGCACACTCGTAAAACAATCATTTTAAGGAATTTTTTCACCAAATTTGAACATAGGTTTTTGAGATCCCACCTTATGAACACTGGCACTGCTATTTCATTCATCAGTCCTGAAAGGTGATTTCACGCAGTGATCTGTGAAATCACCCTTGGGCCCGATTAACACCATGACAGTGACAGAATTCATGAGGAGGGGTCCCAAAAAACCCATGTTAAAAATTTGGTGCCAAAATTCAAAAAAATGCTTGAGATATGCAGCAAAGTTGAAAAAACCCTGTTTATTACATTATACAGCTTACCGGCATTTCTTCAGTTTGTGGTCGGCTTTGAAGAGTGCAGACGTGTTTCCGATCCACCAAAAATCATTGCGATGGACTCCAGAGGTAAGTATGGGGTGAGGGGGAGGTGAGGGGAGGCAGGGTTCACAGTGGGTAGGTGCGGTTGGGGGCAGGGAGACTGCGAGGGACCTTTTTTTATTTACAGTTTTTTTTTATTATTAAGATGATGCAGGACGTTTGCCACACTGGGGTGGGCTCCCAGCATGGCAGCTGGAAAGGCTGTTTGGGGGGGCTGAAGCCAACATGGGATTGGGCACCCCCATCAGCCACAACAGCTTTACCACACTGGGGTGGGCTCCCAGCGTGGCACCTTGAAAGCTTTTTGGGAGGGGAGCGTGATCCGATGGGGGAATTAGGCACCCCATCAGTTATATTCTTGCCATGCTGGGTGAGCCCCCAGCATGGCACATGAGCAGCTTTTGGGGGGTAAAGCTGACAGGGGATTGGGCACCCCGTCGGCTATACAGTGTGTGCATGAGGGGAAGCGCATGAGCACGCAATATGCGTGCATGCGTGTGTGTTGGGAAGGGGAACGCTGCTCACTGAAGCGGTGCTCTCTCTTTCAACTGTATGGCACTGCATTTTGGATCACGGCACTATGTTTCTTGCACATGCATGCAAGCAAACATAAAAAAAGCCTCAGCAATGGCAAAGAAGTATGAAGATAAATAAAATCCTGCTGACAACTCTTTTGGTTGGGAGGGGGCAGAGTTGTCAATCAGCTTGTGGAGTGCAGCTTTAAATGTCCAGTAGATTTCCCTATCCTAAGTGAAGAAGCTTTTTTTCTGTAAAACCTGGCTGATATGTCTGTAGAAGGGCTCTGTGTAGCATGAAAGCTTCTGTTTTGTAAATGTCTTGTTGGTCCAATAAAATGCATCAAATTACCCACATTGTTCAGCTTTACATAGGAATGGTTGAAAGAATGTGCTGCTGGTAACACTAACTTATGTCTGCTGAAAGTAATGTATTACTCACTTGTCATGCCAAGTGCTAACTAACATCTAAGTTAAATTAAGGCTGTCCTTAAAGTTTCATTTGTATGTAATAGCAATCATCTACCTGTACCAGTACAGGAGGTGAAGGTTGAGCCTGTTATGGCCAGTGATTTGGGGGTGGGGGGTACTATACATCGGTCGGGTGCTTGGAAGGGGGGACTATTTTTGTTTGCTGTTTGTTTTTTTATTTAAGATTCAGATTAATGTTTTTATGCCAGAGGCTCATTTAGAAAGGTTCCAAGTCAGGTGACACATTACAGAGTCATTGAGTTACATCAGTGAAAACATTGTACAGATACAGGAACAAGGGTGACACTAGACAACAATAAACATATGAAAATGAAACAGTTGGTGGCTACATAACAAAAAATACAGGTTACTAAGTACAATGAACAGGTTTCTAATTACAATTGGGCAGAAACAGGCAGAGCAATTAAACAGTGCATGGCAAAGCAGCCACTTGTCTGCAGTAGTGAGGAATTGCCACTTAAGGGAATTAGATGATCTAGACAGATCCAGGACAAGGATGATATAAGCTGGGGGGAGGTACAGCCAGGAAGGCATTGTCAGGTGGAGGGGTGGGAGAAGGAGTGGGGGGAGCTATTCAGGGCAGTATGGGGTGCTGAGGAATGTGGATGGTCCTCAGGTGGCATTGATAAGGGCTAACAGTTACAGGTGGTCTCACGTGCCAGCAGGTTGCGGAGTCTGGATTTGAAATGGCTAATTTTGATGGATCTACGGAGTTCATTAGGTAGGTCATGAAGCCATTAAGGGCCCCTTTAGAAAAGGGATCGTTGTGCAAGTGTGGTATGCTTAAAAGGCACTAGGAACACTCCTTTGGTAGCACTTCTGGTGTTGACGGTTGGGTTCATTGAACTACTGTAGAATAAAGCTTGTTACTGAAAACCAGTGCTACTACCTCACTCGCCCTGTAGGTACTGTGAAAAAAAATTTATTAATGAGAATGTATATGGATCTAGTCCCTGAACTACTACTGTCAAACTCCTTGATGTAAATGACTTCTGTGTTTCTCTACTTACAGTTCAGCAAGCAGTGCAGAAAGAGAGTGTTTCTGCAGTTTTAAACAAGCGCTATGCTGCACCCATTCTTTTTCATGTATAAAATTATTTTCAATTGTTGCCCCCATTTTGTTACTGTTCCATCTTTACTTGCCTTTTAATAAACATTTGTATGCTTCTATTTTAGTTACACAAGGATAGTAACTATCTTTCCAGAACTATATGATATAGTTTATGTCCCTCTCAACCACAAAGCCCCGAAGTAGAACAAACACACAAACTATGACAATATGGATACCCAAGGACATAAACTACATCATACAGTTTTAATAAGGTCTGTTTCCACCAGTGTGTCACTGGGTTTACTAAAAGGCCAGTAAAGAGAGAACAATACCAAAATGTAAACCACTGTCTGAAAACAGCTTCTACAGAAATGACTAGTACAGGAAATGCAGTTATCCTGTTAAAGGGCTAAACCATGATTTTCTGAAAATGTGGAAACTCACCTGAATATGACAAATTGTCACTTATGGTAAGGAAATGCAGGTTAAAATGTATTGACTTTCTATTCTACAAAATTAACTTTGGCAAATCATTAGTCCAATCAAAGGATTGTGAGCATCAGAACTGGTCCACGGCAAAGTCCTTCCACATACCTGCTAAACAATATCTGAACTACTGAACATCTCGTGGAGTTAAGCATTGCACTGTGCAATGGCTGTTCCTTACAGTGATTGTGAAGACAATGTTTGACTTCATTATTTCTGCTCAGGAAGACTTATTGGGTGCAGGCTGATGTAACTAGAGTCCCTTCTGACCATTACTTTGCATTTACTTAACTTGTGATAGATAGTTTGCACAGTAAGTATAATGAACTTTATCATAATTTTGCAACTATTTCCTCTTTATGTAGAGCACAGTATACAATATCTGTCTTAATCCGATATGGTATAGAACTGTGACAGAGGAGAGGTGTAAAGGATACGGGGGTCTACAGGGCATGGAAGGGCCCCACAGAGGGGTTTTGCATAGGGTTTTAGAATGGAAAAGGCTGGCCCAGCTAGCCAGCACAATTATTTTAGCATCTGTCTCCAGATGTGTTTTTTAATCCACTACCCTAACCATCAGCATCAGCGTTGGGGCAAACTTCCAACCAGTGCTCAGTTTTTTTTTTAATCATACTTCTATTTTATCACCTGCTGTGGCGTGTTACTGGCGGGGGCATCCAACCACTAGCTCTGCTTGCCTAGAGAGCAGCAGGCTCACATGCATGATGGGGGATCCAGTGCAGCTGTCCACCAACCCACTGGAGGTCCCCCATGCCACCCTGAACTGAGAAAACCCCAGCCCCCCCAGCGAGATTCCGTGATACTCCACCAGGCAGAACAGATCATGGCCATAAAGCTGCATGGTCATTCCCAGCCATTTTTCTCCCTTTAGATCCCTTGGAGTATGAACGTGCAATGAAGTCCTAAGGCATGATGTTCCAAAGTTTGCCACACTCCACCCCTTGTTGCACCAGCACTGTAGTGTCCACTGGTCATCACCAGAGGCCACTGCAGAGCAGTGGAAACCCTCATCCCTCCTTGGGATAGGAGAGCAGTCTTCTGGATGCTCGATCCTATCCCTCCCCTGCAAACCCCTTATGACCCGGGTGCACTTCTGAACCCGGGTCGCCAGCGTTGTGCAAAGTGTGGCATCCAGCACCTCAACCCTAAGCTCAGCAGGTGCTCAGATTTTTGTGTGTGTGTGTGTGTAAATATTTTATATGTTAGCTACCAAAAACAAATAAATGCACCCAGTGTTTTCAGCTGCCTTAACATTTAGTTACAGCTGACAATCTATTGCGAAGAGATCTAGCAGGTCGTCTGCTCTGACTTCATCATACAGGAACCACAGGTAGTGCCTTCTGTGAATACTGTACTTTTTTTTATTTGTTATTTTTATCTCCACTGCTCAATGCATAACCCAAAACAATGACATGACATTGGAAGACAAATGCAGAGAGTGCACTTACCAGTCAAAGGGGACTTCTGGACCAAAAATGGGTGGATGAACATATTTTTATTTTATGGAGTTTACTCAGTGCAGCAAGGTGTGTGTGTGTGTGTGTGTGTGTTTTCACATTTCATCGGGCCACCTGAGATGGCTTTTGAAAGTATCTACTGTGAAATGCAGAGCAGTAATTTAGACAAAATCCTCACTGTATATTCATGAAAGCCAGCCCCATGGCACTAACTATCTTCCCCCCATTCAATGTCAACAACACCATGAGACCCACTAGCTCATGGTCAGGTCTGGCCCTAGCCATTCTGGGCCCTGTGTGAACCTCCTAGTTGGGACCCCATATCAGAAATCATGAAGCCCCCAAGGCACATAATCATACCTATCATGGCCTCCCATTAGCTTAAATTTGAGCTACTTTTGTGCCATTTTTATGTTGGCCTGCATGCATGTGCAAGCAACATTTTATGCTAGTTGCACATTTCAGAGGTATGTCAGTGTTGGTGAATGCTGGGCATGCTTCAGTAGGTGTGTTCCTCATTTCACAGTGAGCCAGCATGCTAGCGCTGACACATGAATTATGTAAAGTGGACACAACTTGTAAGAAAAGTGGTGCTGCAATCAGAGACAAGCTCATCATGCAGCAGCTCAAATAACATGCCTCCTGATGTGCCTTTCCTTGTGAAGCAGTTAAACAAATGTGGCAGCAGCACTTGTTGCAGTCTGCCACACAATCCTCAGAAAGCTGACTTCGGGGGTGCCTAATCCACCTGTTGGCATGTCCAACACCCCTCCCCCAAGATTGTGTGGCACACTGGGAGCCCACTCCAGTGTGGCCAACTTCAACCCCCCAAGCTCATGGGGCACAGTGGGAGCCTGCCCAACTGTGGACAACATTTTTCTTTATTTCACCTGTAAAGAAAGAAAACCATCTGCAGTCTTTTTCTTTTCCTGAAACAAACAAAATGGTCCCTTGCTGTTGGAAGTGCCACCTCCCCCAACCCGCACCCCATCTCCCCACACACCCTCACCCCATACCTACCTCTGGAGGTCTGGTGCTGTGATCTACAGTGGAGCAGGAATAAGTCTGCACTCTTCAAAGCTGACCACAGACTGAAGAAATGCTGGTAAGCTGCATAATGGCATAAATTGGGAGATTTTAATGTAGGAGGATATCTCAGCCATTTTTTTGAATTTTGCCTCCAAATTTTCAAAATGTGATTCTTGGGACCCCACCTCATGAACATATGTACTGTCATCTAATTATTCGGCCCTGAAAGGTAGTTTTTTTATCACTACATGGAATCACCTTTCAGGACTAATTAATGAAATGACAGTGCCACTGTTCATGAGGTGGGGTACCAAAAAGCCTATCTTGTAAATTTTATGGAAAATTTCAATAAAAATTACTGTGTTATGAGCGTGCATTGCACAGTTTCTATGCATTCTCATCACTTTGAAAATTTTTAATATTTTCACTCCAGATTTATTGCCAGTTTTTCATACCTCCTTATGAACAGTACAGCTGTTATTATTCACATCCTGCCCAAAATGTGTCTTTGTGCATGTGGCACACAGTGGCGTGGTCGCTATGTGAAATCAATGTTTAGGATGCATGAACAAATTCACAGTGACACTGTTCATAAGCAGAGGTCCCAAAATGCCTATGTTGAAAATCTGGTTAAAAAATCCCCAAAACAATTGCATTACGGGCAAGCGTTGCTCAGCTTCTATGCATGATCGTGAGTTCACCAATTTTTCATATTTTCACTCAAGATTTTCAACATTGCCATTTTTTTACATGTCCTCATGTACAGTACAGCTGCCATCTTTCACATCCTGCTCAAAATGTGTTTTTGCACCTGTGGTGCCAAATGGGACAGACCACTGTGGAAAATCACATTTTAGCTAACGAACTCATAGGGCCACTGTTCATGATGTGGGCTCACAAAAAGCCCATGTTGAAAATTTGGAGTGAAAATACCAACAAATGCCTGGGGCATTAGGGTTTCCAACCATAACACCCCACCTTCTAGAGACTGACGGGCATAAGTGGTGTGACTTGACATTGTTGATTGTAATGCTTACGCCATTCCACCCCCACCCTGCAGCCACTGACAGGCATTAAAGCGTGTCTTTGACTGTTTGGACCAAAGTTCACTCCATTCTGTAATACTGCACCCATCTCAGCATATTTCCTTATGGAATGGGGTTAGTGTATGGTCGAAGACCCCAAGGTACACTCCAACACTTATTGGTGTCTGCAGGGTAGGATGAGGTGAAATGGCATGACCGTTATGTCCAAAGACCCAAAGGCACACCCCAATGCCTGTCAATCTCTACAGATGGGGTGGGGTTGGCGTCAGTTCACTACTTCACTGCCATTCCTATTATGCATCTCTCTAGCTCCTGCATGTCAAATGCCAATGCCAGCAAGCCAACATTCGGCATTGACAAATGCTTGTTTTAGATGACAAAATGCAAGCCCTAGATGTAAATGATATACCAGGTTATACTTGGTCTACAAACTGTGTCAAGGTACATTGTTTTACCTGAAATCTGCAAATTGGAGATAGCTAAGTCAGAGTTTTGAAAACTTGACATAGCAACTGTATGTCCTAGCTTTGAAAATCAGACATTCTGTAGCGGCAATTCTGCTTATCTCCAAAGCTCCACAATAGAAAACTGCATCTAGACATACAGAAGGCTTTGGAAATCCCTCATAAGTGTTGTCTCTGGTATAGTATTAAAAACATAGCAAGGAGTTGCATCCATTTTATAACTTTTGAAACTCCAACTGTAAGAATTGTGTTCATTTTATGACTTTGAAAATTCTACCCAAAAAGTAGGAGTTGTGTCCATTTTATGACCTTTGAAGCCAGCCCCTGATGTAACTAGAAATGTTGTCAATTTTATGACTTTTGAAAATACCACCTGATGTAACAAGGACTTTTGCACATTTTAGGACCACCACCATAGGTCTTTTATCCTAGAAATAAGGCAGTTAGGGGGTGACATGATCCAAATGCACAAAACAATGTCTAATGAATCATTAATGGAGGACTTAGGAATGACATTCATAACACAAATATATAATCTGATAGGACATAAATGTTAACTGAACACTAAAGAATTCAAGAAGGAGAACAGGAAGCACTTAGTGGAGGTTTGAACAGCCTCCCATAATGTCTAACAGAATTGGAGACATTCAGTATGTTTAAACAAAATCTGGACAAACACGTTTGAGGTCTCAATAAATGGTTACTACTACTGAGAAATGGGGGGTGGGCATAATGCACAAACAAGCTTCTTCCATCTTATATTCCAGGTATAGTATCCAAGTATGGTACTTGTGTGAATAAAGTTATTTTTATAATGTGACAGAGCATGTTTGCATAAGATGGAGGTGAGTAGTGGATGAATACTGGCTGCTGACTTTGGGTCAGATGGGAACAGGGAGGCCATCCCGGAGACTGTGAGTGGGCTGGGTCACTGGACTACTATACAAATGTTTTTTTTTTCTTGTGAAGGGGTGATCCAATAGATTACCAGGGAACATATGTATAAAAACAATAATCAGAACCCAGACTGAGGGGACCACTGCCACCATGAAATGAGGAAGAAACAGAAACCCTAGGAACCAAACAACAGAGCTAAGCTACAGCACAATTTGAGGTGGGGAGCATAACTCTGGCAATGTTTAATAAAACAAATATTGACCAGAGCAGTTTGGAGACATAGTGGGAACATTTTGACTCCTTGGGATTGACTTCCAATAGTCATATTGTCCTCAGTCATCAGCTGAGGGCAATATAACCATGGTCAGTCAATAGTTCAACCCTCAATATTTTCCCACTATATCCCTCACCTCTGTTAAATATTTGTATAATATTACATCTAGTATTGATTTAGTCAGCAGTTTAGGTTTTAGATTTGGATTGGAAATTACCTGCTTGAGATTATTTAGCTTAGATTTAATAGGTATCGTTATTAACAGTTTTAGTCTAGTTAGGGTTTCCTTTTCCTGTACTATGCCTTTTGAACTTATGCTGTCTTTTTTTCTAGGAGCAGCTTTCTTTTGAGATACTATCTTTGGTTACAGCCCATACTGGCATAATGCATAGGATGACACTTGTGTCCCTCTTTATCAATTGCTCAACCCAAATGAACTCTTTCACACTGTTTCCCCCCTTCCTTGTCCTCCACGGTGACACTCTCACTTATGAATTGCGCAACAACTCCTCTTTTCCTGCAAGTCTTGTTCCTTTGGAATGGTCACTAGTCCTCTATCCTGGTTTCCCATTACTTTTCCTACCTCCAACAGAGCTCTGTAATTTACTGTAAGTCATGCCCATAAAGGAGCATCAGACTTAAGAGCTTTGTCATTTCGCTGGGTGCTCTCCTCATATTGCTCAGCATACACATGAGGATGTTTGACCCTCTGTACATCCTCACTCCAAGGGATCTCCTCTCCTAGTCCCCTGTTCTGCTGTCCTTACCTGGGGGGTTTCCTTTTTCTGCCCTTGGTGATCACCTACGTAGCCCTCCATCTACAAGTTACAATAATTCTTCTATTGTCCTGTACATTCTCCTAGTCAGTATTGCCACACACTCTGGTACAGGTTCAGGCACAGCTCATTCCGAGCATAAAGTGTTCATTGCCACTGAAGATCCTTTAATTAACCAGAAATCAAAATCTGTCCTCTAAAGCCAGACCCTTAGACTGCCTAATGGTTTTCATGATATTCTGCTTTCACCTTTGAGGTTTTGTGTTCTCTCAAATATATACTTTTTTTCCTTTTCAGACATTACATTTGATTACCATGGTGTAACTGACTCCTCAGCTTGGATTGACTAGGTAATTGATATTAAAGAACATCAGTCATGCTCAATAAAAAAAGAATGCATCCAAGAGCCAGAGAGAAGCATTGCCTCCTGTTAAGGCAACAGGCACTATTAGAAAAAAAAAATTGCTCACTGGATTTGGAAGAGATGAGATCATTTATAGGCTCTGAGGAGCCAGCTGCCTGATACCTTCCTCTTCCCCAACTGACAGATCTGTCCCACACTCAGGCATTTTGTGATATTTTAATTTGGACCGAGGCATGGTGAGCTCCATAGACATTAATGGGGCCCCCTTTCTGATATCGATTTTATATTTGAGAGGAAGGGAAAGGATTGTATCCATGGGGCCAGCAACTTGATTCCTTTCACTTACAGGAGTAATGCTCATCCCTGTTTGTCATATGACATCTTAGTTATGAGTGTGCTGCTTCTTGAGTTTACTTTTCATACTTAACAGTCAGTTTGTAGAAATCGTAGTGAATTAAAACCACTGCTCAACTAACAAAAGTCTTGTAGCTAAGGGTTGGTTTGATTTTTCACCAAACAGGACTTGAAATTATTTAAAAAGTATTTAAAAAGTGTCCCCATCAACTTCTATGGGATATGTTCCTGCCTTCTTCCAACTGAGACATAGCAAGACATCTGAGCATGGGGTGATCATTCTAGGAAGTGGAAGGGATTGGGCTGTGAGCCCCATGGAGCCCAAATATGATGTGTTCCCTTCTAAAACACTAGATGTAAAACTTAATTTTGATGTACGTTACCCAATGTCTTTTTTGTAAGGTAAGGCTGCTATTTTTTTTTTTTTTTGCTATTCTTTTTTTCTCCCCGTGGACCCTGGCTTGCTCTCTTCTCTCTCTTTCTGCTGTCCTCCCAGCTCTGTCACCTGAGCATCAGACCCCCTCCCCTCAGGCCCCCATGACTTACCCTTCATGGCAGGGTAGTGGGGAGACACTCAACCCACCTGAACTAATCCAGCTCCGGGGAGGTGCCATCTCAGGGCAGCACCTGCAGGGGATGGTGTCATGTCACTCGACCGGGATCCAATTTTTCTGCTTTTCTTTACAGAGGAGGAGCGTGCAATGCTGACAATGGCACACAGCATGCATGTCCACATGCTGCGTGCTGGTCAGCTGCTTCTCCTCCATGCCTCAAAATGTGGGACATGGCATGCCAACACATAGCCTCTACTAGATGTCAGGCAAATGCCGGTCCACAGTCCCCCCTCCTGGGGAGAGGAGAGCTGTCCCCTGGATGCTCAATCCTCTCCTTCCCCAGCCGACCCCTGGTGACCAATTTGCACTGCGAACACAGGTCATTGGCGTGGCAGAAGGTAAGGCATGATGCCTCAGCCTTCCACACCACTGGGCCAACCCTACTTTTTGTTTATTTTGAAAAAGCAGGATTGGTTTTCTTTAAAGGTCTTTAGAAGCTGGGTGCAAGAGGGAGGGATTTCATACTGGGATTGTGGGATTCAGCAGCGGGGTGGAAGAGGGACTGAGTGATCTGATATTGAGAATAGGGGGATCAGCAGCTGAGCGGGAGATGATGAAAGATGTCATTCTTCTGCTATCCATAGAATGTTGCAGTCCTTCTATAACTTTTTGACAGAGGGAAAGAGAGTGAGAGAGCGCAATGGAAAACACTTGACAGTGGCACATTTCAACCTTTTTATTTAAAATACAGAAAATTAATTTATTACAAATTGATCTTTTTTTTGTAGCCACACTGAGTATAAGCCACACCAGATTTGACTACTATTAACAGAAGTTCCGTTTTATAGCTGTGGCTTCGATTCAGCGAAATATGCTAAGCATGCTATGTGGCATTCGCCTCCTAAGGAATGTGGCATGTAGTCACCATAAGAACAGACACATGCCTGTACTCAAAAGTGTTGTTCTCTCTGGGCAGCAATCCACACTGTGAGGTTACCCTCTTCAGTTGGGTAAGAGGCATTTCCACCAGCCCCAGTAAGTCAGAGCCCTTTTTCATTTTGCTGTCAGAGATGAAAGCCTGGAGTTTTGCTTTAATTTTTTGCCACCCCCCGACTTGTATTTCATCGAGGTGGAGTACCTGGACAACAGGATGATTACCCTTGACTTCTACTCTTTTAACTAATGTTAAAATCTTCCTTTATGACATTTTTGGAGTGCAGCAATGTTGCAGTGTAGCTCTATAGCTTGCAAGGGTGACAGGTAAGGACTGACATTACTGGTATTTTGAAGAGGAAGCAATTTGAAGAGGGAGAGTAATCAGCTGATAACAGCTGATAAAATTACAGCTCCAGTCTTATTACAGACAAACTACAGTCTCTCAGATTTGCAGCCAAAGACTTCCTAATAAAAGCTGGACTCATACTGAAGCTGCTCCCAAACTGAAGCTGTGGCTTGAAACAAGTGAATTTAATTGAAGCTGTGGCCTCAGTTTGGTGAAATACAGTATATTTTAGTTTTAGGAGTTTCAAAGCTAGGAACTTCTGTTACACACACACACAGAGAAAACAAATCAGCAAAGCCTCCATGGAAGATGTAAAGATCACAAGATAACATGTATCCTATCAAATGTCTTTATACAGAACAGATAGAGAACAAGGGTGAGTAATACACAGTCTGAGCATCTCTGTAACTCAAACTGCTTTTTTATTTTCTGTGAGGCAAAAGCTTTAGTATGCCATTGTTTTTTGCAGTGTTATTTATTACGTCATATTCTGAATATACTCTAATCCATAAACTATGTACTTGTATTGCAACACATCAGAATGCAACATACCCACACCCCCATGACTTTCTACCTGGCTTTGGTTACCACCTGCTTCAGTGGACTGCAGCCCCTATGTCTGCTGAGGAACATGCTTACACCCTTGGGCCTTGACAACTAATACCTTTTTTGTAATGTCCTTTCTACTATAGTACTGCCTCTGCATACCAAATCCCAAGCTTAGTATTCCTCATCTCTCAGCCTACAGAAAATAACTAAGCAAGCTTCATTGAGAAAAATGGAACTTAACCCCTACCACCCCTAGAGGATTAGATGATCTCTTCTGGGGACTGCAGCAGAACTGGGGATGAGCTCCTGCAAGTCAGGGGATGATGCACAAACCAAGAGTAGCCCTTGATAGCACGGTGGTAAGTGTCTGGGTCAGCTACTTGGTTCTGCCACCTTCCTCCTATATTTTCCCTCTGCTCACCTCTCTTTAAGGGGGACATCTTCAGCTTCACTTCTACAGGGGTGGGCAAACTGACAACCTCTGCAGCTGCATTATTCACTGTTTGACATTTAGTTATCCTTATAGACATTGTAAACCTTATTTTTCAAATGCAAGTTATGGGTATTGACATGCAAAGTTAGACATAGCGCCTTTCATCCAATATTATGTACTTTAACCGTACAGTGCAACACAATCTCTGCTGGCAGAATGTAGACATGTAATCTAAGTTTGTTCCTTTATCTGTACTCTATCTACCTTTTTGTTTGTATAAACTTCTGAGCATGAACTGTTATTAATTCAAGGGCCACATTCTTTGTTGCTATTGGTGGTGGTACAAAATGGATGGAAAATGGATGCACTGTTGTACTGCCACCTGATAAGGCCATGCTCAATGTTGAGTACATGTTGCAGGGAGATTAGACTGCCCTGCTACAGTGGCATAATTCAAACTGGAAATATGAATGTCACTAGCTGCAAACAGGGTTTGCATTCCTAACATAATGGACTGGGCTTGAGACCAGATCTCACCATGATACTGCGCCAGGCAGCTGATGACACAATGTTATGCTTCCACCCAGTTGCAATGGATAGCGCACAGGCATCCTACTTGAAGGAATCCCCCTTTCTAATCAATTTCCTTTCATGCTGGATCCAGGTGTGCCTTTTCCTGTAGACAATTTGTGTAGCATCTCCTGTTGGTTCAGTTCTGTCCCCACTACCCACTCCCTAGATGTTGAATTGTCTATGAAATCCAGTAGAACCTCTCTCCTTTGACCTGGTGGCTATACTGGGTGGTCTAGTGGTGAGCCCTATACTCCTTCCAGTTTTCTGTTTCCATATAGCTGGTTGTAGCACTGAGCCCTTCATTGCCATGTAGTTGTACTATGAAATAAGCCGGGAGAGGTGCTGACAGTTGTGAAAAGTCATGATAGGGCTATGTTGCTGTTGAGAATGGCACTGTAGGCCATGTGCCTGGTAGCCATTGGCTCCTTTCAGAAACTGTTGCAAACACTTTCATGATTGCTTGGTGAGGCGAGGCAACTCTTGATCAGCATATTTCTGTAGGGATTGCAAGGTCCTTAGTTGCTCTAAGTGTTCACTCAGATGTATTTGAATTCAGAAAAAAAAGTATTTTTCCCATTCCTATGCAGTTTCTCAATACAGAACAATTACAAAACACCATGCCTGATCAAATGATATATACTACAGTTAATTAGCAAGTTACTGTAATTAGTAAGTTAATAAAATTGCATTTTGTTTCTGTTCTGTAACAACATCTTCCACCTTTGGCATATTGACAGACTGCCATGTTTGCATGGTGATTAATACAAGAAGAATTCCAAGTTCAACTTTTGCTTCATGCCAAATGGCTGCAGGGTATTCAGCACTTTAATCCAATAAGTTTCTTTTTATTTTGGTTTTCTAATGAAGTATGTTTGCTTCTCCACTCACTTGGGAATATTGATCTTTTCCATATTGGTGAAATAGAAATCCACTTCAGTGACAGCTCATTTAAAGCTCTCACCAATCAGTTGACCTGCAATCTTTCTGCTGATGTCACTCCTGCATTCTGGTATTCTTTTCTTCTCTCCACTTCACTACTTGCCAGCCCCATGTGAAGCAGGTTGGTGTGACTCAAAGCAGATGTGATAACCTCATTTGTTTTGACCTTGCCTCTAAATCACACTTTCCACTCATTAAAAAACATGTGTGCACAATGGCCACATTGCTTTGCTTCTCTTTAAAAGTATTATCAATGGGCTGTTGAGGTTTTGTTTATGGCAAATAGGTACACATGCTTGCATAACCTGACAATCATCATTCTGTAATGTAGTACAATCAGATTCAATTTATAAATGGTTGTTACATTTAGTGAAGATACTGTGGTCTAGTGGTTAGAGCAATGGCTTATGAAACAGCACATAAAACAAGTGTTCATGAGCGTAACATCCTAAAGCCAGCGAATCATCATGTGAGCTGCAACAAGTGACTCAATCTTTCTGTGCTAATGTCGGCTCTTTTTTATTACAGTATATGCTGATGACATGGTGCTATATTACAGCTCTGATGACTTGCCCACTATAAACCAAAATCAAAACATTGTCTTTCATATACTCCAACACTAGCTGAAGTAAAACAAGCTCATCTTAAATAACGACAAGACTGTATTCATGCTCTTGGGTTCTAAACCCAAGATCAGAAGCTACATGTCACAGCCAACCATCAGTAGCTATGATGACTCACCAATAAATGGGGTCATATCTTTCAAGTACCTTGAAGTCACCCTTGACCTTGCCCTGAATCTCAATCTATACATGTCAAATGTCACCAAAGCTGTCAGTTCTAAACTTGGGCTTGTCTACAAAATCAGACATAATCTCACCACAGCTTCCAGACTAGCAATGTCCCAGAGAGTCCTCCATCCTTGCCTTGTCTATGGACTAGTAGCTTGGCAGGAGTTCAACAAAAGATCAATGAACAAATGGAACATCTGCTACAATAACATCTGTTGTTTTGCTTTATTGGTGCCCAGAATTATGCACCACTGCTCACTTTATTCAAGTCTCAGATTGCCCTCTCCCTCATCATTCAGAAGGTACACAACTTGCTGCCTTATCAACAAGAGCTCAGACTCTGATATACCAGCCACCTTGGCCAGCATGCTCAAATAGGCCACTCCTGCGTACATCCTGAGATCAAATGACAGGTATTTCTTGGTAGTTCCCAAATGTGCACCAAAAATAGGAGAAAGTGATTTCTCTATGTTCGCTCCCAAAGTTTGGAACACTCTCCCCCTAGAGCTAATGCTGTCTTCATCACACATGATCTTTAAGGATGACCTCTGTAAATTCCTTTTACTCAATGATAAATGCTCATGTGGCTGATTTAGCCTCCCTCAATGATTCTTGCTCCTACCTCACTCCACGTGACAAAGCGTACTTAACCTGCTTCTACTACCATGCACTTACTGAACCCATTTTGTCTGTTATGCTCTGGGCCTTCCCGTTCATCATCTTTAGCTTGGGCTCTGATAGTATCTTTTGTTGTAACCCCATCTTAACTGTCTTTATGGTTGTACCTCAGCTGAACGCTCTGTTTCTATAATGTATTGCCATAGCAGTACAATTGGTCAGTGCTGCTCTTTAACTTATTTACTGTTGTCATGTAGAACTATTCCTCTGTAGCCATGTCATGAAATGTATTGTCACTGTGGGACTTCAGTCACTATTGCCTGTAACCCTCCCAGGTCTTGCCTGAAAATAGGCAATTCTGTTGTCTAGTGCACCTACCCAGTAAACAAAAACTAAATAAATAAATTGTAAAATGTAGCAGATTTGGACACTATGGAAAAAAATATATTGCAACTTAGATTTTCAGTTCTGGGTAAATTACGTTCTCAAAGGTTGTCAGTTAGCTAGATCAACTTTGAATTTTATTAAGAAGCAGAACTAAGAGAAACTATCTCTCCTTTGTAATTGCACCCCTTATAAATTGAAGAAGGATAATAACTGTTCAGCAATTTTTCCCATTGCCTGACCGAGTTATAATTTGCTGTTATAACCCACGGGTTATAATGGCAAACACAAGCCAAGTCATTCAGACACAGCCACTCCCTCATTGGCTGTTCACATCCTCTGGGCGGGCTAAACAGTTTTTCAAACATGGCAGCTCCTCACTCGCTTAGCGAGGAGCTGCCCGACCGACTTCTCCTTGCTTTGTCTTTTTATTAAAAAAACAAAACAAAACATGCATATTAGGATTAAAAGCAATGTATCTGGTTGATCCTACCATTCAGAAATTCCAATGCACAACATTTCTGACTCTTGCTTTCTAGTTCGCTCGCTCGTTCGGTGGCCGCAGAGAACAGGAAGTGGCAACTGCAGGTAAGATGCAACCACAAAATAAAGGTAAATAAAAAGTTGCTAACCAGCAATTATAAATAATAAAGGATGGTGAAGTATTCTTAACTTGGATTTAATGATTTCCCTCAGTGTGGGATGCTGTAATAAACCCTATGGGCTTTGCCCTCGGGGTTTATGTAGCATCCCACACCTCAGGCGATCATTTAATCCTTGTTAAGAACACTTCCCCATCCATTATTGTATATATAATAATTAAAAATAATACAATTGTTACAGAAGCACAACTACAACATTGGATTCAATACTTATAGTATAACTTCAATATTTTCCTTATAGCATTCACAAAGAGTACTTAAACAATGTAGTAAGTTTGAATTCCTGGTCAAAGAGATTATTGATTTTAATTCTAGCAGTTTCTGTTATTGTACCCATAAACTGGTAAGAGGTTACTTAAACATAGAAACATAGAATTTGATGGCAGATAAGGACCGCTTGGCCCACCCAGTCTGCCCATTTTCCTACCTAATGGATAAGCTGCAGATTCTAGTTAACCAGCAGCCTACTTCTTCCTACCCCCACCACCTAGAATTGCTTTATGACTGTCCCACGCATGCTTGAATTCCACCACTGTTTTTGACTCCACAACCTCCTCCGGAAGGCCGTTCCTTGCATCCACAACCCTCTTTGTGAAATAATACTTCCTTAAATTATCTCTGAGCCGCCCCCCCATCTTCAAATTGTGCCCCCTTGTTCTTGCACACCTCTTTTTTTGAAAGATGCTACCCTCTTGGACTTTGTTGATTCCCTTGAGGTACTTGAAAGTTTCTATCATGTCCCCCCCCTCCTTTCCTCAAGGCTATACATATTAAGCTCCTTAAGTCTCTCTTCATATGTCTTCCGGTGCAGACCCTGCACCATTTTAGTTGCCCTCCTCTGGACAGCTTCCATCCTGTCTATGTCTTTGCGGAGATTGGGTCTCCAGAACTGCATGCAGTACTCCAGATGGGGTCTGACCAGCTGTCTGTACAGAGGGATGATAACTTCCTGTTTTCTACTGGTGATGCCTCTCCCTATGCATCCCAGTATCCCCCCAGCCCTCCTTGCTGCCCTCTCACATTGTTTGCCCACCTTTAGGTCATCTGATATGACTACCCCCAGGTCCCTTTCCATTTTTGTTGTTGTTAGTATCTCACCCCCCATTGTGTACTCTTCCCAGGGTTTTGTTTCCACGTGCATTACCTTGCACTTCTTAGCATTGAATCTAAGCTGCCATACATTTGACCATTCCTCTAACCTTGTCAAGTCCCTTCTCATCCTTTCCACCCACCTTGTGCATCAACTCTGTTGCAGATCTTTGTGTCATCTGCAAAGAGACATACTTTTCCTTCCAGTCCCTCTGCAATGTCACTTATAAAGACATTAAAGAGGACCGGTCCTAATACTGAACCCTGCGGTACCCTACTAGTAACCCCCCTTTCTTCAGAGAGGACTCCATTTATTATTACTCTCTGTGTCCTACTAACTTTTAACTTTTATTAACTTTTGAAAAGCTTGATATTGTTTTAAATTTAAGCAGTTACTGTGATCTGTCCACCTGAATGGAGCTTTCTATCTGTTGTAGGAAATTCCATTAATTCAGTGCGATAAGCAAGGACTTTGTCACAGCATGCCTCATAGATAATAAAAATATACAAGCAGTGTAGTCTTCTTTAAGAAAGTGGGCACCATTTTTGAGAAGAATAGAGATGGTAGTAATGAGTGTTAAATGCTGCTAGCAATACAAATGGTGTGCACTATGGTTCAGTATTATGGATCAAGTAGTGAGCAAACAGATTTACAGGCAATGTGACACATTGTGTCACTATAGTCAAGATATATAAAAAAAAATAATATGCAGACCAAATGTTGCCTTCATTGTAAAGGAAAAAGATGTTTCTTTCCTTAAAACATGGAGTTTAAGTTTCAGTTTTTCAACTAGTATGGTAAAATGATTGCTAAATGAAAGTAAACTATCCATTAACATTCCTAAATATGTGTGAGCTAATACTATTTCGGCCGGTATATTATCACAAGTTAAAAGGACTGGTGAAATTTGCATAGTTTAGCTCTAGTTAGAAAACCATGATAACTGAGTTTTAGGATTTAATATCAGATTAATATCCAGTAAGGTCTGCTGGACTTTCATAAAATCTTGTTAAAGATTTGAAATGGCATAATCTACTGAATTTAAAGAGGTGTAAACTATTGTTTCATCCATGTTTAGGAACATTGTGAATTAGCTGTGATGTCCAGGAGATCACTAATATAACTGAAGAAAGAAGAAGTTATAGTATGAAGCCTTGTAGAACACCTTTAGAAACATGGAAACATAAAGTAGAATTTGCCAGCAGATAAGGAGTGCATGTCCCATCTAGTCTGCCCATTTTTCCCTGCTTATAGTATCACTGTAGATTTTATTAGATTTCTGGTCCATTATGCCTCCCCATTTTCCTTTCCCCTAAGATTCCCTTGTGCCTATCCCATGCATTATTGAACCCGATTAATATTTTTGCCCTAGCCACCTCCACTGGAAGGCTGTTCTAAGAATCCACCACTCATTCTGTGATGAAGCATTTCCTCACATCCTTCCTGAATTTAGCCCTTCTAGCTACAAATCTTTCCCCTTTGTTCTTGAGTACCTATTTTTGTGAAAAATACTTCCCTTCTATGCCTTATTTATCCCCTTTAGGTATTTAAAGGCCTCTTTCATATCCCCCTGTTCCCTCTTGTCCTCCAGTGTGTATATTTTCAAGTCATTAAGTCTCACTTCCCAGTGCTTCTAATGCAGACCCTGCACCATTTTAGTTGTCCTCTTTTTGACCACTATCACTCTGTCTATGTCCTTCCAGAGATGTGGTCTCCAGAACTGGAGACTGTACTCTTAGTGGGGTTTTACCAGGGATCTATACAGAGAAAGCACCACCTCCCTCTTTCTATTGATGATATGCCACTCTGTGCACCGCAGCATCCCATTAGCCAAACTGTCTTGTTGCACTGCCTGGCCACCTTTACCTGGACATCTGATACACTTACCTGTAGGTCTCTTTCCTTTTTGGTGGTTGTTAGTACCACCCCATACATTTTAACTCCACCTCTGGTTTTGGTGCTCCAAGTGTATTATTTTGCACTTGTTTTTACATTGACACTCAGCTGTCATACCCTTGAATGTTACTCGGGTTTTTCTCAGGTCACTGCTTTTTCAGGTCTCTGTTCCTCCTCATTTCCACGTCCATGCTTTTGAAGAGTTTGGTATCATCTGCAAAAAGGTAGAACTTCCCTTCCAGCTTCTCTGCAATGCCACTTATAAAGACATTAAAGAGGACTGGTCCTAGCCCTGACCGCTAAGGCACTCTGTTGGTCACCCTCCCTTCTTCACAATGAACTCTATTTACCACTACCTTATGCCACCTATCCCTGGACCAATTTCTTACCCAGTTAACCACCTTTGGAACCACCCCTAAGCTACCCAGCTTACTTACTAGTCTATGTGGTACATTGTTGTCAGCCTTACTGAAATCTAGATAGGCTATGTCATTTGCTCTGCCCTGATTCAGTTCCTTTGTCACCCAATCAAAGAAACCTATCATATTTGCTTGACATGACCTCTCCGCATGAATCCATGCTGCCTCTGGTCATGTAACTCATGTGATTCAAGATACTCCTCAGTCTTTCCCTCAGCAATGATTCCATTAACTTTCCTCTCCACTGATATCAGGCTGACTGAACTATAAATGCCAGCCTTTTTACTGTTACCACTTTTTTGTAGTGGGGCTATGAGTATCTGCCCTCCTCCAGTACTCCAGAACCACTTTTATTTCCAATGAGCTGCAAAAAAGGACTGTCAGTGGTGTATCCAGTACCTCTATGAGTCCACCCAATACCCTTGGATGCACCCCATCTGGCCCTATCACTTCTTCCACTTTCAGATTAGTGAGCCCTTCAGGACTCTGTCATCCAAGAATGGACTAGTGTCCACATCTCTTCCTCCAGTGCTCCTATTACTTTTTTGTGGCCTCTCCCATTCTCCTTCCCCTCTTAACACTGAACAAAAGTATCTGTTCAGGATATCTGCCTTTTCCTGGTCCCCCTTTGCACAGTGACCCTTTTCCTTTTTAACCTTACAGTCCCAACTCTGATCTTCATCTTTTCATTTACATACCTACAAAATGTATTGCCCCTTTTGTTAAAGCTTGGGCTATTCTCTCTTCCTACACTTCTGTATCCTCCTCCACCTGCATCTCCTTATACCTTCTCAATACTCCTCTCTTAGCTTTTACCTTTTTCACCACCTCTTTCAAGATCCATAGTGGTTTCTTTTCATCCTGCTTATTTGCTCACTAGATTGATGCAGAGGTCTGCTATCCACACAGTGACCCTTTTTATCTTCTCCCACTGTTCTGCCATCCCACCCAGGTCCTCCCCCTGCCAGATCATCCATGAGACATTCACCCATTGTTAGAAAATCCACCCTCCTAAAGTCCAGGACCCTTGACTTTGTGTAGTTCAATTCTGAAGCTGTCCTTAAATTGAACCACACTACATGGTGATCGCTGGTCCCCATGTGGCCTCCCTCCTTGACATCTGCAACTCTGTCCCTGTTATCCAGGTCCAGTATTGCCCCATTATGAGTGGATTCACTGACTAGCTGCCTGAAGAATTTCCCCTGCAAGAAGTCCAGAACATTCCTGCTACTAGCTAAAACTGCTGCTGGGAAGCTTCAATCTACCTCTGTCAAGTTGAAGTCTGTCACCAGCAACACCTCCCCATATTCTGCCATGATGTCAATGGCTTCCACTGGTACCTTATCTATCTCCCCTTGTTGTGTTCCATGTGTGGATTGGAGGAGGGTACCTTGAAGCAAATATTCTGGGAGTGTAACAAAGCAGTTCCATTTTGGACTGAAACACAAAATTGTCTTAGCCCTTTGTTAGAATTATCAGAATTTTTCACTTGAGATTTGTCTCTTGGAGTTGCATTCACTACAACTTTTGGGTCCTAGCAGGGCTTATATGGCATTTATTTCCTTTGCAGCAAAAGCTCTGATACTTCACCATTGGATGGACTTTGATTCTGTATACCAATTGGAGGGAATGGCATTATGAAATATTACAGGCTATAGCTGTAGAGAGGCACATACCCTCCTTCCAAAACTGTCTCCAGGTTTTCTGTTCTAAGTGGGAACTGCTTTGTTCACTCCTACAAAGTTAGTAGATTATCCCTTGTGCTCCTGATTATTGGTATTATTGATATATACTGTATTTTATTGGAATTGTAATCTTCTTTATTATGTTGTTAGAGTTATTATGTTGTTTATTGGGATATATGTTTTCTTGTTATGGTGTGCACCTGTGGAGGGGAGGGATATTTGAAGAGGATATTATTTTTAGTTTTTTAATCATGTTTTTCCTTTTTTGAAAATAGTTTTTGATGTTATATCTGGATGAGTGAGTGTATTATTTTGCTCTTCTTTCTTGGTTTGTTTATGGTAATTTTAATAAAGTATACTTAATAAAAAAATAACTCCCCCTCCTGTGCTGGAGGTCTGTAGATCACATCAGTGCATCTAGTGGCTTAATTCCCCATCTCCAGGATGACCCACAGTACCACCTATATTCCCTATATCTCTGTCATTTTAATGCTTCCCAGCACATAAAGGACCACACTGCTTCCTTTCCTTCCCACCCTGTCTTTCCTAAACAGAGTATAGTCTCTTTTATCATGGTTTTCAGTGCACTATGTCTCTGTAATGGCCACAATATCCAGGTTGGCTTGTGCCATGATGGCCTCTAGATCCAGAATCTTACTTCCTAGAATTCTAGCATTCGCATATATGGCCCTTCATATTTTGTTAGTATTCTGCTGGTTACCCCCTTTTTCCTTTGTGCAACCCTTTCTTCACCCTCTCTTTTTTATACTCCTGTATCCCTCCCTCTTTATCTCCATCACCCTGATTCATTTCTTACTTTGCAACCTTCAGGGGTTCCTTTTCCCTTGAGGTTTTACTCTCTACCTCAACTTGTTGGGAGACAGTTTTTGCCTCTCTGATAACAAACACTTCACTTCTTGGCTAGTTTTAATGTTCAAAGTATCATTTAAACTGACCACCAAGGACTGCAGCTCCACTCCTGGATGGACGCAGGCCATCTTCATTTTTTTTTTAATTAAATTCTAGGATTACAAATATCTTTGAGCAAGAGCTACTCATTTACAAAGGTTCCACATCAGAGGATGGAGGGTAGCATACATACAAAGGCAGACAGTGATTTACAGTCAATGAGCACATTTTTACAGCTACAGTCATAACTGTAGAGAGAATGCAGAGGGCAGCTTAAATGAGGTCTCAGAGTAAAAGAAAACCATTCAGGAGGGACATTTGGGTGAGCAGGGTAGGAAGGGGAGGGAAGAGGTGAGCAGACTGAGGGGCCTCTATTGGAGTGATGGGTGGGTAGAAGCAGCGTAGGCAGAATAAAGATAAAGGGGCAGGTATCTGGGAGGTGCAGTAGTGGAGGGAGGGGGTGTGAAAGATTGGGGAAGGGCAGGAGTGGTGTAGTGGGGGGAGTGAGAGGGGGTGGAGGACCTAGGGGGACAGGAACAGCAGGTGCCTTGGTGCAGGTGGTTAGCTGTTAATGGTTATAGGTCGTAGGTCAGAAGTGGCTAGGTGGATGGAGAGCCAGTCCCTTTAGGAGAAGCAGTCACATTGTGTCGTTGAGGTGAGGTAGAGTTGGAAATTTCCTTTGAAGGGTCCAAGCAAAGCAAAAGAAAGTGCTTCTTTGTTGAGGGTGTTGTACCACTGAGGAGCCCTGTGCATAAATGCCTGCTGGCCCATTGTTGTTCTGCACCAGAGAACCTTGAATGTTTGATTTTGGATACTACGAGTATGCTGGGTACTATTATGGGTAGTAAGGAGCTTTTCAACACCTGGGGGCATGAGCCTGAGGAGTACCTTTTTAGTTAACAGGCAGGTCTGATATTGTATTCGACTGTGTAGAGGAAGCCAGCCAGCCTGGGTGTACAGGTCACAGGTGTGTGTGTTAGGCTGGCAGTACCCATTAGAAACCTGCTAGCTTTGTTTAGTGACACTGAGATCTTGCATAGGGCAGTTGTAGAGGCAGACCCATAGACGGCAAGACCATAGTCAATAACGGAAGTGACAGAGCTGTAGATAGCCAATCTAAGGGCATCTGTAGTCACACAGTGTTTGTGCTTGTGGAGCATACCAATATGCATGTTGCAGCCTTTGCTACAGTACATTGTCAATGTGCTGAGCATAGGAAAGGGTGCTGTCCAGAGTGATACCAAGGTACTTGAACTCAGAGACATATTCAAGTGAAGTCTCTGAGTGGTTCTTGATGGAAAGGGGTAGAGGTTTGAACTTGCTCCGTACATGACAGATTGTCATGACTTTAGATTTGCTGTGGTTCAGGATGAGTTTATATGTGCTCAGCCAATCTTCAGCATGCTTAAAGTCTAGCTGCAGCTGTTGTTCCAGGAGTTTGGCATCAGGGTGGCTTGTGAACAGGACTGTATCGTCCATGTAGAGTAGAATTATTTGGTGGCAGATGCTAGGGAGGCTGTTCATAAAAAGGGAAAAGAGTAGGGGTCCCAGTATTGACCCCTGCAGGACTACAGAGAGGACTGACTTTTCATCTGAGGTGACACTGGCAATCCTAATGTGTTGGACCCTGCCCCCGAGGTAGCTAGCGAACCATTGCAGTACGTCATTGGAGAGCTCAATATTAGACAGTTGCCTGAGTAGGAGTAGATGATTTACTGTGTCAAATGCCTTTGTTAGGTCAATAAATACTGCCCCCACACAGTTCCCTTGGTTAAGCGAGGCATGGATGAAATGTGTAAATTACAGCAGCGCCGTGGTGGTACTATGCCCTTTTCTGAAGCCATACCTTGTATATGCGCTTATCTGTCCAGGTGGATCCCCAGTCCCCATTACAGTGAAACCCCTCTTCTCTGCATGATTTCTTCAAGCATGAGTTAAAATTTCTTGTGCTGAGACCCCTTTCCTCCACCCTGTTGTAGACAGGTAACACCTCAGAGAAAGCCTCTGAGCATGCTACAGTACATGTCTGAGACTTCTGCCCAGCTCCTTAAACACCCCCTGTTCTACTTCAGCCCCCTTCTCTAGCCAGGTCATTGTTCCCTAGGTGGACAATGACATCCAGCACCCCTTTCTGTCCTGCTGCCTTCATTGACATAAGTCACATAAGTGCAGTCAGATGCAAATTAAGAGTCACAAACCCTTGCATTATATTTGTTAAATAAGATTTAAATTGAAGAAGAGCTTGAATAATAAGATCAGTTTCAGTAATGCAGTTTAATATCTATTGTGATGGACTGTATCAAATATATTATAAAATTCCAAGAAAATATGGAACAAAGTTGCTTTTTTCTCAAAGGTGGTATTGATGTCCTTAAAGAACAAATGTATATGTGTAATAAAAGCTCGAATTCACTTGAAGTCACGTTCCTTTGTCATGATTAGCGTTTCCTGAAAATGTCATGCTGTTTGGTTTTGTGATTTTCTTTAAATCAGCATTTGTTAATGTGCTCTATAGTAAATAAAAACAGTAACTTTTTTCTGTCCCTCTCAATGAGGCCTGCAGAGCAATTACATCATTGTGGCCTAGCCTGCTGCTTCAGCAGTTTTGTCCCTGATTGACTGAAGAAGCTGTTGCATTTTCCAGTCAGAACATTTCGTAGAATAATTGTTTCCTCTCCCTGTTTGTTACTAACCCATCTGGTGTGTGTTTAGAAAGATTAGTTTAAAATCTATCATTCTGTTCATATAAAAAGTTGATCATTTGAGGTTCCAAGCTGAGCTGAAGTGATATGCATGTTTTTTGAGAAATCACCTTGTCTGTATCACAGCTATCAATTCTTTCTCATCAAAACTCTACATTGTTTTCTGGCTATAAAACACAAGGTTGTTTCATGGATATAAAATAGATCTAAATTGTGTTAATTCATAGAATTAGTTTGTTTTTGTTGTAGTCTCCATAAATAGGGTCATGTGAAAACAATTTTTTTATGTCAGATTGACAAACAGGTGCCTGTGACACACTGCTATTTCAGGAACATGTACTGTATGAATTCACAAATTTCAGTTCTTTGAGTGTACAGAACACAGTGCAGGAAAGCAGCAGCAAACATAAACAAGATGCTGGGATGCATATCTAGGGGGATCAGTAGTAGGAGAGAGGAGGTTGTACTTCCCTTGTACAGGTCACTGGTAAGGCTGCATCTAGAGTATGGAGTTCAGTACTAGTGCCCACACCTCAAAAAGGACATTAACCTGCTGGAGAAGGTCCAGAGAAGAGCTACAAAGATGATAGCAGTTCAGCAGGGTAAGGATACAAGGAGAGATTAAGGACACTGAACATGTACTCCCTGGAAGACAGGAAAGAGAGAGAGGACATGATTAGGACCTTCAAGTACTTGAAAGGAATAAATAAGGTTGATAAGGAGAGCCTCTTTAAGCTGAGTGGCAACCATAACACCAGGGGACACAGTCTTAAGCTGGAGGTTGGGAGGTTTAGGAGGGAGGTCAGGAAGCACTTCTTCAAAGAGAGGGTGGTGGTGGACACTTGGAATGCACTGTCGGAAGAGGTCGTCTCATTGAAGACAGTGGGCAGCTTTAAGAGAGGCTGGTATAGGCATAGGGGAAGGCAAGGATCATGGGTAAAGAGGGTGGGAGGAGTGGGGAGGGAGGGCAGGGACATTAGCTCAAGCTGTGGACCCTGCAATATGAGCAGACTTGATAGACCAAATGGCCTTCTTCTGTAGGCTTCTTCATATGTTCATATGTATGTTTGTATGTTTCTGTGTGGAAATACATCATGTATGTGTGTAACCAGAAATACTATATAGCATCCTGACACCCCTGTCTCCTGCCCTACAGTTGAGGCAGCAACATTCTGCTGCCTCCTTTCCTCTGCCTCACAAGCCCCCTGTCTCCTGCCCCCATTTGAGGCTGCTGCACCCCACTGTCCACTGTCTTCTCCACACAGTCAGGGCTGCTGCACTCTGCTGTCTCCTGCAAGAGTTGAGACTGCTGCACTGTGCTTCCCTCTGTCCCCCACCCCCACAGTCAGGGCCAATGCACCCTGTTGACCCCCGTTCCTCTGCCCACAGTTAGGGCTGCTGTGCTCTGCTAAGACCTAGAGTCCCAGGTCCCCTGCCTTTACAGTTGGGGCTGCTACATCATGCTGCCACAATCCACCAGAGATGATGTATTTGCTGCACCTGCTACCCACTTCCAGTGACCCAACTGGGCAAGGCTGTTGTACCACACACACCCTGTCCCATAGTCAGGGCTGCCATACCCTGATGCCCCCTTGTGTCCTGCTACACAACTGAGGCTTCTGCACCATGCTGTCCTCTGTCTCTAACGTTATTCAAAAATGACCTACTAAGGCTGAGTGATTTAAAATGATAATAACATGTATGCCATGGCAGTTCATATAAGCAGGAATATAGGCCCAAGACAACCCAGGATAAATGCAATCTGTCTGAAGAAAGTCACACTCAGAAAGAGAGATGGTGACTTGGAAAATCTCCTTAATCAAGAACAGTTTGGGATTGTGGGCTTTAAAACCACCAGATTGTAATGACAGACTTGAGATGGCTGTAGTTCTTAAATGATGCTGTAAGTGTATATTGTTACTGTAAAGAACTTTCCCTGTTAAAAAGTATACATTTTAAAATGCCTTTTAAATAATTTGCAGTTTGTTCTGTATGCTTGTTTAAGTACTTTCATTAATTTACTAGTTCTAGTGTCTCGATATATTTATTTTTCAGATGCTTGGGGCTTTCTGCAGATTGTTGGCGTGACTGTTACATTTTGCCAGTTATGGAAGGGTGCAGTACAGCCAATGATAATATGCTCCTTGCTTATTTTTTGATATCTGGTACTTGTTTTCCTCCAACAGTTTCTATTAAATAATATAGTTTAGTTTTATATCTCACTAAATTAGGTACTGTGTCACTTTATGGGACAATACAAATAAATAGTGTAATTCTGCCCATTTTCTACACCCATTTTGCCATCATCCAAGTTTTCTGAGGTGTGTCAGCCCTTCTTCCAATGCAGTCAGTGTGTTTGCAGGCACGACCCCAGTTCCCCAATCACTGCTGCAGCTGTCTATGACAAGCTGAAAATGCAGTGGCATACAGTTCAAAGGAGCTCTGCTTCGTGAGCAGAGCTCTCCCCAACACTCTGCGTGCAAGCACGCATGTGCGTGCTGATGTATCCACGCACACACTGTATGGCCAACGTAAGCTCAACTGCTTCGCCCCACGCCCAACAGTTGTCCAGGTGCCATGCTGGGGAACCCACCCCAGCTGCAGCAAAACTGTTATAGCCGACGGGGTGCCCAATCCTCTCAGGCCCAAGGCTGCACGCCTCCTGCAAAGTTTTCCGTGCTACGCTGGGAGCCCACCCCAGTGTGGCAAATCTTGTTTTGGCTGAGGGGGGTGCCCAATCCCCCGTTGGCTCCACGTCCCCCAGAACAGCTTTTCCTGCTGCTATGCTGGGAGCCCACCTCAGCGTGGCAAACGTCCTGCATTGTCTTCCTAAAAAAAAACAAAAAACTGTGAATAAAAAAATGGTTCCTCGTAGTCTCCCTGCACCCCTCCCACAACCCGCACCCACCCACTGCGCACCCTGCCTCCCCACACACCCCCACCCCATACTTACTCCGGACTCAGTGTGACAATCATCAGTGGACCGCTAACATGTCTGCACTCTTCAAAGCTGACCGCGAATTGAGGAAATGCTGGTAAGCTGTATAATGGGATAGATAGGGTTTTTTCAACTTTGTTGCATATCTCAGGCATTTTTTGGAATTTTTGCACCAAATTTTCAATGTGGGGTTTTTGGGACCCCTTCTCATGAAGGCTGTCACTGTCATGGCGTTACTTGGGCCCGAAGGGTGATTTTGCAGCCACTGCATGAAATCACCTTTCCGCATCAATTAACAAAACGATACTGCCAGTGTTCATAAGGTGGGCTCTCAAAAAGCCTATGTTTAAAATTTGATGAAAAATTCTTAAAAATGACTGTTTTACGAGCATGCGTTGCACAGTTCCTACGCATGTTTGTAAGTTCACAAATTTTCAATATTTTCACACCAGATTTTAAACATTGCCATTTTACCACACCTCCTTATGAGCAGTGCAGCTGTCATTTTTCACATCTTGTCCAAAACGTGTTTCCGCCCTTGTAGCGCACAATGGCACAGTCAGTGTGCGAACTCAATGTATGGGACACATTAAGAAAATCACAGTGGCACTGTTCATGAGCAGAGGTCTTAAATGGCTAGTGTTGAAAATTTGCAAAATTCCCTAAAAATGACTGTTTTACGAGCGTGCGTTGCACAGTTCCTACGCACACTCTTAAGTTTGCGAATTTTCAATATTTGCACTCCAATGACTTCCAAATACCTAAACAGCACATAGAAGCAAGCAACATTTGGCATTGACAAATGCTTGTTGAATTAGTTGTAGAACTGTGTCTTAGCACATATTATCCACAGTTCCATTATGATTAAGGACTGTTGTACCACTCATATTTGGAGACAGACGTTATTTCAACTGATTGGTTTCCTTTGCTTCACTAAATTTTCCTTCTAGTCTCCTTTGTTACATTTACTACATTTTTTACAAAGTGATTTTCATGTACCACATCTGATTACTCTGACAAAACTGACTGGTGAAATACATTCATAAACATATACAGTATGCAAAATATTTTGTCAACTTATGTGTTAGTATATGAAGTTGGTAATACCATGACTAGAGGTAGGTGAAGTGCTCCCACTTCACTACATGGAACACTTTGTGTATTGTTTCTTAATCTGTGTAGTGCTCCACAATGCAAAGCGAAGTACTCCGCCTTTACATTTGAATGCAAAGTGAATTGTGTTCAATGCACTACGTGTTACTTTGCCTTGTAATGCAGCATTCCCCTTACTTTTAATGCAAAGTGCCATTGATTTGAATGGACTTCACTTTGCTTCATCTGTTTATTGCTATGTGAGGTGAATTTTGCATTGATTCATGGATGGCAGGTCACATGGGCTCTACATTGTCTTGCACAGACTCATTTCTGCACAGTGCGTGCAGTGGAAAGCTGGAGACAATTTCCTCTCAGAGCTCCGAGAATCAAACCATCAAAAAAGCTTTAAAAAAATCACTTTTGATCCAATTATTTTGATCCTAATTTAGCACATCGACTGTAGGAAACCCTCCTGTGCTTAGATCATTGAGTGTTGATTGTTTTTGTGTGTATTTTGAATGTTAATTTAAAACATTCAGCCTGTGTACTGACAGAAACTGTTGAAGTGTGCTTTGGGGGGAGAAGCATACTGTATCTGTGGTTTAGTGAGATTCATATGAGAAAGGCAGTCCTTCTGTTTTGTATTAGTGTGTGTTAGTATTTGTGTGTTTATGTACACACAGTAATACTTGAATTAATTTTTGATAATTATTTTCTGTTTGTTGTGGTGCATTGCATATTTTCATTCTATTTAAAAGATGTGGTTATATAGTGTACTGCACTGTTAAATTTCTGCGCATTATCTCACTGTAGTGTGTGTGAGTGTGTGTAAGTACCATCAAGTCAGACACATTTTATTGTGCCACACAGTAATCACTGCACTCTGAATCGATTATCTGTGTGTGGTATTTTTTACTGCATCCTTATAGCTAGATAATGAACTGCTACTGCAGTCCCCCTCCCAAACAGCAAAAGGTATAACTTATTTTTCCAGTTCTTGATTTGTGTGAACACTGGTTCAAGTGTTGTTGTGCCTGTGCGGCTGCATCTCTTTATAGTGTGCAACCTGCATCTGTGCATTTGCATCTGTTCAGTGCCAAATCAGCATCTGTAAGCACAGTTGTTTTTTGGCTTCCCATCCACCACAAATTTTAGAAATCTCAATTTGTTGTGAATTTTCTGTGTAATCCCAAAAAACTGCCTGCAAAGAGATGTGCATGCAAAGATGCTTCTGGTCATGGGCACGGGGTCATAATGTTGCAAGACTTTATGCCACATGGCAACATCGTGCTGCCAATACAGTGCGATATTGCCATACCGGGGCATAAGTCTTTTTCTGTGGGGGGCTCTCCCACACCCCACATTATGGGGGTTGCTTCCGGACCCCCCATTAAAGATTCTCAACTCTATGGGGGGGTCCAACTCAGGACGTGCACAATTAGTGGAAAAAAATAAAATGTCTGGGACGAGGAATCAAACCCGGTCCGAGACATAGTGCCTGGGTTACTGCTGCTGTGGCTCAATCCAGTGAGCCACGACAGCTGCTCTGCAGAACCTACTCCCAGCAGAGGTCTTATCCTCTGCCTGAGATTGTGTGAATGATGCAATACCTTGTACAGCAGTATACACAGTTTTGCACCATTTGCTGTCATGGACAGCGCTGTTTCAGGTTAGCTATAATGTCATACATTATTAAGCGCATGACATTATGACCTGGTAGGCTGGCCTTGGCACTGCTGCCAGTAGCAAGAGTGGCCATGGTAGTAGTATGCAGAAGAAATGCATAGTTGATGCCAGCAAAGGGATTTCTCCCACTATGTTTTTCACAGCACAATCAGTAGCTTCACTCATGGTTTGAGTTGCTGTTACCCCCACTGGTGGTAGTGAAATTGCTGATGGCATGAGCAATGCCCTATGTTCAACTCATGCCAATGGCAACAAGTTAACCAGTTTCCCAAATATTGTGGAGTCTAAAAGTGTGACTGTAACTCAGAGTGTAGTAAATGTCACACTCCCTGATGTCCCCATCCCTGTCCCTACATTGATTGAACATGATTCTGATGCTGATGAAGAGTAGTCGCAATCTCATGTTTCCAGTGCTTTTGATGAGGTCATGCCTGTACCATCCAACCCTTCAAATGTTGGAGAAAAATATTGTATGACTATAATGATGCTGCGGTTGGTACTTGTTCTCCACAGGACAGCATCCAAGCTGACATTGTGGATGCGGATGAGGAATATGATGATGATTTTAGTGACCCCAGTTGAGAGTGAGAGAAAAGGAAATTAATGGTGACTGTGTGTAAACAGGCTCAGTCTGTCGGTGTTAAATCATCCCCTCTCCAAAGTTATGATGTGCCAGTTTCTGTTCATGATGATGACCTAGTAGTCATCATAGGCAGTGAGAGGCTGGTAGAGCCCAAGTGTGGCCAGCAACACTTATCATGTAGTAGTACACCCCTCGTGTCATTGTCTGAAAAACTGGTGTCCAATCTGCAGCATCAGGGACCTGTGAAAACACAAAGTAGGTATCAAAATCTCTCATTTGGGATTTTTTTGTACAAGATCCAAGTGATGAAGCAGTGGCAATCTGCCAGCTTTGCAAAGCACATGTCAGACATGGTAAAAAGGGTAGTCATCTGGGCACCGGGGGCCTGCATACACCTTTGAAGAACAGGCACATGGCACTGTGAACTTGGCACCAGAGGGAGCTAATACAACAGTGGGGCATTCACCCTCAACCACCTTATTAAGCATGTTAACACCTTCCATGACTGTAAGTAGACCAAGTAGCCATGTCTGTAGTAGTGATGAAATAACAGCTGATGTTTACAACAGGCATGAGGAGGAGGATGATTTTGAATTGTGATCAAGTGGTGGTCAGAGTAGCAGAAGTTGTGGTGGTCTATGCAGCATTATTTCTAGTCCAACATCAACCCCTGTGCTTAAAACGGGTAAAATAAGATTGTTTGTGAACTTGTCAATGTCACCTGTGCACCCCTCTTCATCACATGGCAAAAGCACCACACCCATGGCCATTCGCAGAGCAGAGCCATTTGGCACACCTCATGCAAAATGGGTAACAACTCAGCCCATGTTGCCGAGTCTTTTTGCCTGGAACATGAAATACCCACCCAATCATGTGGTGTCATGTGAACTTAATGCCGCTTTAGTGGTAATGCTGGCAACTGACCTGTCACCCTTCTCCTTTGCAGAGAATTCTGCTTCCAGCATTTTGCAGCATGTTCCTGTCCCAAATGGAAAGTCCCTTCCAGGACATACTTTTCCACCCATGCTGTCCTGGAATTATACCAGACTGTGACAGATTCTGTAAGACATGGCCTCCAACATTCCTCATCACCATTTATCCACTTAAGTATGGATATGTGGACAAGTGGCAAAATGGCAGGCAGTTCATATTTGTGTATTGCTGCACACTGGGCATAGGTACCGGAGGTTGTCTGTGCTGAAGGTAATGGAAATCAGTGTACTAAGGCAGACTGTCATGGTAGCAACCTTCCTGGAATTCAACAGCATGCAAGGCTTGCAATTCGCAGTGTGGCCAGTTCTCACACTGGTGAACACATGCTTGACTTGCTACTGAGTGAAACTGATGAGTGGTTGAACCCCTGTCCCTGAAAGCTGGCTTTATAGCCAGTGTCAATGGCTCAAATGTTATGAAATGTATCATTGATTGTGGCTTTGTCTGGATTCCATGCATGGCCCACTGTTTAGCTCTCATGGTCCAGGAGTTTCTGCAACACCCTGACATCAAGGAAATGTTGACAGCTGCACGCCACATCTGTGCAAACTTTTCACATCCTGGAAAGGCCCGTGACCAACTTTGTCAGCTACAGATTCAAAACAGCCTCCCTCAGCACTGCCTCAAGCTGGAAGTTGTCACACATTGGAACTCGACTCCTTACATGGCAGAGAGATTGTATGAACAGTACAAGGCCATCTCAGAATAGCTAGTCATGCACACTAGCCGTGACACTTCTGGGGCCTCGATGTCTATGACAACAGAACAGTGGCACCTCATGGACTTGGTGATATCAGTTTTGAGGCCCTTTGAACATGCTACACAGGCAGTGAGTGCCAACACTGCCTTCATAAGCCAAGCCATTCCACTGTTGCTGGTGCTGAGGCAGACTTTGCTGAATCTGCAGCATAGCCTTGATGTTTCTGGAGATTGTTCAAGCAGTGCATTGCTTAAACACATGCTGACAGTATTGAACCGCAAATGCCACATTGCAAGTATTCTGCAAAGTGCCAGATTCACAATAGCAACAATGCTGGACCCACAATACAAATGTGGAATTGCATCCTTACTGGAAGGAGGGCATGAACAGGTTAAAAATCTCAGTGGACAACTGGTGTGATTGGTTCATGGGGCACAGAAGTCACGTGGCATGTTCAGCAGACCATAGCACAACAAGGATGAAGATCACTGTCAACTACTACTAGGCACATCCAGTAAGGTGGCTGCGGGTCCAGGTGGTATATCAGCAACACTGGTTGCCATTAACCCACTTTGGGGTGCCTTGTCCCAAGTGGGAATCTGTGACATCAATAAATCCAGTGAACAGGAGGAGGAGTCAACAACAGGACTACATGCACACAGGTTGACTCATATTTGTCTGAAAAAAAGCATCTGTCAGCAATTGAGGATCCACTGCTGTACTGGATTGGAAAAGTGAGTGAATGGCCAGAGCTGACTTCAGTGATGCTGAAGTAGCTGATCAGTCCACCCTCCAGTGTAAGTGTGGAGAGGGTTTTCAGTTCTGTGGGGACAATAATTCGTGACCATCATACCAACCTCTCGATGACAAATGTCAGCATGCTGACATTCATAAAAATGAATGAAGGTCACATCCCAGCTTGAACTACCACATCTGTGTTTGTACCCCAGTTCATTGATGGTTATGCTGATGATGTTGGAGAAACAGACTGTCCTGGTGGCAACGTCAAAAGGCCGACCACTGAGGTTGATGATGCAATCATGGACATAGAATTCCCTACTGGGCTCAATTCCAACCCTGATGACTGCAAGGGCAGCTTCCTGTTTGATGAGTATGAAGTGGATGTTTGTGGTATTTAAGTTAATGGTTTGAAAGGCTGTCACATTTTACTAGTGGTACATTTTTTTGATTTTCATAAAATAAAACCAGTGTTCTTGACTCACTCTCATTTCATAATTCAGATTGGCACAAATAATCATTCCATTTTACCTTCCCCTTGATATATCTTCTGATTCCACTTAAAGAGCAGGTACCCACTGTCAAGTACCCAGCCCCTCACACATATATAATAGCTGACCTGCTCCACTATTGAGTGCTGTAATAAAAATTCCATGTGCTTCCCTCCAGTTAAAAAGTTATAGCACCCTCAATGTGCACCCCCATAAAAACAGAGCCATGCCTGACACACCTCCAGTGATGTACTCCCAGCACCATTTTGTGATGTCAGAAAATGAAGGCTGTATGTGTGCTCCATAGACCTGTATTGGCATCATGTTTTCAATGACATTTACTACTATTCAGAGTTGCCACTTGGAAAAACAAAAGTGACCACTCCAGTAAACAGTGACTGTTACTACAGAGGCTGCTTTTATTTTTATACATGACATCTCTAGATAGTACTAAAAGTCACATAAATAGCACATACATACAGGTTAATGGAATGCACACTCAGGGCTGGATATTCAGAAATGCGTCAAAGGCAGAAGCAACACCGGTGTGGCACAACTCAAATGCGCAATGGTGCAGTGACTGCGATATTCAGTGGTTTCACACTGCAACATGGGCTAGCTCAACACAGCTGAATATTGCAGGGTGTGCTATGGTGAAGTCAGAGATGCTGCAGGGAGCAACCATACATGCACCATTGTGCAACCAGGGATGCGCAAGGGGCAGAAGGAGAGGTGCTAAGGCACAGCAGGATCAGCCATAGGTACAGCAGGGAACCAGGCTCCAGGGAAGGTGGGGGGAAGGACAGCATGGGGAGATAGTAGAACCTGGCCAGGAACACTGGCAGGGACACACAGCCAGTCAACAGGTGCCCACCCCTGATGGAGCACAGGCATGCATCCATCAACCTCCCCCCACATGGGGCAGTGGACACATGGTATAGGTGGCACTGCCATCCAAGGGTGAGCCCCCTCTGGCCACCACCCACCAGATGGCACACCCCCACCTGGCCGGACAACAGCATGCCACACCCTGGCACAAGGCACCCAACATATGTGCCACACAGCCTGTACAACCAGCCCATGGCCACTCCAAGACACAGCCACCAACCGAGGGGCATGTCACCACCATGTACGGTCCACACAATGACACTGGAGCACCACACAGCCACCCACTGCACCACTGCAGCATGGTCCCACTCACCAGCTGCAAAGCAGACATGGACACAGATGGGTAAACAACTAACAAATGTATTGCAATGTAAACATCAAGAACAGTACACAACAATTGAAAACAAGGGGGAGGGTAGGTGAGAGAGGAAAGGGGACAGGGGACAGGGTCTGTACAGTTGGACAGGGGAAGGTAGGGGAAGGGAGGTCAGGGGCGAGAAGGGAGCTGTACTCTATTATGGCCGGCCACTGCCTGCTGCCGCCTGGTGCCTCCCCCTGCACCGGTCCCTGAGCAGCATCCGTCTCATATGGTCCTCAATCTCCATGGTGTGGGAGGTTATCAGAATTATCTGTCACAGGAGGTGACAATACAGAGGCAGACTGGAACCCCTCAGGACACCTATGGCAAAGGAAGGGACAGGTGACCAGTGCATGTCCATAGCACCCTAGCCCCCCCACTGTGTGCAGTAGGACAGTGGGAGCACACGCCCCTGAAGTGGCACATTGGCCACCCACAGTGAGTGGGACTATGCCTGCTGCCAACCTGACAAGCCACAGCAGTGCACAGTGCTGGACACTGCCACCAAGGGCCACCCGACTGCACAGTGGCAGGCAGGTGGCACTGTGCTGCAGCAGAACCACAGCGTCACTGGCGGCAGCCGGATGCACACTCAGCCCACCAACAGCAGCCACACATATGCAATGGCTGCCCCACAGTGCCACGCACACTGCACCATGTGCTGCACACAGCTGCCATGGCACAAGGCACAGAAGACCATGGCCATAACCCCACCCTCACCGACCACCCTGCATAGCAATGAGGGAATGCACAGTGCCTACCTACCCACCATGGCACTGCTTGCGCTGGTCCTGCTGCCACTCCCTGGCCACCATTAGGTCCTGTTCCCCCTGCTGAAGGGCCTGCAGTGGCCTGCTGTGGCTCACCAGGCACCCCTGCTGCCCTGGAACACCTCTGATCTTCAGGTCCTATGACAGGAACACAGACAGGCATGCATCAGATTACAGCCACAGCATGAGCCCACCACCCCACCCCCAAGCACAGTGTGTACCCCAGCCAGGCAAGGCCACAGGGAAGTGGTGCAGTGCACCTAGTGACAGGCAATGCCATGCCACAGGGCACACAATGACAGGCCCCCCAGCATGGCATGCAGCCCTGCCAACACCATGGTACAGTGGTCATGCACAGACACAATATGAGCCCACTTACCTGGCCATGGCACAGCCCCCCTGCAGACATGTGCCTGCAGTGCCCTCAGCCACTTTGGGTCCCTCCTCACCAGGTCACCATACCGATGGTGGCACTGCTTCCTGGTGTGATGCACCCCTGTGGCCTGGACCAGCCAATCTGCAATGGCCTGCCACAACTTGGTCCTGGGCCACTGCAGGGGCTGCTGCCCAAACAGGCTGGTGGCATGGGGCTCCACCTGGGCCACCAGGTTGACAAGCTACACCTGGCTCCAGTTTGTTGACTGTTGTGCAGCATGGCATGCCATGGTGCTATTGCAAACTACAGAAACAAAATGGTGCCCAGTAGTGCACGTGTCCAACGTGCACGAGATGCATGCCTCGTAAGCAGTTGCACTGCCTCTGGCAATCGTGCATCTCCAGAGATGCACAGCATGGGTGTGGCCACACCGACATGTGGTGCAGGGGTCTCAAGAGGGCAAAGGGCAGGGTGGGGGTCAGAGGTCAGCATGCACAACATGTGCATGGGTGCCATAGGGCCCATGACATATGGTGCACAATAGAGCCAATAAAGAACTATGCCCCATGGGCCTAATAGAACCTGAGCGCCATAGGCCCAATAGTGTCTGAGTGCCATAGGCTTAATAGTGCCCAAGCACCATAGGGTCCATGGCGCATGAGGTACCATGGCCCCCTATAGTGCTCCTAGTGCACAGTGTACAATGGGTGGTTGCACATGCCACGGCTCATATGTGGTGTCGAGGGCGTACTGTGCATGGCATAGCATTGCGTCATGACATGCGCTGGGAGCAAGTCCATTGCACAAGGTGCAAGAGTGCAATATTCAGCTGTCATATGCAGATGAGCTCATCAGCCTATCCACAGCTCAATGGGGATATTTGCATGTCATTACCGTTGCGCAACAGTCCATTTGCATGCGATGCGCTATAAAGGAGCCACACAACAGCACAGGCCATGGACTGGTATTGCAACCATCTGAGGTAAGTTGCGCCTGCCAAGGGGATGGACAGCACAGTAAGATGGATGGCTGGGATGGGCCACTGCAGATGGCTGGGGAAGTTAGCCGTCCGGGCGCAGCGTCCGCCACCTGTGCGCCTGAAACTGTCCATCCCTATGAGGACCCCGGTCACATTCCTGCAATTTGACCCCTGGGAGGCAGTTGCAGACCCCCCTCTGTGGCCATTGCACAGCCTGTGGCTGCTGAGCAGCTGCAGAGCAGCTGTCCCTGTGTCTGTGGTGGCCATGTGTCTGCACGGTGGACCTGATGTGTGCACCACCCTGTCCGCTGTCTACTGCCACCACCCTGTATGCATCTGGGCAATGTGTGTGTGTGCATGACACAGACGTAGCATCTGTGTGTCATGCCACATGCTGCCCATGTGCACACCTGCCCAGCCACTGGCCCATGTGGTGTGTGCATGATGGATGGCTGGGATGGGCCACTGCAACCAGTAACCACACGTCCATGTCCACAGGTAGCAACATGTCTGAGCATGAGGAAGGTGAGGAACGTGGGTCTGCCTGCAAGTGCAGGCCCAACTTTAGTAAGGCAGTGGCATATGTCTTTTTTGAGGCATACCTTGACAGGGAGCCATTGCTTAGTGGCACAACTGGCAAACCTCAGGCCATGGCTGCAGCCTGGGTGGAGGTGGCAGTGGCCATGAACCTGCAGGGCAGCCACCAGCGGTCTGCACAGGAGTGCAAGAAGAAGGTGGGCACCGACAAATGTCAGATCAAGAGGGCTGCCAGGATGGCCACTGGTGGGGGCCAGGCCACTGTGCCACAGCTCATGGCGCAGGAGGTACTGGTGGTGGCCACCATGCTGTGCAGCACAGTCGAGGGTGTGCCGAGCGGTGGCTTCCAGATTGGAGGGAGCCCATCACTGCATGGTAGGTATGCCAGGCAGGGGGCAGGGGGGCAGCAGATGGTACGGCAGCACTAGCACATCTGTATTCCCCTACAGCAATGGCCCATCAGCATGCAGTGTGAGGGGCACCTGAGGCTGCCGTTGGGGCATGCCCAGCCCTGGAGGACCATCCATCCACCTCCATGGGCATCCAGGGACATGGTCCACTGCAGCACACCACCAACATCCAGCTGAATATCCTGGGTGTGGTGGCTGACAAGACCCTGGCTGTGTTCCAGCAGGATCCCAGCTGTGGCATGTTCTGTGAGGAGACACAGATCGGGGGAGGTCTGACACCAATGATGATGTGACCATAATCCTAGACAGCAGGGGTCTTGTCATGGGGGAGACACCCATACCATCCACCATCAGTGGCAGCATGGCCAGTGGCCTGTTGCTGGTAGAACAGTTGCCCACCACTGCCCCTGGTACTGCTGTGTGTACCAGCACAGCAGCACTGGGTGGCAGTGGTGGTGCAACCACACAGGCACTGGCCAGTGCACAGGGGCCGGAGGAGTGGTAGCAGCAGATGGCTGGGAACGCTAGGTGTCCGGGTGCAGCATCTGCCGCCAGTGCACCTGAAATTGTCCAGCCCTATGAGGACCCCACTGTGCAGCACCCACCTAAGTGGTGGGCTGTGCAGCATGGTCGTACACCACTGGTGGGACAGCGACATGCCCATGTATCCCTGGGCTCTGACCCCATGACCAAGCACAACCAATTGCTGTGGGCCTCCATGGAGCAACAGGTGCTGCTTATAGCTGGGTTGCGTGCACTTTGCGCAGAGGTGCGCCAGGCAGATGAGCAGCATGAGAGGGGCACTGCGCAGGTCCTGGAGGCCATACAATGTCTGTGGGAGGACACGCCCGCATCCCGGGACCACATAGCCAATGCAGTCACGGTCAGCCTTGCACCACTGGCTGCCACTGTGCATGGCCACCTGCCACAGACACCACAGAGTGCACTGTTCACCCCACGGATCTGACGTCATGCGACCCCTTCAGTGTTGATGCTGGGCTCCACTGTGGGCATCCCAGGCATGCCTGGAGTGGGCCTGTTTGGGTGATTGCAGAGCCCTGCGAGGACCTGGTCACATTCCCACAGTTCAACCCCTGGGGGCAGTTGCAGACCCCCGCGTGGCCATTGCACAGCCTGTGGCTGCCGAGCGGCTGTAGTGCGGCTGCCTCCCATGTCTGTGGTGGCCATGTGTCTGCAAGGCGGACCTGATGTGCATACCACCCTGTCTGCTGCCACCACCCTGTGTGCACCTGGGCAATGTGTGTGTGTGCATGACACAGACGTAGCATCAGTGTGTCATGCCACACGCTGCCCATGTGCACACCTGCCCAGCCACTGGCCCATGTGGTGTGTGCATGATGATGCCAACACAGCACTGGTTGTGCATGTGCACCGGCACCCTGCATTTGATCCACACCACGTACTAGCACCTGGACGCATGCCTGTGGGTTCCAGTGTGTGCGTGTGTGTACTTGGTGCTGTACAGTGCTTCGTGGTGTTGTGTGTGGCTGTGTGGCACAGCCCCCCCACCCCTGCCCTACACCTGGGTGTGCATGCCCATAGCCTTGCTTGCACATGCCTGTGTGCCCTGCCACTGTGTCTGTTCTATGCATGGGGGTTTGTCCACCTAGCTGCGTGCACCGTAGTGCTCCTGTGTGATTGTGACATGATGTTGGCATGCCATCCTCTGGATCCAGGGATCCCTCCACCCAGGGGGGGCTGCCCACCACCCTGGCCCATTGCCCACGTTGTCCACACTGCTGTTCCCCTCATCAGCCTCGACAGCTACCCCACGGTCAATGGCCATGTTGTGCAGCATGCAGCATGCCAGGAATAGGCTACAGGCCTTCGAGGGGCTGTACTGTAGAGCACCAATGGACCTGTCTAGGCAATGGAACAGTGCCTTCAGCATCCTGAACACACACTCAATGATGTTCCGCATGCTGGTGTGTGCCTCATTGTACTGCTCCTCTGCTGGAGATGACGGGTGCTGGTGGGAGTGAGCAGCCAGGGCCTGAGTGGGTAGCCACTGTCACCTGTGTGGACAGTGATTTGGTTAGCCTGGTGTTCTCTGTCACTGTGCCCCTCGCCCATCCCTGGTCCACCTGCCAGCACTCAGCATTGCCTACCCCTCCCATGCTGTGCTATACCCAGCTGCCCGTGGTCTTGCCATACTCACCCACTAGGTGACCTGTGGGGATGTCCCCACTCTCGAACCTGTGGCACAGTGCTGTGCTGTGCTAGATGAAGGCGTCATATGCACCCCCAGGGAGTGTGGCACAGACATTGGTTATGCACCCCCTGGCATCGCACACCACCTGGCAGTTGATACTGGGGTAGCCCTTTCTGTTGACATATGCTACCCCCGCTGGGCCAAGTGGCATGCGGATGCCCACATGGGTGCAGTCAATGGCCCCTAGCATGCCAGTCATTTGTGCTACCCCGTGCAAACTCCTGCATGGTTGCTGCACATGCTGCCTGTGTGCTGGGGAAGTGGATGTATTCTGCAGCATGTGACAGCAGTGCATTGAGAAACTGTTTGAGGAGTTGTGATGTGGCCGACCGGGTTATGCCTGTGGTGTCCCCTGTTGGTCTCTGGAAGGTGCAAGTGGCAAACAGGCACATGACAGCTGTTACCTTCATCTCCACTGTCAGAGCGTGGCTCCGCATAGTGGGTGCCAGCATCTCCTCACTGCACAGCTCACAGAGTTGCCTCAGAATCACCTGGGTCAGGCAATACCAGCCCACAAGCTCTGTGTCAGCATGGGTCTCAAAGCTGATGTGGGGCCGGTACCGCCTGTTCTGGGCATATCGCCTACGGGCCCTTCCACGGCCACATTGCTCTGCCTCCTGCCTCCTCACACCCCTCATTATAGCCTCCATCTGGAATACTGCACTGGCCATGGCCCCCTGTTGTCCTGTCACTCCGTGGGTGTCTGGCTCCACTGGCCCACCTGACCCTGTGGGGCAGTGCTTGTCGCTCACCCGGGCCCCCTCCTGCACCACCTGCCCCTGGCTGGCTGTTGCCTCTGGGCTGTGTCCCCCACCCTTGTGGGTGTCTATGTTGCTCCATTTGGGCCTGGTGGCCCCTTTACACTCTATCTCTCTCTCTCTCTCTCTCAATCCCTCCATTGGCCTCCCTGTCTGTCACACTTTCTCTCACACTCTCTCTCTCTCTCTCCCACACTCTCAGTCTCTCTCTCTCTCTCTATCTCTCCCTCTCTCTCTCTCAGTCTCTCTCGCTCCTTCTTTCTCTCTCTGCAAGCCTGTCTGTCTCCCTCTGTCCTGCTCCCCTCTGGTGCAGGTGCTGTCTCCCTGCTTGCTCCCTGTTTTTATAGACTCAAGTCTGCTCTGCACATCTGACAGTTGCTCCTCACTTGCACCATTGGTCGGGGGTTGAATATCGCATTGTGCCCAATATTCACGGGTATGACCCCTGCCCTTCCACATGCATTAATTACTATTGCACATTGTTGCACTGTTACATGCACTGCTCAGTGGCTCCCAATGAATATGGCTTTAAGGCGCATCTCCACTGCTGCGCATGTGCAACCCTGTTGCATCATGCACAACTACTTTGAATATCCAGGACTGTGTATTCAGTTTCTGACAGCACAAAAGGGGGCTTGAGGTAAATCTCTGGTGGCATGTCAGGCACAGCTCTGTTTTTATGGGGTGCACATTTGGGGTGCTATAACTTTTAACTGGAGTGAAGCACGTGGAATTTTTAATACCACTCAATAGTGGAGCAGGTTGGCTATTATATATGTGTGAGATGTGCTGGGTACCTGATAGTGGTGGTTACCTGCTCTTTAACAGAATGTGTTCTGTTATTAGCAAACACAGTCAGCCTCTTAAACAGAACTGTCCATTTGTAGTAGGCGTTAGCCACTTAAATCCTGCTATTTAAAGATATCTTCCTCCTGAGTGACATTGAAATACTGTAACACACCATATCCAGCCACCTCTCCATCTGTCTGAAAGTGAGCAAGAATGTGTTTCTGTGCCCATGACCACAAGTAACCCACAACCAACCAAAGCCACCAATCTGTCTAATAGGGAGAGAGAATGTGTTCCTGTGCCCATGATCACAAGTTACCTGCAGCTAGCCAAAGCCACCAATCACTAATTATGCCAGTGAGAGTGAATGTGTTCCTGTGATCATAACTACAAGTAACCCACAGTCAGCCAAAGCCACCAGTCACTATGCCAGTGAGAGGAAATGTGTTCCTATGACAATGGCCACAAGTAACCTGCAGCCAGCCAAAGCCATCAATCGCTATGCCAGGGAGAAGGAATGTGTTCATGTGCTCATGACCACAAGTAACCTGCAGCCAGCCAAAGCTGCCAGTTGCTATGCCAGTAAGAGCGAATGTATTCCTGTGACCAGAACCTGCCAGAAGGAGCCTGTATCCAGCCACAGCCGCCACACTTCTTATTATCAGTAGTTTACAGTGAGTCTGTACTAATTTGTCATACTATGGAATTTCCTTGAGCTGTGTGAAAGTGTCCTTTAACATTTTTGAGATGCACTTGAGAAACATATGCAGTAAAACATTTTTCTTTTTTTATAGGTTTGCAGTTTCAAACAGTGTAACAGACCGGAGGACAGGAGTACTACAGTACTATCTACTACCACCTAAAGGATATCAGTTTCAGGTAAGTATATCAATCTTATTTCATTACTTATTTGAGGTATTTAATTTTTTTAAGTCAGTGTTAATCATACAAAGTAGGTGACAGGTGAATCCAGAGCCTTGGAGGATAAACAGAAAACCTGTAAAGAAGTCAAAACAAAACCATTCGAGAAACTTGCTTCCAAATTATCCCCCCCCAAATAAAAATACTTACCATTCATGGCTTGACAGTTTTCCTACAGCAAATTCCTCAACAAGCCTAAAAATGTCCAAAGTATTACTGGGTGACCTGTGAGACAAAAAAACAGCAATGATTACATGTATGTGTGTATATATATATATACAGAGTGTATATATATATATATATATAAAAAATATATATATATATATATATATATATAATATCTGCCTCTCTGTAAAAACATGAGAAGCATGCAAGACACAGTAACTTACCAATGGTAGTATGAGTACACACACACACACACACATATATAGGGCATCATGTTATAGCCAGCGCAGCAGACTTTCTGACCGACATTGCATCATCACATCATTGTTCACACAATGGTCATCTGTGGCTATCATCATTTGGCAAGACACTGTTCATCAGCCCAGTTAGCGCAGGCAGCAGAAGATAGATGTACAGCAGCAGCAGGTGCATTAGTTGTTGTGGGAGTGTGTGCATGCATATATCAGTGAGTCAGGAAATAATTCAGAACTTTCTGAACATTTGATCATGTAATTTCTCTTCATCTGGATTCTGGTATTTTTGGGACACTTTGACAGCAGCTAACAAATTGTAAGAACACCAGCCAAAAACAGTTTAAAGAAAATAAAAAAAAATAGTGTCCTGCCCTTCCTTATATTCCTACTTAATAATCTCTGTTTACCAACAGGACATATATTTTTGTGTTCAGTAATGTTTTCTTCCTGTTCTGGAGTGCTTCTGGAAAAGCAGCAATGACTTTGAACAGTTCAATAATCTGATAATTGGCGTGTGTGCACTGTCATGTGCCCACTGCACAGTCCCCTAAAAATATATATGATGGCTAACTTGGTCCACTTTTGATAGTATAAATAATATATACTGTATATATTATTTGTACTATCATCAACAGTGTACCAAGTAATTGATCATACATGTTTTCAGGAGAATGGGCAGTGGGTACCTGACAGTGCGCATATGCTGTTTAGCAGATTACTGCACTGCTCACTGCTGCTTTTCCACCAACACCCCACAACAGGAAGAAAATATTATTCAGCACAAAAATATATTTCCTGTTGGTAAACAGAGATTATTAAATAGGAATATAAGGAAGGGAAGGACACACTTCTTTTAGGTTATTTTCTTTAAATTGTTTTTGGGTGGTGTTCTTACAATTTTGGGGGTCTAAACAAGGTTACGAGAAAGAAAGACAGAACACAAACTTAACATTATACACCAAACAGTGCACAATTGGGGAGGAACTGTACTAACAACAACAAAAATGGAAAGTGACCTGTATCAGATGACATAATGGTAGGCAAGAAATGCGAGAAGGCAGTAAGGAGGGCTGGGGGGATACTGGGATGCATCGGAGAGGCATCACCTTAAAATCAAGTACAAAACTGGAATTTCAAATCACTTTGTACAGCTATCTGGTGAGACCTCATCTGGAGTACAGCATGCAGTTATGGAGGCAGAGCATATCTCTGCGAGGGCATACACAGGATGGAGGCTGTACAAAGGAGAGCAACTAAAATGTTGAAGGGTATGCACCAGAAGCCAGATGAAGAGACACTAAAGGACGTTACATATAAATACAAAGGGGGGGGGGCATGATAGAAACTATCAAATACTGAAAGTGAATCAATAATGTACAAGAGGGTAGCATCATCCAGAAAAAGACATGTGCATAAAGAAGGGCCCAAAATCTGAAGATAAAGGGGGGATGGATCAGAGGCAACATCAGGAACTATTTTTCACAGAGAGTGTGGTGGGTGCAAGGACAAACTAAAACTAATGATCAATGTTCTGATGGGACAGCAGCAGTTGAAGCACCCCATAATTTGTAGCTGGTGCCACTCAGTTTGATCCAACTGCTGCTCAACATTATCAAGACAGTGGTTAACAGCCTCCAACTCACTCCACATCAGGTGCAAATTGGCCTGTGTGGCAGGTAGTTGGACAAGGTTTCCACTGTAACCTGCTGCAGGTTGTGGTGGTGGAGCAGCCACTTGATCCATGGCCATCCCCCACTTCACACCACCATGTGTAGGTGGACGTCGTGCTGCCCCATCTTCCCCAGTAAGGCCAGCAGGCAAATTACTGCCATGTTCTGCAACCTTGGCCTGCCACTGTACATGGTGATGGTTGTACAGGTGGGTGCACTGACCACCTGTGCTAAGGTGAGTTCCTTTGGGGCCATGGCACACCTCCACACCAAACAGATTAAATCTCACTACACTGCTGTCCCCAGGCAATGTAGTAAAGAACTCCCACACTAATGAGGTGTCGGGAGGACTGGGCACAGGTGGGGGAGCCCAGGTGTTGTTGGAGCCAGGGGTTGCTGCTGCACAATTGGAGCTGTGGGTGCGGAAACCTGCTGCTGCTGCTGCTGCTGCTGCTGCTGCTGTGGCTCCTCCTCCCTGACTTCCTGCTGCTGAGCCACTGGCATAGGGGTCATAGCAGGTGGTGGCACTGGGGGGGTACTGGTATGTGCCACAGGAGGTGGTGCTTCCATGGCACCAAGTCCACTATCCCCTGCTTCGGGGGAGGGACACTACCCAGGATGGTGCTCCAGTCCAAATGCAGCTTGCCACCACACATGTGTACACTGATGAGAACTCCTCCACTATGTCTGCGAAAGCCACTTCTCTCCCCCTCCATTCTGGTCTCTATCTCTTACACACACACACACACACACACACACACAAACACACACACACACACACACACACACACACACACACACACACACACACACAGATGCACAAAACAAAATTAACAAATACTACACTGAAATACTGCACAAACACAAATCCAGACAACAAACAGGCTTTCAAAATACAAAAAAAAAAACAAAAAACAGCTAATTAGCAAAACAATTGAAAGGTTTATGGTAGTTTTAGTTTCTAGATTTAGTCTCCTCTCTAACTCTCTGTTCAACCAGCTCTTTCTCCTCCTACAAGGCAAAAGTGAAACTCACTTTCAAATATGATTCACTTCCTGCCTGAAGCATGTGACTTACACTGTGTAAGCCATGTGATGTGTGTGGGATGCCTGTAAATTCTCACACTGGCTTGAAAGTGAAATAAGGCAGAGTGAGCAATGCAAAATCATTATCATCATCACAAGGCAAAGTGGCGAAGTTGTGGGTTTCAGTGGGCACTTCAAGCAGCTGGGGGATAATGTGAAGTGAGCTATTTCGCGTCTACTTCCCAGGCAGAATTTAACTTGGCCTCATCTCTAACCATGACTAATCCTGTGGCCTGTTTTTAATATGTACATAGGTTCTGTGATGTGTTTTGCATGACCTGGACATTGAAGCATATACTCGTGGTGCTTAGGACTCTTTTCTATCATATCATGCTGATGCCAAAAGGACTATAAAAGACAAATTAGCATGTGGTACTGTTAACCTCTGACAAAGTTTGAAGAGTTAATTGGTGCTATGTTTGATGAAATAAGTGAGGTTCCTAGACTTGATTGTAATGGTGGAATTAAGAATCACTCAAGATGTTTTGACAAAGAATGTTTTCAGATCAGGTCTGCTTTATGGAGAATAGGAAGACTTACTATGAAAGATTAAAAGGAAACATATATAAGTGCTTCAGCCTTACTTAAAAAACAGATATAGACACCTTCTCAGCAATAAAAAAGAAAAATATAAGAAGGACTTGGGGTAATTTGCAACAAACCAGCAAGGAAAATGATGCTAAGATTTTTGGGGAACATGTTGCCTTTGGTACTGGTAACAGGTCAACCAACATAAACTATAATATTCTTGCTTCTACTTGGTATGACTATTTCAATAAGCTCTACAGCATAGAGACAAGCAATACAGAAATAGTACTGGATCAACATCCTCCTGCATGGCCGCCTGTGTCATCCCAAGAGGTAATTGTGGTGATTAAGGCATAGAGAAACAGTAAAGCCCATTGGCATGATAACATCCCAGTCAAAGAGTATAGGGCAGACACTGCCTGGTGGGCACTTATTTTCACTAAGTTATTCACAGTGATAAATAACATTTTTTTAGTACCTGATCAATGGAGAATAGCGGTACAGTAATTGTGCCCATTTTTTTGAAGGGTGATAAGTCAGATCCAGCTTCCTACAGACCTACTACCCTACTCTGCATTGTACAGAAAATTTAAATAAGATTAATCTTAGACAAACTGGGAAATAGGATGTTTAGCAATATTTGATTTCATCCCATAAAGCTGGGTTGCGTAATATGCATAGTACAGTGGATCACATCTGTGTGGTAAATTATCTGGTCAACAAATATCTGCTTCAGAAAAAAGAAAAAAATATTTATTGTATTTACTGATATCAAAGGGGCATTTCATAGAGTTGATAGGTCAAAATTATGGGGTATCCTCAGAAATAAAAATATAGATCTGAGATTTTGAAACATTTTGAAGATCCTCCATTACAATACCTCTGTTAGAATCAAATTTAACAAAGAAAGTGACCTCACATACCTGTTACCATCCCATAAAGGAGTAACACAGGGATGCCTCTTGGCCCCACTTTAATATTTGTCTGTATTTAGAAACCCTTAACAGATGCACTGACTGGATTGTATATGCAATCCCCCCCAACAACTATTTATGGCTATATTAGTGTACTTGCATAATACTATACTCATTAGTAGGACACAATTAGGAATTACTAGGGCTATGAGAGCAACTATAGAAAATTTAAATGATCCGGATTTGAAACTTAACTCCCAGATAACAAAATGTACTGTTTTTAGTAAAAAGCAAGTTATTGTAAGAAACTGGAAATTTGACATTATTCTCACAGGAGATACACAGTATCACAAATGCTTAGGGATTACTATGGATAAAGCTGTTAACTGGAACACACACCTAACCACAATAAGTGATTCAGTGTCCTCACCTGTAAAAGGGATAATGAGATTTGAGAATAACTTTGGAAAGACTGTTTTCAGGTTATGTGAAAGACTTTCAAATCATAGTAAATGCTAAAGCCTTATATGGTAAAGAGGTCTGCCCCCACCGTAAACACACAAACACTCAAAAGGACACAATGTTTTCATAAGAAATATTCTGGGTCTCCCCAAAGATACTCCAACTGCAGTATTAAGTCTGGAATAAAATATGAGTTTGTTAAATACACAAAGAACATCAAGAGCAGTTACATATTGGAAAAAGATTACTGAAATGGTAGATGAGTGACTCCCAAAATAAACTGACTAGAATTCACAAAAAAAACAAATTATTAAGATATTGACTGGTTTACCTGCCTTAATGATAAACTGCAAAAGATAGGCCTTGAACCAATGTGGATTCTACATACACCGACAAATTCTAATAATTGTTTATCCAAAGTCAAACAATGACTGTAAGAAAACAGTAATCATAATGATCTAGATAAGATAGCAATTTAACAAACAGGAAGGTTTACTATCTTGTGATACAGACGCTGGACTCAGGTATATATCTTGCCATGTGTAGAAAAATGACACATATGAAAGCTTTAGCAAGACTGCACTTGGGTCTGATAAATAACTCAGCAGGCAACTGGAGATTCTGGACAATGTCATAGTCATTCAATTCCTGTGTATGTAATGTTGATGTGTGCCTTACTCTTGAATATTTAATCATGAACTGACCTGTTTTTGAAAAGGAAAGGGAAATACGGATTTCACCCATTTTATGTAAACTGGACTCAGAAACAAATTAGATTATATACAGTAAGTTATTTTACAGTCAGGGTCTGCACACTTCATTTGCTGGGCATGTGTCAATTCACAGTTGTGATTCACATCACGACAACTCACTCTGGGCTATGAGCTTTGACTTCAATTGGCTCCCTGAACAATTTGTTCTCAATTTGTGCCCCTCAGAGTTTCTTTCTGTTATATTTATGCTGGGGGCAAATTGCCAGGGGATGATTTCTACAGGGTGTAGTTTAAACCAAAGCTCACAGGATGGAGCGACATGTCTTGGACCAGGTTGCGCATCTTGAATTGTCGTATAGCCGTGTTTGCTATGGCTAATTTTGCATATAACATGTTTTTAAAGTTAGGTAAGTTATTTTCTATAAAGACATGTTGAGAATGTTATTGTTATATCCTGCAATTTATAAATTTTGAACATGTTGTGAACTTTGTTTTTGTATGTGTTCATGTCAAATAAAAAAAACTGAACTGAACTGAATGCTGATGAAGTGCCAGGGGCAGGGCAAGAAACAGTAGATTAGTAGTGGCATCTGCTGCTAATATAGTTATTGACTAAAGTATGTGAAGCCCACCAGAAGGGAGCGCAGTGCTGCAGAATTCTGCAGTAGAGTTACTGCAGAAAACAATACAATTTCAATGCGAGTTAATCCCTTTTGTCATGCAGTAAACCCATGACACTGCGCTTCATCCTGGTGGGCTTCGCTACACTTTAGAGTTTGCTATGATTTTCTTTTCTACAAATTGAACTTAATTGAGAAAATTTTTTACCATGTAGTTTGTGCACTGAGTGGTTTTTGAATCCACATGGGGGAGGTGTGTCCTATCTCCTCACATATGATTTCCGAATTGTATATTTTATGTGTTACTGTATAATACATGGTATATACTAGGTCCAATAGTAGCCGGGAGTAGTGGAACAGAGTTCTTTGGGTCTTGATCTTGCCATTGCTCTCACCCTCCACCCATGGAAGCCATTCATCAGTGGTTAAAAAAGCATTTGTCAATGCCGAATGTTGCTTGCTTCTATGTGCTGTTTAGGTATTTGGAAGTCATTGGAGTGCAAATATTGAAAATTTGTGAACTTACGAGCGTGCATAGGAACTGCGCAACGCACGCTCGTAAAACAGTCATTTTTAGGAATTTTTTCACCAAATTTTCAACATAGCCATTTTAAGACCTCTGCTCATGAACAGTGTCACTGTGATTTTCTTAATTTGTCCCGTACATTGATTTCGCACACCGACTACGCCATTCTGCGCTACATGGGCAGAAACACATTTTGGGTTAGATGTAAAAAATGACAGCTGTACTACTCATAAGAAGGTGTGGTAAAATGGCAATGTTGAAAATCTGGGTGAAAATATTTAAATTTCGTGAACTACGAGCCTGCGTGGGGAACACACAACACATGCGCTCATAAAACAGTCATTTTGGAATTTTGCACAAAATTTTCAACATAGCATTTTTTGATCTCTTCTTCATGAATGATGGTATTGTCATGGCAGTATTCAGGCCTGAAGGGTGATCACAGTCACCGCGCAGTCACTGTGTGAAATCACCTTTGCCCGGTCAACGCCATGACAGTGACATCATTCATGAGAAGGGGTCCTAAAACCCTATGTTGAAAAATTTGTGCAAAAATTCCCAAAATGCCTGAGATATGCAACAGTTGAAACCCCTATCTAGGCCATTATACAGCCTACCGCATTTCCTCAGTTCGTGGTCGGCTTTGAAGAATGCAGACGTGTTCCCGGTCCAATCAAGATCGTCAAGGCCAGAGACTGGAGGCATGGGGGAGGGGGCGGGGAGGCTGGGTGCGCAGGGTGGATGCAGGTTGTGGGAGGGGGGTCGGGAGACGCCCAGGGACCGGGTTGCTTTTCAGGTTAAAAAATTAAAAAAAGACGCTGTGGGACCATTTGCAATGCTGGGGTGGCCTCAGCATGGCACAATTATGTTGGGGTGTCATTCAGCTGACGGGATTGGGCACCCCGCCAGCCTATGGACTGATTGCCACACTGGGGTGGGCCCCCAGCATGGCACCTACAACTGGGGAGATGCAGCTCAGCCGACGGGATTGGGCACCTGGTCGGCTTACACAGTAGGTGTGGGGTGCATGCCTGCGTGTGGGGGAGCTATGCTTCAGTGGGCTTCTTATCTCTGCTCACTGAAGCGTAGCTCCCCCTTTCAACTGTATGCCACTGCATTTTGGGGCGTGTCATAGACAGCTCCAAAATGCATTGGCTTACAGGGGCCACGCCTGCCAGCTCACTGACTGAATTGGAGGAGGAGGTGACACACCTCCAAAATCTCCGATGATGGCACTATGTTTCTTGCACATGCGTGCAAGCAACATAAAAATGATTGGATCCAGATAATTTTCCTCATCCCAAACGCAAAATGTGTCACTGGAAAATAAAATTTGGGGGGGGTGGCCCTAACACTATTCTTTCTACCTCTCTTTGTAATGCACATATGATGACAATTGACTGAGTGGAAGGATCCATTGTTTTGACTGTGACTGCCCCCATGCACAAATGTGAATGCTATTGAGCACAAGCACATTTTCATGGGCTCATTAGCTCCACTCTGAAATAGAGGGCAGTTACATATGCAGTGAACATTTTCAGGCTTATACATGCTTACTGCTTACATACCATATTCTGATTTTTTAGCATTGATGTCAGCATCAAACAATTTTGATAGTAAATTATAATTTTTCAAAAGGTTGTAATACAGCTCCCTATATATTATATTCTTTGCAAAAAATGTTGTTAATGCACTAGTTAGGATTAAACCAACAGAAGCAGGGAAATGTGGCATTAGGGTTTCCAACTCAAACACCCCACACTCATCCTCCAGGCAGCAACAGGAAAAACAATTATGGTTTCACCTCTCCTAAATCTTCGCAAATCAGGCATGGTGTGTGACTTTGGGTTGTCAACCCTGATGCTCACCCAATTCGATCATTAAAAAAAAGCTGTGATGTGTAGAGTATATGAGAATAGAGTGTGCATTAGGGTTGACAAACATAGAAACATAGAATATGTAAGCAGATAAGGACCATATGGCCCACTTAGTCTGATCATTTCCCTACTCACTGCTGCAGGAGTCAACCACAAGGCACACCCTATGCCTGAATTGTGAAGACACAGGAGAGGTGAAACTGTGATGTTTTTTCCTTTTGCTGTCTGGAGGTTGGGGGTGGAGTGTTAGGGTTTGAAACCCTTATGCCACCTTTCCCTACTTTTGTAAGTTTAACCCTAACTAGTGCATTAATAAAGTTTTTTTTGCAAAGAATGTCCTTTGTTTTTGAGATAGTGGAATCACATTCTCATTCATGCAGGTCCCTTTGGGACCTGATGCCCTGTGCCTAGGGAGCAATCCATCTGCCTAGAGAAGCAATGGATGTGAAGAATTCACAGGGCTGTCTAGTGGGGTGTGGAAGAGCAGGGCCCTGTGATCCTTACACTTCCATGTGGACAAAGATTCAGATAGATAGGGCAAAGAGTGCATATGTCAGCCAATGTACTTGATTCTCTGCCACCCAGGGGTGTAGAGATCTAGGGTCCTATGCCAAGAGGACAGTTGCTTACCTATATGGTACTCAGGACCTTGCAGACAACCCTGCACCTTTCATTCCCTGGTTAGGGGAGTGTTGTATAACAGCACCCCCCACCCTCACCCCATCCAGCTGGGTCACTGAGCTCATCCCCAAACTGAGCTGACCTGCATGGGATCATAAAGCATACCCATTGGCATCAAGAGTGGCACTACACACAAAATTTGTTAACAATTATATATTTTTTTCAATTTTGACTCCAAATTTTCAAGATACTCATTTTATGATTCACCTTATAAACAAATCATGTATCATTTATAGTATACTGACCAAAATGTTATTTCACACTAGAAGTGCTAAAACCCATCTCATCCAGGATTTAAAAAATTACACGTCACTTTTATGAGGTGGTGAGGAAAATGGCTATGTTGAAAGTTTGGACTCAAAATAGTGAAAATTAGTGAAGTTATGAGTGAACTTTGAAATACTGCAGTGTTCACTCATAACCTGGGCATTTTACCATATTTGTACACCAAATTGTCAGCATAGCCTTCTTATTATGACACCTCATAAACTGTGTAGTGAAAATATTTAAATCCCCATTGAAATGTCATTCCGCGACATCGAAATATCATTTCACATCACAGGTGTAAAAATATATTTTGGCCAGGATTTGAAAAATGACAGCTGTCACGTTTATGAAGTGGTATAAAAAATGGCTACATTGAAAATTTGGTGTTAAAATATTTAAAATTACCAAAGTTATGAATGAGCATACTACAGTTTCAACATATGCATGTAACTTTGCCAGTTTTACATATTTTGAACCCAAATTTTTGACATAGCCTTCTTATGACCCCACCTTATGAAGAAGGGTGAGGAACATTTTTTGATCCAAACTGAAAGGTGATTTCACCAAGTGACTACAAAATCACCTTTTGGACTTGATTTGTGTAATTTCATCTTCATTGCTCATGGTGGTGGGGGGGGAAAAGGCCATGTTGAAATGCTGGGATCAAAATATGCAAAAATGACAAAGTTATGCATCAAAGTTCAAAACCCTATTGAAATACATTGAACTGCACTTATCTTACTTTCTCATATTGTAGTCGATGGCTCCAGCTGTAAGATGTGTCTTTGACCAGAGATTGGATCTTTTCCCTCTGACCTGTTCAGGTGAGTGAGGGTGTGTGGGGAGTATAAGGTGGTGTGGGATGGCGGATGCTGAGTGGGAGGTGAGAGTGGTGGGAGGGTCAGATCGGTGAGGGACCATTTTCTTTTTTGCTGGTTTAAAAAAACATAGAGGGATGGTTTTCTTTATTTTAGACTGGGATGGTGATTGAAGGGTGCGGTGCCACTAGACACCATTGAAAGAGGCAGTCATTACGTGGATGACAATTGGAGGGGGTTGCTACTAGACACCAGGAAAAGACAAAAGTATTGTGAATACGGTGATTGGAGGTGGGGGTGCCACTAGACAACAGAGAAACATTATAAAACTAAGGAGATGGTGGCAATCAGAGGGTGGGAGGCACCACTAGACACCAGCTAAACATTATAAAAGTATGGGGATGATAATCAGAAGGTGAGTGAGCACCACTAGACACCAGGGAAACCATATAAAATGAAGGGGATGGCAATCAGAGAGTGGAGCATGCCACACTCTCACTGCAGCCTATAGCACAAGTTCCATCTGCAGCTGTAGAAGTCAAGAAAGTTCCATTGTTCTTAAACAGAGAATGGGGGTGAATGGCTTCTCTCACTAAGTTGTGCACCCTGGATTTTGGGTGCCCAAAAAATGTATTTCTGCCAATTTGAAAAAACAGAACAACAGACACCAAAATCTAGTGAAACAGATCCCGTTTAGCTTGGTTCAGGTGTTTGTTTTTTCAAAAAAACATGATTTTTATGTACTTCAAAAGTTTGTAAGTTTATACAGTAAAATGAAAATGGTAGCCATGTGAAAAATGATTATTTCCTCCCCATAAAGGATTGGCCCAATATGAAAAAGGATTCTTTTTTGTATGGCCAAATTCTTTTTTCTTTTCAAACATCTATCCTAAAGTGCCTGTTGAGTATGCACAGAACCCAAATTTCAAATTCTTACAACTCTGGAATGGATTTTATTTTCAACAAACCAGTCAAAGGCATTACTCTGGGTCATGGTCTTTCTATTCAGAAAATGTGAGACCAAAATTCCTCACCATTCGGGTGCTAGTGGCTGACAAAAAACAGCCCCCCCCCATTTTTATGTATTGTACTGTCCAGATCTTGGACTCTGTAAAGCCAATCAGAACGAAACTTGGCATATCAAGAATCCATGGGTTTCTGATGGTGAATGCAAAATGTCTTGCAAATTAATTGAATGTGAAATAAGTTATTAAAGTGCAAAAAATGGGGTTTAACATTAAACAGCCTACTCAACCCTAACTATAGTGGCACAATCCCACCACTATAATTATAATATTTGCCTTCTATAAATTGTGTATAATAATTACGTGATTACGTTACATGCAATAGACCAATATTCTGTTACGTTTAATATTGCCTCTCTACAGCAATATAAATATTCATTTCAATTCAATTGCATTAAGATATCTCCAGTTTCAATGTTAAACAATGAAGATGATAATTGGATAAGAAATAACCATCTGAATAATGCTTCCCATAGTGCTTCACATCTGGTCAGCTTGTAGTACAGGGCCAGGTCAGGGCCATTATGCCAGTGAAGTAAGGGGGTGGTATGTGACTCCCCCTCTAAATAAAATATATTTTAATTAAAATAATACAATTGGAGGGACACTTTAAACAATCTGAGCCCTTCCCATAAAGATTTTCTTTATATCATGGTCATAAAAGTAAAGGGTTGACATCCATGACTGAGCAGAGTACAGCCACATCCCCATTCTGAAGATAAGCTGCCAAAAAGAGAACCTCTCTAAAATTGTTAACTTCTAGAAAAATATGCAGACCCAATGGCTGTTCCAACATAGGAAGCACTCCAATGTGAGAGTCAATATCTGGCACAGAGAGCTCAAGAAAGGATTTATTCATTAATATACTTTTTCATAAATAATTGTATAATCAATAGCATCCCAGAGAGTTTCCAGACCCTGTCCCCGTGGTTACTTCACCACGGGAAATAATCCAGCACTGTAGCCAGTCTGTGCACAGAGCTGCAGAAAAGGTAATCAGAAAACATAATTATTTTTTTATGTACAGTGTCATGCTATGGCCAGGGCAAGCACATTAGTAGTTCATTAAGAAATTGGATGAATTCCTATAGGAGGGATATATGATTTATTTATAATTTATATAGGCTTTTCTGACATGGTGGGGATACACCAGAGGATGTTTACATCAAGTAGATGGTCTGTAAATTGTGCTAGCATGAAAATAAATGTAGGATTTTCATCTACAGTTACAAACTGCCTCTAAACTCCAGCTGCAATCATTGCCCCCCCCTCCAAAAAAAAGAAACTACAATAAATTAAAAGTGAAAATGCATTACAGGAGTTGATTAGTAACATGTGCACTACAGTATCTCTATATTAATATATTTTACTGTTATAGGTACTGATTTGAGAAGTTTTATTGTACATTGAAAATTCAGTACTGCACAAATTAGTGTGGGCATTCTACTGTAGCTAAATGCCCACAATCTCTTTGGAATAAATCCCTGTTAATGTTTAGAGGGGTTGTAGGTTAATGTGCACACATGTTCTGTTCAGAGATGGCTTGCATTTTGTAGTACTCACATTAACTGCTCAGAATTTTTTTCTTAATGTAAACCTATTTTGATGGGAGAGGATGCTTTAAAGGGTGAGGTTTTTTTTTTTGTTATGGGTAGAGATACCCTGCTAAGTAGTTTTGGTTGTAGTGAATTGTGCTTTATGTGGAAGCCTTGATTCAAATCCCAACCTTGATTTACATACTAGCCCAGTGGAGTTTAGGGACTATGGAGGAAATGGATTCAGAATCAGGGGTGGGTGATGCAGTTGGAGGACAGCCATTACATCAAGGCCACCAGTGGAGGCTGCTGTTACAATACTGACCACTTCAGTCAGCCAGATCTGCACTCAGAAATGTAACTTAACTTCTTAGTGGAGGTTGGTGAGAAAATTGAGGAGAACAATGGAAAATGCTAGCCAGATGCACTGAATGATGGCTAGCATGCACCACATACCAACTGGCCTCAGTCACTATATCCCCTATCTTCTGTATTTGGAAGAACAGGGCACCTAAGGTTCGTCCTAGGATACTCACTGTCCGTGATTTCTCAAAATTCACATCAGCAAAATTAGTGACTACCTAAGTAACTTGGACTGGAGCCCAATCAGGCTCCTCCCAACCTTGGAAGAGGCCTTGGAATACTTCCAAGACTCACTCTAAATGCAGCTTTCCTCTTTGCCCCCTTAAGAAACTTAGAACAAAGGGAAGCTGTTACAAGTGGATTTTCCACTCAGTAAAACACTTGATGACAAGTCGGGATAAGGCTTGGAAGAATTTCTGGCTTTTCTCTCTCCCAGCAGATCTTATGACTTACAAAACCTTAAGAAACAAATATAAGATAGCCATTAATCTTGCAAAAAAGGAGTATGTCTCAAATCTCCAACGAATCAACTTGGGGAACCCCAAGCTTTTTTGGTCTCATATCAATGAATTACTTAGGGGTAACACCAAGGAGGCACAGGGGCCTATAGAGATACATGGGCAGCTAGTCAGCGATGGCCAGCAAATTGCCACGGAAATCAGCCATCATTTTACCAACCTAGATAAAACAAGAGCGGTCTAACTCCATCTATGTCAACACAGGTCACCAATGAACCCCCCAGCCTTAATAGGCCATAATTTAACCTAAGACTGGTCAAGGCTAATGAGGTTCTCAATGTTCTAAAAGGTTTCAGAAACAAAGGCTCAGGCGGCCCTGATGGTATCAGCCCTAGTCTACTTATGGAAGGAGCCCAGTCCCTAGCCAGACCTTTAAACTGGATCCTCAACAGGTCTCTACTGGAAGGACATGTTCCTCACCAGTGGAAACAGGCCAACGTGGTCTCCATTCACAAGGGTGGAACAAGGAAACACACCGGCAACTATAGGCCTATCTCCCTGCTATGTACCCTTGCAAAACTGCAAGAAAAACTAGTTTATGGACAACTGAGGGACTATCCGGAGTTCCATCAGCTCCTAGCTCCTACTCAGCATAGCTTCTGGACAAACTATGGTACTGACACAGCCCTTACCAACCTAACAGTGGATGTGCTCAGTGCAATGGATGTAGGTAAGCCAATGGGTGCAATCTTCATAGATTTGTCCAAAGCATTCGACCTAGTGGACCACAACCTATTATTAACAAAGCTTCACACAATAGGTCTGGATCCCCAGGCCCTAAAATGGTTCAAGAGCTACCTTGGAGGCCGCTCTCAGAGGGTCATCTGGAAGGGAGAGCTGTCTGACCAGTTACCTATCAAGGAGGGAGTATCCCTGGGCTCAATTCTCGGCTCCCTCGTGTTCTCTCTCTCTCTTCACAAACTACCTCAACTATCACTGTGGGGGCAGATCAGTGGTCCAATATGCAGATGACACAGTCATCTACTGGTCCGTGGATAATCTTTCAGTTCTAGGTCCCCTCCTCCAAGTTGACCTAATGATGCTCAAAGCCTGGCTTTCTTCAAATAGAATGGTCCTCAACAAAGGCAAAACGAAGGCCATGCTGTTCGGTCCTAAATCCCTTGGTCAGGACAGGACCACAGCTATACAGATCTATTCCCTTGCAGGAAAAAGGATTGACGTGTTAGATAACATAAAATACCTGGAACTTAATATTGACCAAGGTCTCACCTTTAAGTCCCATGTAGACCAAGTAACCAGGGCTATCCATGCTAAACTTGACACTCTATACTGGCTCAAAAACCAGCTTATTCCAGAGGCTAGGCTAGCCGTAACCTCCAGTGTCCTTCTCCCAACTCTTACTTACGCTGCCCCTGTTATTCAGGGAATGTCTAAGCAAGAGATCAACCGGCTACAGGTCTTGCACAACAAGGTTGCATGGTTTGTGACCCAGAGTCCCCCAAGAAGCTACCCCTGCAATATGCTTGTCCAGCTGCAGTGGCCATCTTTTGCATATCACCTTCAGTACCCCCTGCTCTGCCTTGCATACAAATTACAGTGCCCGGCTGCCCTCCCAGCCTAAAAGAGACTATTACTCCCAAGCTCAACTCTCGTATGCTTAGGACCTCAGGTCAGACTCTACTTGCAATCCCTAGAGTCAGGACAAATGCAGGAGGTAAATCCTTCTCTTATACCACTCTCTACTTGTGGAACAATTTCCTACCTTCAGTACAGGAAGTCACGTCTCTTCAAAACTTTCACATAAAGCTCAAGACCCACATGCTAGACTCCAGCTCTTGTCACGGTCAGGGTATAGGATAGTCTCCCTCTGCTCAACTAACTATAACAACCCTCTCCCTCTCTTACCCACACAGACCTAAAGGTCATGGCTTGATGCATTCAACCATTGCACTTATGCCTAATTTTACCTTAATTATTGAATAATTGCTTATTTTGCAACCCTGCTATTATCTGTATGCCTAATTGTACCTGAATTTTTGAATTGTTGCTCATATTGTAACCCTGCTATCATCTGTATTCTCTCCATAATCTGCTGTACCTGACTATCTGATACTGTACTGTATCCTGGGTCGCCCCTGAAAAAGAGACCTTTGGGGATCAGTGGGCCTACCCGGTCATCAAAATTCAATAAATCAATAAATAAATAAAATAAATAAAGTTAACCTCCCAGTCACTTTTAGATTCATTTACAAAGGATCTAAGTTGGTAGAAAAATACATGACTAAACAGGTCATAAACGGGTACATACAGTGGAAACACAGATTAACATCAAGATTACAAGTGCAGTTACATCACTTAAAGAAATACAAGGACAGCAAGTAATAGTACATGTCTACATTTGCGGAATTATCATCAAAAGCAACACTACAAGAGTGTGGTCAAAAACTTAGTAGATATTAAAGAGCATCCAGAGAAAAGAGAGGCCCAAGCTGCTAGGGGGAGAGAGGCATTAGGTGTAGCCAGGCATGGCTTTGTCCATTGAGAGGTGGAGGGGGAGTAGGGGTGAGGGTAGGGGTGAGAGGGGACGGGAGCAGGATAGAGAGGTCTAAGTGCAGGGTGACAGGAGTAGGGTAGGGGAGAGAGAGATGGGGGAGGTATGGGGAAGAGGGGTAGGGTGGAGCCAATGGGTGTGCAGCCCATACTGCCTAAGGCAGTCCAGATATGTGAATGAATGAATTCATTCACATATCTGAACTATCTGCTACTGTCTACTGCACTCAATCAATTCTTGCTCTGCACCAATAGGCGTGCAGCCCCACTGGGCAGTCAGTTGGCGGGCGGCGGGCGGCAGGCGGGTGGGATGCCACCGCCGCCGGGGAGCGGGTGATGGGGCTTCGGGTGGGTGGGGTGGGGGACACAAGATCACCAGGGATATGGTCTTGTGGGGTGTTGCCACACAATGCAGCACGCGATCGGGCTTAGCGGTCCACTGGACCACCAGGGCTATGTTCGAGGGGGTGTTTAAACAGTTTCAGCCCGCGATCAGGCTTAGCGGTCCACTGGACCACCAGGATACATTCTGGGGTTTAAACATTATCAGCCTGCAATCGGGCTTAGCGGTACACTGGATCACCAGGGATATGTTCGGGGTGTTTAAACAGTTTCAACCCGCAATCAGGCTTAGCGGTCCACTGGACCACCAGGGATATGTTGGGGACACTTTGCTGCCCGCGATCGGACTGGTGGGGGGTTATTTCAGCTTTTGCCCATGATCAGGCCAGTTGGGGGGAGGGGGGATTTTTTACTCTTTTGCCCACGATCGGGCTGCAGGGGGCGTCGGTCCCCGATGGCTGCTGCCTGGCAGTTCACCAGGCGCAAGTCCTCGGGAATTGGTGCACCTGCATGCTAATGGCATGCAAATAGGGCCATAAATAACTGCAAATGGCCCCCCCTGCGCCTTGCATGAATTATGGCCCCATTTGCATGTCACCTTTTGAATATTTGCGCATGGCGCAATGGTACTTGTGCCACCGCAACTTGAATGCTCCACTCTGACCACTTGCGGTGGCACAAGTTCCACTGCACCATGCACAGTGGCTGTGGCCGGGGGGTGATATTCAAAGGAGTTGCTCAATAGCGCAGCTTCTTTGAATATTGCCCTGGCCACACCCCTGCGCAACTATTTTGTGCAGCGCAAGGGCTTGCGCCACAAAATAGATCGGTTTGAATATCCAACCCTTGGAATTTTAAAAACTGCTCAATAGTCTGGATGGGTCTGTTTAATTGAATAACGATGCTCTAGACAAACTTATTGAAACACAGTACATCCATGTGCATAGGTCTGTCAGATATCTCAACTTAATTAAGCCATTAAGTAACCATTCATATAATTAACTGAGGTGCCTAAGTGGTATTTGGCTATGGAAGGCATGCCCAGCTTAGGGTTGCTTCTTAACGTTTGGGGAAGACTGGGTAGGGTATTTCTGCATAACACTTTGTGCTCCATTCATATACACTAAAATGGAGAGTATGGGATAATTAACTGGGGTGCCTAAGTGGTATTTGGCTATGGAAAGCATGCCCAGCTTAGGGTTGCGTCTTAACGTTTGGGGAAGACTGGGTAGGGTATTTCTGCATAACACTTTGTGCTCCATTCATATACACTAAAATGGAGAGTGTTGGATAAAGAAATGCCCAGTGGCTAAATTTGTGTACAAGGGGACAGTACCATTTTTAGTTTTCTGCATTTTTGTCAGTACTGAGTGTTCTTGGGTTCTTATTCCTGAAAACTGGTAGATATGAATCTAAAATAGATAAAAAGGTATGCAGTTGCAGAGTGAACTTACAGTATAGAGTAATAAATCAATGGCATATAGTAGGATCTAAGACCTGGTGGAGTCCCTGGAAATGCAAAGGCCTATTTGGTAGAATATCTTATTACAAAAATCTGAGTAGTTGTATGTGTATGGTAACATGAAATGGGTTTGGAGGAAAGGCCTCGACCTGGATTTTTGGGGATGTTTTTTGAGATTGCCCTACTGCTGGTCAGACTGACTTGGCTTTGCAGTACAGCAGGATAGCAATGGTTAGAAAAGGGCCTTGAAAGTTACAGTATACAGATTATGGTTACTTTAAAAAGTGTAACTCAGAATAATTAAAAATCTATTAAATAAAATGTTTAAAGCAGAATTCATCCCGTCTATGACGGAATCAGTTTGACACCAATTTATCTGACATGAAATTATAAACAGGAGATGTGTAGCAATCAGTTATGTTCTGAATTCTATTGTTGCATAGGTTGTTATGTTTTACATGCTTGGCCATAGTTGTTTTATTCATAATTTTAATTATGTGTTTTGCAGTATGTAGCTCAAATCAGAATTTAAATTGTGCTGATTTTTATCTTATAGTATTATTGATATGTAGTCATTAATATTCATAAGGTCCTTCATATTAATTATGTATTGCATATATAATTAAGCTTATTAGAATATAAACTGTGTTGATTTTTATTCTCTAGCATTTTTGATATTTGCTTTTTAACATCTATAAGGTTTTTCATATTATGTACTGCCTATGTATTCAAGCTTATTTTATTGATCATTGTACTATGAAATTTGTAATGGTTTGAACAACTGAACAAATAAACTAACCTGAACTGAACCACATGCACCCTTGAGCCCTCATTACCCTGGCTACCCTCACCCCGTTCTATGTGCCATCACAATGCCCAGTCCTATGGTGCAGGAAAGCCTTAAGATCTCCTGTGCACAAACATAGTGGCACATTATCAGTTTGGGAGGCCTACTACACATAAATTTAGATTAGAAAGTAAATTAAATACTTTGTCATTATTCCAGATGTAGATGTACCAAATTCAGTAGCAAATCTTTCCATTGGAGCAGTCCTGGTGAGGACTGACAGCAGTAAATGTGAGTTTCCAAAAATGTATTCTTTAGATTCAAAAGGAGATAATAAATAAATAAATAAATAAATAAACAGATAAATAAACAAATAAATAATTTGAACAAAGCAAAAGGATTGGGTAAAGTCAAAAAATCAGAAATAATTTTTTAATTGATAATTGATTCAGTTGATATTATTAAACTGATTTTTACTAAACTGCTCAATTGTAGGCTTCAAGAAAGTAGTTGTCCTTCCTTCTGGAAGCAGGTGACAGCTGTCCAGATGTTTAAGAGAGGGGATCTACCTAGCCCCTCAAACTATCATCAGATTGCACAGCTGCCTTCCTCCCCATGCTGCTCAGAAAGATGGTGCATAATCAACTCTACGTGCTGTGCCTTGAGAGACACTCCTCACTTACTTGTTAGCAACTGAGTTTTAGGAAGGAATTTTACAGAAACACTGCACTCAGTTTTTGTTTTTTTATCTTGTTGCTTCTCCAACAGATAGCAGTGAGTCAGTGGGCCCAGTGTTCTTGGACCTTATTAAGGCCTTCACGTTTAGTCAATAATTCAGTACCCCTAGATCAGTTGCTTAAGATATGTGTGTCCATCAAAGTTTATTATTGGTTTAGATCATACATAAATGGCTACACCCCGAGAGTGGACACGCAGGGTCACTTGTCTTAGATGTCTTCACAAACTAATGAAGTTCCACAGGGTTTAATCCTGGTTCTGTTATTTTTCTTGGTTTATAAGTTACAAAACTCCATAATATATTAAAAAGTTTATCTATACACTGATTATATACAGTAGCTGTCTCAGCATTGGGTAGGACCTTCTCAGAAGTAGAACAGAAGCATTATAGCTGTTTTTATTTTTTTTTTCAGATAATTTTTATTTCTGATTTTATATACAGACTTCAAACTACATGAGATATATGTGATATTCAGGTTGGAGATTTGGTTAGTTGACATTAATGAGTACATTATTCATGTATTGAGTGGTCCAGTTTCGTTTTGTCATTACAGAGTACTTATATCAGAAACTAAAGAGTAAGGAACAGGAGCAGAAGTGATACTATCTACAGTCAGCCATTGGTAACAATTACGGTACACCAGAGGAAAGCCCATTTGGATCAACTTGGCATAGTGTGGAGGAGAAATACGAGGCCAAAACATTAAGATATTGTGGCCTTGTACCTTTGGCAATGTGTGACATTCGAGAAAATGTGGCCACATGTTGAACCATCTGTAGCCATTCTTGTAGGCTTTGGATTTTTTGGGAGCAGCAATTTCAAAGTAGGAGACATTTAGCTTCCATTCCTGCTTGTATACACCATCGGGTTCAGGGGTCTGAGTGGTGGAGTGATGGTTGAGGTATGCCAAACAGTAGGAGCTGTGAGGATAATGAAAAAGAGGGCCCCAGCACCTCCTTACAGGTGGCAAGGATTTCCTTACAGTAAGTTTTTATTGCTGTGCAGCTCCACAGGATATGATAAATATCTCCTCCATCGGAGTCACATCTATGTGTGGGGAAGTATACCCATTGCGTATAGCTTAGCTGGTGTTCTGTAAGCTTGGTGTAATATATTATTCTGAATAGGGAGGCTTCTATTATCTTGGTAGGCAGAATGTGCTACTCTCCATGATCCTTCCTAGATTTGCAGAGTGATAGCCTCCTCTAAGGCTGACTCCCAAAATATTCTGACCTGTTGAGTCTGATCTGGGATAGCCTTCCTAATTTGCACGTAAATTTGACTTGCCCTCCCTGTCCTTTTGGATATCCACAGTTGAATATCCAGAGCCAGCTCTTGTTTGAATAGCTTAGGAGAGTCCCTTAGTATAGAAGATAGTCTACTTTGGATCTGGAGGTATCTTCAGAAGACTGCTTTACCAAAGGAGTAAGTGGTCATTTGGTTGTCAAATGATTCTAGGCTCCATTCTCCTGGGATCTAGAGATCCTTTAGATAGGCAATGCCTTTTTGTTCTCATACCTGCCAGTGTATTGTCTGGCTGCCTATTCGTATCAATGGGTTGTTCCAGATTGGAAGCCATGTAACTGGGGCTATGAAGTGTCTGATATTTTTGGCAAACCATTGCCAGGTTTGGACTGAGGTGTGCATGGTAGCCCACTGTCTCAGGTGCTGTGGTAGTGGGTGGTAAAGATACACTGATGGGGATGTTAGGGAGCAGATGAGGGACTCAATGGTGAGTCAAAGGGGGGTCCAATGAGGTAGCTATCCACTGGGAGGTTTGAGTGCTGATAAAGGAGTTATGATATTCCTGGAACCAGGAGAGGTTCCATCCACCTGAGGACCAATGTGAGCATAGTTTCAGCCTACTAAGGAATGGAGCTGTGCCCTCTCACAGGAAGGAGCCTATTCATTTATCTAGCTTTGCAAACCATGTCTGAGGGAGTTTAAGAGGTAAGTGTGAGAGGCAGTAGAAGATTTTGGTGGCAGCTAGCATCTTAATTGCTGCTATTTTCCCCGCTAGGGATTGGTTTAACTTTTTCCAGCGTTCAAAATCCATTTTGAGATTTTGCAGCAACAGAGTGATGCTAAGGGTGGGGATTTGTGTGATATCCCTCGCTAGGTTGATACCAAAGTATTTTATGATACCTGATGACCATTTTAAGCTCACTCTTATGAATGGGTCAAGGGTGCATAAATTGTTAAGGAGAAGGACCTCCACCTTCCCTTGGTTTATCATGAGGCCTAAAATTAAGGCAAACATCTGAAAGAGGGACATGAGATGAGGAAGACCTGTGGAAGTTTCTGATATGAAGACTAGTAAGTCATCAACATAAAGGCTTATTTGGTCCTCCATGCCTTTGACTGGAATCCCAGATAGGTCAGGGTGGGTTCGGATTGCTATCGCTAGTAGTTCGATAGCCAAAACAAAGAGCATGGGGGATAGTGGGCATCCCTGATAGGTGCCTCTGTGAAGGTCAAATGGAGGGGATAGGGTGGTATTTATCAATTCTCGCGCTTGGGGGTATTATATATTGTTTTTACCCAAGAGGAAAAGTATGGCCCAAATCCCATGTAATATAATACTTTGGATAAATTGCTCCATTCTACCAAGTGAAAGGCTTTTTGGAAGTCAATTGCGACTGCGGCAGCTGGGCCAGGTATTTTATTTACTGTAGCTATAATGGATATCAGAGATCGCAGGTGGTCAAGGGCTAGCTTACCCTTTGTAAAACCTGCTTGGGCTGGGTGTATAAGCTGGGGGGGAAGATTTTTTCCAGACGGAGAGCCAGGGCCTTTGCCAATATCTTCGTGTCTGCATTTATCAGAGAGATGGGTCAGTAGCTGGCTGGGAGGTGTGGATCTTTCCCTTCTTTCAGGAGTACAGTGATTATTGCTTCTTGGAGAGTTGGGGGGCAGTACAGTCATGTGTGAATCTGAGAACATTTTATGGAGATAGGGACCTACTCCTGGAGCCAAGTCAGCATACAGGTCTACTAGGATACCATCTCCCTCTGGGGACTTGTTCTTATTTAGGGAGAGGATGGTTGCCTGAACTTCTGTTATGGAAATAGGGGCTTCTAAAGCTGGCCTGGTGGTTTTGAGGGCTGAGGCGCTGGATGTCTTACCTCAAGCCATGCCGGCGACCCATGTTTGGGAACGAGCACAGATTGTAGGGGGTTGGCGGGGAGGATAAGGATCTAGCATCTGCTGGACTGCTCTCCTTCTCTGGGGTGGGGGGACATTAGCTGTCGGTGTTCCACTGGCCCCTAGCAGCTGCTGGGAGGCCATGCACTGATGCTACAGCTGAAGGAGAGGAGACGGGGCAGACGCTTGGTGAGAGTATGAGTGAAGCGTGCGCTATCTCACCACAGGTGTCATTGCATGCCCCGCCTCCACATGAGGGGAGAAACGCAGAAAAATCAGCTCCAGCAGAATGAAGTGGTCCCCACAGCACCTCCTCCGAAAAGGCACCTCCCTGGCATGGATCCCTTTGGGGTGGGTTGAGTCGCTCCCCACCACCCTGCCACAAAGGGTAAGTCATGGGGTGCACAAGGGAGGGGGTCTAACCTTCGGGGCTGTGCAGGGGGACAACTGAAGGCAGGCTTGCAAGCTGGGAGCTCTGGAAGAAATAATACATAAAAAAAAATTAGGGGCTTCTAAGGCTTCCCTATATTGTGAGTGGAGCTTGGGAAGTTGTAGCTTGGCTAAGAAGGTGTCAATTTGGGGACCGTCTTTTCCAGCTGAGAAGTTGTACAAATCCACATAAAATTGTGTAATGAGCTTATTTACGTCTTGTGGATTATATTGTAGGGTGCCTATAGGGTCTTTTAGAATCAAGATATGGCATTCTGCCTGCTGTTTCTTCAGCTGGTATGAACATAATCTGCCTGCCTTTTCACCCACATCCCAGTATTTGTGCCTAGTCCTGATGAGGGCCTGTTCTTCTTTCCTGGCCAGCAAGGAATTTATTTGAAGGTGTATCCAAGCAAATTCAGCCATCAGAGATTTAGCTTGCATGGGATTCCTAGCTACTTTCACTGCATGGGCCTTTTGATTCAGAAAGGCTTCCAGTACTCTCAGCTCCACTTCTCTCTTCTGTCTGCACTTAACTGCAAACTTCATGATCGCTCCCTAAATTGTTGTTCCATAGAGTGGCCGCTGTTATCTCTCCTGTGTCATTTTCATTAAAGTATCTGATGACTTCTGCTGAAATCCATTTATGGAAGGGCTCATCGCTCATCAGTAGGGAGTCCAACCTCCACTGAGAGGAATGGGGGGTTTCAGGCCCCCATGTCAGTGAGGAAGACACTGAGGCATGGTTTGATATAACCAGCAGTTTGATGCTATAGGAGATGATATTTTGTGTAATATGTGGGGACCCGAGTTGGAGATCCAATCTACTGGCTGATCCCTGGCTAGGAATATATATATATATATATATATATATATATATATATATATTTATACATATACAGTATATATGAAGACTTTGACAGCTGGGTTGAATGATCTCCAGATGTCTGTGAGAGAATTCTCTGCCAGCAGTCTTGATAGAGCTTTAGTGACTCCCTGGTGGGGCTTCTTTGATTAAAGTGATCTATCCAAGGAAGGGGCCTGTGTAGTATTGAAGTCAACCAGATGGGGTACTCTAAGGTGGCTAGAATCCAGTATCTTCTGACTACAGGCATGGAAAAAAGCAGGGGAGTCAGAATTGTATCCTTAAATAGAGCCCAAACTAAAGGGTCCATGAAGGGTCAAAACCTGTACAAATATCCACCTTCCCTTGTCATCTTTCTCCTGCTTCTCTGTCTTCCAGGGTAGGGATTTATGGATCAAGATGGAGGGTAATACCTATAAGGACAGGCTGACTAAACTGAATATGTACACTCTGGAGGAGAGGAGGGATCAGGGGGATATGATTGAGACCTTCAAATATTTGAAGGGGATTAGCAAAATGGGCACAGAAGGGATATTTAAGCTGAGGAGAGGAAGGGACACCAGAGGGCATGGTCTCAGGTTGGAGGGTGGAAGATATCGAGAGAGATGTGGAGGCATTTTTTCACAGAAAGGGTGGTGGAGAAATGGAACACTCTATCAGAGGAGGTGGTATCCTGTAGTACAGTGGGCTGTTTTAAAAGGGCATGAGACAGGGTGTGAGGGGGTGGTAAAGATGAGAGGGGATGAGGAGAGTGGGACAGCTGCAATATAAGAGTGCTAGCTGCATATTCAAGCAAACTAACTTGATAAACCGTAAGCCCTGTTTCTGCTGGTGGATTTGTATGTTCGTATGTTCGTAAGATGGAGACCCCACATTTAAATTTCGGTGCACAGCTATGTGCCTCCAACCCCACCCATTCCTTGCAAAGCTTAATGGCTTCCGGGGAGACCAACTTGGTCTCTTGAAGAAGAGCTATGTTAGCTCAGAATTTTTTCAGGTGAGCAAGGATCTGTTTTCCTTTTATGGGTGAGTTCAGCCCCTGCACATTCCACGTGACACATTTAATATCTGCCATTGGTAGTGTCGTATAATAATAATAGTGATATGGGTATCGTTGAGAAAGTCCTAAGATCTGTTCTCAGATTGATAGAAGCCCCAGGAGAAGGACATATAGGGTCAAGGGGAAAACTAACAAGGCGCCATGAAAATGAACTGGCAGGGGGCCCTGAGGGTATAATCTTTTCCATACCTTGTCTAAACCTCCCAGTCAACTTCCTTAGGTTAGAGATGCTGAACATTCTGTTGTATCTACATTTATACCATCTTATGTTTTTTAGATTAGTCTATGATCAGTAAGCAATACAATAGCTACAGTAGCAACAGTAAATTTGAATAGAGAGCAGAAAAGGATCACTTGTTGGATCCAATGTAAACTTAGAGTTTTGTACTCCTCGTGGCCGGTAACCAACTTGTCACCAGTAGGCCAGAGTAGCAAACCCAGGGCAGGGGTAACAGGCATACTCAATGAGTATAAGCATATGTCTTTGAGCTTGATTTTGCTGCCTACCAACTTTACTTCAGAAACGAGAGAAAAACAGAAATAAATACTAATGGTGCACACTTCATAGGTATATAGTGTGTCTCCCTTCCCCGGACCCTAAAGTAGTAATCTGGGGGGGGGGAGGCGCTGCAGGGGGCAAGGCGCTCCCTCCCATAGGATTAATCCATATGACTTCAGGTTATATGTTAATGAGCACCATTGCCCCTTATGTTTTGGCCCAGTGGGGAAGGGGCATATATTTTCCAGGGTGTTTACAATCCTGTTCCTCTTCTCCTAGGTAGAGGCCCTGAGGGTCAGCTGCCTGGTGTGGTATTCTGGCTGATGAGTTCAGGACCCCCTTTGTGGTGAAACGGGGATGAGACTCCAGTCTTTTCCCTACTTTAAGAGACCCTGCCCCCTGATATTGTACTAGGAGATCTCCTTCCCCCAGTGAGCTGTTTACCACCCTACCTTGCCTGTTTAAAACTCAGGGTAGTTTGGGGGGTCAAGAGAAGCAAGCATATATTTAGACCAGGTTCTGTATTGGAATGCCTGGTGAAAGGTTTAGCTGACATCCAGTATTCTGATGCATGCCTGCACAGTGGTAAGGATTCCCCCTACCAGCTTAGCTATAGCCTTGGAGGCTTCAAGGTTATACTGTGTGACCTTAAAAACATCAGGAAGCACATAACATCTGAAACTTACTAAACTGTATGTCAATTACTAGCTATTTTGACATTTAAACCATTAAACTAGAACTGTGCCCCTTTGCAACATAGAGACCTATTCATGAATTACCAATATACAATGATGTTCTGCCTTTGAGCTTTGTCCTGCACATTTCCAGCAGCTCGATGCAGGCAAATGTCTGTGATTTGATCCAGGTTGGTTTTCTCGGCCCTGTGCCGGGGAGATGCCTGATTAAACTTGGGAATGCCTGATTGGGCTCAAATGGCCCTGTCCCTGTCTGTATGTGGCTGTCCCGAACCTCAAGGTGCTTGGGTACCCGGGTCAGAAATTCAGGTTACCTTTGTGTGCTTTTTGTTTTTCAAGGGCAACATACCTTTTTTGTAAGGTTAATTGGATAGGGGTTGCAATCCAATCCATGAAGTGGATCCTCAAGAGGGCTTTCCAAAATATCATTTCAGGAGGTTAAAGTTTAGGTGGTGTCATGGGCCACAAAATCCCCAGGACTCTGGTACAGCAAACCATACCCCAAAAAGAAATTTACATCCTACACTGTTCAATCGTCTCATCAGTGGGGCATTTTCTTCTTCGGAGTGACTGGCTCATCAGTGCCCAAAAGATGTAGGAGTGGGAGTGGTGTCTGGGATGCCCTGTCAGCCCAGGATTTAATACTGGCAGGTGGGATGGTCCTCTGGTCATTCTTTGTGTCTTCCCCAGGTGGTTGAAGTGAGGACGGGTCCATCTTCAGCACCTTGTAGTGGTTGCCTGCCGAGAGTTGCTTCAGATCATGTGAGGGGTCATTGGAGCATGAGCTCTGGCTATGGCTCCTGAAGCACTTGATTTCTGTTGCTGTTTCATTCTTTGTTGTCCCTCTGTGTCTTTGTCTCCCTCACCAGCTACCATGAACAGTCTGGAACAGGGAGTTGATGCAGCGAGGGCTCTGATTGCTCTCTTCTTGGCTTCTGCATGGTAGTGACTGGTGTAGGGAGGGTGTCCATCGGATTTTCTGCCAGGGCTGCTGGATGCTGCTGTATGAAGCCATCTACCTCTTCAGGCATTGCGAAGGAGTACTGAATATCATTGACTGTGACTGTCAGAGTGGCTGGGTATGTTATTGAGTATTGTAGGCCCATTTGAGCTAGTCATTTCCTGGCTGCTGTAAAGGCTCAGTGCTGGTTTGACAGTTTGACAGAGAAATCCTGGAATGGGTGTATTGTGTGAAGCTGCCAGATTAATGGTCCATGTTCCTGAGCTAGTCACAGGTTATTGTCCTGAACAGGAAACCTGAGGAGCTTAATGATGGTGGGCCATGGGGGTTGGCTGGGCCAGGGCCTCAGTGCCAGGCTGCATTGCACCTGCTCTATTTCAATCAGCAGGCAGTCTGAGCATTTAAAATAACCAGCAGGGTCGCTTGGAGGAATCAGGTCAGGTCCAGGATTTCAACCCCCTCCGGGAAGCCTACAATTCTCATGTTGTCTCTCCTGGACCTGTTCTCAAGGTCATCCACTTTCTCCAAAAGGTAAATTGCAGAGGCATGTAAGTCTCGGATGTGGACCTGCTGAGTGTTGATGGAGTCTTTCCAGGTGTGTGATATTCTTTTTCGTTGCGGCAGTTCTGTGCCCATGTTGAGCAATGTCTATTTTTGTTTCAGTGGCTGTATTTTTAAGTTCTGCTGTATCTTTTAGTAAATAAGCAAGCATTTTCATTATTTGCTGCATATTTGGGGTCTTCTGGTGCCGTGGCATTCATGTTGGTATATTTCATCTGCCTGGCTGACACAATGCTCTGTTACCAAATACCAGGCCCCCCAACGTGTTGTAATTTTCAGCTATCCTGCTAGTTACAGCCACAATTTTTGTGTCCAAATTATACAAAGATGCTGCACACTTCAATACTGCAGGAGAGTTAATGAAGTTTTTGTCCCAAAGTTAGGATTCTTAAAGATTTAATTTGTAAAGCTGGCAGAAAGTAGAATCAAGCATTCATTCTTTTTGTTAGTTGCCCACACCCCCAGCTGTTTTTATTTATAATGTAAATCAGTTTGATAATTCAAATTTAGTGATGAACTGCAAGGCAATTCAGTCAATGGCCTTACACCCCTTTCCAAAACAAAAAAGAAAATGGGTCTAAATTAGATATGAAGACAAAATGTGTATGTTTAAAGGGGAACAGTAAGAACTAAGAGCCCAACACCCAAGTGTAGTAGTCCCAAGTATAGTATTGGTACCAATTTGCAATTTGTGTGCAAAGACATGTTTTTGTCCTTATTGTTTACTGTTGATTGTAACAGGCTGATTCTGCTGCCTCCCAAGCAGATATCTGCTATAACCAAAAATTCCAGAATCTTGTGCAGCTTATGTCAGAGCAGGGCTGCAGCAGTGGGAGATTAAGTAGCCTGCAGTGCATTCATCTTAGAGCTTTTAAAAGCTTATAAGCTCTGGGACCTGATATTCAAATGTCTGTGCAGGTGCAAACAGGTGTTTGCTCATGCAAACCGGGTTTTGCTCCTGGTGTGTAAGTGGGGAATTTTTTTAGACACCCTCATAGCACTGGCGAACCCTATTAGTGCCAGAGTGATCAGATAGCACTGCAACTATACAATGAAAGGGTACTCCCAGCATACAGCAAAGCAGTATATTCAGAGGGTTGCACCAGCAATAATTCCATCCAGAATGGGTGCAAATTACTGCTATTAGAAAACCTCCTTTAATCGTGTGCAAGGCTTGGTGGTGTCCAAAGCTACTGCGGCCACTTGGCCCAGCCTGGCCATACAATGACTTCCCTGGTACCCAGTGGTCCCCCCACCCTCCAATCACCATTCCAGTAAGGGAGGAGATGTCCCTGGCATCCAGTGGGCCCTCCCAGTCAGAGCCCCTGACACAGAACATATAACAAGCTCCCTGATGTCCAGTGGAATCCCCACGGTCTCCATCCCTGGAATGGAACTTAGATGCCTTGGTGGGTAGTGGTCCCACTTTTCCCTCTTCCCATAGCAAATACAATAGTTTGTCTTGTGCAGAAAATCTGTGGTAAATGAATTCAACTTGCATTGTAAAACATCACTCCACCCTATTCCCTGCTGTCCAGTGGCATGCCCCACCCCCAAATGACCTTTCACCTGCACATCTATAACCCCTGATCTTGTGGCCTCCCTGTGGCACTGTCCACCTACCTTGCCCCCCCTTACCTGCATCATCAGTGCCATGAGACCTCATATGGAGACCAGCACAGCTGTCCTCTCATCACCTCAGCACGCCACTGTATGCACTTCCAGAGAGCATACATACTGTGTAATGTACAGGGTGTGCATCTTCTGTACTGTACAGAAGATACAAACTTTGCATATTATATGAGACAACGCTCTCTCTGGATGTGCATATAGCAGCCAGCCAAGGAGGTGTGAGGAGGGCTGTGCCAGTCATCATATGGGGTCCTTGTGGGCCCTGCATGAAGAAAGCTACAATAAACTGTATTGGCAACATGTGGTGAGACACTCTTCTCTACCGTTTAAGACTGTATCACTGTGAGACACTGGTTTGGAGCTGTACATTGTGCTTCAGACAGGGTTCTATGGGCTGTGGGTGAGAGGTGGGCATTAGGGTCGACAACCCCAAGGAAGACTCCTCTACTGGTTCAGCAAGAGTGTGGAGACCCAATATCCTACTGTTTGTTCCTTTTTCAGCTTGGGGGTAGGGGTAGGGAGTTTCAGTAGGGCTGGCAACCCTAGTGCCACATTTCTATCCTATTGTGGTGTTAAGTTACCCTAACTAGTACATTAACACATTTTTTTTGTAAAGAATTTCTTTTATTTTTGAGATAATGGAATCATATTCTCATTCATGCAGGTTCATTCAGGACCTGTATGAACAGATGTACATTCCCTGTGCTATGGGAAGACTCCTCACTTCTATGCAGTGATCAATATAAAGAATTCATGGGGCTGTCTGGTGGGCTGCAGAAGTACAGGGCCCAGTGTTCAATATGCTTCCATGTGGCCACAGATACTGATGCATAGAGCAAAGATTGTATCTGTCAGAGAATGCACAGGGCACTCTGCTACCTACCCATAAAGCCAAAGGGACAGTTGTCTTCAATATATGGTATCTGGGCCCATGCAGACAAACCTGGCACATTGGCGAGTGCACAACTCTGCACCCATGCGGGTTCCATGTGTGGGCCATATTCACCAAAGATGGTCTCTGTGTGTCCCCTTTATGCGTCTGAGACCCCCCAGGCATGCAGGATTCCTGGGGGCAGTCAGGTACAGAGTGGAGGACCTGGCCATGCTGCCAATCCACTGGCTACTCGGGTCACCACAGTGGATCACTTGCACCCACGGGGCACCATGTTTGTAGCCGGTGCGCAGTGAGCCGACTGCACTGGAAGGAGTCTGTGCCCCATTCACCACTCCTCCACCTACAGAGGTGTGTTCCGATGTCAAAGGCATCCATACCAGGGGGTCTTCAGATCCCTGCCATCACCACTGCATATGGCAGATGTGACTTGGGGGTGTCTACTAGTGCTACATCTGCCCAGAGTTTGAGTAGCTGCCACCCCCCAGGCACAGCACTCCACACTTTTGTACATCATGCAGAGTGCTGGTACACTCCCCACACCGTCCTGGCCCACCCACATGCGGAGTTCCATAATCCACCAGGGGATCGGGTGTGTTGGGGGTGTGTAAGTGTTGTGAGACTGCCATGTAGGGGGTGCAGTGAGTGTAGCAGGTGCAGAGTGGGCTATGCGCTGGAGTTATGCAGTGCATACCCATTTTGCACATTTGTGAATCTGACCTACTGAGAAGAAAGACTGAGGAAAACAAACCAGAATGGTGTTCATAGGGCTGCCTTGTTTGCTGGTAGAGATGTGCAAAATCTGCAAATTTTGTTATGCAAAAGATTTCATGAAATTCATACGTTTTATGAAATATTTCATGGATATGAAATAAAAAATTCCACCCTCGAAATCACAAATTCCACCCATGAAATGTGGAATTTTGTCCAAGAACAATGGAATTTTGCCACTCTCAGGTGAAATTCTGCCACTCGAGGGCAAAATCCTGCATTTCGATGTTGATTTTCACAACTTTGCTGGTGAAATTTCATATATTGCACCTGCAAAATATTTCACAAAACATTTGAATTTCACGAAATGTTTCATGTGGTGAAATTTTCAATTTTGCCAGAATTTCACAACCAAAATTTAATTTCGCTGCATCTCTGTTTGCTAGCAAAAAAACATCCTTTCCCCCAACACAGTCCTGTTTCACTAGACAAAACACAGTCATTATTTTGAACTAAATAAATCTGCAAACCTACAAACAACCAACAGTAATCTAGCTGGGCAAGGCATTCTAGATATTTTTTGAGAACAGCTTGGTTCAAAATACTCCACTTTCAGAGTAGTTTTAAAGGGTTTTTTTGCTCAGGCAAGCAGGGTTAGACTTCTCTCCATCTCTGTCTTTTAAGACTGCACTGAATGCATCACATACAACTCATTTCAGTACCATGTGCCCTCCAATCCCATGGTACATTGCAAACTTTGCCTAACTTCACCTTCCTTTGCCCAGCTTTGATGTAGAGGTGGACAAGCCAGGACTTTTTCACCTAGAGTCAAGCCAGAGCCAAACCAGAGCCAAGCCAGGGGCCTGGCTTGACTATATTAGCCAAAACACAAGCCAAGCCCTGGCTACTGCAGGTTGTTCTCCACATAAGAATTGATCATTTCAGATACTACACTAATAGCTTAGGCTGACAAAAATGCTTATGTTGAACTTAACTGGCTCGGCTTGACTTTGGCTCTTAATTGCAAATAGAAATTGAGCCGAGCCAGGCACTAAGCTTGAGCCAGGCCCAAGCCTGCTTTGGCTTGCCCACCCCTACTTTGCTCATGAAGTTATCAAATTTGCCATTCATTAAGTTAGCACTATACTGCGATTTAGCCCTATACTGTACATTGGAAATTCGCAGGGTGGATTAACTTTGTGAATTTTTCCACAAAATAAAGTTAGTCAACTTCATACACTTCTAAGAGAACATTATAAATGTTAAGGTCATGTTAGATAGAGAACTAGTCAACACAGGACATGTTGGCAAGTAAGAAGGGAAGTGCAAGATTACAGAAGGAGTGGGAGAGAAGGGTTTTAGGAAGAACTTTGGTTCTATGGATTTTCCTCATGCAAAAAGTAAGGCATTTGTAACTAAATATATCTGATATGATACCTGCAGTGACTTTCCTATGGGGGCAGGTAGAAAAAGTTCTATAATTTAGAGAGTGACTTCAAGATCTAGAGTTTAGAGGGGTAGGCTGCAATGTATTTAGTGAGATGAAGGGTTTTGATATCCAGGATCAATTTTTCAGAGCAGGGGCACAATCTGGAAGTGTTAAGGTCAACTAAGAGACAGAGTTCAAGTGAGGTAGCCAGGAAGCAGAGGCAGGCATAACCTCTCAAGGGCATCAACAGAAGTAGTGGAGTGATAAAAAAAATACCACTAATTAAAATAAAGAGAGGTTAATGAAGAGTTAGCCAGATAATAATTCATGGGATTTTGGAGTAGCCAAGGATAGGACCACTTCAAAGTTAGGACTTTGGAGTACAAGGGGAGGATGCTGGGATAGGTAGAGGAGGAGTTTGTGCTTGCTGACAGAACCTCAAATGCTACACGCATGAAGGATCTCTCTCATCTCTGATATGAGACTCTGCATACTATGTTTCCTCTTCTCATTCAGGTTAGTAATGACAGTTCTGTAAAACTGTGAGTCAGTCTGCAGTGGCTTGAAATTACAGCCATGTGTCTCACACCAAACGCTCTCTCTGCAGCATTCTCACTATTTGTTGCTTCACAACATTCCACCTTGGCTGTAATCAAAGGGAATGTTTTTGATCCTGAATGCTATTTGCATCGACATTAGCAGCATTAGTGGCATTTATCAGGCTGGACTTTTGCTCTCTTGCATATCCTTGCAAGTTCTTCAACTGTTATTTGGCGTTGGCCTACCGCTGTAAACTGATGCTTCCACTCTACAGAAGAGAACCATCAGCTCACTTGTGGAACAAATTGTCATTTCTCCATTGGAATTTATTTGGATTTATGTGAGCACATCACCAGAAGACAACTTCCTCTAGCCTCAGCCACAGAACGGTGAGCTGTTTTTATACTGAAGAAAGTACTGTTTAAGATCTGTCACAGCTAAGACATTTGTCTTAAAATACTTTTTCAAGTGTAGCTGCCTGAGTCACAAGAATCACTGTGAGCTTTGATCCCAGTTAATAATACTAAAAAACTCACTCATTGCTTTAAAGTGGCAAGTTATATATCAAGCAGATTTTTTCTAGAAGTAAGGCTATTGAAGCAAATAAAAAAGTGGGCAAAAGTGTAGAGAAGTTGGAGCCTAAAGTTAAAAGCACTAAAAATAGTAAGAAAAACTTTAAAAAGACCTCTTCTGCTGATAGTGAATCCACCTCACAAATAACACCGCCAGCTGTGAGTAAGCAGAAGAACAATCAGACCCAGCCATGAATTAATCTGTTCTGGCTCCCCTAATCTTGCTACTCTTCATACTATGCCCAGATTAATTTCACTTATTTAATCTCCAGATCCTTCAATTTTGGACAAAATGACTCAGCAGAAAATGACTTCCAAGATAGATGCATTATCAGTTGCTGAGGAGGAAAGTAATGGCTCAGACCTTGAATGTTTTCATGAAACTGCTCCCACCTTAGAGGGGAATAATATAACTAACCAGGAGACAGCATCAGTCTCTCTAAATAGAAACATCAGTTCTCCAGTGACCATACCGAGCTGCAGACTCCACCCTTGTAACTCAATAACAAGCAAAGACTCTAGTAATTCTGCACAAGATTCTTCTTCAGACCCTCCCCGCCACCTGGGCCAAAACCATTCTTGCAGAAATACTACAAATTTAAAGCAATTAGACACTCTGATCACTGAGGTGGATAATATTAAGCTCATCTTGAAAAACATAGAAGCTGCCAATAAAATAAATCTAGAGCCAGTTCAATCAGTAGAAAAATGTGTAAGTGATGCTGAGGACGTTACGAAGGATTTGAAAAACCAGGTCACTCAATAAGAGTTGCAAATTAAACAGCTTCAAACTAAGGTCATAGAGGCAGAAACTAGATCAAGAAGAAAAAATATTAGAATTCTTGGTTTTCTAAAGTCCTGGAACCAATATGCTATATTAACAGTAACTTTGGACTTAATTTTCTCCTCTTTCCTCGACATCCCCAAAGAAGAATTTAAAATGGAATATGACTGTGTTCATCGTTCTTTATGATTAAGGCTTGAAGATGACTCCCCCCTTGAGCCATAATTGTTAAAATGATTAAATCTTGTGACAGAGAGAGATGATCATGGATGCTGTTTTTTTTTAAAAAAAACATTAACTTAAAGGGAGTCAACATTTACATCTTTCAGGATTTACCAAATGAAGTGATTACTGAACCCAAAAATATGCTCATTTGCGAATGCTGATTTGGAAATTTGGTGCCAAATCGATATTTATTCTCCTACATAAGCTAAAGGTGTTCATTAAAGGCAATCAGTTTATGTTTAATAATGCAAATGATGCTGAAAAAGACCAACAACTGAAATTTCCAGAGATGGTTTAATGTTCAGACAACACTAGGCTGGACTGTTGAGGGGATTAATAATGTCTTACTTCGTGTTTCTTCATGTTTCTTCCTAAAATGTAATATTGTTTGCAATTGAGGGTCCTTTCTGAACAACCATATTTCTCCTTGCTAGGTGATGAAATTCATCTAGTTGCTACCGAAGTCCTGCCAAAATTTTGTGAATGGAAAGAAAAGGAAAAAAAAAAAAAATATATATATATATATATATATAGCTATTTCTCTCTTCTCTCTCTCTCTCTCTCTAGATAGATAGATAGATAGATATACCGTATATATATATATATATACAGTATACATATAATGATATATATATATATATATATATACCCTTTCTATTTTTGTTTTGAGTATTAAGCTACCAAAGGTAATGCTACTTATTTCTTCTGGGGAAGAGTTAGATAGAATTTGAATTAGAATTCGATTAATCTTTACACTAATTATGGAAACCTATTGTTACCATTTCCTATTTTTTTGCAGCTGAAGAGCACAATTCCCCACAAATGACAAGTAAAGAAATAACCTCACCTGAGCTTATCTTTGCCACATTAAACACCAATGGCATAAATATTCATAAAAAGAGAAATATGATACTACATACGAACATATGAAATTTGCCAGCAGATAAAGGCGTAGAGGTCCATCAAGTCTGCTTGAATGTGCAGCTAGCACCCCTTATTCTGCAGCTGCCCCTCCCTTCCACCCTTCCCCTTCATTGACTCTCCCCCTTGTCCTGTCCCATCCACTTTTGAAGCAGTCCACTGTTTTACTGGATACCACTTCTGCAGGTAACACATTCCACCCAGCCACCACCCTCTCTGTAAAAAAGTGTCTCCTCAACTCCCTCCTGAACCTTCCTCCCTCCAGTCTCATATCATGGTCCCTAGCATCCCTCCCTTCCCTTACTTTGAACAGCCCCTCTGTACCTGTCTCGTTTATTCCATTCATGTACTTAAAGGTTTCAATCATGTCCCCCTGTCCCTCCTCTCCTCCAGTGAGTACATGTTCAACTCCCTCAGCCTCCTCTCGTATGATAAGTCCCCCAGCCCCTTGATCATCTTTGTTGCCCTGCACTGCACCCCCTTCAGTAACTTAATGCCTCTCTTCAGATATGGGCACCAGTACTGCACACAGTACTCCAGGTGCGGTCTAACTAATGACCTATACAGTGGCAGAACCAACTCCTCCCTCCTTGAGGATATACCCCTTGCAATACAACCCAGCATTTTGTTGGCCTTTGCAGCTGCCTTCCTACATTGTGCCGAGTTGTTCATTGACCCTGTAATGAGCACCCCCAGATCCTTCTCCTCCTCTGTCTGGGCTAGCTGCACTCTCCCCAACTGGTAACTGCTCCTTGGGTTCTTCATCCCAAAATGCAGCACTTTGCACTTTTTGGCATTAAACTCCAGTTGCCAGGTGTCTGACCAGGATTCAAACTTTTCCAGATCATCCTTCAACCCCTGCCATCCCCCTAGGCCATCCACCACTGCTCCTACCTTGGTATCATCAGCAAACAGACTGATCTTGCTCTTGATGTCCAATGATATGTCTGCAATGAATATCCCAAACAACACTGGTCCCAACACTGAGCCCTGTGGAACACCGCTCATCACTACCCTTGGGTGTGAGAGCTCCCCACCCACCACCACCCTCTGTTGACTTCCCTAAAGCCAGTTCCCTACCCATGTCACCAGTTTTGCACCTGCCCCTGTGCCTACTAACTTACTCCCCAGCCTTCCATGCAGCACCAAGTCGAATGTCTTACTGAAGTCCAGATACAGGACATTCATTGCATGGCCCCTGTCCAGTTGCCTAGTTACCCAGTCATAGAACTCCACCAGGTTGGTTTGGCAGGATCTGCCCCGTATGAAGCCATGCTGTCTGCTGTCCTGTAGTCCTTTAGCCTCTAGGAGGGCCACCAGCCTTCCCTTCAGGATAGTATCCATTAGCTTACCCATGATGGATGTGAGGCTCACTGGTCTGTAGTTTTCCGGTTCATCCTTGGGGCCATTCTTGCGGTGGGGCATCACATGAGCCATCCTCCAGTCCTGAGGTACACACCTCGAATGTTGTGAGGCATTAAATAGGTCTGCCAAAGGTCCTGTAAGTACCTCTGCCAGCTCCTTCAGTACCCTGGGATGGATGCCATCAGGGCCTGGCACCTTATCCACCCTCAGTGCCTTCAAACCCTCCTGAACTCTGACCTCCATGATTTCCCCATCTGTCACCCCTTCCCCCTGTTTCTGCCATTTCTCTGCCCTTTGGTGTCACCCCCTCTTCTCTTTAGTAAATGCTGAGCAGAAGTACTCATTTAGTGCTTCTGCCTTATTGCATCCTGCTTCCACCCAACCCCCTCCTTCCTAATCCTTACTATGTGGTCTATACAGCTCCTTTTCTCCCTGATGTACATAAAGAAGTCCTTCTCCCCCTTCTTAATGCCTTGTGCCAGCCTGACTTCCGTACATGCCTTGGCTCCCCTTACTGCCCTTATCTCCTTCTTCAGTTCCGTCAAGTACTCCTCCCTGTCCTCCCCCTCCCTGTTTTCTTGTACTTCCTAAAGGCAGCTCTTTTCCTCCTTACCTTTTCCATGACCTCCTTGCTCAACCAGCTCAGTTTCTTAGCCCTAGCCTTCTTGCTGTGGGCCTTGCAGTAGGTTTTGGTGGCCTCCACTCTCCTCAGCTTTATGAGCTCCCACCTCTGGTTAGTGTCCATACTAGATTGAATTCTGGCCAGGAACCCTTTTACCACTTCTCACATCCTCCAAAAGTCAGCCCTCCTGAAGTCCAGCACTCTTGTGACAGATTCCATTCCTTCCTTGCCCATATCCAATGTGAGCCACACTGAGTGGTGGTCACTCCTTGACAGTGGTTCTTCCACTGTAAGGTCTCTCATAAAGTCCCCATTTGCCAGCACAAGGTCAAAGGTATTCCCTAACCTGGTTGGTTCACTGACCATTTGCAGCAGGAAGCTGTCCTGGAAGGCATCCAGCAGCACCTGCTCCCTTCTGTTCCTGGTTGCTGGGGTACTCCAGTCCACTCCTGGCATGTTGAAGTCCCCCACAATCACCACACTACCCTTCTCGCAGGTCCTCCTGATCTGTCCCACTAGTTCCCTGTCTAACTCTTCTGTCTGAGATGGCAGCCTGTACACCACTCCCATTCTAAGAATCCTATTTTTGGAATTCTGGATTTGCATCCAAACTGACTCTGTACTACCCTCCTCCCCTTCCTCCCTTACACACTTCAGTCCTTCCTTCACATATAGTGCCAAATCCCTTCCTTTCCCAATCACCCTGTCCCTACGAAATAACCTGTACCCTGGTATAAATGGGTCCCAGTCATTGTATTGGGTGGCCCATGTTTCTGTGATGGCTACAATGTCCACCTCTCCATCTGCCATGAGCACCTGTAACTCTGCAGTTTTCCTCCCAAGGCTCCTAGCATTAAGAGTAACCACCTGCCACCCTCCCCCCATCCTGCCCTCCTTTACTAGCATCACCAATAGTACTTGCCATTTGTTCTTTGTCACTGTTATGGGGGGGTAAGCTCATATGGTTTCCCAACCCGTGGTCTCTGCATGTCTCTTGCCCAATTGCCACCCCCCACTCCTAGTTTAAATTCCCTACTTCCTCTATGTACCCCTCCATCCTCTGTTTCAACACTTTCTTTCCTTCCTCACTCACTTGTAGTCTGTCCTTGGCATAGAGACTACTGTCCTTCCAGGTCCCTCCCTACCCCCCAACAGCCCATAGCTTTTAGCACAACACCAGGTTCTTAGCCATCCGTTAAATTCCTCTATTCTCAGCTTTCCTGTTGTGCTTGCCTTGGGCGCTGGAAGTATCTCCAAAAAAAGTAACTGATCTTCCTGTCCCCTCACATAATTGTCTTAGTTCCTCAAACCTCCTCTGGACTATATCTACTGTCTTATCAGCCAGGTTGTTCATCCCAAGATGTATAATTAAATGACGCTTGTCCCTACCCCTTCTAGCATATTTCAGAACAGATTGTCCCACCCTTTCCACTGTCATTCCTAGCATGGCCTTCACACAAATGCAACTATGCCTCTCCCCTTGCTACTCCACCAGACTCCTCTTAGTATTGAGTCCCCCAGCACTTAGATTCCACTACTCTTACTCCCTGTTTGCTTCTATTCATCTCCCTCTCTCATTTCTGGCTCCTCTTCTTCCTCCTGCACATTCTGCACATTATTTCCCCCTTTTGCCCCTGTTGCAATTCTCCCAGTAGAACTTCCCCCTGCTCCAGTTTGGTCCAGGCATTTATCAATTACTCCTCTAATTTCATCATTTCTCTCCTCCACCTTCTTCCTCTCTAGCAGTGCAAAACAATTTTCTGAAGACCCATTCACAAGTGCCTGCTCCCTCTCTCTTCATAGTAACCTGTTCTCTCCTTTCCACTCCATGACTTTTGCCACTTCTTTGCCTCCCCTCACAAGTCCCTATCTCCTCCTTCCATTTGTTTTTTGTCTCCTGTCCTGGTTTCCCCGGCAATCATTCTTCCTGGCCTGGACCCTCTTGTCCCTGTTTTCCTTCTTCTGACCCTCTCCTCACCACTGTTGGCTTAAATCGCCCTCCCTCATCTCCCATTCTTCCTCCCTCCAGTATTGGGCTAAACCCATCCCCAGTCTGCCTTGCCTGTCTTAGTTCCTCCTGTGGACCCTCAGTCTCATTTCTGAGTTTCTTTATGTGGTTGCATACTAAACATCCTCCCACACTCCAGGCAATTTTTAGAAAGATTGGTACACCGCAGTTGTTGCAGCCTACCACCCTACCCATTGCTGCCGTTGTCCACCAGCGACCCCCCACCCTTCCAGATGCAGGATACCAAACACTCCTCCAAGTCTCCCTTCTCCCCCCTCTATCAGTGCAAAAAATTATTTTCTTAATTTCCCTTATCCCCTTTGTTGTACACATTTAGATAGATTGAGCAACTGCTTTTTATATTCCTAAGCTTCCTATCCAAACTCAAAAAGAGACTTTAAGTAGCTATTGCACAACCTTCTTCAAACTCCTACACCTCCTTTCCACAATGCAATAGCAATGCAAAGAAGTAACAATGAAAGCTCCTAGATTTGCAGTTACTTCCCTTCCACTGAGATAGCAGTCACCTCTTCACTCGCTGCTGTTCCTTTCCTGGATGTCTGCTTCTGCTATGACAGGTGCATATCCTTTGCCCATTTGAGGAAGTGATGTTAGAACCCCTGGTATAAAGGAAATCATGGACGAGGGGCGGTTGGGGTGAGGGGTTGGGAGAGGGACCAATCCAAGTCTTCCAGAAACAATCAGGTTGCTGAGGCCCCTGGTCAGACCATTAGTACCCTTCCTCTACTATGCACTAACCTTTGCAACTAGTGAAGCCAGCAAAAATGAATCACAATTCTACTCAAAGCCCAGAAAAAAATAGGTTTGCTACCAAAAGAAACAGGTCTCCAATTCCAACAGCTTCACCAACAACACATCAAAATAGGCTTGACATTAGAAGATATAGGTCTCTGATTCAAAAAAACAGTCCCAGCTAAATCACACCAAATAGGATTTAAATCAGAAGAAATAGGCCTCTACAAATGCAGCCTGCTACACAGTGAAATATCAAACAAATGAGCCCACTTATAGCCACCAAAACAGTTTTCAAAATTCCAACAGCCCCAAAACAATACCCTGCTAGCCCCTTAGAAGTAGTAATAAAGAAAAGAAATAACCTTCTACCAAGAAAAAGCCACAAGAAACAATGTAAAAACAACAAGAAGCTACTGTACTGTAGCAACTCTGATCCTTTCCCTTCTAGTTCCTTCTGAGAAGCCAAAGCAACTGACACCACACCTGATTCAGCTCCACCTCCCTAGCTGAGTGAGACCTGGACAGACCATTAGCACTCTTCCCCCACTATGCGCTAACCTTTGCAGCTAGTGAAGCCAGCAAAAATGAATCACAATTCTACTCAAAGCCCCCAAAATAGGTTTGCTACCAAAAGAAACAGGTCCCAAATTCAAACAACTTCACCAACAACACAGCAAAATAGGCTTGAAATTCGAAGATATAGGTCTCTGATTCAAAAAAACAGCCCCAGTTAAATCACACCAAATAGGTTTTAAATCAGAAGAAATAGGCCTCTACAAATGCAGCCTGCTACACAGTGAAACATCAAATGAATGAGCCCTCTTATAGCCACCAAAACAGTTTTCAAAATTCCAACAGCCCCAAAACAATACCTTGCTAGCCCCTTAGAAGTAATAAGAAAGAAAAGAAATAACCTTTTACCAAGTAAAATCCACAAGAAAATATGTAAAAACAACAAGAAGCTACTGTACTGTAACAAATCTGATCCTTTCCCTTCTTGGATAGTAGAATTAATATTTTGGCTCTACAAGAAACTGACCTGAATTCATTAAACCATAACATATTAAAAAAGTACTGGGTGGCTCAAGTTTTCTTTTCCGTGGGCACAACCAACAGTAAAGGGGTTGTCTTACTTATTGCTAAAAATATAGATTTTCATCCTATACAACGGCGGCAGGACCACAAGGGTAGAATTATATTGGTAAAAGATCTCTTGTATAGTGTTGAGATAACACTTGGATCTATTTATGCCCCTTTCATTGATTATGAGTCTTTTACTAAACAATTATCTCAAGCATTAATTAAATTACATACCTCTAAGATCCTCATTGGTAGAGATTTTAATGCACTGCTAAATCCTAACTTAGATAAATCTTTCAAGTCCATTAATTCTGATTTCAAGACTTCATCTATTCTTAGCACTTTCTTAAATGAAAATAGTCTCTGTGACATCTGAAGAAATAAATATCCCTCTAAAACACAGTATTCATTCAAAGCTAAGCATGTTAATGTTTTTTCTAGATTATATATATATATATATATATATATATATATATATATATAACTCATCAAAGAAATTACTGCCACAAAGATCCATTAAATCTCTATTTCAGACCATGCTATGGTATCAATACACTTTAGTTAGTTAGTTAGGGTTAGTGAGGCTTAATAAAGGGTAGGAGGGTGGGCAGAGGGTGACTGTGGAAAGGCAGAGATACTAAACAAATATTTTGTCAGTATTTACAAAGGAAGAGGGTACCTAAAACAAACAGCAGAAACACTCTGGATACAGAAGTTGATACCAGCCCATTTACAGAAGAAAGGTTCTGAAAGAACTCTTAAAACTGAAGGTGGACAAAGCAATGGGGACTGATGGGATTCATCCCAGAATTCTAAAAGAACTAAGGGTAGAACTAGTGACACCACTGACTACCCTCTTTAACAAAATCATGGGATGATGGGGTGGTATCCGAGGACTGGAGGAGGGCAGATGTGATTCCCCTTCACAAAAGTGGGAGCAAGGCAGAAGCAGGAAACTACAGACCTGTTAGTTTAACCTCGGTGGTAGGGAAAATGATGGAATCACTGCTGAAGGAAAGAATTGTTGAGTATCTAGAGGCCAGAGGGGCAGAGGACCCAAGGCAGCATGGATTCACAGCAGGAACGTCATGCCAGACAAATCTGATAGATTTCTTTGACTGGGTGACCAAAGTAGTAGATCAGGGAGGGGCTGTGGACATGGCCTACCTAGACTTTAGCAAGGCATTTGGCACAGTCCCACACAAAAGATTAATATACAAGTTAGCCAGCCTGGGAGTGGGTCCCAAGATGACAGCCTGGGTAAAGAATTGGCTGGAGAATAGGACACAGAAGTAATAGTAAAATGGAGTCCACTCAAAGAAAGGGGTTACTAGTGGGAATGCAGGGTTCAGTATGGACTGGTTCTCTTCAATGTCTTTTACAAGCTTTACATTGCAGAGGACTGAAGGAAAAGTATGTCTCTTTGCAGATGATACAAAGATCTGCAACAGAGCTGATGCACAAGGTGGGGTGGAAAGGATGAGAAGGGACTTGGCAAGGTTAGAGGAATGGTCAAATGTGTGGCAGCTTAGATTCAATGCTAAGAAGTGCAAGGTAATGCACCTGGGAAACAAAAACCCAGGGGAAGAGTACACAATGGGGGGTGAGATACTAACAACAACAAAAATGGAAAGGGACTTGGGGGTAGTCATATTAGATAACCTAAAGGTGGGCAAGCAATGTGAGAGGGCAGCAAGGAGGGCTGGGGGATACTGGGATGCACAGGGAGAGGCATCACCAGTAGAAAACAGGAAGTTATTATCCTCTCTACAGACAGTTGGTGAGACCCCATCTGGAGTACTGCATGGCAGTTCTGGAGATCCAATCTCGCAGAAAGACATAGACAGGATGGAAGCTGCCCAGAGGAGGGCACTAAATGGTGCAGGGCCTGCACCGGAAGACATATGAAGAGAGACTTAAGGAGCTAAATATGTATAGCCTCGAGGAAAGGAGGGAGAGGGGGGACATGATAGAAACTTTCAAGTACCTCAAGGGAATCAACAAAGTCCAAGAGGGTAGCATCTTTCAAAAAAAGAGGTGTGCAGGAACAAGGGGGCACAATTTGAAGATAGAAGGGGTGGCTCAGAGGTAACTTAAGGAAGTATTTTTTCACAGAGAGGGTTGTGGATGCATGGAACGGCCTTCCGGAGGAGGTTGTGGAGTCAAAAACAGTGGTGGAATTCAAGCATGCATGGGTCAGTCATAAGGCAATTCTAGGGGGTGGGGGTAGGAAGAAGTAGGCTGCTGGTTAACTAGGATCTGCAGCTTATCCATTAGGTAGGGAAATGGGCAGACTGGGTGGGCCAAGCAGTCCTTATCCGACATCAAAATCTATGTTTCTATGTTTCTATTCCTACCATGGACCAGAAACAAATCCCTTGATGGGGCTTTCAAAATGGACCAGAAACAAATCCCTTGATGGCGCTTTCAAAATGCTCTATTAACTGATCCAGAATTCATTATAAATACTAAAAAACACATAATGGAATACTGGGCCAATAACTTCAATGTTTAGCATACCTCTGATATATGGGACACTTTTAAAGCAAGCCTAAGAGGTCATATTGTATCGTATCAAATGAAAATAAATAAAAATACATTGGATAAAATCAATAAATTAGATGAAGAAATTTTGGATTTACAAGATAAAGTCAAAATAGACCCTTTGAGATACCAATGTACCTTAGAGCAAACAATAACTAATAAGGAAATTGCTTTAGCTGAAAAAAAAAAAACAGAAAATAACATTATGAGATTAAAAAATAAGCAATACTTCTTTGCTGACGTCAGGAAAATTACTTCCTCATGCTCTCAAGTCCCAAAAAGAATGAAATATTATCACAGCCATTAAAAATTCTGCACAGGAAATTGTTACCAGTGACGCTCAGATTGCTCAGGTATTCATGGCTTACTGTAGATCCATTTATAACTGGACTGTTTCAGACCACTTCTCTGTACCCAATAAAACTAAACAGGAAGCCTACCTTAAAGAGTTCCTTGTCTAAATTACAAATCAGTACAGATAATTTCTCTACTGAGGAAATCTTACAAACTATTAAAACAATGAAAAGTAATTCCACCCCAGCCCCGGATGGATTTACTATTGAATTTTTTCAAACATTTTCTCACGAGATTCTTCCCTGGTTAATCAAAATCACTGATCAGATGGCTAAGGGCCTTACCCTGCCTAAATGCTTTTATGAAGCAAACATTGTATTAACACTAAGAGAAAATGAAGATCCAACACTTCCAGACAGTTACAGACCCAGTGTATTGCTCAATACTGATAATAAAATTATGGCCAAATATATTGTTTCTCAAACACAACCACAGATCTCATTCATTATTAATTCAGCCATGGGTGCACCATGGCACAACCACAGGTGCGCCATGGGCACACACAGAAGCCCCAGGGAAACTGTGGGAGCAGAGTAACAGAACAACAGAGAGGGGCATGGCACAGTGAGGAGACCCAGGGACAGAGCCAGGGAAGCAGAGTGACAGGCCACAGGAGGCCACCACCAGCTGGGCACAGCAGGGTGCACACAGGCACCCAGACGCTCACCCCAGAACACAACAGTGGCACAGGCAATAGGCAACAGGGGGTGCCAATGGGGGATGGAAGGCCACCAAAGGAGCCCCCGAAGGCAGCAGACCATGCCCCCCTGCACATCCAGACCAGAGCAGGCCACACCCAGGACCATGCAGCCATGCAGACACACCCACCACACAAACCTGAAAGCTGCCACAAGAGCACCCCAAGGCATAGCCATCTATGGAGGGGGGAGGGACACCACCACCATGGGACACACTGCAGCACACAGCAGTGATCCACAGAAGCACAAAACATGCCCCAACACATGCACACCACATGGACAGGCACTGAGCCACTGCAGAATGACTCCTCACACCACCTGCAAAGCAGACACAGACACAGGTGGGAAAGTCAGAAAAATGTATTTTGTTACAAACTACTAACAATTACCAGGGGCTGGGAAAGGGTAGGTATAGCGAGAGAAGGGGACAGGGAACAGGGACTGTACAGTGGGATGAGGGACTGGAGGGGGAGGTATGGCTGGGGAAACAAGGGAACACAAGACCTGACTAGCGGCGGCCATGGCCTGCCACCCCTTGCTGATGTTGCCACCTCCTGTCCACCAGGAGCAGTCTGCAGACCGGGAACACTGCCTCCATCATAGTGGACATTATTAGAATCAGCTGCCTAAGGAGCCGACAGTAGAGGGGCCTCCTGCACTGTCAGCGGACACCTAGGACAAGGGACAGAACAGGTGATCAGTGCAATGTCCCAAGGAACCAGGCTCAACCACAGCATGTACTGGGCAGGGGAAACCCCCCCAGAGGGCCCATGCAGGCTACCCACAGGGGTGTGGGACAATGCCTGCTGGCAATGTGACACACCACATCAATGCACAGCGGTGGTCCCTGCCACACAGTGGCCATCTGAATGCACTATGGCACAGTGTTCTGGCAGCACCACAGCAACATCAGTGCCATCTGCATGCACACCCACCCCACCAGCAGCTGGCACACGTGTCCAATGGATGTGCCACAGTGGTGGGCACCATGCACAATGCAACACAGACAGCTGCCATGGCACATGGGACAGGCAGCCCTGCCCACACCCATGCTCTCACCACCCCCCAATGACAGTGTGCAGAATATTAGTGCCTACCTGCCCTCAGTGGCCCCACTGGTGCCAGAGCTGCTCCTCCACCCTGGGCTGCTGTGGCCTGGCATCCTGCCAGCACCACCTGTCTGTGGTCTTCAGGTTCTGGGAATGGAACAGAAACAGGTACACATCAGTAACCAAAAGTAGCAGCTGCCCACCACCCCCACCCCTGTGCACAGGGTGAGCCCCTGCCCGACACGTCCCACATAGTGGCAGCGCAATGCAAGTGGTGGAGGGTGATGCCACCCCGCAATGTGCTCAATAGTAGTACACCACTCTGCAGGACATACCAGACAGCCTAGCCAACACCACAGTACAGCACCAGGGCAAACATGCATGATGGGCCTACTCACCTGGCTGGGGCACAGCCTCACGCCTCACGCATGCCTCCAGCCTCCTGAGGTGCTCTAGGTCCCTCCGCACCAGGTCCCTGTATTGGTGGCAACACTGCTCACTGGCCCTGGCAACCCCTCTGTGCTGCCCCAGTGAGACAGCAATTGCCTGCCGCACAGCCACCTGGGGATGCTGCAGTGATGCCTGCCCAAACAGCTGCGTGTGGAGTGAACACAGGCCATGAGGTTGGCAAGCTCGACCTGCATCCAGTTTGCTGCCCATCTACGTTGCTGCTGCACCATGTCTCATGTGCGAGACATGGAGCAAAATTGCAGTGGTAGGTGCACATGGCCACTGCATGTGCCAGATGCATGGGCCAAGGGGACATGCACTGTGTCTGCCTATCGCTCACATACAAAGATGTGTGGCATGGGTGTGGCTAGGCGGGGTCACGGGTGCAGGGGTCAGCCAGGGACTGAGGTCATGGAAGGGGTCAGAGGTCAGCCACTGCACGGTGCACATATGCGCAATAGCAGGCATGGCACACTGTGCGCTATGGCCCCTATTGCGCAGTGTGCGCAGAGTGTGCAATAGGTGATAGTACATCATCCGGTGCATTCACACTGCGGTGCTGAGCACTGTGCATGTGTGCACATTGGGCTGGGACTTGCTCCAGAGCAATCCCATTGTGCACAGAGCAAATACATGATATTCAGCTGCCACATGCAAGTGAGCTCATCAGCCAATATGTGTCACGCAGTGGGAATTAGCATGTCATTACCTTTGCGCCAAAGCTCATTTGCAAGCGATGCGCTATAAAAGCACCATGGTTAGGCACAGTCCATAAACTAGTATTGCATCCTTTTCAGGTAAGTTGCTCATGCTGCTGGAGCACACTGAGCACAGCCAGCACAGCAGGGGGAGATGGAATAGGGTGCTGTTGTCATTGGCATGCCATGATCTCCACGTCCACAGGAAGTGGCATGTCGGAAAGGGAGAAGGGAGATGAGCATGGGCCTGCTTGCAAGTGCAGGCCAAACTTCACAAAGGTGGAATCAGAGGCCCTGTTTGAGGCCTAGCTTGACAGGGAGCTGCTGTTGAGTGGTGCCATGGGCACACCACAGGCCAGGGCTGGGGCCTGGGAGGAGGTGGCGGCATGTGTGAACCAGCAGGGCAACCACCAGCGGTTGGTGTAGGATTGCCGCAAGAAAGTGGGTATGGACAAGCAGTGCATTAAGGAGAAGAAGGTGGCCATCAATGTGGCCCGGAATGCCACCTGAGGGGGGGCCAGCAGATGCGCCACAGCTCAAGGTGCAGGAGGAACTGGTGGCAGCCAGCATGTGCTGTAGCACCGTGGAGGGTGTGCCTGGTGGAGGATTCCAGACAGGTGGAAGCCCATCACTGCATGGTATGTATGTTGGCCATGCACAGCATGCAGTGGCTGTGTTGGGGGGGGCACTTGTGGGCATTGCATAACTAACACACCTGTTTTCTCTTTCAGCACTGGCACACCTGCGTGCAGAGGGTGGGCACTTACAGAAGCCGTGGAGGCACTACCAGCCCCAGATGACCAGCCATCCACCTCCATGGGCATCCAGGGGCCAATCGGCTGCAGGATACCACCACTGTCCAGCCGGATGTCCTGGGCATGGGGCCGGACAAGGCCCTGGATGTGTTCCTCCAGGATGCCAGTCTCAGCACCTTGTGCATGGAGACACAGATTAGGGCAGGGTCCAATGCTGATGATGACCGCACCTTAATCCTGGACAGCATGGGTGGTGTAGTGGGGAGAGGCCCATATCTGACTCCAACACATGCGGTGCACCCAGTGACCTGACAGCAGAGGAACATCTGCCAGCTGCCACTGTGAGTGCAGCTGTGTGCACTGCCACAGCTGTGCCATGTGGTGGTGGTGTACCCACACAGATGCTGGGCAGTGGTCAGCAGCAGAATGGGCAATGGCAGCAGGCTGCAGGTGCCACAGGGCAGCCAGATACAGGGTCTGCCACGGGCACACCAGCTAGGAACATGCCCCATGAGGACCCCACTGTGCAGCATCCACCTGAGGGGGGGCAGTTCAGCATGGCCGGTCACCACAGGAGGGTCGACATCCTGCCCAGGAACCCCAGGATGCCAACCCGCTGGCAGAGCACACCCATTTGCTGTGGGCCTCTGTGGAGCAACAGGTGCTGCTTGCTGCTGGGGTACATGCACTGCACGCGGAGGTGCGCCAGGAGGCCAGGCAGCATGAGAAAGGCACTACGCAGCTCCTGTCAGCAATACAGTGCATGCAGGAGGCTACGACTGCATCCCAGGATCGCATTGCCAATGCGATCACAGATGGCCTTGCACTGCTGGCTGCCACAGGGTGTGGCTGGCCACCACAGACCCCACACAGTGCACTGTTAACCCCATGATCCTGGTGTCAAGTGACACTCTCACTGTTGATGCCAAGCTCTGCTTTTGGAATCCCAGACATGCCTGGGGTGGGCCTGTTTGAGCACCTACACACCCTTGTGTGGACCTGGTCAGGGTCCCGCAGTTTGACCCCTGGGGAGCTGTTGCTGACACCCCCATGGCTGATGAGCAGTGTGTGGCTGCTGATCAACCCCAGCATGGCCATCCCCATGGCTGCGGTGGCCATGGTTCCACACAGTGGCCCTGATGTGCATGCCGCCCTGACCACTGTCTGCAGCTGCTGCCCTGTGCATGCATGGTGGTGTGTGTGTGTGTGTGTGTGTATGCGCATACCACTGATGTGGCACCTGTGTGTCATGCCACATGCTGTCTGTGTGCATGCCTGTCCGGCTGCTGGCAATGTGGCATGGGTGTGATGAGGGCAGTTCAGCACTGGTTGCATCTGTGCACCAGTGCATTGCATCTGATCCCCACCACATGCTAGCACCTGGGGATGTTGGTGCAAGGGTGCATGTGTGTGTTGCTGTGTGCAGTTGTGTGGTTTTGTGCCACTGACTCCCCTACCCCTGCCCCACGCCACTGTGTGTGCATGCCCAGTGCCATGCATGCCCCTGCATGTGTGCTGTACCTGTGTGTGTGGCCTTTGCATGGATTCCACACCACCTACCTGCATGCACCATAGTGCTCCTGTGTGATGGTGTCATAATGCTGCCACACCATCCGTTGCAGCTGGGGATCCCTCCACCCAGGGGGGCTGTCCACCACCCTCTGGCCCATTGCCCCAATCATCCCCACTACTGTCACTTTCATCAGCCTTGACAGCTATCCCATGGTCAATGGCCATGTTGTGCAGTATGCAGCAGGCCAGGAATAGGTTAAAGGATTTCCAGGGGCTGTGCTGTTGGGCACTGACATACCCATCTAGGCAATGGAAACATCCCTTCAGCAAGCTGAATACATGCTCAATGATGTTACGCATGATGGCATGTGCCTTGTTGTAGCATTCCTCTGCTGGGGATGATGGGCACCGATAGGGGGTGAGCAGCCAGAGCCTCAGTGCTCAGTAAGGTGCTGTCTCCTGTGTGGATAATGACATGGTTAGCCCTCTGCTATCCTTTTCTGTGCCCCTTACCTGTCCCTGGCACCCTCGCCAGCATGCCTGCATTGCCCTCTCCCATCCCACGGGCTGCTCTGCCCATCACCCCTTGCTCATCCCATACTCACCCTCTAGGTGGCCCATGGGGATGTCCCCACATTCAAACCTGTGGCACAGTGCAGAGCTGTGGGGAGATGAACACATCATGTGCACTTTCAGGGTGTGTGTCACAGACATTGGTGATGCACCCCTTGGCATCGCACACCACCTGGCAGTTGATGCTCAGGTACCCCTTCCTATCGATATGGGCCACAACCTCAGGGTCAGGTGGTGTGTGGGTGCAGTCAATGGCCCACAGCACACATGGCATGCGTGCTACCCTGTGGAAGTCCTGCATGGTTGCTGTACATTCCGCCTGGGTGCTGGGGAAATGGATGCATTCTGAAGCACATGGCAGCAGAGTGTTGAGGAATTGTGTGAGGAGGCATGACGTGGCCGACTGGGTTATGCCTGTGGTGTCCCCTGTTGATCTCTGGATGGTGCCCATGGTAAAGCAGACACATGACAGCTGTCACCTGGGTCTCCACAGACATTGCATGGCTGCATCTTGTAGGTGCCTGCATCTCCTCACTGCACAGCTCACAGAGCTGCCTAGGAATGGCCCTGTTCATGCCATGCCATCCCACAATCTCCATGTCAGAGTAGTTCTCAAAGGTGATGCACAGTACCACCTGTTCTGGGCAGACAGCCGATGGACCCTTCTTCGGCCACATCACTGTTCCTCCTACCTCTTACACCTTTCATTATGGCCCCCATCAGGAAGGGTGCACTATCCATGGCACCTGATGTCCTGTCTCCCCCTGGGTGGTTGGCTGCTGTGGGCTGTGTGCTACCATGGTGCACTGTCTGGCACTATGCCTGCCTGTCCCCCTCATTCTTTCTGCCCCTGACTCTCTCTCCACTGCCACATCCATCCCTCTCCCTCTGTGGCTGCCTGTGTCAGTCTCTCTGTCTCTCACTCACTCTGCCTCTCTTCTGTCTTTCTATCCTTTCTTCTTGCTATGTTTTGCTACTATCTCTCTCTCTCTCTCTCTCTCTCTCTCTCTCACCTGGTACAAGTGCTGTCTGTGTGCTTGTGCGCTGTATTTATAGGCTCAAGTCTGCTCGGCGCATCCCTGTTTTGCTGTGCACTTGCGCCATGGTTCCATGGTTCAATATTGCACTGCGTCGGTTATTCATGGGCACACTCCCTGCTGTTACACCTGCATTCATTGTAGTTACCCATTGGTGCAATGGGATTAGTGCTGTGCAATGACTCCCACTGAATATCGCTCCTTGGCAAATGTCCATACTTGTGCCAGTGCAACTCAGTTGTGCCATGCACGACTGTTTTGAATATCCAGGCCTATATGTAAAAAATTACTAGCACTCTCTTGGTTTGGTAAGATAAAGCTCTCTCATTGTGGGATAGAATTAATGCGATTAAAATGATGATCATGCCGCATCTAACATATCTATTCCAGGGTTTACAAGGTGAAATTCAACTCTCTTGGTTGCAACAAATATAAAGAACTTCTGTTAAATTTTTATGGTGGGGTGGTTCCCTCGAGTTGCATGGGATAAATTGATTATTTTACACAAGGATGGGGGAATGAGTTACGTAGGCCCCATCAAATACTATTGGGCTTCCAAAATGTAACAAACATTTTCTTGGATCAAGACTTCTGTTCTAAAGGAGGATGCAGAGCCCTACTCATCCCTTAGTAAAAAAAATGTTGCTCGCTCCTAATACCACACTAGTATTTCAAAATATACTTGCCTACCCACATATATTCTTAAATATACAAAACCCAATTATATTAGCTCTTCAGAAAATATGAAATAAGATAATTAAACTGTTTCCCAGTAACAATTTTTAATTATTCTCTACTATTACTGGAGATCGAAGGATTTGGAATCCACACAATGCTACATTTTTCACAGATAGCAAGCTAAGAAAATTGTACTTTTATACCTCGGACGATTGCCTTATAGACAATACCTTTATAACCAAAACAGAGTTTTGTTTAGATGCTCACTACACCAAATTCAGTGCACATGGCTTAAATACAATATACTAAAGAAAAAATGTAGTAAGTTCATTCTTCCTGAATCAAAAATAGAATTGGACATTTTACCATTATATCAAAACATCAACCCTAAAAATAAAGTAAGCATTTCAGCCTTTTTTATAAACGTATTAAACATCTTAGAAAAATTGATACACAATATCATAAAACCAAGTCCAAAAGGGAAGTTGAAATAAAAGATGCATGGGATATTAAGATATAGAAACAGATTTGGATTAATGTAAACAAACTATATATCAATGCTTAAAATTAATTCAGTTCAAAATTATGGATAGAGCCTATATTATGCCTAGAGATGGGCAAAATGGCCCCAATTTGCTCTGCAAAGTAATTCATGGAGTGAAGGCGAATTACGCAGAGTCTTCGTAAGCGAAGCGGAGTACTTTGCATTATAATGGGTAACATGAAGTCCACTGAAAACAATGACCTTGTGTTACTCCACCTTCTCAAACCACTACTCCACCAATTCGTAAGGTGAAGATGTTAGAAACAATGTACTTCTTCTCACTTTGCCTTGTTTTTAAGCTCCAAAGGCAAATTTTGCAGTGATTCATGGGATTTTAGGTCATATGGGCTCTAGATTGTTCTGCACAGCGTCAGATTGGGGTAGTGTGTGTAGGAAACTGTAGGAGACAATCTGCTGTGATAGCTCTCTGTGATTCAAACCTTCTAAAAGCTATTAAAAAGCCTTTTTGAGTAATTTTTTTTTGCTGAAACTTTAGTTCATTGATTATTGGAAACCATCCTGTGCTCATATCGAGTGTTTATTGTTTGTGTGAGGATTTTAAATGTTATTGTGCAACATTCAGTTTGTGTACTGAGAGATAGTGGAAATGTACTTTGGAGGAGGGGTGTATCTGTGGTGTAGGTAGATTAACTTGGAGAAAAAGACAGTGCTTTCTGTTTGGGTGATATTTTTCTTGTATAACTCCGTTAATGTACACACAGTAATATTTTCAATAATTCTTGCTATTTTTTCGCTGATTGTTGTGGTGCAGCAGTGCATAATTTTAGTTTGTTTAAAATATGTGGTTATGTTACTGAAGTTTTCAATTTGCTACGCATTACTTTGTGTGTATGTGAGTATGTGTGTGACGCATGTCATCAAATCAGACACCTTTTATTGTGCCACATAATAATTTCAGCAATGTGAACCTCCTATCCACTGCAGCTGTGTGATTTTTCTACTTCTTTGTGGTATCTTTATTGGTACTAGTAGTAGTGACTGTTATTGCAGCAGTGCAGTACACTCCCCCCCCCCCGCAGCCCACCCCAACCAGCAAAGTTATTCTTTTCCAGATTTTAATTTCAGATAGTAAGCACTGGTTAGGTGTTGTGCCTTTGTGTCTGCATCTCTTCAGTGTGCACTGTAATCTTAATCTGTCTGCATTTGCATCTCTTTAGGGTCCAATCTCCATCTGTAACTTAAGTTACAGTTGTTTCTTTGGCTTTCCTTCAGAGTACTGGACAGGTGTGGTGCATAATTCTTCATGAACATTGTACTCATTAGTATGCATTTTTAAGTCAGGACCATCATTACGAGTCACTTGTGATACAAATCACGTTCTTCATCATCACAGTCAAAAATGCAGTCACAAATCATGATTCACGATCAATTAATAAATCACATCATTAATTTTTTTACTAGTTACTTGGATGTATTGTAAGCATGTTTTGTAGTATCTCTCCAGGCTTTGCCACTCCACCATTGTACTCATTAATAAGTGTTTTTAAGTCAGGGAGTTTTGTGCTACAGCTCATTGGGGAAATACAGTCATAGGCATTTGCGTTCCTTCCCATACAGCATGTGAGTTACAGTACTGTATGTAGTGGTGGGCAAAGTGGCCAGAATTTGCACCATGAAGTGATTCTCTGAGTAATGCGGAATCCGTGGAGAACTCCACAATGTGAAGTGGAGTACTCCACTTCATAATGAGGAATGCGAAGTCCATTGAAACCAATGACTTTGCATTATTCCACCTTCGCCAAACCACTTCTCCACCAATTTTAAGGTGAAGTACATTGAAATCAATGTAATTCACCTCACTTCACCCTGTAATTGAGCGCCAAATGAAATTCTGCAGTTATTCATGGGATTGCAGGTCACATGGGCTCTAGATTGTTCTGCACAGCCTCAATTCTGGCCTGGGTAATGTGTGTGTGCAGTGGTAGCTGGGGATAGTTTGTTCTCAGAGTTCTGCAATTCAAAACCTCTAAAAGCTGTTTAAAATGCCTTTTTGAATAATATTATTTGCTCAAAATTTAGTACATCAATTGTAGGAAAGGCTTCTGTGTTCATATCTTCGAGTGTTTATTGTTGTGTGTGGATTTTGAATGTTAATTGAATGTTAATTTAGAACAGTCTGTGTACTGTGAAGTGTGCTTTGGGGGTAAGGTGTATTTGTGGTGTAGGTAGATTAACTGGCAGAAAAAGGTAGTCTTTCTGTTTTGGTTATATTTTTCTTGTATAACTGTGTTAATGTACACACAGTAATATTTTCAGTAATTCTTGACTTTTTTTGCTGATTGTTGTGGTGCAGCAGTGTACAATTTGTCTGTTTCAAACATTTGGTTATATTACTAAAGGTTTTCAGTTTGCTACGCATTACTTGAGTGTGCATGTGAGTGTGTGAGTGATGCGTGCCTTTAAATCAGACACCTTTTATTGTGTTACAGAGTAATTGCAGCAGTGTGAACCTGCTATACACCTGCATGAATTTTTTATACTGCTTTGTGATATCTTTACTGGTAGTGGATTGTTACTGCCATGCACTAATCCCCCAATCGGTAAAGTGTATTCCTTTCCAGATTTGGATTTGTGACTTGTGAGCACTGGTTAGGTGTTGTTGTGTCTTTTTGTATGCATCCCTTGAGTGTGCAGCACAATCTTAATCTGTCTGTGCATTTGCATGGCACCATTAATTCTGGGAGACTGCATTTCTTGTTACGCTCTCATTTCACTTCATCTGCACTGGGGAATTTTCTGGACACAAGACAGTAGTATTTTGGGGATGCACATTAATTCTGGTGGCTCTGTGACCTGACCACTGCACACATGACTGAGTGCACCATTAATTCTAGGAGACTTTGCATTTCTTGTTACACACTCATTTCACTTTATCAGCACTGGGGAGTTTTCTGGAAAAGACAGTAGCACTTTGGGGATGCACATTCATTCTGGTGACTGTGTGGGTGGGATGCTGCCAATATTGTTGTCATTCCACCTTACTTCACGTTTAAGGTGGAATGACAATGCAAAGTAATAATAACAAGGTAAGGTGAGCCTTTCCTGTGGGGCACTCCGGAAGGCGAAGCGCCAACGCGAAGTGGCCACTTCATGTTCACTTCGCCAGCAGATTTTAAATTCGCTGCATCTCTAATTATGCCATATAAATGATCATATATAGACTCCACATACTCCAGTCTCTGTTGGCATAATTGTACAGAGAAGGAAAAAAAACAGACCACTTTCATTTGTTGTGGGAATGCGGGTATATAAAGGACTGGTGGGCACAAACTAGAAATGAACTCGAGAGAATGTTTCAAATTCATATTCTCTTAATCTCACAATATTTCTTTTTAATGATTTTCATGCATTAAATCTTGGGAAAGAGGAAATTAAGATTTTTGACTTAGCAACAATGACAACTAAGAGAACTATCCTCGAACACTGGAATTCCACCAAACTTCCTTCCTTTGATATCAACAAATGGAGTAACATTTTCAAAACTACATTGCTTTATGAAAAGTTGATTTATTATAATAATGAAGAAGACCATAACAAAAAAAAAAACTTCTTGGTATGATTTACTCAAGTTTCTACCTCCTCTATTACAATTGCAACTAAGAGTTTTATCATAGTTACTTGCTCCGATTTTGGGTTGGGGTGGTGGGGAAGATAGCACTCTAGTCCTTTTATTTGCATATATTTTCTGTACAACCAAATGTTATCAAAACAATATATACTGTCTTAAAATGAAACAAACAAGTTTGGTTGTTAACCACTATCTGCCTTAATAAAAATGATACTGAAAGGTTTCTAATGTTAGATTTAAGGGAAATGATGACTAGTGGAATGAAAGCTATAGATGAGAGATTGAGGGGTTTAAAAAATATGTGTATGATGAAATTTAAATGATCTATATAACCTAAACATTAGAGGCATGCCTACTAGACATATTTATGTATTGCTCTCTCTCATTATGTTTTGTACTTAGTATTGTTGAGTATATGGTGAAGATGCAGAGTGAGGATGGCAGATACATTATGTTTGGATTTTTTCTTTAAAAAAATAATAAAAAATTATTATTAAAAAAAGAACTTTGGAGTACATAGAATTAGTGTTATTAATTATGTCCACAAATTGTGTAAGAAGAAATGTGTGTGCCAGTTAGAGGTGTATGTAATGTGAAATTATACAATGGCAAGAACATTTTTTGGGCTCTGACTGGCTGGTACCCTCCTTCAACAGTGATGTTATCCCAGTACATCACTGTATGAAGGTTCAGCACACAAGTGACCGCATAACAGGCTGACAAAGTATGGCACAGTGCTTGAAGCACACCGAAGTCAAACATTACTGCACAATGAAGACATCAGGGATTAGTACCTCCCCCAAACACTAATTCCGTCTCTTGCTCTGACATTGAAAACAAATATCACAGTTCATCTTAAAAAAAAATGTAATTTTCATGACAGTTTTCTTTCCTCCCTGAACTGAATGGTTTGAGTACCCATCTTGCAGTTCACTGAAGCCACTAAATTTGGGGAGAAAATGCTACCAAGAAGATGAAGTCTCAACAACTAAGAAACACATTTCAAAAGAGCCTCTTCGAAAGAATGTTACTTTACTTGCTTCTTCTCCATGTTAGAGGTGTCTATATTGTGGAATTCTGCAGGTGGAATATATGCAGAATGGCAATTCCACTTCCAAAATGTTTTTGGAATGTCCTTTTGAATACCACAGAATTCCAAAAAGCATTTCTATGTTAACTGTGGTGTAACATTTGGTGGCTCATGAAAAATGCAGAATAATATTTTGCAGATGGCAGAAAAAGAATCAGTGTTTTTTGTAAATTGCAGATTACTAATCTATTAAAACCATCCCACTTTTGAAATTTTGAAAGTCCACTACCGATGTAATTCCACAGAATTAGCTGGCCTTTTCCTAATTTCCTTAGAAATCTGTTCTGTCTTAATCTGAAAATTTCGCATAACACTAGCGCCACTTCTTTCATGATCATAACATCCTCCATCTGCTGTTGCTGCTGAGACTCATATTAACTACTTATGTCACTTTCAAGTCATCGTATCTCTACACCACCATGCAAAGAGGTACAGTACTTGTAGGATACTTTTTCAGAAATCATGGAGCGCATGTGATTTTTGACAGCCACCCCACAAGTCTTATTCTAAGGCCCTGTCCACACTACACCAGAAAAATCCCTCTGTAACATTACAGAGGGTCCAAACTGTCACTGTAACAGTTTACGTTTACACTGGTATCGTCACAGAAAGCGTTTTCAAAATTGTTGTTGAAAACTGATATTTTGGGCCTGTCTACACTACATAAGTAAAATCCTGTAATGTTTTCATTGGTAGGGTGGATGCACTGTAACATTTTGGCCCTGTCTACACTGCACTGAAAATCTGTAATGGTTTGAAACCAGTACAGACTGGAAATGTTACAGTGCATCCACACTACCACTGAAAACATTTTGAAAACATTATAGGATTTTACTTGTGTAGTGTGGATAGGGTTAAACAGAGCTTTGAAACCATTACAGAGAGAGCATTGTTGAAACCACCTCACAACAGGTTTCTGTAATGGTTACGAAAACACTTTCTGTAACATTACCAGTGTAAACACAAACTGTTATGGCAACTGTTTGGACCCTCTGTAACGTTACAGAGGGGATTTCCAAGGTAGTATAGACAGAGTCTTTCAGTCTGTAATGGTTTCAAAATGTTACAGATTTTCAGTGCAGTGTCGACAGGGCCTAAGAGAAAGGACTAGTACTAGATAACTGATTTAAAGAGTTTAGTACTCATTGGATTGACTGAAGAAATAGATTTGGTTTCTTTTTTTTTTCTTAGAGGGACATTTTTGGGAATATTCCCCCTGCTAGGATCTATATTGATTCCCTAGTCATAGCCTTTGTTTCTCCCTTTTTCCTTTCATTCCTCTGTTCTCTGGTTATTTCTTCTTTTCTACTTTTTTACCCCTCCCCATTTTCTCCTTTGAGTGTCTCAAGTTCCTTGTTCTCTTACTCTTTCCTAAGCCCTATCTGGGTGCTTACCAGTTAAAATTTTGGTTGCTAGGGGGTACTTTGGCTAGGAAAAGTGAGAGAGAGCTATAGTGCCACTGAATAGGGGATGTAGTGCTGCCTGCTGACTGCAGATGGGGCCTTTCTGTAGAGGGTATAAATAGCAGGGGATTTTGGCACCAAGGGGATTCTGTGAGAGAGCAAGGGAGAGAAGAGTCAGGGGGCTTGGCTCACAAGTTTGGCTGGAGGGTTGTGGCAGGGCCAGGGTGGTCTACTTGCCACCATGGCCCTCCACTCTTGAAGACCCACAAAATGAAAGGTGACAGTTTGAAAGTAGTAAAGGGGAGCAATGGGGCAAATAAGAAGGGGCCTGTTTGATGCAATTGGAAGCTGGAGCCAGGAGAAGAAATGAAAATGGAGGCCTACCATGTAAACTTCAGCACTGTAGTGGGTAAGCACTGACAGGTCCTGAATGCCCAAAAGAAATATTGCCAATGGGTGAGTTCAGCTGTTGGGTCAGAATGGTTTATTGTGGGTGGGCCTGCTATGGCAAAAGAGCCTGGGGTGTGGCTTGGAAGTGGCAGCCTGAGCAGTTGCGGGTATAACGGTGGCAGTGTTATCCCTATTCCCCAGGCTGGATGCTACCACAAAGTTGGGACCCACAGTGTGAGCCACTTGTGGAGGTGGGAAAAGTCCATTTGGGGAGTAATGTTTGGGACCCTAGCAGAGTGGCGGTCCATTGGGTGATCTGTTGTGGCACTGGCAGAAGCCCCCCTGATGCGTCAGTTCAGAGGCTGGAATTACTGCATGAGTGGAGCATGCTGGTTAGAATTGGGATCAGGTCCTGGGAACCTACAACCCCAGAATAAGGCCCAGCCACCAGCCAAGGCATCAACAATTGGATGTCTGGAAGGGTTCTGGTGGTTCAGTTCTTGCTATAAGAACATCAATTGAAAAGTATGAAATTAAGATCTAGAAGGGAAAGAAAATTTCACTCCATTAAGAAATAGCCCTTGATGGAGAAGTTATATGATCAGGCTGTGGAAAGGAATTGAAAAGAATGGAAAGATTTGGGACAGCAGTAATGTCTCGTGCTGTCATAAGCCAGAGTGAAAGTATAGGAATGGATTAGTCTGAAGAGAGAGAGAGAGAGAGAGAGCAAAGGGAAAGGAATGTACTTGCTGCAGAGAGAGAGAGGGCGGCAGAGACAGAGAGAGAGAGAGAGAAAGAAGCTAAAGGGATGTAATTGCTGCAGGGAGAAAGAGAAAGTACTGAGACATGAGTTAGTGAATTGTTTCAGTGTTAAGCTACCTCACTTAGACGGCTTTTTGGCCTTGGAAAATACTGCCAGGAATTCTAGGGTTTTTGGCTGAAAAAAGATTTGCATGAAATAAATAGTCTGTTAGCACAAGAGACTGTTCCAGTAGATGTCCCAGCAGTGTCTGAGGAAAGAAATCCACCGTGTAATACCCCCTGCTCCATGGAGCAATTGTTACTGTTTTTCAGGTTGAATTAATTTTTTTTTTGCATGTTGAGTCTAGAGTGGACAATAAACTTCATCAGTGTGACTGTGCATGCTTGTCTTGCTAACCAACATCCCCCCTGTAGCCTCTGGACCACCCAGCAGCAGTTTGGTTGCAGCATTAACGTGCTCTCCAGTCACATCAGCTCATTGGACCCAGGTAACAAGTTGCTTCTATTCTAATTCTTAATCTAGTACAATAAGAATGAAGACTAACTGATATATTACACATATTTTAAATGAAACAGGTATTTGAGTAAACAGTATCCATTTAAATGTTAAAGAGCTGCTAATGCCTGAAAGAAAACATTGAAAAACATAATATTTAGGTACAACATAGCTTGCATTCCATATCTATTCAATAGATTTCTCCTCCCCATTACTCATTACTGAGAAACTTGCATGGAAACATGCTTTATATCTCTTAGAGTTCATCTGCCTCTTTAGCTTACTCCCTACTTCATGTCATAGCCTTCTGTTCTGACATTGCAATCTGTTGCAATGGGAGAAATTGTGATGTCACAAGTAGAGCATTATGACCTCTGGTTGGGAGAAAGCAACATGAATAGATACATTTTTCAGGAGCAAAGATCAAATTTTCATGCAAATGGCCTCAGTAATAAATAATGGAGAGGAGACACAAAGAACTAATGTGAAATACAAGCTGATCTATGTCTAAATGTTATGTTTTGTTAAATTTGTCCTAATGGTGTCATCTACTCTTTAACAGACTAAAGTAATTCATTCTTTGCTTAAATGAAAATCAATCTAAAATATTTATAGAGTAGAATGATGACTGGAATGAGAAGCAGAACTAGCAAATCTGCAAACTGAATGATACGTTTTCACATTATGCAAATTAGTAATAATAGCAGAGGAATAATCTGAAAGACCATAATCAGTAATCAATAACAATTTGGATTGAGCCACACCATTTTAGCAGGCCAAAGAGGTCTTATCTCCCAGGAAAGAAAAAGGGAGTGGTGTTCTCTTGAGCTTCTGTATCACTGCAACTGTGTTGTTTTTGCGAAACAGTTAATCACAAGACCATGTCCTTCTAAGGTCACGCAGAATAAGAAGTTAGAATAACATGGTCTATTCATAAGACTTGGAACACAAGACAAAATGAAAGGCTTATACAAAATGAAGTTCTGCAGCAGCTATGTTGATTTGTCACTTACAATGAAATACTCTTATTAAAGAGGTTGATTACAATTCTAACAGCATAATAATATCCTATGTAGACACCATGTTAATTCTGCAACAGCTCCCCACTTACTGCCTAAAGAATTCATAGGTCATCATATGATAGAAAGAGACATGGTGGGTTTATTTGTAATAGTCTTTAACAAAACATGGTAGAACATTAGTTGAATAGCAATATATGACTACTGCATAATAAATCAATAAAATCAACCAATAATCAATAGTCAACCAATAAATGAACACTAATCAATATTCAATTAATCAATAATTATCAGTTCGCAATCAATAACATTAATAACCATAACAATCATTAATTGACTAATGCATCATGATCATTAATTAAATCATTAATCCTAAAACAATAAATCAAAGCCCTGGAACATGTCCATACAATCATCAAAGCAGCTATAGATATTGGTGAGCAGATAATGTTTTTAATTGAGAACAGTGTTGCTTAAGCAGAGAATGAAGGCAGTATAACATACAGAAAACAATAAGAACTAAAACAATTTGAAGAACAATCAAGATCTTGAAAGATATTTCTGTCCAGGTATTAGAGAAAAGCAGTTCAAAATCATCACCATGTAAAAGCTCATCTAAAACATCTTCTGCTTTGTACATATTACTGCGAATCTGAATAAGATGCGTATCATTATGCTCTAACAGGGACTGCAAATTTAAAGTCAAAGGATCAACATGCACATTAAACATTGGTGTGTACCATTCAATTTCATCCTGATGGTCAGGTTCACTCTGGATAACAAATTCATCAGGGGACGGAACAGGTGTAAATACAGTCTTGCCAATGATAGTGTACTCATGGGGTGTAAAAGAGAAATCTGGAGTGGAAACATGACATGAAAGGTTATCATACAGATAATCTTTATAGTTAGTGGTGACACAATACTGCCTGTCCATATTGAAGCATACTTACATAGCCGGAAGGTGCCATTTGGTGAGATGAACAGAGCAAGAGACAGCAGCATTTAACTGTTTTGGGCTGGAAACTGTATCATTGTGCTGTATTTAGCTGTCATTGCCACAAACAGAGGTTGCAACACCAAATATGTCAGCCCTGCAGACATACCAATACCCTTGCACAGAGCTACAAGCAGTATAAGGTGCTCTCCACATCTGTACAGCAAGATGAAACACCAACAGCTTGGGCAAATCTGTCCATTCCTTGTAGGTATCTCCATCCAGATACCCTACTGAATTGGCTGTAGGCAACTTATCAAAAACTGAAGTCTCAAGATCAATTAATGGTAAGAACACAGCTAAAGAAATTTACATTGTGTCCCCTACTGAGCAAGACCTCTAACATATACCTCTATTAGTGTATGGTGTTACTGATCCCAAACTTCGGACTGTACTCAACAAAAATTGTTTACATCATTTAACACACTCCCAGTTTAATGTATGAGCCTTAGAGACACAGTGAGGACAGTACCAATGAGCCAGCTGTTAGTCTGAAATAAGATCTGGAATGCATCCTGCTTCCACATCCCGTAACAAATTTGTTACTATAGTTAACACATAACTACCATATGTGGTACAAATAATTTCTTTATCTACACAGTGGTCTCTTGCTTCCCTGTTGTTTATAGCCACCAATTCATTTATTTTTGCCCGAGTCTCATTTAACAGTTTAGAAATGTTGTGCATATTATAGACAGTGTATTTTTCTTCAGTGGCAAAACCATCAATACCTTAAATCACTGGCTTGTATACAGTGTCAGCTTCTTGATGCTTAAAATAACTGACATGCTGGTTAAATTGACATACCCCATCCAAATAGACCTGATATGGAGCAAACAATCCCATCCAAACCTGGCAAGCATCCGGAATGGAATAACCAGTCTGTGGAATAGTCGCTTGCTCAGCTACAGGGTCTTAGGCTTGCTCTTGATGGCCTGCTATAACATCTATTACTAAAGAAGCATAAAACAGTGTGATACATTTATTGTAACACAGTGTAAAAAAGCTGCCATTTTGCAATAAGAAATATTACAAATAAAAACAGGTACATGTATAAACTTTACATTATTAATCAAATTTCCCACAATATAAGTGGTAATCAAACCACAAGGCAGGCCTGGTCCCATTTCAAGGCACAGTTCAGTCTCTAAGAAAGTCTCTTATGCAGATGAGTGCATAATGTTAGGAACCAGTAGTGGCAGTCTAAGGCCCCTCAATATGATGTGTGTCACCACTTCATATCCTGGATTTTTGGTGGTTCCTTGCTCTATAACAGTCACTTATATAAATGTCTGCATTGGAGTGGTGCACTGGATTGGTCAACAAAGATCTGTTGTTTTCATACAGATGTATGTGCTCTTGGTAATGTTGTCCAACAGAGTTAACGTCTCCTGAGTATAAGCCAGCAAGGCACTCATAAAAAGTTCATAATTGTCTGACATCTGCTGCCACCTTATCAAGTGTGCCATGGTGGCTTGAATGTAGGTGACTGGTAGCAGAACAGAAACTCCTTGTGCACTGACCCCACTTACTAGTGCACTGTCACCTGTAGTCCTGTGGCTGCCAACCACATATCCCTTAATTTCTGAAAGACAAAACAAACAAAGAGGATGGCTTCAGGCCCTTCCTTCATTGGTAGGTTAGTTCTGATCTTTAAACAATTTCAACTGATTTACATGAAACTTGTCAGTGGCTACTCTGAATATACTGTATACAGTGTACTGTATAAAAGAATGAATTCAAGACCCTTAAATTTTACAGTTGTGTCTGCTCCAATATTTTCATGACAGTTTGATTTAGCTGAAAGTGCAAGAGCAAGCTAACTTGTCAGTTACTGTGTTTATTTTCACTGGCATATAATTTCCACTGGATTTTCAAAATAGTGAATATTGCAAACATTTTATTCCAGCAAAAATATTGTCTTATATAGTAATTCTTACAGTATCTGTCTCTCCCACTTGCTCTTTTTTTTTTACATAAATATATCTGGCCACCACCCAACTGTCTGTATTTTCAAAATGGTTTTGTCTGCCCCCTGAAAGCCTCTCATAGGCACATCAGGTATTGATGAAATCCATTCCTGTCTCTGGAGGACAACTGCAATTTCTTTTATGCTTTTTTTTCACACATTGAGTCTACAGGAATCAGCTACTGCCATAAAGCAGTTAGTTGCTCGTCTTGCTTCTTTAAGTTGCTCAGGTAAATGGGCTCAGTTTGTTTTTCTGTGATGCTTGCCACAGTTTGTGGGGTATACAGAAAGTCCATGCCTTCTCCATCAAGTGCTTTTTATTGAAAGGAGATCAGCCAGGGAATTGTCTCTGCTAAAGGGAGTGGTTTTTGGAGTTGGCTTTAACAATGTAATCCCATTTACACAAAATCAACTAACCACAGAAATGGCCAGGAATACAGTGTACAGTACTGTAATATAACAGCATAGATGAGGGACATGTCATCTGACGCAGTCAAATTGTTATACTGCTAAACATGTAAAGGAACTCTGGTATGGATGAGCTAATGAAAGATTTGGGGTTGGTCGGGCCACCCCTCCTCAGACACAGAGCCATTTCCACATGATGGACCATGTATGAACAATAATATAGTGGAATCACATTCTTAATAAAATGTTAAAACCTTAAAATGCTGAAATTGAAAGGTTAGTTTCAGAATATAAACTCCATTCCATTTAATTAGCACATAATAAAATAAATATCCTTGTTGTCTGTGAACAGGACTGCAACCAGCTGCTTCCCTTCTCAAGCTGTAGCTGAAAACTCAAGGTTGTCAGATAAATCCATAATAAGTCAGTTTAGTTTAATCGTGCCTATTTTGGAAATGCACCCCCTCCCCACCTTGGAGAATGAGAGTAAAAAAATGAAAAATAAATTCTAAACCTCTTATGCTTAACAAGCAGTATGGCACAGGACAAAAAAAACTGTTGATTACACAAAAGGGGCATGCAATAAGTTGGTATTCCCATGCAATTGAGATGGCACAAATGTGCCAATACAATGGAAAAGCTACAATTTACTTCAAATGAGAAAACACTAACAACCAAAGGAAGTTTGTGCCCCCATCACTAGGTTTAAACCAGTGAAAGTGGTGGCAGCTGCCTGGACTCTGTGCCACTAAAGAAATGATTTCAGCAGTTTCATAAGGTAGTGGTTTAATCATATTAGCTCATACCACATTGCACTTTGAATTAAAACACCTCTTTGTACTTTCATAAACCACATACATACAAGCAAGCCTTCATAAACAGATTCCTGCATGTCAGCCTGCATTCTCATGAAACAATTCCAAGGTCTCCACCATTGAATATAGTCTCTGTATTCTGTCTTCTTAAACTCCAAGTAATATTCACTCACTGTCCTTCATGTACACAAACCCTTTATCACACACAAACACAATTTTGCCATTAGTTTTATCCAGTCTAATATAGTATCTTTGCTTGACCAATTGTCTGAACATACTTGTGTGTGGAGGTATGGGTGACAATGCATTCAATACCTAGAAACTACATTGTTTCCATTAAGTAGGTGATTGAAACATATCTATAAAAGAAACCCTTTTATTTTTTTTCTTTAATCTTTCACGCTACAAATGCTGAAGTATGGAAAGATTTAATGTTTTCCCGACCTGTTGCTTCTGAACTCTTGACATTAGTCTGCCAGTGAAAAGCAGACTTGTTTGTATGTGTGTGTGTGGGGGGGGCAGAGATTAGCCTGATTCAAGGGACTATATGGTCCCAGGTACAAAGCAGAATAAGTCAAAAATATTGAAACCAAAATATCACTTAGCACTATTATCAAAATCATCAATGTCATTACAAACTTATTGTTACTATAAAACACACATATAAAGAATAGCTATAAACATGTCTGTCTCTCTGTTCCCTATGCTGACTTGGCTGATTGTTTTTTCTCAGTAACTAAGAAAAAATATTTTAAAACATGTAGTACTTTAACCTACAACATTTATCAAGCATCACTGGTATGCAGAGAGAGAGAGAGATAAATTAACAGTCAGATTCACCCACATACTGTGGTATAACATCTGAACATTTGTAAAGCACAGAACAGCATAACATAAAATTTATGGCATTTAACCTCTATCACACAGCTCTAAAAATGAAAGCTTTTCCTAACATCTGCACAACAAACTATGTGATACAATACTGAAGTGTGTGTGCGAGCGTGCATGTGCACACGCATGCCTGTGTATGTGTGCGTGTGTGTGTGTGTGTGTGTGTGTGTGTGTGTGTGTGTGTGTGTGTAGAGAGAGAGAGAGAGAGAAAGTAAGAGCATTAAGATGTTTCCCACCTTTGGGTGATCAAATACAAATTTAGATGAGAAGGAAGATGAGATAGGAACTAAGATAAGGCAGAAATGATAGTATCAGAGAAATGTGGACTGCAACCCAAAATAGAGGAAGTTGAAGTGAAAGGTTAAGGTTATTTGGTATGCCAACATTTTCATTCACATCCATAACCTTCATCATTTTAAGCTTGTCCTTGCAATCTCCTATACTTGAGCTGACATTTTGAGAGATCAGCCTTGGTCCGCTTAGCTTATGCTTGGAACTGCACGTGTTGCACATGTTTGGGTCTTTTAAGATCAATGCACTGCTGCTTGAGATCATATTATCACAGTTTACACATTGCAGGTGCACTTCCAGTCTATCTCCTTTTGTTTCTCATTTTCCTTTCACCGTTTATAGTTAATATTTGTCCTTTTACCACATGTTTCCTAATACCTTTGACTTTGCCCTGGAAGTCAAAACAGTAACATCTAAATGAAACTGTTGCTTAATATGTTTCCAAGAGTTTTATTTATGTCTAGGTGCCTTGCAACAATTCTGAGCCCTATGTGTTGTGAGGTACTGTATTACAAATTTGTCTAACTCTGATTGTTTTGTTTGTTTGTTTTGTTGAATTTTGTTGACCTGGTAAGCCCACTGGGCCTAGAAGTCCCTTTTTCAGGGGCGACCGGGGGGAAGGGGGATACAGATGGTGAGCAACTGAATTTGAACCAGATTAAGCTGTTGGTGCTATTTTTAGTGAATGAGGAAATTTGGCCAGGACACCGGGAAATCCTACTCTTTCAATAAGTGCCATAGGATCTTTAACATCACCTGAACTACCACCAATCCAGGCAGATGGGACCTCAGTTTAACGTCTCATCCAAAAGACAGCACCTCAGAAGTGCAGCACCCCTCTCATGCTGCACTACAGTGTCAGTATTGGGATATTAACCCAAGTGCCAGATGTGGGAACTGAACCCACAGCCCTCTGATCTTCCGGCCTCAGAGGCGAGTGTGCTACCTACTGAGCCACTGACACTGCAGCTTGATTGCTTGACATCTTCCCTTTAGGCCCTGTCCACACTGCACTGAAAATCTGTAACATTTTGAAACCATTACAGACTGAAAGGCCCTGTCTATACTACCTTGGAAAACCCCTCTGTAACGTTACAGAGGGTCCAAACAGTTACCATAACAGTTTGCATTTACACTGGTAACATTACAGAAAGTGTTTTCGTAACTGTTACAGAAACCTGTTGTGAGGTGGTTTCAACAATGCTCTCTGTAATGGTTTCAAAGCTCTGTTTAACCCTGTCCACACTACACAAGTAAAATCCTGTAATGTTTTCAAAACATTTTCAGTGGTAGTGAGGATGCACTGTAACGTTTCCGGTCTGTACCGGTTTCAAACCGTTACAGATTTTCAGTGCAGTGTAGACAGGGCCAAAATGTTACAGTGCATCCACCCTACCACTGAAAACATTACAGGATTTTACTTATGTAGTGTAGACAGGCCCAAAATATCAGTTTTCTACAACAGTTTTGAAAAAGCTTTCTGTGACGATACCAACGTAAACTGTTACAGTGACGGTTTGCACCCTCTGTAATGTTACAGAGGGATTTTTCTGGTGTAGTGTGGACAGGGCCTTAGTCAGTATGGTATCTGACTTTGAATATCCTCCACTAGAGTGTTACCGGTATTCCTGAGGTTCTTCTAATACTCAGAGAAGTGTCCCTGGTGTCTGGTGTGTGTGCACTGGGTATGGTAGGTTACAATACCTATCCACATATCAAAAATTTCTGGTGAGGATAGATTTTTATTCCTTACTAGTTGACCCATTACATTTATTGAGCCAATACTGAACCTTTTGGTTCTGCCACCATGGTCATTAATTTGTTACCCCCAAAAGGTTATATTTTAGATTCAGTACCTGATAGAAATTGGCTCAGTCCAGTTAATCAGGGGAAGTCTGTTTATTAGTCCCAGCTGCACTGAAACAATGTGATATCTACACATACTAAACCAATAGCAGGCTAACTGCTGTAAAGCACAAAGAAAAATAGTATTATCAGAGAAAATAAGCATGCATGCAGAGATACCAGAGGTCAAGGAGAATGAAGACATCTGATTATCCTCTTGGGTCTTCTTGGTTCTGTTCTGTTGTGCTTCATCTTGTTCAGAAAAGACTACTAGTTTACCCTCTTATGTAGCCCACTTGTTCCTTATTTCAGTGAGAGAAAAGGAACCCCTCACACTGTAAATTCTTTTGTCAACCTGTAACAATTTTAACAGGCCCAAGAGGTCTTATCTTCCTGAGAAAGAAAAGAGAGCTGCGTTCTCCTGAGCTTCTCTATCACTGCAACTGTGTTGTATTTCTGAAGTAGTTGATCACTAGAACATGTCCTTCTAAGGTCATACAGAATAACAAGTTAGAATAAAATGGTCTATTTATAAGAATAAAGACACCAGACAAAATTCAAGGCCTATACAGAATTGAGTTCTGTAGCAGCCATATTTGATAACATGTTAAATCTGCACCAGTCACTTGCGGAGGAGTTAACAGGTAATTTTTCTCCCCCATTCTCACAGGTTAAAAAGGAAATGTCTCAGTACCAGTTCGCTTAGTAACAGAACTTGCCCTGATTGGGCACCTCCCCGCCAGGTGAGTGGTGCGGCTTGACACTTGCAGCCACCAACCACCACCTCCAAGCCAGCTTCCTGGACCAGAACTTGCCCTGATCGGGCACCTTCTGCCAGCTGAGTGGTGCCGCTTGGCACTTGCAGATGCCGACTGCCACCTCCAAGCCAGCTTTCCAGACCAGAACTTGCCCTGATCGGGCACCTCCAAGAAAGCCGAGTGGTGCAGCTTGGCACTTGCAGCTGCTGACCATCGCCTCCAAGCCAGCTTCCTGGATCAGAACTTGCACTGATTGGGCACCTCCTCACCAGCCGAGTGGTGCAGCTCAGCATCTGCAGCTGCCGACTGCTGCCTCCAAGCCAGCTTCCCGAACCAGAACTTGCCCTAGTCGGGTACCTCCCCACCAGCTGAGTGGTGCGGCTCAGCATTTACAGCCACTGACCTCCACCTCCAAGCCAACTTCCCAAACCAGAACTTGCCCTGATCGGGTGCCTCACCGCCAGCTGAGTGGTGCGGCTTGGCATGTGCAGCCACTGACTGCTGCCTCCAAGCCAACTTCCCAGACCAGAACTTTCCTTTATTGGGTGCCTCCCCACCACCTGAGCAGCACAGCACTTGCAGCTGCCAAACACCACCTCCAAGCCAACTTTCTAGACCAGCACTTGCCCTGTTTGGGTGCCTCCCCACCAGCCGAGTGGTGTGGCTTGGCAGTTGCAGCCACTGACTGCTGTCTTCAAGTCAGCTTCCCGGACCAGAACTTGCACTGATCAGATGCCTCCTTACAAGCCGAGTGGTGTGGCTCAGCACTTGCAGCCACTGACTACTGCCTTCAAGCCAACTTCCCAAACCAGAACTTGCCCTGATTGGGTGCCTCACCGCCAGCTGAGTGGTGCAGTTTGGCATGTGCAGCCACTGACTGCTGCCTCCAAGCCAACTTCCCAGACCAGAACTTGCCTTTATTGGGTACCTCCCCACCACCCGAGCAGCACGGCACTTGCAGCTGCCAAACACCACCTCCAAGCCAGCTTCCTAGACCAGCACTTGCCCTGTTTGGGTGCCTCCCCACCAGCCGAGTGGTGTGGCTCAGCATCTGCAGTTGCCGACTGCTGCCTCCAAGCCAGCTTCCCAGACCAGAACTTGCCCTGATCGGGTGCCTCCCACCACCCGAGTGGTGTGGTTCGGTACTTGCAGCTGCCAACCACCACCTCCAAGCCAGTTTCCTGGACCAGAACATGCCCTGATCAGGTGCCTCACCACCAGCTGAGTGGTGCAGCTTGGAACTTGCAGTCACTGACTGCCACCTCCAAGCTAGCTTCCCAGACCAGGTACACCACATTGTGGTGCTTGACATCTGATTGGCCTCCTGCTCCCTGCAAGTGCTTCCAATTGGTTGGCTCTTTCAAGACAGCCACCACTATTGGCTCCTTGCCTTTCTAACAGTTCTAACTGTATAACTGTTTGTGCTTTGCTGTCCTCTGCTAATTTTTATAAACTAAAACTTTTGCTTAGAGCTAAGTGTAATAGAATTTTAACTTGTATTTTCATTGAGTACAGAACTGTTGTGCTGCTCTGTGACCTGTGCAATTTAACATCCTTGCTTCTCACTCTCTATCCAGTTAATCTACTTTTATCTCTCCCACTCTATCTATCCCCTTCCCCCATCCCCCCTTGGACCAAGTCTTCCCACTAACCTGTTAAATCTTCTCTGGCACCAAAAGCACCATATTCTCCCTGCAATTTCATTTTCTTTATTAGACCCTCATCCTCACTATAGCCCCCACCTCTCCTGTTCACTTGCTGACCTTCCCACTAATTAAGTGCTTGGCAGACTTGCATGGCCATTATATCTGAGCTAACCTCCTTCTTTTCTCCTTCTCTCCAGAACTTGTCCTGATCGGGCAACCTCCCCACCAGCTGAAAGGAGTGGCTTGGCACCTGCAGCTGCCAAGAGCTGTCTCCAAGTCAGCTTCCCTGACAAAGTGTGCTGCATCATGGGTTTAAAATCCGATTGACCTCCTGCTTCCACCATGCACCTCCTATTGGTTGGCTCTTTCAGGACAGCCACCACTATTGGCTCCTTGCTTTTCCTACTGCTCTAACTGTAAAACTGCCTGCTCCTTGCTCTCCTCTGTTAATTTTTATCAACTAAAATTTCTCCTGCCCCCCACCCCCAACCCGGCATTCTTTAAATACAGTTTCTGCACTTTGGGCAATGCACAATCAGTGTTGCAGTCTCCCTCTCTCTCTTAAAGGGACTGACTCCTCTGTTCACATCATGTGCACATTTACCTGGCAAAATATGGGTGGCTTATCACTGTACCTTCAGTCTATGGCTCTTCTGCTCCTACCCATAATAGTAGGTACTTAACTAGTAGGTACTTATGAAGGTAGCTTTGCAGCACCACCCTTAGTGGCCTGCAGTTAGCTCCCTGACCAATATTACATTACTCAGGAACTTTGGGGAATAAGGTAACCCCTCCATCAATGCCCCCAGTGTGAAACCTCCCCATATTTACTAATAGGAAACCACCCAGCAATCCCACGCTTGTTGCGGCCCTTATGTGTTCACACCCCACTACAAAAGGCCTCACAAATATACACCTTGCATGCACAAGCAGACCCACAGGCTGAGATCCTGTTGGAAACATAACATTAAAAGGATAATTATCATGCTGCTACTCCTATCAGGTAACATACACCCAAACCCTGGCCCAATCATCTCTGTAAACTCTAAGGTCCAAGGACACATCAAAATTGCATCAATTAACATTTGTAGTCTCCTTCCTAAGCTAGCTTAGCTCCAAGCTTGGGTGACATTGCACAAGTCTGATGTAATCTATCTCACTGAAACTTGGCTCTCTCATAAGAACCCTGATGCTACAGTCTCACTAGATGGCAATGACATCTTTTGGCAGGACAGAATGTCCAAATGATGGGGAGGGTGCCTGGTTTATCTGAGCAATAATATCAAAGGATAGGTGATGCCTAATAATATCAACTCAAATGAAACTCAGATATTCTCTATCAAACTCACCATTAGGCACTAATGTAAGACCCTGTTGCTAACTACTGTCTATATAACCCCTAGGAAACAAGGTCTAGGACTGGAACAATTTTATGATCACTTTAGGCAAGACAAACAGGGATGGGAACAGGTGATACTAGGGTTTTTTAACACCAATTGGATGGTCCAGGATCAGTGGCCACTAGAGATAAAATCCACAGACTATACCTTACACAGATGGTCATCCAGGTGACCAGAAGAAATTATCACATTGGTACCTGCACCCTTATTGACTGGCTTCCAGCCACCTCCCATAAATATATTCTAAACAGTTCCATCCTACCTGACACCCTAAGTGTCCATTTGCCAGTAGTCTCCCACTGGACAAATAAAGGTCCAAAAGATCCTCCACAACTCATCAAAAACAGATCCCATAGAAAGGGTAGCTTAACCACTTCAAAAAATACATTATTAGTGCTGATTGATCTCCACTGGATGACTGTGATGAAACTAATCAGACCCTGGACTACCGCACCACTATCTGTAATATAGTCTGTGACTTATATGCACCAGTCAGAACCTCCAAGGTTAGAGGAACTATAAACCCTTGGCTCACAGGCCATCTGATTGAGCAAATAAACCACTGTGACTACCTCTGGTACAAATCAAAAACTACCAGAAGTCAGGCTGATTTGAATGCCTATAAGGCTGCCTGGAATAAGTGTACTAGGCTGGTGAGAAATGCTAAGGCATCCTATTACAAAGACCAAATGGAAAGAAATTGGGGAAATGGGCTGGACTTCTGGAATAATGTTAAAGCCCTGACTGGCAAAAAATTAAGAGCACTACTTGACCTAATTGTCACCCCTTCTGGCCCAATACAGCAACCCAAGGACTTAGCAAATGTCTTTAATAATTTCTTCATGGATCTGAGCTTGGCACTACCACCTGAGTACCTAAAAACCTAACCCACTAGTAAGTCACCCAGTTACAACCCCCCATCCACCCTCAAAAATAGACAGCCTCCATTTTACTTCAAGCAAGTCACTAGGACTCAGACTATTAAATATGTCAAGAGGGTCCTAGGCAAAACTAGGATCAGAAGTGACACAATGGATGTGAAGCTACAGTAGATGCCTTCTCACTGAATTAACTAGCTCTTCCACTCACAAAGCAATTTAATATATCATTGAGAACTGGAGTGCTCCCAGAAATATGGAAGACAGCTTTTGTTACCCCAGTATTCAGAAATGGGGTCAGAACTAGCCCGGGTAATTACTGACCAATATCCATATTATCTCCCCCTCTAAAGCATTGGAAAGAATTGTTTCTGATCAACTTACTGAATACCTGAATAAATATAATCTACTCTGCCTGCAACAACATGGGTCTTGGCAAAAACAGAGCACAATCACAGTACTCATAGACTTTACTTCCTACCTGTATGAAGCTTTAGACATAGGAAGGACAGTGAGGACTGTCTTCAATGACCTCACAAAAGCTTTTGATACTATGAATCATCAGATATCACTAGACAACCTAGTACCGTTAAGCCTGTCCTGTGACACTGTTGCATGGTTTAGAAGCTACTTGGCTCAAAGACCACAATGTGTGAGAATAAGAGGGGTAATTTCTGACCCAAGGGAGGTAACACTGGGGGTTCCCCAAGGGTCAATTCTAGGACCCTTGCTCTTCAGCCTTTTTATAAATACGCTACCTAATGCTTACCCATCTAAGATACTGCTCTATGCAGACGATGTGGTAATCTCCATGGCAGGCAACCACCCAACTGAAATAACAGATAACCTACAAAATAGCTTCACAAAGCTTGAGTACTGGTTCGCGCACAACCAACTACTCCTAAACTATAAAAAAACTAATATCATGCACTTCTCACTCACACATTCAAAGAAGAACCTTGACCCATTGACCATCCTTAGCCTAAAGGGTGATACCATTGAACAAATAACATCCTTTAATATCTTGGCATCTACCTTGATGACACCCTCTCCATCACTACAGATTGACCACTTAATTAAAATAGCAAATACCAAACTTGGAATCTTGTATTACCATAGGCAAACAATGACCCCAGATGCTCTGAGCCTAGTGGCTCAGAATTCAATACTTTCAACCATAAACTACAGGCTAGTCATCTACAGTGCTGCCACTGAATCAGCACTGCAAAAGGTCAAGCTACTACTAAACAAGGCCTGCTGGCTGGTTCTAGGGGCAGGATACTTGATTCACATCTGTAGCCTCTACTCGAACACTGGCTGGCTCCCCCTTCACCTAAGGGCCAAGTACCAGGCTTGCCTAACTGGCAAAAAATCTCTTCTAGGACTAGTATCCAACTCCATGACTACTTGTTCCAACACAATATGACCTTTATAATGACTAAAAGTTCAGCTAAAGGTGTATTCCAGGTCCCCTTCAAGCACACCTCCTTTGCCCAGTACTCTCTTGCCTACTGTGGACCTCAGTGGGTAAATGACCTCACCTCTTCCCTATTGGAACATGATAAGATTGGCCCATTCAAAAGAGAAATCTGATTATTGCTAGCCCAAGCTAATCACTGTCTGTCGTTCTTAAAATGCATTCCATTCATGCCACTCTACCCTTTTCTACCTGCCCATCTTGGTAAAGCCCTCTCTGGCTGCTATTACCTACTACCAGCACTTAAAATGAAACTATGATTCTAAGCTTCTACCTTATTGATGAGATATGTTGCTGTTCATCCTATTGCACTTATACAAAAAGCTGTCAGGGGATATGGTGGATGTGTTTACTGTATAATACAATGTCGACATAAAGTTCCTGATAAGGTTATGATGCAGAGAATGATGTTCTTTCTATTTTAAAAAGAGATAAAATGTACATTGATAAATGGTTATCCCTCAGTCAGCTCAATCCTGACCTCAAAATTCTAACAAAAATACTAAGCAAAAGATTAGCTGCAGCAGCATCTACTCTTATTTCAGCATCTCAAATTTGTGCCATACCAGGACCAAAAATTCAAGACAATCTGTTTCTTACATGGGAAATACCTAGTGGAATTGAGGAAGTAGAACTTGTAAGAAGGCCTTCTTCTGTTCCTTGAGCAGGAGATGGCCTTCAGCAAGGTACAGCACAACCATCTGCTTTTTTACTTTAAGAAAATATGGTTTGCCTCTGCAATTTACTGTATCTCATGGATACAATTCCTTTATGAGCATAAGACCATCTTTCCTGTGGTAAATTTACATTTAGCTAAATAATGTAAACTTCAGAGTGAGCTGAGACAAGGTTGACCCCTTTGCCCAATTTTTATTTTTTTAGCACTGATCCAATATTAAAGGTATGCCAACAGAATTATAATGTATAAGAATTCTGGACCGATATTCCACGGCACAGTAAGGGTTAAGGAAAATTGATCAAGATTCTACTAGCCTTGGTAGAGACACCTCTAGTGGAAGATTATCCAGCGCATCTTCAGTGTATGTAGATGATATTTATCTTTTGTTGGGAGAGACAGAAACGGGAAAAATAGCTTTGGATAATTTATGAGCGTTTTCTATATGTTCTGGATCAAAACAGAATTTGGATAAAAGTGTTGGAATGCCTGTGAATAATGTAACTCCAATACCTATAAATAATATATGAAGAACAGCTGTTACAAATGATCTAATAAAAAATATTGGGACCATGGTTTGGATCTACAACCGTACAGTGACAAATATTTTGTCGACTAACAGTACAGAGAAACCTTTATGTCAACTGCATTTGCAGTTGGCATAAAGGTAGTAATTGCCTACCATTTTTTCTTAAGGGGACCTCCCAAACCCCCCCAAGCCAGGGGGGGCTGTGCTCCCTGCACCCCCAATTCATATAATCAGCTCTGAGTCAGAGCTGATTAGGGGAGGGGTGCACTGACACTATAGTGACCTGGCACTGTTGTCACTGTAGTGTTGGTCGCTGTTGACATGTCGCTGTCAGGGTGGTATACAAATGGTTTGAGGTACAAATAGATATGGTACATTTTAACTGGCAGCAGAAATTAAATGTGGTGAAGGCTAAAGTAGAAAAATGGTGTTCATGGCCCATGACTAAAATTAAAAGGGTCTATATGGCCAAGATTTCTTTGACCCTTATATTTTTATTTCTTAGTTTTGCTTTACACCAACCATAGGCATTGGAGGCAAAACTCTATGGTGCATTTTTTTCATAGAGCTTTTTGTTGCTGTCTGGGGTGCTGGCTATCTCTTCAGCCCCTACTAACCCCCCTTGACCAGTCGCCATCTCCCCCAGGTCTCACCTGCTTTGTTCCTCCCAGCTTGTCCTCTCCATAGATGGGACAGGGGACAGGGCCATCCTCCCACCCCCCTAGTGTTTGCATCTGGTTCCCAAGTCCTCAGGTGATGGTGTGGATCAAGATGGGCAAGTGCAGCATCTTCTGTGCACAGCCCCCAGCTTTTTTCCCATTTTCTGGTCCCTGACCCAAGGTCAGAACACATGCAATGGTATGGACATGCAACGTGAAGATTTTGCACATACTCAAACACCTGCTTCTGGCCCTAAGAGAGACAGCCACCTGTCATGCTGTCAAGCCTCTGCTGGGTGGCAGTCAAGCAGTGGCATGTGTGGCCCCCCTCCCTGAAGGAGGACAGCCATCCATGGAGGATCAATCCTCCTTCCACTGGCTGTCCCCCAAAAGATCCTGGTCCATTCCCAAACCTAGGTCACCATTCTGGCAGGATGTAAGGTCCAGTGCTTCAGCCCTCCATACCACTGAGCCACCTTATAATGTATTTTATCAGTTGATTTGGGGATGCCATTTGAATCCTATTGAAAGAGAAGATACTTACTGAGAACTCAAGGAAGGTGGATTAAACATGGGAAGTTTTAACCTAAAGCCTTCCCTGCAAGGCCCAAACAGTGTGGGCAGGATATTATTTAAAGAAAAATGTATTTCTTTAATTACTTAATGGGGGAATAACTCCCTAAAAATGTTAGAAGGAACAAGAGTGCAGGAATTCTCTATGCCCAATAATGGTTTCTTAAAATAAAACAATGAGGATTATTAGCCTTACAGGTGATGGAAAAATCAGGGGAGCTAGTGGCATCTTCAGTATTTTTGCCACGTGAGTCTTTGATCCGACAGATGGGGTACAGGAACACACTGTAATCAAACAATTTATGGATGACCATACACAGCACCTAAAACAAGATGAGGTGTAGTTTGGCTTAGTGCCCATGGCAGACCAAATGTGAAAGACAATGGCAAAGACAAAAGCATAAATGAAGGAGCATGTACTGTACACAGTCTGAGTGCTCATGAAATTTTGCAACTCTGGAGCACTTTTTTTACATGTCCAATTGTTAATGAATTATGGGCTTTATTGGTATGGGCATGGGATGATACCAAATTGCAGTCAATTACATATAAAGAATTAGTTCTGGGTGGTATAGATGCTTTCTGATCTGTATGGTCCAACAGGACTTAGTTAGTGATGTTTATCTAGCATAGAGTATATGGCAAGTCAGGTGTTCATTTGTTTTACAGAAAAGAAGTTTTAGTTATAACAGTCATGGCATTACTGGAAATTGAATTAAAAACCATAAAGGAAAAGGAAACTTCTATAGGCAGAAATGTTTTAACAACAAAAAAAAAAACTCTGGAAAGGGGTCTCATGTTAGACTGATATGAAATTATATATAAATGAGTCAGATGTGTTTTCTTCCTTTTGGTTTTAGTTTCTATACACACATTGTTTATTTTGTGTTTTCTAAATATAGATACTGGGTGATAATCCTTTTTCACATAAGCTGGACTGATTAGTGCTTTGCAAGCAGTTTTCTTAAGACCTGTATAAGTTTAATGTTTTTGAGATTTGTGTACTTTTGCAAATATTGTTGATATTTCTTTCCATGCAAATTTGCCTACTCTCTTTGACACATGCCATAGGATCTTTAGAATCCACCTGAACAACCCCCATAAAAGGCAGATTTGATTAGAGTGATAGAGAGGTTGACCTAAGGAGAGTTTGAAAGCTGTAGATATGCTCACACTGGAGAAGGGAAAAGAGGCAACATTAAAGTGGAGTTTACCATTTTGACGGAGCATGGATCAGCTACAGTACAAGTCATAGTAAGTTGTCTGCCCAATAAGTTGGTTTACCATTGTTTTTGACAGTTATCAATGCACTGGCAACTCAAATTGTATTATTTTTCAATGTTTTACCTGCTCAAGAGCAATGTTTGTAGAATGTGTTTGCACCTCAGTTGGAATGCATCTGCAGTGTAGTCACAATGCAATGCAAAACTGGTTTGTAACTCTAGGAAACAGTATAGGCAAGGCATTGTGCCTGATCCAGCAACACTTTTTGAACTCTGTTAGAAACACTAAAGCAACTCATTGGATGAACAGTTTAATGTGGCTTGTACTGTATTACATAACAGCAGAACAGCAGGACAAAAACTAACGCAGTGAGCATGTAGAATAAGGGGAGTCTATAGACTGACAGTGGAGGATGTAGAAAGAGGGAATGTGTCTACCTCGAAAACTGAGCTAGACTGTTTATTAAAGCATAATAGAATTCTAAATAATGTATGACTAATGAAAGATATGACACAAGGTTCATTTTTATTTTGAAACAACATGGTTGCAATTGCCATGGGCAACAGGTATGAACTAGACGGACAACTGAGCTGATTTCCTCTTGCAGATCCTATATTTCTATTTTAATCACAGACTGTTTTATGACTTGGATAGGCTTCAAGCTTAGCTCACAAATGACAAGCTGGAGATGAATGCCAAAAAGACTGAGGTGATGGTATTTTGTGATAAAACCATAGAAAGATTAATCTAACAATTCACTCAGTTCAGGGCATTCCTACAAAAATAATATGTTTCAGTTATCTTAGGGTTTAACTTGACACAGGCTTCTCTTTTTCCTTATATATCAAGACCACCCTGAAGACTGTACATCCTAAACCAAGTTGTAGCCTTTAGGAAAGGGAACATTATTTAACCAGGAGTAGCACACTAAGCAGAAGCTTGTTTCCAGATGAGACCTGGGAGCATAAGGAAGTTAAGTGACTTGCTCAGGATCACACAGTATGCACCTAGCTGGCTGTGCTATTCAAACCCAAGTCTCCAGATCTGCAGCTCAGAGCCTTAACACACTGTGCTATACTGTCATTATACAGTACGGTATAATGAAATGAACACTGTTTTGATTTTGAGTGTGCAAAATGACTACTGATGCAATCTCTCTTATTGACATAATTTACAATTTAGCCTCCCACCCACACTGGGATTCACCTTAGGTTGCCAGTGGCTCCTGGTTACTACTATGGCTATTGGGCATCCAATGTTATCCTTGCCTAGTTCCCCAACACAGGACTTGTAAGGAAGGAAGGAAGGAAGGAAGGAAGGAAGGAAGGAAGGAAGGAAGGATAAAATTGTTTAACCAGGAAAGGCACACTAAGCTGAAAATTGTTTCCAGGTGTGACCTGGGAGCATAAGGAAGTTAAGTGACTTACTCAGGGTCAGACAGTATGATGATGATAATTTTAATTATATACAGGAAACAGACCTTAGGGACAAAGTCCCTGTTTACAAAGAGTGCCCTGTACATATTACATGGAACATACAACAGTAATACATGGTCAGCAACTCACATGCAAGTGGGGCCTTTGGGATTCAAACCCAGGTCTCCAAATTTGCAGCTCAGTGCCCTAAACTACAGTGCCATACTGGGCAACTAGAAGGGAAGAGAGTATTTCCCTTCCCGAGGAAAATAAGAAAATATGTTGTACACAAGCCCATGAGGCAGCAATACATCTAAAGTGAAATCTTCTCTATGCCCAGAGTAAGCAATGGGGGCAGGACTTTAACGTGCCTGCCACAGGAGGTGCAACAGATGATGACATCTTTGGGCCATGCAGAGAGGGACCAGAGACAGGCTTGCTGCCTCTGACAAGGGATCTAAAGCTAATTATGTGCCTTTGGAAGCATAAGTAATGCAAAAGAGAAAGTCACCTGTGAGAGACAGGTAACATGGCGGGCATCATACTGAATCATTCCCCTGGCCTGTAGTTCACCAACATTCGGATCAGAAGTCATAGGAACAAGTTTGTGCAGACAGTGCTGTTGAAGGGCACCAAGGAAAAGGGCAACCAGATAAGGCTTCAGGGAAATGTAGGGCAGAGGACAAAGCCCACAGATGTGAGTGAATGGGAGGTCTGGGATGGTGGATTAGCTTTGTTCTGGAGGACTGAACCAAAAGGGGACAGGAGCTTGCCTGCTGGTAGACTGCAGGTAAAGAAGGATGTATAAGGTTTATCTTAGAAGATAAAGAAGATGCAGTCCCTTGCAAAGCTGTGTGGCAACAGACCAGAAAGACTGCTGGGATCTATGGGCAGCAGCTGAGAAACATGAAGCCCTCAAAGGGGGTTGAGTTTTCCAGCAGCAGAAACATTTTTAAATTTATTTATTTAGTGTTTGTTTACCAGGTAAGGCCCACTAGGCACAAGTGCCTGTTTTCAGGGGTTACCCGGGAACTTTGGGCTGGTTAAGTGACTTGCTGACAGTCACACAGCATGCAAGTGGAGGTTGTGGGAATTAAAACTCATATCAGCAGTTACCAATTTCATTTATAGTTCATTACTCTAACCTCTAGGCCAACAGTTCTCAAACTTTGTCATAGTGAGCCTCCCCTAAGCCATGGAAAAGATCTTGAGCCTCCCCCAAAATACTGAAATATTTTGGGGCCTCCCCATAGAAAAATAGCCTACTTTTCACAGTACATCGGGAATAAATTGAAACCTCTTTGCATAGCTGGCTCTCATGTTAAGCTTATTGTAACTCCCTCCCAACAAGAACAACCTACTTTGCTCCAATATTTGACTCTTAGAACCATTGTTACACCTACTGCCATACCTTCATGGATCAGATTGCTTTCCATTTGCCCTCTAACTGGAATAACCTTCCTGATGACCTCTGCCTCTCCCCTGCTCTTAAGCAACTTCTCAGGGATCATTTTGCTCCCTCCTGCTCTTATTCCTAGTACCTGTATGATTAACTCTTGTACTTGGACAGTTCTGCTGCCAGTCTAATTGATCAATTGTTCCTTACATTCTTAGTTTATTGTTAATTTGTTTGCACTTTTATTTGTTTTGTATTGCGTGAGTGTTTTGCAGTTGCATTCTGAACTGTATTCTCTCACTACCCTTCCCTGGGTACACCTGATATAAGCCATGACTCAGTGTACAGTACCTTCCCTGATCACAGACTTGTGAATAAATACATAAATTCACCTACTATTATCCTCTTTCAGTTTGCCTTATCCCTTCACACAAAATCTATAAAGTTCAAAATTGATATATAATACTTTTTCAAGACTTGCTTGAGCCTCCCCTGGAACAGGTTGGGGCCTCCCAAGGGAGGCTGGCCTCACCATTTGAGAACCCCTGCTCTAGGCCATACTGTCAGCCCATGAACATGAATCCTTAGAATAGGGTTGAGTGTTGCAGGAGCAGAGAAAGCAAGGCAGTGGGAGTTACCAGGAAACTGGCTGAGTTCAGTGGCTTTTGCCAGTGTCCTGCTGGAGCCAATTTGTCCATTTGAGAGTGAGAGTGTGCCAAGCTTAAATGACAGCAAAGCAATGCAACCTGGGGGCCATAAAATTCTAAATAAGGAGAGTTTGGAAGTCAACATGAGGATGTACATTCTTGTGTAGCTAAGCAGCAGGCATCACAACATGTTTCTTCCTGACAAAAGAGGAAAACAGAGGCCAGAAGCTGCAGAGAATGGAAGAAGTTAGTCAACTACACAGTGGCTTTGAGGTAAGGTGCTGTGAGACTAATGGAGGAAGTGCATGTGAGGGATTCTTCATAGTACAGTGTCCCATTACTTTGTAGACTGAGCCTTTACTCTTTCCCTTCCCATGTACTATGTACCCATTTATTCTAATGAACCTGTAATTGTTTTGCATGTTATAATTTGAGTACCTTTGCCTTTTTGATTTGTTCAGGGATTGTATTGTGAGGTGGGACATCAGAGGATGGAGTTATGTGCTTTGTGGGATTGGAGGAGGCTGGCTCACATTGGAGGCCCTGCTGGGCTCTCCCATGCATCACGCAGACTGACAAACTCGTAGTAAAAATCCAAAACAAAGTAGGCTGAATGGCATCTCTGATGCTACAATTCCTGTGTCACGAAAACACTAACGTAATGTAGCCAAAAAACAAAAATGTACTCAAAACCCAGAAGAATGTAGTGATCTAAAATTTATTGGCACTGCACAAGTCACTGGAAGGTTGGATACCTTTTATTGGACCAACATATGTCTTCTGCAAAGATGGTAAAGTACACAAGCGTGTGGGGCCTCACTGATATCTTCTTCAGCTGAATACAAAAATGAATAAAATAAGCAGAATTTATATACAGTGTTTAAAAAATAATTTATGATGTAATAGTTGAGAGGAATTTAACAGGAAGGGTGGTTGGGTGATGGCTGTGAGGGGATGATTAACTAGAAGTGCCAAGACATTTGCAAGAGAGGCTGAATGGATACTTCGAAGTGGTAATTGGAACAGTATCCTGACAGGAACACAGCATAATAAAGACCTAAGATAAACAGTGTAAGGTCTATATACACTGTGATGCATTGTTTCAAAGAAATAATGATAGGAAAGGTGAGAAGAACTTAGCAGGAAGCGTGGGCAAAGAATAGGAACAGGTCTATAGCTGTGAGGGGATGATTATAAGGAACTGCTAAGACATGCATAAGAGAGGTTGACCAGATGCCTTGAAGTGGAAACTTGAACGTATCTAAACAGGAGCACAGAATAAAAAGATCTGAGATAGAGAGGGTGCAAAAGTGTGTGTGTGTGTGTGGGGGGGGGGGTCCCAGAAAAGAAGAAAAAACATATTTGTAAAAAGTTATACAGAGTAATAAAGTTTTCCATAGTGTGTCATAAATCCAGTGTCCCAATTTAGTCCATTAAAATTAGAATTAAATTGTTTGATATATTTCAGTTCCCATGTCCTTCTCTCCTCTGTGTTTTTGAAGATGCCTCTTAGTATTAGAATAGATAGATATGAGAGGGAATGGTCTGTTTAGTAATAAATGTTGTCTCATCAGTGTGCTGATAATCTGGTTTACTATTATGTGTCAGTAGTAATTCATCCTGGTTTGTAGTAGTTTTCTTGTTTCTTTTGTGCCCTGTTGGCATTTAATTAGGTAAACCACATTGCTTGATTGACATGTGTGGGATGCATTTATTTTTATTGTGCTGTTCTTGTCTGTCTAGATGGTGGTCTGTGTGTGTATATGTGGGAGTAGATCTTACATCTTGCATTGTTGTATGGTGTTGTCCCTCTCATTTCACAGTTATTTAGATCTGCTGGGAGTTTGTTATGAATTATTATGTTTGAAAGGTAAGGGAGCTGCTTGTATGCAATGGCATGTGGTTCAGGAAAGATGTCCTCTTTCATCTTTACTCATAGATTGTGGTTATTTAATAATTTGCTGAAGGGGTGTTAACATGGGGCTGTACGTAACAACTAGGGGTATGCAATTAGTTTGATTTGTTTGTTTGTGTTCCAATAGTTTTCTCAAGGTATTTGTATAGCATGTTCCCTTTCTCTGTCAATTTGTCTTGGGAAGAGACCCTGCTGGATGAAGGAATTCTGAAGAGAGGAGATGGTTATATCATCAGAGAAGATTCAATGGTATCAAATTGCCTGACTGTAGATCACAGAATTTTTCTGATTGCCTTGGATGGAAGCTGGTATTATGCAGGTACTGGTGTCTATCAGTGAGTTTTTCTGTAAACAACAGTTTGTATGCTGTATGTTCATCATTAGCAATTCTGACTTTGGTATCCAGAAAATTTATGCCACTGGTAGAGTATTCAATAGTGAGTTTTATAGAGTGATGAAAGTTGTTGACATCATGATGGAATTTGTTAAGGGGGTCTTCACCTTCTGTCCAAATGAGGACTATATCATCTATATATCAGGTAGACTAACTGTTTATAGGGGTGGTGTTAAAAAAATCTTCTAGACAGGCCATGAAAAGATTGACATATTGTGGTGCCATTTTTGTGCCCATTCTTGCCCATGTGATCTGTAAAAATTCCTGCCATTAAATATGAAATTGATGTGTATCAGAATAAATATTATTAGGGTGCTGATGGTGATTTCTGAAATGTCTCTTGCAGGTGTGTTGTCCTATATATATTTCTGTCATGCTGATATCCCATCTTCATGTGGGATATTAGTGTAGAAGGTACTGACACCCATTGTGGCTAGAATAGTGTTCGGTGGTGTTTGACCAGTTTGCTTCAGTTTCCTGAGAAAATCCATAGTGTTCTGAATGAAACTGCTGGTAGTCTAGTGTTTTTAAAAAGGATTCAATGAGTCCTGAAATGTTCTCAATGAGTGAACCAATTCCAGAGCTGATGGATTGACTTGGATTTTGAGGTTTGTCTGTCTTGGCAACATGTAGTATGATCCTGGAGTAGGTTTGCTTGGAATTAGTTTATTTAACTGTTCTTGGATGTTGTTTGACAGAGACTTAATGATTTGTTTGAGTTCTCTGTATACTATATAGTGCTGTCCTTTGGGTGTCTGGACATGATTGCACCAGCAAATACTGTATTTGCAGTCAAAAACCAAGTGGTCATAATAGTGCCACACAGTTTCAGAGTTTGTATATACAATCTAGTGTAGTTTTAGATCTCTCGGTTTAGTATTCACCCCACAGCCCAGTTATTGATCATGCTGTTTATGCTGTCACTATCTTGACATAGCACCGGGTCCTCTGTGAGTTCCCTCTAATAAGTTGTATCTGAGACCTGTCTGTGTGCCTCTTTGATATAGTCTTCTGTATTCATCACAACTATAGCCCCACCTTTGTTAAGTTGTTTTCTTATGATGTTGTTGTCATTATTCAGTGTCTATATTCCCCTCTTTTCCAGTGGTGAGTGTGATATTATACAAGAGCTTCTGCTATTTGCTTAGGATCTGGGAATTTATTCTTCTTTGGAAACAGTCAATGTAGGCATCTAATCTTCATTTGCATCAACTCAGAGTCCAGTCTGATGATTTCTTTGTGCTGTCATACCGTATTGCGTGTGTGTGTTGTTGTTATCAAAAAAGTATTCCTTTAGGCAAATCTGTCCAAAGAATTCCTCCATCTCACAAGAGAATCTAATGTTATCAAATTCCTGTGTGGGGTGGAAGTCAAGCCCTTGGATAATATATATGTTTCAGCTGGTGTAAGTTGGCACCACACAGTGTGACAATTAAAAAAATATTGAAACATGGATAAACAATCATGCTGTCTGGGAGAACAGCTGACAACCTTATGTACCAAGTGTACTCTGCCTCTTCTTCAGGGTAGAGTCTGGCATGCCGTGTCAGTCTTTTAACAGTTCAGACTGAAGGCATAATGCACTCTGATAACAAGCCTACATTAATTCTATTAGTTATCTATACAGAAACATAGACACATAGGGGCTGATTCTAGAAGCACCCCATACGCATGTTGCAAGTTGCAACATATGGGTGTAGTTATGCACCAAGGACCCTGCACCTGATTTTATAAGGGGCAGGGTCCTTGTAGCTAAGTCCTGCAATTTGCAACAAACCCACAGGTACACCAAACAAAGGGCATACCTGGATGGTTTGCTGCAAGCCACAACCCTGGATGTGAAGGGTGCAATTCCCCCCCATGTCCCGATCCCAGTCTGTACAGACCCACAGGGCTCTGTCATGCCCCCAATCCCCCAATATTGCAATACAACCCCTCCGGGCTATGACATGCCCCCCTGACTCCCAATATATTCATACAGTCCATCAGGGTTTTGTCATGCCCCCACCCCCAATATTTTAATATAACCTCTCAGGTCTATCCTTAGCACCCCATTCATTGATATCATAACAAAGCCTGACTCCCAGCAATGTGTGAAAAGCACCCACCCCAACCAATCCTCTACATGAAGTGAAATAAAGCAAAGTCCCCCATTACCCTGGTGATCTAGTGACCCCCCGCCCTCCACTCGCCAGTGCCTGACCTCCCCGCTCTCACCTCCTGACCCCTGACAGGCCGGTGACAGGCACAGCCCTCCTCTCACCACCACAGCCAGCCACTGACTGAATGTGAATGAATGTGTACTACTGTACTGTACATATGTTTTCAGTGAATCAAGCTCATTCACTGAGCGTGTATGTACAGTACAGTAGTACATGCTCATTCACATTCAGTCGTAACTGCCATTGATGAAGAAAAACTATGCCAGTTTCTGGCTAAAGGGTTCAGGTGGTGACAGAGGGAGGTAGGCAATTGACAGGTGGGGGTAGTGGGCCACTGGACCACCAGGGTAATGGGGGAACTTGTTATTTATATCACTACATATCAGGGCTCAGGCAGGGGTGGGTGCTGTTCACACACTGCAGGGAGTCAGGACTTTGTTATGCTATCAGGGGAATGGGGGGCATGACAGCGCCCTGAGGGGCTGTATTAAAATGTCTGGGGGGTCGGGGGCATGACAATGTCCTGAGGGGCTGTATTGCAATATTAGGGGTTCAGGGGCATAACAAAGCTCTGAAGGACTGTATTACAGTATCAAGAGTCTTGGGGGGATGTGTGCAAGCTCTGCAGAGCTTTGCAGACTGGGTTGGGGGGTGGGGACTACACATACCAGGGAATGGATAGGGGCACATTTGTGCAACCCCAGGAGGGTGTAAAGTCCACTTACACCCGCTAAAAGTGGGTGTAATTGTACTTTGGCAGATGTCCTCTGGGGGTTGTTTGTGAACAGCAAACTGGAGGACTTGGTTGCTGCCCTTCCTGAATAGGGTGCAACTGCTGCCATAAATCCCCTAGCACCATGTCACAGGGGGTTTAGGACATAACTGCTTGCGTATGACCACTTTGATGCAAGCAGTCTGTGGCATGTCGCAGGTTGCTTTGTAAAATATCGCATGTTGCAACTGCTGGCGTAACTTGCTACTAGCACCATTTTTTTGGCACAAGTCAAGTTATGCCAGGCATAACCATTTGAGAATTGGGCCCATAAATTTTGTTGGCAGAAAAAAAGACCTTTTGGCCCATCCAGTCTGCCCTTTGTCCCTGCTTATTCTGTCACCACTAACCCTAGTTGGTCATAGGTGTCAATACCTCCTTCTGTTCCTCTACCCCCAATATGCCCCTGTGACTGTCCCATGCCTGCTTGAAGCTCCCCATGGTCTTTGCCCCAATTACCTCCACTGGTAGGCTGTAACAGTTATCCATCACCTTTTCTGTGAAGAAGTATTTCTGCATGTTTCTCCTAAAACTTCCCACTCTTAGCTTCATTTCATGCCCGCTTGTTCTAGTGCCTTCTTTTCTCTGAAATACTCTCCACTTGCACCTTGTTCACTCCCATGAGTTACTTGCAGGTTTCAGTCATGCCCCCTCTTGTTCTCTTGTCTTTCAGGAGTACATGTTGAGTTCCTACAGCCTTTCATTTTATGGTTTCTTGTGCAACCCTGTCACCATTTTGGTTTCCCTTCTCGGTACCACCTCCACTTTTTCAATGTCCTTGAGGAGATGCAGTCTCCAGAACTGAACACAGCATGCCAAGTGGTCCTCAACAGTGTGCAATACAATAACAGCACCACCTCCCTCCTCCTGTCAGAAACCACATTCTACAGAGAAATATTTCTTCCAGTTACAAAACTGGCAGTTAATACTATTTCATCTAGGTATAGGATAACATAAAGTGCTTTCAACCAAAGTGCACCATGCCGAAAAAAACCCATAAAATACCCCAAGTGTCATTTGAGATATCATAAAATTTAGAAACACCACCCTCATATTGTTTTTTTGCTCCTCCCCAGCTCCTGGATGGCCACTCCTTCGGGCCACCTAGGTACCCTGCTGGCACCCTGCCCCAACACCAGCCACCACCACCACACATCACAGCCCCCCAGGTAACCCAGCATAATCCTTCACAGGATTGGGTCCCCCTCCTCTGAGGGAGAAGGCACCAGTGGAGGCCAGCCAGTGCACTCAGTCTTGGCTCGGGTGCTGCAGAGGTGGTCTTGGGCTGTCCCAGGGCTTCTGACAGAGCAGGGGCTGTCGACTGTCATCCGGTTGACCATGGAGCACTTATCCCTGTTTTCTCCCCATGTGCATGGCATGCCACTAATGACAATGCATATACCAACATTTGCCATACCCCCCAGGCAGGGAGACCTGATGCGTTACTGTTCCCCCAGCCTGTGCCAGGAATCAGCAAGCACCGGATTGCATTCCCATCCTCCCCCCGGGAGAAGTCAAGCAGTCATCAGATGCTCAAGCCTTCTTCCCCTAGCAGTCCTTCCAGTGACCCAGGTCCATTCCTAAACCTGGGTTGCCGGCACTACAAGTGGAAATCCAACTGCTGTGCTGATGGGAAGGCCCTCGCCCTCATATTTTAACTAGCAGTGCTGGTTTGTAAAATTCTAAAGATTTAAAACAGGAATTTCCACTGGAAGCTATTGAATAGTACTTAAATATATACTTTTTGTTCATCACCCCTTATTTATACTCTGTAAGGGTGCAGGCAGTTATCTGTATCTTTATTATACTTGTTTTTCCAGTAATATGTTAAAAAAAAACTAATCACCATATAGACTACTATTTACCATTTAACTAAATGGGAGACAGCCACTGTTTTCCAAGATTCTGTCCTAGCATCTCAGATTCTGTCCTAGCATCACTCTTTATTTACACTCTGTAAGGGTGCAGGCAGTTATCTGTATCTTCATTATACTTGTTTTTCCAGTAATATGTTAAAAAAAAACTAATCACCATATAGACTGATATTTACTATTTAACTAAATGGGAGATAGCCACTGTTTTCCAAGATTCTGTCCTAGCATCTCAGAAACAGCAAGACAGGTTTATTACAAAACAACTGCTACATCTAAGAAAGAAAAAGAAGGGGAAATAAAGAAGAAGGCATATAATATAGAGAATAACGGATAGGCAAGTGTGTGTTATGAATATTTGTTTCACACCCGAGGTGTGTGATGACCCATAAACCTTAATAGTGAAGCTCGAGAGGTTTATGTGGTCATCAGACACCGAAGGTGTGAAAAAAATATTCATAGGCACACACTTGTTCATCTTTGGTTTTTTATAATTACTGGTGCAAGGACTCCTTGTAGTTGTTTAGGTTAGATGGAAAAAGGCTTGTTTGAAGTATGCTTTACACACACACAGACTCTCTCACTTGCAGTCAAAGACACACGCACACACACATACACACACACACTCTCCCTTTGTCACTCGCTCTCTCACTGACTTTTTTTGATAGTTTCTGTGAGCCCGTCGCGGCATCATAGTCAGAGTCAGAGTCTCCCAATCCGGAAACACGGCGGGATCATCAAAGATATTTCTTTTACAGTAAAAAGAGGCAGGATCAACCAGATAAAGGATAAAAAATAAAATAAATATTGTGAAGGCAGTATAGAACAGAGGCTTGTTGGACAGCAGAAAACCAAGCCGCCATTTTGGTCATCATGTTCTGCCTGCCCACGTAAACAGGACGAGCCAATGAAGTAGTGCATTACATTTGAGTGACACTGTAGGTAATAGAAAGTTTCCTGAATGCTGTAATAACTCGATTTTGGGTTATTATAGCATTTTGGAGACTGTTGAAAACAGTGTGATTAAGGGGATTACCAATAATTATAAGATAATTACATATTTCAAAATTTAAAATGTTCCCTGGTGTTTCAAATTCACATTTTTCTGATGCTCCCAGAAATGTTTTCAGGGTTATTTACTGGCACAAGTAAATTTTTATTTGTATGGAGCCATTGTAAGATTAATTATTTACCTTATTATGTTACATCCGGTTAAGGATCTAAATAGGATGGCAGTGAGGAACTCAGCTTCCACAATTGTAGATGTTGGCATCTTTTAAGATACAGGGGAGGGGCATTTTCAAAAGAGATGTGCCGGCACATCTCAAGAAATTTGCTGCAGCACGAGCCATAATGTATGCGACACATCTCAAGGGGGCATGCCCATGAATATGTGGCAGATCCTCATATTCAGCCAAGATATATGTCGCAGCTACCCGAGCAACTCGGAGATGTGCCACACAAAGTTAGGCATATTAAAAACACACCTAACTGGTAGACACCCAGAGGCAGGCTGCTGTACTGCACACATCAGCACAGCAGCCACCAGTCCCTACCACCCAGTGGTGAGCCCCCCCAGTCCCATTTCTTGACCCATAGAAACATGGACAGCAGACCCCTGTTTTCCTTAGTGAAGTGCCCCCCAACCCCCTGCCCTATTCCAGATCCCTGAATCCCAATCACATCAAACCATACAGGCATCACCGGTCCAGGATCCTGGTTCAATGTACATGCCATAATGGAACCAGGACCAGGATCCCTGTGTGGTGTATAGTACTTAGTCATACATATTTCCCAAAGTGTAGTGGTCTCCTCACCCCATCCTGATCGCTGATCACATACAGAACATGACCTAAATGCCCTTTTCAATAGTCTAGTGGCACCCCCCCTCCAATTCCCAAATCCCGTCCATAATAAAAATAAATGACGTCCCATCCCTTCATTTCCATAGTGTAGTGTCCCCTTCCCATCCTGATCTCCCTTCAAAATAAAGATAATGACACCCCATCCCTTTTTTTCACAGCATAGTGGCCCCCTCACCCACTCAGACACCCACATGTCATCCCGCTCCTTCATCCCAGCATGGCCAGGTGGCCAGTCAGCCGGCAGGTATCACACCTCCTCGGCTGCCCGTTGACTGAACTGTCAATGAATGACAGCATACTGTACACAGTACAAGTCCATTGGTTGACACTGTTAACCAATAGGCTTGCAGTGTATAATGTAATCTGTCATTCACAACTTTGTGAATGACACAAAGTTGTGAATGACAGCTTGCAGTACTCACTGAAAGCCCATTGGTTGACAGTGTTACCCAATGGGCTTGTACTGTGTACAGTATGCTGTGGAGCTGTGAGGAGGGCTGTGCTGTCCCCTGGCTGACTGGCCATGCTGGGATGGGGCAGCAAGTGGGATGTGGGTGTCTGAGTGGCTGGGTGGGTGGGTGGAAAGCCACTACACAATGGAAAAAAGTGATGGGGTGTCATTTATTTTTATTATGAACAGGGTTCAGACATGGGAGAGGGACGCCACTAGACTATGGAAAAGGGCATTTTGGGTCATGTTCTGTATGCAGTTAGGAAAGGTTGGGGGCACCACTACTCTTTGGGTAACATGTACGGTTAAGTACTATACGCTGCACAGGGATCCTGGTCCTGGTTCGATGATGGACTATACATTGAACCAGGATCCTGGACCGGTGGTGCCTGTATAGTTCAATGTGTTTGGGGTTCAGGGATTGGGGACAGGGCAGGTGGTCGGGGGGCACAACACTTTGGAAAATGAGGGGTTTGCTACAAATTCTACTTTGGATCAGAAAACGGGATGGGTACAGGCCACACTGCGCATCCTGCTGAGCCCATCCCTGCAGACAGCATGCAAAGGAGGCCATAATGACAAGCAAATGGCCTGTTTGTGCCTTGCATTCCTAATGGCCTCATTTGCATGTGCCTTTCTGAATATCTGTAATTTGGGCCAGCCATATCTGCAGTTGTGCCATGCATCCCCATGCCAGCTATTCAGGTCATCCAGCCGGATGCACTGGAGCATTGTCGATGGACCCCATTTGTTCCGCATCCAACCAATGCTATATTCAGATGGGATGCACAGTCACGCATCTTGTTTGAATATAACACTTCTTTGCGCCAGTCCATTTATATGTGCGGCATACCTAGATGTGCCCGAAAGCCCCCAACTTTTTAATATGGGGGCCTAAATGTACATGACTGTCTGCCTAGGGATAGTTAGATTCTTTCATATTATTACCATCTTTGTTTATATGTAAGTGTATACTTTGAAATGTTTTAAGGATCATCTGGCATGTTACATTTTTTATCTGGATTGTTAGTTACTTTTGTCCTTAGCTGCCCAGCTTTGAAGCTGCCACTTTGAAAGCAGATACAGCCAAAAGCAACATGACAACCCCAATATTTATTTTGCTGTATTTACAACCATATTCTACATCTATCAAAAATGGTATATGAAAATTACATGGGACTATATGGTTTAATACAGAAAGACATGCAAAACATTCACATAGACTTTGGAATGTTAGTTTAAAAGGGTGTTCTGCTATTTGTAGATGATCTTATTTTTGCATTGGTGAAAAAATAATGCATACTGAATATCATGGCAAATGTTGAATCCTTGTTTCATTTTTCATTCACACTCATGTTACAAACATATGAACAAATGAAATTTGCCAGCAGAAAAAAGGCCATTTCAGTCTATTGAGTCTGCTCAATTTTTCACCTTGCAACCCTGTTCTGCAGCTGCCCCTCCCTCCTCATCCCCTCTCCCTTTATCCTCTCTCTCGCCCTATCCCAGCCCCTTTTGATGGAGTCCTCCATTCTACTAGCTACCACCTCCTCCGGTAATGCATTCCACCCTGCCACCACCCTGTCTGTAAAAAAGGGTCTCCTCATCTCCCTCCTGAACCTTCCCCCCTCCAATGTCATGGTCCCAAGTGACCCTCCCCAAACTTACCCTGAATAGCCCCTCTGTACCAGTTCTGCTTATCCCTCTCTTTTACTTGAATGTCTTGATCATATTCCCTCTGTCCCTCCTCTCCTCCAGCGAGTACATGTTTAACTCTTTTAGCCTACTCTCATACGGTAAGTCCTCCAGCCCCTGGATCATCATGGTCGATCTTCGCTCCACCCCTTCCAGTAATTTAATGTCCATTTTCAGGTATGGGCACCAGAACTGCATGCAGTACTCGAGATGAGGTCTAACTAGTGCTCTATATAGCAGCAGATTCACCTCCCCCCCTCAATGTTATTCCCCTTGAGATGCAACCCAACATTTTGTTGGCCCTTGTCACTGCCTTTCTATACTGTGCCAAGTTGTTCATTGATCCCACGATGACCACCCCTAGATCCTTCTCCTCAGTGTCTACCAGCTGCACCCCTTCCAGTTGGTAGTTTCTCCTTGTAATTTTTGCTCCAAAGTGCAGTACCTTACTCTTTTTGGCATTGAACCCCAGCTGCCAAGTGTCCGACCAGGACTCCAGCTTATTCAGATCTTCCTGCACACCTTGCCACCCCTCCATGTCATCCACCACTGCCTCAATCTTGGGGGCTGCTATTATGCAGGGGAACCATGTCAGCCAACCTCCAATCCATGGGCACACATCCCGAATTAAATGAGGCATTGAACAGGCCTGCCAAGGGCCCTGCCAGGATCTCTGCTAGGTTCTTCAGTACCCTGGGGTGAATGCCATCTGGCCCTGGAGCCTTGTCTACCTTCGGTGCTCTGAAGCCCTGTAGCACTCTGCCTTCCATGATCATCCTGTCCGTTACTCCTTCCCCAGCCTTTACTGCCCCCCATCCCCTTGAGTAGGACTCCCCTCTCTCTTTGTAAGTACCAGGCAGAAGTAGTCATTGAGTGCTTCTGCCTTTTCTCCCCCCTTCTGTACCCATCCCCCATCCTCCTTAATCCTTACTAGCTGTTCTTTATAGCTCCTTTTCTCCCTGATGTACCCAAAGAAGCCCCTTTCCCCCTCCTTTATCCCTTGTGCTAGTCTGAGCTCTTTGGTGGCTTTTGCTATTCTCACTGCCCTTGTCATCTTCCTTGCCTACTGCTGGTAGTCCTCCGAATCGTCCCCCCTCTCCAATTTCCTGTATCTCCTAAAGAACACCCTCTTTCTCCTCATCTTTTCCATAACCCCCTGCTCATCCAGCTTGGCCTTTTTGCTCTGGCCTTTTTGCTCCGAGTCCTGCTACAGGAATTGGTGGCCTCTAGTATCTCCCTCCCATGAGCTCCCATCTCTGGTCTGTGTCCAATACTAGGCTGGATTCTCACCAGGTACCCCCCTCACAATCTCCCCCATCTTTGTAAAATCTGCCCAACTGAAATCCAGCACTTTTGTGTTGGATGCCACCTCATCTTTGCCCATACTCAACCTGAACCATACTGAGTGATGATCACTCCCCTCTAGTGGTTTGTCCACCCTGATATCCCTCACAAACTCCTCATTTGTGAGAACCAGATCAAGGATGTTCCCACCACTTGCTGGTTCACCGACCACCTGTGTCAGGAAGCTTTCCTGAAGGGCATCCAGCAGTACCTGCTCCCTTTTACTGCTGGTTCCTGGGGTTCCTCAGTCAACCCTCGGCAGGTTGAAGTCCCCCTCAACAACCACATTCCCCTTCCCATGTGCCCTTCTAATCTGTCTCGTAAGTTCCCTGTCCCGCTCTTCTGTCTGGAAGGGTGACATGTACACCACTGCCATCCAGAGATCCCTTTTCCTGGAGTACTGGATTAGCAGCCATAAAGACTCTGTTTATCCCTTCTTCCCCTCCTCTCTAATGCACTTTAGCCCCTCTCTCATGTATGCTGCTACTCCCCCCTCTCCTGTTATCCCTATCTCTGCAGAATATTTTGTACCCTGGGACCACCAGGTCCCAGTCATGGTATTGGCTGGCCCATGTTTCCATGATGGCTACCATGTCCACCTTCCCCTCCAGCATGAGGTACTGTAGGTCATTCATTTTATCCCCCCAGGCTCCTATCATTCATGATGACCACCTTCCATCCCTTTTCCTTCTCTCCCTCCTCTCTCTGCCCTCAACTTTCAGCATCCCCTCTATTGCTTCTACCTAGTTCATCTCCCTTTCTCTGTTGGGTAAGCTTGCGCTGCTTCCCATGTCATGGCCGCTATATGCCCTCTCTCCACCTGCTATCCCCTTTTCCTAGTTTAAATGTCCAGTTTCCTCAATATACTCCCTGATCTTCCATTTTAGCACCCTCTTACCCTCGTCATTTAGGTGAAGTCTAACCTTAGCATATAGACTGCTATCCTCCCAGGTCTGTCCCCACCCTACCACTAACCTGTACCCTTTGGTGTAACCCCATTTGCCAAACTATTCATTAAATTCATTGATCCTTTGTTTTCTAGCTGTGCTCACTTTGGACACTGGTAGTACCTCAGAAAACTTTACTGATCTACCCTCCCCTCACATAAAGTTCCTAGCTCCACAAACCTATTTTGGACTACCTCTAATGTACTATCTGACAGGTCATTGTCCCCAGATGTAGAATTAAATGAGGCCTCTCCCTTCCCCTTCTAGCATATCTGAAGACTGATTGTCCCACCCTTTCAGCTGTCATCTCTGGCATGGCCTTCACACATACACAACTATGCCTTTCCCCTTGCTACCCCACCTGACCCCCCCCAGTATTGAATCCCCCAGTACTAGTATTCCCCCCATATTTCCATCTGTCTGCTTCCCCTCCTCTGCTCCGCCTCTGTCAGACTCCTTCTCCACTAGCAGATAATTCCCCATCTATCCCTGTTGCCATTCCTCTCCTGCCCTCCTCCTCCTCCTCCAGCACACAATTCCCTTCATCTGTTTCTGTTACCTTTCCCCCATCAGTATTCTCCACTGCCACATCTGCTATGCCCCTGACATCATCTCTATCCCCCTGCTTTGCTCACCTGCATTAACTATTCATACAAGATCTTTTAGTAATGAGATCCCTATGGTTAGATCCTATAATAAATATGGAGATATTATGCTTCAGAATACTATTGCTTATTATTGGAATAAAATGCCCAAAGGTTGAAGGTTATCAAAAACGTACCCACTTTTAAGTGTAAAATAAGAGAATATTTGAAATTAACATGTACCTGTTTTAAGTAATTTTGATTGTGTATTTGTAAATGTTTCATATTTTTGTATTGTTTGTTATTTTTTATGACAGGACTTTGTTGAAAACGGGACCGATGTCCCAACAAATGTACTTCCTGTATAAAAATAAATTTTACAGATCAAAATCTCCGCTCCCTTCGACCATCCTTCCAGCTGTGCCCCTCCCCCTTCACCTCTGCTACTCCCGTTAGACCAGCTACCATCCCTTGTGCTCTTCCCTCCCTTTCATTCTCTTGCCCTCTCCTGGGTATCCGACAACCCTTCCTCCTCCCTCAATGTCACTAGCACCACAGACCAATTTCCTGTCCCCTCTGCTTTGCTTTGCCTTAGTTCCTCCTTCCTAACTTGAGCCTTCCCTCCAGTGCTGGGTCCATTGTTCATTTCACTCCCAAACTCTCTCCCAACCTCCTATCTCAATCTGATGTACTTCCCCGATGTGTCCTCATGATACTTCCTAGGGTAGGCCCTCCTGCCTTGGAGTCCCCCCCCCCATTCTCTTCAACTCTCTCCCAGGCCACCTCAATTCCTCCTTGAGCCTCCTCAGCCTGTGACAGATTGAACACCCTCCTAGCTTCCACAGTATGTTCATCCAAACTGCTGCCCCACACCTATTGCAGTCCACAATTCTTTTTTTTTTTCAACCAGGAGAGCTACACTAAGCTAAAAGCTTGTTTACAGGTGTGACCTGGGAACACAAGGAAGTTAAGTGACTTGCTCAGGATCACACAGTATGCAAGTGGGGGCTATGGGATTCAAACCCAGGTCTCCAGATTTGCAGCTCACAGCCTTAAACCACTGTGCCATGTTAAACAGGACTATCTAGAAAATATTGTTTTAACTGGAAAATTACAGTCCTAACTTAGGTTATATAACAGCCCAGACACTAACTACTGTATGTACTGCCAGCTGTACACTGTAAAGAAGCATAAAACAGTACTCTCTATAGCTCTTTTACCCACTACAGATTGAGATGCTGCATCTTTGTTCTTATCCCCCTCCCAAGTCAGTAAAGCCCAAGAACAGTCTTACTGTCAGCTTGTATTCCAAGTATTGATCAGATCTTTCCTAGCGTTTCTGCCTTGCCCTGCTGTATATTACCATTCCCCCCAGGTCGCCTTGTGTCCACCCCTTCAGACGAGCTCCTCCTGCTGCCCTCCTCCAATAGGTGCTTCTCACCACTGGGAGTAGTTTTCCTATTTTTAATAGGGAGACGGTGAGGGGCGATGTTGACTAGTGGTGGACGAAGTGCCTAAAATCCACTACTTGTACTATGTTGCGTATAACCTGAATTTCATGTAATACTCTGAAAAGTGAATAAATATGCATCTTGAAGTAGCACAAAGTTCCCATTGTTCTCTGTGGACATCACCATTGCTTTGCCTTGTATTTTTGCAGTTTAAGGTGAATTTTGCAGTGATTCATTGGATGTAAGGTCACATGGGCTTTATATTGTCTTGCACAGCCTCAGTTCATCGTAGAAAGCTGGAGACAGTTTGCTGTCAGAGCTCTGAGATTCAAAACCTCTAAAAATCTTTAAAAATGCCTTTTGCCACAACATTTAGTGACAAAATTTAGTAGATCGAGTGTAGTCAATCCTTATGTTGTTATATCATTGAGCATTTATTGATTTTTTGTGAATAGTGAAAGTTAATTTAGTACATTCAGTCTCTGTACTGACAGACACTGTAGAAGTGTGCTTCAGAGGAGGGGCTGATCAGTGGTGCCAAAGGGAGATTAGTGATAAAGGCATTTTTTCCGACTGCTGTTGGCTGTTGTTTTATTATTTTTGTGTTCGGGTAGACTCAATACAGCTTCACTAAATTATTTATAAATATTTTCTATTTGCTGGGCAGTTTTTCAAAGATTTTTACAGGACTGTCTGTGTTGTAGACAGTTTATTGAACAGTTAACGTTTCTGTGCCTGACCTTTAATCTGTGTGCGTGCTGTCAATTGATATGTATTTCATTGCAGCACTGGGTCCTCAATAGCAGTACTCTGAATTTAAAACCCTGTCTGCAATGTATTTCCCTGTTTCTATACAGATGGGGACATCATCTCTCTCCCCCCATCAAAACAAGGTATTGTTCTTTGTCTGCTTTTTGAACATTGGTAAAGGATTCAAGGACGGGTATTTTGTTGTGCCTATGTGACTGCGTTTACTGTTTTGCTTCCCAGCCACCCAAAAGTGGTGAAATATCAAGTTGCTGTAAATTGTCTGTGTCATCTGAAAAAATCCCCACAAAGAGACGGTCAGGCAAAGCAGTTTTTGACTATGGCACTGCTGCCAAGAAGACTATAAGCAGCAGAAGTTGTTATGAAGATGAATCAGGTTCTTCAGGGGCTACCAAGGCTAGCAGTGTTAAGAGTGGTCATGGCCTTGGCCATGATTGTATGCAGCAGAAAGGAAAGGTAGTATCTGGTGCAAGTAAAGGGATTTCTCCGAGGATGTTTTTCACTGCAAACTCAGTTGCTTCATTGCTGGTTGGAGATGGTGTTGTCCCTGCTGTTAGTAAAGTCAGTAAGGGCATGGTTGATAACAACATGAGTATTGCTATAAGTTCAACCCTGTTAAACTTATCATGTGGGGAAAATGTTGTTGAATCCACAGACTTGAGTGCAGTTGATGTCCCACTCCCTACAGTACTTGAACATGGTTATGATCATGACAATGACTCACAGTCTCATGTTTCCAGTGATGTTAAGGATAGGCCATCCAAACATTCAGACGTCGACATAAAAAGTGTGGCGGATAATATTGAGGCTGCTGTTGAACTTGGAATATCTCCACAGGAGGACAGCATCCAAACTGAATTAGGGGATGATGATTATGATGATGATGTTAGCGACCCCATTTGGGGAACCAGAAAAAAAAAAGTGAAGGTGGCTGTTTCTAAACAGTCTGTTACTCAGTCCTTCCTCCTGAAAGTTCTGCTACAGCTGTGTCTGTTAATGAGGACCCTGAATTAATAGTCATAGATTGTGATGTTCAGTGAAAGTTCAATTGTGTACAAGAGCAGAAATCATGCATTACACCCCCCATTTCTTTGGCACCAAAAGTGCAGTTACATATGCAGCACCAGCACCAGCAGCAACATGTGAAGAGTAGGCCATCTAAATCCCAAGTCTGGGATTTTTTTGCACAAGATGGCAATGATGAAACAGTGGCAATCTGCCAGCTTTGCCAAGGGCATGTGAAGCATGGTAAAAAGGGTAGCCATTTGGGCACTGGGGGTGCATACTCATCTGAAGAACAGGCACATGGCACTGTGGACTCAGCACCAGAGGGGAGCTAATACCATAGTTGGGCATTCACCCTCAGCCATGTTGGTGAGCATGGTATCCCCTTCCTTCAGTGTAAGTAACCATGTCAGTAAAAGTGGCGAAATAACACTGGAGGATTACTAAAGCCATGTAGGAGGAGGATGATTTGGAATGTTCAAACAGTGGTGGACCATGTAGTCATTTTACTACATCAATCCCTGTGCTTAAAACATAGAAAATTACCATATATATTGGCTTGTCACCTGTGCACCCACCATCACATACCCTAGGTACCCCATCCATGTCAGTTAGTAGAGTAGAGTCATTTGGCATGCCACGTGTAAAGCAACAAACAATGCAGCCAATGTTGCACAGCCTTTTTGCCCACAACAGTAAATACCCATCCAATCATGTGGTTGCACATGAACTCAATGCTGCCATAGCGGAAATCCTGGCAATTGCCATTTTGCCATTTTCTTTTGTTGCAAATGCGGGCTTCTGGCACTTTCTGGCACACACATACTTTTCCACCGATGCTGTCCCTGAGTTATATCGCATAGTGACAAAATCTGTAAGACATGCCCTTCAACATTCCGCATCAGCTTACATTCACTTAAGCATGGATATGTGGAGAAGTGTCAAAATGGTGGATAGTTCCTATCTGTGTATTACTGCAAATTGGGCGCAACTACCTGGAGTTGTCTGTGATGGTCGGATGGGAAAGCAGTGTAATAAGTCAGACTGTAATGGTGGTAGCAACCTTCATGACATTAGACAGCATGCCACGCTTGCAATGCATAGTGCAGCAGGGTCACGTACAGGCGAACACACGCTAGAATTGCTACTGACAGAAATTGATGAGTGGCTGCAACCTCTGACCCTAAAAGCTGGCTTAATAGCTAGTGATAATGGATCAAACACTGTGAAGTGTATCAGCAATGGTGGCTTTGTGCGGGTTCCCTGTATGGCCCACTGTTTAAATCTGGTGATGGAGGAGTTTCTGCAGTACCCTGAAATACAGCAAATGCTGACTGTTGCACACTGCATCTGTGCCCACTTTGCATGGTCTGGAAAGGCCCGTGATCAACCTAGGCAGCTACAGATTCAAAATAGTCTCCCTCAGCACTGCCTGGAGCTTGAAGTTGTCATGAGATGGAACTCGACACTTTACATGGCAGAGTGATTGTACAAGCAGTACAAAGAAATCTCAGAGTACGTATTTAGTTACACTAGCCATGACAGTTCAGGGGCATTAATGTCTATAACAAGTGAACAATGGTGACTCAAGGACTCAATAATAACAATTCTCAGGTTGTTTGAACATGCCACACAGGCAGTGAGTGGTGACACTGCATCCATCAGTCAAGCCATTCCACTTCTCCGGGTGCTGAGGAAGACTTTGTTGAATCTGCAGCCTAGCTTTGATGTTGCCAGAGATAGATCAAGCTGCACATTACTGAAACTCATGATTACTATATTAGACAGCAATTAACACATCACCACTATTCAGCAATCTCCCGAATTTGGAATAGCAAAAATGTTGGACCCATGCTACAAACATGCCATTGCATCCATACTTGAGGGAGGGCAAGATCATGTTAAAAATCTGACTGGGCAGCTGGTCCGATCGGTTCATGGGGCACAGAAGTCAGATGCAAAGTTATACAAATCACTGCATAACAAGCCTGAAGATCACTGTGGACCAAGTACATCCAGTAAGGTGGCTGAGGGGCAAGGGGAGGTATCAGCAAAACAGTTATTCAGTAATCCACTTTGGAGTGCCTTGTCCCTAGTCAGAATTTGTTACCTAGATGAATCTTGTGAACAAGTGGATGATTCATCCAGAATGTTTGCTTCCCAGAGCATGGTTGAGGCATATTTAGCATAAAACAGGCATCAGACAATAATGGATGATCCTTTGGTGTACTGGAGTGGCAAGGTAAATGAATCAACAGTGCTCACATCAGTGGCAGTGAAGTATCTGACATGCCCACCCTCCAGTGTAAGTGTGGAGAAGGTATTTAGTTCTGCAGGGGACATAGTGCATGACCATCATACTAACTTATCACCTACAAATGTCAGCATGATGACATTTATCAAAATGAATGAAGGCCACATGCCAAGTCAGAGAAGCACATCTCTGTTTGCACCCAGTCACGATACTGGTGGTGCTGCTGCTAATGATGTCAGAGCAGACCATCCTTGTGGAAGTGTCAAATGCTGTACCATTGATGTTGATGATACGGCCATGGAAAACAAATTTCCAAGTGGGTATAACTCTGGGCCTGAGGATTGTGAGGGCTGCTTCCTCCTTGATGATGATGATGTGGAGGATGTTGGTGGTAGTGCATAATGGCAAAATTACTGTGGTGAAGGCTGTCTCAGTGCCATAACATTACTGGTGTTTGGAATAACAAAAAGACAAACAGTGGCCGTCACTGTCATATGACAACTGACAATGAATGACATGTTGTTATATTTTTACTTCCCCTTTATTGATTTTGAGGGTATAGTTCGCATAATGTGTGCAGTCATTTCATTATTACCTGCAGTCAACCCCGCGTCTTGAGACTGAGACATTTTACCTGTGCCCTAGCTATGAACCCCCAGCCAGCAACATCCACCTTGCTTCTTGAAAGTGACAGAGAGACATTCTACCTGTGCCCAAGCTATGAACACTCAGCCAGCAACAGCCACCCTGCCTCTTGAAAGTGACAGAGAGACATTGTACTGGTGACCAAGCTATGAACCCGCAACCAGCCACATCCACTCGGCTTCCTATCACTAATGGACAGTAAGTATGTACCAATGTCATGTACTCTGTTTTTTGAGTTAAACTGTGGTGTCCATCATTCCTATACCAGGTAAAATATGCCACTGTCAACAAATATAGGCAACTTATTTTCATTTTGTTTTCACAGGTTACAGACTGTGTAAACTGGCAGTACTACAGTAATCCTACCGCTGAAGGGATAACATTGAAAGTTAAGTATGAGTGTTATTTCATTTTTCATTTTAGATTTTCATGTTTGTGGTGCAGGTGTAAAGCATTCACTGGGGTGACATACAGAATACAGGCCACATAATATATTTGTTATTCACAGATGGGAGAGGTGTACTTCAGTATGCCATGGTTGTAAAACATGTTATCCTGGTCCTGAAACCATGTGATGTCATGTAACTTAACACAGTGCATGTCACTCAGTAAACATGTAACATTTTTGTATGTGGTTTACTACATTACTAATAGCTTGGTATTTTCAGCTTCATGAGGGGTTCTTACTGATACATTGAAATTTTAAGCTGGATAAGGTGTTTACTAATAGCTTGGTATTTCGAGCTGGATATATAACAGAAGACAGTAACAGCCATGCTGGGAAGTGAATGTGGTAGAAACAATGAACTCATAATTTCTTCTTCATCTCTTTTCAGGTAGCATTGAGGTACTGTACACTGCCGTGGGTGGTATTGTCCAATCTGAAGAAGGATAACAGTTATGATGATGACGATATGCTGAAGAACTGTAAAGATGACAAAAACATTAATGAACCTTTTTTTCAAATGCTCCACCCCCCAAAAAAAAAAATATGTTTACCTTGCATGGATTGACAGTATCCATGCAGCCAAAGTCAGCAGCCATCCAAAACTGGTAGACTACTGGCGGTGTGCCCACGACCTGAAAAAAAAAGAATCATAAATGACTGTCTTTCAGTCAACCACAGCACTCCCTCCCCAAGAAAATTTTAATTTTACAGTACCACATTAGGTGTCAGACTTGTAACGTATGTGTTGCTTGCATGTTAATGTGATTTGATCATCATGCCCACCACGATAAAGTATCAAGATTCCCTAAAAAGGAACAACATGATACACTGCTTACAACACAGAACAAGATTATATAGAAATGTAATGCCTGTGTCTATGGAAACAAATTTCAGTGGCCCCGCACAATAACTCACCATTGTGATATGAGAGCAAGGCACACACAAAGGGCAGCATGTACTGGTGATGCAGCAGGCATCAACACAGGCAATGCTCTCACTTGGGACAAAGTGATGCATTTATGGCATTTTAATCTTCATCTGGACTTTTCATTCAAATACATCAACAGAACAGCAGCAGCAGCAAGTGACATCACAAGGCAATTCTGTCACATAACACATTGTGACGCATTTCTGGCATTTTATTTTTCGTCTGGGTTTTTCATGTAATTAAAAAGCGGGATAAAAGCACCATCAGCAGTGACTGGCATCACAAGGCAATGCTCTCACTTAACATACTGTGATGCATTTCTAGCATTGTATTTTTCATCTGGGCTTTTCATGAAAATAAAACAGTGGGACAAAAGCACCAGCAGCAGTAACTGGCGTCACAAGGCAATGCTGTCACTTAACATGCTGTTACGCATTTCTGGCATTTTATTTTTCATCTAGGCTTTTCATGAAATTAAAACAGTGTGACATTCACACACAATATAGCACATTTGTGGGGGGCATGGTAGGTGGGTTAATGGTACTGAGATAATTGCGCTGGTGCTTTACATATTCAGAAAAGTACCAAGTATTTTTGTAGTTGTTACTTAATTTACTTTATTTTTTTACATGACTGATGGTTGGCAAAATGGCGGACACTGCGTGCTTTCATTACAGGTGAAGCTATCGTGCTGCTAAGCACACTGCAATAATAGTGTCTTGCAGATGGCATTTTGGAGCCACAATATTTAATTAAAAGAAAGCATGCAGTGTCCGCAAAGTTGGCGACTATATGACTTATTACATAAAACACAGTAATGTGTAAGAACAAAATTTTTTTTGCTGAAAACATAATGGCATGGGGGGCATTGGGGGGAGGTGGGGAATCTGATTTACCATTATGAGGCTCAAGAAATACAGGATTAACAAAATTAACATCACAAAGAAAACATTAATGGAATATAAATGCCATATTTACTATGTAAGACACATAAATATGGCTTAAGAAAATAAATAAAAGGAAAGATACATTTTTTTGGGAGGGGAAATTTTGTTAATCCTGTATTTCTTGATCTTGACCCTTATAATGGTAAATCCAATTCTCCACCTCCCCCAAATGTTCAAATCCCCATTATGCTTTCTACAGTGCTAATTGTTTTGTTTTTACTCATTACTTTATTTTGTGTAATAAGTCATGTGGTTGCCAACTATGCGTACACTGCGTGCTTTCATTTCAGTTGAAATTGTGCTGCCAAAAAGCCATCTTATTGCAGCATGCATAACAGCACGACAGTTTCACCTGCAATGAAAGCACGCAGCATCCACTGTTTTGCCGACCCTCAGTCTTGTAAGAAATATAGTAAATTAAGTAGCAAGTAAGAAAAATCAGAAACAAAACATTACCTGAACATAAATTTCATACTTAGTCTGGAGCAAAAGAAAAATATTAATTAAGAAAAAAAAAATAAAAGCAGAGGAGACTTTGGGGGGGGGGGTAAATTGCAAACCCAAATTTTTTTTAAGGGGGCTTTTACTGACCACCACTGAAATTCTGCAGCAACCTTATGATCTCCTCATTCTGCCTCTCAATATGAGTGAAATGCTGCATGGCCACCTCCACCACCATTTTCACTTCCTCTTCCTTGGCCCACAGCACAGCCAGGTCCACCTGGGTCACAGGCTGCAGTGACGGGTCTTCCACGTGGGCAGCTGCAGGACCTGACACATCTGCTGATTCCATTTCCATTCTCCACCAACACACAGGTGGATGAGGTACCTCTGCCACAGTTGTAGGAGTGGCTGCTACATCCTGCAGTTTAGTGTCCCACTCACCACGGTGGTGAACAACTAGGTGGGTTCTCTGACCACCAGTGCCAAGGTGCCAGCCCTTATGTCCCCAACAGACCAACACATTGAAAATTTTGCTGTGCACTACAGTGGGGTCCCCAGGGAGGCTAGTAAAAAAATCCCATATGGGAGATCTCCATGCAGGACCCGGTACAGGCAGTGTGGGGGGGGGCACCAGATGACACCTACTGTGCTGCCAGTGGTGGAGGGGCAACAACCTGCTGTGGTCGCTGCTGCTGCTTCTCCTGCTGCTGCTGCTCGTCCTGCTGCTGCTGCTGCCGTCTCCTGCTGCTGCTGCTCGTCCTGCTGCTGCTGCTTCTCCTGCTGCTGCTGCTCATCCTGCTGCTGCTGTTGCTCTGACTGCTGCTGCTGCTGCTGCTCTGACTGCTGCTGCTGCTGCTGCACCTCCTGCCACTGCTGAAGGACCACTGCAGCAGGGCTGTCTGTGGCAGCAGTTGAGGTCCAGAAATTGGACAGGTGAAATCGAACTGGGCGACCAGGGTCACCTTGCATTCGTGATCCCCGCTGGCCACCAATTTGCCTCCCACAATCCATCGATAAATTAAACTGCTAACAGAAAAGAAAAAAAAATACTAATACAAGTACTAGTAAAATAATTACAGGAACTAAAACTAAGGACACAAAAAAAACAAAACTTTTTTTAAAGAAAAAAAGCCTTTCTAATTAAATAAAACATCCTGCACTACTACTAAAACTGAATCACAAAAGGTTTAAACACAAAAATGTGAAATCAAGCTACTTTTAGCACTAGTCTACACAGACTGCACAGTACAGATCTGCTGCACACCTCTTTCTGCAAGAAAAAGTGAAAGTAAAACACTGACTTCCTGCCTAGTCAACTGCCTCCTTGAATCATGTGACCTGCAGATCTGCAGAGACAGTCAGGCATGTGATCAGCAGCCTGTTTCTTACCAACTTTACCTTATCAAACTGGAACTCGAAGTGGCCACTGCAAAGTCCATTAAGGCAAATTTTGGCTTTTTTATGGGAATTACACTTAGTGCTACACAAATTCGAAGTGAGCCACTTTGGGTTCACTTCGCCAGTGAATTAAAACTTTGCTACATCTCTAATGTTGACACCTAAAACAGTGACGATAAAGCTATTCAAACTATATGGATTTTTTTCCAGCAAGCAGCATTAAGGTACCACACCACAACACCTTCCACACCCACTCTGGGGTACTTCCTTGGTCATGTGATATGCATACAGTAGATCTTGCTTCACGCATGCATCTTCAGCCTTTTCTGGGTGTCCCTTCCATATCTGATTGCTTACTTCCAGTATTCCTATGCATGCATCTGGGATGGGATAGGTACAAGGGTGAGTGAGACAATACACCTTATTCCCTAGCTATTTGCCACTTTGCAGTGGGCTGATGAAGGAGACAGTGACTGTTCTTCCCTAAGGACTGCAGCAAGGGGTATACACCCCCCCATGACCACAAGACAGCCATCACCACCTGATCAGTTGCCAGAGCAACAGCCCTAAACCCTCGGAGCCTACATGGATATCTGGGTGCCATACTAGCACAGGTTTGTTGAACTTGTGATTTGTCTGGTTTTCTAACAGTGATATGGTAGTCTTTGGAGGAAGGCCATATTCTACCAGGCTCTGCACCATGCAGAGCCAAGAATCCTGTGTAGAGTCAGCCTGGTGTAAGTTATGGTATTGCATCTGAGCCCGCCCCTGGTGCTTCTGCACAACAGTCAAAGTACAGTTCCTGGGTAACCCGGGATTATGGATGCCAGCAAGAATGCTGGCACCTACCAGTTTGGATTAAGACAGTTGAGATGCAGTAGCAACAATAAACAAGAGCAGAAGTCATGCTCACAGTGAGCAGACGGTGCCTGTCTGACAGGCAGCCAGCCTCAGTTCCACAGGAATAAGTAAACTCACAATTATTACAAAGTGAATAGCCAGTCTCCAGATACAGAAAACAAGACTGTGTGTCTTGGCCCAGATGGCTCGGTGCTTTGACCTCACTGTCTTCATCAGTGGGTGGAGCAATGGCGCTCCATACTATATATTATTTTATTAACTGCATTGAAAATCCAGGACACTTTATGTTGAGACTTAACAATTAAGCATGTCCCATTGCACTTGATTTGTGCGCAGTAAATAATCTGATTGTTCTAGCAAAACTGATCTCTTGTGTCTCTCTTCAAAGGATGCCGTGTGTGCTTGCTTATTACAAACACAGTGGTAGTCGTCAACTGAGCAAGTTATCACCTGCAATTCTCTGGAGATACCTAGAGAAAAAATCATTATGCTTTCTGTATTACAGAAAACATCAGAAAAATCTCCTTACAGATCTTCAGAAATTATGAAAAAAAAACTTACCAAATCAGCAGCTACTACTGTCTATGCAGTTCAAACATATCTGCGGTACCTTTGTAGATTGATCCCATTGTCTGACCATGTAGTTCAAAATCAAGCATGGCAACCCATGGCTTATTTTATGGATTTTAAATGTTTAGATAAACATCATGTACTGGGCAAAAATTAAACATTTGGCATTGGGTGAAGAAACACCAAAGAACATCCTTAAACAATAAATGAACACTTGTGTTTCTTGAGACCATGTTACTATTCTAAGGTAAATCATAGAAACAGGTCTCCATTAATAGCCTTCCTACACTGAACAAGTATTGTATGTTAAAATGTATCATTCCCAATTTCAGAGTCATACCACTTATGAGAATTTTTTTTGTGAAAATCAACTTCTGCTTGCCTCAGATCCCCAGTGGTTTGCAGTGACTACTGTGACCACCAGGCTACCAATGTCATTCTTATCTGGCCCCCTTTCTGGGACTTTTGTGCAAGGTGAGAATGAGCAACAGCAACAGCAAGAGAGGAGAGTCTTCAATCTGCCCTAAGATAGGCAGCAGGCACAAGACTTGGATCTGCATGCCACAGCAGGTGCAACAGCAGGTCACAGCTTTGGGCCATGTGTCAAGGGACCTGAGACATAATTTCTGCCTGCAACAAGGGACCAATAGCTAATTCCTTGCTTTTGAGTGCATGAGAAATGAAGCAGAAGAAGTCATTTGCAAGGGAATGATAACATAACACATATGTTGGCTGGTTCTCCTAGCCTGCCCTTGACAGCCATTGGGGTTAGAAGTCGTGTGACATAGAAACATAGAAAGATAAAAGATGACAACAGATAAGGACCGCAAGGCCCATCCAGTCTGCCTATTTTTTCTATCTTATGAATGTGCCATAGGTCTTTACTCTGTCAGTGGCCTATTTATTCATACTCATCTGTATTGTTCCCTTATGCCTATCCTACACCTGTTTGAAGCTCTGTGCTGTATTCATATCCACTACTTCCTGAGGTAGGCTGTTCCATGCAGCCACCACCCTTTCTGTGAAAAAGAACTTCCTCACATTACCCCTCAATCAGCCTCCCTCTAATCTCATGCTGTGCCCTCTTGTCCTGCTATTTTTCTTGTATTGAAACATGATAGACTCTTTCACCTTGTTAATGTAATTAAGATATTTGAATGTTTTGATTGTATCACCTTTCTCTCTCCTTTGCTCTAGAGTATACATATTGAGCACCATTAATCTGTCCTCATATGTTTTCTGATGCAGTCCCTGGACCATTTTGGTTGCCCTTCTCTTTACTGCCTCTATTTTGTTAATGTCCTTGTGAAGGTACAGCCTCCAGTACTGCATGTAGTTCTCCAGATGGGGTCTAACCCGTGTCTTGTAAAGAGAGATTATTACCTCCCTCTTACAACTTGTGATACCAGTGCTAATACACCCCAACATCCCTCTAGCCTTATCTACTGCTTTAATGATCTACTTGGATGATTTCATTTCGTCTGTGATGATGATGCCCAAGTCTCTTTGTTCCCTTGTGATGGCCAGCAACTCCCCTCCCAAACTATAGTTAGCTTCAGGGTTTCTCTTCCCTATGTGCATGATCTTGCACTTCTTTGCGTTAAACCCCAGTTGCCACTCTTCAGACCATTTTGCCAGTTTTTCCAGATCTCGTCTCATTCTGCCCACACCATCTGGATCATCTACTCTTTTGCAGATCTTGGTGTCATCTGTAAATTGGCAGACCTTACCCTCCAGTTCATCTACAGTGTCCCTGATGAAGATATTAAAGAGGACTGGCCCCAGGACTGATCCCTGAAGTACCCCACTTGCGACTTGAATCTCTTCTGACTGTATACCATTTACCACCACTCTCTGTTTTCTGCCCACCAACCAGTTTGCCACCCAGCTGACCAACTTCTGACCCATTCTGAGCCTACCCAGCTTATTAATCAATCTTCTATGTGGAACAGTTTCAAAAGCTTTGCTGAAGTCAAGGTAGGCGACATCAACTGTACCCCCTTGGTCCACCACTCTGGTTACCCAGTCAAAGAAATCTATGATATTAGTTTGACAGGACCTTCCTGCTGTGAACCCATGCTTTCTTGGATCCTGTACTCCTATGGATTCCAGGTATTGCACTATCCTTTCCTTAAGGAGTGCCTCCATAATCTTGCCCACTACTGAAGTAAAACTGACTGATCTGTAGCTCCCTGCCTCCTCCCTGCTGCCGCTCTTGTGGAGTGGGATCACATGAGCCCTTCTCCAGTCTCCTGTGACCTCTCCTGTGCTCAGAAACTCACTAAACAGTTCTGCTAATAGCTCTGCTAGTTCCACCCTTAGCTCCTTTAGTACCTTGGGATGTATGCTATAAGGTCCCATTGCCTTGTCCACCCTGAGCTTAGCAAGCTCTTGTAGGACCCTTTCTTTTGTGAAGGGACTTGTGCACAGCACCCTCCCCCCTCTGTCCATGGTGCTGAGCTGTTGGCCCTGCCCTGTCTTCTCCTCAGTAAATACTGAGCAGAAGTATCTATTTAGAATAGAGGCTTTTCATTGGTCCTCCTCCACACACTCACCCTTATCCCCTTTGATCTTAGCAATACCCCTCTGGACATTCTCCTTTCACTAATGTATCTATAGAAAGTCTTGCCCACTTATTTTACTGTTTTTGCTAGTGTTTCCTCAGTTTGGGCCTTTGCCTGCCTTACAGCCTTCCCTGCTTCTCTTAGGGAAGCTTGGTATGCCTCCCTATCTTTGTTCCACTGCATTCCCTTATATTTCCTGAAGGCTTTTGCCTCTGACCTTTTCTGCTACTGTTTTTGAGAACCAACGTGGTTTCCACCTTCTTTTGCTCTTGCATTTCTCCCTAACACAATGGGATGTTGCTTCAAGTATTGCATCCTTAATGCCTGCCCACTTTGCCTGTACCCCCTCAACTGTATTTATTCTTGCCAGGGCTAGCTTAACTCTGTTGGTCATCTTATCAAAGTCAGCTTCTCTGAAGTCCCATATTTTTGCCTTAGAATGGGATGATTTAGTTCTAGTGGCCAAATTGAACCATACCATGTGATGTTCACTGTCCCCCAGGTGACCTTCTACCTGAAGATCTGTGATTCTTTCCCCATTAGTCAGAACTAGATATAGGACAGCCCTGTCTCTTGCGGGTTGTCATACAAATTGTTTGAGGCCCTTTCCCTGCAGGGAATCCACTATGTGCCTAGTTCTGGCAGATGTTCCTTCTGGTATTGACTAACCTGTATATGGCATGTTGAAGTCTTCCATTATCAGAACCTCCCCTTTAGCTGTCATGTTTTGTATATCATGTTTTGTATATCTTCTAACAGTAATGTGTCTATGTCCTCCCCCTGTTCTGGAGGCCTGTAAACAACCCCAGTTCATATGGATATCTCATTTTCTGTTTCCAAGATGACCCACAGTTCTTCTGGCTCCTTATGTGTATTGTGAATTTCTGTAGCTTTGATATTTTCATTGTCATAAAGGGCCACTCCACCTCCCCCCCCCCTTTTTCACCTCAGTTTCTTCTGAACAGTACATAGCTGAGTACTGAAGTCTCCCAAGTGTGGTTACTGGTGAACCATGTCTTGCTAATCGCTACTATGTCCAGTTTAGCCTCTGTCATTGTTGCCTCTAGGTCTGGGATCTTGTTTCCCAGACTGCAGACATTTGTGTATGTGATTTTCCATTGGCCAGATTTTGGTGTGTTAGTTGGGGGGCAAGGTCCAGCTTTTCCCCTATGTGTCGTATGGGGAGCTGGACCTTTTTCCTTTCCTGGTGATGTAAATGAACTATGAACATGCTGAACTCCTGTTTGAGCACTAGCTGAGGGGGAGGGGTGCTTTTCCCATTTGATGTATTGGGTGTGGCATATTTGCCCCAAAATTGTAGCCAGTGGTACTGTATGACACCATCAGGAGAAGGGCAGGGCAGTCAGAGTGGGATTTGGGAAAATTTGGGCAGAATAAACCCCACAAATATGGGCGAATGGGAGGCCTACGTTGACTGAATTGGCTGCCTCATGAGGGCTGAGTCAATATCAGATTGGAGCCAACCTACTGAGAGATTGCAGCTATAGAAGAATGAGTCAGAGTCACCTTGGAGAATTAAAGAGCTACATACTTTTGTGGGACTGCATTCAACACGTCACTGAGTCTGCTGGAATTTGTGGCCAGCCATCCTCCTGTGTTGATCCCTTGGATTGCTACTTTTTATGCTTTGGGGCACCATTGAAAATATGCTTTGACTCAATCTTTTTTTATATAAATGAAATAAAAAGAATGGGGATAAGTGTTTCAACAATACAGAGAGGCAAAGGGAGTTCTCTAAGCAGCAAGCAACTGCCTGGATACAGAGGCTTTTTTTTTGGTGTCCAGCTGGAGCCTGGCCATTTCTTTATTCAAGAAAGATAGTGCTCTTAGCCTGAGAGAGAACAGAGCCATGTGAACTGAGGACCAGGGCATTCCAAATATGGAGAGCTCAAGAATTCCCATAAGGTAGTGAACTGAACTGCTTTGTAGTAGAGCAGCCTGCATCATATCTTTGTTCTTGACAGTGGAGGAGGTGGAGGCCATGAGTTGGAAAAAATGAAGGAAGGAGTTAATTACAGAGTTGCTCAGAGGTGAGGATTGTAAGACAGATTGTGGAGGGCAGGTGAGGGATTCTTCATAGTACAGAGTTGCATTATATTGTTGGCTTATCCTTTACCTTTTCCCTTCCTCTGTAACATGTATCCATCTCTCCTAATATACATGTTTTGCATTTTGTCATTTGAGTGCCTTTGACTTTTTGATTGTAAAGTAATTGCATTATGTGATGGAGCTGTGTGAAAGGCTTAATTATTCTGTTTCCTTGTGGCATCATTCCTCAGTGCCACTTGGTACAGTATATCAGGGGGCTTCCCCAGGAGGATGCACTGTGTTACACATCAATGTGTCCTGCTTTTACACACAAATGCAGGTTTCCCCTCCAATGATAAAAGGCTCAAGCCTCACATAGACATTTCAGGATTGAGTCATGCACCTTTTGGGACTGGAGGAGGATGGCTTACATTGGAGACTATGATGGAATCTTTTGTGTTTCATAGACTGTCTCATTGTTAGTGACTCTGTCAAGTAGACACCCTACTGCCTGAATTTTTTTTTATTTCTGCTATTGGTTCATCTGAGTGGAGGCTTCATGCCATAGCGGGTGGTGCATAATCAAAACAGGTTGGCCAATAGTGCATCTGCCCACATGAAAGAAGAAACACCTACTGTGGGTAATGTTGCAGACACCACAGGGTCATGTTGGGAGCTGTCATTCCTGAAAGATTCCTGAGCTGGATGTAAAGCTGGTTGTTGAACTGATCAGCAAAGCCCTAAGGAGGCACTTGTTTCTGCCAAGATGCTGAGGTCATATAAAAGGGGTATGCTGGGGGAAATGTATCTCTATTTATCACACCTACACTGGCAAAAATAGGTGTTCCTTCTTTGTAGAGAGGTATTTGCCTGGATAAACTGTGTGTTGCATTCTGCCCATGCTTACAGAGAAAATAGATGTTAGCTTAGTTCAACACTGGATATGCCAATATTAATAGTCCTGGGGACTTTGCCTTGAGGCAGACATCAAGTCTTTGGTGGGGCAAAAGTAACCTCCCCTAGTGTGGGAGCTTACTGTAGCTCCCCTGCAGCTGCTGGTCACACCCCTGATGAAGACCAAGGCTGGTCAAAGCATTGGGGCCAGGTGTTCTCTAGGTACTAAATCATTGCATAAATAAAATGTGGCTCATAGGTTTGGCTTTCACCTTTTGATTGCCATTCCTGAGTGTGGTTTTTGCTGATTACTTTGAAGTTTGGGGCTTGCTGCATCTTACCTGCACCACCTGTGTCCCACCCATCTCCCTGTGTTGTGCTTCTTTTGCTCTTTCTGATCACTGCTACAGCTGTTGGGCCACCCATCCTATCTTCACCCAATCCTGCATCCTAGGATTTGAATGCAAATGGGAGCCATTCTAAAGTGAGGAAGAAGAGTCTTCACCTGTCCCCTGGGTAGGTTGCGGTGCTATAACTCTAAAGGGAATATCAATCCTTTTGTTTACATTTTTCAGTGTAATTATAACTTTGAGCATGCATGAAATCTGATTATTCACCCCAGTGTACTGTTTATCTTCTTAATTTGAAATAGTCAGTTATCCCTTATTTAGGGCCTCCCATATTAATTAATGCAGCCTTTTCCCATCCAATAATGATTTTGTACGTAGCAGTTTCAAAATCCAGTAACGTCAATTGAGATGAGGGTTACAGTAAAGCTGAATCCCATGCGTTCAGCTCAGCTGATGTCACTGAGTTCCACTTTATTGTTGTCTGCAGCTCATCTGATGACACTAGGTTATTTAAATATTACAGTAAGAAATTACAAAAATTAATCCTGGGTGCCGTGGGAGGGGAAAAGAACTCTTCTGTCAGCCTTCTCACCCCATTTGACTAACAGGTGCTAATCTGCTTACCACATAGCAGACTTAATTTCTCATCTGTTTTGGTAAGCTGCATTGGTTGCTGCTATTAAGAATGCTACTATTTTGGCGAGACCCCTGCTTTCATGCTGTGTCCTTGCACAGAGTTAGTTGCTGTTACAGCTTGTCCAAAAGCACTGTGCCCAACTCTGTAGCTGTATTCACCTGTCTATTGCATTACTGAATACCATGTATTGTATTCCCATATACTGTTTGCTGTATTCTCATGTATTTTGTATTTCCATGTGCTGTATGTGCCATTTATATGACTCGGGTCGTACATGAAAATGGTCCCTGGGCCCAGTGTGCCTACCCAGTTACCAAATCACTCCATCCATCCATCCATCCATCCATCCATCCATACGTCAGTCAATCAATCAATCAATCAAGCAAGCAATCAATCAATTACTATGGGGCCCTAAATAATACAAAAGTAGATCTATTTAAAAACAAATAAACAAAACAATACACTAGGTTTAGAAAAAGACTTTGCAGTTGCCCAAGATTACAATAATATTTAAAATATTTAAAAAATAGGGTGTATGTTCCCTATGGAGCTTGACTTCATTACACATTTTGAGGGACCAGAGATGGGCTTGTGGTGATAACAGACAGATATCTAGGCTTGCCCCTCTTGCATGAGAAACGTTACAGTAAAAAACCTACAAAGGACTGGTAACATGGGCAGCATCATACTGGATGGGTTCCTCTGACCTGCAATTGGCCAGAATTGGGGTCAGGTTCATGGGGCATGATTACTCAGGAAATTATGCCACTAGGACTAACAGCAAACAAAGAAAAAGGCATGGCAGCCAAAAAGGGCTTCTTGAACCTTTGTACTGGAACAAGCTCCAAAGCTGAGCTAATGGGAGACATGGGATGGTTGGATATGCCCACCGTGGAGGACTGAGTCAATCAGCATGTGGGAAGATTGCAGTTACAGCAGGAGGACCTAGATTTGTGAAGTAGGTTACAGGAAATGCAGCTCCTTATAGGCATACATGTCAGCAGGCCATTATGTCTGCTGTATTCAGATGCAGCTGCCCAGCAGAATGGAGCTCCTAAAGAGTCATGTGTTTTAGCACACAGAGAAAGTGAGAGGCAAACAGAAAGAGGAAGCAGGAGTTCATCAAGCAACCACCTGCTTGGATACAGATGCTTTTGTTGGTGTGACTGTTTGTCCATTCAAAAAAGGAAAAGGAGAGAAAGAGAGATCACATAGGATATTGATAAATGGTTTCCTGTCAAGTGAGGCTCCAGCAATGAGTGGTATCCCCAAGGCTCAGTGTTGGGCCCAGTACTATTTGATATATTTATTGGATACATACCTGTACATAAAGATCTGTTAATTTGGTGTGTAAATATGCGGAAGACACCAAGCTTGGAGGAATCTGCACTGCCCAAAGTGAAACAGATATAATCTAAACAGATCTCACCAGTGAGGGAACATGGGAAGTAGATTGGATGATGAGCTTCAATATGAATATATGTGTTGTTATGCACTTTAGACACAACAACAGGTAACATAATCATACACTACAGAAGAAAGACGTGAAAACATCTACAGTGGGGAAGGAGCTTGGTGTCATACTTAATCACAGATTTAAGTGTGGTGATCATTGCAATGAAGTTACATTCAGAGCAAAGGAAAATATTCATAGTAGGAGTCATTCAGTAATAAACCCATAATACAGAACCTATATTTCTTCCTCCTGGATTATGGTGACCAGTTTTGGATTCTGAAGAGTCTCTTGAAAAAGTGCAGTGTTGTAAAACACTCAGACTGTCCTCTTGCATGCCAGGCTAACTGCTTTTATGCTGTGGATATCACTTGTTTTGGTTGAATAAACATGAATAAACATGCACCAACAGCACACTTCTGTGGTTTCCTGTATTAAATAGCTTGGGTGAGTAGCACAGGTTTTAGCCTGTGTTCAGATTGTTGTTTACTGGCTACACAAACTACATTAAAGAAGTGGACCTTTTCTGTTCAGTATATTTCCACAGCCAGATGGAACCTTTCCTTAGCACAGGGCTGAGAGAGCCCTGCATGTCTGCATCTGTAGCTACATGGATGTGCAGGGCCCAGAGGAACCAGTACTTCTGTAACTAGACAGACTCTTTCCAAGGTGCAGGGCCCTCTGCTTGTATACATCACTAGCTGCACAGAAGTCCAGTTCCCAGAGGGCCCAGTACTTTTACCATCAGACTGACTTCCCTTGGTGCAGAGCCCAGAAGGCCCTGCATATATCTGTAGCTGCACCGAAATGCAGAGCCCATAGCAGATTCTGCATACAATTCTACTATCACACAAAAAGGGAAATACATTATGACAACTGCATCAAAAAGTCAAAGTGCACAAAGTAGGGAAATGAAAACATTAGGGTTATATTAGAGGCAAAAAAAATCAGTTTAATGCATCTGTTAGGGTTGTTCCACAGTGAAAAAAGTGAGGAAATTCTGTGTTAGTGTTGAAAGCCCCCCCTTGGACCCCCCAGCCCATCCCCCAACTGGCATTGGGATGTGTGTTGGGGTAGTCGGCCCTAACTCTCACCCCATCACATGTGTAAAGAAGCGGAGGTATAGGAGAATGGGGTGAGAGTTATGACTGATGACCCCAATGCACACCCCAATGCCAATTGGAGGTAGGGTGGGGGTCCAAGGGGGGCTTTCAACCTTAATTTCCTCACTTTTGTTCCTGTGGAACAACCCTAACTGATACATTAAATGGATTTTTTTGCCTCTAATTTCCCTTCTTTTTGAGAATGAAGATGATATATAGTGAATGGAATGCGGTGGTGGGAGCACGGGGCACAAAGGGCCCAGCACTCCCACCGCATGATGTCTTGCTACATAGTAACAGGAACTGCAAAGCAAATGCAAGCGGCAATGGTGACACACATGGTAAAGCAAATGGAAATGGTAAAGCAAACGGTAATAGAAACGCAGGTGCAAAGTGACACCAAAGCAAACAGTGATGGAAATAGAGATGCAAACGCAAGTGCATACGGAACGCAACTGGTAAGGCACATGGTCAGGGTTCCACAATTGGAAATGCAAATGGTAATGGTAACAGCAACAATAACACCAAAGAAAACAGAAATGGAAACCAAAATGCAGGCATGTACAGAAATACAAACCGTGACATGTACGGTCACAGAACCGCTATTATAAACTCAAATGGTAATGGTAACAGCAACAATAACACCAAAGTAAACAGAAATTCAAGCGCATAAGGAAACACAAACCGTTACGTGCACGGTCACGGTACCGCAATTGGAAATGAAAATGGTAACGGTAACAGCAGCAGTAATGCCAAAAGAAACAGAAACAGAAATGCAAACACAAGCATGTACAGAAACGCAAACCATAATGTGCATGGTCATGATAACGCGATTGGCAACACCAATGGTAATGGTAACAGCGACTATGATGCAAAACAAAAGACACACACAAACGGAAGGTCGACCGCAAATGCAAATGGCAATGCACAGGCTGATACAAAAAAATGAAAACATAAACAGTAATGGAAATGCAAATGGTAACAGTAACACAAACAGAAGTGCAAACGAAAATGCAAACCGTAACTCAGATGGTGGCGTACACGGGAATGGTGATGAGAACGATAATGGAAACGCAACAGGAAATGCTAACTGGCACAGTAACAAAAGGGAACACCCTTCTTTTACCCAAAAACTGCATTGAAAAAGACAGTGAATACAAAGAATGTATGCATAGTAATGGGCCTCGGAGGAGAAGAAAAGGAGGACTTGGAATACTAAATTGCTTATATCTCAGGAACTGTATGACGTAGAAAAAAAAATGAAAATTTCATATGAATTATGACATTCCTGGCCAGTTTTGTACTAAGCCCCCATCTAAAGGGGCTAAGCATTTTTCCAACAAAAAGTCTGTATCTTGCACCATTTCCGAGATACAGGCCTCGAAAGGTGCGACAGACGCCGTAATGTTATCCTATGGGACAAAGCATCAACTTCAGAGTGCTGTAACTTTGCAGCCCTCCAATATTTTTTCACCAAACCACCAAAAAAGCACATCTGTTGCATATTGGCTGTCTTCCCTCCAAATTTCAGCCCAATAGACCAAACCATTCTTTTGCAGCAGGGTGGCAAAGTTCCTGTTATTTGGGGCATAGTGTCGCAAAATAGTGTCGCAAATCACAACACTTTCGCAAATAAAATCACGAAAGTGTTGTGAGTGTGACACTACTTTGTGACACTACTTTTTTCAGGAATTTGAAAAACATATTTCTTGGGTGTTTAACCCCAAAATAAAGACATGACTAGCATCCTGAGGGTCCGACTAGGTAAACACAAAAAGAATTGTGTCCCTAAATGGTCCCAATTTTAAATGCCAAGCATTTTTCTGATCACCAACTGAAAACAAAATGGCAGATTTGTAACACTACTAGGGTCATTTGCGACACTAAAAAGTGCATTTGCGACACTGTTGAACTTTTTGTTAACTTTTCCTATTGACTTATAATAGGAAATTATTTTTTGAATAACTTTTGAACTGTTTAATATTTTTTCAAGAAATCTTCAAAAGGCACATCAGGGACCCCAGCCGCACATTCCCTGAAGTTTTCAGACCTGTCACGCAAACCATGTGACATGTAGGCACGAACAAAGAATTTACCAAAAACCGTAAACGTGCACACAGATCTCATTTAATAACTCCGCAGTCATATATACGACCACTACAAATGTTGGCAGATCCCAAGAAGTATGGTTCTTGATCGTGTATTCCAAATTTCAGGCAATTCCAATGAACAGTGGCAAAGTTATTAAGGTGCAAAGTTTGACCCTTTAACCTTAAAAGGGCTACTCAGCCCTAGCTATGGTAACACTACCGTGCTACCATAATGCATATATATATATATATATATATAAATATATATTATAGTGGTGCGGTCGCGCCACTGTATTTAGGGTTGAGCGGCCACTTACATGCTAAAGTCAAAAGTTTGGACATTAATAACTTTGGACCCATTCAATGGATTTGCCTGAAATTTAGTACACTTGTTGGGGTGCACTAGATCTCCTGATCTGCCAAATTGTGTTTGTGTCGGAGTGCTGGTCTTCGTGTATGAAAGTGCTGAAAAATGCAAAATTATCCATTTTTGAAGGCACCTTTTGGCATTCTTAATGTGGTCCTGCACGGCCATCATGTAATGTGCTGCTCTGCAAGATGGCTTGTTTAAAAGAGCTTTGGTGGCTGAACATGCCGCTTTTTGTATGGTGAAAAAATATTAAGGCACTCAAAAGTTATGGCACTTTCAAATTCCCATTATAAGTCAATGGGAAAATTTATATGTATATCTTGCGATCAAAGAATGGGGGATCTGGCCATCTGGTCTCGCCTGGCGATCAAAGAATTTTCAGCCTCGAGGTTCAAGAATCTTTGTTCCCGAGGAATTTTTAAAATTCTTTGACCGCGTGGTCTGCCATCTTGTTTTCAGTTTTCAAATCACACAAACACAAATATCTCGGCTCAGGAGTCACTTCTGAAGTAAAACTTCGATGAGTTTTACTCAGGGGACCCTGATCTATCGAGCCATGACTTTGGTTCCATCCAAATCAGTCAAAAAATAGAGTTATAAGCTTTTAAAATCTTAATTCGTGGCTCGCTAATGATCTTTGATCGCGAGCCTGCAAATTCTTTGATCGTGAGATTCTTTGATCACGATCTTGCATCGTGACCTAAAACACTAATATCTCAGCTCAGGGGTGGGCTTGGGACACAAATGAGGGCTTGTTTTACTCAGGAGGGTCAGTTCTGTTGAACCATGCCATTAGTTTGGTTCAAATCGGTGAATAAATCATGTTTCACCCTTTTTTATTCTTTGACCGTGAGCCTGCAAATTCTTTGATCGTGAGGCTGCAAATTGTTTGATCGTGAGATTCTTTGATCGCGATCTTGAGTCGTGAGCGAGGGACAAGATGACCCAATTTAAAATTCAATTTTCTTTGCCCAGGGGTGTCCTAGGAATTCAAATGAGGATGGGTTTTACTCAGGGGGCTTCATTCTGTTGAACCATGGTGGTGGTTTACTGCAATTGCTTCTATTGTTTGAATTATAATTTTTTTTATTCTTTGTTCATGAGCCTGCAAATTCTTTGATCGTGAGGCTGCAAATTCTTTGATCGTGAGATTCTTTGATAGTGATCTTTGATAGCAAAATAGGGACAAGATGGCCAGATTTCTTATAATGGAATAGACAGGGAAATTTTGCCAATCTTTGACATTAAATATCTCAGAAATGATTTGGTCTTTTTACTTGAAATATAGAGGGAAGAAAGGCAACATCCCACAGATGTGCCTTTTAGTGGATTGGTCAAAAAATATTACAGGGCAGCATAGTTATGGCACTAGAAAGTTGGCGCTTTTTCCCATAGGATAACATTACGGAGTCTGCCATATTACAGGAATTCTTTGCCGCTCTGCTGGAAAATAACGGTTTGGTCTTTTGGGCTAAAATTTGGAGAGAAGAAAGCCAACATCCTACAAATGTGCCTTTTGGTGGTTTGGAGAAAAAATATTACAGGGTGGCAAAGTGACAGCACTCGAAGTTGATGATTTGTCCCATAGGATAACATTATGGCGTCCGTCACGTCTTTCAGGGTCCATATCTCCGAAACGGTGCAAGATACAGACTTTTTGTCAAAAAAAAATGCTTAGCCCCCCCCAACCAGGGGGCTAAGCAACAAACTAGCCAGGAAAGTAATAATTCATACAAAATTGTAATTTTTTTCCTACGTCATACGGTTCCTGAGATATAAGCAATTTAGTATTCCAAGTTGTACTTTTCTGCTCTGAAGTCAATTATAATGCATACATTCTTTGTTTTCAATTAGTTTTTTCAATGCAGTTTTTGGGGAAAAGAAGGGTGTGCCCTTTTGTTAGTGTGACAGCTAGCGTTTTCAGTTGCATTTCTGTTACCATTCAAATCACCGTTCCCGTCTACGCCTCCGCGTGCTTAATGGTTTGCATTTTCATATGCGCTTGCATTTCTGTTTCTATTGTCTTTACTGTTGCTGTTACTGTTACCATTTACGTTTACTATTGCGGTGCCATGACCTTACGTGTAACAGTTTGCATTTTCGTATGCGCTTGCGTTTCTGTTTTTATTGGCTTTATTGTTGCTGTTACCATAACCATTTGCATTTACAACTGTGGTTCCGTGAGTGTGTGCATTATGGTTTGTGTTTTCGTACGTGCTTGCATTTTTGTTTACTTGGGTGTTATTGTTGGTGTTACTTTTACCATTTGCTTTTACAATTGTGGTACCATGAAAGTGTGTGTTACCAGTTGCGTTCTGTATGCACTGCTGTTTGATGTCTCCGTTTACGTAACTGTTTGGTTCGGCGTCACTTTACGCTTGTGTTTTTATTAATGTTTGCTTTGCCATTTATGTTTGCTTTGCCATGTGCATTACTGCTGCTGCTTGCGTTTGCTTTGCAGTTCCTGTTACTGTATAACAAGACATCACGTGGCAGTAGCGCAGGGCCCAAAAGGCCCCGCGCTGCTGCCACTGCATTCCTTTCATTATTTATCATCCTCATTCTCAAAAAGAAGGGAAATTAGAGGCAAAAAACTCCGTTTAATGCATCAGTTATGGTTGTTCCACAGCAAAAAAAAGCTATGAAATTCAGAGTTAGGGTTGAAAGCCCCCCCTTGGACCCCCATCCCACCCCCCAACCAGCACTGGGGTGTTCATTGGGGTCATCAGTCTTAACTCTCACCCCATTCTCCTATACCTCAGCTTCTTTACACATGTGATGGGGGTGAGAGTTAGAGACCAGCGACAACGCACACCCGTGCCGGTGGGGTGGGTGGGGATCCAGGGGAGGGCTCTCAACCTTAACTCCGCATTTCCTAGCATTTTTTGCTGGTGAACAACCCTAACTGATGCATTAAATGGAGTTGTTTGCCTCTAATATATAGATAGATAGATAGATAGATAGATAGATAGATAGATAGATAGATAGATTGATATCTGGCAGAAAACTGTATTAATGTTCATTTGGGTTTCTATCACACAAAATGCAAACTACAGCCAGGTTGGAAATAAACTATTAAGGTTACAAACACAATGCCCACAAAGTCTGAAATGTCCTATTAGGGTTCTAGTAAGTCTGCCAAAGAATTGCATCAGATGGCCATCTGTCTGTGGCCCTTCCCTCCAGAACCTGAAGTTAGGCAGGTAGGGTTCCTCCTTCATGGGTGTAGGGCAGACCTTTGTACTACCCCAGGAGAAGGAACCACAGGGGCCATCATCAGGGTGATGGCCATCTTAAAAAGATCTGAAACCAGCAGTTACCCCTCTTTTCTTCTCCCTCTGCAGATGAGCAGGCAGCTACTGAGGTAAACCATGCAGTTGTTACAATGGCTAGGGTCAAGAAAGGCTTTGCTGAAGCCAAGCATGAGCCCAGCTGAGCAAAGGAGGGTTTAAAGCCTGAATTTAATTCCCTAGGCAGTATTCTGAGGTAAATTTTCTGGGCATTGTTCTGAGGTTAATTGTCTGGGTATTGTTCAGGGCTTAATTCTCTGGGCATTGCTCAGCACATGGGCTAGCTGCTGTGGGGGTCTTTGAACAAGTATAACAATGCATCAAATAAGCATGAGCCTGGGTGGACAAAGAACAGCCTATCCTGGGAATTAATCCCCGGAGTCCCCGAGAGTAGCTGTGGAAGGAGAAATGGAGAAGCTGACTCTTGTTGGGGGGACAGCAGTTTCAGTGGGCAGTTTTAATGGTAAAATCCAGATTCCCTTAAATTATGCCATTGCTTTCAGGTGGGGTGTTCTTTGTTATCATAGGAGGGTTCCATTGATATGTATATTAAAAAAAAAATCAAACACAACACATCTAGAGGTGACGTTTGAAGTGATTATGCCAGCACTCCATTAGGCAGGGGCACATGAGTGGTTGTCTGTGAGCAGCTAGCTGGGTAACGGGTAGTAGTATGAAGGGTACTTGGAGTCCGGTACTTAAAGGGACTGGGTATACAAGGGTAGTTGCACACTGAAGCAGATTCAGGCAAGCCACCAACAATACTGTGGCTGGAAGGAGAGCTGCCATGGTGGTTCCATATGGACTGCCTCCCTACCTGACATAGACTTCAGAGAGTGGTCTGACTTCTGGAGGCTGAATTAGCAGATAGACTTCCTGTTGGGAAACCCCCACAGTCAGGATTGATTTAATTTCCCTTAGTTTGCGAGCATACTTCATCTGCAGAGACAATTCAAATTCCCAAGGCAATCCCTGTGGGGATGAATAGGAGTCTGTCCCAATCCAGTCATACTGCCTTAGACCAATGTAAAAAGCAGGCTTTGAGTGGGAGGGACTAGACAGGTGCACCTGAGACAAAGGCAGTCACCTCCCCAACTGTGGACTCCTTCCCTTTTAGTTAACCTCCTTATTTATTCAGTTGCCATCCCAGGCATACCACAGTGGAATCCATTCCACAAGGAGAGATTTACAACATATAGCTGGGAGCAGGAGAATACTCAGGTCGCAGCTTGGGTAGATTAAAAAATGAAAAACAAACAAACAAAAAAAAGACACACCAGGAGCAGAAGCCATCAGGTTTGCCGTGTGACCAAACTCCATCTTTCGAGCTGCAGAGTCAGGGTATCAGAGCAGAGGGACAGAAATTCACTGACCATGAGTCAGCCTCCAGCACAACTCTCCAGTCTCCCCAGCATGCAGGCCATGGCAAAAAAGGATACAGCTGGGGGCTAAATAAAAAAAGAAAGTAAAGGGGGTTGGATACTGCAGTGGTCATGAAAAGGCTGGAGGCACAGTCAAGTTACATGGAACATAGGTTGTGCCAGAGGGAATTGCAGGGGGATGGGGGCAATTATATAAAAAAACAAGAAAGTGATAGCAGAGGGCCAACCCTGGAAGACCACATGATGTGGTAAAGGTACAAGACCAGAGAAATAATGACACTCACAGTGACCAGCTAGGACAACTGGTGAAGTGCACCACCTATTGGCCAGCTAGAGTGGTCCTAGTGTCAACCTCAGCAAGTGGTTGCAGCCAGGAAAGGGCTCCCCAAACAGAAAAAAAAGAAAGGGTGATAATCTATGGGGCATGGGGGGGAGTGTTAATAAAAGTCAGGCAGCCATAGCAAGGCCTTCTTCCCATGTGCCTGGATTTCAGGAATGATTTTTATGGATACTTCCTTTCTTTTGGGAGCAGAGGCCAACACCTGGGAGGAGGAGGTTCCAGCCCCACCAATGGCTGAACCTGAGGCAGTTGTCATGGCCCCACCAACCCTAGCACTGAGCTAGCAAGAGATCAATAAAGTGTCCACCACTGATGAGAAAATAAACATGATCATGGACTTGATGACTGGGTTTTCTGCATCAGCCCAGGGTCAAAAGCAAAAGGGATGGCAGACCAATGAACCATGGCTGAAGCAGATGCCAGCACAGCACAGAAGCCAGCAACTGCTGATGTGGGTCCTAGTCACTACATTAGCATTGCGCAACCAGTGTGTTCTCACCTAATGGACAAGGTCTGGCAGCAGATGCAGAACCAGAAATATGTTGGTATATATTGCCTACTCAATCTGGTGGGCAAGAAGACAAAAAAAAAAGTCTGAGGACTCAGAGAAAATGAAAGCAAAGGTACCTTGCACTTTCTATAACTGACTAGCCAGGTTTATTGTCTTTGCTAGTACTATCCTGTAAATAGCCTCTGAGTAAAGGTAAGATTTGTCTATCTTCTTGAATAGAATCATTTGATTCATAGGCACAAAAGGGAAACAGCATGTTTAGAATAAGATGAAGAGGGAGTCACGTGATGTGCTTGCAGGAATAGCAGCTCCCAGAGTTAGCTCCGTCAGGTAGATTTTTTAATTACCTTTAAAAGCTCTTTCCTGTCTTAGTTTGTGGGCTTAAACATTTATTATCCCTCTCGTTCACCATCTCATTTTTGTGGGCAATGACAAACACTCAAGACTGCCAGACCATGGATGATTTTGTGTCGGAGGTTTCAGCTTGACCGATCCCAGCTCTGGCGCTGGAGCCAAAGAAGCCTGTATGCAGCACTTCACCTTCACCTCCCATCACTCTGGTGCTCTCCGAGTTAACTACTGAGACATTTTTTGGGGGAATTAAACTCCATCAAGAATGCAGTGTTTGTGCTAATTGCCAATATTAAGGACTTTAAGCCAGTGCTACAAGAGCTTTCTCATAGAGTAACTGACGCTGAGGCACAGATTTCTTTTGTGGAAGACCAGTAGAATCACTTGGACCTGGAGTTAATCACACTTAGATGCATGGTAGCCCAACTAGAGTAGAAGCTCAAGGATTTAGAGGGAGATGCTGGCTCAACAATTTTGTGCTGGATTACCTGAATCAGAGGAGGAACCTAATGCCATGGAGTTTATTCAGAAGTTTTATACAAAAATTGCTGGCCCCTCCTATAATGACCCTACATATGTGCTGGAGTGGGCACACTGTGCATGAAGGCCAAAACCAGCTCCAGGTGGGTGACTGGGGCCCCTCATATTCTGTTTGCTTAATTATTTGGACCACGTTCACATTCTTTGGTCTATCAGGAGCTTACAGTCTCTTAAGCAGAAAGGTCATTGGCTGCTGTTAGTTCAAGACTTAACCATCCAGGTTTGACAAAGAAGAGCGGAATATCAAGTGATTAAGTCCAAACTTTGGGCAGCTCATATTGAGCAAGAGATGCTGTATCCTGCTCGTTTGGAAGTCACAACACCGGTTGGCCTTAAAAGATTTGATTCACCTGCTCAGTCTATGAAAGAGCTACCTTTGCTATTTCTGGACATTGTTTGGTACTTTATGAGTTTATGTGCTTCACTGTTTTCTTCTTTTGGACCTGATTGTTGTATGTTTAATCTATTGTCAGCTGAAGTTGTTCTCTAATATGTGATTACCGTGTTTATTTTATAGAATTGTTCTATTTGGTTGACTCTGGTTTCACGGTATTGAAATTGGTTGGTGAAACAGTTGGATATTATTGTCTTTGCTCAGGTGACTGTTGGTATCTTGCTATGCTCAGAAGCACTGGTCTGGCATTTGGATTCAAACTTGAGCCTCCCAAGCAGTATTTTTTGCATTATTAAATCTGTGGCCATGGGCGTTAACTGTTCATTTTCTTTGCCCCATTTTTTGTGCTCTATGCACTTCTGATAGTGGCCACGTAGTTGGATCATTCTTTGGTCAATGACTTTTATCTATTTTTAGTGCACAATTAATATGGGGACTGTTTACTTTTTTTGTGCCCAATGGATAATGGCACTCTCTTATTTTTCTTAGTTCTTACTGTCTTCAGGAGGCTTGGACTGCTTCATTCTCTGTTATTTATTACATTCCTTATGTTCTTTTAAGATCTTTTTATATTTCTTTTAGTCTTTAATTTTTATATCGGTTCCTACTCATGATATATAGCCCTCCCTCTCTTCTTGTTCAGATGCAATGCTGTTCTTAGTGCCTGCTTCTCTCGGTAGCATCTTTCACTATAACTGATTGTTTTGTTTCTTGTTTATTTTTTAGACTCATTTAATCTAGTATGATATCAACTTGAAGTTTGCAGAGAGTTTTGGCCCAGGGGGGGGATGAACCGTCAGGCTAATCTGCTGTTTACTCGGAGGTGATAGGGCTTATAATTGCCTTTTAGCTCCGATTTTATATTGCACTCTAGGGTAACCTGCCACATATCATATCTCTGTTGCATCAATATTCTTTCCATTCTTAGTTTCTTTTCTTTGGGGGGGGGCATCTTCTCTGTTGGTTCTTTGTTGGTCAAGGTTCAGGTTTTGCTTTTTGCTTTTTTTGGTGGACTCTGATTGTTATTCTATGCTCCTCATGATGATTTCTATGTTTCTGTTGTTACTTTTCAGTCAGTTGTATTGATACAGATTTCGTCTTTTGTGACCTGTTCTGCCTCTCCTCATTTTGTACTATACTTTTTTCCTCTCTTCTTTTGATTTTATTGATGTGACTGCATTATTCTGTTGGCTCATATTGGAGCCTCCCTCCCTTTCTCTATTTTTTGTTCTTCTCTTTTATATTTTTTATAATTTAGTTTGTTGTTAGTTGGGTTCTTACTGGTCGGTTGTCCCTTCCCTCTCTCTCTCTCCTTTAAATACAACTACAATATCTGAGTCCTGTACTTAACACTTGTACTCTCACCTGAGATGTGTTATATCTTTGTATCTATCTTCGGGGGTACATTTAGTCCTTCCTTCCCCCTTTTTTTCAATCTCTCCAGTGGGTATTGATTCTGGTTCCATAAATGGGGAACAGTACACCGTTCTTTTTTCCTTTGACCTGGTGGGAGCCACACTACTGATATCTCTTCACAGACTGGATGGCTAGAGCTATACCTTTTGCATTTTTAACTGAGGTTGGGGATCTGGAGGGTTGTTATGTTTTTGTTTATTGACAATTGTGCATGCTGAGGTCCTATGTGGGTCTGTATATGATCCTAATGTGGACTGTCCCTCATTTTTTCCTAGGGTGGCATCAGGTTTTGCTCCATATGTCTATTTACCAATGATTTTGAGTGGTGACTGGAATTTGGTTTTTCATAAGGATTTAGAATGCACCCATAAACCCAATGCAGGTTTATCTCCAGCTCAGAGTGCCTTAAGGGAGTTTATGGGCAATTGGGATTACTAGATCCTTGGAGGATTCTCCACCCAAATAAACATGCATTTACAATTCATTCTATTCCACATAACACATTCTCAAGGCTTGATTATTTTCTTATTAGTTGGCATTTACTTCCTCAGCTATATTTTAGTCAAATTGATGCCATGGTTCTTTCAGACTATGCTCTCATTTCTATGGCCTTGGATGTTTCCAGACACTCTGATAGAGACCATAGCTGGTCTTTGAATATTTAGCTATTAAGGGACTCTTCCCTAATTGGCCATCTGAGATCCTTCATATCACAATCTGTGCAGGACAATGTTGGCACAATTTCTGCTTTAGGCACTTTATGGAGTTCCCTGACATGTCTTTGGAGGTGGGAGCTTATCCATCTTGTTATGTCATATCACAGACCATGAGAAACTCAAGTTAATGCTTGGCTACATGACATCTGGGAGTTGGAAAGGCATTTTTCCCCCATGGTTCCACAAGAAGTGAGACTTTGTCTTCCTTTGCTTTAAGCTCAATACTCAGATTATTTGTTAGAGCAAGTTGAAAAAGGCTATTGCAAAAACTAAGGCCACTTATGTAGGTCAGGAAGAAAAAGGCAGTAGATTACTAGCTCTTTGTCTTAAGCAACAATCAGCTGCCTGATGGATCAAAGCCTTTCATGATCCTGTATCCGCTTCTTTGACTGTTGATCCTAGAAAGATGGCATCTACCTTCTGGGATTATTACTCAGCACTCTATTCTTAAGAGTTGCCTCCCTCAGATATCAGTAAGGCTTTGAAATTTTCTCCTGGATGGTATTTTTTACCTCAGCTGACAGATCCCCAACAGTCAGTGCTTTCGGGCCCTATTCAAGAGGGTGAGGTCAGTGAGGCAGTCTCTTCCCTTCCTCCAATAAAGCTCCAGGCCCAAGCAGATTTCCAGCCAATTTTTACATTTCCTTGCGCGCATGCGCAAGGAATGTTTTGGGAGAGTAGCACACTTTGGAGGTGTGCCTCTCCCTTTCAATCCACTGTTCAGTTGAGCAGGCATGGTGGTCCTGCACAAGTGGGTGCAGGAGCTGTGTCTGACAGCGGTGGTCTTCGCTTCAAAGAAAACCACCGCTGTCATACAGAGCACCGCATCACGCCACCCCCCCGCATCACGCCGCCCCGCGCGTCACGCTGCCCCCCCAAATCTTTGCTGCCATGCTGGAGCCCACCCCAGCATGGCATCCCGTGTTGTCTGCCAATGGAGTGCCCAATCCCTGTCGGCTCCACCCCCCAAGCCATCCTCTGCACACTGGGAGCCCACCCCAGCATGGAAAACATCCGGGTTGTCTGCCGGATGGGGGTGCCCAATCCCCCATCAGCTCCTCAGCCCTCCCAGCCATTCTTCTGCCATGCTGAGAGCCCACCCCAGCGTGGCAAACGTCCCACGTAGTCTTGTTTTTTTTTACCTGTAAAGCAAAACCGGTCCAACGGCGCTTCTCCCAGTCCCCCCTCCCACAACCTGCACCCACCCACTGCACACCCAGCCTCCCCACACCCCCCTCACCTCATACTTACCTCCAGAGCTCGGCGCGACGATCTTCAGTGGACCGGGAACAAATCTGCACTCTTCAAAGCCGACCACGAACTGAGGAAATGCCAGTAAGCTGTATAATGGGCTAGATAGGGGGTTTTCAACTTTATTGCATATCTCAGGCATTTTGGGAATTTTTGCATCAAATTTTCAACATGGGGTTTTTGGGACCCCTTCTCATAAATGATGTCACTGTCATGGCGTTATTCGGGCCCAAAGGGTGATTTCGCAGTCACTGCGTGAAATCACCTTTCAGGCCTGAATAATGCCATGACAGTGACATCATTCATGAGAAGGGGTCCTAAAACCCATGTTGGAAAATTTGTGCAAAGTCCAAAAATGACTGTTTCATGAGCATGCGCTAGACAGTTCCTACTTAGCTTGTAAGTTCATGAATTTTCAATATTTTCACTCCAGATTTTCAACATTGCCATTTTATCACACCTTCTTATAGAGCAGTACAGCTGTCATTTTTCACATCCTGCCCAAAACATGTTTCCACCCATGTAGCGCATAAATGGCGCAGTCGGTAGTGCGAAATCAATGTATGGGACACATTAAGAAAATCATGGTGACACTGTTCATTAGCAGAGGTCTTAAAATGGCTATGTTGAAAATTTGGTGAAAAATTCTAAAATGACTGTTTTATGAGTGTGGGTTGTGCAGTTCTTACTGCACGGTCATAGGTTTGCAATTTTCAATATTTCACTCCAGATTTTCAACATTGCCATTTTACCACACCTTCTTATGAGTAGTATAGTTGTCATTTTCACATCTCACCCAAAACGTGTTTCCACCCATGTAGCGCACAATGGCGCAGTTGGTGTGCGTAAATCAATGTATGGGATACATTAAGAAAATCACAGTGACACTGTTCATGAGCAGAAGTCTTAAAATGGCTATGTTGAAAATTTGGTGAAAAATTCCTAAAATGACTGTTTTTAGCGCTAATGCTACAGCAGTTCCTACACACGCCTGCATACTTCATGTAATTTTCAATATTTGCACTCCAGATTTCAACATTGCCATTTTACTACACCTCCTCATGAGCAGTACAGCTGTCATTTTTCACATCTTGCCAAAACATGTTTCTGCCCATGTAGCGCATAATGGCGCAGTCTGTGTGCAAACTCAATGTATGGGACACATTAAGAAAATCACAGTGACACTATTCATGAGCAGAGGTCTTAAATGGCTGTGTTGAAAATTTGGTGAAAAATTCCTAAAATGACTGTTTTATTTAGTGTTCATTACAGCTCCTATGCATGCTCGTAAGTTTGCGAATTTTCAATATTTTCACTCCACATTTTCAACATTGCCATTTTACCACACCTCCTTATGAGCAGTGCAGCTGTCATTTTTCACATCTTGCCCAAAATGTGTTTCCACCCATGTAGCGCACAATGGCACAGTCGGTGTGCGAACTCAGTGTATGGGACACATTAAGAAAATCACAGTGTCACTGTTCATGAGCAGAGATCTTAAAAATGGTTATGTTGAAAATTTGGTGAAATAATTCCTAAAAATAACTGTTTTACGAGTGTGCGTTGTGCAGTTCCTACGCACACTTGTAAGTTTGCGAATTTTCAATATTTTCACTCCAGATTTTCAACATTGTCATTTTACCACACCTCCTTATGAGCAGTACAGCTGTCATTTTTCACATCCTGCCCATGTAGTGCACAATGGCGCAGTTGGTGTGCGAAATTAATGTATGGGACACAGTAAGAAAATCACAGTGACACTGTTCATTAGCAGAGGTTTTAAAATGCCAATGTTGAAAATGTGGTGACAAAATTCCTAACAATGATTGTTTTACGAGCGTGTGTGCATTGCACAGTTCCCACGCACGCTGGTAGGTTTGCAAATTTTCAATATTTCCACTCCAGGTTTTCAACATTGCCATTTTACCACACTTCCTTATGAGCAGTACAGCTGTCATTTTTCACATCCTGCCCAAAATGTGTTTCCGCCTATGTAGCGCACAGTGGGGGTAACAAAAAGGTCATGCTGAAAATTTATTGTGCAAATACCAGTAATCGCACAGGGCATTAGGGTAAAGCACCATACGTGCCAAACACCACTGCAAATACCTGTAAGTGAACGTTCGGCATTGACAAATGCTTGTTATAAACTATTTATGGTGGATTTCTCTCCCCTATTGAGTCAATTATTTATTTATATGCTCATGATCTTTGAGAGCCCCCCACTTCTAGAGGCCTGTATAGTTTTGTTACCTATGCCAGGCAAAGATGAGACTAGTCTGGACAACTATAGACCAATTTCACTTATCAACATAGACATTAAAATTCTTGCTAAGGTCTTGGCTGCCTGGTTGAGCAAGGTTTGGAGCTGTCTCATAGGACTTGAGCTGGTGTGTTTTATGGCTGGAGGATATCTACCAACCACATTGGAATAATTTTTCATCTGAGTTCCACGTCTAGGTGGACTGACTCTGATGCGGTGCTGGTCTCCCTGGACATGGAAAAGCCTTTGATATGGTCTCCTGGTCCTATTTATTTTATCTCCTACCCCACTATGGTATCCTGGAATGCTTATGTTAAATGGGTACATATTTTATATCAGTCATCTACTGCTAGAGTGATCTGTATTGGGGTTTTGTCAGATCTTTTAACACTCACACATGGCACGTAGCAAGGTTGACCCCTCTCGCCATTTCTTTTTAATTTCTAAATTGAACCCTTGACTCAGAAGATAGTTTCATCCTCTAGTGTTAAGGGAATCTTTGCTGGTAATCAGGAATGGAAGATTTCCACTTTTGCTGATAATGTCCTCTTACATCTTACCAACCCTTTAACCTCACTGCCCACATTTCTTAAAGTTCTCCATGGTTTTGGTTCCTTTTCAGAATATAAACTGAACTTTCATAAAACAGTGGTCTATCCTCTGTCCTTGCATTTAACTAAAAGTGAAATTTTGAAGTTGGGGTTACAGTGGGAGGCTCGATCCTTTACTTACTGTATTTAGGCATAACACTTACTTGGGACTTACCTTCTCTGAAAGTGCTTAATTTAGATCCTCTTTTTAAAACAGACAGAGCAGGATCTCTTTCATTGGAGAGCCTTGCCTCTGTTCTTATTGGGCAGAGCTAATATAAAAATGAATATTTTACCTCACTTATTGTACCCCTAGGTATGTTAAATATTGTTGTGCCTAAATCTTGGTTTCAAAAATTACACATTTTGTAATTTGTTCACTGAGTTTTTATGGCTAGACAAATCCCCGAGGTGATCTTACAACAAATTAGTCTGGTTAGAGGGCCTACAACTCCCACATCTCTCTTGGTATTATTTTGCTTTGCAAGGAGCAAAACTATTTTCAATGGGTTCATTTATTGGGGCCTCAATTTGATGATGGATATGTCTCCACTTACTTGCATATTGAGAGGAATCTCAGCAGTCAGAATCAGGTGGGACTTACCTCGTTATTTTGCCTCCCTTTGTCGCTGCTCCCCTGTGGGCTTCAGCACTCCCCAATTGCTTGGTCTATCCAGTCTTATGGCCAGTTGTGCAGACATTTGAAGCTTTCTTTCTATTCTGAAATTTGCCAACCTTTACTTCACAGCCCCAATCTCTGTATTGATAATAAACTGATTTTGCCTACTTATTTGAAAGAGATTCATATCAATAGTCTGGAGGAGATTCTCACTGAAAGCTTCACTATTTCTTTTAATATTTTCCAATACAAATTTGGTTTGTCATCTCAACAATGTTTCAGATTTTGCCAACTGAAACATTGTTTAATGCACTTTTTGGGCAACCTTCCCATGTCCACCTAAACAGGTCTATTTTTGGAAATATTGTCTGCCCTGTCTCAGCAACCTCATCCTGTCTCACAACTTTATAATGCTATTAGTCAGACTTTTTTGGATACTACTTCTTCTGTTGCTTTTTATTGGGCCAATACTTGGGAAATGTATCATCCTGTAGACTATTGGAAGAAAATATGAGTAGATGTTTATACATATCTCAAGCAAGATTGCTTATGTTTTTTGTAATTCAACATTTTGAACAATTTATATTTTATCCTGTTGAAGTTCCATCGGATGGGGAAAACTGTGTCTTCCAACTGTCACCAATGTAATGGCACTATGGGCATGTTGCTCCATGCAATATGGTTTCACAATGTCCTTCAATGCAATCCTTTGGAGACACTATTTGTAGGGGCTTAGACCCTCTTTCAGGCCTCTGGGATGCGTTTACTTCTGAGGTGTATCTCAGGAGATTAGGGTCCACCTCTCTGGGGCCTAAAAGAGTTTATATGGCTTTAATAGTTGCCATAGCTAAATTACTTATTCTTTACCACTGGTTAGACTCAAACCCTCCATCTAGATCAAAATGGGTGACCGAAATGTTGCATTCCTTGAATGTGGAGAAGTCACTTGCACGCTTTTACTAAACTTTTCACATTTTTAAATCTCGATGGGATACCCTTCACACTTTACTTTAGGCTAATCAATGGCTGGGATTTAGTGGACATTAATACTTTTCTGAGGAGGTTATATTTTTCTTTAGATTTCTTTCAAGGTTTGTCTTTTTTCAGGGGACCCTTCTTTTGTTTTTTTTATTTTTATTAATTTATTTATTTGTTTATTATAATTTGGATTACACCTTTGAGCAAAGCTCTTTTATATAGGTTCCAAGTCAAATAACAATGAACAAGGCCAAATAACAGTGGAAATCTAAAGGATTAACAACAGGAGGAGTTATGGAGGATAACTATAGCAGCAACATCAACACTAAATACATTGCAAAGTCAAGTAATTTCTAGACAAAAGTATGAAAGAGAACAATTACATGCAAAATGGGATAATTCTGGGTGCATTAGTAAGTGCACTAGGGGTATGAACCCTGATAACTAAGTGGTAGAAAGGAAAACAAAGAACAGAGATAACAAAAGGGGTAGGAGGAGAGGGGAGGAAAAGGTATAAAAAACTGGAATCAGTCCAAAATGCCTTGTCAGTTAATAAAAAGGCAAAGGAAGGGCAGTTCAATGGTGGCAAATGCCAGGAATGGTACAGATTGGACAAGATATATATTATCGGAGGTGTTGGGGGGGAGACAGTGTCCTCATGGAATGAACAGACAGAAGATGCTCCAGTCCTGGGGAGGGGTAAAAAACAGGGATCAGCCCCAGAGGCCAAATTGTAAAGCAAAATGGTTGAGGAGAGAGAGAAGGCAATTGGAATGCATCTGACTAGATATATATCTGGGGTGGTCCCAGGAAAAGGGGTGGTTACCTGTGTTGAGAGTGCAATATTAAGAAGGAATGAGGTGAGGTGGGGGAGGGTAGGGGATGGGTGACAGGGGGTGTATGGGGTTACAGATAAGAAAGAGGCAGGGTGCCACGAAGTAATGAAAAATGTTAATATCAGTATGGAGGTTAGCAGTTGCAGTCACAGCTGGACTTGGATACCAGATCCACTTTTAGCATCCTTTTGAAGGCACCCAAGGTCTTGGTAGATGATATGTCACATGTAATGGAGTTGAACCTGAGGGTGGCATGGTAGGCAAAGGACATCTGACCATGTGAGGTGTGACAGCATGGGATCTTAAAAGAGGAGCAGCCAGATCTTCTTGTGTGCCGAGTTTCAGTGGTAGTGGTAAGGAGCTCCTGAACTCCAGGGGGGCATAAGACCACAGCTGTCTTTCTTAGCCATGAGGCAGGTCTGGTAGGAAAGTCTGCTACTGAATTGTAGCCAATCAGCCTATGAGTACAAGTCACAGGTATGGGTCAGCTGGTCTGCACCAGTGAGGAGTCAGCAGGCCTTGTTGAGTGCCATTTTTAAGTGCTTGAGAGACATGTCTATGGCAGATCCATAGATGATGAGCCCATAGTCTACCAGCGATACCACTGAGCTGTGAATGGCCATGCAGAGGGCTGTAGGCATCAAGCAATGCTTGTGCCTATGCAGGAGTCCAATCCACCTATTAATTGATTTGGAAATATTGTCAATATTCTTAGTATATGAGAGGGTACTGTCCATCATGCCAAGGTATTTAAAGTTACAGACTAGCTCCAAGGGGGCCCCAACATCATTTCCTATGAAGAGGGGGTAGTGTCTATGCTTGCTTTGCAGGTGGGAAAATTACATGGTTTTTGTTTTCTTATAGTTTAAGATTAATTTGTGGTTGCTGAACCATCCTCCTGCAGCAGCAAAGTTTTGTTGAAGTTCTGATTCACAAGCTTTTGGGTGTTGGTCACTGTAGAACAGGACAACATCTTCCGCATAGAGAAGGACATGTCCCTGGATGGAGAGGGGCAGGGTAATCAGGTATACACTGAACAGAAGGGGGCCCAAGATAAAGCCTTGAAAGACCCCAGACAGAACAGGCTGACTGTCTGAGAGGACAGTACCTGTTTTAACTTGCTGTGAACAGTTTTAAAGGCAACTGTTGAACCAGGCAACAGATTCAGATGAGAGACCAAGAGTGGCTAGTTCTTCAGCCAGGATGACATGATTAACCATGTCAAATGCCTTGGTTAAATTGATGTATACTGTGCCAACCAGCTGACCTTGATCAAGGGATTTATGGATGAAGCTTGTGAACTCGAGCAGGGCAGTGATGGTACTGTGGCTGGACCTGAAACCATGCTGTTGAGGGCAGAGTAGTTGATATTTCTCCATGTAATCAATAAGCTAGTCAGCAAGTATTTTCCCTAGGACTTTAGAGAGTGGGGGGTAGGATGGAAATGGGTCTGTAGTTTCCATGGGAGGCACAGTCTCCACCCTTGTGGACAAGGGTAACTACCGCAGACTTCCATTTTTGAGGAAAAAGAAAGTATCTTAGAGAAAGGTTCATGATATGCGTTAAGGGTGCTAGTACTTCTTCCAGGGTGAGGGAGACAAGCTTGAGATCCAAGGTGTCGCTACTGTACCACTGTTTGCCCAGAACCTTCCAGAGATATTTCCTGGCCTCATTTACTTTGATTGTTCTGAAGTGAAAAGGCAAGTGAGTTTGGAGCTGCTCAGCTTTACCAGAGAAGGGACTACCATATTTCATCGTTTTGTAGCTGCCCTCATTTACTAGCCGCCCTCAAATTAAAGCCGGACTGTTTTTCAAATTTTGCTTTTAAAGCCGCCCTCATTTATAAGCCTATTATTTCAAAATGAAACTGCCGCTGTGTTTTTTCCCCCACCAGGTGACGGAGCAGTCGTCTGGTTCAGCTCTCTTTATTCAGAAAAATATCTCCACATGTAAAATTATCCCTTTTTAACCAATTACTGTACCAAGTATTTTGTTACACCATAACTTACCCACTGCCTCCCTGATCCTAGATCAGATTTATTTACATACATACATTTTTGTAAAAGTGTCTTTTTTTTATTTTTTGATTGCAGCCCTCTACCTTCTGCTTTTCAAATCCACATATAAGTCACACATGCTGCTGGGGGGAGTAGGGCTGCTCACTGAAATATATACCTTATGGGTAGGATGGAGATGGAGGTATAGCAGCTCACAAAATGCAACAGACATGGCTTTTTAGTGCAGATGCTTCAGATTAGTAGCTTGTGATCCTTTTCTTGCAGACACACAGGAACTAACATAAATTACTATACTTGGTGGCACTCGCTCTCGGCAAACAGTACTTTTACAGCACTCGCTCCCTTTACCTCAGCCACCCTTTCTCCAGTTCACCAGCAGCTCAACAGGAGTTCTCACTTTTGGACTGATTGGCATGCCATTTCTGTAAGTTTGTATTAAAGCCACCCTTGTTTACTAGCCGCCCTCAATTTTAAGTCGTAGGCTAAAACCAAATTTTGTAATTGTAGCCGCGGCTACAAAATGATGAAATACGGTATGTACAGGGGTATTGAAATAATCATGGGGATGAATACCACTTAGATCAGTGAATGCATTATTTAATGTGTTTGGAATGAGTTTGGGGTTGAAGGAGGGTAGCCCGTCAATGCTGAGCATGGTAGGAGCTGTTTTTGGGTCCTTACCAGTAAAATCTTTGAGATTGCTCCAAAACCGTCTGCTGTTGTTCCAAGCTTGAGCAACGGCTTCCTTATAATACAAGTTTTTGCTACCCTTATTTTCCTTGTGCAGTTATTTCTAGCCTTCTTGTATGCCTGTATGTCTGCTTGATTACTGGAAGCACGTGCCCTATGCCACAAGCAGTTATGGGTTTTAAGGAGTTCGAGAATGTCCCAAGTGATCCAAGGGTTGGTGAGGCCTTTGACTTTCCATTTCCTAAGAGGGGCATGCTTATCACACGCAGTGTTGAAAAGGGAAATAAATTGATCAAGTGCCCGATCCTCATTCTTGGTAGAGTAGATAACAGACCAGTCAGTGTTACAAAGGTCAGCTTTCAATAGTTCAAGGTGGCCACTGAGTAGGATCTTGCTTGCTATTGTTTTAGCTGGGGGTTTAGAGAACTGTTGTTAGACCATGAGAACAAGACAGGAGAGTGGTCACTTAGGCAGTCAGGGAGGAAAGTGGCATCAGAAATATGTCCAGGATGATTTGTGAGAACCCAGTCCAGCAGGCTACTGGTACGAGTCTTATAACTCATGCGTGTGGGAGATTCGACCAGCTGAGTGAAGTCGAGAGCAGTAACAGCATCTTTAAAAGGATTTGAATCAGGTGACAGCCTGTTAATGTTAAGGTCACCAAGCAGAATGACCTCAGAATTGGGGCTTAGACAGCCTAGGTAATCAATGAGAGCCCTGAAGCCAGCATCAGTGTGTCTGGGCGGGATGTAAGCTGATAGGATAGTCATGACTTTATTATGCACACCAAGAAGGACCCTGACTGTGATGGCTTGCATACTGTCACCAGTACTTGATAAGGGCATGGTACAGCCGTGCAAGCTGTCTCTGATGAAAATTGCACAGCCACCTCCACGCTTGGAGAGCCTATCTTTTGGAAAAACTGAGTACCTGGGTATTGTGATGGAGGCGTCAGGTACGTTGGGTGATAGCCAGGTTTCCACTATGGATAACACATCAGGGTTCTGTTGTGTGATCCAAACTTGGAGGGTATCAAGTTAGCCAGGAGGCTGCAAATGTTGATAGATGTGAAGGTAAGGGAGCTAGCCTTCCTTTGGTTCAAGAGATTCTAGGGGGGGTGGGCCTAGATTGGGATGCATTTTATTTAGTTTTTGTTGACCGGGTAAATGCACTAGACAAATCCTGACTATTTTCAGGCATGACCCGGGGGAGGGGGATACAGATGAATGCCAACTGACCTTGAACCAGATTAAGCTGTTGGTGGTATTTTTAGTGAATGAGGGAAATTTGGCCAGGACACCGGGGAAATTCCCCTACTCTTGCTTCCTGTAAGCAGGGGGGACCCTTTTTCCTGCAGGACCAAGATGGCTGCCATCCCAGACCCTGGAGGAAGTGAAGTTGACTGCATTGCTGTCAGTAGGAGAAACGTATGGCCGAGGAAATGGCCAGTCCAGATCTGCAGTCGGAGAGGATGGAGGTGCAAGCTCTACAGGGGTCTGAATTACCTCAGTTAGTGCAAAGTATGGAAATGCAGCATTTGGTTGAAACCTTGTTACACTCAGATGAAGAAGGAAATACTCCTACAGAATTTTTTTCAACAGAGGATCTTACAGCTAACCCAACAAATGAGGTAAAGGCCATGAGTTCTAAGGCTACAGTTGAAAATGCTGAACAGACTTTATGTTTATTTCTACAAAAGGAGGAATTGAGGCACGCTCAGGAAAAAGCCAAGTTGCAAGCTAAACTTGAGGAAGTAACACATTTGGCTTTAAGCACAAATACAAAGGAGAAGCCGGTCAGGGAACCCTCTGATGCAGCAAACTCTAAGGCCCAGCTGGAGCAGGGTGAGTCAGTCACAGTTGTCAATCATTCCTCTACTGTTTTTGAAAAAGTAAAAAGGGAGAATCAGCCGGCTGGCAGTTTAAATGTAGCAGTCTCAAATGTGTGCCTACAGCCGAGCCACTTAGCTGAATGAACTGGGATTAGTAAGGTTGCCGAGATGCCTATCACTCAGAACAACATTAAAACTGTTGACACCACCCTTAAGTCAGGGCATTTAATGCTGTCAAAAACCTCGGGGTTTGTGGCCTTACCTGACGGTCAAGCGGCTGTCAGATTTCAGACAAACAACTTGGAAGCACAAGCTACAGCAGCGCATTTTTCTTTCACTAACTTAAACAAGTTCAGCCAAAAAGAAATGCAGAAAGATAAAAGGCTAGCACAAACCTTAGCACACAGACATTTAAATATGAAACCTTTACAAACTGTATCAGTACCGACTTTCAAGACAGCTGATTTGCAAGATACAACCTGGACTCCGGGTGGAGCACTGTCCTGGTCAGGTTGGAAACAAAACCCTGCAGGGATTTGGGTACCAGATCCGGAGTGGGACGATAATTTATCATTCAATCCTTCTTCATTGACTTGGACTCCAGGACATGGTTTAGATTAGAACAAGCAGAAGTTACTCTTAAAAACCAAGAGATGCCAGATTCAAAACAAACAGATGTTGTTGAGGCGGCCATTGAAGTACATTCTCCAACAGGGGGAACTGACACTGCTAGACAGGTTGAAGAAATCCCGATAACTAGTGCGGATCCTGAGATTGAGCACAATTTGGATGAATCTGCTAATAAACAACCTCTGCTTTCAGAACTGTTTGCAAATATAAAAAAAGAAGCAGCTCCTAGGAGGAACGCGGTGAAAATTCAGTTTAAAGGGGCATGGAGGACAGACCGACAGGCATTTTGTAGGAAAAACATTATTGAAAGACTCTTTAAGGTCCCCCCGCCGAGAGGTGTTTGCCTTCATAAACATCTCAGGGAGGACAATTGCGACATAAGTTTTCGATCTGCTCACTTTTTAGATCTCTTTTGGGAAAGGTATGCCTAGGTAAAATACTCCCCTGTCTGGTCTCCTTTTGTGGTTATCCCACTTTCTAAACCATTGGTCAAATTAGTTATGGTAATGTTTTGTAACGAGGGTGTGCATGTAGCAGATATAACATATTGGTTATCCCAGTGTTGTGAAATATTAAGTGACCCTGAAGCTATTTTGGATACTGAACTCTTTTGGACCAGGGGTTGGCGATATAAGGTTAAACTGCAAAATACAGATTCAGGCATAGTCCATATTCCTAACTCATTTATGTTAGGTAGAGATGGGGGGTGTGCTTTTACACAGGGCAACCCAGAGCCTGCTACAAATGTGGTTCCCGTACTCATATATCAAGCACATGTGATAAACCTAGATGTGGGAACTGTGGGGAGGTGGGACACATTTCCTTTCAATGCACATCACACACTAAATGTGATTTGTGTGACGATGTAGGACATGCATTTAAGGATCGTCCCTGGGCTGCTAAAAATGCAGCTTGCAATGTCAGTCCTGATCTCCTAATTCAACAAGCACAAGATATAGCTGAGGTACCTGCACAACTGCTACAAAAAAGAATCAGAGAAAGAGCCTTGTTCTGAACGAAGTTTGGGCCAGGCTGCAATTCAGGCTTTGACCACCCAGACTACCATCCCTATCCCTCCCCCCCATCCCTCATAAGTTGGAACAACAGGAGTTTCAGCTGCAATGCTTGATTCCAGTGTGTTATAGTGAACCAGCTCAGGATAATGTTCTTCAAGCTTCATCTCCACCTCAGAGGTGTAGATCCTCAAGAAATCAAAGGTCACTTTGTATTCCCTTCTCCACTACTGTTCCTTTGGATGTTGTGTCATCCAAAAATTCTTCAGAGGTTGTACAGTCCAAAAACCCTTTTGCAGCGCTAGCACCAGAATGGGGGTACTCAGGTATGGACCAAGAGGAAGGGGACAGTAATACTAGGGACCAAGACATGGAGACTCTAAAAGGGTTTGCAGGGTACAAAGGGAAAAAAAAGAAGGAAAAAAAGTTGATCACCAAGAAGGTCTAAAAACATTTTCATCTGCTGATGCTTAAAATCGGATCAATAAATGTACACAGTTTGTTAAACTCAGGGAAAAGACAGATTGTGTTTGATTACTTGCATATGCTTAATTTGGAAATCTGTTTTTTACAATAAACTTGTTTTTTTCCTACTCATAATATAAGAAACTATCAGAGTGAATGGTTTTGGGGACCATCTTATTGGTCCTTCAGACAGGATACTGCAGATGGGGGGGATTGTATTTAACTCTTTTACTTTTCATCTTCTAAAATTGGTGGATGTCCTTCCAGGAAGAGTCTTGCTATCGGATGGGACATGGAAAAATAAGCATTATAGGTTAATTAATATTTACAGCCCACAGACTAAAGCAGGGAGAGTAGCACTGCTGCCGGCAGTCAAACCTTACCTAATGACCACTCAGAATAATTTTTTGTGGCAATTTTAATTGTGAAATTCCATCTAATGCTAAAACTAGAAAGCCTATGGCTAAAATATATTGCAATTCCAATGCTCTGATAGATTTAATATCCTCAGCTAACTTGATTGATTGCAGTAAATTCAAGGAATGGGGTCCAAACTTTATGTTTAGGAAGGGGAATTTAAAGTCCACTATAGACTATGTACTGGTGTCTAAGGCTTTATCTAGAATTAAAATGATAAATTGTCCAGTGGAATTTTCAGATTATGCTTTATTAATAGTGCAGATATACGATATCCCTGAATGTACATTTTCTGTTACCAGATGGAAATTGAATATTAAAGCCCTGGACGACCTAGGGGTCCAACAAGGAATAAGAGCCATTATTAAGGCAAGATGTTGTGTTTGTTTTTTTATATACAGATATAGGCCAATGGTGGCTGGACTCAAAAAAAGATTTCCAAGACTGGTTAAAAAAATATGGGAAACATAAGGTGACTGATGATTTTTTTTAAGTATCTCTCCCTGTGACAACAATTATATAAACTGTACACTTGGGCTAATACTTCAAAAATTAATTATTCTGAACAAATCAAGAAAATTAAATGGGAAATGTTAGTCTATCAATATGATAGAGCTAAAATCATGAAAGTATTATTTCAGAATGGGATAAAAAACAAACAGCGGGCGATCCTTTTCATGCATGTAAAACTATGAGAGAATACAGAAATGACAGATCTGTTTGATTCTCAGGGGGTGTTGCAAAGTTCAGTTTATGACCTTTTTTCTATCATAAAAGATTATTGGGTAACATTATTACCATATAGTTATCCCACAGTTCAGAATATTGGGGCTTATCTAAATTATATTCAAATTCCTCCTATACCTTCTGAGCTCCTAGACAATGTCACGAGTATTGATTCTTCGGAAATAAAAATAGAAATTCAGAAAATGACATCAGGGAAATCCTCAGGGCTGGATGGGTTGCCCATTGAATTTTATAAAACATTCGAGGTGGAATTATCTGATTGTTTAGCAGTAGTTTTTGGCTATTTTTTCAAAATGAACAGAATCTCCCCAGCTTTTTTTAGATGGTGTTCTAATGTATCTTTATAAATCAGGTGACAGACAGCACATTTCTAATTGGAGGCCTATTACCACACCTAATTCAGATTATAACATTTTTACTCACATTTTAAACAATAGGTTGAAGCTTTTTGCTGATCAGGTTATATCTCCAGCTCAGTATTGTAGTTTACCCTCACAGAAAATACAATCAGCCCTAATGATAGTGAGAGATGTTATTGAACATCTTTCTCTTTCAGGTAAATTTGGCACTTTAATAACAATAGACCAAGAAAAGGCATTTGATCGGGTTTCCCATATATATTTGTTTTCAGTTCCGAAATACTACGGAATTCCGGAGTACTTAATCTGATTAATTAAATTAATTTATAGATCTACAACAGTCTACCCAATTATACGAAATAAAATTATTTGTAATTTTAAAACCCGGCTTGGGGTGCATCAGGGCTGTCCCCTGAGTCCTCTTCTTTATGTCTTCTCTTTGGATCCTTTTTTAAGATTTATAAGAGATAAACCTAAATGGAAAGGTATTCAGGGATGAGGCTTGCAACCAGCTATAAATGCTCAAGTTTTTGCGGATGATCTCTGCCTGTTTTTTGTGTTATGTTGGATTTTACTAAAGTATCCGACTCTAAAATGAATATAGCAAAAAGTCAAGGTTTATATATTGGGGTAGGATTCCTGGAGGCTCACATAGTACGGGGTTTACGTATATCCTCTGAACCATTGAAAATATTGGGTATTACTTTTGGACCCCAGAATATGGCCTTATTTAATTGGGAAAATCATTATTAAAAGTTGAAACTAAAGTATCCCACTGGAAATCATGGAGTATGTCAAAAATTAAACGCATACAGATAATAAAAAAATTCCTGGTCCCACTTTTACTTTATGTAGCTATGTTGTATCCCCCACCAAAACAGTTAGAGGTAAGATTAAATGGTGTTTTCTTTCAAATGCTTTGGGGAAACCATTTAAACCCTATTAGGAGGTGTTTTACTTGTATCCCCCCAAAAAAGGGGGGATTAGGTATGTTAGATCCTATTGTTTTTTTTTCGCACCCTTTTCTTATTACAAATGGTTAAATGTCATTTAGGACCATCATCATTATCACAAAGGTCATGGTGTAGATTTAGTTTAGACAGATATTTTAGGGCATGGGGGCGGTGGCCCCAAGATTAGGGTCTTTTTTACATGTTCCTGATTTTTTTTAGATCAGCTGTTTCCAAATTATATATTTGGAACCCCACAAAAAAAGAGATTCAGATTCAATCTGGGAAGCAACTGTATAAAATTGTTTTAGATAAAATCTACCCAATAGAGCCGAGTTTTAAATTTTGTACCCCGGACTGTAATAAATATATTTTGGCTCAATTAGTAAACCCCAGAATCCCACCCCAGATGTGGGAACACTTGTGGTTATCAGTTTATGGTAGAACCCAGGTAGGGGGGAACACTAAGCATAAAGCTGTCGAGGAACGGAATTGTCCCTATCTGGATTGTATAAATGTGGAAGATACCATGGAACATTATTTTTTTTTCCTATTCTACACAATTATGTGGCTATTTGGCCAAAGTATGGAATATACCTTGGCTTGTTAATGTAAATTATGAGATATGCGTTATAGGCAATTATTCCCTTTTGGGCTCCAGCTTCCACTCAGAAACTCTTGCTATTTTTTTTTTGTTGTTTAAAATGTTATCTGTGACAGGCAAGATGTAGTTGGGTACTTCATCAGAATAGAATGTCTTACGAGATGGTTAGGATCTTTATCTGTGATGCTATGGGTCAAGTATATGTTACTGATACCACACAAGCAATGGATAGGCAAGTCCAATGATGGTGGAAAGGTTTTTCATTTTTTATAAAATATAAATAAGGTGTTTAGAATAAATTTGGTTTAAATTATTTATTTTTGGGTATTTTTTTCTACTTCATTTAAATGGGGATTTTAGGGTAAGAGCAAACACTAATGATGAAATGGTATAAGTTGTATTATGGAAAGTTTTTTCAGTTTTTCAAGGAATTTGTTTCTTATTTTATTTACCTTCTCAAGGTATGACTTGTTATTTTTTTTTCTTTCTGTATTATAATTGTTTAATTATATTTCCTTGCTCTGTTTCAAAAGTTGTTTATTTGGATGTATTTAAGATGTTTTCTTCTTAGTAAAACTACCCCTACTCTTTTCGATAAGTGCCATGGGGTCTTTAACACCCACCTGAGCTACAACCAATCCAGGCAGATGGGACCTCGGTTTAACATCTCATCCAAAAGACGGCATCTCAGAAGTGCAGCATCCCTCTCATGCTGCAGTACAGTGTCAGTACTGGGATATTAACCCAAGTGCCAGTGTCCCTGAGATCAAGAGTAGCAGTAGGGCTCTTCTACAGAGGTATAATGTAAGGAGTTTGCTGTTGACTTTGCGGCATCTACTGTGGGAACTAAGTCCCATGCGTTTTACCTGATGAGAGAGGAACACTGGGAGGGATGCAAGGAATTGACCCCAGTGGCAGCAGAACCTCAAATGCCCCATGCAGACAGGTTGTGGGAGGACCCTATGTCTAATGGTGTCCTCATGGAATGAACCGAGGGTAGACGTACCAGTCCCATAGGCACAGAGAAGGTTGGTATCACAGGACAGGTTGGTTGGTGTAAGGACATTGGAGGATGAACGAACCTGAGGGATTGTTAGAACAAGAAGTATTAGACCACATTCGAGCAGCTGGATTATGGGCAGCATACCCTTCATAGTTGATGAGAATTTCAAAACAAAGATAATTGTGCTATACTCCTGTCCTTGTTCAGTTATGGTACAGGGAGCGTGAGAGATCAGCGAAGGGAAAAGAGGAAAGTGAGTGATTGGTCTGGGAGAGTGGAATTAAGAACAAGATGTATTACTGGGTGGAATGTTTATTGAGTGAAAGGAGATGCAGGCTACTATGGAACACTATGAGGAGAGTAGGTGGTATGCCTTTAAGGGGATGGGCAGTTAGTGATAGGCTCCCCAACCAGATATGAAGAAGGAGGTAGGAAAGGTGGAGGAGGAGTTGTATTTAACAGTGGTAGGAGGTGGGAGGGTGGGGGGCTGAAAATCAAGTCAAGGATAGAGTAGAGTAGAAGCATTTAAACTGGGCGATTTGAAAATTGTGGCTCAGCAGAGAGGAAAAATGAAGATTAGGAGTCCACCAATAGTGGGCAGAGCTGTAAGTACACTAGCCAATAGAAATGCTGCACTTGAATCCGTGACCATACCTTAGCTGCCTAGGCGGGTAGGTTTTCTGGGTTCAGCCAGCGAGGAGAAGCCGAGCCACGGCTGTACCGGCCCTGGATTGCTCTATTCAGGGGTGCTGCAGCCTGGAAAGAGGAAGGGCAGCGTTAGCTCATGGAGTTATAAGAGAAGCCACAGGGTGGGCCCTCTAGGTAGACAAGGGCGAGGATCCCAGGGGGAAAAAAAGGAACAGGGCTGGAAGTGTGAAAATGGCAGAGTGGGGGGATGCATACACCATTTACTGAAGGCACCAAGTAGGGAGTTCAGGGGCTATTGTCAGCTCAAGGGGGTGTGGTTCTAAAAGGGATTAGGAGTAGAGTGTGAAACAGCAGCGGGGGGTAGTGTGAGAGTGAGAGAGAAAGACAGATTTTCAAGTCGGGTGAAGGCACTGGCAGCCACGGGCTGCAAGATGCAGGGAGGCAGGAAAGATGCTTGCAATAGAAGGATAGAGGAAGGAAAGTTTTGGAAGAACTGAGCGGAGGTCTTAGGGAGTTAGAGAGGACGAGATAGAGTCAGGGCAAGATAGGGAAGCCAGGAAAGGCAATGCAGCAGTTCAAAAACAGTTTGTTTAACCCTTCAGTTAAAATTAAAACAGGCCAAGGAAAAACAAAGCAGCAGTTCAAAAACAGTTTGTTTAACCCCGCAGTTAAAATGAAACAGGAGTTCAATTCAGGTGGAAGTATGAGCAGTTAAATAACCAGTAGAAGCTAGGCAGCAGTACAGATTACTGTACGTTCAACCCCAACAGTGAAAACCCCACAGTTACTAGCAGTACAGTTTAAACATTTTAAAACCTTTTTTTTTTCATAATACAGCCTTTATTTACCTGTTAGCTTTTATGTCCTGCATGGCCATAGGGGCAGGGGGTTGGGTGGGGGGTATTTGTTTTTGTTATTTGTATCTGTTTGTAATTTTTTGTTGTTAATGATGTGTTCTTCATCTATGTTTCTTTATTAATGTTGTTGATGTTATTATTGCTTTTATTGCATTTAAACTATTCAATAAAGTTCACTTAATTTCAAAAAAAGAATGAGATGAAGAGTTCAGATGGCAGAGGCAGCACAATATGTAACTTGGGTCGGTGCTATTGGATATGTCCCTTCAGGTGGAAGTGATGCAAAGGTGGAGGGGGTCTTCACATGGATAATTGGTTGCTTACCAGAGAAACACAGCCGCAGCAGTTTGAGGCTGTGGGATTCCCCTACTAAATGTTCTTGCGTATAATAAAAGGAATTGTAGCAGGAGCAAATACAGGTTTTGGCATGACTGTGTTGCTTGTGGGCGGTGGCATCCCCTCCTGCATTGCCTCTTCCAAGTATTCCCAAAAGGAGGAAACCAGCCTGACCACAGAAAGTTAAACAAGTCCCAAGGAGGCAAGCCTGTCTCCTCCGTAAATGTGGACAGGCTTATGCTGGCTTGTCCAGTGCCTGGGACATGAGGTCACCCATCTGTTAGGAAAGGTTTCTTGGTAGGCTTCAGAAACCCATACGGGGTCCCTGGCAGGGTTACATGGTGGAGAACCTGAAGTCTGCCACAGAGCTTCTACAAGTGATCCAGAAAAAAACTGGAGAAGGAGAAGTAGATGGGGAGGGTGAGCGGGCCATATTCAGTCCACCCCTGCCTAATCTCAAGGTGCCCCCGATAAGCCTGGTGCCCAAGAAGAATCCTGATGAATTTTGGATGATCAACCACCTGATGAATATAGAGGAAGATTGAGTTAATGACCACATTGATCCCTAGTTCACATCAGTTCAGAATGAATCATTCGATAAGGTGGTGGTGGTAGTTTGGGGGCAAGGCCTCCCACCACATGGCAAAGGCTGGTATAGAATTGACCTCCCACTCACTGCAGTACATGTGAAAGACAGGGACCAGCTATGGATAAAATTTGATGTAAAGAACTATATGGACAAATGCATGTCCATGGGATGTGCAGTGGTGTGCACAGTGTTTGAAGGCTTCAGTACCTTTTCACATTGGGCTACCGTTAGGGCACCAGGGAACCAGAACATTAGTCACAACTTGGATAATTTACTCATCATGGGGCCAGCTGGCTCCTTTAATTGTGGGCAGACACTGAGCACTTTTATAGAATTGTGTGGCCACTTTGGTGTTCCCTTAGCTTCTGAAAGTTTGAGGCACTAAGCCCAGTGATGACCTTCTTTGGTACTGAGACTGATGCAGTGAATCAGAAATGTCTCTTGCCCTGCGACAAGTTAGAAGCACTGCAGTCCCTCTCTAGCAAGGTTGTAATGGCTAAGAAGATAACCTTGCAGGATCTACAGTAGATAGTCGGGCATCTAAATTTTGCCTGCTGGGTCATTCCCACAGCAAGGATCTTCTTACGATGGATGGTGAAGCTGGGGGCAATGGTTTGAAACCCCACCATCAAATTAAGGTGATTGAAGAATTCCAGGAAGACTGATAAGTATGGAAAATGTTCATTACCCACTTCATTGGCGTCTAGTTGTGGCCAGAAATAGAAGATATCAAGGCCTTGGAGTTGTACATGAATTAGCTGGAGGGCTGGAGTTTGCGGCATACTCTCAAAGTGAATGGTGCAGCTCAGAATGGCCTCCCATTTGGACAGCTGCTGATATCCACTAACAGATAATGTTGCTGCAGTTTTTCTGAACTGTGGTAGTCTTGTACATTTGGGGCCCCATATTGAGGGACAAGAGGGCCATCTTTGGCTCAGACAATATGGGTGTGGTGTATACCATAAATGGGCAAATGGGGCCTAAGACCCATTGTGGGACCACATGCAAATTTTTGTCCTAAAATGCATGTTGCTTAAAGATCATTTTAAAGCTGTACATATTACAGGCATAGTAAATGGAATTGCTGGTGCTTTATTTCATTCGCAGTGGCAGAAATTCAGAGAATTGGCCCGAGCAGCTGAGCAGCATGCACAACTGGTTCCTCCATTTCTGTGGAAGGTGGTGACCTTGAGACCTGGAAATGCATAGGTAATTCCATTGTTCTTTGGACCAGGGCTGCCTACTGCCATTGTGTGGAGCATTACAATACAACCAGCCAGAAGTGGGATGGCTGAACATCTGGTTGATCCCTGTAGATCAGCTGTTCAGCTATATAAATGGTAGCAAAGCATCAAGGAATAGCACTAGGAGTCATTGGGTGACATTTGGTGGTGTTGTCATGGTTTTCCCAAGTTTTGTTGTTCACGGACACCACTTGAGATGTCAAGGTCTGAAAGGTCTTTGAAGGTTGGGGTAAGAGCTCTGCAAAGAGACTGGACATGCAGCACCCTATTACACTGGCAATCCTAGAGCAGGTAAGGGCATCCTTGCCAGTGGTCTGTTGGAATATTTACAAAGCCAATTTATTCAAAACTGCATTCTTAATTTCATTCTGTGGGACATTCTGGGTCTCTCAGTTAGCACAGACTGCCCAAAATGGGATCAGATCAAGTCTGAAAGATACAGATGTCATGCTGACCCTAGAGGGGGTGTTCATATGATAGCACAAAAGCAAAGCTGACCGTAAGGGCATTGACCGCTGGCATCTGTTGAAGTCCCCTAGTAGATCTTCTTGTGATATATAGGCTTTAGTGACTGCATACATGGCTTATTGCTTGGTCGAGGAAGAGATCTTTTTGTGGCATATGGATGGCAAGCCCATGACAACTTCTCAGTTCTGGCATACACTCAGGACTGCAGTCTGCTACACTGGACTGAATGCCCAGGAGTTCAATGCTCATTCCTTCAGAATCAATGTAGCAATGACTGCCCAAAGTCAAGGGCTGTTGTATAGTAAGATTCAGTTATCAGGGTGCTTAACTCTTTGAGGCCACAAAACGCCTATTGGTGGCAGCAGAAAAAATAAACTTCAGACTTCCTGCAATTTGTGCCACTGAGGACTCAGAACGTCTGACGACGTCAGTGCTTAAAACTAAAATATTTTATAAACTAATCAACAGAAAGCTTATTTAAGTATTTTGACCTGTTGTACACATGTTAGCCCTCCATTGATTGGTTGCCTAGTTGTGGGTCCCCATTTGAAAAAACGAAGTAAATCATGTTTGAGCCTCCATTTGCAAGTTACTGCAGCTGAGGTTGTTTAGAAGATCTTTGTCCCCCAGAAACCGTTGTCCTCATCTGCCTTTTTTGGTAAATAGACTTTGATTTTTGTACACCTTGTAGAGGACAAGTGCATTTACCTTTGCAATGGCTCTTTCTGCCTCTGTTTTTATTATTTTAGTGCCATAGAGCGACAGTATGGTGTCACTGAGGCGTTTTCAGAGCAGGGTGGTAGGTAAGAACAGTACTGCTTCCTGCTCAGTAATCACTGCATTCTGTTACAATTTTTATATTCTTTGTTTCCTTGTTTTACAGCTTTTTTCTCTGCAGAGTTATACCATATGTTTTTGGGGGTGGCGGAGTGGCGTGGAGGGAGGGGTGATGAGTGGCATGTAGCAGCATTGGCATTCTCACGTGGAAGAAAACTGTTTTCTCCGTTACTTGGTTGCTGTCCTTTTTGTCTGTGGGGCGAGCTGCTTAGCATTTTTTTTTTATGGTACGCTACCTTTTTGTGACCATTGTCGCTTTTCCACCTGCTGGCTGCATGTTCTGATGGCTGGGGAAGGGGGTGTCATTGATTGAGCTGGTGGGGGGAGAAGGGGTCACCGTTGATTGTCCAGTGCAAGCATGGGGGGCATGCTATTCAGTGCCCTGTGCTCCCTTTCAGTGACTTCTGTAGCTTTTACCCCAGTACCTGCTGGCTGACATGTTCCGGTAGTGGGAGGGCATCATTGATTGTGCCGGTGGGGAACCTATCATTGCTCCTACTGGCCAGCTGTGATGAGCTGCTTAGCATTTTTTTTTGGTATGCTACCTTTCTGCAACTATTGTCGCTTTTCCACCTGCTGGTTGGCATGTTCTGGTGGCCGGGGGGAGGGGGGGCCATTGATTGAGCTTGTGGGGGGAGGATGGGTCACTGTTGATTGTCCAGTGTGAGAGGAGGGGGGATGCCATTCATTGTCCTGGGAGCACTGCTGCTTTTACTTGGTGCATGGTGTGCAACCCTGTGGTCTTCTACCTCGTATGCTCCCTTTCAGTGACTTCTGCAGCTTTTCCCTCAGTAAGTGCTGGCTGATATGTTCTGGTAGCTGGGGTGGGGGACATCATTGATTGAGCTGGTGAGGCACCGATCGTCGCTCCTACCAGCCAGACTAAGAAGCATCTGGCTGTCTACTCACTGTAGCTACTCCTGTGTGAGATGATTTTTTTTCTTACCAGAATCTGAACCATTGAATTTGAGGCAAAGGAACAATTTGGCTCCCAGCTTCCAATCTCCAAGGCCAGGTAAGCAAAATTACTTGCATTTTGAGAAGGTGTTTTTGGTTCAGGGTGCTGGATATTGCACAGTGTGGTGGGGGGGCTTCTGTTTGATGGTGCCGAAGATGGCAGGGTGGGGGTGTGGGACCCCCAGACACCAGGGAGTGCTTGTGTGTGATGGTGCCATCTATGGGAAGGTTGGTGTGGGGATCTCCCCCCGATGCCATGGATAACACAATTTGTTATGGTGCTGTGTCCCAGCTACAACACAAATTGTGAATTCCCTGTCATCTAGGGGATCCTTGAACCCTCCCATACGGGACTCTGGCAAACACACAAACTCTATGGCATCCGGGGGTCCCACCCACACCCTCCATCCACTGGCACCACCAAACACCAAGCAGTCCCTTGTGTTAGGTGGTCCCACCCCGCCAGTGGACACCATGGAACTGCATACTGCTTTGTTTGGTGCTGGGTATTGGAGGGCATGGGTAGGGGGCCCACTGTAATGCCTTGTCATGCTTTGTGTTTTGCTTTGTGGTAGTGGCTGACCACCATGCACTGTGGAATGTGTGGTTTTTGATGGTGGCTGTGCAGCTCAGGTTGGTGAGCGACCCCTGGATGCCAGGAAATACAATGCATTTGATGGTGGCAGGTATGGGAGGGTGAGGGGTAACCCCCAGATGTCAGGGAATGTGCAATTTGTTATGGTGGTGGAACTCGGCACCCCAACACATTGTGTGTTCCCTGGCATGCTGGCGTGTCCACCCACCCTCCCATACCAGGGAACATCAAACACAAAGCGTTCCCTGGTTCAAGCGGTTCCACCCAGCCAGTGGACTGTTGGATGTTCTTCTGTTTGATGGTGCCAGGGATGGGAGGGTGGGGGTGGGACACCTAGGCACCAGGGAGTGCTTGCGTGCGATTGTGCCATGTATGGGAAGGTAGGTGTGGGGATCCCTACCCCAGATGCCATGGAATACACAATTTGTTTTGCTGCTGTGTCCCAGCTACAACACAAATTGTGTATTCCCTGCCATCTAGGTGATCCTCTAACCCTCCCATACATGACACTGCCAAACACACAAACTCCCTGGCATCCGGGGGTCCCACCCACATCCTCCATCCACAGACACCGTCAAACACCAACAGTTCCTTGTGTTAGGTGGTCCCACCCTGCCAGTGGACACCATGGAACTGCATACTGCTTTGTTTGGTGCTGGGTATTGGATGACGTGGGTAGGGGGTCCCACTGTAATGCCTTATCATGCTTTGTGTTTTGCTTTGTGGTAGTGGCTGACCACCATGCACCGCGGAATGTGTGGTCTTTGATGGTGGCTGTGTAGCTCAGGTTGGTGTGTGACCCCTGGATGCCAGAAAATACAATGCATTCAATCGTTCAATGGTGTCAGGTATGGGAGGGTGAGGAGTAACCCCCAGATGCCAGGGAATGCACAATTTGTTATGATGGTGGAACTCAGCACCCCAACACATTGTGTGTTCCCTGGCATGTGGGAGTGTCCACCCACCCTTCCATACCAGGGAACATCAAACACAAAGTGTTTCCTGGTTCAAGCGGTTCCACCCAGCCAGTGGACTGCCAGACGTGCTTCTTTTGATGGTGCCAGGGATGGAGGGTGGGGTGGGACCCTGCACATCAGGGAGTGCTTGTAGGCGATGGAGCCATGTATGGAAGGTTGGTGTGGGGATCCCCCTCCAGATGTCATGGAATACACAATTTGTTATGGTGCTGTGTCCCAGCTACAACACAAATTGTGTACTCCCTGGCATCTAGGGGATTCTCTAACCCTCCCATACATGACACTGGCAAACACACAAACTCCCTGGCATCCAGAGGTCCCACCCACACCCTTCATCCACAGGCACCATCAACCACTAAGCATTTTGTTGTGTTAGGTGGTCCCACCCCACCAGTGGACACCATGGAACTGCATACTGCTTTGTTTGGTGCTGGGTATTGGAGGGCGTGGGTAGGGGGCCCCACTGTAATGCCTTGTCATGTTTTTTGTTTTGCTTTGTGGTAGTGGTCAGCCACCATGCACCGTGGAATGTGTGGTTTTTAATGGAGGCTGTGTAGCTCAGGTTGGTGTGCAACCCCTGGATGCCAGGGAATACAATGCGTTCAATGGTGCTGGGTGTGGGAGGGTGAGGGGTAACCCCCAGATACCATATACTGCACCATCGATTGCATTATCTGGCATTCAGTGGTCCTAGCCTCCATCGACTGGCTACGCGAAACACAAAGCAGTTCCTTGTGTACATTCTCCCACTGCGTCCTCTGATGCCCAGCACCATCACACCAAATGCATTGCCTGGTGTCCAGTGGTGCCTTCCCCAATCACCTATGTATGGCATCATCAAACACACTGCATTACCTGGTCAAGTAGTGGTGGTGAACCACCGGACTACAGGTAATACTTTGCTTCCACACAAAAACTGCATGTTTATGAAAGAAGACAGGAGACAGCATATGCACATACAGTACCATTTTATTGACGCATAGTATGAACACAAAACCCATTTACAGTCAACATCTTTAGAACACTTGTAGTAGAAAAGAGTGCATGCTGATCCGGTAACATCTTTGCAGAATGTAACAATTCGGAATTATTGCAAACATTTGGTCAGTTCTCAAATACGAACACATCTAACTAAATAATGGGCATCACAACCAAATGTGTCCCTCAACATTTACAAAGCTGAATCTGCAACTGACATTATAACCCTTCAGCTGGCATTACTGCCCTATCACACTGTGAATGCTACTTTACAGTCTCCCACCTTCGGTGTGCTGCCATCCGCTTTTTCTGTTCAGTGCATGATGGGCTCGATGATTGAGCTTCTTGGTGACATAGCAATTACACAGTTGACTGCTATACCCTGCTGTGTGTTTCTTGTCTGATGTGTAAGCTGTATATGTTTGGTTGCATGGTGTTTCATATGTTGTCATTTTTAAATGTCGATGCTCAATAACTGCCTGTCTGAGTTTGCACGTCTTCGACTGTGTACTTCCTGTTTGTTGGTGATGGCTTGCCACTAATTGTGTGTCATGGGGAAAAAGAGGTTTTCAGTCTGGTTATAGGTTATAAATAACTGACAGCAGCACTTGGCATTACTGCTTCTATTTGTTTGTGATGGCGTATCAGTTGTATGTCATTGGGAGAAAGGGGTTTGTCATAGTCAGTCACTGATAACTGCCAGCAGATGTGTACCTGTTCTCTGCATTGTTTTCTATTATGTTTTGCTGGTTGGTATGATTATTTGTTCATATCATGGCTTGCAAGATTATTGTGCAGTATTTAAGTTGCATCTGCAGTACAAATCTATACTTGTATGTTTCTATTACAGAACGACTTCAGGAGAGTACATGTAGAAAAGTAGGAGAAGCCATGCAAAGGAGAGTAGGAGAAGCCATGCAGAGGAGAGGAGAGGAGAGGAGAGTACGAGGAGGTGGAGACGCTGTCCAGAGAAGGAGGTGATGCTGTGCAGAGGTGTAGACGGAGAAGCCATGTAGGGGACTAAAGAGCAGTTGGATTGACCTAGGTAAAAAAGAGAACACCGAGAAAGGCACGTTTGACAGCAAAAGTGACAGTTATCAGGAGTTTCTGGGATTCGATGATTCAGATATAGAAGTTGAGCTGATGGCGATGCATCTGGACAGGGACTTCAGTGAAGAGAATGAGGTACCACTTGCCAGGCTACAGCAGCAGACTCAGTCCACCAAGAGCAACGAGGATGATTTATCATTGGCTATGCTACGGTGGCAGAGGAACTAGACAGAGCTACAAGGATGATCATCCGCTTTCCAAGCTATGGTGGCTGAGGCAGTCCATAGATAATGAAGAAGATGATGTGCCTTTGGCTACACTGCAGCATGTGTGTGTTGCCCAATTGATGATGTGGTTGAAGAACAGTCTGACACTCAGTCACCTCCTACACAACATGATGCGGGTCACAAAGATGGTTGGAACAGTCTGTTTCAGCAGGTGCATGCTGATGATTTCAATGAGCCCGTGGGGCCTGCAACACGTCTGGATGAGGAGAAAAGAGAGAGATCGACTTCATGAACCTGATGTTTCCTCTGTCACTATATGAACTACTGGCAGAAGAGACCAACCATTACAATGAACAGAAGCAGGCAGAGGTGAATAAGGTGGACACACGATGGACTCCTGTCACAGCATGTGACATAAAAGCATTTTTGGGGATGTGAATGTACATATCTGTGGTAAAGGTGCCATACTACTGCATGTACTGGAGCATGCACTATCTGTATGGACGTTTCCCAATTTCACAGCTCATGATTCAAGAGCATTATGAGAAAATTCAACATTATTTTCATGCCAATGTCGGTAAACAGAATCCTTCCAAAGGGTCAGAAAACCATGATAAATTGCATCATGAACGTCTAGTAATGGAGCAGGTTCTCAATGCATGCAGGATGCAATGTAATCCACACTGTGAAGTTTTGTTCGATGAGGCAATGGTAGGGTACAGAGGACGTCTGGCTGTCAAGCAGTATATGTCAAACAAGCCACAATGTTATGGGATCAAAGTGTGGGTTCTAGCAGATGCCCATAATGACTTTGTCCAAGCTTTTCAGGTGTACACTGGGAAAGTTGATGGAGCAGCTGAAATGGGTCTTGGAGAGAGGGTTGTGAAAGATCTGACCAAGAATCTGCGGGGGAAAAAAGTACCATGTACTGTATACTTTAACAATTTTTTCACTTCTGTGCACCTGTCAAGTGATCTACTGAACTTTGGTCTATACTCCTGCGGCACAATGCGCACCAACAGAAGTGGATGGCTGACAGCATTAAACAAGGTTGCAATGAGAAAGAAACAACGGGATCAATATGAACAACTGCTGAATGGATCACTTGTTGCCACTGCTTGAAAAGACAGGCATCCAGGATTCCTGCTGTCAATAAACCATGCCCCGACCTGACCTGCAACATCGGTTCCCAGGAGGCAGCGAGATGGGACTGCAATATCTGTGTCCTGTCCATCAGTAGTGCAGCAGTACAACATGCATATAAATGGTGTCAACATCGCTGACCAGATTCACGTTAAGTACCACAGCACCAGAAGATCAAAAAAGTGGTGGCTATACCTGTTTTGGTTTCTGTGGGACCTGGCTTTGGCCAACACCTTCACTCCCTATCGAGAGAGTGTGAACCATGTTCAGCGAAGTAAAAGTGGAAGGGTGATCAAGGTCACGCAGCAGGATTTTTGCATTCCTCTGTCTGAACAGTTAATGGCTGGGTACAGCAAGAGGAAACAGAGTGGCCTAGTTGCTGGACTTGCGGTCAACCCTACTTATGATGGTCCACATCACCCGGTGAAAGCTAAAAAAGCTAGGTGCAGAAACTGTGCACTGAAAAGGAGGCATGTAGAGCCTTCATTTATCTGCAAAACTTGCATTGTACACCTCTGTATAGAATGCTTTGTGGAGTACCACAACTACATGTAACCAGCCTTGTGTGCACAGGCAAACAGTGAGTGATGCGCAGGTGTACATGTACACCACATGTCCATAAACAATACCACCAGTACTACTACTACCACCACCACTACTGCTTCACATTGCCAGGAAGAGTCACCATGCCCTCCCGGGGGGAGACAAGGGGTCATGTGTCTTGTGCAGCCAGATCACCCTGTGGGGACACTGTGTCGAGTAGACAAGTCAACAAAGCACCGCAGTTCCAAAGTCATGAATCAGATTGTTGTGCGTGTTGGCAGAATTGCGGCTCTGCCCATTGGTGGTTCAAAAGAGATGGAAATGCAGTGACATGCCAGTCACTGAATGGGCTGCGCCAAATGAAGATTCAAAATAAAGATCTAAAAGAGGCCTGGTGAGTGAAAGAAAGTGGACAAGTGGCAGAAAAGGTACATTGGGGTGCAGGTGGTGAGAGAAAGTGTGTGGGTGCAGGGGTGAAAAAGGATGTGGGTTGTGGGTGGGGTGAGATTAGGGGCAGGGTTCGGGGGTGAGAAAGGGGTGTGGTGAGATAAGGGTGAGAAAGGCTGTGGGATGTGAGTGGTGAGATAAAGGTTGGATATAAAGTAACAATCTGACAATGAAACTGTGGTTCGAAAAGCTTGGAATTTATATATAAAAGCAAAAACAAGAAGCTGGGGGGGGGGACAAAAAGGAAATATTGCACCATGTGGGGGAACATGTGAAACCGGTTTGCAGAGGTGGGAAGGAGTGTCTGGGTCTATTTATCACATATGAACATACAAAATTTGCCAGCAGATAAAGGCCTAGAGGTCTATCAAGTGTGCTCGAATGTGCAGCTAGCACCCCTTATTCTGCAGCTGCCCCTCCCTTCCACCCTTCCCCTTCATTAACCCTCCCCCTTGTCCTGTCCCATCCTCGTTTGAAGCAGTCCACTGTTCTACTGCATACCACTTCAGCAGGTAACGCATTCCACCTAGCCACCACCCTCTCTGTAAAAAGTGTCTCCTCATCTCCCTTCTGAACCTTCCTCGCTCCAGTCTCATATCATGGCCCTGGTGGCCTCCCTCTACTTTGAACAGCCCCTCTGTACCCATCTTGTTTATTCCTTTCATGTATTTAAAGGTTTGAATCATGTCACCCTGTCTCTCCTCTCCTCCAGTGAGTACATGTTCAACTCCTTCAACCTCCTCTCGTATGATAAGTCCCCAGCCCCTTGATCATCTTTTGTCGCCTCATGTTGCACCCTCCAGTAACTTAATGTCCCTCTTCAGATACGGACACCAGTACTGCATGCAGTACTCCAGGTATGGTCTAACTAATGACCTATACAGTGGCAGAATCAACTCCTCCCTCCTCGAGGATATACCCCTTGCAATACAACCCAGCATTTTGTTGGCCTTTTGCAGCTGCCTTCCTACATTGTGCCAAGTTGTTCATTGACCCTGTAATGAGCACACCCAGATCCTTCTCCTCCTCTGTCTGGGCTAGCTGCACTACACCTAGCTGGTAACTCCTCCTTGGGTCCTTCATCCCAAAATGCAGCACCTTGCACTTTTTGGCATTAAAGCCCAGCTGCCAGGTGTCTGACCAGGTTTCAAGCTATGCCAGATCATCCTGCAACCCCTGCCATCCCCCCTAGGCCATCCACCACCGTGCCTACCTTGGTATCATCAGCAAACAGACTGATCTTGCTCTTGATGTCCCCTGATATGTCTGCAATGAATATCCCAAACAACACTGGTCCCAACACTGAGCCCTGTGGAACACCGCTCGTCACTGCCCTTGGGTGTGAGAGCTCCCCACCCACCACCACCCTCTGTTGCCTTCCCTGCAGCCAGTTTCCTACCCATCTCATGAGCTTTGCACCCGCCCCTGTGCCTACTAACTTCCTTCCCAGCCTTCCATGTGGCACTGAGTCAAATGCCTTACTGAAGTCCAGATACAGGACATCCACTGCATGGCTCTGTCCAGTTGCCTAGCTACCCAGCCATAGAACTCGACCAGGTTGGTTTGGCAGGATCTGCCACGTATGAAGCCATGCTGTCTGCTGTCATGTAGTCCTTTGGCCTCTAGGATGGCTACCAGCCTCTTCTTCAGGATAGTCTTCATTAGCTTACCCACGATGGATGTGAGGCTCACTGGTCTGTAGTTTTCCGGTTCATCCTTGGGGCCACTCTTGTGGAGGTGCACCACATGAGCCATCCTCCAGTCCTGAGGTACACACCCCGAATGTAGTGAGGCATTAAATAGGTCTGCCAAAGGTCCTGCAAGGACCTCTGCCAGCTCCTTCAGTACCCTGGGGTGGATGCCATCTGGGCCTGGCGCCTTGTCCACCCTCAGTGCCTTCAAACCCTCTCAAACTCTGCTCTCCATGATTTCCCCATCTGTCACCACTTCCCCCCTGCTTCTGCCATTTCTCCCACCTTGGGTGTCACCCCCTCTTCTCTTTAGTAAATACTGAGCAGAAGTACTCATTTAGTGCTTCCGCCTTATCGCACCCTGCTTCCACCCAACCCCCCTCCTTCCTAATCCTTACTATGTGGTCCTTACAGCTCCTTTTCTCCCTGATGTACTTAAAGAAGTCCTTCTCCCCCTTCTTAATGCCTTGTGCCAGCCTGAGTTCCATAGATGCTTTGGCTCCCCTTACTGCCCTTGTCACCTCCTTCGATTCTGTCAAGTACTTCTCCCTGTCCTCCCCCCTCCCTGTTTTCTTGTACTTCCTAAAGGCAGCTCTTTTCCTCCTTACCTTTTCCATGACCTCCTTGCTCAACCAGATCAGTTTCTTAGCCTTAGCCTTCTTGCTCTGGGCTTTGCAGCAAGTTTTGGTTGCCTCCACTATCCCCAGCTTTATGAGCTCCCACCTCTGGTTAGTGTCACGGAAGAGTATGTCTTTATTATGAGGACCAGGGGGATAAAAAAGAGCACACACACAAGGCAAAATATGAAGCTAAAGAAGACAGAGTTAGCATCAGGGTTATTTCAATCACCGGACTAAGGGAGCCAACTGAAAGAGGTACTAGATGGCTGAAACTGGCATTGCTGTTGCAGTCAACCATTACCATTAATATCCAGGGCACTTTTCTGTTCCTTTTGGTAAATGAGAAGAATTGCAGTTACCTGCTGTGCTGAGTGATGAGCAAAGCAGCACTCAGCCTGGCAGCGGACATATCTGCAACTGGCCAGCCACAACCTAATTTCTGTGCTTACTGACACATTTGAGCAGTCATGGGTGGCTCCCATGTGGGTATTTGCACAGTTGGATCACAATGATAATGTGGTGGGCCAGCATTAAGGGAGAGAGATGTGTCAGCTTCCAGACAGAGAACTGTCATAGCAAAATATTAGTGGAAGACTCAAATGATCACAAAGGAATATGAAAAATACTTTGGAAATAAAAAGTGACAGGTGACTATTGCAGTGTGCCTGTTTCTTCTCTCTAATACTTCTTGCAGTTTACTTTAGTGGAGTGGAGGTTTCAGCTCATTATTTTTTACTTCATTTGGCCTGCGCATTCTCTGTTCTGTGTGTCTGCCCAGTCGATCATGCCTGACATCCACTTTTTGGTTGACGCTACGGCCTACATGAAGAAGAAAATGGACAAGAAGACAAATTTCATGTACCACTTGTCCTACTATACTTTGGTCCCACCCAAATGCAAGAAATGACTGTGTTACCCTGTTTCCAGGATTTGCAGCTCCCGTGGATGGACTCGAGAGACCCGCAGAACTAGGGAACGAGACCGAGGAGAGCAGACAAGGGAATAGAAGAGGACCGGTGAAGCTGGAGTGAATTTCTCAACACTAATGACTCCACAAACATTTATTTATCAAAGAATATGTGACACAGATACAAGGGGAAAGGATGGGACAGAATCAGAAAAGGTATGCAAATGTAAGCTCTTCAGTGCTGAAAAGGTATGACAAATGTCATTGCTGTTTTTGCAGTAAATGTTTGGTTGCCATTCTGTATTCTGTGTACTAAAACTTGTTTCCACTGTTTCATAAGGCCATTGGTGCTACCACGCACATGCTTGTAGATGTGATATGAGTGCGTTGCCTTGTGCTTTTTCATGACCGTAACATTGATAAGAGTATGTAAAGGATTCTGGGCGACGTGCAGTAATTGCATGGGTGCTGCCGTGCACATTCTTTTATGTGTTGTGATGTTATAGTCACACAGTGGACTACAGTGTCTTTACTTTTACATGTCTGTGCGAGATACTGTGCTGCCATTTACCGTACCCGATATTGACAATGCTGTGTTTTTGTTTTAGTCATGTGTGTTTCAATACTGTTTCTGACCTTACTAGTTCTACTAAGATTGCTTTTACCATAAAGGTACTGTACTCCTCCATCTAATGTATTGTATAATTTAGTCTTTGATTCCATATTTTCAACATGACAAATAGATTTGCAGTGCCTTTGGCATGAGACTATTGGAAAGAATGGCTAATAATTCCTTGCTTAGGACCATCAGGTTATTTATTGCTGACAACTTTGTCATCCATACCCTGTGAGTGGGTCTTATAGTTTAGGAGGTATCTGCATATACTAACATACTAACATACTAAAAGCCAGCAGAATAGGCCTGATGGTCTTTCGTGTCTGCTTGGTAGCCAGCCCCTATTGGGCTACTCTCCACCCACCCCAGCCCCAGAGAGAGTCATCTTCAGTTTCAGTTTACCCATGCACCTGTCCCTCCCCCTCTTGAAGCCTTCCACTGTGCCCTCCACCACCAGACTCCTGGGCAATGCATTCCATGGCCCCACCACCCTCTCAGTGAAGTAATGTCTTCTACGTTCTCCCCTGTACTTCCCCCCTCCAGCTTCCACACATGCCCCCTGGTTGTGCCCCCTTTCTTTAGTCTGAACATTTCTTTGGCTCCACCCCTGTTTATCCCTTTCACATATTTGAAGACCCCTATCATGTCCCCCCTGTCTCTCCTCTCCTCCAGTGAGTATAGCCCAAGTTCTTTCAGCCTTTCCTCATAGGTCCATTCTTTCATGCCCTGAATCATCATGGTTGCCCACCTCTGGACCCTCTCCAGCAGTGCTATGTCCTTCTTAAGGTGTGGTCTCCAGAACTGCACGCATGTCGATGGCACATTGCTTATGAGTGACTACAATGGATAAAAACATGTGTTTCAGAAAGACTGGTGTTTAGTAAACACTTTAGTAACTACTTTTAGTGTCAGGATTGGTGTGTTCATGTTGCTTTGTTTTCCTCAAAAATACACTGTTTTGGTATTTCAACTAGCATTCAAAATTCAGAATTGATTGCACAGCCCCATTAGAAAGGAAATAATGTGCTGAACAAGTTTGACGCATGTAGTTTGTGAATATCACACACACTTTGAGGCATTCGCATTTGTTTAGGGAGCACTGTGTATGGCTGACATTTGTCCCTGGGGAAGCAACAAAGCACCTAGAATAAAAAGGGATTTTTTTTTTTACTCTAGAAAAATAGCTTTTTAATACACATGTAGTGTCATACCAGTTTCACTGGTATGGACACCTAATTTGGTGTTGAAATGTTACATACTTCCCACCAACAAATGTTTGCTGTTGCTTAGTTTTGCTGCAAAAAAAACATTTGTTTGCTATTTCAGCTAGTATAACAAAAAAAAAACGGAATGGAATTGACTGTATAGCACCATTGGAAAGGTAATTTTGAGCTGAACAACTCTGCCACTGATACTTTGTGTCTGTCAGGTATACTTTAGAAGATAGCCACATTTTTGTATAGTATATTTTGTATGGCCAACATTTGTCTCTCAAGCCTCACCTAGCCAGCTTGAATAAAATGGGGAAAAAATGTTACTACAAAATCTATTTTGTACCTCCATCTAATGTATGTATGCTTACGTTGGTGTTGATAGGTTACATATTTTGCCACAAATAATGGTTTACATTGCCTTTTTTTATTGGAAAAAATCCTGTTTTTGCAATTTCAACTAATATAGAAAATAAAAGGAATTACTGATAGTTAATTGCATAGCACCATTGGAAATGTAATTTTCCACTGAACAACTCTACCACTGATACTTTGTGTCTGTCAGGTATACTTAAGAAGATATTTACATTTTTGTATAGTATGGTGTGTATGGCTGACATTTGTCTCTCAAGCCTCACCTAGCCAACTTGAATAAAATGGGGGAAAAATACATGCATCATATTAGAAAAATTGCTTTTACTACAAAATCTATTTTGTACCACCATGTAATGTTTGTATGCTTACTTTGGTGTTGATATGTTGCATATCTCTCCACAAAAAATGGTTTACGGTGCATTTTTATTGACAAATTTTTTTCACCATTTCAAGTCATATAGAAAAAAACTGGAACTACTTATAATTTACTGCATAGCACTGTTAGAAAGACAATTTTGTTTTGAACAACTTTGCCACTCATACTTTGTGTGTAGCACTTACGGTTCATGAGTTATTCGCATTTGTTTGTGGCATGCTAATTATGGCTTGATTTTGCTCAGAAAGCTCCAGGATGCACTGTTACAAGTATACAGGCCATAAGTGGTGGAAATCTCAAAAAGCTCCTGAGGCATCAATGAGTTAAAATCCTGGTCATTCCTGCATTATGTACGACCACTCTTGCTTTAATAATTTTGCCTTGCTCTGTTCCAGGTCCCCAAGAGGGTTCCATGAGTATATGGATCTGTGGCTGTTGCTTCATCTATTGGGCTGGAAGACAGTGATTGACCAGTATGTGGGGAGGAACCTAGCTATACCACTACATGATGTGCATATTCAATGGTTGGGCAAGACAGGCATTTGCTCAGAGGAACTGTTACCCAGGTTAGGGGAGGGGGCCAGGAAAGAGCAAGCACTGGATATTTTCATGATCTATTAAGGAGGGAATGACCTAGGGCTCCAGATTAACTTGCTCCTGATAAGGAAGGGAGACTTATTTGTTTATTTATTTAGTATTTGATTACTGGGTAAGTGCTCTAGACAAAGAAATTGCCTAGTTTCAGTCATGACCCAGGAGAGTTACAGACATTGGTAAAAACACATCACATCACAATGGTTACTATTACATAATACTGACTTGGGTCAAACACATTACAGTATAGACAGGCACAGTGATACCTACTGTACAGGAGAAATTAGCCATTATACTAGACTATCCATAGATACAGGGGAATACGCAATACAGTTTCAAGGCGATAGACCATATGATATAAGTAAATGGATAAACTATTCCAGACAGTCTCATGGTGGGAGACCTCACAGCCTGTTCTTGCCTGCTATTTAAAAGTGGGCGAGAGTGATAATTGCCTGAATATGTGCCGAAGGGACATGCAAAAAAAAGCCTAACTAGGTGTCCTCCCCAGGGGTTAGGTCACAAGTGCATCTGTCAGATGCCAGAAGGTAGGCACAGAGTTCATTTTTAAATATCAGGTGTGTAGTAGAGTGACTCACAGTTGAAGGCAGGGAGTTCCATAGCTTTGGGGCAGACACCGCAATTGCCTGCTCACCCATCCTAGTGGTGCATTTGAGGGTATTAAGGAGTTACTTTTTGGTAGGTCTTAGCAGATAAGTCTGATGGGCCTGGTTCATCAAGCTTGCAAGGGGCACTGGTGTTCCAGTTCTGATGATACTGTCAATTGTGTATCCTGCCGTATAGACATGGTAAGAGGTGGGAGAGAGCCAGCCCAGACTAAAATACGCAATGGTGGGTGTGCCTAGCTACTGATAGTGCTAAGCGACAGATACTATTATAACAGGTGTCCCACTTCTGCAATAGTCCCTTGTTCGTGTCTTTATAGGAAGTGATTCTATAAGTCAGGCTGGGTTGCAGTACCCCTGCGTGATTGCTAATTTTGCCTTAGAGTTTAAGGATGTTCTGACTTGGTAGGCCAGCCCCAGCTTCATACTGACCACCTTACAAGTGTTAGAGATATGGAGGCTGAAATTCAATGAAGGGTTGAGGGTTATACCCAGGTATCTGAAGGAGTACACCAGAAATCCAGGAGTGAGCCATCCAAGCCATGTATGGCCAGTATTGCAGAGCTGGCTTTGACCCTTGGTGTTGATCCAAATAGCATTGCCACATTTTTTTTTTTGGTATTCAGAAGAAGTTTGTTTTGAACTAGCCACTCCCATAGACAGGCAAAGTCTGACTCAAGTGTGGTATTAATGGAGGCGATGTCCTTGGCGCTGGTGTATGACACCATATTATCCATGTATAAGATGGTAAAGGTGGTGCTCGACATTTGAGGCAGCCTATTCACAAACAGTGAGAAAACTAGTGGTCCGAGAACTGAGCTTTGTGGTACACCAATGCTGGTACGGGAGAAATCAAATTTGCAATTGTCAATCTGAAGAAATTGTGTCTGCCCAGATAGGTAACTGCTGAACCATGTTGAGGAGCTTGGGGAAAATCCAGGTGTGGCCAGTGTATCTAGTGGCAACGTGTGATTAACCAGATCAAACACTTTAGTTAAATCCATGAAAATTACTCCAGTGTATAACCCTTTATCCATCAATAGCTTTATGTCATTAATGAGTTTGATAAGTGCTGTGGTTGTACTGTGCCCCTTCCTGAAGCCACGTTGGGCAGGGATGAGAAGGTTGTTTTGTTGTATGTAGTCTATGACCTGGTTGGCTACTAGTTTTATGCTCCATATAGGAGTGGTGGCCTTAGACCATGATCATCTGATCTCAACTAATTCAATGCAACTACTGGCAGCATGCACTGGACTTTAAGGCTTTAAACTTGCCATGAATTTGCATTAATAGGGAGATGTAACCCTTCATGGAGTCTACAGGGGGAACCATGGTTCAGCATAAGGATATTAACACCTCCTGCCAGGGATTTCATGCTAAGGATTGTTTGCATTTTCAGGATGAAGGATGAGCTTTGCTGTAGAATTCTTTTTATAAGGTCATAGTAGCACAATTGGCATGAACTGCTGGGCCGGGTCGGACTGCATTCATCCTGTGTCGATTTGGGAGTATCACAGACTGATGGTACAGAGAAAAAGGAGGGATAAGTTGAATTCTTCCAAAGGGCTCATTGCCTCCCATCAGTATGAGACAAGGGGGACTGTAAGACTTGGACCGTGTTTGGGGGGTGTTGTGGTCCAACCTCATTAGAGTAACCTGCATGGGCAGCAGTGCCAGATGGGGCTGTTGCTAGCCTCTTGGCTACATGACTTCCCTGCTCTTGGGGTTGGGTTCCAACCCAGGAGGTAAATCTATTCCTTGGCCCACATTAGGGTTGGCAAGTGTTAGGGCAAGAGGTTTATTCAAATTCCCCAGCTGCACATGTTACTCTAAAAATGTAATATGTTAAAAGAATAAAAAAATGCCATGGCCATTTCACCAAGACCTGAGTCAGTGAGTTTATTCAGGGGAAGGGGAATGGAGGGAACTGAGACAATAGTAAGTCTGCCAAAGGATTGCAGCAGACATCCATTTTTCTGCATCCCCTCCCCCCAGAACCTGAAGTTAGGTGGTATCCCATGATGACGGCAATAGCAAAATTGGTAAGGATGAAAAGGGCAATGTAAAATAGCCCGGCCACATTGGGCGAGTGGCAACTAAACAGCGATCACCAAAACAGCGACCTATGGCTTCCCCCACTCCCCAAGTCACTTCCCCTTGAAGTTTATTATATTTAGTAAGGGGGGTGTGGGAGTCAAAGCCCCCTGCAAAAAAGTCATTGTGGTACTGTTGTCACTGTTTCAGTGATCGCTGTTTTTGCCACGCACCATATGTGGCCCCTCTGTTTTCCCTTCACTGTTTTTGTCCTCACCCTTTTTTGCTCACTGTTATCACATGGAACCAAGTTAGGCAGGTATAGTTCCTCCACCAGGGGGGTGTAGGGCAGATCCTAGTGCCACCCCAGATGGAGAAACCACAGGGGCTTTCCGCAGGGCAGTGGCCATCTGGAGAAAGAATGGACAGTAAGGGGTTAAAAAGAGCTGAAACCAGCAGATCCCCCTCTTTTCTTCTCCCTCTACAGATCACCCACCCAACCTAACCTAATAAAATCAGGGTTAGGGTCAGTCAGGCCAGACAGGAAATCCATTGATCCAATAGGGGTGGAGCTGCTAGGGGTCAGGGAGTCAGTTTTCCACTTTTCTCTTAGAAAGTTTTTTTTTTTTCTTGCCTCCTTCAAAGGGATAAAAAGAGTTAGCAAGAAGCAAGTTTTAAATGTTGTAGTCATGTAACATGGCAGCTTGGGAGTACTGAAGACCAATGGTACAGTGGAAAAGAGTGTATGAGTCAAATTCTCCCCAAAGGGTTCATTGCCTCTGATTGACATGAGGCCCAGGGACACAAGACCTGAAACCTGGTTGGAGGGGTCACAGTCCAACTTTATCAGGCTAACCTGTAAGGGCAGTGGAACCAGACAGTGGCATTCACTATCCACTTGGCCATATGACCACCTCACTCTTGGGTTGGGTATCTACCAAGGAGGTACATCTATTCCTTAGCCCACACTAGGGCTGGCCTTCCAACGAAGGCGAGTGTTGGGGTCACAGGTGTCTGCAAATTCTCCCCGCAGTGCATGCCACTCCAATAATGAAGCATTTTAAATAAACATATAGCTGCAGCCATTTCTCCAAGACCTGAATCAGTGTGTTTATCCATGGGAAGGGGCATGGGGGCTGCTGAGACAATGGGCTTGATTTTCAAAATCCAGATATTGATGCAAGGTGCAACATTAAGCAGGAATGATGCAAGAGGCACCTTGCATCAAATGTTGCTGCAATCCAGATATTCAAATGCAGGCTGCATCAAAAATAAGAATCCTTGTGTCAGATCAGCCCTGCACCACCCCTGCATCCAAAATGGGGATGTGCCATGGTAGAAAGGGGCTTGTGACACTTAGGGGCTGCAGCATCCCCTAATTTTGAGATTTTCAAAGCCCCACTGTAGCTGCAAGTCTTGACTGTGGTTAGACCAGCCATGAGCTGGTCAAACAGCCCACATGCCACTGCTAATGTTGAGACCTCTACTACCCCACCCCTCCAGAGAGGCCACCTACCATTCTTATGCAATTTGCACTTGAAAGTGATTGAGAGCTTTTAATTAAACAGGCAATGCTGAAAGGGGAAATGCCTCTTAGAATCTTTAAAGTTTACTTTTATCTGGATGTTAGTCCTCAAACCCAAGCATGGAGATGAAGATTTGTACAGTAGTGAACTGAAGGACAACAATTGGGAGGCAAGTTTTCCCTACTTTATCCATGTAAGGCCAAGGTAATTATGGACTCAACCAGATACATTTACTCTGATCTGGATCAACGGCCAGGTTTTCTGAAAAGTTGACAAGAGAGCAAATGCTGACAGATTCAGATGACAGTGACATATTCAATACCACGTGCTGGGACCAGAATTACACCTGTGGATGCTACTTCATTCATTCACAAACATTTGGTTACTATTTAATTTTTTGAATATTCCAACTTGACTTCCCCTTGAGGCAGTTTGTATGCTACCCCTCTATGTTTTTAAATGCACTGAGAATATTGAACTGGTTTATACCTCTACTGTTAACTCAGATAAGTAACAACTTTTTTCTTTTTGCTCTTTCAAAATGGAAAGTGAACTATATTATGGGCTGGATTTTCAAGGGGCAGGGGATGACAGTAGCCTCCACCATTCCCCTCCAGTGCACCATCTGTTTGGCACAAAGCATGGCTTGCAGCAACTCTGAGGACTTTGCCATCAGAAACTCTGCTGTACCAAAATACTACGGAGGTGCTCTAGTGAACTTGGAGTTTGCTGCAAGCAGGAATTCATTGCAACTTGCGCTGATCTAAGGGGGTTTTGAAAATGCAGCCCAATATGTCTAACTCCTACCCACCCTAACACCTCCTCTTCCCTAATGACACAAAACAGTCTACAACTACAAGGCCAAACATCAATGGTATGGTACCTCAAACAGGGTTCACCTATTAAAATTAATATATAGTAACCCTAATCCCCACCCTTCCCCTACATATGTGACAGATGGACAAAGTACATGTCAGCAGTCATGGCACACAGGTCTGGTATTTCATACACACTGTAGATCTCTAATTAGAGTACCTCTTGGGTGCATTCCTGCAAAGGTTTACACATCCATTATAACCTGTGCCTTACTTGGTGCACAGTATGGCATACCCTCCAAAGCAGCAGAAATGTTCAACATTTTAAAGTACTATACACTTTGCACAGGTGTCTGTTTTTTTGTAGGTCTGAAAAATAACTTCTTAGGCAGGTGCTCAGTTGAGTATTGTGACTAACTGATTTCTCTCACAAGGGAAGGGGGTGGGGCTAAGGTTGCTATATACCAATTTTAATATGTGGACCCTGCATGAGGTATCATAGCATTGATCTATGACCTTGTACCTGTAGATTGTTCTTGGGTCATGAGGGAAGAGGAAGTGGTAGGGTGTGTGGGAGTTAGGCATGAGAACTCTTACAGGGCATTTCCAGACCTTGTGAGTATGGTGTTTTGAACCCTAATAGTTTATTTCCAACCTTTATGTGATTTGCATTTTGTGCAGTAGCAACCCTAATGAGTATGTTTCCATAAATGTCCTTATTTTTGAAGAAAGTTGAGTAGTAACTTAATTTATTAATCCCTGTAATGTATTTTTTTTAAATATTGGGTTACACATTAGTAGTCCTTTTCAATGTAACTTATCATTAATTGCAAGCAACAGGGTAATTGCATTGCAGTCACATGTTTGTTGCATGCAACTACATTGCAATTGCAATGCAGTTACAGTGTAGTTACATTATAACTACAGTGTTACTTTTGTTAAACCACCCCTTTTTGATTTAAAATTATATATATATATATATATATATATATATATATATATATATATATATATTTATATATATTCATATATATTATACTGGAGCAGTAGCACCAGTATATTGGGGTTGAGTGCAAATTTCTATGTTAAGCCCCTAACTTTGAACCTTAAAAACTTTGAAACCACTCAACCGATTTGTATAATTTGGCATGCATAATTTCCAGGGGTATATCCCTTGACCTGCTGAATTCTGTGCATATCCCTTGTGTGGTTTATGAGATGGAAACTGTCAAAAACTAAATGTACCTGTTTTTTCACATTTCTTTGTCCTCCTGTATCTCAAAAATGCCTTTATGTTGTGGTCTGAACTTCCAGGGCAGAAAGCCTTCAGGTCACAGATGTGCCTTTTCAAGGTTTGGTGAAAACATATTAATCCATTCTAAAGTTATTAAGTGTTTAATTTCCCATTATTTCCTATAGGACAATTTATATGTATAATGAAAGTGAATACTTTTCACACACTGTCATCCAGTTGTGCATACTTTGCACCTTAATAACTTTGCAACCCTTCAATGGATGTGCATGGTATTTGGCAAGCATAATCTCCAAGGGTAGGTCCCCCGATGTGCCAAATTCCTTGTGAATCAGGTTTGTGGTTTTTGAGATACCGAGCATCAAAAATCCTAAATTTACCAGTTGTTTTACATTTTTGTCCACCTATATCTCAGAAACAGCTTTAGATAGTGATCTGAAATTTTCAGGGTAGAAAGCCTTTGCCTCACAGATGTGCCTTTTGAAGATTTGGTGAACATACATTAATCCATTCAAAGTTCTTATACTTTTAATTTCCCATTATTTCCTATGAAAAATGTATATGTCAGGCAGGAAAGTTGTAATTTGTACAAGTGTGACAAGCTGGCCTATGGTATATGGAAAGGCAACACACTGTTTTTAAAGGCCACAGAACAAAATGCACCTTTATTGCTTCAAATGTAAGTTGCTACTCCAGAAAATCATAATCAGTCAGTTCAACTTCCCCAGTCTGTTCAGGTAACATAAAGGTTAACATAAAACAGTTCTTTCAGGCTGACTTGACAAAAGAATCTTTGCACCACCTCTGTGGGCTGGCAGTTTGTTCAAGATACAGTCTTAAATGAAGCACAAATAGTTTCCCCTTTAGCCTTCTCTGCAGTCAGTTCTCAGCAGTATATTTCACTCACTGCTATTGGCCCAGCTGGATAAACTAGTCCTTTACCTCAGGACCCTCTGCTCCAGACATAGTCTGGTTCTCAGTAGCAGGCTTCAGCTGTTTTCCCCCAAAGATTCTCTCTATGACTTAAACATTCTCTTTGGTTTTCAGCTCTGGTTCCTCTCTCACAAGGCAACAGTTTTCAGCTTCTCACCCACTCCCTTGCTGGATCCCTCTGCCTTTTTTCAATCTCTCTCTAATTAACCACACCTGTGGAGGCATCCTCCCCTTTGCCTGTTGTAGTCTCTACATTTCCTCAATCTCAACCAAGGGGTTAACCCCTTGTTCCCTGGTGTTGTGTTTACCCTGTCACATACCACCCCCTTTGTGCAAAGGCACAGTTGGTCAGCCCCTGTCCACTCCCCTCCCGGGACAGGAAATCTGTGTTTCTATTCTGGGTCTCAGCCCGGTGGTGCACTGGGAAGGAAAATGGCTGGAAGGCAAAGTACCACCTGGTGATGCAGGGGTTGTCCTCCTTCACCACTTGGAGCCACCGCAGAGGGGCATGGTATGTAACCAGGATGAACTGTCAGCCATGCAGGTAGTAGCAGAGGGTGTCCACAGCCCCCCTGACTGTGAGACACTCTTTTTCTATCACTGCATAGTTCTTCTCCGGGGGGAAGTTTTGCTGTTGACTGAGGTAGAGGATAGGTTGTTCCTCCCCCTAAACTCCTGGGAGAGCATGGCTCTTAGCCTGACTTCAGAGGCATCAGTTTGCAGGATAAAGGTCCTGTTGAAGTCAGGACTGAGTAACACTGGCTTTCTGCACAGTGCCACTTTAAGTTGTGTGAAGGCCTGGTCACACTCCTCTGACCAGTGGACCCTGTTGGGGCAGATTTTCTGGGTGAGGTCTGTAAGTGGGATCACAAGGGTAGAGAAGTGCTGTATGAACCGACGGTACTACCCTGCCAACCCTAAGAAGGCCCTCACCTGGGCTTTTGTGGTGGGTAGCGGGCACTCGGCTACTGCTTGGACCTTATTAATCAAGGGTCTCACCTGTCCATTGCCTATACATTATGAGATATAGGTCTAAACAAATATATTGTGAGATGGATTGGGAATTGGTTGACAAATAGAAAACAAAAAGTACGAATAAATTCTGTTCTTTCTGATGAAGGTAGTGCTTGCAGTGGAGTCCCCCAGGGTTCAGTATTGGGTCCGGTACTGTTTGGTTTATATATAAGTGATATGGGTAAGGGCCTTGATTCAATCATCACTAAATTTGCAGATGATACAAAATAGGTGCTGATGTTTCATCCTTATTAAAGTATAAACAATTAAGTGATAGCCTTAAGAAAATTGAACAATGGGAGATTAACAACATGAAATTCAATGAAACTAAATGTGCAGTAATACACTTTGGAAAAAAAAATCCTAAATATCCATACTGTCTTAATGGAAAAAATTTAAAACAAAGTAAATGGGAAAAAGACCTGGGAGTATGGGTAAATTCTCTGTTATCATCAGGTTCACATATAATTAAGATTGTAGGAAAATGCAATAGCATCATTCGTTCCATTAAGAAAGCCTTTATTTCCAGGAACAAAACTTGTGTTATAAAACTATATAAAACCTATGTTTTACCACATCTGGATTATGGATCCCCAGTTTGGAGTCCTTACCTTAAAAAAGATATTAACCAGGTTGAAAGGGTCCAAAGAAGAATATCTAAATCCATTAAAGGATTAAAAATGATAGAGTATGCTAAAAGATTGGAGAGTTTAAATCTCTTCTCTCTGGAGACCAGAAGAATCAGGGGTGATCTGTTATTAATGTACCGAATTATGAAAGACCGACATTAACGGAACAATGTAACATAACGAGATTTCAAAAGAAAGTAAACTTAAGATCACATAATAAGCAAATTGTAGTTAATAAAGTACATACTGTTAGACATCAAAATTCTTATAATACATGAACTTCTAAGATATGGAATATTCTACCAGGGAATACTGGAGGCACCGACAATAGATATTTAAAAAAAAGGTTAGATGAATATTTGTTAAACCAAAATATGAAAAAAACTTTAAATTAATAAACCCACTATGAGTGGGAGACAATGTAATGGGCTTCTCACCTACTTTGTATAGATGCACCAAGTTAAACCAAGTTATACAGTACCCTAAGTACTTTGTTTCGGCTTTGGCCAAAGCACACTTTGCTGGATTGGCCATCAGCCCTACTTCTCGGAGGGACTGTACTACAGCTGCCACCTTTGACACATGGAACTCCCAATCAGTGCTGTGGGTCACCAAGTCATCCAGATAAGCAGCTGCATACTGGGCATGGGGTCACAACAAGTGATTCATGAGCCTTTGAAAGGTTGCAGGGGCCCCATGTAAGCCAAAAGGCATGGAACAGAACTGGAATAGACCAAAGGAGGTAGCAAATGCTGTCTTTTCCTGAGAGTCTGTGGTCAAAGGGATTTTCAAGTACCCTTTTGTTAGGTCCAACATCGTGATGTACTTGGCTTCCCCTAGTCTATCCAACAGTTCATCTACCCGAGGCATGGAGTAGGTATCGAACTTCGAGATGGCATTGACCCTGTGAAAATCAATACAGAAGTGGGTAGCCTCACCTTCTTTTGGTACTAACACTACGGGGCTACTCCAGTCACTGCTGGATTCCTCAATCACTCCCAACTCTAGCATGTCCTGTAACTCCTTCTTAACTGTTTCTCGGACAGCTTCTAGCAAGCAATATGGTCACTGCCGCACTTTTTCCCCTGGCTCTGTTTCTATATGGTGAGCTATCATATGGGTTGTCCCTGGGAGGAAGGAGAAAACATCTAAAAACTGGCAACTCTCCTAGTTGCTGTTTTTGTTTGTGAGACAGTTGCTCTCCCATTGGGACTTGTATCCCCAGATTGTCATCTGGCACTTGGGGTCCCAGATCCACTATGTCTGGTTCAGGGGAAATCAATAGGCTATCCCTCTGGTTCCAGAATTTCAGCAAATTGACATGGTAGATCTGAGTCTCTTTTCACCTCTCTGGCTGGCAAACCTTCATAGTCAACTGGGCCCACCCTCCGGGTAACTTCATAAGGCTCCTTCCATTTGGCTAGAAGCTTATTCTGGCTGCCTGGCAACAACACTAATACCTGGTCCCCTGGTTTATATCCCCTCAAATGGGCTCCCTTGTTATAGTAGTACTTTTGTCTTTGTTGAGCCTTCACCAGATTCTCTCAGGCAAATTTCCCCACCCGATCTAATCTTTCCCTCAATTGCAAGACATATTGCACCACATTTTCAGTCTTGGGGTCAGGTTTCTCCCACATCTCCTTTACTACATCAAGAACACCTCAGTGGCAGTGCCCATAGAGGAGTTCAGAAGGAGCAAACCCTGTAGACGCTTGAGGGATCCCCACATTGCGAACAGCAGTGAGGAAAGTAATTGGTCCCAGTCCCTGACCTCAGTGGTTATGAAGTTTTGAAGCATGGTTTTAAGGGTTTGGTTGAATCGCTCCATGAGACCATCCATCTGGGAATGGTATATTGAGGTCCTTATGGAGCTGATTCCCAACAAAGTACAAACCTCCTGAGTCAGGCGGGACTTGAAGTTAGTTCTCTGGTCCGTCAACATTTCCTTCGGTATTCCCATGTGACTAAAGACCTTTAACAGCTCCCCGGCTACAATTCTGGCTGAAATGTTTTATAACGGGATGGCCTTGGGGTACCGGGTAGCATAGTCCACAATTACCAGAATGTATTGGTACTCCCCTACACTCTTTTCCAGGGTTCCCACTATATCAACCCCGATCCAGTCAAAATGTGCCTCCATAACAGGTAAAGGTACTAAAGAGTCCCTGGAATTGTTCTTTGGAGCTACTAACTGGCACTTAGGACAAGATGCACCATAATCTTTAATATGTTGATATATGCCTGGCCAAAAGAATCGGGGTAACAGTTGGGCTACTGTATTCTCTAATCCACAGTGCCCAGCCACCAGAATAGAGTAGGCAAGGCGTAGTAATTCCCCCTGAAAGACTCGAGGGACGAGCAACTGATGCTGGGTATCTCCCGTTTGGACAGCTTTACTAACTTGGTGCAGGATACCTCCTTGTAACTCAAAATTAGGATAGAGTGCTGCCCTATTCTCATTTACCACCTCCCCTTCCCTGACAGCCAACTGGGTGTATACCCAGCTGAGTATACCATCAGCCCTTTGTTCTTTGGCAATGTCTGGGCAGTGCTTTAATACATCTTGCTCTGATAAGGATGACCCTCCTGAACTGTGGTTAGGTAGGTCAGTATTAACGTTGGACTGTGGGACTGGACCCACTTTTGCCATTGCTTCACCTCCCTCCTGTGCACCTGCCCCTTCAGGACCCCTTTTCTTTGCTGCCCTATGTTCTCGCTTAGATTTGCAGGTTCTGGTCTGGGCATTAAACATCCCTGGGTCCGGGAAAGGAAAAACTCCCCGCAGCTGCAGGTGGCTGGCCTCCCTTCACAACCCTGAGACCGGGTAGTTAACAAAGGTAAGTCTGCTTTCCATAAGTCATCAAACCATTTTCAATCTTTCCCCAGTAACATTGGATAGGGTAACCCCGAGGCAACCTTTACCGTTATAGTCTCTGTTTGGCCCCCCAGAATAAGTTTAACAATAGCACCAGGGTAAGCCTTTACATCCCCATGCACACATCAGATAGGGACAGGGTTCTGGTCCAGCCAGTGTCAAGGGTTCACAAGGGCCGCCCTGACTAGGGTCTGGCAGCTTCCTGAGTCCACCAGAGCCTCTGTCTCTATCCCTTCTAGCTCTACAAGGATCACAAAATCTCAGGATTCAGGGCCCCCACCCCCACTGTACAGTGAATACCCATCTGTAAACATGCAATCTATGAAGGTACAGTCCATGTGGGGGCAGTTCTTCACAAAGTGACCCCTCTGTCCACATGAGAAACATGCCCCTGTGTCTCAGCTATGGGGTGAGCCTCCGGGTTTAGGCAGCAGGCGCTCAGGAAATGTCTCCCTGGGCTGCTGGGTTGTCACCTTTCCCAGAATCTGACCCTTATTTGGCCCGTAACCTCCCTCCCTCCCTACATGCCCAAGGTCCTTTCACAGTTACAGCCAATATTCCTTCAGTCTGGCTCCCAGGATGATTCCCCCCTCTTCCCAGGTGGCCTTGTAAGCTGAGTCATGGGGCAGAAGGAGAGTTCAGCATCCAACAGTCATTCTGAGTGATGCATGGCCTCTGCTAGCATGGCAATCCTCTGTTTGCAGACCCAGTTCTGAATTCCCAGGGGCAGAATGTTCAAAAATTGTTCCAATATGATTAACTCAGCCACTTCAGGGCTACTGCGTCCTTCAGGTTTTAGCCAATGCCTGCACAGGTCCCGCAGTTGTCACACTGCTCTAGGTCGTACATCTGCTGCAAATTGGAAGCTCTGGAAGCTCCATCAGTAACTTTCTGCATTGATGCCTAGGCGGCCCAGGATTGTTACTTTCACCTCTGTGTACTCCTTGGCTGTGTTACTGTCCATAGCTCGATAGACTGCTTGGGCTTCCCTGGTCAGACAGAGGGCAAGGCGGATACCCCACTGGGGTCTGGGCCATCCAGCAGCTTCTGACACTCACTCAAACATTACCAGGAAGGCCTCAGGATCATCCTAAGATGTCATTTTGGTCAGCATGACATTCATCCTAGGAACCCCTGGCCCCATGATAGCCAAAAACAGCCTCACCAGTAGGTTCCTGTTGTGGTTGTTGCACCAGGGACTGCAGGAGCTGCTGTTGTTGTTGCCCCAGCTGTATAAGAAGATACTGTTGTGCCTCCTGCTGCTGCTGCTGAGCCAGCTGGGTGAGAACCTGTTGTTGCTGAGCTTGTTATGCCTGCTGTTGCACCTCCTGCTGTTGCTGACCCAGCTGGGTGAGAACCTGTTGTTGCTGAGCCTGTTGTGCTTGCTGCTGTTCCATGAGGAACCTCAGCAATTTCTCCATATCCATTCTTCCAGAATGCAACTAGTCCTGCTCACTCCAGCAGGGGTTCAAATCCCACTTCTAACACCACGTGTGACAAGCTGGCCTATGGTATTTGGAAAGGCAACATGCTGTGTTTAAAGGTCACAGAACAAAATGCACCTTTATTGCTTCAAATGTAAGTTGTCACTCCAGAAAATCATAATCAGTCAGTTTAGCCTGGTCAGGTAACATAAAGGTTAACATAAAACAGTTCTTTCAGGCTGACTTGACAAAGGAATCTTTGCACCACCTATGTGGGCTGGCAGTTTGTTCAAGATACAGTCTTAAATGAAGCACAAATAGTTTCCCCTTTAGCCTTCTCTGCAGGCAGTTCTCAGCAGTATATTCCACTCTCTGTTATTGGCCCAGCTGGCTAAACCAGTCCTTTACCTCAGGACCCTCTGCTCCAGGCATGGTCTGGTTCTCAGTAGCAGGCTTCAGCTGTTTTTCTGCAAAGATTCTCTCTATGACTTAAACATTCTCTTTGGTTTTCAGCTCTGATTCCTCTCTCGCAGGGTAGCAATTTTCAACCTCTCACCCACTCCCTTGCTGGATTCCTCTGCCTTTTTTCAATCTCTCTCTAATTAGCCACACCTGTGGAGGCATCCCTTCCCCTTTGCCTGTTGCAGTCTCTACATTTCCTCAGTCTCAAACAAGGGGTTAACCCCTTGTTCCCCAGTGTTATGTTTACCCTGTCACAACAAGTTACATAACTTGCACAAGATACTGTCAGGCATGAGAATTGTAATTTGTGCAAGTTACATAACTTGCACAAGATACTGTTGTATTTTGTGCAAATTACATAATTTGTGCAAAATACAACAGTATCTTGCACAAGTTATGTAATTTGCACAAAATACAACATGGTAAATCTGAATTCTTGAACCATAATAACTGTGGAACCATGTTATGGATTTGCACAGCATTTGACATGCCTAATCCGTAGGGGAAGGTCTCCTGCTGTGCCAAACTCCATGCAAGTCAATTTTGTGGTTTTTAAGATACAGAGCATCAAAATCCTAAACTGACCATTATTTTTTACATTTCTTTGGTGACCTGTATCTCAGAAACGATTTGAGGTAATGGTCTGAACTTTTCAGGGTAGAAAGCCTTTCTGTCACAGATTTGCCTTTTGAAGGTTTGGCGAAAAATTATTAATCCATTCAAAAGTTATTAAACATTTAATTTCCCATTATTTCCTATTAAATAATTTATATGTCAGACAGGAAAGTTGTAATTTGTGCAAGTTACATAACTTGCGCAAGGTACTGTCAGGCGTGAAAGTTGTAATTTGCACAACTTACATTACGTTCACAAGATACTGCTGTATTTTACGCAAATTAGGTTATTTGCACAAAATACAACAGTATCTTCTGCAAGTTATGTAATTTGTGCAAATGGGAGTGCAGGATCTGAAGGGCCCTGTGCTTCCATCATAACATAAGGATGCTTTTATACTGTCTCAATGAAGAGATGGGAGCACAAGGTCCAAAGGACTCTGCAGTCCTACCGTAACATAAGGATAATGTTATACTGTCTCAATGGAGAGATGGTAGCACAGGGTCCAAAGGACCCATGCTTCCACTGTAAAATAAGGATACTGTTATAATGTCTCAAGGATACTGATGTACTATCTCAATGGAGGGATGGTCAGAGCCTGCACTCACACTGTAAAATAAAGATACTATTATACTATCTGAAAAAGTAAGGAAATTCATTGCAAAAAATGTGTTAATGCACCATTAGGGTTGAAGTGAAAAAGTAGAGAAATATGATCTTAGAGTTCCCAAGCATAAGACCTTGCACCCACCCTTGGCTTCCAACCTGAACACCCCACCCTCACCCTCAGCTTCCAACCCTAAGGCCCGTCTCCAGTCTACATGCAAGAACAGTTGTGAGGGGTGCACACTGGGGTTGAAAACATTAATGCTCACCCCATTTCAACAGTTAATAACCTAACATGGTTACTGAATAAAACAATAGGGTAAGCATTATGGAGCATTACCAGAAACATAACTGTGACAGTGGGGGTGCCCAAACTCCCAGTGTCACAATCGGGGATCCTCAATACTGATTGTTTTCACCTATAAAAAACAGTCCATCAATGTCTTTTATGCCTATTCCTTAACCCCACCTGACTATCCCACTCAGCATTCACCACCCCACACCACCCAAAGCCCTTACTTAGCTAGCAGGGGTCCAATGTCATAATCATCTTTGGACTGCAGACACATCTTCACTCTTCAAAGCTGGACCACAAACTGAAGACACAGGTATGCAGTTCAATGTATTTCAATGGGGCTTTGAACTTAGTGCCATAACTTAGCCATTTTTACATATATTTGGCTCAGATTTTCAATATGCCTTCTTTGGGATCTCACTTCATGAATAATGGCACTGTCGTTAGGCAGATCTGTCTCAAAAGGTAATTTTTCAGTCCCTGTGCAAAATCGCCTTTCAGGCAGGAGCTGAACATTTTCTCTGCACTTGTTCATGAGGTGGGGTCATAAAAAGGTTATGTTTAAAATTTGGTGTAAAAATATTCAAAAACAACAAAGTTAAGATACTATGTTTAGTTTTGCAAATGCAGGCTCGCAACTTTGGTACTTTTCAATATTTTTACCCCAGATTTACAACATAGCCATATTTTTACAGCATCTCATGAATGTGATAGCTGTCATTTTTCAAATCCTGGGCAAAATGTTTTTCACATCCTGAAAAGTAATATCATGGCCCCTGACCCAAATCACCTTTTACACAGGAGTTGAATATTTTCTCTGCTCTTGTTCATGAGGTGTGGTCATAAGAAGACTATGTTGGGAATTTGGTGTAAAAATATTAATAAATAACAAAGTTATGAGCCTACATTTAATTTTGAGAATGCAGACTTGTAAGTTCAGTAATATTCAATATTTTTACCCAAATGTTCAACATAGCCATTTCTTTACAGCACCTTATGAATGTGCAGCTGCCATTTTTTAACTGCTGACCAAAATGTGTTTTTGCTTCCTGAATGTTGATTTCACAGTCCCAGCACAAAATCAGCTTTAAGCCAGGAGCTGAACATTTTGTCTACCCATCTTCATGAGGCAGGGTCAAGCATAACAAGGCTATATTGAAAATTTGGTGTAACAATATTACAAAAGAAAAAATGTATGAGCCTATGTTACATTTTGCAAAGACAGGTTTGCGGCTTTGGTAATTTACAATATTTTTAATCCAAATTCCTGAGCTGCAGTCCTATTGGCTATGGCTGGAACTTGTTTAGTCACTGGGGTTACTTTCTGACATTCATTACAAAAACTGAAATAGGTAGCAACATCCTCTTGAACTGCAGTACAGTAACATCTGCACAATAATTTGGTAAGGGTGCAATCCCTCCCTGAGTGACCAGATGTAGAACTATCATGTGCTATCTGTAACAACTCAGTCCTATACTTCTTTGGTATGACCAGTTGTTCTATCTGTTCCTGCATGTGAGGATTAACACAAATACTATACAGTAGCCCATTACATTTTTTAAACATTGGTTCAGCCTACTTTTGTTTCACCCCAGCTGCTTAAAATAACCATCGGCAGAAACATTGCTAGCTTGCTCAAAAAGAAAATTACAATCAGTTATCAGCTCAGTTTCAGCTTTTTTATATATCAACCCCTTATGTCCATCAGTCTTTTGTTGCCACTGATTTTCTGGTGTCTTCTCTTTTCCCCAGACTTCCAGGTTTTGGAGCTGGGCTCAAACAAGGAGAAGTTATAACATTTGCAAGTAACAATTTATAATTATCAATAACCATAAAAGGTTGTACAGGATAGCTCTTCATACAGACAGTTCAAACAAAGTCCTACATCTCAGAATCTCCTTAAAATCTCCAGCTCTCTATCTATCTGTCTAAACAGTTCCCTCTTTTTATAAGATGTCTATTCCTGGCAGTGTAAACTCTGTATCCTGTTTGTTGTAAGTTACATTTCCTGGTTCTCAGAAAATGCACCAGAACTTTGTCAATTTTTACCCCGAGGACTGCTTCAAGAGCACATCTATTCTTTTTTCATTTAGTTGTTTAACCAGGTATAGCACACTAAGCTGAAAGCTTTTTTACAGGAGCGACCTGGGAGCACAAGTGACTTGCTCAGGGTCACACAGTATGCAAGTGGAAGCTGTGGGATTCAAACCCAGGTCTGGTCTGCTGGATGTCATCAGATTTGCAGCTCAGAGCCTTAGACCACTGCACTATTCTGCCTCCTTTAACAGGTGCAACAAAATAGAACATTCTGTCCCAGAGATGGTTTCTTGCTGGCAATTATGTTGACAAACTTGTGAAGGTCAAAATACATCTCAAGCATAACCCCTGTGTTCCAGATTGAAATTTCCTCTAATAAACCAAAGCAGCTTTCTACAGTCATTTCAAACAATACAATCATATACATTTGCAAACCAAGAGATCCCAGTTTCACATAAAGATTCACATACTGAATAGCAGTTTAAATTCACATCTGTTAAATTTAGCACTCCAAGTACATCAAACATGTTCAAGTCCTCTCATTTTTACTGGTGGGACACTACCACTGCTATTGTATAGGGATTCACCTAATATTCACTGTCTTTTTATTTCCATGCTATTATGAAACCAGCGAAAATAGAACAATAAAATATCAGTGAATATTTCCTGTTCTACAATATATACTGCTTATTTTTTAACCACAGAGAATTAAGGGGTGAAAGGAAGAAAAAGCAAGTAAAGGAAGGGAAATAACATTATGGGACAATCAGAGTGGCCAGTTCATAGGTGCCACTAGAAAATGATTGTGCAATAAGACAGGCAAGAGACAGACAAGTGACAGAATAGGGGAGGACAAAATAGATCATTGCTTTTAACACTTTCTGCTTAACAAATGGGACAGGGTCTTACCCAACCCTGCTATAGTAGGCACCAGAACCAAGATAATGCATGCCAAATCTTACAGTCCTAAGGTCTAAGACAGCTTAGTTATAAGCATTTGAAAAATGTCCTTTTTTAAAGAAACCCTAACAGAACCCTAATATACTGGCACTACCATGCCTGTATAAAATATATAATATTATAATATGTTTATTTTGGGAAGTCCATCCTTTCTTTTATTTTTTAAAAGTGTAAATATATTGTTTTATATTTCTCAAAAAGTTCTTCACTTTTTTTAAATTATGGATAGGTTCTCCACCCTTTGATTTTGTTTTAATTATATTGAAGTATTATTTTGAAGTCATATATCATTGTACATAACATCATTTCAATTATTCAGATATCATAGTTCAATACATATATAAGTGTTAAGTTGGGATTCAACTGGTAGATTAAAATCAAGTTTTCTAAACATACTGACCTGGATATTCAGAGCAGTTGTGCATGGCACAACTAAGTCACATATGGAGATGCACCGAGGAGTAATATTCAGCGGAAGCCATGGCATAGCACAACACCCATTGTGCCAATGTGCAACTATAATATATGCAGCACAAGTGCAGGGGGTGGTCCCATAAATATGTAGCTCAATGGTATATTCAACTGTGAAGCCATGGCACAAGTGTGGAGCAACTCGAAGACATGCCTACCAGACTTGTTCCTATAAAAACAGGGTGCAAACACACAGACAGCATTTGCGCAAAGAGTGTTAAAGAGAGGTGGAGAGTGAGAGATAGTGATAGTGAGAGAGACAGACAGACAGACACAAGAACAGACACAGAGGGAGAGAGACAGAAAGGTGGCATGGGAGAGGGAGAGAGAGGCAGAGAGAGAGACACACACACACACACACACACACACACACACACAAAATAGTGTACCAGAGTGGCACAATGACAGCAGCGAACCACCCAGGGGGACACTGGACTGAAGGAGTGATGAAGAGTGCACTGTTCCTGATGGAGGCAGTAATGAGGGGTGTGAGGAGGCAGAAGGAACAGCTATGTGGCTGATGAAGGGCCCATCAGCAGTATGCCTGACACAGGTGGTACCGTGCCAGCATCACCTTTGAGAACTATAGTGACACAGAGATCATGGGTTGGTACCGCCTGAACAGGGCCATTCTGAGGCAGCTCTATGAGCTGTGCAGTGAGGAGATGCAGGCTCCTACCAGGCAGAACCATGCCATGTCCATGGAGACCAAGCTAACAGCCATCATGTGCCTACTCACCACAAGCACCTTCCAACAACCAACAGGGGACACCATGGGCATCACCCAGTCTGCCACATCCCGCCTTCTCGCACAGTTCCTCAATGCACTGCTGCTACATGCTTCAGAATTCATCCATTTCCCCAGCACACAGGTGGAGCATACAGCAAACATGCAGGACTTCCACAGGGTGGCACTCATGCTCAGCATGATTGGGGCCATTGAGTGCACCCATGTGGAAATCTGCATGCCACCTGTCCAAAAGGAAATGGTGTATATCAACAGGAAGGGGAGCCCGAGCATCAACTGCCAGGTGGTGTGCAATGCCACAGGGCACATCATGTCTGCACCACACACCTTGGGAGTGCACATGATGCATTCATCTGGCACAGCTCTGTACTGTGCCATAGGTTTGAATGTGGGGATATCCCTGTGGACCACCTAATGTGTGATCATGGCACAGGCAAGGACGATGGGCATAGCAGACCTGGGGATGGGGGTGGGCATGGTGACAGGGGTGCCAGGGACAGGCAAAGGGCACAGCACAGAATAGCAAAGGGCTAACCATGCCATTCTCCACACAGGTTACAGTGCATACCCACTGAGGCCCTGGCTGCTCACCCCCTACCGAGGGCTGTCATCCCCAGCAGAGAAACTGTAAAATGAGGCACATGCTAGCATGCACAACATAATCTTTGGCATGCTGAAGGCATGATTCCATTGCCTAGACAGGTCAGGCAGTGTCCTACAGTACAGCCACTCAAAAGCCTGTGGCCTATTCCTGGCCTGCTGCATACTGCACAACATGACCATTGACCATGGGATAGCTGTCAAGGCAGATGAGGACAACAGTAGTGGGGACAGCGGAGACAATGGGCTGGAGGGTGGTGGACAGCCACCCCCTTGGTGGAGGGACCCTGACTCCAGTGGCAGGTGTGATGCTACCGTGACACTGTCACAAAGGAACATTTTGGAGAATGCAGGTTGGTGGTGTAGTACACATGCATGGGTCACACAGACAAGTACAGCACACATGCAGGGACATGCATGGCGAGGGACGTGCACACACAGTGGCATGATGCAGGGGTAGGGGAGTCAGTGGCACACAACCACACACAGCAACACACACACACACACACTCACCCACCCAGACATTGAAATGTGGCGTGGATCAGATACATGGCACTGATGCAAAGGTGCAACCAGTGCTAGACTGCCCTCATCATGCCCATGCCACATGGTCCAGTGGCCAGGCATGCACACACACAGGCAGCATGCAGCATGACACACAGACACACCACCATTGGTATGGCACACACACACACACACACACCACCACCCATATGCATACAGGGCATCAGGTGCAGACTGAAGTCAGGGCAGCACACAGATCAGGGCAGCCACACGGTACCATGGCCACCATGGCCATGGGGCAGCTGTGCAGGGGACGATCGGCAGCCACAGGCTGTGCATCAGCCTGGGGGGTGTCCAACAGATCCCAAGGGGTGGAAGCATTGGACCATGACTGTGTCCTCATGGGGGTGTGCAGGAGCCCAAACAGGCCAGCCCCAGTTGTGCCTGGGATGCCTACATCTGAGTCCGGTGTCGACTGTCATGGGGTCGCCCAATGCCGGGTCTGTGGGGTGGACAGCACACTGTGGGGGGTCTCCTGTGCATGGCAGCACCCTGGGGCAGCCAGCAACGCAAAGCCATCCACAATTGTACTGGCAGTGTGATCCAAGGATGCAGTCATGGCCTCCTGCATGCATTGCATCCCCTCCAGAATCTGTGCAGTGCTCTTGTCCTGCTGCTCTGCTAACTGGCACACTTCCACATGCAGTGCACACACCAGTGGTGAGAAGCACCTATCACTGAATAGACACCCACAGCAGCCATGTGTACTCAGCCAGACAGTCCACATCCTGGGGTCGATCATCTGGGGTGACTTGTCATGCTGCACAGCCCCCATCTCTGGTGGACAGTGCACAGTGGGGTCTGCAGGGGGAATGAGTACAGCAGGCACAATGCCGGCAGACCCTGTGTCTGGCTGCCTGGTGGCACCCACAGCCTGCTGCTGCTGTCACCCGTCCAGCCTCTGCATGCCACGGCTGCACCACCACCAACACAGGGCACATCCATGGCAACCACACTGCTGCACCCAGAGTGGTAGCAGGCAGCTGTGCTACTGCTGGCATTGCACTAGGCGCGGTAACTGGCTGTGCTGCCAGCAGGGATGACATGCCCACAAAATCACCCATGCTGTCCAGGAGGTGTGCAAAGTCATCATCGGAGTCAGACCCCACTCCAATCTGTGTCTCTGCACACAGGACACCAAGGCTGGCATCCTGCAGGATCACATCCAGGGCCTCATCTGAACCTAGGACAAGGACACCCACTGGCACCATGGTGCTGATCTATGGCCTGTTGGGCCCCCAGATGCTGGTGGATGTTGATGGTTCATCTTCTGGGGTCATGCCAGCATCCACGGGTGCTGCTGCTGGTGCCCCATCCTCTGCACTGAGGCGTGCTAGTGCTGCAAGAGAAGGATGGCATGTCAGTGATGCATTGCCCACATATGCCCCCCCGTACACTGCTGCCGCTTGCGTCCTGCAGCATGGCAAGCCAGTGGGTGCACAAATATGCACATGATATGCAGGACGGCTGCATTCATGCCAGCACACCCCTGTAAGCACCCTCTGGACCACCAGCTGTGTGTGGCTGACATACATACCATCCAGTGATGGGCTGCCTCCCATCTGGAAGCCTCCTCCATGCACACCCTCCACTAAGGAGTGGCTGATGGTGGCTGCCACCAACTCCTCCATTGGTGTCAGTTTGGGTGCATCCACTGGCCCTCCTCCAGTGGCATTATGGGACGCTCTGATGGCTGCCACCTTCTCCTTTATGAACCGCATCTCAGTCCCGACCTTCTTGTAGCACTTCTACGCTGACCACCGGTGGCTGCCGTGCTGGTGGACATAGGTCGCCACCTCCTCCCATGCAACTGCCCTGTCCTGTGGTGTGCCTGTGGCACTGCTCAACAGGGTCTACCTGTCAAGGTAGGCCTCGAACAGGGCATCCGTCTCTCCCTTTGTGAAGTTTGGCCTGCACTTCATGCAGGCCCTCACCTTTTGCCCTACTCCTGTGCCGACATGTTGCCTCCTGTGAACAAGGACAGCACAGTGTGTCAGTGGCAGCATCTTCCTGGTCCGTCCCACCTAGCAGTGCTGTCTGCTCCCAGTGTGCTGCTGCGGCATCCACCACTTACCTATCAAGGTTGCATTACCGATACATGGGGCCCAATTCTAGAAGGGTGGTGGAAGTTGCCGCTGAACGCAACTTGCACCACCTGCAACTGTGACATTGACCCTGCACCCTATTCTAGAAAGAGCAGGGTCTCTGCAGCAAAGTCCTGTGACTTGCCACATGCGGTGAGGTACGCTGCACAGAGGGCCTGGCCAGCATGTCACAACCCGCTGCCGCAGGTCGCAAGTGCACCCCCTGCCCAGTAAGCCACAATAGCTTCCCCGCAGGGCAGCCCACACATCCTGCCCCCCAAGCCTCCAGTATGTGCCCCACAGGGATGGTCACATCGACTGGCCCCCAAATACACATATATGTACCCCGCTGGGCTGGCCATAGCCACTGGCCCCAAAAACCTCAAAGATTAGCCCCGCAGGGCTGGCCACACCAAGTGGCCCCATAAACCCCCACAGTTATGCCCCACAGGGCTGTCCACACCCCCAGCCCCCCCAAATCCTTCTTGTAATATGCCATGCAGGGCAGCTGGTCATCCCTCCGCCCATGCCCCAACCCCCGAGTCGCCACCACATATGCAGCAAAAATCCTGCCATGGTAGTCTAGTATCCCCCCACCCAGCCATGCCAGCTCACCCAGCACCCCCCCACCTGTCCCCAGCCAGCGACTTGCACAGCCCACCTCTCACCACCACTGCCATCCACCAACTGAGTGTATTATGAGAGCGTACTGAAAAGATGTGTTCAGAAGGGGGGGCAGCTAGTGTGGTCAGGTACTGATGTGCACCTGTCTTCTTTGTATTCACAGGGCCAGAGGACCACAGGCAGTCCAGGGCAGCAGCAGAGCAGAACAGAGTGGTGCACCCTGATGGGGTGGACCTGCACAAGCAGCACCACAGGGGGCAGTTAAGCACTGTTATGGCCCTTCCCACTGTACATGCGGTGGTGCTGGGGAGTGGGTCTGGGCATGGCTGCATGTGCTATATGCCATGGCAGCTGTGTGTGCCTCACTGTATGTGGTGCATGCCACTGTGCCACATCCATTGGACATGTGTGCCAGCTGTTGTGGGGTGGGCATGCACCTGGCTGCCACTGTTATTGCTGAGGTGCTGCTGGTACAGTGTGCCATGTGACTGTCAATGTGCAGTGTTGTGGCCATTGTGCTGTGGGGAACACCGCGATGCAACACTGTGGTGTGCCATGTTTCTGGCTGGCATTGACCCACCCACCTGCGGGTGTCCATTCTGGGCCCTCCAGGAGTGTGTGGTTCCACTATCCATTGCGCACTGTGGGTTGGCATGGTTCCTTGGGCCATTGCACTGATCACCAGTCCTGTCCCTTGTAATAGGTGTCCGGCATCTGGCACGGAGAGCGCTGCGAAGAATGCTGAGCCATCTCATGCGGCAGACACTGCTGGTCATCTCCAGTTTCCTGGAGGTGGTCATTGCCATACAGAGAATAGTGGCAGCAAAGCAGAGGGAGTGATGGCTTGGTGGGTTGGCCAGATGGAGCCAATGCTTATGTTACTGCTCTTTGCCCCTATTGCCCCATTGCACCTTCCCGTATAGTCCCCCTCCCACTGTACAGTCCCTGTTCCCTGTCCCCTTCCCTCACTGTACCTACCCTTTCCCAGCCCTTGTTATATTTGTAAATAGTTACCTGTTATATAAATATTTTCTAACATACCTGCCTGTGTCCATGTCTGCTTTGCAGGTGGCATGTGGAGTCATGCTGCAGTGGCCCAGTGTCTGTCCGTGTTGTGTGCATGAGACGGGGTGCATGTTGTGCTTCTGTTGTTCCCTACTGTGTGCTGTGGTGTGTCCCACTGTGGTGGTGTCCATCCCCTGGGTCAGTGGCTGTGCATTGGGATGCCCATGGGGTGGCAGTCGGTGGTGTGTAATGGGTGTGTGTATGGTGGTGGCTCACGGTTATAGTCATTGTTCAAGTACTGTCCGCACACTGTGTTGGGGTCCTCTGCTTGGCATTGAGTTGCCTGCCCCATGTGGTCTGCCACGTTGCCTGCATCCTGGCTCATTCAGTGCCCACTATGTGGGCTCCCTGTGTGCCTGTGTGGAGTGTGTGCACTGGCTGCATGGTATTGTGTGTGGCCTGCTATGGACTTGTGGTGGGAGGTCATGGCCAGCAGCCTGCCTGGGGTGTGGGGAGCTCCCTTGGCAGCCCTCCATTGGCACCTCCTGTCACCTACTATCCATGCCACCGTTGTGTTCTGGGGTCCAGTGTCTAGGTGCCTGTGTGTGCCCTGCTGGTGGAGTCCTCCTGTGGCTGCTGTCACTATTCTTCCATGGCTCTGTCCCTGGGTCTGTTCTCTGTGCTCTGCCCCCCCTCCCGTTGCTGTGCTGATCTGCGCTACCAGGGTTGAGCTGGAGCATCTCTGTTTGCGCCATGGCACAACTCTGTTTTCACAATGGTGCAACCCTGCCATATTCAGCTGCATTGTGCTGGTGCTGTTCAGCCTGTGCATTCTCTGAATATGGCTCCAGTTGTGCCATGGAACTTCAGATTTGCGCTGCACTGGACTTGTGCCGGCCTTTGGTACATTTCTGAATATCTTGGCCACTGTAAATATGAAGTTTAGTAAAACTATTCATAAAACACAAACACATTATCTCAGTTACTGTAGTACACAAAGCACACATATTTTCTAAATATACAAGGAAAGCCCACTTATTTTAGCAACCATCATGTAGCATGAATATTTTATACAAATACATTTTACTGCACAATAATTCATATGTTTTATGAATCGTCGCAAATACTTTTTACTGTATGAAGATTTAATATTTTATAAATTTTATAAAGCACAAAAACCATCATGCAGTACAAATATTATTATGAGAAACACTTTATAACCTCACAGTCAGTTTGAAAATCTTCATACAGGACAAAAAACACCTTTCTGCACAATATTTAAAAAAAAACAATTTTCAATACTCATGCTGCATGTAGATTTAATAAAAAATGACAAACTTCTTGAAGGATTGCTTTGCAAAGACTTTCATATTTAATAAAAGAATAACTAATTACTGTTAATTATTTAAAAAAAATAATTTGTATAATTTGTACTTACCCTTCCTCACGAACATTACACTGTCACCCTAAATTTTGCCAAATAAAAAAGTTATTTTACATGAAACTTTTTGTTCATGTTGAACTTTAACATAAATAAAAACACTGTATACATGTAGTTCTAGCTATTTTTCAAGGAGAGTTTTTTTTTGAATACACGTGTGAACAATTAATTTTCATTAACTTAAAAAGCAAATAATTTTTCTTACCCAGAATCTGAAAAGGATGTGTTCCCATATGATATCTACAAAACCCACAATTTTCATGCCTCACCTTTTTACCATTTTTTATCTATAGTGCAAAACCTATGGTTGTAAATTGTGTAAAACTAGTATCTCAAAAACTACAAAAGAAATCTTCATAAATTTGGGGGTTAAGATATCCTGGGACTTATGAAGCACATACCAAATTTTGCGGTCCTGGGCAGGGATATTCAAAGGGGTTGCACCAGGTGCAACAGGGTTGTGCCATGCAAAACCCCCAATGCACCCCGGCACGATATTCAAAGGTGCATGTTATGTGGCACAACCCTCGATGCTCTGGGGCAGATTGGTAATGTATGTGGCACAGATGCAGGGGTCGTGCCCATGCATATGTGGCACATACCGATATTCAGCCTGGAATGTGTGGCACATACGCTGGTACAACCACTACATGTGCCGCACACCGGTACCCAAAGTTGAGCTGCAAAAATTAGGCTCAAATGCTGGCCATCCATAAGTGGGTGGCTGTATTGCAATGCACAACACAACAGATGCCAGCCATGGTTGACCACCCACCCAGCAGGAACACCATCCACAAGCACCTGGTTCCCCCTGGTAGTCCAATGCCCCCCCCCCACATGCCCGATCATGGGCAGTAGTATAAATAAACATATTCCCATGCCAAAACACGGGCAGTAGTATAAAGAAATATATTCCCATGCCAGAATGCGGGCAGTAGTCTACATAATCATATTCCCATGCCCGAATGTGGGCAGTAGTATAAAGAAACAGATTAGTATGCCCAATCACTGGCAGTAGTGTAAGAAATCATATTCCCATGCCTGAACATGGGTGGTAGCACACATATACATGATCCTATGCCCAATCGCAGGCAGTAGTAAGGATAGTCATACTCCTGGTGGTCTAGTGGACCCTCCCTCCCTCCCCATAGGCCCAATTGTGGAGAGTAATACAATAGACCATAATCCTATGCTGTGGCAATGCATGAACTCAACCTGGTGGTCCAGTGGTACCCCTCTCCCCACCCACCTACAGATGCCTCTGGCCACCCAGCACCCCTATGTCACTGGCGGGCAGCAGCACTCCACCTGCGTACTGCTCAGCCACCCGCCGAATGACAGCATACAGTATGCTCTGTATGCCTATTGGGCCACAGTGTGGACCAATGGTTAGACCATAGCCAGACTATTATTAGACCCGCCAGATATGTGAATGAATGCATTTATTCACATATCTGGTCCTGTGCTACAATATGGTCTGCAGATCTCATTGGTCCACACTGTGGCCCAATGAACTACACAGAGCATGCACTGTGTGCCAGTCATTTAGCAGGCGGCTGGGCAGTACACGGTTAAGTGCTGCTCGCCAATGATGGATGATGCTGGGTGGCTGGGGTCCTATGTGGGTGGGTGATGGAGTAGCACACGAACCACCAGGTTGAATTATGGATTGCTACAGCCCACAACAGGGCATAGGATTACAGTACATTGTACTACTGCCTGCGATCAGGCATACGGGAAGGGAGGGGGTCCACTAGACCACCAGGAGTATGACTATCCTTACTACTACCCATGATCGAGCATAGGATCATGTGTACGTGTACTACCACCCGCAATTGGGCATGGGAATATGATTTCTTACACTACTGCCCGCGATCGGGCATACTAATCTGTTTCTGTATACTACTGCCCATGTTCAGGCATGGGAATATGTTCCTTTAAACAACTGCCGTGTTTGGGCATACAACTATGATTATTTATATTACTGCCCATGATCAGGCATGGAGGGGCTGCAATAGCCCACCAGGGAGCCAGCACCCAATGTTAGCAGCTTGGCAGGGTGCTAGGCACAATTTGCTGGGACACCCAGTGCATTGCATGCAAGTGGGGCCATAATGATATGCAAATGGCCCCATTTGCACCTTGCATGTATTATGTCCTCATTTGCATGCCCCCTGCTGAATATGATGGGTGATGCACCTAGCACAACTGCACTTGTGTTGGTGCAACCCCGTGTTCCCTCTCTGTGGCTTGCGCTACTGCAGTGTCACTGTGATATGAGCAGTATGTGTGCCGACTGTGCCATATTCAATGGTGCTGAGCCATGGCGCATCACCGTTGAATATCGCCTGGTCCTGGCCCCGGCACAGCCCAGTTGCACTGTGCTCAGGCTTGCGCCACTGCCAGGCACAGTCTGAATATCCAGCCCCTAGAGTCTAAGGTGTCTGAGTTATATAGCTCTGAAAATGGCCATTTATAATTAAACCCCAGTGCAACTCTAATATACAGGCAATACTGCACCTGTATAATATATTAGTTTGCAATGAAGATATCATCACTTTTTATCACTTTAAGAAACATAGACTTTGACAGCAGATAAGGACCACTTGGCCCACCCAGTCTGCCCATTTCCTTACCTATTGGATAAGCTGCAGATTCTAGTTAACCAACAGCCTACTTCCTGCAACCCCCACTATAATTGCCTTATGTCTGTCCCATGCATGTTTGAATTCCCCACTGTTTTAGACCCCACAACCTCTCCAGGAAGGTGGTTCCATCGTCCCACTCTCTCCATGAAAAGAATTTCCTCACATTACCCCTGAGCCGTCCCTCCCTCTGACTTTAAATTGTGCCCCCTTGTTCTTACACATCTCTTTTTCTGAAAGATGCTACCCTCCTGGACTTTGTTGATTCCCTTGAGGTACTTAAAAGTTTCTATCATGTCCCCCCGTCCCTCCTTTCATCAAGGGTATACATATTAAGCTCTATCTCAGTCTCTCTTTATATGGTTTCTGATGAAGACTCTGCACCATTTTAGTTGCTCTTCTCTGGACTGCTTCCATCCTGTCTATGTCCTTGCATAGATGAGGTCTCCAAAACTGCACGCAGTACTCCAGATGGAGTCTCACCAACTGTCTGTATAGAGGGATAGCCACTTCTCTTTTTCTACTTGTGATGCCCCTCCCTATGCATCCCAGTATCCCCCTGGCTCTCCTTACTGACTTCTCACATTGCTTACCCACCTTTAGGTCATCTGATATGACTACACCCAGATCCCTTTCCATTATTGTTGTCGTTAGTACCTCCCCTGCTATTGTGTACTCTTCTCCTGGATTTTTATTTCCCAGGTGCATTACTTTGCACTTATTTGCATTGAATCTAAGTTGCCATATGTCTGACCATTCCTCCAACCTTGCCAAGTCCCTTCTCATCCTTTCTATCCCCCCTTGTGTATCAACTCTGTTACAGATCTTTGTGTCATCTGCAAAGAGGCATACCTTTCCTTCCAGACCCTCTGCAATGTCACCTATAAAGATGTTAAAGAGGACTGGACCCAGTACTGAGCCCTGAGGTACTCCACTAGTAACCCCCCTTTCTTCAGAATGTGTTGTATTCATGATTACCTTCTGTGCCCTGTTGTGCAGCCAGTTTGCTACCCAGGCTACCACCCTGGGACCCACTCCCAGGCTGGCTAACTTCATTATTAATCTTTTGTGCGGGACTGTGTCAAATGCCTTGCTAAAGTCTAGGTAGGCCATATCCACAGCCCCTCCCTGGTCTATTACTTTGGTCACCCAGTCAAAGAAATTGATTAGATTCATCTGACATGACCTTCCTGCTGTGAATCCATGCTGCTTTGGGTCCTGTGCCCCACTGGCCTCTAGGTACTCAACAATTCTTTCTTTCAGAAGTGATTCCATCATTTTCCCCACCACTGAGGTCAAGCTAACAGGTCTGTAGTTTCCTGCTTCTGCCTTGCTCCCACTTTTGTGAAGGGGAATCACATCTGCCCTCCTCCAGTCCTCAGATACCACCCCATCTTCCCATGATTTGTTAAAAAGTGTAGTTAGTGGTGTCACTAGGTCCTCCCTTAGCTCTTTTAGGATTCTAGGGTGAATCCCGTCAGGCCCTATTGCTTTGTCCACATTGAGTTTTAGGAGTTCTTTCAGTACTCTTTCTGCTGTAAATGGACTGGTGTCAACCCCACTATCCAGAGTGCTTCTACTGTTTGGTTTAGGTAACTCCTCCTCTTCTTCTTTTGTGAATAGTGAGCAAAAGTATTCATTCAGTATCTCTGCCTTTTCACTGTCTCCCTCTGCCCACTTCCCCTCTCCTTTATTAATCTTCACTATCCCTCCCTTAACCTTTCTATGCTCTCTAATGTACCTATTAAAGGTTTTATCCCCCTTCTTAACTGAGTTGGCTATCTTTTCCTCAGTTTGGGCCTTTTCTTTTCTGACTGCCTTTCCCACTTCTTTCTGCTTTAATTGATACAGTTCCCTGTCGTGCTCCATCTGTGATTCCTTATACTTTTGAATGCAGCCTTTTTCTCTTTAACCTTCCCTGACACCTCTTTTGAGAGCCATAGTGGTTTTTTATTCCGCTTTGTTTTCTTTATTTGTTTCACACAAAGGCTTGTTGCCTCCATGATGGCAGTTTTGATTTTTCTCCATTGTTCTTCCACCCCTCCTTTCTGGCCATTTGCTAATGCATTCCTCAGGTATTCACCCATTATGCCAAAGTCAGCCCTTCTAAAGTCAAGTATCCTTGTCTTTGTATGGCTTGTCTCCATGGTTGTGTTTATTGTGAAGCACACTGTGCAGTGGTCGCTTGTTTCCAGATGTCTACTGACTTCTAAGTTTGTGATCCTCTCTCCATTTGAGAGTACCTGGTCTAATATTGCTCCTTCCCGAGTGGGTTCCACCATTAGCTGTCTAAGGCATGCTCCCTGTAGGGCATCGAGAATGACCCTGCTCTTGGATGTGGCTGCAGTCCATGTCACCCAGTTAACATCTGGCATATTCAGGTCCCCCATCAACAGTATCTCCCCTTTTTCAGCCATTTTGAGAATGCCCTCTATCATTTTCTTGTCCATTTCCTCCCCTTGAGACGGGGGTCTGTATACAACCCCTGTGCAGATTGTGATGCCATTCCCTGTCTCCAAGGTGACCCAGAGTTCCTCTTGTCCTCCCCCTTTACTTTTTAGTTCTGCAGCTTTGATCCCTTCCCTTATGTAGAGAGCTACTCCACCTCCTCTTTTACCCTCCCTGTCCCTTCTGTAGATTGTGTACCCTGGTATGTTGACATCTCAGTCATGGTTCTCCATGTACCATGTTTCTGTGACTGCCACAATATCCAAGTGTTCCCCTTCCATCAGGGATAATAGCTCTGGAAGCTTGTTTCCCAGACTACAGGCATTGGTACTCATTGCCCTCCATTTGATGTTGGCTTTATCCTTTTTTATTCCATCCCTGCTCTTATTGCCCTTGTCCATTTTTCCATTTACCCCTGTCCTGCCCTCTGTCAAGCTCTGTACCTCAGTGTTTACCCTACTACCTGCCATGTTTTATTTTTTAAGGAGTGCCCTTCCAGAGCTCAGGGTGCCCTTACAGATTAAAACATACAATAACATATACACATAGATATGGATTCACAACATCATACACAATTAAAATATTAGTAAAATCAATACAACTCATACTTCTTATAAGCAACTACGTAATAAAAGGCCTTTCCTTTTATAGGCCAGAAAAGGCCTGATTAAATAGGTGTTTATTTAAAGATGTTTTAAAATCCTCTATGGTCAGGCTATCTCTTATCTGAAAAGGTAGAGAATTTCACAGGGTCGGAGCCATAAAAACAAATGCTCTTCCTCTAGATGTCTTCAGACATACCATGGGAATCTCTAGCAATCCCTCATTGGAGGATCGGAGTGGGAGGGAGGGGCAGTAAGGGATCAGGAGTTCTTGCAGGTACTGTGGTCCCTGATCATGTAAGGCTTTATAGGTCAACAATGCAACTTTGAAAGTTATCCACCACTGTACTGGCAGCCAGTGCAGTTGACACAGCACAGGTGTTATATGCCTGGATCTAGGGGCTCCAGTCAACAACCTGGCCATTGCTCTCTGCACTAGCTGCAAGCAATGGATATCAACCCCATGTAGCCCTAGGTAGAAGGTGTTACAATAATCAAGACTGGTAGTGACAAAGGTGTGGACCAAGGTGAGAAGATCTTCAGTCAGAACCAGGTGTTTCACCCTAGCTATAGTTCTAAGATGGTAAGAGGAAGTCTTGACTATGGCTGACACCTGAGCCCTCAAGGTTAAGCCCTCATCATAAATCACACCAAGGTTACGCACCTGGTTGGGGGAAATTAGTGGTATCCCTCCCAGCTCTGAACCAGATGGCTGTCCCACCAAAGTCCCTTCTGACCTATGATCTGGGTCCACAACCAATACCTCTGTTTGTTCCGGGTTTAGCCTCAGCCAACTGGTACTCATCCAGTCCTGAATCTCAGCCAGGCATCTGTTAAACACCAATACAGTAATTTTCTCTTGGTCGGGCACAAAAGACATGTACAGCTGAGAATCATCTGCATAGTAGTGAAAACTCAGACCATATCATCTTATTATGTCTCCCAGTGGTAGCATGTACACTATGAACAACATAGGGACAACACTGAGCCCAGCGGCATCCCGCAGGATAGCTCATAGGGGACTGAGGAATAATTCCCTGACACCACCTTCTGAGATCTGCCCTCGAGGAATAATCAAAACCAACTGATGACTGCTCACCCAGTCCACATAAGAACTGCAGGCACTCAAGGAGTACCCCATGGTCCACAGTGTTGAATGCTGCCGAGTGATCAAGAAGAACCATAATGATTTGGGATCTCCGATCTCTGGCCATCAGGAGAACATTTACTACCTTTACCAGGACTGTCTCAGTGCTATGCCTTTTTTTGAAACCCTACTGGAGTGGGTCATAGACATTTTGGCTTGTTAAATGGTCCTCCAGCTGCAGGGTTACCACCTTCTCAATTGCCTTACCCATAAAAGGCAAGTTAGAGACTGGCCAGTAGCTGGCAGGGAAGTCAGGGTCTAAGGAGAGTTTTTTAAATAGGGGGTGAACAAGTGCCTATTTTGAGGAGTCTGGGAATAGCCCTGTCTCCAGAGAACTCCTAACTATCCCAGTCAGGACCGGGCCAATGATCTCAACACACCCTACAAGAAGGTGAGTTGGGCCCGGGTCCAGACTACATCAAGTTGGCTGCAGAGTCTGGAAGATCCTCACCATATCAATGACTGCTAGTAGGCTGAAGATAGACCAGGTCACTTGGGTAACTGTACCACTTGGTTGATCAGAGTAAGGACCAATGGGGAGAAAATGGGTGATCTCGCTCCTGATGGAGACCACCTTATCAGTAAAAAACTGCACAAACTCATCACACTTTCCTTGTGACAAGGCTCGACCTGATTGCAGACAGACTGGATTGCACAGTCTGTCTACAGTGTGGAAGAGCTGAGCTGGCCTGTTTTTGGCTGCAGCAACCTCCTTGGACAGGAACTCTGCCTTCTTATTGGAAATTGCTGATTGGTAGATTTTATAACGATCTAGCAATCTAAGCCTCTTCTTCTCCAGGTGAGTTTTCCACCAGTGTCTATCCAACCTTTGTCCCTGTCTCTTCAACTCCCTTATGGACCTATCATACCACGGGGACCCAGGGTGAAGGGTCAGGGGATGAACATGAACCAGAGCAATGACATACAGGGCCCCTGCTACTGCCCTATTACAGGCAAGAATAAGGGAGCCTGGATCACTGCTATCAATCAGGATTCCCAAAAGGTCCATTACCACCATTAGACCCTCTGAGATAACTCCTCTTTAAGGGCAGTACTGAACCATTTCCTTTGGGGCAGGCCTAATAAGGGGGTCGCAAAACTGAATCTCAGAACATGATGGTCAGACCATCTGACAGGATCCACCACCATGTCGGTGATCTCCATCCCCAGGAGAAATATCAAGTCTAATGAGTGTCCTCCTTGTGGGTGGCAGCGGTAACTATCCATGTCAAGCCCAGTGAGACCATCAACTGGAGAAGGTTTTGCCCAAAGGATGAAAGCTCGTCATCAACCTAGGCATTGAAGTCCCCCAGGATCAACCATCTGGGGTACTGCAAAACCAGTCCAGCAACAAGCTCTGCTACCTCTTGCAGGAAAACCCCCTCAACACCTGGTGTACAGTAGATGAGAAGGATCCTGTAGCCTGCACCTGTCCCCACAATACACTCAAAGGAATTGGTAGATCTCCCTGAAATCCAGTTCTGATATAAAACAGATCGTGACTCCCCCACCCCGACGGTCCACTCTCAGGTGATGTAATACTGCGAACCTAGCCAGAATAGCAGATGCCAAAATGAGTCCTGCATTTTTATCTAGCCAGGTCTCAGTAATGCAAGCCAGGTTTGCAGAGGCTACCAATACGGCCACCAATGCAGTCTTATTTTTGATTGACCTGGTATTGCATGCACCACCCGAAAAGGACAAGCACCCAAGGATGATGGCACTACCTGCCTGCATGAGTCAGATTCCTTGGGTATGGGCACAAGGCAAAGAGGACCCCTATTTTGTACCCATTTCACACCAGGGCACATCCTGGCCCTCACTGTCTCTATTCACCCACTCCTCTCCCATCCCCTGGCCAAGGGCCCCCCTCCACTTCCTCATAATACCTAGTGCATATCATCTAGAGGTGGCGTACTGCCTCACCATATTAATTTTCCCCCAGCACATAGTAACGACACCCACCCATCTTCACAGTTTAACCCTCAACTCCCCCAATCTATTTCCAGTTCTTATTCCACCCTACCTACTCTCACCTCAACACACCTCCACACACACACACACACACACACACACACACACACACACACACACACACTCTAATCTAAGCAAGTAATAATCTCACTCCCAATATCAGCAGTGGCAGCAGAAAATTAAAATGCAATATAAGCAGTCCTTTGAAAGTCACTTCAATAAGTTCCAGTTGCAGAGCGCCCACCTCTGCATTTGAGCTTGCAAGTATGAAGCAGACTCCTCTCACCGATCTGCCCTGGTTCACAGTTAAAATTTTGAAGCAGTTTGTAATCCAGTCACCGGCTTTAAACTTCTCAATTAAGCTTTCTTTCCAACAATATCAGAATATAGATTTTAACAGTACCTTCTTGCAGATGAAGATTGGGAATCACCAACCTCTCTCAAGTTCTTCACAGATGTCTTCCAGGGGTCACATTTTCTCCAGCTCGTATCCGAGGAGGAAACACCTGAACCTTCCATTTTGAGGGCCCAGATAGTCTGCCTCCAGCCTGCTCCAGACTCCTCTTGAGGATCAAGGTAAAGAGCTCTCCTTTAGGAACCCCTGCCCCCACCTTCAATCTGGCTGGAGTGAAGTCCTTGGAAGCACTCTTCCAATATTGACCCCAGCCCTTTCAGCAGCTTAGTGCTCCCTGCACCAATCTTTATTGGAAAAACCTTTCCTTGTCCATCAAGGCTGTGGCTTCCTAAACTCCCCGGGTGCGTGTTCTGACTGACCTCTCACCTCAGTTGGAAACAGCACCCACCAGCAGCAAAATTCCTTCATGTGCTGCTCGTCAACTCCTCTCTACTGATACAGTCACAGCTCGCAGATGTCATCTCAGTAGTTCCTCCAATCCACAGGCAACTCACACAGCATCTCCCGCAGTCTTCAACAGTCACCAGGAAATTAAAACCAGGTATAAAAGGTGCGTTATGAGGTAAATCCAGGAAATACCCAGAGTGGATCCATAAAGTGTCCTGTAATGTACTTAGGCCCCCTAGACCTTATTAGCCCATGATCTCACCACTACTCTGGGCAGTATTGGATGCTGCTGAACATCCCACATGGTACACTTCAGGGGTGTTTGGAAAGTATCCCAAAAATGCTCCGAATGCTAACTAACTCACATTTTTCCCCTAACTACAGTTGACTTAGAGTAACTCCAGCTGACATAAAATAACTCCAGCTCATACGCCCAAGTTAAACAAACACTTCTTATACTAGAAATGCTAAAAATGCTGCTATATTTAAACTATATAAATGACTATGTTAAAACATATACTGTTGCACAAGACATGCTACTTACGGCTCGCCCAGCCTGGCAGCCATCTTGAAAGAGACTTATGCCTGTGTGTGTGTGTGTGTGTGTATATATATATATATATATATATATATATATAATAGTTATGCTGTAGTGCCTCTATAGGGTTGAGTAGGCAGTTTAATGGTAAACCTCAAATTTTGCACTTTAATAACTTTGCACCTGTTCAATGGATTTGCACGTAATCTGGTATGTGCTGTCCTATGGGGTAGATATCTTGACATCTAAGTTTCATTTTGCTTGGATGTGCAGATTTCGTGCAGTGCATAATGAAAAAAGTGTAAAAGTCACTATTTTTTCACCAGTTTTTTTCTCATCACTCTGTGGCAGCAGTGTTTTGAATTGAGGTCTGAAATTTTCAGGGTAGATAGAGCTTGCACCAAAGCACAAGCCAGTGTTTGGTTTGTTGAAAAATATTAATCCTTTCTAGAGTTATTCAGTTTTGAAATGTTGGATTCAGAGCATGCTCAGTTCATTGTTTTGGATAGTTGCACAGTAAAAAAGGGATTTAGACCTCACAAACAGGGATTTTGCTAGCTCACAAAGATGGATTCATTAAATCCCTTGTCGTGACAAAACATTCACTCTTCATGAGCCACCATCTTGTTTTCATTTTTCCTCATCGAACAAAATGTTACAACTTTACCCAGGGATGTCTTCTAGAGACATCCAAGCATGGGTTTTGTTCATGTGGATGTCCTCTGCAAACTTATGCCTGTGGTTTACTTAACTGCTGCTCCAGAATGTTTATTTTTGATTTTTAAAATCTCTTTTCACGACTCGCTTCTGATCCCTTTTCGCAATGTGAAAAGGGATTTTGACACCTTGCAAAAAGGGGTTTTGACAGCTTATAAAAAGGGATTGGTTTGTCAGACCAGATGGCAGTAAGGGTAACCCCTTTTTGATTTGTGAATAGGAATTTTGACACCTCACAAAAAGGGATTCACTCGAGAAAAGGAATTTTGACACCTCAAAGAAAGGGATTAATTTTTCAAATCCCTTTTTGTGTGCTATCAAAATCCATTTTTGCAAGCTAAATCCCTTTTCTTGAGGTATCAAAGACCCTTTTCACATCATGAAAAGGGATTAGTCTCAGGGCCATCTGGTCTGAGAAACCAAATCTCTTTTCGTGAGCTGTCAAAATCCCTTTTCAAGAGCCGAATCCCTTTTAGTGAGCTGTCAAAATCCCTTTTCGCATCACAATAAGAGATTTCTGGCAGGGCCATCTGGTTCCACAATCAGAAAAAGGGATTTTGACACCGCAGGAAAGGGATTTTGACAGCTCATGAAAACAGAATTCTAAGATTTACTATTTCTTTGCTTCTTCACTGCAAAGATACAGTTTGGAATTTTGGGCTGAAATTTTTAGGGTAGAAAGGGTGTGCCCCACATATGTGACTTTTGCTGATTTGGTGATACAATGTACATTGTTTCCATAGTTATAAGATTTCAAAATCTGGACATTTCCCAAAGGATAACATTGTGGTGGACACAGTAGCTTTTGGTGCCTATATCTCAAAAATGGCTCAAGATATGGATTTTTCACTAAGTGCAGCTTAGGTGTACTAACCATGCTTGCAGGTTGCCGGGCTGTGATTACAACTGTGATGGAATTTTTTCCAAGTTTGCTATGGTTACTGACATATTGAGCCATTTACATCACAAGGGTTACTTGGAATATCTCTAGGTCTGCATTATGCCTCCACACTTATGGGAATGTGGGAGTGCATGGCCCAGAGGTTTATCTGTTGAACGGTTGCAAAGTTATTAAAGTGCAAAGTATGCAAAACTGGATGACTGCAAAAATGGGAAAAACTTGAATTTAAGGATATTTGAGACACAGTATCTTCAAAACCAAACAAGCAATTCAAATAGAATTCAAGATATCAACAGGCCAACCCTGCAAAATTATTCATGCAAAATGTTAAGCACATATGTTGTAGGACTTCAGAGTTATTAAAGTACAAATTATGCAAAACTGGAAGACTGTTAGTAAAAATGGAAAAAAACACACAAGTTTAATAATGTTTGAGACAATTTTTCACAAATCACACAAGAGGCTCAAATGAAATTTATCATATTTACAGACATACCCCCTGAGATTATGCATGCAAGCTTTCATGCACATCTGTTTAAGGGTTTTAAAGTTATTAAGGTGCAAATATGCAAAACTGTAAGACTGCAATATTGGATTCACAGAACGTACATTCAAGTGTATTTGAGACACAGTATTTTAGTAAACACACAATAGATTCACATGAAATTTACAACATCAAGAGATCCACCTCCTGCACTTATGCATACAAAAGTTCATGCAAATCCATTAAAGGTTGCCAAGTTATTAAGGTGCAAACTATGCAAAACTGGATGACAGTGTGCGAAAAGTACTTTCATTCTCATTATACAGTACATATATTTTTTCTATAGGAAATAATGGGAAATTAAAAATCTTATAACTTTGGAACGGATTAATATTTTTTCACCAAGCCTTCAAAAGGCACATCTGTTACCCAAAGACTTTTTACACTGAAAATTTCAGACAACAACATAAAGGCATTTCTGAGATACAGGTGGACAAAGAAATGTGAAAAAAAATGTAAATTTAGGATTATTTGTCAGTTTCTGTCTCAGAAACCACACAACTGATTTGCATGAAGTTTGGCTGGTCAAGGGCACTACACATTGAGATTACGCATGCCCAATTTTGTGCAAACCCATTGAACGGTTCCAAAGTAATTACGGTTCAAATGTTTGAGTATAACAGAAGTTTGCACTAAACCCTAATATACTGGCACTACTGCACCAGTAAAAAAAAAATACATAATATATATATAATCTATATATATATATATATGCAGTATACACACACACACACACATATACACACATGCACATATATATCTATATATATATATATTTATAAAATGGGATCCAAATACAAATCAAAATCCAGTGTTCTGATTGTATAAAACACATCACATGATCGTGCGTATATCAGAGCATGACCACACACCTGCACTTTTACCCCCCTGTAAAACAGTTTTGCCATTTTATAAGATAGATAACCCACTCTGAGGTGTGTGGTAGCGCTCTGATATAAGCAAACCTTGGGTGATTGATGCACTCAGCCTGTGGCCTTGTGCATAACAATGTACCATTTAGTCACTGGGTGTGTAATGTGGCCTGACTTACAAGTTGGTGGGCCCCGCATCTGTTCAACTTGACAACTTTCTACTTTTCTACTTTTCTAAAAAGTAAGGAAATCTATGCAAAAAATGTTGTTAATGCATCAGTTAGGGTTCTTCTACAGCAAAAAAGCAAGGAAATTTGATTTTAGGGTTCCCACCCCTCACCCCCAGCCCACCCCCCACCAATGGGCATCGGGGTGTGTGTTGGGGTCATCGCCCTAACACTTACCCCATTCTCCTATACTGCACCACCTCAGCTTGTTTACACATGGGATGGGGTGAGAGTTAGGGCCGATGACCCCCATGCACACCCTGATGCCTGTTGGTGGGGGAGGGCTGGGGTGGGGTGCAAGGGTGGGATCCCCTAAAAATCAAATTTCATCACTTTTTGCTGTGAAAGAACCCTAATTAATGCAGTAATGAAGTTTTTTGCATAGAATATATATATATATATATATATATATATATATATATATATATATGTAATAGATATACCACTCTGAGGTGTGGTGTCGCGGTCTTATATACACATGCCTTGGTGTGCTTCAACCGCCCAAGGTGTACATATATCAGAGTGCGACCGCACACCTCAGAGTGGTTTATCTATCTTATAAACTGTCAAAATTGTTTTGGGGGGGTAAAAGTGCAGGTGTGCGGTCACTCTCTGATATACGCATGGTCATGTGATGCTCATCATCTAGTAAAAGAACAACAATTTCCCTACCCATTTTATATATCATATATATATATATATATATATATATATATATATACATACACACACACACACACACACACACAAGGGATATGCAGTTGGGACTAGTGTGATAGCATTTTTATCTGCACAAAGCAGTTTTAACTCAGGCAACCTCATGACTGGTGTAAGCCACCAGTGATGTGCTAGAGATCAAACTACTTCAGTGCAGAAAAAATGTTAGCAAACTGGTGCCCTACTGCATTTTCATTTTATGTGATAGCAAAGAATCAGAAAATGAAGGAAAGTTTGCTATCTACTTTTTAAAAAAAAAAATTATTAATTGGTTTCCTTTTTTTAATAGAAAATTGAGAATACTTTTTTGTGCTCTTTGCTGTGTGCTGTAAATTCACTGAGTGTAAAGGTTTCTAGGTTTTGCAATGGACATGACTTTCTTGTACAACCCTGTGACATCTTGACATCCATCTTTATTGGTGCAGCTGGTGGGATTTTGACATTTTCTGCACAAGCATGTGGACAGCCTTAGTGTGGGATATCAGAGACCTACAGTAACAATGTCAGCTATTTCAAACAAGGCACTGGTGTCTGAAAGTTGCTGTATATTTTTTTTTATTATTATTTTGCTTTTTGGGGTTGCGGAGTGTTAGAGACACAAGATAATAGCAGTGTGGTGGTTGTGTACTTCAGAGAGCTAGAGAGAGTGAGTGGTGCAGCAGCTATGGTGAGATTTTAAAGTAAACGGTGTGTCAAAAAAATTTTAAGAACAAAACACAACTAATTTTGTTTTTGGTGTGAGCTGCTCCATATCGTTTGCTCTGATTTGGTGTTTTTCAAAGAGTGAGTGAGTGGAAAGGCGGAGAGCAGAATCGGGACATGACTGCTAGAGGGAAAGGAGAAAAGTATCAGAACTGGTGCAGTTTTAAGTGTGATGGGAGTTTCATTGCTTTAGAAAGTGTTATAACATGATTAGTACATGTCAGTTGAGAAGTTTTAATTTTTAAACATTTGTTGTTTTACCTCAGTATGGTGTCTCTGAGGTCGCAGTGCGATGACAGTGCTGTCATAAATGTGAGGAGAGAGAAAAATTCCGAAAGAAGGGGAACATCTGCTGAATCCTATTTGTTGTCCCAGGAAATGGAGATAAACAAGGAACTTTTTGGTTTGAGGGGACGTCACCTGTAAAAATTGGAGCAAGTTTTAAAGGATTAAAAAAAGATTGTAGTTGTACAGAAGCAGAGACAGCATGTATGTCAGATTTTATGATAAATGTCAGGAAAAATGAAAGCTTGACAAAACAGTGCTGACTGGCATACAGGCAGGAGGGAAAGGGATGACATGCCTACTATATAGAGAAATAAGTGATGATGAGTTTACTAGGTGTATAAATGCAACATTTTATATTTATAGACATAGCAGCTCATATAATTGGTTTTATTACACTTCATTCGTCCATTCTATTGCATAGTGAGATAAATTAAGTTGGTCACTGAGCATAGTCAAAAATTTATTTCACTCATTTTAGTCCTACTCAGCATACTCAGAAATGTAATCTCATATATGAAGGTACACTTCTGAGCATGCTCAGTGATATTTTCATGATTTTTCCCCAGGACATCTATGAAAATTAGCTACTATGGTTCAGTAGGCCATTTCAGATAAAACTTTCAATAAATAAATAACTAAATAAAAATTGGATTGCCATTTATTTTTGATTGAATATACACTTGTCTATGTAGTATACACATTTTACTTTGCAGCTTTTTAGCCTTCCAATAAAACCACCTAAACACCTGTTGTGTAAATGAAATATACGGTGGGCTAACTGATATTATTTTTATCATCATATGAGGCTATTGGACTATTCTTATTTCATTCATGATCTCGCCATTCAAGAGATATCAACTGGCAATACACTTTCATAAAAGTAAAAATAATATCTTACTGTAAGTCAGCTCATGTCATATCCCATATATATATATATATATATATATATATATATAATAGATTTTTTTTGTTTTAAGAGACAAAATGAATTGTCATGTTGGTTCTGGGACTGGGAGTGGTGATGGTGGAGATGGGAGTAGAAGGCCATCTACATCCCCATCCAGTGCATCTACAGCAGGCAATGGTAGCAACCTGAGCACCAGAATGAGAAAGGGAGCAGTCACAAGACAGTAGCAGGAGGAGGTGCTGGAGGAGGCAGCACATCCATCCAACTATCATGGCAGATCCATGTACTGACCCCCATTTCCCACTGTACCAACAGCACCAGTGCCAGTACCAACAGCTTGCAGTGTTAGCCCCACGTACCCACCCCCCCCACAATAATGGCTGTTCCCCAAAAAGCACTGGAGAGACCATCAACATCTGGATCCTCCCCTGGGTAGCAGCACTGCAATTCCCCGGTCTGGGACTTTTCTTGAGTGGAACACACTAACAACAGTTTGGTCACCTGCATACTTAACAACACCAGCATGATGTGCAGGAAGAAGAGTGGGTAATATATCCACCTAAAAAAAATTCAAACAAGGTAATGAATAGGAAGGCCATAGGAAGGTGGCAGCTGAGGGAGTGCAACTGGTGCCACTCCTCCAACTCCTACTGAGTTGCTTGTGGAAACACTGATGGAAATCAATGTGTTTGGAGGAGAAGGAGGGGGGACAATGATGGTTGTAGTAGAGATTAGGATTTGGGAAAGCCTGAGGGATTGGGTGCAGGTGGTGTTGGTCCTCAACATGTGAAAAATGTGTCATCCTCATCTGTTGTGGAGCAACTAAAGGGTAAAATTAATGAGCTGACACATCAGGTTGCATCAGAGGAGGAAAAGATGCAGTTAGTGCTGGCCAACCAGCATACCACCCTGGCTGGATTGACTGCACTCCATGGTGTGTTATCTGTTCCAAAGCTACTCCTGCTGCTGTCTTTCTGCCAGCTCCTCCCCCTCCTACTCTAATTCTACTCCCAGCTTCCCACCTCACCTGTGCTTTATAAATCACTTTGGCATACAGTGTGTATAAAAATAACTATATAAACCTTGGTTCTCCTAATTTCTGTGCAGACCCTGCACTCTCAGTTTCCAACTATTTTTATTGCAAAGCACTTTGAGATACAGCGTGTGTATGAAAAGCACTGTATAAATCTCAATTCTACTCTATTCTGCAAAGTCCCAGCAATCCTAGTGATGCACAGCGTGGTTGCAGCGATTGACATGATGATATGTTTTTCTGAGATTTCTGTGATATCTTTAGAGAAACTTCTTTCCAGCCATCAGTACTGCTGTAGAGCCACCAGAGAGAATCTCTTTAAAAATAATGTAAAATATCTGGAAACATCTGACCATGTCATGTGCTGCAACTATATGGATGGCAGTTCAGGTGGCAGGTGGAGGAGGCTGAACTGACAGGTGATATTTCAGTAGCAGAAGTAGGTGGCAGCTGAGTAAGTGACTAAAAGCAGCAGATTTAACATGTTTTAAACTTCCTAAGGCTGGAGTCATGGTTCGAGCAGAATTGACTCCTGGTTAACTATAAAAACAAGCATTTGTCGATGCTGAATGTTGTCGTGCTGGCACTGACATTGGTAGTGCAAGAGTTAGAGAGATGCACAATAGGATTGGCAGTGAAGTAGTGAAGTGACGCTGACCCCACTCCATCCTGCAGAGAGTAACAGGCACTGAGGTGTGCCTTTGGGTCGTCAACCATAACGCTTATACCATTTCACCTCACCCTACCCTGCAGAGTCTGACAAGTGTTGCATTGTGCCTTGGGGTCGTCTGACCTCATGTTCACCCCATTCCATAAGGAAATACATTGAGATGGGTGCAGTATAGGAGAATGGGGTGAACTGTGGTGCCAAAGAGTACAAGGCACATCTTGATGCTTGTCACTGGCTGCAGGGTGGGGTTGGGGGGTGGAATGGGGTGAGCATTACAGCCGACAATCCAAAGTCATGCCCCTGATGCCTGTCAGTCTTGACAAGGTGGGACGTAATGGTTAGAAACTGTAACACCCAGGTGCTTGTTGGTATTTGCACTTCAAATTTTCAACATGGGCTTTTTGTGACTCCACCTCATTAAAGCATTTGGGACATCTGGTTATGAACACTGGAACTGTGATTTTCTTAATCTGTCTCGAACGTTGATTTCCCACAGCAACTATGCCATTGTGTTTCAGATGTGCGAAAACACATTTTGGGCAGGATGTAGAAAATGACAGCTGTTCTGTTCATAAGGAGGTATGAAAAAATGGCAATGTTGAAATTCTGGAGTGAAAATATTTCAAATTCTCTATTACGAGTGTGCATGGAAACTGCTCAATGCACGCTCATAACGCAGTCATTTGTTGGAATTTTTTTCACCAAATTTGTAACATTGGCTTTTTGGGAGCCCACCTAATGAACAGTGACACTGTCATTTTGTTAATCAGTCCAGAAAGGTGATTCCGCACAGTGACCGCAAAATCAACTTTCCAGACTGAATAACAAAATGACAGTGACTGAGTTCATGAGGTGGGGTCCCAAGAACTCCATGTTGAAACTTTGGAGCCAAAAGTCACAAAAATGGCTGAGATATCCACCTACATTAACCCCCCCCCCCCATTATACCATTATACAGCTTTCCGTGATTTTCTTCAGTTCGTGGTTGGCTTTGAACAGTGCAGACATGTTTCCGCTTCACCGAAGATCATTGCACCAGGCTCCAGAGGTATGTATTGGGTGAGTGGGGGTGCGGGCGGGTGCACAGAGGGTGGGTGCAGGTTGGCGAGGGGTGCCAGAGGCAGCGAGGGATCATTTTCTTGTTTACAGGTAAAAATAAAATAAAAAACACTTTGGGGGGAAGGTTTGTTTTTCAGGTACTAAATTGGGACTACTGGGGTGGGCTCCCAGTGTGCCACCTGTGTTTTTTGGGGACAGGAGACTGAAGCAAACAATGATTGGGCCCCCTGTCGGCAGAAAGGGGAAACATTATGCTGACAGAGGATTGGGCACCCCCAACATCGGCTTTGTGGGGACTGTGAGAGGCAGATGGCAGGAGCCACCACCATATTTATTGAAATGTTTCAGAAGGGGCACGTAATGGAGGTGTGTGAGGTCTGCCGCTGCAATGACGAGACTGTCTCTCCTTGCAGCGGCAGATTTCTTTCAAGTTGATGGCACTCTTCTGAACTGCTGTCATGGACAGCATACTCATTCATTGGTGCCACAGAGACCAGCCTAAAAAAGCAGTGGCGCCATTGGCCACAACATGGCCACACCTCCAAAGCCTGGTACTCCAGCAAGCTGTCACAAAATGTTGCTTGCGCTGTTTGCCCAAGACAACATAAAAAGGGGGAAAAAATAAGGTTTATGTTACCTTAACTGTTTTCTAAAAACATGTTTAGCTGTAGTGTTTTGCATCTGTGAAAGTCTTTCTTAGTAAACTTGCATTTCTTAAGTTCTTACTCAGATCTGTTAATTTGTCACTGAGCCAGATGCACACACATAATAAATTCAATAGGTGCATATCACTGATGCATAGACATGTTTCTCAGTGTCCCTGTGCTGGGCAGAAAAGAAAGAACCCACACTCACAAAGAATTATAGCATTTTGCTGTATATCCCTAGAAACATGCTGAGCTGTAACGTTCAGCTCCTTTCATGCTCACTTCTGGTAGAAGCCATTGGTATAGGCACTGAGCAAGAGACAAGAGCTGACATGATAGACATACAAGCATCTCACAGGGGTAAAATGGGTGTAGGAGGGGAGACTTTCAAATGAGAACAAAATACCAGGATCAGGCTGCATGCATTGAAATAGGGGTGGGGGGTTAGGAGAGATGTCAGGAAATGTTTCTTCACTGAAAGGGTGATATGTGCCTGAAATAGACTGCCAGCAGAAGCGGTGGGGGTGAAAACAGTGGGGGGCTTCAAACATGTGGGGGATACACATGGGGTATATAAAAAATATGCAAGGAGGGAGGGTCACAAGATACCAGTTAAGCTCTGTGGAGACAGATTAGGCTGGGAACATACGGGCAAACTAGGTGGCCAAGTGTTCTTTTTCTGCTGACAACTTCTATGTTTCTAAGTTTCACTAAAGGAACTAAATGTCAGGAAGCTGAAGAGTGATGGCTCTCAGATTTCATGAATTAGGTACTGAACTGTAACTATAACTTTTTTTTTTTTTTGCTCCGGGGCTGCCAGTCCTTTGGGCTGCCATGGTCTCCGACAACCTCCTACTACCCCTCTCTGAGCCTCCTTACCTCATATCTATAGCCTTCCTCAGGGTAGCCCGGCATAATCCTTTCGCTGGGTGGGTCCCCCTCTTCTGAGGGGGAAGGCACTGGCAGAGAGGCAGATCAGCACACTCTTTCTCGAAGTCCCAGGAGCTGCTGAGGGGGACATGGCTCCTCGGGAGTTGTCGGAGGTGTCGTCGGGCCAGCAGCCATCATCTGGCCAGTCCCCGGAGCGGTTTCTGCTTTTCTGGTGTTCTCTCATTGCAATCCCTCATACAGTGCTGCCGGTCTCCACCGGAGGCTGCTGCAGAATGATATGGCCCTGCTACCCACTCCAGGAGAGGAGAGGAGAGAAGTCCTGTGGACGCTTAATCCTCTCCTCCCCCTGCCGAACCCCCGCATTCGAGTCTGTTTCCAAACCTGGTTTGCTGACGTGTTGTGAGGTAAGGCACCCACGCCTCAGTCCTCTGCACCACTGGGCCAGCCAAACATTTTTTTTTTAGATGTTCTAACTCTCCAATAACATTAATGGTACGAAAAACATGACTGAAAAGGGCAAGTGGTTAAATACCATCCAATAGTGACTGGAATATTTTGTTGTGCTGCTTCTCCAAATACACCTGTGACATAAATTCCCATATTAATACAGTTAGAGCCCACTAAGTAGAACTCTGAGCCATATTTTGCAGGAGATTTGATAACCATTAATACCAACGACAGTAATACCTTATTTGGTGGCATTTGTGAGAGCGCTGCATCAGCACTGTGCCCACACTAACAAGGGTTAGGGCATCATTTATGTGCAGTGGACAGATATTGGAGAGGACTGCTACACTTCAATCAAGTCACACTGACATTCCACATAAAGAGTGTGAAGGGCAGGCCATATGTCCTTGTCACACTCAGTAATGAAGAGAAATTCTCTCTCTCTCTCTCTCTCTCTCGTCTCTCCTCTCTGTCTCTCTCCTCTCTGTCTTTCTCTCCCTCATGCCTGGGGACATTCTGACCAGCATCAGGGCTCCCTAGCATCTAGGGGCTCTATAACAACTGGCTGGCAGCAGTGGATTTCCACAGCTCATTTAGGGAATTCTGTGAATGTGTATTAGTGTCTTTTATGGAGCCCCTGTCTTCAAAATTGGTGCTTGGGCTGCTACTCCATTTGCCATAATGTGGCTGGTCTGCATCCTCAAAGCTGTTCCCATGCATGGATGATAACATCCCAAGTTACCACTTACACAGCTGTTTTTGAACATTTGCATGTTGCAATGTTCCAGTTCTAATGTGGCTGTTAGGCATTCAGGCACAAACTAGAAGTCACAAACCAGACGCTTTGCACCTGGACATATGTTTTATTTATAAGTTCATGTATTTACTGTATTTTGTATTCAGTAACAGCTCCTTTCCAGGTACATCCTGGGGGTGGGTTACAATGGCCTGTTTTACTGATCAGTGTATGTTGGTCTGGACAATGGGAAAATTCACCTGCTCTTATAGTAAATGCCATGGGATCTTTAACTTCCAAACCATCTTCTAACTTCTAAAACCATCCTCCCTGTGCTTGACTATAAGGATATTGTTTACAGCACTGGACCCACCTCTACACTCACCAGACTTGACACCCTGCTCAATGCCTTTTGCCATTTCACCTTTCCACACTCATCAATATGTGTGGGATACACATAGGGGTATATTAATGTGAACCCTCAGTGGGGCTATCCCAAGGGCTACTACCCATGCCTGCTTAACTACTAACAAGTTGAGGGGCCTAGGTCGAATGGTGGGTGCCTCCACCCAGAGGTCAGGGTTTGTAGTAGTTAAACTAACTTGGTCACAGCCCTCTGGGACACTGTAACCCCCCCTTTCTTCCCACTATTGGCCCATACAATGCATTAGGAATATCTTCATAATGTACACTTACCCCCAGGACTGGCTCTGTCGACTGGACCTGGGGACCCCCAGTAAAACAAGATGATACAGTGCAAAAACCACAGTACAATACTTTAACATAAATGAATACCTCAATCAGTGTAACTTTGCTGAAAACCAACAGATCTGATTTATTTAAGGAGCTGTAACAAGGAAGGGGGAAATCAGGTTAATTAGGTTAAACACATTAATAATCACAGTACTGTGAGCATATTCAGAGTCCCAAATTGTCACTTTCACTGGGTACCCAGGATGGGGGGGTGGGTCTAGCCAGGATCGGTGCAGCTGGATGGGGCCCTTTGATGGAAAAAACACTTTCACAATACCCAATTGTAATCCAGAGCCGGAGGGCTCAGTTCGTGAAGAAATGAAAATAAAGCAAAAATTAGATGACACACTTGCGATTTGATAAACAGATGGCAGGGAGCTACCCTGCTTTGTACTCACAAACTCAAGGCTGGGAACTGGATGGAAGGCTGATTGTCCTGGATTGCCAGGAGGAGCAGACCATGTGGACAAGGTCCTTGTGACTGGACCCCACTGCAGTTTAGAGCAAATGGATGTAGTCTGGATTAAGCTGGGGTTTACTTCCAGCTTCATGCACACACTTCATTGTACAGGGGATTTGAAATGCGATTCCCCACAAGCACTACACACATTTATATGTAAAAGGAAAGTACTATACCAGGCAGGCTGCTTCTCGATCCTGATCGCAATTACTGCACAATATCCAGGAGAACACACAGAAGAGTCAGTTCCTGACAGACCAAGCGTGATTCAGCAATTTCTCCAGTCTTCTACAGGGTGAGCCTGGTTTCTATTCTTCAGATCTCCTTGATTCTCTTCACAGGTTGGATTCAGTCCGAGCAGGAGCTTGCACAAGCTGCAGACCGAAATTTAGGGCCTTACATGCGCTTACTGTGTGGAACTATACAGCGCAGAAGTTCACAGCTCTTTGTCTCTTCATTGCCCCAAACTGATCTGATCTTTCCAGTAGACAGAGCTGGGCATTTCCTTTGAGTTCCTTCCAGTTCAGTTGGCTGGTTTGGCTGTCACTTACAGTAAACTCCCCCTGTTGGTGGAATAAAGGTGCCGAAGTCCAAACTGCAATTCCCAGAAGCATTGGCCATACAGTACATAGGTGGCTGGCTCCACAATGAGAGTCCAAGTTCTGATTTGCCAGCAGCAGGCTCCATTTCAAAGGTCCCCCCACATTGATTGGTCCAGTTCAGCAATTCAAAACCAGAATGAGGGACTAGGCAAACACAGTTCTGACCGCAAAGAAAAGCAGGTTAGACAAACTGTATTTTCATTATTACTCTAAATGATTTCTGGCAAACAGTTACATCTTTGAAAAGTGCTCACTATGCCCACTTAGTGACGGCAGAAGCGGAGCGATTTGGCAGCAGCTCGAGTGGGACTCAAGCAGGGAAACACACAGACCCCCATCCAAATTAATTATGTCTGCAGGCAGGCAGCTCTTAAACAGACAGTAACAGAGGCTCTAAAAGCACTCACAGATAAACGGCTTAGACGCCGAACACCATCCAGGCTTGGAACATTCAAGCAAGCTCCTGGAAGACTTTTGGGAACCCCCATTTGCAGGGGGGTTACACCCTTCCCGGCCTGGAAAAAGCTTGGCATCTGCATCAAGCAAGTACCCCCATAAGTTTCAATTGCAACCATACACATTTGCATCAGGATCACATTAGGCTCATACATGTAATCATCAGTCAATATATCACTTTACCAGAAACACATTTCTGAAACTTTGCAGTACGTCACTCTTTACACAGTATTACACACACACATTGTACCATAACTCAGGTTATTACCTCTTGTACAAAACCTGAAGAGAGGGGGCTCTTCCCTATCAGCTACCTTGGGGCTGGATGGGGCAGGGGCACCATACCTAGAGGGCAACACAAGTAACTTGGAGTTAGCACTGATGTTCAGTTTGGGCAATGAGCTCGAGAACACATACACTCCTTTATGGACAATATTGAGAGGCAAGTCCACAGGCCTCCCAGGGGAATCATAACTGAGGTGCACCACAGGCTTCACAGCTCAACCAGTCTTTCTAGGGGGACCTGTTACAGCCTCTGCACTCTGAGTCTCATTTTCAGCATTGTCTTTACTTGCCAGGGGAGTCTCCATTGGGGTAGAGAGGCTAGAACTTGGGGCACTTTCAGCTCCAGAAGTTACAATCTCTGAGTCCACAACACTTGGCTCACATGGAGAGCTTTCTGACACTGACAGTGAATTATCAGGGCACTCAACACACTCTTCTTGTTCTGGTATGTCACCAGTCTGTTCCAGTCCATCATTTTCCTCCCCTGAAAGCTCAAACAATTCAACCATACACAATGGCTCCATATCATCTGACTTGATGCTTTGCACTTCACTTTCTGGGAGCATTGGCTCCAGGGACAAAGCTGGGGGCTTAGACAGTCCAGAAGGCCCAGCTTCATCTCCAGTATTGACTAGGGGATTGCCCCGAAACAACTGACTCAGTTCATAAGAAGGGTAGTATTCAAAGTCACACTCACTTTCCTCTGATATGGACTGACAGTCATGCTCAACTGGGACTTGTGGAGGGGAACGCTTTAACTCAGCTTCTGTAGGTGCAGACTTTCTTGATTTTTCCTTAGCAGCAGCTCTAGTCACTGGTCCAGAAGGGACATTTTCTGGGGGCTCAGACTCAATCAAGATTTGTCCAGTGGGCAGTAAATGATTTCTATGCATTGTTTTAGCATCTTTTGAATTATTCTCAGACCTTAGTTTATACACAGGCAGATCATCTAGTTTGCCCACTACAATGTGAGGAGATGGTGCCATCGGTCAGCAATCTTATGTTTGCCATGCAGTCCCAGATTTCTTTGCAATACCTGTTCTCCCTCCTGGAGTTCCTGTGCTTTCACCTTTTTATCATACCGTTCTTTATTGGCCAGATTTCTTTTGGCAGCCATGGTTGGAGCCAGTTGGTATGCATGATTTAGCTGGGCCTTTAACCTTTGCACATACTGTAAATAGTTGTCAGTTTGAACCCCATCAGGAGAGACCCCAAAACACAAATCGAGCTCCTCTTCCAAACATCAGGCGGTAGGGGGAGAACCCAGTGGCATCACTTTTGGTGCAGTTGTAGGCATGTACCAGGGTGGTAATTTGTTGGCTCCATCTAGGTTTGTCCTTTGGGTGGAGGGTGCCTAGCATATCTAGCAAAGTGCAGTTGAAACGTTCAGGCTGTGGGTCCCCCTGGGGGTGGTAAGGGGTGGTTCTGGACTTTCGCACTCCCCACAGAGAAAGCATCTCTTTGATCAGACGACTCTCAAAGTCTCTCCCTTGATGAGAATGGATTCTTTGTGGATCCCCATAGTGAACAAAAAAGTTTTCTACAAGTACTTTTGCCACAGTGGATGCCTTCGGGTCCTTGGTGGGGAAAGTTTGGGCATATCTCGTAAAATGCTCAGTGACCACCAGCACATTACTAATATTTCTTTGATCTGACTCCAAACTCAGAAAATCAATAGAGACCAGCTCCATGGGTGCACTGGTGGTGATGTTAACAAGGGGGCAGCCCTCTGGGGCAAAGCTTTCCTCTGTAAGCAGCGACTACAAGTTTGAATGTGTTGCTCCACATCAGCCCCCATCTTAGGCCAACAGAATCTGGATCTCACCAAGTCAAGTGTTCTGTCTATACCAAGGTGCCCCATGTGGTTGTGTAAGGACCTCAGTACTGAGTCTCAAAAGGCAGTGGGCAGCACTAGTTGTTGTTTGTCTACTTGTCCCCCTCTGTCTACTGTTCTCTGTATAACAGTCTATTGATCAGTTTCAACTTAGGACCTTCTTTGTATAACAATGCAGTTCTCAAATCAGTGGAACGTAATTTGGACACATCTTTCCCTGCATAGAGGGCTTCTAAAGTTGATTTGATCATGGGATTGCGGGATTGAGCCCGCCAAATACTGACATTGTCCAGTTGAGGAAGTGCACCAATGTCTATTGCAGAAAAGTGGCAGTAAGCAGCAGGTATGCAGTTCTCAGAGGGTTCCAAACAATCCTCCATACAGTCCACTGCATCCGTGGACTTTGTTCCTCCCTGTCAAACTTCTGTCAGAGTGCTCAAATAACAGGTTCTGACAGTCTGACCCAGTCATTCTGGGGAACAGGCCTCCGGGAGAGAGCATCAGCATCTATGTGGTTCAGGCCTGCTCTTTATTCAACAGCATAGTCATATGTAGATCATGCAGAAAGCCACCTATGGTCAGTGGCATCCAACTTAGCTGAAGTCTGCACATAGGTCAAAGGATTATTGTCAGTTTTTACTAGTATCTTAGCCCCATACAAGTACTCATGGAATTGGTCAACAATAGCCCACTTCAAAACTAGGAACTCTAACTTATGTACAGGATAGTACTTTTCAGATGGGGTCAGACTTCTACTGGCAAAGGCCACTGGTCTCAGGCCATTCTCATGCTCTTGGTACAACACAGCACCCAACACTTGCAAGCTAGCATCAGTGTGCAGGACATAAGGTTTTGTTGGATCAGCATAGGCCAACACTGGAGCATGGGTAAGTTGATATATGATCTCATAAAAAGCAGTCTCACAATCAGGAGTCCAGCGGGCCCCAAATACTTCACTTGGATGAAAATACACTCTTTCAGTCTCGAGGGACGCTGACTTTTTGTATTTTTTGTGGGTTGGGGGATAACCTTGAGTAAGGTTGAGTAAAGGGCGGATCACTCCTGAATAGTCCTTAATGAAATGCCGATAATGACCACAGAATCCCAGAAATCTTTGCAGTTATTTTAGATTTTTGGGCTGTGGCCAGGTGGTCAAGGCCTCAACTTTACTTGGGTTTGTCTCTATTCCCTCAGTGGATACTATGTGTCCCACATACTTTACTGATGTTTGAAAGAATTAACACTTATCAATGGACAGTTTAAGGCCAAAGTCTTCCAGTCGGTCCAACACCTTGAATAATCTGCTCTCATGTTCCACCAGTGAGCTGCCAAACACAATAACATCATCTAGGTATACCAGGCACTCTAGTAAGTTCATGTCCCCCACTGCACACTCCATCAATCGTTGAAAAGTGGCTGGGGCACCTGAAATCCCTTGAAGCATCCTCAAAAATTCATAGAAGCCAAGCGGACAGATAAAGGCTGTCTTCTCATGGTCCTCTGGGGCCATCGGGATCTGGTAGTACCCACTGTGGAGATCTAGCACAGAGAACCACTTGCTCCCATTTAAGCAGTCCAAAGCATCCTGAATGCGGGGCATTGTGTACTGATCAGGGATAGTCCGCCAGTTTAATGTGCTATAATCCATGCACATCCTTACTGTCCCATTCTTTTTTCTCACTACCACAATGGGGGAAGCATGGAGGCTTCTGAATTCTTGTATTACACCAGCAGCTAGCATCTCTTGCAGATGCCGTCTCACATCATCTATATCAGCAGGTGCCAGGCGTTGAGACCTCTCACAAAATGGCCTTTCATCATGCAGCTGGATATGGTGCTCAGCTCCTTGCATGCATACTACGTCCCATTCCTTTAAAGAAAACACCTGATCTCTCTGGGCAAGCTTCTCATTGATCCTCACTTTCCATTCAGCAGGCAACGGGGAGTCACCGAAATCAAACAAGTCAGGCGTTACTATGTCATTCTTCCCCGAACTCTTGCTACTGGGTAGCACTGCAGTGTCTGTACAATGCACATTAGCCAGGGTGCAACCTCTATTTACTCAAATCTCTCTGTCAGACACATTATGAACTTGAACCATTACCCTTCTGGCATAAGCATGGGCTCTAGCAGGCAAGATACTAGGCTTGACCAGCAGTCCCTCCCGCAATTTTCCATAGCCTGGTGCATCCAACATTAATATTTTATTCTTGACATCCTTTCTGATATGGACCTCTCCCTGTAAGGTACACTGGGTATTTGGCACCAGGATCAGAGACTCAGGATCCTTTTTCCAGACAACTCCAACCAGTTCCTCTGGTTCCACTTTGTCAGCAACTCTCTGTGCCTCATAGGAGTTCTTGATCAAGGCCGGAATTCTTAAAGTTCTACTAGTCCTTGACCCCTGTTTTTCATAACGCAAATGTGCCAGCTATCCAAACTTATGTGCATTAGTCCCAGTTAGTAAGGGAACCCCATCATACAGTCCAGTAGGGGGACACACTAAGGCCAGGGTCTCTACTTGCTCTGCCACCCCAACCACGGAGGTGGGAAAAGACAGCCAAATTTGGATATATCACGAGTAGGGATAGGCCTTCTCACTTAACCCCAGACATGCAGCCTCTCCAACGGTTGTAAGGGTACATCAGACAAATGCTTCTGATACCAGTCTTGGAACATAATTGTCACTTAGGAGCCACTGTCTAATACAGCTCTTGTAAACACTCCATTCACCTTTACAGTGGTCTCCAGGGAGGGACCCACTATCGTGGACCAGTCTGGAGAGGCGGTAGCGGGGGCCTGGGCAAATGACCTTGCTACAAAGGGACGTGAGTTAACATTTTTGGGACCTTCACTGTGGTCATTTCATGCACCTCTTAACCACTGTTTTGTGCTCTAAAGCTCTCCTTGTTGCCGGCTCACCACTCTCTCCAAGTCTTTCCAAGACCAGCATTCCCTCTTCATGTGCCCATCCTTCCCACAGTTATGGCAAAATATATCAGCTGAAGTTTGGGGTGACCGAAGCATCACATTGGGGGCTGCGGCATTGGTACTGTCAATAGAAAACCTTGGTACCACCTCAGCCGGCAGTGGGGTGGACATTTGGAGACATCTCTTCAGTTCCCTCACTTCCATGGTCAAGGCATCAGGATTCGAACTGTTGTCAACATGAGGTGCCTGGGTGGGCACCCCAACCCCCATAGCAGAAGCAGTCTGGCAAGTGTCAGTGCCTGTATTAGTAGGAGCGGCCTTCATGATGAGACTATCTGTTGCTTTCCTAATCTCCCTCAGCAGTTCACCCCATGGTGGCACACTCTTTTCCTTCTCAGAACACTCTTTAACTGCCAACCCTTGCCCCAGAACTTCACTTGACGGGTCACCCTGAGTCATTCGGGTCGTAGCAGCAGCTGTTGGTGCAAGTCCCTCCCGGGGTTGCCTTTTCTCAACTCCTCTAATTTCTCTCATTAGCTTGACATAGGAGGGTGGGGATTCCAGTCGATTGACCAGGCATAAATGAAGCAACAGTGGTTCTGAGAAGGGGGCAGACTTAAGGATCCTGTCCAGTCTGGTTCAGTCCAATTCAGTCGCTGGCAAACTACCCATTCTGAGGCATTCTTGCAACAATTTTTCCAGCCAAGATACATAAACAGACAACTCCCCTTGATACTGTTGTGCATTTCTTACTCTCTACCACAGGTCCTCATTGGAATCTGGGCTCCCATACACATTCTCCAAGGCCTCAAGTTAGTCCTGTGCAGTCGCTTCAAGGTTACTGGCCCTTTTGGCATGGATGGTAGCCAGAGCAGGACCTTGGAGGCTCTCACTTACCCTATTTCACGTTTCTGCTTCTAAGCACTGCCATTCTAGCACTTGAGGGGCGACATAGTCTATCCAGGCCTCCCAGTCATCCTTCCCTTGTGGGGTGGGGAGGGTGCCGGAGAAAATTTTCAACCTGTGGTAAGAGTCATGATTATTGGCAGGTACAGACACAGGGGCAATAACGGGTGCTGGAGAGGGAGATGGTGTTGGTGGAGGAACGTTCTCAGGTGGCAATAATAGTTTCTCTAAATCCTCTACAGTTTTCCCTTCATCCAGCAACAGTTTAGCAAATTTCTTCTCAAAAGTTTCAGATAGTGGGGGGGCTCATTCTCCCCTGGGTCTTTACTGTCTTTAGTTATCACTTTCCATGCAGTGAGGGCTTCTTCTGGGATAATGGTCTGTGGCACTTTAGAACTGTCTATAGGGGCCTTACACTCTATTAGAGCCATGAAAGTTTGGGCGAGTAGGTCAGCCAGCCGCCCCACCACCACAGGGTTTCATAAACATTCAACCTTGGAAAGTATTTCCTCTACAGTGCCCATACTGGTACCCAGCAGGATATCCAAGACAAGTACAGCATTTTGGGGGTCAATCTCCTGCCCAGTACACCACTTCACCAACTGGTGTACAGCCGCTTCTGTTGGGGTACCCATTTATTTTTTAACAGTAATTCTTAAATGTGGCCACTAGAGGACACACAATCCGAGCAGTAAGCCTCCAAGATGTAACCCCTCAGTGGCGCTATCCCAAGGGCTACTACCCCTGCCTGCTTAACTACTAACAGGTTGAGGGGCCTAGGTCCAATGGCGGGTGCCTCCCACCCAGAGGTCAGGGTTTGCAGTAGTTAAACTAACTTAGTCACAGCCCTCTGGGACACTGTAACCCCCCTTTCTTCCCACTAGTGGCCCATACAATGCATTAGGAATATCTTCACAATGTACACTTACCCCCAGGACTGGCTCTGTCAACTGGACTCTGGGGACCCCCAGTAAAACAAGATGATACAGTGCAAAAACCACAGTACAATACTTTAACATAAATGAATACCTCAGTCAGTGTAACTTTGTTGAAAACCAACAGATCTGATTTATTTAAGGGGCTGTAACAAGGAAGGGGGAAATCAGGTTAATTAGGTTAAACACATTAATAATCACAACACGGTGTGCATATTCAGAGTCCCAAAATGTCACTTTCACTGGGTACCCAGGATGGGGGGGGGGCTAGCCAGGATCGGTGCAGCTGGACGGGGCCCTGTGATGGAGAAAACACTTGCACAATACCCAATTGTAATCCGGAGCCGGAGGGGTCAGTTTGTAAAGAAATGAAAAAAAAGCAACAATTAGATGACACACTTGCGATTTGATAAACAGATGGCAGGGAGCTACCCTGCTTTGTACTCACAAACTCAAGGCTGGCAACTGGATGGAAGCTGATTGTCCTGGATTTCCAGGAGGAGCAGACCATGTGGACAAGGTCCTTGTGACTGGACCCCACTGCAGTGTAGAGCAAATGGATGTAGTCTGGATTAAGCTGGGGTTTACTTCCAGCTTCATGCACTCAATTCACTGTACAGGGGATTTGAAACTCGATTCCCCACAAGCACTACACACATTTATATGTGAAAGGAAAATACTATACCAGGCAGGCTGCTTCTCGATCCCGATCGCAATTACTGCACAATACCCGGGAGAACACACAGCAGATTCAGTTCCTGGCAGACCGAGCGCGATTCAGCAATTTCTCCAGTCTTCTACAGGGTGAGCCTGGTTTCTATTCTTCAGATCTCCTTGATTCTCTTCACAGGTCAGATTCAGTCTGAACACGCACTTACTGTGTGGAACTATACAGCACAGAAGCTCACAGCTCCTTGTCTCTTCACTGCCCCAAACTGATCTGATCTTTCCAGCAGACAGAGCTGGGCATTTCCTTTGAGTTCCTTTCCATTCAGTTGACTGGTTTGGCTGTCACTCACAGTAAGCTCCCCCTGTTGGTGGAAAAAAGGTGCTGAAGTCCAAACTACAATTCCCAGAAGCATTGGCCATACAGTACATAGGTGTCTGGCTCCACAATGAGAGTCCAAGTTCTGATTTGCCAGCAGCAGACTCCATTTCAAAGGTCCCCCCACACTGATTGGTCCAGTTCAGCAGTTCAAAACCAGAATGGGGGACTAGGCAAACACAGTTCTGACCGCAAAGAAAAGCAGGTTAGACAAATGGTATTTTCATTATTACTCTAAATGATTTCTGGCAAACAGTTACATCTTTGAAAAGTGCTCACTCTGCCCACTTAGTGACGGCAGAAATGGAGCGATTTGGCAGCAGCTCAAGTGGGACTCAAACAGGAAAACACAAAGACCCCCATCCAAATTAATTATGTCTGCAGGCAGACAGCTCTTAAAGAGACAGTACCAGAGGCTCTAAAAGCACTCACAGAGAAACGGCTTAGACGCCGAACACCATCCAGGCTTGGAGCATTCAGGCAAGCTCCTGGAAGACTTTTGGGAATGCCCATTTGCAGGGGGGTTACATTAAAAAATAGGCAAGGAGGGAGGGTCACCAGGACCAGTTAAGCACTGCTCCCTGAACTCATCATTGGCTATCCCCCCCAACACTGTTGCTGGACACACTCCTTAGCTTATATCACCAAATACTGGTTTGGACAACTCCCATCCTACCTTTCCTCCCTCCTCGCTCTGTCCTATGGCTACCCACCCTGTCAGCCTTCTCTTGCACTGTTCTTCACACGTCTAGTACTATCTCCTGATGCTAATCTTCCTGACTTAAAAATGCCCGTATTTTTCTTCCCGATTTAAATCTTCCCACCTATAATTCTGTGCCAATGATGATTCTCCTGACAATCACGTACTGATATTAGCAAGCAACCTTTATACAGACTCATGCCCAGTTGTGTACAGAAATAGACATTGACGCTGACAGTTACTAATGTCTTCTTAATGCTGTCACTTTGAAGTATGATCAAATTCCTGCCACCTCTTAAATTGTCTATTCTTCCCTTTCAGGAAAAGGTGCAACAGGGAATCATTTAAATAAGGCAGTTATCTTTTTAATCTTCCCACCATGTAAAACACTAATGGTGAAACATGCATTATGCTAGCTAGTGTGTACAGTTTTGTTTAGTGCTGTGTATTGCTAATGCTTACCGACCATACTGCATCAATAAAATTAACATCTGTTCAGGGTGAACTTAACTAATCTCCCATCTTTAATGTGCTTTGCAATTTATTGCAAAGTGGGGCACATTACAGCCAAATACCATTTTTCTGAACTGGGTGGTGCATCTAGGAGTTTCAAAAAGTAGGTTGTTAAAGTCTGATGCTGTTTTTTAGTGTAGTCTTAATTATGCCTGTGCTGCTCCAGTCCAAAATGGGTTGAGTAACTTACATTTTCCAGGTGATAACTGGTTCTTTAAATTGGTCTGCATTTTGGTATCTTTTATCATTTAAAAACATACCATGCTGCTGTTATATATTAATGACTGAAGCTGTTTAGTGTGGTCTTAATTATGCCTTTGCTGCTCCTGCATATAATGCTACTGAACTTGTCGGGATTATTAATGTCAGTGAGATTGTTGCCAGGAAACATGTAACGTCGGCAAGTAGGTAACGGTAGAATTCTTGTCTGGCAGTTTATAATTGGGCAATGGTACTGATCCCTTCTTCACAGTACTGAGGATGCCTGATGCCCTCCTGCTTTCTGTGCTGCCTTTATCTAGCAGTGCATTGTCCCAGTCATGACCCACTAAGCCATCCATGCTACCCCATTCAGCTGACTGACTACATCTAAAAAAAAATTTACCTGTTTTCTTAAACAGGAGTACTCTCCATAAGGGGGAACAAGGAGCAACTTAAGAGAAAAGAGTGGCAACTTGGGAGCAAGAGAGAGGGACAGTGCGTCACTACATTTTATTTTTTATTTAAATTTTGTTAACCGAGTAGGGACACTGGACAAGCTCTTTTTCAGGTCTGTCCCAACACAGAACATAATAACAAAACTGACAAATATAACAACATGTAAAAAACAAATTACACAAAACAATTATACAACTCAAAAACCTTTCACTTTCGTGTGGTCCTGCATTCTCCTCTCGCTTTCATTGGCATTTTGAAAATAAATAAATAAATTGCACAGATGGGATGACAGAAAGAAAATGAGAAACACAGAAGGGGGGTCAGATTAATGGAGGGGGGAACTGAGACAGCACACCACCAAACATATGCCAGTAGTAGAGGGACTACTTTACCAACAAAGGAGAACAACTGAATTGTAGTAATTTTTATGGAATTACTTTAGGTTTTTTTGTAATCGTATAAAAAATGACACAGCCCATTTTCTAAGCATAATAATACCCTCCAGGGAGTGGTATGGGCAATACCGGACCTTCCAGGGGCTAAAAGTCCTTCCGCTTGCAACATTGTGCTTCGGTAAGCCCCCAGGTGGTCCAGTATTGCCCAATACCGCCCACTCTGTTGAGTATTATCGCTTGCTTAAATACTTTAGTTTTGTATTACTTACAACAAGGAGTTTTATAATATTCCATTATGTATGCAAAATGCATTTTAAGAGAAAAAAACATTTATTTTGATGTTTCTTGCAATTTATGTTCTACATTGGCATGCTATTGCATAGCATAGTAAAAAACTCCTCCATGCTTGCCTTTTTCATTATAAGTTATATAAAAAAATGGTATCTCCTTTAGCACTATCTCCTGCTGAACACATTATTCAGATGTCACCAGACTTGACTTAACCATGCGAGTGTGCACAAGCTCTAAGCTGCACATTGGGTGGGCAATTAGGAGGGCATGACATCAATGACTTTACTTTCTCCTTGCCCCTTCTGCTGGCAGCCAGTCAAGAGTTACCACTAGAAGCCCTCATCTTCAGACAGCTGCAAGGGTATTGAGCTAATTATGTCCCCAGGTACTAGGCGCTTGTTATTTACTGATTCTGTCTGAAATGCACAACATGCATAATCTGTAACTTGTTAGCTATTGTGGTGCTTCTTGAAACTTTATGCAAAACCTTTACAATATAAATAAAGTATGGCTCAATGATGCTGTAAATCACTGAATAAGTTTGCATATTAAACTAAATGCCTACTTTTAAAGATTAATTGAAACATAAAAATTACTTTATGTTCTATTATATAACAAAAACACTGCTGTTGTTATAACTTTTTTTATTTCAGACAATAATTTTGAGGTATGATACTGAACTGTGTTTTGACCCCACTCTTTCTACCCTCAGTACTGAGAGTCAAATCATTCTGTACATGGGAAACAGCATGTCAATTTTATCTTAGAAAATGGGCAAAAAAGTCCTGATCCCTTACTGGCTGAGCATGCATGCCATGATCTAGGGATTCATTTATGTCTACAGAGGCTGGGTAGCAATACGTCCCATGCCAACCTGCCTCTGTGCCAATTAAAATCACTGCCCTCCAGTTTCAAGCACTGAACTAGCCACCATCTTGATTCCTCATACATACTGGTCAGTGCTATCTGCCACTCACCTGCTTTCACAACTTCTGTAAGCTGGCAGCATGCCTCCATCTGTGGCAGCCACATTCAAGACAGAACCACTGAGCAGTACACAACATGTACAGGACAGGCACTCTGCCATCACTCTCACTCATTACTTCCGTTCACTCCAAAAACTATCAACACAAATGAAGCAGGAGAGGGGCAAAAAGGAAGAGGGGGACAAAATCCATGGGGGGGTTATAAACAGCACAGAGCACTCAACACACTGGCACAGTACAAAACACAATAGCACCTTCTGCTGCCAAAGCCAGCAATAGAAGGACTACTTTGCCAAAAATGTTTTCATTAATTTAATTTTTTTAATCTTAAATCTTTGCTCTTAAACTACAGGGCAAATCCCATTTTCTTTTTTCCCCCATACACCTGTTTAACCTGTCAACTGTCACCTGCACCTGTCGTTTGAATCTCCTTCCAATTCCCAGCCACAAATGCTGCTTCTCTGGCTGGTGGGGATCCAAGTGGAGGGAGACATATTTGGCAGCTGAGGTGCATGGCATTTTTGTAGTTTTCTCCATCTTTTTCCAGATCCCATCCCACCACTCTGAAACATCTGGTGGAGCCTACTGTTGGCCTCGAACATCAGTAGCACATGCTGCACTGATGCCACCCCTGCATGGTTGCAAGCTCTCCCAGTGGGGGTGGGGTCACCACAGCTGTGCAGGATCCTGGCCATCTCCCTCCCTGTTTGGCATATGCACCCCTCAGGGGCACTCCCCAGTTTGGCTGCCCAATTCTAAGGTCCCCAGTCTTGCTTCTAAACCCAGGTCACCAGCATGGAAGTGTAACATGCTTCTATTAAACCATCAGGTGGCCCTCAATTCCCATTTTCTAAATACAATAATACCCTCCAGGGTGGGTGAGTGGTATGGGCTACAGTAGACCATAAAGGGTCTATAAGACCCCCCACTTTGCAGCCTCAGGCCTCATTACACTCCTGAAAAGTGTGGTGTAGCCCAATACCACTCACCCTGTTCAGTATTATTGCTACATGTGTTAGAAGTGTCCTCCTACTAAAAACTGGCAAATGGAAATGCCTTAATTGGCACTTAAAAAGAACTATGTTTCTCTGAATGTATAATGTTCTTAGAAATAAAACATAATAAAGGGCAGGGGTAAAAATAGTTCAGAGACTAAGGAGTAAAATTAAATAATCTTATTATTGTGAGCCTGAGAAATCAGGAAATTGAACAGCAATTAACAAGAAAAAAAAAAACTAGACTGTCATAAGCCCCCAGATCAACTAGGTTGTCACAAAAACCCAAGGTAACTCTCCTGGCTGTTTAATGAAAATGGGTAGATTTCTGCTTATGGTCCCACCAGGTCACCAGACAGAATGAAAATAAAAGAAGACAGAGGGATGTTTTACACTTAAACAGAGTTTGCATTGCCATAGCATGCTGCTAGTACAGTAGAAATATATTTTACATGTATAATTATCTTTAAAAACATAATTCTGGAGGCCTTCCTTATCCAAGAATCCATGATGCTTTTGAGCAGGAAACTGTAGTATTCCGCTGCTACTGGCTTTTGCTCTTTGTTTGAAACACCTGTTTCTCTGATAGGAGACAGACACCTTCTATAAGAAAATCCACCATCTTCAAGGAAACTAAGGTTGTATTTCTTAGACTAATATCGACGTTTTAGGAAACGTCTCAAAACTGTAAATCACAAATCCTGAATTTCCATAATTGCCCTCAGATCAAAACACTATCATTTTAATAATTATTTTGTGGGTAACACAGTGACAAGGTCAATCAATCTTTACATTTTTTGAATATGGTGTCGAGTTTTGGGACTGGGGGCACCTGGTTTAGATTTTCGGGTTAAAATACTGGAGATATTATGCAAGTGAGCTTATGCACTGGAGAATAAAAGCCATGAAATAAAGTTTTAGAAGACCACTACTGTTCATCTACTAGGCAGGAAATATGCAGTTAACCTTGCTGGTGCAAGATGTAAACTACGCCTTTCCCTGAACAGGCAAGTATCCTCCTCACTTAAGTACCAACCAACTGCAATAAACAGTATCACTGATGCTTCTGGAATCTGAACAGTTGCAATGGAATAAAACAAACTGCAGCAAAAACAAACCCATTGTTGCTAAATGCCAGGGCAATTCGCCTTCTGAAAAGACAGGCGCTCCTGTCATACTCAAAAAGAACAACAAACCCTGCAGCTGTCTATTCTGCAGATGACCGTTCACTGTAGGAAAAAAGTTCTATTAGAGCATCGGCGATATATTTATTTTCGCAACCTCACTGTACCATGGAACTTGTTGGCCAACCAGGCCCCATTCAATAACCACCACGGCCTCCTGCCACAGTTTTGTGCTACCCTCCCCCATCCCATTTGTTACTTTGTATTCTGCACTCCTTCCTCCACTACAGTCCCATTTCTACCCCTGTCTGTGCAACTCCTCCTTCCATAGGTCCTATCCGCGACTCTTCCTCCTCTCATTCTTAGCTTTCTCATCAGCATTCTGCACACTTTCCCATGTTGGTCCCATCTTTCAGCCTCAGTCTGCACACCGGACCCACCTTAGCCCTGTCCAGATTTCTACTCCCCCCATATTTGTGTACTCGCCCCAGTCCCATCTGCCCAGATCCTGTGCACACGTACCTCTGCCAAGTTTCTCCTAGTCCTAAGTACCCTGTGATCCCACCAGCTATTTCTATCGCTGTACTCTTTACCCCAACTAGCTCTAAGTACTTTACCCTCTGCATCCCCTCCCCCTGCCCAGCAGAGATGCTTCCAGTCAGAAACCTTCTACACCCTCTTCTCCTGACATTGAAGAGCTGCTCACAGTCATACAGTGTTCCATCTGAACTCCCCATCCCCTGCAGGTGAAATGCTTCCAGCCCTCTACTCGCCATACCCAATCCCTCGTATACCCTACCCCCCCAGCTGCTCCCAGTCCTCCACCCTCTCCTTCTGCAACCCACCCTCCACTGGGCTGCTCTCAGTTGTCTATGCATCCTGTTTCCCACAGAGCTGTTTACCATACTACCGACGCTCACTACTCACGCTCACTAGCCAGTGCGTATAGCCTTTCATCTTGGTGAAAACCAGTTCTTCAGCGTTGTAGTCCGGAGGCCAAGGATGAGCCATTTCCCATTTGTTTCACTGTTTTCTTATGATTAAAAAACTATAGTAATTTTCCAACTTCAAATCTTTCACAATGCACCTTGCAAAAAATATATACATGAAAACGTAATACAAATATGAGAATGACAAAAAAGGCCTATAAATCAATCAATCTGGCTGGTTCCTAAAACCACTCTGATAAAAAACTAGTAATTGCAAGTGGCAGATGGCGGTGCCGCCACCATGTTTATTGTTATGTTACACCAGGCAAGGCACATAGCAGAGGCGTGTCATCTGTGCTGCTGCATAACGAGCTTGGCTCTGATTGCAGTGGCAAAATCATTTCAAGTTGGTGGCACTGAAAAATACTTCCGTCACCACTGGCATGCTCACTAATTGGTGAATGAGGGACAGTACCTTCTAAAGCATGCCCTGCATTGGCCAAAACTGACACACCTCTGCATTTCTCCTACTGCCACAACATGTTGCTTGCGCATGTGCAAGACAACATAAAAAATAAGGACATAATTTTTATTCTGCCCCACAATAAGAAGAAATATGGGCCTTTCACAATTAAGAGCCACAAAGGTGACTTAATTGAACAGGTTTTTACTTTCAAATATCTCGGAATACAGATTGATGATACCTTGACATTCACCTCACATGTTGAGCATGTAATTAAATCTGCTAACACCAAATCAGGAGTACTCTACCAACATAGACAGTCAATGTCTCCAGAAGCCCTGAAACTGGTCACCAGCAGCAGCTCTATACTATCCATTATAGATTATGGGCTGGTGATCTATGGAGCAGGCACAGAAACTGCAATGAAGAGGATGAAAACCCTCCTTAACAAGTCCTGCAGACTGCCTCTTGGGGTAGACTACATGCTCACTTTACATGGAAACTGGGTGGCTCCCACTCCAGCAAAGACTAAAGTACCAAGCTTGTCTGTTAGGGAAGAAATAACTTCTTGGCTAAACGTCCAACTCCACCAGCGAACTTTTTAAACATGTTGCAACTGCCAAGACCACCAGGAAAGCTGCGAAGGGAGTGCTACAGGTGCCTCATATACGCACCATATTTGCCAGAGGTCACCAGCATTTCATCATCCCAAGTGACTAAATGACCACCCAGTGACCTTCCTTGAAATTAACAAGCCTGGCCCATTTAAAAAGGCTCTCCACTCCTATCTTTCCCTTGAAAACAGCTGCGACTGTTTACTTCAACCCTAGGTCAATACTGCAATTTCCTGAAGTTAGCAAGCTGGGACCATTTAAAAAGGTCCTCCACTCCTGTCCTTCCATTGATAACAACTGTTCCTGTTCACATCAACAATAGGTCACTACTGTAATTCTTCCTAGCCTACCACAGCTCTCCCTGACCCAAGAAACTACCACCACACCCTCCTATATCACTACTGACTCCTCTCCCACTACACCCTACCCTACTTAACTGCAAACCACTCAAGTGTTATATTCTATTGTAGGATGGGTATTACAACATAGACCGCCTAGGGCATAATGAGGCCTGACGCCACAGGCGGAGAGCCTTATAGCCCTGGAAGGTCCGGCATGTTCCATACTGCCTACCCTGGAGGGTATTATTGCGCTTAGAAAATGGGCTAAATGTAAGGTTTTTTTTTTAACATTTAAGAATTACAAAAAAAATTATAATAAAATTACTAAAATTACCTTAAAGTTGATTTGTTAGTAAAATAGTCCCTCTATTGATATACTTACCAATACTTACCAGTAGAGGGCACTGCAGCTTTTTTGTGGCTTTCTTACTGCTGTGTAGCATATGTCCCTCCTTGCCTCTTGAACCATCATCCCCCCCCCCCCAAGCTGGTAGGAGCATGATCAGGGAAACAGATTGAAGAAGTTAGCAGTAATGCCATCAGTTTCATTTTGTTAAAAAAAAAAACAACACATGTAAATGTTTTCATGGAGCTGAAGTGGAGTTGGGGTGAGTGCCAGAGACAGAATTTACATAGTGTTGTATGCGAGTAGCACTGAACACACCACCTGCTAGCGCGCTACTCATTTAAAATGAAAGAAAACTTTTTTTTTTTTAACCATTTTCTGAGAACTGTGCCAGAGTGTGCTTGTTATCATGAAGGGTGTCCGTGTTTTATCTGCTCGTGGGTCTGTTGGCAGCAGTTATTTTTTGTTGGAAGCAATCAGTGTTCAAGTTGCCGACGATGGGATCACAACTGTGCTCCAGTGGGGGAATAGCAGGAGCGGCGCGAGACTAGTGCTATATTAACTGCCACTTTTGTTTTTTCTTTTGTCTAGTTTTAGCTGAACCTGTTTTTATAAAGCAGGTGGGGATCAAAGGATTGCAGTGGGGCTGTGGCAGGATTTGCGTGTGAGTGAGTGAGCTAGCGAATGACACGGGGGGGAGAGTCCCTCACTAACTGTGGAGGCCGCGAATTCACAGCTGACGCAACTGCAGGCAGGGAGACAATCGATGTTACGGATATACATAAGAATTTCAGGACAGTGGGGTATGAATGGTAGATTGGGCAGTTTATGTCCATTTGACATTATTTTGAAGCCAGTTATGTTAATAGTGAACAGGCGGCTAAGCGCGGGGGGGGGGTCGACAGCAAGAGAGATATCTGCAACACTCGCTCAATGAAAAAAATGAAATAGCCTACTGGTACATGTTTATTTGTGTTTTTTCAGAGGTGACACACTGTGTGGTTCAGTGCTCAACAGTTCTGCTGGGACAGTTGGAGGTGGGAGGTTTGTGTGTATCAGGAACTGTTTTTTTTTTTAAAGCTCTTGTCTCAGGAGGGAGGTGTCACCGTTATGGTAAGAAGACAAACCTGTTTTCTTTTGGGAAATGCGAAGATGTTCGTGTAAGGAAAATAGAAAACTTAGTTACACAAAAGTTAGGATGAAGTCAAGTAGGTTATGTTTTTTGCAGTTTTCTGTTTGTGATGGGTCAGCTGCTCAGTTAGTCACCCACTAAGCGACAGATACAAATGGCTGACACTTGGAATTCAGCTGAGGGGTTCTGGCCAATTGGAGAGCATGCTGGGCACCAACATACTGGTGATGGGGCAGACTAGGCTGGCACTTTTAATAGGTGGGCGTTTATTGTCTGATAGATGCCCAGCTAGAAAAGTGTCTAAGCCAATCAGATGATTCAAATAACTTTACACATTTTCTAATGCTTCTTTAACAATGCCTCCTCTGGCTGAGAATTAGTCCATAGACATATTGACAATGCCTACTCTGGTGAGAATTAGTCCATAGACATATTGACAATGCCTACTCTGGCTGAGAATTAGTCCATAGACATATTGACAACGCCTACTCTGGTGAGAATTTAGTCCATAGACATATTGACAATGCCTACTCTGACTGAGAATTAGTCCATAGACATATTGACAATGCCTACTCTGGCTGAGAATTAGTCCATAGACATATTGACAATGCCTACTCTGGTGAGAATTAGTCCATAGACATACTGACAATGCCTACTCTGGCTGAGAATTAGTCCATAGACATATTGACAATGCCTACTCTGGTGAGAATTAGTCCATAGACATATTGACAATGCCTACTCTGGCTGAGAATTAGTCCATAGACATATTGACAATGCCTACTCTGGTAAGAATTAGTCCATAGACATATTGACAATGCCTACTCTGACTGAGAATTAGTCCATAGACATATTGACAATGCCTACTCTGGCTGAGAATTAGTCCATAGACATATTGACAATGCCTACTCTGGTGAGAATTAGTCCATAGACATACTGACAATGCCTACTCTGGCTGAGAATTAGTCCATAGACATATTGACAATGCCTACTCTGGTGAGAATTAGTCCATAGACATATTGACAATGCCTACTCTGGTGAGAATTAGTTCATAGACATATTGACAATGCCTACTCTGGCGAGAATTAGTCCATAGCCCACACTCTAGTTACTCATTCCCCGCCCTGTACTTTAATTGCACTTCTCTACCTTGCCTAATCCCTGAACCGCACTTCTCAATTGCTGCTATTATGCTAATCAGCACATAGTAACTGCAACCTTAGTGTTATCCTTGTCTAGTAGCATTCAGTGTCTTAAACTGTTTATTTTTCTCCCAATGTCCCTGTATTTATTGTGCAATGTTTCAAGCATGTAATTCAACATATGTTATGTATTTTGTCTTGTCTTATTTTCCTTGACTTGGAGCCTTCAAAAAATAGTGTTTTTGGCTCAAAGGTTGTAATCAGAAACTTTCAATAAATAAATTCAGTTTTCATTCACCAAGGTGCAGTGTGCACATACATGGAACCCGTACTAACAGAAAAGAGATCTTAACTTGCTATTCTGCAGCATATTGCTGCTGACTAGTATTTGGCAATTTCTTGACATAACGTGAAGAGGCAGAGTCAGCAACTGACTTGGACACTGGAAGAGGAAGTCATACCAAATGGCTGGTGTTTATCTGTGTCTGTAGTGTCAAGATGTTCACATGTCTGTAACAGTGATAGTGGCTTTTTTGTGCACAGCAGTGCCCATAAGACTCAGGTGGCAGTCTGGCAGATGAGAAGAAGAGGAGGTGGCTTTCTTGCTAGAGAGAAGGATGAAAGAAGAAACCTGTGAAAACAAGTGTAAAATTATTTAGACTCAATTGGCCAATGTAAGCCAGCCCAGTGGCACTGAGGGTTGAGGCACTGGATGTCATACCTTGGGCCACACCAGTGACCCAGATTTGGGAACGGATTCAGGCTGCCGGGGGTTGGCAAGAAAGGAGAGGATTGAGCATCCAGAGGACTGCTCTCCTCTCCTCTACTAGGATTGGTTGGGGACATCTCATCACTCCTTAGTGGCCCTTAGTGGAGACTGGGGGCCCTACATGGAGCAATATAGTCAGAGGGGTGGAGCAGTGGCAGATATCAGCACTTGCATGCACAGATATCATTGCACATCCATGCTCCAGGGGAAACTACCTAAGTAGAAAACCCCAGCTCCAGGGGCTGGTGACGGCAGCCCCTCAAAGCCCTGCACCTCATGCCCTACATTGGGCTCAGTTCTCCAGCTCTTCTGATCCCTCACCCAGACCTGGCTTGGTGCACTTGATTATAGATAGTGTGCCAGGGTGAATGGCGGCTCTGCCTCGGGAGGCTCAGAGCCAGGGGGTCTGTCAGGTTGGGCTGGAGTGAGGGTATCCTTCCCTGATTTCCTGAAGACTGGACTTCAGGCAGGGTGGTAGAACAGCAGTGGTGCAGTGGTATGCCTGAGAGAATTCCCTGGCCAGCCAGTGACAAATAGAGTTGGAAATAAAATTGACCAGTGTGGCCACATGGTATATCAGTTGTCCACTCCCTGTCATAATGTACCTGTGAAATGGAAAAAAACACATTCAGGAAGGAGTTACTGTCATAGTAGTAAAACTGATTATCTTAGCTGATGTTTGTTTTACTTAGTTTGATATGAATCAGACCAAAAGCAATAAACATAGTCACATCAAGGATGTTTAATACTGTATTTTTAACAATTAGAAATTTTATTTTGCAAAACAAGCTGCACTCAAATACAAGTCACCCTTGAATACAAACCTCTGGTATAAATACTAAATTAAAAAAAATGCAATGTAGTGTTTAGATGTCTTTTTCTAGCAAACAAAATAAAATGGTTGCACAGGAATCCCTTACACTTTTTTGAAAATACACATGCAGTACAAGTAGTTTGAACATCTACAGAATGGTTTAAAGTATTCAGGCTGCAGTATGTTTTTTAAAACCTGTAGTACTTGCTCAGTAATGGTTGTCCCAAAACAAAAATCCCACATGAACGTTTTGAAAATCTAATGGCTGTGTGACAGTTTTCAAACTCTGCCTGCAGCACATTGGTTTTCAAAATCTACCTGCTGAATGAAGGTTTTTCATTAGTGTTTAAGTTAAACATGACTAAAACTTTAAGGTAAAATAACTTTTTAAATAGTTAAATGTTAAGCGTGATACTTTAGTGTTTATGAAGGAGAGGCAGAACAAGACACACAGTGACCCCCATATTATGAAAGTAGCACTGTGTTAACAAGCATACCACCACAGTAACCAGACTCAGTGCACCTGGATAGGGAGGACTATATCCAAAGGGTTAACTGGCACTGAACCCAGTGGATAGTGCTGATGAACTGACTACACCACTGCAACCCTGCAGACAAGAATGCTGTCTTGCATAAAGGATGCAATGGTATATTCAAAGGCTTTTGTAAGGATCAAGAGCTGCCACTGCAACCTAATTAATGCACATGAAGCCCTGCTTTTATCAGTGCACACAGTGGTGTGGGCCCCCCTCCCCATTGCACTAGTGCTGGTGACCCCCATTTCCATCTGTCACATCCCTGTTAGCACAGGGCTGAATTGCAGATCTTAACACTGGCAATCTATCGGTTCCCCTGCCTCCAGTTGCTCTCAGAACAGTGAAATATTAAAGATTCAAATTCGCGGCAGTCTAATGGACTCCTCTACCTCACCCAATCCCTGGCAGTACTGTGGAACTGCACTAAAACCATTGCCTAACAGCCTAGTGAGTCCCCCTCCCTTAACTGAACCCTGTCAGTATTATGGAACTACATTAAATCCCTTGCAGTCTAGTGAACCTATTTCCTCACCCAATCCCTGTCAGTATTTTGGAACTGTACAAACGCATTTCCTTGGCAGTCTACTTGACCCCCCCCTTGCCTAATCTGGTATTGTGGGAATGTACTGAAGTCCATGCCAAGCACTGTAGTGTTATCCCCTGCTAGACCATTGTCAAAGCTCCCACTCCCTGGCTCACTCACTGAGAACTTAATCTCTCTCACTGCCCCATGTTGGCTCCCTACTTACCCACCCATTCATAGGTGAGTGGCCATCTTGTCTTTAGACAACAACTGGCAGAGACCCTCCTCTCATCACCTTGGAAGGCTGCCATCTGGCTGACAAGACGTGAATGCATGTGTACTGTAGAAGCAATTGTTTTTAAGATTATGTATATGTTCACCACCTATGATTTAGATAGCAGATGGCCAAGGAGATGAGTGGGGGGAGGGTTGTCTGTGCCAGTCAATGTCTGTAGCCTGTTGGCAGCTCACCTATGGATGGATGTGTGAGTTAGAGACTGATGGGGGTGTGTGGTTGCTCAGTGGGTGGGCTGGGGGGCGTTTGACAGTGGTTGGTTGGGGAGACAATAAGTCTATACTGCCAGGGTTGGGCATCTGCACATTACAAAACACCAGATCAGGTGAGTGAGGGGGTCACTAGACTGTGAGGAAGGCATTTTGTTCAGTTACACAATACCAACAGGGATTGGATGAGGTAGGCGAATCAATTAGATGGCCACGGATGGTCTATAGTGCAATACCAACAGGGATTGGTTGAGGTAGGGGGTCCATTAGATGGCCAGGGAAATGTTTAATACTGTTCAACATTATTTTCAATGACAATAGATATCATTGTAACATAGTTAAGAAAATGTTAAAAAGACAAAACAGGACAACTGCAAAAAAAGCAACTTAAAGGTGTTTAAAATTAAAAGTTGTTCTGGAATCATTTCAAGGTTTTTTATAAACCAAAAACAAAGGACATCATTGATAATATGGTAGTAGTGGATAGGAAATGTTATGAAGAAAATGATATTGCTAGAGCTCTAGATTAATTTTTAATTAATATGTCAATTTGCAAAGATAAAATAAATTAGCTTTCCCAGAGATGTAGCAAAATTAATGTAGAAGATAGAAAGCAGGTGTCTAAATTTAGTTTTGTAAGGCAAACTGAAAAAGATGGAGCTACTCTCCTAAAAAATATAAATGATTGCAAAGGAGCTGTGATTGGTGGACTCCAACCCACACTTTTAAAATTGGGGACATAATATTTATTGAAGCCCATAATGTTTCTAATAAATATATCACTGAGCAAAAACAAGGTTCCTTTATGTTGGAAAACTTCAATAGTGACCCCTATCTTTAAATCTGTGGATAAAACCATAATGATAAATTATAAGCCTGTATCAGTTCTCCACACATTATCAAAGATCCTGGAAAACATGTTTGGTTGGTTATCAGATTTTCTTGAAACTAACATGTTACTAATCCCTGATCAGTATGGATTTAGGACCAGCTATAGTACAAAGATGGCCTTGGTCAAGTTGATGGAAGATACCCATATCAATATGGAATGGGGATTGCTGACTGATGCAATCTTCTTTGGCCTGACTAAGGCTTTCAATTTAGTAGGCCATACTATATTTGTAAAAAAAAAAAAATACATGAAGTAAGGGACTATATTGCATGTTTCAGCACTACATAGCAAATAGAGCACAAATAACAACAATTGGTGAAAGTAAATCAGAGCCATCCAGAATTAGTCTATGTATTACTTAAGGCAACGTTCCAGGTCTGCTCCTGTTTTCCTTATACATAAATAATTTTCCAAAGATATGTAAGGGGGTGTCCATAATAATGTATACAGATGGCACAGTGTTGTATTGTTCTGATATAACAGAAGCGGACCTAGAGAGGAGCCTGCAGGGCACCTGTAATAAGTTACAAAACCAGTTCTGTAGAAACAGATTACTGCTAAATGGGGGGAAAAAACAACAACAAAAAAACAAAGGTAAAGACTTTTGGAATGAGACAAAGTATGAACACACATGGGTAATAATTACATTTTATGGGGCTTGATAAAGAACCATGGAGTGTTGTAGAAACTTTTAACTACTTTGGTGAGGTTCTTCATCAAACACTATCTATGCAAGACCACTTATATAAAGTAACCGGAAAAGTACAGTAAGTAGCAAATTAGATTATCTTTATAGAAATCAAAGTAACTTAAATGAAGTTAAAAAGCAATAATAAAGCAGGTATTGCTTGCTGTGCTAGAGTATAATTCAGTTTTGTTATATCAAGTTGCTGAAAGTGTTATATCTACAGTAAGTATGTTGTCTCATTTACCAATATATGTAGATTTGTAGCTTAATCTTCCAGGCTGATTCATTACTGTGAGTTATACACACAAGCAAAAGTTTTGGCACCACAAGACAGAACTTTTCAGAAAGTTGTGAGTTTTGCACAAAAAAGTACTTAAAATAACGTACAAGAAATCTTAAGAAAAATCATACTCCCAGTTACAAAAATGATGTCCTTGCAAAATACCTCAACAAAATGGTTTAAAGAAAAGTGTATACAAAAAAGACAGTGGAATAATAGTTTTCATATTATGGACCCAATGTGTTAAATAAACTAGTTCAACAGGATATTTCATTTGTAAAGTACCAAGTGTTCAAATGAAATATGAATAATAGACTCTGAACATCTCCTACATGTAATTGTACAAAAGCTGTTTAAATTTTAATACTGTGGACATTATTTACATGAAATGTTGCATGGATTCATACAAATATCATATGAAATTACATTTGTCAATGTTATACAGAAAGCTCTGTAGATAATGCTCTTATGTTTTTATTGTTATCTTTTGTATTTATCCTATATAACATTATGATTCCTATGTTGTATCCTTACCTCTAGCGGGGATGAAAACATATTTTTAATCCAGTCCACCTTCCTGGTAAAATGGAAATAAATAAAATTAAAAAAACAGACTCAGTTTCTAGTTATTTAGAATTTCTTTCATTTCCACTCACTCCTTGAGTTTTCTGCCACACTTTCTATGTTGATGAGCTTTGCTTGGTGCCAGTTGTGTCATGTCAGAAATAAATTACTCTGCTGTATGAGGAATTGCTGTTATGTTTACTAATATACTTATAATTGCACAAATGGGAACATGGCATTGAAAATCATTGTCCTTTTCAACACTACAAGACAGCCTTGACATAACTGAAAACCTTTGGGTACCTTAGAAAATGTTTTATTCTTCACACATCTGTTACAGAGGACCAATATTTATTTATTTATTTATTTATTTATTGAATTTTGTTGACTCGGTAAGCCCACTGGACCTAGAAGTCCCTTTTTCAGGGGAGACTGGGGGGAGGGGGGATACAGATGGTAAGCAACTGAAATTGGACCAAATTAAGCTTCTTATTTTTTGCAGTGTGTCAGTGGGTGAGGTTTTACCTCCAGACAGATCCCTTCCAATGCTGCTTTCTGAATTTACCCAAGCTCCCACCTTGCTATGCATTTTGGGTTCACTCATTTTTCATTCACCATCATGACAGTGCAACATCATTTCAACTGGTGTGAAGGAGACAGCACTACAATAAGAACTCAGACTTTGCTACTACTGGCTAATGCCCACCCTGGTGCTGAGCAGCTCACATCTGCCATGTATTTGCTCTCAACAGACAGTGTCTTGGGCACAAGTGCAGTAGCATCTACCTCTATGTGCCCCAGGCAGTGGCTGGCAATCTCTTCAGGCTCTGTGCTAGAGGTAACATCTGAAATATCCATACCAATTTGGAATTCCCTATACAAATAGTAAGCCCATCTCCTATGTGCCCCAGGAGCTCAGTCTTTGGCAACAGCTATCTCACCATCTTCAGCAGGCTGACAACATCACTCTGTCACAGACAGGACCAAAATTTCTCTCCAAAGGGATAACGCCCACTTTGATGAAATCCTCTGTGCATCACACGGCCACCAGGGGGTTCTCTTGAAAGTAGTCCCATAGGATCATCACTCCCTCCCTGTGATGTCTGACACTCACACCAGACATAATGCTCATTTATACTCAATGGCCTTCACACTCCAAATTACCAGAGTCATCACTGCTGTCCTGGTGTCTCGATTACATAATTAGCGCTGCTGTTTTCAAATCTGCAGGGTCCCTACACAAAGAAAGTTAGGACTCATGATAGGAATCAAGGTGCTCTGCGCGTCTTGCTCTGTGCAAACAAAACTAGGAGAAACAAAGTTAAGAGTCACTTCCTGCTTTACACAGAGCTTCAGGGACCCTGCAAAATGCTGCTGAAATATTTAATAAAATCTGCGTACAGCTGTAAATGAGCATGCTCCTCTTGTAAAGCTAAGGAGATGGAAAAAAAAGCTGTCCTTGCTTCACTCAAGAGCTAAAAGTATCTCTGGGAGAATGAGATTTCCTATGTGCCATAGCACAATATACTAAAGTACTAAAAAACTGGTTCATCTATCAATGAAAAAGGAATCAATGTAGTAGTAGTAGTAGCTTTCATTTATATCTGGTGTCCTTCCCTGGAGGCTCAGGGCACCATTACAAAAAGTGCATCAATAGGAAACACAAGTACCAAATAACACATAAACAATAAACAAAACATACTTATTAAATATATAAATAATCATCACACTAAACTTAGCAGCATATAACAATATAATAATAAAACAAGTAAACAAACAAATATACAGCATAATGTTGATGTACACTAGATGGTAGGACAGTACTATTCTCAAAATGCTTGCTAAAACAGAAATGTCTGAAGGCCCCCTTTTAAAGGTCTGCTCTGAGGAGACTTACCTCCGGGCACCTAGAAATGAATTCCCCCAAAATAGGGCCAACCACCTCAAAGGCTTGGTTCCCAGAGGTTTTCAGCCTCATCATGTATACCACAAGGAGACCCTCCTCAGTTAAGTGGACAGGGTGTGAAGACACATAGAAACATAAACTTTGATGGCAGATAAGGACTGCGTGGCCCACCTAGTCTGCCCATTTCCCTACTTACAGGATAAGCTGCAGATCCTAGTTAATCAACAGCCTATTTCTTTCTATCCCCAGCAAGAATTACCTTATGTCTTTCCCATGCATTCTTGAATATCCACACTGTTTTTGACCCCACGACCTCCTCAGGAAGGCCGTTTCATGCATCCACCACCCTCTGTTTAAAAATACTTCCTCACATTGCCTCTAGCCATCCTGGCTCTATCTTCAAATTGTGTCCCCCTGTTCTTGCGCATCTCTTTTTCTGAAAAATGCAACCCTCTTGGACTTTGTTGATTCCACTGAGGTGTTTAAAAGTTTCTATCATGTCCCCCCTCTCCCGCCTTTCCTCAAGGGTATGCATATTAAGCTCCTTTAGTCTCTCCTCATATGGCTTCTCTTGCAGACCCTGGACCATTTTAGTTGCCCTTCTCTGGACTGCCTCCACCCTGCCTATGAACTTGCGAAGATGGGGCCTCCAGAACTGGACGCAGTACTCCAGATGGAGTCTCACCAACTGTCTGTACAGAGGGATAACAACTTCTTGTTTACTGCTGGTGATGCCTCTCCTATACATCTCAGAATCCCCCAGCCCTTCCTACTGCCTTCTCACATGACTTGCCAACCTTAAGGTCATCTGATATCATTACCCCAGGTCCTTTCCATTTTTGTTGTTGTTACTACCTCCCCCCCATTTTGTAATCTTCCCCTGGGTTTTTGTTTCCCAGGTGCATTATTTTGCACTTGTTTGCATTGAATCCAAGCTGCCATACTTCTGACCATTCCTCCAACCTTGCCTTGTCCCTTCTCATCCTTTCCATGCTTCGTTGTGTATCAACCCTGCTGCAGATCTTTGTGTCATCTGCAAAGAGGCATACTTTTCCTTCCAGTCCCTCTGCAGTGTCACTTATAAGGGTGCAGGAGATCATCCAAGTAGCCTGGGCCCAACCCCTATAGCACCTTGTAAGTCAGGCAGCAAACTTTAAAGGAGACACACCACTTTACCAGCAGTCAGTGCAGATCACACAGCATGGGGGAGACATGACATGACCTAAAAAGGTTGGACAGCAGCCTAGGAGCTGTGTTCTGCAGCAGTTACAGTGGCCATAGCATACCTGCACTGAACCCGATATACACAGCATTGTCGCAGTCAAACCTGGAAGTCACAAATGCATGAACTAGCATTGCCCAAGTCTCTAAGGGAATAAGGAATTTAATTCAGCTGATGTTCCTGAGATGGGAAAAGTCACTCCAGATGACTGCCAACACCTGAGCCTCAAAGAACAGCCCCACATCCACAGTAATGCCCAGATTCTTCACCTTAGCCCAGAGGAACTGAGCTAAAATCCCATCCTCTGTTTAATAGCCACCACACCCCCTCTGTGACACGGCACAAGGACCAGTACTTCAGACTTGTCACAAGGTTGAGTCTTAGGGAAAGCTGTCATAATCATAGAACCCCAACTCTCCAAAGCTTTACCCCCTGATTAGGGGGTTCACAAAGATAACATCTTTTTCTGGTGTTTTAACTTACTGTATTTTATTTTGAAAAACTCTCGGATTTTGCAAAATGGTGCTCGCTGCTTGGTTCCATTTCAAGGCAAAGTGTCTATAAATGACTGGTTGTCAGCCCTAACATTCAGCCCATTTCATTAATAAATAAGCCAAGATTGGTACAGTATAGGCGAATGGGGTGAGCATTAGACCTGACAACCCCAAGGCTCACCCCCGATGCCTGTCAATGTCTGCAGGGTGAAGGTCCAACCCTAGCACCATATTTCCTTACTTTTATTGCTTTACAAACAACTCTAACTAATGCATTAATGAACTTTTTTGCAATGAAATATATATATTTATACTGTCTGTCTATGTATCTATATCTATATATATATATATATATATATATATGTAATATATGGATAAACCTCAATAGTAGTATACCAAGTCATACAAAACTTTCCCTGTAATACACTGCTGTTCTCTCAATAATACTATCCTTAGAAGTGATAATACTATTATTTTTGTTGATAATACTACAGTTCAAAGTTCATGCCCACTGTAGTATTATCAATGAACTTCAGCAGCATGAGAGCAGCTACCAGTGCGAGCTGTGCATGCTGGCTTTTCACTTAAACCATTTTCTGACAGAAAGCCGGCTCGCCACTTTCAGTTCATAGTTTTATTTCCTATCTCCAGTTTGCTGTTAGTTCAGTTCCTCTTCCTTCAGTAACTGTCCCAGACACACCCAGCAACGCAAGGTAAGAAAAAAACTGCTTTGGATCCATATATTACAAAAAATAACAGATAAGTGTGCTACAATGCAGTAATACCATCTCACAGTTTTGGGGACTTTGGGCACCTCTCAAGCTTTGCTTTCGAGGTTCCAAGTCCCCAAAACCTCTCAATGGTATAACTGCCTTGTAATACACACTTATCTATCTATTATATATATCTATATATATATAGATATATATAGTTTTAATTTTTAAATTAATTTAGTATCACTGATAGCTATAGAGGAAAATGATGATATGAAATAGATGTTGTGAAGTGTGCAGTCATCTTCACATTTTCCATTCACAATGCTGTTAGATGAATTGCTGTGAGTGATATAGTATCAAAACAGTTAGTAAATACAATGCCACACATGGAACTGGCACCATAAGAACACAGGCAAGGAGGAGGAGGAGTTCAGACAAGAGGTTGTGTGTATGTACGTTGTTGCTTTGATACTGCATAGCTGTATACAACCGTTTCAGTTTGATATTCACATCCACTGAGAATGAACACCTGCCACCAGTTATCGTCAGTAAAACCAGTGCCCTAATACAAATGAACCAAATCAATTACATTTTTATAGTAACTAATTTTTATATGTTTACATTGCATAATTTACATAATTAATTAAACTTTAATAGTTCTAACTTTAATTTTTATAATTTGCACTAATACAATATCTACATTATAGTTAGGGTTAGTGCGAGCATCCAATGATGAAAGGTCGATTTTTGCAGGGTAATAACTTTGTGCAGGTTCAACAGATCTGCTTGAAATTTTGCATGTGTCTTCAGAAGGGACAGGTCTACTGATATGCGGTTTCTGAGATACTGAGTTTTGAAAAATAAGAAATGTTTATGTTTTTTTGCTGTTTTTTTGTCAACCTGTATCTCAGAAATGGCTGTAGCTACAGGGCTGAAATGTTCAGGGTAGGAAACTGTGGCCTCACAGATGTGCCTCATGAAGGTTTGGTGAAAAAATATTAATATTGTTCCAAAGTTATGAAATGTTCTTTTTCCCATTATTTCCTGTGTGAAACAAATACCATACAGTATATACTTGTGAATAAGCTAAGATTTTTGTACCAAGTCAGCATTTCAGTTTTTGGGGTCTCAGCTCATATGCGGGTCAGTCAATACGGCACAGTAATATTAAAGAGGCAGTATAGCGCAGTGGTCTAAGGCTCTGAGCTGCAAATTTGGTGACATCCAGCAGACCAGACTTGGGTTTGAATCCCACAGCTTCCACTTGCATACTGTGTGACCCTGAGCAAGTCGCTTAACCTCCTTGTGCTCCCAGGTTGCTCCTGTAAAAAAGCTTTCAGCTTAGTGTGCTATACCTGGTTAAACAACCAAATAAAAAAAAAAAAAAAAGGTGGTGTGATGGGTCGACATTGTGAGCTAGGGAGAGGCATCTTCTTTAAAAAAAAAGAAAAAGGGAATGGATGCTGGGTGGAATGGATGCCAGGAGGACTATGGCAGTGAACGGCAGTGTAGAGTGCCCCAATGACAGAGCTGATCAAAAAGAAGAAAGAGAGAAGGGAAAGGGGATTAGGCATAGAGGGTAACAGATTGCTCAGCCAGAGTAAGTAACAGAGTGGGGCAGTAGCTGGGGTATTGCAGGTGCCTGCCGGCATTACAAACCATGAGGGGCTTTGGCATTTGACATCACCAGCAGGCCACCTGGATGAAGGGAAGCACAGTGGACAGGGGACATGAGGCCAAGAGGGAGGAGGTTTGTGAAAAGGGAGCAGGGTTGGTGGGTTGTTGAGTGATTGGTGGTAAACTAAACAAAAAAGAAATGAGCCGAGACACCACACTTATCGAAACAACACTCCCTTGCCTGAACCTAATGTAGATGTTCAGTTGTAAAACATGACATCAGCTTATATGCAGGTTACTGCATTTTTTGTGAAATCAATGCAGCATTTTGGGGGGGGGGGGGGGCTTATACATAGGTCAGCTTATACATGCATGTATATGGTAGATGTCTCTGGAGGCATAGGATTCTAGTTCAATGCAAAATCCTGCATCAGCATAGGATTCTAGTTAGATGCAGAATCCTGCAATGAACTACCATGTTAGATTCAGAATGATAATGGTTATTTTGCTCTTATAATGTCTCTTGAATGTAATATTGTCACTTGAATTGTCTTGGCGGCTGTTACTGTACACCGTACGCTATATTTATTTTCCCATACCCTCCTACCCCCAGGATGCATCTGGAATTGAGCAGTAGTCTGCTCAGCACTCCTTCCTGGTAAAACTCTTAAATAAACAAACAAAGAAATAAATAACAAATTCTGCATCGAACTGTCATTTTTCCATGCATAGACCTTTGTAATTAATGTTTCCTGACATCAGGGTGCCCAATCCCCATGTTCGCATTTCTTTAACCTTCACTACTGTGGTGCACTGTGGAGACCACCCCCAGTGCACCAAAAGCATTAACTTTCTGATAACGTTTTGTTATTTCTGACACAGGGATGCCCACCCCCAGTACTGGATGCCCCCCACCATGCCACAGCCCATTCTTATTATTTTTTGCTGACATCAGGGTGCCCAATTTCCATGTCAGGATTTATTTCTCCCTTTATTACTGTGGCACACTTGGGAGACAACTCCCAGTGTGCTAAAAACCTTTACTTTTTTTCAGTGCTGTTTCTGACATGGGGAAGCCCACACCCAGTGTTGAATGCCCCCTCCCCCGCCTGTTCTAATATTAATAGTGTTCACTGACATCAGGGTGACCATTCCCTGTGTTGACATTATGAACCCGTCCAGAAGTATGGAACACTGGGGGAGCCCACTTCCAGTGTCCAAGAATAAAGTTATCCCTGCCGTAAAAACACAAAAACTGTCCCCAACATCTTTTTTTTTAAATTCTAGAAAAAAAAATGGTCTCTCATCATCTACCCTGTCCCCCTCCATATTCTGACCCTCTCACTGAGCACCCACCTCCCCACCTCCCCATAGCCCCTCTCACCCTATGCTTACCTCTGGAGGTCAGCAGCTGTCATCTTCTCTGGACTGGGACACATCCACACTCTTTTTAAAGCCCAACAGCAAACTGAGGAATCAAGGTAGGCTTGTATTATGGCTCTCAATGAGCCATTTTTAGGAAGTTTTACGCCAAATTTTCAACACAGGGTTCTTGGGACCCCACCTCATGAACACTGTCACTGCCATTTCGTTATTCGGTACTGAAGGTGATTTCACAGTCACTATGTGAAATCTCCTTTCTGGACTGATTAATGAAATGACAGTGCCAGTGATTATGAGGGGAGGTCCCAAGAAACCCATGTTGAAAATGTGGTGCAAAAATTCCCCAAAAATTACTGTTACAAGTGTGCATTAGGCAGTGTCTATGCATATTCATAACTTTGACAATTTTTAATGTTTTCACTCCAGATTTTCAGCATTGGGATTTTTTCACACCTCCTCATGAATACTGCAGCTGTCATTTTTCACATCCTGCCCAAAATGTGTTTTTGCAACTGTGATCCAGAATGGCACAGTCTATGTGTGAAATCAACTTTTGGTATGTACTAATGATATCACAGTGCCATTGTTCATTAGGTGGGGTCCCAAAAAGACCATGTTGAAAATGTGTTGTGACAATTCCCAAAAATGACTGTGTTATGAGTGTGCTTTGCTCAGTTTCTATGCCTATTTGTAACTTTTCCAATTTTTCATATTTTCACTTCAGATTTTCAACATTAGGGGGTTTTTTGCACCACCTCATGAACAATACACCTGTCATTTCTCACATCCTACCCAAAATGTATTTATACAGCAGTGGCATGAAACAGCTCAGTTGCTGCTCAAAATCACGTTTTGGGACTGAGTAATGAAATTAAATTGTCAGTGTTCATGAGAAGGGGTGCCAAAAAGGCAGTGTTGAAAATTTGCAGCAAAAATACCAAAAAATCCCACAAAACTGGGATACTATTATACTATTTCAAATAGTAAGGAAATTAATTAACAAAAACTTAGTTTAAAACAAAGTTAGGGTTCTAGACGTAGGTCTTCAACCAAAGTGATACAGATCAGGAAATTGGATGTTAGGCTTTACAACTGTTATACCCCTCCCCCACCAGATCCTACCATTGTAACTGCACCCCCCACCCTCCACACAAAAAACAGAGCTAGGGTTTACCTTAGGGTCATGGGCCCCACCCCACACAACCCTACCATCACAACATAACCCCCACCCTCCTCACACCACCAAGTGTCAGGGTGTGCCTTAGGATCATGGACCCTAATGCTCACCCCATTCCTACAGTATAGGAGAATAGGAGGTCTTTCAACTTAAAATTTGGAGGGTGTTGAGGGGATGTCCTGTAGATGTGAATTATGTTGTTTAGGTGTTGGAAAATTAATTTGCTGCAGAGATATTGAGTGACAATTTACATTTTGCGGATAGCATTCTGCATTGTGGTAGTGGCTTGAAATTTATAGGGTAGCTAGCCTTATTACCACGGAGATACTTTTCAGTGGTTTGGTGTGTAAAATGTAAACAGATGCAGAATCATGCCACTCCAATGAATGAAAATCTAAAACTTTAAAATTAAATATCTCGGAAATGGTTTGGTCTTTTAACTTGAAATTTGGAAGGTGTTGAGGGGATGTCCTGTAGATGTGACTTACAGTGTCAGAAAATTAATTTGCTGCAGAGATATTGTGTGATGCAGTTTACGTTTTTCTGGCAGTGGTCTGCATGTGGTAGTGGCTTAAAATTTATAGGGTAGCAAGCCTTACTGCCACGGAAGTAATTTTCAGCGGTTAGTTGTGTAAAATGTAAACAGGTGCGAATTATGCCATGCCAACAAATGAAAATTTGGTTTGTTTAAAGGTGGTGGGAGCGAGAGGCCAGAAGGGCCCCTCGCTCCCACCAATACTTATGACATTCACTACTTGTACTGTTATGTTAGGCAGACATTTGCAAGTTTCGGGCCGCACACTCCCACCAACTTGCTCAACATTGTACTTTACCATGCTTTCTCAAAAAGTGAGGACATTCTTTGCAAAAACTGCATTAATGCAACAGTTAGGATTTTTTTACAGTGACAAAAGTGAGGAAATTTGCCATTAGGGTTACCACCCCTTAGCACCCCATGACCACCCCGTCCTCACCAACAGGCATTGGGGTGTGCGTTGGGGTAGTTGGTCCTAACTCTCATCCCATTCTCCTATACTGCACCACTTCAGCTTATTTACACAAGGAATGGGGTAAGAGTTAGTTGATGACCTCAATGCACACACCTCGCATGCCTGTTGGTGGGGGCAGGGTGGTCATGGGGTGCAAGGCATGATAACCCTAATGGCAAATTTCCTTGCTTTTGTCACTGTAAAAAATATAACTGTTGCATTAAAGCAGTTTTTAAAGAATATATATATATATAATATATATATATATATATATATATATATATATATATATATATATATATACACATACCCACATAAGTACAGTATATACTGTATGTAGATAGATTTGTGTGTTGTATTTTAAGGGGGTGGAAAAGGATGAGAAATACTTTAATAAACAGAATGAATTTGAAGATGAGGAATTTATTGGCTGTTAACTAACAGTGATAATAAATAGTAATATTAATATAATTGATGAGGTATTGGAGTCTCCAAGAAAAATATTTATGGGGGACTTCAATGCCTGGATTAATGACAAACTCTTTTTCAACTTTTTTTTAAACTTGTTTATTAGGTTTTTTCCCCTACGTATCACAGGCAAATCCCACAAAGACATACACACATATATACCAGGGCATAGCCCTGGCACCCCAGCCCAAAACTGGCTGTGGATACTATGTACATCAAGAACTTTGTACATACACAGCTGCAATAGAGAGTCCTGTACCTCTAATATTCACCTGACCCTTATCAAACCTAGAAAATCAGATAGGCCATAATCTAGCCCCAATTTACCAAACATGATAAATGAATGAATGCCCAGCCCCATCCCAAAATATATTTAGCTTATCTTAGCTACTGTTGCTAAGGTCAGACAAGCAAAATGCAGCTGAGTCCCCTAGAAAAGACAGAGAGTCCCCCAACCCCTTCTTAGTCAGTAGATCTTTATATTCCAAGACTATATAGAGCCATAGGAACAATTGAATTTAGTTACACATTCTCAAGAGATAAACATCACAAATAAACAAAAATTCAGACCTTTATTCATCTGCTAATCTCACCCCGACAGACAGACCCCCGCTCTGGGTATTTTCAAGTTGTATGGAATAAACTGCTTCCAAAGCCAACCACCTTTTATTATATAGCCCAGTCTTACCCTCGCCCAACATCTGCCTCCATATCATTCCCAGGGTACTCATAAGATCCCCCACCCACTGACCATATGTATAAGTGAGGTTATCTTTCCAGTGCTTTAAAGCAAAAGATTTGATGAGGGCTATAAGTAAAGAAAGGTGGTATTTGGCTAGAACCCCTGAAACCTGAGTCAGGTCCCCAAGCACATAGGTTGTGGGTAGTATAAGCTCCAAATAATCTAAGATGGGGTCCATGTTTTGTTTAATTTTGATCCATAGGGGCTGAATTTTAGAGCAATCCCACATCACACGCAGCATATCCCCTTGCTTCTCACCGCACCTAAAGCATGGGTCTGTCTGAGGTTTCTCATACATAACTTAGCCGAAGTATAGTACATATTAGAAGAGATAAATAATTGCATATTCTTGAGTTTAAGTATGGTTATTTATTTACAGCTCTTCCATACATTCTTCTAATTAGGCCTTAGGGGACACATAATCTTATCCCAGTATGGGAATTGGGTTGGAGAGCCTGAGCCCATAAAATTCAACAGCACCCTATATACCTGCGAGATGGGCTCATTTGCGAGATCTACCTCGTTTAGTTTCTCCCAAGTAAACCCATTCTCCTGGGGATCTACAATCCCTTTTTTCACCCTATTCAGCAAATTAATAAGCTGCATCTTCTTGAAAAAATGCAATCCCTTACATTGAGGTGGAAGAAGTACTCTATCCTCATGTATACAATTAGACAGTTTAAGGCCCCCTAGCTGCCTGGCCCATTGTTTAGTAATAATTTGACATCCTAGTCATAAATTCGGGTTGCCCAGTATCAGTTTATCCCATGCTTTCTCTATCCCCTTTTCTGTGCCGGCATTAAAAAGGATCACCAAGCATTTACCGATTTTCCTATTGGAGTCAGCTTTCCTTTTTTAGGAAGCTTTTCTGGGTGGGAAAAAAGTAATGCTTCTGGGAAAACTCCCAAATCCTTTAGAATCTGCCTCTCTATTTGAAGCCAAGTTGGCACATATTCCCCCTCCCCTCCCAGTCCATTCACCGTCCCATTAACCCTAGCTGTCCAGCCTCATAATATAATTGGAGATCTGGTACCTTAAAGACCCCTATGTCTTGTGGAAGATGTAGGACAGAATGCTTTTTCCTAGCAGGCCTAGAATTGCATAGAAAGTCAGATAACAACTTTCAAATTTTGATAAACCAGGACTTAGGGAAAATATATGGTGCTAAATGAATAGGTACAACAACCTAGGCAGTAGGTTAATTTTAACCAGTCCTAACCTGGCTGTAAAATTCAGTGGAAGTTTATTCCATCTGAGCATGTCTCCTCTGATTATGTGTAGGAGTTTTTCCAGATTGATCTCTGCTCCCTCCTCTATATTAAGAGTGATCCATATACCCAAGTATTTAATTAATTTAGGGGCCCAGTGGATCTGCAGTGGCTTGAAGTCTGCCCTGAAAGTGTGCAGTGTAAGAGGGAGAATTTGTGTTTTGTTTAAATTCAGCTTATAGTTCGAAACTGCTGAGTATTTTTGTATAATTCCCAGTGCCTGTCTAAAGCCCTCAGCTGGGTCCTGTAAACGTAAGAGTATGTCGTCTGCAAAAACAGACAATTTGAGGTCTTCCCCCCAAATTTTGATCCCCGGGATCCTAGCATCTAAGTTGAGTGCCCTTAACAAGGGTTCTAAATAAATGTTAAACAAAATAGGGGAGAGCGGGCATCCCTGCTTAGTCCCATTTGCTAATTTAATTTCTTGTGATATGTATCCATTGCATAACACCCTGGCAGTAGGGGCTGCACATAAATTTTTGATTCCCCTAAGGAGACCCTCTGGGAATCCCATCCTCTCCATGATGGCAAAAAGAAAGGCTTGAGAAACCCTGTTGAAGGCCTTCTCGGCATCTAAAGAGATCAATGCCATAGGTATCTGGGAATCCACCACATAGTTTAAGATATGATGAAGCTTTCTTAGTGCATCATGTGCCCCCCTACCCAGTCAATGATGAACTCCTGCAATTTGGCCAAAATCTCTTCCAGCTAATGATAATGCTGGACCTTACACAGGTGGTTACCTCCTCTACCCACATAGGATGTCACTCATTGGATCTGCTGTTACTCCTGGGGATGGAGATCTCAGACTTGGGGGTGGAACTAGTCAGTTTGTCTGACCATCACATCACAGGGTTCAGTTTCGGGGCCCCCCAAATGGACCTATCCCTTCGGAGATGGTCCAGTACCACCTTTTAAGGGGAGTTACACCAGATGGTCTATCAGTGGTCCTGGACCTATCTGGATTGCTGGTTGAAAGTACAAGTCCAGGGGACCTTGTACAGGCCTATAATAAGGCAGTGGGAGATGCCTCGGACTTGATTGCTCCTGTTCACATTTGACCACTCACTCTTTGTCCAAGGTCCTCTTGGTATGATGGTTCCTTGAAGGAGTTGAGATGAGTTGGTCAAAGGTTGAAGACAGCATGGCGGAAGTCCAGCCTGGAAGCTGACAGGCTTAGATTGATGGAACATTATAAGGGCTATCAATCGGAAATCACCCCTAAGAAGGCAGAGTTCCTGTCCAGGGAGATTTCTACTGCACAGAATTAACTGGCTCAGCTTTTCCAAACTGTAGACAGATTGTGCAATCCAATCTGTCTCCAGTCCAGAAGAACTTTTTCACAAGTTAAGTGTGATGAGTTAGCTCATTTCTTCACAGATAGAAGGCTGACAGCATCAGGTCCCAAATTGGCCTGGTTATCTCTACAAGGGGTTGCAGAGGTTGAGGAGAAGTGGTGAGCATCCAGTCTGTCCAGATGGATTTCAGCCGGCTGGAATTCATGGATATTGTGAAGATTTCCAGACTTTGCACCCAACCTGTTGTAGTTTGGCTCTGGACCCTACACCCCTTTCAGTGGGGTGTGTAGATGTTATCTGCCCGATCCTAGCTGAAATTGTCTGGAGATCCTTGGAGAGGGGGTCTTAGCAGATCCCCTAAAGGAGGCAGTCATTAGACAACTCCTTACAAAGCCATCCTTGGACCCCGACTGTCCAGCTAACTACTGGCCTTTCTCTAACCTGCCCTTTGTGGGTAAGGTTATTGAGAAGGTGTTTGTGTTGCAACTGGACAATCACCTTATAACTCACAATGTCTATGAAGCTCTTCAGTCTGGTTTCAGGAAGAGGCATAGCATGGAGACTGCGCTTGTCCGGGTATTAAATAACCTCCTAATGGAGAGAGATCAAAAGGCTTGTACCATCTTGGTCCTTCTCGATCTCTCAGCAGCTTTTGACACTGTGGACCATGGTGTGCTTTTGGAGTCCCTGTGATTCCTTTGAGGACTGTCAGGTACAGTCCTTGAATAGTGGTTTCAATCAGGCCTCAGAGGGTGGTCACTGGAATTTATTCCTCTGACACCCTTTCCCAGTCCTGCAGTGTGCCGCAGGGCTTCATATTGGCACCCATGTTGGTTGCAGTGTTTATGCTGCCATTGGTAGATATTATCAGGTGATACAGCTTGAGTTTTCACTGCTACACAGATGATACTCAGCTGTATATATCCTTTATGCCCAGACAGGTTGATGCTATTTAAATGCTAAATAATTGCATCTCTGAGATCAAAGCTTGGATGAGCTTTAGTTGGCTGAGACTGAATCCAGATAAGACTAAGGTGTTGGTTGTGGACCAGGGTGACCCAGGGGCTAGTTTGGGGCTGGGCGCATGTCAGACATATGGCTTGATGGTGTTCAGCTCATTAGCTCAGATGGGTGCACAACCTGGGCATTATTTTCAAAGTTTGCTTGACTCTGAAATCTCAGGTGTCAGCCGTGGTTAAATGCCCATTTTATCATTTGAGGAATATCGCCGGGTGAAACATCTGGTTCCACCAAGTGACCATCCAACATTGGTCCATACCTTCATTACCACTCATCTTGACTACTGAAATGTCCTCTACCTAGGGCTGTCTGGGGTTGATTTCTGCCACTTGCAGCTAGTACAGAATGCTGCAGCCAGGCTGCTGACTGGTACTTCAAGGACCAGCCACATTAGATCTGTGCTGTGCAGACTGCACCAGCTGCCAGTTCAGTGGTGGATCACCTACAAGGTAGGCTTGCTTACCTTTAAAGCCTTACATGAACAGGGACCCAACCACCTGAAACATCTCCTGACTCCCTTCTCCCCCAATTGTCCTCTCCGATTTGCCAATGAGGGATTGCTAGGGATTCCCAGGGTTCATCTAAAAACCTCTGAAGCTCATGCTTTTTCATTTGCAGCACCAACCCTGTGGAATTCTCTACCTCATCAGTTAAGAGAATGTCTGACCATCAGTAGTTTTAAATCCATGTTAAAACATATTTATTCTCATTTGACTTCCCAGACTCTTTTTAAATGATTTACATTGTTGCCTGCTTTATTATATTTGTGGTTTATACTGTGCACAGTGCCTTGAGTTTGAAAGGTGCTATATAAATAAAGACTTGATTGATTGATTGAATATACAGTAATCAGATATAATACTATATATAAAGTACCATAATAAAATATGATAATTGTATTTTTTATTTATAAAGTTTTACAGCTATTTGAAAAAATCCATCTTTTTTCTCCCAGCATTGTTAGAAGAAACCAGCATGCCATGCAACACAGCAAGTATGGATGATACTGATTGATCTTTGCTCCTTTCTCTCACCGAAGATATCTTTTGTAGATGCAAAGTAACTCTGTGGTGTGTGTGTGTGTGTGTGTGTGTGTGTGTTAAACATTCAGAAAGAAGAAAAATACTATTGAAGTTCTTTGTTCGTTGAGGACAGTAAAGGCTTTACATAAGCAGGCCAACACTTACACAAGAAAGTGTTTATGTGTTATATTTGAGTTTTTAACCTTTAACAGTGAATGTGCATTGTCACAGGGATTCTGAGTCCAATAAAAGAGTAGACATATACATTTAAAGACTATAAGGATTTCCCACACCACACCCCGAGTAAGCAACAGAATCCACCAAGAACAAGCACTTTGCCTGTTTAAATAATGTAACTACTTACTGTCTGAACTTTAAATTATGTAGAACTTGTAGGGGGACAGCCAGACACAGAGAGAGAGGGGCAGAAAGAGACTGCAAAGGTAGCACCCAGCATACATCTATCATTTACTTAGTCTTCTATTATATGATTCTGTATGTTCTGTTCTTTGCGGAAAAACAATTTAACACACTTATATAATAAAAGCTTGGTCATGAGAATCTGAATTGGGTGGGCTGTGGGAACTTATTGTGACTATCTCTCAAGGTGCAACATTTCAGCTTACTTAGCTTTATCTTTAATCTCTCTTACTTACTAGTGAATGTTTTTGATTGGAGGACACAGGTGTTGCAGCAAATGCTTGTTAGGACTTGTTGACCAGCAGAACATTGTTACCCTAGTATAGTTATCAGGTGGCTCATATCCACTTTTCAGTTCCTAGACTTTGACTAACAGCATATAACAGTCAGAAAAATAACATTTAATAGAGAAATGATTTCAACACTACTTGTCCATATGGAAGACATAACTTTGTCCTCACATGCTCATCAAGAAATGCCACCCTCTGATCTTCAGGCCACATTCATGCAATGAGACACATCTATACAAAGGAAATGATCTTGAATTTCTGATGAAAAAAATCTGTGAAACACTCGATATAAATTTGGAATGTCTCCAGCCTGAGCCTCACACCCAACTGGAAATTTCTGGCAGAGCTACAAAGTTTGATGAATGAGCAGTTCATGTTAAAGCAGTTTAATCTTTTGGCTGTTCCTGAGACTTTGATTTCCCCCATCTGAAATTGTCAGAAAAATAGTAGTTTCTTGGCTGATGCCATTCTGTAATGTAGAATTTATTGGTGGAGCTCAAGAAAAGTAGCTGGAGATATTTTAATACATGACCAGGTGCAAATGAATAGGTTAAAATGAAAATTGCACAAGAAATAAGAAATTACATATTAAAATATCCATCTTAGGGGCTGGATATGACCTAGATAAATGGCTTGAGCAATACTTCACATGCTTTATAAGATAACAGTTGTAGACCCTGTACAAGTTATATTAGTGGTCTTCATAGGCAAACTGGTAAGAACTAATTGGGAAGGAGTGTCAGACATGAATGATGATCATTCATCACATAACAAAAGTAAACTCTACCAAATCTGATCTTTATGTTAATCTTGGAGACTTAAACCCCCACATAACGATATACATAATGCAGCTGCTTAAGGTTAGTATAGCACATTGTCAATGAGACTTTGCAGCTGGAAACAAGTTTGAGACAGATCACTGTGCCCTTTTTGAAAAAAAAGATTTTCTGACTGAAAAGGATTACTGAATTCATCATCTCATATACTGATAAGTGTAGTGGAGAAGACTTGTTGTAGCACTTATGTGAAACAGTTTTCATGATTTCTATATATTTTCTGATGACAGCTTTGGTGAACTCATACTCTGTACTAAAGCAGGTAGGTATTATGTATCAGATCTGCCTGGAATAGTTTTAAATTTCAGCAATGTTTTCATTACAGTGAAAAGGTATTACAACTATATTAAGGGTTCTCAGCGAGTAATCACTGAACCATCATTTTGTTTAGGAACATGACATTTGCAAGAACAGTTATGGAGTGGATTTTTTTGCTTATCAATTACAAAATAGCAGCAGCATTTTGAAAAGTAAAACTTTCAGGTTGTTAAATACTGTTCCAAGGGTAGTGTTTTTAATGTTTTGAAAACGAAAAAAAAAGTTAGATTTGACAGGTGACAGACCTATTGGGTATACAGCATCATGGGGATGAAAATTGTATCTCCCCGTATGCTGACCATGTCCTTTTATATAAAGCACATCTGAAACTCTATTTATCCTGTATACTTAACAAATTGGAGATCTTTGGCAAGTTGTCCAGATATAATACAAATCAACGTAAAACAGAACTTCTACAATTCTATTACTCCCCTTCTCATGCCCTACTGAATAATCTCAACCTCATATGACAACAGAGTTTACATATTTAGAATTTCAGCTACCAAAAGGTTCAAGGGCTCTGTAAGAGATATATTACCAGCCAAATGAGCAAAAATGTACAGCTGACACAGAAAAATGGAGAGCCCTGCCTACTGTATGTCTGTCAGAAGAAGAGAGGATGTAGTCTGATTTTCCATCTTACCCAAACTATTGTTTCTGTTTCAATCCTTCCCAATTACTGTAGAATAGAAAAAAATCACCAAAGATAGAACAAACTGATATCTACGTTCCTTTTGGGTGGAAATCAGTTGTGACAAATTTCACCACTTTCTATCTCACAATGGAATGGGTGGGGTGAGGTGGGTGGCTCAGTCTGCGATATTTAGAACATTATTATCTTACAACCCAGATTCAGGTGGCTCAGTCCTGGAAATAAAACCATTTGAGTAAATATGAATTGTGGTTGTGAGGACAATCTAAGGAACTTTGTAGATATTTCTAGGCAAGAGCCTTTTTACAAATCCTTAACTGTCTAATTCATGATTTGGAAGCAGATTATCCATTTCTTAAACTGAACAGAGACATTTATAAATCCAGTCACAGAAAAACCTACAGTACAATATTTTTAAGCTCTACCAGGTTTACAATTCTCTGTATATCTATATAACTCAACAGCTTTTGGTAAATAGGAACAGGAACCACAGTAAATATTGTACTGACCCGAAAACACTACACACAAGACTGTGATAATCATCACAAGGGTATGGACTCCAATGGCTGGAGAGCATTTATCTGGAAATGCATGCTATGTGTTTTCCTGTCTAACACTGCAGGTTTAAAGAGTAACAGACACCTCTACAGCAGGCTGGTGGGAAATGTGGATAACATGTATTGTAATTTCCACACACATGCAGAATCTTTGGGCATGCCTATGGTAAGACTCTTATTAGCATACCTTGATAAAGCTTTAGAAGATCTTTTCTGCACACAACTAAATATTTACACTGTTCCTGCTTCTACAGTACATAGAGGACATGCAGGGTAATTTCATTATGAATTTCCTGGAAAGTTTCACTGCTGTAACCAAGAAATGCATCACCACACCTGTGATGTGACAATGGAAGTTGCTAGTGACCCCAGTTTACCACATGGAGAAAAGCACTTCTTTTCAAGAAAAGTTTCTAAAGCTTAAAGGAAAACTGCATGTTAAAATCAGGAAAATATATTTTTTGCCATCCACTGTGTGTTCTTAGTTCATCCCAGTGTTATTTTTCAGCTCAGGCTGTGTGAGGTGTTTTTTCTAACTTTCTCTTGCTATTTTATGGCCCTTGGGGGCTGCCATTTTCCTTTCTTTCATCGATTCTTGTCCCAGGTAGTCTTCCCAGAGTGCCCTCTGCTCTGAGGTCTAATAGCCCATGCATCTGACCAGTGTTTTGTTACAGTGTCTCTCAGTCACAGCACAGAAGCAACACCACAGCCAGGATTCATGCTGCTTGTCATTGTGTAAGTACACGTTTCCTAAATATTAGTACCTTATCCAGCTGTTTTCTGCTTGGTGGAGAGAGAGAGAGAGAGATAGATAGATAGATAGATAGATAGATAGATAGATAGATAGATAGATATATGTGTGTGTGTGTGTGTGTGTGTATATATATATATATATATATATAAGCTGTTCACTTTTTAGAAATATTTTTCTGCATTGATTTGCTATCTTAGTCCCTTTCTGGTTTTGCACCAATGGCAAGTAGCAGAAATGGAACAGCACCTTATTATTGTTTATAGTAGCCACAAGATGAGAGAATATATTGAGCACTGGAATGGTTTCAGTGGTTTGCAAACATCATGGAGCACAACTAAGAAGTCTGTATGCTCCAACACTGCTAATTTACTCCCCCCCCCAGGGCATAGCAGAGGAGAGAGTTTATATCAGCAGCACTCATCGCTGCATGCAACCTGTATATAAACTGTTACTTTGCTTAGACTCGTGCCCTCTCTCCCCCTTTTATTCGACATATTCTGTACTTTTGATTCAGTTGCTTGTGTCCTGTGTAGAAGATTCATGCTTGTAGACCAATGCAATCCTTTTAAAGCAGTTGTCATCCGATGAATAAGTAGCCTTCAGTATTTTTGTGTTCGTGTGATCTGCACCAGAAACCCTCTGCATGATTTTGTACTGTTTTGTTCTTAATACCAGCTCGTATCATTGCCTTCAACTTTGAATATTTAAAGAGCAGCTTGCTTGCTAGTGGCATCTTCTTCTTCCCACTTGTGCAAGTGCTGCCAGATGCTGTATGGTTTCTCCTTGGGTTGGTGTGTGGTGGGGGAGGGGATGACATGTACTTGGTTCATCTGCAGACAACATGTGTGAGATTTTCAGTCAACTGGTTTGAGACACTGCATAGCTGTTGCATTCCCCTGCCAGTCCAGTCCTCAGTATTTTGTGATTTTATTTAAGTCTCCTTCACTGGATTCTAGCCTTTGCTATTTTATGCCATGTCATTTTATATTGTACAGGATCCAGATGTTGAGGACTGGAATGCAATGAGACAGGCTGAAATGTCAGTTTGCCCAACCCAAACAATAAATGCATACACACACACACACACACACACTTCTATATCCCCAACACCTGCTAAATAAGCTGCAGACAAACCGCTGTAGTGCATTTCTTACATTTGTGTGTGTCTGGTTCACAATGATTGCATGCATAGGTAGCTCACCACTCAATTAATCATACTGCATACATTTAGAACTGCCAAAACATGGGCTAATGTTACTTCGAGGTACATGGATGTTTGGCAACTGTAAGCAATGTGTACAGTCCTGTCCCACTGAGTTTGTACCCAGCAGTGCTCCACCTCAATTCCCTTGATATCATCTTACCCCCAACCCCACATGCTATGATGGCACTATTATGCAACAGTTAAACAGTGAAGCACCCCCACCCATGACTAGTCATGGCAGAACATGCTTCAATACAGTACGTGAATTATAGGTCTTCCCTTTGTATCATTCGCCACACAGCTATAACCCTTACTGCGTACTGTGCAATATACCTGGCCCCCTATGCCCGAATAAGCACTGGTGACACCATAAAACCCTGGGCATCTAGTGGCCCATCACCACCAACTGGTATTCAGTGACCACCACCTTATTTTCCCCCAGTCCTGTACCATGATTTACTGACACATCCCTCTTCACACCAACAAGGCAAACCACGAAGATAACGTACTATATATATTTTGCATCGTGACAGTTCCGCTGTGCATCTTGCTATGGGAGTTACAGGAGTGCTGTGCCATTAACACCATCTGTTCATGGGACTGTGGAATAACAAGGGTAATGTTAGCTACCTGCCTAGTGTTGGGTGCCACTATACCAGGCAGTGCTGGTGTCTTCAGAGCTTATATGTATGTAATAGGCATGTGTATGGGACCTTAGGTCGCTGTGACAAACTGGTATATTGTACTGCACTCTTAAAATGATGATTGCTGGGTGGGCCATGCCATAGTAGGATACCAGGGAATGGCATATACTAGACATTTATGTATACTGCAGATTGTGGCATACTTTTTATTGCTGTCTTATGTGGTAGTGGCGGTGTGCTGTCTGCCAGTGCCCTGTCAGTTTGTGTGAATGGCTAATACCCCACCACCCTTCAGCCTGTGTGTCACACCTCTTGGCTGATCCAGTAGGGTCTAGACTCTGTCCTTTAGAAAATAGGCCAGAGTCCAGTAAGTCACTTACTCATCTTGTAGCATGTGTTATTCTAATGTCAGAACTACTTTAGTGGTATGACAGCTTCTATGTTCGAAATCAGCTTGCCTGTCCCACAGATGTCAATTCAATGTCCTATGAACACTGTTTGCAACCCGATATGTTAGACTGTGATGATCAACTAAACATGTGCCACATGCCCAAAAATAGACTCTGCGACTGTCCCTGTGCCAATCTTTGTTCAATACTCCACCTCTTTTCTGACTGTTGCCTTTTCTTACTTGCCATACTATTTCGGTCTTATCCCTTGGTGGTTGCACTTTGTTGTGCACAAACTGATCCTTGGTTACTGATAATGTGGTATTAGCAGAGTGCTAAACTGGTACCTAATGGTTCTACGGGAACCCTGCAACACACTACCTTGCCCACTATCAAGTTGAGTTCCCTAGGTTAAAAAACTGTAAGATATTCTGTGTTTATAACATGGTTTTCTCAACATGGGATATGAGATACCATGCCTGTCCATTGCTTGAGTGAGTGGCTGTGGTATGCGACATGCATTGTACTTTTTCTTCTTGATGACTAGTTAATGCTTTGTTTCAGTGTCTCTGTTGACATGCTGACTTGTAGTCTGCTTTTATGAACTTTACACAGAATCACTGGGTCATCCTTCAGCATGTCACACTGTCCTGCATTTGGTTGTGAGACACACACTGGGAGACTACTGAAAGGAGTGTCTGTGTATCTTTTCCTTAAAGATACAAAGCTGGCAGAAATTTGGGTGAGAAGATGTCGTACTGATGCGGGCAACATGAAAATGTTTGTCAGCAAGCAGCTGAAAGAACACCGCAAGAAGTTCAGTATATGCTCTCTTCACGTTGAAGACAGCATGTTCTTCCAGCTTCAGCTGTTACCACCAGAATTTCACCTTAGACGATTCACCCCGTCGGCTCAAATCAGAAGCTGTGCCTACCAGTTTTGCGACCTCCAACCACAGTGAACAACAATCTTCATTGCATTGCATTGCTCACCAGGACCAGAAAAGGGTATGTAAAACAATCATACTTTCCGTGATGGTTGCCTCTGGGGATGTTATTTTACAGTTCTATTTTGACAGTAGTTGCATCTTTTACAGTTTACAGAGGAGTTACTGCAGTGCACGACTCCAAGTAAAGCAACACCAGGGAAAGAGAATCATTGTTCGATCCCGGTAAGCAGTCTTCTCATGCCCTAGTTGACACCATCTAGCTTTTAGCAAATTTGGATGTGCCATTTTATTCTGCGTATCTGCTTCTGACTGACATTTTTCCTGGACCCTCCACCCTGTAGGTTTGTGCATTTCTGTGCAATATTAATGTCTTCTAGTGGCCTGTTCTCACATCAATGTGCTACTTAATGCACAGTAGTACTGTATGCAGTATCTGTGGAGGAAGCATGTGTTATGTAAAACATGAGAAAACACAGGAAAAAGGCATTATTCCATTTAAATCTGAGCAAAGCGATTGCATCCTGCCACCTTGTGTTATAGTCCCTTCAAAAATAAACATGCCTGCTCTTATATACATTGAAATGTCACACATACACTACAGACATGATCTGTGACATTTCTTGTGCATAATATGGTGTAGTACTAAGGGTAGGATATTTTCCTCCCACCGAATCAACACATCTGTCACTCACTGTGGATGCTACTGCTGTGGGTCGCAAAGCATGGGCCGTGGCGTTTATCCTGTCAACTGTACAAAAATTGGATCCACCACTTGTTCATTGTGATTACTGTGCCACACAACCTCATTCTGTGCTAACAGCATCCTGTCCATGCGTGATCAGACTGCTGTTCATCAAGTCCGCTCACTTGCATTGTGGTGCTTTGGTCATATTGTGGCCATACATATTGGGGTGATGGGTGCGCCTGAACATTTTACTGTCTACGGAAAGTCTGATATAGATCAGCAAAGGGACATTAGGTAGCAGGATCGTGAGCGTGAAACAGCAGTTCTCTGGAAAGGAATGACAACAGAACAGTGTGCACTCTGTGACAGGATGTCTACGTGGTGTGCGAGTTGGGAGAGACTGCAGGACTGCTACATAGATGCTTGTGCCATGCACTGGGACGTTTCCCAGACAACAGTGCTGGGTTAGTTTAGAAGTCTTGGGGGGAGTGGAGAAAAGAAAGAACATTAAATGCAATTGGGAGTGATGTGGTGCATAGAGAAAGAGTTTGGGGTGGTGAGGTCTTGTGGGGGGTGGGAAATGGAGCTTCAGAGTGAAATGGCAGAGGTACAACGGTGGCAGACTCAAGATGGTTACCTTGGTAGGAGGGTGTGGGTGGGAACAATGAAGGATTAATTTGGGGGTTGGGGGGAGTACTCCTGGTGGATTCCATGCTAAAAATGGATAAGATGGGGCAGTAAGGGGGAAAAGTACAGTATTATATGAGTAGCGTCCGTACCTGGGTTATTGGTGGTCTGGGGAAGGCAGTCACTTCAGAAGTGCGCGGAAAAGGGACAGAAGAAATAAATTACTCACCTTAGTAATTGCCAAATTGTCAAAGCTGGGACCCTGGTGGGGTTCTCATTCCTCAGGGAGCATAATCCAATCGAGAGGTCTCAGGTGGCGGCTTTGGGGGGCGCTGACTGCTGATGACCAGGTTCCTGTGGCGACCATGCTGGGAGCTCTGAGGGGTTGTTGGCATTTGGTGATCAGAGTCAGAGCAAGGGGTAGAGTGGCTTGGGAGATGGAAGGAGTGATGAGGCAAGGACGAGAGGGATATAAGATTTCTGCAGGGTAAAGTTTTTAATGTGTGCGAGGCAATAGATGTCACTGGTGAGTACATGGGACAGAGGTTTGAAAACTGAGCTTGAGCTCAGTGTTCTATACCTTGGCATAGTGTCAACTCTTTCCTCTCTGAAGCAGTTCAGGTGCTGGGGCTAACTGCATATTGTTAGAATACAGCAAGACTCCATTAGAAGAAACACAATTACTAAGGTGAGTAATTTTTTCTTCTGGCCCTTTTCTGCGCACTTCTGAAGTGACTGCCTTGCCCAGACCACCAATAACCCAGGTATGGATGCTACCCATATAAGACTGTGCCTTCCCCCCTTTACTGCCCCATCTTATCCATTTTTAGCATGAAATCCACAAGGAGTACTCCCCCTCCACCCCAACCCCCAAATTAGTCCTTCATTGTTCCCACCCATACCCTCCTACCAAGGTAACCATCTTGAGTCTGCCACCTTTGTAGCTCTGTCATTTCACCCTGAAGCTCCATTTCCCACCCCCCCCACAAGACATTACCACCCCATACTCTTTTTCTATGCACCAAATAACTCCCAATCACATTTAATGTTCTTTCTTCTCTCCACCCCCCAAGACTTCTAAACTATCCCAGCATTGTTGTCTGGGAAGCCTCCCAGTGCATGGCACAAGCATCTATGTAGCAGTCCTGCAGTCTTTCCCAACTTGAACACCACGTAGACATCCTGTCACAGAGCGCACGCTGTTCTGTTGTCATTCCTTTCCAGAGAATTGCTGTTTCACAGTCATGATCCTGCTATCTAATGTCCCCTTGCTGATCTATATCAGACTTTCTGTAGACAGTAAAATGTCCAGGTGCACCCACCACCCCAATATGTATGGCCCACAATGTGACCAATACACCACAATGCCAGTGAGTGTACTTGATGAACAGCAGTCTGGTCACCCGTGGACAGGATGCTGTTGGCACAGAATGAGATTGTATGGCACAGTAAACACAATGAACAAGTGGTGGATCCAATTTTTGTACAGTTGACAGGAAAAATGCCATGGCCCATGCTTTGGACTCACAGCAGTAGCATCCACAGTGGGTGACAGATGTGTTGGTTCAGTGGGAGGAAAATATCCTACCATTAGTACCACACCATATTATGCACAAGAAATGTCACAGGTCATGTCTGTAGTGTATGTGTGACATTTCAATGTACATAAGAGCAGGCATGTTCATTTCTGAAGGGACTATAACACAGGGTGACAGGATGTGAACACTTTGTTCAGGTTCAAATGGAATAATGCCTTTTTCATGGGTTTTCTCATGTTTTACATAACACATGCTTCCTCCACAGATACTGCATACAGCACTACTGTGCATTAAGTGGCACATTGCTGTGAGAACAGGCCACTAGAAGACATTAATATTGCACAGAAATGCACAGACCTACAGGGTGGAGGGTCCAGGAAAAATGTCAGTCAGAAGCAGATACACAGAATAAAATGGCACATCCAAATTTGCTAAAAGCTAGATGGTGTCAACTAGGGCATGTAGAAGACTGCTTACCGGGATCGAACAATGATTCTCTTTCCCTGGTGTTGCTTTTCTTGGAGTCGTGCACTGCAGTAACTCCTCTGCAAGCTGTAAAAGATGCAACTACTGTCAAAATAGAACTGTAAAATAACATCCCAGAGGCAACCATCACAGAAAGTATGATTGTTTTACATACCCTTTCTGGTCCTGGTGAGCAATGCGATGCAATGAAGATTGTCGTTCACTGTGGTTCGAGGTCACAAAGATGGTAGGCACAGCTTCTGGTTTGAGCCGACAGGTGAATTGTCTAGGGTGAAATTCTGGTGGTAACAGCTGAAGTTGGAAGTCATGTTTAAACATGCTGTCTTCAAAGTGAAGAGAGCAAATACTGAACTTCTTGTGGTGTTCTTTCAGCTGCTTGCTGACAAACATTTTTATGTTGCCAACATCAGCATGAAATCTTCTAACCCAAATGTCTGCCAGCTTTGTATCTTTAGGGAAAAGATACACAGACACTCCTTTCGGTAGTCTCCCAGTGTGTGTCCCACAACCAAATGCAAGACAGTGTGGCATGCTGAAGGATGACCCAGTGATTCTGTGTAAAGTTCATAGAAGCACATTACAAGTTGGCATGTCAACAGAGACACTGAAACAAAACATTAACCAGTCATCAAGAAGAAAAAGTACAATGCATATCGCATACCACAGTCACTCACACAAGCAATGGACGGACATAGTATCTCATATCCCATGTTGAGAAAACCATGTTATAAACACAGAATATCTTACACTTTTTTAACCTAGGGAGCTCAACTTGATAGTGGGCACTGTAGTGTGTTGCACGGTTCCCATAGAACAGTTGGGTACCATTAGGTACCAGTACAACACTCTGCTAACACCACATTTTCAGTAACAAAGGATCAGTTTGTGCACAATAAGGTGCAACCACCGAGGGATGAGGCAGAAATAATATGGCAAGTAAGAAAAGGCAACAGTCAGAAAAGAGGTGGAGTATTGAACAAAGGTTGGCACAGGGACAGTCGCAGAGTCTATTTTTGGGCATGTGACACATGTTTAGTTGATCATCACAGTCTAACATATTGGGTTGCAAACAGTGTTCATAGGACATTGAATTGATATATGTGGGCAGGCAAGCTGATTTCGAACACAGAAGCTGTCATACCACTAAGGTAGTTATGACATTAGAATAACACATGCTACAAGATGAGTAAGTGACATACTGGACTCTGGCCTATTTTCTAAAGGACAGAGTCCAGACCCTACTGGCTCAGCCAAGAGGTGTGACACACAGGCTGAAGGGTGGTGGGGCATTAGCCATTCACACAAACTGGCAGGGCACTGGCAGACAGCACACCACCACCACTACCACATAGGACAGCAATAAATAGTATGCCACAGTCTGCGATATACATAAATGTCTAGTATATGCTATTCCCTGGAAGCCTACTACTGGATGGAGCACCCAACAATCACCGTCTTAAGAGTGCAGCACAATATACTAGTTTGTCACAGTGAGCTAAGGTCCCATACACATGCCCTTTATGTACAAATAAGCTCTGAAGACACCAGCACTGCCTGGTATAGTGGCACCCAAAACTAGGCAGGTAGCTAACATTACCCTTGTTAACCCACAGTCCCATGAACAGATGGTGTTAATGGCACAGCACTCCTGTAACTCCCGTAGCAAGATGCACAATGGAACTGTCACCATGCAAAATATATATAGTACGTTATCTTGGTGGTTTGCCTTGTTGGTGTGAAGAGGGATGTGCCAGTATATCATGGTACAGGACTGGGGGGAATAGGGTGGTGGTCACTAAATGCCAGTTGGTGGTGATGGGCCACTAGATGCCCAGGGTTTTATGGTGTCACCAGTGCTTATTCAGGCATAGGGGGCCAGGTATATTGCACAGTACGCAGTAAGGGTTATAGCTGTGTGGCGAATGATACAAACAGAAGACCTATAATTCATGTACTGTATTGAAGCATGTTCTGCCATGACTAGTCATGGGTGGTGGTGCTTCACTGTTTAACTGTTGCATAATAGTGCCATCATAGCATGTGGGGTGGGAGGTAAGATGATATCAAGAGAATTGAGGTGGAGCTCTGGTGGGTACAAACTCAGTGGGACAGGACCGTATACATTGCTTACAGTTGCCAAACATCCGTGTACCTCGAAGTAACATTAGCCCATGTTTTGGCAGTTCTAAATGTATGCAGTATGATTAATTGAGTGGTGTGCTACCTATGCATGCAATCATTGTGAACCAGACACACACAAATGTAAGAAATGTAGTACAGTGATTTGACTGCAGCTTATTTAGCAGGTGTTGAGGATATAGGAGGTGTGTGTGTGTGTGTGTGTGCTTATTGTTTGGGGGGAGGACAAACTGACATCTCAGCCTGTCTCATTGCATTCCAGTCCTCAGCATCTGGATCCTGTACAATATAAAATGACATGGCATAATATAGCAAAGGCTAGAATCCAGTGAAGGAGACCTAAGTAATATCACAAAATACTGAGGACTGGACCAGCAGGGGAATGCAACAGCTATGCAGTGTCTCAGACCAGTTGACTGAAAATCTCACACAGGTTGTCTGCAGATGAACCAAACACCTGCTATCCCTTCCCCCACCACACACCAACCCAAGGAGAAACCATGCAGCATCTGGCAGCACTTGCACAAATGGAAAGAAGATGCCACTAGCAAGCAAGCTGCTCTTTAAATATTCACAGTTGAAGGCAATGATACATGCTGGTATTAAGAACAAAACATGATGAAATCATGCAGAGGGTTTTTGGTGCAGATCACATGAACACAAAAATACTGAAGGCTACTTATTCATCGGATGAGAACTGCTTTAAAAGGATTGCATTGGTCTACAAGCATGAATCTCATACACAGGACACAAGCAACTGAATCAAAAGTTCAGAATATGTCGAATAAAAGGGGGAGAGAGGGCACGAGTCTAAGCAAAGTAACAGTTTATATACAGGTTGCATGCAGCGGTGAGTGCTGCTGATACAAACTCTCTCCTCTGCTATGCCCTGGGGGGAGTAAATTAGCATTGCTGGAGCAGACAGACCTGTTAGTTGTGCTCCTTGATGTTTGCAAACCTTAGAAACCATTCCAATGCTCCATATATTCTTTCATCTTGTGGCTACTATAAACAATAATAAGGTGCTGTTCCATTTCTGTTACTTGCCACTGGTGCAAAACCAGAAAGGGACTAAGATAGCAAATCAATGCAGACAAGTACTTCTAAAAAGTGAACAGCTTATATATACACACACACACTAGCACACACGTATGTATCTATCTATCTATCTATCTATCTATCTATCTATCTATCTATCTATCTATCTATCTATCTATCTCTCTCTCCACCAAGCAGAAAACAGCTGGATAAGGTACTAATATTTAGGAAATGTGTACTTACATAATGACTAGTGGCGTGAATCCTGGCTGTGGTGTTGCTTCTGTGCTGTGACTGAGAGACACTGTAACAAGACACTGGTCAGATGCATGGGCTATTATACCTCAGAGCAGAGGGCACTCTGGGAAGACTATCTGGGACAAGAAGCAATAAAAGAAAGGTAAATGGCAGCCGCTAAGGGCCATAAAATAGCAAGAGAAAGTTAGAAAAAACACCTCACACAGCCTGAGCTGAAAAATAACACTGGAATGACCTAAGAACACACAATGTATGGTAAAAAATATATTTTCCTGATTTTAACATGCAGTTTTCTTTTAAAATACTATGGACAATGTGAGTTATCTGTCTAATGCCCTGAAGCTGGGTTTTGTACCATGACAATTTGAGTAACACATCATATTTAGCTTTATGAGGCAGACAATGAGGGTGGAGTTTAGGAATGGGAAATTAGTGGTCTTTTTCCTAACTGCTTGCTTTTTACCTTGAGGACTACATCTCCAGTGCTCCCACTGGATCTCTTCTTTCTTTCTGTGATAACCCTGCAATGGTACATTTTCAGAAGGCAGATTTGCAGCTTTTAACATGGCCAGATAGCTTCTGAAATTTATGTGATATCTCTAGAGAAATTCTTGACTGCCTGTAGTATCGCTACATGGCCACTATAGAGAATCTCTTTAGAAATGTCACAAAGGGTCTGATTCTAGAAGGTTGCTCAGGGTTTGGCGCCAAGCCCTGTGACATCTACAATGTTTGATGCAGCCGTGCCAAAGCCATTTGGTGCAGCGCCCCACGAGTAAAGAAGGGCTGGCACATTTTTGACGTTTTCTACATTTTATGGTAGTTTGTGCCAAAGGTTTGGTGCAAGCCCCACAAAATGGACCCCCCTTAGATGCAAAGTTAAACCAGAGGGGGAGCTGGTCTAATCTGCTGCATCTGGTGTACCCAATCCAGAATTGCGATTGGCAACCAATGTCTGCCACAAGCCTCCTGTGCCATATGTTTGGCATACCAGGGACGAGTAGCAGACACATCCTTTTTCTTGAACTGGGCTCAAAATATCCAGATATATCTGACCATGTTAATTGCTGCATCAGTATGAAATATAAATACAGATATTGGCATTCTGCAATGTTGATCTGTTTTTCTTTTGTTTTAGGTACTTCTGTTTGTTTATCAATATGTAAGGCATTTTCTAGAAATCTAAGTTAGAAGCATAAAGAAGGGAACTGACAAATACACAGAATGATAACACATTATTAATCTGTATGTGAGCTCTATCTTATATCATGTATACGCATTTTTTTTCTGTACACTAGACAGAAAATTCAATTGATATTTTTGAAAATAAAATGATTTAGGAATTTCTTAGTTAAAATATGGGTGTAGGCATGCACATAAAAAAATAATCAGCACATAGTTGAATAATGCCAGTTCACATACCATTCCTTCAGCATGTGATTGTAGGCTCATGCATATCAAAAGCTGGAGTCACAGTGCACTGTGAAACCAGCACGTAACAATGTGTGGCACATTGGGCCACATTGTTACTTCCTAATTGAAGGAATGACATATAAAATAAGATCTGGCCAAAGCTGATAGGGGTGCAGCAGAGGAATTTGAGACACAAATACTGAAAATTACCAAAGTTACACCAAATTTTCCAAAATAGCCTTCTTACAAGCCCACCTCATGAACAAAACATTGCTCTCTCCTATGCTAACCCTGTGGGGATAATGTCCCCTTACTGTGCCTTTCCAAACTCAATTTGTATCTACTGTATGTACAGTGTACTGTTTTATCCTGTAATTTTTAAGATTACACTCCTTTTGATATACTTTATTGCTTGTATAATGTCTATTTTGTTTTTAATGCTGTTGATTATTATTTATTTTCATCTTTTGCATTATCTTCCTTGCACCCTCCCCTGGATGCCTCTGGAAATGAACTGTATCAGCTCAGCATGTCGTTCCTACTTACATTTGTGAACTAAATAAATAAACAAATAAGCAGACAAATAAATATGAATAAGTGAGGTAGGCTAAAATTATCATATTGTTAATGTTACACAGTGCAGTACTACACCAAACTGATGAAAAAAATATTTTTCATAGAGCATGAAGTTCTAAACTTTGAAATCATCATGTCTCAGTTCCAGAATGAAATAAAATGAGAAGAAAAGTAAGTTATTTTTTTTCTAGAAATACATTATTCCTAAATTGTAAATACCCCCCACCATGAGGAAGAATTATGTCGGAACATGCAGGGGATTTCAACTGACCGGGTTCACTCCCATTCTCATAATTCTTTTTATATCCTAAACAATAAGTTTGTAGCAAAATAAAACGAATAGGGTCTGGTGGTTACTGCATTTTGAATTTCTGAAAGGAGCATTATCTTGAGACTGTAACAAGCTTGAGAAAATTGTTGTGATGAAACCAAATATTTTGTTGTATAATTAAGCAATATCCTTCCTGTTGTCTGCATTTAGTTACAATGCTCATTTTGAGCGTGAGAGTATTTAGTGATTGAAGAAATCAGGGGACTTTAAAAAGAATTATCTCAAGTATTTTGTGCAGAAAGATAGATGCTCTCTGTCCTAGTGATATTCCCTTTATTATCTTTATCAGGTCTTTAGAATTCTCTCAATGTGTACAAATCAAATTAAGTCTATATTTTCAGAAGCGAGTGTTGGTTGCCAGTAAAGCACAGATCTAGACTTCATTTGGTTACAAGTAGAAATATTTGCATCTGTAAAACTAAGTTATACTACTAAGTTCAAAACCCATTGAAATACAATGAACAGCATACCTGGTTTCCACAATTCACAGTCCTGCATTGAAGATTTAAGACATGTCTGTGATCCAGAGAGGATTACGTTGTGGGACCCCCAATGGTTAAGTAAGGGCTTGGGAGGTGTAGGGTGCAGGGTGGTGGGTGTTGAGTGGAAGAGTTAGGTGGAGGGAGAAAATGGCTGCAAAAGACATTAATAGATGTTTTTCTTCTTGCAGAGTTTGAAAAAAAAGAAAGATCCAAGGCACTGGGTCATGACAGTGAGGGGTGGGGCACCCCACACTGTCACTCTCATGTTTCTGGTGGTGCAGTGAGGTGGCGGGTGCTGAGATGGAGTATTGGGTGGTGGGGATAAAAAAATGTACATAAGGCGGGCCACAGAACATGAGCGAGACACTGGGGGATTGGGCACCTCCAGTGTCACTGTTATGTTTCTGGGGGTGCTGAGAGGAGGGTTGGGTGGGGCACATTCCTAATTTAAAAAAATAAAACAAATGGTGGTCGTGGTGGAACACGGAACACTCTTCTCATGTCCAAGATGGCCACCACACAGTAATGCACATGTGCAAGTGCTAGTGCATGCACAGTAGAGTGCAACAGCAATCTTGGACATGGCGGAGTGTTCTGTGTTCCCCTATGATCGCTGTTCATTTTATTTCTTTAAAATTAGGAATATGTCCCCATCATGCACTTCCTCTCAGCATCCACCACCCCACACCCTCCCAGAAACATAACAGTGACTTTGGGGGTGCCAAATCTGCCAGTGTTCTGATCAGGACAGCCCAATTTTTAGAGCTGCAAAAAATAGTGCATTGCAACCGGATTGCTCCACAGACATGGAGGTGATTGTGGTGACACTTCAACATGTTGTTCGGTCATAAAGAATACAAGGAATGCAGATTCCTTTTTTGAAAGCAGTATGTCTGCAGGACTCTGCCCACTGCAGCCCTAAAAAGAATGATGCTTGCACCAGGCCCCATCCCTTGTGTCTAGTTCTTGTCCTGCTGCTTACTGACTGACACTAGCAATCCACTACATTGTCATCTTTCACTTGTTTTGTTTTTTTGTTTGTTTATTTCTGAATACTGACACTGGGAGCCCATCAGTTTCAACTTTTTTTTTCTTTTAATGCTGACACCAATAGTCAATTCCAGGTGTTGGTTTTCACTTGTATATTTGCCACTGGGAGCCTATCCATGGTGGCACAATAACCCCCCCCTCCAAAACCTGAATACCAAACTGGGATTGCACCACAGGGTTGGTTAACATTTGGTATACAGCCTCTGGGAACCCATCCCTGCTGGCTGTTGCCACCCCAAAAACCTAAATCTCTGTAATGTGGCCACTGGGAACCCAAACCCTGTGGCACTCATCAAACCCCCAAATTAGCTCCAATAATGGATGCCTAACCCCTTTGTCAGAAATTGTGTATATTTAAGAATTTAGGGAGCCAGATCCCATTCTCTGTATCATGTTTGTTGTCTCACACCTGCCTCAAGAAGTTGACATTGGGAGCCTAAACCCAGTGCCACTGAAGACCTATTTCCCCATCCAGAAGGTGGTTGGCACACATTTCTTCATTAACTTCCTCAGCCAGCCACTGTCAGAATAAATGGCAACCTTTATTTGAGAAATACATGCACATAATGTATATTTTTTAAATCCCAGTTTGCAATAAATATCATAAAATGGAGTTTATTTGTTTAACCAGGTATAGCACACTAAGCTGAAAGCTTTTTTACAGGAGCGACCTGGGAGCACAAGGAGGTTAAGTGACTTGCTCAGGGTCACACAGTATGCAAGTGGAAGCTGTGGGATTCAAACCCAGGTCTGGTCTGCTGAATGTCACCAAATTTGCAGCTGAGAGCCTTAGACCACTGCGCTATACTGCCTCCAATACATGATGTCTGCATGTGTTTCTAAATTTGCATTTGGGATTGATACAAATAGTGCCCCACTGAGGAGGTGAGTGGAGGGTCTAAGCCATCTGTCATTGAAAAGGAGGATGTGGCACAGCAGAGATACTTGACACTGGGCAGGATGTAAGAGAGGGTGCCACTGGACACCATGGATACTTGGAATTGGGTGGCACTGGGTCATAATATCACACAAGAAATTATGCAGCATGGTAAAATCACACTGCCAATAGAGCAAGATTACTGCCATGCGGCAAAGATCTGTTTTTGTGGGGGGCCCCCACACACCCCATTTCAGGGGGCTGCACCCCCGAACCCCCCCAATAAGGGTTCTCAACTCCGGGGGGGGGTTAATTTGAAATTGAAAAAAGCATGCAAAAAATAAAAGTTTCTGGAACTGGGAATCAAACCCGGTCCCAGAAGCAGCTCCTGGGTTCCTTGCTGCAGTGGATCAGTCCATTGAGCAATGGCAGCTGCTCAGCAGAACCCATTCCCAGCAGAGGTCTTATCCTCTGCCTGGGATAGATTGAATGGTGCAATACCATGTACAGCAGCATTAGCGATATTGCACCATTGGCTTTCAACCACGGCGCTATTCCGGCTTAGCTAGAATGTCATACACTATTAAGCGTATGACATTCTGGCCCAGTAGGGAATGGGGCAAGGTGCTTGGGGTACAAAAGGATGCCAGGGATATGGGAAATAGGGCAGGGTAGAATGTGCCACTAGATGTCACATATATTTGGAATAGGGCAGTATCTGAAAGGGTGCTGACACTGGACATGCTAGTGCTTGGACTGGGACAGAATGTGGGAAGGGTGTCACTGGATTCCAGTGTTTTTTTTTGTCCATGGCAAGCAGAAGGAGGATTACTGGACACAAAAGACTTGTCTGGAGTGGGCTGAGAGAGGACATATCACTGAACACCAGGAACTTCTCAATACAGTGCTGGGGTGAGGGCTGGGGTACCAATGTACACCAGGGATAGATTGTGAGGGGATGGGGATGGTGGGTGTGCAGCTTATTATTGGAACTGTTTGGCAATGGGGGGCATAAAGTCAGGGAGTGGCACCATGACCTTGCTTGCAATTAAAAGTACTGACAATGCTGGCTTAAGGCCAGCATTGTCAATACAGGAACTGTTTGCTTATAACAGAACTGTTTGCTATTAACAGTACTGAAAAAAATTATTCACAGACTGATTGCCATTTACAGTATTTGGCCAGCATTATCAGTACCAAATTGTTTGTATGTGTTGTTATATATCTTTTTTAAAAAGTAATAATGAAACACATTGCAACAAGTATGGTAATGCATCAGTTAGGGATGAGACACAAAGCATCAAAAGTAGGGAAGTACAGTTTTATGGTAAATGCTCCCTTGAACCTTGATGAAACTATGGCATGGTATTCTTTAAGGTTTGAACAATTGTGCTACACTGCTCTGGTATTGCCCTAACCTCCTGTCTCCAAGCATTCATGCATGAGTATTTTTCTCTGAATAGATATTGCTGAAGTTATGAAAAAGCCAGTGCTGCATCATGTGTTCACTCTAACCCTGAGGTTCACCATACTTAAGTTTCAACAAGACTCGGGACTATTTATTTTAACATCACATTCTCCCTACTTTTGATGCTGTGTTTAAAACATAAATTATGCATTAATGTAGTTTTCACAATGAAAAGTAAATTATATGTTGAGTGCTAGCATAGTCATTTATTTGGAACAAAACAAAGTACATTATTTATGACTTCTTAAATAATAATGTGCAGTGTAAATCAATTGTTCTGCAAGCACACAAGTGAGAAAGTTGTTATGCTTGTCAGCTCACACTATTTCAATAAAGCAAAGGACTGTTCTTTCGCCTTCAAGACTCATCTCACCACCGGGGACAAATCTTAAGCCACTGATTTCCAAGGAAAATGTGCTTTTGTGCCAAATGACTTTATGAAAAAAGAATCTAAGATGCAAGAAAACCTAATAACCTATGTATAGATGTTCATCTCTACACGTTCACCTCAATGCAGTAAAAGCTACAGTACACTGTGTTTGCGTAGTGTGGGTTCAGTTCTTTAGTAAATAATTAAATTTCATTAGGATACAAGATAGTTGGAAGATTTCTGGTTGCAGCAGTGATCTTTTCTGTATTACTCCAAAAACTGATTTTCTTTAAAACTGCTTATACAGTACCAGAGTTACGTTTAATATGTCCTCATGCTTCCTTCTTCAATATGAGAGGCTCCTTAGGTAAGTCACTAGTAGACATGGGTGAAGTGGCCTCAATTCACTCCGTGGAGTGATTGGAGGAGTGAAGGCAAATTCGCGGAGTGCTCTGCAACACGCAGCGGAGTACTTTGCGTTATAAATGGGTAATGCAAAGTCCATTGAAACCAATGACTTCGCATCACTCTGCCTTCCCAAACCACTACTCCACCAATTTTTAAGGTGAAGTACATTGAAAATAATGTACTTCGCCTCACTTCGCCTTGTTTTATGCTCCAAAGGCAAATTTTGCAGAGATTCATGGGATTTCAGGTAACAGGGGCTCTTGATTGTTCTGCACAGCCTTAGTTCAGGGCAGTGTATGTAGGAAGCTGTAGGAGACAGTCTGCTCTGAGACCTCTCTGTGATTCAAACCTTCTAAAACCAGTTAAAAAAAGTATTTTTGAGTCATTGTTTTTGCTGAAACTTCAGTTCATTGATTGTAGAAAACCCTCCTGTGCTCATATCATGGGACGTTTATTATTTGTGTGTGGATTTTGAATGTTAACGTACAACATTCAGTCTGTATACTGACAGACAGTGGAAGTGTGCATTGGGGGAGGGGTGTATCTGGTGTAGGTAGATTTAAGATGGAGAAATAGGGAGTTTTTGGTTTTTTGGTTATATTTTTCTTGTATAACTGATTGTGTTATTGTACACACAGTAATATGTTCAGTAATTGTTGACATTTTTTTGTTGATTGTGTGTTGTGGTCTGGAGGGACCTGGTGCAGCATTGAGGTTGTATAAAAAATGTTGTATATTACTGAAGTTTAAAATTTAGTATGCATTACTTGTAAACAAATTCTGTGTGTGTGCAGTGCGTGATGTGACATCAAATAATACACCTTTTATAGTCCCACAGTGTAACTGCAGGCACAGCAGTGTAAACCTGCTATCCACTATAGCTGCATGATTTTGTCCTGCCATTGTGGCATCTTTTCTTGGTTTTGCATGGCAGACGGCAGTAATCTGCAGTCAGTGCCCCCCCAAAGATATTCTTTTCCAGATTGGATTGTTTGTGACTTGAGAACACCATTGGTTAGCTAAGGTGATGTTGAACTTGTTGTGACTTTGCGCCTCTATCTGTTGTTGAAGCCACAGTTGTTTTTTTGGCTTCACATCCAGCATCACCCCTTAGTCCACACCCAGAGTGAACGTTCCAAAATCTGAATTTGTTTAGAATATTCCTGTTGATTCCCCGAAAATGCCCCACAAAGAGATGTGCAAGAAAAGTTGTTTCTTGCCACGGCACTGTTGCCAGTGGTAAGATTGTATGTGGGCATGGTAGTAGTACGCAGTCACAGAAGTGCATTGCTGATGTGAGAAAAGGTATTTCTCCTTTAATGTTTTTTATAGCGCAATCAGTAGCTTCCCTCATAGTTGGAGGAGATGATGTTGCCCAGCTGGTGGTGTTAGTGCAGTTGCTGGTGGTGGTATGAGTATTGCTGCCTCAAGTTCCAGTTCTGACTAGTTTACTATGTCCAAAAATACAGTGGAATGTGAAGCAGTGGCAGTGAGTGACAGTGTAGATGATGTCATACTCCCCAGTAACATCCTAGTAACTGAACATGCAAATTCTTATCATCACGTCAACAATAGCAAACAGTGATATTTCTTTCACCGTGGTTCAGGTCATGCATTTGCCATGCAGTGATTCACAGTGTGGGGAAAACATTTTGGGTGATGGTGGTGCTGATGATGATGATGTTACTGTGGTTGCAACATGCAGTCCATATGCCAGCATCCAAGCAGAAGATGTGGATAATGTTGATGAATATGATGATGATTTCAGTGACTTCTGTTGGGAACCGGAGGAAAAGAAACTCAAGGTGGCTGTGTCTGGGTCTGTTTGCATTCCTCCCCCCCCCATAAAAAGTTGTGATTAACCAGTTTCAGTGGATTATGATGACCCAGTAATAATGATAGGTAGCTGTGGTGGTCAGTTGCAGTCCAAGTGTGTCCTGCCTGAAAAATCATGTAGCATACCCCCCACTTCATAGCTTAAAAAATGGAGTCCTATAAGCAGCATCAGTGGGGACATGTTAAAACTAGAGCATCACAATCCCTTGTTTGGGATTTTTTTGAGGAAGATGCAAATGATGAGTCAGTTGCAGTCTGCCAGGTTTGCCAGGTGCGTGTGAGTTGAGGGAAAAAGGGGAGAAATCTGGGCACAGGGGCACAGCATACACATCTTAAGCAGAGGCACATGACACTGTGGACTCAGCACAAGATGGCAGCTAATAAGTGTACCACAGTGGGGCATTATGATAACGCGAAGTGGCCACTTTGCGTTCACTTTGCAGGAGGAATTTAATTTCGCTGCATCTCTGGTCACTAGCAAAAGAGTGTATTCCAGAACTGTTATCCATTTTTGTATACTCAAAATCAGTGAGACAGCAGCAGATTTTTGTTGTCAATCACCATTTGTGCCACTTTCCAGATTTATTTGGTTCAGAGAGTCCCACTATAAAATGGCGGTTTGGATCATCGTGTTTTAGATAGTTCTATTCAAATCTCCTGTGTGCATTAAAAATGGTCCTGATAGGTTTTTCCTTTACTTCTAACCCTGGTTTTGTTCATGACCAGAACTGACCCAGAGTCAGTTAATTAACAGTACTCTACAACAAATACTCAGTACTCAGAAACTGAGCAGCAAGCATAGCCTAGTGTTTAGAGCACAGGACTATGAACAGTAGGTCTGGGTCTGAATGCTGACTCCCCTTGAATTTTTATTTACATCCAAATTTCACCAGAGTGGTGATCCCTAGTGGCATGATGGTAGAATTGTAAATATTTACTAACGGAAGTTACATGCAAAAAATAATATGGCCTGATATTCAAAGGTTAAAGTGAGCGCTAATTGGTTAGTACCTGCGCTAATTGGTTAGTACCTGTGCTAACCTGGATCAGCACTGGCGCTCTGGGTGGGGCCATATTTAAAGGTTCTTGGAGCACTGCTCAAACCAGGCAGGATGATTTCACTTCTCATATTGCTGTGTCTATGCAAATAAGGGGGTTTGTAATGCATTATGGTTCAGTGGAATATTCAAAGATTTTTGGTGGTGCTAAACAGCCCCAGAGCAGTGCTGTTTACCACCACTGAAAACCACATTTTATCACAGTGTTAAGTCTATGCCCCCACATCCTGAAAGCAGGGTGGCTATACTGCAGATGCCTGCTCCTGTGTCTAGCAGCCCCCCCAAATCACCCCTGTAGTACTGTAATAAAAAGCCCTGGTAGTCTAGTCCCTACCGCCACTCAGTTGCCCCCAAAGTACTATAATAAAGCTCCCTGGCAGTCTAGTGGTTCTCCCACCCCCATCACCCCCAGAGCACAGTAATAAAGAATCCTGGTAGTCTAACTGTTCCCCTTCCCCCAATTGCCCCCATAGTACTGTAATAAAGAGCCCTGGCAGTCTTATGGTCCCCCTCCCCAATCACCCCATGTGCCTGGTATACTATCACACCCTAGTGGGCTAGCACCACCCACTGGGCAACAAGGCCACCCCTGGAAGTTGGTCATCCCCCCATTTGCCCAGCTGCTGAGGACTCCCACCTTGGACCCTCCCCTTACCACAATTACTATTCACTGATATAAAAGGTATAGATCAGCAGCTGGGACAGCCATCCATTCATCTCTGTATCTTATGGCCATCTGACAGCCACAAAGCGTGATCGCATGTTTATGCTCTATGACTATTTGATGGTAACTGACTTGATGAGCTGAACAGAGGGCTGTGCCAGCTGCTGCTCTGCACCCTTCATACCAGTGAATGGTGATCAGGGAGAGGTGGAGTGTGGGGCAGGGGACCTCAGTGGATGGGTGACTGGGTGCTGGCAAACACCTGGTGGGCTTTGGCACTCAGCGGAGGGGCAGTAACTCTCCAGGGTGTTACAGTATACAGAGGACACAGAGTGATTGGGGGGAGGGGGTAATGCTAGGCTACCAAAGGTGCATATTATAATACAACATGGGCAGTCAGGAAGGGTGGGACTGCTGGACAGCTGGGAGATGTTACCGTTGCCACCCAGCATTGATGTTAGGGATCTGTTGTGCCCATGCAAATAAACCAATAATGGGTAAGCAGATGTCCCCTTAGCATTTTGTATGCCCAATGAGCTAATTGGTATGCTCCAGCTGAATGTAGCCCACAGGAGCCATGGTACTGCTCTGTTTTGGGCAGTGCTATCTCCAGCTGGCAATATACAGCCTTGGGTGGTATCAGAGCAGCACATATCTACTTAGCACTGCACCGTCATGGCCTGATATTCAGTCAGTCTGCACACTGCTAACTGACTGAATTTTGCTCACAGCCAACTATGCTCTATCAGAAGCACAGATGAACAGGTTGTGCTAGACTTGCAGCTGCTTCTAAATCTGTGGGCCAAAGTTCGCAAACTATTCTTTTTATTTTATATATATATATGCTATCGTACAGTACTGGAGAGACTTACACCATGTGCACTTTGACACCCTGTAACTTAAAAAAAAGGAAATCAATATTTTTTCTGTCATGCCTTTTCTGTAGCTATACAATAAAATATTTAATATACATAGCATAATCATTTTTGGTCTCTATGTACTTGTCTGGTGGTCCTTTAAGTGCATTCTGACCCTCCTAAACAGGGCTTCATTTTGTGACATGAAAGTTAGTGTAGCAGAGCACTTGAAATGCTGTATCCCCACTAAGCAGTCCATCAGCTACAGCAGTGCCTTTGGCTCTTAAAGATTATTAAATACACCCTCTGACAAATATGTTTTATTAAGGATCATTTATATTTGGTAATATTAGCGTTTTATTATGCCCTTTATGTTCCCTATGCATGGTGTCCCTTTCTGCATTGCTTAAATACAGTGCTTTCTCCTGTTTGTGTAGCACTCAAAGTTCAAAGCAGCCCCCTGTATGGATACTCTATCTAGTATCTTTTATGTGTCACCCCAAAGTTTATTTCCTTTTTTTTATACTGCACACTTTTTGATTTGTTTAGCACCATATCCCTCGCATCCAAAATTCATGAACATAAGGATCGGTTCTGCCAGCAGTCCATAAACCCGAGAAACGGAAGTCTAGTTGAATACCCTATTCCGTAATTATCAGAGGGTATAAATTTGTAGGGCTCATGGTTCAGAGCCCCTTTCTTTCACCTAGGTTCCACTCTGAAAGTGTGTCATCTCTGGGTATTCCCTGGTCTTGAATATAATCAGCGTATACTCCGTCTCATACCCGACTGTGAACCAGCTGCTGTTGCAATGATTGTCCAGCACATACCTCTCAACTGTACCACATTATGAGGACCGTTCCTCATTTTACTTCACAAAAGCTCCCTGTTCCACATTGTGAGGACTTGTTCCACATTCAATGTCAACATTTTAAAGCAAAAATCTATAGTAAATAATGCAAAAAATATATTATTAAATTAATAACAGACTTTCTGAACATAAATGCAAACATTTTAACAGTGTTCTGAGCTTCTTAGGTAAAGATTTGATTAAGTGTTCCACATTTTGCTCATTTGTTCCACATTTTGAGAGGCAATGTTCCACATTTGGGGGAAAAAAGGTTGAGAGGTATGGTCCAGCATCTACATAAAGGTACTTACAAAATTCTGTGATGCCGGGCATAAAGGTAGGGCTGGTGGACTACTGGGTCTGTATATTCTTAAATCCCACTTTTTTTTTGGGGGGGGGGATAGTTTAACTTTATACATATTGTAATGCTCCTGACCTAGAAATAAAGCCACATCTTGTTTGAGGTTGAATCACAGGTCTCCTCACAACACTGGATTATTCTCCTCAGTTTTTCCAATGTTTTGAAGTTATTTCTAATTTAATGAAAGAAACCCACTTTTTTTTCAGTTTTTGGACCGGTCTGGGGTCAGTAAGAAAGAGTGCAGTTAGAGCTCCTTGTAAACGAGCAGTTTTTTTTTCTTTAAAGGTTGTAGGGGCTGCTCTCTGTTAATGAGCAGCATTTTTTCAGTAAAGTTTGCTTCTTGTCCACTTGGCATTTATGAAGTGAGTTAAATTTACTGCTGCTTGGAGATTTACCTGAATTTAAAAAACAGAATTCAGTGTTAAGTATAAATGGAGTCAATATATTGTGAGCACCATGGATATGCCAAGGTTTTAGCTGCCTATTTATAGAAGTACTGATTAAATTCTGCTGTGGCCTGTTTAAATCATGTGAGGCTAAAGGAGCGTTAGATGGTTAGAGGTTTTTAATTTTTTTTTTAAACTACTTGCTGCTGTGAAAAAGTTTAAATATGGGTCATAAAGTTGGTTGGAGAAGCTTTATTATAAACTTGAACTTGAACTTCTTGTTTGAAAGAAGCAGACTGCATTTTCAAGGACTGTCCAACATTGGGAGTTTTTTGTAAGCATACAATAATATTAAATGGAAAACTGATGTGGCTATAATGTGGGCAGTACTGAAGGATAAAAGGTATAAAGCCTCCTTTTTTCAACTAAAGGGGTCCATGGTATAAAGTCACAAAGCCAATTCCAGTACAACAATTGCAGCCTGCAGTTCTTAATAAGATTACAGTCTTAGATCCTCAAGTCATGGTTTGTTATTGTTCTTTGTTTTAATTAGTGAACAGTGTTTTGGAAAAAGCCCAGCAAAATAAGCAAAAGGAAAAACAGCTGCTTATTTAAATGGGGGTATTTTAACAAATGTGTTATTGAAGTGGAGAGGGAATGGGTGCAAGGAAAATGAGGAACCTGCAGTATGTTTGCCCATGTGGGTGTGATTTGTGGTGGTAGGGTTTTTTAAAAAAAAGCACACAAGAAAGGGATTTTAAACAACCAAAGTGAGAGTAAAGCATCTGTAACCTAATTCAAAGATGGAGTTTCCACATCTTGGGGGGGGGGGGCTGGATTCTGGCAGGAAAATCAATTAAGGATAATGTACGGTAGCAGAGAGATTACAGAGCAGTTAAAGAAATATAAAGAATATTTTTTTTGCATGTCTGATCATTTTCTGTGGAAAAAATGTAAAATAAATGTCTGCTGCTTTTGAGTAACTATTTGGTGCACTATGTGCTCAAGCACGTAAGGCCCTGCATGACATTCCATGTTGAAAAGAGATGTAAAATAAAATTTTGTAACTGCCGTCGACTTTAGCCTGTATCTGGCCCGTGGATAACTTAAATGCTAGTGTTTTTTTCACATTTCCTTGGCTTTCTTGTAACATTTGGGCTGTTTGGTTGTCTCACTTGATGTTCAGTACAGGGGAAACTAAAATGGCTGTTTCCTTTGTTCTGAACATAAGCTTGGGCCATCTCACAGCTTTAAATGCTGAATTTACATCTCTTTCATCAGATGCCTGCAGAGGTCTTACAAGCTTGTCTGTATACACTTTTTTTGCAATATGTGATTTTTTTAATACATTTTGTAGCAAATTCATGTGATTTTTAGTAATTGTTTGGTATACCATGTGTTTAAAGTAAGGTCCTGCATGACATTTTCTGGTGAAAAGAGATGCAAAAGAAGGCTGTTTATCATGGGCCATTTCTGGCCTGTTAAGTGGCCCATGGTTACCTTGATGCTAGTGTTTTTTCCACATTTTTCTGGCTTTTTTGTAACATTTGGACTGTATGATTGCTTCAGTTGATGTTCAGTACAGGGGAAACTAAAATGGCTGGTTCCTTTGTTCTGAACGTAAACTTGGGTCATCTCACTTCTTTAAATGCTGAATTTACATCTCTTTTCCCCAGGTTCCTACAGAGTTCTTACCAGTTTGCCTGTAAGCACCTTTTCATTGCAAAGTTTGATTGTTTTAATGCATTTTGAAGCACATTCTGGTACTTTTGAGTAATTGTTTGGTGTACCATTTGTTGAAAGTGAGGTCCTACATGGCATTTTCTGGCGAAAAGAGATGTAATATAAGGTTTTGTAACAGGGCCCAGCTCTAGCCTGTAACTGACCCATGGTTACCTTTGATGCTAGTGTTTTTTTACAATGTTCTGTCTTTTTTGTATCATTTGGGCTGTTTGGTTGTTTCAGTTGATGTTCAGAACTGGGTAAACTAAAATAGCTGTTTCCTTCGTTCTGAATATAAGCTGGGGCCAATCTCATAGCTTTAATTGTAAAATTTACATCTCTTTTCCCCAGATGCCTGCAGAGGTCATACAAGTTTGCCTGAGAGCACCTTTTTCTTGGAAAATGTGACTTTTTTCATGCATTTTGGAGCTAATTCTGGTACTTTTGAATAATTCTTTGGTGTACAATGTACTGAAAGTAAGGCCCTGCATGGCATGTTCTGGTGAAAAGAGATGTCAAAATAAGGTTTTGCTGCAGGGGCCAGCTCTGGCCTGTAACTGGCCCATGGTTACCTATATTGCTTGTGTTTTTTCCACATTTTTCTGACTTTTTTGTAACATTTGCACTGTCTGGTTGTTTCAGTTGATGTTCAGTACACGGGAAACTAAAATGGCAGGTTCCTTTGTTCTGAACATAAACTTGGGCCACTTCACTGCTTTAAATGCTGAATTTACATCTCTTTTCCCCCGATGCCCACAGAGTTCTTACAGGTTCCTCTCTAAGCACCTTTTTATTTTTAAAGTTATATATTTTTCTTAATTTCAGAACAAAGGTTGATGCTTCTCAGTAATGTGTTGTGTGCCGTGTGCTGCACATAAGTCCCGGCATAGCTTTCTGTTGGGAATGGGCTAGCAGTATAGCCTTGAAGTTTGAGTAACAAGCTGTGAATGGGCTTGGTACATCCAGCAGACCAAACATGGGTTTGAGTCTCACAACGTCCACTTGCATACGGTGTTACTCTGAGCAAGTCACTTAACTGCCCAGTGCGCCTAGTTCATCCCTGAAAACAGTCACATGTGCCTAGTGGGCCTTACCCTGTTACCAAAGAAATAAATACATTATAAAATAATTGTTTGGAACCTGACCCAAGACTGTCTTTTTATGCATGCATGAAAGTGTGCCAGACCATCAAGAAATGTATCACTGTCACCAACACCCCCAAAGCACATTTTCATGAATACCTCTCAGCTGCAATGAATTATGTATAGTGCTGTGATTTTCACAGTCAAATTTACCCTTGCTCCTCATGTGTTTACTGATGTTCCTCATAATGTAAGAGCTATTTCTGGACACACAAACTATGACTCATTGAACCAGGTTCATAGAAACATTCCTTATCACTATTTGGGGCTCACTACCTGTAGCTATAAAATTCTTTAAAATAAGAATGTGCTACACATTCTGGCCCTGTGCTATGATTTCTGAAGTCCAGTGCTATGATTTTTAATGGTGAAAGGTTGAGAGATATGTTTTCATGTGTAATTTGAAGAGTCATCCAAACTCATCCAACCTTTGAATCAACCTCTATTTATGTTTTTCTTTGGTAAGTGGATAAAGCCCACTAGGCACAACTGCCTGTTTTCATGTGTGACCTGGGAGCATTGGGAAGGTTAAGTGACTTGCGCAATGCAAGTGGATGCTATGGGAATAAAACACAGGTCTGTTGGATGTAGCAAGCTCAATCACAGCTCATTACTCTAAACCCTATACAGTATTTCCAGCCCCATTCAGACTGGAAGTATTTCTTGACAGAAACTTGGTGTGCTATTCAAAAGCATGCTTTGCAGTTAATTGTCCATTTAGCTAAATGGCACAAGTCACACCTTTTTTCACACCTATTGTTTCAGGCTCAGGGCAGAAAAAAATGTTTCTGATAGTCTGCCCAGCACAGATTAAGTACTTAAAGCAGCAGTAACTCTTAACATTAATTTAAATAATTTGTTGAGCAGTTAAGAAAAGCCAAAACATCAAGATACATGACTTTCTTTTTGCTTTATTTCACTCTTAAGGCAAGAAAAATGATTTTTACATTCTTGAAAGTTGATGATCTTTTGCCATGTCAACAATCATGGATGTAAGCAAAACAAGGTGGTGTGCTGCTAGACCACAGAAACATGTGCAGGCAACACTGTGACATATTTGCATTTTAAATGGGAGCACAAGGAAATTAAGTGACTTGCTCATTGTCACACAGAATGCAAGCATGGACTGATGGGATTCAAATCAAGGTCTCCAGGTTTAAAAACACAGAAATGGATGGCAGATAAGACCCATCAGGCCCATCCAGTCTGCCTGTATACCCTATACTTAATTAGCTGCCACTGACCCTTTTGGTCTACTGCTGCTGCTTCTCCTTCCCCACTCTTGGGATTCCTCATATCGATCCCATGCTTGTTAATATCCCCAATTGTGTTTACCCCCAGCACTTCCTGGAGCAGGATCCCACAGTTCATCTGGCTCCTTATGTGTATTCTGAATTTCTGTAGCTTTGATATTTTCATTGACATAAAGGGCCACTCCATGCCCCCTTTTCACCTCAGTCTCTTCTGAACAGTACATAGCCAGGTACAGAAGTCTCTGAAGTGTGGTTACTGGTAGACCATGTCTCACTAATGGCTACTATGTCCAGTTTAGCCTCTGTCATTATTGCCTGCAGATCTGGGATCTTGCTTCCCTGACTGCAAGAATTTGTGAACATGATTTTCCATGGGCCAGATTTAAGTGCGTTAGTTGTTAGGTGAGGTCTGGCATTTCCCCTGTGCATCGTATGGGGAGCCTGACCTTTGTTCCTTACCTGGTGATGCAAATGAACTACAAACATGCTGAACTCCTGTTTGACCACTAGCTGAGGGGGGAGGGGTGTTCTTCCCATTTGACATATGGGGTGCTGCACCCCTCTCCCCATTTGCTAGTTTAAATATTCTGCAAAGATGTCAAATTTCTGCCCCAATGCACTGACTCCCTGCTGTCCTTAGCATGAACAATGCTGTATTATGGTCTCTTGTGCCTAGTTAGGGATCACACCATGAAGACTATGATCCCTAATATGGTGCTCACCAACTTAGCCACGGTAGGTGTTGTTCGTGAAGAGGGCCACTGGGGAACAGTCACCATAACACAGTCTTGTGAGAAATGGTCACTTCATTCCTATTCCTTAGTTATACAGTCTTCAGGTAGCCAAATTTATTACTACCACTGTAGTCTAATACCACCTGGAGCCACACTAGTCAGCATGATTAGCTGTCTTTTGTGGTAATTGAGTGGGACTGTTTACACAGGCCCTCTACTTTAGCAGTTGTCTCTAGTGTCCCTGCTAGTGTCTTGTGGTCACAGAAAGGTCTGGTACTATTTGTCATTGTTGATATAGGACATTATGTTTAATGGATAGAGACATTTTTTTTTGCTGCTAATATCATCCAACTTTTCCCAGTACAGAGTTGCATGGAGCATACCCCCATACAGGGTGCTTGCTAGACTGCACCTGGAAGCCTGTGTACAGTTGGAAAGCAAGCATCTAGAAAAATGTGGAGGCCTAGAACTACCCTGGGTCATTATGCAAAGCTTTTTTCTGCTGGCAGAGCTGGACTGATTATGCAGGCCGTCTACTTTGGCAATTGTCTCTTGCTGCCCTGATACTGTCTTGTGGTCATAGAAAGGTCTATGGATTAATAGAATTGCTTGAAACTTGAGTACCGTGCACAAGTTGGAAGCCCATATATGAAAAAAGACAGAGAAACACTGAAACCTTTATGGAGGTTGGAAACACAAGTAAATGTTTAAATTTGTGATGAGTATTAGAGTGGGAAAATTATAATTTTTTTATAGCTGTAGTCTGGAATCTAGATCAAGCCAGGTCTTTAACCAACTAGATGGGCCTGGTGTCTTGTTCTTTCCATTACATTTTTTCATTTAGTGCTCCCTTGATTATGTCTACATACTTGACATGTTGGAGAATTCTGTTTCCAAAAAAAGTACAACCTGTAAATCCTTCTTCTGGATCTTGTGTTTCTGCAAATTTTAGATGGAATTCCTGAGAAACAACCTGAGACAGCGTCAACCACGACATGACGTTGTTGCATCCATATCTTGCTGTGGTGGTGGTGGCAAGACTGCTTGCTTGAATTCAGTGAATACAACAGGTGGTCGAAAGACACAACCAAGATTGCATAAAGAGTACATGAGAGAGTACCGTGCAAGAATGAAAAATTATCCTGAAAAAATAAAAAGCTTATCGTGAGAAAGAAATGTAGAGGGTAAAACTGTATAAAATGTCAATGCCTGTAGAGACCAAAGTACAGTACAGGGAAAAAGATAGACTTCGGATGCAAAGGTATAGAGAAAATAAAAAGGCAAGTCAAGTACCTGATGGCACAGAAAAGAAGAAACATACAAGAGTGGAAGCAGAGAAGATGAGAGCTTTATGGCGGGAAAATAAAAAGAATCAGAGAGCAAGAATGACAGCTCAAAAAAGAAGGCAGATTAATGAATGCAGACGGTTTCTGCATGCACAGAAGAAATGTGCCAGACTGCAAACTATCACTGTGGATTCAAATGCACACAACTTGGATGCAGCTGAAATGCAGTATAACATCATGGCCTCAGATGCTTCCCCTTTGGCTAATCCACAGATAGACAGTCCACAATCAGGGATACCACAGACTCCATTTAGCAGTGATGCTGCGAAAAGAAAAGCCATCTCACGATCACTAAAAGCAATGCCGAAAAGCCCAAATAAATTTGCTGAAGTTTTCTCTGCAATGCTACTTAAGTCAACACCATGAAAACGCAAAGCTATTGAGACAAAATCTATATTAATGCCATCCAAAAAGAAACGGTTGGATTTTCTTGAGGAAACAAGCATGAAAGCCATATTGGAAACAATTAAACACTCAAGACAAAACGATTATATTCGAATCCATTGACTGCTGCACAAGTCACTGTTGGTGAAGAAAAAGTTCAGAAAATTAGACTTACACAGAGAACTGGGATTTAGCTGGAAATATTTACGTGTGTACTCTGTATATAGTGATGACTGCATTGAGAGGCATAAGAAGAGGAATGATGCTTTGCCAGAATTAATAATCAGAAGATACAGGACTTCTACCAATGTGGGGATATCTCTCGAGAACTTCCCATTGTGAAAATAATTGGGAAAAAACAACTTTTACCAAAGAAGGCACTGGAATCATCGGTCCGTACTACATGTGAACAGTTCAAGGAAGAAAACCAAGATGTACAAATTAGTTATAGTAAATTTGTAAAACTTCGCCCTAAAAATTTTTGTTTCATGTCCAGACATAAGCTTTTGCAGTGCCTATGTGAGTACTGCCTGAACATAGACCTTAAACTGAACAGCATTACTTTACAATGTGCACAGTTAAAAATACCAGATAGTGCCATAAAGCACAAGTATGAGGCTTCGACCCTTACGGTGTGCTGCAGAGTTGGTGAATTTCACAATAAAAGATTTATCAACAGGGAATGCTTGCAGTGTGGCACCAAAGGCATAGAGACAAAACTGATATCACTTTTAAATGAACACGTGACCTCTCCAGTCACCTGGAAAAAATGGCAAAATGAGAATATCACCATGAGAAAGGAGGGGAAAGTGACACATTCAAAGCAAATGAGAATGTGAAATAAGACTGGAGTCATCAGAGACCTAATAAAAGAACTGCAAGAAGAGCTGGAGCCACATGCTAAGCACTTAGCAAATGCAAAGTGGCAGTCACAACAATTTGATGCTATTAGAAAAAATGTACCAAATAACTGGGTAGTTTTCTGTCTGGACTTTGGAGAAAACTATAATTGCCACTACCAAGATGAAGCTCAGAATGCACACTGGGCATACAACCAAGCTACAATTCACCCAGTTGTGGCCTATTATAGATGCCCTAAACCAAACTGTGGCATAAACATGCATAGCACACTTATTTTTATTACTGATGACCGAAAGCATGACTTCCATGCTGTTCACCACTTCACAAATATGGCAACAAAATATCTTAAAGAACAGGGGTGCCATCGTTAAGCAAATTCATTTTTCTTATGGGGCACCAACACAGTGCAAGATCAAGGGCAACTTTGCCGATGCATCATTTGGTGTGGTGGATTGTGGTGTCTCCATTGAAAAACACTTCTTTGGCAGTCGGCATGGCAAAGGACCATGTGATGGAGAAGTGGGCGTCTTGAAAAAGAGTGTATTACTGACAGTAAAATCATGAAAAGCCATTACTGACAGTGCCATTGAATTATACCAGTATGGCAAAAAATACCTTACATGTCCCAAAAATGAGGAGGATCATGTGCACATGACATACAGTTTCTTTTTTATCAAGGAGGGCAAAATAAATAAGTGAAGACTCACTAGAACAAATGTGAAAACATTGCCAAACACAATATTGGTACACTGTGTGAAAGGAATAGATCCACATATCGTATCTGTTAACGATAGAAGCTGCTTCTGCCAACCATGTGTTACAAATGAAGGACAGTGCCCTAATGTGTTATTCACAGGAGATTTGAGACCCTTTTCTTTGAAATATGGGACAGAGGTGATGCCACCACCTTTGACACAGTCTCCAACACCACCAACAGCAGCACTACAGTTAAGGTTGCCATCAACGACAACATGGTATCCAGCTCCACCACAGTCAAGGTCTCCATCTCTACCACCACCATCACCAGCTTCAATGAATGAAAGATCTCCTTCTACACCACTACCAGCATCAGTGCAGGACAGGTCTTATTCTCCACCACCAGCATCAGTGCAGGAAAGGTCTCCTTTTACACCACCAGGAACACCGCAGGAATGGTCTACTTCTCCACCAAAACCAGATTCACTGCAAGAAAGGTCTACTTCTCCAGCACCTCCAGCAGTATCAAGGTGTCCATCTCCACCACGACCACCTGAATCATCACCTCAGGAAATCTCTCCATCTCCACCACCACCACCACCACCACCAGTGCTGCAGGCAAGGTCTCCATCTCAGCCACCATCATTACCAATAGAAAGTTCTCAACCAACAAAGGACACATCACCCTCAGTGTAAGTACCCATGTGATTAACATTTTGTTGAAGCCACCTACTGGCCTTATCACCTTATCCATACAGTACCTGGTGTGCAAGACAGCACACAATGCTAAAGTAATAATGTGACTTACTGGAGAAGATGGATGTTTTAATCCCTGGATACGTGTTTATGCATGCATTCATGTGTGTGCTACTGCATGTACAAAATGAGAATAAAACCTCCTTCTTGCCAAATACCTGAACATATCACTCATATCCACTATGGTGGCAGTTAATTTGGGAGTCACTTACAAGTCATATGAATGTCCTTATGTCTTGCCATTGGATGAATTCTAGTTATTTAGATTATGGAATAGGGTATACCATTCCCCATTATTTGCCCCCCCCCACCCACCCCAAAGATTTCAGGTGTCTTGACAATCAAAATGCTCAAGTGGATGATTTATTCATTTTATACTTTTTGCGGTGCTCTCCAGGAAGGTGATTTTATGGCTGTCCTGATCCAGGCTGGGCGAAAGAATATGGCCTACATATACTTGGCAGAGGTTGCTTCATCCACAGATGAGGAAGTAAATGTAAAATATCTGGTCAGGAACAGAAACTGTATTTACCAGTGTCCAGATGAAGACATGGCTGAATACTCCACTCCAGCCAATCACAGACATTGTTTTCAAATTTACTGAACCTTCTCAGACAAAGTACAGTAAAGAATTGCACTTTGCTCCAGATGGATTTGACAAAATAAGAAATGCCTTTGTTGGCCTTCAAGTACTTTTTAAATGATTTTCCCCAACCCTTAGCTGTGACTTGTGCCTAAAACCTGACAGTCATTTTATCACAGCAATATTCTCATGGTTATGGTTATTCATTTAGTACATTGGATTCCATCACTCTTTTTCTGGGTTTGGGACCAGCTGGTATGAGAACGGATGAGACATACCAGGCGCGATTAAATACCGTGGCCCAGATATTCAAAAGGGTTGCGCCATGCTCAACAGGGTTGCGCATGCGCAAGTCCTACATTGAGCCATTCTGCGATATTCAGCAGGAGGCAGTTACGCCACTGACAACAGGTTGCACAACAGCGCAATGCAAATGAATGCATGCTCAACAGGAGGGGGAGGAACCATGCATAAACTGCCCAACCCGATATTCAGTCGGGTTGTGCAGAGTTGTGCATGCGCAACCCCCAACCTGCGCCTGCACAACCTTGAGCCAAAAAGGATCAAGTTGAGGGCCACCTCGGTGAGCTGCTGTATTGCAGGGCGCAATACAGCAGCTGCCACCCCTGGCTGGCCCCCAACTCGGTCCCTGTGCCCCCCCACCAGCCCGATCGCGGGCATAAAGTAACATGACCCCACACACATCTCCTGAAGCCCGATCACGGGCAATAAAGTAACATGAACCCCCTGCCCACATCTCCTGAAGCCCGATCGCGGGCAGGCGATATATCAATCCCCAGTGCCCACGATCGCGGGCAGAATGTAAAAAGCCCCCAACCGAATATCTCCCTGGTGGTCAGTGGACCGTAATGCCTGATCGCGGGCAGAATGTCAGAATTACAACCCCCAAACATCTCCCTGGTGTCTATTGTCCCCCCACCCACCTAGCTCCTCCACCCGCTCCCCGGCAGCGGCGGGCTGGCAACATCCCCCGCCTGCCGCCCCGCCAGCCCACGCCGACTGACTATCAGGTGGGCTGCCGCCCATTGGTGCATAGCTACAGCCAATGGGCGCCAGCCTATACTACATGACAGTCCAGATTTGTGAATGAACATCATTCACAAATCTGAGCTATCATGTCACAGTATGAGCTACATGCCCATTAGCTGTAGCTCTGCACCAATGGCGTGCAACTCGACGTCAATCAGCGAGTAGTAGAAAGCGGCAAGCGAGTGGGATGCTGCCGCCCGCTGGCTGCCGGGAGAAGCGGGGTGGAGGGAGCTTCGTGGGTGAGTGGGGGGATACTGACACCAAGGGAGATGTTTGGGGAGTTGTAACTTGACATTCTGCCCACGATCGGGCATTACGGTCCACTGGACCACCAGGGAGATATTTGGGTTGGGGGCTTTTACATTCTGCCCGCGATCGGGCACTGGGGGGTTGATAACGTTCTGCCCGGATCGGGCTTCGGAGAGTGTGGGCAGGGGGTTCATGTTATTTTATTGCCCGCGATCGGGCTTCGGAGATGTGTGTGGGGGGTCATGTTACTTATGCCCTCGATTGGGCATCGGAAACGTGTGTGGGGGTCATGTTACTTTATGCCGCGATCGGGCATCAGGAGATGTGGGGGGTCATGTTACTTATGCCCATGATCGGACTTTGGGAGATGTGTGGGGGTCATGATACTTTCTGCCCGTGATCGGGCTTCAGGATCTGTGTGTGGAGGAATGTATACACAGAGATACCTGTGATCGAGACTGCAGAGTGCGTCGGTCCCAGACGGATGCTGCCTGGCAGGCGACCAGGCGCCAGAAGTCCTCGGGATCGGCGACCTACATGCTAATGGCATGCAAATGGGCCATAAATAGATGCAAATGGCCCCCTGCACCTTGCATAAATTATGGCCCCATTTGCATGTCACCTTTTGAATATCGAAATTTGCACATGGCACAATGGTACTTGCACCACAAGTTTAATGCTCAACTCTGGCAACTTGCAGTGGCGCAAGTTCCACTGCGCCATGCACACAGTGGTTGTGGCTGGGGGTGATGTTCAAAGGGAGTTGCTCAATAGCAACTCCTTTGAATATCGCCAACTCCCTGCAACTATTTTGAGCAGCGCAGGGACTTGCGCCTCAGAATGGCACAGTTTGAATATCTGGGCCCTTGTTCATAGTGTAATCAAGTGTAAATATTTTTTTTACAAGTAGCTTAATTGTCTGTGTGTGTCAGTATGACATTGTTTTATGAAGAAATACTAGTTAGCAGTAATGTGTATGGTGAGACAGTATTACTGTGATATTGTGGTGTCCCTGTAACATACGTTAACACTGAAAAAAAACTGTTAAAAATAAAATGTATTTTTTTAACCATGAGATGCAGAGTTGGCTGGCTTAAATATTAACAAGTAGAAAACTGCGTAGCATGGTTGCTCAGGGCTATCAGAAATATTCAAGTCACAACTAAACTGTTACATTAGGAAGTTTAGCATACAATGGTGTCCTATGATAGATGGCTTTGCAAGACCACTCCCAGAATGAATAACAAAGAAACAATGAAAGATCCATACTACAGCCCATAAATAGAAGCAGAAGTCAGGGTATTATAAAAAAATATTTTATTTATGTAACCATAAATTAAACAAGTAGGACAACATGTTATGAACGTAAGAGTTTTCATATTCAAACTTTCAATACATTTTTCCACAACTTACACTTCATGAACTATCTTTATATTTGGGATAGCAACAGTAGTATATGTATGTATCATAACAGATACATAGTCATGAGAACAAACAGACTTTTTTGCCTGAATGAGTCACACTAAGTCTCTCAGTAGTAGATTTGTGCCTAAATATATATATATATATATATATATATATATATATATATATATATATATATATACACACACACATATTCTTTATTCCAGTCTCTGTTGCCACCATCCTCTGCCTGGTCAACTCTCTGCTCTGTCCATACCTTGTCTGTCACTTATGCCACCTACCTATGGGCTCACAGGACTCTCTGCCTATCATGGTAGTGCCTTGGGGTGGTGACAGTATCTCCACACAATCCCAACAATGTGTAATGGCAGCAGGTAGTCAATTCAGTGGGGCACAGGAGTGCTGGGTTTATGCTATAGGCAACATGGTTTCTTTCTTGGTTCTTACCCACCTCTCAGCATGCACTGGCAGGGATTCTAAGGTGCATGCAATGCATGACAGCACTGCCAGAGTCAGGCAGCCTCCTTCCTCCCTTGAGCAGGTCCAGCTGCACCGCCGCTCATTGTTGCACTCATGTGGCAGTGTTGCAGTGGAGCATGCTGCCCATCCTCCTCCTCAGAGGAAGATCAGTACTGACAGCGAACTGAATCAGAGTCAGAAGTCAGGGCAGCAATCTATCTGGAAAGTAAAAAAATATGCATGTGGGCAGTCTTGATGTGATTATGGGTGACACATCCAGATTCCATCTATAGGACCCTTTTTCAAATGTCAAGCCTAGATTCCAGTTAGTCAGCAGTGATGATGAACACAGAGACACTCACCTTTAGGGTGGTAGGTGGAAAATATCTTGCTGCTTGGCTTCCATCTTGTGGCTCAGTGTGAAAAGGAGCATAGCCATAAAATAACCCTCAAGCTTCTGCTTCAACATCCTGAATGCAACCTGAAGTGGGCTGGTAAAGGAGTCAGCATCTAGCTATGAGCTGGCATTATGCATCAACGAGATCAGTGTGCCCAAGTGCCAAAGTCTGGGTCTCATTTTCCAATAGAAATCTGTCCAGTATAGGGAGGACCTAGCTGTGTGGGCAATACAAGGCAGTATGAGAAGACACCACCACTCCTGCCTGCAGGAAGCAGTTCCCACAAGAAACAGAGGTATATGGACACCACTGAGTTGGTGAAGATATAGTCAGTGAACCTGAAGTAAAAGGGAGAAAAAGACAACGACAAAAAAGTCTGCTACACTCTGCAAAAAGACACGCATGTTTTCCCTAGAGCCAGCGAGACTCTTAGGGGACATGAAATTGGGTCCCCTGTGTTTTGTGACATGATAAATATCTAAGTTAATCTGCAAGAACAAGGAAAGTGTATTTATACAACTTCAAAGCCATTACAGAAATAATCACATGAAATGTTTTCATACTGCACACATAAAATTACCCATGTGATATGTGTATTACAAGCATGATTTAAATGTTAAATTGGAACCAATTTCATGCATGTGTCATGTGTGCAGCAAATAAGTATGGAAAACATTCTGTTTATGTTAAATTGGAACAGATTGCACACATGTGGCATGCATGCAAAAAGCAAGTGGTCACTGAGAACCGCACACATAAAAGTTAAGCGACTTGCTCAGGATCACACAATATACAAGCGGGGGTTGATGAGAATCAAACCCAGGTCTTCAGGTCTCCAAGTTTCCTGATTTTCAGTTCAGTGCCTTTAATCACTAAGCTATACTGCATGCACACATATGGCTCACTTGTACTTCAATACAAATCTGCATACATCTGCACACATGCAGCATGCTTATAGCCACTGTTATACTTTTTAGTTTTCTTGTCCCCCCTCATCTCAGCTGTAGAGCTGAACTGTAGCACACATACCAATGGAAACATACGTGGTTCTTCCCACATCCAGTAAACACACTTACCCACAAAACTACTTAATTACTTCTGCCTGGCCTGTACTCCTACTATTTTCTGTCCATAGTTTTGAATGCTTCCATACAAATGGACTTTAAGTGGCAAACACAAACGTAGCAATAAGCCAACACCCACCCACATAGCCAGTACCCCCCCATTGCACACCCACTGTAGTGAGTATAGCCATGCTGCTGCAGACAACCCATCAAGTACAGATATAAGTCGAGAGTCTCTTACCTGAGTACTAAGAAGCCAGAGAAAGGAGTCTTTAAAAGATGATGTCCATGGGTCAGAGTGCTGGGGTGTACCCCTTTGAAATAAATTGAGTTATTTTTTATTACTATTTTATATATTATGATGGTGAGTTGGAAAATAATGAAGGCCACTGTTCTACTAACAAGGCTCTTGTTAGTTGAGCAGTGGCTTTCATTAATCTCCAACTCTTCACCAATAATGTATAAAATAGTAAAAGAAAAAATACTCCCATTCATTTTAATGGTTCACAACCCTGCAGTCTCCCTTGCCCTATGTCATAATGTTCTTAAGTGTGGGGATGTGGAGGTCAGCTTCACTGGTGGGGGGACATAAGCCTGACTATAGTGGGGCTCCAATAGTTTGTACATACAATACAGCTCAACTGTCCATGAATGCAAGGAACAGCCCTCATTTTACCCCTGAAAAATGCTCTGCTCCTCATCCATCCCTCATGGAAAACATGCTCCTCACATAGAGGATGTCCTGTAAATTTAGGCTTTATGACAGGTTGCCATTTCAGATTTCACCGGGGGGGGGGAGCCAACAACCAGTGGATGCCAGGTGATAGTTAGCCCCTAGGTGGCAAGCTCTAGAAAGTCTGGAACATATCTAAAAGGTAAAACTTATTTGTTATGACTGAAAAGTGATATGCAAATCAGGAAAAAATTCAAATGTATAAGATTCATCTGTCTATAACCCGGAAGAGTGCATCAGATTTGGGCTTAAACCCACCCATTTACTGACCATTTTTTTCCTTGCTGAAGTTCTGAACTCCATCCCTCCTCCCAAAAAAACAAAGCTTTGTCCTGATTTCTCTCCCTGACTTCATTCCCCTCAGTATCCATCCCATATTTGTCATGAAACTGCCCAAAGGCTCAGAAACCTGAAAAATGCATCAATGTTTCAGTCCTTCTTCCTTCCTCAATCCCCTGTAAAAAAAAAAAAATACTTTTTCTTACTCATCCATCTAGCCAGAACCTGCAGCCTGGCCAAGTGTGCCACCAGCCCAGTTTTCAGTCCACTTCTCCTTCATTCTTCTACCATAAGTTGGATGCTGGAACCGACCATCTCAGGTCCCCAACATGGTCTGCAACCAAGTCACCTCACCAACCAAACCCACTCAACCTGTGTTGCTTGTTTCTTGCTTGGTTGCTGCCACACTGCACTGATCAAGGCCTATGATGGCCACCCATACCGCTGTCACCACAGCTGCTAGTCCTAGCTTGCTACCCCGAGGGCCTGTGCTGTTTTTTGCAAGGCAAGTCTACTAGAGTATGTAGATAGCATAGTCTCAAGTTAGCTTCTAGCTCACCTTCTGCCCCTTCAGCCACCAGGGGGAGATGGAGACTCACTAAGAACAGACCAACAAAAATATGCCGCCACAACATTGCTATTGAGAGTTCAGTGCTCACCAACTCCTGCAAGCTGTAATGTGCAGCCTGTCTACATGCATTCGATAAGGGGGTGGAACCAGTCATTTGGTCCGACCACCACATCATGAGGTTCAATTTTCGCACCCCCCTGAGAAGGCCAGCCCCTTTGGAGATGGTCAGGTACCGTCCATTACGGAATGTTACTCCACAAGGCCTGATGGCGGTGCTTGACCTTTCATCCCTCGTATTGGTGGGCAGTAGTCCAGAAGCGCTCATACAGGCATATAATGAGGCCATTGCAGTTGCTCTGGATTCTATTGCTCCTGTCCATGAGCGCCCTCTTTCCCGTCGCCCCAGGGCACCTTGGTTTGATGGGACTCTGAGGGAGATGCGGAGACAAGGGCTAAGGTTAGAGCGTTGCTGGCGCAAGTCCGGTCTTGGTGATGACCGCCTTAGATTGACTGAACATTATGTTAGCTATCAATCTGCAATCACCCATAAGAAGGCAGAATTCCTGTCCAGGGAGATTGCAGTTGCTCAGAATCGACCGGCTCAGCTGTTCCGAACTGTAGACAGACTGTGCAACCCAGCCTGTCTGCAAGTTCGGAAAGCCTTTTCACAAAGTGAGTGCGATGAGCTTGCTCGATACTTTGCAACTAAGGTGGCTGACATCAGGGCGGACTTGTGTCCGGCAACCTCTAAGGATGTTGTGGGGGGAGTGTGCATGAGCACAAGACCTCATTTCTCCTGGAGTTCCTTTTGTCGACCGGAGTTCGTGGATATTATGAGGATCATCCATAGTATGCGCCCCTCAAGCTGCAGCTTGGATCCTGGACCTACTGCCCTAATTTTGGGTTGTATAGACATCATAGGTCCAGTGTTAGTGCAAATTGTCTGGTGCTCCTTGGAGTCGGGTGAGTTTCCTAGCTCCCTGAAAGAGGCGGTGGTGACACCTCTCTTGAAGAAAGCTTCCTTGGACCCAGACTGTTTTTCCAGTTATCGACCTATCTCTAACCTTCCTTTTATTGGAAAGGTCATTGAATAGGTCGTGGCTGCCCAACTGGATGACCATTTAGCCATCCATAATATCTACGAATCCTTCCAGTCTGGTTTCCGTAAAAGACACAGTACCGAGACAGCGCTGGTTCGGGTGCTAAATGATCTTCTGAGGGCGAGAGATCTAAGGAGACTTTCTATCTTGGTTCTCCTTGATCTCTCTTCAGCTTTTGACACTGTGGATCACACGGTGTTGCTAGCACGCCTGGGGCAAATTTGTGGAATGTCTGGAACCGTTTTTAAATGGTTCGAGTCATTCCTCACTGGAAGATCACAAAGAGTTGTGTCGGGGATTTTTTCCTCTGGCCCAGTCCCTTTGTTGTGTGGAGTGCCTCAGGGTTCTGTGCTGTCACCCATGTTATTTGCAGTGTACATGCTGCCCCTCGGAAACATTATAAGACGGTATGGGCTGAGGTTTCACTGCTATGCAGACGATACTCAGCTATACCTGTCTTTTGCACCTGACCAGGATGGAGCTCTCTCGGTTTTTAATAACTGTCTGGGGGAGATCCAAGACTGGATGGATTCTAGTTGGCTAAAGTTGAACTCGGAGAAAACTGAGGTTTTGATAGTGGACCCAGGTGGTCAGATTGGGAGGTCATGTGCTGGCGCGCCGTCTGGAATTTATCTCGGCGGTGTGTCGTTTTTGGCCTCTGAACGGGTGCGTAACCTTGTGGTGATTCTTGATGATAGGCTGACTCTTCAATCTCAGGTGTCAGCCATCGTCAAGACTTCATTTTACCATCTTAGGAATATTGCCCAGGTAAGGCACCTTGTTCCGTCTGACTCCCTGCCAACTCTGGTCCACGCTTTTGTGTCCTCGCTCCTCGACTACTGCAATGCCCTTTACTTTGGGCTTTCTGGGGTTGAAATCCACAGCCTACAGCTAGTGCAGAATGCGGCAGCCCGGTTTGACTGGGACAGGCAGGTCCTGTACACACCGGTGCTCCGCGAGTTGCACTGGCTTCCCACACGGTGGCGGATCACCTTCAAAGTCATTTTATTGACTTTCAAAGCCTTATGATCAGGGTCCAGCCTATCTGAAAGACCTTCTGGTACCTTATTGCCCTGGCACGATCCACTCCACTCGGCCGACATGGGGTTATTTAGAGATTCCAAGAGTGAGTCTGAAATTTTCCGGCAGTAGAGCTTTTCCTATGCCGCACCCACTCTTTGGAATTCTCTACCTTGCCGGTTACGGGAATGCCCCTCCGTGGAGACCTTTAAAAAGGAATTAAAAACCTATCTTTGGAGAAGGGCCTTTTTTGAAAGTTAAATACACTGTATAGTGTGCGTAATTTTATTGTAATTTATTGTTTTAGAATATATTTTATAATTTTTATGGTCTGTTATTATCTTGTTTGCTGATGTTTTTATGGATTTGTTCAGCGCCTTGATATTATGAAAGGCGCTTTATAAATAACATTATTATTATTATTATTATTACTCTGGGGTGGAAAAACAGTGTTGCACTTGCATGATACATGTGCTCTTGCTTGGCTGGAGCTCCTCCAAGTCATGTGTGATGGTGCTGCTGCTAATAGGTGGAGAGGGTAGACAACACAATACAGACACAGTTGAGTCAGGAGTGAACCTGCAGCGTGAGCACACACAGGCCTGGAGGAACTAATTGCTCAAAATATTAAATCCAAATTTAATGCCATTATTGCCACACCATAAGGACAACCTAAGCACAAATGCAGGGGGAGGGGCAACTGCCTCACTCTTCCCTGCATAAATGGCACTCCTGGTTTTTGGTAGAAGGTGCTAATATTGGTACAGGTAAATACAATGATTTCCATTGTGTTCTGAGGTACTGCATCTGCATGTTTCAGGATATGTCCTGATCATCGTGAGGGTTAGTGTCCCTCATTGTCCCTCATTTGGAGTGTCCATGTCCTCATTTCAGTGACAAAATGTGAGGTATGATGCATGCTTTCAAGACCCTACTCAACACAAAGAGTGCTGAACATGGCCATAGTGTATTTGCTCCATACAGAATGACAAAGGGAAAATAAATTAGCTGAAACAGTCATGAAGAAACACATTTGTAGCTCTAAATATGCATAAGGGGATTTGCATGACCCAAAACAAAAGATCAGCCTTTACAACACAGAGGCCCCTTTTCACACATCTGGAATGGGGACATTGGCTGACTATATCGTAGACATTTAATGCAGTAAGCAAACAATACTTTACAAATTAATGGCAATTTAATGACAAAAATCAGAAGCCATTAAACAACTTGCAAAAGGATCAGAATTAATGAGTTTACCTAATTTTAATGGGAAATCATTGACAAATGTATTTTAATGGCTCTAATGGCTAGCAGTAGTATGAGAAATAGAAACTGATGTGTCTTTTTATGAGATTTGCACCAGCTGAGTTGTTGCGCACATGGCAAGCATGCAACATGTGAACCTGATGTGATTTTTAAATGATGTTCACACCAGCTTAACTGCTGCACTATGTCAAGTGTGCAACACGTGAACCTGATATGATTTTTAGAAGATGTTCGCACCAGCTTACCTGCTGCACACAGGTCAAGCTTGTAGCATGTGAACCAGATTTGCTTTTCAGACCTGGTTCACTTAGATTCACCTTGAGTATGCAAACCACATGCAAACATTGCACAATTAAGCACATGGCATGCATTCGGCATGGACACAGCACACATGTTTCTGTAATGGAAAACACATGATAAACAAGAACGTTAGGAAGTAGTTGCTCAATGATTTGGTAAGGACATATCAATATTAAAAAATACTGTGTTATTTTCTGGCTTTCTTGCACACTTTTGATTTCCCAGCAGACGTTAATGTCAGGATCTGTGAGGTGCTCTAAGTGTTATGTACAGTATGACATGTAGAAGACAGAGGTTGATTTATCCCATTTAGGAGAATGACTTTTTTAAGACGGTCATAATCTGTTCTCTGTATGGTGATGACGTTTTCTCCACTTGATACTTCCTTCTTATTATACATTCTTCTAGCCAAAACTAGCATTGATAGCTACAATATGTTCTTGCCTAGCTAGAATATCTCTCAGAAACAAGTCTGCCAGTGCCTTGCAGAGCCAGGCCTCATTTTGGATTACACTGCCTTCTGACAAATACTCCGCAGACTGAAAAACAGATCCAATGTGCAGTTTGGCTACTTGAGCTGAAAATGTTTCAGCATCAGATTACTGCTTCACAAATGAGCAGGTTTTTTCTTCCTGTGGTCTTGTGGTCTAATATTAATAAATTTTAGAAATGGAAACCCAGTGGATTAGATCATTTTCCATTGGTATGTACCCTAGGGACACCAAACCGGTGTTGCTTGTTTTAATTAAGTTACCACATTTTCCATATGATTAAATGCCTGAATAATGACTTTGGGGACTGAATTTTACATGCAGCATACTTGAATATGAGCAACAGGGGGAAACATATGATTTTATTTAAACACATCTTTTAGTAGCTAATGCAGCATCTCAGCTATGTTGATCAAAATAGCTCTCCACAATACTGAGATACAAAACATTTGTGGACTGTAGCACAAAGGACCATGGCATATGCCAGAAACAAATATCCCAAAACAGTGCATTAAGTGAGACCCAAAAAGAAGTATACAAAAATGGTTTATGGTGATGAATTGTTAGTGCGATTTGTCACATCATAAATAAATGAAGAAAATCAGCATTTAAATCACATTATTTTATGAATTATTTCCTGTTGACTGATAACAATGCTTTAGCTGTGATGTGGTGACATGAGGGAGAAGCAGTGCTGTGCTAGGCACACAACTAATCAGCAGTACCTATCAACTTGTATTGTGACTACCAGTAAGACAGCAGAGTCTGGCCAACCTAGTATATTGAGAAGCAATATAACATTTTGTGTGAGGGGAAGTAATGGTTTCAGTGTGTGTGTGCGTGTGTGTGTGCACATGCGCACATGTGCACAGTGAGGGGAAATGAAAGCAAAGCAGCAGATGGCATGAGTTTCCATTTTAATTCAGAAAGCTGTTCTGCCACCAAAGGGTGCAACATTATTATGTAACCTTTGATTTGTGTAAAACAGCTTTTTAGTTAGGCTAGAAATCATTCAAGAAGAAGTAATCATTTTGAGTACTATACTTATTAATGTATAACAATATAGACTGCAACAGCTATCCAGAAACAGTAATAGCACCTGCCTATGCACACAACTGATAATGCAATGATTTTGTTTTTCTTGATGGTATTTGAAGAATAATATATTGGCAGTGCATCTGTGTGAAATCAAAGTAGGATTTCCATCTATTTCTCTGATTTATTTGACTATCCATGTTCAGATTGCAATGATTTTGAAGGGAGATTTTAAGACTTTGTACAAAACAGTAACATGTAAACTGTCGGAATATTTTTCTGGAAACAGAAAGCATTGTCCAGTGCTAGCATATACAAACTGTATTCAGGTGGCAAGCAGTGCCATTTTTGAGCTAGTGACAACTTAGTGTAATAGTTTCATTACAAAGGAACTTTACAAGTTTTACCTCCTTAGCAACTTGATAATGTAAGCAGCCTGCACCTAGCAAGGATAAAATATGCACGGTATGGCTGGCCCAGTGGTTCATGGCCAGTCTATGATTCCCTGCCCTGGGACGTGCAAGACTCTGGGCACGTCACTGAGATCAGGTACACAAATGGGACATCCTGGTTTCCCTGATATCAAGGCGCTGGTCAGGAAAATAAAATTCAGAAAATGAGTGCAAATCCCAACAATTAGGTAACAACAATGCTTAATGTAACGTTTTAGTTAACAATGATTCAATTTCTAATGTTTTTGTTAATTCCTAAAAATGCAGACAATAATAATGAAAAAAACCAGCAGTCCATCCAGGCTGACATGTTCCCTATTTAACCCTGGGACCTAACGGCCCTCCAGCATCTTTGCTCTTCCCGTCCTTCCCTGATTCCCTCCCGGCTTCTACCACCCTGAGTAACCGCTATACCCTTATGTTCCTGTCATTGCAGGACTGGCTGCATGCAGTGCAGGGCTGCCCCATTCACCAAGTAACAGCCTCAGACCACACAGCAGTGCTCATGGATCTCCAGTTAGAGACCATTCATAAGAATCCACTGTGTAGGCTTAATGTTTCACATTTAAATGATGTTGCCTTTTGTGGAGAACTACAGGGCTCCATTTGACATACTTGCAGTTAAAGTTGTAGTGTTTCAGTTAAGAATTCTTAAAACTGTTATGTATTAGTTAATGATGCTTAACATTGTAATGTTTTAGTTAACAGTTCTTCACTATGATTCAGCATTGCATGACAAACAGGCAATTAAGAATGCTCTTTCCATAAGCATTTTCTGATGACATATTTGCTGAATTCAGTGATTTAACCTTTTTGCCACGTTATCGTTATACTGCTTTTCACTTGTTTCCTGTCATTCATGCTGATTACAGTCGTTGTTTTTTTAAATAAAATGAAAAGTCTTGTCAAAGCAATGTATTTTTTTCAGAGTTTCCCATATAGCTTCCATGGAAGGAATTGTGTCCCTCATGGTTCTTTTCAAGAAATAGAATTCTCTTGGTCATGGTTTAATGAGTATGAAATGGATTAGGTTTATAAAAAGTAGTCCATGTTATGCATGCACATTGACAGAATTTGCAGTGTATACATTTAGCATTGTAATATGCTACAGTTAAATGTAGAAATAAAACTAAAAACATGCTATTAGAAATATTGTAACATATGAGGTACCTGTTTTAAAAATAACCCTCTGAACTGGTGTAACCACTCCATCAAAACTGTCCTCCTTGTTTAATTTCATGTTACAGTTTAATCCATCACTTAAAAATGAATCTGCTTAATCATTTTAAACTCAGATCCTTTGAAAGGAACATTTGAGTTCAGTGCCATGGAATCCTAAAACATTTAGCAGTTTAAGAAGTAATATTTTTCTAATACTTGAATAATTCCAATAAGCTTTTAGAAGATATTAATTTATACTGTATAAATAATGAATACTGCACAAACCAAATGGGATGTCAGAGAGAACATATAGTATTATCACATATTATAATATTATTACAATAAAGTGCAGTAATAGAAATATAGACTGATGGCAGATAAGGACCACTTGGCCCACCCAGTCTGCCCATTTCCCTACCTTCTGGATAAGCTGCAGATTCTAGTTAACCAATTGCCTACTTCCTGCCACCCCCACTACAATTGCCTTGTGTCTGTCCCATGCATGTTTGAATTCCCCCCACTGTTTTAGCCCCCACAACTTCCCCAGGAAGGCAGTTCCATGCATCCACCACTCTCTCCGTGAAAAAAATGTCCTCACATTACCCCTGACCCTTCCCCCCTCTATCTTTAAATTGTGTCCCCTTGTTCTTACACATCTCTTTTTCTGAAAGATGCTACCCTCCTGGACTTTGTTGATTCCCTTGAGGTACTTGAACATTTCTATCATGTCCCCCCTGTCCCTTCTTTCATCAAGGGTATACATATTAAGCTCTCTCAGTCTCTCTTCATATGATTTCTGATGCAGACCCTGCACCATTTTAGTTGCCCTCCTCTGGACTGCTTCCATCCTGTCTATGTCCTTGCATAGATGAGGTCTCCAAAACTGCACACAGTACTCCAGATGGGATCTCACCAAATGTCTGTACAGAAGCATAACCACTACCCTTTTTCTATTTGTGATGCCCCTTCCTAAGCATCCCAGTATCCCCCTGGCTCTCCTTACTTACTTCTCACATTGCTTACCAGCCTTTAGATCATCTGATATGACTACCCCCAAGTCCCGTTCCATTTTTGTTGTTGTTAGTACCTCCCCTGCTATTGTGTACTCTTCTCCTGGGTTTGGTTTCCCAAGTGCATTACTTTGCACTTCTTTGCATTGAATCTAAGTTGCCATATGTCTGACCATTCCTCCAACTTTGCCAAGTCCCTTCTCATCATTTATACCCCCCCTTGTGTATCAACTCTGTTACAGATCTTTGTATCATCTGCAAAGAGGCATACCTTTCCCTCCAGACCCTCTGCAATGTCACCTATAAAGATGTTAAAGAGGACTGGACCCAGTACTGAGCCCTGATGTACTCCACTAGTGAACCCCTTTCTTCAGAATGTGTTCACTCACTAGTACCTTCTGTGTCCTGTTGTGCAGCCAGTTTGTAACCCAGGCTACCACCCTGGGACCCACTCCCAGGCTGGCTAACTTGATTATTAATCTTTTGTGCGGGACTGTGTCAAATGCCTTGCTAAAGTCTAGGTAGGCCATATCCACAGCCCCTCCCTGGTCTATTACTTTGGTAACCCAGTCAGAGAAATCTATTAGATTCATCTGACATGACCTTCCTGCTGTAAATCCATGCTGCTTTGAGTACTGTGCCCTGCTGGCTTCTAGGTTCTCAACAATTCTTTCTTTCAGAAGTGATTCCATCATTTTCTCTACCACTGAGATCAAACTTACAGGTCTGTAGTTTCCTGCTTCTGCCCTGCTCCCACTTCTGTGAAGGGGAATCACATCTGCCCTCCTCCAGTCCTCGGGTACCACCCCATCCTCCCACGATTTGTTAAAAAGTGTGGTCAGTGGTGTCACTAGGTCCTCCCTTAGTTCTTTTAGGATTCTGGGGTGAATCCCATCAGGCTCTATTGCTTTGTTCACCTTGAGTTTTAGGAGTTCTTTCAGGAGTCTTTCTTCTGTAAATGGACTGGTGTCAACCACCCTACCCAGAGTGCTTTTATTGTCTGGTTTAGGTAACTCCTCCTCATCATCTTCTTTTGTGAATACTGAGCAAAAGTATTCACTCAGTATATCTGCCTTTTCACTGTCTCTCTCTTCCCACCTCCCATCTCCCTTATTAATCTTTACTATTCCTCCCTTAACCTTTCTATGCTCCCTAATGTACCTATAAAAGGTTTTATCCCCCTTCTTAACTGAATTGGCTATTTTTTCCTCAGTTGGGGCTTTTGCTATTCTGACTGCCTTCCCCACTTATTTCTGCTTTAATTGATACAGTTCCCTGTCATGCTCCTTCTGGGATGCTTTATACTTTTTGAATGCAGCCTTTTTCTCCTTAACCTTTCCTGCCACCTCTTTTGAGAACCATAGTGGTTTTTTACTCTGCTTTGTTTTCTTTATCTGTTTCACACAAAGGCATGTTGCCTCTATGATGGCAGTTTTGATTTTTCTCCATTGTTCTTCCACCCCTCATTTTTGGCCATTTGCTAGTGTATTCCTGAGGTATTCCCAATTTTGCCAAAGTCAGCCCTTCTAAAGTCCAGTATGCTTGTTTTTGTATGGCTTGTCTCCATTATTTGCTTATTGTGAAGCACACTGTGCAGTGGTCGCTTGTTCCCAGATGTCTACTGACTTCTAAATTTGTGATCCTCTCTCCATTTGAGAGTACCAGGTCTAGTATTGCTCCCTCCTGAGTGGGTTCCAACACTAGCTGTCTAAGGCCTGCCCCCTGCAGGGCATCAAGAATGTCACTACTCTTGGATGTGGCTGCAGTACATGTCATCCAGTTAACATCTGGCATATTCAGGTCCATCAACAGTATATCCCCTTTTTCAGCCATTTTGAGAATGTCCTCTATCATTTTCTTGTCCATTTCGTCCCCTTGAGATGGGGGTCTGTATACAACCCCTGTGCGGATTGTGATGCCATTCCCTGTCATTATAGTGTAATGTGAATAGATATTATAAAAAGGGTCTCAGAAATGCTACAGCCTGATTGGCTGTTAAGATTCAAACAGCCTTACATTAATCCATGTTATACTGTCATGTACAGCCTGATCACCATGGCACATGGATTCTTCCTGGCAGCATTCTATCCTATAGCACTGCTGAATAACTGGAATGCTGCATTCTGATTTTGAATCAGCATTCTTAAACTGTTGGTGGAAGAAATATTTTGTTAAAAATCTCTCTCTAAATGAGGATAACATTCAAAAAGTATACTTTTAACACTTTTCTTCAATAAGACACTCCCAGTAGTTAGATTAACAGTCAATTAATCACCCCCTATGGGCAATATGCCACTTGGCTGCACCTCATGCCACATTACATCCCTAGGGGTGATTATCAGACTGTTAATCTAACCACTGGTCATGCCTTATTGCTTAATTGATAATATCTTGACAATGGCATTTTGTAATTTTTACGCACCCTTGTATTTATGACTGTATAAACACTGAATATTTGGCAGAATATTTAGAAGGCCTCTATCAACTTGCTGCAGCTTTCTGATGCTTCCCATGAAATCAGGCCTGAAAGTTAGACTACCTATGAAGGGGTCAATCTTTTGGGTTCATTTGCAACAATATGTAGCAACTATGGTGCTGCTTGCTTCAAAAAGTGATGCAAACTGCTGCAACTCACAGAAACAGTTGTAAAACTCAATAGCCTTTGTCACTAAGTCCCTATCCACACTGACCAGTGTCTTCAGAAATGTTTTTTTTAAACAATTGACTTCTCTGTGCTTGAGCACGGTTGTTGGAGCATCCTGATTGCACTTCAGCACCGTGCTTTCCTGAGCGAGTTAGCAGGCATGAGTGCAGGAATACAGCAAAGGATTGCAAGTACTGCAAGCATGAGTAGTGGTGTGCCCTGTCTCAGAGGAGATCATTAGGACCCTTGCAGGTCCACTCCCAGTGGTAGGGAAGCACAGATAACCGAGGGTAAGAAGGACCTGGAGTCTACCTCCATTGGACTAGGTAACTCATTGGTAAGTGTCATGCCACATGTAAGTACAGTATATCAAGAGTAAGAGTCAACCAGTCCAGATGGGTTTGGGCCAGGCTAAGTGTGCCCATGGTAGGTTAGTGGTGACCAAGGTTTGTATGGCACAAGGGAGGCATCATTCAAGGGAGGGATTGACTGTGTTCTTTATTGTTTATAAGAAAGCTCCCCCTGGTCCCATGTGTTCTTTGTAAGTGTCAACAGTGTTCACTTAATTAACCACAGGCATTGCTCTGTGGATAATGTCTCACCCTGCCTGGGGTAGATGCCACCTGTGTGTGCTCCGTTGGATAGTCCACCCTTTTGGGCACTATCTACAAATGTCCTTTATAAAAGTAAAGAAACAATAATCCTAAACAGATGGAATTTGTAGTAAAGAAAGTGCAGAACTCACATTGTGAACTGACAGGATGTGAAATAATTAAATGGCTGAGGCTTGTGAAGATAAGCCATCCTCCAGGGGAACAGTTGTAATAAGCTGAAATAAATAGCCTACCTCCTTGATTCTGGTTCCAAGTGCGGACAGTCTGTCTATGTGGAGTCTCTCTGTTCCTGGTGCCCTCAGGTTTATAAGCTGCTGGTGCCTACCTTGCAGGCCTGTGCTGGCAAGGTAAGGTGTAAGATGTTTTTAGCTCCCCTGGCCTTGACAAGAGTTTCACCATGTCCCTAGACACAGGGTAGAGGCCTGTTACATTTCTTTTAAAATTTTTCTTTTAGTACATAAAACATTTTTCAGCAGTGGGGTACCTCAGTCACCATCAACTGTGGTGGCTCAGCAAACCAGCCCACTGATGTCCCCCTTCTCTAGCTTTCTGGCTAGAGTGCAGGTGAGCCCATGAAACCATTGTCACACCTTCTTTTTTCTCTTCTTCTCCCTCCAGGTTCAGCAGAGGCTCCTGGATTTCTCTTGGCTACATCTGGAAAAGAGACAGAATGTGTGTAAATACCTCATGACCTTAAAACTAATGTTATTAATTATTTATTTTAAATTTGATAACTGTGAAAGACACACTGAGCCAAGACTAGTTTCCAGGTATGACCAGGGGTGCGGGGTGGGTACAGAGTGCAGTGAAGGACAGATCAACTTGCAAAAGTGCAGCACACAAAACCATAAGTTTCACATGCAGTAAAACCATTATTGAGTGTCCGATACTGCACTGAGTTGAAGCTAGCTTGGGCATCAACCAAAACTGAGAATCAGACAAAGTGCAACTTACAAATTAAAACAGTTTCCCCAGGTAGTGAAAATCAGAAAACAGTGAGCAGACAGCTTGCTATACATAAGAACAGGTGCTGGTAGCAACATAATAAGAGGCTGAGAACAAAGTGAACGATAGGGACACCAAGTATTAAGTATACAATATTAAGTACAGGTACAGTACTCTCTATTACTCTGTTCAGAAAAGAAAGACAGAATATGTTTAAATACATTATATATCACTAATATGACTTCAATCAATCAGCATAAAGAGCCACCATACCGCTAACCCTGTGTACAGTGTGTTTTTGTTTGGGAGCATTTGTTTTTTGGATTTGAATTTGGAGGGAGTGTTCAGTGCAAGAGGGAAGGATTGCACAGTACAATTAAAAAAAAAACTATACATATTATAAATCACTTAAGCTACACTTGATTGACTTATAATAAGTTAAAAGGGCCTCTGATGGGTGTCTGTTATCGTATAAGAGACTTCTGTAATGAGATTTAAGCAAACAGAACCACTTATCTTTGCTTTGCGGTCCTTTCACCCAAACAACATGCTTGGAGCCTTTTATAGCATAAGAGACACCCCTTGGAGGCCCTATTAACTTATAATATTACCACAAAACTAATAGTCAGAAAGAGTCCAGAAAAGTACTGCACTGTTCATTTTTGACAGCATATGTTAACATCAGGGACCCGATATTCAAAAATGGGCAATGCAGAGCACAGTGTTTTGCATAGCACTTGCCCATTGCCAAGGATCCCGAGGATGCTATATTCAGTCAGATAGCACACTGGTCAAATCTGACTGAATATAGGGGCATGTCAGCACAGTGCTAAGTCAAACAGTGCTGCTCCGATATGGATCCCTGCAGTGCAGATGATAGCACCCTCAGACCTAATTGCACCAGTAGCTGTTGGCGTAATATTCGACCTCCCTATGCAAATGATCCCATTGATCATGCAAGGCACTGTGGGGCCACTTGTATGCCCATTTTGGGCATATTTGCATGGGAAGTGGTGACAGGTTTGTGCCCCTGTGACCAGCTCTACCCACACCCTGATTGCCAGTTCCCAAATTCCCTGGCATCTAGCGGTACCCCCTCTCTGATCTGTGGCCCATTATCTAAAAAATATATCCCTGGTGTCCAGCGGTCTCCCCTCCCTCCAACTGCTGGCCCAATATTGAAAAAATGCCTCCTTGTCTTGTACTTGCCCCCCATCCCCCTGATTGCTGACCCTGTTATCTACAAAATATATCCCTGGTGGTCCGTTGTTCCCCCTCCCTCCAATCACTGTCCCGTACTGTATTAATTGAAGTCCTGGTGGTCTGTGGTACCCCTCTCCTCTGACTGCTGTCCCTGTATCCATTCAAGGACTCCCTGGTGTATAGTGGTTCCTCCTAGTATATGAACTCCAACCCTGTATTCAGCATCATAGTCCCTGATATCCAGTTGTCCTTCTGGTCCCTGGGTCCCTGATTGTTGGCCCTGTAAAACCAGTATAGTCTCCAGTGGTCAGTGCCCCCCACCCCAGTTTCAGAATGTTGACACTGCAATAAAACCTATAATCTGTGGTAGCCAGTCATCCCCTTACTGTCCACCGTATCTGACGCTGGTGACAGTAACAATTGCCTGGTGCCTAGTGGTCCCTACCACCCTCTGATTGGTGTCCCATATATGTGGAATATTGTACCTGGTGTCCAGCGCCCCCCAACTCCAATCAGTTGCTCCATAGGATAGCAGTGAAGATAACTGCTGCTAATGTCTGAGATGTACAATACATATGTAAAAAATAGTTAGTATTCCATGGCATCTAGTGGTTCTCCCCAACCAATCCCAGACCCTGTAACAACATCAACATTCTCTGGTATCCATTGCGCCGCCCCCCCCCCAGACCATGGGCACTGACCGCCTACCCTCACAGCCCCACCTTACTGGAAGCTGGTGCCAAGAAAGCCCATACAGCGACTGGCACAGCTCTTCTCTCAGTTCCTTGGCCAGCCACCATAAGAACAGTCAGAGAGCACATGTCCTATGTATTTACAGGGAGCACATCCTCTCAGAGCGGCATTAGCTTCAGGAAACAAGGGCTTTGCAGGGTGGATGTTTGGTGCCCAGAGTACAGGAGGGCCACTGGATGCCAGGGAATGTTAACATAATTACAGGGTCTGGGATTGGTGGGTAAGGGGAACCACTAAATGCCAGGGAATATTAGTTATTTTTTGGTTTGCTTGTTTTTACATATTTCTTGTACACCTCAGACATTAGCAGCAGTTATCTTCATTGCTATCCTACTGGGCCAGTGTTTATAGTATGGAGGACTGGACTATGGATGGGACCACTGCATGTCAGGTACAACATTCCACATATATGGGCCATTGATCCAAGGGTGGGAGGGACCACTATGCACCAGGCAGTTGTTACTGCTATCATTCCTGGGAACAGTGGATGGAAGGGACCAATGGCCACCATGGATTATAGTTTTTTTTTGTGAAGCAGGGATTCAGAGACCCAGGGGAAATACTGACCACCAGAAACTGTACTGGTTTTATGGGGCCAGGGATCGGCGACCAGGAGGCACCACTGCACACCAGGGACTATGGTGCAGAATACTGGGCTGGGGACTGGATACTGGGAAACCACTAGATGCCCGAGAGTCCTTCAGTGAATGCATGGATGGTGAGTGGGGGCATGGACCAACAGGGCTTTACTTAATACAGTATGGGATGGCGATCAGAGGCAGGTGGACCACAGACCACAAGGGTTTCATTTAATGCTTTACAAGATGGTGATTGGAGGGAAAGGGGGACCATGGACTAGAAGGGCTTTCCATCATTATATATAGGATAGTGATCAGAGAATAGGGGGACCATGGACCAGCATGGAATATTTTGTTCTGCATATGGGATAGTGATCAGAGGCTGTGGGGACCACTAGGTGCCAGGGCCTTCTATTTTACTACCAGGGCTGTCAATCAGAAGATGGTGGGGACCACTAGGCACCAGGGAAGCATTTTCTATACTGGGCTAGGAGATTGGAGGGTGGCAGATGGGCCACTGGATACAAGGGGCTTACTTTTTTTAATGGGACCATGGTTCAGAAGGTAGGGGATGCCACTATCCACCAAGTAGCAGGAGTGCTCCCCCACTGCCAGTGTGACTCTTGGCTACAGTTGCGTGACGGCAGCTGGAGTTTCCCAGAATAAGTCTGGCTTCTTGTCTGTGGTATTTGCACTGCACAAAGTGACTGTGCTAACCCTTTTTGTACAGCACAAATGAGTTGAATATTGGGTTGCACAGGTATTTTTGTCCCCACCCCTCCCATTGCCCAACCATATATAGTACATTATTTTTTTGTAAGTGCACTATTGCACTTCTGCACAAACTCCAGGCAAATGGGGTGCAAACACTTTTCCCACCAGGCAAAGTTTTGACTATTGGTCCCCAGCAGTTGTCAGAATAATTATTATAAGATGACGCTTGTGCTCATTCAATGAATAAAAGAATCAAAGGCCTCTGATAAAGGATCCTACAGTCTGAAATGCGTCAGGTGGTTGTCCTGTACTGTGCTGCATGATTGTCTTGCAAAAATAAATGACAACATAGCTTAAATCCACATTGGTGTTCCTTTCTTAATAGATGGTGAGCACCCAACTCTCGCTGTGGTAATAATTAAAAGAACACTACAACAGCTGAACACTGGTAGATTACATAGTTCTGTGGAAAGGAAAGGAACTCAGGTACTAGTGGAACCCTAGCATTACTGCACTTGCCTGCCATTCCTGTGATGTTCTGCAGTGGAGGGTGAAGTTTTGTCCCCTGTAGATGGTGCCTAAAATGTGAAAGATGGGAAACAAAATGTAAGTTCTTGGGGTCAATTCACAAATGTTCCTGGAATGCTGCAAGTCTGGGTGTGCCTAACATATGGCACACGGGGCTTGTGCGCATTCCTTGACCAGCGATCAAGATTCTCGATCCCGTGCACTGATTGCCGCAAGTTAGGCCAGCTTTTTCTGGTCTAACTTTTGGAAATCTTGGGTACCTTTTATATGGGGCTTGTGTCAGATATTCAGCACAAGCTGCTTAAACTGGGAAATGTGTTACAAATGCACCTGATCTTCTTGAACTGGGTACATTTTGCAGTGAAGTATTTAGAGCAGCTGTGCCAAAAACTGTCTGACAGAGGGCTTGATGCAAGTCCTGCTTCCCCATTTGTGAACTGGGCCCCCTATGTGTTTGTACTATGCTATGCAGTACATGGATTTGCTGCTGCACTTCAATGATGGTACTCACTCAGAATGGGATCACAAAATGCCATGGGATACTCCAGCAGTCTTTGCATTATCCACATTCACAGGCCATGGTAGCAGGGACTGGTGGCATGGTAATTGGCTGTTGGAGTTCATGTAGGAATACCATTTCCCCCAAACAACACAAAAAGGATGCTCTCAAGTACACCCTGTGGCCCTGGAAAGATACAACAATAGTAAAACAGTTGTCACATTCATATCTTTGAAGGCATCTTCATTTTACTATGCATGTAATATTACTAGATTGTAGTAATGTCTGCAAAATGTCCCTACACAGCTGTGGTGGTTTTATTTTATATTCCAGATTCCCCCCTCTGGATCTTGGTAGTCCTTCTCCAAATCCGGCCTGCAGGCAGATGTTGATGGTACCTTAGCTAGGTAGGAAGCAAGTTTAATCTTCACTTGCGAAGTTGATGCACAGTCAAGAACTTCATACTTCAAGAAGCTTTGCAAAGTTCCCAACTTACTTCACCTACTTCACGTGGTAAAGTTTAAAAAATACTTTTCCAAATCCTGCCACCATACCCACTCAGTTACATTGTATCCACTCCTCTTACCACAGTGCTTTATAAATGTTTACCCCTACACTACCATTTGCCGTAAAAAAAAAAACTCCTCTTCTCCTTCTAGCAAATTTCACTGCCACTTCAAAATTCCTTCCCAGTCACAGTACACCCTTCTCCCTGCATTCCAAATAATCCCCTTCCTATGCTTCCTTCACACAACCTGTACCTGATAATTCAGTTCATTCTCCCCTTCTGAGTCCCAACCCCCACTCTGGCACCCTCCACCCTCTCCTGACAACGCCTCAAAAAATTAGTCATGTACCAGTGAAAAAAGAAAAATGTTCCAAAGTGCTGAGAAGTCTTATCTGTTCAGTAAGTATTGCTTGAATGAAGGACATCTTTACCTATAGTAAAACCTGACTGGCTCAGGGTTTTACTATAAAAAAAGATGCCATTCATTTGGTCATTCATTCATTCATTCATTCATTCATTCATTCATTCATTCATTCATGTGATAGTCACCAGAGAGGACTTCTCTGCAACATGGACAGGTTTCTTTTTTACTGTCATGTAATTAATTTTTTGGGATACTGGGGGGAAATTATGGAGGCTGCCGGGAGGGTCAGGGGGATTATCTGGGACAGTTAGAATGTGGAGAAGCAAGGGACTAGAGTTCGGCGTACAGGTGCATGCAAGTGGGTGAAGAGTTTACTATCTCCAAGATTTGTTGCAGTGCAATTCACCATGAGTGGGGAGGGTTTTGTACAGCACAGAATGGTGTGTTGAGGGGGTATAGATTTATAAAGCACTGTGTGTGGGAAGGGGTGGGAATAAAGTAATTGAATGGATAAGGTGGACATTTTTAAATTAGAAAATTCCTGGCAAGCACTTTTGTGAAGTTTTTGTGAGTGCAGTGTCACTTCACTAGGCAGAGATCGACACTTCACTGGCAGAAACTTCTCACTGCGCAAAGTCAGGAAACTTTGTGACGTGTCTTTGTGAAGTGAAGCCCCCTGACTTCTCACATCTCTAATTCTGGCACAAGGTGCAGAATCATAGGTGCATCAAACAGCACTTTTTAGTATGACCCATTTACAATTTGCATAATCAGTGTGCAAGGGTGTGATCTTCAAACAAATGGCCTTCTTAGACTGCTAACATATTTTTATATCTGTTTGTATCATTTTATATACATTTGTGTATGTGCATTCGTGGTCATATCATATGTAAAAGTATGGTGAATCATTTATTGAACTGCGCAATGGACCCATATTTCAAAGTGTCAAGAATGACACAAAGTGCTTGCTTCAAAGAGAAATTACACAGGAGTCTCACCACACGACACCTTGTGCCATTCCTGATTTTCTATGACAGCCTGTTAGAGTTAGGGGACTACCTGCACCAGACCATCTTGCTCCATGCTTATGACAGACACACAGCTGCTCCAAGGCAGAAGGGGCTTGCACTGTGAGGTGGCTGTTGCATCCCTCTAACTGAGATTTTTCAACCCCCCAAAAGGCCGCAAGGGCCACAAGAGTTAGACCAGCCAAAGCTGGTCTAATAGCTTGCTGTACCAACCACACAGCCCAAGTTAGGCAGGGCAGGCAGGACAGGACAGCTGTGGTCCACTCAGGGCATCAAAATCCCATAATGTACCATGTGGCATGATGTGTAGTGGTCATCCTGGCAAACAGAGACTGGCTTATTTTTTTCCTCTGATGCATTTCACTTTAAGTTCTCTGCAACCATGCTGCACCATATGTGATGAATATGGGCACAGTCTGTGACCCATACTGTACACACAACATGCAGAGAGGTATGTGCACACACAGCCACCCAGGCAGGTATGGCAGATGCCAGGGGTGAGGGGTGGGTCAGGAGGCCATGTGGCTAGTATCTTGTCCCTGGCTGGTGCTGCTTATCTGTGTGGTCCACTGGCTTCCCAGACACCTTATGGTGCCAGCACTCCTGCAATCTGTGCCACCTCTCCCTATGCTGTGGCATAGCTGACCCCACCCCACCATGCACCAGCACCATGTGCTGGGTTGCCTGGTATACTACCTAGTCTAACATGTCTGACAGTGCCCCACGCACACTGTGCAGTTTGCACAGGACATCTACATACTCTCAGCTGTGACTCACCATCTGCTGCCCTGTTGTGCCATCTGGTGCTATGTACAGGAGGGCTCCTTCTCGTGTCTCATGCATTTTGTCTACTAGAACATGGTTCTGGCAAGGGTTCGACTGCCTGAAATGTCAGTCTGGTGTACTGCAGCCACCATCATTCCCCTTCTGTGCACTATCAGTTTGGCAGATGTGGCCCCTGGTGACAAGTAGGAGACTTTGACACCAGGCCCTGCAGTCTTCCAAAATCTTGCACAGGGTCCTTGGCACACCCATCTTTGCTGCAAGCAGGGATTCAGCACACCTTGTGTCTATCTAGGAAGGCTTTTGAAAATCAGGCCGAGTATGTTTTAGGACTTTTTATTTTGGCTGTGACCTCTGGACTCTTATGATTGGTTGCCCAGCTATGATCTGAGCATGTGACTCTGGGTTTCTGCTGTGCTTCAGTTCTCAAAATACAGCACTTCTTCCATTGGCAGGATGATTTTTCCTGTTGACTGAAGGAGTTATTAGGAGTTACTTGACATTCTGGTCATGACTAATGGTGCTGGGGCCTATTAAAGATGTTTTCCTTGCTCAGTCCTGCTGCCCCAAACAAGAACTCATTAGTGAAGGAATTATATTTGTCTCTGTGTGTATTGTATCATAATAAATATTCAATGTTTACAGCCCAATAAAATACAGAAAACTGCAGACTTATTATTTACAGCCTGTATGTGGCAACTGTAGTTAATAAACTCTGTTAACTACATTATGTGCATGCATAGCAGTACACATTGCTGGAAAAGCCTTACAATCAGTCAGAAATGGTATCTGCAGTAACTTTCAAGCTGAATCTGCAGTTTCACAGGCACAATTTAATTTCAACTATTCATATTTTACTACTAAAATATAATTTAAAATGAAATATTGTATTTCACCGTTTTGCAGCCAGCTCAAATTGTAGCCACCCTTGATTTGTAGCTGCAGCTCTAAACAAGAGATGTTAATAGAAGCTGCCTCTATTTTGTAGCCATGGTTATAATTCAAGATAAAGATGACTACATTCCTGTTGCAGTTTCAAAATGCTAAGGTTATGAAGTTACAAAGTTAAAAAGTTATGAAGTTATGAAAGTTACAAAGTTATAAAGGTCTGACTGAAAGTTGTCAGATAAAGTTTTAGCAATGTAATTTACAGTACTTTAATTCTGAAATGCAAACTTTTAGTACAAGTTAAGTTAACATGCTTTGAACCCAAACATGCATCTTGGCATTTTCAAAATGCCTAAGTGAACCATAGGGAACTTCTGAACATTTTGAAGGTTAAGTACCGTAATGCTGGTGTGGTATTTTAGACTACCTGTATGTTTAGTGGTTTACACACTCAGTGAAGGTAGCTGTACACACATGGAACAGGTAAAGGTCAGGTAGGTCATGGAGCTGTGAATGTGATATGTGCCACATGGTATCCAGGCAACATGGTAATGTGGCAACCCTGAAAACCCTAGAACCACGCTAGAAATGAACCTTAAAACTGCCTAGTTTTAAAACAAAAGTTTTCTTTCTTTTACTTTTACTGCCATAAGAGACCAATCACCTTTATTAAACAGTGGCATGGCATCATATGAGCAGGAATACTAAACTGGAAAATGATCAAGTCAAGTTCATTGATACTGTCTGGCTTGACATTCATATCTGAACCACTACTATTGTCCTGGAATTTAGTTTGTGGAGTCTGGACACAGCTTTCAGAGAAATTGATTTTCTTGTGAGCCTCAGGTTTTGCTCCCTGTGCTCAGCGATCCAGGCTGCAAGTCTAGCATTCTTGGTAGGGAATGGAGCTTTTTTTACCAGCACCATTAATCCTTCTCTGGGACAGCTGAAGCCTGGGATTCAATGTGGTGAATAGCTCCTCCCACATCCTTAATAAAATACAGCCTTTCCCAGCAACCCACTCTTAGGGTGTTTCGAAGCTATTGCAGTTCAGGGCACTCTGGATCTGTGTAGCTTATGTGGCTGAGCTTCCTTCCCTTCTTTGCTCTTGATTCCTGTTCCTCTCTCCATTGCCTGTTTGTTTTTCCATCCATACTTCATTTTTGCTCTTTGCCTGTTCCCCTTCCTTCATTTCCTATAGTTCTGCTCATTTGTCCCCCCTCCTCCCTGCATTCTGTTCTCCTCTGTCTCCTTTATCCCTGTCATGATTGTTCCCCCACCGACATTCCTATTCTCTGTCATTTTTGTGCTTCTGTGCCCAGCATTCCCTCCCTGCTCCTGTCTTCATCTGTTGTATAAACACACACACTCATCTTGTCTTCTGGGCTCTGGTGTTCATTTTTTCATATGTTTTCTTTTTGGGCATTTTCTCACTACTCAGAGCAGCAGTTCTATCTCTGCACTGGCGCTTTTGGGTTGGGCATGCTCCCATATTGCTCAGCCTTAAAGCCATACTCTCCTAACTATGGCACTCCACTCTCCAAACAACACATTTGTCATGCTGGCATCTACCACCACAGTTTTCATGCACTACAGTCATGATTTGCCATAAAGTAATGCTGTCTCTAAGTGTGTTCATGGGTTTACATTGTTTATTTTAACTATGAGTTAGAGGGAGTATATCATTCCCTCTGTAGCAGTACAGGTTGCCTCATCATTGGAGCTGCTTAGGAGACTGTATTTGTGCTTTAAACAGCATAGAACAATTCAAAGGTACCCATTTCTTTAAAAAGCATTTGCTGTATCATCTACTATGGATGTCCTCAGCTAGAGAGCAAACATTTCTGCCTAACAGTATTCTGTTAGCTACATCAATAGCAGTGTTACTGGCTTCTTTGTGTTGTACCCTCAGTTTGTTGAATATGTATTCTCTCCAGCAGTGTATGTCCTCCTGCTAATTATTTCTGCTCTGCTTATCTTTTCTAATATAGCAGCAGCTGGCTGCTCTTTCCTTGCTCAGTCCATACCAGCAGTCCAACAGCCTCTGTCCCCAACTCTACCTTGTAAGATATCAAGTGAAGGTGGGCTTGCCCTGTCTACCAAGGTTGGAAGCCTGTTTTGTCAGTTACAGCCTCTACCATCAGTCCAACAATCTCCTTCCTTAACTCTACCTTATGAGGTACTGAGTGAAGGTAGGCTCACCCTGCCTACCTGGGATGGGAGTCTGTTTCAGTCAGCTACCATCTACTTCTACTCCTGCCTTGTTCTCAGCTCCAAAGGTCCTACAGAATGAGATTCAGGTTCACCATCCCCGGCTGAAGATGGGAACCCTCTATCTGCTCTGTGAAGCCTCTCCCATAACTAGGCCTTTCATTCCATTCAAGTTATTGGACTTGCTGCTTGGGGGTGCTTTCTGGGCTCTCAACCACTATGCAGAATAAATTGACATCAAGCCATCTTCTGCATGTAACTGATACCATGTCTCCATCACTCAAAGAAGGTACTGCACTGTCTCCTCAGACTTTTTTTCCTCATCTCTGCCAGCTCATAGGAGTGCTCCCATGCCAAGCTACTCCATTATGGATTGCTCTATTCCTGCGTTGTGGCCAACCTACATGTACCAGGGTTTCCAGCGCCAGGCTTCTGCCCACATCCAATTCCCATGTGCTTTCTCCTAGTTTCTCAGTCCTGTTTTGGATCCTGGTCTCAACCAGCCTGTTCATCACCCAGAATCTTCTCCATTATCTGATATTCTGGGATTAATGGCTCCACTTGTTTCCTCAGTTTCCAACTTGCTCATCTGTCTGTCTGCAATTGTAGCTCGCTTCCCAGCTCATCCTGCTCCAGCCTTCAACCTTCAGCTCCTTGTGGTATCTCATCCATCAGCAGTACTCCAAACATTCCTACTTCTCTGGGCACTCATCCATGTGTCCATTTGCCATCTGCACTGGAGACATCACCGATCCATACCTTGGACATTGGATTCATCTCCTGACGAGTCATTTCCACAATATTGCTGTCTGTAGCTCCTGGACTCCTGATGCATTTGACTGTGTTAGCTTTCACCCTAACATTCAGCCATACCATGACTGGATCTGTTCCAACTTTCTTCATGCCATGAGGCATAGACTTCCTCTTTATTGTGCAGAATTCCCCTTTGGATTTCACATGGACCCCACCGGCATCTCAGTGCTGTGCAGGAACTTGCTGTCATTCACCTGCTGTTTTGGACCACACTTCAAATAGGATTATGGATGCTTTGGCTCCAGGTTCAACTGCCACTATCTTGGATGCAGTTCAGCTGTTCCTCATTCCTCTGTCTCTCTGGCATCTCACTGGACTGTCTTGGAAGGACCATTATTATTTTGCAGTACTTTTTATATCTGTCTCCTGATCCAGCCCATTGCTTCATCAGGTTTGCTGCTGTGCTTTTGGGCATTACTTAGGCTTGTTGCCATCCAGTAGCTATTCATCTGTTCAATTACTTTCTCCTGACTGATCTGCCATATTTTCTTCCTGCAGCTGTTATAACTGCTCCTGCCCAGCTATTCCAAGAATTATCAGTTACTCTTTCCAAAAACACTGAGGTCCAGTGACATCCCTCATGTTTCTTGGCATCTTAATGGATTCAGACTGTACAGAAGCCAAGTACAGCACTTCCCGATAAACTCAACAGGATCCAAGCTTCAGTGGAGTCGTCTTTGAACCAATCCTTTTGCACCAAACATCAACTCATTTCTTTTCTGGGATATCTCAACTTTGCAATGGTGATAATTCTTCAAGGTTGGTCCTTCATTTCCTACCTATTGGCAATGCTGGTATCAGTTTCCAAAGTGTACCTGTTATGTCTTAATTCTTGACTGCTGCAAATCAGATAAAGCTATGTGATCCCATTTCTACCTTCCAGGAATGGCTGATCAATTTTCTCCAAAGACCATTCTTCCATACTGCATCTCAGACTCCATACCAAAAATATCTCCAACACATGGCTATCCTTCTGTCTTTGAGCAGTCCTAGATCACTGATCCCTGGCCTCTGGACATTACAGTACTTCATGTATTCATCTACACCTTCAAGATTTACCCAGTTGTGCCAGTTGCCTTTTGTAAGGTCATCACTGATCACTTCAGACAGTATTCATATTTCCTAATAATCAGCTCACAGCTAATACCATCAACAAAGCAGGTCTTCATCCTATTCAGTCATGCCATTCATGCAAATACAGACTTGATTATCTCTTTCACACAACAATGGTTCCATTCCATATTACGAAAATGATACAGATATTGTATTATCTCATTTCTGAGGTCAGATCTTCATCACTTCTGTCCTTCAACAGATTCAGTTATGACTGCTGCATTTTCATTTACCAACCCCATAATGTGTTTACAGAAAAGGTCTGATCATTTTATCCTGTCACTACCATCTTGAAAGACTTACAGATTTCATAAAGGTGCTCACATAATTTATTTCCCGCCCTGTAATAACTGGTGTCCAGTAGCTCCTCTAGATAAACTCAAGCTCTTCCACTCATACTCATATCCATTACTTCCTCTATTAAACTTCAACAAGAAATCACCTATGACCACAAATGGTTCCCAGATCTTGGCAGAATCATTTTTCAATGGCTTGGACTAATCCATATTCACTCCTAGGACAGTCATTACAGACTGGAACTGCTTCTTCAGCATCAAGAAATAACACTGTGGCACACATTATTAAGAGACTAGGAAGATGGCCTTATTCAGTCTTTGAAATTTACATTCCTAATCCAGAAGCAGAAATCAGTCAATCATTTAGGATCATCTCTCTTAGCTTTCCCAGAGGACACAAAGGTCAGTAGCCATGGGTCCTCAGGGGTTTTCTCCACAGGTGGTGTTTGCTCTGCTGCATGCTACTGGTCACCCTATCTGTGAGTTGGAGATGGTAATCTTTAGTGGGCCCTCTAATCCCTACACGTTACCCAGTTTACAGTATCTACCAAGGGGGGGAATAGAAAAAAGCCAAAGTTTTCTACAGTATACACAAGCAGAACTTTATTCACCAGTCATTAAAAGGGAGGGCTGAAGCCCAAGGTTCAACAGAAATATAGAAATTGTTGGCAGATAAGGACTGCCAGGCCCATCCAATCTGCCCGTAGGATATACAAATTGTATGTGGCCACTAACCCTATGTGATCAATGGCTTTTCATCACTCCCTACCCTCTCAAGGTTCCATTTTGCCTGTCTCAGGCATGCTTAAGCCCCTGCACTATGCTTGTCCCCACTACCTCCTGAGGCAGATTATTCTAAGTGTCAGCTACCCTTTCTGTGTAGAAAAATGTCCTCACATTACCTCTTAATCAACCTCCCTCCAATTTTATATCATCTATGTGGGGGAATAGCTCCTCCCACATCCTTAATAAAATCCAGAGTCTCCCAGCAGCCCATATTTAGCATATTCCAAAGCAACCATGATCTTCCTTATCCTTCTCCTCCAGCACTCTTCTCACCCTTGGTGTTGGTTCCTCTATGCCCTTGATGCAACCTGGCTTTTCTACTTAGGATGGGATGGAGAAAGGCCAATGTTTTCTGTAGTATAGACAAGCACAACTCTATTCACCAAACATTGAACTTTTTGTACTAGACTGAGAGGACCCAGCTTCAGAAAGAAGTGCCTCTAATTTGGTATGCTTTTTTCCTCATTCCCTAAGTTGTTTCTTATCCAGATGTAGTGACGGTGCTACTGGATAGTTGCCCTAAGCCTCTGCCCTCCTGGCAACAGTGAATGTGATGTCTAAATCATATGTCTTTCTTGTTGGTATCTTTTCAGCTAGTGGTACTTTAACTTTTCTTTTTCCTTTCACAGCACACTGCGACACAAAAAGCAGTCTGACAGAAGAGGCACCAACTGATAGTTATACAGTCATTATTCAGCATTAGGCATTAAATCAGCTGTGAACAGCTGATTAGATCAGAAGTACATTACAGCAGACAACCAAGATACCCCGAAAAGAGGCTGCCTCTGAAGACTAGCTGCCCCCAAATTGTAGCTGCAGCTCAAAAAAGAAAAGTCTACTGGAAGTAGAGGCTAAAATTAAGTGAAATACAGTATGTCTGTATTTAAACTAGACTGAAATTTTAGATTTTGTATTTAAATACAGTCTTTAAACCCTTATGGCTCCATCAGCACTCCAGAATCTTTTCCTTTCACTGCTTCAGACCAGTTTTAGCACATCTCTATTCACAGCAGTGTTGTTCCTGCCAACCACACTGTTACCCTCATCACAACACACTTGTAAAATTCATGGCAGGCTTCCAAAAAGCACCCCAAAATTTTGTGCAGCCACATTGGATAGCTGTCTGTCACACAGTCAATCCCAGTATGCTTTTTTTGGTTCTGTACAATATTTGTATCTTTTTTCTTTAAAATGTATTAGAACAAATATGCTACACATAAAAGTATGTAAATAAGAATGTAAACATATCTCAGGGTACTGCTGACAAATATAAACCACTTGGCCTTTGGCATCATGGTTTCTAAATATCAGCAAAAATCTCTAAATAGCTTTACACCTTTATTATGTACAGTTGGGAGTAGTGTATCCCTTATTCAATTGCACTCACAAGAGATAAAAATATATATTAACTGGTGACCCTCATGTAATGAGTGAATATCCAGTCTTGATAAAATGCCGTAATAACCTGCTGAATTCCATAGTAACTCAATAGCAAGTTATTATGGCATTTTCTTCCTTATTCTATAATTTTACTGAAGTGCAAAGAAAGCACATTGTATTTGTGTAAACAGGGCCACTACTCAAATACACGCTGTCTCACACAAAACAGCTTACAGTTTTTGTCTCTATCCAAATCGTGCACCAGTTATTATCCAAATAATGCCTGTGCAAGGTTTGTCTTATGGGGATTTTTTACTCACTTTTGGTGCATGATAATCTCATAAACCCCTTGAACTTCATGCTCAGGATTTATGGATTATCACACACCCTGGGTGTGTGAAGAATATAGAATAATGGCTGGGGAGGTTGGTATAATGAGAATTTTACACATCTCCAAGGTGTGGGATGCCATACAAACCCAGAAAGTGAAGCTCAAGGGGTTTGTAAAGGCATTCCACACCGAAAGGGTGTGTAAAATTTGAGTTTTATACACATCCCCAGACTTTATTTTATATAATTGCTGGGGATCGCTTTTTTGACCCAGCAGTTATATAAAATAAAGAGATCCCCATGGAGCCATGGAGTTGGTGAGGTTTTAGCATGGTCCGCTGCTCATGTTAAAACTCCTGGCTTATGTTAAAAACCCTTACTTTTTGCTAGCCAGTTTGAGAAGCTGATGCTTGTAAAGTTTTTTTTTTAATTAACTTGCTGCAGACTCCAACTGGCAGTGAACTGTGAAGCGGTGCTGAATGGTGGCCGACCAGCATGGAAGACTGGAGGAGTGATGTGTGCACATGCTCAGAACGAGGGAAGCCCATCACATGTTCGCGGTATAACCCATAGGTTGTAACAGCTAAATTATAGCCAGGTTTCCCTATGGAAGGAAGCACTCCCCAGTTAATATATAGAGAATAATGGATAGGCAAGTGTGTGTTATGGATTTTTATTACACACCCGAGGTGTGTGTGATGACCCGTAAACCTCGAGAGAGAAGCTCGAGAGGTTTACACAGTTATCACACACTGAGGGTGTGTAAAAAAAATCCTTAACTCACACTTGCCTATCTTTTATTTTTTAGAATCACTGGTGTTTTGCATGGCTTAGTGCAGCATTGCACAGCTTAGCATGGCATTGCGTGGCTTTGTGGGGCTTTGCGTGACTTAGCGCGGCTTTGCATGGCTTTTCATATCAACCAGCCAGTTGATATGACTTTTTAAACTGGTTGATATTGGGGCTCACCAGCAATTATATCTTCATAACACATACCTGCACAGGCACTGTTCTCTATATGTCAACATTTATTAAAGTCACATAGTTTTTCCTGTTGAAATATTTGAATAACTGTATCATGTGTGGTGTTTTCATTTGTTTAGTTCCTGACATTACTGCAGGAATGGTAATCTCTTTGTTTGACCTGCTTTCATCCCAGACAGACCCACCATCACCCCCAAACAGCCTACATTTCTCTCTGTGTAGACTGCTCCCTTAACAGACACCCCACCTTGTTTGTTTTCTTCCCCTCCTGTACTGCCAGTCTTCTGTGTGTGAGATCAGGTTATAAAAATTGCACACAATAGTATAGTAGAATATATATATATATTTGTACTATGGGGGTGGGAGCTCTTTTTCAGTAGAATATCCTGTGTTATTTCCACTGCAGTGAAGATACATCCTGATGACATCAGCAGAGTGAGAATAAATGCCATTTATCCATATTCTGCTGATGTCACCAGAGTGAGGATATCTTCACTGCAGCTTGCATTCTAAATGAAACTGCTTCAGAAAACAGTTTCTCTTTCTCACTGACACTGCAACATACTCAATTAGCTTTGCAAAACACTCTCACCTGTGTCCCATTGTGTTTCTAACAATCCTAGCCCATTACTGTGCTGATCTCAGCTTCAACACAACCTGAATTCTAAATGAAACTCCTTCACAAAGTAGTTTCTCTTTCTCAGTGCTACCTGCAACAGTTTTTCTTTCTTGCTGAAACCTACAACTTACTCAATTAGCTTAGCAAAACACATTCACTTGTGTCCTGTTGTCCTTCTGCTCCCAGTCCATTCAGAACAACTCACACACACTCACACACACACAGAATGATCAGAGCACACACAAAAACAGAAACATTTTTTTCCTAAAGCTCTCACCCCCATAGTATAAATCACACACATGATGTGCAGATCATGGGGTATGGAAAATATTCTCAGTCCTGCAGAGTGAGCTGTGCATTCTCACTCATGCTTTCAGCACTCATGAGAATACAGAGCTCACTCTGCAAAAGTGAGAATATTTTCCATATCCCACTCCTGCACATCATGTATGCCCATATATATAATGATCTTCAGATGCTTTCACAAGTGAAGCCTATGGATGTGAGGAAGAATTGATGCTGCTGGTGGAGACTTAAATGTTTGGCATGTTATTTAAGGCATAAGATGAATGAATATGGGTATTCCACTTGTATAGTATAGTAGAGGCATAGATCAGGAAACAGACAGACCAGGAGGAGTTGCAAAATTTGCAAGCATTTGTCCAAAAATCTTAATCTTACTCTAGGGACCATTTCGCATTATTTGTGTACTGTTTCTTCATTAGTTCAGTGAGGGGAATAGTTAACTTGACAATGTTGGGAACAAATCTCCTGTAGTAACCAGCCAGACCTAAAAATAACCTGATATGTTTCTAGCTACACCTCTGTCTTGAATATGTCTAGCATTACTTCTCAATTTCCCAAAATATAACCCAAATATCTGATCTGCTGCATGTCTAATGTGCGTTTGGTAGGATTAATGGTCAGACCTGCATTTTTGATAGATTAGATAATTGCTCAGTAGTGTTCCAGGTGGCTTTTCCAGTCTGCACAACACGCCATGACATCATCCAGGTAAACAGCACAATTACCAGTGTGAGGTGCTAGAATTACAGTACCTCCATGTACCTGTGAAGTTAACAAAGGCAACTTAGCCTATCAGCACTCAAAAGTGATTGCAATCAGTCCTGTATTCTTATTTGACGAATTTAAAGTGCCACATGGTATAAACAAAGTGCTTTACAATGCAGTGGTATCTTTCAGTAAAATGCTACTTTTTTTAATGTTTTGTGCAGAAAAAAAATCCTATCCCAACAGGAATCTTTTTACCATTTCTTATTTCCAGTCCTCCTCTTCATGGATCAATTGCCTAGTCTGGAGGGGGGAGTGCACCCTTTTATATCCTGGCCTTCTGACATTCTGATGTTGAATTGCTTTCTCTTTCTTCCATTTTACCATTTCCATATGTTGATACAAAGGTACAAATGTGTAAGAACTGAAACAACCACATCCATCAGACACCAGTTCAACTTGAAGGCTTTTTTTATCAATTTTGCCAGCTTTTTTCACTGCTGTTTAAGCTTCTCACTTCTTCTGCTCTAAAGATGGAGTCACATGGCTCCAAAACACTAGCTGCACATCCATCTTTATGGTGGCGCTATATAGACAATATATTGTGGTGTGGAAGGGAACTAAAGATGAATTTATAGAATTTGTATAATGGATGGAGAGTACAAGTAACTGCCTCAGGTACAAGCATATGATAAACCAGAATGAGGTCACATTTTGTGATCTTAAAATCTATCATAATGAACAGAGGGATTTATGCACAACCCTCTTTCAAAAACCTATGGATAGAAGCAGTTTACTTAAGTATGATAGCTGCCACCCACCACAAGTGAAATTCAACATCCAGAAAGGCCAGTTAGTTCATACGTTGAGAAATTGTAAAGAACAAAAATAATTTGAACACAAGAGGAATGCCCAGATTGTAAGGTTCAAGGAAAAGGGTTATAGTACCCCTAGTATAGTGTCAGGTCTAAAGTCAGTAGAAGCTATAGACAGAGAAACCATGTTGGAGTATAGAAGCCCCCACTCCGATGGACAGTATTAATGCTCTTTTTTCACTACCCTTTCAAAGCAAGCAAATCAGGTGAAAGAAATAATTCTTGGTAATTGGTCAATTTTGCAGCTAGAATCTAGGCTCCAGAAAATAGTGGAAGAGGGTCCCCGTGTTATTTTTGGACAATGCAAAACTATCAAGGATATGGCTGTTATGAGCTTTACTCCTGGTCCAGTAGCTATAAGGCCCTCCTTCCTTGCTCCCCCCCCACCTGTGGGAACACTCAAATGTGGGAAGTGTATATATTGCAGTTTTATCAATACTTGTAAAAACTTTTGTACACCCTATTACAGGGAAACAAATTGAGATCAGACATTTCATTACATGTGATAGCCCAGGGGTGGTTTACCTATTAAATTGCAATTGTGGGGCATACTATGTGGACCGGACAACTTATCATTTTAAAATCCAAATAGGTGAACACATAAGAGCCATACAAAGAGGGGATACAACATAAGCTATTGTGAAACATATAAAAATTAACAAACAGAGGGAACACAAAGTGAGTTTCATAGGAATATAAGTTGTCACGATAGGTCCAAGAGGAGGGGGCATTAATAAACTTATTGAACAGTGAGAAAGCTTTTGGATTTTTGAATTAGGAGCAAGAAAACCAACTGGATTGAATGAGCATATTGATTTAGTAGCATTCTTGAAGAACTTTAGATGCTAAAAATAGATATCGGACAATAATGATTTCCTCCATATGTTTTGGAATGCAACACATTATGAATGTGATGATTCCATCACTGGTGTAATCTGAATTAAGTAATGGTCTCTGGTTCTCTTAGGATATTTACCATGGCTTTTATACTATGGTATTGGATATTGAACCTGTCCTGGCAGGAGCGCTACACTATAATAGCTCCACTTATTTAAATAATAAAGTGTGCACACTCACAATTTTGCCATGAGTATCCCTTTAAGAGCATCAAGTTGAACATTGGAGTGAACATTAAGATGTTGCTGTGTTTTTAAAAAGCAATGATGTCATAGTGTTATGATGTGGAAGTCAGTGATTGGTTCACACTGGTTCAAACTTTATTGATTTGCACTATGATTATAGAACACTTATTTTAATTCATTAGATACTCTGAAGAAGCTTGGCAGGGGACAAGTGAAATGTCAGAACATTTTTTTAACAAATTTACCTGAGGGTTCATCTCATTTATGCTGCTGATGTGTTTTTGCACTATATCTTTGGAGTAAAAGGACACTCATAGCTACTACCAGCATGTCTGAGATTGTGTTCGTTGCAATGGGTGCTGTATATCCTTTTAATTTTTTCTGCACATCCATCTTGGTAGATCCAGAGGCCAGGCCAGCAGAGGAAGTGTTCCCAAGCTGTCCACTAAATCATCTCTCCTGGACATTGCATAGATATCAAATACAGATACTTGATTAAGTTTCCTAAAATCAAAGCAGATTTTTACATCTTTTGGTTTTTTTCACGATCACCATTGCTAATAACCATGCAGTTCTCGATTCTTCAGTGATACCCAACTCTTTTCATTTTTATGTGTGCTTGCACAAGAAACATAGTGCCTCCATACCACTTCTTGGAGGCGTGCTGTTCGCTCTGCCAATGCCCTTATGCATTTTTCAGGTGGGACCACATCGCACCAATGAATGGCTGAGCTGTCTATGACAGTGGTTCAGATGCAGTGGCGTGCAGTAGAAAGAAAACCACCACTGCAATCAGAGGTGGTAATGTGTAAGTAATTAGCATATTGACGGCACCCTTTACTGTGCAATGTCTGGAAAATGGCATTCTATTTAGAAGCGGGCATTAAATGCCATGTGCAGCACTCAAGTGTCCCTCCTTCCAACATTACTCTGCTGTACCTGGTTGATACATGTTAGGACTCCTTCATATGCACAGAAATGGTAAGTTGAATGTAGTTCATAGCTTCAGAATTGCCCTATACATTAAAACTACAAACAAATTTCAGCCAGACAATACTTTTAGTAAGTTTGGATTCTATTTAAAGCTCTAAAATAAGCAAAAGAGTATTTCATTGATACCTTTTATGTCACCAAGGTTGTCTGGAGTCTGTTTGGCAATGACAGGTAAACTTTAAAACAAACTGTTCCTGGGCTCCGTTTTCAACAAGGCAGCATGAATAAAATGACTTGATACCTAGTGAACCCCTGATTACTTGAAACACTGTTTAAGTTGTATGAGCTGTAGTTCATATGACAATTGTTTTAGCTCCTGATGTGGCAAGATCTGATATTTTTTTAACACTGGTGACAGTGGCTCTAACATGTAAGAACATTTTGTTCTGTACCACATTATCAGTTTATTTTTTTTTAAAAAGAGGTGTTTGAAATCCTGTTTTTGCTTAGTGGTTTACTTTTAATGTCACAATAAGCATGCACACTACTGTGGCCTAACCTGCTTGCCCAATAATAATGCTCATACTCATTGGCCAAACTCCTGACTGCAAACTGAAAAGAAGTAGAATTTCCAGTGCTTGTTTTGGAAAGAAATTGCATTGTGATATGTAAGCACACAATTTCCTATATAAGTTCTGAATACATGCTCTCAGCTCATAGTTAGCAAAAAAAAAAAAACCCTGGGTCTTGCTAAATGTGCCAGTATATTGTAAGTATTAACAGCAGCATCTTCGCCCCCTCCATGCAGACACTCACAGTATCACATCTGTGACACTTTCAGATGCCGGGACAGGTGTGCAACTAACACTTTCCATACCATGTTATGCTATTACATAATGTGAATTCAGAATGTTCCCCACAATGTATCAAAAAATAACAATAAAATGCACAACCCCCTATTTCATAATGGCAGAGTGGGGTTTAAAACAGAGCCACTGACTAAAGCCAATGTGAAAACCTGAGCTTGTATCTGAAACAGTGATCCACTATGCCTATGTAAACTTCTGGGTACCACCCATGTGTCATTCAATAAATGGCAAAACAACACATACACACACACACACACACACACACACACACACTCACTCACTACAAAGAACTTTGCAGAAAAAAAACATTATTTATTAAACCATCCGATTACACCTTCTTAGTGTGGTAGTGTGGTGACATCATACCAAGTATTGTGCTTCTCTCAAATCCCTATGATGTCAGACCACTAACGAGGTGTGAAGTTACCAGTTTGTTTTTTCCAGAAAGGGGTTAGTTATTCTCTGTTTCAATGTAACCCAAGTGAGATGCAACATCTTATTTTGAGGTCCTGCTACCACCCATTTTCACAGCTTGGTGAACTGGGACATATGGAAGTAAAGTGACTTGTACAAGGTTTATTTGGCTTTAGAAGTGTATTGAGTTTCTGCCTGGTCTCTGCAATGCTGCATCTTACCTCTCTCTCTCTCACTGTCCTTCATCATTCTCTTTCTGTCTGCTCCATACATCTCCTCCCCTGTTTTGCTCGGTATCTCTCATCTTTTCTGCACCCTTCCTCCAACTCTGTTCTCACTTCCCAGGATTTCTCAGTCCTGCGTGTTCTGCTGGCTGCCAGGTTTAGCCTGCCTCAGACTGCTTTTTACCTTCTCAGGCATCAAATGGAAAAGGACAATAACATATAAATATTTTACTCTTTCTACTGCACCACTGAATGGGGTGGGGGTCCTACTGCTGACCGGTCAGATTAATTAGTTCAGGAATGAGAAGATGTCAGCAGTGTCAGTGCATGTCAAATGCAACCAAAATGTAACAAAGACATTGATTTCAGACTAGCTCATTGGTTTTGAACAGAACTTATATGTTATGCACCTCATTCAGCAGGTTTCTACTAAGGGCTCAGAAACATGACTTTTTTTAATTTGCATTATTAAAACAAAAATCAGAGACAATTGTTTTGTAAAACCATATCTAAGAAACGTGTTTTGTAAAAAAAAATATATTTTGCTAAAACTATATCTAAACAAGTTGTTTTGTAAAAGTATATTTAAAACAGTTGTTTTTGGTAAAAAAAAGAAAAAAAATAACATAGAAATATAGACTTTGATGGCAGGTAAGGACCGCTTCGCCCACTTAGTCTGCCCATTTCCCTACCTATTGGATAAGCTGCAGATCCTAGTTAACCAACAGCCTACTTCCTCCTACCCACCACTATAATTGCCTTATGTCTGTCCCATGCATTTTTGAATTCCCCCACTGTTTTTGACCCCACAACCTCCTCAGGAAGGTGATTCCATACATCCACCACCCTCCCCATGAAAAAATACTTCCTCAACTGTATTTGCATTTCAGAGTGGCAACTGTCCTGAAAATCATCTAAAACTACATCATGGCTCTGTTATTCAAGGAAAACTGGGCTAGCTATGTCCTGAATTAAATGGATAAAGCCTTACAATGTGGCATAAATGGATACTACTTTACAATGTTTAAAATCTTGATAACTTGATGCGGTTGACATGAAGAAGTCACTGTAATGTCAGTCAGCAATGAATTTGTTGACTGACTGTCATGGATCTGTTTTTCTGCAATCATTAAAAGACACAGCATCAATACTTTGATGATATCCTTTTGATGCATCTCTCTACCTCCTGCACTACCAATGCAAATACAAGCAAGTAAACATTCACCATTGACAAATGCTCATTTGTATTTCCTTTACCTTGTCTGCTCTTAGCCACTCTGGAAATTATTATCGAAAGGCTGATCATTCTCTGTCACTATTACATAAACAACCCAATTTTGTTTGGCCAGGCAGTGTGGTAAAAGTACTTCTAAATATCTTTACCAAGCTACAGTTTTTACGTTGCTTGCGCGCATGCAAAAGGAACATTTTGGGAGAGTAGCACACTTTGGAGGTGTGCCTCTCCCTTTCAATCCAGTGCTCCGTTGAGCAGGCGCGGCGGTCCTGCACCAATGGGTGCGGGAGCTGTGTATGACAGTGTTGGTCTTCACTTCAAAGAAAATCACTGCTGTCATACAGAGCACTGCGTCACACCGCCAGCCACATCACGCCATCCCCCCGTCCGCCACCCCCCCAAATCTTTGGTGCCACGCTGGGAGTCACACCCAGTGTGGCAAACATCCTAGATTGTTTGCTGGCCAGGGTGCCCAATCCCCCGTCGGCTCACGGCTCCCCCAGCCATCCTTCTGCCATGCTGGGAGCCCACCCCAGCATGGCAAACATCCCACATAGTCTTTTTTTGTTTGTTTCACCTGTAAACCAAAAGCGGTCCCAGGCGCATCTCCCAGTCCCCCCTCCCATAACCCGCACCCACCCACTGTGCACCCAGCCTCCCCACACCCCCTCTCACCCCATACTTACATCCGGAGCTCAGCGCGACAATCTTCAGTGGACCGGGAACACATCTGCACTCTTCAAAGCCGACTGTGAACTGAGGAAATGCTGGTAAGCTGTATAATGGGCTAGATGGGGGTTTTCAACTTTATTGCATATCTCAGGCATTTTTCGGAATTTTTGCACCAAATTTTCAACATGGGGTTTTTGGGACCCCTTCTCATGAGTGCTGTCATTGTCATGGTGTTATTGGGGCAAGAAGGGTGATTTTGCAGTCACTGCGCAGTCACTGCACGAACTCACCCTTTGAGCCTGGATAACACCATGACGGCATCATTCATGAAGAACACCGTATTGTTTTCGTTCAAAAATAACTGTTCTCGGCGTCACGTTGCTGTCACACGTATGCAGGCTCGTAAGTTCACGAATTATCAATATTTTCACTCCAGATTTTCAACATTGCCATTTTACCACACTTCCTTATGAGCAGTACAGCTGTCATTTTTCACATCCTGCCCAAAATGTGTTTCCACCCATGTAGAGCACAATGGCGCAGTCGGTGTGCAAAATCAATCTATGGGATGCATTCAGAAAATCTTGGTAACACTGTTCATTAGTAGAGGTCTTAAAATGGCTATGTTGAAAATTTGGTGAAAAAATTCCTAAAAATGACTGTTTTACGAGCGTGCATTGAGCAGTTCCTACACACGCTCGTAGGTTTGTGAATTTTCAATATTTCCACTCCAGATTTTCAACATTGCCATTTTACCACACCTTCTTATAGGTAGTACAGCTGTCATTTTTCATATCTCACTCAAAACGTGTTTCCGCCCATGTAGCGCACAATGGCGCAGTCGGTGTGCGAAATCAATGTATGGGACACATTAAGAAAATCACAGTGACACTGTTCATGAGCAGAGGTCTTAAAATGGCTATTTTGAAAATTTGGTGAAAAAATTCTTAAAAATGACTGTTTTCACGGTGTCGTTCGCGGTTCACATGCGCTAATGCGTTTGCAAATTTTCATTATTTGCACTCCATATTTTCAACATTGCCATTTTACCACACCTCCTCCTCCTCATGAGCGATATAAGCTGTCATTTTTTCACATCCTGCCCAAAACGTGTTTCCGCCCATGTAGTGCACAATGGCGCAGTCGGTGTGCGAACTCAATGTATGGGACACATTAAGAAAATCACAGTGACACTGATCATGAGCAGAGGTTTTAAAATTGCTGTGTTGAAAATTTGGTGAAAAAATTCCTAAAAATGACTGTTTTACGAGTCTGCGTTGCGCAGTTCCTATGCATGCTCTTAAGTTTGCGAATTTTCAATATTTTCACTCCAGATTTTCAACATTGCCATTTTACCACACCTCCTTATGAGCAGTACAGCTGTCATTTTTTACATCCTGCCCAAAACGTGTTTCCGCCCATGTAGTGCACAATGGCGCAGTCGGTGTGCGAAATCAATGTATGGGACACAGTAAGAAAATCACAGTGACACTGTTCATTAGCAGAAGTTTTAAAATGGCTATGTTGAAAATTTTGTGAAAAAATTCCTAAAAATGACTGTTTTTCGAGCATGCGTTGCACAGTTCCAACGCACACTCGTAGGTTTGCGAATTTTCAATATTTCCATTCCAGATCTTTAACATTGGCATTTTACCACACCTCCTCATGAGCAGTACAGCTGTCACTTTTCACATCCTGCCCAAAACATGTTTCCGCCCATGTAGTGCACAATGGCGCAGTCGGTGTGTGAAATCAATGTATGGGACACATTAAGAAAATCACAGTGACACTGATCATGAGCAGAGGTCTTAAAATGGCTATGTTGAAAATTTGGTGAAAAAATTCCTAAAAATGACAATTTTATGAGTGTGCGTTGTGCAGTTCCTACGCACGCTCGTAAGTCTGCAAATTTTCAATATTTTCACTCCAGATTTTCAACATTGCCATTTTACCACACCTCCTCATGAGCAGTACAGCTGTCATTTTTCACATCCTGCCCAAAACATGTTTCCGCCCATGTAGTGCACAATGACGCAGTCGGTGTGCGAACTCGATGTATGGGACACATTAAGAAAATCACAGTGACACTGTTCATGAGCAGAGGTCTTAAAATGGCTGTGTTAAAATTTGATGACAAAATTCCTAAAATGACTGTTTTACGAGTGTTCACTGTGCAGTTCCTATGCACGCTCGTAAGTTTGCGAATTTTCAATATTTTCACTCTAGATTTTCAACATTGCCATTTTACCACACCTCCTTATGAGCAGTGCAGCTGTCATTTTTCACATCTTGCCCAAAATGTGTTTCCGCCTATGTAGCGCACAATGGCACAGTCGCTGTGCGAACTCAGTGTATGGGACACATTAAGAACATCACAGTATCACTGTTCATGATCAGAGATCTTAAAATGGCTATGTTGAAAATTTGGTGAACAAATTCCTAAAAATAACTGTTTTACAAGCATGCGTTGTGCAGTTCTTACACACGCTCGTAAGTTTGCGAATTTTCAATATTTTCACTCCAGATTTTCAACATTGCCATTTTGCCACACCTCCTTATGAGCAGTACAGCTGTCATTTTTCACATCCTGCCCAAAATGTGTTTCCGCCCATGTAGTGCACAATGGCGAGGTCGGTGTGCGAAAGCAATGTATGGGACACAGTAAGAAAATCACAGTGACACTGTTCATTAGCAGAGGTTTTAAAATGCCAATGTTGAAAATTTGGTGAAAAAATTCCTAACAATGACTGTTTTACGAGCGTGCGTTGCACAGTTCCCACGCACGCTCGTAGGTTTGCGAATTTTCAATATTTCCACTCCAGATTTTCAACATTGCCATTTTACCACACTTCCTTACGAGCAGTACAGCTGTCATTTTTCACATCCTGCCCAAAACGTGTTTCCGCCTATGTAGTGCACAATGGGGGTAACAAAAATGTCATGCTGAAAATTTATTGTGCAAATACCAGCAATTGCACATGGCATTAGGGTAAAGCACCATACGTGCCAAACACCACTGCAAATACCTGCAAGTGAACATTCGGCATTGACAAATGCTTGTTTATGATGTGTTGCATGGGTAAGGAATTAAACATTTACTTTTACAGAATCAGAAGTTACAGTTTGTTCCAGTCTGTTATAAGCAATATCAATGTCTTTTTTAGCAGTTTCTGGTAAGACTAACAAAGCAACCTTTGGTGTGGTTTTTTCCAACTCATTTTTTTCAGGAGGTTTGTATGGTATATCTTGTAGGATGTTTTTTTATTAGAGGCCTCAGTCTCATAGTTAACTATTAGTATGTCTACCCATTTTATAAAACACTTTATAAAGCCCTTGCCACTTCAAAAATAGTTTATTTTCTGAAGTGGGTGACAGTAACAAGATCTTTTCACCTGGTTCAAACACTTTTTCTTTTACCCCATGGTCATAGTACACTTTCTGCTGTTTTAAGCCCTCTTCCTGATTGCTAAGGGCAATTTCAACATGTTTTGCCAGTTTCTTTCTCAGTGCATACATATAAGATATAATAGATTCTTTCTGAATGGGGTTACTTGTCCCATGTTTCTTTTATTACATCTACTGGCCCTCTAGGTTGTTTACCATGCAACATTTCAAAAGGTAAAAAACCCGTTGAAGCTTGTGGCACTTCTCTATAAACAAAAGCAAGGTAAGGTAAATATTAGTCCCAATCCTTCCCTTCACCTTTCATAAACATTTTTTAACATGCCTTTTAGGGTTTCATTAAAATGCTCAATAAGACTGCCTGTCTGAGGTTGTTGGGGTGGGGGTTCTTATGGCAGTGATACATAATTGTCGGTACAACTCCTTCAACAGTGCAGTACCAAAATTACTGCCCTTATCTGTAATAATTTCAAAAATGTTGGCAAGTACTGCTGCCACTTTTGGGGCTGTGACAGTATGAAATGGAATGGCCTCTGGGTGTCAAGTAGCATAATCGCATACTATGAAAATGAATTGATTATCCTTTCTACTTTTGTCTAAGGGGTCAATCACATCCCTTGCCATTCTCTCAAAAGGCACATCTATCAATGGTAGTGGCACCTTGTCTTTCTTAGTTGTTGTGGCTACTTTTGGACATTCAGTACAAAAACTGAACTAGATAGCAACATACACATGAATCCTGGGCCAGTAAAATCTGTACAATAATTTGCCAAGAGTGTGGTCCCTCCCCAAGTAGCCATCCATGGGACTGTCATGTGCTATCTTTAACAGCTAAGTTCTATACTTCTTTGGTATGACTGATTGATCAATCTGTTCCTGTGTCTGAAGATTAACCCAAACTCTATACAGTAGTCCATAACATTTTTTAAAAATTGGTTCACCCAGTTTTTGTTTCCTCTGCAGCTGCTTAAAATAACCTTGAAGAGAAATATGTTTGTTTAAAAACAAAATAAAATCACTTAGTTTATTTTCAGCATTTTCAGCAGTCTGTTATTTTTATTAGCCTTTTGTTGCCACTGTTTTTTAGGCATATTCTTTCTTTCCTGGACTTACAGATCTCGGAGCTGGGCTCAAACAAACCTGAATCAAAGTCAGCAAAAGGAAAAGAGTTCCCAATATCTGAGATTTCTTTGCCTGTGGTCTTGTAATCACAGCTGCTGAAACAGCAGGATTTACTTCTTCAGAGATTAACTTAGCAAATCCTGGAAAGTAATTTCCAATAATCACAGGTACTGGTAATGTTTGTACTACCCACACTTTAATTTAGTGTGACACCCCATTAATGTTCAGAGTCACTTCTGTGGTGGGATAGTATCAAGCACCTTTGTCAGTACCTGGTCCTTCTGCAAAGTCTTTTCCCAGAACTTCAACATGCACCAGGGTCTGTCTGCTTCCTGAATCTATAAGTCCACTCACAATGTTACCCTCCACCTTCACAACTATTAAATACTTGCCTCAATTAATCAAATTTACTCCAGTGTTATCATCCTTATTCATGGACTGTATATGTAGATCACCACAAAATATTATGCTGGTTCAACTTAAAGCAGAATTGCATGTTGTTGAAAGGCCTCTCATACAGTATGCATAGGTTGCATTATGGGGTATGTGTGATTTTGTATTTCTTTGAAACTTGGCTTTCAGGCCAATGTCCTTTGTGGTAACCCTTGCCTCAGTGCTTGCGCACTAAGGTTATTTGTCTTTTAACTTGTTTTATGTTTTTATTGGGCTCACCATAACCCTACCCAGACAGACCAACTAAGGGTAGCTGGTTCATTCCACTGGGGTGTCATGCAGATGAGGCACACTGATGAGTCCTGGTAGAATGAAACATGTGTCTGTGTCTTCTGTTGGTACCCTTTGCATACTGTGTGAGGGGCCTTTCAGCACCAAGCAGTTCTGCTAAAAGTTGAACCAGCATAATATTTTGTGGTGATTTGCATATACAGCCCATGATGCTTTGCATTATGGGGGTATGTGTGATTTTGTATTTCTTTGAAACTTGGCTTCCCAGCTAATGCCCTTTGGGGTAACCCTTGCCTCAGTGTTTATGCACTAAGGTTCTTTGTCATATTACTGTTATAGCACCTAAAGTCTTTCAGTTCAGAATTGCTACCCACATCAGAATTCTTGCCTGACCTAGAGTTAAATAAGGAAAAAGAGGGTCTTACCAGTCCTTGGCTGTTACTTCATTGTTGGGGTATCTCTCTAGCCATCTGATAGTCCTCAGCCAAAAAACCCAGCCTTTTCCTCACTTTCTGGTGGTCCTTTTTTACTCAAAGTTGCATGTCTCTGGGAAGGATGTTAATGATTTGCTCCATTGTAAATATGTTGGTGATCTGTGTAACAGGTTTGCTCTCTGCTTGGACTCTCATAGAGGCACAGGTCAGGAAACATAGGCAGACCACGAAGAGTTATAAAATTCACATGTATCATTTTATTATTATCAACAACAATAAAATAAAAAAAATTGTGCAGGATAGCTCTTCATTCAGGCAGTTCAAACAAACAGCATTCCTTAATCTGGGAGTATCTTTGAAATCTCCAGCACCCTCACTCTCTAAACAAAACATTGCTCACTTTTTATCAGATGTTTTTCCTTGGCAATTAAATTCTGCATCATGTTCTCGTTAAGCTATATCTCCTGTTTTCACACAATGTAACAAAACTTTGTCATTGTCTTTTTTGTGACCAACACAAATAGTACATTAGTCTTTTTAAGAGGTGCACCCAATTAAGACATTATGTCCAGGGCTGACTTCCTGCTGACAAGCCTGTGAACAAGCTTGTTAAGGTCAAAAGGTTTCTGAAGGTCATCCCCCAGAGTTCCAAATGGTTAAGTTTTCTAACAAACCCAGGTAGCTATCTGCATAACTAGGGGATCTCAGTTTCACATTTACTCATGGTAAAAAAATCCATTTAATGCATCAGTTAGGGTTGTTCCACAGTGATAAAAGTGAAGAAATTTGATGTTAGGGTGAAAAAAAAAAAATTGCACCCCTACCCGCCCCCCAACTGGCATCGGGGTGTGTCTTGGTGTCATCGGTCCTAACTATGACTCTATTCTCCTATACTTCACCACCTTGGCTTGTTTACACATGGGATGGGGTGAGAGTTAGGACTGATGACTAACATACCTCCCCAATGCTGGCTGGGGGGGCAGTGTAGAGGTATAGAAGTTTCAACCTAACATCAAATTTCCTCACTTTTGTCACTGTGGAGCAACCCTTATAGATGCATTAAATGGAGATTTTTGCCATGAATATATATACTGTATCTATATCTATATCTATATCTATATCTATATCTATATCTATATGGGATATACAGTGGTGAACTATCAGATAAATGATTTACCCACACAAGTGCTATTTGACCTTGGGTAACCTCACGAGTGGCGTAATCCAAGAGTGAGATGTCCAAGGTCAAACAGTACAAGTGTAGATAAATCATTTATCTGACAGCTCACCATTGTATATTTCATTTATGCAATAGGGATGCTTTCTGTCAGAGCAGGGAAATTTGCCTTTGATTGTTTATCTTTTTTTGCTTATGTTTGTCAAAAAGTGAACAAAAATAGAATTTTCTGCTCTTTTTAGCTAAATATAAAACAATCTATAAGGTATCTATAAATGAAATATCACTCATGTTGTAGATAATTTTGTGCTGAACAACTTTCATGCTAACAGCACTTTGCTGTCTTTTTTTGTTTTATAGTTAATTGCATTTGAATATAGTTAGTATTGGTACTGAGGCTGAACATTCTAAATAAGTTCTGGAGTGATTGTGACATATCTACTATGTGTATAAATCTGTGATGATGCATCCACTATGTATATAAATGTAACATTTTGAATTTATCACATAGTAGCTCAGATTTATCATGTAGGATTTATGTCCACACCTATTGCATATCTATCTATCTAATGGCAAAAAAATCCATGTAATGCATCAGTTAGGGTTGTTTCACAGCGACAAAAGTGAGGAAATTCGATGTTAGGGTTGAAAGCCCCCCCTTGCATCCCCCACCCCGCCCCCAACTGACTTCGGGGTGTGCGTTGGGGTCATCAGCCATAACTTTCACTCCATTCCATGTGAAAACAAGCTGAGGTGGTGAAGCATAGCAGAATGGGGTGAGAGTTAGGACCGATGACCCCAACACACACCCCGATACTGGTTGGGGGTGCGGGGTGGAGGGTGCAAGGAAGGATCTTTCAACCCTAACATCAAATTTCCTCACTTTTCTCACTGTGGAACAGCCCTAACTGATGCATTAAATGGATTTTTTTTGCTATGAATTTCCCGTCTTTTTCAGAATGAGGACTATAAATAGTGAATGGAATGTGGTGATTGGAGTGTGGGGCCCTTTGGGGCCCCTGCTCCCAAAACATGATTTTTTGTCACATGGTAATGGTAAGTACAATGCTAATGCAAGTGCAAATGGTTATGCACATGGTGACGCAAACTTAAATTGTAATGCAAATGGTAATAGAAACGCAAGCGCAAAGTGACGCCAAAGTGAACAGTGATGCAAACGGAGATGCAAATGTAAGTGCATACAGAAATGCAAACCATAATGCGCACGGCCATGGTACTGCAATTTTAAATGCAAATGGTAATGGTAACAGCAACAATAATTCCAAATGAAACATAAACGGAAACACAAACCAAGCACGTACGGAAAAGCAAACCGTAACATGCACAGTGATGGTACTGCAATTGTAAATGCAAATTGTAACAGTAACAGCAACAATAATGCCAAAGGAAACAGAAACGCAAACACAAGCGAGTACAGAAACGCAAACCGCAATGCGCACGGTCAAGGTTCCTCAATTGTAAATGCAAATGGTAACGGTAACAGCAATAATAATGCCAAAGGAAACAGAAAAGCAAATGCAAATGCAAGTGCATATGGAAATACAAACTGTAATGTGCACGGTCATGGTACTGCAATTGGAAGTGCAAATGGCACCATTAACAGCAACAATAATGCCAAAGGAAACAGAAACTCAAATGCAAGCGTTTATGGAAATGCAAACCATAACGTGCATGGTGATGATACCACAATTGGAACTGCAAATGGTAAAGGTAACAGCAACAATAATGCCAAAGGAAACAGAAACGCAAATGCAAGTGTATACGGAAACGCAAAGCATAATGTGCATGGTCACGGTAACACAATTTGAAATGCAAATGGTAACGGTAACAGAAACTATAATGCAACACAAAAGACAAATGCAAACAGAAGGGTGGCCACAAATGCAAATGGTAATGCACATGGTGATGCAAATCAAAATGCAAACAGAAACAGTAGTGGAGACTCAAATGGTAACAGTAACGCAAATGCAAGCGCAAACAAAAACACAAAGGGTAACACACATGGTGGCATACACGGAAACGCTAATGCAAACGTGTATGGACTCGCAAGTGGAAATGCTAAGTGTAACAGTAAGTGGAGTGCACACCCTGGTTTTCCACAATAGCTGCATAGAGAAACACAGTGACTACAAAGAATTTATGCATAATAATGGGCCTCAGACCAGAAAATGAGCACTTGGAATATTAAATTGCTTATATCTCAGGAACTGTACGACGTAGAAAATAAATTAAAATTCCATATGATTCATGACTTTCCTGGCTAGTTTTACTCTTAGCCCCCTAGTGGGGACCTAAGCATTTTTCCAATGAAAAGTCTGTATCTAGCACCATTTCTGAGATACAGGCCCGGAAAGGCACGGCAGACACCATAATGTTAGTCTATGGGAAAAAGTGTCACCTTTGGAGCACTGTAACTTTGCATCCCTGCAATATTTTTTCACCAAATCACCAAAAGGCACATCTGTGGGATGTTGGCTTTCTTCCTTCTAAATTCCAGCCCAAAAGACCAAACTGTTCTTTTGCAGCATGGTGGCAAACAATTCCTGTTAGTTTGGCCATAGTGTTGCAAAGTAGTTTAGTGATTTGCGATACTTTCACAAAAAAATCACAAAAGTATTGCAAGTATGACACTACTTTGAGACACTACAGATTATAAAAATGTAGAAAAACATATTTCTGGGGGGTGTAACCCCCCAAAAAAGACATGGCTAGCATCCTCAGGGCTCGACTAGGTGAACACAAAAAGAATTGTGTCCCTAGAGGGTCCCAAACTTAAATGCCAAGCATTTCTGTGACCAGTAACTGATAAAAAAAATTGCTGATTCACGACACTACAGGGGTCATTTGTGACACTAAAAACTGTATTTGCAACACTGTCAAACTTTTTGTTAACTTTTCCCATTGACTAAAATGGGAACTTGTATTTTTGAATAACTTTTGAACCATTTAATATCTTTCCACAAAATCTTCAAAAGGCACATCAGGGACCCCAGCTGCATTTTCCCTGACATTTTTGGACCAGTCGTGTGAACCGTGCAGCCTGTAGGCATGAGCAAAGAATGTGCAAAAAAGCATAAATGCGCCACAGAATGTCACTTAATAACTCCACAACTGCATATTTAATCAGTACGAAACTTGGCAGATCACAAGATCTATGCTACCACTCTGACTCTGCCAAATTTCTGGCAAATCTGTAATCTGGTGGAAAAGTTATTAAGGAGCACAATTTCACCATTTAACCTTAAATGGCAAACTCAACCCTAACTATAGTGGCACTACGGTGCCACTATTATATATATATATATATATACACACACACATATACACACATACAGATACATACATACAACTTAGGTTTTGGGATAAATCCATCTATAAACAGTGATATCTAAGCCTCCCAGGGAAGATATCATTGATATATTTATGTTCCAATATGTCATCTGTTATCTCCACATTCCTATATGTCATATCAAAACTTATCTGGTTGATCCTGCCATCTGTGCTGTCTTTTAACTACCACTTTCACTTTAGGAGCTGTTTCTACTATTATGTAGTGTGAGCGAGCATTCTTAATTACGTGAAGCCATGGATTGAAATTAAAACACTGTACTGCAAATAACAAACACAACTTACAGAACTCTGTCTTTTTATAATCTACTCACTTTCTGTAAAAGAACCCACTGACTGCAAACAAACTACCATTTCTCTTTTGTCAGGTAGTGTGATTGAGTGGTATCAATGATGTGGTGCCACTGATTAAAATTAAGGTGCTCTGTATTAATAAAATTCAGAAAATGATCACATTTTCATGCTCATTTCTGTTTAAAACAAGACACTGACTGTGCAGACAGAAGACAGCAAATCTGCACCTTCACAGTAGTAGACATGGGCCAGAGCGAGCGTTGCCACAGCAATGCTTGCTAGGGCTTGTGTCTATTATTCTAAAGTCACTGACTAGCTCCCTCTCCAAAGTTAGCAGTTTGTTTTAAGTAAAAGTGACTGAGAGCATGAAATCGTGCGCATTCTTTCACTTTTCTTACTACGGAGTGCCTTAATTTTACTCACTGCCACCACATTATTGGCACCTCACATCACTCAGTCACAATACATGACAACAGGAATGGAGAAACTGTTTAAAACGTGGTAAAAAATGCAGGATAAACCAGATAAATAAATAAAAAAATGCTGTATTTTATGTTTGGGGGTATGGAGGGTTATACTAATGGGGGATACAACACAACTAAGTCATCTGGCAGGGAGGAAGTCCAAAATTTCTATATATCTTGGAACTGAAAACCTCTATGTGGGAATTGCCTTGGGTGGGAGGGGGTCATGTAGTGGGCTAGTATTTTTTTTATTTTATTAATACAAGGGGGTACTGGGATGCATAGGAAGGTGCATCACAAGTAGAAAAAGGGAAGTGGTTACCCCTCTATACAGACAGTTGATGAGACCCCATCTGGAATACTGTGTGCAGTTTTGAAGACCTCATATATGCAAGGACATAGACAGGATGAAAGCAGTCCAGAAGAGGGCAACTAAAATGGTACAGGGTCTGCAGCGCAAACCATAAGAAGAGAGACTGAGAGAGCTTAATATGTATACTCTTGATGAAAGGAGGGATGGGGGGACATGATAGAAACTTTCAAGTACCTCAAGGGAATCAACAAAGTCCAGGAGGATAGCATCTTTCAGAAAGAACAAGGGGGCACAATTTAAAGATAGAGGGGGGACGGCTCAGGGGTAAAGTAAGGACATTTTTTTTCACTGAGAGAGTGGTGGATACATGGAACTGCCTTCCTGAGGAGGTCATTGGGTCTAAAACTGTGAGGGAATTCAAACATACATGGGACAGACATAAGGCAATTATAGTGGGGGGTTGCAGGAAGTAGGCTGTTGGTTAACTAGAATCTGCAGCTTATCCAGTAGGTAGGGAAATGGGCAGACTGGGTGGGCCAAGTGGTCCTTATCTGCCATCAAAGTCTATGTTTCTATGTTTCTGGGAGGAGGTATCCCAAAACACATGTAGTATAAACAGAACATCACATGGCCTGACTGAAGATATCATATTTATCTTCACTTGAGGCCAATGACATCAAGATATCTCACTCATACCTTCGCCACTCGTGAGATATCATGATATCATTGACCTCTCATGAAGATAAATATGGTATCTTCAGTGGGGCCCTGTCATATCCCATATATACATATATATATGTATACAACATGTTTTGGGATACATACAGGGAAAAAAAGTTGTATTTTAGGCAGGCAGTGAAAATATCACTGATATCTCCATGTTCCTATACATCACAGTGATATCTCCATGTTCCTATACTATACATCATGGTGATATCTTTATATTCCTATATGTCATTCCACTTAAAATTAAAGTGTTTAAAATGAAAAAGTCTGCCTTTCCAAGATGTGCAACACTCCCCCGCTCCCCCCTCACGACTCTGACATCTGGTTGGTCCTGCCATCACTTTCAAACATTTATTAAAACAAAAAATAACTTATCTGGTTGATTGGTTGATCCTGCTGTTTTTACACAAGCAGTTTCACTTTTTCATGTTCTAAATTTGTAGCATGGCTGAGCTCTTTAAACATAGTACAGTAAGGACCTGTCAGAGATTTTAAATCAGTACGCTCCCTATGAAACATCCGAATCTGTGTTTTTTTTTCTTAGAGTTTGCTTAGTTTTTTGTAAAATATCCTGCCGACAGTAGAAAGAGGATATAGATGAAGTTACACCTTCAAAGAAGAGACCGTGAGCACTAGCGAGTGTTGCTATAACAATGCTGCTATAGCAACACTCACTTGGGCTCGTGGTCTCTTCTCTGAAGGTGAGATTCCGTTTCTCTCCTCTATCTACTGTTGGCAGGATGTTTTACAAAAAGCTTAGCTAACTTTACAAAAAAAAAAAAAAAAACAACAGATGTGGACGTTTTACATGGAGTGTGCTTATTTAAAATTTCTGGCAGGTCCTTACTGTATTATGTTCAAAGTGCGTAGCCATGCTACCAGTTTAGAACATGAAAAAGTGTAACTTCTTGTATAAGACATGAGGAAATTGGCAGGATCAAGCAGATAAGTTTTATAAAAAAAATATCTATTTCTAAAAGCCACAGATTTCTATGCCTATACACAGAGACTACCGTATTTTAAATCTCTGACAGGTCCTCATGTTATTATACTGAAAAAACTCAGTCACACTGTAGAGCATAAAGAGTAACTCTGAAGAATGACAGGATCATCCACATAACTTCCCTTAAAATTACAATTACTTTAGCAATTATGGCATGATCAGAGCTGGTGGGGAGGAGGGGGGTGCTGCTTAATCAATAAGATATGGGAGTGATTCTGTTAAGTGGGGGATGTGACAGGTTCTCTTAGGGGGCCCAAAACAAAACATATCTGTGTTTGTGTGTGTGTTGGGGAGGGGGGCTGTGTTGGGAATCCCAAAACATGTTGTATAAACAGAACACGACATGGCCTGACTGAAGATATCATATTTATCATCAATCAGGCCATGTCATTATCATATATATATATATATATATATATATATGTTCTTTGTAAAACTAACGTTAATGCAACAGTTAGGGTTTTTACAGTGATAGCGAGAATTTGGCGATAGGCTTTTCAACCCCTAACTTCAGCCACTCTGCCTCACACACACACACACACACACACACACACACACACACAGAACACACACAACTATGGGGGGCAGTACAAGGCAAGACAATCAATAACAGACAGACACTATAATGCAACAATAATAACATATAACTTCTTAAACATACCACAACAGGCATCCATCATCATGTTTCACCAACTGTATCACTTCTGCTATTCCAGTCTCCTATATGTGGACAGCCTTCTACATATCAGCATATTGCTGATAGTAATGCACATGTGTCATTGGGAGTGTAGAGCCATTTGATCTACTGCTGTGTTACAAATAGTCAGTTTCTGCATAAAAGCATTCCAGTGTGCTACTACCAATGTTGGCATTTTTGCATGAGAGCATGCTATACACGTCCACTTAGTTGCTTGTTACTGCATAAGAGTATAGCCACATTGTATCATTAGGTTGCCATTTGTGCATAACAAGGAAGTGTGATGTCTCAGTCTACTTGCCCATTTGTGGATAACACAATAATATTAATAATTAAATACATGGATTGTTAAAGAAATGGTACTTAGCCCCTAGCGACTTGACAATTTCCACATAAGTGCATTACTTTATGCTATCATGAACTTTACCATTTGTGCATGGCAGTATACCCATGGCTCCACCTATTTGCCAGTTTCTATGTTAAACTTTAAAATAACTGGTAAGAGAGACATAATACTGGAGACAAAGAACCAGCCACTTGACCATTTCCACATAGCAGCATATCCCAATCTTCCCACCTAATTCTTTACTTTTGCATATCACCATGATAATAATAGACAAACACATGACTTGGTGAGAACACAGGAGCGTTATGCCCACTCTGCTTGCATCAAGTTTCCAATTACCAATTTCTGCATAGCAGTATGATATATAAGTACATTTCATGTATTAGTGAGAGTGTGAGGCCCTCTTAGTTGCCATGGTACACCAACTTGTGTATTTGTGGATGACGGCATAGCCCATGTTGTCACCAAGTTGCACATTTCTGCATAGCACCATAATATGAGAGCAACATCATGTATAACTAACTACTTTGTATTTGTAGATAACAACATAGGACCACATTCCCAGCAAATTTTTCATTTATCTTAGACAGTATCATATGAGTGATGAGGTAGATGTTTTGGTAGCTGTATCTGATATCCTTGTAGCACATCTTGCTCTAGGCAGACAACAGACTGGGATGCCAGGTGAAGTGATACAGTTGGTGAGACATGATAATAGATGCCTGTTGTGGTATGTTTAAGAAGTTGTATGTTATTTCTGTTGTGTTATGGTGTCTGTCTATGATTGGTTGTCTTGCCTTGTACTGTCCCCCATTGCTCTGTGTGTGTGTGTGTGTGTGTCTATGTTTGTGCCTGTGTGTGTGTGTTTGTGTGTTTGTGTGTGTGCCAGTGGGGGGCGGAGTTAGGGTTGAAAAGCCTAATGTTGAATTTCCTCACTTTCGTCACTGCAAAAAACCCTGTTGAATGAATGCAGTTTTTTGCAAAGAATTTCCTGACTTTTTGAGAAAGAAATAAAAATGCAAGGTTCTCTTAACACATTATATGTAAAAATTTGATCAAAGCTTTATATAAGACAGATTCAGAACAATACCTCACCCAAGTTATCAGCCCATCCCTGCATAACAGCTACTGCATTGTAAGTCAAGAATATTGCCCAAACAAGACCATGAGCATCAACACTATATCTGTCTGATACCAGTTGTTCACTATGTCTCACAGTCATGATTTGCATGTCATCCGCTATGCAATGAGCTCATCCCCCTGTAACCAATTATTCCATTGTGAGTGCACAGCAACAGGCAAATTAAGGCAATACACATTTATGACACACCATTGTCATTGGACCTGCATACAAGTCAGAACATTAAGTACTTTCACATACTGATGCAGGCAATGTCCCCCAAAAAATATGTAGTACATGGTTAGAACAAAACCACACCTGAAGTTAACGGATATACATCAATGTCACATGGCTGTTATAGCAGCTGCAGATTATTCCTGACTGTCATGACTTGCATAGCCTGAGCCAGGGAATGACACAAACCATGACATACCACTAACTGCATGCTGAGTAGAGACGTACAGTCCAACTAAATGCATGTACATCAATGGTATGCCTCCATAATAGCATAGGCTGAAAAGGTACAACACTGATGAGTTGCATGGTGTCAGCCAGACAATGCCCCCCACCACAAAGAGGTACTGAATATTCAGTGCAGAGTGTGGGTTATTGGGGGAATTACCCACACCTTGTGTGATGTGTCATGAGGCACAGACAAGTTATTGAACCACACAGTATGTGGTTAAAAACCCCAATAGCCCAAACCCTGGACTGCCTTATTGTGAATATATAATGGACCCATGTGTAAAATAAATTATTAATGTGTTTAAGTATGTTTTTTTATAAGTGCCATTTCTCAGCTGTGGGTTATTACCAGATATACCATGGACATGCAATATGTTTTAACTAATGAGGTTACAGGATTTTCATACACCATTGTATTCTGCAAGTATACACCTGTTAAAACACAGAGCAGTTAGATGGTGACAGGCAGACAATGTCCCACCCCTGCAAAACCTAGGTACTTAATGTTCGCAACACAGCCACAACTAAAATGAGGGTGTGAACATCAATAGTATATGTGATCGGTATCAACTGTACACATGCTGAGACACTCAGCTGTTGGATAGCGCCAATCAGAGAATGCACCCATACATGTGCAGATGACTCAGTGTATCTTGAGTACACAGCCTAAAGTCAACCAAAAGGTGCTGACATATACAAGATACATAACTGATACCAGTTCCATCTGTTAGGACAGTGGCAAGTTGCATAGGGTGACCCAAACAATGCTCTGAAGCACCATAAACCAGGAACAAAATCGCAGGTGTAGAGACAGATGCCAACTAAACTCTTTCTTATAGCAGTAGAGCAAACATCTTTGTAATAAGGAGTCAAGCACATCATTGAAAAATAATATTTAATACAATATTTTTTTTAGAAAAATATAAAAGTTATAAATACAATAGTTATAAAAATTAGAAATACAAAAATAAATAAATGTGTTTCTTCACAAGTGGGAAGGGGAAGGAATAATAAAACGTAAATAAAATAATTGTACTGAAAAATAAAATAAAAGCATTACTTCACACTTGTAATGGGGAGGGACATATAAATAAAAAATAAATAAAAGAAATTATGTAATAAACTATGTACAAAGAATGGCCAGGAGTGATCGAGAGATGCTGGCCATTCAGGCTGTTGGGCCTTGGGGAGAGAATGATGAGGAGGAGGAAAAAGAAGGCTGCACAGGAGTAGGTGCAGCCTGGTGCCCCTCATCTGCAGCTGATGGTGCTGTTGTTCGAGGGGCACCTTCAAGGGGCTCTTGATGAGGAGCTGTGGAGGACTGGTCATCGTGTAGATGGAGCAGGTCCTGATGAAGCAGATAGTGTATGGCTTCTGTGGCCTTCAGCTGGTTCTCAGCCAGCTGCACCATGAAACTGTGCGTGGACTCAAGTGAAGCAACAGAGGCCTCTTCCAGCTTCCTTAGTAATTGGATTGCTTGGGTGATGGCCCTGTTACTCTGCTGAAGCCCACAAGTGGCTACTAAGGCCGCATGCCCCACACGCCCAGGACGCTGCAGCAAATCGATAATTTTCACCTGTTGAGCTATTAACTCCCCCCCCTTGTCACATAACAATATAATTTTGCTGCAGTGTCATGGGCATATTCGGCTGCAGCCCTGTTGCCACCCTGCATGGCCTCCAGCAGCTGGCTGAGGGCATTATTTATTTTATTTAGAATGGCTATCTGCCCTGTGGAGACAAAAAAATACAAGAATATACATGTCATTAAAGTAAGCTGTTCTGTAGTGTTCTAATAATATATTACACTTAACTGTGTTTATTTGTTGTATTAATGATAGGTGAGATGTATTTACATCTATGTCACATCAGTAAACCTATGTTAACTTTATAATACTGTGATTTACATTTGTTGGTCACACATTTGCCACCACCCTTTCAGATACTATTATGTCCCCACTTGTTCCAGCAGAATGCTGTACTGTAAACCCCAGAATAGGTGTCGATTAATGCTGTTTCTTGAAAGACCTCAAGAACCTCTGTATGGTAGCATGTGCAAAAGTTCTATAATGGTGAAACCTCAGCATCTGTGGCTGGTTGACCCCCCGCCCTGCTGTAATGTGTCCTGCTGTTAATTGTTGGCACTGTGGCATTATAATGGCTAGGCAGCCTACAATGACGCACAGCTGCATACACTCAGTAATGCTCATTGCATGCTGGCTGTGTAGGAAGGCCTGTACAACAAGGCAACAGGTGTGGAAGTGCACTAGTTAAGGAGCCACAGATGACATTCCCCCCCATCTCAGAGGTACACAGATGTCCTGTTCCATTCACAGAGTATTCAACAGGTACACTCCCTAGCCCACTGTGTGTCTCTTGCTACCGTATGTGTGTGGGTCTCAGGGTGTACTGTGGGTCAGACATTAGGGCTCAGCAGGCAAGGTAGTCCTGAGATGCCGTGTGGCAAGACTACAATTTGTACACTACTCTGTGATCTCTTCCCAACCCATCAGGTTTCTCAAGGCCACACAGTATAGTTCAAATAAATCAATTGTGATAGAAGTGCACCACACACATATCCCGGATGAACATACAGTAACTGTGCTTCAACAGTAAATTTGAGATCAAGCAACATGAATACAAATATAATTGTCGTTATCTGCATAACTGCTATGTGTCATACCTATAAACAAATGTTCAGCAAAACTAGACAAACTAAGTACCTGTTGAAACATTTCTATGCATACAAAATAACACTGAAATATTGTACATTTATCGGTGAAACCACATAACAAGAGTTGTATTAATGCAGCACTATATTCACAAAGGTGAAAATAAGTATATCCGGTAACAAGTGATTTTAAAATTGAACAACAGTAAAATGCTTGTATACACCCGTTACACCCAGATACTAACATAGTTTCAGTGAAAGTAGACCTTTATACACAGTGCAAGTTAGTGGGTAAATCTTTCTCACACATAGTAATCTTCCAGAGAACTCCTATTAAGTACAGCATGTCTGTTCAATATGCTGGTGCAACTGCTCATCTTTGTAAATTGGAAGTCTCAAGTATCAGATATAACAGAATATCATTAGCAACACACCATCAAAAAGGAGTGCTGCAGTGTAAAGGAATATAATGCAGCAGTGCAATTCTGAGTTGGTATCTGCCCATTAAGAATATCATTCACAAGCACACATTTTACCTTGATTCCCATCCACCCGTACTCAGGAATATGCAGCATATGTTATTTCAAGTGTTTAAAAGTACAAGAAATAATATTGTGATTCAACTTCTTGCACAGAGATATACACAAAAACATATAAAATTGATAAAATTTACACGGATCACCAGTGGTCAGAGGGTAGGAAAATGATTGACCATACCAACAGATGCTCTGCCTCTCCTAGCATAGGTTCCTAGAGTACATTTAGCACCTGACACAGCAGTGCCACTGGAAGAACAGGCATCAGGGCACTAGACATCGCTACAGACTTGGGTTGGTAAAGACATTGTGGGCATTTGACAACAGCATGTGTTAGCATGCCAACTGTTCAATTGCCAGCTGTCTTATTATCTAATAGTGCAGCCTTAGGGTAATGAAGCCACTTCTATACTAAATTCAAAAATTTGCACATTTGTAAGCTTGTACCTGTTCAACAGTTCTGCATTTGTACTGAAAATCTAATTGATGGTGTGTAGTGCTTGGGGCCTAACTTGTGTACAGCTGGTATCAGTGAACTATAATGATGCTATCAATGGCTTTAGTTGGGCTGTGGCTCTCCACTAATGATATAGTGGCTGGTGCCTGGTTAAAGCTATCCTACTGGTCAGTGGGTAACTTTTGTGCACATAGTATCAGTGAAGTATGCCAATGATATCCATGACTTTATCTGAGCTGTGGCTCTGTACTCAGGATGTAGCACCTGGTGTGTCTCGGGGGGGGGATTGCCTGGCTAAAGCCATGCAAGTGCTCAGTATCCTAACTTGTGTGTAACTGCTATCAGCAAGGTCTACCAATCATATGCATGGTTTCAGTTGGGGTGCGGCTCTGCAGTCACTATGCAGAACCTGATCTGTAAGTGGGGGCGGCATTGTCTGGCTGAGGCCGTGCAACTGTTGACTGTTGTAAGTTGTGTGCAAGTGGTATCAGACAGGTATACCGATGATCTAGATATGCATAGTTTTAGTTGGACTGTGCCTCTGTACTCAGGATGCAGTACCTGATCGGGGGGGTACTGCCTAACTGACACCATTGAACCACACAGTGTACTAACTTCTGTGCAGGTCGTATCATGAAGGTAAAGTAATGAGGTCAATGGCTTTACTTGCATTGTCTCACTGAACTCATGAAGCAGTACCTAATGTGGAAGGACATAGCATTGCTGGGTGAGGACATGCAACTGTTCAGTGTCCTAACATGTGTCCACTCCTTATTAGTGAATTATAGCAATGATCTCAATGTCTTTAGTTAGGCTGTACCTCTGCACTCAGTATCCCCCATGTGGGTACAAGACGGATGGTAAATGGCATTGCCTGGCTAGGGATCTGCTACTGGTCAGCGCTGAAACTATTCCGCATGTGCAATCAGTAATGCATACCAATGATGTCAATGGCTTCAGTTGGTATGTGCCTCTGCACTCAGTATGCAGTACCTGGCTGGGAGGGGGAGGCATTGTCTGGCCGATGCCATACAACACATCAGTGCCCTAACTTGTTCAGAGGTGGCCTAACTGATGTATACCCATGATGCCCATGTCTTTAATTGTGGTGTTGAGCTTCAGTCAGTACGAAGTGTGTAGCCTGCAGGGAGGGGGCATTGCCTCACTAAGATATTACAAGTATGCTGTATCCTAACTTGTGTGCAGCTGGTATCAGTCAAGTATACCAATGATACCAATGGTTTTATTTGGGCTGTGTATCTGCCTGGATATCAGTCCTCTGTACTGACACCCTCATGGGAGGAGGGACCAAGAGGAAGAAAACCAGGAAACACCCCTCTCAGGGCTGGATGATGACTTATTCCAGTCCCAATAACCAACCCATGGACAGACACCGCAGTACAAGTTCTCTGTAGGAAGAGGATAAAGGTATAGAGACAGCAAAGCAAGCTTGGCACTCTAGGGGAAATGCTCTGTCAGCTACAACAGAATTTCTTGGCCCAAATCAGTGTACTGCATGAGCAGTAATGCTGTTTAAAAAGAAAGTTAAAAACATGATAGAAGCTACTTACATTCTTTAGCTGGAGGCCCAGCTGAACCTGCAGCACCCATTGGATGACCTGCTGCTGGAGAGTCTGGTGTCACCTCCACAGAGGGTTCTAGCTCCACAATCTCAATACCCTCTGTGGGGTCTGTTCCTCCAGCAGCACCCTCGGTAGATGGTTCATCTTCTATAAAAAATGTAGTAAATAACAAAATATTACTTGTCTGTGAATATTAGTAAGAGTATATATACCTCAGTACTATCACTTGGACTAAATTCTTAATCCTGAGGATTCCAATAGTATCTACTAGGGAATTGCCAACCCACTGCAGACCTCCTCCCTGAATCAGAAGAGCAACTGGTATTCTTGCCTTGTTAGTAGCTGCAAACAACGTAACTTGATGAGGAATTTGAAGGCCTCATCAAGACAATCTGTTGCCCACTCGCCCCATTGGGCCAACTAGTTTAAAAGTATCAACCACACAATACTCCCTGGAAGTTGCATTTTTTTTAAACTTGAACTTGTAGAAACATCTGCAGCACACTGTATCAGTTTTTAAAAAAGAAAATGCTAACATTTCCATTCTCTGTTGTCTTGTCCAGTTGGTATTATGTGATTTTCTATGCTGTGACAGCCAACACACAATAAAAGATTATGTATGAGCAGTCATACACAAATAAGGAAATTCTTCTATCTTGAGGTTCCCTTGGTAACAGAGTACCTCTCGACCTGCTCCTTGAAGTCATCTCTCACCAAGAAAACCTCTTGATACAAGAATAAGCTCATACGCAATCCTCTATGTCTACTCTCTTTCTAGAAGAGGTACTACATACTAAATACACAGTCATAGACTAGCTAAACATTTCTACATGAATGGAATACACCCATGATATTCCTGCACACAATGTACAAGGGTAAATAGTCTAAAATGCCTACTGAGACAATGGCTCCCACGCTCCCCAGTCAGGCCAATGAAAGTCATGAAAATCAATACAGAACCTTTGTTATAGCAACTCCACACAACTGTAAACAACACTGATGACTTGTATGCCATCATCCAATAGTGTGTGGTGGAACGTTATTCAGCATGAAAATCCATGCTGACAATAGTGTTGTTGTGCTTCACTCACTCCGTCATACTGCCTGTTGTGCTGCATGCACTCCGTCATACTGGCTGTTGTGCTGCACTCAGTACGTCAGAAGTGAAGCACAACAAAATGGAATGCTGTCTCGTGCTTCATGGATTTTTCATACTGAGTAACGTTCACCTCACATCTGCACGCACAGTATAAATGGTTTAGTTAGTAGCAAAAAACAACATCCACAAAGTGCTAAATAAAAAAATGACATACACCAACCAGCCACAATCTGACCACGAACGATTTATCCAGGATCAAGAAAATACCCGCACAAAAAAAACAAACCGAAGATGATCTCAGAATATTTAAAAGTTTCCGAGAGAACAATGGGGAATCGTGTAGCATAACTGAGATACCAGTGAATGAGCTAGATCTCCTGGTAGTGGATTTTATCTTTAAACTGGAAAGGCTTGATGGGGAGCAGTACAAGCCTAGCACCATATGTGGAATACTTGGAAGCACTGACAGGTACCTAATTAAAAGCAAGTATGGCCACTCTATTTTCCATGGCAACCAAGAGGATTTTAAAGAGACAGTAGCCACCATGGTCGCCAAGCAAAAATATCTTAAAAAGTTAGGCAAGGGTAATAAGCCAATGCAGTCAAAGGCATTGTCAGTTGGGGAGAAAGACAAGCTGTACTCCAGCAGCACACTCAGCCTCAATAACCCCACAAGTCTTTTAAACATGGTTTTCTTTAATAATGGATTATATTTAGCACTAAGGACTGCAGAGCAATATGCCCTATGTTGGGGCGACCTTCAGCTCTTAGTGGATTTAGATGGGCTAAAGTACATTGAATACAATGAAAGGCAGACCAAGACATGCACAAGTGAGAATCCAAGAGACATTCGTACAATCAAACCCAGAATGTACCAAAACCTGACAGATAGTGACCGTGACCCTGTGTCTGCATATGAAAAGTATGCTTCACAAAGACCAAGTTCAGTTCTTGCACAAGACTCCCCATTTTACTTGGTGCCCAACATAAATTACAAGCCAGGGGCATCCCTGCAGTTCCGCTCTATGGCAGTAGGAGAAAATAAAATAAGGGGCATGATGCAGAGGATAAAGGCACAAGTAGGCTTACCTCAACAAAAAAGGATAACGAACCATTCCACCCACAAAATAGTGGTGCAACGACTGGTGGATAGTGATGTCCCTTCGACAGAGGTCCAGCAAGTGTCTGGCCACCGATCATTACAATCAATGAACAATTACAGCTCTCTGTCTGAAGACAAACAGAAAAAAAATTCCGACATCTTAGCCAGCACAAGTAACCCTCCTCACACAGTATGCTCTACAACGGTTGTCACCTCAAGTGAAGAAAACAATTACCCATCCTCAAAGAAAGCTAAGTTCCCTCTGAGAGAGCTTACAAACATTCACCTGTTTGGGACAAACTGCATTTTTCAGCATCCTTTTAGTTTCCAGATCATCAACAACTATGGCACTGAGAACTGGAAGAGCAATGCGATTGACCTCTCATTTGATGACCCCCCCCCGGTGACGAGCAATGAGGTAAGATCCGCCTTATTCAGATGCATGTCTGAAAAAAAAAAAAGACTACCCATTAAATGTCTACTCCCATAACCTAAACTTGTCTTCTGTTTGTTTTTTTTCGTGAAAGGATTACAATTTCATCCTTCAAGTCCTGACGTGAAGAAAGGGAGTTTTCACCTGTTTCTAAGGACCGCAGTGAGATCCGTGATGGATAAAGCTGCGCAGCGGCAGATAAGAAAAATGCTTTATTTCTGAGACTATAGACATTTTTCCCTGTTTTTCGTGTTGTTATTTCACTGGTAAAAAATGTAACCCTGTGTCAGCAGTCAGCTGGCACTGTAGCCAAAGCTGTTGTGTAACAATTCAAAGTAAAGTGTTATGTGAACGCCATTTAAAATTTTGTGTTTTCTTTCACTATAATCGTAAGAATGATTGCCCATACACTATAAAAGATTGTGTATGAGCAATCATACACAAGCCGGGTTGTTCTTGAATCTCGCCATTTCCCCGGTGACAGGAGACCTCTCGAGCTTCACTCTCGAGGTCTACTGTCACCAGAGAAATGTCTCGATTCAAGAATAACCCAGTTGTGTATGACTGCTCATACACAATCTTCTATGTAATGGTGTGACTTATGAAAAACAGCTAGTAGATCCTGAATGTAGAGACACAGGTGAGTAAAACTGAACATATTGAACACATACCTCTCTCGCATCATCTGTAGACATAGAGAATACTGGAATGGGATACTATGCAGAACCACGTGTTCTCCAACAGAGGGATTCTGATAGCCTCTGACTTTGAGAATAAAGTTCAAGTGTTCCATGGTAATCAGAACCCAGAGGATGCAAAACACACAATTTCTGCATAAAGTTCCTCATGCTGTATTTTTTTGTGGTGCATACTACTGTGTTAAAAATGTTTTTTGCGACTTTGTGTGTTTTCAAAACAAAACTTATTCATGCATTCTCTAGAGGTTCTAGAATGCTGTCCTACCACAGTAGGGTAGAACACCATTTCATGACCTTGGAACTGTGGAAGAACAGCATTCTGAGAGGGAGTGGAACTCTACACAGAACAACATTCCACAATTCACTATATACAGTATCAGGTAAGTGAGAAGTTGTACTGTGTCAGTGAGACAATGGGGTTTGCCCTTTAAAGGGCAGACCAAGTTGTCCAGGTGCACACCTCCCTCAAAGTGGAGATGGTGTGCTTAGAAGGGAGGAAAGGGAAGGGAGGGAGGGAGGGCAGACAAACAGGACAATAGGAAAGAAAAAGGAAGGGGGGCTAAGGGAGGTATATAATGGACAGCACAGGAGTGATTCAGCCACTTTTTGCTGAAGTTTTGATTTAATTGGAACTGCAGCACATCAGATTGGCTGAATGGCTGAAGAGGTTTGCTCACTAGGATACATCAGGTAAGAAAGCTGGAAATGAATGAAGTAAAAAAGATAAGAAAATATATATATATAATAAGATTTGTATTACTTTACTCGAAGAAAACTGTTTTAAGGAGAATTGTACGTGGATGGCTCATTAGGTTTCTGTTTGTGTGAATTTTCTTTGAATTTAAAAATGCTGAAGGGAACCTAAGCAGGAAACCTGTAGGGGTTAGTTCGTTTGGCGTTCAGTGCCAGCACTGCATTAGTTTGGAGGGTAAAATCGATTTGGCCTTTGTAACAAAGTTTTCCATTTAAGGGCCTCACTGAACAAGCATGTTGAGCTGAACCTGCACTGCTGCAGGATGCTGGGGAATGCCAATAGTTTGTTTGATAATTAATACGCTTGATTCTGGCCTTCAGTGCCAGCATTCATCAGATTGAGGGTTGAAGTTGCAGAAAACATGGTGGTCAAAGGAGGATGCATGCAGACAAGGTTTTAGCTTTTTGTAACAAAGTTGTTTCCATTTAAGGGTCTTGCTGCACAAGCGTGGGGAGCGGAACCTGAGCTGTTGCAGGATGCTGGGGAACGCCATAGTCATTCGGTAGTTTCAGTACGCTTGATTTTGGTTTTCAGTGCCAACGCTTCATTAGCTTGGGAGTTGAACTGGAGAAAGACGTGGGAGTCAAAGGAGGAGGCGTGCAGGCTGGACTTCAGCCTACAGGGAGGGGTAACAAGATTTATTCACCTAAGGGCCTTGCTAGTAAGCATGTGGAGCTGAAGCGGTGCTATCGCAGGATGCTTAGGAACTCCAGAGTTGGGCCAGGGGATAAAAGGTCTGTTTATGGTTCTGGTAGTGCTTGGGAGTAGTAAGGCATGTTTTCAGCATCATGCAGGACCAAAATGGAGAATTTTGTGGAGGAATCTCACCACTGAGTGAGAAGAATGCACTTCAAAGAGGGAGAGGACAACCTTCTGAAAGGGAACGAGGACAGCAGGTGTGGGGATGGTTTTGTGGCTCAGCAGCTGAACGGGAAGAAAGATAGGTGACAAAGCAAGTGAAAAGGGAATTTAAAAAAAATAAAAAATAAAATAATATACACAGGATCTTGCCTGGGGACTGGGAAGGACAGCTTTGTGTGCGTTGGGGCCTGGTGAATAGACAGAGGCCCAACAAGGAAAAGGGAAGTGTGTAATGGGGAGAAAGGGATCAGGCATTGCCACATGTTTTGGCCAGAATACAGTTGGGGGAAGAAAGCAGCAAGAAGCACTGCAGTGGAGGAGTGAGGAGCTAGGAGGTAGGCCATTCTAGTATGCATGGAGAGGCCTACGATAAAGGCCTGGCATGGGGGGTGAAGAACGGCCACGTGGCGTGATGTCACATGCCAAGGGACCAGGCCATAAAAATGAGGTGCTGGAAGAGCTACTGAGGAAAGAAAGGTAGCTTGGTGATGACGGGATAAGGACCTGGCCTGAATTCAGGATAGGTTGTGAGTACCCCTTTTAAAAGGGCCAGACAGTCCAGGGGGAGCCGAATGTAAAAGGCTACAGTATGCCATGGGTGACCGCGGGAAGAGGAACAGGCTGGAAGCATGGCGACAGGGGCCTGTCCCCGGGGCAAGGGGGGGTTTGCAGATGGGAAGACAGCTGGCAGTGTGGCTGTGGTAAGGACCATAGCCACTCAGGACACAAAGGGGCACAAGACAAGATGCCATTTAGACCCAGAAGGCAATGAAGGGGGAGAGGGTTTTTGATAAAAAAAAGGGGGGGAAGCAAATTGGTTTAACCTCATGGATGGATGATTAAAAAGCGATTAATAAAAGAATTTCTGTCAGTTGTCATTTCAGATCTCACGGGATAAAAGGAGACATGGTGCTGAAGAAGAGCAGACCTTCCAAAGAGGATGCTTACAAGGCCATCATAGAGCTGGCTGAAAAAGCTAACAGAATGTGGCATATGGTGGAAGGGGAGGAGCAAGGGTGCTCTGGGGAGAAGCGAAAAGCAGGGAAGGGAAAAGGGGGCAGAGGGAAATGGCAGGCTGGGAGGGTACACAGCCCACCTAGAGTGTAGCCACCAATGGGGTACCTCCCAGGGTGGCTAGTCCAGTACCTTTGCACCCTGCTGAACCAGGGCTTTTAGTATCTCCCTCAGACCAGATAGTGGTTACCCCAGTGGAACCCAGGATAGAGCCCCTGAGCGCAGTGGTTCCTCCTCAGCAGCCAGGTGTACAGCTAGTCACCCAGCCACAAGGGGACAGCCCAGGGCATCATGACGAAAGCAGCCCAAGGAAAGGGCAAGTTCACAGGTAGTGTATCTGGGTCAGTAGGAGAAAGCATAAAAGAATATATAAGCCAAATTATTTCAGCACTCTGGACAGATGGAGGCAACACTGGCTGAAATTAGATCAGACAAAGAGTTCCCGAAGGAAGGGGAAAAGGAAGTAAAGAATGAAAGAAAAGGGACAAGGGAAATAGGAAATCCAGGAATGAAAGTAGGGGAGTATGTTCCACTGGCTACAAAAGAGAAAATATGGAAAGGGGAATATGTGGATATTTTTGCCTTAGTGAGCCAAGAAGCAGCAGCAATTACGATGAAACAGAGAGCATAGGAAAAAGCGAGATGGCAGCAGCCGTGGTTTTGTTGGGGAAGAAGGAGGAGGATAAATTTTCAAAAGGGAAAACTTGGGATGGATGGTTTGTAGGTTTTGCCACTTACTCAGTGATAGTGATGGAGAAGAAGCCAGAGCTGGGCATCCCACTCATCACTTACTCCCCGATAATAAGAAGGGCAAAGGCCAAGAGAGGGTTGGGATGGATTTATTACGACAAATTCTTTCGGCAAAGAATGACAACATATGGGGACATAAGGTGGGACATAAAACAGTTAGCTCTCTGGACGGATTATGTAATGAATCAGTCCACACCAGAGGGAGAGATGGGTAAAAAGGGGATGATTTCACAGGGGTGTTGTTGGTGCTACAATAGGGCTTTTTCTTCCTGTCCACAATGCCGCTTTCATCATGCATGCTTGAAATGTGAGGGATCGCACCCAGCGAGCAGATGCAGAATGACATGGGTTCAAGGAGCCCAAGGGGCAGGAGCACACGGAACTGGTCAACAGTTTTTTCAGGAGGGACAAGAATATAGGGGTCAGGCATGGCATAAAGGGGGCAGAGGCAGGGGACCTGCAGGCGGGGGGGTCAGGCTTATTAAGCAGCAAGGCCAATGGAAAAACAAGGTGGGGGGGCTGGGGGAAAAGGTAGAAAGAGGGCATGGGATCTATTTAAAGAGGTGAAAACTCCCATTAGGATAGAGGCATGGGAAGAGTGGTTGGATAGATACCCAAATAAAAAGGTGGTTGAGATGATCAAAAAAGGTTTTTAGAAGGGTTTCCCATTACAATGCGTGGGCCCGAGGCAGGCAAGTGAGGCAAACAACCTGGGTTCAGTGAAAGGGAAGGAAGAAATTTTAAGACAAAAAATAGAGAAGGAAATAGCAGCGGGAAGGGTAGAAGGGCTATTTGACACTCCCCCTCTGCAGAATATGAGAGTTTCCCCATTGGGTTTGGTCCCAAAAAAGCAGCAGGGAGAATACAGGGTGATTCACCACTTGTCATTTCCAGAAGGGGACTTGGTGAATGATTTCGTCAGTGAAGAGCATAGCAAAGTGATATATGCCACTTTGGAAGAAGCAGTGCAAGCCATCAGAGCAACGGCTGATGCATGGATGGCAAAAACAGATATAGAGTCCGCCTTCAGACTGCTTCAGGTTAGGAGAGAGGACTGGGACCTGCTGGGTTTTAAAATAATGGGACACTACTATTTTAACAAGGCAATGCCTATGGGATGTTCCATAGCATGTGCTACATTTAAAGAATTCAGCACCTGCTTTCAGTAAATATTTCAGGAGAAAACTGGTTACAGGACAATCATTCACTACTTGGATGATTTCCTTCTAATAGGCAGCAGGAAATAAGAGACGGACAAAATGTTGACCAGTTTCCAGGATCTATGCAGAGAATTAGGGGTCCCCCTGGCACTGGAGAAGATGGAAGGTCCCAGTAAGGTCTTAGAATTTCTCGGTATCAAAACGGATGCCTCGAAGGAGGTCTTTAGGTTGCCAGATACAAAAGTATCCAAGTTGGGGGAACTGATAAAAATACATATAAGTAGAAGAAGAATACAGCTAAAGAGGGTTCAACAGGTCTTGGGACACCTGAACTTTGCATGCCGGGCTATTGGCCCAGGGAGGACCTTCACAAAATGACTAGCTAGGGCCATAGCAGTTGTAACCAGGCCACACCACTGGTTAGCATGTCAAAAGGAGTTAAGGAAGACTATAAAGTATGGGAGGAGCTCCTCAGAAGCTATAATGGGTGCTCCTTTTGGCAAGATGACTGGGTATATAACACAGACCTAGAACTTTATATGGATGCAGCGGAGGGCCTGGGCAGGGGGGGCTATTTGAGGGGCAGATGGTTTGCAGAACCATGGCCTATGGAATGGGTAAGGGAGGGGAAAGTAAGGGACATAACACTGTTGGAGATCATGCCTATTTGGGCCTGAACCTTGGTGTGGGACGAAGAGCTGTGGAATCAGAAGGTGACATTCTGGTTTGACAACAAGGCAGTAGTAGATGTGTTATTCAACAGAGGAGCTAGGGTAGAAACGGTCATGCAGGTACTACTACAATTGGTGTTAAGGGTCATAAAATTGAGTATGTCATTCAGAGCCAGACACATATAAGGGACACACAATACTCTGGCTGATAGCCTTTCCCATCTGCAGCTGGATAATTTCTGGAGGCTGACACTGACAGCAGAAGAACAAAAAACACCCATACCAACGAACATCTGGGACATTGGCAAGAGGGAGAAGAACTGTTGTTTCGCAGCTCATGGTCACCAAGGACTCTGAGGGCCTATGAGGAGGCTTGGTGGGTGTTGCAGACATTCAGTGCGATGCACCACATGGAGGTAAGTAGGCTACTTATGGAGGGGCAGCTAGGAAAATTTACAGCGGAGCAAAGGGAGAAGGGAACTGCCCACACAATGATGGGAGTCTATTTAGCAGAGATTAGTGTGGTCTGCAGCCTGAAGGGATGGAAGGACCCAATGAAGACAATGTTAATTAGAAGGATGATGCAGGGATGGGGAAGATAAAAGCACAGGACTGCAGATAATAGGTGATCATTAGGGGAACAGTGGCTGGCGAGACTAAAAGGAGCATTACCCGCAATCTGCAGATCAAAGGATGAAGCCCAACTCTTCCATACGATCTATCTGGTAATGTTTGCTGGGGCCATAAGAGTGAGTGAGGCAGTAGGACATGGTAGAGCGGACGAAGAAGGGGGGGTTGGATTGGGAGGACATAAGTTGGGGGACAAGTGAGATAAAAATCAGGATAAAGAAATCTAAGATGGATCAGGGAGGACAGGGTTGTAAAGTAACCCTGAAGGCTCAGGTAGATGGCACACTGTGTCCAGTTAAAGCTTTGTGGGCTTACGCTGCAGAGCAATAGGGTATGACTGGAAGATTATTTATACACAGAGATGGAAAAAAGGTCACAAGTTATCAGGTCACGGCCATGCTTAAAAAGGGCATGCAATTTGTGGGGGAGGACCAATGTAATTATTCATCTCACTCTCTACAAATAAGGGCTGCTTCTCAGTGGGCAGCAGCAGGGGAAACGGTGGCTGATATGTTGGATAAGGGAAGCTGGCAGTCTGCCAGTTACAAGAGGTACATTCGAGCACTAAAGTGTGGAGACTAACATATCTGTATTTTCTTTTGCAGACATGAACCATGGAGGGGAGGGCAAAGAACTGAAAAAATGGACAGGAGCCAATGAACAGGTGTATGATTTATTTTGTTTAAATCCTGTAGGAAGAGGGAGGATAACAGAAGTATGGATTTGTGGCCACTCCTATATTTATTGGGCAAAAAAGAGAGCCAAGAAAAAGGCTGGGGGAAGACAGCTCTACCAGAATGTGAAAGAATGTAGGTTGGTGTGGTGTGGCATTGGAGGGATGAGATGGGGACAACTGCTTCCCACCCTGAAAGAAATGAAGGAGCGGTGACCAGTGCCAGACCTAATTATCATACATCTAGGGTGCAACGACATAGGGGGAAACCATGGGTGGACACATACATGCAGATTAAGAAGGACTTGGAATTAGTAAAACAGTGGCGGCCAAGGGTATGCCTAGTATGGTCAGATATGATCCCAAGAAGGGTATGGAGGAACGAACACAATTATACAGCTGTAGACAGGGTCAGAAGGAAAATTAATAGAAGGGTAGAAACACTGATAAGAAAAATGGGGGGGCAGGTAATACTTCGAGGGGTGGAAGAGTGGGTAGCAGATTTCTACAGGGCAGATGGCATGCACAAGTCAGATCTAGCCATAGATATGTTTAATATGGAAACTATGGGTTTTATAGAAGCATGGAGGAGACATGCAGAAAAGGATATAAGAAAAAACAGGAGAAATCAGGAGGTTTCCTAAGTGGTGGAGGAACAATATCCTAAATTGAGGGGAAAGCCAGTCATCCAATGCAAGCTGGAGAGTGGCTAATGGAAAAAAGGGGGGGGGAAGGAGGGAAGGGGTGAAGAAAAAGGAATAGGATGAAAAGAAGAAGGAGCTGAAGGAGGAAAAGCGGTCTTGGTTCTCACCATTACCTAACAGAAAAAGAGAAGAAGAAGAAGAAGGCACCTAGGTTTTCACCTGGGGGAGCGAGAAGAGGAAGAAAGATGATAAGAGATTGATATATGGATGCAATAAAGTACAACTGTAAAAGAAACTATGATAAAAGATGATGAGATGGAAAATGGAATTATGATATATAATAAATTAATTGTCAGTCTGAGCACAACAGCATACAATGGTTTTTGTCTTTTGTGAAGGAAAAGGGGGGGATCTGGGACAATGGAGTTTGCCCTTTAAGGGGCAGACCAAGTTGTCCAGGTGCACCCCTCCCTCAAGGTGGAGATGGTTTGCTCAGAAGGGGAGGGGGAAGGGAAGGGGGGAGGCAGACAAACAGAACAATAGGCAAGAAAAAGGAAGGGAAGGGGCTAAGGGAGGTATATAATGGACAGCACAGGAGTGGTTCAGTCACTTTTTGCTGAAGTTTTGATCCCTCCCACCCACTCAAAAAAGCTACAATGCATGAGGGGAAGACAGTCAAAAAATAGACAGTATATGGTCTGTCAAAGGTGGATGACAGAATAGTCCAGTTGGATGGTTATTGACTGCCAAAGATGGATGGCAGAGAGGAGGGAAAAAAGGGAGGGAAGGGGGAAAGAAAAAGGAATATGATGAAAAAAGGAAGGAGCTGAAGAAGGAAAAGTGGTCTTGGTTCTCACCATTACCTAACAGAAAAAGAGAAGAAGAAGGCACTCAAGATTTCACCTGGGGGAGCGAGAAGAGGAAGGAAGAAAGAGAGATAATCAGAGATTGATATATGGATGCAATAAAGTACAGATGTAAAAGAAACTATGATAAAAGATGATGACATGGAAAATAGAATTATGATATATAATAAATTAATTGCCAAACTGAGCACAACAACATACAATGGTCTCAGTCTTTTGTGAGGGAAAAGGGGAGAATCCGGGACAATGTGCCCCATGCCCAGTCCAGTACATCGGTGCACAATGTAGTAAAGGGTTTAATAGTGTGACCCAGGCAATATACCCAACTCCCATCCAAATTTAACTATATCATTGCTGGATACATACAGCTACATAAAACTATGAATGGGTTCAGTGGACAGTACCTGTAAGACTGCCAACATTAGGCGTAACATCTTGAGTACAGATCCATAGCAGAAATAAAACTCTTAACATGAAGATAATATTTTGAATAAAATAAAACACCACAACTAACAAAATCAATTAGCTGTTCAGTCTGTTCCACACACTATAATCACAGCATGTAACACTAGATAGTGGACATTAACTTTAAAAGACAGTTGTCAATACATCATTGTAACTCACCAGCAGAGTCGAGCACAAGCAGGTGCTTGATGGGAGCACCTCGTGCCGCACCTTCTGGGAGTGGCATGAGCTATTCACGATGGGGGAAAGCAGGGGCAGTTGGTGTAGTGGCTGAGTGAGGAAAAAAGAAATCAACATTATTTCTAACCATTTCCTGATTAACATCAATACCACTTCACAAATAAAATACTTCATCCACCTGCATTACCTGTTCAGTTCAATATCACTAGAAACTGCATACCCAAAACTGTAATTTCTTTTAAAACAGATGAAATGCAATAACATCACTAAATTCCACACTATTGAGTGTATTTTTCAAACAGAAAAACAAAAGCACATCAAACAGTGGTAGCAATAAAGACAAAATGTCACAAGACACTTAATTGTGTGGATGACACCAGGATGCAACCATACTTCCAGTGTCTATGGAACCTTGGGCATATGCTGGTGTCAAAGAACACATCAGGCATACCTAAATCTTGACATCAGACAGACCCTTTCCTGATGCAGACAACCTCTTTATAAGTGTTAACAATCAGTCAAATAGACAAAAAAAATAAATCACCATTAACAAATTATGTGGCAAAATTTCACAATTCTTAAGTACTAACAGGCTCAATATAAGGCATTAACAGATTGCTATACTAATAATAGTTCCATTATGTTAACATCTCATCACGTTGTTATTTTGTCAAGGAACAATCTGTTATATTTACTAATGCAGTGCTGAATTGCATAGCATACAATGGTGTCTGAAAATTCTCTAACCTCATTACTCAAAAGATATCACAAGACTGTGAGAAAATCCTGCATTACCCATGGCTGAGGAAATCTATTAATGAAGCAACATAATAAAACATATTGAACATATGGGTACATTGTGTTTTAGTAACAAGGCACTCCAGGTAGTGGGTTATTTGTGGCTTATCCATTTCTGGGATTGTTAAGTCACTCAACTGTGCCTCATCACAGTCCACAAGGCATGGTCAAACACACATTATGAACTGGTGATCGTAAATGGAGGAAGCTGATTGGCTGAGAGGTTTTTGAAGCCGTGATGATATCGAACTACATCATCACTGCTTCAGAAAACCTCCGGTCACTAGCATCCTCACTTACCGCACAGTGTTCCTCATCTCCCACAGTCTGAGTCAGACCTCCAGTTCACCACTGTTAAAAAAAAAATGAACTCTTCACAAATGTGCCCATGACAGAATGCAGCACAAAAAGCTGCTGGAAGCTGGGAAGAACAACGACCGAGCTGCCCAAAACAGCCTCCGCATCCTACAGTTCCATTCCCCACAGAAATGTAACGTTAGGCGGCAGTCGCAGAGCACGTCCAATCTGTCTACGGGGCAGAATGGCATGAGTCATGCCTTGAGCGAGCATCTTTTTGAAAACAGTAAAGGATCCAAAACCAACCCACAACTTGTTTTTTAAACAGTACAGCCATCCAAGTGACAGTTTCACATTTCCAGATGACTTACTGGAAGATGTTCATTCTTCCCATTTACATTGCTGCTTCCTGCTTGCCACAGATAACATTTTGAGAGAGACATACAGTACACCCCTCCTTCATGAACTCAACTTACAACAGTGCCACCTGCTGTTCAGAGCTGTCCAGGAACTATTTTATCAAAAGGTACTCCTCCAACACCTCACAAAACACAGTTTCAGAATGATATAAAAGATTTGTTTTATTTTTTTACTACTAAAACTTGTATTCCTGTTCATAATAGCAATAATGCACTCCAGGGTGTGGTATATCATGGGATATCACCATTTCTCGGTGGTTGATGCACTGCCCATGTGTCGCGGTGCCCAACCACCGAGGTGTGATGATATCCCATGATATACCACAAACTGTCGTGCATTATTGCTTAATTACATAATGGCATGAAAGAATCTTGGACTGCGATTGGTCAGTTTGGGGCTGGACCCATGGCGTTATCCCAGCATAATGCCACAGGTCTAGTGCCATCCTTATGGAGCCTCTCTTTTTTTGCATCTCCTCTTAAGAAACACACATTTTTTTCCACACTAATATAAACATTCTTGAAAATTATTTTTTATTTTATATTTAACAACAAGCCATTGTATAATAGGAATAATGCACTCCAGGGTGTGTGTCGTGCTGGGATAATGCCTTGCCTGGGGCATTAGATGCACTCAGCCTGCTGCCCTATGCCCAACCCCCAGGCATGGCATTATCCCAGCACAACACACACCCTGTCATGCATTATTCCTTTAATAACCCACACCCTGTTGTGTCCTATTGCTTAAATAATTGCACCATACTAATCTTTTACTGTCTGAAGTATCATCTCACCTGTTTAAATTGTGAAAAATAATTACCAACATACTAAAATTGTTAGTTGAAATATTTTACTGCTCTAACACATTACTTGCACAATATACTTACAAGCATGGTAACGGTCACCAAATTTAGGCTTCTTTGCCTCCTCCCACATAGCATAAGCTATGTCATACCACTCCTTCACACTCCAGTGCATATCACCCTCCACAACCTTCTCTTTAAAAAAGGTCTGGTGGGTGATCTTCCATTTCTTCCTGCACTCATCAGGAGATCTTGTGATCTTCCTCTCTCCTCAAGGCACAACTAATCTGAACAAAAACATAGAAAATAAAGTATTGTGAATCATTTTGTACTAGTTGAATATATAGATTTAGAAAACCACAATAACAGCTGTCACTAACAAAGTGTCATAATATGTCTTTGCCATGTACAGATAATAAAATATTCACACACAAGGTTTGCCACCAGGTAAATTGTCTAGATAGCAAATCTGTCCCATTGTCACAAGATACTTTGTGTACATGTTACATTCTTCTAAGTACCAGACTGTACTGGTCAGACTGAAATATGTCTCTGTGACTTGTCATTACTCTTAAAAAGAGATGTTTCTTTCCGTGCCATACATCAAAACAACATCTAACAGCTGTATAACTCCTTCTCTTTGCACATGATAACATAATGAGATCTACTACCGGTGGCATATGTCTTACTAAACTGTACTTGAATGGCATATATCCACAGTTATCATCTTTGTACTTGCTTAACACTAAAAAAAATTAGTAATCTCTCAATTAAATGAATGATCTATCTTGCCCCAGGTATGGATCAGGCTTAGGGTAGTCACCTGCATGACTATGCCTGGATTTGCATGATCTTTGACAGCCTGAACAAGAGCCAGCACCTCTCTATCACTCCAGGACTTGGGCATTTTTTTGTTTGTAAAAAAAAATGCATTTGTCTAAAAAATTGTAAATATAACATATATTATGGTGTGACTATTTGAGATCTGTTTCTGTCTCTTTACGCTCAACAGTATATTCCTGACAACTAAAGAATTGGGAACTTTTAAACACTGTATTATTCAAACAATTGAATGCCCTTCCCCCCCAGATGGGTGACACAGAATACTAACATGGAAAGCACAAACTTTCATTTTATATATATATATATATATATATATGTAAATGTTGTATCCATGTTTGTGACACAGTAGAAAATTAATTGATTTACTCTTCAGTGACTTATCTTCACTGACAAATACTTGTTTCACCCACTACCAGCCCTTTCAAAATGCAATGTATGCAACCATGTCTCATCTTATCAGGGCAGAGGCATTTCTTTCTCCATCTCATGAAGATGTAGCAATCAAAGGCACAAGTGTTCTCTGATTCATGTATGGTGGTAGTAATAGTTTAATGACATTCAGTTCATATATGTTTATGTACCGTATATATCCTTAACTAGGAATAGTGATAGTATGTATTAATGTGGATATAGTTGTGGTACCTGCATTTTAGTGTACCACAGAATGAATTTTTTATGTTTTTTTATATATGTATGTCTAGTATATAGTCAGATTTAAAAGCTCTTTTTGTGGAGCTGTCTCTTTAAGTGTCTCCTTATAAATACGTGTGTTACATCACTAAGTAACTACCCCTGATGACGTGCTGAGGGCACGAAACCGGTTGGGAATTATCTAGTTGTGCTACCTGACTTTTGTGAGGCTTGGCATTTTGAACTGAATGTCATTAAACTTATGCTTACATCGACGCCCACCACAGAGTGCTGAGTTTTGCTTTTGTTGGATTTTCACATTGTTACTCGAGCACCTGTGTACACAGAGGAGCTGTTTTTGCTGTATGTATAGTGGTAGTAAGTATGATATCATATTGACACCTGCTGTAGTGTCATTTGAAAAGCAAGTTCAAGGTCTATTAGTAATATTCTGACTGTGTGCTTCTAAAACATAAGTACAGTGACTCTAGAGTTATCTATCTGCTGTGCCACAAACATTTAACCACAGTCTACACACCAGGATAACACCGTGCATTGTCTTCAACTGCATAAACTATCACGAGCCAGCCAACAGCACTACAGTGGCTGGCAGTCAGTATGGTGCCACATGATTGTCTGGTTTTCCTTTCTTCATATCTGTCTTGGCCACAACACACAATTTAACAAATCTGAGTAGTAGTGGTGGTGGTCAGTACTAATTGTTTTACCAACAACTGTTAAAATGTTTTAAACATTAGTGTTGTAATAGAATATAATCATCCACCCCCTGACACTGCTGCCTGTAGCTAAGGCAGCAGAACCTAGAAAAAAAACAGGCTGACAAATATAAAATTAAAGTAGTACTTAAATCATCATTCAATGTAGCATCAGTGTACTAAGCTGCTGAATATCGAAAGAACGCACAAAACAGGATTACTTACTTTTGAGTTCTTTGAGCATACAGAAATAAACTTTTAAAATTCTTAATAATAATCTGCTAACACAAATAGACATAAGCTATTAGACAACTTTCAATAGCAAAAAATTAAAAAAATATCACTATCTGAGTCACACAATACCATCCCATGTCACAAAAACACAAAAAAGAATATGCACTAGATCTGGACTGCATAACCACAGCTGAACTAAACTGATGCACATAAATGGTTTACATGTGTCATACAACCTGCACATTATTTGCAACAGTAAGAAATTACACAGCATCACAAAAGGAATACCTCCCTCCCACCCAGAGCAGGTTCTAGATGCTGATCATAGATAAACAGCTCAGATAATCTCATACATCAATAGTATAGCTCCATCATACCAGCTGCATACAAGTTAGAACACTGAGCAGTTTCACACCTCCAACCAGCCAATACTCCCAGTACCCCCTCTCCAGAGCAGGAAATGAATGATGAGTGCAGTTGCGCACCAAAAGTAAAGACATGTACATCAATAGTATATCGCTGTGAAAGCAGATGCACACATACTACAACACTTAGGAGATGAACAGTAGCATCCAGGGAATGCCCCCCCCACCATGTACTAAATCCTGACTACAGAAAAGAACGTAACTGAAGTGATGGATATTAATAGTATAACTGTATCACTGTTTTATTTTCCATAACAGTTCTATTTGTCCACAACTGCAGCACCTTACCAATGATGGCATCCACCCACCTGCCCCACCTGCAGGAGGAGCCATCGTATCAGTAACATGATGTGGCGGGGGTCTGGCACAGCCATAGCCAATATACTGAAGGGCTCCCCTTTCCATAACAGCTGCAGAAGAACCAAACCCACTCCTATAAGATTCCATGACACTGCTTACTGCATCTCAGGACACAGACATCAAGCTGCTCTGTTAAACCCTGCTTTTTTTCATTTCCACTGCAATAGGAGCATAGATGTGCAATGTCATCCATGCACCAACATGCAGACATCCACCATCTACCCCCCTCTTACAGACACTTGTATGTTCACTGTACCAGCAAGCGGTCCCAGAGACTGTCAGACAGGGGACTGTATCCCACCCTTTTCCGCAGTACTGGCAGATCAGTCATCAGCTGCTCAATCCCAGTCCTCCCCTACAAACCCCAAATGGTATGGGCTTATTCGCAAACCCAGGTCACCAGTGTGGATGAAGGTGTGGCATCCAGCAAGTCAAGCTTCACTGCCACTGGCTCAGCATAAGTGGGTGATAGCAACTGCACAGCACTTAAAACACTGAGGAGTTGCACGTCCTTAATCAGAGAACAGACCCCCCCTTAAAATCAACCATACTCCATCTTCAGTGGAGACTCACATACCAAGAGAAACTTTTGAATAGTAACAGTGCACATCTCGAACCAAACGAACACATGTCACAAAAACAAACAGTTGTACAGCAACTGCCAACCAATACGTAACCCCCCCAGAACATATATAACATCTTGAGTGCAAATCAACATCCCACGCAACTGATTTCCATTAATGTTATACCTCCCTGATAGGAATACCACGTACTGTATGTTGACCGAACACTCACACTCTAACACATAGACAATGATGTGTATATTGTGTAACTTTTTCTATTTTTTGACCATTTAGACTGGCTCTTAAAAGAGCCATTTTTGTCACTGCCTATGTCATGCACTCAAGAGGTACAGTTGTACAGGTACACAATCACAGAAGTGTAAGGGTGCCATTTTGAAGGTCCCCAACAAAAATGATATTACCTGTGCTTGAGAGATGCACACCATCTTTTAGGTACAGCCAATATTTATCATATGCAATTTGGGGTGACAAATGGTATGCATTCTCATAGCATGGCAGAATCCAGATATTTGTATGTTTACCTTTCTGCTTGATCTTTCAAGTGCAGGACAGTAATCCTCACTTTTCCAGATCACGCACTGTGTAATATCTGAATACAGAATTTTACAAGCTGGTAACATACTGATAAGATGCTGCAAGTCAGACTGTGCAGCTTTAATTAAACCAATTGCCCTTTTATTCCCCAAATCATTACCTCCGAGATGTATAAGGAGTATGTCTGGTTCTGGGTATGTCTCCAGCAAGTGGTACATGGTTGACATGAGCTGCTCCCTCCTCATGCCACCCTTCCCAAACCAAGAGACTGAGCAGTCAGGTAGGTGCAAGTCATTACCAAAATGACTACCTCTACTAAAAACTGCTGCCCTTCTCACCAAATCTGATCCCACTGTCCTTACACTCAGTCTTGATTGTTCTGCCATGCTGAGTAAGAAGCCTCTAAAAACTCAGATGAAGAAATATAAGAATTGTGTCTATCTGATTACCGAGCCTAATCAGCAGAAAGACTAGTGTTCACTTGTATGTGTAAGATAAATACAGTCAGACAAAATGACAACTAATATTCTGATCCCACATTGGCTCATACAGCCTAAAAAAATTAGTTATATCTGTAAAGCCTGTTTATATTGGTATTTTGTTTATAAAACATTATTTTTTTTTGGTGGGAGAACACTGCTTGGTCACTGGCCACACTTTATGACTTGCCAGCAACAGCCATTTCCATTGGATAGACTTAGTAGTCATTATGGTCTGTGAAGCTCAACTCCCTCTCTTTCTCAGCTAGCAGCTTGAGTGGTGAGTGGAAGCATAGCTATGTACCTCACAGACATAGTCTTCACCAGTTTAAAAATCTACTATCTGTTTTCATTCTGTTACTGTACTATAATTACAGCTGTGATTATTCAGTGGTTAATATGTGTTTTCAGAGAATTAGTTATATTATATATTTGAACTACTAATAAGTTTGAAACACTCTCTAATAACAATAACACAGTTAATACCATCTTAGCATAGCTAGCACAGAATACAAGTTCCAGCAAGCATTGTACATGGGCTAAAATAAGTACTTATTTAAAAAAAAACAACGGTTGTACTATTGTCACATAACAATTAAATAACGAGCTAAAGTGTATTACAAATAAAATGCAGTTGATCTCCCTTTCTGCAAGAAATGTAAAATGATGGCAAATGTCTGATTTAAATGACAAACTGGTACAATGGTACAAGCAATGGCAAAGTTGGGGCAGTATGACCATCCTGTTATGATTATTCTCACTGTAACACTCTTTATATAACTATCACAAACACTCAAAGAGTATAAATCAAACCTTAAAATTAAACTTCTCCCACCAAGAGAGAATGCACAGTGGCACAAAACAGCTGTTTAAAAACCTTATAGATGCTTTCCAACCAGCTTATTACTTAATTAAAATGTTTTAAAATTGGACTGTGATTACTTCTCACTATTATAGCCCTGAACTTGCTGCTGCTCGAGTACCAGTCTCAAAATGGCCACTAAACTTCTATTGTTTGATTGTATTGGCTCAGAGAAGTCACATGATGACGTTAGCTGTTTCTTTGCTCACAAGACTGCAAAATCTTTGATCGCGACTCGCATTGTTCGCGAGGATCGACCATGAGCATGAAAAATCTTTGATCATGAGAATAATGTGAGATTTCAGTGCTGGAGCCTCTGTAGTTGTAAAAAATGTTATAATTTTCATTTTTTAACAGAGTGAGCAGTCCTGAGTCTTTCTACTACTTATCAGACATAAATATCATGGCAATAATTATTTTTACAACATTTTGTAAAATTTAACAATATTTTTATGATCTTTGATCTCGAGCGTGCAAATTCTTTGATCGCGACTCAGTTTGAACGTGAGGATCATTCGCGAGCGTTCAAATTCTTTGATCTTGAGAAAAATGTGAGATTTGAATGTTAAAAGATAATAAATATTAAATTAACATATTTATCACTAGTTTTCAATGGACTGTGTGGTCATATCTCTTAATTACTTATAACATTTGTATGTAGTAGAAATAACAATATTTAATAGTTTACAAAAAATTATAGTACTTTTAATTTTTTGAACATGAGCAAGCGAAATCTTTGATCACCACCTGGATTGATTGTGAGGATCATTCATGAGCTTGCAATTTCTTTGAACATAAGAATAATGCGAGATTTGAACTGATTCAGATGAGCACTTTAAAAAAAACTCTGTTTTCTCATACATTTTCACCACACCATATAGACACATGTATATTTATTGCTTAGAAGAACTGTCTACTGCAGTAACTATAATAAATAAACGTTGACTACTATTTTATTGCGTTTTCATGTTCTTTGATCGCTAAAGCACAAATTCTTTGATTGCTACCGTCTTTGATTGTGGGGATCATTCGTGAGGCAGCAGATTCTTTGGTCATGACTGAAAATGTGAAATTTAGCATGTACAACTCCTCTAGTTTTGTGTAGCTTGAGTTTCTTACTCAGTTAACATCTCATTGATGTAAATATGTAATTAAATTGACCAACATATGTAATATAATGCCTTTTAGACACTATAAAGAGCTCCAATTGCACCTTTGTGCATAGTCATACCACTGTGCACTATCTTCATTGGGCAAGAGTACCCATCCTATCACATCATAATTACTTCCTTATGTATCTTATCTTTTTCCAAAGAATTGGCTTGCAAATAGTATAACATGGCTTCAATTCTACGATGTTTCACAACTTTCTGGCAAAGACAACTACTGCCAAACATCATTGCAACATACACCCTGCAACCTATTCTGTAAGGGATAGGGTCCGCACAAATGACTCCTGCAACATGTGACATGTGTAAAGACAGAAAACCAACAATCATACCTGACAGGTATGTCACAAGTTGCAGCCCCCCAAGCAAATATAAGGCACCCTTTTAAAGTCTGCAAGGCAGCTGTATCCCCAATCCATCATCCAGTCCCTCACTCAAAGTAAATGCCAAAAATGAGTAATTATTCAATTACCCCAAGATGCCTGGCAATCTACTAGCCCTTGGCCAGTCATCCATCTTGGACACAATGTATACAGTAATGACTTATACATTGCTCACTCAGCAGTTGACCATCCAGTTAAGATGTGGAATGTGCCACTCACTCACTAGCAATCAGGGTGGCAGTGACATGTGTGTACACCATCACTAGTACGTGGGGAAAAGTATTGTCATTAGACTACCAAGCATCACATGGCAATGTTATTATGTTATATTTGTGTCAGTTAGTTTGTAATAGTTACTAATGTAGGTGGAGGGAAGGGGGGCAAGCTGCACTGCATGATACTAGTATTGTGGTATCAGAGTATGATGTCTGTGGGCTATCCTCAACTGCATTGACATTTTTGAGATTCTGACAGCTGGGTATGCAAGATGGCACACATCTGCCATGGTGGATCACGTGTGGTGTCATGCTTATGGGATGCATTGTGTACCACTGACAACACTGTTATTGACAGGATGGGGGGAAGTAATCTTGTACTATGAACAGCAGGTCACCCAACCCCCACTCAGAGGACGTAAGTAAACTTAGACCACCTAAGTATTGGTGTGACATACATTGCTGTTCTTCCTCTGTAGGTCCATCCACAATCCTCATATTGTGCACTTTCTTGATCTTCTAGTAGAATATGCTGCAACTCCTCCTGTAAAAACTATCACACTATGTCGCAGCATATTTAACAACACACCTGCTGTCATAACATGTGGTTGACTCAAGTGGCCCACAACATGTTGCAAGTCACAATTTACAACTCCAGAACTGTGTTGTAAGCAGATACTTACACCACTGTACTTGCCACAAGTGGTATTTCAACAACTGTTACTCTTCTAGAATCTGACCCAATGTTCAGATAACACTGTGGTGCAGAGAACTATTGAAACTGCTTACATACTATTATTCAAATTTTAGCATTTAAGAAATACAACTTTTTTGTACTATTACATGCTGTTAATTACTTATGCAGTATGCATTTCTTATGAACCTATCGCACATTACTCTTACACATGACTTATCAATCAGTAGTACTAATACTTACTGTTTTCTTTTTTCTTTCTTAGGAGACTGCAACAGACAAGAGATTGAACACATACTTGAGATCTTCCATCATGACCATTTGCCGTAAAGTAAAAGAACAAAGTAAAAGTGTTAGGTGTACTGCTGGTTCAGCGTCATGCCATGTAAACAGTAAAGGTGAAACCTTACTTTTTAATACATAATTGAAGGAGGGAATGGTTCTGGAGGACTGGAAAAAAGCAAATGTTACCCCAATTTATAGAAAGGGAGCAAAAAATTATGTTGGTAACTATAGGCCAATTAGCCTTACATCATGTATTGGTAAGGTTATGGAAAGATTACTCCAGCAAAGAATCTATTAATATCTTCAGAATACTGGACATTTGGATATTACCCAACATGGCTTCATGCAAGGGAGATCGTATGAAAGTAATTTAGTCAACTTCTTTGAACCTGTCAGTAAGGCCTTAGAGGAAGGTTTGCCAGTTGATGCCATCTATCTGGACTATGAAAAGGCCTTTGACACAGTATCACACAAGTTATTGATTGAACAGCTTCAAAAATTGTTAATACACCCTCTGATTATACAATGAATATATCATTGGTTGAATAATAGAACACAGAGAGTGATTCTAAGAGGTTGCAATTCTGATTGGGGTGCTGTTAGTAGTGGAGTCCCACGGGGTTCAGTGCTGGGACCAATATTATCTAATATTATGATCTCAATATGCAGATGATAGTAACCTTGGTGGCATTGTGAATGATGACAGTTTTGTTGAATTAATTAAAAATAACCTGAACAATTTCTGTTTATGGAAAACAGGTCACAAATTAAATTTTAATATTTCAAAGTGCAATGTGATGCACTTTGGACTTAATAATCCAATTGAATCTTATTTTATAAATGGTATAGAACTTGAGGTAACCACTTCTGAATAAGATCTGGGGGTGACTATTAGAAATAAATTAAAATTTGATCAACACACAAATATCATGGCAAAAAAATGTCATCGAATACTTAGAAGTATCCTAAAAAATATAATAAGTCAAGAAGCTGATGTCTTGTTGCCCTTGTATACGTCTTTGGTGAGACCATATATGGAATATGGTGCCCCATTTTGTTCACCAACTGCAATTAGAGATTTGAAAATGTACGAATCAATACAGCGGAAGATGACAAAATCCATAACTAAGGTAGCACACTTGGATTATAGAAGTAGGCTTAGAAGTTTGGGACTATATTTACAGGAATATAGGTTTCATAGGGGTGACATGTGTTGGGCATACAAATCATGCAATGACGAATTGCTATTTGAGACAAATTGTTTGATAAAACAACCACCAGTTATAAGTACTAGGTCACATAATCTAAGACTATATCTGGAAACCTGTAGAACAACAAGAAGAAAGCATTTCTTAACTCAAAGAGTTCCAAATAGATGGAACACTTTGCCATTACATGCAGTTCAGAATCAGAGTATTGAATCTTTCAGACATGATTTAGATCAGTATATGGATGAAAAGAAATACAATTTCCATCACTAAGTAGTGATGGCAAGTTCTACTATGGGTTTGTCCTTTGAACTCGTATCCAACCTGTGAACCTATGTCAGCAGAATAAAAAGACAATTTCTTTTGTTAGAAGTAGACATATCACAAAGCTTGCACATTTAAACAAAGACAACACCTCCTCTGGTAATGCAACAACCAATAGAGTTTCAACAGGTACTGTACAGACACAACATCCAGCACTGTCATCAATAAGACATGCATCTGTGAGACAGACAAACAATGCTGGACGTGTGAGTTCTGCTACTGCACAGCACAGTATGGAAATTTGTTTCAAAAAACTTGTCCATAGAGCTAAAATGACCATGTGATCTCTAGTATAGTGAGACACAAGGGGAACAGACTGTGCAGTAAGGTTGCAATAATGAAGTTGTGATTGAGAGTAAGATGATTTGTCAATGTAGCTCTTGCAATCCATTCCCACTTATGGGCTGAAATGATGTCAGCTATTGAAAAATTAAGTTTAAAGATTGAGGAGATGAGAAGCAAACTATTGTCTTTTGAACACTTGAACAGAGAAAATATCTCTGTGGTGTTTCAAGGAGACTGGTTTCATTCAGAATACTCAGAAGCATTCTTCTGGGAAAAGACATACCATGTACACAACAGAAATGTCAGTTTGACAATTGATGAACATGGTAATGTGCAGAATGTCTTAGCTGTATCTCATGAAAGCCTTGACTTTCACTGTGACACTGAACTTGAAGAGATTGCAAGTAACTCAAAGTCGTCAGCTAAGAAATGGGTATGCAACACTACATGCAAAGTCAGGGAAGAATCAATAACGTCAATTGAAACTTTCCTGTAAACATTTCTAATCACAAAGGGATCTGAATGACATAGACCGATTCACACCATTCATAAGTGTGATACTCGACCTCACACAGGCCTAATGGGTCATTCCCATGCATGCTTACAGAGCACAAACTGTGACAGTGTGTTCCATTACTTTTGCATGGTAGCAGTGCATAACTCTGTCATGTGGAAATTTGTAAAGAGATTATATAGAGTGAGATATGTTGTCCGAGACTATATGCACTTTCAAGCATTGCTCGATGATGGAGATGTAGAAGGATTTATGAAGTTCATCAAACAGTTGCAAACAACCCATAGATTGAGGTCTAATGCTAATGTTGGTGAACACGCAAACACAATGCACACATCAGTGGTGCAAGAAGCTCAGCTTCTGAGGAATTTTGGTCGTGAGTTTGCTAAATTTGAAATTAACAAGACACAAAAGTTAGATATGATCTGTGTATCATGTGAGTGCCTGTTCTACAAAGAGTTATGTGTCAAAATAGACCTGCAGAACATTTCACGCTGGAATGTAATGTGGGGGCGTCTTCATGCATATCTTCTCTTAAAGTCAGACTTTGAAGAAGTTGGAACTGTGTCACTCTGTACTTACTGTTGTAACAAGATTAAGAGTGACACTTTACCTCCTCGGTCTGTGCTTAATAAAATGGAAGTTGAACCAACTCCTCCTGAGATAGCAGTCTTGAACTTGTTTGAGCGGATTCTAATTCAGACCATGAAGCCAATTCAAACAATCATCAGGCTAAATATAAAGATGTGAGACCTAACAAACAAAGAACTGGTATGGTCTCTGAAGTACTCTGTTGTATACTTGCCTTTGCCTTTGCAAGAAAATGTCAACACTATTTCTCAGGACAATAGTGTAGTCATCTTGGTGAATGGTGTCACAACTAAGGCAAAAAATAATACGGCAGGACATAGTCAATGTTGAGAAGGTAAAGCATGCTTTGCAATACCTAAAGGAGCATAATGTTTTTTTGCTGACATTGACATCAATTCATTTGCTGGTCTTTCTACAGGTAATGCTGTGGAAAACTCTGACAAAGCAATATTGAAGAAGGTTGACATCTCATCTGTACAGAACGTCTATGAGGAATTCACCATACACCCATTGCACAGGAAGGATCCAGTGATGGATAACATTGAATTGTATCAAATGAAGCAAGTGGAGGGGCAATCCTGTAAGTATATGGAAGGCTACTCTACAGGCTCACTGTTTTCCTGATCTGTTTCCACTTGGCTCATGTGGTTGATTAGATGAACAAGAAGTTCATGTCCCAGGAGCTGACTATAGGACCTCAAGAGTTCCACATAAAGATGGCAAGTTTTGAAGAAACATTGCGTACCTGTTCCACCTTCTTTGGGAAAGTGAACTTAGTGTCCTATCTGCTAGTATTGCTCATACATTGAGACTTGGTACAGAGTTCACCAATATGACAGCTGCACAGTTATTAAATAAGTTGCAGAACAAAGATGAAACACTCCAAGTCAGTCTTTCTTTCATTTTGTCCAGCATGCTTGGTACTAAAGAATATTGGTACAGAGGACACTCTGAGGTGATGTGTATGCTGAGAGAGTTTGGACCAGCAACATGGTTTGTGACACTGAGTTGTGCTGAACATTATTGGGATGATCTGCTTGATCTTCTCAGATGGGCAAACTCTGATGCTGAGAACATACAAAGTATGACTCTTACTGAACTATGTTCACTTGATCCAGTAACTGTTTCACATCACTTCCACCACTGGTTCCACATTCTTTTGAAGTTTATACTGTGTAAGACAAATCCTCCTCTTGGCATTGTCGAGCACTACTTCTGGAGAGTTGAATACCAAGCTCATGGAGTTCCACACATACACATGTTGTTGTGGATAAAAGATGCCCCATGTATTGGTAACAATGAGACAAGTGAGATCCTAAGCTTCATATTGAACTATGTCACATGTGAGATTCCAGACAAGTATGACAGTGCAACACTTTAGGAACTGGTTCAGAAATTCCAATGACACCTGTGCGGCTAGTACTGTCATAGGAAAGTGAAGAACAAGGGGCAGTTGTACACTTGGTGCCATTTTAGTTTCCCAAGACAAGCTTGCCTGGATGCTTGTTTGAATGATGTCTCTTCTGCCATGTGAATTCACTTGAAAGCAAAATCAACAAAGTGAGTGTATGAACTACCTCACAGAGAATCAGAAGTCTATATCAATGACTATAGCCCTTCTCTTCTGTTGATGTGGTGGAAAACATTGATTATCAGTTGGTTGCTGATAATTCAGTGCCTGTGGTGAGGTATGTCACATCATACATCATTAAGCATGAACAAACCTGCAAGAAATGTGGGAAGAGTTGTCTAACTGTGATAGGTCAATGACTTCTAGGCTATGGTCACTGGGACTTAAGACTCTGTCACACCATGAGTGTGGAGCCTATGAAGCAAGTGACTGCCTTACTGGTGTATGTCTATACGGCAAGTCATACTCCATTCATTTTTAGAATGTGAACTACAAGCAGAACAGGCATTGCATCCTTCAGAGCCATGAAAAGATTGAAGATCTGGCTGCTACAAGACCAACATCCACAAATATTCTCAAGAGCAACTGAATTGACAACTACTATCCACAGCGCCACAGTGCTATGGACGATTTGTGTCTCTTTGAAGTTGCTCAGTGGTATGATTACAAGTGGGGTGTTTCTTCTGACCCAGAGAAGAGCATATATAAAGTCACTGGGTTTGATGACTCACTTGTGAAAAAGCAAAAACCATGGCTAATTGACCACTGCAAACTCAGCTTGAATACAACAGAAAGCAAAGAACATTACTATTTTGCTCTATTGCTTCTGTTCAAGCCTTGGTGATCAGAGTCTGAATTGAAGGGACTATCTGACACATATGAACAAGAGTTCATGGAAACTTATGATACCTTTAAAAGTCATGTCTCTGACACTTACATTGACAGACTTGAAATGGAAAAAAATCAGCTGGAGAAACCTAAGAAAATTCTGGATGATGACACCCCAGTAACATCACAGGACATGGTTGATGTTGAGGGAGAAGGGACTCTTGGGTTATTCATGTTGCTAGTTGAACATGGCAAGAGTGGTGTTTACAGAAAATTGTCATATGACATTGCCTCTGAACTGAGGTCAATGTTTAACAAGATGCATTTGCTGATAATAGATGAGATCAGCATTGTTTCAGCATGGTTTCAAATGTTCTCCTTACATATGTACACCTACGTCTATAGGAGATGCTTGATACCAAAGCATTGCTTGATGAGGCTTGCATTGGTGCATTGCCATTCACTCGTGTTGAAATGCTAAGACAGCACAGAATCACTAGAAATAATGCTCCTATTCAGGAGCTTGTGATATCTTTGCACATGAACAGACATCTGGGGTACATATTGTATGTCTAGTCCCAAGACTTAAGCAGTGTGCAGAGTTCAATGAGATCATGATACAGAGAGAACAGCAACCTATTGTCACTCTCACATGCCATAGATGGTGTAAGTCTATTGCGAACAATGGTATTAAAAATGGTTGAGTGTCTCACTTAGCTCACAAGTGATGTGTCACATACTGCTGGCTTGGAAGCTGTGCTACCACTGTGTACAAATGCATGCATCATGCTTCACAGAAACACTGACGTTGAGTGAGGTCTTGGGAATGGAACCATGGGGTACATCCATGAGTTCCAGTATAATGTGCAAAAGACAACTGTGGAGTTTGTGGTGGTTGTTAACTTTGACAACTGTGAAACTCCTTGACCAATAGACAGAGTCACAGTCAAGTCTGAGCTTGTCAAAGACATATATGTGACAAGGAAACAATTTCCATTGTGTGCTTCTTATGCAGTGTCCATACACAAGTCACAAGGGCTCAGCCTTGATAGTGCCATTGTAGATACAGGCACTGGTATATTCAAGGATGGCATGTCTTATGTTGCTTTGTCTCATGTGAGGCAGTTGGCTGGGCTACACATAGTAAATCTCGCAGAAAGTAAAATATGTGCTGACACAAAATGCATTGTCGAGTACAATAGATTACGTATTTTGTACCAACCAAATGCTCCTTTGTTACCAGTTCCCAGATATGCTTCTGGAACAGATGTCCCAATGGATGAAGGGTGCAAATTAAAGAGAAAGCACACTAAGACTTCACAGTCATCACCTCACCATTCTATCACTAAGCAGTCTCTCCATAAATAACTCGCATCTCCACCTGTGAAGAAATGTATCGGGGTTCACATACTGCCAATATTTGACAACAGCACAGGAGTAAACTGCTATGACAATACTACAATGCAGGCACTTCTCCACATCCCTGAGTTTGCTGATGTCTTGAACTCAGTCAGTCGACACCTCTCTCTGAAGCATTAAAGAGAGTCATTAGAGGTAGGGCAGTTGCCCAGTTTATAAAGATTGACTCTTCTACAACTAACTCTTGCAAAATATGCAGGCCAATCAATGTTTGCTGACAGTGTACACCTAGATGCCACAGAGATCATGAAGGGAAGGATAAACAGTTTAGCAGATGATGGCATTGATCTGCGTCAACACTTTAAAGTTGACTATGTGTGCAAGTACACATGTTTGTCATGTGGCCATAAAGAATCACAAGCAACTCAGGACATGCTGTGGCTGTCTATCTATGTCCCTGAACAGAGTTCCATGAAGTTCCGTAAGTTGCTTGCAAGTGCAGAAACTGGTTGGGTGTGCTGAAGATGTGGTTGTTCTTGTGTTTGCTCTCTGAGAGTTACATCTTCAAGTTCATACATAATGATTGTATTGCAACATTTTAACTCTCAAGGCATGAAAATCACAATACCAATTTCTCACTTCATTGCTGGGAGAATATGTTCTCAGGAAGTCAATTTGACACCCATGTAATTATCTTCCATCGTGGCCTATTTATTCAATCTGGCCACTATGTCACTTGGCGAAGGTTCAGAAAGGGATGGGAGGAGTGCAATGATACAGTATGCACTCTGAAAGATAGACTACCAAGGAATTGGAAAGATGCATAAGTCATCATTCACAGTTGCACCAATGTTGCACAATATGTGGAGGAGTGATACTATTTGATCACAGCACCTCACTTAACCAGCATCTTTGCAACAATATCATTCCGTGTGTGTATTCCATCCAGATGGCATTTTCTTTCCACCAGTTTACATATTTATTTTTATTTAATAGAAGAAGTAACACCTTTCATCTAAAACTACTGCTGTGTAAAACCACTCATGGTGATCTATGTGTTTTACTTGTTGTACACTATCGCTACAGCCCATGTTAATTATTCTGATTTCTCTGCCATTGCAGAAGACAACGACAACAGTACACCAATGTAACAGGCTGTAGTAGACAACTACTTGTTTATCTCACTGTTATGCTGGATGCAAAACAATATTGTTTTCATCATTTATTGCAACACAATTTTCTAAAATCAGTTGTATTGTAATATTGAGCATTTGCAACTTTGATGTACTTATTACAATAGCTGCCGTGTTACTGCTCAAGTAGACTTGAGGGTATTAAGCTGTAATCAGTAGACAGTCAGTGAGTCATGTCTCTTTGCAGATGTCTCAGTTAAGCTTGTACAGGTATGTCTTTGTACATGTCACTGTGTATTCAGTTGTTTCACAGTGCAATTTTACATGGTGATGACAAAGTCAGTAATCTAGTAACACGCTTATCAGAGTTGCAACCACTGTTCTCCACATATTGTGTGAAAAACTATACTTGTTTGAACAATACATATCAGGTTAAGTTCTCACTCCTTTTCCTGTTGTTGTCTACATTCTTGACCTTGACTACGATACTTACTGAATTGGCTTCTGCCAAATCCAGGCTGACTTGAAGGCACTGGATATTACACACGTCAGTTAGTGAGTTATGTCTTGGCAGATGTAGTTATTACACTCACGTTAACAGCATGACTTCCTACATTACGGTGTCATCTGCTAGCACTGAACTATATTTGTTGAACAGTATCTGACAGGATTGTCTGTCACTGTTCTTGGATTACACTCTCAACACTGAATATGACAAACTCTACCAAAAAAATGCGACTCAGACTTGTACATATGTATATAGTGCTGAACTGCAGATTGAACCTATGTTTCTTACATAGATTCTGAGCTATTTATGTTTGTTGGAAAAAATAAAAAAAAATTGCATGCATTCATTCATTAACTGTCCCAAAACTGTTGTATCCCTGCGTTTAATGTTATTGCATTGCATTGCATTAAGTGCTACTGTTGATATTGTTCATAGCTGAGCATAGAGATGTATACATGTTGTAATCTGGCCTATTTCTGGTGTATAATGCATTTCTATATATCTATGCAGATGTGTGCCACTGATAAGTCAACAGAAAATGTTGAAAATGAGTGTGTACTTCTGCTCCACAATGCAAAAAATTGGTATGCTCCTGCTTTTATAGGATCGTCCATATTTTGGAGGTTGGATGAGGAATTTTTCCCAGTTCCACAAAAGATAAACAGTTCAAAAAATGCATTGATTTGGAGATGGACCAACCTTTTCAGCATCAGTGAAGAAATGGCTGTGATATGAGCTGTCCTCGCCACACCATGATATTGCCAAATATTCAACAAATTCTTTACTTGCTTTCATCTGTTTTTAACTTCTTGATATTTGTTGGTCCACTTTCAAATAAATTACTGCTAACAAGCAAAAAATAGTGTTAAAAGATATCTAGAGATTACTTAAAAAGTACAATAATGCTCCAATAGAAAATGTTACAATGTCAGCTACATTACTACTACAGAATAAATACATAAGGACAAATACAACTTCATAACGTCTCTATTGACTTCCAAGTAAAACTGTCTAATCATATGTAAAATATTGCTACCTACTTTAACACTGTTGCATAATCTACACATGTGGCTCTCCTATAAAACAATATATTTATATGCTCATGAGAACCACTAAATGTTTCTTACTGTCTCATGTGCACATGCAGTCAATAACTAAATGTCATAAAATCATAAACTATGTAAAAGTCTAATTTTGTTCCAATGACTTGTGTTAAATAGGTGTGAAATGTGATACCCACATGTGCAATAATCTATTGTTAGTCTTGATTCTCTTAATGTCTAAGTGTGCAGTCTATTTCATTAATGCAATAGTGCTAATGGACACATTAATAACACTACTCAGCAATAAATGTAAGCAAGATTAAGAATAGCTCACTACATGTCCTCTAACATACATGTGCATATGTTATCACTTACTAATTCTATATAAAATCTTAATTAAAAATGTAATACTTAGCAAAATGAAACAGTGTAGATTAACTTTGCGAAATACCAAAAATCACAAAGCGCCCAAAATTTATCAAGAATATATACAAGGAACTGTTTTTTCGCCCATCCCAAGAGCAAACAAACAATTCAGCCTAAAGATATTTAAACACTGAAATAATAAAACTAATTATAAACCTTATCCTATGTGTCTTAAGTATTATGTAAAAACAATTGGTGTCACAGAAGTATAGTATTGATCTGCATGTCTTTTATTGGGCTGTGTCTGTACACTAACAACCCACTACCTGCTCAAGGTTCTGTGACAGGCATTACCTACCTCAGCCTGAGTAACCCTTCAGTTTAATAACTATTCTGTATTTCATATATACATTTATACCATTCAAGATCACGCTATTGCTTCAGCTGTACCTCTGCACTCAGTATCCACTGCATGGTCCAGGGGATGGGGGGCAGTGGAGAGAGGCTCTGCTGGGGGGGTGGTGGATAAGCTAAGGCTGTGCAACTCCTCAGAGTTCTAACTTCTGTGCAGCTCACATGAAGTAGTTATAGCATTCATGTTCATGCCATTAGTTGGGGTCTGCATTTGTACTCTAAATTGAATTCCTGATCTGTAAATCTTCCCACACTGCCTGGTTAAGGCTGTGCAACTGATCACTGTTCTAACCTTTCTGCAGCTGGTATGAGGGATGTGTAACCAATAAGGCACAACAGGGTCTGGGTTGCTGGGGGTTTACCCATGCCTTGTGTAGTATCTCACGAGGAACAGCCAAGTGACTTAACCACACAAAGAGTGGGCAAATCCCCAATAACTCACACCCTGGACTGCATCTTGCATATGTGTGTGTGTGTGGGGGGGGATATTGTGTGACTCAGCCTGCAGAGTTGCTCCATGTTCTAAGTTGTGTGCAGCTCAATTGAGAGTAATACCATTTATTCACATGTCTTTATTTGGCCTGTGCATCTACAATCAGCATCCAATTCCTGTTCAGCAGTGGCTGAGGGTGGAAGTATTGCCTAGCTGAAACCATGCAACCCCTAAGTGTCCTACCTTCTGTGCATCTTCCATGACAGAGGTATAACATTTATGTCTATGTGTTTATTTGGGCTCTGACTTGGCACTAGCCATCCAATCCCTGCTCTAGGTAGGTGGTGGATATTACCTGTCTGATGCCATGCAAGCCATGAGTGTAGTAACTACTGTACAGATGGCATTGCACAACTATACCACTGATCTTCATAGACTTAGTCCAGCTGTCACTCCACACTCACCATCAGGCACCTTCTTGGTACAGACAGGAGTAGTACAGTACCTAGCTGAGCCTATTAAAATCATCACTATTCTAATTTGTGTGCAGTTCATAAGATGAAGGTATACCATTTATATCCATGGTTTTACTTGGGCTGTGGTTTCCACTCAGCATCAAATTCCTAGTCTAGTGGGGAGGAGGCATTCCCTGTCTGACACTGTACAACTCATAAATAGCATAACTACTAAACAGGAACTATCACTGAAGTATACCGTTCATGTTAATCACTTATTTGACTTTTACATCTGCATTCAGCATCCAATGACTGTTTACAGCTGTGGTTTTGGGGGTGGGTGGGAATCTCTGGTTGAAGCCATGCGAATCCTCACTGTTCAAAGTTGTGTGCAGCTGGTATGAAGAACGCATACCATAAATATCAACGTATTTATTTCTGCTGTGATTCTCAACTCAGCATCCAATTGCTAGTCTGATGGGTTCAGAGCATTCCCTTTCTAACGCCATGCAACTCTTAAATGTAGTGATAAGTATGCACTTGCTATCACAGAGCAATACCACTGATGCTAATGACCTTACTTGGGCTCTGGCTCTGAACTCACCATACAGTGCCTCTTGGGTTGGGGGGTAGGACATTATCTGGCTGACTCCACCCAACTTGTCAGTGTTCAGACTTTTGTGTAGCTGTCATGAGACACCTATACCATTTATTTCCATGGGCCTGATTCTAGGAGGGTGGTGCAAGGCACCGCCAAACACTACTTGTGCCACCTGCAGCTGTGACATTCATCCTGCACCCTATTCTAAAAGGGTCAGAGTCTTCACTTCTAAGTACTACTATTTGCAACATGCAGCAAGGCATGCCAAACTGTGGGTGCACCTGGTGAGCATGTTGCAAGCCATTACACAGATTGCAAGTGCTCCCCATGCCAAGCTAGCCTCAATAGGTACCCCACATGGCTACCCACATCAACTGCCACCCCCAGGTATACACATAGAACCCCACAGGGCTGCCCACCCCTTCCCCAGAAACCTACAGTGACTGCCCTGCAGAGCTACCCACACCCCCAGTACCCCAAATCCCCCCTTGTAATATGCCACGGTGGGTGGTGCTGTCATCCCCCCACCTGTGCCCAACCCTGACTCGCTGGCCAGAAATGCAACAAATAACCTAACGACACATGATAGTCTACTGCCCCCACCCACCCATGCCAGCCCTCCCAGCACCAACTCACCTGTCCCCAGCCAGTGTCTGGCACAGCCCACCTCTCACCTTCATGGCCAGCTGCTGACTGACTTATATAGGAGCACTACTGAAAAGATGCACTCAGAAATTAATATCTGAATGCATCTTTCCAGTATCACTCCTACATAAGTCAGTCGATGGCTTGATGTGGAGGTGGGTGTTGGGCTGTGCCAGTCACCAGCTGGGGATGGGTGAGGGGTGCTGAGAGTGATGGAATGACTGGGTGAGGGGGGCCACTAGTCTATCAGCCCTTGTGAGGTTATTTGCCGCATTTTCAGCTAGTGACTCAGGTGTAGGGGCACAGGTGGGGTGATGACAGCACCATCCTGCAAGGCATTTAACAATAGGGGATTCAGTGTGCTGGGGGTGTGGGCAGCCCTGTGGGGCATTTAACATACACATGGCCGTGTACTTGGTGTGAGTGGCCCTGCAGGGCCATCACTGTATGGGGAGGCATGTACAGTACAGAGATCGGGCAGGATCATGCATGATGCCCGATGTGGCAACAATAGGGGTGGTCTGGCCCTGTGGGGGGGACATGGACTGGGTTCCACATGACCCTTGGAGTATGGATGTAAGTTACCCCAGCTAAATTCAGGTGTAACTTACATTACCGATTCTCCTCAGGGGGTTCTTGTAGAATCCCGGCATTGAGTACTTTGTTGCTGCCATTCTGGAACAGGGCACAACTGCTGCCATAAACCCTGTAGCATCATGTGGCAGGAGATTTATGGTGCAACTACCAGTGTAACAGCTGTTTGCCACAAGTAGCCTGCGACATGTCACAAAGTAGAATACCACAAATCGCAACTGCTGACATAAGTTGCTACTTGAGCCATTCTACTTGAAGCAAGTGCTGTTACACTAGGCGTAACTTTTCTATGATTGGGGGCCATGTCTCTGTTTGGCCTGTGGGTCTCCACTTAGCATTCAATTCCTGGAGTGGAGCAGGAGGTGGAGTGGGGGACATTATCTTGTTCACTCATGCAACTCATGAGTGTACTAACAACTATACAGTTCTTATCACAGAGCTATACCATTCATGTTAATGACCTTAGTTGCCTGTAGCTCAGCACTCCTCATCCAGTATCTCTTCAGTGGGGATGAGTGAGAAGAGGCATTGTACAGCTGAAGACCTGAGGAAAAAAAAGTAGAAACTCGTGCAAGATGGTGGGAGCGCTCCCACCAACTAGCAAGTTTTTGCCAGCAATACACACCTGACGAGTTAAAGCTACATTGACATCAGTAAGACCAGGTACCATTCAAATTTCAAGCCACTAACGCAATAGAAAACACTGAATGCATAACATGGAATACACAATGCAATATCTCCACCCGAAAAATTTTCTCTGACACAAGTGACATAAACATCATAATTCACATCTGAGGACATTACGTAAACACCCTCCAAATTTCAAGTAAAAACACCAAACCATTTCCAAGATATTTAAGGTCAAAGAATGTAAAAATTGGCCTATTTATTCCATTATAAAATCTGGCCATCTTGTCCCTCCCTAGCGATCAAAGATGGAGATCAAAGAATCTCACGATCAAAGAATTTGCAGGCTCATGATCAAATAATTTTCAAACTCATGATCAAAGAATAAAAAATGGTCAGACTCGAGTTTTAGGCAGAATAACATGAAACCACCACCATGCCTTGATAGATCAAAGCCCCCTGAGCAAAACCTGCCCTCATCTGTCTTCCTAGACCATCCCTGAGCTGAGAAATTTGCATTTTCCAAAGGTCCATCTTGTCCCTCCCTTGCAATGCAGGATTGCGATCAAAGAAGCTCGCGATCAAAGAATTTGCGCCTCGCGATTAAAGAAATTGCTGCCTCACGATCAAAGAATAAAAAATTGTGAAACTCGACTTTTACATAGAATTAAATGAAACCACTGCCATGCCTCAATTGAACAAAGCCACCTGCACAAAACCCACCCTCATTTGTGTTCATAGCCTACCCCTGAGCTGAGGAATTTGCATTTTTCAAAGGGCCATCTCATCGTACCCTCACGATGCAGGATCGCAAACAAAGATTCATACAATCAAAGAATTTGCAGGTTCGCAACCAAAGAAATTGCAGTTTCATAATTGAAGATTAGAAAATGGTGAAACATGAGTTTTAGGCACAATTACATGAAACCACCGCCATGCCTCCATACAACGAACCCCCTGAGCAAAAGCCACCCTCATTTGTGTCCCTAGCCCACCCCTGAGCTGAGAAATTTTACATTTTCAAAGGGCCATCTAGTCGCACCCTCATGATGCAAGATCGTGATCAAAGAATCTTGCCATCAAAGAATTTGCAGGCTCGCGATCAAAGATCGTTAGTGATCCGCGATCAAAGATTTTAAAACTTTATAACTTTATTTTTTGACTGATTTGGATAAAACCAAAGGCATGGCAAGATTGATCGGAGCCCCCTGAGTAAAACCCATCCAAGTTTTACTTCAGGAGTGACCACTGAGCTGAGATATTTGTGTTTTTTCCAATCACAAAACTAAAAGCAAGATGGCGGACCTCGCGATCAAAGAATTTCAAAAATTGTCAGGGACAAAGGTTCTTGAACCACGAGGCTGCAAATTCTTTGATTGCCAGGCAGGACCAGATGGCCAGAACCCCATTATTTGTTCGCAAAACATATACATACATTTTCACATTGACTTATAATGGGAACTTCAAACAGGCATAACTTTTGAATGCTATAATATTTTTTACCCAAACAAAAAGTAGCATGTTTGGCCACCAAAGCTCTTTCAAGCAAGCTATATTGTAGAGTAGCACACCATAAAATGACCGTGCAGGGCCACGTCCAAATCCCCAAAGCTGCCTCCAAAAATGGATAATTTTGCATTTTTCAGTGTTTTTGTATGCAAAGACTGTAAGTCCGACTGAAACAAAATTTGGCAGATCAAGAGAACTACCATGCCCCACCATGCATAGCAAATTTCAGGCAAATCCGTTGAATGGATCCAAAGTTATTTATGTGCAAACTTTTGACTTTAACAGAGAAGTGACTTCTGAACCCTAACTATAGTGACACAACTGCGCCACTGTAATATATATAGATATATATATATATTTTTCATGGCAAAAGCTCTGTTTAATGCATCAGTTAAGGTTGTTCACAGTGACAAAAACAAGGAATTGTTGTTAGGTTCCCCACCCTTGCACCCCACTCCTCTTTCCTTCCCCACCAACAGATACTAGGGTGCGTTAGTTGTCAGTCCTAACTCTCACCCCATCCCATGTAAACAAGCTGAGGTGGTTCAGTATAGGAGAATAGAGTGAGAGTTAGGACCAGTGACCCCAGCGCACACCCCAATGACTGTTGGTGGGGCAGAGTGGGGGTGGGTTTGGGGAAACACCAACATTGAATTCCTTTATTTTGTTGCTGTGAACAACCCTAACTGATGCATTAAACAGAGTTTTTGCCATGAATCTCCCTTCTTTTTGAAAATGTGCCCTATAAATAGTGAAGTAACGGTAACGCAAATGCAAGCACAAACGGTAACGCACATGGTGATGCAAATGTAAATGATAAATCAAATGGTAATAGAAATGCAAGTAAAACATTAATTAAAATAGAAATGCAAACACAAGCGTGTATGGAAATGCAAATCATAACATGCATAATCACCGTAATGCAATTGGAAATGCAAACAGTTACGGTAACAGCAACAATGACGCCAAAGGAAACAGAAACACAAATAGAAACACAAACGGAAGCACGTACACAAATGCAAATGGAAACGCACACAGTGATGCAAAAGGAAACACAAACAAAAACAGTAATGGAAATGCAGATGTTAACAGTATAGCAAATGCAAGCATAAACGAAAAAGCAAAGGGTAATGCACACGGTGGCACAGACGGGAATGCTAACGCAAAGGGTTACGGAAATGCAAGTGGAAAAGCTAACTGTAACAAAAATGCACACCCTTTTTTTCCCCCAAAGCTGCATTGAGAAGCACAGTGAATACAAAGAATGTATGCATAATAATGGGCCTCAGAGCAGAAAATGAACACTTGGAATACTAAATTGCTTATATCTCAGGAACCGTATGACACAGAAAAAAAATTAAATTTTCATATAATTTATGACTTTCCTGGCTAGTTTTAGCCTTAGCCCCCTAGTGGGGGGCTAAGCATTTTACTTGCAAAAAGTCAATATCTTGAAGTGTTTCTGAGATACGGGCCCTGAAAGGCACAGCAGATGCCGTAATGTTACCCTATGGGAAAAATTGTCAACTTCAGAATACCTTAACTTTGCAGCCCTGTAATATTTTGTCACCAACCCACCAAAAGGCACATCTGTGTAATCTTAGCTTTTTTCCCTCTAAATTTCAGCCCAAAAGACCAAACCATTCTTTTGCAGCAGGGTGGCAAAGATTTCCAAATCTTTTGGGCATAGTGTCACAAAGTAGTGTCGCAAATCACAACACTTTCGCAAAAAAAATCACAAAAGTGTCACAAGTGTGACACTACTTTGCAACACTACAGTTTACAAAAATTTAAAAAGCATATTTCTGGGGGGTTTAACCCCCCCAAAAAATACATGGCTAGCATCCTCAGGGCTCAACTAGGTGAACACAAAAAGAATTGTGTCCCTATTGAGTCCCAAATTTAAATGCCAAGCATTTCTGCGACCAGTAACTGAAAAAGAAATGGCTGACTCATGACATTACAGGGGTAATTTATGACACTAAAAACTGCATTTGCAATACTGTCGAACTTTTTGTTAACTTTTCCCATTGACTATAACGGGAAACTTGTTTTTTGAATAACTTTTGAACCGTTTAATATTTTGTCATGAAATATTTGAAATGCACATAGGGGCTGCATGTTCCTTGAAGGTTTCGTATTGATGGCACAAACCATGCGACCTATTGGTGTGAGCAAAGAATGCACAGAAAAGCATAAATATGACTTTCTATTGCACTTCATAGCTCTGCAACCATATATTCGACCTTACAAAACTTGGTAGATCCAGAGATCTATGGTACCACTCTGTGTCTGTCAAATTTCAGGCAAATCCATCATATGGTGGCAAAGTTATTAACCTGCAAAATTTCAGACTTTAACCTTAAATGGGTACTCAACCCTAACTATAGTGGCACTGCCATGCCACTATAATATATAGTCACAGAGAATCAAGGGGAGAGAGAAAGAAAGAACAGAAACAGCTAGAAACATGCAGGTGAGGAAGGGGAGATAACAGGGTGTAGGAATTGTAGGACCATCAAAGTGGCTAATTCCTAGGTACCACAAGAAAAATTGGATTGCACAATCAGACAGGCAAGAGACAGACAAGTGACAATATAGGAAAGGCTAGAATATATCCTTACTTTCCCCCAAAAGGATGGGGGAAATTTAGGGCAGGCATCTGGCAGAAATTCAACTGCGCATGGATACCAACCAAAAATGGGATATTATTAAGAAAGGGCTGGAGGAGGTGACTGGGACATGTATAAGAACAAGAAGTAAGAAGGGATGGGCAAACAAACCCAGCTGGCTGATGCAGGATGTCATGGAAGGGTTGAGGGGCAAAAGAAAGTCATTTTGGAGACTCAAGAAATGGGTGAGGAGGATAACAGGGAGGTGTATGTGAAGAAGTCAAAGGAGGTTACCAGGCTGGTCAGAGCAGTCAGGTCTTCCAGTGAACTGAAACTAGCATAGGGCATAGAAGATGGAGAAAAGGACATCTTCAGATACATCAATGAAAGATGGTAAAACAAAGATCAGACTGTGAGGATTAGGAAAGATGGGCTGTGTGGAGAAGGGAGAGAACCAGGCGGAGGTACTGAATGAGTACTTCTACTCTATGTTCACAAGGGAGAAAGGGGTCAGAAATCACCTGGAAGAGGAGAAGTGGACAGGTGGGGGAGGAGGTGACTGATATGAGGATTACAGAGTACACGGTGTTGAAAGGATTAAGGGCTCTGAAGGGGATAAGTCACGAGGTCCAGATGGCATTCACCCTAGGGTACTAAGGGAACTGGTGAAGGTCCTGGCAGGACCATTAGCTGACCTGTTAAATACATCCCTGGACACTGGATTTGTACCACAGGACTGCAGGATGGCCCTTGTTGTACCCATTCATAAAAGTGGACCTAAGGAAAAACCAGGGAACTACAGACCAATAAGCCTCACATCAATTGTGGGGAAACTCATGCAGATGATCCTAAAAGAGAGGCTGGTGATCTTTGTTGAGATCAATGGTCTACAGGATGGTCAGCAGCATGGGTTTGTCTCAAGAAAATCCTGTCAGACAATTCTGATTGAGTTTTATGACTGAGTGACAAAGGAACTGAACAAAGGTCATGAGGTGGATGTCCTGTATTTGGTCTTCAGTAGGGCCTTTGATTCCATGCTACATGGGAGGCTGGGGGGGAAGCTGGACTATATAGGGGTGAGAACAAAGATGGTAAGTTGGATCACCAATTGGCTGAAGGGAAGGCAGCAAAGAGTGGTGGTTGGGGTGTAGCTCTCATCACTGAGGGATGTGACAAGTGGGGTGCCACAGGGATCAGTATTGGGACCAGTGTTGTTTGGGATATTCATATCAGATTTCTCCCATGGAGTCTGGAGTAAGATCAGTCTCTCGGCAGATGACACAAAGATGAATAACATGGTAGATGACATCGAAGGGTGGAGGTGTCTGCAGGAGGACCTGACCAAACTACAGGAGTGATTGGATGCATGGCAGATGGGGTTTAATGCCAAAAAGTGCAAGGTAGTGCACTCCAGGGTTAACAACCTGGGGAGGTACTATCAGCTGAGGGGTGTACAGCTAGAATGCACTGAGCAGGGAAAATATTTAGGGGTGCTTATAACAGGGAGTATGAACAACTCAGCTCAGTGCAGGAAGGAGGCAATGAAATCCAACAGGATGCTGGGGTGTAAAATGAGGGGAATCTCCTCCAGAAATAGGGAAGTGATCCTGCTTCTCTACAGGTCGCTGGCCAGACCACACCTGGAATACTGCATGCAGGTCTGGCAGCAATTCCTGAAGAAGGACATCAGATTGTTGGAAGCTGTACAGCAGAGGGTGACAAAGATGAATCAGGGATTAGAGGGATACTCCTATGAGGATAGGCTGAGTGAGCTGAACAAGTATTCCCTGGAGGAGAGGAGGGATGGGGGGACATGATCGAAACCTTTAAATATTTAAAGGGGATTAACAAGGCTAGTAAAGAAGGGATTTTCCAGAATAGAAGGGGGAGGTCAAGAGGAGGCACCAGATGAGATTGGGTGGGGGTAAGATTCAGGAGGGATGTCAGGAGACATTATTTCACTGAGAGAGTGCTGGATAAGTGGAATACTCTGCCAGAGAAAGTGTTAGCCTGTGGCACTATAGATGTTTTTAAGAGGGATGGTACAGAGTGAGAGAGGGTAATGGTGAGGAGGGGAGAGGAGGGTGGGTGGGGCAGCTGCAATTTGAGGGCTAGCTGCACAATCGAGCAGACCTGCTAGATCATAAGGCCTGTTTCTACTGGCGTTTTCATATGTTTGCATGTTCGTATGTACTTTTGACTCTGCATAACAAATGGGACTGTGTGACATATATATGCTAATTAAATTATGGGGACTAATACCAACATTCTGAAAAGGGCAAAACAATTTTTTTTTTGTTATTTTATTTTTTAAAACCATCATAAAATTTTCTGTGTTGATGTTAAAAAGTATATTGATATATTTGGAACTTATGGAAAAAGAACATCAATATCACTTATTTTATTACAAAACACCTCTGTTAGCTGGCCCAGTGGTGAAGAGATCTGAGGTGCCATAGGCACCTTACTTATTTCCATGCCAGTGACCAGGGTTCAGGAATGGATGTGGATCCCTCAGGGGTCTGCTGGGAGAGAGAAGATTGAGCATCTGTTGGACTGCTCTCTTCCCTTAGTTGGGGAGGAGGGTTTTTGTGACTCAATGCTTGACTGCCACCTGGATGAATCCAGGTGGTTATGCATGCAAGTCTGCAAGATAGGAAGGCCCACATTCAGAGCACCATGGGGTCACCTCCATGGAGATGGACGAAACAGCATGCTCAATGCATGTCAATGGAGCCCAGGGAAGCAAATAAGAGGAAAAATAGACAATGGACTTCATGAAGCCCTACCCATCATGTCATGGCTCTCCTGATTTCTCTGGGTCTGGAATAGTCTATATTTGTGTTCTGGGTTGGGGTGGATGACCCTCCCTTCCCGGCTCTACTACAGGGGGGCAAGCCATGGGAGATAATGGTTAAAGACACCATAAGAGATTCAAGATGGCTGTGGCTGATGGGGATGGGGCTGAAACAGCCACTCATACCTGCTAATGAGTCTAAAAAAACCTATATAAAAAAACACATCTATCATGATGAAAATATAATATATCATATTTCATCACTTTTAAGCTACCCTCAGTTAGAAGCCTTCCTCAAACAGAAACCATGGCTCAAAATCAAATAGTTGAATTGAAGCCACCTTTATTTACAAGCTGTGACTTCTGTTAGAGTCAGCTTTTTAGTCTAGTCCTGGGTGACTCACAGGTACAATTCACTGTAGCACTGTATGTCCCCCCTCCATAGCAGTCACCAGACAGCAGTACCGTACATGCTAAGAGCCACATCATGAAAAAGCTAAGAAGTGACCTTGGTATGTGTTTGTGGAATGCATGTAAACAAACTGAAACACTGCACACATCAGCATGGAGTACAGAGCATGTACAGCCTTCTTTCTTTTTTAGTAACCGCAGTACGTCTTTCCACAGAAAAATCACTTCTGCATTCCTTGTGAATGAACAACAGGATGAGGTGACAAAAGTCAACTAAGTGGTTGCATCTCTTGAACACTCCGCACTCACGTACACTATTTTTTAAAATTTTCAGCAGTCCATGACTGCTGAAATACAAAACCCCCACCTGACCCTCCGTCCCTCTCAGCACCCACCAACCCACAACCACCCTCCTCCAGAAACATATTAGTGACACTGGGGGTGCCCAACCCCCCAGTGCCTTGAACGCAACTCCTCACTGCCCCATCCCCCCTCATCCACTGTCGTGCATGTGCAGTACTATCTGTTCTTTTCTTATTTTTAAAATCCTTAGTTTACTCCTCCCACCCGACTCTCCCTCTAAACACCCACCACCCCACTCCCCCCACAAAAAATTAACAGTGGCAATGGAGGGTGCCCAGTCCCCTAGTGCAGAATCCATGTTTATTTCTTTTTATAGCTGTGAGTGGAGCCTACTGCCATTTTGGTATGTCTTGCCTTAAAATGGCTGATTGTGGCACCTTCCATCGGACTTTTGGACGTATCCTTCGGAAAGTCCAATGGAGCTTGAAAAACTCTGCCATGATCAACCTCTACGGAATAACAGCCACACTATTTTGGCTGTTACTTCTGCATTCTTGGGTAAGAACTGCACATGCGTGACTCTTGGTTTGCTGGTCAAGGCACCTAGCTTCACCTGAGCTCTTTCCTTCTAAGACTGCTTGAAAGGCAGAGTAGAGAACCTTACCAGAGCAAGGGAAAAGGATTAAGACTTCTTTTGGCTAAGCAGATTTACTGTGTGGTGTTGTTTTTATTTTTTACTCACAGGGATTGCTACTGTTTGTTGCTAACATTTCATTGCTTTATTTTTCTCTGTAGCAAAGTGTTTCTTACAGCGTATATCTTCCATGAAATTATTACAGGTAATTGCTTTAGAGTTTTACAGTTTTATCTAACATTAGGATAAGCTTTCAGGGTTACTGCATTTGTTGTTGACTGATTGTTTCTGCTCTTACCTCCTTGTTCTTTCGTCTGTGGTTCTTCTTTTTCAGCAGGGGAAGGGCCCTGCCACCCACCTCCATTCCCAACCACCCCACACTACACTCCTTTTATAGGGTACCACAGTTGTGACATTTTCTGTGGCAGAGCAGGAAGGGGCGGATCAGTGGGGCATCCACAAGGTGAGCTCATTTACAGGGGCACTAGTAATTTTACTTGTTATAACAAGTTAAACAAAAACAAAACACAATCAAACCATTACTTGCATGTTCTTCCTTCTAATTACTCTGACTAGGTTATAAACCCAGCAACTTATCTGGAATGGATATCATTAACTGCAGGTACTGTGGAACAATTTTCAGAAGGACAGTCTAACAGGATTTAGGACACTGTCCTACATGCTGGGCCATTGCACATCTTAGGGCTCAGCTCCGGGCAGCATGGGCAGAGATTACACACCTCAAATTTCATATTCAGGAGGAAATACATTACAAGAACCACCCACCATTTCCCCAGCATCCAACAGAAAAACCTCGACCGCAGAGGGTAGTTGGTCCAGGAGGTTGGCAGGTGGTTAGGAGGGGCAAATCGGGTGCCCCATCACTCTCTGCTCTCCAACATATTACCTCCAAAAACCATATAAATACTACAAACAGGTATCTGCCTCTATCTCTGAAATCAAACAAGGAGGCAGAAGACACTACAGAGCAGGACTCTGCAGCACAGGAGCTAGCACAACAAAACTCACCCAAATCAGGAACCAAAACAAAAAAAGCAAAAAGAAAATCCAAAAATCTTCTGATCATAGAAGACTCCTTGATTCAGGGAGTTGATACCCATCTCCAGCCAGGGGTAATGGTCAGATGTCTCCCAGGTACATCAGCATGGAGAGACAGTGACCGCATTGCTAAAATTGTTCACAAAGCAGGAGAAAACATTGATGTCCTAGTACACATAGGGACTAATGATCTCACCAGCTGGTCAGTTGTGGAGACCAAGGAACACCTGACCAGGCTGGGTTACAAACTATCATCCATTTCATCTGGCATCTCCTTCTCTGAGATCCTGCCAGTCTGAGAGAGGGGGGCAGATAAACAGAAGGTCAGAGAAGAGGAGATAGGGGAGCTAAACACGTGGCTCAAGGGCTGGTGCCAGGAGAAAGGACACAGATTTGCAGGGAACTGGCAACAGTTCTGGGAGCGAAAGTTCTTTAAATTTGATGTACTGCATCTGACTAAGGAGGGAGTCAGTGCATTGGGGCAGAATTTTGACGTCTGTGCAGAATATTTAAACTAGCAATTGGGGACAGGGGTGCAGCACCTCATACGTCGAATGGGAAGAACACCCTCCCCGCTCAGCTAGTGGTCAAACAGGGATTCAGGATGTTTGCAGTTCATTTGCATCAAGAGGTAAGAAAAAAGGTTTGTCTCCCCATACGACACACAGGGGTAATGCCAAACCTCACCCAACAACTAACTCACCGAAATATGGCCAATGGAAAATCATGTACACAAATGCTCACAGCCTGGGAAATAAGATCCCAGACCTGCAGGCAATAATGTCAGAGGCTAAACTGGACATAATAGCAATTAGTGAGATGTGGTTTACCAGTAACCACACTTGGGAGACTTCAGTACCTGGCTATGTATTGTTCAGAAGAGACCGAGGTGCAAAAGGGGGAGGGCCTGTATGTCAATGAAAATATCAAAGCTCAGAAATTCAGAATACACATAAGGAGCCAGAAGAATTATGGGTCACCCTGAAACAGGAAATGGGACAGCCATAAGAACCAGGGTTGTCTACAGGCCCCCAGACTAGGGAGGACATAGACACATTACTGTTAGAAGATATACAAAACATGACAGCTAAAGGGAGGTTCTGATAATGGGAGACTTCAACATGCTGGATACAGATTGGTCAATACCAGCAAGAACATCTGCCAGAACTAGACACATAGTGGATTCCCTGCAGGGGGAGGGCCTCAAACAACTGGTGCAACAACCCACAAGAGACAGGGCTATCCTAGATCTAGTACTGACTAACAGGGAAGGGATCACAGATCTCCAGGTTGAAGGTCACCTGGGGGCCAGTGACCATCACATGGTATGGTTCAATTTGGCTACTACATCTAAATCATCCCATTCCATGGCAAAAATATGGGACTTCAGAGGAGCTGACTTTGATAAGATGGCCAACAGAGTTAAGCTAGCCCTGGCAAAAAGAAACACAGGTGAGGGGGTACAAGCAAAGTGGGCAAGCATTAATGATGCAATACTTGAAGCAACATCCCATTGTGTTAGACAGAAAAGTAAGTGCAAAAGAAGAAGGAAACCACTTTGGTTCTCAAATACAGTAGCAGAAAAGGTCAGAGCCAAAAGGCTGGCCTTCAGGAAATAAAAGGGAACACAGCGGGATGAAGATAGGGAGGCATACCAAACTGCCCTAAGGGAAACAGGGAAGGCAGTAAGGCAGGCAAAGTCCCAAACTGAGGAAACACTAGCACGAACAGTAAAAGAAGGTGACAAGACTTTCTGTAGATACATTAGTGAAAGGAGAAAGTCTAGAGGTGGTATTGCTAAGCTTAATGGAGAAAAGGGAGCATGTGAGGAGGAGGACCCTGTAAAAGCATCTATCCTAAATAGATACTTTTTGCTCAGTATTTACTGAAGAGAAGGTAGGGCAGGGCCCACAGCTCAGCACCATGGACACAGGGGGGAGGGAGGTGAGCACTACTCCCTTCACAAAAGAACGGGTCCTACAAGAGCTTGCTAAGCTCAGGGTGGATAACGCAATGGTACCTGATGGCATACATCCCAGAGTACTTAAGGAGCTAAGGGTGGAACTAGCAGAGCCATTAGCAGAACTGTTTAGTGAGTCTCTGAGCACAGGAGAGGTCCCAGAAGACTGGAGAAGGGCTCATGTGATCCCGCTCCACAAGAATGGTAGCAGAGAGGAGGCAGGGAACTACAGACCAGTCAGTCTTACCTCAGTAGTGGGCAAGATTATGAAGGCACTCCTTAAGGAAAGGATAGTGCAACACCTGGAATCCATAGGGGCACAGGATCCAAGACAGCATGGGTTTACAAAAGGAAGATCCTGTCAAACTAATCTCATAGATTTCTTTGACTGGGTAACTAGAGTGGTGGACCAAGGGGGAGCAGTTGATGTTGTCTACCTTAACTTCAGCAAATCTTTTGACACTGTTCCACATAGAAGATTGATAAATAAGCTGGGTAGGCTCGGGTGGGTAAGAAGTTGGTCAACTGGGTGGCAAACTGGTTGGACGGGCAGAAAACAGAGAGTGGTGGTAAATGGTATACAGTCAGAAGAGATGCAAGTCACAAGTGGGGTACCTCAGGGATCAGTCCTGGGGTCAGTCCTCTTCAACATCTTCATTAGTGACCTTGCAGATGGACTAGAGGGGAAGGCTTGTCTGTTTGCAGATGACACCAAGATCTGCAACAGAGTAGATGATCCAGATGGGGTGGGCAGAATGAGAAGAGATCTGGATAAACTAGCAAAATGGTCAGAAGAGTGGCAACTGGGATTTAATGCAAAGAAGTGCAAGATCATGCACATAGGGAAGAGAAACCCTGAAGCCACCTATAGGCTGGGAGGGGTAGTAGCAGTCACAAAGGAAGAAAGAGACTTGGGCATCATCATCACTGATGACCTGAAATCATCCAAGCAGACCTCTAAAGCAGTAGGTAAGGCTAGGGGAGTGTTAGGGTGTATTAGTAGGGGTATCACAAGTAGTAAGAGGGAGGTAATAATCCCTCTTTACAAGACACTGGTTAGGTCCCATCTGGAGTACTGTGTGCAGTATTGGAGGCCACACCTTCACAAGGACCTTAACCAAATTGAGGCAGTCCAGAGAAGGGCAACCAAAATGGTGCATGGACTGCATCAGAAGACATATGAGGACAGATTAACAGAGCTCAATATGTATACCCTTGAGCAAAGGAGGGAGAGAGGTGATATGATCAAGGCATTCAAACACCTTAAGGGCATTAACAAGGTGAAAGAGTCTAACATGTTTAAATATAAGAAAAATAGCAGGACAAGAGGACACAGCATGAGATTAGAGGGGGGCCGATTAAAGGGGAATGTTAGGAAATTCTTTTTCACAGAAAGGGTGGTGGATGCATGGAATGGCCTACCTCAAGAAGTGGTGGCTATGAATACAGTGCAGGGCTTCAAACAGGCATGGGATAGGCATAAGGGAGCAATACAAATGAGTATGAATAGATAGGCCAATGACAGAGCAAAGGCTGATGGCACATTTATAAGGTATAAAAAGAAATGGGCAGACTGGATGGGCCTTGCGGTCCTTATCTGCCGTCAACTGCTATGTTTCTATGACTCGCACGGATGCACAGTTCCTCTGGTGCCACCATCTTTTGAATAGTAGAATGCCATTCACCGCAACTGTGCATGTGATAATGCTGCACATGTGCAGTTCCGTCACTGCCACAGTCCTTTGAATGGCACTCCTCCTGTACCCTTCCACTGCTCCTGTCCACCCCACTCCCTCCCAGCACTGGCAGCAAAGAATACCCTCCTACTTCAGCCCCCTGCAGCTGTCCTCCCTCCTCCCTCTTCCCTCTGTTCCCCATCCTTGCACCAATATCAGGGTTCCCAATCCCCATTATGGCATCATGTACCTCCCAATTCATGTGGCACACTGGGAGCCCACACCAGTGTGCCCATATTTATGTTTTAATGTTCTACATGCTGACATCAGGGTGCCGAATCTCCATGTTAGCATCATATATCCTCCAACTCATGTGGCACACTGGAAGCCCCCCAATGTCCTTTGTGTTTTTACCTATAAAAAACAAAATGGTCCCTCATCATTGCCCCAGTCCCCCCTCTCCCATCCCTGCTCCCACAGTGAGCACCCACCTTCCTGCACCACCCATTATCCTTTACTTACCTCCAGAGGTCGGTGCTGTCATCTTCTTTGGAGCGGGACACATCTGCACTCTTCAAAGCTGAACCGCAGACTGAAGAATCAAAGCTAAGCTTGGTATAATGGCAGTCAATGGGGTTTTCAACTGATGTTGATATATCAGCCATTTTTAGGAATTTTGGCCCAAAATTTTCAACATGGGGCTCTTGAGACCCCACCTTGTGGACACTGTCACTGTCATTTCATGACCCAGTCCCAAAAGGTGATTTAATGGTCGCTGCACAGAATCACCTTTTGGGACCAATTAATGAAACAACAGTGCCACTGTTCATGAGGTGGGATACCAAAAGGCCCATGTTGCAAATCTGGTGAAAAAATTCCAAAAAATTACTGCCTTATGATTGTGCATTGCACAGTTTCTACACACACTCCTAACTTCACCAGTTTTTTATATTTTCACTCCAGATTTTCAACATTGCCATTTTTCCACACCTCCTTATTAACAGTATAACTGTCATTTTTCACATCCTGCCCAAAACATGTTTTCACACCTGTGGCACATAATTGCATAGTCACATTGCAAAATCACCTTTTAGGACAAGTGAATGAAATGACAGTGGCATTCTTCATGAGGTGAGGTCCCAAAAAGACCACATTGAAAATTTGGTGAGATAACTCCAAAAAATGGCTGAGTGACACCCAAGTGTTCAAAATTTTCTACACACACGTGTAACTTTGGGTCATTTGGCAGCTCGCCACTACTGTATTGGCTCTACCTACATCTTGTTCTTATTGTTGTTACAAAAAAAGGTCCTGAATTTTCTCTGAAATACTTCAGAATCTTCATTGGGTGAACAATAAAATGTCCATGCTCTGCTTCTCTGTTGGGGGCAGGGGACATCAATTCCATGTACTGGGAGGACATGAGAGATATACACAGAAAGAGATATTCCCTGAGATCCTGGAGCCTCCCCTCGAAGTCCTGCCTGCCAACCAGCTTCCTGTTTTTTTATTTGCCTTTCTGTGCACTCACTTGCAGCTTTCCTTCTCTCCATTGAGTTCATGTCTAAAAGCAGGAATAGCGAAGTCAGTGGGCGACAGTTTAGATAGACTACTTTGTATTGTAACAAAGCAGTTGCACACTAGGGAAACTGAGGCCAAAAGACTTAAATGCAGAGAGCAGGATTAAAATCAGAAAGGGTCAAATAAAATGACAGAAATGAACAAAAAGAAGTACCGGGTGAAACTATCTTTTTGATTATTAGAAAAAATAGGACCTGAATTTCCCCTGAAATACCTCAGAATCTCAATAGGATGAACCATAAAAGGTCTGTTCTCTGTTTCTCTGCTGATAACGGGGGACATCAAGTCCATCTACTGGGAGGGTGTAAGGTACATGGAAAGAGGAATTCCCTGACATCCTGAAGACCCCCCGCACCCCAAGCCCAGCCTGCCCACCAGCGTTTGTGTGTCTGTTTGCTTTTTATTTTGTTAGAAAAAACAGGACTGGCATTTCCCCTGGATGACCCCAGAATCTCCACAGGGTGAACAATAAAAGGTCTGTGCTCTGTTTCTCTGATGGGTTGGGGGGACATCAAGTTCATCTACTGGGAAGGCATGAGAGAGATACATGGAAAGATACATTCCCTGAGATCTTGGAACCCCCCTCCTCGAAGTCCTGCCTGCCAACCAGCTTTCCAGGTTTGTCCACCTTTCCATACATTTGCTTACAACTCTCCTTCCCTCAATCGCATTTGTGTCAAGTTGGGTCTGAGGATGCAGCAGGGGGCAGGCACACTCCAGCATTCTGAACAGCAGCATGTCACCCCCATCAACTGGCTCCCATCCATTCATCTTCCTCAGCACCTAACTCTGCTGGGACTCCTGTTTGAACATGATGAGAGAGTCTCCTGGCATCCAGAGCACTTTTTCATTGCATGTTGTTTTTGGCAGGGTTATGTAGGAAGAACAGGGGAGCCTGCCTGGCCTCAAAAGAGATGGATGAAGATGTGGATTCCAGAAACCACCTGATGGGTGGCCTTACTGTACTGACCTGCCATTCTCACAGTGTCAAAAAACAGAACTGAAGGGAAAAGATTCCAAACCGATTGCTTGCCTTTCTAGTTTTTTTTTTGTCACCTGTAAAAAAAAAAACAAAAAAGGCCCATTGATGTCTTTGTGGCAATCCTTACCCCTCCTCCCAACCCTCCCTCCCTCTCAGCACCCACCCTCCACACCACCCCAAGCCCTTAGTTATCAATTGGGGTGCAATGCCATAATCCCCTCTGGAATGTATACATGTCTTCACTCTTCAAAGTTGGACCATGAATTGAAGACACTGATATGCAGTTCAATGTATTTCAATGGGGTCTTGAACTTATCACCATAACCTAGACATTTTTACATATTTTTGGCCAAATTTTCATCATGCCTTCTTTGGGACTCCACCTCATGAACAATGTCATGGTCATTAGGCAGATCTGTCCCAAAAGGTGATTTTGTGGTCCCTGCACAAAATCACCTTTCAGGCAGGAGTTGAAAATTCTCTATGCCCTTATTCATGAGGTGGGGTCAAAAGAAGGCTATGTTAAAAAAATTGGTGTAAAAATATTGAAAAACAATAAAGTTATGAGCCTACATTGAATTTTGCAAATGCAGGCTCATTAATTTGGTACTTTCAATATTTTTATCCCAAATTTACAACATATTCATATCTTTACAGCACCTCATGAATGTGATAGCTATAATTTTTCAAATCCTGTCCAAAATGTTTTTTTTTTTTTTTATATCCCAAAAGGTAATTTCATGGTCCCTGTGTGAAATCTCCTTTCAGGCACCAGTCGAAACATTTCTCTCCCCTTTTTCTCGAGGTGGTGCCATAAGAAGGCTATGTTGAATATTTGATGCAAAAATATTAATAAAACAACCAAGTTATGAGCCTCAGGAAAGTTTTCCAAATGCAGGCTTGTAAGTTTGGTATTTTTCAATATTTTTTCCCTAACTTTACAACATCACCATATCTTTACAGTACCTCATGACTGTGACAGCTGACATTTTTCAAATCCTGACCAATAAGTTTTTTTTTTTTTTTACATCCTGAAAGGTAATTTCACGGTCCCTGCATGAAATCACCTTTTGGCTAGGAGTTGAAAATTCTCTCTGCCCTTGCTCATGAGGTGGGGTAATAAGAAGGCTATGTTGGAAATCTGGAATAAAAATATTAAAAAAATAAAGTCATGAGCCTGCACTGAATTTTGCAAACACAGGCTCAGAAGTTTGATAATATTCTATATTTTTACCCCACATTTTCAACATAGCCATGTCTTTAATGCACCTTATGAATGTGACAGCTTCCATTTTTCAACTCCTGCTTAAAATGTATTTTTGCATCCTGAAATTCGGTTTTGCAGTCCATGCACAAAATCATCTTTAAGCCAGAAGTTGAACATTTTGTCTGCCTGTCTTCATGAGGCAGTGTCATAACAAGGCTATGTTGAACATTACGTATAAAAATATTACAAAACAACACATACATAAGCCTATGTTACATTTTGTAAATGCAGGCTTGTAACTTTGGTAATTTACAATATTTTTACCCCTAATTCCTCAGCTACAGCCCTATCGGCTCTGGCCAGAGTTTGTTTTTAAAGTTATCATTAGAGTTGGCAGGGCAGGATAAAAGCAAAATGATATTTCATGCTGTGCTGTGGGAATGCCTTTTAATCTGTGCTATGAGTGTGGGAATGCCTTAACCCTGAATCTCTTTTCTGTTGTGCAAGTTTTATTTATATATGGCGAGGGTGGGTGTGTGAGTCCAGTGGGTGAGTTCTACCTATCTGTCTGTATCTGGGTGGTTGCATTATAACATGTTCAGTATATGGGTAGACCCTATTGGGGGCAGCTATACTAGCCACTCTTGACTAATAGCCGATCACAATTAGCTGTGGCTTAAAATCAAAAAGTGGAATAGAAGTTGCAGCTTCTAATTGATGAATACTGTGTATATACGTCTGTCTGTCAATCTATCTATCTATCTATCTATCTATCTATCTGCCTACAGAAAACTGCCTATTTCTAGATCAATAACATAATTACTACTGTTACATAATAATGATATAATAAGAACACAATTTCTTAATAGCCAGATTCCAAGCTTTCAATTACTGTAAATGCAAAAATGAAGTTCCTAGCACCAACAGTTCCAAAGATAAACCTTTCAAAAGATATTTTCTTTAAAATGTGGTAACTTTCTAATTGTTAGGGTTTGAGACTTATTTATTTATTTAATTTAAATGAAAGCTTGGAGTCAGTTAATTAGATATATCATTAAGATATTATGCACCAGATATCAATATGAAAAAATAAAATGTTTCAGATTGATATATAAAAAACATAAAATGATTCACTAAATGTTTAAAGTCATGTCATTTTTAACAACATATCAACATGCATGTGTACGTAGCAACAGAGAATGACTATATCATTAGGGTCTATACATTTTGATTTAGACTGCAAACTTTATATATAAAAAAATAGGCTTTTACTGTATGATTAACAGTTCAAATGTTAGTTTTCCAAATATAGTTTTAGCAGTATAAAAATTTCATACAAGATTATTTTTGGAAATGGTCAGAAGATAAGAGGGGTTGTTTTTCCTAAGAATAAATACATTCTTTTCTAAAGACAGCTGTTCAGCCTGGTCTCTATACGCCTGAGCTGGCAGCCACCTCCACTGGGACATCCTTATTCTTGAGTTCTCACATGAATGTCCCCCTCGAGTCAGGGCTGGAGGGAGACGGTTCATCCCCCCCATAGCAGAATACACATCTGTCCAAGCCATGGTACCTGCTGGTGGCAGTGACCCAGGCTAGATGAGCAAGACTTCATTAAGCTCTCAACTTACCCTCTTTCTTTTTATCTCCCCATCCCTATCACCAGAAGTCTAGCTTGTGCATGGAGACACACACACAGGTCATTTCTGCAGCTCCCTCCATTTGAACCACACATGCTGCACTATCACCAGTTTTCCACCTGTTAGCTGTCTAAAGCTGGACTGACATCCCTCCCTTCCTCAGAAGAGGAGAGGAGAGAAGTCATTTGGATGCTCGATTCTTTCACACCCTGGCCGATAGCAGAATCCCGTGCTAGTTCCTGAACTCATGTCACCAGTGTGGCAAGAGGTAAGATGCTGGTCCCTCATCCCTCTATGCCACTGGGCAATGTATCTTGTGCTCTTTCAGTCTGTTCATCTTGTAAATAACATAGAGAACTATGGACAGATCAGTTTCTATTGGCATGGGGGAGGAGCTTACCCTGTTCTGTAAAAAGCATCTGCATTAAAAAAACTTGATGATGACGCTTGCTGCTATCACCAGTCACAGTGTGCTATCTCTTGCTGCTTCTGTAGCATCTGTAGCACCAGGTACAGCATCTGCATGAATTACCAGCAGCCTTTCCCTATTCCACACCATCTCACTGACCTTTTGCTCCTCATGTAGCTTGTTGAAGGTCACCTGGGGCACCAGGATTAAAAGCTTCACCCACTTTCTTGTCTTCTCTGGCCTTGTTTTGCTTTGGACCATCATGTACATGGTCATTCATCACGTGACACAGATTCTGGCCAGGTGTGTTCCTCCTCCATGTCCTTATTACTACTGCCACTGTTATCTTCACTGGCACTGAGGAGAGGCCTGTAGATCTCCAGAAGCAAGTTTTCATTATAAAAAAAGATACGTATACATTTTAGGAGGCTGGTTTCACAGTACAACTCTGACCACTCCCACCACCACTGCCATTATCTTGTGTACAGGTCTTCTTGCTCAAACCTGCTGCTGCCCAAGACAGTACTATCCTTCCCCCAAACATTGACAGTTTGTCTCCTAACCTCATCTTGACCCACAGGCATGTGTATGTATAATAATTGATGTTTTTTTGCAATACAGCCATGGATTGCATGAAATGTTATTTTAATTAATTTTGGTTTCACTGCTTTAGGTTTTTGGAGTCCTTTGAGAATTTTCTTTTTTGGTGCAGCAAGGCATTGGCTAACTACTGTGCCATCATTATCCTTACCAACAGATTTTTGCTGACTTCTTCTCGTAGGTGTCCAATTAAGCAGGACTAAAATTCTCCATGGATTCCCAATGTTTCCATTGACAGTTCTTCTCCAATACAACAGTGTATTGTTCACAGCAATAAGGCAAGTTAGGTCCAGTACAGTAAGCATGGAACAAAGTCATTTGATCATGTGCCAAGCTCAGGTTAAACATGATGCATGTGCAAATGATGCCCCGCTAAGGTGGGGTATACCAAACATTGGTCATGATTCATAGTGAAATGATAGGTCTTGAACTTCCAACTTACATTCTGTAATTTTGGCACCAGCCCTGCCCCCCCCCACACACACTGCATCCATACTGTACAGGTATATATTAGGTGGAAAGTAAGTCCAGGTCTGTAAATGGAGTTATTCAAGGCACAATATGTTGTTTGAATTTGTGCCACAGTAACTTACAGTTCACTACTTTTTGCAAATGTGTGTACAAATCATAATTGTTATTGTAACAGGGTGTTAAGAAACATGTAATGCATTTGATTGAGTCCCTCTGCATGGCCATGCATTAAATTTGCTTTTTTAATACATGGTTCCACGGAGGGACTCAGTGAGTCCCATTGGTACTTGTTGCATCCTACAGCAAGAGAAATTAAAATGGCAGCCATGACAGCATGTGGAGTAGTGAACAGCCAAGATGTCAACATGCTGACTAATGCATCAGTATCCTAGAGTTGTCATCTGTGCCTCTCACAGTCCCCTGTGTTGTGTGACAGTACACAATGCACAGTTAGTGTCACAGCAGTCCCGACAAGCTTGTATGTCCCATGCCAGCTCGGCCCAAAATGTCTGTAGAATAGCAAATCAGTGAAGAACCCACTGTTTGGCTGTCCACCCAGCTAGGCAGTGAAGCTCTGCTCACTATCTATCCACTGTAGTAAAGCTCCTAGTGTCTAACTCCCCACCCAGCCACCCTTCGGATCTCCTAGAACTGCACCACAAAGTGAAAACCCCACTCTTTATTTTGCCACCTGGTCCGAGGATGTAATTGTCTGAGGTGACAGACAAGAAGGTGCAGTTGTGGTGCACAGTGCATCAGAGAGGAGTTGCAGTGTAATCCCTGTCCTGGAGTGGGAAGTAGTGTGCCACAGTTTACAGGGCTACATGATATAGCAGCTGAGCATGGTGTTCCATTGCTGTGACCACTAACCCACCTCCCCCCAAGGATCTCTGACAACCATGCCACTTAGCCCAACCCCTACTGTTTAGATAACATAGTGCATGACCTTGTTGTCCCAGTACTGTGAGGAAAGTCGTGAATGGTGCAATTTTCCATGGAAGGTCCATCCGTGTCTATGGTGCTCCCAATCATCTGGCTGTGCTGCAATTCCATTTGCAGGTACCCAATCCCAAGAGCCAGCACAGACAAACAGCCCCCAGTGCATGACTCCCCACCCACCTGCCCTGTGGATCTCCCAGAACCACACCACATAGTGCAACCCCCAGTCTTTGTTTCCCCACCCAGCCAAGGGAGACCAACAGACAGGTACACACTCCTACATGTGCACCATTGTCAGTGCCGCTATTTTGTCATTACATCAACAGCAACAGTTTTCTTACTTTCTCTGTGGTGCCGTGTGCATGGTCAATGCAGAGTTTAGCAGAATGAAAGAGACACAGAAAAGGTATTTTGCATCATTGGCCAACACAGAAGGAGAGCAGCAACTCAGTCCTACTTGTCTTCCAGTCGGTCTGTGCCCCACTGATCAGCAGCAACTGCACATAAATGCATGGTATGTGTCTGTCATTAAGTACATGCAAGTTGTCCACAATTGCCCTTTGCAGTAGTAGGTACTTGGGGTGAGTGGGGGAATTGTTCATGCAAGCTGTCAGAGGCACCTAGGGGAGACAGAGAGGGACACAGAGCAATCACAGGAAGCCCCTCATCCCCTGCCATGTCCAAGACAGAGAGAGAGAGAGAGAGAGAGAGACAGAAAGGGTTATAAATCAGCCAGCTACTGTAGTGGCACAGTGAGGGACAGTGAGACAGAGAAGTGTCATGTAATGTCTGAAAACCTCTACCGATGGTGAATGCAGTGAGGAGTGTAATTTCTGCAGTCTCTCTCTCTCTCTCTCTCTCTCTCCATGTGTAGAGGTATGTGCTGGCTGTTTGTGTACTGTAGGTCATCAGCAGAATTAGAAGTAATCTCTGGGATGGTGAGACCAAGAGAGAAACTGACAGTGACATGGGTATCAGCACCTGGTAAGTAGAACTGTGTGTTTTTCTCTCTCTGTATCTCTCTGCCTCTCTGGTGGCCTGTACCGAGTGAAGAAATTGTTTGTTATGGAGTAATCCTTTTGTTGGGGGGGCCTCATGCAAATCTGTTATTAGCACTAAGGAATTGTGTCATACATAGCAAATGTCTCAAAGCACAACAGATGTGTCTATAGAACATTTGTGTGTACAGAACACACATGCAGTGTTTTATTTGTTGCAGGGACTATTTTACAGGTGGCAGGATACATCAGGTTTTTCTGGCTTTTAACACTGATAACAGTAATTTTATTCACTCATATGACATTGTCCTGGGCAACCCATGTTATAAGTGCAATAATTCACTCCAGGATGTGGGTTGTTAGGCATTTAATGCATACCTGGGGTGCTGTGAGGACACTCAGCCTGTGGCTTCATGCCTCACAATGTATCCAAGGATGCATTAAATGCCTATAAACCCCCTTTGTCATGAGTTATTGCTTACTTACTGTTTTTTTTCTGCTTCTCTACAGAAAAATGGTGAAAATCAGTAAACAGATGGGCACGGTGATAAAGAGAATGCTCACTGATGGTACAAGCATGAAGAGGATGCATACATATTTGGAGAAGTAGTGAAATCACCATTATGGACAGTAGGCTTCACGCACACTTAAAGATAGCTTGCCCTGTTCATCACTGTGTGTGCAACTGTTTGCCCAGGTACAGCAATACATATCATTAGCTTCAATACATTATTGAACAGTACTGTGAAACATGAGTAAGGTTTGATACAAGTACTACTGTATGATATTCTCCTTCTATGTTAACAGTGAGAACATGTTTCTTGTTGATGGTCTCTTCAGCTAGAATGATGAGCACACTGCCCATGAAGTTTCTGTTTGATTGAGCAAGGCATATGGAGATTTGCATCTACAACCTCAGTGAACAGGATATGAGCTGAGCATATGGGAAAATATAGTATGGAGTGTCTTCCCACAGAATAAATATATTTTTTTTATTGTGTGAGTCTGTGCTATTTGTAGTAAAAGTAACTTTATGTTACTCAGCTTTTACCCAGTGATGCGTGACTTCAACAAAGTTAAGCAGCAGGAGCAGGCCAGGCAGTGGATAATGGCAAAGTAGACAGTTCACAATATCAGATTATGTCTCCTCTGTAGCAGTTTGCATCTATGGGTTTTAGGAAAAATGTCCATGACTGGATAAAAACCAGACCCAAAGCATTCTTTCAAGATTCATGTCTGGGATGCAATTTCAATGTGGGGTCCTGGATAGGTCTATATTTTTGAGGGTGAGTTCATTTGCTATACTACAGCTGTTGAAATGCTTTTATAAGTATATTTATTTATATTTATTTTATTTAAACCTTTGTTGACCTGGAAAGGCACACTGATCCAAGACTCATATGCACCCCATATTTGTATAACGTATGTACCGTAATTACAGTGTGTCTATTTCACCTTCTGTAAGAACTATGGATGGTTCATTCTTTAGAGATAACGGCTGGGAATGTCAAATGTCTGAATGCAGCACTTGCATCCATATTCCTGACACATGGTGCATCCATGCAAATGTGTAAGGATGCATGTGTCGTATTTTTAAACATCCTGATAGAATTGCAACACTTGCTACATCTTACAGCGGTAAAAATGATGCATGTATCAAATTCAGAAGCATTGTCAAGTTTGGAGTGTAAGTTGCAGCAGTCATGCTTGGAAGTTAGACCACCTTTCTGGTCTAACAGTCCAGGCAGACATCATGCAGTTGTGTCTGAAAAGGAGACACTCCACTAAGTTTTTTCTGGTAAAAATGTCATGATGGGCACTGCTTCTATCAGGACAATGACCCAAAGCATACAGCCTCTATAGCATTCTTTGCTAAACAGGGCAGTAACTGGGTCAAAACACCACCAGAGATAAATCAGCATTTCATCTTCTGTGTATTGTTATGTATGGTATTAGATCTATAGTGTTGTGCTGTATGATAGTTTCTGATACAACTGATTTATTTTAACTAATGTATTTTTTACTCTAGGTCTCCAGACTTGAATCCAATAGAAATGGTATGGCATGCAATGAAATACCACATACACCAAAAGACCACCATGGACCAAACAAGGACTCATTACTGGAATAAAACACTCAAATGTAATCACTGAAGGAGATAGATTAGGTGTTTAGAAAACATGTTGCCAGTTGTTGCTAAGGGAGAGCATACAACCAGAATGTGATTCACATTTCAGTTTTTTGTCACATAAAATCTAATGTTTCAAATAAAACACAATAAAAATGTTTTAAAACTTAAGTATATGTATGTCAGCCAACAAAGCTTAATGTGTACAATTGCTACAGTATTATTTCACGTTGATTATTTTTGCAGTATGTACTATACATGTACTGTACTCTACAGTATAGGATTTTATGTTTTTTGTGAAGTATGTCAATAAAGTTAACATGGCACCAGCCATCTGCCCAACACAAACACAACATACATCCATACAAGTGATGTAGGCCACCCCGGTACTGCACAGTACATTTCAGCATATCTGGAAAATGCAGGACTGGTCACTACTATGCACAAGTAATGTGACAAAATCAGACAACAGTAAAAAAAAAAAAGTACATCTGGGAGGACACAGTAGACATCCAGAGCGTTGGTTTTCCCACAGATTTTGGCCTATGGTAGATTTTCTATCCTATGTGCCTGGATGTTAACATAAAGTATTGAGGTTAAAGAACAACTACACAAGATTTTTACGTGTTTTTTATAGTTACTTCTTGGGCTTGTAAAGAAGAGGCTGTTGTTTACATTTATGCTGAAACTGCATTTTTTAAAGTAGGAGAAATGCAGTTTCATAGCATTTAAACAGTTTAAACGCAGCCTCTCCTGATTCAAAAATCCAGCTCTGAGAATCATAAAATGGCTGCCTTGATGATGTCAATGACGTGAGAGATGCCAGCTGTGCAGACGTCTTCTAGTTCCACTAACTGCATTCAAATATAAATAACTTTAAAATGAAAAATGATAGCATGGTACTTTGAGCATGAAGGTTGTTCAACAGAAAAATATGAACAAAATGTGTGGTGTTTCATTTATAGATTTTTTTTTATTTGGCAAAAAAGGCAGCAGAAAATTCAGTTTTTGTTGATTTCAATAAACTAAGCAAATAACTTTAAAATGAAAAATTGTAGCATGTTACTGTAAGCACAAAAGTTGTTCAGCACAAAAATATGTACAAAATTAGTGGTGTTTCATTGATAGATACATTTTGGTTATTTTATAATTAGCAAAATAAAAGCAGCAGAAAATTCAATCTTTTGTCACTTTGACAATAAACAAATGCAAATAGCTTTAAAACAAAAAAAATAATAGCATGGTACTGTGAGTACAAAAGTTGTTCAGCACAAACATATATATGAATTGAGTGGTGTTCCATTTATACACAGCTTTTAGTTTTTTATAATTAGCAAAAACCAGCAGAACATTACATTTTCTTTTTCACTTTTTCAACAAATAAATCAAATAACTTTTAAGTAAAAAAATGATAGCATGGTACTGTGAGCACAAAGGTTGTTCAGCACAAACATATCTACGAATTGAATGGTGTTTCATTTATAGATACCTTTTAGTTTTTTTATAAATAGCAAAAAACAGCAGAACAATTAAGTTTTCTTTGTCACTTTTTGCAACAAACAAATGCAAATAACTTTAAAATGAAATATGATAGCATGGTACTTTGAGCACAATAGTTGTTCAACCCAAAAATATCTGCCAGATGAGTGGTATTTTATTTATAGATACATTTAATATTTTTTTTAAATCAGCAAAAATGGCAGGAAAATCAACATTTTCCCTTTTTTTGAGGTATGCATAAATAGAATATGCTACAGTACCTTCCTACTGGAAATACTGTTGATATTTTTTGTTCTTGTGTCCTTCCCAATTAACCAAACTGCAATTTGCTTTTCAAATAGCTCCCACCTCCTGCCTTCTGAACAGGGGGAAGTGGATGCAAAACTGGTGAATGCTTAATGGGCCAGATTTTCATCAATATTTCCAGTAGGGAGGTAGCATATTCCATTTATGCCACACATTTAAAACAGTGAAAAGAATATTTTCAGACATTTTTTGGTGATTATAAAAAATCTAAAATGTACCTATGAATGAAACATCACTCATGTGGCAAATAATTTTGTGCTGAACAATTTTCATGCTCACAGTACCACACTATCATTTTTGTTTTAAAGTTATTTGCATTTGTTTGTTGAAAATGTTAAAAACAAAATTACATATATAAATGAAATACCACTCATTTCATATATATGATTTTGTTGAACAAATGCCATGCTCACAGTGCCATGCTATCATATTTTGTTTTAAAGTTATTTACATTTGTTTGTTGCCAAAGTGACAACAAATTTAATTTTCTGCTGTTTTTTGTTAATTATAAAAAAAGTATCTATAAAGGAAACACCACTCATTTTGTAGATGTGTTTGTGCTGAACAACTTTCACGCTTACAGTACCATGCTATAATTTTTTTAAAAGTTACTTACATCTGTTTGTTACCAAAGTGACAAAAAAAGAATTTTCTGCTGCTTTTTTGCTAATTAAAAAAAAACTAAAAGGTATCTATGAATGAAACACCACTCATTTTATAGATATTTTTGTACTGAACAACTTTTGTGCTCAAAGTATCATGCTATCATAGTTCATTTTAAAGTTATATACATTTGAATACAGTCAGTGGAGCTGGAATACATCTACACAGTTGTCATCTCTCACTTCATTGATAATATCAAGGCAGCCATTGTAGGATTCGCAGAGCAGCATTTCTGAATCAAGAGATGCTGTGTTTAAAATTTTCAAATGCTATGAAACTGCATTTCTCCCAATTTAATAAATGCAGTTTTAATATAAATGCAAACAACTGGTTCTCCTTTATATGGCTATGGAGTCTTTAAAAAAATGTGCAAAAAGCGTGTTTGGTTGTCCTTTAAAGCACCATTAAATACACATAAGACCAATGTTAAAGAGTTAGTAGCACCAAAAATAGCGGGCAGAAAGTTTTAGTAATTTTCAAAAGTAGCCCATTGTTACTTTTAATTTCTGATGTGTTTTCCATTTTTTGTATTTACTTATTAGATTTCTACTTAATAATATTGGGTGTCATGTGAAATGCAATGCTTTACTTGTTAGCAGACATATTGTTTATAGTCCTTTTCATCCCACTACATCATCAATATGTGACCTGACTCATTGTTAGATCACAAGACTTGCTGACTGATTGTTAATATGTGTCACAAGTTACCAATCAATCAACAGGATATTTGTTCTTTTTGGTTACTAGTGATATCATAGTCAGTGAGGTCACAATGTTGAAGAGGTATAGGGAGGAACAGTATTAACTATGATAGCCTCCTGGTAGAGTGCTGTTTCACACATCACACAACACACCTATTACTAAAAACAGAAACATAGACTGTAACAGCAGATAAGGGCTATCAGACTCAACTAGTCTTCCCCCCTTTTTTGTTTGCTGGAGACCTTACTTGATCTACCAAGCCATCTCTTCCCCTTCTTTCCTTACCCCTATGATTCCTTTGTACCTGTCCCAGGCATTTTTCAACCTCACCACAGTTTTCACATCCACTACCTCTGCTGTAAGGTTGTTCCAGGCATCCACCACCAATTCTGTGAAGAAGTACTTCCTCACATCCCTCCAGAATTCTCCACTCTGCAGTTTCATAGCATGCCACTTGTTCTACAGCACCTTTTCCTCTGAAAAATACCCCCTTTTTGTACATTATTAACATCAATGAGGTATTTAAAGGTCTCTATCATATATCCCTCTCCATCCTCTCCTCCAGGGTATATATTTAGCTTCTTTAGCCTATCCTTGCTAGGGTTTTGGTACAGATATTGCACCATTTTGCTAGACCTCCTCAGGACCACCTCCATTCTATTACTGTCCTTCCTAAGATGTGATCTCCAGAACTGGACATAGTACTCAAGGTGATGTCTTCTCAGTGATCTATATAGGGACAGCACCAGCTCGCATTTCCTGCTGGTGATGTCCCTTCCTAGGCACCCAAGCATCCCGCTAGCCCTACCAACTGCCTTGTCACACTTCCTGGTTACCTTACTAGCACTACCAACTGCCTTGTCATGCTGCCTGGCATACCCATGGGATTTAGACAAATTCTTTGAAAATAGGGCTGGGCATCGGAGATACAGATACTGTAAAATCTCCGTACGTAAGAGCACTATTGAGGAAGGGGCAATGCAGCATCATTTTCTCATGATGTTTCTAGTGAGATCATGAGGAGTTGAGGAGCACCATACTTAAAATGCTGCATCCACTTGAGGTTTAAAAAAATCTTATGAGTAGTCAGGTAAAAATCTATTAATTTACTATGGTCTCTGCATTGGATAAGGTAGGGGATCAGATAGATGAAGCTCCGATCTGTGCAGTGGTCAGGACGTCACCTCTGCTGGTCGTTTTCCTTTTAGAAGATCATTCCAAATACCCATACTTCTCTGAGTAAAGTAGAATTTACCTTAAAAACCTTTAAAGTTTGATAGTTTAGTATAAGTTATTTAGTGTGACCCCTAGTTAGTACTTCTTTTGAACTGAATTCTAGCCCCATGAGTGATATAAGAGTTGTATGTGTTGTATCAAATGCTAAGAGTAGGTAACCACTGCTTTTCCTTGTTTCTAAGGACATTGACCCTAAATTAGTCAATGAACCATCACAGATGTAATTCTTTAGTTCTCATACCAGTTTAGTTGGCCTCATCTGAATTCCTTTTATTGTACTGATGTCCTTTTGCAGATATGGACACCAGAACTGGAAAGCATAGTTAGAATATGGTCTTAGAAGATTGCTGAACAAAGCAATAATAACTTTTTATATTGCTAGAAACAAAAGTGTCTCTCAATGCAAGCCAGGATGCACCTGTCCATTCTAATTAGGTTTTCACAGTGTTTGCCACACACTTGTAAAGTTTTAGTGATAGTAACACATAGGTCCCTCTCTTCTGAAGCTTCTTTCAGAATTTACCCTTTAATTAAATATTTATAGCTTTTTTTATTGTTCATTCCCATATGGATGACTATGCACTTACTGTTGTTGAGTGACATACCTTAAGTGCCTACCCAGGCTGTTGTTTTATCTAGGATTCTCTGAAATATGTCAGCATTCACTTTACTTTCTATGGAATTATCCAATTTTGAATCTTTGTAAACATGTGGAACCATCCAACTATGTCTTCTGACATATCTCTAGTAAATATGTGAAACAGGATCAACCCAAAAGACCAACCCCTGTTGGACCCCACTTATAACTGGTGACTCAGAAGACAGGTGTCCTTGAAACCTAACTCTTTGGGTGTACTGTGATAGCCATTTGTGTACACCACTAACTAAATATAATTCATTCCTAGTGTCCTATGTTTGTTTACAATGCCATTGTAGAGGACCCTCTCAAAGGCTTCAGAGAAAACAAACACAGTGGAGCCCTTTTAAATGCATGCCATGTTTACCTGTTGTGAGCATGGGTTTAAGAAGCTATGTGTAAGAGATTTTGTATTTTTATTGGAAACACAAAAATGGCTGCATTTATGTTGTCTAAAATGGGTTATTTTATTAAAGTACTCACTGGGACTCAATTGTATTGCTTACGGCAGTGACTGTAAGTTATTAGGAGTGATTGTGAACTTAAATGGCACTGCAATTAACACATATTAACACCTGTATATTCTTAAAAATGCATTTAAGTCATGAAGTACCAGTTAGATCACTGCCCAGTGGAACTAGATTTATGTGTTTAATGGGCTCTTAAATGCATTTAGCAGGTCAAATTGACATTGAGGAGATACAAATGGAATTTGGACTTTAGAAACATATGCAACAAAGTTGGATATGCATTAAGGTATCTTATATGGGCTTTACTGTAGTATGACATCGGCTGGGCATCCTATGTCTAGTGACTTGGTTACTGGTTCATAGAAATATAAAAGGTTTGTTACACATGATGGGACATATTTAAGTTATGCTATTTTAGTAAATATATTATTCTATCTTTAATAATGGATTCCCTTACTTTTCTCATGATGTATGTGAAACTGATAGGGCAATATTTGAAAGTATGCCTTTATTGCAGATGATATCAGTATCTGTAATAGGGTGACCAATCAGAATGGAGTGGAAAGAATCCATAGGGTCTTGGAAAACTTGTGGAGTGGTCAAGAACCATGGAGTTGAGGTTCAGTGCTAGAAAATGAAAAATCATGCACCTAAGGCATAGGTACCCAGGAACTGAGTACAGGATGGGGGGGGGCTGTCAGTCTCTAAGCAGGAAAGTGGCCTTGTACTTATTATATCATTGATGATATCAAAGTGGTAGGGCAGCCTGAAAAAGCAGAGGTTAGGGTCAGTCCATTACTGGGATGCACTGGGAGAGGTGTCTCCAGCAGGAGGAGGGAGATGGTGTTGCCACCGTATCACTCACTGGTCAGACCCCACTTCAAGTATTGTGCCAAGTTCTAGAGACCACACATTAAAAAGGACATAGGCAGAATGGAGACAGTCCAGAGGACTGCAATTTGAAGGGTGAAGAAGTGACAATAAAAGCCCTATGGGAGATACTAAAGGATCTCAACCCTGGAGGAAAGGAGATTGAGAGGGGACAAGATAGAGACCTACAAGTACCACACAGAGGTGAACAGGGTACAAAAGGGAAGTCTCTTTCAAATGAGGAAGACCACCAGAACCTGAAGGCATGTGATGAAGCTGGGGAGGTGGGAGTTAAAGAGGGATGTGAGGAAGTACTACTTTACCAAATCACCGGTAGATTTAAATTATGGAAAAAAATATGTGCATTAGATGTAGATCGTAACTTACTATTTCTGGTTACACAGCTGTATCTACATAACAAAACTTGCATTATGTATGATTTGAAAGGTACAGTAATTTTACTGGTCCATTCTCCTCCAATAAGAGGAGTCAAATAAGAAAGTTTGCTTGCCCTCCTACTCTTCAATCTGTTTATAAATTAAATATAAGACAACAAAAATGATACCAGTTTCCACTCTCCTAACATCCAAGATAAACTTTTGCCAGTTCTGGCATATGCCAAACATATGATCTTGCTATTGTTACCTCCTACTGGCCAGCAATGTAAACTAAATCATTTCCATATTACTTGTACCAGTCATAAATTAACCATGAATATAAGTAAATCAAAAATAATGTTCTATGCAACAATAATGATAAGAACATGGCACTGACCAAAAACATCAAACACAAAAGAGCACCAAGCAAAGCAATGTAAAGCACTACAGCAAGCTCCAAAATCAGTGCTCCTACAGTTACATTTTCTGTGGGGGGCTCTGCCCCCTACACACCCCATTTTGGGGGGCTTCACCACCCACATCCCCCATCATTAATATAACTATACCGAGGGGGAGGACACCGAAGGATATGCAAGAACTCAGGAGGGGGGCTACTGCAGGAGGGGAAACAGGTCAGGAGAGGGCAAACATTGGGGACAACCAATGGGGGAACAAAATCATGAGGGTGGGTGGAACGAGACTTCAACAACCCCCAAAAACATACACAACAACCACCCCAAAAAAAGCCTCACCACAGATAGTCCAGAACCCAGGTACGACAGCCACACAAACAGTGACTCTAGCCACTACACCACATAGGCAACTCACAACTGGCCTGAACAACAATTCCCAATCTACTTAATAAAATCATAAATGAAAGTGATGAATTTACAGTTTTGCTGTTAACAGTCCATAGCCCATTTTACAATCACTGTCTTGACCTCACCCACATTGACTCACTGTACTTGAGTCACTCAATTCATGGGATACCAAAATAATGACCTTTGGGGTGTAAAAAGTATTTTAACTTTTATACAAACAAAACCAATTTAGAAATATTTCATGAATATACGTATCTATGGGGTCATATTTTCCTCCAGTTGAAAATGGTCTAAACATGTAATATTTCAATCCAAGAAAATATGGCAACTTACAAAAGCAATCATGAGGGTTAATTTTCTCTAAGTAGGGTTAGCAGTGATACTTGCAGCAGGGGAAGATAAACTGAACCCTGTGATGCTATGTGATTCACAAATAAAGGGTTATTATTGCCCTTACAGTGTGGAGATCCCATTTTATTTTTTTATTAGGCTCTTCTTAAGGTTAGGAGATCATGGCCTGAACAACATACTCAGGCAGAATTAGAACAGTTCCTATGGAAGCACTTGTTCATTTAAGAACGTTGACCGATTTGTTAAGAACTCTAAATAATACTGTTATTGCCTGGCCTAGGTTATTAGACCAAATTTAGCTGCAAAAAATGTTTAATTCATCTCAGTGGTTAGCCCATATAATAAATATTTTGTCAGACTGTAACCTTTCAAAACTATGGGATGATTCTGTAAAAAAAATACAGATTGGTACTATAAGGGACTCACTCACCAAATATAATCAAAATAAGTGACAGCAGATGGTAATAAATTATATCAAAATATTTTTATTGCTGATATAGTGCTGCTCAAATGTTTTGGAAATAATTCTTCCTTAGTGAAAATACCATATCTAAAAATATTCCACAAAAATAATTTTAAATATTACAAAATCCATGTTATTTAAGTAAATTGTTTTTAAATTGAGACGTTAAACCCTTCTGCCCATCCTGGTGTTGTCCTGGTGGGTGTCCAGGTGCAAGTAAAAGAACCCAAGGCACTCTTCGCAACGAGTAGGGAACATTCCCGGTGTCCTGGCCAACATTCTCCTTCCCATAAACCAGTTCATGCAATTATCCTGGCTGTGTGTGGGTGATGATGTGCGATATGGCCACCACCACACATTCAGTCACTTTACTACCAGTCTAGCATTGCTTGTAAAGTGCTTTGGGATGTATGAAAAGCGCTATATAAATGCTAATTTTTCTTCTTCTTCTTCTTCTAAATTGATTTTTAACATCCAAAAGGTTATTCTTACCCGATCAGATCCTTGCAGAAATATGTTCTTTGTTCTAAAAACATCAACAAAATATAGTATTTTATATGCTATATAGAAATCTATGCTTTAGGCTCAATACACACTTTTAAAGTTGAAATTAGTATACAAGGTTGTAAAAATGTGCTTACATTATAAACCAGATCTGCCTTAAATGTTCAAGTATGTCACAAAATGTATTTTAACACTTTCTCTTGGTTTCTTCAAAAAAGAGTAATGATTTTACCACCTCAATTTGATTCTTAAACTTTTTTTAGGCACAGTTGTATATTATATGTTCATTATGCTTTCAGTTTCTAACTTCAAACCCTCCAAATAAAACATTTTTTCTTATCAAGTACCTTTATTTATCAATAAATGCATTTTAAGAGTTGCTCAATTAATGAAGTCACAAGTTTTTCTCCAGTAAGTGTGGCAAAACTCTGGCATTGTAAACATATACATACACCACATTACATCATCTGTATACTTTTCTTCTTCGTGTCTATAAGTTCCTTTATCAGGTGTTCACTATGTAAAATTACTTTTAGCTGTTTAAAGAAGGCTTCATGAAAATTTCTACCTAGTTTATCCATTGCTTTGGTTTTTCCTCTTCCAGTTTGAAATCTACAAAAATGTAGCTTGCGGTTATCAGTAATGCGCTCGCTATCAGCTCTAAAGTGTGGAATGTATTCCATAAGTTAGAAAGAATTCCGTTCCATTTAAATTGCATTATTTTTGTGTGTCAGTAAAGTGTGTATGCCAGACCTCCTGCTCTCTCATAATGGAGGTGTGGCACAAGTACCACGTAGTTAATTTAAGAAGGGAATCAAGTGAAGGGCATAAAGCAAGCGTTCACATGACAAATCCCAGTCATGTGCTCATCGCCATTGCCCTGGGTACGTGACCTGTTTACACAGCACATCAGAAAGCTTACTGGTGTGTCCCTCTTAATTTTATAAATCATAAGGGTCTTTACGTTTTTTGTGTTAGGTTTTACAAATCCTTCAGCAGATTTTCTTTCATTTCATAAATAACATTGGAAGCTGCAATTGAACAACATCAAGATGGGACATCAAATGTAGACATGGAGGTCAAGGGACAGTGTTCTTTCGGGGAGGAGGGGAACCCAGGGTATATATATAAAAATAGAGAACAAATGCAGTAATTTGGGGAGTTACCAATGTAAACTCTGTCAGCCCAGAAGTAAATGTATTGCCTAAATACTTTTATGATGAATGCTAGGAATGATTGCAGGCATACAATCATCTGAATAGTTATGGCTGCAGGAGTCAACTTTTTGATCATACAGAGTTCTTATTTAAAGGTTATAAATACTTCTAAGGGGCAACACAGACACAGACACACTGTATATAGTTAAACTAAATAATGGGCTGTCAGTTAATTTATTTATTTATTGAAATGTTTCACCAGGAAGGCACACTGAGCAACAGGTTGCTCATCTCCCTATGCGACTTGGGGGGAAGGCCAAGGATAGGATAGTCTATGGTGACATTCAAACCATATCTGGGGTTTATTGCTGGTAGCCTATCAATATAGTAGGCTTCCCTGGTTAATAGCTTAGTTCTGAAATCCCCACCTCTTGGGAGTGGCTGCACCTTCTCTATGCCAAAAAACCTGAGTTATGGCAATTGATGTTTACATTCATTAAAATGCCTTGCCACTGGTAATTTGTCATAATTTCTGTGAATATCGCTTTTATTTTCTCCCACTCTAGTTTTCAACATTCTCTCAGTGATGCCCACATATATTTTATTGCATGGACATTTTAACATATAAATGACCTCAGTACTCTGGCAGTTAATAAATTCATTAATGACAACATTTTCATCAATTGCTGTATTACAATTTTTTTGCAACTCCATATGCATTATGACAATGGACACAGTGTCCACACTGATAGTTGCTCCTTAAATCAGCTGATGAAAGAACATGTTCTGATTTCTTCTTGGGTATTAAATGGACTGCATTAACCAATCTGTCTCTTATGGTTTTATTTCTTTTTGGTACCACCAAAGGGATCTGATCAAATATTTTTGACCCCATAAAAATGACTTTTAATACACCCTAATGTTTATTCACTATACACTTAATTCTGTAAAAAGAATCACTATAAGTAGTGGGCAACCTAATTCTCCCTGCAGTATCATCTCTAACACTTGATCTCATGTTTCTAGAAACCAGATCTTTTCTGTTTTTCTCAGATGCTTTGTTAAGTGCAATGTCCAAAACATTTTGCACATAACCTCTTACTTCGAACATTTCAATCATATAAGTTACAGTGTTTTCAAATTCTGATGTGTTTGCACAATTCCTTTTTGCCCTAGCCATCTGGTCATAGGGTATTTAATCCACCAAGTTATGTGGGTAGAAACTGTCTGCTCTTAATATTACATTTTTATCTGTCTTAAACATTAGGGTTGAGCCCCTAACCCCCCCACAGACCCCACACCCCCATCCTCCACAGACTGACAGACACTGGGGTGTGCCATTGGGGTTGTGAGGCCTAAATCTCACCCCATTCCACATGTAAGCAGGTTGACGTGCCACAGTAAAGGAGAATGGGGTGAGATTTAGGCCTCACAACCCCAATGGTACACCCCAGCATCTGTCAGTCTGTGGAGGATGGGTGTGCGGGGTCTGTAGGAGGGGTAAGGGGCTCAACCCTAATGTTTCATTTCCTGACTTTTTTTTCTTTAACCCTAAATGTTGCATTAAATGCAGTTTTTTTGCCATGAATGTCCTTACTTTTGAAAAAGTGTAATATAACTAGCAGGGAGTGGGAGACAGTATAGCGCAGTGGTTTAAGGCACTGAGCTGCAAATCTGGAGACCTGGGTTTGAATCCCACAGCCCCCACTTGCATACTGTGTGACCCATAGCAAGTCACTTAACTTTCCTCTGCTCCCAGGTCACACCTGTAAACAAGCTTTCAGCTTAGTGTGCTTCTCCTGGTTAAACAATTAAAAAAAAAAAACATGTATTGGCGGATGTGCACCAAGCTGGCAATCTTTGCATACCAATATGCATCTGTGGGAGCGTGGGAAATTTGTGCCCATGCTCCACTTACACAAAGCTACAGAGCCATATAGCAGCCCTATAGGGTACCAAACCCTTGTAAGAGTAATTTGCAGATATCTTGTGAACTGGAAGAGCTAGAAAAACACCTCAAGCATCTTTGTAATAATGACAGCAAGTACACCTGACCAAACCTGTATCTCTCATCATTTCTGAGATATGGGCACTGAAGAGCACTTTGAACCCTTGTGACAGTAATTTCACAATATCTCATGAACCGTGCAATGTACGAAAAAAATTCCATTGCAGGCTTACTCTACAATTTCAAATCTTTTTCCAGCAGATCTAGGCTACCAGTAGCAAAATGTCTGTATCATGCTTTGTTTCCAAGATAACGGCACATAAAGTTATGACGCAGACTGCAATGTAATCCTAAGGGAAAAACGTCAACTTCATCGCTGAATATCTCTGCATCCAACTAATTCCCCACACCTATACAGCATAATTCACATCTCTAGGATATCCCCTCAACACCCTGCAAATTTCAAGTAAAAAGACCAAATCATTATAGAGATATGGGTGTCCCAATGTGGCCATCTGGTCTTCCCTACGGACATCTGGTCTTCCCCAGGGACATTTGATCTTCCCCAAGGACATTGTAAAAAACACATATAAATTTTCCCTTAGGATAGAATGGGAACTTCACATTGTAATAACTTTTGAACAAATTAATATTTTTTCACTAAATAAATGCTGGCATGTTCCTTTGCCCACGCTCTTTCTACGTCTGAAGATTCGAACCAATAGACCATATGGTGTGCATGCAGTGCCACAGACAAAAAACACACAAAGGTGGTGAAAAGTGCATTTTAGGCATTTTGCTGTGCAAAAACCATATGTCCAACTGAACCGCAACTTGGCAAATCAAGAGATCTGCCATATCAGAATGCAAATTCCAAATTTTGTGCAAATCTGTTGAACAATTGCACAGTTATTAATGCACAAAATTTGAGGTTTAACATTAAAGTGTCTACTCAACCCTAAATATAGGGGTGTGACCGCACCTCTATAATATATATATATATATATATATATATATATGGATATAGAGATACAGTACATATAGATATATAGGATACATTATGGGCATGAGTGGAATATGGAAAATATTTTTACTCCTAGAGTGAGCCTGAATATTTCACGAGTGCCCTTTGGCACTCATGAAATATCCAGGCTCACTCTGCAGGAGTGTTCTGCCAACTCAAACCAAGCAGCTATTTGCCATTTACGCTCACATACACACAATAACAGCACAATAAGTATAGCAAGCCAAAGCTTTATTATAACAAAATATAATACAAAAGGTTATACATCACCGATTCAATAAAGCAACATCCAAGCCCTCTTCCATTGGCTGGGAATCCCCCTTTCAGCCTGGCTAGGAGTCTCACAAACCAGGAACTGGTCCTACAGCGATGCGTCCATCCTGCAGGTGAGGCTTCTAACCACAAAACTTAATACATCACCGATTCAATAAAGCAACATCCAAGCCCTCTTCCAATGGCTGGGAAGCCCCCTTCAGCCTGGCTAGGAGTCTCAGGAATCGGGAACAGCTCCTGCAGCAATGCGTCCACTCTGCAGTAGAGGCTTCAAACCGGCATCTGGAAAGTCCCATTTATATGTTTTATCTGGTATTTAGAAATGCTAAACCACCATGTCCTAAGCACTGGCCAGGTGCCCAGAACATCACGAGTTCAGCATGACAAACACCACTTAATAAATATTTGGCATTCATCAGATCATCATGTCTCAAACACTGGCCAGGTGTCCAGAACATCATGAGCCAAACAATGCCAGAGATTCCAAAAGAAAAGTCTCATAACATCTTGTACAAAACATCTTATATAACTATGATTAAGCATTAAAAGTCTCATAACATCTTGTACAAAACATCTTATATAACTATGATTAAGCATTAAAAGTCTCATAACATCTTGTACAAAACATCTTATATAACTATGATTAAGCATTAAGCATTTCAAAATGGAATAATATCATACAAAATGGAGTGACAATAATCAACACAATATATATATATATATATATATATATCACACATCATTCGGTCCTTGATTATTGTGAATACAATTTGTATGAAATGGCATCATAAAAGGTCTATTGTCATATATTTTTCGTATACGATATGACAAGTAACAATTCTGTATTGTTAATTGAGAATGTTTTCCACACAACACCCCATCCATCGTCTGTGAGCATAAACTTAAATTGTGCATCCTATTATTACTATCTATATAGTCCCCGTTAAAATGTGGTAACCAAAATTCGGGATCAAATATTGGGGGGCCAAATATTATGGGTAATACTACATATTTACACATTAATTGTGGGTCACTGACATTATAATGGACAATTTGTCCAGAACAATACGTGGCAGTACATTTAACTTTATTAGAAGATACCAATATCCAGTTAGTGACTGGTATCCATTGCTTAAACACGGTCCTCCATATAAATTCATTATTACTCATTAAATCACTTTGTGCTTTGTTCTTTTGTGTTAATGCATATATTTTTTGCATAGTGCATCCTGTCCAATTAATAAACTGCGATATGTTCTAGAATGTGCTTAACTGCAAAGCTTGTGACATATTAAACAATTGCAAGAATTCTGCATCGTAATCTAACGTTAACTTCTTCGGATTAAAAACAGTAGGCATCCATTGTGCTTGTAAATTAACTAACTGTGATACATCTGTCCCTGCCACTTTTAACTTGTTCGCTAATGATTCTATATCTATGCTATTCAATATTCCCACACCAGCACCAGTGCCACCTAGTAATGTATACATCTGTCCCTGCCACTTTTACAAGTAGATGGCACTTTAACCAAGCTATCATTACTAACAATAGGATGATTTCTTAATACAGTAATATAGTCTACCCAAGTAGTTCTATTTTCTATTACAGTTGCATTCATGCAAAACGAAGTATTTACATTAATTAATTCAATGGTTTCGTTAAAAATGTCTGATTGATTCATGCAACAGTCTCGTCCTCGGTGAGGAGTTATCATGCACATGTCTGATAAGTTGCAGCATTTAATAGCAGTCTTATTCTGCAAAGAGATTTCATCTGTTTCGTAGGCATATTGTACATATAATCGTCCTGGGCCACCAGTTGTCATCCAGAGATTGACCCCTGGTGAAAATGTCATGTTCAGTACCACACACTTCTGTCCGGATGGGCAGCTAAAGTTCCCCTGGGTTCTATCTTTGGTATCATTTTTCCAACTCCAGGTTCCTTTACAACCAGTGTCATTACAGTTAACCCTTTGAATCCTTCCTCCAGGGGTAACTAGCTCTGCCAAATGGACCATAAGACACACCAACATTCCTTTTAGGACCCATTGCAGGACCTAAAAATACACAAATTTTATTATTCTAAGATAACATTTGTATCAAAAACATTATAACATACATACACAACTCTACCCTCCAGCGTAACTGATTACTTGCTGAGGGCAGAAGCCCTTGTATTAATAATAGGTGTGGGATTCAACTGTTTGCACTAGAGAAAACAGAAGGGCTTGGGCTGGGTTATGCTGTTAAAATACCTTGGGCCTTTTCTAAAACCTGTAAATAAGAAACAATTATTGGCAAATACACTTTTTTTTTTATTACCCCTTTGGGGAACAGTGATGTGCCTTGCAACCTTTGTGGGTATTACACTGGAAGGGATGGAGGAAGGGTAGCTTATCCCTTCCCCCCAAGCTCCTACTGGTGGAAGAGACAGCTCGAGGTGCAAGAGACAGCTTGAATACTGTAGCAATAAAAAGGTTAGCTGTGGATGGTGACATGATCCCCACCTACTACACTTTAAATTATAACAAGATAATATTACAATACTATAAAGATTGGGAACTTCTTTTTCTCTAGAAGAAAGAGAAGAAACACAGACAAACAACAAAAACAAACACACACCAGTTTAAAAAATAAAACAAGATTATTTCCATAGGATAAAAGAAGACAAGCGTCCCTGGGTTCCCTTATCCTAAGCATGACAAAATGTCCAGATTGATGGTAATACCGTACGTACGTATCTCTTAGTATGCATTTCAAAAAGACAAAAAAAAAATGATTACACCATGGTCACACATAAAAACAAAAGCCATTGTTTTTAACTGTAGATGGTAAACTCTCAAAAACAGCTGTAATAGTCATTTTTTCAAAATTGTACTATATATATATATATATATATATATATATAAAAATATGGGGAGATGATGAATAATTCTCCCCTTCCAGCTGGAGTATTGCCTGTGTTGGCTGCAAGTCAGAAGCAGTGAGACGAGAAGAAAAGTTTGTTCCTCTTCACTTAGAATACTAGTTTTGCAATAAAAAGTCAAATTACATGGTTCACTCTTGGTGTGCTTTCATGAAAACATACATTTTGTGTGAAAAGTTGTGCTTTAGGCATGGAATACACATCAAGTTTGTGAAACACAAGAAGGTCAAATAACGTGCAAAAGGTCACAGTGTGCATGCAAGGGTCTTTCAAACCCAGCCATTCCTGTAGTGTCCTTGAACACCACCAATATTAAAATATCTTTAAATAACAATAGAGCACACAATAAAACTGCTGGCCAAGACAGTACACACACATACACATGCACAAAAAGAAATACTTAACACAAAATAAGACTGACATTGTTTCACACCAATTTGCTGAGGTAATGCCCATAGTTTCATTAGAAAACTGTACGTGTTTTAGATATATGTGCTGCCTCCTGCCTGTCTTGCAACACTGACAATTTTTAAACCAACACATTTACACATATTGCCATGCCAAATCTTTCTAGAACAAAACACTTAAACACATTTTAACTCCGTTAAAATGCAGTACAACATACCATCTGTAAGTGAACACATCTCGTATAACGTGATTACACCTTTTGGCACATAACTACAATATGGCACTCTGCCATTTTGCAAAAAGTTTCTGGTTATAAAGCCATTTATAGCTGTTAACACATTACATTTTCACCTAGCAGTGGCTTGGCACGTTGCTTGCAAACTACAACTCTTTCTGCACATTGCAATCTATATGACGTCATAACTCTTCACCATCAACACTACCTGCTCCACCGAACAAAAGTTCTTCACTGACCCTATTTAGGCAGCACAAATGTTCCATTAAAAATAAAGCCAATTAAAACAGTCAGCTATGAGGCAAAGAAGCTTCTTCTTTCTTTTTTTTTTTTTTTACTGTAACATGTTGTGCACTGAAGGCAGTCAATCCTATCTTGCAACCTTGACAACAGAACATAATTACAGAACACAGATACAAGCTAGAAAATATGCATGAGAAAGATGGAGAATTACCTTGTTTAGTATACGTATTACAGAAATAAAACAGACAGACATAAAACAACTTTGAATAAAAAAATTCAGACTAACCCGGTACCAAGGTATTTTTCTTCTTCTTTTCCGATACACTAGTCTAAGTAAGAAAACTGACTGCAGGACCTTCGTGATAATTTCCAAACGCTGCAGCTATTAACCCTTTCAAAGGTTTTAACCCTTTCAAAGGTTTTCTTTTGGCCATTTTAGTAACCTGCCAACCAAGTCTTTTCCAGAGCTCTGGTTTGCAGTTTAAAACAAAACAACAACAACAACAACAAAAATTTTTAACAGTATTAGGTTGAGATCCATCTGGTAGAGGTCCCCAGTACTTGGGTTTGGGATCAAATGTTTCAGCCTCTATAGGAGGAGGGAACTTGAAATTGATACAGAAAACTTGAAACTACACAGATAGGCAACATGGGGGATTTTCAAATCATCCGTCTGTAGTCACCTACTGTGTGTACATCCACAGTAGTTTATTTTTCTTTTCTAGATGTTGCTTATCTAACTTTATTTAACCAGCTGCTGCTTTCTCCTAAAGCAGCCTGAACTGTGAAAGCCATTATTGGCTCTAACAGTATATACTTGCAGCAAGCACAAATTACAAGTACAAAGGGCAGTGCAGTTGCTTGTTTGAGAGACTTTTCCTTAATACATCTTTCCACATATTCTTTCACAGTTTCATCAAAGAGAAAAGATAAAAAAAGAACTCATCCTGCCGACTACGCCAAAAATGTTCTGCCAACTCAAACCAAGCAGCTATTTGCCATTTACACTCACATACACACAATAACAGCACAATAAGTATAGCAAGCCAAAGCTTTATTATAACAAAATATAATACAAAAGGTTATACATCACGATTCAATAAAGCAACATCAAGCCCCTTCCAATAGCTGGAAGCCCCCTTGTCAGCCTGGCTAGGAGTCTCACGAACCGGGAATTGGTCCTACAGCGATGCGTCCATCCTGCAGGTGAGGCTTCTAACCACAAAACTTAATACATCACCGATTCAATAAAGCAACATCCAAGCCCTCTTCCAATGGCTGGGAAGCCCCCTTCAGCCTGGCTAGGAGTCTCAGGAATCGGGAACAGCTCCTGCAGCAATGCGTCCACTCTGCAGGCGAGGCTTCAAACCAGGCATCTGGAAAGTCCCATTTTATATGTTTTATCTGGTATTTAGAAATGCTAAACCACCATGTCCTAAGCAATGGCCAGGTGCCAAGAACATCACGAGTTCAGCATGACAAACACCACTTAATAAATATTTGGCATTCGTCAGATCATCATGCCCTAAACACTGGCCAGGTGTCCAGAACATCATGAGCCAAACAATGCCAGAGATTCCAAAAGAAAAGTCTCATAACATCTTGTACAAAACATCTTATATAACTATGATTAAGCATTAAAAGTCTCATAACATCTTGTACAAAACATCTTCTATAACTATGATTAAGCATTAAAAGTCTCATAACATCTTGTACAAAACATCTTATATAACTATGATTAAGCATTAAGCATTTTAAAATGGAATAATATCATACAAAATGGAGTGACAATAATCAACACAATACATATATACATATATATATATATATATATATATATATACACATCAAGGAGTGAAAATGTTTTCCATATTCCACGTTGTGCACATCATGTGTCCTATTTATACAATGGGGCCTCGCTGTTGCAAAATGTACCATTTGTGTGGCTTTGTGTGGCTTTGCATGGCTTTGCACAGGTTTAGCACAGGTTTAACATGGGTTTTGGGGGTGTAATAAATGTCACTTCTACAGTTATCAAACGCCTGTGAAAATAACATGAATTATCACACTCATTTATCAATACACTGTATAAATATATATATATATATATATATATATATATATATATATATATTGGGATAAGAGGGTGCCTGCAACCCATGGAAATTCCTTTGTTCTGCAGATAAAACTGTTTTTCAAACCTAAATTTTTTTATTTAACTCTGTCTGTGTCATGTTTATTAAAAGTTGATTCAGTGGTTTTGCATCTTGTCTCTTTTGATCTAGTAAGTCCCCTATTGCTTTATACCCTTCTCTGTGCGTCATTGAAGTGTACAAATCCTTAAAACCCCAGGTAACTCGTATGCAGATTTTTATATCCAAATCTGTTTCATTTTCTTGTTCTACTAAGTAAATAATATCTCCAGAATCTTTTATGTATGTTCTTATAGTTTCTACTAGTGGTCTAATGTGGTGATCAATGGAGACAGATTGTGGCTCTAATGTAGAGTAAATCCCTAATATTATTGGTCTTCTTTGGTGGTTATGGATTTTGGTAGGGAATAAAATTGAGGAATGAAAGGATGTGGCCTGAAAAGTGCTCCTTTCTTCCAATTGTTTATCAATTTCTTTTCATGTGCTCTGGTTAGGATAGTGTTAACCAGATCTTTTACGCATTCTGAAGAATCTTTTTCTAGTTTTAAATAATTATTCATATAAATAAGTAATTTTAGGCATATATTTTCTGTACTGGAAATAATCTATCACTACTACTGCCCCTCCTTGGTCTGCATGTTTTATAACAATGTCTTGATTATTTTCAAGTTTTCTTAGTGCTCCAAATTGTGCAGCTGTTTGATTATATTTAGTTCTACAATCTGAATTACAGTATATTCCTGATTAGTGTATCAATGTCTCTATTCACTAAACTGAAATACATATCAATCATGTGGGGTACAGATGTAGGAACACAATTTGACTTCAAATGTAACTTACTACTTAATTCCATTTTCTTCTGTTGTTCTTGAACATTAACATTCTCTGGTTGTATACAAAAAAAAGTCATCATTATAAATTATCTGTAAAATTTGTTTAAATCTAGTTTTAAACCAAATGTATTTAGTGGGCTGTGGAGGCAAAAGGATAATTCTTTTGAGAGAACCTCAAGCTTCAAGGTAGTCAAACATTTTCCTGATAGATTATACACTTGTTGGTTTCTGGGGTATGTGACTGGATCACTACCTGTATAGGTTCTGCCTGCCTTTTTTCTTTTCTCCTGGCACCTAGTCCAGTATCTTTTTCTATTCTGTCTCTTTCTGAAGGTCCTGATTCTTGTTTGTTCCTGACCCCATTGTCTGTTGTCTGTTCCCCTGGTGTATTGATATACTCATTTTGCTCTGTTCTGAAAACCCCTTTTGTCCCGAAACCCCCTTACCTCCATAAAAAAAGTCTATACTACCAGGAATTATGGTTGTGGGTGAATATATGTTTACAGTATTTACAATAAAGTGCCATGAGTGAGCGGCTGGCACTGGGGCTTGGAGGGGCACAATCAGCCCTGTGGAGCTAGTGGTGACACATTATGGGGATCAGGATTGGGGGTCTGATAGCCAAGAGGGGCTTTCCATAGTACATTATTGCAGGACTCAGGGAGGGGGTCCTATAGACATGGGGGCACATGTAATAGGTGTGTGTAGGGGGGTGCCTCTATCCCTGTGGGACTGTCTGGTGGGGCAGGGATGGGGCTGGGGAGGCACAGATTAAGGGACTGGGCCTTCTGCACACATCACCGATGGACACAAGTTACACCAGCTATTTGCTGGTATAACTCTGCATTGATGGATGTCACTGGGGAGGTCTTAAAGAATTGCAACATGAGGGACATTGTTGCTGCCCTTTCAGAATAGTGTGCAACAACTACCGTAAACCCCCTAGTGCCATGTCACAGGGGGTTTAGGGTGTAACTGGTGGTGTAAGTCGACTTTGGCACAAGCAACCTGCAGCATGTTACAGGTTGATATGAAAAACTCATATCAACCTGCGAGTTGATATGATTTTTATATCCTCGAGCAGAAAAAAAACAACCAAATGAGACTGTCACTGGCAGATGGTTCACCAATGGCAAACATACACAGGCAATTTTTGCATCACTAAAAAGCAAACAAAGAAATTGGGGAGTCCTAATCAAAAAGTTTAGCACAATGGAGAACCATTTCATTAAAATGCATTCACAGCCCTCAAAAATGTTTCCCTAAAAACATACTTTCCCCACCATCCCTTACTATTTCCACAGACTGGATGACCTTTCTCCTCGGAGCTGAGGCAGCAATGCTGGAGGATTTCTAAAAATGAATAATACTCAATGAATTTAAATTTAATTTACTGAGTAATATTGTAATTATTTATTAGAAAGTAAGTTCTCTCCTGTTGATCTTATCAGAGACAGTTTAGCTCAAGTGTCATGAACTTTCCCCTTGGACTGAAATTATCCAGAGACATCTAAATGATGCAACTGTGATGGATTTTAACTTTTTCTCAACAGGAGCATTTGATAAGAAGGTACCATTCGATTGTAATTGAAGTCTGTCCTGTCCTCTAGATTTTAAATATGTAGTTATGTCTGCTTTGTATTACAAAAAATAAAACACAGGTAGGTGCTTGATACAGAGTGATGTCTGCTTTGTACAAATAAGAAATATTTTTTTTTTGCACCAGTTATTATGAAAAATAAAACATATGTAGGTTGTTGATATGGAGTTTTTTTACACACCTTCGATGTGTGATAATATTTAAAACCTCTCAGCTTCGCTCTTGAGGTTTACATATTATCACACATCTTGGGTGTGTAAAAAAACTCCATATCAACCACCTACATATGCATTTTTCTCTCTCCATATATATATATATATATACATGGACATTTTTGAAACCACATATGAGTTTAGTGAACTTAACCCTTACTATTATCACATCCTTACATGGAAGCATTTTATGATGACATCCTGGTAATTTGGACAGAAACTGGTCAGGAACTAGCAGAATTTGATAAATACTTAAATACGTGTACAGACTATTTAGTTTTTATAATGAATCATGGCACTCAGGAAATGTCTTATTTAGATTTGGTTATCTATAAAGATAGAGATAGACATACAACAAAATTGTATAGAAAAAAGACAGATAAAATTGTAATATTAAGAGCAGACATTTTCCACCCACATAACTTGATGGAATAAATACCCTATGGGCAGTTGGCTAGGGCAAAAAGGAATTGTACAAACACATCAGAATTTGAAAACACTGTAACTTATATGATTGAAAGGTTCAAAGTACGAGGTTATGGGCAAGATGTTTTGGACATGGCACTTAACAAAGTGTCTGAGAAAAACAGAAAAGATCTGATTTCTAGAAACATGAGATCAGTGTTATGGATGATACTGTAGGCAGAATTGTGATGGCCACTACTTACAGTGATTCTTTTTACAGAATTAAGTGTATAGTGAATAAACATTAGGGTATATTAAAAGCCATTTTTATGGGGTCAAAAATATTTGACCAGATCCCTTTGGTTTACCAGAAAGAAATAAAATCATAAGAGATGGATTAGTTAATACTGTCCATCGAATACCTGAGAAGAAATCAGTACATTTTCTTTCATCAGCTGATTTAAGGGCAACTATCATTGTGGACACTGTGTTCACTGACATAATACATACAGAGTTAAAAAAATTCATAGTACAGCAATGCATGAAGATGTGGTTATTAATGAATTCATTAACTGCCAGAGTACTTGGGTCATTTATATGTTAAAATGCCTGTTCAATAAAATATATGTAGCCATGACTTAGAGAATGTTGTAAACAAGAGTGGGAGAACAAAAACGCAGTATTTACACAAATTATGAAAAATCACACATGGTGAGGCATTTTAATGAATGTAACCATCAATTACCATACCTCAGGTTTTTTGGCATAGAGAAGGTAGAGCCAAACCCAAGAGGTGGGGATTTCAGAACTAAACTGTTAACTAGGGAAGCCTACTATATTGATAGGCTACAGGCAATAAACCCCAGATATGGTTTAAATGACACCATAGAGTGGCAGCCCATTATTTAATTTAACAATATACAATGTGTCTATATTGCCTCTTAGAAGAATTTATAACATTTTAATAAGAACTCTGTAAGATCAAAAAGTAGACTTCTGTAATCATAACTGTTCAGATAATGTTATGTCTGCAACCATTCCTAGCACTCATAGTAAAAGTATTTAGGTAATACACATACTTCTGGGTTGACAGAGTTTACATTGGTAATTCCCCAAATTACTGCATTTGTTATATTTTTTCTCATATATATATATATATATATACATACACACACTGGTACCCCCGAGAATGCTGTTCCTTGACCTCTGGGTCTACGTTTGATCTCCCATACTGGTGTTGGTCAACTGCAGCTTGCTATGTTATTTTTGTAATGAAAGAAAATCTGCTGAAGCATTTGTAAAACCCAACACAAAAAACCACAAAGATCCTTGTGATTTATAAAATTAAGAGGGACTCATCAGCAAGTTTTCTGATGTGCTGTGTAAACAGGTCAGATGCCCAGGGCAACGGCGATGGGTGTATGACTGGTATTTGTCATGTGAACTTTCACTTTATGCTCTTCACCCAATTCCCTTCTTAAATGAACTGCGCAGTACTTGTGCCGCACCTCCATTAAGAGAGAGTGGGAGGTCCGGTGTACACGCTTCACTGACACACAAAAAGTAAATAATTTAAACAGAACAGACTCCTTTTAACTTTTGGAATACATTCCACACTTTGGAGCTCACGACAGGTGCATTACTGAATTCAAACTGGCAGAGGAAAAGCAATGCCGTGGATAAACTAGGTTGAAATTTTCATGATGCCTTCTTTAAACAGCTGAAAGTAATTTTATATAGCAAACACCTGATAAAGGAACTTATAGACATGCAGAAGAAATGCATACAAATGATGTAATGTGGCTGTATTTATATGTTTACAATGTCAGAGTTTTGCCGTACTTACTGGAGAAAAAGTTGTGACTTAATTAATTAAGCAACTCTTATAATGCATTTATTTATAACTAAAGGTACTTGATAAGAAAAAATGTTTTATTCGGAGAGTCTGAAGTTAGAAACTGAAAGCATAATGAACATATAATATAAAAATGTGCCTAAAAAAAGTTTAAGAATCAAACTGAGGAGGTAAAATATTTTCTCTTGTTTAAAGGATGCAAGAAAAAGTGTTCAAATCTGTTTTATAAAATGGGTAGGCTAAATCAAGCAATGTGATTGGCTAGTTACCCATGCATGAAATATGTCCTATGCATGGGTAAATAAAGGAGCTGGCAGTAAAAGGGCCAATATCCATAAGCCATGGAACATTGCCATTGTTACTGTCTGCCATCTTTGTATTTGACAAGCAGGACAAAAAGCTACTTTGATTACTGTAACAAAAAGCGAGACCTAGTGTAAAAAAAAAAAAAAGAAGAAATTAATAAGCCATTTAAAGGTTCCTTTTTCAAATGCTTCCTTTTTTTATCGGGCTGCACTCATTCATTTCCACCGGAGAATTCCTTTTCTTGTAGCCTGGCCCGTTCTCCAGTTCCTAGTCCAGAGGCCTGCCAGTCATTTTCCGGGTACTAGTTCCCATCTAAAGGTCAGCCATTTCTCCGGCTTCTCAATCACTGCCAGGGAGGAAGGGACAGAGCAAGAGGCAGGGGTGGAGAGAAGTCCCCGAGGGCTCAAAACAAAACTGAAACCTGGCTGGAGCAAGGCTGATGGACAGTCCGAGACTGGAGTACAGACCCTGGCACCAAGGAAGTTCAGCCACTGAAGAGTCTTCATGGCAACAGTATAACTATGCAGGGCCAGCTTCCCCTCCCCCTCTTTTCAAGTCTTACTTATCAGTAGTCAGATTTACTTGGAGAACAAAGTCTCAACAAAGCATGTTAATGCACGTCTCAGTTGTTTAATGCCACTCCTAAAATCAAGAGATTTGCAATGGGGTTCAGTAAGACGGTTAAAAAATCTCACCTTTTCAGTTCATATCTCAGATTGTACTTTTGCATTGCATTAAATTAGCGGCATGTAGTCACAGAGGAACGGGGGAAAAACAACAGGATGCTTGATCAAGTGAATCAGGAAAAGGAACTAAGGTAGAAAATAAAACAAAAGAAAACAGATAAAATTGCTTAGTAAATAACAGACCCACTAGTAAAAAAAATAAAAAAATAAAGTAAGTGAGGTGGGAGTCTTTTTCAGAAGTATGGATGCCACAGAAGAACAGAAATGCTCAGTGGCAAAATACAATGGCATCATCAGGTAGCAGGCGGAAGGACTATTTTACCTCAAATTAACACAAAGATTTCTGTTTTTAGATATTTAAATATAGTTTTTTAGGGTGTGAAACATATTTAAAAAAATGTAGCCCTTTTTTAAGCACAATAAGACACACCAGGTGTGTGCATGGAACATAGTTTAGCACACACCAGGGCTAAAGGCACTCGGCCAAGGCCTTGTGCCTTATTACGCCCCTGGCCGTGCGGTAAAATATGTTCCATGCACACCCTGTCATGTCTTATTGCTTACTTGTGACATACTTGAACATTTAAGGTAGATCTGGTTTATAATGTAAGCACTTTTTTACAACCTTGTACCTTAATTTCAACTTTGAAAGTGTCCTTTGAGCCTAAAGTGTAAATTTCTATATAGCATATAAAATATTATATTTTTTTGATGTTTTTAGAACAAAGAATATGGGCCTCATTCCAAGTCAAGTTACGCATGGCACAAGGTGATTTATGCCAAACCACATGGTGCAAAATGTACCTTGCACCATGCATTATGCAAGTTGCTGTTACAAGTTGTGGCTTGTGCCATGCCAGATACAGGTTGTGTCAAAGGTGGGCTATGCCACCAACTATGCCCAAAACCCACTGTGGCATGGTTCAAGGGTGGGTTATGGCAGCATCTGTGCTCTATTCCGAATGGAAGGTTGCCATAACCCACCTACACAATTACAAGTCCTGCAATGGCCCTGTAGGTTAGACCAGCATGGAGGTGTTTTAAGGGGCATCCAGCTTGGCAAAATTATGGATGGCTCCCCCACCCCCACAGTGCCATGGAACACTGATTGACATGCTCCAAGTATCCCCCTGCACATTGCTGCCCCAACCCCCCTAATTTTAAGGTGCCATCTGAGTCAGTATTGTGTTGTGTCCCCTCATGCACCTATGCCACCCAGCCATACCCCCTCAAGGTCTCCAGGGGATTGCAATGGTGTTCTGGGGTGGGGGACTCCAGGGGGTAGTTAGATGTGGGCTGCGACTTGTGGCACCCAGGTCCATTGCGCCATTCCTGTGACACAAGTCTGCAGCTGCTGCACATTGTGGGTTGTAGGTGCTGGGGCCCTTCCCTGTCTTGGAATAGGGCACAGCGTCCCCGGTGTAGTGCTGCATGGTACAATTTGCATACACCCACGAGTTGCGCCATGTGACTTGGAATCAGGCCCCATATTACTGCAAGAATCTGATTGGGTGAGAATAACCTTTCGGATGTTAAAAATCAAATTAAAAACAATTTAGTTAATGAACATGGATTTTGTAATATTTAAAATGCTTTTCTGGGATATTTTTAGATATGAGCCTAGATATTCAAAAGGGTTGCGCATGGCACAACAGTGTTGTGCCATGCACAACCCACTGATGCACCCCGGCACGATATTCAAAAGGGAAAAGTGCACTGCACAAATCCCGATGCACCAGAGAGCATCAGTAATGTATGCAGGCACAGGTGGGGGGGCATGCCCATGCATAACCTGCACAACCCGATATTCAGCCCGGGATGTGCAGAGTCATGCATGAGCAACTCCTACCTGCCCCATCACAAAGTTAAGCCAAAAAAAAAAAGGAACAAGTGATGGCCACCCACAGGTGAGCTGCCACATTGCAGGGCACAACATGGCAGCTGCCACCTGTGGGTGGCTACCCGAGTTCTTGTCTCACCTTGCAGCGCCCCCCCATGCCCCATCGTAGGCATTCATGTAGTGAAATCTCCCCGTCCTACATCCCTGGTGGTCCAGTGGACCTCTATGTGCCTGATCACGGGCATCAGTACTAGAACCCCCCCCACGTCCAATATCCCTGGTGGTCCAGTGGACCGATCTCTGCCTGATTGCGGGCATCTGTAACACATAACATACTCCTACTACCCTGGTGGTCTAGTACCCTCCCACCCACCCACTGAGCCCCACTGCCCCGCCTCCCCGGCCAGCCTCAGCGCAGCACCCACCTGCCTGCCACCCCACTGCCCACCAACTGACAGCTCGGTAGGGCTGCATGCCCATTGGTTCACAGTGTGAAATTCATTCACATATCTGGACTGAGTAGTACGGTATGGTTGCATGACCATTGGCTCACGCTAGACCCAATGGGCGTGCAGTCCACTTGAGCTGTCAGTCAGTGGCGCGGGCAGCAGCCGGGTGGGTGCTGCCGCCCCGCCAGCTGACGGGGAGTGGGCTGGTGGGGCCACAGTGATGGGTGGGGAGGGGCTACACCAGACCACCAGGGTAGTAGGAGTATTTTATGTGTTACAGATGCCCGTAATTGGGCAGAGATCGGTCCACTGGACCACCAGGGATATTGGACGGGGGGTTCTATTCGATGCCCATGATCGGGCACATAGAGGTCTACTGACCACCAGGGATATTGGACATGGGGGTTATATTACCCAATGCCCGCGGACAGCATGAAAAGGTCCACTGGACCACCAGGGATATTGGACGGGGGTTTCTTTTACATGAATGCCAGCGATCGGACTGCAGGGGGTGTCGGTCCCTGACGGCTGCTGTCTGGCATGGTGCAAGGTGAAAGTCATCAGGGATCGGTGCACCAGCATGCTAATGGCATGCAAATGAGGCCATAATGAGATGCAAATGGCCCCCTATGCGCCTTGCATAAATTATGGCCCCATTTGCATGTCCCCTTTTGAATATCGTAGGTGTTGTTCATGGTGCAATGGCACTTGTGCTAGCGCATCTCCATGCTCCACTCTGGCCACTTGTGCTGGTGCAGTGCCACTGCACCATGCATAGTGGGGGTGGCCGGGGTGCGATATTCAAAGCTGCTGCACCATAGCGCAGCTCCATTGAATATCGCCCAGGCCACACACCTGCGCAACAAAGTTGAGCTGCGCCCAGGCTTGGCCACAGCCTGGCGCAGTTTGAATATCCGGGCCATGGTGTTTTCACTGAGGAAGGATTATTTCCTAAATGTTTGAGCAGCACTATATCAAAAATAGAAATGTTTTGATATAACTTATTACCATCTGCTATCACTTATTTTGATTGTATTTGGTGAGTGAGTTCCTTATTGCACTGATCTATATTTTTATGAATGCCTGCTTGATTAGTCACAGGACTACTCCCTGCAAAACATTTTCTTTTTTCGCTGAGGTTAGCTGTACTGACAATTCCTTCTATATGATTCTGTTAAAGGAATAATAATTTCAACTAGTTTTGTTCCATACATTAAAAACACAATTTTTGAATGATGCAGAAATAAAGATCTTACTGTCAAGTCAATTTTATGGATATAGCACTTAATCCAAATGTCTCTGAGCACCATACAGCAGACAGATAAAACAATTTAAAACTACAGGTTAAAAGTAGCATAAAAAAATTTCGAGGCCAGTCCAAAGCATAAACTAAGCAAACGCATTTTCAAACATGACTTTAAAAATGGTCAGCGAGGGAGCTACCCTCACTTCACAGTGATGGGCATTCTACAAAATCAGTGCTGCTACACCAAATGCCCTGTTCCCAGAGGATTTCAGTTGTGAGCGAGGGACAGTGAGGAGGCCTGCCTAAGCTGACCTGAGGGCACGAGCAGGAGTGTACGGAAGCATGAAGTCTTTCACATAGACCAGATCCAGACCATGCAGGGCCTTGTATGTTAACAACTAAACCTTGAAACTGATGTTCCACCTGACCAGAAAACAGTGAAGAACGCGGAGAACCAAAGTGAAGTGCTCAGAACAAGATACCCCAGCCACCAACTGGGCTGATGAATTCTGAGCCAGCTGCAGGCAACACATCAGCTTCATGGAAAGCCCCAAGTAAAGAGTGTTGCAGCAGTTAAGTCTTAATGAGATAAAGGCCTGAACTAGTGTTGCCAGGTTAGACATTCTGAGATAGGGCCTGATCCGTGCAATATTACAAAGATGGTAATAGCCACTGTGGACAACAACTGACACCTGGAATTCCAGAGTCAGCTTACAGTCCACAATGACTTCCAGATTTTTAACCCTATCTGCTGGACAGAGTGTTATTCCTCCCACTGAAGGGAAATCAGTGCTCTCAAAAGTCATGGAAGAACCATGTCGACCTGGCTCCACCAGTAGCAACTCCATCTAAGATGGGTTCAGCCTGAGCCAGCTGGCTGCCAACCAGTCCTGGATCCTTTTAAGATACTGGCCCAGTACCAAGAGAGTTGCCAAATCATTAGGGATACAAGACACATACAGCTTGGTGTCATCGGCATAACAATAAAATGCCAAGCCATAGCACCTAATAGTTTCCCTCAGAAGCAGCATGTACCCAGCGAATCACATTGGAGCCAGGATCACCCCTTGAGGCACCCCACAGCAGAGTGCAGCAGTGCTCACTTTATAAGATCCAAGTACCTCTTGCTGCATCCTGCTGGTTATGTAGGACTTGAACCACCGTGAAATGCTGCCCGAGATACCCACATAGTGCCTAAGGCAAGCCAAGAGCACGCCATGATCGACCGTGTCAAATGCTGATGAAAGGTCTAGAAGGACAAAAATAGAACATTGTCCACTATCCATTGCTGAAAGGAAATCATGAAATACTCTGACTAGGGCAGTCTTCATACTATGGTGATGCCGGAAACCAGACTGACAGGGCTCATAGATGTCATACCTCTCCTTGTGCTGTTCCAGCTGTTATGCTGCCACCTTCTCAAACACCTTCCCTAAAAAGAGAAGGTTTAAAACAGGTCTGTAATTGGAAAGATCATCAGGATCCAAAGAAACTTTCTTAAGAAGAGGCCTCACCACTGTCTTTTTTAGTGTGGAGGGAAAGACTCCCTTAGGAAGTGAACCACTGACAATCACCACCATAATTAGACTGAGCAAATCCCAGCAGTCTAAAAAAAGTGTGGTCAACCCAGAGTCCAACATACAGTAGGTGGGTCACAATGGAGAAACCACCAGTGAGATATCATCCAGTGCAACCAGCCCAAACTCAGGCCACAGAGGTGGAGTGCCCCTCACCCACCCGGACTGGACACCATCAGCTGTTGACAGGCTGCTCAGGGGCATTCAGCCCTGACAGAGGACACACTGGCTAAGAAGAAATGGCCAAACTCACATTTTTCATGAGAAAAAGTTTCACAAGACTGCAAACAGACTAGATGTAATAATATGTTGACGGTGTTGAAAAGTTAAGCCAGATGATTCCTCCCAGTAGCAATCACCCATAACAAGAATACTGTCTTCTTCAGGGTGATTGCTCGCTGACACCAAAATGATGAGTTCCCAGAGCTAATTAATCCACTTCCAGATGGGACCTCCACCAGCAATGCTCCAACCTGTGGATATCTTCTTTTAAACTTACCCCTTGGTATTCAAAACACAAGCTGTGGCATAGATGTGAACCTTATTTATTCCTCCCTCTTACTTCAAAGGTGAGGAGAATAATCATACAATGTAGGTTTAAATCCATTCCTCTTGAACTTATTGAGCTAGGATATGCAAAAGGCAAGGAAAATATAAATGCAAGTTGTTTTTGCTATTTTTGTATTAACACTTGAGAAGAGACCTTATTCCATATTCTAGTTGTGTGCCCAGTTTATGTAAAGTGGACAGAGAAGTATTTATTTAACTCATTCTATCCCTTTTTTTTATTTTTGTAAAATATCTTTATTATGAGTGTGGAAGTTTCACAGCATATCCAGAGCAATACATTTATACCAGGTACATTGGTGTATTGTTACATAGTGCATATTAAGAGGCATGCCAAGGCAGTAGAACGCACAGAAGGTAGTATGCCAGAAATATAGAGGTGTAGCATGTTGAAAAATTACATACACATAGATACAGTATATAGATATAACCATTAAACATGAAAGAGCACCAACTATGCATGTGTCAGGCGAGGAGGCAGCCGATTGTGCACTAAATTTCTTTATTCCCTTGAAATTCAGGGGAGAGTGATGACCCACTGCTTTATGGCTACTTGTAGTTAGTCAAAACATTAAACCTGTCTCTACGGCTTGTAACCAGAGCTCCCATGTTCCCCAGAAAAATGCTATTTTCCCTGTGCACCCTGTTGCACCCTCTCCAGCACCATACAGTTTTTCATATTCTGCACCCATTTTGACACTGTTGGGGCTGCCACCGACATCCAGGATTGTGCAATTGTTCTTGCATTGATTAGAGTGAGTGACCATAGGGGATTTGACCTCCTTCCATAGGGGTAGACAGGGTACACCCCTAATAACAGCTCTAGACATGATTTAGAGGGGGCTTATCCCAAAATCTGAGACATAATATTATGTACAGTATCTCATGCCAGAATGGTGTCACCCTAGGGCACCTAAGTGCCAGATGTAGAAAGTCTGCATCATCTGCTGCGCACTTGGGGCACGCAGAAGGTCAGCTCTCATCTATGTTATGCAACCAGCCTGGTGTCACGTATGCCCTGTGGAGGAAGAACAGCTGAATCTGTCTCAATTTGTTACTGTGTGAAAAGTGCAGGTAGTGGGTGCAGGCTAGCAGCCAAGTTTTCTAGTCGATGGGGGTGAAGAGATCTAGACTCCATTTCTTTTGACGCTGATTTTCTATTTGAGAGAGCGAGCCCATAAGTGCTCTGTAATAGATGGACATTGACCTGACTACCGGCTGTGGGCAGAACACCTCTTCCTCAAAAAGAGATGGGGTTGACCAGTCAATGGTACTATGGGTGTTAGTACCACAGTGTTTCCAAACTAATAAATAGAGAAAGAAGTCCCCTACAGGAATATCCCATTTAGCACAAATCTGGGTGAAGCTCATTAGCAAGCCCCCTTCATACAATTGGTTAATTGCCAGCAACCCTTTCTTCCTCCAAGGCCACAGCCATACACCATTGTAGTAGTGCTGCTCCCCACTGACTTCATGTAACCTAAGATACTAAGATTAAGGGACCTACCCCCTGAATAGCCAATTAGTTTATGGGCTTGTAGCCATATTGATAAGATAGTGCCCATGAAGGGGTTGGTTATATGTTTTGCTGCTAGCCCTCCAAGGCTACTTACTTAAGTGTCATTACAAAAATTCCCCTCCAGCATATCCTCCTCCAGACCAAGCCATGGTCACCCCCGTATATCTTCGCCAGTAGGTATGAAGGCCAATTGCACTGCCCAATAATAAAATTTAAAATGTAGCAATCCTACAACACCTTCCCCTGGTCTTCTGTACAACACTGCTCTGGCTATTTTTGCTCGACCTTTTTGCCAAATAAATTTATGGATTATCACAACTATTTGTTTGAAATGTAACTGGGGTACAGTATCTTTATAGGCAGGGACTGATACAGATATAGTAGTCTGGGCAAAATGGACATTTTTACTACCCCTACCCTACCTAGCAATGAAATAGGCAGTGCCACCCACCGATCACAATCCTCTGCTAATTCATATACAAGCAGTTTAAAATTGAGGCAGTACAGCTCCCCATACAATGCTGATATCTGTAACCCCAAATACTTTATTTTCTGAACAAGTTGGAGGCCCCCAACTGGGCAATAAGCTGTGCTCTGTCCCTAGTACCCACTGGCAACACCTCACTCTTAGACCAGTTAACCTTATGTCCAGAGATAGCACCAAAAGTGCTTATTAATTTATGAACCAAAGCTAAATCTTCATCAGGGTTCTGTAAATACAATAATTAATCATCTGCATACATTGCAATTTTATGTTCTCTCCCTCCACCCATGAAGCCTCTAATCCCTCTGTGTCCTCGAAGCGCAGCCCCCAAAGGTTCAAGAGACAATACATGCAACAATAGTGACAGAGGGCACCCCTGGCGTGTTCCCCTGGTCAATTGGAAGGGATCCGATAATTGGCCATTTACCATAACTTGTGCCAAAGGGCCTTGATATAAAGTCTGAATCCATGCAGAAAAAGAGGGTCCCACCCCCATCCTCTCCAATGTAAAGAACAGGTACCCTCACTCCACATGGTCAAAGGCTTTTTCTGCATCTAATGCCACCACTGCAGTCCCATGCGATTTCTTAGTCTTTGCCCAGCAGAATATGATATTTAATGTGCGCCTGATGTTATGTTTACCCATTCGGCCTTTGACAAATCTGGATTGATCCAGATGTACTGTTCTAGGGAGCACTTTTTCTAGTTGAGAGGCTAAAGCTTTTGCCAGAATCTTGTAGTTTGCTGACAGCATTGAGATGGGCCTGTATGAAGTGCACAAATTTGGGTCTTTACCTTGTTTGGGCAAAACTGTTATGGTGGCAGACCGTGTGGAGGGGGGCAACCCACCCTCATGCAGCCCTTCCACTATAGCATCATATAGAGGCTCAAATAAGTAGCCCTTGAATGCTTTGTAAAAGTCAATTGGCAGACCATCAGGATCCAGGGCTTTCCCACTCTTAAGTGCTTTTAGAGCATTCCTGATTTCTTGTTCTGTTAAAGGGGTATCTAATGCCGCTGCTTCTTCATCGCTGAGTTTGTTAAGGGGGATCTCCTGAAAAAAGTTGCATACTCATCCCTTGTGGGACTATATTCAGATATGTATAGTGACTTGTAAAAGGCTCCAAATGCATTGCCTATGTCCTTTCTACCCCTTTGGAGTTCTCCTTGTTCATTGTAGACTTGGCCTATATTTTTGACAAGCTAAATTCTTCCCTGCTCTGTCACCATCAAAATATTGTCCTGTGCTCGAGAGGAGTATAGTTCTCTCTAGTTGGGCACTCGACAGAGTGTTGACCTTCCATTTTAACTTTTGCAATATCCTATATAGGGCAGCTGTAGGGTGCAACATATGTGTCCTCTCACAAGCTTCAGTCTTGGTTCTGAGAAATTCTAATTCCCCCATGGCGATGCGTTTCTCCCATGAGGCAAAGGGAATGGACTGCCCTCTCACATATGCTTTCAAAGCTTCCCAGCGTGTACAGTGTGAAGTGTCTCCGCTATGGTTAAAATGTGTAAATTCTTGTATACTCTTCCCCATATGTGTAAGATAATCCTGGTTTCTCAGCAGCCTTGGGTCTAATCGCCATGCTTTAGAGCCTGTCGGGGAGCCAATACCTCTAATGGTAATATAGTGCAGTGCGTGGTCTGAAATCACAATCAGTAGATATCCTGCCTCCCCCAATTTAGCCACTAGGAAACTTGACAACAACACCCTATCTATTCTAGCATATGAGTTATGTGCATGTGAGTAGAAGCTATATTGTCATCCAGAGGGATTTAAATTGCGCCAGGTGTCCACCAAACCAAAGTCAGTGTGTAATGCCTCCAGGGCCTTGACATTCTGGGATTTAGCGATCGGGACTCTATGTGATCTAAAACTGTGTCAGTTATGCAATTGTAGTCCCCCCCCAATAACCAGGGGCCTTGCCATTTTGCCATGTCTAATGCCAACTCTAATGCTAACTTCTGAAAGAAGCCCCGGTTATCAACATTCGGGGCATATACTGACCCTATCAGCACCATTCCTCTAGCCAGAATTATTACTTTGGCTAATGCATATCGGCCACATTGATCCACTAGGGAGTCCAAAAGTTGCACTTGGAAACCTGTGGGAATCCATATTGAAGCCCTCTTGGCCTTGGAGGAGAAAGTCAATGACACCCAGGTACCACCCATGAATGTGGCGGTTTTTTGGGGATTTGGGATAGGAAAAATGTGTCTCCTTAGGAGTACTAAACAACTCCTTGCTCTGCATACTTCTGTCAAGACCCTCTTATGCTTAATAATTGATTTTAAGCCATTGATATTCCATGACAGGCATTAAACATCATCCCCCATCATGGAACATCCTTCCGCTATGCACTTTTAATCTGGCATATAGTTTGCAGACATCCACACTCATTTTGTCCATTAGCCTAGCTTCTTCTCCCCACCCCCCTGTTAAATGTCTGTTAACCCCCATAGTAACCCCATACTTTGCAACCCAGCCAAGCCATCATGCAGTCTGATCTCCAATAAGAGTACCAGAACCTACTCCACCTGTGACAGCAAATTAAGGTGGATGCAGGACGGCACTTCCACTCCTCTCACAAGTGTAGGGATCATGAAATATCTAGCTTTATAGGCCAAGTTTAGAACCTTCCCCCCTCCTCCTCCCCATATCGTTTAAACCCCCTCCTTCCCCCATACCAACATTAACTACAATAATCCCCCCTTGTGAGTTTAAGCCCGCCAAAATTCTCACTACAAACATTAGGCAACAGTATAGTAACATGCCCATATTCTAGCCTTGTTATTATAGTAGGGGGTGATGGCTCTCTGGCCCTGTATGCAACAAACATGTTAAACAGCTGAACAACTTACAAAACAGCAGCAACTAGTAATTGATAAGGCCCAATTTGCCCACCTTTATATGGCAGTTAACCACATAAACTATAAATAAAGGCGCTAGGATGGGTGACCTCAAAATGTAGGTCAATAACCCATCAGCCTATAAAACCCTTATGCACTTTATTCCACAATAGACGTGTATGATGGAGACATTTATCATGTTACTGATCCCACCAGAAATGCAGACATACATGGCATATACAGTCTCCATCATGCATTATTACTACAACCCTAAGCAATTAGGGTAGATGTCCCCATGTCATTTACTATAGGGTCAAATCAAGTCACACTTTCCTCTCTTCTCACCATCGTTGGTAAAATGGGTGTTAGATCCAACTGATATGAAGCCAGCAAACTAGTGGAAGTCCAAAAATAATAGCCTGAAATCTCCTGCAGATACCCGGGTCCCTAGACTCGGTCGGGGGTGCACACCAAGGCTAGCTAAGCCAGTATTTAAAGTTCCATTTGGAAGCTCACACGGCGATGCAGCCACTCACTTAAATCCCAAGAGGAGGAAATAAGAGACCAAGGATATAGATACATATATTAAACATGTCAAGAAAAAGTAAAGAGAAACAGTGTAGATTAATATATTGATTTACATGGCATAACCTAGAGACTGTACACCTCACTCTGCAATGAGTTGTGGTCCAGCTCTCCTGTTCGCCTCCTCCTCAACCCAGCGTTCCGCCATTTTGTGGCACATGAAGAATCGTGGGCCTTGATCCGGTCTGTCCACTTGCAGCCTCGCTGGATAGGCCAAAGATGATTTCCACCTTAAACAGTATAGTTTATTTTTAATCGGACTGAATTTCTGCCATTTCACCTGCAGCTCCCGATTATAGTCCTGATATATGTGTGTACAGTGGCATTATCGACTTTTACTGGGTCCATCTCTCTAGCCTTCTGCAAAACAGTTTCTTTATCTCTGAATCGCAAATATTTTATGACAGTGTTGGGGGCAAGCCCCTGGTTTTTGCAATAGACCTACCCTGTGGGCCCTCTCAGTTTCAAAGCTCTCAGTTTCTTCTCCCAGGCCCAATTTCTTGGTGACCCATCTATGTATCTCTACATTCGGATTTCTCCCCTCTACTCCTTCAGGCAGGCCAATAATCCATAGATTGGATCTACATTAGTGATTCTCCTGTTCATCAAGCCGCACTTTTAAGTCTGCAATTGTTGATAGAAGGTTATTGCTCTCTGCCGAGGCTCCCGTATAGGTATCCTCTATTTCACTCATTCTGCCCTCCAGCTCGCAGATTTGGGAAGTGTGAGTGGTGGTCGTTTCTGTTAGGCTGGTAACCACAGATTGCCGATGCGAAAACTGGGTATTCAAATTCAAAAATCCGACTTTCATGTCATTCCACATTTGCACTAGTGTTTCAGGGACCTCTGCAAGTGCTTTAGTTAGCTCCATCATATTGCTTTCAATTGGTGCTCTGTCCATGCTTGTAGCTGGTGAAGAAGGCCCCGAGTGGCGTAGCTCAATTTCACTTTTGCTACATGATGTTTTAGCCCCAAACTGTAACTTTGCCTGCCAATTTTTGGATTTTCTAGAAGCCATTTGAAGTAGAAAATTAGAGATTGCCCATAAAGTGTCACTTTAGCAGTTGTTTTGCTGAATTCTTAACTTTTTTAGCCATCACCACAGGCAGCGATGTTACCAAGTGTCCTCCACGCTTGCCAGCTAGCCATGCCACCCCAACTCATTCTATCTTGTGCAGCATTTTGGGTTGGGTTAAGCAATGGATAGTTCTGATGCCATATGGCTCTACTGGAAGGAGTGTTTAATTTAATAACCAACTACAGCTATTTGCTTAATTTATTTTATTTATTTACTGGATTTTGATAACCAGGTTGGCTGTCTCAGACAGAAGTCCATTTTTCCAGGAGCAATGCCGAGTGAGTTACAAGCAATAGGGATAACTGTTCAATTATACATAGAATACAATGTTCAGTTCAGCAGTAATAGGCAAAGAAACAAGTGACATGACAATAACTTTGCAATTAATTGTAATATACAGATTTGTACAATACACCATATGGAATTCAAAGTGCCATAATGAAGTAGTGCAACTCTAGAAGTGTAAGCACAAATTGGGCTAATCAGTTTCATGGGGGAGGGAAACAAAGGTGGGGATAGCCACCTCAGCAATCACTCAACAGGTACAGATGTACATGTGGTACAAATGAAGAGAGATGGGGATGAGAGCAGAGGGGATAAGGAGAGAAGACCAATGGGAAAAGGAAGGGTTGACAAGAAGGGCAATAACAAAATCTGGAAGTTCATGTGTGCAAATGCTCAAAGTCTGGGAAATAAAATCCCTGACCTAGAGGCCATTATGACTGAGGCTGACACAGACATTGTTACCATTACTTAGTAATGGTGCAATGAGAACCATGACTGTGATATAGCCATACTAGGCTATACTCTGTTCAAGAAGAACAGGGTGGGTAAGAAATGGGGAGGAGTGGCTTTTTATGCTAGAAATAGCATAAAAGCAACAGAGCTACAGGGAATAAGGGGGATGGGGTGGAGGTACTGAGGTCACCCTAGAAATGGGGAATTGAGCCACAATTTGCACTGGCATGATCTACAGATCTCCAGCACATGGGGGGGGGGGGTTTGGTTAAGGCTCTGGTTGAAGCCATCAAAAACATGGCACATAAGAGGGAGGTGCTGCTGGTAGGGGATCTGTTGGATGCAGATTGGAGCATCCCAGCTGCAGCTTTAGCTAGGAGCAGGGACATCCTGGACTCCCTGCAGGGGGCTTTCCTCAGACAACTAGTAAAAGTGCCCATTCATGAGGGGGCACTATTGAACCTTGTACTCACAAATAGGGATAGTGCTGCAGATGTAACAGTGGGTAGCCACCTAGGGCCAGTGATCACTGTACAATGTGGTTCAATATAAAGCACAGTGGCAGAATTGAACCACACTAAGGCAAGGGGCCTGGACTCCAGGAGGGGTGATTTAAAAAAAATCGAGAAACGCCTCAGGGATGCCCTGACTGGGGAGAGGACTTGGGTGGACTGGAGGAACAGTGGGTGAAACTAAAAAGGGGATAGTGAAGGCAACAAACCTCTGTGTCAGGCAAGTAAGCAAAAGTAAGAGGAAAAAGAGACCTCTATGGTTCTCAAAAGAGGTGGCTGGGAAGGTTAAGGCAAAAAAAGTTAGTATTCAGGAGGTATAAGGAGACACAGATGGAGGAGGATAGAGAGGTGTATCACAAGAAACAGAGGGAGGCAGGGAAAGCAATTGGGAGAGCAAAGGTTCAAATGGAGCAGAAAATAGCCCAGGCAGTAAAAAAAGGGACAAAACATTTTTCAGGTACATAAGTGAAAAGAGAAAAAACAGAGGAGGCATAGTAAGGCTTAGGAGGGAAGGGGGAGTGTGAGGAGGGGGACCAGAAAAAAGCAGACATCCTGAACAAATACTTTTGTTCAGTGATCACAGAGGAAGGGGAAGGCAAGGGCCACAGATAAGTGCCAGGAGCATCGAAGGAAAGGAGGTGGACATTAGTCCATTTACAGAGAAGAGAGTCCTCAAGGAACGCACAAATCTGAAAGTGGACACGGCAATGAGGCCAGATAGGGTGCATCCAAGAATATTGAAGGAGCGCACAGAGGTGCTGGCTGCACCCCTGGCAGCCCTGTTCAACACTTACTGGAGATGGGAGCGGTTCCAGAGGACTAGAGGAGGACAGATATAGTCCCACTTCACAATAGTGGTAGCAGGGAGGAGGCTGGCAATTACAGGCCAGTCAGCTTGACTTCAGTGGTGGGGAAATTACTGAAATCATTACTGAAGGAAAGGATTGTGGAATATCTTGAATCCATTGGTTTACAGGATCTGAGGCAGTATGGATTCACTGGGGGAAGGTTGTGTCAAAGTAATCTGATAGATTTCTTTGACTGGGTGACCATTTAATTACATCAGGGTGGAGTGGTGGATGTGTCCTAGATTTCAGTAAGGCCTTCAACACCATTCCACATAGGAGACTCAAAAACAAGCTGGACAGCCTAGGAGTGGGTTCAAAGTGGTAAACTGGGTAAGAATCTGGTTAGTGGACAGGAAACATAAGGTGGTGGTCAACCGACTTTACTCCAAGGAATAGAGGGCGACTAGTGAGGTACCACCGGGATCAGTATTGGGACCATTCCTCTTTAATATCTTTAGCAACACTGCAGATGGGCTAGAAGGGATGGTATGCCTTTTTACAGATGACACTAACATTTTTAATAAAATAAACACTCTGGGGGTGGGTAGGTGGAAAAAATGAATAGAGATCTAAGAAAAATAGGAGTGGTCAAGGTTGTGGCATCTAGATTTTAATGTGAAGAAGTGAAAAATCAAAGTGTGCAGAAACCCAGGGGTGCAATACAAAATGGGGAAGTAGTATTAACAACTACCAAACAGGAAAAAGGCCTGGTGGTAATCATATCTGATGACTAAAAGTGGCCAGGTAGCATGACAAGGCAGTGAAGTGAGCTAGTCAGATGCTAGGGTGCATAAGGAGGGGTATTGCCAGTAGAAAGAGAGAGAGAGTTGATGTTACCATTGTACAGATCACTGGTGAGACCTCACCGAGAGTGCTGTGTCCAGTTCTGGAGAAATCTCCAGAAGGACATAGATAGAGGCAGAGGCAGTCTAGAGGAGGGCAACAGAAATGGTGCAGGGTCTGCATCAAAAGCCCTATGAGGAGATACTAAAGGACTTCAATATGTACACCCTGGAGGAATGGGGGGGGCGGATGTCACAGAGACTTCCAAATACTTCACAGGTATAAATTAGGTTTAAGAGGTTAAGTATTTTTCTGAGAAAAAGATGCTAAAGAACAAGGGAACATTCTATGAAGCTGGAGGGGGAGCAGATTCAGGGGAGATGTGAGGAAGTATTTCTTAAAGAAAGAGTGTTGGATGCCTAAAATAACCTAACAGCGGAGGTGGTGGTGGGAAAAAATAATATCAGGATTCAAGAATGCATGGGATAGGCATAAGGGAACCTTAGTGGTAAGGAAAGGGGGAGGTAAAGCTGGAGATCAAGTAGGGTCTGTGGTGTTACAGTAGGTAGGTAGGGAAAATGTGCAGACTAGGTGGGCCAAGTGGTCCATATCTGCCTTCAAATTCTATATTTCTTTGTTTCTATGTTTGGGGGGAGGGCACTCCATGATCAGACCTCTGAAGTACTTGAAATGCTCTCCTGGATAGGGAAGGGGAGTTTGTTCCAGAGCCGAGAGGGCTTGTATGAAAAAGAATGCTGGCCTGTCAAGGTCTTGGCTCTAGGGGCTTCCAGAAGAGGCTGGGCAGAGGAGCATAGATTTCTCTTGTGTTGCCTTCAGTCCACTATGTCCTTAATGCTAGGGAAGTAGTCCTATAGGATTTCTGAATGTGAAGCAAAGCATGGGGTAATTCAGTCTCTTTTGAGGGTGGACCAACTAAGGGAAGAAAAGAAAGCTTGTTGGTGTTCCTTGCTATCAGCACATGCCACATGCCTGCCTACCCTATAATAGAGTTGCTTGAGTTTACTTAGTTCAGCTTCCTTAAGTGTAGCTAGAATAGAAGCTCCATAGAGAAGCATTGGAAGTGGTAGTGAGCAGGCAACTGAATGCTGGCCTCATTTTTAAGGTAGGCTCTGAGCTGGTAGGCTTAATGACTGTGTGAACCTTTTGCTAAAGCCCTGATTTGAAAATGATGCTATATTTCAGGCGAAGTATATTGAAACTGTTCTTGTGGTTAATCTTTTTGTTGATAATTAAAGAACACAAAAAAATAAAAACATATAGACATACATAAAATATGTAAAGATTTTCCACCTTTTTCGTTCCTAACGAATGCATTATTTATTGTATAATTATTTAAATATTGTCTACACATGTCATTTGTCTATTAGTAATGACCAATTGTTGAAGAAAAACAGCTTCCAATGCTGAATACTTTTTAGAAGGCTGAACCTGTGGTTCAATGGATAAGCAGCCAGCCACTCCCACTTCCTGACCTATATAAGCAGTTCCTCCCATCCTCCTCCTCCTGAAGCACTTTTCCTTTGTGGCCAGAGGCTCTGTCGGTCTGTCCTTTGCAGCTGGCTGGGGCCTACCCCCCTGCCTTACTCTTTTGGCTTCTGCCTGTTTCTCCTGGACTCTGTTGTCTGTTCTCCTGCATTTGGTTTGTATTTTGCCTCCGGCTGTGTGCTTCTTTGTGTTGTTTGTTCCCTGTTCCTCTTTGTTTGTGTGACTTTCGTTTTGCCATTTTGGGGGCTTCTGTTTCTAAACTCCTTGTATATTGCTAATCCAGAGCTCATGCTACTTGTTCTCATTTACTCACGATGCAACTGCAATCATTATCTGTGTGTTTCAACTCAAACCACCTAGCTGCTCTCCATGCTATGCATCTTAACTATTTTCACCTGGTTCAGGCTCACTCTGAATCCTAGCTATGCAGCTCAATCATGCTTTCTCAACTCATACCACATGCTTCATTGCTGCAGTTTCACTGCACTACCTGGTGATAGCTGCTTTCAGAGCATTGCTTCTCTCTAATTTATGTTCATTGAATCCTACAACTCAGTTACTCAATACAGATTCTGCTCTCTGTGTTTGTACACTGCTATTATACTCTTGAGGTCAGCTATGCTACCGCTGATGCTGTAAACTAGTTTTATATCTGCATGTGGGTCTCAGCCCCTTCCATCACTTTCTTGTTTTTTCTACAGCGGGAGACTTGGAGGTGTTGGGGGAGTCATGGCCCTGTGTGGCATACTTATTTTATGTTCTATTCCTGCCTCTGCCACCTAAAATCCTCAGAGTATTTGTCACCTTCATTGGCTTCCTTGAATGCCTGGCTGGCTTGCCACACTATTCATATTTGCTGCTTCTCCAACCTACATGCAGGTCCAACCATTGCTACTCCTGTTTTACAGACCTACATGCAGGTCTGACTATTGCTACTCTGCTTACTGACCAACGTGCAGGTACGACTATTCCTACTCTGCGTTACTGACCCTACATGCAGGCCCACTCGTTGCTTACACAATCATTGCTCAACCTCACTGCTACCATGTGACCTATGTGAGGTCCCAGCATTCTACACTCATTCAGCTCCTCTTCAGTTTCAGGGCATGCCAGCCATACCATTTTGGCACAGGGCCTCCCTGCAGCCGATGGTCTTGCTCTGCATTTCTAAGTCTGCTTCTTGAGAGTGCCTGACTTCGGGGTGGGTTTCTTCTCACCTGGCCCATAGCTAGGAATGTTCTCGCTCTGTGCCTGGCTTTAGCTGTTCGAGAACTGACTGCAGCTCCTGGTGTAGAATTTAAGACTAACTGTGAAGGGTGGTTACAGAGATCTCCTTTGGCGCTAGTTTTCTACTAGCAAGGCACTTTCACCACATTCTCCCTATGACTGCCTCTGGTTCATCTGGTTTGTTTTTAGGGTAAGTAGGCCAGGTGAGTGCCTCAGCAGTCGTTGCTCTCCTCCACCCACCTTGCTTGCCCCGATGTTGCAGAGCACTCTCGCAACCTTCCATAGTATTCCCATTAGAGGGATCGAGTGAGAGCTTTCCTCTAAATTGGAATATTTCCACACCCTTTATTGGGTTTCTAAATTGCAGCAGCAGAGCCATCACAAAATAGACATCCCATATCTGGAGGAAAGGCAACCTAGGCCTTGGATCCCCAGATATTTCCTCTTCAAGGGTTTTTTTCTCTCCTCCATGCCTCTGGTCATAACCGTTAGCCCTAGTCATTGTTCCCTAGTTCCTTTAGGTAGGTCCTGCTGTTGGATAGAGGTGGATGGTGTCCCTACTTGCCATTCCCTTTCTCCTTAGGAGGTCCCCTCAATCTCCGGCACAAACAATCACATTCATGCCATTGCTAACCTGTGCATCTCATTACGTTATCAAGCTGCCTGATGCCTTATCTACTACTATGTCTCACAGCTACTGATTGCTAACATGCTTTGTACTATTATATTTCTTTTTGGGGATCCTTCCTAAGGTACCTTTAGCCTAGGGAATTGTCCAGTGGCACCTCTGGGGTGGAACCCTCTTTGAGGGTTCCTTGCCTTTGGTACCACTACAGGGTGGTAATTCCTCTGGAATAGAGAGTGCAAACAACCAAAACCTAAGTAACACAGTTGCACAAGTATAACACTATACTGGCTGCATAGGCCGTTGAATTGGAAGGCTGAGCCTGTGGTTCAATGGACAAGCAGCCATCCACTCCCACTTCCTGACCTCTATAAGCAATTCCTTTCAGCCTCCTTCTGAAGCACTTTTTCTTTGCCCCACCATTCTCCCCTCCTCCTCCAGTGGCAGCACCTCTCTCCTTGGGATCTTTCCCAAGGTACCTTTAGCCAAGGGAATCTTCCTACAGCACCTATAGGGGCAGAACCCTCTTTGAGGGTTCCTTGCCTTTGGTGCCCCTACAGGGTGGTAATTCCTCTGGAATAGTGAGTGCGAACTGCCAAAACCTAAGTAACCCAGTTGCACAAGCATAACACTATACTGGTTACATAGGCCATTGAAACTTAAAGAGTGGTAAATACCTGAAATTGACTACCAGTGGAAGTGGTGGATGTTATAACAGTAGGGAGCTTCAAGCATGCATGAGATAGACCTAGGGAAGTATTAATAAATAGGCAGGGAGGAGGGAGGGTCACCAAAGAGCAGTTAGAGTCTGTATAGACAGACTAGGCAGGCACCTTCTGGACAGATTGGGTGGACTAAGTGATGCTTTTCAGCTGACAAATTCTGTGTTTCTACGGTAAGGAGTTTTTTTTCTCCTTTTTACATTCGCTATGTGCATGTGCATGCAGTGAACATCTTGCTATGGTAGTTGGCTTTTGAGAGGTGTAACACTGCCCATCCAATGCAGAGTAGTGTTTTAGGTACACGACAGTGCCACATTAATCATCAGCCAGGCTGATTATGACAGAGCTTTGGCTTGCTGGGCAGAGACGTCATAGACTTGAAAAGGAAAAGCTGACACAATCATGGGTTAGCTTTATCCTTTGATGTATGCTGCACAGCAACCAGAGCTGATCAGTCATGATCAGCCTGGAATTTCAAACATCCAGGGTCTCACGCCAGCTGTAACAGACAAAACTGTCCATTGATGTCTGTTACTGGCACCCCTGTAACTGTCCCCTTCACCCGACCCTCCCTCTCAGCATCCCCCAACAAACATAACACACTGGGGTGCCTAACTCAAGTGTTGCCACCTCATTGGGTTTCTTTATGTGTGTGTGTGTGTGTGTGTGTGTGTGTGTGTGTGTGTATATATATATATATATATTAGAGGCAAAACTATTTAACGACCGTTAGTTAGCCTTCCACACGACAGTGAGAAATTCGGTAAAGGCTGAAACCCCAGCCTTCAGTTCATTTCCAACTGGCATTGGGGTGCATTGGGATCGCCAGCCCTAACTCTCACTCCATCACATGTGTAAAGAAGCAAAGGTACAGGAAAATGGGGTGAGAGTTAGCCAATGACCCCAATGTGCAACCCAGTGCCAGTTGGGGGTGGGCTGGGGGTCCAAGAGGGGTTTTCAACCCTAACACCGAATTTCCTCACTTTTGTCGCTGTGGAACAACCCTAACTGATGCATTAAATGTATTTTTTGGCCTCTAATTTCCCTTCTTTTTGAGAATGATAATGACAAATAGTGAATGTAATGCGGCGGTGGGAGCGCGGGGCCCAAATGGCCCCGAGCTTTCGCCATGTGATGTCTTCACACATAGTAACACAGTGCCCACAAATGCAAATGGTAACACTCATGGTGACACAAAGCAAAACACAAAGATAAACAGTACTGAGAAATAGTGAATGTAATACAGCGACGGTACCAGAGACAGGAAAGCGGGGCCTGCCGCATATTGTCTTCTTGTCACATAGTAACACAGTGCCCACAAACAGAAATGGTAATGCACATAGTGCGACAAAGTGAAAGACAAAGATAAACAGTACCGTAGACACAAATGGTTAAAATTACAGAAACAGAAGTGCAAATGAAAATGCAAAGGGTAACGCAGAAGGTGGCATAGACAAGAAAAGTAAGTGAAACAGGTACAGAACCAGAAGCAGAAGCATTAAGGGTAAGAGTTATGGAAATGCACACAATAGTTTTCCCCAAAAGCTGCATATAGAAAGACAGTGAGTACAAAGAATGTATGCAAAATAATGACTCTTGGAACAGAAAATGAGGACTTGGAATAGTAAATTGCTTTTATCTCAGGAACCGTATGACATAGAAAAAAAAATGAAAAGCCATATGAATTATCACTTTCCTGGCTAGTTTTGTACTTAGCATCCTTGGGGGCTAAGCATTTTTCCAATGAAAAGTCTGTATCACGCACCGTTTCCGAGATACAGGCCCTGAAAAGTGCGGCGAACGCCGTAATGTTATCCTATGGGAAAAAAAGAGAAGTTCGGAGTGCCATAACTTTGCCTCAGTCTAATATTTTTCTGCAAAACCACTACAAGGCACATCTGTGGGATATTGGCTGTCTTCTCTCCAAATTTTAGCCCAAAAGACCAAACCATTATTTTGCAGCAGGGTGCCAAATGATTCCTGTCATGCGTCGGAAGCCGTAATGTTATCCTATAGGAAAAAGCTTCAACTTTGGAGTACTGCAACTTTGCCGCCGTGTAATATTGTTTCAATAAAACACTGAAAGACACATCTGTGAGATGTCGGCTGCGTTCTCTCCACATTTCAGCCCAAAACACCAAACCATTCTTTTGCAGCAGGGTGCCAAAAATTGCTGTCATTTTCCCACAGCCTAGAAAAGTACTGTCGCAATTTTCGAAAGCTTTCGCAAATTCATTAAACTGTGTCGCAAATGCGAAAGTACTTTGCCAAAGTACTTTTTCCAGAAATTTGAAATACATATTTCTGGGCTGTTTTACCTCAAAATAATGACATGGCTAGCATCCTCAGGGTCCGACTAGGTGAATACAAAAAGAATTAGGTGCTAGAGGGTCCCAAATTTAAGTGCCAAGCATTTTTCTGATCACCAACTGAAAACAAAATGGTGGATTTGCAACAGTAAAAGGGCCATTTGCGAAAGTAAAAACTGCATTTGCGACACTGTCGAACTTTTTGTTAACTTTTCCCATTGACTTATAATGGGAACTTGTTTTTTGAATAACTTTTGAACCGTTTAATATTTTTTCACGAAATATTCAAAAGGCACATCGGGGACCCCAGCCGCACATTCCCTGAAGATTTCGGACTGGTCACGCAAACCGTGCGACCTGTAGGCATGACCATAGAATTCCAAAAAAGCATAAATGCTCATGCAGATCATGCTTAATAACTCCGCAGCCATATATCCAACCAGTAAGAAACATGGTAGATCCCAAGGCATATGGGTCTTGATCATGTATTCCAAATTTCAGGCAAATCCATTGAATGGTTGCAAAGTTATTAAGGTGCAAAATTTTAGGTTTAACATGTAAATGGCTCCTCAACCCTAACTATAGTAGCACCATCGTGCTACCATAATATATGTATATACAGTATGGGCTGGAAATTCAAACTGTGCCATTCTGAGGCACAAGCCCTTGCGCTGTGCAAAATAGTTGCGCGGGGTGTGGCTGGGGCGATATTCAAAGGAGTTGCGCTATTGAGCAACTCCTTTGAATATCACCCCCCAGCCACAGCCACTGTGCATGGCGCAGTGGAACTTGTGCCACCGCAAGTTGCAAGAGTGGAGCATTCAACTTGCGGTGGCGCAAGTACCATTGCGCCATGCGCAAAATCACGATATTCAAAGGTGATGATGCAAATGGGGCCATAATCTGCAAGGCTGGGGGCCATTTGCATCTGATTATGGCCTCATTTGCATGCCATTAGATGTAGGTGCGCCAATCCCTGAGGACTTGCGCCTGGCGCCTGCCAGGCAGCAGCTGCCGGGGACCGGACGCACCTGCAGCCCGATCACAGGCAGCAATGTGGCTCCCACCTCCTCCCGTGACATATCCTCTGGGGCCCAGTGGACCAAAATGTCCATCGCTGGCAGTAAATAAATTGAACCCTCCCACCCAAAACATCACCCCTTGTGCCCGATCACGGGCAGGTAATTAAACCCCCCACCTCAACATCACCCTTGTGCCCGATCGCGGGCAGTATGTAATTGAACCCCCACCCGAACATCACCCCTTTGTGCTCGATATGGCAGAGTAATTGAACTCTCGATTTCAGTCATTTCCTTAAAGCCTGATCACGGCAGGTGAATTGAATCCCCCAAAACATCTCCTGGTGGTTAAGAGTTGTTCCCTCATTTCACCATGGAGTGCCTGACCACTGCTGGCGGCGGTATTCACTCGCTATCTCCGCCACCGGGCCGACTGACTGCCCGGTAAACGCTTATTGCAGAGCAAGCTACTGGCATGTAGCTCCATACAGAAGATGATGAAGTCCAGATCTGGGAATGATTCATTCACAACTCTGGACTGTCGTGTATTTATGGCTGCACACCATTGGCTTTTGCCTGCACCACGGGCGCGGAGGCCCACCGGCAGTCAGTCGGCAGGGCGCGGGTGGCAGGCGTGTGGATGCTGCCGCCCGCCGCCGCCGGGGAGCGGGTGTGGGGCTCTGGGTGGGGGGACACTAGCCACCAGGGAGATGTTTTGGGGGTTCAATTTACTTACTGCCCGCGATCGGGCACAAGGGTGATGTTCGGTGGGGGTTCAATTACTTACTGCCCGTGATCAGGCACATGGGTGATGTTCTGGGGGTTCAGTTTACTTTCACCCATGATCGGGCATTTCGGTCCACTGGACCACCAGGGATGGAACGGAGGGGGTTTAACATACCACCCGCGAAGGGCATTTCGTCCACTGGACCACCAGGGATGTGGAACGGGAGGGGAGCTGCTACTGATGCCCGCGATCGGGCTGGTGGTGGGGGAGTACGCTATGCCCACGATCGGGCTGCGGGGGCACAGGGACTGAGTTTGGGGCCAGCCACAGGTGGTAGTTGCTGTGCTGCGCCTTGCAATACAGCAGCTCACCTGTGGGTGGCCCTCGACTTAAGCCTTTTTGGCTCAAAGTCCTGCAGGCGCAGGTTGGGGGTTGCGCCTGCACAACACTGCACAGCCCGGCTGAAAATTGGGCTGTGCAGTTTATGCATGGTTCCTCCCCCTCCAGTTGAGCATGCATTCATTTGCATTGCTCTGTTGCTCAGCCTGTTTTCAGTGGCGCAACTGCCTCCTGCTGAATATCGCAGAATGGCGCAATTTAGGACTTGAGCATGCGCAACCCTGTTGCGCATGGCGCAACCCTTTTGAATATCTGGCCCTATGTGTGTGTGTGTGTGTGTATATATATATATATATATATATATATATATATATATATATATATATAAAAAATATCCTGCAAAAAGAAAACCATCCATCAATGTCTCTTGCTGGCTCTCCTGTAACTGTTCCCCCTACCTGACCCTCCCACTCAGCACCTGCCATCCCACCACACACACACACACACACACAAACACATGCACAAATATAACACTGACACTGGGCATGCCTAATCCCCCCGTGTTGACACTTGAAATAAAGAAAGCCTTCCTTCTGTGTTTTTTTTATAGACTATAAAAAAGAAAGACATCCAGTACTGTCTGCTGCGCCATTAGTCCCCCCCACCTGACCCTCTCAATCAGCACCCACCACCCTATACACACCCAAGCCCTTACTTACCCACTTGGGTTTTGATGCCATACTCCTATCTGGACTGCACACGTCTTCACATCTTCACTCTTCAAAGCCGGACCATGAACTGAGCAAATCAGGTATATGGTTCAATGTATTTTAATGACGTTTTGAACTTAGTGACAAAACATGGCCCATTTTTTTATGCTTGCTTACGTGCAGCGCAAAAAACATATTGCAGCAGCTTGGTGCCGAAGCAGGTTCTGGAGGTGCTGCACTGTTGAGGCCAATACTGTCACGGCATTTTGGGGTGTGTGTGATGTCCACCAACAATGGGGGACACAGCCGATGACAGTATTTTGGAACATTGCCACCAACTTGTGACAATTTAGCCGCTGCAATCAGGGGCCACCTCATCATTGCAGCATCAGCCATTCGCTGCAATGAGGGAGTGACCCATCATTGCAGGGCGGGATGTAGGGACCCTGATATTGTTTGTGAACATGGCCGTGGCTTGCCGCCATGTTCGCAAACAATATAACACCCCCCACCACGTATATTTGCCGACGAGGGAGCCCACTCCCCATCAGCATAATGAACCCCCCTTTTGTTGTTTGCTGACGGGGTGCCTAATCCCCATCGGCAGAAAGGAATCCCCTTTGTTGTTTGCCAACGGGGGGTGCTCAGTCCCCATCAGCAGAAAGGAATTCCCCCCCTTTTGTTGTTTGCCGAAGGGGGTGCCCAATCCCCCATCAGCTACAGCTGCCCCCCTCAAAAGCAAGGCTCCAGTGGCTACATGCCCCTGTAAATAAAAAACAGTCCCGCGAAGTATTTTTTTTTTTAACCACTGTAACAAAGGAAACTGTCCCTCGGCGGTCTCTGGGCCCCCCCACTTGCAACCCGCACCCACCCACTGCACACCCTGCCTCCCTACACCCCCATCACCCCATACTTACCTCCGGACTCTGGCGCGACGGTCTTCGTTGGACCAGGAACATGTCTGCACTCTTCAAAGCTGACCGTGAACTGAGGAAATGCCGGTAAGCTGTATAATGTAATACATAGGGTTTTTTTCAACTTTAATGCATAGCTCAGGCATTGTATGGAATTTTTCCACCAAATTTTCAACATGTGGTTTTTGGGACCCCTCCTCATGAATTCTTTCACTGTCATGGCATTAATTGGCCCTGAAAGGTGATTTAGCACTCACTGTGCAGAATCACCTTTCAGGACCAATTAATGAAATGACAGTTGCAATATTTTCACCCCAGATTTTCAACATTGCCATTTTTTCAGACCTCCTTGTGAACAGTACAGCTGTCATTTTTTTACACCCTGGATGAAATGTGTTTTCGCACTTGTGGCACGAAATAGCGCTGTCAGTGTGGGAAATCAGTGTTCCGCACAGATTAAGAAACTGGCAATGGCACTGTTCATGAGCAGAGGTCCTAAAATGCCTATGTTGAAAATTTGCTGCCGATACTCCATCAAATGACTGTGTTACTTGTGCATGCGCTAATTGTTCTCCTATGCACGCCAGAAGTTCACGATTTTCAATATTTTCACTCCAGATTTTCAACATTGCCATTTTACCACACCCATATGAGCAGTACAGCTGTAATTTTCCACATTTTGCCCAAAAATGTGCTTCCGTGCATGTAGCGCACAATGGCACAGTCGGTGTGCGAAATCAATGTTCGGGGCACATTGAGAAAATCGCAGTGACACTGTTCATGAGCAGAAGTGTTAAAATGGCTATGTTAAAAATTTGGTGAAAAAATTCCACAAAATGACTTTTACGAGCATGCATTGTGCTGCTCATATGCACGCTCGTACGTTCATGAATGTTCACTATTTTCACTCCAGATTTTCAGCATTGCCATTTTACCACACCTCCTTAAGAGCAGTACAGCTGTCATTTTTCACATCTTGGCCAAAATGTGTTTCCGTGCATGTAACGCACAATGGCGCAGTCAGTGTGCAAAATCAATGTTCGGGCAGATTAAGAAAACTGATTAAGAAAAGTGACAGTGGTCATGAGCAGAGGTGTTACAATGGCTATGTTAAAGATTTGGTGAAAAAAGTCTATAAAATGACTGTGTTACGGGTGACCATTGCGCATTTTCCACGCACCCTCATACGTTCATGGATTTCTAATATTTTCAGTCCAGATTTTCACCACTGGCATTTTTCCCCACTTCCTTATGAACAGTACAGTTGTCATTCTTCACACCATGGCCGAAATGTGTTTTCTCACTTCCAGCGCAGAAGTGCGTGGTCGCTGTGGGAAATCACTGTTCGGTACAGATTAAGAAAATCACAGTGACACTGTTCATGAGCGGAGGTTCCAAAATGCCTGTGTTTACAATCTGCTGTAAAACATCCCCAGACTAATTGCATTATGGGTGTGCGTTACCCAGTTTCTACACATGCTCGTGACTTCACCAGTTTCTTTAATATTTTCACTGCAGATTTTCAACATTGCCATTTTTTCCACCTCCACATGAACAGTACAGCTGTCATTTTTCACATCCTGTTTGAAATGTGTTTTCGCACCTGTGGTGCCAGATGGCGTAGTCGCTGTGCCAAATCAGCTTTTGCCTAATGAACTGATATTGCCACTGTTCATAAGGTGGGGGTCACAAAAAACCCATGTTGAAAATGTGGAGGGAAAATGCCAACGAACGCCTGAGACGTTAAGGTTTCCGACCATAACGCCCTACCCTGTAGAGATTGACAGGCATCAGGGGTGTGACTTGGGATTCTCGCCTGCAATGCTCATACCATTCCACACCCTGCAGCCAGTGAGAGGCATCGAGGTGTGCCTTGGACTCTTTGGCCCCAAAGTTCACTCAATTCTCCTATACAGCACCCATCTCACAGTATTTTCTGATGGAATGGGGTGAGCATAAGGGCCAAAGACCCCAAGACACACCGTGACACATGTCAGTGTCTGCAGGGCAGGGTGTGGTGAAATGGCATGGCCGTTATGCCTGACGACCCAAAGATACACCCCAATGCCTGTCAGTCTCTGCAGGGTGGTGGCGGGGTTGGCTTCAGTTCAATACCTCACTGCCATTCCTATTATGCAGCTCTCTAACTCCTACACTACCAATGCCAATGCCAGCAAGCAAACATTCGGCATTGACAAATGCTTGTCATGTTTTTGCACCAAGTTTTCAACATGCCTTTTTTGGGACCTTACCTCATGAACAATTGCAGTGAAATTAGACAAATCTGTCCCAAAAGGTGATTTTGCAGTTGCTGCATGAAATCCCCTTTTTGGGCAGGAGTTGAACATTTTCTGTGCCCTTGTTCATGAGGCACAGTCATAAGAAGGCTATGTTGAAAATCTGGCAGAAAAATATTGAAAAACAACAAAGTTGGGAGCCTACGTTAAACTTTGTGAATGCATGCTCATAACTTAGGTAATTTTCAATATTTTTTCCCAAAATTTGCAGCATAGCCATTTCTTCACAGTACCTCATGAATGTGACAGCTGTCATTTTTCAGATCCTGGCTAAAATGTGTTTTTGCATCCTGTAAGGTGATTTCACACTACCTGTGCAATTTCACCTTTCAGGCAGGAGTTGAAAATTTCCTCTGCACTTGTTTATGAGGTGGGGTAATAAGACAGCTATGTTGAAAATTTGGGGCGCAAATATTAAAAAACAACAAAGTTATGAGCCTACGCTAATCTTTGCAAATGCAGGCTTGTAACTTTGGTACTTTCCAATATTTTTACCCCAAATTTAGAACGTTGCCATTGCTTCACACCTCATGAATGTGATAGCTGTAATTTTTCAAATCCTGGTCAAACTGTATTTTTGCATCCTGAAAGGTGATTTCACAGTCCCTACTCAAAATCACCTTAGAGGCAGGAGTTGACCATTTTTGCTGCACTTGTTCATGAGATGGGGTCATAAGAAGTCTATATTGAAAATGTGAGGCAAAACCATTAAAAAACAACAAAGTTAAGAGCCTGCATTGCCATTTATGAATGCAGGCTCCTAAAATTGGTACCACATAAGCCACAAAGTGCACAACAAAGCTTCTAGTACCCCAGAACTTCTATACCAGTGGAAAACGCCTGGCCTTGATAAATGCTTGTTTACAGTATGGACTGCAACTAGTGTTGCTTGTGTCCAGTCCAAAGCAACATGCTCCCAGTTGTTATTGATTTATTGTGTCAGTGAAGGGGTTGGCCAAGTGCTCCCAGAGTAATTTGAGGAACCTTTCAGGGATAGTGTCTGCTAATATTGATGTTTTTCTTTAATTCCATTTTAATACCCTTTCATTTATCCTGAAGCCTATTTGCATCAATAAACCCAACCAGCCTTTCCTTCAGAATGGCCTCCATCGGTGTACATTCCTGAAGTCGACATGTCAACAGCGGAGTCCCCTACAGGGACAACAGTGCCACGTCACTGTAGGGAACCCACTGGAACCCAGCACTGTCTTTTGAGGGTCTTGCACCCCCCCGACTCAGCTCCAACTTGGAGTTGAGAATCCTAAGTGGGGGGGGTTCAGGGGGTGCAGTACCTCTCGTGGGGGGTTTGGGGGCAAAGCCTGGACGAAAACACTTGTGGCTTTTGCAAACCGGCAGCCGACTGCAAAATGCTGTTGACCTACCAGTTTCGCTGTTGGGTCATTCGACAAATATTTTTTGTGCATCTGCCTCCACCAGCTTACAGACAGTAGAGGTCAGCTTGATCTGCCCTTCGTTCCTAGGGTTGTTCCTAGGCTCACTTTTGTGCAGTGGTGCCAGATGTGTGGTTCTCCACTCTGGTGGAACCACTTCCATGTCTAATAAGGTATTGAACAGATCTGCCAGCGAACCCAGTTCTACTGCAATTTACCTCAACACCTTTGGGTGCATGCCATCTGGTGTTGGGGATTTGTTTGCTTTCAGAGACAGGAGCTGTTTCCTAACCCTGTCTTATATTATCCTGTCATCATCAGTGTCCCCTCCTCCCCCCTCATTCCATCTCCTCATCCTCCCTTTCAGTACTGGGTCATCCATTTGCTTAGTAAAGACAGAGCAGAAGCATTCATTCAGCATTTCTTCTTTCTCTTCACTGCTCTCCACCCACCCTTCCCCCCTTTTAACGTTACTATGCCCATCTTCATGTCCCTGCTTTAACCATTATACTGAAAGAAGGCTTGCTTTCTTTCTTTGATCCCCTTTGCAATCTGCAGCTCCTTCCTAGCCATGGCCTGCCTGATCACCCTACCAGCCTCCCTAATGTTCTCCAGGTAGTCCCCCTTATCCTCAGCCCTGTTTTCGCTCATAGCCTGGCTTTCCTCTCTATTGAACCAGCTGGATTTCTGGGCTTTGGAATTTCTCCCCTTTTGCTTACGGTAGGTTTTAGTAGCAGCAGCTTTCCCTCATTGATCACTGTCCACTTTTGATCCACCCCCATGCTATTCCTAAGACTAGCTAGGTGTTCCTTCAGTACCTCTCTCATCTTCCTATAGTTGGCCTTCCTAAAGTTCAGGACTCCATTTTAGTGCACTCTGTTTCCTTCCCATTATCCACCTGGAAGCACACCATGCAGTGGTCTCTGCTCCCAAATGGATCCTCTATTTTGAGATCATTGACATGATCCCTATCACCGCTTACTATTACCAGACCCAGGACTGTTCCCTCTCTGGTAGGTTTGGTCACTCTCTGGACCAGGAACTCATCCTGGACTGCATCCACAATCAGCTGGTTCATGGCAGAGGAGGTGGATAGGACACTCCAGTCTACCTTAGCCAAATTGAATCCCCCATTACCACCACCTCACCCCTTTCAGCTTCCATCCTTATCATGGTACCCAACTCCCTATCCGTGTAATGTAAATCATGGCATTTTTTTCCCATTACTATTATAAGCTTTTTTGAAGGAACATACTGTAGGTGGAGATGAGAGATATGAGTTATTCACCAGGAGAGTCCATGACTTAATTGTATCATTAACTTCAAACTGCCCAACCCAATTCCATATGTTAATAGTGTAAATAGTGTTCTTAATTATGTTGCTGTCTGATTGCAGATAATAACATACAGTAGTGATAACCCTATTTCCTTTTAGTCAAAGAATTAATCGAGGTGGATACAATATTATTATCCTCATTAGACAGTGTCTTTCCAACCTCACAACTGTTTATCAGCCCCTCATTATTACAAATGATAAGTTCTAGGGTATGGGAATGGGGGGTAGGAAGTACTGGTAGTTAATCAGGCCCAAACCAGGTAGGCCTGCAGTGACTGGGTGGGATAGCATTTAGGAATATTCCCCTGTCAAAGGTAGAACTGTGAATCCAGGGGTGTATAGTATCTGGAACTACCTAGCTGAGGTAAGTATGTAGCAGTGGGTGGGGGAAATGCTTTAACTACTGTGACTGCGGAGGCAGGGTAAATCGGAGACAACGGCTGTTCCCTAAAGGGGGTAGGCCTACAGAGACAGGATAAGGTAGAAATTATAGCTACTCTACTCCTATCTGGAATAGGCTTACAGAGGCAAAATTTATTTAGGGACTATAGCTGCTCCCTATCTGGGGTAGACTTGCAGAAAATAGAAACACAGAAATATAGACAATGATGGTAGAAAAAGACTAGTGGTCCACCCTGTCTGCCCGAGTTCACTTTAAATCCGACCTTTTTTTCCTTTTTCCTCTTATACAGCATATCTAAAAAACTGTTTTTCCTCCATTCTTGACCACCTCTGCAGAAGGCAGTTTTGCGTCTGCTTTTGCCTCCCTAATGGTGCTCTTTGCCTCCCTGTTTTCTGTACATAATCTTCCTATTTTATTTTTTTTTATCTATTAAACTTTTTGATTCTGGCTCCCCAATGCTCCTACTGGAGCTCAGCCTCTGCCCCGCATGCCGACCCACCGTGCCCAGTCTTACCCCCCTGGGCAGGGCCACCAGGCAGGCACCCCTAACAGTCAATGAAATAGAGCCCTGGCTTGCCCTACAGGGTGGGTCCATGGGAGAGGGACCCCCTGGTGGACACTGTAGGCAGTGGAAGCGGCAGCGGTGCAGGGTATCGTGGTCAGGGGATCAGAATTTTTGGCTGTGATCCCCTGGGAGGCAGGGTGTGTAATGACGTCAGAGTCTGCCCTGCCACTTATGTAAGCAAGCACCAGTCTTTCCTGGTGATTCCCCTGGCATCCCTGAGGTTGCCTAACAGGCCGGACACTCCCCCCAGGAGAAGGAGAGCCACCCCTTGGGTGCTCTATCCTTCTCCACCCATCTGTCCATCCGAATCCCGGGCTGTTCCTGAACCCCGGACGTTGACATTGCAAGTAGTCACCTTGATAATCTTCGCATTCTCCCTCACCCTGATTTCTCTGTATTTATAGAAGGCCTTCTTATTGGCCCTCACCACATCACTGACCTTTGCAAGAACCATAATGGTCTCTTAAACCTGTTTTATTTGGTTACCATTCTTATGCATACCTTAGATGCCTGGAGAATGGCCCACTTTATTGCCTACAACAAGAAGTGTTCTGATGGGAAATCATGAAACATAGGAAATGCAGCATGTGGAGCTGGTCCCTGTGAAGTAAGTGGATTACAATCAAGATGTGGTGGACTGCGCTGTGGCAGAAAATGTCACTAACACAGATGTCTTCTTAAGAGTCTTCTTTATTTACAGATCCCAGCAATTTGCCATAATTCAGATGACTTCCTCTGGGTAAAAGCTAAAGATTTTAATGCAAACAAAATCTACTATTTAGAACAGTTGTAGTAATAATCAGTGATTATACAGTGGGGTATGAAAATCCTGTAACCTCATTGGTCAAAACACATCACATGACTATGGTATATCCTGTAATAACCCACAGCTGAGAAACGGCATTTATAAAAAACAAACTTAAGCATATTTAAAATGTATTTTACAAAAGGGTCCATTTTATAATTGCAATAAGGCACTCCAAGGTGTGGGTTATTGAGGGATTTACCCTTCTTGTGTGGTTAAGTCACTAAACAATAGGTGACACCACACAGGGTGTGGGTAAACTCAATAACCCACACCACACCCTGTCATGCCTTATTGCTTAATTAATTGTCATGCATGTTGGTAGTTCATCCCTTTAGATCCTGCAATGTCACATCAGAAGTGCAAATATAGGAGGCAGCACCTGAAGTCTAGCTCTCACACTCTTCCTCTCTTACTTCTGGCAGGCACTATGCCCCTAGAAACTCAGTAGCCTCTTAAAATTGATTGATGACTGAAACATTTTTTGCCATAGAGTGGTCTATGACACCTTACATGTAATCCCTTAATTGCCCCCCATCTCTTTCCAACCTACATATGTTATCCATCCCAACTAACTTATCCCTGACCAGCTCCCTCATCCTATCAAACTCTGCCCTTCTAAAACCAAAGACTTCAACTCTCAGTTGTGGTTTGCGGGACCTGAGGGCCAGTTCAAACCAAACAAAGTTATGGTTGCTAATCCCCCGCGGCTCCCCAACCCCCACACATCCCACCACCTCAGAGCTGGTAAGCACCACATCAAGGATTGCAGTCTGCCTGGTGGGTTCCTCAACAAGCTGTACCAGTAGACAGTCTTGGAAGGTGTCCAGCAAGGTCTGACTTCTGAGCTCTTAGCCAAGAGCATGTCCTAGTCAATGTCAGACAGGTTCAGATCCCCTACCACCACTATTTCCCTCTTTGCTACCCTCTTTCCAGTTCTTCCCTGAGCTCTTTGTCACTTCCTACCTTTGCCCTGGAGTCCTATAGATCATCCTCAAGCATATTTTCTTGCCAGAGTCCGCCATGAGTTGTACCCACATTGACTCAGCCTCCCCATTACCGCCCCCCGATGCACTTATTTTCCACCACCTTGATGCCCTTCTTGACAAGAAGGGCAACTCCTCCTCCTCTACCTGTTCTTCTATTCCTACTGAACAGTGAGTACCCAGGGGCCATCATCGCCCAGCCCTTATTTTCCAAGGCCCGCATTTCTGTGATGGCCACAATGTCCACCTTAACGTATGTCATCAGTGCATGGGGCTTGCCAAGTTTGTTACCAGAGTTCCTGGCATTAAGGTATTCCCCTTTCCATCTGATCCCTGATCCTATTTTGCTACTGGCCATTTGTTTTCCTTGTTTTCTCCCACCATTATTGGTGCTTTCACCATTTGTGTTCCTCTATCTACTGCCCCTTCCCTTGGTCCATTAAGCACCACATCTCTCTTTGTACCATTTTTGCTGCTACAATCTCCTGGATGAGATGGAGCACTAGCTAGTATCCCCTTCTGCTCACCAGCTGCTATGGTTCCCCTTGGCCCAGTCTCTCCTACAGTCAGTTTATATGTCTGATATAGATGTAAAACTCTGCCCCAGCACACTGGCCCCTTCCCTCATTAGATGAGTCCATCACCCTTTAAAAGTCTCCTGCCCCAGAAGTCCCCCCACTCCCACACAAAGTGGTACCCTATTTCCTGAAACCATTCCCTAAGCCAGCTATTAATCTCCAGTATTATATCGCTACATGTCCTGTGCTGCATCCCCTCCATGCCCCACACAGGGAGGACTTCAGAAAAGGTCAGGGAGGCTGAGTGTGCTGCCAAACTGTCCCCTAGTCTATGGCCATTCTGCTTCACCATCTCCACCAATTGGTTCACCAGATCATTGGCACCCAGGTGTACCAGCAAACCCAGATCCCCTGCTTCCTGTCCACAATCCACCCTATCCTGTTTACTCCTGGATGTCTGATGCCCAAGGCAGGCATTGGAACATCCCCCCCTCCCATCCACCCCCTCCTTCACCACCCTTTATAGCCATCTAGTCATTGAGTCCCCAACCACTAGGACTTTCCTGGCAACCTTCCTCCCCTTAGGTGCCATCAAGTTACCATGCCCTTTTCCATCAAATGACCTGGAGTCCCCTTAACAGAGTTAGGTGCCTGAACATTATCTAGGGGTGTTAAGCAACTCACTGTATGGATGGTACTAGGTTGGACAACCTTCCTATGTTTACCCCTTTCCCCTCTCCTGCTCCCAATCACTCTCTATCCCCCTGGACCAGCGGGTCTCTCAGGGAGTGGGGATGTGGAGAGTGAGCTCCTGCGGAGCTGAATGCTCAGCTGAGATATTTCTACCTTTGCTGCCATCAGCTGAGCATGGAGCTCTGCTATGGTCCTTCAGATGGAGCAGTGCCTCCTCCTCCAGAGCACATCCCAAGAGAAGAGTGCCTCACAGTCTTCACAACTGAGCACTTCCCCTCTAAATCCCATCCCAAAAAAGATCTGAGTTAAAGAGAGAACTAGTTTAATTTATAGTGCTTGCTCAGATAGGGTGTAGCTGAACCAGTCAGCTACAACACAGAATACAGGAGTATAAACTATCTTAGGTATTCACCCAGACAAGGTGAAGTTGTAAGATTCAAATAAAAACATAATACAGCCTTGAAATTTCAGGTACACTGGCTACTGTATGTCACAAAAACAGGTAGGAAAAATGAAAACTTTTATTTTTTTAAATTTTACATCGGCATGTTGCTTAGGTGCATTAAAGAGGAGAGTGGAACAGCTCCCTCACGAGTAGAAGAGAGTGACAGGAGTACATAGGACTACATAGGGAATGGAAGATAGACAGCATAAGACTGCAATAAGTATAGCAGTGGTTAGACCAAGAACTAGTAGGGGTGAGATAGCATGTATGGTTGGGTAGGGGCAGGGTGGTGTACTGTAGGGGATGTGGGGCAGCAGTATTGCTGTGGACAGTGTGGGAGGCAGGGGGTGCCCAGTGTGCAGGAGGTTAAGTTTCTTGATGGCAGAAGTAAGGATACTAAAGTGAGAGCTGGGAATACTGGTGGTGGAGAGGGAGAGCAGAACAAACTAGGTGGGAGAAAGATGGTGTAATAGGACTGAGCAGAAGAGAGGAATAAGGTGTAGTGGGAGGGCAGGGGAGTGGAGTTCAGACATATATGGTCACCACTACTCCACAGGGAGAGGAAGGTTTGGGAGGCGCAGTGAAATACTGTGGGAGGGAGGTGGAGTTAAGAATGGGGAGGTGGGAGTGATGCACCAACAGAGGTACCAGTGTAGAATAAATTCCAACCACAGGGTATGGTAAGAGATGGTGGGACCAAGGTGGGACACAAGAAAGAGGAGGGTCAGCACATGGAGGGGGATCAAGGGTAATTACTGGGGTGTTAGGGGTGGAAGAGGCAGTGGCAGGGGAAGCTGGAGTAGGAAGGGGGTGCCAGAAAGGGAGTGAGGGAAGCAGAAATAATAGGAGAACAGAGTGCAGCTAAATAGAGGAAAGCAGGAGGGGTAACTGAAAAGGGTAGAGGAAGGATAGAGGACAGTGTACAATTACAAAGGGACAACAGGTGGGGTAACTGAGAAGTTTATTGGGGAAGACATGCAGACAGGAACAGGAGTGCAGATGGAGGGAATGGGGGGCTAGAAGGGGGAGAAGGGATAGAAAGGAGGGTAATATGGGAAACAATAGTGTCAGCAGGTGGGGGAAAGGAGAAGTGGGAAGAGGCAACAGGTTTGTAACACTTGGAGACTCAATAGTGAAAGGGGTGAGAAGAGAGAAGAGGAGAGAACCTAACAAAAGCAGGAGGGTGGTGTCCCTTAAGGCTACATGTCAAGGGAACAAAATGGATGACCTGTAGGCACTGGTTGTGGAAGGAAAATGAGATGTAGCAGCTGTCACCGAGACATGGGCTACTTTGAACCATGACTGGGACCTCTGTATTCCAAAGTATGAGCTATACAGATAGGACAGAGAAAATGGGAAAGGGGGCATTGCAATCTATTTAAGGGAGGGCATTACTACCACAAGGGAGTAGACTGAGGAATGGAAAAGAGAGCGGCTGTGGGTGCAACTCCAAACAGCAAAAGGAAGGAACAGGAGTCTAGGGGGATTATATAACCCATCTAACCAGGAAAAGGAAAAGGACAGGGAGTTGGTTACCATGATCCACATGGCTGTGAGTAAGGGTGAAGTTGTGATAATGGGGGATTTCAATGTGCCCAAGGTGGACTGGAGGGTCCCATCCATGGCCTGTGCCAGGAGCCAATTAATCCTGGATGCAGTTCAGAATGAGTTCTTGGTTCAGGGGGCTACTGAGTCCACAAGAGAAGGGGCCATCCTGAATCTGGTACTAACGAATGGGGAGCTGTTCAGGAAATCAAGGTGGAAGAGCCCCTGAGGGACAGCGGCCACCAAATGGTCTGGTTCAAAATGGATATGGGCGAGGAACTGGCAAGTACTTGGTTGAAGGTGTTAGATTTCAGAAATGCAGATTTCAAGATGATGGGGGAGGTTCAGTACTAAGGTGTCACCTAGCTAGACTCAGAGAAGGTGTGGGAATGGACCAAAAGTGGTACGTTAACAATGAAGGGATAGTAGCTGCCACTGAAGACTGTCAGACAGAAAAGAAAAACCTCAAAAGCCAAGAAACTAAGTTGCATTGATAGGGACATGGCCAAGGCAGTACAGGAGAAGAGGGCCATGTACAAGAAATGTAGGAAGACCCAAAGAGATAAAGATAGGGTGGAATAAAGGGCAGTGCTGCCTCTTTGCAAATGACATCAAGCTCAGTGGGAAAGTAGTCACTGCTGAGGGGATACAGGACCTTTAGGAAGCTCAAACTAGGCTAGAAAGGTGGTCTGCAGTATGGCAACTCAGGTTCATGGCAAAGAGGTGCAAGTCATGCACATAGGAAGTAGGAATCCGAGGACCAATGATTCGGGTCATCAAAACAAAAAAGGAAAAAGACTTGAGGGTAGCCATAACCAGTGACCTGAAGCAACAGACACAGTGCAAAAAGGCAGCAGCCAAAGCAAACAAAATGCTTGGGTGTATTGAGAGGGGGATCATGAGCAGGAGGGAAGAGGTTATATTGCTGCAGTACAGATCCTTGATGCAGTGGCACCTGTAGTATGGTGTGCAATTCTGGATACTCTACCTAAAAAAGGATATAAACTTGGTCAAGGCAGTCCAGAGGAGGGTGACAAAAATGGTCCAGGGACATCGTAACAAGGCATATGAGGACAGGCTAAATTTCCTCAACATGTACTTGCTTCAAGAGACAAGGGAGAGGGGGGGGGCAGGATTAATGCCTCTAAGTACCTAAAAGGTATCAATAAGGTGAATAGAGGGAACCTCTTGTCTAAATAGGAACAAGACCACAAGGGAGCACTTCTATAATCTGGCAGGGAGAAGGTTCAAGAAGGAGGTAAGGGGACACTTCTTCACGGAACAAGTGGTGATGGGGTTGAACAATCTCCCACAGGAGGTTGTCTCTCTGGGTACAGTGGCTGGATTTGGTGGGGGAAGGGGACTATGTGAAAGGGAGGGTCACTAGGAGGGCAGGAAAAGTGCAAAAGGGGAGTCGGGGTTAATGGGGTGGGAGCCCAGCCAACAGTATATGCAAAGAAGGTGCTCCACAAATCAGCAGACTAGATAGATGAATAGGCTGTCTTCTACTGTCTATTTTATTTTATGTTTGTATCTTTAAAACATTTCAAAAAAGGCCATCCCAGTGGTGCTGAGGGCTGAAGCATCACACCTTATCTCCTACCACACCGGTGACCCATGTTCACATGTGGACGTGGGTTGCTGGGGGTTGGCTGGGGGTAGGGAGAGGATCAAGCATCCAGAGGATGGCTCTTCCCTCCAGAGGAGGTTGGTTTGGCAGTCCTGCTGCATGACTGCCCCCAGGTGGAGGCCTGAGCATAATATGGGTTGATGATGTCAAAAGAAGAGAGGGTGCTGCAGGACTCCGTAATGTGTGCACACCTCCACATATGCACATCGATGTGTCGCCCCCAACAACAGGGAGAGAAGGGAGAAAATGGAGGAAAAACCTCCCTAGTGGCAGGATGATTGACCAACCTTCCCCAGGCCCTGCACCGGTGGCCAGCACAACCATAGTCTTCAGGCTGAGGATGATGGCACAGATAAGCCCTGGGGGAGTCGGGTGACAGGGCTCTGGAGGAGTCTGTTAAGAAGGGGGCTGCCAGTGAGAGTAGGGAAGAAAATACAATATAAAAAAAATCTCAAGAAAGTTTCTATGGTTACGAACATGCAAACATATGAAATTTGCCAGCAGATAAAGACCTAGAGGTCTATCAAGTCTGCTCGAATGTGCAGCTAGCACCCCTTATTCTGCAGCTGTCCCTCCCTTCCACCCTTCCCCTTCATTGACCCTCCCCCTTGTCCTGTCCCATCCCGTTTTGAAGCAGTCCACTGTTCTACTGGATACCACTTCTGCAGGTAACCCATTCCATCCAGCCACCACCCTCTCTGTAAAAAAGTGTCTCCTCATCTCCCTCCTGAACCTTCCTCCCTCCAGTTAAAGTACACTGTGTCTTGATATGACAAAAGTATTCAAGGTATTCAAAATATAATATTGTGTAGCATTTCCTTTTAGAAATCAATAACTGAATATTGCAAAAAATAGAAGCACAAACAATGTTTTAAAGTTTATTTAGAAGGCGTGTCTTACAGTACACAGCATTAAATTCTGGTAATACAAAATCACACATTCTCCCATAATGCAACTCATCATGGGCTATATATGCAAATCACCACAAAATATTATGCTGGTTTAAGTTTATAGGAGCACTGTCAACCTTTTTTGCATTATATTTTTTCTAGGTAAAATCAACATTTTATGATTGCTTACCTTCTCTAAACTTCATTGAAGTTGCTGGTTGTTTAATCTGCTTCCTTGCTTATTAGAACTGAAATGCATGGGAATGTATTTATTTATTGAGATATTCATAAAGACCTTTGAGTCAAAGACTCATTTACAAAGGTTCCACATCAAACATAGAGAGGTACAAGGATAACTTTGATACAGTTTGCGGACATTACATAACATCACAGTGCAGGGTACATGCATGGTACAGAGAGTGACTTGAAGGCAGGGATCACATGAAATACAGTATTATAGCGCAGTCACATAAAGAAGCAGTGAGGCTGTTTGTCAAAGTAGGAAGCTTGGAGTTGATCGGTCTGGTGACCATCGAGAAGCTGGCCTTGGTCATCAGGGAGGGAACAGGTCAGGGGCAGTCACATCGGTTTGCGATCTGGAGGTGATTCTTTAGGCTGGATTTAAAAGGGCCTATTCTTGTTTTGTTGGTGATTAGACTAGGGAGTGCATTTGTCCAGGAGGAGGCTTTGTAACTGAATGTTCTTTGGTATTGGGAAGTCCAGCAGCGGGGTACCCATAGTAGTGGTTTGATTGTGTTTCAGGTGGTTCAGACAGGAGCAGCAGGGAAGATAATTTTGTTTAGAGTGGGGGGTGGGTGAGGCCAAGGGTAATCTCTTTGGTCATTAGGCAGGTGTGGCACTTGATTCTGTTGTCTAAGTTTAGCCAGTTTGTAGTACTGTAGAGGTCGCAGGTGTGAGTGAAGCAGTCACATCCTAGGATGAGACAGCAGGCCTTGTTTAGAACAAGCTGGAGTCTGTCAAGGGCCGAGGTGGGAGCTGCATTGTAGATGAGAATGCCGTAGTCCAGGAGGGAGAGTATAGAGGAGCTAATGTTAAGACACAGAGCCTCAGGGTGAGGCAGTGCTTGTAACTATAAAGTATGCCTAGTCTAGAGTTAAGGGCAGTGGATAGGAGGTGGATATGCTGATAGAAATTGAGAGCCGGGTCTAGTGTGACACCTAGGTATTTAAAGGTGTCCACTTGTTCAAGGGGGGTTTGATTTATGGTTAGAAATTGGGGGCAGAGGTTCTTAACAGGGTTTTGCAGTTGGAAGAAAATCATGACTTTTGTCTTGTTATAGTTAATGATTAGGCGCTGGGTGGTGAGCCAGTGTTCAATTTCACGGACAGCGTGTTGGTGTGTTTGGTGTAATTTGAGGGGGTCTGGATCAGAAGCGAACAGGATGGCATCATCCACATAGAGGAGCAGTCTGCTGGGGCAGGCCGCTGGGAGGGTGTTAAGGTAAAGACAAAATAGGAGAGGGCCAAGAATGGATCACTGTGGGACACCGGAGTGGATTGGGAAGCTAGGGGACAGGATGGCGCCTACCTTAACTAGCTGAGTTCTGTCACATATATAGCTGGTGAACCAGTTTAAGGCATCTTGAGAGATGCCACTGTAGGCAAGAGTGTTCAGTGAAGGGCATGGTTGACTGTATCAAATGCCTTTGAGAGGTCCACGAAGATGGCTCCTGAGATGTGGCCGCCATCCAAGGTGGAGTGGACATGAGAGATAAGTTCAAGGAGGTCTGTGGTGGTACTATGACCCTTATAGAAGCTGTGTTGCTGGCTGCATAGAAGGTTATATTTAGCGAGGTGGTCAGTGAGTTGATCGGCGACTACAGTATGCGCTCTAATGCTTTGGATAGGGATGGTAGAATGGAGACGGGGTGGTAGTTGTTAGTGGAGGTGCGAGCCCTACTCTTATGTATGGGGGTGATATAGGCCACTTTCCAACATGCAGAAAATGTTGCCTGTCACAGGGAGTGGTTAAGAATATGGGTGAGCGGGGTGAGGACTTCCCAGAGGGTGAGGAGGAGAAGTCTGAGGTCTAGGGAATCATTACTGAGGGGAGATTGGTCAAGAGCTTTGGAAAGGTAGGGTTTGACTGTCTTAGGTGTAGGGATGTGTATATAGAAGGGTAGGGCATGGGGTTGCGGTGGGGGTTCCTGGGCAGGCGGTGGGTCAAAGAAGTTGAGAGGGAGGACATGGTTGAGATCTGTGAAGGCGGAGTTTAGGGCCGAGGCTATACTGAGGGGTTCCAAGGAGAGGTTTCCATTAATTAATATTTGGTCTGGGGACAGATTAGTAGGCTTGCCACATAGTTCCTTAATATTATTCCAGAATTTGCACCCAGCACCCCAGGTGGAGGTCAAGGCAGCTTTGTAGTAATCTGCTTTGGCGGAGCGAGTGGCCCATGTGCACTTGTTACGGGCCTCCCTGTACCGTAGCCTGTCCTCAGGCCATTGGGTCTCATTTTCTCGATACCAGAGGGCATCCAGGTGCCACAGGATGCCCCAGAGGTTGTCAGAGAACCAGGGGGCATGATTGCCATTAGACATGCTCTTAGTTAGGGGGGTGAACTTATCACAGGCAGCGTTGAACATGGTGGTAACTAGTTCAAGCGCATGATCCAGGTTGAGGGTGTTAATTAGGGGAGTCCAGTCCCAGTTTTTGAGGTAGGCGTTGAGCTGAGCTAGTTTACCAGGCCCCAGTTTGCATTGAGAGGTAATTTTAAGGGGTGCTTGTTTTGCTTCAAATTGTTTACCTAAGCTGACCGCATACTTCCTGAACATGAGAAACACCCTCAAACATTGCAGCCACTCATGATATAATAGTTTCATCTACTCCCACTGTATAATGAGTAATGTGAGTAACTAGATAGTATTGGTGGTGTTCTGAGTCCAGAAAAGATACAGTGGGAGCTGATCAAAAAATGTAAACAAACATGTTTTGGTGTGATGACACCAGTATGGATGACACTCAGTTTTTTACTTTTTAAAAGGAAAAAGGAGTCAGAATCAAACAACCAGCAACATCAGCAGTCCCTATAGAATGAGAACAACCATAAATGTGTTTTTTAAACCAGGAACACTTTGAGGTCAAAGTGGTTTGACAGTGCCCCTTTAAGTAGAAATGTATGGTGCCGAAAGACCTCTCACACAGTCTGCAAAGAATGCCAACAGAAGACACAGACACATGTTTCATCCTACCAGGACTCATCAGTGTTCCTCGTCTGTATGACACCCCAGTGGAATGAACCAGCTACCATAAGTTGGTCTATCTGGGTTGGGTTGTGGTGAGCCCAATAAAAACAAAAGACATTCAAAAACAAAGAACCTTAGTGCCCAAACACTGAGGTAAGGGTTTCCCCAAAGGGCATTGGCCGAGAAGCCAAGTTTCAAAGAAATAGAAAATCACACATACTCCCATAATTAAATTATAGTAGTACATTGACAGCATATAGAGACCAATGAAGCTGACTTTACAGTAGGTGTTTAACAGTATCTTGCATACAGCCAGTTCTTCTAATTTCTTGAGATATGGATGGGGCACCAAACTCATCTCATAATCATTTTCAAATGTGACCTTGGATCTCAGCCTGGACAACCACCAGAGATTGACAAAGGGATCTCAGTTTAACATCTTTTCCAAAAAATGACTGCTCCTAAAGTTCAATATCCTCCTAGAACTCAATTACTGTGTCAGTATTAGATGTAAGTCAAAGAGTCACGGTATGAGATTTGATCCACTGTGATTGGGCTAAGAATGCTACCCATTCAGCAGGCAATCAACATTGACACTGCCCTCACCTTCTTCACTCACACCTTCAACATGGCCTGTGATCTCTTTTCACCCTTAACCAAAATCTGGTCCAAAAAACAGAACACACCCTGGGTTAGCCCGGCCCTCCTACAATTACTTAGAAACCGGGATAACCTCTGGCACCTTGCCACTGAAACAGGTCATCTGTCTGATAGGCAAGCATACAATGCAGCCGGAATAAGTGGTTCATGGGCCATCAGGAAGGCCAAGGCAGACCATTACCAGGCCTCCTTACCTCCTCCTGGGGCTCAGCCCGACCTTCTGGGATAATATTAAGCAACTCAATGGTAAAGCTTGCTCCCCTGCCCCATCCCAGCTCACTAGAAATGGCACCACCTCCACCGAGCCTGCCACCATAGCTAACTGGTTCAACACCACTTTCACTGACCTTAGCTCAGTCCTCCCTAGTAATTTCTTTGACCCTCCCCCCAGCCAACCTCCCCCTGTGCTCCATCACCCCAGCTTCCTCCTGCGAAAGATTTCCACTCGGGAAGCCAGACCGATCCTAATCAAAGCTCTCAATGGCAACAATCCGCAGTGACTCACTGGACCCTCAGCATCCTCAGGCTGGTGCTAGATGAAGTCCTTGCACCACTCACAAGCCTAATTAACCAGTCACTCTGCCTGGGACAATTCCCCACAGCTTGGAAAACAGCCATTATCACACCTATTCATAAAGGGGGCGACAGGTCAGTGGCCAACAACTACCGGCCAATCTCCATCCTCCCTTCCCTCTCTAAAGCCCTGGAGAAAGTGGTGGCCATTCAAATCACTGATTATCTGGCTAAGCATAACATTTTATGCCCAGAGCAACATGGCTTCAGGGGTCACAGTACCAGCACTGCCCTTATTGAATTCTCCAACTTTCTACACTCCTCCTTGGACACCAGCTCCCTAGCTGGTGCAGTGTTCATTGACCTCTCAAAGGCTTTCGACACTGTCTCCCATCCACTTCTGCTGAATGCTCTCTGCCACACTGGTCTCTCGGCTGGCCCCCTGGCATGGTGTGCTAGCTATCTTGACACCCGATCTCAGTCGTCAAAATTAATAGCACACTCTCTGATACCCGTCCCATTCTCTCTGGGGTCCCACAAGGCTCCATCCTGGGCCCCTTCTCTTCTCACTGTATCTGAACACCCTGCCCAGTGCATGCCCTGGCAAAATTCTGCTGTATGCAGATGACGCTGTCCTTTTTGCCACCCACCGCAATCCCATCTCCCTACAGGACTCCCTACAGCAGTCTTTCAACAGTGCCGAGGCTTGGTTTAAGGAGCGCAGACTCGTCATCAATCTTAAGAAAACCAAAACTATGCTCTTTTCCCACCCCCAAAACAAAGCTAGCAACCACCCACTCTATAACCTTCCGAGTACCAACCAGCCACTGGAACAAGTCTGCTTCTACAAATACCTTGGGGTTACCTTCAATTCAGCCCTCACATTTCACAACCACATCGATGCCCTAACATCCACCACCAACACAAGGCTTGGCATCCTATTCCGCCATAAAACCTGCCTTCACCCAAATGCTCTCCGGCTAGCTGTTACATCATCCGTGCTGTCCCTTGTAGACTATGGTCTACCAGTATATGGTGCTGCCACACCACTGCACTCCAACAAAATTCACCTAACCCTGAATAAAGCATGCAGATTGATTACTGGTGCCCCAGGCTCACACACACCTGTCAGCTCTATGTCGATGCTAACCTGCTTACCCTGGATGAACGGCTCCAATACCAAACCTGTCTCCTCACCAAAAAAACCCTACTCGGGCTCTCCCCCCCTGGGGTAATGGCAACCATCCACCAGAGCCCTCCCACTGTTGCAACACGGTCTTCCCACAAGACCACTCTAAAGGTCCCCAGATCTAGAACCAGCCGTGGCCAGAGGTCCTTCTGCTATAGATCCCCAACCTGGTTTAACTCTCTCCCTGCCACCATCACCAATGCCATCACCATCTCCACGTTCAAAACCACACTTCGGAACCACATCTTCAGCACTCGTAATTGCTCCTGTCTCTGAACATAGCCTCACCTCTGCTTCTCTTGACAATGCCCCCGGCAGCTCTTCTCCCTAACCATCCCCTCCACCACTTCCCTGTACACCATGCCTATGTTTAACCTGGCCAGTGCCAGCTGTTTCAGTGTTTACCTACCAGAATGCTCACTTGATACCAACTTGTGGAACACCTGTTATCAATTACATGTACCGTGTACCCAATTTGTATTTGTCTGTCCACAATGTGACGTGGCGCCTCTGTTGAACGCCTATTGTTTTGCAAATCTTTGCTATGTAACCAAAACACAATGTATGTCTTTATGTGATGAAGTACCTTTGGAAACGAGCCTCTGGCTCAAAGGTTGTAAACTGATTCTTAAATAAATAAAATAAATAAATAAATAAATAAAATACCTTAGAGCCGCACTGACACTGCAGATCCTATCCTCTTGACTCTCTAATATATTATACACAGAGGTTTTTAATTAGACATTAGATGTCATTCACAGATAATGCAGGAACTCTAGTCTAACAACAGCAAGTCCATTAAAAAAATAGTGTGTGTGAAACCAGGACCCCTGTAGCACTAAGTAGCAGTACAGTGGTGATTTGCAAAATACCTGCTAAATTTATGTTCCTTCTGATTACAAATTTCTGTGTTAGCACCTTGAGGCACCAAAGCTGCCTTACCATCGACCTACTCCAAGTAATATTCTATTCTTTGCTCACAAATGAAGAGTCTATACTGTATATTTATATTCTTTGGGAAAAACTGTGTTAATGTACCAGTTAGGTTTCCAGTTAATGCCACAAAGGTAAGGAAATGTGGCTATAGGGTTTCCAACTCTAACTCCCCCCCCCCAAAGCAGCAAAAGGAAAATACATCAGGGTTTCAGGTCTCTAAAGTATTCGTGAAACAGGGGTGGATCTTCCTTGGGTTGGCATCTCCAATGCTCACCCCTTCCCACAGCCTTTAGTCTTCTGTCTAAAGCACAAGGGAGATCTGCAAGTCAGTTCCTCATAGTGATACATTTTTCAAAGGTATTCAGAGTAAAGAAGTAAGTCTCACCACATGCTGCCAACACAATTTGCTGTAGCTTTCTTCATGCAAGGCCCACAGGAAATCACGTGTGGGGTTTGCTCAGGGAATGGGCAATGTGTGGCTCGGCCACAGATGTGCCAGGACAGAAGTGAGCATCAGCTGTGTGACTGCTGGGCAGCAGGGTGACTGTGACTGGTTCCTGATGGGGTGGGGCTGGCTTTTGGGGGGGCACCTGCCCTGATCAGGGACCAGCCCAGCCTGCCCCAGGCTCTCAGTGTAGGTTTTGTCATTGTCCTCTTCTGGGGCCTCCATGCAGCTGTCGTCCAAGTGATGTGAATGGTTGTGTGGCAGGCAACACACACCAGGATGGTCCCATGGTGTTCTCATCTGTGTCTGACTCCATGAGCTGAGCTGTAGGGGACAACAGTGGGATTAATCAGGACAGCAGTGGACAGAACGTAGTGCAGGTTGAGGTGGCATGCATGCCCTGGCATTCAGTGCCATGCACCAATACAGTGTGTGCAGTGAAGAGCCTATACCCCACAGGAAGAGGTGCAAACCAATGCTGGGAAGACACCCATACTCACAATGGGAGTAAATCATTTTGCCATCCAGCTGGCAGGCCTACCACTGGTGGCATGCATCCCTAAGAAAACTGAGGTATGACACCCCCACAGGATAGGTGACATGTGGACACATGGGGTGAGACACCTCCATTGCAGCACTGTTAGTGTTGCAGGATCCACACACGTGCAGAGTACATCCTGTGTTGTACTGTACAGGGCATGGGCTGGGAACCAGTGGACAAAAGGTCCACGGTTGTTTGGTGCTTACATGGAGACATGATCTGCAATAGCAATCACTGTATAACATGGAAGACTCTGGAATGCTGCAGATTCTGTCCCAGTGATGCAGTGATCCCAAATCCATGTCACTGTATGAAGCAGCCCACAACACAATAGCAAATGTGCAGGTATGCCCTGCCATGTACACACTACCAAGGGACAGCTGCATGCCCTGGCACCCAATTGACCCTGCAGGGCTATGGGGCAGGTTGTCTGCTCCACAGCTTCTGTTCTGTGCTGGCATGATGCACAATAAGACAACAACTGCCTCCTAGTATATGCTGTAGCCTCAGTGCTACCAGGTGTTCTGTATGGTACAGGTTGTCTGCAGTGTCCACATGGATGCCTGCCTCATCCAGCCATCCTAGCAACTAGAGACAGTTGGGGCACTGGCTAGTTGAACCCTGCCTGTATACCCCATGCACACAGGCACAGTCCCTGGAGGAACAGGGACATTTCATGAGCTCTGGCCATGCTCATACCTCCCCACTGTTCCTGGGTGTTGGGAAGTCCCTGAAATTGCCTCTAACTGTTCCTGTGGCCTGAGTAACAACTGTGTGTTTTTGACAGAATTGTGGGGTGGGTACGTGCAACCTACTGTCCACCAGAGCAGCTATGAACACAGTACATGCCACCTTCCAGTTATTCCACAGGTCGAGGAACAGCACCACATGTTGGGTCACAAGAGGCCTCTGCTCCACATTGCTGGGATTTGTCCCCCACACAATTTTACCATATTAAGGCACCCATACACAAGACAGCATGTGGCACTGTAGTATAGCTGTAGTACACAGCAGGGGAACATACAAGCACACAATGGAAGTGTGTTCTGAGCATCCTAGGTAAACCTGTGCTGCAGTGTCCCATATGTTGTCTGTGTGCCACAGTGTGAAAGTCAATGCGCCTCAGATGGGAGTGGACAGGTTGCATGGTTTGTCCTTAGCCCCCACTGCTCATAGTATGCTGCACAACCAGGCCCCACTATCAGATGTGTCCCTGCATGTGTGTCTGTTTCCCTGACTTTGTGATGTCTTGCCCCTGTTTAGTGATGCAACCATTTCAGAGGTTTGGCTGTGACCAATGCATCGGGGGAACAACCCCTTAGTACCACATACACACAGGCAGCTACACATAGCACACACCCTAAAGCACTCCATTGAAGACTTACCTCCATTTACCTGCAGTTCCACGTTAGTATCTAGGTGGTGAACTGTATTTTCTTAAATAGCCCAGGCTCAGTTTGGCATGTTAATGTGTGCAGCAACACCTATAATGACATGCTAATGTGGTGTATTACTCATAGACTACCCAAAGACCTCACGTGAAGGATGAAGACAGAAGGTTTTCTGCTGTACTATCCAGGATAGCATTTGCACAGCTGTGTTACACACCGCTCTGTGTGCTGTGAGCACTATGGCCCTGCGCAGGCCTGATGATGTGTCCCATCTACGACATCATTGGGCTGTACTGCCTGCACAGAACATACAGCACAACTGTGTAGCACTGTACTGAAGTATGCATGCATGCGCAGGGCACACCCACACATACCATGCATTTTTTTTTATTTAAAATTGGTGACCGGGAAAGACACACTGAGCCGAGGCTCGTTTCCAGGTGTGACCCAGGTGCAAGTAGTACAAGGTGGGAGACAGAGAAATACAAATACAGCAAATATCAAGTAACAGATGAATAATACAGTATAGTACATTACATGGAGTTTGGTGGTGAGGTTACACTTTTGCATGAACAACAGAGTGGAAAAAATTTATTCATTTCATTTCTAGACCATTTATTACCTTAAATTTCAAGTGTGTGTCTTTACATATTTACAGTAGTGGATTTATCGAAAATTTTAGTTTTCGGGGAAAGGGTGCCGGTGGGGGGGTGATTTAGCAGTAAAAGCTGGCATGAGGAGTTTATTTTTTACCTGGCGAGGCTATTGAGGGTAGTACTAGAACCGGGTAAGGAGGGATTGGGTGCACAGCTGTGGCAGGGAGTGGGAAGGAGAAGCCTGAGGAGCTGTTTGAAGGCTGATAGGGAGGGGGCCAGGTGGAGGTTGGGTGGGAGGTTGTTCCATAGGAGTGGGAGCTGGTATGAAAAGGCAGCTTGCCCAGAGGCTGAGAGGGGGCGTGAGCGGAGGAAGGTACGTGCATGTCTGTGGCGAAGTGAGTAGCCAGAGGGGTTGGCTTGAGAGAGGTGGGAGGAGAGGTAGAGGGGAAAGGAGCAACCCAATATTTCACTATGAGTGAGGCGCTGTAGGTGGTCTGCCTATGAGAGAGTGGCATCAGAGATAGAGTTGAGAATAGTTGGCAGTGATGACACTATATGATGCCACAATGCGCATATACCACATCATGCAGATCATGCCCCCAGATGTGTATGTTATGCAGTGCAATGATCATTATGTAGCACTACAGATACATTGTACTGTGTAGCAGTAGACCAGGCCCTGGAAAATGAGCTCCTTGGCAGGTGTCTGGGGTGGAAAGGCCTCAGTGTGGTTTGAGCATTGGTGGGCTGCCATCTGACCTGCAGGACAGAGGTCACCTGCAGTAGGGACTAGTGCTGCCACAGACAGAGCGACCTACAGAGGCAGGAGGCACTCTGGCTTTGGAAGCCCGGGGACATGGTTACCAGTAGCAATATGACCAGGCCAGGTAGGTGCTGCTGGGTGGTGAGTGGATGCATACCCCAAAACTGTCCATGTTCTAAAGGGATGCCCCTGAATGTGCCTCAACTGGTACCGTGACCCTCATACAATATGTTTATGTGGGCAACCAGTGGGGAATATTAGTACAGGGTACTGTCACACAGTACCATGACAGACATGTTGCCCTCTGCTCAAGGCATCTCACACACATGCCCCTCTGGTGTCTCAGCAGTCTGTGTGCACATTCCCACTGTGTCTGGTGTTTCCTTGATGTTGGGTCCATGCCCCAGAAGATGTCTACCTGTGTCTCTGCATGATGTTACAGGGGGTTGACAGGTATGGGGAGTGTGTGGAGGGTCATGTGTGCAGCACTGTGGCATCATACAGTGTGTCTGCGCACTCTCTTCAACTCAGTACACAATGCCTTTGTGCCCTTGCCCCCCCCCATATGACTTGCCATGCCCGACAGCATTGCCTTCTGGCCGTATGGTGCTGGCCAGTCACCCTGGCCCAGTGTACCACTCTGTCCTGAGCATGACCTGCACCACCAGGGTCACCTGAGGCACACAGGCCAGCACTACAGGGGACTGCCTCCTGGCCTTGGCAGCAGAGGCTTGCCTGTATAGTGGCAGGGTGCAGTTGCTTAGGTCCACATGCTGCCCTGTGGTCCCTGCCATGCCACAGACTGTCACATCAATGGCCAGTTCAACACTCACATGTGGCATTTATTTGCACACCTTGGGTGCTGTATTTCCTAAGTCATGTCAGTGTCTGCTTGCTTATGGTAGGCAGTAACCACAATGCACCACAGCACCACATGATTACCTGTGCCAGGATCTGCAGAGGGTGAAACATGGTTGTGGTGGGTCATGCCATGTGTTGGACAAAGTGTGGGCACATGGCACAGCATTCAGAACCCTGTGGGTGCTGCTGATCTATTGCCCACCCCTGTGGTGTGTGTCCTGGTGCACAGTGCTTACATATAAAGTTACAGCCTGCACGGGGTGGCAGCTACTGTGTTGTTGCAGGAGCACTGGGCCAGCAGGTCACAACCATATATGGACCATGCAACAGATGCTGGACAGTGCCATGTGGCCTCTGTCTGTTGCCTACCTGGCCATCCTCACCAATCAGGCATACATACATTCTATCGACAGCTCTGGTGGATGTCCATGCCCCCTGTCCATTTCTTGGGGAAGCAAACACAGACCGATGATACCTCATCTCAGGGGTCTTCCAATACAAGTACACCACCTGGACCCTCTTATTGGATGTCCAGGGCACACATTCATCATCATCCCAGGCATGGCACCTGTAACCCAGTCTACCTTAGTAGAGGCCACTACACAGAGCAGCATGCACTGTGGATGTCCTGCCCCATGGGGGGACATCCTGTATGTGCTTGCACCACTCCACTGGTGTGTGGTGTCACTGACCAGCCCTCTGGTACTGGGAATACCACTCCCCCCAAGCATGGCATCTGTCACTCTGGGTCATGGTCCGGGTGGATGCACTGTTCTGCAGGCTGCTGTATAATCAATGGAGTACTGTGTATCACCACAGATAACTGATTGCATCTCCATTTTTTTACCCTTCAGTGCTCAACACATAGCCAGCACCAGCACAGGGAGGCATGGTGTGGACCCAGAGGAGCAGGATGGAGCCCCATGAGCCAGTGATGTACCATGCCGGGGTTCAGAGTGGTCCTTCCCATGAAAGGTGATCTGTTGAGTAGACAGACATATGTATAGCACACAGGGCTACATGTGTACATGCATAGGGACCATCATGGGTTGGTAGTGGTAAATGTGGCCCACTGCTGTCAGTGGTGGTGGTCCATCTCCCCAAGGTGTCCTGTAGCTAAATGGGGCCATGGTGGTGTGTGCCTTGTCACCACTGCACAGGCTGTCAGGGGGCTGGGATGCCACTACATGTGCATGGTGGTACAGGGGACAGTGTCATTGGGGATGGCAATGCCTCTAGGTGTGATGACAGGGCCACCTGTGCACCCTTGTCACTGGGCCATAGCATAGCAGGTGCCAGTACAACATGTCCATGGTGGTCATCCCTGTGGGGCATAGTGTGCACTAGGGAACACCAGTGGAGGATGCTGTTATTCCTTGACCATGGCTCCCCACATGTCCTGGCACCAGAGATGGTGGCATTCCCAGGGGGCCCTTCCACACCATGTCTGGCATGGTGCCATGGGCCCTAGCCAGCACTCAGACACACTAAATCACCTGTGCCACTCTCTGGCACTATATGCCCCATGTGTGCTGCCACACTAGGGGCAGCCTTGTGGGGGTCAGCCTCCAGGACTGCAGGTGGTCAGTACACCATGCCATGGCCATTCTGCAGATATCCTGGACCTCTGCCTGTCCTATGCCATACCAAAGTCCCCACTGTACATCTTGGGTACCATGTGCTGCAGGACGACAGCCCTGGGGGGTGGTGTTAGTGTACTTCAGCCACAGTGGGCCCACCCCACGGGTAGTGGACCCTTATTATCCCATGACCAGGGCCAAGGCCATAGTGTGCAACAGTGGCAGAAAGCCACCTGCATGTGGTTTGTACTGTGCTAAGGTCGCATGTGCGCCAGAAGTCCCATAACTGTTCCTGTGCCACATGCAGTCTGTGGCATGCCTCAGTGGCACTGTGCCAGGTCACTGTACTGGCATGAGGTTAGGGGCACTGAGGCTTCTGGTGGGAGGTGTGTCCCCAGGGCCAGGTGTGCACACTTCAGGCCAAAGCCGTAGTGGTATATATGACATTCACCATGCCACCTCAGCTACAGTGACCCAGTTCATGCAACACTACTGTCAACACATGAACTGAGGCAGGGAGCAGGGACACATGGCCAATGCCCTGCATGGGTCCTGTAATGGGTGACATTCCATGGTCCCTGTTAGGTATGGGGAGGGACACACCTGGACAGGGACTAGAGGCCCACAGGGTTCATCACTGGGGCTGGGCTTGAGGTGCCACTTTGTCACATGTGGGCAGCGGCACAGGCCTGCCATGGTGCCATAATGGCAGCATTACTGTGGCTACACTAACCCAGCACACTTGGCCAGGTACAGTGTTTCTGCTACATGTGGGGACCGTTAGGGTACATGGGGTCACCATGGGGCCCGTGTGAGGATCAGCTGCTGACGTGCAGTGTTGGGAAGCAACACCTCATGCTGCGGTGGCTGGGGACAGTGTGTGAGGCTATAGCACAAATGGTGGAAATAGCCCACAGATTGGACTCAGGAGCACCTCCTGTGCCACCCCCACCACCACCAGTGCCATGAGACAACTATCGCCACTGTCCCCCATTTGCTGCCCCCAGTTGAACCTACCCTACCCCATGTTGCACCCCACACCATTTACCCTTCTCATTGCCCCCCTTTATTTTACAGGCTTGTTGCCATCTCTTGTAAATAAAGTTTATTTTTGTTCCTAATGCAGCTGTGTTCTGTGTTTGTCCTTGGTGCCTGTCCAGTCACCCACTGCAACCCCCCCATGCTGCTTTGCCACTGCTGCCCTGCACAGGACCCCCACCTTTACACAGCCCCCTTTATTGGTCACACTCTGTGGTGTGCTCTGTTTAGCACTGCATTACTGCTGTGCATTACACGTGCTATACCTGTTTGCACTGCACCATGGCCATCCTGTATTCAGATAGCATTGCACCAGCAATATCCTCTGAATATAGCAAGCTGTGGGACTGGCACAGGCACAAACCCCAGTTCAGCACAAACTTTGCCCTTGTTAGCACTTTTAAATATCTTGCCCCAGAATTTTAGAACTACGGTTCAAAGCACCTGGACCGTTTAGAAATCATCAATGTCACAATTTATAATGCCTTAAAAATTACATTCATAGTGTCAGCCACTTAAGCATGTGTTAGGTTTCTGATTTTGGTAGATAATGCTTCAGAAACAGACAAAATATGTTAGTAGCTAAAAGGCTGAATTAATTGCAGTCATATACTTTACTATCTTGGTGATTTACCACTTTCTACCTTACCAGCTATGGAGTTTTTCTCTTCCATTATACAGCACTTTAAACTTACCATCTCTCTGCAGAAGCTTGCATACCTACAGTATGATCTGTGTTTTCTTTTAAATACTCTTCACTTATTATAATTTTCATAATTTTTATTTAATTAAATTTTTGATTACCAGTAAGCACAGCTAGGTCGAAGGTCTATTTTCAGGTGCAACCCAGATTATCACAGGATAGAAACTTGAAATGCATTGACAAACAACATGAGTATATAAAATACATCAAATAACCAAACATACACAGTATAAAATACATAAAATAACTAAAAATAAGCAAATACATATTTAGTAACATAAAATAGCATTATTAAAAAATAAAAGCAATATACATTGAAAATATACTTAACTGACGATAAAAAATAGTCTATGGACTGTACTAATATTCTTTATCTTGACCAGGTGCAGCACATTTGAGTTGCTAAGTAATCGTTTAACCTTTTTAAGTTTCCTTGCTTGCGCTGCACAAAGCAAACATCTTGTGGCTTCTCGGGAGAGTAGAGGCTGCAGAGGTGTGTGAGTAGAGCACAGCATCCAGTGCAGCTTAGGCAGCAGGAAGCCCACCACTGACAGCTCAATATGGAGCAGGCACTGGAGAAGGAGGAGCAGAGGAGCAGGAGAAGGGCAGAAACTTTGTGTAGTTGAAAGGAGGGAGCTGCACCTACCAGGGTGTGCTGGCTTCTTTCATCTACAAGACAAGATATTACCTAGCAGTCAACTGATTGCCGTCATGTTCACCCTGCTCCTCAGCTTTTGGACTCACTCCTCTTGCCAGTCTCAGCTTCTGCTGAAGAGGAGAACTCACTTGTGCTGGTTTCCCATTTCTGTTCCAACCCCTGACTTTATAAAACAAAGAAATAAATCTGCGACTCACTCCCCTCGCCACCCTTAACTTCAGCCGATGAAGGGAACTCCCTTGGGCTTCATGCCCATTTCTTTTTCTCCCTTCCCCCAGACTTTAAAAAAAGAACAAATCTGTGGCTCACTCCCCTTGCCAGCCTCAGCATCTGCCGATGAGGGGAACTCACTTGGGCTCCAAGCCTACTTCTGTTTCCCCCCCCCAACTTTATCCCACATAATCTGATCACTTCCCCAATGCCCTTTTTTGTAAAAACAGTCTCCATCCCACTGCCAATTATCCTGCCCACCGCCTTATCTCTTTCCCCATTGACCCATCTGTAAAACAAACTCTTTTCAATTGGCAATTACCCCCTACCATCCGATCACTTCTGCCTGACCCATCAATATAAGAAACTCCCTCCCTCCCACTGCCATTTATCCCATCCACCTCCTTATCACTTCCTCTGGTGTCCTGTCTATAAGACAAACTCCCTCTCACTGCCAATTATCCCCACGCCACTTAATTGATTCCCTGTGTCCTGTCCATAAAAGAAACTGAGCTCACTGCCATTTATCCCAACCACCTCCCTGTCATATCCCCTGGTGCCCCATCCATAAAACAAGTTCCTTCACACTGCCAATTATCCTTCTTACCTCCGAATCCTTCCCAATGTACCATATGCAAAACAAACTCCCTCCCACTGCCAGTTAGCCTGGCCACCTCCTGATCGCATCCTCAGTGCCCCATCTGTAAAGTAAACGCCTTCCACTGCCAATTAGCCCGCTCAGCTCCCAATCACTTCCAAGGTACCTGTACCTTTAAAAGAATAAAATGGTCCAGTGATGATTTCTGCCCCCCCACAACCCCACCCCAACCCACCAACACCCACACCCCATCGTCCCTCACTTATCTAGCCAGATCACTAGCACATCCTACTACTTCCACTGACTTATCCTGTTTCTTGCTGCAGTGACCAGGAATGTACTGAACACAAGTTAAGTTCAGTTAATGGCTTTTTTATGCATTTTGAAGTTTTACATAGATACATAGATACATAGACAGTGTCGGCAGATAAGGGCCTATGGCCCACCCAGTCTGCCCATTTGAGCTTGTAAGTTCAGTTTGTTTTCCTAGAAGTCTGTTGCCCCTTACCCCTGACCTCCAGAATTCCTTTATGTCTATCCCATGCATTCTTAAATCCTGTGATTGTTTCAGCCTCCACCACTTCCTCTGGCAGGGTGTTCCACTTGTCCACCACCAGTTCTGTGAAGAAATTCTTTCTCATGTTTCCTCTGAGATCGTCCTCCTCCAACTTCATCCCATGCCCTCTAGTCCTGGAACATCTTTTTCGCTTAAAAATAGTGTTTTCCTGCACCCTGTTCCTCCCTGTGAGATACTTGTATGTCTCTATCATATCCCCTCTCCCCTCCTCTCCTCCAGGAGTACATGTTCAGTTCCTTCAACCTGTCTTCATAGGACTTGTGATGCAATCCATGCACCATCTTTGTTGCCCTCCTCTGAACCTTCTCTACCCTGTCTATGTCCTTACGTAGGTATGGTCTTCAGAACTGTACACTGTACTCCAGGTGGGGCCTTACTAGTGTCTTGTATAGCGGAATTATGACCTCCCTTTTCCTGCTGGTGATGCCCCTGCTCTGAGTGGGTTCTGGAGGTGGAGCTTCTGAGTGGGGTTTTGGAGGTGGAGCTTCTGAGTGGGGTTCTGGAGGCGGAGCTTCTGAGTGGGGTTCTGGAGGCGGAAGTTTTACTTGTAACTTTGTCATTTTTTTAAATGTCTGCAAATTTTCTATATTGTCTTTTTATCCCACTTCATGAACACAGTAGGTGAAATTCATCAAAACCTATCCCAAATATGTTTTCACAGTCACCTTTGGAAATCAAGTTTCTGGCAGGATTTAAAAAATTCCACCTGCCTTGCCTATGTTGAAAATTTGGGGTTGAAATTTCAAACAGCAACAAAGTTACAAAGAAAAATAGACATTTTTCAATGTTTACTCACAACTTTGCTATTACTCTAGATTTTGACCCCACATTTACAACATAGTCTTTTTTAACCCACCTTATGAATTAGGTAGGTGAAATTGTTCAAATCCCCCCAAAACTGTTTCCACAGTAGCTCTGTGAAATCATGTTTCTGAAGGGATTTAAAAAGTTCTACTTGTCTTGATCATAAGGTGGGGTAATAAAAAGCTTATGCTGAAAATGTGGAGTCAAAAATAGAAAAATACAACAACGTTATGCTGAAACATTGAAATTCTTCAATGTTACTTATTGCTTTGCTAATTTTCAAGATGTTGACCCCAAAATTTCAACATAGTCTCTTGTTTACAGGGATCCATGAGAAGTCAGTGAATGTGTTATCAGCGCGGTAAAACTCAGATCAGAAAATTCACTTGACAGCAGTATTGCTCAGATAACACAGCTCTAATGTCAAGTCGCTGTACCTCTAACATACCGTCCTCCAATAAAAAACACAGAACGCCAGCATATTTATGCTCATTATTTTTTATTGAGGACCACACCCCCCTGAACTCCCCTTCAGGGGGCTGTGCCACCTGACCCCACCCTATCTAAATATAATCAACTCCGAGGCTGTACATAATTTGAAGAAAAGAGCAGGTTTCTATACCTGCACAGTTTTGACCTCAGAGTTGATATTGACCCTCACACCCCTCTTAAATATGTACCTGTATAATACGAACAGTTTTACGAAAAAAATAAATAAATACAAATAATCAAACTGAGATGAGGGAGGACTCAAACCATAATCTGATGCACCAAAGCTACCTGCAGGCTATCAATTTAATTTCTAAGTCACACTGACAGCACACTGACAGGTTGCAAATCAGTAGACTTTGAGTGAACAGAGGAAACAGAAGGCAGTACCTGTATTGCGCTGTAACACATAGTGCTACCATCTTCTGATACCGCAGAAGTCTTTTGCACTACTTGGTAAGCAGTATTCACCACGCGCTCATACCATTAGCTGAGTGGTTGTGCTACCTGTTTACAGCTTCTCTTGTACAATGCAGGAGCACATTTTTTGAATCTTCTCAGAAACACATTTTTGCAGTTGCTAAATTAAATAAGCTTTTGGATAGGATTTAAAACATTTCACCTGTGATGATGATAAAGTGAAGTCATTAAAAGACCATGCTGAAAACTAGGGGTCAAAATATAAAAAAAAAATACCAAGTCATGAAGAAACATTACAGTTCTTCAATGTTTATTTCTAGCTTTGCTTTTTACTACATTTTGACCCCATATTTTCAGTATAACCATTTTTGTACCCCACCTCATAAGCATGATGTGTGATGTTTCAGATCCTGCCAAAACATCTTTCTTCATTTGTGCCATAAAATGATGTTTTGAAGAGGATTTCATAAAGGAGACCAGTTATGTTCATAAGGTCATGGAGTAAAAAAGACTTTGTTGTACATATGCGGTCAAAACTGGAAAAAAAAATGATCATAAAATGTTTACATTTTCAAATGTTTACTCATAACATTGCAAGATTTTTACTTTTTGAGGCCACATTTTCAACAAACTCATAGTTTTTACACCCACTGAATGAACATGCAGGTGTCATTATCAAATCACCTTCCAAAATCTGTTTTTGTGGTAGTTCCACAAAACAAGTTTTCACAATATATTTCATAAAGCTTGGTAGGTTCGAGGTGGGTCAGAAGTTTGTCACCTGAGTGGCAAACTGGATGGAGGACAGAAAACAGAGAGTGGTGGTAAACGGTATACAGTCAGAAGAGATGCAATTCACTACTGGGGTACCTCAGGGATCAGTCCTGGGGCAAGTACTCTTCAATATCTTCAGCAGTGACATTGCAGATGGACTGGAGGGTAAGGTTTGCCTGTTTGCAGATGACACCAAGATCTGCAGCAGAGTAGATGATCCAGATGGGGTGGGCAGAATAAGAAGGGATCTGGAAAAACTGGCAAAATGGTTTGAAGAGTGACAACTGGGGTTTAACACAAAGAAGTGCATGATCATGCACATAGGGAAGAAAAGCCCTGAAGTTATTCATAGGTTGGGAGGGGACTGCTGTCAATCATAAGGGAAGAAAGAGACTTGGGCATCATCATCATCACAGATGACCTGAAAACATCCAAACAGACCACTAAGGCAGTAGATAAGGCTAGAGAGATGTTGGGGTGTATTAGTAGAAGTATCACAAGTCATAAGAGGGAGGTAATAATCCCCCTTTACAAGACACTGGTTAGGTCCCATCTGGAGTACTGCATGCAGTACTGGAGGCCGCACCTGCACAAGGACATAAACAAAATGGAGGCAATCCAGGGAAGGGCAACCAAAATGGTGCAGGGACTACACCAGAAGACATATGAGGACAGATTAACAGAGCTCAATATGTATACCCTAGAGCAAAGGAGGGAGAGAGGTGATATGATCAAAACATTCAAATATCTTAAGGGCATAAACAATGTGAAAGAGTCTAGCATGTTTCAATATAAGAAAAATATCAAAACAAGAGGACACAACATGAGATTGGGGGGGGCCATTTAAGCGGTAATGTGAGGAAGTTCTTTTTCACAGAAAGGGTGAAGGATGTATGGAACGGCCTACCTGAGGAAGTGGTGGATATGAGTACAGTGCAGGGCTTCAAACAAGCATGTAATTTTATTTATTTATTTATTGAAATGTTTCACCAGGAAGGCACACTGAACAACAAGTTGCTTGTCTCCTGAGCCGAACGGGGGAAGGGGAGTACAATTGGATGAAGAATTAGACATACAGTTTAACATTTAACATATCCAAGAAATTAAACATTCAGTTACATTTGTAACAAGACATACAGTTAAAAAGTATCGTAAAAAATCATACAGTCACAGTCACATCTGTGACAAAGCACAGTTAAATATATCATACCTGTGGAATATGCATTTAATTACATGTGGCAAATAAGCATAAGTGATAGGCGTAAGGGAGCAAATACAGATGAGTATGAATAAATAGGCCATTGACAAAGTACAGGTCTATGACACATTCAGGAGGTAGAAAAAATGGACAGACTAGATGGGCCTTGCAGTCTTCATCTGCCATCAACTTCCATGTTTCTATGTTGCTATGTACCTGTTAAATTCATATGCTGGGGCAATGAAAACTAGTATTTTGAAAATTCAGAATCACAGACTAAGAAAACACATGTATGAACCTCTTCAATTAATAGTCATGGCAATTTCACTATTATAATGTGTTATTAATTTGCTAGTTTTAGCCTCTGCACTATCAATGCCAAATACCTACAAAACAAATACAAGCAAGCAAACATTTGGCATTGCCAAATGCTTGCATAAATAGTTATTTGGTCTGTGGCCACCTGATCATCAACATCTTTATTTGTTTCTTTTTGTATGCATGTATTCATTCATTCATTCATTCATTCATTCATTCATTCATTCATTCAAATCATTATCTAGCACTCTGTCCTGAAGGCTCAGGGCACTGAACATAATGTGTACTGTAGACAAATGTAAATTGCTACTCAGTAAAAATAATACATCACATTGTAAACAGCAAGCAGACCAGCTAAATCTTTACCTTTATTTAATAGCTAAGGAAGCTAATAGTGAATGCAAGGGTTTTTAGTGCCCTTTTAGAAAATCTCTACTGTGGAACAGACATGCACAACAGAGGGAAGAGAATTCCGCAGCTGGATGGCCATCGCCACTAATGTTCTATCCTCTGATCATTTCAAATGAGCACTTACATGTATTACTGCTACCATGTTTCTGAAGCTCATATTTCTCGACTCTGTCAGCCTGAGATACTGTATGTTTCATATACCTCCTCTAAGATGTCTGGCTTCTTAGATTTCTGTTGCCCACCACTGGGACCCTCCCGCTGCTGAGAAAATTCCTGTAACTTAAATCTTTAGATACCTGTAGTGTTTGCTTCATTAAATAAGAGTTTTACCATTGCATTTTCTCAAGCCTAAGTAGAAACTGGCCACAAGATTTAGAAAAAGTCTATATACAAACATATTCTTTTTTTTCCTACAAAGTATTTCAAGCAAGCTGCATTTGAATTACTGTAAATATCAAGCTCATTTACAGGGTAATCTTTTAAAGTTATAGTTCAAGTTCTCAGTACCGTATAGGAATTGTGACCCTGGTTCTGGAGAAAAGTAAATATTCTTTGTCTGCTTTGCTGCAGGGTTAAGGACTTGAAGTAGCAGTGCAATGAAAAAATATCTGTTTCCAAAAAACTAGTTTCAACTATAGTTACAGTAATGAAAATACTAGCATACCTGTCAAACCTATTTTTCTAGGTGCCTCCTATGCTGCACACCATGTGAGTTGTTTTATCTTTTCTGAATCCTATCCTCTACCAGGTCAATAATGGTACTGTTATGCCAAATGTGGCAGATATATTTTTCTTGAGAAAAAATGAATTCTAACTTTTATTAAATTCCCAAATGTTGGTGGAACTACAATATTTTATCTCCAAATAAAACTGAAAGCTGTCTGGAATAGTTTAAAGTGAAAAAGATTAGGGTTACATTTTTTTTGCCTAATTTCATTGCACTGCAGCTTTAACTAACCTGATCATAAAAACATGGAAATTTACAAACAAAAGACCCCAAATCCATTCAGTCTGTTAGGTCTCTCCCCAGTCAATCACCAGTCTAACACTGATCATACCATAAGCTGCCTAAGAAACATTCACTTCTCTGGGTCTAGATCCTCTTTTCCCCTGCCCATCCCCCCCCCCTTCCGCCTATGCCCTCCTGAGCTACATGAAACTGTCTCACCCATGCTTAAAGTATTAACCATCTGAATGTTACTAAACCTCTGTGGTCATTTGTTCACTGCCCCTTCTATGAAGAAATATTTCTTCATGTTCCTCCTAAATTTGCCTACCATTGGCATCAGGGTATACTCTTACATGATGTTGCCCTCATAAAGCCTAAATAGCCCTTAGCTGTACACCTTATTGATACTATTCAGGTACTTGATGTTTTCAGTCATGCCCCCCTTCTCCATTCTACTCCACAGCAGGTAAATGCCTTTGTTCTACAGCTTCTCCTCATTAAATCACTCCTGCTGACCGATGATAGTTTTGGCCAACCTCCTCTAAAGTGACTCCATGTGGCCTTTATCTCTTTTTAGATGTGGATGCCAAAACTGCACACAGTTTTCCATGTGTGGGCTAACCAGCACTCAGTATAGTGGCTGAATCTCCTCCTTCCTCCTTCTCAAGAAGGCTCATTCTATGCACCCAGGCATTGTGTTTGCTTTGCTGTGTGCCCTGTCAGAGTATGCAGAGGATTCAAGACTGTTACTGATTATGACTTGCAAATCTTACTTCTTTGTAGTTTGTTCCAGGTGTACTCCACCCAGTTAGTATTCACATTTTGGGTTCCTTCTCCCCAAGTAGATGACTTTGTACTGTTTTACACTGAATTTCAACTGCCAAATCCCACACAATTTCTTTAATTTTGTGAGGTCCTCTTTCAATTCCAGTCTGCTTTTTTTCTGTCCACCCAGCCATGAATCTTAGTATCGTCTACAGACAAATCCTATACTGCATGCCATCTGAAATGTTGCAAATGAACACATTGAATAGTACTGGGCCCAGGATTGCCCCCTGAGCTACATCACTCATCTTCCTAACCCCTATGCTATCTTCACTCAGTACCCCTTTTGGATCCTGTCACAAAGCCAATTACACATGTATCATGTTAGCTTATCCCCTACCCCAGGTCCCCCAGTTTATTTACTAACCTCATTTATTTCTTGTTGTTCACCACATTGTCTTGTGCCTGTGCAAGAAACATTTGAGGTAACTTTGTAATAGCAGATTTTGAAGACGCGGTCCTGTTGTGGTCTGTGGCACCACTGCTTTTTGGGGCTGGGGCTCCGTGGCATGAATTAGATTGCATGCTGTCTATGACAGCAGTGCAAAAGCATGTCCACCACCTTGAAAGGTTTTAGCCACTGCAATGAGGGAGCACTACCTCATTGCAGGGCGTGCCTTTCATGGTGTATGTTTCAGTGCAGCATGGCGGCAGCTATGCCGTCCACCTCGGACAGTCCCCAGAAAAGCTGACTTGGGGGGGGGCCCAGTTTCCCCTGTCGGTATCATCTCCCAACACTCTTTATTTGCCAATGTGGTACCCAATCCCTGTCAGCTCCAGTCCCCACCCCCAAAAAAAAAACATGCAGGCGACATGCTGGGAGCCCACCCCAGTGTGTCAAATATACCTGTAAAAACAAAAACTTTTCCACAATGTTTTTGTTTTCCTCTGTAAAGTAGAAAATGATCCCACACAGTCTGCAGCCCCTTCCCCCAACCTGTGCTTACCCACTACATGCCCCACCTCTCCACACACCCCCAGCCCCATACTTACCTCCAGAGCCTGGACCGACAATCTTCTGTGGACCAGGAACACGTCTGCACTCTTCAAAGCCGACCGTGAACTGAAGAAATGGTGGTAAGCTGTATAATGGCATAACTAGGGTTTTTTCAACTTTGAGGCATATCTCTGGCATTTTGGGGAATTGTGCTACCAAATTTTCAACATGGTGTTATTGGAACCCCTCCTCATGAATTCAGTTACTGTCATGGCATTATTCGGTCCTGAAAGGTGATTTCGTGGTCACTGCACTGAATCACCCTTTGGAACCGATTAATGAAACAACAGTACCACTGTTCATGAGGTGGCCTCTGAAAAAGCCTATGTTACAGATTTGGTGAAAAAATAAAAAAAATGACTGTTTTACCAGCGTGCATTGCACAGTTTCCATGCACGCTCATAACTTCTCGAATCTGTACTATTTTCACTCCAGATTTTCAACATTGCGATTTTTCCACACCTCCTTATGAACAGTATAGCTGTCATTTTTCGCATCCTGGCCGAAATGTGTTTTCGCACTTCCAGTGCAGAATAGCATGGTCGCTATGGGAAATCAGTGTTTGGGACAGATTAAGAAAATCAAAGTGATCTTGTTCATCAGCAGAGGTCCTAAGATGCATATGTTGAAAATTTGATGATGGAAGTCCATTAAATGACTATGCTATGAGCGTGCATTGTGCAGTGTTCATGCACCCTCATCATTTTTCACATCCTGGCTGAACTGTGTTTTCACACTTCTGGCCCAGAATGGTGTGGCTGCCATGGGAAATTAGTGTTTGTGACAGATTAGGGAAATCACAATGACTCTGTTCATGAGCAGAGGTCCTAAAATGCCTATGTTGAAAATTAGGTGACAAATGACTGTTTTACTAGCGTGCATTGTGTAGTTTCCATGCATGCTCGTAACTTTGATAATTTTTAATATTTGTACTCTAGATTTTACCCACTACCATTTTTTCACACCTCCATATGAATAGTACAGCTTTCATTTCCCACATTCTACCTGAACCTTTTTCGCATATCCAGTGCTGTGGAAAAACAATGTTTAGAACAGAGTAAGAAAATTACAGTGACACTGTTCATGAACAGAGGTCCCAAAAAGCCTATGTTGAAAATTTGGTGAAAACATTTCATAAAATGAGTATGTTACAAGCACGTGTTGCACAGTGTCTTTACCGCCAGATGAGACATCTGTAACTGTAATTTTTGTGAAACTGTTCTGTTTCAATGAACAATGTGTAACTGTCATTCATGTGAAACTGTTTTACTCATCGTGATAATCTTCAAATGTACCTAACCTGCTTGTGAATCGTACATCATGTCCTGATTGTGATGTCTGTATTATTCAATTTCTCTTGAGTTGTTCCTGCTGTTTATTCTCTTGTAGCCTGTAATTAATCCTGGGTCGTCCCTGAAAAAGGGACCATTATGGTCTCAGTGGGCCTACCCGGTCACCAAAATTTGAAATAAAAATAAATAAAAAGTGTCCATGCACAGCTGTAAGTTTGAGAATTTGTAATATTTTCATTCCTTATTTTCATCATTGCTATTTTTGTACACCTTCTTATGAACAGTTCAGCTGTCATTTGTCACATCCTGCCCAAAATGTAGTTTTGCACATCTGGCATACAATCACATGGTCGCTGTGGGAAATCAACGTTTGGGTAGATTAAGATAATCATAGTGTCACTGTTCATGAGCAGAGACCCCAAAATGGCTATGTTAAAAATTTGGTGAAATAATTCCACTGAATGACTGTATTACAAGTGTGTGATATGCAGTTTTCACACATGCTCGAACTTTGAGAATGTTTAATATTTTCACTCGAAATTTCCCAGATTGCCATCTCTTCACACCTCCTCATCAATGGTGCAGCTGACATTTTCATGTGGTGCAGAATGGTGCAGTCACTGTGGGAATTCAACATTCAAAACAGATTAACAAAATCATAGGGGCACTGTTCATGAACAGAGGTCCCAAATGCTTTCCTGAGGTGGGGTCACAAAAAGGCCATGTTTTAAAATTTGAAGAGCAAATACCAACACACACCCAGGGTGTTAGGGTTTCTAACTATTACATCTCACCCTGTACAGACTAACAGGCATCAGGGGTGTGTCTTTGGATTGTCTGCTGTACTGCTCATGCCATTGGTCCTCCATCTCCACTCTGTAGCCACTGACAGGCATTAAGGTGTGCCTTGGACTCTTCAGCCCCAAAGTTCAACCCAATCTCCTATGCTACACCCATCTCAACATACTTCCTCATGAAATGGGGTGAGTATAAGGCAAGATGACTCCAAGGCACAACACAACACTTGTCAGACTCTGCAGGGTAGAGTGAGGTGAAATACCATGAGCATTATGGCCAGCGACACAAACGCACACCCTAATGCCTGTCACTCTCTGCAGGGTGGGGTGGGGTTGATGTCAGCTCTATACTTCACTGCTACTTCTATTATGTGTCTCTCTAACTCCTGTACTACCAATGCCCAAACCAACAAGACAACATTCAGCATTGACAAATGCTTGTTATATTTCCTTTTGATTGATAACTGGGTTTAGTTCAGCGCATAACTGGGCTGTGGACTGCAACCCTCTATGGCACTAAAGGTCATAACAGTACAGACTAAAAGGTGTTGGTAAGTGGATCAGATGGGATCCTTTCATTTGTTAAAGAAGTCGCTCCAGCTTGCCAATGGTCATAATTGCACAGTAAGGGCTTTGTAAGACACACAGCTTAAAACTACTGATGTAGTATGTTAATGAACTTCTGCGTGTCTCTGTTTAAATTGCTATGTACCTATGTACGTGTGTTGTTTGTGTCACACACTTACTTTGCAAGCAGGTTTGCTATTGCCAGATCTTGTATTTATTTTGTTTTCTGTGCAAACTAATTGTCCCTTTGATCATCAGACCATGTAGGGTGATCTTCCCATGTGCAAGACAATCATTGCCCTATAGTACATAAAATCTGGGAAAACAAATGTGTATGGAAAAAAATACTTTTCAAACTTAGTATATTGAGAAACACAAAGTAATGTAGACTATGGACTAGTTGTTTCACACAGGAATTAATGCTGGGAGCAGACAGCAGTTTACACATGTAAGAAAGCATACAGAAAAATGAAAGTTTACATGAACTGCTAATTCTGCATTTTTTGTTGTAGAGAATAGTACCACTATAATTGCTGAAATGTCAGTGCTTGGATGTAGACCACTGACCATAAGACAAATCAGAAAATTAAATGAACCAAAATAATTTTACATAATGGCAAAATATTCCAGAAACATTTTTGAGTATACATATAACAATAGTTGCAAAACACTTTTTGCAATCAATTAAAACAAAACAAACACACAAATACAGATACACACCCACACACATGCAAAACCAAACCAAAACCACAAATGAACTGAACAAATAAACTTTCTCCCAAAGAAATCAACAAAACAGAAGGATATTGTATAAAAAGCAGTTGTGCCCAGAGTCTTAATGATTCTTTTCATTTAGATGTAGTGGGCAGGAAGTCAGGACAGTATTACAGCAAAAGTTCACTAAAGTTCATTGAAGTAGTAAGGAGCTAAAAAAGCACATACCCATTGTTAGCTCCTGTGCTTAATGATTACTTTGTCACATTACCTCCATTAACTACATAGCTGTCAAGTTTATTTTTGAATTCATCCTTAGTTTTGCTTATTATGCTATCTTCTGGTAAGCTATTCCATACATTTATTATACAGTGTATAAAGTAGTATTTCCTTTTATTTGTACAGAATTTACTGGGCTGTAGTTGAAGTAGATGGCCCCTAGTAACAGAATTTATGTATTTGAATTCCAGATTGAGCTGATACAGCAAACAGTGATCTTGGACTATGTCATATAAAATATTAGAATAGACTAAAATATGGCAGAAAGTTTAAGGATCCTGCTGTAAGTAACAGCAATGGATTAACTATTGGTCATTCTCTATGTCAGGTTATATCACTTAACAAAACTAGTGACAGCAGATGTTCAGTGGCCTTCCTATTATTCTATTCACTGTAAAATAAGAATTTATTTAGGCATCAGTTACAGTTGACAAACTTAAAAGATACAAAAAAAGGAAAATGTGATGTTAGGTTACACATTTTCCAACATTTTTGTGATGTGTAGAATGATCATTTCTGGACTTAAACTATATACTGATTAAACACCTTCCCTCATAAGAGACTGATAAACAAACTATGTAACCTAGAAGTGGATCCTAAAATAGTTCTATGGGTAGAGAACTGGCTTCCTGGCAGGAGTCAGAGGGTGGTGGTAAACAGGGTACAGTCTGGGGAGGGAGAAGTAGCAAACAGGTTACTGCAGGGCTCAGTGTTGGGGATAGTCCTATTCAATGTCTATGTTGGAGCCATTGTAGAGGGGCTAGAGGGGAAGGTATGCCTATTTGTGGATGCCGGGGGGGGGGTTGAAAAGATGATGTAGGATCTTAAAAAACTGGAGGAATGGTCTGGAGCATGAAAGCTGGGATTCAATGCAAATAAAGTGCAGGATCATGGACATAGGGCACAAGAACTCAAAGGCAACTTGCAAACTAGGTGGGGAGGTACTAACAGTCACAAAGCAGGGAAGAGACCTAAGAGTCATCATTTTGGATGAGCTAAAAGATGCTGGGCAGTGTGACAAGGTGGTGGAGAATGGTAGCCAGATGCTTGGATGCATAGGGAGAGGTATCACCAGTAGAAAGAGGAGGTAATTTTGCCTGTATCAGGTGAGACATACCCACCAGGTACTACGAACATACGAATTTGCCAGCAGATAAAGGCCTAGAGGTCTATCAAGTCTGCTCGAATGTGCAGCTAGCACCCCTTATTCTGCAGCTGCCCCTCCCTTCCACCCTTCCCCTTCATTAACCCTCCCCCTTGTCCTGTCCCATCCTCGTTTGAAGCAGTCCACTGTTCCACTGCATACCACTTCTGCAGGTAACACATTCCACCCAGCCACCACCGGCTCTGTAAAAAAGTGTCTCCTCATCTCCCTCCTGAACCTTCCTCGCTCCAGTCTCATATCATGGCCCCTGGTGGCCCTCCCCTCCCTTACTTTGAACAGCCCCTCTGTACCTGTCTTGTTTATTTCTTTCATGTATTTAAAGGTTTCAATCATGTCCCCCCTGTCTCTCCTCTCCTCCAGTGAGTACATGTTCAACTCCTTCAACCTCCTCTCTATGATAAGTCCCCAGACCCTTGATCATCTTTGTCACCCTCGCTGCACTCCCTCCAGTAACTAATGTCCCTCTTCAGATACGGATGCCAGAACTGCACGCAGTACTCCAGAGTGTGGTCTAACTATGACCTATACAGTGGCAGAATCACCTCCTCCTCCTTGAGGATATACCCTTGCATACAACCCAGCATTTTGTTGGCCTTTGCAGCTGCCTTCCTACACTGTGCCGAGTTGTTCATTGACCCTGTGATGAGCACACCCAGATCCTTCTCCTCCTCTGTCTGGGCTAGCTGCACTCCCCTAGCTGGTAAGTCCTCCTTGGGTTCTTCATCCCAAAATGCATCACCTTGCACTTTTGGCATTAAAGCCCAGTTGCCAGGTGTCTGACCAGGTTCAAGCTTTGCCAGATCATCCTGCAACCCCTGCCATCCCCCTAGGTCATCCACCACCGTGCCAACCTTGGTATCACCAGCAAACAGACTGATCTTGCTCTTGATGTCCCATGATATGTCCACAATGAATATCCCAAACAACACTGGTCCCAACACCGAGCCCTGTGGGACACTGCTCGTCACTGCCCTTGGGTGTGAGAGCTCCCCACCCACCACCACCCTCTGTTGCCTTCCCTGCAGCCAGTTTCCTACCCATCTCACCAGCATTGCACCTGCCTCTGTGCCTACTAACTTCCTTCCCAGCCTTCCATGTGGCACTGAGGTCAGATGCCTTACTGAAGTCCAGATACAGGACATCCACTGCATGTCCCTGTCCAGTTGCCTAGTTACCCAGTCATAGAACTCGACCAGGTTGGTTTGGCGGATCGGCCACATATAAAGCCATGCTGTCTGCTGTCCTGTAGTCCTTTGGCCTCTGGAGGGCCACCAGCCTCTCCTTCAGGATAGTCTCCATTAGCTTACCCACGATGGATGTGAGGCTCACTGGTCTGTAGTTTCCCGGTTCATCCTTGGGGCCACTCTTGTGGAGGGCACACATGAGCCATCCTCAGTCCTGAGGTGCACACCCTGAATGTAGTGAGGCATTAAATAGGTCTGCAAAGGTCCTGCAAGGACCTCTGCCAGCTCCTTCAGTACCCTGGGGTGGATGCCATCTGGGCCTGGTGCCTTGTCCACCCTCAGTGCCTTCAAACCCTCTCGAACTCTGCCCTCCATGATTTCCCCATTGTCCCCACTTCCCCCCTTGCGTCTGCCATTTCTCCCATCTTGGGTGTCACCCCCCTCTTCTCTTTAGTAAATACTGAGCAGAAGTACTCATTTAGTGCTTCCGGCTTATCGTACCCTGCTTCCACCAACCCCCTCCTTCCTAATCCTTACTATGTGGTCCTTACAGCTCCTTTTCTCCCTGATGTACTTAAAGTCCTTCTCCCCTTCTTAATGCCTTGTGCCAGCCTGAGTTCCGTAGATGCTTTGGCTCCCCTTACTGCCCTTGTCACCTCCTTGATTCTGTCAAGTACTCCTCTCTGTCCTCCCCTCCCTGTTTCTTGTATTTCCTAAAGGCAGCTCTTTTCCTCCTTACCTTTCCATGACCTCCTTGCTCAACCAGCTCAGTTTCTTAGCCCTAACCTTCTTGCTCTGGGCTTTGCAGCATGTTTTGGTTGCCTCCACTATCCCCAACTTTATGAGCTCCCATCTCTGGTTAGTATCCATACTAGATTGAATTCTGACCAGGTACCCTTTTACCACTTCCCTCATCCTCCCAAAGTCAGCCCTCCTGAAGTCCAGCACTCTTGTGCCAGATTCCACTCCTTCCGTGCCCATATCCAATGTGAGCCATACTGAGTGGTGGTCACTCCCTGACAGTGGTTCCTCCACTGTAAGTTCTCTCACAAAGTCCCCATTTGCCAGCACAAGGTCAAGGGTATTCAGTAACCTGGTTGGTTCACTAGTTTACTTCATCCATTTCTGGAGGCCCCATCTGAGAAAATACATAGACAGGGTACAGGCAGTGCAGAGAATGGCAACTGAAATGGTGCAGGACCTGCAGGAGAAGACCTATGAGGAAAGACTAAATGAATTAAATATGTATTCCCTGGAGGCAAGGAGGGAGAGGGGGCACATGATAGAGACATACAAATACTTCACTGGTATAAACAGAGTAGAGGAAGGAAGCATCTTCCATAGTAAGAGATGTTCTAATACAAGGGTGCACAGTATGAAGTTGCAGGAGGGGGGATGGCTCAGGGGTACTATGAGAAAATATTTTTTTCACAGAAAGGGTGGTAGATGCTTGGAATGGCCTACCAGATGAGGTGGTAGGGGCTAAAATAGTCACAGGATTCAAGAAGAAGTGGGACAGACAGAAGAGTATCCTGGAAGTAAGGGGTGTATGCTCTGGAGTTCAGTTTGTGCATTGGATCTCATATTAGGAAGGGATAAATAAGGCAGAATGGGTGGGCCAAGAGGTCCTTATCTGCCAACAGCTTCTATGCATCTATGTATGTATCTATATTCAAAGCAGCAATATCATTACCCTAATGTTAACACTGTCTTACAAGGTGTGGATATTTACTCATACACCAGTGCTTGAAAGAGGGATCCCACAGTTTGAATAATTCTAATGCTGCTTTAAATGATTATTTAAACCCTGAGTAACACTACTGCCCCCCATTCAGCAAGATTTATGGGACTTTGCAACTTAATGATGCATTTCTCTGCTTTTGAGGCATAGTGCTTCAACCCTAACTGATGGCTAAACATAGTGTTTTGTAATGAATGTCCATCTTTTTGCTAAAATATTTAATAATAGACACTAGTTTGCACTGGCAATGCCAACAAGCAGTACCTGGTGCCTTGTGGTCTCCAATACCCCTGTCCTAATGCCAAGCAGTCCCTATTATAGAGAGGCACCATACTCCTTCACCTCTTTTGCATGCCCACCGTTACTGGTGTCCAGTGGCATATCTTCCCTCTCTCAGTCCCTTGTTAAGAAGTACCTATACAGCAATACAGGAAACCTGGCTTCTAGTTTAAATGTTCCATAAGTCATATTTCTAGACTTAGAATTCCTATTTCATTCAATGTTAAAGATACACAATAACACTAACGTAATAAAAACCAACTATGTTAATAAATATGCGAATACTCAAACATTTGTACACATACAGTCTTAGTCTTGATGTTGTTTTTGGTTTCAGTATTGTGTGCTAATTAGGTTTCAATGATTTGTAGTTTCATTTGGCAGTCTGTAGTTTTTAAATGAGTGTTTTGCCTGTAGGGCTTATGCAATCTCTTCGACAATCTCTGCTCCTACATTGTCACTGTGAAGATACCTGTTGAAAACCATTTTGTTAATGCAGCAGTATTTGTTAGCAACAATACAGTTGTTTTTTTTTCATTGGAATAATCTTTTTTTCTTGTGGAAATATCAAGATGTTCATTTTCCTCTTTGTTTTCTTTCATTCCTGAACCAAAGTATGGGATATTCATGTTCTTAAAAGTTCCCACACCCGTGTTTTGCCCGCCATGAAAAAATAAATATCTTGGTACAGTGCTGTGCTGTTTACCATCATAAACATGTGGCAGCAGCATCCTAACACATCCACTTTATGAATCTAGCAAGTTCATTCAACAGGAAACCTCAGTGAAAGATGTTTAAAAACTGTGAGTGGCCGAAATCTTTGGAGATGTGAGTCATTAATTACAAAATAAACTATAAAAGCTGTTTAAAAAATATCGGCGAAAACTAACACTGAGGAAAAATCTAAGTGTTTCAGAAATATATTTTTGCTAAAACAAAACCATATGATGAAATTTTTTGCCAACTAACAAATACAGTACTGCTTGCTTTAAATAACTGAGTGAGAAACAAGTGCAAAAACTAAGAGATTGCATGTCACTACCTGCATGCACCAGAAATACACCTACTTTTTAAATTCATTTAAACACTTGAGCCAGTGAGACAGGTCTGGGAAATGCATAAAACTGGAGATATGGCGAGGAATTCTGCATGTGTTCAGTAATGGGACAAGGGGGAGAGAGAGACATCCATGAACTGCAGTGTGCACCAACAGAAGACTAGCTGGGAACATTGAGACTTGGGCCTAGAGACAAGAAATGACGTTAAAGTGCAGTGCAAAAACAAATTCTACACAATTACAGTATGTAAATACACTGTAAGTTGCAAATATGTGAGAGAAAGAGGTATTGAGACTGGGAGCTTGGTTTTCAAAGCATTGGGAATTACACAGGGATCCTGCATCAAAGAGAAATGACACAGTGATGCCTGCACCCAATGGGGGCTCCTGCACCAGCTGGGCTTGCACTGTGATTGTGGCAGCTACACAGCTGTGCCTTGGTGGAAAGGGGCTTGCGCCACATCAGTGAGGCAGCATTCACTAAGTTGGGATTCTGCAAGCCCTCCCATAGCTGCAGGTACTAGTGGTGGTTAGACCAGCCAGAGTTGGCCTCATGGAACAGAACTTAGTGTGAGGGGATTCCATGCCCTATTGTTGCAGTGGTTGGCTGCTAGCAAGTGGACCAGCCTGGCTGCTGTAGATAGGCACAGTGCAAACCAGAGCCATCATGCTGCTGTGGCACATGTCCACCTGAGGTGTGGCCACATGGGAGTACCCCAGGATTTGGGTTCCTACATGGGCATAAGTGTCCATCCACTATATCCTCTAATGTTGCCCCACTGGTGAGGTCCATGGGTGTTACACAGTGATGAAAGTGGTTCAAAAGAAGTACAGGAACTCTATTCAAGTTGGAAAACTCAGCCTTGCTAGGGGGTTCCAGGGGCATGCCCCCCCCGTAAAAATTTTAAGAAAAAATGAACCAATTTGGTGTATTTTAGAGAATTCTGGATCACAATCTGTTTTATAAAATGAATACTTTCAAGTCATATTTTAGCAATCTGACTTCCTCAAAAAAGTTGATATAGGTTAATAACTTAACATATTTAACATGAAATGGGATGTGTGCAGCTGGTTTTAAGATTCACATTTCCATTCTGCAAGTACATCATATTCACTCCTCCCACCCACCATTTTGGCACACTCACTGGGTATCCTGGATATCGTAGCAGTCACAGAAACATGGTACACAGAGAACCATGACTGGGATGTTAACATACCAGGGTACACAACCTACAGGAGAGACAGGGAGGGGAGAAGAGGGGGTGGAGTAGCTCTCTATGTAAGGGAAGGTATAAAAGCAACTGAACAAAAGAGGAAACAAGGAGGAGAGGAGGCACTGTGGGTCACCTTAGAGACTGGAAATGGCACAACAATCTGCACAGGGGTTGTATACAGACCCCCATGTCAGGGGGAGGGAATGGACAAGGATATGATAGAAGGCATACTTAGGGTGGCAGAAAAAGGGGAGATACTGTTGATGGGGGACCTTAATATGCCAGATGTTAACTGGAGCACCTTTTCTGCAGCCACATCCAAAAGCAGGGCCATTCTCAATGCCCTTCCGGTGGCATGCCTCAGACACCTAGTTTTGGAACCTACTTGTGAGGGAGCAATCTTAGGCCTCATACTCTCAAATGGGGACAGGGAGAGAATCTCAGATCTAGAAGTGGGTAGCCATTTGGGAACAAGTGACCACCAAACAGTGTGGTTCACGATAAACTCAGCTACAGAGTCAAGCCATGCAAAAGTGAGGGTTCTGGACTTCAGGATGGCTGACTTTGGCAAGATGAGAGAGTGCCTTAGAAAAGCACTAGCAAACAGGCTAGAAGGATGGGTGGAGCAACAATGGGGAAATATCAAAACTACCATCACAGAGGCAACAAGCCTTTGTATGATGCAAATAAACAAATCAAAATGAAAGAAAAAGTCACTACGGTTCTCAAAAGAGGTGGTGGGGAAGGTTAGAGAGAAAAAGATAGCGTTTAGGAAGTATAAGAAAACACAGAAGAAGCAGGACAGAGAACCGTACCAGTTAAGGCAGAAGAAAGCAGGGAGGGTAGTCAGAATAGCAAAGGCCCAAACTCAGGAAAAGATAGCCAACTTGGTTAAGAAGGGGCTAAAATCTTTTATAGGTATATCAGGGATCGTAGAAAGACAAAGGGAGGGATAGTGAGGCTGAATAGAATGGATACTGGGTGGCAAGTAACACACTCAGATAATCACTGGACATACATAGAAACAACCCTTCAGTTCATTACTAATGTGCTGGTGCCCTACATCCAATCCCAAAAACCAGCGCTGGCATTACTACATGCACAATAGGCTCTACTAATTCTTGATCTGAACAGGTCCCACACCATGGAGGCAGTAATTCAGCATCTTGAGGATACCAACATCATTCTGTGTATGTCCTGGTCTCCTGCAATGATGCCCTGCAACCACTGGATGTTTCTGTAAACAAATGTTTAAGGATTATCTTAAAAGCCAGTTTATCAGCTGGCATGCGGGGATAGTGCCTGACAGACTTGTGACCACCCCAGGTCCCTTTCCATTTTTGTTCTTGTTACTACCTCCCACCAATGGGTACTCATCCCCTGGGATTTTGTTTCCCAGGTTTGCAGTCTGGCAGCTGGTGACCAGTTCTTTGTCACTCACCTACCAGGTGATCTTTTGTCTGGCCCTCACTGATGGCACAATGTGTCTTTGTGCACTGGTGTTGGTGAACCAGTGGCATTAAAATAAACCATGTAGCACTGACTCTGATGTTTAAATGCAGCACTCTGCTTTGATTCTGCAATGTCCCCTGCCCAACATGGTTTCAGACAGAGTCACTCATAGGACATGTACAGCTCTCAACCAGTTCACTAATGATGCCAAAGGTGCTTTGGGCAGAGGCATGTACACATGAGTTTTGTCTATAGACTGGACTAAAGCCTTCAGTCATTTTGACCACACTATTCTATCCCTCACAATCAAGTAACATTTTGGAAGGGCCTCAATAAGTTATGCACTTCCTCAACTCTGGAATAAACTCAAAAAAACATGAGAATATGGGGGGGTTGTGGTGGCTTAGCCGGCAATGAAAATGGCCGCTTAAGTTGTTCGCAGCTGCCAACTGGAGCCTCAGACCCATTTTTGTTCTCTGTGATTCCTGCAAGCAGTACATATTAAAAAGGGACTAGAGGACATCAGAACACTTACTGGATCCCCTCAACAAGTTGAGAATAATTTGCTCTAGGGATTCACCTTCCAGATGCCAAACTCTGCAGTATCCACTTTCTTGAGAAAAACTTTCTAGGCCCTAACAACAACAACTGGAGGGGCAGCTTTGAACATAGCCCAACTGTAGCTCACTCAAAAGAGTACGCTGATTGCTGCTCTCCACTCAAATGGGACTAGCAGTGCCCCTCAAATGCTTCCCAGACTCAATGATCATTATGGGATCCCAGACCACAAAACCTGAAGAAGTGGCCACAGCAGGCAGTGCACACCAGAAGGAATCACCCGAATGACCACGTAAAGGAAGGCCTACACCAAATCCTGCCCAGTCAACAAGAGGATAAGGAGGGATCTGTGGGGACCAGCCCATACTTCACAAATAACAGATACTCTTTGCTCACACCACCAAGATCACCGACTTGCAAAGATATGGACACCGACACCCTGGTGAGGGCCCCGGGGATCAATGACCTATATGCACAAGACTGGGAGGCTATTTCAGACTTTCCAGTGTCTGCCCTAGCCCAGGAGGCCCCAAGATCTATTGCAGACCTGGAGCGCTAACCCACAGTGTGACCGAGCGCCCAAGAACCAAAGACTAGTGAACATCCCCTGCAGCCGTGCTCCTGAAATAGGAGCTTTCAGATAAGTGCAGTATTTTTGCTGGGTTGTAGATCATAGGCTAATAAGGGTTGGAATGGTGCTTTGGGACTGAGGAGGTAGCCCAGGGGTATCCAGAGTGCAAGTCCATGATTTAAATTTATTATTACTTCTCCCTCCCAACTCCCCACTCCTCTTAGTTATTTAGCTGATTTTAAGTGAAGGACAGGACAGTATCCAGTCTTGTCCCCTCCTCTGATGGTTTCCCAGCAGAACTTGTGTACTCTGTTTATTGTGGACGTGTGTGTGTGTGTGTGTGTGTGTGTGTGTGTGTGTGCAGCTTGTGAGTATGCAATGGAGGAATAGATGAATTGTAGATCTCCCCATGTACCTGATGGCTATGCCCATGCCACCTTGTCCACCTCCCTACCCACCCGAGTCCTCCCCTCTCACCCTAATTTGTGACTCACACCCTGTTCCACAAGTCTACCATGAGGAGAGGAGCAGCCACCACTTACCATGAAGGCTGTCTGTGTGTGATCCTGAAACCTGACCCTTTTCACTTTTCCTCTGCTGGAGCAATAGGGGCCTTGTTGCTGCCTTCTCTCCCCAGGTACCTGATACCCAGACTAAGGACTATGCCCACGACACCTTGATTGCTACTCTATCCATCTGAGTCCTCTCCTCTCCTCTCACCCTGATTTGTGAATTGCACCCTGCGCTTGAGCCTGCCATGCGGAGATGTGAGCAACCATTTGAAACGAGGGCTCTCTGTTGCACTTGGGCATAGCTGAGTCCAAAGTTGTCACCTGTGCCTTTTCACTTTCTATCTGCTGCTTCCGGAGGACTGGATTCAGAGGTGTTGGGCCACTCTGAGCAATCACTTGTCAGACAGTGCCTGCCAGGCTCATGCACCTTTTTTTTTACTGGACAGATACACCTGGAATGGGATGTACATCCTGCTACCCTCTAGAGGACTACAACAGAGGTCCAGTGCCCATATCAGACCACCGGATCTCAGGTTTAAACACCTTGATTCAAATGCTATGGCCCTAAGGTGCTCAGCACTGCTGGGCAAGTACTTTGCCTAACTGTTGGGGGTAAGCCACCTTTCTGGGCTGGTTGGGCCAGCCATTGACTGCATGTGCAGCCGGCTATAGTCCAGACCGAAGCCCTCAAATAATCTTCTATTGGTGTTACTAATTGAGCTAAGCTATTTACATTGTTGTTTTAACTGGTATTGCTACTGAGAGTCACACTGCTTAGGTATTGTCATTTTGCACTCCTGAGTAACTACACAAGGTCCCTACTCTATTGTCTCCCACTGTTTGGTCCCCCGAGGTGCATTTGCACTGCATACTCACGCAGGGCCCACCGCCAGGTACTCATCCCCAGTCCAGTTTGGGTGCCTGACCCCGGTGCGAACTCTTGCAGAGAATAGCCTCAGACACAGTGGATGGATGTAGGTCAGCATATAGACCCTCTCATGTAAGCAGAATGGGTGAGATCATAATGCATAACTGGAACTTGAGGGGTCCTAAATCCCCTGTGAAGAGAAACAAAGTCCTCTCCCACCTCAAACATCGAAAAAGAAGGGAGTTCATGACACATAAAAACAAAACAAAAAAAATAAACAAAAAAATGCCTCCAAGGATTGCATGATCCAATTGCAGAGACATCGGCAATGCGAGGACGTTGACAGTATTTTCAAGGGAGCAAAGGAAGGCCACTACCACGGTCAAAATAAAAATTTGACATTACCGTTCACTGGCATAGAACACTTGGCCCAAATTTACAAGCTACAGTTTATTAGACATGGAGAACATTGTCAAATAGTCTAGTTTTTCTAAGGTTGGGCTTTCTCAATAGCAACTGAGACTAGGCGAAGAAGGAAGGGTGCTGATAAGGAGGCAGAACCTCATGGTTGCTACAAGCAGAACCAGAAGCACCTTTTGAGAAGAACTGCCTCTGAGGGTCTCAAAGTGAACAGTGTCGGCCTATAATGTAAAATGGGGTGTCACATAATATGAGAGACCTTCCATGTATCTTCCCAGAAATCTTAGTGTGACCCATGACTTTAGTCTAGTGGATGGTGCTAAGTAATTTGTATTGCCTTCATTCAGATATACATTTCTGTATTACAAATCTACTTAGATATTTGAAAAAAAAAATAATGACAGCCAGCAGATTGTTATATTTACAATCACAAATGTTTATAACAGATTCTAATAACTATGCCACAGGATGAACACACACACACACACACACACACACACACACACACTCTGACACAATACAGCTTGACACATGCGATGTAGCAGCATTACCACTTGGGACGGAAGCTGAACGTTCTCAAGAAAACACATGCTACCATGCCTATATATATTATAATGTCCCTCTGACTCATGTCACTGGTCACACGGAGGTGTACAGGTGTAAGGTTGAAGGAGTAAGATGAAACAACCCAAAAAAAACAAAAACAAATCTGGGATCATACTATCTGCATACCACAACGTAGGCACACCAATCACAACATTCAAAGGGAATATGCGGCTTTCATTTCTTAACAACCGGCACAATTGCCCCAATGCTCCCTTGTCACTGGCCCCACAATCTTTCTCTTTCTTGCTACAGATGAAAGGCAGATGGCAAGAGACAGTATTGATACCTGTCACTCTCTCCATGCTGTCCTGCATTACCAACACCCCATTAAAAAGGCTAACAGCATGACACAGGACCAGTCACATGTAAATAAGAACTTGCCATGCCGACTTGTGTGCCACCCATTACTCCCATCTGTTACTTTGTCATTTGCCTGCCTGTCACCATGCAGAGGGATGTAGTCACAAGATGTGAGGAAAACAGGAAAATTGTGGTTACAATCACAGTTGTTGGAATAGACATACCAGCGACCCTGTCGAGCAGCCTGCAAACAGCAACCACTCCCACTGTTGCTCACTCAGTTTAAGGATCAGTGTCTGGCCCATGGCCCTGACTTTTCCCTCACATACATCATCGACGAGATGGCAGTTACAGAGAGCTGTTTGCCGCGCAGCAGGTCATCAACCACATTCTGTCGAGTGATTGGACAGAATGATGTCAACAACATAATCTGTGATTGGTGGAAACTACCCCACGGCCACCAGTCTCTTCTGAGCAGCAGCCAGATAGTTTTTTTCAAGAAGGTGGCAGGCATGTAGGGGATTACAGGCTAGTGAGTGCACTGCTGACCCCCACCCCCTCACCCCCAACAAACACAGTTAAAAAAATGCACTATGTTTTTTGCCAATGAAGTCCGAGTCTAATGCAAATCTGCACATCAATAAAATACAATTTTTTCTTGAATATGAAAAAGTACCGGAACAGCGTTCCAGTCGCAGAAAAAGTACCAGAACGTCATTCCTGTGCGTTCTGGCTCACTTTCATCACTGGTGTTACAAGGCAGGCACGCAGGGGTGGCACCAGGCCACTGGCACTACGACCAGTTTTCCTGCATGTACTGTCCTGCATGTCACTAAAGGCTACTGTACACAGTGACAGCAGGTTGTGGTTAGTACTGGCATGGTACAGTAGTGTCTGTGTTATATGAAGCATTGCAGCACCATATGTCATATATGTTGGAGGTTCTTGGAGTCATTATGTAGCATGCAGCACACTGTTATCCACTGTGGGCAGCACAGTATTGTACATGATGTGGGCACCATGGACTGGGGACTCTGGCTATCTTCCTAACATCACTACCTACTAATGTGCTACAGTAGCTGGACCGTACTGTAGTTATACACTACACATGTTTTATACGCATTTGGCAATGTGCTGTATCCATAACCGGCACTCCAACTATAGTGAGCAGGAAACACTACCTGATTACACACTGCCACAGACAAGGCTACCACAGGACTGCCAGACTGGATTGTAGCTGACAAGGGTCATCCGTGCTTCTTTGCAGTAGGAAATATCTAATGGCTTCAGATCAATACTGCGGCACCTGTGCCATCTGCTGACAATACACACATTGCCATGCCACAACAGTTACATTCCATGTTCCTCTGAGTCCATCGTAAGCATACAGCAATGACACGAGGGGGGTGGGTGCTCCAGTCACACTGACTGCCACATCGCAGGCTGTGTGTATGGGCCAGCATCTGATAGCAGTCTATGTCAAACCCCTCCCATGCACCATTTGTTGGAGGCATCGGAGTAATTGCAGCAATGTTAAGGGGGATTGGAGTCAGGACACCTCCTGTTCAAGAATCAGGTGCAGGATTCCTGGTACACTTGTGTTTGATGCAAGCTGCTCTTTGGCACAGCTTGCATTGATATAAGGACCCATTTGAAAATCAGGACCAGTAGTTTAATAGAACTGCTTTTTTGGGGGGGTGAGTGGGGATTCAGACTGAGAGGTTACTGAGTGGAACAAACTCTGGCCAGAGTTCATAGAGCTGCTTAGGAGGAATTTTGGGTAAAAATATTGAAAATTACCAAAGTTACAAGCCTACATTAGGAAAATGTAACACAGGTTCATAAATTTGTTGTTTTGTAATATTTGCACACCAGATTTTCAACATAGCCTTGTTATGACCCTGCCTCATGAAGAAGGGCAGAACAAATGTACAACTCCTGCCTGAAAGATGATTTTGCACAGGGACTATTAAATCAACTTTCAGGACACAAAAATACATTTTGGTCTGGAGTTGAAAAATTACAGTTGTCACATTCATGAGGTGCCGTAAAGAAATGGCTATGTTGAAAATTTGGGTCAAAATACTGAAAATGACTGAAGTTATGAGCCTGTATTCGTAAAATTCAATGTAGGCTCATAACATTGTTGTTTCTTAATATTTTACACAAAATTATCAACACAGCCTTCTTATGACCCCAACTCATGAACAAGGGCAGATAACATTTTGAATGCCTGCCTGAAAGGTGATTTCATATAGGGGCCACAGAATAACCTTTCAGGACAGATTTGCCTAATGACAGTGTGATTGCTAATGAGGTAGGGTCCCAAAAAAGGCATGTTGAAAATGTGGGCCAAAAATATAAAAAAAAATGGCCAAGTTACGCCACTAACTTCAAAACACCATTGAAATACATTGAACCGCATACCTGTTTCTTTAGTTCGAGGTCCAGCTGTAAAGAGTGAAGGTGTGTCTGCTGTCCAGAGAGGATTATGGTATTTAACCTCTGATGGCTAAGTAAGGGCTTTGGGGAAATTGGGGTGGGTGCTGAGTGGTAGGGTCAGGTGGGAGGAGTACAATGTACAAAAAGACATAGATGGACCTTTTTATTCTTACATGTTAAAAAAGTGCAATGGTCGCAAAATACATCAATGTGCCTTTTTTTTTTTATAGGTTAAATGAACACATACGGATTACTGCACTGGTGGATTGAGCACCCCCCAGTGCCATGATTACATTTCTTGGGGGTGCTGAGAAGGAGGGTCAGGTGGGGGGGGAACAAACTAGGTTTCCTGCACTGGGGGATTGGGCACCTCCAGTGCCATGGTTACATTTCTGGGGGAGTGGGGAGGTGTTTCTAAGAGAAAGGGTCAGGTAGGGGTGAGGAAACAATAAGTTAATTAAAAAATTGCAGAAATAGCCATGTATGCACGGTAGTGGATGGGGGGGGGTTGGTAAGAAAAAACAAATAAGGATTCCCTCACTGGAGGATTGGGCATCCCCCAGTGCCACTGTTATGTTTCTGGGGGGATGGGGTGGTGGGTGCTGAAAGGGAGGGTCGAGTTAGGGGAAGAAACAATAAATAAATTTAAAAATGTAGAAATAACCATGCAAGCGCAGCAGTGGATGGTGGGGTGGGGAAGTAACATAATTTTGGGATTGGGCACATCCAGTGTCACTATTATTTTTCTGGGGGGATGCTGAGAGGGAGGGTCAAGTGAGGGAATATGTATAATTAAAAAAAAAGAAATTGACCTCCAACAGTAAAATAGTGTAATGCAGAGAGCTTCACAGATGTGGAGGTGACTGTCTTGGAACTCCAACATGTTGTTTGGTCAGAAGGAATCCAGGAGTCCTTTTCTCATAGCAAGAGGTCTGCAGGGCTTCACCCACTGCAGCCCTAAAAATGGGAAACTAATTTGAACTGGAACTCATCAGCACAGGAGATAGATAGTTGAGAAAATGTAGACCTTAGCTTAGAAAGAGAGCCAAACCACATAGATTGGGTCTTAGCAGAATTTAAGATCAGCTTGTTAGTAGAGAGAATATCACTGTACTTTAAGAAAGTCAGAGTTTGAGAGTTATTTAATTCAAACAAAGCAGTGAGAAGAATTGTAAAAGGCAAGTCCATCAGCATACAATAAAGAGTATCAGGAGGAAGAAAAGGGGTGTTGCTAATAAAGAAGGAGAAAAAAAAGGACAAAAAATCAATCCTTGAGAAATACCAACATTGAAAATAGTTGAGGCAAATGAGAAGGGTTAACTTTTGCAATTTGCTTGTGATTGCAGAGATGGCTATTAGACCAGGTTACAGCAGAAGTAATGATATGTAAGGCAAGTATCCTTCAATGCAGCAGAGAATGATCAATGAGGATAAAATCTTTAGTTAAGTCACCGAGTACAGCACCTGTCAGTTGACCTACATTTATTTAACCATAAATATTAATTAGTTTTACAAGTATGGGCCATAACTCTTTCTAAATATATGTTGGGTAGGGACCAACAGATTGTACTTATATAAATAGCTGGTAAGCTGAACAGAGACTAATATTTCTAGAAGTTAATTAAGCACTGATAAAATGGTTATAGTAATAGTTATTAAAATGCAGTTGATCACCCTTACAAACTGAAACAATTCTAGCAGTTTTTCAAACATTGAAACAGTAACTGAGATGAATGCCAAATTAAAAATATTGGGACATGGTGTCATAGGGGGTAGGGGGGAGGTGGAGCAAGTAGAAATATTTTGAGATCTGGACTATCAGAATCAACACTATTGCCAGCCATTAATGACAATTATTTACAAACCTCAGAGCACCTCACAGTCCTTAGGTAGAAATACAGAGGCCCAAGATTGTCAGGATAAGGAAGAGATGAGAGCGGATCAGTAGCCTCAGACACACAAGATGGGAGACAGGCATAGACAGGTTTAATAAGTGAAGAATAAAAGCATTGGCAATCGTGACCAGATTGATACAGTGGACTCCATTTAGAATCATGCCTTTCAAGGATAATAAGACCTTTGATGTGACACCAGAAACTGTGCGAGTCCCCAGTAGAAGCAGTGAGGAGTCCTGCACAGTAAGCACTCTTAAATACCCTTATGGCACTTTTACAGCATTACTCAATTTTTTATAGTCTTCCCAGTCAGAGAGAAGACATGAGGGTTTAAAAGGGTCTATATGATAACGGTGAACGCCTAAAAGAGAGCACCGTTATCACACAGTCAGAGTGCCAAAAACATTTTTGGCACTCTGACAACCCCAGCATACAGGAAAATGGTGCCAAAATAATTTTTTAATGCTTTTCTGTGGGAGGCTATGCCCCATCATCATGGAGCTTCACCTCCCCGCACACATAATTATGGATTCTCAACTCCCGGAGATTGCATGTTGGAAATGGTGAAAGCATTAAAAATAAAGGACTGGGCCGGGCACAATAAAATCGCCTGCAGCCTGGACCCAAACCCTGCCTCACCCACCCCAACCACTAGCCAGCCCCTGATGCCACGACACAGCTCGCCATCCCACACAGCGCCACCCCTACAGCCTCTCTGCCCCCTCTCAGCCCACACTCACCATGCTTGCTCCCCCCCCACATGCACGTTCACATACTGACATCCCATCACAGAGCTCACCCACCCCCTCATCTGGTCACCCTACCCTCCCATTGCCATGAGGGATTGCGCCAGGAAGGAGTCACCGTTATGGATGGCGCCCTTCCTCATGCACCCACCTCACAGGTTACTGGGTTTAAAGTGATTCCAACAGTTATCACTAGATTTAAACAGAAACAACAATTCACTACTGATCCATTGTGTTGATGACCCCTCAGTCTCCTTTCAACAGTGGAAGAATTCTTGTCTTGGGCTTTGGTAAATGTGTCTATGAAGAAAAGAAAAGCAGAGGAATTGTCAGAGGTACTACAATGGGGACATCAATCAATCAAATCTTTATTTATTCAGGCGAACATCATTGAGCAGAGCTCATTTGCAAGATGGACCTGATAAGGTCAAGGTTCAATAGTTGGTACATAAACAGATACATTTAAAACAATTATATATACATAATCAAAAGACAGAAGTTGATTAAAGCATAACAGGACAAGGTAGGACATAAGAAAAGTACACGAGATAATACAGTATATACATATTCCAGTGGAGGAAACAAGGCATACACTCAACATAAGGCACCAAAAAATTTCCAAGTTCCAGGGCAAGCCAATGCAGACAAGGAGACACAGTGTTTGAGTGACTGAGAAAATGGTGTTCACAGCCTCTGGTAAAAGACATGGAAGGGAGGGTATAGGGGACTCGGACAGGGCTGGGGCTAATACTAGGAGGTGTAAGGGAGTAATAAGGGCTGGGGTAAGGGCTAGGAATTAGTGGGAGAAGATCATAGCCAGCGGTAGCAGATCAGTGTAGATAAGGTTATAGGGAACTGAAGTACCATAAAATGAGGGCTGTCTGGGGGGGAGAATTGTGGGGATAAGTTATGGAAAATGAGTTGCAAATTATGATAGTTGTCTGGAAGGGGGGAGGGTAAGGAATGTGACTAGACTAGAGCTTGTGGTAGCAGCTGCATTTCTCTGAGAAGAGACTTATGCAAAGCTGTTTAAAGGATGCTAGAGGTATAAGAGTGATTATCATAGTTTCAGGCTTGTGTACTGGCATTCATTATGGTATCAGAGTGAAGGTATTGACTTTTGTGGGGAACACGCGCAGATCCGCATTGCGGTTGGGCGGTGGTGCGTGAAGACCTCTCTCCCCTAGCAACTCTCACAGAGCAGAAGAACAGTTGAAACTTTCATAAATGTGATTATACACATCAATTTTATTAGAACTTCAGAAGAAGAAAAAGAAGACAGATTCTCAACATTAAGCTAAAGGATACAGCCACTTTTTTCCTCTATTACTTGGCTACCCCTTAAATTCAGATTGTGCTCCCTTAGTAAAGGTGCAGGTGAGCTTAATTTAGAGGAAGTGCCTGCTGAACAATTAATGACAATGTTGAAATATGAATGCACACCTCAACTACTGAATCTCTTTGAACTACACCTCATACCTGGTGTCCACTCAGCATTTTCCTGCAGATTTGGATTATTAGATCTCTTTGAAAACTAAAATTTAAGAAGACAGGTCCTCAGCAGTTTTTCCGGGTTCCACTTGAGAAGTGGCCATGATTTGAATTGCCCTATTTTCCTTGTTGGGAGGTGAGATTTTGTTTTGTAGGAATAAAACCAAGCACGAGAAGGCATTCGAAGTACACACCACTATTTCAACTTGATGAGGACCAGGGGAAAGAAAATATCAAGAACAGAAGGATACACTGAAGCTGTATACAATTAGAGATCATAAAACTACTGAAGGTAAAACAGAATTGAAGAATGTGACTTTCAGTAACTTAAATAAGTGACTGTAATACCTGACTAAGCTAGAGCTAAGGCTACTTTTGACTTTAAATGGCTGTGTGTTCAAAGACTGTACTCTTTGAGTAAAATACACCTGCTCCCTCCTGAAAATGTCTTCCAGGAGAGGAAGAAGAGAAAAAATGTTAGCTGCAGAAGCCATGGAATGAAAACAAGATAAAATAAATAAAGACGTGATAAAGAGTAAAATCAAACAACAATTTCAAATATGCAATATTAGATTCAAGGAAGTTTTAACATCATGGGATGTTGTGGCAGTTTGATGGCCAAACAGATAAAAAGACATGTAACAGACAACTGTGTTGAACCTGTTCTTTTTTTTTTCTGGAAGAAGCTGTATTTTAAGGGGAAGGAGAGGTTTTAGAGAAAGAAGAGGGAACAGTCGAGAGAGAGGGAACAATGAGAGAGAGGGAACAGTGAGAGAGAGACAGAGAGAGAGATAGAAAAAGCAAAGGAGAAAAGAGCATCTAAATGGGGACAATAAGGGCACCAGAGTAAGGTTTTGTCACTTTGCAATAAACTGATTCATACAACCACATAACTCTCATACCAGAGGGGCGGTTCATCACCACATGCAGACCCACTAAATAGACAACCTTGTTAAAGGCAGGGATGAGTAGTGTGGGAAAGAAGGGAGACAGAAAGTTGCCATGTTTACATGTAGTGGGAATCAATTAATTTGTTATCAATTCACTTCATTCAGATTGCAAACTTTTTTGGTTTACACGGTGTTAGATTGCTGAGGATGAACAACCAGATTCAAAATCCTCAGTTGTTGTGTGTTTACATGTAATGGGAATCAGTCTCCTTGTAATCATCTCAAACTGAACTGATTGCAAGGTGACGGATTCCCATTGCATATAAACACACAGCAACTGAGGATTTTGAATCTGGTTGCATTCCTTTTGTATCAGTTTCAACAGTAAGTATCACAAAACCAATTAATGAATCAGGATTACATGTACAAAGTAACTGGGTTCAAAATAATCGATGCTTTTGAACCACTGCAGTTGAACCTGGTTCAGACTAAAACAGGAACCCAACTCAGAATGAGTTTACATGAGCTTCCAATCAAGGAATGCAGCATTGATTCCATTGAAATTGGAGTTTGAATCCAGTTTCAGTGCGCATGTTAACAAGGCAAGTGTGTGAGGGAGGAGGGTGGAGACAGCGTGACAGAAATGGTGGGAGAAACCAGGGAGAAGTCATGTAGAAAAAGGGAAAAGGAGATGAAAATGGGCTGAACGGGAATTAAACTCCATGCACACCTACGTAAGTACATGCCTGAAATGCTTAAATGGCACTAGTATATAATTGGGGGCAGGTGGTGTGGGACACTGCCTACTCTCAGCACTTTAATTCTTAGAATAAGAAAAAGATAGTGCAAGCGGGGATTAATCTGACACAGAGGTGACTTTTTCAATCAATCAATCAAACTTCATTTAACCAGGCATAAACACCATTGAGCAAGCTCATTTTCAAGGTGGTCCTGGACATCAAACAATTCACGGTCAAACATATGGTAGACAAAACAGAACATTGTACATGTGAAAGATAAATCAGGCCTATACATACAGAACTAACACAGTTAAATGCAGTTAAGATTCTTTGACAAATAAGCATGGGAGGTAAAATAGCTTAGACTCTAGGCACTCACTATTATATATAGACTAATATCTTTACTAAAATATGTATAAAGGTGGGTACACTATTATGGGACTTGGGAGGAAGAGGGTAAAATATGGGGTATAAAAGGCAGGGAGGGAGGTAGGACGATGAGGACTGGGAGAAGAGAAGGGGGGGCTTTAAAGTGCTGGGGACCCCCTATTGGGGGATGGGAGTTGAGCGAGTTTAAATGTCAGAGGACCCGTGAAAGACACAAGAGACTAAGGGCTCATGGTCACCTAAAACAGTTGCAGATTTCCTTCAGGTACTCAGCTATTAGTGCTTTGAATGTGAATGAACCAGGGAGGGTTGAGAGCTTTAGTGAACTTTGCATGGTGTTCCATAAGGACGGGAATGAGAAATTAATTGCAGCTGAGCCATAGGATGTTTTTACTCTGGGTATCTGGAATCAGAGTATGGAGAAGCGTCTCAAACCATTTGACCACTTGGCACATTCGAAGAAGCTCAAGATGTATGCAGGAAGCTTATCAGACAGAGATCTAAAGAACCAGAGAAGAGCGTTTCTTTTACTCCTTGTTGAAAGTGAGGATCATCCCATCTCTTGGTACAGCAGGCAGTGGTGAGTGCGAGAAGGCAGATTGAGGATGAACCTCAAGGTCCGGTGATAAAGAGTGTTGAGTTTACTGAGCACTGATGAGGGGCAATTGTTGTAGACTAGAGGAAGTCAATGTAGTCCAGTAGCAGTAGGAATGTAGATTGCACTAGTCTCTTTCTAGCTTCTTTGGTGAGGAGATGCTTAATGCGGTAGAATACGCCTAACCGCTGTCTTAATTTTTTCGAGACCTCATTCAGGTGGGACAGAAAGTTAAGCTTATTATCCAGCCAGAACCCTAGATATTTAAAGGCATCCATGATTTCAAGGGGTTCACCTAATAAACTTAGAATCTTGGGGTTGTGTGTTGGTCCTGAGGCTGTCTTCAGTGAAAGGATCATGGCTTTGGTCTTTTTGGCATTGAGTAGAAGCTTGTGCTTGATAAGGTTATATTGGAGAGAAATAAAATCTTGCTGTAGGTCCTCATGGGCCATGTCCAAGGAAGAGTTATAGGTGTAGAGGACAGTATCATCTGCAAATAAGTGCACATTAGTTGTGTGCAGATGTGAGTCAAGGTTATTGATATAGACTGCAAATAGGATTGTATCCTAGATGGAGCAATATGCTTTTGGTTCACAAGGAGTGCGGGAGTGCTTTGTTAGTTAAGAGGTCTGCAGGGTTCTACCCACTGCAGCCCTAGAAATGACTGCAAATTTGTTTCTAAATATTCTTTACTGGTGTAGTGATTTGTAATAAGGATAAGTACATGATTGCATACACTGAGCAACACAAGGTCATGTAGGTTCTTTCAGCCATTGATATTTGCAGATTCTTTCTACCCATTTTATAATAACGTATTCTGAAAAACAGTAGAAGGCAGGAAAATTAGAACCTACCGACCTACACAACTGGTTTAACTAAACTCAAGTAGATGAGGAATTTAGTGGCATCATGATTAAACTCATGGTGACCGGTGGAAGATAAAAGCCTGCAGCTGATCTAACCAAGAAAAGTACAATTCTGGCTCCACTTAATTTAAATCATTACTAAGCACAATTAGTGCAATAATTATTTGCTTTTTCTTTCATTCATTGACATAAGGTTTCTTTCAGTTTGAAAAGAAATGTACCCCTAAACTCTGAGGAGTTTGAACATTTTTCTGGACCATTTGTTTAGAGCTATAGTAATCAAGATTAACAGTTAAAAAGAAGGTGCTAAATCATTCTAACTGCTCCGAAAAGGAGTACGTTGTCATGTGTTTTAGTCTGCAATGTAAAATGTTCACTGTAGTCTGTGACAAAGAACAAAGTATGGTTGTTGTTTGGGGCTGCAGTTATCAATTAGTTCTTGCATCACACCTATTTCCCCTTCTTCATTCTTACATTATAGTCATGGACAATTTTGTTAAGCATTGTATTTGTGACAGACTGGTGACTTCTCTGCAACTGTTTCCAAGAATTTCTTTTCACTGATGTTGTTTATTGACATGTGTCATAGAGCCAATATCTATAATTATGCATTGTGGTATTTCCAGTTGTTGTTCTTTCTCTTGAGTTTTCAGGGTGTGCTGTATGCAGATAAGACAGAAGATGCAAATCAGAGTTGACTAGAACAATTTAAATTAGATTTCGTGTTTATCTGTCACTGAAGAAGAGCAATGCACAGATCCCTAAGCACAAGACAAAGAAGCTGCACTTTTGAGAAAATGACAGAAATTGGATGGGACTTCGGGTAGCCTGCACACTCTGGACTTTAAGAAGACTATTACTTCACACATTTAAATCATTTGTTTAAAATGTGTTACACCCAAGATTGGCATTTATTATTCTATATAATTCCCCAGTTCTGTTCCTTTCAATTCTTGTAATGGCATCCTTTAAAAGAGTACTATTTTAGCACTGTAACCTCTGTGACTTTGTATTGTTAACAAAAGCATGATTATGACATTTGTAGATGGAAACCATCTGATTAGGAAACATTACACCAGCATGAGCATTTCCTTCATTTTTACCCCAGTATGCTTGACAAATTGCTGCTGCCCTTTATGACATTCTTTAATGTGCAGCTTACTGTGTCTTTCTGTTTTCCAGCAGTTTTCCAGATGGACTATAGCAAAACCCTAGATGGCTGTGTCTGAAAAGTTGTATTTTTGCACACAGGGCTAATATGTTGTGCCATTAAATGCTCTTTAAGAAGCTTCCACAATATTTCATTTCAACTGAACTTCCACTGTACCTTTGAAAACACTACAGTTCTGCAATTTATCATAGTCTAATCTTCTAAACTGACGGGAAAGCCTGATTTGATGAAAAATAACTCTGAAAAAATGAATCCATCTCGCACAGTTATGCAGTGATATGTAGTACAAGGTTCTGGCCCTTTACCAGTAGTTAGAAGCTATAAGAAGAGGTAGATCCAAGGTGAAACTGAGGGTATCTAACAGTCAGGTTAGGCTTTATAAAAGGCAAAGCACTGGCCAGAATTACACATTATTATTGCTACTATGATCCCACTGATTTATTATATGTTATTTAAACTAGTTAGCAGTCTTTACATAGTTATTGAAGAGCTGATACTTATCATTTTTCCCTAACTCACCAGCCTGCCTTCAGTCCCTTATCCCAGTCCCATCACCCTCCTTGTCCCTGGATCCCCCCCCCCAGAAATAAACTATGCCACTGCTTGTTAAGTTTGGATGCTTGCTGGCAACATTTATTAGTAAGACAGCATAATATAAATCATACATTACATCCCATTCGTTCTAACATTTCATATTTACAATTTGGACATAACAGTCCCATATCACATTGAGGACATAGCAGTCCTGTCTTCCCTCTCGAGTGGTTCTTCTTCTTGCTCCACTCTACTTCTGCCCTTGCTGCTCGGGGTCTGGACAATCTGATCCGGCCCCCTCTTTTAGCACCATAAACCGGGTATCACCTTACCTGGACCACTCACCCTCACTAGGTGTGGACACATCAATCCATCCTATAGTTCTATATCCCTCCCCTGTTACTCCCACGCCTGGGTTCTTTGTCCCCAGCACACAGTATCTACTCCCCTCCCCCACCTAACTGCTTCCCCTTTTCCCTTCTTGCTCCCACCCCTTCCACTGCCCCATCTCCAGCTTGTGATGGAAGATGGGGCTGCCCCCATGCTGGTTAACCCCTCAACCCTTTTTTATTGATGTCCACAACTAGGTCCCCGAAGGGTGGAGGAACAGCCTCATGCTGAACTCTGTTAGGTGAACCCCATCCCCCTGGAATACTGCCTCCTGTTCATACGATATGTCCCTGTGTTGAATGTGAACTCCCCCCATCTCGATCACTGCCCTGGCCACCTTCCTATTTAAGCGCTTCCATGCCACCTCTATAGCTTTTGGACCCTTGTTTCCTCTCCACACCCTCCGTGAGGTGATTTCCGATGAGCCTATCTCTACCCGGGGCCACCAACTTTTCACTTTCTCCAAGTCTGCAATGATGTCCTTCATCAAGGACCCCCATGGTATTGACCCCAAATCATTGCCCCCTAAATGTATTATAACACCTTCTGGTCAGCCCCACTGCACCTGCAGGTCCTACAGCAGGGGTACCAGCTGTGCCCACCTCATGCCTCTCAGGCCCTTCCATCTCACTCTGGTGTACTCAATTCCTTGGTGCAGTTGTGCCTCTATCCTTGTAGTGGCTGCAAACCTCTGCCCAGTATATGAACGAGTGCCCCACGATCCACATCTGCCACTTGGAACCTGCTGTGGGGAGAAAAAAAAAGGGGCCATTAGTCATTGTTGACACCTCACATATCTCCTGTAGCAATTGGACTTCCATTTTCCTATTCCTTTGACCTCGGCTTCCCCTGTCCCTGTTGCCACTGCCTCCATTGCCACCCCAATCCTAAAAGAGTGGGAGGCAAACTCACGGGGTCCTCACCTGCAAATGCCACCACTCTTTTTAGTACTGCCTCACTTGGAATCCCGTTGCTGGGTATCCATCCCCATGCAGGAACCAGGCCCCTTTCTGGTTGCCCCGAATTCTCCTATACTCCATCATGGCCTTTACTGCATATACCTCCCCTTCTGCTTGTATGTGTATCTCGATGGTGGTGCCCCTTCCCCCCAGTCCGTCTTGGACCTCTGTAACCTGATGGCCACCTTATCCATTTCCTCTCGCACATCATGCTCCTGAAAACCCCCCCATGGTCACCCCTCTTTTGGGTGCCACCATCTCCCCCACCTGGAAGGCCCCTCTCACCATGACTGTGAATATGGCCCAGAACAGACACACCTTGTTCACTGACTGGCATACAGTGTCCAGGGCCCGTATCACCTTCAGGAGTAGAGGGCCCTGTATTGGCCTTCCTCCATCCTGCCTCCCACCTTGTCCCCTTCGCCATCCCATGACCATCCACTTGATGGCCCAGCTGTTTGTGGCAACCAACCACCCCTGTTCCTAGCAGGCCCAGTAGATACCTGTCAGTTGTACCCCCATGGTCATGTGGGCTGCTCCTTCCTCCCATTTTCTTATTATGTACTGCATGACCTGCTCTTCCCTCACTGGTTCCCCTGTCCCTCAACTCCAACCTGCTCAAAATCCTTGGAAACTCTCCCAAGCCCTTTTGTAGGCCCTCAGGGTGTTAGGTGCCCATAAGCCCCTATACAATGCTCAGACTTTCTCTTTCCAACCTCCCCCATCCAACCTGGTACCTTGGTCTGGGTAGGTGTGACCTGGGGTGCCAACTTCTGGAACTGTCTTATCTGAAAATGAGAGAGACAATCAGCCAACTCATTCTGAACCCCCTCTATGTGTTGCACCCTGAAAGACAGGTTCCATCACAGCTCCAGCAAGACCAGACTCTGCATAACCCATCCCATTGAGTCTGTTTGGCCACTCTGCCTGTTAATCGCATCTACTACTCCCTTATTATCGCACCAAAATGAAATGCGCCGCCTCGCCATCCTCTCTCTCCCCAGATCTCAAAGCCACCCAAATGGGAAAGATTTCCAAAAACATGATGTCTTTAGTCCATCCCCATTCTTTCCACTGGACTGGCCATCCCTCTGAGATCCATTGTCCTTGAAAATAGGCCCCAAACCCAAACCCCTGACCACATCTATGTACAGCTTGAGGTCCATGTTGTAGGCCCATTCCTCTTGCCAGAACATCACCCCATTGTATGACTCCAGAAAGACCTCCCAAACCTGAAGATCTTCCCGCACTCCTTTGGTGATATCCACCCAATGATGAGGCAGCTTGGCCTTGCCTGTGACCCTGCCCAGTCTCCTCATAAATGCCCTGCCTGGACTTATGGCCTTGCAGGCAAAATTAAGGTGCCCTAGCAGCTGCTGTACCTGTACAAGCGGCACCCTCCTCCTTCCCCCCACCAGTGCTAAAAAACCTTTTATTCAGGACACCTTTTCTCCCTGGCAAGTAGAAACACTCCTGCTCAGTCTCTATCTCAATCCCTAGGAACTTCAGCCGGTGGGCTGGCCCCTCCGTCTTCCTACTGCCAATGGGATCCAGATGATCCTGCACATGTCATGAAAGTTCTCCAGCATCTGCTGGGCCTCCGCCTGGCTGTCAGCTATCAATAGAAAGTCATCTAAGTAATGGACCACCCTCTTATGCCCATATCGATGCCCAAACACCCACTGCACCAATGAGCTGAACACCTCAAAAGTTGAGCATGCCACTGAGCAACCCATGGGCATGGCTTTGTCAAAATACAACCTGCTCTCAAATTGGAAACCTAACAAATCCCAGTCCTCTGGCCAGACTGGTAACAGCCAGAAGGCAGACTCAATGTCCGTCTTTGCTAGCCATGCCTCCTCAGCTGCCCAGATTAACCCTACCACCTTATCCAGTAATGCATAGGATACCATGCTCAACGCCTCTGGGATCCCTTCATTCACTGACCCCCAATCCGGGTGTGACAGGTGGTGTATAAGCCGGAACTCGCCCCCTCAAATCCCAGTGGAAAACCCATCTTAAAACCTGTCTGTAACTGCTCCGCTCCCTCCTTTTGGGGGTAACCCTCTGTCCAGGCCTCCTCCACACCCAAGTTGATGGGGGTGAGGGCCACAGTATATACCCACCACCCTTTACTTGCTCCTGATCTAATTCCCCCTTTAGTTGGAGGCATATCCTCCTCTCTCTGGGCCATCTTTTCCCCTTCCAGATCCTCTCCATCCCCCCCGAAAGGACTGTTCCTGTGGTTACCCCATCTGACTGCCCTCCTTTGTCACCACCTTGCCTGCAGCCCATCACCAGGTGTGAGCCCCCTCAACATGCACAGGCATGCCACATCTTGCAGCTAGGCCAGGTGCATGGTGCCCTGTTGTACACCCTGCACATTTTGGCCCCCGTAACTGGGGCTGCTCGCTTCATCTGGCCTTTCATCTGCCCCCCTGTTGCCGCTGACAGCATCCTGACCTATAGTTCCACATGGGTGCAATCCCATCTCAGATCGCCCTTTGCCACCATTCTCCTCCGGAATGCCTCATCATACTTGGGCCACCGAAAACCCAACTTCACTTTGTATGCGTCCCTTATGATTGCTGTGTACGTCAGCAGGGGGATCGCCAGGTCCAGCTCCTTCTATAGTACCAGCGTGCTGTAAATTATGAAGCCAGCCTGCCATGTAGCTATGCTTTCCCCTTTAAAGCAGGCTTCCTCGGTCTTGTGGCTAATGCCACACCCATTTCTGACTTGCCCACTGACTCCCTTTGCTCATATTATTTGGCTGTCTCCTTATCTACCAATCTAAATATGTCCACATACTCCCCCTTCCAGATCTTCTTCTTTATGGAGGCCAGTACGTGGTCACCCAGCGTGAACCCAGGTGGCCCATCATACATTTTCTGTCCTCTATCCATGGGGCCCACACCAGGCATCCCGGGTTTTTTTCCCATCCTTAATGGCCTTCAAGACCCGCTCCAGCTTTGCCATCCCGTCATCCCCCATATCCCTCAACAAGCTTTCCATATACTTCTTTAGCTGTACATCATTAATCATGTCCATGCCATCCTTACCCCTTCCAGTATGGGCCCTGCTGGCTCTGGGGTGGGCTCAACCCCAGTCCTGGCCCCTCCGGGTGGGCTGGGTGCCACCCGCCTAGGTCTCTTGTTCCCGTTGCCGGTACCGGCACTCTCGCCTGTCTCCTTCCACTTTCTCTGGGCCTCCTTCTCTGCTTCTCTCTTCTTCACAGCCTCCACCAAGGTAGTCATCAGTGCCATAAGCTTCGCCGCCTCCGTCAGCAAAAAAGTCATTTGTCCTGAGTCCCGCCTCCATCAGCATGGTGGCACTTGACACTGGGACTCTCTTTGGTGCCATTCTTTCTGTGGGTCTGGGCTGCACAACAAGATGAAGAGATCATATCATCATTCCCACCTTGGTCCCTCAGGCCTACTCTCCCGGCACGTAGGCCTTTCGTTCTATATTTGTACATACATTCTATTTTTTTGGACACCCCGCGCCAAAAGCCCCTGAGCCCACCTCACTCTGTGTTCCACCCTGAGGTTCCTGCCCACATGCTCCACATTCCCCCATGGGAACAGGTCCCTCCACCTCCCCCTTTTTGTCAGCCTGCAGTGAGTGCCCCTACAGGCCATTCCCCTCTCTGCCATCACAGTGCAGACCCCCATGGTCCACCTTTTTACCTTGCATTAACCCAGTATCAACCCTGGGTCCCCTGAGCCATGCCAGAGACCTAGCCTTACACAACCCGGGTGCAGCCCGCCTGTGGGCCCCCCATGTCCCGGCTTGTTCCTTCCCCCACTCCTTTTTGCAGGCTTCCTTCCTGCTCCGTTGGACCTCTCCACCAGCTGACCTGGGTGTCTACCCATCTTGGGGGCCCCCTTTACTGTAATCTTTATTTACTTTTGTTATTTGTTTTCTCCTCTTTTTTTTCTTTCCTTTTACCCTGTAGCCTGGTCTTTACCCACCTTTTCCCCCCGGCTCTCCACAGTTCCACTGGATAGGGAACAGTGCCTGCCCCCTGGGCCCCCCAGCCCACCCCTACCGCCCTCTTGCCACGTGGAGGAGGGTCCAGCCATGCCTTCCAAAATATCTGGTCCCTGAAACCAATTTCGCCCACCTGCAGTGGCTAGGTGACCCTGTCTTACCTCAACCAGGGGAGCCAGAGGATAAAAACTAATGAAAACCACTGTAATCGATCCTTTTTTAAAACTACTCCCCCAGAACAACACCCTTGCAACAGCGTACCCCTCCAGGCCTACCAGCCCCAATCCTAACTGCTCTGAGTCATGCCTGCAAGTGGCCCACACCCAGCCCTTCCTTGCCCTTCTCCTCTACCAGCCACAAAAAAATAGCAAAACCATCCTCTTACACTGTGCCATGAGGCTGGGCCCTTGCGTTCATAGGCCTCACGGGCCACTGTCCATCGCCACACCTCCTTGCCCATGCTGGGTCAACCATAGTCCCTACCCAATGCCATGTGGCATTCGTCACGGCCCACCCCATGACTCTCTCCCCATCTGGCCCAGCCCCCCAAGCATAAGCATCTCCATGAAATGCCCACCTCCTCTGACACAAATACTAGCTTCCCATTCAGTGAGCCACACAAAACTTCTTGACCTTCATCGCCTGCTGTTCCAACCCAGTCGCCCCTCCATTCTTGCTGACCAACAACCGGATGCACAGCTAATGCCATGTAGCTTCACCCTTGCTTGATCAACCCCCCCTCTCTACCTCCTGGCCTGGTCCCCCAGGCAATCTCTCATTCTGTGCTGCCTGCATGCCACCACTCCATAGGTCCACCATGCCATGTGGTGGCCTGCATTTTCCCCTTAGTCATATCCACCTTCTGACCGTCCCACAACTGCTCACCACGGCATCTCCACTGCTATCCCCTCACTTGGGCACTCTGCTGCTACACAGCATGACCAGCTTCTCACAGCATCTCACACCAAAAACCTTCCTGACCCTTGCTACTTAAACTGAGCCCTCCTGGCCACCTCATGCTCGATCTGTCCCTACACGGCACCCTCACCGCCATCCTTGCACTTCAGTGCTCCATTGCTCCACTGCCCGAAAACAGAACCCCACAGCTCCTACCGCTGCCTGCTTCAACCTGTGCTCAGTCCCTTCATGGCTGGCAGGAAAAAACAGTGCCCCTCCAGTTAAATAACAACACCCAAGCTGCATACCTTGCTGAGAAACCTTGTAGCCCAAAACTGCGCTTGAATAATTAAACAAAAAATCTCTGCCTTTCTGTCACTGCCAGTAATGTGCTGTGGTTCCTTGGAATTACAGCAAAAAAAGAGGGCTATCTCTGGGCTTTCTATCCTTAAAAAGCCTCCAGGGACCCTGCACCGGCCCCCCTCCCTTGTGCCCCCCCTTGGTCAGTAGCCAATGAGCAACCAGGTGGCCATGCCCTTCTGATGTCATAGCCCCTCCTTCCCCCCCTTTCCTCCACCTTTTATTTCTGGCTGTCTCCCAGGACAACCTGACTTGCCTTTCATTGGCAAACCCCATTCTCTTGGACTTACTGCTCCCTTTTTGTTCCTCCCAGGCTTAAGCAACCCAATGGTGTGGTCAATGATGTAGGCAATGCCTCATCAGATGTCCATGCTCTATCCTGAGGGAGTTGCCAAGTTTGGTGGTTGGGGCCAGGAAGGCAGGGGCTGGCATCATTCTATTGTGGCTATGGTCTTTTCCAGTGTTCTCCCACTACCGTGAGATGCCAACTAGCCAGAGCTAATTGACATGAGTGTGCACCCAAGTGTGTATCATGTGCCAAGTTCCGTTGGTGTCTCCACTATGTAGCTTGAGCTTGGCTTGCACTGTCACCTGTGATCATCCAGGTTGCTGTTTTGAGGTGGCTGTTAGTATCCCTCCTCCTCCTCCCCAGAGAAGGAGAGCCTCTTCTGGGATGCTCAAACCTCCTCCCCCCAGACATTCTCCTATGACACGCGCTTCCAAACTAACATCATGAGCAGTAGTGCTACCACTGTGCCAAAGGTTGAAAGCTGCTACTTATCTAAATGCAACAACCACTGTATAATTTTTGCATTCCATTATTCCCATGTGATTACAAAATAGAGAGATGTGCAATTCAAAAGTAAAGGTGTACTCTGGCAGAGATGGGAATCCTGGTGCCAGACTGGAGCTACTGGAGCTGCTAACATCTGCATTTATGAAAATCAGATCACAGAATACCAGCCACTCAAGCGTGGAGGCAATGAGAACTCATTCTTTAATTCAATATATAATAAACATTTGATTATCTCCAAACTCTAAAGTACATACAAACACATTAAAGGTGAGCTGGTGAAAAAACACTAAAAACCCCAGTTCTTCCACATCAAGACAAAGACTTGATGTTGAAGCACTGGGGTGTCTAGTGGTTTTTCACCAGCCCAACTTCAGTGTGTATATATGAAGGTATCCAGTTATTATTATGCAACCACAATAGTGTGAGACAAAATAGCACTACCAAAGTGTTTGCACAAAATGTTGCATATTTGAATAGTGCAATTTATGTTTACATTTCATTCACCTTCCCATAGGTAACAAAAAAAAAATCAAATGCCTGGTTTTTATATTGACATAATTGCCTGCAAGGGATTTTCAGCTTGTGTGCATTGTGTTCCTGGTGGAGTGGACATGCAATGCCATCTGCTACTCCCAATGTCTTTTGAACTTAAAAACCAAATGGCTGCTGAATAACAGTCTGATACTAAAGAATTAAGGAAATGTTTCACTATCACATCCATTCCTAAGTTTACTTGTCTCTAAGCTAACTACCTGACCCTCATCTGCCAAATCTTCAGTCTTCGAAAACACACAGACATATCAAAAATATAATAGAGTATGATTTGAGTACTCATAGAGGAAACTCAAAAAACAGAACAGGACAGGTGTTAATTTTAAAGTTATCTTCACAGCTCGAGGATAGGAAATTAAAATATAAATCTGTCCCATACTACTTCAAGGAATATCGACGAGCAGCTGTCTGAAAAACTCTGGTCAGGATGTAGAGCAAACTTGAATCTGTTTAGTCATAAAAACTTAGAAAACAATTAGCTAGCTTGTAGTTCTCTCCAAGACTGCATTAACAAAGTACAAATGTTCTTGAGGTTGTTTATCAGGAGTAATTGTAAAGTAAAAATGAATTCATTAAGTGAAACATGCCACAAACAGCTAAAGGAACCAATCTAGGGAGATGAACAGGTCTTGCAGAATTTCTCAAAGCATTTAATACCAACCCGGTCCTAGTGTCTCGTAAATGCACAAGTATCTGGAAGAAGCCACAAGTGTAGTGATCCTTTATCCCAACCAGATGGCCACTTGCCAGTTGCCTGAGCATTTTCTGCTTCAGGACTGAGGCTGCATCAACAAAAAATGGGAAAAAAGTAAATCTAAAACAGCAACTGCAATCAATACCACTGAAAGCCGAGGCAGTAAGTAAAAGAGTTTAACTGTTAAACAGTTAAAAATATAAACATTTACCCCTACTGTTTGGCAGAATGTGCATAAAAAAATACAGACTTCATTTTCAAGGTGCACGCTATAAAGTGCAGCCGATATTTTGTTACACCGCAATTTAGAACCTGCACTTAAATGGAAGCGCTTAAATGTTTAGCACTATTGATGATGCGCGATTATGACATTGAACCAAGTTTGAACTTTAGACTTCGGAGATAAATAAATTCTTATTATATTTTGAATTAAAGAGCAAGTTCTCATTCCTTTCACACTCGAGTGCCTGGCATTCTATGATCTGATTACAAAGCAGGCATGAAAAGTCATGAAACCTGCTTGGCTGAGAACATTCCTACTGTACCATTGATAATTCTAGCACAGTACAGTGTATCATTGAGATTCAGGACAAATGACTTTTTTTATTAAAACAGAATCAGGAATCAATTTCAAAACTCACAATAATACATCCCAGGTTATGTTTTAGTGAAGGATATTATTTCTCAATGGTTGAAACCATTAAACTTTACCTCATGTCACAACTCAAAACATACTCAAAATATGGCAATACTGTACTGTATCACATGCCCTGAACTGTATAAGTTCTTAAATGTAGTAGAGGATGAACCCATAGTACAACCTAGATAATGATCAGCTATAGGTGTTAATACTGTGATACCTGTAAACCCAGTATGCATTACAGCTGTTATCAACCACACCCTGATTTAAAAAAATATAATTAAAATATAGAGTTAAAGACATTCTGTGTTATAAGGTAAGGCCCTCACTAGAAGATAGGGTACCAGTCATTACCATGGGAGTCCTCAGACAATGAAACCTAGAGGAACAGAGCATACATACTGCTTCCAGGAGCTAACTTTTGGTTTTTGATGTTTATACATAATGAATTCCTTCAAAAATAGGTAAACTCAGTCCCCTAAATGCAGATGAGAGAGTTCAAAATGGAAACAATGTATTTATATGTTCACAAATAACAGGCCTTGCTAATAAACATAGCTTGTTGACAGAACTTGATTAGCTCACAAAACTCCTTTTTTAAATACTCTTCTAAACTAACATTTCTCATCAGATATAATATTTATGTAGGCTGTTTTAAATCAGGTCACATTTACTGTATGATCATATTTGGAGAAAAATGATCAGCTCAATCATTTTAATTAAGTTGTGATTTTAACTCTTTTACTATATTCATGTCTCTTACAGCTCTACATAACTATGGCAAGATATTAAGAGAAATGAACCATGATTCTTTTTATTTATTTATTTTTATTTATTTATTACTAGGATTACAAATAACTTTGAACCAAGGGTTCTTTTACAAAGGTTCCACATCAGCAATGGGTGCAAGCAAAACAGTGGTAAGATACAATACAGGGTCAGGAAGTTAACATAGAAGTAAGCAGAGGTAAGAAACAATACAGGTCAGGAGGTTAACTTAGTAGCAAAAGACAGTACATGTGTATAGACTAGCACAATTTCAAATAGTCAGTGGCAAATAGCAATGCACAATTAACAATATGGGTGTATATATAGCAAGACACAAATACAAATAAAAAACATCCTGTGTGTGACATAAGTGGAGCAAGGGGTGGGGGATAAGAGGGGAGGGTGGGGAAAGGGGGGTAGGCAGCCAATGATTTGACATTGTTGTAAGTGCAAGAACGGAAAGATAAGTGCTAGGTAGTCTGAGGTGGAGCAACAAGAGATAGGGTGATAGGGAGGGGGAGACAGGAGGAGAGAAGCGGGAAAGGGGTGGAATGGTAGGTGAGAGGGGGTAGAATGGTAGGTGGGGGTGGGATAGAGACAGGGAGTAGCAGGGGATAGAGGGGTGGAGAGAAGTGGGGAGGGTAGCATGGGAGGAGAGAAGAGGAGGGAGAGTTGAAACAAAGCGTCAAGCCTAGGCAGAGCAATCACAACTGTTGAGGCTAGTGAGGTGCTAGGGAGTTTACGTTTGAATGGGCCAAACTTATTTTCAGCTGCAATTTCAAGGGGAAGGTTGTTTAGAAGCAGGGGGACCCTGGTGTGGAAAGCACATTGAGCCTGGTTGGTACGGCGAATGGAATGATAAATGTTGCATTGAGGGAACTGCACGTAAAATGTGGAGTGACTGCAGGCAACATTAAGGCATGAGTTGCAGGGGGTGTGAAGTTAAGACAAATTTTCTTAGCCAGTAGGCAGGTCTGGTAGACACGTTTACTATTTAGATTGAGCCAGTTGGATTGCTTGTAGAGATCACAGGTGTGCATATGCTTCCCTTCATCAGTGAGAAGTCTACAGCATTTGCTAACGGCTGTCTTGACCCATTTTAGTGTGGTATCAATGGCAGCCCCGTAGAAGACAAGCCCATAATCAATAATGGGTAGGACTGAGGCAGTTATGGCTGTGCGCATAGCTTCTTTGGTAAGACAGCGACAGTGGCGGTAGAGGACCCCAGTTCTTGAGTTGACTGAGTTTGAGATGTATTGAACATGTGTGCTGAAAGACATTGTGCAATCAAGGGTAATACCAAGGTAATTAAACTCCTGCACTTGTTCAAGGTGGCTGTTCAAGTTCATGATGTATGGTGAAGTTTATGGCTCTGTATTTGCTTTGAGAGCTAAGGAACAGCATGAACTTTGTTTTTTTGTAATTCAACAGCTTATGTTGGAGAAGCCAGGTTTCAACTAGGCTGAAGTTCATCTGTAGCATCTTGGAGAGTGAGACGGGGTCAGTATGGTAGGAATAGAGGACAGCATCATTGGCATAGAGTATTATGTCATTGTTGCAAGCTGCAGGAAGAGTATTGATGAAAAGGCTGGGAAGTAGAGGGCCAAGGATGGAACCCTCGGGTACACCACAGAGGACAGGAAGGGCACTTGAGAGAGAGAGAATCAACAATTTTGACTTTTTGGCTCCTTGCCAAGAGTTAGCTTTCAAACCATTTGGTTACGTCATTAGATAGTCCAAGGGAGGAGAGAGAGTGAGTGAAGCAGGAGCTGGTGGTTCACAGTGTAAAATGCCTTGGTCAAATCAATGAACACTGCACCCAGTAGGTGGCCAGTGACAATCACCTTATGAATATGGCTGGTGAAGTCAAGCAGGGCAGTGGTAGTACTATGAACTTTTCTAAAGCTGTGTTGTTGCGGGCAGAGTAAGTTATATTTGTTGAGGTGTTCAGTCAATTGGTCAGCTACAATTTGCTCCAACGCCTTGGAGAGTGGTGGGAGGATAGAGATAGGGCAGTAGTTAGAGTGAAGAGACCTATCACCACTTTTATGAAAGGGTGCAACCACTGCAGATTTTCAGAGCTGGGCAAATTGTTTATGAGAAAGTAAGAGATTCAGAAGTTTAGTGAGAGGCTGTAGGACAACGTCATGGGAGAGACAGAGTAGTTTGAGGTCAAGGGTATCGCTGCTGAAACTGGCTTTGCTTAGCACTTTTTTAAAGTATCTTTTAGCTTCAGACATGGATACCCTCTTAAACTAGATGGGGGTATTACTGTGGAGATTTATTTTATTATTGAGGCAGGGCTGGGCAGAGTTGTCAAGAAGTTGGGGGGAAGGACACTGCTAAGATCAGTAAAAGTGAGATTAAAGGAGTCCACTATTTCTTTGGGGTCCTGTAATGAGGAGCCGTTAACCTCAGTCATAGTGGGGGAGGATTTACTTGGTTTACCCATGAGGCTCTTGATGTTCTCCTAGAAGGGACTGCTATTTCTCCAGGAGTTAGTAAGTTGCTGGTTGTAGAAGTCTTGCTTGGCTCTGCATATAGCTATTGTGCACTGGTTCCTAGCTGCCTTATAGAGCTGCATATAGTGTGGTTTTCCTGAATCCATGGCTCAGTGCCAGAGGTTATCACGGTTTCACATCATGGAGATGAGTTCGGATTTAATCAAGTGATTAGTGGTAGATTGAGTTTTGCCTTTATATAGGTGGGCAAAACTGTTACAAACTTTGTTAAACTGGGCAATGAAGAAGTCAAGTGCTTGGTCGACACTGCTCAAGGAGTCAAGGGGTGTCCAGTCAACCATTGACAGGGCAGCAAGAAATTGCAGAAGCTTTCCTTTTGTTAAGATTCTTTGATAGGAAAATGAGGACTTAAGTTTAGGTGCCTTGGTTGACCAGTTGCAAATAACTGGGGAGTGATCACTGAGGGCATCTGAGAAAACTTCCGTGTTAGTGTTTCTTCTGGGATGAGAAGTGAGGATTAGGTCAAGTTAGAAGCTACTACCAGACTTATAATTAAACCTAGTGGGAGAGGCAACCATTTGATTAATGTGTAGGGCAGCAATGACATCCTTATATGGGTCGGCTTCTGTAGCAAGCCAATTTACATTTAGGTCACGCATTACAATTGTCTCACCACTGAAGGTGTTGTCGTCCATGAAGTTTGTAATCATTTGGAAGCCTGTAATAGGTTCACTCTGTGGGATGTATACTGATGCAACTGTGAGGGATTTTCCTTGCTGGCCCAGGATTATTTTAACTGCTAGGATTTGAGAGTTGTTTGCAGAGGAGGGTAATGGGATGACTAGCCCTTTAAGAGTTTCTCTTAAATAAATGGCGCAGGTACCCCTTCTCTTGGCAATTCCGTCGAGTCAGAACAGGTCATAGTCTGGAATGGATACAGCATTGTCTGGGACCTTAGAAGAGAGCCAAGTTTTGTTAAGGGCTATAACATCTGGCCTATGTTGTAACACCCAGACTTGGAGTGCATTGAGCTTAGCTGGCAGGCTGCAGATGTTAAGAGTCACCAGCTTGATGGAGCCTTGTTTCTTGTGTTGTTCATATACCGAGGTGGGTGGACCGAGGTTTGAGTGTACGTTCACAACTAGGAGCAGGAGGAGAAGTGCAATCCTAGCAAGATAGTGAACAAGGAGCTTATGAGCTGAGCGCCGTCTACTTCTGATGGATTTTTTAGCTGGTGTGTTACTGCAGGGCATGAGTAATTGAAGAAGAAGGGGGTACTCGGGGATGAGGAGGAGATTATCTCAGTTATTATTGAGGGAGGCTAGCATGGGAGCACAGTAGTGTGTTTTGGATGGCGGTAGGGTACATCAAGGGATATATCCCAACATAGAGTGGCGATGCTGGTAAATGAGTGGGGCACCAGTACTAGTGGAGTTGGGGGGTATGAAAAACAGAAGTAGGGGCAGCATTAAAAAGGTGTTTATGGACATACTGAAAAGAGGTACAGGTATCCAAAGCAGAGGGCAAAGAGAGAGTGCAGGACTTATGAAGTTAAGGTGGTGGAGGGGAGTAGAACAAGTCTGAGCATTAGCTAACAGGGAGTGATCCTAAAAGCACAGGCCTTGACAGAAGAAGAGGGAGAGTGCAAAGACTTATGGATTAGATTGGGTAAGTGTGCTTATAATTGGGCCCTCTAGTGACTAAAAGATGCAATCTGCTAATGGAAAAGTCAGCACACCGACAACGATGGACACATTAAGTATTTTTTGACACTTGAATCATTTTTTGGTCATATGATGAGCAAAGTGTCATAAATGCTTTAGAATATTTGAAAATCAGTTTAAAAATCCACTTCTGTACAGCATTTCTGCAGTATGTTATTTTCCAGTTTTCTGCAAAATGGAATTTTGAAATAGGAATCTGTAGGATTGAAATCTTGTACCCCAACCCCCAACTGAATTAATACACTTTCATTACGAACATACGAACATACAAAATTTGCCAGCAGATAAAGGCCTAGAGGTCTATTAAGTCTGCTCGAATGTGCAGCTAGCACCCTTATTCTGCAGCTGCCCTCCTCCCACCCTTCCCTTCATTAACCCTCCCTTGTCCTGTCCCATCCTCGCTTGAAGCAGTTCACTGTTCAACTGCATACCACTTCTGCAGGTAACGCATTCCACCCAGCCACCACCCTCTCTGTAAAAAAGTGTCTCCTCATCTCCCTCCTGAACCTTCCTCACTCCAGTCTCATATCATGGCCACTGGTGGCCCTCCCCTCCCTTACTTTGAACAGCTCCTCTGTACCTGTCTTGTTTATTCCTTTCATGTATTTAAAGGTTTCAATCATTCCCCCTGTCTCTCCTCTCCTCCAGTGAGTACATGTTCAACTCCTTCAACCTCCTTTCATATGATAAGTCCCCCAGACCCTTGATCATCTTTGTCGCCCTGCGCTGCACTCCCTCCAGTAACTTAATGTCCCTCTTCAGATACGGACGCCAGTACTGCACTCAGTACTCTAGGTGTGGTCTAACTAATGACCTTTACAGTGGCAGAATCACCTCCTCCCTCCTCGAGGATATACCCCTTGCAATACAACCCAGCATTTTGTTGGCCTTTGCAGCTGCCTTCTTACACTGTGCCGAGTTGTTCATTGACCCTGTGATGAGCACACCCAGATCCTTCTCCTCCTCTGTCTGGGCTAGCTGCACTCCCCCTAGCTGGTAAGTCCTCCTGGGTTCTTCATCCCAAAATGCATCACCTTGCACTTTTGGCATTAAAGCCCAGTTGTCAGGTGTCTGACCAGGTTTCAAGCTTTGCCAGATCATCCTGCAACCCCTGCCATCCCCCTAGGTCATCCACCACGCCAACCTTGGTATCATCAGCAAACAGACTGATCTTGCTCTTGATGTCCCATGATATGTCTGCAATGAATATCCCAAACAACACTGGTCCCAACACAGTCCTGTGGGACACCACTCGTCACTGCCCTTGGGTGTGAGAACTCCCCACCCACCACCACTCTCTGTTGCCTTCCCTGCAGCCAGTTTCCTACCCATCTCACCAGCATTGCACCTGCCCCTGTGCCTACTAACTTCCTTCCCAGCCTTCCTTGTGGCACTGAGTCAAATGCCTTACTGAAGTCCAGATACAGGACATCCACTGCATGTCCCCTGTCCAGTTGCCTAGTTACCTAGTCATAGAACTCGACCAGGTTGGTTTGGCAGGATTGGCCACGTATGAAGCCATGCTGTCTGCTGTCCTGTAGTCCTTTGGCCTCTAGGAGGGCCACCAGCCACTCCTTCAGGATAGTCTCCATTAGTTTACCCACGATGGATGTGAGGCTCACTGGTCTGTAGTTTCCCGGTTCATCCTTGGGGCCACTCTTGTGGAGGAGCACCACATGAGCCATCCTCCAGTCCTGAGGTACACACCCCGAATGTAGTGAGGCATTAAATAGGTCTGCCAAAGGTCCTGCAAGGACCTCTGCCAGCTCCTTCAGTACCCTGGGGTGGATGCCATCTGGGCCTGGCGCCGTGTCCACCCTCAGTGCCTTCAAACCCTCTCAAACTCTGCCCTCCATGATTTCCCCATCTGTCACCACTTCCTCCCCGCGTCTGCCATTTCTACCAGCTTGGGTGTCACCCCCCTCTTCTCTTTAGTAAATACTGAGCAGAAGTACTCATTTAGTGCTTCCGCCTTATCGTACCCTGCTTCCACCCAACCCCCCTCTTTCCTAATCCTTACTATGTGGTCCTTACAGCTCCTTTTCTCCCTGATGTACTTAAAGAAGTCCTTCTCCCCCTTCTTAATGCCTTGTGCCAGCCTGAGTTCCTCAGATGCTTTGGCTTTCCTTACTGCCCTTGTCACCTCCTTCAATTCTGTCAAGTACTCCTCTCTGTCCTCCCCCCTCCCTGTTTTCTTGTACTTCCTAAAGGCAGCTCTTTTCCTTCTTACCTTTTCCATGACCTCTTTGCTCAACCAGCTCAGTTTCTTAGCCCTAGCCTTCTTGCTCTGGGCTTTGCAACAGGTTTTGGTTGCCTCCGCTATCCCCAGCTTTATGAGCTCCCATCTCTGGTTAGTATCCATACTAGATTGAATTCTGGCCAGGTACCCTTTTACCACTTCCCCCATCCTCCCAAAGTCAGCCCTCCTGAAGTCCAGCACTCTTGTGCCAGATTCCACTCCTTCCTTGCCCATATCCAATGTGAGCCGTACTGAGTGGTGGTCACTCCCTGACAGCGGTTCCTCCACTGTAAGTTCTCTCATAAAGTCCCCATTTGCCAGCACAAGGTCAAGGGTATTCCCTAACCTGGTTGGTTCACTGACCATTTGCAGCAGGAAGCTGTCCTGGAAGGCATCTGGCAGTACCTGCTCCCTTCTGTTCCTGGAAGTTGGGGTGCTCCAGTCCACTCCTGGCATGTTGAAGTCCCCCACAATTACCACACTACCCTTCTCGCAGGTCCTCCTGATCTGTCCCGCTAGTTCCCTGTCTAACTCCTCCATCTGAGATGGTGGCCTGTACCCACTCCCATTCTTAGAATCCTATTCTTGGAATCCTGGATTTGCACCTAAAGTGACTCTGTACTACCCTCCTCCCCTTCCTCCCTTACACACTTCAGTCCTTCCTTCACATATAGTGCCCCCCTCCTTTCCCAGTCACCCCTGTCCTCAGAAATAACCTGTACCTGGTACAGACAGGTCCCAGTCATTATATTGGGTGGCCCATGTTTCCGTGATGGCTGCAATGTCCACCTCTCCCTCTGACATGAGAACCTGCAACTCTGCAGTTTTCCTCCCAAGGCTCCTAGCATTAAGGGTAACCACCTTTCACCCTTTCCCCCTCCTCCCATCCTGCCCTCCTTTCCTAGCATCACCAATGCTAAATGTATTTACATGAAAATATGATCTTTGTTCCAACACTTCATCTGTTCCTGCTGCTTTTCCTACCCTAAAATCATCATGCTCTACTTGTGACATCAGAATATTTTCTGTGGCAATGGGCTGTAATGTACTAAGCAGCGGATTATGACTTCTTGGGAGGTATAAGCAAAGTGAACTGATGACGTTTCCAAGAAAAAGATCCTGCTTTAATGAAAATGGGCTCAGTTCATCATGACTAGTTACCCCAGTGTCAACAACATTGTTCAGGATGGTGGTTTGCTAATGTGATCCAGCGATGTGCCATTCTATAATTCAAGAGATTCCTGAATCGCATTGGTAAATCAACATAAAAAGGTGTTAATGCTGGAGTCAATGTCCAAATAGAGAGCCTAGTCATTGTGGTTTGAAATCACAGAAAGAGCAGAACCAAACCACACAAAAACACATATCCTGGATTTTAGGGGGGCAGACTTTGGGAAAATGGGGAGATACTTGAACGAGGCATTAAGGGGAATGGGACAGGAATCGGGGGTTGAGGAACAGTGGGCAATATTTAAAATGGGGATTACAAGAACAACAGATTATGCATTACAGGTTAGCAAGAGGAAAAGGAAGAGGAGACCATTGTGGTTTTTCAAAGAGGTAGCAAAGAAAGTGAAAGCCAAAAATTGCATTCAGGCAATACAAAAGACACAGGCAGAAGGGGATAGGGAGAAGTACTAGGAGAAGCAAAGGGAGGCAGGGAGGTCAGTAGGAAGCCAAAGCTCAGACAGAAGAACACATTGCAAAATCAGTGGGTAGAGGGACAAAACCTTTACAGGTACATAAGTGAAAAAAAGACAAGGGAGGGATAGTGAGACTGAAGGGAGGATGGGGGCTGCATGGAGGATGACAACAGTAAAGCTGACATATTGAACAGGTATTTCTGCTCAGTCTTTACTGAGGAAGAGGAGGGTAATGGGTCTGAAGGGAGTACAAGGGTGAGAATGGTGCAGAAATGGACACAAGTCCCTTTACGAGAAAGGGTCCTGAAGGAACTGGAAGTAATAAGAGTTGATAAAGCAATGGGGCCAGATGGGGTGCACCCCAGGGTCCTTAAAGAACTAAGAGAGGTGGTGGCTGAACCTCTGGCTATCCTGTTTAGCTGATCACTGGAAACAGGGGAGGTACCCAAAGACTGGAGGACAGCAGATGTAGTCCCCTTATACAAAAGTGGGAACAAAGAGGAAGCAGGGAACTACAGACCAGTCAGCCTCACCTCGGTAGTGGGGAAGATCATGGAAGCACTACTGAAGGAGAGATTGGTGGAACATCTGGTTGTCAAAGGACTACAGGACCTAAGGCAGCATGGTTTCACCAGGGGGAGGTCATGTCAGACCAACCTCGTTGAATTTTTTGACTGGGTGACTAGGGAGGTGGATCAGGAGAGGGCAGTGGACATGGCCTATCTGGACTTCAGCAAGGCCTTTGACACTGTGCACATAGAAGACTACTACACAAACTGGGGAATCTGGGTGTGGGCAGGACAGTAGTGTGGTGGGTAGGTAACTGGCTGGGTGGCAGGACACAGAGGGTGGTGGTAAATGGCTGTCACTCCACAGAGGGAAGAGTGACCAGTGGGCTACCACAGGGATCAGTGCTGGGACCGGTCCTATTCAACATCTTCATCAGTGACATTGCAGCAGGACCCAGAAGGCAGAATTTCACTGTTAGCTGATGACACAAAGCTCTGTAACAAGTAGACACACCAGAGGGTGTAGACAGAATGAGAAGGGACCTGCAGAAACTTGAAGAATGGTCAGAGGGTTTGGCAGTTGAAATTCAATGCAAAGACATGCAAGATAATGCATATGGGCACAAAAACCCTGGCACAATATATCAGTTGGGGGTGAGGATATAGCATGCACCAAACAGGAAAGGGATCTTGGGGTTATCATCTCTGATGACCTCAAAAGGTAGGGAAACAGTGTGACAAGGCAGCAGGTAAAGCAAATAGGATGCTGGGATGTATAGGCAGGGGGCATCACCAGCAGGAAAAGGAGGTCATAATTCTGCTATACAAGACATTAGTGAGGCCCCACCTGAGTACAATGTACAGTTCTGGAGACCATACCTACGTAAGGACATAGACAGGGTAGAGAAGGTTCAGAGGAGGGCAACAAAGATGGTGCATGGATTGCATCACAAGTCCTATGAAGACAGGTTGAAGGAACTGAACTTGTACTCCCTGGAGGAGAGGAGGGAGAGAGAGGATATGATAGAGACATACAAATATCTCACAGAGAGGAACAGGGTGCAGGAATACATTATTTTTAAGCGAAAAAGATGTACCAGGACTAGAGGGCATGGGATGAAGTTGGAGGGAGGATGATTCAGAGGAAACATGAGGAAGAATTTCTTCACAGAACGGGGGGTGGACAAGTGGAACACCCTGCCAGAGGAACTGGTGGGGGCTGAAACAATCACGGGATTTAAGAATGCATGGGATAGACATAAAGGAATTCTGGAGGTCAGGGTTAAGGGGCAACAGACTTCTAGGAAAACATAAACTGAACTTACAAGCTCAAATGGGCAGACTGGGTGGGCCATAGGCCCTTATCTGCTGACACTGTCTATGTATCTATGATGTAAGAAGACATGAACATAGGAATAGCCAAAGACAGCCTAGCAGTTTATTAAGTTTATCCGTGTTGGGGAGCCCTTTATTAGTGACTACTGAGGGATCTGCTCCCTCTACAATCTCTCCCCCATGTTGCCCTCCCCCCCTTGAACCTGACCTTCCCTTTCACCCTATCCTACCCACTCCTGCATCCATCTACCTTGTCCAAGGAGACAACCTCTTCCAAGAGTATGTTCCATCCTGTAACCATTCTATCCATGAAGAAATGCCTTCTGACCTCCCTCCTGAACCTTCTCCCCACCAGTTTAAAGCAATGCCACCTTGTGGTTTTGTTCCCACTCAGACTGAAGAGGTTCTCTCTGTTCCCCTTATTAATGCCTTTGATGTACTTGAAGACCTCAATCATGTCCCTCCTTTCCTCTCCACAAGTGAGTGCATGTTGATGTCCTCCAGTCTCTTTTCATATGTACTGCCCTGGAGACGGTGAACCATATCCATCACCCATCACTGAATTGCCTCTAATAGGTGTATGTCTTTTTTTGAGATAGGGTTGCCAGTATTATACAGTATACTCCAGGTGTGGCTGCACCAAGGATCTATAGCATGGCAATATGACATCCACCCACCTGCTAGTGCTTTCCCTGGCAATACAGCACAGCATTTTGTTGGCTTTTGTTGGCACCTTCCTAAAATGCAATGAATGTTTCAAGTTAAAAGTGATGGTCATCCCCAAGTCCTTTCTTAGTCTGATTTAGTTAGCAGGACCCCCTAGGCTGTACACGGTCCTCAGGTTCCTTCCTCCTGTGTGCATGACCTTGCACTTCTTTACATTGAACCCTAGTTGCCATATTCCTGACCACTTCTATAACCTGGCTATGTCTTCCTTAAGGTCCTGTATCCCCTCTGCTCTAGCAGCCCTGTCACTGAGCATGGTGCTGTCTGTTAATATGCAGATGTTTCCCTTTATACAGCCTCCAGTGTCTTTTACCAATACATTAAACAACACCAGAACAAGTGTGGAGCCCTATGGTACCACACTGGTTACTTCCCTTGAGTCTGAAAACTCCTCCTCATTAATAACCTCTAGGTCCTACCCTTCAACCAGTTCTCTACCCATCGTATGAGTTTTTTTCCCCTTCCACATATCCTCAGACTTCTTGATCAGTCTCCTGTAGGGTACCGATTCAAAAGCCTTGCTGAAGTCCAAGTACAGGATGTCAGCCATTTGGCCCTTGTCTACTGTTCTTGTTACTATACACACTCAAAGAAATCAATCATAGTTGCTTGGCAGGATCTTTCCATCATGAACTGTATTGCCTCCTGTCCTGGAGACCATTCACCTACAAAAGTCCTACCAGGCTTTCCTTAAGGATTGTCTTCAAAAGCTTACCCACAGTCAAGGACAGGCTGACTGAGCTGTCTCAAAAGCACGTGCTTGTGTGAAAAACATTTGACAGAAATCTCGAGGAAGGGTCTGGCCAACTCATTGTTTGCATTTCTACATCATATTGGATTTTAACCTTTTTGGATGAATAAAGTGATTTTTTAACTATGAATGCACTAGCATATTGTTGTTTCTTTGGATGAAGACCATGATGATGTTGCTGCCTTCTCCTGTGAGTACAAATACTTTGGTTTGGCACAGTTCCTTTTGTTGTGCGCAGCCACCTCTTTGACTTTGCTTCCAGTTTTGGAAAGTGGCATGGATGCTAACATTCATAATGTTGCAGTGTAATATAGTTTTAGAATGTGGGAGAGATACACCATTTCAAAATGCGGGAGACAGAATCTCAGAATATGATGTGGACAAAGAATTTCAGAATGTGAAAGTCACATGTAATTTCATAATGAGGCAGGGATACATAATTTTAGAATGTGACTTGGACATGAAATTTTTCAATGTGGCAGTGATGCTCATTTTCAGAATGTGATGAGGATGTGCAGTTTTGGAATATGGTGGGAATGCACCATTTTAGAATGTGGCACTGACACTCAACTTCAGAAAGTGGCACTGATGCTCAGTTTTGGAATGTGGTGGTGACACTCAATATTGGAATGCGGCAGTGACCACAGTTTTGAAATGTGGCAGTTTTGGAAGGTGGCAGTGATGCGCAGTTTCAGAATGTGGCAGTGACACAATTTTGGAATGTGGCAATGATGCAATTTTGGAATGAGATGGTGACACAGTTTCAGAATGTGGCATTGAAACAACTTGGGAATGTGTGGATATACAATTTTGAAATGTGGTGGGGTGTGCAATTTTGGAATATGGCTGGGATGTACAGTGTCAGATTGTGGTGGGGATGTGATGCACAAGTTTGAAATATGGGTGCATACAGTTCTAGAATATGGCAGGGACAAGCAGTTTCAAAATAAAATGGTGTGTCCTGCCACAGTGTATATCCTTACTATATTCCAGAATTGCCAATCTCCACTTAATTTCTTGATGTTTGTTCCTATCACATTCTCAAATTGTGTGTTCCACCACATTGCCAAATGATGCATCCCTGCCACATGCCGAGATTGAACGCCCCCCAACCTTCTAAAATTGTGCACCATTTTGACATTCTATACTTTGGTTAATTGCTCCATTCCAAAACCACCTTCTGATGTGTTCTAATTGTACAGTAGCATGCATGTGAAAATTCTGGAAATGCAAGCACTGCAGCTAGCCCGGTGTCAGTTTTTTTTCATTAAATGTTTACTATAGCTATAGTTTCTTAAACTTCAGAAAAATAGGTCCTATAAAGTTGCTGACAGGGAGCACTAGTCTCTAAGTTCTGGTTGTGACATCATCAGTGGCTCTTCATTGAAACTGGCTTTCTTTGAACAAGGAGTGAAATAAGGGTTACAAAATAGCTTGACTTTTGTGCAAAGCAATGTAGAAACCCAGTTTTTGGTATGAGATTTATTGGAGGTTGCCTGATTCTAATTCTGTAATGTACTTTTGACTGGACTCTGTCTTTAGTAAACAAAAAGAACAAAGCTTACAAATCTTATCTGTTAACCTGGGATAATTCAAAATGGGCAGCATTTAAAATTTACCAAGAATATACAAAAATGCAATTAAAATCCAAACTAAATATGTAACTATCTCTCATTCAAAATGCAAATAAAAATAATAACAGATTCTTCTTTAAATACATTAATTCATTAAAAAATATGAAGTGCAAGGTGGGGCCCACAGTTCTAAATGAGAAGACAGTTAATACCCCCAAAATAGATGGCTAATACTTTTAATAAGCATTTCTGTTCAGTTTTTGCAAGTAAATTAAAAATTTCCCTAAAAGCACCAGACAATGGATCAGTTAAAATACAAATCTCAGAGGTCAAAATTCTAAGCAAAATTAAGATCAAATTCATCTCCTGGACCAGACAAGATTTTTAGCAACATGATTAAGATGATGTCCAATTATTCAGTTAAGCATTTGAAAAAAATATTTTGAAGCATCTATGAATACTGGGCATATTCTAGAGGGCTGGACAATAGCAGAGGTAATGCCTTTTTACAGCTGTAAGGCAGAGCTCTGCAGATGTCTTAATATCACAGTAGAAAGATGGAGCCCAGATTCTGAACAGACTTAAAACAAGCATTTGTCAATGCCGAATGTTGATTGCGTTAGTCTGTTGAGCTTGCTCAGTGGCCCTCAGTCACTGGCTCAGTCTGTTTGTCCTGGTGCTGCAGGCTGCTCTTTTTTAGTGGGCTGCTGCCTGCATTGGCACCTTGTTCTGCTGAGGAAGAAATATGCAGCTGTCCCGACAGAGCTCCGTTGAGGTGGCTCATTCCCCCTCTCTGACTCACTCATTCTGTTTCTCCTGGCACTGCAGGCTGCCCTTTTGTACTGGGCTCCTGCCTGTGTTGGTGGCTTTTTCTACCCACAAAGAATTCCACAGCTGTCCTGACAGAGCTCCGTTGAGGTTGCTCACTCCGCCTGTCTCACTCACTCATTCTGGTTCTCCTGGCGCTGCAGGCTACCCTTTTGTACTGGGCTCCTGTCTCTGTTGGTGCCTTTTTCTGCCCACAAAGAAATGTGGAGCAGTCCCGACAAAGCTCCATTGAGCTCACTTACTCCCCTTCTCTCACTCGCTCATTCTGTTCTGCCGGCACTGCTGGCTGCCCTTTTCTACTGGGCTCCTGCCTACGTTGCTGCCTTTTATGCCCACAAACAAATTTGCAGGAGTTACAATACAGCTCTGTTGAGCTTACTCACTCACTCATTCTGGTTTTCCTGCCACTGCAGGCTGCCCTTTTGTACTGGGCCCCTGCATGCATTGCTGCCTTTTTCTGCCCACAAACAAATCTGCAGCAGTCCCGACAAAGCCCCGTTCAGCTCACTGACTCCCCCTCCCTCACTCGCTCATTCTGTGTCTCCTGGTGCCGCAGGCTGCCCTTTTGTACTGGGCTCCTGTCTGCATTGGCGGCTTTCTCTGGCCAGAAAGAAATCTGAAGCAGTCCCAACACAGCTCCCACTGAGCTCACTCACTCCCCCTCTATCACTCTCACACTCTGTTTCTGCTGGCACTGCAAGCTGGCCATTTGTGCTTGGCTCCTGCCTGCATTGCCGCATTTTCTGCACACAAAGAAAACTGCAGCAGTCACACTAGAGCTCCACTGAGCTCGCTCACTACCGCTGTGTCACTCGCTCGTTCCGTTTCTCTTGGTGCCACAGACTGAGCTTTTGTATGGGGCTCCTGGCTGCGTTGACACCTTTGTCCATCCACAAAGAAATCTGCAGCTATCCCAACAGAGCTCTGTTGAGGTTGCGCAGTCTCCATCTCTCATTGCTCATTCTGTTTGCCCTGGAGCTGCAAGCTGCCCTTTTGTACAGGGCTCCTGCCTGCATTGGTGCCTTTTTCTGCTCACAACTAAATCCCAGCAGTCCTGATAGAGCTCCAGTGAGCTGACTAAGTCCCCTTGTCTCCCTTGCTCATACTGTTTCTCCCACCGCTGCAGACTAGCCTGTTGTACTGGGCCCCTGCCTATATTGGCACCTTTTTCTGCCCACAAAGAAATCTGCAGCAGTCCTGACAGCACTTCGGTGAGTTCGCTCACTTCCCCTCCCTCACTTGCTCTCTCGTTCTGTTTCCACAATGCTGCAGGCTGCCCTTTTGTACTGGGCTCTTGTGTTGGGGCCTTTGTCTGCCCACAAACAAATCCGCAGCAGTCCTGACAGAGCTCAGTTGTGCTCGGTCACTCCTCCCTCTCACTTAGTCGATCTTAATCTGTCCCAAACACTGATTTCCCTAAGTGACCATGCTATTGTCTGGCAGGAGTGCAAAAACATACTGTAGCCAGGATGTGAAAAATGACAGCTGAAGTGTTCATAAGGAGTTGTGGAAAAATGCCACTTTTGAAAATGTGGCATGACAGTATTACAAATTTGCGAAGTTACAAGGGTGCGTGGAAACAGTTCAGTGCATGCTGGTAACACAGTCATGTTATGGCAGTCCCGACAAAGCTTCATTGATCTTGCTCGCTCCCCTTCTTTCACTCGCTCATTCTGTTCTGCTGGTGCTGCAGGCTGCCCTTTTCTACTGGGCTCCTGCCTGTGTTGCTGCCTTCTTATGCCCACAAAGAAATTTGCAGCAGTTACTATACAGCTCTGTTGAGCTCACTCACTCGCTCATTCTGGTTTTCCTGCCACTGCAGGCTGCCCTTTTGTACTGGGCCCCTGCATGCATTGCTGCCTTTTTCTGCCCACAAACAAATCTGCAGCAGTCCCAACAAAGCCCCGTTCAGCTCACTGAATCCCCTCCCTCACTCGCTCATTCTGTGTCTCCTGGTGCTGCAGGCTGCCCTTTTATACTGGGCTCCTGCCTGCATTGGTGGCTTTCCCAGCCGAAAGAAATCTGAAGCAGTCCCAACACAGCTCGGCCTGAGCTCGCTCCTCCCCTCTGTCACTCTAGATTCCATTTCTGCCGCGCTGCAAGCTGGCCATTTGTACTGGCTCCTGCCTGCATTGCTGCATTTTCTGCACAAAAGAAATCTGCAGCAGTCACAGTAGAGTTCCATTGAGTTTCGCTCACTACCGCTCAGTCACTCGCTCATTCTGTTTCTCTTGGCGCCGCAGACTGTGCTTTTGTATGGGGCTCCTGGCTGCATTGGCACCTTTATCTGTCCACAAAGAACTCCGCAGCTGTCCTGACAGAGCTCCGTTGAAGTTGCGCAGTCTCCCTCTCTCATCGCTCATTCTGTTTGTCCTGATGCTGCAAGCTGCCCTTTTGTACCAGGCTCCTGCCTGCATTGGCACCTTTTTCTGCCCACAAAGAAATCCGCAACAGTCCTGACAGTGCTTCGGTGAGTTTTCTCATTCCCCCCCCACTCGCTCTCTCATTCTGTTTCTCCCAGTGCTGCAGGCTGCCCTTTTGTACTGGGCTCTTGTGTTGAGGCCTTTGTCTGCCCACAAACAAATCCGCAGCAGTTCCAACAGAGCTCAGTTGAGCTCGGTCATTCCACCCTCTCACTCGGTCAATCTTAATCTGTCCCAAATACTGATTTCCCAGAGTGACCGTGCTATTGTCCGGCAGGAGTGCAAAAACATATTTTAGCCAGGATGTGAAAAATGACAGCTGTAGTGTTCATAAGGAGTTGTGGAAAAATGCCACTGTTGAAAATGTGGCGTGACAGTATTACAAATTTGCGACGTTACAAGGGTGCGTGGAAACAGTTCAACACACGCTTGTAACACAGTCATGTTATGGAGTTTCGTCACCAAATTTTCAACATAGGGATTTTAGGACCTCTGTTTATGAACAGTGCCACTGTCAATTTCTTAATCTGTCCCGAACACTGACTTCCCACAGTAACCACGTTATTCTGCGCTGGAACTGTGAAAACACATTTCGGTCAGGATGTGAGAAATGACAGCTATACTGCTTATAAGGAGGTGTGATAAAATGGCACTGTTGAAAATCTGGTGTGACAATATTACAAATCTGCGAAGTTACAAGGGTGTGTGGAAAGTGGGCAATGCACACTTGTAACACAGTCAACTGATGGGCTATCATCACCATATTTTCAACATAGGCATTTTAGGACCTGCTCATGAACATTATCATTGTCATTTTCTTAATCTGTCCTGGACAGTGATTTCCCACAGCGACCGCTCTATTCTGCGCTGGAAGTATAAAAACACATTTCAGCCAGGATGGGAAAAATGACAGCTGCACTGTTCATAAGTAAGTGTCAGAAAATGGCAATGTTGAAATCTGAAGTGAAAATATAATTCACTTGTTACGAGCGGCGTGCCAACTGCTCAATGCACGCTCGTAACAAAGTCATTTTATGGAGTATCATTACCAAATTTTCAGCATAGGCATTTTAGGACTTCTACTCATGAACAGTGTCACTGTCATTTTCTTAATCTGTCCTGAATACTGATTTCCCACAGCAATCGCCCCATTCTGCGCCGGAATGGCAAAAACACATTTCGGCCAGGATGTGAACAATGACAGTGGTACTACTCACAAGGAGGTGTGACAAAATGCCAATGTTGAAAATCTGGCATGAAAGTATTGTAAATTCATGAAGTTATGAGCGTACATAGCAACTGCGCAACGCACCCTGGTAAAACAGTCATTTTTTGTATTTTTTCCACCAAATTTGCAACATAGGCTTTTTGAGAGCCCACCTCATGAACACTGGCACTGTCATTTTGTTAATTGGCCCTGAAGGGTGATTCCACACAGTTACCGCGAAACCACCTTTCAGGGCCGATTAACGCCATGACAGTTCAAGAATTCATGAGAAGGGGTCCCAAAAACCCCATGTTGAAAATTTGGTGGAAAAATTCCCAAAAATGCCCGAGATATGCACTAAAGATGAAAAAACCCTATGTATTACATTATACAGCTTACCGGCATTTCCTCAGTTCGCGGTCGGCTTTGAAGAGTGCAGACGTGTTCCACTCCAGTGAAGATCATCGTGCCAAGCTCTGGAGGTAAGTATGGGGTGAGGGGGGCCGTGGGTAGGCAGGGTGTGCAGTGGGTGGGTGCAGGTTGTGGGGTGGCAGGAGACTACGAGGGACCATTTCCTTTTTTTCAGGTAATAAAAAGGAAAAAACATTGCGGACTGTTTTAGCTTGATAGGGCATGTGGCATGCTGGGGTGAGCTCCCAGCATGCCGCCAAAGACTCTTGCTGGGGGCAACTGTAGCCGATGGGGGATTGGGTACCCCGTTGGAAAACAAAACAGGGCATGTGGCACGCGGGTGGGCTCCTGCTGCCACCGACTCGCTTTTTGGGTGGGCAGCTGTAGCCATGAGGATTGGGCACCCCATTGGCAAACAACAACAGGGTGGGAATTATTTTCAGCTAACGGGATTGGGCACCCCGACAAACAACAAAAGGGGTTCCTTTATGTGGATGGGGATTTGGCACCCGGCCAGCAAACAACAAAAGGGTGGATTCTTTGTGCCGGATGGGGATTGGGCACCCCATCGGCAAACAATAAAAGGGTGGATCCTTTCTCGCTGATGGGGATTGGAAATTCCCCGTCGGCAGACAATAAAACAGGGATTACTTTATGCCAACGGGAGTGGGCTCCCTCATTGACAAATAAACATGGGGGGGTAAAATATTGTTTATGAATACAACGGCAAGCCACTGCCATTTTCACAAACAATATCAGGGGTCCTATATCCCACCCTGCAATGATGGGTCGCTCCCTCATTGCAGCCGATGGCTGATGCTGCAATGACGAGGCGTCCCCTGATTGCAGTGGCTGATTTTTTTATAAAGTTGTGGCACGCTGGCTGAACTAGTATCAGCAGCAGCATGTTATGGCATTGGCGGATGGGGGACAAGCCTTTGCAGGCTGTTGGGGCATTGGGCACAACAGTGCCACACCTCCACAACCTGCTTCTAGAGAAATTTGCCACAACATGTTTCTTGCTCATGTGCGCAATCAACATAAAAAAAGAAGTTTTAGCACAATCATTCCACTGAGAGGGAGAGAGAGAGTTAGTTTAATTCACTCCTACAGCTACTATTTTATCTGCTCTGCCGCTGACTTCTGGTATAGCTAGAGTGAAGCGGAAAGAGCTGTGAGACGCTCCTTTCAAGTACCAAAAAAAACCCCACAAAGCCTGCTCCCTTCCCCCTTCCCATGTGGCATTTCAGTTATATGGGCTGTCCAGATAAAAAAATAGTCATCTGTAACTATGCTATTGTGCTATCAGATTTCAGATTTTCCATTAGCAGATTATCTCTTCTAGCCACAAGAGGGCTATATCTCTGGTAGGAGTGAAATTTACTGTGTCCATTCCACCATTATCAGGTTATACACAGCTGCCACAGGGGCTCCTATCCTATCTGGCACATCGTGCACTCTGTTCCCCAGCTGTTATCATCACAACTCTGTGTACATTTGCCTGCTTCCTCTGCATCCTTCGAAACCAGGGCTACATGCAAGCTCTTCCTCCTATGAACATGGGCTACATCCACCTCTTCCAATCCCTCTCTATTATATTGCTGATGATCCTAAGCAATGGCACTTCACAAAGTGATATGCCGGTTCCCCTATCCCGTGCCACTATCAAGCATAATCTCCATTATGACCCCTGCTTTATTACAGGTAATTTTAAACTGTTAACCAAGGGTCACTGGTCCTGCCACTGGCTCCCGCTGTCTCCACAGGGGTGGCTTACCGCTGGGGTCTCTGCCTCATACCACACCCTAATTACTCAACTTAAGCTCACAGTACTGCACTTGGAACACAAAAGGTGCCTCAGCTCCAGAAGATCCAATAAGCTTTTCTACAAACAACTTAAAGGAAGCTTTCTCAAAATCATCTTACTTTTATTTCTTATGTCTGGCAACGTTCACCATAACCCTGGTCCTGCTGGACCTGCGTCCACACACAACCAACCTTAAAAAGGATCTATTAAGTTGGCAACTGTCAATGTCTGAAGCTTGCAGACTAAATTGGGTAACCTCCAGGTTAGGATCTCTGAACATAGCTCTGACATTCTGTCAGTGGTGGAAATGTGACTTTCTCCAAAGGTTCCTGACTCTGCAGTTGCTCTACCTGGGTATACCCTTTACTGGCTGGTTAGGCTCACTAAGTGAGGTGGTGGCTGTGTCATCTACCTGAAAGAAACATTTAACGGATAAGCCCTGCCTGCAGCCAATCTGGGCTGCATGGTCCAGGCGTTAACCATAAAAGTACTGCTTAGGATCCAGAATAATTGCTTTCACAATAATCTCTGCCTATGTTTCTCCAAAAGAGAAAAGGACAGACTTCCACAACTTAATGGATTACATTCATAACCTCAACCACAAATCTGAAACTTTAGTACTGGGTGACCTAAATGTCAACTGGTTATCTGCTAGTGCTTCTCCATACAAAGATGCTATCTCGTCTCTCTACCTTGCCAAACTTGTTACATCCCTAACAAGGACTAACTATAAAATGGGAAAAAGAACCCTTCTGGACCTGATACTCTCCAGCCACCCACAATGAATCTCCAATGTGGCAGTACATCCAGATTCTATGAATGAACACTCCCCTGTTTCCTGCAGTTGGTTCAATAAATTCTGCAAGCCCCCATCTCTGACTATCTACAGTAGATTGTTAAAATGTGGACATCTGGAACATCTAAGAAATAACCTCAGCAACATTGACTGGTCCCCTCATGTTGTCTTTGATGATGTCAACCTGGCACTGGATTGTTTCATAAAACAATTCAACAATGCCTGTGATACCCATGTTTCCATCAAGAAAATGAAAGTTCATGTCACTGTAAACCCCTGGATTACACCAGAACTCATTGCTGTGATGAAGCACAGAGATCACCTCTGGCACTGTGCAAGGGCATCAGAAAAACAAGCAGATGTTCAGGAATACAAGAACGCAAGGAACGCCTGTGCACGTGAAATCAGTACCATGAATCCAACCATCATAGGAAAATGCTCACCAATACCTGGGAAAACAGCAAAAACATCTGGATCACCATAAAAGATGTCACCAGGAAAGACTCTAAGGTCTTACCCTCCATGCTCAATATCAATGGAATTCCAACCCTGGACCTGCTAACCATAGCAAACACATTCAACAATGCATTTACGGACCTATCCAGTGTCCTTCCTTCAGACTTCTTCTTGAATAATGACTCACCCAGTACCTACTGTCTTGCTAATAACCCCCTTGAACCAACTCCTTTTTACTTCAAAATGGTCTCAGCATGAATGGTCAGGAAATATCTTATCAAAATGTTAGGTAAATCACTGCATAGCAGTGACTCACTGGATCTTGAGCTCATAGTTCTCACTCTTGAGGAAGTGCTGATGCCCCTCACTGAGATCATCAATCTATTGCTACAACTCTCACAATTTACTCAAGTCTGGAAATCAGCACTGGTCACACCAGTGCATAATAGTGGAGATAGGACCCATCATGCAAATTACAGCCCTATGTCTATCCTCCCACCAATATCCAAGGCACTTGAGTGCGTTGTTGTTGACCAACTGGTGGACTGTCTTGAAAAATTCTCAATCCAACGCCCTCAGCAACACGAGTTCCAAAAGGGGCACAGCACCACCTCGGCCCTGATGGAATTCACTGGCTTTATTCATCAATCTCTGAATCAGGGCACCTTAGTAGGAGCTGCCTTCATAGACCTCACTAAGGCATTCGATATTGTCCATCAGTCAGTACTCCTCCAACAGCTTACCCCTACTGACCTATCCTCTGACACAACACTTTGATTCAAAAGCTATCTTGAAGACTGCTCTCAGTGGGTGAAAATAGCCAATGTCATATCTGACCAACAGCCCATCTGCTCTGGCATGCCACAGGGCTCAAACCTGGGGCCACTCCTATTCAGCTTCTTCCTTAATAACCTACCTTGTTTCTGCCACCAAAGGATCCTCCTCTATGCAGACGATGTGGTCATCTACTCCAGCAGCCACAACACAAAGCAACTGGACCTTCACCTTCAGAATGGGTTTGCTGAAGTGGAGGACTGGTTCTCTAAATATAAATTGATCCTCAACTACAAGAAAACCAAAGTAATGATGTTCAGCAGCACCCAAAACAAGCACAAATCCCATATACTTACCATAAGAAACTGTCTTTGAGTCCCTTTTGAACAAATACCACATTTCAAATACCTGGGGGTCACCTTAGACAGCTGTCTATCCTATGCTAAACATATATATAATGTAGCCAGTGCTGTCCACATCAAGATTGGTCTCTTACATAGACTTAAATGCTGCCTTGCTCCAGAAGTCCTCCAACTTGCTATATATAGTTCCATCATATCCATTGTAGACTATGGTCTTTTAATCTATGGAGCAGCCCCCATGTCTTCATTGTGCAAGATATCCATTGCTCTGAACAAGGCATGTAGACTACACACAGGGTCCACATGTTTCACCCACTCCTGTGATCTTTACACTGAGACTGGTTGGCTACAGCTCTCCAGGAGGATCCAATACCAGACCTGTCTTTTAGCCAAAAAAGCACTTCTTAGCCTCCTGCCACTAGGCACCACAAACCTGCTAAGCCCCCATTGTAGTTCACAGCATACACAAAGTTAGAACAGCCATCATCTCCATATCCCTATATGCTGGACAATCCAGGGGAAACACTCATTTGCCTACAGAGCAACTCACTGGTTTAATACTCTTCATAGTGATATAACTACCCTACCTAAATTGGGACCATTCAAGTTGAGGTTACGCCAGCATCTCATGGTTAACAGTTCTTGTGACTGCTTTACCTGAGACTCCCACCTACTAGCATTCAATATTCTCCTCACAACTGGAAAACCCTGTATCTCTGCCGTTACTGCTATAATTCTGAGGTTACCCCCCCTTTTCACACTTTGACAAGGCCCCTGGCCACCTCCATCCACTTCACCCCCACCCCTACCCCTCCCACACCAGCTTGACAAGGCCTATGGCTGCCTGGCTGCCCCTTCCTACCTTTCTTACCCCCTGCCTACCTCAGCCCCCATTCCTACCCCCACCCCAGCTTGGCAAGGCCTATGGCTACCACTTCTTTCTTTCTTTCTTTCTTTCTTTCTTTCTTTCTTTCTTTCTTTCTTTCTTTCTTTCTCCCATCTTTATCCTTCCCCCTCTCATCTGCGCTTTCCTCCCTTTAGAATGATAAAATTGCATATATATATACATATATATTTGCACACTTTATTTTACTGTTTTGGAAACAGTGTACTTTTACCCCTTTGTATGTTTTGTCTCCCCTTTTCATTGACATGGAACTTTTGTAAATGAGCTGTTTGTGCTTAGAGGTATTATAATCCAAGAATGAATGAATAAATAAATAACTAAATAAATAAATAGAGGCTAGTAGGAAATGCCTGAGATCAATAGATTCCTAACAATTGTGCCTTCCTGAGCCTCTGAGTAAAGAACTGGGTGTTATCAATTGGAGAGATCTGCAAGAGTTAGTGTGTGTGTGTGTGTGTGTGTGTGTGTGTGTGGCAATTATCTGTGTGTGAGACAGTGCACTACTATGTTATACTGGAATATGTATGATATGCATATACTGTATATGTATTAGTGTGTGTATCACAACAATTAGGAGGTGCAGTTAGGTGGCTCAGTGGTTAGTGCAAAAATCGCTAGTCTACATTCCCCTGCTATCTAGATCAGTTTCAGTCTTATGCATGTCATTGCTGATTTAAATGATGTGTCTAGTGGCAATCCCCCACCCTCCAATGTCCCACAGATCCTGAAAAGAAGAAAACATTTCCTCAATATATTTTTTTTATCTGTAAAAAAAGATCCATCGTTGATGTGGCCCCGAACTTCTGGCCCGACCTCCCACTAAGCACCCACCACCATGCACCCTTCAGACCTTCCCACATATCCTCACTCACCTGAACAGATCCCTGTGTGGATATCCACTCTCCCATGGAAGACACGTCTTGCTGCTGGAACTGGTGACTGCTATTTGAAAATGAGGTAAGTGCAGTTAAAACCCCCTCTGAAATACAATGAACTGCACTTACCTTATTTCTCATAAAGCAGTTGCCAGTTCCAGCAGCAAGTCACATTTTCAATGGGAGAGTGGATCTTCACACTGAGACTTGTTCAGTTGAGTGAGGGTGTGTGTGGGAGTCTGGGGTATATGGGGTGGTGGGTGCTCAGTGGGAGGTCAGGCTGGTGGGGTAGGGTAGCATTGCTGATTGACATTTTTTTACAGATTTGAAAAAAAACAAGGCATTGAAAAACTGAATTTTCTTCCAGGATCCCAAGGATATTGCAGGGTGGGGGGTGCCACTAGACACCAGGGCAAAACATAACTATTTAGGGAACAGGCATCAGAAGATAGGGTTTGCCACTAGACATGAGGGATACATTAATTATTTATGGTAAGGGAATAGCAGGGTGGGGGTGACTAGACAACAGGAAATAAATATTACAGCGATGACAATAGGATGGTGGAGTGTACCACTGGACACCAGGAAGAATATATGTGTGTGTGTGTATATATATATATATATATATATATATATATATATATATATCTTTACAAAAACTTTGTTAATGTACTAGATATGGTTGAAGTGACAAAAGTAAGGAAATGTGACATTAGGGTTTCCAGCCCTAAAACCCCACACTCAACCTGCAGGCAGCAATATGCATGGGATGTGCCTTGGGGTTGTCAACCATAATGCTCACCCCATTCTCATACACTGTACCCATCTCAGCTTACTTACTCAAGGAATGGAGTGAGTGTTAGGGTTGGCAACCACAAGGCACACCCCATACCTGCTGCTGCCTGCAGGATGGAGATGGGTTGCTAGGGTTGTAAACCCTAATGCCACATTTCCCTACTTTTGTCGTGTCAGTCCTAACTAGTGCATTAACAAAGTTTTTGCAAAGAATTTCCTCACTTCTTGAGATAGTATAGTTGTATCCTCATTTGTTTATGGGCATGCTGGGCCCATCATGAACCCAGTATTGAAAGTTTGAAATCCCCACCAAAACATGATTCCACACCACCGCAACACTATGGTTGGATGACGCAGCATCAGCCTGGTGTCATAGCCCTCTCTGAAACCTGGATCTCCAAAAGGACATCTGACTCAATGGTCACCTTCCCAGGCCTCGCCCTACATAGGAATGACAGAGTGGGCAAACATGGTTGGGGGTGTGCTGTGTATGTCCAAGATGCCTTGATTTGCCATGCACTTCCAACACCAACTCTAGACAATGGTGCCCAAGCCTTACCTGTAAAACTTAACCAGGAACCAACAGGAGCCCCTCTAGCTATTACGGTAACTAATGTACCCCTGAGAAAACAAAAGCTCCTGCTATACAGTCCCTCGCTCACTATATCTCCAGCTTCCCTCCCAAAACGGAACACATGATAGTTGGTGATTTTAATGTGAACTGGCTTGCCAGTTCAGTATCCCAGATCAAGGATATATTTGCTGCTTTGGACCTGTCCCAGCTCGTCAAACTACCAACCAGGGTGAACTCCACTAAGGGCTCCAGCACCTTGATTGATCTCCTTACAAACCATCCCCACAGAATCTCTAACCTGGTGGTCCTTCCAGACTCCCTAAGTGATCACTCTCCCATACTGTTTTCCTGGTCTTGTTTATAACAGAAACCTGAACCACACAAGTCAGCTCGGCACCGTCTCTGGCCTGGAGGCCTCACTAAACTTAGGAAATATTTAACATAGAAACATAGAAACATAGACTTTGAAGGCAGATAAGGACCACTTGGCCCACCCAGTCTGCCCATTTCCCTACCTACTGGATAAGCTTCAGATTCTAGTTAACCAACAGCCTATTTCCTGCAACTCCCCCCCCACTATAATTGCCTTATGTCTGTCTCTTGCACGTTTGAATTCCTCTACTGTTTTAGACCCCACAACCTCTCCAGGAAGGTGGTTCCATGCGTCTACCACTCTCTCCGTGAAAAAGAATTTCCTCACATTAACCCTGAGCCATCCCCCTTCTAACTTTAAATTGTGCCCCCTTGTTCTTACACATCTCTTTTTCTGAAAGATGCTACCCTCCTGGACTTTGTTGATTCCTTGAGGTACTTAAAGATTTTATCATGTCCCTCTGTCCCTCCTTTCATCAAGGGTATACATATTAAGCTCTCTCAGTCCTCTTCATATGGTTTCTGATGTGACCCTGCACCATTTTAGTTGCCCTCTTCTGGACTGCTTCCATCCTGTCTATGTCCTTGCGTGATGAGGTCTCCAAACTGCACGCAGTACTCCAGATGAGGTCTCACCAACTGTCTGTATAGAGGGATAATCACTTCTTTCTACTTGTGATGCCCTCCCTATGCATCCCAGTATCCCTGGCTTTCCCTACTGACTTCTCACATTGCATACCCACCTTTAGGTCATCTGATATGACTACACCCAGATCCCTTTCCATTATTGTTGTTGTTAGTACCTCCCCTGCTATTGTGTACTCTTCTCCTGGATTTTTATTTCCCAGGTGTATTACTTTGCACCTGGGAAACCAACCCCTCTGGGATTGGTCCCCTATCTCTCAGGCTGCCTCCATAGATGAAGCCCTTGATTACTTTACCTGATTCTTTAATAAGGTATGCAATATCTATGCCCCTCTCTCAAAAGTGCAGTCCAGGAAGCGTAATGCCACCTGGATCACACCTGAATTGCTCCGCCAACTGAAGCATAGAGATGAACTCTGGCATATAGCAGTCACCTCAGGCCGACAGGCAGGCCTATAAAGCAGCTCATAACAAATGCACCTGGAAAGTAAAGCAGACCAAATCTTAACACTACCAAAAGACCCTTGTCTCTTCCTGGGGGAATGCTTGGTTGTTTTGAGACAACATCAAGGAACTCAATGGCAAATCTTGTCTTCCCTCAACCTCCCTGCTTACAATAAACAATATCCCCACCACTGACCCACTGGCCATTGCTGACTGCTTCAACTTGTTCTTCTCTGAACTCAGTGCAGTACTCCCAAACAACTCTTTTGACCCCATTCCAGAAATCCTGTCCCCTAACCTTCAGTATCCCCCATTCTACTTCAGGGTAGTCACAATGTATGAGGCTAAATCTTTGCTCACTAATGCCCTCAGTGGCTCTTGCTGCTGCAAGATTCATGTGATGTGAGGATCCTTCATCTAGTACTAGACTCTGTACTCTCCCCATTGACTGACCTCATTAACTGCTCACTATGCCTGGGACAGTTCCCTATGGGCTAAAAGACGACCATTATCACCTCTATTATGAAATGTGTTGATAGCATGTTCCCCAGCAATTACCAGCCCATCTCCATCCTCCTCCCTCTCTCAGAAGCCTTAGAAAAGATTATAGCCACTCAGCTCACTGAATATCTGTGCACTAATAACCTGCTGTGCAGAAAGCAACATGGTTTCAGATCCAGACACAGTACAACCTTGGCCCTTACTGAGTTCTCTAACTTCCTCCACTCAGCCCTGGATAAAAAACACATTGCTTGAGCTGTCCACATAGACCTGTCAAAGGCTTTTGACACTGTCTCCCACCCCCTACTCTTAAGCACTCTCCACCACATAGGTCTGTTGAAAAGACCCATATCTTGGTTTACCAGCTACCTTACAGATAGATCGCAATGTGTCAAAATAAACAACACCCTCTTAACCACCCTGTCAGTCCAATCCGGGTGTCCCATTCTCAGCCCTCTGTTATTTAGCATCTATCTGAATGCCCTGCCCGAGTTCTGATCCGGCAAACTACTCTTGTATGAGGATGACGCAGTTGCAGTCCTCCCTCCAACACACATTTAACCAGATTGAGAACTGGTTCATGGACCATAGATTTGTGGTCAACATAAAAAAGACAAAGACCATGCTTTTTGCCCATCATCAGGACAAGTCCAAGGATGCACATCTAACAATCCTCTCCCACTCTCTCTTTCCACTAAAGCAGGTTCATACTTATAAATACCTGGGCCTAACCTTTGGCTTATGCCTCTCATACCACTCACACATTAACAATCTATTCACAGCCATAAACACCCGTATATGACTACTGTATAGGCACAAAAATTGCCTATCACCGGAAGCCCTCAACCTGGCAGTCACCTCCTTGGTCCTCTCTCTACTTGATTATGGGCTCATAGTTTACTTAGCCACTGATCCCACAGCTCTGAACAAAATCCATATGGCCATCAACAAAGCATGTAGACTCATCTCTGGGGCACATAAGCGTACCCATACGTGTAACCTGTATACCCTGGCAAACCTCCTCACTCTGGATGAAAGACTATGCTATCAAACACGTCTCCTCACAAAAAAAATTCACCTGGGGCTAACCCCCCTGGGGTGTCTGCCTCTCTCCAATCCTCCCACACCTCAGTGAACACCCGCACCACCAACAAACAGGTATGGTCTATACCAAGGGTCAAACCTCATTAGCCTAATGGTCTTTCCTTTACAGAACTCCAGTCTGGTACAATGAACTCCCCTCTGATGTCTCCTTCATCTACAACCTAGGTCCCTTTAAGCTAGCTTTCAAAGAACACATACTTGCCTCACAGCTCTGTCAATGCATTACCTAGTTAAGTTTACCTAGTTTACTTGGCAGGCCAAGTATTCATGGCTGCTAAATTTAACCTCTTTGACAATGCCTCTGTTGGCAGTACAAGCTTGTTACCTAGACTAGTTTCTCCACTCCTTAGTATACTCAAAGTTGTTACTTCCTCTAGCACATCTGTGCACTGGTGTACAACTGTAAATTGCTGACTATCTGCTGATTGTATCATACAACAAGCTGTAATATTGCAAATAACCTGTAATACTATGAGCTATTACTGACTGTAACTCTTTATTTGCTGCAACTGACTATTGTGTGTCTGTATTGTCTTCTGATGTGGAGTCTTTGTAAATGAGTCTCTGACTCAAAGGTTGTAAATCCTAAAGAATATTAAATACATAGAATAAATAAATACATAAATTGCGGGCTACAGATGAGAAAACAGAGTTTGGCCACGGTTTGAAAAATAACAGCTATCATGTTCATGAGGTGGTGTAAAAAGATGTTTATGCAGAACATTTCAAGTCAAAATATTTAAAATTGCCAAAGTTATGAAGGAGCATAGCAAAATTTCAACATACAGTATGTGCATAACTTTGGCATTTTTGCATATGTTGACCCCACAATTTCAATATAGCCTTCTTATGACCCCACCTGATGAACAAGGATGGTGAACATTTTCAAATCCTGCTCAAAATGTAATTTTGCCAAATGACTGCAAAATTGCCTTTCTGGATGGATTTGCATAATCACACTGACATTGATCCTGTGGTGAGGTCCCGAAAAGGCCATGTTGAAAATCTGAGCTCAATGTATGCAAAGATGGCAAAGTTATGCCACAAAATTGAATACCCCATTGAAATACACTGAAGTTTCATACGAATAAGGATTTTCACCTCATGAAAAAGGATGACATCATACAAAAACAGATTATTTTTTTGTATCACAAGTCACAAAAAAAGATTTCTAATGTTAAAAAAAATATTTTAAGGGCATTTGTCCAAAAAGTTAAGTGCAGAATCCAACTAAGGGGGTCCCAGTAAGCAAGATACATGTGTTGATTGCTCTTCAGAATGTCATTTTTGTGGCTTCTGAAATTTTAATTTTCCCTACGGAAAACCATGACACAAAAAAGCAACCACACAAAAAAGGATCTTCTTCTCATGAAAAAGGATGATGCCAGTATAAAAAAAGAATTATTTTTTCATGTCATACCTTTTTATTAATATTTTAGTTGCCATTCTAATTACACTTTAACATTTTTCAATAAATGTAAGACAGACACAGACAGTTGAAACAGTGCACATGACCTGCATTTATTTGTAGATACACTTCTAAGAACATATTTAATAATGCCAACAGTAGTAACATAATAGTTACACAACAGATTTGCTGTTACAATTTGCAATAGCTATTACATGTATAGTTGCCCTTATATGGACAACTAACACAATGCCAGAAGAGACAGTGTGGTAGTTGCACAATACATTTTCTGTTAAACTTTGCAACAGCTGTTACATGTATAGTTACACTTGTCAGAATGAAATGAATTGTACTGAAAGGGAGGTTGTAGTATTTGCACATGTATGCAAGTTACCTAACTATACCATACCCACATGTGAAACTAGTTAACAACTACATAGTAGTTACATGTAACTACACAGTAGTTACAGTGTAGTGACCTCTTGCATTATGTGTATAACTACTTACCATGCAACTGTTTAACTAGTTAATAAATACACAGTAGTTACAAGTAACTACATAGTAGTTACAGTGAAGTTACAGCACAGTTATACAGTAATTACAGTGTAGTTAAGGAAACTTAAAATAAAGTGTTACCAATATTATTTTCACCAAACAAGCATAAGGCTCATTAATGGGCCAGCACCTTTCTTCCCAGAAAATTTCAGTTCAAAATTCCAAACCATCCTACTGCTAGCCGAGTTGACAGTAAACCCATACAAACCAATGGGAGAAAAATTCCACCAAAAATTCATTTATTGCTTCTTGGAACTTCTGAAATGAATCTGGATTAATCAGCGCTGATGTATTGCTGGAGCAGGAGCTGCCTACGATTGTTGCAACATTAACTATATTCCCATTAGGAGGTCCATTATGTCCCTGTGCTTGCTCAGCGTTATTTAATAGCTGTTTACTCAAGATATTAGGATTGGGTTGCATTTGTTCAAACATACCTGTCTGCTTATCAATGGGAGCATAATTTGGAGGAATATTACTGACCTCAGTATCTTCAGCTTCCACCATTGATACTTTCTTTAGTTGCGGTGTCTCCTCCTGGTCTGCAGTAGCATAATTGGCCTCGTCAATTTCAACTTTGGGAAGAAGCAATGAGGCAGATATCAGCATATTAACTTGCTGAGCAACTGGAGAGACAAGTAAGGGGGCAATGGTTTTCCTGAGAAAACAGTGGTGGGGACCAGCAAAAACATCCACTTTTTGCTGTTGCAGTTGTGTGAGGGCTGAATGTCTTTTTTGGGGGGGGGGGATCTAGACCTGGAACCAGAGTAGTTGTAGAGCAAGCGGTGTCAAGATGCTTTTTCTTCTTTTTCCTTCCTGGTTCTTGAGCAGCAGAGTTGCGTGTATGGTTTTGCTGGGACATACTCCACTGAAAATCAAATTATTGCCATCGCATCCAAGCAGAAGGTAAACCATAGGGGGGTTTCATTCACCATTTCATATAACAGCAGAATAACAGCAGCATTACCAAAACATCTTTTGTGGCTGAGCAGAGTGAGCAGTCAACTCGGGTGTTTCAGTCCACCATCCTGGGTGTGCATCATGCTGAGGCTCCTCCTCCTCCTCTTCCTCTTCCTCCTCTCCTATGCAGATTCAAGAAGAAATAAGAGCTGAAACTAAAAATGGGTTTGCTACGATTACCAGTACAATTGCTGACTTATCTAAAGTTTTCTCTGACCTTACTTCTAAAATACAAAATCTATCAATATAAACTGGGGGAACTGAGCAGGGGAAATTGAACAGCAAGAAAGCCAACCGGAAGATAAAGTGCAACCCTTGACTAATTCAAAAAAACAGCATTGTGCCCTGTTACATGAATTTCAGAATAAAATTACTGACTTAGAAGACCAATCATGGTGCAACAACGTAAAACTTACTGGTATTCCTGTGGGGGCAGAATGGCTTGGGGGCCCTGTACCTTTTTGGAAAAAGCTCTAACTCTGACTTTAGACCATAAATATCTGGAGCAGAAGATAATTTTAGATAGGGCCCATTGGTGGGGAGGGGGCGTCGAGTGTTTGGTATGTTAACAAACATGAAGAATCCTGCAAGAACTGATTTTATAAAACTACACTACTACCAAGATCATGAAGCTGTATTGAGAGAGGCTAGAATGAATAGAGGCCTATGTTATAAACAAATGAAATTCTCAGTGTTCCCAGACTTTTCAGTCCAAACCACGCAGAACAGAAAAGCATTTGATTGGGTGAAGGAGATTTTGATTCAAAAGTCCATTTGATTCTGTATTCTACTTCCATCTCATCTTCATTTTTTTTTGCATGGGAAAAACTGGATTTTCACTGATCCCAAGAAAGCTGAAGATTTTTTGCAATTAATGGATAAAGATGAAGCACAGAATAATCCTACATAACATTGAATGGGCATTAAAAGCTGCAGATACTGGTTTACCATCACCTTATTTTTAAGCTGGATTCTTTAATTTACCATCATGCATCACAGAAGTTCAATAAGACCATCAAAGGGATGGACTTATATAACTTCCACCCCCCACATTTTTTACTTCCCTTATATTTGTTTTATCTTTTCCAGCCTTTCCTCCCCTTCCTTCCTTCCCTCCTTCCCTTGGTGGCCCCTGTAGTTTTTTCTTTCTCTTTTTTCTTCTTTTCTGTTCACCCCCTTTGTGGGTTGGGGGTGGGAGTGAGGGTACTAGCAATGAGATTTGGGTGGGGGTTGGGGGGTTGAGATGGGCTGGATGTATCCAACTTAAGTTGGGGGTAGTGGGTTCATAGATGTCAACAGTGTATTAAGTAATATTAAAAAATATTAAGGTCTATAAGCAGAGGAGGGTAGTCCCACTGTCAAAATTCTGTGAGCATCCTTGGGATGGATGAAATGGGGGTCAGACTGCCTTGAGCATGGGGGAGGGGGTGGGGCGACAAATGGGGTTAGTAGTTTTATTCAAAAGTATGTGAATCAAGTAATGAGGTTATTACATCTAGTTTTTGTATTGAAGAATATGGGTTTGGGGGTTACAATAACAGTATTATAATTAGACCACATTTGTTCAGAGTTCCAGGAACTACTTTGATATATATAAGGGCCATTTTCAGGTTGAATTTTATATGATCTTTGATTTGGTCATAGCTACTATATATATATATGAGTTAACAGGCAGGAAATATAAATATTACAAATAGCTATTTACAGGACCCACTGATGGGCAGATGCATTGTACACTTTTGCATTTTTAAATTAAGTAAACATCTTGTATTTTTAGGTATCTGCATATTATGGTCAGAATTAAGCTGTATGAACAAACCTTTTATTTTTCTATATAGATGGCACATGAAACATAGAAACATAGACACATAGACTTTCATGGCAGATAAGGACTGATTGGCCCACTCAGTCTGCTCATTTCCCTACCTATTGGATAAGATGCAGTTTCTAGTTAACCCACAGTGTACTTCCTCCTATCCCCCGCTATTTTTTATTTATTTATTTTAGTTTTTGGTAACTTGCCTTATGTCTGTCCTATGCATGTTTGAATTTCCTCACTGTTTTAGACCCCACAACCTCCCAGAAAGGCAGTTCCATGTGTCCATCACTCTCTCCGTGAAAAAATATTTTGTCATGTTGCCCCTGAGCCGTCCCCCCTCTATCTTTGAATTGTGCCCCATTGTTCTTGCACATCTCTTTTTCTGAAAGATGCTACCCTCCTGGACTATGTTCATTCCCTTGAGGTACTTTAAGTTTCAGTCATGTCCCCCATCCCTCTTTTCATCAAGGGTATACACATTAAGCTCTCTCAGTCTCTTCATATGGTTTCTGATACAGACCCTGCACCATTTTAGTTGCCATCCTCTGAACCCCCTCCATCCTGTCTATGTCCTTGCAGAAATGGGGTCTCCAAAACTGCACACAATAGTCCAGATGGGGTTTCACCAAATGTCTGTACAGAGGGATAACCACTTCCCTTTTTCTACTTGTGATGTCTCTCCCTATGCATCCCAGTACCCCCATCCCAGCTTTCCTTACTGCCTTCTCACATTGCTTGCTCACCTTTAGGTCATCTGATGTGATTACCCCCTGATCTCTTTCCATTTTTGTTGTTGTTAGTACCTCCCCACCATTGTGTACTCTTCTCCTAGGTTTTTGTTTCCCATGTGTATTACTTAGCACTTCTTTGCATTGAATCTAATTTGCCATACATCTGACCTTTCCTCCAACCTTACCAAGTCCCTTCTCATCCTTTCCACTCCCCCTTCTGTATCAACTCTGTTACAGATCTTTGTGTTATCTGCAGAGATGTATACTTTTACTTCCAGACCCTCTGCAATGTCACCTACAAAGACATTAAAGAGGACTGGACCCAGTACTGAACCCTGAGATACTCCACTAGTAACCCCCCTTTCTTTGGAGTGAGTTCCATTTACTATTACCTTCTGTGTCCTGTTGTGCAGCCAGTTTGCTACCCAGGCTACCACCCTGGGACTCACTCCCAGGCTGGCTAACTTGATTATTAATCTTTTGTGTGGGACTGTCAAATGCCTTGCTAAAGTCTAGGTAGGCCATATCCACAGACCCTCCCTGGTCTATTACTTTGGTCACCCAGTCAAAGAAATCAATTAGGTTCATCTGACATGACCTTCCTGCTCTGAATCCATGCTGCCTTGGGTCCTGTGCCTGACTGGCCTCTATGTACTCAACAATTCTTTCTTTGAGAAGTGATTCCATCATTTTCCCTACCACTGAGATCAAACTAACAGGTCTATTGTTTCCTGCTTCTGCCTTGCTTACACTTTTGTGAAGAGGAATCACATCCACCCTCCTCCAGTCCTTAGGTACCACCCCATCCTTCCATGATTTGTTAAAAAGGGTGGTCAGTGGTGTCACTAGGTACCCCTTAGTTCTTTTACAATTCTGGGGTGAATTCCATCAGGCCCCATTGCTTTTTCCACCTTGAGTTTTACTAGTTCATCAGGACCCTTTCTTCTGTAAATGGATTGGTGTCAACCCCCCGCCCAGAATGCTTCTATTGTTTGGTTTAGGTAACTCATCTTCTCCTTCTTTTGTGAATACTGAGCAAAAGTATTGATTCAGTATCTCTGCCTTTTCACTGTCTCCCTCTGCCCACCTCCCATCCCCTTTATTAATCTTCACTATCCCTTCCTTAACTTTTTTTGCTCCCTAATGTACCTATAAAAGGTTTTATCCCCCCTTCTTAACAGAGTTAGCTATCTTTTCCTCAGTTTGGGCCTTTACTATTCTGACTGCCTTCCCCACTTCCTTCTGATTTTACTGATACAGTTCCCTGACATGCTCCTTCTGTGATTCCTTATACTTCTTGAATGCCACCTTTTTATCCCTAACCTCCCCTGCCACCTCTTTCAGGAACCATAGTGGTTTTTCATTCTGTTTTGTTTTCTTTATTTGTTTCACACAAAGGCTTGTTGTCTCCATGATGGCAGTTTTCATTTTTCTTCATTGTTCTTCTACCCCTCCTTTCTGGCTATTTGCTAGTGCATTCCTTAGGTATTCACCCATTTTGCCAAAGTCAGCCCTTCTAAAGTCCATTATCCTTGTTTTTGTATGGCTTGTCTGCATGGTTGTGTTTATAGTGAACCACACTGTGTGGTGGCCACTTGTTCCCAGATGGCTATCCACTTCTAAATCTGTGATCCTCTCCCCATTTGAGAGTACCAGGTATAATATTGCTCTCTTCCGAGTGGGTTCCAATACTAGTTGTCTAAGCCATGCCCCCTGTAGGGCATCGAGAATGACCCTGCTGTTGGATGTGGTTGCAGTACATGTTGTCCAGTTAACATCGGGCATATTCAGCTCCCCCATCAACAATTTTTCCCCTTTTTCAGCCATTCTGAAAATGTCTTCTATCATTTTCTTGTCCATTTCCTCTTCCTGAGATGGGGGTCTGTACACAACCCCTGTGCAGATTGTGGTGCCACTCCCTGTCTCCAAGCTGACCCACAGTGCCTCTTGTCCTCCCCCTTTACCTTTCAGTTCTATAGCTTTGATCCCTTCTCTTATGTGCAGAGTTACCCCACCTCCTCTTTTACCCTCCCTGTTCTTTCTATAGATTGTGTACCCTGGTATGTTGACATCCCAGTCATGGTTGTCCATGTACCATCTTTCCATGACTGCCACAATATCCAAATGTTCCTCTTCCATCAGGGTTACTAGCTCAGGAAGCTTGTTTTCCAGACTACTGGCATTGGTACGCATTATCCTCCATTTAATGTTGGCATTATCCTTCCCCCCATCCCTGCCCTTATTGCCTTTGTCTATTTTTCTATTTACCCCTGTCCTGCCTTCTGTCAAATGCTGTACCTCAGTGTTTACCTTTCTGTCTGCCAAGTTTTGTGGGCAGAGGCTTGCAATGTCCTGCTTCCTATCAGCACCTCCCCCTTGGCTAGTTTAAAAGCTTGCCAAGGAAGCATTTAAACCTATCACACTAGGAGCTTGGTTCCCTTCCTGGACAGATGCAGACCATCATGCCAGTATAGGCCTACATCTCTCCAGGTGGACCCCCAGTCCCCAATGAAGCCAAAGCCCTGTGCTCTGCACCGGTTTTGCAACCATTCATTGAACTGCATGGTGCACAGAACCCTAGCTTCACCCATGCCATAGACCAGTAGCACCTCTGAGAAGGTTACCATGCCTGCTACCTGTCTAAGGCCCCTCCTCAACTCCACAAACTCATCCAGCACTGCACTGATCTCATGCCCAGCTGAGTCATTTTTCCCAAGGTGGACCATGATATCTAGTTCCCTCACCTGCAATGCTCTTCCTGCAATCCTGAGGATTTGTTTCCTGTCTCTCCAAGCCATGGCACCCAGCAAGCACCTTACCTCCCTCTCCTCTCCCTTTCACAGTTCAATCCCCCTTGATAATTGAGTCCCCTACCAGGAGGTGCTTCTTTCCCCTGTGGTGTCCCTTGCCACCCTTTTGTGGGTCTCCCTTGTGGATGCTCTCTGCATTCTTCTTGGTCTCCACTGAGGGTGTCATCATAGAGGAACCTTGCTCTGCCAGAATGGCATATGAATTCTGGAGAGGTACAACTAGAGAGATGCACCTCTGTTCCACCACCCTCACCCTTCCAGAGCCCACTGTGTCCATGCGCTCCTCATTCTTGGCAACCTCTGAGGCAGCAGTTGTGGCAGTGGTGCTCTTTGGGTGGGGGAGGCTTCCCTAGTCCTTGCCAGTTCTGCCTGGAGATGGGCAACCTCCTCCCTCAGATCTGAAAGTTGCCTGAAAATAGGGCAGCAACACAGTTTCCAGAATGTCTCCCAGAAAACTGCTGTCCCACAGCTAGTGCATTGCACCAGTCCCCACATGTCTCTCTCCCTTATAATAAATATGTAATATCTATCTATCTATCTATCTATCTATCTATCTATCTATATTTATTTATATATATTATTTTTTTTGGTGGTATGTACGCTTACCCTTTATGCACTGTGCTGGGTTATTAAGGATAAGACAGAGTTCTGCCCCCTAATCTGTTGAGGAAGTGACGTCCAGAACCTTGGGTATAAAGGAAATTACATGTCTGGGGTGGGTGGGTGGGTGGGTGTCCCCAACCACCAGTGACCATCAGAAACAATCAACTACACCATCCTCATGAGTACTGGCCTTCTTTACAGTAATTCAATCCACACCACAATTTACTAGACCACTGCACCTACAGAAACCACTCTACCGAACCCAGGGATAAAAATGAAGTCAAACCTCAGCCAGCAGGACAATTCTAAAAAGTTGCAAAAATATCCTTACAAATCTTAGGTCTCAACAACAGCAATCAAGCACAGTAAAAAAGCAAATTCAGTAGTATTTCACTCCCTCTGGTTATAAAATTACTACACTTAAATGGAATCCTGCAACTCTCTTCTTAATTCCAATAAGACAAAATGAAAATGTCAGTATAAAGTGTAGCTCACCTTCCTTACAAATCCCAAGCAATATTATGTCTTACCAGGTTCCCAGGTCTTAAAATGAGGATTATTTTGTCCTCTGCAGTATCGCAAATTTTGGCAGCCTCAAAGAGGAACAGCCAAAGTCTGCCTCATGTAATTAAATGTTCAAGTTGGAATGTAAAGAGAATGCAGGATAGGGTCAAGGCTAAAACAATCTTTAACTATCTGAATAAAATTGGGGCTAATTGTCTCCACCTACAAGAAACACACATACTCAAGAGTGAATTCCACTTTTATACTAAAAAATGGGGACTGGGACTGAATGCCCAATATAAAAACAACTCATGGGGAGTAACTTTTTTTTTTAAAGAAATCTCTAAATATTCATATTGTAAAACAAAGCATTGATATTAATGGTTGATATATTATCTGTCAAATCAATGTAGGGGAATAGGAAGGTAAGCTACACTTTCTACAGAAAGTTTCATTATTTTCTTATTGGCATTAAGAATTGCAGGATTCCATTAAAGTGTAGTAATTTTATAACCAGAGGGATTGAAATACAACTGAAGTTGCTTGATTTCTGTGCTAGACACATATGATTTGGAAGGATATTTGTGCAATATTTTAGAAGTGTCCTGCTGGCTGAACAGTGAGTTCATTTTTATCCCTGGACTCATAGAGTGGTTTGTGTAGGAGCAGTGGTCTAGTACATTGTGGTGTTGGCTGACTTACTATAAAGGGCAGTACTCACCAGGGTGGTGGAGCAGTGGTGTATTTGATTGTTTTTAAGAGTCATTAGTGGTTGTGGCATTTCCTTTATAGCCAAGGTTCTAACATCACTTCCTCAACAGGTCTTGGAGCAGAACTGTCATATTCTTAATTACCAGCACAGTGTATAAAGGGTAAGTACACACACACAAAAATATATATATATATATATATATATATATATATATATATATATATTACTCATTGTATATTATAAGGAAGAGGTACATGTGGGGAGTGGTGCAATGCACTGGCTGTGGGGCAGCAATTTTCTGGGAGACATACTGGAACCTGCATTGCTGCCCTATTTGTAGGCAACTATCAACTCTGAGGGAGGAGGTTGCCCACCTCCAGGCTGAACTGGCAATGACTAAGGAGGCCTCCCCCACCCAAACAGTATCAGCTCCACAACCACTGCCTCAGAGGTTGCCATGTGTGAAGAGCAGATGGACCACAGTAGGTTCTGGGAGGATGAGGGTGGTGGAACAGAGGCGTAGCCCCCAAGTTGCACCTCTACACAAATCATATGTCAGTCTGGCAAATCAAGGTTCCTCTATGATGACACCCTCATTGGAGACCAAGAAGAACGCTGGGAACATCCACAAGAGAGATCCACAAAAGAGTGGCAAAGGACACCACAGGGGAAACAAACAGCTTCTGATAGGGGACTTCATTATTAGGGGTGTAGACCTGGGGAAGGGAGAGGAGAGGGAAGTAAGGTGCCTGCCTTGTGCCATGGCTTGGAGGGACAGGAAGCAATCTCAGGATTGCAGAAGCAGCATCACAGGAGAGAAACTAGATATCATTGTCCACCTCAGGACAAATGACCTAGCTAGGCATGAGATCAGTGCAGTGCAGGATGAATTTTTGGAGTTGGGGAGGGGCCTCAGATGGGTAGCAAGCACAGTAACCTTCTCAGAGGTGCTTCCAGTCTATGGCAGGGGTGAGGTTAGGGTGCTGCACACCATGCAGTTTAATGAATGGTTGCAAAACTGGTGCAGAGCACAGGGCTTTGGCTTCATTGGGGACTGGGGGGGCCACCTGGAGAGATGAAGGTCTTTACTGGCATGATAGTCTGCATCTGTCCAGGAAGGGAAACATGCTCCTAGGTGACAGGTTTAAAGGCTTCCTTGGCAAGCTTTTAAACTAGCCAAGGGGGAGGTGCTGATAAGAAACAGGAAAGTTCAAGCCTGCCCCCACAAAACATGGCAGGTAGTAGGGCAAACAGTGAGGTACAGAGCTTGACAGAGGGCAGGACAGGGATAAATGGAAAGATGGACAAGGGCAATAAGAGCAGGGATGGGGTAAAAAAGGATAAAGCCAACATTAAATGGAGGGCAATGAGTACCAATGCCCATAGTCTGGGAAACAAGCTTCCAGAGCTAGTAGCCCTGATGGAAGAGGAACTCTTGGATATTGTGGCAGTCACAGAAACATGGTACATGGAGAACCATGACTGGGATGTTAACATACTAGGGTACAGAATCTACAGAAGGGACAGGGAGGTTAAAAGAGGAGGTGGAGTAGCTCTCTACATAAGGGAAGGGATCAAAGCAACAGAACTAAAAAGTAAAGGGGGAGGACAAGAGGAACTCTGGGTCACCTTGGAGACAGGGAATGGCATCACAATCCGCACAGGGGTTGTATACAGACCCCCGTCTCAAGGGGAGGAAATGGACAAGAAAATGATAGAGGGCATTCTCAAAATGGCTGAAAAAGGGGAGATACTGTTGATGGGGGACCTGAATATGACAGATGTTAACTGGGTGACATGGACTGAAGCCACATCCAAGAGCAGGGTCATTCTCTATGCCCTACAAGGAGCATGCCTTAGACAGCTAGTGGTGGAACCCACTCGGGAAGGAGCAATATTAGACCTGGTGCTCTCAAATGGAGAGAGGATCACAAACTTAGAAGTCAGCAGACATCTGGGAACAAGTGACCACTGCACAGTGTGCTTCACAATAAATACAACCATAGAGACAAGCCATACAAAGACAAGGATACTGGACTTAAGAAGGGCTGACTTTGGCAAAATGGGTGAATACCTGAGGAATGCATTAGCAAATGGCCAGAAAGGAGGGATGGAAGAACAATGGAGAAAAATCAAAACTGCCATCATTGAGGCAACAAGCCTTTGTGTGAAACAAATAAAGAAAACAAAGCGGAATAAAAAAAAAACACTATGGCTCTCAAAAGAGGTGTCAGGGAAGGATAAGGAGAAAAAGGCTGCTTTCAAAAAGTATAAGGAATCACAGACGGAGCACAACAGGGAATTGTATCAATTAAAGCAGAAGAAGTGGGAAGGCAGTCAGAAAAGCAAAGGCCCAAACTGAGGAAAAGATAGCCAATTCAGTTAAGAAGGGGGATAAAACCTTTTATAGGTACATTAGGGAGCAAAAAAAGTTAAGGAAGGGATAGTGAAGATTAATAAAGGGGATGGGAGGTGGGCAGAGGGAGACAGTGAAAAGGCAGAGATACTGAACGAATACTTTTGCTCAGTATTCACAAAAGAGGAAGAGGAGGAGTTACCTAAACCAAACAGAAGAAGCACTATGGATAGTGGGGTTGACACCAATCCATTTACAGAAGAAAGAGTACTGAAAGAACTCCTAAAACTCAAGGTGGACAAAGCAATGGGGCCTGATGGGATTCACCTTGAACTCAAAACAGCTAAGGAGGACCTAGTGACACCACTAACCACACTTTTTAACAAATCATGGGAAGATGGGGTGGTACCTGCGGACTGGAGGAGGGCAGATGTGATTCCCCTTCACAAAAGTGGGAGCAAGGCAGAAGCAGGAAACTACAGACCTGTTAGTTTAACCTCAGTGGTGAGAAAAATGATGGAATCACTTCTGAAAGAAAGAATTGTTGAGTACCTAGAGGCCAGTGGGGCACAGGACTCAAAGCAGCATGGATTCACAGCAGAAAGGTCATGTCAGATGAATGTAATCGATTTCTTTGACTGGGTGACCAAAATAATAGACCAGGGAGGGGCTGTGTATATGGCCTACCTAGACTTCAACAAGGCATTTGACACAGTCCCGCACAAAAGATTAATAATCAAGTTAGCCAGCCTGGGAGTGGGTCCCAGGGTGGTAGCCTGGGTAGCAAACTGGCTGCACAACAGGACACAGATGGTAATAGTGAATGGAATACATTCTGAAGAAAGGGGGGTTACTAGTGGAATATCTCAGGGCTCAGTACTGGTTCCAGTCCTCTTTAACGTCTTTATAGGTGACATTGCAGAGGGTCTAGAAGGAAAGGTATGCCTCTTTGCGGATGACACAAAGATCTGTAACAGAGTTGATACAGATGGGGGAGTGGAAAGGATGAGAAGGGACTTGGTAAGGTTGGAGGAATGGTCAGACATATAGCAACTTAGATTCAATGCAAAGAAGTGCAAAGTAATGCACCTGGGAAATAAAAATCCAGGAGAAGAGTACACTATAGCAGGAGGTACTAACGACAACAATAATGGAAAGGGATCTGGGTGTAGTCATATCAGATGACCTAAAGGTGGGTAAGCAATGTGAGAAGTCAGTAAGGAGAACCAGGGGGATACTGGGATCCATAGGGAGGGACATCACAAGTAGAAAAAGGGAAGTGGTTATCCCTCTATACAGACAGTTGGTGAGACCCCATCTGGAGTACTGCGTGCAGTTTTGGAGACCTCATCTACGCAAGGACATAGACAGGATGGAAGCAGCCCAGAGGAGGGCAACTAAAATGGTGCAGGGTCTACATCAGAAACCATATGAAGAGAGACTGAGAGAGCTTAATATGTATACCCTTGAGGAAAGGAGGGAAAGGGGCACATGATAGAAACTTTTAAGTACCTCAAGGGAATCAACAAGTCCAGGAGGGTAACATCTTTCAGAAAAAGAGATGTGTAAGAATGAGGGGGCACAATTTAAAGTTAGAGGGGGGATGGCTCAGGGGTAATGTGATGAAATTCTTTTTCATGGAGAGAGTGGTATACGCATGGAACCGCCTTCCTGGAGAGGTTGTAGGGTCTAAAACAGTGGGGGAATTCAAACATGCATGGGCCAGACATAAGGCAATTATAGTGGGGGGTTGCAGGAAGTAGTCTGTTGGTTAACTAGAATCTGCAGCTTATCCAATAGGTAGGGAAATGGGCAGACTGGGTGGGCCAAGTGGTCCTTATATGCTGTCACAGACTATGTTTCTATGTTAATGCAATGAGTAGTACATATACAATTAGCAATTTCTATGCCACCAATGAGAATGACCCCTCTTTCTTTATGGAACTCTTTTTGGAAATATCAACACATCTGGTCCCATATTTAATTGGTGAAGATGTTAATCTGGTTTTAGAGCCAGAGAAGGGTAGATCTGGAGTTCACCCTGGCTGAATCACGACTGCACCTTTAAAGGTGCAAAATTTTATGCTCAATTTAAATCTTGTGGATGTATGGCAAATTCAAAATCCTGATGTCCAGCAATTTTTTTTCTTTTCAGCAGTCCATCAAACCTACACTAGAATCTATATATTCTTATTATCCAGATCCTCCCTCTATCAGGTAAAAGCAGTTAGGTGTTATAAGATTATAATTTCTGACCATGCCCCCATCCAAGTTACTTTACACTTAAGAAATAAAATAAGTATTCCAAGCTCTCAAATGGATCCTATGATATTAAAGGACCAAGTGTCCTTTGTGACTATTAAATATGCTACTACCTAGTTTTGTCTACATAATAAAGCTGAGGAAATTAATTGTGGCTCCATTTGGGAAGCTTTTAAAGCTTTTCTGAGAGGTACAATAAAAATGTGTGCCGTATATAAAAATAGGAGGAGACAAAACCAAATAACTGAAATACAGCAACAGATTACTCAGAATGAAAAAAGAACATATGCAGAAATGGGATGCTAGCAGCTTCCAGAAAGTATTCATTCTTAAAGAACAATATAATAGCCTTATAACAAAAGAGGCCAAAAGACAGGTCCTGTATACTAAAACTAATTACTATGCTATGGGCAACAAGAGTGACAAATTACTATCTTGGCAGTTAAAATCACAGCAACAAAATAATTTAATTGTAGAAATTCAAGATCAAAATGGTCAGATCACTAATATCCAACAAAATATTAACAATGAGTTTTTAGATTATTATCAATCATTATATAAAAAAGAAAATCCTGCTCTCAAGAGGCCATAGATTTGTACCTTAATGATATTAATATTCCAACTATTTCACAGGAGGACTGTCTTAATATGGAACAGATGTTCACCCTTGAAGAAATTTGTAAGACTATAAAGACTCTTCCCCCGGGCAAAGCTGCAGGCCCAGGCAGGCTGTCTATTGATTTTTATAAAGCATATGCTGAACAGTTGGCTTCACATCTGAAAGAGGTCTTTGATTACATCTTCCTAAATGAGAAGTTGCTTCCCTCATTTGAGGAAGCTTATATAATATTATTTCTGAAGAAGGATAAAAATCCACTTCTTATGTCTTCTTATTAGCCCATTTCCCTCATTAACACTGATGCAAAAATTCTAGCAAAAGTTCAGGCCACTAGGCTAGAAAAAATCCTACCATCCATTATACACCCAGATCAAAATGGCTTTATTAGGAGACACGCTACCACCTCTAACACCAGACAGCTTCTTAATATAATGGATAATTGTTCCTAAACAAACTTGTCTATTATATTATTGGATGCTGAAAAGGCATTTGATCACCTCGAATGGCCATTTATTAATGCCATAATTAAGAAATTTGGATTGGGTCCAAAATTTAGTAATTGGGTGGGGATATTATATTCTAAATAAATAAATTAAAGGCCCAGTAGTAAATGATGTGGAACATAAAATCAGCCTTTACTTTGATGATACTCTCATTTCTGTAGAGAATTTAAATCAGAGCTTCCCACATCTACTGAGTATAGTGACCAGGTATAGGGTAGTTTCTGGTTACAAAGTAAACTGGAATAAAACTACTGAGGTGCTGGAATCCAAGGGACACACATATCCCTTCACTCCACCACCACATATAACTTTGCAGAGGGTTACAAATATCTCCTACCTGGGTATCAAAGTAGATAATGAAATTAAGAAACTTCAAGCTCTAAATCTTCACCCATTAGTCAAAGAAACTAAAAAACTTCTAGAAAGGTGGGAAAAACTCCCACTTACACTAATATGCAAAGCAAATACCATTAAAATGCTGATACTTCCTAAGTTTCTCTTTATATTCCAAAATGTTCAGGTTGTACTATCTGAGCAATTATTTCATGGGCTTGATCAAATAATAAAAAAATTCTTGTGGAAGGGGAAAATAAGAGACTTAAAATCGAGAAATAAATTGCCTCTTGGTAAGTTGGTGGGCTCGGTTTACCCTGTTTCAAATATTATTACTTTGCTACAAATATTGCTGTTACAGTAAAATGGTTTCCAGAGAGCAAGATGGACCCATCATTTGTAATTGGCTCATTTAGAACTCAGTTTAGAAATGTGAAAAATTGTTTATATACTGAACCTGACTTACTGTAGATAAGCTATACAACACAGCTTATTGTACTAAAACCACTATTAATGTATGGTAAAAAGCTTTTATAAGAGATACGTCCTTGGGAATTTTTTCCACACATTCACTCATATTTTGGAATCCATTTTTCACACCTTCCATGACAGACAAAACATTTAAGCATTGGTACTTTAAAGGACTAAGTGAAGTCGGTCAATTCTTCTCTCAGATTCTGTAATAGATTTTGAGTCCATCTGTAAAAAATGTAATCTCCCAAATAACTCATTTCATGGCTATTTACAAATTAGAGACTATATTATTAAAAAATTATTAAAAATGTCAAACTCAACATTGCACCAAATTGAACAAATCTTAGGTGTACCCGATCAGAGAAAGCTGATTTCTAAAATATATATTGTAATGCTAACCAATGAAACTGAAATTAATTTTGCTCTTAAACCGAAGTGGGAGGAAAAGACTAATCAACATATTCCTAATAAGCTATGGGATAGAATATGGAATAGTAAAGAATGGGGACTCAAATCCTCTAAATTGATCTAGATTCAGTTTAACATTTTACATTGCATATATTTCACCCCTTAGTGGCTTAATAAAATCAACCCCACTGTACCCTCCTAATGTCCCAGATGTAATAATATGAATGCCACATTGGAGCATATGTTAATTATATGTCCCAGTTTAGATATTTGGTGGCATCAGATCCTTACTTTTTTGTCAGGTTCTATTGGCAGACACTTAATAAAAATCCCTTTTGGATGCTGTTAAAGTTTGGTGGACCAATGAATAAATTGCACTTTACCACCCAAACACTTATTAACATAGCTATCATAACAGCATTTAAAATAATATTAATCAAATGGAAAGATAAAGATCCTCCTGATTATAATGCCTGGTTAAATGCCATGATCATGATGCACTGAATTGAAAGGGTGCACTATATATCTATTAATAAAATGAAAAAATGTCATCAGATATGGACCCCTTTCATTGATAAGCTTAAAGAAGGAATTAATTCTTAAGTGGACCCCTTATTAACTGATTTAGCTATGATTACCAGATATAGATTAAAATTCAGTAGATTATATTTATAATTGTATGAAGCCCCAGACCTCTGCTTGAGATTAAGTGGCAGAACTTTTTTCTTAGTATATTTGGCTAGATACTCTGGTCTATGAATTGTAATTATACTCTTGAATTTACTCTCTATGCTCTTTTGTAATTGATGTATAATCTCATCACATAATATTTATTTTTGAACTGCATGTATCAATTGCACTATTTGTTAAATTTTAAAAAATATCATTTATTTCACAATCTTTATCTCAGAATGTACTCATTTGACTGGAACAAAACTTGGTACATATAGAGATCTGCCAAGTGAGACTGCACTTACAAAATGCCATGCAAATCTGTTGAACAGTTGCAAAGTTATTAAAGTGCAAATATTGGGGTTTAACATCAACATCTCTGTGTGTGTGTGTATATATATATATATATATATATATATATACAAATAAAAATAAAAGATAAAATGTTATTCTATGTTTCTCATTTATATTTCAGTACTGAGTATCATTTTTTTTATATATGGATTACAGTGGTTTTACCCTGTGTTACTACTGTCCACAGAGCTTTCAGTTAGTGCATTTCAATGTAGCAGTCTGAAGTTACAATGTAATCATATTTCAGTTGCCATTCTGATCAGACTTTTCAGTTTATCTGTGTGATTACCCTTTAAATAAATTTCAGATAGATATTGACTGCCGTAACAGTGTACAAGACCTGCATTCATATGTACTGTAGTTACACTTGTAAGAACAAATTTAATAATGCCAAAAATAGTAACATAGTAGTTATATAATACATTTGCTGTTACAATTTGCATGAGTTATTACATGTGTAGTTGCCCTTGTAAGAACAAATTACATAATGCCAGAAGATATACAGTGGTAGTTGCACAACAGATTTTATGTTACACTTTGCAATAGCTACTAAATATGTAGTTACACTGATCCTATTGAATTGATTTGTGCTGAAAGGAGACAGTAGTGGTTGCATGTGTAACTGTTACTTCATGCAAATTGTGTACGTACACAACACGTAAATGTGAAACAAGTTAACTACAAAGTAGTTACAGTACCGTTACAGTGTAGCTATGTCATGCAAATTGTGTGTAAATACACAACGTGCAAATGTGAAAGTAGTTAACAACTACATAGTAGTTACATGTAACTGCACAGTAGTTACAGTGCAGTTACCATGTAGTTATACAGTAGTTACAGTGTACTTAATGATTCTTAAAATAAAATGTTACTGCTGAATGTTAAAAAGTGACATGATTTTTATCCCACTGGAAATGTTCTTATCCTTGTAGCTCAGTGTCACCAAAATGTGTTTGCCATTGGTCTTCAATGGACTGTAATCAGACAGAACAGCTGCAGTGTGTAACTATTACTGCATGCAAATTGTGTAGGTACACAACTTGTAAATGGGAAACAAGTTAACAACTACATAGTTCAGTGTAGTTGCTTTATGCAAATTGTAACTACACAACACACAAATGTGAAACTAGTTAACAACTACATAATAGTTACATATTACTGCACAGTAGTTACAGTTTAGTTATACAGTAGTTACAATGTAGTTATTGACACTTAAAATAAAATGTTACCACTAAATGCCAAAAAAAATGACAAAAACGAGAAATACAGTGGATCCAATCTGATTATAGCTTCCAGAAATGGAGTTTAGATGTGTCACAGACTTTTTCAGTAATTTGTTTAAAATCTTATTTATCTACATTTATAGACCTAAATAAAGCCTTTTAGTGGGGCAAGGAGTGAAAGTAGGAGAGACTAAAAGGAGTATATACTGAAAGAGAGAGAGAGAGAGAGAGGAAGAAGGATACATTTACATGCAGTGGTATGCATAATAAATGATAGTACTTTTTGTTTTTTAATACAGAGCTGTTTATCTTCTTATGCAGCCTGATTGACCTTCATCTGGGCCAGTCTTCCCAGCTCTGTCACACACCTTCTCTGGGGCTTACTTTTTCTGGTGGTCCTGCCACAGGACCTGGATAAGAGGTGCCTAGTTATCGGTGTGGGGCCTGCAAGAGAGCAGGCCAAAGCTGCTCTATAGTCTGAGGGTTTTCCTCCTATTTTCTCCCCTATAGAGCCCAGACATGTGTGCACTTGGCCTCCATGGAGACACCTCAGCATCCAGGTGTGATTTCGCTTTCCATGCTGTCCCATGGTGTAGCCACCTCGATTCCTCTCCCTGTCCTACAGATGTTCATCCTCCCTCTCAGGTCAGCCCCCAAGTGACCCAGGTCCATTCTTGAACCTGGATTGCTGGCATGGTAGTTAGTGGCTAAAAGCAATACAGTCAGCTAAAAGCTTGAAACAGAAATAGGCAAACCTAGAAATGGAAACCAGGACTACACAGAGCAATGGCCCCACATTAAAAGGCATCAGGCTGCCCCTTGCAAATTAGCACAGTTCACTAAATTTGCTATACTCAAACATGTTTAGAGCAAAGTATGAGTGTCCCAAGCATGTTTGAATATAGCCCTCCAAAGCAAAAATGAGGCACTAAAACATGCACCCAGCACAATTCACATTGCCCTGCTGGCCAAAGAGAGACACAGTATCTGATCACTGAAATCATATGGGTTGTGATGGAGCCCATTCATTTACAGTAGGGCATCCCAGACATGTTAGTGTTACAATAGATAACAGAAGGACCTCACTGAAAATGAGATATTGCATGTTAACTTACCTATCCTGGTAACTACATTGTAAAAATCTATAGAAGCAGGACCCAGTGAAAATGAGATTCTGAAATTTACCTGTGCTAATTCTACTAAATACACTGGAAAAATTTATAAAAGCAGGACCCCAATGAAAATGAAATATTGTAGCTGCTCTATCCTGCTAATGACACTCACATCCTATGAGTGTGCACAACTGTTATAACATGTGTGTGTGTGTGTTTGTGTGTCTGTGTGTTGTGTGCATTTTCAAGGGTGTGTATGTCCAGAACCAGAAATACTGCTTACTAAATTCCCTTCCTTCCATGTGTGTCCTGGTGGCACAGCACCCATCATTAAGGTGTCACCAGGCCAAATTCGCTGCCCCCTCCCCAAGGTCTGCCCCCCCCACAGTTGTAATATTTAGAAGAGGGGGCATGGGGACTATTTATAACCCAGATTCAAGCACCTGAACTAAGGTACCTTTTTCAATAAATGAAGATTAAAAATCATGTTTACTGTAAATAAGTTGTTTAGCCCAGAAGCGTATAGTTAAAATCGAATTTATAGATGTTAGAGTTATATTTATACATTAATGTTTGTAGCCCGTGGGATGATATAGACTGTATGTGGTACTAAGAATTGAGCCATTGATATAAATGCACCTATTTATATGTATATTTAGATGTATATTTATATTTGGTTGTGTGTACCTTAACTGTAGAAATTTGTATACACTTTTTTTTGCAATAAAAAAATAGAAAGGGGGGACATGGGGTGCATGGGGGTGCAGCCCCCCCTTAAACAGATGGGGCCATGGCATAGGGACTTGGCGCACTAATGACTGGGCATGTTGCGAGCGGCACTGTACATGCCCAGAACCCACTGAATTACCTTGATATTTATGGTTCTGTTTTTTCTACTACTGTGGTGTGAATGTGGGACTTTTACATTATTTATTTATTTAAAAAGTTTCACCAGGAAAGACTTACTGAGCTGAAATATACAGTAGCTCATTTCCAGATGCATCTGGGGGATTGTAAGAACAACACAGAACAATAACTTATACAATATTAACATCATACAGAGACATAAATTAAACAGTACAAAATGAGCATGAATGAGGTTCATCAGACAGGTAAAATTATAGGCAAACATTTTACAAGGACACAGCGGGGAATCTGCCTCATGGATACAAGCAATAGTACTTTTCAACAGTGAGGGCACCAGGGATAGGGCACTGAAGGAAGGAGCACAGATGGTGGGGAAGAAGGGAAAGTGCAGACAAATGATGGAGGAAGAAGAGAGGGAGGAGGGTTGGTGAGGTGAGTGGAGGGGCATGGAAAAGGAGAAAGATGGGAAGATGGTAAATTGAGGAGCGGGGAGGGGCTATGACTCAAGGGTGGCCACTGGAGGAAGCAGTGTGGTCATGGAGCAGAGAGGAGAGGGAGCATTTGGAAGAGGTGGAACAAATAATTAGGGGGAGAGAGAGTTTCAAAGTTTAGGAAAGCAGAAGGAGAAGGCATCCTGAACAGAGAAGGACTATACATCACAGTAATACAACTAAGTCACACATTAATTCTATATCTCTTCCCCAGTATCAGCCATTCACCTAATTTTTATTTTGATAAATTGATAACTATGTTTGTTCTTTGGGTAGTCCCACAACTTATTGCTTGGTAACTTATTTTTGTCAATTTATTCTTAGACATAATTGTCCTCTTTATCCTTGTTACACTTATTCCATTTCTATGAACTTTATCTTCTGTATTTTTGTATCTGTTATCCTTTTCCTTTTCTCTTTACCCAGAGAACGCATTTGAAAGCAAGCTAATACTAGCTCAGTATCTCTTTCCTTGTAAAACCTTTGAAATAAATAAATATCTGATCATATTAATGCATTAGCAGCCATTGTGGCTCTGACCAGATTTTGTTTTAAGAAGGTAGCAAACAAGACCCCAACAATGACCATAACGTAAGTCTAATATTCACTCTCAGCAAAATGACTGAACACGTAATCAAAGATAAAATAAATGAGTCAATAATTAGCCTAGACCCAGAAAAACGAGGCTTTGCAAAAGGAAGGTCCTGTACAACCAGTCCTCTGTGTTTTTATGAGAAGATCAGCCAATTTTTGCATAACTAGATACCCTATGACATCTTTTACCTCAATTTCAATTAAGCCTTTAATCTGGTGCCACACTGGTCAATAATCGAGAAAATGAAAGAGCACAACATAGATAGTAAACTTATTAACTGGACTTTAGAATGGCTAATACACAGAACACATAGGGTTGTGATTAACGGACATCTCTCCAGGCCTGGTATTGTATCAAGTGTGGTTCCTCAGGTATCTGTTCTGGGACCAATCATCTTCCACATTTTTGGATTTACTCAAGTATACCACAAGTACAACATCAGAACATGCAGATGGTTACAAAATAGGGGAACCATGTGAAACACTCAGACAAAGGGCAGAATTTCAAGCTGATCTGAATTACATATCTAAGTAGGTCTGTGACTTGTGAAATGAAATTCAACTTAGGTAAATGCAGAGTCATGCATTTGGGAACTAGGAACACCAGACAGACATGCACTTCATGAGGTCTGACTTGGTTGAAGACAACTAACAAAAATTATCTAGGCTTTATAATCACTAATGACCTTGAAAACAAATCACAAACAAATCAGGTAGCAGCACATGTCAACAGAACCGTATGGACCATTAGACGTAACATAAGATCTACAGACAGCAAGGTTATAGCACCACTGTATAGAACATACATCTGTCTGCATTTATGTGTCACATCCCATTTCTGGTGTCCCTATAAGAAACAGGAAATAAAACATCAAGAAAAAATTGGGAAAAAAACAAACAAAAATAGTACATAATATCATAGATCTAGCATACATGGACCACTTAAAAGAATTAAGATTTATGCCCATGGAAACAAGGTGCAGTGGGGTGACCTGCTGTTGATGTATGATATTGTTAAGAAACCAGGGTCTAGATTCACAAAACTTTGCCCTGGCTCAAACTTGGTTTGCACCAACTTGATATTCACAAAAGCCTGGTTTGCGCTGGGGCAAAGAGTGGAGTGGGCTGCAATGCAAATGAGGGGGAGTGGATATGAATACAAGCACTGTCTGATTCACAAAGTATTTGCTCAGTGCAAGAGCTTTTTGCTGTGTCACCTTAAATGCTTTAATTCCCCACAACTCTAGTGGTTGTCAGAGGTACAGTACTTGGTGATCGCTGGCCCGAGTTGCCCCACGTATATTCCCTGGTGGTGGGTCCCCGTGATCACTGATCACTGGACCGATACATGCAGAACTGGCATATCCTAATAACCCAGCACAGTGCAAAAGGGTAGGTACACACCACAAATAATAATATATAATAATATATATATATATATATATATATATATATATATACATATTGTATATTATAAGGGAGAGGGACATGTGAGGAGTGGTGCAATGCACTGGCTGTGGGGCAGCAGTTTTCCAGGAGACATTCTGGAAACTGCGTTGCTGTCCTGTTTGCAGGCAACTGTCAGCTCTGAGGGAGGAGGCTGCCCACCTCCAGGCTGAACTAGTAAGGAGTAAGGAGGCCTCCCCCTTCCAAAGAGCACCACTGCCACAACCACTGCCTCAAACGTTGCCAAGTATGAAGAGCAGTTGGACCACAGTGGGTTCTGGGAGGGTATGAGTGGTGGACCAGAGGTGAAGCCCCCCTAGTTGTACCTCTACACAAATCATATGCCATTCTGGCAGAGCAAGGTTCCTCTTTGATGGCACCCTCAGTGGAGACCCAGAAAAATGCTGAGGACATCCACAAGGGAGACCCACAAAAGGGTGACAAGGGACACCACAGGGGAAAGAAACAGCTTCTGATAGGGGACTCAATTGTTAGGGGGTAAAAAAGGGAAAGGGAAAGGAGAAGGAAGTGAGGTGCCTGCCTGGTGCCATGGCTTGGAGGGACCGGAAGCGAATCCTTTAGGATTGCAGAAGCAGCCTCACAGGAGAGGGAACTAGATATCATAGTCCACCTTGGGACAAATGACCTAGCTAGGCATGGGATCAGTGCAGTGCAGAATTAATTTGTGGAGTTGGGGAGGGGCCTCAGACGGGTAGCAAGCATGGTAACCTTCTCAGAGGTGCTACCAGTCCATGGCAGGAGTGAGGATAGGGTACTGCACACCATGCAGTTTAATGAATGGTTGCAAAACTGGTGTAGAGCAGAGGGCTTTGGCTTCATTGGGGACTGGGGGGGCCACCTGGAGAGATAAAGGTCTATACTGGCATGATGGTCTGCATCTGTCCACGAAGGGAACCAAGCTCCTAGGTGATAGGTTTAAATGCTTCCATGGCAGGCTTTTAAACTAGCCAAGTGGGGAGGCACTGATAAAAGGCAGGAAATTTCAAGCCTCCCCATAACAAAACATGGCAGGTAGAAAGGTAAACACTGAGGTACAGAGCTCAACACAGGGCAGGATGGGGTAAATGGAAAAATAGACAAGGACCATAAGAGCAGGGATGGGGGATAAAAGGATAAAGCCAACATTAAATGGAGGGCAATGAGTACCAATGCCCGTAGTCTGGGAAACAAGCTTCCAGAGCTAGTAGCCCTGATGGAAGATTAACAATTGGATATTGTGGCAGTCACGGAAACATGGTACACCAAGAACCATGACTGGGATGTCAACATACCAGGGTACACAATCTACAGAAGGGACAGGGAAGGTAAAAGAGGAGGTGGAGTAGCTCTATACATAAGGGAAGGGATCAAAGCAACAAAACTAAGAAGTAAAGGGGGAGGACAAGAGGCACTCTGGGTAACCTTGGAGACAGGGAATGGCATCACAATCCGCACAGGGGTTGTATACAGACCGTCTTCTCAAGAGGAGGAAATGGACAACAAAATGATAGAGGACTTTCTAAAAATGGCTGAGAAAGGGGAGATACTGTTGATGGGGGACCTGAGTATGCCAGATGTTAACTGGATAACATGTACTGCAAAACATCAAAGAGCAGGGTCATTCTCGATGCCCTGCAGGGGGCAGGCCTTAGACAGCTAGTGTTGGAACCCACTCGGGAGGGAGTAATACTAGACTTGGTACTCTCAAATGGACAGAGGATCACAAATTTAGAAGTCAGTAGACATCTGGGAACAAGCCACCACTGCACAGTGTGCTTCACAATGAGCACAACCATGGAGATAAACCATACAAAAAACAAGGATACTGGACTTTAGAAGGGCTGACCTTGGCAAAATGGGTGAATACCTGAGGAATGCATTAGCAAATGGCCAGAAAGGAGGGTGGAAGAACAATGGAGAAAATCAAAACTGCCATCATGGAGGCAACAAGCCTTGTGTGAAACAAATAAAGAAAGAAGTGGAATAAAAACCACTATGGCTCTCAAAAGAAGTGTCAGGGAAGGTTAAGGAGAAAAGGCTGCATTCAAAAGTATAAGGAATCACAGAAGGAGCACGACAGGAACTGTATCAATTAAAGCAGAAAGAAGTGGGGAAGGCAGTCAGACTAGCAAAGGCCCAAACTGAGGAAAAAATAGCCAGCTCAGTTAAGAAGGGGGATAAAACCTTTTATAGGTACATTAGGGAGCATAGAAAGGTTAAGGGAGGGATAGTGAAGATTAATAAAGGAGAGGGAGGTGGGCAGAGGGAGACAGTGAAAAAGTAGAGATACTGAATGAATACTTTGCTCAGTATTCACAAAAGAAGATGAGGAGGAGTTACCTAAACCAGACAATAGAAGCACACTGGGTAGGGGGATTGACACCAGTCCATTCACAGAAGAAAGAGTCCTGAAAGAATTCCTAAAACTCAAGGTGGACAAAGCAATGGGGCCTGACAGGATTCACCCCAGAATCCTAAAAGAACTAAGGGAGGACCTAGTTACACCACTGACCACGCTTTTTAGCAAATCATGGCAGGATGGGGCTGTACCTGAGGACTGGAGGAGGGCAGATGTGATTCCCTTTCACAAAAGTGGGAGCAAGGCAGAAGCAGGAAACTACAGACCTGTAAGTTTGACCTTAGTGGTAGGGAAAATGATGGAATCACTTCTGAAAGAAAGAATTGTTGAGTACCTAGAGGCCAGCGGGGCACAGGACTCAAAGCAGCATGGATTTACAGCAGGAAGGTCATGTCAGATGAATCCAATTGATTTCTTTGACTGGGTGACCAAAGTAATAGACCAGGGAGGGGCTGTGGATATGGCCTATCTAGACTTTAGCAAGGCATTTGACACAGTCCCGCACAAAAGATTAATAATCAAGTTAGCCAGCCTGGGAGTGAGTTCCAGGGTGGTAGCCTGGGTAGCAAACTGGCCGCACAACAGGACACAGAAGGTAATATTGAATGGAACACATTCCGAAGAAAGGGGGGTTAATAGTGGAGTACCTCAGGGCTCAGTACTGGGTCTAGTCCTCTTTAACATCTTTATAGGTGACATTGCAGAGGGTCTGGAGAGAAAGGTATGCCTCTTTGCAGATGACACAAAGATCTGCAACAGAGTTGATACACAAGAGGGGGTAGAAAAGGTGAGAAGGGACTTGGCAAGGTTGGAGGAATGGTCAGACATACAGTATGGCAACTTAGATTCAATGCAAAGAAGTGCAAAGTAATGCACCTGGGAAACAAAAAGCCAGGAGAAGAGTACACAATAGCAGGGGACATACTAACAACAACAAAAATGGAAAGGGACCTGGGGGTAGTCATATCAGATGACCTAAAGGTGGGTAAGCAATGTGAAAAGTGGGTAATTAGAGCCAGGGGGATACTGGGATGCATAGGAAGGGGCATCACACATAGAAAAAGGGAAGTGGTTATCCCTCTATACAGACAGTTGGTGAGACCCCATCTGGAGTACTGTGTGCAGTTTTGGAGACCTCATCTACGCAAGGACATAGACAGGATGGAAGCAGTCCAGAGGAGGACAACTAAAATGGAGCAGGGTCTGCAGCAGAAACCACATGAAGAGAGACTGAGCGAGCTTAATATGTATACTCTTGATGAAAGGAGGGATGGTGGGACATGATAGAAATGTTCAAGTACCTCAAGTGAATCAACAAAGTCCTGGAGGGTAGCATCTTTCAGAAAAGGAGATGTGTAAGAACAAGGGTACAATTTAAAGATAGAGGGGGGACGGCTCAGGGGTAATGTGAGGAAATTTTTTTTTCATTGAGAGAGTGGTGGATACATGGAACAGCCTTCCTGAGGAGGTCGTTGGGTCTAAAACAGTGGGGGAATTCAAACATGCATGGGACAGACACAAGGCAATTATAGTGGGGGGTTGCAGGAAGTAGGCTGTTGGTTAACTAGAATCTGCAGCTTATCTAGTAGGTAGGGAAATGGGCAGACTGGGTGGGCCAAGTGGTCCTTATCTGCAGTCAAAGTCTATGTTTCAATGTTAATATCCCTGTTGGTATTGGATCCCCCACCATGATAGCTGATTGCCGGACCAATATCAAATAGTAATATTCCCTGGTGGTCTAGTGCTCCCCCCCTTGTCGATCACCAGCCCAATATCAAATATAGATACTCCCTGGTGATTAAGTAGTCTCCCCTCACCAATTGCTGACCCAGTAACAAACTGTGATATTAGATGGTGTTCTAGTTTCCCCACCTCCATGATCGCCAACCCCATACCAAATATAGATACACCCTGGTGGCTAGCAGTCCCTCCTGGCACCCGATCACCCACCCTGATATATAAATATGATTTCCCTGGTGGCTAGCAGTCCCTCCCCCTTGCGTGATCACCCACACAACTTTACCATAAATCCTGGTGTCCAGTGTAAACCCCCAACCCGATCCCTTGTATAGTCAATAGAAACATTTCACTGGTGGTCTGGTGAACCCCACATCCTATCCCTGACCCCCAGTGAGTGGATTAACATTTATTCCCTGGTGGTGTAGTGCACACCCCTACCCCAACCCCCACAGTTATTGTTCCACCACCTCACTCCCCCCCATTCCGAACCTAAGCTGGCGACCAGCACAGCCCTCCTCTCTTCACCATGGCTGCCCACCGACTGAGCTGTCAATGAGTGTATACTGTATACAGTACATGCTCATTGACAGCTCAGTGGGCAGCCAGCCATGTTGGACAGAGGGAGGCTGTGTTTGTTGCTGGCTTGCATTCAGGATGGGAGGAGCAGGGTTGTGTTGTACTACCTGCCGGAGCAGGAGTTGGGTGGTGCACTAGACCACCAGGGACTAGATGATAGTCCACTTACTAGGGATCAGGAATAGAAAAGGGGGTCCGCTAGGCCACCAGGGAAATGTTGCACTTGACTATACAGGGGATCGGTATGGGGGGTTACACTGGACCCCCGGGACACTTGTTTTATATCACAATGTAAAGAAACCAGCATTTCAGACAACAAAATTCAGTGAGAGTAGTTTTTACTTGTAGTAAATATAGTACTTACAAAATAATAAGCAATTCAGTCACACGATAGTGCAATAAATGTATGCTCCCACACTATCTCCAGCCTCAGCGATTTGGGGTATGCTACTCCTTCGTCAGGTGGCATGGCTTAATGTACCTCCATAGTGCTTCATATAATCAAACAAACAGTTGTGTTAAATAAATCAATTAAAATATAACTTTGTTGATATTGATGTGATATACGTAATCATGATCTTTGCGTTAAAATTTTTTTTCCATACCAGCTCTAATTAGTTCTGGTGCTAAACATATTTAAAGGAAAATTTCCTAAATGTCTGCACACAGAAATGCTGACATTGGAAAAACAAAGTAGAACATTAAAGATTAAAAAACTTTGTTTTATTTAAAACAAAGCTAAACAAGGTACTATGGTGCCATAGTATTAAACATGATAGCACAGATGCAGCAGCACATCAACCAGGGGAAATAAATACATATTTATAAATTATAAAATGCAGATGTTAAATCTCAGTACATTTTGGATTTATATAAAGAAGCACTCTCAACAAGTAAATCCATTAACGGAAGCGGGGTTGCCAATCCATCTGCTCATTGAAGCCACTAGGTTTCAGCATTCTCAGTTTAAAAAATCTGCATTGATTCCTTTTGACCTAATCTTAGATTTCTGTCTCCCCCCCCCTAGTTTTAAAGGGGACATGGTCACTTGCACAATAATGTAATAAGGGTTCTTTTTTGTCATTCACTTCCAAAAAATGTTTACCAACTGGGTGTGCTAAATCCATTCTTTTTATTGCTCTAAAATGTTCTTGGATTCTTTCTTTTAGTATTCGAGTGGGCATTTGTCTTTACAGTGGGTGAGGGATTGGAGGGGGATCCACTAACACCTGGGAGACTTTATTTATTTTATTTGGGATGGCAATCGATGATCACAGGAGGGGGGGGACCATTAGCACCAGGGAGACTTTGTTCATTTTACTCATGCTAGGAGCAGCAATGGGTGGGGGAAGAGTAGCACCACCGAATAAAATTATGTTTTTTCACCTCTCAGGACGGTGATAGGTGATTGGGTGGGGGGGGGCAGTTACACTTGGTGCAGCCTATGCAAATGGGCCTATAATGGGCATGCAAATGCCCACCTAGCACCTTGCATGCCCAATGGTCTCATTTGCAAAGATGCTTTAATGAATCATAAATAGCGCACCAGCGCTATATGTTGCAGGGCCATTTCCTTGGCTGTTGGTCATGGCGGCACTAGTGGGGTGGCTCTGTCAATAATGTGGTTACCACCAACACAACCTAGCCCTATTCACAGTCAGATAGCGTGGTGCACTATGTGACTGTGAATAGCAACTTTTAAGACTGGGCATTTGCAAATCACAGCGTAAACTTTTGTGCTGTGATTTGCAATTTTAGTGAATCGGGGCCCAGAGCTTTTCTGTGATATGGGTTTTGAATTCAGGTAATACTTCATGAATATCAGAAGGCATACCCTGCTGGTAATCAAACATAAGTTTCACTCAAATAAAAAGAAATATTTGTTTACATAAAGAATTATAAACCCTTGGAGTAATTTACCACTGGACATTATAATCAGTAGTTCCAAGACTGAATTCAAACACAGACTTTACAATTATATCGTAAATAGTCGAACATTAAGTTACTGCTAAAAGGGATACTATGGGCTAATGCCTTTAAGCTTCCAAAATACTTTAAAATGAAACTTAGAATGAACCTGTGGACTTATCAACCTAGAGGGCCATGATCCCTTTTTTCACCATGTCCATTGTGATCCTCTCCTCTTTGGCCCCCCCCACCCATCTCTTCCCTTGAGGTACCAGGCTGTCTTTTAAAGACAGAGCAGAGGTATTCATTCGATACTTCTGCCATTTCTGTACTACTCCTGCCACCCTTCTCCCCTATTTATCCCCACAGTATTATTCTTTTTGTCTTTTTTTTTTGCCTGATGTATTGGAAAAAAAGGCTTTCCCTCCTTTCTTGATCCCTTCCACTAACTGCAGTTCCTTTTTTGCCTTGGCAAGCTGGACTGCCTTACCTGCCTCCTTTGCTTTTCCCAGTTAGACCTCCCTATCTTCTTCCTTATGGGTCCTCCTGAATTTTGTAAATGTAGTCATCTTTTCTCTGACTGCCTGGGCTATCTCCTTGTTAAACCAACTTGGTATTTTGTATCTAGAGTGTTTTTTTCCTTTCAATCTGACACATTAATTTGTGGCAGCTGCTATCCTGTTTATAATGTTGGTCCACCACTGATTTACCCTCCTCTCCTGTCTGAGGCTAGCCAGGTATCCCCATAACAATTCACCCAACTTCTTAAAAATCCATCTTCCTGAAGTCCAAGACCCTAGTCTTGGCATTTACTTCCTGTCCTCATGTTGATTTTGCACCAAATCATATGATAGTCACTTCCTCCCAGGGGCTTCTCCAACTTGATGGTGCTAAACATGCTCTCCGTTTGTTAGTACCAGATCCAGGATGACATCATCCCTTGTGGGCTTAGTGACACCCTGTATCAGAAACCCACTCTGAACCACATCCAGGACCAATTGACTCTTAGTGCAGGTTGTGGCTGGAATCTTTCAGTCCACCTTGGGCAGATTGAATTCTCATACTGTTATCTCCTCCCCCTTGCATACAGCCATCCTGATTATGGACCCTAACTCCCTGTTCTTTTCCTCCTCTTCCTGGTTAAGTGGTCTGTATATTATCCCCAGCATTACCCTTTTCCCTTAGCAGTTTGCAATTGCACCAATACTACTGCCTCCTCTTTTGTGCTGGTTTTGCCCTCCCTTACATAGATCGCTATGTCTTCCTTTCCTAAATCTCTATCCCTTCCATTTAACTTATACCCAGAAACAGAGTGGTCCCAGTCATGGTTCAATGCAGCTCAAGTTTCTGTGACCACCATAATGTCCTCCTTTCCCCCCTGCCTTGGATACCTACAGGTCATCCACTTTGTTCCCAAGGCTTCTTGCATTTATGGACACCATCCTCCACCACAACTCCATGCCTCTTTTTTCCTCAGCATGGATTCCCTTCCTATAACCCACTGCTGACTTTCCCTCCCTGCCCCTCACTCCCCCTCATTTTCCCTAGGTCCCTCTGATTCCTGCCGTTTTAAATGCCTCTTTTTCATTTTTCCTATCCCCCACTCTTAGAATCCCCCTCATCTGCTCCGTGTTGCTCTTCGCTCTCCTCTGCCTCCCTGATTCTGTTACCAATGTAACCTATTTAGTCTAGGGGGCCTAAAAGCCCACTCCTTCAGGAGGCCCTGGGTGCATTGACTTATTCTGCCCCCCTCTCAGCTTAAATTTAGGCTCCTGTCCATGTGCTCTTCCAGCTTATCCTTAAGTACCCTGGATCCCCTCTATAACAATATAGCCTATTGAGTGTATAGAGGGTTTTGTCATTCCAGGTCCCCTTCCAGCTCCCTATGCATTCAAAGCCTAGCCCCATGCATCAGTTTGTCAGCCAGCTATTGAGGTCTTCAAATTCTTCTCTTCCTTAGAGTGCTAGCTCTCAGTACAGGTAGCACTTCTAAGAATGGTACCAATATAGCCACCCCCCTGCAGCTCTGTCCCACTGCCCTAAACCTCTCCTGTACTGTTTCCACCTCATTTCCTGCTAGATCATTCATACCTAGATATATTATTATATGAGGTTTCCCCATCCCCTCTGTAAGTTGAGTTATTGGGCACGCTTTCTCATCCATCATTCTCAGCATGCATCCTGCTTATCTCTGTTCCCCCTTCCCCTACTAGCAGACTCCCTTCACAACTGAGTCGCCCAGGACTATGACTCTTTCTCCTCTGTTCTGTCCCCTTCCCCACCTCAACACACTTCCAGACTCCTGAGTTTCCCCCTTCCTATCTGCTCCCCACCTCTCCCCAATCTTCCCATCCCCTTTTCCTAGCTGCATGTTCATCCCCCATCTTTTCTAACTGCCCCACTCACCATCCCCGATACACTCTGCTATTCTGTTTTCTCTGCTTCCCCCACCCCTTTCCTCCCCTCCTGAAACCCTCTTTTAATCCCACCTCTTCAGCCACTATCTCTTCCAGCTACTTCTGCCTTTCTAATCTCCCTGGTTTTTCCTCCCTGAATTGACTCCCCCCACCTTGGCTCCACCCATCTCCTTCCCTAATTAGTGGGAGGAATCTATTCCACACTGGCACCCTGCCTCCTCTAGTTAAGCTCCTTCCTTTCCACCCACCACTGTCCACCATCCTACCTTGGCTTTCTCACCTTCTGAGGTACAGGGATCCAAGGCATCTGGATCCACCTTTCACTGTCCTACATGCCAGTAGTGCCCCCCTCCAAAAAAAAAACTCATCTCTTCAATTCCTTCCGGGCAATTCTTATGCCTTCTGCATGGAAAACTCAGAATTCCAAAAGCAAGCACAAGAAATGTTTGCACACTTCAGATGCAGAGAATATAGTATTCAAAGTTTGGATCAGGCACTAGCAAATGAGGTTAGCCAAGAAAGTCTGTTAATACCTAAGATAGAGCAGAATTCTGCAAACAGCTCTTTGACATGTGTGTTCAATTTAACTCAGTGACACCTCATATCAGAGAAATAATTTGAAAAAGTGTCCCCTGTTACAACACTTCAGTTCCCTGAATCTATTTACAGGTTCCCCTAGGGTCACCATCAGCCATGGGAAAAAGTGAAAGACATGATTATACATAGCCATTAGATTCCTACAGAAAATATTAGGCTTAATTGTCTGCCCCCAAAGTCAGAGGGCTTTACACATGGGGAAGTTGTCTAGCATGTGCACATAGGATAATTGGGAAAGTATGTGACCTCCCAGAGCTTCAGAGTCATGTAAAAATCAAACACTTCAGTACCTGTGTAACAAGTTTCATTGTGTATATTCTTAATTGTTCATGCCCATGCATTTATGTGGGACAAACAATGCACCCTATAAAAGAGTGTATTCTGGAGCATATTAGGCACATTCATTCAGGGAACTGTGAAACAGATATAGAAATACACTTTCATGCAAGCCGTCAGTCAAATCCTAACCACGCAAAATTTTCTGTCATTAAAGTTGTGCCACCAAGCCACAGAGAAGGAGACAGAACGAGGCAAGGTGGATTTTCAACCTCAAATCATTACAGCCTTTGGGAGTAAATGCAGCACAGGAATGAACTGTCTTCTTGTATTTGGCATTCTGCAACACTAAAAATATTTTTTATATTGAATTGTAATAATTATTCTAACTTTCACTTCTTCTGTTTCATAATGTTGAATTTCTGTCATATTAATGGTACTCATACACATAACCTAGAGTCACTCAAAAGCTTAAGTCCATGAAACAGAATTGTTTCATTGCTCATACACTTCAGCCTCTATCTTTTATCCTCCATGCACTGATAATTAAGCCCTCGGTGACTTTTAAATTATCTTTGAGCTATGTTTCATTGTTGCTGTGTTCATTTGTATTGCTGAATGTTATCATTCTCAGCTTCATCCACCTTTTTGCAAATGTTTTTCCCATGTATCTTGCAGTTTACCGAGCCCCCTACATTCACATTTGTTAGTCTATCACACCGTTTTCTATCAGTTGTTCCTTTTGTTCCCCTTCTTAACTACTCAGCAGTCATGCCACTTCCATGTCCCTTAGGTCTGTTTTCTTACTAGGTTACTAGTGGGGTACCGCAGAGTTCAGTGGGATTACTAGTGGGGTACCACAGGGTTCAGTACTGGGTCTAGTCCTTTTTAATGTCTTTATAAGTGACATTGCAGATGACACAAAGATCTGCAACAGGGTTGATACACAAGGAGGCATGGAAAGGATGAGAAGGGACTTGACAAGGTTGGAGGAATGGTCAGAAGTATGGCAGCTTGGATTCAATGCAAAGAAGTGCAAAGTAATGCACCTGGGAAACAAAAACCAAGGGGAAGATTACACAATGGGGGGGAGGTAGTAACAACAACAAAAATGGAAAGAGACCTAGGGGTAATCATATCAGATGACCTTAAGGTTGGCAAGCAATGTGAGAAGGCAGTGGGAGGGCTGGGGATACTGGATGAATAGGGAGAGGTATCACCAGCAGAAAACAGGAAGTTGTTATCCCCCTGTACAGACAGTTGGTGAGACCCCATCTGGAGTACTGCGTCCAGTTCTGAAGACCCCATCTCCGCAAGGACATAGGATGGAGACAGTTCAGAGGAGGGCAACTAAAATGGTGCAGGATCTTCAAGAAAAGCCATATGAGGAGAGACTAAAGGAGCTTAATATGTATACCCTTGAGGAAAGGAGGGAGAGGGGGGACATGATAGAAACGTTTAAGTACCTCAGTGGAATCAACAGAGTCCAAGAGGATAGCATCTTTCAGAAAAAGAGATGTGCAAGAACAAGGGGACACAATTTGAAGATAGAGGGGGGATGGCTCAGGAGCAATGTGAGGAAGTATATTTTCACAGAGAGGGTGGTGGACACATGGAACAGCCTTTCTGAGGAGGTTGTGGGGTCTAAAACTGTGAGAGAATTCAAGAATGCATGGGAGAGACATAAGGCAATTTTTGTGGAGGGTAGGAAGAAATAGGCTCTTGGTTAAATAGGATCTACAGCTTATCATCTAGGTAGGGAATTGGGCAGACTAGGTGGGCCAAGCGGTCCTTATCTGCCATCAAAGTCTATGTTTCTATGTTTCTATGTTACATCTCTCCTTCAATCCTTTTTTGTGCATCTCTTCACTCAAACTTTTTCTTCTTCTACTTTTTTTCTTTCTGTGTTTTGTCCCTCATTCCCTTACACCTGCCATAGGAGTCCTTCAGTGGTCCTACCCACCACCAGCCTTTACTCGACAACCTTCTCTGGATACCCTGACCAAAACCCACGGCTTATCTCCCATAAGCAAGACTCCCTGTTTTCCTTAAGCCAGGAGAAGATATTTCACTTGATGGTGAAGGTCTGTGAGGAGAAGCCAGTGAGATGTGGGAGGAGTCGAAGTGACTCGGCTGTGGCATTGGGGAGGAAGTAGGGTGGCTTCATCATCAGATGTCCTAGATTTTGGGGCATGAACCTGGGTCATCTGGATCTCATGCATTAACTTTACTGCTGCGCTAGCCAGATGGCTTCTTCTTTCTCATAGTTGAGAAAAGACAAATTGTGATAATCAGTCATATGATTGCAATAAATATTTCTTTTAACCCTTTGTAATCACTATACAGTATGTGAGCAATTAATACATTCCTTTTTTCCTTGTGATTGTGCTCTGAAATGATGAGTTACAATTCCTTGGTGATCGCCAGTGTGTAGCTACCATACAGTTCTCTGACAACTGTTAGTCAGTTAGCTCAGGACCAATAATCAGTTGACATTTTGGGCTCAGTTTCAAGTAGAGTGACACAAGATCCACTGAACACCCACATGCAGCACTGCTGATCTTGTGCTAGATTTTGCTATTGAGGGGTTCCAACATCAAAGGCCCCAAACTGCCACCAGTACTCTCATGCATCAAATAAATGGCACAAGGGAGGGGACTGATGGAGGATTGTACTGTGGCAGCCCCTGGTGAAACCCTGGCCCTCTACTAGTGACAAGAGACATTTGAGTGAGGTTTGATGCCATGCGGAAGATAAAGAACAATGAAGCTGTGTGGTGATGAAGCCCATATCAGGACAGCTGGCTGGCACACAAAACAGAAACAGGAAGCACCACCACTGATACCAATGGACCACCAATGTGCTGCCTGCACCCAACCATGTCCATGCCTCCCTGAATGCAGTATGAACTGTCTTGTGAACCAGAGTACTGTATGCAGTACAGATATACTACTGCAGCACACAGTACACAAAGCATCCCTGCTGCACTGCATATAGATGTGCATTGCACACGTAGTACCGAGGTATCCAGGATGTCAAAGCCATAAGATGAGCAACACTCAAGAAAAGACCAGAGGAGAACAGACTGTCAGTGCTTAGCAGTGTAACATCTACAGCATCCCAGCACTGCCAATTTATTTATTAAAGTCTTAGATTACAACTTTTGAGCTGGAAACTCATTTACAAAGGTTCCACATCAATGTAATACCGCAATGAGTAAACAGAATGAACACAACACCAGGTTACATCATTAGATTACATCATTAGATTACAATAAGTACAATAACTTGAGATTAGGAGGGGCTAACTGTGAACTGAGTTTATACAGAAGAGGCACTAACTAGGCATTAAGTAATGAGTACCAAGAGGAAAAGTTAGACGGTTCAAGGCAGGGAACTGAGAATCCAAGGTTCGAGACAGGGAACTGAGAATCCAAGGTTTGAGGCAGGGAACTGAGAATCCAGGATTCCCTTTGTCAGGGGGTAGGTGGAGTGCAGAGGGGGTAGGAGTCCAGAGAAGTAGTTGATGAGAGGTAGGGGCAGGGAGGAAGAAAGGTGGAGAAGGGAGGGGCATGTCATGGGGATGATGGGAAGGGAAGAGGTGGAGTAAGGGGGTTGAGGCAGGGAGCGAGGACAGGGGGGACAGGGAAGATGGCGGAAGGAGAATTGAGAAGGAGAAGGAGGCAGAAGGTGAGAGGAAGGGGGCAGGTTGGGGAAAATTAAGTGCGAGAATGATCTGAAGAACAGGCCAGGGAGATTGAGTGCTATTGTGATCATAGGCAAGGCGTAGGCCATTTTGTCTGGATACACAGTGCCATTGACAGTCTCCTGACACAGGCACAGTAAAGACTGACAGATCCAGTGACATGGGACTGTGTAAGTAGATGGCATCAAATTGGCTGCTGTAGTCTCCTGTACTCCAGGCAGTTGACATGCAATGAGGCTGCATGGGGTAGCATACACTGCCATGAAAGTCATTGTAGAAGTGAGTGACATGGATGAGCACAGCAGCTACATCTGCTAACCTCCACTGATTCCTTTACATGGTGTACGTCATTGCAGTTTGCTAACCGTGGCCATTCCTGGTGGTGGCAGGGCTTCCTGAAGGCATATTACCTGTCCTGGGATGCCCAATACTGCTTTGGTTGCCCTGCTCTGCAACAGGTGACTGTCCCATGTTGCATGGTCTCTTTGGCTGTCCCACATCTATGGACCTTTGTGGTACACAGGCCATTAGACCAGCTCTGGCTGGTCTAACTACAGCCAGGTCAGAACTGTTTAGAAAATCCCACTTAAGGGGATGGTGCAACAGGGTTCTGCTGCAAGCCCCCTTTCCAGCATGGCACAGCCCTGCAGGTGGTTCAAGAATGGTGCAAGTTCATATGGTGCAGGCAGCCCCACTGCTGATTTAAGCACCATTTGAAAACTGGGACTTACACACCGTGGGGTAGGTGTAGGGAGCCCATTTTGTCAGATCTTTTAGAAGCAAACACGATGTGTCATTCTCGGGACTTTGAAAATCGAGTCCCTTGTTTTTAAGCATTTTACTAAGCTGACGACTTAGATCATGCTCCATGATGAAGATAAGAGTGCCTTGAAGCACTGGGATTTGGGAAAGATTTTGGTTTTCCTGATGTATTTGCACTAATTTGGAGTAAAGCACTACTTTTTGCAGAGGTTGGTGTGTGCTGTATTTTTTTTTCATTTTGCAGCAATCTAGCCTCACTGTACAGAATACCATTACCCAGAGCAGTACCCCCCTCTGCTCCCCACCTCTACTCTACCCTCCCATTCCTGTTTGCTTTTCTCATCTGTTCAGTCCCCCAGCACGTCCCTCATATCTGGCCTAGTCTGCACTCCCCCCTCCCCACAAGTGTTCCCAGTTCCTACCTAAGCTGCTCTATCTCTGCCAAGAAGTAGCTCAATCTCTTGCACACTGGGCAATCCTGTCTCCTACAATGTCCTTACAAATACCACAGTCCTATACCCCCTACAGCTCACCACCCAGTCCAGACCCTCTTGCTTTCTGTACATGTTCCCTTTCCTCCTATTGCTTCCTTGTCCAGCCCCTGTTGTGCCAAGTAGTAGTTAGGCAGTGACATTTTTTACTTTCCTGTCAGTCACTACCCCAATTATTCAGTAAAGAGATATAGGGTTTAGATTGTATTCACATTCCTACCCCAGGTAAGGAATAGCTTCAGCCTCCACTATTTCCTATGTCTGTGGGCTTACCCTAGATAGAGAGTAACTGCAGACCCCACTACTTCCTGTCTCTGTAGGCCTACCCAACATAGGGAGAAACTGCAGTCACCATTATCTCCTGTCCTCACAGGCCTACCCATAATGTCTTCAGTAACTAAAAATGTAAGGTAATTAAATTCAAAGATTGGAGGAATTTTGTAACAGAGTTCTGCTAATGACAGCTCTAAAATGTTTGATGGAAACTAAAACATCTCATTATAATTCTTATGTATTCCAAGATGCTTCATTTAAAGGAAAGCTGCACTGAACCTGTAAAATCCTGTCTTCTTTAAATATTGGTCCCTCCCCACTCTGTCCAGTCTATATTGGCCTTTCTGCAAACATAATTGGAAAGGCTTGGAGTTCAGTGGCCAAGCAGCCAGCCACTCCCACTTCCTGAGCTATATAAGAAGTTCCTCTCAGCCTCATTGTGAAGCCTTGTTTCTTTGCAGCTGAAAGCTCTGTCGGTTTGTCCTCTGAGTTGCTGGGGCCTTCCTGGCTGGCTGGGGCCTGCCCCTCGCTTTGCTACTCCTGCTTGTCTCTGCTGGGCTTCTGTGTTTATTTCCCAGCTTCTGGTTTGTATTTTGTCTTTGGCTGTGTGTGCTTCTTTCCTTTTGTTTTTGTTTTTTGGTGGGGGGCTTTGTTTCTAAGCTCCTAGCATACTGCTACTCAGAGCTCCTGCTACTGCTTTCAGTTACCTACAACTGTAGCCACTGATGCTGTTTACTTTAATTACTATTGTACCCAGTGCTTGTGTTTTTACACTGTGCTCACCATGCTCAAACAACTGCAATGTAACTGCAATCATTATCTGTGTGTTTCAGCTCAGTCATAGCTGTTCCATGTTGCACACTCAATTCTTTTCACCTGACACAGTTTACTCTGACCCTAGCTGTGCTGCTCATTCCTGATCTCATTCTACTTGCAGCTTCATTGCACTGCCTGGCTACACCTGCTTTCAACCATTGTATCCCTGTTTTATTGCAGCTACAGCTCTGAGGTCAGCCAACTAAGCTCCTGCTGAGGCTGTTAATATAGCTTTGATATTAAAAATTGCCTCGCCGCTGAGAAATCCTCAGAGTATTTGTCACCTTGATTTGGCTATTCATGTCTGGCTGGCTTGCCACCAATTCAGTGCTGTTAATGCTATACAGTATGTTATGCAGACCTCCATGCAGGTCCACCTATCATTATTGCTGCTTACTGACCTACGTGCAGGTCCACACTTGCTTACGCAACCGTTGCTCCTTGCTTATGCAAATCATTGCTTCATGCCTACTGCCATCCTTTGGCATCAGCCTCTGGGATTCTGCTGCATTCAATCTGCATTCGACCTTGCAAGGTCTCAGCACTCAATGCTCATTGTGATTTCAGCATGTCATGCTCATTCAGCTCACCAGCTTTTCAGCTCTCAATCAATTTCTGGGGCATGCCAGCCATTCTATTCTGGTGCAGGGTTCCTGTAGCCAACAGTCTCGCTCTGCATTTAGTCCACATCTTGAGCATGTCCAGCTTGGGGTGGGATCCTTCTCACCTGGCCCATAGCTGGGAATGTTCTCACCCTGGACTTGGCTTTAACTGCCTGCTATGTGACAGCAGCTCCTGGTGTAGAATTTAAGACTAGCGGTGAAGGGTGGAAAAAGCTATCTCCTTTGGCTCTAGCATTCCACTATAACAGTTAGCCATTGACTTTAGTGGTTTCCCTAGCGAGGCACCTTCACCGCATTCTTGCTATGACTGCCTCTGGTTCACCTGGTTTGATTTAAGGTGGGTAGGCCAGGTGAGTGCCTCAGCAGTTGTTGCTCTCCTCCTGTGCCTTGGATGTATGCATTGTTGCAGAGTTTTCTTGCAACCTTCTACTGTATTCCCACTAGAGGGTTTGAGTGAAAGCCTTCCTCCAAATTGGAATATTTTTCACCTGCCTTTAGTTGGGTTTTCCAAATTGCAGTTGCAGAGCTGTCACTAACTAAACTATCCCAAGTCTGGAGGGAAGGCGACCTAGGCCTTGGATCCCCAGAGATTTCCTCTTCATAGGGTTTTTTTTCTCTCCTCCATTGCCTCAGGTCATAACACTTAGTCAGCATAGTTGTTTCTCCTAGTTTCTTTAGGTAGGTTCCGCTGTTGGATGGAGGTGGAGGATGTCCTGCCATTCTCTCTCTCTCCTTAGGGGATCCCCCAATCTCAACACAAACCATCAGTAACATGCTATGCAAGCCTAGGTATTCATTACATTAGCCAACTGAGCATCTCAATGCATTATCAACCTGCCTGTGCTTCTCCACTACTACGTTACAGTTACTTCTCCTATGTCACAGTTACTGCTTGCTCATATGCTTCATGTTGCGTCCTTTTTGGGGATGATACTACATTTTTTGGGGGGGATTTGTAAGGTACCTTTAGCCATGGGAATCATCCCATGTCACCTCTAGGGGTTGAACCCTCTCTGAGGGTTCCTTACCTTTGTACTCCTACAGGGTGGTAATTCCTCTGGAATAGAGTGTGAATGGCCAAACCCAAACTAACACAGTTGCTCAAGCATAACAGAATACTGGCTGCATAGGTCAGTGAATTGGAAAGGCTTTGCCTGGAGTTCAGTGGCCAAGCAGCAAGCCACTCTCACTTCCTGAGCTATATAAGCAGTTCCTCTCAGCCTCATTGTGAAGCATTTTTTCTTTGCCCCACCATCCTCCCCTCCTCCTCCAGTGGCAGCACTCTCTCCTTAGGGGCATTCCTAAGGTACCTTTAGCCACGGGAATCATGCCGTGGCACCTCTAGGGGTAGAACCCTCTCTGAGGGTTCCTTGCCTTCGTACCCCTACAGGGTGGTAATTCCTCTGGAATTGAGAGTGCGAACAGCCAAAATCAAACTAACACAGTTGCACAAGAATACCACTATACTGGCTGCATAGGTCAGTGAATGGGTGTTTTGAACTTGAACACTTGTTGTAAGTACTAAGGCTGAAAGGGGTGAGTTGTAGCCATCTTCGATTCAGTTTCAACTTGGGGCCCAAATGTTTGGCTCCACTTCATAAATTCTGTCCAATCACTTTGGTTTTCAATGCGGTAATTGACTTAGGGAAAAACAGATTAAACATGGAGGACCTGGAGGTCAGCAATAAATATAAATTAATATAGCTTACTTGTGACAGCTGCTGTTGGCATGCATATGCTGTGAATTACTTTTTGTGGTGGTGTGACACAGTCCACAATGAGTACAACTTCTGTGTCCCATTCCATTTCAGATGTAGAGCTACATTAATTTTTAGTATTTACTGCTGAGTGCAAGGCTTGCTCCCTGTAGTCTCCGTTTTACCTCCACACCAATTACTATCTCCTTTTTGGCCCCATATAGGTTCAAAATTTACAACACTCCCAACAAAAAAGTATGCATCCACGACATTAACACAAATTAAAAAGGCAACACATATGGAATAATGGCTGTGCAGGTGTATGTTAGGAGGATATTCACACACCCTTGGTGTGTGATGGTCCATAAAGTCCAAGAGTGAAGCTCAAGGGGTGTATGAGATTATCACATGCCGAGGGTGTGTGAAAAGTCCTCATAAGACAAACTTTGCACTGACATTATTTTCTATAAAAACTAGTGCAAGGTTTCATCAGAGAGAAAAACGGTAAGCTATATTTGTGAGAGCAAGCATGTCCTAGAGCAGCCACCATAATCGTGCAAATAGAGTGTGTTTTCCTTCACACTTCAGTGAAGTGAGAGCTTGAGGAGGTAAATGCTGTGCTAACTGCTATTGAGTTATTACAGAATTCAGCAGTTTATTACATTTTATTAGGAGTGACTATCCAGTTACTATAGAAGTCAGTCATTATTACAGTATGTGTAGAAAAAACATGGTTAGTAAGGGTGAACAAAGTTTCCCGGCGGCAACTGTGGTTCAGCGTTAATGGGGGAGAGGGGGATTCAGTTTTGTTTCAACACTTTGGCTTCCAGTGTAGAAATTGACATAGGGCATAAGACACCACAGAAAAAGGGGAAAAATCCTTAATGTAAGCAATGGCTAGGAATTACTATAGCTTATATGGGACAGGTGGTGTTGGCATGCCACAGTTGGGGATTACCACAGTGCCAAACACATACAGTATGTCTGCTAAGCACCCCCATAAGAGCTATAGGAATTTATCATTTCTGTTGCTGAGCTCAAGGCCTCCCCCTGCCCTTCATGCAGTTTTAAAAATAAAACCACCCAGCTGTCCCAGTGGCATGGAGGGCTGAGGAAGCAATGCCTTACCTCCTGCCACATCGGCAACCTGTGTTCACAGTGCAAAAGGGTCACCAGGTGTCGGCTGGGGTGGGAGAGGATTGAGCATCTGGAGGGCAACTCTCCCGTGCTGGGGAGGATGGTGAACAGTGACCAGCACTTGTCTGATACCTAGTGAAGGCTAGGTGTTGGCATGCAAGGTCCTGTACAGCGGGGCATGGATGTGGAGCAGTCTACTGGCATGCTGCATGCAGACACGTGTGTGGCTCAGCCACTGTCAGCTTGCACGCTGTCCTCCACAGAAAAGCCAAAACAGCAGTCTGGGTTGAGCGGCATGATAGCCATCTACCACAGGTGCCCCCCCCCGAGAAGGCACCCCCTGACACTGGAACCAGTCCTGATGGGTCGAGTTGGGGGCTCCCCTCCACCTTGCCATGGATGGTAACCTGTGGGAGTTAAGGTAGGCACCTGAAGGTCGAGAGACGGGGCTGGGTAGACGGCAGGAGGAAGGACTGACCCGGACCGGGGGAGAAAATTACCAGCTAAAAAAAACATAAATAAGCCCACCAAAAAAAATATGTTTCCTAAAGAAAAGTTCACATACTACTGTACTTTACATGGGCATTGCTTTGGCGACCTTACCTTCTCAAATTTGAATATTTACTCTTTTTTTTATTTTTTTGTAAATGTTTGGAATTTTTTTAATTTTTTTTAAATATTTTGCTAACATTTAGTACTAAGAGCTATAAGAAGTCTTAGTTTCCTTGGCTGACATCAAGCCCTCCCCGTAGTCCCTGTTTGTCCTTCATGCAAATTACTATTTAGTTCCACATAGGTTTTCAAAATAAATCCCCTCCAGAAAATATGCATCTCAATGAAAAGTGCAAGTACTACAGTACCATACTATACAAGAGCATTGCTTTGCCTACCTCACCTTGTCAAATCTGTATATTTACTTTTTAAATTTTTTGCAAATATTTTTAATTTTGTCCCATTTTTTTAATTTTTGTACTGCTTTTTTCAGTTAGTGCTAAGTTTTACTGTAACACCTGCTGTGCAATGGCAGTGTTATTCTGAAATCCTCCCAGACTGCCAGTCCCATGCTTCCTAATGTGACCATTGTCATCCTTTGCCAGTGCCAGTGCTTTAGGTGTCATCTCAGGTCTGATTTAACTAGCATTGATTGACTGTTTGAAAGCATTCAAGGCTGAGGCTGAGTTGCACTGAGGCAGGTGACATCTGCCACCAGCTCAAATTGACCTTGCTGGTGATGACGTGGCAAAATCTATAGTATCTTCTGGAGGACTAGAGATGCCAGGGTGTGTCCAAATCATTTCCCTGCTGGTAACTACATTTCTAGGAATGGTGGAGGGAGCCTTACTGTGGTACCACCATTGCCAGTGTGTGTGTGTGTGTGTGGGGGGGGGAGAGTTGTTTGCAGGAGGTATTGGGTTAGTTGGTGACACCTGTTGAAATTTGAAATAATCACATGAATAGGTGAAGTTGATGTGTGGTAAATTCAGTTTCAGAAAAGCTAGAAATTGAATACTGTCCGGATCTAGCCTGGAGCGATATGGTGAGGCAATATCCCCAATTGTGCTAAAACACCATTCGGAAGCAACCAATGTTGGGGAACCCCCCAGAAATGACAAAGCCACTTTAGCCAGTGCAGGCTAAATAACTGTTCTGTCCTGCCAGAGTTTGATGGCATCAGTATTTTGGCTAGAAAGTGGCTCTTCTAAATAAGCCTGTGCTTTCATCCACAATATCTGTGCGATGTTGGTATTGTGTGTCAAACAGCTCCCATATGTCTTTTGTTGTGTCTCCTGCAACCAGATCATCAATTTCTTCATCTTCCCATCTAATGTCATCATCATCATCATCACCACGATGATGCCCCCGGCACTGTAAGCATGGGAAGTAGGCCCAAGAGGAGGAGGAGGTGGAGGTCTGGTTTCCGTGTGTTGTCTATGCTGCTCTATCTGAAATTTCTGCAAGACTTCCTGTTTGACATAGTCAATGTGTGCAGGAGGAATGCAGACATCTTAATATCTGGGATCCAATAATGTTGCCATGCTGACTTGAGTATCCAGTCAAATGCTTTGAAAACATTTTTTAAAGTTGTGTCAGAAACAGTCGGCCCACCAGCATAGCGGCAAGGCATCCATTTGTGGTGCTGACATCCCGGGTTCGGTGATGAATTTGGGAGTCAGAGGGCCAGCTGGGGAGAAAAGGATTGAGCATCCCAGGGACTGCTCTCCTTCTCTGGGGGGAGAGGGGAAGTGTGTCCAGTGCTACGTGGAACTCTGTTGGAGGCTGGGGGTACTGCCAATGCTGGTGCCTCATGCAAGGATAGCAGAATGGATGCTGGCATCATTGCATGTCCCTGGCCCCAGGAATCTCAAGCATTCTGTAAAAAAAAAAAAAAAAAAAAATTCTGTCTCCATTCATGACTGCCCCAGCCTCCATCACCACTCTTGCTGCGACTAATGCCCACCAGGGTGTCCCGCTCCTGTGGCTCCACCGTGGGGGCGTCGCCCAGAACAGAGACCATGTTCCTGGGGAGGATGCCCTGGTGGCCCCAACCAGGGGCTAAGTCTGGGCATGGGGGTGCGGCAAGGGTGGGTGGGGACCCCTCCGACTTGGAGGGAGGAAGACTGGAGCAAAAAAAAAGTTGTGTCAGAAACATCTCTGCCACTTTACCAATAAAGATTGCATCTAACTGTGGCTGCTGCTGAGATTATGAATGACTGTCACCAGCACCAACACCTTGTCCAGCACTAATACCCTGATCACCACTGATCAAGTCATTATCATCACCTCTATCACCACTGGTGCCACAACCACCACCACTGGCACCACCATGACCGGCCTTGCTTTGTTGGCATGTTGTTCTGGTACATGACATATGACATTGAATGCGTTGTTCAAATAGACTCACCATAGGCAGGACCATGCTTAGAGTAGTAGATTCAGCAGACAGATCTTTGGTGGCCCTTTCACAAGATCTCAGAAGTGGATCATGCCTTTGCAGCACACACCACTGCACCCAGTACAGGTATCCCCCACAAGGCACATCATCAACTTCCATAGTCCAAAACACAGCTTTCAGTTCCATCAGTCTTTCCACCATGTAAAAGACAGAGTTCCACCTTGCTGCAATGTCTTTAATCAAGCAGTGTTGTGGGATATTGTGCTTTTGTTGGTAATGTTGTAGGAGCTCAGAACATTTGTGAGAATGATGGAAATATAGTGCCCCAAATGGTGTCCAGTATTTCTTTTAGCTTTGCATGTTTCTCAAGCACATAACTCACCACCAGATTCAGTACATGCGTGTAGCAAGGTGCATAGCAGAAACCCTCATCGTTCATGGCCATCAGCATGTTACTCCCACTGTATGTCATAATAATTCCCTCCTTCAGGTTGTGAGGGTATATCTAGATGTCCAGCATTGATTGTATGAAGCACAGAATGTTCTCCCCACTGTGTTTCCCCTCCATGACTGACACATAAAGTAAGGCATTCCTTATACCGCTGTTCCTCTGTGCAACTGTCTGCTTCACAATAACACCTGCAGGTGCTGCTCTTGATAATGGAGGTGGAGCAGTGATGGTGCTGCTGGTGCTTGACACAACCCGATGAGTAGTGAGAATCTGGAAGCTTTGGCTTGTGGTAATGCTCCAGATGTCACTGGTATAATGCACATATCCCCCCCCCCGCTTCAGAAGGGTCACCATCTGTGTAAGTATGGCTGCATATATTGCAGGGGGAACATGCCAAGAAAACATAGTGCAATGGAATGCTGAATTTGGGTTTCAGCTCATATAACAGTCTTCAAAAGCCGTTGCCACCCACCATGGAGTATGGATGTAGCTCAAGTGCCATCATCTCACAAATCAATCACGTGATTTACACGGCAGCTGGATGAGTAGGTGGCATTTCTATGTACAGTGGGCATGTAATGACTCCTGGAGTATGGTTTGTTTGGTGCCAATAAATTCCGGATTACCACTGACACTGCTACTATGTCCACTACCACTATTATCCCTCCCTAGTGGTGGTGGTGTTTGTTGGAGTGGTGTTCTGGAACAGCTTTAGTGTCAGTTGATGTTGACTGCTGCTGCCATGGAGGCTGCATAATTTGAAAAAAAACATCAGATCCTACCACCCATACCTGTCTGCTGCTGCCAAGTCTGACCTGTGTATGGATTGTGACCGGATATGACTGTTAACAAGATGCTGTGTTCGCACTTCAGATGATCACACAGAACAATGGTTCCCAACGTCCATGTGGATTTACGCCTGCTTATCTTTTTCTCCCTCATATTACAACATGCTGTCAGTGGATTTGTGGAGTCATTCCTAAAACACTGCTATACTGTGGAACATCTTCTGGCTTTGTTATTTATATGACCATCAGACTGAGAGATTGGAGGGTCCTTAAAATGACAAGGGTAACCACTGTGAGATTTCTATTTTCTCATCATGGGTGGAAAAATGATGTGGCTGCTCCACATCATCATCAGAAGCAGCGACAACAATAATATATCAGTTGGGACTGGGAACTTGGAATGGGATTTGGATTTCCCTGCTTCATCAAGTTTATTGTGTTCTTTTCCCTTCTTCATTGCTTCTCTTACTTTCTCACTCTTGTCCTCCTGTACTGGTGGTGGTAGTGGAGGCCTCCACTCCTCAGAATCATACTCATCAGGGGAGCTTTTTGTAACTGATAACAGACTTTCAGCCTCCACTTCCTCTTCTCCTTCTCACTCCTCCAATGCTCACTGCTTTTCCTCTGCAACTTTTCCTTCCCTACCCATCTCCACCTCTCTCTCACCTGATGTTTCACCCTTCCCATGCCCTTCTCCTGCTGCCTCCTCCTTTTTGCTGTGCTTCTACCTTCCCTTCTGAATAACCTACACCTCTCCCTCCTCTGGCATCTCCACTTCCTTATCCTCTGTGGCAATCTCCTCCACTGCATCCAATTGTGCTGGTGGTGGACATACTACTTGCTTACTGTTATAAAACAGAGGGGTTGGTATACCATAAGCAGTACCCCACCCATGTAAACCTAGCAATTCTTTTTCCCTCAGGTGACAGGATAACACTAGTGTCAGACCTAGGCTCACTCCCTGATTTGTTCATGTGGGTACAATAGGAGAAGAAGCATCATAGACTGCCTCATGCCAGTGGTTGTGGACAGGAAACTGCCCATGGTGCTCACCATGGTGTGGTTGTAGAGTTTGTTGAATTGGCCCCCCCATCTGGCAATACCAGCCGCTGTTGTATGGTTTGCACAAGATGCACAGGTTGAGGGCTTCCATATATATGTATGGATTGGGATGGAGGATCCCTGGGCATTACAATACAACCACTATGGATAGTAGTGAAAAACAAGCTACTGAGAAGAGAAGGAAGAGGAGGAGGAGGAGGAAAATGAGCAGTAGAAAACCTGTGTGTTTCTGCTTTGCTCCAGCTGGTTTCAGCACCACCAGATGCACCACCGGACATTGACCGACTGGGAAAGCACCTGCTTATGATGGGCATACAGTCAGCTGACTTCTGTGGACTACTAAAATCCTCACAGTTTCATTGGATGCATTATTATAGGACCCCCAAGTATAGCTCTCAGTTTAGGATTCACCACCACCACTAGTCATACCAACACCAACACCAGTCCCTGTCTCTGTTCTTCTCCCTCTGACATTTTCTACATTTGCATCACCCCCACCACAGGCTGCATGGCTATGACTGATACTTGCAGAACTGCTACTTGCTGTGGGTTAGGGACACCAGAGTGGAACCTTTTCCTGCTGCTCCTCCTCTTCCCCAGTCCTCCCTGCTTCCCTTTCAGGACATCCTTGAATCATCTTTAGGCACAGCTTGCTGCAATCAGAAAAAGCCTTCCACAAAAAGGGGCTTTTAGGCACCCTCTGCTTGTCACAAAAATTACTCTGCTATTGGATATAAAGTGTTTCACAATTTTTTTTTGGGGGGGGGAGGTACAGCTAAGTCAGGCAGGCCAGGCATCAACTGACTTTCAAGAAAACTATGCTGCAATTGGATAAGGTGTTTCACAAAATTTGGGTGGGGCTGTGGCTCTCTCAGGAAGGCCAGGAACCCATTACCTGCCACAAAAAAAAAATATGCTGCAATAGGATAAAGTGTTTCACAAGTTTTTTTGCAGGCATAGACAAGCCAAGAAGGCAGTGCCACTGCCTCTCGTGAAAAATACTAAACAATTGGACAAAGTGTTTCACAAGACTGGGAGAGGATGCTTTGCCTCCCTCAGGCAGGCCAGGCACCTACTGCCTTTCATGAAAAAATACATTACAATTGGATAAGGTGTTCAACAAGATTTGAGGGGGCTCAGGTAGATCAGTCAGGTAGTGGCACCCACTGCCTGTAATGAAAACTACACTGCAATTGGATAAAGTGTTTAACAAGATTTGGGAGGGGCTTTGGCAGGCAAGATAGGCACCCACCACCTATAACATCAAGCTTTGGTCAGAGCCGATACAGTTGCTCAAAGCAATGGGAGTGTGGTGAGAGCTAGTAAAAGAATACTCAGAGCTCTTGCTGCACCAGAGTCTGCTGTTTGCAAGATGGTGGCTCTCTCAGAACTGTGCATGTATGATACTCGTGCATGCGCAGTTTGAGTCAGAGCCACCATCTTGGGCACAGCAGCTGTCACTTCCACAGTTGTGGAAGAAAAAGTAGAGTGCCACCAAGGGGGGTGTTTATGTGGCCTACAGTGGGAAGGGCTGCTAAACAGCACCAGTGGACATTTTCCAGAGCACTGTGGAAGAACACTGGACAGCAGTCCAGTAAAGTGCTTCCACAGTGCTTTCCTAAACCTCCTGTGATGCCATAACATCTGTTGAGCTCTGCCAATGCAGCCATAAAAATTACACTGCAATTGGATACAACCTGGCTGCCTGTGTTTTACATACGGAAACAAGTAGCTGTAGGCTTCTCAACATAGTGAAATTCAATAAGAAATCAGCATGGATCATGGTCAGTTTTATCAATATGAGATACCAGTAAGATACATTTGAAAGACAGTCCTTTAGTTTCTGTATGTTAGTCATTTTGTTGCAAAGTGGCTTGGACCTCTTGAATTTTGTCCCTGAGTTGGAATAAGCTAGATTTATGACCTCAGGCATAAAGAAAACCAACACACTAACCAGATCCCTGTTGTTGCTTTCTGCACACAAGATCCATTTTTTCCTAACAGCACTATCAGTGCTGCCACTTTGTGAAGCTTTCCTATTTAATTGAACAAGTGTTGCTATTAATTTTCAGCTCTAAAAATCACTTGTCATTGTCTCTTTACAGAATGTTGTGAGGGTATCCCAATGTAACTCACTGTGTCTGGCAGCTCATACTGTCAACCTGGCTTTCAAATAATAAAGAAATAAAAAAACAGTGATTTAAAAATCTCAATGACAGCAATAAAATCACAGCTCAAATACACACACACTAAACCTTAAATACAACTGAAATAACCCACTGGCTGTGTGGGTGTTGTAGTGGATTGAGTTTCCCAACTGAGAACATGTACAATACTAGCTGCTGCCAGGATATGGGAGGTTTGGACATCACTTAAGATGCCTGTTGGAATTCAGAGCACAAGCTGACTTTAACGATGAACAGCTTCACAGAGTGGCAAAACTGACAGCACTATTAAAAAAAAAGACATTGCATAGAGACAGCAACTAACTTGCACTACTACAAACATAGCAAATGAGGTTTGGAAGTAAACTTTATTAATTTTAATCAAGTCAATTTTCTATCTCCTTGAATGTCATCCATAAAAATCTATGCCTCAAACTAGGTGACATATGCTGCAACAAATCATGTACACCACTCCTCGTCTGCCATGAGATTCTTCTCAAAATTATATATATATTTTTTTTACTTTATTTTTATTTTGGCGGCCAATCCTGGGGGCTCTGGGCACTATTACATTCAAAGGCAAGGTTCAGAAAATACAGACAATATTATTATAATTACTAAAATGAGATATATATATAAAATCAGTTATAAATTATCATAAAATGCTTTCTTAAAAGGATAGGTCTTCAGGCCCCCTTTAAATGCCTCCACCATTGGGGCCTCTCTTAAAGATCTTGGCAGCAAATTCCAATGGGCTGGGCTGGCCGCCTCGAAGGAACAATCTCCCGAGGTTTTCAGCCTGGCCCTCAGAATCAGCAGGAGGCCCTCGGTGGAGGAGCGGAGGGAACATTCCGGGATGGCTGGAGTTAGGAGGTCAGACAGGTAACCAGGGTCCAGGCCATATAGGGCCTTATAGGTGAGCAAGCCCACCGTGAAGATGATCCTCCACCTGACAGGCAGACAGTGCAGATCCCACAAGACAGAGGATACATGGCAGGATGTTGGTAGGCCAACCAGCAGCCTGGCCACTGCATTCTGCATGAGCAGCAGTCAATGGAGGATTCCTCCACTGACCCTGAAGTACAGAGCATTACAGTTGTCTAGTCTGGAGGTCACAAAGACATGTACTAGTGATGACAAGTCTTTGGGTGGAATCAGGGGTTTAAGTTGGGTGATATTCCTTAGGTGGTAAAACCCATTTTTGATGACAGATGACACCTCGGATTCCAGAGTTATTCTGTCATCAAGGATAATGCCCAAATTCTTCACCATGGGGGAGGCCATCAATGTGGTGGACCAGAGGACCAAACCTGTCATCACCCCAGAGGCATCCTCATCATGCCATCAACAAGGCTCAATCACTAGCACTTCTGTCTTGTTGGAGTTCAGTCTCAGCAAGTTAGAGGACATCCAAACCTGAATCTCGACCAGGCATTTATTTAGCACTTTAACAGCATTTCCAGTTCCTGGGGCAAATGAGAAATACAGCTGGTTGTCATCTGCATAGCAGTGGAGCCCCATACTGTATTGTCTAATAAGCTCTCCCAGGGGCAGCATGTACACGGTGAAAAATACTGGTGATATGATCGAACCTTGAGGAACTCCACATGACAGAGGCTTCCAGGAGGAGGAGAAATTCCCCATCACCACTCTTTGCCTCCTATCAGAAAGATAGGACCCAAACCATTTGATGACTGTTCCAGTGAGTCCACAATACCCTGTAAGCTGATCCAATAGCACAATGTGGTCCACAGTGTCAAATGCTGAGGAGGGATCCAGAAGAATGAGAATTGACTGTTTTCCTCTCTCCCTCACCCTGAGGAGTTCATTTTGCCCCCTAATGAATCCATCTCAGTGCTGTGCCTAGCTCTGAAGCCAGACTGGAATGGCTCATAGATGTCAAAGCTGAGAGGTGCACATCGAGCTGCAGAGGCACTACTTTCTCACAACCTTCCCTAAAAATGGGAGTTTGGAGATAGATTTAAAATTCACCAGGACTTCTGATTTGAGTAATGATTTCTTCAGAAGGGGCCTCACCAATGCCGCCTACAAGCTGTCGGGGAAGCACTCCTCTGAAAGTGTGCACTGATCTATCCAAGCAAACACTGGAGCAATGGCCTCAGACCCCTCCCACTAGGAGATGGTAGGGCCAGGGTCCAGTTCACAGTATGAGGGCTGCAGCTTTGAAATCACCTCAATGACCTCAGCCTTCTCAGCTGGATAAAATTCCCCCGAAACAAATGGAATGCCTCTGCTTGAACCAGGCCAACCACTGTGAGACAAATTTTCTCCCACTGGGGAGATTTCTGCCTGAATGCAGGATACCCTATCTGAGAAGAAGTAAACAAACTCTTCACACAGCGTGATTGAAAATGCTTTTTTTAGCTGCAGACCGACTGGACATTGCAGTCTGTCTACAGTCCAAAATAGCTGAGCTGGTCTGTTCTTCCCAGCAGCAATCTCCCCGGACATGAATGTTGCCTTCTTATGGTTGATTGCCCCTTGATACTCATTATAATGATTTCTCAGGGCCAGTCTGTCCTCCATGGACTGGGTCCTCCTCCAGGAATGCTTTTAGACCCTTGGTCTTTATTTCCTTGAGAACTCTATCAAACTATGGGGTCTCAAGCAAGAAGACCTGGGACATATATGGACCAGTGTGATAGCATTGCGTGCTTTGATAACAGCCCCATTATAGGCTGCCACCGCCTCACCCATGCTAATCGCACAGGCAGTACTCATGCCAGAAAAATCTACCACTGCCGAAAGTCCTTCTGGGGAGAGTCCCCTAATTACATGTATCAGGCCCAGAGATGTCATCGTCTGGAGGAGTTTGTAACTGAAAAGCAAGGATCTGTCATCAATCCAGACATTGAAACCCCCCAAAATTAACTATCATGGAGACTACAACACCCTGTTGGTGATGAAATCTACTACCTTCTGTAGAAAATCTCCCCAGTCCTGGAAGGTGACAAATGAGGAGAAGCCTGCAACCTGCACCTGGGCCGCCACACACTGCAACACATTCAAACGATGAGGTAGAAACCACTGAGTGCACAGAGAAACTCAGGCTGGATCTAAAACAGATGGCCACTACCCTGGCCCTGCATTCTCTCCTCAGACAGTGCACCACTGAGTACCTGGCTGGGACCAATGCCTCCAATACTAGCCCAGCATCATCCACCAACCAGGTCTCAATAATGCAAGCCAGGTTGACTGAAGAAATCAAGCCCGCCATAACAGCAATCTTGTTCCTTATCGACCTGGCATTGCTCAGCACCACCCAAAGGGGACTAACAGAGATTGGTGTCCTTCTAGCTACCTGTCCACACAGACTGGTTGGAGCCCTGGGGACAGGAACCAAACATGCAGGGCCCCTCTTGAAGATCCAACTAACTCCAGGGTGCCTCCTGTTCCAAACCACCCTAATATTATTTACGTCCACTATTCTAGCAGTACCCTACCACATGTTCTTCCACCATCTCTTAATACCTGCTTCCCAGCACTATCTCACTGCAACCGCCGGGAGGGGGACATCCACAAGGGGGCAGTGCTCCCACAGCAGGGACGCAGCATAGATGGCACAAGGGGGCCCAAGATCTATACATATTTCCCACTTTCCCTCAACTTAAACTATAGTAAAACCTCTTAGATTTTTCCAACCAAAACAGAGGAAAGAAAGAAAACCCTAGACTAAACATACATTTGCTAGCCACTCTAAATAGAACACAAAACCCCTGATCATATACGCACCACTGCCATACACTAACTAAGCCCTTTGTCTCTTACCCATGCTACACCACCCACCAACCCTCTATAAACCCTCACAATTTAAAACAATTCAAAATATTGAGTTAAATTACATAAACTACAATAAGATAGTGTTTAATGATAGTTTATATGGAGAATCCACAACAGGGGACAGCAGAGGAGGATCTTAATATATTATAATGTTTCTAATAGTACTCCAAACTTTAGATTAAAGTCCAGAATTTGTGGCCTTTGAAACAGTACTCTCAGAACTGTTAGACAGTTACTTTCAAACACTAGAACAGAATGGTGCTCTCATCATCAGTATTCTGTGGTTGAAGTCTTATAGCAGTCTTTTGTTTGACCCATGAGCAAAAAACATTTCAAATCCATCAAGTAACATCTATACCGTGACAATATAATTGCAGCTCAAACCTCTAACTATAGCATCCTACCAGGGTCTTTAAAACACTTCCCGGTGTATTTAGTCAGTACTCACATACAGACTGTCTAGGAGCTCACTTTCAGTCCACGGTTATTACATGAACTTTCAGTCAATTTAGGCCCAGACCTTCCATCCAGCATTTCAAGGATTTGGCTTCCTCAGGCCGCATCAGACTGCTTCCAGTCAATGGACACCCACTGTTTGGTGTCCAAGCTGTGTCCAGTCCTCTGCCACCCAAAAAGTCAGTTCCCCACTGGGCCTTTGCTGTTTCACACTCTATGCTTGCCCAGCATCTTTGCAAAATACTCTTGCTTCCCAAACTGCTTGGTCAACCACCAGGCCCCTGCAGATCTTCTCATCTTCCCATTACTCCAGTTTTGAAGGTAGGCTCAACTGCTGCTGGTGCCTCTATAAATGGCACCAGATCATGTGGACTTGTTTGAACTCCTCTGTGGTACCACGCTGGAATTGTCCTAAAAAATAACAAAACTACCTCCTAATCTAACTCACTTTCCCGACCATGTCTATACTTTAATTCCCAACACCTTGTTACTACTTACTTATTTTAAGCTAAAAATGAATAAACTTTCAGCACTTCTGGACAAAACTATTCAGGACAGAATGCTAAACTATGGATTCTCCAAAAATCCTTCTTATTATGATGTCACGGTTGGGGGTTGCATCTTATGAGTGTTTGACTATGCAGATAAATGTGGTCTTTGGGTCAGCTCCTAAAACAGCCCTTGCCAATATTTGTGACTGTCTCATACAGTATGCCCTTCAAGCCCATTGGTCCACAGTGTGGACCAAAGGGCTTACAGCTCATACTGTAAGCTGTCATTCAGTGCGCAGCTGGGTGGTATACGGTGGTGGCAGCTGCCCGCTGATGACAGGGAGGGCTGGGTGGGCAGGGGTTTTGTGAGTGGGGAGTGGGGGTGCCAATGGACCACCAGGGATATATGTCAATATTGAGCACTGGTGATCAGTGCATTGGGTAGGGTGGGGGGACCACTAGACTACCAGGGAAGTGGACATATTTTTCATACTGCAATCAGAGTATCGGGAGGGGGGGTATCACAAGATCACCAGGGCTTATGACATCTGTCATTTTCAGCGACTGGGCTACAGGAGGGAGGTGGGTTCCACTAGACTACCAGGGATTGTTTTAATTTACTATTACCTGCAATTGGGGTTATGGGAGGAAGGGGGGTACCACTAGACTACCAGGGACCATTTGGGTGCTTGTGGGCCGGTGTTCCTGGGTGGGCGGGTGGGTGGGTGGCCACCCACGGCTGGTGGTTCCTGAGTTACACCATGCAGTACAGCCACCCACCTGTGGGTGGCCAGCATTTGAGACATTTTTTCTCAGCTCAACTTTGTGCTCCAATATGCGGCACATCTAGGGGTTGTGCCAGCATATGCACTACACAACCCAGGCTGAATATTGGGATGTGCGACATATGCATGGGCATGCCCCCTTTGGATGTGCCACATACATTACCAATGCACCCTGGTGCATTGGGACTTACACTGTGCAAGTCCCCTTTTAATATCACCCAGGGCGACATTGGGCTGCGTTGCATTAACCTAGTTGCACCAGGTGCAACACCGTGAATATCTGGCCAATTCTATACAGATAGTATGATTCTGATTCTTTTTTCTTTTAAATAGTGAAAAACAGACTACCTACCAGCCATACTGGTGTTACTACACCAAAAGATGTTTGTTTACAATCCTTGATCAGCTCCCACTGCATCATTCGAGGACTTGGGAATGCCCTCAATGCAGTCTATCCAGTAATTGTACATTAGGATGAGAAGAGACAATTGCTTCATGAGTAACTGCAGTTTTTGGTGGTTTTCCTTGTTTTTAGGTAGTATACAGTAGGAGTACAGCAAGGATTTGAAATAAAACAAGGTTGTTTACAACTATATCATTAGCATGCATTTCAGTTCTACTAAGAGAGGAGGAAGATTAAGCAATCAACAACACCAATGAATTTTAAAAAAGGTAAGTAACTAGCAATATTATGATGCAAAAAAGGTTGACAGTGTCCCTTTAACCGTTAGAATTCTGAACATGTAACCATAAGTTAATTATTCTCCATAGTGCCATCCTCCTGGTCAAAGGCTGCTCTAGCTCCAGTGTAAGGCTGTAGCAAGGTAATCTGTTCCATGGAGCCATTGGGCAAACACTTTTGCATGGAATACTTTCAATACAGCTTTTACTGTATTACCACCATGAATCATTTTGAATCTTAAAATACCCCCACATAATTGTTTGACTTTTCTCTGTACAATGGGTGATTGCTGTGTCCAAGAAAAATGATTATTAAATGTTATGCCTATGTAGGTATATTCGTTCACAGTCTCTAATCCGAAGCCCCCAATCCAAAAGTTAATTGATTTCTTTCTTGGGATTACTTATTTGTTCACAATCATAATTTTTACTTTTATCAAAGTTAATCTTAAAATCTAAGTCTTTAAAATTACTTACAAGTTTGTCCAACTGAACCAGCTTTCCATGCTGAGTCAGGGAAGTTAATATTAGGTCCCACTTATGCTATGACTGACCATGACCTCTTGCCTGTTTTAGGATAGTTTTATTGGGAAGTTTCCGAAGTGTTCAGAACATCTTCAATATAAACATTACATAGCACTGGGGATACTTCTCACCTTTGTTTTACCCCTACAATTATTTTAATTATGATTGTGGTGTTGCTTGATGTTTACATAACCCAGTATGAAGTGAGACTTTGGAAGAATTGGTTTGCACTACTGTTCTGCTCCAGATATTACTAGTGAAATGTTTCTAACCCTCAGTGAAATGTATGTAACCCCTCTCTGCCTCCTTCAGAAGTGTCACTGATATATCTGTTTCAAAACCGATTCATACATAGTAGAGAGAACAAACCTGGAAAAGTGAAGCTTCATCCAATATTTGAGCTACAGTTCATTTAACGGTCTTCAGTATATGCTGTCCTTTACACTAGGAAACTGCTAAAGATAAAGGGGCATCACTTCTCTAATCAGTTGTGCAGTTCAGATAGAGTTTAGATAAGTTGGTGGCAGTTTTCTGTGGGCATGTGATAACTAGAGCAGTGCAGTTTGTTTTTTTTGCCACATATTCAAACCCAGTGGTGGTGACGGTGGCACATACATTACTGGGCCTAGCTGGCTGTACTTGGAGTGGTGCTTTTGAAGTAACACCTGCACCTGCATCTGGTGGCTGCTGTGGCCCTGGTGGCTGCATGAGTTGAACAAACCATCATATCCCACCACCCATGCAGGATTGTCCCTGCTGCAGTTGGCCCATGTGACCTGAGTGAGAACTGGGAATCAATGTGGCTGTCAGGAAGATGCTTATACTTTAGATTATCATCCATAACGCTGGTTCAAATTCTGAGTAGAAACAGAAATGTGCCAGCAAAAGAGGACCTTGCAGTCTATCAAGTCTGTCCTGTGTGGAGGTACATGCCCATTAGAGATTCATGACCAACCCCTGCTCCCTGGACCCCCCTCATCTGCCTCAGTACCTATCACACCCCTCCTTAAAGCTTCCCCTAGTTTTTGCACTAACAACTGCATCTCAGAAATGAGTGCATCTTTTCACCACCCTTTCCACAAACTAATACTTTCTAGTATTCCTTCTGAATTTACCTCCACCATTTTGCTGCCATTTCTCCTGGTGTTCTTATTTTTACTGGTCCTTTACAGTAGGTTAGACTCTACCCTCTCCCTCCTGGTTTTTGGGGATCACGTCTACAGGCTCTCCAGTGTCTTCTTATTCTTATTACCCTGCTTCAACTGTTTACTATTTGTTAGCCTTCAGTACTTCTTTCTGTAGGGCCCCAATAATTTTCTATTTTCAGAGCTAGTAGTCCTATTTAGACACTGTGATAATGGTTTCTGCACAGAACTGTGGTCCACTCACTTGTCCTTGCATGCCTGCTCCTGTGGAAGTGTCCCTTCCTTCTTTTTCAAAAATAATGAACAGAAGTACTCAGTCAGTATTTTTGTCTTTCCCTTGCTATCCTCCACCAACCCTTCACCTTGTTTTAGCTTGACAATGTCTTCCTTTGTCTGCATTTTTTTCTGATATAATAATTGCGGCATTGTCACCTTTCTTGACACTCATGACAATTATTAGTTCCACACCTGCCTATGCCTTCTTAACCTTTCTGCTGGTCACTTTCAGTTTGCCAAGGTAGTCCTCTCTTCTACCTCTCACTCTCTTTGTATTTCCGGAAAGCAGCCACTTTCTCCTTCACTTTTCTTTCTACCTTTTCTGTGACTAATAATTGGTTTCTTGTGTCTTCTCTGCTTCCTCACCTGACTCAGACAGGAGTTAGGGACATTTTGGAGGCTGTTCCCTATAATGATTTATTTCTATCCCACCTCATTCCAATCAGATGTTGGTTATTTCCCTTCATTATGTTAAATATCACACCCTAGTTAAGGGCACTTGTTTTGGAGTTCAAATGTTTACTGCCCATATCTATTGTGAGCCACATCAATAGATGGCCGTTATTACCTAGAGGCTCAGTTATGCTGATGTCCCTTATATAATTGCTGTTTGTTGGCAATAGGTCAATGATAGGTTGTTCTACTGTTGATTCCCTTACCCCCTAGACTAAAAAGCCATCATGGAATGTGCCCAGTAATGAATTACTTGTACTACTGCTGGTCATTGAGACATTCCAATCTACATTATATAAGCTAAACTGAAGCCTCTAATGACCACCACCTCAACATGAATTGTTGCCTTCCTTATAACACTTTGTAATTGTCTGACAAGCTTTTCATTCTTGATTGGTGGTCAATATATCAATCCTATTTTCACCTTCCTTCCCATGCCCCATTCTGCCTGCTCCCATAGTGACTCTAACCCGACATTTTCTAGTGCTTCTCTCAGGGAATTTATGACCTCTTTTGAGTACAGGACCACTGGTACAAGACACCCTAGCTGGCCTTGCCACTATACGATAGTAGGTAGAGAGAAAGGATTGATTAACTGAAATAGGCAACTGCTACTGAGCAAGAGCTAAGTTTTGTGCTGAACTGATATGAAATACAGGTATGCCAGCCGTGCCTCTGGATTTTTAAATTTCATTGGGATTCCAAGTCTGTGATTTTTTCAGAAGAGTTTTTTTTCCCACACAGCCGTGGATGCTAGCAGAAAGTGAAGTTGTGAAGCAAGAAAGCAGGACTGTTGATCTGGATCTCACCGGCAGGTAGCAGGGAGCAGAAAGAGCAGGAGCTCCAGAAGCCAACACAGCTGTGGGGTCTAACTGGAAATACATAATTTGTGCTTGTGCAGCAAGAACGTGGACAGAACAAAGTGTCTGGACTGAAAAAAGAAAGTATTTAATGTGTAGAATAATGATGAAATCAGAAGCTTGAGGATTCTGTTTTACTTTTCAACATATTTAAAATCCCACACTTATATGCAAGTTGTTTTCTAACCCACTTATGATTTTTGGTTTCTTAGTGAAATGGTCACAGAACATGGCTTTTTTTTTTTTTTTTTTGCCAATCCATTTTTTATTATCTTACATATTTATTTTTACTTAAAAATTACTTTTTCTGCTTTCTATTTTTCAAATTTGAGCACCCGTTTTCTATTAAAATCAGATTTCCTGAAAGTCAGGGGGTGTCCACTGATGTCAGCCAGCATACAAATACCATACATGTGCACAACCAAGATGCAAGGTCTCAAGCATGAAAGAGATCTTAACTGGGAGAGTTAAAAGCACATATGTATGAGTTCCCTCAACAGCAGTGACTGCTGAAAATCATTGCATTCAGCATACAACTTTCATGCCTGTTATAATTCTTTTTTCGCTATGAGAATAGTGATGTGAAGATGCTATTTCTCTAACAGTGGAAGACGTTGATCTGCAGTGGCAGAGAGGTGTACATCAGTTTTTGGACTGGTCATAATGTAAGTACTTTTTATTGTATATAGTCTATATTCTTTGGATTTTATTTGGTAGATTTTTCACATTTTTTTTCACCAGGTCAACAGTTCAGCTATGTTATTTTTTGCCTCAGTTATTCTGTGGGTCAGTTTTAAATCCAATTTTTTCTGCTGTTTTAGGCCTCTAAAATCAGACACCAAAGGCGGCATTGCAACTCGTGGATTTACCCTTTGCGATATCAATATCTTTGGCTATTACCGTCAGATGGTTGGTGAAAGGAATTTGTATAATGGAATACTTCTTGATTTAGACCAGAAGGAGTTTCCTGAAACCACATGTTTTAATTTTTATATTGATTAGTCCTGACTTTTTGATGTAGCCCAGAGTTTTATAATATGTACTCCTGATAACAGCTTCTATTCAAGGAACATTTTAGAATGGTGGTTTAAATTGACTACTCATAATAAAGAGAACACTTCAAGAACTTAGAGGATTGAATTTTGACTTAGAAATAGGGTATAATAATTTTCTTCTTTTCACCAGCCTAATGTCATTTTATTTGTTATTTGAGTTATACATATTAGTGGTTATTTGCACATTTGAAGCTTTTATGTACTTTTATATGTACTTCTGTGTACCTGTCTGAAATCTTGATATAATAATAACTATTGTTGTTTGAAAAGGAGGGTATCATGCATACTAGAAGTGAGAAATATTTGCAGAAAATCAGATTAGATAAAGGGACTAGGAATTCTGTGAAAAAGATAGTGCATACATTAATCAAGTTAACAGTCAAGTTAACAATATTAACTCAACTCCATTTAATGATTTATTAACTACTGGTAGACAAAGAAGGGAAGATTCTACTATGTTAGATCTTAGTGATGGTAATATAAATAGGATCCAGGGCTCTTGTGATGTTGTCATAGAAAGTACTGGGGATTTTCTTAATCCAGAAGGTAATAATGAGAAATTAACTGCCTTAGATATCCAAAGGGCAGACAAAGATGCACAAAAACAATAGCCCAAATGAAGCTGAATGAAAGGACTAATAAAATAAACATTCATCCACTTCAGAAACTGATTGCAACTTTTCTTGAACGTAAGGGGCCTATGGATTTAGGGATTAACAAGAGATACGAGCACCAAGTGGAGGTACATCATGGCAGAGGGGAAGACTAAATTGACCTATTGGCTCCTGTTATGACCACCTCTGTTGAAAGCAGAAAAATCATACTAAAAGTAGATAAAACTTATATAGTCCTTTAAGCTTAGCATCTGATACTGATACAATGTTAGAAACAGCTGATTGCAATTCATCTAGTACTGATTTTACCCCCAAGATAAATGGGAGCAAAGTGTGGAATGGTTGCTTAATTCAGAGCCTGATTCAATTATTGACTCCCATAGCTGATAATTTGATGGAAGAGTAATCTGGATCCTGTTCAAGCAGAGCCCCTGAACTCTTTGCAGTTTTCTGAATCATAAGATAATGTTCTAGCGCAAATAACAAAGGGTAATCAAGAATGTACACTCCAGTCAAGTTCCTGTGAAATACTTATGGGCTGCATAAAGCATTTGGCAGGTGAAGTAGCATCTGTAAATGCATGCATTTGCTTCACAATCCCATTTGTTGGAACTGATCTCCATCAAATTAGATGAAGGGGAACAGTGATAACTATCAGTTTTGATGAAGTTGTGATCCCAGATAACCCAGTAAAGGTAAAAAAAATAATAATAAAGTGAAGTGAAGGAAAAACCATAAACACAGAAATAAAAAATAAAAAGAAGAAAAATAGTAAGGAAAGAGTGACAGCAGGACCACCATTAATGATATAAGAACACAAACATGACGGCAGATGGGGACCGCATGAACCATCTAGTCTGCCTGTTATTTGACTTACTCCCTCCTAAGTATATTCCCTTATTTTAATATTCTGCTATGCCTGTCCTAATATATTTTGAACTCCTTAACTGTGATGGCATCCACAATCTCCTGTGGCAGCCTGTTCCATGGCTCTACCACCCTTTTGGTGAAGAAAAACTTCTTAATATTGTTCCAAAATCTCCCTCCCGTTAGACATCTGTTGTTGCCTCTAGTATGTGCCTCTTTATTTTCTTGGAAGAGGTTCTGATTCTGCAGGTGACTTGATACCCTGTAGGTATTTAAAGGTTTCTATCATGTCTCCTCCATTTCTCCTCTGTTTCAGAGACTACATGTTTAATTATTTAACTTTTGTCTAATAGGGTTCATGGTGGAGGTCCTGAACCATCTTTGTTGCTTTTCTTTGCACAATTTTCAGATGGTCTATATCCTTGATAAGGTGGGGCCCCTGTGGTCCAATTAATTGTCCCCTTAGAGAAACTGCTGTCAACTACTCAACTGGTTGCAGTAGCCAACCTGGTAGCTGCTTCATGCCTGATAGTGTGGGGACCCCTGTAAATTAAGTTGCATTGACACCTGGCATGTTTTCCACCAGCCAGAATAGATTTTTTCTTTTGGCTGATGTTTCCTCCCGAGCACAGAATGTAGCATCTTTCCTGACTGTATGAGAGTAACATTTCCCAACTTCCTGTGGCTGCTGCCACAGTAAATATGCCATGCTGCTAACAATTATATCTCCTCCTCCTAGTCCATTCTGATTGTACAGGGAAAAAAACACTCTGTTGCATAGCAGAGTGAACACCTGTCACCCACCCTGCTTGCTAAGAAACATAACCCCATCTGGGCCTTCTCTGGGATGGTGTGTGAGATTTTGGGGGGGTGATGAAGTTTTATTTACAGAGTGAGTGGTTGAGCCATAGGACAGTCTGCCAGCTGAAGCTCTGGGTAGCAAAACATTAATGGTTTCAACTTTTAAGTATGGCTGGGACAGAGTTAAGAGCTTATTAGTTACTCAGAGGGGAAACAGTGAGACGGGGATCATGGGGGTAGATAGTGTACAGTATACACAGACCCTGTATAGACAACAGGGCTTTTTCTGTCACCATAGTCTATGTTTTTGTTTTTATATCTTGTGTCCTGCTGGAGCCCACTCATTTCTCTAATTTAAATTTCTGTCTAGGTACTTTACTAGTCTCCCAATTCCCTGTTTCCTCCCCTGCTAAGGTGCAGATGATCTGCATATATTGTCTTGTCCTCCAAAGGGTTTTTCAATCTCTATATGGCCAAACCCCTGCTCCCCTCACCACCTTTTGATCCATATGTTGAAGTTGTCTATTTTCAGATTCCCAGTGTGTCTATTCCATGGCATGATTATCACTTCTGAAAAGGCTACAGTGTCCTCCCACTAGCTTAGCCTTTCCCCGAGCACCATAAAACTAGCCTGGACCACATCCATTTTGCACGTTTCCAGATTGTTTATCATGTAGACCATCAAAACTGCCTTCTTCCCACCCCTCTTGTCAGGAATTTTAACTTTTTTATGTTTTCCTTCATTATACACAGGAGGCACTCCACTCTCCTCCTATGTGGCTCCTATGCCTTTACAGGCCACCTTGTTCTCCTTTACAACTGAGTTCTACAGCAATATTACTCTCCTCCCACCCATTTTATCTTCTCCATCCCTATCCATTGTCTGCCCCTTTTAATCAAATGGAACACCCTTCCTTTCTCTCACCCCTGTTGTTTTCTACCATGCAGCATTGATCCCCTTCTATTCTGTTCCATCAGATAGCTCCCTCTGTACAGTCTGGTGTTCCTTCCTGTCCAGCCCCCACTGCCTGCCTCTGAAAAGACTGTTTTCTCTTCCCTTCACTACCCTCAGTAGTCAGCCTGATTTCTCTTCAGCCCTCCAACCTTGCTATGTCTGCCTCTTGATCTCTTTCTCTCCCCTTCAAATAGCTGGCTCCAAGCGTAAAGACTGGTTTCCCATCCCCCTGCTGCATTCCCTTGAAAATACATTTTTTTTTCTTCCCATACATCACTCGCTGTCCAATCTGGTTTCTCTTTCCTTCCTTCCTTCTCACAAATTGTCTCCCCTTGTATAGGCTGGTTTCATATTCCTTAATTCCCTTAGCCAGTTTCCTCCATGCACCCTGAACAGCTCTTTAAGGCACCTTCTATATCTGGGAAACCTCTATCTTAACATCCTGTCCCTGCATCACTCCAACACCCCATGGCCTGTGTGAATCAACCCTACTCAGGGACCCAGTGAACTGGAAGCAATTCTTGAGCTCCACCCACAAGGACTGAATTTGCCTTTGCCCTTCCCCCAGCTCACTACTGTACACCAATCCACCAATGAAGACCCTTAGTGGCTCAGGGGGAGTGCTCTCATGGTCAGTATGATTTAATAGGCTGGAGTACCTCACAGTCTGTTAAGCTCATACATGAGGTGGCTCAGTTCAGCCACCAAGAACCCTGAGTATCTTGCAGACAAGGCACCCTCTCATCTCCAAGAGTCAGAAATTGGTTTTCCCCTTCCTGAAACCTCCAGTTGGGCCAATCCTAGACAGTTTGCTCTGACCTCTGTGTACTTGAGCCCTCTGCTAGTTTTAGAGTGGGACTACACCACATGTGGTGTTGTAGCTGCTGTGCAGTTTACTCCTCTGAGTTTTACAGTTGAACTACCCCAGACAGGGTGGAATGGCCACTGTGTATTTGTTCTCCTGTAAGTTGCCCTAAATGTTCTGGTTTACACTCTTACTAACCCCTTACACCTTGGCTGAGAGCTGCTTTCTGTTCACATGGGTAGGATTCCCAGTAGATTTGGGGGAAACCGGCAGAAGCCTCTGCAGACACCATCCTCCTGTGCCGTGGCCCTTATCCTCCAGGGTGCTGAATGGTCTGGATTGCTTAGCCCTATGGAACTGAGTAGAATGACCATAGCTGACCTGTTTGTTAGAGTGCAATATGTTCTCAGTGGATTTTGGGGGGACATCGCTAAAATACTCCCACATGGCAGAAGATCTATTCAGGTTTTTAGCTACATGACTGGACTTCTGGAGTTCTTTTGGAGCAATAGAGGATGACTACAAGATGATGTCATATTTTCTGTCATGGTGTAACAACATGGCTAGGCTGGCTGGCCTTGCATAGCAGCACTGGCAGCAGCACCACTAGGGTTGCAAGAAAGTCGATCAGTTGGGGGATGGGGCAGTCCCTGTCTGACCAACTTGCTTTCTTGTTTTTCTCTATTGCACTATTTATTTTTTAATTTGACCATTTCCTTCCATGATGGCCTCCACTTCTCTTTATCACAGTAATCTCCAGAACTTGCTGGTGCACAGTAACTGACAGCACACTTTCAAGCTTTTCTACTTCATCCTCCTCCTCCCCTCCCCTCCCCTACACATGCTTTCTCCTTTCCTGAACATCCCCTTTTCTGCTTCATATCTTTGATCTCTTCTTTTCCTTCCTCGTGGCCTTCCATTTAGTCCTGGCATCCCTCTTCAGGCTTCTTCCTGCGTCTTGGCTGCCTACATCTCATGTGCTTTGTCTTCAACCTCCTCTACCAACTGTCTGCCATGCTCCATGCTCCAACATCTCCATCTCTACATCCTCCTCACTGGCATGCTCCTCTATTGTAAGCTGCTTTGGTGGTGTTACTGGCTTGCTTTTATAAGTTGCAGGGTTGCGATACCCACAGAACCCCCCCAAACATTTCCACTTTTTCATCAGGTGGCAAGATAACAGTAGTGTCAGTGACAGACCCAGATGCACTGTCTCCTTCCTCACACAATGACTGGGCAACAGAACAGAAATTGGCGATGCTACTGCTGCTTATACCTGGTTTAGGGGCTGGGGAAGGGGGCATCATATAATCCCTCAAGGAGGACAGGCAATCATCCATGCCTACAGCTCAGAGGTGACTGTGGTGGTGATGATGCCACTGGTACTGGAATCTGGTGTCTGATAATTTTCACTCTGTCCTGCTCCTGCTACAGAAGGTGAAAATAAATAAATAAATATGTATGTACCCCCTACACTGTCAGTACTCAGTAAAAAATATTTACTAAATAAATCTTTCACACATTCTGCTGTTCCTTTCCCAGGCTACTAATTTCAGTCTGCCTGGTCCTACTGCAGAATATATAACTGACAATGCATGCTCATATTGTGCACTCTATCCTCTCCTCTCCTCTGCAGCATGATTTTACCAGCAGGCCTGCCTGAACCTACAGTTTAATGTTGTGAATTGTTCAACTGCAACGCTAATGCATGGTTCATGATTCTCTGATGTTTTCTAAAGTTTTCTGATAAAAAAAATCAGCCTTTTTTGCATAAAAAAGCTCCTTTCAGTAGTCACATCATTCCTTTCTGAGTGACAGTTGGAAATTACACCAATATATGAGAAGCATGAGGTTTTCTGATCTCCAGCATTGCTGATAGGCTGCTGCAGGTTATATAGCATGTCCGCAACTATGATGTGATGAACATGTGCACCCTGTAAAAAGTGCTGCATTATAACATCAAATTGTTGAAGTACTAATGGTAACAAGTTCCTTCTGATGCGCTTTGTCAGTGGCCATTGTGTCAGATATCAGCATGTTCACCAAATGCAAATGCAACATCAAAGCATCCATAGTAAGTACCACAGCAGAACTGTATACTAGTCTCCCTTACAACTACTGTGTCCTATAGTGTGACAACAATTTAAGAGCTTAACATTGATATAAAATACATAGTGCAGGTCTATAACAGTCCTTGTCAGCAATGCACCAATCAGAAATACCCATGGAGTTTCCTAAAGGGCCAGCAAGGATGGAACAATAACAGAATGCGAAAAACAATTTGGCATCACACTGACAAACCAAAAACCAGAATTGTGGGTTGCAGGCAGTTCACCTTCAAATAAAAATTAAATACCATTTCTCATAGGCCCTTATCTGCCGACACTGTCTATGTATCTACAGTATGTATCTATATACATCTCTTAATTTCCCTGAAAAACACAGAAATATCTGTAGACCTGAAAGCCCTGGAAACCCTCCAGCAGTCCTGTAATTGACATCAGAAACAAATTTTTGGAGCAAATGTAACACTAATCTTTAAATACAGAAAAGAGTATACATGACTACAAGTGGTGCTACAAGTTACGATTGTTGGCAACAACTATAAATACAGAAACATACGGCTATACTGGGTTATATGGTGAAGCAGCTTAAATGCAAGACTTTCACATGTCCTTTAGAACAGTAACTACAAAATCCTTCAGGGAGTGTTCTCCCACTGGTTTCTGCATGCTAGTGGTTACAGTAGCACTTCATTCTGTATCAGGTATTCTTCTTTTACCTAGGTTAATACAGCAACTGAAAAAGAACCTATGTTGTGTAAAGAATTTGAAGGAAATTTTCAAAGCCTGTGTCTAAATGCAATTTTCTATTGAACAACTTTGGACATAAGAACAATTGTCCCTATTTCCAATTTTCAAAACTAGGCTATATCTATGTCCAATTTGTAAAACTCTGACTTAGTTATGTCTGGTTTGCAAAGTTCAGGTAAAAATGTGCTTGGAAACAATTTTTGGACTGAGTGTAACCCTATGAATCCTTAATATCTATGTATAGCAATTTTTTTTATCTAAAAACTTGATGTAAAGTACCATAAAATAGTTAGAAATGCTTCAGGTACTGGAAGACAATTTTTGAAAATAGATCCATATTACGACCTTTGAAAATCCCACCTGTAACTAGCTGTTGTCTCTACTTTACTGTTTTTGAAAATCTCGTCCTTTGTGTAATAACATAACTCTGTTAGTCAAATCAACAGTATTGTCATGAAACATTTTGCATGGATTTTGTGATTATATTGCATTTGTGTTTCTTGACTTGCTGATCAAAATGGATGATAGTAATAGATTAAGAGATGTGCATGTTTACACTTTAGTTAGCAAAGGCACCCCAGATGAAATGCAATATTTCATTTTCAGTGAAGTCCTGCTTCCTACCCATTTTTGCAGCTGAGTGAACTGAAACAGCTACAGGCTAAGTGATTTGCTCAAGGTCAGTAATGTGTAACTGGTTGTGGTGGGAATGGAACTTGGGCTTTCTGATCCCAAGCCTGTACTCTACTCTCCAGAGTGCACTACCCCTGCACTTACTTAAACTTATTTACTCCTGGGTGTTCTTGTTCTAAATGGAAAGAGAATATCTATTTTAAGGGGGCACTTATCTTTTTCAAAACAACTCTGGCAACCTACTGTAATTATATTCAGGCTGGCTGCATGGCAACACTGCTTTTAGACACATTTTTGTAACTTAAAAATATTGGTTAATTATGTTTTTCTTTAAGACGTTTGAATTTTAGTTATAAAGCAAGAACCTTAGCTGAACTTTTTTGGGTTGGACTTAAATTTTATTTGACCTCAATCCAGACATGGTTTATACATCTCATATGAACTGTTAATAATACCAGTGCTTTATTTAAAATAATTTGTGTATAAAAATAACAAGAACAACAGGCTTTGTTGGCAATGAGATGTTCTTATATGCTGGCCTGTTCTGTGCTCGACAAATGGCTCAGGCTAAAGGTTTGATACAATAATAAACTGACTGTTTTGAACTGATTAAAAATATGTGACAAAATATTCAAAACAGTTACTTGTATTCTAAACAAATTTTGCAGACCACATAAATCCGAACCTCATTGCTTGAAAACTAAGCTGTCTTATAAACTGGCAAAATGTTTTCTCTTATACAGCATTAATGTGCATTCTTGCTTTGCTATTGAATATCAGATTCCAGCCACTAATCAACCAATCAGTTCTGAGGATTTGTCTAATAGTTTGAGGATCCTTAAGAATTATAAGAGGACCTGTCACACAGCATTTGATTAACTGCAATGTTTAACTGTTAAAACAAGATGTGTTTGACATTCTCTGATTATTATAATGTACACATAGTTTTAGAATTTATGATATATTTATATGGAAACCAGTCTCTTATGGCTGTAAGAGTGCCACATCTTACAGATTTTTTATTAAGTACTTTATCACCTTGTTTGATGACCTGCCTCCGTCTTGACCAGCCCTCTCAGCCCTATCACCTGGCTTCCCTGGGGCATACCATGATCCATCTATGCTTTTCCGTAGATCCTGGATATGCCCAGCCATGGGTCTGAAGTCTGTGGGGGAATGGTCCTTCATCCAGCCATGCTGGGGGGTTCCTCCATTTTTATCCCCAGGCTGCCCACTGCATGCAGTGATGCACTGTGCGATCTCTGTCTTCATGGAGACACCACTGGTGACAAGCAGGTGGCACTCCTTCACTTGAGTCCTACTGTGCTGCAACCCAGATCCTCCAGGTGGCAACCATATAGTGTGACATGTAAACCTCTTCCCTGAGGGAGAAGGGCTGTCCTTGGGATGCTCAATATTCTTTCCCCCAGCCAGGCCACAAGCAACCTGCATCCATTGTTAAACCTGGGTCACTAGCATAGCAGGAAGTGAGGCATCCAGCACCTCAGCCCTCCCCTCCACTTGGCCTACTCTTTCTCTTGCATAGTTTCCTGCATCTCAACCCCCTGCCCACCACCACTGCATCTACTATTACACTTGCATTGTTTATAGCACCTCAGCCCTGTGTATCACCAGACCTACTCTTCCTCTTGCATTACTAAGGTGCAAGAACTGCTCATTGAGATTCTGTCACCCAAAGCAGTGGGAGGAGACAGTCTAGCAACTGTAATAGCATTTTCACTTGGTACAAATTTTGTACTTTGAAGATCAGTATTTGTGCTTGAAGATCACATTTGCTATGTCACTAGAGATGCAGTGAATTTAAATTCTGCTGGCAGGCACGTCACATTTCTGCTACTCGAAGTGGCCAATCAGAAAGGCTCACTTTGCCTTGCAATTATCACTTCACATTGTCATTCTGCCTTAACTCAAAGTAAGGTGAAGTGACAACAATACTGGCAGCCCCCCACACACATTACATGGCTTACAGTACTGTAAGTCGCATACTTTAGCCAGGCAGGAAGGAAGTGACTTATGCAAGGAGATACTTTCACTTTCTCCTGTGCAGAGGGGGGAGAGAAAGAAGGCAGTGAGATTGTTGTTAGAGAAACAGCAAATTTAAATTCTGCCAGTGAAGTGCCCAAGAAGTGGGCATTTCATGTTGCCATTCCACTACGAGGCATGGTCAACATGAAAGGCTCACTTCACCTTGTGATTATCACTTTTCATTGTCGTTCTGCCTTAACATGAATTAAGGCAGAGTGACAACAATATTAGCAGCCCCTGAGCCCCCACACATCACATGGCTTACAATAATGTAAGTTACATGCTGTACGGGAATGTGAATGCCTACGGCTGTACTTCTCCGATGACCTGTATCACAAAACCACCCTATTTAAAAACTCATATCATTGACTATAGTGGTGAAGACTCAAGAGATACTAGAAAACAGGTTTACATGCAACTAACTAGTAAAAAAATTAATTTTGTGATGTGATTGTGAATCATGACTGCATTCGTGACCATGATGATGAAGAACCTGAATTTATTTTTTTCTGTGAGTTGGAGATGATGAGTGTCTGGTGTGAGATAACCAATTATATTAAACTGTATGGGAATGCGAATGCCTATGGCTTTACTTCCCTGACCTTTACCACACAAAACTACCCTGTTTGAAAACTCATATTAATGAGTACAATGGTGAAGCTGAGACCCAAGATACTACAAAACAGGCTTACATGAAACTAACAATAAAAAAAAAGTACAGTTTTGTGATTTGTGATCGTGAATCGTGACCATGAAAATGAAGAACATGATTTCTCTTGGAGTCAGAGTCATGATGAGTGTCTGGTGTGTGACATGACTAATGATAGTAAACTGTACTTAAACTCGAATACCTATGGCTGTACATCCCTGACCGGTTCCACACAAAACTACCCAATTTGAAAACTCGTATTAATGAGTACAGTGGTGAAGCCGAGACCTGAGATACTACGAAACAGACTTACATGCAACTAACAACAAAAAAAGCACAGTTTTGAGATTCATTATTGTGAATGGTGACTGTGAAGATGAAGAATGTGATTTGCATCATGAGTGACCCATGATGATTTCCCTAACTTAAAAATGCATATTAATGAGTACAATGTTCACACAGAGATATGCACCACACCAGTACTCTGAAGGGAAGTCAAACAAACAAATGTGACTTAAGTTACAGATGGAGACCGGGCATTAAAGAGATGCAAATACAGAGACAGATTAAGATTGCGCTGCACACTCAAGAGATGCAGACACAAAGGCACAACAACACCTAACCAGTGCTCACAAGTCACAAATCCAAATCTGGAAAAGAATACCTTTGCCGGTTGGGGTGGTGGGGGGGGCAGTGTACTGCAGTAACAGTCCACTACTACCAGTAAAGATACCACAAAGCAGTACAAAAATTCATGCAGATGCAGTGGATAGCAAGTTCACACTGCTGCAATTATTGTGCGGTGCAATAAAATGTGTCTGATTTGATGGCACACATTGCACACACACTCATGCACACACTACAAGTAATGTGCATCAAATTGAAAACTTCATTAATTTAACCAAATCTTTTAAACACACTAAAATTATGTACTGCTGCACCACAACAATCAGCAAAAAAATGTAAAAAATGAATTAAAATATTACTGTGTGTGCATTAACACAGTTATACAACAAAAATATAACCAAAACAAAAAGACTGCCTTTTCCTCCCAGTTAATCTACCTACACCACACATACGCCCCTCTCCCAAAGCACACTTCCAGTGTCTGTTAGTATATGGACTGAATGTTCAAACTTAACATTAAAAATCTATACACAAACAATAAACACTTGATGATATGAGCACAAGGGGGTTTCCTACAATTGATGCACTAAATTTTGAGCCCAAAAAAAGACTCACAAAGGCTTTTTAACAGCTTTGAGAGGATTTGAATTGCAGAGAGCTCTGAAAGCAAACTGTCTCCTACAGCTACCTACGCACACTACCCCCAGGCCAGAACTGAGGCGGTGCAGAACAATCTAGAGCCCATGTGACCTGCAATCCCATGAACCACTGCAAAAATTGTCTTGGAGCTCAATAACAAGGTGAAGTGATGTGAAGTACATTGATTTCAATGCACTTCACCTTGATGGGCAATGCAAAGTAACTTGAAGTAGTTGTTTTCAATGGACTTCACTTTCCTCATTATGATGCAAAGTGATCCACTTCGCGTTCCGGATTTGGCAGCACCCCCCACACATCATATGGCTTACAGTACTGTAAGTCACATGCTTTAGCCAGGCAGGAAGGAAGTGCCATATGCAAGGAGATAGTTTCACTTTCTCCTGTGCAGAAGTAGAGAGAGGAGGCAGTAAGAGTGTGTTAGACTAGAGCAGTTTGGAGGAGATCTAGAGACTCAGACCAAACAGCTTTTTTAAAAGCTACATTTTTTGTGTTTTGTATAGACTCTTTTTGTACTTACTTTGTTCTTGCTGCAAATTTCTTTTTTTCTTTCTTTTATAAGTTGTTCTTTGTCAGTGTCTGACTGTGTGTGTGCCTGTGCTGTGTATGTCTTGCGTGTGAGTGTTTTGTGTCATTGCTCAGACAGAGGGAGGGTAGTCGACTGAGTCGAGTGGGTGGAGCAGAGATGGACCAGGGTTGTGGAACGTCTGGGGTGGGGGCAGTTCTGGGACCACATCATAGGCATGGCAAGGGAGGAATGTGCATGTGTGGGGTGTGTGGCCAGTTCATGTTGGAACATACAAAAATCTTGGGTCCCCCATGGAAGCAGGACCAGCATCTCCTCAAGCAGTTGTACCACCACCACCTCCAGCACCTACTTCTTCTCCAGCTCATCTGGAGCAGGATGTGCCTGTGCCCCCTGGCCCCAAGTGTGGAACCTGAGCACTGTGACCAAGCTGCCAGTGCATCTGCCCCCTCCTGTGCTTGTTCCTCCCTGCACCTCCCCAGTTTGGGGGATTTTTGATTGTGTTGAGGGGACAGCAGCCTGGTCAGGTACTGGATTTGTAGGGTGGAGTTGTGCCATGGTCCCCTGGAGTACTCACCTGGGGACTGGGGGCCAGTGCACCCACATGAAAAACCACCACCAGGTGGAGTGGCAGGCTGCCACAAAATGAGTTAGGCTTGCACCTGCTGGCCCTTCTGTGGTAGTGGGTATGGCTGCGCATGGCCCTAAGAAGAGGAAGGTCACAGCAGCACCTGCTGCTACACCAGCACCACCACCACCAGCAGCAGCTGCAGCACCTATGGACCCCAGAGAACTGTGTGTAAGTCAGGCAGACATAGCAGTTCTGTGAAGTGCTGTTGATTAGACAAATGAGAAGGTGAGCACTGTACATCAGTGGTTGGACTGGATAGAGGGACATCAATTGGAGATTGAGTCCATGCTTCAAATGCTGCTGTACCACCAGGGGATCCCATACCAGGTTTTTTCTCCCACCATGTGTCCCCTCACCCTCCCTGCTGTCTTATAAAATGTATTCCCCCACGACATCCTGTATGTAATTATGCCTCTTTTTGTTATCTTCTGTATGCATAACACTTTGTATCCTGCCACCCCTTCCTTCTATTAAGTGTGTGTGTGCTGTTTTGGTTTTCCTTGTTTTAAGTTAAAATGGTTTGTCCCTGCCATCTTTATTTCAACTTAAAGGAGTAGTCCAACCCAAATTTGAAACAGCATATGTTATGTAGAGTGCTTTGATATGCATATAAAGTCCTTCCCCTAGTGTGTCCTTCCCTCTGTCTGCAATTAGGAGTTTTTACTAAATTAGTAAATTGTGACATCATGTTAAATTGCTTTATTGCCTTTCTTGCTCCAACAATGCACCCTGTGTCATGTGACAGACAGTAATGTAGCATAGTCCATTGATTAACCAAATGAACAGTTCACAATCACAACAGCAGAGCTGTGTAACTGACTAGCAGTTTTCATACAGAAACCCCACTCACCTAGGTCTGAGCTCTGAGGTGTATGATAAACTGTAACAGTTGCCACTTGGAGTCAGTGCACAAGAACAGTTACACAGCTCTGGTGTTGTACATATGGTAAATCTATGGGCTATGCTACATCACTGTCAGATGACACAGGGTGTAATGTCAGAGTGATGAAGGCAATAAACTGATTTTACATGAAGAATATTCACAAAGCTCATAAAACTACCATAAAGGTAGCAGGCTAATTTAGTAAAAATTCCTAATAGTAGAAAGAAGAAAGGATGCAGTAGGATTTTACCTACAAATCAGAAGTGCTTTGCATAACATATGCATTTTTCAAATTCTGTGTTGACTACTCCTTTAACAAAATCAGAAAGCCATAACTCTTCAGGAATAGATACCACAAAAAAAGTTTCACTGGTACTACAACTGTGTTTATGACAAAACAAGACACGGAGTAATGAGGCTTGCATTTTGCTGGTTAGGCCTTCAGTGGTGTGCCTAATAAAGACTTAAGTGGCAAAGCACAGTGGTCATTTGCATGTGTCTTGTTTTGCCATCAGTAAAGTTGCAGTAGCATTGAACATCATTTTGTGGCATGTATTCATATGGACTGACGGCTTAGTGTGTTTGCCTTGCACTTTAGGAGCCAGGTATTGTGCACCAGCAGCCATCCACATAGCACAGTGTGCTCCTTATTGAATGTTTACCCTGTCATTTTTGGTGCCTCAGTAATGTTTACTTTCTGTCAGGGAGTGTTTGTGGAAAAGCAGAACTGAGCAGTGCAAGTATACTGTGCTAAACTGCATGTGTGCAGTCAGTGTACTTTCCTGTGTGTACACTGCAGACACTGTCCAGCTTCTTGCAAACATATATATGCTGACATGTTGTAGTGTTTATGATATAAAGCATAAAGATAAGAATATATAATATATATTTTATTTGTACCAGTAGCAGCAGACTAAGTGATGTGATATTTTAACAGAGGTCTCGGGCCAAAGGGCACCTCAGTCACACAGTGCACACATGACTTTTAGGAGATCAGAGCACCAAATAATCCTGCTTTTCAATAGACTGTATGCAACAGACATAAAATATTGCTGAGGCACCCAAAATATTTCACAGTGTACAGGCATTATAAAGTCAGAAAATATATAAGGTCCAGTTCACTGCCACCAACTGAAGCCACACGAAGACCAAAGCTTCCCATCACAAATTTAGTACCTTCAGGCTGTAACCAATACACTGTGTCAATGTCCCTGTGTCTTAACTCAAGTTACATTTTAAAGCCACATCTTGTCAAGTCATGACCTGGGTCAAATTTTTTTCAACACTGGCATGGCTGCAGCTACAATACAGTGTGTGATGTGTTGGACAAATATTATGTGACATACATGTCACCTACTTTATATGAATCATCAGTCAGATTTGCACTCTTATGAAAAAATGTACAACAAAAAAGGAACAGATGAAATAAAATTGATACACTTACCAGTATGGAAATGGATATCCCGTAGGTTGCTGTAGACAATAATGTTGTACCATACAGACCTTCAGTGAAGGAAAGTCATTTGTTAACCTGTAAAAAATAAAATAAGTTGACCATATGTGTTTGACCACTGCAGCTCAGAAAAGCAACAGGAAACAAACACAGCTAAAGGTCATTGAATAACATGAAAAACATTAGTACACACACTCACTTTAAAGTATTGATAGTAAGAAGCCTTGTGCCTGTGGCTGATGGATGTGGTCTCCCGTCCAACTCCCTCTGCCTTGGCATGGGCAGTACATGTAATGTAAAACTACAAGTAATGCAGAATTGTCAGAATGGTGGTGGTGTGTGGTGGTCATAGGCACATGATGACATTCCCTCTCACATCTTTTTGCATCTGGTGGCAGTGGCTAACAGCAGTTTTATAGTGGTGGTCCAGGGGGTCACATGATGACACTCCCTTTCACATCTTCCTGCATCTGGTGGCAGTGGCTAACAGCGGTTTTATGGTGGTAGTCCAGGGGGCACACAATGACACTCCCTGTCATATCTTCCTGCATCTGGTGGCAGTGGCTAACAGTGGTTTTATGGTGATGGTCCAGGGGGCGCACAGTGACACTCCATCTCACATCTTTTTGTATCTGGTGGCAGTGGCTAACAGCGGTTTTATGGTAGTGGTCCAGGGGTGCACACAATGACACTCCCTCTCACATCTTCCTGCATCTGGTGGCAGTGGGGACTGAGAATAGCTGCAGCCTACAACACATTCACTATAAATGTCAGATACAAACAGGTGAGTGGCAGGCAGGATATATTGTGCACTGTGTTACAAATGTGATGTGACATATGGAATTTAAGTCACTCTGAGTGGGACAGTAATTTAACTTTATGAAAAACAAAACATGCATCATACAAAAAATGTGACAGACTTTTAACCACTTAACTTAAAACCTACCAACATCAACCTCATCAACATCCTCATATAGAAAGCTGCCCTTGCAGTCATCAATGTCTAAATTCTGCCCACTGGGAAATTCTTTCTCCATTGTGTCATCACCTGCCTCAGTGGTAGGCCATTTCATGCTGCCAGTGCCACCAGGATGGACCATTTCTACAATATCAGCAAAACCATGACTATTCCTAGGAATGAATACTGAGGTTGCAGTCTGAGCTGGTATCTGCCCCTCATTCATTTTTATGAATGTCAGCAAACTGACATTTATAGGAGAGAGGTTTGTATGATGATCCCAAACTATTGGACCCACTGAGTTGAATACCCTCTCGATACTTACACTGGAGGGTGGGCATGTCAGGTACTTCAGTGCCACTGTGGTCAGCTCTGGCCATTCACTGACCTTTCCACTCCAGAATAAAAGAGAATCATCAGTTATTTACAGATGCCTGTTTTCAGCCAAATATGAGTCAACCATTTGCTGTGCTGCACTAAGTCTAGTGGTTGATGCATCATTCTGTCACAAATCCCCACAAAGCACCCCTAAGTGGGTTAATGCCAACCAGTTTGGATGACAGACCACCTGGAACTGCAGTCACCTTCCTCTTACAGGATATGCTTGATACTACTCCAGATTGACCTTCAGCCTGATTATGCTGCTGAGGTTTGCTGACCTTGTGTGTGCTACCTACTGAGCCACTGACACTGACACTGTTTTGCATGGGGTGTGATAACAAATGACTCTGCTCTGTGAATGGCCGGGGGTGGAGTGTGGATGTGTGATGACGATGGTTGCACAGGTGATGAAAAATACACAAATGAAGTTATTTTCCCAGCTTTACGAACAAGGAGTGATGTACCACTTGCACTAGACATACTGCATTCACCACCACCAACACTAAAACTGCTACTCTCACCACCACTGGATAAGATTTCAAAATCATTATGCTCTTCCACCTCATCATGCCTGTAGTAATCCTCTGCTGTTATTTCATCGCTGCTGCATACATTCCTACTTGATCTTACAGCCATGGAAGGGGATAACATGCTCATTACAGTTGATGATGAGGGTGAAGGCCCCACTCTGGTATCAGCTGGTATTAGCTGCCATCTTCTGCTGGGTCCACAGTGCCATGTGCCTGTTCTTTTTTTTTTGCCAATAACTTTATTTTTATTTTTAACCAGGACAACAACACCATACAACAATATTCGTAAAAGTGATAGGGGTACACAGGTTGGTGTAGAACAGAATACACAAAAACTAATATAATCTTACAATTAAAAAAAGAAAAATAATCAATAAAAGAAGGCACCCAATTAGTGAATTGAAAAAATAAACAACCCCCACCTCCCCACCCCGCAGCTATCCGTAACATTGATTAAAACAGGAAGTAAGTAATATCATATTAAAACCCATTAGCTCAGCTAAATCAGAACTTTGAGGGGGGAAAAAGAAAGGTGTAAATTAACAACAGTAGAGGGAGGGAAGCCATATTTGATAAAAAAAAAAAAATAATCAAATAAATGGGACCAATGAAACCAAAGCTACTCTAAGTACCGCTACCGTAAGAAAATGAACTTGTCCCGCAGACATTGATTGAAACCCTTCCAATATTTATCAAATTTATGCTGAGTATTGGAGGCTACATAGACAGTCCTTTCAGCAAGTAATGCATTCATGAATTTCTCCCACCATTCCTTGAAAGAGGGAGTCCATTTCTCCCGCCAATGACACAAAATCACCAACTTAGTGACCATTGCCACCAATGCCATCCGGGCTCTTGAGACGATACCTGGGATAAGGCTATACCTCCCAAATACACAGATCTCTGGCGAGAAAAAAGTAGAGACATCTTGAAAAGGCCTCAGTCCCTGTTTGACCACCCCCCATAACTCACTACTTTTGGGGCAGGACCACAGCTTATGAAAAGTAGTAGCTAAAGAGCCATCACAGTTCTCACAAGCTGGAGAGCAATTATTATTCCAACGATACAACCTAGCCGGGGACCAATAAATGTTATGTAGCAATTTAAACTGAATTTCTCTTAATCTATCCTGTTTAGTAAAGACATAAATATCTGTCCAAACTTTCTCCCATACTGTCTCCGACCAATTCAAAGACATGTTAACTTCCCAATGAAAAGGGATGGGAGAAGAGTAAAGGTCAGTCTTTTTGAGAATGCCCTGATAAAGTTTAGAAACCAATTTACCTGATAGACAGGAATCGGATAGATGTATCCAAAGGTCCCCTACTAGGTCAGATCTATTGCCATGTTTCAAAAAAGACTGAATACAGCTCCTGATTTGGACCAAACTGAACATAAATTGGGACTTAACCCCAAACTTTAACGCTAATGATGAAAGTGGGAGAATAGCATTGCCCGCATAAAAGTCGGAAATCCGAATTTTGGAGGGGAATATTGAGGGGAAATTGTATACAGGTTGGTTACCAATTAAGAGATTTGGGTTCTTTAAAAGGGGTTGTGATACATAGAAACAGGGGTTAATCTTTAGACAGGCATATAGCTGATGAATAGCCCTAATATCCCACCCTATAGGAGTATTTCTAATCTTTCTCGGTACTTTAGTCCAAGGGATATAAAGGAAGGATTCTAAATCTAACTTTAATCCCTTAACTATAGCCCTGTCTAACTCTAGGCCTATAGCAGGAGTGTTAATTTTCTCAGTCCATAAAACCGCTCTAGCCGCATGGATGGCTAGGTAATATTTTAAAAAGTCCGGTAATTGCTGGCCGCCCAACTTAAGTTGTCGGCAAAGTTTATAATAAGCTCTGCGTGGAGGTTTATTTTTCCATATAAAATCTGAACAGTACCTGCATAAATTATTAAAAAAGGACTTGGGGAGGTATATATTCAAATTAAGGAGGGGATAAAGAACTCTCGGCAGAACCACCATTTTAATAACGTTGATTCTCGCAGAGAAGGACAATGGCAGTTTCAACCATCTATCCAAATCTTTTCTAATAGATTTAAGAACAGGTAATAAGTTCAGTTTAGCCAGTTCATCCAGGTTCTTGGAGATTTGAATGCCTAAATATACAAAGGATTTAGGCTGCCACTGAAGGCCTAAGGACACGCACCAGCTTTTCACGAGAGTGGTTGAGAGAGGAAAAAAGGTTGTTTTGACAAGGTTCAATTTAAACCCGGAAAAACCACTAAAGTCCTCAATTAAAGTAAAGACTCTGGGAAGAGATGAGGTTGTGTCTCTAATATGTAATAAAACATCATCTGCAAATGCTGACAGTTTATGTTCTTGGTCTCCAATTTTAATGCCAAAAATCTGTGTCAGCCTTGATTGCTCTAATGAGGGGTTCTAAATACAAGTTAAACAAATAAGGCGAAAACGGACAGCCCTGACGGGTTCCCCTCTGTAACGGAAAGGCGGCAGATATTAAATTATTGCATTGTATTCTAGCAGTTGGACGCAAGTAAAGGATCTTAATTAGATGTATAAATTGTTGGGGAAAACCAAATTTAACTAAGACCTCAAACATGTATGCTCACTCCACACAGTCAAATGCTTTTTCTGCATCTAAAGAAATTAGAGACGCTTCCTCGCTAGGAGCTACAGAGGTAGACAGTAAGTAAAACAATTTTCTGAAATGGTCTGCCGAGGTGCGTCCCTCCACGAAGCCAGCTTGTTCCGGGCTGATCAGATCTCGCCAGACACTCTTAAGTCTAGTGGCTAATATTTTAGCAAAAATTTTTACATCTAGGTTCAACAAAGAAATTGGTCTGTAGTTACCAACAGAATCTGTAGACTTCCTTGGTTTGGGTAACAAAATTATTCTGGCTTCAAAGAGTGAAGCGTCCCTCACTCCATAATCGAACCAAAAAATAAATAACTCATTCAACAGCGGAGCCACTTCTGCTTTAAATAATTTGTAAAAGAAAGGCGAAAACCCATCAGGGCCAGCTGCCTTATCAGCTCTAAGTGAATCAATAGCAGATATTATCTCTTTGTTAGATATAGGGGATATTAATTTCAATCTAGAATCCTGTGGCAGGTTAGGAAGTGATATTCCATCCAAAAACCTCCGCATTTGAGATAGCGTATGTGCAGCGGGGCTGGTCAGTATAGGTCTCTGTAGAAAGAGACAAAAGATTGCAGAATTCCCTTGGAGTCAGTAACCAAATTATCAGAATCAGGGATTTTAGGCCGGAACCCATCTGGATTCAGACTTATGTTTTAGTTGCCAGGCCAGTAATTTCCCGGCTTTACTGCCCTGCCCCATATATAACGCCTTGGATTTAATTGACATATTAACTACTTTATCCCTCAAAGCCCCCGCATAACATGCTCTCAGTGTGGACAACTCCTGTTCTTGGTCACCTGTCCTCGAAGTTCTGCATAACCTCTAATTGTTTAACCTTATCAGACAATTGGACAACTTCAGGTTATGTTTGGCTTTCCTCACCGATGCTATTCTGATTAACTCTCCTCCATACTGATTTGAGAGCAGCCCATGATTGATCAGTTTTCGAAATCGTACCCCAATTAAATTTAATTGACTCTGTCAAAAAGATACAAAAACGTTCTAGAGTCTGGATGTTTTTAAATATGTTATTATTTAAAGCCCATGTATAAGATCTCTTCGGGATGGAAGATGGGGCCCAAACAATTTTGATTGGAGAGTGATCAGATATCACCCTTAGGAGATGCTCGGCGCCAATTATCTCAGAGACAACCTGGCAGTTTACCAAAAAATAATCCAACCTAGAAAAGGATTTGTGCACCGGAGGAAAAAAAGTATAATCATGAACTGTGGGGTTAAGCAGTGTCCACGGGTCTATTAGACCTAAAAATGATTTGCATTCAGTCAAGGCTTGTTGGACCGAAGAAGAATATGATTTCCTACTGGCAGATCTATCCAATATATCAGACTGAACTAAGTTCCAGTCACCCCCTAATATAAGCGGCAACTCCTTAAAAGGAGATAAAAGCACAGCCAGATGGGAGAAAAAGGAGGGGGTCTCTGCATTGGGGCCGTAAATTGATCCCAGCACAAGGGGCTCTCTTCCAAGTTTGCCAGAAACAATAATGTATCTGCCGTTCGGATCAGCAATTATGTCCGAATGTACAAAAGGGACCCCATGGGCTATCAAAATAGCCACACCCCGGCTTGAAGAAGAATACCCCGCCCCAAACACTTGGCCTACCCATTTTTTCTTAAAGTGGGAAAGGTGGTCTGAAAGGACATGGGTTTCCTGCAAAAAGACAATTGCTGGTTGATAACGATCTAAGTGGTTTAAAATTACATATTTTTTACAATTATCTTTCCCCCCTTTGATATTCCATGACAGAAGATTCAGGTTAGAAATCATTAATCATAACTTGCCCTTGGGACAATGTACGGATAGCTGCCCCTACCCCAAAACCCCCAAAAACCAAACCTTACCAACCCCATCCCTCCCTCCCCCGTAAAAGTCCACCCCAACTAAACCGTAAACAACCACCCCAGGTCCAAGCCAACTCCTCTTGCACTGATCCAAAGTGCCATAGAGGCCTGGCCCCTACACCCACCCATAAACTTAAGTCAGCAACATTAAAGACATGCAAACCTGCAATTGTAACAACCCCAATAAGGATGATCAACGTGCCTTACCCCCTGCAATTATTAATGTTACCATACATCAACTAGTATATTGGAGTTATCAATTCAGCAGGAGTTCCTTGTATAAAACCATTTAGAGAAATAAAGAGTCAAACACTCAAAGGTATAGTCCCCACCCAATCCTCTCTAAAAAAAGGGGAAAGAACCAAATAGGACTGGATTAGCCCTGAATATAAGAGAATCCCCTGCCTGTTAAGGCGTCCCCACCCACTCCAAGTGCCACCAAACCAAACGATGGCTAAATTATGGCCCATACAGGAAACAACAGTACCCTATTAAAGATGGCCACAGATAAAGGCACAAGTTGTTCAGGGGGAAATACCCTTACCCAACAGAACTATATAACTCATCAATCCTCCTGGATTGAATTTACCCAGACCTCCCATATATGAAGGGTATACCAGCTTAAACCATTCGATCTCCTGTCGCTTGGTCAGGACAGTAAAACTTTAACCAAGCCTAATAACAGTAACCCCATAAATGTTTTGTAACAAAACTGCTCTTGCAGTGTGACACTGGTCTTCAACTCCCTCTACTGGACAAAACACAAGATTATCAACTTCCACAAGACTGCCATAATGACTAAACCAGCTAACAGTCCATCCCAAAAAGAAATGTCCATCTTGGTGATATAAAATGTGTAAAATAAAGAAAGATAATAAAGCCCTTGAATCCTCCATGTGTCACCGAGGTTAACCATAATATAGTACACTGTCCAATAAATCACCGTGGTAGTCCATTCATACTATCCCATGGAACACCTGAGCCCTCAAATCAGTGTAAGTCACATCGTAGCTCAACCTTTAGGGAACAGGTCAGGCATCAACATTTGGAGTGAATTCAAAGCTTCATCCACCGATTCATAACGCTTTGCCCCCTCCTTGGTGATAATCTCGAGCTTTGCTGGATATAGCATGCGGTGGCAAATCCCGCCGCCCACAACTTCGAGGTTATAGGACTAAAAGAAGCTCTGGCCTGTCTCATTTTCCAGGTCAGGTCGGGACTAAACGGCTTGTTACCTTCCCACATTGAAATGAGGAGAGCTTCCTAATTTCCTTTAAAATGTGCTCTCTGTCCAAAAAATTAAGCAACTTGAAGATAATGGGACATGGCGGTTCTGTTGGTGGGGCCTAGCTCTCAAGGCTCCGTGCCCTCTCGATAATATATTCTGGCCCATTTGGTGAAGGGCCCGCAGATTTCTGAGCAGTTTTTGTAGAAAGAGCAACATGTTTGCGCCTTCTTCCCCTCTGGCAAACCAAGTAAAACAAGATTATTCGCCGCTGCGCCTTCTAGATCATCCACTCGCTCTTCCAGTTTGGCCACTGCTTTCCTGCATTCACTGACCGCAGGCCTCGTTTTATCCAAAGCTCGCTCCACGGATGAAATGCGAGCCTCTGTGTCCGTCACCCGACGGGCAAGCTGCGTTAGGGCGGGTTTGATCTCAGCCATCTCGTCCACTAGTTTAAAAAGAGCCTCCTTAATTATGGCCAGGTCACTACAGATTTTCTCGGATGAAGCGCCCTCCTCCTCGGTTTGTGGTGAAGCACTGCGGCGAGGCCGCTTCGCTTCCGACTCCTGGTCGCCTGCCTGCATTCCGGTACTGATCGGGACTCCAAAACCATAAAAAAAGGATGATCCACAGTTTCATCAGCCCAGGGAGGGTGGAAGGGGGTGAAATTACCAGACAAAAACAGCAGGTTCACTGGTTAGGTGCGGGAGTTCTGAGTTGCAGCAGCTACCCCTCCATTAACGTCACGTGGTCTCCCCATGTGCCTGTTCTTAAGATGTGTATGCTGTCCCCCTGTGCCCAGATGGCTGCCCTTTTTACCTCGACTCACACATGCATGGCAAAGCTGGTAGATTGCAGCTGATTCATCATTTGCATCTTGCACAAAAAAATCCCAAACAAGGGATCGTCATCCCCTACGTTTAACATGCCCCTGATGCTGCTTATTGGACTCCTTTTTTTTAAGCCCTGAAATGGGGGGGGGGGAGGGTGCTACATGATCTTTCAGGCAGAACACAATTGGACTGCAACTGACCACCACGGTTACCTATCATTATTATTGGGTCATCATCATCAAATGAAACTGTTAAATCACAACTTTTTACGGTTGGGGGGGGTTAATGCAAACAGACCCAGACACAGCCACCTTAATTTTCTTTTTGCCCGGTTCCCAACAGGGGTCACTGACATCATCATCATATTAATCAACATCATTCACATCCACATCTTCTGCTTGTATGCTGGCATGTGGACTGCACGTTGCAACCAGAGCAACATCATCATCATCAGCAGCACCACCACCATCACCTGATATTTTTACACTACACTGTGAATCATTGCATGGCAAACACATGCTCTGAACCGCGGTGGAAGAAATGTAACATTATGTGTTATCATTACCATGATGGTCAGAATCATGTTCAGTTACCATGGGGATGTTACTAGGGAATATGGCATCATCTACACTGTCACTCCTTGCTTTAGACTCAACTATATTTTTGGACACAGTCAACTGGCCAGAAGTGGGACTTGTGGCAGCAATACTTATATCACCAGCAACTGCACTCATACCACAAGCTGGGACAACATCATCTCCTGCAACTATGAGTGAAGCTACCGATTGCACTGTAAAAAACATTGAAGGAGAAATCCCTTTCCTCACATCGGCAGTACACTTCTGCATACTACCACATCCACAGACAATCTTACCACTGGCAGAAGTGCTATGGCCAGAAACAGCTTTGATTGAAAGTCTCTTTTTGGGCATTTTGGGGGATCACCAAGAAAATACTGAACAAATTTAGATTTTGGAACTCTCAGCATGGGCCGCTGGATGTGAAGCCAAAAAATAAAACAACAGTGGCTTCAAGAAGAGATGCAGATGAAAAGTCACAACAACACCTTAACTAACCAGTGCTCACAAGTCACAATCCAATCCGAAAATGAATACCTTTTGCCAGTTGGTGTGTGTTGGGGGGTCACTGCAGTAAAAGTCCAAAACCAAGATACCACAAAGCAGTACAAAATCATTCAGGTGCAGTGGATAGCAGGTTCACACTGCTGCAATTAGTCTGTGGCACAATAAAAGGTGTCTGATTTGATGGCACGCATCACACACACTCACACTCACACTACAATTAATGCATAGCAAATTGAAAACTTCAGTATTATGACCACGTATTTTAAACAAACTGAAATTATGCATTGCTGCACCACAACAATCAGCAAAAAAATTTCAAGAATTACTGAAAATATTACTGTGTGTACAATAATACAGTTAAAAAATAAAAATGTAACCCAAAGGAAAGAACTGCCTTTTTCTCTAAGTTAATCTACCTATACCACAGATACAACCCATCCCCAAAACACACTTCTAGTCTCTGTCTGTACACAGACTGAATGTTCTAAATTAACATTCAAAATCCATGCTCAGACAATAAACACTCACTGATATCAGCACAGGAGGGTTTCCTATAATTGATGCACTAAATTTTGAACAATACAAAATGACTCAAAAAGGCTTTTTAACAACTTTAGGAGGGTTTAAATCACAGAGAGCTCTGAAAGCAAACTGTCTCCTACAGCTACCTACACACACTACTCAGAACTGAGGCTGTGCAGAGCAATCTAGAGCCCATGTGACCTGCAATCCCATGAACCACTGCAAAATTCACCTTGGAGCTCAATAACAAGGTGAAGTGATGCAAAGTACATTGATTTCTGTGTACTTCATATTAAAAATGATGAAGAAATGGTTGGAGGAAGGCAGAGTAACGCGATGTCATTGTTAACAATGGACTTCATGTTTCTCATTATGGCGCAAAGTACTCTGCTTCGTAACGTGGATTACTCCATGGATTCTGCATTACTCCTTGAATCACTTCATGGAGCGAATTATGGCCTCTTCGCCCACCACTATATGTCACTGGTTGACATGGGAGGCTCATTGGGTATCAAGTATGAATCTGAACTGTATCAATATGCAGCAATGTCAGTGACTCAGCAGGTTGTACACTTGCCTCTGAAGCTGGAAGATCAGAAGGCTGTGGGTTCTATACCCACTCCAAGCAATTGGATTAAATCCTAACACTAAGACTGTAATGCAACATGAGGGAGGGTGCTGCACTCCTGAGGTGCCATCTTTCGGGTGAGACATTAAACCAAGGTCCCATCTACCTGTGCTGGTGGTAGTTCTTGTGGATGTTTAAGATCCCATGGCACTTCTCAAAAAGAATAGGGAAAATTCCCTCAATTTCCTGGCTGAATTTCTGCCATTCACTAAAAATACCACCAACAGCTTAAAGAATATCTGGTTCAATTTCAGTTGGCATCCATCTGTATTCCCCTCCCCCGGGACAAGGCAAAAAATTGTCTAGTCCTCCTTCCCAGTGAACAAAAACAAAATAAATAAATAAATAAAATCAAGTAATACTACCTGATGAGGAAATCTGGTGCTAACATAAACTGTTTGTGGCTCAGATCTGCTTCTATAGTCAGCAGCTATTCCTTGTGAAAACATGAGTGGATCTGCAGTCTCCATGCAGGCATAAATAAGATGTATGCAAACGAATGATTCTTTCACATGGTTCAACCATTTAAGATAATGTACTTGCAGTGGGCTTTGTGTCTCTAACATAAGATAATCGTTACATCCAAACTATTGAAATGCCAAACATTTATGCAATGTAACATAGAAATGTATTTCTGTTTAAATCCCTGTGGTTTTTGTGTAGACCGTAAATGTCTAATGTGATTTATTTATCTTGTCACATGAGAGCATGTGAAAATAGGAAACACTCTTCTTTTGAAAAACAAATTCTGGAAAAGATGGTAATATATCTGTTTTTTATACAAACAAGAAAGCAAAACAACAATCAGTATACACTATAATTTACAGAGTTGAGTAATGTCCTGAAAGCTTTCAAATGTGAACATTATGGGCCTGATTTTCAAAACCCCAGAAATGACACAAGGTGCTTGCATCGAAGGTAATTGACACAAGAGCCTCACTGCACAGCACCTTGCACCATTCCGGATTTTCAAAGGGGGCTTGTGACAACTAGGGGTTGGCAATAGCATGCACTGAAGTGGCTTGAACCGGGCTTGCACTGTCCACCTTGGTGCACCATGGTGTAAGGGGGCTTTCACCAGGAACAAGCAGCACCATCCCCTTTTCCACTATTCCAGTAGAATTCTGATCCTCTCCAGGCTTAGACCAGCCCAGGGTTGGTTTAACACTCTTTGTACCACTCTGTCCACAGTGTCCCTGACAATGGGTCCCCGTTGTGCCCCCTGCACCAAAACCAGACACCACAGTGGGTAAACAGGGAAAAGAGACAATAGCAGATGAGGACACAGTACCCACTCAGATGTAGAGTTACTGGCAGGTAAGTCTGCATACTGTGCCAGTACTGATGCATGCCTGTTCCCCGTGCTATGTGCCAAATTACTTCCCTAAAAACTGGCACATTATCTGCACTGTCCCAATCCCATGCACTGCTGTGGCACACCCTGCCCAACCTCACCTGCTGGGGCAGTGCACAGCTGCCCCAACATTTTCCTGGCACTGTCAAGTATGTGACCAGAATATCTGGCAGCTCCTGCCAATCACACAGAGGGAGATGATGCATGAAGCAGATTAATTCCATGCATGATGCCTGTAGCAGGCATGTGGGTATGTGGTGCTGGCAGTCCCGCATGTTTGCACTGCTACCTCTGTCAAACCCCCCCCATGTGCCTCTTATTTGATGCACAGGAACAGTTGCATGAAGTCTGCTGAGTTTGGTGCCCAGACCCCTCCCATACTAAAATCGGATACAGGGTCCCTGGGTGCCAGTGATCAGTGCAAGCTGCTGCTTGCTGCAGCTTGCACTGATCTAAGTGGCACTTTGAAAATCTTGCCTTATGTATCAAAGTAAGGAAAACTAGAATTTTTCACAAACCATCTTCCCTGGGTTACTATTCAATGTGCCTCCCTTTTCATTTACAGCTGCTTTGTCATCAAGCAGGCTCATTCCCTGCTAAACAGATTCCCATTGTTGACCTCTCACGAGAGTTTCTCCATTCAACAAGCTCTCAGGATTTCTTGTCCTATCATTTTCTGTCTCCTCATTTAGCTGCAGAACCACTGTGCAACACATTTGTGTGTTGCTTTCTGTCAGTTCCCTCTGGTTCATGCCTATTCATTTTAAATTGATCTTTAAAACTGAATGAATTGTAAGGATATGAAGGATATATTACTGTGGCTGAAATACATTTATAGATATATTTATATATATATATATATATATATATATATATATATATATATATATATAATAGGGGTCACACCCCTATATTTAGGATTATGAGGCCACTTTTATGTTAAACTCAAAATTGTGTGCTTTAATAACTTTAGACCCATTCAATGGATTTGCATGAAAGTTGGCATGCCCAGTGGGGCATGGCATATCTCTTGACTTGCCAAATTTCTTTTCAGTTGGACTTATGGTTTTTGCACACCAAAACGATGGAAACTGCACTTTTCGTCAGTTATGTGGGCAGTTTTTCAGATTTTGTCCATGGCTCTGCATTGCCGTTGTGTGATATGCCACTCTGCAACTTGATACATTGAAAGAGTTTGCATCAAGGAACATGCAGCTTTCTGTTTGGTGAAAAAATATTAATCCATTTAAAAGTTATTAAAGTTTTAAGTTCCCATTATAAGTCAATGGGAAAATTTATATGGTTATTTTGCAAACGAAGAATGGGGTTTTGGCCATCTGGTCCCTGCTCATGATCAAAGAATTTACAGACTCACAATCAAAGATTCTGTGATCCCGAGGGAGGGACTAGATGGGCAGATTTGGAGGGACCAGATAGCCCAATTTTAACAACTTTTAAAATTAAATATCTCAGAAACAGTTTGGTCTTTTAACTTGAAATTTGGAGGGTGTTGACGGGATGCCCTGTAGATGTGAATTATGGTGTTTAGGTGTCAGAAAATACATTCATTGTGGAGATATGGTATGCTGCAGTTTACGTTTTTCGGACAGCGTTTTGCATTATGGTAGTGGCTTGAAATTTATAGGGTAGCTAGCCTTACTGCCATGGACGTACTTTTCAGTTGTTAGGTGTGTAAAATGTAAACAGGTGTGCAATTCTGCCACTCCGACCAATGAAAATCTCAAACTTTAAAATGTTTTATCTCGGACACGGTTTGGTCTTTTAAATTGAAATTTGCAGGGTGTTGAGGAGATGTCATAGAGATGTGAACTATGCTATTCAGATGTTGGGAAAATAATTTGTTGCAGAGATATTCAATGATGTAATTTGCATTTTTCCCATAGGATTTCATTTCAGTCGGACTTACGGTATTTACGCACCAACATGCTGAAAAATGCACTTTTCGACAGTTAAGTGGACAGTTCTTCAGATTTTGTCTGTGGTGCTGTGTGGCTGTTGTGTGTTGTGCCCCTCTACAACTTAGCATATTGAAAGACCCTGGGTCAAGGAACATGCCACTTTTTGTTTGGTGAAAAAATATTAATCTGTTCAAAAGTTATTACAATTTGAAATTTCCATAGTATCCTATTGGAAAATTTATATGTATTTTTTGAATGTTAATGAGAAAGACCAGATGGCCCTAGGAAAGACCAGATAGCCCAAATTGGGATGACCATATCTCAATCACAGTTTGGTCTTTTTACTTGAAATTTGCAGGGTGTTGAGAGGATGTCACACAGATGTGAACAATGCTGTTTAGGTGCTGGGGAAATAATTTGTTGCAGAAACATTAAATGACGTAATTGACATTTTTCCCATAGGATCAAATTGCAGTCTGTGTCATGACTTTTGGTACCGTTATCTCAGAAATGAAGCGAGATACAGACTTTTCGTACTGGAAAACGATTTGAAATTGTAAAGTAAATCTGCAGTAGAATCTTGTTTGTAAGTTGCATGTTTCACGAGATGTTGTGAAATTACTATCACAGGCATTGAAAGAGTGCCTGTCCAGAGCTTTTCAGTGCCCATATCTGAGAAACGATGTGAGATATGGGTTCAGTTTGTGATCGTGGTATGGTTGACTTACTGTCACAGTTACAATGACACTTTAATTGTTTTTCTAGCTGTTACAGTTCCCAAGATATGGACAAATCACTGTTACAAGCATTCGTTTGCCAGTAGGAATGCTGCATGGCTCTGTAGCTTTGCGTACATGGCAGCACAGGCCAGAGGGCCCGCGCTCCCTCAGATGCATATGGTTATGCAGAAATGGGCAAGTTGGTGGGAGCACAGGGCCCTCTCCCACCAGAGTGGCAATTATTATAGGGGTGAGTTTGCACCCATATATTTAGGGTTATGAAGCCACTTCTATGTTAAACTCAAACATTTGTGCATTAATAACTTGGGACCTGTTCAATGGATTTGCATGAAATTTAGTAAGCATGGTGGGACGTTGTAGATCTCTTGATTTGCCAAGTTTTATTTCAGTCCAACTTACAGTTTTTGCACACCAAAATGCAGAAAAATGCACTTTTTGCCAGTTATATGGGCAGTTTTTCAGATTTTGTCTGTGGTGCTGCATTGCCGTTGTGTGATATGCCACTCTGCAACTTGATACATTGAAAGAGTTTGCATCAAGGAACATGCCGCTTTCTGTTTGGTGAAAAAATATTAATCCATTTAAAAGTTATTAAAGTTTTAAGTTCCCATTATAAGTCAATGGGAAAATTTATATGGTTATTTTGCAAACGAAGAATGGGGTTTTGGCCATCTGGTCCCTGCTCATGATCAAAGAATTTACAGACTCACAATCAAAGATTCTGTGATCCCGAGGGAGGGACTAGATGGGCAGATTTGGAGGGACCAGATAGCCCAATTTTAACAACTTTTAAAATTAAATGTCTCAGAAACAGTTTGGTCTTTTAACTTGAAATTTGGAGGGTGTTGACGGGATGCCCTGTAGATGTGAATTATGGTGTTTAGGTGTCAGAAAATACATTCATTGTGGAGATATGGTATGCTGCAGTTTACGTTTTGCGGACAGTGTTTTGCATTATGATAGTGGCTTGAAATTTATAGGGTAGCTAGCCTTACTGCCATGGATGTACTTTTCAGTTGTTAGGTGTGTGTAAAATGTAAACAGGTGTGCAATTCTGCCACTCTGACCAATGAAAATTTCAAACTTTAAAATGTTTTATCTCGGACACAGTTTGGTCTTTTAAATTGAAATTTGCAGGGTGTTGAGGAGATGTCATAGAGATGTGAACTATGCTATTTAGATGTTGGGAAAATAATTTGTTGCAGAGATATTCAATTATGTAATTTGCATTTTTTTCCATAGGATTTCATTTCAGTCGGACTTACGGTATTTGCGCACCAACATGCTGAAAAATGCACTTTTCGACAGTTAAGTGGACAGTTTTTCAGATTTTGTCTGTGGTGCTGTGTGGCTGTTGTGTGTTGTGCCCCTCTACAACTTAGCACGTTGAAAGACCCTGGGTCAAGGAACATGCCACTTTTTGTCTGGTGAAAAAATATTAATCTGTTCAAAAGTAATTACAATTTGAAATTTCCATAATATCCTATTGGAAAATTTATATGTATTTTTTGAATGTTAATGAGAAAGACCAGATGGCCCTAGGAAAGACCAGGTAACCCAAATTGGGATGACCATATCTCAATCACAGTTTAGTCTTTTTACTTGAAATTTGCAGGGTGTTGAGGGGATGTCACATAGATGTGAACTATGCTGTTTAGGTGCTGGGGAAATAATTTGTTGCAGAAACATTAAATGACGTAATTGACATTTTTCCCATAGGATCAAATTGCAGTCTGTGTCATGACTTTTGGTGCCGTTATCTCGGAAATGAAGCGAGATACAGACTTTTCGCACTGGAAAACGATTTGAAATTGTAAAGTAAATCTGCAGTAGAATCTTGTTTGTAAGTTGCATGTTTCACGAGATGTTGTGAAATTACTATCACAGGCATTGAAAGAGTGCCTGTCCAGAGCTTTTCAGTGCCCATATCTGAGAAATGATGTGAGATATGGGTTCAGTTTGTGATTGTGGTATGGTTGACTTACTGTCACAGTTACAATGACACTTTAATTGTTTTTCTAGCTGTTACAGTTCCCAAGATATGGACAAATCACTGTTACAAGCATTCGTTTGCCAGTAGGAATGCTCATGGCTCTGTAGCTTTGTGTACATGGCAGCACAGGCCAGAGGGCCCGCGCTCCCTCAGATGCATATGGTTATGCAGAAATGGGCAAGTTGGTGGGAGCACAGGGCCCTCTCCCACCAGAGTGGCAATTTATTATAGGGGTGAGTTTGCACCCATATATTTAGGGTTATGAAGCCACTTCTATGTTAAACTCAAACATTTGTGCATTAATAACTTGGGACCTGTTCAATGGATTTGCATGAAATTTAGTAAGCATGGTGGGGCGTTGTAGATCTCTTGATTTGCCAAGTTTTATTTCAGTCCAACTTACAGTTTTTGCACACCAAAATGCAGAAAAATGCACTTTTTGCCAGTTATGTGGGCAGTTTTTCAGATTTTGTCTGTGGTGCTGCATGGCCATTGTGTGGTGTGCAACTCTACAACTTGGGATGTTGAAAGAGCTAGGGTCAAGGAACATGCCACTTTTTGTTTGGTGAAAAAATATTAATCTGTTCAAAAGTTATTACAATTTGAAATTCCCTTTATATCCTATGGGAAAATTTATATGTACACTATTTTTTGAATGTTAATGAGAAAGACCAAATTGCCCTAGGAAAGACCAGATAGCCCAAATTAGGATTACCATATCTTAATCACAGATTGGTCTTTTTACTTGAAATGTGCAGGGTGTTGAGTGGATGTCATAGAGATGTGAATTATGCTGTTTAGGTGTTGGGGAAGTAATTTGTTGCAGAGATATTCAATGACGTAATTGACATTTTTCCCATAGGATTACATTGCAGTCTGTGTCATGACTTTCGGTGCCGTTATATTGGAAATGAAGTGAGATACACACTTTATGTTTTGCATATGGCATTTTACATTGTGGTACTGGCTTCACATTTATAGGGTGCCTAGCATAACTGCCATGGAGGTAATTTGTAGTGGTTAGGTGTCTGACATGTAAACAGGTGTTGAGAAATGCCACTGATGACTGGCACTTTGCTTTCATTCAAGGTGGTGGGCTCCACACTCCCACACATATGTGCTGCCAGCAATACATATGATATTCAGTACTTGTACTCTTAATTTAGGCAGGAATTTAGGACCCTTTAGGCCTCACAACCCCAATGACACACCCCGTCAGCTGTCAATCTTGGAATGATGGTCAGGTCTACGAGGGGAGGATGGGACAACCCAAAAGGTCTCATTTCCTGACTTTTTGTGTTTTAACCCAAAATGATGCATTAACAATGTTTTTTTCATAGAATGTGTATATATATATATATATATATATATATATATATATATATATATATACATATGCAGTATATATATATATATATATAAGGTACATGATGGGCAGGAGTGAGAATGCACAGCTCATGATGCAGGAGTCAGAATATTTTCCATATCCCACAATCTGCACCTCATGTATGCAGTTTATACCACTGGGGTGAGAACTTTAGGAACATGCTTTCTATTTCTGTATATTTCCTGCTCATTCTGTGTGTGTGGGGGAGGGGGTGTTCTGAATGGACTGGGAGTGAGAAACACAGCTGGGTGAGTTTTGGAAAGCTAATTGAGTGATTCAGAGGCTCACTAAGAAGCATAGAACATAGAAACATAGACTTTGTCGGCAGATAAGGACCGCTAGGCCCATCTAGTCTGCCCATTTCCCTACCTACAGGATAGGCCGCAGATCCTAGTTAACCAACAGCCTTTATCTTCCTGCCCCCCACAAGAATTGCCTTATGTCTGTCCCATGCATTCTTGAATTCTCCCACAGTTTTAGACCCCACAACTTCCTCAGGAAGGCTGTTCCATGCATCCACTACCTCTCTGTAAAATAATACTTCCTCACATTGCCCCTGAACCACCCTCCTTCTATCTTTAAATTGTGTCCCCTTGTTCTTGCAAGTCTCTTTTTCTGAAAGATGCTACCCTCTTGGACTTTGTTGATTCCCTTGAGGTACTTGAAAGTTTCTATCATGTCCCCCTCTCCCTTCTTTCCTCAAGGGTATACATATTAAGCTCCTTTAGTCTCTCCTCATACGGCTTCTCTTGCAGACCCTGCACCATTTTAGTTGCCCTCCTCTGGACTGCCTCTATCCTGTCTATGTCCTTGCGAGATGGGGTCTCAGAACTGGACACAGTATTCAGATGGGGTCTCACCAACTGTCTGTACAGAGGGATAACAACTTCCTGTTTTCTGCTGCTGATGCCTCTCCCTATACATCCCAGTATACCCCCGGCCCTCTCTACTGCTTTCTCACATTGCTTACTAACCTTAAGGTCATCTGATATGATTACCCCCAGGTCCCTTTCCTGTTTTGTTGTTGTTACTAGCTCCCCACCCATTGTGTATTCTTCCCCTGGGTTCTTGTTTCCGAGGTGCATTATTTTGCACTTTTGCATTGAATCTAGCTGCCATATGTCTGACCATTCCTCCAACCTTGCTAAGTCCCTTTTCATCCTTTCCATGCCTCCTTGTCTATCAACCCTGTTGCAGATCTTTGTGTCATCTGCAAAGGCATACTTTCCTTCCAGTCCCTCTGCAATGTCACTGATAGAGACATTAAAAAGGACTGGACCCAATACTGAACCCTGCGGTACCCCACTAGTAACCACCCTTTCTTCAGAGTGGACTCCATTTACAATTACCTTCTGTGTCCTGTTGTCCAGCCAATGTTTTACCCAGGCTACCACCCTGGGACCCACTCCCAGGCTGGTTAATTTGACTATCAATCTTTTGTGTGGGACTGTGTCAAATGCCTTGCTAAAGTCTAGAAAGACAAACTGCTGCAGCTAGCAGTAAGACAGAGAAACTGCTTTGTAAAAGTGTCACTTAGAATTCAGGTTGTTTTCAGGCCGAGATCAGCACAGTAATTTATTTATTTATTTAGTTTTTGTTGACCGGGTAAGTGCACTAGACAAATTCTGTCTATTTTCAGGCACGACCCGGGGAAGGGCATACAGATGAATGCTAACTGACCTGGAACCAGATTAAGCTGTTGGTGGTATTTTAGTGAATGAGTGAAATCTGGCCAGAACACTGAGGAAATTCCCCTACTCTTTTTGATAAGTGCCATGGGATCTTTAACATCCATCTGAACTACCACCAATATAGGCAGATGGGACCTTGGTTTAACGTCTAATCCAAAAGATGTAATGGACGAGGAGTGTTAGAAACTCAGTGGGACACAGCTGATAGTATTTTGCAAAGCTAATTGAGTGAGTCAGAGGCTCACTGAGAAAGACAAACTGCTAAAGGTAGCAGTGAGAGAGAGAAACTGCTTTGTAAAACAGTTTCATTTAGAATGCAGGTTGTTTGGAAGCTCAGATCAGCACAAATAATGGGCTAGAAGTGCTAGAAACTCAGTGGGACAGAGCTGAAAGTGTTTTGCAAAGCTAATTAAGTATGTTGTAGCTTTAGTAAGAAAGAAAAACTGTTTTTGAAGTGGTTTCCTTTAGAATACTATCTGCAGTGCAGATATTCTCACTCCAGTGACATCAGCAGAGTGATGATAAATGTGATATCCTCACTCCAGTGACATCAGCAGAGTGAGGATAAATGTGCTATCCTCACACTGGTGATGTCATCAGGATTTCTCCTCACTCCAGAGAAAATAACACAAGTTGATCTACTGGACTAGCTCTCACCCCAGTAGTATATATATATATATATATATATATATATGTATGTATATATATATATATATATATATATATATATATATATATAAATTATAGGCAAAAAACTCTGTTTAATGCATTAGTTAGGGTTGTTCCACAGTGACAAAAGTGAGGAAATTCTGTGTTAGGGTTGAAAACCCCTTTGGACCCACCAACCGGCAACAGGGTGTGCATTGGGGTGGGTCAGCTAACTCTCACCCCAACACATGTGTGAAGAAGCAGAGGTATAGGAGAATGGGGTGAGAGTTAGTACTGATGACCCCAATGCGCACCCCGATGCTGGTTGAGGGAATGGCTGGGGGGGGCAAGGGGGGGCTTTCAACCCTAACACTGAATTTCCTCACTTTTGTCACTGTGGAACAACCCTAACTAATGCAGTAAATGGATTTTTTTTCTCAATTTCCCTTCTTTTTGAGAATGATGATGAGAAATAGTGGCTGTAATGCAGCTGTGGGAGTGCAGGGCCCGGTCTGGTAACATAGTAACAGGAACAGCAATGCAAACAGAAGCGCGAACAGTGGCACATGTGGAAATGTAAACATAAATGAGAAAGGAAACATTAATAGAAACGCAAGTGCAAACTGATGATGAAGCAAACAGTGATGCAAACGGACATTGAAGTGCATATGAAAGTGCAACTAGTAACATGAACGGTGATGGCAGTTGTATTTTAAATGTAAATGTTAAGTGTCACAGCAAAAAGAACGTGAAAGGGAACAGAAACGGAAATGCGAATGCAAGTGCACATGTAAATGCAAACCGCAATGCTCACAGGTATGGTACTGCAACTGTAAATGTAAATGGCAAAGTTAACATAAAGAATAACACCAAAGCAAAGAGAAACAGAAACAGGAACAGAAGCACATCCGGAAGTGCAAATCGAAACACGCACAGGCACAGTACCACAATTGTAAATGCAAATGGTAACAGTAACATCAACAATAACAGAAAAGTAAACAGAAGCACAAAAGGAAATGCAAGAACATTTATAAATGCAAACCATAATGCACACGGGCACAGTAACGCAATTACAAACGCAAATGGTAACAGTAACAGCAAGGAAGATGCAAAACAAAAGAGTAACAGAAACACAAATGAAAGGGCTGCCGGAAATGCAAATGTCAATGCATAAGGTGACTCAAAGAAAAACACAAACAGAAACAGTAGTAGAAATGCAAATGGTAACAGCAACAAAAATGCAAGCGTGAATGACAGCGCAAAGGGTAATGCACATGGTGGCGTACACGGGAACGGTAAAGCAAAGGGGGACATAAACGCAAGTGGAAACAGTAACTGTAACAGTAACGGAAGTGCATACCCTGTTTTTGCCAAACAGGTGCATACAGAAACACAGTGTGTACAAAGAATGTATGCATTGTAATGGGGATTGAAGCTTAAAGCGAACATTGGAAGTACTTAATTGCTAATATCTCAGCAACCGCACGACGTCGAAAAAAAATTAAAATTTCACAAAAATCAAGATTTTCCTGGCTAGGTTGTTGTTATTGCATAGCTGAAAGAGCTATGCAACTCGCAACAAAAAATCTGTATCTCGCATTGTTTTCGAGATACAAGCCCTGAAATGTGCGGCATATGCCACCATGTTAGTCTATGGGAAAAAATGCCAACTTCGGAGTACCGTAACTTTGCAGTCATGCAATATATTTTGACCAAACCACCAAAACGCTCATCTGTTAGATGTTGGCTACCTTTCCTCCAAATTTCAGCACAAAAGACCAAACCGTTCTTTTGCAGCAAGGTGGCAAAGAATACCTGTCATTTTGGCCATAGCCTGGAAAAGTAGTGTCGCAATTTGTGAAATCTTTCGCAAAATTTTCGAAAGTGTTGTGAGTGCAACACTACTTTCCGACACTACTTTTTCCAGAAACTTGAAAAACATATTTCGGGGGTGTTAAACCTCAAAATAAAGACATGGCTAGCATCATCAGGGTCCGACTAGTAGAACACAGAAAAAAATGTGTTCCTAGAGGGTCCCAGTTTTAAATGGCAAGCATTTTTCTGATCACCAACTGAAAAAAAATGGCAGATTTGTGACACTACTAGGGTCATTTGCGACAGTAAAAAGTGCAATTTGTGAAAATTGAATTTTTTCTTAACTTTTCCCATTGACTTAAAATGGGAAATTGTTTGCTGCATAACTTTTGAACTGTTCAATATTTTTCAGGAAATCTTCAAAAGACACATCGGGGACCCTGGATGCACGTTCCCTGAAGTTTTTGGACCAGTCATGCAAACCATGCGACCTGTAGGCAAGAGCAAAGAATTCACAAAAAAGTGTAAATACTCATTTCGCTGTCACTTAATAACTCCGCAGCCATAGTTCTGACCAGTACAAAACTTGGAAGATCATCTACCATGCCTCATCATGCGTACCAAATTTCAGGCAAATCTGTTGAACGGTGGCAAAGTTATTAAGGTACAAATTTGACCCTTTAACCTTAAAAGTGCTACTCTACCAGAATATATTATAGTGGCACAGTAGTGCCACTATAGTTAGGGTTGAGGAGCCATTTACATGTTAAACCCAAAATTTTGCACCTTAGTAACTTTGCAACTATTCAACGGATATGCCTGAAATTTGGAATACACGATCAAGACCCATACGCTTGGGATCTGCCAAGTTTTGTTCTGGTCACATGTACAGCTGTGGAGTTATTAAGCATAATCTGCAGGTGTGTTTACGCTTTTCTGGAATTTTACTGTCGTCTCTACAGGTTGCACAGTTTGCGCGACTGGTCTGAATTCTTCAGGGAAAGTGCGGCCGGGTTCCCCAATGTGCCTTTTGAAGATTTTGTGAAAAAATATTAAACGGCTCAAAAGTTATTCAAAAAATAAGTTTCCATTACAAGTCAATGGGAAAAGCTAACAAAAAGTTTGACAGTGTCGCAAATGTAATTTTTACTGTCACAAATGGCCCTTTTACTGTCATAAATCCATCATTTTGTTTTCCGTTAGCGATCAGAAAAATGCTTTGCATTTAAAATTGGGACCCTCTAGCAACCTAATTCTTTTTGTATTCACCTAGTTGGACCCTGAGGATGATAGCCATGTCTTTATTTTGAGGTATAACACCACAGAAATATGTTTTTCAAATTTCTGGAAAAAGTACTTTCGCAAAGTACTGTCGCACTTGTGACACTGTCGAATTAATTTGCGAAAGCTTTAGCAAACTTCAACAGTACTTTTCTAGCCTGTGGGAAAATTACAGCAATTTTTTTGACACCCTGCTGCAAAAGAACGGTTTGGTGTTTGGGCCAGAAATTTGGAGGGAACGCAGCCGACATCTCACAGATGTGCCTTTCAGTGTTTCGTTGAAAAAATATTACATGGTGACAAAGTTATGGCACTTGAAAGTTGATGCTTTTTCCCATAGGATAACATTATGGTGTCAGACGCATTACAGGAATCCTTTGGCGCCCTGCTGTAAAATAACGGTTTGGTCATTTGGGCTGAAATTTGGAGGGAACACAGCCAACATCCTTTTTGTGGTTTGGTGAAAAGATATTACAGGGAGCCAAAGTTATGGCACTCTGAACTTCTTTTTTTCCCCATAGGATAACAATATAGCATTCGCTGCACCTTTCAGGTCCCATATCTCGGAAACAGTGCGAGATACGGACTTTTTGTCAGAAAAATGCTTAGCCCCCTACTGTAGTCTAAGTACAAAACTAGCCAGGAAAGTCATAAATCATATGGCTTTTACATTTTTTTTCTACGTCATACGGTTCCTGAGATATAAACAATTTAGTATTCCAACTCCTCATTTTCTGCTCCGAGAACCATTATTTTGCATACATTCTTTGTACTCCCTGTCTTTCTTTATGCAGCTTTTGGGGAAAACCAGCCTGTGCACTTACATTACTGTTACCGTTACCATTTTTGCTTGCGGTTCTGTTCCCTTTTCACTTACCATTCACGTCTATGCCACCATGTGCGTTACCCTTTGCGTTTTCATTTGCACTTGCTTTTGCTTTGTTTTTAACATTTCTGTCTACACTACTGTTTCTCTTTCTGATTTGCTTTGTGTCACCATGCACATTACTACTTGCATTTGCTGGCACAATGTTACTATGTGACAAGACATCATGTGGCGGGAGAGCAGGGCCCAGAGCCCTGCTCCTACACTGCATTATATCTACTATTTCTCATTATCATTCTCAAAAGAAGGGAAATTAGAGGCAAAAAACTCCATTTAATGCATTAGTTAGGATTGTTCCACATCGGCAAAAGCAAGGAAATTCGGTGTTTGGGTTGAAAGCCCCCCTGCCCACACTCCCAACCAGCATCGGGGTGCACATTAGGGTTGTCGGTCCTGACTCACACCCCATTCTCCTACACCTCTGCTTCTTTACACATGTGATGGTGTGAGAGTTAAGGCCGACAACCGTAATGTGCATTCAAATGCTGGTTGGGAGTGTGGGCAAAGGGGCCAAGGGGGGCTTTCAACCCCTAAAACCGAATTCTCTCTTTTGTCGGTGTGGAACAACCTTAACTAATGCATTAAGCAGAGTTTTTGCCTCTAATATATATATATATATATATATATATATATATATATATTGCAAAACATTGCTTTACTGCAAGAGTTAGAGTTCTTTTGCAGCAAAAAAAGCAAGGAAATTTGTCATTAGGGTTTCCAACCCTAACTCCAGCTTCCCCACCAACCAACATGACTCAACCCTCCAAGCCCCTATTCCCACTGGCACATACACACACACAGACAGACACACACACACACACACACACACACACACACACACACACACACAAAACACACAACTTTGGGGGCAGTACAAGGAAATACAAGCAATCACACAGACCCAATCTCTGCAAACACATACATAGAGTGCAACCTGTTCAGAGGAGGGTAAACAAAATGGTGTAGGGTGTGCAGCAGCAAAGATACAAGCAGAGAGAGTAAACCTTATTTTACATGTATGGTATTTACAATGTACAAAAGTGTACAATTTCTCAAAAAAATACCAACACAGAGGACCAAATTAGAGCAGTAACATAGGACTTCTGTGAGAAAATATATTTTTATCAATTGGCATTATTAGTCAATATACATATATATATATTGTGATGTTTAGTAATAGGCTGATGTAAACTAAGAAGAAGTACATGTTTTCAGGGTAAGCTAGAAGTTATAGTATGTTAACTAAATTAGTTACAGTCCAACTATCACTATTCTGCTTCTGAGAATTACAGTCTGGTGTGCTCTATTGGATGTATAAATGCCATTTACAGATCGCAAAAATGCCTGGTAGAATATAGAGCCATTTCTCTTGCAATGCAAAATCATGCGGGACAGTTGAATGAATGGCCTCTGCCTGTCATAATGATGTTTGTTGCCAGAGTAATTGCAAAAACATTCTGCTTACTATTTAAATGTTCCTGAATAGTATTTAGTGCAATGAACAGTGTACTAAATAATAAATACTGTTTTGCTGTATTTCTGTCACAAGTTACGATACTAATAAAATAAAAGATTTTTCATGCAGATAGAAACATTCACGTAAGAGATTCATTTTGAGATTAGGTAAGCAATTACTGCATAGTAACACTGGCCATTTAATATCTCATCAACAAGATAAACATTTTAGTTAATCAATACGTTACTTTCTACTGATGTTGACTAGAATAATCCTATGTCTTATTAATTCACAATTGTAGCAGTTCTCATTAGTCTACAACATTATCAGGAAGCCTGATACATACATTCAGAAGCCTGTGTATCATTAAATTGTATTTAATATTATCTATAAAGCAATGGTTTTCTCCCTCTGCTTGTATCTTTGCTGCTGCACACCCTGCACCATTTTGTTTACCCTCCTCTGAACAGGTTGCACTCTGTGTATGTGCTTGTGGAGATCGGGTCTGTGTGATTGGTTGTATTTCCTTGTACTGCCCCCATAGTTGCATGTTGTGTGTGTGTGTGTGTGTGTGTGTGTGTGTGTGTTCTACCTGTGTGTTTGTGTGTGTGCCAGTGGGAATGAGGGCTTGGGGGTGGAGTCATGTTGGTTGGGGGGGAAACCAGAGTTAGAAACATAGAAACATAGACTTTGATGGCAGATAAGGACTGCTTGGCCCATCTAGTCTGCCCATTTCCCTACCTACAGGATAGACCACAGATCCTAGTTAACCAACAGCCTATTTCTTCCTACCCCCCACAAGAATTGCCTTATGTCTGTCCCATGCATTCTTGAATTCTCCCACAGTTTTAGACCCCACAACCTCCTCAGGAAGGCTGTTCCATGCATCCACTACCCTCTCTGTGAAATAATACTTCCTCACATTCCCCTGAACCGCCCTCCTTCTATCTTTAAATTGTGTCCCCTTGTTCTTGCATGTCTCTTTTTCTGAAAGATTCTTCCCTCTTGGATTTTGTTGATTCCCCTGAGGTATTTAAAAGCTTCTATCATGTCCCCCCTCTCCCTTCTTTCCTCAAGGGTATACATATTAAGCTCCTTTAGTCTCTCCTCATACGGCTTCTCTTGCAGACCCTGCACCATTTTAGTTGCCCTCCTCTAGACTACCTCTAGCCTGTCTATGTCCTTGTGGAGATGGGGTCTCCAGAACTGGACACAGTACTCCAGATGGGGTCTCACCAACTGTCTGTACAGAGGGATGACAACTTCCTGTTTTCTGCTGCTGATGCCTCTCCCTATACATCCCAGTATACCCCCAGCCCTCCCTACTGCCTTCTCACATTGCTTGCTAACCTTAAGGTCATCTGATATGATTACCCCCAGGTCCCTTTCCTTTTTTGTTGTTGTTACTACCTCTCCACCCATTGTGTATTCTTCCCCTGGGTTCTTGTTTCCCAGGTGCATTATTTTGCACTTCTTTGCATTGAATCCTAGCTGCCATACTTCTGACCATTCCTCCAATCTTGCCAAGTCCCTTTTCATCCTTTCCACGCCTCCTTGTATATCAACCCTGTTGCAGATCTTTGTGTCATCTGCAAAGGCATATTTTCCTTCCAGTCCCTCTGCAATGTCACTGATGAAGACATTAAAAGGACTGGACCCAATACTGAACCCTGCGGTACCCCACTAGTAACCCCTCTTTCTTCAGAGTGGACTCCATTTACAATTACTTTCTGTGTCCTGTTGTCCAGCCAATGTCTTACCCAGGCTACCATCCTGGGACCCACTCCCAGGCTGGTTAAATTTGACTATTAATCTTTTGTGTGGGACTGTGTCAAATGCCTTGCTAAAGTCTAGGTAGGCCATGTCCACAGCCCCTCCCTGGTCTAGGGTTGGAAACCCTAACGATGACTTTCCTGGCTTTTTTTGCTGCAAAAGAACTGTAACTCTTACATTAACACAGTTTTTTGCAATTAATTTCCTTACTTTTTGAGAAAAAGAATGCTTTTTCTCTTAACAAATCTTAAACTAAAACTTACCTTACCTATCTACCATTGAATACACTATCCAATACCCATCTTGAGAGATCATGTCAGTATTACAGTATCCATCCATGTAATTCCAGTGGACACAACCATAACTATTTGTAAATACTTCAAAGAATTTCTGTTCCATTTTATCTGCTGTCTGTACAATAAAAATACACAAAGCAAAACAAATGGCTCAGTAACACACAGAAATGTTTGAAGTAGATAGTACTGTCTGGTTCACTAATGAAACCACAAAATGTAACACTAAGCAAACCAACACCATTAACAATGTCTACCATTTGTACAAACCATCTCCTTGGTGTGACACTGGTTATCACCTAACTGTCACAGATGTAATAACCCACACCCACTCTAGCCAATAACTCATCAATATATTATCTATTCTAATAATAATGAGACAAACAAATGTTTACGAAATTAAAACTGTTATAAAAATATTTTTTTGTAAAAAAATATAAAATGCTTTTCATATAAAGTAACAGTGCAACTCAGACAAAAATAAATATACAAACAACTTGAACACAAGTACTAAATAACAAATAAATAAATAAGAAATAAAATAAAAAATATGCAAAATAAATAAGTGTTACAACACACTAAATAAATAGAAAACAGAATGGTTAAGAACTTGAATTATTCAACATTTGTGAACTATTTACATAAAAAATGTCCAGGAGTGACACAGAGGTGCTGGCCACTCAAGCTGTGGGGACTTTGGGGAGATGACGGATGCCGAGGGAAGTGGAATCCTGCTCGGGAGTAGGAGGCAGCTAGGTGCCCCTCCTCTGTAACAGCTTTGATGGAGATGTTGAGGGGCACTCTTGAGGAGCTCATGCTGAGGTTTTTCAGAGGGCTGGTCATCCTCTAAGTGTTGCAGGTTCTGGTGCAGAAGCTGGTGGATTGCTTCTGTGGCCTCCAGCTGGTTCTCAGCCAGTCGCACCATGAGACCATGCGTGGACTCAAGCGAAGCATCAGAGGCCTCTTCCAAGTCCCTCAATGACTTGATTGCTTTGGCGAGGCCCCTGTTGCTCTGCTCAAGCCCATGAGTGGCAACTAATGCTGCATGCCCTACACGCCCATGATGCTGCAGCAAATCTATGATCTCAGCACCCGGCTGTATGATTTCGCCTGCCTGCCCTACCAGATAATTAAGTTTCGCTGCATAGTCATGGTCATGTTCAGCAGCAGCCTCATTGCCACTCTGCACAGTCTTGAGCAGCTGGTTGAGGGTGTGGCTGATCTTATTAAGAATGGCAAGTTGCCCTGCATAGACAAAGAAAATAAACAAAACATTTTTTTTAGTAGATAGAACCATACTCATCTTTCTTAAAATAGACCACTGTAATTGTCTGTTGGCAATATATAGAACATTCCTAGTGTACTACAATGTACCCCATTAAGAATTAAATAAATGAGTACACTTAAGATGCGAGTTATCACTTTCCCCTATATACACATGTGGCCTCACATGAAACATATAGAATAGTACTACACATATTGTATCTACATCACATTCTCTCAACCCAAGAATAGTTCTCTATTCTCAGTATCCATTAAAGTAGTATAAATCAGCATATGTTAACTGTGTCTAATATTTATACAATTTAGAAAATCATAACATTTGCATTGTTACAGCAGTAACACTGCGCATCAAATGCTACCATGTTCAATGACATCTACACAGTGTAACAACTGTCACTGAACAAATAATACATGACAGTCTGCGTGTCATACTGTGATAACATCATGCCTGATGGTGCTGGCCATCAAGCAGCAGGCCAAATGTATCCAATGCCCCACATGTGGTGTTATCCCAAATGACACACACCCTAGAATGCATTATTCCTATTACACAATGGCTTATACTCATATATAGAACAAAAAAAAAATTGTAAAGAATCTTTTTAGTAGCATTGAGAAATATTTATGTTTCTTAAGAGGAGATGCCAAAAAAGAGTTCTAGATCCCAAAAATCATCAAGCTCATCCCAAAAGTCATGTACGGGTTGACAGTGACACTGAGACTACACCTCTGGCATCATACTAGGATAACGCCATGGGTCCAGCCCAAAACAGAGCAATCACAGTACAAGATTGTTTCTTGCCATTGTATAATATAAAATATTCAATAACACCCAACAGTAAACACTTTTTAAATATATTCATAGAACAGCAGCAGCAAAGTAGTTCAACCACAACCAATGTTTGAAATTTGACCAGTAAGAACACCAGCAACCCCCCTAACATGTATAGATATTTTCTCTGTTCAAAGAGTGAATACTACTGTACCATACTCTGTAACCATCTGATCTATGACAACAGCACTTCAGTGTAACTTACTGATAGTATGTTACTACTAAGACATAGTTACTCAATCTCTCAAACAGTTACACATACCACTTTGACAGTTACCATCACTGTAGTGCTGTGCCATTTGTTACAAAACTTTGACAGGTATGTATACAATACTAAATGCACACATTCATCAGTCTGCGACAGTGTTTACAGCCTAACTACATACCAAAGATATAAAAATAGAACATATACAGTTAAGTAAACCCCACTGAAGAAGAAAGAAAAAAATATCTACTACTGTTTCTCTAGGCATACTTACCCACACACCATTGTCTATGTATTTAACTTATTCAATAGACAGAGGTAAAACACATATGGCATTTAATAAAAGACACAGACTTTAACATTAGCCACTCAATTAACATGATGCACAATTGTAGCACATTTTCTATTCCTTGTTGGATTTATAAATACAAAACACTGATAATTACACATACATTCTACACCTAAAAAAATGTTAAAAGTATATACATGCAACCTACTTATTACTTTTATTCACGCCTCTCCATATACACAATAGATAAGAAAAAAAAACAGATGACCATTACTAATATATAAACCTAGATATGCTGATTAAGCACTGCATACTTCCAGCAGATGCAATAATATCATGCCATAGTCCTATGTGTTTCAAAACTGAATGCTGTGATATATAATTTAAAAATAAGACCCACCACTATTTCTTACAACAGTATGCTAAACCTCTAACATCAAGTTACAGTCTTAAAGTACAACATTTTGAAGTGCAAACATAAAGTAACTACAGTGATACCATGTCTCAAACTACCAATATTACATACATCACATACTAATCTTTAATAATTAAAGCATAAACTATACAAGAAGTACTCACGTTCCTCAGCTGGAGGTCCACCTGGACCTGCACGTGATGAAGGATGACCTGCTGCTGGAGACTGTGGAGTCTTCTCCACAGAGGGCTCAATCTCTACAATTTCTACACCCTCTGTGGAGTTTTCCTCTCCAGCAGCACCCTCTGTAGATGGTTCATCCTCTGAAAAACACAGTTAAACAAAAAGAACCCATTTATGTTTCCATATCAACATCTGCATACCTAAATATATATATTGCAAGAATAACTTATTCAAATTCCTCAATCCTCAGATTAGGTATACTATTTACTATTGCAGTAAATCACAGAACACACATCTGATTCACTAATTGGAACACTAAATTTAATAATCTGCATTTATGTGCAATCATATTGTATCATATTCATAAACTGTTACAGTCTGTCGCTGATAAAAACTTTCACACATGAATACCTATAGTAATATTAAATACATACATTACCACTTCTTATTATATCAATTCCTGACTAAGTATACGTTAGATACATAACACAGTAACAATTTCAGCCTGAGTACCTGTTTAAAACATAACAACCATATAACTAATAAGCAATCAGTCATATCTTACTTCTTAAGTGCGATTGCACAGTACTGCACCACCCAGGACTGTGATGACACCTTGCATAACAGGCACATGACTTCATAGCCCCTGCATACCCCTCAACTGCTCATCCCACCCACTGTGGAATGTATTGTTGTACTAGAAAATATCTAAATTTCAACAAGAATAACTGTTAAACAAAATTGTTTCTTCTAAAAAGCATGATAAATAGCATTTTGTGAAAAAAACATTTTGTAAGCCACCATCTTAATATGCTTTAGAAACTATACACTTTTCACAGTAAATGCTCACAAGGATACACACACACGTCTATGTCAATTTTCTGATAGATGACCAGCTACAAAACTGTTTCACCCAATCAAATACCTCAATTGTCCTGTACATTCTGTAGCATCATACACACTACATACAAGCAAGCTATCATACTTGACAGGGTGGGTGGCATGGGCCAATACCGGACCGCACAGGGGAATAATGAGGCTTACACCACACCTGGAGAGCCTTATACCCCCTGGAAAGTCCAGCACTGTTCATAACAACAACCCAGAAGAGTATAATTCTGCATAGAAAATGGTCTGTACGTAAAGAATTTTTTGTAATATTTAGGAAATCAAAAAATACAAAATAAAATTACTAAAAATGAAGTAATAGTTTCTTTACAAATAAAGTAGTACTTTACTAGTATACTTACTAGAAGTTACCAATAGACAGCAACGCATCACTTGTCACTTGTTTTATCCTTTCTGTTACAGTGTGTAACATGTTCCTCCTTTCTTGTTTAAACATACCCCCACTGACAAACTAAGCTTAGTTGTGCTGTTCAAAATTCTTTTGTGGTGTGGGGGTGAAACCTTTGTTAAACCACCAACTCACAACACAGTTATACTTTTCTTTGCAACAGCACCCTGCTGCTTACTGTGTTGTCAAGTGAGCCTAGTTGATACTGGTATACAGTTTCTCTAGCACCTGGCAATCATTTAGGTACTCTTGGCAGTACACTATTTGTGTCACTAACTGAGAGAAAAAAATAGTGGTAGTTTCAAATTCAGCATAGTACTTTTCCCCAGTAAGCAACCAGGGTGGTCAAAAACAATATTTTAATCTGTTAGGGACATTTGAAATGGTACTTTTTATTTCCAGGCCATCTATTCTATATTTATCTACCCTTCTGACAACAGTACCAACCAATCAGATATCAGGAAATCAAAATGCATTTTCTAATGAATAATAATACAGACAGCAGTACATTATAATAACTCACCAGCAGAGTCGAGCACAAGTAGTTGCTCGACTGGAGCCCCTCGAGCTGCACTTTCTGGGAGTGGTTGAAACTATACAGGATGGGAGGATGCAGGCTCCACAGTTGGTCTACCTGAGTAAACAAAAAGACAAAAAAGATTTATACAAACAACACCATCACCTAGCAATCTAATAATGAACATAGCCCAAAACACATATTGCTGATCACAAAATATACCACTCTTATTATGATCAGTATCCTGTCCACAAATATGAGCTATCTACCATTAAATATATATATTTTTTATATTTAAACATCACAACATCTAATACTTTGAATATTACATGTACTACAACACTAACAGAAAAGTATCATTAACAGCTTTCTAAGAATTCATGTAATCTTGTCTTTTTTTCTGAAAAAATCATATCAACACAAATACACTTGTAAAGTAACAATTGCTAACCTATCATTTTTACACACCTGTACTGAAATATCAATTGTCACATAACTATCATAATACATATCACTAACAGTTTAATAATAAATGCCAATGCTCATTTAAAATATAGGGAAAAAAAACAACCCTCTCAGTTACAAACAAATATTTGTATTACAACAGTTTCAAAATGTACTTACATGTGTGATGTCGATCACCAAACTCTGGTTTCCCTGAATCCTCCCACATAGCATATGCTATGTCGTACGACTCCCAGACACTCCATTGCATATCACCTACCACAGACTTTGCTTTGAAAAACATCTGGCGGGTGATCTTCCACTTCCTACGGCACGCGTCAGAAGATTTTCTAATCTCCTACCTCCCCAAGGCATGACTAACCTGAGAAAAAACATAAAAAAAATTCTAAATCTTTCATACCACAGTGTAAATAATAGGTTGTCATGTCTCTTCACTTATCTACAAAGACAGGGCTTAGTCTAATGACGTATACTACAAATGCAGTATTACTAGCAGAACAGAAAGTGTACTCCTAAACCTAAGCATACAGACCCTTGAGAAAAAAATGTAGTGCTTAACTAGTATTCTCCTCCCCACCTGGCTACTGACTCACACCAACACAATATAACCTACTCATGAACATGTGTCACATCCCCACCCACAAGAAATCTATGCAACCACTGATTGTAGAGCACAGTTAAGCTGAACAGCAATTGCTAACACTGTACATTAATATGATGCACAACATACTATATAACACATTGATAAGCATCACAGTAAATTAATAAAAATATCTGACTATTATATACACCAATACAGTAACAAGTATGCTGACATGCTCTGCAGCTAAAGACAGAGAGACAAAGTATGTCATCTCATACAAGAGTCTACTGAACACTTTTGTATGTGGTAATATCCTGTCCAATACAACTACTTATCAGGATACACACAGGTCTCAGTACCTCTCTAGATAGCAGAGCACTGCTGCCATGCCTGCGTGTAGTGATAACACACAGTGGCTGTTCATTAGACAGTTCCAATGCAGAAGTACACGTTCATACTGAGGTATGAAGCCACAGGCCAACTACACCTAGTCTCCTAGGCATGCATTGGAACTGTACAATGCAAATCCCCACACTGTGTTATTGTGCTTATTAAATGTGTTTGTGTATTCTAGATGTGGGTAATTGTTTTAGATGTTCATCACGCACATCTAATACACACCTAACTACCAATAAGATGACTTGAAATCCTTTGACCATTTTATAAGTCTCTTTTCACAATCTCCACAAGTAGTCTTCACACAAACCCCACTCTAACACAAGAACATATGTATCTTATTTACAGTACATACAGCAGAATGATACAACTATTGACTACAGTGTCTGAGGAACATCCAGCAAATATTAAAAAAACACGACTGACCATACTGTTGTCATCTATCACATGTATATCTCTGTTGAAAAATGTGAAGGCTCATTGTGAACAAACACTTACCTTGTCCCATGTATGGGTCAGGCTCAGGTTAGTCACATGCATGACAAGTGTATCATTGGCATGCTCCCTCACAGCCTGAACTAGGGCCAGCACCTTTGCGTCACTCTAAGATTTGGGCATGACTGTTCTCTGAAACAAAAAAAAGCATAAAAACTATTGCATATTACATCCTACTGTTCTACCTTACTACTATTTATATTGCTTGCCAATCACAATCAAATATGTGTGATAACTGGCAAACTAAGCTAACAATAACTCTGTTCTTAAAACACATACTGCATATCTACTATCTCCCACAGATTCCAAAAGAAGCATAATCATAAAATACATAACTGCTGCACTATCTGTTTAAAAAATTTAAAAAGACGCAGGCATGGAATGGCAAAAAGTGATCATACTACACAGCATTCTAAAACATTTACAACCATAATTGTATCATATGTATTGCAAATACATATGTTACAAACTCTCAATATTATTACTTATTTCCACTTGCATGTAAAACAAGTGATGCCTGCACTTGCTTAACAGTTTTTTCTATTTATCCTATTACCAGACCTCCTAAAAATCACCACTCACAATGTAGTATAACAAAATACATCGCATTCAACAATGACATAAAACAAAAAAGCAAAATACTTACTAGACAGTCGAGTCTTCACACAACAAACAGACAGTTATCTACCTGTGTAAAGAAAAACATAAAAAATGTTGTTAAAACTTTTACAGAACACAAACATTTCTCTCACAGAAGCAGGGTGATAGTGGAGAGTATTGGACCAGCAACAGACCCACGCTATTAGCATGGGAGTGTTAAGCTCACTGTCTTCAATCGTCATTGGGCGATTTTGAGTTGGTGGGCTTCAGTCCCAACAACTCCCCCATTAAAAAAAACAAGGGGGGTGTGGAGGCGAAGCACCCCCAACTCAAACAAACTGACACATCATCAACAGTAAGTGTAAGCATGTGCTGTATTCACAAAAGTTTTGCGCTACTAACACAGCGCTGGTCCGATACTCTCCACTATCACCAGAAGCACTATGACTCACATCAGTAATCAACATACCCTAGCAAAACATAGTACACTCCATCAACAGCATATATCTCCTTATATCACTAAACATACTTTGCTTCTCACTTCACACTGAGAAACTTATGCCACATTTTCACTCATACTTGTATAATACACCCCCCACCCCCCATAACAAGCCATACTCAACAATGAATAAAAAAAACCAAAAAAAAAACTACAGAATCTATCATTAACAAAAGAGACACCCTGGATATCAACAAACAATTAAAAACTCATACACTTTACAGCAATCACAGTCAACAAAATACCATACTACCCACCTAAAAAAACACACATTCAATATCAAGCAATAATATACATCCTACTCGTACACCAATTAGCACCATCACACTTCTCTGCTGTTAAAAACAGAGATTCTACATTTCCCAGACACTCACAACCTAACATACAGACAGCAATGCAGAATATGTGATCAGTTCTATTTTTTACCATTTTGTGTTGGCTCTAAAAAGAGCCATTTTTTTTTCACAGTGTAAATGTGATGTACTTGAGAGTCACCATCCTACAGGCACACAATCACAAAACTGTAAGGATACCATGTCGAAGGTCCCCAACAAAAATGTCATTGCCAGTGTTAGAGAGATGCACATCAACTTTTAAAAATAGCCAATACTTGTAATACATAATTTTGGGGTGATGAATAGTGTGCATTCGCAGAGCACGTAGGAATCCATATATTTGTATGTTAACCTTCCTGCATGATCTTACAAGTGCAGGACAGTAATCCTCACCCTTAAAGACCATGCATTGTGTAATATCTGAATACAGAATTTTACACAATGGCAACATACTGATAAGCTGCTGTAAGTCAGACTGTGCAGCCTCTAGTAAGTCAATAGCCCTTTTGTTACCCAGATCATTACCTCCAAGATGGATAAGAAGTATGTCTGGTTCTGGGTGTGTCTCCAATAAATGGCACATGGTAGGCATGAGCTGCTCCCCCCTCATGCCACCCTTCCCAAACCAAGAGACAGAGCATCCAGGTAGTTGTAAATCATTTCCAAAATGACTACATCCACTGAACACTGCTGCCCTTTTCACCAAACTTGATCTTACTATCCATACAGTAACTGTAGATTTTTCTGCCATGCTGAGTAACAAATCTTAATAACTCAGATGTAGAAATATCACAATTGTGTCTGTCTGACTACCAAGTACTAAGAAGAGGAACCACCGCAATGACTACTATTCTATTGCATCATCCAGATAAATGCAGACAAAACAAGCACAAACAATAACCTTTTCACAGAGTGGCTAATTTAACATAGAGTCCTAGCTATGCATATAAGCTGTCTTTCTATTGGCATGATATTTATTAAACATGTTTTTGTTTTGGGGGAGAATACTATCATCTGATTGGCACACCTCATAACTTGCCAGTAACACAAATTTTGATTGGTCTAAGTGACTAGCCATAATGTTCTGCCAAACTAAATTCCCTCTCTTACTGAGCCACTGCTTGAGTGGTGAGTTGAACAATTTCTTATTACTTGACAGAAATAGTGAACAATTGTAATCAATAGTACTATACTAATTTGATTGCACAGGTCTCACAACCAGTTTAATTTAATGATACATTATTTGTAGTGAGAACTACTGTGACTTAATTACCTAAGTTAAATATATTTCTTAGTCTTTCTCTATATAACAAGTGCAAAAGCAGTACCTGGTTAAGCTAGGCAAGACACAATATCATTCCAAGTCAGGATTCCACACAACAATTAAAACACACACATATGTAACAAGAAAGTGCCACTATTATTACATCAGTCAGCAATTGTCACAAACTAAAGTAGCACTGAGTAAAAATAAATCTCCTTACACACTATCAACTTGTACAGATCAGCCAGTCTGAGATACCAAAAATACCCTGGCAAACAGTTAATAATAAAGACTGTTTTGAGCCACAAGAAATATCCCAAGGACAAAAAGTAACTATAAGAAAACAATCACAGTAGTTTGACTGACTAAATTGCAAAATGCATAAAACATACAGCTTTTAAAAAAATTGTATTTTTTTCACTTGTACAAATCACACTCTCAAATACCTATTTGCATTAGTTTACCAAAAACAACCCATTGGTGATGCAGATATATAAACACTTTAATCTATTGCTAAACTGTGTCACAGTTTGCCAGTCCATGCTGCTGTAAATATATCAAAATAACTGTAAACTCCACAAATAACTTAGCTAAACTAAACAGTTCCTCCCAATATCAGTGGTAAAAAATACACACAGTAGTTCCTAACTTCCCAAAACACAGTCAAATAACTTTTTAAAACTTTTAAAATCATTTGCATCGAAGTTATATCATATTTCTGAGAAGTATTTACTTTTTAAATAATGCCCTGTTGCCTTCTCAATCACTTGATATAAAATGGCCCCAGAGTGTTATTCTTCAATTCTATTGGTTCAGGAAACTCACATGACTAACTTATCCATTTCTTTGATCACAAGCGTGCAATTTCTTTGACTGCGAGACTAAGGTGAGCTTTGTCCATTAACAGTCTTCCACAGTGAAAACAAATACTTCCCTAACTTTTTTTCCACCAGGACAGACCCTAATAACATTACACAAATTAATAAACAACCATAAAACTGTTTTTATATCATTTCAACAAGTTTTAAAATAATTCCCGCACTTACTACAATCTTTGTCCGCAAGCACACAAATTCTTAAACTGCGACTCGGTTTGACTGCGAGGATTCACCACGAGCAGTCTACATCTTTGATCACAAGAATAACGTGAGATTTCGATGTACACCGCATCTGACTGTCTAAACCCAATATTTTAAAAAACATCCAAGCAAGACAAATCCTCCTAGCATATTAATAACCCATAAGAAAAAGAATATTTTTTTTTATTTTGTATCCATTTTCACATAATCACAGCGTCCTTATGATCTTTGACCGCGACCGTGCAAAATCTTAATCTGCGACTCAGTTTGACCACAAAAATACACTGCAAGCTTACAAAATCTTTGATCGCAAGAATAACGTGAGACTTTGACATTATATGTCTCTTACAGTGCAAACCCAATATTTTCAACAGCAATACACTACAGAAACCCTCTTAGCATTTAAATGAGCCATAAGTAACAAAAAATACTTGTTTTGTTTGTTGTATTAACATTTTACATACTTCCCTTGCTTTTTTACAATCTTTGACTGCGAGCGTGCAAAATCTTTCATCACCAATCAGTTTGATCGCAAACTTGAAATGTGACTTTACAGATTCTTAGGTCATGAACAAAATCATGTGATTTTACTAAAAAAACAGCAACAGCTGTAAGAAGTCAACTATTTAAATACTATGCCACCACACAATGGTCACATATGTCTATTGACAATTCACAAGTTCTGCATGTCATGAAACCAACGTAAACAAGCTTCAACACCAATACCACATGTTTTATGCATTCTTTGTTTGTGAGACTGCGAATTCTTTGATTGCGACCATCTTTGACCGCGACGATCATTCGTAAGTTGACAAATTCTTTGTTCATGACAAAAAATACAAATTCACCAATGTTAACTTATGCAGCATTCTATACATGCACTAAATGACCCAATCATCATTAGACTCATGTTATAATTCCATCCCAACTGTCAATAAAGTAATATTTTCTCAACTTAGCTAGACTATTGCTATAATCACCGCATTCACCCAGAACCTAATACTATGATTCCAACAATCAATCAACATACTGCCTATTCCATTTATCATTATATATCACTATACGTTGCATGTAACAATCCCACAACAAATACTTGACAGCTTTACAAATTTGTACTTCACACTGCCCAAACAGATCAATCAATAAATGTGGTACATATTTAAGCAATAAGCCACAAGGGGGTGTGGATTATCATGGGATTTACCACGGTAACAGTGGTTTGCCATGAGGTGTAGCTGAGTGGCTAAATCCGCACCAGCCATGGTAAATCCCATGATAACCCACATCCTCCAATTGGCTTATTGCAATAATACCAAATACTATTTATTTTTTGTGAGAAAAAAGTGTAAAATACAGCTTTTCCAAGTTTTAATCATTTTTATTAACTGTATTCTTCTGTCACAAAATATAGTTCCTTGCTGGTAGAACAGAATATTGAGGATAACCCCAAGCTTAGATATATGCTGGCAGGTGCCATTTATTACAATTTGGTAGTGGCACTGAATCGGGAGATTACATTTTTATTTCTATGTTTTATTTGATTTGGTTGAGCTGGGGAGACAGACTAGGGAAAGGCAGCTTTATGGTTTATTAAAATAACCATAAGGTGAATCACAATTCCTGTATAGCCATTAGAACTGGGACTTCAGTTTTGGTTTGTTGAAAAAAAAGAGAGCTTTGTTCATTACGGTTCACTGACACAAACTGAAGCAGTGTACACCTTAATTTAAGAAACTGCTGTCATGCTTTTGGTTGAGACTGAGATGCATTTTTTTTACATACAGAGGAGAGCAATTGGGTCTGAGAGAGGGAACGGTAGCATGACAGTAGTGCATCAATGTGTGCGCCACTTATTGAGGAATAAGGGGGTTATTGCTGGATATTTCAGGAAAGACCGACTTGTAGCAGTGTTGTTGTTTTTTTTTAACAGTAATCTTTGTATGCTGTTTCTTCGACTGTTATCGGGGTCCTTAGATGTGGAGTACAGGTTGGTGGTATGCGACAATGACCGGGGAGAGAGCCGAGGACTAAGTATGCATGCTTGTGTGTGTGCTGCACTATGCTAGCCACATTCTGTTGGATTGTAACAGGTTTTATTTTCATTTTGAAGAGGACCTGTTAGTAGGTAAAAATTAAACAAAAACTGTAAGCTGTTTTATTTTATCGTACTCCAGGAGTCACAATCGGGTCAGTGGCATGGAGACCGCTAGCCTCAGTGGTGATTCAAGATGGCAGGTTTAATGTTTTTGTTTCAGGGGTTGGTTTGATTTGGGAGGGGATGCGGGTGGCTGGCACCTTTTGCATCAGTTATCATAGGATTTACCATGGCAGAAAGGTGCCAGCCAGCCAATTACAGTACAAGCTTTGGGTTACATTTTCATGTATGTGGTATAATCTTCTTTATCAACCTTTGCCCATATGACAAGTGGCTGCAATATTAACTGCATAGTACTATGCATACAATACTCAAAAAAATTAATTATAACAGAATGTTAAGCATACCAGATGTTTTATTATTAGCACAATACTACATATTGATTTCCAAACAAATAATTTCTGATTAACTGTCATATAGCTACTTTTGTTTACTACTAAATATATGTATTCTCACTTTCCTTAGGTAACTTCAACAACAAACATATTGAAGAAATACTTCATCAACTTCATCATGGGCATCTGTTGTAAAACCAGAGCACATAGAGAAAGTGCAAGCTGTACTAGTTGTTTATTATCATGCCATACAAGAACAAAAGGTAAAGCTTCTAAACAGAAGCATAAGAAACTGTCTTCTCTCCACATCATACATAGACAAAATCGTACACAACTAAAGAGGCAGAAACCATCCTCTAAGAAAACTACAACAAGTAGCCTTCCCAGAGAAACATTGCAATCACAACATCCAGCACTGTCATTACCAAAGAGTACACATGTGAGACAGAATAAGAATTCTAGGTGTAGTACCTCTCCTAATGCCCAACACAGTAAGATAATGTTTTCCAAAAAACTGTCCACAGAGCTAGGATTGAACATGTGATCTCCAAAATAGTGAGACTCAAATGTAGCAGACTACGTTCTAAGCAATCATTGATGAAACTCCACTTAAGAGCAAGATGATATGTCAATGTAGCTCTAGCAATACATTCCCAATTTTGGACTGACATGATGTCAGCCATTGATAAATTGAGTACAAAGATTGAAGAGATGAGAAACACTATCTTATCTTTTGAGCACTTAAACACAGACAATATTTCTCCTGTGTTTCAAGGAGCCTGGCTTCATTCAGAGTACTCAGAAGCATTCTTCTAGAAGAGACATACCATGCACACAGTGGAGACATTACATTAACACTAGATTAGCATGGAAAACTACTAAATGTCTTACCTCTATCCCATGAAGCCATCCATCCAAACAATGACAATGCAGCTGAAGATGTTGAAAGTGCCAAAAAATCATTAGCAAATAAATGGCAGAACATGTAACATTAGAGAGGAATCTATCATATCAATAAAAACTTTTCTCTCAACAACTCTTAACACAAAGAGATCAGAACAACACACACTGCTCCATAACATTGACAAGTGTGAGATCCGGCCTCACAAAGGCCTAATGGGTCAATCTCTTGCATGCTTACAATCCATGAACTGCAACAGCACATTTCATCACTTTCGTATGCTAGTAGTCCATAACTCTGGCATCCACAAATTTGTGCAAAGATTGTATCACATCAGATCTCTCATTCAAGACTACATGTAATTCCAAGCATTGCTCGATGATGGAGATGTTGAAAGACTTGGTGAGTTAATAAGAAACTTGCAAAGAACTCAAAGATTGAGGTCTACTGCTACTGTTTCTGAAGAAACAAGTACTCCTCAGACATCTCTGGTTAAAGAAGAGCAACTCCTATGACAATCTGGTCATGAATTTGCTAAATTTGAATTAAGCAAAACAGAGAAATTTGACACAATATGTGTGTCATGTGAATGATTGTTCTACAAGCACCAATGTGTCAATGTAGACCTGCAAAACATCCCATCTTGGAATGAAATGTGGGGATGTCTCCATGCATACCTCGTATTATAAGTCTGACTTTGAAGAACTCACAACTGTGTTACTCTGTTCCTACTGTCATAACAAAATCAAGAGTGATAGTTTACCTCCACGGTCAGTGCTCAATAAAATGGAAGTACAACCAACACCTAATGAGATAACAGTGTTGAACTTGTTTGAAAGGATTCTCATTCAGACTATGAAGCCATTTCAAACAATCATCAGGCTGAATACAAGGACACAAGACCTACCAAACAAAGAACTTGTACGATCTCTCGAAGGCTCTATTGTCTACCTGCCTTTACCTTTGCAAGACAATGTCAACACTATTCTAAAGACAATAGTGTAGTGATCTTGGTAAATGGTGTGCCAACAAAGGCAAAAACAATATGGCAAGAGATAGTCAACGTAGACAATGTAAAGAACACTTTGAGATATCTAAAAGAGCACAATTCTTTCTATACTGAAATTGACATTGACACATTTACTACACTCTCATCAGATATTGCCACAGACAACTCTTACAAGGCAATACTTCAGAAGGTTGACATGACAACTGCACAGAATGTGTATGAACAATTCACGATATGCCCATTGCATGGCAAAGACCCAGTAATGGATAATATTGATTTATATCAAATGCAACAAGTGGAGGGCAATCCTGTTATTATATGGGAGGCCACCCTAGAAGTTCATTGTTTCCCTGATCTGTTCCCTCTTGGTACAGGTGGATGATTAGATGAACGTGAAGCATGAGTACCAGGAGCTGAGTATAGGACCTCACGAATACTACATAAGGATGGCAGGTTTCAAAGAAACATTGTATACCTTGTCCACCTTCTTTGGGAAAGTGAACTTAGTGTCCTATCTGCTAGTATTTGCTCACATATTGAGACTTGGGACAGAATTTAGCAATATGACAGCTGCACAGTTGCTACACAAGTTGCAGACCAAAGATGAAACACTGCAAGTCAGTCTTTCTTCTATTTTGTCTAGCATGTGTGGTACCAAAGAATATTGGTACAGATGTCACTCTGAGGTAATGCGCATGCTGAGAGAATTTGGGCCAGCAACATGGTTTGTGACACTCAGTTGTGCAGAATATTAATGGGATGATCTGCTCGATATACTGAGATGAGAAAACTCTGATGTTGAGAACATCCAAACAATGAGTCTAAATGAACTCTGTTCACTTGATCCAGTAACCGTTTCATGTTACTTCCACCACTGGTTCCAGAGTATTTTGAAATTCATACTAAGACAAATCCTCCCCTCGGTATTGTTGAGCACTACTTCTGGAGGGTTGAGTACCATGCCCGTAGAGCAACACACATTCATATGTTGCTGTGGATTAAAGATGCCCCACAAATTGGGGACAATGAAATATCTGACATTCTAAGCTTCACCTTGAAATATGTCACATGTCAGATACCAGACAAGTATGATAGTGCAACTCTGTGGGAACTGGTCCAGAAATTCTAATGACACATCTGTGGAAAATACAGTCATAGGAAAGTGAAAACCAAAGGTCAGTGGTATACTCACTGCCGTTTTGAGTTCCCAAGGCGAGTTTGCCTAGCTGCTTCACTTAATGATGTTTTTTTCAGCCATGCAACACCTCCTGAAAGCAAACTCAACAAAGTGAGTGTATGAACTACCTCACACAGAAGCAGAAGTCTATATCAATGACTATAGTCCTTCCATTCTGTTGATGTGGCAAGTAAACATTGATGTCCAGTTAGTAGTAGACAACTCAATGGCTCTTGTGAGGTAAGTAACATCATATATTACTAAACATGAGCAAACCAACCTCCAAGAAATGTGGGAAGAGCTGTCAAATTGTGATAGATCAATGTCTTCCAGACTTTGGTCACTAGGGCTTAAGACTCTATCACACCATGAGCGCAGAGCCTATGAAGCAAGGAACCACCTTACAGGTGTAAATCTATATGGCAAATCAGAGTCTATACATTTCTTAAATGTAAATCACAAGCAGAACAGGTGCATTGTTCTTAAGAGCCATGAAGAGATTGAGGAGTTGGTTGCCACAGCACCAACATTCACATCTATTCTTAAGAACAACTCAACTGACAAATACTATCCACAGCGCCACAGTGCTATGGATGATCTGTGTCTCTTTGAGGTTGCTCAATGGTATGACTACAAGTGGGGTTTTACTTCAGACCCAGAAAAAGGAATATATAAAGTAACTGGCTTTGATGGCTCACTTGTAAAATAATGCAAACCATGGCTAATTGACCACTGCAAACTGACATTGAATATAACAGAAAGCAAAGAACATTATTACTTTGCTCTATTGTTTCTATTCAAACCTTGGAGGCAGAATCTGAATTAAAAGGATTGTCTGACTCATATGAACAAGAGTTCATGCAGAGTCATGTCTCGGAGACATACATTCAGAGACTTGAAATGGAAAAGCAACAGATAGATAACATGAAGAAAGTCCTAGATGATGACACACCTGCCACATCACAGGAAATGGTTGATGTTGAAGGAGAAGGCACACTTGGTGCTCCTCTTCCTCCTAATGACACAGCTGTGCTGATGCCAGAGGTTGAGGGCACAATACAACAAAGCATGTACTTCTCAGAGTCAGCCACCGACATTGTTGACAAGTTAAACTCACACCAAAGACTCGTGTATCACTCTGTTATGCATACAGTTAAACATGCAATCCAGCACTATGAAAAGCATTGTCTCTGCGAAGAGCAAACACCAATCAGGATGTTTGTAAGTGGTGCTGCTGGGACTGGGAAAAGTTTCTTGATCAAAGCCATAAGCAAAGGAGTGTGTGACCTTACCAGAACACCAACATCTGTTATTGTTGCAGCTCCTACAGGTTTGCAGCTTATAACATTGGTGGTATCACACTCCATATGTTATTCATGTTGCCAGTCAAGCATGGAAAGAGTGGTGATTACAGGAAATTGTCATATGATGTTGCTGATGAACTCAGATCAATGTTTGACAATTGCATTTGCTCATAATTGATGAGATAAGCATGGTCTCAAATGTTCTACTCATATTCATCCACCTACATCTACAGAAGATACTCGGAACTAATGATAATGTTCCATTTGGTGGAAAGAACATCCTTGTTCTTGGAGATCTCCTTCAGCTAGCCCCTGTAAATGGTAAGCATGTTTTCTGTAGTCTATCCATTGAAGAGGCAAAGAAAACAATTGGATGCATTGGTGGAGTAAATCTGTGGGAATTTTTCACATAAGTTGAACTCTCTCAGAACATGAGATAACAAGGTGACATGTCTTACAAAAGCATTACTTGATGAAGCACATATAGGTGCGCTTACACCCACCCATGTTGAGATGCTAAGACAGCGCATTATTACAAGAAATAATACTCCTATCCAGGATGCTTTTGATATGTTTTCACATGTTCAGAAAACTGGACTACATGTTGTATGTCTATTCCCAAGGCTAATACAGTGTGCAGAGTTCAATGACATCATGATGAAGAAAGAACAGCAGCCCATAGTCACTGTGCCATGCATAGATACCATGGATGGCATTACTCTATCACGAACACTGTTATCAAGAATGGCAGATCATCTGAAAGAGCTCACAAATGATGTGTCATGAACAGCTGGTCTGGAAGCTGTACTACCACTGTGTAGAAATGCACGTGTCATGCTCTTCAGAAATATTGATGTCGATAGAGGTCTCATTAATGGAGCTATGGGATATATCCAAGAGTTCCTGTAAAATGTACTGGGTACAGCTCTGGAGTTTGTAGTAGTGAAATTTGACAACTGTGAAATACCTCACCCAATAGACAGAGTCACAGTCAAGTTTGAACTTGTGAAAGACATATATGTGACAAGGAAACAATTTCCATTGTGTGCTGCTTATGCGTTCTTCATACACAAGTCACAAGGCCTCAGCCTTGATAGTGCCATAATTGATATAGGCACTGATATATTCAAGGATGGCATGCCTTATGTCACACTGTCTCGTGTAAGACAATTGTCTGAATACACATAGTCAAATTTGAAGAAAGCAAAAGACGTGCTGACACAAAATGCTTAGTTGAGTACAACAGATTATGTACATTGTACCAACCGAATGCTCCTTTACTACCAGTTCCCAGATTTGCATCTGTTACACCAATCACAATCGATGAAGGACACAAACTGAAAAGGCAGTGTACTAGAACTCCACAGTTATCACCTCAGTAGTGCACAAAGCAGCAATCTCTTAAGAAACTTCTTGCATCACCCCTTGTGAAAAAATGTATTGGAGTCAACACACTGCCAACATTTGACAACAGTACAGGAGTCAACTGCTATGCAAATGCAAGTATGCAAGCACTCCTCCACATCCCTGAGTTTGCTACTGTGTTAAACTGTTGCCCATCAACACCTCTCTTAGAGGCATTAAAAAGAGTCATAAGAGTTACTCAAGATGAGCTACCCAGTTTACAAAGCTTAACTCCTCTAAGGCTAACGCTTGGTCAATACGCAGGACAATCTATGTTTGCTAACAGTGCACAACAAGATGTCACAGAGTTCATAATGGGAATAATAAACAGTTTAGCAGATGATGGCATAGATCTACGTCAACACTTCAAGGTTGACTACGTGTCCAAGTACACATGCTTGTCATGTGGACACAAAGAATCACAAACAACACAGGATATGCTGTGGCTCTCTGTCTATGTCCCTGAACAAAGAACTGTAAAATTCCGCAAGTTATTTGCTAATGCAGAAACTGATTTGCTGTGCCAAAGATGTGATCGTTCTTGTGTATGCTCTCTGATAGTTACATATTCAAGCTCATATACTATTATTGTACTACAGCACTTTAACTCTCAAGGCATGAAAGTCACAATGCCAATTTCTCACTTCATTGCTGGAAGAACTATGTTCTCAGGTACTCAATTTGACACTCATGCAATAATGTTCCATCATGGCCTATCCATTCACTCTGGACACTATGTCACATGGTGAAGATTCAGAAAGGGATGGTTAGTGTGTAATGATACAATATTCACCCTAAGGGAACGGCTCCCGAGAAATCTAAAGGATACATATGTCATAATACTCTGCTACACCAATGCTGCACAACGTATAGAAGAGTGATGATAGCCAATCACAGCATATCACTAAACCAGTCTCTCTACAAAAATAACATTTCATCTGCATATCCCACCAAGATGTTTTGTTCTCAGACACCAGTGTACATACACATTAACATTACATACTTCATCAAACACTACTAGTGTCTGATGACACCCATGGTGACCAAAGTGTTCTACTTATTGCACAAAATAACCACAGCCCATGCTGATTTGCCACATTTCTCTGGCATTGAACAAACATAACACAACAGTACAGCAATGCATCTACCTATGGTACACAAATCCCTGTGTATCAAACTGCTACTGTCATAATTCGAATGCAAAACAATACTGTTTTCATCATAAATCACAATCGATTACCAAAAGCATTGTATTGTGATATTCACCATTTGCAACTTGCATATACTAACAATAAAAACTGCATTATTACTGTTCAAGTGGACTTGAGGGTATTGAGCTGTAATCAATAGCCGGTCAGTCATATGTTTTTGCAGATACCTTACTTAACGTCATGTACCATAGCACATATTACTGTGTACTCACTTGTGTCACAGTACTATCTTACATGGCAATCACAAATAAATTAACCTATTTAAACAGTTGTCAGAGATGCAACAACTTTTCTCAACATATTCAGTTGAGAATACCACTTGTTTGAACAGCAAACATCAGGTAAAGTTCACGCTCCTTTTCCTGTTGTTGTCTACATTACTGACCTTTACTATGATATTTACTAATTTGACTTCTGACAAATCCAAGCAGACTCGAGGGTGCTGGATATTACTCAACATCAGTTAGTAAGTTATGTATTGGTAAATGTAGCTATCACACCCACATTGAGAGTAACACTGCCTACACCACAGTGCCATCTCCACTGTTATGACTAAATTGTTGAAAACAATATGATAGAATTTGCTATCACTGTAATTGCACTCTGAAGACTGAATATGCTATTGTCTCCCACTGGTCTATGACTTACAGCACTGGATATGACAAATTATTGAAAATTAATGCGACTCAGACTTGTATATATGTACTGTATATAATACTGAGATTCAATATGAATGTACATAACTTCAATTGAATTAGAAATTTTCATCATTTTTTGTTTCCTACCCACTGTTCCAAATTAAATATTTTTGAGCACTTCATGGTATTGCATTACATTAAGTTCTACTGTTTACATAAGTAATACCTCATAAAAGAGATCGATACATGTGATTCTCTGGCCTACTGCCACAGTATAATTAATCTCTATACATCTCTGCAAAAGTATACACATTATAAGTTATTATTAAATACTAACAATGATTGTCTGCTTCTGCTATACAATATAAACAATTGGTCTGCTCTTGCTGTAACAGGATTGTCCATATATTTGGAGGTCGGATGAGGAATTTTTTCCCAGTTCAACAAATAAATAATACTTCTAAAAACTCATTTATTACCAGTTTTACCAACAATATTGACATGGCTACCATCACCGCACTCTAAAGTAAAAAAATGTGGCACATGTCTGTGATACTTTAATTTATTTGTAACTAGTTAGCATAACAACATTTAACTTACAAAAAATAACTGCTATTTGAACATAACTAGTGCCAAAAAATATTGACCTATCACTAATTGGATACAATGGTACCAAAATCACACATAAAAAATAACCACACATGTAACTGACACAAAATAGAACAATAGCCAAACATTAATCTTCATTACGTAAGTGTCATTTTTTGACTAAACATTATTCCTCTGATGTTAACCATTTACAGAAACTACTACACCACCATGTGAATCTACAGATGTACTGAAATTGTAGGGAAATACTAATACTGCTCAGCAATACATTTTGAAAAAAAAAGTATTTGTCAAAAAATATTATCTATCATAAACACCCATACAAGCTACTATTCAAATTGTTTTAATTTATACTTCTTAACATAGAGTGCCAACAAAACAAAACAATATACAGAGAAAGCAAAGACTGTATCTCAGCTCAGGCAAATGGTAACAAATAAAATACATCCTGAGAAACAATGACAGAAATAACCAACAAACTGTTTTTTTTTTGCCCATCCCAAGAGCAACCAATCAATTCGGACTATATATATATGTAATAGATAATCCACTCTTAGGTGTGCAGTTGCGCTCTGATATACGCACGTCTTGGTGTGCATCAACCACCCAAGGCGTGCGTATATCAGAACGTGACCGCACACCTAAGAGTGGATTATATATCTTATAAAATGGGAAAAATATTTGGGCAGGGGGAGGAGGTACAAAAGGTAGTCCCTGTCTGGCAGAGATAAATGTTTAATTTACAGTAGGTTATCTGGCTGATCCTGCCATAACTGTGATGGGTTTGAAGTTTAAGGTGGTATTTATCTGGCTGATTCTGCCTTGGTTTAAATAATAAAGTGATGTAAATATGTATCTGGTTTATCTTGCTATTGTCAGAGTGTGTTACACTGTAATCCCTTTTAGTATTATTTCTGTACTGTAGCATGACCGAGTAGTGTAAACTGTAATTATAGACCTGGTTGCAGACGTTCAAAAACAATTACTGATTTTTTATTTTTTGAAAGAAGCGTCCGACTGTAATGGGGCTGAGCGAGTGAGTCATTCATATCTGTATTGTAGCGTGACCGAGTGGTTTTATTGGCAGTTCAGGACGTGCTGGCACAGCTTCAAAACAAGGTATTTTACTTGCAGGTACTGTGTAAATTTCTTTTTATTTTAAGATTGCTCATATTTCTAGAAAATTAAGCCACTGACTGTACAGAGTGAAGAGCAAGCAAGTCGCCGGCTTCAGGATTGTAGATGGAAGCTAGAGTGAGAGTTGCTATAGCAACAGCTCTCGCTCTCGCTTCCCGTCTACAAGTCTGAAGCCGTGGAGCTCACTGCGCTCTTCACTCTGTGATCAGCAGCTCATTCAGAAATATGAGCAATCTTAAATAAAAAGAAAGTTGTGCCACTAATCGCTCTTGTTTAACTGCCAGCGCGTCTGAACTGTCATCGTCCTTCTGAACTATGATAACCCCATTGAATACTCTTTAAAAATTAAAAAAATGATAAACAACTTCAAGCTTATTTAGCCCCATTACTGTCTAGAGACTTAAAAAAAAAAATACCATAAAAACAGAGGTTATACACAGTTTAGTGAGAGATGTGTGGAGCAGCTATATACAGGACATTTTAGTTACTGCTGTGGGTGCCAGCCTGTGTGTGTTTGTGTGGCAGCCTGTGTCTGCCAGGTATGAAGTGATCTCACTGCTGGTGAGAAGGTTCTGTGGGATGGAAAGTAGTTCAGGCGTGCGGTTGTAATGGGAGGTGTGTGGTCATTGGGAAATAATGCACGGTCATGTGATGCATTCTGTCCAATCATGTTACTGGAATTTCTATGATTTTACCATTTTATATATATATATATATATATATATATATATATATATATATATATATATTAGTATGTAAATAATAAACTACTTTTAAACTACTTCCATGTCTTCTGAGTTTTATTTTCATGTAGTTACTGTTACGTGCTTCTAATATTGATTATAATTTTTTCCATAGCACTGTTACTGCATTGTACTCAGAATGCAGAGTAAGCAGAACGCTAGCAACACCACCTCCTACAAATGATCAGCAAGGGGTGGCAGAGGGGACAGATGTCACAGACATCTAAATAAGCGTCTCATGGTACAGATCTCATATAAGTGCAAAGTCCCCACCTCTGACATCCACAACCAACTGACAACTAAGTACAGTATTTGCACTACTGCACAGATACTCTTAAAAGTTACTTTCTGAGCATGCCTCCAGTAGCACTAGTACTGCACTCAGTCAGCAGCTGGCCATGGACGTGACAGATACACTGTACCAGTTACCAAATGGCGACAGGTGGAGACACATGCAGGGTGGGCTAGCACAGACTCCCTGCTATTTTACTGTTCCCCCCACACCCCAACATGCCAGCCACCCTCCACTTCCCCACCCCACCCATCCCCAGTCATCAACTGGCACAATCACCTGTTCACCTCCACAACCAACTGCCAACTAAGTGCAGTATTACCACTACAGTACAGACAAACTCAAAAGTAAATTTCTGACAGCACCTGCAGTAGTACTAATACTGCACTTAGTCAGCAGCTGGCCACGGAGGTGACACTTACACTGTCCCACTTACCAACTCAGGACACATGGACTGAGGCACAGGGTGTCCTGCCACAGCACCCTGGAGGGGTGGCAGGTGGATGAACAATAGACCCCCAGAAACTCATGATCTGAAATGTTTATTATTGTCCAGTTCAAACATGGACAGGGTGGAGCACTAGAGTACCACAGAACTGGAAATAAAGATGAATGTTGATATTTAACAGTTCAACTACAGGAGGGATGGGAAAAGTAGACTACCAAGAAATAAGGCATGTAGCTCTTGCGTAAACCACCAAAACACACATCAGGACATGCCAACCCAACCTCCACCTACCCCCCACCCATTCCCAATCATCAAGTGGCACAAAACACCTCTCACCTCCACAACCAACCACCAACTGACTGCACTATTACCACTACTGCACAGACACACCCATATGTTAATTTCTGACAGCGCCAGCAGTAGTACTTATACTGCACTCACTCAGCAGCTGACCATAGAGGTTACAGGCACACTGTGTCACTTACCAAATGGGGACACATGGAATGGCATGCAGGATGCCCTAGCACAGTGCACTGGAAGTCTGCCAAGTGGATGAACAATACACTACTAGGGACTCATAATTCAAAATATTTTTTTATTGTCCAGTTCAAACAAGGACGGGGGCAGTAGACTACCAGAGAACTAAGAATAAAATGAATTTTCATTTTTACCAGTTCAGCACAGTGCACTGCAAGGGTGGCAGATGCATGAACAATACACAAATAGGGACTCATAATGCAAAATGTTTTATTATTGTCCAGTTCAAGTGTGAACAATGGGGCAGCATAAGTGCATTATTACCACTACAGCACAGACACACTCAAAAGTAAATTTCTAAGAGCGCCTGCAGTAGTACTAATACTGCACTTAGTCAGCAGCTGGCCATGGAGGTGACATGTACGCTGAACCATTTGCCAACTCAGGACATGTGAACTGACATGCAGATTGCCATACCACACCACACTGGAGTGGTGGCAGGAGAGGAGCAATACACTACCAGGAACTCATAATTTTAAATGTTTTATTATTGTCCAGTTTGAACATGGATGGGGGGCAATAGACTACCACCAGGAACTCGTGATGTGAAAGTTTATTATTGTCCAGTTCGAACGTGGACAGGGTGGAGCACTAGAGTACCACAGAACTGGCAATAAAATGAATGTTCATATTTAACAGTTCAAGTACAGGGGGGATGGGAACAGTAGACTACCATGAACTCATGATTTGGAATGTTTTATTATTGTCCAATTCGAATGTGGATGGGGGGGGCAATAGACTGCTACCAGGAACTCATGATGTGAAATATTTATTATTGTCCAGTTTGAACATGGACAGGGTGGAGCACTAGAGTACCACAGAACTGGCAATAGGACACGTGAACTGACGTGCAGATTGCCATACCACACTGCACTGCAGCTGTGGCAGGAGGATGAGCAATACACTACCAGAAACTCATAATTTGAAATGTTTTGTTATTGTCCAGTTCAAACGTGAACATGGGGGGCAATAGACTACTACCAGGAACTTGTGATGTGAAATGTTTATTATTGTGCAGTTTGAACGTGGACAGGGTGGAGCACTAGAGTACCACAGAATTGGCAATAAAATGAATGTTCATATTTAACAGTTCAAGTACAGGGGGGATGGGAACAGTTGACCACCAGGAACTCATGATTTGAAATGTTTTATTATTGTCCAGTTCGAATATGGATGGGGGGCAATAGACTACTAGCAGGAACTCGTGATGTAAAATGTTTATTATTGTCCAGTTCAAATGTGGACAGGGTGGAGCACTAGAGTACCACAGAACTGACAATAAAATGAATGTTCATATTTAACAGTTCAAGCACAGGGGGGATGGGAACAGTAAACTACCAGGAACTCATGGTTTGAAATGTTTTATTATTGTCCAGTTTGAACGTGGACGGGGGGCAATATACTGCTACTAGGAACTCGTGATGTGAAATATTTATTATTGTTCAGTTCAAACATAGACAGGGTGGAACACTAGAGTACCACAGAACTGGCAATAAAATGAATTTTCACATTTAACAATTCAAGTACAGTGGGGAAATGGGAAAAGTAGACTACCAAGAAATAAGGGAGGTAACTCTTAAGTAAACCACCAAAACACACATCAGTACATGCCAACCCAACCTCCACCTACCCCACCCATTCCCAATCATCAAGTAGCACAAAACACCTCTCACCTCCACAACCAACCACCAACGGACTACACTATTACCACTACTGCACAGACACATTCATAAGTTAATTTCTGAGAGCACTGGCAGTAGTACTAATACTGCACTCACTCAGCAGCTGCCCATGGAGGTGACAGGTACACTGTATCACTTACCAACTGGGGACAAATGGACTGACATGCAGGGTGCCCTAGCACAGTGCACTGGGAAGGGTGACAAGTAGATGAACAATACACTACCAGGAACTCATGATTTGAAATGTTTTATTATTGTCCAGTTTGAATGTGGACAGGGTGGGCAATAGACTACCACAGAAGTGCCAATAAAATGAATTCTTATATTTTACAGTTCAAGTACGCAGGGGGATGGGAACAGTAGACTACCTGGAAATTGGACATGGGACTCTTCTACCAACCACCACAATACACATCTGTAGGATATTGCCTTTCTTCCTTCCAAATATCAACTCAAAAGACCAAACTGTTCCCGAGATATTCAACATGAAAGATTGCTAAAATTTCCCTATGTATTCCATTATAAAAAATCTGGCCATCTGGTCCCTATCTCGGGATCAAAGATGACGATTGAAGAATCTCATGATCAAAGAATTCACACCTTCACAATCCAAAAATGTGCAGGCTCATGAACAAAGATTTAAAACCATATAAATTAAAAAATTGAAGGAACTGTGGTAAACCACCACCATGGTTCGATAGAACGAAGCCCCCTGACTAAAATCCACCCTCATTTGACTTCCTATGACACCCCTGGGTTAAAAAAATAGATTTTTTAAATTGGGTCATCTCGTCCCTCTGTCATGATGCACAATTGCGATCAAAGAATCTCACGATCAAAGAATTTGCAGGCTCGCGATCAAAGAATTTGCAGGCTCACAAACAAGGAATTAAAAATTGTGAAATGCAAATGCTTCACCGATTTGAACCGAATCAATGGCTTGCCTCGATAGAACGGACTCTCCTGAGCAAAACCCACCCTCATTTTTGCCCCAGCCCACCCCTGAGCCAAGATATTAGTGTTTTTAGGTTGCGATGCAAGATCGTGATCAAAGAATCTCACGATCAAAGAATTTGCAAGCTCGCGATCAAAGATCATTAGCGAGCCACGGATTAAGATTTTAAAAGCTTACAACTCTATTTTTTGACTGATATGACTGGAACCAAAGCAATGGCTCAATAGATCAGGTTCCTCTGAATAAAACTCATTGAAGTTTTACTTCAGAAGTGACCCCCGAGCCGAGATATTTGTGTTTGTGCAATCGGAAAACTGAAAACTAGATGGCGGACCTCACATTCAAAGAATTTTGGAAATTCCTCAGGAACAAAGATTCTTGAACTGTGAGGCTGCAAATTCTTTGACCGCCAGCCAGGACAAGATGGCCAGAACTCCCATTCTTTAATCGCAAGATATACATATAAATTTTCCCATTGACTTATAATGGGAACTTAAAAGTGCCATAACTTTTGAATGCCTTAATATTTTTTCACCAAACAAAAAGTGGCATATTCAGCCACCAAAGCTCTTTCAAACAAACCATCATGTAGAGCAGCACACCACATGATGGCCATGCAGGACCACATTTAGAATGCCAAAAGGTGCCTCCAAAAATGGATAATTTGCATTTTTCAGCGCTTTCATACACAAAGACCGGCACTCTGACCGAAATGTAATTTGGCAAATAAAGTGATTGAGTGCACCCCAACATGTGTACCAAATTTCAGGAAAATCCATTGAACGGGGCCAAGGTTATTAATGTCCAAACTTTTGACTTTAGTATGTAAATGGCCCTCAACTCCTAACTATAGTGGCGCTATCATAACTATTTATATAATATATATATATATATATATATATATATATATATATATATATATATATATATATATACATCATCTCAAGTGGTGGAGCCATGAGTGATACCAAATGTCAAACAGCACTTGTGAAAAATACTGGTGATTTTTCTCTTGGTGGCATGGCATATTCCATTTACCCAGTGTTTGACATTTTTTGTTGTTTTTGTTGTGGTTTTAATTTTGATTTATTTTAAATCTGGTTTTTCTTAATCCTCCATTTTGGGTTGAACAGCAGCTGCCGCTATATATATTATAGTGGCACGGCAGTGCCACTACAATAAGGGTTGTGGAGCCATTTACATGTTAAACACCAAATTGTACACCTTAATAACTTTTCAACCATTTGACAGATTTGCCTGAAATTTGGAATGCACAATCAAGACCCATATGCCTTGGGATCTGCCAAGTTTTGTACTGGTCGCATATACGGCTGCAGAGTTATTAAGAGTGATCTGCACGCACATTTAAGCTTTTCTGGAATTTTACTGTCGGGTGTACAGGTCACACGGTTTGTGTGACCAGTCTGAAATCTTCCAGAAACATACGGCCGGTGTCTCCAATGTGCCTTTTGAAGATTTCATGAAAAAATATTAAACGGTTCAAAAGTTATTCAAAAAACAAGTTCCATTATAAGTCAATAGGAAAAGTTAACAAAAACTTTGACAGTGTCGCAAATGCAGTTTTTACTGTCACAAATGGCCCTTTTATTGTCGCAAATCAACCATTTTGTTTTCAGTTAGTGATCAGAAAAATGCTTGGCATTTAAAATTGGGACTCTCTAGCAACCTAATTCTTTTTGTATTCACCTAGTCGGACCCTGTTGATGCTAGCCATGTCTTTATTTTGGGGTAAAACACCCCAGAAATATGTTTTTCAAATTTCTGGAAAAAGTACTTTCGCAAAGTACTGTGGCACTTGTGACACTGTCAAATGAATTTGCGAAAGCATTCGTAAACTTCGACAGTACTTTTCTAGGCTGTGGAAAAATGACAGCAATTTTTTGGCACCCTGCTGCAAAAGAACAATTTGGTGTTTTGGCCTGAAATTTGGAGAGAACGCAGCCGACATCTCACAGATGTGCCTTTTAGTGTTTTGTAGAAAAAATATTACATGGCGGCAAAGTTATGGCACTCCAAAGTTGACACCTTTTCCCATATGATAACATTACAGCGTCCGATGCATTACAGGAATCATTTGGCGCCCTGCTGCAAAACAATGGTTTGATCTTTTGGGCTGAAATTTGGAGGGAACACAACCAACATCCCACAGATGTGCCCTTTTGTGGTGTGGTGAAAAAATATTACAGGGAGCCAAAGTTATGGCACTCTGAACTTCTCTTTTTTTCCCTTAGGATAACATGGCGTTCGCCACACCTTTCAGGGCCCGTATCTCAGAAACGGTGCGAGATACAGACTTTTTGTCAGAAAAATGCTTAGCCCCCTGCTGTGGGCTAAGTACAAAACTAGCCAGGAAAGTCATAAGTCATATGACTTTTAAATTTTTTTTCTACGTTGTACGGTTCCTGAGATATAAGCAATTTAGTATTCCAACTCCTCAGTTTCTGCTCTGAGAACCATTATTATGCATACATTCTTTATACTCACTGCCTTTCTTTATGCAGCTTTTGGGGAAAACCAGCCTGTGTGCTTACATTACTGTTACCATTACCGTTTTTGCTTGCGGTTCCGTTCCCGTTTCACTTACCTTTCACATCTATGCCAATTACAAAAGTATCTTTGCATTTTTATTTGCGCTTGCTTTTGCATTGTTTTTAACATTTCTGTCTACACTACTGTTTCTCTTTCTGTTTCGCTTTGTGTCACCATGTGCATTACTATTTGCATTTGCAGGCACAATGTTACTATGTGACAAGACATCACGTGGAGGTATTTCTCATTATCATTCTCAAAAAGAAGGGAAATTAGAGGCAACAAACTCTGTTTAATGCAATAGTTAGGGTTCTTCACACCGACAAAAGCAAGAAATGCAGTTAGTTGAAAGTCTCAAATTCTGCCCACACCTCAACCCGACACCTCTGCTTCTTTACACATGTGATGGGGTGAGAGCTATGGCAGGCTAACCCGTGTCACGCACCCAGATGCTGGTTGGGGTGTGGTCAGGGGGAGCCAAGGGGTGCTTTCAACCCTAACACCAAATTTCCTCACTTTTGTCCGTGGAACAACCCTAACTAATGCATTAAATGGAGTTTTTTGTTCTCTAATATATATATCTATATATATATATATATATATATATATATATATATATATATAGATATATATATATATATATATATATATATATATATATATATATATACATACAGTGTCTTCAGAAAGTATTCAGCCCCCCTTGGATTTTGTCACATTTTGTTGTGTTACTACCAGAATTTTTAATGCATTGAAATGATTTTTCCCCCTTGATTCACACAGCATACTCAACAATTTAAAGGGGCAAAAATATTTATATTGTGTAACAAAAATTTATGAAACATTAAAAAATGGAATATCTTGTTTACTTAAGTATTCACCCCCCCGAGTCAATACTTTGTAGAAGCGCCTTTGGCAGCAATTACAGCTTTGAGTCTGCTTAGGTATGTCTGTATCAGCTTTGCACATCTGGATTTGGGGATTTTCACCCATTCTTCCTTGCAGATTTGCTCAAGCTCTGTCAAGTTGGATGGAGAGCATCGGTGAACCACAGTCTTTACGTCTTTCCACATATTCTTAATGGGATTCAAGTCTGGGCTTTGGCTGGGCCACTCAAGGACATTCACCTTCTTGTTCTGAATCCACTCCAGTGTTGCTTTGGCTGTATGCTTGGGGTCATTGTCCTGTTGGAAGGTAAATCTTCACCCCAGTCCAAGGTCTATTGCAGACTGATGCAGGTTCTTCTCAAGGATGTGCCTGTATTTGGCTCCATTCATTGTTCCCTCTATCCTGACAAGTGCCCTAGTCCCTGCCACTGAAAAGCATCCCCAAAACATGATGCTGCCACCACCATGCTTCATGGTAAGGATGGTGTTACATGGGCAATGAGCTGCGTTCGGTTTGCGCCAGGCATAGCGCTTTGCATTCAGTCCAAAGAGTTAAATTTTTGTTTCATGAGACCAGAGAATCTTTTGCCACATGGTCTCAGAGTCTGCTATGTGCCTTCTTGCAAACATCAAGCATGCTATTATGTGGCCTTTTCTCAGGAGTGGCTTCCGTCTTAGCCACTCTCCCATAGAGGCTACATCTGTGCAGTGCTGCAGAGATTGTTGTCCTCTGGACAGGTTCTCCCATCTCAGCCATGGAACTCTGTAGTTCTGTCAGGGTGGTCATTGGGTTCTTGGTCACTTCCATGACCAAGGTCCTTCTTGCCTGGTTATTCAGTTTGGGAGGACGGCCTGCTCTAGGAAGAGTCTGGGTGGTTCCGTTATCTTTCCATTTCCTAGTGATGGACTTGACTGTGCTCCTGGGAATTTTCAACACCCTAGAAATGTTTTTTATACCCCTCCCCAGATCTATGCCTCCTCACAATTCCATCACGGAGTTCTATGGACATCTGCTTGGTCTTCATGGTAGAGTTTCTGCTCTGACATGCACTGTCAACAGTGGGACCTTATATAGACAGGTGTATTTCCTTTGAAATCATGTCAACCATTTGAACTGACCACAGGTGGACTCTATTCAAGTTTTAGAGTGATCTCACAAGGAAATTGGATGCACCTGAGCTCAATTTGGAGTGTCATAGCAAAGGGGGAAATACTTATCAAATCAAGACATTTCAGGTTTTTATTTTAAATTACATGTACAAAAAATTCCAGAAGTTTCATTCCACTTTGACATTATAGAGTAATTTGTGTAGATACATGACAAAAAAAATCCCATATAAATGTATTTTAATTTGAGTTTGCAACATCACAAAATGTGACAAAATCCAAGAGGCGAATACTTTCTGAAGGCACTGTATATAAAATAATATATATATATATATATATATATATATTATATATATATATATATATATATATATATATTTATATATATATATACATATATATATATCAGTATATATATATATATATATATATACACACACACACATATATGCATATGGCTCTACCATGCCAGTTCAACATGCTTTAAGTTGACTGGCATCACAGTGACAGGAAACATGTTGACAGCAAGTTGTGGTCATCAGGATTCCTACAAGTCTCCCAGTTCTTTTTTTTTATCAGGGTCTTTGCCCCCTAACCCCCCCATATGGGGGGCTCTAGCCTCCACCCCCAACTTATGGATTCTTAACTCCAGTTGGACTTACTTAGGGGTGGGCTTGCAGGACTGGGAGAGATTGTGTCCCTGTCCCGGGCACACCAACACAGCAACCTGTCAGCAAAGTGTCAATTTTGCAAACAGTATTGTAGTTTGCTGTGTTGGTGTTGCTATAAGGGGGACATACATGTATATATATATATATATATGTTATAGAGGTGCGGCCACACCCCATTGTTAAGATTGAGTAGGCACTTCAATATTCAACTCAACATTTTGCACTTTAATGACTTTGCAACTCTTCAACAAATTTGCACAGTATTTGGTATGTGCCATTCTGTGGGGTAGATCTCTCGATGTGGTGTGTTATGTTCCAGTTGGATGTGTGGTTACTGAGTTACAGAAAGGTGAAAAAAACATGTTTTTGCTCATTGACTTTGCTGGGATTTTTCTTTGAACTTGCCTGCAGTCCAGATGGTTTGGTTTTTTTGTCTGACATTTTATGGGCAGAAAGAGACTACCTCACAAATGTACCTTTTGCTAGTCTGTTGAAAAAATAATAAGCAGTTTCTAAGTTATTGCAATTTAAAAATTAGAAAAAAAATGGTTTCTGAGCATGCTCATTAAGCTCTAAAATATACGTAGCTGTATGAAATGAAAGAGGAATCCTGCATTTCATGAGAAAATTCCTCATTCATATGGTCGCCATCTTGTTTTCAGTTTTCCTGAAATATTCATATTTGGAAACCCCCCAAAACAATGACCTGAGGAGGAACCAACACATGCAGCTTGCTTATTGGGACCCCTTAGGTGTATTTTGCACTTTACTGTTCGAAAAATGCCCTTAAGATGGGCTTTTATTTAATGAATTTCTTCTTTTATAGCCTCATAATACTAAGTAGGATCTTACTTCATATGATGAGATACAAAGTAAGATCCTACTTTGTGAGCCAAAAATAGAATATTGCTGTAGAAATACATTTTACTGCCGACATTGGGGTGCCCAATCCCTTTGTTGGCACTAGACGGCCCTGTGGAACACTTTGGAGCCCACTCCCAGTGCCCCCAACACAAACTGCCCATTTCTGACAATGGGTGCCCAATCCCTGTGTCAGCAATATCCCCCCCAAAGTGGGACACTGGGGAGCCCACTCCCACCCAGTTATATAATGTCCCCCTACCACCATGACCAGTACTGTGGGACACTGAGGAGCCCACCTCCAGTGTCCTGAAATGTTTATTTATTAAAATTATACCTGAAAAAATTATACAATCATCAATGTCTTTTAATTTTTTTAAATCCTGTAAAAAAGAAAGCAGTCCCTCATCGTCTCCCCATCCCCCATCCCCATCCTGACCCTCCCACTGAGCAACCCACTACCCCACACCCCCCTCTTTCCCAATACTTAACATCAGAGGTCATTGGCTGTCATCTTCTGTGGACTGGGACAAGTCTACACTCTTCAAAGTTGAACCGCAAACTGAAGAATTGAGGTAAGTGCCGTATAATGGCTGTCAATGGTGTTTTTAACTTATATTGATATCCCAGCCATTTCTATGTATATCTGCACCAAATTTTCAAGATGGTCTTTTTGGGACCCCACCTCATGACCACTGGCACTGTCATTTCATTACTCAGTCCAGAAAGGTGATTTTGTAGTTGCTGCATGGAATCATCTTTTGGGACCATTTAACAAAATGACAGTGCTAGTGTTCATGAGGTGGGGTCCCAAAAAGCCCATGTTGAAAATTTGGAGCAAAAATACAAAAAAGCTCCCAAGTTATGTGCAGTCATTGAAATTCAGCTACGCACACTAGTAACATCTACAGTTTTAAATATTTTCACTCCAAATTTTTAACATTACTATTTTTTCACACCACCTCAAGAACAGTACAGCTGTCATTTTTAACATCCTGCCTGAAACGTGTTTTCACTCCAGTGGCACAGAATGGCATGTACACTGTGCAAAATCACCTTTCAGGATTGATTAATGAAATGACAGTGCCAGTGTTCATGAGGTGGGATCCTCAAAAGGACACGTTGAAAATTTGGTGACAAAATTCGTAAAAATGTCAGAGTTACATGCATCTCTTGACTTTATTCTCTGCATGTGCATAACTTTGCTACTTTTCAATCTTTTGACCCCAAATTTTCAACAAAGCCATTTTTTCACACCACCTCATGAACAGTACATGTATCATGTTTCACATCCTGCCCAAAATGTGTTTTTGCACCTGTTGTACAGAATGGCATTGCACGTGTGCATAATTACGTTTTGCCTTTCATTTCACAATTTCTCTGTACATGAGGTGAGGTAATAAGATTGCTGTTCTGAAAATTGGGTCACTGTTGTTCAACACATGGAAGCACAGGTCCCAGAGGGCCCTGTACCTCCACACATATGCACATCTATGGAGGGATTGGAGCCCAACATCCTTTGGACTCTTCACTCCCACAGTACAATAAGGATACTATTATACTACCTCAAAAAGAAGAGAAATTCATTACAAAAAACTTCTATTACTGCATTGGTTAGGGTTTCTATTACAGTGACAGAAGAATGCAAATTCAATGCTAGGTTCCAAACCCTACCACCCCACCCTCCACACACCAACAGGCTTCGGGGTGTGCCTTGGGGTCGTTGGGCCTAACTCTGACTCCATCCTCCTATACTGTACCATCTAAGCTTTCTTACACATGGAATGGACTGAGAGGGTCAACAGCCCCAAGGCACACCCCAATGCCTGTTGGTAAGTAGAAGGCGAGGGTTGGGGTGGTAGGGTTTGAAACCCTAATGCTGAATTTCCATACTTTTGTCACTGTAATAGGAACCCTAACTGATGCATTAACATAGATACATAGACAGTGTCGGCAGATAAGGGCCTATGACCCACCCACTCTGCCCATTTGAGCTTGTAAGTTCAGTTTATGTTTTCCTAGAAGTCTGTTGCCCCTTACCCTGACCTCCAGAATTCCTTTATGTCTATCCCATGCATTCTTAAAACCCATGATTGTTTCAGCCCCCACCACTTCCTCTGGCAGGGTGTTCCACTTGTCCACCACCCATTCTGTGAAGAAATTCTTCCTCACGTTTCCTCTGAATCGTCCTCCCTCCAACTTCATCTCATGCTTTCTAGACCTGGAACATCTTTTTTGCTTAAAAATAGTGTATCCCCGTACCCTGTTCCTCCCTGTACAATACTTGTATGTCTCTATCACTTCCCCTCTCTCCCTCCTCTCCTCCAGGGAGTACATGTTCTGTTCCTTCAACCTGTCATCATAGGACTTGTGATGAATCCATGCACCATCTTTGTTGCCCTCCTCTGAACCTTCTCTACCCTGTCTATGTCCTTACATAGGTAAGGTCTCCAGAACTGTACACTGTACTCCAGGTGGGGGGCCTCACTAGTGTCTTTGTATAGTGGAATTATGACCCTCCTTTCCTGCTGGTGATGCCCCCCCTATGCATCCCAGCATCCTATTTGCTTTACCTGCTGCCTTGTCACACTGTTTCCCTACCTTGAGGTCATCAGAGATGATAACCCCAAGATCCCTTTCCTGCTTGGCCCATGCTATATCCTCACCCCCAACTGACATATTGTGCCATGGTTTTTGTGCCCCATATGCATTATCTTGCACTTCTTTGCATTGAATTTCAACTGCCAAACACCTGACCATTCTTCAAGTTTCTGCAGGTCCCTTTTCATTCTGTCTACACCCTCTGGTGTGTCTACTCTGTTACAGAGCTGTGTGTCATCAGCGAACAGTGAAATTCTGCCTTCTAGGTCCTGCACAAAGTCACTGATGAAGATGTTGAATAGGACCAGTCCCAGCACTGATCCCTGTGGTACCCCACTGGTCACTCTTCCCTCTGTGGAGTGACAGCCATTTACCACCATCCTCTGTGTCCTGCCACCCAGCCAGTTACCTACCCACCTCACTACTGTCCTACCCACCCATATTCCCCAGTGTGTAATAGTCTTCTATGTGGCACAGTTTCAAAGGCCTTGCTGAAGTCCAGATAGGCCATGTCCACTGCCCTCCCCTGATCCACCTCCCTAGTCACCCAGTCAAAAAATTCAATGAGGTTGGTCTGACATGGCCTCCCCCTGGTGAAACCATGCTGCCTTGGGTCCTATAGTCCATTGACAACCAGATGTTCCACCACTCTCTCCTTTAGTAGTGCTTCCATGATCTTCCCCACCACTGAGGTGAGGCTGACTGGTCTGTAGTTCATCGCTTCCTCTTTGTTCCCACTTTTGTATAAGTGGACTACATCTTCTATCCTCCAGTCTTTGGGTACCTCCCTTGTTTCCAGTGATCAGCTAAACAGGATAGCCAGAGGTTCAGCCACCACCTCTTTCAGTTCTTTAAGGACTCTGGGGTGCACCCCATCTGGCCCCATTGCTTTATCAACTCTTATTACTTCCAGTTCCTTCAGGACCCTTTCTCGTGTAAAGGGACTTGTGTCCATTTCTGCACCATTCTGACCCCTTGTACTCCCTTCAGACCCATTACCCTCCTCTTCCTCAGTAAAGACTGAGCAGAAATACCTGTTCAATATGTCAGCTTTACTGTTGTCATCCTCCACACGGCCCCCATCCTCCCCCTTCAGCCTCACTATCCCTCCCTCCCTTTGCCTTTCTTTTTTCACTTATGTACCTGTAAAAGGTTTTGTCCCCTCTAACCACTGATTTTGCAATGTGTTCTTCTGTCTGAGCTTTGGCTTCCCTTACTGACCTCCCTGCCCCCCTTTGCTTCTCCAAGTACTTCTTCCTGTCCCCTTCTGCCTGTGTCTTTTTGTATTGCCTGAATGCAATCTTTTTGGCTTTCACTTTCTTTGCTACCTCTTTGGAAAACCATAATGGTCTCCTCTTCCTTTTCCTTTTGCTAACCTGCTTAATGCATAATTCTGTTGCTCTTGTAATCCCCATTTTAAATACTGCCCACTGTTCCTCAACCCCTGCTTCCTGCTCCATTCCCCTTAATGCCTCTTTCAAATATCTCCCTATTTTCCCAAAGTCTGCCTCCCTAAAATCCAGGATACGTGTTTTTGTGTGGTTTGGTTCTGCTCTTTCTGTGATTTCAAACCACAATGACTGGTGGTCACTGTTCCCCAGGTGCTCCCCCACTGTTACCCCCATCACACTGTCCCTGTTTGTGAGCACAAGGTCCAGTATTGCATTCTGTCGAGTTGGTTCAATTATCAGTTGCATGAGGAAGGCACCCTGAAGGGAGTCCAGGATAAATCTGCTCCTAGTTGATGCTGCTGCTGGGATGCTCCAGTCCATGTCTGGAATATTGAAGTCTTCAACCAGTACTACCTCATCCTTGTCTGCCATCCTTTGGATGGCTAGCATCAACTCCTTATCTGTTTCTTCCTCCTGGGCTGGTGGTCTATAGACCACACCTGTGCAGATGGCTGGCCCGATTTTCCTTTCCAACTTAACCCACAATATCTCTCCCCCATTTTGTTCCTCCTGGATCTCTGTGGCCCTTATATCATTTTTCACATACAGTGCCACTCCTCCTCCCTTCCTGCCTGCCCTGTCTCTTCTGAATATGTTGTAGCCAGGTATGGCCATCTCCCAGTCATGGTTATCATTACACCAGGTTTCAGTGATGGCCACAATGTCCAGGTCTGACTGCACCATGACAGCCTCCAGATATTCCATCTTGTGGCTAAGGCTCCTGGCATTTTCACACATGGCTTTCCATGATTTGACCTCCCTAGACTGTTTCACTGTTCTACTCCAGCCCCTTCCTTGGTTGTCCTTTATCCCTGGTTCTCCTTGCTGTCTGCCCTTCTGCTGAATTTTGCCCCTTTTCTGCCTATCCACCTCTTAGGTGCTAATCTCCATCTTTTGCACACTGCTTTGTAGAGATAGCCACTCCTCCGGTTCACTGGTTTCACTGCTAGCTGTGGGGGGGTAAGCAAGTAGGTACCCTTCTTGCTGGCCTGCCACCCTCCTTTGCTAGTTTAAATGCTTGTCAATGTAGCATTTAAACTTAGCACTGAGTGCTTGTGTTCCCCTCCAGGATGGATGCAGGCCATCAGGCTTGAACAAACCTCCATCCCTCCAGGTGGGTCCCCAGTCACCAATGAATCCAAACCCTTCCTCACAGCACCAGTTCTTCAACCATGAGTTAAAGTTTTGGTGCATGCACCCCCCTATGTTCTCCCTTGCCTCTCACAGGTAGTACTTCTGAGAAAGTGACAGAAGTAGCTACTTGCTTGAGACCCTTCCCCAATTTCCTGAACTTCCTTTGGCTCCCCATTTGCCAGGTCATTAGTACCTAGGTGGATAATGACATCCAGCTCACCCTCCCGTCTTGCCTTCCCAATGATCCCCAGGATCTTACTTCCGTCCATCCATGCCGTGGCACCTGGTAGGCACCTCACTTCCCTGTCCTCCACCCTCCTGTGTTCCTAGCTGGATCCCTCTTATGATGGAGTCCCCCACCAGGATTTGCTTCCTCCTCCTCTGGGGTCCACTGCTTTCCCCACTGAGGTCATCTCCTTGGCTAACCTCCACATCCTTTCCTTCCACTTCTCTGGGTACCTCTATTTGGTTGTCCCCATTTGCTAGTGTGGCATATGAGTTCTTGAGTGGAATAGGATCTGGTATGTGCCTCTGCCTAACTGCTCTAACCCTCCCTGAGCCCACTGTCATCCAAGTGCTCCTCGTTCTCAGCATCCTTTGAGGCAGTTGCATTGGACTGGGTGGTCTCTGGATAGGGGTGATGTTACTCCTGACCCAGTTTACTTCTGCTCTGAGTCTGGATACCTCATCCCACAGTCCAGAGAGATGCATGCAGATAGGGAAGCACCTCAGTGTCCAGAAGGTCTGCCATAGTTTTTTTTTTCCAATGAATATGTATGTGTGTGTGTATATATATATATATATATATATTAATAGGGGATACATGATGGAAAGGAGTGGGATATGGAAAATATTATCACTCCTGCAGAGTGAGCTGTGTATTCTCGTGAGTGTTGAAGGCACAAGTGAAAATACACAGCTCACTAGGCAGGAGTGAGAATATTTTCCATATTCCATGATCTGCCCATCATGTGTATGATTTATACCACAGGAGTGAGAGCTTTAGGAACATTTTTTCTGATTCTGTGTGTTTCCTGCTCATTCTGTGTGTGCTGTCAAAGTGTGTGTGTGTGTGTGTGTGTGTGTGTGTGTGTTCTGAATGGACTGGGAGTGAGAAACACAGTTGACAGTGTTTTGCAAAGCTAATTGAGTGAGTCAGAGGCTCACTGAGAAAGACAAATTGCTGCAGGTAGCACTGAGATACAGTACGTGCTTTGTAAAAGAGTTTCATTTAGAATTCAGTTTATTTTGAAGCTGAGATCAGCACAGTAATGGGCTAGGAAAGTCAGAAACACAATGGGACACAGGTGAGAGTCATTTGCATAGCTATTTGAGTAAGTTGCAGCTTGAGTGGGAAAAGAGATAAGAGAAAGCTTAAGGCGGCAGTATAGCACAGTGGTTTAAGGTTCTGAGCTGCAAACCTGGAGACCCATGTTTGAAACACACAACCCCCACTTGCATACTGTGTGATCCTGAGCAAGTCACTTAACTTCCTTGTGCTTCCAGGCTGCACCTGTAAACAAGCTTTCAGCTTAGTGTGTCTCTGTCTTGGTAAAAGATAGTGTTTTTTTGAAGCTGTTTCCTTTAGAGTGAAAGCTGCAGTGCAGTTATCCTCACTCTGGTGACATCAGCAGAGTATGGATAAATGTCGTCTTCAGGATTTATTCTCACTGCAGTGGAAATAACACAGGACATCCTACTGAGAAAGTTCTCACCTCCATGGTAGATAGGTATATGTGTGTGTATGTATATATATATATATATATATATATATATATATATAGACACACACACACACACACACACACACACATTCAGACAAGCCCTCCAAGATGAACGACAGTGTCACAGGTTTACTGCATGAGAAAAAGGATTAACTCCCATTGAAACTACATTGTTTACTTCAGTAACTCAACTGCAGAATACTTTATTAGAAGAAGAGGGTCTCATTTGAATAAAAAAGTGTTTTTTTCTGAGGAAGGGGCAGTATCAGCTTAATCTACTGAGAGCAGAGAGTGAATCTAATTGGGGGTGTGGCTTAGCAGCTTAGGTGTACAAAAGCAGCTGTCTCCAATTACAGCTTCCGGCTGTTTCTGGCAGAGGAGAACTGGTTGCAGAGCAAGAAAAAGAAGTTCAGAACTACAGATTTTTTACTAATTAATCACTTCTGTCTCAGCAGGAGTAGTACCCATTTGGATTAAGCAAACAGATACTTTATTAGAAGAAGGGGGTCTCATTTAAGTAAAAAAAAGTGTTTTTTCTGAGGAAGGGGCAGTATCAGCTTAATTTACTGAGAGCAGAGAGTGAATCTAATGGGGGGTGTAGCTTATCAGCTTAGGTGTACAAAAACAGCTTTCTCCGATTACAGCTTCTGGCTGTTTCTGGCAGAAGAGAACTGGTTGCACAGCAAGAAACAGAAGTGCAGAACTACAGATTTTTTACAAATTGCCCTCCTTCCCACCCCTCAACCCTCCCACCCAAAGCCAGTTCTAGTTTTATCACCACTGAATTTGACTGACAACAGGAACTTCCTGTTTGGCAGTAGGAAGGGAAGGATCACTGAGACACATTAGTTTCAGCAACCTTGAAAGAACCTAAATAAAAAAAAATAACTCTTTATCCCCCCCTTGTCTGCTGGAGGTCTGAATCCCAGCACGGGGAAGGAGACTACTGAAGACCACTGGAAGTTCCTGTCCCAGAACAAGAAGGGTGAGAGTTGTAAGGGCACATAGGCAGTAGGAAAGTAAGCATAAAACTGCATACAGGGAGGAGACAATAAGCATATAAAGCAACAGGAGAGGGGACACAAAATAAGTCAAGATGGGAGTGGTGCAGTGCAATGGCTGTGGAGCAGCAGTGTTCTGGGAGACATTCTGGAGGCTGCAATGCTGCCCTGTTTGCAGGCACCTTTCTGGTCTGAAGGAGAATGCTGCCCATCTCCAGGCTAACCTGGCTAGGATTTGTGAAACCTCTTCCCCCACCCAGGGACCACCAGGGCCACCACCGTTACCTCAGAGGTTGCCAAGAAAGAGGAGCAGTTGGACCAAGGTGGACTCAGGGAGGGAGACGGTGGTGGAACAGAGTTGAATCTCTCCAGTTGTAGCTTTCCACAATTCATATGCTGTTCTGGCAAAGAGTGGCTCCTCTAAGGAGGCACCTGCAGTGAAGACCAAGGAGGATGCTGGGAACCTCCACAAAGGAGACCCACAGGAAGGTGACATGAGACCCCACAGGGGAAAGAAACAACTCCTGGTGGGGGACTCAATCATTAGGGGGATAGACATGGGGGAGGAAGGGGATAGGGAGGTAAGGAGCCTGCCTGGCACCATGGCTTGGAGGGACAGGAAGTGAATCTTCAGGAGTGTGGTAGCAGCTTCACAAGGGAGGGAGCTGAATGTCATTGTCCACCTAGGGACTAATGACCTGGCTGTAAATGGGAGCAGAGTGGTGCAAGAGGAGTTTGTGGAGATGGGAAGGGGCCTTAGCCAAGTAGCATGTATGGTAACATTCTCGGAGGTGCTGCCTGTCTCTGGCAAGGATGATGCTAGGGTATTCCGCACCATGGGATTCAATGAATGGTCGAAAAACTGGTGTGGAGCTCAGGGTTTTGGCTTCACTGGGGACTGGGGAGTCACCTGGAGGGATGCAGGCTTATACTGGTGCGATGGTCTACATCTGTCCAGGGGGATCCAGGATCCTAGGTGACAGGTTTAAATGCTTCATTGCAGCATTTAAAAAGCCAAGGGGAGGCACTGAAAGGGAGCAGGGAAATCCCAGTCTCGCCACAGCACAGTAGTTAGAGAGGTAAACAACAAGGCAGAGAAGTCAGTAGGGAGCAGGACAGGGATAAATGCAGAAAAGGTGTTAAGGACAGGGATGAGGCTAAAAGGGGAAAGGCCATAAAAAATAAATGGAAGGAGATGAGTACCAATGCCCACAGTCTGTGCAACAAGCTCCCTGAACTAGTGGCCTTGATGGAAGAGGGATGCCTGGATATTGTGGCAGTCACTAAAACATGGTACACAGAGAACCATGAGTGGGAAGTCAACATACCAGGATACACAGTCTACAGGAGGGACAGGGTGTTTAAACGATGAGGAGGAGGAGTAGCTCTCTATATAAGGGAAGGGATTAAAGCAACAGAACTAAAGAGTAAACAGGAAGCTGATGAGTCACTGTGGGTCACCCTGGAGATGGGAAATGGCACCACAATCCACATCGGGGTTGTGTACAGACCCCCATCTCAGGGGGAGGAAATAGACAAGGAAAGTATAGAATGTATCCCTAAAATGGCAGAAAAAGGGGAGATATTGTTGATGGGGGACCTGAATATACCAGATGTTAACTGGAGTACCTTTGCTGCAGGCACACCCCAAGAGCAGGGTCATCCTTGATGCCCTACAGGGGGTATGCCTCAGACAACTAGTGTTGGAACCCACTCAGGAGGGAGGGAGCATTCTTAGACCTGGTACTCTCAAATGGGGAAGGAAAAAGGATCATAGATTTAGAAGTGGGTAGCCATCTGGGAACAAGTGACCACCAAGCAGTGTGGTTCACAATAGACACAGTCATAGAGTCAAGCCATACAAAAACAAGAGTACTGGGCTTTAGGAAGGCTGACTTTGGGAACATGAGAGAGTGCCTTAGAAAAGCACTAGCATATGGGCAAGAAGGAGGGGTGGAGGAACAATCGGGAATAATCAAAACAGCCATTGCAGAGGCAACAAGCCTTTGTGGGAAGCAAATCAATAAAACAAAACAAAACAAAAAAACACTATGGTTCTCAAAAGAGGTGGCAGGGACGGTTAAGGAGAAAAGGATAGCATTCAGAAAATATAAGGAAACACAGAAGGAGCAGGACAGACAACTTTATCAGTTAAAGTAGAAGAAGGCAGGGAAGGCAGTCAGAATAGCAAGGGGACAAACTGAGGAAAAGATAGCCAACTCTGTTAAGAAGGGGGATAAAACCTTTTATAGGTACATTAGGGAGTGAAGAAAGACCAAGGGAGGGAAACAGAGACTTAATAAAGGGGAGGGAATGTGGGCAGACGGTGGCAGTGAAAAAGCAGGGATACTGAATGAATATTTCTGCTCAGTATTCACAACAGATAAGGAGGGGAAGGGACCTAAACCAAACAAGGGAGAAACTCTGAATGGGGGGTCGATACCAGTCCATTCACAGAAGAAAGGGTTTTGAAAGAACTCTTGAAACTGAGGGTGGACAAAGCAATGGGGCCTGATGGGATTCACCCAAGAATACTAAAAGAACTAAAGGTAGAACTAGTAACACCACTGACTACTCTCTTTAACAAATCATGGGATGATGGAGTGGTACTTGAGGACTGGAGGAGGGCAAATGTGATTCCACTTCACAAAAGTGGGAGCAGGGCAGAGGCAGGAAACTACAGACCAGTTAGTTTGACTTCAGCGATAGGGAAAATGGTGGAATTACTTCTGAAGGAAAGAATTGTTGAGTACCTAGAGGTCAGTGGGGCACAGGACCAAAGACAGCATGGTTTCACAGCAGGAAGGTCATGTCAGATGAACCTAATAGATTTCTTTGACTGGGTGACCAAAGCAGTAGACTAGGGAGAGGCTGTGGATATGGCCTACCTAGATTTTAGCAAGACATTCAACACAGCCTCACACAAATGATTAATATACAAGTTAGCCAGCCTTGGAGTGGGTCCCAAGGTGGTAGCTTGGATAAAAAACTGGCTGGACAAAAGGATGCAAAGGGTAATAGTAAATGGAGTCCACAGTGAAGAAAGGAGGGTAACTAGCGGGGTACCACATGGTTCAGTACTGGGACCGGTCCTCTTTAATATCTTTATAAGTGACATTGGAGAGCACCTGGAAGGAAAGGTATGCCTCTTTGCAGATGACACTAAGATCTGCAACAGGGTTAATACACAAGGTGGGGTGGAAAGAATGAAAAGGGACTTGTCAAGGTTGGAGGAATGGTCAAATACATGGCAGCTCAGATTCAATACAAAGAAGTGCATGGTAATGCATCTGGGAAACAAAAACCCAGGGGAAGAGTACACAATGGGGTGGTGAATTAATAACAACAACAAAAATCGAAAGAGACCTAGAAGTAATTATATCAGATGACCTAAAGGTGGGCAAGCAATGTTAGAAGGCAGTAAGGAGGGCTGAAGGGATACTAGGATGCATAGGGAGAGGCATCAACAGTAGAAAACAGGAAGTTGTTATCCCTCTTTACAGACAGTGAGACCTCATCTGGAGTACTGTGTGCAATTGTGGAGACCCCATCTCGGCAAAGACATAGACAGAGTGGAGGCTGTTCAGAGGAGGGCAACCAAAATGGTGCAAGGTCTGCACCAGAAGACGTACGAGGAGAGACTAAAGCAGCTTAATATGTATACCCTTGATGAAAGGAGGAGAGGGGGGACATGATAGAAACTTTCAAGTATCTCAAGGGAATTAACAAGGTACAAGAGGGTAGTATCTTTCAGAAGAAGAGATGTGCAAGAACAAGGGGGCACAATTTGAAGATAGAGGGGGGACAGCTCAGAGGTAATGTTAGAAAGTATTTTTTTCACAGAGAGAGTTGTGGATGCACGGAATAGCCGTCCTGAGGAGGTTGTGGAGTCAGTAACAGTGGGAGAATTCAAGAATGCATGGTACAGGCATAAGGCAAGTCTAGTGGGGGGGCAGGAGGAAGTAAGCTATTGATTAACTAGAATCTGCAGCTTATCCATCAGGTAGGGAAATGGGCAGACTGGGTGGGCCAAGCAGTCCTTATCTGCTGTCAAATTCTATGTTTCTATGTTAGAGCATTAACACAGTTTTTTTTTTCCAGTTTATTTCCTTACTTTTTCAGATAGTATAATTGTATCCTTATTTGCCTGAGGAAGCACATAGACCTCTGGACCCTGTCCTCCCATCCCTCTGTAGATGCATATATGTATGCAGCTGTGGACAGGCTCTGTGCTTCTATTTATAGGACAGAAGTTTTATTTATTAATTGATGGTCTAGGAATTACAACCTTTTGAGTCAGAGACTCATTTGCAAAGGCTCTACATTATACATAAATGAGGCCAGGTACATAGTATAACACAATACAGAATACAGACTACTGCTGTACTATAGAATACAACATTAAATACAGAGGCAAAAAGATACATAATACAGACATAAGGCAACACCAAAGATGTGAATATTTGAAGCATATATTGGAGACAAAAGCATAGACTGCAGAAAAAAATTAGTTTTTTTTGATTTTTTAGAGGAGTTTTATCAGCATTCACAATGGGAGTTGGACATAATGTGGCTTAGCAGCTCAAGTTTAAAGGGCCCTAGTCTGTGTATAGATAAGACAGAGTTAGGGACCGAGTTCATCCACAGTGGGGCCCTCTAGAGAAAAAGACAGTTGGCCAGTAGTAGTCTTTACATAGGGGACAAGGAATGCTGTAGTGTCAGAATATCTAGTGGAGTGAGCAGGCAGACTCTTTTGGAGGAGTGGGAGACAGCCAAGGGGGCTAGACCCAACGGGATTTTTTTGGCCAGTAAGCAGATCTGGTAGAACAGTCACCCCTGAAAGTTTAGCCATGCTAATCGTTGGTAGAGGTCACAGGTATGCGTCAGCCAAACACAGCCTGTGACCAACCTGCAGGCTTTGTTTAGGGTGCATTTAATGTTGGTCAGTGCAGAATCAGAGGCGGCACCATATATGACTATGCCATAGTCTACCAGGGAAAGGATGGAGCTAGAGATGGCTTTCTGTAGAGCATCAGGAGGGAGACAGGTTCTATGCCTACGAAGGAGACCGATTCTCCTGTTTATTTCAGATCACATCGATGCAATATGCTTACAATAAGTAAGGGCAGAGTTGAGGGTAACCCCTAGATATTTAAAAGTGGAAACTGGTTCCAGCTTGGTACCCATCGAGCTTTGTATAGATATTTATGTCGTACTGCGTTTATGTTGTGGGTGGGCGAACAGCAAAACTTTCGTCTTTTTTGAGTTGAGTACCATCTTGTGGGAGGCAAACCAGGCTTCTAATTGTGTGAAAGAGACCTGCAAGGATTTTTGGAGCTGGGTAGGGTCAGAGTGCCAACTGAAAACCACAGCATCATCTGCATAGAGGAGAAAGAGCCCTGTGGAGGCCATAGACAAGGAGTTTAAGTATAGTGAAAAAAGGAGTGGGCCAAGGATGGACCCTTGGAGGACAACTGACTGAGGGGGAAGTTAGTAGAGAGGGTGTTATTTATCTTCACTTGTTGGGTGCGGCCATGGAGATAGCTGAAGAACCAGCCAGTAGCTCCTTGGGATAATCCAACAGAGAGGAGGGAGTTTAACATAGAAACATAGAAGTTGATGGCAGATAAGGATCGCAAGGCCCATCCAGTCTGCCCATTTCTTTTTCTAGCTTATAAATGTGCCATCAGCCTTTGCTCTGTCAGTGGCCTATCTATTCATACTCATCTGTATTGCCCCCTTATGCCTATCCCATGCCTGTTTGAAACCCTGCACTGTATTCATAGCCACCACTTCCTGAGGTAGGCCATTCCATGCATGCACCACCTTTTCTGTGAAAAAGAATTTCCTCACATTCTCCCTTAATCGGCCTCCCTCTAGTCTCATGCTGTGTCATCTTGTCCTGCTATTTTTCTTATATTTAAACATGTTAGACTCCTTCACCTTGTTAATACCCTTAAGGTGTTTGAATGTTTCGATCATATCACCTCTCTCCCTCCTTTGCTCAAGGGTATACATATTGAGCTCTGTTAATCTGTCCTCATATGTCTTCTGATGCAGTCCCTGCATCATTTTGAATGCCCTTCTCTGGACTGCCTCAATTTGGTTAATATCCTTGTGAAGGTGTGGCCTCCAGTACTGCCGCATGAGTACTCCAGATGGGAGACCTAACCAGTGTCTTGTAAAGAGGTTATTACCTCCCTCTTATGACTTGTGATACCCTACTAATACACCCTAACATCCCCTAGCCTTACCTACTGCTTTAGAGGTCCGCTTGGATGATTTCAGGTCATCGTGATGATGATGCCCAAGTCTCTTTCTTCCTTTGTGACTGCCAGCAACTCCCCTCCCAGCCTATAGGTGGCTTCAGGGTTTCTCTTCCCTATGTGCATGATCTTGCACTTCTTTGCATTAAATTCCAGTTGCCACTTTTCTGACCATTTTGCTAATTTATCCAGATCTCTTTTCATTCTGCCCACCCCATCTGTATCATCTACTCTGTTGCTGATCTTGGTGTCATCTGCAAACAGACAAACCTTACCCTCTAGTCCATCTGTAATGTCACTAATGAAGATATTGTAGAGGACTGGCCCCAGGACTGATCCCTGAGGTACCCCACTTGTGACTTGCATCTCTTCTGACTGCATACCATTTACCACCACTCTCTGTTTTCTGCCCGTCAACCAGTTTGCCACACAGTCGACCAACTTCTGACCACCCTGAGCCTACCCAGCTTATTTATTAATCTTCTGTGTGGAACAGTGTTGAAAGCTTTGCTGAAGTCAAGGTAGGCGACATCAACTGCTCCCCCTTGGTACACCATTCTGGTTACCCAGTCAAAGAAATCTATGAGAGTAGTTTGACAGGACCTTCCTTTTGTAAACCCATGCTGTCTTGGATCCTGTGCCCCTATGGATTCCAGTTGTTGCACTATCCTTTCCTTAAGGAGTGCCTCCATAATCTTGCCCACTACTGAGGTAAGACTAACTGGTCTGTAGTTCTTTGCCTCCTCCCTGCTACCACTCTTGTGGAAAGGGATCACATGAGCCCTTTTCCAGTCTTCTTGGACCTCTGAGCTCAGAGACTCACTAAACAGTTCTGCTAATGGCTCTGCTAGTTCCACCCTTAGCTCCTTAAGTACCCCAGGTTGTATGCCATCAGATCCCATTGCCTTGGCCACCCTGAGGTTAGTGAACTCTTGTAGGACCCTTTCTTTTGTGAAGGGAGTAGTGCTCACCTCCCTCCACCCTGTGTCCATGGTGCTGAGCTGTGGGCCCTACCCTACCTTCTCTTCAGTAAATACTGAGCAAAAGTATCTTTTTAGGATAAATGCTTTTACAGGGTCCTCCTCCTCACATGCCCCCTTTTCTCCTTTGAGCTTAGCAATACCCCCTCTGGACTTTCTCCTTTCTGTAATATATCTATAGAAAGTTTTGTCACCTTCTTTTACTGTTCGTGCTAGTGTTTCCTCAGTTTGGGACTTTGCCTGGCTTACTGTCTTCCCTGCTTCCCTTAGGGCAGTTTGGTATGCCTCCCTATCTACATCCTGCTGTGTTTCCTTATATTTCCTGAAGGCCAGCCTTTTGGCTCTGACCTTTTCTGCTACTGTGTTTGAGAACCAAAGAGGGTTCATTCTTCTTTTGCACTTCCTTTTCTGTCTAACACAATGGGATGTTGCTTCAAGTATTGCATCCTTAATGCTTGCTCACTTTGCCTGTACCCCCTCCCCTGTGTTTCTTTTTGCCAGGGCTAGCATAACTCTGTTGGCCATGTTATCAAAGTCTCTGAAGTCCCACATTTTTGCCTTGGAATGGGATGATTTAGATGTAGTGGCCTAATTGAACCATACCATGGGATGGTCATTGGCCCCCCAGGTGACCTTCTACCTGGAGATCTGTGATCCTTTCCCTGTTAGTCAGTACTAGATCTAGAATAGTCCTTTCTTTTGTGGGTTGTTGTACCAGTTGTTTGAGGCCATCCCCCTGCAGGGAATCCACCATGTATTTAGTTCTGGCAGATGTTCCTGTTGGTATTGACCAATCTGTATCTGGCATGTTGAAGGTTCCCATTATCAGAACCTCCCCTTTAGCTGTCATGTTTTGTATATCTTCTAACAGTAATGTGTCTATGTCCTCCCCCTGGTCTGCGGGCCTGTAGACAACCCCAGTTCTTATGGCTGTCCCATTTCCTGTTTCCAGGCTGACCCACAGTTCTTCTGGCTCCTTATGTGTATTCTGAATTTCTGTAGCTTTGATATTTAAATTGACACACAGAGCCACTCCACCCCCCCCCTTTTTGCACCTAGGTCTCTTCTGAACAGTACATAGCCAGGTACTGAAGTCTCCCAAGTGTGGTTACTGGTAAACCACATTTCATTAATTGCTACTATGTCCAGTTTAGCCTCTGACATTATTGCCTGCAGGTCTGGGATCTTATTTCCCAGGCTGTGAGCATTTGTGTACATGATTTTCCATTGGCCAGATTTTGGTGTGTTATTTGTTGGGTTAGGTTTGGCTTTTCTCCTGTGCGTCGTATGGGGAGATGGACCTTTTTTCTTACCTGGTGATACAAATGAACTGCAAACATGCTGAATCCCTGTTTGACCACTAGTTGAGGGGGGAGGGGTGTTCTTCCCATTCGATGTATGGGGTACTGCACCCCCTCCCCATTTGCTAGTTTAAATACTCTGCAAAGATGTCAAACTTCTGCCTCAATGCACTGACTCCCTCCTTAGTCAGATGCAGTCTATCAAATTTAGAGAACTTTCACTCCATGAACTGTTGCCAGTTCCCTACAAATCTGTGTCCTTTTTCCTGGCACCAGCTCTTCAGCCACATGTTTAGCTCCCCTATCTCTCCTTCTCTGACCTTCTGTCCATCTGCCCCCCTCTCCCAGACTGGCAGGATCTGAGAGAAGGAGATGTCAGATGAAATGGATGATAGTTTGTCACCCAGCCTGGTCAGGTGTTCCTTGGTCTCCACAACTGACTGGCTGGCAAGATCATTAGTCCCTATGTGTACCAGAACGTCAATGTTTTTTCCTGCTTTATGAGCATATGGTGATTGACAGTATTAAATGCCTTGAAGAGATCAATGGAGACTGACCCAGCCAATTCTCCCTGGTCTAGGGCGTCATGGATAAAGGAAGTGAATTCTAGAAGGGCAGTGGTTGTGATGTGTCCTTTCCTAAACCCATGTTGTTGCTGGCAAAGTAGGTGGTGAGAGTCTAAATAGTCAATAAGTTGATCTGCCGCTATTTTTTCCAAGGCTTTTGAGAGGGAAGGGAGTATGGAGATGGGCCTATAATTACTACTTGAGGTACGGTCACCATTTTTATGAATTTGTGTTATCACCTTCCTTTGCCATATAGATGAGAACTGCCCTAAGCACAGATACATATTCAGTATCTAAGTGAACAAATTGTCAGCATAGCCATCATATTGCCCCATCTCATGTACCCAGTACAGAACATTTTTGAATCCCCGCCAAATGTAATTCTGCACAACTGTAGTGCCATTCCGCTCCACAGGTGTGGCTGAGACATTTAGGGTGTTGCAGTCATTGATTCCAGCCACACCATGTGTCTTCGATCTGAGAGTGGATCTTGAACATGGGACCTGTTCAGGTAAGTGAGGGTGTGTGGGTGTGTACTGGGAGGTGGGGTTGTGGTTGATGAATGGGAGTTGGGGTGGGGATTTAATCAGCATGGGATCATTTTCTTTTTTTACAGGTTTAAAAAAAACATTGAGGGATTGTTTTCTTTTTGGCAGTGTTTGCCTGCAATGGGAGGGTGGAGATGCCACTAGACACCACGGATCAATCTGTAAATAATGGGAACAGTGATAGAAGGGTAGGATGTGCCACTAGAAACAGGTAATAAAAAAAAAAATTTGGGGGATGGCTATGTGTGGGTTGGGGTGCCACTAGATACCAGGGAATTGTTTATGGGGACACAGATCAGTGGGTCGGGGGTGCCACTAGACACCAGGGATATTTTATAAAACTAAGGGGACTGGCTGTAATATATCATAGATGACTGAGATAGATAGATTAGATAAGAAAGAAAGAAAGAAAGAGAAGAAAGAAAGAAAGAAGAAAGAAAGAAAGAAAGAAAGAAAGAAAGAAAGAAAGAAAGAAAGAAAGAAAGAAAGAAAACAGCAGCACACAGTTCACACTGCAGCTGGTGGCACGAGTTCAGCTGCTGCTGCAGAACTCAAGAACTTTCTAGTTGATGTCTTACAGAGAATGCAGGGGAAGCCCATCTCTCACAAATCTGGGAACTCAGGATTTTCAGTGCTCAGAAAAGGTATTTGTGGGTATGAATTTAAAAAAACAAACATCAGAATCTAACTAACATGTCACATTTAGCTGGGCTCTGATGTTTGTTTTTAAAAATTCCAGCATTTTAATGTAATTTCCACATTTTCCAATTTGTGGAAAAAATCAACAAGATGGCAGTTTGCAAGACACAAAAAATGTCTGGTGCCCTGGCAATTCAGTGGTGCAAAAGCAACAATGAGCATGTGCAGCAACAAATTCTTACTTTCACAGAACATCATCTCAAAAGCCCTACTGTGCATGTGCAGGTCAGAAAACAATAAAATTTAAAGCCTTATAACTCTCTAACCCTTTAACATTTTCTCAACAGACCTGTCAAAGGCACTACCTTGGGACATGACACATGTCCCATGCAAGTTTGAGATAAAAATTCCATTCCAACTAGTCTGTAGGAAAGAGCAAAAAAAAAAAATTTTAGATATAGGAAAAAAGTTCGATTTTTACAAAAAATGGCACATGCAGATCTCAGAAACTGCACAAAGTGCTGTCACAAAAAAATTCTACATATCAAGAACTTGTCTCCTAGACAACACATACAAACTTGCAGCTCATTTCCTCAAACGGCACAAAAGATATTTATGTGCAAAGTTAGGGGTTTAACATTTAACAGAATACTGAACCCTAACTATAGGGGTGCTATCGTGCCCCTATAGTATGTATCTACATACAGTATTGCAATGGAGCAGTAGCGCCATTGTAGTTAGGATTTGTGAGGGTTGTGGATGCATGGAACAGCTTCCCTGAGGAGGTCATGGAGCCAAGAACAGTGGGGGAATTCAAGAATGCATGGGACAGACATAAGGCAGTCCTAGTGGGGGTAGGAGGAAGTAAGCTGTTGGTTAACTAGGATCTGCAGCTTATCTGTTAGGTAGGAAAATGAGCAGACTAGGTGGGCCAAGTGGTCCTTATCTGCCATCAAATTCTATGTTTCTATGGAGTAGGCTGTTTAATGTTAAATCCCTATGTTTGCACCTTAATAGCTTTGCTCCCATTCAATGGAATTGCATATTTTGCATGCACTGTCAGTCTGGGATCAAGGTCTCTTGATTTGCCAAATTTCATTCCAGTCAGGTGTGCAAATTCCATGATGTGAATAGTGGGTTTTTTTTGGAAAAATTGAGGAATTTGTTTTGTCATTACCTAGAGCCCAGATGGTTTGGAATTTTGGTCTGTAATTTTCAGGGTACAAAGGGCTTGCCCCAGAATGATGTATTTTGTTGGTTTGGTGAAAAAATATGAATCTGTTCCCATTTTATAAGGATTTGATATTTTCTTTCTGAGCATGCTCAGTAGGGGGTTTTGCATAGATGTTTGATACCCTACCGAGCATACTCAGAACTGAAATTAAATCAAATTTGTTTAATTAAATCTTACCAAAATTAATCTGAAAGATGCTTAGCGGCTGCTGGTATAAGGATGCTAAAAATAAACCTTCATTTTGCTAATTATCTCAAAATGTTTGACATATCATAACAGGCTGCAAATATCAAGTTTGCAGAATTGTGCAATTGTGCAACTGCGGCAATCACAATCATAATACACTAACAAGAAAGTTGCACCCACTCACACACAAACTGTGTGACACACCGGCATTCATCTCAAGCTGTAAGTTTCCTGTATACAATGAACAATCCATTAAGGCTAACATTATTGCAGAAGGCCATACAAAGAGAAATGAGAGTATGGCTACAAAAACAAACATGCTGCATTTTGACATTGCTCAACTGAAGTAGAACACACTTTGTGAGCTGATTATATTAATTTCAATTGCATAACCACAATGACTGTCACTGAAATTGAAATTGATGAACCAGCATTAATATGCTAAATGAGAATAGAAACAATTAAATAAAAACATAACACTACTGTGACTGCTTGCAATTCAGAAAAATCAGAAAGATAACGTAACACTTTAACATTTACTTCATTACATTGCTTACTGTGCTGCTTGCAAACTCAGAATAAGAGGTTGTACTTATTTGAATAACACTCAGACATTCACATAAATAAAAATGACATTGTGTTTCATGCTTTTGAAAATTATAAATGTGTCAGGATTAATAGTTTACTGCACTTCTTAATTATTGAATTTCACAGTGGATCAAGATGCGCTTCATTACCTATGTGGTGTGAAGCCGAAATCAATGTTGCCAGTGCATTTTGTCCATAGTTCTAAACTCAAAACATGCTTTTGTCAATGCCAAAAGTTCACTGTTGGTATTGCTGTTGTACATGCCTCCCATATTTTTCTGTGTATATTCCTCTGCCTTGCATTTTTAGGCATCACTCACAACACACATTTCTTATGTTCTTCCAGCACTGGTTTACTTCATTAGAAAAACAAGCATTTGTCAATGCCAAATGTTTGCTTGCTGGTATTGGCATTAGTAGTGCAGGAGTTAGAGAGATGCATGATAGGAATGGCAGTGAAGTATTGAAGTAACACCAACACAAATCCCCACCCTGCAGAGACTGACAGATGTTTGGGGTGTGCCTTTGGGTTGTCAGCCATAACACTCATGCCATTCTGTCTTACCCCATGCTGCAAACACCGACCAGTGTCTCAGTGTGCCTTGAGGTCTTACGCTCACCCCATTCCATAAGGAAATAAGCTGAAATGGGTGCAGTATAGGAGAATGGGATGAACGTTAGGGCTGAAGACCTCATGGCACAGCTCAATGCCTGTGAGTGGCTGCAGGGTGGGAGGGTGGAATGGTGTGAACATTACAGTCGAGGACCCCAAGTCACACCCCCCAACGCCTTTCAGTCTGTACAGGGTGGGTGTTATGGTTGGAAACCCTAATGCCCTGGATGTTTGTTGGTATTTTTGCTCCAAACTTTCAACATGGGCTTTTTGGGACACCACCTCATGAACAGTGGCAGTATCATTTCGTTAATCAATCCCAAAACATGATTTCACACAGCTAGTGAGCTATTTGGTGCCACAGGTGTGAAAACACATTTTGGGCAGGATGTGAAAAATGATAGCTGTACTGTTCATGAGGTGGTGTGAAGAAATGGCAATATTGAAAATCTGTGTTGAAAATATGAAAAAGTGGAGAAGTTACGAGTGTGCATAGAAACTGTGCAACGCACGCTTGTAACGCAGTCATTTTTTAAAATGTTTTCACCAAATTTTCAACATGACCTTTTTGGGACCTCCCTTCATGAACTGTGGCACTGGGATTTCAATAATCTGTCCTGAAAGTGGATTTTGCCCAGCAACCAAAACATTCTGTGCCACAAGTGCAAAAACACATTTCGGGAAGGATGTGAAAAATGACAACTCTACCGTTCTTAAGGGTGTGTGAAAAAAAAGGCAATGTTGGAAATTTGGAGTGAAAATCTTAAAAATTGATGACGTTATGAGTGTGCACAATGGATGCTTGTAACACAGTCATTTTTGGGAGTTTTTGTTTCACCAAATTTGCAACAAGGTTTTTTTGGGTCCCCACCTCATAAACAGTGCCACTGTCATTTTGTTAACTGGTCCAGAAAGGTGATTCTGCACAGTGACTGCAAAATCACCTTTCTGGACCAAGAAATGAAATGACAGTAACTATGTTCATGAGGTGGGGTCCCAAGAACCCCAAGTTGAAAATTTAGGACCAAAACTCCAAAAAGTGGCTGAGATATCAACCTAAGTTGAAACCTCCCATTTATTGCCATAATACGGCTTACGTTGATTTTCTTCAGTTTGTGGTCGACTTTTGAAGAGAGCAGATGTGTTCCAGGTCCACAGAAGATCACTGCTCCTGACCTCCAGAGGTAAGTATGGGGGGGGTGCAGGGAGATGGTGTATGCAGAGGGAGGGTGCGGGTTGAGGGAGGGGATCCGGTGGAACGATGAGGGACCATTTAATTTTTTTTCAGGTTTTAAAAAAAAAATACATTGTGGGACTGTTTTCTTTTTTACAGGTAAACTATTCATAACACTGATTTCAGCACATTGGGGTGGGCTCCCAGTGTGCCAGAGTACTGGGGGGATCATTGTTGACCTGAGGATTGGGCACCTCGAGGTCGTCTGAGAATATAGGAACATGGGGGGTGCATCCGACACCAGGAGTGGGCATCCCTGTGTCGGAAAAGCCAGAGGTAGTTTTTGGCACACTGGGTGGGCTCCCAGTGTGCCACATTAAAGGGGGAGGGGAGATACATGCTGACACAGGAATTGAGGACTCCTATGTTGGTAGGTGGGGGGTCTGCTAGCAAAATCATGCTTAGAGTGAAAGTGCCTTCAGGCACTGTATACTCCTAGTCAGTACAGAGCTTAGGCTGTGGTCTACTTCACACGAGTGGGAGAAAACAAGCAAAAGGAGTCAGTGGGAAGTATAGGAGGCAGGTGAGGAAAGTGCCTCCTCCCACCTTCCAGGAAGGGACTGGTGGGGAGGTGGGGGGGCAGAGATGTCAGTCAGGCTAATCGCAATGCAAACAGCTGTTTGCTGCACGGTGACCTGCAGATGAAAGGAAAAAGCCACCACATGATTGGTGCAATTTTTTTCTTTTCAAGTGCAGACCACTTCAGGCAAAACAGCTTCATGTCCAGCCTGGCTGATGATTGGTGTGATACTGTAGAGGCCCTTGCATTGGACAGACAGTGTTGCACCTCTCAAAAGTCACTATCCCAAGGAGTTCAAAGCACATGCGCAAACTCAAAAAGGGGATTAAAACTTGCAGTACTGTTAGTAGTAGCCACAGACAATATTTTTCATAGCTGCAAGCACAGAGATCTCCTGAAATCAAAGTTCTCCTTTAAGAGGACTGGGGTGCCCACCCCAGAGCTGTTTCTTTCTCCTCCCGGGTCACCTGCCTGGTAATTTCAGCCAATATACTGTAAATGCTACATATCAGGCTCAATTCTCATAGAGCCCTTAGACTGATGCAAGCTGCCACCAAAGGCAGCTTAGAAACATAGACTTTGATGGCAGATAAGAACTGCTTGGCCCACCCAGTCTGCCTATTTCTCTACCTATTTGATAAGCTGCAGATCCTAGTTTTACCAGCAGTCTACTTCCTCCTACCTCCCACTAGAATTGCCTTATGTCTTTCCTATGCATTCTTAAATTTTCCCACTGTTTTTGACCCCACGACCTTCTCAGGAAGGCAGTTCAATTCATCTACCACTTTCTCACATTGCCCGAGTCATTCCTCCTCTATCTTCACATTGTGCCTCCTTGTTCTTGCACATCTCTTTTTCTGAAAGATGCTACCCTCTTGGACTTTGTAGATTCCCTTGAGGTATTTGAAAGTTTCTGACATGTCCCCCCTCTCCCTCCTTTCCTTGAGGGTATACATATTAAGCTCTTTTAGTCTCTCTCTTTGTATAATGAATATATTTGATAGATGGCAAATATGTTCCCGCACCTAGAATCGAACCTCTGATCCTTTCCTTGTAAAGCAAACACATATCCATTGTGCCACCTGAGAAGCTTGCCTCAAAGTTTGGTGCATCTGTTTCCTTTGGGCCTCTTCCCCACTCCCTCCTGATGCCATGGATTACCAGCTGCTGTGATTGCCTTTGGAACAATGCCTTTGTACACAAGTGGGTCTCCAGCTTCCCAGACTCCTATATCTCAAACTTTCCCAGTTGCCTCTCAAGCTTCATACACACTTGGGGTAGTCTCTAAGAACTCTGAGGCAATTTTGTGGGTATATGGGTTGGGAATGGTAAAAGAACCTGTCTCAGCCGATTTTGGGGAATCCCAACATTCAGATTGTACACCAGCCCATCCTTATTTATTTCTGCCCTCAACTCAGCTCTGCCCCTTTTTCATCGTTGATTGATGGAGATGTGATGGTCCCACTCCCTGTTGTCCAACATAGGTTTGCCCTCCCGGTGTTTCATTCTTTCAAATATCTGCAACACACGAGTGCTGTTGCTTCTTTTTTGGGCCCTCATCCCTGGCCTCCTTCACCTGTGGCGGTTCTATCTGAACTTCTTCACTTGGCAGTTCAACCCCAAACTGTCTCCATTTTTGATCTTTTTTTTTAACTGAAGGATCCGGTCAGCCTGGATGGTATTTGTTACTACTGGAAGCAGGCGCTACAACTCCAGGTGGAGGTTAAGGTCTTGCAGGGTGTCTGGCAACTCCTATACAAATTCATTAAGCAGGACCGATACTGCTTTTTGCAGTTTCCTATCCTGCATAATCTCTATTTCACGTCTGCCAGGCTCTATAAGATAGGAGAGCATGCCTCTCCAACTTGCTCCAACTGTGATGTAGCAGAGGGTCACCTGATGCATATTCTCTGGGTTTGCCTGAGGGTGTGCCCCTTTTGGAATTCTATCTGACTTTCCATAGACCCACTACTGGGGGTTAGAATCTTTCTTCACCCCAGAGGTCTGTCTGGTCAGCCTTTACTCGGAGGAGCTTTTTGGACCCCGCCATACCTACATGTCCCTGATTTCCATAACAGCGAAGTTAATTAATTGTCGGCACTATTTGGACGATACCATCCCGTCCTTTAGGGAGTAGCACCAGGAGATCCTGTTGGCCCTCGAGATGGAAAAACAGACTGCATGTAGGCAAGGTTGGCCTCTCTCTTTTCACTCTCATTGGGATACGCTTTATGCCCAGGTATCCATCTCGGGTGGTCCACAGGACCCCCAAACTGCTTCTTCCTCATAAGGTAATGCCTACTCATTTCCATCTGGTACTGTGTAAACAGATAACTGCTGCGTATCTTAATAGGTCATTGTTTAGGGGTAATGTTTCTGGTGCACTCTGGGGGGGTTGGGGTTGCCTTTTTTTGGGGGGAAGGGTTTGCTGTTTATTTCTGGTTTTCTTTTTTTTCTCATTCTATCTACTGCTGTGTTTCTGGGCTTGTGTATTTTGCCGTTGTACTGTTGAAAATCAATAAAATTTAGTAAATTGCTAAAAAAAAAAACCTTGGTGTGTCACGGGACCCTGTGCCTGATTCTGTATTGGACAGGGTCCTGGTGGCAAAGTCCTGTGGCTTGTGGCAACCCTGGCAGTGTTCCAAACAGACGTACATCCTGAGTGTCTGCCGCAAGATGTGGACCAGCTGTGCATCACTCTAGCTAGTCCCTGGTGGCTAATGGCTACCCCCTCAATCTCCAATGTCCTCGAAGTTAATGCAGTAAAAAAAAAACACGGTGGTATAGTGGTCTCCCTTCCTGATCCCCGATGCCCCCAAAGTTAATGTATGAAAAAACCCTGTGGTGGTATAGTGGCCCCCTTGCCCTATCCATGATGTTCCTGAAATGAATGTATTAAAACACCCCATGGTGGTATAGTGGCCTCCCCAATCCCTGACATCCCCAAAAGTATTGAAAAAAAATGGTGGTCTAGTGAACCCCCCAGCTGGCAGTGCCCTACCCCCCCAACCCTCCATTCCGTAACCAAGCCAGCAACTGGCACAGCCCACTGCTCACAACCAAATAAAGAGTGACTGTGTCACCTTCCTTACCTCTTCACCTACATCTCCCCAATCCAGAGTAACACTGGTTAATGGGTAAGTTTTTCTCTCCCCTGTGTAATCCCTCACAGAGACAAACTGATTTGGCAGTATTTGTTCAGCCCCCACCAAATCCCCTTTCACCAGGGTAAGAGATGCTCCAGTAGCTCTTAGTCCCCTAGTTTGTACTTCATTCACCATGACTGGGTAAATATGCCCCCTTATATTGTCAGGGAGATCCTCAACGATACAGTGGGCTATTGTCTCTGATTGCACAGGCCCTTTTACCTTCTGGGCTTTCTTAGAACACTGCCTAGACAGATGGCCAATCTGGTGACAATACCAGCATTTATCCTGTTTCTTGTCCCTAACCTCCCTTTTGGGCACCTGGGGATTCCCTTCTTTTTGCAGGGGCCCCATGGTTTTTGGTTGTCTAAAATGCCCACTTTTCCCTTTCACCCCTGAATTCCCCTTGGGAGCAGCCCTGCTTCGACCATAGTGATCCGCCAGCTCTGCAGCCTCTTTGGCAGTCTTAAAGTCTCTGTCCTCTAGCCAAAGCTTCATGTCAGGTGAGCAAATCCAGTGAAACTGTTCAAGCAATACCACCCCTTCAATAGCTTCAACAAAATCTGCTTTCACCCCTTCCCACCAGCATTTTAAATATTGATGCTGTTTTGTGGCTACCTCCTCAAAGCTAATTTCTGGCCCATTTCGGAGTTTCTGAAACTTTGCTCTTTATTCATCAGGGTTCAGATCATATTTTTTTAATAAAGCAGTTTTTAACTTGTCAAAATCTTTACTTTCAACAATGCCCATCTGCCCCATTGCTTCCTTCCCCTTGCCAATAAGCAGTGGAGACAGGTGAAAGGTTCAGGACTCTTTGGGCAGATTGGCCTGGATATAGACCTTTTCAAATTAATTTAAAAACATGTCCATATCCTTTCCCTCTTTAAACTCAGCAATTAATTTTGAATTTAACTTATAACCCAGTCCTGGAGATTCAAACCCAACTCCACCACTTACCTGCTCAGGGGCTAGTGTCGGTTGGAGTATCAGCCTTTTCAGCTCATGTTTCCATTGGTGTTGTCATTCATCTGCCTCCGCCTCAGCCTGGCACTGCCTTTCTTCTGCCTCCACCTGGCGCTGCCGTTCTTTGGCCTCTCTCTGTTGCTGTCAGTTCTCCATTTCTATCTCAACCCTTCTTTGCCTATTTTCAGTGTTTTTCCTGCATCCGCAGCCTCCTCAGCTCCAGCTCTTGGTCTGTAGATGGCTTTTTCTCCACTGGGCTCTTGACCTCTTAAGTCACGACCTCTGGCACTAAGTGGGATGGTGCGTCCTCCCTCTCAGCTGCCAGAAGGGCCTCCATGAGTTGCCTTTTATTTTTGTTTTCACTAGCGATGCCCTTCTCCCAACAGAACTTCCTCAGTTGCTCCAAGTTCATATTGCTGTACTGAACAGACATTCTTCTATCTACACTACTCTGTTCAAAAAAAAAAAATTCAAACAGGATAGGGTCTATTGTCTGCAAACAAATTTCTTTTTCCTCTTTCCAAATTCTGCCTTTGATTGTGTGATGGTTTTGCAAGACAGTTCAAAATCCCAGTAGCTAGCATCAAATCTGTCATGTGCCCCTGGCCTCCTAACCTCAGGCAGCCTGGCAGGACCTCCTGTTTTCAGAGAGGATCCACCTATTCAGGAACTCGTGAGCAGGAGTAAGGGTTCAGGAAGACTTCCCAACCTTCCTTTTCCCAGTGGGAGGGTGGATTATGTAGTTTTGATTTCCCTTGACCTTGCACTACTTTCAGTATTTGAATTCCACCACAGCCACTGGCTACATCTTGCCTAGGTAATTTTATATCATAGCCAAGTGGATTCTATCTTTTCAGGCACACAGTCTTTTCAAAACCCTTCTGTTTAAATGTTAAATCATACAAGCAGACCCCAGGCAGAGTTGATAAGAAAATCATAAAAGTTTACTTAAAATAAAAGCAATACAGAAAAGTCTAAAGTTTGGAAGAACCTTGAAATGCAGACAATAACAAAAGTAAAACTGGATGGTTCACAGAAAACACTAGATACTGTATTCTAAACTATACCTTGTTTTGATATTAAAGTTCATACAATATTTTGAATGTCCTGGTACAGGTGACAGTTCATTAGGCAATAGAATGTGTAGCAAGTCCTTGATCCAAGTCTCTGGATGTCCTTTTAAAAAGTTTTCAAATGTTGCATTGGTGCAAAGTCTTGGATTTCAAAAGTCTGACTTAAAAATCAGAATTTTCTGTTCAGTATGTGGAATGCCAAACTTTCCACACACTTAGGACTGGGTTTTGAGAATTTCCTAGGCCTACACATATACTTTCTCATATAAACATATATGCCAGTTGGACAGACTATGGTGCCTTCCCACTTAAACACTATTTAACTGCTCTGCATTTGAAGTGTGTCAGATATACTTCAGGGTCATTTTAGGACACACCCTCCTTATTTTTTCTCTGGGGTGGGATTAATGATTCCAGAACAATGCAGATATTAGAGTTCAACAGTTAACCTTTCCCAGTAGGTGTCACTGTGGTTCCATGTCAATCCCAGTAACATCTGATCCATGCATTTGGCTTAACCTCTGACCCCTAGGTCATTACATTACCCCTCCCCTGTCATGGAAAGCCAGAGTGGGATGTTTTATGCTTTCCTGAGGCCATATACCTGTCTCCTTTATCTTGAAATATAACAGGTCCTCACTAGCCTTTATAGAAATACAAGTTATTTTGTAGTTACCTGTTAAAGGGACAGTGTCTTAATTCTAAAGTACATTACATCATATACAACGTGAATCCACATAAATGAATATTGGCCTATCATACAACAAATGTGATGTTAGGGTTGCCAATCCTAACTCCCCACCCCATCCCCAAACAGCAAAAAAAAAAAATAGGGTTTTGGGCCTCTGGAGTCTTGGTAAATCAGTGGTGGGTTCTTCCTTGGGATTGTCAACCCAAATGCTCACTCATCCCACTCCCTGAGCAAACAACATCTCAGATGGTCTCCTTTCTTCATGCAGGACCCAAGATCCTTATGTAAAGAAAGCTACAACAAATTGTGTTGGAAACATGTGGCGAGACATACTTCTCTACCTTTGAAGAGTGTATCAGTACAAGACACTGGCTTGGAGATGTACCTTGTGCTTCAGGCTGGAGGCTACGGGCTGAAGTGTGAGCATTAGGACTGATAACCCCAAGGAAAACCATGAGACTGATTTGTCAAGATTCTGGAGACCCCAAAACCCTAATGTTTTCCCCCTTTTACTTCTTGAGGGTGGGGTGGAGAGTTAGGGTTGGAATCCCTGATGCCACATTTCCCTACTTTTGTGGCATTAAGTTACCCTGACTGATGCATTAATGAAGATTTTTTTGAAAGAAGATATAAAGATAGATAGCTAGATAGATAGACAGATAGACAGACAGACATAAATGATAGATAGATAGATAGATAGATAGATAGATAGATAGATAGATAGATAGATAGATCAATAGATACACAAATAAATAATGCGTAAGGGTTGTACACAAGGATGTATACCCATTGAGGGGGCTAATTATAAGGTCATGAGCCCAAAGGGCAAAATGTTTTATTGCGCTGATTAGCCCTGGAGATGGATATACATCCTTATTTACCAGCCTTACCCATTATTTATTGAATCTAATACATTAGGATGGCTGTAGATTACACTTGCAATGATTTTTGATAATTTTCAGGTTTGCCTTAATGTTTTGGCCATAATGCGTCTCCACAGTGTGTGTGTAGGGTTGCCTTTGTTTTGTTTTTTGTTTTTTTGTTCTTTTTTTGGTCCCTGTTTGTTTTCTGTAATGAAGTGGTTGCCTATATAAGAGGGCATGACAGGCAGTGCCTGTCCCGTTAGAATGTGGTGTGAAGTTGTGGCATGAGCATACAGCAGTATGGGTGTGCAGCAGTGTTAAGCTCTGGTTTGGGCTCTCCCTTGTTTGTGGAGTGTGATGTTCAGTTCAGATGCTGCTATCTACTATCACAGATTGTGAAGAAATGGCTGAAGAGCTGAACAAATATTTTATTAGAATAAAGCAATCTAAAGAAAAGAACACCATGCCCAAGATCCAAATGAGAATGGATGTAAAATTAATATTACAGTGCAAGCTGTTGATAATAGATTAAGAGGCCTAGACCCAAATAAGTCAGAAGGACTGGATGATTTACATCCAAGTTTTTTTTTAAAAGATAGCAGAGATCATTGCTGCCTTGGTTACTGACATTTTTCAGAATTCCTTGAACTAAGGTTATGTAGTGGAGGATTGGAGGGTAGTCTTTGTTACTCCGATCTACAAAAAGGGAGATTGAGGTAAATGAGAGAAGTATTGGCCAGTTACTATTACTTCAATATTAGGGAAAATGCTTGCGTCACTAATAAGGACAGTATTGAAACATTTGTAGTCAGCACTGGCCATGCAGATATATTACAGCATGGATTTAAAGAAAACAGGTTTTGCCTTATTAGCCTGATGAATTTTTTTGAGCCAGTCAGTCAGGCTATAGATCAAGGAGTTTCTGTGGATGTTGTCTATATGGACTCCTCAAAAGCCTTTGATTCAGTGTCCCACACTGAGATAATGAATACATTAGCTGGTACTGGTACAGACAATAATCTGTTAAGTTGGAAAGGATCCAGGCTCAAAAACAGAAAACAGATGGTTAATGTGAGGGACCATGCTTCTTGCTGGGCAAATATTACAAGCGGGGTCCCACAGGAATCAGTTCTCGGGCCATTATTATTTCACCTGTTCATAGCTTCTCTAAACTCTAGTAGAAATGCATGAATGAGTAAATTCGTAGATGACGTGAAGATGGGTGGGCTAGTCAATTTCATGGAAGATGTGTACTTCTAACTGGAGAGTGACAGACTCGAAACATGGGCAGGTAATAAGAAACTTTCCTTCTACATGGATAAGTGTATGATTATGTACTTTGGGGCAAGGAACATCAAGGCCAAGTATCTAAATGGAGTAGACTTGAAGGCTACAGAGGAGCAGAAGGACCTGGGGGTATACAGTATATTAATAATAAGCTGAAATTTGACAGACACTGTAAGGAGATGATAAACAATGGAAATAGGTTGCTGGGATATATAGAAAGAAACATCAGGAGTTGAGACAAGGAGGTGGTTATGCCATTGTATGGCACTTTGGTGAGGCCACACACTGAGTATTGTGTGCAACTGTGGGCCTCCTGTAGTAAGTTAAATGTTAGGAGACTGGAGGGACTTCATAGAAGGGCAACCAAGATGGTGAAAAGTATAAAGGGGATGAGTTGTGAGGAAAGACTGTGAGAACTGGATATGTATGCATTACAATATAGAACATTGAAAGGGGACCTCTACCTGGTTTATAGAGTATTTAAAAACAGTGATTGATGGGAGTGCTTGGGGCTAGTTAGAACACAAAGTAGTAGTGACATTACAGATCATGATCTGAAGCTTAAGAGAGAAAATTATAAAGGGAGTGCAAGAGGACACTGGTTTAACCACAGGGTGGTGGCTGAATAGAATGGATTGCTGTATGATGTGATTCTGAGTCCGAATATGGAACAGTTTGAGAAATCACTGGATAAAGCTATGATGATCAGGGGACAGCAGGCTTTACTAATTAGTGAGCTAAGTCACTATAGCTAACCACTGCTAACTTGGTAAATCCTATGAATCCTATGTTTACAGTCGGAAGCAGCCTTAGGTTGGAGCAATGTGTTACAAGCACGTTGAGAGCCTCATGGCACCAGGAGGCTGGAGGTCTCTTGTAGCAAGTAGGGAATGGAATGTGGTGAGTGCAGCTAAGGAGTTGGGGGATGTTTCTGTTTGGGAGGGTTTTGTAAAAATGTGTTTTTTTTGCAGTTCAGCCAGTACCTAAAGTTTTGTTGATTGGTTTGTCTAGCTGATTATTGATGTGTTAGTTGTTTATGTGTTAGGGTAATTAATATTATTCCATATAATTTAATGTAGTGTAGGTTTATACATTTTTTAGTGTACATATATACTTAGGTATATACTTTTAATTGTTTTATGAATGCAGGTATATACTTTTAATTAATATAGGTATATACTTTTAGTTATTTGACTAATAATGGGGAAACTTCCCTACCATGTAATATATATATATATTAGAGGCAAAAAACTCCGTTTAATGCATTAGTTAGGGTTGTTCCACAGCGACAAAAGTGAGGAAATTCGCTGTTAGGGTTGAAAACCCCCCTTGGACCCCCATACCCCCAACTGGCATTGGGGTGCGCATTGGGATCGTCAGCCCCTAACTCTTACCCCATGACATGTGTAAAGCAGAAGAAGTATAGGAGAATGGGGTGAGAGTTAGGACCCATGATCCCAATGCGCACCCCAATGCTGGTTGGGGGGATGGGCAGGGTCCAGAGTAGCCTAACAATTTCTCACTTGTCGCTAACTAACTGCATTAAATGGTTTTGCCTCTAATTTCCTTCTTTTGAGAATGATAACGAAATAGTGAATGTAATGCAGCGGCGGGGCCTGAGGCCCACTGCATAATCCGTTGGTGGGGCGTGGGGCCCTTTGGGCCCCAGCGCTCCCTCCCTATGATGTGTTGTGGCATACTAACAGGGACAGCAACGCAAAACAGAAATGCTAACAGTGGTGCACATGGTAACACAAGCATGAATGAGAACAGAAAGGGTAACACACATGGTGGCGTAGACGGGAATGGTCTGCCACGTGATGTGTTGTCACATAGTAACATGGTGCCTGCAAACAGAAATGTCAATGGGCATGGTGATGTGAAGTGAAACAGTAAGATAAACAGTACTGTAGACAGAAATGGCAAAAAATAACAGAAACGCAAGCGCAAATGAAAACGCAAAGGATAACGCACATGATGGCGCAGGCGTCAATGGTAAGTGAAGCAGTGCGGATCATAGCGGAAAGAGCAACAGTAACAGTAATGTAAGCGCACAGGCTGGTTTTCCCCAAAACCTGCATTGAGAAAGACAGTGAGTACAAATAATGTATGCAAAATAATGAGTATCGGCGCAGAAAATGAGATCTTGGAATACTAAATACATTATATCTCAGGAACCGTATGACGTAGAAAAAAAATTTAAAAGTCATATTATTTACAACTGTCCTGGCTAATTTGAATCTTAGCCCTGTTATGAGGCTAAGAAATTTTCCGACGAAAAGTCCGTATCTCGCACCGTTTCCAAGATACGGGCCCTGAAAGGCGCGGCGAACGCCGTAATGTTATCCTATGGGAAAAAAAGAAAAGTTCGGAGTGCCATAACTTAGCCTCCCTGTAATGTTTTTTCACCAAACTACTGAAAGGCACATCTGTGGGCTGTGGGCTGTCTTCCCTCCAAATTTCAGGAAAAAAGACCAAACCGTTATTTTGCAGCAGGGCTCCAAATGATTTCTGCTAAGTGTCGGGCGCCGTAGTGTTATCCTATGGGAAAAACGTCAATTTTGGAGTGCCGTAACTTTGCCGCCATGTGATATTTTTTCACGAAACTACTGAAAGGCACATCTGTGTACAGTTGGCTGTCTTCCCTCCAAATTTCAGGAAAAAAGACCAAACCGTTATTTTGCAGCAGGGTGCCAAAGAATTCCTGTAATGCTTCGGGCGCCGTAATGTTATCCTATGGGAAAAACTGTCAACTTTGGAGTGCCATAACTTTGCCGCCGTGTAATATTTTTCAATACAACACTGAAAGGCACATCTGTGGATGTCAGCTCGTTCCCTCAAATTTCAGCCCAAAACTCCCCAACGGTTATTTTGCAGTGCAGTGCCAAAAAGAATTGCTGTCTTTTCCACAGACTAGAAATTACTGTAAGCAATTCAAGCTTTTCATAAAAATTGCGACTTTAAAATGTATCACTGAAAGTAATTTCGCAATGTACTTTTTCAGAAATTTGAAAAACATATTTCTGGGGTGTTTACCACAAAATAAAGACATGGCAAGCATCCTCAGGGTCCGACTAGGTGAATACAAAAAAATTAGGTTGCTAGGGGTCCCAAATTTAAATGCCAACCATTTCTGAGCACCAACTGAAAACAAAATGGCCGATTTCGAAAGTAACATGCCCATTTGCGAAAAGTAAAAATGCATTTGCAAAGTGTTGAACTTTTGTTAACTTTTCCATTGACTTATAATGGGAAACTGTTTTTGAATAACTTTTGAACCGTTTAATATTTTTTCATGAAATCTTTGAAAGGCACATCAGGGACCCTGGCTGCATGTTCCCTGAAGATTTTGGGCGATCCGCATAAGCCGACACGACCTGTAGGCGCGACCACAGAATTCCAGAAAAGCATAAACGCGTGCACAGATCACACTTAATAACTCCACAGCTGTATATCTGACCAGTACAAAACTTGGCAGATCCCAAGGCCTATAGCTCTTGATCATAAATTCCAAATTTCAGGCAAATCCATCAAACGGTTGCAAAGTTATTAAGGTGCAAAGTTTTGGGGTTTAACATAGAAATGGCTCCTCAACCCTAACTATGTAGCACTACCGTGCTACCATAATACTGTATTACTATATATATTGATATAAGGGATATGTAGAGGGAAACTGTGTGATAGCTGATTTATGTATACAAAAGCTGCTTAACCTCAGGTAACCTCTCAAGCGACATAAACCATGAGTGAGGTGTCTGATGTCAAACAGCATGAGTATAGATAAATTAAATTATCTCACAAGGTCCCCTCTACATATTTGATATTTGCAATAGGAAATAATTAGTAAGTAGATTTGGATTTGGTTGTAATAGTGTTTTTTTTTTTATTAAAAAATAAATTGTTATGAACTTTATTGTACTGTGCTGTATATCAGTATGCTTGGTGTACAGGTTGCTGATGGTTGCCATGGATGCCATATGGCACTCAGCATCCTGTGTTGCAATATCAGTTTCCATTGGTAGACGGAGTGACATTCAGAAAATTTTGCATCAGGATGGTGGGTGCTCTTAATGAGCAAGAGACAGGAACCATGGAGTACTGGCTTCAGCGCAGCATGTTATGTGGCATTGGAGAATTGTTGCAGCTTGTGTTTTTTTCTAATTTTAATAATCCATTCCCCAAACATGTTGTTGAAGGAAGCAGTGATATTGTGAAACAGAGAGCCGGCAGCCCTGAGAGAGACTCAGTGCAAGTGCTACAGTATGTTCAGCTGTTTGGGAGGTAATGGTGAAATAATGTGAAAATAAAAGATGCATGAGGTACAGTAGGGTTTTTTTGTGGATTACCATGCACATAAGAATACAAGCAGTGGAAGTGTAAAAGGCAACAGCTAGCAAGGTAGATGACTTGGACCCTATGCGTTGCAGAGAGAAATGGAAGAATCAGTTTTTTTTATTGTAAGAGAAAGCATTGTAAATGTGGTGATTTGCTTGTATGTAGGAAATGAACTTGGGGTGAAATGAAGGAATAAAAAAAAATGATGATAAAGGCATAAGCATTAAGGCTGAGTTCAGTGCATGCTTGGGTATGGTGGAAAAGTGAAAGTGACTGTAGTGTAGATGAGGAGGTAGTGTCACCTGATCAGCAGGTGGGGGGGGGCAACCGGCACAGTGATGACATAGTACAATATGTATAAATCTTTGATGACATACTTGCTATGTGTATAAATTCAGTTTATACATAAAGTGTGTAACTGGGTGCACAGCTCCGCACCATTGGAATTTCCATGCATGGAAGCATTCACAAGCACTGGCTTCCACCCAGCTCCCATACACAACCTGGCCCCCCAAACACAGGTCCACAGGGGGCAGGTGATGCGGAGTGGTGGATCCGGGTGGGCAGCTAATCAGCTGTCCTGGCAGGGTCCTGCAGTGGATCCCTTGTGCCCATGGGGTGCCATGTTGTCAGTCAGTGCACAGAGCACCAACTGTACCAATGTGGGGGAGTACCCCAGCCGCTCAACTCCCAACCTCCCAGTGTGCCCTGATGGCAGGGGCAACATTATTGGTGTTGCCGTTACCCCTCACCATGTCAACTGCATCTGGAAGCAGCTCCCCTGGGGGGTGCATTACGGCCTCATTGGTTTACAGCTGCCTTCCAAATGCAGAGCCGGAAGCCCCTGCACAAAGTACTCTGCACTGTAGTGAATGCATGGAGTGCTGGCTCACCCCTGCACTGCCCCCAGGCCCACACTCATGCAGAGCTCTACAATCAGCTGTGGGATCGGGTGTGTAGGAGGGTGTATGTGTGCCATGAATGCACACAGGGGCCAGGCAGGTGTGGAGTGGGCTACAGGCATGGGTTGTGAGGTGTATAGCCCACTCCACACCTTTCTGAATATGCCTCAACTTCCCCTCTGCACATCCCAGTTTATGCAATGGGGAATACTTAGTAGGTGGATTTGAATCATGCTCTAACAGTGTTTTTTTTTTTAATAAAAAAAGTTGTTATTGACTTTTTTTATACTGTGATGTATATCAGTATGCTTGGTGTACCAGTTGCTATGGGTTGCCATGGACACTATGTGACACTCAGATGTTCTGACACTGTAACCTCAGTTTCCATTGGTGGAGAGCGATGTTCAGAAATTATTGCTTCAAGACAGCGTGTGCTCTTAGCGAGAGATAAGTGCTATAGAGTAACGGCTTAAGCTCAGCATGTTATGTGGCACTGGAGAGTTGTTGTGGCTTATGTTTTTTTCTTTATTATTTAAAAATCCATGCATGGTTCTTGGAGTAGTATAGAGTGCCCTGAACTTGTGGTGGAAGGAAGTAAAGGTATTGTGCAATGGAGAGCGAGCAGCCCTGAGAGAGACTTTGCCTGAGTGTTTAGTTCAGCAGTTTAGGAGACAACTCTGAAATAATGTAAAAGAAGAAAAATAAGTTACACTGGTGTTTTTTGTGCATTACTGAGCACGTAGGAATACCAGCAGCAGAAGTGCCAAAGGCAACAGCCAGGATAGGTAGATGATCTGGAGCCTTTGTGCTGGGGAGAGTAACAGAAGTAGTCAGTTTTTTTATCATAAGAAAAAAAACATTGGTAAATGTAGCAGTTTGTAGGTAGGAAAGGGACCTGGGTTGAAATGCAAGAACTAAAAAAAAATGTGATCTTAAGGGGAGAAGGACTGAAGCTGAATTCAGTGCATGTTTGGGTACTGAGGAAAAGTGAAAGTGACTATACTATAGATGAAGTAGTGGCGGATGGTCAGCGGGTGTGAGGACAACTGGCTCAGTAATGACATAGTAACTATACATATAAATTGGTAATGACATACTTACTATGTGTATACATATAGTTGTCCAGATAAATGCATTTATCACATGGTATTTCTCTCCCCCATTCTTCATAAACACATATATACATATATATCGATAGATAGACAGACAGATAGAAAATACATGATGGGTATGTGTAGTATATGTGACAGATCTGGATTAGACCCTGTCCAATTTGCTATACAGAGAGACTTAAAAGCAAAAATCTTTTGTCCTCTCCTATTTTGCCACTTGTCTGTCTTTGGTCTGTCTGAGATTGCTTGTGGCACCTGGGAACTGGCCACTCCACTGATCCCACAATGTGCCCTATTATCTCCCTTCTTTTACTTCCTGTTTCTATTTTTTTCTTTCTCCCCTCGCTTCTCTGTGGCTAAAACATTATATATATAAATATATACAGGGATTTATTTAACTCTAAAAATTGATTAGCGTTTTGCTCATAAAAGAGTTAAATCTTTGTGAAAATGCATAGCTCTTGCCTCACTGTGTTTAACAAACACAGCTCTTCTAGAAAATCTATATAAATACTTTCTGTACAGTTAGTATAGCCCCAAGAAAAAAAACTGCTAATCGTTTATTTAAAACCCTGATATATATATATATCTATATATATATATAGATATATATATATATATACATATTTTTTAATTTAGTGTGTTTTATATTTCCCTATCCAGCCAGCCCCCATTGGTCCTCGCTTCCAATGTTTATACCTGTCATCTGCCCCAGGACTTACCTCAACTCCTAACCACCCTGACTTGCCCCCCAGGGTGGGGCTGCTGGGTTGCCCTTCCCTCAATAGAGACTAACAGAGTACAGTGGGAGTGAGAGCAAGAGCCCAGTCAGAGGCACAAGGTCTACAATATGGGGGTGGACATCATAGTGCAGTGGTCAGATCAATATTTTCCCATTTTCTTCCCAGTAAGGCATGGCATGCAATGATGTTGGAAGCATACATGCTGAACATCTGACATGGCTTCAAATGATATCTAGCCCTTACTGTCAGACACCTGGTTTCTGTAAGGGGTCAGGCAAATGCTGATGGCTTCCCCACCCTCTCCCCTGAAGGAGGAGAGTGACCCATGGGATGATCAATCCTTCTCCCCCTGGCCATGTCTCTCTAAATCTTGGGGTTTGTTTCTGAACCCAGGTCTTCAGCATCCCAAACAGTAGCACTACCACTGTGATGGTGGGCCAGCAATGTGAATCTTTATGTGAAAAAGAATCTCTTGGTTTGCAAATGTATATTATTATATTGGTAAAATGATTGCAGAAAGCTATTTGGGTTTATTAGAGACGGTATTAATCTGAAACAAGTAGGGGATTGATCTTGAGATGCAACGTGACCTCCACAAGCATGTTTATAGAACTGTTAACAAGAAACCAGTTCTGGGGCAAAATGTATTATTTTGTTGCACCTGTTAAGTCTAGATGTACTCTTTAAGCTGGCCTCATGAAAGAAGTTCTGATACATTTTGTGAAAGACAGGAGCTGAAATTTACCAGAACAGGATGCAGAATTTGAACTGCAAGGCAAAAACATCTTATAAAAAGAGTGGAATGCTTTGTTTAGAGAGAGATAGAAAGATTGAGATTTAAGTTGAGAGAGAGAGACTCAGATAAAGTTGTTTTTTTTTTTGCTTTTACTGCTTTTTTGAAGATCTATACTGTGCAGTTTTGTTCTTCTATTTTATTGCCCTTTATAATAATAAAATGCTACTTGCAAATTTTATAACTTCTCCTGGTCTTCCAATGCTTCCTGACCAATGACTCTATGACAGCTGGTGTCAGACAAAGTGGAATTTATGCCATGCATATTCTAAACCAGAAATTTTGGAGATAGGTACTGGACCTAGTACCAGAGAAGAAATGTATGGATCCTGCAACAGCAGGCACTGGACTGATTACCAGAAGACTAGCAGCAGAAACAAAAACCTAAACTGCGACTTTATAACTGGCACCAGTGATGAAAGAAGAACAACAGGCAGAGACAGAACCTGAAAGTATGTGTGCCTTCTTCAAATTGTGAGCCATACAACAAAAAGAGATTGAGAAACAGAGAGAAAAATATATTCAATGTCTAGAGCCAGAGAGAAGAGAAGAGAAGTGAAGAGAAGAGAAGAGAAGAGAAGAGAAGAGAAGAGAAGAGATGAGATGAGATGCACCATCTAGAGACAGACACAAGAAAAGAGATGCAGCAACAGGAGCAGCCATAGATGGATGCCTTGCAAGCTACCAAAATTGAAAGATCTGGTACAGGTCCAGCAGATCACCAAAACACAAACTTAAAAGACATTGAATATACAAAGCGGTGTCTCTCAGATGATATCGAAGCAAACCTGATAAATTTTTAAAGGATTACCAGAGCCTGCCAATGGCCAAAAAACAGCAATCGGCACCCAGGCTTGTACCTTATCAGATAGGTAAAACCCAAATTGCCTACAGCAATATCTACACTGCATAGTCAGAAATATATTATCTTGTGAAAAGAGAAATCCTTAAAAGATATTACATCTCAGGAAAGACCTACAAGCAGAGATTCTGGTCACTGAGGTACCCCTCAGTTGACAATCTTCGAGAAGCCTTACCCAACTCAGAGAACTCCTCATTTAATGGCTTCAACCAGAGTACAAAGTAGTCCCACAGATCATCAGCATATTTGCAATTGCGCAGCTTGTCAACATCCTTCCTACAGATGTGCTGTTTTGGGTAAAAGAACACCAAACAGTAAGTGGGGAAAGGCTGTTTCTTTGGCTGAGGACTATCAGATTCTCAAACAGACAATGCAGCAATGAAAGAAGAGTCAAGGAACTGTAAGACCCTCTTTTTTCTGATTTAACTCCAGACCATATAAGAACTCTGATGGGTGCAACAAATCTGCACCTAAGGTCTTTATTTGCTACAACTGTAATAAGTCAGGCCATACTGCAAGAAACTGCCATAAAAATAAGGAAGGTAACACTGGAGCAAATTTGGCCTTAGCTAATTGGGACAAGTATTTAACAGATGTCAAGGTGGGAGATAAAACTGTGAAGAAACTTATAGATTTGGGAAGCAGACAGACCCTGATGCATGCTGAAGTTCTGGGAAAAGACTGCAAATGTGCCATGTACTGGGGTCACCTGCATCCACGTGGACCCTCAATAGTATCCCACCAACCAAGTGACTAAGAAAATTAATGGGGTGTCACACCAAATGAAACTGGGGGTACTACCAAAGTTACCTGTACCTGTGATTATTGGAAATTACTTTCCAGGATTTGCTAAATTAATTGAAGAGGGAGTAAACCCTGCTGTTTCAGCAGCTATGATAACAAGAACACAGGCAAGGAACATTTTAGATGTTGGGGATGCATTTCCTTTTAGTGACTTTAATTTAAACTTGTTAGAGCCCAGCTCCAAAATCCGTAAGTCTAGGAAAGAAAGAAAGCACCTGAAAAAAACATTGGCAACAAATGACTCAAGGGCATAAGGGATTAACATATGAAAATGCAGAAAGAAAACTGGTAACTGATTGTGATTTTGTTTCTGAGTAAACTAACATTTCTCTCCAAGGTTATTTTAAGCAGCTAGGGGTGAAACAAAATAGGGTGAACCAAAGTTTAGAAAATGCAATGGGCTACTGTACAGAGTTTGAGTTAATCCTCAGATGCAAGGACAGATAGAACAATTAGTACAGTAATACCAAAGAAGTATAGAACTGAGTTGTTACAGATAGTCCTATGACTGTTCAGTCAGTGAGGGGACCACACTCTTGCCATATTGTAGATTTTACTGGCATGAGATTCATGAGGATGTTGCTTCCTGTTGCAGTTCTTTTTCCAAATGTCAGAAATTAGCCCTGGTGACTAAAATAGTGAAGGTTCCCCTGGTACCCCTACCTTTAATAGATGTGCCTTTTGCGAGAAATGCAATGGATTTGGTTGGCCCCTTAGGCAAAAGTGAACTTGATAATCAATTCATTTTGGTAGTATGTGACTATGCTACTCACTACCCAGAGGCAGTTCCAGTGTGTACTGTCACATCCCCAAAAATGGTATCAAAAGGCTGCTAAAATTTCACCAGAGTGGGCATACCTATAGAGATCATTAGGGATCAGGGTAGTACTTTTGGTGCTTCACTGCCAAAGGAACTGTACCAACTGATAGCTATCACTGTCATAAAAGCCTCCCTTTATCACCTTCAGATAAATGGTCTTGATAAGCATTTTAATCAAACCCTAAAATGCATGTTAAAAAAGTTTTGTGAAATGTGAAGAGAAAGATTGGCACCAGTACTTTTCTTACCTACGTTTTGCTTGCACAGCAGTGCCACAAGCATCAACAGGCTTTTCAACCTTTGAAATGTTGTATGACAGACAAACTAGAGGGCAACTAGATGTAATAAATGAAACAAGGCAAGATAACCCCACTCAGAAAGAATGTATTACATCTATTGCAAAAAACAGCAGATGAAATATCAGGCCCAATAACAGCAATATACATGGTTTCAATTACTGAAGGTAGAGTACTGGACGAGTGGAAAAAAGCTACAGTAGTTCCTATTTACAGCACCCTGCTATTCCTACCATTGCCATGAGACAAGTTTGGCTGTCTGAGGGTCTGGAGGGCTTGTTCGTCTCTGCATCACTCTATAGCCCCCCACTGTTCCTGCTGTCACCATGAGATAGGTTTGGCTGCCTGAGGGTCTGGAGGGCTTGTCGTTTCTGCACCACTCCACAGCCTCCTGCTGTTCCTGTTGTCACTGCGAGACAAGTTTGGCCGGCAGAGGTATGGAGGAAAGCTCCGCTGTTTAAGTTAGGCTTCCCAGCTTTGAATTTTGGTACCTTTTGGGAGCCAGCAGTGCTACGAGAACTGTTTCATGCTGGTTCCTTAGGAGCTGCTGTTGGAGCAATTGCCTACTAAGACTGTTTTTCCTGTTAATTGCATTTTATTCAGTTTTCCCATGGTTGAATTCATGTGTTTGTATCTAAATCAGTGTTTCCCCTGAATGAATTAAATTGTGCCACTGCATATTCTCTGCTCTTCAATGCTCCGTTTTTCTCCCCTCACTTCTAATCTTGTGCTTATTCTGTTTGCCCTGTCTAAACTAATTTCTACTGCTTGAAATTCTATCCTGCTCCCTCTGTTTTTATCATCACACATATTTCTTTTTCATATATATATATATATATATATATATATATATATATATATATATATATATATACATACATATATCTCAGCTCTGAATTGCAAACCCTCCTCCCGTGGCCACTGTTACACCTGCATCTGTCTCTCCCCATGTTAGCTCCTTTTGTTCACTGTCCCCTTCCCCTAAGCAACCTTATAAATTTAACTCTTCCTCTCTCCCCTGCCCCTTGAGACTTCTTGTGCCTTATGGCACTGCAAAGCGTCGCTGTCTAATCACCTTCCCTTCTCTTTTCTTTTCCAGGGTCTGGAGGGTTTGCTTGGCTCTGCACCACTCCACAGCCCCCCGCTGTTCCTACCATCACTGGGAGACAGGTTTGGCCACATGAGGTATAGAGGAAAACTCCGCTGTTTAAATTAGGCTTCCCAGCTTTGAATTTTGGCACCTTCTGGCTAGCCTGCAGTGCTAGGAGAACTGTTTCATGCTGGCTCTTTGGGAGCTGTTGTTGGAGCTGCTGCTTACTAAGACTGTTTTTCATCTTAATTGCATTTTATTTAGAGTTTTCTCATGGTTGAACTCATGTGTTTGTATCTAAATCAGTGTTTCCCCTGAACAAATTAAATTGTGCCACTGTATATTCTACTTTGCTCTTCAATACTCCATTTTTCAGCCCACCCCTACCCCCCAGGCTACCTTAAATGCTTGCTGTCTCCACCCACATTCCTTACACATACTCCTCATTTGTCCACCGTACTGGCACACGTGGTTCACAGGGTGAACAGGGTGAAACTTACTAAGTATCTGCTTCCCCATTAGCAGGTTATACAGCTCCTCCACTAGAGGGTGTATACTTAAGCATCCTTCATTTTCTACTTCCCTACTACAGGCTATTCATCTGGATACCTGAGGAAGCTTTATTTTAAGCATTGAACCCCTTCCTCTTGGTAGCAAAGCAACTCTGCTCAGCTACATCCCCTTGTTGTAATCTACTACCAACCAAAGTCTCCCCCCTGCTGCTGCTTGATTCTAAAGATGTTTCTTCTCCACTCAAATCCATCTCCCTTCTACCTCCTCCCTCAAACCTTATTTCTCACCCTCTCCCCACCTGCCCCTCCTGCTTTTGCCAGCCCAGGACCCTATAACTCCAAATCCATCTAAACCCCCTGTCTCCAGGCCCCAAATTATATTCATGCTATTACTCCTGCCCCCCCCCAATGTATTCTGGTCTCATTCCCTCATCATTTCACATGCATCCTTACTAATGTTACCAAATTGCCTTGCTGTTCTCCACCTCCTGCTTCCTCACTATACCGCTTCCTTCTACCTCAATCACTCGGCCTCCAAGCCCCATCACTCCAAATCCACGAAGCTACATTTCCTCATCCTAGCTCTACTATTACTCACCTCGAGGACATCCACCTCAATCCCCGGTCCTGCTACTTCCTTCACCCCTGCCATCTCCCCTACTGCTTCTGCCCATACCCCTACCCCAACAGCCCTCATAAAGGGTTCCAAGATATTACACTTAAACATTTGTAGCCTACTTCAAAAAATAGACCTTCTGCAAGCCATGGTTGCTGCCCTGAATCCAAACATTCTAATTATAACAGAAACATGGCTAAAAAGCACGATTCCTGACCACTCGGTCTCCATCCCTGGTTACTCCATCCTAAGGCTAGACAGAGCAGGCAGGGGTGGTGGAGTGGCCATGTATATCTGTGCCTCCCTACAATACTTCCCAGTCTTCTCCTCCTCCAACCCAGCAACCATGACGCCTTAGCCATCAATGTATCCCTCCCTTTCTCACTCCCTATCTTTGTAGGCAGTATCTTTTGCAGTCCAAATGTCTAGCCTGCTGTCTCCCTGGACTTTCTAATTTCCATTGCTTCCCTCTCTCAATCTGGTGAGCTTTACATCCTTGGTGACCTCAATTTAAATTGGCTGCTCCCAACAACATCTACCACAAGAAATGCTATCAGTGCCCTCAACCTCACACAACTAATTACAGAACCCTCCCACCCTAATCACAAGCCCCAAAACTACTCCCTACTTGATGGAGCCCAAACTTCCCACCCCATAGAATCATCGTCTCTGGCATCCTTCTGGATGCTCTCAGTGACCACAACCTGTTTTTTCTGGTCAGAAAAGTTCACAGTTCTAAATCCCCACATAAAACCTTACAAATACGGACTTATAACTCCCTTGAATTGGAGCCTCTCCTGCACAGCCTTGCCTCTCAGACTGGTCCCCTCTAGCAAGCACCTCTTCGGTTGATAAAGCCCTAATCTATTTTAAAGACATCTTCCTAGCAAATTGCAATGCCTTTGCACCCCTAAAACAAACAAGTGTCAGAGGTCATCACCTCCCCTGGATTACCCCTGAATTACTAGCCTGCCACAGAGCCAGAGATCAGACCTGGAAACAGCACAAAGTCTCCCAGCTTCCTAATGACCTTCTTATTTACCGAAAACTCTGTAATGCCTGCACCCGGGCTGCCAGGCTAGCCAAAACAGAGTACTTCAAATCTACCTTTATGACTAACATCAACTCCCCCCTCCAAGTTCTGGAGAGTGGCCATGCCCTCTTTACCCCCCATCCTGTCCTCCCACCCCTATACTTGAGATAAACGCCACCCTTATTGCTGATCCAGTTGCAGTAGCTACTGAATTCAACTCCTATTACACCACTTGTGCTGATGAGCTACTCCAATCCCATCCAAACTATGCCCCTCCTTCTCCCCTTCCTATTGCTTTCAAATGACCCCCCCAATTCCCCCTTCTCCTTCACTGCTATCTCCCCAAATGACACCCTAAATGCCCTGCTAGCAATCAACCCTTCAAAAGGCTCTTCCCCGGATGGCCTTGACCCTAAACTACTATCCCTTTTAGCCCCAGCCATCGCCTACCTACTCTCTATTATTCTAAACCTTTCTTTCTCAACCGCCTCAGTACCTGCCCCATGAAAATATGCAGAGGTCCTTCCCCTCCACAAAGGCAGAGACCCCACCTCCCCCTGGCAACTACCGCCCTATCTCTCTTCTTTCTACCCTTGCCAAACTTCAGAAACACCTAGACCTCTCCCAGCTCACCACTTACCTCAATGACTCCTCCTTCTTCACTCCTTAGCAATCTGGCTTCAGGAGAAATCACTCCACCAACACCTCCCTTCTTCGGCTCACTAATTCTATCCTCATGGGAATGGACAATGGACAAATCACCTCAGCCATTTTTGTTGATCTGGCCAAAGCCTTCAACAGAGTCTCCCTCTCCCTTCTCCTTGACACCCTATCAACAGCTGGGCTATCCCCCTTAGCCACAGAGTGGTTCAAGGCATACCTCACTGTCAGAACCCAATCAGTCAAGATCTCTGACGCAACTTCCCCACCCCTCCAGATAAGAACTGGTGTCCCCCAGGGATCAGTGTTAAGCCCCATACTATTCTCTATTTTCCTAAATGAACTCCCATCCACCTGCTCTCCCTTCTTCTCTGTTCACATGTACACTGATGATACAGTCTTGTATGTATCTGGCTCCTGCCCCACCAAGGTTGCATCCAACTAGCATGACTTCGACAAAGTTCAGCAATGGTTTGCAAACCATCAACTATCTCTTAATGCCAAAAAAACAGTCTCCATGACCTTCAGTACCAGGCAGAAACTTACCAGGTTTCCCTCTCTGCCCTCCTTTCACGCCCTTGATGGGACTTTACTCGAGGACACATCTTTCTTCAGTTATTTAGTTGTTTGGCTGGACCACCACCTGAACTTCTCTGGTCATATTGACACCATTCAGTAAAAAATGCGTCCTAAGCTTGGCACCTTATTCAGGAACTGTGCCTGCATCCCACCCACTGCTAGGCATGAGATTGTCCAAATGATGATCCTACCTCTCTTCCACTACTGTGATGTAGTCTACAGTGCTGCCCCTAAGTCCTCCCTGGCCAGACTAGATACCCTCTTCAACTCTTTTTGCTGTTTGGCCCTTGAAGCTCCCCTCCGCACTCATCATTATGATCTCTACCATGCCCAATCCTTCCCTTCCCTGACAAACTGACATCTCTCTCACTGCGCAAAATTCAAGTTCAAGCACTGGCTGGGTGAACTTCCCTCCTATCTCTCCCCTGCCTTTTCAACTGCCCCCCCTTCCTACTCCCTAAGATCTACCGACTCATGAACCCTGGTGGTTCTATGCCGCTCCACTCTTATTAGCCAATCAGGTGACTTATCGCCTCCCAAAATCTGGAATTCACTTCCCCCTCAAATTCGACACTCATCCTGTTGCTACTCCATTAACTCTACCCTCAAGAACTTCCTTGCCCCTTCCTGTGCCTGCCATGACCCTCCCTAATTCCCTGCCATCTCCCTTAAGCCCATATTATCATATGCCTACTCCCCACCACTTCTACTTCCCTCTGATCATGCTCCACTTAGTCCCCTACTTTCCCTCCTCCTAAAGTGTTCCTGCCCCTTCTTTCTTTACCCTTAGTCTATCTTCCTACTGTGATCTTGATCACTGCCTTGTAGGAAGAATTCATAGCACATGGTGGGCAACAACTTTACCCCCTTTCCCCTATTTCTCCTTTTACTTCCCCCCTCAGTCACTGCTAGTTTACTGCCTTGTGCAGGCAGGGTCACCCAGCACATTGGTGGGGTACTATCACCCCTCTACTATAGTTGACTTCTGCTACCCCCTCCCACAACATCCTTCCCCCAACACCCCCTCTCTCGCATCACTGTATATAAATAACTCTCATCACCTATAACATGTGTTCTACCAGTAGGGCTGTCCACCGCCCTGTCCAGATAGGGACAACGGGACTGTTGACTTTCAACTCCCCTTCCCCCCTTGGCTACCCCCACCACAATACCTTTCTCTCCTCACTCTGCCACCTCTACTTCTCCTCTCCTTCATATCTCCATCCAGTTAACATAGCTGAACACTGGCCTACCCCTACACTCAATTAAACACTTATAAGCTACCCCTATACCCCTCTTAGATGCACTTTAGTCCACCTGTTGTCTGTGTTTGCCTCAAAAATCATGTTCTGCCTGCATCTCTGTAAATTTCCTTTCCCTTCTTCCATTCTGCCCTCCTCAAATTTTCATTCCCTCCTTCCATTCTTCCTTTCTTTACTCCAATCACTGTAGATATTGAATATCTATGTTACATTAATGGCTAACAATTACTACTGTATCACCTTACCATGTAGTGCTACATACTGTTGATAGGTTATTATATGTGTTCTAGTGTTACTAGCTGTCACCAACTGTTGCCAACTTGCTATATGTGTCTTTATATCTACTATAGTTAACTGTTGCATTGTTAGCCAACATGATTCACCAGTATTCCATCCTGCTATCATTGTATGCATGTAAGCAAAGTGTATTCCAACACTGTAACATTGCTCTGTATTCTATTCCATTGTTCCCTACCCCCCAGGTTACACCAGGAGATGAGCAACTTGTTGCTCAGCGTACCTTCCTGGCGAAACATTTCAAGAAATAAAATAAATACATTTACAAAATGGTTTAAAAAATGGATATCACAAATTATCGACTGATTAGACTAACGTCAATTGTGGGAAAGATAGCTGAACAATATGTCAAAGAAGAACTTTTAAAACATATTCAGGATAAAGGACTGGATGATAGTAGCATGGGTTTAGGGCAGGAAGATCCTGCCTAACAAATTTTTTATACTTTTTCAAACCTATTAATAATGCTGTAGACTCAGGACTCCCTGTTGATGTCCTCTTCTTGGACTTCTCTAAAGCATTTGACAGTTTGCCACATCACATATTAATAAAAACATTGCGGGACATGAAAGTAAACAATAACATCATATGTTGGATTGAAGCATGGTTTCATGATAGGAAACAAATGGTATCTGGATCGATACTGGTGCCAATATTGTTTAGTGTGTATATATATATATATATATACATATATAATAATAGATAACCCACTCTTAGGTGTGTGGTCACACTCTGATATACACATGCCTTGGTGTGCGTCAACCACGCAGCTGCACTCTGATATATGCACGGTCATGTGATGTGTTTTATATAATCAGAAGATTGGATTTGGAGCTACTAGATTTATCCATTTTTATAAATATAGATAGACAGATAGATAGATAGATATCATCCCTACAAACATCAACCCCATGTTGGCATAGTAAATTTGCTGATGACATGAAATTAGGGGCAATAGTGGAGAATGTCAAAGTAAGAATAATGCTTCAGAGTGAAATTGATAACATTTTTGAGTGCTCAGTGGCATACAAATTACCATTTAACATACAGAAATGCAAAATAATGCATATTGGAGCCAGAAATAGGAGAGTAGTGTATTACATGAATGGGACTGAAATTATGGAGACAGTTAGCGAGAAAGGTTTGGGCATCATAACAAATAATAAACTGATAAATAAACAGCAATGTAGAGAAACAGTTACTAAATATAACAAAATTATGGGATGCATAATGAGGAATATAGCTAGCAGGGAAAGAGAGGTCCTGGTGCCTATGTACAGTACCTTGGCTAGTCCACATTTGGAATATTGCCTTCAGTACTGGGCACCATACACTAAGGGCAATATCAGACTTTTGGAAGGTGTTCACAAAAAGGCCATGAAGAAAATCAGAAATGTAGCTGGTATGCCTCATGGGCAAAGGTTAAGGAAACTGAACCTCTACTCACTGGAGTATATATGTATGTGTGGTACAGCTGTGCCCCCCCCCCATTTGGGTTTGAGGGAAGAGACTTTGTACTGTCTTCTTTATATCCTCCTTTAAGTCTGTTGTACAACAGCACCTTTCTTTCCTTTTCTTTGCTATCATGTAGGCTGGCCGCCTACAAATCTCCCTTCTTGTTTTCCTTTCTGTCTCTCTCCCTGTCTCCCTTTGTCCCGAGAGAGCATTGCCTACCACCACCTGGTTTGCCTGCTTGACTGGCTGTTATGCCAGTAAAATAAATTTGTCAAAAAAAACTGTTTAGAGCACTAGAAGAAGAGCTGCTCTGTTAAGCCATTGTTACGTTCCTGCATGAAGGTGCACAGGATTGCATCGCTGTGTAGCTGCTATACTGAAAAGTGTAGCATTTGTGGCTAGAAATAACACCCAGGTATTTCCCCACTTGTTGGCCATTCTAGTACCTCTGTTGCCTACTGATGTAGGCTGTCAGGAAGTCTAATAAAATAGATGTTTGCCTCAGGATGTTTAAAAATAAAGAAAGAAAATGCCCCTGTATTAATAGTGAGAGAAAGATCTGTTGTTCACCTTCCTATCCCTCAGTCTTATTGTAGAGTTAAAATAAAGTGTTTCTCAGATAAGTGTCCTTTCTGCTAAGGGTAAACCAGGACTAATATAAAATAGAAACAAGTAATTTAGTGCTCTTGCACTGCTTCTTTTAAGAGATGAATTGTGGTTGTCAGCTCTGTTTTGTACACTGTAGCACATACAGTCGCTGTCTCCCACAAAGTCAGTCCTTTAAAATAAAAACAATTCCCAAAGCTAGCAAAATGCTCTGAAATGAGTTTCTAGATGCTAAGTATGTTCCTCTGTGATTTGCATATTACTGTTGTACCTTTCAGGTTGTTTTGAGATGATGTTTGCCCTGAGAGTGTTCAGTTGGTGCCAAAAACACTCACAGGTTCTCAGAGCCATCTTGTAAACAACCTGAACTGGTAAATATTTTCAGGAAGGGTTTCTCTTGTAAATTAGTGCTGTTTTCTTGAGAAACTCCCTCCGTGATCAGCCAGCTTGCCTCATTTATTTCTTTGTGATGGTTTCTCTTTTCCTCCTCCTTTACAAACAACAAAAAGCCCTACCTTGCAACAAAAGCCCTGTATTGAGGTAGCAGCCTGTATTGCAGTACAAGCAAAGCCAAGCTAAATAAACTTGCTGTTTTTCTTTCTATGACTGTCTTTTACTCCAGGAACTAAGCTAAGATAACACTTCTGTTTGGTAACTCATCTAACTGTGCAGTGTAGGCCTTCTCTTTGGGGCCAATGCCCCTTTGCTCTCCTGTTTTTATCCAAGAGTTTCTGTCACTCACAGTAGGTGGGTGGGGCTTCAGGAGGAAAAATGTTTAAAAATTGATTGTCAGCTTTCCTTTTGTGTACATAATGCCTCTGATATATATATATATATATATATATTTGATGATGCCCTTTTCTATGATGTGCATTATAAATATTTTTTTCTTTAGTTTAGCAATTTTTGTTAGATTAGGAGGGGGAGCCTCTTACATCATGTGATTCTATTGTATAAAAGGGATCCCTTTCTCAGTCAATTCAGATAAGTACAATCTTGGAACAGGTTAAGGTAACACAGAGGATGGACTAATGCCAGGTCCAGACTGTGTAATATTTGTCTGAATTTTGTTTTTTTTTTCTCTGAAAGTTATTATTTTATTTTTTTTGTAAATAAATTCACACTACTGTGTGACTTCTGCACCTACTCCTTGTGTCAGTGCTTTACACATACAACCCACTACTACAGTGGTGTCACCAGTGGGATTGGTTGTTGGTCCAGGCACATAGGGGGCTACAATTACGATATCTGAAAAATATCCAGAATGAGCACAGGAGTAGTACCATGGAGGATAAACCTGAGATGTTGGAGATGGAGACAAAAGTGTCTGGTGTGATGACCAGATCCAGGGTGGAACAGACTGGGGAACCACTACTACCTGGTCTGCTCCCAGAAACCCATCCTAAGGTGAAAAAAGATGCAGCAGTAAGGGTGAGTATTTCTGACGTTGGTGAGGAGAAGTCAGTGGAAGAGCCACCCATCTATGTTACTCCAATGGATATAGTGGAATTATTGAGATAGTTGGCTGTCGGCCAACTTGAAATGGAGTGACAAAGGTTGCAAGACCTCCAAGAATGAGAGCAGGAGAGGTGACATCAGGACCAGAGATGGGCTGAGATACTGAGGGTGCTCCAGATCATCAGAACAGGTAATAGAGGGCAGGACACCAGTCCCAAAGACATTAAATTGACTAGGATGGCCCCCACTGATTAAATAGAGGCCTACCTTAACACATTTGAGAGAGTAATCAGAGCTTGTGGGTGGCCCCAAACTCAATGGGTTGTGAGACTTGCCCCTTATGTAACTGGAAAAGCCCATCTGGCTTATAGCAATATGGACCCCAGACATGCTGAGAACTATGAGCTAGTGAAAAAGGAAATTTTAAGATGTTATGATATTAACGCTGAGACTTACAGAGAAAGATTTAGATCCCTACGCTACCAATCTTCATACACCCCCAGAGAGACCTTCATTAGGTTAAGAGAACTTTGAGTATAATGGTTACAACCTGAAGAAAAATCTAACACCTAAATTATTGAGACTCTGGTGTTGGAACAATTCTTACAAATCCTTCCTAATGCGGTGCTACTCTGGGTGAAAGAACATAATCCTGAGTCAGCAGAGGTAGCTATCACCCTAACAGAGGACTTTTTGTCAGCAAGGCCATCAATTAAAAGGAATGTTAGAGGAGACTCTCGTACCTCTGCAGTTAAATCTCCCCCTTCTTCCTCTCCCTCCCCTGCTGGACGGAGTACTGGCCGATATGAAATAAGATCTGGGAGAGCAGGGAAAACTTGTACTAATTAAATCATTTGCCATAACTGTAATGAAAAGGGACATATTGCCAGGTTTGGTCCTAAAAAGAAAACAAACCCAGCCCATCTGGCTCTACTAACAACTGGATACTCAGTAACAGAGGTAACCATTAATGACATGACTGTGTTGGGTCTTCTGGATACTGGCAGTAAATATACACTGATCCACCCTGAATTGTTGAGCCCTAATTATAAAACTGAAACACCAGTGGATGTGGTATGTATTCATGGGGACACACACACATACCCAACTGCAGCCATTGAATTAACTGTCAAAAACCAGAAGACCTCTGTGTGTGTAGGCATAGTACCCAACTTGCCAGTATCTGTAGTTCTGGGGTATTGATTCACTGGCTTTGATTGTTTACTTGGTACCAAACAACATATGGCAGCTGTCACAACTAGGGCCCAAAACCGGCAGGAAAAACTGTTAGGGGACATGTTCCCCTTTGATGAAGACAGCCCCAGGAAAGATGAAGAAGGCCAAAAGAGAGAAAAGGACTTTAAAAAACATATGGAAAAATAAAGGACTGACTGAAACACCTGTTGAATTAAATGTAGATAAAAATGTGATAGCCATTGATCAAAAATGTGATGCTTCCTTAACCCCTTTCTTTCAACAAGTGGGCAAACTACCAACTAATGGTGCCCCTGAAAAGGTTGTTAAGACTGACATTTTATGTAGAAGGTGTATTTACCCAAAAACAGGTGAAACAGTGGACTAGTTAATGGTACCGGCAAAGTATAGAGAGCAGCTACTGTATTTGGCAGATGATTTGCCCTGTTCAGGCTATGCTGGTAGGGACAGGACCCTGGCACATTTACTGCAGCGTTTTTACAGGCCAACTATCCATGACCAGGTGGCTGAATATTACAAATCATGTGCAGAATGTCAGAAGGTAGCCCAAATAGGGAAACGTGACTTGGTGCCATTAGAACCCCTACCGCTGGTGACTATGCCATTCGAAAGGATGGCTATGGATATCAAAGGCCTGATTGAAAAAAGTGCTAAGGGGAATAGGTTTATAATTGTGGTATGCAATTATGCAACCAAGTACCCCAAAGCTATATACCTACGTTCCATAACCACTGAACGGATTGCTGAAGAATTGGTTAAAATCTTCAGTAGGTTAGGAATTCCTAAAGACATTTTGACCGATAGGGGTAGTAACTTCAATTCAGCCCTACTTAAAGAACTCTACCACCTGTTGGGGGTAATAGCAGTTTGTACATCACCCTATCACCCCAAAACAGATGGATTAGTGGAGAAGTTCAACCAGACTCTCAAGTGTATGGTGAGAAAATTTGTGTGAGATGAAGGAAAAAATGGGACCAATGCCTTCCCTTATTACTTTTTGCCTATAGCGAGGTCCCCCAGGCCTCCACTGGGTACTCCCCATTTGAGCTTTTGTATGGATGAAATCCTCGGAGGCCCCTTGATGTTGTCAAAGAGTACTGGGAGGAAGGACAGGAGGTTAGAACTACCAGTATGGCTGAGTACATGGTCCAACTGAGAAAGCGACTGATAAAATATACAAAGGAGGCTCCTAAAATTGCTAGTCAGGCCCAGTAGAACCAGAAACACTATTATGACCAAAAGGTTTCTGATAAGGAATTTCAAGAAGGAGGCAAGGTGTTGTTGTTATTACCAACCACAGAGAACAAGCTTCTCATGAAGTGGCAAGGGCACTATAAGATCCTTAGACAGGTGGGCAAGGTCACTTATGAGGTTGAAACACCCGATAAATGTTCTGGCAAGAAAATATACCATGCCAACCTCCTGAAAAAGTGGCAAGAAAACCTGAGTCTTTAGCTAGTATGCTCATTATGCCAGAAACAGGGGAAACTGACATGGATGTGGCATATGGCAGATCAGAAGAAAAGGACCAGTCAGGAATTAATGAATTAAACATAAAGTCTGCCCTAGATGAACAAAAAGAAAAATGTTAAGGCAGTTTCTTATTCAGTTTGAAACAGCCATAACTAAAGAACCTGGGAAAGCTATGGGAGTAGAACACTATATTCACACCTCTTCTCCTCCTATCAGACAAAAACCATACTGACTTCCTGAAAGGGTGAGAGCAGAGGTACAACAAGAAATTCAAAAAATGAGAAAACTGGGTATTATTGAACCCTCAAAAAGTCCATAGGCATCTCCCATTGTAGTTGTTCCCAAGAAGGAGGGTGGTATTCATCTGTGCCTGGATTTCAGGAAGCTAAACCAGGTGTCCCAATCTGATGGGTACCCAATGCCCCGAATTGACAACTTGATTGACCACATAGGTAATGCCCAGTATATTACAATGTTGGATTTAATCAAAGGATACTGACAGATTCCTTTGGGTCAACCATCTAGTGAGAAAACCACGTTCAGTACTCCCATTGGTTTATTTCAGTTCGTGACTATGCCATTTGGTCTTCATGGAACACCAGCAATGTTCCAGAGGTATATGGTTCAGCTTTTAGCCCCCATACTGCATATGCAGCTGCCTACCTGGATGATGTGGTCATCTTTAGCCCAGATTGGCAGACACATATGGAACATTTAACAGCTGTTCTTAAAACTATTCGTGGGGTCTGGGCTGACCATTAACCCTAGTAAATGTGCAGTGGCCATGAATGAGACCCAATATTTAGGCTTTATTCTGGGTAATGGTCAGGAAAAGCCAGAAATAACCGAAGTAGAAGCAGTAGCTAACTGCCCAGTGCCTCAAACGAAAAAACAGGTAAGGTCATTTTTAGGACCTGCTAGCTATCACAGGAGGTTTTTGCCCAACTTTGCCACTGTAGCAGCATCCCTTACTGACCTCACCAAGAAAAGAAGTGGAACTACAGTTAAATCGACACCCGAATGTGAACAGGCATTCCAGTCCATTAAAAGTGCCTTATGTTCCTCACCAGTCCTGAGGTGTCCTGATTTTGATAAGTCCATTGAAGTGCTTACTGATGCCTCCAATGTGGATATTGGAGCTGTTTTAAGCCAAATTACTGATGGGGAAGAATATCCTATCCTATATATTTCTAAGAAATTTCATGATAAGGAGCAACGCTACTCAACCTTAGAAAAAGAGTGCCTAGTCATCAAGTGGCAATAGAGGCCTTGTGTTTTTATCTGTGGGGAACTGAATTCATTTTAGTTACAGCCCACAATCCCCTGTGCTGGATGAACCAAATGACAGATAAGAACACAAGAATACCGAAATGGTACCTAGCACTGCAGCCATACAAATTCCATGTCAAGCATAGGCCTGGATCTCAGCATAAAAACACGGATGTTATGTCCCGCTATGCTGCAGGCCTAGAAACTGATCCTGATCTGAACCATACTGTCCCTGTAAATATGTAGATTTGCAAATAGAAATAGAAATATAGATTATTGGTTTTATATTTTTTTTTTCATTTTTGGGTGTATGGTATAAGGGAACAGGACTTAAGATAGTTCTGTAGATAGCCAATAGGGTAGTCTTTTACCTTTTATAACTACACACCCCAGGGCAATTGTTTTGCTGATAATAACCAGTATGTCATGGTTGTATTACCATGAGTGGTAATGGTATAATAACACCATTTTGTATAAAGGTGCCCTAGGGTGGGACTTCTAGAGAATGCGGGCGGAAGTCCCAAAAAACCCCCTTGGGTTGTTCCAGGGGATCCCCCTTTTCTTTTTGTAGGATCCCTTCTGTAGGAAACTAGTTGGTTTCACCCCCCAGTTTCCTTTTGGGCAGGATGGCATGTGGTAGCGTTGTGCCCCCCCATTTGGGTTTGAGGGAAGAGACTCTGTACTATCTTCTTTATATCCTCCTTTAAGTATGTTGTACAACAGCAACTTTCTTTCCTTTTCTTTACTATCATGTAGGCTGGCCACCTACAAATCCCCCTTCTTGTTTTCCTTTCTGTCTCCTTTCCCTCTCTCCCGTTGCCTAGGGAGAGCACTGCCTATCAACACCTGGTTTGCCTGCCTAACTGGCTGTTATACCAGTAAAATAAATTTGTCAAAAAACCCTGTTTTAGAGTGCTAAAAGCAGAGCTGCTGTGTTAAGCCATTCTTGCATTCCTGCATGAACGTACGCAGGATAGCAGCGCTATGTAGCTGTTACACTGAAAAGTGTAGCTTTTGTGGCTAGAAATAACACCCATGTATTTCCCCACTTTTTGGCCATTCTAGTACCTCTGTTGCCTACTAATGTAGGCTGTCAGGAAGTCTAATAAAATAGATGTTTGCCTCGGGATGTTTAAAAATAAAGAAAGAAAATGTACCTGTATTAACAGTGAGAGAAGGATTTGGTGTTGACCTTCCTATCCCTCAGTTTTATTGTAGAGTTAAAATAAAGTGTTTCCCAGATAAGTGTCCTTTCTGCTCAGGGTAAATCAGGACAAAAATAAAACAGAAGTAAGTAATTTAGTGCTCTTGCACTGCTCCTTTTAAGAGCTGAATTGCAGTTGTCAGCTCTGTTTTATGCACTGTAGCACATACAGATGCTGTCTCCCACAAAGTCAGTCCTTTAAAAAAAAACAATTCTCAAAGCTAGCAAAATGCTCTAAAATGTAGTTGCTAGATGCTAAATATTTTCCTCTGTGATTTGTATATTATTGTTGTACCTTTCAGGTTGTTTTGAGATGGTGTTTGCCCTGAGAGTGTTTAGTTGGTGCCAAAAACACTCACAGGTTCTCAGAGCCATCTTGTAAACAACCTGAACTGGTAAATATTTTCACGGATGGTTTCTCTTGTAAATTATTGCTGTTTTCTTGAGAAACTCCCTCCATGACCAGCCAGCTTGCCTCATTTATTTATTTTTGAAGGTTTCTCTTTTCTTCCTCCTTTATAAACAGCAAAGGAGCCTTACCTTGCAACAAAAGTCCTGTATTGAGGTAGCAGCCTGTATTGTAGTACAAGCAAAGCCAAGCTAAATAAACTTGCTGTTTTTCTTTCTGTGACTGTCTTTTACTCCAGGAACTAAGCCAAGATAACACTTCTGTTTGGTAACTCACCTAACTGTGCAGTGCAGGCCTTCTCTTAGGGGCCAATGTTCCTTTGCTCTCCTGTTTTTATCCAAGAGCTTCTGTCACTCATAGTAGGTGGGTGGGGCTGCAGGAGGAAACATGTTTAAAAATAGATTGCCAGCTTTCCTTTTGTGTATATAATGCCTCTGATATATATATACTGTATATATATATATATTTGATTATGCCCTTTTCTATGATGTGCTTTATAAATATTTTTTGTTTAGTTTAGCAACTTTTGTAAGATTAGGAGGTGGAGCCTCATATCATGTGATTCTATTGTATAAAAGGGATCCCTTTCTCAGTCAATTCAGATCAGTTCAACCTTGGAACAGGATGTGGTAACACAGAGGATGGACTAATGCCAGGTCCAGACTGTGTAATGTTTGTTTGAATTGTGTTTTCTTTTGTCTGAAAGTTATAATTTTATTTTTTTGTAAATAAATCACACTACCACTACCGTGTGACTTCTGCACCTACTCCTTGTGTCAGTGCTTTACTCATACAACCCACTACTACAGTATGAGGGGGACTTGTATCTAGTTTTGAGATCAATGAGTAATGAAGACTTGATGGAATGTGTAGGCCTGGAAAAAAAGGTAATTGAAAGAGGAAACAGAAACTATTACCTACAATTATAGGGCTCTATCGACAGAACTGAAAGGAGAGCAAATTGGTTTAGTCAGACAGTAGTGTCAGTATGGAATGAGCTGCCAGGGAATGTGGTTGAGTGTAAAATATTAAATGAATTTAAGAGTGCCTTAGATAAATATATGGGAGAAGCCAAATATCGTTATCAGGAATAAACATGTCAAGTCACATGGCCATTTGGCTTACGACTTGTACTGTACATACTATGAAGCTATGAAACTATTATATGTGTGCACTTAGAAAGAAACTGGCAAAATATGTAGAAACTACACATAGTAATGAGAAAGAAGCCCAAGAAACAACAGAAGGTATATTATGACCATGGTGTAAAAAAAATTGAGCCAAGTGAAAAGGTCTTGTTCCTGTTATCCACTACAGAAAACAAACTGTTAATAAAGTAGCAAGGGCCTTACAAAGTGGTTGGATGTATTTATTTACTTTTTGTTTACTGGGTGAGAGCACTAGCCATAGCAATGACTATTCTCAGGCACAACCTGGGAGGGTACAGTGCAACACTACAGGCAAACATTACAATATAGAATTGACATTTGGGGGGTGAGGATATAGCATTGGGGGGTGAGGATATAGCATGCACCAAGCAGGAAAGGGATCTTGGGGTTGTCATCTCTGATGACCTCAAGGTAGGGAAACAGTGTGACAAGGCATCAGGTAAAGCAAATAGAATGCTGGGATGTATAGGCAGGGGCATCACCAGAAGGAAAAGGAGGTCATAACTCTGCTATACAAGACACTAGTGAGGCCCCACCTGGAGTACAGTGTACAGTTCTGGAGACCATACCTACGTAAGGACATAGACAGGGTAGAGAAGGTTCAGAGGAGGGCAACAAAGATGGTGCATGGGTCCAAGTCCTATGAAGACAGGTTGAAGGAACTGAACATGTACTCCCTGGAGGAGAGGGAGGAGAGGGGATATGATAGAGACATACAAGTATCTTACAGGGAGGAACAGGGTGCAGGAAAACACTATTTTAAGCAAAAAGATGTTTCAGGACTAGAGGGCATGGGATGAAGTTGGAGGAGGACAATTCAGAGGAAACATGAGAAAGAATTTCTTCACAGAACGGTGGTGGACAAGTGGAACACCCTGCCAGAGGAAGTGGTGGGGGCTGAAACAATCACGGGATTTAAGAATGCATGGGATAGACATAAAGGAATTCTAGAGGTCAGGGGTAAGGGGAAATAGACTTCTAGGAAAACAAACTGAACTTACAAGCTCAAATGGGCAGACTAGGTGGGCCATAGGCCCTTATCTGCCGACGCTGTCTATGAATCTATGTATCTATGACATTTTTGACAATATATTGCAAAAAAGCATAGATTACAGATAAGAATAGATTCATTAACAGTGTAGGGAAAAGGGTATTGAGAAAAATCAGCTCATTAACAATGCTAGATCACAATAATTGATTTGAGAAAAAAATAAAGAAACAATTGGAGGTAATTATAATATAACATTGGGATTGCCATAGATATTTAAGGGAGGGAATACGAGTAAGGGAGATAGAAATAAGAGGTCAGAATGGGTAGAGAATGAGTCAAGGAAGGGGGTAAGGCCAAAAACAGGTAGAGGAAAAAGTGCATTACTGTTGGGTAGGGCAAATTAAGTAGGAATGCAGGACAAGGCACTAGAAGGGACCTAAAGGCTATTGTGGTTTGAAACAGTTGCACTTTCCAGTAGTGCTGAGGTGATTGTGCAACCCACTTTTAAAAGACATGTGGGATGTGGATAGATGTAGGGAAAGTGGAAGGGTGTTCCAGTATGGGGGGGCATGACAGGTGAAAGCACTAGCACCTTTGGAGGTGTTATGTCTGGGGATGAAGACAGGAACTTTGGCAACAGACCACAGCCCATAACAAGGTGACAAGTTTTGGAAGAGGTCAGCTAGGGGTTTGGGTATTTGTTGTCTGATAATGTTGTCAATGACAGAGCCATATGTGTAAAGCCTTAACTCAGGGGGAGGAAGCCAATCCAGGTCTGAATAGAGAAGACAGTGGTGTTTCATCCAATGAGAGGAGGATGTGTATTGACATATGTTATTATATGTGATATCCCACTTTTAAAGGCTAGTTTTACATGCAGAGGTATATGTGGCGACACTGTAAGTAAGTGAGGGCAAGAGTATACCACAGGCAATGGCAAGCCTAGCTGAGGGCATGAGCGCATAGCTGGTTTGGTAGGCAACCCCCAGTTTAGAGGTGACAATCTTGCAGAACTATTGGATGTGGAGGTCAAAATTCAGCGATGGGTCTAGTGTGACGCCCAGGTATTTAAAGGAATTTACCACCTCAACTATTGAACCATTTAGGGAGGAGATTTTGAAATTGGAGTGGGTGAGTTTGAGTTTGGCATTTTATCCAAAGAGCATGGACTGGGTTTTGGACTCATTTAGGACAAGCTTGTGACTGGACAGCCACTGTTGGATTAGATAAAAATCAAGAGAAAGTTGCCAATTTATATCATCAGTGCTCACTGCACTAGAGTATAGCACAATATCATCTGCATATAACAGGGAGGCTTCCCTATGGAGGTTAGAGGTGATGCTATTTATGAAGATGGAAAACAGCAGAGGCCCAAGAATGGAACCTTGTGGTACCCCAATGTTTATAGTGGTCACATCTGAGAGGGTAGAGTTGAATTTCACAGTTTGAGTCCTATCAGACAGGTAGCTGCCAAACCATCATACAATGTTAGCAGAGAAACCTAGTGATCTGAGGGAGGTTAGGAGGATGGGGTGATCAACTAGATCAAACGCCTTGGTCATGTCGATGAAAATAGTCCCTGTAAGAAGGCCAGCATCCTTAGCCATTAAGGTATCGGATGTAAATTTGAGAAGGGCAGTAGTAGTGTTATGGCCCTTACGGAAACCGTGCTGAGCAGGGGTAAGTAGTTCATGTTTCTGGAGGAAATCAATGGTTTGGGTGGCAACCAGTTTCTCCAGAATTTTACTGAGGACTGCAAGGATGCCTATGGGCCTGTAGTTAGAGGGATCTTTGCGATCTCCTTTTTTGAAAATGGGGTAACCCTTGCTGCCTTCCATATATCCGGGATGTAGCTCTGACACAAGGAGAGCATGAATATTTTGGCTAGGGGAGCAGCAATGTAAGGGGAAGCTAGCTTTAGGAGCTTGGGTTCTAGATTATCAGCTCCTGCTGCAGTGTAATCAGAGATTGTGTTTCGTAATTTAAGCACATCACTTCTAGATACAGCCATGAAGGAAAAATGAGGACCATGGATAATTGATGGAGTGGATATGTTTGGTTGGACAGGGAATGAGGAGGTGTAACTAGTTAAATCAGTGAAATTGTAATTAAGGAAGTTAGCGATGGTTCTAGGATTATTGCAGTGAATGCCATTAAGTGACATATAATTAGGGGTGAGTGATGGATTTGAGCCAAGAAAGAACTTGATATGGGACCAGAATTTTTTAGAATCACCATAGGAGTTGGTTAATAGATCTTTCAATAAGAGCTCTTGGCATTTCTGATATACTTTTTACAGGAATTTCGCAGAGCCCTGTAACTGTTGAGGTCAGAGGATAGCCCTGATCTCTATAACGGAGCCAGCTTTTGTCCCTTTGTTTTAGTTTAGACAGAAGGTCAGATTTTAGCCAACATGTTTGCCTATTTTTAACCCTGCAAGTCACAAGCTTGCAATGCTTATCCTGGAGTGCTTGGAAGTGAGCCAGGAATATATTAAGAGACGACTGAGCATCATTGGTAGTGAGAAGGGAGAAAAAATCAGTGGCATCTATGTCGTATGTACTGGTACAGTTAACTATGAGATTGAAACCCCTGATAAGAAGAATGCCCAAGATATACCATGCAAATCTCCTAAAGAAATGGTTAAAAAAACATCAAAGGTTGCTTTGATAATCTTACCAGAAACTGGTAAAGAAGATATTGATATGGCTTATGACAGACTTGAACAAACTGTAACTTCTGATGTGTAAAGGTGAATGTTTCCTTACCCACAGAACAAATCACAGACATTTTTTACTTGAAAATGACATTTCAAAGTACTTTTACCACAGCGCCATGCTGCGCAAAAGGGGTCTAGCATGTAATAGTGACAGAAAATGCTTACCCTATCAAACAACAGACAGACAGATTACTAGAGTGGTTAAGATCAGACATGGATAAGGAAGTACAAAAAATGACTGAGTATCACTGAAGAATCAAGCGTTATTGGTTATTACCAACAGTGGTGACTATAAATAAAGATAAAGGGGTATACAAATCTGTTTTGATTTAAGGAAACTTAATCAAGTGTGTATATTTGACAGTTATCCTTTACCAAGGGAATACGAGTTGATGGACAGATTGGAAAGTGGAAGTACATTGGTACCCTTGATGTCACCAAGGGTTACTGGCAAATTTCCCTAGCTAAAAAAACAAAACTGTATTTTCCACACCAGTTGGATTCTCAGATCACCACCATGTCATTTGGTTTACATGGCATACCTTCTACATTGCCCCAGTACATGGAGGTAATTCTAGCCCTCACACTGGTTATTGTGCTGCTTACCTTGATGATGTTGTGGTGTACAGTCCAGAGTGAAAAAGCCACCTGAGACATCTATGAGCAGTTATATAATCTATCAAAAATGCAGATCTGACCATCAATCCTACCAAGTGCACTTTAGGCATGCATTAAGCCAGATAGTTGGGTTATATTTTAGGGAATGGAGAAATAAAGCCAGATAATTCCAAGATAGAAACTGAAGCTAACAGCCCTGTCCCTCAAACAAAGAAAAATGTCAAGACATTTTTAGGTGTGGCTGTCAACTACCAAAGATGTGTTCCCAACTTTGCCCAGTTAGCTATTACCCTCACTGAACTCACCAAAAATGGTGCCTGAATAATGTTAAATGGTCCCCAGAGTGCAATGAGGCCTTTTAGATCATCAAGGCTGTATTATGTTCAGCTCCTGTTTTAAGAAGTCCAGACTTTGAGAAATAATTTCTGTTACAGACAGATGCATCAGGGACAGGCCTAGGTACAACACTGAGTCAGAATAAAGATGGGAAGGAACAACCCAATCTGTATATCAGTAGGGAACTGCCCAACAGAGAGAAACAGTACTCCACTATTGAAAAAGAATATCTTTCTGCAAAATGGTATATGGAGTCCTTTACATGTGATCTGCTAAGAGCTGATTTTGTACTTATAACATATTACAATCCGTCATGATTGCTTAATCAAAAGAAGGGTAATAGTCCTAGAATCACAAGGTGGTACCTGGCACTACTGCCATTAATTTCAAAGTGCTGCACACATCCGGAAAGAGAATGTCAATGTTGATTTTTTTTGTCAAAATATGGCTCAGGGATTGAGAATTCACAAGGTTGAAAAAATGTGTGTGCTTAACCGAAATATTTGTTTTAAAAGGTGATATAAAAAAGGGATACTACATATGTAAAGAACTGTAAATGTTATAAGGTAATGTTAAAAGAGAAATAAAAATAGGTTTTGGAAATCTGTTTTTTGTTAAAAAAAAGAAAGAAGAACACAATTCTTCTTTAAGAGGGGTCTGTGTGGCAGGGTTGGGTAAGACTCTATCCCATTTGTTATGCAGAGAGAGTTAAAAGCAAGGATCTATTTTGTCCTCTCATATTCTGCCACTTGTCTGTCTCCGCTTGTTTAATTGTGCAATACAATGGTCCCACAATTTTCCCCATTATGTCCCTTCCTTCACTTGCTGTTTCTATAATTTCTTTCTGACTTGCTTCTTTGTGGTTAATATGTATATATAGGTGTGGCTGCACCCCTGTAGTTAGCATTGAGTAGGCACTTTAATGTTAAACCTGAAATTTTGCACTTTAATTACTTTGCAACCGTTCAATGGATTTGCACAAAACTTAGTATGTGCTATTCCAAGGGGTAGGTCTCTTGATGTGTCAGGTTTTGTTTTGGTTGGATTGGCAGATTTTGCTCTGTGCATAGTGAAAAAATGTGTCTTTTTTCCCAGTTTTTTCCTCATCATGCTGTGGCCAAATCATCTGGAATTCTGATCTGAAATTTTCAGGGCAGAAAGAGTTTGCCCCCCAAAAAAAACAACGAGCCAGCATTTGTTTGGTGAAAAAATATTAATCTGTTGCAAAGTTATTAAATTTTGACTTTTTGGACTCTTGAGCATGCTCAGTTCAGTCTTTTGGATAGCTGCATGGAACAAAAAAGGATTTTGGTCTAATGAACAAGGATTTTACCACCTCAAGAAAAAGGATTCTTAGAATCCTTGTTCGTCAGAAAAAAATCATTTTTCGCCAGCTGCCATGTTTTTTTATAGCTTAAATAAAATTTTATAACTTTGCCCAGAAATGTCTTCTAGAGACATCCAAGTATGTATCTTGTTCATCTGCATGTCCTTTACTGTGCAGTGTCTTTACATTAATTTTATGTGGCCTCAAAATGCTTATTTTTATTTATGTAAATCCTGTTTCGTGACTCGCTTCCGTTCCTTTTTCATGGTGCAAGAAAGGATTATGACATCTCGTGAAACAGGAATTAATCTGACAAAAAGGGATTAGGGACTTCTCCAACCAGGTGTTCCTTTTTTGTCAGACAAATTATTGTTTCGTGATATGTCATAATCCTTTATTGCATCACGAAAAAGGATTATGAAATCTCACGAAAAAGGGTTACCAGCAGGGCCATCTAGCCAGAGAAGTCCTAATCTGTTTTCACATCACAAAAAAAGATTTGGACATCTCACAAAAAAGGAATTTTCTGATGGATAAGGATTAGGACATCTCATGAAAAATGATTACTTTCTTAAATCCCTTTTCATGAGATGACCTAATCCTTTTCTGTCAGCTAATTCCTTTTTGGTGAGATGTCCTAATCCTTTTTTGTGATGTGAAAAAGGATTAGGACTTCTCTGATCAGATGGACCGGATGTTAATCCTTTTTCGTGAGATCTCATAAACCTGTTTCGTGAGGTGAAAAAAGATTATGACATTTCACAAAAAAGGAATTCATCTGACAAAAAAGGAATTCTCGCAAGATGATCTAGCTGGAGAAGTCCCTAATCCTTTTACATCAGATTAATTCCTTTTTTATGAGACTTCATAATCCTTTTTCGTATCACAAAAAAGGATTATGATGACTCATGAAAAAGATTATAAAAGAGTATGTGCCAAATAGGTTGTTTTTTTCCCCAGCTGCATTTATTATGTTAATCCCATCGGGGTTCTGCTCAGTGTCTAGTGCTAGACACAGGGTCATAATGTTGTGGTCAAAACCATGCACATCAAGAATGCTGCAAGCAAATTAGCGTGTGGCAAACTAAAGTCGGCACGACATGCCGACCAGGAAACAAAAGTGCACATCGGAGAAATATCTTTGTTTTTGTGGGTGGCTCTGCAACTCACACCCTCTGACGTGGGGGGGGGGGCTTCATCCCCACATACACCCAGAATATAAATATCTAATTCCTAGTGGATATGGGTTTAGGGAATGGGGCACAGGTTGGGAGAGGGAAAACTGTGTTTTACAAAAAAATGTGGATCACAAAGGGACCAGGGAAGAATTGAAACACAGCCCTTGGTCCCCAATGCTACTGGGTGGCAGAGCTCTAGCCACCCCACCATGGAAGCGGCTTGGCCAGGTACTGCATTGGCTATATACTTCACACTCCTTAATGTGAAACTACAATGACAGGGGTAGCGGTTATTACTGCATGCTCAGAAACCATTTCTGCTGTAGCTCCTTCCAAGGTTTCTCATGTGTGGTTTTTCATGCACTGTTCAGACAGTGATATATTGACCCAGTACCCAAGTGCCACTCCTTGAGATACTGTGGGGTGCTATGATCCCATAAAATGTTTTAGTGTAGTGCCCGTAAGGCACTGTCACACCACCCAAGATACTGAGCACAAGGTCCAAAGGAGCCTGCACACCCACCCCTAACAACATTGTAGTGCAAGGTTTGTGGAACATTGTGTTGGTGCCTTAGATACTGGGGGAGGGGAGTGCAGGGTCCAAATGAGCCTGCACTCCCACCCCTAACAATGCTGTAGATCAGAGTTTGTGGAAAATTGTATTGGTGCCTGAGACACTGTGGGAGTGCAGGATCTTTCGAACCCTGTGCTCCCACCACTAAAAACATTGTAGCGAAGGGTTTGTAGGGAACTGTGCTGGTGCCTGAGATACTGTGGGAGTGCAGTGTCCAAAGGACCCTGCTCTCCCAGCCTTACAAATGTTATAATGCAAGGTTTGTGGGTCATTGTGCTGGTGCCTGACATACTGTGGGAGCGCAGAGTCTGAATGACCCTTCGCTCCCACGCCTAAAGACAATGTGGTGCAGAGTTTGCAGGGCATTGTGCTAGTGCTTGAGATACTGTGGAAGTGCAGGGTCCAAAGGAAGCTGCACTCCCACCACTGAAGGTTTTGCAGCCCAGAGTTTGTGAGGCATTGTGCTGTAGCTTGAGATACTGTGGAAGTGTAGGGTCCAAAGGACCATGTGTTCACATACTTAAAAACACCATAGCACAGGTTTGTGGTGCCTGAGACAGTGTGGGAGCACAGGGTCTGAAGGATCTTGTGCTCTCACCCCTAAAAACTTTGTAGCACAGGATTTGTAGGGCATTTTGCTGGTCTCTGAGATAATGTGGACCCTGCACTTCAACGCCTAACAATACTGTAGCACAGGGATTTTGGGGCATTATGCTGGTGCTTGAGATACTGTGGAAACGTAGGGTCCAAAGGACCCTGTGCTCTCACCCCTAAAAATGTTGTAGCGCAATGTTTGTTGGACATTGTACTGGTGCCTGACATACTGTGGGAGTACAGGGCTCAAAGAAGCCTGCACTCTCATCCCTATTACCGTTGTAGTGCAGGATTTGTAGGGCATTTTGCTGGTGCTTGCCATACTGTGAGAACACAGGGTATGAAAGAGAATGAACTTGCACCCTAAAAACATTGTAGCACAGGGTTTGTGGTGTCTGCCATATTGTGGGAGCACAGGTTCCGAAGAAGCCTGCACTCCCACCATTAACAACATTGTTGTACAGGATTTGTGAGGCATTGTGCTGGTTTCTGAGATACTGTGGAAGTGCAGGTTCTGAAGGAACCTGAACTCCCATCCCTAAAAATGTAGCACAGGATTTGTGGGGTATTCTGCTGGTGCCTGAGATACTGTGGGAGTGCACGGTCCAAATGATCCTGAGCTCTCACACCTAAAGTTGTTGCAGCGTAGAGGCTGTGGTGCATTGTGCTGGTGCTTGAGATACTGTGGGAGTGCAAGGTCCAAAGGACCCTGCATTACCACCCCGAAAGACAGTGTAGTGCAGAGTTTGTGGGGCATTGTGCTTCTGTTGGACCCAGTGCTCCCACACTTAAAGGTGTTGCAGCGTAGAGTTTATGGGGTTTGTGCTGTTGCTTGATATGCTGTCAGAGCACAGGATCTGAAAAAGGACTGTGCATTCCCACCCTTAAAAAGATTTAAGCGCAGGGTTTGTGGGTCATTGTGCTGGTGCCTGAGATACTGTGGGAGTGCAGTGTCTGAAGGATCCTGCGCTCCCACCCATACAAACGTTATAGTGCAGGGATTGTGGGTCATTATGCTGGTTCCTGGCATACTGTGGGAGTGCAGAGTCTGAAGGACCCTTCACTCCCACCCCTAAAGATGATGTAGAGCAGAGTTTGTGGGGCATTGTGATGGTGCTTGAGATACTGTGGGAGGGCAGGGTCCAAAGACCCTGCACTCCCACCACTAAATGCATTGTAGTGCAGAGGTTATGAGGCATTGTGCTGTTGCTTGAGAGACCTGGGAGGGCAGGGTCTGAGGGAACCTGCACTCCCACCCTAAAAACATTATAGCACAGGGTTAACGGAGCATTGTGCTGGTGTCTGAGATATGATGGGAGTGCAGGGTCCAAAGGACCCTGCACTCACACCCCTAACAGTGTTGTAGTGCAGGGTTTGTAGTTCATTTTGCTGGTACCTGGCGTATTGTGAGAACATAGGGTATGAAGGAGCCTGTGCTCCCACCCCTAAAAACATTGTAGGACAGGGTTTGTTCAGCCATGTGCTGTTGCTTGATATACTGTGGGGACATAGGGTCCAAAGGACACTGCACTCCCACCCCTAAAAACATTGTAGCACAGGGTTTGTGGGTCATTGTGCTGGTCTGTCTGTCATATTGTGGAAGTGCAGGTCTGAAGGAGCCTTCACGCCCATCCCTAAAAATGTTCTGCATTCTACTGGTGTCAGAGATAATGTGGAACCTGCACTCCTACCCCTAACAAGATTGTAGCACAGCAATTGTTGGGGCATTGTGCTGGTGCTTGGGATACTGTGGGAACATATGGACCAAAGGACCCTGTGCTCCCACCCCTAATAATATTGTAGCACAGGGTTTGTGGGGCATTGTGCTGATGCATAAAATGCTGCTGGAGTGCAGGGTTCTAAGGACCCTAAGCTTCTAACCCTACAGTTGTTGTAGCGCAGAGATTGTAGGGCATTGTGATGGAGCTCAACATACTGTGGGAGTGCAGGGTCCAAAGGACTGTGTGTTCCCACCCCCAAGAAGTGTTGTAGTGCACGGTTTGTGGGGCATTGTACTGATGCCTGAAATACTGTGTGAGCAAAGGGTATGAAGGACCCCGTGCTCCCACCCATAAAAATTTTACAGCACAGGGTTTGTGGGGGCATTGTGCTTGTGCCTGAGATATTGTGAAGCACAGGTTCCGAAGGACCCTTCACTACCACCCCTAAAGACATTGTAGCACAGAGTTTGTGGGGCATTGTGGTGGTGCTTGAGATACTGTGGGAGAGCAGGATCCAAAGGACCCTTCACTCCCACTCCTAAAGGCATTGTAGTGCAGAGTTTGTCAGGCATTGTGCCCTTGCTTGAGACACTGTAATTGCCCAGAGACTGAAGGATCCTTCACTTCCACCCCTAAAAATATTGTAGCGCAGGATTTGTGGGGCATTGTGCTGGTGGCTTCGACACTGTGGGAGTGCAGGATCAGAAGAACCCTGGGGTCCCACCCCTAAATGCTTCATAGCACAGTGTTCATGTGGCATTCTGCTGGTGACTGAGATACTGTGGGAGCTCAGGGTCTGATGGACTCTGTGCTTTCACCCCTAACAACTTTGTAGCACAGGCTTTGTGGGGCATTTTGCTGGTGCCTGAGATACAGAGGGAGCACAGTGTCCACATGACCTTGTGCTCCCACCCCTAAGAAGTTTGTAGAGTAGGGTTGGTGGGGCATTGTGCTGGTGCTTGAGATATTGTGGAAGTGCAAGGTCCAAAGGACTCTGTGATCCCACCCCTAAAAATGTTGTTGCACACGGTTTGTGGGGCATTGTGTTGTTGCCTGAGACACTGTGGGAGCACAGGGTCCAAAGGACCCTGCACTCCCTCCCCTAAAAAGATTGTGGTACAGGATTTTGGGAGCATTGTGTTGATGCTTGAGATACTGTGGCAGTGCAGGGTCTAAAGGACCTGGCATTCCCACCATAAAAATGTTGTAGTGAAGGATTTGGGGGGCATTGTTATGGTGCCTGTCATACTATGGGAGCACAGAGTCTGAAGAAGCCTTCACTCCCACCCCTAGCAAAGCTGTAATGCAGGATTTGAAGGGCATTTTGCTGGTACATGAGATACTGTGGCAGTGCAGGTTCCGAAGGATCCTTCTCTCCGACTCCAAAAGACAATATAGCACAGAGTATGGGGGGCATTATAAACATACTATAGAAACATAGAATTTGATGGCAGATAAGGACCACTTGGCCCACCCAGTCTGCCCATTTCCCTACTAAATGGATAAGCTGCAGAGCCTAGTTAACCAACAGCCTACTTCTTCCTACCCCAACCCCCTAGAATTGCTTTAAGACTGTCCCAAGCATTCTTGAATTCCACCACTGTTTTTGACTCTACAACCTCCTCCAGAAGGCCGTTCCATGCATCCACAATGCTCTCTGTGAAAAAATATGTCCTTACATTACCTCTTAGCTGCCCCCCATCTTCAAATTGTGCCCCCTTGTTCTTGCACACCTCTTTTTCTAAAAGATGCTACCCTCTTGGACTTTGTTGATTCTCTTGAGGTACTTGAAAGTTTCTATCATGTCCCCACTCTCCCTCCTTTCCTCGAGGCTATACATATTAAACTTCTTAAGTCTCTCTTCATATGTCTTCCAGTACAGACCCTGCACCATTTTAGTTGCCCTCCTCTGGACTGCCTCCATCCTGTTTATGTCTTTGTGGAGATTGGGTCTCCAGAACTGCACACAGTACTCCAGATGGGGTCTTACCAGCTGTCAGTACAGAGGGATAACAACTTCCTGTTTTCTACTGGTGATGCCTTTCCCTATGAATCCCAGTATCTCCCCAGCCCTCCTTACTGCCCTCTCACATTGCTTGCCCACCTTTAGGTCATCTGATATGACTACCCCAGGTCCCTTTCCATTTTTGATGTTGCTAGTATCTCACTCCCCCATTGTGTACTCTTCTCCTGGGTTTGTATTTCGCACGTGCATTACCTTGCACTTCTTAGCATTGAATCTAAGCTGCCATACATTTGACCATTCCTCCAACCTTGCCAAGTCCCTTCTCATCCTTTCCAACTCACCTTGTATATCAACTCTGTTGTAGATCTTTGTGTTGTCTGCAAAGAGACATACTTTTCCTTCCAGCCCCTCTGCAATGTCGCTTATAAAGACATTGAAGAGGACCGGTCCTAGTACTGAACCCTGCTGTACCCCTCTAGTAACCCCTCTTTCTTCAGAGTTGACTCCATTTACTATTACACTCTCTGCCCTGTTCTCCAGCCAATTCTTTACCCAGGCTACCATCTTGGGATCCACTCCCAGGCTGACTAACTTGTATATTAATCTTTTGTGTGGGACTGTGTCAAATGCCTTGCTAAAGTCTAGGTAGGCCATGTCCACAGCCCATCCCTGATCTACTACTTTGGTCACCCAGTCAAAGAAATCTATTAGGTTGCGCAGCTGCTTGACTTACTGTCAGACTCTGCACTCCCACCACTAAAGACATTGTAGCACAGAGTTTGTGGGGCATTGTGCTGTTGCTTGAGATACTGTGAGAGCACAAAGTCCAAAGGAGCTTGTGCTCCCACCCCACAAAATGTTGTAATGCAGAGGTTGTGAAACATTGTGCTGGTGCTTGAGATACTGTGGCAGCAAATGGTCCGAAGGATGCTGCATTCCAACCTCTAAAGATGTTGTAGTTCAAAGTTTGTGGGGTATTGTGCTGGTGCTTGAGATACTGTGGGAGCACAGGGTCCAATGCATCCTGCTCTCCCACCCCTAAAGGCATTATAACGCAGAGATTGTGGGGCATTGTGCTGTTGCTGGAGGTACTGTGGGAGTGCAGGGTGCAAAGAACCCTGCGCTCCCACCTTTAAAGGTGTTGAAGAGCAGACTTTAAGTGGAATTGTGCTGTTACTTGAGATGGTGTCAGAGCCCAGGGTTCAAAGAACCCTGAGATCACACCCCAAAATATGTTGTAGCACAGAGTTTGTGGGGTATCGTGCTGTTGCATGACATATTGTGGGAGCACAGGGTCTAAAGGACCTTGCGCTCCTACCCCTAAAGCCATTGTAGCGCAGAGTTGCTGGTGCTTAAGATACTGTGGGAGTGCAAAGTTTGTGGGGGCATTGTACTGTTGTTTGTGATTTGGACCCTGCACTCCCACCCCTAAAAACTTTGCAGCACAGGATTTGTGGTGCACTGTGCTGGTGGCTGAGATACTGTGGGAGTGCAGGATCCAAAGGATGCTGCACTCTCACCCCTAAAAACTTTGTAGCACAGGATTTGTGGGGCATTCTGCTGGTGCCTGAGATACTGATTTCGACCCTATACTTCCAACCCTAAAGGTATTGTAGTGTAGGGTCTGTGCGGCAATGAGCTTCCAGTTCTGATACTGTCGGAGCGGTCATGTCCTGCCAGAGTATCTCAGCCAGTAGCACATTACCTCATGAAAAACATTCCATGGTTAACATTCAATTTCTTAAATTTTTGAGGTTGTCAAAGCAGAAATTGGTGGTGCCTGAGACACTGTGGAAGCACAGGGTCTGAAGGACCCTGTGCTCCCACCCCCCTAAAAACTTTATAGCACAGGATTTGTGGGGCATTGTGGTAGTGCCTAAGATACTGTGGGAGCACAGGTTCTGAAGGATCCTTCACTTCCACCCCAAAAGACATTGTAACACAGAGTATGTGGGGCTTTGTGCTGCTGCATGAGATACTGTCGGACCCTGCACTCCCACCGCTAAAGACATTGCAGTGCAGAGTTTGTGGTGCATTGTGCTAGTGCTTGAGATACTATGGGAGTGCAGAGCCCAAAGGAGCTTGTTCTCCACCCCACAAAATGTTGTAATCTAGAGGCTATGAGGCATTGTGCTGGCGCTTGAGAAACTGTGGCAGCAGAGTGTCCGAAGGACCCTGCGTTACAACACCTAAAGACATTGTAGTGCAATGTTTGTGGGGCATTGTGCTGGTCCTTGAGATACTGTGGGAGTGCAGGATCTAGAGGATGCTGCACTCTCACCCCTAAAAACTTTGTAGCACAGGATTTGTGGGGCATTCTGCTGGTGCCTGAGATAATGTGTTTGGACCTCGTACTCCCAACCCTAAAGAGGTTGTAGTACAGGGTCTGTGCTGCAATGTGCTTCTGGTTCTGATACTGTTGGAGTGGTCATGTGCTTCCAGAGTATCTCACCAGTAGCATACTATCCCATGATAAACATTCCATGACAAACATTCCATTTCTTTAATTTTTGAGGTTGTCAAAGCAGAAATTGGTGGTGCCTGAGACACTGTGGGAGCACAGGGTCCAAAGGACCCTGTTCTCCTACGCCTAAAAACCTTGTAGCACAGGGTTTGTGGGGCATTCTGCTGGTGTCTGTCATACTGTGGGAGCACAGAGTCCCAAGAAGTCTGCCCTGCCACCCTAACAACATTGTAGTGCAGGGTTTGTGGGGCATTGTGCTGGTGCCTGTCATACTGTGAGGTCACAGGGTCAGAAGAAGCCTGCACTCCCATCCCTAACAACATTGTAGCACATGGTTAGTGGGGCAATCTGCTGTTGCATAAGATACTGCTTGAACGTAGGGTCCAAAGGACCCTGTATTTCCACTCCTAAAACATTGCAGCGCAGGATATATGGGGCATTGTGCTGGTGCCTGAGATACTGTGGGAGTGCAAGGTCTAAAGAACCCTGTGCTCCCACCCTAAAACATTTGTAGCACAGGATTTGTGGACATTCTGATGGTGCCTGAGATACTGTGGGAACGCAGGGTCCAAAATACCCTGCTCTGCCAACCCTAACAAATTTGTATCACAGTGTTTGTGGGGCATTGTGCTGGTGCTTGAGATATTGTGGGAGCACAAAGGATCCAAAGGACCCTGTGCTCCTATCCTTAAAAATGTTGTAGAGCAGGGTTTGTGGTGCATTGTGCTGGTTCCTGAGATACTGTGAGAGTGCAGGGTCTGAAGAACTCTGTACTCCCACCCCTAAAACCTTTGTAGCATAGGATTTGTGGACATTCTGCTGGTGCCTGAGATATTGTGGGAGTGCAGGGTCTGAAGAACTCTGCGCTCCCACCCTTAAAACCTTTGCAGCATAGGATTTGTGGACATTCTGCTAGTGCCTGAGATACTGTAGAAGCGCAGGGTCCAAAGTACCCTGCTCTGTCAACCCTAAAAAGTTGGTAGCACAGGGTTTGTGGGCATTGTGCTGGTACTTGAGCTATGCTCTGTGCTCCCACCCCTAAAGATGTAGGGCAGCGTTTGTGGGGCATTTTGCTTTTGCTTGAGATACTGTGGGAGCACAGGGTCTAAAGGATCCTGCTTTCCCATTACTAAAGACATTGAGGCGCAGAGTTTGTGGGTCATTGTGCTGTTGCTTGGGATACTGTAGGAGTACAGGCTCCAAAGGATCCTGCTTTCCCACCTCAAAAAACGTTGTAGCACAGAGGTTCTGTGTCATTGTGCTGCTTCTTGAGTTACTGTGCAGTGCAGGGTCCCACCCTAAATACGTTATAGTACAAAGATTGTGAGGCATTGTGCTGGTTCTTGAGATATTGTGGGAGTACAGGGTCCAAAGGACCCTCTGCTCCCACCTCTAAAGGCATTGTAGTGCAGGGTTTGTGGGGCATTGTACTGGTGCCTGAGATACTGTGGGAGTGCAGGGTCTGAAGGACTCTGCGCTTAGACCCCTAAAATCTTTGTAGCATAGGATTTGTGGACATTCTGCTGGTGCTTGAGATACTGTGGGAGCACAGGGTCCAATGTACCCTGCTCTGCCAACCCTAACAAGTTTGTAGAGCAGGGTTTGTGGGGCATTGTGCTGGTGCTTGAGATACTGTGGGATCTCTGGATCCAGAGGACCCTGTGATCCCACCCCTAAAGATATTGTAGTGCAGAGTTTTGGGGGCATTTTGCTGATGCTTAAGATACTGTGGAAGTGCAGAGTTTGTGGAGTATTATGCTGTTGCTTGAGGTTTGCTGAGCATTGTTCTGGTGCCTGTGATACTGTGGGAGCACAGGGTCCATAGGATCCCATGCTTCCACCCCTAAAAACATTTTAGCAGAGGATTTGTGGGGCATTCTACTGGTGTCTGAGATACAGTGGGAGCGCAGTGTCCAAATGACCCTGTGCTCCCACCCCTAATAAGTTTGTAGAGCAGGGTTTGTAGGGCATTGTGCTGGTGCTTGAGATATTGTGGGAGTGCAAGATCTGAAGGACCCTGCACTCCCACCCCTAAATACGTTGTAGCACAGGGTTTGTGGGGCATTGTGCTTGTGCCTGAGATAATGTTGGAGCCCAGGGTCCAACGGACCCTGTGCTCCCACCCCAAAATAAGTTGTAGCCCAGAGTGTGTGGGGTATTGTGCTGTTGCATGATATATTGTGGGAGCATAGGGTCTAAAGGACCCTGCACTCCCACCCCTAAAGCCATTGTAGTGCAGAGTTTATGGGACATTCTGCTGGTGCTTAAGATACTGTGGGAGTACAGAGTCTGTCAAGGCATTGTGCTGTTGCTTGTGATTTGGACCCTGTGCTCCCACCCCTAAAAACTTTGTAGCACAGGTTTTGTGGGGCATTTTGCTGATGCCTGAGATACAGTATGAGCAGTGTCCAAATGACCCTGTGCTCCCACCCCTAACAAGTTTGTAGAACAGGGTTTGTAGGGCATTGTGCTAGTGCTTGAGATATTGTGGGAGTGGAGAACCAAAGGTCCCTGTGCTCCCACCCCTAAAAATATTGTTGCGCAGGGTTTGTGGGGCATTGTGCTGTTGCCTGAGATACTGTGTGAGCACAGGGTCCAAAGGACCCTGCGTTCCCACCCCTAAAGACATTGTAGCACAGAGTTTGTGGGTCATTGTGCTGTTGATTGAGATACTGTCGGACCCTGCATTCCCACCCCTAAAGACATTGCATTGCAGAGTTTGTGGTGCTTTGTGCTGGTGTTTGAGATACAGTGGGATTGGACCCTGCACTCCCACCGCTAAAGACGTTATAGCACAGAGTTTGAGGGTCATTATGCTGTTGCTTGAGATATTGTGGGAGAGCAGAGTCCAAAGGAGCTTGTGCTCCCACCCCTAAAAATGTTGTAGTGCAAAGTTTGTGGGGCATTGTACTGGTGCTTGAGATCCTGTGGGAGCACAGGGTCTAAAGGACCTTGCATTCCCACCCTAAAAACATTGTGCTGCAGAGTTGGTGGGGCATTGTGCTGGTGCCTGAGATACTGTTTACTCTTGGAGATATAAAGCAGTCTCACGAAATGTTCTGTTACTTCTTGTACACCGTGTTAAAAAGGGAACAAAACTTTTTAACACAAGATTTTTATTATAGAAACAGAGAAACATAGACTTTGATGACAGATAAGAACCGCTTGGCCCACCTAGTCTGCCCATTTCCCTACCTACACGATAAGCTGCAGATCGTAGTTAACCAACAGCCTATTTCTTCTTACCCCCACAAAAATTGCCTAATGTCTGTCCCATGCATTCTTGAATTCTTCCACAGTTTTATACCCCACAACCTCCTCAGGAAGGCTGTTCTATGTGTCCACCACCCTCTTTGTGAAAAAATACTTCCTCACATTGTCCCTGAACCACCCCCCTCTGTCTTTAAATTGTGTCCCCTTGTTCTTGCACATCTCTTTTTCTGAAATATGCTACCCTCTTGGACTTTACTGATTCCACTGAGGTACTTAAAAGTTTCCATCATGTCCCCCCTCTCCCTCCTTTCCTCAAGGGTATACATATTGAGATCCTTTAATCTCTCCTCGTATGGTTTCTCTTGCAGACTCTGCACCATTTTAATTGCTCTCCTCTGGACTGCCTCTACCCTGTCTATGTCTATCCTGTCCTTGCGGAGGTGGGGTCTCCAGAACTGGACGCAGTACTCCAGATGGGGTCTCTGTACAGAGGGATGACAACTTCCTGTTTTCTGCTAGTGATGCCTCTCTTTATACATCCCAATATCCCCCAGCCCTCCCTACTGCCTTCTCACATTGCTTGCTAACCTTAAGATTATCTGATATGATTACCCCCAGGTCTCTTTCCATTTTTGTTGTTGTTACTACCTCCCCACCCCATTGTGTAATCTTCAACAGGGTTTTTGTTTCCCAGGTGCATTACCTTGAACTTCTTTGCACTGAATCCAAGCTGCCATCTTTCTGACCATTCCTCCAACCTTGCCAAGTCCCTTCTCATCCTTTCCATGCTTCCCTGTGTATCAACCCTGTTGCAGATGTTTGTGTCATCTGCAAAGAGGCATACTTTTCCTTCCAGTCCCTCTGCAATATCACTTATAAAGACATTAAAAAGGACCAGACTCAGTGCTGAACCCTGCAGTACACCACTAGTAACCACTCTTTTTTCAGAGTGGACTCCATTTGCAATTACCTTCTGTGTCCTGTTGTCCAGCCAATGTTTTACCCAGGCTACCACCCTGGGACCCACTCCCAGGTTGGTTAATTTGACTATTAATCTTTTGTGTGGGACTGTGTCAAATGCCTTGCTAAAGTCTATGTAGGCCATGTCCACAGCCCCTCCCTGATCTACTACTTTGGTTACCCATTAAAATAAATCAATTAGATTCATCTGACATGACCTTCCTGCTGTGAACCCAAGCTGCCTTGGGTCCTGTGCACCACTGGCCTCTAGGTAATCATGGTATTTTCCACAGATATCATCAAGTCTGTGATGAATATTACAAGTCTAATAATTATTCATCAGCTTAACTATCTCATAGATTGGCTGTTGTGCTGGGCTGAAAACTCTTAGAAATGTCCGGTATGGTATGTTGTTGTTTTTTTTTTTTTAGTAAGTGTTTTGCTGTACAAATAATACTAAAGTGGTGATATTTTGATTCTTTTAATGTGTATTGCAAGAACTTAGTACAGTTTTATTGTCTGGCGATAAAAAATGCTACCAACATAAACATTCATTTTTCATTAAATAAAATTAACTGTGAGAAACTAAAAAAAAAATTCATTTTGAAAAAATAAGATTGATAAAAATCCAAACAAAACATTATTGGCAGTGGCGTGGGAAGTGGGTTATGGCCCACTGGAAGGTTGGGGATATGTTTGCCCTCATATCGTGATGAGGGTGCCTTGGGGAAGATGGAGGAAGTGAAAGCAGTGGTCCACAGGAGAGGGTGGTGGTGGTCAGGTGGATTAATGCCCCTCCTGCTCCGGTGATGTCTCAGGAAGGGCTGAGGTGGAGTATCCCTTTGGTCAGCTGGTGGGAGGGCCAGGTCCTGGTGGTGCAGCTGCTGCAGTTGGAGGAGGACAATCTGCTGAATGCCTTCAGAGGCCTCTAACTGCTCCTCCACCAGTCAATGCAGGAGTCTGTGAGTCATCTCCTGGACTGCATCCTAGGATGCTAACTGGTTATGCAGTTCATGTACTGCTCAAGTAAGACCCTGGTTGCAGCCCTGGATATGACAAATGTCCTCCAGTGTCTGCCACTCAGTCTACATGTGCTGGTATGTGAGCTCCAGAAGCTCCTGCTGCTGTTCAGGCAGGAGTTTCTGTTGCTCTACCACCAATGTGTTCCTGAGAATGACAGCATGGTAGCCATCCTCCACAGCTCCCAACAACTGGCAGAGGATCTCCTGTGTGGGTTTCGACTGTTGCAGTTGTGCTGTAAGGGGAATGAGGTAGAGAAACAGCAAATCAGAATTTACTTCACTTTTTAATTTTTTAACTGCTGTCCTCGATTGGTTGCTGAAATCAGCTACATCAATTTTGACAGCTCAAGGTAAAGAAGCTAGCCTGTGAATTAAGCTTATTGTTACTATTCTCTTTGTCAGACCTATAAAAAGAATTGTTTTTCAAAAGAATCATTCTAGCAGTTGTGAGGTGGTAATTACACTGGAAATGAGTATAGAAATGTGTTTATTAAAACCAGTGTTTTTTTTTTGGGGGGGGGGGGCAGTAACTGTAGATATTTTTTTCCCAGGGCTATGTACTGTCCTGTGGATGAAATCTGTGTCATATATCACAGTCTTCTACCTGTTAATTAAGTCACATACTAGTCTCTATTAGTATTGGATAGAGCCAGACTGTTGAGTGTTCATTTACTGCTGTTGGGACAGGTGATTATGTGCTAAGTCACTGTTACACAATTATATGTATACAGTATATGTGTGGCATATGCCTGTTTATATAGCATGATTGAACAAAATTATGTAAAGAAGTATTATATCAATGTACCTCAGGTAAACAACTGATTAAATATGAGTATGTCATAATAGGAAAAGCCTTGGCTATTTTTGCATATTATTCTTACTATAGTGCCATGAAAGCTACGTTGTGCAAGTTGTCCAGGTTGGGTGGTTCATATAGGTTAGGGTAAAGTGACAAAGCACATTGCATGCAGGTGCAAGCCCTAATGCTATAGCACACTATGCTACTTGACCTGCACATTAGCACACCGATACAGTGTCTACATTTCACATATGGCTTACTGTTTTGTTTCTTCTACTTGATCGTCTCACTGAAATATGTAGTGGTTTTGAAACAATGGAAAAAATGGTTATATCATTAGGAGTACATTGTTAGTACATCACGTTTTCATAGTTTTTGCAAATGTCTTGACTATATTTGGCATAGGAGTTATTTCTCCTTGTATCTCAAAAGTGTTGCAATTGTACAGTATTCTTGGAGATATATAATAGTCTCACAAAATGCTCTGTTACTCCTTGTACACTGTGTTAAAGAGGGAACAACACTTTTCAACACAAGACTTTTGGTATTTTCCACAGATATCGTCAAGTCTGTGAGGAATATTACAAGTCTAATAATTATTCATCAGCTTAACTAGCTCATTGATTAGCTGTCCTGCTGGGCTGAAAACTCTTAGAAATGTCTGGCATGGCATGTTGATTTCTTTTAATAAGTCTTTTCTGTACAAATGTTGCAAAAGTGGTGATATTTTGATTCTTTTAATGTGTATTGTGAGAATTTAGTACAGTTTTATTTTCTGGCGATATAAAATCCTACCGACATTCACATTCATATTACATACAGTAATGAATACTCATGGTAGCAGCATTTTTTTGACCGCTGAATGATTAAAATATACAAATTCATAACAGGAAAGATAAACAAGCATTTGTCAATGCCAAATATTGTCGCGCTGGCATTGGCAGTGGTGGAGCTAGAGAAGCATAATAGGAATGGCAGTGAAGTATTGAAGTGATGCCAGCTCCACCCCCACCCTATAGAGAGCGACAGGCATTGGGGTATGCCTTTGAGTCATCAGCTATAATGCTCATGGCATTGTACCTCACCCTACCTAGTAGACTCTGACAAGTGTCATGGTGTGCTTTGGGGTCTTTGAGGATTATACTTGCCCCATTCCATAAGGAAATATGCTGACGTGGGTGCAGTATAGGAGTGTGGGGTGAAGTCTGTGACCGAACAGTGCAAGACACACCACGATGCCTGTCAGTGGTTGTAGGGTGGGTGTGGGGGGTGGAATGGCATGAGGATTATCCCAAGTCACAGCCCTGATGCCTATCAGTCCATACTGGTTGGGGTGCTACAGTTGGAAACCCTAACACCATAGGCGTGTAGTGGTAGTTTCACTCCATATTTTCAACATGGGCTGTTTCTCAGGGCACCTCATGAAAAGCGACACAATCACTTTGTTAGCTGAAACGTGGTTTTGCACAGCGGCTGTGCAATTTAGTGACAGAGGGATGAGAACACAGTTTTGGGCAATATGTGGAGAATGACAATTGTATTGTTCATGAGGAGGCGTAAAAAATGGCAACGCTGAAAATCTGGAGTGGCAATATGAAATATTGGTGAAGCAATGAACATGCATACAAGCTGCGCAACAGACACCCACAACCCAATTATTTGTGGGAGTTTTGTAGGCACATTTTCAACATAGATATTTTGGGACCTCCCCTTATGAACAGTAGCACTGTGATTTTGTTAATGTGTCCCAAAAGGTGATTTCCCATAGTGCGCTTGCCATTGTGCACCACCGTTGTGGAAATGTGTTTTGGGCAGGCTGTGAAAATGGTAGCTGTACTGTTGATAAGGAGGTGTGCACACATGCCAGTGGTGAAAATCTGGCATGAAAATATTGCAAATTTATGAAGTTACAAGGTTGTGGGGAAATTGTGCAATGCACGCTTGCAGCACAGTCATTTTATGGACTTACAGCACCAAATTTTCAACATAGGCATTTCCTCAAACTGTCCCGAAAACTGGTTTTGCACAGCGACCGTGCAATTCTGCACCAGATGTGTGAAAATGCATTTCAGCTAGGATATGTAAAATGACAGCTGTACTGTTCATAAGGAGGTGTGGAAAATGCCTATTCTGAACATCTGAAGTGAAAATATTACAAATGCAGGAAGTCACGAGAGTGTGTGCAAACTGCAAAACGCACGCCCGGAAAACACTAATGTTACAGTCTTTCAGCCCCAAATTTTCAGCATAAGCATTTTAGGATCTGTGCTAATGAACAGTGTCAGTGTCATTTTCATAATGTGTCTCGAACATGGACTTTCCACAGCGACTACGCTATTCTGTGCCGGAACTGCGAAAACACATTTTGGTCAGGATGTGAAAAATGACAGCTGTACTGTTCATAAGGAGGTGCAGAACAGTGGCAATGTTGAAAATCTGGAGTGAAAATATTATAAATTCGTGAACTTAAGAGTGTGCATGCAAACTGCACAACGCACGCTCATAACACGATCATGTAATGGAGTATCATCACCAAATTTTCAGCATAGGCATTTTAGGACCTCTGCTCATGAACAGTGTAACTGTCATTTTCATAATTTGTCCCGAACAGTGATTTCCCACATCTACCATGCTATTCTGCGCCGGAAGTGTGAAAACACATTTTGGGCAGGATGTGAAAAATTACAGTTGTACAGTACGGTACGGGGGATGGATGATAGGGGTTTCTAGAGAACAAGGGATGGGAGGGTCTCGGCACCCAATTAACGATCTAGGTTCGAGCAGACTCGATAGACCGTAAGGCCTAATCTGCTGGCAAATAGTATGTTAGTATGTTAGTATGTTAGTTCACAAGAAGGTGTGGAAAAATGCCAATGCTGAACATGTGGCATTAAAATATTGCGAATTCGCTATGTTATGAGTATGGATAGGAACTGCACAACGATGCTCATAAAGTAATTTTAGATGCCCAGACCAAATTTTCAACATAGGCTTTTTGAGAGCCCCCCTCATGAACATTGGCACTGTCGTTTCATTCCTCGCTCCCGAAAGGTGATTCTGTACGGTGACTGCAAAATCACCTTTCGGGACTGAATAACGCCATGACAGTGCAAGAATTCATGAGGAGGGGTTCCAAACACTCCATGTTGAAAATTTGGTGCCAAAATTCAAAAAAAATGCCTGAGATATGCATCAAAGTTAAAAACAACCTATTTATTCCATTATACAGCTTACCAGCATTTTCTCAGTTAGCAGTCAGCTTTGAAGAGTGCAGATGTGTTCCCGGCCCACCGAAGATCATTGTGCTGGACTCCAGAGGTAAGTATGGTGCGAGGGGAGGTGGGGAGGCAGTGTGCGCAGAAGGTGGGTGTGGGGTTGCGGGAGGGGGGCAGGGAGACAATGAGGGACCATTTTTTGTTCACGGGTTAAAAAAAAAACCCATTGTGGGACAGTTTTTTTTTACAGGGTATTTGGCGTGCTGGGTGGGCTCCCAGCGTCTCACCTAACTGTTTGGGGGGGTGCTGCAGCCAACAGGGGATTGGGCACCCTTGTCAGCACACAACAAAGGGGGAGTTAATTTATGCTGACGGGGATTGGGCACCCCCATCGGCACACAAGGAAAGCAGGGGGCAAGAGCCGAGAGGATTGGGCACCCCCGCATATAACAAATGGGGAGTGCTTTTATGCCAGCAGGGGAGTGGGCTCCCCTGTTGGCACATATGAGGGCCACGGTAAGCCAGCAGGGGATTGGCACCCCCAAGTCGGGTAGTTACGGTTGCCATGTATACAATGTGGTCGAAAGACGTTGAGGTCCACTGCATCTGACGAGCTTTGCTTGATTGCAGTGGACCTTTCCTTAGATGTGCTCACCACATTATGTATGCATGTTGTGGTGCCAGCATGTAGGCTGATTGGGGAATGATGGACACACCTACTGATGCATGTCCTGCATTCGCCCAACAGTGACCGCGCCTCCAAATCTGCACTACTGCAAGATGTTGGCTGCGCAAACGCGCCAACATAAAAAGAAACCCAAGACCACCACTTTAGCAGCATGTGTACAATAAGGTACCTAATCTCAAATCTACAACATTCAAAGAAACAACTCCTTGCAGAACATGTGAAATGAGGGACACACACCACACAGTAGCCTTCAACACATGGACAGAGTTACTGTGCTGTACTGAAACAAAATGAGGACAAAAAGAAAAAGACAACGCCCCCACAAAAAAAGATTACTGTGATTACACTTATTATTGGAATAATGCTCATAGTCATTTATTTCTTGTCAATTAATGATCAGCTGGGTGGTGTTAGCCTTCGGCTGCACCTCGCCCCTCTGCAGAAAAAAAAAACTGGTTGTTCATATTCAGCAAATGACTGGCTCTTCACCTAAGAATGCAACAATTTTTTCACTTACAGTAAATTATTTATTGTTAACTTGTTTTGCTGGCCTTACTATGCAGACATGGATATTAACATTAGTTAAGATAAAATAGGATTATGAGGTTAGTCTAGTGTAGCATGCCTTTATTGTTGTATGGTGATCACAGCATGGTAACAGATTTAGCTTCTGCTTTACATCTTTATATTTACCTGGTACCTACTGTGCCTAGGATTCAGCTCCTCCCTCCCCTCTGATGTGTAAGAACAGTATGTCTAGCAGTATCTGTTTTTTTTCCTGCTTAACCCCCCCCTTCCCTATGTTGTGGTACCCTCCTGTCATCATTTTCCCAATGCATCCTTCCCACTATTCTGTAGCAAGGAACATTTCTGTACACTTACGATGCTGTAGCATAGGGTTTGTGGGGCAGTCAGCTGCTGCCTGAGACACTATGGCAGCATAGGGTTCTTCAGACCCTATGCTCTCTTCCCTAAACATGTTGCACTGTACTGTCTGTTGGGCACTGTGTCACTGCACGAGATATTGTGGGAGTGAACTGCTCAGAGGATCATGCAGTCTCACCTCTAAAGACATTTCAGTGGAGCATCTGTGGGACACTCTGCCATAGCAAGACATAGTGCGGGAGCACAGCTTTTGAAGGCCTCTGTGCTCCCACCCATAAACGTGTGATTCAGTAGCATCTGTGAGGCACTATACTGGTTCCTGACATATTGTTGGTGCTCAGGGTATGAAGGACCGTGCATTCTCACTACTAAAGATGGTGTAGCAAAGGGTTTAGGGGGCACTGTGCTGCTGTGTGACATACTGTAGGAGTGCAGGTTCTCAAGGAGACTGCACTTCCCAGTCCTAAAGACATTGTAGCATAGTGTCTGTGGGCTACGTTGCTGCTGTGTGACATAATGTGGGAATGCATGGTCAGAAGGACTGTACGGTCCCACCTCTAAAGACGTTTTAGTGTTGTGTCTGTGGGGCAATGAGCTGCTGCCTGACATACTGTGGTAGCACAGGGTCCATTGCTAAAGGCATTGTGGCGTAACGTCTGTGGGGTAGTGTGCTGCTCCCTGACGTACTGGGTGAGTGTAGGTCAGAAGGAGCCTTTGCTCCCACCCATAAAGATGTAGTAGTGTAGAATCTGTTGTATACTGTGCTGCTGCTTGACATGGTGTGGGACTGAAAGGTATTAAGATGCCTGTGTTCCCACCTCCTAAAGACATAGTGGTGTATGGTCTGTGGGGCACTGTGGTGCTGTCTAACATACTGTGGGAGCACAGGGTTTGAAGGAGCCTGTGCTCCCATCCCTTAAGATCTTGTAGTGCAGTGTCTGTGTGGTACTGTGCTGCTGCCTGAGATACTGTGGGACTACAGGGTCTGAAGAAGCATTTGGTACCACTCCTAAAGACGTTGTAGTCTAGGATATTTGGGCACTGTATGGTTTCCTGGCATACTGTGGGAGCACAAAGTGTGAAGGACCCTGCACTCCCACTCGAAAGGTGCTGTACTCTGGGGGCTGTTGGTTGTTGCACTGCTGCATGACATACTGTGGGCTTGCATGGTCTGAAGAAGACTGTACTGTCACCCCAAGACATGTTGTAGTGCAGTCCCCCCATCCCCTCCCATTTCCTCCTCTGAAGTCCCCATTGCCCATTAAAGTAATATGATTATACCTGGGAGTGCTGTGTGATACCTGGGTCCACTTCCCCCGAAGATCTATCGTTAAAAGACAGACAGTGGGCAAAGGTTGTTGACTGTAACAAATTAATAATCCAATAAACACATTTAAAAAAAAACATTGCTTACCTTTCTGCTCAGCAAATAATTCCTACCACGCAGGAGATCGGTCTGTTAAAAGAAAACAAGCCTCATGTACTTATGGTTGAAAAATCTATCTATGACTAGCAACATTACATTACTTTTTTCCTTATTGGCGATTCTAGTTATGGTAGCTGTAACTTTTTCAGGACAATCTCATAGATGGTAATTTGCTAGCATTCATGTAAAAATGATAAATGCTGTTCTCAGAAACCACTCAAGCTGTTGTCACAGAGCTTCTCACATATTTAGACCTTACCTCCTAGGGAATGCTCACCAGATTTGGGCTACTCTAGTTGACCACCATCAAAACCTATCAAGGTACAAATTAACAGTGTAACATAGAAAGTGTAAGTCAATGCTAAGTATACTGGTGCTACTACATATATATACTTCGCATATATATGATAAATTTTCATCTCTGTCTTGTACAATAGGTCAAGTCTGATATTCTTCCACCCCTTCCCCCCCAGCCATCACCTGACTCCCCAAAAACAACACCTGGACTTCTACCTCACCTCACTTTGCTGATCATTACATGGCAAAGCACTGATGGAGATCAGTTCCTATGAAGATCTATAGATGAGTGAAATCAATAACAAAATACAAAAACTCTGGATAAGTAAAATTGTATATGTATTATTTACGTTACTCAGTTACAGGCCTGCCCCCAACTGGAGCCCTCTATGACCGTGATGGACCAGGCTGGGGCTCCTCATGCTGGTGTTGTTCAGAGGAGCCCTCAACGACTGGTTGGTCATTTTTCTGAGCAACATAGGGATGCTGGAGTTGTTGCTGCACACCTTCTTTGACCTCTTCTGCACACCACCACCAGTGCCCTCCCCAATGGCTTCTTCCTCTATAAAAACAAATGAGACAGTATTTTGAAGAGTTGTAGGTGTCTTATTACTTGTCATTTTAACATTAATTTCAGCATTACAATACTGATAAAGTTGTTGACAACAGGGTTTTGCTACACACCTGTCTAAGAACAATGTGCATATAGGTCAAGATATTCAAAGGAGTTGCACCAGCACAACCCCAGAAATGTGCCCCGGGGCAATATTCAAAAGTGGGACTTGAGCAGTGCAATTCATGATACTCCAGGGGCATGCCAATGCATATGCGGTACATCCCGATATTCATCCCGGGATGTGCGGAGCATCTGCCAGCACAACCCAGAGATGTGCCACATACCTGGGCTCAAAGCTGAGCCTGAAAAACAAAGGCTCAACTGCTAGCCACCCACAAGCAGGCCGCTGTAGTGCAGCGCACAACACAGCAGCCACCAGCCATGGGTGGCAACCCCTCCAACACCATGCATAGGTACCCACAATAGTCCCTGGTGGTCCATTGGTTCCCCCCTCTCCTCCCATAAACCCGATCACTGTAATATTATTTATTGTACTATCTTTGGTGGTCCGTTGGTTCTGCCCTCCCTCCCATATCCCTGATCACCGTAATATTATTTATTTTACTATCCCTGGTGGTCCAGTGGTTCCCCCTTCCCACCTTCCTACTGGCACTTCATCACCCGACGTAGCTTGACTAAGTCCCTGAAGTCCAGTGGTACCCCTCCCATCCTACCACCTGATCTGTAGAGATTGTATATTCTTGAGGTCCAGTGACCTTCACTCTGCTGGTAACCTCGATCGACATGAATCTCTCATGCATGATCCCTGTAGTCTAGTGGCACCCCTGAACCATCTCAGGACCCAATCACTGAAATAATAGAACAATATCGCCCCTGGTAGTCTAGTGTCCTCACCTTCCACTACTACAGGACTCCCAGCACACTTAAGCCTCCCCCCCAAGTCATCCAGAGTGAGCATACCCACCTGCATATATCCACGGCTGCACACCAAAATGACAGCATACAGTAAGTGCTTCCCAAGCTCATTGGTCCACACTTGACCAATGGATTTATAGCATACTTAAGGAAGATTCACAACTTTGTGAATGAAGTCATTCTTATCCAAGTTGTGAATGACCCTACAGTATGCACTGCAAGCTGTCATTGGGTGGGCAGCCGCAGAGGCCTGCAGGTGGGTATGCTGTCTGCCAATGATTGGGGGGAGCTGGGTGGGCTGGGGGTCCTGTGTGGGTGGGGATGATGGGGGGACCACTGGACTACCAGGGACTATTGGTCTATTATTTCAGCTATCAGGGTTCTGGGATTGAGTGAGGGGTGCCACTAAATTACCAGGGATCATACAGAGGATTCATATGGTGATCGGAGTTACCAGCAGGGTGGGAGGATCCACTGGACCACCAGAGATATTATATACAGAATAGGGAGGGGGTACCACAAGACTACTAGGGACTTGGTGAAAGCTACGTCGGGTGATCGGGGCTATGGGAGGGAAGGGGGAAAGCAATGGATCACCAGAGATAGTAAAATAAATAATAATCCATCAATTGGGGATAAAGGAGGAAGGGGGGAGCCACTGGACCACCAGGGATAGTACAATAAATAATATTATGGTGATTGGGGCTATGGGATAGGGAGGGGGACCCTCTGGACTACCAGAGGTATGGCAGACTTATTTTTATGGTGATCAGACGTACAGGAAGGGGAGGGGGTACTACTACGGTCCCTGGTACAGGGATCGCATGCAGTGCAGGGCACCAGGTGCATTTCGCTGGCCAGCCCTGCACAACTCATGCAAATGGGGCCATAATGACATCCATTTGTGTCATGCATGCATAATGGTCTATTTGCATATCCTGGTCTGAATATCTGGGTATTACGCCAGGTGCAGCTCCAGTTGCACTGGAGCATTCCCATTCCTGGTATTCAGACCTCTCTGGGGGATGCACTGGCACATTGTATTTGCACCTTGTGCATTATTTGCTATATTCAGAAGAGATGCACCATGGCACATCTCTTTTGAATATATTCCTAAGTTGCTCCAGCACAACTCAGTTGCACTGTGCCACCACTTGCCCAATTGCCAGGTGTAGTTTTGAATATTGGGCCCATACTGTATATGTACTAAACTGTTGCTCACCCAGACTGTTAAAGCTATGTTTATTTGACTTGGCTGACATGACATGCTACTAAACCATGCCTTATTTTCGTTGAAAATATTTTAAATCTTTACAATGAACATCCTGTGTTCTTTGCAGTTACACATATTTATGGAACATGGGTTACTCCGTGAGAGGCAGTGGAGTAAGAATGAGAAAGAAAAGTTGCTTTGTTATCAGTATCAATCTAAAGACATGATATTGAAACTAGGAATCTTTTTGGGCACGTACTAACAATGCATTGCAATACAAGTTGTGTTAACATGAAAACTCATTCTTTTTATTTCTTTCCTTTTTTGACTAAATTGTTTAAAGTCAAAGTTTTTGTCACAACAAAACTGTATTGTGTGTGCATGATGGTGGCATTTCACAATAACTGATGTGATTTTCTCACTTGGCTTGTGGTCTCAAGACTAAACACAGAGGCACAGATATTCAAAAGAGCTGAGCCATGCTCAATAGGGTTGCGCCTGTGCAAGAACGAAAATGCGCCATTCTGCGATATTCAGCATGAGGCAGTTGTGTCCCCCAAATCACGCTGAGCAACAGCGCAATGAAAATGAAGGCATGTGCAACTGAAGGGGGAGGAACCATGCATAAATGGCGCAGTGCGAAATTCAACAACTTGCGCCATGCGCAATAGGGGAGCAAGCGGAAGTTGTGCCATAGAGGAAATGAGCCAAAATAAAAGGGAGCAAGGGAGAGGTGCAAGAACGTTACAGGGAAGCCACATGAGAGCAAAATACAGCAGGACATAATGGGCAACAGGGACAAACAGGGCCAGGCAGGAAAGGGCACCTGGAAGCAATAGCCACAGGGGAAGGTGTGGGGAGACATTGCAGAAGGGGGAAGTACACCACACAGCAGTGAGGCAAACACTGGCAGGTGTTCCTGGTGCAGGGGAAGTAGCAGTGAGGACAGTGGGGGGGATACAGTAACAGCTGCTGGGGGGGTGAACACAAGCCAGGGACATGGCCAGTGCCACCTTCCAGATGGAAGCATTATGAGGTGGGTGAGAAGGCGGGCAGCAGGGGTGTGTGGCCATGGAAGGGCCCATCAGCAGTATGCCCCCAACAGGCAGTACCGAGCCAGCACCAGCACCAGCTTCGAGCTGTACAGTGATACCAAGATTGTGGTGCAGTAATGCCTGAATAGGGCAATTCTGAGGTGGCTCTGTAAGCTGTGCAGTGATGTGATGCAGGCACCCACACGACGGAGCCAAGCCCTGTCAGTGGAGACCAAAGTGACAGCTTGCATGTGCTTGCTCACCATGGGTACCTTTCAGAGACCAACTGGGGACACCACAGGCATAACCCAGTCAGCCACATCACGCCACCTCACCCAATTCCTCAGCGCACTGCTGCCACATGCTGCGGAGTACATCCATTTCCCCAGCACACCGGCGGAGTGCACAGCAAACATACAGGAGTTCCACAGGGTAGCACTTATGCCTGGAGTGCTAGGGGCAATAGACTGCACCCATTTGGCCATCCACACACCACCTGGCCCCTAGGGGGCCACATACATCAATCTCAAGGGCTATGCCAGCATCAACTTCCAGGTGGTGTGCGATGCCGGGGGCACATAATCAATGTCTGTGCCATGCACCCTGGGGGAGCACACAATGCCTTCATCTGGCACCAGTCGGCACTGTGCCACAGATTTGAGAGTGGGGATATCCCCACTGGACACCTACTGGGTGAGTATGCAAACCACATGGACAATCATAGGGCCTGGGGGGCATGGTCAGAGGTGACATGGGTAGTGGCCTACATGGCCCAGGGCAGGGTGATGCTGATCACCAAACTAACCTCCACCCTCTACACACAGGTGACAGTGGATACCGACTCTGTCCCTGGCTGCTCACACCCTACTGGTGGCCCTCGACCCCATCGCAGCAACGCTACAATGAGGCACACACCACCACATGTAATGTCATCGAGTGGGTGTTCAGGATGCTGAAGGCACGTTTCCGTTGCCTGGACATGTCAGGCAGTGCCCTACAGTACAGCCCCTCAAAGGCCTGCGGTCTATTCCTGGCCTGTTGCATCCTGCACAACATGGCCAACAAATGTGGGATAGCCGTACAGGTCAAAGAGGGGGACAACAATGGAGATGATGAGGACGTCGGTGACAGTGGTGATGGGCAGCCCCCCTTGGGTGACGGGACCCCCGACTGCTCCGGCTGGCACAGCTGCACCAGGACACCATCATGGAGGAGCATTTCAGCCAACCCAGGTAAGTCATGGGGCCATGTGCAACCATCAGTGACAAATGTACAACATACAAACACACATGGACACACACCAGGGGTGCATGCCATCAAGGGAAGTGGCAGGGCATGGAACCACACACCCAACCAGGGATGGGTGAGATCTAACATGCCACATGGATGGACACACACACACACACACACACAAAAATGCACCAAACATGCACAAAGGGTAGGAGGCACACCGACCCAGAATGCCACCCCTAGCCACACACATGTCCACAGACCACCACACCCACTGCCTGTCCATGTGCATGTGTCAGATGCTGAGCACCATTGCACACTGGTGTAGAGTGCAATGCAGGCATCATCATGCAGATGCAACTGTGGACAGCAGCCGGGAGGGTGCGCAGATGGACTGTGTGTCTGCGTGCAGGGCCGGGTACCCACCTGTGCACTGCCCACTAAAAGATACAATGCACACAGGGCAGCACCAGACAGTAGCTGCATTGGGAGACAGGTCAGTCATGCAACACAGTGCCCCGGCCACCACGGATGCATGGTCGGCTCTGCCGAGACCCGCCAGCACTGACAGGCTGACCACTGGCCTCATGGGGTGGCACCGATGGTCCCCAAGGGGTTCCACTGCATGAACGCGACCATGCTCATGCAGAGGTCTGCAACACACTGAACATGCCTGCACCAGGCATGCTTGGGATGCCCACAGCTGAACCCGGTGTTGACAGGGAGGGTGTCGCACGACGCCGGGAATGGGGGTGGACAGTGCACTGCATGGTGTCCGCGATGCATGGGCACATGAATGTGTGCCCATTGTGGCCATGACAGCAGTGAATGCCTGTGCATGCCTGTCAATGGCAGCGGTCACATCCACAACTGGTCTATCCCTGCCAGGATCAGAGCGGTGTCTCTGCTGCGATGCTCCTCTTCCCGCTTCAGAGCCACATGCAGTAAATCCACTAACATCACAAGCCACATCTGCTGCTGGACTGATGCTTGCAGTAAGCGGGTGTGCTCGTCCAAGAGGTCATCTGCCTCCTCAGCATCCTGTCCCTCAGGGTGTACACGGTCCTGATGCTCAGCACCCCTTGAGGGTGGGCGCTGCACACCAAGACCAGGTCTGGGCATGTCCACAGGTGGTGCACAGATGCCGCCGCTTGACCCTGTACCTCCAAGCCCACTGGCCGACTGCTGATGCTCCCCCTCTGGCTGCTGCTCCCCAGGGCTCAGTGGTGCCACCACAGGGGCCACAACAGTCCCACTCTCCTGAACACACACCAGTGCTGCCCCACTAGTGCTGACAGGCACAGGCTGGGACTGTGCTGACACACAGGCCTCCACGGCAGCATCACCCTCAGCCATGGCTGCGATGTTACCTGCTGTGTGGCCATCCCATGGCACACACGTGTCACTGCCCATGCCTTTAGTGACATCATCATCGGTGACGGACTCGGCACCGGCCCGAGTCACAGCATGCTGGCATCCATGGACACTGGCACGCTGGGACACGGGCAGGGCTTCCCCCGCACCTGTTACAACAACATCAGTGTGGACAGCCAGACGGGCCCACTGTCGCACTGAGCCATGTATACCTATGGAGGTGGATGGGCCCCTCCTCCATCTCCAGTTGACTGTCCTCAGTGGACAGGCCCACCACTGCTGACCCATGCAGATGCTCAGGATCTGTAAGGAAAACAAAGTCGTGTTACTGCATGTGACCTACCCTGCCCCCCCATAGACAGACCATGACTTACCATGCAGTGATGGGCTACCACCCATCTGGAAGCCACCACCCGGAACACCCTCAATGGCACAACGCTGCATGCTTCCAGCAATCCTCTCCTCCTGTGGGGTCAGGTGTACCACCTCCGGCTGTCCCCCACCTGTCGCAGCTAGTGCTGCCCTGATGGCAGCCACCTTCTCCTTTATCCTCCTCCTGTCTGTGCCCATCTTCTTCTTGCACTCCTGCATGGAGTGTTGGTGGCTGCCATGCAGGTTCACAGCACATGCCACCTCCTCCCATGCAGCAGCATGAGCTTGAGGTGTTCCCTGCTGTCCACTGAGAAGCGGTTCCTGATCCAGGTAGGCCTCAAACAGGGCATCGGTCTCAGCCTTGGTAAAATTAGGTCTCCTCCTCCTCCCACCACTGTGTTCCTCCTCTCCCACAACTTGCTCGGTCATTTTTTAGCCTGTAAGAATGTCAGTTGTTACCTGTGACTGTGCAGTCCCGTGCATGTCCGTAAATCCACAGTACACACTCCCAAACAGCATGCAACTCACCAATAGACTGCAGTAACCGACTATGGCCACTGCAGCCCAATGTCGCACTTTTATAGCACAACCCATGCAAATGAGGCGAGGCACAACTTTAAGTGGATGTTTGCATATGACAACTGAATATCGTGCTGTTGCGCTTTGCGCAATTGTGTTGAATGTGCTGAGCCAAGGGCGCAGTTCTATGACATGCGTAGTACACACCTCACTGCGCATGCCCGGGTTGCTGACGCAGGTGTCTGCCATGCTGCTGACTTGCTGTGTGCGGGAAGCAATGCAGGGCATGGCCACCATTGTGCCAGTGGCGCTATAGCGATGTTCACCTACATGGTGCTGTGGCACTGGGCCATCATAGGCACACTGGGGCAACAGCGCGGTAGGCCACTACTGGAGGTAGCACACAGGCAGCCAATCGCGCTACATGCATTGGGTTCAAATGGCGCTGTGCGTGTCCGTGTGCCAGAGACTCTTGATCCTGTGCCCGACCTTTGCCCCCTAGGCGCCATGCGTCAGGCATGGGTGCATCACTATCGCACTGTTCGGTGACAGCGCGATAGGGAATGGCAGCACTGTACCGCGCAGCATCTGCACGTGGGGAGCCACGCTGCAGAATGCCATTTTTGCAGACTGAGCTGTGAGAATGGCGTGCAGGAGGGCTGCTCAATGGACACAGGTCGAACTGGCCAACCTAGTGGCCATAGTGGAGCCACACCATGGACCACTGTTTAGGGAGGCACCCCAGGACAGATCCAGTAGCCAGGTGTGGGAGGAGGTGGCCACTGCACTGGCGGAGGCCACTGGATGGGGGTGGACAGCAGAACAGTGCCACCACAGGTATGGGGACCTGCAGCAGAGGAAGCCAGACCTGCTAGCCCACCTGCGGGCATGTGCAAGGAGGGGCACAGTGCCACGGCCAGGTAGGTGTGACGTCAACACACTTTCATCTTCCATATGGGTATCACGGTTGTATGTGTCCAGCACATGGGGGAGAGACTGTCCGGTGTTGGCTGTGGTGGTGTTATCAGGGTGTGGGATGGGTGGGTCTAGCTGGGTGGGAGGGCATATGCCTGGGGGCAGGGGGGCTTTGCTATGGGATTGTACTTATGTTCCCCTCTCCATGTTTGCACTACAGGGCCAGAGGAGCGGCGCCTGGCACATGAGCTGCGGCGCAATGAAGAGGACAGGGAGGCAAGGCGGCGCGAAGGTCCACAGCACCCAAGGAACCAGCCCGATGATGGTAAGTGCCATGCCTCCATGATTACTATTGCATTCTGTGTAACAGGGTGGGCAGTGGGGCATGGCCACCATCCATTGACACCACTGCCATGCACACAACTTGTTACAGTCAGCACTGTCCAGTGGCAATGCATGTCTGGGAGTGCATCGATGGTGGTCCATGCGTGCACCGAGTACATGGCTGTGCCACTGCCTTTGCACCACATAGCCATGTCACTAAATGGCCATGATGGTGCTGTGCGTGACTTGGCCGGTGGGTGTGTGCAGCGTTCTGCATGGCTGTATTCACCTGGGTGGGCAGGTCATGTGGACATGATCAATGTGGGTGGTCACACACCATCACAGAGGTATGTCCCACGACCGTATGCAAGCACAGTGGGTGGGCTGTATGGGCCTGTGCATTCACACCTATTGACTGTGCTCTCTTGTCCTAGGTGTCTGCCAGCTGAACAACATCCGGGAGGCATTGCGGGAGATCCTGCATGTGGCAAGGGAGTCCCTGGAAATCCTTCACCGCATAGATCAGATTGGGGTCCGCAGGAGGCACTGGCAGAGGAGAAGCCAGAGTGGGGAGCGGGGCTCCCGTTGAAAGACCCTCTGCCCCTGATATCCCCTACCCCTCTGGACCCACCCTCACACCCCTCCTTTTCTGTCCCATTTGTCCACCCCTGCCCCTTACCCACTCCCACCTTGTTTGTGGCCCTCCCCCCCCACCTTGAATATATTATTGTATATAGTTAACTTGTATATTTTGTTTTAATACATATCTTTTGATATGAATACTGTGGTGGTCTCTGATTTTCAGTGGGCTATAGGTGCTCAGCTGCAGTGGTGTGCATGGCGTCAGGGGTGGTGCAGTCATGGGTATGTGTGTGTGTCTGTGGGGAGGTGAATATGGTGTGGGGTAGCTATCAGTCAGTGTCTGTGGTGTGTGTGTTGTGCCCTGTGCCCTTGATGACTGTGTGCAGTGGTCCATGGTGCATGCTCTGTGTCCATGGAGCCCCTGTCAGCCCGTCCATGGCCTGTGCAGCTGACACCCATGCATGTCTGTGACCTGCACGGTCTGCTGGCATGTCAGTGGTAGCTGTCCATGCAGGGAAGCCACTATACCCATCACAATGCTGGGTTGCCTCCTGTCACTGGTGTGGTGCATGTCTGCCTTGGGTGACACTGTGGCCTCCACAGTTGTTGACCCACCTCCATGCTGTGGCTTGTGTGTGTTGCAGGAGATGTGCACCACTGTCTGTGACTTGTGCTGTGGGCAAATGCTGGTGGCATACAGGTCCACAGTGCCTGCGCAGGGTGGCTGGCACTCCTTTTCCATGGAGGACTGCAGGTTGTGTGTACACAGTTTACATGGGCCCATGCTGGGGGCTTGGTTGCCCCGCCACTTCGTCCCTGTGTTGTTGTGCCCTTGGGTATGGGTGGGTGTCTGTCCATGCACTGTGTGGCATCTGGTGTGGTGCATGCTTCCACGCACCACTGTGGGTGTCTGCGCTGGCTGTTGTAGCCAGTGCTGGGTCAGGGTGTGTCATTGGGAGAGTGTGCAGGGTGCTGTATCACTGGTGGTGGGGTCCGGGGCATGCCCTGTCTGGTGTGGGGTACCTCGTGTGCCGACGCATGGTTGGTCTCTCAGCAGTACCTCGGGGGCTGTGCATGGTGGCACTGTGTATGCCATCGTTGCATCGCTGTGTGCTGCCACCCACTGATCGGTGCACGTGGTGGGGCTGCCTTGCATGGTTCTGTGGTGCACAGGGTTACATTGCCACAGTGGGGGCGGTGGCATGCATGGGGTTTTCTACAGTGGTGGATGCTGCTCCTGGGCAGGGCGTCTAGGGGTCACGGTGCAGGGTGTGCTCTGCATTGGGGGGGATGGTGTGGCATGGGGTGGTCAGCCATCCTTGTGTGCCAGTCACAGCTTGCTGGGGGGTGTGATGGGGCACCATGGCCCGGCTGTAGGTTGGTTGCTGGTCTCCATGGGCCAGTGGTTATTCCAGCCCTCTCCCGGTTGTGCAGTGCATGGGGTGCGGGGGGACAATGCCTGTTCTGCTGTGTGTTCCTCTGCCCATCTGTGGCATGGGTGGTGGGCCCCTACCTCCCTGGTTGTGCAGTTGCATTGCCACCCTGCTGCTGGGGGGGGCATCCCTGGTTGCACTATACCACCTCTGGACTGCTCAGCTGAACATCCCTTGTTGATCTATGGCGCATCTGATCTGCTCAGCTTCCCCTCCCTAGTTGTGCTATGGCTCAGGTGGTGCGATATTCAGTCGCCGGCTGTAGATGCAGTTTGGCTGTCTCAGTTTTTTAGTATCGCACCTCTTGCTCATCGGCACAATGGACTTGCGCTTGCTCCTGCTATTGAGCACTTTTTGGGTGCATTTTGAATATCTGGGCCAGAAGGTATAGTTACATACCAGCATAATACACAGTCTGTGTTGCTACATTGCTTACAGAAGCGATGAAAGGGGGCATATGCCATGAAGTGACAATGCCTTGCTATGGCTTTGTTGAGCTAGTATGTGTGTGAGTCCTGGCACTACCTGATGAGGTCATTACATTGTTGCAACACACCTGGTGGAGTACTTTAATTGATTTGTGAGATGGGACATTTTTTTTAAACTACTTTTCATGCATTTAGTAAACCAATTACTTTTTTGGTCACTTGTTGGTGCTGGGATAATATTTTATCTGAAATTAGATACAGTATGATCCTATACAATTCTGCATTATGTACAACAATATTACCTTGTAGAAATGCAAGTACAGTATAGTACAGTTTCTATTTTTCTATTTTCAGCTGGGTGTTGTTTTAATATAAATATATATGTATATATATACACATTTCTTTTCATGTAGAACACCATTTATTTTACTTAACTATTTAACTTAGAACATGTTGTTTCCACTTAAAACCTAGAAATAGAAGAGTGAGTACAACAGGCCAGATGAAGCGCTTACAATGGAAACAAAGGCACTTTTAAGCTACAAAAAGGTAAAATGCCAGTAAAAATATTACAGATAGTGTGGTATATATCAAATACAAAATGAGTTACAGTAGAATAAAACATTTGTTTCCACGCATGAGTGGTACGACCTCTATAACTAACTTGTGGGCTTTGCCACTCATAAGTTATGGGCCTCACTACTCACTAGTTAAGATAAATGTGTTAGTCTACTGCAATTCATTATGTATTTCCTATGTAAATAACAAAGAAGGTAATTTGTACTTACAAGCTGTGTCAAGCATGATCAGCTGCTTGACTACAGGATCCTCCTCCACCTGATCTCCAGGGACTGGCATGAGGCAGATTCATTTTGGTGGAATGGCAGGGAAGCCTTCATATTCTGTTGTTATATAATACACAAACAAAACATGTATTACTATCTATTAGTGTCAAATAGGTGGTTGGAATGTGACAGCTAAGGATTGCAAACAATGAAAGCATTTCCATTTCTTGTCTATGTGTGTTTATTTCTATACATATGTATCAATATGATGATTTCAGACTGTGACATGTGTTACACTGCATAGAAACATTTAGCATTACATAGTCTTATGAAACAGCACTTTGATACCATTGTTGCATACAAGATAGTTCCTGTGGTAAAATCAAAGTTTGTAATATTATCTGTTGAAAGGAGAACTGGAACCATATGAATCCTTGATGCAGTAAAGGAAATAGCACCTGATGCAAATGTTTTTGGGATGTAGTCTGCAAAATCATATGTAAGACCACTTGCCTGGTTCAGATCTCTGCTGTAGTAGTTTACATGTTAGTTGTTTATCTACTTAGACACTGCAAATGACTGTCATTTGCTCAATAGGTGAGACTGTTTATATCTATAATACCTTACTTACTCATGGAATGGGGTGAGCATTAGGGTCCACAACCCCAAAACACACCCCTCATGCCAGTTCCTGCATACACAGTGAGGGTAGGGTCTTAGGCGTGGGAACTCAAAGATCATATTTCTCTACTTTTGATGCTTCAACCTGAATGGTGCATTAGCAAGGTTTTTTTTTCAGTAAATTTCCTTACTTTTTCAGATACTTTATTTGTGTCCTTATTTGCTTGTGGGAGTGCAGGGCCCTTTGGGCCCTGCATTCCCACCCTCCATAGCAGTCCTTAAGTCACAGTGGGCCCTGCACTCCCATGCTCCATGATTTTTATTTTACCATGTCTTTATTGGTGACATTGCGAAGGGGCTGGAGAGGAAGTCATAACTATTTGTGAACAACACAAAAATATGCAATAGGGTGGACTCACAGGGGGGTGAAAAGACAAGGGAGGACTTTAAACACTGGAGGTATAGTCTAGAACATGGAAGTTAGTATTCAGTGCTAAAAGATGCAGGATCATGCACCTAGGCACAGGAATCCAGGGGCAGCATATGAACTGGGTGGGGAAATGATGACAGTCATGAATCAGGAAAGAAACCTGGGAGTTATTTTCTCAGATGACCTGAAGGTTGCTAAACAGTGTAACAAGGTTGGTAGAAAAGGCTATCTGTATGCTTAGATGCATTGGGAGGGGTATCGCCAGTAGGAAGAGGGAAGTAATTCTACCCCATGTAAGAAATTGATAAGATCTCACCTTGAGTACTGTGTTCTGTGTGGCGGTCCCATCTCAGAAAAGTCAGACAGGGTGGAGGGCAACTAAAATGATGCAGAGCATACATGAGAAAGCCTATGAGGAAAGACTATAGGGATTAAATATGTATTCCCTTCATGCAAGGAGGGAGAGGGGGGACATGATAGAGACATTCAAATACCTCACAGGTGTAAACAGAGTACAGGAAAGGAGCATCTTCCAAAATAAGAGATGCTGAAGAACAAGGGGGCACAATATGAATTTGGATGGAGGAAGGCTCAGGGGTACTGTGAGGAAGAGAAGTACTATATTGTTTCATGGAGAGGATTGTGAACACCTGGAATAGCCTCCCAGAGGAGATGGTGGGGCTAAAACAGTCATGGGATTTACAGATCCATGGGATAGACACAAAGGTATACTGGACCTAAGAGGGGGGTACTCTGGAGTTCAGGTTGAGCATCAGGTCTCATAATAGGTAAGGGATGAATAGGGCAGACTAGATGGTCCAACTGGTCCTTATCTGCCTACAACCTCTATGTATATATGTAACTATATAATTTGCGCACAGGTTAAAGCCTTAGCAAGGAAGAAACACAGACTTTCAGATATGGAATCCATAGCATCTTACTTGTGGCATCAATCAGTTCAGTGGCAGCAGAACAGAGTTACACCAGCAAACATCAGTTTTTGAATGTGCCTCAGCAGTATGTAAACTGTAAGACCCTGTCCACACTACCACCTGAAAATCCATAACATTTCCAAAATGGTTCAAACAAGTAACATTACAGTGCATCTACATTACCTGTGAACCATTATAAAATGGCAAGAAAAAATACACTCGCCTGATTGTCATCACTGTCCAGAAGGCGGGAGAATAATGCAGTACAACATCACGGATCAATTCCCAGCAACTGTAGACCCTAAGAAAAAAAAAAAAGAAATCACTATGCCTGTCACAAGCTGTCAAAACCTTTACCTCTCAACAGCTAACAAGAAAAAAAAAATGTCGGAGCTATCAAAACCAAACTTCAACCTGTATAACATGGCAGACATCTCTACATGGTTTGGAACTGAAAATGAGCAACCACAACCTACTACAAGTGCTGGTAAAAGAAAAGAAAAAAAGAGACACTTGGATCTGGCACCTCAAGACCTGGACCGACATGAGAAAGACAGAAATGAGCCCACAACAAAGAAAGCAACTTCCTCTGCTATGAAAATATTCCTGAATTCCTGAAAAAGGATAGAAATAAGCTTTACTGAAATAACAGCACCCAATTTTAACAGTATCCTGTGCAACTTTCACGGTTCAGTCAGAACCACAACGGGACAAGCGTATAGCATTAGCAGCTATGTTGGGCTCCGTGCAGGCATAAACAGGTACCTGAATGAATCCCCAATAAGCAGAAACATAAATCTAATGGCCGATGCTGATTTCCAGTCCTCCAGCAATATATTTGTAGCTAACATAAAAAATCTGCATCGAGAAGGCAAAGACCATACAAAGCATCACCCCGCCATTCCACTCACCCATCTCGAGCAGCTCAGAAACTCAGACGTGCTGTCAACAGAAACACCGGATGGCCTAGTCTGCCATGTTTGGCTTGAAATTCAAATTCATTTCGCCAGACGCAGCTGTGAGAGGCAACGAAAACTAAAGCCAGACTCATTTCAGTTATGCACAGACCTCACCGGACATCAGTATCTCACAATGGGTTTCAACGAAAAAACAAAAAATCACAGGAAAATAATGGAGCGTGGTAGAGACAACCTACGTGGATGCATGTTTGCGATCCCAGGACATCCGCATTGCCCAGTAGCACCTTTCAGCAAGTATTTAAGCAAACTACCCAAAAATTCTCCAAGTCTATACCTGCATCCCAGGAAAAAAACAATCAATCCATGGTGTGATGAAACGACATGGTTCACATTAGAACCAATGGGAATCAATTTCCTAGCGACAATGCTACCTAAAATATGTAAAGCTGCGGGGCTCCCAGAAACATACACCAATCATAGTCTCCGGGCTATGGCCATTCAAATTTTATCAGATGCTGGACTGCAAGCCCGACAGATAACGGCTGTCACAGGCCACTGAGCTGAAACTTCTCTGCAAAGTTATTGGGCCCCATCACTAGAAAACCGAAGCACTTGGAACAACCTATTCTCTGGCACCAGCGGAATTGCAGAGCAACTACATACCTTGACAAGTGTTTCCTGACCAGCAATCACCTTCAGCAATCCTCTCCAAATAACTGAAGCCTACTGTCATGAAGGAGAAGTCCACATTAGAACTGCACCTGGCATCCTCCAACAAGCACCCGAGCAGAGATCCGAACCCGAAGCCACAGGAAATGAGGCAAACACTGTAACCTGTACGATGAACCAACCAGCAGTCACGTACAGCGCAACCTCAGTCTCCTTGAAGCAATCACTGAATACACAGACAATCATCACAGGGAACTCGATGTGCGTCTTCCATTTATACAACAAATGAATACATCACCACAGCATCATTTCAGTAAGCAAGCAGTCCACATTGTAAAAACAAAATACTAACAGCAAGCAGGAACTACTATTGCTATCAGTTCAAAGGTCCACGTTGTAAAAACAAAATATTAACAGCAAGCATTAACTACTATTGCTATCAGTTCAAAGTTCAAACTGTTTAGTTCAAAGTTCAAAATGTTTCTACCAAAGTTGCAACTATTTATAGCAAACGTTTCATATGTTATTTATTCCCAAAAAGTAATTTAACCAAGCTACATCATTTTAAACATATTTAAGGTGTTATTTATTACCATAGTACTATTTATTCAAAATGCATCATTCTGTTACTGTTGTTATGAATATTAAAAGCTTTTAACAAGAGACACATGTCATGGACTACTTTATTAAGTGAAAGGATACATGCCATTTTCACTTACTAAAACCAAAAAAACTTAAAAACTAAAAAAAAAAAAACAATTTTTTTACAACTGAGACATTTTGTAATAGCAATAATGCACTCCAGGGTGTGTGTTGTGCTGGGATAACGTCATGCCTTGCCATTGGTTGCACTCGGCCTTTGGCCTCGTGCCCAACTATGCAAGGCGTGACGTTATCCCAGCACAACACACACCCTGGAGTGCATTGTTGCTTAATTACAGTCCGTCCACACATTGTGCAAACTGTGACCATGATGGCTGGCTCCCTATCCCACAATGCAGTTTGTGCTGCACTGAGGGCAATGCTGGAGCTACATGCACACACATCCACACTACCACCAGTAATGTTACAGCAGTGAAACCATTTTCATAATCATTGTTGAAACCACCTCATAAGTGGTTTCTGTAGCGGTTCAGAAAATGCCTGCTGTAACATTACCAGTGTGGCCGCAAGCTGTTTTGGTATGGTTTGGGCACACTTTAGCCCTCTGTAACATTATAGAGGCAGTAGTGTGGACAGGGCCTAAGGTAATAAATCAAAAGTCATATGAGGAGAGACTGAGAGACCTCAATATGTATGCCCTGTAGGAGAGACAGGGGAGATATGATAGAAATCTATACATATCTAAAAGGCATAAACAGAGTACCAGAGGCTAGCTTCTTTCAGAAAAGGAGATGTCCAGGAATGAGGGGGCATGACATGAGGTTGGAAGGGGGTAGACTAAGAGGTAGCATCAGGAAATATTACTTCACAGAAAGGTGATGGATGCATGGAATAGACTCCCAGCGGAGAAGGTGGGGGCAAACACAGTGAGGGAATTCAAACATGCTTGGAGCAGGCATTGGGGAACCCTAGCAATAGGAACAAGGAGGTAAAGCTGGAGCTCAAGTAGGGTCTGCGACTTTTGCAGTAGGCAGGAAAAATGGGCAGACTGGATGGGTCTAAAGGTCCTTATCTGCCATCAGTCTCTATGTTTCTTTGTTTCTGTGTCCCAAACTTTGCCCCATACTTTTTTTTAGACTGTGCATGCACTAACAATTCAAACCTGAAGCCCCCTCACATTTAGAGGACATTTGCTGGCATTTCTCCCTATAGAACTGTAGTGGTTGGAGTACCCATGGGAGAGTGTGCAGTACACCATAGATATATTGAAGGGAACATAATGTTCACATTTTGAAGTAAGTCTAAATGATAACATATGTGAAGTCTGTTTTATTAACACACTGCATTGTTTTGTATGTTTGGTTTGAAATCCCCCCCCCATATTTAGGGCCCCATATCAATACAGATTTTTTCCAGCCCAGTATTCATTTTAATTGCTAAGCAGTACCAGAACCCAATGACAATAACTGAGCTGAAATATACAGTAAAAAAACATTTAGTGGCATCACTGAGCCCCATGTCACTGTGTTCTGCTTCATTGGAGGCTTCAGCCCTACTGATATCATTGGGATCATAGAAACATAGAAAGATAGTAACATAGAAGTTGACGGCAGATAAGGACAGCAAGGCCCATGCAGTCTGCCCATTTCTTTTTCTACCTTATAAATGTGCCATTGGCCTTTGCTCTGTCAACGGCCTATCTATTCATACTCATCTGTATTGCTCCCGTATGCCTATCCCATGCCTGTTTGAAACCCTGCACTGTATTCATATCCACCACTTCCTGAGGTAGGCCGCTCCATGCATCCACCACCCTTTCTCTAAAAAGAACTTCCTCATTACCCTTAATCAGCCTCCCTCTAATCTCATGCTGTGTCCTCTTGTCCTTCTATTTTTCTTATATTGGAAACATGTTAGACTCTTTCACCTTGTTATTGCCCTTAAGGTGTTTGAATGTTTTGATCATATCACCTCTCTCCCTTCTTTGCTCTAGGGTATACATATTGAGCTCTGTTAATCTGTCCTCATATGTTTTGTGATGCAGTCCCTGCACCATTTTGGTTGCCCTTCTCTGGACTGCCTCAATTTGGTTAATGTCCATGTGAAGGTGTGGCCTCCAGTACTGCACGGAGTACTCCAGATGATGCCTAACCAGTGTCTTGTGAAGAGGGATTATTTCCTCCCTCTTCCAACTTGTGATACCCCTACTAATACACCCCAACATCCCCCTAGCCTTACCTACTGCTTTAGTGGTCTGCTTGGATAATTTCAGGTCATCGGGGATGATGATGATGCCCAAGTCTCTTTCTTCCCTTGTGACTGCCAGCAACTCCCCTCCCAGCCTATAGGTGGCTTCAGGGTTTCTCTTCCCTATGCGCATGATCTTGCACTTCTTTGCATTAAACCCCAGTTGCCACTCTTCTGACCATTTTCCCAGTTTATCCAGATCTCTCCTCATTCTGCCCACCCCATCTGGATCATCTACTGTGTTGCAGATCTTGGTGTCATCTGCAAACAGACAAGCCTTATCCTCTAGTCCATCTGCAATGTCACTGATGAAGATATTGAAGAGAACTGGCCCCAGGACTGATCCCTGAGGTACTCCACTTGTGACTTGCATCCTCTTCTGATGTATACCGTTTACTACCACTCTCTGTTTTCTGCCTGTCAACCAGTTTGCCACCCACTTGACCAACATGTGACCCACCCCGAGTCTACCCAGCTTATTAATCAGCCTTCTATGTGGAACAGTATTGAAAGCTTTGCTGAAGTCAAGGTAGGCGACATCAACTGCTTCCCTTGGTCCACTACTCTGGTTACCCAGTCAAAGAAATCTATGAGATTAGTTTGACAGGACCTTCCTTTTGTAAACCCATGCTGTCTTGGATCCTGTGCTCCTATGGATTCCAGGTGTTGCACTATCCTTTCCTTAAGGAGAGTGTCTCCATAATCTTGCCCATTACTGAGGTAAGACTGACTACCTGCAGTGCTGTTGTGGGAGGGTGGGATTTGGCCTTTCTGTTCTACAAGGCCAGCACTTCTGATGGGTAGTCCACTGTTTTGCTAGTCACTGTGGTGGGGTTAGTACTGCTTGGTAATTGCCCATTATGTTATGGCTGTGTGGAGATGATTCTGATTTGCTAACCAGTAACAGTAGATCTCCTTACTGCAGCATACTGGATCCCCCCCATCCTCTACTGTGAACACCAAACAGAAGTAATCATTTAGTATTTTCGCTTTCCCTTGATCTTCTGTGCACTCCCTCTGCCCTCCTGATTCTCACCATCCCTCGATTGTCTTCCTGCCCCCCCAAACATACTTAAAGAAGGTCTTGTCCCATTTTTGACCTCCTTAGCTAATCTAATGCCAGGAATTGCTTACTTAATGTGTACACTTTATGCAGTCATCTTGGCTGAGAATGACGTCCTGGAGATAGAACCCATGCAAATTGTAGAATTTAGAATGCAGGCTCCAACTCTGCATCTGCACTCCCCTCTGGCTGTTGCTAAGATCTGTTTCTCTGCCTGAAGAGACCAGTGGCCTCATAGTGAACTCCCACAATGTCTGTTTTTTCACTATTAGTGGTTTACCATTCAAACCCCAGGAATCCTTCATTACGTTTAAAGCAGACAGGAAATTATTTTTGCATAGTTAACTGCCCTTCCATTTTCTTTTCAATGACAATTATGTATTCTGATATGCTTTAATGATTTTTTCATAAATAATATAGTTTTGGGGTGCCTTCAGATCTACATAGAGTTCCACTTTCCTCACCAGTGACTGCTCTTTATTTTCATATTTCCAAGACCTTCTATAACACCAATAACTCCCTTTCCATGCTATTCATCTGAATGGCCTGGAATGATGTTGATGATGTCATAGAATGTTCAGGCAGTATGAACAGAGAAAGCAGGAACTGCTGAGGAGAAAGTGATTCAGGGCTGTTAAGAGGGCAACACGTTAATTAAATAAAAATGTAAAAAACTTCAGAATACTAGGAAGACAAAAAAAGAATAACTGGAAAATATCTAGATGTATAAAAACTGCTTCCTATCACTTTTAACTAATGCAGTTAACCTGGTAGGTGAAGCTGCCCAGAGAAAGTGAAAGTCTTGCAAATGATGGAACTTGGAACTTAATTCAAACAATCGCCTCGTGGTGGTGCTGTGTTCTGCTAACACCAGATTTATTTCTCCGCCTATGAAAGCAAGTCACCTGGAGAGCTCTCTTTATTAGTTTCATTTTTCCGTGGTTTTATTTCAGCATTTTTAGCGATTGTTTTACTATTTTTATTTTTAGCATTAGCTATTTCAGTTTTGGACTCCTTTTCTTTATTAGCATTTTGTTTTCCTCTGGTCCTTGGTGGTCCCAGGATATGGAGAATCTTCTTGCTTGAAATCAATGTTTTTTGTTAAACTCCAATTTTTTTTATATTTATTTAGCTCTTTTTTCTCCTTTCTCATTTAAGTAATTTTGATTGTTTATGTTAATGGTGTGGCTTCCATTTTATTGAAACTGAGCAGCTTCCTTTGCTGGCCTTTTATTACAGAGGGAAGTTTTATTTTTTGGCTGAAGGAAAAAAATTGCCTTTAGGCTCTATTTCTTTGACGGTTCATGCTATCTTGCTAGCAGATCACAAACTACACTTTTGTTATTTCGGACCACTCTTCATAGGGTCTGTCAGACCCAAACAGAATATGGGACATCTAGGTTTAAAACAGAGTATTCAGACTTGTGGTGATTGTAGACTGCCACAAGTTGTGTAAGATACCCAGGTAAATCTTTTTCCTTTTCTTTGTGTATTTTTCTCACAAACAAACAAAAACATAAAAGTGGAAGTCTTTTGGCTTCCCAGTCTACATTTGTCACCAAGTATTTTAGGAGGACCTCTTTCATTCATACCACACATAAGAAAAAGCCCTTCAAACAAACCATTGATACAAAAACGAAAAAAAAAAAAAAAAAAAGGAAAATAACTCTGTTAATCAAGTAAAAAGAGCTTCTGAACAGGTTCCAGTCTTGGTTCCTGCAAAAAAAAAAAAGTTGCTGACCTTCTGCTGTAAAAACAAAGGAGCTGTCAGTGGACAGAAAAGAAATGCCTTCTGCGGAGGACATGACTACAGCTTGACATTAACATGCCCACTTCTCACAGCACTACTTTTTTTTCTGCAGCTGTGGAAGTGATGGCCACCATGCTCAAGAAGTCGCTGATACAAACTGCACACGTGCGAAAATCGTGCATATGCAGTTCTGTCATCACTGCAGTCTTGGGTTTGTCTGACTCCAGGGCAAACTGTGCATGCATATCACACATGTACAGTTCTATCATTGCCATCATCTTTGACATGGCTGATTCTGGTGTGGTGAGAGCACTGAGTAATCCTTTCATCACTTTTGCTGCTCTGATCTGCTGTATCGGCTCTGACCAAAGCTTGTTTTCTATTTATTTGCTAGGTAAACTGTGGTCTCTTTCTTAGGGTATGGTGCTAAACCAAAGTGAGGCTGCTTGGAGTACAGAAGCATGGTCAGGAGTGTTTGAAGCTTGGGAATAGGAATCAATAAGAAGCCTTGCACTGAGTATACAAGTGCCTAAGTGGGATGAGAAAGGAAGAATCCAGTGGTGAGTTCACAACACGCTGGTAGCAGAAAGGGCGTATTCTCTCTGATGATATTATAGCAGCTGAGATATTCATTGATTTGTTTATTTATTTATTTATTGAATTTTGTTATACAGGCTGGCTCATTGAGACAGCCATCACTTTTTCAGAAGTGACCTGGATTTAGTTACATTCAACAGGAAAAATAGTTCACTTATATATGGAAAACAATGTTCAGTTCAGCAGAAATAAACAAGCAGACAACTGACAGTACAATAACCATTGCAGTTAATTGAAATACATAAAGTTGTACAACACACCACATGAAGACAGAAGTGTCATATTGCAATTACATAGCTCTAGAAGTATTAGACACAATTGGGTTCTATCACTGTAGAGCTTGCAATCCTGTCTTAAATGCAGCAGGGCTATTCATTCAGCTGAAGGGACATGTCCATATTACTTTAGGTTGGTTTGAATGTGCTTTTGTACTTCTCGTCACTTCAACCTCTCGGATCTAGTGGGCACCCCCAATGCAACTTATAAACAACAGAATACTCTTCCATTGCAAGTCATTTCATCCAGATACCACTATTCACAGATTGTTTTTGTTTATAACATTTTTATTTATTAAATGGGGAATTAAAAATTCTTATCTGCACTTTACCCCCATGTAACACCTAACAGCGTTGCTCCTTAAATCTTAATCATGTGTTTACAAATGTACATAAATGTATATATCCTGTACTTATTCAATTGATCCCATGCATTCTTGTTTATATTGTTGTATTTTGCACCGTATTTAAATCTGTTGTGTGATAATTTTCTGTTTCCCCTGACCTCAGGTCACACCTGGAAACGAGCTTTGGCTCAGTGTGTCTTTCCCAGTTACCAAATGTTTAAATAAATAAATTAGGATCACATGTCACACCTTTTTATGTATTATTTTACTATATATTGATTTTGAGCCAATTTTATAAATGCAGTAACACACTTTGGGGTGTACGATTGCCATCTGATATAAACACTTCTCAGGTAGTTGGAGGCACTTGGCTTTGCCTCATGCCTCACAAAGTACCTGAGGCGTATGTGCATTAGAGCATGACCGCACACCCTGTCATGTGAAATCAATTACATATACAACAGCATTCATTTGACCTTTGATACATTGATAGACCATTTTGCCAAAAGACAGGAAAACAGGAAGAAAGAGAGATGAACAGTGCCAAGAGAAGGGAGAGGGGGAGAGAAATACAGTGAGAAATAGAAACAGGGAGACAGAGAGAGACTTATTCCATGCCTGCTCTAAGCTCTGAATGAAAAAAAGTATTTTAATTGTTATGTTTTATATTTAACTGTTCCATTAAATGTTACAATTTCATGGTCAGTAGATGATTTAATTCTGAGCCCCCAAATACATGTCATTTAGAAATGATGAGATATACATTTCTTAGCACATAATTTTAAAATGACTCTGTAATAAAACATGCAATCATATACACATATAATACACATCAACACATTCAGTATATATTTATGCAGCTTCATGTTGTCACTGTGTGACAGTCCTGTAACCATTAGTGTACATGAATTTACATTTTCCTGCTGCCGTGATTGTCCCACTTAAGATTACACATGAAACAATGGCTTATTTTCCTATGCCAGTACTCTATTCCAGAACTGTGGCTTTGGCACCAGTCAGGCCTCAGATTTCAACCATATGTAGTTCAGAAAAAAAAATCAAAAGGTCCTTATTTGGCACTTGAGTTGCATAGCTATTAAAGCAGTGTTTGTGCATCAACTTCGAAGCTAATTAAAACCAGGGTCGCAAGCTGTGAACCAGCGGGGCAGGGGACAAGAAAGATTATGCAAACTCTAGGTCAGCAATCGGCTCTACTCTCCAAGGTTTTGTGGTTCTTTTGCAAATGATCCATACAAGCAAAAGTGGTGCTTTTTCAGAGTTCTGCAATTGTTGTTTTCAAAGGTATATTTATTTGACTGGAAGATTTTCCTGTTTTTATAGCCATTATTTTCAGGTTCAGAACAGTGCAGATTCTACAATGTAAGCAGATTCCAGTTTATTGATTCAGGAGAATAGTCTCTTGTTCAATTGAGAAAGTGTGGGGCTGATCTGATAGCCTAGTAGAGGACACGTCTATCCCTTAGGTCAGGATGTACAGGATTACATCCTGAGTTTGAGCTCCTACAGTAGTCAGTACCAACAGGAGATTAAAACGTAGTCCCACTGAAGCCCTCCTCCTCCTCTGGGAGAGATGCTTGAGCATACCTGCCTCTTAGTGATACAGGGAGCAAGGAATCATACCACTGGAGCTCTACTTACAAAAACATAGAAACAGAATTTTTCAGCAGAAAAGGACCTTTTGGCCCACCCAGCCTACCTAGATGGTCCCTGACTAGTCTCCACAGACCATAACTTGTCTCTGGCAAAACTTTGGCTAATATTTCTCTACAACTATCCCACACGTGCTTTAAGCCTCCTACTGTTTTTGCCTCCACCACTTGCACTGGTACTCTGTTCCAGGCATCCTCCACTCTTTCAGTGAAATAGTATTTCCTCACACCTCCTAACTTTTCTCCCCCTTCCAGTTCATCACATGCCTTCTGGTTCTTGCACTCTTCCTTAATTGAAAGAAGCTCCCCTCCTGCTCCATGTTTACCCCCCCCTCCCGTTGAGGTACTTGTAGGTCTCTATTACATCTCTTCTTGCTCTTCTGATTTCAGGATGTATATGATGAGATCTCTCAGTCTCTCCTCCTAGGGCTTCTGGTGCAAACTCTCCACCATGCTAGTTGACTATTTCTGGACTGCCTCTGCCCAGTCTATGCCCTTTGTGTGGTGTGGCCTCCAGAGCTGGACACAATACTCCAAGTGGGGTATCTTTAGCAAGTGATGTAGGGGCAACACTACCTCTTTCCTCCTGCTGGAGAACCTCTCCCTATGCATCCCTATATTTCACCAGCCTTTCCCGACTGCTTTATCTCACTGCCCTGCCACTTTGACGTCATCACATAGGATAATCCTAAGGTCCCATTCCTGCTTAGAGGCAGACAATATCCTCCATCCTATACACAGGTCTTGGGCTCCTATGCCCTAGGTGCATGATTTTGTACATATTAACACTGAACCCCAACTGCCATGCTGTAGACTGCTCCTCGAGTTTCCCAGGATCCCTATGCATTCTTTCCATTTTGCCAATCCTATTGCAGAATTTCATATCATCTGCGAAAAGGTAAACCTTCCCTGTCAGTTCATCTGCAATGTCACTTATGAAGACATTGAAGAGGACAGGTCCTAGTACTAAGTCTTGCGGCATCCCACTAGTCATGCTCCCATTATCACAGCACCCCTCTAGTCACCCTCTCATCATTAGAGTGCCATTAATTACTAACCTCTGTCGCCTATACGTTAACCAGTTTCTAACCCAGTTAACCACTTTGGATCCCATCCCTAGACTGTTCAATTTCTTAATCAGCCTCCTGTGCTGCACAATGTCAATGGCCTTGTTAAAGTCCAGATAGGCCACATTCACTGCCCTCTGCTGATCTGTTTCTTTGTCACCCAGTCGAAGAACTCAGATCAGAATCATCTGGCATGACCCCCCATTCATCCTTGCAGCTTATTGGATTCAGGACAGTCTACCAGCCTTTCCTTTACCAGTGTTTCCATTACTAGCCTCACCACTAAGATGAGGCTTACTAGCCTATAGTTACTTGCCTATTTCCTGCTGCTGCCCTTATATACAGCACCCAATTCTGCTCTCCTCCAGTCCTCCAGAACCATGTCTGATTCCTGTGAGTTGTTAAATTAGGCCATCAGCAGGAAAGCCAGCAACTCCCTGAGTTCTTTTAGTACCCTTGGATGTATCGTGTCCTGTCTCACAGCATTGTCCACTTCCTCTGAAAATGGACTTAAGTCCACCTTCCCTCAGCCTTTGTTTTCGCAGATCAGTGGTGGTCTACTTCCGTCTACTGTGAAGACTGAGCTGAAGTACCTGTTTAGGATGTTTGCTTTTTCTTGGTCCTCTTCTGCACAATCTCCTTCTGGACCCTCCTTTTTTTAATATTTTACCTTTTTATTAAATACATACAGTACATGAGAAGAATACAATACAAAGTATGAAATGGCAAAATCTGTACATACAGAAATGAAACAATAAACAGCTGCACAACGAACCTAGAGACTTGCCTCTGAGAACACCCAGTCTTTTAAATAAGAGAAATCCATGTGTTGTATGGCAATGATAAGGCCAAGGAATGTCCAGTTGAAACATAAAGGCTTGTGGAGAACCAGTATGAATGTCCATACTTTCCAACAAGTCCAATTGACTCTGAAAATGTAAATATGTAGTACAAGTGAATATGACACAGATTGTTACCCTGTCCACATGATGATTTCAACCTCCATATGAAAGCTTCAATTCAAGAGTGAACATCAAACAGGCATAAATAAAATCCTACTGCCCCCCCTCCTATCCTCACTATCCCCCCCTTGCTTTTCTCTTCTCACTTACAGTATGTACTTGAAGAAAGTCTTATGCCCATTTGGTACCACTTTGGCTGTCCCTTCCTCTGCATGCCCCTTTGCTCCCCTCACTGCCTTACCTGCTCTCCCTTATTTTACCTGGTACACCTCACTGTATCCTTCCCCTCTGTGGTTCCTTATACCTTCTCAATGCCACTTTTTTTTCCTTCCCAACTGTGGCCCCTTCCCTTGAGAATCATAACCATCTCTTTTTCCTTTTAGTTTTACTCACTTCTTTCATGCAGAGGCTGGTTACCTTAATTATGCCCTGCATATTTTTCCTCACAGTTCCTGTACCCCCCCCAACTAGGCAGTTTCTGAAACAGATTCCATTTCCTTAAAAATCCATCCTGCCAAAGTCCAGGACCCTTATACTGTGTGGTTTGACGCTGCTCCATTCTTAATGCTAAACCACACTGTATGGTGATTACTGGTACCTAGGGGACTGCCCACTAAAATGCCTGGAATGCTGTACAAGCACGTAAACAGCAGCAAAATGTAGGAGCTGAGTAGACAGTCATATAAAATGTGTAACCAAAGAACACGGATGAGCTCAGGCAGCACTGGAACAAAAAAAAAAACAAATGCTTGGGTGTCTGATTTAAAAATGCCACTGTTTATTGATTTAAAGGGCACTGCAACACCACAGAATGCCAAACATTTCTGAGCACCTCCCCTGTGCTCTTTTTTAAGGTGTAAATTAGTGGGGAACAGGTGTACCCTTAAAAGCTGGTTCCTTAAAGGGACCATACCTAAAATTACATACATAACATACAAAAGCTATGTAAATTTCAAACCACAACTGCACCATATGCTGACCATACATAACTATACAAAAGGTATATCTTATAACAATAGATGAACATAAGGTGCTTATATATATGTTAAGTTATTTAAAATGAAATAATAATGGTGGTCTCCAGGGATGGGAGGCCAACCCATAGAATAAACTAAGAAAATGTTATTATAATCAATATATTAGTTCAGTTATAGAGATGGAATATCAAATATCTGAATGGAAGGGTGTGGGAGGAATGTAGAGGGAGAAGGGACTGTTAAAAGCACCATTGTGTGGAGTACAGAGTTGAGCATGGGGCTAAAGATTAGCTGCCACCCCTTTATCTAGGAACGGTAATGGTCAGCCAGTTATGGTCAAATGTTATACAGATTAGTGTCCAGCTGGAGCTAGGGAAGGGCAAATTTCTTGGTCCTCTGGTCAGTCTAGGATGTTCCCTGTGCTGGTGAGATGTGCCTTCCTAAGCTCCTACTGTAAATAAACCTTATCGTGTTCATTATTTTATGCGTCCGACTCAGTTCGTTCGGTACCTAGTTACTCCTCCAGCAAAAGCACCAAATGGGAAAGCAGAATACCAGAATGTAAGTGGTCCTAGTGGCAGACCAAATGCCAAAATGCCACACATGGTGGAGAATTCTGCCCTTCCTCTTCTGCCCAGACCCCCACCTTGCTTGCTGTGTGTTGTTGGGTACCCCAAAGTCATCACCCAAGTGTGCCTGAAATGTGTGCATGTTCAGAAAGAATAAACTTGGCAGCAGAGAGGAAAATTAAAACTGAACTGTTCTCTGTTAAAGTAAGCCTCCTGCATTCTGCCTCAGTATATATAAGTCTCATTGCATATAAATTGCTCCAAATTAGGACACTGTCTGTGCAACTAAGGTACAAAGTTATTTTATGGCTCCACCATCCACATGGAGCTGCAGGCTACAAACCTTGGCAGGCTTCTGCAAACTCCATGTCTAGAAAGCACACCAAAATCTAAAACTTGGCTCCCGGCCAGCAACAGCACAGAATATACACTGCAATCCCTGCCCAACTGCCCTCTGCTACAGGGATCAGCCACCAAACTATAAAACCAGCAAAGTAGCAACAACATTTTAAAGTATTTCTCCTGATGCTGTCTCTGGATTGCAGCTCCAGCAAATGCAAATTATATACTAACCCTGCTAACTAGCAGCCTGCAGCCCTTCTATAACATTGTAGGCTATGAGAAAAAAATATGTGTGCTGCATATTACAAGCCTGCTAACTGAATGAACTGTAAATTACAATCATGCTAGCCTGAGCACCATGGGCTGGGAACTGCCTGTTCATTAACTCTTAAACCAGAGACATATGGCTTTCTGTTATTTTAAGTCAAGGTGCCTTCTGATACAGAGACGTTTGTTTTGCCAGTTCTACCAGAAGAAAGTATTAGAGGCTTCTAAACCTTGAAGACAGCAATAAATCTCTCAACACAAATACTTTGGATAGCCTGGGTGGGAGTCACTTAGCCGAAACCAAAGCCTGCCATTTATCTTTTGAACAGGCTGCAGAGTGGCCATCTTGCATTCTTTCATTTGCCCTGATATAAGACACTGACAACAACTACAAAACAGGAAGCAACCCATCCCCACTGTTGGCAGCAATATTGGGAATGTCAAATTAGCCAAGAAGCCTATGTTACAGGTCCAGTGGCCATCTTTGTGTGGGGCATCAGCTTGTTCAAAATGGCCTCACTCCATGGGAAGTAATGACGGCCATGGTTTTGAGGGGCACCCATTGAAATGAATGGACACTGCAACAAATAGCTGCATCTTGCAAAAGAAAAGTTTGTTTCAATAACAGACAACACCAAACTAGAGTGGCAGTTGTTTATTGAGACGTCCATTGATGAAAATTGCTTACATATAACTGTACTTGTGTACTAAAAAAACAAACAAAAAAAAAAACAACAAAACTTTTTATTCTCTCAACAAATCATTTCTTCCAAGGCATCTCCTTCTCTCCATGACAACCACTCCTACTCATCCATATGACCTTCTGTCAGGGCCACGTAGCCCCTCTCCAACAGTGTCTTCTGAGGACACTAACGCCCCGAGCACTGCCAGCTCTGGGGCTCCACCTTCACCTACCTCAAGAGCATGGCGTCTCAAGATTGAAACTATGCTGCATGTCATCTGGTCATCCATTCCAGCCCAAGGGACACCCACTATATAGGCCATCCAGAATGACCTCGCCTACCTTAAAGCTATTTCCACACACTCAATGGTCCACTTCAGCTTGCATCCGGTACCATTCTCAGCACTACCTCATGAAGATGCTGTCGCCTGGCTCAGCAATTTCAGGCTTGGATCTCCTTCAATGGTTGGATGGATCCCTTGAGAATTTCCAATGCTATGTGCTTGCTCCTGAGAGGGATAGCCATACTGTGGTTCAATGCCCTTCCAGACCAGACGAGAGGGAACAATGTCACCCTGTATTCCACCTTCAAGGACTATTTCTTACAAGCTCATCCACCCTGCTTGTTAGAACAGCAACTATGGGAGCGCACTATGCAACCCTCCAAATCAGTGGAAGCATTTATAGTAGGCATTGAATCACAGTGCAAACGTCTACAAAAATCAGAAAAAGACCAGATTACAGCATTTGTTCAGGGCCTGCCTCCATAACTTCGTACCTATGTTATCCAACAAAAGCCCACCTGGCTAGACATGATCCAAGTGGCCCATTTAGCCCAAGAGTCCATTTCCATGCTTCGGCCTACCACTGTTCAGGACCCACAGTCCTCACAGTTGGCTGCACTTGCTACTTGCATCCAACAGCAACAAAAAATGATTGACCAGCTCATTTTAATTGTCAACAGCATACATTTCCCCACTGCAGCTTCCACTGCAACTCCTGGTAATGCCCTACAGCCACCTCCACAGTGACCTGAGCCACCTCCATCTTCACAGGATCCAGTGACCTGTCAGTGGTGTGGGTGCAGGGGTCACACTACTGCAGTCTGCCACAAACTGCAAAACTTTCATAGGACTCAAGACAGCCACAGGCATCCACCACAGCACAATCAACAATATGCTAGCAACTGTTCACAGGACCAGGGAAATGAGCACTGCCCAACAAACTAGGGGCTCTTGTTGGGCAGGAAAATAAAGCAACTGACTGCCCCACTGACTCGAATAACACAAAAAAACAGCATCTTCTAGCTGCTAAGTCAGGCACAATCTCGCCTAAAGAAGCCAAAGTTCCTGTCATCAAATCACCCCTCCTTGCAAACTACATCTCCATCACTATTGGCAATTGGTCCACGCATGCCTTGGTCGACTCTGGAGCAGAAATCTCTGTGATCCACAGCAGTATCCTAGACAATCCAGCTATTCACCATGTACCTACTGTTGCTCTGGTTGACCTAAAATACATCATCACTGCAAGCACTGCTGCAGTACTTATCACCAGCGTGGTCCATCTCAAGCTCCACTTTGGCTCACAGCAAGCTACGGTTAAATTCTACTTAGTGCCTGAACTTCAAACAGACGTAATCTTTGGCAAGGACTTTCTCAAGGTGCACAAAGCCATACTGGACTTTGCCTCAAACAACCTGTCACTAGATCCCCAGAGGCAACTTGCAGCAACAGACTCAGCCACTGTACCTCCTAAGTCAGAGATGGTTTTGATTGCCAAGATTTGAGGTGACCCCCTTCCCCAAGGTGTTGTTCGCATCATTACGGGATCCCCAGCTTTGCACTCCTCAGGTCTCCTTCCATGGAACACCCTGTCTGCTGTGCACAGTGGTTCAGTACTCCAAAAGTGCTGCAACTTCACAGATGAACCAATGGTTATCTCCAAGGGTGCCATTATCGGGAAGTTTGTTTGTCTGTCTTCAGGGGATCAGATTCAGCTTCTACCCAAACCTCAGCCTGGTTCCATTAACAGTCATCCTGTCAGTATCATCACAACCACCCCCACTTCACAAGAAATGCACATGCCCTTCAGCCAGTGTCTCTCTGCCTCAAGGCTCCCAGCACGTCCCACAGAGAAACAGCAACTTCTGGAGTTCCTGTAAACCTACTCAGATGTCTTTGTCAGCCCTGATAATAAGCTTGGATGCTGCCATACCCTGCAACACACCATTGAGGTACAGCCCAACCAAAAGCCAATTCTTCAGCGAGCCTACAAAGTGGGACACAAACAAAAGCAAATCCTAGAGAACTTAATCACGGACATGCTCAAACAGCACATTATTGAGGAATCCACCAGTCCCTTGGGTGCACCTTGCTTGCTGGTAGTCAAGAAGGACAAAGGATATTGGTTTGTGGTGGACTACAGAAAGCTCAATTCCTCAGGGTACAGGATTCCCATCCCTTACCCACTACAGAGGATGCCTTAGAGAGCTTTGGTGTGGCCAGCCCAGCCTACTTCACCACTCTAGATCTCCAGAGTACATTCTACCAAGTTACTATTGATCCAGCTTCACGTCCATACACAGCCTGGCACTGCCACTTGGGGCTTTTACAGTTCAAACATCTGCATATGGGACTTCGGAACAGCCCAGCCACCTTTCAACGTGTCATGGAGGCTGTGTTGCATGGACTGTCTTGGAAATCTTGCCTAGTGTATCTCAATGATGTTATTGTCTTCAGCAGAACTTTCCAAGAACACCTCCAGGATCTCAAAGAGGTGTTCAAATGTCTGAGGCAAGCCAACCTCAAATTCTGTCCAGGGAAATGTTGCCTCGCTCAGCACCAAATCCATTACCTGGGACATGTGGTCAGTTCACACGGCATCTCGCCAGACCCAGATAAGCTTTCTACAGTAAAAGACTATCCAGAACCCACAAATCTCAAAGACCTTAGAGCTTTCCTAGGTTTGTCTGGCTACTACAGAAAATTCATTTGTAACTATGTTAACATTGCAGCTCCCTTATATGCTCTCACAAAGAGGGGATGCAACTACATATGGACTTTTGATTGCAAAGAGGCCTTTGAAACCTTGAAAGAGAAACTTATTTCTTCCCCAGTATTGGCCTATCTCCATTTCGACCAGCCATTCAGGCTTTATACAGATGCTAGCTCCTTTGCAGTGGGTGCTGTGCTGTGTCAAATCCAAGATAGAACAGAACGCATTGTTTTCTATGCAGGGTGCTCTCTTTCTTCAGCTGAGCAAAACTACGGCATCACAGAAAAAGAATGTCTAGCTGTGGTCATTGCTCTAAAGAAGTTTGACTGCTACCTTCACTGCTCCTCCTTCACAGCCATCGTGGCTCACTCAGCCCTCAGATGGTTGTTTGAAATGAAGGAACCAGTAGGAAAGTTTGCCCAACGGGTTGCCATACTGCAAGGCTACAATTTTGAAATCCAATACCGACCAGGTCGAGTTCACTCTGCTAGGGAAGGGCACATTCCTTGGTCCTCTGGTCAGTCTAGGATGTTCCCTGTGCTGATGAGATGTGCCTTCCTAAGCTCCTAAATAAACTTTATCTTGTTCATTATTTTATGCGTCTGACTTAGTTTGTTCGGTACCTAGTGACTCCTGCAGCAGAAGTACCAGATGGGAGAGCAGAATACCAGAACGTGAGCAGTCCTAGTGGCAGACCAAATACCAAAATGCCACACATGCAATGAAAAACAATAGATTGAAGAAAATCTATAAGAAAAGGTATAAATACATAATGATAAATAAGGCATATGAATCCCAGTGTGCAACATATATATATATATATATATATATATATATATATATATATATATATTTTAAAGGGATCATGATTAATATTACAGAGCAATGACAATACTGAATGTCCATCCATTGCTCCCCACCAACACTCTACTATATTAAGATTTCTTTGAAGGTGGACCCAATTGAAATATTTTATTCAGTCCATTAATGTTACAGGCTGGTGTGCACCTATCCATGGGTGTGGAGCTACATGGGTAGGGTATATACATTCAGCGTGTACTTACTGCCCATTAGTTTATAGCGCCCAATGTGCACAGCTAGGGCATTTTATTCATCTTTCTTGTCAATGGCTCGAAGATGTTTGTCAATTTTTTGCTTCAATTTTCTGGTAGTTTTTCCAATATAAAAATAGTTGCATGCATATGTAGCTTTACATATAACATTTTCGTTGTTGCAGTTAATGACAGATTTTATTTTGTATGTTTTTCCATTGTGTGGATTCTCAAAAGTACTGCCCATTGTGATGTGTTTACAGAAAATACAGTTGTTGCATTTAAAATTTCCACATGACAATGGATTGTCTTTCTGATTTGCATTGGGCGAATATTCACTTCTCACTACACAGTCAGCTACATGTTTATACTATGTAGTGCAGTAGTGCATTTCTGTCTGTATCCTTGCAATGTAATACAGTGTTAACTCCCATTTCTGTCTGTATCCTTGCAATATAATACAGTGTTAACTCCCATTTCTGTCTGTATCCTTGCAATGTAATACAGTGTTAACTCACATTTCTGTCTGTATCCTTGCAATGTAATACAGTGTTAACTCCCATTTCTGTCTGTATCCTTGCAATGTAACACGGTGTTAACTCCCATTTCTGTTTGTATCCTTGCAATGTAATACAGTGTTAACTCCCATTTCTGGTCAGGATCATACTGAGACTGCCATTTCGATGGGTGGGGTGTTTTATGCAAAGAAGTCATGTCAAGACAAACTTTATGTGTGCTCCATTTCTTTTTAATTATGCTGGTTCCATTTTGTTTTTTGGGGGGATTAACCCCATCCCCTCAGTACATTCCTGTGTTTGTTGTACCAGCCTTGATAATTTTCAGGTCCAAAAAATTGATGGTATTTTAATGAATTGTAATTGAAAAGACTAAATTAGATTTGGTGGATTCTAAGTATTTTGCAAACTCATCCGATTCCGATGAGTTTGCAAAATACTTAGAATTCATTTTCTAATTTACACTTTTCAATTACAGCTCCACAAAATACCATCAATTTTTTGGACCTGAAAATTACCAAGATAGATTACACCAGAAAGGAGGGGTTAACACTCTATTACATCACAAGGATACAGACAGAAATGCAATACTGCACTACACAAGATGCCATCCACAACACATGATAGAAAACATTCCTTATAGTCGATTCCATCAGATTAAAAAGGAACTGTTTCCAAGATGAAGTATTTTTAGTAGGATCTGATGAAATGGTGCAATGTTTTAAAAAGAGAGGATATAATGATCATTGTATTGTTACTGCCAAACAAAGAGTTAATAACCTGTCTAGAGAAGATCTTTTGCATTATAATACAGACAAAAATAACATGCATTTGTCAATGCCGAATGTTTGCTATTGGTATTGCAGTTGTACATGCTGTGTTTTGCTGTTGTAAATGGAGTGTTTCTTATGTTCTCCCAGCACTGGCTACTGTCATCAGGATTCTGAATCCCACAGCCATGTTTGAACCTCAAGCAAGGCCTGCTCCACTACATCACTGCTCAGCCTGACCAAATCCCTGCTTCACAACATTGCTCAGTCCTCAGCACACATAATAACACCAACAGAACTGACAGCCAACCCAACTGACAGATTGAGGTAGAGAAAGAGGACAGAGGGGTTAATTTAAAAAAAGGTAGATGAGACAATGTTTCTCTCCTGATGTGCTACTCACTCACACACAAGCACACACACACACACACACACACACTCACACACACATGGCACAAAATATAATGTAACAACTAATTGGTAGCAGGTACAAAAACAATTACAGTCATGGGGGGTGGAGGACACAACACATGGCAGTATGGAGCAAGCAGACAAGCAGAATGCACTATGCTACAAGGACAAGAAATAAAAGCCATTAAAAACAAAAACTGTGAAAACAAAAAATGAATTAAAACAGTCAATACATATTTATCAGATGATTGTTTTTCATACACAGTAAACTGTAGAGACGACAGTAAAGACACCAAAAGACACTATGGGGGTGAGGCACTGGTGAGAGCATAGAGATGGGCAAGCCAGACCAGGCTCGAGCCCGGCTTAAGCTAAGTGCCTGGCTTGGCTCAGCTGTACTGTAATGGGTGCAGCTGCCTTGTTACAGTCAACCCACAAATGTAATGTAAAATAGAGGTACTTACCTGCCCTAGGGAGCCAAAGGTAGGAGTCCAAAGGGGTGACGTACATTGTATCTGTAAAATAAAAGAATAGGAAAAGGGGTCACAAAGGATCAGCAGCTCAAAGTGGGGTCCAAAAGGGCAGAAAGGACAGGATAGATATAAAAGTATACTTATCTGATAAGGTAGGAGCCCACATCCTGTCAGACCTGTTGAAATAAAAGGAAAATAGTTTAGTTATAAGAAAGTTTAAAAGAGCAGAAACAGAGGAAAGGGAGTTAAATTTGGGGAAGAGGGGCTCAGCTAAAACCCCTTTGCCCATTAATGAGGGCCAAGTCGCCAGTAATTTACTCAGTAGGTCAGGTGGCTAGTGGAGGATCTAGGAGGGCTAGTGGGACCTGTGGGTAAATAAAGGTGCCATTGGGGATTTTGTGGGCTGGGAAATGTCCTGGGTAGCACAATGTAATAGCTCTGGTGGACTTGTGGGCCAGCTACATGTATGTCTGAGGCCAATGTTTTGTTCATAATAACATTAAACTCTTCCCTGGGGTATAATGGGAGCTCCCTGAGCCCTTTTGATGTGTGGGCAGTGTTGGAGGGCTTGTCTGCAGTACTGGCAGGAACAGGAGAGGAGAACCAGTTTGGGCTGCAGTGGCAGCCAGCCACCAGTACGATCACGCTACAGGGAGAGTGCCTGAGGGTGCTCTAAATTACCAGCCAACACAGAGCTCAGGCTGCAGCTTACTCCACATGGGTGGGAGAGAGAGGAGAGGAGAAGTCAGTGGGAGGAGGCATGTAAAGATAGTGCCTCCTCCCACCTTCCCAAATTGCCACTCTGGTGGTATAGGTTATGTCCTACCTGGCTCTTGTTTTAAGAGGAGACAACCCAGGGGTGAAAGGAGCCAGAGTAAAAGCAGCAGGGAAGCTGCTGTTTAAGTAAAGCTGCTCTGGTGGCAGTAAAAGGAGCAAGGAGGCAACTGAGTGGCAGGTGCAGCACCGTGTAAGCTGCAATGTGGCTAGAGAGGGCCAGTTGACTAAGTAAGCAATAACCCATGACAGATTATGGGGTTATGGGGATTTTAATGCATGTCTATGTGTGTTGTGAGGCACAAGGCCACAGACTGAGTGTCCGCACAGCACATCAGCTGTGCATTAAATCCCCCTAATCCCATACCCTGGAGTGGGTTGTTGCACTTATAACATGGGTTATGTCAGAACCGTGGCAACATGAAGAAACAGTGGTCTTACTGCACTGAAAAGTGCATAAAATGGAGCATATCTTGATGCCTTGGAAAATAGCCCCTGAAAAAGAATGCACACTACCTGCCTGTGATTCATGTGCAAATGTTAAAGATACATCACTGAGGTGATTTGTCACATTTGCTATGTGGGGGAATGCATCCTAGCCTGCCTATCTCCTGTACTTCACGGCCCCCTTGGCCCAAAGTAAGCTGTAAGTGGCAGTGCAAACACTTCTACTGTGATACTGCTTCATCATTCCATGTCTCTCTGTCTTTCTCTCCCACTGCAACTTGCCCTACTTTCTGCACTTGGCATGACAGCAAAAAGAGCTTTTCTACTGCTGGCAACTATGTCCCTCTCTCTCTCTCTGTCTCTCTCTCTCTGCCCCTCTCCCAGCAGCACCATGCTGCTTACTTCATGTATGGTAAGGTCAGTTACTAAGCTCCTGGTGGGGGGGGGGGGCAGAATCGACATCAGCTTCACACTAGCTGCTTTCCCTCAAATTTCTGTCCAAAAGGAGACTGACACTTCTTGCTCTCTGTTACTCCTTGCACTGGTCTGCTGCTCACTTACTGTATGGAGACATGCTGGAAGTGCTCTGTGTGCAACAAAATGTGCTGCTGAGATGGAGGTCCATCACCAGGCTGTTTCTCCATGTGGGGCTGCTCTCTTTCTACCTCTCTCTCACTCCACAGCCCTCTGACAGATGACTGCCACTGTGGCATACTGATGTCCACATCAGGGCTACTGACTTGCTGTCTCAGGAGGAGGTGCATCCTGCCAAACACAGTGGTGAGGGACTAGGCTGCCACACTGTGCAGTCTCGCTGTTTCTTAGCAATGAAGACTGTCCGCTCCCTGACCGGGGTGTGGGGGACTGTAACTGTGGGACAGCAGCTCTCAGACAGTGTCTCACTGTCTTGCTGCTGTGTACAATTGGAGAAGACAGGAGAGAAAACACCAATGGACACTCTCTGTCTGTTTTCCTACTCCCGCTGTCACTGTCTTTATCCCTTTAGGTGCCCAGCTCACTTGCACAGTGTACCCCCCCCAATCACGACACCAACAGTGTATTTACTGTATGCTCTGAGGATGCTCTCTTTGAGGCTCCCTATCACGCAAAGGATACTGCAAAACAGAACTAGGGTGCACAACACAGAGAGAGAGAGAGAGAGAGAGAGAGACAGACACAGGACAAAGCATACCTCTCAACCTCTTCCCTTACAAATCAGAGACAGGACTTAAAAAAATCAGGGACAAAGTCCCCAAATCAGGACAGATCTTAAAAATTGGTATTATTCACCCAGAAAGCTGATACAATAAGGAGACTAGTGTAAGATGCATTTTCTGAAGAACAACAAGTCTGTAACTTTAATGTTTGACATTATTTTGTGCTTACAATCTCCACTGTTCAGTAATAAAAACACACATTTTACAAAAGACAGAGGAAAATTCTAAGGCACAATCAGGGACATTCTTGAAAATCAGGGGCAGTTGAAATGTATGGGACAGAGCATGCACTGCTTGGCTTCTGTTCAGCTGTTGCAGCACCTTGCTCTCCATTGCCACTCTGTCTGTTTCACTATCTCTGTCTCTGAATCGAGAGTACTCTGGATTGAAAGTGCACAAAGCTTGGGTGGAGGGATGCACCCACAGACTGCATCAGTGGATGACACACAGCGATGGAGGGGAATCATCTGTCACAATTGGCTTGGAGGACTGTGCAACAGCATCAAAGAGAGAAGGAAAGGACACAGGAAAACTTTGGATGTGCATCCTGGTATTGATACTGATGGTATACTTATGCATCGTGGATCAAAGAAAAAAGCCACCATATGATTGGTGCGGCTTTTACTTCATAAGTAGACAAAGTTTCCACCAATGAAAAAAAAACAGCGTCACAATTAGCCTGCCTGATGATTGCTGTGGCAGTGTCTCGCCTCTTGCAGATCACTCTGCATTAGACAGACAGTGTCACACCCTTCAAAAGGCACTTACAGCAAGAAGTTCGATGTGCGTGTACGTATGGTGAACTTAACAATGGACCTACTACAAGAAACTATGGAGATAAGCCTAAACAACTGAATTGTATTACTACTTTCACTCCACAGTCTCATGCTATATGGGACATCATTGTTAAACATTGGCACATATTACAATTGGAACCCAAATGTAAGGATTGGGCTAGACTGAATCCCCATTTCACATATAAACAGGGCAAAAACATAGCTGACTGTGTAGTGAGAAGTGAATATTCACCCAATGCAAATCAAAAAGACAATCCGTTGCCATGTGGAAATTTTAGATGCAACAACTGTATTTTCTGTAAACACATCACAATGGGCAGTACCTTCGAGAAGCCACACAATAGAAAAACATACAAAATAAAATCCTTCATTAACTGGAACAGTGAAATGTTACATATAAAGCTACATGAGCATGCAGCTGTTTTTATATTCGAAAAACTACCAGATAATTGAAACAAAAAATAGGCAAACAACTTAGAGTCCTGGTAGGACGAAACACTTGTCTATGTCTTCTGTTGGCACCCCTTGCACACTGTGTTAGAGGTCTTTCAGCACCATGCATTCCTGCTTAAAGTTGAACCAGCATAATATTTTGGGGTGATTTGCGTATAGAGCCCATGATGCTTTGCATTATGGGGTATGTGTGATTTTGTATTTCTTGGAAATTTGTCTTCCCGGCCAATGCCTTTTGGGGTAACCCTTGCCTCAGTGCTTGCACACTAAGGTTCTTTTGTCTTTTAGCTTATTTTTTGTTTTTATTGTGCTCACCACAACCCAAACCTTATAGACCAACTTAGGGTAGCTGGTTCATTCCACCAGGATGTCATACAGACGAGGCACACTGATGAGTCCTGGTAGGACGAACCATGTGTTTGTGTCTCTCATTGGCACTCTTTGCAGACTGCGTGAGAGGCCTTTCAGCATCATGCATTCCTGCTTAAAGTTGAATCAGCATAATATTTTGTGGTGATTTGCATATACAGCCCATGATGCTTTGCATTATGGGGTATGTGTGATTTTGTATATCTTAGAGTCATTGACAAGAAAGATGTAAATGCCCTAGCTTTGCACATTATGAATAAGGGCTCACGACAGAATTTCAAGTTTCAATGCATAGAAAAGATGTGTTTGCCATCTAGAGGTGGTAATGTGGCATCAACATGAAAAGTTTTGGCAATTTACCGTGACAGCAATACATGGTAACATTAATGGACTGAATGAAAAGTTCCAGTTGGGTCCATTTTTAACTAAATCTTAATACAGTACAGAAATGATGAGGAGCAATGGATGGACATTCAGTATTTTCATTGCTCTGTAGTATTAATTGTGCTCCTGATATATATATATATATATATATATATACATATATATATATATATATATATATATATATATATATATATATATATATATATATATATATATATATATATATATATATATATATATATATATATATATATATATATATGTATAGATATACCACTCTGAGGTGTGCGGTCGTGCTCTGATATACGCACACCTTCAGTGTGCATCAACTGCCCAAGGCATGCACATATCAGAGCGCGACCGCACACCTCAGAGTGGTTTAACTATCTTATAAAATGTCAGAATTATTTTGGAGGGGGGTAAAAGTGCAGGTGTGTGGTCGCATTCTGATATACACATGGTCATATGATACTCATCATCCAATAAAAGAACAACAATTTCCCTACCCATTTTATAAATATATATATATATATGTCACATACTGGGATTCATATGCCTTATTTTTCTATTATGTATTTATGCCTTTTCTTATAGTTCTTTCACCAGTCTACTGTTTTTCATTGCTATGGTGCTTTTTACTTTCTCTTTCCCCTCTCCATTTTTTCTCTCCCCTCACACCCTCCCATTCAGATATTTGATATTCCATCTTTTTAATAGAACTTGTATAGTGATTATAATAACATCTTCTTAGTTTATACTGTGGGTTGACCTTCCATCCAGGGAAGTCACTATTATCATTTTGTTTTAAATAACTTAACATATGTATAAGCACCTTATACTCATCTATTGTTATAAGATATACCTTTTATATGGTTATGGTTGGTCATCATATGGTGCAGGTTTGGTTTGAGGTTTACACAGCTTTTGTATGTTATGTATGTAATTTTATGTATGGTCCCTTTAAGGAGCCAGGTTTTAAGAGCACAACTGTTCCCCACTAATTTACGCCTTGAGAAAGAACACAGGGGAGGTGCTCAAAATGTTTGGCATTCTGTGGTGTTGCAGCACCATTTTAATCAATAAACAGTGCAATTTTTGAATCAGACACACAAACATTTGTTTTTTTTTTGTTCCAGTGCTGTCTGAGCTCATCTATGTTATCTGGATTGCTGTCCCTGTTTGTGAGTACCAGGTCCAGCACTGCCCTGACCCTGGTGGGTACATTGACTAGCTGCCTGAGAAAGGCCTCATGTAAGAAGTCAAGGATGGCATTGTTCCTTGCCGAAGTTGCCGAAGGAAGGCTCCAATCCAAAGCAGGTAGACTGATGTCATCAACTAGCAGCACCTCTACTTATTTGCAATCCTGATGATGTCCATCCCAGATGCCTTATCCAACACCTCTCCCTTTGCTGAAAGTCTGTATACCACCCCTGTACAGACAGCAGCCCCAGCACCTGTCTCCATAATGACCAAAAAAAGCACCTGCAGTCCTTCCTTTTTCTTCTACTGCCCCTGCATTTCTGTTGTCTGGATTCACTTCCTTACATACAGTACAACCTCACCTTCCTTTCCTGTCTCTCCTGAACCAAGGGTAGCCTGGTATGGCCACATTTCAGTGATGGCTGTCAGTACACCATGACATCATTATAGCCACAAAATCCAGATTAACCTCCTCCATGAAGGCCTCTAAATCTGGAATTTTATTTCCCAGACTCCTTGAATTGGTGCACATTGCTCTCTATGCCTTATCCACCTGCCCATTTCCCTGCTTCCCCCACCTCTGCTGTTTCTTGAAGATAGCCTGATGCCCCATTCTTTTTTCTGTTACCCGTCTCCATTACTCCTTTCTTCTTGCTGTCTTCATTTATACCCTCTTGTCCTTTGCCTTGGCTCCACCCCAGTGTTCCTGTGCCCCTGCCCTGGGGGAGTTTCCTCTCTTTGGTTCCTACCTCAGAGTTGCTTCATCTTCAGGGTGGCAATCTTTGCTTCCATTGGTACAACAACATCTCCTTGGCTAGTTTAAATGCTCATCCAGGTGGCATTTAAAACTCTCACTAAGGACTGTGGACCCCTCCTGTAAGGATGCAGGCCATCCCCCTATAGAGGTCTCATCCCTTCAGGATTGTCCCCATTCCTCATTATATCTGAGATCCTTGTTCTCCTTGCCTAAAATAGCACTTTGATACACATGTCCCTCAGGTTGTGCATCAGGTATGCATGATCCATGAACACAGTCTCTCTAGTGACTCTGGCCAAAGGTATCTTCCCATCAGGAATTACCTAGGGTAGTTCCTCCAAGGGGCCTGTCATTGGTATTTGGGATGGAAAAATGTGGGGTGGATTTGGATTTTCAAAACTCAGGTCAAGTTTGGGTTTGGATATGTCTTATCTTTTTTTAGATATGTGGGAGAAACGAGAAAGGCAAGGCAGGGGATTTCAAGGCTTAGGGGGAGGGAGGGATACAACAGGAAGGGGACTGTGAAGAATCTGAAGAGCTGAACATGTACTTTGCTCTGTATTTATGGAGGAGGAGGAGGAGGGAAGGGGGCTCAAGCTTAAGGGAAGCAGAAGTGAGGACAAAAGTGTGGATTCGAGCCTATTCAGTATAGAAAGAGTTAGGGAGAAACTAGGCAGGTTGAAGGTTGATAACGCAATGGAGCTGGATGGGCTACACCTGAGGGTGATCCAGGAACTTGGGGAGGAGTTGGCCACCCTACTGATAAGGCTATTTAACTAGTCTCTGGATTTGAGGAGGGTGCCAGAAGACTGGAAGAGGGTACATGTGGTGCCACTGCACAAAGGGGGTATTAGGGAGGTGATGGAACAGGTCAGCCACACCTCAGTGGTGAGGAAGGTCAGGAGGCACTCATAAAGAAGATGGTGGTGGTGGACTGCCTGGAAGATAGTGGCTTGCAGGATGACAGATAGCATGCCTTCATGAAAGGGAAGTAATGTGAGACAAATATAATTGAGTTCTTTGATTGGGTGACACAGGTTGTTGACCAGAGTGGTGGTGGACTTAGCCTATCTGTACTTCAGTAAGGCCTTCAACATCATCCCCCACAGAAGCTTGGTGAGCAAGTTGGAAAGTGCAGGGGTAGGTGGGAAAATAATAAGGAGGGTGGAGAACTGGTTGGTGGGCAGAAGCCAGAGAGTAGTAGTAAATGGGGTGTACTCCAGGATTGGGGGGTGATGAGCAGAGTGCCCCTAGGGTCAGTGCTGGGACCCCAGCTTTTTAATATCTACATCAGTGATATAGCAGAGGGGCTGAGGGGAAGGGTGTGCCTGTTTGCTGATGATACAAAAATGTTCAATAGGGTGGACACCACAGGAGGGGTGGAGTACATGAGGAGGACCTGAAGACTCTGGAGGTATGGTCAGAGACTTGGCAAATGAAATTCAATGCAAAAAAGTGTGCTGTGATGCACTTGGGGTGCAGGAACCCAAAAGCAAGATACACTCTTGGTGGGAAGGACATCAAAGATACAGAGCAGGAGAGGGATCTGGGGATTATATTATCATGTAACCTTAAGGTGGGAAACCAATGTAGCAGGGTGGTGGGGCAAGCCAGTGGGATGTTGGCATGGGTTGGCAGGGGCATCACTAGCAGAAGGGGGGAGGTACTGATTCCCCTCTACAAAGCCATGATAAGGCCACACCTGAAGTACAGAGTCCAGTTCTGGAGGCCACATCAACAAAAAGACATAGTTGGGATTGAGAGAGTTAAGAGAAGGGCAATCAGGATGGTGCAGGGTATGCAACGAAAGACATACTAGCTGAGATGTAAGGAACTGGATCTGTACACATTGGAAACTAGAAGGGAGAGAGGGGACATGACTGAAACTTTTAAAAATGACAAGGGGATCAACAAAGTAAAGGAAGGGTGTTTACTTAAAAGGAAGGAAGGGGCTGTAACTAGAGGGCATAGCCTAAGACTTCAGAGAGGAAGATACAGAGGCAATGTGAGGGATGATTCTTCAGAGAGAGGGTGGTGGAGGCATGGAACAGACTTCCAGTGGAGATAGTGGGGGCTACAATGGTGAAGGGATTCAAGAGAGCATGGGGCAGTCATATGGGGCTGTATAGCAGGGGGAGGGGGGTTCAAGGGGGGGAGAGATGAGTAAAGGGGGGGTAAGGGGCAGACTAGATGGGCCGGTGGGTCCTTTTCTGCCGCCAAGTTTCTATGATTTTATCTGTTTCTATATCAATAGTTAATGTAGTCTACTTGGTTGCTGCTTATTGTTCTAATTGTATTACTTTATACTTTGTAAGAGATCTATAGCTATCTATGTATCTATCTACAGGGTATCTGTCTGTCTGTCTATCTATCTATCTGTCTATCGGTAGTTGACTGGTTTGCAAGTTATTAAACTAATAGAGAACAAGTATTTAGAGTGAATAGGGTTTTATCAGATATGCAAACACTGGTATACCACAGGGGTCCATTCTTTTTCCCCTGTTGTTCTCTTTCTTTATCAATGATCTGTCTCAGCAATTTACATGGTCTAATATTATTTTATAGTCAGATGATGCCGTTTTGTATTTGGCAGATAAAAATTTGAAAGTTTTGAATGTTAAATTGGAAGATTAGTTTCATATTTTGACTAGATGGTTTTTACAAAACAGGTTGTTGATGAACAAAAAGAAAACAAAGATAATGATGTTTTGTAATGCACAAAAGGCTAATTGATACATTAACTTTAAAATTTAAGGAGGGAAGTTATTTGGAGGAAGTTAGTAAATTTAAATATTTAGGCATACCATTGGCTTGCCAGTTAACATTTGATGCACACATTGATCAAACCTTTAACATACTACATACTGGGTGCCCTGTATAGGTCCCAGGGATTGCTCTTGGACAGTACAAGAAAAATGTTATCTCAAGCCTGTCTTCTTCCTCATTAGATTATGGAAGTGTGGTATGGAGTGGGGTGTCAGATAGGGTTTTTTCCAAAAGTTTATCAATGTATAATGTGATTAGTAGATTTGCTCTATATGCAAAGTACAGGGAACATCATTGTACTCCACAAAAACATTTAAATTGGTTACCCCTTGATACTAGAGATTGTTTCTATATGAATTGTATGATCTACAAAGCTTTGAGAATGAGGAATATGGGACCATTGACAGGCATTATTATCCCCAAAACAAGCAGTTGTGCTTGCATTCAGACAACAATTTAACTTTTAACTATCCCACATCATAAAACCTCAACAGGTCAGAGATATTTGGTTTATGCTGCTGAAATGTATTACATCTAGAAATCCTAAATGCAAATAGCTTTTATTTTTTTTAAACTTTGTATGAAGCACATTTAATGTCTGAAATTTTTGTTGTAAATATTATCAATAATTGTTATATATTGTATTTTGTTATCTTGTTGTATGGTCTGGGTTGTGCCTATAAAAGGACCATATGGCCCAGTGTGCTTACCTAGTTAACAAAATTAAAATAAATAAATTATCTATCTATCTGTCTGTCTACTCTATCTATCTATCTATCTATCTATCTATCTATCTATCTATCTATCTATCTAGCTAGCTAGCTATTTTAACTTAATGCCACTAAAGTAGGGAAATGTGATATTCGAGTTTCCAAGTCAGCTCCCCACCCCTCCTCCCTAGCAGAAAACGAACAAGACCACACAGGCAACAACAGAAAGCCATCATCAGGTAAGACAAACAACATACAACATAGAACTACCTCTGTACTAGCAACCCACTTAGGTCAGTAAAAAGTCACCATTTGAGAAACCCTGGAATAGGGTAAAGCTACAGCCAGGGATAGATCTGAAAGGCTGAAGGGTTGCAGACATGGTTCCACTCCTTGGGGGAGGACAGGGAGCAGGTGAAGAACTATAGACCTATAAGTCTTACTAAAGTTGTTGGGAAACTGATGGAATCGCTAGTCAAGGAGAACCTAGCAGAGTACCTGGAGAGAAATGGCCTACAGGATAGTAAGAAACATAAGTTCATGGCAGGGAGACCTTGTCAGATGAACCTAATAGTTTTCTTTGACTAGGAGACAAAGACACTGGATGGAGACCACGCTGTGGATCTACTCTATTTCAATTTCAGCAAAGCCTTCAACTCAGTGCCTCACAGGCAATTGCTGAAAAAGATGGAAGACCTGGGGTAGGCAAGGCACATAGTATGATGGGTAGAAAACTGTCTGAAGGGAACACAGCAAGGGGTGGTGGTAACTGGGGGCAGATCAGAAGAGAGGGAAGTCACAAGTCGGGTGCCACAGGGGTCTGTCCTGGGCCTGGTCCTCTTCAATATGTTCATCAGTGATATTGGCAAAGGAATCCTGGGCAGGTTGTGTCTCTTTGCAGGTTACACAAAGCACTGTGGGATAGTGGTCAGTTGTAAGGGAATTAGGGTGCTACAGAATGACATGGATAGACTCAAGAAGTGGTCCAAGGTCTAGTAGTTTAAAATTAATTGACAAAAAGTGCAAAGTGAAGCACCTAGAAAGCGAGATCACCAGGACAGAGTATTGGATGGAACCGGATAATCTGAGCACTACAACTAAGGAAAGGGACCTAGGTGCCATAATTAATGACACACTCAGACAATCAAGCCAACGCAATAAGTATATTAATAAGGCAGATAAGATGTTGCGATGTATTGGGAGGGGTATAGACAGTAGAAGGAAAGATATACTATTACCTTTTTATGGGGAACTGTTAAGGCTGTACTGCACCCAGTTCTGGAGTTCTCATCGCAGGAAGGGTAAGGACAGGTTAGAGGCAGTGTAATGATGGGTGACCAAGATGATACAGGGCCAGAAGGGCAGATCTTATGAAAAGCATCTAAAGATGTCAAACATGTACTTGCTTGAGATCAGCGGTGAGAGAAGTGATACAGAGAATTTCAAATTACCTAAAGGAATAAATAAGGTGAATTTCAAGCAGTTTTTTAGCATTAACACAAATTTGAGGTCTCAGAGAAATGAGTGGAATCTGAAAGAGGAGAGGTTTAAGAGGAATTTGAGGAAGTATCCTTTTGTTGAAAGGATGGCGGAACTTTGGATCAGTCTGCCAGCTGAGATAGTAGGAGCTCAAACCATAAATGATTTCAATCACAGTTGAGACACAGTAAAAGGCTATTGTGGCTACTCAGGGCAATAGTAGCAGAGTGTAGAGTAGGGGGCAAGAAGGCGAAGACTAATACCAGGGATGACAATTAGTTCCCAGGGATAGATCAAGAAGCACAGCAGAAGGGGTGAACATACCTCTCAAGTGTCCCTCATTACGAGGGACATCCCTCATTTGGCCCCTTAAAATTACTGTGTCCCTCATCTGTCCCTCATGGAAAAGGTGCTGCCCACACAGAGAATGTGCTGCAAATTCAAAGGTTAAAGCAGAAACTCTTTAACATTTTAAAATACTAAATCCAAAATAAACTTTGTACAAGTAAGCACTATAGTTTCCACAGCAATCTGAGTTTGTATCTCCATGTTTGAGGATGTGTTCCTCATTCTGAGGGTCTGTGTCCCTCATTGTCCCTCATTGTGGGTGTCCAAACATGTCCATGTCCCTCATTTCAGTGACAAAAGGTTGAGAGGTATGGAGGTGAACCATCAGTTTTTTTCTGCCAACATTGTCTACGTTTCTATGTTGGTGTTACCTGATGATGGCTGTCTGTGGTTGCTTGTGTGGTATTTTTTTACTAGTAAATTTTATTAAACTTTTTCAGAAATAAACTAAGACAAACAAAATAAAATCAACCAAAAACTATCCTAGTATCTCCCATCAACATTCAGGGAAGTTGGGCAAGGGTTGGATGGTACAGTACAATAACATGTTTTTAGCAGCAATAAAATATAGTAGCTACAAAAAGAAATGCATATTGTGCGTACAAAGCATGAGAGAGTTAATAACAGGTAGCTAAATAATGCCTAATTAACTAGCAGAGGGGTTTCAAGAGAATCCCACCTTTGGTGGTATTGTTTTAACTTGTTATTAAGAAAGCTAAACATTTTCTCCATCCTAAGAGCATCTAGTGTGGCATTATGCCAGTCCTGACACTGTAGGTGGAAATAGTTTCATCTATCCAATGCCTTAAAATAATGTTTTTGCAATAGCAGAAATAAGGGAAATGTGAATGTTCTGGACACCAAAAATCAGGATGAGGTTGAGGCACAGTAGAAACGTTTGAAGAGTGAAGGCAGTGTCCAACCCTGGAGGATGATCTAGGTGACTTTGTATGGTGTCTCTGAGTGTTTTTTCCTTGAGGCAGTCCCAGAGGATGTGTCTCAAGTTGCCTTGTTCTTGTTTGCAACTGACGTATGAAGGTGATTGTTGGTGGCCCATTTTATGTAGTTTAATGGGCATAAAGTAAAGAGATCCCAGCCATATTGGTCCTTGGAAAACAGGAGATGATGGAAGGTTTTATACCTTTTATTGGACCAACAAGTGTCTTGTACAAAGAAGGAATTATACACAAGCTTTCAAGGCCTCACAGGTCCCTTCTTCAGGTGAATAGCAAAACTGAGCAACATAAGCAGTGTTTATATCCACTGTGGAGCAATTAAAAAAATCAGGAAATGAAGTAGGAAGGTGATAAAAGGGGACTAGAGATGAAAGTCTAAGATGCAAAGTAAAAAAATGATGTGTGAGAAGAAATGGGAGAGGGGAATAAGTAGGAACATGTCAGTAGGAGATGAAAGGAAGCTAAAGGAAAACAAAGGTACACAGATAAGAAAAAGCTGAGATCAGGGGCTGGCTGTAAGGGTAAAATAGACAGGAGATGCCTAAGAAATGCATGGGAGTCAACAAATTAGAAGAAACAAAAGAACAAAAGCCTAGATAAACAGAGTGTGAGGTAGTATAAACAGTAGGTGTGAAAGCATTCCGGAAGTGGGTGTAACTGAGCTGAAGAGTTAGTAGGAGAGGCAGGGAGGATGTAAGGTACAGGTGAAAAAAGCAGATTAGGCAGGAACTCAGAAAAAAAACAATAGTAAGAGAAATACAGAAACAAAGTGTAATAAAGAATGACATGATTTAGTTCACAATAAAAAAGAATTACAGTTTACGATAGTGTGTCATGAATCCCATGTCCCGATTCAGTCCAGAAATGTTAGATTTAAATTGTTCAATATATTTCAATTCTCATGTCCTTCTGTCCTGTGTGTTTTTGAAGCCTCTTAGTATCAAGACAGATGAATCCAAGAGAGAGTGATGTGTTTGTGAAAAATGGTTTCCTACTGGTGTGCTGCTAATTAGGGTTTACTATTGTGTGATGGTGGTGATTCATCCTGGTTTTCAGTGGTTTATTAATTTCCCCAATATAGCATCCATTTGTGCACTTCTTGCACTGAATTAGGTAAACAACATTGCTGGATTGACATGTGTAAGATCCATCAATTTGTATTATGTTGTTCTGGCTTGTCTTGATGGTGGTCTGTGTGCATATGTGGGTGCAAGTCTTACATCTTGCCATGTTGCATGGTGTTGTCCCTCTTGTTTCTCAGTTATTATGGTCTGCTGGGAGTTTGTTATGAATTATTATGTTCGAGAGGCTGGGGGGCTGCATATAGGCAATGGCAGGTGGTTCAGGGAAGATGTCCTTCAGTGTTTCATCTTCTCTCAGCATGGGTTGTAGTTCTTTGATAATTTGTTGAAGGGGTTTTAGCATGGGGCTGTAAGGGACCACTAGGGGTGTGCGGTCAGTTTAATGTATTTGCCTGTATTCCAGCAGATTGCCTCATGGAATTTGTATGGCCCATTCAAATTCTCTGTCAATTTGTCTTGGAGAGTGGCCCTGCTGAATTAGGGAATTACAAAGTGTGGAGAGCTGTCTGTCTCTTGTTCTCTCATCAGAGCAGATTTGATGGTATTGAATCGCCTGACTGTAGATTACAGATTTTTTTGTATGATTTGGGTGGAAGCTGGAATTATGCAGGTAGTGGTGTCTGTCAGTGGGTTTTCTGTAAAGAGCAGTTTGTATATGTCTATTTTTAGTGATACTGACTATAGTGTCAAGAAAATGTATGCTGGTGGTGGAGTATTTAATAGTGAGATTTATAGAATGATGAAAATTGTTAAAATCATGATGGAATTTTTTGAAAGAGTGTTTACCTTCTGATCAAATCAGGAATATGTCTTCAATACATTGGAGGAGGACAGATGGTTTATAGGAGTGTTTTTTTTAAAAGAAATCCTCCTCTAAACAGGCTATGAAAGGATTGGCATATTATGGTGCCATTTTAGTGCCCATGGCTGTCTCCATGATCTGTAAAAAGTGCTTGCCATTAAAGGTGACGTTGCTGTGTGTCAAAATGAATTTTATTAGGGTGCTGATGGTGGTTTCTGGAATGTCTCCTTTGGATGTGTTTTCCTTTAAAAATTTCTGTCATGCTGCTATGCCATCTTCATGTGGGATATTAGTGTATGGGGCAGTGACATCCACTGGGGCTAGGATAGTGTTCGGTGGCAGTTGTCCAGTTTGTTTCAGTTTCCTGAGGAAATCTGTGGTGTCCTGAGTAAAACTGCTAGTATCTCATACTAGTGGTTTTAAAATGGATTCAATGAGTCCTGAAATGTTTTCAGTAAGTGTGCCAATGCCAGAGATGATGGGTTGTCCTAGTTTGTGTATCTTAGGTAGCATATAGAATGTTCCTGGAGTAGGTTTGTTTGGAATAAGTGTTTTTAACTGTTCTTGGATGTTGTTTGGTAGAGACATGATGATTTGTTTAAGTTCTTCTGTATATTGTATAGTAGGGTCTTCAATGAGTTCTCTATAATATCTGTATCTGACAGCTGTCTGTGTGCCTCTTTAATGTAATCTTCTGTGTTCATCACAACCACAGCTCCACCCTTGTCAGCTTGTTTTATTCCAATGTTATGGTTATCTTTCATAGTTTCAATTACCCTCTTTTCCAGTGGTGTCACATTATATAGGAGTTTCTGCTGTTTGCTAAGGATTTGGGAGTTTATTCTTCCATGGAAGTAGTCAATGTAGGCATACAACTTGGGGTTGTGTCTGCTCCGAGGGGTCCAGTCTGATGTTTTCTTTGTGCTGTTGCAATGTGTTGTTTGAGTGTTCTTTTTATCAAAGAAATATTCTTTTAGACAAAGCCATCTAAAAAATTCTTCTATCTCCTCACAGAATCTAATATTATCAAATTCCTGTGTGAGGCAGAAAGTTAAGCCCCTGGATAATACAAATGTTTCAACTTGTGTAAGTTCTTTATTAGATTGGTTGTTTACTGGTAGTTGTTGCAGTGTAATATCTTAGTCCATAGTGTTAGTGCTGTGGTTTACTTCCCCTGGATGAATCAAGGTGTTGCTGCGGCTGCTATCTAGTAGTTCTCTGAGTTTCCTCCTCTTCTGTGACAGGGCTGCCTGGAGAGCTTTTTGATAATGTGTTTGGAAATCACAGCTAAATCCTGGCAATACGTTGTTGTTGTTTCCTTGAAGGGTGTGTGAAAGTTCAGAAAATGTATTTTTAAGGTGAGATTTTCTAGCGTATATCTGATGAATAAGGTGATTCCTGAGTTTCTCAGATGTCCTATGACATAGTTGTTCTGCATACCTTGAATTGTATATAGTTTGCAGTGGGTTGTAGATCTGAAGTCCTTTAGGTATAGTGTTCTGTTTTTTGCATGCAGTTAGGAAGTAGATGTCACTGTCAAATTTGGCTTCCTTTTTCTTCATGTTGCAGAGCTGCCATTTCAGATGGTGATTTGTGGAATCTTCCATTATTTTGTAAAAAGAGATTCCAGCCATATTGGTCCTTGGAAAACAGGAGATGATGGAAGCTTTGATACCTTTTTTGGACCAACAAGTGTCTTGCACAAAGATGGAATTATACACAAGCTTTTGGGGCCTCACAGGTCCCTTCTTCAGGTGAACAGCAAAACTGAGCAACATCAGCAGTATTTATATCCACTGTGGAGCAATTTAAAAAAAATCAGGAAGTGAAGCAGGACGGTGATAAAGGGACTAGAGATGAAAGTCTAAGATGCAAAGTAAAAAATGATGTGTGAGAAGAAATGGGGAGGGGGGCTCAGTAGGAACATATCAGTAGGAGATGAAATGTTTGGCCTGAAAGATCATAAATTCAGCCTTTTCCTTCAGTAATTCCTCATACTTGGCTTTGTCGGAGTTAAGTTGTGGCCATTCTTCATCAGATGAGGTGTGGGATATTTTCTTTTCTTTGTCCCTAATTTCTTGAAGTAATGATAGAGCCTCTTGTTCTCTTTTCCTTTTCCTTGTAGATGCCAGTCAGATTAGTTCCCCTCTGATAGTATGTTTAAAGGCCCCAGTACATTAGCATAGTTTTCAACAGTACCTGTGTTATATTTAAAAAAGTTTTCAGTACACGACTTAAGCTTTTCTAATGTTTTGGGGTCTTGGAGGAGGCTATTGTTTATTCTCCAAATGTTGTCTTTGTCTGATTGGTTGGTGGGAGGAAAAGAAAAGAGAATTGGGGCATGATCTGAATAGTGTCTGAGAATATATCGTTGGAAGTGAGGAAGTAGTATAGGTGGGAGGAGGTGTTATGGACAGGGGACGAAAATGTGTAGCTCCTGACTCCAGGATGCAGAACTTGCTAGGGTCTGAGTAGTCCAAGTGAGTCTTGAAGCTCCTATAGGGCTCACTGGTTCAGTGACAGCTCACTTTTGTGGAGTCAGATCTGTCTATGGTTATGTCCAGAGCTGTATTCTGGTCAACTGCCAGTATCGTTGGTAGGGAGTAGTGTTTTGATAGTTCCGATAATAGGGAGGTAAAAAACTGTGATTCTTCCTTATTGGGTCTATAGACAGGTGACAAAATGATGTTGGCTGTATTGAGAATTTGTATTTATTTATTTATTGAGATCTAGGTGTACACCTTTGATCTGGAAGCTTGTTTACAAAGGCTCCACATACAGCAGAAAATAACATATTCCATAAATTTCAATATGAAAACAGACAACAGTACATGAATTTGAAAAATGGGACAGTACAAATATATAAGTGCAGTGAAATATAAAATAGTTAACAATACAGGTGAATGTAAGGTTACATACAATGCAAGAATAGAGCTGCAATACTTGACCTATTAAGCAGAATAACAATTCATTGTCAAGGTATAGAAAGGGACAGAGAAGGGGGAGAGAATGTAGGGGTGGAATAAGTGCATCATGGAGGAAATAAGAAGACATGCCCATGGAAGATATTAAGCAGGGGATACTTTAGGTCTCACTGAGAAGGGGAAGAAGTAGAAGGGCAAAGGATGATGCGGGCAGGAGGAGGGTAAGCAAAAAAAAAGAAACAAGGTTGGCAGTCACAGCTGTTCAGGTTGGCCAGCAATCACAGCTGCTCCAATTGGTGAGGTATTGAAGTTTTCTTTTAAATGGCCCCGACCTGGGCTCACATGCTATGTCTGGGGGAATTCATCAAGCCAAAAGCATGCACAGTATGTGAATGACCTTTGTGCCTGAGAGGTGCAAAAGAAGGGGACAATAAGAGATTGTCTGGCATTGCTTCTTGTGCAACAGGAGTTGGGAGCTGCGATGAGGAGCTTCTGGATGGCTGGAGGGGATAGGTCAAGACAGCTTTTTTCCCCCTAGGTAGACATACTTGGTACTGTACTCTACCATGAAGATTTAGCCAATTAGTTTGAACATAGAGGTCACAGGTGTGGTTAGTCTGTTTGCACCTAAGAGCAGTCTGCAGAATTTATTTAGGGTAACACTAACCCTTCTGAGGGTGGAGTCTGGAGCTGCATCACAAACCACTAATCTATAATCAGTGATGGACAGTATGGAGCTTTTTATGTCTAGAGACAAGGCATCTTGGGACAGACAATGTTGGTTCCTGTATAGAAGGCCAATTCTAGGATTAACTACCTTTACGATTTGTTCTGTATGCTGTCCAGAGTAATGCCGACAGTATGGAGCTTTTTATGTCTAAAGACAAGGCATCTTGGGACAGGCAATGTTGGTTCCTGTATAGAAGGCCAATTCTAGGATTAACTACCTTTACGATTTGTTCCGTATGCTGTCCAGAGTAATGCCGACAGTATGGAGCTTTTAATGTCTAGAGACAAGGCATCTTGGGACAGACAATGTTGGTTCCTGTATAGAAGGCCAATTCTAGGATTAACTACCTTTACGATTTGTTCTGTATGCTGTCCAGAGTAATGCCGACAATATGGAGCTTTTTATGTCTAGAGACAAGGCATTTGGGACAGACAATGTTGGTTCCTGTGTAGAAGGCCAATTCTAGGATTAACTACCTTTACGATTTGTTCCGTATGCTGTCCAGAGTAATGCCGACAGTATGGAGCTTTTTATGTCTAGAGACAAGGCATCTTGGGACAGACAATGTTGGTTCCTGTGTAGAAGGCCAATTCTAGGATTTACTACCTTTACGATGTGTTCCGTATGCTGTCCAGAGTAATGCCGACAGTATGGAGCTTTTTATGTCTAGAGACAAGGCATCTTGGGACAGACAATGTTGGTTCCTGTGTAGAAGGCCAATTCTAGGATTAACTACCTTTACGATGTGTTCCGTATGCTGTCCAGAGTAATGCCAAGATATTTGAAGGTTTGTACTTGCTCTATTGAGGTGAGATGTTATTGTGGATTGTCAGCTGAAAGTCTTTATATTTATTGTGGGGGTTCACAAATAACATTAATTTAGTTTTCTTTATAGTTAATTAGAAGCTTGTACTTGGTGAACCAAGCTTCCACAGCAGTAAAATCACTTTGTAGATGAGACTCAAGTTGGTGTGGGGCAGGATTTTTAGAAACAATGACTGCATCATCTGCATAGAGAAGGATCTGTTCTTTGCAGACAGAGGGGAGTTTGCTAATTAAAAGGCTGAACAAGAGTGGGCCAAGAATTTCTTCCTGGGGAACACCCATGAGTACCTCTGTACTATTGGAGAGGGTCTCATCAATTTTTTTCTCTGAGACCTATTGCTAAGATTGCTCTGAAACCGCCCTACAATTTCAGTGGAAAGGTCAATAGAGAGGAGTTCAGTAAGTAGTGTTTTATGATTAATATTATAAAATGTCTTGGTAAGGTCAATATAAATCGCCTCGGCTACTTGACGACTGTCTAAAGCCCCATGCAGGAATCCTGAGTACTCCAGCAGGGCGGTGGAGGTAATATGCCCCTTGCAAAACCTGTGTTGCTGTGGGCATTGGATTCCATATTTATCCAAATAGTCAATCAGTTGATCAGCAACTATCCTTTCTAACACCTTGGAGGGGGAGGCAGTATCGATATTGGATTGCAGTTTACATGTATGGCTCTGTCACCACTATTGTGGACTGGAGTGACCACTGCAGCTTTCCAAAGTAGGGAGAAATTCCTACCAGTTCAACATGTTGTACGCTTACAGCGCATACCATAACTGCATAACAGGAACAGCGTGATAGGGAAGAGCAAGATGGTGCAAGACTGCAAAAGGATGTATGTACAGTAGTACACTCTCTCACTCTTCCCAGGTACAGGATAAGAATCTTGTTCAGACAAGGGACCAGTGAGCTGACATAACAAAGACTTATGATGCTGGCAATATATTGTGCTGTATTGGCAGTGTGGTATATTGCTGCGGCATAATGTATTGTGACATTATGGCCCCATGCTGGTGCAATTGTCCCAGCCAGAGAGAGAGATTCAAAAGTTTTGTTAGTGGTAGGAGAACTTCTTCAAAAGTCCAGTGAGTCACTACTGTGTCTGGTTTTGCCTAGCACCTGCAACAGATACTTTCTAGCTATGGGAACGGTGACTACTTTAAGGTATGGGGGGAAAATGAGGGGGACATGCTGTGTGTGGTCTTAGGGCCTGGTGCATTATCAACAGGTGATTCAGCAAGGTCGGTCAGCAGTATGATGCTAAGATCTATAAAAGCATCATTAAAGGTATTGGCAATGGTGTTATGTTCCTGGGTGATTACACCATTCACCAGCAGCGTGAAAGGTGAGGTTTTGCTATTTTTACCAGTAAGGTCCTTGATGTTTTCCCAGAATCTTTTGCAATCACCCCAGGAATGAGTGAAGCAGTCTTTAAAATATTGAGATTTCTCATGTCTAATCTCGTGGGTACAGATGCTTCTGGCAGATCTGTATTTCTGCATGTCTGCCTTTGTGCCAGTGGCCTTGGCACTATGCCAAAGATGGTCTCTGTTGGCCATAAGATTCAGAAGAGTGGGGGTGACCCATGAGTTGTGTACTCTCTTAACTTTGCACTTTTTACTTGGGGCATACATGTCACAGGCATCATTAAATTTGGCAATAAAATAATCCAGTGCCTGGTCTGTTTATTGCAGAGTATAGTGTGGACTAGTCAATGTGCCTAAGGCAAGCCTTGAGTGAGTTCAGCTGCCCACATTTGAAAGTGCAACTCAAAATGATTTTGGGCAGAGGCTTAGCGGCCGTGTTGGCCCAGTGGCAAGTGATTAGGGAATGTTCACTAAGTGAGTCTGCAAGTACAAGTTTGTGATTATCCAGTCAAGTAGGGAACTGGAACCTGTATGGTAGTTGTTTCTGCAGGGTGAATCAACCATTTGTGAGAGGGTTAATATAAGGCAGGGCATTTTTGTTTTGGGCGTCTTCATAGAATACCCAATTTATATTAAAGTCCCCTGAGTCTACCACCTCCCATTTTTGCTTAAGACCTTTAATGAACTCAACAATTTTGTGTAAACCAGTTGATTGATCCCAAGGGGCAATGTAAACCTAGGCTATTGTTAGCGACTTGCTTTTAGAACCTAATAGTAGCCTAACAGCTAGGGACTGTACAGAAGTCCCAGTGTCAATTTGAGGGAGGGTGTGTCACCGTAAATGATCTTTGGTATAGGTAACACACCCACCACCTCTTTTCCCAACCCTCTGGAACCTGAAGAGGGGGTACCCATTTAATGCTATGGATGCATCCAAAATCTTGGGAGAATCAGATAGACATGTTTCCACTATGGAAAGGACATCTGGATTATGCTGGCTTACCCATACCTGGAACTGGTCAAATTTGGCTAGCAGGCTATGGTTATTAATAGACACAATTTTTATTGAATAGTTATTGTTTCTATTACTGAGATTCTGTTGGGGGATCCAGGGTTAGGGTGAATATTACTAGAGATAAGCAGTTGCATCAAAACAAAGTACAGTAGGAAGCTTTTTAGTATTATCAAGTTGCCTTTTTTCTTACAATTGCTATCAATATCCTTCCTTGTTGGGCATGGTATGGTGACAGGGCATAGTATTAGGTGAGTGATCATGAGCCAGCTGTCTAGGGGTGGGTAGTCAAGTGATATAAGCCACACAGCAAAGCAAGGGGAGGGCAAGGTACTAGTGCCAATTGTGTGACGCAGTACTAGAGAAGCATTAGCTGTATATGTATGGTTAAGGTGAAGTACCTCAAGAATGAGCTGGGGTTAATGTATTAAATTAATGTTGAAAGGACAACAGTTTAATTAGGCTGAGGAGAAGTGATAAACACTTTAAGTAAAGAAAGTTGGGCACAGTTCCTGTTTAGATGGACTTTCAGGACAACTTAGATTCAAGAGGATCAAAAGACAGAGATTAGAGCAATACGGCTGTGAAGCTTGGAGGATGATGTTGCTAACTTTGGTCCAGCCGTAGCCCTGACTGTAAGGGTTCAAAACTCAAAGAGAGCATGGTCTGATACCACTTTTGGTAAAATGTAATGCCTTTAAGTATAACAAAGCACCTATCCAAACCAATAAATTGATCCTGCAGCTGGAAGGGATACTGTAGTGGATGAGGATTACTGAACCCACTTTTCTGTTGTCTATACTAGTGGCATAGGCTTGGTCTGCCCATTCCCCATGCCATAAATTGGCCTGTGCTGAAAGGGTATGGGTCTCTTGCAGGAAGGCTATATTTGTGCCTACTCACTTGAGGTGCCATGGAATTTGGTATCACTTTTCTTTTGTCTGGTCCCCTTTCATTTTCTAAGACATGAGACTGTAGCCCAATTTAGCCATTATGTGAGTTGCCAAAGAGAAAATGGGTGGCCTGGAAAGTATATACTAAGTGAAGTAAGCATGATGCCACCCTGTTGAAGGCATTGAGGAGTTATATCTGGGCCAGTATATTGATAGTAGTTTAGTAATGAAAACCTTTTGCCATCAGATAGTTGTAGCTTTAGAAGTAGGTGTACCATTATATAGTATATGAGTATAATCATAAAAGAACAAAAAGGAAAAGCATAACAACAAGAGAATCAAACAACAACAATAGCTCTGTGACAAAGAGATGAGAACAGGGTAACAACCAGTGATATGACCACATGTAATAGACAGAGGTGGGACTCGCTGGAGCCAATCCCCCAGTCATAAAGGTGCTGGGATGCTGATAGGCGAAGGCAACCACCCAAAACATTAGGTTCGGTTAGGGCCCATATAATTGTATTCCTCTGTCTGTGATCTGTCAGCGAAAACAAAACATTAATAACAACCCATTAAACCAGCATCTGGGAGAAAGAAAAAAACAAATGGATCCCAGTCAATATCCTCCCCCACTGTTTGCTGAAAATAGACAGTTAAACATTCTGAGTTGGGACCGGTACCATGCCATGCAGAGGAATGCATAAGTAAATTAGTCTGTATTTTTAGTTTCAAGGGGCCAAGACAGTTATTGGATAGACAGAAGGAGCCCCTAGTAGCTGCGATGGCTATGATAGATACATGCAGATTTAGTTGGCTTGCTACAGGTTCCCATGCTGAGACAGGGATTTAGTTTGTCTTTTATGAGTGGCAGGGATCTACTCCACTAGTAATTAGGTTGCAGAAAGGACAAAGCTCCAAAGTTAAGAGTGCAAGGTGATGGCAGGGCTGCCTGATGCAACAAGTAGGTGGGTAGCCTAGACTGAGATTAAAAAGTCTGTGGAGATGCCACCAGGTAGGAAGTTTACTTGCCATATCAGAAGATGAATGGCCATTCCAAGATACAGCCAGCTGGGAAGAATTCACTTCTGTGTCCAACGATGAACAGATCATGCAGTAGTCGGAGAGGTCTGTGACGAAATAGCCTGCTCAACAGGGATATCATGCGACCAGGACCAAAGGGTGCACGTTAGCAGTGTGTTGACAAGCTCTCAGCGTAGCTGCTTACTGGTGATACACCATGTCCATTACTGGGGATGAGGACTTTAAGCTCACAGCTTGGGGAGGGAATGTGAAAGTAGCAGTTGAAGTAATGACAGAATCTGTCAAATGCGGCTATGCAGCTGTATAAATATAATTCACCCATGGTGGGAAAAGTGAGCAGAATGGTCGAAGAAAACATAAACAGTAGTCTATCCACCATATTGTAGCCATGCTGCTGAGTGAAATTGATGCCCCATAGTAGAATAAATCAATCAATAAAGTGAAGCATTCCCTCTAGGATTACACAGCTCAACACATTAGCTGTTTAAGATGCAGGCCATAGAAGAGGAATGAAAAGGTGTGGGGAGGGTTGTAGAATAATGAGCATACAGATCAAAGGCAACATGAAGCAGTAGCACTCAGAAAACACATAGTACTCCAGGAGCCAGCATAGGAGGTTATTTCTTAGCAGTTGAGTCCCTTGCTTGAGCTGGCAGTGATGGGAAGATATTCAGCTTGAGTTTCAAGAGCTCTCTATGAGCTACTTCTTCATTGGGAAACTCATGAGTACCAGAGGAGGTGGTTATCATTAGGCAGGAAGGGTACAGCATGCAAAAATGAATGTGGCCTAGGTGAAGAGCTTTTATAATATCTTGGTAAGCTTGTTGCATGTCCCAGACCGCTGGAGTAATGCCACTAAAAATTCTAAATTAGTGACTGTTCCAGGTTAGAGGACCCTTCTTTCAGGCTTGAGCCTAAATGTATACCTTCTCTTGAAAGTTAAAACATCACAAAGTTATAGCCCTTGTTTGTCTCCCTGTGGTGGCTGGGGTCATTGAGACCAGTGTGCTCATTTTTTTATGTAGACAGTGTCAGACTCTAGACCAGCCACTTCTTTCAAACATTTTTGCACAAATAAAAGCAAAATGGTGCTTCTGCTTGTTCTGGGATTCTGATGAGGACCAAGTTGTTCCGTCTACTCCTTCCTTCTTGGTCCTCAATCCTGTCCTCTAATTTTGCTACTTTTTTCCATAGACCCATGAGTTCCTTAGTATCTTGAGTTTGCCAGTCCTCAATTGAACTGATTCGGGCTTCCGCATCTTTTACTCTGGTTGTCAGAGCCTTGAGAGCCAGCTTGATAGTTTTGAAATCAGAACCAGCTTGAATAAAATAAGATTAACTTTTGCTAGCTCAAAAATGAATCTGTCCAATTTTTCTGACAGACCCTTGCGGTGTATCATAGGGGGTAAGTCCAGTGGGGAATCATGTTTCTGGTGCTTTGAAGCCTGGCTGCATGGCGGTATTGAAGGTACAGAGTTTAGCTCCATCAGTTGTGGCTCAGGAAGATCCATAGATTTAAATTCCTCCAGAATTCATTTGCAGGGTCTTTCTGCTAGTGAAAAAGTAAAAGAAGGTCACTGAAAAGCTAGTTTAATTAGGTTTTAGCTGCAATTTTTATCCTTAGATTATGGAGCTCTGAGGAAACCTGTTACCCACACTGAGAACATCATGTAACTCCACTGCTTGCTGTGGTGTGGTCTTGCCCTTTTGCTGCTTGGAATGAGGGGTTGGAAGTTAGGGTTAGAAACTTTAGCGACTCATTTCTCTACTTTTGTGGCATTTATGGCATTACGTTGAACCCTAACTGGTGCCATGACTCTGTTTTTCGCAAATAATTTTCTTTTGTTTTAAGATAGTAGAATCATATCCTTATTCATGCAGGTCCCTGCAGACCTGTGTGAACAGATGCAGAGGTGCAGGGTACTCTAGGACCTGTGCCAGGAAAGACTCTAGTCCTGATGCCAGTTCTCCCTCCAAGTCCTATGTTTCTATGCCTCTATCCTTGGGTCTCAAAGCTTTATGGCTCATTCAACTCCTTGATGGTGTTATTTCCTTATAATACATCGATGGGAACTTTTCCCTATAGAAAATACCATCATTTATTTTCTGTATACCTGTGACTAATCCATAAATCAAAGCTGTACACCTGCACTAATCAATCACTTATATACCTGCACTAATCAATCAATGACAGATATATACTGTACATGCAATAATTAAAGCTATATACCTACACTAATCAACAATTAAAAGTATATACCTGTATTATAAAAAGTACACAGCTGCACTACATTAAACCCCATGGGATACCATTTATAACACAATTAACACAGCATTAGTAAGCTAGCCAAACCAATTAACACGCTGCAAAAGAACCTGGAAAAAAGACAGTCACAGAAAGCCCTTCCAAATTCAGAAACTGACCAAACTCCTACCTCAATTCATTATGCACCATATCTCCTTGCTGCAAGAGACCTTCAGTTGCCATAACATGATTGCAAATGAAATATCTATAACAATAACCATCTTAATGTACTATATTCAATAAACAATGGGTAAGGGTGGAACATTCAGAAGTATACCCATCTCAGGGGCTAATTATGGCAATAACTCTGCTCGCCCTTTGGGCTCATGGCCCTATAGCCCTTATTAGCCCCCTCAATGGGTATACATCCTTGTATACCACCCTTACCCATTATTTATTCTATATATAATACATGGATAGGGAATTTTCCCCACACGAAAGGCCATTATTATTTCCTTGTATACCTGTAACTAAATCATCAATTAAAAGTGTATACCTACACTAATTAAACGTATATACCTGCATTAATAAAAGGTATATACCTATTCTACATTAAACCTTGTGGGAAAATACTACTAACCCAGTTAACACATAATTAGAAAAGTAGTCAAACCAATTAACAAGCTGCAAAAGAACCTGAAAAACAAAACACCTGGACAAAACCCTCCCAAATCCAGACATCCCCCCATCTTCTACCTGATCTCACTGCATACCACTCCCCCCTTGCTGCAAGAGACCTTCAGGTGCCATAACATGATCACAAATGTCATCTCCATAAAAATGACCATTGTAATGTTTATATTCAACAAGGGTGAAACACTTGGTAGCATATCTATCTTGGGGGCTAATTATAGCAACAAAGGTACTTACCCATTGGACTCATTGCCTTATAGTCCCAAGCTGCCCCATCAATGGGTATACATCCTTGTATACCACTCTTACCCATTAGTTATTCTATATTGTATATATACCACACTTTGCCATCATTTATTCTGTCTGTCTATCTACAGTATATACACTATCTAGTACTCCTTTATTTATTGACATATTTAGTTTTTGTTTACTGGGTAGGTGCACTAGCCAAGAAATGTCTATTTTCAGGCATGACCTGGGAGATTACAACAGTCATGAACAAATATATAGCATAAGTTACAGGAAATTACATATAGGGCAGGTTAAACAGTCAGGAAAACTGAATACATACATCCAAAAAACATAACATGATATACAAAGATTCACATAGAACCAGGGTAGCTACTGTAACTTGCACAGTAAGAGAAATAACACAGCAAGGCAATTTGGACAATTGGTAATATTGGTCACAGAAATAAAAATTTCCGAGGCAGCACAGCAAGGCCAGGGCAAATTCCTGACAGGGCAGGATATGCCATCATGGTTTATAGGGCAAGACACAGTATTTAGAGGGAAGGCTAGAGTAGTCTGCTGAGGAGTATGGGAAGTTGAGAGAGGCTAGAGGAGTAATGTAGTGGAAAGTGTGGCAGGAAGCAGCTGGATTTTGAGGGGGATTAAGGATTAAGGAGGATCAAAGCAAGTGCAGGTGTCAGTAAGAGATAGATGATGGTGCAACTCCCTTTTAAAGCTATCATGGGAGCCTGCCTGTCAAAGAGCCAGGGAAAGGGAGTTCCAGAGCATTGGGGCCTAGTGATAGAAGGCACTAGAGCCTTTGGCTGTCTTGCATCTAAGCAAATTCAGTAGGGACATTTCTACTGATCATCTGTATCTACTTTTGTTTTGTTTTTAAACTTCCTTTTATTAAATACTATACTATAGATTATGCAGAAACAAAGTTACAATCATCATTGCACTCTGTGATACAGTATATCATATCAGAAACTCTTTGAAATAAAAATGGTGACTTGTTACAATAATCATATTACTGCACTACTTCAGTTCCCATAACCCACACTGACCAAACCTCAAATATTAAAAAAAAAAAAGCAAAAGCCTTATCCCCAGTCAAGTGGAAGCATTAATGGTACATAAAGTTATTTCATAGTGCACTCTCTTCTGTCTGGCAGGCAGCAACCTGTTTGTCTGTTCCCTAAATGTTGTCAGCAAGTGCAACAAGCAACCCTTTATATATACTGTTTGTGCATAAACACTCTGCAGTGCACAACACTAGGACAAGCAAATGTGGCATGTGATACATTGAAGACTAGCTCATGCATTAGGTAACATCAAGGAAAAATCAGGTGACTGTTTACTGGAAGAGCACACAGGTGGCAGAAGCAGCAAGGACAACCACTATTAAGTGATGATTTACTGAGTCAACAAGTCTGCTGGTCTACTGACAAACAGAGAACATCAAATGGGTCTTTTTATGTTGGCGCGCTTGCACAGCAAACATCTTGGGACAGTGGGGATTTGGAGGCACGGTCGCTGTTGTGCGAATGCAGGGCATGCACCAGTAGGTGCGTCCCGCATTCTCCAATCAACCTGCATGCCAGCGCCACACCAGGCATACATAATGTGGTGAGCACATCTAAGAAAAAGTCCGCTGCAATCTTAGCAAAGCTCGTCAGACACAGCGGACCTTTTCTGGTTTTCATGCTACGCCAACATTATGCACATGAGTAACACACTACAGCTTTCAAACTACCCAACTTCTGGGGTGCCCAACTCCCTGTCAGCTGACCCTTCCCTATGAATGTGCCGACAGTAGCCCACTCCCCATCAGCATAAAGCACCCCATTTGTGATATGCTGATAGGGTGCCTAATCCCCTCTGCTCTTACCCTGCCCCCTTTCCTTGTGTGCCTACAGGGGATCCCACTCCCTGTTAGCATAAAGATCCCACCTACTTGTTTAATGCAGAGGGGTGCCCAATCCCCCTCAGCTCTGCGCCCCCACCCTTCTTTGTGTACCGATGGGGGTGCCCAGTCCCCGTCGGCATAAATTCCTCCCCCTCTTCTGTTGTTTGCTGATGAGGGTGCCCAGTCCCCCGTTGGCTACAGACACCCACCCAAACAGTTAGGTGGCATGCTGGGAGCCCACCCCAGTGTGCCAAATCCCCTGCAAAAAAAAAAAATGTCCAGCAATGTTTTTTTTTTTTTTATCCTGTAAAACGAAAATGGTCCCTCGTAGTCTCTGTGCCCCCTCCCCCACCCGCATCCACGCTCTGTGCACACTGCCTCCCCACACCCCCCCTCACCCCATACTTACCTCTGGAGTCTGACATGACGATCTTTGTTGGACCGGGAACACATCTGCACGCTTCAAAGCTGACCGTGAACTGAGGAAATGTAGGTAAGCTGTATAATGGAATAAATAGGGTTTTTACAACATTGATGCATATCAAAGACATTTTTGTGAATTTTGGCACCAAATTTTCAACAAGGGATTTTTGGGACCCCTTCTCATGAATTCTTGCACTGTCATGGCATTATTCAGTCCCGAAAGGTGATTTCGCAGTCACTATATGGAATCACCTTTCAGGACTGAGTAACAAAATTACAGTGCCACTGTTCATGAGGGGAATCTCAAAAAGCCTATGTTGCAAATTTCAGGAAAATCAAAAAATGACTGTTTTACGAGCGTGCGTAGCAACTGCGCAATGCATGTTCGTAAGTTAGCAAATTCACAATATTTTCTTGCCAGATTCTCTACATTGACATTTTACCACACCTTCTTGTGAACCGTACAGCTGTCATTTTTCACATCTGGGCCAAAATGTGTTTTCGCACTTCCGGCACAGAATAGCGTGGTCGCGGTGTAAAATCAGTGTTCAGGATACATTATGAAAATGACAGTGACACTGTTCATGAGCAGACATCCAAAAAATCCTATTTTGAAAATTTGGTGACAATACTCCACAAAATGACTGTTACGAGAGTGTGTTGCGCAGTTTGCACGTACGCTTGTACGTTTGCAAATTTATAATATTTTCACTCCAGATTTTCAACAATGCCATTGTTCTGCACCTCCTAATGAACAGTACAGCTGTCATTTTTCACATCCTGACCAAAATCTGTTTTCGCAGTTCTGGCACAGAATAGTGCGGTCACTGTGGAAAGTCCGTGTTTGAGACACATAATGAAAATGACAGTGATACTGTTCATTAGCAGATGTCCTAAAATGCCTATGTTGAAAATTTGGGGACAAAAGTCAATACAATGAGTGTTTTATGAGTGTGCATTGCACAGTTTGCATGCACGCTCATGACTTTGTGAATTTGTAATAGTTTCACTCCAGCTGTTCATCACTGGCATTTTTCCATACCTCCTTATGAATAGTACAGCTGCCTGAAATGTGTTTTCGCACATCCAGCACAGAATTGCATGGTTGCTGTGCGAAATCAGTTTCCAGGACAGTTTGAGGAAATGACGGTGACACTATTCATGAGCAGAGGTCCAAAAATGTCTATGTTGAAAATTTGGTGCTGAAAGTCCATACAATGACTGTGTTGCAAGCGTGCATTGCACAGTTTCCACGCACTCTTGTAACTTCGTCAATCTGCAATATTTTCATGCCACATTTTCACCACTGGCATTTGTGCACATCTCCTTATCAACAGTCCAGCTGCCATTTCTCACAGCCTGCCCAAAACGTCTTTCCACAGCTGTGGCGCTCAATGGCATGCTCGCTGTGCAAAATCACCTTTTGGGACACATTAACAAAATCACAGCACTATGCGTCTCTAGCTCTGCCACTCCCACTGCCAATGCCAGCGCGACAGCATTCAGCATTGACAAATGCTTGTTTTGTTTGTTTTGCTGTTTTTAGAGGAATAGGTGCAGTCACAGAAAAAATATACAAGACCTAATCCAAATCGAACCTTGTTGGTTCATCCTGGGTTTGTTTTTTGAGTCACCAAAGATCAGGGTAACTCATTTTCGTTCTTTTCCATTCTGCACATCTTGAACAATTGTATACTTGAGAGAAGGCAGATATATGGAGTACAGGCAGGAGTATGAGGAGTGGTAAGGAGGGGACTATGGAGTGGGGGTTGGCATGAAGATAAGAGGGAACCCTCGATGGGGAAAAGTAGAAATATAGAAAATATAAAATTCTCTTGTCTTTATAATCTTAAGTGATGGACCACAAAACCAGTCTTTTTATCATTTTGATTCCAGTGTTTTCCTTGTTCTTTCCTTACCCACTCTGCTTCAGTGCAACCACCTCTTGCCCTTCCAATGATCACAGTCCCACTGCTTGCTGGCAGCTAACTGGTGTTGTCAACAGCCAATGTTTTCTTACTGGGCAAAACGTCCACCATCAAGGAGAAAGGCTACCTTGAATGATGTTGTGGATATACCAGTCATACTGGTTAGTGTGCTTCCTGGCAGACCCTCATCTCTTGAAGGAAAGGGATTAATTAGACTTCATATGCCAATGAGCTCTATCGTGAGTGGAGTGCCAGTACAGCTTACATACAATACATAGATATATAGACACTAATGGCTGATAAAAGCTAATTTGTCTATCCAGTCTTCCCATTTCTTACCTAACTTTGTGCTAAACCTAACAATGGACCAAAGTTATTGGACCTCTTGCCCTTCAATTACCTCAGTGCCCCCTTTTGCAGCTGTCCATCCACCCCCCTTAGATCTTACTATTCCCATGTGTTTATTCCATCGGTATTTGAAACTGGCCACTGATTTGACTTCTATCACCAATTTTGGTAAACTATTCCAGGAATCCATCAAGCTCTCCTCTCCAAGAATAAGTAATTCCTAACACACCTGTTGAATCCCCCCTTCAGCCTCCACCCATGTCCCATGCTTTTTCTGCTTTTATAGTTTGATTTCATTTCATTTTTATTGTTTGCACTTGTTATCTGATGAGCAATACTGAATGTTTTCACTAGCAACAAGTGTTGTAACATTCAATAATAAAACACATTATGTACAAAATTATTGAAATACCTAATTACATAACACAAATGCCAATAGCACACAATTAAAACATCAGTTACAAATGCATTAATTAGAAAATTCAAGCCACTGTTACAATATAGTTTTAAAAGAACTAACTGTTATACTACCAGTAATTTCATCAGGCTCCACTAAGGCAGAAATCACAACTTTCACTCACCTCTACATGGAATAGATCCACTGGTATGGAGGAGAGGGGAAAAAAACTGTGGGGGAACCTCTTGGGAATCAAGGTTACTGTGTTAGACTTCCCTCCAGAATTCTAAAAATTATGAATGCTGGCTGTTGATAAGCTTGGTGGAGTTCAATTTTGGACGTCTAGGTTTCAAGTAGGTTGATGTGAGTGAACCATGATCTTGATGATGTAAGCTGCTATGTTCTTCTGAAGCAGAGGTGGCTTTGTAGTCAGAATGAAAGACTGAAATACAGATGATGACTCAAGAGCCAGACAAGATAGCAACACTCTGACATGAACATGAATGAAGAAGTAGTCATGATGCAATAGTTTTCAGTGCACAGAAGAGGATGAGTAGAATTATTATGTGTGTCCATAGCTTGCAGCTGGTTGAGAGCTTGGATAGAAACATATGATCATAGAGGGCCTGATTCTGAAAGCCCCGAGAGTGGTGCAAGGTGCCTACTCTAAACAAATATGGCGCAAGTGGTACCTTGCAACAGATATTACCCCCAGAGCCATTCTCAAAGGCAGCCTGCAGCAACTGCAGTCTGCCTGCCCTGAACAGGGCTTGTGCTGCCTATGTGCCCATGGCTTTGCTGCGACACAGTGCAAGGGGGCATATGGAAAATGCAAGCTGCCACAGCCAGGAATTGGGTTTCACAAACCTCTCCCAGTGGAAGAATTTTTAAGCACCCTTAGACCAGCCAAGGCTGGCATAAACATACATAGACATGTCTCCCCTGGGAGACCTACCTGAGGTGTGGCATTGTGATAATGCCCTGGTGCCCTAGCGGTCCCTCCCTGATATCCCCATGCTAGTGTCATATGCCAGCCCCTGTGCCTGGTGATCTAGTGGTCCCTCCCCTGCCTGCATATGCCCATTGGCAATTGGTGAGCCTGCTGGTATAGTGTTCTGCCCCCCCAACCTGGCCAGCCATGCCCACCACCTTGCACCCCATCCCACACCTGTATCCTGAGCCAGGAATGGCACAACACTCCTCCCACCACCTTCCTCGGCTGGCTCTAACTGCAATGTCACTGAATGCATTCACCTTTACAGTAGGTGCTTACTGAGCATCTACTGTAATGTATTCTGCGCTCAGTGACAGATCAGTTGGGCCAGCCATGGTGTTGTGTGGAGGGTTGTTCTAGTCCCAGCTTGGGTTACAGGTGGAGGGTGTACAGGTGTTCCACTGGGCAACTGGGGGGGCACAAGCCACTGAGGGCACTGCTGGACCAATACACAACGGTCTTATGGCTTGCAGCAAGCCCTTCTGCTGTGCTGTGCATTCCACGCCCATTCTGGCTTGGTGCAAGCACAGGGACTTAACAGATGGGAACCTGCCTGTTGGTGATCTGGTGCAGAGTCCCTGGCATACCGGGCTTCAGTGCAGTCTGCTGTTTGCTGCAGCTTGTGCCAGTCCACTCCCACTTTGAGAACTGGGGCCAGAATGTGTAGGCAGAAAAGTACTGGTAGGCTCATCTAGTCTTGTTTTCCCTGCCTGTTACTACACCATGGACCCTCTTCAGCCACAGGTTTCCCCCTTTCTTCTACCTATAATACCCGTGTGCCTGTCTCACAAATTGTTGAAGCCCCCCACTGTCCTCGTCCCCACCACCTCCACTGGCAGGCTGTTCCAGGCATCCACCACCCTTTCCATGAATATGTATTTCCTCTCATCCTTCTTTTACTCACACTAAGAATTATAGCATGCCCCACCCATGTTCTAATGCACCTCCTTTTAAAGAGACTCCCCATGCAGTTTGTTCACACCTGTGAGGTACTCATAGGTCTCAGTCATGTTCCCTCTCACTCTTCTGTCTACCAGGCAGTACATGTTGAGCTCCAACTGCCTCTCCTTGTATGCCTTCTTGTGCAAACCCCACAACATGGGAATGGACACCAAGCTAAGTTTTTTGCAAAATAGGAAATGTGGGCCCCTTTTCATTTCTGTCATTTCTGGATCTTGGTAAAGAAAGGTAAAGTGATCTGCTGATGCTTTCTCAAGGATGTTTTTATTAGGTGAATTGCAGGATTGAAGACAGAAGACAAGGTAAATTCTCCAGGTCTTAGGAATCCAGGGATTGTTACTGTTATGGCTGCTTGTATATTAAGATCCAGGGAAAATCTAAAACTCAGTCTTTATAAGAGGTCCATCAGTAAAAAAATATAGCTTATAATCCTTAGGCTTTCTAATGGGATATTGAGGAGTAAATTTTCTTAAACCTTGAATAAAGCATTGGTTTTTAGTATATGTAAGGACATGTGGTATTGGGACCACTCTTGGGGCTTTGAGAATCAGGCCCTGTATGGATGGACAGCAAGGTAAATGGTATACTTGAGATATATGGTTTGATTGTTGTGGCTGTCAAGCTAAATGTTTGAGTGCAGAAGGATGCAAATGCCAGAACACAAAGAACAGAATATTTCAGAAGGCCTGTATTTTGAAGGGTGCAGAATGTAGTGTATTTCTTCTATGCTACTCCATAGATAGACTTGTTGAAGTAGCTAGATAATTCCAGATCATAACAAAGGGGTGGCTGAGATATAACTTTTTGGTCATTTTAGCCTTTTGACTGGTGGAGAAGGAATCATTTCTTTGTTGGTGTGAGGGTAAGTTGCTCTGAATTGATTAGACAAGTAGACAGTGTAATTGAATGCAGCCGAGGAGGAGAACGTACATTTCCTAGGTTTTAGGAATCCAAAGAAGGCTAAGGTCATAGCCTACTGTAAGTAGTGAAACAAAGACTTCATCCTGTAAGAGATGTTTTAGTCTGCAATATAGACCTTGGACTACAAGCTTCCATGAGTGTGGTCCTTGAGGAGTAAACATCTCATGTTTTGAAGGAATGCTTTAGTTGCTAGCCTGAATAAGTTTGAGCTAGGAAAGATGGAAATTAAGGTACTCTGAATATCCAGTATAGAGTATATTATCTGATGATATTAGCCAACAGGCCTGCTGCTTGAGAGCAGTGGATGTAACTGAATAGATGAGTGCTTGGAGCAGTATGATGTGGCTGAAAGGCTGATTGCTTGTGAGAAATATGATGAGGTTGACAGACTGATTGCTTGGAGCAATATTATCTGGCCAACAGGCTGAATGTGTATCAGCTGTATGATGACATGGACAAGTTTATTGCTTGTGAGTTGTAAGATGTGGCCAAGCGGCCAAATACTTGTAAACAGTATGATATAGCCAACAGGCCAGATACTTGTGAGAAGTATGATGTGGCTGACAGGCTGAATAACTGTGAGCAGTATGATCTGGACAACAGGTTGATTGCTTATGAGCAGAATGATTTGACTGAAGAGCCACTTGCTCATTTGAAGTATGATGTGGCCAACAGGCTGCTTGATTGTGAGCAATATGCAGATCCTACAATAATGGAGGAGAAGTCATAACTATGGCAGCCAGAGGATGGGATTGCTGGACTGCATAAAGAAGTTTGTATTGATCTTCTCAGGACATACATTGTGGAAGGCGGAAATTGACTTGTCGTTTTTATGGCTAATATTGCTTGGTTATCAGAATAGAATACAACAGGTTGATTTTTCCAAAAAGCGACCCCCAGGTGCAGCTGATGCAAAGAGATAAGGTTCAGAAAAGGAAGACATGGATTGAAAATTAGGACTATTTTGGACTCCTGATGGCCTTGGACATGCAATTCAAAATGGGCCACAAAATGCCTCAAAACCATAGAATGGGTTGCAATGAGGAAAATTTAGATTTTTAATTTTGGAGCTGGATCTTGGCAAACATGAATATGCTAGTCTAGTCTAAGAGCAATTGTGGCCACATGATAAGGTCTGAGCAAGCAGAAACAGTGATGGCAAGGTGATAATCCAGAGCAGTGCCAGTGACTAAAGTTGCCACCTTAAGAAGCGATGTGAAACTGTGTCCTCAGAGAATATTCCTCATCATAATTCTGAGGTGTCCTAGTAAAGATAACAATTTGTTTAATTTGTGCTGGATCATTTGGAAGAGACAGAAGAAACCAGATCATCATTTTGAGCAGTTTGTCTTGAAACATCTGGATCTATTGAAGTAAACAACTCAGCATGGAATGAACTGCAGTGTGGAAGCTTTGGTTGAGACCTGAGAGAAAAACAAATACTGAATCAAATTAAGGTGGATCAGTGAATGACTGCTGGAAATCATACATTTTTAAATGGACTCAAAGTAGATAAATCTCACCTGTGGCTTTGGTTAGGAAAGAGACAGGAAAATAGTGGCAGACCAGCTTAAGTAGGTTTCCCCACAGTAGCTGCAGCATGTATCAGAGCACATGGTGGCACAAAGCAAGCAGATTTGTTAAAGTTGATTGAATTGCTTCATCTGATGGAAATACAAGCTGTCATTGTTTTCATCCAAAACATTAAATGGTGCGTGAAATAACTTGCTCAGATATTGAAGTATAAGATGAATGAATATTTGGAGATAGGCAGGAGATTGCAAAAAAGGCCACAAAGAACCACTGAACAAATGAGATGTCTGAAAAAACTCATGAAAAGAGGGGTCAGAAGGCTTCAAAATTACAAAATGACCCGCATATGGAACATGTAGTGCACATAGTCCAATGGAGTGCCTGCAATAAAAGTCATTACTCAGGGCACTCAGGATACTTTTGATTTAATTGTTGATAGATAAGCAGCAGTTTGGGCAGACATTGACAATTGGTAAACATAGAAGCACCATACGTATCTGATAGCAAGAGAAACTTGATAATGCATAGACAATTCAGCTGACTGAGATTAGTTGCTGAATCAATTCAACTGGTTGAGCCACAAGCAATGTTGTCTGTTGGCACAATACCAGAGAATGGAGGGTGAAGGAAGAGTTAGTAATGGAACAGGAGTATTACCAGAGAGACCTGGAAGTTAAACCGAATGATCCAGGTTCAATTGTTCACTAGAAGGCCTGAGTTTCAGGATTCCACTCTGTAGTTAAACCAAGCTATGGCTGAACCCACTTGGAGAATGAGAACTCATTACTCATCAAACTGAAACAAGGCAGGAGTGGTAGTATGAGTAGGTACTGGTGGCAAAGTTGAAAATGATTTTGCAGTTCCTGCCTTGTGGCAGATGAATAAATCATAGGCCTTTAGTACTCGGTGTGCAAACATCATCTTGGGAAAACTCCTTTCCTTAATGCAGAAGTAAGATTTCAAGGAGGCTTCATGTGAAGAATTTAGTGGCTGGAACACTGCCTGGAATTCATGTCCTCCGTGTTTGAATTGATAGAGTAAGTGGCCATGATGTTTGGTGCTGAGAACCAGAAAGGATATCAAGGACAGTTAGATGAGTTTGAGTGGAACTTGGGGTGTTGAGTCTGTCCCAAGGAGGTAACCGTTACAGAGGGATGACCACAAGTGTCCTGAGCAATGCTCTGAGGATGAAACCCAGATCCAAGAACAGGCCAGGCTAGACATACTGCTGCACAGCTGTGCTTGTACAGGCCTTTGCATTACCACTACATCACTTATCCCAAGAGTGATGGAACTAGTTAACAACAAAGACAACAAGTCAACAAAAAATTACTGCACAAACAAGAGATCTCTGATTCCGGCACCCACCAAAGTGTGTCATATGTAGTCCACAGGGAGAGCAACATTACTGGAACACCTGAGCATGATGAACAAAAGAGACACCAACCAGGAGCATCAGGGAATACACATAAAGACTTCAAGACAGACATCCAAAGGCAGCAGCTGAAGGCTGTGGCTGGATCCCTTGGGACTAGAAGGGAAAGGAGACCTGAAAGAAACACAAGCAACTAGAATCCAAAAGCACAGATAAGAGGGACAGATAAGTGGTAGGAGGCCATAGACTACAAGAAGCTGGGGTAGAAATGGACAAATAATGGGTGGGGGGGTTACAGCAGAAACAAGCACCAGAAAAGGAGAGATAGCAAGACAGCAGCACAGAGATGAAAAGCAAAGCACAGCAAATGGAACCAGGAGGAAAACAAAGGAAACAAAAACTTAGGGGGGCAGAAGCAAAGGGAACAAGCAGGCAACAGAAAGCACAACAGTAGTAGCAAAGGTAGCAGAAACAGACAAACAAGGAGCAAACAACTAATAGAGCCAACATGGACAGGAGCAAGGAGACACAAGGGGAGAGATAAAGCAAACTGGTCAGGAAGCAGAGAATCTGGTAACAAGGTAAGACCAAACATGAAAAGCACTAGGCAGGGGAAGTGTGTGAGAGTGTGGCTTATGTAGGTCAGGGGTGTAAAGTCTGGCAGACACTCATTGAACTATGGATAAAACCTTTCAATTCTTATATCTGAATTATTTTTTTTCTTTTATGTTTTGTTAATCACAAGATTTTTCACCTAACCATACAAGGTGTGACGTGTGGAACAGCATTCCACCTGCAGGGTGGCAAAGTCAATTCTGTTCCTTTCTATATCATCAGCATTGTGAACTCAGAGACTAAGACATCACTAGTAATCAAGACGAGACAATCTCCTGGTGTTTGATTAATAACTTCTGACACATTTTTTTTTTTCAATTTAATATTTATTGCAATTTCCAACATACAGTACATCATAATCACGGTACATTAAATGCGGACATGTACTTATAGCGTATCCAAAAACAAAAAGAAAAGAAAAAAAAAAACCCTTCCACATATGTCCCCTGCTGAAAGCCCCCCTATACCCCCCTAACATCCCCCCCTTGCCTGCCACCCATTCCAGGTTAGACTATCCAGGATCATGGATTATGAAAGGTCTCTATTTTCTGAATTTCATTACATTTAAACGATTTACAGAGAATATAGAGTTAAAAGCGGGGCCCAGATTTTGTTAAATTTGCTCAGTCTGTTCTGCAAGCTGGCAATCATCTTCTCCATTCTAATACTGGATAATAATTCCTTTAACCATTCGATATATGAAATAACTTCCTTGTCCTTCCAATGTCTAAGCACCAGTTTTTTGACAGACATTGACATAAGAGCTATGTGATATTTACGTGTGTTTACCGTGATTTCTGAGTAATTCCCTAATAGGCATATATTGACTGTAAACAGCTCATCGAGTCCCAGTAAGGGGTCTGCTCTTTGTTTGATTAATGACCATAGCGGGGCAATTTTGGAGCAGTGCCAAAAAATGTGCACTAGATTGCCCTCCCCTTGGGCACATCTTAAACAAATGGCAGAAGACGCCTTGTCGAACTTGGCTATCTTCTGAGGGGTGTAATAAAGGTTGTTCAGGATACGGAACTGCGTAAATTGGAGCTTGTCCTGTGTAATGAATTTATGGCATCCTTGCCAGAGCTTCTCCCAATTAATGGGTGTCTCCGGGAGGAGCATTGCCCAATAATCAGTAGGCCCATATGGCCCAGGAAATATTTTGTTGAATAGGGCTTTGAATATCTTGGAGTCCGCGTGAGGGAGACCTACCATTCGAACCATATCCACCCAAAATGGGGTAATCCCTGGTATTTGAGGTTTTGTCCCTATAGTTTTCACCAAAATGTGTCATAGTTGAAATAGTTTAAATATATTAGAGGTCAACATCTCTAGCTTACTTACAATTTCAGCAGGTGAAGACCATTCTTGTTCTGTCTCCTTCCAAAAAAAGCTAAGCTTGGCTTCTTTGAGTTGTGGGATCCATGAAGGGGCGAGAACTTTCCCATCAAGTCTGAGATTGGGATTGCCAACCAGGGGTTGCTCCAAGTCTGAGCAATGGTCGTATTTAATAACCGAGCAAAATTGGGAGTGAACTTTCACCGATGTAGCGATAGGTGACACAAGTAATGACTTAGGGAGGCTCTTGGGTTGCATGAAGAGCAACACTGCAGGGGAGAGATTGTGACTGCAGATTTGGGCAGATTCTATTTGGATCCAGAGAGGTATGTATTCCCTAGGATGACTGGGACTGTTTGGGATGAGCCACCTCAGGTATTTGCTCGTGTGGCTGGCCCAATAATAAAGGCCAACGTGTGGTACCCGAAGGCCCCCTTTAAGCTTTGGGACGCTAACTTATAGAAAGCTAATCGGTAGCCTTTACCAGCCCAAATTAAGTTGGCAAAAATGTTGTGCACTTTCTTGAACCATGATTGGGATAACCAAATGATCAGGAGATTTAATGGGTAGAACAGTCACGGGAATATATTTATTTTAATGAGGCTAACTCTGCCCCAAATAGTCAAGGGGAGAAGGGACCATCTGTTTAAATCTTGAGCAATAGTGTTTAGAAGGGAATCTAAATTATGTTTTTGTAAGACAGCAGTGCTTTTCGAGAAAGTAATGCCTAAATATTTCAATGACTTCCTTTCCCAGGACAGGCCTAGAGCCTTGATCTCATTCCTCATTACTCTTTGGTTGAGTGGGAAAACCACCGTTTTCCCCACGTTTAATTTATAGTTAGAAAACATACTAAATTCTTCGATAGTCTCCAAAAGATGTGGGATGGCTTTTTCGGGGTATGAAGTGCAGAGAAGTAAATCATCTGGGTAGGCTAATACTTTGATTTCGATGCCCTGTATCAATATGCCTTGAATCTTGGGGTTAGCTACCAATCTTCTAATGAGAGGTTCTAAAGATAAATTGAAAAGAAATGGGGAAAGGGGGCATCCGTGCCTTGTACCTGAGAGTACCGGAAACCTGTCGGAGCTGCACCCATTGCATAAAACCCTGGTTGTTGGGGATTTATAGAGGGCCTGTATCCAATTTTGGAAGTCTAAAGGGAGGCCAAAGGCATGTAATGTCCGGAAGAGGAAATTCCAGTCTACTCTATCGAATGTCTTCTCGGCATCCAGAGAAACCAAGGCCACTGGGTATTCTGCATCACTGGATGCCGAGAAAACATGAGTCAGGGTTCGGATATGGTCACTAGCCAGCCTTTCTTTCATAAAGCCCACTTGCTCGATTCCTATTAAATCCGGGAGAACTGTGCTTAGGCGATCTGCTAACAGTTTACTTAGAATCTTAATATCTTGATTGAGTAGTGATATTGGTCTGTAACTTGCCATATCCTCTGGAGTTTTACCGGGTTTTAAAAGAAGTATGATTAACGCTTCAAACAATGTGGGGTCTGTACTCTTCCTGTGTAGTATCTGCTGAAACATAGGGAGAAGCAGAGGGGTAAGACTCTTTGCAAAAGCCTTATAAAAATTAGATGAGAACCCATCAGGCCCCAGGGATTTATCATTGGGGAGACTATCTATCACTCTCAGAATCTCCGCTTCAGTTAAAGGAGCACATAAAGTAGCTTGCTGCGCCTCTGTGAGAGTGGGCAGATGTGTTTCATTTAGGTTGTGATCTAGATCTTTGGCGGGGGGGGGTTCGCCATCGTCGAGTATAGGGATTGAAAACTCTTTTGGAATTCTGAGGCAATTTCTTTGGGGTCTACCATTAATGAACCGTTATGAGACCGAATTGAGGCAATGAAACTGGCAGACTCTTGTTGTTTGACACGAGCAGCCAGAAGATGACCCGCTTTCTTTCCCTGATCGGCATAGGTAGCATTCGTTTTCAGGATCAAAAATTATGCCCTCTCTCAGAAGCTCAGAATAGCCATCTTTAAGTTTAACCAAGTCTTGCAGAGTTTGTTCCATTGTGTGAGGAGACAGGTTGCTTTCTATATCTCTAATCTGTCTAAGAAGCAGTTCTCTTGATTTTTTCCTCTTTGATGCCACCCCGATTAACTTGTGACACATTTTACCAATCAGGCAGCAGGGCCTGTGATGTAAAAATGAGTGAGGTCACGTACTAATGATTTAGGGGGAGGACTAGACCTAGATAAGTCTGCTTTCACATCACATCTAATACTACTGTGTAGAAACTGTCTAATGAGCACATACAAAAATCAAAACACATCAGGAATAAAAGTAATAAAGGACTGCTTTTGACATACATTTGTCAATGCTGAATGTTTGCCACTGGTATAGTGGTATTGCTGTTGTACTAGGGCTTGCTTGTGCACATTTTTACATAAATTTACCCAGGCTAGAGCAAATGAGATGCAGTATCTCATTTTCAGTGGTGTCCTGCTTTGACACATTGTTAGATTGTAATTACCCAGAATAGGGCAGCTGAGAGGCAATGTTACATTTCTAAGTCGGCTCCCACATTTTGACCCCAAATATCCAACAGTCTTTTTATGACCTGATGTTATGATCAAGACAGGCGGAATTTTTAAAATCCCATCCAAATGGTAATTTTGCTGTGCAAGTGTAGAAACAAGTTTCAGAGATGGTTTGTAAAATGACACCTGCCATGTTCAGAAGGTGGGGTAACACAAGAGATGTGCTGAATATTAGGGGCCAAAATCTGCAAAAAATTAAGTTAAAATATAGAACAGTACCTGGCAAACTGGCACCTGCTGAGGGCCAGGAGTATAAACTTCCACACTTCCTATGTAGTTTCAAACACAGAATCCTCACTCTTGGATGTCTTTAATCATACAGTCCTTTATTTTGGAAAACACAAAATCCAAAGATGAACAATCAAACAAAGTGCAGTGCAGTTGTAAAAACGCTCCCTCAGATCAAGTTTTCAGTAATCACTGGTCTCCTGACAATGTGTTTCACATCTGACGGTTTTCTCAATGGATGACACAGTGAATGAAACTCACTCCTTAAATGCCTGCTAATATTAAAGTGACAGTACCCCTATCTTAACACGGATATAATCAATGTAGTGAGTCCAAAAGTGCTCAGTGTTGTATAGACATACTCAGTGTTTAAAAATCACCTCTTTCACCAATAATATATGAAACCAAAATGAACAAATTGAATACAGTAGTCATCAAAAATATAAACAATTTATGTGGCACCTGCTCAATTTGAGACATATCCTTAATAGAAAGAAAAAGATTGCACTAAGTTTAATCATGGCATTAAACTTGTTAACACACTGGTAGAAGCAGCTGGTGCAAATCTAAAGTAGAAAAAGAGAGAAAAAACATTTAATTAGTGAATCATAAAATCCAACATTAAATAGCAGAAACTAATACATTACATTCATCTTTTCTTTTCCAAAAATGGCTTAATTTTGATTCTGTCTTATGTTTTTCTGTAACTGACACAAGTTCTAACAAAAAAAAGGCTTGACTGGGCATTCTCAGTATATACACTCCTGCTCAAACGTGTTGTGTCAGGACAGTGCAATGCACTCCCTCAGTGACTTAGTACTCAGAAACATGGGTGGCCTTACCAGCTACTTGAATATTCTTGTTGACTCTATGACACAGTGTTGGGATCTATTAATATTAAACAAGCATTTAAACAATTTGAAAGAACAATGCAGAAACTTAAAAGGCTTCAGTGGAAAGAGATTTTGTTGCATGCCTACTTGGAGATTGACAGGGTCCTGAGAGGGCTGTGCATACTTAAAAAAAAACACCTGCAGACTGAGCAGAGATGGTTTCATTGATAAGTGGCAAAACATCAGTCAAAGAGCAAGCCATGAATACATAGAGTTAATACTTGTTCAGAACCTGGTCATACAAAAAGAGCTTGAAACTGAGCTAGGTGGCTGCAAGGAAGCTCTCAAAGAATTCTCAACCTCCCCATGCTATGAAGAACTCCTTGAGAAATGTGCAAATAATACAAGGAAATACAAAGAAAGAATTAAAGCTACCAAGAAAACAAAGTTTGAAAGGGATAAGAGAGACTTCTGTGAAGGAAGGATCTTTGATTGTAGTGCTAGATCATATGATGTGACTAACACTATGGATCCACAACAACAAGGAAGTCCCAATTCTGGATATAATACCAACTCAAATTCTGCAGAAACACAGAGGAGCATTGAGGATGACAATTAAGACAAGGACATTTTTTTAGGTGAGGATGAGTAATGTTGCACCGACCCCCCTCCAGCACCCTACCCCCTACCTCAGATTCCTTGGAAGAGCCAATGCAGTAACAGGTGGCTCTCCAAACGTATAAGAGAACAAGAAGAGGGGGGAAGCTGGGAAGGAAGAGGAAGTTACAACAGAGGGAGAGTGTGGAGAGGAAGACACGGTTGGGGAGAAGACACCAATGAATGTGATTAAACTTCCTCACCAATGTACTAACTAAGCTTGCTGAATTTGTACTGTATTGTAACACCTTTTTTTATAAAAAATAATTTTTTCTACAAAAAAGTTAAGGCCATGGGCGCTAGCTTTGTGCCAAATTATGCAAACTTATTCATGGCCAAGTGGGAAAATGACATAGTCAGAAGTGATAGTAATCTGTTTCTCCAAAGGATTGACCTGTGGAGAAGATTTATACATGATGTATTGCTAATATGGAAAAGCCAGAGGAGGAGCTTTTTGAATTTGTTGTATTTCTTGAGAAAAGTAATCCTAATTTGAAATTCAGTCTAGCATTTAGTCAGAGACAGATCAGCTTCCTAGATCTAATCAGTATGAAGGATGGACAAGGGAGAGTGGCCACAGCCTTATATAGGAAAGGCACGTATCACAGTACCCTATTGCTGGCTAGTAGTAGCCATCTGAGACGTGTCATTAAGGCTATCTCAAAAGGGCAATTCATTTGCACAAGAAGGAACTGTGGTACTAAAGAAGTATACGATAGGAGAGCAGATGAACTTTCTGAGAGGCTACTGGATAGAGGTTATGATGAAATGCTCATGCATGAGGCTAGTTGCACAGTCAATGAAATACCCAGAGAAACCATTTTACAGGAGAAAGTAAAAGTAACTAATACAGACCCCCAGCTAACATTTGTTAACACATATAACCTACAGTCATTGAGAATAGCAGAAACTGTCAAAAACATTGGCATACAGTTAAGCTAGATCCTGGGCTAAGAGATGTAAAAGATGAAGGACCCAAAATAGTCTTCAGGAGGAGCAAAACCATAAAAGATCATACTGTACATTCCATGCAGCCAGTGGAAAAAAATCCATGCATGTGGTTACCCCAGAGAAATAACAGCTGCAATAAATGCGGCAATTGCATGTACTGTGATAAGGTTAAAAATACAAAAACTTTCAAGAAAGTGGGAACAGGTAGGGAAACTGATGTTAGGGGTTTTATAACCTGTAGCACGTGTGGACTAATTTATTTAGCTGAATGCAAATGTGGTAGTTACTACATAGGTAAGACTAAGCAGGCATTCAAAACCATCATTGGGGAACACATCCATGCAATAGAGAATGGGGATGTGAAGAATGCATTAGACATGCATGTGCTGAGGTCAAGAAATAAAACAGAGCACAGTTTCATGTTTATAGGGATTGAGAAACCTTTTATGTCACAGAGGAGTGGTAATTATGACAATTTGCTATTAAAACGAGAGCAATACTGGGTTTATGCATTAAAAGCAATGGCACATCCAGGCTTTAATGACAGAATCGAAATTAAGTAATTTCTGAAAAACAATAGATGAATGTAATGTATTAGTTTCTGCTATTTAATATTGAATTTTATCATTCACTAATTAAATGTTTTTTTCTCTCTTTCTCTATTTTAGATTTGCACCAGCTGCTTCTCCCAGTGTGTTGATAAGTTCGATGACATGATTAAACTTAGTGGGATCTTCTTGTTTCTATTAAGAATATGTCTCAAACTGAGCAGGTGCCAAATAAATTGTTCATATTTTTGATGAGCACTGTATCCAGTTTGTTCATTTTAATTGTATATATTATTGGTGAGAAAGGTAATTTTTAAATATTGAGGCAGGGATATTCAAAGGGGTTGCCCCTGGTGCAACAGTGTTGCACCTGCGCAACCCCACATTGCACCCTGGCAGGATCTTGAGAAGGCTGCTTGGCACAGCGCAAACCTCGATGTGCCAGGGCAAAATGCTAATTTACATGGTGCAAATGCAGGGGTCATGCCCATACATATGCGGTACATCCCGATATTCAGCTCGGGATGTGTGGCGCATGTGCTGGCACAACCCTGCATTGCACTGCATAGAGGGGCTCAAAGTTGAGCCCCAGAAAGGATGACACAACTCCTGGCCACCCACAGGTGGGATGCAGTATAGCAGGGCACAACACAGCAGCCCAGCTGTGGGTGGCCACCCACCCACCCAGAACACTGTTGGCAAGCACACACTTCCCTGGTAGTCCAGTGCCCCCCCGAGTCCCCGACTCTTCGAATATTGTAATGACAGCCCATCCCTGGTGGTCAAGTGGTCCCCCTCCCACCCGAGTCCCCGAGTAATCTAATAAGACCACCCCTGGTGGTCTAGTGGAACCCCACCTGCCCCTAGCCGTGATCATGGTAATCCACTGTATGGATAAGTCCTGGTGATCCAGTGGTTTCCCAAACCCCTCCCACCCACACCGCACCTTGCTCACTCCCTCTCCCCAATCAGTGGCAGGTGACTGCAACCCACCGCATACCGCCTGGCCACCCTGCCAACTGACAGGTACAGTATGGACAGTTCATTGGTCCCCAGTGGACCAATCAGCTTGCAGGGCATACTGTACCAGACAGTCCAAATTATGTGAATGCCTTCAACATAATCTTTTTATGACAATTCCTTTGGAGCATGACAGATACCATTTATAAAACAATGGCTGAAATGTCATTTTGCGCCATAAATGTTAAAATACATTTTGGTTAGGATTTGAGAAATAGCGGCTGTCACATTCATGAGGTAGTGTGAAAAAATTACTATGTTGAAAAGCTGAGGTCAAAATATTGAAAATTGCCACAGTTATGAGCATCTGTTGAAAAATTGCAATGTAGACTCATAACTTTGTGGTTTTGTCACATTTTCACTCCACATTTTCAACATAGCCTTCTTGTGACTCCACATAGCCTTCTTATGAGCTCACCTCATGAGCAAGAGCAGACAATATTTTTAAATGCTGCTCAAAAGGTAATTTCATACCACAAGTGCAAAAACCAATTTTCTCCAGGATTTGAAAAATGACAGCTGTCACATTCATGAGGTGATGTAAAAAAATGGCTATGTTAAAAATTTGGGGTCAGAATATTGAAAACTACCAAATTCATGAGCCTGCATTCGTAAATTTCAATGTAGGCTCATAACTTTGTTGTTTTTTTATATTTTTACCCCAAATGTTCTACATACAGTATGCTTCTTATTACCCCACATCATGAACAAGGGAAGAGAAAATGTCCAACTCCTGCCCAAAAGGTGATTTCACACAGGAACTTCAAAATCACCTTTCAGGATAGATTTGCCTGATTTTACTGCCATTGATCATGAGTTATGAGAACCAAAAAAAGGCATGTTGAAATTTGGGGCAAAAATGCTCAAAAGTGACCAAGTCATGCCACTAAGTTCAAAACCCCATTGAAATACATTGAACAGCATAACTGATTTCCTCAATTTGTGGTGTGGCATTGAAGAGTGATGATGTGTTTGGGGTCAAGAGAGGATTATGGCATTGGACCTCCGATGGGTAAGTAAGGGCTTGGGGGGGGGGTGCTGTGTGGGATAGTCAGATGGGGGGACTATAACTGCAACAACAGACATCGATGAATAGTTTTCCTTTTTATAGGGTTTAAAAAATCCTAAAAGGGTCAGTTTTCTTTATTTCAGATGTTGACACTGGGGGACTGGGCATCCCTGGTATCACTGTTATATTTGGCAGCACTGGGGATGGGCTCCCTGATGCTACATATTTAAAATGGGCAGAGAGGAGGGTAGCAGCAGGCATGGGGGAGATTAGGCATCCCTGTTCCAGAATATTAACATGGGTTGGGCTTGGGGGAGTGGCAGTTAAGGAGGCGGCTTCAACAGACATTGATGGATGGTTTTCCCTTTAGCAGGCTGAATTTTAAAAAAATATATGAGAGACACATTTTTATTTATTTCAGGTGGTGACACTGGGGTATAAGGCACCACCAGTGTTGGTGTTACGTTTGTGGGGGGATGTGGGGTGGTGGGTGCAGAGTGGGAGGAGTGGGTGAGGGAACAGTAAGGGGGGCAGCAACAGACATTGAAGGACAGTTTTCTTTGTCACAGGATGTACTTCAACCTCAGCAGGCTGATCATGACATATCAGCTGTGTCTGCTGGGTGGTGTAGATCAAAGGAAAGAGTCAACCTATGATTGTGTCAGCTCTCTTCTTGAAATACACAAAGTTTCCACCCAGCAAGACTGCACAGTGTCATGGTCAGCATGGCTGATGATTGGTGTGACACTGACGACCCCCACTGAGACCACTCTGTATTGGACGGACAGTGTCACAACCTTCAAAAACCAGTCTTCTAACAAAATGTTCACTGTGCACACAGTGAACAAAAAAATGAATACAATTTTCTGCCTGTTATATTTTGGAGCTACTAGTTCTTTTAGTAATTTGTCAGCATTGTCCTTAGTTGTCTGGACTGTTCTCTGCTTTCTGTTTGTGACTGGACCTGGTACACTGTAGAGTGAGAGCACTAAGGTTTTCATTTTATAGGGCCCTGTCTACACTACCCTTGAAAATCCCCTCTGTAACATTGCAGAGGGTCAAAACCGTTACTATGACGGTTTGTGTTTACACTGGTAATGTTACAGAAAGCGTTTTCATAACAGTTAAAGAAACCTGTTGTGAGGTGGTTTCAACAACAGTGTCTGTAATTGTTTCAAAACTCTGTTTGGCCCTGTCTACACTACACAAGTAAAATCCTGTAAAGTTTTTAAAACGTTTTCAGTGGTAGTGTGGATGCAGTGTAACGTTTTCAGTCTGTAACAGTTTCAAAACGTTACAGATTTACAGTGCAGTGTAGACAGGGCCTAAATATCTACAAAATAGCAGAACAGCAGCCATCAAGAACATAATGTAAACCCATTCACACATTATACAAAGTAGGACATAGCAGTACTGAAAATAGAGGGACATTAAAAGAATAAAAACATACAGGGGAAAATGTTAACTTATCATGGAAAGACATTGATTAAGTACAAGTTGTCAATGATGGAGTTTACATTTAGTTGATACTCCACTATGGTGCAGAACATGTTAACTGATAATTATGCAATTCAAAGACAATAAGATTTTTTTTGTGCACATGAGCCCCTGTGATATTTTTTATATACATTTTTTCATCCTGTTCCTGCTCTTTATGTGCCTCAGGTGAGTACACAACCCATGATCTCGCACTCCGATACTTAATTTCCAACCCACAGCTTACCCCTGAGGTGAGGCCAGCTTGAAGCAGGTTTCACCTCCCTAATGGTGGTGACAGATACTTTGGTATGCCTAAAGTGCAAGTCTTATGCCCCAGGCCAGATAATTTTATTCCATTTCTTCCCCTCCCCTGCAGAGGTTTTCTTGCTGGGACTGCAATGCCTGTGTGTACATACAGCTTGCATAATATCACACAGAGTCGTCAGGCCTCTGTCCACCTCTCCAGCTCTTCTTCCTGCACTTACACCTGTGGTCGCTCAGCTGACAGTACTTTGGCAGAGACTGACTTGAACTGTCTCCCTGAAGGACAGCATTCTCTTGAATGCTCAGTCCTTTTCCCCTTGCCAGATCTGGGCCCACTGCATGAACTGAGTCACTGGTATCATGATCAGCAGTAGCTCTGCCACTGTTCTAATGGGATGGCTTGCCCCATGCTATTCTTGAATACATGAAGAAAAAATATTAAATAATGACAAAGCATGGTATGGAAATGTCCATTTATCATTATAGCTGTGCAGAATATAAAATGTCTCAAAATTCTGACAATGTAAAATGTTTAGTTGTTTCAATATAATTTTAAAACCACACATTCCAGTGTTACAAAATTTGGCAGATATATAATTATGGAACATGTGCATTACTGTGCCAAGGTGAGATTCCTAACTTTCAAAGGGATTGAGTTATAGCCAACCGAGCATCTCATCAACATTTAATTTATACTTATTTCCATCTAATTTAAATGTTCTTATTTATTTTTTCTTCCATTTCAAGTTTAAACAAACCATCAAACATGGGTATATGCACTGAGTTTTAGGCCTCAAGCTTTAAAGGGGGCTGAGTGATAGGCAACTAAACATTTTGCCAAAATTTACATGTCAAATAACTTATCCAGTTTTCCATTTAATTTTAAAATGTTTCCAAATTTCACCAAATTTTAAAAAAATATATTACTATACCAGATGGATTTGTGTGCCACATGCCACATTTCTAGCTTTATTATAAGGAGCCAAACTTTCAGAAATTTGAAACTAAATGTTGCTAGTGTGAAAACTCCAAGATTTGAAACCACTGTAACTTTAAAACTAGAGAATGCAATGCCATTAAATTTGGAAGATTCATTGACCTCAAAAAGGAGGCTGCATGTTTTGATTTTTAAAATCTCTTTCTGAAAAGATGTCAGTGCTAAAAACTGCAAAAACATGCAAAATATCAACAGTACTTCAAGTCAAATTCCACAAGTCTTTGTGAAAATTCTGGAATTTCATGATAATTTTGTTTAAGCCATATTGATAAATGTTGCCCATCCATACCCCTGACCCACAACAGAGGTGAAAGAAAAAGGCTGGTGAGAGTAGTAATAAGGTTGTATTCATGAGGGCTCTATTGAAAAAGTGGCAGGAGAGTTGCAGGGCATTGCAGAACCGTTATGCTAATGTGGGTATTGTAATTTGTCTGCCTATAGTGTAGATCAAATGAGTGCATGCAAAGGGAGTAATTGACTATATTGTGATAAAGAGTACAAGGTCTGAGGACATGAGGAAGTCACTTAGTGAATTAGGGATGTCTCTTGGGGGGAACTGTCCAATGGGATCTTCTCCAAGGCCCGTATGGTTCTGGGGTCTGTGAGGAATGGTAGTGGCATCAATTAGACAAGATAACATTTGCTAAGGTTCTGTTGAAAGGAGGAGGGTTTTCTTTTTCTAGTGAGTTAGAGAGCATTCTGGGGCAAGGAATGCCTACCTGCTAAGGATGTGCTGCAGTTTTGCCAAGAAGGAGGGGTTACTGGTCTTGTCAAGTGACATGACATCTGGGCGATTTAAATTAAAGGATATGGATTGGGAAGACAGATTCTGAAGGAGGGCATCAGTTGCAGGAGTTGAATGCATGGGTTCATCAAGAAATAGAAAGCTAAACTGAGTAGTACAAGAATGATAGCCCACCAACTAGAGAAAGTAAGCACAGAGGGATAAGAATTCCAATGTCAATATAAGTTATATAAGAATCACACCTAGTAAAATTATCTATCCTGAAAGCCTGATGTACTTGCAAGTCTTAGAGACATTCAGAAAGATGTTGTGGGGAACAAAATGTCTGGGGCACAAGATGGAGGGATTCTGAATAGTCTAATGAGATAGGAAACAGAGTAAGTGACTCTCTTTTCAAAAGAGTGTGTCACATTGAAGAACAAGAAGGGTATGGGGCAGCTGTTCCATTGAGAATGTCAGGTTTAGATAAAAGAGAAATATGTGAGGGAAACAAAATAATCAGCTGTGAAGGAACTTCAGGTCCATAAACAGCTCAGCTTAGATCATCAAATGGAGAAGTGAAACGTGCTTTGTGAATGTTAAATGCTGTGGAATTCCAGAGTCATTTCTATTATGCTACTGTAGTTATTTCAGAAAATGATGCCAGTAGTTTTTGGTATTTCCACTGCAGATTTATAACTACTAACCAACCACATTTTCACCAGTTTTGTTAGATTTCAGGGTACACCGACATTGGATATGCATGACAAATATCAGGTCTATACCTGCAAGAGCAAAGATATTATAAACATTTGTATTTTAAGAAAGTTTCCACAAGATTTAGATATAATTATACAATGAAATTTTAAACCCAAGTAACTTCCAAATTTCCAAAGTATTTCCATATTTAGCCAGCCCTATAACTCTTTCATAATGGATCTCCATGCTGAGTGTCACATACCTAATCCCAAAGGTGGCTGACTTATAAGCAAATATATATTTTCACAAAATGTCCCCCCAACAAATAAAATGCCAGAAATTCAGCCCCTTTATATTTGAAATGACTAATTGCAATGCCATGATATCTGACATGTCTTTAGGATACCTATCAACAAGTACTAATGCCAAACATCAGATCAATAGCTTAATGGATGCCTGAGTTCTGACTGAATAAAAAATGGAAAAAAAAATACATTAAATTCCATGGAATTTCAGGGAGTTCTCTCAGATCGGATTGATTTATTGATCAGCTTGATAAACATTTACAACATCAGATACAAAGAGGAAGAGGCAATCATACCCAAATAAATATCCTGTAGTTAAAAATCCAAAAACAATTACCATTGCACAGGTATACACACAATAACATTGTTAATGATATTCCTAGTTCATTAGCAAATATCATATAAAAGCAACCATATAATATATTTTTCAGGTTCTGGTCTGGTTGCCTAAGTCCATGGATTACATGTTAATTCTTATACAGAAAGATGTACTTATTGCTCCTAAAATGATGTAGGAATTATCAGCAGCAACAAGACTGAAACATGAAATATCCCATTCTTCCTAATACATTTTGTCAGTAATAAAAAAATAGCAATATTTACAGTATGTGCATTAAAATAAACTCAAGACAGCATCTTCTCAAGGATTTGCTAATCCTCCTCAATGACTGCTTGACTATTCACAAGAAATTCACTATGAATTCAAAATACTTTAATTTCATAGATAACAGAAACCTGTTATCTTTCGAGTCAAGATATTGTTATCTGAAGATGTTAATAAAGAAGCTAACATATTATCTGATGAATCATAAATATTAGCTAACAGAGGACCTAGCCATTTGTCCCTATTGATATTATGAATGGGATACATAAGTGATACACGCTTCAGGGAGTCTGTCTCTATACCACATAGTGGGGACTGTACCCCATTTTTGGGGGGCATATATAAAATATTATTTCTGTGAAAAACTTCCAGTCTAAACTTGGTTATTATAATTCTCTCTCTTGGATTAGTAACAATTGTAAGATATGGTTCCCAGTTTCTTTTGGTTTTTTTTCAGTTGCTGTATACCATTTGTGTATTTTAGTGGTATAGTATTAAATTTTGCCATGTTCAACTGGGCAGCTATATCTTGATAGCATTGTTAATATTAGAAATAACTTGGTACTTTGGTTGTAAGTAAATACTCATAAAATCTGAGCCCAGCCCAAAGGGGTAGATTACATTTTTAATATACTCAAAAAACAAAAAGACTATTCCTCCTGATGACTATCCAGTCTCTTCCTCAATACATAGTTTTGGCAAGTTGTAATCTGGCTGTTCCATAATATGATAGAAAAGTTTTATCTTTCAAGGATGAATGTTTTAAGAAAGTACTGACCCAACTCAACCCTCAAGGAGGGTGCTTCCACAAACAGAGGAATTGTTGGGAGATATCTAAATACCTTATTCAACTTTTTTTCTAAGATACCTGTCAATGAAAAAAACAGACCAAATCACCATATAATAAACTTGACTTTACCTTGGCATTCATGGTTATAAGTGCGCCTGATAATGAATTTCCACCACACATACTGTTGAATCTTTTGAAAGGACCCAATGTTTTCTGACAGCACAGTCAGTGTGTTGGGTGGAGGAAAACCTCACATTATAGAGTACATGGGGATGAATGACCTTGCAAGATGTGAGGTGAGGTAGGTACAAGAGAGGTTCAGGGAGGTAGGGAGAATTTGCAACAAGGAAAGGAGGATGGATAGTCTTCTTGGAGTTGCTTCCATTCTTGAGGGCTATTACAACAAGGAAGGTAAGAACAGAGAAATTTAATGGATGGCTTAGGGGGTGGTGTTAAAATGAGGGGGTATGGGCTCGTTGGTGGCTGGGGAGAGACCTGGAATAACATGGACCTGTATGCATCAGACAGATTGCATCTGAATAGGAAGGGTACAAGGATCATGAAGGGCAAGCTGGAGGAATTCATGGGGAAAAGAATCTTAATTTAAACTGATGAGGGGAGAGAGCAAGGAGCACTGCACCCTTAGTCACCTGGTGAATGATGCTGGTAGACCTTCTCCCTATCAGGACAGCATGGGGAGGAGCTAGATGAGAATGGTAGTGGTAGGGAGGGGAAACTGTGGGAGGAGGGGGTGTAAGGGGTGAGCTAGGCGTAAGGGAGGTCCTGAGACATGGTGAATGGTAGTGATTCTGAATGCCAGAATCCTGGGAAACAAGATGGCAGAAATGAATTCACTGATGCTCCCTCCCCAACCCCGCACACCACTTGCGCACCCACCTCCCCTCCCACCCCATACTTATCTCCAGAGGTCTGGTGCTGCGATCTTCGTGAGCGGAACACATCTGGACTTTTCAAAGCTGAACTGCAAATGATGAAATTCCGTAAGCTGTACAATGGCATAAATGGGAGAGTTTCAACTTAGGTGGATATCTCAGCCATTTTTTTTGAATTTTGGCTCCAAAGTTTCAACATGGGGTTCTTGGGACCCCACCTCATGAACACGTGCACTGTCATCTCGTTATTTGGTCCTGACAAGTGATTTTGCAGTCACTGCACATAATCACCTTTCAGGATTGAGTAACAAAATGACAGTACCACTGTTCATAAGGTGGGGTCCCAAAAAGTCTATGTTTCAAATTTGGTGAAAGAATTCCAAACAAGCATTTGTCAATGCCGAATGTTGTCTTGCTGGCATTGGCATTGGTAGTGCAGGAGTTAGAGAGATGCATAATAGGCATGGCAGTGAAGTACTGAACTGATGCCAACCCGCCCCCACCCTGCAGAGACTGACAGGCATTGGGGTGTCCCTTTGGGTGTTTGGTAGTGCAGTGCGGGAAAACATTTTGGGCAGGATGTGAAAAATGACAGCTGTACAGTTCATAAGGAGGCATAAAAAAATTCCAGTGTTGAAAATGTGACATGTAAATAAAGCAAATTTGCGAAGTTAAAAGGGTGCGTGGGAAATATGCAACGCACGCTTGCAATACTACCATTTATGGGTGTTCATCAAATTTTCAACATAGGCATTTAGCACCTCTGCTCGTGGTACAGTGTCACCGTTATTTTCTTAAGGTGTCCCAAGAAGTGATTTCGCACAGCGACCACGCTATTCAGCGCCAGAAGTGCTAAAACACATTTTGGGCAGGATATGTGAAATGACAGCTGTACTGTTCATCAAGAGGTGTGGAAAAATGGTAATGGTGAAAATCCAGAGCGAAAATATCAGAAATGCACGACGGTACAAGCGTGCATGCAATCTGCCATTGCACGCTCGTAACACAGTCATTTTATGGGGTATCATCACCAAATTTTCAACACAGGCATTTTAGGACCTCTGCTCATGACCTGTGTCACTGTCATTTTCATAATCTAGCCCAAACACTGATTTGCCAGCAACTGAGCTATTGTAGGCCGCTGGAAGTGCAGAAACACATTTTCAAGTACAGGATGTGGAAAAAATGATTGGCTGTACTGTTCACAAGGAGGTGTACAAAAATAACAATGCTGAACATCTGGCATTAAAATATTGTGAATTCATTGAAGTTACGAGCCTGTGTAGCAACTGCGCAATGCACGCTCGTAAAACAGGCATTTGTTGGATTTTTTCCACCAAATTTGGAACATATGGTTTTTGAAAGGCCACCTCATGAACACTGGTGCTGTCATTTCATTAATGGGACCCAAAAGGTGATTTCAGGCAGTGACTGCGAAATCACCTTTCTAGGTTGATTAATGCCATGACAGTGATAGAATTCATGAGGAGGGGCCCCAAAAACCCCATGCTGAAAATTTGGTGCCAAAATTCTAACAAATGCCTGAGATATGCAGCAAAATTGAAAAAAACCCTATTCATTCCATTATACAGCTTACTGGCATTTCCTCAGTTGGCGGTCGGCTTTGAAGAGTGCAGACGGTTCCTGGTCTAGCAAAGATTGTCGTGCCAGACTGGAGGTAAGTATGAGTGAGGGAGGGGGTGTGGGAGGCAGGGTGCACAGTGGTGGGTGGGTGGGGGGCAGGAGTCTCACGAGGACCATTTTATATACAGGAAAGAAAAAACCTAGCCTTGCAGGACAGTTTTTTTTTTCAAAGGACTTAACTGCTAGGGTAGGCTCCATCACGCCTACCGTAACTGTTTTGGGGGTTGCTGTAGCCGACGGAGGATTAGGGAACCCTTGTCAGCAGACAATGGGGCTTGGGGGTGAATTTATGCCGACGGGATTAGGCACCCTTCAGCACACAATGACAGCAGGGGAGGCAGGAGCTGAGGGGATTCGGCACACCCTCGGCATATAAGAAATGCGGGGGTACTGATTTATGCCGACGGTGAGTGGGCTCCCCCGTCGGCACACAATGAAAGTGGGGTGGCAAGAACCGAGGGGAATTGGGCACCCCCCTCGGCATATAGGAAATGGGGGGGCTGTTGTAGCCGACAGGGAGTGGGCTCCCCCGTCGGCAAATTTGTGCAGCCAAAGTAAGCTGGCTGGGGGATTAGTAACTCCCAAGGTCATCGGTTGGGTGGCTGCCCACCATGCTGCTAATGTGGTGAGCACGCAGGAAGGGTCCGCTGCATCTGACGAGCTTTGATCGGATTGCAGTGGACTTTTCCTAAGATGTGCTCGCCATATTAGCATGCATGGTGTGGTGCTGCTGATTGGGGAATGAGGGACGCACCTACTGATGCGTGCCCTGCATTAGCCCAACAGTGGCCATGCCTCCAAAGCTGCACTACCGCAAGATGTTGACTTGTGCGCAAGCACAGCAAGCCAACATAAGAATGACTGTGTTACTAGCGTGCATTGTGCAGTTTTCTCGCATGCTCTTAACTTTGACAATTTTTAATATTTTCACTCCAGATTTTCAACATTGCCATATTTTTATACCTCCTTATGAATAGTACAGCTGTCATTTTTCACATCCTGCCTGAAATGTGTTTTCACATATCTGGCATGGTAGATGTGGGAAATCAACTTTTGGGACAGATTAACAAAATCACAGTGTCACCGTTCATGAGCAGTGGTACCAAAATGCCTATGTTGAAAATTTGGTTAAAAAAATCACCACAATAATTGCTTTACAGGCGTACATTGCACAGTTTCCTTGCACGCTCTTAACTTCCCCAATTTTTCATATTTTCACTCCAGATTTTCAACACTGCCATGTTTTTCACCTTTTCATGAACAGTATAGCTGTCATTTTTCACATCATGCCCAAAATGTGTTTTCGAGCCTATGGCACCAAATTGCACTGTCACTGTGCAAAATCACCTTTTGACTAACACACTGATAGTGCCACTGTTCATGAGGTGGGATCCCAAAAAGTCCATTTTGAAAATCTGGAGTAAAAATACCAACAAATGCCCAGGGCATTAGGGTTTCCAACCGTAATGCCCCACCCTGTAGAGAATGACAGGTGTCAGGGGTGTGACTTGGGATTGTCGGCTATAATGCTCACACCATTCCACCCCACCCCCACCCTGCAGCCAGTGACAGGCATTGAGGTGTGCCTTGGACTCTTTGGACCCAAGGTTCACCCCATTCTCCTACACTGCACCCATCTGAACATATTTTCTTATGGAATGGGGTGAGCGTAAGGCCTGAAGACTCCGTGGCACACCACAACACTTGTTGGTGTCTGCAGGGTAGGGTGAGGTAAAATGGCATGAGTGTTTAATGGCTGATGGCCCAAAGATACACCCCGCTGCATGTCAGTCTCTGCAGGGTGGGGTGGAGTTGGCGTCAGATCAATACTTCACTGCCATTCCTATTATGCATCTCTCGAACTCCTGCACTACCAATACCAGCAAGACAACATTCAACATTGACAAATACTTGTTCTGTATAGGAATGATTGAATTACTTTCCCATGAAACTGGAAGAAATATTGTTATATAAGACACTGAGAACAGGAAGCCACCATTCTAGGAAGATTTTTGAAACTTCCAAGACAAAACTGCCAGAGAGGCAAATGGTGATGAAACTGAACTGGCCACCATGGTGATCTTCAAGGAGATGAGCAGGCAGAAGCGGACATAGCATTTACCATGCCACTAGAGAAGAACGTTTCCATTTGATCAAGTTAGGCAATTATCATGGAGGCTAAAATGGACTTAGCCAATTTCAAAGCCAGTGAAACATTAACCCTCCTTAAATACTCTGGGACTAAATGCTGAGGGCAGTAGATCTACCAGCTAAAATGTGACTAGGATTACTGATGTGTTTTGTTCCCCACCTATGAGGTGTTTGGCATAGAGACATAGCTGGTACTAAACTGTCTAGGTTTCCAGTATGGATACTGGGAACATCACAACTGCCAGATGACTAACAGAGCCATGACAAGGTGAGTGGGCTTATGTGACCTTCTGTTAATGATGAATATCAGGTATTCTTGTGGGGGGCATAGATATATTTCTCAGGCCTTTGTGTTAGTGTAAGCAAGGATGGGGGGTCTTTTTCTCTACTACAGGCTACCATAGGTGTCTAAGGTATCAAATGGAATAACAAGTTACGACAATAGCAGCCTTTTGGATAGCTTGTCCCAAGATGTGACCTCTCTCTTCCTCCTTCTCCTATACCTGGCATTCTGTCAGATAACTCTCAGTCGCTAATGGGTTAGGGGCACCAATAACGATATATCCAGTCACTCCAGCCATCAGAGAGGTTTGGCAACATGCGTTGTCTGTGGCCTAAGCTTGGCAACCCCTACTGGAGGGCTGGGGGGGAGTCAGACGGGAAACACTGCTAGAACACTCCCATTGGTTGCTTACCCAAAATACTTGATAATGAGACTGGATGGATCTACCCCTCTTTCTACTCTGATATGCTGTCTGAGCTATAGGAAATGCACATACAATGTGGTAAGTTGAGCACAGTTGTAGCTTATGTGCAAGATATGATAAACCACAGGGTGGTGTAGAACACCCCCTTCAGTGACTCTTGATCCTTGACAGGACACTGTCGTCAATGAAAATCAGGATAAAAAGGGCATCGGGTAGATATCAAGGGAAGCCAGGATACCATAGTAAGGGCACAAGAGGGAGCCCAATCAATTTATTGGGGAGGGATGGGGTACTGCACATTTTTGACGGTCTGGGAGATAGGAGAAACTGATATTCTTGTTACAGACAACCCAGGGATACCTATGACTGATGCTGTACTGAGTATGAGGATTTAAGAAGCTTGCACTGGGGGGGTCACCCTTCACAGGAAGATACCCACGGTACAGCCCATGTGCTCTTGGTTATTGTTTTTCAACAGTAACCTTGCTTCAAATGATAAATTCTCCATCTGAATGGGATAGAAAATATGCTAGGTACTCCATGTAAGCTGGAACTGGAAATATAAAGTTGTGCTGCTAAGTTGGGTATCTCATGTTCTCTTATCCTGTTTACAGAATCCATCCTCACCCTCTCTGTTTATGTTTCTATTTACCCTCTCTCTTTAACCTCCTCTGCTTATTCCTCATGGAGTACAGCCAGTCAGAAGGGATTACTTGTGTTCTGGCTGGCAGGTAAGAGTGCTTTATATTTATTTATTGTGGCAACAGACACAAATCATTTGAGGTAATTATGTCTGAACTAACGCACACTTCATGGAGTATACAAGAGATTAATCACCTGATGAAAAGTAAGAAAATGTTGTCCACCCTCAGAACTTTGAATTGTGGCATGGCAATCCTACAAGAAGCACACCACTTAAAAACTGAAGAAACCAAATGAAGGCAATAGTGAGTAGGGGAGGAAATCTCAAGCTTTTTCTCCACCAAAATACAGGGAGTTTCAATTCTGATTAGAAGGGGGAGTCCACTACAGGTCACAGCCAAAGAAGCACAACAGAGGACAGGTGGGTAATTGTAAGAGGAAGAGTGCAGCCCAGAGAGGTACTACTCATTAATATATATGCCCCAAACACAAGCACTACCTTTTTTTCACAGAGTAGTCCAAAAAATATAGGATCTAGTGACTACAATGGATGTTATGATCACGAGCAGGAATTTCAGCATGGTGAGTGATCCACTGTTTGATAGGTTCCCACATGATCAGGGGAGCCAGCACATAAGAATGGAGATAGGCACTCATACAGATGTGCACAGAACTAGCTCTTCAGGTTGTGTGGAGGCTTCTCAATGACTAGGAACTGTAGATCTAGATCCATTAGATTTGGCAAGCAAATCCAGTTACACTACTTCCAGGTTAGTTTCAGGGCAGTGCCAGATGTGGATGTAAAAAATACACCCCATCATGGTTTCGGATCATGCGCCAGTATTGGTCACAGTGGTACTATCCCAGACAGTTGGCAAGATGCCAAGATAGCACAATAACCCTATCCTGTTACAATCTTTGTGGTTTGTTAACTTGATAACAAAGAAGTTTAAGATGTATTTCAAATTAAAAGGAGACAGCCTCTGCTATGCAGAAAAAGATAGCACATCATAGACAGTCTTACCACATTTTTTGAATTAAATAGACATCCAGAAATGTCTGAGCAAACATTGTTGGATGACATTAAAGTCTGCATTACAGGCTGCACCATAAGCTATTCCTCCCTTTTAAATAAGAGCAGGGAGGCAAGAAGCACAGACATTGCAAGAGCAACTAAGGGAAGCTGAAAAGAGGCTTTATAATAACTTAGACCTCTCTGCACAGCTAGAGAGAGACGTGCTCCAGGTAAAAGACAAACTAAATGTGGTAATGCATTAGCAAGCTGAAAGAGCCCTCTGCTATAGAAAGCAGCATTATTAGGAGAGTGGGGAATGAGTTTCAAAATTGTTGAAGTACTGCTTCAAGACAAAGGCTGATGCAGCCTCATCCCTTATCTTAAAGATTCTGGTGGTGGTGTAACAGCAGACCCCCTCAAAATAAATAATTCATTCAGAAAGTTCTAAGAAGAATTATTCATGTCCCATTTCTAGCCACAGCATCACTCCATAAGTCAGTTCTTAGAAGGATAAGGCCTGCTGGTTGAAGCTCCAGATCATATAGGCAAGGATTTGGATGTTCCACTATCTTTGGAGGAGACCTGAGGAGCTGTTAAGTCCATAGCAAGAAAGAAAGCATCAGTGTCAGGCAGTCTTAGCACAGAATTTTACCAACCTTTGCACAACAGCTCACCCCACAACTGCAGAAGGTATATCAGTAGGTAGTGTATTAAGAGCGCCCTCTCTCCCACAATGAGGGAGGTGCCTATTATGGTCCTGCCTAAACAATACAAAGGGAGCTCCAACTGCACAAATTACAGACCAATTTCCCTCCTGAATGTGGATGTCAAAGTTCTTGCGAAGTTCATGGCTAGCTGTATGGAAAAAACTTTGCCCGTTATCAACCACCCATTTCAAATGGGTTTCACGAATAGCTGAATAGCCGATAGGAGGGGACAATATGGTGGCATTAGTTAATGTCCTATGTAGTGTGCAAGACCAGAAAGCATCAGCAGTGGTAGTCTCCAGTGACGCAGAGAAAGCCTTTGACTAGGTGGAAGAGGAATACCACTTTGAAGTAGTGAGACACTTTGGTGTGGGGCCTAATTTCATTGTGTGGGTCAAATGCTTGGGTAGAGAACTGGTACAGAGAGAAGGGTTTTGGCTTCATTGGGGACTGGGGACCCACCTGGAGGAATGTGGAACTATACAAGGGTGATGGCCTACATCCATCCAGGTAGGGCACTGTTGTCCTCAGTGAGCAGTTTAAATGCTTTATTGGGAAGCCTTTAAAGTAGCAGGGGGGGTGGAATGAAGCAAGGAGAATCAAACTGTCCACCCCCACAGAATAGTGCAGTCAACATGGAGGACCATGGCCAGCCCCGTGGCACTGAAGGTTGAGGTGCTGGACGCCACACCTCGCACCACGCTGGTGACCAGGGTTCGGAAACGACCCCAGACTGCCGGGGGTCGGCAGGGGAGTGAGAGGATAGAGCATCTGGAAGACTGCTCTCCTCTCTTGGGGAGGGATCCAGGGGTAGCCTGGCGCAGCAGCGGCCCCTGGTGGAGACTGGTGGCACTGTGGCGCACAGGGGCTGACAAACGGAAAGACGCTGGGAAGCTGTCTTCTGGATGTGAGTGGGAGCACCCACGTCGTGGGCTGGACAACGTTGCATGTCCCACGTCTGGGTCATAAACTCTACCTAAAAAGCCCCACCAGCCCGGATAGGTGATGGCCATCCCAGTGCTGAACTGCCACACACCCAACACTGGAGCCCTGACACTGCCCTTTCAGACTCCTCTGGCCTGTCATCCCCCTTGGGACTTGGGGAGAAAGTAACGCCCTCGAAGATGACATGGTTCACAGTGGGCGGTAGAGCAGCATAGGCAAGCGGAGATGCCAGAGACAGTTCCAGTGCCTGGGGGAGATAAACAGAATTAAAAAAAATAAATAAAAAAACATGGACAACCATAAAGTTATGATATCGCCAGAAGTAACTAAACTCATAAAGGGGGGAACAGTAAAGGACATGAGAAAGGGGGTTAAAAACAGGAAGGACAAACAAAGGAGGCAAAAAGGCAAAAGGGGGGGATGATAAAGGAGAAATGGCAAAACATGGAAGACCATGTATACTAATGCCCACAGCCCAGACCTGGTGACCTTGATGACAGAGGCTGACCTGGACATTGTAGCTATTACCGAGATGTGATATACTGGAAATCATGACTGGGATGTAGCAATACCAGGGTATACTCTGTTTAGGAGAGACACAGAGGGTAAAATTGGGGGGGGGGGTTGGCTTTTTACATCAGGGAGGGTACTAGAGTGATTGAGATACAAGGAATGTGGAGGATCAGAGGTACTGTGGGTCACCCTTGAGACATGCAATGGCACAGCTACTCACAAAGGCATAATATACAGACCTACAGCACAGAGGGAGGAGATGGACAGGGTTCTAGTGGAATCTATCCACATGACTGCAGCTAAAGGGGAGGTGTTGCTGGTAGGTGATTTCAATCTGCCAGATGTGTATTGGAGCATCCCAGCTGCTGTCTCAGCCAAGAGCAGGGACAGCCTGTACACAAGGGACAGCACTCAGGCAGCTAGTGCTAGATCCCACTCGGCAGGGTGCAATTTTGGACCTGGTATTCACCAATGGGGACAGAACTGCAGAAGTCAAGGTGGGAGGACAACTGAGGTCCAGTGATCATCACACAGTGTGGTTCAGTATGAGTACAGTGGCAGAGTCAAGCCACATAAAGGTGAGGGTACTGGATTTCAGGAGGGAGGACTTTACTAAGATGGGGACATGTCTCAAGAATGCCATGGCAGGGAGGGACTAATGGGGGAAGTTGAGCAGTTGGTCCATCTGTAATGAGCCATAGTAGAAGAGACAAAGCTTTGCTTTAGGCAAGTAAACAAGAGCAAGAGAAAGAGAACACCACTATGGTTCTCAAAGAAAGTGGCCGGAAAGGTAAGGGTGAAAAAGATGGCTTTCAGGAAATACAAGGAAACACAGAAGGAGGAGGACAGGGTAGTGTACCTGGATAAACAGGAGGAGACAGGGAAAGCAGTCAGGAGCACAAAGGTGCAAACAGAGAAAAAAATAGCACAGGAGGTAAAAAGAGGGGATAAGACTTTTTATAGGTACATTAGTGAAAGGAGAAAAAAACAGGGGTGGGATTGTAAGGCTTAAAGGGGAAAAGAGGGAGTGTGTGAAAGGGGACCTGGAAAAAGCATCAATACCGAACAAGGTAGCCTGTGACATAGGCGACCATGATTGGGCACTTTCAAAAAGGGTGACTCAATTTCAACGCATGCAGACAGAGCTACTGACTAGGGAGGGCGACCTGATGGGGGGTTCATGCATATAGTGACAGGATGTCGATACATGTACATGCGCTTGGAGGGGAGCAAGCACGCTGAGGGAGGGGCAGAAGGGGGGAGGGTGGTTTGTGAGGTGTGGTGCTGTGGTAGGCTGCTGAGCTGGCCCTGTGGCTTGGTGAGTCGGTGGTGGGCTGGGGTTCTGAGGGTGCTGAGTTCAGGTCCAGGTGCACATACATTTTGTTGTGCCCATGTAACCCCTAGGTGGTGCTATCCCAAGGACTACTACCCCTGCCTGCTTGACTAGTAGCAGGTTAAGGGGTCTGTGTAATGAAACGGGTACCTCCACCTGGAGGTCAGGGTTGTTAGTGGTCAAGCTAACCTGGGCACATCCCCCAGGACACTGTAACCCTCCTCTTTCCCTTCTAGTGGCCTGAACAATATACAATAATTACTTTCACAATGACCCTTATTCACCAGGCAATTACCCACACTGTTTGCCCTTACCACCAGGGCTGGTCCCTCTAGCTTGACACTGGGGACCCCCTGTAAAACAAGGATAAGAACAGCAAATAACAACAGTACAATACTCTTGCCACAGACTGGAACCACAGTCAGATTAAATGCAAACAAAGTTAAATCTGATTTATTCAGGGGACTTGAACAAGGGAGGGGCGTAATCAGGTTGATTTGCTTAAAAGCTACATTAATCAGACAGTTATGCATGCAGTTCAGAGTCCCTACACAGTCACACACTAAGGTTACCCAGGTAGGAAAATGGTGGGCTAGTGAGGAACATTGCAGCTGGTTGGGACCCTGTGATGGAAGAAAGCAACATGCACAACACACACTATTTGTAATCCGGAGCTGGAGGGCTCAGTTCGTGAAAGAAAAGGCAACAAGACAATCAGATGACAACACTTTTAAATTTAGCTGTTGTTGCAGGGAGCTACCCTGATGTTTACTCACGATGTCCAATACTGGACACAGGCAGGATGAAATCGAGACTTCAGGCTGTTGAGCTGGAGTGCCCGGAGAAGCAGGGCCCACACGAATTACCGAGGTGTCATTCCTGTTCAAGGCATTGAGCAGAGGGCTGATCCCCAGGCTGGTCTCTCATTGATGACATTCTCTCTGCATAGCAGGTATTCTGGCTGGACCAGTGTAGCAGGGCCCAGGCAAACGAAAATGGATACGGATTCAGTCTGTGGAGCTGGATATAGTCTCCAGCAAGCAAAACACAGTTCAGACACACAGTGGGGAATCAAATCATGACCCACTATAAGCACACAGCACATTCACATGTAAGAAAAATCCACTTTATCTGGTCACAATTACAAAGTCTCTTCAGAATCTGGGAGTTTAGAGGAAGCTGGAAGTCCTGACAGGCCGATCGCATTCAGCAAATCTTCGGTCTTCTTCAGATTAAAGCCTGGTGGCAATTCAGTGACTTAATTCACTCTCCAAATTTGGATTGAGTCCAGAAAAAAAACACAAGTTCCCTCTCAGGAACAGCAGGCAGGCATGCAGGCCAAACTCAGGCCTTTCCACAGTTCTCCCACATGAATCCACTATGGATTGCTGCTCAAACTATCTCGAGCTGTTACTGCTTCACTTCCTAACTTAGATCTGACTGAAACTGCAAGCAGTGTGGGACTTTCCCCAAGATCCAAAAGGTTTGGTTGGCTGATCTGTCTGTCAGTCACAACAAGGGTTCCCCCTCCAGGTTATTTTAGGCACCAAAAGCCCAAAACTATAATTCCTACAAGTTTTGGCCCCACCAAGCCCCTCTAGGCAGGCTCCATTTTAGAGTCTCAAATGTACTGATTTGCCCATTCTGCAGTCCAGGACCAAGATGATGGAAACAAATAGAACTGTCCATGCTGCAAAGAAGGCAGGCTAGAATAAACAGCAATATTTTTACTACTCTAACAAATGATCAGCAAACAAGTACATACATCTTCTAACAGAGCTCCCTCTCAGATTAATTATGACTGCAATCCAGGCAGCTCTTAAATAGACAGTACACAGAGGCTATACAGGCACTCTCTGGCAATACATTTAAACTTCTGAAATGCAGAACACCAGCCTGGCAGTGAGCATTTAGGCAAGCTCAAGGAAGACTTTTCGGGAACCATCATTTAAAGGGGGGGTTACACCTGGCCCCAATTTTTTTTTAAGGTTTTGCACCCCTTCGACATGCACCAATCTGGTGTTGAGAATCCTTTAGTAGGGGTTGGTTTCAGAGGACTGGAGAAAGGCAGATGTAGTCCTGCTTCACGAAAATGGGAGTAGGAAAGAGGCTGGAAACTATAGACCAGTCAGCCTCATCTCAATATTAGGAAAACTTATGGAATCATTACTTAAAGAAAGGATTGTGGAACACCTTGATTCCAGCGGCGCACAGGATCCAAGACAGCATGGATTCACAGTCATGTCAAACAAATTGAATTGATTTCTTTGACTGGGTGATGAGGTGATGAGGGAAGTGGATTGAGGTGGGAGCAGTGTATGTGGCCTACCTGGATTTCAGTAAGGCCTTCCATTCCATTCCACATAGAAGACTTGTGAACAAGCTGAGCAGCCTGGGAGTGGGTCATAAGGTGATACACTGGGTAAGGAACTAGTTGAGTGATAGAAGATGTAGGGTGGTGGTAAATGGAGCTCAATCTGAGGAAAGGAGAGTGACCAGCAGGGTGCCACAGGAATCAGTTCTGGGACCAGTCTTGTTTAATGTCTTCATAAGTGACATCGTGGAGGGGCTGGATGGGAAGGTGTGCTTCTTTGCAGATGACACTAAGATCTGCAACATGGTGAACACTCCAGGAGGGGTGGAAAAAATGAGGAGGGACTTAAGTAAACTGGAGAAATGGTCTAGAGTGTGGCTGCTGAGATTCAATGTGAAAAAGTGCAAAATCATGCATTTGGGGTACAAGAACCCAAGGGAGGATTACATGATTGGGGGAGATACTGATGGTCACCAAACAGGAAAGGGATTTTGGGGTAATCATATCTGATGACCTAAAGGCAGCTAAACAATGTATCAAAGCTGTGGGGAGAGCCAGTGGGATGCTGGAGTGAATAGGAAGAAGTATCAACAGCAGAAGAAAAGAGGTGGTGATGCCACTGTACAGATCATTAGTGAGGCCTCATTTGGAGTACTCTATCCAGTTCTGGAGACCGCATCTCCATAAGGACATAGACAAGGTGGAGGCAGTCCAAAGAAGGGCAACAAAGATGGTGCAGAGCCTGCATCAAAAGTCATAAGTGGATAGGCTGGGAGACCTCCAGATGTATTCCCTGGAGAAGAGGAGAGACAAGAGAGATATGATAGGAACCTACAAATATCTAAAGGACATATATAGGGTACAGGAGGGTAGCATCTTTCAGAAAATGAGATTTTCAGGAATGAGAGGGCATTATTTGAGGTTGGAAGGGAGTAGACTAAGGAGTAAAGTGAGGAAGTATTTCTTCATGGAAAGGGTGGTGGATCCATGGAATAGACTCCCACCAGAGGTGGCATGGGTGAACATAGAGGGGGAATTCAAAAATGCATGGGACAGGCACAGGGGAACCCGAGCAATAGGAACGAGAAGGTGAAATTGGAGGTCAGGTAGGGTCTGCAGCTTTTGTAGTAGGTAAAGAAAATGGGCAGACTGGATGGTCCTAGCAGTCCTTATCTGCCATCAATTTCTATGTTCCTATGTTTCTAAAGCCCTATATGACTCTCCCATGGTGACAGTGCTGATCAACGGTAGCTTGACTTCCAGATTCCCACTCCACTGAGCAACTAGGCAGGGTTGCCCTTTGTCCCGCCATTGTTTGTTATAACCATGGAACCTCTGGCTACTGTTCATATAAATAATCAAAGCATCAAGGACATAGAAGTAGCAGGAATCAACTGCCAAGTCTTGCTGTATGAAGTCGATCAACTTTTGACAATTTCAGAAGTGGATTACTCCTTTGTTGCGGTTTCCATAGCTCTTCTCCAAGTTTGGAACCATGTTGGGTCTTTATGTAAATTAGATGAAAACATAGATCCTCTGACTAGTAATTTGCTGCCTACAGATGGTAAACATACAGGGTCACAACCTGAAATAAGCAGCAACAGGTTTCAGATACTTGGGGTTACTTGTTACACCAAATCTGGCAGACTGGCTTGTTGCAGACATAAACCCCTGCTGGCACCACTTAGTTGTGACATGTCACTGACAATGCCTTCTAGCTGCTTCTGTTTTTCTCCACTGTCCATGTACAGTACTTGATGTTCCCCCACCGTCTGTTCAACGAGGATCCTTTGTAAATTAGCTTTTAGCTCAAAAGTTGTAATTCCGATTTTACAATAAATAAATAAAATAGAATAAATACATGGAGAGATGGCAGAAATTGAATCTCTCCTAACTGGCCCAGACAGTGGCCAACAAAATGATGGTCCTCCCCATAACTAATTATTGCATTTTCAGCATCCCCCTTCCAGTACAACAGTGATGGTAGGAAAAAGTAGACTGCTTATTTTCTACATTTTTATTGGCACAACAAAATCTTAGATTTGAAAGGAATATTCTGAGGAGTCCGCTTAGATAGGGAGTGGAAGGCACCATTGCCTTGGGCATACCACATGGTGAATGGGGTTATAAGTGCTGTACAGTTGTTGTCCACTACACAGCAATTGGGAGCCTGGTGGCTGCAGATGGAGAGGGCTTTGTCAGAAGGAAAACCTCTTTATGAATATCTTCTAAAATACATTGCAAGAAGGAGGGTCTCCATCATGGGAATACATGGGGGGGTGTGTGTAGTGTAACTCCAGACTGAAGACTGGGTGAAAGTGGTTTACTCAAGACACTGGAAGCAGCTGGCGGTTGAATCATTGAGGGCTTGATATGCCCTCAGTCACAAATCCTAATTTTAAATCTTTTGGACAGGTATCACAAGAATATAAGCTGCCAGTAGTAGGTATCTGCAGCACAGGCATGCACTGAAAGAATGTCTGGAAAACTGCTATAGATATAGACTTTCCCACATGAATCAGGTGATCAGTGGATGGGGCAAGCAAACTCTTGGGAAAGGTACCTATTTACAGTTTAATCCAGCAACTTCATCTTTCTGACTGGGATTCTCATAGGCAGTGGTGCACACACATACAAATGGAGAACCCCGGGGAAACCTGGGAGAATGGTGCACCGAGGACAACTGACCAACTTTATCAGTTAATACAGAAGAAGCTTCAGGGGCAGAGGCAAACTGGGTACTGGAAAAACTTAATAAGATGGAAATACAAATCCCAAACAAATGCTGGAGGTGCCATGAAGTGAGAGCCAATATTGGACATATTATTTGGACATGCCCTAGTCTTTGTTCTGGGCAAAGCTTCAGAAACAGACTGAGTCTATTTTAAGAATTCCCATCCCACAATCTCCCATGCTTTTAATGTTGGGAGACCTCACCCCCTAGTGGAGGCATTGTCCAAGGTCAAGCCTTTGTTTCATACAATAGCAACGGAGGCCACGAGGCAACTGCTTATGAGGCAGATGCAGGCAGAAGCCCCAACAATCAGGGAATGAGAAGCAGAGGTGTACATGCAGGCATCATATCTAGGGTATAACCCAAAGTAAGGGGAATGATGTACAACTTTGAACAGGCTTGGGACCCATGGCTGAAATATATAGATATTGTGGACTAGCCTAAATGAATAAGATGAAGGAGCAATGAGGTGGGTAGGGAGGTTCAAAGAGGAAGGGAGGGGTTGTTTGACCAGAGCATCACTATTAATATTTCTGTACCCCCCACCACTTAAAATAAGTCTCCAACATAAAAGATGGGCTAAGGTCAATGTAGATGACTACCTGAAGCACCATGAGTCACACTGATGATGTCACTAACTGTGTTATTGTTCTTCCAGCAGCATAACTTACTGTAGTTATAATAGGAAGTCTCTGCTGACAATTTTAGAGTAGGACCATTAAGAATTGTTCTGCAGATTCAGTTTCCAGTTACTTTTTATCTCTGTCAGATAGATAAGGTTAAGAAGAAGTATTCACACTGTGTGTGCGGGGGAAGTACAATACAGTGCAACAGATTAATCAAATGTAATCAAAATAGGGTCCATGCTATGTTACAGTTGTGTATTGTTTTGTCTTTAAGTAATGGGCCAATAAGCTTGCTTATTGCAGTTGTAGCATGGACATTTTGATAGCTTCCTATTTTAGCCAGAAGCATCAGAGATAAGTTATCAGTTTGTTAGTACAGTAGTATTTCTACGTATTTGTGCACTCATGACTTAGAGATTCAGAGTCAAATCATTGTATACACAGTTTTTTTCCATTGACAGTAGGAGAGTATAAAGGACAGTAATTTCAAAACAAGTAATCTTTAGTGTTGTACTTCATTGGGTTGCCCTGGGCAGGACGTTTTTCTGAAATATATGCTGTATGTGTTTTTTTATGTCTTCATATAATTTTCTATACATACAAAATAAAAATCTTCCAAGACAATCCTATCAGGATGAGGAGCCTTACTATGTGTGGCTTTATAAACAGCATCAAGTGTTTCTTTCTTAGTGATAACGACTGGATATGGTCTAAGTAAGTGATCCTTACTGCCAAATAAATTGGAACATTACCTAAATGTATAATTTCTTCAATATCTAAAAGGAGTTTTTGATAAAATGCTACTCAGTCTCCAGGGGGTTATGAGCTTCTAATGCAGACTAAAAATTCCCATGACCCTTTGCAATCAGATTCCAGAATAATTTTGTCTCTGCTACACATGGCTTGCTTAACTGTCTCCCAGAGTGACATCTGAAAATTTGTTTTTTTCTTGTTCAATATGTTTTCTTTTTATATTCTTTCCTATGTTTATCCTTGGAGTATTGTCAGTTTAGATTTCATCAATAAACTTACAATGTCTGAGAAAGTAATTCTGCTGGGAGATTTCAATCTCCTAGGCATTGACTAGATTAAGTTAAAAACAAACACTCCAGCTGAAGCACACTTTTATGGAACTATTTAGTTTAACTGGCATGGATCAATTTGTACAGAATAACACCAGTGGGCACCACATATTGGGTCTGGTCCTCAGTAACATGATGGACAGCTTATATGAATGCAGAGTCTTTTCACCATTAGGGTCCAGCATCCATGCCATGGTGGGGTTTTCTGTTGAGGGAGGTAAAGCTAGCTCACAGGAGAAACCATACTACTTAATTACGACAAAGCAGATTTTCCAGCTATGAAAAGGGAGCTGGCTAGCTGGAATTGGAAGAAGGGTTTTGATAACCAAACCTTGCAACAAATGTGGAATCTACTTGATAATAAAATAGCAGAACTAGTGCAGCAATTTATACCATCTAAAAAGAAATACAATAGTAACTCTAGGGATTTACCCCCTTGGCTAACACCGAAGGTTAGAAAATGCATCAAGGAAAAAAAAAAAGCCTATGCTTGGGCAAAAAAAGTGGACATACAGAAAACTGGGATTCTTTTAAAATATCATTAAAGGAAACAAAAAGGAATCAACAAAAAGAAATCAAAAATGCTAAATGAGACCATGAATACAAACTAACAGGTAAGGTAAAAGATAATTATAAATCTTTTTACTCATACATCAACAACAAGAGAGGAGGGCCAAAAACAATAGGCTCATTGAAGGCTACAAATGGAACCTTGATTATTGAAGACCACACTTGGCTGAGCACTATAATGAGTACTTTACTTTGGTTTTTAACACAAAAACTCATGGGGTCAAACTACATCTTGAAACCGACAAGGATTATGGCCCGATGCTAGGCACCAGAGATGTAAAGCATAGATTGTCACGCTTGAACCAATACAAAGCCCAGGGACTGGATGGGTTGCACCCGAGGGTAATAAAAGAACTGGTGAATGAATTGGCTTGGCCAGTAACTGGTCTCTTTCAGTGCTCCCTAAATAAAGGGGAGGTGATGGATGTTTGGAGGAGGGCAAATGTGGTACCTATACACAAAAAGGGGGCTAAGTATGAGGTGGGTAATTATAGGCCGGTCAGCCTCACTACAGTACTAGGTAAGATTCTTGAAGGCATTATCAAGGACTGTATTACAGACTTTATGATCCAACGGGGGAACATCGATTGGTCATAGCATGGGTTTACAAAGGGCCGCTCTTACCAAACTAATCTGCTAGACTTTTATGGCAAAGCAAGTAGAGCACTGGATGAAGGGGATTCAGTGGATGTCATCTATTTGGATTTTTCCAAGGCTTTCGACAAAGTCCCACATGGGGAACTGATTGATGTTCTTATACAGCATGAAATACAGGGCAAGTCTCCCAAGGGTCAGTTTTGGGTCCCTGCTGTTTCAACATATATATTTCATCTATGAATACTAATCTGAATGCTTGGGAATCTAAGTTTGCAGACAACACTCAAATTGGGTTAATCATCAACAATAAAAATGATGCCACTTTACTGCAGACAGTCTTATGGAAATTGGAGCAATGGGCAAATTGTTGCAAGCTTACATTTAATACCAAAAAGTGCACAATGATGCACCTTGGGAACAAAAATAGTAAATTTAATTATGTTCTAAATAACTTAATATTAACAGAAATGATAGATGAAAGGGATCTCAGAGTTAGGATCAGCAACAACCTGAGTTTTAAGCTACAGTGTAACCAGGTAGTCAAAAAAGCCAGCAATATCCTGCATTGTACAGTATAGACACATCACGAGCAGAGACAAGGAGGTTTTACTTCCTTTGTATACATTGTTGGTAAGGCCCCATTTGGAGTATGGAGCACAGTTCTGGTCCCCTGGAGGTAAGACAGAAATTAGGGCCATAGAGAGGGTACAGAGAAAAGCCACTAGAATGGTGATGGGCACAGAAGGAAAGGATTATGAATATCGACTTGAGGCATTGGGTCTGTTTTCCCTGGAATACAGAAGATTAAGGGGAGACATGTGCCTTATTTTTAAGGCTATAAATGATGTAGGGTTATGGGAGCAGTTGGGTTTATCTCTGAAAGAACAGACCTATTGTACAAGGGCACATCCTTTGCAACTGGTTATGGAAAGATATCACACTAAGAAAAGAAAGTATTGGTTTAGCCTGCATGTAGTGAGGGTCTGGAATGCACTCCCTGTGGAGGTAGTGGCAAGCAGTAACATGTCAGATTTTAAAATTAGCTTAGATGGGTATCTAGTAGATAACTCCATTGGTGGGTATAGCTAAATAATAAATGGCAAGCTGTTATGAACCTCGGTCTTTATTAAGCTCTGAATTACCTATGAGACCTATGAGCAACATAATAAAAGATTGTAAGTAAATTTGCATTTTGTTCTCTCTCATGACAACACAAACAAAAATGTTCATTCAGTATCAAGTCAGTATTTAATAGATGTTTAATTCTTTCTCTTATTTAAAAATCTGGTCCATTTGGACCAAATGGAAAATCATAAATTACAGGCAAAGGCATTATAGCATAGTGATTAAAAGCAATGAGGTATGAACCTGGAGAACTGGGACTGAATTCCACAGCCACAAGTTGCACACTGTGTAACCATGAGTAAGTCACTTAATATCCGTGTACTTCCAGGATGCATCTGAAAACATGTCTCAGCTTAGTGTGTCTTTCCTGGCCAAAAAGTAAAGTGGGAAAAAAGCATAATTTATGCCTTTTCAGAAGGATGGCTGTTATGCAAAGTAGGTGCTTCCTCCAAAGTCACACAATCTAAGTTCCAGTTTTGCTCAGGGAAATCCTGAGTTCAGTTCAGTTCATTGTATTAGACTGAACATTATTACCATCAGGATTTGGAGTAACACCTATAGGAACTGCATTATTGTTTAGCTGTATGCCTCAAGAGTGATTTTTCACAACTGATTTCACTGATTCTTGCTTTGGTTGGGTATCCAGGATCTGGATAACGCCTGTATTAGGAGTACCTCATTGGCCTTGCCTTTATTTTATTTATTTATTTATTTATTTATTTATTTATTTATTTATTTATTGCTATTTGTTCTGCTTTACATTTTTATTTTCCCTCTTTTTTTTCATTCCATTTTGAATTGATGGTTTATTGGTTGTATCATTATCAAAGCTGATTAGTTCTAAAGGATGCTTCAATGTGGGGTACATAACTTGGTGCTTGTGTATACTTATGAGCTGACTGGTATATGCTTGGTGTTTATGACATGAGCGTTGGTGCTTCTCCACATCTCACCCTCTGTAGGATACTGAGTAGAAGTAAGACTTAAGGCACAGCGGAGAGGGAGACGGAGAGGCAGGAGGCAGGCAGGAGGCAGGAGAGGATGGAGAGCACTGCCAAAATGCTCAAAGCAGAGCGAGAGGTGGCCTGATGTTTAAATAGAGGAATGGGGGAGGAGCTATGCCCCCATTGAACATCAGGCTATGGCCTTCCAATTCAATGTGGAGTACATAGCTTGCTGCTTGTGTATACCTATGAGCTGACTGATATATGCTTGGTGTTTATGACATGAGCTTTGGTGCTTCTCCGCATCCCACCCTCTGTAGGATACTGGGTAGGTGTAAGACGTAAGGCCCAAAAAAGAATTATCAAAGTGACTACCTCCTCCAACTCCGGTGAGTGTGATCAGTAGCACACAGGAGAGGAAAATCCCCCTTAGGAGAAACCTCAGAGGACCCATGGCTACTGACCTGCCTGTCCTCTGGGCATACTAGGAGGATAATAATCCTAAAAAGCACTTAGGTTTAGGTATAGTTATGTCCAGGAGTTAAGGCTAATGTTGCTAATAGAAGAGTCCTGTTCGAAGTTGAGAGGAACGGAAGTTGATGTTGAAGAGGAAGGATCGGGCAGATGGCATATCCAAATTGAAATGATGTTAGGATACTGTAACAATAGCTAATCCTTGTCTGAGTTAGATGACTGTTGTAATCCATAGCATGGCCTTTGAGTAATAGATAGACCTCTGTAGTGGGTCTGGTTGTTGGGATGGCTTGAACCTGAGCAGGTTCGCCATCACTGTATTGTGACATAATCTGATACAGAAAGGGTGATAGTCTTTGTTGAGATGGTGGGACCCCATGTGGTCCACCATCATGGTAGTATAGAATAATGCAAAATATGAAGGATGAGAGTAGCATGAGGCTGACTGAAATGACATGACAGTACCAGTAAGGCCCGTAGTGGGGCATGCGTAAATGGAATGGCGGGACCCCACGTGGTCCACCATTGCCACGGAACTGTTAGGCATTGGAACTGGCATGAAGATGGCAACTTGTAACAGAATACGCTTACTGAATTAATGACGATGGTAGGCTCAGAGATATGTTAGCTGGGGACTAAAATTCCCATGGAGTTCTGATGCATATTTATTTTTTATTTTTATTTATTTAGCTTTTGTTGTATATATATAGTATAGTATAGTATATATATAGCTATATAGTAGTCATATGTGAGCGACGGAAAGTCTCTGTGGCCAAACTGGAAAGGCAAGACCCCAGTGAGGGTCTGCTGTAGGGTAAGGAGGAGTACATTTGACTAGAAGAGGATAATCCTCATTTTAGGGGTCAAATATGAACTATTGGGATGGTGAGACCCCCACATGGGTTGACCATCACTGTACAACGATGACTCTGAGGTGAGGGGTGAAAGTCCACCAAAAACTGTAAGAAGATGGATGCAGATGAGGAGGGCCCCACAAGGATGCATTGAGTAGGAATAATAGGATGTACTGGTACGACTTGAATTGCTGATTAAACATAGTCCGTTAAGTTCATAATCATTGTTCTGTATACATAGTTTGAGGTAAAGTGAGGGTCATGGAAGTTGGACTGGAACACAAGGAATCAGAGGACGGCTTTCAAAGGGGATATAGAAAAGGGATGGTTGGGACCCCTCGTGATCCACCATTGCTGTTGAATGAAACTATCGGGTATCAAGGAGGTACACTTGAGAGCGAGAGTCTACTGCAGTCCAAGGAAAAGAAGGCAATTCTCTTGTGTATGCATTCCTTAAGTGATTAGAAAAACCTTTTTAGCTATGGTAAGGCCCGTTCGCAGGGCATACATGTGTGGGATGATGGAATCTTATGTGGTCCTCCATCGCTGTACCACTGAGAAAGTGCATGCTTGGGATGGTGAGACCCCACGTGGTTCACCATCTCCATGGTAGGGAGTAGAGTATGTGCAGGATGGCGGAACCCTACGTGGTCTGCCATCACCCTAGAATAGGCTGAATAAAGTATGGATGCAGGACTCCCGCAGTCTGTAGTCACGGTAATCATATAGTTCCAAGTAAGGAGGATGAGACCCAAAGTAAGCCACACTACAGTAAGGGAACTGGATGGAACAATGAGTTGAATCCATTAACTAGACATTGAGTGGATGACGGAACTCCCGGTGGCCATCATGGTGTAGCGCCTTCACCATGGTAAGTGATAGTGCATGATAGGGATGGCGGGACCCAATGTGGTCTGCCATCACCTTATCTGAGTGATGAGATGAGTTCCATCGAGTAGTGTATGATAGAGATGGTGGGACCCCATGTGGTCCGCCATCACTGTACCACAGAGAAGTGCAAGATTGGGAAGGTGAGACCCCATGTGGTTCGCCTTCGCCATATTAAGCAATAATGCATGATAGGGATGGCGACACCCCACGTGGTCTGCCATTGGTGTATCCAAGTAATGTGATTCCTTCCATCGAGTAGTGCATGATAGAGATGGCAGGACTCCACATGGTCACCATCACCTTATCACTGAACAGTACAAGATTGGGAAGATGAGACCCCACCTGGTTTGCCTTCGCCATGAAAAGGGTGCAAGATTCGAGGAGTCCACCTGAAATTAAATAGTGAGATTGAGCCTTACATAAATGCCTTCTTTGTACCGATAATGGATGATCCAAGGACAGGAGGAGGGAACACCCCGGGGGCTGATTATAAGAGTATAAGCAATTGTGCTATGAGAGGGGCCCCCTGGGGGGCATGGTGATATGGGATGAGGACCCACTAGGTTAGGCATAGTCGAAGTTATTCATGCTTTAGTGCTGCTGAATTGAGGAACATGGAATACACAGTGAAAGTCTAGTCATATGATCCTGAAAAAGTTGTAAATGCTAAAGCTGATAATAGGTTAGGCATATTCCTGGCAAATAATGCAAAATTCAGTAGTGGTCTGTATAGCATGAAGAATGTTTGGGGTGGACAACCCCACGAAGTCTAACATAGCTATGAGGCAGTGACAGAATAGTCAGAGTGACAGCCCCTGTGGTCTGGTAGTGGGGTCCAAGTAAATACTAGAGAGAGGGACATTGATGACTGGAAGAAATGGAAAGGGGCATGAGATGAGCCACATAATTTTCCAGACCAAATGTGTTGCAAGGGCAGGAAATGAGGAGGCATGACAGACATTATCCCAGATAATGTAGCAAAGCAATGTGTAACTTAATGTCCTCTTGGTGAACAGAATGATGACAGTAAGCTGTAGCGGTGATATAGCAGTAGAAAGTACTCAGGCACTGAATAAAGCATCAAACACCCACTTCTTGGAAATATGCAAGTAATGACTGCAAAGAAGAATGTCTAACTTTACCCTCTTTGCTGCAGAGTCTACTCAGATGCTATTGGTTCAGGCAATATGCAGGCAGGCCCACAGTATAGGGTAGTGAGCCAGGAGTAAACAACAGTTGTGGTTCGAAGCAGGTAACCTGTAGGAGAGTCAGCAATAGCTGAAGTAAATTGCTGCAGCAAAATAAAATGGGATGTAAGCCAGGACAAGGGGAAATGAAACAAAGAGCACAGCAGAATGAATGACAGACTGGAAATGTGGAGAGTGGCTGGATGAGCCAAACGAAAGGACTAGGGAAGCATACCTGAAGCAAGGAGATGCAAATCCAAGAGTGGAAGCAGCTGGAGAACTGTAGTGAGGCAGCATGGCAGCCAACCAAGAAGAAAAAGCCCAATAGAAAAGAGAAAAGATATGGGGAATCAGGTGGGGGAGAGGAACAAGGAGAGCACAATGAGGTGGAGGCACACCGGGGGGAGGGACATGGGGTGGAATGAGAGAAGGAGAAAAGCAAACAGAAGCAGGAAGAACAAAGGGAGGAATGAACAATGAGGGGACACAGACAGCAGAATGAGAAGCAGGGGAGGAAGCCCATGGTGGGCCAGCCATGCAGCAGTGCCACTGAAATGCTCGAAGCAGAGCGAGTGGTGACCTGATGTTTCAATAGGGGATGGGGGAGGAGCTATCCCCCCATAGAAGATCAGGCTATAACCTTCCAAATAAAGGGCTCATGAAGCAAAATTTGAGTCTCCCTATTACACATCTATAGCTTTTTTATTGGGTTTCTTTGACCAATCGAGATGTTTTAGTATCCCATATTTATCTACTATTACAGTTTCTTTTAATTTGATTAAGGTGGCTTTATTCTCTATCATTGTTAATTTTATGCTTGTCTATTTATTTTTCAGTGGCAGAATATTTTCTAATAGAATAAGATTTATATTATGTAAGGTTTTACTAGACTGGCTGCTGTTTAAGTTTGACCTGACAAACCCTGTACTGAAAGTTTTAATGAGCCATTAGATAAAGATTCTTCATTTCCGAGATCCATATTTTTCTGTATCATCCAGGGTAATTTAGTTAGACATTTTTAGCAGGTCCTAATCCACTGCAGGGTCTATTTTTGGAGGTGTTTGCTGTTGTTCAGGTCATTTTGAGATGCCATTTGTTAATAATTTTAGTCTACGAATGTAGTTTCCAAGATCGTTGACCACCATTTCCAGATATTGTTTTTTTAGCCAATTCATTATTGCAATACAAGATGGCATTTTTTCCCATCACTCCCTGATACCTGATTCTCCAGCTCAGCAAAGATCTCATTAAAGATAACTAATGAGTCATCATGGTATGCTGGTATAGTTTTCTTAGGGGTACATTCATTTTGAGTACAAAGTTTGCAAGGACATACACTAACATTGCAGTCCATTCTCCACAGATAATGATAATTTTTATTAACAGGGAGGGATGTATTGGTATGATATCTTGCTGTATTAACCCTTACAGAACCACAGACTGATATGTCAGTCCAGAATTCCTATACGTTCCAATTCAGTTGGCAGCCTAAGGGTTAACATTATTTCTGCCAACTGGAGTCTTAGATATTTTTGTGGAGGTATAACCAAATCTGAAATTTTGTTTACTCCACTGGGATTTGATGATGGTTTCCCCATACATGTTTCCATCAAGGTTTGTTTAGTGACAAACTATTTTGTCTGTTGGTTTTTGCCTTGATCCTTTTCTTGATCATTTGTATCTATGCTAAACCTGGGTTCAGGAATGGGCCTGGGTCATCAGATGGTTGGCTGGGGGGAGGAGGAGGAGGACAATGCACCCAACAGGACTCTCTCTATCTCCAAGGAGGTAGGTTGCTGTCCTCACTGAAAAACTGCCAAATGGGTGACCACAGGTGGTAGTGCAGTTGAGGGCATAATGGGAGGGACAGATGCAGGCCAGGGATTGGCATGTCAACATGCTTTGCATCTATATGTGCCTTGGTCTCCCTTGTGTGCCTGCATCTGAGGACATTGGGAGAAAGAATGGTTAGAAAAAGACAACCCTACTGTCTAAGAACAACAGATCCCAGTGTTCCAAATTAGCCTGGACCTGAACTGTACAGCCCATCTCCTGATGAAAACAATGCAGATCAGGGGAATATACCTCCACCACCTTGTCTATACATGAGGGGGGAAAAACAAAGGAGCGTAGAGGTAGGCAGCAGAAGTGGGCAGGTTCAGTGGCATGAACAAAAAGGAGAGACTCAGCTCGAACATCAAGGGACACCAATATCCACAGCTATGACATGTTAAAACAATATTTTATTGAAAAAAATTAAATCAGTAGCACCCCCCTCACAAGGTTGACATTTCGCATTGTTCTGACACTTTATCAAGATCTTGATAAAGTATCAGAGTGACACAAAATGTCGATCTTGTGAGGGGGTGCTACTGATTTGATTTTTTTTTAATAAAATATTATTTTAACATGTCCTAGCAGTGGATATTGGTGTCCTTTGAAGTCCAAGCTGAATATCTCCTTTTTGTTCACTTTGTATTGCCATAACTTGGCTCCATCACTGGGAGTTTGGAGCCGATCACTTCCAGGTTCAGCAGAGTCAGACATTTTGGAGTTTCCGGAGGGAATTCAGACAGTAGAGTAAGGGGTTTTAAATAGAGAATGAAGAAATAAAAATAAATCCTGTCTTTACCTGACTTGCTGCCACTGTCATATTATGCATCATGCATTAAGAAAACCCTATTCACAAAAGATTTTTACCAGAAGCAAAATGAAAGAATCTGTTTTGTGGAGAGGGCCTCAAAGACAGTTTGTTTTATATTCATTCAGTTATCATACAGTATTTGAATTGAAGGGAGAAATGTTGACTTTCAGAAATGTCAAATGCTCAGCATATTCTGGTGACAGACAAGCTCTTATATCAGTAATTATATTACCAGCTGAACTAAACAATTGTTCTGAATACTACAAATGCTAGTAGGAAAGCAATTCATGTACTTCATAGCAATTTGTACTTAATCATGCCACATACTTTGTTTGGCTTCCAGTATTACAAAGGATCTATATTCCAATCAATACTGGACTCTGACAGGTATATCTCAACAATGATCTGTGCTGAGGCTGCTTTAGAAAAAGTGGATGAAGAAGTTACAATGACATCTTGTAAGTGACTCCAGAGACCTGAAGCTGAACTGTGAATTCATACAGTAGCAGTCACAGACATGGTCAGATATTTCCAGATATTTCGTGACATTTCTAAAGAGTATCTCTCTGCTGCCCCTACTGTGGAAATGCAGAAAGCAGGAGCTTTCTCTAGAAATATCACAGAAATTTGGGTAAATATCTGACCATGTCTTTGGCTGTGACTGTAGGACACCGCTATTTTTTGATGGTAGGGAAGACGTAGACCCTGGCACAGTAGCTGAAGAAGAGAAACAGGAGGAAAAAAAACTTCTGGAACACAAGAAGAGGGGCCACCTGATGCTTTGATGGTATGTGAAGAAGGTTGTTCTGGATCTGATTCTGTACTCCATTCCACGTTATCATGCACTTCATCAATTATTTTTTGTCTACTTATCTCAAAGCAAGCAATAATACCTGACAGGGTGGGTGGTATTGGGCAATACTGGACCGCCCAGAGGGTAATGAGGCCTGACACTGCAGGCGAAGGGCCATATAGCCCTTGGAAGGTCCGGTATTGCCCATATCGCCCACCTTGGAGGGTATTATTGCACTTGGAAAATGGGCACTGTGTAAAATAAAATTGTTTAATATAAGAATTTTTTTAAAAATTAGTTTAAAATGAGTGTTGTAATAAAACAGTTCCTCAAACTGTGTTAGAATTATTTGCCTTTTTTTTAACTTGGTTGTCATGGTAATGCCCCCCCACACCACATACACACACACACATACACACAGGCTCAGATCCTGATTCTAACTTGTTTGTAGAATGTTAAATTTCTCCCCCCCACACACACACATAAAGACATACAGGCTTGTATGCTGGCATTGGTTGTTGTTGCCCCCCCATGGGTTGAATCTGGATCTCATTTGGGCAGGCACGATACAGTGTTGCTGTTGATCATACCCACCCCCCACCACCACCAGCAACAACAGACACTTTCAGAGACTTTCTGGAGCTTCTTTTTACTTTTGTTCTTCTTTTATTTTTTGCAGTGCAGGCTTGACAGTGGGTGGCTACTCAAAGGAGGGGGGGTGCGAGACATCAAAGTGTTTGTGAGACTTGCGCAGCAGCTCGTCGGATATCGTTGTTTTTTACAGACATGCAGGATGGCTTTGTTTGGCAAAAGAAATGTAAAAAAATGTAACAAATTAGCAGTCATTTCCATCAGGTTGGTGTTTGTAGCTGGAATTGTGATGCCAGGGAGATAATTGGCTGGCAGCATCGATATGGGACTGCTGTGACAGTAACAGAGTTATTATTAAGAAAAAAAAAAATCTGTCCTGCCCGGTGGCACTGAGGGTTGAGGTGCTGAATGCTACACCTCGCACTGCACCAGTGATCTGGGTTCGGGAATGGACTCAGGCTGCTGGGAGCTAGCAAGGGGAAGGGAGGATTAAGCATCCTGCGACAGCTCTCCTCCCTTTGGGGTGGGTGAGGGACATGCGCCACACTGCAGAGGGAGGCTGGGTGTTAGGCAGGGTGTGGGTATTCACATGGTGGAGGAGCCGGCGGATGTCTGCTCATTAGTGTGCTGACATCAGTGTAGATCCAGCTCCTCAGTGGGCATATAAAGAAAAAATACAGAGCTGCCGGCCACCCTTCATGATGCCAGCCCTTGGCCCCAATCAGCTTCCATGGTGGCCCCATCTTGCCCTATCCCATTGTCCACAGAGCCAGTTGAGAGGGGGTTGGTTCCGCAGCTCCACCCTGGGGGGCAAGCCAGGGGGTCCCAGGGTAGGGGTGCACCCTATCTGGAAGTGGGAGCAAGCGTCTGTGACCGGGCAGATCGCTGGATGACCGGCGGCCACACACACAAAAAAATCAATGAATTGTGTTTGTTTGGATGCTGGTGGTGAAAAGATAAGCCCTACTAAGGTTATGTTTTGTTTTTGTGCAAATCAGGCTAGATATTGGGGATGGGGCACTGGAGTTGTTGGCAGGATTGTGCGTGTCTGTGTGCGCCTAGCCGGTCTTCCCTGTCAGTTAGCAAGGGCAAAAATGGCGGCGATCTAAAATTTAAGGTAGGTGGTTTTAGCCATTTAGGAAGCAGGATGGGCACTATTCTATTTCAGTGGTTGAAGGGGCACTTTAGGCTGGTACAGTACTTGTTTTTACCAGGGCTCTCACTGTTAGTTAACGTACCCCTGGCAGCCAGTCAGATTGGCCATATTTCTAAGCCCATTTTCTAATGGAAAATAAAACATTCATAGAACAGCAAATTGTGTTTCACTGGCACTACAAGAATTATCAGCAAAACATGCCCAACGTGAAGTGACAGACATGAAGGGTTCAGGCTGACAGCTTGTCCAGTTATCTGCTGTGAGATTCATTACCTTTCAACAGTGCTGCCTGAAAATCATCTTAGTTTTTTACATATGACATTGTAGATATCTGGAATCCCTGTTGGGGAGAAATATTTTCTTCATGGTGTGTTGTATTAAGGTTCAAAGTACTCTAGCAGCTGCCTGGATCCTATATGTTCTACCTCATTATATGACAGGAAGTCAACAGCTATCATCTCTAAAACTTCTTTGTTATTGTAATAGTAACAGGGTGATTTGAGGGATATTTGTTTTCACATTCATATATTTCTGAGATGGGAAGCTGTTTCCTTGAAGTAGGGTTTTTTTGAACAAATGGCCACTTTTAGTAACATATAGAGCAATTTGAATGGAAGGAAGTGCTGAGGTTGTTTTTGTATTGCTGCGGGGGCTGACACTGCTATCATCTATCAAATTTATCCCTGAGTGTAGTGAGCTATCATCCGTCAATGTCACTTTCTCTTCTATTCACAGAAATGGATTTCTCATTAATGTTGTGACATCTGTATAGGTGCCTTTTCAGCATTGAAATTTCCAGGGCTCCTTTCTTTTTATCCCTGCTGATTGCTCATTTGAAAATAGTACATTGTCACTAAATCAGTTTAAAGCACTAGTGAAGAAATATGACCAAATAAAAGATGTTGTCTTTTTAGGTTTTTGTAGGTAGGCACAGTAGCTCAGTCACATTTTCATTTTTTTTTTTTTTTTTTTAATGGATTTTTCTTGGGCCTGTTCCTCTTGTGCTGTATTCCCTTCCTCTAACCCACTGTTCACCTCCTCACCCATAGAAACATTTGCTTTCACGTCTTCTTCATTTACAGTTTCCATCCCTTATACTCCAGTATACCTTGTGCCCGGGTTGCCTGAAGCTGCAGTGCCTACCTAAGAATCAGAATTAGCCAGAACACTTTGATCCATTTTATTTTGTATTTGTAATTGTCTACTGTAACATATTCCTCTAGAGTCCCTATTGTCTTGACTCCCATTCCCTACAGAGCCCAATTTTGTATTGTACACAGCACAGAACAATAACCATCACCACTTCCTTCCAAGCTCAGTGCAGAAGAGTGAATCCTAGTGTTACTGTTCAGTGACTAAATGCATTCATTGACTCAGCAATGTTATGGCACCATGGCCTTGCAATTTAAATTATGTGCACCAGTTTGCCTCCTTCCTCTCATCTAAACCACCAGGAAACAGTCCTTAATGTGTATGTCTCAGTCACTTCCCCCTATCAGGGGTCCAAAAGCTACACCCAGCATGGGCATCCCAGGACCTGGCCACAGTGCTGTCACCCAAAAGATCCCTCCCTGGATTAATTGCTCACTTTAGCACCACTAAAGCACTTGCTTCTAGAAAAAGCCAATGATCAAGAAATTATACACTCTTACTGGACCACATCACTCACCTGCTGCTACTACTACTACTACTTTCAGGCAATATACATCCAAACCCAGGCCCACCTCATAATCAGAACATGCTGCAACAAAAATCATCAGGGTTCACACTGTCCGCTTTAAACATCTGCAGCCTACTTCCCAAATTGGACAATCTGAGAGTGTGGGTTACTCAGCATAACACCCAACATGCTCTCTTTGGTGGAAACATGGCTAACACCCAAGATACCGGATGCTGCCATAACACTGCCTGGGTACACCATATTCAGGCAAGACTGACTCTCAAAAAGAGGTGGTGGCTGTGTCATCTATATCAAGGATTCTCCCAGGGGCATGTCCTACTCCTCCCCAGCTGCAGTGTCAATCTGCAAATTCTGCCCATCAAACTTCTGCTGGGAGCTCACAGCAAGGGACTTATGATACTCATGGTCTACATCCCAACCAAAACAACAGTGGCAGGAACCGGTGACCTGATGGAGTTTATCAGTACCCCGAGCCTAAACTTTGAAATTGTACTACTAGGGGACTTCAACACTAACTGGCTCTCCCCTGCTGCTGCTGCTGCCACTATTAAGGACACTTTTACTGCCATCCACCTCTCCCAAATGGTCAAGACACCAACAAGAGTCAATTACAAAATGGGTACCAGTGCTCTTCTGGACTGGGTTCTTTCCAACCAACTTGCACATATCTCCAACACCACCATCATCCCCAATTCCTTAAATGATCACTCCCCCATTACATGCACCTGGAACAACAACTACTGCAAACCCCACCCAGAACTATAGCCAACTGTGTGCTTCTTAAAGGGCACCTGCCTCAACTGAAAGCAGATCTGCAATGCCTTGATTGGTCTGATTTCTATGGAGCCAAGGATGTGGATGATGCCCTCATCCTCTTCATTATGAAATTCAGTATCACTTGTGATAAACACACCCCCGGGAAAACAAGAAAAATAAATGGACCCTGCAATCCCTGGATTATTCCAGACCTCCTACTTCAGCTTAGCGCTGGAGACCACCTGCAACAAAAGACACGAGCACATGGTACACCTGCCAACATCCAACAGTATAAAAAAGCTAGAAATGAGTGTATAAAGGCTATTTGACTCACCAAAAGCTTGTACTATAAAGAAACCCTTTCTAAGTCCTGGAATAGCAGCAAGTCTTTCTGGGTCAACCTCAATGGCATAACAGGTAAGGATCCCAAAACTGCTCCAACTATGCTTATAGTCGGAGACGTACCTTCCTTGGATCCTCTCCACATTGTGAACTCACTGAACAATGCATTAATGGACCTAAGTATAGTACTCCTGGCAGACTACTTCAACCCTCTCCACCCTGAAAGATCCTAATGGAAAACTAACTCCAACCAGCAACCTTCCATTATTTTACTTTAAAAAAGTTTCCAAAACAGAGGCCAGAAAATACCTGGAAAAGGTACTGGGGAAATCAAGATACAGTGGGGACATCTTGGAACTTAAATTTGTTGCCCTGACCCTTGAGGAAGTCCTGAGCCTCTTGACTTCAATAATTAACCAGTCCCTCTGCCTCTCAAAATTTGCCCAGTGATGGAAATCTGCAACTGAAACCCCAGTCCACAAAAGTGGGGACTGGGCATTGAAGAACAACTACAGTCCAATCTCCATACTCCCGCCACTTTCCAAAGTGCTTGAATGGATTGTGGCAGATCAGCTTGTGGAGTACCTGAGCCTGCACCATCTCCTTTGCATGGAGCAGCATGGGTTTCAGGGTGGGGCACAGCATCATCACAGCTTTGCTGGAATGTATGTGCTTCAACCATCAAGCTTTAGACCAAGGCCAGCTGGTGGGGGCTGCATTTATCGACCTATCAAAAGCATTTGATACGGTGGATCATACGCTCCTCTTTGAGCAGCTAACTGACACTGGACTCTCTTCAGATACAGTTCAATGGTTTAACAGCTATCTCTGCAATCACTCACAGTGGGTCAAGATTGGGGAAATCATCCCTGATAGCAGGCCAGTCTGCACAGTGGTTCAATAAGGGTCAATCCTGGGGCCCCAAATGTTCAGCATTTTCCTAAACAAACTCCCAGGCTCCTGCCCCAGTTGTATGCTCCTGTATGATGATGATGCAGTAATTTTCACCAGCAATCCTCACCCTGAGCACCTAAAATCAGACCTCCAACTTGTTTTCTCCTCCACTGAAGCTTGGTTTAAAGAACACAGACTAGTACTCAACTATAAAAACACAAAGACCATGATCTTCTCCAGCTCCCTTAGTAAGCATAAGGCCTTCCCCCTGTCTGTCAAGAATGACAGTGGTGACACACTGGATCTCATACAGCACTTTAAGTAGTTGGGTATCACAATTGACTCCACCCTGTCCTACGCCCAGCACATAAACAATACCGCAAAGGCAATCAGTTCCAGAATTGGAATACTCTACTGTCACAAACACAGCCTAACAAATGAAGCCCTGAACCTGGCCATCAATAGTTCAGTTGTCTCCCTCATTGATTATGGCCTGGCCATATATGGGTTGGCAATGGACACAGCCCTCCACTGCATCTCTTTGGCACTAAATAAGGCCTGCCACCTCCTCACAAGTGCTGCAAGACTCACGCACACCTGTGAACTCTATGCTCAGACAGGTTGGTTCTAACTGAAGAACAGAATTAAATACCAAATCTGCCTACTTGCCAAAAAAGACTCACTACATCTGCTGCCACCTGGAGTTCAGAACCGGCTCACACGACATGTGAGTTCTAGGTTGATCAGAAGCTCCAACAGTTAAATCTTTATCAATCCTAGATGCCACACTGCATTGGCACAATGTGAATTCTCCTACTGTGCATCCCATTGGATCAACGCTCTACCACCTGCAATCCGTGGAGTAGCAACTATTGGTGCCTTCAAGTGTAAGCTTCATCAGCACCTCATTGCTGAAGTCAACTGTGACTGCTTCATCTAACTTTTGGTGCATACAAGTGAAGTCTTCATCAGCATCTCATTATCAAGGACACCTGTGACTGCATCCACTAACCCCCCTCCCATAGTAATCACCTGCTGCATTTAGATGCATCTCTTGACCCAGGGGGCACCTCCCAACCTCAGCACTTCACTGATCCCCACCCAGCCCATGCCTACCGCCCCCACATTTCAAGGCACACCCTTCACAGCCCCCTCTCTCTCGCCATTCCTCCACTACGTCACCTTTGTTACCTTCTCTGTGTCTATCTTCTCTGGGGTGTTCAAACTCACAGATGCAGGCATACGTTGTACAATGTCTCAGCAGTGTCTACTTGTTTGAACCTTTCAGTAACTTACTGTACCATCTTTGTAAATGTATAAATTGTAGTTCTCTGTTATTTTCTGTTCAACTGATGTGGAACCTACAAAAGAGCATCTGCTCACAGGTGTTATCCAAGAACTCAATAAATAAAATCAAAATATAAAAAAAAAAGAAATTGGTGATGCAGACATCCACAGCACACTGGTTTAATGGTGGTGATGATGATGAAAATAAGGAGGATAAGGAATAAGGCAAGGAAAATTTTATTTTTAAGGCTCCCAATCCCAGAGGCTCTGGATGCCATACAGTACAATCAAAGCAATTGTTAAAAAATACAGATAAAATAGGATTTTAAACAATCTTAAAACAGTATATAACCCATTTAAAACATAACAGTAGTTCCAAAGTAGTCCACAGAGGCCAGGCAAATCATATAATTTCATCTGGGAAGGCAAGGCAGAACAGATAAGACTTAAACCCCTGCTTAAACTGTTCAACCATTGTGGACAATAAGGACAATGGCTGGTGAAGACACTTCTTTTGTACTTTACTTTTATTAGGCAATGTGTTGGCTGCAGTTGCTGTAGTCTCAACAAGCTTTGGCCAGAGTCGATAGGGCTGTGACAAGCTGCCAAGTGAGCAAAGTTACACATGTGCATAGAAATTATTAAACGTCGGGTGTAACTTGCCCATTTATTGGAGGTGTCGCACCAGATTTTCAACATAGCCTTTTTGGGACCCTTCCTCATGAAGAGTGTCAATGTAATTTTTTTCACTTGTCCCGAAAAGCGGTTTTGTAGAGTGACCATGCCATTCTGTGCCACAAGTGTGAAAACACGTTTCGGACAGGATGTAATAAATGACATCTGTACTGTTAAAAAGGATGTGTGCAAAAATGGCAATCTTGAAAATGTGGAGGAAAAATATTAAAAATTGGCAAAGTTAGGAGTGTGTGTAGAAACAGCACAATGCATGCTCATAACACAGTCATTTTCTGGAATTTTTTTCACCAAATTTGCAACATGGGCTTTTTGGAATCGCACCTTACGAACAGTGCCACTGTCATTTCATGAATTGGTCCCAAAAGGTGATTCCACACAGTTACCACAAAACCACCTTTGTGGACTGAGTAACGAAATTACAGTGAAAATTTTCATGAGGTAGGGTCCTAAGAACCCCATGTTCAAAATTTGGGGACAAAATTAAAAAAATGGCTTATTTATCAACATAAGTTGAAAACCCCATTGAATGGCATTATAGCATGATTACCTTTGATTCTTCAGTTTATGGTTCAGCTTTGAAAAGTGAAGATGTGTCCCAGTTCAGAGCAGATGACAGCGCCGACCTCCGGAGGTAAGTATGGGGTAAGGTGCGGTGTGGGGAGGTGGGTGCTCAATAGGAGGGTGGGGATTGGGGAGGGGTACAGGGTTGATGACGAGGGACAGTTTTCTTTTTTACAGATAAACAAAAACTCGTTGGGGGACTGTTTTCTTTATTTACAGGAAATAAAAAACCTACATCTGTGCACACTGGGTGAGCTCCCAGTATGCCATGGGGAGGCTGCATAATGCCAACAAAGGGAATTGGGGCCCCCGATGTAGGCAGGAGCAACACATACATTTGGGCACACTGGGGGTGGGCTCCCAGTGTGCCATATGAGTGGTAAATGCAGAAAGTTGGACATGGGGATTGGGGACCAGATGTTGGTGCAGGTGGGAAAAATACATTTGGGCACACTGGGGTGGCCTCAGTATGCCACATGAGGGGCCATGTAATGCCGACAAGGGGAATGGGAACCCAATGTGGGTGTGTTTTCTTTGTTGCCAGTGCTGGCGGCAGTGACACAACTGCACATGTGTGGTACTCACACATACACAGTTGTGGTGAATGGCATTTTGACATTCACAACATGATGGCACCAGCAGAACTGTGCATGCGTACGAGTCATGCATGTGCAGCTCCTGCACCGGAATGAGTAAGTAACAGCTAAAATAGTGCGGCTGTTATTCCATAGTGGCTAATCATGGCGGAGGGTTTTAAGCTCCATTGGACTTTCGGAAGGATACTTCCAAAAGTCCAATGGAAGGTTCCATGATCGGCTGTTTTTAGAGCTACTGAGAGATCTCAAACTAGCTGTAGGCTCCGCCCACAGCCCTAATAAATTAATGAATGTCGAAAACACCCTGTATGGCTTTTGTTTTCCTTTTCTCTTATTTAAAAAAAAAAAAAAAATGACTGCTTCGAGTCAGGAGTAGTAGTAGTACATGTCTCATTGCTCCTCTATTTCTGTCTCTCAATCTCTCTGTAGGTTGTTTTTTTAATTTCTTTTGCTGCCAAATCTGTATTTTCTACAGCCTGCTGACAGGCACAGTCAGGGATCCATATGCTTCTTTATTTTCTTTTGTATGCCAGGCACAGGCAGACAGCAAAGCAGCACTACCATTTCCCCCTCTCACTTACACCGAGTCTCTCTCTTATCTGCTTTTTCTTGTTTACTCCCTTTTGGTGTGCCTTAATCTGTACAACACAGTAGACATAGTCAGTCTCCTCTGTCTGTCTCTCTTTGTCTGTCTCTCTGTCTCTTTCTCTCTCTCTCTCTCTTTTTCTGACTCAGGCATGAGCAGCCAGAAGTTCCTTCTCTGTTAAAGTCTTTTTTTTTGTAAATCTTTTTTGCTAGTTTGCTTGCTTGTTTTTTTTTTGTTTGTTTGCCCCCTTGGGCCTTCCCCAGCTCAATCTCCTTTATCTCCTCTCTCTCTCTCTTGTTTCCCAACTCTGTCCTCAGCAACTGGAAGCCCCTTTTATGTTAAGGGTTTTTGTGTTTCTCCTAAGGCCTCCCTCATCACAATCTCCTTTATCTCCTTTCTTGCTCTCTCACTCTTTCCAACTCCATCCTCAACAGCTAAAAGCCCCTTTTATGCAAAGGGATTTTACCTCTTGGCCATCACCCAGCACATTCTCCTCTGTCTCTGTCTCTCCAACTCAGTAGCCGAAAGCCCCCTTTATGTAATTTTTTTTTTCTTCAGTAAGTGGTACTCCTTGTGAATTTATTTTTAGTTTGCCTGATTTTTTGCCCACTATGCCCTCCCCCTGCACAACCACAATCTCCTCTGTCTCTGTTTCTCTCTTTCTTTGTCTCTCCTACTCCATCATCACAGGAGACAGTAACCTTGTTTTGCTTCAATTAAGTGTTGTTTTTGACTTTTTCTTGCCCTTATTATATGTAGGGCCTTCCTCCCTCATGCTTGTATTCAGTCTCTCTAAATCAATGTCTGCTCCATTGATTGCTCTGTCAGCTCTCCACTGGTTTTGTGCCGTTGAACAGTATACAGGAGTGGTGTCACTCGACACCAGTTCTGCTGCACTGTGCTATTGGCTGGTTCATGCTGCTGCTGACATTCTACGTAGAGCATAGTGTGCTGGCAGTCAGCTCTGCATGTTTGTGGTTTGTGTCACCCTCCTCTCCTTCTCCCACCCCATAGCTTGGAAAGGGGGTGTGGAACAGCTGGCTTCCTCCTTCAGGCTCCAGCCCCAGCATGACTGCAAACACCAGCCGGCTACCATGGATTCAGAATCAAACTCAATAAACTAAGTCTGTATTTATCCAAATCCATGCATAAGAGCTGGATCCCAGGGGGAAGGGGGTCCTGATTCTGAAAGGAACAATCCATCCAGCCCTGCATTATATTCAAGATAACTGCATTAATTAAAAATTAACATCACATTTTATGATTAGTAACACTTACTCATAGAATTATAAAACTATTTAGAAGTCTGACAAGCTCAATTTCCAGACTTCATAGGGAGAGATTTGATCATCAGATAAAACAGGTTGCTTTAATTTCAGATTAAGGCTTAAGGGCACATATTCAAAAAGTTTATGCAGGACTAACCAAGTTAGCACCTGTGCTAACCTGGATTAGTGCCAGTGCTCCAGTAAGGTTATATTCAGAGGCCCAAACATGGCAGTGCAAGCACACTAACCATATCACTATGCCAATGGAAATGAGGAGGTCACTATAATAATGCAGCAGTATGTTCAAATGGTTTCAGTAGCACTAAGCAGCCCCCAGATTGGTGCCATTTACCACTACCAAAAAAAATCTTTACACAGTGTGAAGGCCATGCCCCCTCCCAAAAGACAGAGTGACTGTACTTCAGCCACCTGCCCTTATATCCAGTAAACCCCTCCCCCAATTTCTCCTGTCATAATAATATATCTAAATATGTGGTAGTCTAGTGGATCCCCTCCCATGATCACTCATGTCATAATGATATATCTAGATCCCTGGTAGTCTAGTGGACCCCGCTCTCCCGAATGTCCCAAGTCCCATATATATGTAAATCCATGGTGGGCTAGCCAGCCTCAACAAGTGTGCTCCCCCATGCAACTAACATCCCACAGCTGTTAATCCACTGATGATCCCTCTCCCTGCACCCCCCTCAACCCAGATAACACTCTTTACAAATGCCGTGGACAGATTGGTGGCCGGCAAGGATCTCTGCTCACCTTCTTGGCTGACTGTTGTTTTACAGTTACAGAGCATTATTTTGAGACTGTTCTTGCGACTGGGCTCTGTGACTATCAAATTTTCAGATGTTGGCCAGCTAAGGAGGTGAATAGAGGGCTGTGCTGTCTGTCACTCTGTCCACAGCATTCTAGGCGGTTGTTAACTGGGATGGAAGCTGAAGGGCAGGGGTCCTGGGTGAGCTGGGGTGTCTGTCACTTGTGGGAGGTGGTTGTGCTTAAAGGGGAGCACAAGTTCACCAGGAATTTACATATACATTAAACAAGTAAAGACAACAATTCAAGTGTTTTTTTCCATAAGGTCAGCTTGGGCAAGGTTTCAATTCAAGAAGGAGAGACAAATGGAGAATTATTCTCACTACAGCATAAATCATCATGTTATACTAGATCACAGGATTTAACTGTGTTTAATGTTCCATTTCAAAAGACTTGTTTCAGGCAAACAGCTTTTGATTATGTTGGTTTAAGCACTTATAATTGTCTACCACAGTCAGTCAAGTCCATTAGCACTATTCCTGTTTTTAAGAAACATGTGTCAAGTATTTTAGATGTGCAGTCTACATGTTGTTGTAAATAATGTGTTTATTCGTATTTAATCTTATGTTTTGTATGTTGTTTAGAAATGCTGGCCACACTTGAAAAAGTGCAGACTGCTCAATGTGCTTTTCCAGGGTAAATAATAAAATGAAATGAAATATTGTACATGGGACCTGTGATATTCAGGGGGAGGGGGTTCACTGGACTACTAGAGATCTAGATATATTGTTATGACTGGGGCGATCAAGTGGAGGGGGCTCCACTAGACAACCAGGGATTTAGCTAATCCATCAAATCCTATACACTTTGTGTTTAGATCCCATTATTTGTCACTCAATGTGTCTATGCCTGTTGTATTTTTATGCCTTTGTACTTCCTTAAGCATTCCTGTATTTTCATTGTGCCATCTCTATGGCCTGGGGCATGCCTGAAAACAATCCCTTGGACCAGTGTCCCCACCCAGTTAACAAATAGATAAATACATAATTTTCAGAGGGGTGACCAGGGGAGAGGATCCACTAGATTACCAAGGATTTAGATGCACTGTATCATTAAGACAGGGGTGACTGGGGGGGGGGATGGGTGCAGTAGACTACAAGGGATTTTCTACCATTGCCATCCTGCCTCGGCACTAGGGGTATGCTGCTCTCATGCAAGGGGCCATGGGCATACAGATGGCCCCTTAGTACCTTGCATGTCAAATGAGATCATTTTCATGCCTAGGCTGAATATGGCCCACAGGAACCTTGGCACTATCCCATTTTGCACAGTGCTACCTCCTGTGGAACCTATGCAGCCTTGGACCATGTCTGTGCAGCCCATGTCCACTTAGTGTCGACATGGCCCAATATTCAGTCAGTTAGCATGCTTCACTAGTGTGCACTAACTGCCTGATTATAGCTCAGAGCCAGTTATGTGATATTTTTGGCACAGCACAACAGGTTGAGATGCACTTGTGGATGGCTTTGAATATGGGAGCCTAAGGGTTTAAAAATTATATAAATGCCACATTTTACAACCCCTTACTAGTTCACTTTGCTTCAGATCATTCCACGGTTCTTAAAAGATACTTAATAAGTTTGTAAGCAGGACTAGTGGGAAGTATTCAAGTCAATCTGAATAAACAAATCTCAAAAAAGAAATAAAAAGTCTTTATGCCTGACCTGGGTTTTCAGGATTTGTGAAACTTTCAAGGAGAACAGGAGCTGATTCAAGACCTTTAAGATCACTCAGCTGTTTGCATTTCTGAGTGAAGCAACATTTTTCTTCTAAATATCACTTAACCCAAATTATAAAATGAGTACAAATGAGTAGAAAAATTATGGAAACCAGATTGGCTGAGGACCTCTGAACGTCATGCAGCTTAAATTCAGTGCTAAGAAGTGCAAGGTAATGCACCTGGGAAACAAAAACCCAGGGGAAGAGTACACAATGGGGGGTGAGATACTAACAACAACAAAAATGGAAAGGGACCTGGGGGTAGTCATATCAGATGACCTAAAAGTGGGCAAGCAATGTGAGAGGGCAGCAAGGAGGGCTGGGGGGATACTGGGATGCATAGGGAGAGGCATCACCAGTACAAAACAGGAAGTTATCCCTCTGTACAGACAGTTGGTGAGACCCCATCTGGAGTACTGCATGCAGTTCTGGAGACCCAGTCTCCGCAAAGACATAGACAGGATGGAAGCTGTCCAGAGGAGGGCAACTAAAATGGTGCAGGGTCTGCACCGGAAGACATATGAACAGAGACTTAAGGAGCTTAATATGTATAGACTCGAGGAAAGGAGGGAAAGGGGGGACATGATAGAAACTTTCAAGTACCTCAAGGGAATCAACAAAGTCCAAGAGGGTAGCATCTTTCAAAAAAGGTGTGCAAGAACAAGGGGCACAATTTGAAGATAGGCTCAGAGGTAATTTAAGAAGTATTTTTCACAGAGAGGGTTGTGGATGCATGGAGCAGCCTTCGGAGGAGGTTGTGGAGTCAAAAACAGTGGTGGAATTCAAGGATGCATGGGACAGTCATAAGGCAATTCTAGGGGGTGGGGGTAGGAAGAAGTAGGCTGCTGGTTAACTAGGATCTGCAGCTTATCCATTAAGTAGGGAAATGGGCAGACTGGGTGGGCCAAGCGGTCCTTATCTGCCAACAAAATCTATGTTTCTATGATATTTCAGAACAAAAGAATATGAAAAAGATCTGTGACCTGTTTACCATGTCCAGCCACTGAGATATCATTGCACTTCTGTCCATTAATGAAATACCAATAGTAAACATGGCTGCTCTGGCATCATTTAAACAGGGTAACACAGGTTTCTGTCCCTCTGCTTTTGGCCTAGATCACCACATAACTGGATGCCATGTTTTCAATTAAATCAGCTATCTTCTGCTTTCCCAACCAGTAACCATGCCCTCTCATTCCCGCTGTAGAGAAAGTACCTCTAACCATGGCTCAGTGTAACTCCCACTCTTCAAAACTGCCATTTTCAATTTGCCTCTGACCACATTTTAAATACAACCACTAGTGCTCAACTATCACAGTAATAGCTCCTGAAATCTTAGACTACCACACATAATTTAAACCACTGCCTTCTGAAGCCTGCTGCTATTACTAACCACACCAAAACTGCAACCAGGAGTCATGTATAAGACCATGGCACCTGATTTTAACTGCAGATTGACTTTGTAAAACACCAACCATAATTTGCTGTCTCCTAAAGTCTGCCTCCTCCTGAAGTCCACTGTTATTCCCAAGTTCAATTTTTTTTCACTTTTAAAAAAGAAATCAACAACCAGGAGTCACACATAAGACTGTGGCACCTCTATCAGACCTGATACCACAGGCCACACACAGCTGAAGATGCAGACTGCCCTCATTGCTAACCCTGAATTACAAGTTTATGCCCGAAGGCTTCACTGCTTATTGGCAACAACTAGTGGCCAAATGGCCACACAACACTATGAAAATTAATGTACAAACTGCACTAATTTTTCTATTTTCATTTTTTATTCTTTTTACCAATGAAAGTTTAGAAAAAAATTTTTCTAATTGAAAATAATGTATTTGCTCATGGGAATGGACCCATTTTAAATGTTTATTCCATTATAGCTCTTTTAGGCCACCGTACTAATTAACACTTCATGCTAATATTTTGTGCAGTGCATAAGCAATGTACCACCACGAGATCCAAGGTTCATTGTCAGAATAAAATACACCGTATATAGATAAAAATTACTGAAAAAAATTTTACTGACAGTGAGATCACTACATGTAATGAAAAAGAAATTGACCATGTACTCTGCATGCCATTATGTGGACCAAAGATGTTTGTGTGGAAAAGTGGTGGCATGTTTTTTTAAATATTTGGGATAGTCAGAGCACCCTGCAGTCCCCAGTGGGCCTTCTTTCCTCTGTCTGTCTCTCACTCTGTCTCTCAGGACTCAGACCAGCATTGCAGCCATCAAGATTGGCTCTTTAGCAAGACTACAAACCCTGCTGCTATTATAACCCCTTTGTCTGCCACTTCAACCCTTTATATTCCCTGCATTGAGGGTCTTTGCACTGGGTAGGCACATTTTGCTGTCTTGGAGATACTTTACCCTGCACACCTTATCAAGGTAGCTTTCCCTCAGAGGTGCAATATCAAATGTAATGCTAAATACTGGTTAGCTAGGTATACCACTAGTGAACATGTATATACAGTATTTAAACATAACCAATACAGACAGTGAGAATAACAGGACTTAGAAAACTAACCTTGCACAGTTGGGCAGATAATTGATTGGCTCACCTCCTAACAGTTAAAGTGTTTGCTAACCTCACTATGCACACCACAGTCTATTACATGAATCCTTTCTTTACACCCATGGCCTAGCCCCCTCATTGCAGTGGTTCACACAGAATCCCCAGAGACAGAGAGCGAGCTTTCTGTAGTGGTCTTTTTCAAACTCCCCTCTCTCTCTCTCTCTCTCTCTCTCTGTTGCTCTCTCTCTCTCTCATTTTCTCTATTGGCATGGTGGAATTTAGGGTCTGTGACCTTTCTTACACTGTGCCACTGTTATCTGATTGGCTGAATCTGATTTCAGACTCAGTTCTGGGGTTCCACCTCTGCTTCGATACAGTGGTACCGAGGACTGCTGGACTAGCCACTTCTCTTGAAGATTATTAAACACAACCATATATTTAGCTGTGCCCTGCCTTTCCAGCTACAGATGATGCAGGATTCCTTCTCAAGGCTGCCTCACACAATAGGCCTTCCTCATCTACTTTGGCCTTGCTGCTGGTCAGATTTCACATACTCAGTCCAGGATTTAGTCAAACAGGAAAATAATTTGCTTCCAATATATAGGAAATAATTCTATCATCTCAAGGTTTAATTAAAAAAAGCGAAAGTATATGTAAAGAGTTTCATAATAGCATGCTGGGTGGTGATATCATTCAGTATTCAATTTGCATGTACTGGAAAAAAAGCAAAAGATTGGTTAATTTTAACAATCAATTGTCTAATCAGTTAAATTTACCTACACTCTGCCCTCCCATTTTCTGGACAGTTTCATAAGCAGAATACTGTATGTGGGGGAAAAGCATGTTGAGTATCATTGGCTGCAACTCTTTCTGAAGGGCGATGTTTTTTTTGGCTGGAAAGCAAACATACATTTCCACAAGAAAGCCCTGCAAAACAAAATGGGTTTTGTAAGTCTACACAACTATTAATAAGAGGGCCTTCTGTTTTACTGCTTCTATTTGGCAAACATTGTGTCTCTCTGTGGTAAAGAAGCAGCATCTCTGATTTTCCTGGCTTTGAATACTGTACTGTAATAAAATATCGTGCCCTTGCCCATGTCATTTTAAACACAAAAAGTCAGGATTTTGCACTTGCTGTAATAACTAGTTTAATTGTTCCAACATACTTACAATCAGATCTACTACTAATGTTTTGCAATAAAATGAAGCATAAGCAAAACTTGATGTACAGTATACTATATTTGTCAGACTCCATTATGAGATATAATGTTACACTGAAAACAAAACCTTGATTTTTCAAGCTTCCCTTGCTATGCTGCAATTTGGGGTTTGATTTGCCCCTTATAACTAGTGTTACAATGAAGCAGAGGGAAAAAATAAAGTTGTTTCAGGATCTTGCAGGCTAAAGCATGTTATTGACAGGGGCAAGAACAGAACTCAGTCACAGAAAAGGTTTGGTGGTAACCCATTAAATACAGTATATTGCTGTGTAAAATGTTTTGGGATCACATTGTTCTGTAAACATAGGGGTTTAGCCACAGTGGTTGCAGCAGTTTTCTCATGTTAATCAAAGTACAGAATTGGCATATATTTCTGATTGCAGTGTAAAGGTCTCCTCTATTCAGCCTCTTTAAAAGACTGTGTTTTACCAGAATGCTGGAGTTAGATAAAGGGACATAACAAATAAAAAACATACTGTAGCTTACAGGGTATGTACGGGTAATGATGACCCAGAATGGCACATTGTTTTTATGTTGAGTCAGTTAATACATTTCTGGCACCATAAGAACTTTAAGCAAATACTAATGAAAAGTCTGCAACCTTGGAGTCCGTGCTTGTTTACAGCTGTGAGCTCATATCCAAATCCTGGTTTTCTATGATGAGATGAAACACTGCCCTGTATGAATTTCCCTGCAAAGTGCATTATATCACACGGTATTCAAGCAATTCTTGAGGTTTTAAAATGTCATTTCAGACTGTAGATTACACTGGTTATCTATGCATTTAAGTTCACATTATATACAGTAGATGACAGGCTCTCTATGATACAATATCTCACTTGCATGGAGGTAACTCAGTTAAATTGGTTAAACCTTGTTAAATTAGAGTACAAAATGCTTACGCTGTAGTACAATACAGTGCGATACATGGTTATAGATCAGTGTGCTAAATATGTATGTCTACAGGAGATATAGATAAGATACTTGTTTATCTTGATAGCAGGCTCAGCAGTTTATTTAATCATAGTTAAAGGATAGGCAAGGGGCTGGCAGAGGACTGTCTCATGCAAGTACAGTTGCACCCAATGTCAGAGCTTCACTCACGTCTCATTTTGTCAATCGGTATCTTGGGTGAAAACTGTCAAGAATAGTCATGACCATCACTTTGCACTTAGCTGTCTTCCTGCAATTTCCAGCTCACCACTGCATCCTGCAGGTTAAGGGGCTTGTGGAGGACCTGTTTCTGTCAATGCCACCTGCTGAAGCATTAGCCAGCTTGCACATAATGAATTCAATTTATAGAGTTCAAAAACAGACACCAAGCATGACAACCACTGTAGCTGTGAAAGTTGTTTCTTTCTTATCCTGAATTGTATATTCACTGCACAGCTTCAATTGTCATATCTTTAGCTACCACCCTGTATAGGAATTTCCATTTACACTGTATTTTCTTTTCTCTGTATTTCATGTTATTTTGTCTTGTCCATATCATAGAAACATAGAAACATAGAAGTTGATGGCAGATAAGCACTGCAAGGCCCATCCAGTCTGCCCATTTCTTTTTCTACCTTATAAATGTGCCATCCGCCTTTGCTCTGTCAGTGACCTATCTATTCATACTCATCTGTATTGCTCCCTTATGCCTATCCCATACCTGTTTGAAGCCCTGCACTGTATTCATAGCCACCACTTCCTGAGGTAGGCCGTTCCATGCATCCACCACCCTTTCTGTGAAAAAGAATTTCCTCACATTCCCCCTTAATCGGCCTCCCTCTAGTCTCATGCTGTGTCCTTTTGTCCTGCTATTTTTCTTATATTTAAATATGTTAGACTCTTTTACCTTGTTAATGCCTTTAAGATGTTTGAATGTTTCGATCATATCACCTCTCTCCCTCCTTTGCTCAAGGGTATACATATTGAGCTCCATTAATCTGTCCTCATATGTCTTCTGATGCAGTCCCTGCACCATTTTGGTTGCCCTTCTCTGGACTGCCTCAATTTTATTAATGTCCCTGTGAAGGTATGGCCTCCAGTACTGCACGCAGTACTCCAGATGGGGCCTAACCAGTGTCTTGTAAAGAGGGATTATTACCTCCCTCTTATGACTTGTGATACCCCTACTAATACACCCTAACATCCCCCTAGCCTTACCTACTGCTTTAGAGGTCTGCTTGGATGATTTCAGGTAATCGGTGATGATGATGCCCAAGTCTCTTTCGTCCTTTGTGACTGCCAACAACTCCCCTCCCAGCCTATAGGTGGCTTCAGGGTTTCTCTTCCCTATGTGCATGATCTTGTACTTCTTTGCATTAAATCTCAGTTGTCACTCTTCTGACCATTTTGCTAATTTATCCAGATCTTTTCTCATTCTGCCCACCCCATCTGGATCATCTACTCTGTTGCACATCTTGGTGTCATCTGCAAACAGACAAGCCTTACCCTCTAGTCCATCTGCAATGTCACTAATGAAGATATTGAAGAGGACTGGCCCCAGGACTGATCCCTGAGGTACCCCACTTGTGACTTGCATGTCTTCTGACTGTATACCATTTACCACCACTCTCTGTTTTCTGTCCGTCAAGCAGTTTGCCACCCAGTTGACCAACTTCTGACCCACTCCAATCCTACCCAGCTTATTTATCAATCTTCTATGTGGAACAGTGTCAAAAGCTTTGCTGAAGTCAAGGTAGGTGACATCAGCTGCTCCCCCTTGGTCCACCATCTGGTTACCCAGTCAAAGAAATCTATGAGATTAGTTTGACAGGACCTTCCTTTCATAAACCCATGCTGTCTTGGATCCTGTGCCCCTATGGATTCCAGGTATTGCACTATCCTTTCCTTAAGGAGTGCCTCCATAATCTTGCCCACTACTGAGGTAAGACTGACTGGTCTGTAGTTTCCTGTCTCCTCCCTGCTACCAATCTTGTGGAGTAGGATCACATGAGCCCTTCTCCAGTCTTCTGGGACCTCTCCTGTGCTCAGACACTCACTAAACAGTTCTGCTAATGGCTATGATAGTTCCACCCTTAGCTCCTTAAGTACCCTGGGATGTATGCCATCTGGTCCCATTGCCGTGTCCACTCTGAGCTTAGCAAGCTCTTGTAGGACCCTTTCTTTTGTTAAGGGAGTAGTGCTCACCTCCCTTCCCCCTGTGTCCATGGTGCTGAGCTGTGGGCCCTGCACTACCTTCTGTTCAGTAAATACTGAGCAAAAGTATCTATTTAAGATAGATGCTTTTACAGGGTCCTCCTCCTCACATGTTCCCTTTTCCCCTTTGAGCTTAGCAATACCCCCTCTGGACTTTCTCCTTTCACTAATGTATCTATAGAAAGTCTTGTCACCTTCTTTTACTGTTCATGCTAGTGTTTCCTTAGTTTGGGACTTTGCTTGCCTTACTGCCTTCCCTGCTTCCCTTAGGGCAGTTTGGTATGCCTCCCTATCTTCATCCCGCTGTGTTCCCTTATATTTCCTGAAAGCCAGCCTTTTGGCTCTGACCTTTTCTGCTACTGTGCGTTTAATGTTCAATGATGAGGAGCCTTTGTAAATGAACCTCTGACTCAAAGGGTTGCAATTCCGATACCATTAAAATAAATAAATTAAAGAGGACGCTGTGACAGTAGTATCAGGATATCTTCAGTCATGATGGAACCTTATGCTTTGCACCATTGTAAGCTAGGCTTAGAGGACTTGGAGCATGGCAGGAGTAAAGCTAATACAGTCCTTGGAAGGACAGACATGGGAGGAGAGGGAAGTTAAAGTATGACAGTGAATAGTGTTACAATACCTGGGCAGCTGCTGGAACCGCCACAGTAGCTGGTTTCAGAAAGTGGGAAGGTTAGGGATTAGTTGGATGGAGGTTGATGATTTGTTTCAGTCCACAAGCCCAGAGAAGAAAAGGGCCAATCTGTACAGTCAGTCCTGAATTTATGTAATAATTAAAGTATGTCTCATGCCAGTCAGTTTTCAGGATGGTCCCAGAAGCGTACTAAATAGTAACCTTCAGTATTAAGTTACTATAGAGTATATGTGGGTTAAAAAGTTAATTACATAGTGGAAATCAGCCCCAAAATATAAATAAGACCAGTAGTATAGCAATAAGTGAGAAAAAACACAAATTACAGTATAATGGTTACTATAATGAACAAGCTATGCGCTCACTCCCTCAACTAGACTCGCTATAGCCCTTGGGATATTACTTCCCTCTCTCACCTAAATGGTTGCTACGTATGCCTTTGCCAGCAATTCAAGTCTCCATAAGTGGGACGTTACTTACAATAACATCTGTCACTTTGCATCCGGCTTCCCCCAGCTCAAACATCATTGTCTCCTCTACTCGGATCTAGGATGGCTTCCTCCGCTTGAACTAAGGTCCTACTCACTTGGGACCATTACTGATAACATTATCAGATCCCGTATCCCAGATTCACTGGCCTGTCTCCTTCCCTACCAGAAAACCAACTATGTGTTGTGCTCTGTGGTAAATATCCCTATCCTCAACCCGAGACATCGCACCAATAAAGGAGGTCATGCTTTTGCCTGTCATGCACCCTACTTCTGGAACTCACTTCCTGTAATCTTACGCCAATCTGTATCTCACAACTCCTTTAAGAAAGAACTTCAACATTATCTCCTCTCCTCCTACATATGCTCCTGCTTCAAACCACCCTAGCCCTTAATCTCTAATCCTACCCTCCACTTGTCATCATCCAGGAGCCTAGGGACTACCCCAGTCAGTGAAACTCTTCCTCTCAACTTTCACTTCCTCATTTCTTTCATTTCATTCCCCCACTTCTTTCTCTCCCTACCAGATTATCCTATCATCCTTCCCCACCTTTCTCCCAAGCCCCTGCCTTTATCTATCTTTGCTTGGTGGCTACCGCTCTCACAGCACCTTGTTTCCTTAGTTACTTGGACTGTTGCCTGGTCACATAATTTGACCTTAATGTATTGTCTTGTGCAAATATTAATGCTGTACTTTGGTCTTCCTACCTCAATTTCCTATTTTGACCTGATTGTGTTTTGTCTTACATTAACTTAAATGCTTATTTTTGATATAACTACCTCAATTCTTTGTCACATTGCTGCTGCCATGTAACTTGTACTATGTATCACAATGTTCTTGTACCTTGCACTATGTATCAAGATGTTCTTTGAAGTTTGTCTCTGTACTCTCCCGGGTCATGCCTGAAAATAGTCTTTCTGGCTAGTGCACCTACCTGGTAAACAAAAACTAAATAAAAATAAATAAATAAAGACTATGTCTGCATGGCCCCAACCTGTGGTATTAACTATTTGTTGGAAGCTTGGTTCATATTATGGACTCAATCCCTGCCTCAGGCTGGAGGAGTATGGGATATGTTGCTGAGCTCTCATGTTCAGACTCTAGAGGATGCGAGCAGGGCAGTCCACTGCACAATTGCTTTCTATCACTGCTGGACATATAATGTAGCCATCATGGTCTTTTCTATGTGAGTTACCCCATACACCCAGCAAGGCCTTGCATATAAGTCATCTCTGGCCGTCTGCCTGCTCTGCAGACCAGAGGATCCTATCTAAGTCAGGCTGCTCATGAGCGATAGCTGAAGGAGGCAGTCTGCTTTTCTGCCTGAGCCAAGTAGAGTTCTGGCACAGAAACAGTGGAGGTAATCCTGTGCGTGGGTAAGGCAAACTTTTGAATTTTAAAGTAATAAGCCATGACAAACTTAGATTCATAGATTCATAGAAGTAGCCAGCAGATAAGGACTGCTTGGCCCACCTAGTCTGCCCATGAAAACCCCAAGCACAGTCTATCTACTGGGGGTCCTTCAAACCTGTCTCTCCCATTACTAGTCTACCCATATACCTAACGCATGCATGCTTCAACTGCTTGGTCATTGCCACCCCACCACCTCCTCTGGCAAGCTATTCCAGTCATTTACCACCCACTCAGTGAAGAAGATCTTCTTTACATTTCACTGGACCCTACGCCTTAATAATTTCATACTGTGGCCTTTAGTGTTAGTAGCTCCACTCAACTGAAACAGGCTCTCCACTTTTGCCTTATTAATCCCCTTCAAGTATTTAAATGTCTATCAAGCAAACTTGTGCTGGCAGGGCAACAGAAGATCAGCAACCTCACTGTAATCCTGGCTGCTATTATTATTTGAACTACCTAACCCATGTTTGCTTTCCCAAAACCTTGTTCTAGCTATGCCTAGTAAGGCTCTTATTATTTGTTCATATGTACTGTCTGTGAACATATTATGTGTGGTTAATAGCTCAGTGCTTATGTAACATATAGCTGAATGATGAATATGGTTGTTGATTACAGAGGCCAGCATAAAGAGAACAATGTTTACTATGCAATAGTATAGAATGTATTGTGCTTAGGTACTTGGATGCTTGAAATGAGTCATTTGTTAATATTTGATGGTTTTGGCCTTTCTCTGTATCCCACCTGTAGGAAGGAAGCTTGGTTTAGAATTATGAAAGCCCCCCGGTGGGATAAGAGCGCCACAGAAGGAGGAGTAGGAGGTGTCAGGGAGGATAGTGGGTGAGTGCGACTCACTCTAAGTAGAGCAGAAGTCAGCTGTTAGGTTGAAATAGGCTGTGTGGGAGGAGCTCTTCCCCCACATAATACCGGGCTACCTTTCCATTATGTGTGATTCATAGCTCAGTGCTTATGTAACATACTGTTGAATGATGAATATGGTTGTTGGATACAGAGGCCAGTATAAAGAGGACAATGTTCACATTGTAATAATATAGAATGTATTGTGCTTAGGTACTTGGATGCATGAAATGAGTCATTTGATAATATTTGATGGTTTTGGCCTTTCTCTGTATCCCACCTATAGGAAGGAAGCTTGGTTTAGAATTATGAAAGCCCCAAAAAGAATAAAATATCAATGATTGTTCTGTAACTGAATGCTGAAGAAGTTGTGCATAACAACTTAATGATATGAATAGACGATCAACTCCTCCAGCTCTGGAGAGTGTGACCAGTAACATTCAGGAGAGGAAAACCCCCCTTGGGGGGAAACCTCTGAGGACCCATGGCTACTGACCTGCCTGTCCTTCTGGGCATACTAAAGAAGAGAGACCCTAATTAAACTAAGTTAATCAGCTAAATCCGAATTCTAATTTGTAGAATTTAATCCAGATAAACGGAGCTTAAGAAGAACTGAATTGTAAATGTCCAGTGAAGTAATTTCTTCCTAATAAAGTCAGAGTCTGAGAATCCATGTACAATTCGGAATGATGGAGAGTGGATATGAAGAACCTTCTTCCAGACTTCAGTTGATAGAGAGCATAATCCAGGAAATGTATGATGGTGGAGATGAAGTAGATGACTGACGAATTCAATACAGGACCAGATGCAGATAGTTACATCCAAACTTGACGTCAACAAGGCAGGATGAATATAAGTAGTACGATTCCTGATTTCTAATAGAGGGTTTGTATAGTATGTGTCATGAAAGAAGGCTTGTAGCCAGGCTACTGACTGATGAATCCAGTTCTGATAAGTGAAGTATAGACTTAGGAATGATATGAAGGCAACGGCTGTAGAGCTGAGCTGGAATAATGGCAAGCTGTAGAGGATAATTGGAGACACTGGTGTGAATACCTCATCCAAGCAGTAGAATATGGTGAGCTCAAAATTAAGCATGTCAGTTGGACTGCGAATCTGAAATGAGAGGTAGTAGGAGCAGGAATTGCACCCATGAAGGCAGATGAGAAGGAACAGGATGTGGCAATCAGCCCTGGAAGAAAACGCAGCTTAACCGATAGCTGGTGAGGTAAGAGAGAGAGAGGCGGCTGATTCCAGGTATGGGAAGCGCTGACAGACCCATCGAAGTCTGCTGGTAGAAGAGAGTGTGGCAGTTAGTCTCTCGATGAAAAGCACAGCTTTTCCAGCAGCTGGAGAGGTAAATAGAGGTGACTAGCTCCAGGTAACAGGAGAATGCAGCCAAACCTATGGAGGTCAGCCAGTAGGAACAGTACATGATATACAGCCTCCAGGAGACCAATCTTGAGTCAGTTGAGAGCAGAGTAGTACTGCATTTTAAGGCAGATGAAGAGAATGGAATGGTGCCAAGGACTGACGGATCCATTAGATCAAGAATGGCAGGGATCACATTGAAGAAACTGTGGCACAGAGACGACAACTTGATGAGGAATAGCATTCGAAACCGTAGGTATGCAATGACTGAGGCAGCAATAACGTGATGAGACCCGAATAGTCGAGCATGACAGTCCTGGATGGAGATAACTGAAGGCTGAGTCAATGGAGTAGCTTCGTCACAGGGTCAAAAAATGGTAGAGCACAATTAGGATAAGGTCTTGATGAGAGGCACAACTAAGTGTCCTGGAAAGGGTGAAGCAGCAGCCAATCCACATGGCTGAAGCAGCAGGGCAAAGCATCCAAGAATAGAGGAGGAATGAAGAAATGGCTAGATGCAGATCCATAATAAAGGAGCTTCCGGCTGGCTGGCATGGCAGCAGGCAAGCGTATAGTAGAATGCAGGAATCTCCGCGGGCCCTGATATGGTGAGACAGAAGTAGAGCAGAAGTAGGTAAACCTCCCAGCCCGATGGGAGAAGTCAGGTCACAGAGTTGAGAATCTCCAGGCCCAGAGTGGAATGTGGCAGGCACAGAGTAGAAGAGGTAAATCTCCCAGCCCGAAGGGTGAAGGCGGGTCAGAGAAGCGGGTGATTAGTAGGTAATCCTCCCAGCCCAATGGGTGAAGGCAGGTTATAGAAGCAGGTGAGCAAAACAGAAACCTCACAGCCAGATAGGCGAAGGCAGGTCGAGTGGAAAATCTGAACCAGATCCAGAGAAATGGAGAACTGCAGACATATTTAATCGAGACATGAATGTGAATAGACCAAGCATCCATTAAGTAAACTCCAAGTTCGAAGTCCTTGAGCAGGCTGAAATGGTAGGAGAGTGGAATCCATGTTGAAATAAATTGCAACGACAAGTTGCAGTGGCGATAGTCCAGAAATTCCATGATGAGCATAGTGAAGTCAAACGATGAGTAGCGTGAATCGAGCAATCCAAAGAGAGGAAGTCTTCCTCGAGAGATGAAATCACAGTTAAGTCAATAGCAGTGAAGAGGGCAGATTGTACACTTAAGTCCAAAGACAGTAGAGCTGTGCAGAGAATCCAGGCAGGAATAGAAAGCAGTAGATCCGAAACAATGCAGCATGTTGGTAGGAAGCATTCAAGAGAGTATAAGAAGAAGCCCAATAAGTGAGGATGTACTGAACAAGTAGTTGAATGTTGGAAGGTAATGTATGCTGTATACAAGTAGGTGTCAGTGGAAATATCGGCTGAAGTACAGTGTAGTGAGGTACGAGTGGTGAAGATGCCATAATTGATAGTTCTATGTGAGGCCTTTGCAAGATCAATATATATAGTTGACAGATTCCAGACAGCTAGGAAAGAGCTGGAGGCAGGAATGCGATGATTAGTGCGAGCAAGAGTGGCCAGCTCCAGATAGTGTTGATGAGTCCAGTTAATGGGTGGAATATGAAATAGGAGAATGAATACATCCATGCATAGGAAGGAGAACATGTGCACTCTGACTATATGTATGAGCGACATGGAAATAGCTCTGTGAATAGATGTAAATCATGCATTCAAGAAGTAACATAAGGTGATGATGCAGTCCAAATACCGAACTGAAGATGGTTGGTACGAGTTGCAAGGGGAGAGGGAGTGAAGGTGTTATGTCTGCTAGACGTGCACATAGTTCACTGAATAGAGTGATCAGGTAGCAGAAATGTCCCTGGACCTCATGGAAAGTGCAAGAAGGTAGGAGCAGGAAAAGCATCAATGGTTATTATCATTATTATTATTATTAGTTTTTGTTGACCAGGTAAGTGCTCTAGACAAATTCTGCCTATTTTCAGGCACGACCTGGCGGAGGGGGATACAGATGAATGCCAACTGACCTTGAATCAGATTAAGCACATAGAAGCATAGAAGCCTGCCCAGCTGCAAGCAAATGAATGTCTTATAGCATATAGTGGAAAGATGCCAAAGTCTACCACCCCACATGAATGAGAATCATGTGACAAATGAGCCAGGTTTCCTTAATTCCATGTCATGGTCATAGCTGATTAGATCCAACAAACATGTATGGGCAGCACAGTAAGATGCACAGAAATCGTGTCAGTAGTGTAAGTGCACTAACAGACCACAAGCAGCCACGCAATACCTCAGAACCAAGAGAAACATATTTTGGCCAGGCGTAACGCTTTAAAAAAGATCCAACTGGATAGCCGTTTTACCTGAAGGATGCAATGGTAATTGCAAAGGGGAACAAGTAAATTTCTGACGCTGTGCTTCCTGTGGTGAACGCTTATCGCCATGAGGCTCCGGACCTGATCTCAGATAGCCCGATGTCAGGAGAAGTAAACCAAATACGGACTTGCAGGCAATAAGGAATGGCGGTCGGATGGTGCAGAGCAGGACAGAATGCTGAGAAGTGCTGGAGCAATGGAGGTAGGCTCAGGGAAGCAGCAGATAGTAGCAGATGGCAGTCATAGCTGGAAATCCAAGTAATCGAGGAGGCTCAGGCAGGAGAGCCTGTAGTGCATGTAGTAAATGGCTCCTTAGGTCAAGCGAACTTGGCAGCAGCAGGGTACGGTGGTCACTCGGAAGAAACAGAAAGGCATAGCGAGGAAACAAGGACAGCCAAGTTGGATGCAATGGCAAACCACCACAGCAGTGCAAAATGGAAAGCAGAGCTTGAAATATGGAGAAGCGGTGGAGTAGGGGCAGCAAACAGCAGTGAGGTACGAGCGGCCATTCCTCGGCAAAGCTGCAGTTCGTGTTATGTTAGTGGAAGAGTGCAGGAGGAAAAGGATTGTCGGAGAACAAGGACACCCATTGCAGAAGAAGCAAACACCCGGTAAGGCGTGAGCAGCAGCGGTCGAACTCAGGCAGAAGGCCCCCCCCCATAAAATAAAGAAAGCAGACAGAGAGAAGATGAAGCAGGGTGGGAGGAAGCAGAAATGGGGAGGGGAGTGAGCAAGGCAAGACAGGGAGCAGGAGGCAGATGAGGAGGATGGAGGGGGAACCAACTGTGCCAATGACAAGCGAGTGCGACTCGCTCTATGCAGAGCGGAAGTCAGCTGTTAGGTTTAAATAGGCTGTGGGGGAGGAGCTCTTCCCCCACATAATATCGGGCTACCCTTCCATTATAAGTAGAGCATTACAAATTACATTCTTTGGGAAACTGTTGCTGTGTGTTCATGAGTGGGGTGAACTTCTGGATATATGGAGTAGGAGGAGAAATTGTTTAACTAGGAAAGGCACACTAAGCCATAGCTTGCTTCCAGGTGCGACCTGTGAGCACAAGGAAGTTAACTGACTTGCTTAGGGTCACACAGCATGCAAGTGGGGGCTGTGAGATTCAGACCCAGGTCTCCTGGTTTGCTGCTCAGAGCCCTAAACCACAGCAATATGCTGCTTCCCATAGGTACTGCATCCCAGGGTTCTACCACACTTACACCGGGCCCATCTTATATTATTTCTGAGCGAAGGCACTGTGCAATTATGAAAATCTTAGACACAAAGCCCTCAACCAGGAGATTAATAATTCGGGATCCACCTTAATTGAGCCCACAAGGCAAGAGTAGTACCCTTCAACATCCTGTGATCCAGTTACAGATGCAATATATTCTGTGTTCAGTGGTGTCTAGATGTTACCAACTTTTACTGTGCATTTAACCAGGATATTCCAGATGAGATGCATCGTTTTGTTTCAGGAGGGTCCTGCTTTTACTTATTTTTGTGCTGTATTTACCAAGGACAGCTCAGCTTAGATGAAATGCCTCATTTATACTGGAGTCTGACTTTGACCCATTTTTACACTGTATTTGCTCAGGATACACAGATACACAGAAATGTGACAGCAGAGAAAGGCACCACGGCCCATCTAGTCTGCCCAACACCCTACCCCCCCCCTTCTGTTATGCTTCCACCCTCTTTTCCCAGCCCCTTAAATCTATCCCAAGCCCTCTTGAATCCCTCCACCGTTTCATCTGCTACTACCTCCTCTGGCAGATTGTTCCAGGCCTCCACCACCCTCTCTGTGAAAAACTGCCCCCTGACATTACCTCTGTATTGCCCACTTTCCAGTTTGAGGCTATGTCCCATCATGTTCACTCCCTTCTTCAATTGGAACAAGCTGTTACCCATGACCTTATTTATTCCCTTCAGATACTTAAAGGTCTCAATCATGTCCCCCCTCTCCCTCCTAGTCTCCAGAGAGTACAAATTCAGTCCTCTCAATCTTCTCTCATAGGGTACATTCTGCATCCCCTGTACCATTTTGGTTGCCCTTCTCTGCACCCTCTCCATCAGCTCAACATCTCTTCGTGGGTGAGGCCTCCAGAACTGCACTCCATACTCCAGATGCGGCCTAACCATGGTTCTGTACAATGCAAAAAAGTGCAAAATAATGCACCTGGGAAACAAAAACCCAGGGGAAGATTACACAATGGGGGGGAGGTAGTAACAAAAACAAAAAAGGAAAGGGACCTGGGGGTAATCATATCAGATGACCTTAAGGTTAGCAAGCAATGTGAGAAGGCAGTAGGGAGAGCTGGGGGTATACTGGGGTTCATAGAGAGAAGCATCACCAGCAGAAAACAGGAAGTTGTTATCCCTCTGTACAGACAGTTGGTGAGACCCCATCTGGAGTACTGCATCCAGTTCTAGAGACTCCATCTCTGCAAGGACATAGACAGGATAGAGGCAGTCCAGAGGAGGGCAACTAGAATGGTGTAGGATCTGCAAGAAAAGCCATACGAGGAGAGACTAAAAGAGCTTAATATGTATACCCTTGAGGAAAGGAGGGAGGGGGGGGACATGATAGAAATGTTTAAGTACCTCAGTAGACTCAACAAAGTCCAAGCGGGTAGCGTCTTTCAGAAAAAGAGACATGCAAGAACAAGGGGACACAATTTAAAGATGGTGGGGGGCGGTTCAGGGGCAATGTGAGGAAGTATTTTTTCACAGAGAGGGTAGTGGATGCACGGAACAGCCTTCCTGAGGAGGTTGTGGGGTTTAAAACTGTGGGAGAATTCAAGAATACGTGGTACAGACATAAGGCAATTTTTGCAGGGGTAGGAAGAAATAGGCTGTTGGTTAAGGATCTGTGGCTTATCATGTATGTAGGGAAATGGGCAGACTAGGTGGGGCAAGTGGTTATTATCTGCTGTCAAAGTCTATGTTTCTATGTTTCTGTTTCTATGGCATTAGCATCTCCCTCTTCCTGCTATTAAAACCCCACGCAATGCAGGCCAACATTCCATTTGCCTTTCCCATCTCTCTGCTACACTGGCTGCCCACCTTGAAGTCACGTGATACCATAATCCACAGGTCCCTTTCTGTTTCCTTTTCCTTAATCACCAACCCCCAAGGGAGTAATTTTCCCCCCCTATTCTTCCTCCCGAGGTGCATCAGCGAGCACTTTCGTGTATTAAACTTCAATTTCCAGGTGTCAGACCACTTCTCTAGCCTCTCTAGGTCCCGCCTCATGGCTTGCACCCCACTAGATGAATCCACCCTATTGCAGACTTTTGTATCATTTGCAAACAGGCACACCCATCCCTCCAGACCCTTTGCTAGGTCACTAACATAGATGTTAAAGAGTATTGGTCCTAGCACTGACCCCTGTGGCACCCCAATGGTCACTGCCCATTCCGTGGAATGTGTCCCATTTACCACCACTGTCTGACTCCTTCCCTTCAACCAGTTTTCCACTCACCTGGTGATCCTGTTGTCCATCCCTAGTCTGTCCAGCTTATGTGCCATTCCACCATGTGGAACGGTGTGGAAGGCCTTATTGAAATCCAGATAGGCCACGTCCACTGCTCCTTCCTGGTCCACTATCTGTGTCACCCCATCAAAAAACTCTATCAGGTTAGTCTGACAGGACCTTCCCTTGGTGAAGCCATGCTTCCTGTCATCCTGCATGCCATTCATCTCCAAGTATTCTATCAACCTGATCTTAAGTAGTGTTTCCATTATCTTCCCCACCACTGATGTAAGACTAATAGGATGGTAGTTTTCAACCTCGTCCTTCTGCCCCATCCATGTAGTGCGACCACCTCTACCCTCTTCCAGTCCATTGGCATCACCCCTATGACCAAGGACAAGTTAAACAGCCTCGCTAGATGCGGCGCCAGTTCATCCTTCACCTCCTTGAGAACCCTTGGGTATATTCCATCAGGACCCATTGCCTTGTCTACCCTAAGTTTACGCAGCTCTTCCCTTACTCCTTCAGCAGTGAATTCTGCCACAGCCACCTGCCTGTGGATATCACCCTGCCCACCCCTTCCTAGTCCCCAACCCTCCCTTTCCTCCTTGAAGATTGAGTCGAAATAGCTGTTTAATGCCTCTGCTTTTTCAAAGTCCCCTTCCAGTATTGTTCCACTTCCCCCCCTTATCCTTCCAATCCCATGCTGTTCCCTCCTCCTTTCTCCAACGTGTCTAAAGAAGGTTTTGTCCCCCCTCCTTGCCTGCTTCACTATCCTCTCGCCAGTGGCCTCCTTAGCCATCCTTATCTTTAGCCAGCCTCCTTTCTTTTTTCCCTGTAGGTTTCCCTGTCCTCATCCTTTTGTGTCCTCCTGTACCTCTTAAATGATCTAGTCTTCTCCTTGACCCTTAACGCCACCTCTCTAGTGAACCATAGAGGTCTTTTCTGTCTTGTATTCTTTCTTACCCTTCTTCTACATGAGTCCATGGCTTTAAATATCCCTCTCTTGATGGCTGCCCATAATTTCTCCACCCCCTGCACATCCCCAACCCTCAACATTTCTTCCCCATTTACCTTCCTCATTCCATGAAAGTCAGCCTTTCTGAAGTCCATTACCTTGGTTCTTGTCCTAACCCTCTCCCTGCTCACTCTCAACCTGAACCTGACAGCCCTGTGGTCACTGGTGCCAAGCTCTTCCCCCACCTCCACCTCCTCCACATTGTCCCCATTTGTGAGGACCACATCCAACAGGTTTACACCCCTAGTGGGCTCACTGACCCTTTGTTGCACGAATATGCCCTGAAGAGCCTCTAAGATGCCCCTGCTCCTAGCGGAGATTGCTGTCTGGGCCTCGCAGTTTATGTCAGGAAGGTTTAAGTCCCCAACTAGCACAATTTCCCCTTTCCATGCCATCCTCGCTACTGATTCTACAAAGTGTCTATCCCCTTCCGCCCCCTGCATAGGAGGCCTATTGACTACCCCAACCTACAGGTTTTCCCCCTGTCCTCTGTCTAGGGTGACCCACATTATCTCTGTCTCCCCCTCCTCATCCTGCCCTTCCATGGCCCCAATCCCTTCCCTGATATATAATGCCACCCCTCTCCCCTTCCCCTCCCAATCTTTCCTAAACAACCAATACTCTGGGATCACCGTCTCCCAGGCATGGTGCTCGTTCCACCAAGTCTCACTCACTGCTACAATGTCTAGGTTCTCCTCCATCATGGTGGCCTCCAGTTCTCCCATTTTAATCCCCAGGCTCCTGGCATTTGCAACCAAAGCCCTCCAACATGTTGCCCCATCCAGTCCTTCCCTGCTGCTAAGTGTTCCCTTGATGAGTGTTGTGACTGAGGGGGAGGCTGATAGCCTCTCTGCTCTGCCTCACATAAGACAGCCCAGCCCAGGTAGAATGTAATATCTGAATTTCACTAGGATCCTATATTTGCCTATTTCTTCAATGTATTTATCAGGTAGCTCAGACAAAATATCACATTTAGTTTCAGTCACATTCTCATTTTACTTTTATGTATTGTTACACATCATTTACCCAAGAGAGCCTAATTGAGATGCAATATATTTTCAAAAGGGCCCTGCATTTACCAGGTTTACAATGTAACCTGGGTAGTCCAGCTAAGATGCAATGTCTTGTTTTCAGTGGTGTCCTGTGTTTATTTATTTTTAGACTGTATTTAGTCTGCATAGTACATCTGAGATGCAACATTTTGTTTTCAGTGGGGTCCTGCTTTTACTTATTTCACACTATGTTTACTTACAATAATCAATGCTGCATCTTCATTTCAGTGCAGTCCTGTTTTCCACTTCTTTTTTTTAACTTTCTTTACCAGGAAAGGCACACAAACTAGAATTAATTTTTTGATGGGACCCTGAGGTTGGTGGTTTACAAGGGAGGACAGACAGCAGAAAATGGCAAATATAAATACAGGTAGAGGAAATTTTACTAAATATTTACTGTTAGTCTAGCTTAGATACAACGGACTCCATTCACAAAGCTTTTTGGCACTTTGTCCCATACCGCAACTTCATTTGTGAACTGAAATCTCCGCAGCTGCAGAGACTGCTGTCCACAGCGCAGCTGTTGCACACAATGTTAAGGCTGGTCAAACTGGCCATAAGAAATCTCTGCAGCTGTGGAGATTTCCCTGGCAACACCACCTGCAGGCCGCTGTAAATTGTGGAGCCAGTGGTAATCTGACTCCACCTTTGTGAGTACTCACAGCTGCAGGACAACTACAGAAACCTGTAGATCTGCAAGTGATAACTCACTTGTGCCGGGTTTGTCCCACAGCTCCAGGTATTTCAGCCATTTTGTGAATCCTGCCCAATATCTTTTTTTTTTTCAGGAGTGTTTTGCTTTAACCTGTGTTGAACTGTATTTATTGTAGATAGCCCACAAAGGATGCAACAGCTTGGTTTCTACACAGTTCTGCTTTTTCTCCATTTTTAGACTGTATTTACTCAGGATGTCACCACCCAGGTGAGTTAGATACATAGACTTTTAAGGCAAAAAGACCAGTGGCCCATCTGATCTACCCATGCAGTATGCCTTACTGAAACTGGGTACAGTTTACTCTGGGCCGGAGTTATTACCTGACAGCCATACTGGCTTTTTGACACCACTTCCACAAAATTCCTCAAGTCCCCTTTTCCTGAAGTTTGCACTGTTCCCTTGTTTGTTTTCCACCAATATCTGAACCCAGTCACAGACACTGGGTGGATCAATTCCCAGGACAATCAATTTTACTTCTCTACCACGTTTTTCCTAACAAACAAAAAAACAAAAAAAAATCTTCCTTATGTTCTTCTTGAACCATGCCCCCTAAAATTTCCACATGTGACATCATCAAAGTGTTGTCTTTCCTCATAGATCTGTTCACTGCAGTCCACCCTCTTGATACCCTGCTTATACTTATAAATCTCTATCATGTCCCACCTTTCCTTTCTGGACTCCAGTGTGTACATGCTGAGACATGCCATCCTCTCCTTATATCATTTTCTCTGCAGCCCCTGGATCATTTTTGTGGTTCTTCTCAGGACAGACTCTAGGTGGTCCCTATCCTGTTTAGGTGCAGATTCCAGAATTGTGCTCAGTATTCCAGGTGTGGTCACATCAGAGATCTGTAAGCCATATTTTGTGTTTGTATCCATTTTAATGATGTATTTACCCAGGATAATTCAGGAAAGTTGCAAAATTTTGTTTTTAATGAGGTCTTAATTTTCCACATTTTTACATGTTACTTACCCAGGTTGGCCAAGCTAAAAGGCAACATCTCATTACCAGTTGTGTCCTGCTTTTTCTCATATTTACACTGAATTTACCAAGGATAGCCCACCACAACTTTAATGCTATATCTGCATTAGTTGATCATTGTGAAAGAAACAAGAGTCCAGTATATTCTACGTTTACTGCTGGCAGCTTATAGGTGGCGGGGGGCAGAACTGTAAACATTGTTTATGCAGAATGAAAACTGATTTTGAGTTTTGGGGATCTTGATAAATGAATATTCTACTGAGGTTATGCATACTAGCACAGATTAGAAATGGCTGTGCCCTACAAAGTCAATTATGAATCTTGGCACATTTCGCTAAGATCGAATACATATACATTTTACATTAACATGCTTACTACTATTTTTATCACGTTCTACAACACACAGTAAATACTATCAGGATCCCCTTGTGCAGACATAGCCAGTTTTTAACTATTAATAGTTACTGACCAGTACTGGACCTTTGCAAATCTATATGGGCTTTTACTGGTATTAAGCAGGAAGGGATTGTGCACATGATTCCTGTGAGTGGTGCCCTTGTTGGGGTAGCCAGCCCAATTTGAATACTCAGAAAACAATGACATGCTCCATACTCTAAACAGGATATTACATCTTAAAGAAATGGGAAAGGCTACTTTCTGTGGTAAGATTGTAAGTGATTTATTTCATTCCTTCAGCAACACAGTCAAGGTATACAGACTGCACAAAATCAAGAAGGTTTTAATAAATTGCATACATTTCATTAGTTGCTTTTATCTGTATTAGCATAAATAACATGCCAGTCCATGTGGGAAAGATACATTTTTACATACTAATTGCCAGCAGATTAGGCCTTACGGTCTATCGAGTCTGCTCGAACCTCAGATCCCTAGTTGGGTGCCGAGGTCCTCCCCCCTTGTGTTCCAGAAACCCCTATCATCCATCCCCACCCCCCTGGGCCAGGCCATCATCGGGTACATCCACTTCCTGTGTCTGACCCACCCTCTCTTGAAGCCCTCCACTGTGGATCTCTGAACCAGCTCGCCAGGCAGCGCATTCCAAGGGTCCACCACCCTCTCAGCGAAAAACCTCCTCCTCTTCCCCCCCTCACCCTTCCACCTTCCAACTTCAAACCATGCCCTCTGGTGATACCTTCCTGCTTTAGCCTAAAGATCCCCTTCATGTTTACCCTATTTATTCACTTGAGGTACTTGAAGACCTCAATCATGTCCCACCATCTCTCCTCTCCTCCAATGAAAACAGGCAGAACTCCTCAAGTCTGTCCTCATACATCAAATCCCCTAGTCCTCGTATCATCTTAGTTGCCCTCCTCTGTACCCTCTTCAGGAGCTGTATGTCCCTCTTCAAGTGTGGTCTCCAGTACTGTACACAGTACTCAAGGTGTGGTCTAACCAGACCATTGTACAGCAGCAGAATCACTTCCCTGCTCCTAGAGGTGATCCCCCTTACGATGCATCCCAACATCCTGTTTGCCTTGCTAGCCGCTTCCTTCCTATCAGATCCAAACTTGTTGCAATCCCAGTGGCTATGCTGAGCAGAATTAAAAACAACAATCTTCTTGGGGGGTGAGGAGAATCTCCATGTGAAACAAGTGACAAGAAAAGGAACAGGACTGTCAAAATAAAAAAAAAGAGCAACCTGTTTATGTGAGGGGGGGCTGCAGGTGAAACAATTACAAAAAAGCATTGGAACAGCAATGTAAAAAAATCAAAGTATCAATGCTTCTAAGAGGTTTCAAGCTTTGCCAAGCATATGCACGACCCTGCTGAAAATGAGATTTCTCATCTCAACTTGGCTATCATGCACAAAGTGTATGAAAAGCAACAGAAAATGCAAATTCTTATTTTCCTCCACTCCATATTACCACAAGGAATAACAATTTGTTTGCTCAGCAAGAGCCCAACAAAAAGCAATATCAGGCAAAAAGCTTGCTTCATCACTGCCAGACCCCGGAGGGCAAAGACAGCGGTGCACACAATGCAAGCACTCTTTCAGCACAATGGCCAATCAAACACAGACCAACGTACTTACATAACACCAATTACAGACAGACATAATATACCCTCCAAAAAAAAAAAAAAAAACTACAGCATAATAAAAAGGCAGTCTGAAGGAAGAGCAGCAGGTAGGGTGCATAAAATATACTGAAAGACTGATCATTTCCAGTTGGTTTGTTTTTTGTAACTCTCTTTAAGCCACATTCTTTCAATCTTACCTAATGCAAAGCATCATGAGTAGGCAAATGTTGAGGGGGTGTTAAACTAAAAAGGAAATGTCTAATCTGGTACCTCATTCTGCTTATCATGTTAATATATCTCATCACAACTGACTGATGCACACCAAACATATCCTTAACCTTCCTAACTGCACAAAACAACATACATGGCAAAACAGACTTTTCAAGCATCATATGAAGACTGACAACAGCAATCTGCTTGGGGTGGGGATAGACCTCCATGTAAAGCAATAATCAAGAATAAGAGCAGCAGTGTCAAAATAAATTAGTCTAAAACTACTTAATATGTATGCAGACATTTTCATACCACCTACTGCTTGTACAGGAATAATACTGTTTGTATGACTGGAGCAGAGTTTAAACATAGTACTGTACCACAGTAATACATATATAGTGTATGGTAGAATGTTGTTCTAGGTAGAAATCCATACCTAGAACAATGTTGAGCTGGAGTAGCTATGTCATTTTTATTGCTGTGCTACACTAGATACATAGCTGCTGAAGCACAACAACATAGAACGTCTTCGCACCTGTGAATTCCGCAAACCTCCACTCTTCCTGAAATGGCTGTGAAGGTGAGAGCTGACCCTGTAAGAGAGAGTGACACTGAAAAAAGTGAGTGGGATTTTAAATCACACAGACTCATTTCTCTTGTGTATAGTGGACCATACACTAAAGAAAATAATGTATGGTCCACTATGCACAACAAGCCCGAGTAGCGATCTCAAGGTTGCCATAGTGACCAAAACCTCTTGAGCTTCACTCTTGAGGTTTAAATAGTCACCATGGCAACCTCTCGATGGCTACACATGCTTGTTGTGGTTAGTGGACCATGCATGATCCTCTATGTAGAGTATAGTAGATCATTGTTCTGTATAGAATTCCATCCCTTTCAAAATGCTGTTGCACCACAGATCAAAGGTCAAGGAATGAGATTGTACCTCCTGTGGTACAACAGCATTTTGAAAACACTAGACACTACAAAACACAGTTTCATTCTGAAAATAAATAACTGCCATGTGCACATTTTACATAATACTATACACTATAAAAAATACAAAACGAGCCACTTTATGCACAACTGGTATCTTTTGCCACCTCAGGTTTCTGATTTCCATGGACCTCTCAAGTTTTGCTTTTGAGGTCAGAGGGAATCAGAACCCCTCTGTGGTAGAACACTGGTTATGCATAGTTGTCCATCCAGTATTCTCAAGTTAGTAGTTTCATTCTCTTTAGTTACACAGCTGACATTGAGTTGTGCAAGAACCTGCACTTTCCCTTTCCAGGGTATGTTGAAGGGTGATTCTGGTTGTGTCCCTCAATTCAGCAACAGATTACAATATATAGTGAGGTCCAGATTCTACTGGCCATCCATATACAGAATACTTAACATGCATATGGCCTTATCTGGAACACTTTGGTGGAGACACATAAAAGTGGTCTGTCATTCACTGGGTAATTTTTCTGTTTTCTTCCGGCAGACCTACCTTGGAGTGTCTATTAGAAGTCTGCTGGGTATGCCTTGCAGCCTTATTAAAAAAAAGAAAGAAAAAAACTTGCATTTCTACAGACATAATAAATACAATATGTTGCATATGTTAAAATAGCTAATTTCAAACCTTTCTTTATCATAAACATGCAATTCTTTTAAATAGTGGAGGCAGCACCATTTTATTCAATGTATAAGGCAGAACTGGGTTTCTGGCCACACTGTGGTTCCCAGCATTTGATTCCTGTCCAAATCCAGTCATATACCCACAGTGCTCATGAAGGGAACTGTAGTATGGAGCATTTATTGCCTTACCACCCTGAGTTTCTCTTTTACAATTATCCCACTGCTACCTCTCAATGAATGTACTATCTTGTGCTGAAATTTCGTTTATTTTACCTAAAGGTAATTAAAATATCTCCAGTGGCTAGTTTAACATTAACATTAACTAGCCAGTGCAATTTCTGTCAGATTACACACATTCTTATTTACAGGCTGGTTAACCACACCACAGGTAAAGCAAAACACTGGTGTGAATGCGTGTGGGCTGGATAAAATCCCCAAGCCATTATGCCTTGAGAACTTGCATGAGTCATGCAAGCAAACAATAAACTCAGTTTGAAAGGATGGCATTCATTTAAGAAAGATCTGGGAAAATGGAGACTGAGGTTTTCTATTCTTCCGTTTACAACATTTAGTTTCTTGTAAAAGACAAAATGGAGACATAATAGAATGTGGCTTAGCAAGAGTATCATTAAAAAATCCATGTTTAATTATGTGCTGCAATCCACTACTCTTTTGTAGGGTGAAGGCTTTATCTAATTAATAAATGAATTACTCCTAAATAAACACAGCAGCAACAGGTGAGCAACAAAGTGCTCACCTTATACTCTTGTAGTATCTCTTGGTGACCTCACAGAGAAACTCAGTTATAGCACATAGGTTCAGTGGCCATCTTTATTCTTCCTAGAGATAGTTGACACACACCAGTGAATATAGACAAAGAAAAACCTACTGGGCATCACAGTAACTTACATACGTAGGACTACAAATATCCATATGCATAAACTACAATGCTAATGGCGTTCTTTAGACTTCCTACCATACACATGGATGGATATACTACACTCCTTCCACTTAGACAGAAACTTGTCTAAAATACTTCAACAGTAACATTTCCTAATGTCTAGGCTGAAGTAGACAATTTGTTACCTAGAAACAAGTTAAGGGGATTATTCTGCCCCTTGGGTAGAACTTGTCACTAACTAAGTAACAGGACAAGTAAGAGTTCAGTTGCACAGAGGTTCAGGTTCAATACATGACATTAAAGGTCAAGTCTTTGTGGTGGTCTTTGGTGCCTAATGGGATATCTGAGGGCTGGAACAACCACTGCTGATGAAACAGGTGTTTCATTTTTATTTGGCACCGGTCCAGGTTGAACTTCATGAACAGCAGTAAAGTCCTCTGTGTCACTGTCCTCATCAGGAGTGATATCTACTACTGCATTTGCTGGAACCTTGGAATGCAGTAGGTGATCCATGTGTATGTGAATAAGTCGATGTCCCACAGGAACTGCATAAGTCAGGTGTCCCCTTGTTTCAGTCAACACCCCAGGAATCCAAGAAATCTTGGGATGTCTACAGTCTTGAACTATCACCCTCTCCCCAGAATGAAAAATTCATACTGGCTTGGCTGACTTGTCATGACCCTTTTGCTGTTGTAGTTGATGCTTTGCAACAGTGTCAGGCAAGTTTGGCTTGAGCAGTGACAGCCAGGTACGATGTTGATGTCTGAGAAACAGTTCAGCAGGTGTTCGCTCTGTGACTGTGTGAGAAGTGTTTCTGTAAGCAAACAGGAAATGAGTCAACCTTTGAGCTGTAGGTACTTGCTGTGAATATAGTTTATTCCAAGCTTTTCTGAATGTCTATACAGCAATTTCGGCTGTGCCATTGGAGACTGGATGGTAAGATGGAGTCAAAATACGTCAGACGCCATTCTGCTTTAAGATCAATTTGAAGTCATGGGAAGAAAACTGGGGATCACTTGACTGACACTAACTCTCGTGGCAGGCCATAAGAGGCAAAAAGTTGTCTCAGAAGGTTTACAGTCTTTTCAGTAGTCGTGACTTATGTGGGCAACACTTCCAGACATTTGGAGTGGACATCAATTACTATTAGGACATGCTGTTTGTCCACTTCAGCATAGTCAACATGAATGCACTCCTGTGGTGTGGTAGTCCAGGACCATGGATGCAGGGGTGCAGCTGATGGTTGGTTGCAGACAGCTACACATGGTGCATATTGGTTGACAAGATGTTGGATTTCTTGGTCAAGTCCTGGCCACCAAAGGTATCCTCTGGCCAATGGCTTCATCTGAGAGATTCTGTGATGACTGTCATGTGAAAGTAATCTCTTCCAGAACTTTGGAGGTATCACAACTCAAGCTCCCCACTGAACACAGCCTTCCTCTGTGGACAACTATTCCTTTTTGTCTAAGAAAGGTCAGAGAGTTGGGTCATTCATGAAGCTGAGCCAACTATTTAGAGTGAAATCTAGGACTTTAGAGTGGACTAGATCTCACCATATCTCTGCTGTGACATCTTGTGAAGCAATGGATAATTCTTGAAATGTAAAAGATGAAATACTGCCCCATCATCTTCCTTCTCTCTAGCATCTTTGCATGGCAGTCTTGATAATGCATCTGCATCTGAGTGATTACGAGAACATCTGTATTCAATGTCATAGTCATAAACCAACAAAATATGGATCCATCGCTGCATTCAGAGTGCTGTAAGAGTTGGTCCTGTGGCCTTTGGCCCCAGAAATGCCAGTAGAGGCTTGTGATCTGTTAGCAGAGTGAATTTCTATCCGGACAAGTACTTATGGAACTTCTTGACACTCAACATTATGCTCAAATCTTCTTTCTCAATCTGAGCAGAGTTTCTTTCACTTTGGGACAAGGTCCTGGAAGCAAAATCAATCGGGTGATCCTCCCCAGAAAGTAGCAATACTTTCCTTAGCACATCATGATGTGCTTTGGTCACAATATTTAAGCTGAAGATCTTTTCCCAGTTCAGTTTGATCTGTGTGAGCCAGTCTCTGCTTAGTAATGCAGGTCTTTCTACTTGTACCACAACTAGAGGTACAGTCCATGTTCCTCCCTCATAGGTGACTGGTACTTCAATCTCCCTAGCACAGGAAGTGAGCCTCATGAGTAAGATGAGAGTTGAATGTACAATGGTTGCAATGGGCACTGCTGAAGTTTCTCTCTGTAGATGTGCTCTGGCACAAGAGATACTGAGGGTCTGTGTGTAGCTGCATACTAACCATGTTTCCTGCTTTTTGGAGGTAAATTTATGCTGTTTTTGCCCTTGTTGCATAAACTATGAAGAGGTGCAATGCATCATCTTTTGTTTCAATGATTGCAGTGTTATCTGTGACATACCATGCAGTAGCAGTCCATGATGTACTTTTGCATACTTTCAGTATGTGATCCACTTTCCACAGCTGAGGCATTTCTCATTTTGAAATTGGCATGTGCTTTGCTGGTGGTTACCTCCACATCTGAAACATGTTTTTGACTTTGCAGAAGTGCCCTGTGGTGCTGACTTTCGAAATATTTGGGATTGTTGATAAACAAATGAATGACCACTTTGTTTTGTGGAATGTCCCTTGAGTGCTGGAGTATGGGTGACTTTGTGAACTCCGCTTCTGTGGGGCTCAGAATGTCCCACTAGTTCCCTTGTATCCTTCTGAGTGAGTTCCATAGCAAGGGAATTCTCACAGGCTGTTTTGAAGGTTATGTCCTTTTCTTACAACAGGCTTCTCCTCGCAGACCACAGACAAAGAGATCCCAGACGGCATCTTCCAGAAACTGGCCAAAGTCACAAGTGTTTGCCAGACACTTCAAAGCAATTATGTAGTTGGCAAGAGCGTCCCTCTCTTCTTGGTTCCGATGATAAAATCTGAAATGTTCTGCATTAAGAATTGGCTTGAGCTTGACATGTAGGGAAAGTGTCTCTGTGAGTTGGGCATATGAAATGTCCACCACTTTGGCAGGTGCAGTCAGATTCTTGATGAGTTGGAATACTGTACAGTAGGTCCCCAAACTGCTAGGAATACCTTTGCCCTTTTTTTTTTTGCATCAGGAACTTCATTTGCCTGTAACCAATGTTTAAAGGGTTCCAAGTAAGAATCAAAGTCCTCTTTTGATTCATTAAATTCTGGTACTCTGCCAATTACAGTCATGATGGCTGTGGCAAAGGTGTTCTACAGCTTCAGCGTCCACAGAAAAAAAGAAAGTCTGTCTTTTATTTTCAAAACCTTTTCAGTAAGTGCTGCCGTTTCTGTTATGCCACAAGAGGCCGCTGTTGAGCAGCTTTTACTGCTATGGTAAGGAGTTTAAACTGCTGATGTATGGAGTATGGGGGTTAGGAGGGAGCATATGGCTTGAAGCCTCTGAAGATATTCCTGGTGGATTCTTGACCCTGCTTTTAAGCCAGCACATCAGAATCCTTGGTACAAAAGGCAGGTAAACATGGGTCTTTACACCCCCTGGCAACTCCTTCAAAAACTCACCATAATTCCCTTTCAGTTAGCTGTACATAAATGTGCCTGGGACAATTCAGATTTACTACATTACTACCAGCTCATGGATTACATAACCAATAAGTCTCATGTGGTGACCCACTTGGAAGATGCCAGTCCATACTCACAGGTTATAGAACACATATGGTAATCAATGCATGGAAAGGAGGCCATCACGATGCTTTATGCCAGTTTTATTTCTGACCATCAATATAATATCCAGGTTCTGCAGAATATATGGGAACAAGGACTTAACTTAAGACTACAGAAACAAGAATGGACTAGGGTTTGGAAAATCACTTGGTCAACCACTTCTTCACCCCTACAGAAGGAGTTTGCTTGGAAGCTTAAAATTAGATATTTTATAACACTACAATTGCAAGCAAAGGGAGGCTCAGCTAGTGACTCCTCCTGCTGGAGAAAATGTGGTGAACTGGTTGCTACACACATCCATATATTCCGGGCATACCTGCTGTGAAAGACTATTGGGCCCACACCAAATGCCACTTTACTGCCCTCTTTGATGTTTCTTCCCCTTTAGGGCCTGATAACCTAATTATGGGTTTTAACCCCCCCCCCCCAGGAAATAACAGGAATGGAGGGACGTTATTTTTGGGAAGTCCTAGTGATAGCAGCCAATAAAGTGGTTATGAAGAAATGGCTCCAGGAGGCCCCTCCCACATTGGAGGACTGTAGTAATCGTGTACAACAAATCCAAGACATGGAATGAATAACTTTTGCAGTTCAACATAAGAATGCATTATATATATAAATAGATTGATGAGGTGGGACCTATATCAGGAGAATTTTACACCTTAAATGTATTGAACCATTTCCCGATCACCATTACTCTACATAACATGTGTTTATTACTTCCCAGACCTTGAACATATATTTAAATCTCACCACATGAAATAACTACCCCACCGTTATCCCCCCATACTTTTTTAGGCCCTAATATACAAACTTTTTTATGTGATCTTAATAAAACTATCTACTTATTTATTTGTGCTAAAATGAACACTCATCTTACATCTATTTTCTTGTATTTCATTCTTTATTATCATTTTAATTTTTGCTAGAGGTCTCAGAATTAATTGAAAACTGGTTGGAAGGTGAATGGTTATAGATTCTTTATATAATAGTTGGCAACCAAAATTCAATGTTATAAATTATTAAGTGTTTTTTTCCTTTTTATACATGTTAAAAAGGTTGATACTTAACGTTTCAAATACTGAATAGGTTCAAGCTATGGCTATAACTGTTTAATTGTAAATTCACATGACCCTTTCCTTATGAACCTGTTTAAACTAGATATATTGGAAATGTTAACAGTTGTAATGTTTATTGTTAAAATTCTCTTGTAATTTATTGAATTATCCTAATAAACAAGTATAAAAAAATAAACTGATGTGTCAACATAATTTATGACTGTTCATAGGTTTCACATACCAAAGAGTCTATTTTTTCACTCTGTAATGCTTTTCTCTTCAAACTCGGCAAGTTAAACAGACAGTTCACACTAGCTGGAGTTTTAAGTTGCTATTTTTACTCTTGCTAATAGGTTTTGTAGGTAAGCAAGAGATTTCAGCTCACAGATTTAGTGCTTACATTAGCCTGATTGGTGAGGAAAGATAAGCAAGCTCATTGAACCAAATGCGCGTTAGCAGATTAGCAGATCGAGATTTTGTATGCTGTTTAAAAATACATGCATTAGCTCATCTAACCTTTCCTGTACACATCTCAATTGTTTTGATTATCCTACATTGCCAGTGTAGTATATCTTGGTGCCCTCACAGAGACATTCAGTTACAGCACGTGAGTTCAGTGGCCATCTTTATTCTTTCCAGAGATAGAGGACACTGGACACACACTAGTGAATATAGACAAAGAAAAACCTTCTGGGCTTGACAGGGACTTACATACGTAGGACTACAAATATCCATATGCATAAACTACAACCCTAATGGCATTCTTTAGATTCCTACAATACATATCCATGTATATACTACACCCCTTAATTGGTAGGGCTCTTGCTGTACAGTAGCCCATGCCTGTAAACCAAACCTAGTAATCTGGTAATTTGTTCAAGTGGATGCAGTGCTATTACTCCCTATACAGACTCCACAGTTTGTCTGGACTATCTCCTTCTTCAATCATTACATGACAGCCTACCGTACATGCCAGTAAAATGTTCCTCCAGCTCCTGATAAAAAAGCCACGGTAATATAAATAGGATCACCATAACTCCATCCTCAGATGTCTCAGTTGTCCTTTGGACCCCTATTACAAGGACCCTGAGTAGCACAACCATGCTAGAGATATTGTTAGAACTTACAGCAGATTGGCAGTATTACAAGATGGATATTTCCACCAAATCAAATATGTCATGTTGCTCACACACATTGTTTAGAGGAAAACACATGGGGCAAAGCCACAGAATTCAGGTGGCAACTGGCATAAGGGATTCTCACCTCGCTTCTGCAAATGTGTCTGATCCCTCCTAACCTTTCCCTGCTGCACAAATGTCAGGACCTATGGTTCACTGCCCTTAGGGACCTCCCTTTCTGTTGATTGTATCTTTCAGCCTGGTTATAATTGCTCTGCTGCATGGGCATTAGTGCTGGTTGAACTTAACAAATTCTGCTTTTGTGGAATTTTTGTTAAATTCAATGAATTTCATGAAATGTTGTGAATTTTTTGAAATTCATTAATTGGACATAACTCAGTTATTCTTACAGGTAGGAACCTAAAATGTGGCATGCTTATTTGTTGTAAAGGACTTTAACAGGATACCAAGTTTCATGATCACGTACGGTGACATACCTACTTGACTGGGAGCAGGCACAGAAATGTGATGGATCTTAATGCAGTGGGTACACATGAAATCATGTATTCTAGCTCAGGTCAGGGAGAAAAAGAGAGAAAAAAACATTGCCACTTACAGGATGATGTCAGCAACTCTGGTGGTCCCTCACAACCCTCTGGGCCCATTGTTCACTGATAGTGGTAGAAAGCAGCAGATGGGGTAAGTCATGGGTTTGGTGGGTGATGGGGCTGGGGGTCAGCAGGAAGAAGGAGGTCAGTGGGGGAGAAGGAGATAAAACGTATGTGTGAACATTTTCAAAATATTTGTATGTTTGTAGCTCAGCTGCTATTACAGGTATACATCAAAAATTTGGCATACATACCCAATGTTAATATAGTAGGTCCTGGAATCTAATAAAGTTGGAAACATTTGGTTTAGTAGGTTAAAATTTACTGTGTTCATTTCAGAAATTACTAATTTGCAACATTTGTGCAAAAATTCAGGGGAGGCATAATAAGTAATGCCACGAGAATTCCTAGTGTGGAATTCAACTTTCACAAAGCTTTTATCACCACTGAATCCATTTAGCCATGCAGAATTGTTTGTATTCCTGTTCTGGGTGATTATTTGCCCCCCCCCTTTTCCCTAAGCTTGAGCAGATGGACTCTGTGGACCTGCTTATCACACCTATTTCTTCCTTGTTTTTTTCAAGAGAAGCTCTCTTCAAAGGAGAGTCATCTACTCATTTTCATGTAGGAGCAATCCCATTGGAATAGCCAGAATTTCTTCTTCTTAGCCCCCAGTCATTTTCTTCTCCTACCATGTCTCTGTGAGTTCCTCTGAGTTCCAGAATTCCAAGTGTATTTGGTGCTCAGAACAATCAATTTTGCAGGATGTGATTCTCATATGTCCTGTTCTCAAGAGAGAATTATCAATGTATTTTTTCTTGCACCAACTGGCAGACTACGGAAGCAATAATGCCCCCTCATAGAAATATGTGTGTTGCGTACATGCAGAGTGCATGCCACATGGTTAATTGTACAAAGTTTGCATGCAGTTCACGTACACAAAGTGAACCTAAGTGAACTAAGTCAAAAAAACACATCAGGTTCTCATGCTGCACATTAGGTTCACATGCTGCAAGCTTGACATGTGTACAGCAGATAAGCTGGTGCGAACATCTACAAATTACATCAGGTTTGCATATTGCATGCTTGGCATGAGTGCAGCAGTTAAGCTGGTGGGGGTATCATTTAAAAACCACAACAGGTTCACATGCTGCGTGCTTGCCATGTGTGAAGCAGCTAAGCTGGTGCAAATCTCATCTAAAAACACATCAGTTTCTAGTTCTCATACTACTGCTAGTAATTAGAGCCATTAAAATACCTTTTTCATTGATTTCCTATTACAAGTAGGTGATCCTTTTGCAAACTTTTCATTTTTGTCATTAAATTGCCATTCATTTGTAAATTATTGTTTGCTTACTACATTAAATTACTAGGATATTGTCAGCTAACATCTCCCCATTTCAGATGTGCGATGAGAGTCCTCTGTGTTGTGAAGCCTGTTCTTTTTGCTTTGGGCCATGCAAATCCCCTTATGCATATTTAGTGCTACAAATGTGTTTTTCCATGACTGTTACGGCTCACTTACTTTCCCTTTGTCATTCTATATGGATCATGTACACTATGGCCATGATCAGCACTCTTTGTGCTGAGTAGAGTCTTTGAAGCGTGCACCATACCTCAAATTTTGTCACTGAAATGAGGGATATGGATAATCAAAATGAGGGGCAATGAGGGACACTAACCCTCATGATGATCTTGACACATCCTGAAACATGGAGTTACAGTACCTCGGAACACAGTGGAAATCATTGTATACTTGTACTTATATTGGCACCTGAGAATTCATTTCTTCCATAAAGAAGTGGTGCCATTTAGGTAGGACAGAGGGAAGCAGTTGCCCCCCTTCCCCCACCCACATTTGTGCCTAGGTTGTTCTTATGTTGAGGCAATAATGGCATTAAATTTGGATTTAATCTTTTGCACATTAAGTGCCCCCCCGGCCTGTGTGCACTCACACTGCAGGTACACTTCTGACTTGACTGTGTCTGTATTGTGTTGTCCACTCTATCCACCTATTAGCAGTGTCACCAACACAAATGACATGAAGAAGCTCCAGCTAAGCAAGAGAACATGAGTCACATGAGAGTGACACTGTCTTTCCCGCCACAGAGTAGACAGGCTGCACACTACAGCCTGGAGGAGTCGGTGAGCATTGAACTCTCAATAGCTCTGTTGTGGCATCATATTTTTGTTGGTCTACTCTTAGTGAATCTCCATCTCCCTTGGTGGTTGAAGGGGTAGAGGGTGAACTAGAGGCTAACTCGAGACTAGGCTACCTACTTACTCTACTAGGCTCACCTCACAAAAAAAACAGTGCGGGCCCCCTGCAGCAGCAAGTTAGACCTAATAGCAGTGGTGTGGTGGACCTTCATAGGCTTTGATCAGTGCAGTGCAGCAGCTGAAATGGTAGCTGCCAAGCAAGAAGCAAGCAACACAGATTGGGTGGGTTTGGATGTTGAGGTGACTTGGTCACAGACCATGTTGGGGACCCTGGATGATCCGTTCTAACATCCAGCTTCTGGCAGAAGGATGGAAGAGGAGCAGACTGAAAACTGGGCTGCTGCCACACTGAGCCAGGCAGCAGGTTCTGGCCAGATGACTGGGTAAATAAAAGTAAATATTTTTTTTCAGGGAGATTGGGAAAGGTGGAAGGACTGAAATATTGATTTGTGTTTCACATTTCTGCACCTTTGGGCAGCTTCATGACCCATATGGGATGGGTATTTAATGGAATGGAATCAGGAAGAAAAATTGGAACTTTTTTGGGGTGGAAGTTAGAACTTCAGCCAGGAAAACAAATTGGTTAGTAACTGGGTGTGTTTAAGCCAAACATTGAATGCACTGCTCTGGGGTATAGACAGCTGAATCTTATACATTTGAATTTTTCCTGATCTGCATATCACTTTTCAGTCACAGCAAATAGTTATACCTTTTAGAAATATTCCAGACATTTCACAGCTTGCCACCTAGGAGCTAACTAGCACCTGGCATCCACTGGTTGTTGGCTCCCCCCTGCTGAAATCTAAAATGGTGTCCCTGCCATAAAGTCCAAATTTACAGGACAACCTCTGTGTGAGCAGCATGTTTTCCATGAGGGATGGATGAGGAACAGGGCAGTTTGCAGGGGTAAAATGAGGGCTGTCCCTTGCAGTCAGGGACAGTTGAGCAGTATGGTATGCACAGACAATTGGAACCCCACTATAATCAGGCTTGTGTCTCCTCCCCAGTGAAGCTGTCCTCCACATCCTCACATTCAGGCACATTATGGCTTAGGGCAAGGGAGAGTGCAGGGGTGCCCCATTGAAATGAATTGGGGCATGTATTTATTACTATTTTATACATTATTGATGGAGAGTTGGAGATTAATGAAGGCCACCTCTAGACTCATAAGGGCCTTGTTAGTAGAACAGTGACCTTCATTAATCTCCAACTCACCATCATAATGTATAAAATAATAATAAAAAATAACTCCATTCATTTCAGGGGGGTACACTACAGCACTCTGACCCATGGACATCATCTCTTAAAGACTCCTGCCTCTGGCTCACTAGTACTCAGATAAGAGACTCTCAACCTATAACTATACATGGTGGGTTGTCTGTAGCAGTGTGGTCACACCTGCTACAGTGTGTATGTGCATGGGGCATTGTGGGTGGGTGTTGAGCTATTGCTACTTTTTTGTTTGCCCTGAAAGTCTGCTAAATGGAAGCATTCAAAACTATGGAGAGAAAATAGAAGGAGTACAGGCCAGACTGAAGTAAGTAAGTAGTTTTGTGAGTAAGTGTGTGTATTGGGGTGGGAAGAACCACATGTGTTTCCATTGATATGTGTTCTACAGTTCACTTGTGCAGCTGAGATGGGGGGGGACAAGAAAACTAAAAATTAGTGGCTGCAAGCATGCCACATGCATGCAGATGTATGCAGATTTTTATTGAAGTACAAGCAATCCATATATTTATTTATTTATTTATTTCATTTTTGTTGACCGGGTAAGTGCACTAGACAAATCCTACCTATTTTCAGAAATGACCAGGGGGAGAGGGATACAGATGAATGTCAACTGACCTTGAACCAGATAAAGCTGTTGGTGGTATTTTTAGTGAATGAGGGAAATTTGACCAGGACACTGGGGAAATTCCCCTGCTCTTTTCGATAAGTGCCATGGGATCTTTAACATCCACCTGAACTACCACCAATCCAGGTAGATGGGACTTCAGTTTAATGTCTCATCTGAAAGACAGCACCTCAGAAGTGCAGCACCCCTCTCATGCTGCACTACAGTGTCAGTACTGGGATATTAACCCTAGTGCCAGATGTGGGAACTGAACCCACAGCCCTCTGATCTCCCAGACTCAGAGGTGAGTGTGCTACCTACTGAGCCACTGACACTGACTGATATATGCAGGCAGTATAGCTCAGTGGATAAATGCACTGAACTGCAGACCTGGAAACCTGAAGACCTGGGTTTGAATCTCATCAGCCCCCACTTGTACAGTGTGTAATCCTGAGCAAGTCACTTAATTTTATGTGTGCAGTTATCAGTGACCACATGCTGTTTGCATGCATGCCACTTGCATGTAGTCGGTTCCAATTTAACATAAAAATAATGCTCTCCACACTTGCTTGCTGTAAGCATGCCACATGCATGCAGTCAGTTCAAATTTAACATTTAAATGATGCTTGCAGCACGCATATCACATGGATAGTTTTATGTGCACAGCATTAAAACATTTCATATAATTATTTCTGTAAGGGACCCTCCAGGGTGGGCTATACCAGACTGCCTGGGGGTGTAATGAGGCCCAACATCACAGGAGGAGGGTCTCATGAAAGCCTGGTATAACCCATACTGCCCACCTGGGATGGTAATATTGTGCTTAGAAAATGGCTTATAGATAAAATTTTTAATAAAAACAAATAAATAAATGTAAAAAAAGAATACAAATTGTCTTGTAAAGTAGTCCCTCTACTGGTATACTGGCCATAAGAGGGTGCAGCTGTTTCACAGAGCCTGTTTCAGTATCATTTATTTTCTGTTCTCCCGAGTCAGTTTTGTTTGCTACTGCCTCAAATCACCCACTGCTGATGTAAACTGTCTAGTCCCCAACCCCGCCATGATCGAGCGGGCTAAGGTGAGAAGTACTGATGGTGCTGATGTGAACTGACTCACTCACCCATACCACAACCACTGACATGGCATTATAAGTGATCAAGCAGGCATAGTGCTAATGATTTTACATTGGGATGTAGTGGTAGGGAAGAGGAGAGGAGACAGCCCACCTAAAGTTACTGTTTAAAAATGAATGGTTGATGTGGGAAAGCAGCCTTCAGTTGTAAATTTAGCGCAAGTGCTAGCCACACATCAGAAGTGTCTCAATGGGGTTCCACTTTATCAAGCATACTACGGCACTACAACTAAGGAAAATAAAAAGACGGTATTCATTTAAAAAAAAAAGTTATGTGGGAGTGGTATTTCTACTTCTTTGTTACAGCCTTGCCTGTGAGCAGGGGAAGTGATGGACTACCGAGTAAAGTTTTCTTGCTCAGTTAGACATAAAAATGGCAGACACTACCTTCTGAAAATTCCAAAGTGGGCACAGTGATACCACTTTGGTACTGAGGCAGATTGACACTGAAATTGTATTTCCCGATCTCTATTGGTAGGTAATGTAACCCCCTGGCAAAGTTTCAGACAATCAGAGACTAGGAAATTTCAAACCATTTTCTAATATTTGTTTGCTGCTTATCCCAGCTGTCATTCCTTTGATGAACCCATGCATCTGACTCCTGGCACTGGTGACTCATGCACTAGCTACCTCCCTTGTCCTATAGCTCAAATCCCTTTCACTTAACTTTCCTTTGACATGTCCATACCCTCTCTCTCTTTGAAGAACATCAGTTCATCTTGAGTTAGATACTGATCAAAATTTACTTGATTTGTACTGCAGGCAGGCAAATCACCTTACCTGCACTAGCATCATATCCCTGCACTGCCCCTCAGCCCGCGTGTGACAGTGATGTCCAGCACCATGCTGCATCATGACTAAAGCTATCAAGATACTTTTGTCTCAAAGGCCTTAGTCACAACTAGTTGTAATAATTGGCATCACTTGGTGCCACTGTTCTCCAGTGATAAAAATATAAATTGTTACCTACATGGTTTTTAAAGAGTCAGCAGGTGGCATTGTATAGTAACAATGCTGTGCATGTATGTGCTTCAACAAGTCATTAAATCAGTGAGCTCCAGTGCTTAGCTGGCATATAGCAAGAAGACAGGTTAGTCCTAGAGGTGTGCAAAAAAAAACTTCTGCTGCTGAAACTGAAGAAAACGTCAGACTTTCCCCACCTGCCCGGCACCCTGCCGTCCACCCCGGCAGTGCATAGACTCACCATCACTGCCCAATGTTAAATTTAATTCCTGGTGGCTAGTGCTCCATCCCCACCCAATCACCCACCCCATAAGTTTAAGTAAAATACCTGATGGCAAATGGTCCCTCCATGTACCAGTTCACCTGCTCCATATGTTTAAGTAAAATACCTGGTGGCTAGTGGTCCCTCCTCACACCCAGTTACCCACCCCATATGTTCCACCAGCCCCATATGTTTAAATAAAATACCTGGTGGTTAGTGGTCCCTCCCCCCACCTAATCACTCACCCCATATGTTTAAATAAAATACCTAGTGGCTACTGGTACCTCCCCCCCCACCTGATCACCCACCTGAAGTCGACATTTGTCCAGTGTAGCTCCCTCTTCCCAATCCCCCATATAGTCTGAAAAATAAACATTTCACAACTCTGGTGGTCTAGTGAACCACCTCTCTATCCCCAGTCCCCAGTCCATGAATTCATATAATATCCCTGGTGGTCTATTGCACCCCCCACCCTCTCACTCTGGCAGGCAGTGTCCCACCACCTACCCCTATCCCAAACCCGAGTGGGTGACTGGCACAGCCCTCCTCTCTCCACCATGGCTGGCTGCCCAATGAACTGTCAATGAAAGAGCACATGCTTGTACAAGCGTGGGGGGGTGGGGTGCACTAGACCACTAGGGATTGGAAATGTTTATTTTTTGGACTATAGGGGGGATCTGGATGTGGGGGAGTTACACTGGGCAGATGTCCTCTTTGGATGAGGTATTTCCTTTAAACATATGGGGCAGGTGATCAGATGGGGGAGGGACTGCTAGCCACCAGGTATTTTATTTAAAATTATGGAGTAAGTGATCGGGTGAGGGGGAGGGACACATTTGACATTGGACAGTGATTGGTGAGTTAGGCAGCTGGTGGGGGGCACTGGACACCAGGGAAAGTATATGACGGGGCAAAAATTCACCCAAAGACAGTCAGAAGATTTCTGTTCCACCACAGGTGGAAGTTTGGAAATGTGGGCGAAAGTTATGAAATTTCAGGGGTGTTCTGCTAAGGTGGAAATCACAACTTTTACCCACCTCAGTTAGTGCACAATGATGGTCATGACTATTTTTGATGGTTCTTCACTTATGAGACCTGATGCTGGGCATGGAGCCTCCTATAAATGTTCAATTACTGCCACTCTACCCAGCCTTTTTCTTCCTCTGCAGTGGCAACTCAAGTGTGTGGCTTTGCAAAAATGAATGGACATGTTTTTGACAAAAGTATCACACAATTCCATGATGTTCACACATTCTCATGAAATTAAACTTTAATTACTGATGTTATTTTGCAGTTTTTTGGCTGTTTATTACTTGGCCAGTATTTGAGCACATATTAGAGAGTTGACACACACAGCCTCATTTTGGGGGTAAATTAGCTAACATACTAACATACTAACATACTAAAATGCCAGCAGAATAGGCCTAATGGTCTTTCGTGTCTGCTCGTTTGGTCAGCCCCCACCCTGGGTGCTGACCTTGCTGTCCCCCTCGCCTTCTCTGGCTTCTCCCTTCCCAGTTCCGGATAACAAAACAGTTAAGTTAAATAGTTAATTAAAATAGTTAGTAGTTAATATAAATTAAATAGTTAATAGTTAAGGATTGAAAGGAGAGGGAGTGGAGTGGCCCTCTACCTGAGTGAGGGGATTAAGGCAGCAGAAATAAAGGGCGGGGGGGGATGCAGAGGCACTATGGGTCTCATTGACTACAGGGAGGGGTGAGGTGGTGTGCACCAGAGTGCTTTACATACCACCAGGGCAACAAGAATGGGTGGACAACCAGATGATGGAAGAGATCCTAAGGATGGCTATTAAGGGAGAGGTGCTACTAATGGGGGATCTCAACCTGCTGGATGTGGTGTGGGACAAGCTGGCAGCAGCCATTACCAGGAGCAGGGGGATTCTAGAGTCCCTGCAAATGGCTCAACTCAGGCAGGTGATCAGTGAATCAATTAGGTACTTGGCGGTGTTAGATTTGGTGCTGACAAATGGGGACAGGGTGGAGGAAGTAATGGTGAGGGACAACCTTGGTACAAGTGACTACAGCACGATGTGATTCATGGTAAGCACATCAGCCACTATAAACAGGACCAGGGTGAAGGTGTTTGATTTTATACGAGCAGATTTTAGCAAGATGGGGGACTATGCTAGACAGGCACTGGAAGGGATGAGGAAACTTGAGGATGTGGATAGCATGTGGGATAAGATAAAGCGTGCCATTGTGGGAGCCACAGATCACTGCACGAAGTGGGTGAGAAAGAACAAGAGGAAAAGGAAGTCATTGTGGTTCAACAAGAAAGTGGAGGTCAACATTAGAACAAAGAAGAGAGCCTTCAGGAGCTTTAAAATGAAGCAGGGGAAAAGGAATGGAAAGAGTATCAGGCTAAGCAGAAGGAGGTGGGAAGGGTGGTCAGGTGAGCAAAGGCAAGGATGAAGGACAGCATTGCCAAGGCAGTCAAGAAAGGGGACAAGACCTTTTTTAGGAAAACAGAGAACAGGATACCCAGTCTGAAATCAGGGACAGGGGAGAGGGTGGTAGGGGACCAGGAGAAGGCTGAGATACTAAATACTAAATAGCTAGTTCAGCTCTGCATTCATGAAGGAAGAAGAATGGGGGGAAGCATTAGGCCAGCAGAGGATCAACGGGGTGGGGTGGACGTGAGTCCCTTTCAGGTGGAGGAGATCCTGAGTGAACTAAAGGGCTTGGGGGTGGACAAAGTCATGGGGCCAGATAGGGTTCACCCAAGAGAGTTGAGGGAGCTGAGGGAGGTGTTTGCATCTCCCCTGAAATATCTATTCAATGAATCCTTAAGAGCAGGGGTGGTATCAACAGATTGGAAGAGAGCAGACATAGTACCCCTGCACGGGGGGGGGGGAGGAGGTGAGCAACTACAGGCCAGTGAGTTTGACATCGGTAGTTGGAAAGCTCATGTGAAAACTGCTCAAGAACAGGATCAACAGCTACCTGGATGCAAAGGGTCCTTACAACCCAAGGCAGCATGGGTTCACCGAGGGTAGATCCTGTCAAACCAATCTGGTGGAGTTTTTCGATTGGGTTACCAAGGTGGTGGATCGGGGGGGTTGGTGGGCTTCAAGATAGCATTTGATTTAGTGCCTCACAGGAGGCTATTGCACAAAATGAGTTGTCTGGGTTTGGGTGAAGTGGTAATATGGTGGATACAGAACTGGCTGGGGGGCAGATCACAAAGGATATTGGTCAAAGGGATGCCCTCAAGGGAGACCGGGGTCATCAGTGGGATTCCAGAATGGTCAATATTGGGATCACTGCTATTTAATATCTTTGTAGGAGACATAGCAGAGAGCCTGGAAGGGAAGGTGTGTGTATTTGCAGATGATGCAAAGATATGCAATAAGGTGGGCAAAAAGGAAGGGGTGGAGATGATGTGTAGAGATCTGGGGAGTTGGAGAAATGGTCTAGGGAGTGGCAACTTTTGTTCAATATGACAAAGTGTAGGATCACGCACATAGGCAGAAAAAATGGCAAAGTGGAGTACAGAATGGGGGGTAGGCCCTTGGAGATAACTGAGGAGGAAACCAACCTTGGCTTCATCATTTCTCAGGATCTTAAGGTGGCAAAGCAGTTTGGATGGGCAGTGGCAAGGGCCAGCAGGATGTTGGGTTGCATAGGGATGGGGATGACTAGCAGGAGGATGGAGGTCATAATTCCCTTATACACCTAGCTGGTCAGGCCACACCTGAAATATGGGGTACAGTTCTGGAGGCCGTACTTAGAGAAAGATGTGGAGAGGGTGGAAAGAGTTCAGAGGAGGATGACCAGAATGGTGAGGGGGCTGGACCACTTATCATACAAGGCGAGACTGCAGGACCTGAACATGTACTCTCTGGAGCAGAGGAGGGAGAGGGGTGACCTGATTGAGACATTTAAATGCTTAAAGAGTATCAATAAAGTACAAGTGGGGAGCCTTTTCCACATAAAGGAGCAACCTAGGATGAGGGGTCATGAATTCCAAATCAAGGAGGGACAGTTCAGTGGTAATGTTAGGAAGTACTTCTTCACCAAGAGGGTGGTAGACAACTGGAATGGGCTGCCGATGGAGGTGGTGGGAGACAGGACAGTGGGGAGGTTCAAGTAGGCTTGGGACAGGCACAAGGGCTGTGAGGAAAGAGTGGAGGGAGAATAGAGCAGATCTAGAAGACATCTAGGCAAACTGTTTAGACTTGGTGGGCCTGGTGGTCCTTTTCTGCTGTCACACTCCTATGTTCCTCCTATGTTCCTATGTTTGTATTGTGTTCTCTAGTTTTAAATCTATAGGGGCTTAAAATTCTGCAGTTTACATACATGCATCATGTAAATTTCAAATTGCCAAATGTTTGGAGACTTAATAACTCAGTTACCTGAGGTCCGAAATCTGGCACACTTCTCCATGGGTATTGGTAAATATAGCACATCAAATGTGGTACTATTGGTACTAAACCATTTTAAATTAGATGGAAATAACTGAAGTTACAATGTTGTCAACATTTTGCCAAAGTTTTCTTGACATTTTGTGAAATTTCAGGGCAGCAAAATGGTAATATTGCCAGAATTGCACTAGGAGTGGATAAGTTTCACCCAGCCCTAATTGACATCTTAAACACTACCTATCATTATGGTGCAGTTTGTACCGTCTATCCCATTTTTAGAAAATGCACTTAAAAAATAAAGCATGCTGATTGGCTGAAAGGCCATGCCAGGCATGCATTTATTTTTCAATAGAGCCTGGTAAATAACAAGTACCCGCCTGCCATGCACCAAGGCCAACTGGTATCTGTTTGCCAGTTCAAAATTCAAACTGAATTGCCACTATTTTTTTACTAGCTTAGCAAGAGCAACTGACAGAACCCCTCCATCCCACCCCACCCACTAGTCATTAGGTCACACATTACAGCCAGAAAGTTAAAAATCCTGCAGTATACATAAAAACAAACATGTTCTTCACTTTAGATAGCCAGACCCAACTCCCACTCCCGACCTCCAGTCCCCTCCTGGCTTTAACAAGTGCTTCTAGCTGGCAGTGTGAGTCCATGTACAGCACTAACTCCATACAACTCCTGCTTCAGTCTCCAGTGACCCCACTGCAAGACAACATTTTTTAATTTAATTTGTACTCCACTTTTAGTAACCAGCTTAGAAAAAAAAGACTCTTACAATACATAAGCAGTAGCGCTACCACATTGTGTGCTCAGTACTACTCTCAGCTACTCCTGCTCGCATTATGCAAAGACAATTTTTTTTTTGAATGTGTTACCTTACATAATCCTTTGTCTGTGCACTGCCATTCTAAACTTGTAATGCCCCCCCCACTAAACTAAGGTAATCACAGGAGAAGATTCAAGTACCTTCCAAGTCCAGTTAACACAGAGACATTCCTGGAAAAGTTTCCCAAAGTGGTAGCCTTCTGTAACAGCACCCTCTACTGACAACTGTGCAAACAGGCAAAGTAATTTTGACAGACAAGGACTACTTTACATACAACCAACTTGTTTTGTACTTTTAAGATTTTCTTTATTTTGTAGCTATCTTTTAACTACTAAAAAAAATTTAAGCTGATGCCCATTTTCTAAGTGCAGTAATATCCCTTAGGGTGGGTGGTATTCAGAAATACCAGACCTCCAGGGGCTATAAGGCCCTCCACCTGCAGCATCGGGCCTCATTAAACCCCTGGGCAGTCCGGTATTTCCCAGTACCACCCAATCTGTTGGGTATTATTGCTTACTTTAAATGCTTATACCTCTGTACCTTTGTAGCGTTGTAGCACGTTCTTTCAATTATTACACGTGCTTTATTAATTTTAGTGTTTTGCATCATTTGCTTCTTTGTTCCCTCCCCCAGGACGCATCTAGAAAATGAGTTATTACCAACTCAGTATGTCATTCCTAGTAATATTTTGCAATAAATAAGAAGATAAGTAAATACTAGAACCTTTTCTCCCATTAGCAGCTTGGACTTAATACAGTAATTGGAAACTTGTTCTACATTTTTGTTATGAAATGGAAAGTTATCATACATTTAATCATTTACTTGGCCCCATAGAGACAGTGGGTATCAACCTGTAAAAGGTTATCGTCAGAGGGATGGATCTTGAATAATCAGTTTGGTTTCAGTTTTATTCCTTTTGGGGTAAGCTGTTTCAATGGTTGAATGTGTATTTGTTTTGATGTGTAGATGTGGGATTTTATTTGTATATGTTTGGGTATATACAGTATATGTAAAATGTTCAGCCACTTTTGGGCAAATATGGCAAATAATAAATGAATAAATTGTACCTTACATTATAGCTAGAGCTCTCACCTAGTAGACCTTACTTGAGGGGGGTCTTGTTGTCTCAGTAGGTTAAGAAGTTGACACAGCATCTAAAATTTCATAGAACTGGGGACGGTCATGGAAGGAGACTCCAGGGGAAGCTTGGAGTAAGCTACTTGCTTGTATCAATCCTTAAACATGTTCACCATGATATAGCAAAGCTATCATTGTATACAGGGTTTCTTTGTCATATGAGTGTCTCAATCCGCCTCCCCAATTTGTGATGGGAAGTGACAATGGTTGGTCAAATTAAGGGAGAGGGTTGCTTTAAAGATATTGTGTATGCAGCTATTTAAGCAGGCAAGCAAGTAAACATTAAGATGTTCACTTTTTGACTCCATTTAATGAACTAGGCAGTTAAACTTACATTACTTTCTTCTTTCAGCAGCAGATTAATCATTGTCTCCTTGCCCATTTCTCATAGATACATACAGTAGACATACAGAACATAATAGCAGAAGAAGGCTCCTGGGCCATCATTTACAGTACTCTTCTTTCTTATAAACATCCGTTGCAGGAGTTTCGAAAACTGGCGCAGGACTTGTGACCAGCCCTGCGCCACCACACTTAGGTTCTTTTTTTTTTTTTTATTTTCATCTTTATCCCTCCTTACTGCCTCCGGTGCCCCCTTCTTCCGTCCGCTCATGTCCCCCGGTACCTACCTTAGGGATCTGCCCCTAGAGTGCCCATCCTCCTCTCCTCGCACATTGGGGTCTGTCCTGTAGGTGGTCCGGGTGGACTTTAGGGCGGACTTCATCTAGGGCTGCCGGAGGGTATTTCCGGTTTTCTCCCTGGCGTCCCCACTCCCCCAGGATGCCTTGCGCTGGGGCGTCGTCCCAGTGGTAGCAGCCTTACGCACACAGACCCTCATGCACGAGATGTCCCCTCCCGGCTCCAACAGTGAAGCCGCCTCACCCCCTTCCTCTGCGGTTAGCTTCCACCGGCTATGGAAAGAATGCAGAGTGCAATGCGCTCTTGGTTCCACCCTGAGGAGGAGAGTATCCATTGGGATGCTCGATCCTCCTCCCATCAACCCCAGCCACCCGAGTCCGTTCCAGACCCGGGTCGCGACTGCCCAGCAGTGTGGCGTCGGCGCCTCAACCCTCAGCGCCACCGCGGGCACCACCACACTTAGGTTCTGGCTGTGCATGGGATGCTTCACCACAACTGCATCCATATTTCCTGGGTTGGATGCAGCTGTGACAGTTTCCACAAGTTATGGCAGCTTGCACCAAATATCTGGTGCAAGCTGCGTAACAAGGGCCCCCAGGATTGCCGTGAGGTAGACCAGAGAAAATTGGTCTACCTTTCAGCAGTTGTTGCACGGGATAGAAAATCATGTTAGATCACCACAAGCACCATGTACTGTATTGTCAGCACACTGGGGCATGCAGTGATCTAAGAGTTTAAAATAATCCTGCCCCCAGTCTGTAGTCAGCATGCTCAGTCTGCAATCTCAGTCTGTAGTTTGCCTTTCCTCTATAAGAAAACACTTGGGGGAGTGCTTAAACAGAGCTACCACTAATGGCTATATGCCTGCAAGTTATTAGCTATGGCTAAATGCCTTTAATATGCCATGCAATCCAAACACAGGGACTTTATTTACAGTGGCGTCCCCCCATGAAGAAACCCACTTTAAAAGCACTCTGCAGTATGCTTCAGCAGGCCTACTGAATAAAGCAGGGTAATTTCAATATCAATTAGTCCCTTTTGTCATGCAGGAAACTGGCATTCACTTCATCATGGCAGTGTCACATTTTACTGAATGACAAAAGGGACTAATTGCCATTGAAATTACTTTGCTTTATTCAGTACGTATGCTGCAGCATTCTGCAGAGTTCTCCAAAATGCTGCAGAATTGGATTTCATCCTGGGGTACACCACTGTATTTATTTATTTATTTAAGAGTCAGATTAACACCTTTGAGCTGGGGAGTTCTTTTACAATGGTTCCAAGTTGGTTTTGATGCAGGACAATACATAGTGTACAGGCAAGTTCACTTGGACAAGACAGTAACATACATAGTTCCAGAAATGGTTGTCAACTCTTTCACAAAGGTTCCAAGTCAGTTTTGATGCAGGACAATACATAGTGTACAGGCAAGTTCACTTGGACAAGACAGTAACATGCATAGTTCCAGAAACAGTTGTCAGTTACTAAGTGCAATTGGCATTCAAAAGCACAACAGTGGTTATGGTAAAAATCTAGTTGGTTATGATACAGAGCTTTTTAAAAACAACTGTGTTTCTTAAGTGCAATACAATGGTGTGTAGGCAACTGAAGAGGGCCTTGTCTGAAGTAAAGGGCAGGGAGGAAGGGTAGTTAATATATCCCAAGAGTAAGATTCATACCTTGGGGGAAGGAGGGGATGGATGGGATTTGTGAGGGGAAGGGGGGGTTTTCTTTTTCCTTATTTATATCATGTATGATCACTGGACATGTATGAATAATGGTCTGTTTGTATTGACTATGTTAAAATCAATAAACTTAAATTAAAAAAAAAAAAGATTCATATCTTATTAAATGGCAAATGGCAAACAAGGTATAAGTCATTAAACCCAGTCTCTTAACAGAAGTGCTCTATTTTTCTCCCTTTTCTTTCAACAGCATAATCATTCTCCCCCTTGCCCAATTTTCAGAGATACTATACATAGGAACATAAAACTTGATGGCAAAAAAAGGCTTCTACCCCATCCAACTTACTCATCCTACCTAACTTCTCTGACTTGCCCTTGTAACAATCCCCCATCCTACTATCTCCCCTTTTTCTAACTTAAACAATCAACCTGTCCCATCCTTGCTTAAAGCTGGTGATTGATTTGGCCTGTACTACTTCTTCAGGTAGCTTAACCCACTTGTCCATCATCCTTTCCTTGAAAAAGTGCTGACAGACATCCTTTATGAATCTTACCCCATTCCAGTGTCAGTGAATTCCCATTTACCCCTTTGTTTGAACTCAAGGAGAATAGTTCCTTGGTCTCTACACTATTTATCCTATGCAGATATTTGTATGTCTCTGTCATGTCTCCCTTTTCTCTCTTTTTCTCTAGAGAGTGCATATCAAAGTTCTGCAGCCTCTCCTCATACAGCACATCCCTATGGCCATAGGCCATCTTAATTGCCATGTGTGGTACTGTCTCCACATTTTTGCAATCATTTCTCAGTTGTGGGCTCCAGTGTCTTACACAGTATTCCAGCTGTGGCCACATTAGTGACCTACACAGGGGCAGAATCACCTCTTAGCCTCTAGTGCTTATCCCCCTCCCTATGCTACCCAACATTTCGTTTGCTTTGCTCACAACCCTGGTTCAATGTGCAGATGTTTCTAAGGTCTTGATATCACCCTTAAATAATTTTTTTTCCAGTTCTGTCATTCACCACCTCCATATCATTTAGCTCCCTTGGGTTCTTTCTCCCAATATGCATTACTTTACATTTTTTAGCTAAAAGGTTCAGCTGCCATATCTTAGACCATCTCTCCAACATGCCCAGATCCTCTTTTAGCTAATTTCTTCCTTTTACATTCTCTATATCTACCCTTGCACAGATCTTTGTATCATCTATGACAAGGCAGCTCTTACCCTTCAATCCTGCAACAATGTCTCAGATATAGATATGGAAGAGGACCTGTCTGAATATTGACCCCTGAGGTACTCCACTAGACACTTTCCTCACTGCTGAAAACTCAACACTGACTACCACACTTTGTGTTCTACCCCTAAACCAGCTCTCTACTCAGTTTGCAATCTAATACTATACCTCTAACTCCTAATCTTTTGACCAGCTTCCTGTGGGGAACTGAGTCAATGGCCCTGCTGAAGTCAAGATATGCTATCTTAATTGCCTGCCCCTTGTCTGCTGCTGTGGTCACCCAGTTGAAGAACTTAACAAGATTAGTCTAGCAAAGACCTTCCCCTCATGAAGCCATGCTGCCTGGGGTCCTGCAGCCCATTTCCTTCTAGGAATTACTCCATGTGCCTCAGTTGAGACATCATGATTTTCATCACTATGAACATTAAGCTGACTGGCCAACAGTTCCGTGGGTCATCCCTCTTCCCACTCCTGTATAGTGGTGTGACATTTGCTGTCCTCCAGTTCTGAGTGACCACCCCATTGTTAGAGAGCAATTGAAAATGTCCACTACTGTTCCTGTTATATCCCATGCTACTTCAGATAACATCCTCAGGTGTAAGTCATCAGGCCCAATACATTTAGTTACTTTTACAGTACTCCTGCTAATTTTTTGAGCACCCTTTTCTGTTATCAGGACCTTCTCCCAGTGTATTTGCTCACTCCCCCATTCTTAACCTCACAATCTGGCAGTAGCCCATCCTTCTCCATAGTAAATACTAAGCAGAAATGTTTGTCTAAAATCTCTGCTTTCACCTTATCCCCCTCCTCCCACCCTGCATACTCTTAAGTCTCATTATACCCTTTTGAGTTTGTGCTTTTCTAGGATATACAGGAGGAACACCTTATCCCTTTCTTCACCCCTGCAGCCAACTGAAGCTCTGTCTCCACTTTGACCCCTCTCATATTCCTGGTGGTTTCTCTGATTGGTTCCGGGTACTTCAACCTGTCTTCGTCCCTCTGACTTGCTTTACATTTGGAAAATGCCCTCTTTTTTGGTCCTTGCTGCTGCCCTTTCATCAGTTAAAAAAAGAAAGCTGGGGATACTGTCAATACTGTCAAGTGTGAATGGATGTTAAATGAATGCTGAATGTATTTGTGGAGCATTTTTTAAAACTGAATGCATGTGCTATCAGGGAAGAGAACGCCACATCATTTTTGACTGTTGAATTGTGATGATGAATGGCCAGTTACTGGCATTTGTAAACTTCAAAGGAGAGCTGTTTTCTTATGAGCATTGGGAGCTGAAACTATTGACTTTTTTTTAACTTTTGAAGGGATTTGAACTAAAATCCAAGAACTGCTGCAGCACTTTAAAGCTCCTCAAGTCCTTTGCTTCCACAATGCTCATAAGTATACTTAAACAATAATTCACAACATGTTGTGGATTTTGGAGGGATTTATCCATGCCAGTTTGGTTTGGTCACAAGACCACAGGCCGAGTGACTTAACCACAACAGAAGTGGGTAAATCCCATTATAACCCACATCCTGTTGTGGATTATTGCAACTGATGCAATTTGTAGGAAGAAAAGGTTTAAGAAAAAATATTAAAGGGATTTGTTTTTAATGAACTTTTTTTTATTTATTTTTGTGGATTATCCTTCCTCTGAGGTTAAATAGTTCTGTTGCTAGGTAGAACAGTGTCAAAGGAAATGCCCTCACACCACCCCTCCAAGTGCATCCACACTCAACTATGCAGATATGACTGGATTGTCCTTTCTTTCTTTCTTTCTTTCTTTCTTTCTTTCTTTCTTTCTTTCTTTCTTTCTTTCTTTCTTTCTTTCTTTCTTTCTTTCTTTCTCTGTCTTCTTTTAATCTTTTTACAATATAGGGAGAGCAAGATCAATGTATGTCTGTGGTCTTAAAGAAGTGAGGCTGTTGTGAGGTGAGTAGCTGGCAAGCTTGTTGGGATTTACAGAGTGTGCTGTGAGTGGACAATGGTGCATCTGCCATTTAAATTTGCAAAGTGTGTTGCAAGTGGAGAGTGGCATGCTTGGCATTTATGCTAAAATAGTGTATTGTGGAGAAGTTACTCAGATTGCTGCTGCTGACCTGTTACAGAACAGATTGGATCTGACTGGTGCAGCTACAGGTGAGCATTTATTTCTAGGAAGGAAGGATTGGAGAAAGAGTGTGTGAGTGTGGCAGCCATTCAGTTTTGAAATGGAGGTACATTGGATGTTTGCTAAAAAAAAGGCAGGGTAAGACACGTATTGTGGTCTCTTTTGGTAGTTTCAAGTATTAGATTTTAGGCACCATCAGCATAGCTGTAAGTGCCTTTTATGGTCATGCGTACTTTTTTTTGGTGCATTTAGTCAAGTTCAAAGATGCATTCCATGTGAGTGACTTGGCTGCATGAAGTCATTAATGATATCTGTGATAGGGCTTTTAGCTTTTGGCATTGGGTTTCAGATCTACAGACGTTAGGGCTGATACCAGGTGCAGAACATTATTTTTTTCTTTCCCACAACAATTCATACAGTATTAGAGAAATTGTTAGGTGCCCGTGCTGGTGTTAGTGATAGAGTTTCAGCAAAGTCTGAAATTCTATATTGCTGATGACTTGAAAAGTTCCTGCTGAGATTTTCTGGTTTGAATGCAACTTGGGAAACATTACTTCAGATTGACAACTGATTCATTGCTAAATCTATTGCAGTTGTTGGGGGTGCACTTAGTGTTAGATGCCTATCTCCAGAGCATACATTTTCTGTAAATGTGCCTTAGTACGCAACTGAAATGGACAACATGGTAATGACAAAACAAGAGGGCAAAACCTGTTAGATATCATCCTTAGCTCAGAGAATGTTAACATTGCTAACTGTAGGGGAACCCATCCCTTATTGGATGGCAACTATAGCAGTGTATTATTCAAATTATAAAACAGTGAAGTACTGTACATTTACCAATCTATCTATCTATCTATCTATCTATCTATCTATCTATCTATCTATCTATCTATCTATCTATTGATCTGTCTGTCTGTCTATCTATATATTTTACTGCCAACATACCAAAAATCAAAGAATGCCTTTCAAATATAGATCTGGCATTACAGATTACAGCACACATTAATACAGAAACTGCCTGGCAAACCATAAAACATACTATTTCTAGTATATGCAACAAACATATCCAGAACATTTTTAAAAAATACGGGAGAATAAAGTGAACATGGTTAAAGAAATCTGTTAAGGCACTAATAAATAAGAAAAACAAACTGTATGTTAAACATCTCAAAACAATTCTGGATCTCAAAAATTGTGTTGGAAAAATAAAACATGTAAAAAATGCAAGAACAAGATTAAAAAATCAAAATAAAGAATCAGAATTAAAACTAGCAAAAGCACCTAACAAACAAAATGGTAAGTAGCTCTATAGTTATATTAATTCCCTAAGTAAAACAAACTCAGCTACTGGCCCCATCTCTATAGCAAATCAATCTGGTCCAAGAAGAATGGCAAATCATTTCAATAAATATTTTTGCTCTATTTTTCTAGCACAAAGAGAGAACAAGGATAATACTAAAAAGAATTTCAGCTAATGAATATATAGAAATTAGTGAAACAGAAATAAAAAAAATGAATTTTCTCAAAAGCATAGCTCACCAGTCCCTAACAAACTATTAACAAATACATTCCAGATAATATGCAGTGATATTGCCAAACCACTTAAAACACTATTTGAAAAATCACTCAGCTATGATAAGGTTCCAAAAGAATGGAGAACTGCAGACATTGTCACAGTATACAGAAAAGTCCCCAAATATGACATGAGGAAGTAATGTCTGCTTAGTCTTATACCAGTCACTAGAAAATGACTTGAATCTGTTAGTAAGGCCAGAATCCTAACTCACATTACAAATAACAATAAAATAGATATGGACCGACATGGTTTTATTGACCAACATGGTTTCCCTACTGGCATTCCAGCATTCATTCTAGCATTCCAGTAGAACTTGTATACCTTGACTTCTGTAATGTATTAGATATACAGCAGTGCCAGTTAAGAAGCAACTGAGTAATGCCGCAGTATATCACCCATTGCTGCAACATACTACAGGGAGCAGTGTAATTCAATAGCAATGAAGTCCTTTTGACATGCAGTATTTTGTGACGTGTCATTTACTGCAAGTTATTGCATTGCATCATGTCTGGCTCTGCTGTAGTTCCTCATTAGGCCATTACAGAAAGAAAATGAACATCTTAATTTTGATCATTATATCATCACATGGCTGACCAACTGGTTGGAAAATAGATCACAGAGAATGGTAAAAATCGGAATTATACTAGGTATGGGGGAGTAACCAATGGGGTGTCAGTGGATGCCACAGGGGTTGGTCCTTGGTCCGGTCATATTCCACATTTTCATCAGTGATACAAATAACAATCAACAGAACTGGAATACCTAAGATGCTGATGATACCAAACCAGGAAGTCCCTGTGGAACATCCGAAAAGGTATTATCAATCCAAAGAGACCTTGATAACATCACATTGCGGGCATATTGATGGGGCATGAAATTCAATCTGCATAAGTATACAGCAATGCAGTTTGAGAATAATAGCATGCAGAATCCATATATATTATGTAATACTGCTCTACAATCTGTAACCAGTGAAAGGGGCCTAAGTATCATGATAGCAAACAATTTGGAAAATGGAAAACAGTGCAAAATGGCAATATCAAAAGCAAACAGAATTCTATGGTCAGTAAAGAGAAAAATTAGAAGCAGGGATTTTGAGGTAATACTCCTCATATACAGTGCCTATGTGAAACCCATATTAGATTTTGCAAGCCAAATGTGATGTCTGTATAAAAAAGAGGAGTTATAAGAGTTAGGGATGGTGCAGCTTAGAGCCACAAACACTACACAGGGTATCAAAGCCTTGTGATATGAGGATAGCCTGAAACATCTGGAACTAATGTCATTAGAAAATAGATGTACGAAAAGGGACATAATGCTTTTGTATAATATTATGAAAGATCCTTGCTTGTTAAATGACATGAAGTTGGAATTTAAAGACACACTCAAGGAGCCAAGGGGGCACCCGCTGCAAATTAAACTTGGCAAATTTCAAACAAATAAATGCAAATTATTTTTTACACAAAGAGTAGTAAATCCATGGAACAAACTACCCATGAACATTATTCTTAGCAAAACTGATACAGAGTTTAAATCTAAGTTAGACAGTTACATATTAAATTGAGTTCCAATAAAGTATTAATTGTGAAAGTCTGAACAATTATGGTCTCACACCTGCCAAGGTCCTACAGTCCTAAACATGATCCTAAGTATGATCACAGTAAGTCCAAGCAGGGCCCTCTGTTAGTCATTCTGAACCACCAGCACCAGCAGCTGGCAGTGGTAGCCCCATGCCTGCATGTGGTACCAGCAGTTCCTGCTGGAGCAGGAAGATCATTAACCTCTGGCTCCTCCCCTAGAGAGCTGCAGCACTAGTCCCTGGTCTGAGACTTTTTTTGTGTTGACCCGGCCTATAACAGTGTGGTCACCAGCACACTATGCAACACAACTGTAAGAAATGAAAACGTGTACCCATCTAAAGACCAGTGGGCAACATATTCACCTAAAATTAAGCATGTAAAGGAATAGGAAGCCCATAAGAAGGCAGCAGCTGAGGGGGTGCAGATGGTGCTGCTGGTGCCACTCCTACTGCTCCCATTGAGGTACCAAGAGTGCAGAAAGAGATAAACTCTGAACAAAAATCTGTGCCTTTGGAGGAGGAAGGGAACAGAGCAGGGACTTTTAGTTGTACTCAAGGTCAGAGGAAGTCTGATGGGCAGGATGCTGGTGGGGCCAGCCCTCAGTATTTCATCATCAGCTGTGGCACAACTCTGGGTGAAAATACAATAAATGATCCACTGAGTTGCATCAGTGGAAGAAAAGATGATGTTAGGACTTGCTAACTAGTGTACAATCCTGTTTGCATTGGCTGCATTTTATGGTGTAACCTCAGTCACTCAAACTACTGGCCACTCCTGCTGCTGTTCTTCTGCCAACTCCTTCCCCAACCCCTGCCATACCACAGCCAGCTTATACTATCCTGCTTTGATTCTGCAGCCCGCTCCACACCTCCAACTCAATAAAAAAAATACAACTAAAGAAATATGTATAAAAAAACTAACAAAAATGTAATTTTCAATTCTCCTAAATTCTGCTCAGTCCCCGCACTCTCAAATCTCTGCAATTCTGCACATTTCCTGCACTCGCAGTCTCCTGGTATTCTTTCTATTATAAAGCACTTTGGGATATAGTGTGTATGAAAAGTACTCTATAAATGTCAAGTCTAATTTCTGTATAGTCCATGCACTCTCAGTCTGCCACTATTGTTTTGGATGTAAATCACTTTGGGATATATTGTGTATGAAAAGCGCTAAATAAATCTCAACTCTCCTCATTTCTGTTAAGTTCCTGCACTCTGACACTGTCAGTATTGTTTTAGTTTTAAAGCACTTTGGAATATAGTGTGTATGAAAGGTAGGGCTGTGCATGGTCCGAATAGTATTTTCCAAATATCAAGAATAGTAGGCTTACCGAATATTCGGATGGACGTCCCAAATAGTTCACTATTCGGCTGCTATTTGGGATGTACTATTCGGTGGGTGAGATTGCAAAATCTCACAGAGCTTCACTGGCCAATCAGAGGCTGTTTTTGGAGCTCAGAGCCAGGAACACCATGTGATCTCCTCACTCTGAGTGTGCAGATGAGAGGCGACAGTTGTTTCTCAGAGAGCTAGCTCTGTTTAGTTTATCACTTGTAACTTTTACAACTGTTTAAAAAACATTTTGTGTGTGATTCAGTTTTTACGTCTGATCACCCTGTGACTGCATCTGACTGCAGTTTTGTTTTTCATCCTTGAAACTGGGCTCAATTTCAAGGAAAAGGAGAATCTGTGTGTGAGTGTATCTGCCTGTGTGTTGCTGCATGCTGACTCCCTTCCCCCACTGCTTACAGTTTCACAGCTCAGCTGAAGCAGTGTGGTTTGATTTTTTGCTTAAGAATCAATTAGTTCTTATCAGGATTTTTTGTCCAGCTTGGCTTTTGCATGTAGTGAGTAACTGTTACTGGGCTCCGTAACAGTGAGTGGCTCAAGTTTTTGCTGACTGCCCCATCCCCACTGCTGTGCTTGCTTAGCTTTTTGTTCCAAATCCACACAGCCCCTGTGGTATTTTCAATTTTTTTTTGTGAAGCAAATTGGTATTTTGCTGTAATCAGGTTCCGGGCTCAGTTCCCTGCATAAGTGAGGTGTGATAGTCATCTGACTCCCTCTTGTCTGCGTTGCAGCTTACGTCGGCACATACATCATCCGTGTGTGCGTTGTATTGTTGTTCTTGTAATCTGTGTCCTGCAAGTGCATGCACAGTTGTCTGCACACATTTTTTTTTGGTGATTTATAAAGCAGCGTATTTTTGTCTCACTGGGTCAGGCTTGGCCCATTGAATTGTTTCTGACTGTAGTCTGGTTCTTGGCTCAGTTCCCTGTACAATTGAGTAAGGAGGGTGATGCAGGTGACTCCTCCCTCCACAGCTCACTGCACCGGAGTTGTTTGCTGACTCCACCTCTCTCTAGTATCAGCCTGTCTTTATTAGCTGCTACATAAGCGGTGTTGCTATGGTTTTCTGCTAGAAGCACCAACATAAACAAAAACACTAATCACAAATAATATACACAGTAAGTTACGGACCATGTCTCATCAATCTCGTAAACATGCATGGTCCAGCCCAAGCAAGTTATCTTCACCACCAGTTGTAAGCAGTGAGGAACAGGGTGAGAGAAGGTCTGTTCATATTTGTTGCTCTAAAATAGTTTTCTCCCCTGATAAACCTTCAGGTTCTGGTGTCAGTAAGATTGAGGGTAACACTAGTACTACTATAACTACAACTGCTGCCACTACTACTACTAGTACTGCATTTGCAGCACCATCATTTTATAAAAGTAGGAGGGCTTTACAGCTGACATCTCCAGTCATACAAGAACAAGAACTCACCCCCACTACCAGTGGTAGTGCTATTTACACAACTGCCCCTATAGAGGCAACATTGCCTATCAGTGTGCTCCTCCCCACCACCACCAGTGCCATGATTTCAGCAACCAGAGCAAATCCTTTTTGTACTGTTGACACCACCACTGCCATAACAGTGTGCACTGTTATTTGTGATGCTTGCACAGCCACTGTCACCACAACCTTTGCTTCCATTAGTAGTCCTGAGTGTTCTGCTGTCACCATGACTACTGCTGCCAGTATTACAACTAGCTGTACTATGATGCCAATTTCTTCGACTGTAACTCCTGATTGTAATTCTGGCACCAGGGCTACTGTCGACAGTGCTACTACCTTGCCAACTGTGCCCATGACCATAGGTACTGTGACTAGTACTGACCATAAGACTGGTACAATGACTGCACCAATTGTGTTGCCAGAAAATGAATTGCTCAGCCTTGCAAGTTTCCTCTCACTACATTTCCTTTTGCTGATGTGGAGGATTCCGACGAAGAACATTCATCTGGTTCTGAATATTTACCAGAGCCTCAAGACTTGCTAAATACATCATCTGACAGTGATACCCACCTAAGTGAATTTGGCGATGAGGCCGAATATGCGGCATATTTGTGTGAGAAGCGTGAATGTGCAGCTGCCAAAAAATGCAATGCTTCTTGTCATGGCAAACAGGCCAGTCAGGGTCACCCTCCTCCTCCACCTAAAAAACCAAACAGTCCACCCTGTGCTTTCAAAGAGTTGTGTCAAGTTCAACTCCATTTGATACACAAAGTAGTTTTACAACTACATCTGTTGTGGAGAAAGAAAGGGGTAGAACAACTGCATCCACTGCACCCAGGTCTGATAAGGGGAAAGGAACAAAACATGCCCATGGTCACCCTATTGGGACCTATACTTCCACTGTCCGTGCAGAAAAAAGTGTGGTGTGGCTGTACTTTAGTGTTGCAAAAGATGATCCAACAAAGGCAGTATGCTGCGTGTGTGACTGTACTATAAGTCGTGGTAAAAACCTTTCAAATCTCACAACATCAATGATGAACCATCTCTGAATGAAACATCCCAGTGCACTTCAACAATCCACAGCTGTTCCTCCCCCTCCACAACATGTGCCTATCAGCCCTTCTTCTGGTACTGGTCCAGTAGATGCACAAAGTATTGTTAGTGATTCTATTACTGAGACAGACAGTGTGCCCTCAACTCCCTCTACACCACTTATGGCGCATCCCCGTACAGGAGCATCACCCATTCTGCCTTCTTCTGCTCTATTATTGTAACACCCTCCATCACAGGTTCAAAGTCAAAATTGATGTGATGTGGTAACCCTTTGACTACATCCATCATGCAAGCCTTCCATGCCTGCACCAAATACCAGGCGTCACACCCAACAGCACAGCAGATCACCAATTCATTTGGTGAGATGATGGCCTTGGATCTGCAGCCATTTTCCATTGTGGAAAACACAGGTTTCCATAGGCTGCTGCAGTATTTGCACCCTAGGTATAATATACCATCACGGACCACATTTTCACGTACTACAGTACCCAACATTTACCATGATTTGAGAAAAGAAGTTGCCAGACTACTAGCACAGGCTGTTGGTGGAGTTTTCCACTGCACAACTGAGATATGGACCAGCATGAATTCAAATCATGCATATATGTCACTGGCAGAACACTGGTGTGTTGCAGATATGGTAGTCAGTGGTGGTGATGGTGGTACTGGTGCTGGTTATGTCTCTTCCCCCTCTCCCTGCCAGTCTGCTTTGCTAAATGTGAGTGTTATGGAAAAGGATCACCGGGCTATAAACATACTGTCATTCCTGCAAGAGATGTTGAGCCCATGGATTGATGCCAACAATTTGCAGGTAGGGTTTGTGGTCACAGACAATGCCACAAATATGATAAATACACTTAGAGATGGCAATTTTGAGGGGATACGCTGTTTTGCTCATACAATAAATTTGGTGGTGACAAAAGCTTTGGCAAACACAGCGGAGGCAGATCACATAGTCAAAGCAGCCAGAAGCATATGCAGCCACTTCCATCACTCTGTGATAGCCACAAACTGTCTGCATCAGCTACAAGAGCATCTTTAAATGCCGCAGCATCATCTCATCCAGGAAGTACAGACCGGGTGGAATTCCACCTACTACATGCTGCAAAGGCTTCTGGAGCAAAAGTGGGCCCTTCATGAGATGAGGATGGAAACTGATATAGGGGGAGTCCTCGGACATCAGGACTGGGCTGTGATTGAGGGCATGGTAAAGGTTTTAGCCCCATCTGAAAGGAGCACTCGTGACCTTAGCTCTGATTCTGCACTGCTAAGTCAGGTAATTCCTGCTGTACAGATCCTGAAAAAAGGCATGAGGAGATTCAGTGAAAATGCTGGGAATGATCCAAACCAGACACCAGGAACAATGATATCCCTTGTGGAAAACCTCACCACAAAACTAGAAGTCAGATTTTCTGATCTATGTTCCAATAAAAAGCACATATTTGCCACTATGTTGGACCCATGTTTCAAGTGTGAGGTATTACACCTTATAATGCCCACTCACAGGGTTACAGACTTTCAGAAGCAGATGTGCTCAGAACGTCGTTTCCGCATCCTTGGGTCGATGAGACCAGCAGATAACCCTATTGATGAGCCAGTCTCAGAATCACAAACTGAAAGCAGTATGGAAAACCTTGAGAAGGAGGGTGACTGTTGGGCTGAACTCAGCTCATCACTACAGGCTGAGCAGCAGAAGAGAACAGAACAGCAGCCACAGTCAGCACCCAATCTGCTGAACAGTTATTTCAATGAGCCTCTGGAGTCATTTTTCATAAATCCAGTGGAGTACTGGATCAAAAAGATGAAAGCATCTCCGCACTTGGCACAGTTGGCCCTTAAATATATCTGTTGCCCCCCCACCAGCGTAACGTCTGAACAAATGTTCAGCACAGCTAGGGATGTGGTGGAACCTCACCGATCCTCACTTGACCCAGCACATGTGGAACAACTTGTGTTTATAAAAATAAATCTACCTCACCTTGGGTACACATATGTCAACTAACAATTGCATTAAATAATTGTCTTGTACTGGATACAACATTTGTGTGTTGTAGCATTGACCCATACACAAGCCATTCTGTATTAACCATCATTGTTCTGCTAGCAAATAAGCACAACATGTTAACATTCATATTCAAAGTCATACTAACACAAATCTGTGACCAGCACCCTTTTCCTTTATTACTTCCACTGTCATGGTGTATTCTTTTGAACAAGCATGAACTGCAGTTCCGTAGTGCCTAAAACTGCCACCTGCCTATTGATTGCTGTTCCCAATACAAAATCCTTAACTGGGGTTGCTACATCTCTCATCCCCTGTGTTGCTTGCGCCCATATTCCATCAATCCCTTTAACAGCTTTCCAGGTGCCACTTACCAGTGTGGCATCACCAGTCTCAAGTATTTCACGTCCATAAAATATGGCAGTTAATAGTGTGTCATCTCCAGTCTCACGTATTTCATGTACATAAAATATGGCAGTTAGTGTGGCATCTCCAGTCTCAGTATTTCCCATGCCTGAAATATGGCAGTTACAAGTGTGGCATCACCAGTCTCAAGTATTTCACATGATTGAAATATTATGGTTACGAGTATGATATCATTTGTCTTAAGTATTTCACATGCCTGAAATATTCCAGTTACTAATGTGGCATCACCAGTCTCAATTATTTTCCATGCCTGCAAAATTACTGCAAAGTGCTGCAGTATGCTACAAGGAGCAGTGTAATTCAATGGCAATTAAGCCCTCTAGTCATCCAATATTTTGTGACCACATTTGCTGCAAAGTATTGAATTGCATCATGTCTTGCTCCACTGTATGCTACTGATACGTAATACAATTCCAGAGAAGGTGGTGAGATAGACTACATGGACGTTGACAGGTGTCTCTTTATTAGGTGGTCTCAAATATTTTTCTCCCCAAGCAAGCCTTTTAGTTCTTGTAGCACTGGGAATAGTACTACTACTACTAATACCACCGGCAGTACTATTACTACTACTACTACTGGTGTCACCACTTGCTCCATCTATACATTCACTGTCACATCCTTTTGTGCAGTAGTAGGAGGGCATTAGTGCATACAAGCTTTGTGCAGGAAGCAGCAGACACCACCACCAGTGTTCCCACTGCTATCACTATGGCTGCTACATCTACAGTCAGTGTGCTTCTCACCACCACCAGTGCCATTCATGTAGCAGCCACCCTTTCAGCTGTCATCACTATGGCATCCACTGTTACCACTATTCTTATGCCTATGGCCAAAGCACCGTCTACCCCGTGTTTGTGGATTTATGTGATGACCATGAAAGCGTAATCGTGACTGGTGGCAGGGCAAGTATGTATCACCGAAAATCTATTTCAGTGATGTACACCCCCGACGCTCAGAAAAACAGTGCCAGGGACTTAAATTTTGATTGTTCATGCGGTGGGCTGTGCCCCCTGCATTCCCCATATCCCCTACTAAAGAATTCTTAACTCCAGGGGGGTGCATGTCGGGAGGCGTGCAAAATCTGGAGAAAAAAAATTGGTGGCTGGGCACACAAAAATGTAGGTGTGCTCTGACCCGAACTTGGAACCCTTGCAGCTTTAGGCTGACAGCCACCAACCATGCTATGGGGTCAGTGCAGCAGCCCCACACCAACCACACCAGGCCAACCCTCTCTTACTTCCGTCACGCTGGACCCTCCCCCTACATGCGTACACATATAGTGATATCCTGTCACTATATGCACCCACCTCCCCCATCCTGTCACCCTTCTTCAGAAGTAGCCCTTTCGACATGCACCAGGATTGAGTTGCCGTTATTGCAAGCACTCAATCGCCGATGCTCATGTCATGGGCTACCGCGTCTGTGACCAGAAACACCCTCCAGTGCTGATCCAATGCAATGCTTGATATCATTTTCGGAGTGCTATATGTGTGGTGTGGTGGATTGATTGTGCCACATGTAGCTTTTGTTGCATTAATGATAACTCTGCATTGGTGGTTGAAATCTCATTGAGGTGTATATGCTACACCAGGTTTAATGGGTGATTAATGGTGTTGTTAAAGTGCTTTTTTTAAAATTTCCTTAAAAAAACATCTTTTCTGGCCAAACACTGAATAACGAATATCGAATACCTGGGACCCGAATACCAAATATTCGGCCAAATATTCGGGAAAAGGTATTCGCACAGCCCTAATAAAAGGTACTAAATAAATCTCACATCTCCTCATTTCTGCACAGTCCCTGCATTCTGATTCTCCCGCTGTGATTTTTGTTGTACAGCACTTTGGGAAAAAGTGTGCATGAAACACACTATATAAATTTCAAGGCTCATGATTTCTGAGCAGTCCTGCACTCTTAATCTCCCACTGTTGTTTTTTTTTTTAAAAGCATTTTGGGATACTGTGTGTGTATATGAAAAGCAGTACATACATCTAAATGCTCTGCATTTCTGCCGAATCCCTGCACTTCCACCGATGCACAATATAGCTAGCATTGCATGTGCCATGTGGAGGACATGACACTGGCAGGTGATGATATTTCAGTGGCAGATATACATTTGCAGATATTGACATGGTCAGCTATTTCCTGAAATTACTCTAAAGAAATTCCTGCCTGATTGCATCGCCACTTTAGAGCCACCAGAGAGAAAATCTCTTTAGAAATACCATGAAATATCTAGAAATATCTGACCATGTGAATGCCTGCAGCTGTAAGTGGCAGATGACTAAGTGGCTGGAGGCTACAGGTTTTATCTTGCTATTCTGCTGTGTGCTGATGCTGAATAGTATTCAGCAACTTCTTGCCACTGGATGAGAAGGTAAATGCAACAACTGACTTGGGCAAAGCAGAAGGAAGCCGCATCCACTGGGGCTGTGATTAACTGTGGTGATTGTGTTGAGCTCATATGTCTGTGATAGTGGTGATGGTACTTCTGTGCATAACAGTACCCTGGAGACTCAGGTGCAGTCTGGCAGATGTTAAGAGGAGAAAGAGACCTGTTTGCCAGATGAGAAGGCAGCATGACAGAGGAACAGGCTTGTGAAGGGAAGAGCAAAATAATTCAGACTGAATTTGCCAAAGTGTTGGCCACTCGGTATATTCATTGTTCACTCTCTGACTGCCATGTTGTACCTGAAAAAGAAACAGGAAAAGACAAAAAAAATCAGGAAAGATAGTTACTGTCACACTAGCAATGGTCATGCTGCATAATGACATGATGAGTCCCAAGAGAGAAGGAAGTGGCTTGCTTGCTGGATGGGAGGATGAAGCAGCAGGGCAAAATAAAATAAAATATCTGTGAAAATAGGAGCACAATTATTTAGACTCAGATGGCCCATGTGTTGACTGCGTGGTACAGCCATTGTTCACTCTTTATTGTGTTGCACCTGTAAAGGAATAAAAGAAACAGAAAAAAAGGAAATTAAAAATAAATACTTACTGTCACATTAAAAATGGTGGCCATGCCATGTAATTTCACAACAGTTCCCAAGAGGAAGCTAAGGAGGAAGCAGTGTGCTTGCTGGAGGAAGATGAGGGTGAGGAGGCAGCATGACAAGAGAAGAGACTTGTGGAGACGTGAGTGAAATGACTTCAAATCCAGTCAAATCAAGTTTATTTTAAAAAAAGGCACATTTCTATAGTTCAAGGTGCCTGTACATACAATAAATGTCACATCAATCAATAAATTCCATAACATTATAACAATATATAAAACCATAAAATATAAAATAAACAACAATACAATCAACAGTTACTAGAAGAGTGACAGCAACATTATTCTTCATCACAAAAAGCCAAGCCAATGAGGTATGTCTTCAATTCAGTTTTAAAAACGTTGGATGGTCAGGCATCCTCTTATCCAATGAGGTAGAGAATTCCATAGGGTAGGAGCCACAAATGCAAATGAACGGGCCCCAAATGTTTGTAAGCGCACCCTGGGAATCTCTAGCAATCCCTCATCGGTGGATCGGAGAGGCCAGGAGGGGCGGTAGGGAGAAAGGAGATCTTGCAAGTAGCAGGGTCCCTGGTTGAGTAGGGCTTTGTAGGTCAGCAAACCTACCTTAAAGGTGATACACCACTGCACTGGTAGCCAGTGCAATCCATGGAGCACAGGCATAATATGACTGCTCCTAGATGTACCAGTCAAAAGCCTTGCAGCTGACTTCTGCACCAGATATCAACCCCTGGTAACCCTAGGCACAGGTTATTGCAGTAGTCAAGGCAAGTAATCATGAAGGCATGGACCACTGCCCTAGCTGACCTACCTTTACTAAAAGGGTTATCATTTTTGCATTTGAATGCGTGCAGCCTTCTGAAAAAGCTTGAAGCTGTCAAAACATGGGTTCTCCACTGCTCTCCTGATGTTCTTGTAACCTCCGAAATTTGGCTAAGATCAACCACCCTGGACTATGAGGTTAACATTCCTTCATACAACTTGTTTCATACAGATAGGAAATCTCGGGAAGGGGGAGTAGATATCTATGTCCGGGACAACATTACTGCGACTATGGTGGACATGACTACAGTCCCTAAGGAGTTTGAGTGCCTCACGCTAAGAATTCAACCTGCCAAATCAACCTCTATCTGAATTAATGGGTGCTATAGGCCCCCCTACCTAGCCTCTCTGTGCTCAAACACCTAAGTGACATACTAGTTACCACCTCATCAGAAGTATCCATAATTGGTGACCTCAACCTTGACTGGCTCTCTCCAGTCTCCTTATCACTGAAGAATTCTGTGATGCCCATGGACTTACCCAGATCATTAATGAAACTACAAAAATCCCAGAGCATAGCTCCCTTCTTGACCTAATCCTTATAAGCAAGCCTCACCTCTTCTTCCACTCAGGTGTATTCTTTAACGACATCAGTGACCACTGTGCCATTGCATGCGTAAGGTCGACGCAACTCCAAACCTCCTCTTCCTCTAAATACATCCGTAAGAGATGTAAACAGAACTTCTGCCCAGACACTTTTCTCTATGGCCTCCAGTATGCTAACTGACAGAAATTTTACCTCGCATCTTCTGTGGAAGAGGCACACGAGGTACTTCTTGAAATACTTACGGAAACACTAGACCTCCATGCCCCAGTTACCAAAAGCAGAACCAAAAGAAAATTCTGTCCCTGGTTCACGGATAACCTAAAGACTGCCTTATGCATAGGGATGCTCTTTGAAAAGAGCCAGAAAGTCAAAATTGACCACAGACTGGTCTGCTTTCTGAACCGCAAAGAATTTCTGCACAAAAACTATCAGAGCAGCAAAGTCTAGTTATTTCTGCTCTGAACTTAATGCATCCACTAACTCTGCTACTAAGTTTTGGAAAGCACTAAGAGAGGTAGAAGGCCATAACAGTGCTGGCACACTTCCCCATAAAATTTCGACTGGTGGTACCCACACTACAGATAAAAATGAGATCTTAGTCCTCCTTAACAATCACTTTGCCACAGCAGGGATGGCTTTTGATACCTCCCCAGCAAGTGCCATCAGGGCACAGTTCCTTAGTCAATCATCTGATTGCCATGACCCGGAATCTATTGACCCTTACCACTCTTTCTTCTTCTGCCCAGTCACCATCAAACAGGTTGAGGATTTTCTTCTTCAACTTGATACTAAGAAAAGTGCAGGTGCGGACATGATTGAGCCTTTCTTCCTAAAGTTGGCCTACTATGTTTTGGCTCCCCCATTACCCACCTTTTCAATTTGTCTCTCAATCATGGCTTCCTCCCCAAGGTCTGGAAGATGGCCCATGTCTTCCCTTTATTTAAATCAGGGGACCCCCTCAACCTAAATAATTGTCACCCAATCTCCTTGCTCTCGGCCTTGTCAAAACTATTGCAGAAGGTAGTAAATGAACAGGTCAGATCTCATCTGGAAAGTTTTAATCTTCTAAACCCAATTCAATCCAGTTTCCATCCCATGCATAGTACCTCCATTGCCCTTGCTAACATTATAAATGACGGGCAGTCTGCACTTGATAACAAACATTACATATGAGCCTTGTTTCTGGACCTTAGCAAGGCTTTCGACACAGTGGACCACAATTTGCTCCTGGTGATCCTGAAGAAAGTTGGGGTGGGCGACCTGGCCCTAAGTTGGTTTGCAAACTATCTTGTGGACAGAGAGCAGCAGCTCAAGGCTGAAGGAGATCTATCATCAAAAAAAAAATACTCCTTAGAGGTGTCCCCCAAGGATCCATACTTGGTCCACTTCTCTTTGCCATTTATATTAATCAAATTGACACTGGCCTAAAGTCATCTAGTATCCATCTCTTTACTGATGACACAGTGCTATACATTGACAGATCAACTCCAAATCAAGCCATTTTGGACCTCCAGAATGATTTTGACATCCTCCAAAAAAATCTACTCAACTTGAAACTCCTGCTCAATGTCAAAAAAACTAAGGCCATGAGTTTCTCTCCACTGACCCCTCATCTCAAAAAACAAACAAACAGATAAGGTTCCTTACATAAGCACCCTTTTGAAAGAAGCCCTGGAGTTTGTGGAACAATTCAAATACCTGGGGGTCAGGATTGACTACAAATTGTCCTTCATTGATCACATTGAAGGACTCCCTAATAAACTGTGTCAAAGGCTCAGTATTTTCTTTAGGATCAAGCACTCACTAACCCAGGAGGTTAGAAAGCTCCTAGTGCAAGCTACCGTCTTGCCTCTCCTAGACTATGCAGACTTCTTATGTGGCCACAGTACTAGCACAGCTCTCTCCAAGCTTGATACCCTATATCACAGAGCCCTTAGGTTCATTTTGGATGCACCTTATGACACGCACCACTGCATCCTGTATTCTTCCGTAGGCTGGAGCTCCCTTAGCTTCAGAAGGCAAAAGAATGCTATTCTATGGACATATAAGGCAATCACTCATAAGTTACCTCAGCACCCCACAAGCAGCTTAACTCCCTACATCCCAGTGCCTATTCTCTCAGAAGTCTTGCCATCTTATCTCTGGCTATCCCTAAAGTTAAAACGCACTTTGGTAGAGCCTCAATCAGCTTCACTCTTCCTACGCTCTGGAATAAGATGCAGAAAACCTTAAGGCTTGCTTCCCCTGTTACATTCTCCCTCTTCAAATCCTTGTTCCTGAGGACCTTTTTTGAGGTCTGTCATTGCTTCAAGTCAAGGTCTTAACATCATGATTTGTTACTGCTTTAAATTCTGGACTTAAACCTCAACCATTGCCTGAGGCGTCATTTGAGTCCTTCCTTCTGTCATTGTTCAAATTAAAGTCCCAACATGTCTTTTCTTCAAATATTGGACTTAAACCCCAACCATTGCCTGTGGCATCTGTCGTGTTTCTCCCTTAGAACAGTCCTTCCTCCCTAGGTCATCATGTCCAACTCTCTCCTATCTCATCTGACCTTCCTTCCCCACTCCCTATACCCCCTCTTCCCTTCCCACCCCACTTGCCAGGCCATGCCTACAGTACTTATCAAAGGACTCTTACATTTCAATCTTCTTTGCACTTTGACACTAGAGGAACTGCCACTTCTGCTTGCTATGACTCCTCCAATGATGTTTACTGCATAAACTTTAGCTCATTGCCTTACATCCATATATCTGTATCTATGCAATTGTATTTAAATGGCACTACCTCCTGTTAAACCTATTGCTATGTTCTGGTGGAAGTATCTTGTTACATGTGACGTTTACATGTTATTATGTTGTTATTATTAGTACTATGTAATTGTTATATATACTTTCACTCAACCTGTTATGTCTTAACCCTGTTGGCAACTGTTTTGCCACAGGTTCATCATGCAAATGAACTTGTCTCAATGATGTTCCACCTGGCAAAATAAAGATTTTGATTGATTGATTGACTGCTGGAAGATCCTCAAGAGGGACCAGGTGTTTCACTCAGGTGATATTCCTCAGATGGAAAAAAGAGGTCTTGACAATGGCTGTCATCTGGGATTTCAGGGTAAGACCACTGTCAAAAATAACACCCAGGTCTGCACCCAATCTGAGGTGGTAGGCTGGACACCCCTGAGCCAAAGTCCTGAGGGTTGTCCTGCTGACACATCCCACACCCAATGATCTGGGTCCAACACCAACATCTCGGTTTTATCTGGATTCAACCTCGGTCAACTAGCACTTATCCAATCCTAGATCTCAGATAAACACCAAGAGAATATCATCCTGCTCGGGTACAAAGGACATGTACAGTTGAGTATCATCTGCATAGCAGTGATAACTCAAACTGTACCACCTAATAATGTCTCCCAATGGCAACATGTACACAGTGAACAACATGGGTGACAAAATGGGGCCCTGTGGTACCCCACAGGATTGGGGGAGAAGGTCAGAGGAATAAATTCATGAGACCACTCTCTGCACCGTACCCTCAAGGAACAATCAAAACCATCTGAAGACAGTACCAGACAGTCCACAGATAAACTGCAGGTTCTCCAATAGCACACCATGGTCCACCATGTCAAATGCCACTGAGAGATCAAGAAGGAACAAGATGGAATGAATTCTCCGATCTCTTGCTGTTAGATCATTAAGCACACTAACATGGGTCATCTCAGTACCATTCCTCTTCCTAAATCTGAACTGGAGAGCCATGGACATCATGGATGGATAAATGACCATCCAGCTGCAGCACAACCACCTTCTCAATAACCTTCCCAACAAAGGGAAGGTTAGAGAAAAGTTTGTAGTTGGTGAAACAGTCTGGGTCAAGGGAGGCTTTTTCAGGTACGGTTGTACAACCACCTCCTTCAGGGGTCAGGAAACTCCCCCCCAATGACCTACAGACTATCTCAGCTAGGACCAGACTGATTTGCTCAATGCAACCCACAAGGAGATGCACTGGGCATGGGTCCAGACTACAGCTGGTTGGCCACAAGGTCTGGATGATCCTCACAACGTCCATGATGTCTGGCTGGCCAAAGTCAGACCAGACAAACTGGGTGCTCACAACTTCCTGCCAACCTCTGCAATCCCTCATAGAGGCAGCTGGTGGATACTGGACCTGATGGTGACAACCTTATCCTTGAAGAATAGAGCAAACTCATCACAGTTTTTTTGTGACTAGGCTCTGCCTGACTGCAGACAGATTGGATTGCACAATCTGTCGATGGTTTGGAAGAGCTAGCTGGTCAATTTTGCATGGCAGTAATCTCCACGGAAAGGAATTCTGCCTTCTTACGGGTGATTGTTGATTGGTAGATGGTATAATGGTCCATCAATCTAAGCCTGTCAACCTCCTAGCCAGACTTCTGACAAGCTCTCTCTAACCTTTGACCCACTCTCTTCAGCTCCTTCAAGGTCCCATCAAACTGTGGAGACCTTGGTCAAAGAGTAAGTGGTTGAAGACAAACATGAGCAATGGAGTCCAGGGCATCTGACACCGCCTTATTATATGCTAGTACAGGATCCCCTGGACCTATGCTTTCATTAATCAGGCCTGATAGGTCTAGCACTACCATTAGGCCCTCTGGGGTCACTCCCCTCAAAGGGCAGTACTGGACCACCTCCGTAGGGGCAGACCCATTGGGGAGCCATGAAACTGAACTCTATGGTGTGATGGTCAGACCATCTGACAGGTTCCACCACCAAAGTGATCTCCATCCTAGGAGGAACACCAGATCCAATGAGTGACTAACAATGTGAGTTGCGGAGGAAATAACTTGTGTGAGACCCAGTGAAAACATAAGCTGGAGGAGATCTTGACCAAAATGCGAGAGTTCGTCATTGACCCAGGCATTAAATTCCCCCATAATTAACATCTGGGGGATAACAATACCATGTCAACAATGAAGTCTATGATCTCCTGCAGGAATTCTTTCCCATCACCAGGTGGAAGGTAGATGAACAGAATCTTGCACCCCACACTGGCGCCCATGATACACTCAAAGGACCTGGTGGACCCCATTGGCACATCCATAAGACCCAGTTCCACTTTAAAATAAATAGCTACACCACCGCCTCTATAATCCATCCTCAGGGGGGTGTATCACCAAGTACCTGGCTGGAACCATAGATGCCAATATTGGGCCCATGTTCTAGTCCAACCAGGTCTCATTGACGCACACCAGATCAGATGAACCAACAAGATCTGCAATTATAGCAGTCTTGTTTTTCATAGAACAGCTCAAATGTATTAGAACCTTACTTGCACAAGGGAAGGTTTGGGGTGCATCTGGTAGCAGGCCACCAGCCCTGCCTCAGTGGTATGCTTGTTTCAAAAAATGGATACAAACACTGTCTCCATTCCACACAGAAGAAAATCCAGCACCGCTTGTTTTAGTTCTAACTGCTCATTTATTCCAAGATATCGCAATCCATAGTACACAATTTACAAATAGTGCAAAAATCACCAGGAATCACAAACAGAATAATGCTAACCCCTGCAGTTCAGCTCGTAGCCTTCCTTAGGGGGTGTTTTTAATAGACCTGGCATTGCACAACACCGTCCAAGTTGCATGGACTGATGAGGAAGTCTGCACCACCTGCCTGCATAAAACAGAACTCTTGGGTATGGGAACCAGACAGGGGAAACTCCTATCCCAGCCCCAGTTCACCCCAGGGCATCTCCTTGTCCCCACCACTTCTATACAGCCACCCTTTCCATTCCCCCAACAGGTTCAGCACCTCCCTTTCTCTTGTGCCTCCTGGCTATCACCAAAGCACGGCATCTAAAATATGTCACAGATGGCAAAGGGGGACAGTCAAAAGGATGGAGGTCCTGAAGCCTAGAAGAGGAATAGCACCTAGCCATCTTTTTACCCACCCAACACATCACAACACACAGCAGCAGTCAGTCCACCAACAAACCAAACACAATAACTGCTCACTCAAATAACCACACTCTCAACCCAGACACTCACACCCAACAGTCCATCCTCACAACAAATGACCAATTCCAAACTACACTCCCCAATGCAAACTAATAAAATAAACTAATAATTAAAATGTGTATGGCAGGATAAGAGGGTAATTGCTGTAAAAGAGAGAAGTCACATATGTAGCTCTCAGGGATGGGTATTTAGTAGTCTCCAAAGAGCTCCCACCTCTCCAGGAAGGATAAGCTGACTCCAAGCATTCTCTCCTACATAGGCCAGGACACAGTCAGCAGCACAGTTTAAATAGGGCACTCTCACTGCCCACCAAATCCATGTGGTATAAAAAGGAAAGAGAGAGCCTGACCATCCACCAAATAGAATCAGGATCCAGAAATAACTCCTCCACCTATACAATAGGGACTTTCCACCAGAAAGTGACCACACCTCAGTTAATCCAGTGAAAAATGAGTAAACTTGGGTGGTTCAACCATTTACTGAGAGGTCGTCACCCTAAGACCTCAGGCCATTATTGTTGTCTCAGTGGAGAACAGGCCCTCCAGTCTGCCTCCCCCAAGACTCCAAAGAGCTCTGGAAACTACAGTGCTCGCTCTCCAGTGGTGCTGGGTCTGGGCTCCCATATAGCCATTAACCCCAATAATTTCTCTCCTGCTTTCAGGCTGAAATCATACCCCAGTCCCGTCAAGGAATTTTAAAAGGAGAATAGTGGACCCCAAATCTGGGAAGCCCACAGACTCCTGCATCCTTCAGACAAAATAGACCAGTAAGGCATTTCCTGTCTCAGTCCCAGATGTTAGTGCCACCACCTCAAACAGAACCTCTGCTCCACAGTTCCAGCAGGGATCCTTGGGCACCTCAATGACTCCAGGCCAGACTTTGAGGACTAGGATCAGTACCTCACTCCTCTGACTCTCCAAAGGTCAAATCAACTTCCCCATCCTTCTTCTTAGTCAGACCAGAAGCCAACCAGCCAGGTAATGGAATGCATATAACGCTGTGTTCATAACCACAACAGTAGTCAAGATTAAACAAATTCCTCTCAATGAGCCACAGACCGCTGGGATGCTAGGAAAAACAAAGTAAATGTTTATGCAACTATGCAACTTTAGAAACTATATAAAACCTCAACCCCTGACATGTTCCTCAATCTTACTTATAAGGCAGTATAGCACAGTGGGTTAAGGCTCTGAGTTGCAAACTTGGGGACCTGGGTTTGAATCCTACAGCCACCTAGTTGCATACTGTGTGATCCTGAGCAAGTCACTTAACTTCCTTGTGCTCCCAGGTCACATCTGGAAACAAGCTTTGGCTTAATGTGCTACTCCTGGTTAAACAATGTTCCCTTTCCCTTACTAAATCATTTCTTCAACCATAACTGCCACTAGCTCAACAAAAAATAAATAAAACACATAACACAGAGATAACATAATTAACTAAAAACAAACAAAACTAAAAAAAAATAACTAACAAACTCCTGCTCTAATGCTGCTGCAGCTAGTGGCTAGCCAGAATGAATGCCATCTTGGATCACAGCCAATCCCAACCTATTAGACTCAAGTGGCCAATGGCCCCATATCAAGTTATATTCCAAAGGTTTCAGTTAGAAAGGATATTTACCATCTAATTACTGATGACTATGCCCTCCTGGAATGGCAGAAAGGTGGGCAAAGAGGCAATGATATCACACAGTGGCAAATTTGACATCAACAGGTGGCCGTTGGCTCCACTTTTGAGGGAGGCTGCCATCAAAGTCCATCAGGGTGTTTATATTGGCTCCACTTTTGAGGGAGGCTGCCATCAAAGTCCATCAGGGTGTTTATACTTCTGTGAAGTGTAAACTTTAAAGGACACAGGCAGCATGGTCCAGTTCATCAATAATCCAATAGGCATTGCTATATGTGCTTACACATAATGACGTCTGTGAGGCCCATCACCTGTACATTTGAATGGATGTGTCAGAATCATCATCATTATCATCATCATCATCAGGGTGGGAACTGGGATTGGAGTAGCATTCCTCATATTTGTGCAGAAAGGGGCAAAACAGAGCCATAAATCAGTGCATTTGGAGGAGAAGAAGGGGGCATGGTTGGTTGTACCAGGCGATTATTCACCGAGGAGACAGAAATAGATCTACTCTGTTGCATGGTGGGATACCCTTGCTCCATATGTATGCCAGGCCCTCTGAGCAGCATGATAGCAAAATATTTACTAAGACATTCAAAATTAGATGGAAATGAGAATCATCATGACTGGTAATGCACAGTACAGGAAGGATTATAAGACCACATGAGAAAATGAGAATAAGAATGAAATTAGAATGTGAGATGGAGTCAGATTTCTGTACAATATACAATAATTCATGCTTCCTCTTCCAGCATGAAGAAGCAACCATCACATTCTTGTAGAATTCCTACTCCATGATGATTTGATCTAACTCACATACCGCCAATCAGCTACCACTGTCACCAATGCCTTGTCCATCACCACAACTGCCTACTTCATGCATCATGAATGGAGATATAGTGGTGTGCCATGGAATGAGCTTTGCATTTTTTCAATAAATGTTAGCATGCCAATATTTTTTTGGGCAACAAATTAGTGTTCCTGTCACTCATGACCCATGCTAAACTGAAGAGGTACTAAACACTGGCACTTGTGGGTGAGGGGCTCAAGTATTTAATGGCTACTGGTGTCGGTTCTGGCCAATCAGTAACCTTGCCACTACAATACAAGAAGGGATCATCATGTAGGTGAAGTGACTACAGTTCACCTAATAGGAATCTGACATTCTTTTGGCTGAACACAATCCTGCATCATAGTCTGATTCTTTTCCAGTCCAGCCTATGACAACATATTCAATAATGGATTGGTTGGGAATTTGTCTTTGCCCTTCCCTGTGTTTGCCTCTGGTTTCATCTGAGCAGTGATAGCAAGACTTAGTCTCTCTTGTGCTTTTGATTATTGCATTTTCAGCATCTGTGCCCCATTGGCTGCAGTCATTTTTTTAAAAGCCGGGTCAATTTCTGCACCTGAACCTGGCCACCTTCAAGGAGAGATACAAGGCCATGTTTTTACTATGGGTAGATCATCATGGTGATCCAAAACTTTGCAAACTGCTGATGTTAGAAATATTTGTATTGCAGTCAAACAAATAAAGCATGTGTTCTATCAGGGCACAACTGCCAGAATCACCACTTGCCACTAGCTGCTGTTATGAATTCAGAAGAGCCTGCCTCAGTACCTATAAAGAAGAGGTAGGGCCTGATCATACATACTGGCAGTGTCCCCACTCACTGCCAATGTTGCATGCTCAAATGGCCCAAGAATTATTTGCAGGCCATCCTTTAGTCACCACTGTTCTGTCAGAAACATGGATACTCTATCAGGACCATCACTGTCACTGCTTCTGCAGAAAAGTATGTATTCTGAGGCTGGTTTATCAAGTACAGTACAAATCTCCATCTTGTCACAACTTACAACTTCATGCACACCAGTGCTGAGGCAGTTTGTTCTGTATCTATAGCTACTGCAGCTAGTCACAAGCCTTTCCAGAATACGCAAAGTGGGCACAGGTTTTATGGCCATGTCAACATTGCTTTAATGTCAGGATGTGAGAGAAATTCCTACATGATAAAATTCAGAATGTGCCAGGTATGGAACCCTAAAAAGCCCACAGATGCTGATGCACTTCAGTCCATTAGAGACATTATGGCTTACCCAGATGTTTGACCACTAGTCTACATACTGTACATACCCTACTAAGTTACATATATGGGGATGCAGAATGCTGCAGGACATGGGTTATTGCATATGACAATGTCCCAAAGAGTTTTCAATTGACAATCAATGAGAACTATGTCCATGTTGGAGTTTACAATTTGTACCAAGTACAGTCCATCAACCACCCAGTCCCTTTAATATTCTGCTGGCTGTTAGCATTGTTTAAATCACATTTGATGTAATTAGTCATTTATTTCCCCCTGTGTAGTACCTAATGAGGAAGTGTCCAGTTATTCTCCTTTGTAAGAACAGATTTCTCTGATAATATGGAATGTATAGTCCTCCTGTGTACACTTTTTGTGTGTTTGAAGCCAAATGGATAGATAACAAGTTTTAAAAAGGAAAAAAACCTCATTCAAAACAAAGCAGTATGGAAGAAGATCAATTGCCAGCATTTCAGTAGTTGCTGCATTCAACTTTTGTGCTTAGCATGATCAAGCCTGATATTTTGCATGTTGCTCAAATATGTTTAGTAGTGTAGGCTGCACTGTTCTTGGGGTGGGGCTACCAATCAGCTGGAACCATTGGTGAAGTAGCATTTGACTCCTGGGATATAAATTAGGTGTTCAGAGAAAAGCAGTGATTTGTGGGGTTTCCTCCCTGGTGTGATTGTTTTACTGTGCTGGGAGGTAATACTACTTAACTTGATGATACTAGTATGCTCATGACTTGAAAGATCCCCAGAATCCTCCTCCTCCTCTCTACATTCCTTTTCATCCACCAAAACCTCGATCTCCACCCCTACCTCCCTCCTGAGTTATTTCCAGACTGACTTGGGTAATTAGAATCCCCTGCACCTGAACACTGTTGTGGTAAGTCAAGCTTACCATCAGATTCTTGTATGTTGGATTGGCTATCCAAAGAATGTACCACAAGCAGTATGTAATAAAGAGCTGTTTTATTACGAATACTCGTGTCAGACATGTGACAAAGAAATCACAAGGGAGCCAATTTCCCACCATTCCTCGAGTATGGTCTCTTTCTCTCTGAGGAGCTGGTGTGCATGCAATTATATATGACTGATAAGAGTGCAGTTACAGATATGATAAACACACAGCATTGGATAAAGCATGTAAATAAGGTGGCTCCCTTGGGCAATTACACAGAAAATAAGGAAGAATTTCTGAACAAAGAAAATCCATAGTCAGCAACAAAGTAAGTGTTATCAGTTCTTATTTCCAGACAGTGAGTGTGGAAATACTTGAAACATAATCACAGAAGGACACAGCATGTAACAATAGTGAAAAACTATAGAATATGAGTGAGTATGAGTATAAAGAATATATGTGGAAACTAGAAACAGCATAAATGGCAGAAACCTATCATATAGGTAAAACATTATGAGACTGTGGTAAGGCACTTGTACTTGTAGGTGTATAAGGTTACAGTTACATGTGGGTCAGTGGGTGGTATATAACCCAGACATATCAGTCCCCTCCTTGTTGCCTTGCTCAAAAGGCAACACAACAAAATGAAGATGGTTAGGTGTAGCAATGGTATGTCTAAATGTTTCAACAAGCCTGAGGTGACAGCCTCGTAAAAGAACTGCAGCCATGCAAGATGCTGGTTAAAGTATTCCTCAGACAGCAAAGGGTTAGCAGTGGATGAGAGAAAACAAGATATAAATTACTCTCAAGCTTTAAAACATTGATTTAAACATCTGCTTTTCAAAGCACATAAAATCTCATAATGTAAATGAATTATATTTCTATAGCACAGATAGGACAACTGTGAAAGCAGACCTATTCAGGAGTTGACACAGGGGTAATCACAGATGGTTAGATCAGAAAACCCAAAACAGAAACTAGGTATGTCAACACCACAGTGGATATGTGTATAAAAAAAATTGTAGATGTGTATTATCACAGAACATTGTTTCTAAAAACCGTGTTAAAGTCATTGTCCATTCATAAAGAAGAGTACATATTGAGAGTTGAAAGACAGATAACAGTGGCATATGGGATGACAGCGCACATTATTGATTGAAGAATCTAACAACAATATCCTCAAAGAGGAATCAATCCATAAGATTCAAGTTGGTAACCAAAAAACAGTGTAGTTAGCCGGATTGGTGGTGCAGAGGGCTGAGGTGCTGGATGTCTCACCTTGCGCTATGCCAGTGACCCATGTTCAAGAATGAGCACCTGAGAGACTGCTGTGCCTCACTAGGGAGGGGGACTCCAGTGGTCGGTGCATTACTGGCCCCTAGCAGAGGCTGGGGGCAGTGCACTGATGTTGCAGAAGAGGGCCTGAGATGGGGCAGATGCCTGGAGGAGTGCATGTGGACATATGCTCTCTCCCTCCTCTGGTATCATTGCATGCCCCACTCACATAAGGGAGAAAAATGTGGAAAAATGATCCCTGGTCATGCAGGATGAAGTAGCCACCCACCGCAGACCCCAACTCTGAATGGCGCTCCTCAAACTGGATCCTGGTCAAGGTGAGTTGAGCTAGGGGGGCTTCTCACCATCTTGCCACAGAGGGTAAAACATGGGGGAAGAGGGGATGCTGCCTGATGTCGGGGTGCAGGGCTGAATAGGTGGCTGGGGATGGTTGCTGACCAGGACCTGAGGGAAGAAACAGAAAATAAAAAAAGCAGTGTAGTTACATTGGAAATGTCTTTCATCAAGAGCTTGTAACCCATGGGGCATACATGGCATATGGGGCTGTACTGATGTGTACCAGCATGGTAAGAAAGGTAATGTTCATGTAGCTGGCTGCTGGTTGGCTGGATTAGCAAAGGCCTTTACAAGGGTTGCATGAGACTGTCCATTGAATGTTTCAATGAAATAGCCACGATCACACAGGCATAGCTTTTGTAAATAGAGCATATTTTGCACAAATAATGACAGTTCATAAAGAATACAATTCATGAAAGAGCAACCAAGAGCACAGTCCGTATAAGAGCAATCAGTTCCTATGAGGTGGCAGCCAAGTTTGGAAAGCCAGCCATGAAGAAAAGTTGCATGTGTTGCTTAAACATCTTACCAGTACCACTCTACAGAAACCTAAAACTAGTAAAACTTAATTAAAAACTTAGTTGTAAAACATACATACAGTTCTTGTTAAAAGGAAAAAGGAAAATGGTATGGTTATTAGTAATGCCTTTGGTTATGGTGTGGGGTGACATAGACAAGTGATGGCATCTGCCATGCACTTGGAGGTGCAGGTCAAGGCCCAATAATATAGAGAATAATGTATGAGCAACCATACACAATAAGGCTGTGTTTCCATTGAGGGGTGAGATGACAGCATATGAACCTTGAGAGTGAAGCTCAAGAGGTCCATGCTGTCATCTCAACCCCAAGATGGAAACACATGCCGAGTTGCGTGTGGTTGACCATATTTTATTTTTTATAGTATATGATTTTTTACACTAGAGTGACAGACCCCCACTGAAGTGAAAACAACAAAATCTTGCCATTTCTTTGTTCTACTCACATATCAAAATCAAATTTCCAGACTTTTGAAAGGTAAAAGGTATGACTTTGGGCATCTGGGTGGTTAGTAAGTAGCTAGGTGTAAAATAAATGAGAAATTTTAAATTGTATGACCTTTGAATTGTGTATAACAAGTGTTCAGAATGTGCATAACAACACTTTAGAATGCACATAACGGTTTAGAATGTGTTTAACAAGGATTTTGAGCAGGCTGATTTTTATGCATAACAAAGGGTAACCATATATTATAAGACTATACCATGTATTCATCTGTGAATACACCCTGTTTCCAAGTCTCAGAAGAGGTTGTGACAGTCACAAAAATAAAAAATAGTTTCCCTGCCTATGTGTTGCTGTTTGGCCTTATTTAGGCCCATCTTATGAAATGAAAGTGTGATATTATGCTTGATATATGCACTTTGAACCTTTATTGTATGGCACTATGCCATTTGAACCATGTAATACAGGGGTATACAATAGTGCCTGTTACGCCTATGGGATGTGAAAAGGTCCCTTTTGTTAGGTCTGTTGTCTAGGGTGAAATATTCCTAGGTAGTCGGTAGTGTGGTGCTCTGATACTGGGTCTTGAGCATGTATCAGTTCTATTGCAAAGGGGTCTGGTAACATGACACTGTGAAACCTAGAAGTGTTTGCATTGAAGCAGAATTCACATTCTGCCATATTATGTGTGTATTACACATAATATACAAGGGTACCTTAGAGTGATGAAGCAATCAGACTACTGGTTAGTCTGGGTTTACGCTTGGAACATTGGGTAGGCTTTTTCTCTGTTGAGGTAACAACAGTTGGAAACATGGCAGTGCTAGCACTGGAATGAGGTGTACAGTACTATAGATGTATAAGTACAGTACAGATGTAGAAACCTGTGTGTTGTGCTTGGGCCTGGTATATAGACAGGATGCCAGAGGGTGGCCTTCTGGTGTGGGGCCTCCTTTGCAGTGTGCCATTAGCTAGGTGGGCCTTAGGTCTTTGTTGTTGATTGCTAACAGTCTGCCATTTATTCTGTGAGATTGGTTAGGGGCCACCACTATGATGTCCAGGAATACATGGTTATCATGTTGTAATGAATCTGGATGGGACAGCAGTGCTAATTCCTATTGTTTGGGGGGATGAATGGTGGCATATAACCTATAAGAAAGAAAGAAATGTCCGTGGGGTGTTGTTGGGACATTTTAGCTTGTGAAAACAACTAATTTGTTGTGTAAGTGGTTAGTACCTGGCACCCCCCATGTGGGTCTGACAGATATCACCCAGATGGGCCAAATACTCCACAATATTCATGGATGTAGAGCAATTTACTGAGCTTATACTTGATAAGCCACAACAATATGTAGAAACAAAACAGCATAAGTCACAAACATTGTCACAATGAAACAATATTCATAATAAGCACATTGCAGAAAATACATTTTAAACATTGCTCACATTTAAAATGAAGTTGGTCATCACAGTCCAGAAATGACTGTTGAAATAATATTGTCTTTTACAGGAGATCAGACAAAAAGGAGAAATAATATGGGAATGTACACAGACCTCTCCCCACCCAACTCAGTTGATTACTTGTTGGGAGTCAAGGCCCTTGCACCAGGCTGGTGCTGGTTGTTGGCATGAAGCCACTTGCAAATAGATTGTGTACAGTTGTGCTAGACCGCACTGGGAAGGCAGAGAGGCTGAGCTGGTTTATAATGTTAGAGTACATTATATATATTTTAATTTTTAACTTGTAACCAACAAATGGGTTATTAACAGACACACATTTTCCTTTTTGTGTGCTCTTACTGGAGGGACAGTGGGTTTGCCTCCCTCATTTCTGGATCTGCTAGCTGTAGTTCAGTCAGGTCCAGAAGGAATTTTATTAATTTGCAACCACTGCAGGTGCACTGTAAAGCAGCATGGTTCAATCCCCGCTGAACTCTTTATATAGTTCAGGAGGCTTGGCTTATATTATATCATATCTATGAAAATGTCACAGACATGGTGAATCACACTAAGAATGGTAACATCTGCATCATTAGGGGGAGGAAATGGACAAGGAAATGATAGAAAGTATACTTAGAATGGCAGAAAAAGAGATATTGCTGATGGGTGATCTGAATATGCCAGATGTTAACTGGAGTGCAGTTGCAGCAGCCACTTGAAAGTGGGGTTATTCTAGATGCCCTACAGGGGGCATGCCTTAGACAACTAGTATTGGGGCCCACTCAAGAGGGAGCAATCTTAGACCTGGTTCTCTCAAATGGAGATGAAGAGAGGATCACAGTTGTAGAAGTGGGTAGCCATCTGGGAACTAGCGACCATCGAACAGTATGGTTCACAATAAACACAACAATAGAGTCAAGCCATACAAAGGCAAAAGTATTGGACTTTAGGAGGGCTGACTTTGCCAAAATGGGTGAGTGCCTAAGGAATGCACTAGCAAATGGGCAGGCAGAAGGGGTGGAAGAACAATTGGGAATAATAAAAACTGCCATCACAGAGGTAACAAGCCTTTGTGTGAAGCAAATAAACAAAATGAAACGATGTAAGAAACCACTATGGTTCTCAAAGGAAGTGGCAGTGAAGGCTCAAGAGAAAAAAGCATTCAGGAGAAGTACAAGGAATCACAGAAGGAGCAGGACAGACAACTGTATCAGTTAAAGCAAAAGGAAGCTGGGAAGGCAGTCAGAACAGCAAAGGCCCAAACCGAGGAAAATATAGCCAACTCAGTTAAGAAGGGGATAAAACCTTTTATAGGTACATCAGGGAGTGAAGGAAGACCAAGGGAGGATAGTGAGGCTTAATAAAGGGGAGGGAGGGTGGGCAGAGGGTGACTGTGAAAAGGCAGAGATACTAAACAAATATTTTTGCTCAGTATTTATGAAGGAAGAAGAGGAGGTACCTAAAACAAACAGTAGAAACACTCTGGATACAGAAGATGATACCAGCCCATTTACAGAAGAAAGGGTTCTGAAAGAACTCTTAAAACTGAAGGTGGACAAAGCAATGGGACCTGATGGGATTCATCCCAGAATTCTAAAGAACTAAGGGTAGAACTAGTGACACCACTGACTACCCTCTTTAACAAATCATGGGAGGATGGGGTGGTACCAGAGGACTGGAGGAGGGCAGATGTGATTCCCTTCACAAAAGTGGGAGCAAGGCAGAAGCAGGAAACTACAGACCTGTTAGTTTAACCTCAGTGATAGGGAAAATGATGGAATCACTTCTGAAGGAAAGAATTGTCAAGTATCTAGAGGCCAGAGGGGCACAGGACCCAAGACAGCATGGATTCACAGTGGGAAGGTCATGCCAGACAAATCTGATAGATTTCTTTGACTGGGTGACCAAAGTAGTAGATCAGGGAGGGGCTGTGGACATGGCCTACCTAGACTTTAGCAAGGCATTTGACACAGTCCCACATAAAAGATTAATATACAAGTTAGCCAGCCTGGGAGTGGGTCCCAAGATGACAGCCTGGGTAAAGAATTGGCTGGAGAATAGGACACAGAGAGTGATAGTAAATGGAGTCCTCTGAAGAAGGGGGTTACTAGTGGGGTACAGCAGGGTTCAGTATTAGGACTGGTCCTCTTCAATGTCTTTATAAGCGACATTGCAGAGGGACTGGAAGGAAAGGTATGTCTCTTTGCAGATGACACAAAGATCTGCAACAGAGTTGTTGCACAAGGTGGGGTGGAAAGGATGAGAAGGGACTTGGCAAGGTTAGAGGAATGGTCAAATGTACGGCAGCTTAGATTCAATGCTAAGAAGTGCAAGGTAATGCACCTGGGAAACAAAAACCCAGGGGAAGAGTACACAGTGGAGGGTGAGATACTAACAACAACAAAAATGGAAAGGGACCTGGGGGTAGTCATATCAGATGACCTAAAGGTGGGCAAGCAATGTGAGAGGGCAGCAAGGAGGGCTGGGGGAATACTGGGATGCATAGGGAGAGGCATCACCAGTAGAAAATAGGAAGTTATTATCCCTCTGTACAGACAGCTGGTGAGACCCCATCTGGAGTACTGCATGCAGTTCTGAGGCCCAATCTCACAAAGAATATAGACAGGATGGAAGCTTTCCAGAGGAGAGACTAAAATGGTGCAGGGTCTGCAGAAGACATATGAAGAGAGACTTAAGGAGATTAATATGTATAGCCTCGAGGAAAGGAGGAGAGGGGGACATGATAGAAACTTTCAAGTACCTCAAGGGAATCAACAAAGTCCAAGAGGGTAGCATCTTTCAAAAAAAGAGGTGTGCAAGAACAAAGGGACACAATTTGAAGATGGGGGGGCAGCTCAGAGGTGATTTAAGGAAGTATTTTTTCACAGAGAGGGTTGTGGATGCATGGAAAGGCCTTCCAGAGGAGGTTGTGGAGTCAAAAACAGTGGTGGAATGCAAGCATCCATGGGGCAGTCATAAGGCAATTCTAGGGGGTGGGGGTAGGAAGAAGTAGGCTGCTGGTTAACTAGGATCTGCGGCTTATCCATTAGGTAGTGAAATGGGCAGACTGGGCGGGCCAAGCAGTCCTTATCTGCCGTCAAATTCTATGTTTCTATGTTTCTATGATGAACTATAAAAACCTTCTATTAGAGAGTACAGCCTGTATTAAATAATACATATACAGCTGACACCATTCCCAGACTGTTATTTGTTAAACCAATAGGTATGCAATGATGTGTTAGTAATTAACTATGTCATTAACAGTTCCAACAACTATCTGCCCCTTACGGGCACACCAGTTGTTACAACATGTGTTGATGTAAGCAATCAGTTACTGGGTGTGGGCATATTTACAGTTCATGAGTTTGGCTCCCCCCCAACCAAGCTTCTTCTTTTGTGAAAGAGGCAGCTTGGATATGATAGGATACCATATGACCAGTGCTGGAGCAGATGCCCAGCCATACTGTAGTAAATTTTATTGAATTTACCCGTAACAGTTTTTTGCATGAATGTTAGAGAACATTTTATTCACAATAGTGGTGTGGATATTTATCAACAATTATATTGGCAAACGTTCTTTGCCAATCAGTTATCACCTGGAATGTTGTATGCTGAATAAATACAGATGGGTTTGACCCAGCGTGTACAAAAAATGAAAAATAAGGGCAATGCAGTATCCTACTATGATTCAAACTATAATGACATTATAATGAAATTGGGCCACTGGTTAAAATACACTTATACAATACCAGTGGTTACTTGTGAAGGATTGTTTTTTCCTTGTAAGAGAGAAAAAATAAAACACAAGCCATGAAAGGAAACATATATTTCCTCAGAGCATTCTGTTGGAGGTTAGCATTGGTTTTCAAAATGTTGATTCTTACAGTAACTCAAAACAGAAGTATGTCTTCAACTACCCTTGGGGTAGGATCTTTTTATTGTAACTATTATTACACTCTGATGAATTCCTGAAAATGGAATAAAATATTAATGTCAGAGTATTAGGCATCCCCAATTCTCTGAATTCAACATCAGAACTGTGTCATTAACACACATCATTCTGATGACACAAGTTATAATACTGGTATTATATATGTACAAAATTATTCAAAGGGTGTTAAATCAGGCCTGTAACATAAATAGTAAAATCTCCAAAAACAGACATAATACTTTTTGTGGCAGCGTAAATGGTGTTGCTAGCCTGTGAAAGTTAAAATAAATGGCTTATTACAAATGCTGGGTTGATCAATCCCGAATCGCCGTGTGGTGCATGGGGTTAAGTGATACAGGACAAGGACAAGGACAAAGAAGCCATGAGAACTTCCATAAAGGAAGGCATATGAAGGAGTGGGTGGATTTGTAGCTACAAGCAGCTCTATGGCTACAAGCCCAGGGTAAAAATATTGCAGTCCCAACGTCATGAACAGAGGATGAGGACTGGAAAAAAAAGTAACTTTTAACAAAAGTACTTTCGAGGTGCACATCCCATAAAAGTTACAGTTGGATAAGAAATACTTATATAATTAGGGAGGTACATCAATTGTGAGCTGGAAAAAACAGGTACAGCTCAAAAAGCAAAAGGAGGTCAAGTGACTTGCCAAAGGCCACACACTGTGCAAACTATAGTTCCTGGGACCAAACCCAGCTGTAGCTGCAGTGGCCTTGGACACCACTCCAAAAGAGAGGTTGTACAGATAAAGGAATACTATCTAGTCACCAGCTGAGGCACCAATACCAAAATTGATGAACTATCACAATTTCCATGATGGCAGATGGAGAGGCCATATTTGAAAGCAGAAAGAAAAACAGAAAACCTGTAATATATCATTTTATGCTGTTTTTTTTCTCAACAAACTGTTTTTAACTTGAATCAAGACTAATGACACCAGTCCATCTACTTCAACATTAAACCAACCACTTACAGTATCTGAAAGATAGAAAGGGTGCAGACAATGTGCCAACACTGCAGATTGGAATATATCCCTGGTGTCAAGCCAAAGGTGTCAGAGATTTTACAAGCAGATTTTCCGCATTACAAATGACATAAAAAAATAGTGTAGCTTCAGAAAACACAGAGACTTCGATAACTGGTAACAGTGACAATTAGATATAGCATATGCTTAATTCGGCACAAAAGCATATTCTTCAACCCTACATCACAGACGAAGACAAACCGTGAATAAGCAAAAGAGGATTCTTCTAATTTAAAAATAATTAGTTCAAGTGAACAAAGCAAAGTGACACAATCAGACTAAAAGACAGACTTAACTCCTGCATCCCAGCCAACACTAATTACTGCCTTCAAAACAGTTTTAAGATCAAACACACCATTACAGTTAATGAAGCTGATACCATTAAATCTTAATATTCATTACAGAATACACTAATGTTTCTGCTGTTTTGAACATTCTCTAATTAGTTATCTCAAATGTATGGAACAGCGTGACCTTGACTATGTTGGCTTCAGTCTACCAGAGAGTAAACTATGCATTCAGGGAACACAAAACAAAATATGGCGTACCACTATTAGACGTAGTGCTTTTCTTAAAGTGAACAGCAAGGAACAGTTGTACAGACAAAAGTGTGTACACTTAGATTCATTGAGATTGCAATGAAAGGTGGATAAACCAACAGACATAATTAAAGTGTACTCACCACAAATCTGAAGCACAGGGTCAGGGTCAACACCCTGCCAGACGTTCTTTCCCTTTAAAAAAAATAATACCTCCAGAGTCAGAACAGACAAATGTTTGGTCTGTGAATCACATAAGTGAGGAGGATTTCTCATGGAAGTCTGTAGTTAACTTATTAGATGTCTCAGCCACCAACTGATCAGTTACCATTAACCCTATTAGGCTTGAAAGCCTCCAAAGCAGCCCTCATGTGGATTGCATCATAGTTGACCGTCTCAGTTCAATTTACTGCACACAGATCAACTCAATTGGATCAAAAACATATTTAGTTAACTAAATTTTTTTATTCACGTCCCACTAACCTTGTGCAGTGAGATAAGCTGAGATGTCTTCTCTTAACTCTGTGCATATTTTAGACATGTCAATTAGCAGGGAAATCTTTTACAGCTTGTGGCTCATCAACAACTGTGTTTGAAACGCAGTAGCTGAAGACACACAGACAGCTCTGAAATATGAGGGTGCTTGTGAAAAGAACCCTCAACCTACGAACAAGCATCCCAGCTTCACTGAGCCCCAAAGCTGCTTAAGGTTAAACCAAATGCAGAGTGGCAGTTCACCTGTAGAGAGGTTCAAAGCTGCCTAAGACCCATTCAATAGGGGAGTGACAGAATGCTGTACATTGGAGTCCCTAGTGCCAGTGCTTTAGCAAATGGAGAACTGAAGTCTGTGATTTTAAACTAGAGTGCCAAGTTGTAGCTCACAGCTACTTGTAGGGGAAAATAAATTCACAGAACTCAGTTCCCAATAGGAAATGAGTGTACCTTGGTTAGTCAAAAAGCAACATTTCCCATGGTTGCCATTGTTGCCATAAGTCAAGCTTCCCATCAGATTCTTGTATGTCGGATTGGCTATCCAAAGAATATACTACAAGCAGTATGTAATAAAGATCAGTTTTATTACAAATACTCACATCACACATGTGACAAAGAAATCACAAGGGAGCCAATTTCCCACCATTCCTCGAGTACGGTCTCTTTCTCTCCAAGAAGCTGGTGTGCATACAATTATATATGACTGATAAGAGTGCAGCTACAGATATGATAAACATACAGTATTGGATAAAGCATGTAAATAGGGCGGCTCCCTTGGGTAATTACACAGGAAATGAGGAAGAATCTCTAAACAAAGGAAATCCATAGTCAGCAACAAAATAATTATCGGTTCTTATTTCCAGACAGTGAGTGTGGAAATACTTGCAACATAATCATAAAAGCACACAACATGTCACAATAGTGGAAAACTACAGAATATGAGTGATTATGAATATAAAGAAAATATGTGGAAACTAGAAACAGTATATATGGCAGAAAGATATAATATAGGTAAAACATTATGAGACTGTGGTAAAGCACTAATACTTGTAGGCGTATAAGGTTACAGTTACATGTGGGTCAGTTGGTGGTATATAACCCAGGCATAATAACACACACCTGCTATCTTCTGGTGTTTAATCAAGCATATAAAGTGCCACAGCATCAGTTGTTGTGTGTGTGTGTGTGTGTGTGTGTGTGTGTGTGTATGTGTGCATTGCCCACCAGTGCCTACATTACTGCCCCATGGCTGTTCAGGTTTTACTAGTAGCAAAGACATCTATATTTATTCATTCCAGTACTGATTTAGACACTGAACAGCACAGACAATCTGTACAGGGAGGACTGTTTTCTTTGTTGTAGGTCAACTCACAATTAAAATGGCTGTTTTTTTGTCTTGCTGCTGAGGGGTGAGCAGAGGGATGGTTGAGTGGGGATCTTCTTGTCAACAAAATCTGCTACAGTGGGGAAGGCAGGTAGTGTTTTCTGATGCATGGGTGGGGGGAAGGTTATTATATATGAAATGAATTCAGTGTTCTAGCTGGACTTAAATTTTAAGTTAATTAACTCACAAATTTGCCAGAGCAGAGGGGGAGGAGGGAAGTGGGTGGTAGCAGGGGGATGGGAGGGGGGTTATGTCATTAAAGTATACGGGAGGCAGGAGGAGTTGGAATTACAGCACAGTGGGAAGAGGAGGGATTTTATTCACGTTTTGAGTTAAAAATCTTTTGTGTCTCAGCGGTGTGTAAAGCAATGTCATTCACCACTTTTCTCTCTCTGTCTCTCCTTCACTCAGTTTTAAGTTGCAAAAGTATCATAAAATATAGTTGGCCTATATAGTATTGCATTATCCAGACTCACTTCCACCAGATTGCACCAAAAGGTATCTTCCGGAACTTCAAAATTGGAAAACAAAAGTGCCTCTCTTACTAATGTTAATCCTGATGCTGGGGCTTTGGTGTATATAACTCTTAGGGATCCTATCTCACTGCTGAAGGCATAGCAAGATAACAGCTCTGGGCTCTTCCCCCTTGTGAATAATAGTCTTTTGCAAGTCCTTCAGGACCTGATTTCTGCAATATCTGACATCTCAATGAGTCAAAATTGCTACCCAGCTGAATGTAAGCAGTAAGCTACCCATGTGAATGCTTGAATTTAGAAATGATTTATTATGCCTTAGAAATGAAATGGTGGGGATGCATGATAATATTTCTGACATTGCTGGTTCAGTTGTTGCTATAAACTCAAGAATGGATGCTCTAACATTAAGAACTGACCAGCTAGAAGGTTACAGTTATTGAAAAGTTAGTACACTTATGGTTTGAAATAGTATACAGACATGATAAGCACCAGAGACATTTAATGGAAAAAGTGCAGGATCAAGAAGACAGAGCAAAGAAGGGGAACCTCAACTTTATGAGTTCCACAAGGAGTGCAGAGATTTGAGAACCCCTTCGTTTTTGTTGAAAAAATTATCACTAACTCTATGGGGAAAAATATCCTGAAGAAGTTATAACCCTTCATAGGGCCCATTGGAGTCCTACAGCTAAAGCCTTTCCTAAACAGTAATTGGCTCTAGCATTTCCAAGTAGAGTTTTCATTAAACCCCTTAGATTTCAGGATAAAGAAGAAATCCTACAAAAGGTCAGAACAAAGGGTGGAGTGACTTTTGAAAACTTCAAATACTATGCTAATCCTGATTTCAGCAGCTCAACACATCAGCAAAAGAAAGCTTTTGACCAAGTTAAAACTGTCTTGCACTCTAAAGGAATTCAATATTCCATGCTCCCAACTGCCAAGCTTAAATTTTATTTGAATGGTAGGATAAGGTATTGTACCAATCCAAAAAAGGTGAAACAAGCTTTGGTGCTGATGGATATGCCCACTTCCCCCATGGGCAGATGCTTATCAGGCAGTTTTAGATAAATCTAAACTTCTGCTGGCAAATAGGTACTAACCTTAAGCACAAGAATTCCTCCTTTTGTAAGATGTTGAAGGTACAGACTAAGAAACTGAACCCTTTCATTTAAACGGACACAAACCCTCAGGACTGAGATTTTGGTGACAGTACTTCTGTATGAGAAAAGTCATAAAAACTGCAAGACCCCCTAATGATGATTGTCAGGGCAATTAATGCTCAAAAAGAAAAGAAGAAACATATAGCATAGTAGTTACTGTATAAGGAGGGAGGAAATAAAAAAGAAAAGAAAAATCTGTTTGTTTTTTTCTCCTTTCTCTCTTCCTTCTCATTTTTCTTATTATTGTATTTAAGCACTTAGGATTTAAGATGATTTTGAATACAGAAATGGATTCTCTAGAATTTGTATAATGCATGAGCTGTCAGACTTACAATGCATTAATGGATCACAACCTTTTTTCTTTTCTTCTTGGTAGTGGTTAAAATAAGATCACTTCAGGCGTAAGACTCTTTCCATATCTCTTCTATCCTATCCACTGCATGCTTACCTGCATGGTATCTTCTGGCACTCTGGCACCTTGGTGGGTAAGAAAAGTGTCTGTCTTTGTTAATACCTAGGGTATGGCAGAGGGATAAAGGAATGGGGGATTTAATTACTGGCAAGCCAGTCCTGGGGTAGATAAAGGGGGTAAGGGGTGGGACAGCTTGTGGTTGCATCTTTCATGATACTATTTTTTACAGTCTCACTGGTTGTTTATGGATTACACAAATAAATAAGGAATCTTAAATAAAGGGTTATAGGATGTTTGACATCACACAGATAGTAAATATCTGTACAGGCACTGCTGTGAAAGTATGGTACTTGCTGAAATATTTACCTTTTACTGACAATGAGAAAAAACACAATTAATACTGTAACACGGAATGTGAAAGGCCTTAGGGACCCAGTTAAACAGAACAAAGTTATTAATTATGTCAATAGAAAAAGTGTGGATATTCTCCTACTTAAGGAGACTCACTTTGCTCAGAATGATTTCAATTTCTTTCAAAAAAATGGGTCCTGGAACTGTCTCATGTTATTCTTCTGCAACCAGAGAAACTTTTATGTATCAAGAAAACCAGTATTCTCAAGCCCAGAAGGTCCTTACAAGATAATAAAGGTCACTATGCTATACAAGAAGAATTAACCCCTGGACAAGCATTCACAGTAGCTAATATTTATGTTCCAAGTGAGAATGAGCCCACCTTTTTTTGACTTCTTTTTAAATTTAGTGATGTTTCCAACACCCTTGATTACAGGTGGCAACTTTATTTAGTTCTGAATAATTTACTTGATAGATCGGTTAATACTATAAAACATTTTATGTGAGAGTTAGGCCTAGCCGACCTTTGGAGATGACTAAATCCAATTGCAAGAACATTTTCTTTGTTTTCATTGGTACATCAGCCCTTGCATATACTTTTTCATGGCATCTATAGAAATGACACAAGAAATTAATAATGTGCAATATCAAGATTTTATTTTCCCAGACCATGTATCAATAATACTATCATTCCAGCTTTATGGTGTATGGACTCAACAATTATTATAGAAACAGACTTTAACATCCTAATGAACATAGATATTCCTAGATTTTGTGAGGAAAATTCTAGTTAGGATGTTTCAGAACTAATGGTTCGGGACTGTTTTAAAGCGTATATATTAGGGCTTGCTAAGCCATATATGTATAAAAAATACAAAAGTATAAATTCGCAGCAAGATAACTTAGAAATTATACTGAAAAATCTCAATCTACAATATGAGCTGTATCTACAGATGCATTGTTTTAAGAGATAACAAAAGTTAAAACCCCATTTAATCTAATATGCACTAAAAAGGCTGAATATCAACTATCAAAAACTATATCCTTTTACTATAATATGAATGACAAACCTGAAAAGCTAATGTCATATCAGATTAAACTGGAACAGGTGTCAAGATTAATTAGCTCAATTTTTGATTCTGGGAGTACTAGGGTAACCAATCCGGAACAAATGAATAAGATTTTTGCTGACTTTTATCAAATGTTATATTCCTATGAAAGAAATATGTGGCTGGACAGGGCAATGCAATTCCTTGCTGAATTAGAATTTCCTAAACTCACCCCGGAACTGATATTAGAATTGGATAAAGCATTTACCATAACAGCAATTCTGAATGTTACTAACCAGTTAAAATCCAATAAAGCACCTGGACCAGATGGCATACCAATAGACTTCTATAAAAACATTTGGTGTATTAACAGCTCCTAGACCTTGGGACTTACTTAATAACTTGCTTACTAGGGAGACCCTACCAAAAACATATTATAAATATATAATCAGTCTTTTTTAAAAAGACAAGGATGCAGAACACTTTACCTCTTACTGTCCAATCTCATTACTGAATTCAGATTTAAAAATATTCATGCAGGGACTAGCATCCAGACTTGAGACTGTGGTCCTCCTGCTAATACACCATGATCAGACAGGGTTTAAAAAGGGTAGACAACTGTATTCTAACACCTGAAGAGTTATTAATATTATTGAACAATCCCAAAACTCCAACACTATTTTGCTCATGTTATATGTGGATAAGGCATTCCATCAGATGGAATGGAATTACATGCTTACTGTTGTATCTGAAATGGGATTTGTATCAGACTTTGTATTTTGGATAAAGTTGCTATACCTAAAACCTAGGGCCCAAGTTAGGATGAACAGTAATTTCTCCAAAAGAATATTGCTAACTAGAGGCACCTGCCATGGATGCCCTCTATTCCCCCTACTGTTTGCCACTGCTACTGAGCCTTTAGCAGTAGCAATAAGATCAGACCATCTGATTAAAGGTATTAATATAAAAGATCATCATTGAAAATATGTCTTTACTCAGATGTCATTATTCTTACAATTTCATTTCAGGGAATTCTTTGGGTCAACTTTACACTCTTAGAGAAGAATTAGGACAAGGTTTAGGCTGTAAAATTAATTGGGCAAAGTCCAAAATAATGTGTATGGACCCTGACATCGATTGTCCATTAATATTCCATATAATAGCTCCTATGGAACCTCTTGCCATTATATACTGTATTTAGGTGTTTAGCTTTCAAGATTCACTAACAAACTGTAGATGCATAGACACTGTCAGCAGGTAAGGGCCTATGGCCCACCCAGTCTGCCCATTTGAGTGTGAAAGTTCCCTTCATGTTTTTCTAGAAGTTTGTTTCCCCTGTATGAGTAACTGTATGAGTTAAATTATGCTCCTCTGCCGCAGAAAATTATTACAACTCTAGAAAAATTGGCCCGTCTACCATGGACCTTAATAGGGAGGGTTAATGCTGTAAAAATGGTTATCCTACCTACTGTAAACTGCTCTTTCTTTTCCAGTCACTGCCATCTATGATTCCAGAAGTTTTCTTCAAAAGATTGAACAAGTGTATATTGATATTCTTATGGAAGGAAAAAGGACAGAGAATTGCACTAATCTAATTTAATGCTATCTAAATGTGAAAGGGGCCTAGGTTTATCAAACTTCCTGGTAAATTTTTATGCATGCCAGATGATCCATGTACTAGATGGGTTTAGAAACTCTCTCTTGGCTAATAATATCTTAGAATTTGACAAAACTCCATATATATCATTACTTTCTTTGTTAGGTGCAGGTTTACTGAAAGTGAAACATAAAGATTTATTAACTTCAGCACTAACTACACTTTTGATCAGTCGAAGATACATCAAAAGATAAACTGGCCCTTAAGAATTAGTCAGAATCCCCTATAACTCATAACTTTAATTTTAAACCATCACTGTGGGCACATGAATTCAAGTTTTTGGCAATCTCAAGGACTCACTAGTATTGGACAATATTTTAATAATCAAGTATTAAAAACTTTCACACATTTGCAGCAGGAATTCCACATTCCCAATAACTGTCTGTTCAGATATTTCCAACTCCAAGACTACATAACTAAAAATAGTGGAAACTTTTACGTGCCAGATTTCTCTCCTGTACACTCATTATTAGCCCCAGGATCACCGGTTTCAAAAATGATTTCAAGAATATATTATACCGTGATGCCATACAATCAGACTGACTTAAATTAATTTCTTGCCAGGTGGGAATAAGCATTAGAAAAAAAAATAGTTCAAGACTGGGCAGAAATCCTGCAACATCCCTTTAAAAATACTCTTTCTACCAAACATCAACAAATAAATTCAGTATTTCATATAGGACCTATTTTACTCCAAAGCAATTGCATAAAATGAATGTTTCTATTAGTAATGCATGCCCATGGTGTAAAGCCATGCTAGCTGATTGTCCTAGACTGAAAACTTTCTGGGACCCTATATTTGCTACATTATCGAAAACAGTGGGATTGCATTTAATGCCTGACCCATCAGTTTTTTGTTTGATTACTACAGCAATAACATCCTAATGATTTACCAGTTTAAATTTGTCCAATTGAGCTTGACAATGGCCAACAAATGTATTTTATTGAATGGAAAGGATGACAATACTCCTAGCTGTGCACATTGGATAAATTTAATGGAAAATTGTATCAAAATTGAGAAAGTACATTATATTTATCATCATAAACTGGAAACTTGGCAAGAAATCTGGTTCTCCTTAAGTAAAATTATAACATAATTATTGTAATGGTATTTGCAGATTTTACTGTTACCATTTCTATAACAGGTGCCTAACTACTGCTCTTTTGACATACTATATATAATTATTTGATTAGATTTCAACTGAAGTGTTTTGTGAATTCTGTTTGCATATATCTATGTGACAATTAAGCTGTATTTGATTTGATATTGCAATAAAGTTTCCTTAAAAAAAAAATGTATTTTTGCCACATCTTCCCCGTCAAACTGATTCCAATCCAGTTGGGTGTGATGTCACCTTGCTGCTCCATTGCCTTATGAAGTGTCAATAGAGTATTCTGGATGCCTGCATTTGTAGTGTCTGTTTCCTCTTCCATGTCATTGGTAAATTCTTTATCTGACTCCTGGTCCTGGCTATCACGCATGGAGGATACAACTTCGTCCATGTCATCAGCTGCAGGCTGTCCCTCTAGTAAATCACCGAGATGACAGGTGCTAGAATTCTTCAATGACTAGACTGGTAGATAGCATGTTCTCATCTTCTGCAGCATGTTATATAAAATTTACTTCAGCTGAGTGATCACTGAAACCAGTCTTGATGAAGCAGCATACAACTGAATCTGTTGACACTGCATCCCACTCTTGCTTCATCAAGCAGACAGCATCAGGCACACTTATCTTTTTAACTCAGATTGCTGCAGTGATGTCTTCATTCTCATCAAGCAGCTCAGTCTCCTTCTGCCTCATCATATGGATATAATGCCTCTTGAATAAGTATATAATATCTTGATATAGGGGTTGTATGAGCCATGTTGTGTTCACTGGCAACAACACAAGGTTGATGTTTCTCAGATCCACCCTGTGAAAATTTGACTTGTCATCCAGGCACTTTTGTTTGGCAATGGTAGGTAAATTTCGCACACCCCTAAAATATATCGGCAGTAAGGATTTGCCTATTATAAGGAGGTCAAGCTTCTCTGTCCCAGATATATTGCAGCACAGTAGAACAGATAGCCATTCCTTTGCTTTTTTATGTCCATGCAAGGTGTCTGTTTTGAATGTTTGAGTTCCGTGGCTGATGTATCTGTAAAAAAACAGTTTCATCACAATCAAAAAACATCTCCAGGATCATATTGTGACAGACTGCATGGCAGGACCTTTTAAATCCAGTGCTGAGCATCTAAAGCATCGGCATTTTATTTCTCTCCATGCCCCATTTATAGCCAGTGTTGTGCCTTACTTTCCAATGATGCAGCCAACCCTCCAATGGCTGGAAATCCATCTTCCCAAATGCAGTGGCTAGCTGGGCAGCTTTTTGCATTAGCATTGGGCCACTGATTAAGGCATCTGGACCACGAGCATTGGCAAACCACCGTAACAGTGCTTCTTTGATTTCTCTGTCTTTTCCCTCCCTTTTAATCTTTCTAAGAGGATTCTGATTTTTGTGCCACTCATCAGTCAACTTACTTTTGCTTCTTATATGGTAGGAAAGTGTAGAGAGAGGCATGCTGAAGTGAGCAGCCAGAGCCCGCATTGACATCTTTGGCATGTCTTCAGTTTCAGAAAGGATTTCCGTTTTCCCTGATAGTGTGAGTGCAGTGCACTTTGCCATTTTTTCTTTGGTGGATCTGAGACACAAAAGGCAGTGTAGGCTGCTGGAACACATGGGATGCGGGCTGTAAGCAAACACACCGGCTTTAATTAGCTGCTAATCACCAAAGATTAATACCTACATCAGTAGATAATGAGTGGGTAGCCAACTTAATTAAAGGCAGGTGATGACAGCATAGTTCACTATTTGGCTATTTAAAGGTAGTTGATGACAGCATAGTTCACTATTTGGCTAAATTATAACATAGAAGTCTATGGACAGGGTTTAAGATTCCAATTTTTTGATGTTAAAAATGAATGTCTGTTATAGGGGTGTCAGTTATAATTGGGTTTGACTGTATAACAATATATAAAGTCTAAGACAATTATCCATCACATAAATTACAGAAATAAATAACAAATAAATAATCATATAAAACTTACACAAACTAAATTATTAGAAATGGACAACACTTTAGGATGTGCAGAATATGATGTTACTAATAATCCCCCAAAACTTGCTGAAACAAATTTTTATTAAGCTCCTATTAAAAGCCTCCACAGAAGGGTTCTCCCTCAGAGCTCTGGGTACATAATTCCAGAGGGTTGGGCCCACTACCTTGAAGGCTCAGTCCGCAGAGGTCTTCAACCTAGCCTGAGGAACAACCAGAAAGTCCTCCCAGCAAAGCAGAGCAGGCATACAGGAATGTACAGATGCAGGAGCTCAAGCCAAGTAGTCCATGCCCAGCCCATATAACCATTTGTAGATTAACAAACCCACTTTAAATGAGGTATGCCATATCACCAGCAAGCAGTGCAAATCCCACAGTGCCAGCAGAGGGGAGAAGGTGTTCAGGGATGTGTGAATTCAGGAACTCTGCTAGGTAGTCTGGATCAAGCCCATATAGGGCTTTGTAGGTTATCAAACCCACCTTAAATGAGATATGCCACTTCACCAGCAACCAATGCCAGGAGGCAATATTGCACAGTGGTTTAGGGCTCTGAGCTGCAAACCTGGAGACCTGGATTTGAATCCCACAGCCCCCACTTGCATACTGTGTGACCCTGAGCAAGTCACTTAACTTCCTTGTGCTTCCAGGCCACACCTGGATATAAGCTTCAGCTTAGTGTGCCTTTCCTGGTTAAACAATTTCCCCTTTCCCATCTCTTCAATTGTAAATCCCATAGTGCTGGTGAGATATGACAATGTCTAGAAAGGTCCGTTGGGCAGCTGTGTTGTGCAGAAGTTGCAGGCATTGCAGCATGCCCCCACTAACCCCAAGATGTAGATCATTACAGTAGTCTAGCCTGAAGGTCACAAATGCATGTACCAGTGTGGCCAGGTCACTGGGGGGAGGGGGGATAAGTGATCTGAACTGGTGAATATTCTACAGATGGAAAAAGCCATTCTGGACCACAGACGACACTTGGGCATCCATTGCTAGACCCTCATCCAGTATGATGCCCAGATTCTTCACCCTAGAATCAGCTACAAGCCTTGGTGAACCTAGACAAAGCCAGGCCTCTCTCCTCCGCTACCCACACTCCCAATGGCCTGGCACGCAATCACTTAAACTTCAGTTTTCTCAGAGTTGTGTCTCAGCCAGTTCAATGACATCCAGCCTTGGATCTTGGTCAGGCATTTATTAAGCACATCAACAGCACCAGGTGTCTCAAGAGCAAAAGACATATACAGCATGGTATCATCTGCATAGCAATGAAATCCAAGCCTATAGCATCTAATAACCTTACCCAGGGGTAGCATGTAGACCATAAATAACATGGGTGACAAAACTGAACCCTGGTGCATGCCACAGGAAAGAACTACTGGGTGCGAGGAGAATCTTCTTAACACTACCCTCTGGTTTCTATACTGGAGACAGGACTCAATCCTGCTGATGACCTTGCCAGTGAGTCCAGCAAGTCCAGCATACTCCCTCAGTCAATCCAAAGCAGTCCATAGTTCACAGTATCAAATGCTGATGAAAGATTGAGGAGGATGAGAATTATGTATTTATTTATTTATTTATAGCATAGGAATTGCAACCCTTTGAGTCCTAGACACATTTCCAAAGGCTCCACGTCAAGTACAGGGCATTACAAAGACAAGAACAACAGCAGGTGATTACAGTTAACAATTGGAATAGTCATACAAGTGACAGTGAGCAAACTGGTAATACGAATGTGACTACAACATACATAGAGTAATTGCCTATACAATTGGAAGCTATGAGAAAAAGGATGCAGCATTACATGCATATAGAAAGTACAGATGTGCAATGTACATACTTAGGTAGATTGTCTATACATAAGGTAGCTAACAGATGCAGCAATACAGGTTACAGTTGTATTACAGGGTGTTGTCTCGAGTGATGTTTTGCAAGGTGCAGCCTCCAGGGAGGCATTGTCAAGCTCCTTAAAAATAGGAATGTGCTATGAGTTATCTAGGATAGGCCTAGGGCACAGGGCCCTGGATGCAGAGGAAATGCATGCAGCCTCATTCGAGACCTTGTCAGTGGGAGGAATGGCATATACTGATTGGACAGGGCCTAGTGTAAGGCTAGCCATCGCACTGGCAGCAATGCGCTGATAAAATATGGGCTTTTAGGGCTGCCTTAAACGGACCTAACCTGGGGGTTGTGGTGATGGCAGCGGGGAGGGCATTGTACCATGATGGGGCTCTGAAAGGGAATGATCTTTGTGCTAATGAGGTCCTGACCATGGGTATCTTCCAAATAGTTTTGGTGGCTGTGCGAGTGGCCATAGAGAGGGTGGCCAACTGAAGGGAACCATTCTCTTTTGTCCCTTGCTCTGAGCATGTCATTGTGCACCCTAACTAGTCTGTCTCTGTGCTATGCCTGGCTATAAACCCAGGCTGGAGAGGTTCAAAGATGTTGAAGGCTGCAAGGTGTGTCTCAAGCTGAAGCACAACAACCTTCTCAATAATGTTTCCCAAAAAGGGAAGGTTACAGACTGGTTGGTAGCTCACCAAGACATCTGGGTGCAATGTTGTTTTTTTCAGAAGAGGTTTAACCAGTGTGCATTTAGAACTGCCTGTAATAACTCCTCTGGTAAAGAACACTGGACAATCTCAGCGAACACTGAACCCAAATGCTCAACACAACCCACTAGTAGTCGAGATGCACCTGGGTTCAGATTACAAAATGTTGGCCACAGCTCCAAGATTACCCCATATACCTCCTCCACTGTCACTGGCTGAAACTGCTCCAAAGACCATTGATTATGTTCATGATCCACAGGCTCCCAGCTGCTGGGCTTTCAGGGCCCAACTGGAGTAACTCTGGCCCTGATGGAAGACACTCTATCTGAGAAGAATTGGGAGAACTCCTTGCATTTTGAGGATATAACTACTCTCACAGGCTCCAGAAAGGTAGGGTGGAGAAGCCTGTCTACATCCAAAAGATCTGAGTCAGTCAGTTCCTCCCAGCAGCAATATCTCTCAACAGAATGTTTGCCTTTCTCTGGGTGATTGCCTTCTGATATTCTTCAAAATAAGAAATCAGAACTAGTATGTCCTCTCAGGCCTTGGATCTCCTCCAATGATTCTCCAACCTTTATTCCCTGGTTGTCAAAGTCTTCAGGTCACCATCAAACCACAGTGAGCCGAGACATGACACCAGAGACATACACAGACCGGTGCTAAGAGTTCAAAGGTCCCAGTGACCATCCTATTGTAGGCCGCCACTGTGGCCTCTGCACCCCCAGATCATGCTGCCAACATTTACAAGGTGTCCAGAACTAGCATCAGTCCATCCAGTCCAGGCCTTCTCAAATGTTGGTACTGGACCATCTCCACAGGAGATGTACTACAAGTGGGGCCCTGAAATTGAACCATATCACACAGTGTTCCGACCAACTGACCAGACCAGTCTCAGGTCTGTTAATTTCAAGCCCCTAGGAGAATACCTTGTCCAAGGCATGATCATGCAGGTGAGTTTCGATGATAACCTGTGCAAGGCCCAGAGCTTCCACACTCTGGGGGAAAGTCTTACCAAATTGGGAATGTTTGCCATCCAATCAGGTATTGAAATTACTCACGATAAGACATCCTTGCAATTCTAATATGAGGTCGGCAATAAAGGACACAATTTCCTGCAGAAATTCCCCCTCATGACTTGGAGGCTGGTACACAAGGAAGATTCTGCAGCCCATGTATGGATGACCTCATATGGCCACACATTCAAATTACTCAGTATCCCCAATTGGGTCAGCCAAAAGGTTCAGTTCAAATATAAAACAGAAGACCACCCCATCTCCTATGGTCCCTCCTCGGGCAGTGCACCACTGAGAATCCAGCATTGACTGACACTTCCAGAACAGGGCCAGAGTCCTCTCCTAGCTAGGTCTCAGTAATGTAAGCCAGATCAACAGAGGAAATAAGATCTGCCATATTTGAAGTCTTATTCCTCATCAAACTAGCATTACATAGTACTGCCCGAAGTGGACAGAATGAGTCAACAGGCCCCTAAACTGCCTACTCACTCAGTCTGGTGGTATCCCTTGGAATGGGAACCAATAGTCAGTGTCAGTGGCTCAGTAGGTAGCACACTCACCTCTGAGGCCGGGAGATCAGAAGGCTATAGGTTCTATCCCCACCCCAAGCACTTGGGTTAATATCCCAATCCTGACACTGCAGTGCAGCATGAGGGGTGCTGCACTCCTGATATGCTGTCTTTCAGATGAGACATTAAAGGGGCACTGTCAGCTTTGCCCCTTCATTTTTGGCAAAAGCAAGCAATGTTCCTATTGCTCACATAACACTCAGTAATGTACTCAGAACACCCCAAGAGATTTAAAAGATCATGATTTTACCTGCTTTCCCCGCTTTTACATAAATATAGTTTCAGTCATCTTGAAGTTAAGTCCTCACAAACCGGAAGCATTTCCAGGTCGGGACCAAGCGTCTGCCTCAAGCACGGTCCCGAAATATGATTTTTTCAGAAACAGCCCTTGGAGTCATATTGCCCCTGTCCCTTGTGTTATTTAAAAAGATTGCAGCTATCTGCCATCACAAAGCGAGCACTAGAAGTTGTATTATTCATATTTGCATGCCCCGGCTGAAATTCCGCACATGTCTACAAGATTCATGGACAAAATATCTTGTGCATGCGTAAAAGCATGCCATTGATGCACATGCATGAGATTTTGTCCGCTTGCTTACAAAGACAATCAAAATACAAATGATCCATCATTTCTATTTGCGTAATACAAGTGGGATGCAAACAAAACCTATCTTCTGAAGCCTTATGTTTATGATTTCCATGAGTATTTATTTTACCATGCACCCGCAACCAAATTATATCCCACATATGTGCTGGAATCCTTTTGTCGAGCAAACATGCCTTAATCAAGTTACGATCTTTTCCCTGAATTGTTGGAAATGGCTGATCAAAAAACCAAAGTGAAATAATTTCAAAATATAACGCTTTCAGTTTGAGATGATACCTGTCACTTTTTCAGATAGTCAAAAATAATCATCCAATTTAGTGTGAGAGTATATTTCTGCTTATTTTTGTGCAAAAAAGAATTTGTACGCTATTCAACCAAAATATCCTGTATTCCATCAAGCACATACCCTCCCCAAATCTTTAGGGTTCCTAGAAGCAGAGGTTTCAAATCTGTAGAAATAAATAGAGAGAAAATAAAATGACCAGGTAAATCATTCGTACCCCACCCCGAGAAATATCCCAAAAAACAAAATTCCATTTGACCAGGTTCAGTCGATGCCCCCAGAAGCCAGAAAAAAAACAACACACCAGCACAGCTGTTTCAAAACATTTGGGTAGCAGAAAAATATGACTAACATAAAGAAATAGCGGTAACAGAAAAGATTTAATCATAAAAATATGTTTCTGTTTACCCATCTTCCATCCATTCCATCTGCAAATACGGTCTCTCCCTTTATTAATACATAATTCCCAATTACAACCCACTAATTCACCCTCCCCCCAATAAATCCCAAAAATTGTGCTGTAAGAATCTGAGACAGGAATCCCATGAATCAAAACATCTCCCCTCATACTTTCTGAAAGCCTGAGACACACACTTTCCTGAACATTAATTAGGGTCCCGACTTCATTCAATAAGGATTGTAACACCTCATAAACCAACATACCAGTTTTCGGATCTGGAAAAAAAAAACACAAAGATCATCCGCATATATAATTGTTTTCAAGTCTCCAGTTCCTAGCCTCCAAATACCTGATAACAAAGGAGATCTATTTATAACCCTCACAATAGGATCCAATGCCAAGACATACAGAATAGGACTAAGTGGACAACCCTGATGCACCCCTTGCCCAATATTACATCTATGACTGACCCACCAATTTACAAAGGGAGTAACATAAGCCAAGGCATAACATATTTGTAACCAATTTACAAAAATGGAAGGAATGCCGAATGCTGTTAAAGTAAGCCATAAAAAAATCATGTGATAAAAAATCAAAAGCGTTTGTCTGATCCACACTCAAAGCATCCTTCAGAGTTATTCTCAAAAAGTCTCCAAAGCAGAATCAGGGCATCCTGCACTGATCTGCCTGGAACTGAGCAGTAATGAGATGGGTGAAGCAAATTAACCAATACTCGTCGCAGCCGATTGCAATGTAATTTAGCCAAAATTTTGAAATCCAAATTTAATAAAGTAATAGGTCTCCAATTATTAATATTAGATGCATCACCTTTTATCAACAGGAAAATCATTAAATCATGATACATGGATTCTGGAATTCTGTCTTCCTATAAAATAGCATTATAGAGCAGTATCAGCTCCAGAGCTATTGTCTCCCAGAAAACTTTGTAAAGTTCACTGGGGAGACCATCAGGACCAGGAGCTGTGTTATCTTTTAAATTTGAAATTACTACAGCCAGCTCCTCTCTAGTAAAATCTGAGATCAAATCCTCTGCTGTACTCATGTCTAAAGTGGGAAGCTCTGCTGCCTCAGTTAACTTTGACATCACTTCAGTATCACCAGAAAAGGGAGTATACTGGTTTATTATGAAATGTTCCAAAATGTTCAAATCACCGGATTATCTATTAAAAGTTGACCAGATCCATCTCTAAGCCTTTTCATATGTTTGGTCTGCATTCTACATTTGCAATCTTCGTAAGGGTTGGTTTGTTCCCTCCTGCCCTGTGTCCCAAACCATTGCTCCATTTCAAGAGATTCTGCCAATTGTACTGTAGTGCAATGAGACTTCATTTTAGTTCAGAAATCTCCATGTCAAAAGACCCCTTACCATCCACTACTAGAGAGAGCAATCTCTGTAATTCACCCCCTCTTTCTCAAATACTCCAGATTTGTTTTTGTGGGCCAAAAATCTAGAATGCTATTTAAAAAAGTCACAAAGGCGCTGTTTGGTATCAATCCACCAGTCAACAACAGAGTCATAGAGAAACAAAACCAATGCCCTATCCTCCAGAATATCATGCACTAACTGTAATGTAACAGCTTCCTGCAATAAACTGATGTTAAGTCTCCATACCCCTTTACCTTGTAAGGTTGACGGATGGGGAGCTACTTTCAGCCCAATCAACCAATGGTCCGAAGTTTCAACAAGGAGGACCCATGAGGTAACCAATGGCAGAAAATTTGAAATAAACCAAAATTCAATTCTGGTACCAGTTGTGCCCCTAAAAAAAGTAGGTCTCACATTCTCTGCCAATACGTCCTTCAAGGATGCCTGACATAAAACAGCCTTCAATTCATTTGTGTCACAATAAATTTTACTTAATGCTTTCCTGGGTGTTAGAGAGGTGTTAAAATCCCCTCCCTCAAAAAACACTAAATGGCTAGTGCACAAAAAGTGGAGTATTTTCTGGAACAATGCAACTTGCAGAGCTTTCTGCTGTGGGGCATAAATATTAATCACTCTGCAATACACATCCTGTACTACTATATCTAGCAAAACAGCTCTCCCTGGTTCGATGTCTGCTAGCTTCTGGACTAGAATATCCAGTGTGGTGAAACAAAAACCCAATCCAGAACATAATTCAGTCCCCACAGACCACAAAGATGTCCCTACAAACTAATCTTTTGAGGCTACATGCACCTCATCATCCGTATACAGTCTTGTGTCTTGCAAGAGAAAACTGTCATACGATAAAGATTGCAATACCACTTAAGTGGCTTTTCTCTTGTAATCCGACCGAATGCTATTCACATTTTGACTGGCTAAATGTAACATAGGAGTATGTGTCACTAGAGTTATAGGTGAGGGTTCAAGAAGTCTTCTTGTTAGCCCTCGTAGTTCTGTTTGTCACCATGGTGGTATGTTGCAACAGTTCCAACCCTCTTTTTTCCGAAGGGGGGTCACTATGTGTAGACGGAATGGAAACATCTGAGTCGTCCTCATCCATCATATTCCCTCAACTCTGCAAGGGCTCATACTGATTCTGGGATCAAACTGCCCTTTTCAGTTGTGTCCTTCTCTTCGGAATGAGTTGAAAGCCACTAGGATCACCTGTGGACATAGTAGATTCTACCACCACCTCGGATACCATAGGATCTGCCGGGGGAGGCATCCCTTCACCTACTGTAGAAGAGGAATCTTGAAATTGCCCTTCTTTTGTCACTGCACTACTGACAGAGGCATTTTTGTGAGGTTCCCTGTATACCAGGGGTGAAGACTGGGAAGGGGAAGGGTTAGCAGCAGAAGAAGGCCTAGACTGAAGTGCAGATTGAGCTTTGGCCTGCTGTTTTTTTCACAGATTTATTAACATAAAAATCATGTTCTACATAGTCAGAGCTATTGTGAGCTGCCCAGGGACATGAAGTAAAAACATGATCCTCTGAGCCACACAACTTGCAAGAAGGGGGAGCTGTACAAGTGGTGGCTGAATGCCCTATAGTACCACAAACAGAGCATTTCATTTGGTTGCAATCTGAGTTTAGGTGCTTCATGGAGTCGCACCTATAACAGGATTGGGGCTGTCCAGGATAGAACAAGATGCCCCTGTCCCTACCCAAATAAAAGCAATTGGGTAGGTGTTGTAGACACTCTTCAGTTAAGTGCAGCTGAATAGAACATTTTCAACCCCCAGTCCAAAATCTGTTATCATCAATGATGGCATCAGGTAACCCATTAACTTTACAGCATTTTTCTAACCAATACAAAATGTCCAGCAAAATTCACCCCTGCATTTTGAAAGAGAATGGTAATAACCTTTGCAGTGGGTCTAGTAATTGGGATTGCTACAAATGACTTCCACAGAAGAGTATTTTTAACCATATAGTAGGCTGCCCAGAACCGATCTAGAAGTCCTGCAGATCGAAAACTGACATCAAAATTATGGTCTCCAGTCGCATGTATTAAAGCATTCACTTCCACTGGAGTAAAGTGTAAAGATTCAATCAGAAGGCTTTTCCCCACGTAATTATGGTCAGGAGGAAGGTCTAGTCTGCCCTTATAATAAAGGCAAACCATAAACCTTCTACGAGCTGCCTCCTCTGGCTTTTTAAACAAACTAGCATATCTTGCAGATCTACTGCCTGTATCCCAATGGCCCGCTTCCTCATGAGGGGTTTTTGTCTCGTTATTGGAGTCTGTACCTGTTGCAGAAGTAGAATTCTGATGTTCAAAATCTTGACAATGTGAAACCCTCTGTTGTCGACCTGGCTGTCTATGCAGCTCAGACTGGGGCCGGAGAACAAACTCTGGGTCGGCATCTGGTGTTGTCGCTGCAGGAGAGTGGACAGCACCCTGTGTGTTCAAAGGAAGAGAATCTACTGCCATCTGCTGACCATCCTGTGCATCACTAGAAGGAGAATGTAGCACTGTAGGAGATAAGGCCAAATCTGCAGTCGGAGGTGAACCAGGTAAAGGAATAGCAGAATCAGGTATCCAAATTCCATCCTGAAAGAGCCAATCCGCTCTTTGTAGAGCTTTTACAGGGTGCCAAGTTACATCCATAGTTGTGAAGAGAAAAAGAACTGAGTCTGCTGTTCTAGGAGGGGAGACAGGTGATTTCTGCTGTGCAGGTGCAGTCTCAATTGGGTCATCTTGGGGAAAAAAATATGTTTTTGTACAGTATCCATCGGACTCTGTGCTAAATGTTTCCTTTTTTTTCCCTCAATCGTTTTATCAACCAACAATATGCAAGAAGCCTTAGGCTCAGTAACCATCATGATCAGGTTAAACTTTTCTTGTTCCATGTCCCATTGCAGACATTCTTCAGCTGCCATTTGTCCATTGGTTCCAAACTTATACCAGGAACCATCTCAGGGGAAAATAAGCTCCTCATGGTCCACACAGAGCTGAACCATACATTCTTCCCCTGTTGAGGTCTCCTGCCGACTGAGAGGATCCATGCTGTCTGCCAACAAAGGGTCCCCCAACAGTTGAATAGGGGAATTACCCCGGTGCCTTGGCCAAATTTCCCCCTAGTCACTAAAAATACCATCAACTTAATCTGGTTCAAGGTCATTTGGCATTCATCTGTATCCCCCCCCCCCAGGGTCATGCCTGAAAATAGGCAAGAATTTGTCTAGTGCACTTACCCGGTCAATAAAAACTAACTAAATAAATAAACACGGCTGATCTCTCTCCAGTCCCGATCTAACCCCAGTTTGTCTCCTGGTCTGTACCACTCCGATAGGTACCTGTTTGCTACCATGTATCCAATCCCATTAAAACCACTTTAACTTTAGATTAAAGTAAACAGAAACCCCCCCTGCCAGTAAAATGTTTCCTAACATTGCCCCACAGTTGGGCCACCAAATGGTCTAGTTCCAACCCTGGTGGCCACCAAAGTCTCCACAGACAGTCTGCCAGATACCAATGCCTTTTTCACAAATCTTTCCATTCCCTGCAGTTACCACTCATCTAATTCTGTTCACTACAGAAGAACCTAATGGTGCCATTGTTGACCAACCAGTTGGTATTCCTAGTCCCAGCAGTCAGTAAAGACACCTCTACTCACCCTACCAGAAACCAACAGCTGTGTTCAATGACACTCAACCCTTGCCCCCCCCCCCCATGGCTGCTTTTCCCATTTTCACTATCCCCACAAACATATTCTGGGTCATAGAAACTTCCTTCACTCTCCTTCCTGATCTAGTGTGAGCGTGTGTGTGTGTGTGTGGGGGGTCTTTCTTTAATCCTAATTCCATCCAGGTGTAACCTATGGTGATGCAGTATGGAACTAAATGCTTCCACATTCTATTTGCTTGGCCCCTCACTACACTCATGGTTCCAGATTTGGGGATTATCCCCTGCCACCTTTCTAGTGCTCAGAGAACCACAACCACTGTGTATCCTCATCCAACCCATTGGCCAACGCACGATCATAAATTTTTTTGGCTGCCTGAGGCCAGTCCCCCATGTCTCTAGCTGAAAACCCCAGTTGAACTCGTGTATCTCTGGAAGCTGGTTACGATCAATCTAACTCCCTCAAAATCATAGGTATTGCCTTCATATTTATTGCTCTACCTCTTACTATCTAGCTAGGCACGTCATCTTCAAGCATGTGAGGACCAAGCACCTCACAAGTACAGGAAACAGAGCCCCATTTGGTTTGGGAACCAGCAAGGAGAAGCAGCCAACCTGGTGGCAAACTTTTGCCAGACTATAGTCTCACTGAGGGGCAGTACTCTGGGGAGGCTGACCCTCATGTAACATTTGCCTTACCCTTCTGCCCAGCTTTGGGACACTGTAGTAGCATCCCCAACAAAGTCTGATGATGCCGGTTTCCCGCTGTGAGCAAATTGTACCCCCCAGAAGATTCCAATGACACCATATGGTACCTGCAGCAGCTCCTCTGGACCTCAGGATGCATTCCTGCTGATGTCTCCTCCTTTCTTTTGCCCTAATCACCATCCCAGGGACAGGGGAAGGGGGAAAGCTGTACTGCTCTTGGCACCACTATCTAGCTCCTTTTGCCAGACAGAGACAGCTCCAATTGCACTGCATTCCCTGCATTCAAGTTCAAGTTCAAGTTCAAGTTTATTGCAGGAAAACTCCATTGAGCAAGCTCATTCACAAGGAGGTCCTGTGACATAAACACTTAAAGTACAAACACAGATAGGTAATAACAGTATATACATGAAATACACGTTACATGATGCAGGCTGGATATACATACAAGGGTACCACACAGGGGTGACCGCAGGTGGTAAACATTGATATGAGACAGGGAAGCGACTTATAGGTCGCATACTGATAAATGAAACATGATGACTGGTGTGATTTGATTTAATCAAATCAAATCAAATCAAATATACAGTATTTTGGCAGCTAGAACAAACAACAGTCTACAACTGATATGAGAGGGAGGAGAGATTTGATAGAGTAGCAGTGGAGCGTAAGCAAAGATAAAGCCAGGAGTAGAAGGGAAAGGGAAAGCAGTTAATATGACAAATCAATTATACCTTACCAGTGGATAAATATGGCACACATGGGAAGGAAGAGACTTAATGACAGTTACAGGTGTCTTTTATTTTGGCTGAACTTAGCAATTTGTAGAAGTTTATTGAAACTGTGCTAGTTAGTTTCAGTACGGTTTGTAATTGGTTCCAAATGGAGGAAGGGCATATACAATAGCAAGTTTACCAAAGGAAGTCCATCCTTGGTATGTCAAGCATAATAAAGTCAGATTTTCTTAACAGTATGCACTATGTGAGATACTAATAAGGGAAGAGAGATAAGCTGGCAATTTCTGCAGGAGCAGTTTAAGAGTCCATAGCCCAGCATGGAGCAGAGTCTAGTAGTAAGGATGTCCAACCAACAGCTGCATATAAGTCACAGTGAGATGCGAACGGTAAGGGGAGTTGGTAATGAACCGTAACGACGTGATAAAGGATGTCCAGTTTACTTAGATTTGCAAGAGTGGTGGAGGGAATAGATTACATACTTCATAGTCGAGTAGGGAGAAACTTGGCCTGTACAAGCTTGTTTCGAGTTTCAAGGGGAAAAGGGCCTATTTCTGTAGAAGAAACCTAACCTTGCCTTTAACCTTCTAGAGACATCTTCGATGTGGTCACTGAAAGATAATTTATTGTCGATCCAGATACCTAGATATTTAAATTTGGTTACAACTTCCAGAGGCTCGTTTAGCGTGGTGACAATGAAGTCTTGAGGCAAGAGTATTGGGGGCACTGAGACAGCACTGTGGAGAATATCATCACTTTAGTCTTCTTGGCATTGAGCAGAAGCTTTGCCTTTATTAAATTATGCTCAAGTTGTGCAGTCCGGCTTAGCACCTCCTTGACTTCAGATAACGATGAGCCAGAAGTATACAACACAGTATCATCTGCAAAAAATTGCAGATTGGACGTAGATATGTTAATATCTAAGTCATTGATGTACAGAGAAAACAAGATAGGGCCTAAGACGGATCCTTGGGGGACTCCTCTTGCAACTGGCAAGGCAGCAGAAAAAAAGCCTTCCGCCTTTACTTTTTGGAATCTTCCAGTTAGGTAGCTAGAGAACCACTGGGTGGTATGGTATGTGGCACCCAACTTTGCAAGGCAATTGACTAATAGTTTGTAATCAACAGTATCAAAAGCTTTGCTGAGGTCCAAAAAGACTGCACCAGTTACCTTCTTAGCATCTATAGCAGAGATCCAATCATTGGTTACTTTTGCTAGTGCAGTGATTGTGCTATGATTAGCCCGGAAGCCAGATTGAGCTGGGTTAATGAGAGAGAAGGTTTCAAGTGAGATTTTAACTGAATATGGATCAGTTTTTCGAGAACTTTAGAAAGGATAGGCAATATGGAGATAGGCCTATAGTTGTTTACATTGCATGGGTCACCAGATTTAAATAGAGGAGGATATGTGCTGATTCCAGCAGGACAGCACAGCAGCAGATGTAATGGAAAGATTGAAGATGTGGAGAATTGGGGCAGTGAGATGGGCATAGCCTGACCTTAGGAAAAAGGGTTCCAAGCCATCATCCCCTGCACTTTTTTTGGTGTCTAAGTTAAGAAGAGAATCTTCTACTTCTTTATAAGTTATCTCACACAGTTGGAAGGGACTGGGTCCAGGACTAGATGTGGCGGGAGGGGTATGCTGGCTTACCGCAGCACCAGCATAAGGTGACGAGTCAAAAGCTAATCCAGCTGTGGCAAAGTGGGAGTTAAGTTCCTCCAGGATTAGGGACTTGTTTTCCACAATCTTGCCACTTGCGACTATCTTTGTTGAGACAGAGGGGGCCATGGGCCATCCTTCTATAGCTTTGATAGTCTTCCATATTTTATGAGGGTTACCTTTAGCTTGTTCGAGAGTAGAAATATAATAGTTAGCTTTAGCAGAGCGAAGTTTTTTCACACAGTTATTCCTGGCTGTTCTAAAGGCCTGCCAATCCGAAGATTCTTTTGAATGTCTAGCTTTAGCCCAGCTTATCTCGAGCTATAAGGGCTGCCTGGAGATCCGAGGTGAACCAGGGATTGAATTGTTCCATACCCTACTTTGATGAAAGGGGCATGCTTATTTATTTGTAGTGAGTTTGTCATTAAGGATGCAAGCTGCCTTGTTGACATCTTTGGCTAGGTAAAGATCTTGCCATCTGATCATGCTCAGGTCAGATAAAAAGTTTACTGCACTGAATTTGCAAAAGGATCTTTTTGTTATAAAGATGAGTTGCGGCCGGGCCTTAATTTGAGATCTTATGCAAGCAACAATTCCATGATCGCTCATGTCGTTGTGAAACACTGCCAAATGAGATATTTTGTGTGGATGGGTGGTTAGTACCACAGTACTGCATTCGAGCACAGACATCACTCAATGTGTGTCCCAAGTCTCAGGGAGTAATATGGTGGCTCCCGCGAGACTACGGAACCGATGCAGATTATGGAATGGAGAAGCCAGGAGGCTAAGGAGAACCTACAAGCAAGGGGGGGGGCTTAAAAGCGGCATCACATTTAGTGGGCCACTTAATGGATGGTCCTAGGTCTTGGGGGTATTCGTGCCTGTGAGGGTTCCAGGAGTAACAGCACAAGACAACACATACATCTCCTATCTGTTCCCGGGTATTCTCATGAATTCTTGCGAGATCGGTGGCCATTTTGGCGGAGGGCAACAAGCACTGCCATCTTGAGGAGGACAGCCCATAGCAGAGGAACCATTGAATGCCCCACCATGCAGGCAGCCATTTTGTGCAGGGATCTGGCTCCTCTTAAAGGCACAGACACATTGTTGTAGAGCAATTGTTTGCCCAGGCTGGGATTACCAGTTGGTGCTGTTTTTATAAGCTAGGAAGGCATAGACACATTTCTGATCCAGTTTTTCTTATTTGCCTCTCACAGATCGATTTTTCCACCATCCTTCATCACCATGCCTGCATGCATAGAATGTGGGATGAAGCTCCCGGAATCACACGTGGTGGAGGCTGTGTGTACAGTGTGCACTGTCTCTGAGTCCTATGCTCCACACAATTCCATGGAAGTGGTGGCAACCCAGCAAGAACCAACACCACCCATGGCCCTGCTCACATTGAATGTTGCACTGGCGGGCCTGCTGTTCCAGTGGCTGGAGACCTTACAAGTCTAGAAGCCAACAAGCGAGCCCCAAGCAGTGGTGAAAAAATGCACAGGCACAGCACTGAGCCCACAGCAGCAAAGGAAGAAGTGCAGGTAGGCAGAAGACCATTCACGCTCATTAGAGGATGATGAGGCAGACCATGACCCGAACCAGGTATCAGGCAGGCTGTGCCCACAGGAGGATGTGGTGGAGCTAATTAGGCTTGTCTGGGAAGTCCTTCAGATCCTGAAAGAGCAAGAAGAGCCCCACACCTCCACAGACCCCCCTCCTCTCATCTCAATCCAAGTCAGTGCAGCATTGAATCCATGTCTGCCCAGCCCTCAATGCCATTTTGACCAAGGACCAGGAGACCTTGGAGCCAGTCAGGATTCCAGAAAAAGGAGCCATGCAGAACTTTTACCCCCTTACCGAGTCCTACCAGATGGGCTGGCACTCAGCCCCAAAGCTGGACACCCTGGTGTCTGCACTGGCCAGGTGTACAGTGATACCAGTAGAGAGTACCACAGCTCTAAAAGACCAATGGACAAGAAGATGGAGGAGTCACTCAAATGGGTCCAAGAAGTGCCCATTGTAAGGCTTTCTGAGTGCACCATTTCTGAACCAATCTGCCTCTTATAGCATGACGTCTGTACTAGTCCACATAAAATAGCTTGTTGTAGTCTGTACAACACACACTGTAACCGAAGTGCTCCACTAGGACACTAAATGGCTTAATTTTGTATGGTCATCTGTATCTTCCATATTTTGCTCTCTGAAATGCCTTGCTCTGTATACTCTTCTGTATCTCACCTGTATTGCTCTCCACTGTCTTGCTTCACAAATATGTTGTCTCCCCTCCCTGTGACGAGATACCTTTGTAAATGAGTCCTTGACTCAAAGGTTTGTAAATCTAATTTCTTAAAATAAATAAAATAAAAATAAAAAATAACAGGGATAGCCCTATCCATGGATATGGCAATGTGGTACACAAGCAGGGCACTCCTGCGCTGGGTGGAAACCATCGCCGATGGCCTCCCAGAAGATTCCCTGCTGGTGGAGCAGGCAGACTGCATGATGCAGGCAGTGCGCTTTCTCACAGATGCTTCTTTGGACTCCATCAAATTCAGCACCAGAGTTGCTGTCCTGACCAACTGGGCCAGACGGGTGTTATGGCTCAAGGTATGGCAGGTGGATGCTGAGTTGAAGGCGAACCTGATGAGGGGAGCAACCTATTCAGGGAAGCCCTCACCCCATTCTTAAGGACAGGGCAGGGACCAAGTAGATGGTGGAGAAAAAACACCTTTTCCTCCTCTCTAGCCAGTCCTTTTGCTCCAGATTCAGAGGAGCTCAGAACTGGACAAAGCAGCAGTGGCTGAGACCCAGAGGGGTAGGGTAGCAGGATCCCAGTTCCAGTCCCGGAACAACCAATCCAAATTCAGTGGAAATTTCAGTAAGAGAGGGGGGAATAAGGACAACAAGTTTGGCCCCAGCCCCACCGCCAACAACCAATGATGGGAAAAGGGCCCTGGTGGACTGCTTCCCAGTGAGAGGCTGATTAAGGTTGTTCACCAATCAATGAGCTCACACCACAATGGACCGTTGGCTCCAGGAACTCATTTTCCATGGCTATGCCATACAGTTTTCTCAAAAGACAACTCCACACTGACCGATGATTTCCCCAGCACCCAAGAATTCCACAGGGGTAGAAGAGATTCAGCGGGCCCCGACCAACCTTACCAGGAGTGGGGTGATAGCCCCAGTCCTGGCTCATGAGAGGGACACCAGGGTGTATTCTAGATTCTTCATGGTCCCGAAGAAGACCAGAGGCCTCCACCCCATGATTGACCTCAAATTCCTTAACAAGTTTGTTACTTATAAGACGTTCAAAATGGAAACATTCCAGTGGACCCTGGCAGCAATTCAGCTGGGTGATTTTCTGGCCTAGATTGACCTCAAGGATGCCTACCTGCACATCCTGATCGATCTCTGACACCACTGTTTTCTCTGATTCCAGATTTATGGACCTCATTTCAAATACACATACCTCCCATTTGATATAGCATCAGCACCAAGGGTCTTTATGAAGACACTAGTAGTGCACACAGCAGACTTCAGATAAAAGGGCATACATGTTATCCTGTATCTGGATGACAGGCTGATTTGGGCCAGGCACCAGGACAAGACCAGAAGGGATATGGAAACAGTGCTCCAGTGCCTCCAAAGTCACGGTTGGGTCATAAACTGGAAAAAAAGCCAGCTGTAGCCCATGCATGTACTCAACCACTTGGGCACCCACATAGATACAGCCACGGTCTGGATCAACTTAGCAGAGAACAAGTCTGGAAACATAGCTCTGTTCCTGGGTTCCATACAGAGCCATCCATACTGCCCAGTCACACATACCTGCAGTTGTTGAGCCTTATGGTAGCAATGATAGCCATGGTGCCATTGGTGCAATTACATATGCACCCCCTGCAAAGGTATGTCCTGGATGAATGGGACCAGTCCACCCAGGATTTTGAGTTCAGAATCTCCCCCAAATCAGGACATCCTTCAGAGTCTCAACTGGTGGATGGACTGGCAGAATCTGATGTTGAGAGTGCCATTGGCACTGCCCAAGTCAATGACCACTACAACAGATTCCAGACACTTCAGCTGGGGGGGCCATGCTGGAGTGCCATGTGACACAGGGCAGGTGGTCCCAGGTAGAGTCACCTCTGCCTATCAATGTGCTAGCAATGACAGTGGCCCTCATGTTCTTTGCCCCTCAGATTTGGGGATAGTCGGTTCTGGTCAGAATGGACAATCGGATCACCATGCCATACATCAACAAGCAAGGTGGAACCTGAAGCAGATCTGAACTCTGGGTGGTGCTTCAGACCCTGTGATGGGCATAGAAACATCTACAGGGCATCTCAGCCAAATATCTGGTGAGGAAACACAATTTTCAGGCAGATTGGCTCAGTCGGGTTACTCTGGACCAGCCAGAGTGGCAGCTGCACCCTCAGGTTAATCGGACAATTGACCAGAGTTGGGGACCATTTCAGGTGGACCTCATAGACTTGGGGCTCAACAGTCAGCTGCCCTGGTTTCACTCACACTTCTCAGACAGTCAGACCGAAGAGCTCAACACAATGACGGCAACATGGTGCTTTGACAAAGCATACATATTTCCACTGATCCCGATAATAGCAAAAGTGTTACTCAAGCTCCAGGACACGAGATCCACAGTTCTGCTTGTGGCACCAAACTGGCTGAGGAAATTGCGGTACTCCCTATGGCAATAGCCGTCTGCCTGTTATTATTTGTATTATATTTTTGCTATGAATATATGTTTCTTATTGAATTTCTGCTTGTGAAACATGGCAGTCAGCATAAGGCATCATGGGACAATGGATTTTTTTTTTTTTATGAAAACATTTTCTGCCCTCTTGCTGACCTAAAGGGCACAGCTGGCTTATAGAAACTCTAACACTTAGCTACTAAAGTTCCTGAAACTATTATAAAAAAACAGGTTATAACAAGCCACTGCTTTGAACCTTGGCAACCAGTCGAAAAATATTACATTTTATGGCGTACAAAGAAGGAAGCCATTTCTGACAGAGTTCTGTGAAAATTCAACCCAATATGAGAAGTGTTTCCAGGATGTTTCTCTGAAAGATTAAAGGGATATTGTAACCTGCCATAAAACCATCCTCCGATGAAGACAGCCTGTCTTGTTATAATTAAAAATATTGCTGTATTTGCAGATTCCAATCAAGAAGTAATCTGACCTGTTTTGCCTATGAAGTTGCATGTTACAAATTAAGTATGTAGAACTGAGTGTGACCTCACACTAGCAGCCCAGAGCTGTGACATCACAGGATGGGAGGGACATTCTGGCCTCTCTGATATTGTCCAGCTGGCTGAAAAGACTGTCACTTTTGTTCTGGACTTCTAAGAGACATTTTATTCCTGTACTCAAAAGTAGAGATGCAGTGAATTTAAATTTTGCTAGCGAAGTCATGGCAAAGTGGCCGATTTTGCCATGCGGAGTAATCCACGAAATTTCCTGCATTTGGCAGAATTTTGCCAAGGCAAAATTTTGCCTTCTGTGAGTAAAATTTCACCTTCCGAAGCCCAATTTTGCCTTCCTTGAGTGAACTTTCACTGCAGAAGTAGAAATTTCACTGTGAAAGGAGAAAGTTAGCTGTTTGGCGGGTGAAATTTCACTGTTATGTGGGAGAAATGTCGCATTTTGCCCTGCAAAATGGGCAGAATTTGCAGATTACTCCACATAGTGAAGTTTTGTCACTTCACCCACCACTAGTCAAGAGGGACCACGTCTGCCAAGATAGGTAACAACAGCCCAAACCCTTTGCCAACTGAAAACTGAATTAGAATTGGCTAATTCAGTTAGAAGGCACTTTGTTTAGTAATTGTCCATTTATTTCTAACTGTAATCTTAATGTATATATGTTCTGTTTTATGTACTGTATTTATTTACTGTTTGTAAGTTTAGTAAAGTTTGTTTTTATACCTGCCTGAGACTTTTTCTCATTTTGAGTGTAAATGGTGGAACAGTACTCATAATTCTGACATAACTGTTACAGTAAATTGCTTAGTGTGTCACCATATGCAGCCACGCTAACAAAGATCTGTGTAAAGATCCAGCAAGGTAAGAAAATACCAACGTCTCAATTGAGTCAGCAGGGGGTTGTGAACTAGGTTGGTTGTATGTCCACTGAGTCAAGTATTGTGCTGCTTTCTCTAAACAAAGTGTGATATTTGGACCTGCTACATGGGTGTGCTAGCTAAAAAAGGTTCATATTTGACCCCAGGACTTGAGACTGATAGTTTGCTCGGACCCAAAACGAACAGGAGGGTGTCCCTGTTTGTCCCCTGATCAAGAATCGCACTTCAAGGTTGGGCAGTGTGGGATCAGAGGGCCTGACTCCCGGAGTGGATATGTGACAGATTTGGTGCACAGCGGTGCAATCTGAAAGATGTGTCTGCATGCTGTGGAATTATTTGGTGGCACGGGCATTAACAGTCCAGTGTGTCGGATTGATAAACTGTAACACTTCACACACAAACAAGGCAGTTATTTTTTTGTTTAAAGAAATATATCATTTTGGTTATCATCTAAAGTTCTTACCTGATTTATTTTTTTTTTCGGGTGCAAGCTAGAGTAGCCTTAGATTAGGGAAAAAGATGGTTTCCACCTACAGTGACTACATTGTGGAATACCTGAGACAGTTGTCCCAGGAAAGAGGAGTCTGGAGCAAGGGGTGAAACAAATAGCACCTCCTGGAGGCTCTTGTGGCACCCAATGCACAAGTGACTGCCCAGGGCCACGGATCACAGTTGGTGACTGAAGGGGACCAAACCTTGGACGTGGTGGTGCCAGAGTCTATCACAGTATCCAGTCACAGGGAGGAGGGCAGCAAGACCAGTGAAAACTGAGAGCCACAGCACCAGAGGAGGGTTACCACAATGCTGGAGACAGAAGGGATCAGGCTGCAGATAGATTTGAGGAGGATGGAGCTGGAATTCAAGCATGGAAGGTCCAGATGGAGCTGGAGATGTAGGAAAAAGAAAGCCAGCACCAGAGGGAATTCAGACTTGCAAAACTAAAAATCCAAAGACCAGTGCCAGAGGAGGTGAGTGGCAGGGGTGAACCTGGACTTTCAAGACTGGGGTACAAGTTACATTCTAAATTAATAGCTGAATTTAAAGAGGAGGAGGATATGGATGCTTTTTTGAATTCTTTTGAAAAGGTCTGTATTCAGGCTAAAATACCCAGTGAGTCCTGGATCTTCCAGCTATCCCCACTACTTACTGGTAAAGCTCATGATGCATTGGGTCAAATGGACAATCATGACAGTGCTGATTATGAGAAACTTAAAGCTGCCTTGCTTAAAAAGTATGAGTTAAATACAGAAGCATACAGGGCTATATTCCATAAGCTCCAGAGAAGACCTGACATGAGCTACGAGCAACTCGCCACAAAGCAACGTCAGTTTTTAAAACATTGGTGGTGGGAGGTTAAAGCAAACTCTGTAGGGAAGATAGAGGATGTGGTTCTTTTGGAGCAATTCTTCTGGGCTTGCCCAGCAGAGCTGAAAACCTGGCTGGAGGACCGAGGTCCAAAAACAGTGCAGGAGGCTGCCGAGCTCTCAGACCACTATGCCAGGAACAGGCCTGCTCTGAAAGGAAGTGCAGCAGGTGTGGAAGCACTGAAAGGAAAAAGCATGCCTTCAGGGCAGCTAAAACCCTCACTGCCTACCCAGAAAGTGGGAAGCCCCAAGGTACAAAGAAAGGAGTTGCCTAATAAAACATGAAGATTGCTGATTTTGCAAACAGCCTGGGCATTTTGCTAGACAATGTTCTAAAAAGGCACAGAGTGGGAAAAGTGGTGCTGGGAAAGAGGTGGGGGTATTTGTACATCCCTGAATGCATGCTAGTAAACATGATGGAAGCAAGCACCCAGTTACTGTGAATGGGGTGCAGACCCATGTTTTAAGGGACATGGGGCATCTTTTACTTTGGTAAAAGAGGATTTGGTTGAGCAGGACAGCTTATACCTTATCAGTTCATAATTGTAAGGGAATTTACTGGGAAGGGAAAATATCTGCCCTTGGCAAGTGTTCTCCTGGACTGGGGTGAGATAGGAGAGAGGGCGTAGGAAGTGGCTGTAGCAGACAACTTCACTCTGGATGTGATTATAGGAAATAATCTTCAAGAGGGGGTGGTGTGTGATGTTACCCACAAAGGCTGATTATAGTTCCCTGAACCCTGTAGAAGCCCCTGTGAATAGACGCTGGGAGGCTGGTTCCCCAGCCTGTGTCTCCTGAAATGGAGAATAGTGAAAGAGAGGCAGAACTTCCCCTAGTAGCAGTTCACAAAACAGCTACAGAATCTAACTCTGAGGAAGGAAGGGTAGCCAATGGTCAGAGGGTTAGGGATGGCCATGACCCTGAATGCCCTGACACTAGAGGTATGGACCCCAGTTTAGAGACTGAAGGGGACATGTCCCATGTCTTGGGAAAATGTGTGGATTTTGCAGTTACTCAGAGGACTGATCCTAGTTTAGAGAGGCTGAGGGCTTGTGCAGAATCTGATGGGACACAGAGAGGTGACATGAGACATAAAGTGTATTGTAACAATGGACTGTTGTATACACAGGATGTAAGGACAGAGGGAGGGATGATGGGCAGGCAGCTTGTCATTTGCCAGGGGGGATGAGCAACTATGAGCGGTTGCTCAAGATTGCTCATGATATCCCATCCCTTTATCGGAACATCTGGGATTTGTGTGCACTACGCAGTGATTGGCCCAGAATTTCTATTGGTCAAACTTCACCCAACAGGTGAAGGAATATCACAGATCTTGTCACCAGGGCCAAGAAATAGGGAAAGCAGGCAGTAAAAGCAAAGCTGCCCTAATTCCCTTGCCCCCAGTGGAGTAGCCATTCCAGATGGTTGAAATGGATATTGTGGGACCTTTGAGTACCCCAAGCTCCTTCCAGAAAAGGTATATCCTGACAGTGGTAGATTATGCCACCCAATACCCACAGGCAGTTGTCCTATCCTCACTGAGGGTGGACAAAGTGACAGATGCCTTGCTAGGGATTTTCTCCCATATTGGGTTCCTGCAGGAGGTTATCGCTGATCAAGGGGGTACCTTCATGTCAGACCAGATGAAGTGTTGTGGGAGAAGTGTGGGGTAGTGCAGAGATGCATGACATCTTACCACCCAGAAGCCAATGGGCTTGTGGAAAGGTTTAATGGTACCATTAAATCAATGCTCCAAGCATTTGCTGAACAGCATATGAGGAACTGGGAGAAATACCTTCCTCACCTGTTGTTCGCATACAGGTAGGTGCACCAAGAGTTGACAGGGTTTTTCTCCTTCGAAGTCTTATATGGACACAGGGTGCATGGGCCCCTAGACTTGATCTGGGAGGACTGTGAAGGCAAGCATGCTACCCAGGGAACTCCCATAGTGGATTATGTCCTTATGTATACAGAAAAGCTGAAGGAGCTTATGGAAACAGCCCAGGGCAACCTGACAGCTTCCCAGCAAAAGCAGAAGCTATGGTACAACCGCAGAGCCAGAGCCTGCTCATACACTGTGGGTCAGGAGGTCATGGTCCTAATACTGGTCTGAAGGGACAAGCATCAGGCCGAGTGGGCAGGACCATACAAAGTGGCCAGACAGGTGAATGACGTAAACTACATTGTAGAACTGCCTGACAGGAGACATACCCAAAAGATGTACCATGTCAACATGATGAAGCCATATGCAAATAGGGCTGACATGATATTTAAAGTATACTCCTGGGAAGGGGACGGATGAGGAAGACCCCCTTCTGGACTTGCTTGAGGAAAGCAAGCAGGAGTCCTCTGTGGAAGAAATCAAATTGTCACCCCAGCTGACCCCAGAACAGACCCAGGAAGTAAGGGAGGTTTTAGCAGACTTTGCCCCTTTGTTTAATGTCAAGCCTGGACTAACCCCCTTAGCGATGCATGATGTAGACACTGGGATGCAAGTGCCTATATTGTACACAACATATTGGGTGTCTGACACCATCTTAAAGGACATTAGGAGGAAGGTGGAGGAAATGCTTGATATAGGGGCAATCCAGAAATCCCACAGCCCCTGGGCCTCACCCATAGTCCTCATTCCCAAGCCAGATGGCTCTACTCATTTTTATGTGGACTATTATGGACTCAATGCAGTCATGAAGTCAGATGCCAACCCAATGCCATGGATGGATGAACTACTGGACAAGTTTGGAGGGGCGACCTACCTTACCACCATTGACCTGATGAAAGGGTATTGGCAGGTGGAGTTAACTGCCAGAGCTAGGGAGAAGTTGGCCTTCTTCACTCTGATAGGGTTATTTGAGTTCAAAGTAATGCCTTTTGGGATGAAGAACACCCCTGGAACCTTCCAAAGGTTGGTGAAGCAGGTGTTACAAGATACTGAAGAGTACACAGTGGCATATCATGATGATATTGCCATCTTCAGTGCCAGCTGGAAGAAACACCTGTCCCACCTTAGGGAAGTGCTGGGCAGGATACAGAGGGCCGGGCTCACTGTCAAAGCTTAAAAGTGCCAGGTGGCCATGGTGGAGGTGGCATACTTAGGGCATGTAGTAGGGCGGGGACAGCTCCATCTTAATCAAGCCAAGGTTGAGGCACTACATACGTGGCCCAGACCTGAAACACAGAAGCAGGTTCTCAGTTTTGTTGGGACCGCCAGGTACTATCAAAAGTTTGTATCAAATTACAGTGCCCTGGCAGCGCTCCTATCTGGCCTGCTAAACAAAACAATGCCTAAAAGGGTAAACTGGGAACCAGCCTGTGAACTGGCCTTTACACAGCTAAAGGAGGCACTGTACAGTGCTCCTGTGTTGGCCAGTCCAGACTACAGTAAGCCATTTGTAGTCCAGACAGATGCCTCAGATGTGGGTATTGGGGCAGTACTTAGCCAGACTTCTAACCAAGGGAAAGATCACCCAATAGTGTACCTACTCACCCAATAGTGTACCTAAGTAAGAAATGACTTCCTAAGGAGCAGGCTTATTCTACAGTGGAGTGCCTGGCACTGATGTGGGTACTGAAGAAATTAGAACCATACCCATACGGGAGGCACCGATGCAGATGGATCATAACCCCCTGGTTTGGCTGGCACAAATGGGTAAGACAAATGGTAGGCTTCTAAGATGGAGTCTTGCATTACAAGGATACAATATGTCCATTACCCACAGGGCTGGATTGGAAAATGCAAACATAGACAGGCTATTGCACCAGTTAAGAGTAGTGAACTGAATTTGGGAAACCGATCCTATGCCTAGGAATAGATTCCCTCAGATTCAGTCTAGGAGGGAGGGCTGTGGCAATAGCCATCTGCCTGTTGTTATTTGTATTATATTTTTGCTATAAATACATGTTTCTTTTTGAATTTCTGCTTGTGAATCATGGCAGTCAGCACAAGGCATCATGGGACACTGGATTTTTTTTTTAAAGAAAAATTGTTCTGCTGTCTTGCTGACCGAAAGGGCACAACTGGCTTATAGAAAATCTAACACTTATCTGCTAAACTTCCTGAGACTGTTATGAAAACCAGGTTATAAAAAACCACTGCTTCGAGCCTAGGCAACCGGTTGTAAAATATTACATCATATGGCATACCAAGAAAGAAGTTGTTTCTGATAGACTTCTGTGAAAATTCAACCCAATATGAGAAGTGTTTCCAGAATGTTTCTCTGAAAGATCAAAGGGATATTGTAACCTGCCATAAAACCATACTCTGATGAAGATAGCCTGTCTTGTTATAATTAAAAATATTGCTGTATTTGCAGATTTCAATCACGTAGTAATCTGACCTGTTTTGCCTATGCAGTTGCATGTTACAAATTAAGTATGAAGAACTGAGTATGACCTCACTCTAGCAGCTCAGAGCGGTGACATCACAGGATGGAAGGGACATTCTGGCCTCTCTGATATTGTCAAGCTGGCCGAAAAGACTGTCACTTTTGTTCTGGACTTCTAAGGGACACTTTGTTCCTGGACTCAAGAGAGACCACTTCTGCCAAGATAGGTAATAACAACCCAAACCTTTTGCCAACTGAAAACTGAATTAGAATTAGTTAATTCAGTTACAAGGTACTTTGTTTTGTAATTCTATTTATTTCTGACTGTAATCTTAATGTTATATGTTTTGTGTAATGTACTGTATTTATTTACTATTTTTAATTTTAGTAAATTTTGTTTTCCTTAAACCTGCCTGAGACATTTTCTCATTTTGAATGTGAATGGTGGAACAGTACTCATAATTCTGACATAACTGTTAAATTGCTAGTGTGTCACCATATGCAGCCATGCTAACAAGGATCTGTGTAAAGATCTAACAAGGTAAGAAAATACCAATTTCTCAGTTCAGTTGGCAGGGGGTTGTGAACCAGGTTGGTCATATGGCCACTGAATTTAGTATTGCGCTGCTTTCCCTAAAGAGAGTGTGATATTTGGACCTGTTACCTGAGTGTGCTAGCTAAAAAGGGTTCATATTTGACCCCAGGATTTGAGACTGGTAGTTTGCTCAGACCCAAAACAAACAGGAGGGTGTCGCTGTTTGTCCCCTGATCACGAAATTGCACTTCAAACTTGGGCACTGTAGGAACAGAGGGTCTGACCCCTGGAGTGGATTTGTGACAATCCCTACTTCGTGTGATGCTGACAGACACACCCTGGCACCTACCTCTACGTCTGGACTTGTTACGACAGGGTCCAATATTATACCACAGCCCACAGGACCTCTCACTGATGGCTTGGATGCTGAAAGATCAAGACTGTTAGAGAAGGGCTATCCCACTAGGGTGGTGGATCACTTGCTGAGATCCAGGAGGACTTCTACAAATAAGACATATCAGAGACACTGGCAGAATTTCTGTAAATGGTGTGCAGTGAAGAACTTGTTCCCTTTGGTGGCGGGCCTACCCCCAAATTCTGGACTTCCTCAATGATGGGGCTGAGAAGGGACTAGCCTATTCCTCCCTGAAAGTACAGGCTTCTGCTTTATCTGTTATACGGGGTTCCCTGCCGAAAAGGGAGGGGTCCATGGGTTCCCATCCTGATGTGGTCCATCTTCTGTGAACTGTGCATATCTCTGCCCCCAGGGTTCAGCCCACATGTCCACCATGGCAGCTCAATTGGATGTTGGAAGGACTAGCCAAGCCTCCATTTGTTCCTGTCTCCCCTTATTGGATGACCAATAAAATAGTGTTCCTCATGGCTATGTGTTCGGCCAAGAGAGTGGGGGAATTGCAAACACTTTCATGCCGGGAACCTTTTTTCATCTTTCATAATGACTGGGTGTCTCTGGTACCAGTCTTTTCCTTCACACTGAAAGCTGTATCACCTGCTCATTTGGAGCAGGCCATTCATTTGCCAACCATGCCAGGGGTGGAAGGGACTCTGGAGGGAGTTTCCCATGCCCTGGATATGGTCTCTTTGTTTATGAGGTATCTGAAGATAGCTGAGGCCTTCAGGCACTCAAACCATGTGTTTGTGCTCTGTTCGGGTATTAAGAAGGGGAAGGCAGTGTCCAAAGCTGTTATTGCAGGCTGTATTAGGAGGGTCATAGATGCCACTTACCAGACTGCTTGTAAGGACATTACAAGTGGAATGTGAACTCATTCCACTAGGGCTCTTTCTGCCTCTTGGGCTGAGAGGGGTGGTGCTTCCTTGCAAGACATCTGCCCTGTGGCCAATTGATCTTTTGTGTATACCTTTGTCCGCTATTACCAGCTGGATGTGGCTTCTGCCAATAGAGCCCAGTTTGGCAGGGTTGTGCTTCAGGCTGCTGTAGGGTGTCATTCCTAATAGGGTTCATCTTTGGTTATCTTGCCCATGGCATTTCCTGGGTACTGATAGAAATAACCCAGTGGTTATGGTTCTCTGAGCACTAGAAAGGTGGCAGGGATAATGGTATTTACTTACCTTATAAAGGTGATTATGCCTGTATACCTGGCACCTTTATAGTGCTCGGAGTCCCTCCCTCTATAGACAACCATTTTTCCTTATAGCAGCTAGAATCACCTGTGTCCCTTCATCTTTGAGGGGACATTTTATGATGGTGATGCTGATTTATTATTTCTGGTGCTGCAAGTATTATAGTGGTTCCGGTTTTTTAATAGGGGGGTGGTAGGTCTTCCTGCTTAACCCATGTTATACATCACATTTGGGGTGCTGGGATCTGAGTTCTAGGCACCTGACTGTATTGATATTACTTCACCTGTATTATTGTTTTGATCCTGTTTTGAGTAAACTCTATTATATTCACACTGCATTTGCTTGTCGGTGTTGATTCTAGACAGTTTCTGTCTTTTGCATGGCGTGCCTGGGAGTTTGTTTTTTGCTTTCTTCTCTCTGCTAGGGAAGTGTCAGACTGGTGTTTTCAGCTGGAGATGGGAGGATTGGTCTCTGGCAGCCAAAAAGATTTATGATCATGCATCGGCCAATGGGATGGATGAGCATACCCAGTGATTATGGTTCTCTGAGCACTATAAAGGTGGCAGATATAATCACCTTTACCAGGTGAGTAAATACCATTACTGTATAGAAGCAGTGAGGGACTTAACAGTCAGATTGCTAGAGCATTCAGCATCTCTCTGTTATATGATCACCTTGACTAATATGGAAATACAGTAGACCTGTGACCAGCCCATCTCCACAACAGATCTGTGTGAGATGGGAGAATGAAGAGGAGGGATGGCACTGACAAAAACGCAATGGTGGCATAGTATACATTTGTATTATTTTATCATAATAGCCAAGCAGAAATTTTAAATCCTGCAAATGTCAGTAACCTTGATCAGCAAGCTGTTACACTGTTGAACTTATACCACTGGATGGCTATAGTTGGTTTGGTTGAAATCCAATAAGTGGTTCTCAGAATACAGTACAGTAAAAAAATGAAGCATGACATATGTGCATATGTATGCATGCCTTAACTATATCCACTTTTTGGAGCTGACATGACAATGATATAATTATGCAGCTGTTTTTAAAGCAAAGATACCAAAGGGCTAAATTTTTAAATAATTTTTTGCATATAATTTCATTGCTCAAATAAATTTTAAAACCAGAATTTATAGTTGTTATAAATACTGGTGAACTGATATCCCTGAAGTCTCCTGATGGCCATATTTCTGACAAAATATAAGTGTTCTTAAATTTGTAGAAGCAATCAAATTGCACATGAAAATGTTTAAATATCTGGCCTCATGACTGGTCTAAGAATAGCACATCTAATGGACTTCAGACTGAACACGGTGTACTTGAGCTCAGCAATCCCCCCCCCCATCACCACCACCCAGTTTTCTCCCTTAGCCAGGATCATGATTTCCTTTCACTGTCCGCAAGCTTGATATCCAGCTGGGTCCAGATGTCTTATCACTGACACTAGGACCAGGATGGATTTAGTCCCCTACTAGCACTGGTCAAACAAATCCCCTTTGTTTTTTTCTTCCTCTCAGCTTGCTCAGGATGATGGAGTTTCACAGAGGGAACCATCAGTCACAAAACATACTCCTTTTCATAACTCCAAGGGACTGGATGAGCTCCTATCCATAACAACAATATGCATTAAATACTCCATACCAGGGGATGGTTTGAAGGACCTAAACAGCCTTCTTAGCTGTATTGACATTGGTCACTTTATCTACCTGGACCCACTAAGCCCCTACTTCTCCCCTTAAAAAGTAGGACTTTGGTTGTACAGTATATATTCTATAGATTTTGTACATTTTATACAGTTATGGTCCCCTGTATAAATTTCTTTCTTTTTTCCATGTTTTAAACTTCAAGTTCTGAGGTGCTGTTGCTTTTCCTGAAAAATAAATAGAATTAAAATGACAGATGCAGATGCCAACCCCACAGTCCTGGTGCAGGCTATATTTGCTACTGTGTGGTGTTGGGTGACAGAAAGTGATAAAAGGATAACTTTTCATGGCTAAGCAAAATTCTGCTAAATATTTACATGATTTTATTATGTATAAAAATAACAGACCCAAATGGGTAAGTGTGGGTTGAGGAAAGTATCTTTTGATCTAGACCTACAGCGGTACCAGCCAGGATGCAAAGCAATGTCCTGCACCATATGATGACATGTCACAAAATACTGCATGAAAAAGCGGCTTGTTTTGCAATTTAATTACACTCTTCCATGCAGCATAAATCAATATTTTGCAGCAATATTGTGAGGTACTGCATGGCATCCTGGCTGGTGTCAATGTAAATAGAGAAACTGATATATATATTTTTTTATCATAGAAAATGTTATTGAATTTATCCTTATACATAGCACAGACATTTAACCTACACCATAACATCTTATATGCAACAGATCAAGTTATATATAACCTTTTAAAATTCAATGAGTAACATAAAGTTCCCACCATAGGTTGTCCAACACAAGTATGGTACTAACAAGCTAAACTACAAACTGTGAAAATGTGCGTTGAGTACATAGCTTACCAACAATCCTCCTTAAGGGAAGGTACATATTAACATGACTTGGAGGCTACTGTGAAGATGAGTTACCATGACATAAAGGCATAATAGAACAGTAAAGGAAACCAAATGCTGGAAAGAAGAACTTAGAGCTGATAAAACGAGAAGAATATGGAGGGGCGCCTCAGTACGCCGACACCTGTCCCTCAGGGCAAAACCACCGACAATCACTTTGGAGAGTTCAGATCTCACCACTCAGGGAGGGACAGGAGGGTTACATCATGCTGGAAGGGGAACTTTACACAGGGCAGAGTTTAAGTAAAGTCCCCATTTCTGGTAGTAAAAAGCTTACTGCCCTCGGTTAGTGTACGTAAGCCTTTCGAATATGGCTAGTCTTGCCACAGCAGAATACCAGAAGGAGATGGGGAGGTGGCAGTGCTTGTCTCCAGGACACAAGCAGAAGCCTTTTTGCTTCCAGGAGGGCTACTAGCAGCCAATTTAAATACAGCCTCGGTAGAGCGCCTAGGGGAAAAGGATCACCCAATAGGAGCAATGAACTGGAAATGTTGATGGGGGTTCCCAGGACCCCAGAGCAGTCCATTGTTATACAGGACCAAAAAGGGGTTAAGGTCTGACATGTCCACAGCAGGTACAGAATGTATGCTGGGTCATGCCAGTGGCGGACCTAGAGGGGGGGCTGGGGGGGTGGTCGCCCCTCCTGGCTGCCCCAGTGTGAGTAGTGGCACCCCACCACCATCTTTATTCACTGTTTAGTGCCCATTGTGGAGCCCATGATTGACTTGAGTGGCCCCCCGGCTCCCAAATGCTCCCAAACCTGGCTCCGCCACTGGATCATGCCCACACCTCCAGCACTGTGCATGTGGCAAAATACTCCATTAATGGAGGGCTTCAGGCATGTGGTACCACCTAAGAAGGATCTTGAGTTGTATCTGCTGGCTCCTCACATCTTGGTAAGCGGAGTGTGCAAGGTGAAGGCATCGAGACCATGTTTCAGCGGAGGTGTGTGTGTGTTAATCTTTGCTCCGTGCCACCCGACACAGTTCAGTGTGATCTGGCTGCGCCTCCCTCCAAATACTATAGAACTGTCCTGCTAAGCCTTGGGAGGTAGTTCTACGATGAAGCAATGATACCCAGCTCCATTTCAGGTCCATTTTAAGTGTCCCACTGAGGTTTTGAATTACACTGAAGATCTTCAGGTACCTCCAAAAATCAGTAGGTGGCAGGGAATAGTTGACCTTCAATTGTTCAAAAGACATCATCTTATTCGAGTTCTGCATATATAAATCTTGAATAGTGCGTATCCCCTTGCTGTCCCACTTCAGCCAATAGATTGGTTTATTGTCCACTGTGAGGAGTGGATTGTGCCAGAAAGCCAGATATCGAGAATGCACAGATCTAGCCACCTTAGGAGTCTTATAGGCTATCATGATCTTGAACCATGTCTCCCTTGTCTTGGCCATAGCTGGAGTGATCTTGCTGGTATCAAGAGAGATGGCAGTCAGGAGTACCCCAAGGGGATATTTTGCATCAGCTGGGATTCTAGCTGAACCCATTGCAGAGGAACAGAAAGAGAGGGGACAAACCATTTGGTGGCCTGTGCAGATATGTATGCCCAATGATAACCTTTCAACCATGTGAGTCCCAGACCTCCGCTTGTCCAGTGTGTATGCATCTTTCTGCGACTCCATCATGGAGTTTTGCCTTCCCACAGGAGGAATGAGGTTATATTGTCCAACTGATGGAACACCTTACTCGGTAGGGCCATAGGGAGGTTGCAGAGCAGGTACCCTACCCGGGGTAGGAGCAGCATGCGGATTGCCAAAACTTTGCCAGAGAGAGACAGGTTAAGATGCTTCCAGCGATTTACCTCTACCGTAAGGGATACAGTTAGGGGGTTGATGTTCTCTTGCACCAGGTGACTCCACTTGGCTGAAACGGTGATACCAAGGTAAGAAAAACCAAGTGGGGTCCAGGCGAGCCTTAGGTCCTGTAAGCATACCTTTTGTGCCAGCTACATTGAGGGGAGTTACACTGGTGTTACTTTGGTTAATTTGCAACCCAGACAATTGTGCAAACTTATTTAAGACCTCTAACACTTTTGGGAGTGATTCCTTTGGCCAGGTCAAGGTTAAAAGCAGGTCATCCGCATAGTCGGTGGTCAGGTATAGATGTTGCCCAACCCTTATACCCTTGATCTCCTCTGTGGCTTGCATTTTCCATATAAGCAGGTCCAGAGCCACTAAGAACAGTAAGAGGGATAGAGGGCAGCCCTGCCTAATACCTCTTTGCAGAGGGAAAGGGGGAGAGATGTCGTTATCAGTTAGGATCCTAGCTGTGGGGGCATTATATAACACTCTAACCCATTGTCTAAAGTAAGGGCCAAACCCGTAGTGCCATAGAATTTCATGGAGGTAAGGCCATTTGACCGAATCAAAAGCTTTAGAAAAGTCCACAGCCATAGCCGCCATGGGTTCTTTAGCATGCATAGTGATCTATTTCAGGTCTAGAACCAGCCTTATATTATCAGCTGCAGCCCAACACTTAGTAAAGCCTACTTGAGATGGGTGAACAATAAAGGGTCATGCTTCTACCGACTGTGTGGCGAGCACCTTGGCTGCAATTTTGTTATCCACGGAAATAAGGGAGAATGGCCTATAGTTAGCACAGTTGAGGCGGTCATCAGATTTTTTGGGGAGGAGAGTAATTAAAGCCTCTCACATAGAAGGGGGAAGGATACCAGTCTGGTGAGCTTCCTGTAACACAGAGAGGACAGGGGTACTTATTTCTGCACTTAGAGTTTGGTACAATTCTGCGGTCATCCCATCTAACCCCGGGGATTTACCTTTGGACAGTTGGGAAAGGGCCTTCAGCACCACCTATTCCATGAATGGCCGGTCCAGTGCATCTTTGATGCCCTCAGGTAATTGAGGAACACCAGCATCCACACAAAAATCTGCTAGTTGATCATCTAGCTGATTGGGCTTAAGGGTAGAATGTGTCTTATAGAGCCTTTGATAGAATTGCTGCATACAGGCATTGATCTTTTGGGGGTGTGGAGACTATCTGCCCACCTGTATCTTTAAGGGCATGAATCCTAGAGGCCGCCTGCTGTTTCCTTATCAGATATGCTAACAGCTCCCCCCCTTATCACTACCTTCCCAATGCACATGTTTGGACCTAAGGAGAGCCCACTCAAACTTCTAGTGGAGCAGAGTATTAATACGGTATTTTAATCCAACTATGCCCTGGAGTAGAGTCGGGTCTGGTGCACCAACCAAGGGTTTTCTGAACCTGGTCTCCATCAGAGCAAGCTTAGATTGTAACCCTTCCAGCTCTGCCCACCTTGATTTATTTAGATGCACTGAAAAGGCTATAATTTGCCCTTGCAACACTGCTTTGAATGCCTCCCAGACTATGGCAGCAGAGGTATCTGCAGCGTGGTTATGGGAGTAGTCCCTAGTAGTTTCCCTGATCATGGAGCAGAAATTGGGGTCACAAAGGAGCAAGGAGTTACATCTCCATCTGGTGCCTGACCACCCCCTCTTTAGAGGGAGCATAATGGCAGGAGACCGGTGCATGGTCAGAAACTAGTATATTATGAATCCTTGTGCGGGAGATATCACTGGCCACGGGAGAGTTAGCCAACCAAAAGTCAATCTGACTAGAGGTTGCATGGACTAAGGAGAAGGAGTAGTCACAACCTGACGGGTGGTCCCTACATCACAGGTCCGACAAGCCATCAATGTTTTTGGATGCATCTGGGGGGTCGTTGAGATTTATCAAGGAAGGTGTCGAGGGTAAGATTAAAATCCCCACCCAGTATTACAGGTATCTGTGGGCAAGCGATCGTTAAGGATTCCACTGCCTTGATGAGGTCCAGCAAGTCATCTGGCTGATCTGCATTTGGTCCATATAAATTAGCTAGGACTGCATGCCCCCTGGGTATGAGAAACGAGCTACTATCCAGCGACTCTGTTCGTCAGTGTTAACTTGGTCCTGTACCCATGGACAGGACTTTTTAACCAGTATGGCCACTCCCCTAGGTTTAGTTGTCGCTGAACTTGCCAAAACAGTGCCAACCCATGCTTTTTTGAGCCACAATACAGTTCTTGCAGTGAGATGGGTCTCCTGGACAAGTGCAATGTCCACCTGCAAGTAGTGAAAGTGCCTGAGGACCATAGCTCGTTTGACCAGATGGTTTAGGCCCTTCACATTCCATGAGATGAGGTTAATCCCTACTTTAGTATTCTGCATCATGTTCCCCAAGTAAATTAACAAAACAGTACTCACCACCTTTGTCCAGTAATGATAGAGAAGCAGTAGTAGATTACCAGAGACAGAGGGAAGGGATTTGGATGAGGACTATAAAGAGGTGGTCTGTGCACTAGTAGAGATAGCAGCAGAAGCCTGGTATAGGAACATAAATAGAGATATAATTTTGAACTCGCGCCAGCCAAAGACTGGTTAACAGGATAATATAATTAAACAGTTATCTCTAAACAAGATGTGTAACTTTACAACAGGAAAAATAAAACTAGCACACTATATTCCTAATCGAGCACCAAGCTAAAGGTCACTAGGTGTATGTGCGAGGTGCTAATCTCCACACTGTCATGGAGAAGCACTCAGCCACACTAGCCAATCACCTACGTGGGAAATGTGGAGATAAACCAACCAATGACACCCATCTACATCCCCAGCCATATACGCATAAGTGGGATATTCAGGGAAGGAAGGGGGGTCCACAGGAAAAATGGGGGGGGTTGCCACATAACCTAGGAGAGATTCTAGATCAGCGTAGCCTTTCTCCCAGAGTACCCATCCATAAGTGGCAGTGAACAATTCACCATGATATGGTACCTGATCCTAGCTGCCACATGGTCATTACGAGAGTCAACATAACAAGCAGGGCCAGCAGGCCATTTGATGGGAGAGGGGAGGGAGGCAATGGAAAACATGGAAAGCTCCAGCCTATCTATGAGGGAATGTTTTTAATTAACAGCAACAGCTTTCAGGCGTTAACTGTCCTCTCTGCAAAAGCAGGAGCGCCACAGATGCAGGAGGACATTTTTCCCATATAACAAAGTTGCAGCTACAGTAACAGTTAAAGCTTAATATTATTCTCAAATTCAATAAAGGTGAAAGTCAATAAAGAAATGACTCAGTCATTATTATTTTGCTCCACAGGGTGGTCCAGTGGGTTGATGTCCATGGATAATGCCTCAGCATATGTCAGCAAGACAGGTCTCACTTGTCCGTTTGGAGGGGTCTGCAGGCACTCAAGATCTGGATGCAGGTCATCCCAAGACGAGTTGTCCACTGCTTCAATAAGCATTTAGTCTGATACCTCTCCCAGTAAGCTAGAACTGTGGTGCTCTTCCTTGGTCTGTTTGGCAGGCAGCACTTCATTTGGGCCCTTAGAGGTGGAGCCTTGATCACTAAGAGAATGCTGCTGGACTCTAGTCGGTTGGCTTATGCCCCACTGAGGTAATGCAGGAGGGAAGGGGGTTGAAGACCCCAACTGAATATCTTTGCGGTGGACAGCTCCCTTTGTTGGGCTGTGGTGGGGTGGAAGAGACCTGGGGGAGGCATTTGAGGGTAGCACAGTCTGGCCTAAATTCTGGTCTTCCCAGGGAGCTTCCCTTAAAAATTTGTTCCGTTGGTCCTGTGACCTAGGTCCTGGCACCCAGAGTCTCCTGGGAGCTGTAGTTCTAATGGGTAGTCTGGACCAGTATTTATGGGTCCATTCCTAGATTTCTTAAGGCATCTCTGCTACTATATCTCGACCCTCCCGGGGCACATGAAGGTAAGCAAGATTCCTGAACCCATAATGAAATCCTTGTTCCTCCAGCAGCTTTTTTAGAGGTAGAAAAGCTTTTCTGTGGGCCGCCACCTCTGCCGAAAAGTCCCTAAAGTAAGATAACTGGGCCCCCCACCATAGCAGCTCCCCTTTATCTCAGGCTGCCTTGAGAATCTTTTCTTTAGTGGATTATTTTAGTAGATAGGCAATAATGGGCCGGGGGGGAGGTCCCTGACGAGATCTGGCACCACTAGGGATTCGGTGTGCCCTTTCCACTTCAATTTGGCCTGACTGTCTTTCACCCAGAATTTTAGGAATCTCCTCGTTGAGGAAATCTTTGTGTGTTCTGGCCTTCGACCCTCTCGGGAAACCCGAGAATGCTGATATTATTGCATCTGCCTCTATTTTCTTGATCCTCTGCTCTCCTCCATAGAACAGCCAGCTTCTCATCATGATCCTTCAGCTTTTGCCAGATTTTAGTACAGTCCATTTCCAGGTCATCTGCTCGCTGTTCCACAACATTCATTGTGTCACTAAGCACCTTCACCTCCATTACAGTGCCAGTTAAAGTTGTGGAGATGGTGTCCACCCTTGTTAAAAGGGCTTCTAACATTGTGGTGATGTGCAGTAGTAAGGTGCTGACATCCACTTGCTGAGCATTGGTACCCACGGGTGTAGGACTGGTGGGTTGTACATTGGCAGGTGGTGAGGCCATACCAGAGCAGTAGAAGAGTCTCAGTACTAAGATGCAGTCAGAAGTGGGGGTCAGAGCCAGTCTTTAGTACTGCTGGTTGCACTAACACTGGGCGGCCACTACTGGGTGCTCGATGAAGGGCTATTGCACCCACCGGGGCGCTGTTGCAAGGCCTAGTCAGGGCTGGAGTGAGTCGTGCATTAACCGTGCCACAGAAGCTATTTGCCAGAGAGTTAGCTGCACATAAACAAACGTTCGGCAAACTTAAGGAGCCAGGGCAACATGGGTGTGTTTGTAGAGGAGATGGGGATCCCTGAAAACAACACTGATTCTCTTGGATTTTGTTAGGTAGGGATCAAGCTGGTGGTTTAAGTGGCCATCTTCCTCAGCGTCCAAGCCACACCCCTGTGAAACTGATATTTTAAAGGGTGAAGGAAAAGTATTTTTTTTCTGAAGGAGGAGACACAATGCCAAACACAACGGTAGGGGGTCCCATTTAAGGTGCAAAGCAAATATTCTTCAGAGTATAAAAATCTTCTTAAAATAATTAACTATTGATCCTAACTTCTTATTTTCTTTTTAACTTTTGCTTCTATTTACAATAATTGTAATGTATCACTATGGCACAACAACTGCAGCATAAATGGATTAGAATGTAAAATAATATTGCTGAGGAGGGATCTCCAAGGGATATGTATTTATTTATTTCCTTATTATTCATTAATATTTATTTAGGTGCATTTATTTTTGCTTCTTCTGTCCCTTGTGCCACTAAAGAATATGATAGCATATATTTAGCTCCATTTTTAAGTTTTCTATTTTATTATTTTTGTTGTGCAAATGACTCTTTTTGTGTTCTGGATAGCATGAATGAGTTGGCACCTGTTCTGCTGTTGAAAGCACATGTTCCCTGACCTTTGCACACACTAGGCATATAAATACCATTTTGAGGCATGATCCAAGCAACTTACAGAGTGGTTAAGACGATAAGCAGCTGCATTGCATGTCCCAGTGTAGTATAATAAACTACCTGGTCCAACAGGTGGTACTGTTTTCTACTTCTTCTACTCAGGAACATCTTTCTGACTACCACCTGTTCACATCAATCAACTACACTGCAGTCAGTAATAATTATTTACAGAGTGCTGTGCTGTGCAGCTGACAACACATAATACATCCTTCCTAGTTCCAACAAACAATTACTGTACTTCCAAGTTCTATAAGTATATATAATAAAATATAATCTCAGCCCAGCCAGTCACTATAACCTAGATGTGGCATTACATCATACAAAAAGCAAATAATGAATGAATATTAACATTTTCTCTGCAAAATAATTGCAGCTATATGTCGAAGGATGTGGATATATTATCCAAGGAAATGCATTCACCTAAACCATTTGTTGTAACAAAAACATTAATTACTTTAATAGCTACATCATACTACTGGTGGTAAAATAATATTTCACACAGTTGCTGACAAGTAGCAGTAGTAGTAAACAATATCGTACCATAGAGATCAGATTCAGTACCAACAAAGTTTGGGACATGAAATGTAGTTGCTGTTGACTGAAAAATATGGACTCCCTGGACCGACTGATGTTATTTTTTTCCTCTTTTGCTGTGCTAATTATGTTCAATCAGGTAATTCTGGAAGAGGCAGCAGAAGTTGATTATGCTGCAGTGATTGACAATGAAAATGATGGTAAATATGGTGGCCCACCAGGCTGGCTGCCTGCCTGCTACAGTGCTGCTGTGCTGTGAAGAACGTTGTCTTTGGGCTCTGACTGGAGTCTAAACCCATCGATGCTATTCATTTTTTTTTTTTTTTCCTGTGCTTATTGTGTATAAAGTAATCCTGGCCTGGCCTGATTTGTTTCCACTATACTATCCTGCCTCATGTATTAAGTAGACCCAGTTCACAAAAGATTTGCACCAATGGCTCCATGGGAGAAACTGTTTGTGAAGAGAGCCTCAGTGTTAGTGGGCCAGATTTTCAAAAAGACCCTTAGACCGATGCAAGGTGCATCGAACAACCACCTTGAATCAAATCAAAGTGTGTCAAGTACTGTGCACCCTATTTTGCAAGAAAATAAGTCTCTGTGGCAAAGTCCCACAAAATGATGCAAGAGGAGTGCAGCATCAAAAATATGCACAGGGTGTGAATGACGCAATCTGAGAATGATGCAAGTTGAGTCAAAAATATGATGCATAGGGCCGGATTTTCCAATGGAGCCTGGGAACACAGTAGCATGTGGCAAAGTGGTGCAAAGGTGAGCCTTGCACCACAGAACCTTGCGGCAATGTGCTTGCATCAGAAATTCCAAGAAATGTAAAAAAAAGGCAAAGTTCAACGCAAGGACAAAGCAGCTTCCTGCCCCATAAATGTGATGCATGGTGCTATGATGGGCATTGGTTATGTCAGCCAGGAAGTTGCCCTGGAGACAATGTTGCAACAGAGTGGAAGGCATGTGACAAAGGAAGGGAAGGATGCCAGGGGCACAGAGGTGGGCAGGAGAAGGAGAGAGGAGGAAGGGAGGCAATACTGTGATGTTGGATGGCAGGCAATGGTGATGGAGGAACAAGAGGGCAATGCTGACCACAGTGCACAAGGCACACAGGAGTCCGGTGCCACTGATGGTCATGGTGAGAGTGCCCTGGCAGTGAGTAGGAGACATAGAGGATGCAGGGCACCTGAAAGAGGAAAGGCAGAGCACAGTGCACAGAGGGCACAGGACGCTGCAGCCACAAATGAGGACAGTGAATCTGCCCCATAAGTGGCCAGACAGAGAAGACAGATGGTGCTTGAAAGGGGACACTGAGAGCTCAGGGCACAGAGGGCAGAGGACACTGCAGCCACAGATGAGGATGGTGGAACTGCCCCTTCAGTGGCCAGGAGATGGAGAAGACTGGTGGTGCTTGAAAGGGGCACAAAAGAACAGTGCAACAGAGGATTGTGGTGGGGATGGCCAGGTAGTGGGCAGGAGAAGGAGACACACAGCAAAGGAGAGAGGGGGAACAGAGTGGGTGAGGTCAAGGGGAGGCAATGACAGCCCTGCACTGGGGGTTGGTGGTGTCACTGGAGCAGGGCAGGCCAGAAGGAGGACTGCAGATGTCAGCACTGGTACAGAGGAGGAATGAACAGCTGGTGTGGCTGAAGGCAGGACAATGGATATGGGAACACGGGCAAGGTCCCATTAACCACCCACCCACCCACAGCAGGAAGCAGAACTTCACTGAGGCAGAAACAGAGGTTCTAGTGGAGGAGAGGGAGGCCCAACATGTGGGGTGCAGTATTCAGGAGCTTCAGAAATGCTACAATGATGTGAAGCACTGCAGCAAGGAGAAACTTGCACACAACAGGCGGTGCAGCAGTGGCACTAGCGGTGGACCGACGCAGCTTCTGACCCTGATCGGCCCTGAACAGCAGGTGGTGGCACACCTGAGGCCCATTAAGATACAGGGGGACACAATCCTAGAGCTGTATAGACTGCATCATACATCACAAGGTGTGTAGGTATGGGATTACATGGGGAGAAATAGACACAATGAGCATGAGACAGGCTGTACATGCCAAAACAGCACATGTGTGGTTAGGGGTGTCATGTCCGGCACAGTGATGAAGACACAACATCGTGGGCCATGCCAATGGCAGCAGAGGGCCACATGGCCCATGCCACTGCAACCACATGCCTGCGTAGTGGCACAATGTACCAAGGGCCAATACCATTGCATGACATTGCAAGCGACAACAGCACACACGCAGCCACAGATGGCTCACCAGTGTCTGTGCACGGGCAGCATGTTAGGCACAAGCATCACTGAAGGCAACACCCAAGTACCACCATGACATGCTAATGATCACATGCATTACATGATGGCCACACATGCCGGTGCCATTCCATACCACTGTGCATACATGCACAGCCCAGTACAGGTGGGACGTTGGGACACACAACACAGGGGCACACATGGGTGAACCTGTGAACACACAGACATGTAATGCTGTACCTCTCATCTGCAAATGGTCATGCAGATGACAACAACACAAAAACTGACAGCAGCAACAGCAGTGGTTGTATTGACAGCAGCAGCAGCACATGCAGCAGCAGTACACACAGTGCAGACCAACAACAGCAACATGAATGGCAGCAACAGCGGGAGGTGGCAGGACACAGCAACACTGGCACTGTGTCCAGTGTTATACATGGGGATAATGACCATAGAAACATTGAAACATAGACTTTGATGGCAGACAAGGACCACTTGGCCGACCTAGTCTCCATTTCCCTACCAACTGGATAAGCTGCAGATCCTAGTTAACCAACAGGCTATTTCTTCCTACCCCCCACAAGAATTGCCATATGTCTGTCCCATGAATTCTTGAATTGCCCCACTATTTTTTAACCCACAACCTCCTCAGGAAGGTCATTCCATGTGTTCGCCACCCTCTCTGTGAAAAAATACTTCCTCACATTGCCCCTGAGCCGTCCCCCCTCTATCTTCAAATTGTGTCCCCTTGTTCTTGCACATCTCTTTTTCTGGAAGATGCTACCCTCTTGGACTTTGTTGATTCCCTTGAGGTACTTAAACGTTTCCATCATGTCCCCCTTCTCCCTCCTTTCCTCAAGGGTATACATAGTAAGCTCCTTTAGTCTCTACGTGTATGGCTTCTGTTGCAAACTGTTCACCATTTTAGTTGCCCTCCTCTGGACTGCCACCATCCTGTCTATGTCCTTGAGGAGATGGGGTCTCCAGACCTGGATGCAGTACTCCAGATGGGGTCTCACCAACTGTCTGTACAGAGGGATAACAACTTCCTGTTTTCTACTGGTGATGCCTCTCACTATATTTCCCAGCATACCCCAGCCATACCTACTGCCTTCTGATATGATTACCCACAGGTCCCTTTCCATTTTTGTTGTTGCTACTACCTCCCCACCCCATTGTGTACTCTTCCCCTGGGTTTTTGTTTCCCAGGTGCATTTCTTTGCACTTCTTTACATTGAATCCAAGCTTCCATACTTCTGACCATTCCTCCAACCTTGCCAAGTCCCTTTTCATCCGTTCCACCCCACCTTGTGTATCAACCCTGTTGCAGATCTTTGTGTCATCTGCAAAGAGACATACTTTTCCTTCCAGTCCCTCTGCAATGTCACTTATAAAGACATTATAAAGGACTGGACCCAGTACTGAAGCCAGCCGTACCTACCTCACTAGTAACCTCCCTTTCTTCAGAGTGGACTCCGTTTACTATTACCAGGACTACACAGGAGATGTGTGACACAACACACCCGGATGCGGCGGCAAGCCCCACTGGCAGTGTGCACAGCACTGCACAGAACATGCAGAGCTGGCTGACAACAGCAGTGACACAGCAGGAAGCATACAGAGTGCCTTGCAAAGCAGCAGCCCCTTGTCACCTGCACAGCACAAGGCCACACCACAGCTACGGGATGGTAGTGAGGTGCCATCATTCTACTGGACACAGACCTAGGCCAGTACTGCCAAGAAGCCATACAAGCAGAGACATCAATGCCCTCAGACCTGTGGGAACTATGCAGTGCAGTCGAAGCACAGAACACACAAGCAGACCAACAGCTCGCTAGCATCGGGGAGGCTGTGGGTGCGATATGGGACACCATGGTGGATGCCAGCCAGAGCACACGGGAGTTCAATCTGGGGCTCCTCTCAGCACTGCATAGTGTAAGGTCCTGTTCCCAGTGGCAGGCATCCACCCTGGAGCACATGGCCACAATGATGAACTGCAACACAGAACAGAAAAGGGAACTGGTGGAACTGCAGCTGGCACAGACACAGGCTACAACAACCATGGCCAGTGCTCTACAGGACATAGCCCAAGTGATGCAACACAGGCAGCCACACAGTGGGATGGTGCATGGCACAGGCACACAGGCCCACACCTACACTAGTGCTGCACATGGCCCACACCGCAGCACCAACAATGCCATACACACAGACTGGTGTCCAGAGACACACAATACCTGTCATCTGCCATCTGCCATCTCTGCCCTGATTGTCACGGCATGGCACAGGGATACATACAGCAGCATAGTGGCGCCATGCCTCTATGACAGTGGCACACGACATGCTCCTGATTCACAGCAACATGTGCACAGCCATGGTCACACTGTGCCCACACACACCACACAAACATAGAAGTCCACAACGGACCATGGCCATGGCTTGTGTGAGCAGCCATACAGCCAGACCAGCATGGACATGCACGGCATACCAGATGTATGGCCCACACCAGTACACAGTGTGCCTGTGTACAAAATGCAGACACATGAGGACACACACAGACATAATGGTCACAGACAATGAACAGTGGAACACCACATATGATCCATATTCAGCAGACACGACAGGGCACATTGCCATGGGTGTGGGCACACAGGCCAACACACCCATGATGGAACACGCAGTGCCATACTTAGAAGCCACCTATGATCTCCATGGCCTCGGAGCTAACAGTCACGCAGCCACAACTGACATGCAGTGACACACCTGCAGCAGTGGTACAGCCAGTAAACCACACATCTCTGGGCACACCACATATGCAGGATAACTATGTGAACATGCAGCAAGAAAGTGGTGTGGCATCACAGCCCACACAGTGCACGGCAACACCAGAGGCTGATGCAAATGTCCAGCAGCACTGTGGGACTGACAGACAAAGCAAAGTCAGAGGAACACTGCACAGCTTATTACATTGCCACGGACACAAGGGTCAATGTGTGAACACACACCAGTGGACACAGGTACCATAGCTGCACTGGCGGAAGAACACACAGTCAATGGTGATCATTGCAGCACTGGATGGACCAACAATACAGGCATTGCCTAACTGGACTCTACTGGACATTTGCCACCTCACATAAGGGGTCATGCCAGCACAGCTGCATGTGAGGGTGATCCCTCAACTGTCGGGTGCAGTGGCACACAGTACATGTCTCAGGCCAACATCAACATGGCTGTGCAACCAACTCACGCAGGCTGTAGACAGAACAGGAAGAGGATGGGGACACCTACAGATACCACTAGCAGAAGTGGACCGGTAGAGGGACGATACACCCAAACGCTGTAGTGGGGGGGCTGGCCGACCAACAGCAACCAATCCCCAGCAATAATCCACCACGATGTTCTAAACATCTGGCAGTCTCCAGTCACACATGTAGTGTTGCATCTAAGTAAATGACATGTGTGCTGGATACACCACATGACATGGCGACCTGTGCACCACACCCTGGACACACACAGAGACACACACACATACACACACACACACACACACAGTGGCATGTGCACTGTGAAGCAGCACCTGTGGGTGTCAGTGTAGCAAATGGCCACACATGATTCATTCACTGGCCATGGTGGTCCACAGTACACCATGCACATGCATCACAGTTAAGATGGCACCGTAATGGAACACCAGGATGCCTTTCACAGCAGCATGATGCCACCATGCTGTGCATGTCTGTACTCATGTGGACACATGTGCCCATGCCAGTGTCATGCAGGCCATGCGCCTCATACAGCTTGTCAGTGCTGTGGCATCCTGGCATTTTGCAATGCCGGCACAGGAAACCTGGATGACAGGTAGCTCAGTGGCCATGGGTCCCAGAGGTTTCCTCCACCGGGGGGGGTCCTCTCCTTCATGCCACTGCCCACATACTCTGTGCATGGTTGTCCACCCATACACACCAATAACTATCCCACTAGCAGCATAACCCAAGTGCACACCTGATCGCACAATGGTGCTGATAGTACAGCCATGGGACATACAGCGTATTGACCTGTCCCAACTACCCACCAACACTAGAGTGTATGGCCCTTCACACCACACAGCATTACTTGGTTCCCATGGCCCAAGAACCACACATCACACAAACAATGTCTATCAAATTAGTATATTGTACAAGCAAACAACATACAGCCATAACAATGGCTAACAGAGCATCAAAAACACACAACAAACAAGGATAAGTGCATATACACAACTACCGGAATCACAATGTACTACAACATGTCAATATGTGACACCCACCCTACCATGAGTAAAGACAAACACTATCCTACAGCCCTACATACAGCATGCAACGGTGGTACACATGGACAGTACCCACATGCACTGTGGACCAGCCTATGACTGTGTACCATACCTGTCAAGTGTCCCCAGTACAGCCTGAACTGAATCCTGTAGTGCAGACAGCTTCATGGCAATGGCCTTCTTCTGCCTATGTAGTGCCCCAACAAAGTCATTCATGCCCCCACCATCCTCAGGCCTGGCCATGGACACACACTGCCCCACTTCTCCAGGCACCTCACATGTATGGTCTTTTTTGTCCGTATTGTCTGTGGGCTGCAACACATTGGCATGCACATCTGTTGAAGGTGCACCGGAACCATTGTGTGATGGTGTGGGTGTTGGCATGACTGGGCCTGTTGCGGCATGTGCATGCTGTCCCTGTGTCCCCTGTGGTTGTTGAGCAGTTCCTGGCCTGCCCCCAGCAATGACATCAGCAAGTCTCTCTTGTGCAACATTATCCACAGAGGCATTGTTGTCCCATTCATGCTGCATCTGTCATGTCCTCTCAGCATACTGCTGTGCCTCCTTGCACTTCAATTCTGCCATGGCCTGTTGCAGGTTCCTCAGGTGCACACATGCAGAGTCCTCCATGTCATCCTCTCTGTCATCACAACACAACTGTGCACACAGGTTGACCAGCAATGTAGTATGAACAACAACATGCCTGGCATGCCTGCCCTGTGTGGGTCCACCATGCTGTCCATGTAGCACCACCATGTGGTACATGTAGTCCTTGTCTCCATACCTGTAATGAACACTGCATGGTGCTGCCACTGCAGTATGGCAGTTGCTTGCACAGCATGATACACCATCACAGTAGCATACACACAGAACTGCACACGCGCTGTCCTCTGCCATGATAGTGTCATGGTGTATCCCCAACAGAAAAGCGTGCCATTGTGCATGCGTGTGTTGCATGCACACCCAGTGCTGCGTCACATGGACTGCAAGGCACACTGGTCACAGCCTCATAAGCATATGCACGGTACGACAGTGCCTCTGAAGGACATGTGTCCCTCACCTATTGTTGCTGTGTAAATTGCTTGTGCATGACCTGTGGTGCCACATGCTCCCACTTTGTATCCACAGGGATGGTCATGTTGTGACACAGCATGCAGGACCATGCTAACACCCTGTCACACACATGCAGCCATGGCAGTCAGGAAGCTGTGTTAAGGGGCAATGTACTACGTATGACAGGCTAACACCTATCTTGCATTCCATCAGGGGGTGCATCATGGCTTGTGACATTGTCCATGATGCTGGTGATGGCCACTCCTGCTACCTCTGTAGACACTCCCGGTTCAGCATCTGTGGGGATATGCATAGTACAGAGGTCAGTCCATGCCTCTACACACAATATATGCTGTTAGCTCATAATGCAGGTAGTGTGCATGCATGCATGCCACCCTTGCAATACTCTCCCCTCTGCCTGAGGTGTCCTCCATGCATGGTGATGTCTGCCTCCGTGTCCTGGTCCCTAAGGCGTTGCAGTGTATCAGGCTCATGTAGGAACATCATTAATCTTATGCTTCAGCCTGTGTAGTGTGCGAGATACACCAGACAGTGCCTGAAGCCTATTGGTGACATCACACCACAACCTGTCATGCTCCTTGGGTGTGCGCTGTGCGGCACCTGGGGGCATTATCACCTGTGACCATTTATGGACACAGCTGACCAATAGCACTGTCTCTGCATCTGTGAAGTTGGGGCATCTGATACGTCTCCTGGCCATCATTAGGTGGTGCTGCACTGGTACCGCATGTGCCCTGTGTCATTGTACCACTGTCCAATGGAATACACCCAGCTACTCTGTAAATACACAACTTCATATGCTATGGCAGCCAGCCAGTAGCAGTACAGGGGTGTGGGACAACATAGACCCAAGGGATCAATGTCTGTTGCATGTGACAGATTCTGGGAGTGGAGTAGCGCAGGTTGGTGTGATCACAGGTCAAGGCTACACCTAGCAAGTGTTAGGTTATGACCCTGACACTGTAGTGGGATGAGCGCGTCGACTGTGGTGTGAATGTGCCCCTGCACACAGCTGTAACTCGATTGAGACACAAATGCTTCAAATGCAGCTCCTCTGCATCATCATGTGGTAGGTGATGCTCACAGTGGTGGAACCAACACAGTAATGGCAAGTCTGTTGCATAATACAACAGTGCAGCATACACGTGCCCCCTGGGAGTGCAGCCAATGCCAGATACTGGGGTTAAGCGACAGGTGGCAGTGAGGAAGTGTTAATTGCTGTCATCGATGCTGTTAGGGGTGAGCGTGTAGACTGCATTGTGATTGTGGCCCTGCACACAGCCGTAAATAGAATGTGGCACAGTTGCATTGATAAGGAGTCCACTGCATTGCCATGTGGTTGGTGATGCACATAAAGCAGGAACTGACACAATCATGGCACATCTGTTGCCCAACACAGCAGTGCAGCATACACATGTCCCCTCCGAGCACTGGGGCTGACAGATACTGGAGTGTTGCGCAGATACCTGTCAGCAGTGATGCTGAATGACGCACTGGTGGAAGGGTTGGGATAAGAGACATGCAGACTGATGGGGACACACAGCATACAGTGGAAGGCATGTAGAGAAGTGTCATTCATACAGGGATGGCAAGACATGTGGCATGGGTAGGGCCTTGGCGGTGATGGCAAATGGTACACAGAACTGCATGTGCCCCTGGGACTGTGTTCACTTTGTGGCTCTCTACCGGCATTGCAGTCAAAGCTGCTGCATGCTACTACATGTCACCACATGCTAGGGCACATATTGGTGCCCCGGGGTGCAGCAACTGATACCATGCACTATCGTGAGCATGGGGACATGTGTCAGCATGCCTTGTGTGTACCGCTGACCATGTATTTTGTCGACTATGATGGTGCTGGAGGTGTTATGCATGTGTGTGACCTCATCTGCATGTTGGCATTGGCAGGCATGTTCTCATGTCACAAGTGGCGTGTACTGTGCCTTCCAGCTGTGCCGCAACATGCAATGAATCCGCATTGCCATGTGCATGGGGTGTATTGTTTCCTAGGTGTAGATGTAGTGAGCTGGGGTTGACATAGCAACGTGTGACATGTCCAGCCTGTGGTTCCCTTGTCATGCACCCCACCCCGGATGGTGAGCCTGTCTGTGTGCATAGGCAAGCCCATATGTACTGCCATCTTGTAACTGGTTAAGTGCATGTGTTGTGCTGCCACATATGCAGTACACATGTGGGACATATTACAACTGGGGTTGTCAGTGTCGTGGCTCATGCCGCATCCCTCATGCATATGGCTTTGCACCTGTCATGGGCATGCATGCCAACTACCTTGCCATTTGTAGAGCCATTCATTGCATACATGTGTGCCAGTGCATAAGGATGGGGGTTGGCATTGAGTTGTGTGTGCTGCCTTAGCACACTGTACCCACACATGGGTAGGCCTGGTATGGCACAGTGTGTGTGATCATGGCACCAGTGGTCCGCACTTGATTCCAGCACTGTTGCTGTGCAAGGCATCCTGACTCAAAATGACGGTTGTGTGTATGAGCATCATCCTGTATGCCACATGTATTTGTGCCACCTACGTTGATGTCAGACATTGCGGTCTGTGGTGTGTAGTGCTACTGCCTGGGTAGAGCTGTCACACAGCACACATATGTTTCATTATGCACAGTTGGATGCAGTGTTGTGACCATCCCAGGTGGAAGTGTGTCCCTCTGCAATGCCTCTGTGCTGGACTGTGGTATGATGTCCTCCCCCTGGGTGCATATTATCCCTGTTGTGCATGCATACAATACTCATGCACTACTGTGGCAGTGGTCTATGTGGTGTGTCCAGACTACATGTGTCACTGCCTGTTGTTGCCTTGTTGCATGTGGCTGCCACTGTATGCCACTGTCTCACTCAAAGCAGTTTCAGACAAGCATTGCCCATGTCCGTCGGCCTACAGCCACTTGTGTTGCTGAGTTGCCATGCATCACTGCATTGCTGACCTCGGCATCATCATCATCATCCTCATCTAGCACATCCCCAGCATTGCTGGCATCCATGTTGCTGTCATCATCGGGCAAGTGTATGGAATGTGCAATGGCTATGTTGTGCAATATTCAGCACACAATGAAGATCATGAACACCATGGCTTGGGCATACTGCAGTGCACCACCTGAACAGTTGAGACAATGGAAGCACATCTTTAAGAGGCTGAATGTTCACTGAATCACAGAATGTGTTGTTGCTTGCACCTCATTGTAACGTCTCTCTCACCTTCTGTGGCTGGTGCCCTGAAGGGTGTCATGGAGAGGGTATCCACTGTCACCTGTAGAGACATAAGTCACTGTTAGCATTCATGTGCCATGGCGCCTATCTAACATGTGTGTCTCTGTGTACCTGGTGTGTTTCGGCAGTGCATGCATGGTGGTGTAGTGTGCTGCTATGTGGGGATGGTGCACATTCCCATGTGTGATGTTCTGTGTGACTGTTCCATGACTGCAAAGCCCCTGTTTCCCTGCAGGGCCCACCACTGTGGCTGTGTCACTGTGATGAGCACAGCACGCCATCTATATGGGTTGCTTAGCACTTGCACCACATGGCAGCAGTGGCATTACGCTACTGTGTGTGTAGCTATGACTGTGATGTGTGTCAATGCGGGTTGCACAATACCTTTCTGCTTCTGTGTGTGCCCAGCATTGTCCATTGCATGTGTCAGGTGCCATGCATGTGCACACCAACATGATGTTTGCCACAGGGTGTGGCTGTGTGTCCGCTGTATCTGTGTATCATGGCAGGCTGGGACTATGCCCAATAACTACATCTATGATGCAGTGCGGTACAGTCATGGTGTGTCTTTGTAAAGTGCTGTGTGTATCCCATGATGGCCAGCATGCTTGATGATATGCCCACTACCATATACATGACTGCATGGGCATGTGCACATGTGTGTAGACTGTATCACCACTGTCTGTCTGTGGGTGTGTTCATTATCCATTTGTGCCATCACCACGGTGTCATTGGTTGGAATCAGTGTCAGCATGTGTACCCTGTGTCCACTACATCCAAGCTGTGTTCCTATGATGTGCCCTGCCCTTGACCCATGACCATGGTGCAGTGGTATGTTGTCATGTTACTGTGCAGTGCATGTGTGGTGGGTGTGTTGTCGCGCTTGTGCTGCTGTGTTGTACCTGCACCCACCTATCAGCCAGCCATCTGATATTTCACCATGTTCAAATGCCTCGGAGATTCCGCAGTGCCTGAAGATGTAGGCATAATGGGACAATCCAGGGTACTGTGCCTCTACATCGATTAAATGGTTTTGGCTGTCACAGATGACCTGGATTGTCATGCTATGGTACCCCTTCCAGTTTACGTGCACCTCCTCATCCACTGTTAGTACCTTGCTGGCAGTGTGCATGTAGTCATTTGCAGCACGCACAAGTGGCAGCTGTGCTATATTATAGAAGCCCTGCTGCAGTGCATGCTGTCCATGGGTGTCCCGTGTGTAGGATATGTATTCCCTGGTCTGCCATACCAGTTCCTCCACCACCTGTCTTATGCAATTGGATACAGAGGACTAGGAGACCCCAAGCATGTCTCCAGTTGGGGTTTGGAATGTTCCGGTCACTAGGAATCATAGTGCAGTGCTTATCTTCACCTCCACTGATATGTGGTTGCTTCTTTGGGTCCATCCTGTGAGCTGCAGCCTCAGGACATCACAGAGATTTATGATGGCTGCCCTTGACAGATGGTATCTGGCCAGGCACTGTTCCTCGCTGAGTTCCAGGTATGAGGTTCAGCTGTGGTACACCCTAGGTGTGTAGTGCCTGTGGACTAACATCTGTTGCTGTGGAATGGCTTGGTGCATTCTTGCTGTGACCCTCCACTGTCGTTGGGCACATCATCATCTCCATAATGCCCTTACCATCATTATTATCAGTAGGTCTGCTGCACCTGGCATGATCCTAACATTCAGGTCCCACAGTGTGTGCCTGCACACTGCTGTGTCATTCACCCAACTGAAGGCTGCTTCTTGAGTGTGTTGCTTTATATGCTGTAGGCAGCTTAGACCAGCCCTGGCTGGTCTAGCAGGTGTGGGCAGTTTGTCATCTGTTGCTCTGCCAATGGCATTTGATATTTGCAATTCCCATACTCTGGGGGCTTGTGAATGGGCAGCCATTCCTGCACCTTATCGCAGGTGTGTTTGTGGCACAGCAGCAGTGCATCCACCCTTGATGCAAGGCGCAGACCTTTCAAAGCCACTGCAGGTCAAAAATCAGATATGACACATGCCTTGATGCTAGCGGTTCTTGCGTCATGTTGCATTGCTGCCAGCATGCCGTGCGTCATGGATCAGTGACGCAGGCTGCTTTATGTCCAGTGTGCAGCTTTGAAAATCCTACCCCTGGAGTGAGAAGCAGCAAACAATGATGGAAGTTGAGTCAAAAATATGATGCATGGGTGGGATAGAGCAAAGATTATGCAAACTGAGTCAAAAATATGATGCATGCGTGAGATGGAGCAAAAACTGATGCAAGCTGAGTCAGAAAGATGATGGATAAGTGAAATGGTGAAAATGACTCAAGGTAAGTCAAAAATATGATGTATGAGTGAAATGGAGCAACGATGTTGCAAATTGAGTCAAAAATTATGGAAGAGGAAATGGCCTCTGGAAGCAGTAGTCTACATGCTACTGTCCTTGAGACAGCATTATGATGTCTACAATGTAGGACTATTGCAGTGGAATGCCATTCATAGTACCATCAAGTCTGCCCACCTCCTGTGGGACTCTGCATATGTTCTAGTGTCAGATCAACTCTGGCTGTTCTATTCGTGTCATGCAACTTTGATGCAGTGTTGACAGTTTCCACTTTAGAAAATAAGAAAAAGGTATGGTGTGTCATTTTATTTTTATGTAAGCCCTACTGTGACATAATGCACCCAGTTTTAGGGCTTGCAGTGGGTATTGCCCTGCAGACCTCTTGCTACCAGAAAAGGACTCTGCATTCCTTGCATTCCATCTGACCGACAACCTTTTGGACTTCCACCACAGTCTTCTCCACAACTGTGAAGCAGTCAGTCTGCTTGTTGTCTGGTTTACTTTTCCTGACATTGTGACTTGGGCTATAAAGTGAGACATGCATAAGCTGTAACTGACCAGAAAAGAGCTTCTGATCATGTCTGCTGAGGTAGTTGTGTCCTGTTTCCCATAGCAATAAATTTGATAAACTAGTAGTACTCTCATAGCAGACCTTCTAAGAGAGCTATTTTTCTTTCACAATCACTTATTTTATCTCTCAAAAATGCCCATGATTTCATTTTTGAAACAGGAATCATAAATAAGAAAAATAGTTTAAAACAGAAACTAACCAACTTTCAGTTCTGAGAATGAACTGTAAGTTTGTTTTATCCCTCATGGAGCAGACAAGGGGCAACGTTTTAAGGGAAACTGGGTCCCAGCACCTTCCCAATCATGTAAAAAGTGTATGGGCTCCCCATGTAGTTGTTTGGTGTGCTTTTTTAAACTTTAATGTCATGCTTTATCAAGTCAATGAGGGACTGCTAAACAGAAGGTTGTTTTGTGCACAGGTGGAAATTACAATAAATCCACCTGTGGAACCCACACCACCAGTGAGGTGTCTTGGGCAGGTGTTTTTGACTAACTTTATTTGAAGGGTTACATTTTACTCATGAACAGTTGTTCATTATTTACCACTTTGGTCCTGGAATTACATTTTAAATATCTCACTTCTGCATTTCATTTCTGTCCATGTGACTTTTTTTTTCTATTTCTGTATTTTGGACTTTACTCTGAGTATGTCACTTATCTTCAGGAATTAGGGGTCTGGATATTAAAATTCATGAGTGGTTTAGCCAGGAGTGAGATATGAAATTCAAACAAATGGTGATGTTATATAAAATTAAAGTGGGGATCTGACATACAGTGCCTACCCCAGGGATCGTGATGCTTCCATAGCAGGATGGTCACTGCGGTTGAATTGATTGTCACCCGGTGCCCTCTGGGTCCAACTTTCCTCCCTTTGACTGCCTGGGGGATGTCCTGGCTTCTTTTTTTTTTTTTTTAGCAGGACAAAACAGGATAATAAAATAAGAGTTCTGATAGGTGAGGTGACATTTAATGAGTGGAACAAGTGTAGCTCTAGGTATATTTGGTCAAGGTCAAGGCCACAGCTAGCCTTTCGTAGACTTCAGTTGTCAAAACTGCAAGGGGGAACGGCCGTTCCTAACTTAATTAACTACTACTGGGTGGCACAGCATCAGCATACACAAGGATGATAAAGGTGCAAGGAAATTTTCCTGTCAGGAAATTGTCCTGCCAGAACACCTGTGCTATCCTACTCATTGCACTTAGTGTTTGTGTCATGAAAGTCCCTTTTCCCATATAGATTTACTATTCTAAGACCACGCTGCCATGGATCACCACTCAAATGAAATTATTTTCTTGAAATTGAATAAACCTTATTAAACCAAAGACCTCAAGTAAATATGTGAGGAAACCTCAGTATACACAAATAAATGAGGTAGAGGTCATAGACAGAAAGAAGAGAACAAACAAAACATTAATTTTGCAATTTACATATAATCCCCACTACCCCCCCACATCCCCCAACCCTGCCACCAGATGGAGTAAAATAAAACCGTTCATAAATATCAGACTTAAATTGCACCAAACTGTTATGAATAATTACAGGGAACATTGAGTACATAATTACATAGTTAATAGAACATACAAATGTTCCCAAATACGTTTGTATTTACATAGCTTGTTCGACATACTCACTATGAGGCACTCTGCTTGTAATGCAAACAAAATCTCCTTATGCCATTCTAGACAGCTTGGAGTGCACTAGTCAAGTCAGTGACAAAGAATACCATTTTTCTCACATGCTGAAATCAAAGCCACATGTGACCTCTGGTTGCCAATCAGGTTATCCATGTAGTCACCCAATATACATATTTCAGGTAGGAAGGCATCAGATAGTCCCAACAGGGGATCAAGACAGGTTTGAATTGAAGTCCAGAAGGGGACCACTGTCTCACATAACCACAAAATATGCAACAAGGTCCCAGGCTCTTTGCCGCATCTGGAGCAGGTGTCAGTGGGTAGTAGGCCCATTCTATGCAATTTAACCAGAGTGTAATAAAGATTATGGATGATCTGGAATTGCATAAACTGGTATTGATCCCACTTTATCAGTGCATATAGATGCTTCTAGATGGTGGATCACTTTCGAGAAAAAGTAGAAGATGGAAGAACCTGGTCCCACCAATAATTCCTTGGAACCTCCTTGATGACCAGATAAGTTTGTAAAGATCGATAATAGTAGGAAATTAGATGGGTAGAGGGGACTGAGGAAAAAGGTAAGGCCAGCACTTGTGACTGTTACTGCCCATTACCCAAACACTGTAAAACATTATGATAGTTGAAAAACAGAAAACAGAAGAAAATAAACAACCAAATGAAACAAAAGCTACTATGGTCCTCAAAAGAGGTGGCTGTGAAAGTCAGGAGGAAAAAGATAGTAACCGGAAGTATAGGGAAACACAGAAGGAGCAGGACAGACAGCTGTACCAGTTAAGGCAGAAGGAAGCAGGGAGGGCAGTCAGAATAACAAAGGCTCAAACTGAGGAAAAGATAGCCAACTCAGTTAAGAAGGAATAAAACCTTTATAGGTACATCAGTGAGTGTAGAAAGACAAAGGGAGGATAGTGAGACTGAACAGAATGAATGGTGGTGGGCAGAGGGGACAGTGAAAAGCAGGATGCTGAACAAACATTTCTACCAGTATTCACAAAAGAGGAGGGGAAAGTGCTAATCCAATTAACAGAAGCACTCTTGATGGGGGTCGACTCAGTCCTTTCACAGAAGAAAGGGTTCTGCAAGAACTCCTAAAACTGAAGGTGGACCAAGCAATGGGTCCTGATGGAATTCACCCCAGAATTCTAAAAGAATTAAAGGAGGAACTAGTGAAACTACTGGCTACTCTGTTAAATAAATCATGGGAGGATGGGATGGTACCCAAGGACTGGAGAAAGGCAGATGTGATTCCCCTTCACAAAAGTGGGACCAAGACAGAGGCAGAAAACTACAAACCTGTCAGTCTGACCTCTGTGGTAGGGAAAGTGATGGAGTCACTTCTGAAGGAAAGAATAGTTGAGTACCTAGAGGCCAGTGGGGCTGGGACCCAAGGCAGCAAGGGTTCCTGGCGGAAGGCAGTGTCAGGCAGTCTAATAGATTTCTTTGACACAGGTGACCAAAGTAGTAGACCAGGGAGGGATAGGACATGGCCTACCTAGACTTTAGCAAGGCATTTGACACAGTCCCACACAAAAGATTAATAGTCAAATTAACCAGCCTGGGTAAAACATTGGCTACAACAGGACACAGAAGGTAATTGTAAATGGACTCCACTCTGAAGAAAGAGGGGTTACTAGTGGGTACCACAGGGTTCAGTATTGGGTCCAGTCCTTTTTAATGTCTGCATCAGTGATATTGCAGAGGACTGGAAGGAAAAGTATGTCTTTTGCAGATGACACAAAGATCTCCAGCAGGGGTTAACACAAGGAGGTGTGGAAAGGATGAGAGGGACTTGGCAAGGTTAGAGGAATTGTCAGAAGTATGGCAGCTAGGGATTCAATGCAAAAAGTGTAAATAATGCACCTGGGAAACAAGAACCCAGGAGAAGAATACACAATGGAGGAGGTAGTAACAACAACAAAATGGAAAGGGACCTGGGGTAATCATATCAGATGACCTTAAGGTTAGCAAGCAATGTGAGAAGGCAGTAGGGGAGGGCTGGGTATACTAGGATGCATAGGGAGAGGCGTCAGCAGCAGAAAACAGGAAGTTATCCCTCTGTACAGACAGTTGGTGAGACCCCATCTGGAGTACTGCGTCCAGTTCTGAAGACCCCATCTCTGCAAGACATAGACAGAATAGAGGCAGTCCAGGAGGGCAACTAAAAATGGTGCAGGGTCTGCAAGAAGCCATATGAGGAGAGACTAAAGGAGCTTAATATATATACTCTTGAGGAAAAGAAGGGGGGACATGATAAAAACTTTTAAGTACCTCAGTGGAATCAACAAACTCCAAGAGGTAGCATCTTCAGAAAAGAGACATGCAAGAGCAGGGACACAATTTAAAGATAGAAGAGGCGGTTCAGGCAATGTCAGGGAAGTATTATTTCACAGAGAAGGTAGTGGATACATGGAACAGACTTCCTGAGGAGGTTGTGGGGTCTAAAACTGTGGGAGAATTCAAGAATGCACAGGACAGACATAAGGCAATTCTTGTGGGGGTAGGAAGAAATAGGCTGTTGGTTAACTAGGATCTGCAGCCTATCCTGTAGGTAGGGAAATGGGCAGACTAGATGGACCAAGCAGTCCTTATCTGCCGTCAAATTCTATGTTTCTATGTTAATAGGCCAATGATATAGGGCGCTTGTTTCCTGAAAGAAAAGCTGTTTCTGATTGAATATAAGATCTCCAATTGTGTCCACCCAATATCAGGCCAGAATCTTCTTGAAAGCATCTGTCTAGCTATCAGAAGATTAGGGTTCCCAAATAAGGGCTGGGAGGTATCTTTGTATGGACAAATCTTAAGTAGGGAGCAAAGCTGTGACTGAACATGAAGGGATGCCCCTAGGGGTGTATCTCACAGAGACTGGGGAAGTCTTCTCCTGGGGAGATAGGGAAGTGACCTAATATCCAAACCATTTATAGAACACAAGGCACGCTTTATATATGCCCGATGGGGAACACATGGTCTAGAGAGATTGTCACCACGTGGCTTCAACCAGTAGAAAAGCCTAACAAGCTATAAGGCCAAATAGTACAGAACAAAATTGGGGGCTTGTAGGCCTCCATCTTGTTTAGTGTGCATTAATTTGGAAAAAGGCCGACGGGCTGTCTTACCTTTACATAGAAAGGAGGCAAGAATCCTGTGAACTTGGGCAAGCCATGACTGGGGAGGAGGGCACAGTTGTGCATCTGGAGGGGGTATAGTAATTGGGGTAGAACATTCATTTTAATGATGTTCAATCAGCCCCACAAGGAGAGGGGTAACATAGACCAATGATCCAAGTCCACTTTAAGATGGGAGACTGTGGAGTCAAGATTGATTTGCTTCATCTTATGAGGAGAGGTGCTAAGATAAATTCCCAAATATTTAAATCTGTCCTTCCTCCAGACAAGAACACGGTGCTCAATGTCTGCCTTAAGGGTAGCACTATTGAGATGTATAATTTCAGTTTTAGTAAGGTTTAATTTGTAGTTAGAAATAACACCAAACTGAGAAATAATCTGTAGGGCAGCAGGCCGGGATGTGACTAGAGAGGAAACATGTAACAATATATCATCTGCTTACACTGATAGTTTATAATCCATGTTACAAATCGAAATGATGAAGACTTGGGGGAGAGGAATTAAGTTTATGAATCAGATGCTCTAGAAAAAGATTAAGTAGGTATGGTGAAAGAGGACATCCCTGCCTGGTACCCTGATGAAGAGGAAATGGTGAGGATAAAACACTGTTACAAAGTACATGGGCTGATGGAGAGGAACAGAGCACCTTGACTCATTGTATGAATTTTTGAGGGATGTAATATTTGGGTAAAAGGGAAAACAAGTAATCCCATGAGACCCTAACAAGGGCCTTTTCAGCATCCAGAGACACCAAGACCATGGTAGTGGAGGAGTCTCTGGTCACCGAAAAATGGTAGGACAACTTCCTGAGATGGTCAGCAGATAGCCTACCTCTTACAAAGCCCACCTGTTCCTTACTAATCAATGGGTCCCATATCAATCCCAATCTACAAGCCAATACCTTAGCTAATATTTTAAAATCCATGTTGATAAGTCATATTGGCCTGTAATTTAAGACCAACAAACTCTGCCAGGTTTAGGAAGAATGATAATAGTTACCGCAGCCAGAGAGGGATCAGACAAGCCCTCTTTGAAAATATAGTTGTAAGTATTTAAAAGAATGGCAGTTAAATGGTCCTTGAAGGCTTCATAAAAGTTGGTGGTAAACCCATCTGGGCTGGGGGGCTTATCAGAAGCCAGGGAGTCAATAGCCTGGGAAATCTCAAGTAGGGTCTGTCACAGATTCGCTCAGCCGGTCAGCCCTCTACTCCCCAAATGCCAACCTCTGATCATAGAATTGTGAACAGTGAACAGCACAAGGTAACCCTCTTGTCTGTTTTGTGGGTTCGAGTCACCTTAGTCTCAAGTTCTGGAGGGATTCAAACTGAAAACCTCTTGTTAGAGTACCCAATTATCAGGCTCAGATAATTCTGTCTTCGGGGGGCCAGATATCTTTGCCTACGGGCACCTAATCAGGTATTACAAAATGGACCCTTAGAACTCTATGCAACACCTAGAGAACTCTATCTGTTTCCCAGTTTGGTATCACAATAAGCACATGCACAGTGTCAACTATAACCATTCCAAGCTCCACTTATATAAAAAGAAATTTCAAAGCACACCAGGCAGTTTCTGTTTTTAAAATATATATCTTTACTTTAAAATAGGTAAAAAATAGGAAACAGTAAAATACAGAACAAAATATCCCAACATATACAGCCTTAAAACAAAACAGGTCTAAAAGTGCAAATTCCTACAACACATACTTTCAGACTGGTCTTGTCTAAGGTCCTTACTTCTTAATCTTTCAGTGCTTCATTGTCTCTCTTCTCTCAATGAGAAATATGAATCTGTGTCCTAAGGTTTACTTAGTAGGTTTAAAAACAGTCCTGAGCCAGCCATCTGTGTCAGTGGCTCAATAGGTAGCACACTCACCTCTGAGGCTGGGAGATCAGAGGGCTGTGGGTTCAGTTCCCACATCTGGCACTTGGGTTAATATCCCAGTACTGACATTGTAGTGCAGCATGAGAGGGGTGCTGCACTTCTGAGGTGCTGTCTTTCGGATGTGACGTTAAACCGAGTGCCCTTCTGCCCATCCTGGTGTTGTCCTGGTGGGTGTCCAGGTGGAAGTAAAAGAACCCAGGGCACTCTTCACAAAGAGCAGGGAACATTCCCGGTGTCCTGGCCAACATTCCCCATCCCATGAACTGGTTCATGCAATTATCCAGGCTGTATGTGGGTGATGATATGCGATATGGCCGCCACCACACATTCAGTCACTTCACTTCCAGTCTAGCATTGCTTGTAAAGTGCTTTGGGATACTGTGTATGAAAAGCACTATACAAATGCTGATTTTTCTTCTTCTTCTACCTATCTGTCTGGATTGGTGCTAGTTCAGGTGGATGTTAAAGATCCATGGCACTTATCGAAAAGAGTAGGGGAATTTCCCCGGTGTCCTGGCCAAATTTACGTCATTCACTAAAAATACCACCAACAGCTTAATCTGGTTCAAGGTCAGTTGGCATTCATCTGTATCCCCCTCCCCCGTGTCGTGCCTGAAAATAGGCAGTATTTGTCTAGTGCAGTTACCCGGTCAACAAAAATTAAATAAAATAAAATAAATAAATAAATAATAATTCTCTCAGAGGTCACCAAACTCCACCTTGGTGTATAAAAATGAATATTTTATAACACAGGCTGTCCTACTAAGATATTTAAAAAATAATAGATGACAAAATAAATCTCCTCTTCTCATGTTGACTGTGCTCTTGCTTCACACACACATCAAAAGCTCTTTGATGTAATTCAAGGGCTTCCTTGGAATGGTTATTGGACCTTCCAAATTAGTCTGGATCCTGCTTGGCCCAGACATCAAAGACACTTTGGTGTAATTACTGGCTATCTTTGGGAGACACCCAAAAATCAGGCACGCTCTTTCCTTTATGACACCTAGTGCAGATCAAAGGATTTCCCTGAGGACGTCATGAATGGCTAATTTTATTTCCTGGGATCAAAGCAAATTGACAAGGTAATTGCAGTTTAAAGATCTGCAGTTTAAACTATCTCCTGTCCTTTGAACTTATCCCTGGGGGTTTGGATGTGTCAATTTCAGCAAGCCAGTATTTCCTCCTGACACACAGTTCATATCACATTTTTTTTATATTTACAAAAAAATTATACATGGATCAGATCCAGCTGTCCAAGTGTGACAGGGCCAATGGTGCTTTTAGGATAGCCACTTGAGAATCAACCAATTGGGGAAAGAGTAATATCTTGGAGGAAAGAGTCAAACTGAGTTGGGAAAAAGGGAAGAGCAGGGGGAGCATATAATTATTGATAAAAGATTTTGAATGTTCCAACAATATCTAGGGGTGAGGTAAGGAGCTGGCCAGAATCCGAGTGGATTGAGAAGACAATTCTATCCATTGCTTGGGAACATAAATGAAGGCCCAATAACTTCCCAGCTCTCTCCACTTGATCAAAATAATTTACGTTAGAGCATAAAATAAGATGCTCATCCTTCTCTCCCAATAGTGTATTATAATGAAATCTGCAAGATTCTAACTATTCCCACTCTGCTTGAGGAGATACCTATGAAATATGCTCCTCGATGGGTTGTATACGAGCTAACAAGGAAGAAAGAGCAGCAGAAGTTTGTTTCTTCCTCTTAGTAGCCAAGCAAATTAATTCCCCTCAAAGGGCACATTTCAAGGCTCCCCACAAGACATCAAGTTTAGGCATAGAAGGGGAATTAAGTTACAGAAAGGTGCAGACAAAAGATTGGAGATGTTGCAGTAACTCATCCCACTTGAGTAACTGATTGTTTAAATACCAGACCTTATCTCTGGTCAAGGAAGGTGTGAGATTGAGTTGAATGAAAGCAGAGTGGTGGTCTGATATGACCATAGCAAAGTAATGACATAAAGCAATCCCAGGAAGGTTGTCCACTACTAACAAAAAGTAATCAATACTAGAAAAGGAATTATGTGGTGGGAAGTGGAAGGAATATTCTCAGTGGTCCTGGTTCAGTGCCTCCATGGGTCTAACCAGGCCCAAAGAGTGCATGAGGTCCCAAATAGCCAGTTGACCAGGTGACAGGGTCTGTCGGGTCTGATCAGTCCTATCTAGATCATTGCACAAAACCAGGTTCCAGTCCCCTCCAAGAATGATTGGAATCACTCTCCATGGGGCTAAAATAGACATCAGGGTGGTAAAAAAAGGGGGTCATCACTGTTAGGGCCATCAATAGAACCCATTACCACCTCTAGATGACCGAGCAATGCTCAGAGAATAATATAATGACCCTGGAGATCTGCTATTTCCTGGAGAAGACAAAAGGGTATTATACAGGCTATAATTATAGCCATGCCTTTTTTATGGGAATTGGAGCCATCACTGAAGGCCTGTCTCATCCAGGAATGCCTAAGACGAAGAACCTGGGAGGGAGGCAGGTGAGTCTCTTGTAGAAAGGCTACATCAGCTTGCAACCTATGTAAATGAAGCAAAATTTTAGATCTTTTAGTAGGGGACTGTGGCCTTTAACATTCCGTGTACAAAAATTATAAGCACCCATTGTGAAATAGTAAAACAAAATTAATAAGTGGAGTAAGGTGCAAATAAATAAGCATATCTTGAGTGCAAGAAAACAACACTGGAACCCCTTCTCCGGTGGCACCCACCCAGGTAATACCAGGGCTATTCAACAAGGTATGGTAGTGGAGATCACTCTAGGTAACAAGCTATAATAGCAGAAGCCCAACAATGAAAATACAGCATTGGAATGAAATACATAAGTAAAGGCCAGCTAACAATTCAGAACTATGTACAAGAATAGCCAATAAACAGTAGTTGAGCATTAAATATAACAAAGTATGCAACTGTGATTAGACATAAAAAATTGAACCATATGGTACCCCGACTTTATAAGCAGTACCAATGAATTGAGCACCAGAGAATACTATTCATAACAGGCCTCAGGTATAACAAACAGGGGACTGTCAAACTAATACATAGTAAAATGACTTGCAAACTCCTGAAATGTGATGAGATAATGGAGGGAAACACGAGGGGAAAAATAAAAGGAGGAGCCCTCATTAAGCCCTGCAGCCATGTGGAACTGTAAATTTCAAGCTGACCAATGCAGAAAGGATCCCACAATGAAACTGAAAAAAAAACAAAAAACATACCAGTTCATTAATTAAGGAAATACCAAACTGATTTGGGACCCAAATGTAGACACAAATTCCATAAACAGCTAGCAGGGGAGGCAGGAAGCAAGACCCACCGCCCCCCTAGGTCCATCAATTTCTGATACAAGATCAAAACTTGAGTCAAAGAAGGATCATAAACAACAATCTGCTGACAAACAGCATGCAGTACTGGCTAAGGGAGGAGCCGCTGAGATAGAAGGAACCGGCATCCATTGATTTGTCAAGTAGTTGGGTCCTCAGAAACCAGTCCAAGAAGCCTCATACAGGGTCATGTAGCGTGTTCAGCAACCAACCCAGGGGAAAAGCCGACAAAGGTGTCTGGAACAGAGAAGTAAGTCCAAACAGGGCTACAGGATGGGAGCCACACAGCAGTCCAGGAGGCGCACCAAAGAAAAGAGCATATATTTTGCCGCCCATAACATTGATTCCTAAGGGGACGCATAGGGTCCATGAACTTGAGAGCACCACAGCAGATCCACAGAGAGCAAGCAAGATATTAGATATCAACAGATAGGGAAGGACCAGGTGTGACACCAAGATACCAGAGAAATAAGACAATGGGGAGCAGCAAAGTAAACAGGCAGCAGCCTACCCAACACTTTCAATCCCTGTTAACAGCAATGCAAGGAGGACATGAAATGTGTGTCAGCCAGCTTTAAATAAGTCAGGGAGAAGGGATTGCAATTCCTTGGTAGCATGGGTGGAATCCTTGAATGTGTGCCCAGTATCCCACAGTCGAACTTGCAGTCAGGCAGGATACAGCATCCAAAATGTGATCCCAGCTGAGATAAGCTTAGAGACAGCTGGGTGGAAAGCAGCCCTCTTCTGCCGAACAGTGGCTGGGAGATCTTGTGAGACCCAAAGCTTTTGACCTACCCAGGTAACTGATTGAATATCTTGGAGTTTAGCCAGCACATGTTGTTTGTCAAGGTAGTTTAACAGATGTAGAATAAAGGGCTGAGGAGAAGTGCCAGGAGGGGTTTGAGGGTGCAGAGCTCAGTATGCCTGCTCTATTACATACTGCGGCCCATTTTGTGATGGTCTGGCTAACTTATCCAGCAACTTTTGGGTAAATAGAAGAGACGTGAACCCTCAGAATCCTCTGGGAGCCTGAGGATCACCAAGTTGTTCCGCCTACTCCTCGCCCCCTTAAGATCTTCAAGCTTCAGCTCCATTTTTTATAGCTGCTGATGAAGTGAGAAGACTTCAGGATCTACACGGTCTCTCCATTTTTCGAGTGATGTTGACCTGGCTTCCATGTCACCTATCCTCCGAATCGTCTCACTGATGTCTTTTCTAAGTGAGCTAAGCTCTGAAGTGAGGGTGATATGTGAATCCTTTATCGGTTGCAGCTCCAGAAAAAAATGCTCCTCTGAGAGTAGGGTGATCTCCGGGGTTACAGTGGCAGCCTGCCCTGAGGTAGCGTTGTGGCCTTTGAGTTTGTTTGCAGCCTTATCTGAGGTCTGGGAGGGGGTATGATGTGGGAGAATTTGGCGCATCTCTGCATCCAATTTCAATAAAACATCTCCAACGGAAGATATATTGATGGCCACTAGAGACAGTACCAATGCTATAGGAGTGAAAAGTTGGCAGAATTAGGTAGCTCAAACAGTAAATAATTAAGAAAGTAGCTCAGGTGAGCGGGAGTGAGGGAGAAGAGCTGGTAGCCCGATCTGTGCACCACATGACTCCACCATTCAAGTGAAATTGTGAGAAAAGAAAAGTGAGGGGCTATTGTCTGAATTCAATCTTGTTTAAAAGGCTGTAGACCTTTCCACTACAACACAAAGCTGACACAGCAGTGAAGCTCAGCTCATGAGCTGTAGAGTTTAAAACCATGCCAGGAGGTTCCTGACAGGACAATTTCCTCACAGGAGAATCTCAGGCCTGAGAGGATAATTTCCTGGTAGGAACATCTCATGCACCTTTACCATCATACCTTAACATACTGCAGCATGGCTAGACCCCGGCTATGGAGCTTGCTGGAAAGCATTAGAGATAAATGATTTGCACTTCTCAACCACTGAGACCCTATTTGCTAACCCTTCTCACTTTCTCCTGACCATCTGATTGAAAACATATTTACAAGAAACATTTTGTGGGTCTGGAATGACATATTGGTGAATAAATGTCTGTGGAAGGCTTTTCTCACTATGATAACAATCCATGTGACTCTACACTAACTCCTATACAGGTAGATTTCTGTTTAAAGCAATGGGAAAGACAGGGCTTGATTCATCTGTATCTACAATAGGAGGCTGCCATGCCACATTCTATTTTATAGCTGCAGAACTGTGTTATGCTTTCATGATGACGAACCACTACAGATTCTTGTGGGTTTGGCCTTACCTGACCGCTAAACTGAGGCACCTCACAAAATAAATGGGGCATTACCCATTGATCATGCTACTAATAACTACCCAGAATCAGAGGATGCCCTCACATTATATATCCCAGGAATACAAGGTGTTGAATGTGCCACCAGAGTCAATTTTTTGAAAAGCTTAGCCTAAATGGGAAACAGAATTGGGGAAACAAATCCCTCCTAAAAGACAGTGTTCAATCTATCAACACAACATAAGCTTTCCCCTCAGACTCCTGGAAAGAGTTTGCAGGGAAAATAGTACAGTAGAATGCTACTTCAGAATACCCCAACTCATGCCTAAGTGCAACACTAGGCATGGGACAGATTGCTGGAGGAAGTGTGGGCAACTGAATGTCCACCATTTCCATATATTCTGGCTTTGTCTTCATTTATGTCAGTTCTGGACAGCTGTGAAAGTGGATTTAAAAGTGTTGTTCCCTCACTTTCCAGCTTTATATTTATATTAACAGTACCATCTAGACAACACTAGATAAGATGGAAAATTATTGCCCAGACCAGTGATAATATTATTGTGTGGCCCAGCTTAAAACGGTGACTGTTCAAATAATGTCTTAATTTTAACCTGTACTGTGTCTTATGTATTCATTTGCCAAATAAAAATTGAATTAATAAAAAAAAAAACAACAGTTCAGTGCTGCTACCTTGGATAACATTATAACAGGTTACCAACTTGAACATGAAACCACCCTCCAGGAAAATTCTATTTAAGCCTCCTGCAAAATGGATGATAACCCCAAACAATGACACTGGACTAAATAGCAGTATCCAGCACACCAAAAGTAAAATGCATTATTGCATAATTTATTTAAAAGGGGAGGGGTAAGGAAACAACAAGGGGACATAAGGGAAAATTGGAAGCCACGGGGGAATTCTTATAATCTATAGTACTGGCAAATAGTCCCTCACCCCCTGGCAGTCCCAGTCCCCCAAATGCAGGTGCACCTGGCTTATGCCCCCCAAAGGCCTCATCAAGAGCTCTCTTGTGGCAGTGGGGTATCTCATCGGGTTGCTGGTAGCTAACCAGGCTGATGATGAACTGGCTTGTTTGAAGAAAGTTTAACAACAAGTTGGGTATCAAATTGTAGGAAAGTAACAAGGGGTCACTCTTTGTAATCCACAAATGGACTGAGTTGTATGGTCATGCAGGTCTTCTGCCTGAGACTACCTAGATGATTACACAGTCCTGCCCAGGACTTCAACTCTCCTTCATAACTAGTTAACCATTAAGAAATCTCAAGAGCCACAGCTTTGAGGTAAATACAGTTCAGAAGTTTTCTTACTGATGGTTCTCCCTCTTTTCCCTCACTGCAGGGTAGGACTGCATCTTGGTGACAGCTCAGCTTTCATACGCACAGATCTGAAATGAGACTTCACCTTCTCAAAGGCTGTAAGCTGGACTTGGCTGCGGTCACCTTGCCTTTTTTCAGCTTTGCCCCCAGAGCTTTTTGTCACACTTCTTGGTGGGTGGCCGTTTCAGCACACAGGAACAGTGCGCAAGACCTCTCCTCATGGAAGAAGCGCACATCCTCACCCTGGCAATTGATGAGGAATAGCCACTGCTGCTCTGGCTTTCTCATTGGCAGGGGTTCACACTCAGAAAAGAGCTTCCCCCCTCTGTGTTGTTTTCTTCATTTGGATTCCTCTGGAACTGCAGTGGTGTGGATCCTCTCGAAACCAGTACCTGACTTGTTAGACTTGATTCTGGCTGTGAGAGCAGATCACCTCCTTCCAACTTAAATTACATTTCTCTTTCAGGTGTTTCTCTCAAACACCATCTTCCTCCTTGAAGATTATTCATTTGAAGTGCACGTCCATCATCCATCAGGCTCCTTTGAGCCTGACCAATGCAGTTTCTGATAGCACTGTCAGCTCCACAGCCCATATCTTGAGTCCTTAAGTGAATCCCTCTGACTGACCTCGAGAGAAGAGCTGTCCTTCGCTTTCAGGGCTGAAACTCAACATCTGACTGATACTGTCATCAGGTGATGGGCTGTAACTCCCCAGCCAATCAAGGAGTCCCTTGGCCCTTCTCATGGTGTATGGCAGCTGACTTTCAGTCATCATGGGGCTGCCATGTTTGTTTAAAAAATGTATTAAGATCTTATTTCTTTATTGCAGCCTCCTGCTGCATTCTGATTAGCCCTGCTGGGTGCTGGTCCCAGCCTTTCTGCAAGTCCTGGGGCTCGGACAGCATTGAGAGAGCAATTGTGCTGCCTGATTTGGGCTTTGAAGCTCCTGCTCCATTTTGGGACTACCATGTGTGCCTGGAGGCCTGATGAAGTGGAAGTTATGATTTGATTACTTTCGATCCCACTGCCTGCTCTGGGGCTTGGAGTTACTAATCATAGCACACACTGGCAGGATTTGAGTTGGGTCCTGGCTCCGCTGTGCACCTTGGAGTCCAGGACCATTTCAGAGGGGTGGGCCCAGTTTATAAACAGAGCTCCCCTCTGTTTTGTAGGTGTTTGTCACTGTTACAAATGGCAAACAGGTGCCAGCAACTTTGCTACTAATCCAGCTTCTGTTCCTGAAGTCGGGGAGCATTGAGGAAGCACCCAATTGTGTTTGTGGTATCCAGTCACTGTCCTAACCCTGCTTTTCAGTCCTGGGGTCAGAATTGTGGGGCTCTGGCTAGTGGCCAAGACTCAAATCCCTCCAGAACCACTGACAGAAATCCTGTTGTGCCTTGCAGGTCTTCATGATGTAGTCATGGGTGGACCAGAGAGAAAGAAGCCAGTGAGACAACTGGAAGGAGCCTCCGGGGGCCTGAGAGCCCCACAGGTAAGCCCCCATGAATGGGGGAGCTTTCAGAATTATGCATAGGTACCTGTTGAGAACAAGGTGATAATTTCATTGAGTGAAATTGAGGAAAGGATAAGTCACAAGTTCAATTGTCCAAGTGAATGCCATTAAGAAAGAGGATTACAGTTTATGCAGATGTTATTGCATGAATATACAAAACGTCTTGAAATCAGAAAAGCAATGAAATCATTTGTTTGAACTATTGAACTGAGATTGGTCCCCATTTTTTAACTAAATGCACAGCACTAACAGGCTTAGTGCTGTGTTCAAGGGAATGTGGCTGATACCCTGCTACCATGACCACTGCTGCATTCAAAATAACACTTAATGCATTAAGTAGTTAGCATGATTGCGCTAAATACACCCCTCTGCCCATGCAAATGAGCTGAACCTTTTTCATACAGGCAGGAGTGTAGTCAAAAACTACAGATTTGTACACACTATTTCCAACTACTGCCACCCTCTGCCCCACACCGGTTACAAAAAAAATTAACTTCTTACTAGTTCCGCTGTCTCATTTGGTATCCAAACAGATTATACACTTATATCTATGTATCAGATGCAGGTTTACTTATTACTTTAGGTAGAGCTCTTTCTAGAAGCGGATTGTGGACTTTCAGTATAAATGAATTACCTGTGCTTATTAACACACAGCAGTAACAGATTTGTAGTAAATATTAAATATTTAATATTTACAGTAAATCTGCAAGATACATAGCAAATGAAAGGTCTTAAGTACACATAATTACAAATAGGAAAACCTCTCTATCTCTTGGTTAAGAAACTGCTTTTACCCCATGAGCCTTCCCCAGGAATCAGAAGCTTAGTATTTGCCATAGAGGCCTTGAGATTCAAAGGTCTGTCAGTCCCCCTTCCACGCAGTGGACGTCTGTTCAGTATAGAAACATAGAAACATAGAATTTGATGGCAGATATGGACCCCTTTGTCCACCCAGTCTGCCAATTTTCCCTACCTACTGTAACACCACAGATCCTATGTGATCTCTGGCTTTACCCCCCCCCCCCGCTACAAGGCTCCTTTATACCGATTCATGCCTTCTTGAATCCCATGACAGTTTTGCCCCTATCACCTACTCTGGGAGACTGTTCCAGGTATCCATCACTCTTTTTGTGAAGAAGTACTTTCTTACACCTCCCCTGAGTCTACCCCCCCTCCAGCTACATATTATGGCCCTAGTTCTTGAACATCTTTGCTCTGAAAAAGCTTTCTTCTTGAACCTTATTTATACCCATGAGGTATTTGAAAGTCCCTATCATATCCCCTTCCCCTCTCTCTCTCTCTCTTTTCTCTTTCCTTTCTTTCAGGGTGTACATATTGAAGTCCTTCATTCTCTCCTCATAGGGCTTTTGATGCAGATCCTGCACCATTTTAGTTGCTGTCCCTGGACTGCTTCTACTCTGTCTATGTCCTTACTGAGATGTGGTCTCCAGAATTGGGAACAGTACTCTAAGTGAGGTCTCACCAGTGATTTATACAGCGGTATCACCATCTCCCTCTTTCTGCTGGTGATATCCCTCCCTGTGCACCCCCAACATCCCATCAGCTCTCCCCATTGCCTTGTCACACTGTTTGGCCACCTTTAGGTCATCAGTTTTGATTATCCATAGGTCTCTTTCCTATTTGATGGTCTCCAGTACAACTTCCCCAATTTTATACTCCATCCATTTGTTTCTGAGCCCCCAGCACATGATTTTGCCCTTTTTCGCATTGAAATTCAGCTGCCACACTCTTGACCACTCCTTAAGTTTTAATAGTTCTGTCTTCATTTTTTCTACACCCCCTCCCCCAGAGTGCCAACCTTATTACAGATCTTAGAGTCATCTGGAAAAAGACATATGATCCCTTCTAGTCCTCTGCAATGTCACTAATAAAGACATTAAAGAGGACCGGCCCCAGTACTGATCTTTGTGGCACCCCACTGGTCACCCTCCCTTTTTCAGAGAAAACTCCATTCACCACTGCCCTCTGTCTCCTGTCCCCCAACCAAATTTTTACCCAGTTTACCACCTTTAGACTCACCCCATGGCTGCTCAGCTTATCTATGAGTCTCCTTTGAGGAACGGTGCCAAAGACCTTAATGAAATCTAGGTAGGCTACATCCACTGCTCCACCCTGATCTACCTCCCTGGTCACCCAGTTAAAAAAAATCTATCAAATTTGTTTGACAGGACTTCTGCCTTGTGAATTCATGCTGCTTCGGATCCCAGCTTTTTGTTTCACCCACTCGGGTACAAGATTGCCTAACCATCCAGAGCTTTAAAATTGCTTTAAAAACCTATTTATTTAACCTGGCTTTTTCTGATTGATGGGGTTATTTTACTTTACTATGCTGCTATTATATTGCTTTTTGTGGAATTATATGCTTGTTTTATAATAATTTATTGAATTTTTATGTATTTTATTGTACAGGTGCCTTGGTTTCAGAAAGGCACCTTTTATAAATAAAACTGATTTGATTTGATTTGATGCAAGCTACTCGATTCAAGATATTGTATTCCACAATCCTTTCCATCAGTAGTGATTCCATTAATTTCCCCACCAGCAAGGTCAGACTGACTGGCTTGTAATTTCCAGCTTCCACTTTACCACCACTTTTTTGAAGTGAGACTATGTCTGCCCCACTTGAGTCCTCTGGGACCACCCACCTTCCAGTGAGTCATTGATCATGGCTGTCAGTGGTGCAGCCAGCACCTCTTGGAGCTCCCTCAATATCCTTGGATGTACCTGATTTGATCCCATTGCCTTGTCCGCTTTCAGATTTGCAAGTTTCTTCTGGGCTCTCTCCTCCATAAATAGACTAGTATCCACCAATCTGTGGACCCTCACCTTCCCCTTCTTCTTCCTCTGTAAACCCTAAACAAAAGTAGCTGTTCAAAATATCTGCTTTTTCCTGTCGCCTTCCACACATTGCCCCCTACCCTCCTTAGCCTTATAATTCCCCCTCTGGTCTTTCTCCTTTTGCTTACATACCTGAAAAATGTGTTGTCCCGTTCTTTACTGCCTGGGCTGTTTTATCTTCCATTTGGGCCTTTGCACTTCTGACTGATTTTCCTGCCTCCCTCTACTTCTCTTGACATTCTTTCCTATCCTCCTCACTCTGTGCTCCTTATACCACCTGAATGCTGACTTTTTTCCTTTACCTTCTTAGACATCCCCTTTGAGAATCATAGCAGTCTCTCTTTCTTCTTGCTTTTGTTTACTTGCCTGATGCAGAGGTTTGTTGCCTTCACTATCCCAGATTTTGTTTCATCCACTGTTCTTCTACTCCACCTAAGTCCCCCACCCCCACCAGGACATCCCTGAGGCATTCCCTCATCTTTTTATCTTTGATATTTGTATCTGTCTTTCCAATATGGATCTTAAAGGAAATGTGAAAGGGAAGTGTGTGACTGCCACTGGGACTTGAACCCAGGCCCCAAACCCCTTGTAATAAACCTTGCAGGACCCATACCCTCACTGCATCACTTGGAAGGTTCAACCCACTGCTTCTGCAAGGTTCCCAGTTTTTTTTTTCTGCAAGCCTAAGAACCTGTTTTGACCAGATAGCTTGTAGCAGGAGAGCAAGGAGCAGTGCACTAACTGGCTAACAAAGGAGGAAAATAATTTTAAAAAGTTAGATTTTCAGAGAAAATTCTAAACAACAGTCAGAACTATTGCCCCACCCTTAAAACCATCAGTTGGTAACTTGTGCCAGAGGATCTACTAATTAAGGATTCACTCTGGACAAACAAGTCAATTACTTTAATTGTCAGCCATTGTAAGACTGGGAGTAAACACTGTAGGGGCTCTGTATTGTTAGCTGGCTCAGAAGAGATATTAGTAGGACTCCATTATATTCACATTTAAAATCCCTATCTTCAGGCCTACTTACTGTATGCTAAGTACTTAATTACACTGAATAGTGTCTGTTTACACCCAAGGAGACCTTATTACATAAATTACATGTTACATTTTCTCCCATAAAAAATGAAATAGTGTTTCCTTGGTTTCCACTCTTGGGGGCATACTCTCTCTCTCTCTCTCTCTCTCTCTCTCTCTCTTTGTTTCCCATAATTTCTCCATGTGATCAGGCAGTGCAGCCCAGTCCCTTCCTCCCTCACCTGACATCCACCACCCCCAGACTTATTTTGCCCATGATTGCCTCACAGATTGCCCCCTCTCCTGTGGTGGCACCAGGAAAGGAAGGGCCATCAACCCCTCCTTCCTGTGTCTCTCATCCAGAGCTGGGGTCCATGTTCTAGGTGGCAGTGCAGGGACATGGGTAGGCAGGTAGGTCTTCATGAAGCTGATGCCAACCCTTTCCTGTTTTCTCCCACATTTCACAGCCATGGTGGCATGTAAGTGTATACATGTGGAGGAGCACACATGCTATGGAACCATGGCCACTCCCTACTGCATTACTCTTATTCTTGTGCTGTCACTCAGCCTTTACCAGGTGGCAGCCAAAGACCGAGACAGCGTGCCCTCCAACCTCAAGAGAGGAGAGCAATACAGTGGATGCTCAATCCTCTCCCTCCCCAGCTGGCCTCTGGCAACCGAAGCTCATTCCTAAACTCAGGTCTCTGACATGGGAGAAGGTAAGGCACACAACACCTCAGCCCTCGATGCCAGTGGACTGGTTTTACTCTTATTTTTGTAGTTTTTATATTATTGCCTAAACAGCACATCTGCATTGGCATGATGGGAGCTGCTGGATGAACATATTACATGTTTGTAGCACCTGGCTCTATCATAGTATAATCCTGTCAAATGCATCAGATTGAGCACGTCAAAAGCATTAAGACTGCTGATCCCCTAGGAGGGAGCTATCATCAACCTGTGTGGTTTCAAGTGGATGTGAGACACGAAGTGCTGCATAACATAAAAATGTTTTCTTGACTTTAAAAAGATGAATTTTGTATGCATGTGGAGGATGCTAAAGAAAAGACAGCATGAACTCAGGGAGGACATAGATGTGTTAGAAAGGTGGGCTATAATTAGGAAGGGGGTCCAGTCTGTCACTGCAACCTGTTTTAAGCAGAAGGGGGGGAAGAGCAAGAAGAGGAAGCTGTTATGGTTTATAGAGGATGTGGGCAAAGTGGTGAGAGAGAAAAGGGCATCATACAGGAAATACAAGATTACCCAAAAGGATGTGGATAGGGCTGAAAACACTGGGAAGCTGAAATCAATTTGCAGTGTGATAAGGCAGGCCAAGGTGGAGACATAACTTACAATAGCTGATGGGTCAAAGAGGGTGATAAGATTTTCTTCTGATATATCTAGAAGAAAAGAAAAAGAGTATATAGTGAAGATAAGAATGTGAAACTTTGGTCATTTTCAATATTTTTTCCCCAAATTTAACAACATAGCCATATCTTTACAGCACCTCATGACTGTGATAGCTGTAATTTTTCAAATCTTGGCCAAAATGTTTTTTTACATCCCAAAAGTTTATTTTGTGGTCCCTGCAAGAAATCATCTTTCATGCAGGAGTTAAACATTTGATCTGCCCTTCTTTATGAGGCAGGGTCATAACACTGGTGTACAAATATTATAAAACAACAAATTTATGAGCTTATGTTACATTTTGCTAATGCAGGCTAGGAACTTTGGTGATTTTCAATATTTTTATCCCAGATTTCTCAGCTGCAGCCCTATCTGCTCTGGCCAGAATTTGTTTTGATACAAATCCACTTTTGTGCAGGCAGTTCTGCTTTTGATGTAAGCAATGTTAGAAAATCAGAACTGATGTAAATTTTGATACAGCTTGCAACTTGCCTCATTTCTTTCTGTCACAAGCCCTTTGCGTCATTCTCTGACCATTGAAAATCGAGCCTAGTATGTTTTACATTCATTCAGATCTTATATTTAAAATTAAAGTGAGAAATACTGACTTTCAGAAATGTCAAATGTTCATCAATTTCTACTAACAAATAGGATATTGTGTCAGTAATGACATTACCAGGCTGAACTAAAAAATTGTTCTGAATGAATACTAGTAGGAGGGAAGATCATGTCCATCATAGCAATCTGTACTGAAGCAGGCCACATATTTTGTTTAGATTTCCAGTATTTCAAACAATCACCATTACAATCAATGTTTGGGCTCTGCCATGTACATCTCAACAATGATCTAGGCTGAGGTTGTAGTAGAAGAAGAAGTTACAATAACATCTTGCAAGTGACCCAGAGGCCTGAAGCAGAAATGTGCAATTGTGGGACACTGCTATTTTTTGATGGTGGCTAAGAAGAAGAGCCTGCTGTAGTGGTCAAAGAAGAGCAAAAAGAGGGGAATAAAATACTGGAACACCAGAGTAGGGGCCACCTGATGCTATACTGTGTTGTGAAGAAGATTGTTCTAAATCTGATTCTGTATTCCAATACATGATAGCATGCTCATCTTCAATTATTGAGTGTCCACTTATCTCAAAAGAAGTGTCATCATCATTCAGCAGTTGCTTTAATTTGTGTCATGGGTCCAGGATTGTTGCTTTAAAGGGGCAATGTCAGCTTTGACCCTTTGTTTTGTAAGTAAAGTGAGCAATGTGCCTCTTGGCACACATCTATCCTAGATGCACTCCACAATGCTGCTACATGTACAAACTTACAGCCTTTTGGCTGGTTGTCTGGATTTTTGCAAAAATATTCGGACACCAGGTCCGACAAAAACTCACCGGTGTCCCGGAAGCACAACGAGGTTTGGAACATGCCTCTGGCATGAGTGTTTTCTCAAAGAGAGATTTTTTTCTGAAGGAAACTGAAATGGAATAATAAGCCTGGTCCTCATGTTAAAATATAATGTTGCTGGTATCACCCAGGAAAAAATGAACATTGTGTGGTGTACAATTTTGAATTTCATGGTGTTGCTTTAATCACGTGTATGCACTTCAGAGGCACGGACAAAGATCCCACGCATGCGCAAGAATGCACCTCTGACGCACAAGCATGGGATTTTGGCAACACCATGAAATTCTAAATTGTACACTGCACAGCTCTCGTTTTTTTCCTGGGAGATACCAGCAACGTTATATTTTAACATGAGATTCAAGTTTATTATTCTATCTGTTTCCTTCAGAAAAAAATCACTCTTCAGGACAGCACTCATGCCAGAGGTGCTTTCCCGACCTTGTTGTGCTTCTGGGACACGGGTGTGTTTTTGTCGGACCAAGTGCCTGAATATTTTTGCAAAAATCTGGAAAACTGGCCAAGATGCTGTAAGTTTGTACAAGTGGGGGCATTGTTGAGTGCATCTAGTATAGATGTATGCCAAGAGGCACACTGCTCACTTTACTTACAAAATGAAGAGGCAAAGCTGACAGTGTCCCTTTATAAAGTGGTCAGACTTAAGTATTTTATATACTGTAGTTTTTCATCTTTATCAACTTTTTGGATCATACATTTGGTTAAATCTTTTTGTATTCTGGTGGCAACCTGCTTGTGTCAGCAGTTGCAGTGCAAGTGGGATGGAATTGTTTGTGTTCTGTAAATTATCCCCAATTAGATTTAAGCAGTATTTTAACATTTCTGTTAAAGGTTTCACCTGGCTCAGATTTACTTTGTTTGCACTCACTTTCTGGCAATTTTCTCAAATGATTGAATAACTAAAATTATAAACTTCAACATGGCCCATTGTGGTGGAGTGATATAAATGTCTGCATTACCAATTTTCTTTTCCTTAGTGTACTGTCAAACAGCTGTATTTTGTTCTAGCAGCCCTTGGAACATAAGAGAGGTTAAATTCAACCTATTAGTAATGTTTTGGATCAGTCTGTGCCAGTCTGTGCAAAGGTAAGTTTTGCTTTTGCTGTATTTTTTTCAAGTAAGTAACTGGCTTTGCTTGAGTGATTGAAATGAGAGCATATTCTTTTTAGCAGTGCTAACAAGAGTCTTAATGTCCCTGTCATCATAAAAAACTGTGAACTATTAAATGCAAGCAATGTGCAAAGCAGTGAATGTGAACAAATCCCTCTTTTCAAAGGCATTCCTTATGTTTGACCCATTACCTGCAACTATAAAGCCAATTGACAGTCCCAGTGATGTGAGCCATTGTTGTATTGGTTGTTTGAGCTTGATGTTGTATGAGTTGTGTTCAGATGGAAAATAAAATATTCATAGAATAGCAAACTGTGTTTTACTACTGCCTACAAGAATTATCAGCAAAACATGCCTAATGTGAAGTGATAGACATGAAGGGTTCAGGCTGAGAGCTTGTCCAGATACTGTATCAAATGTAGGATGTGCCACCTTCCCAAGAGGATTGGCCAAAACTCATCAGAGTTTTTTACCTACAATGTCATATAGATCTGGAATCCCTGTTGAAGAGATATACAGTATTTTCCTGATGGTATAGTATGTTTAGGTTCAAGGTAAGCAAACAGCTGTCTGAATCCTATATGTTTAATCATGTTATATGGTCGGAAGTCAATGTCTATCTTCTCTGAAATATTCATTGTTACTGTAAGAGCAACAGGGTGGGTTGAAGGGTATTTGGCTTTTTAGGTACAATGCATCAATGCTGGGCTGAGTATGCATGATTCAAGCATACCCAGCCCACATAGTCCTGTACTTGTGGACAGGTGTGAGGTTGCCAGCATTCCTGATCACCAGTCACAGCCATGTGACTATGCAGGTCCTGCCCCCTGCACTTCTGCATGAGGGTGGATCAGAGGACATAGCTGGGCATCCAATTGGATGCCCATCCTGGTTGCTTAGTGGATCCTCTGCTCCACATGGATCAGGGAGATTCTGGGATGGCATGGGATGTTCTTTTCTTAAAAGATGGGCAAGGGCCTGAATGGCTGCCCCCAGCCCTCTCTGTCAGCCCAGAGGGCTGGGGCAGCATGGTGGGGAGAATTATCTATCCCATTGCAGCATGCAGGTGTAATCAGGGACACACACACATAAGATACGACAGAGTCTCCACTGCTGTGTCCTGCACCACTTGCCTGGCACTTTGTATCTATGTGAATGGTGCAGTGTGAGGGCATGCCCTCCAACTTGCCCCTTATATTTCTGAGATGTTCAGTTGCTGTTTCTTTGAATGGGGGGAGGGTGTTAGAATACTTGGCCACTATTAGCAAAACTAGGAGCCATTCAAATGGAAGGAAGTGCTGGACATGTTTCTGTATTGTTACAGGGGCTGCCATGACTATCGTCTATCAGAGCTACCCCTAAGCGCAATGAGCTACCATCACTGTGACTTTCTCTTCTATTCTCAAGAATGGATTTCTCATTAATGTTATGATATCTGTCTAGAAGCCTTCTCAGTGCCGGAGTTCCCAGTGCTCTTTTATTTTTATCCCTACTGATTGCCCATTTACATACAGAACATGTTGCTATCAACTCATTAAAAGAACTAACAGAGAAGTATGACCAAACAAAAGGTGATGTATTTTTATTTATTTATTTATTTTTTGCCAAGTAGGAACTACAGCTCAGTCAACTTTTCATGTATTTTTATTGGATTTGTGGGACCTATTCCTGTTGTGCTTTATTCCCATCCTGTAACCCACTTTCCTCCTCCTCAACCATAGAAATATGCCCTTCAACTTATCCATCATTTGCAATTCCCATTCCCCCTATCCTACTTCAGTACACCTTGTGACTAAGCATTGTCTTCATCTTTATCTTTACTCTCATCAGGCTTAGAAAATATTCAAAGCTATTTGAGCCATCTGATTCTCTTAAACACTTCTCTAGGTGTGCATCTATCAGACAATAGATGCCCATCTATTAAAAGGGCCAGCCTAGCCTACCCCATCACAAGATGTTGGTGCCCAGCCTGCTCTCCAATTGGATGAAACCCCTCACTTGCATTCCAAATGTCCTCCATTTGTTTCTGTCATTTAGCGGATGACAAACTTAGCGGCTGCCCTGTCATAAAGGAAAAATCTTAAAATGCAGTGTAAACAAAACATAACATTTTCCACACGATCAAGCTAGTTAGCTGGCTGCCCCTGCCCCCGACTGTCTGTTAGAGAGCAAACCAGGTCTGTCAAGTAAACTGTCTCCATGAACCCACCCTCAGCTTTTCCACTTCCCACCACTGCAGGGATCACAAATACTATTTTATTAACAAAACTCAGCCCAGTTTCAGCAGTATCAACACTCCCGACCTCCGATCCTCTCTCGCTCTCATAAAGTCTACTAGCCAGTAGCGCGACTCCACCTATGGCACCCTATCTAGTGAGCAAATGAAATAAAAAGTAAATCAGCTTATTACCTCATGACAGGAAGTTATTTTCAGTTGACCGATTAACTTGGAGCTCTTCGGGGCTCCCCAGTCATGAAACCTCTCAGGACCGCTGAGCATATCTTGTTGGATCTTTCCCTAGATTATAGCATTGATGAACTCCCCATTTGGACTGTGATGTAGATATGTCACTGCAGCCAAAGAGCAAATGGGTCCATTTAAAGTTTTAAAATAATGCTACATCACATCTACATCGGCATCACATCTCTGCTCTCATGGACACTGCCTTTAGGGAGCGTGACTGTGTAGGAAGGGGTTACAGGTTTCAGCCTCATTTAAAAAGAACTGCTCATCAGTGTGAGGAAGCAGACGGAGTAGGAAGGGGCAAGAATTGTGAGGTTAGATACTAGTGCTTTCACTTGCTTTATACAGGCTTAGCTTTCCCTCTAAGTAAATCCACTGTCATAACTGACTTTTTAACAATTTTACGGGGGCAACAGACAGGGCCATACAGAAAACAGCATCACATCCTGTATATCTTTCTGTGTGTTTGTGGGAGGAAAAGTCTACTGAGGTCCACAAAGAAGCTGGAGTCAGGGTGTGCTGTGTGTGTTCACAAAAAAAAGACACATTGTCATATAGGCGGAGGAACTATTTTATTACAAAACTAAATTTAAACTAATTTTCAAATAACATTTTTTATTAAACAATTTTGTTTTCTCAGTGCCCATTTTCTAAGCTCAATAATACCCTCCAGGGTAGACTGTTTTGGGCAATACCAGACCTTCCAGGGGCTATAAGGCCAGATGCTGCCATTACACCCCTGGGCAGTCTGGTATTGCCCAATACCACCCACCCTGTTAGGTATTATTGCTTGCTTAGACTCCAAGGAGCCGGATGTTATCTGTGAAACTAACAGTAGCACAGCATGACATTTTTCCATACCTGGGAGTGCCTATCTAGGTAATATATATATATATATATATATATATATATATATATATATATTCTAATTGGGACAGAACTGGCAGATGCAGCACCTTTATTAGATCCAGGCATTCACTTGGAATATGCATCTATGAAATTACCAGAATCAGTTTTTTCCCTGTGTAGGAGAAGGACTGTTAGCTTGGCCATACTGACACTCTCTTTTGGTTATCTGAATTTGCAGTGCCTACCTGGGACTCAGAAGAACTAAAACTGGTGTGAACATTTGTATTCATTTTTTTATTTATTTTTTTATTTTATTTTTATTTTATTTTGTATAAAAAATATTCCAAATGAATTCCACTCCCTAGTGCCCAGATTCCCACTCCCTACAGACCAGGGCCCAACTGTACACAGTGGCAGCACACAGTGATGGCCATCACCACTTGCTTCCAACCTCAGTGCAGAAGACAAGAGTGACTCCTAACATCACTGTTCAGTGTCTGTTCAGCAGCTCATCAGTGTTATGGTACTATAACTATAGAAAGTCAAATTCTCCTGATCCCAGGTTCCTTACTAGTTGTCATTTTATGCACAGTTTGCAGTTTGTGGAGTTCTCACTAACCCTTGTAAAAACTAAAAACATCTGCATAGTGTGAACTCAGCCCTCTACATCACAGTAATATATACACAACTGTCTTGTTAAGATTGTTTTTTATTCTTTACAATATATCCAGTTTTCAAGCAAATGCTCCTCTTTTTTTAACATTTGTCAAGAACATATCCTTGCAATTAATTTTCCAGAGGTTTTACTATCTGTACAGGATGAGTTCTTCAATTAGACCTTTCAACAACATTTCCTGCTAATAAATTTCCATCAAAGCAATTTATTGTTAATATTTTCCTTTCTCTCAATAGTCCACTGGAAGAATGCAAGTTGAATAGTAATGTTTCAGGTTCCTGCTAAACCCTTTATCAGACTTATGCAACTTTATTGTATTTTATCCTGTATTTAACAAAATAAAAATAAAATAAGAATTTGTTCTTAATATTGTGGCTATTTTTGTATCCATTTTCTTATAATAAACTATTGGTGAAATGTTTGTTATTTTTAAGTTACGGGAACTGATTTGCTGACTTGATATTTTTCCTCTCTGATACTAGGTCACAACTTGTGACTTTTTACTCGGTTTCAGTTCTGTAAATGAAAAATATTTCTTTTTTTTTTTTGAGCCGGGTCCCAGATCTTAATTCAGCCTGGCTCTGCTAACTGCCCCTCCCCCCATGCTCAGGCTTGCCCCCCTGAATGAGGCCGCTGGGTAGGCACCCTCTCCCAATGGACATTGGTGGGTGAGATCAGGCTTACCCCCAGGATCTGACCCACAGGAGCCAGACCCCCTTGGCAGACTCTGGTGGCCAGAGGGAACAGCAACAGAGCTGACATCATCCACTGGGACTGGCATTTGTTTTATAGTGTACTTTTATGGGAGTGGAGATGTGCAATGATGTCTCACATCCACCCTGCCCCATGTACGTACTGGGGCCAGTCACTGCGGAGCCCCTGGCCTCTGCCAGGTGTCCGTGGTGCATTGGACACTCAGCCCCCCTCCTCCCGGAGAAGGATAGCAGTCCTCCAGATGCTCAGTCCTTCTCCCCTGGCAGCCCCTCCAATGACCCAGGTCTGTTCCCAAACCGGGGTTGTCGGCGTCACAGATGGGCACCCTGCCCCCTGATCTGGCAGGCTGGCTAAAAATATTTCATTTTTGATTATCAACTCACTGCTGTTTCTGTATTTCATTCGCATGCACAAAGCTAGTTAAAATTATGTTCTATTGTTAGTGTTTATTACACTCCCTAAACAAAAAGGTTTTAGGGGAGAGCAGAAAGACAGAGCCTTGACCCAAACAGGTACCCCCCCCAAAAAAAAAACTTTCTGAAGGGAGAGTAAACCTTTCTTAAGGGATTGTATTGAACACTAAAAGTAGAAAACAAACATAATTAAACTAGGTCTGTGGATATGAATGAAAAACAGAACCAGCAGTGAGTTCATAAATGAATTAGACACCAGGGGCTGGATTTTCAAAGGGTGGCACCAGGCTTGTGTCAAGCCCTGTGTCAAACCTTTCCTTTGCTGCACATGTGTCATTCCCATTTTCTGCAACTGCAATTGATTTTATAATCTTGGGATGGTTACAACAGTTTACCCACTTAATGGCAGCTTGTGTCAAATCTTGGGTACAAGCTCCGTTAAAGCAGACCCCATTATTGATGCCAGCTAGACCACGTAAAGATGGTCTAGCTTGCATCAATTGCCACAAGATATGTAAATTCCCCTTAGACTGCTGCAGGCCCAGTGCACTGTATCTTTGGTGTACCCACGGTTTGTTGCAATCTCAGACATCTGACAATCCATGGTGAACCAGGGGGTTGCAGCAATCTTGAATCTTTGAAAATCCAAGTGAAGAACTAAAATGAGATCCTCACTCACATCCCTGAATCACAATAATGTGACAAGAATTATGAACCTAGTAAAAAGCAAACAGACCTTAACAGACACTGATAGCCCAAAATCCGTAATTAACAAATAAGAACACCTGAAAGAGAAAGAAAGAAAATTGGATTGGCATGCAGCTACATTATTATAATATGTCAAGTAGAAATATATTCCAAGTGGGCTCAGTTTACCAGCTAAACCAAATCTAGGTTTCACACAAGACAGAGATTTAGTGACAAGCGGGATGGCATTGTCCTGGATTTTCCCCGGCCCAATAAAGACAGACACCATATATTTTGGTGGTGCTCAGATTGGCAATTAATTTATTTACAACCCATTACTGTACATTTCCAATTCGTCATCTCCAACATATCAAACCACACACATCATCATTATTCATATTTTAACCTTCCATATTCAATTTTTATTTTGTAATGCCAATATCTTTATATACATCATCTTTCTTTCTTTTTCTTTTTCTTCTTGCCCCCCCCAGGTGTAAACCTAGGTGACTCTTCTTCTCTTCTTTCTGGAGGTAACTGTGTAGACCATTGCCGCTTTTCTCAATGTTGCTGTTGCTGTCCTCCTTGTCTAATTTATTCAGCCCATCCCCCCTTAATCCCCTTTTTCAAATATTTTCCTTCATTATTTGCTTTCTTTTTCCAGCTGACCACCATGGCTGGCCACCACCCTATGATGTAGCTCACCATCCATCTTTTCCATTTTTTTTTTTGTCCCCAGCCTGCCTTTCACCTTTGGCAGTCCCCAGTTCCTTCCTAGCCTGCTCTGTTGTCTCTCTCTTTTTTTTTAAACAACCTACCCCTTTGCAGGGAGGGTGGAAGGTGCTAAATTCAGGTAGTAGCAGAAAAAGAGGCTATAACCTTCTGTGCAGCTTCATAAAAGGGGCTTGTTTCAGACTCCTCTCCTCCTGTCCCAGACCTATCCTTCCCTGGCCCCTTGCTATATCTCCTCCCCTTTGATGATGTCGCCCATGACTCATCCTGCTTTTCTAACCCCTCCTCCCCATTTCCTTTTTCTCTCCTCCCCTTCCTCTCCTACTGTTCTCCCATAACTGGTCATTGGGCTGTGCCACCAGGACAACCTGGTCTGCCTTACAGGTAGGCAAACTCCATTGTTCTGGATTTTTCCTGGCTCAGTAAAGACAGACACCATATATTTTGGTGGTGCTCAGATTGGCAATTAATTTATTTACAACCTATTACTGTACAATTCCAATTCATCTTCTCCAACACATCATCATTATTCATATTTTAACCTTCCATATTCAATTTTTATTTTGTAATGCCAATATCTTTATATACATCATCTTTCTTTCTTTTTCTTCTTCTTCTTGCCTTCCAGGTGTAAACCTGGGTGACTCTTCTTCTCTTCTTTCTGGAGGTAATTGTGTAGACCATTACCACTTTTCTCAGTTTTGCTGTTGCTGTCCTCCTTGTCTAGTTTTAGCCCCTCTCCTCCCTCCCTCCCTCCCCCTTTAATCCCCATTTTCAAATATTCCCCATAGCCTGTTTCCAGCCTGCATTGGATGACAGGCATTCCACTTATCCCGTCATCTCGCCTCTTGCCTTCGCCATGCCTCTAAGCAACCCATGGTCTCCGAATTGAACATGTATATTCCTAAGTCAGAGAGGTGTTCCCCATCTGATCAGTAAAAATCATCCACCCATTCTTCAACTCCACTTAATATGACCCCTCCCCCCATAGCCCAAAACAACATGCCTACTCTTCTATTCATTTTCCTTCTGGCACACTCAATAGCTACATGGCTGTGTTCATTCCGCCATACTTTCCGTGGTGTCATATCAGACCACACTAAGGTCACCACAGACCACCACTGTTTTATTTTTTCCATATTGTGCTCAATTTGCAAAAAATGTCTAACCAGGGCCTGGACCCAATGTCATTCCCCCCGAGATGTATGATGATCATATCCAGCACGGGGCATCTTTCCCTAATATCCTGTAGGGTAGGTAACAGTTGTGCCCATTTTGTCCCCGAATCCCTCTACATCACAGCCTACACTGTCTGATGTCCTGATAAAGCTATTTACCCCCTGCTTTCCTCTCAGCTCTCCTTTCTGCCCAGTAAATATAGGAATGTCCACTTATCCAAATTTCCATGCTGCTATTGTATCCTATCAAGGAGACAAAATGAATATTTGAGTCTCAGTCCGCCTTTTTATTATGTACTCAGACCCGTCAAAATCCCCCTCCCTCATTCTTAATTCTACTCACGCATGTCTCTCCCCCTCAACCTGCAAAGTAAAAGAGAGATGGCTAGTATGATGATTCCTTCAATGGCTGTATATATCTCTTACAACAGCCAGACTTCCAAAGGCCTATCTCCCGGACCTGTCCAGGTGCTCCCCACCCCCGTCTACGGCCACCTGTGATGCTGTCCCAATTCTAAATGAGTGGGATAAATACTTTGTTGGGTCTTTACCCAAGAATCCCATGCCTTTCCTAAGAACTTCTATGATCTGGTAGCTCATGACTCCTTTTGCATCCCCATGCATAAATAATTTACCTTGTTTGTTGTGTCTTGTTGTGGCGTAAGCCCTCAATGCTTCTACAGGACAAATCACTACATTGTCGCTCTGTCTCATTGTTACTCAGTATCTTTTTTCTTCTTGATCTGTCTTGGATCTCTTGCTTAATATCTGAATCTGCCTTGGTTCCCAAGTGACATCATCCCACTCTACCCCCCCCTTTGCCAACTCCCTTCCTGTGCCCCACTGCTTCGCTCACTCTCATGGCCCCAAAGAACATCACTAGGAATATGGCATGAAATAATATAGCTTCATCTGGTGTTTTTGCATATCATGTGTAAGACCCCTACTAACCTGCCTAATAGCTGTCTGGAGACTGGCCACCTCTCATCCTTTACCTTCTGACTTAGGCGTTCCCAGCTCTGCGTCATACTGATCACTGCCAAATGGACTCCTATCGTGGTGTGGGTCTGCCCTTTTTCCCCACCGCCCAACTATGAATTTCCCTATCTCTTCTTCAGTGACTGGCCCACCTACCTCCAAGAGATGCTGTTCCTTGAATGCTTGAAGCACCTGCCAGAACCCTTCGTATGCTCTCAAGGTCCTGGGCACCCAGGAGTTGCAAAACAGCAATTCAGCTCCTTCCAACCAATGTTGCATATGCTCCATAGGATTGGTGTATTTTGTCCCTCTGCCTTCAGAGCAGTGGCCCAGAACCTGTCCAGTTGCAGATGGGAAAGGCTGTCAGCTAAGGTGTTCTGCACCCCTTCAAAGTGCCTAGCCCTAAATGCCATGTTAAGCTGTAGATCCAAAAGTACTAGCTGCCATAATATCCTCAAGACTGATTCTGATATCGCCCCTCTGTTGTTGAGTATGTCCACTACAGCTCTGTTGTCACACCAAAAGGTCACCTTTTGGTTAGGGAGCTCTTCCCCCCCATACCAAAGTGCTAACCCAAACTGGCATGATTTCAAGCAGTGTAATGTCCTTGGTCAAACCGTCTTTAACCCATTCTTCTGGTCAGGGCTCTGAGAACCATCTCCCCCTAAAATACCCCCTATGCCCAGTCCCCCTGCTGCATCTGGGTACCAGGCCTAGGGGGGACACCCTCAAACCTTGTAAGGAAGGTTCCCTGAATGATCTCTCTACCCTCCCAGCATCCTTCTCCTTCTGAATCTTCTTCCTCAGAATGTCCTCTTTTTCCTTTACTGAACCTAAATTCTTTAAGTCCCTGCCCTCCCTAGGGCCTTGATATTGCAAACTAAAATCTCTCTGAAAACTGTCTGTGAGTCGTCTTACAGCTGCCCCATCAAGGTATCCCTTTAAATGGCTCTTCCAGGCTCCTATCTTGATGGGGGTCCTTGCCTGTGGATAACTGTTTGCTAAACCTATATCCCTCCCATCCCCCCTATGTCTTACCCTGTTCTCCCCTGTTGTGATCCCCTCCCCTGTGCTCTCTTGTTTTCCTTGACAGAGTCACTAGTATCTTTGTCCTCCCATTATTATATACCTTCCCCCTGCCCCCATCCCATGTTTGCCCCCTATAGCCTTATGCCCCACCCTGAAAGGACTGATTGGGGAAACCTTGTGTCCCACTGTCCTGTCCCCCTTGTTTCTAATTCATCCGACACTTGGAAGTTGGGTGCCCTCCTCCACACCTTGAGCAGGTGTGCCAAAATCTGCACTGCGGCCAACAGCAGAAAGCCCAGTTATAGCCCCAGCAGCATTTTAATATCAGGTTGGCTTTCTTGTCTCCTTCCCCTTCTGGGGTGGCTTGATCCATGATGTAATCCATCCACAGGTCAAGCTGCTTTGTATCCCATCTGACATCCCCATAGGTAGCCATTCATTGCCTGCAGAACTCATCGTAATATGGCCACCCAAAACCTCCCTTTCCTTTTGCCCTCTGTATGATCAAGGAATATGTAAGCAGAGGTAACCCCAGTTCAGGCTTCCTTTCCATGACTATCACTGAGTATGTAGCAAAACCTACAAACCAACCATCCCATGTCTTCCCCTTAGTAAACTTATCCTCCTTCTTCTTTACTAAAAGTACCACTTCTACCACCATCTCACTCTTCCCTATGTTTTCTTTTTCATCCATATTTTGTTACTGCTTCTGTACTTCTTAATGCAATATGTCCACATATTCCCCTTTCCATATCTTCTCCTTCATAGCCATTGGTACGTGTTCCCCTATCCTCATGCCTGGAGTCATGATTTCCCTGGTCCCCATCCCCACTCCTGGCCCATCTATGGGTTTTTCTAAGGCTCCTGTCCCACTCTTTCCTGCTTTAATATCCGCCAAAACTTTTTCCAGTTACCCTAAACTTCCCACCCCCATGGAGCCAACCATTTGATCTACATACTCTTTTATGCTGTCCCCCATGCTCACTCCCCTATTACCTGTTAGTGAGGCTGCTGCCACTATGGGGGCTGGGGCTGGTCTTAGCTGTGGCAGCTCTATTGTCCCTGGGCCCACTGGCCATGCTGGTAGTTGCCCTGGCATCTGAGGTTTGGCTGTGGCTGGTGCTGGTAGAAGGCTAGGCACTTGCAGGAATATTGGGGAGGGTTCTAGTGCAGGCAGAGGCATGGGCTCAGGCTGAGGTAGAGGCATCATGGGGTACTGGGTTGTGGACTCTCCAGGACAGTCAGTCCAGCTGTGACCACTAGTGCAGGTGGTACCCTCATTGGGCTAACTGATTTCATCAAGGGGCCACTTCCCTTTGTCTCCCCTGCCTCGGTCTGTCTTCGAGTTCTCACCCGGCTGCCCGGGATCCATACCCTCCACCAGCTCTCATACCTTGCTTGCCTTTCTTGCTAGCTCCAATATAGCACTGTAGGTGTCCTCTCTGGTGAGTTTGCTCCTCCTTGGTGCCATGTCTCTTCCTATGGAAAGTTAGGGTAGAAACTGAGAAAAAAGGAAACAACATTAAATGCCATGCGATTCCCATCCTTTGATAATCTCATCTTCCCTACATCCCACCATTCTCCTTTTGTTTGTGCCCCGAATCACCGGTTATCCCTTGTGATGCCCCTTCAGGCTGTTTTTAACTGGGTTGGAACATCCTCCCCTTTCCTAATGGGTGGGTTCCTTCCACTTCTGTCCCTGCCCCTCACTTCCCTTCTGCCATGATCCCTGGGCCTTGGATGAGGGCCTCTTTCCCATGAGGCTATAACATCACATGCCAACCCGCTTGGGTTTCTTTCTTCTTTTTTTGCTTACCCCCTGTATTGAGGAGGGGCTTCCCGAAACCTGACCAGAGCCATAATGACTGATGTAAAGCCAGGTACTACTCACCATCGATTGATCTGTCAGATCCAGTTACTAACTCTTTGGTTAATATATAAAAAAACCAAAAAACAACCAACCCATAAGGAAGCCACAGGTCATGTCTGTGTGTGGACCCCCTTTTTTTTCTTTTCTTTTTTTTTACTAGGCCATGATGTCCGATGCTACCTGCTACATGGCTGGGTGCTCCTTGGGCCTGTATGATGCTCTGGTCCTCCCCACAGCAACCTCTAAAACTGTCCCCCCAGGCCCACCAAATAACTGCATCCTGTTTAAATAAAAAGGTACCATCTGTGCCAGCTACTGCTAGGCCAGATCCTTCGCCCCCTCTCCCTGTTTATGGTCTGAGTATGTTCCTGGGCCTGCCTATCCAATGCGGCCAGCCTCTCGTGGCTACTTATCTGCCTGTTATGCTAAAACCCCACCCAGTGTTGTGCCTTTCTTCTTCATTCCTCCTTTCTTTCTTTTTTCTGTCCCTTGTCAGTCCAGAATGTAACCAAAGCCAACCCGCCAACTTTTCTAGGAGCTGGCTGTAGTGGTGATGACATCAGATGCCATCCACCACGTGGTTGCTGCCTCAGTCTGCTGTTTCCTCTGGTGCAAACTGTCCCCCCCCCGTAGGTTCTCCATCTCTCTCCACCGACAAACAACCCCATTCTGTGCTTCTGTCACTACCCATTCCACCCACTCTTCTTGTTATCTCCCTCCATAATAGTGCTCACATTTTTCAGACAGTACCTGTCCCATGTCTCGTAGACCCCACTTGCTTGCTTGGGACTCACTTCTTTCCCCGGGCTCTCCCTTCACAAAATTAAAAGGGAAACACACACCCTGCTAGTAGCTCTGTAACTTGGTGCCTGAGCGCCCGCCCTTACCTGACCAGAAATTCAGCTGTTTTCTTTTCTTGGGTCATCTGGAAACTCTACTGCAATCTGTTTCAACACCTTCCCGCTATGATGAACCATGCTATCAAATGTTTTTTTTTAAAGAAATTTATTGAAAAAATATTGTGCTGAAAAAACAAGGAAAAACTCAAAATTTTCCAGCAAGTTCTGTCAATCTGATGTGCTGCTCCTGCTAAATTCAGGTAGTAGCAGAAAAAGAGGCTGCAGTCTTCTGTGAAGCCCCTTAAAAGGGGCTTGTTTCAGACTCTTCCCCTCCTGACCCTGACCTATCCTTCCCTGGCCCCTTGCTACATCCCCTCTTCTCTGATGACATCGCCCATGACTCATTCCCCTTTTCTCACCCCTCCTCTCCCACCTTCCTTTTTCTCCCCTCCCTTTCCTCCCCTACTGCTCTCCCATAGCCGGTCATTGGGCAGTGCCACCAGGACAACCTGGTCTGCCTTACAGGTAGGCAAACTCCATTAGAGCAAAATGCTTACACGACTTCATACTATTGTTAATTGAAGCAATAACAACAGAGCAAACAAATTAACAGAGGAAATTAACACATTAGAGACACAAGTCAAAGAAACCGTATAGCATAAAAAACTCAAACTGTTTTTGAGTAGGATGAACCAATCTCTAAATGAATTTGGCACCTACAAAAAGAATACTAAACTACAGAATGTAGACATAATAGGTTATACAGAGGAAGAAGTCTACAACTGGAAAAAAAATCCCAACAACAAACAATATACTATAATTTGTTGGATTCAGACAGTTGCATTTACACTTTAGACTCAGAACATTCAGAAAGTAGAAGGCAAAATCAGAGCTAAAGACCAGGAAGTAATTACCAGAAAAATAGAGGGAGACACCCCTCTTCAAAGTGACCAAATTATAGAAGACAAAGCTATTATAGAGAAGGGTAACAGGACAGATATGAGAATTACTGGGGATCAGGTGTCTGGCAATACAGGGAACAAAGCACTCATTTATCAAGAAAAGGGGATTTTTTTTATTAGTACTTTTTCCTCCATCGTGGGTCACTGGCAGGCAGCTCCAGCCCCTCCCTCGGAGGGGACTCATGTCTCCAGCAGGCATCCTCGCTCCAGTCCCATCCAGAAAATCCCCCGTGGGTTACCCCCCCATGACAGGGCTCTCAGTGAGGAGCATTGATTTTCCCCCATCCCTGGAAGCCAAGATCTAGATCACCGGAAGGGGCCAGTGCGGGCAGCCTGTCATCATGGAGCCTGCCAGCTCCATTTTTCCTCTGATTTTCTGCCCCAGACCCACGCACATGCAATGGCTAAGGTGCCTGTCTATGCCTCCGCACAGGCAGTCTTATGACCTGTGTGTGGGTCCACCCCATTCTAAGCACCATGCCTGTGTTGACCCCCACCTCCACTGGATGTCAGTCTACAGTGCTCTGCTTTGTCCCCCCTCTCCAAGGAAAGAAAGCTGTCATCCGATGCATGATTCTTCTTTACTTTGGCTGACCCTCGAATGACCAGTGTCCGTTCCTGAACCCAGGTCATTGGCATAGGGTGAGGTATGGCATCCAGCGCCTCAATCCTCAGTGCCACTGGACCAGATAAAGGGATTTCTTTTTACCAGCAGGATCCCCATAACCTTCAACGTCAAGAGATGAGGGCACAGAAGTAGGAGGTATGGGCCAAAGAGGAAGATGAGGAACAAAGATTCCTGATACCAGAGTGAGAACAGCAGTAAATTAACAGTTTTTAACTTACCAAAGAGAAATGTAACAGAACAGAAGCTCAAGGTATTGAACAAAGGACTAAATTTTAGTCTCACACACAAGAATTAGACCCCTTACTATTAAGGCTAGATTTGGAGATTTTTTTTTGTGCAATTAAGTAAGCTTTATTAAACTTTTTAGATATAATAATACCAATAATAATTACAACAATGATGGCAAATACATACAAGCAGATAACACTACAATAACCAGAATGACAGAAGTAAAATACGGAAAAATTAAAAAGAACATAAAACACGTACCACCCACCCAACCACCCATTCCTATGGCCAAGCAGGACACCCAATCAGCCAGAAAATAAAATAAATAAAAAAAGTATGTTCCCCTGTTTAAAGGACATTACTACAAAAAGGCACAAAATAAGAGCCTCTGGAAAAAATGAACACCAACCGAACCTCAGCTATCAATGTGCAAGCAATAACGTATGGAGGGTGTCTCAACGGAATTTATAAATATGTAAGGTTCTGTAGAAGCAAGCTATTGACTTCTCCATACTGAGTGCATGCAACATTTCAACAACCCGTTAAGCCCTATATGGAGGGGCTGAGCCTGCCCATTGGTGAAGGATAAGTAGCTTAGCCACGACCATAATTAAGGTCATATATGCTCTTCTGGGCCCCCAGAGAGGTGAACCGTAGTCTCCCGGTACACACACCTCTGAAGTAAAAACATCCTGGAGACCCAGAAGAGAATCTAAACCCATACAGATAGAATCCCAGAAAGACTGGATTTCAGGATATTGCCAAAGGATATGAAGCAATGTGCCTTCTGCACCATTATATTTATCGCAAATAGGAGCTGCTGTTTTCCCCATCTGATGGAACTTCATGTGGGTAAAGTATAAGTTATGAAGAATATTATATTGCAACAGTCGTAAACAATCTTGTTTGACATATTTATGAACATATGACCATATTCTCATCCAGTAGTCTGCCAGACTGTCAATACTCAGTGCATTAGCTCAATAAAAAGTAATGCCATGGGAGAAGTCACATCCCAAAAAGGCTGACTAATAACATTACACACAAGAAAAATAGAATGAGATCGCTGGGATAGGCCAGACAGAGTTTCAAAAAAATAAGCCTGCTTTATTGGACCAGGGAGGGCTGCCCAAAAACTATGTAAGACAATGGTTAAGTTGGCAAAATTTAAAGAAAAAGGGAGGTGACACACCGAAGATTTGGAGACATTTTCAGGAAACTGAAATTAAGAGAATACTTTGAGACGCAAGAAAAAATAAATAATCACAACTTAGAAAACAATGAAAACTACAATATAAGGGAAGCACTAGGGGTGAAGTCCACATTTACACCACTAGACCAGATAACCCACAATGTAGTCAGACATCCAGAAAGTAGAAAGAGACATAAATAACTTGACAAAGGAAATTAAGGGTAAAACACCAAGATATAATTAGAACAAAAAAGAAAACATTTTCAAAGGAGATGAAGATTGTAAAATGCTTAAAAGCCCACATTTTCAAAGGAGATGGGTGGCGCATCTCAGAAAAAAAAAACAGAGATAAGCTGCTCATCTCAAAACTTGCTCCGAACTCCCATATTCTAAAGGGATAGATGGGCCACCCAAACTGGGATGGGCCAGGGCCCAAATATAATGTATGCAGCCCAAGTAAAGGGGGCTTACCCATGAATATCCCACAAAAAGATGGGCTGCCCGAGAGCAGGAGATGAGTTGTACAAAGATAGGCCTGGAAAAAGCATGCCTAAATGCTGGCCACCAACAGGCAGGCTGCAGTAGTGTAGACAGGAGTACAGCAGCCTGCCAGCCCTGGTAGTCAAGTGGCACCCCCCCAGCTCATACCAGATCCCATATCTAAGACCCTCTACAATAGTTTCCATGGTGTAGTGGTCGCCCCTCCAAGCCTGATCCCCATCCGATGATGTTAAAATATATTAAAATCATTTTCCATAATGTAGTGGAAGCTCCACTCCCTGCCCGATCCCCATCTGATGTTGTTAAAATAATTTACAATCATTTTCCATAGTGTAGTGGACCCCACCATACCCTGATCCCTGTTTGATGTTGTTAAAATAATGTATAATAATTTTTCATAGTGTAGGAGACCCCCCTCTCTGCTGAAACCCTGTCCAATGTTGTTAATATTATTTACAATAATTTTCCATAGTGTAGTGGAACCCCTTCCCTGCCTGAACCCTGTCCGAAGATTATAAAATGATTAAAATAATTTTCTGTATTGTAGTGTCCCCCCACTCTGATACTCCAATCCCATTTGAAAAAGAATGCAAACCCATCCCTTTCTGTAGTGTAGGGTCCCCGCACCCTGTCCCAGAACCATGATCCCCGTTCAAAGCATAATCCTGGTTTGATTACTTTTCCATAGTGTACTGGCCCCCATGCCCCACCCCAGTAGGCAGGACCCCCTCCCTGCACCCCCTGCACCACTCATGCTGGTGACTGGCACAATCTTCCACACCCTGCCACAGCCAGCCACTGACTGATCTACTCGCAATCTCATACTGTACATAGTAGGAGCCCAGGTCATACTATGTATATATACAGTACCAGATCAGGAGTAAATCAGTTGGCGGCTGGCCATGGCAGGGTGTGGAGGGCTGTGCAAGTCATCCTGTCACGGGTGGTGTGGGGGGTGAGGGGGGTCCTGCCTACCAGGGTGGGGGGCCTCTACACTATGAAAAAGTAATCGAACCGAGAATATGGATTGAATGGGGATCGTGGTTCGGGGACAGGGTGGGGGGACCCTACATTACAGAAAGAGATGGGTTTGCATTCTTTTTTGAATGGGGATCAGGGTACCAGGGTGGGGGATCACTACACTGTGGAAAATGCTTTTAAGCATTTTACAATCTTCAGACAGGGTTCGGGCAGGGAGGAGGGGTCCCACTACACTATGGAAAATGATTATAAATTTTTTTAACAACATCGGATGGGGATCAGGCAGGATGGGAAGTTCCATTACACTATGGAAAATGTATTGACAATGCTGTCATACTCAGATGGGGTTTGGGCAGGGGGGGGCAGTCTGGCCCGATGCATCCTACCGTCACAGACATGCAAATGAGCCCACAATTGGCATGCATGGGGCCCATTTGCTCCATGCATGCCTAATGAGCTCATTTGCATTTTTCAGTTGAATATCACTTTTGCGAGTTCGGAGCATTCCCCTTTGGCAGTATTCAGCCCATCTCCTGGATGTGCCGGGTGCATTGGTGGCCACTACCCCTCCTTTACGCTACCCACCCAAGCTGCAATATTCAAATGGGATGCACAATCTTTTGGGATCACACATCTTGTTTGAATAGTCCATTTGGCTGTGAGGCGCAACTTTTTGAGCAGTGCACCTAGATGTGCCATGCATCTGGCCCATTTTGAATATGGGGGCCAATATTCTTTAAAAGTTACAGGAAGACAATTCCATTATAATAAAACTGACAAACAAGAATGGTGAAATAGTCATTTTAGATCATAAATACTATGAAGAATGTTTGTCAGTTACACAAAAAAAAACAAGAAACATGGCTTAATAGGGGGATTAGAGGATGTTACAGATGAAAGAAATGTATCTTCTGCTGTAGCTTTTGCAAACATGTAGCGGAAGGAGACACATTTGTATGTCGAAGTAAAAAAAAAACTTTTCAAGATTGGACAGTTTGCAACATGTGATACTGCAGGGGTCATTTATATAGCTAGATGTACTGTACATGTGGTTTATTTCATGCGGGAGAACTAACAGAAACTTTAAACTTGAGAATGGGTGAGCACTTTAGCGCAATCACAGGGGAAGATGTTAAATACTCTACTGCTATGCATATTAAGGAAGCATCAGACCCTACTAAACATGAATTCAAATTTAAGGTCATAGACAGGGTCAGTAAACACCTGAGGGAAGGGGATTTTACTAATCTAATGTTGATGAGAGAGGCATTCGAGATTTTTAACATGCAAGCAACAAAACCACCGGGACTAAATGCTTCATTTGAACTTTCACCGTTCATTAGGAAATGGTATGGACTTTGAGTTACATTAAGCAGCTGGTGATGATCATGCATTGTAATGTAGTAATGGAATGAAAACAAGGGTCTTTTTATTTACTTATTGTCAGATTTTAAAAGTGATTCTATTATGAAATGTGCAAGTTATACTGTTAAATGTTATGGTGTGGAAAACAGATAATGCTTAGTGGCCCGGATATTCAAAGCAGTTGCGCATGGTGCAACTGAGTTGCATCGGCACAAGTGTGGACTTAACGCCAAGGAGCGATATTCAGCAACAGCCAGTGTGCAGTGCAAATCTCATTGCACCAATGTGCAACTATAATGAATGCAGGCACAAGTGCAGGGAGCATGCCCATGAATATCCAGTACAGTGCAATATTCAACCCTGAAACCATGGTGCAAGTGCGGAGCAAAGCAGAGATGTGCAGAGCAGACTTTTTCCTATAAGAGAGAAAAAAAAGAAAGACAGACAGACAGAGACAGAAAGACACATACAGACAGACAGAGAGACCAAGGCAGACACAGAGGGAGAGGGATAGAGGTGGCAGTGAAGAGGAAGACAGGGGCAGAGAGAGTGTGACAGACAGGTAGACACCCTGGCAGGCAGGCAGTGCAGCAGGGTGGCACACGGCCCACAGCAGCCAACTGCCCAGGGGGATATAGGACAGCAAGGGCCATGGATAGTGTGCCCTTCATGATGGAGGCCATAATGAGGGGTGTGAGGGGGCAACAGGAACAGTGACATGGCTGTGGAAGGGCCCGTCGGCAGTATGCCCAACCCTGGTGGTACTGCGCCTGCATCACCTTCAAACAGTACAGTGACACGGAGATTCGTGGTCCAGTAATGCCTGAACAGAACCATTCTGAGGCAGCTCTGTGAACTGTGCAATGAGGAGATGCAGGCACCCACCAGATGGAGCCATGCCATGTCCGTGGAGACAAAAGTGACAGCCATCATGTACCTGCTAACCACAGGCACCTTCCAGAGACCAACAGGGGACACCACAGACATAACCCAGTCGGCCACATCCTGCCTCCTCACACAGTTCCTCAATGCTCTGCTGCCAAGTGCATTGGAATGCATCCATTTCCCCAGCACACTGGTGGAGTGTACAGCAACCATGCAGGACTTCCACAGGGTAGTACCTATTCCTGGTATGATTGGGGCCATTGACTGCACCCACATGGGATCTGCATGCCACCTGGCCCAAAGGGTGTGGTGTACATAAACAGGAAGGGGAGCCCAAGTGGCAACTGCCAGGTAGTGTGTGATGCCATGGGGTGCATAACCAATGTCTGTGCCACACACCCTGGGAGTGCATATGATGTGTTCATGTGGCACAGCTCTGTGCTGTGCCACAGGTTTGAATGTGGGGATACCCCCCCGGGCCACCTAGTGGGTGAATATGGCACAGGCAAGGGGCAATGGGCCAAGCAGACCTTGGGATGGGGGTGGGCAGGGTGTGCATGTTGGCATGGGCACCACAGACAGGCAAGAGGCACAGAAGAGCATAGCAGAGTGCTAACCATGTCATTAGCCACACAGGGGAAGCGCCTATCCACTGCAGTCCTGGCTGCTCACCCCCTACTGGTGCCTGTCATCCCCAGCAGAGGAATGCTACAACGAGGCACACATCAACATGCGCAACATCATAGAGCAAGTCTTTGGCATGCTGAAAGCACAGTTCTGTTGCCTAGACAGGTCAGGTGGTGCACTACAGTACAGCCCCTTTAAAGCCTGTAGAGTATTCCTGGCCTGCTGCATACTGCACAAAATGGCCACTGACCGTGGAATAGTTGTCGAGGATGATGAGGGTGACAGTAGTAGGAACAATGGAGGCAATGGGCCGGATGGAGGTGGAGAGCCACACCCTGGGTGGAGGGATCCCCTGCTGATCCAGCAGGCAAGATGGCACAGGGACACCACAGCACAGGAGCACTATGGTGCACACATTTATGTGGTGCGATACACATGCATAGGCCACACAAACAGGTACAGCACACATTCAGGAGTGTGCATGGCAAATAGGCATGCACTCACTGAGGTGGGAGGCAGGTGTAAGGGTGACAGGGGCACACACCCACACACAGTCACACACAGCACCCCTCACAGCCCCCCACACACACACATGCACCCACACACACAGGAGTGGGTATGTGGATGGATCAGATGCATCACACCAGTGGACAAGTGCAACTGGTGCAGGACTGCTGTCATCATGCCATGCCACACAGCCCAGCAGCTGGTCAAGCATGCACACAAGCAGTGTATGGGGTGACACACAGGTGCCACACCTACGGCAGGCACACACACACAGCCAATGTGCACATTGGGCAGCAGCTACAGACCACTGGTGGGGTGGGCTGCACATCACATCTGCTGCCCTGAACCATGGCCACCACAGCCACAGAGGTGGCTGTGCCTGGGCCGAGGAAGCCACAAGCTGCACATCAGGCATGGGGGGGTGCAACAGCCCCCCAGGGGTGGAGCCATGGGACAGCGACTTATCCGCGCGGGGGTGTCGAGGCGCCCAAACAGGTCAGCCCTGGGCATGCCTGGGATGCTGACATCTGAGCCCGGTGTTGACTGTAGGGGTCACCTGATGCTGGCTACGCCAGGTGGATAGTGTACTGTGGGGGTCATCTATGCCCAGCCATGCCCTGCGGCAGCCAGCAACACAAAGCCATCTGAGATCGCAGTGGCAATGTGATCAAGGGATGCAGTCATGGCCTCCGGCATGTGCTGCTTCCCCACCAGGCTCTGGCAAGTGCCCATCACCTGCTGCTCAGCTAACTGGCACACCTCCATGTGCAGTGTGCACACCCCAGTGGTGAGCTGCACCTGTTTCTGAATGGACTCCAACAGCAAACAGGTGTGCTCAGCCAGCAGGTCAGCATCCTGGGGTTCCTGGGCCAGACATTGGTCCCTATGTGGTGACCGGCCATGCTGCACAGCCCTCCTCTCTGGTGGATGCTGCACAATGGTGTCTACAGGGGGATTGTTATGGTAGGTGCACCAGCGGTGGACCCTGTGTCCAGCTGCCCAGAGACACCTGCAGCCTACTGCTGTTACCCATCTGGCCAATGCACACAATCCAGCGCCTGCATGGCCTCACCACCTCCACCGCAGGGTGCAACCTGGGTAGCACACACCTCTGCACATGCAGTGGTGGTGGGCAGCTGTTCCTCCACAGGCAGGGTGCTGGGCATGCTGCCTGTGTCAGTGGCCAGCAGTGGTGTCTCCCCCACAATGGTGGCCATGCTGTCTCAAATGAGTGTTACATCATCATCGGTGTCGGACCCCACCCCGATCTGTGTCTCTGCACAGATGACCCCAAGGCTAGCATCCTGCAGGAACACATCCAGGGCCTCATCCAAACCCAGGTTCAGGACATCTGTCTGCACAGCAGTGGTGAGCTACAGCCTGTCAGACCCCCAGATGCCTGTGGAAGACTGGTCCTCCGGGGCTGGTCAAGTGGCCACCTCTGCTGCCGCCGCCGGCACCCCATCATCTGCACAGAAGCATGCTGGTACTGCAAGAGAAAGAGAGGCATGTTAGTGATGCAGTGCCCACATGTGCTCCCCCACACTGCCACTGCCTGTGTCCTGCTGCATGGTGTGTGTATGGGTGCACACACACTTGCACATGACAGGCATGCAGGCTCATGCACGCTCGCATGGCTATGTATACACCCTCCATGCCCCCAGCTGTGCATGGCTGACATACTTACCATGCAGTGATGGGCTGCCAATCAACTGTAATCCACTGTCAGGCACACCCTCCACCATGCTGCAGCACATGGTGGCTGCCACCATCTCCTCCTGTGCCGTGAGCAGTGGCACAGCTACAGACCTCCCTCCAGTGGCATTACGGAGGAACAGATGGCCACCATCTTCTCCTTGATGCTCCTCTTGTCTGTGCCACCTTCTTCCTGCACTCCTGCACTGAGTGCTGGTGGCTACCCTGCTGGTTGACACATGCTGCCACCTTCACTCAGGCCCCAGCCCTGGCCTGTGGTGTGCCCATGGCACCACTCAACAGGGGCTCCATGTCAAGGCAGGTGTTGAACAGGGCCTCTGTCACCACCTATGTGAAACTGGATCTGCACTTATGAGCAGGCCCAAGCTCCTCACCCTCCTCATGTTCCAACATGTAGCTTCCTGTGGACATGGGCAGCATAGTGTGTCAGTGGCAGCATCACCCTGTTCTGTCCTCCCCTGCTGTGCTGGCTGCTCCCAGTGGGTTGCAGCAGCATGCGCAACTTACTCCGAAAGGATGCAATACCGGTCCATGGCCTGTGCTGTTCTGTGGTGCTTATATAGCGCATCACATGCAAATGAGCTTTGGTGCAATGGTAATGACATGCTAATTCCCCCAGTGCACCATGCATTGGCTGATGAGCTGATTTGCATGTGGCACCTGAATATCGTGATTTTGTTTTGTGCTCAACGAGATTGTTCCAGAGCAAGTCACAGCACACTGCACATGCATGTGCAGTGCACAGGCCTGCAGTGCTCATGTGCCGAATGGTATCATGTTGTCAATCATGCACTGTGTTCCGACTGCATGATGAGGGCCATGGCGCATGGTATGCCAGGCCTGCTATCGTGCACGTGTGCACTGTGTGGAGGCATGTGACCCCTGACCCCTACAGTGACCTCTGCCCCTGAGTGACCCCTGCACTGCACCCTTGACCCCACCTAGCCATGCCCATGCCACTCATTTCTGAGACTGTGTGATGGGTGGAAACAGCGCATGTTCTTCCAGATCGCACATCTGGTACATGCCATGGCCACATGAGCTTACTGCCGCCATTTTGCTCACTGTCTACTACTCACAGCATGGCACAGCAAAGGACACTGAGGGCACCAATCTGAATGCTGGTGGAGCTGACGAACCTGGTCACCTGCATCCAGCCCTACACACCCCAACTCTTTGGCCAGGTGCCCCTGCAGTAGCCCAGGTTTGTGGTGTGGCAGGGCATTGCTGCCACACTGCAGCAGTGGACTGGGGTGGCCAGAATGGGGAGCAGTGCTGCCACCGATATGGAAACCTGGTGAGGAGGGACCCAGAGTGCCTGAGGAGGCTGGAAGTGTGAGTCAGGCATGGGGCTATGCCACAGCCAGGTGAGTGGGCCCATATTGCATGTGTGCCCTGGTGCTGTACTGTGGTGTTGGCTAGGCTGTCTGGCATGCCCAGCAGAGTAGTGCACTGCCATCATGCGCATATCAGGGTGTCATCACTAGCCGCTGCTTGCATTGTGATGCAGCTGTGTGAGACATGTCTGGCAGGGGCTCATCCTATGCACAGGGGTAAGGATGGTGGGCAGCTGCTGTGGATGTTTACTGATGTGTACCTGCCTATATTCCATTTCCAGGACCTGAAACTCACAGGAGAGTGACAGCAGCAATGGCAACAGCAGGATGGCAGGCCGCAGCAGGCCAGGGAGGCAGTGCTGGAGTGGATCCAGCACCAGCGGGGCCAAAGAGGGCAGATAGGCACTGTCATGGTCCTTCATACTGTACATGGAAGGTGGCTGGGGTGTGAGTGCAAGCATGGCCACCTGTGTTATGTGCCATGGCAGCTTTCTGTGTCGCACTCTGCATGGTGCTTGCCACTGTGATGCATCCATTGGACATGTGTGCCAGCTGTTGATGGGGTTGGTGTGCACCTGGCTGCCACTAACATTGCTATGGTGCTGCTGGTGCACTGTGCTATGTGACTGCCATTGTGCGGTCTGGTGGTTACTGTGCAGCTGGGACCACCGCTGTGCACTGTCATGGTGTGCCGTGTTGCTGGCAGGCATTGGCCCACCCCCCTGTGGGTGGCCGGTACAGGCCCTCTGGGGGGTGTATTCCTGCTGCCCATTGTGTGCTGTGGGTGGGCATGGTTCCTTGGGACATTGCACTGATCACCTCTCCTGTCCCTTGTCATAGGTCTCCGGTGGAGGAGACAGAGGACCATGTACTGCTGACTGCTCCGGCAGCTGATTCTCATATGTTCTGCCACCATGGAGGCTGTGCTGCAGGTGCACTGCATGCTCCTCAGAGATCAGAGGTGAAGAGGGTGCCAAGAGGTGGCAGGATGTGGCTGCTAATGGATGGACCCCAGCATTGCCCTGTGTTCCCTGCTGTACCTGCCCCTTCAGTCCCTCATCGCACTGTACAGTCCCTGTTCCCTGTCCCCTTCCCTCACTATCCTACCCTTTCCCACCCCCTTGTTACTGTACATAGTTATCTGAATATATCTCTATTTTGACTTACCTGCCTGTGTCAGTGTCTGCTTTGCAGGTGGCATGAGGAGCCATGCTGCAGTGGCCCAGTGCCTGTCCATGTGGTGTGATTGTGTTGGGGCACATGTTGTGCTTCTTTGGTTTACTGCTGTGTGCTTTGGTGTGTCCCGCTGTGGTGGTGTCCCTCCCTGCGGTCACTGGCTGTGCCTTGGGGTGCCCATGGAGCAGTTGTCAGGGGGTGTGTGGTGGGTGTGTGTGATGATGGTACACGGCCATGGTCTGTGGTTCTGGACTGGCTGCACACTGTGTTGGGGCCCCTGCTTGGCATTGTGCAGCCTGTCCCATGTGGTCTGCTGCACTATGTGTCTCCCAGCATGTTCTGCCTCCTCTGTGGGCCGCCTGTGTGCCTGTGTGATGCTTGTGTGTGTGCTTGGCTGCGTGATCCTGGGTGTGGCCTGCTCTGGCCTGGGTGTGTGGGGAGGGCATGTCCTGCAGCCTGGGGTGGGGGCTCCCTTAGTGGCCCTCCATTGACCATTGGCACCTCCTGTTGCCTACTATCTGTGCCACTGTTGTGTTCAGGGGGTCTGGTGCCTCTGTGCATGCTGGTGTGCCCTGCTGGTGGTGGCCTCCTGTGGCCTGTCTCTGTACTTCCCCGGCACTGTCCCTGGGTCTTTTCTCTGTGCCATGCTCCCCTCTGCTGCTCTGCTCCCACCGTTGCACTGGGGCATCTCTTTCTGTGCCATGGCGCATCTGTGTTTGCACCATGGTGCATCTCTGGTTGAGTCATGGTGCATTCCTGGTTGTGCCATGGTGCAACTGTGCCATATTCAGCCTGGTTGCACAGGCACAGAGCAGCCAGCAACCTCTAAATATGGCTCCTGTTGCACCATGGCACATCAGTTTTGTGCTGTGCCAGACTTGCGCCAGCCTTTGGTGCATTTCTGAATATCTGGGCCAGAATTTGTATTAAAATGTATAAGGATGTGTGATGAGATAAATTAAGTGGTTGCAGTCATCACATACATGTGTTTTGAATTTGCATGGTGACAAAATATGACATCACAGGACTGATTGTATTTAAGAGATAAATCAAGATTCAGTCCCATGCCTTGGATAAAGGACCTTTGTCCAAAACAAATCAGGTGGTATGTGTGCTTGTTTTTAAATTTGTCATGAAATAAATGTATTTATTCTTTTATACCTGACCTAGAGTGATGCTTTTCAGGGTTGCAGTGGGCAAAGCCCTGCAGATGTCTTGCTATGAGAAAAGGACTCCCGCATTCCTTGCAAATGAACATGTTTGAGTCGCCTCTGCATCTTTGAAGCACTCTCTATAGGCAGTTAGAAAATGGGCCAGTAAAACTCTGTCTCCTGATTGGCCAGTTCCCTACCCAGACCCGTGATCTATCTGACAATAGAGCCCTGGATAAAAAAAGTGCCTTTCACAACTGACCTCATTGTTGAAATCATCAAGCCAGTCGAGTCAACAAAAGAGAAAGCACTAGCTCCTGTAGCGCTACTGTGTATGTGAGCAATGGTATTTTCCTTGTTTACCATACTGAAGATGAATCTCCATCTGTGGTATGGAAAAATAAGAAACTACCACTGCTCTCATACACAGTAACACCAGCAGAGCTAGTGCGTTCTCTCTCTGTCTCTCGGCAAAGTAACACTAATTTCCCAGACATAGTTACTTTATTTTCCATGAGTGTGCCTCCTCATCTGCTGTACAAACGTGGAAAAATAAAGCAAAAAATAAAATGAAACACCAGACCCATAGCCTTTCTAACAATAGAGACTTGGATAAAAAAGTGCCCATCACAACCAACCTCATTATTGAAATCATGGAGCACTCACTACTGTGTAAACGAGCAGCGGTAATTTCCTTGTTTACCATACCAAAGATGAATCTCCATCTGCGGTATGGAAAATAAAGAAACTACACCTCCTGTCATACACAGTAGCACTAGTGGTGCTAGAGCTCATTCTATCTCTCAGCAAAGCAACACTCATTTCCCAGACAAAGCTATTTTATTTTCCATGAGAGTGCATCTTCATCTGCTGTACAAATACAGAAAATAAAGCAAAAAATAAAAGAAAACACTACCTAACTCCTTCAGTTAAGTAGCACATGCCGCTCTCCAGACCCTGCCACTGACGTCCTGTGCTGACATTCAGCTGAATAGGGAAAAGTCATAAAGTGAAACAAACACCTTCATTGAATAAATAAATAAAAAAGGTAAAACAAGTTTAGAAAATGTTAATCCCAGTGTGTGTGTATGTGTGTGTGTGTGTGTGTGTGTAAGGGGAGTCTCCATAGACAGCCAGCACCAGGTACAAAGGCTTCAATAAGACAAAAGTTCCTAGCACTTAAAAAAAATACAAAAAAAAAAGTATGTGGAGACATTTTCACCTTTTACTAGAAATACAGTAGAAATATGGAAGGGTTTTCCAAGGAGTTTGGACTATACAAATACGATTTCTTATTTGACATCACTGTGGGATAATGATGTTAATACTGCTTAAAGGGTAGTTTGATTATGCTCATTTGGAAGTCAAAAGAGCAATTATTAAGAACATTAGGGTAATGACTTTTGAGAATGGGAAGCAAACATTTAAACTCTCAAATGGTCATAATTTATCTGCAAATTTAAAGATTTGTTATTTAAAAGGTTTGAATTTAAATTATGCCTGACTCTTCTTCATTAGTCTTTATGGATAGCAGAAGAAACTCAAACCAAAAAGATAATTGATATGATCTACTCTTTCATTATTGGTTAAAAAGTGAAATTAGCGGTCAGAATTACAAAATGACTGGAGCAAAGATTTGGGGATACATACTGTATAAATGAAGAAACTGGAACAGAATATCATGGATACCAATGCAGGTTATCTAAAAATGTAAACATCTGTCATACACAGTTTAATATTACATGCAGAGTATATCTTATGTCTTTAAAGTTAACTTCAATACAGCCCTCGCAGATATCTGTACACGATGCTGATAGGAAAGAGGTACATTAGTAAAAACCATATGATTACAAGTTGCACAAAATTACAAACATTTTGGGATAATATAGAAAGACTACTAGCTAAAATACTGAATTGTAGCTTTCCTTCTGGCCCAGGAATTACATTATTGAAGCTATCCTGGAGCTTGGGAAACTGTTTAAATCATGATATCATGTTTAGCAAATACTGTAATAGATAACAATTTTAGGTCTGCAAGAAGTACGAAAATACCTCCCCCATCTCTCCCTTCGCAGGTGGGAGTTGGACATTTAGATGTAAAAACCTGTTTTTTCCATTGTATTTAAACCTGTTTTTTTAATATGTGTGTGTTTTGATCATTATTACACTTGCACTTTGTTTGGGGGTTTGACAAGTATGGACCACTTTTGCTGTGTTTTCTGTACTATGTAATTAGTTCATATTGTAAATGTGATTGTCTTTCTGGATGTAGAACCTTTGATAAAGCTCTGTCCAACAGCATGAAATGTTAGGTGGTTACCTGGCAGAGGCTCCTGTGGTGTGCTTTCTTCACTATCAGCACTTTACATCTGTGGTTCAATACATTTTCAGTGTAACAGCTAAAAAAAAAAGTTATTGAGGCTATGTTGAATTTTGCAAATGCAGGCTCATACGTTTGGTAATATTAAATATTTTCACCTCAAATTTTCAACATAGCCATTCTTTCACAGCACCTTATGAATGTGATAGTTATCATTTTTCAACTCCTGCCCAAAATGTATTTTTGCATCCCGAAAGTTGGTTGCACAGTCCCTTTGCGAAATCACCTTTAGGCCAGGACTGGAACATTTTCGCTGCCCTTCTTCATGAGGCAGGGTCATAACAAGGTTATGTTGAAAACTTGATATACAAATGTAACAAAGCAACAAAGTTATGAGACTACGTTACTTGGTAATGTTTAATATTTTCATCTCAAATTCCTCCTGTGCAGCCCTATTGGCTCTGGCAAGAGTTTGTTATTATAGGATTGGAGAGTGCCAGATCTACCTTTGTGAAGATCTGTGGCTCCCTTGTGCTGAAGATGCCATAGATTCTTGCAGCTTTCTGTTCATTTTTGCAGGTACAGTTGTATTTTAATTTTTCAGTATGATATTGTTGTTCCCCATAGGATGAGTGATGTCCTAAGAGGGTGTTTTGGGGGTGCCTGGAGTGCAATCTCAGAGCAACAGATGAAGAAGGCAGGCAGAAAGGAGTGCTGCTGGTTTGTTTATATTTTTTTCTTTTCCTTTTTTAAAGATAGTGCAGTAGTACCATCAGTGTATCTACTGGCAGAAAGGTGACTTGATGAGATGTGTAGTACTGATGGCCTGTCATGAGTTAGAGACCATGACCAACAGGGCAAAATAGTATGCAGCAGCTGTTTGGGAGGGCAATGCAACTTAGAAATGTGAGGCAGCAGGGAGAGTGTCTTGAGAAGCAAGTGCTGCTGACACAGCAGCTTACGCGAGTGGTCCTGCACCCAGCGATTCATTTTTTTTTTCGTTATCATCATCACCACTTTAATCATTTTGTACCTGGACAGACAGACTTGGACACAGCACATCTATTCAGTAGCCATCTTTATTTATACTGGACACACATTAGTGGACACAGACAGATTGTCCACTGGGAAGAACAGGAACTGAATGAACTACAAATTCCTATGCTAGGGACTACAGCACTAATGACTTTCCATGCACTTTCTACTACTACATATATGCATAACTATAGGTATACACTACAGTACAGGTCACATTAAACTGTTCCTCCAGTGAGTTGTTTTAGCATTTATGACTGAGTTGCTTATGTGTTGCTGGATCCAGTACAAAGCCCTGCACAAACTGTTTCTTAAGAGTTAAAACTCAGTTTTGCATTGCATTGTGACTGGACTGCTGATGCAATCCAAATGAGTTGCCAATACATTTGACAAAATGAAAAACAAAGTAATATGAGCTGCCAATGCATTGCCAACTGTAAAAAAACAATGCTAAACCAACCCGCTGGTGGAACAGTTTAATGCGACTTGTACTGTACAACAATTATAAATATCAAATCTGTACAGTAGACATATTAAACACTTTAAAAAGTTATGTAGTTGATCAGAAGAAAATCAGTGTTAAGTACAGTGTTAGATCCTTTGGAACATACTGTATAATTTTTAGGGATGGGTGGTTACTAAAATATCCAACTACCAAGACAACCTGTGGGTACCACAAAAGTACCTGTCAAAAACATGAATGAAAGCCAATAGTCGGGTCGGGTCAGGTAGTTACTACCTGATCTGTTCCACTACCCAATTACTGGACCCTGACCATAACAAAAATCATGTAAAGACTGTTTTTCTGGAGACTGTTACACTGTCTGTTAGGTGCTGTGATCTATTATACCCCAGGGGGCATTGCTGAGGTAGGTAAGAGAGGCACAGGCTCTCTTAGTGAGCTTGCTGCTGTTCCAAAAATTATGCCCATGGCAGGCATTGCTGAGGCAGGTACAAGAGGTGCAGCTGCTGTGAGTGAGTCTGCTGCTTTTTCCAAAAATTATACCCATTGCCAGCATTGCTGAGGCAGATATGAGAGGTGCAGCTGCCCTGAGTGAGTCTGCTGCTGTTTCCAAAAATTGTATCCATGGTGGGCATTGCTGAGGCAGGTACAAGAGGTGCAGATGTTGTGAGTGAGCCTGCAGCTGCATCAAAAAATTATACCCATGGCAGGCATTGTTAAGACAGGTATGAGAGGTGAAGCTGTTATGAGTGAGTCCGCTGCTGTTTAAAACAACTACACCCATGATGGGCATTTCTGAGGTCGATACAAGGGGTGCAGTTGTTGTGGTTGAGCCTGCTGCTGTTTTAAAAAATTATACCCATAGTGGGAATCAATAAGACTTACATACTGTAATATAAACTGATGACTGACAAAAGAAAACTAAGAGTAGTTTTAGTATAGCACAGGTGGCTGCCATGGTGGCAGTGGTGATGGTTCCATTTGTTTCACACACAGCCTAGTCATCATATTCGGTATCACTGTTTGCAGGCTGTTGTTCATTTTCAGGGTCAGATTTGCATAAATCAATGTTTGTGACAAATAGGAAATTGTCAGCATTCATTCTGAGAAATGTAAGCCATTCCACATTTGCAGGAGTGATCTGTGGTCAGTGACTATTCCTCCAGCTACACTAAATATGCATTCTGAATATATGCTCAAAGGTGGACAAGTGAGATACATTATTGCAAGATTTTCTAGATCTGACCATATTGTTTTCTTTTGTTTTCAATACAGTAATGGATGTTCCTTGAGACCAGTCACAGTATGGTCTACAAAGTACTCCAGGATCATTGTGCTTCAAGAGAGGGTTACCAATCTGACAGATAAACCTGATGCAATTTCTTTACAGGGTAACAGTCCATGTTGTTGCAGGTGAGTCAGAAGTGATTTGTCTTTCTGACCCTGGACAAAGTATGCCCAAGAAGCAGCTGTAAATGTCCTTTCCCTCGCTGATGACACTGCTGGCTCTGAAGAATTGATAGGCGTACTATTGTCTATGCTAGAGGCACACTTTGCTGGTTCAGCAGGGTTTGACTGCTGCACATCAGTTAATGGTGTGTGTAGGGCAATGTCATATTTGGTTAGCAGAAGATCTCTCCAATACTCAATGTTTCCCCACAGGAAGGATGACTTCAATGTTCCACTTGAAGTGGGCATCTAGTAATGTAGACAACACATAGGTGTCATTCTTAAACATAGCATTTATTCTCTGATCAGTCAACAGTCTGAGACTCAAGTCATCTGCTTGCATAACAGCAGTGGTGTCGTCTTTTGACTGAAAGTCTTTCTTTATCTCATCAAGGATAATGTGAAGAAATCTGATTTGAGGAAGAATTTGATTCAGAGTTGTACTGTCTGCACTGACATCACATGTGTCAGGCACAAATTGTTCCAATAAGATGACCAAAGATTCCAGTAGAGTCCTGCTGAAACTGACAATGTTTACTTTACCTATTTGATTCTGCATAGTGTACTCATGTACATCTTTCTTCTGTTCAAGAAGCCTTTCCAACTTGCAAAATGTTGAATTCCGGAAGGTTGGAACTTCCTGCTTTAATGTATGCTAAGGTAAGTTGTTTGACCTCTGCAGCCCCTTCAGGATTTTTTGAGCTTTCAGAGTGGCTGAAATTCCTACATATTTTCCTAGCAAGACCTAACAGGTTTTCAGCATTTCTGTTTCCATTTAAGAAACCATGGGTGAGAACATTTAAACAATTTGTAAAACAAGATATGTGTTGGTAGTTGCCATCTCTAACAGCCTTGGCTATGATGACATCATTATCTGACACTACGAACCCAGGAGTAGTGGTGGGTGAAGTGGGCTCAATCCACTCTGCGAAGTCATTCATGGAGCAAAGACAGATTTGTGGAGTGCTCCACAATGCAAAGTGGAGTACTTCTCGATATAATGAGTAACGCGAAGTCTATTGAAAACAATGACTTTGCATTACTCCACCTTCCCAGACAACTACTCCACCAAATGTTAAGGTGAAGTGCATTGAGAACAATACACTTCGCCTCACTTTGCCTTGTTTTTAAGCTCCAGAGGTGAATTTTGCAGTGATTATTGGGATTTCAGGTCACATGGGCTCTATATTGATCTGCACAGCCTCAGTTCAGGGAGTGTGTGTGTAGGAAGGAGTAGGAGACAGTATGCTCTGAGAGCTGTCTGTGATTGAAACCTTCTAAAAGCTGTTAAAAAAGCATTTTTGCATTTTTTTGGGGTGCTTAAACTTTAGTTCATGGATTGTAGGAAACTCTCCTGTGTTTATATCATCGAGCATTTTTGTTTTTGTGTAGATTTTGAATGTTAATGTACAACATTGAGTGTGTGTAGTGAAAGACTGGGAACGTGTGTTTTGGGAAGGGGCGTATCTGTGGTGTAGGTAGATTTAAGTTGGAAAAATAGTGATTTCTTTGTTTTTTGGTTATAATTCTGTTAGATAAGTGACTGTGTTAATGTACACAAAGTAATATTGTCAGTACTTGTTGAAATTTTCTTGCTGATTGTGTGTTGTGTGGATCTGGTGCAGCAGTTCATAACTTTAGGTTGTTTACATTACAGACAGTGGCATACAGTATTACTGAACTTTTCAATTTGATATGCATTACTCATTGACCTTGTAGACAAACTGTTCTGTGTGTGTGTGTGTGTGTGTGTGTGTGTGTGTGTGTGTGTGTGTTGTGTAGACATCAAATAATATACCTTTTATTGTGCCACAGACTAGTGTAATTGCAGATGCAGCAATGTGAACCTGCTATCCACTGCAGCTGCCTGTTTTTGTACTGAAATCGTGGTATCTGTTCTTTGTTTTGCTGCTTGTACTGCTGTAAACATCTGCAAACAGTGCTCCCCCCACCCTCACCAGCAAAAGGAATTTTTTACGAGATTGGATTATTTTTGTGACCTCATCAGCACCACTGGTTACTAAAGTTGTTTTCATTGCATGACAGACCAGTCTCTTATCTGTTACTGAAGCTACAGTTGTTTTTTTGGCTTCACATCCAGTGTCTCCCCAATCAGAGAGTGAATGTGTCAAAATCTAAATTTGGTTATAATATTGTGGTTGATCCCCCAAAATGCCTGCAAAGAGATGTGCAAGCAAAGCTGGTTCTCGCCATAACAATACTGGGCATGGTAGTACGCAGACGCAGAAGTGCATTGCTGATGTGAGGAAAGGTATTTCTCCAGCAATGTTTTTTACAGCCCAATCAGTAGTTTCACTCATAGTTGGAGGAGATGATGTTTTCCTAGCTGGTGGTGTTAGTGTTACTGGTGTTAGTGGTGGTGGTGGTAGTATTAGTATTGGTGCATCAAGTTTGAATTCCGACCAGTGTACCATATCCAAAAATATTGAGTGTGAAGCAGTGCAAGGGAGTGGCAGCATAGATGATATCATACTTCCCAGTAACATCCCAGTAACTGAACCTGAGGATTCTGATAATCATTTCAGCGATAACCTACAATGTGATATTCCGTCCACCATGGTGGTTAATGTCATGCATTTTCCATGTAGTGATTCACAGTGTGGTGAAAAATATCAGGTGATGATGGTGTAAATGCTGATGATGAACGGGATGATGACGATGATGTTGCTGTTGTTGCAACATGCAGTTCACATGCTAGCATCCAAGCAGAAGATGTGGATGTGTCTGACGTTGATAAATATGATGATGATGTAATTGACCCCAGATGGTAACCGGAGAAAAAGAAATTCAAAGTGGCTGTGTCTGAGTCTGTTTGCAGGAATCCCACCTCCCCTTGTAAAAACTTGTGATTTACCAGTTTTAGTTGATGATGATGACCCAGTAATAAATATGATAGGTAGTCAAAGTGGTGAGTTGCAGTCCAGGTGTGCAGTGCCTGAAACATCACGTGACCCCCCCCCACTTCAGTGCTTAAAATAATGGACTTAAATAAGCCACATCATGGACATGTTAAAAGCAGAGCATTACAATCCCTTGTTTGGGATTTTTTTTGTTCAAGTTGCAAATGATGAGTCAGTTGCAATCTGCCAAGTTTGCCATATGCATGTGAGTCGAGGTAAAAAGGGGAGCCATCTGGGCACAACAGGACAGCATACGTATCTTAAGAAAAGGCGCTTGGCACTGTGGACCCAGCACAAGCTGGCAGCTAATACCACAGTGGGACATTCACCCTCATCACCAGCAACCATAGCTAGCATGTTATCCCCTTCCATGACTGTTAAGTCCAGAAGTAAATTAAACGTGTGCAGTACTGAGATAATAAGAGCAGAGGATTACTACAGGCATGATGAGGTGGGGACCATAATGACTTTGAAATGTTGTCCACTGCTGGTGAGAGTAGCAGTTTTGGTGGTGATGGTAAATGCATTAAGTCTAGTACAAGTGGTACATCAACCCTGGTTGTCAAATCTGGCAAAATAACTGCATTTCTGGGTTTGTCATCATCACCTGAGCAACCGTCTTCATCAAACGTCCACACTCCACCCCACTACCAATGCCATTCATCACAGAGCACAACGATTTGTGATCACACCCCGTGTAAAATGTTTAAGTCAGCCCACGTTACAGACTGTTTTTTCGCATAAGCTGAGGTACCTCCCCAATCTTACAGTGTTACATGAACTTAATGCTGCTGTAGCAGAAATGCTGGCAATTGATCTTTTACCCTTCTCCTTTGTGGACAAATCTGGGTTCCGGCGGTTTGATGCACGTGCCTATCCAAAATGGAAAGTCCCCTCCAAGACATACTTTTTAACCCGTGCTGTCCCCGAATTGTTCTGCACTGTGTCTGACTCAGTAAGATATGCCCTTCAACATTCCTCCTCTCCATTCATTCATTTAAATATGGATATGTGGACAAGTGACAAAACAGCGGGGAGTTCATGTTTGTGTATAACTGCACACTGGGCACAGGTGCTCGGGGGTTGTTTGTGATGTTGGTAGTGTGAATAATCAGTGCAGTAAGGTGGATTGTCATGGTAGCAATCTTCCAGGAATTCAACAGCATGCAACGATTGCTATGCACAATTTGACCTGTTCACACGCTGGTAAGAAAATGTTGGATGTGGTACTGACTGAAATTGACAAACAGCTAAACTCTCTGTCCCTGAGAACTGGGTTCATAGCAAGTGACAATGGGCCAAATGTGGTGAAATGCATCACAAATGGTGTTTTTTTCATGTTCCATGCATGGCCCACTGTTTAAATCTTGTGGTGCAGGAGTTTCTGCAGCACCCTGATGTAAAGGAAATGCTGGCTGTTTCACAACGTATCTGTTCTCACTTTTCAAGATCTGGAAAGGCCCGTGACCAGCTGCAGCAGCTGCAGATACAAAACAGCCTGCCTCAGCACGGCTTGAAGCTGGAAGTTGTCAACCGATGGAATTCCACTTTATACATGGCAGAGAGGCTGTATGAACAATAAAATGCCATCTCAGAATATCTTGTGATACACACTAGCCGTGACAGTTCCGGGGCCTTCATGTCTATGATGACTGAACAGTGGCATCTCATGGACTCTAATAATTTTTCAGCCTTTTAAACATGCCATTCACACAGTGAGTGGTGAGTCTGCCTCCATTAGCCAATCAATTCCACTGCTGTGGGTGCTGAGGCAGACATTGGTGAATGTACAGCATGGCCTTGATGTTGCCAGAAACAGTGGTAGCAGTATGTTGCTGCAACACATTCTGACAGTATTCAACCAGAATCATCACATTGTGAGCATTCATCATAGTGACAACATTGCCATAGCAATAATGATGGACCCATGACACAAATGTGGAATTGTATCAGTACTGGAGGGAGGACCTGAACAGGTAAAAAATATCAGTGGTCAACTGATGTGCTTGGTTCATGGGGCACAGAAGTCAAGTGCCAAGGTCAGCAAACCTCAGCAGCATATTTTGGCTGAAGGTGTACCTGTAGGACTATCAAGCATATCCTGCAAGGGGAAAGGGACAGCAGTTCAAGGTGGTCTGTCATTCAAAGTGGCTGGCATCAACCCACTTTGGGAGGCTTTGTCCCAAGTGGATATTTGTGAAATAAATGATTCGGGAGAACAGGATGATGCATCAACAACTGGACTTAGTGTGCCTCAGAGAATGTTTGAGTCACATTTGTCTGAAAACAGACATCTGACAATAACTGAAGATCTTCTTTTGTACTGGAATGGAAAGGTCACTGAATGGCCAGAGCTGACTGCAGTGGCACTGAAGTGCCTCACATGCCCACCCTCCAGTGTAAGTGTTGAGATGATATTCAGCTCAGCAGGTGAAATAATCAGGGATTGGCGGACACACCTGTCTTCTGCAAATGAATGAGAGGCACATAACAGCACAGACTGCAACCTCGGTATTCGTACCTCAGCCTACTCATGGTGGTTTTGATGATGTGGAAATGGAACATCCTGGTGGCACTGGCAGTGGCTGCCTGAAACTTCCCACCACTGACGTAGATGATGACACAATGGAGAAAGAATTTCCCAGTGGTTAGACTTCAGACAGGGGTTCCAGGTTTTTAAAAAGTTTGTGGGTGCTCAGAGTCCTAATAAAAGGCTGGGGGTCTGGGGGCTGCCTAGGCCCCCAGAAGCTATAGGGTTTTTCATGCTTTCTGGTGCATTTTGGTGGTTATTTTGATACATTTTGGAATGAGTATGCTACTATCACAACTACTCCAATGTAGAGGATGCCAGGGTACCATTAGGGGCTATTTGATGCCTGAGCAGGTGCTAAGATCAATAAGAGAGTGCCCGCCTGGAGGGATCGTTCATGCTCTCAGTGTTGCAAGCATGTCAGAGTACTGATGTTAAGTTGCAGGCCTTGAGTGCCACCACTCCAACAGTGTGCAAGTGTATCCTGAAGAGAGGGCTCTTAGATGCCTCAGTTAGGACCCGTGGAAGAGTGCCTGGGTGGTGGGCTCTTTGATGCCCTCACATGCTTTAAGGATGCCCTTAGTGATGGTTACAGACAGTGCCACCACTCCACAGGATGCAAGAGTGCCTTGGAGGGCTCTTTGATGCCTTCATGTGCTCCAAGAAGACATGGAAGAGTGCACTTCATGGGCTGTTTGATGCCTCCAGGCTCAACCATGTGCTGCAACTGCAATAAGACATGGAAGAGTACCCTGGAGGACTCTTTGATGCCTCCAGGATGGTGCTGCAGGAAGACATGGAATTTTCTTGTCGTTTTTCAGCACCTGGTAGATGCAAACTAAAATCTCAAAGGGCATCCGTTTAGCAACTGGAGGCAGCAAACAGCCCTCCAGCCAGGCACTCTTGCACCCTGTGGGGTGGTGGCAATGTCTGCAACCTAAAATCACAGAGGACATCCTTAGAGCACCTGAGGGCATGAATGAGCCTTCCATGGCACTTTTCTATGTCTTCGTGCAGCACCTGGAGGCAACAAAAAGCCCTCTATCTAAGGCACTCTTGCACCATGTTCAGTGGTGGTCGTGGTGCTGTACCCTATAATCGCAAAGGACATCCTTAGAGCACCAGGGCATCACAGAGCCCTTTATGGCACTGTTCCTGGCTTGGAGTAAGGGCTCTTTGATGCTGTCATGTGCTGCAAGAAGACATAGGAAAGTGCCCTGGAGGCCCCTTTCATGCTCCCAGGTGCTCTAAGGAGGTCCTTTGTGATTTTAGGTTGCAGACAGGTGACACCACTCCACAGGGTGCAGCGAGGTGCCTGGAGAACTCACTGACACCTCCAGGTGCTGCAGAAGACATGGAAGAGTCTTGTCTTTTTTCAGCATCAAATAGAGGCAAACTAAATCCAAGGGCATCTTTGAGCACCTGGAACATCAAAGAGCCCTCCAGTGTACTCTTGCACCCTGTGGAGGTGGTGGCACTGTCTGCAACCTAAAATCACAATAAACACCCTTAGAGCAACTGGAGGCATAAAAGGACCCTCCAGTGCACTCTTCTATGTCTTCTTGCAGCACTTGGATGTATAAAAGAGCCCCAGTCAGACATTCTCCCATGTCTTCTTTCAGCACCTGGAGGCAACAAAAAGCCCTCAAGGGCACTCTTGCACCCTGTGGAGTGGTGGTGCTGTGCCCTAAAATCATAAAGAACATCCTTAGAGCACCTGGGAGCATTGCAGAGCCCTCTATGGCACTCTTCCCTGGGTTGAAGGGCTGTTTGATAACTCTATGTGCTGCAAGAAGACGCAGAAGAGTGCCCTGGAGGGCCCTTTCATGCCCCCTGGTGTTCTAAGGATGTCCTTTGTGATTGCAGGTTGCAAACAGTGCCACCACTCCACAGGGTGCAAGAGTGGCTGAGGGCCTTTTTGATGTCTCCAGGTGCTAAAAGGACTGTCTTTTGAGATTTTAGTTTGCCTCCACTCAGGTGCTGCAGGAGACAAGGAACTTCCATGTCTTCTTGCAGCAGCTAGAGCCTGGAGGCATCAAACAGCCCTCAGGAAACTCTTCCTTCCATGTCTACTTGCAGCATCTGGAGGCATCAAAGAGCTCTTCTGGGCACTCTTCAATGTCTTCTTGCAGAACTTGGAGGCATCAAAGAGCCTCCAAGGAAGAGTGCCATGGAGGGCCCTTTGATGCTCCCAGGTGCTCTAAGGATGCCTTTTGTGACTTTAGCGTACAGTGCCACCACTCCACAGGGTATAAGAATGCCCTGGAGGGCTCCTAGATGCATCCAGGTGCTGCAAGTAGACATATAAGAGTGCCCTGGAGGGCCATTTCATGCCCCCTGGTGTTCTAAGGATGTCTTTTGTGATTTTAGGTTGCAGACAGTGTCACCACTCCACAGTGTGCAAGACTGCACTGGAGGGCTCTTTGATGCATGATCCAGGTGTTGTAAAAGGATGCTCTTTAAGATTTGAGTTTACCTCCACCAGGTGCTGCAGAAAGACAAGGAACTTCCACGTCTTCTTTCAGCACATGGAAGCAACAAAGAGGGCACTCCTGCACTCTGTGGAGTGGTGATGCTGTATCTTAAATCACAAAGGGCAACCTTAGAGCACCTGGGGGTATCAAAGAGCCCTCCATGGCACTCTTCCATTGGAAGCCTCTGATACCTCCAGGTGGTGCAAGAAGACATGGAAGAGTGCCCTGAATGGCTCTTTGATGCCACCAGGCGCTCAAAGGATTCACTTAGCATGTTATTTATTTATTTTAAAGTTGATAACCGGGAAAGATACCATGAGCAGAGCTCATTTCAGAAACGACCAGGGAAGGGGGAAGCATGTGTCAGTGTAATGGTATTACAATTTTTTAGGACTAGCCAGGTCAAAAGCAGGAGTAATTGTAAGTTGCTAGAGACAGTTGCTGATGAGTTTCAATAGTAAACATAACTGTAAATGCCACGAATGATTACACATTATTTGACCATATAGAAGGCGTTCTTACAAACTGTTGCTCTCCCAATAAACTCATCAGCTATTTTGTCCATGTCTAATGCATCAGTGTGTTCCTGATGAATGTGAAGCAGAGCAACACTATTTAAGCCGTCTCTGTGACATTGTTGATCTAAGATATGTTTTCAGTCTCCTGAGTCCTGAGAAAGAAGCTCAGCTGTACAAGTTGATACTGGTACTGTCAGTAAGATCTGAATAAATTTTACAAACTCTGGCAGTAAATCACAAATGGCTTGTTTTTCTGTGATGACACAGTACACATCTTGCAATGAATCAACAGTTTTCCCACTAGCTTTTGCAATGTCAATGAACATGTCACGGTGTAGTTGCAGATGCCCTGCGTCTAAGTCATTGCCATAAAAATTAGATATGGAATCTAATGGGCCTTGTCCTATCGCAAATCGTTCTGCATCTAACATAAGCTTCTGAGCTGGAGTCTGAAATCTGTCTTTGACTGAAAGAACAACCTGATCAATCACTTGGAAAAATATTCTCCTGAAGTGGTCTTTTGAGGATGCATCAGTAACTGATTGAGAGCCATCATCTATACGACGAGGAACTTTGCATTGACGCGGAAGAACTGGATCATCTAACTGCAGTTCCTCAGCTCTTCCATCCACTGTACTCCAGAAGTTGTCAAACTGCCCTCTGTATTGTTGCATAGTGTCAAGAAGAGTTTGAATTATACAATTAGCTTTTAGAAATTGAAGAGAGGTTGCTTGAAGGGCTGTGTTTATGCTATCACAGTGAGAGAAAATTTTTAAGAGAAGACTCAAGAAGAAAAATCCTTTAAATGATTGCAGCTATGCCAAGAACCCTCCAGCTTTTGCCCCACACTCCGGAGTATTCTCTGAGGACACACTGTCCATAAATTCCAATAATGCTAAATAGTTTTCTAGAATCGAATTTAAACTATTTGCCCTCACTGTCCACCTTAGTTGGAGCAAATGGCCGTAAAAGAGCGCATGAGCCTAGTGTCTTCCATACCACTTTGTATGTTTTCAAAAAAAGTTAGCCATTTTGGAGAGTCTCTAATGAATGTTATGAGTTCTCGTAACTGATTTAGTATGTCTTGACATTCTTGTATTTTGCTGATGCAGTCCTGTACTACAAGGTTCAAGGAATGTGCCAAACAATGTATGAAAAGGGCCCTAGGCTCAACAGCATTTAGCCTAGCCTGCACTCCAGAGTGAATACCAGCCATAGTAGCAGCTCCATCATAACACTGACCCCAGCATTTATTTATATCCAAGTCAAAACGTAACAAAACATCTTTAAGGATACTGAATAGTGTAGCAGCTTCTACAGCTGGTGTTTCATGAAATCCTAAAAATGCTTCTTCAATTCCGAAATCCTCAGTGACAAATCGAAAACATATTGAGACTTGCTCATGAACAGTAATGTCCGTTGTCTCATCCATCATTACAGCAAAATACTGATCTGCTTTGATTTTGGAAACAATTGTGTTTTGCATATTTTGTCCCATAATGTCCAGCATTTCATTCATTATGTCATGAGACAACCACCTGTAGCTATCCCTTAACAACCACTGCTGCAACTGTGGACAATCAGTGGCTCGCACTTTTAGCACTTGAATGTAATTTGAACTCTCATCTGTATGGCCCCTGATAGCAAGCCCCTGTCGGGCCAGTAATCTTAAAGTTGTCATCATTTTTAAAAGTGCAATCCTTGCATCTACTGCTCGCTGCCTACTGGCATCAGACATAATGCTGTACACATTTTGCTTAACATGTGTTTTCATTACAGCTTCACTGTGGCAGCCACTTTTTTCATGGGATTCATATCTTTCTATTGCCTTATGCCATGCACTATAACCAGTAACTGTGAATGCTTCATCAGCTTTTGTGGAAAATGTGAGCAGTTTCTTCTCTCTTGCCTCTTTACACACTGAACAGAAGGCTTTTTTGTTATTGGAATCATACAGTAACCATTTGAACCGGTAAAGCCACCTTTCTTGAAAGGTTCTGCCTTTTTTCTTGGTGACTACTAATGATTCCTCCTGTCTTGTTTTTTCTTTTACAGACAGAGTGCTGCTGCTGCTACATGGGTCCTCAACATCAACCACGTCCACATCCCTAGCAATGTGAACTTGTGCAGCTGGCCCAGCTGCTGTTTCCTCAGCTTCAGTCTCACAACTTGCTACGTCACTTGTTGTTGGTGCTGCTGTTGTACTGCTTGCCTCGCTCTGTTTAGCCCATTTTTTAATAAACTTGTCCATTTTAATTTACAGTGTGTGTTTCTCTTGTGTTGATTCAGAATAGGTTACACTGTTAGTTGCTGATCTGGACAGAATATGATTAAAACATTAAAGTCAGTGGAGGTCAGAATAACACTAGACAATCAGTTCACAGCACTTTGTTTTTGACACAAGGACCCCTCTTAAATCCTAATAGTCTGATTTATTTTGTTTTTTTTATTGGTTTTTGGATAGTCAGACACTGGTAGGGACTGGACAGGAGGACTGTGACTGGCTGCTGGATAAGACTCAGCTGCTCACCCTCTCACACAGACTTCGCAAGCACCCACAGACAGAGCACTGCCTATTGTCACTTGGACTATATGGCCCAGAAGACACTTCTGTGCTGTGCAATCAGCACTCTGACTTTACTATTTTACTTGTATTTTTTCTTTCGGATGGTCAGACACTGGTAGGGACTGGACAGGAGGACTGTGACTGGCTGCTGGATAAGACTCAGCTGCTCACCCTCTCACACAGACTTTACAAGCACCCACAGACAGAGCACTGCCTATTGTCACTTGGACTATACGGCCCAGAAGACACCTCTGTGCTGTGCAATCAGCACTCTGACTTTACTATTTTACTTGTATTTTTTCTTTCGGATGGTCAGACACTGGTAGGGACTGGACAGGAGACCCCTCTCTGAAACCTACACTCTGTCTGACTTGATTTTGTTCACTTTTGGATGGTCAGGCTCTGCCACTGGTGGTACAGGCATGACTAGACAGAAGTACTAGGCTGCAGCACGTCAGTGTCACAGTCAGCAAACAATGACCAACCAACTGACTGTTCAGTTCACCCAAACTGAAGCAGCAACTCTCCCTTCCTCTCTAGACTGAGACTCCCCCCCCCACTGTGGCTGGCTAACTTTGCTGCAGATGAAAGATGACCCACACACCACACCGATACACACAGCCTGAGCCTGGCCCTAGCCCGAACCCACTGCAGAATTTTTTTGTAAAAACGATGCTGTTTTTGTTTGCTTTTACTAGTCTGTCCTGAGTCCTCTCTCCCTGACTGACTGGTGACTGCACTGCAGTGTTGCCACTTGCCAGAGACTACAGTGTGACTGTCACAAAAACTCAACCAAACTGAACACTGTCTAGTCTAGTACTGCAGTTTTAAAATTATTTTTTTTAAGTTGTAATAAAATGTTGCCTAAGTTCTAACTTCTGCCTGTCTGCAACAGAGCAAGTACAGTACCCGTCCCTTGGTCCCTTAGCTAGCTAGCTAAAGAATTGGTTGACCAGGTCCAAAGCAACGACAACCACAACATGAAAAAATGACTTGCTCCTTGCTCAGCTCACACAGCAATGGAGGATCCTCACTGCATGCTAACGGTTGACCAACTCACTCCTTGCATGTGATATGCAGCTCTCAGTTGAAGCTGCTCTCTACCTGCATCACATGACCGTCTCCTTGATGAGTCATGTGTCTCTATCTGTATCATTCTGGTGATTGGAGGATCCAGTTGCAGTGAGCGTCGGAGTACAGTAGGCGCACGGCATGCAGGTTTGGGTTGGGTCGGATTGTAATTTCGGAAATCGTCATACGGTCGGATCGAGAGTCGGGTATAAATGGGGGCTACTGGGACTTGAGCCAGAAGAAGGAGTGAGCTGCACATTTGGTCTCTCTCGGACTCGGTCTGTCGTCGGAGTCTCGGAGAGCATCGGAATGGGAAACTTAGTTCTGTCTGTGTGACTGTGTGTGGTGGCTTATATGCGGTTTCACTAGGTTGGTTTATCTTGTTTCTTTCTGAACATACTGCAGTTGCAGACTCAGTCCCATCCAGAAAACTAAATTGAGCGCACATTTCGCTTACAATAACAGTAGTATGTTGTCAAATGTCAATGTCACTCATGTCAGCTTATCAATTGGGATCTTGCTTTTGTAATCCAGTGTTACTGGCAATGGCAAGGTGGTTAACATGATTTTGGAAGGAAGTACTACTAGATTTTCAAATATTATGGAAAAGAAACTACAGTCTGGACCAGTAGTTTCTTTTCCATAATATATGTTGTGGACTTCCATTTTCAGGCTCTCTCTCTCTCTGTCTCTCATTTTTATTAACAAGGTAACTAAAACTAAGTGTGCTAGGAAGAAGCAAATGCCCATTTTAAGGCAACACAAGTCAGAACAACATCTGTCTACATACAATCAGAGTCAGACAGAAATGAAAATGGCAATAATAACATGTTTCCAGGTTTAGACATGATATTACAAATTCTGTCAAGCTAGTGTGCCAGCCTGTGTGCGCGTCTGGCGTCCATTGCATTGCCGCTGGGGGGAGACAAAGAACAACATGCAGCTGCTGCTGCGCCTGCAAGTGGATCACATTCAGAGCAGGCTTGAAAACTGATGTGACAGCTGCTGCCTGCTGAACTGTCAATCGACTCATGAGTTGTGCACCAGTGCCAGGTAATGGTTGCTGCTACGGGGGGGGAGACCGATTTGTGAAAGTTGTGGACCTGGTCCAGGGTCATGGCTGGGACGGACGACGGAGTATGATGCAAGCAGGCAGAGAAGTGGGGAAATGAAAAGGCAAGGTTAGGTATAGGAGGACAAGAATTTGAGGGTACTCATTTAAACTTTGTGGGTGCTCAAGCACCTGAGCACCCCGCGCTGTCGGCACCCCTGACTTCAGACATAGATGACTGTGAGGGAAGCTTTTTTTATGAGGATGATGATGTGGTTAATGTTGGCAGGTTTTAACTGAAGTTCTTAAAAGGTGGTGTGCCACCCTGGACCACCACCAGGACTGATGTTAGCCACTGCCACCACTGAGCATGAGTCTGTCCGCCCCCCAGACCACCACCACCGGGACTGATGATAGCCACTGCCACCACTGAGCATGAGTCTGTCTGACCCCCTGGACCACCACCACCAGGACTGCTGTTAGCCACTGCTACCACTGAGCCTGAGTCTGTCCAGACCACCACATCCATCAGCTACAGACACAAAGCTTCTTAATATTTAAACCATAAAGTGAGTATGTGTACTCATGTTTGTTATGCTGTTTCACTTTCTTTAGTTGTATGTTTTGCTTTCTGTAGCTTTTCAGAGCAGCAATGGTAAAACACATACGGTACACTTATTTTTATTTATTTTTTACAGGTTAACAAAAAAAGTCTCCATCGCTAAAACTCTGGGTGGAATGGTACTGCAGCTGTACCGTACAGAGAGGAACCTATGGAATATCCATGTGAAATCCATTCTGGTAAGTATGAAGATTTTATTTCATCCATTTCATTGTTTTGGAAAGACTGCAGCAAATATTGCACAGAGGTTGTGTTAGCTGACACTATGTGGTTTTGAAATGTAACTTGGCTTGAGACTGAAAACCAGGGAGGGACAAATAATAATTAAGTTGTAAGAAGTCATTCATTTATTTTTTTAGGAAACTTCCAGATGCTTTGTTGTTCTGTCAAAGTGGTCTTATCCAAAAAAGTTCTTCAACATCAGGCACCCCCCTCCCCAGGGCTTGGGCACACATGCAACATGCAGAAGTTGTTTCATTAGATGTCCACGACCATCATTAACAACCGGACTCCAGAAGGATGCAGATGAAATCTGTGAAGAAGTTAAGAAATAAGAAACCATTACAGACAAACCTGCAAATATGATCCCCCCCCCAAAAAAAAACACTTACCTTCATGTGCTTGAGAGTTATCCATTTCCAATTTCAATGCAAAAAATTCTCATTGAGCACTGGAATGTGCACACCAACAGTTTCTGTGACTTGTGATACAGAACAATACCATGAGTACATGTTCATGTCAACCCCCTCTCCTCACCTACAAAATACACAAACATATATCTATATAAATATACTCACCAAGGCTACTATCAGTGTACAGACAAAGGGTACCCTTCAATCCAGTTGAGATGATCACCTTGCATTTGCTCAAATCCCCTTGCAGAACACATTGGACCAGCATCAGGGTGCTCACGGTCATCATTTTACACTGGGGAACTTTGTATGTGATGAAACACTCCCATTTCACTGTGTTACCACTTGTCAATTTTCTGCACGCAAGGAGGATGCATTTTGGGCATGCAGAAAAAATCTACGGACTCTGTGTCACCACTGCATGCATGACTGAGTGCGTCATTAATTTTGGGGGATTTTGTAAGCACTGAAACACTCTCATTTCACTGTGTTACCACTTGTCAATTTTCTGGACACAAGGCAGATACATTTTGGGCATGCAGAAAAAATCTGGGGACTCTGTGCCATCACTGCACGCATGACTGAGTACGCCATTAATTTTGGGGGACTTTGTATGTGCTGAAAGACTCCCATTTCACTGTGTTACCACTTGTACAAACTACACAAGCAGTACCCCAAGGGCAGCACGTAGTGACAACTTAACAACAAGTATCCCAGGGGCAGCACATATTGTCAACAGACAACAGATTATACAGGACAGAAGCCAATGACTATGCTCTATCCACAGGGCAGAACTGACTGAACATTGTAGAAGTGGTACCCAAGGGCTGCATACATGTCCAACCATTCAATGTCTGCCCCATGGGTAGCATGAGGTGAGTATTAACCCCTGAGATGTCACCTAATGAATACTGGATAACAGGTCCCCCAAGGGTAGATGTTGTATGGTTGTCTATTCTGTTGCCTGTTGGAAACATGCGCTGCCCATGGGGTACTTATTGTTATCATTACATTCTGCCTTTGGGGTACCGCTTGTGCAGTTTGCACTATGTGTTGCCCTTGAGGTGTATCAACAAAGAACTGCACACTTCAGGGTACTAACAAATGAGAAACAATTGCCCTGAGGGTGACAACTTCTTAGACATGCCCACTGAGTACCTCAAGGGCAAGACACTGTGCCAAGTGGTAACCAGTTCCCCAGGGTTAGCACCTATCAAAAACAATAGTTGGGGTGTAGTACAAACAGAACATTAAGCAAATTCTGAACCAAAACCCTTGAATGTTTAATAATATGCTGAGTCACAAATGACCTGCTGAGTCAATAACAAAAACTACAGATATTAAATACACATTAATATTTTATATATATATATATATATATATATATATATATATATATATATATAATTCATAAAAAACTCCGTTTAATGATCAGTTAGGTTGTTCCACAGCAACAAAAGTGAGGAAATTCGCTGTTAGGGTTCAAAACCCTAACTCCAAATTCACCCCCCCCAGCACCACACACACACAGACACACACACACATTCAAGTATGGGGGAGGACCAAGTCAACACAACCAATGACAGACATCCAGCAGCAGGTGACAGAAATAACAATTGTCTAAATGTACTACAAGACATCCCCACCCACCTGACCAGGTACTGCATGCTCAGTGGAGATCAACAGCAAAACTGAGGTCATGTACACCAAACGTACACATCCCTGATTGCAGCTGCACACAACGTACCACACTTAGTAGTTGCATGGCCTTACCTACCGATGCCCCACACCACACCACAACTGGTACTGTGCTGTTATTCAATATAAATACTGAAGGTGCATGATGACAGTTGTACAAAGGTTTTACCACTACTGAGTATAGATTAATTAAGAGAAGCACATGAATTAACTACAAGACATTAGGATACTCAAGATAAAAGTAGTGATACATTTAGTAGGTGATTTACATAGTAGTACATTTACTGCAATGGTTTACTCAACATAGAGAGGCTGATGTAAACATATGGAAAAGCATTGCCTGTTCTACGCTGCGAAATTGGTACTGCCAGTATCACATGCATTCTTACTGGTGAAGGTGTACTGGTGATGTAAATACATAGACCTCCAGTGTGTTTCAATATTAAAGACGCAGTAAGTATTCTTTGTAAGAAAGATTGTAATACCATGGATCTGGACAAGAAACTTCTAAATATCATAGCACTACTGAGCCAACAATGATGTACCTGTTTCGGACATGTATATAGAATATATTTTCCTGTAGGCACTTACTGAGTATGTTGTACCTCATAAAGACAATCTAATTGCATCTGTGATGACTAACTTATTAAAATAGTAATACATTTGCTATTGTTCAATAGAAACATAGAAAATAGAATTTGACGGCAGATAAGGACCGCTTGGCCCACCCAGTCTGCCAATTTCCCTACCTGATGGATAAGCTGCAGGTCCTAGTTAACCAGCAGCCTACTTCTTCCTACCCCCACCCCCTAGAATTGCCTTATGACTGTCCCATGCATGCTTGAATTCCACCACTGTTTTTGACTCCACAACCTCCTCTGGAAGGCAGTTCCATACATCCACAACCCTCTCTGTGAAAAAATACTTCCTTAAATTACCTCTGAGCCGCCCCCCTTCTATCTTCAAATTGTGCCCCCTTGCTCTTGCACACCTCTTTTTTTGAAAGATGCTGCCCTCTTGGATGTTGTTGATTCCCTTGAGGTACTTGAAAGTTTCTATCATGTCTCCCCTCTGCCTCCTTTCCTCGAGGCTATACATATTAAGCTCCTTAAGTCTCTCTTCATATGTCTTCCACTGCAGACCCTGCAGCATTTAAGTTGCCCTCCTCTAGACAGCTTCCATCCTGTCTATGTCTTTGCTGGAGATTGGGTCTCCAGAACTGTACGCAGTACTCTAGACGGGGTCTCACTAGCTGTCTGTACAGAGGAATAATAACTTCCTGTTTTCTACTGGTGATGCCTCTTCCTATGCATCCAAGTATCCCCCCAGCCCTCCTTGCTGCCCTCTCACATTGCTTTCCCACCTTTAGGTCATCTGATATGACTACCCCCAGGTCCCTTTCCATTTTTGTTGTTGTTAGTTTCTCACCCCCCATTGTGTACTCTTCCTCTGGGATTTTGTTTCCCAGGTGCATTACCTTGCACTTCTTAGCATTTAATCTAAGCTGCCATACATTTGACCATTCCTCTAACCTTGCCAAGTCCCTTCTCATCCTTTCCACTCCACCTTGTGCATCAACTCTATTGCAGATCTTTGTGTCATCTGCAAAGACACATATGCAATGAGTGATGTATCCCACTTATGGACACAGTGTGATTTTTTTAACAGTTGTTTCATACTCAGGCTGTATGCCTACTGTTTTGGTTTGCCACACTTCTGCCACTCATGCTATCAAAGTGATAACTATGTTAATTCCGCTACAACATAAAGCAAGTAAGTATAGTGTAGATATAAACAGAATGTCTCTTAGTATTGATTTAACTCATACTGGGGTAAATGTACTAGGACAGCAGGGGTTATCCTCTATCACTGAGTCTGTCAGTCATAATCACACTAGGGTTTTGATGACTGTAATGATCAAGTAACACTGTTCATCTTCATGAGTTCATATTCATAGCCATTCTCCAGCAACTAGACAGTGTATGGCGTAACTGAGTGGGACACTGTGTTGCAAAGCTACCTCAGTGCCTAGCAGAGGGAGAGTATCTACTCATAAAGAGAATTAAGCAATAAGACATGACCAACAGTAATGTTAAATGGTCTGTTAATCACCCTGTAGGGGTTTAATGTTGAATGAGGCATATCCAAGTACCACATGTCGCTAGACAGTGATAAACTGACCATTTACATAATACCTTGGAGTGGCTTATTGCTAGCATAATAAAACTGTTTTTTAAACAACATTAAACCATGTTCATCATATGGTTACGCTCTACATGTATGTTAATAAAAACTAACCATAGGGCTGTTACAATGTTTACAGTCAATTAGAAAGCTGCATTTCTCAAACCCTTGTTATAATCACAGATATAATACCTGTACAACTCCTTGGTTTTGCTTAGCTCTATTGCTCAGGTGGCCCACCACAAGTGGTGTGGTGTGGTGTGGGGCATCGGTAGGTAAGGCCATGCAACTACTAAGTGTGGTACGTTGTGTGCAGCTGCAATCAGGGATGTGTACGTTTGGTGTACATGGCCTCAGTTTTGCTGTTGATCTCCACTGAGCATGCAGTACCTGGTCAGGTGGGTGGGGATGTCTCGTAGTACATTTAGACAATTGTTTGTTATTTCTGTCACCTGCTGCTGTATGCTGTCATTGGTTGTGTTGACTTGGTCCTCCCCATACTTGAATGTGTGTGTGTGTCTGTGTGTGTGTGGTGCTGGGGGTGAATCGGAGTTAGGGTTTTGAACCTAACAGCGAATTTCCTCACTTTTGTCGCTGTGGAACAACCCTAACTGATGCATTAAACGGAGTTTTTGCCATGAATATCCTGTCTTTTTCAGAAGTATCACTCACATGTACATGATTAATAGTCCTAAGAATAGTGCACATACATATAAAACAATGTTCCAGTGTCAGATATATTTCAACTGTTGTGGTTGCATTTACTCACATAGTCTTAATAACTTTATTAATTGTCATTTCTCTTTCTCGTTCCATGTAGTAGCTTTAATGTTACAGTGTCTTAATCATTTTGTTTATGAGCACATATGTAACTTTGAAAATGTGCAGAACTAAAAGACAATATAACATGACATGGACACTATTAGTTCATGTACTGAACAAATCGATATGCTACTATAGTAACTTAAGATTTCATAGAGTGATTCCACTACCAACTGAGGTCGTACAATCAATCATGTGAACAGCGGTGGAAGAGGTTTGTTGTACTGAATACATATACTGGACCACCAGGGCTATGTTCGGGGGTTACTGCTTACATCCCAAGAATGGTAATTTCGGTGCACTGGACCACCAGGGTATGTTCAGAGGGGGTTTACTGCTTACATCCTGCTAACGGGAGTTTTGCTCCACTAGACCACCAGGCCATGTTCAGGGGTCAGCTTTACTGTTTACATCCCGTGAATGGGATTTTAAGTCCACTACACCACCAAGGCTATGTTCCACAGGAGTGGGTGTTGTGTCTCACACTGATACACCCTGAAATCAGCTTTTCAGTATGCTGGACCACCAGGGATGTATTCACAGGAGGACTGTTTTTAAACTAGAGCAGCCCGTGCTCAGGCTTGTGGGGGAGGAATATTTCTGCTGTTGCCCACAATAGGCCCAGTGGTGGGGTGGTGCTGGGAATTGTCACTCTTTTGACCATGATTAGGCTGCATGACGGAACATGGAGTGGGTTGGGGGCCAGCCACAGCTGTCAGCTGCTGTGTTGTGCCATGCAATTCAGCAGTTTACCTCTACGTGATTGTTGACTTGAGCATTTTTTTGGCCTGAAAGTTGTGCAAGCGCAGGTTGCAGGTTGTGCCTTCATAACTCTACACAGACTTGCTGAATCTCAGGCTGTGCAGTTAATGCATGGTTGCTCCCCCTGCAGTTCATCATGCATTCATTTGCATTGCACTGCTACTCAGCATGTTTTCTGTGGTGCAACTGCCTCCTGCTGAATATCGCAGAATGGAGCAAGTCTTGACTTGCGCAGGCACTACCCTTTTACACATGTTGCAACCCTTTGAATATCTGGCCCATAAAGTATTATACCAATAGAAGGAAGGCGTTTGTCACACAGAGACTGGTGGCCCCTTTGAATGAGGTCCCCTTGCCACTTATTTGTCTTTAATCAAAGATGCTTTTTAAAACTCAGCTGTATATAAATGTTTACGAAGTAAGCTAACATGACTACATAAGAGATATTGGCTGGGAACAGCTATAGCCGATTTTTTTGTGTCTGGCCTCCTCCACTCCCTTGAAATTTTGTATTAACCTTTCTATTAACTATCTTTATATTAGGGATAACAATACTGCCACATATACCCAATGTTAAGATGATATGTTATCACAATTGCCTAAAAATATATGGCTTGAATGTCACACTTTTTCTCTTGAATATGAATAAGACACCAAACACAAGAGAGTATATTATAAATAATTTTACTATTAAAATATTTCCAATATAAAAACTGAGAAACAAAATATTTTTTCATACATGCAAAAATATATTTTTATAAAAATATATACATATAATGGAAAAAAGGTGTGTATTACTCCATACACAACATATAAATTAAATAAAATTTTGTTTTTCATAATATTCATAAAACATATAAAAATATTTTTTATTATTTCACTTCACTCAAAGACTTGAGAGGTGTGTGCACTGCATCAGGCAATCCAGGCTGGAAGCTGGATTCAATGTGGAGGCGCAAAAAGAAGTAGAAGCTGTTGCGCCCTCGGGAGATGATACCGGACCTCTATGAAGGGTGGCCAGTCTCACCCAGGGAAGCTGCAGGAACAGTTGGTAGCTGTGGAGGTGAAGCACTGCTATGTGCAACAGCACCATCACCCACTGCCACGACCGGCTCAAGGACGAGGTTCACAGTCTGCTGCTGTGCATCCAAGAGAGACTGGATTTTGTCCAGCCTCTCAAGGATGACAGCGTTCTCCTTGCGCAGACTGCGAACCTCGTCAGTGAGCCGGCTGTAGCAGCGGCAATGGCCTGTGCATCTACGCAGTCGCCGGCGCCCTACAAACAAAAAAACAGTTATGATGAATATATAACACAAATTAAACAATTACAACTGTAAAATATTTCACTTCAAATATTTCTTATCTAATACAATATCAGAAATGCATTCATTTTAAAGTAATGATAATAGTTTAAACTATGATGATAAACTATTTATTATACAATGTGGTAAATCCGATATGCCGAATTCTGCCTCCTGAGTGGTTGGCTGGCACAATGACCACCATGATAAATCCTCCAGTGTACCCACTGGAAGAAGTGCCAGCCAACCTTACACCGTGCTAATCTGTCAAATTCACTTCAAACAAAACTGCCGCAGTTTATCCCGGTGCCACTTCGATAAAACACCCCGGGAAATTTTTAGCTAAATGACCTCCTCTTTTGAAGTATAGGGAGCTCAGTGAGTTATAAAGCAGTTAAAAAATATAAACAAACAGCATTCTGCATTGTATAATAAAAATTTATCCTCCCAGGGCGTGGGTAACCTGAAGGATTTAACACCACTGGTGTGACTCGGTCACTCAGCCTGGACTTCGTGACCGAATCACACCAGCCATAATAAATCCTCCAGTGTACCTACTCCCTGGAGGGATGAATTGCTAAGTATCTAATTTGTCTCTCTGTCATGCTTGACTATCGATATTATCTAATAAGCTCACAACATAAAAAAATGTATGCTTAGCTGTGGCTTATAGTGGTACTCTTAGATTTCCTTTCACTACTCAGAACTATTCTGTATGTGCATACTTTAGCATTATTTACACTACTTTTACTCACATACACTCTCACAGACATCTTCTTACAATGTCCCAAAAAGTTATTTCGAGCAACAGCCAAACCATCATATAGTCACGTTAAAAAAACACTGTTTTAAAGAATAGTTGCTCATTCAAACTATTACACTGTGTGTTGCTAACCCATGCATCATTGAACAATTTAGCAATCTGATCTATGTCGGCCAATATCTAGGACAGTTTCACTACTCAGCAACTTCTTTTCATAACACCCAACCCAGAAACACGAACCATATAATGTAGTGGCATTTGCACCACTGCAACCTGTCATAGTACTGCATTTAATTAAGCAATAATGCCTGACAGTGTAGGCAGTATTGGGAATACCGACCAGACAGAGGCGTAATGAGCCCGACGTCGTCGGTGGACGACCTTATACCTCCTAGCCAGTCTGGTTTTTGATCAATACCGCCCATCCTGAAGGGGCATTATGGCTTAGAAAATGGGCCATGGCACTATTTTTATCAAAGAAAAATATTTAAATGTTTTAATGTGAAAACAGCTTTTTTTTATTTCTTTTGTAATAAAATAGTTCTTCCATGTCTCCTAGTCGCAGATCCTGTAGTTGTGGTTTTGGAGCCTGTTGCCATGTTACATAACCACCCCTCATCAGCACAGGACTACAGACTCTTCAATCAAGATATGTTTAATAAATTTGTCTGTTCCTTGTCCACCACTAGCACAGCACTGGCCCTCTCCTTAGCTACGACCCTGGTGATGCTGGGCAATTCTAAATTCCCAGTTCAAATATGTCCGGACTGTCATTTTCCTTCTACCAGAAGAGGCTGTACATGATTTCCGAGCTGTATACGCTACCGTTCCGTGATGCTACAGCTTCCCAGTCAGGCCAAACTAATCCACAAAAGTAGAGTGAAGCTTCTGAGCAGGAAACAGTAGACCGGTAGAGCAGAGATATAGAAGGATCGAGGAGCAGTGAATCTTGACGGTAGTGCTGTCTCATTTAGGAACAGAATCAGTGCTGAGAGGGCGCCATCAGAATACCGGTGACTGCTGTGGTTGACGATCCTAAAAATGCAGGACCACAGTCTTGGCAGGTGGGTAAGTGACATCGGGGGACGTAGCTTAAATGAAAGTCATCGGTAGTGCAGCTACGGCTACAATTAAACTGTAATCTGGAAAAGGTGTTAAAGTACGCTGAGTGCATGACATCCTAGCGTTGTTTTAAAGACTAACATCTTTAAAAGAAATCTAAATCAATATGCTTCTGCACCGAATGAATTCGCCTGACAAAACTTGTTTTGGAACAGTGAGAGTGTGTGTGTGTTTGTGTGTGGTGGGGGGCAGTGTCTTTTTGAGACAGCTTGTCATTAATGGGCCAATATGTCTCACTAAGTGACAGAAAAAAATGGCAGTGAGTTCAAATTTATTTACATGTTTTAAGAATGAGCAACCTGCATGGCAGAGGATACTTGAGTGGGTGAGAGTACTGGGCTGATACTTTTTGCTGGGCATGTATTGAAGAGTTAATGTACCCCCTGGAAGATACTAAGTCAGTCAGATGCTGGAAATAAAACCCCATTTCTAAGTGTGGTGAGACAACTTCCATAGTGCTATTTAGAAGCGTCGATATTCATAGGGTGAACATAAGCAGTCCACATCATCACCTCCATTATTAGTTTTATCGACATTCCTCAGTTCATGGTCACCTTTAAAAAATGCACACATGTACGTGCACTGAACAGCATCGCACCACATTGCAGAAGTAAGCATTGGGCTGGGAAGGCTGAAGACATACACACTGCACAGCTATTCACTTTCAATGGGGAAAAGGGCTCATGAACACTATAAGGCACACTTTTAAATTTGTAGATTGGAGAAAAAAAAATTAACATTATTTTACACTTCATGCAGTGCACAACATTTATGTTACTACAATATCCTACCACCATGTTTGTGTTTTTGGGGTGGTTGGGTATCTGTAGTGATCAATGCATTACCACCCTTACAAGGTCACATCACACGTAAAGTAAGTTAGGTTAACAGTGATCCACCCACCCACAACAAACAAAAGAAAGTGGTACTCCCTCAGCAACGAAGCTCTGTCGATCACACACCAAACTATTTAACATTTACAGTGAGTATCCAATAGACAGTGCACTCCCCCTATCATACAGTAGGACGGCAACCTGTGATTCTCAACAGGAGCATTGATCACCACAGAATGTTGACAACCCTATGGTACTTCTCAATGATGCAGATAATATCAACAACAGATTGTCACTTACGTGGTGGGCTAACATCGGCTTCCTGCTTCACCTCCACACGCTCCACAACAGCAACTTCCCGGGCTCTATTAAAGGAAACAAGAAAAAATGATCACATTGATACATGAAATATCAAGGTAAAAGTGTTAGTCTTAAAAACATAAATTTCTTCAATAACGTTTTAAGAAACATTACTCAAAATATACTGTATGCACTGCAGAACAAGTAGTGCCTGACCATGAATCACAATACTTATAACATTGTCATAATGCATGGCTGAGACACATGAACATCCTAAAACATTACATGTATGTTCAGTTTACATACATGCATACCTAATAATATGACACTCTGTTCCTTTAATAGTTAAAAATGTGAGTTATAATTAAAAAACACAAACACAACGGTAATGTCACTGTTCACTCAATGACCCTCTAGCTGAATGTACTCTGAGCATGGATGTGTTATTAACCATAATTCCCCTACAGGGTATAAAACAAATTAACAAACGTAGATATTCTATTATGCACATTTATAACTATTACAATAATAAAAATGAAACTATTGGAATTACCATATATAAATATTAACTTAAATACAATCAAGAGACATGTCATAATTCGCATCAGATAATTTAGCAGCACGCCATTGAATTCCACCCGACACACCTACAACACTACAATAACATTAGAATTTGTTATCTGTACTCATTATACAATGCAAGAAAAATCCTGCACTCTGATTGGTCACTCTTGGGCAGGACCGTGGCGTTTATCAGTACAACATCACTTGTGGTCTAGTCTCACACACTGTGAACCTGCTGATCATCATGATCATGCTGATCATTTATTGATTGTTTGTCAGCTCTTAAAAAACTAAAATATTTTCCCAGACAGAAACATCTGTAAAATTATTTTTCTTTCTGTATAACTATGAGCCATTGCATTATAGCAATAATGCCCAACAGGGTATGTGTCGTTTAGGATAACGTCATGCCTCAGTTGTTGGGCACACTCGGCCTGCATCCTCGTGTGCAAGCACCCAAGACGTGACGTTATCCAAGCACGACACACACCCTGTCGGGCATTGTTGCTTAATTGTACATTGAACTCTTCCAACAAAATTAGCAAAGGAGAATACCTGCCCCCCCCACAACACCACATCTACCGCTATGCACACCCATACATTGTCAGATTCATGAAGAATATTATCCCACTGACATCTGTAGTAATACCAGTTTGTCATGCTAGTACAGGATCTTCTGCCATGGTGGCACTGCACAATCATTAGAGTTGGTCAACACCTTTTTCTAAGTATTTTGGGTGCATATTCAAGATAGTTGACCCAAACGCCGTGCACCACTGTGACTCCCACCAAACAGATACCTGATGCTACACTGCCGTGAAATGCCCGATCTCATCCATAATTAAGCAATAATGCCCGACAGGGTGTGTCTCGTGCTATGATAACATCACACCTCAGGTGGTTGGGCACGAGGCCACAGTCTGAGTGCGTTCAACAACTGAGACATGACGTTATCCCAAACAACACACACCCTGGAGGCATTATTGCTATAATACAATGGGTCATTCTTATGCAGAAGAAAAATAATTATAAAAAGATGTTTTATGTGTAGAAAAGTTTTTGTTTTGCAACAGCAGGCGAAACAATCAAACAAGATGATCACCATGCTCATGCTGATCAGCAGGTTCACAGTAAGGCTGATACTAGACCCTGATGTTGTACTGATTAACGTCACAATTCAACCAAGACGACATCACAGTCATTTTTCACCATTTATCATGTTCGTAACTCAAAATGTATCCTTCAGGTCAGAGCTGAAAATGCCCAATTGCAGCCAGTTAGTTAAAACTCAACCTTGCTGAACATATCGTGCTGTTCTACTCACTGAAATGTCTATTTGTTGTTAGCGTAATCCCCTCATCTGAAGATAGGCGTGGTGGAGTAGGATCTTGAAGGATATGTCACATTCATGTATCATAGCTGCACACAAATATTATTCATACATGCAGCCTGTTACCACCACAATTTCTCAGGAACAGACCTGAATGGTAATAATGCAAATCCATCATGACAACACCTACAAATGTGCCTACATCTTGCAATGATGATAATACATTCATGTCAGATTTCAAATAGTGCCCCAGAGATAGAGCTGTCAATAATTGCACAACACAATTCCTTTCGTGTCAATGACATTTCAATATCACACTTGTATCAGAAACCCTCATTCTTATTTGAAACAACCTAGGAACTTTGTAATAATAGTCTTACCGTCGACTCTATCGATGACACTCTCAGTGTCTGACTGACCGTCACAGCCGGTTACTGCTGGCACTACCTGGCTTCGCAGCTGAGGGCACTCGATGTCCTACAATAAATCCAAAACAAAAACATTTGAATATTGGCTGTAAATCAGACAACATTTTTTAACCTAGAAACAACACCTGGTAAAAAACACTTTCTAATTTCTATCAGACGTTGTTACTGTATTCAATCTTTGATTATACAATACGAAAAATCCTGGGCTCTGATTGGTCAGTCTTGGGCTGGACCTGATGTTAATCAGTACAACATCAAGGTGTATGTTAATCAAATGCAAACATCACGGGTATAGTCTCAGCACCTGTGAACCTGCTGATCAGGATGACCATGCTGATCATTGCTTGATTGTTTCATCTGCTCTTAAAAAAAATATTTTCCACCCAAAACATCTTGGGGTATCTTTTCTCTATAACAATAAAGCATTGCATTATAGCAATACTGCCTCGGGATGTGTCTTGTTTGGGATAACGTCCCAGCACTCGGTTGTTGGTTATGCTACTTGGACTGTGGCCTCATGCCCAACCACCTGAGGCAGACGTGATCACGCCGACCACCCTGTTGGGCATTATGCTTTATTAATATATATATAGAGACAGGCACATACAAAACAATGCATTAGTATAGCACCTCAGAAAATACGAGCTGACAAGCGATGTATTCTTGAGTACAACAGATTACGTGCTCTACATCAGCCACAAATGTCTTTAATACCACTGCCTACATATATGTCGGTCTCACACAATTCAGTCACAGCTAGACGAAGCAACAAACAGCAGCAAACTTCACAAAGTGATTAAAAAAAAAGAGTTCAGCAAAGGCCACAACCTCAAGTAAATATTCACAAACAACAATTCATCAGAAATCAGTTGGTGTAGCTGCTGTACCACTGTTTGACAACAGCAGTAGAGTAAACTGCTATGCTAACTCAGCTATGCAAATTTTCCTACACATGCCACAGTTTGTGCAAGCAATATCTGCTTCACAAGACAATCCCCTATCAAATGATTTGAAGCAGATTATCAACATGACTTCTGACCACTCTAACAATTTACACTCACTAACACCACTACGACAGGTGTTATCTACATATGCTGGATGTAGTACATTTGCTACAGACATACAGCAAGACAGTACTGGGTTTATGATGGCTGTGATAAACAACCTTGATGAAGACGGCACCCCAATCCGCCAGTACTTCACAGTAACATACATTACAAAATATGTATGTGTTTCATGTGGCAATTCACAGCGTGAGACCACACAAGACATGTTGTGGATAACTCTCTTTGTTCCTAAAGCCAAAAGTGTCAAATTTCAACAACTGTTCACTAATGCTGAATGTAGTCATGCCTGTGGAAGGTGCGGAGGCATATGCACTCAGTCCATACGCCTGAGGACTTCATCTCAATATCTGTTGCTTACGTTGCACAGATTTGACACCAATGGGCTCAGAGTTGATACTCCTATCACAGACTACACAGCTAGTAGAATAGTGTTCAACCAATCACTGTTTGACACTCACAGCATTATCTATCACCATGGTCAATCCATGCATTCTGGACATTACACCTCGTTACTAAGGTTGCACAGCTGGATGGTTAGAGTGTGACGACTTCTACAACAACTTTTAAACAGAGACTGCCACTCGACACCTGAAAAATGCATATCTTCTAATATTGAAGAATTATGACAACCTTCATATTTCAGAAGAATAGGAAAAAACATGTACCATTTTAACATGAGTACTTTGTCCCCAAAAATGTCATAACTCGTTACAATGTTGTACAATTAACAACTGTAAATTAACAATACAATTTCAACAAAATTGAATTCAAATATAGATATTACATAGACTGTGACATGTCACATCTTGTGTAGATCAGTGACTACATGAAAATTGTTGTAGTGGCTTCAATCGGCGCCAACAATATTTACAGTCACTAGAGAAACCATGATTACATGTCTGTGAAAGATTCTACCCTTATAACACTCAACAAACATTCCACTGTGTCAGAAGTAGTCTTTTAACACTTCTAGTGACTCTTCACATATAGAGAACATCATTAGATCACCATGCAACAGTGTAGAACTATCACGCTTTCAGATGTAGTACTAGTATTGTACATATGTAAAAACAACTACCGTTATTGATAATGCAAGAAGCTGACTTACACAACTGTTAATATTAACCAATTACTGAATGTAATTCAGTGACTCTTACAACTGTTTAAAATTACTTGTACATAATAGAAACAATTGTTTTCAAGTGTACACTGTTAATAACTTATTTAATAATTGAACTAAAAATAGCAGTGTAGCACTACAGTACAAGTGAATGTCTTACATATTACTCTGCAGTATACTAACATGTAACTAAGCATAAGTTTGTGAAAAAATGCATTCCATCACAGTTTTAGTATTTACAAGTTAAGAATTTACATAGAAGCCAATGTAAGAATTGATAACATTTTTTTGTTCATGTAAAACCTGTATTTTTTGTTTTGTACTTGTCACATAACTAACTGTACCGTATGTACAAAATATTGACAATTGTAAATCAGGCACTGTTGCTGATCACAACAAACTGCATACCTGTTCCTGACAATATTTATGATCGCTCAATTGAGGGGTCGGGTGGGAATTTTCCATTTGCACCTAGTCAGTGACATATTATTTAATAGTAAGAATCAAATGTCACTAAACTTACAATTGTGTAAACTGTACTACTTAGACAATCAGCATATGGTTTTTGCCCACCCAGGAACATCCACATTAGCAGTCACACAATTACAACAAAACACTTGTCTATCTTGTGTCTAATCACACTTCACAAACAACTGACATTCCTTATTAACATAGCAGACAAGTAATGCACTACACATAGTTACAACATACAACCATTTTTAAAAAGTAACATTTTTTACAAACTACATTCACGTTCAATAGCAATATCTTCAGCCTAACTATTAAAATTACAAGTCAAATGCCAGAAAATACTTCCACACATATAAACAGAAGTGAGTACTGAAGCACAACTAAAAACACACATCTGATTAGTTTCATATAATATCACACACTTAGTCCAATCCACATCATACACTTATTATAATTCTTACACATTTACAAATTTCATAAGTAATGATTGCAAACATACAAAGATTGTATTGTGAGACTGCTTCTGTTAACACAATTTAACTTTTCATTCGACCTTTTCTCCATTTGACAAATTGGCAATAATTTTTTTAAAACCATAACCACATGTGTCGACTCATTACTTTAAATACCATACTGAAATGAAAATAAGTGTCTATTACTTAAGCATACAAATCAATGTTTACTAATACTGCTACAACTATGACTCCATCTATTTTTTTGCTACCTATGACATACAGTCAGTAACACAGCAACACAAAGGGTAACACACATGGTGGCATAGACAGGATCATCACCCCTAAGTCTCACCCCATGACCTGTGTAAAGCAGCAGAAGTATAGGAGAGTGGGGCGAGAGTTAGGACCCACGATCCCAATGCACACCCCAATGCCGGTTGGGGGGGTGGGCAGGGCAGTACAGCCCATGCGCCACTGCTACATGATGTGTTATGGCACAATAAAACAGACAGCACCACAAACATTAATGCTAAAAGTGCCACTTTGGGGAGTGGGCAGCAGGGTACAAGTGGGTGTTCACCCCTAACAGCGAATTTCCTCACTTTTGCCACTGTGGAACAACCCTAACTAATGCATTTAACAGACTTTTTTGCCTCTATTGTCCCTTCTTTTCAATAAAGATAACAAGAAATATAAAATGTAATGCAGCAGCGGGATCGTGGGGCCCACAACCATCAATGAGAACAGAAAGGCGAATGCATAAATTGAGATGCACAGGAATGCTGTGCCACATGATGCCTTGTTGCAAAGTAACGTGGTGCCTGTAAATTGAAATGTCAATGGGCATGGTGACACAAAGTGAAACAGAAAGCAAAATACTACAGTACACACAAATGGCTAAAAAGTAACAGAAACGCAAACAAAAAAGAAAACGCAAACAATGGCGCATATGGTGGCATTGGACTCTGCATTGGGATCATCAGCCCTAACTCTCACCCCATGACATGTGTAAAACAGCAGAAGTATAGGACAATGCGGTGAGAGTTAGGACCCACAATCCCAATGCGCACCCACTGCCGGTTTGAGGGATGGGCGGGGGCAAGGGGGGTTTTCAACCCTAACAGCAAATTTCCTCACTTTTGTTGCTGTGGAACAACCCTAACTAATGCATTAAACACAGTTTTTTGCCTCTAATTTCCCTTCTTTTTGAGAATGATAACGAGAAATAGTGAATGTACGCAGCGGCAGGCCCCGCTTCTCCTGCTGCATAATGCGTTGGCGGGAGCGCGGGGCCTGATGTGTTGTGGCATACTAACAGGGACAGCAACGCAAACAGAAATGCTAACAGTGGCGCACATGGTAACACAAGCACGAATGAGAACAGAAAGGGTAACGCACATGGTGGCATAGACGGGAATGGTCTGCCACGTGATGTGTTGTCACATAGTAACATGGTGCCTCCAAACAGAAATGTCAATGGGCATAGTGATGTAAAGTGAAACAGTAAGATAAACAGTACTGTAGACAGAAATGGCAAAAAATAACAGAAACGCAAGCGCAAATGAAAACGCAAAGGATAACGCACATGGTGGCGCAGACGTCAATGGTAAGTGAAACGGGTACGGATCCGCAAGCGGAAAGGGCAACAGTAACAGTAATGTAAGTGCACAGGCTGGTTTTACCCAAAACCTGCATTGAGAAAGACAGTGACTACAAATAATGTATGCAAAATAATGAGTATCGGCGCAGAAAATGAGATCTTGGAATACTAAACACATTATATCTCAGGAACCGTACGACGTAGAAAAAAAATTTAAAAGTCATATTATTTACAACTGTCCTGGCTAATTTGAAGGGCTAAGAATTTTTTGATGAAAAGTCCGTATCTCGCACCGTTTCCGAGATACGGGCCCTGAAAGGCGCGGCCAACGCCGTAATGTTATCCTATGGGAAAAAAAGAAAAGTTCGGAGTGCCATAACTTTGCCTCCCTGTAATGTTTTTTTACCAAACTATTGAAAGGCACATCTGTGGGCTGTTGGCTGTCTTCCCTCCAAATTTCAGGAAAAAAGACCAAACCGTTATTTTGCAGCAGGGCTCCAAATGATTTCTGTTAAGTGTTGGGTGCCGTAATGTTATCCTATGGGAAAAACCGTCAATTTTGGAGTGCCGTAACTTTGCCACCATGTGATATTTTTTCACCAAACTACTGAAAGGCACATCTGTGTACTGTTGGCTGTCTTCCCTCCAAATTTCAGGAAAAAAGACCAAACCGTTATTTTGCAGCAGGGTGCCAAAGGATTCCTGTAATGCTTCGGGCGCCGTAATGTTATCCTATGGGAAAAACTGTCAACTTTGGAGTGCCATAACTTTGCCGCCATGTAATATTTTTTCAGTACAACACTGAAAGGCACATCTGTGAGATGTCGGATGCGTTCCCTCCAAATTTCAGCCCAAAACTCCCAACGGTTATTTTGCAGTGCAGTGCCAAAGAATTGCTGTCATTTTCCCACAGACTAGAAAACTACTGTCGCAATTTGCGAAAGCTTACAAAAGTTCGACACTTTCGTGAGCACGAAAGTAATTTGCGAAAGTACTTTTTCCAGAAATTTGAAAAACATATTTCTGGGGTGTTTTACCACAAAATAAAGACATGGCAAGCATCCTCAGGGCCCGAATAGCTAAATACAAAAGAATTACGTTGCTAGAGGGTCTCAAATTTAAATGCCAACCATTTTTCTGATCACCAACTGAAAACAAAATGATGGATTTGCAGAAGTAACAGGCCCATTTGCGAAAGTAAAAATGCATTTGCGACACTGTCGAACTTTTTGTTAACTTTTTCCCATTGACTTATAATGGGAAACTGTTTTTTGAATAACTTTTGAACCGTTTAATATTTTTTCACCAAATCTTTGAAAGGCACATCAGGGACCCTGCCTGCATGTTCCCTGAAGATTTCAGGCCAGTCACGCAAACCGAACGACCTGTACGCGCGACCATAGAATTCCAGAAAAGCGTAAACGTGTGCACAGATCATGCTTAATAACTCCACAACCGTATATCCGATCAGTATGAAACTTGGCAGATCCCAAGGCCTATGGGTCTTGATTATACATTCCAAATTTCAGATAAATCCATCAAACAGTTGCAAAGTTATTAAGGTGCAAAAGTTTGGGTTTAACATGGAAATGGCTCCTGAACCCTAACTATGGTAGCACTACCGTGCTACCATAATATATATATATATATATATATATATATATATAGGCAAAAAAACTCTGTTTAATGCATCAGTTAGGGTTGTTCCACAGCGACAAAAAGTGAGGAAATTCAGTGTTAGGGATGAAAACCCTCCTTGGACCCCCAACCCACCCCCAAATGGCATTGTGTGTGCGTTAGGGTCGTCAGCCTAACTCTCACCCCATCACATGTAAAGCAGCAGAAGTATAGGAGAATGGGGTGAGAGTTAGACCGAACACCCCAATGTGCACCCCAAATGCCAGTTGGGGTGGGCTGGGGATCCAAGGGGTTTTCAACCCTAACACTGAATTTCCTCACTTTTGTCACTGTGGAACAACCCTAACTGATGCATTAAATGGAGTTTTTTGCCTCTAATTTCCCTTCTTTTTGAGAATGATAACGGGAAATAGTGAATGTAATGCAGCGGCGGGAGTGCAGGGCCCGCCATGTGATGTCTTGTGACATAGTAGCAGGAACAGCAACACAAACAGAAATGCTAACAGTGCCGCACATGGTAATGCAAGTCCAAATGAGAACAGAAAGGGTAACACACACGGTGGTGTAGACGGGAACGGTCCACCATGTGATGTCTTGTCACATAGTAACATGGTGCCCGCAAATAGAAATGTCAATGGGCATGGTGATGCAAAGTGAAACAGAAACAGAAACAGTACTATAGACACAAATGGCAAAAAATAACAGAAACACAAGCGCAAATGAAAACGCAAAGGATAACGCACACGGTGGCGTAGACGTGAACGGTAAGTGAAACGGATACGGAACCGCAAGCAGAAAGGGCAACGGTAACAGTAATGAAAGCACACAGGCTGGTTTTCCCCAAAAGCTGCATAGAGAAAGACAGTGAGTACAAAGACTGTATGCATAATAATGGGTCTCGGAGCAGAAAATGAGTTGGAATACTAAATAGTTTATATCTCAGGAACCGTACGACGTAGAAAAAAAATTTAAAAGTCATATAATTTATGACTTTCCTGGCTAGTTTTGTACTTAGCCCCCTTTAGGAGGCTAAGCACTTTTTGATGAAAAGTCCATATCTCGCACCGCTCGGAGATACGGGTCCTGAAATGCGTGGCGAACGCCGTAATGTTATCCTACGGGAAAAAAGTTCGGAGTGCCATAACTTTGGCTCCCTGTAATATTTTTTCACCAAACCACTAAAAAGCACATCTGTGGGATGTTGGCTGTCTTTCCTCCAAATTTCAGCCCAAAAGACCATGTCGTTATATTACAGCAGGGCGCCAAAGTATTGCTACAATGCGTCGAATGCTGTAATGTTATCATATGGGAAAAAGCATCAACTTTGTAGTGCCATGACTGTGCTGCAGTGTAATATTTTTGCAACACAACACTGAAAGGCACATCTGTGAGATGTCGGCTGAGTTCCCTCCAAATTTCAGGCCAAAGCACCAAACCGTTCTTTTGCAGCAGGGTGCCAAAGAATTGCTGTCATTTTCCCACAGCCTAGAAAAGTACTGTCGCAATTTGCGAAACCTTTCACAAAAATTTGTGACACTTTCATGAGTGTGACACTACTTTGCAAAAGTACTTTTTCCAGAAATTTGAAAAACATATTTCTGCGGTGTTTTACCCCAAAATAAAGACATAGCTAGCATCCTCTGGGCCCGACTAGGTGAATACAAAAATAATTAAGTTGCTAGAGGGTCCCAATTTTAAATGGCAAGCATTTTTCTGATCACTAACTGAAAACAAAATGGCAGATTTGTGACAGTAAAAGGGCCATTTGCGACAGTAAAAAGTGCATTTGTGACACTGTTGAACTTTTTGTTAACTTTTCCTATTAACTTATAAATGGACATTGTTTTTTGAATAACTTTTGAACCATCTAATATTTTTTCACAAAATCTTCAAAAAGCACATTGGGGACCCCAGCCGCACATTCCCTGAAGATTTTGGACCGGTAGCGAAAACCATGTGACCTATAGGCGCGACCATAGAATTCCAGAAAAAGCATAAATGCACTTGCAGATCATGCTTAATAACTCCGCAGCTGTGTATCCAACCAGTACAAAACTTGGCAGATCCCAAGGCGTATGAGTCTTGATCGTGTATTCCAAATTTCAGGCAAAGACATCAAACAGTTGCAAAGTTATCAAGGTGCAACATTTTGGGTTTAACATGTCAATGGCTCCTCAACCCTACTACGGTAGCACTACCATGCTACCATTATATATATATATATATATAATTAAAATAGTAATACTTTAACATTTTTAATACTGGGCTGTTACAGTACAGCAGTCAGGACAGAAGTACAATAGCAGCCAGAACAGCACAGGAATGATGGTGACAACCAGAGACTCTATAGAGGGAATAGTTTGCTTAACAGAAAAATACAATTTCTATGAATAAACACATAGTAATCATTTCACTTGATTTCAGCATTTAGGGTGGATGGACTTTCTGCCCATACGGCAATGCTGCAGAGCTGTGAACGACTGCCCAATAGCATTTTGCCATTTGTGGGCCAATAAAAAGCCAAGCTGAGTATCTGTCGCATTCAAGCGGCAAAAAGAGGGCATAGGATAAACACACTGACCAAGGGGCAGCATTGCCTTTAGGTCGACATCCACAACTACTGAAAATATACAACATTAGTAGAAGCACAGCTTATTCATTTTTTAATATAAACATTTTGTGCCCTTCCTTGGATTGCAGGATGAATTAATTTAAACTCTCATTGCAGAGCAGTATTTATACCTATTTCATTTGAAGCTGTCTGGGGTCAAAGGGGAAATCCACATTTCTTCCATCTCACATGGTTGAAGGCTATGTACAACCTTTTCACCCAAGTTAGTGACTCTAGTACTCCACTATAGATGATTTGGGGTTTCTGTCTCACAAAGGTGGCCTGGGTTTCTTTAATTTATTCAAACAACCCGGTTCGTATCAATAATCTTTTTTGAGTTCCACTGACTGGGCTGACTACATTGTTGCAAAGTTTAACTGGTCAGTCTTTAGGGGTTCTCTCTCTCCCACTCTGATTTCCAACATTTCATCTCTCAGGGTAGCTTGACAGCTTCTGGCTTGCAACAGCAAATTTCTGTTTATGCTTTTATGAAATAAGTACTGTCTACCTTAAGTTCCCAATTTTTATCTATTGCAACATCCAAAAAGTGTTTTCTCTCCTTACTGCTTGTTACTGTAAACCTCAAACTAGAGTTGCTATGTTCCAGATATTGGACACATGAACATGTTCTGCCAATTCATGTTTGCCCCCCCCAACTACACCATCAAAATATAATCTATATACTGCCTCCATCAGCTTGTTTTAGGGAAAAGGGGATTCATTGTCTGATCGTGTATGATTCTATTTTCCTGATAGACACCTTCTCCCCAAATTTGCAATATTTTGGGTAAATGTTACCCTCCTGGCTATATCATTAATTAGTATAAGCATGTTGCCCATAAAAGGGAAACAATTACTTTCCAGACTGTATGGAGCTGACTAGGACAAAACAAATGTGAGATTGGACAGCATCTGGACCCCTAAGTTCAAAAGGGAGACTAAGTTATGAGTCATGCCTAATTGGGTAGGTTTGTATACAGTTACTCTACATCAACAGTGACAAGAAAGTCATCTTCCTCAATGATGAGATCACTCAGTACCCTTAATATGACACTAGTGTCATCAACACATGACAACTTCTTGCTGTAGTTTTTGACAGAGGAGAATTTGCTTTCAGAGCAAATAGCAGTCTAGAACTACAGTTTGCTTACTGATTAATCACATCTATCTCAGGAGAAGTCAGTGCCTGTTTGGATTAAGTAAACAGATACTTTATTAGAAGCAGGAGGTCTCATTTAAGTAAAAAAAAAAGAAGAAAATCACTGTGTGTTTCCCTGTTTGAGGAAGGGGGCTGTATCAGCTTAATTTACTGGGTCAGAGGGTGAAACTAATTGGGGGTGTGGCTTACGGCTTACGAGTGCAAATGCAGGTGTCTCCAATTACAGCTTCCTGCTGTAGTTTTTGACAGAGGAGAATTTGCTTTCAGACCAAGTAGCAGTCTAGAACTACAGTTTTCTTACTAATTGCCCTCCTTCCCACCTCTCCACCCTCCCACCCTAAACCAGTTCTACTTTTATAGCTACTGTATTTGATTGACAAAAGGAACTTCCTGTTTGGCAGTTGGAAGGGAAGGATCACTGAGACACATTAGTTTCATCAACCTTGAAGAAACCCAAAAAATATCTCCTCCCTGGTTGCTGGAGGTCTGAATCGAAGCAGAGAAGAAGGAGACTACTGAAGAGTATAGAGCTAGAGTTGTAAGGGCACATAGGTAGTAGGAAAGTAGGTGTAAAAATACATAGAGGGAGGAGACAGTAAGCATACAAAGCAACTGGAGAGGGGACACAAAATAAGTCAAGAAGGGAGTGGTGCAGTGCAATGGCTGTGGGGCAGCAGTGTTCTGGGAGACATTCTGGAGGCTGTGATGTTGCCCTGATTGCAAGCAACTGTATGGTCTGAGGGAGGAGGTTGCCCATCTCCAGGCTGATCTGGCTAAGATTCATGAAGCCTCTTCCCCCTCCCAGGGACTACCAGGGCCACCACCGCTACCTCAGAGGTTGCCAAGAAAGACGAGTGGTTGGACCAAGGTGGGTTCAGGGAGGGAGAGGGTGGTGGCCCAGAGGTGCATCCCTCCTGTTGTAATGCTTCACAATTCATATGCTGTTGTGGCAAAGAGTGGTTCCTCTATGGAGGAACCTGCAGTGGAGACGAAGGAGAATGCTGGGAACCTCCACAAAGGAGACCCACAGGAGGGTGGCACGAGACCCCATAGGGGAAGGAAACAACTCCTGATGGTGGACTCAATCATTGTGGGGGTAGAAGTGGGGAAGGAAGGGGTAAGGAGGTAAGGCACTTGCCAGGTGCCATGGCTTGGAGGGACAGGAAGCAAATCCTCAGGATAGCAGGAACAGCTGCACAAGGGAGGGAGTTGGATGTCATTGTCCACCTAGGGACAAATGACCTGGCTGTGAATGGGATCAGAGCAGTACAAGAAGAGTTTATAGAGTTGGGGAGGGGCCTTAGACAAGTAGTATGTACAGTAACCTTCTCAGAAGTGCTGCCTGTCTATGGCAAGGATGATGCTAGGGTATTCCACTCCATGGGATTCAATGAATGGTTGAAAAACTGGTGTGGAGCTCAGGGTTTTGGCTTCATTGGGGACTGGGGAGCCACCTGGAGGGATGCAGGCCTATACTGGCACAATGGTCTGCATCTGTCCAGGGGGGACCAGGATCCTAGGTGATAGGTTTAAATGTTTCATTGGCAAGCATTTAAACTAACCAAAGGGGGAGGCACTGAAAAGGAGCAGGGAAATCACAGCCTCCCCCCACAAAACACAGTAGTTAGAGAGGTACACACCAAGGTAGAGAAATCTGTAGGGAGCAGGACTGGGGTAAATGCAGAAAAAAGCAGTAAGGACAGGGATGGGGCTAAAAGAGGTAAGGCCATCAAAAAATGGAAGACGATGAGTACCAGTGCCCGCAGTCTGTGTAACAAGCTCCCTGAACTAGTGGCCTTTATGGAAAAGGGATGCCTGGATATTGTGGCAGTCACTGAAACATGGTACACAGAGAACCATGACTGGGATGTCAACATACCAGAATACACAATCTACAGGAGGGACAGGGTGGGTAAAAGAGGAGGAGGAGGAGTAGCTCTCTCTCTATAAGGGAAGGGATTAAAGCAACAGAACTAAAGAGTAAACAGGAAGTTGATGAGTCACTATGGGTCACCCTGGAGACAGGAAGTGGCACCACAATCCGCATTGGGGTTTTGTACAGACCCCCATTTCAGGAGGAGGAAATGGACAAGGAAATGATAGAAGGCATCCATAAAATGGCAGAAAAAGGGGAGATATTGTTGATGGGGGACCTGCAGATGCTGCAGGCATATCCAAGAGCAGGGTAATTCTTGATGCCCTACAGGGGGCATGCCTCAGACAGCTAGTGTTGGAACCCACTCAGGAGGGAGCAATCAGACCTGGTACTCTCAAGTGGTGAAGGAGAAAGGATCTCAGATTTAGAAGTGGGTAGTCATCTGTGAACAAGTGACCACCAGACAGTGGGGTTCACAATAAACACAGCCATAGAGTCAAGCCTAACAAAAACAGGAGTACTGGACTTTAGGAGGGCTGACTTTGGGAAAATGAGAGAATGCCTTAGAAAAACACTAGCAAACTGGCAAGAAGGAGGGGTGGAGGAAAAATGGGGAATAATCAAATCAGCCATCACTGAGGCAACAAGCCTTTGTGTGAAGCAAATCAACAAAACAAAATGAAGGAAGAAACCACTATGATTCTCAAAAGAGGTGGAAGGGAAAGTTAAAGAGAAAAGGATAGCATTCAGAAAATATAAGGAAACACAGAAGGAGCAGGACAGAGAACTTTATCAGTTAAAGCAGAAGGAAGCAGGGAAGGCAGTCAGAATAACAAAGGCACAAACTGAGGAAAAGATAACCATCTCTGTTAAGAAGGGGGATAAAACATTTTATAGGTACATTAGGGAGCAAAGAAAGACCAAGGGAAGGATACAGAGACTTAATAAAGGGGAGGGAATGTGGGCAGAAGGTGACAGTGAAAAAGTAGGGATACTGAACAAATATTTCTGCTCAGTATTCACAATGGAAGAGGAGAGGGAGGTACCTAAACCAAATAAGAGAAACACTCTGAATAGGGGGTCAATATCAGTCCATTCACAGAAGAAACAATTTTGAAGGAACTCTTGAAACTGAGGGTGGACAAAGCAATGGGGCCTGATGGGATTCTCCTCAGAATTGTAAAAGAACTAAGGGTAGAACTAGTAACACCACTGACGACTATCTTTTTTTTTTATAATTCAGTAAGCTTTATTAGTTTCAAATAACATAACAAAATAAAACACAAAACATATTCCCTAAGGGGGATGCCAAAAATATTAATACACAGCATACATAGTGTAATTCCAAGGCAATCCTCCACCCCCCAACCACCATACCCATCCCTCCCCTCCATCCCTTCCCCCTAATTCTAATCCTCCTCACCCCTACCCCAGCCAAGTGTTACTCGTCCACTGCTCTAACAAATATGCACACATGAATCTGTACTCAGACCTATTTGGTCCTCCAAGCTGATAACAGGGCATCTAGCGCTCCCCATCTACTCTGGAAGGTTGCATATCTATTGCGCATCAAGCAAATGTGTTTCTCCAACTGGATGGCCAGCAACTTTTCTTTATGCCATTCCAGAACAGAAAGGGGAACACTGTCTCTCCAATGTGCAATATAATCAACTTTGCAATCATTGCAACCAGGACCATATGGCTCTTCCTGACCTTGGGCATACCCAGAGGGAAGTAGTTCAGTAGACAAACTTCGGAGGTAAATAATGGATCTAACCCCAGAAAAGGATCTAGAGATCATCTAATTGCCTGCCAGAAAGCTTGCACTTTCAGGCATGTCCATATCATGTGAAACAATGTACCCAGCTCCCCACCACATCTGGTACAAGCAGGGGAAGAAAGCCACCCCAAAGAGTAAAGCTTCACAGGAGTGAAATATAAGTTGTGCATAATATTAAACTGGGTTAGATGCAGTCTATCTTGCTTAATGTAAATATAGGAATTAGACCACAATCTCGTCCAGAAGTCAATTTCTGTGTTTAGCGACAATTCCTGAGTCCAGTAATAGCAAACCCTTTGAGGTAAGTTATGCTGCAATGCCTGTAACTTCTTGTAAACCAAAGAAATGGCATGAGGTTGTCTAGCCAATCTGAGAACAGGGGGCAAGTCAATACTGATGACTCTCTTTAACAAATCATGAGTGGATGGGGTGGTACCTGAGGACTGGAGGAGGGCAGATGTGATTCCACTTCACAAAAGTGGGAGCAGGGCAGAGGCAGGAAAGTACAGACCACTTAGTTTGACCTCAGTGGTAGGGAAAATGATGGAATCACTTCTGAAGGAAAGAACTGTTGAGTACCTAGAGGCCAGTGGGGCACAGGGCCCAAGACAGCATGGTTTCACAGCAGGAAGGTCATGTCAGATGAACCTAATAGATTTCTTTGACTAGGTGATCAAAGTAGTAGACCAGGGAGGGGCTGTGGTTATGGCCTACCTAGATTTTAGCAAGGCATTTGACACAGTGTCACACAAAAGATTAATATACAAGTTAGCCAGCCTTGGAGTGGGTCCCAAGGTGGTAGCCTGGATAAAAAAACTGGCTGGACAACAGGACGCAAAGGATAATAGTAAATGGAGTCCTCAGTGAAGAAAGGAGGGTAACTAGTGGGGTACCGCAGGGTTCGATACTGGGACCTGTCCTCTTTAATGTCTTTATAAGTGACATTGGAGAGCACCTGGATGGAACATTATATCACTTTGCAGATGACACGAAGATCTGCAACAGGGCTGATACACAAGGTGGGGTGGAAAGGATGAAAAGGGACTTGGCAAGGTTGGAGGAATAGTTAAATATATGGCAGCTCAGATTCAATGCAAAGAAGTGCAAGGTAATGCATCTCGGAAAAAAAAACCCAGGGGAAGAGTACACAATGGGGGGTGAGATAATAACAACAACAACAAAAATCGAAAAAGACCTAGGAGTAATTATATCAGATGACCTAAAGGTGGGCAAGCAATGTGAGAAGGCAGTAAGGAGGGCTGGGGGGATACTGGGATCCATAGGGAGAGGCATCAACTGTAGAAAGTAGGAAGTTGTTATCCCTCTGTATGGACAGTTCATGAGACCCCATCTAGAGTACTACGTGCAATTCTGGAGACCCCATCTCTGCAAAGACACAGACAGAGTGGAGGCTGTTCAGTGGAGGGCAACCAAAATGATACAGGGTCTGCACCAGAAGACATATGAGGAGATATTAAAACAGCTTAATATGTATACCCTTGAGGAAAGGAGGGAGTTGGAGGACATGATAGAAACTTTCAAGTATCTCAAGGGAATTAACAAAGTACGTATCTTTCAGAAAAAGAGGTGTGCAAGAACAAGGGGGCACAATTTGATAATAGAGAGGGGATGGCTCTGAGGTAATGTTAGAAAGTATTTTTTCACAGAGAGGGTTGTGGATGCATGGAACAGCTTTCCTGATGAGGTTGTGGAGTCAAGAACAGTGGGAGAATTCAAGAATGCATGGGACAGACATAAAGCAATTCTAGTGGGGGGTAGGAGGAAGTAAGCTGTTGATTAGCTAGACTCTGCAGCTTATCCATCAGGTAGGGAAACGGGCAGACTGAGTGGGCCAAGTGGTCTTTATCTGCAATCAAATTCTATATTTCTATGTTTCAATCCTAATAAAAAAGGGCTTCAAAAACTAATTTTCATACTTTAGCAATGTCTTGTTTGGAGAACTCACCCCAGTGATAATTGGTTTCCTAGGTGGGTAGTCCAACAACTAGTCTATGTTCAGGAACATACATACTGTATAGTAGGACACAGCGGTGGTACTGTGATCAAAAAATCTCTTAAGGCCTTATATATTATTGGACTTCCATATGACCTTTCTATGTCAATAATGGTTTTGTGTGACAGTATTAGGTCATGGTTCAGGAGGCCATGGGAATAACATAGTAATTATATTGGGACTACACAGGGGACCGGGGTGAGTAAGGGCCTCTATAAGTGAAACAGCCTGCATCCTTCCAGGAGAGAAAATACAAGTCATTAGTTGGAGTTTTAAATGTTAATTGTATGAGCAATTAACTTCACCGGTGGGGGGTGGGTAATACCAAAAGAGGCAAAAATCACTTCCTCACATGACAGAGCAACAAAGTGTGAGGCCCCCCCGCCTTGGAAGGGAGCTGTCCATGGGGCAGGAGCACAAGAAGAAGGTGGTGCAGACAAGGCAGAGGACAAGGGAGTTATACAGTATATATCAAGAATACAAGAAAAGAGGAATAAAAGAGACAGGAAATAGGGTAACAAGGGACCTAGAGGTCAGGGGGGCTTCATAAAGTAGCACAGGTGTGAGGAGAAAGCAGGGAGGGAGAAAGGTATGGAGCACCATGTGTCCCAATGCAATGAGTCTGAGAAATAAAATTCCCAACCTAGAGGCCACCATGGAGGTGGCTATCATGGATTTGGTGGCCATGAGAGGAGTCATGTTGCACTGCCAGTCATGTCATCCACGTGGCTTTACCAGTAATTTGTATAGGCATGTTGCCCATAAAAGAGTGTGAGAGGGAGAAAGGTATGGAGTGCCATGTGTCACAATGCAATGAGTCTGAGAAATAAAATTTCCAACCTAGAGGCCATCATGGAGGTGGCCATCATGGATTTAGCGGCCATAATGGAGTCATGTTGCACTGCCAGTCATGTCATCCACGTGGCTATACCAGTAATTTGTATAGTCATGTTGCCCAAAAAGCTTCTATGCATATATTAATTCAAATAGACAGTTATCAACTAAGTTTACATCAATAGTCAATTCTGATGTAGAGAATGATGCATATGTAGAGGGTTGATATGCAGTTTTTTTACACACCCAAGGTGTGTGATATTAGAGAAACCTTGAGAGCAAAGCTCGAGAGGTTTCACTAGTAACACACACCGAGGATGTGTTTAAAAAACTGCATATCAACCCTCTACAAATGTCTTATTTTTTATAATAACTGGTGCAAAAATAATAACTATGGTACCTTATAGTCATGGTTCAAGTCGGGTAAAGCTGATCACTTTCATAGCAGTGAAAAAAAATGAACACCACTTCAGAAAAAAACTTTCTTTTAATTTATTTAAATAAACAAGTTAGAACAAATCATCGAGTTGGGGTTATTCCAGTCCGAAGTGAAAGTTCATGCAGCCTAGGGAACCAGTAAGGGGTAGTGGGGAAAGTGCCTCTTTAGTAGAGCATTTTTTGAGCTAGTAAATACTTAATTTTTCCCTGTCACGGCTGCAGGCGTCAACGAAATGGTTCTCCATTGTGTAACTTTTCAATGTGCACTTTTAATTTAGGATTATGCGTTGAGCTCTGTTTGTTAATTTCTTTTAAAATGTAGTTAATGTTGTGAGTGTGAGTTTACGGTAGGCGAACCGTCTCGTGCTGCCTCAGTCTGTTTGATTGGTCTGTATGGCTGCAGGCTTCTCCCGCTGGTTGATACAAGTTTTTTTTATATCGACCTGCAAGTTGATACGACTTTTTAAAGTACTCAAAAATGGATTGATAACAGGGTTCACCAGTTATTATAAGCTAATAACATGACCATGAGATAGCTAACATTTTTAATACTTACAGCTGTTCAATATTCATTACAAACCCTAATTCTGAAACAAATATAAATACTAGTAATTCAGAGCCTATGCATTTTAAGACAATGGATGTACTAGATGAGTTTTTAAAACTAAAAATAAAGATCTCTCCCAGACCAGATGGCATTCATGCAGTTATATTAAAGGAACTAGCACACCATCTGGCCCAACCCCTGAAGATTCTGTTTAATAAATCTTTGCAATCTGGATATATACAGGCTGAGTGGAAAACTGATATTGTGGTTCCTATCTTTAAAAAAGGAAGTAGAAGTGATGTTTCCTACTACCATCTGATAAGTCTTACATCGCATTGCTGCAAAATAATGGAAACATTATTAAAAAGGGAAATTGAAAATACAATTAAAAATTTAGGACTTTTGAAGACTCCTATCAGCACAGCTTTCAAAATAGTTTATCCTGTACAACAAATCTAATTTTCTTTTACAACAAAATGAGTGATTGTATTGTCTCTGGAAAACCTGTAGATGTCATACTACTAGATATAGGGAAAGCCTTCAACACAGTACCCCATAATTGATTAGTAAATAAATTAAATAACCAGAGATTTAATCCATTAATTGCAAAATGGATTAAAGGTTGGTTAATACAACAATCTCGGGTAGTGAGAATTAATGGCTATTTTTTGGATCAGGGAGATGTGCCTACTGGGGTACATCAGGGTACGTGTTGGGCCCTGTGCTTTTTGTTTTTTTTATTAGTGATATGGGTGTTGATATTAGGAGCACCATAGATAAGTTTGCAGACAAGACTAAGTAGGAGGTAATGTGGACTCATAAGAAAAGTATTTCATTCTTAGCAATTATTTAAACAAAATTTATAAATGGGCCAATAAAAACAAAATGTATTTCAGTTCAGATAAATGTACTGTTCTCCCTTTTGGTAAAAATAACTCCAAATACACTTATAAACTAGGGTTGAAAGTCTAAAAATTTCAACTTCGAAAAAGATCTGGGGACAATAATAAAAAGCAATCTAAATTCTACAGATCATTGCCAGCATGTAACAAGAACAGGTAATAGACTGATTCATTCTATAAAAAAATCATTCTTAAGTAGGAACATATATTGTATAATGAAGATTTACAAATCATACGTCATTCCCCATCTGGATTATGAATCTCCTATTTGGAACCCATACATGAAAAGAGATGTTAATTTAATTGATAAAATTCAAAGGAGCATTAGAAACTCAATCCATGGCTTATCAGATTTAAATTATGAGGATAGACTCGAACACCTTGACCTGCTTAGCCTAGAGACAAAGATGATAAGAGGGAACTTACTTTTATTATTAAATATTGTAAGAAAAATCAATCAATCATGGATAGGTGTGGTCTAATGTTTAATAATAGGACTGCCCAATTAAGGTCCCATAATAAACAACTGCTTACCCCTCATGCTAATACAAGAAAATACAGTATATTACTTTTTTACTGTCAGAACTGCTTGGTTATGGAATTCACTTCTTAAGGAAGTGGCCAATTCTAGGACTTTTTAATTTTTTAAGCTTGGCCTTGACAAGCAACTATCGGTTTCTGGACTATAAATTCACTCACATAGAGTAGGAAACAATTAATTGGGCATTTGGCCTGTTTGTCTTATTTTTCTGAGTAATTCCATAAAATAGAAACAGTTAAATTTCAGAATGCACTGAGCTGACTGGGCAAACAAAACAACTGTGGGTCTGGATAGCATCTGGACCCCTAAGGTCCAAAAAGGGAGCCTAAGTTATGAGTTCTCCCTCATGGGGTAGGTTCTTATACAGTGACTCCACATAAGCATGACAAGAAGTCATCTTCTTCAATGCAGAGGTCACATAGTACCCTTAGTATGACACTAGTGTCATGAATGTATGACTTCAATCCTACAACAAAGAGCTTCAATAACTGATTTTCATACTTTGGCAATGGCTTTGTTAGAGAACTCACCACAGAGATGATTTATCTTCCAGGTTGGTTGCCCAATGATTTGTAGATGTTCAGGAGCATGCATACTGTATGGCAGGACAACAGGGGGTGCTACTGTGATCAACAAATCCCTTATGGCCTTAGATATTACTGGATTCCCATATGCCCTGTCTATGTACCTGCATGTCACGGTTTTGTGGGACAGTGTTAGGTCATGGTTCAGTAGGCCATGGGGGAAACATGGGGATTACACTGGGACTACACCGGGGACTGGGGCCAGCCTGTGAGGCTATGGGCCTCTGTAAGGGAAACAGTCTGCACCCTTCCAGGAGGGGGACCAGAGTACTTAGCGGGAGGTTTAAATGTTACTTGCATGAGCACTTACACTAGTTTTGTGGGTGCAATACCAAGGGAGGCAAAACTTGCCCCCACAAGATGAAGCAACAAGGAGTGAGGCCTCAGGGGAGGAAGCTCACACAGGGCAGGGGTGCAAGAAGAAAGGGATGGGGACAAGGCAGAGGACAATGGAGCTATACGGAATACATCAAGAATACAAAAAAAGAGCCACAAAAGTGACAGGAACTGGAGAGGGTAACAAGGGAAGTGGGGGTCAGAGGGAGCTTTATGAAGCAGCACAGGCAGGGGAAGAAAACAGAGAGGCAGGCAGGGAGGGAGAAAGGTATGGACAGCCACGTGCTCCAGTGCGAAGTATCTTGGAAATAAAATGCCAGACCTGGAGGCCATCATGGAGGTGGCTAATCTGGATTTGGTGGCCAAATGGAGTCACGTTACACTGGCAGTTTTGACAAGGATATGGCCATACCAAACTACTCTCTGTTGAGGAGAGACAGGGAAGGGAGGAGGGGTTATATTATATGTGAGGAAGGGAATCAAGGCTATAAAAAAACAGGTGCACCTGGAGGAAAAGGAAGGGCTGGAGATGTTGTGGGTCATCCAGGAGACAGGAGCTAGGGCCACTATCCATACAGGTTTTGTATACAGATCTCCAGTACAGTGAGAGATGCTGGATAAGGCAAATGGATAAGGCAAATGGAGAAGACATCATCAGGATGGCAAAATAAGGGGGAGGTGCAGCTAGTTATGGACATAAGTCTGCCAGATGTGGATTGGAGCCTTCCAGCTGCAGCTTCAGCAAGGAGCAGGGCTATTCTTGACTCCCTACAAAAGTATTTTCTTTGGTAGCTGGTCAACGAGCCCACTAAGGGTAGGGCAGTTCTGGATCTGGTGCTTACAAACAATGGCCCCTTTGCACATAGGGTTAGGAATTACATGCCAGAGGTAAATATCCCACCTGCAGAGCTCTGCACCTGTGGACAGGTGTGCACTGGCAGCATTCAGAACTGTCGGCCACCTGTCCATGGCCCAGCCCCCCCCCAGCATGCAGGACTCTGTAGGGTGGCTGGGGGCAGAGTCACAGATCCGGCCAGGCATCCAATTGGATGCCCGGACTGGGCACACAGTGGATCACCAATGTGGCAGGATGTGCATTGGCAGCATGCCCTGCAGATTTCCAATGGCTGGCAGCTGTGGGGGTGAGAGGTGGGCAGTGCCCCTGACTGGTCCTAGGCTGCTGCCATAGATGTCTGGGGTTTGGGAGAGTGGGGTTGCCAGCGTCACAGGCGTAAGTGGCATGATCCACCACAGGACCTGTGAGACACAGGTCTCAGGGCTGATATGTGTTGGTGTACAGGGGGTTGCTCATACCCACGATTGGGGGTACATGGTGATGGGTTGGGAGTCACCTGGCAGTACCATGATTGTGGATGCTATGCAAGATGGTGGAGGGTGTTTCCTGCCATATGGGTAGGGGGCTGCTGTGTGTGCATGGGGCACATAGGAGGCTTATGGCAAGGTCCTCCCTAGTATACCCTGCATCCCTCCACATGCCTTTGGCCAGCACTGTGTGCCTTTGTGCATGGCGCATAGTGCTGGCATGCCCACAGCCTGCCCTGGTGTGGTGCAGTCTGTGGATCTAGTGGATTGAGCACGTTGGTCCTTTGGGCTCCACCCTTAGTACAGTCAATGCAGGGTGCGCTTTGTACACAGAGTGGCTATGCACTCCAGATACATGCATGTAGCCACTCCACGGGGATCGTGCATAGGGCCCAATCACAGTAGGGGGCATGGCTTTGCCACCAGCTAGATGGCAGCTTAATCTTAGAAACTCTTCCCTCACCCCTAAGAATTACTAATCATCCTGCAATTTAACTCAGCATTTCATGTTATTTTAGTGCTTACCAGTCTGTTCAGATCCCAGACTGCTGTTTTCTTGGACTTTCATCCCCACTGGAACCAGTGGAACTACTGTAGCAAAGCACTACCAAACTGACCAACCACTGTTCTGTCAGCTGTTCACAAAGATGGCATCTCCTACCACACCAACATTTCCACTAAAATTGGATGACCTTGCAGAAACAATAAATATGTTTTAGCAACTATTAACTGAAATTAGAGAACTAAAGGCACAGAACTAACATTTACTGAAGAAATGTTTCCCTCTCCCATCACCTCTCCCATATAGAGCTACAGACCTTCTGTCATGAACACAGGATCGATCATGTGACCACCCACTTATCAGAGCAAGATTGCATCATCAATTAACTATGTTACAAGATCAATGACTTGGAAAATAGGGCTGCCAAAATAATCAAAGAATAGCTGGCATCCCTGAAGGCTCCGAAGGTAAGAACATCAATGCCTTTATACAACAACTCCTCCCAGTCATCCTGCATTACCAACGGCCTAGTCCTCTCAAGGTGGAATGACCCACCACTTACTGGCTCCTCCACCTAAACCTAAACAGAGGCCCAGACTAATCCTGGTCATATATCTTAGATTCACCGACAAAGAAAAAGTTATGCAGCTTGCTCATGAAAGGGACCCTCCTTCTTGGCAAGCTCATCGACTGCACATCTATCCTAATTTATCTTCTGCTCTCACAGAGAAAAGATGGGCTACATTTGCACCCTGCATGCTTTAATGAAACTTAGGTTCCCTACAGTCTTTGTTACCCGACCACACTTCCTATCTTCAGAAATGGAGTGTATCACTCATTCCACACATCTGAAGTAGCTGAGGAATTTATTTCTATTTCCTGGTCATGAGCTCTTCTCTCTGATGCCCAAGACACTGCACAACAAATGAACACAACCCCTCCTGTTAACCCATGACAGGCAGAGACTGCGCTGGGCCCACCTAGCTCCTATGAGGACCCACTGGACTCTGGTGCTTGGCAGCCCACACAAAAGCAATGTGGAAAAGGCTCTTAGAGAAGGAAATTTAGCAGACATACCTCATCAGACTCCCTTCCCCCAAGAGACACTGAAGTTGGAGCCACAACAGAGATCTGGAGGCATGTAATAGCTCTGCCAGGCATCCCACTGGGAACAGGTTTGTTCCCCTGTACTAAGTTCCAGCTATGTCAAGTACCTTCCAAACCTTAGTGCCCTAAATTGGAGCCTAGCAGAAATCCTCCCAGCGCCATACAACCCAACAGCGGACCAACCAAGTTCTGCTCCACTAAGCACCCCACCGAGCACCAAAGAAACCCACCTGAAGAATTATGCTGCTGCCTCTGATTCAGCTGCACCAACAGCCACCACAGATCCATGATGAAGGCATCCAGTAACTGTCTGAGACCAATCTCCAAGTTTTTATTTATAGGTCCCTGTATTCCTCACAGACCCTGGCATACGCAAATCCTTTCCCTACAATTAGAACATCGCTTCAGTTATGTCCAGGGACTGGGCTTAATATTTAAAGGAGCAGAATGTGCTCACACTGTTTGGAATTGCTCTGGAGTTCAGCTCATGGTCTATGCCAGTGGTTGTCAACAGGGGGTCAGTGGCCCAAAGGGGTCTGCGAGTGCCTGCCAGGGGGTCCGTGGAACACCCCAAAAAATTGAAATTGCGGTATCTCTCATCTCTCCCCTACTCACTAAACACTACTTTTAAAATTAAAAAAAAGCTGCCCAGTTCACTAAGTGCACGCCCTGCTTCTGTTTTGAGCTGCACTTAAACTTTGCAGCTGCCACTTCAATTCTGAGAGTGAGTGAGAGACTTGGCACCTAAACTGCCTTGTATTTCTGACACTCACCTGAGTGAAACTGACAATCGGCCGAAAGAATCCTGTCTCACTGTCCAACAGTGTGTACAGGAAAAGTCTATCTTACCAGCAGAAACTGCCCTTGGAATATGGAAAATTTGTAGTCCCCAGAATGAGCACTAATGGCAGTAGACTGGATGCAGATGGAAGGTGGACATAGGATGCCTGACCCTGCTTGGGACTGGTTAACACTAATGGAGAAAGAGATTCAGATTCAGATAGCATTTGTGGTTGCCCCAACGCCATTGCAACAGACTTCAGAAAGAGAGAGTGAGAGAAACGCTGCCACTGCAAGGTCTCTTGGGCACTGGGGGAGGGGGGGGTTGATGCCACAAAAGCACAGCATCTGCAAGTTCTCCTGACACACAGGACCCTATCATTGTCAACAGGCTGATCATAGGGAGAGGGAAACATATATATATTGGATATATGATGGGCATGAGTGTGATATGGAATATATTTTCACTCCTGTGAAGTGACCTCTGAATACTCACGAGTGGCGAAACCATGAATGAGGTTTCAGAGGTCACTGTACAGGACTGAACATATTTCCCATATCACACGAGTGCACATCATGTATCCTATTTATACAATGGGGGTCTCATTGTTGCAAAATGTTTCTGGGGGTGTAATAAATGGCATTTATTTTATTTAATTTTTTTTTGATTATTTATTCTCCTGTGGCCACCCAGATGCTTCCCCATAGCCTCACAGCCCTACCTACGGGGATCCAGCTGCCTTCCATCTCTACCGGGACCACTGGCACCCAGTAACCCCCGCAGCGGGTTGAGAGGGAGCCCCCTAACTCCCCACCCTAATGGATCCAGTTCGGGTACCAGCACCCGGCGAACTCACAGACGGACATCAAGCCGAGTTAGGTGCCACCATTTCCCCCTGTACTGTTTCCCCTGAGTCGGTGGCGGGCAATGATGCCAGCGGGCATAAGCACGCACGTGTCTGCACACGTCTCACCCAGGCATCTGCCACCAACTCTACCCCTTATACGGTGTGCATCCCTGACCCCCAGCCACCGCCAGGGGGCAGTCAGATGCCAGCCATTGTGAACCCCCCACCCCAGAGAGGGAGAGCAGTCCATTGGATGCTCAATCCCTCTCCTTCCCTTGCCAGCCCCTGTCGACCCTGTGCTCGCTCCCGAACCCGGGTCGCCGGTGTGGCACAAGGTGTAGCATCCAGCGCTTCAACCCTCAGTGCCACCGGGCCGGCCAATGGCATTTATTTTAACTCTGCTGATGTCATCAGGATTTATTTCACTGCAGTGAAAATAACTTGCTTTATTTCACTGGAATATGTCTCACCCCCATTGTATAAATATATATATACACACACACACACACACACACATACATATATACATATTTATTTAGATATATATATATATATATATATATGTAATAGATATACCACTCTGAGGTGTGCGGTTGCGCCTGATATACGTACGCCTTGGTTGCAAGTATGCACGAGGTCATACGAAGGCCAACTACCAAGGTGTGCATATATCAGACCGCCACGCACACCTCAGAGTGGTATATCTATCTTATAAAATGTCAAAATTGTTTTGGAGGCGGGTAAAAGTGCAGGTGTGCGGTCGCGCTCTGATATACGCACGGTCATGTGATGTGTTTTATACAATCAGAAGTCTGGATTTGGATCTGGATATGGCTCCTCATTTTATAAGTATATATATATATATAGTACAAAACACTCGACTTTTGGTAGGGGGTCCCCAACATGGCTGACAGCTGTCTAGGGGTCGTTGTATAAAAACAGGTTGACAACCACTGGTCTATACCCTTTTAAGACTCTCCCATGATCCACATAACCCCTGGCTCAAGTCCACCTCGATTTGAAAAAAAAAACACAGAAAAATAAATTCTGGTCCCTTTACCTTATGTGCATTTGCTTCAATATGTTTTCTGGTAGTCCAGGGGAGAGAGAAGATAGCTTGAACCCCTGGTGCCCTGCTTCATTTCAACTCCAGTCACTGCTGCACCGGATACTGCAAACAAATTGCAACCAAGCCATCTCAGTGGATTACCCCCCTCCAAGCAATAACACCAATCTGGTACTTTTTCTTCTTTATTATGCCCCCTCTACTCCCTCCTTTCTAGCCAATTATCTTACTGTTTCCTGCTGGGGTAGGGTGGTCACTTTCCTTCTCTGCCATAAGACTCATAGCTTGGGTCAAGGGGCAATGGGCTTGTTTCTCAAATGCTGGACCAAGATGCAAGGTGTGTGCATTAAGCAGAAAGACACAGGCAGCACCTTGCACCAAAACGCAAGCAAGACAGGATTCGGAAATGCACCTTGCGGGAATGCAAGAATCGATGCATCAACCACCCCATGTACAAACGCAGCGCCATATGCTGGCTAGCACCATGATGCATGGTGCATTGCAACATGGGCAAAGTAAGCTGGATGCAGGAGTGCAATTGACAAACCTGCCCCAAACAGGATATTTCAAACACCTGTTAGACCACACAAAGCTGATCTAAGGGGACATAGAAAAAGGAAGAAAAGGGGCAGGGTTAGTGTTACAGGACTGACACATAGGACTGCAGCAGGACAGAGAGAGACACCCCAGAGGATGTTTGCACCAGTGGTCCTACTGGGCATATGGCTGGCCATGCTATACCACGCCACAGGTGACATGCCCACCTGGAAGCACAACAGGGTGGTGCTGTACAGCAGACACAGCAACAGATGCAACAGGTGCACAGACAACAGCAACGCAGACACAGGAGGCATGCCATGTGAGTACACCACCCCCCATGCTAACTACACATGGACCTGACTGAGAAGCAGTGCATCGCACGATATCGGCTTGGCAAGGCAGCCATAGCACAGCTATGCCAGGATCTTGAGGCCCACATGAGAAGCAGGACATGTAGAGGCCATGCCATGCATACAGAGGTGAATGTATGTGCAGCCCTATGGGTATTAGCCAGTAGCGGTTTCCAGACACTGAGTGGTGACACAGCAGGCATCTCACAGCCCTCTGTATCACGCCACCTGAGGGCATTCATGGATGCCCTTGTACACAGGTTGCACCACTACATCTGCCTACCCACAGATTCCCAAGAGCAACTGGCAGTCAAGCAGGGATTCTACAACACAGCAGGATTCCCTCATGTGCTTGATGCAGTAGACTGCACACATATTGCCATAAGGGCACTGCTGGAAGAACCAGGCACCTATGTGAATTGCAAGGGATACCATGCCATGAATGAACACGTTATCAGCGACAGCAGATCCTGAATACTGGATGTTGTGGCACAGTATTCTGGGTCCACACATGATGCATACATCTACAGGAACTGTGGAGTGTGTGAGGCATTGCAGAATGGAACATTTACAGACGGCTGGCTGATAGGTAAGGCACACACATACACAGAGAGAACAGGTGGGTATGTGAAGCATGTGGACTCAACAGTAACCTCTCCCCTCTCCCCACAGGTGATAGCAGATACCCACAAAAGCCCTGGCTGATGACACTGGTGAGATGTCCCCAGAGTGCAGCAGAGCAATGCTACAGTGATGCCCACACAGCAACACCCAGCATGATAGAGCGCACATTCAGCATCCTCAAGATGAGGTTCTGGTGCCTCGACAGATTTATTTATTTATTTATTTGTTTGTTTTTTGTTGACCGGATAACTGCACTAGACAAATTCTGCCTATTTTCAGGCACAACCGGGGGGAAGGGAATACAGATGAATGCCAACTGACCTTGAACCAGATTAAGGTCTTGGTGGTATTTATAGTGATTTAGTGAATTTAGATCAGGTGGATCATTGCAGTATACACTAGTAATGGCATGAAAAATTGTCATAGCTTGTTGTGTGCTGCACAACATAGCACTCAAACACAGCACACCAATTCCAGAGGATGAGGAGGCACCCAGCGATGATGGTAACACTGTGAAGGAGGAGGAGGAGGAGGCAAGGCCTGCCATTGACAGTGACAACAAGGCCAACCACAACACACACACTGGCCGGGCAATGCATGTGGATGCAGCTGATCAGGTCACACTTTGGATGAGCATACAACAGCATGCACAGTGTGCAAGGGCACAGGTACAGCAACACCACCATGGTGCCTGTAGTGGATGGACCACAACCCCGAGGCCATGGGAAGACTGCAATCATACAGCCATGTAACACACTACAGGCACACTGGTAGGAATGCCAAGGTGCTGCAGAGAACAACAAAGCAGTACAGGTACCCAGGGGCCACCTCGGAGCAGCCACACACTGCTGTTGGACCGGAATAGCTGCAGCTATATGGAGGTGTCGCCACCTTAGCCTACAGACAGACAGTGGCAGCACTGGTGACAAAGAGGTGCCCATTGCCTGTGTGCTGACCCAGATGGCACAAGTCACAGTTACACTGGCAGCAGCATGTGTGGCTGGGTGGGCATTGCATGCACATGGAACAGGTGGACGAGGACTTATGTCAGAGATGGTGACTGGCGTGGTGGGACATGTTGAGTGCCAGGCACTGCAGCCACTGCACTAGGTGGGCCATGTAGACAGCATGGGTTGGGTACAGCTCAACAGTGCCACCATGCCACACATAACATACTAGTGCTGTTGTCCCCATGCAATGTCATTGTGTGGTGGGCACAAGGAGCAAGTCCTAACAGTGATAGGGTGGACTGTGTGGGTGGGTGGCTGCACACACAATGCAGCACAGCCCAAGGTGTGGCACATAGCCAGGCAAAGTGCAACTGTGGCTGCAGGAAATGGTTGGGTGGTGGCATACCCATAGGGCATGCCATGTGGAGTGGCACATAGTGGTACAGTAAGCAGGCCCCCCCCCAGCACCAGTGTGGTAACTTGAACAGATGCAGTGTGCATCAACGCACCATGCAGCAAGAGGAAAAAACACCCTTGGTGATGCGGGGTGCATTGTGGCACACCTGGTGCAGCCGCCGCATGCGATGCTGATGCAGACACATGCAACGTGTGTTGCACATGGTCAGAGAGCATGGGAATGCAAGGGAATATGGCCCACATGCAGCACAGTCACCAGCACATGCTAGGACAGCAGCTGCACAAGCAGTAGGCCACACAGGACAGTGCATCCCAAGCAGCTGCTGGCATACAGTGCATAGACAGTAAGGGGGACAAATGTATCTCAATAGCACACAACAGGTGGCAATCCCAGAAGCAATGGCATGCTGGAGCAGGGCATCTAACTATTCTGATAATGAGACAGTGGTCCTCATAAGCCTGGCTGAGCAATGGACCAGGGTGCTGTTCCTACAGGGGAGACAGCAATCAAGCCCCTCAAACAGGGAAAGGGTATGGTCCACCATTGGTACCAGGCTCTAAGTGGTGTCTAGTATCAGGAGAACCATGAGGCAGGTAAGGCACCTTCGGAATAACCTGGTCTGGATGGAGGGTCGGCTCCTGACCCACCTGCAGAGGATGGCTCATGATGCAGACATCCAGATGAGTGGAGGAAGGCCAAGGCAGCCAGGTATGTGTAACGACAAGTGATACTTATACACAGCATACCACAGTGACCATGGATGTACAGCTGAGTACTGATGATGTCACACACCATTATTTCTCTGCAGGAGAGGGCAGTGCCACCAAAGGGCAGGGGAGGCCCAGAAGTCATGGACAGGGTGGAGAGGGACAAGGACCACTTGGAGCACAACATTGCCAAGGTAGGTGTACAGCCAACATGACATGTATGCAGCAATGTAGGCCACTGTGTAGGGCCCATCATGCAGGGGGGAGGCATGGCAGCAGCCAAGTGCCATGAGTGCCTGTGGCATCACTATGCACAGTGATGCACAGTAGTCAGCTGGATGTGCATACCTGTGGCCACAAGCCACAAGAGCTGGTGCAGTTGTCCATGCAGCAAACCATGTCTGGTGTGCATACAAGCAACATGTTCTGGTGACGTGGTCGCAGACGGACTCACGGGGGGACACATGGGCATGCCAGGCAGCACAGGTGACACACATGGTATGCAGTGCAGACACAGGGCTGGACACCATCATGCCCCTGCTGACATGCAGCTGTGCCATGCATGTGTTGCATGTGCACTGTACAATGTTGTGACAGACCACGTGTTGGTACCACTGGAGCCATACGTGGCTGGCACATGATGCAGCAGACACACAAACACACATGCATACAGCAGTAGGGCCAGCAATGCTGGCCATGGATGTCTGTTGGGGGTAGGGCACATGCACCATGTACACATGTGTGGGAGTGTGCCCCATACACAATTGGTGCATATCACCACTGACACAACACATGGCATGGCATGTCGATCGCATGCCACCCAATGCATCTGTGGTCTGGACAACATATATTGTCTGGTAACACATAGGTGTAGACAAGCATTGCAGTCCCTCAAAGTCTGTCACATTGTATTTCAGGTGCCGCTGACGGTGTGCAGAGGGGACAGCGGGGCCATGATGCATGGTGGCATGCCCTTGAGTGGGCAATTCAATACCTAAAGTGGACTGAAGCACAAGTGTATGCTGCCAGAACTAGGAGGATGGCCCAGGGTGGTCAGCAGGTGTCACCGCAGGAGGGTACAGAGGACAGTACAGAGGAGGAGGAGGCTGACCCAGTGTAATGGCAGCAGCAGCCTCAAAATGTGGAGCTGGACAACAGTGCTGTGTGCCGGGCTGTGAATGACACAGCGGACATGTTCATGGGTGAAGGCACCCTTGATGCGGCTGGACAGGCAAGTACTGGCCAGGATGATGATGGTTCTACCCCTGTGCGTGGGGCTGCGGGATTTGCCCTCGATCTCAAATCTGTGCAGCCTGTGAGTGCCGATGACATATCGCCAGACATGGATGCAGGGGGTGATGCCGACATACATCTGCATCTGCCCACCCTCCGTGACTTTGCACAATGACTCATCATGCACATCAGGTCCCTGGTGAGGCATCTGTCCAGGATGAATGATGCTATGCATGACCTGCTGCAGTACCTGGAACAGATTGGCGGACATTGACCGTTGGACATGTGACTGCAACATTGTCCAGGACATTACAAGCTACATGGCAGACATGCTACAGACAGGGGGCATAGTTTAGCCCATACACAGGTGTACATTACTTCAGGTTGTGGGTAACATAGTGTGCAATGATGAATATTGTTGCACTGTTCCACTTTTGTTTCTGTGTGAATTGCTGTGCACACTGCATTGTATTCCATTCCCGAATGCCATCACAGTTGTTGGTGTGTATTACTTTGTTGTGCATAATACATTGCTGTTCCACGTTCATGCTGTGTTCATGTGTCATTTATTACTGTGCATGCCCTACATCTGCCTATGCTGTGCAAAGGCCATGTCAGCTACTGTGTGAGTACTTGCCCACAATGGTATACACAGGCCCACATCTGGATACTAGGGACTGTCGTTCTACACCGTGTGACATGCACTGCATGCCAGCATGGCACTATGCATCACAAGGATCAATAGTGTCACACGCTGGGCACAGTGTCAGAACACTGTATCCCTGTGGGTGGGTGTCACCCAGTATGGGTGTCCTCTTAGTTCCACAGTGTTATGCCACAGTGGGTAAGCCAAACCACCAGTCAACAAGGTGGAACACCGCAGTTTGGACATGCATGTGTTGTGCATGTCACTGTACCATATATGTGGTTCACAGTTCCATGGTGGGGCTGTGTGTTGTGTCACAGTATGTGGCATACCACAATGCCCGCCCATCATTATGCATTGTGCATCTCTGTATGCCTGATGTGGAGGCATGTATCACATCAGATACTGTGTGTGGTTGTGCTGGCAGTAGATTATGTGTGTTACACCATGTGTGGTGGGGTGGCAACAGTCCTGCACAGGCCATATGCCTGGGTGTGGAAGCATGGCTAGCACCAGGGAAGGATACAGTGCTGTGTGCCACGGGCCATGCCTGTGGTGGTGCACCCCACCATGGTGTGTGCACCCCCTGGACACACTGGGAACAGGGGTGTGTGTGGTGAGGGGCACTCCTGGGTGGCAGTAGTCAGTGGTGCACAGGATGTGGGTGAGCGGTGTCAATGGGTGTTGAGCATGCCATGGTGTACGCACACAGTTGCAGGCCATTGTTCCCAGGGCAGGCTTTGGGGGGTTTACAGGCATCCTGCACTTGCTGTACAGGCTGGCATTGTGCATACCGCTGTCATGTGGGTGGTGGCAGGCTGCAGGCTTGTGTGTGTGTGTCTCCCCCTGCTCTGGTGGCATGTGTGGGTGGGTAATGGCCATGGGCACTGTACATGGGACATGGGGTGCATGTACATGCACCACATGTATGCACGGCACATGTGTGCCACCATATGTGGTGGGTGTTTGGGCGGGGGGGTGCTCAGGGTATGGTGTAGACACAGACCCAGTGTAAAGTGGCAGACACTGTCATCAAGCTGACCCCCATCCGGTGTACATGCCTGGCATGATGTGTACTTCCTACTGCTGTGTGTGTGTCCAGGCTGCTCTTTATGGCCTAAAGTGGCTGGAGTCTGATGCTGTGCAGCACATGGTGACTGTACTGTTGTGTTGCTGCTCTGTGCTGCATCCTGCGGTCTGTCACACCCTGTCTGTGCTCCTTGGTTGGTCGGCATTGTGTGCACCCTGTGTCTCTGGGACCGATGTGGTGTCACCGGCTGTGGTTGTTTTGCTGCATCAGTTCTTGTCATACTGCTGTTGTTCTTCCTCCATCTGGTCCAGCTGCCCTGCTGCTGCTGCTGTCTGTGCACTGGGCTCTGCTGCTGCTGGTTCTTGCCTGGCCATCCGTCTCTCACAGGCCATGCCACCTGCATCAGTGTGGCTCCTCTTGCAGCCTAGAGACTGGGATGTCATGCACTGTGCCAGCTTCTGTGCTGCACTGGGTGTTGGTATATCCATGTTTGTTGCCCAGCCCCATTATGATCTGTGTGTGGCTGGCCTCCACCACAGCACTGTATGACAGATGTACATCGTACCCGCTCTGCACCTCCTGTTCCACTAGCCCTATGTGCCTGTGCACCTCCTTGGCTTTGTTCATGGATGTGTTGTTGCAGGTGTCTTCCATGTCTTGTCCAGCTGTGGCTCTCTGCTGTGTGTGCCCCCCACTGTGCCATGTCCACCATTACCACTAGCTTCACTGCATGCCACCAGCCCTTTCCTGATGTCTGCTGTGCCCACATGTCTGTCCTCAGTGGCATTGTTATCCTGTTGCTGTTCCCCTTTGTCTCTGTGACAGCCATCCATGTCATCCACCGCCTTGTCCTCAGGTCCAGCTGTGCATGTCATGTGCTGTGTTAAACACTGTTGCCAGCTGTTATTCTGTGGGCATTGCTAGCTGCACCATGCCCTGCGTGCCCTCATGGCTCTGTCTCACATCCTGTATGTCTCTGCGGGACTCATGCTGGGTCATACCTGCTGTGTGTTCCATGTTGTGCTGTTCGTCACCTGCCCATCTGAAGTGCTGCCATACATTACATTCCTGACATGACTGTGGGACCATTGCCATGCTGGCTGCATGCTGTTTCTTGCATCTTGTAATCTCCTGCAGTGCTGCAGCCATTGCTGTTGTTGCCTCCGTCTGGTGATGTGCAGTACAATGCTGTATTCCATGACAGTGGTCTGCCTTCTATGGCATTTGTCTGGTGCGCAACACACAGTTGTATGTCCTGGAGTAGCCTTGCTGTCTGTGTTGTTTGGCCTGCTCTTCCTGTATCCCATGTATCACAGCTGTGTGGATGTCTGCCACTGTCAGCTGCAGCTGTCCCATGTGTGCTACTGTGGCACTGGTGTGGTCACAAATGCTGTCGTGTATCCCATCCAGCTCACGATGTGCTGCCTCCTTGGTGAACATGACATCCTGGCAGTATCGAGACAGGTCATCCCCAAGATCATCATCCAGTGGTAGTGGCATTACACCTTGTTGGCCTGTCCCACCTGCACCTCCAGGGGCCTGTTCCACGGTGCTGTGTGTTTGGACATCACAGCCTCTGGTGATGTGTACACTGTCTGTCTGTCCCACAACACTGCCATCCCTACTGTCCTCCAGCCGCTTGGTGTCTGCCATGGTCTGCTGTTGGTCTGCTGTTCTGCCCACCTGTGTACTGTGCCCCGTGGTGCTGCGGCTGTTCGATGGCATGGCATTGCTGTCAGTGTCACTTCCCTGTCCTTCTCTGGCCTCACTATCTTTCTCCCTTCTCTGGGCCTGGCTCACTGTGCTGTCACTGGTGGATGTCTGCTGTTGTTCTTCATCACTGTTGCTGTCTATGCCGTGCTATTCCGATGTATCACTGTCACTGTTGGTCACAGCGTGGCATTGTGGTGGTGTGGGCCACCTGGCAGTGGCATGTCCTCTGGTCTGTGTACTCTGGCCACTTTCTGGGTATACAGGCAGATATGCATGGTGGGTTACATCTGGTCCACATGCCCTGGTATGTGTCCATTGTCACAGTGTATGTCCAGCCTGTGGTGCCCAGTGGAGGGATCACAACATGCATCCTATGCTTCTGCATGGTGGACCCGGCCATCTCTGTGTCCATCTGTCCCTGCCTCCGGGTCACTAATCATTGTGGAGCACTGCATTGTGAGTCCCTGTTGGCCATGCAGGGTGTTAGTCTCCACTGGTGGTGCCACATCTGCTGTCTGCACGGATGGGTCACCCACATCATGCATGCCCTGTGCTTACCTTGTGCATGTTGTTGCCGATACAAGTCCAGCTCAGTGTCACCCTGTATGCTGCGTGTGCTAATCTGTGCCACTACACGTTCCTCATGTCTGCTGAGGGGCCGTGGTTGTGTGGGTCCTCCACCTGTTGCCATTGTGCAGCGCCTGTTGTGGGCTGCCTTCTCCTTCACATGGCACTTGGTGTCACAGTACCACTTCTGAAGCTCCCTCACACTGCACCTGCAGGGGGCCGCTGTGTTCACCAGTCTGGCTACCTCATCCAATTTCTTTCTGCTGCTGTGTCTGTACCTTCTGGTCCCCTCCCCGGGACAGTAGCAGGTCTGCCTGTTGGATGTCACATTCATGTCACATCCTTACACCATTGCACATCATGCACATGTGCTGTTGTTACCCACATATCCACCTACCTGGGCTTCAATTTGCATCCATGAGGATGTCTGTCTCCTGGTCAGTTATGTTCTTCTTCCTGGAGTGCCGGTCTTTTTCCTCCATGTTCCTGGGGTTGCCTTGCCTCTCTCTCCTTGCTGCATCCCATGTGGTTCAGCCATGATTCCGCTCCTGCATACTGACACTGCATGCACCATGCGATCTGCCTATGCTATTTATATGATGCACCATGTGCTCTTGTGCCATGCACACTGCGTTTGGCGCATGGTGCATTTCCTGATGAATTGGGTGCATTGCTGATGGTGCAGGGTTCTTTGAAGCACGGTGCATCTGACGCACCTTACACCACTGTTTTTTACTGAGGAGTTAGTACATGTTTGAATAAAGCAAACAGATACTTTATTAGAAGAAGGGGGTCTCATATAAGTAAAAAAAAGTCACTGTGTGTTTCTCTGAGGAAGGGGGCTGTATCAGCTTAATTTACTGAGTCAGAGTGGAGGCTGAGGCTAACTGGGGGTGTGGCTTAGCAGCTTAGGAGTACAAAAGTAGCTGTCTTCAATTATAGCTTCCAGCTATTTTTGACAGAAGAGAACTTTGGTTTCAGAGCAAGATATAGCAGTCTAGAACTACATATTTTTTTACTGATAAATCACTTTTATCTCAGCAGGAGTTACTACCCGTTTGGATTAAGCAGATACTTTATTAGAAGAAGGGGGTCTAGTCACTCTGTCTAGGAGAGTCAAGTGATGCAGAGTGCCGAGTAGTATCTTCCTTGCTGTGCTCCAGCCACTCATCCTTGAAAACCCACAAAATGACCTGAATTTCCACTAGTTTTAGATACAAGGAGAAATTGGATACTACCTGACAGCCGGTATCACTGCTATGAGGATTCAGATGGATGCGGAGATGCGTAAGTCGGCTCCGAAACATACACCACCAGCCACCCCGAAAAGGCCCCAAAAAGCAGCGGGCCTCAGCAATGCATCAAATGTCCACTACTATGCTGTCTGCCTCAGAGATGGAACCCCTTACCCTAACAAAATTCCTGTAAGAGTTTCAGCCTTTTAAGACGGATATGCAACAGATGGCAGGGGAGATTAAATCTATTGCATCTGCTCTGGAAAGCCTAATGCAGAGAACCTCCGATAATGAAGCCCGAATAAATTCCCTAGAGCACAGGCATGACAAAATTGACTCTGAGTTGGTCACCTTTCAGCACAGACTGACAAAAATGGAAAGCAAATTTGAGGATCTGGAGGGGCGAAACCGACGAAACGACATTGTGATCATTGGCTTACCTGAAGAAGTAGAGAGTTCAGATCCAGTCTGTTTCACCCAAAAAATAATAAAAAAAATAGTGGGTCCCTCTCCATTTGGATCCAGATACATCATTGAAAGGGCCCACCATGCGCTCCACCAGAAGCCACCACAGGGCACTCCTCCACGAATCTTCATTCTGCGTTTTTTGAATTGCCAGGAGAGGCAACATTTTCTCTACAAGGCTCAAGACACCCAGGAGCTTCAATGGGAAGGCTTGAAACTTGGGGTGGTTCAGGATCTATCATTCTCAGTTAGGCAAAAAAGAGCTGCTTTTCATTCCCTGGTCACGAAGCTTATAGCTGTTGGCGTCAAATTTAGAATGGGGTTCCCTGCACAGCTGCAAGTGTGCCTCTCGGGTTCCTGGGTTACATATGAAAAGGTGAATGCCTCAGCAACTGGTCTGAAAACAGCACTCCCTGAACTATTCACTTGATGTGAAAGCCTTTGACATCTTTGTAATCAGCGTTTCAATCTTGTGACAGGTACTTTAAGTGATCTACTGCTGATTGTTGCTGACCAGTAATTATGGTCTCTCAAAAGGAAAAAGAGAGGAGTTGGTACCCAGAGAGACTTTTCTAGCTGTCAGCTTAAGTGATAATTTGGTCTACTCATGGATGCTATAGTCGGGTCATTAGCGCTAATGGTACAAATTCTACCTGTTCCTGTCATGTGCAGATAACGCCACAAGAGGGAGACAGAGACTGCATTTTTGTTCCTATCCTTCATAAGAATTGAAGCTGGTTGAATAGCGTGATGTCAGCTAAAGATTACTGTGTTACTAGTTTAACAAATGGTTTTGCTACGTGTATAATGGAGGATTGGTACTTAGCAATGTTGTATTAGTGATGTAGAATCCTCCAGATATTGTTACTTTCATAGCAGCAAATCGAAGATCTAATGTTTGTTGGTGTTAGTGAAATTTAATCATTGTTAATTTACAATTTATATTCATGGGATTTTTGAAAGGGGCATTACTCAAGACTACCTTGAGGGTTTTTCATATTAAGAGGTGGTAACCTTGATGCTTACTTGGGCTCTAGTTTTCTCTATATTTTATAATGTGCAAAAACAATGTTAGTTATATAGCTGAACCTGTATTCCATCTCTTCCCCTTGTCTATACCAGGTTGGTTTATATTTATTGTATTAAGGACAATTTTCATTGATATGCTACTACATAATCAAGGGAGGGCGCAGAGTTGTATTGCTACTCTATGGTCATTAATAGGTCATATGTTTGTTCTGTTTCTGCATGGGTTGGCTGGGCGGAGGAGGACATTTTGGGTGTACTGTCCACCATGGACCACAGCAGTTTGGGGAGGGGCAAGGAGGGCGGGGAGCAAAATAACAAATTATTGGTTGTTGTATGTTGTAATATGTGGGTTCTGTTGAAGGGTAATAGGGATATGGATGGGAAGGGGTGGGGTGGGAGGATGGCACAGTATTTGTATGTACAAAGGTAGCCGTGAGGTTCCCATATCTGAAGTTTTCTCGAATTCCCCTTATAGGGCCAGAAAAATAAAATGGCTAGGAACCTACACGTGATTTCTTGGAATGTGAAAGGGGCCCAAATCATCTCAGACCCATAAGGTAGATTTCTCCTAGTTAAAGGTCAACTACACCCCTTGGATATTTTATTGAGTAGTATATATGGCCCTAACATAGACACACCCTTTTTTTTGTACAAGTTATTCAAGCTCTTGTTCCCTTTTTGAATATCCCAATAATTAGTGGGGGGATCTAAACATAGCTTTTGACCCAACTTTAGATAGGAGTGTTTTTTCTCGAAAAGGTCTTTCCCCGGCCCAACGGGCGCTCAGGGAGTTAATAGACCATACGGGCCTCTGCCATATATGGCGAGTGCTACACCCTACAGGGAGAGAATATGCATTTACATCTCATGTTCATGGGACTTCTTCCAGAATTGATTATATTTTTCTTTCACACTCACTTATACCAGGGGTACTGGACTCTGCTATGTGTGCTGAACCTCCATCTGATCAAGCTGTTGTAAATTGCTTGCTCACTTTGCCAGCTCTCCCCGGTAAGGGCACTGGATGGAAATTTAATAATCCCATTTGGAGAGATCCTAAAATGATTGAATATATATCTGATCATATCACTCAATTTATTTCTGATAATCTCAACTCCACAACAGGTCCAGATGTGGTGTGGGGTGCGTTCAAATCATATATGCGTGGGATTCTGATTAGTGTAACTTCTCAGAGGAAAAAAGAGAAGGAAACACATATAGCTACCCTTCTTGCACAGATCTGTGATAAAGAATCTAAACTCACCCCACACTCTTCTGAACAAGTGAGATTAGAGTTGGTTAAGCTAAAGGACTCTTACTTAAATTTCTTGGGAGAGTAGGCGGAGTATGCAATCTTGAAAACCAAAGCGGTTTACACAGATCAGGGGGAGAAGGCAGGTCGTCTGCTTGCCCTGCAAGTTAAGCAACAAGAATTGTCTAGATTAGTTGCTTCTGTTTACTCTTTAAGAGAGTGCTCCCTTAAAACTTCCCCACAGGATAACCTGGCAGAATTCTGTAGTTACTTTAAACAGCTTTATGGCCCTATGTTACATCCTTCATCTGAAGATAAATTATGTCAGCATTTGAAAGAGTCTCACCTCCCTTCCCTTTCTGCAACACAGCAGACCCTTCTTGTAGAAGAAATTTCCCAAGCTGAGTTAGAAAGGACCATCAAAAATCTCCCCTCTGATAAAACTCCTGGCCCGGATGGCTTTTCCTCCAATTTTTATAAAACATTTGCCAACCAATTAATAACACTTCTTCTTCCCTTATTCCATGCTATTCTCTCAGGTTCAGTGTCAGACATACACAGTATTTGTTTGAGGCCTTAATTGTTTTAATACCCAAACCTGACAAATCTCCTGATCTAATCCCAAATTATAGACCTATTTCACTCCATAATCACGACATTAAAATCCTCTCAAAAATCCTGGCAGATCTGGAGAAGGCAGTTCTCCCCTTCCTAATAGGATTGTAACAGGTCAGGTTCATCACAGGAAGATCCTCTGTGGATCACTAACGCACACTGACTCATGTGTTCTTGGCCTCCAGGGATGCCAATTTTCCTGCGGTGTTGGTTTCTCTGGATGCAAAGAAAGCATTTGATAGGGTCTACTGGCAGTATTTGTTGGCTGCCTTAGGAACATTTGGTTTTCCTATAAAATTTAAAAATTGGATTGGTTCACTCTACAAATTTCCTACTGCCAGGATATCCTGCAATGGTCTGATATCTGACTCATTTCCATTGTACGTAGGAACAAGACAAGGTTGCCCATTATCACCACTGCTTTTTAATATTTATTTAGAACCCCTTATCCGTAGCTTATCTGACTCCCACCTAGTTCAAGGAATTCCCCTTTATGGTCAGGTGGTTAAACTCTCTGCTTATGCAGATGATTTATTGTTGCAACTCCTAGATCCAGTCACTTCCATTCCTGCCATGCTTCATATTATAGAGGGATTTAGTTGGGTTTCTAATTATAAATTGAATTTGGAGAAAACTACTGTTTTTCCACTTAACCATAAAGTGCTTAGAGGAGATATATCTGCTTTCTGTCTCTCTTGGAAAGTGGACTCCATTAAGTACCTAGGGCTTTTTCTTACTAGGAGTTTAGTTTCTTTACGACAACTGAACTTGGACTCTCTGGTTCACACGATTAGTCAGAATTTAAAGAGATGGTCCATTCTCCCTCTCTCCCTATGGGGCCACATTAACCTAATAAAAATGAATGTTTTCCCCCACCTTTTTTATCCTCTTAACTTGTTAAGCATGTGGCTCCCTATTAAGTGGTTTAAAAATGTTCAAAGTATAATTACTGATTTTATTTGGGTGAACAAAAAATCCAGAATGGCATTTTATAAATTAGCTGCCCCCAAGGTAAAAGGAGGCCTAAGACTTCCTCATATTAGGTTGTATTATTTTGCCAGTCATCTACATAAATATCTGAGATGGTTATCCATAGATGACCTCCAGCCAACTATTAATTATATTCCTGCCTGGCTTAAAATTGAGCAGGCATGTATTAAGGATCATGGCCTTTCTCCTTCAGCTTTGTTATATACTAAACCTGGTTCCCTTCCCATAGCCCTTGTGGTTCAATGATAGAAACTTCTATCAGGGTTCACCTACAATTGTGTGCTCTATTGAAATATGAAAACCTCTCAGATCCCACGCAAGGCCTAAAAGGTAATCCCAAGTTTTTAATTGATGCAAACTTCTGCCAGATAGCTGGCTTCCACAGCTTAAGGAAACTCAGGTTTCGCAGTTAATTGGAGACAATGGAAATTGGCTGTCCTCATCACAAATTATGAATACATTTCTTATCCCCCTGAATAATATATTTAAAGTATTTCAGCTACGTCATCTTCCAGTTCAGGTTATGGGTACTCCCCCCCCATAGTTACTGAGTTAAGCCTGCAGTTGGAGTTAAGGCTATTTGCAGGTCTCTCACAAGCAGTCTGTAAGATTTACAATAGGCTTTATAACTAGTGTTATCCTAACACCCTGTGTCCTGTGACATATTGGTCCTCGCTCTTCCTGGACAGTAATTTTGATTGGGACCTGTTGTGGAAAAACTGTCACAGATTTTCACTTCAGGACAGACTCCAACTTATGCAATTTAAAATTCTACATAATATTTATTACTCTCCTCAAAAACTAGCCCGTTTATGCATAATTGAATCACCTCTATGTACGCGCTGCCGGCAAGGAGAAGGTGACTTGCTTCACATGTTCTGGAAATGCCTAAAGGTAGCCCCAACTTGAAATATTATTAAACAGAAGGCATATCCACTTTTGGGCCTGACAGATTTATTCACCACAGAGATATGCCTCCTGGGTGATTTTTCCTCCATAGATGTTCTTAACAGGAAATATTATATGGCTTTAATTGCTTTATCACTTAAAAAGCTTGTTCTAAGGCACTGGAAAGATAATAATGAAATCACTTATGTTGAGTGGTTGCAAGAATTCCTGGCCAATCTAAAAACTGAAAAAGTTATAGCAAATCTTCGGAATAACACCAACAAATTTAATAGAATATGGAGTCCTGTATTCACTTTATATTCCCTGCAAGATTCTGGGTAGTTCTTGGTTTCTCCCACCTCTGGTGGGGTATGAGCTCGATTATTATGCTGTGTTGGAGGAGAGAGTAGGAAGGTGGGTTGGGTGTGGGGTGGGAGGTTGGGTGGGAGAGAATGAAACCAGTATGTTATAGTCTAGTGATGTTAATGTTATGTATTTCTCAACCTGGCTTTATTCACTGTAGCATAAAACTTGAATAAAGTTTGAATGGCAAAAAAAAAAAGAAGAAGGGGGTCTCTTTAAGTAAAAAAAAAGAAGAAAGTCACTGTGTGTTTCTCTGTGGAAGGGGGCTGTATCAGCTTAATTTACTGAGTCAGAGCAGAGGCTGAGGCTAATTGGGGTGTGGCTTAGCAGCTCAGGAGTACAAAAGCAGATGTCTCCAATTACAACTTCCTGCTATTTTTGACAGAAGAGAACTTTGGTTTCAGAGCAAGATACAGCAGTATAGAACTACATATTTTTTACTAATTGCCTTCCTTCCCACCCAAAGCCAATTCTACTTTTATAACCACTGGATTTGACTGACAACAGGAACTTCCTGTTTGGCAGTAGGAAGGGAAGGATTACTGAGACACATTATTTCATCAACCTTGAAGGAACCTAAAAAATAACTCTCCCCCAGCTGCTGGCGGTCTGAATCCAAGCAAGGAAGGAGACTACTGAAGACTACAGGAAGTTCATGTCCCAGAACAGGAAGGGCGAGAGTTGTAAGGGCACATAGGCAGTAGGAAAGTAAGTGTAAAAATGCATAGAGGGAGGAGACAGTAAGCATACAAAGCAACTGGAGAGTGGACACAAGATAAGTCAAGATGGGAGTGGTGCAGTGCAATGGCTTTGGGGCAGCAGTGTTAGGGGAGACATTCCAGAGGCTGGAATGTTGCCCTGTTTGCAGGCACCTCTCTGGTCTGAGGAAGGAGGTTGCCCGTCTCCAGGCTGACCTGGCTAGGATTCGTGAAACCTGTTCCCCCACCCAGGGACCTCCAGGGCCACCATTGTTACCTCAGAGGTTGCAAGAAAGAGGAGCAGTTGGACCACGGTGGGCTCAGGGAGGGAGAGGGTAGTGGAACAGAGGTACATCTCTCCAGTTGTACCTCTCTACAGTTCATATGCTGTTCTGGCACAGAATGGTTCCTCTATGGAGGCACCTGCAGTGGAGACCAAGGAGGATGCTGGGAACCTCCACAAAAGAGACCCACAGGAGGGTGGCACAAGACCCCACAGGGGAAGGAAATAATTCCTGGTGGGGACTCTATCATTGGGGGTAGAAGTGGGGGAGGAAGGGGATAGGGAGGTAAGGTGCCTGCCTGGAGCCATGGCTCAGAGGGACAGGAAGCAAATCCTCAGGATCGCGGGAGCAGCTGAACGAGAAAGGGAGCTGGATGTCATTGTCCACCTAGGGACAAATGACCGGGCTGTAAATGGGATCAGAGTTGTGGAAGAGGAGTTTGTGGAGTTTGAGAAGCGCCTTAGACAAGCAGCATGTATGGTAACCTTGAAGGTGCTGCCTGTCTATGGCAAGGATGGATGCTAGGGTATTCCACACCGTGGGATTCAATGAATGGTTGAAAAACTGGTGTGGAGCTCAGGGTTTTGGCTTCATTGGGGACTGGGGAGCCACCTGGAGGGATGCAGGCTCATACTGGAGCGATGGTCTGCATCTGTCCGGGGGGGGGATACAGGATCCTAGGTGACAGGTTTAAATGCTTCATTGGCAAGCATTTAACTAGTCAAGGGAGAAGGAACTGAAAAGGAGCAGGGAAATCCCAGCCTTCCCCCACAAAACACAGTAGCTAGAGAGGCAAACACCAATGTAGAGAAGTCAGTAAGGGTCAGGACAGGGATAAATGCAGAAAAAGATGGTAAGGACAGGGATCAGGCTAAAAGAGGTAAGGCCATAAAAAATAAATAGAAGGTGATGAGTACCAATGCCTGCAGTCTGTGCAACAAGCTCCATGAACTAGTGGCCTTGATGGAAGAGGGATGCCTGGATATTGTGGTAGTCAATGTAACATGGTACATCAAGAACCATGACTGGGATGTCAACATACCAGGATACACACTCTACGGAAGGGACAGAGTGGGTAAAAGAGGAGGAGGAGGAGGAGTAGCTCTCTATATAATGGAAGGGATTAAAGCAACAGAACTAATGAGTAAGCAGGAAGTTGATGAGTCGCTATGGGTCACCTTGGAGACAGGAAATGGCACCACAATCTGCATGGGGGGTTGTGTACAGATCCCCATCTCAGGGGGAGGAAATGGACAAGAAAATGATAGAAGGCATCCTTAAAATAGCAGGAAAAAGGGAAGATATTGTTGATGGGGGACCTGAATATGCCAGATGTTCAATCAATCAATCAATCCAAATCTTTATTTATCCAGGTGAACATCATTGAGCAGAGCTCTTTTACAAGATGGACCTGGTTAGAACAGGGTCAGGTAACATTCATCATAAAAACATATAAATACATGTAAATAATTATGTAAACACAAACACAATGGTGCAGTAATAGGGGAGTCAAATGATAAAAGGAAGACAAGGCAAGCCATAACAGAGGAGGATTCAAATACAATGGGGCAGGTCCACCATTGAACCATGCAACTGTATATAAACCATGTTCATGAAAATGGCTTGGAGAACCACTAACTAATGGCAGATGGGGTACCAGGAGGGGTATGTAATATGTAAGTGAAGGATAAACATTGTGAGAAGTGAAGTCCCAAGGATAGGTCAGTAGAACTGGTGCGGCGGTGGGGGGCCTACGGGGAGAGGGAAAGGGGAGTTAGGACTTTTATAGTATGATTGCATGTAGATTGTGGATGAGTGCAGTATAGAGTTGTGAAAAGAAGGCTGTTAACTGGAGTACCTTTGCTGCAGGCACATCCAAGAGCAGCGTCATTATGAATGCCCTACAGAGGGCATGCCTCAGACAGCTGGTGTTGGAACCCACTCAGGAGGGAGCAATCTTAGACCTGGTACTCTCAAATGAGGAAGGAGAAAGGATCTCAGATTTAGAAGTGGGTAGCCATCTGGGAACAAGTGACCACCAAACAGTGTAGTTCACAATAAATACAGCCATAGAGTCAAGCCATACAAAAACAAGAGCATTGGACTTTAGAAAGGCTGACTTTGGGAAAATGAGAGAGTGCCTCAGAAAAGCACTAGCAAACAGGCAAGAAGGAGGGGTGGAGGAACAATGGGGAATAATCAAAACAGCCATCGCAGAGGCAACAAGCCTTTGTGTGAAGCAAATCAACAAAACAAAATGAAGGAAAAACACTATGGTTCTCAAAAGAGGTGGCAGGGATGGTTAAGGAGAAAAGGATAGCACTCAGGAAATATAAGGAAACACAGAAGGAGCAGGACAGAGAACTTTATCAGTTAAAGCAGATGGAGGCAGGGAAGGCAGTCAGAATATCAAAGGCACAAACTGAGGAAAGGATAGCCAACTCTGTTAAGAAGGGGGATAAAACCTTTTATAGGTACATTAGGGAGCAAAGAAAGGCCAAGGGAGGGATATAGAGACTTAATAAAGGGGAGGGAATGTGGGCAAAGGGTGACAGTGAAAAAGCAGGGATAGCGAATGAATATTTCTGCTCAGTGTTCACAACGGAAGAGGAGGGGGAGGTACCTAAACCAAACAAGGGATAAACTCTGAATATGGGGGTCAATACCAGTCCATTCACAGAAGATAGGGTTTTGAAAGAACTCTTGAAACTGAGGGTGGACAAAGCAATGGGGCTTGATGGGATTCCCCCAAGAATTCTAAAAGAAATAAGGGTAGAACTAGTAACACCACTGACTACTTTCTTTAACAAATCATGGGAGGATGGGGTGGTACCTTAGGACTGGAGTAGGGCAAATGTGATTCCACTTCACAAAAGTGGGAGCAGGGCAGAGGCAGGAAACTACAGACCAGTTAGTTTGACTTCAGTGGTAGGGAAAATGATGGAATCACTTCTGAAGGAAAGAACTGTTGAGTACCTAGAGGCCAGTGGGGCACAGGACCTAAGGCAGCATGGTTTCACAGCAGGAAGGTCATGTCAGACGAACCTAATAGATTTCTTTAACTGGGTGACAAAAGTAGAAGGCCAGGGAGGGGCTGTGGATAAGCCTATCTAGATTTTAGCAAGGCATTTGACACAGTGTCACACAAAAGACTAATATACAAGTTAGCCAGCCTTGGAGTGGGTCCCAATGTGGTAGCCTGGATAAAAAACTGGCTGGACAACAGGATGCAAAGGGTAATAGTAAACGGAGTTCACAGTGAAGAAAAGAGGGTAACAAGTGGGGTACCACAGGGTTCGGTACTGGGATTGGTCCTCTTTAATGTCTTTATAAGTGACATTGGAGAGCACCTGGAAGGAAAGGTATGTCTCTTTGCAGACGACACAAAGATCCGCAACAGGGATGATACACAAGGTGGGGTGAAAAGAATGAAAAGGGACTTAGCAAGGTTGGAGGAATGGTCAAATATGTGGCAGCTCAGATTCAGTGCAAAGAAGTGCAAGGTAATGCATCGGGGAAACAAAAACCCAGGGGAAGAGCACACAATGGGGGGGGGGTGAGTTAATAACAACAACAAAAATTGAAAGAGACCTAGGAGTAATTATATCAGATGACCTAAAAGTGGGCAAGCAATGTGAGAAGGCAGTAAGGAGGGCTGGGGGGATACTGGGATCCATAGGGAGAGGCATCAACAGTAGAAAACAGGAAGTTGTTATCCCTCTGTACAGACAGTTAGTGAGACCCCATCTGGAGTACAGCATGGAATTCTGGAGACCCCATCTCTGCAAAGACATAGACAGAGTGGAGGCTGTTCAGAGGAGGGCAACCAAAATGGTGCAGAATCTGCACCAGAAGACATACGAGGAGAGACTAAAGCAGCTTAATACTGTATGTATACCCTTGAGGAAAGGAGGGAGAGGGGGGACATGATAGAAACTTTCAAGTATCTCAAGGGAATTAACAAAATACAAGAGGGTAGTATCTTTCAGAAGAAGAGATGTGCAAGAACGAGGGGGCCAATTTGAAGATAGAAAGGGGACAGCTCAGAGGTAGTGTTATAAAGTATTTTTTCACAGAGGGGGTTGTGGATGCAAGGAACAGCCTTCCTGAGGAGGTTGTGGAGTCAGAAACAGTGGGAAAATTCAAGAATGCATGGGACAGGCATAAGGCAATTCTAGTCGGGGGGGTAGGAAGAAGTAAGCTCTTGATTTACTGGAATCTGCAGCTTATCCATCAGGTAGGGAAATGGGCAGACTAGGTGGGTCAAGCAGTCCTTATCTGCCATCAAATTCTATGTTTCTATGTTTCTTATGCCTCGTTTGAGAATCGGGCCCAATGTATTTATTAGTCCCAAGGCAGTCAATGGGAAGTCGTCCAAAACTTCACTTAAACAATAGCAGCCCTCACCCTTCAAGGCAACTCTTACCTAATTTTCCTTATCCAATTATATTCTAATCACACACCATGTTTTTAAACTAGTTGGAGAATGCATAAGGATGTAGCTTCTTGTCTTCTTGGTATTAATGATAATGGCAAGGAAATGATTGTTTCTGACATGCCTTCAAAGTTTAACCTCTTTGCCTTTCCTAGCTGCAGACAGTGATAACTAATCTAAGGGTTTAGACCCCTGAAATAGTGGGCAATTAGAGTTGTCACTTTATAGCTCCTGGTCCTGGTGTTATGTTACCCCTGGGACCCCTGTTTTGTTCATTGCATCTGGGAACTGGTAGCCATGGTTTGTGGTACAGTATATTGTTAGAAGCACTCTATGCCTACTGTTTGTATTTCTACATGTTTTTTCTTCTACAAGGTTCAAACTATACAGTATGATTGTTGGGGGAGGGGGTTTCAGCACATCTTGGACCCACTTTAGCCAATTTGATGGCTGTATTGCACATCCAAGGTGAATTTGGTGAGAGTCCCAGGAAGGTGTTGATGTTTTTACAAAGTTACATTATTAATGTTCTTTCTTTTTACGCGTATTTTGCTGCATTCTCCCTTGAGATTAGTTTGTATTTTAGATACTTCATATAATATTTTATTGATCTAGCCACGTATATCAGGCTACTGGTTAAAAAGAAAATAGCTTGGTCTCTTGATAAGGCACCTTCACCCCTTTTATTAATCTGGCACCCCATGCCCTGATTAGCCTTGCATTACAGGTGATGTCTGTATTACACTATTCTACCTGGCCATATATAACTCCCTACCAATCATGGCAGACTTAAACGTCATATCATGGAATATCCAGAGTCTAAATTCCTCTGTAAAACTCAAAAAGGTCCTATCCTATTTTAAAAATCTGCAGTACAGTGACCTTCTTAAAAGAGACCAAGTTATCCCCCCCCCGACAAAGCTTGTAAACTACAAAGAGAATGGGTGGGGTTAGAACTCCATAACTCCGATTCCTCCAATAAAAGAGAAGCCTCAATTCTTATCCACTGATCACTAAAATGGAAATATTTATCAACATCTACTGACTCAGATGGATGCTGGCTAATAGCTTACATTGCCACCACTAAAGGACCCTTGATCCACATTAATGTCTATATCCTGAATACTAATGACCCCATGTTTTTTACTGAGCTATGTGAGGAACCAGCCAAACTGAACCTTCCCACTGCACCACTGATAATAGGAGATGATTTCAACCTTACCCATGACCCCTTATTAGACAGATTTGCCTCCTCCCTTGAACCTCACCCTTGAGCAGCTGCGGCCCTTAAACTTCATCTCCAAAAACATTGCGTCTCTGAAATTTGACATCTTATGTGCCCCTACACTCTCTACTATGCACATATCTACCCGTCTATTGTACTTTCAGCCACATCAACTTTTTTCTTACTTCCCCCATCATCACTCAGATGAGTGGTGATGCCCACATACATCTTATTGTCATTTCGGATCATGCTTCTATCTCCATGTTAATCCTCTGGCCCCCTTCGACTCCTAAATCCCCCGCATGGCATCTAGACCCTTTGTTACTTAAATATCCCAGTTTTACTCCCTGGATTTAATAGGAGATAATAGACTTTATCACCCATAATGATAATGGAACAGTCTCTGAACATGTATTATGGGACTCTTTAAAAGCGTTCATATGGGCGTACCTCAGTGGCTATGCAGCCCATAGACATATGCATAGGGAACTAGAAGCCAAAATGCTTGAGGCAAAGTTAAAAGAATCAGAGGACAAACATAATGCTAACCCACATAGACACCCTTCTTCATGATCAAAACCAGAAACCTAATGAACTCCCATTACACAAGGAAAGCTGAATTGGCCCTACTTTGCACCCATCACAAATATTAGGAAGGAAGAGATCGCTCTAGCAAAATCCTGACCTATAGACTTCAGCAAAGGCAAGCCAACAGACTTATTACAGGTCTTACAAATTTCTCATGCTCCCTCCCAAAAACCCATACAAATCATTGCTATCATGAAGGAATTTTGTGCTAAAGTGTATCCGACACAACTAGCCTCCATGCCTGAACAAATACAAGCATTTTTTAGTCCCACTCCCCTTGCTCGCCATTTTTGAAACCCAATCAGCTGGCCTGAAGGCCCCCATTTCTCTTTTTGAGATCTCCCAATTCAGTCTTGTTATGAATAAAAACAAATCCCATGGGGGGATGGCTTACCAGTTGACTTTTATCGAACACTTCATGAAACCCTTTCCCCAAATATTCAGGATCAGGAGGAATTGTTCAGAAGATACTGAATTTGGAAAACAAACACTGGATTTGCTTACAAGATTTGAAGAGAGAGGGTATGATGAATCCCTCTTGATAAAAGCTTTTGAAAATGCAAAATATATTAACAGAGCGGTGACCCACATTATTTACACTGAACAGGACAAGTGCCACAGACACTGATGTAATTACATTTTCTACTGTGCATAATAATTTGGCAGGATGTGTTGGCAACTTGATTCATAAGTACTGGCCATTACCACACACAGATAAAATTTTGGAATGAGAAGTAGATCCAGCCCCAAGGGACACTTTTAAAAAAAGCAAAACATTTAGAGCACATTCTAATATCTTGCTACTTCATTCCCTGTAACAAAGAACAATCCTGTCGAAATTGGTTACCTGTAAGGCCAAAAGTTTTTTTCCACTGTGGCAACTGTATGGTGTGTAAACATGCATGCAGCCAAGATGTCTGAACACCCTATTTCTGAGAGAAAGGGGAAACAATGTATTTCTTGTGCCATGACATTTCTTGAGTATGTGGCCTGGTGCTCATGCAATCGGCTATATGTGGGACACACAGCAAGACAGTTTAAAGTGAGCATCTAAGAGCATATCAGAGCCACATAGTGATGAAAGTAATGCCCTGAGTGCACACTTTAAGAATGCCCACAACTTTGAACCCTCCCGTCTAACATTTATGGGGTTTGAGCATATCCCATCCAGAAGGAGGGGGCTGCTAGAATGAATCACTTGCTGCAACAGGAGACAAGGTGAATTGTCTCACTTAATGTTGAAAAGCCAATGGGTCTTAATGAAGAAGCAGATTATAGATCATAGTTAAAACAGTAATGTTTTGCTCCTTTCTACTTCTTTCCCTTGAATTTATTATCTCTCTCTCTTTTTGCAGATTTTGTCTATTTCACTCTCTTCCTCAGCATGGATTTTTTACTGATTTCTCTGACACAATGTACTGATGATGTTAGGATTATGTTTCTGCATACACATTGCCATATATGAAGTAATCAGAATAGGTAGAATTAATTCCTTATTTAAATATGATATATTGATATTTAAAAAGAAAATCCTGCATCAGTACTAACAGGGGCTCTATCAGTCATGCTGGTAGCTGGTCACTTAATTTTTATTATTTAACTTTTGTATAGCTTGCATTCCTTATCCCACACACTTCCCCTTCTCCACTATGACTACACATTCCGCTCCCCACACCCTACCCACTTGTTTGTTGTGACTTTAAATGGACTTAGTGATGAATGGATCTTGGGTCTTAATTTACTATTGCTCAACACAGGTTGAATTGATTTGATATGCAGATCTTTGGTGTATAAATTTAGCTTTGTACCTGCATGACACTGCCCACTAATGAAGATCGATTGCTGGTCAAAGTGCTAGGGTAATTTCCTCATGGTCCAGAGTCTGAAATAAAGCCCCAAGTCACTGAGATAAAAAAGCTGTGGTAGGATGTTACTTTGTGTGCTGAGTGCAGAACTTTGCTGACTCTCTCTTCTCCCAACCCTTCCCATTCTTCGGGGGAACCCACCAAGGTTGCCCCCTCTCCCCCCTCCTATTTCTCCTTGCAGAAGAGCCTTTGGAAGTCTCTCATAGATAAACCCCTAATTGTAAAGGAATTTTTACCTGTACCACTACAGATAACTCTCTTTCATATGCAGATGACTTATTAAACCTTATGGAAGATGCCATTTCAGAAATTCAACCTCTACAAGCCATATTAGCAACATATGCCCAAATGTCAGGCCTTAAAGTCAATCATGCTAAATCCATGATTCTACCTCTTAACCATCTTTGTGCTCCTCAAATTTTTAAAAACACTCAATGGCAATGGGTAGACAAGGGAATATCTTAGTTAGTTACCACTATCACTAGACGCCTTGTGCACACAGTCTACACAAATTTCACCCTCTTACTTGATAGCCTTTGTACTGACTTAGATCAGTGAAAACTCTCCATCTTTCCCTTACTGGGAAGATAACAGTGCTTAAAATGTTGTTGGCACTGAAAGTCTTACACATTGGCCCTCCCACCTATATCCATTGCCAATTCATGGTTTCACAAACTTAATAGACTAATGGAACATTTTATATGGGAAGGCAAACCCCTTCATCTCAGGAGACAAAACCTTAGCAAACACTGGTCTAAGGGAGGATGGGGACTCCCTCACTTTCAATGGTATCACCTGGCCTTTATTTCCTCTCAAGTGATTCCCTGGTTCTCCCCCACCATACACACACACACACACACACACACACAATCTCCACTCTGGATAGTCATTGAAGGAAGCTTCCACTCTTCTGCCCTACTGCTTGCCATATACTATACAATTTTATTACATGTAAAAGCACACCCAACTCTCCCTGTCTCTCTTAGATACCAGAGAAAAATGACAGCTGTTTTAAACCTACCTTCTGCTCCTTTGGCATATGCTCATATTTGGTCTAATTCCACATGTACAATTGATAAGAAACTGATTTGCTGGCCTCACTGGAAAACAGCAGGGATCCACCAAGTCAATGATCTCTGTCCCTCATGACAAAATGATTTATTCAGTTACACAGACTGAAAAGCTAAATATGGTCTACAACAATGTAACTTCTGGAGAAATTTACAGTTCAGATACAAACTTTTTCCCCATTCTGAAAGGGCAGTCCACTTCTTCTTCTATTATACCTCTGTTACCTATTCAGAAGTTAGTTGACCTTCCCAAAAGTCAAGCTGGATTACTAAAAAATCCCTGATAGGTGCTACACCCAACCAGATCCTTGCTTCCAAATCTCGATTGCCTGAGAAACTTCACATCACTGTCTCTGAACAGACTTGGAGCCATTGTTGGTACACAGCTCCTGTAGCCTGTAGAGATTCTGAAGCTCAGTTGATCCTGCTCCAAATATTACATCGATGGTACAGAACCTTGCATGTTTTGAAAGACCTAAATCTATTGCCCAAGAACAACTGTTGGAGATGTGGCTCACATACAGGTACCCTTTTCCATATCCTCTTGAGCTGTTCACTGATTCTTCTCTTCTGGGCTCAGATCACACAATACTGTGAGGGGGTCCTTTCCCACTATCTACTGATAGATTGTACACTCATTCTGCTAGGCATCACAGACCCCTTGCTCCCCCTGAATGACCACCATTGGGTTATAGCAGTTACCCTCATAGCCAAGAGTCTCCTGCTCTGAAGACAGCAATCTAGGACATTCCTACCTTCAATGAATGGTTACAAATGGTAGGCCAGCTGGCCACACTGGAGTGTATGTCACATCAAGCCATGCTGAAACAAGATGAATATCATCTGACATGGTATCCATATTTTAAATACAGCCATAAAAAGTTATTCAAATTCCAGCTGGTCTGTACAAATGAGATTACTCTTCGAAGCATATTTCTTTGAACTATTGTTCATGTTACTACAGGGTTTAATGTTTGATTATTTTGTCATAGTAACTTCAGCTTTTATTGTATGTAAGTTTTAGCCCTTTGGTTTTTACTGTGCCTCCAGTACTTTTAGTGCCTTTTTTGTGTTTTCTGTATTTTGTAAAACTGTAATAAAGTGTTTAACATAAAATAAAACAGGAACAGCATCTCAGACATCACAGTGGGCAATTCCCCAGTAACAGTGATCAGTGTGCAATTTGGTTTAACATTAAGATGGTAGCAGAGGTAAACCACATGAGGACAAGGGTCTTGATCTTTAGTAGAGGGGATTTTAAAGAAATGGGAGACTGCCTCAGAAATTACCTAGTAGCACAGATTGCCAGGAGAAGGTAGAGCAGCACTGGGGAAACATATGAAAAGGCATAATTTAGTCAACCAGCCTTTGTATACAGAAAATGAGGAAAAGTAAAAGGAAAAAGAGGCCATTACGCTACTCTATAGAAGTAATTATGGTGGTGAAGGTTAAAAGGATGGCATTCAGGAGGCATAAGGAAACACAGAGGGAAGAAGACAGAGAGATGTAACAGGTAAAACAGAGGGAAGCAGGAAAGACAGTGAGGGGGGTAATTGTGCAGTTAGATGAAAGGATAGCCAAAAGGGTAGCAAGTGGGGATAAGACTTTCTTCAGGTACATACATGAGAAAAGGAAAGCAAGGGAAGGGATAGTGAGGTTAAGGATGACAGTAGAGGAAGACTGCCCAGAAGGGGAGCAAGAAAAAGCAGACATCCTAAACAAGCACTTCTGCTCAAACTTTATAGTGAAGGGACATACCACCAGGGAACAGCAGGAACAAGAGGGGCAGGCTGAAGTCCATTTTCAGAGGAAAAAATCTGAAAGGGACTTACAGCTCTGAAAGTAGACAAAGCTATGCAATCAGATGGAATACCTCCAAGGGTATCAAAAGAACTTGAGAAGGTGTTAGTTGTTCCACTGATGGCCTTCTTCAACAATTCACTGGAATCAGGCATGCTTCTGGAGAACTGGAGGAGAGTGGACATAGTCTTTTCTATAAAAGAGTGGCAGCAGGGAAAAGGATAGAAGTTGTAGGTCAGTGAGCCTCATGTCAGTGGTGGGGAAATTAAGGGGAACACTGTTAAAGGAAAGGTAGATAAAGTATCTTTAATCAAATGGGCAACAAGACCAAAGGCAGCATGGCTTCATGGGGGGGGGGCATGCCAGATGAACCTGTTTGATTTCTTTGACTGGGTGACAAGGGAAAAAGATCAGGGCAGGGCAGAGGACATGACCTATCTAGACATTAGAAAGGCCTTCAACACTACTGCACAGGAGACTGATTAAGAAATTTAGCAGCCTGGGGGAGCAATCTAAAGTGGTAAATTGTGTTAGAAACTGGTTAACAGATAGGCAACAGAGGATTGTGGTTAATGACACTAACTCTAAGAATGGATGAGTGACCAGTGGTGTGCCACAGGGATCAATACTAGGACTAGTTCTCTTCAATGGCTTCATAAGTAATATTATAGCTGAACTGAAAGGGAAGGTATGCCTTGCTTGCAGATGATACCAAAATCTGTAATAGGGTGGACAATCATGAGTGGATAGAAAGAATTCATTAGGATCTTGGGAAACTCGAGGAGTGATCAAAAACATGGCTTTAAGGGTTGAACCCCAAAAAGAGCTAAACTATGCACCTAGGCCATAGGAACCCAGGAACTGAGTATAGGATGAAGAAAGGTATTGTCAGTCACTAAGCCAGGAAAGGGACATCAGAGTTATCATATCTGATGTCCTCAAAGTGGCAGGGCAGTATATCAAAGCAGTGGGTAGAGCCAGAGTGATGCGGGGATGCACTGGGAGAGGTATTTCCAGCAGGAGGAGAGAGGTGGTGTTACCACTGTATCACTCACTGGTGAGGTCCCACCGGGAGTATTGTGTCCAGCTCTGGATGCCAAAGCTCAACAAGCATTTGTCAATGCCGAATGTTGTCTTGCTGCCATTGGCAGTGCAGGAGTTAGAGAGATGCAGTATAGGAGTGGCAGTCAAGTACTGAACTGATGCCAACCTACCCCCACCCTGCAGAGAGTGAGAGGCATTAGGGTGTCCCTGTGGGTGTTTGTTAGTACAGTGCGGGAAAACATGCTGGGCAGGATGTGAAAAATGACAGCTGCACAGTTCATAAGGAGGTGTAATTAAATGCCAGTGTAAGAAATATGGCATACAAATATAAGGAATTGCGGAGTTGCAAAGTGCGTGGGAAATATGCAAGGCACACTTGCAGCACTGCCAGTTTGTGGGCGTTAGGCACCAAATTTTCAACATAGGCATTTTAGCACCTCATGTACAGTGTCACTGTCATTTCCTGAAAGTGTCCCAAGAAGTGATTTCGCACAGCGACCACTCTATTCTGCAGCGGAAGTGTGGAAACACATTTTGGGCAGGATATGTGAAGTGACAGCTGTACTGTTCATCAAGAGGTGTATAAAAATGGCAATGGTGAAAATCCAGAGTGAAAATATCAGAAATGCACGATGGTACGAGCATGCGTGCAACCTGCCAACACACGCTTGTAACACAGTCATTTAATGGAGTATCAGCTCCAAATTTTCAACATAGGCATTCTAGGAGCTCTGCTCATGAACTGTGTCACTGTCATTTTCATAATCTGGCCCAAACACTGATTTCCCACAACGACTGTGCAATTGTGCACCGGAAGTGCGGAAAAACATTTCGGGCAGGATGTGGAAAATGACAGCTGTACTGTTCACAAGGAGGTGCACAAAAATGCCAATGCTGAAAATATGGCATTAAAATATTGTGACTGCGCGAAGTTACAAGCCTGCGTAGCAACTGTGCAACGCATGCTCGTAAAACAGGCATTTGTTGGATTTTTCCCACCAAATTTGGAACATAGGCTTTTTGAGAGGCCTCCTCATGAACACTGGCACTGTCATTTCATTAATGGGTCCCGAAAGGTGATTTCGCTCAGTGACTGAGAAATCACCTTCTGAGGCCGATTAACGCCATGACAGTGACAGAATTCATAAGGAGGGGCCCCAAAAACCCCATATTGAAAATTTGGTGACAAAATTCCAATAAATGCCTAAGATATGCAGCAAAGTTGAAAAAACCCTATGCATTGCATTATACAGCTTACCGGCATTTCCTCAGTTCGCAGTCTTCTTTGAAGAGTGCAGATGTGTTCCCGGTCCACTGACGATCGTCACACCGGAGTCCAGAGGTAAATATGGGGTGAGGGGAGGCAGGGTGCGCAGTGGGGGAGTGCAGGTGGGGGAGGGGATCTGAACTACGAGGCGGTTTCGTTTTCTAGGTAAAAAAAAAGCGTTCGGGGACAGTTTGCCATTGCAGGGCATTTAGCACGCTGGGGTGGGCTCAGCGTGCCACCTAAATGGGTTTGGGGGGTTCAGTAGCCGGGGATTGGGCACCCTCATCAGCACACAACACGGGGTACGCCGCTGGGGATTACCTCACAAGCAAACAAATGGGAGCACGAGCTGAGGGGGATTGGGCACCCCCTCAGCATTCAACAGTTGGGGGTGATGCTGACAGGAGGGGCTCTGTCGGCATGCAAACAAGCGGGGGGCAAGCCGAGGGGATTGGGCACCTCGGCATTCCACATTTGCGGGGAGGGATGCGGATGGGGTGGGCCCTCTGTTGGCACACAAGCATGGGGGTTGCCAACAGGGGATTGGGCACCCCGATGTCGACAGAGGTGAGGCAGCCGCCTGCTCACCGACCATTATGGTGAGACTGAGCGTGGCACACTGCCAAAGGACCTGTGTATGACATTGCAGCGGACCTTGCTTCGATGTGCTCACCCCATTATGTATGCATGGTGTGGTGGTGGCATGCAAACTGATTGAGGAATGAGGGACACACCTACTGATGCGTGCCCTGCATTCACCCAACAGCAGCTGCGCCCCCAAGACCCGCACTGTTGTGAAGATGTTGTTATGCATGCGCCGCAGTGTCACATAAAAGGACATTGGCAGGTTTGAGGCAGTCTAGAGGAGGGCAACTGAAATGGTGCATGCGATGCACCAAAAGCCATGTGAGGAGAGACTGAAGGATATCAACATCTACACCCTGGAAGAGAGGAGAACTAGAAGAGACATGATAGAGGGCTTTAAGTACCTCATGAGTGTGACAAACTGCTAAAGGAGTTTCTCTTTCAAAGGAGAAGCGCACCAGAGCCAGAGTGAATGTGATGAAACTAGAGCGTGGAAGTTAAAAAGGGATGTGAAGAAGCACAAGGTCAATGAAAGAATGGTAGAGATCTGAAATAGACTGCCATCAGAAGTCATGGTGCAGACTAGGCAGGGGCCATGTGGGAAGACTGGGTGGGTTAAATGCCTCTTTTCTGTCAACAAATTCTTTGTTTCTATGTTTCAATTTTTATGGCTGTGTGGGTGGAGCTCCACAGACTTATTGCTAATATTTTATTTAGGAGCACTGTGGAAGCACATGACCTCTCTCCGGCGTGCTTCCCCAGTGCTGTGGCACAGTTCCACTCATTGTCTTTCAGCGGCAGTTCCCCTCCACTGGTCACATAAACACACCACCTTTGTGGGGCACTACTTTTTCTTCTGCAACTGCAGAAGTGACTGTCGCCATGCCCAAGACAGTCACCAAATCAAACTGTGCACATGCGAGTATTGTGCATGCACAGTTCTGTCATGGCCACTATCTTGGGTATAGCAGACTCCTGTGAGGTGACAGTTCCGAGTATTATTTTACTCTGTCTCACTGCTCTGAGCAACCATACCGGCTCTGACCAGAACTGGCTTTATTTGCCAGTTGCTTAATGACCTTTTTGATATATTTATCAGTATGCATAATCATGACATTGAACTACATTGTCAGGTGGCTTAATTGCAACATTTTTAATGCACTCCAAAATGTTCAACCCTTCTTTTCTGCCAGCATCAACTTACAGAAGTCTGATTTGGTGTTTCCTGATACCAGTTCCTTAATATCCCTCTTGCAGGCATTTAAGAAAAACACCAACAATTCATTCTTGGAAAGAACAAATCTGAATATTGTCCTGTATTCAGTCCTTGTGCTTAATGTAGAATCCTGTGAACTGTTTGTCTAATTGTTTATTTATATGTGTATACATTTATTTATTAATTCATTCATTAAATGAATTTAGTTTTTATTGAATATAAAGGAAGGCTAGACTTACGGGGCTGGATTTTCAGCCCATCAGGGACTAAGTGTCACTCTGCAGCCAGCAGATGCTGACGAATTTTCACATCTACTGACTTTGTTATTTTCAGCCCACACAGCTGCAGGAGATGTTACACCTTGTCCCACCAGGCATAACAGTTCAATGCAACTGTGAGAAAAACAACCGTAAGCTGACATGAAATGGGGAGCTGGTCATGAACTGGCTCCCATTTTGAAAATATGGTGCATGCAGAGTAAACTGTGGCTCTGCAAGTGAAGCTGTGCTTATGGCAGTTTTTCCTCATGCCTGCACTGATTTTTGGGTGTCTGAAAATCCAGCCCACTGCCTATTTTCAGCCTCATCCTGGAGAGGACGGATACAAATACAAACCAACTGAAATTCAACCAGATTAAGCTGTTGGTGTATTCCTGATGGGCTGAAAAAACAAAATTCAAATTTGGCAAGCATGAACATTTTTGGCATCAACAATGGTGTCAAATTAATATAGACAATCTGTAGCAACAAAACTGAGTCCTGTGTTGATTATTTTTTGTTCTGACTTGGTGAGGATATAATCTGAAGTATTGGTAGTATTATTTAACATTTTTAATTCTATCCCTTCCTCTGCAGGTTATTGTGAAGCTTTTGTACTGTACTGTATGTGTTTTTTCTTTCAGATTTTCATAATGATATAAAAGATCTGAAAATGATTTAAGTACTGAAAGATGTAACAATCCTCCTGGCACTGATTCTTTTTTGATTAACTGCATAACTTTTTAAAGTATTTAATATGCCTAATGTATACATTTTATATTTATAATAATGTTACCTCTCAGCCCCTTTATCAGCCTCTTCCCTTCCCTTCCTTTTCCTTCACTTCTCTTATCACTATATTGCTGAGATACTAACAGTGTTTTTATTATTGAAACATTATTTTCATTATATTATACATGGCTCCATTTTTGGGTGTCCCTGTGTCTTTATTTATTAAGTTTTATTTAGTCATTATTCACCATGTATGTGCACTAGACAGCCAAATGTTTATTTTCAGGCACAACCTCAGAGGTTACAATGGAGACAACATTACAAAAGTTGGCAGCAGCATCACATATATACATTAATCATGTGCACATGTCAGAGGTACAAAGTACAAATATAACAGTTGATAATGATCTAAAAGAGAGGGACTACAAAGTGAACAAAAGACTATAGCAACAGAAGTCAATGTATCAAGTGGAAGGAGTAGAGGAATGCTAACTTTATTAAAACAAATTTAAAAACAACACGAGGCCTGAGGTGTGAGGTAGTCTTATGGTTGGGAACCGGCTATGTGCAAGAGCGTGCAGATGCTTTGTACAGGTAACTATGGTAGCTGGTTCAGAAAGCCTGGATTATCTGGCATTGATGAAGCTCAGATGGAATAGAGTTCTATAATCTGGAAAGGTCATGACTGGTAGATCTCAAGGGGTAGGTGCTACTACAGGGAAGGAGGAGAGAGGAAAGGGATGCAGGTAGCTGCTTATGCAGGAAATTGTAGATGACACCACTCAGAGTGAAGTCATGTAGAGATAAGGGGATAGCCACCCAGTTTTGATATACGACGTGCAGTACTGGGCATGGTGATTTGATGCCAGGGCAAAGCAATAAATGGTTTTATGTTTTACAGTCCAAGCTGGATTTTCAGAAGGATCTGCCTTGATGTATCTGACCACATTTTCAAAGCAGGATTGCATCCAAACGTGTTTGACAATGTATTAGATGGCCTGTGTCCAAAGTTTGAGTCCAAAAATTTACTCAATTGCATCTAAAATGGATGCAGTTCAGAGCTGCATCCACTTTGGAAGTAACTACATCTCTTTTTCTGCCACAGATCATGGGTTTTTGAAATACATGGATGCAACTTCTAAAAATAGCAGCAGGGCTGCCTGGACACAAGTGGATGGGCACGGAGACAGATGCAGCGTGCATTTGGGTTCACTGTTTTGGTCAAGGTCAAGAAAATAGGTGTAGCATAATGAAGCCTGGGGAGTAGGATATCTTGGGATATGGCTATATTAGCTGTTGGGTGAGGTTATGATCATGTGATCAGCTTTTTTATTAGGCAAACAAGAGCATGAGTGCTTTCGTTCGGTAGAATTCACTGTCCATGGAAGAGGGCAGATTGTGTTGGTCACTTTTGTTGCTGTGCCTGGGGGCCTGATTCTTTTTAAAGAAAATGTAGGTACTGGGGTACTGGGAGCAGAAGGATGAGAGCTGGGTTCTGCTGGGGGGGGGGAGGATAGTAATTAAGAGAAAAGCACTAAACATGGTGGCCAGCTGTGGAAGATGGTGGGTTGTACAGAATGCCCATCAAGGGAGATTTAGTTTTGTTTACAACATGAAATCGTGGGTGCTAGTGGGAGGGTGCTTTGGGTTATAGCAGAGGATGTGTGGATGGGGGTTCTATTTTAAAGGACTGAGCTGGGGGATGGTGGGGGCTTTTTCTTTTACTTTCATTTTGTTTTCTACAGGCACACAAATAATGAATATAATTACTGAATATCCAAATATTTAGGATCCTGAATGTGAACATTCAGCTGAATATGCAAAATTAGATATCTTCCCACCCCAGTACCTGGTAGTTTAGTAGATCACCACCATCACCTGACCACAACTGATGCATTTTAACCCACTAAAGCAGTAAACCTTCAAGAACCAGTAACCCTTCAAAAATCAACAACCCCTCTCCCCAACACCAGGAAACCTCCTGGTAGCTGGCACATACTCTCGGATCATCTCCATAGTTGGCCACTGTCTGCTCCTCCCCCAGGATTGGCTTCAACATTATTAAATCCTGATGATCCTTGTCAAAAGATACCAATGTTTGTTTATTTTTTAACACAATAAACATACTTTTTTTTTTTAGATTTAAACTAGCTAGCCACACACATTGTATGCTCTGTGTCATATGTTTATACTGTATGAACAGTTGTGTCTCTTATGATTTTACTGTAACAGTGTCAGCTCTGGTTCTTTTAGTTAGAGAACTGCAATGTGAAACAGAACAGTTTGCCACACAAAGAACATGAGAAGACATTAGTAACTATTAGAGACACAAAGCCCCATATTAAAAAAAATGGAAGTTTTACTAAAAACAAAGTCCCAATCCTGACTGCAAAAAAGACCAGGACCCTTACTTTGGTATATTCCATTAAATTCTGAGCACAGTGTGAGCACCCAAAACTTGTTCAAACATTGCCCTCTAGTGCACAGCCCTAGGTTAGGCAGTACTAGGTGTGCTCAACACAAAGCACAACCCCTTCTGGCTGCAGAGAGGTATAGTATGTGCCTATGTTTCTGTATTTGACAGTCCACATGCAAATTACCTCTGTAACCATTCATGGTGTTAAGGGGTCATTTGCATGCCATTAAAGCCTCCTAACCTAGTGAGGCACAAGCAATTACTCCTTGGATTATGTGGCATACAGTCCTTCCCACATTGAGTGTTCTTGAACCACCATCCCTTACAGGGCACATCTGGTATACATTTTGAAAAAACAGCATCTTCAGCTTTAATGTTCTTCCATCGTTCACCTGATCATAGAATCATAGAAATCTGTTGGTAGAAAATGACCTCTCTGGCCCATCGAATCTGCCCCTTACCCCCCCCACCAAAAAAATACCTAAGATCTACCTAAGATCCTAATACCAGTTTTCAAAAATCTTATATCTCTGGCAGTTTACTCCAGGGGCACAATGCGGGCAGTTGCTCCAGAAAGGACTGTGTCCACCTGGGCCTGGCTGATCTTCATAAAGAGGATTGTTTTGCTGCACTGTTGAGGTAATGAGCCAGATTCGATACTTAGAGTTGTAGCAGTCTGCCAGAGATTTAAACTGCTCCTGAGAAAGTCTTGATGTCAGTAAAGGGTGAGAACAATGCTGTAGCCTCCTGTTTATCAAGCACCAGGATGAAAGAAGCAGGTCCCACGAAAGTTCCTCTGACTGTAACAGTTGAGGGCTTAACCATTGTGGGGTTGTCTAAGTGTGTGAAAGATGAGCAGTGCATCCCCTTCAAGGGTCTGATGTAGCAGAGCTGAATTTAGATTGCGTGATAATCCCTGTGAGGGTCGCATAAGCCCAGGAAATTGTTACGCTATGTTTGGCAGAACATTAAAGGGCTGTGTCAGACCTTATTTCAAGGATTTGTTGAAGTGTGTTGCATATGAACTGTGAGTCATCATGAAAGAGCTGTCCCTTATCAATTTGTACTGCCTGCTCATGTTGATCCCATGAGTTCTGTGCATGGATAATTAAAAAAAAAAGTTTGGGCACTATGGCCCACATATTCAAAGGACTTGTGCAGCACAAAATGAAAATGGATGGCACATCCAGGAAAATGCACAGTGGCACAATATTCAAAAGGGTGACCTGCATTGTGCATAACCGATAGTGCGATGGCACACATAATGTATGTCATGAGAAAGTGAGTGCAGACAACTGCATATGCCATGCATGTATATATTCAGTGGAACTGTACAGCGCATGTGCCATGCATCCCACATTTGTGCACTGCAAAGTTAGGCAAGACTGGGGCTGCCCTAAATCAGCCAGCCACCCACAGGCAGACTTCTAAACTGCAGACAGGATATCCTGAGACAGCTCTGTGAGCTGCTCCAGGATAAGATCTAGGTACCCATATGTGGCAGTCATGCCAGGACAGTAGTGCCCAAAGCCACAGCTATGCTGTGCCTGCTCACCTGGCACCTGCCAGATACTGGTGGGTGACACCACTGGCACCACTCAGTCAGCCTCCTCCCTCACCACACATCGTAGATGCCCAACTACAGCATGCTAGTGCAGTCAGTCATCCCCCTAACACACCAGTGAAGCAGATAGCTACAATGCAGCACATGCACTAGGTGCCATTGCCTGCACCCTTATGGCCATCAGAGCATCACACTGTGGTGGCATGGACCTATGTCAGCTTCTGGAAGAACAGTGATCAGTATGCATTGTGGCACTGGTGGTAGCATGACGTGGGTTAGGAACAGACCAGTGGCACAAACCCATGGTAGTATACCATAGGTGCACACAGCACACCCTTGCCAGACCCATATCACCATGAACCACATACATGTCACTGATGCCATCCATGCATTGTGACAATGCCAGAGGGGCTCTGTGGTGAGTCAGTGTGGTGTTCTGGATGTTGACATTACGCAACTGTGTGCAGCATAAGGCAGAGTTGGCACCACCTGGGGTCTGGAGGCATCATGAGCATCCCTTATAGACACTATACCCTTCTGGTGTTGTGGATGCAGCCAACATAGGCATGTACATGGCCATGGGTATTAGCACTGTACTCAGGCCAATGCTTTCCACCCACACATAAACATGACTACTCACCTGCCTGCTAGGCTGCAGTACCTCCTGGTCAGCTTTGTGGAGTGGTGGTGCTACCCTTGCAAATCTGGAACTGTGCATCCAAATGACATGTAAATGGACTAAATACATTCCAGTAATAAAATGCAAATGTACTGTCTGGGTACATAATGTACAATGATGACATGCGCATATCCTGGCTGAATATTGCAACTCTGCATGCTGCACAAATGGCTTCACATTGTGCAATTCCATATGCTCCATGCTGGTCACAGGTCACCTGCCTCACCACACATCTCCCACTGTGCAATCGTGCATAATCAGATTATTCAGACATGTTTGTGTGATCGTATTTCCTGCTGTAATGTCTGAATATCCCGTTCTTTTGTGCTGGCACAAGTCAATGCGCAGCGCATTCACTTGCATGGCTCACATGGCCACTTTTGAATATGGGGCCCTATATCAACTAGCCATGACAGTTTGATCTGCCTGTAAGTTGTTAGAGACTGACTTATGCAGCATGACCCTCCAGTGGATAGAAGCAAGTATTGGTCTTGGGCTCCACACAAGTTAATCTACCTACATGAGCACCCTGGATAGCCTTTCTGCCAATGAGCATTACCCCCATTAAGCCTGGTTACACTTGGGAAAGCAAGTAGTTTGATATATCCATATAGTTGTTTCTCCATTAAAGAAAATGCCATTAACAAGAATGGGTAAGGAAATGATAAAAAATAGAAATATATAAACTATGAGCTCAATAGTGCCAAAGTAGCAAATTGCATACTTTTCTAAATTTTCCCTGAGGTATCATCAGCTCTTTATGCACTAAAGACTATTAGTCATGTCACTTTATTCGGGTTCACATCTGTGGGGGAACTGGAGGTGGAGTTGGGTTTTCTCTGATGTAAAGATTAGACAGAGAAACATAGAAACATAGAAACATAGAAGTTGATGGCAGATAAGGACCGCAAGGCCCATCCAGTCTGCCCATTTCTTTTACTCACCACTGATATAATCATAATTATCTACACTTTATAATGTGCAGTTTCTATTTGCAACTTTAGTACTACATTCAGAGAAGAAAATGAGTGGTGTACAAAGAAAATATGTTTTCTTTTGCATTTATTCTTGGATATTCAAGTATAAATATTAATTTAAATATGCTTTAGAGCTCCCTAAAATTTATAACACTTTTTTGTGCATTTTATTTAGTGTATGGAAAATGCTTGGTATATTGAATGTCATAATGTTTTCTTTTGATGCGTATATATTTGTATTTTTTTATTGGTTTCTATGAATAAAAATAAGGTTAAAAAAAGAAATGGAGGAACAGCCTAAGCAATGTTTGTTAATTAGAAAATAAAAACATCAGTAGATTGTTACTGTCCTTGCTCAGAATGACCCAATATTGTCTTTTCTATACACATCTGGGTGTGCTGTTCCCTGGAGCCAGGGTTAAATATCAGTGGGGAGTAGGGTTACGTGAACAGCATCCAACAGAATAGGATACTATTAGATACCACTGATTTTCTCAGATGCCAAATGTCATTGGATGCCATTAGCGTTTCACTGCTGGTTACTTTTACCAATGAACCAATCAGATACCAGCTATCTAATGTGTCTAACATAGAAACATAGAATCTGATGGCAGATAAGGGCTGCTGGCCCACCCAGTCTGCCCAGCTTGCTTAATTTACTTATTATTTATGTGTGTATATATGTATTTATTTGATTGCTTGTTTTGTTATTTATTTATTGCCACCTTCGTATTTGCTGTAGACCAACATGATCTACAATCCTTCTCTCTCCCACTGCCCTACATGTATGTATGTATTTATTTGTTTATTTATTTCTCCCTTAATTTTTGCTGTAGACCCACATGATTTATAATGGTGCCCACTCACCCTACATTGCTTTATTTATTTATTTTTCTACCTTCATGTTTGCTTTAGACCCACATGATCTATGGTACTGGCTACCCTTCCCCCTTAGCCCTACTTTGCAGATGACTATCTGGGATCTGAAGACGACATCCAATTTCTAATCACACCATTCAACTTTCAATCTCACCATTCAGATTCAGTCCCAGATAAATGGGTTATACGTTGGATGCCATTCAGGCAGTCAAAATAACTATCAAAGAATTACCAGTGGGGAGTCTGTTTGTTCAGGGGAGTAACAGATACCAGTGGTAAGAAACCTAATACAAAACAGGAATGCCTTCCCTCAGGTTATCTCACACAGAGGGATTCCTTATCCCTCTAGCCAAACATGGTGCAGGAATGGACATTCTCTCATCATGCCTCCTAGACCTGGAATATCCTCCACTTAACACCAAGGCAAACCGAAACACTCTCCAGATTCATGAGTGAAATCAGAATACTACAGCATGTCCTCTGTAAAATACAGTAACTGTATTCTGGGCTCAACATTGTGTCTCTCAAAGGCCATTAATGTTAGTCTTCAAAGAAGTATACAGTACAATGGGCTGGATCCAGGATTACCCAGCTGTCCACTGTTTTTGCTGCTGCCAAAACTGCTGACGCATGATGTGGTATTTAGGGTGTCTTGCCAAAAGGCAGTAAGCAGTGGTAGACAGCTCATGCATCAGGCAGGAGACTGGCTCATGAATATTCATAAGCCTATCCACTTTCTGGTTTGCCCTATGCCAGTGACCTGTGGGAGTGATAATATTGGGCAGTGGAGCTGGGGACATAACAGGGCAGGTACTGCAGTCCTGTTCTCAGACAGATGATACCTGTGGTGATCCATTCCATACCACCAGGTACACTGCACAGTGGTGTGGTGGTATGATGATGCGTTTCAGTGTTTGGGTTGTTGGTGAACATTTATGAAGGGATGATGCTTTCTACATTACCATTCCCAAGTCCAGCAGCTAACCCTATCCTGCATGTCTCAAGCCTGCATGAAGACCATGCAGTGACAGTCCAAATGATAATGATTCCAGCACCCCTCCAAGGCAGGTGAACACTGGTGTTCTGTATTGCTCACTTCAGTCTGTGTATGGTGCCATCCTGGTACAGGGCACTCATGCTGCACTTGTACTGTATGGTGTCTGCCGACTGCTGTGACATTGTTGGCAGTATGTTCCCTTAATTCACCCCATTGTCACATTCTCCACATTTGAATGAAAGTTCTTGTATAGAGCACCCACTGCTGCCTGCCAAGATGAAGCATTCATCACAGTTTCTGTCAGTAATATCTTGCAGGATACTACTGGAATGTAACATAATCCAAAGTTAATTACTTTGGTTTGTCACACAGGAACATGAGATATCTTTATCAAAGAGTGCTTTATCCTGGTGGGCAGCACTGCATGGTTACCATAAATCATAATTGTTATTCTGCATATGTCTATGCAAGCTGTAACTATATCTTGTATTAAACACTTTTTGCATTATCTTAACTTGTGCATTTCCTGTAAAGGTCCCTAGGGTGTGGTTGAAATTAGGAAATGGTCTCCTAGTTCTCTTTTCCTGATCAGCAAACACAAAATACGGAAGATGGGCCTCATTCCAGTCTATATGGTAACTGTTCACATATCTTGGGGAAGGGTTGAACCATTCCATTTTAGAAGTTTTTGACTCTGTTTCTGAAGGCTTCAGCTTATTTGGATTCTAAAGTAAGATTTTGATTTTTTGCTGGATTGGGTTTAAGTACATTTTTCCAGATTATTTTTTAAGACTGCTTGGCATAGTCAGCAAAGTTACTGTGTGCAATTGAAAGCAGGTCTCTAGGAAGGAAGTAGGAAAATAACCGATTGACTTGCAGACTACTTTTGTGTGCCTCCACTGAACTCTGCCTGCTCAGACATATTCCCATAAAATCTGCATATAGTGGTGTGAGCCACATTGTTCATATTATTTTCCCATAAGATAGTCAGCAGGGGAGTCTCCAACACTGGATTAGTTATTAGATTCTTAATAAGACTGTGGGCATCCTGGATATCACTTACTGTATGTTGCATTGTCTACTCAACAAGAAAACAATAGATAGACAGACAGATAAATAGATACAGTCAATTTGGTTGTATGCACACAGTCAGGGAATGCACTTTATGTGCATACAACCAAAAATTCATATATCAGAAATTGCATTTTAGCCAGACCACAGCAGCTCAGTACCACAACATGAACCCTGAGGCAACCTGTACTTAAAAAAAAAATACTGCATTTAAACTTTCTGTGCTACATAAAGAAATAGAACACTATTGAGAATGAAAGAAAAATTTATTGAAGCACAACAATTAAACCATTGAAATTAGTCAGAACTGTAAAAAGCAGTAAGACTTAATTTATTCTTTAAAGAAAAAGAAGCCCTAATTACTGTTTGGAGTGCTTGCATGGCTGCAAGTGATTCTAAGCTACACTCAAAGCTGTAAAGTCAAATGAACTCTCTGGTTTCTTTTGTTAGACAGATAGATAGATAGCAGTCAGCCAGACAGATGATTGAGAGATAGACAGATAGACAGACAGAAGACAGACAGAAAGATGATAGGCAGATAAGCATACAGACAGACAAATGACAGATGACAGATAGATAGATAGATAGATAGATAGATAGATAGATAGATAGATAGATAGATAGATAGACAGACAGACAGACAAACAGACAGACAGACAGACAGACAGATATATAATATTATGTATCTGGTAGGAAAAACCTTAGAACTGCCCATTAGATGGGGGAATTGAGGGTGGTTGAGACTATTAAAGAAATGGACCTGTAAGTCATTATTAGTGGCAACCTAAGTCCTCAGCTCAATGGAAAAAGACATATAGGAGGGCAAGCAGAATGCTGAGGTATATATATAGAGCATTTTCAAACGCAGGGAAGGAGGTGACACTGTTTCTTTACAGGTCCATGGTGAGACTGCACCTGGAGTACTGTGCCCAGTTCTGGAGTCCCCTCTTCATGAAGGACAAGGACCCTTGGAGATGATTCACAAGAATGTTACAAAACTGATAGCAGGGCAGCAAGGGAGGATGTATGAGGAGAGGCTGGAGAACCTGAACATGTACCATCTTGGGACTAGAAGGGAGGCGGACATGAATGAAACCTACAAGTTCATGAGAGGGATCAACAGGGTAGATAGCATAGATCTATTCATAAGAAATGAAAACAAAGCAACCAGGACACATGGGTGGAGGCTAGTGGTGGTGGTGATGGGGGATTTCAAAGGGATGTTAGGAAGTACTTCTTCATGGAGAGGGTGATGGACACCTGAAAGAATCTACAAAAGTCAGTGGTAAAACCAATGCAGTGAAACCAATGCAGTGATCAGTTTCACACATGGATGTGACATGCACATGGGGACAGTAGGACCTAATGGAGGGAGGGGGATAGACAGCCAGGAGAGAGGATCACCGGGTACCTGAAAGGTAAGTAACTCTGTTCAAAATGTCATCTGGAGGTGATACAGAGAAGGACAATAAAGAAGATTCAGAGTCAGCAGGGCAGTCTGTATAAAGACAGGCTGAGAATCCTTAATATGTACTCAATGTAGGATTGATGGTGGGAACATGACTGAAAACTTTAAGTATCTCAAAGTCATAAACAAGATGAATCCCCAGGAGCCTTCTCACCTTGAGTGGGACCAGGAATACAAGATGGCACAGCTATAAACTAGCAGGGGGGAGGTTAAAGAAGGAGATCAAGAGACACTTCTTTGAGGAGTTGAGGAGCAGGTGGTGTTATGGTGGAATGAATTGCTGACAAAGGTTGTTATCCAGAAGACGGTCAGCAGATTTAAGGGGGGGCAGGACAGGATCAAGGGAGGGTTAGAGTGGGGGGGGCAGGATGCACTGTAAACAACTAACAGAGTCCTTCATTTAGTAGACAAGATAGACCACAGGGCCCTCTTCTCCTGGCAGATGTTTATGTTTGTGCGAATGTACGTTGTACATTAGGCAGGAAATGGGCGGACTGGATAGACTAATGAGACTTTATCTGCTGTCAGAATCTATGTATCTTCTGTATGAACAATACTGTTGGAACACACTGTAATCTTGTAGCAATTATTGCAATTTGATTCACAGGAAAGTGTCACATGTTTACCACAGAACACTGCATCCTGGCTGAATCCTCATGTTTAAAAAAATGATTTTTGTGATTTTTTTTTACTTGTCTGAAATTTAAAGAAGTTTGTAACCTTTGAGACATGCTTTCCAAGTAACAATTTTTACAATCAGAGGTTAAGTATATATAAGTGCTCTGGCTTTATGATGCAGTTATTTTTGCACGTTTCACATTTGCTGTAATCATTGTTGGCAATGGGCTAAAATGGATAGCACTGTACTATGTTCCCTCTTAGCATGACATCAGACATAAGTGAAGCCACCAGGACCAGGACTTAATGTTACAGGCAAGACGTCATATAATTAGTATCAGCTTCTCTGGAACTGATAACCCAGTGTTGTTGTGGTAACTCCAAAACTGAGATCTTGAATGTACTACATTTCTGTTTGTTAGGGCCTGTTGCCTTCAGAATTATTACATTTCATGGAATTGTCATCTCAAATAGAGGAAGGAGCTAGGGATAACTTTTCTTTGCCGCGAGGTTAACCACAGGCCTCCTAGAAACGATGGGTCTCAACACTCCAGCAGATGTGTTGGATCCGTGTACTGTGTTTTTAATTTTGAAGCAGTTTCTTCCCCCTTCCTTCAAGACTAGGAACGTTTGCCAAAAATGTCAATAAAAGACAGACTTGATTCTCATTTTCCTGTAACTTCATCAACCTTACAGCAACCATTCTGCTTGGACAGAAACAAAGCAGTAAGTGATGGAAAAAATAAATTCCCATCTTTTAGACAGTTTATAGTTCTCATAGATTCCTCACAATGTCATGTTTCTGTCTGCTGATGGGTATGTCAGTCTGTCTTGCTAGCAGTTTACTGCATTTGTTGATGTATTCAAGCTTGTGCCAAGTGGACTTTAATAGTATCAATGACAAAATATTTAAGAGGAAATATCAGTAACACATCACTTGCAATTGAATATGTATTTAAAACAGACTACTTTTCAAGAGTAATATTCTGATTATAAAAGAAATAGAGAAAAACAGTTGTGAAACCTATGCAACTGAGTAGTCTCTCAACACTTCAACACTGATACTATGCAAGCAATAATACCCGACAGGGTGGGTGGTACCACCCTGGAGGGTATTATTGTGCTTAGAAAATGGGCTAACTGTGGTATTTTAAAAAATTACCCCAACAAATTCCAAACAAAAAAAACCCCGAAAATGACAAGGAAGTTAGTAATAAAGTAGTTCCTCCAAGTTTTTGTGCTGTTCTGTCTGCTGTTGAGCCATTAACAACCCCCCCCGCACCACCACATCTACAACATGGTACGGAGTTTCTGTTTCAGGTTCCCGTCGTTCCCCCAAATGTCTTGACATTGTTGTGGCAGTAAACAAAAGCTTTATTTTGTTGCAGCAAGACTGGATGCCTGGACTGGATGAAGGGGGAATGCCTTCCTATTGTGAGCTCGGGTCAGTAGACAACGAGTTAGTAGTGTGAGAACGACTTTATTTGACCATGTACAAAGCAGAAAGTGATCAGAACTATCACTGCTGCTTGTCCTGGGGATTTTTGCCTCATTTTATTTATAATTTCTCAGTCCTTGCTGTCTGCCCTGAGGACCGGGAGTATGAAGAGGAGCGCCTTTCAGTAGAGTGAGTGTACTGAAACTGGAGCATCAGACAACAACAGCCTTGCCAGTGCTGTTTGGGGAGTGATCCGATTAATGCTGGAAGCAGAGGAGCAAACAATAACAGCTCTGCTAGCAGACACAAGTACTAATGTTCAGGAATGGATATCTCCGGAAGGGGAGAGTCTGTAGTAGTTTGTTGAGGAGAAGGGTTTTTCTTTTGGGTTTGTGATGGGAAGGGCTGTTGCAGGGGTCTGGCATGCTCACTCTGAACTGGCTCGCTCTATTACTCCATCAGTGAGTAGAAAGAAAGAACAAGAACAACTAAAAAATACATATATACACTTGCATTTGATGTCTTTTTATATATATTTTTTGGCTTTACTGGGTATTGTCAGTCTCTGTGATTAGGCTATTGCATGAATGGGGGGTGGCTCTCATTAGCTCTCTCACTAAGCAAGTGTAAAAAATGGCAGCAATTTCAAATGGAGATGAAGCATTTTATCCAGTTAGGAGCCGAGGTGGGTACTAAGATACTACAGTGGTTAAGGGGCAGTATAGGCTGACACTTTTTATTTCCTGGTCATCTATTGAAAGTTAATGTACCCCCCCTGGCAGGGGTACCAGCCAATCAGGAGCCAGGAAATAAACAGCCCATTTTCTAATGTTCAATAAATAAAAAAATATAACCAGCTTTCCACAGTACATGTGTGCATGTGTGTACCTTTAGGTCTGTTTACATATTTCTGCTTATGTACTTCTGTGTGTGTTTGTGCATATCTGTATATTTATGTAACTCTATGCATGTTTATGGACCTCTTATTATTTTCTATGTACTAAACTTTATGGACATGGCTAATGTCACAGGAAAGTTCAATTAGTGCCCCTTGTCACCTCAAGCACACATACTGTAATAAGTAGGGACTTGATGCCTCTCATGAGAATTAAAATAGGGTACATTATTGACAGAGGATTTGCTGATCAATTTTATGTAATATTCCACTTTTTGCACACTCCAGTAGCTTTGGAAGCCAATGGCAAATCAGGCTGAAATAGTAGATTTGTGCATGGATCCAGAATCCATGCACTCTGCAAACTATGGGCCCTATGCACGACAGCAACATGGCATGTGTAGGGGTGCATAAGAAGCATGTGCAGGTGCACATGCGAGAACTCCACACACATCACGTCAGCAAGGCATGCATGAAGCCCATACTGGAACCCACATAGGCAACCTGTGCATAGCAGTGCAACCATAATGACTGGCAGTTATGTGAGGGTGTGTCCACATAGCGCCATGCTCATCAAAACCTAGCATGCACGCACGACACCAGTTACGACAGTCAGGTGCATGACGGTAGGCATGTACACATATGGCAGGTGGAGGGCTGCCATAGATGTCCACACAGCAGAACTGGAAGGCAAGCACCCTGGGCCGCAGGGCTGTAACCTGCATCTCATGACAGCACCACCCCACACCTGTCCAACGCAGACACTGGGACAAGCACTGATGCTCATGTGTTGAAGCACACAGGGGAGAACAAGTGATGATGGGCATGCATGCAGAGGAGCAGTAGTGGACATAGCTGGACAGAATGCCCAGGTTCACCACAGCACTGACCCCACACCATGCACACCAGCCCCATATCCCACCAGGCAAACACTCCATGCATGATGTGTCAAGCATGTGTGAGGGGCTGGCCACAGGCAAGCAGCAGTGCACACATATAACAATAAATAAATAAATAAATAAATAAAAACTTTATTTGTATGGCACCTTTCAAAAAACCAAGGTGCTGTACAAAATACACAGATAAAAATTTCAGTCATTACACTAAAAACAGTTAATCAAGTAAGTACAATCAGACTCCAAATACTTGGGTCCACAGATATGTTTTTAGGGCCTTTTTAAAGCCCTCCATGGTTATGCACTCCATTATCTGGTGGGGTAGAGAATTCCAGAGGGTAGGGGCCACATACATAAATGTACGAGCCCCAGAAGATTTGAAAGACACCCTCGGGATCTTTAGCAACCTCTCGCTAGTTGAGTGAAGCAATCGCCCAGGGCAGTAAGGGACCAGGAACTCTTTCAGGCAGTCAGGACCAAGTCCAGGTAGGGCTTTATAAGTCAGAAGACCGACTTTTAAGGTGATCCCCCACTGTACTGGCAGTCAGTGCAGCCCGTACAACACCGGCAAAATATGGCTGTATCAAGAAGTACCAGTCAAAAGCCGGGCCGCTGCATTCTGCACTAGCTGCAGGTGGTGGATTTCAACCCCAGGAAGTCCTAGGTAAAGGGAGTTGCAGTAGTCCAGACGTGAGGACACAAAGGCATGGACCAAAGTGGGAAGATCGCCAGATTGAACAAGGTGCCTAATCCTGGAGATATTCCTGAGATGGTAGAATGCAGACTTGATGACAGCAGACACCTGCAAATGCAGAGTCAAACCCTCATCAAGTATTATCCCCAGGTTACTCACCTGTCCAGAGGTCAGGAGTGAAACAACTCCAAGATAAAGTCCTGAGAGTGAACCAACTCCCGGTTCCCCTGTCTGGCATGCTGGATCCACTGCCAACTCCTTGGTCTTTTCCAAGTTCAACTTCAACCAACTGGAATCCACCCACTCCTGGATTTCACTAAGGCAGTTATTAAAGACTGAGAGAGCTCCATCCTGATCGGGTGCAAAAGAAAGGTAGAGCTGGGTATCATCAGCATAGCAGTGGTATAGGTAATCCACCAAGGGCAGGGTCAATGCCACCTGTGGCACTGTACATGCTGTAGAACCATCACAACCCATACCAGGCTGTGCAAAGCACACCCTGCAGAGGGATGCTGACATCATGGGCAATGGCGGACCCAAAGACCCGGAATGGCCCTGGGCACACCATCATGTGGTAGGATGGCATGGCCAAGGCATAGCCAGCATCAGTGGCACACAGAAGGTACAGTGCACAATCATCCTAATGTGTAACACCGGGACAGTACACAGTGAATCAGGTGCATGCATGCATGTCACCAATGTCAGAGTGCCCCAAAAGCAATGCACAACACCCACCAACAGGTGACCCTACAAGGGAGCACAACTGTGACACTCATGGCTCATAGGTGGGACACAACCATCAGCTCCCTTGCTGACCATCCCTGTGATGCCCCCCCATGTTGCCCCACTGGATGTGCCACCTGCCAGCCCCCCATGAATCACCATACCACCCCAACCCACCACCTGCAGATCAGGAGACAGTAACCGATCTGGTGAAAGGTAATAAAAACTTTAATGAACAAATGTAAAATATCACTGTAAATGGCAACACAGTTGCAACATATCAAATAAAGCTACCATCAACACCACAATCAGAGTGTAAAATGTGAACAACATCCTGGCCCCAATGTCCACTCCACATTTATCTGTCCCCATGCAGTGGCCACATGGTCACAGGTGACCTTCGATCCAGGGCTCAAGCAGCGGAGTAGGTCCCCTCAAGCATTGCCATCCTGGCTGTCCTTGCTGTTGGTTGAGGTTGAGGTGTCATCACAAGTGAGAGCCTGCAGCACGAGGGAGTGGATGGGTCATCTGTAGCACTGTGATGGAAATGACATACAGTGACAAACTGCATGGCTGGGGTACAGAACAATGGCAATCATTGCAAGGTGCACAAGGGGGACATCACAAGGTACGTAGAACTCACCTTTGAGGGCCCTGCCGCATGTTACAAGACACAGCCATTGGACTTGTACAGCAGTTCATCAGCCTTCACCCTCAGGGACATGTACCCATGGTTCTTCACCTGCCAGCATCTCCTATGGTGCATTGTCCATGTAAGACATTTCACCCCATTTGGCTGCTCCGCCCTTGTAAACTTCAACCTGTGCAGCAGGCCCAGGTGATCCTGTGAGGGACAAGAAAGGAAAACTATGGTTAGCACGATGGACAGCGGCCACATCCCACATAGCCCCACAACACGCCCTGCAAGTGAGGTACTTACCCAGTGATGACCCTGCAGCCTTCACATGGTACCACTGCTGTGGTGGTCTGTGTATGTGTCCTCCAACACTCTCCAAAGCCAGTGGGTGTACTGCCTCACATGCCTGGCCTAAGCAGGCATTGCACTGCTACTCTGCTCAGCAACCATCATATCAACAGAATGGGGCAGTGTGTGTGCATGTTACATCTGCACAGGTAATGTCATTGAGCACATGACCACTGCCACACCCACTTAAAGGTACACACAGTTGCACTGGGGCAGATAAAGGGGATACAGCATTATGCGTCCAGGTAGACAGGGACCCGTAACAGTAGGGGAGGATGTGTCCTGGACTAATGATGGATGTGGACCTGCTCAGTGCAGACATAGAGCAGTGGAGGCATGTAGGACCACAGCCCAGGGTCTTCTGACCACAGCTGGATGCTGCCACACTGAGGGACACCCGCAGCATTTAGAGATTCAAATTTCTCGGGCCATGATTGCACAGCTATGTGATATAGTCCGTGACAACATTGCCCCATGGACATGGTGGTCCAGGATGATGACAGTGGAGACCAAGGTGTTATGCACCCTGTCATACTATGCTACAGGGTCATTCCAGTGGGTGACTGGTGATGCCATGGGCATAGGCTAGTCCTCCATGTCTTGGGCAGTGACAGAGGTGACAGATGCCCTGGTGGCACATGTTCAAGCCCACATCATGTTCCTGATGGTGGACTCCAATGTCCATGCCACAAAGCAGGCATTCTATGCCATGCATGGTATGCCAAATGTACACGGCACAATAGACTGCACCCATATTGTCATACTGTCACCGTCTGTGCATGAGGAGGCATACAGGAGCAGAAAGGAGTTCCACAGTGTCAAATGTCAGGTGGTGTGTAATGCGGGTGGTCTGTTCATGAATGTCTGTGCTGAGTACCCCGACTCATGCCATGATGCATACATACTAGACTCAACACACCTTGGCACCTTGGTACCTGTCGGTTGGCTGGAAGGATGGGTGTTGTGTGAGTATAGGTGTGGCACAATGTGCGGCACAGCAACACATAGCACTGCAAACATGTCAGTGAAATTATTCTCTATCTCCTGCACATGTGACAGCAGATACCTACTAAAGCTGTACCTGATGACATCAATCCTGGCACTGAACATCGTAGAAAGAACCATCGGCTTATTGAAGATGCGTTTTCGTTGCCTGGATCATACCGGTGGTACAATCATGTTGTCCCCGGAAAGAGCATACAAGGTGTTCACCGCATGTGCCATGAGCTATACTATGTCCCAGAGATGCAATCTGCTCATGCTGGAGCACCACCAGCAGGATACATCACCAACGGTGGTGGTGGGGGAGCCGTGCTGGGGCAAGAGATAGTGGGTAGCCATATGGCATGAGACACCCTTATGCAGGACATGTTCCAGATGTAGTGGAATAAATGGGCATGACAGCCAGAGTGGTGGACATCTGCCATGGATGGGGACACCTTCATTCATGCACCCGTAATGCATGGGCATACATGTATGTGAGTGCTGTGGACATCAGTGCATCATGGCATGTGTGTGTGCTGTGTCCGGCATGGGTGGTGGGTGCACGATGATGTTAATACCAACTGAGAGCACCCATCCGGGGGGGGCATCTTGGGGGCATGCATGTTCAACATGGGTAGGCATGTGGCTCATGGCATCAGCAGCTCTGGGGCTGGGTGGGTGTGGCAGGTCAGGTGACATGCAATGGTGGGCATTATATGGGTGCTACACTGGTGGAGTCCAGTGTACAGCACAGTGGTGTGTGGTGGCTGCATCTGTGAAGTGGTGTATGCTGTGAGGGATATGTGGAAGGAGCTGACCGGTGGTGTCACTGAATTTGTGGGGCATGTACAGGGTCCAGGGTGTGTTCACATCATGCTTATGGTATACACGTGTGGTGTGTGGTGCTTGTGCTGTGTCACTGCCCTTGTGGGTCATAGGGCTTTGCCTGTAGGCATGCTGAAGACCGCATACCCAGTCTTTGGACAGGTACATGTGTTACACAACAATACAGTGAAAAACAGGCAGCTACTGTAACCAACAATGCTGAAGTCAACACCAGGTTACACAATTCCAAGGTCAATAGACTTGAGTACAAAGTAGAATTGTTGTGAGAGCAGTCAGTGAACATAAATTAGGGCTCCCCTCCCACATCCCTAGTGTAAGACATGATCCCCAGAGATGCAGCGGCAAGAGGACAAACAGAAGAGGAGCAGGAGGCTAGAGAAAGGAAAGGGAGAAGTTGTCAAAAGTTGGGGAGCTGGAGAAGGAGGCAAAGGAAAAGGGTCAGAATCAGGGGAGCCAAGGAGAATGACTGCAGTGAAGGTGATGGGGGAAGGGATAAGGGAGGTCCCACTAGAGGAGGGAGGGAGGGATGTAGGGCTAGCCTGGTGAGCAGTGACAGCTGGCCTTCTCCAGGATCCAGGCTTTGAGGTTGGATTTATAGACCCAGTGAGTGTTGGACAAACAGAGTGATCCAGGAATGGCATTCCACAGAAGAGGAACTGCGACTGATAGAGCTCTCCCACCCATATTGGAGGAGACTTTGGGTACCTCAAGTATGGGGATGGTCAATGTACGTAGGCACCATGGAAAGATACTAAACTTTAGAAGAGACGAGAAGGAGGACACAGTCCCATGTCTGATGGTGTCATCCACAATGCCTCTGAGTACGAGGCCAAAGTGGCCTTGTAGGGGAAGCCAGCCAAGAGCCCAGTAGAGGTCACAGTGATGGGTGGTGGGCAGGGCCAGAAAAGCAAAGTGGCAGGAGCTGTTATACACTGAGGTGAGATGGACTTTGAGGGCAGCAGATACTTGAGAGTAGATGGGGAAAATAATCTAAGATAGGGAGCAGGTTACCTTTGATGATAGCTAAGTGAGCATCCAGTGTAAGGAAATGACACAGCCGATAGGCCACCCAGATTTTCTGATTTATTATATGAATGACTATGTTGATGTGGTCCACAAAAGAGAGGAGAGGGTCAAGCATTATGCCCAGGTATTTAAAGGTAGAGACATTCTCAAGGACCGAACTGTCAAGGGAGGAAACCTGTAGGGTGGAGCATGTTTTAAGATTCCATGCAGGGTAGTGTTTAGAGCCAAAAAGCATGGTCTTTGTTTTTTTCTCATTAACCAGGAGGAGGTTAGATGTAAACCAGCTGTGGGCATGTCCACAGTTCAAGGTGAGGGCAGTGGAGATGGAGGAGAGGGACTTGGCACTATGGAACAAGACAAGATCATCAGCATATATGAGGGAATGACAGATTAGTCAGTCTGATGGGAGAAAATTGATAAAAATTGGAAAAAAGAAGGGGGCCCAGGATACAGCCTTGGGGGACTCCAGTTATTGCCGGTTGGGAGGAGGAGGCAGAACCAATGAACATAGTTTGGGAACATCCTGAGATATAGCTGCTGAATCAGTTTGAAGACTCTAGGGAGCAACTGAGCTGATGCAGTTTGGAGAGGAGGAGGGCATGATTGACCATATCAAATGCTTTTGTCAGGTCGACAAACACTGCACCAGTAACATGCCTGTTATCCATGGTGGTGAGGCTGTGGTCTTTGAAGAAGACAAGGGCTGAGGTGGTTCAGTGATATTTTCCAAAGTCATGCTTCTGGCTGCACAGGAGGTTATGTTTCTCCATGTACTTCAGCAGTTGATTGTGGATGACTTTTTTCTAGGAGCTTGCTTAGGTGAGGGAGTAGGGAAACAGGACAGCAATTATCAGGGGATAATGGATCCCTGACTTTGAGAATGGGAACCACCTTCACAGATTTACAAGGGTATGGCATAGCTAAGGTGGATAGGGCCAGGTTGAATATGAAAGTTAGAGGTTTGTAGATAGCAGGGATAATGAGCTTAAGCAAGGCTAGGGAAGGCCATCAGAAACAAGGCAACCCTGGCTGGGAAGACTCCTCAGGAGTTATGCAGTGTCCTTGGGAGAGATGACTGAAATAGAAAGGAGGGGGAGAGGTGGTGGTTTGGTGGGTAGAAAAAAAGGAGGAGGAGGAGGGAGAAGATGGTTGAGAGGTCATGCAGGAACCTGAATTGGCAGTAAGGTTACCATAGAGCTTGCTGAGGTGAGGGGAGAGATCACTTAATTTTTAAGTTGAAAGCCTTTGCTATCTCAGCAGGCTCAGAGAGGGGGCCAGAGATGGAGTTAAGCTTGGTAACCTTACTATTGGCATGGGGGTTAATAAGGGAGCTTATGGAACCCCAGAATTTCTTAGAATTGCCAAGGCTGTCCTTCAGGAGATTAAAGCTGGAGTTCAGTTTTAATGATTTTGCCATGTGCTTGCATTGTTTTCTGAGTTGCCTGTATTCATTCCATAAGGTAGGGGAGGGGGATCTCTTGTAAGCTGCACACTTGTAGTCTCTGGATTTCATGAGTGTCAGTAGATCTATAGAGATCCAATGGCTGCACCCTCCTCTCACATGTCGAGTCGTAAGGGGAAAGTGGCAGTCTTGGATAAGTGGGAGGGCATTTGTGAAGAAGGTAACTGTTGAAGACACATTGGATAGGGTGTAGAGGCCAGCCGAATTTATGGACCAAGTATCCTCCAAGAGGAGAGAGGGAAGGCTCAGGGCAGCTAAAATTCCAGAAGGAAAGATACTTGGGAGGGGGAGTGTAGGGTTTTAGAGGACCAGATAATGTAAATTGGAGAGTGGTGACTTAGGGAGTCAGCCAGAGTGCTGGCCTGAATAGTGCAGTCCTCTCTGTTAGTTATTACTCAGTCAAGGAGGGTGAAAGAGGAGGTACGGGAGTTGTGTCTGGTGGGGATTGAGAGTGTCTGAACCAAATTGTGCAGCTTCAGGAGACTGTCCCCCTGTTTACTGTCAGAGTCATATCCTAGTGCCTCCATGCTACGAATCTCTGTTGCGTGGATCATACCAAGGGGACAATCATGTTTTCACTGGGAGGGCCCTTCAAGGTGTTCACTGTATGTGTCATGCTCCATAATATGGCCCAATGACACAATGTGCCCATACTGGAGCACCACCAGCAGGATGCACCACCTGAGGTGGCGGTGAGGGAGCCATGCCAGGGGCAGAAGACAGTGGGTGGCCATGTAGTGTGAGACACCCTTGTATAAGACATGTTCCAGTGGTAATGGAGTAAACAGGAATAGCAGCTGGACTGATGGATGTGTGCCATGTGCGTTGGCACTATCGTACATGCACCCTCATTGCGTGGGCATCCATTTATGTGAGTGCTATGGACATCAGTGCATCATGGTGTGTGTGTGTTGTGTCTGGTATGGGTGGTGGGTGTGTGATGATGTTAACATGTACTGAGTGCACCCTTCTGGGTGGGGGCATCGCAGGGGCATGCATGTCCAGCACATGTAGGCATGCCGAGGACTGTGTTCCGAGTCTCCAGACAGGTGCATGTGGATGGTTAGCACCCTGATGGTGCCTCCTGGTCTGGGACAGCTTCATGTGCTGTACCTCCATGACATTCTCATTTGCAGGAATGTGGCTGTCATCGTGGCCATGTATGTCCCCCTGAGTACTGTCAGATTCATGTCCCAGTGTTTCCATGCTGTGTGTCTTGGCGGGCCGCATGACTGCCATGCCTGTGCACTGTAGCATAGCCACCTGCATGTTGTCCATATTACATTGTTGTGTGTTCACATCCCGCTCTAGGAACACTGTGCTGGGGGACACCTGTGTCTGGGCATGTGCCATGCTGGGTGGTTTGTGGGCAGGCCGTCTTTGTGGCAGAACCTATCCGAACTGGTGGTCTACAAGCCTCTCATGGGCATCTGTCAGGAGGTCAATACCTCACCTCATGGCCCACACCTCACCAGTCAGGGCCACCAGCACCTCTGTGTTACAGCGCTGTACCTCCAGCCTGTCCAGTTCTAGCTGCCACAGCTCCCTGTACTGTGCCACCATGAAGGTATAGCTTGCGCTGACCATGTGTGTCATGTATGCTGTAACAAAGGGCCTTCTTGGTCACTATCCACAGGGCATGGCAGTTTCCTTCCTCCTCTTTCATTCCATCCTGGCTCAGTCATTCAGGTGTTGTTGCTGCAGTGCTGGTGCCCAGACCATCAGTGCAGGTTCATGCCTGTAGTCCTGTGGCCTGCTGGTGCCTACAGCTGGTGTGCCCTCCATCCGGCACCTTTCTAGTCTCCTGTGTCCTCTTATCCAGTGCACAACTGTGCTATCTGCATCTGTGTCAGACTCCAGCTGTGCCTCCATTGTCAGCCAAGTCTATCCTGAGGGATCAAAGCCTGACCCATCCTTGCCAAATGCCACTGCGACCTGGAGCACTCTGCTGAACCACAGCCTGATGAGAGCAGAGCTAAGAGACACTTGAACTGCTCTACAAGCCGGCAAACACACTGCAGACGCTTGGTCTGCTATTGACCACTTCATGGACTGACACTCAGCGTCAGTGGCTTTCAAGATCTCCATGGACTAGATGCTAATCATGAGTACTAAATACCCCCTCATTCCCCCTACACCGATTTGATGCCCTCCCTGGAGCCTTCTCCTCCTCCCTCTCATTCTCTTTCTTTGCCCTCACCCTGGCCATTCAAGCTCTGATCAGCCAGTCTCCAATGTTTCACCACTCCCTTACCACAGGGAGCCAGTTTCCCCCTCCCCTGCAAATTCCCCTCTAGGTCTCCAATCGGGCTGCATGGCAGAACCCTACACTGCATACCCCTGGTCCAACTCACGACCCTCCAGTCATATTGGCTGGAGATTGCATAGTCTGCCTCCCTAGCTCACTAGCCAGCAACCAAGCACTCTTTCCATATTTAGAGAACTTATAGAGGCATACTTATTTGAGTGCTTGGCTTTTCAGCTGTAAAGTTTATGTGATAAATGTCTGGTCACTAGGGTAGAACACTGGCATTGATAAAGGTCAGTTGAACTGCATGGAGGTTGAATGTTTACATTTTTAGAAAATGGCTACCCAGTGACCATTTGGGAGTGGGAGACTGAAAAGGTTGTGTGTGCTGTGAATATCTTAACTGTACAGATGCTCGACATAATGGGAACCCTGTTCCATGGTGAGCTCCTGACATGACGGCGGTTGCTAGCCACACATCTAATCCTCTGCTGTCAGAAGCCTGTTATGTGGGACCTCACAAAATGGCTAAGGGAGCCTTCATCATGGTTGTTTCTTGAAAGGGCCATCTGCAGTTTGAACCCACAAACTGGAGCCTATGCAGCAAATGGATGAATTTCCATAACAAGGTTGAGCCGCAGACCCTTCCCCAGCTGTTAGGGAGACTCCAGTGGAGGCGGTGCTGTGGATTACTTGATTTCCCCAGCATGAAAAAACTTCACAAGCTTGCAGTCAAGGCAGAAGCAGCATTTGACACTCTGCCCTGCTGCTACACAGAGGTACGCAGGGAGCAGGTGGCTTGGCAGTTGGTCCCGGGCACATTCTGTATTCAGTGGCTGCACTGTATGCCGCTGCCCAGATGCCTGCATGACGCTTTAAGGCCAACCTGCACAATGTTCGAGAGAGGCAGACCCGATCTTGCAAGAGGAGGTCTCCTCCCCCCCAGCCAAAGGGAACTGAGAGGACGCTCCGAGAAACAACCACACTAGCAGCCAGGCTTGCTATCCAAGGCCTGGAGGCAGGGAGAGAGAGAGAGGGGGAGGGGGGGCAGGACACCCATCAGCCTGGAAGAAGGACATAGCCTCATATGGTGTTTCTCATCCGAATGGTTGGGTCTAGATGAGCCCGGCACACAATACTGCTGCCCACTACCACACTATGCCCCCAGCCTCTGCAGTCTGGCTCCCGACCCACACCTAGGACCCCCTAAGATGGTCCGGGTATACTGGATAGGAAGGAATTTCTCCTTGCCCTGTCCTTCTTGGCTCCATATACTCATTTGATGAGGGCACCTTCAGGACTTGCAGCCAAGAGATCAAGCTGATGACTGCCATTTAAGAAGGTAGATCACCTCCTCAGCACCCTTCTCCCCCTTATTTTAGGAAGACTTCCCCCATTTCTCCCTTGGGGATGGGACTGTACCAAAAGGTGCCATAGGCTCCAAACCAGATGGAAACCACCTACTCTACCCCAGCCTCCGTCTCTTCCTCCCTGCCAGAACCTGTCCCCCCCAATCTAGGACAATACCGCAGACTCACCCTGGAACACTTGGGGTAGGCTTAATCCTACCCATCTGGATATTCTTTTTCTTTTTCTCATTTAGACCAGCACACAGCAATGGTGGGTTGTCCTCACCAATTTGGAAGGATCACCGACTTCGCCATGCACACGGTTACTGGTGATAGTATCAGGGCAGTCGACCCGGCACTGGACACGTCAGACACCAAAAAGAGTGAAAAGTTGAATCAAGCTGTTTTATATGTTTTTTTGCAATGGATTACTTATCTCTGTTGTGTGTTATCATTCAATATGCCATTCCCATAAGTTTAATGGGAATCTTTAGGATACCCCAACAGAGGGATTGCTGCCCTCCTCAGCTTGGTAAACATCAGGCAGCTAAGCAGACAGTTAAGGTAACAGGACATGGTGTGACACACCCGACGAGGGGTGAGTTAGGATTCCCAGCTAAGGGACAGATGCCCAGGGCCAGCCCACAGGGGACAACACACTCTCAGACACATAAGAGACTCTACAGCTGGCATGCTTGGGACTACAGGACCACACTAATTCAGACAGGTACAACCCTAGGAAAATGTATCTCCCCCAGACCCAGGAACAGAACAGAAATGAAAACAAGTGGATGTGGGACCCCACACTTCTCTATGAAACCCAACAATTATCCTCATGTTCACCACACCAATTCAAATGGCTAGCACAGGGTTTAAATGGGTCTTATGGATTGTGAAGGGGATAAAAACCCCGGTAAGGAGAAGGCAACTCCTAGATCACCTCCAGAAGGAAGGCACGGGAATAGATTTCCTTCAAGAAACCCACTTAAATAAAGGAGAAACCCAAAAGCTTAAGCAAGGGTGGGTAGCACAGGTCTGTGGATCCTCCTTTAGCTCAAAAAGTAGAGGGGTAGCGATCTTAGTACATAAATAAATCCCCTTCAAACCAACTCTGACCAAGAGTGACCCGGAGGGGAGATTTATAATAGTGCAAGGAGAACTATGGGTGGTGGATGTCACTCTGTGCAATGTATATGGACCCAGTGACCCAGATGTCTCCTTTTACTCAACCCTCACCTGAACACTTCAAGAAACACAAAGGGGCCAATTGGTAGTAGGGGGCGATATGAACACCACCATGGATGACCTATTGGAGAAAAGTCAAACACCCCAAGGCCCGACGTCCAGGGCCAGAGAAGCCCTGAAGGCACTGGCATAGGAACTCAATTTGGTGGACATCTGGTGACTGGTTAACCCCACTGGAAGGGACTTCCCTTACCATTCACCCCGCAAAAAACACATTCTTGAATAGACCTGTGGCTCACACCTGGGACTTGGTCCCCCCACATATTGGAGGCCAGCATAGGTTCTATTCTAATCTCAGACCATGCTCCCATGTCATTCTCCTGGTTACCTCCTGTGGGGCCCCTGGGGAACAGGGGCAGCTGGAGACTTAATACACACCTGTTACAAGACCCCTATTCTGTGCCAGACTCAAAAGGGAGATCCAGGACTTCCTGATCAATAAGAAACCAGGGGTCACCTTGGCTGCCACTAGATGGGATGCCCTTAACGCCTTTATTAGGGGTAGATGCATCAGCCACACCTCATACACATGCAAGCAAAGAGAAAAAAATTCTCGGAGACTTGAAATCTGACCTGGCTACCCTAACTACAAAAAACAACTATAAGTCACCCCCAGCTCCCCAGATAAGCTAAGAGCCTCAGTCACAGGCGTAAGATACAAAATCAATACCTACCTACACCAAAAGGCAGAATATGCCCAGCTTCACTTGAAACAAACATTCTGGGAAGCTGGTGAAAAACCTGGCCGGCTATTAGCATACCAACCTAAGAAATGGCAAGAACGCTTCAGAATACTGGCAGTTAAGGAAAAAGACGGAACCCTAACTAGGGGGGAAGAAGGGATAAACACTGAATTCCTAAACTTCTATACCTCCCTATACTCTTCTAAAACACACCCAGCTGAAGGTGCCATACAGAAGTTTCTTAGGAGCCTCAATCTCCCAAAACTCACCCAGAGTAAGTTGTAGTGGTGGACAGAACCCTAAACAGGGATGAACTAGAGCAGGCCTTAGGCTCCACAACCCCAAGGAAGGTCCCAGAGGGAGATGGCCTACCAGCTGAATTCCTGGGCTCCTTCCAAGATGTCTTTCTGCCTCCACTAATGGAGGTGCTGGAAGAAGTGACCACAACAGGCTCGCTTCCCCATCTATGAGACTGGCACAGATCTCATTAATTCCTAAGCCAGGGAGGACCCGACAAATTGTGGGAGTTACTATCCGATCTCACTGATCAACACTCACTATAAGCTGTGGGTGAAGGCCTTGGCCACCAGACTGAAAGACATAATCACACCCCTGGTGGACCGAGACCAAGTAGGTTTTGACCAGGGTCACAGAAGAATGTGCTAGGAGACTGGTGAACCTCCTATAGCAAAAAAAAAACAACCTCCCCCCAGTCACCCTTGTTTCCCTGGATTCAGAGAAGGCATACGATAGGGTGGAGTGGGGGTTCCTCCAGAAGTCATTGGAAGCCTTCAACATAGGCCCGGTTTTCAGAGTATGGGTTCAAGTTCTCTATTCAGGGGTCTCTATAGAGGTTATCACAAATGGGCGAGCATCCACCCTTTCTATTACACAGGGGCACCAGACAGGGATGTCCACTCTCCCCATTCCTCTATATATTGGCCTTAGAGCCACTAATCCAGGCCATTTGGAGCTCCATAAACATACAGGGGGTGGAAATGGGAGGAGAACACAAGGCACTAGCATATGCAGATGACATCCTACTCACTGTCAGGAACCCGGATACATCTATTCCAGCCCTACTTAAACTGATAGACAAATATTTAGTAACCTATCAGAGTACAAGTTAAACATAACCAAATCCCAATTCATTGCTTCAATCTCCACAACAGGGACAGCACCTGACTACCCTTCGGAGCTAGTACATGCCCCAAAGGACATTACATACTTGGGAGTTAAATTCCATTGAAACCTACAACAGCTAGCAAAAGACAACAAGTTACCCCTGCTGGCAGAATTGGATAAAGACATTAGGAGATGGGCATTGCTGCACCTCCCCCAGTTGGGAAGGGCACAGGCTTTTAAAATGATGGCTGCCCCAAAATTTTAATATATACTAGATAATCTCCCCATATGTATAGACCCAAAGATAATTAAGCAACTCTGCACAAGAGTACCCCTTCTTCTGAGGCAAGGGACCTAAGTGCTTAAGTTTGGTGAAACTCAGGCATCCCCTGCCTAAAGGGGGCCCGAAACTCCCTGACTTCCAGTTCTGAATCATGGCCCACTTAAGCCTCCAAATGGCAAGAACAGCCCCGGGCAGAGATAACCTCCCCCCACAGCAGTGGGCAGAGTGTGAAGCCTCGGTGCTAGGCCACACTCTGAATAAGCTACCCCTGTACCAGGCCACCTGTGAAGGTTTCTTTGCATCCCCCTTATGAAAATTACCCCAATGCCCCCGTTTAGGTTTAGTGAAGCAGTGCAGGAACCGGCTCACCCACAGAGCACCCACAACCCAAAGAGTTAGCTGTCACCTGTGTGACCCTATTTATTATCCTACAAGGCCCTAAGATGCACTAACCATCCCTAGAAGTGATGAAATAAGCCGGGGCCTGACCTTAGAGGAACCCAGGCACCACAAGGATTATTTGTTTACTACTGTTCTGTTGCAGGTTTTAAGAACCTGTAGTATGTACAGTATAATATCTGTGAGTTATATGAATTTCTGACTTTATACATTTGGCTTAGCCTGTTCATCCAAGGATATTTACCCGGCCAGGACTGTTTTCTTCCAAGGTCGCAAATGGTATATGCCATAACAGATTGCTAATTGCCTGTCAAACTTTGAACCTTTAAACATTAAAAACTATAAATTACAAAAGCATAGATGCCACCTGGCCACTGGTGAAGTTTGGCATGCAGAGACGTCCACCACCCCATGTCCGGACACGGCCGTGGTGCTATTCGCCTGCATGGACTGCTCATTTTGGCTGCACTGGTGGTGGGAAGTGCCTCTCCATGCCTGTTTCCTTTTCTGCCATTATCTCTGCTTTTGTCTGCTACATGGTATTCACTTCTGTGCTGTTGTGCGGGGTGTTGACCATGTCCTTATATGGCAGGGTCAAGGGGAGGGTCTGCATATCCTTGGCACACTTGTGTGCACTGGCCTTTCGCTACATGGCCCCTGTAAAACCACCTTCTGGTTTTGTGTGTCCCATCAATGCAAATGCGTCAGGATGGTTGTGTCATATTTTCAAACATCCTGACAGATTTTTGGTACTTACTCGACTTTACAGGAAAGAAAAACATGATGCATGTGTCAAATTTTGATGCATTTGTAATTTTCAGAACATAAGTTGCAGCAATCATGCTCAGAAGTTATGCCACCTTTTAGGTGGTCTAGCAGGCTCTACAGATGTTGTGCATGCACATCTGAAAAATGAACTTGGGTTTTTGAAATGCTGCCCCTTGAAAATGTGAAGATAGGCTAAACACATTCCCCAACACTTAGCAAATATGCATCATGGTATTTCTTGGGGTCAAACAATTTCTCAAAGTAGCATTGGCATTACCTTTACTGTGGCACCCTATCATAAAGGACTGGTGTTTGAGTAAATTTCTGTGTTTTGAAACAGAGTACAGAGATTAGGTGATGCCAACACTGCTTAAAGCAATCTTTCAAACCCCAAAGAACAATGTAACACAAATTCAGCAAGAATCAGGTGATTTTCCACCCTAACTATCCATCTCCATAATTTGTGCTTTTGTGCCTCAACCCTAAACTGATGCCCAAATGTAGTATTTTGCTATTAATTTTATACCTGCATACCATGGGGTGGTAGTGGTAGTATGATTACACAGTACATACAGAGTGAGAGATTAGGAATAATACAATGTTCAGTTTGGGAGGTGGAGGAGGGGCAGAAGATGTCTATCAGGATGGGAAGAAGAGAATGATACAAATATGCATAAGCTTCAAAAAATGAAAAAAAGTATGGGCATTTATTACAAATGATTATAAAAGATGAATGTCAGTTAATCCCAAAAGGTCAGGAAATGTAATGAAAGGAATCTCAAGTTCATAACTCTAGCTGTGGTTTTTTTTTTGCTAAAAGATATGCTCTCAATTTTTTGCAAAATTGGGCTTTCATCTTCCTCGGATTTCGGGTTTCAGAGTTATTTACCATATAGGCTCTTTCTTCTTTAGTTACAGTAAACATTGGTGTACCCCAAGGCTCAATAGTAGGACCTATTCTGTTTTTCTCAATTTGTTTCTAAATATTTTTTTTGCATGTTCATTGGATTCTCATTCAGTGTTTTATGTTGATGACACCATGATCTTTAGGAAAGGCCGAACTCTGGAAGACATTTATTCAACTTTACAACCCGATTTTGCTATAGTTCATCACTGGTTACTTCATGATGATCTGGTTTTAAATGTTGCCAAAATTAAATTTATGAAGTTGAGTCACATCAAAAGTTACTGCCCCCACCCCTCCGCTTGTCTAATTTTGGACAGGATGAGTTGAGATAGAATACATAGACCATTTATGCTATTTAGGTTTCATAATAAATCAATATTTGTCTTTTAATTTTGACTTTACTCAGTTAGTTAGACCAACTCCTATGCCACTTGGACAACTGAACCATCTGAAAAATTGTTTATCTTTGAAATTCAAAAATATCCCTGCTTAATCTCTGTTATTGTTTTTGGTTGATTATGGACTACCTGTTTCTTATACAACTTCAGAATCCTTGATTTCTATGAGTCAGGTTCTGTATAATATTAGTTGTCATTTTGTCCTGTCATGTCTTAGTGATACCCATCAGTCTGAACTTTATTGTATTTTAAATTGGTTTTCTATTGATTTATGTACAGATATAGTTCTTTTCTTTGTTTACAGTTTACCTTTTCATAATTTAAAGAATGCTGTTCAATTTACTTTTGGGGATTCTGTACTTATAAATCTTTCCCTGCATTCCATCAGATTTTCTCTGAGTTTTAACTGTTGATCACCTTTATGCAAAATCTCTCTTGGTTAATGGTCATTTCTATATCATGCCATAAAATATAGGATTTCTTTGTCTGGTACTGTTTAACAAATTCAATCTGATCATGTGTTGAAATCAATTCTTAAGAAGTATTGTTTAACAAATATAGCCTGTAAATGTGTTGCATGATTTTATAAAATGTGATGAGAAATGTCTTATCTAATTTTATTGTATATGTTATATGTATCTGGGTCACCCTTGAAAATTAGCTTTTATGCCCTTAGGTTATTATCTGATTGATAAATGTTAAATTAAAAAAAAACACATGCTAATAGGGTTTCATACAGTAAAGTGGTGGGTTACATAAAGTTTGGCAAATATACCCTCCCAGCAAGATTTTACAGAGCAGTTAGAGATATCAAATTGAGAACTCTTTGACTGTTTGTACTTTGTCTGATCACAAAACACTGTCTTAACATAGATTTTGTAAAAATATTAATCAACAGACATATGTTTTAGAGGGGTAATTTATGACTAGCAAGGAAGTCTAAGCAATATTAAATGTCTTTGGTATATTTAGAAGTGGCATACAGTACATCAAAACATAATATTATGCCATTTAACTGCAAAAGGTTCTTTATCTCTTTTTTCTCTGTTTCTATTTATTACTGTATGTATCAGTTAGAACTGCCAATTGCTCGATTATTTTACAAGTGTCCAAAGCATGACTACAAACTTTATGTTTTCACATAGGGCTGTGTGAGAATATATTTTATGTATTTATTTGAAAATTAGTGACCAGGAAGGCACATTGAGCTGGGGTTAATTTCCTAGTGCCACCTGGGGAGGTGAGCAAAGGATAAGAAAACAGTACATAGCTTAGATAAATACAGTGTTACAAGAGTGTGTAATGTCATAGAACATAAACACCATTAAAGTGCAACATGATCAAACAAATAAAACATGGCAGTTAAGCATTACACAAAGCGTAAGGGGACTGTTAAGGTGAAGGGAACCAGGAGCAAGGGGGGAATGGAATTTATTTGATTATTTGAATTTTGATGACTGGGTAGGCCACTGAGACATGGTTGTCCCTTTTTCAGGGGTGGCCTGGGAAACATAATCATTCTAGTATATACAAAGCATTACAGAGATATTGACATATACATTTCATAGATACAGAAAAATAAAATAAACACATACAGTATAATATATCAATCAGGTAAGAACATGGGCTACAGAAGCTTGTACAGTAGCATGTATAGAAACATACTATGGTTAGTTAAATACATAGATTAGATGTAATTTATATATACAGTATATGTATATATATATATATATATATATATATGCACAGATTTAACATTTTGACATAAACAGATGTTGTAAGGGGAGAGGTTTTAGAAATGGTAGAGGAACAGGTTTCTTTCAGTCCAAGAAGAATGGGAGATGAGGGGGTAAGAAGCCCAGTAGAGGTTAATTATAGTTACAGATGGGGGAGAATATATCTTTGAAATATTTTTTGAATTGAGGGAGAGAAATACAAGAGAGTAGAACATGTGGGAGTCCATTCCATTTTTGAGGGGCTGCAAATGAGAAGAATCTCTTGCTGATGGCTAAGAGAGTTTTTGTTAGATATAGCAAAGGATAGCGAGAGAACTGAAGGTCCCTGGTGATGGGTTTCAGTGTGAGTAGAATAGAGAAGTGGGGGAGGGGAGGTGGATTAATTTAAAGTGATGCATACCATTGGTAAATCCAGTTTAGCTTCAAATGAAGGCAAACTTAGGGTGGTAAGCACTTCGCAGTGGTGGGTTTGAGCTTGGGAGGTTGCAACAAATCAGGCTGTCCTGTAGTATACTGGCCTAAGTCTGTTTGTGATCAAGGGCTTTGCAATGTTGAGGAGCAGAAGTGGAAGAGTCCTGGGGTAGAGTAGCAGAGGCTATGGTCTTTCTGGAATGTGGTATAAGGTAGGAGGCTGTGGGGTGTAATAGGCTGAGCTTCCAAAGAGTAGATTGTATAACTTTATTTATGTGGTTTGTGAATAATAGGTGCTCATTGAGGTTTATGCCTAGATATTTGAAAGAGTTGACCCCTTCATGCACCACTCCATCTTAGGTCCTGACTTCCAGTAAAGGATGGGTAGTTAGGTCAATGGAGGTATGGTGAAACAGCGTAGTGTTAGTTTTTTTATGTTGAGGATAAGGAAGTTATTTTGAACCATGCCTCCAACATATGGAAGTTCCTCTCCAGATTGGAGTTGAGGGAAGAAGTCTCAGTTGATGTCTAAGGGAGGAAAGGAAGGGAAGGCAGTGAGACAGAGGGAAATGGGAAGATAATAGTAGTAGTAGTAGTAGTAGTAGTAGTAGTAGTAAAAAGTTTATTTCTGATATCAGAAACAGGATAATCCAATTTAGCAGCAGCTAATTTACAATGGGGTCCTACTGCACAAAAATATCAGTTTCATTCTAAAATACTATACACACATACATACAGCAAAATACATAGATAAACAAAGAACAACTGTTAACAATATGTGCAAATCTCTCAAGTACAATGACTTTTTGGGTACATTGCCTCCCTTATAAGCCAAGATCTTAATACATTCCAAGATGTTTTGTTAGTACATAACCTCAAATGCCCTGGCAGTGAATTCCACAATTTTGGGCCCTCATATACATAGCAGTGTTGGCCCCTCACTGTTCTCATAAATGGTACCCTAAATTTTATTTCCCTTCAGATCGCAATCCCTCCTTGACATTCCACTCCTCCAAGAACTCTATTAGATATCCTGATGCTTTTTAAAAATAGCAGCAATGGATCAAACACTGCACATGCATATTTCCCCGTTCTATCAAGGATATCCAGTTTAAGGCCCTGTAAAGAGCGCAATGATGTATATTTCAGGGTGCATCTAAGACAAAACACGCATATCTATTGTAAATAACATCAAGCCTTCCCAAATGCCTCTAACAGCCCCACTATATACAACATCACCATAATCAATATGAGGAATTATCATCGAATTTACAGTCTTTAACCTAGCATCAAATGGAAGGCAATCTCTATGTTTGTACAATACCCCCAACTTCTTATTCAGTTTTTATATCAAGTTATCAATATGAAAGTCCCAATTACAATGGGAGTCCAATCAGACTCCCAAATCTTTGTAACAGTCCACAAGGGCCAGACTGCACCCATCCAATATTTTATCTAAATCCAAAGATACTTTTTTATTTGAAAACAACATTACCTGTGACTTTAAAGGGTTTAAGACTAATCCATGTTCTGAAAAATATGTTTGTAATATATTAAATTATTTTTGTAATTTTTCTTGTATGTACTCCACCGATTTTCCTTTAAGATATAATATTGTATCATCAGCATACAAATGGTGTTAGACATCATTCATCAGGTGTCCAACACCATTTGTATATATATTAAATAGAACGGGTCCTAACACTGAGCCCTGTGGTACACCAGATTTAATATTTAAATAACGGGATACAAAATTATAGCCCAATTTAACCCTTTGTTGTCTGCCATCCAGATAGCCATGGAACCAATCCAGGGCCCCCTGGCTGAGGCCACCAACAGATCTTAATCTTTCCATCAACACCAAGTGGCCCAAGGTGTTGAAAGCCTTTGACACATCTTTAAATATGGCCCCAACCAGGAGGCCCTTATCCATGGCCACCTGGATGTCTGACACAACTTTAACAAGTGCAGTAGTAACACTATGTTGAGCCCTAAAACCAGATTAATATTTATTATACTTTTTGTTTCTTTCAAGGTAGCCATTTAATTGAGAAACCACAATTTTTTCGAACACTTTAGAAGTGACTGAAAGCAGTGATATTGGTCTATAATTCCGCATGTCATTTTTCTGACCTATCTTAAACACTGGTATCACTTTCGCCTGTTTCCAGGCTAATGGGTAGGTACCAGTATTTATTGAAAAGTTAAAGAAGTCAGCCAATAGTGGAGCTGTCAATGGAGCAGCAATTTTAAGCAAAAAGGATGGGATCCCATCTGGGTCTTGGGCCTTATTTATATCCAATTTCAATAACTCCCAAAAACTTGATCAGGGGCAATGTTTTGAAAACAAAACAATGGTCCATTTTCTACCCTCTTTTCTTGGTTCTTTTCTTGCTGTGTTGTACCAAAAGAAAAACATGTACTGATCTGAGAAGACCCTGTAACAATAAACATCTTATTTAATACAGCAGCTGCCCCATCTGAAAGTTTCAATGGACCATTATCTACCATAAAAACATTAGGTAACTCTGAGATCTTATTTCCTTGTAACTATTTAACCATATTCCAAAAATCCCTAGTTTTTTTTGACTGTTCAATTCCCAAACCAGTTAAGTAAAAATTAGATTTTACTTTCCTTGTTTGTGTAATATACAAATTACGTGCAGCTCAATATTTTCCCCAAAACACTCTCATTTTTTTCTTTGCTAACCTCCATGCTAAATCCCTTTTTTACAATAAATTCTTAACTTTGCAGTATACCAAGGGGAATTTTTCTGTTTTACTTTCCTACTTTGGATAGGTGCAAAAATGTCACATACAGACATACATTCACAACAAAAATACAACCAGGCACTATCTATATCAGGAATCAGAGTCAATATATTCCAATTTCTAGATTTCAAGTCTGCCATAAAGGATGTATGGTCCAAATTCTAAACTTATGATAAAGTTTAACTTGGGAAACACCCAGTTGCTTGTCTGTTTTTCTAACACAAAATGTTATCTTATGGTCACTAAAGGTGTCTGGTAGCACCCCAGCCACTGAATATTTAATAGGATCAGAGGTGAATATCAGATCCAAAATAGTGGAAGAGTTGGGAGTTTTGGCATTCAGTCTTGTCGCTGTAGTAATTAACTGAGACAATCCCAACGTTGTCTTAAAATCCATTAATTTGCAGGTAGGTGGTACCCTAGCTCAGTCAGTATTCTTATCCCCCACAACCATGAGCTCATGGCTTTCCCTATAGGGGACAAAAATTCTTGGAGGACAAGAAACTGTTGATCATTGCCCTTTGGGGGAAGGTAACAACTCACCAGCAATAATGGTCTACAATATGGAATTTTTATCTCCAAAACTACTTTTCCCATGCCTGATGTACTGACACAATTCAGATGTTTAATTTCCAGTGCTGTAATACCATAAACCAAAACACCCCCTCTCCTTTTTCCACCATCATGCCTCCATATATAATAACCAGCTATCTGCATCTCTTCATCTTGTACTTTTTTACTTAACCAAGAATCAGTTATTATTATGGCAGTGGGTTTATATTCCAGAATCTACTCTTGTATCATGTCAAATTTTGGGACAATACTCCTAGCATTCAGCTGACAAGCATGAGCTTACTACTTTTTAGAATATCAGCTGTGTATATATTCTCATCACATGGCACTGGATTTAAATGGATGTCACTTGACGTCAATAAACTTAAAATTATAAGAATTCTCAATTTTGCAACCATTCCCTACTGTTTTGTAAGAAGGTTTCGCATTATAAGGCAAAAGTAATATTTATAATTTGCCTCATAGTTCAATTTCCATTTACCTATTAAAGCAGCTAATTTACAGAAAACGGAACATGTGTTTGAACTAACATCTGAGCAATTGGTCTCATTTTTGCCCCCAGAAAATTTAAAGGCAAAGTTAAAGTATCCCCATATAGTTTAGCAGATGTTTTTCCCAAACTAACCCAAGTCATATTTCCATGATTAAGGTATGTGAGGATGCAAAACATGAACCACACTATCACCAAAGAGAGAGTTAATATTTTACCCATATTGTAGGATATGTATTCAAGCTGAAACCTGATAAAAACTCTGGTATATAGGATTTACAAAATAGAGTTTGATCTCCTAAAACAGCTACTGTACCTACAACACCATAGGATTTCCCTTAAAATGTACAGCACATAAATTTAAAACAAAAACAATTTTTGGTGCCACTAAACATTTATATGTTTTCTTAAGACCATATTTTCCAATGCCTTTGTGCAACATGTATTAGTTTCAACAATTGTTTCTACAAATTTTAAAATATTAAACTACACAAGTTTTTAAATATGATGATTTTTTTAACTTCCAGTACTTTAAGTGTCCCTTATTCTCAACAGGCAAGTAATACTCCCCAGTTTATATTTATTTATTTTTTCCTTCTGCTGAGTGGCACTTATGCCACTCACACTCATGCCATAATGCTCGCACTGTGAGCAGCATGGCTCTTTTTTAACAAGCTGCCCCTCCTCCTCCATGACGTGGGTTCAAGTTGGTTCCAAAGTGAGGAAAGACAATAGTTGAAGGCTGATTGGCCAGCGGAGGTACAAGGACTTGGAAAAGTAAAGGTGCAATGTTCCCTGGAGTAGGGGGAGCATAAGGCAGAACAAACAATGAACAGGAGTGATGAGAGGCAGGAGGAAGGAGAACCCAAACCAGTATTTAGATATAAAGGAGGCACAGTGCATCTAGAGACAGGATGGAAGGGGAAGAATGGATAGTGATGAGTAAAGTGAACAGTGATAGGTGTGAGAGGGTGAGTGGGTTGCAATGTGACAGAAGAACCTACAGATGGTATGCAGTCTGGCCAGGGAGGTGGAGGGGGAAGACATATAAACCATGTCCACATAGTCAACAGAAACATCATTTTGGTGACAAGCTCTCAGCAAACCTGTAGGGAAAGACAATTTTTATTTTGGTACAGGGCACAAACTTTAGGATAGAGCATGGCATGGATGGCATCTATGTGGACAGAGAAGCCAAGTTTGCTGTCAAATCACACACCTACTTGAAGGAAGGAATCACTTCATGTGGGAAAATGGGCAATGAAGTAAGTTTGGTTTTGGCTGGTACCAAAGGTCATGGATTCTGTTTTTTTGGTGTTGACCAGAAGCTGGTTAGACTGGAACCATCGTAAGATGTTGTGGAAATCTTGCAGTAGTAGAACTTTCACAAAAGTGATGGAGGGGCCAGAAGTGTAGATACCCATGTCATCTGCATACATGTGAATATGCAAGTTGGTACAGGCTGAAGGGAGGTCACTGAGGAAAATGAAGATGAGTATGGGGCCCATAATAGCTGCCTGGTTGGGAAGAGGAGGTGACAGGTTGCTACCTACCTGTACTACGTGTAGGTGGCGCATGAGGTAAGAATGGAACCAATCAACAAAAGGAGCTGAGAGCCCAGCCAGATGTAGCTTTTTCAGAAGGAGAGGGTGTTACACACAGTCAAAGGCCTTAGCTAGCTCAATAAAGATGGTTTCCATAATGTGACCTTTCTCCATCCCTAAGAGGATGTAATCAGTTACACCCAACAGAGAGGATATGGTGGGGTGAGATTTATTGAAAGCAGACTGGTATGGGGAGAGGAAATCAGAGGGGGAGAGGAAATCAAAGAGTCTATCACAGACAAGCTCTTCTCTTGCAACTTGGCAAGAGATGGGAGGAGGGAAATAGGCCAGTAGTTACCGGAAGAGGAAGGCCTCCCCCCCCTTTGTGTAGTGGTATAAGGTTTGCCAATGTCCAGAACTGTGAGACTGCACTGAAGGAGAAGGAGAGGTTGAAAAGGTGACAAGGGCAATGCAATGGCAGGGGCAGAGTTATGCAGAAGTATAGGCTCAAGTCCAATTGGGCTAGACTTATTGAAATTCCTGGAGTAAAGGGCTATCAGGGTCTCCTGGGTTGTAATGGCAGAGAAGTGAAAGCCCTGGGAGGGGAGGGAATAAGACGGCAGTTATGACCTCCTGAGTGGAAATGGTGGAGAACAGAAAGCTATGAGAGAGGAGGGAAAAAGAAGCATGTTATGAAAGAGTTGCAGAAGGTGAAGAGTAAAGTTAAAGAGCTACTGTTGCTTCCTGTTGTCTAGATTTTACTGTGAGCTATAAAATCCTAACGCAGCCATTTGATTGACTTGGAAAGAATGTTTGATTATCAAAATCTGTTTAAAACAGCTAATGTATTGTTTATTTTTTATGCAGAATGTTTAATCATGTACTTGTTTGCTGCTTAGCTAATTATTATCAAAAATAACTACATTTGCTGCTGACTTCTACTTATAAGATATGGGGAGCTGATGAGCACTTGCTATTGGTTTTCAAAATATGGTGTGTGTTATTTTACCTTGTAAAGGCCAAGATCAGATTGAATATCAGTCCTATAGTTGGAACTACCTTACGGGATGTGACATTAGAAAAATTCAGTTACCACAATCTTTCACTAAGTGTTTTTCATCACTAAAGAAAGATTTGATTTTTATGAAGATAAAAGTCAGTTCTTTTAAAGCATGCAGCAGCCATAATATCAATAGCATTAAAAAGGTATTTGACTTCAGATGAATAGTATTAGTGTGACAACTGTGACATGAGCTCTCAGTATTATACCTAGATAAACCTGTGTATTGGGACTCCATTTTTTAACAACAGTAGTTAGTAGTATGTGGTGTGCGGTAATCTATTCAGGGTGCTGGATTGTACCAATAATGTGAATATGTGATCATGGCCAGGAAACTGGTGCCGTTAAAGGTGAAGATTGACCCTAAATAAGCAGAAAATTAACAAACAGTCCATGTATACCAAGGACATTAAATGAAACATTTCTGTGATATTGCATACAGTTGATAAACATAGGAACTGGAATTGCAGTTCCCAACCCTCTTTCTTTAATCTCAGAATAGTACACAGCTATGATATTCATAAGTCTACAAAACAAACAAACATGTTTTGAATATTGACAGAAATCTGTCAGAAATAAAGATTACGGATATGCACTGTAACTGAAGCTACCCGCATAGCCATAAAACCTTGTCTGAAAAGAATTTCTTGATTGGGTATGGAGAGGCTTAATTTAATTTATAACATATGGAATCAATAACATCATTAACTAATTATTTTCTGAGGCTGCGTAAAATGTTTTTTCAATTAGAAGTGCAGTATCTATTTTATCTGTAAAATTAAATTAAATAAATAAGCTTTAGACCACAACATTGCCTTGCAGAAGTTAAACAATAAACTCTGCAGCAAATGAGTAGAAAACACATTTTAATGAAACACTATAGGCTAACCTTGCAAATGTTCTATCTTTAGAGAGACTTGCTTCTGTGAAAAGTGAAAATAATTTCATGAAAAATGTACATAAACTACACAACATTTTGCATGCAGTGCCTTAAAATTGTTGCATTTTTGATGTGAGAGTAACTTTGTTATTTTTGGGATTTCAATTCTAGATAAAACTCTGCATTATGGGTGTTACAGATTAAGTGATGGGCAAGGGAGGCTATAATTTTACTCAGTGAAGGAGATGAGACTTGTCTTCTCTACCTGTAGTCTGCAGAACAAAAGTAAACCTGAAAGTCTCAGAAAGTAATAGGAGTGTTCAAGCTGAAGAGTTCAATTGCTGACAGAGAGGAGAATAAGCACCCAGCTTTGCTCAATCAGTATACACATTTATTTATATTTTCTCTTCAAATTGAAAGTAGCAGGGTAAGTGGGTAGGTGGAGGAAACAGATTTGCAGTTTGTGTTTGGGGCACTTTGACACTTTCCTTTAAATTTATATCGGGCAGTGTGGGGAAGCTAGCTCAGGAGATTAATCTTTGGAGTTAGATTAAGAGAACCCTGCAAATCTGGTGTGAGAATCAAGTGTGTTACTTGGGGAGTGGAGGTGCCAGAGACTTTGTGCCTTTAACAGGAGCATTGTAAAAAACTCCCTTATTCAGTGTGTCCCATCACACTCATGTCCCAGCATGTGACTGGAACAGCAGAGGAGGGGAGCATTTGCACTAGACTTCTGCAGACATCCACATTTAGTCCACAGTCTGCAGGAGACTGAAGGGAAGACACCAGACCAAGTTAGGAAATAGCATAGTACTGTGTATGGATATACTGAGATATACAGTTTAAGTAGCCACAGTTAGTGGGGTAACAATTAAGGGATAAGAGGTAGAAGACATCAGGTAAAAGTAGCTACTGGTAGGAGGGTTGAAAAGGGAAATTAGGAAACACCCTATCAGGTGGCCAAGTCTCATCCTCCATCACTCCCCCGATCTGCTATCCATTGCCCCCCACTCACCTGGCTGTCCCAGTGTATCCCTTCACTGGGGGGGCCCTACTCATAGCAGGGATTCAAGAGGGGAGAGCAGAGTACCCTCCCATGGTACTCCCTCACATCTTGGCCGGGTGGTGGGGTGAAATTCAGGGGCTTCCCAGCTCCATGGCCAGGGGAGGCAGGTCACCAGTATCTGGCCAGCATGGGTGACCATTTTCCTTGTTTTTGTGTCCCTGCCCCTGCTAGATACATGTTGTGGCATCCTTGAAACTTACACATGTGGCATGTTGTCATCCACATCACAGAGTGCAAGGCCAAAATTGACCGTGAGGAGTGACTGAAGGGCAGTGCATCCATAACCCTACCCCTGGGAGGAGAGCTTTTGAAGGATGCTCTTGAGCCCTCCCTGCCGGCCTCTGCTCCTGACATCCCAGGTTAGGGCATGAACCCAAGTCACCAGCATGCCAGGAGATCCCCTATCACCTAGCACCATGGAGTCACCATGTATTCTCTATTTTAATGGTGTCATGGTGTACCCCACATATACTTGACCATATGTACACCATAAGTCATATACTCAAAATGGAGTGTCATATGTTATACATGGTCTTATTACTATGCATAAATTACAATTATGTGGTTGTTCAAACTATTTTGCTGCATTACCATATTTCCAAACATAACATTTGGAGCTGTTAAAAAAACAATTCTTGGTGTACTTGTTAACCATCCCACCCCCATTCTAGATTCTCCCCTTAGCCTGTTATGGACAAGGGTGTTCCTGAGATTTTCTGCTTCCTGAAATGAAATCCTCAGTCTGGCACCCATAGCCATACCTACATTATCATCAGAGTGTAGAATTTGACTTTTTTTAAAAATAATATTCCCAATTTGACCAGCAACATTGCTATATATTGTAAACGTTATTATGCCAGAATCAATTTCTCACTCCTTTTCCTCTTTGTGCAGAAATTGCCTTCTATTTTTAGGGTCACAGTGAATGTGTACTGGGTCATAATGTCGTACGCTTAATAGCGTACGACATTATAGCTATCCTGGAATAGTGATGTCTAGGACAGCGAATGGTGCAATACCATGTATACTGCTATATGCGGTGTTGCACCATTCACACAATCCCAGGCATAAGATAAGACCTCTGCTTGGAGTAGATTCTGCCGAGCAGCTGCCACGACTCACTGCACAGAGCCACAGTAGCAGGAACCCAGACACTGTGTCTGCGACTGGGCTTGATTCCCGGTCCCAGAAATTTTATTTTTTCCACTATTTTGTGCACTCCCCAAGTTGGACCCCCACCTGGAGTTGAGAATCTTTAGTGGGGGGATCCAGGGGGCACAGCCCCCTGCTATGGGGGGTGTGGGGGCAGAGCCCCACACAGGAAAAAGAGTTATACTTCATTGCATAAATTGAGCTGTATTGGCAGCATAATTTAGCCATGTGGCATAATGTCATGCCACATTATGACCCCATGCCCAGTGGATGTAGCCCTGCAGACCTCTTGCTATCAGAAAAGGACTCAGCGCATTCCTTCTGACTGAACAACATGTTGTATTTGCAATATGATCACTTCCACATTCATGAAGAACTTCACCCATTGCCTCAGTTGGAAGTCAAACTGCACTATTTTGCTTCCTGTTGGCAGTTATGGCAGAACACTGCACTCTCTGCCATACCCAAGATGGTCACCAAGCTGTACTGTGCACACAAGACCAGAAGCGCATGTGCAGTAGTATGCCGTGTTCCTCTGTGACCACTGATTTTTTTTTGTTTAAAATTATGGATATTCCCTCCACCCAACCCTCACTCTCAGCACCCACCACCCCACCCCACTCCCACAAAAGCATAACAATGACACTGGGGGTGCCCAATCCCCCAGTGTCACGATTGTGCTCTGCTATGCCCTTTCTTTCTTTTAATATATATACTTTTCCCCCACCTGACCTTCCCACTCTGCATCCACCACCCCACCCCACCCCAGAAACATACCAGTGACACTGGGGGTGCCCAATCTCCCAGTGTCACGATCAGGAATCCTTGGTCATGATTTTTATTTTACACTTCTAAAAAGGAAAATGTCCATTGATATCTTTTGTGGATGTTCCTGACCCCGCACCTGACCCTCCCACTCAGCACCCACCACCCCACTCCCCCACCCCAAACCCTTACTTACCCATCATGGGTCCAATGTTGTAATCCACTCTGTACCACAGACATGTCTTCACTCTTCAAAGCTGGACAGCGAATTGAAGAAACATGTATGCAGTTCATTATATTTCAAAGGGGTTTTGCACTTAGTGCCATAACTTGGGCATTTTTGCATATTTTAGCCAAATTTTCAACATGCCTCTTTTGGGACCTGTTTCATTAACAATTGCAATGACATTGGGAAAATCCTCTCCTGAAAGAGGATTTCATGGTCCTTGCATGAAAACCCTTTTCAGGTAGGATGTGAACATTTTCTCTGCCCTTGTTCTTGAGGTGGAATCATAAGAAGACTATATTGAAATGTTGGTGTACAGATATTAAAAAAACAGTTATGTTATTAGTTTACATTACAGCAGCAGTGCAACAAAAATGTTTTTCTAAAAAATTTAGTTTCAGCTATGATTAAGAAAAATATTAGCATACCTGTCAAATGTATTTGCTTCGGTACCTTCTATGTCACACAGCATATCTTTTTTATTTTTTCAAACCTTACTCTTTCCAGGCCTACATTGCTATTTCTATGGGAAATGTAGTGGCCATCTTTTTTCTTGAGAAAAAATTAAATTAAAACATTTACTAAAATACTCAAATGTTGCTGAAAATAAAAAAACTGTACCACCAAATAAAACTTGAATATGCCTGGAACCTTTTATAGTGAAAAAATATAGGGTCACATTTTTTGCCCAGTTTTGTTGCACTGCTGCTTTAAATTTTGTGAATGTAGACTTATAACTTTATTAATTTTCAATATTTTAACACACTTGCTTTTATGTATGTGGCTCTAACCCTGTGGAATTCTCTACCTCATCAGATACATGAGTACATGACTGTGGAGAGTTTTAAGAGGGACTTGAAGTTACACTTATGGCATCTTGCCTATCAGGAGTAATTGTATGATCTGCTGTATGTGAATTTTAAGCTTTGTATCAAATTTTATTTGTTCTTAAAGCTGTACAGTGCCTTGGTTGTAGGAAAGTGCTATAAAATAAAGAGATTATTATTATTATTAAATTTACAACATAGTCTTATCTTTAAAGCATCTCAAGAATGTGACAGCTGTCATTTTTCAAATCCTGGCTAAATTTTTTTTTCACATCCCAAAAGATGATTTTGCAGCCCCTGAACAAAATCACCTTTTGGACAGGAGTTAAAAATTTTCTGTGACCTTACTCATGAGATGGGGTCATACAGAGGCTATGTTTTAAATTTGGTGTAAAAATATTTAAAACAAATAAAGTTATGAGGTTATGTTGAATTTTGAAAACATAGGCATAACTTTGGTAATATTTAATATTTTTACACCAACTTTTCAACATAGCTATGCAGTACAGTGCTGTAACATAGCAATGACAGTAACAATGGAAAAACTGATATACACCATTCAATGATCCACAGGATTATCATACAGACAGATACAACCATAGGTATATAAGATAACACGCAGGTAGGTTACACAGTAGTGCGACAAGTACATGATACATTCAAGAGAATGCACTACAATGTTAGTTGATATCCGATACAAGAGGGCTAACAAATAGCAGTTATGTTTAAAGGTGAGGCACAGGGGGCAAAGTAAGAAGCCAAGGTTGAGGGAGGAGCAATAACAAGAGCTGTTGGGGTTGAGGTTTAACATCACTGGTAGCAGGAGCAAGCTGTAGGGGCAGAAAGACAAGAAAGCAAGTTGGATTGGAACTCAGGGAATGTGGAACATGGCAGAATGGAGGGAGGAAGGAAATTCCAGTCAGACACAGCTGCATAGCTGAATGATTTACAGGCCACAGTTAACCATGGTTTAGGCATTATGAGAAGGGGGAGGGAGGCAGATCTCAGGGTTCATTGAGGTTGTCTTAGATGAATAGACTCACTGAGGCAAGGAGGTGTATGATTGTGGACCAGCTTGTGCAGAAAACTCAGAGTGGCATACCTTAGTTTAGATTCATACGATAACCAACCCAGGGAAGAGAGGACATCACAGTGGTGCTGACAGGCGTTGACCCCCAGGGCAAACCAACCCACCCTATGGTAATCCTGTCTGTGGAGTGATAATGTAGTAGTGTTAGTTGTGAGCAGAAGTGGAGCACCATAAGATAGAAGTGGGAGAAGAGAGGAAGGTGCAATCTAATGACAGGAGGCTGAGGTGAGGCACTGGCAGATATGATAGAGATGGCCTAGCTTTTGGTTCAGAGATTTGATTAGGATGGAGACATAATTATTAAGGGATAGCAAGGTATCCAAGGTGACCAATCAATCAATCAATCAAAGTCTTTATTTAACCAGGCGATCACCATTGAGCAAGCTCATTTTCGAGGTGGACCTGGGTTTGTTAACAAGGGACAATATACATGGGATGAAACACACAAGAAAACAGTAATAATACAAATAAAGTGAGATGCAATAATACAGTATATACAAAGTATCAGCATGTAGCATTGACAGCAGTATATGTTTGGAACAGAAGATATACAGTGGCGTGAAAAAGTATTTGCCCCCTTCCTGATTTTCTCTATTATTGCATATTCGTCACACTGGATGTTTTCAGGTCTTTAGACAAAATATAATATTAGATAAAGGGAACCTGAGTGAACAAATAACACTTTTTTTTTTTACTTATTTCATTTATTTAATGAAAAAGTTAACCAACACCAACTGGCACTGTGTGAAAAGTAATTGCCCCTAGTTAAATCAACCCAATTAAAGGGATAATTAGAGTTAGCTGATTGAACACAGCCAGGCTTGATTACAGCCAGCCCTGCTCAATATAAACCTCACTTATTTTGGCCCTTACCATCAGAGTCACGTGCCAGCACAAAGATTCAACAAGCACATTATGCCATGATCAAAGGAAGTTCCTGAAAAGATCGAGAAAAAATTTGTTGCCCTCTATCAGTCTGGAAAGGGTTACAAGATATTTCTAAGGCTCTGGGACCCATCGAACCACAGTGAGAGCCATAATCTCCAAATGGAGAACACTTGGAACAGTAGTGAACCTTCCCAGGAGTGGGCTGCCTGCCAAATTACTCCAAGGGCACAGTGTAAAATCATCCAAGAAGTCTCAAAGGATCCTAAAACAACATCCAAAGAACTGCAGGCTACTCTTGCCTCAGCTAAGGTCAGTGTTCATGACTCCACAATCAGAAAGAGACTGGGCAAAATGAGCTTCATGTGAGAGTAGCAAGGTGAAAACCACTCATAACCAAGAAGAACATAAATGCTCAGTCTCTCATTTGCCAAGAAGCACCTGGATGATCCACAAGCCTTTTGGGAAAATGTTCTATGGACAGATGAGTCCAAAGCGGAACTTTTGGACAACATGGATCCCATAATGTCTGCTAGAATCAAACACAGCATTCCACAGTAAGAACACCATACCAACAGTCAAACATGGTGGTGGTAGTGTGATGGTGTGGGATGCTTTAGCTGCCTAAGGACCTGGATGACTTGCCATAATTAAAGGAACCATGAATTCTGCTCTGTAGCAGAAAATTCTTAAGAGAATGTCCAGTCATCCTTCCGTCAGCTGAAGCTGAAGCGTGGTTGGGTCATGAGAAGACAATGATCCAAAACACAAAAGCAAGTCCACATCAGAATGGCTAAAAAGAAGTAAAATTAAAGTTTTGGAGTGGTCTAGTCAAAGTCCAGACTGAAACCTAATAGAGATGCTGTGGCAGGACCCTGAAACGAGCAGTTCATGCTCGAAACCTACCAAATGTTACTGAATTAAAGCAGTTCTGCAAGGAAAGAGTGGGTTAAAATTCCTCCACAGCGATGTGAAAGACTGATATTGAATTATAGGAAGTGTTTGGTTGCAGTCATTGCAGCTAAATGTGGCATAACCAGTTATTAGTGTAAGGGGCAATTACTTTTTCACACAGTGCCAGTTGGTGTTGGCTAACTTTTTTTCATTAAATAAGTGAAATTAAAAAAAAAAACAAGTGTTATTTGTTCACTCAGGTTCCCTTTATCTAATATTACATTTTCTCTAAAGACCTGAAAACATCCAGTGTGACAAATACGCAATAATAGAGAAAATCAGGAAGGGGGCAAATACTTTTTCACGCCACTGTAGCTAGTTTTGGGTAGGACACAATTTTTCATAAAAGTAAAGAAATATACATATCAGGTGCACTGAACACAAATAAAACCTGATATAAAAAGATATATAGTGATACGTTATGGAGAATTTAGAGCTGGAATTGTAATGGGTTTAGCAATTTTTCTGGCTCCAGGTACTTCCGAAGCTGGGAGTTCACTATTTTCGCCAGTATCTTTGACAAGATTGGAAGTAGGGCGATTGGCCTGTAGTTATTGAGGTCACTAGGATCTTCTGACTTATACAAAGGGAACACAAGTGCATTTTTCCAAATGGGCGGTAGGTCACCCTGGGACAAGGATAAGTTGAAGACATGAGTAATTGGGACTGCGAGGACACAGTAGCCAACTTTCAAGAAGTATGGGTCAATGAGGTCAGCCCCAGCACTTTTCCTAGTGTCCAGCTGAAGGAGAAGATCTTCGACTTCTTTCAGGGAGGTAGGCGGCAGAGAGAAGGATGGAATGGGGATGGGTTTTTCTTATGTATCCAATCTAAGTTGTTGGCGAAGGATATTCACGAGAGAGGAGTCAAAGGCTAGCCCTGCAGTGGCAAAATGATTATTGAGAGCATCGAGGATAGACGGTCTGTCGGAGGTGACAGTATTGTTGATCAATAATTTAGTAGGTAGGAAATTTACAGTGGTGTGACCTTCAATGTCTTTGATAGTCTTCCAGAATTTGGAGGCATTTCTTGAGGAGCTCTCCAGCTGAGAGTGGTAGAAATTAGCTTTGGCTTCTCTGACCATTTTTGGTGCAGAGGTTCCTTACCCTCCAGAAAGAATTTCAGTAATTTATTAAATTAGTTTTCCTAGCAGTTCTCCAGAGTACATTCCTACTCCGCAAAGCATCTTTTAGGTCTTCGGTAAACCACCGGCAGGATTTGTTTCTGGCACAAACGTCTACTATGGGAGCATACTTGTTGAAAGCCCCTTGCAAAATTTCTGAGAAAATATCATAAGCCATAGTCAGGGACTAGGCTAAATAGAAGTCCTGCCATCTCATGGACTCTCTTAGGTCTGATATATACCCATGGAGATCAAAGTTGCATAAGCACTTTTTAAAGGAGAATTTTGGTACAGTTGTGGATTTAAGAGTGGATCTTACACACACGATGAAGCAATGGTCGCTAATATCAGAGAAAAAGATGCCAGCATGGGAGAATAAATGGGTTTTGTTAACTAAAATGATATCCAAGAGAGTACTGTTATTGGGATTGAGCTTGTTAGGATGAGTAGATTCGTTTATTAGCTATGACAACCCAAGGGAATCACAGAACATTTTAAGTGGGGTGGATGCACTGGAGAGCCAGTCTAAGTTGAAGTCCCCTAGTATAATACACTCTGAAGATGCTGAACCCAGGATGTTTTCGAGATGTTTTAACAACTGTAGTCCAGCTGATGGGGGTCTATAGCATCCTATTATACATAATGAGACACTGGTGGCAATTTCAATCTTTAATGACAAGCTTTCAAATTCTTTTGGGACAGAGATTGAGTCAATTATGGAGGCAGGGAATTTATTCTTGATGTAAATAGCTACCCCACCACCTCTGGTTTGCCTGTCTGCTCTGAACAAAGAGTAGGAGGGGATGTTAACTTTGTTGATACTGGTCTGCAGTCAGAGCCAGAACTCCGTAATCACTAGAACATCTGGAGCAGTATGACATACCCAGGCCTGAACTGAAGTAATTTTTTTAATAGACTACATACATTAACATGCAAGAATGTGAGCCCCTTGAGGCCCCTTGAGGCTCAAGTATTTAAAGGTATGGACAAGTTCAAGGGCATCATCATTGAGGGAAGTAATCCTGAGGGGGGGTTAGAGGAGGAAGAGGATGGTTGGAAGAATAGCATGCTTTTTGTTTTCTTAGTGTTAAGAACAAGATGATTTTGTATAAACCATCCTTTGAGAGCAGCGACATCAGATGCTAACATACTGTTGATCCACTTGACTTCAGAAGAGGAATGATAGATGATCGCATCATTTGCATAGAGGTTCTTGGAAGCCCCTCCACAGTTATTTGGTGGATCATTAATAAATAGGGAGAACAGTGGTGGGTTCAGTATAGAACCCTATGGAATGCCATGAGTTATTTGTCTAAGGCCCAAAAGAGAACCAGACCACTTGGCCCATTGAGAGGAGCAGGTGAGATAAGTTTTAACCTAGGCTAAGACACTGGAGTTAAGGCTGAGAACTTGTAGCTGCTGAAGCAGGAGACCATGGCTGACCAGGTTAAATGCCTTTGTGATGTCGACAAAGATGGTGCCAGTGGCAAAACCCTGATCCATACCCTGGAGCAGATCAGAAGTGACAGTGATTAAGGCAGCGTGGGTACTATGGTTCCTTTAGAACCCATGCTGGTAGGGGGATAGCAGGTTATGGTGTTCCAGGTAGTTCTGGAGGTGATCATAAATGATATGCTCCTGGATTCTTGCCAACAGGCAAATGATTGAGATGGGTCTAAAATTTTCAGTCACAGTGTTAGGCCCACCTTATGAATGGGCACCACTAAGGAAATCTTCCTTTTGTCTTGGACAGTGCTTGATAAGAAGGACTGGTTGAACAGATCATGAACAGGGTGCTGCTGGTTGCCCTGCTGACTTCCTTATTCAACAGCTCACTGGAATCAGGCATAGTTCCAGAGGACTACAGGAGAGCAGACATGGTGCCTCCAAATGATAGTAGCAGCAGGAAAGAAGCTAGCAACTATAGGCCTGTGAGCCTCACCTCAGTGATGGGTAACTTAATGGAAACACTGATAAAGGAAAATGTTGTTAGACTATCTTGAATCCACTGGGCTGCAAGACAAAGGGCAGCATGGATTTACTGGAGGGAGTTCATGCCAGACAAATCTGATTGATTTATTTGACTGGGTGACCACTGAAATAGATCTAGGGGTGCGGCCGGCATGGTCTATCAGTACATTAACAATTCCTTCAACACTCTGACACACAGGAGACTGATTAGGAAATTGAGCAACCTAGGGGTGGAATCCAAAGTAGTGTATTGGGTTAGATACTGGCTAACGGATAGGTGACAGAGGGTGGTGGTTAATGGCACTCAATCTAATGACGGAAGAGTTAATAGAGGGGTGCTGCATGACTCAGTACTGGGGCCAGTAATCTTCAATTACTTATAGGAACTCTACAAATGAACTGGAAGGGAAAGTATGCCTTTTTGCAGATTATTCCAAAATCTGCAATAGGATGTGCAATCAGGATGGAGTGGAAAGAATACATAAGGATCTTGGGAAATTCTAGGTGTGGTCAAGAACATGGCAATTGCAGTTCAATGCAAAAAAGTGCTAAATCATGCACCTATGGTATAGGAGCCTATGAAAATGAGTACAGGATGGGGGGGGAGGCACTGTCAGTCACTTAGCAGGAAAGGGACTTTCAGTTATATGCAATGGCCTCATAGTGGTACAACAGTGTGACACAGCAGTGTGTAGGGCCACTACTAAACTGGGATGAACTAGGAGAGGTACTTCTAAAAGGAGGAGGGAGGTGGTGTTGCCACTGTATCACTGACTGGTGAAACACCACCTGGAATATTGTGTCCAGTTTTGGCAGTCACACATCAGAAAGAACATAGACAGTGTAGAGGCAGTCCAGAGGAGGGCAACTAAAATGGTGTAGGGATTGCTTCAAAAGCTCTATGAGGAGAGACTGAGGGATCTCAATATGTACTCTGAGGAGAGGAGGTGAGCAAGAGTGGACATGACAGAGACCTTCATGTACTTCACGGGGTGAACAAGGTGCAGGAGTAGTGTAACTTTCGAATGAGGAAGAGCACCCGGATTAAAGGGCATGTGAACAAGCGGGGGGGGGGGATTAAAGAGGGATGTGAAGAAGTACAATTCACTGACAGAGTGGTAGATACCAGCAATAGACTGCCAGTGAAAGTGGTGGAGGTGAAAACAGTTGGGGGTTACAAGCATGCGGTGGATAGACACGTAGGCATATTAGTATATCAACAAGGAGAGGGGTTGCCGGAGATCAGTTAGGGCCTGCAGAGACAGATTAGGCAGGGACCACCTCTGCAGACTGGTTGGGCCAAACAGTTCTCGTCTCCCAAAAAAATTATATGTTTCTGTGCTTCCATTTTAGATACTCCTTTATGGTCTTGTTAATTCAGTGTTTCATGTATTGATAAATTATCCCACACATGAAAAGAAGATTTTCTAGTCATTTTTTTCTAGTCATTTGTTACATTCAAGATAAGCATGCATGAATTACAACAAAAGAGAAAACACATGTCAACCTTTCTTCTGGCTATGCCTCTCTGTGTGTGGTGTCCTTCTAAACCCCACTTAAAAAATTGTGTGTTGCTCCATTGTGGATATTCCCAGAAACAGGGCCAGCCTTAGGGTTTGGGGGGTTGGGGGTCCAGTAGGATTAGTGAAGTCATAGGGCCCCCAGTTGGGCATCCTTCACCTATGCATTTGACTGTAGCCCAAACACCCACCACTGTATTTTATTTTTGGTGCAGCCAGTGGTATATTTAAGGGAAAAAGCAGTGTTAGTCCTTAAGGCTGTTCTTGCCATCCCATCCATTGCTGCCCATCTGCCTCTTATTGACTGCAAAAGGTACTGCACAGCCCTTTATTGCTGTTTTAAGAAGATAAGAAAAAAAATAGATAACCTACTCTGGTTGGAGAGCTCCCATAAGCAGGGGGCCCCTCAGCAACTGCAGGGTTCGCTGGTGCCTAGAAACAGCCAGCACAGAAATAGCAAATCAATGAATTTTGGAATATGAGTGATGATGGAGATTCATCATAAGTGAAATGTAACACTGTTGAAAAGTTCATGAATATTCAGCACACTGCAGAATTAACTGATGCTGTAGGACCATTAAATGGTATGCTTTTGAGTGTCCTTAGTGAAGCAACATATTATACAATGAGTTGTGGAAAATGGGCTCACATGTTGATAAATGATACAAGCAGGGATGTAATATTAATGTCCTGTTCTCCTTTATTTACCAGCATGCTTACATTCAGGTGCAAGGCACACGGTACTGCATTTTAACACACAAAGATCATTTTCATTCCAAATAAATGTGGTACATCACCAAAAATGACAAACAGAATTGAATTAAAGCTGTGTAATGTTGGTAATTCCCAAAAAATTAACATTATCAGATATTGGCTGGTTTACTTTAAAGTGCATGTTAAATTCTGTTTAACTATTAATTTAGTGCCCTACATCCTCTCTCCAGTGATGCACCAAAAAGGCAGACAGAAAACCTTAGTTATCTATAACTTCTCACAAATGTTGTTTGTTCATCATTGGTCAGCAAATTTTGTTGCAGTTTACCAGATGTGCATCCAGGCTGCAATGGTAGTTAAGTCACCTGGTAAAGGTGATTGTCGGGAATGAATCTCTGAGGCACTCCACAAATCCTGACATCATGGATTGTATACACCTGATAGGTTGTCTTGATGCATATGTGACCTAAAGTAAATCTGACCCCCTTGTGTGGGTAACTGTTGCTTTCTAGTCAGTTTGAGGTCTTCCAAAGCTGTCTCTGAATATGAAATGTGTTAGTGAACCCCCCTTTAATTTATACCCTGAAATAAACACTGTAATAATTAGTGTGTTGTAGTCTTAAATCATATTTAATTGTTCTATTATGTACAATCTATATAGAGTGAGGTGCATATCAATTTTATAGAAGATACCCTGTTCATTGTGAGAGTCTTTAGACAGTCTACTCGAATACACGTCTAAGAAGGAAGGGTGAGGAGTACCTCAGAGATTCATTCCCCCACAATCACCTTTACCAGGTGAGTAAACTACCATTGTGGGGGATGATCTCTGAGGCACTCCACAAATCCTGACATCATGGGTTGTTCAAAAGCAGTGATTAAACACAGGGTGGGTTAGATGTGTCAGAGCAGCTGTGGTCTGTGTGGGTAGCTAGAAGCACCGCCCTTGCAAAGCTAGTTTTGTTTTCTTGGGACACATCCATTCTATAATGTCTGGTGAAGGCATTTTTTTATTATTTAGTTGTTTAACCAGGTATAGTACACTAAGCTGGAAGCTTTTTTACAGGAGCGACCTGGGAGCACAAGGAGGTTAAGTGTCTTGCTCAGGGCCACACAGTATGCAACTGGATGCTGTGGGATTCAAACCCAGGTCTGGTCTGCTGGAAGTCACCAGATTTGCAGCTCAGAGCCTTAGACCACTTCGCTATACTGCCTCCTTGAGTCCTACGAATAGTAGACTATATCGCTGTGGCACAGATTTCTTCTGCGGTGGCCATGTTCCTTTCTGCCCATGACGTTGCGATAGCCCTAGTCGAATGAGCTCTAAGGTCGGATGGTATGAGAGTATTTGAGGCTTTGTAGGCCTCTGATATAGCGGATCTTAGGTAAGTTGCAATGGATGATTTTGAGGTGGGTAATCTTTTCTACTGCCTTGCACTATGATAAATAGTCTGTCTGTTTTCCGAATGTCTAGTGTTCTTGTGATGGAGGTAGAGAGGAGCCTTCTCATCCCTAGCATTCATAGATGGGGATCCGCCTGTATGTCAGCTTAAGGTAGTTCCATGGGTATCTCGATGGTTTGGGATGTGTGGAACTGCAAAGCTATTTTGGGTCTGAAGAATGCGATTGGATGCATGGAGATTCTGTCCGAGAAGAACTGTAAAAATATTTTTTTGTGTGAAAGAGCTTATAGTTCCCTACTCATCTGGCAGATGCAATGGCTGTTAGGAAAACAGTTTTTAGTTGTAAACACTTAATGGGAATGACTTCGACTGGCTCGAATGGTGGCTTAGTCATGGCCGTCAGGACGATAGTTAGATCCCATGGGGGTAGGATTGGTTTGTTGACAGTGCGTAAATTGGTTGCAGCCTTCAGGAAGTGTACGATGTTTTGGTGCGTTCACAGAGTGGTCCCCTGTATCGGGCCCTGATGCCCCTATTGCCGCAACTTGTACTTTTAGAGATGCAGGTGATAGGCCCAGTTGCAGACCCTCCTGAAGGAATAGTAGTATGTGGGGAATGGTACATGTAAGTGCGTCTATGTTGTGGTGTTTGCAACACTTGTTGAAAATGTCCTAATGTTATTGGTAGGTGTTAATTGTGGATTGCTGGTGTGATGAGGCCATGGTTCGAATGACGGAAGGGTGGTATCCTGCCTTCAGCAGTCTCTCCCTTTCAGGAGCCATGCCTTCAGTTGTAGACGTCGTGGGTTTGGATGCTGAATGGGGCCTTGTGAGAGTAGATCCTGATGAGGTGGTAGTTTCCATGGGTCTGATAAAGCCATTGATACTATGGTTGCAAACTAAGTTCTTCTTGGCCAGTGTGGTTCCACCAGGATCACTAATGCTCTTGAAGTGCGTATCTTTCTGAGAACTTGGGATATCAGAGAAATGGGTGGGAAGATGTAAGCCACCTCGAATGTCCATGTGGCAGAGAAAGAGTCCACTCTCATTGCTTTGTGGTCCCAGAACTGTGATCAATAGTTGTTGCATTGGTAATTCTTGTGTGATGCCATTAGGTCTATTTGGATTGGGCCCCACCTGTGCTCAAATTGGAAAAAGACTTGTGGATGCAGTTTCCATTCCCCCGGGTGGATCATTTGGTGACTCAGCCAGTCTGCCGTAGTGCTGGGTTTGCCAGCTAGATGAATGGCTGTTATTGATTTCAGGTGGTGTTGTGCCCAAGTTGTGATTTTGCTGTTTGTTTCATCATTGCTTTGCTCTTTGTTCCCCCTTGCTTGTTTATGTAAGCTACTGTTACTTGATTGTCTGACCTTATCTGTACATGCTTTTGGTTTAAAAGGTGAGTAAAGTGTAGCATGACCCTGAAGACTGCCTTCATCTCCAGAACATTTATCGGTAATTTTATTTCTGCTATTGTCCATTTTCCTTGTGCAGTGTGTTTTTCTGTTACTGCTCCCAACTGGATAGGCTTGTGTACGTCTTTATTGTGATGTCTGGTGAAGTATCTAGGGTCATGCCCTGTGAGAGGTTGTGCCTTTTTATCTACCATGTGAGGCTTGATTTTACCTCGGTTGGTAGAAAGACTATGCTCGATAAGTTGAGATCATACATGGGTCCCTGGGTTAAAAGAAAGTCCATGAGCATCCTGGAGTGCCACCTTGCCCAGGGCACAGTGTCTGTGATGGAGGACATAAGACCTAGCACTTGAGATATAAGTAGAAGAGTTGGTCACTGAGATTTCTGTAGTTTGCTGGCTGCTGAAATGAAGGACAGGATTCTGGACTCCAATGGGAATACTATGCCCTTGTGTGTGTTGATGATTGTGCCTAGGTGCTCGATGGAGTGACTGGGGATTAGACTGCTCTTTGTGTAATTGATCACCCAGTTGTGTTGTTGTAAGCAATCTATCACTATTTTTGTTTCCCATACGGACTGCTGTTGTGATATTGTTCTGATGAGCCAGTCTTCTAGGTATGGGATGACGGGTATTCCCTTCTCTCAGAGTTTGGCTGCCAGTACTATGGAAACCTTTGTAAATACTCTTGTCACTGAAGCTAGTCCAAAAGGTAGTACTTGGTATTGGAAATGCTGGTTCAGAATGCAGAATCTTAAGAACCAATGGTGGTTTGGTCTTATTGGGATGTGGAGGTAAGCGTCCTTCAGATCTATTGATTTGAGGAAGTCTCCCTGTCTGAGTGCACGCTGTGTGGACCTGATGGTCTCCATTTTGAATAGAGTGTATCTCACAGATTTGTTGATGAATTTGAGATCCAATGCGGGGCGTACGCCTCCTGTCTTTTGTGGCACCATAAGGAATATTGAGTATATTCCTTGTCCTTTTTCATGACGTGGCACTGGAGCTATCACATTGTTTGTGCATAGATAGTTTAAAGTGGCTTGGACTTTAGTTGGTGAGGCTTTCTGGCTGGATATTGGGGATTGTATCATTCTGTGGAGTATAGGTATGTGTGTGAATTCTATTGCGTAGCCTAGTTGTATAATCTCTAATACTCACTTGTCTGTCGTTGAATGTTGCCACTGGGGAAAGAATTGTGTGAGTCAGGTGCCCACTGGTACTGTATTATTTGGAAGAGGGTATGCATAGTCAGGGGCGGGAGTTGTGTCTACGATTGTAGCTCCCCCTGCCACTGTGTGTGGATCCTCTGCCTCTGTGTCTGTTGTATTGATAAGGGGTGGTATAATTTTGTTTGTAAGTATTGCCCCAGAACATGGAAATCCCTCTTTTCTTATCTCGAAAGGAGTGAGATCTGCTCCTTGGTCTGGTGGGTAAGTAGGCTGATCTGGCTTGGTCTCTGTGTAGTGCTTTACCCTCTTCCTTGCTCTTGAGATATTTGTCTAGGCCATCGCCAAATATCATGTTGCCTTTGAACGGTAACCTTTGTAGGGTTGCTTTTGACTCTTTGTCTGCATCCCATAATCTCATCCATAGTGATCTGTGGGCCCTGTTGTTGATCACCGCAGATCTGGCATTTATTTTAAGCAAGTCAACTGCCATATCCGCTAAATGTTTAGTGGATAATATGGTGTTATCTAGGAGGGTAGATTTAGGCGACTTGGCAAGAATGGTCTTTTGAAGTTCCTGTAACCAGGTTAACTCTGCTCTTGTCATGTATATAGTTGTTGTAGCAGCTCTACACACCTGCCCTGCTAATTCTGAATTCTTTTTGAGGTTATCTTCCAATTTTCTGTCTATGGGGTCTCTTAATCCAGAGGTTGAATCCATGGGTAGCACGGTCCTTCTGTTTAAGGTGGCTATTTGTGGGCCCACTAGTGGAAAAGTACACCATAAGGCTAGCTTGTCTGTGTGAAGTGGGTACATTTTATCCCATGATTTGCATTCCAGAATCATGGCCTGTTTGGAAGAGGACCATTCTTTCTGTACCAGTTACTCGATGGCCTCACAGACGGGAAAGACGTCTGCTTTCTTGGCCTGCGGTTGTAAGGATGGTAGGAGTTTTGAGGTTGGAGTGGGGAATGCAGTGTTGAAGCCCACTGTTTCCATGATATGGCATACTAATGATGGGATCTGGTCCAGGAAGCACCATTTTGCCGTGAGTGTTTGTGGCTCATTGTCTAGTTCTCCTTCTTCTTCGTCGGAGGTGTCTCCTGGCTCGGGGTGCAGCGGTGAGGCATCGGTGGTGGGTAATGGTAGTGATAGGTTAGTGGTGGCCCATTTCTTTGCTGGAGGGGGTTTGACTGAGTGTTGTCTGGACAGTTCAGCCAGTTGCTGGAGTACTGCGGTGAGTACTTCCTGCTGGACCTGCATTAGCTGACTGTTTTGTAACAGGGCTTTAGCAGTGTCTGATTGAGGATCTGCGTGTTGAGGTTGAGAAGAAGTGGATGGGTCTTGCACTTCGATGTGGCTGGCAGAGTCTTCAACACAAGATGCGCAAAGGTGTCCTAGCTGCTGGTGTGGGATGGGGAAATTGCATTCTCTGCTGCTTTTTGTTTTAGGCATTATTGTCTGTAGGACAAAGAGAGGATAGTCTGAGACATTGCATAGTGATTTCTATTGTAATTAGGACTGTATAGTTGAAGAACAATCAAGATAGTGACATATGGGAGGGTGCCAGAACTATAAAGAGGCAAGGGAGATCAGGATTGAGAAGTAGAGTCAGGATGCAGCAATAATGAGGGTGGTAGGCAGAAGCCAAAACAATATGCTGCTATATATATATATATATATATATATATGGCACAGTTGGAGTGGAGGGCTGTGTCTCTTTAAGAAAGGGATGGCTTAGGCACCTCAGAACAGGGTTGTGTCTCTTTAAGAGAGGGATGGCTTAGGCACCTCTGAACAGCTGCACAGTAAATGAGAGGCAATGTCACCTTAGAAGTGGTAACCCTAATGGGGTGTGAATATCTGTGGGATCGCTGTGTTTTTTGTGCTTGTTTAACAGGATGAGGGTGCAGAAGCATTAAAAACTGCCAAAGTGAGTGATATGGTGAGATTGTTGCAATCACCCAATGGGGCTGATGTCAAGACATTGAGTAGGGGCTGACGTAGTCTTGCGAGGATGACCAGCCAATGGGTGTGCTAGATTTGCAGTTGCGTGAGATTTCCAGCAGGAATGGAGTAAGGAGAAGGCAGGGGAAGATGCTACTGGGTGATAGCCATAAAAAAACATTATGTCTGCTCCATCTTGGGTCCGTAGTGGTCCTGTAGCACTGAAATAAAGTAGCGCGGCTAGATTTAACCCTTCTTGAGGGAATGTTCATGCTGCAAGCTTTAGGGAGGCTTCTGGGACAACTGGGCCAGGGGTTTCCAGAGCGCTAGTTATTTGAGCCAGATACCCAGGAGGGTTGCAAGTTATTGAAGAGTCTGGGACTGTTTAAAGAGGTGATTAGAGCACTCCATGATCCTGGTAAGAGTGGCAGTATGTAAGAGGCTGTGTCAGCATTTCCCTCCACATTTGCTCCTATACTGGGAGAAATGGTAGCATCGAGCATAGGTAGGGCCATGTTGGATCACTGCTAGGTATTCCAGCAGTGAAATGCTAATGTAGGTGTGTTTGACAACAACTAAGATATGGTTACTTAGAGTAGTGACTTAGTTTTATAGGCAGAACTTTTATACCAATCCAGTAGTTCTTGTTTTCGAATTTGTAAGGTTAGGTCTGCTTCAGTAGGCTTGGAATGATATGCATTACTAGTACAGTGCTAGTTCCTTAATCTGCTCTTAGAGGCCATTGTTTTAAAGTTCCCAACGTTGTTATAGATGTAGTGCTCTATTATATCCAAATTGATCAAAGAATTTGAGCACACAGTAATATTCATGTCTTATGCTGCGAAATCTGATTTAGGGATTGTAAATGTTTCTTACCTTATGTGTGAATGTTTGGAGCTCTGGAAGTGTGCAACAATCTTGATCAGGTGCATGATTGTAACTGACTAGAAAGCAGCAGTGACCCGCACAAGGGGGTCATAGTTACTTTAGGTCACATGTACATCAAGACAACCTATCAGGTTTATACAACCCGTGATGTCAGGATTTGTGGAGTGCCTCAGAGGTCATCCCCCGCAATTAACAGTTTAGGAGCTTTCTTGATACATTCTAGCAATCATGAGCCCCAATCCTTCAAGGAATAAAACTAAGCAATGTAAATGCATTGGAGCATGACAGCATTTTAGGTGTCCAAAGCCCCTGAAGGCCAACAGACAAATGGATCTGAAGTTAGAAAGTATTTTCTATTTAATAAAACCTGTGGATGGTGCATCATGGTTGCAGTGTATGGAGTTTGACCATTTTACCAGCAAAAGACTGGTGAAGAGAGTTACATAGGTAGAAGAGGTAATACAGTAGCAACATTCTCTTCCTGCCTTTTGTAAATGGAGAGATTAGAAAAGCTAATCCCACTAAGGAGGTGTGTATCCTTAGCTGAAAGTACAACTGCTTGAAATTACTGCCATAAATCATCCACTTTCTGTGCAGATAGAAAAGGGGAAACCATAAAGTGGGATTGCTGGTATTGAAAGAGTAAAAGAAAAAAAAATCTCAATGGTTTGGCATGTTTACTGTTAATTCCAGAGGAAAATTCACTATGGTGCATATAATCATATTAGTTCATAGATTATTGAAATTTAATAAGATGAATGCCATACACTGGTGACAGTGTTGCCTCTGTGTTCATGTAACGGCAATTTTAAAGTAATGGCTGCAGTTTGGGCCTCTTAGATCACAGTTACATCAAACATGGGCCAAAGTGGCTTTTGCTGGCAAAAGAGATTGTTTTGATTAAAAAGAAGCCAAAAACTCAATTAAAGGCATGGCTCAAGAAATAGCTATTTTAGTTTGGCATACGTTCCCCCTTAAATGTAAGATTTTATATTAAATGTGTTTTAGTGTGTGACATTTTTATGTTTTGTAACAGTGTCAAAATCTAAAATATCTACTTGCAAAATAGTACTCGTTCATTAATAAATCATATTGTTCATAACATAATAGTTATCTGCAGATACTATTTTCTAGAGAAGAAACAGTTACATTTAATAGCATGAAATACTTTGATGAAATGTATCTTTTTTACAAAAACATATAATTAAATATCAGTAACCTGGCATCTAAAATTTCAATAGAGTTAATGCTGTTTAATCCAGTAAATTTAAATATCCCTGTGTAATACAGTTGCAAGAAAGCTATGTTAATGGAACCACATGCTGCACATAATAATTGGACCATTTATACTGTGAAGGAAATAGTGTACTTCTACTTGATATTTAGTACAGTATATTCTCAGAGTTGAAGAGCCCAGAAATACTCCATCTGTTTTTATTTGTTTTCCACAGGCTGTTGAGAAAGTGAGAGAGAGACAGACAGAGAGAAAGAAAGAAAGAGAAAGAGGGAGAGGGAGAGAGATAGAGGGAGAGAGAGAGAGAGAAGGAAAGGAAAGGAAAGGAAAGGAAAGGAAAGGAAAGGAAAGGAAAGGAAAGGAAAGGAAAGGAAAGGAAGAAGATGAACTACAAGTTGCTTCATGACATGCAAGTAAGGTGACATACATGAGTTGTGGAAAAACTATATTGCTGATTTCTTTAACTTTATTTAGCTTCCTAAGCTTCCTTGACCCAGTATACCTCGTTGTTAGTTCATAATATGGAATTGTATGATGTTGATAAATGCATAAATCATAGTCTAATTGTATTATGTTGATAAATGCATAAATCATAGACTGTAGTGTCAAAGTAAACACTGGCAGCTTGAGTCATCTTCTGCTACTACAATCTGTAAAACCTGTATCTGTGTCCTGTCTTTCAGTTCCTCCAACACACACAGTGCAAATAAATGTGGTCCTCAGGGACAGGCCACCAGGATTGCTACCAATATACATTCAGATTGTCTATGCTTATATACCATTCCAATAAATCTAACAAAGTAACAGTTCTAATGTGATCAATAGTAGCTCTGTTACAGATCTTTATAATTCAATATTCCTGTATTTTATGCATGTTTTTCTATGAGTATTATTAAAAATTGTGCACTTTTTTAAAGAATGTACTGTGTTATTTTTTTTTCAAACTGTGGCAAATATACATTTATGTAACTATTGCAACCATATACAACTTTTCATTACTTATATCTTTCAGTTTCTTATAATCACATAACAGTCCATTTAAATGCATTAGTGAAACAATGTTAAAAATTATTTAAATTGTAGTCATATACTGGTGCTAGACTTTGTTAAAAAAACAGTTGGAAAAAAATAACCTAGGCTTTGTTAAAAAAAAAAACAGCTGGGAAAAGAATCAATCAAAACTGACACATACAGTATCCGCAGTGAGGGAACGCATACAACTTTTAGAATGTTAGTGCCTTTGACCAGCCTGCACACATTCATTATACACTGAGCTTTTTCAACCATCACAACAGAACTCTGTAAAGTCTCAGATTTCATTGGTAGAACTTGACAAATTGGTGACCTTCACCAATTTTCATGAACTCTCATACAGTAAGCCTGGAAAAGCCATGCATTCAGGTGCTGCTTTGACAAGGCTTGTACATTTATTTTGGTGCCAAGCCATTGAAAAGGAAGCCAAGCCTTTGAATGAGTAACAAAACTAAACAGTTGCCTTAGCTGTCTAAAAGATGAATAGGTTTGTCAAATCTTGAACAAGTCTGCCAAAAGTTGAACCTGGCAAATAGTGACATTTACCTAGGTATTATTCTATGGATGAACCATTCACGGCAGTCACTTCACAGTGTCGGTAAACATATTTTTTGTTTTTGTTTTGTTTTGCTGGGGAGAGGCCTACTCTCAGTTCTCTAGCTTACTTAGAACTCAATGGCACATATGTCAACCAGTTTCATATCTGAAATGTTTTAACCAGAGAATCACTACTCAAGTATAAAAATAACTCTTACCACATTTTCCATCCTGCTTTAGAAACACATGAAGCTAGATGCATCAATCCAAACATATTGAATTATTTGGATTTTCCTATCTATGCCAAAAGGGTATCATTCAAGTTGTATGAGGTGCCTAAAAGCTTTTTTTGAACCATTTCTGAAACAAAGATCACAGTTCCACTGTGGCTGGCGATGGGTTAAACAGGAAGTATAGATGATATTGATTATCGATTCTTCAGACATAGAAACTACTAATATGAAGATAAGCAGGCACTTGCCAATGCTTCTGCTACCCTCTAAAGCTGGAGAGAGCTATATGGCTCTTCCTGTTGAAAACTGGTCTCTTCTGGCCTCATTTTAAGATTCCATGGGACTCTTCAAGAGAAGTCATTTTCAATGTTTGGTTTTGGCAAACACACTGATTGGAGTGTTCAGCTGCTAGTCAGAATCCTCCTTCTGTAGCTGACATTAAATTAGCTAGACCCACACCAGTATGTTTGTTTAAACTATTATTCACTATGCCAGTGGCAATCTCTATTAAATGTAAAACAGATGAAACAGAATTGTTGGTACTATGTAAGCCACTGTTAGACATTAGAAACACAAACTTCAGTGAGAAAGAAATAATGTGACCAAACTGGAAATTGAACCTTAGGCCTCCTGAATACTAGCCAGGTGCTGGAGAAGACTGCTTATCAGGAATGCTGGTTGCAATGTGTTTTCTAATGTCATTTTCTTTTTTTCATGTAGAAAATACAATAGCTAAAACAACTGTAGGCATGACATCAAGACATTACTGGATGGTAAAACAACTGCAAAGTCTTTTGAAAAATGAATACTAGAGAGAGAGAGAAAGAGACAGTGTGACCTAATGATAAGTGAACCCAGGTCAGTGAATACCTCCTAGGTGACACTCTGGCTGAGTTATGAGGAAAACTGCTCAGCCTGAGCTGCCCATAGTTACTTTTAGTTTCATTATGCATGTCCTACAACTAGGAACATTTGATATGGAAGAGTGTGTCTGATAAAAAAAACAGAAATGGTAGCAAGAAAGAAATAATATGACCTACTGTAGCTGGAGAATGTTAATCAAGTGGGATAAAGAAGTCTTGCTACAATGTAGGTTGGTATAAATCTGAAATATTATTCTAGTCCTTCAGCCTAATCTGATCATTCATGGGATCATTTAACAAGTGCACCATTATATATTTTTTTCTGGGACTGCACCCTCCACCTTAACTCTGGGGAGGGAGTTTTAAATTCCCCAAAATGGATGTATGGTAACTCCTGTATTGATGACTGGTATGGCCCCAGCATGTCTAGAGGAGTTTTTGCCTTACCGGAGGTACAGTATTTTGAAAGTTTGAACAGTTCAGCTTCTCAGCCTGCTTTGTGGTAGTCCACATCCAATTTTGATTCAAATTATTAAAACTAGATGTACATGTTAGGTAAGCTGTTGTCTGACATTTGTTTCCAGACACAGCTACTGTACAGTATATCTGAGCCTTTCTTTGACCCCTGGACAGAGGAAACAGGGTAACTGCGTTCTGTCTTCACTGTTGTGTTGTCATAACATTCTGGATACCACAACAACAGTTAGTAGTTTTATTTTCTTTTTTAGGTACAGTTTCTGACTGTTAGTCAGAACTTAATATACTAAAATGTTAATACTAATGTAAGATGAAAAGCTCTTTAATGGTATTAGCTTCAAAAGAAAGAAATGGTACTGAGCCCATTTGTTGCACTAACCTATTATTGCAAAGTTAGGGGACTGTCCAAACTTAGATGAACAGAGAAGTGATCTGCATTTTATTCTGTTAGACAAATGGTCCAGAACTGATGTGTGGTAATTACCAGTTTTAAGTTAGTCATATTTTCAGTTGTGTTTTTCTTTCATAGTTATTGCTTTTTTCAGATCCTTATATTTCATTTTTTTTTCTGGCATATGAGTGATATTTTGTGTTATTGCTGTATACAGTATGCTGTCCTGCCAATACTTTATAAATAAGTGTGTACATTTTTTATACAGTCTTATGGAATAAGCATAACCTTTTGGTGACACTGCTTTGCATAAGGGTAACAATTTACTGAAAAATCCATTTCTACTTTCTGAAGGCACGATATCAAGCAAACCTCATCCCACTAGCAAAGAAATTAGAATACGTTTGTAAAAAAGGGGCTATTCCTTTAGTAGGTTTCCTCCTTGCACTGTAAAAGGGAACCTATAAACTTGGCTTATGCACTGAGCATTGCCCAACATGCTTGACAGTAAGAAGAAATGTGCAAAAGGGGACAGTGAGGATTAGGCTGGGTTGTGACATTCATCAATACTGTATAGCAGGGGTGGGCAACTTGAAATAACCTGAGGGCCACATATTCAGCCCTCAAACCCCCTCAAGGGCCACATGACCATGCACGACCCAGAGAGGACCCATTTCACCAGAAAATTAATTAAACGTGACAGCTCTAAATGCAAAATAAAAACTATGTTTAATGGACTGGTAACATCATTAAAAGTTTAAAACAGTATAAATAGTATTAAATAAAGTTAAAACTCAGTTTATTTCTCTTTTGTGCAGTATAGTGCAGTCCCATTGTGGTGGCAGAAATGTTCTCTGGGGCAGCAGCGTAACCCACCAAGGGCTGCAGCATAACCCACCGAGGTCCACATGTGGTCCATGGGTCACAGGTTGCCCACCACTGCTCTATAGTGACAGTGTCCAACAGGCACACAAGGTAGAGATAGCTTCCATCACTAGTCTGAAGTAACTATGTCTGACCAGTGCAAAATGTGGCTACATTTGTCATCAATACTGCAGTGATTGTGCAGTCTGCACAGAAGATGGAAATCCATTAATACACTCCAGAGACTATATTTGACAGGTGGCAAATGTGGATATCTTTTTCATCAATACTCTATAGTGAAAGTGTAATATGCACACAGGATGGAACTATGTTCCAAGTAGTTAATCCTATATGTCTAAAAGGTACCAAATGTGCAGATATGTCCCATCAGTACTCTTCACTGAGTCTGAAAGGTGCAAACTGTTGAGATGGTTTTCATCAATACCATATCATAACTACTATACAGTATGTCCAATAAGTACAAAACAGGAGATCAAACTTGGGTAATTCACTGAGCACTACCCAGGGTGTAAAAGGAGACAGATAAGGGAAATACCTGAACAGGTACCACAAGGAGGATAAAAGGAAACACTCCTAACATGTCCCCACAAACCTTTATATCCTAGTTCATGACTGAAAAAGTACAGGAGTAGCACAGGTGTATAACTGGCATCTTAGGTGTTGGCAGATGTCAGTAGAAGGAAGCCGGGAAGCGGGGGATGCTGCCAGTCCAGTAAGGTCAGGTAGACAATCTGTGAACTTGTTTCTTCCTGTTTAAAAGAGTGCGCTATCAGTGGGATAGAGCTGGAGGGTAGGGAGGGTAAGACCTAGAAAGGTCAAGCTAAGGACAACTGAAACACAGTATGGTGGGAATACAGGCAACATCCTGTCAAGGATAGAGGTAGAAAGTGAGTATAGGAAGCCAACTATCCTAAGTCACCAAGGGATCAAAAAGAGCTAATTGAAGGAAAACACTGTCTAGGGTAAGGGGTCAAATACAGACAAGGAAAGGGAAAGGGAAAGGGGAGCCAAGAGGAGGGTTAGTGATAAAGGATAGAGGTATAAACAAATCATCAAGCATGGGGGTAGTGCAGTGTAGTAGGTGCAGTGCTGCAATATTCAGGGGCACATTCTGGAGACTGAGATGTTACTCTATATGCAGACACCTCTCTGGGCTGACAGCAGAAGTCACTGGGCTCTGTGCTGAACTATCATGAGTGCAGGGCACCATCTGCCTCACTCAGGGGCTACCTAATTTGCTGCTGCTCCCTCAAAGGTTGCCAGCAAGGAGGCAGAATGACAGTACCCTGGTGAGCTCCAGAAGGGTGGGCGGAAGGAGGGAGAGCACCCCTTAGATCTTACTACTATGCTATTCCTTCACCATTCTGGTGGGACAGGGAAGGCAAGAATAGGCACCCAATGCAAGAGTAAGAAAGGAGGTGTGGGTACACAAGGAAGCAGGTCCCAAGGATGGTGGGAGACACCCATGCCCAAGAAGGTGGCAGTTGCTAGTGAGGGACTCCATAGTCAGGAGGACTGAGTTGGGGCAGGTAAGGGATGGAAAGGGTAGTGCACTGCATACCAGGTGCTTCTGCGGGGAGGACTGGAAGGTGGATCTTAGAGATTGCCAGGGAAGAGATGGTAAGGACAGAGCTGGATTTTGTCATCCATCTGGGTATGAATAATCTAGCAAAGGAAGCTGTAGGGGTAGTGCAGGATAGATTTACAGAGCAGGGGAAGGGCCTGAAGCAGGTAGCTCACACTGTGGCCTTCACTGAGGTGTTACCCATGCACAGTCAGGGAAAGGCTAGGATACTCTGCCCAGGGTCCTTCAATGAGTGCTTGAAGGCATGGTACAGGGAGGAGTGCTTTGCCTACATTAGACACTGTGGTCTCACCAGTGGAGATGGAGGCCCTACAAGGGAGACAACCTCTAACCACCCTGCAGAGGAACAGCAGTCTTGGGTGAAAGGGTTAAATGCTAAATGCTACTTCAATCGGCATTTAAACTAACTAAGGGAGGAAGCAGAAAGATTGAGGGAGGGAGAGATTGCTTCTCCCCCTAGAAACGAGTAAAATAGTCAAGGTTAGGCCCAGGAAGAAAAAATTCCACAGAGGTTAACTAAAGCAAAGAGAAGGACACAGCAGGCAAGTCTGGAGGAGGAACTTCAGTTGGACGAGAGGGGAATGAAAAAGGTAGGAAGACAACAAAACAGGGGAGGGCAGGACAAGTGTAACAGAGAGGGCAAGGGAGAAAGGGGAGGCAGGTTATATGGGAGTGAGGGACAAAGAGAATGGAGAGCCATGTGTGCAAATACAAAGAATCTAAGAAACAAAATTCTTGACCTTGAGGCAATCACTGCAAAGGCAGACCTGTTTCTAGCGGCCATAAATGAATCATGGTACACAGACAGCCACAGCTAGGAAGTATGGTATCCCATTTACAGGGTGACTGCGATTGAGCACTTTCAAAAAGGGTGACTCAATTATGGCACCTGTGCACAGGGCTACCTGGCGGAGGGGGGGCAACCGGATAGGGGTTCGGCGAATATAACAACGGATGCCATTAAGTATACTTGAGTGGGAGGGGTGGGAGGGACCATGTCGTCGCAAATGTGGAAGGGGACAAATTGTTTATGTGATGTAGTGTTGCAGTGGGCTGCCGAGCTAGCCATCTGGTGTAGTGGGTTGGTGGCAGTCTGGGGTTGGGATGGTGCTGGATTCAGTTCTGGGCACACTTGTATTTTTTTTGCACCAGGTCAGTTTTTTTTTACTTACCCCTTCACGTGCACCCACCTGCAGTTGAGAATCCTTTAGTAGGGGGGTGCAAGGGGGTGAAGAAACCTACATCTCAGGTGCCCTGTTGCTGTTTGTCATGAGTCTACATCGCCAAAATTCACTTTCAGTGATGTAGGCTCACCCTAATGGTGATTGCTATTTCGTGGTCACCGTAATCCCATGGAACTGGAAGTGGTAATCCCAGGCTACACCATGTCCCAGAAGAACAGGTCAGGGAGAATATTTGGTGGGGTTCCTTTACATGAGAAGGAAAAGGGCCTCTGAGATGCAGGATAACAGGGACAGTGAAAGGCTGAAGGTACCATGGGTCAGCCTGGAGATGGTATCGAGGGGCATTACTTGCACGGGGGCAGAGTAAAGGCATGCAACACAGGGGGAGGATTTCAACAGAGCCCTAAGAAAAGCCATTAGCAAAATGGACAGCAAGGGGGAAGTTTTGATTATGGGGGACTTTAATCTGCCAGATGTAGACTGGGGCATTCTGGCCACAGATACATCACAAGGTAGGGCCATCTTCAACTCCATACAAGGGACATTTGTCAGGCAGATGGTTTTGGAACCCAGTAGGGATGGGACAGTACTGGACCTGATACTTACAAACAGAGACACTATTTCTGTCATGACAGTAGGTAGTCCCCTTGGTACAAGTGATCACCATATTGTGTGGTTTGGTATACTGGTAGTACAGGAAAAAACACACTAAGATGAGGTTCATGGACTTCAGGAGGGCAGATTTTAAAGAAATTGTAAACTGTCTCACAGAATGCCTCAAAATTGGGGAAAGCAGAGAGGGACTGAATGTCCAATGAAGAAAGATTGAGGAGGGTATAGCCCAGACAATGGCATGCTGTGTTTGAAGGAAGAACAAGTGAAAGAGGAGGAAGTATGGTTCTCAAAGGAGGTGACAAAGGCAGAGAAAGATAACAAAACAGCATTTAGACAGTACCAGAAGACACAGAAGGATTAAGACAGGGAGGTATATCTGACATAAGAAAAGGAGGGAGGAAGGATGGTGAGGGCAACTAAAGCTAATAGAGGTGAGAATAGCTAAGGATATCAAAAAAGGGACAAGACCTTCAAGTATGTTGAGGAAAAGAAGAAGACAAGGGGAGGGATAGTGAGATTCGGGAGGGCAAGGGGGGACTGCGCAGGGGAAGATCAAGAGAAAACTGGAAATAAGAAATGATTACTTACTTGAACTTCACAGTAGAGTGTTGGGGTAGGGTCCAGCATGCTGCAATAAGCACCAGAGAGAAGGGGGAGTGGACACAAGTCCATTCTCTGTGGAGAGAGTCCAGAAGGAATTGGTAGCCTTAATGGAGAAAAAGGTAATGGGATGTGATGGGAGTCATTCAAGGCTCCTAAATGAACTGAGCACAGTGCTGACCACCCATCTGGCTGCACTTGTTAGCACCTTAGTAGATATTGGGAAGTTTCAGAGCACTTGGGAAGGGCTGATATGGTCCTTCTGCACCAAAGCAGCAATGAGGAGGATGCTAACAACTGTAGGCCAGTCAGTATCACATCAGAAGTGGGTAAGTTAATGGAGACAATACTGAAGTAGAGGCTTGTGGATCACATAGAGGCAAAAAGGCTGCAGGACCACTGGAAGCATGGTTTCACAGGGAGGAGGTCATGTCAAACAATTCCCATAGATTTCTTTGATTTGGTTAACTGGGAGTTGGATTGAAGGAGATCAGTGGACATGTCCCATCTGGACTTCAGTAAGCCTTTCAACACTGTGCCACACAGGAGGCTAATTAGGAATCTAAGTTACCTGGGGATGGAGGAGAAAGTGACAAGCTGGATATCAAACTGGGTTAAGTGATAGGAGGCCAAGAGTGGTGGTAAATGGCAGCCACTCAGGTGATAGGTAAGTGACTGGGGGGTGCCATAGAGGTTTTAGCTGTGACTGGTCCTCTCAAATGTTTTCATAAGTGTCATTGTAGAGGAGCTTGAGGGAAAGGTGTGTCTCTTTGTGGATGATAGAAAAATCTTCAACACAGCTGATACTCAGCAAGAGGTGGAGAGAATGCAAAATGATCTGAGGAAACTAGAGGAATGGTCTAGGGGGTGGCAGCTGGGTTTCAATGCCAGAAAGTGCAAAGTTATGCATGTAGAGCTGCTGTGGAACCCAGGGGCTGTGTGTAAGATGGGAGAGTGGAGTTTACAGTCACCAAACAAGAAAGACACCTAGGGGTTACTATATCTGATGACCTTAAGGCGGTTGGCCAGTTTGACAAAGCAGTGGGAAAGGCTAGCAGGATGCTGGGATGCACTGGAAGGGGGATTTCTAGTAAGAGCAGGGAGGGAATGCAGCCATTGTATCACTCACTGGTGAGGCCCACCTAGAGTACTGTGTCCTCTTCTGGAGGACACACCTCTGCAAGTACTCTGAAAGGATGGAGGTGGTGCAGAGGAGGACAACTAAAATGGTGAGGGGTTTGTACAAGAAGACATATGAGGAAAGGATGCAGGAACTCAATGTGTACTCCCTAGAAGAGAGGAGAGTGAAAGGGGACATGATGGAAACCTACAAGCACTTCACAGGAGTGAACAAGGTGCAAGTGAAGGGTCTATTTCAGAGAAAGGAAGGCACTAGACCAAGGGGGCATGCAGTGAATCTAAAGGAGGAAGTTTAGGAGGAATGTTCAGAAGTATATGTCTTCATGGAAAAGGTGATGGATGACTGGAACAGCCTGCCAGAGGATGTAGTGGTGACAAAGAGTGTGGGGAGCTTTAATCACTTGTGAGACAGCAACAGGGGCATAATAGGCAGAGGAACTGGGGAAGGGAGTGACACCTATGACTAACTATTGACAGTGGTGATGGAATTGGCAGGGACAAGGGGCAGACTGGATGGGCCTAAGGATCCTATTCGGCTGAAAAAAAAAACAAGTTTCTATGTAATTATGTCCAACAGGCAAAATAAATGTGGAGTCAGCTTTCATCAGTATCCCATGGTGACTATAAGCTGGGACAGATCTTTTTATTTCTGGTTCTTGGCAAAAATACTGGAATCCTTTTTCTGTTGCTATTATTTACTGTAGTTTGAAATTCTAGAATAAACTGAGCTGAAGTGTTTTATTGTATGGTAACAGAGCATATATTACTGCTAGGTACTTCAACTAGTGTAAGATTAGTTATGTTATGACTTTCGGTAATGTCTATAAATGTGCTCATAATTGGATTATTTAACATGGAGTCCAGAGTTTAATTTCTGAGTATTAGATGACAACCAGTGTAAGATGTTTTACTGAATAGTTTGTGGTGCCGAGATGTGCTGGATTCCTAAAGTGAGTGTGTGTGTAATGCTTGTGAAAAGTGCTGAATTTACAACACTGGAAACTGAAGCCCTCAGTTTATCCACAGACAGATTCAGCATGGTCAATAACAGTGCAATTTTCCCACACTTTTAATGCTAGTTGTGCTGGTGATTTTGTGATGTGGACGCTGGCCCTCTGGGAACTGGACTATGGCCATCTCAACTCATTTCACACAGACCACTGAACAGCCTTCAAGTGATAATGACTATGGGTCACTGCTCACCTGGGCTGGATTTGAACTTGTGAGTGACATAGAGGTGAAAGGCTCTTTACCTCATTGCTAAACACTCGTGCTATTCAGTATCCTGACTACTACTGGATTATCTTGTTCGATTCTGGTGTTTGAGTACATCTTCCTTTGGATCTAAAAGGCCGATTGGCAGATTATAGATCCTTCATTAGTCTGTTTCTGTCATTTTCTGCATTCCAATAGTGTTGTGTTTTTTTATATTTTATGTGTTTGACTTTTCTAATTGTTGATTAAATCAATAGAGAAAAATTGCATTTTGCACCTTGCTTTGAAAAAACAAGTACTAATTTGCAGCAAAGACTATAATTGCATTTGTTGCTCCTACAGCTGCAATTAGGCATGTGCAAAAAAAAAAACCTTCCATGGGCGGAATTCAAGTGAAAGTTTGACTTTCACTTCTGTGGAAGGTAGGAAATCCATTTCCAAACTTCTGTGGAAAATCCACCTGTGATCGCCGCCCAACCCAGTAGCCCCCCAAAAAACCTGGTGAATAGTAGTCCCTCCCCCCACCTGCCCCACAGGTACACAAAATATTCCTGACGGCTAGCGGTCCCTTCCCCCACTGGATGGTATACACCCCCGACATCAACATTTCGACAGTGAAGTCCCCTACAAAGACAACAGTGCCATGTCACTGTAGAGAACCTGCTGGAACCTGGTATTGTTTGTAGGGGGTCCTGCATCCCCCCAAATCAGCTCTGACTCAGAGTTGAGAATCCTGAGTTGGGGGGTACAGGGGGCTGCAGTCCCCCACATGGGGAATTCAGAGTGGTGAAGCCTCAAAGAAACACTTGTGTCTGGAAACTCAGCAGCCGACTGTAAAATGCAGTCGACCTGCCAGTTTCGCTGCCAGGTCGTTCGACAAATATTTTGTTGATGACCCATCTAGGTTCCCCACCAGATCACCCACCTGACCTAAAAAATGCCACACTGAGGTGGTTGCGATCCTCCCCCACCCCATCCCTGCCCGACAAATGCCCTGGTGGCTAGTGGTCCCTCCCCTCCACCTCACAAGCCCAACGTGTCCAGTCCAGTAACCCTGGCACCCCCATCCCCATCTCCATCCATACTTTTAAAAAATTTAGGTGGTGGTCTAGTGTGGTTTCAACCCTGCCTCCCCAACCCTGATCCTAAGTCCCTGAACATATATTATTTCCCTGGTGGTCTAGTTCTCCTCACCACCCCACCCGAGCAGGTGTCCCACCACTCTGCTCCCACCACCATCCCAACCACATTGGGTGGACCAGCACAGCCTTCCACTCTCCACCATGGCCACCCCCTCCCACTGAGCTGTCAGTGGATGAATGAGTATGCCACAGGTGGAACTTTGGAAACTTCAGCGAAAGTTCCCTGACTTTTTGTAGTTCCCGCCAAGGCGGAAAACCACACTTTCACCCACCCCTAGTTGCAATCCCTGTCATATCCAAATATTTCATGAAATTTCTGTAATATCTATACAGAAACTTCCCACCAGCCTGCAGTACCACTTTAGGTTCACCAGAGAGATCTATTTTAGAAGTTTTGTGACATGTCTGGAAAGATGGAGAATTTAGGAACATAGGAACATACAATGGTACAGAGAAAAGGAGGCTAAAGCCTATCTTGATTCTTCACAATTGTTTAATAGCTGTAACCCTTGCTTCCCTTAATTTTTAGACCTTAGTCCAACTTCTTTTAACCCTATCAATGTCTTACTCTGTGCAATCTCCTTAGGAAAGCTTTTCTATAAGGAGCACCATCTTCTGGGTGAATGAAAACTCCTTCTCTCTGATCTAAAGTGACTGCTGACTATTATAATGTGTTGAATTAAAATGATAGCCCCAAAAGAATAAATGCAGGCTCATTCTAGTGATTTCCTCTCTAGATGCTTTATACAGTAAGTTCCCTGTCACCCTTCTTAATTCCAGACCAAAGAGCCCAACTCAGAAAACCTTTCCTTGTATCTTTTCTCTTAATCCTCTAATCGCTGTGGTTGCTCAACATTGTACCCTTTTGATCCTCATTACATTTTTCCTATTTTGTGGTAATCAGAACTGCTCACAAGACTCCAGGTGTGGCCTGACCAACAATCTATGAAGTGGCAACAGAATCTCCATATCCCTGCTTACAAAGTGTTTCTTAATACAGTCAAGAATCTAGTTGCATTTTCTGACTGTCTGGTGATGATGCTAGGAATGTTTTAGATCAGGTGATACTATAAGCCCTTGATCACATGCACTGACAGAATCTCTAAGTATAACACCATCTAAATATCTTGATATCCTATTTGTTGCACTTAAGTGTAATACAGCACATTTACCCAGGTTAAAGCTCATTTTAGCTATAGGTGCCCCTACTGATTTATCATTTAGCTTTTCCTATAAATTCTTGACTTGCTCTGGTGAGTTTACAATTTGTCTTACCTTGGCTTTGTCAGCAATCTTTGTTATCTGCCCTCCTTTACACACCTGCAGGCCAGTCAAAAACCTATTGAAAATAGATGGGCTGACTTTAAATAATGTCATCAAGGGGAATGGCAGCTTTTTGAGATGCTCCAAGCCTTGAGATAATCACCATCCACCGACCATCAACCCAGTATGTTAAACCCAGAAAACCAGTGCAAGCTAATTCTTCAAATGGGGCAGCCTCAGAAAAGTCAAAATCCAGGTGACAACAACCAAAAGTAGAGGCTCTATCCAAGTTTGTTGAGATGCACATACTGAACAATTCACCCTCGAGGGCCTCTGATTTTATAGTCAGGTCAGGAGGAGGAGAAGATGAGGTGCTACCACAAACATTTGATTAGCCAAGTTTGGATGCAATTTCAAAAAAATTATAGTGCATAGACTGCAATGTGGAAGACATGATGAGAGATTTTTGGAAGCTGTACCACAATGCTGGAAGAGACGGTTTTACACATGAAGGATGAAACAGGCTATCTGGGTAGAACATTGCTCTATTTATGAAAGAGGGAGAGAGAAAACTTACTGAAATAGAAGATGACACAGAAGTATGGGGAAGGAGAAATAATCTATGCTTCTTTGGTATCCTGGAGGATGTGGAGCAGCCCAACATGAACAGTTTTATAACCACATGGCTGCAGACCAAGCTTCAACTTATGGGAGACTTCACAATCGACATCTAGAGAACTCATAGAGCATTAGGACCGAAGCCAAAATCAGGAACTCTCCCCAGATTGAGCATAGTAAAATTCGTAAAGTTCCCAGTAAAAGAGCAGTTGTTGCAAAAAGCATGGGTTAAGAAGGACTTAATGATCAAAGGATATATGTGGACCAGGACTATCCTCCAGCAATGCAGATAGAGTGCAGAAAGGTCCTCAATGTGATTAAAACACTCAAAGACAAGCATCTCTGAGCCCAGTTGAGGTATCCAGCCAAACTGCTTTTTCAAACTGAGAAGAGTCCTGTACTTCACAAATCACTCACTCATGCCAGCAAATACATAGCAACAATGGGAGTGGAGGTTCTGGAGTCACCATGAGATCCATATGAAAAAGAGTCCCCCCAGATGGTGTGGTCAGTTGTAGGAAAGAAGTCTAGCACAAAGAGGAAGGAAGTGGGATGTCAAGAGAGCTCCTGAGTGCAGACCTGAAGAAGGAAGTGGATAGTCTGGCAAACTCTTACCAGGACAAACTGACAGCTAAGTACTCCTTTTTACAGTGTTTTGTCCTGTGGCACTAGACAACTGAGGTAAGACCCAGTTGCTCCCCTACACCCACCAGGGTTCTTCAACTCCCCCTGCTTTAATCTGATTTCTGCCCTCAGCCTAGGAACAGTTAGAGTGCGAGAAGAGTAATGGTGGCTTCCCTTCACAAATTATGACAGCTCCTCTGCATGACTTTTGTGACTTGTGTATACCTCATAGGGAAGGACTTGAGCACTTAACAGTGCCAGCCTACCTCAGTTACACAAATAATTAGGCAAAGCTAGCTGCTGAATTACTTTCATAGCCATCGACAGTGAACTCCAAAGCTGGGATGATATGCACTGTAGCAGTCACTGTTCCCTTCCACAAATGCTTGGTCACACAAAACTAGGGATCTATAAAATAGTTTTCTCTAAGTCCTTATACCTCGAGGAGGCAGAGGAAAATTAACTTTGCCAGATATGTATAAATTCAAGGATGAGGTTTTGGGCCGGAGAGGTGAAAGCTCCGTTGACACAGTCCAATGTGTAGGATATATAACATGAAGTCCATAAGGGGCAGGAGCCATGGACAGGGATACCGAGAGCATAAGGGCTAAATACCCTCATAACTGCAATTCAGCCTTCTGAAAGGGAAGATGTTACTTGTTTATGGACAGAGGGCACATTAATAGCTGGTCTATTGTCATCTTTCTTTTCCTTACTCTTTGTATGCCAGTGGAGTTCCCCATACCTTAAACAGGGTTATGGGACACAGAAGCAAGGGGGAGTGAGCAAAGGATGGTATTATTGGTGGGAAGGTGAGGGAGCAGAGTCTTCATGGAACTGTGTTGGGAGGTGGAGGGGGACAGTAAGGGTAAGGAACAGGTACAAAATGTGGATCAGTTGCCATGACAAGTGGCAGATGATGAGATGATATTAGGAGATTGTTCCTTCAAGCGAAACTCTACATGGAGTTCTGAGTGGAAAAGAGTTTTATCCTTGGGGCAGGTCTGTTCAGGTGCTCCACAAATCACACCACCTAACGACTTTGGAGTACACCTACTGACAGGCCTTTATGCCTGGGTGGAGGGGCATCTATACAGATTAACTCTGGAAAGGAGAGATTCCCTCCAGGCTTCTTTGGAACCATTGTGCTCACACAAAGTGGTCCCATCCCTGGCAGCTGGGGCAGGGGGGACCTAGTGTTCATCTGAGAGGGAGTTATGTTTTGGTTCTCATTGTTAAACCTGCTATTTTTATGGCAAGTGTGGCTGTTTTCTAAATGTTGTGACTATATGTTGTTTGGTGTATCATATAACAATCAAACATAAAGTACAATGGAACAGTTACATGGTCTTTCATGCAGTTAAAGGGATAAAATCAGGGTCACTTGCTGACAAGGGTGACCAGCTAGTACAATAGTGAGGTTCACAAGGGTACCCCACCTGAACCTCAGACGGCCAACCATATTAAGGTATACTGTTAGTCCCATGGTAAAAAGTGGGCAACTACGCTGTACGCTCAAATAAAAACAGATCATGGCCAATCTCAGAGTAACAGCATACAATGTGAAAGGACTGGGGTTAGTGGTTAAAAGGCCAAGGATGCTTCCTGAGCTAAAAGCAGGATGTAAGGTGGGCTTCTTCAAAGACTAGGATCTTCCCCCCAAAAACATGTAAAACTACAATGGAGTTGGGTGGGGCAGGTTATGTCTTCCTCATACCCAAGAAGTAAAACAAACGGGGGTAGTAATCTTGTTAAAAATAGTCCTCCCTTGGCAAGTACAGCCTTCTTCAGCTGATAGGGAGGAAAGAATAGCAATTGTCTATCTAACTCAGGGGAGCAAGGTTCTGCACATTATAAATGTATACAGTCCACATATGCAGAACCAATTTTTTTCAAGTGCCTCTTTAACAGGCTGGCAGCATTGCCAGTAGGTGAGATTATTAGAGGGGAACCTGGGACACAATGGAGCAGCTTCATCTAGACATCTATCCCAATCTAGGCATGCCTATGGGAACCCCTTATTCTTATAGAGCAACAGTGAAGACCTTGCAGGTACTCAGGACATAATTTGGTCTGTTAGACTCATTGAGGACTGAGCACCCACAGGAAAAGAAGTATACTTTTTTTCCCCAATCCAAATAACAGCTAGTCTAGGTTATATAGGCTCTATATGTGTGTATATATATATATATATATATATATATATATATATATATATATATATATGTATATGCAAAACCCTTTATGTGTCAGTCATGAGGTATGACATAAGCCCCATCACTATTTCAGACCATGCTTTGGTTCACCTGGTAGCTCAAATGAGCTATGGTAAAGAACAGCCCTTTGGAGATATAAGGCAGATCACCACAATGATGAACAATTCTGTAGCAGCAAAAAAGAAGGGACGTCCACCTTTTTTAACATTTAATACACAGACAGACATGACCCCAGAAATGTGGGATAGCATGAAAACTGTGTTAAGGGAGCAAATAATCAAATATGGGGCTTATAAAAAGAAACAGACCAGGGAAAAGTAAGACAAATTGACTCATTGGCTTAAGAACCTGGAAATGCAGCATAAGCAAACAGTGCTGTTTTTTTATATTTTATATGTTTGATTTTTCTAATTGTTGATTAAATCAATAGTAAAAAATTGCATTTTGCACCTTACTTTGCAAAATCAAGTACTAATGTGCAACAAAGACTATAATTGCATTTGTTGCTCCTACAGTTGCAATTAGGCATATGCAAAAAAAACCTTCCATGGGTGGAATTCAAATGAAAGTCTGACTTTCACTTCTGTGGAAGTTAGGAAATCAGTTTTCAAACTTCCGTGGAAAATCTGCCTGTGATCGCCGCCCAACCCAGTTGCCCCCCAAAAAACCTGGTGGTTAGTAGTCCTCCCCACCTGCCCCACAGGTACATAAAATATTCCTGACGGCTAGCGGTCCCTTCCCCCACTGGATGGTATACACCCCCGACATCAACTTTTTGACAGTGACATCCCCTACAGAGACAACAGTGCCACGTCATTGTAGGGAACCCGCTGGAACCTGGCACCGTTTGTCAGGGGTCCTGCCTCCTGCAAAATCAGCTCTGACTTGGAGTTGAGAATCCTGAGTTGGGGGGGTACAGGGGGCTGCAGTCCCCACATGGGGAATTCAGAGTGGTGAAGCCCCCCAAAGAAAACACTTATGTCTGGAAACTAGCAGCCGACTGTAAAATGCAGTCGACCTGCCAGTTTCGCTGCCAGGTCGTTCGACAAATATTTTGTTGATGACCCATCTAGGTTCCCCACCAGATCACCCACCTGACCTAAAAAAAAATACCACACTGAGGTGGTTGATATCCCCCCCCACCCCATCCCTGCCCGACAAATGCCCTGGTGGCTAGTGGTCCCTCCCCTCCACCTCACAAGCCCAACGTGTCCAGTCCAGTAACCCTGGCACCCCCATCCCCATCTCCATCCATACTTTTAAAAATTTAGGTGGTGGTCTAGTGTGGTTTCAACCCTGCCTCCCCAACCCTGATCCTAAGTCCCTGAACATATATTATTTCCCTGGTGGTCTAGTTCTCCTCACCACCCCACCCGAGCAGGTGTCCCACCACTCTGCTCCCACCACCATCCCAAACCACATTGGGTGGACCAGCACAGCCTTCCACTCTCCACCATGGCCACCCCCTCCCACTGAGCTGTCAGTGGATGAATGAGTATGCCACAGGTGGAACTTTGGAAACTTCAGCGAAAGTTCCCTGACTTTTGTAGAAGTTCCGCCAAGGCGGAAAACCACACTTTCACCCACCCCTAGTTGCAATCCCTGTCATATCCAAATATTTCATGAAATTTCTGTAATATCTATACAGAAACTTCCCACCAGCCTGCAGTACCACTTTAGGTTCACCAGAGAGATCTATTTTAGAAGTTTTGTGACATGTCTGGAAAGATGGAGAATTTAGGAACATAGGAACATACAAAGGTACAGACAAAAGGAGGCTAAAGCCTATCTTGATTCTTCACAATTGTTTAATAGCTGTAACCCTTGCTTCCCTTAATTTTTAGACCTTAGTCCAACTTCTTTTAACCCTATCAATGTCTTACTCTGTGCAATCTCCTTAGGAAAGCTTTTCTATAAGGAGCACCATCTTCTGGGTGAATGAAAACTCCTTCTCTCTGATCTAAAGTGACTGCTGACTATTATAAGGTATTGAATTAAAATGATAGCCCCAAAAGAATAAATGCAGGCTCATTCTAGTGATTTCCTCTCTAGATGCTTTATACAGTAAGTTCCCTGTCACCCTTCTTAATTCCAGACCAAAGAGCCCAACTCAGAGAACCTTTCCTTGTGTCTTTTCCCTTAATCTTCTAATCGCTGTGGTTGCTCAACATTGTACCCTTTTGATCCTCATTACAGTTTTCCTATTTTGTGATAATCAGAACTGCTCACAAGACTCCAAGAGTGGCCTGACCAACAATCTATGAAGTGGCAACAGAACCTCCCTATCCCTGCTTATAAAGTGTTTCTTAATACAGTCAAGAATCTAGTTGCATTTTCTGACTGTCTGGTGATGATGCTAGGAATATTTTAGATCAGGTGATACTATAAGCCCTTGATCACACGCACTGACAGAATCTCTTAGTATAATACCATCTAAATATTTTGATATCCTATTTGTTGCACTTAAGTGTAATACAGCACATTTACCCAGGTTAAAGCTCATTTTAGCTATAGGTGCCCATACTGATTTATCATTTAGCTTTTCCTATAAATTCTTGACTTGCTCTGGTGAGTTTACAGTTTGTCCTACCTTGGCTTTGTCAGCAATCTTTGTTATCTGTCCTCCTTTACACACCTGCAGGCCAGTCAAAAACCTATTGAAAATAGATGGGCTGACTTTCCATAATGTCATCAAGGGGAATGGCAGTTTTTTGAGATGGTCCGAGCATTGAGATAGTCACCATCCACCGACCATCAACCCAGTATGTTAAACCCAGAAAACCAGTGCAAGCTAATTCTTCAAATGGTGCAGCCTCAGAAAAATCAAAATCCAGGTGACAACAACCAAAAGCAGAGGCTCTATCCAAGTTTGTTGAGACGCACATACTAAATAATTCACACTCGAGGGCCTCTGATTTTATAGTCAGGTCAGGAGGAGAAGAAGTTGAGGTGCAACCACAAACATTTGATTAGTCAAGTTTGGCTGCAATTTCAAAAAACTTATAGTGCATAGACAGCAATGTGGAAGACATGAAGAGAGATTTTTTGAAGCTGTACCACACTGCTGGAAGAGACAGTTTTACACATGAAGGATGAAACAGGCTGTCTGGGTAGAACATTGCTCTATTTATGAAAGAGGGAGAGAGAAAACTTACTGAAACAGAAGTATGGGAAAGGAGAAATAATCTATGCTTCTTTGGTATCCTGGAGGATGTGGAACAGCCCAGCATGAACAGTTTTATAACCACATGGCTGCAGACCAAGCTTCAACTTCTGGGAGATTTCACAATCAACATCTAGAGAACTCATAGAGCATTAGGACCCAAGCCAAAGTCAGGAACTCTCCCCAGATTGAGCATAGTAAAATTCTTAAAATTCCCAGTAAAAGAGCATTTGTTGCAAAAAGTATAGGTTAGGAATGACTTAATGGTCAAAGGATATATGTGGACCAGGACTATCCTTCAGTAATGCAGAGAGAGAGTGCAAAAGGGTCCTCAATGTGATTAAAACCCTCAAAGACAAGCATCTCTGAGCCCAGTTGAGGTATCCGGCCAAACTGCTTATTCAAACTGAGAAGAGTCCTGTACTTTACAAATCACTCACTCATGCCAGCAAATAAATAGCAACAATTGGAGTGGAGGTTCTGGAGTCACCATGAGATCCATATGAAAAAGAGTCACCCCAGATGGTGTGGTCAGTTGTGGGAAACAAGTCCAGCACAAAGGCAAAGGAAGTGGGATGTCAACAGAGCTCCTGAGTGCAGACCTGAAGAAGTGAATGAATAGTCTGGCAAACTCTGACCAGGACAATCTGACAGCTAAGTACTCCTGTTTACAGTGTTTTTTCATGTGGCACTAGACAACTGATTTAAGACCCAGTTGCTCCCCTACTGCCACCGGGGTTCTTCAACTCCCCCTGTTTTAATCTGATTTCTGCCCTCAGCCTAGCAACAGTTAGAGTGCGAGAGGAGTAATGGTGGCTTCCCTTCACAAATTATGACAGATCCTCTGCATGACTTTTGTGACTTGTGTATAACTCATAGGGGAGGACTTGAGCACTTAACAGTGCCAGCCTACCTCAGTTACACAAATAATTAGGCAAAGCCAGCTGCTGAAGTACTCTTACAGCCATCGGCAGTGAACTCCAAAGCTGGGATTATATGCACTGTAGCAGTCACTGTTCCCTTCCAGAAATGCTTGGTCACACAAAACTAGGGATCTGTATGGTAGTTTTCTCTAAGCCCTTATTCCTCGAGGAGGCAGAGGAAAATTAACTTTGCCAGATATGTATAAATTCAAGGATGCAGTTTTGGGCCAGAGAGGTGAAAGCTCCCTTGACACAGCCCAATGTGTAGGATATATAGCATGAAGTCCATAAAGGGCAGGAGCCATGGACAGGGATACCGAGAGCTTAAGGGCTAAACACCCTCATAACTGCAATTCAGCCTTCTGAAAGGGAAGATGTTACTTGTTTATGGACAGAGGGCACATTAATAGCTGGTCTATTGTCATCTTTCTTTTCCTTACTCTTTGTATGCCAGTGGAGCCCCCCACATACCTTAAACAGTGTTATGGGGCACAGAAGCAAGGGGGAGTTAGCAAAGGATGGTATCATTGGTGGGAGGGTGAGGGGGTAGTAGGTCTTCATGGAAGCTGTGTTGGGAGAGTGGGAGGGGGACAGTAAGGGGTAAGGGGATAGGTACAAAATGTGAATCAGTTGCTATGACAAGTGGAAGATGATGAGATGATATTAGGAGACTGTTCCTTCAAGTGAAACTCTACATGGAGTTCTGTGTGGAAAAGAGTTTAATCCTTGGGGCAGGTCTGTTCACGTGTTCCACAAATCACACCACCTAATGACTTTGGAGTGCACCTACTGACTGGCCTTTCTGCCTGGGTGGCGGGGCATCAATACAGATTAACTCTGGAAAGGAGAGATTCCCTCCAGGCTTCTTTGGAACCATTGTGCTCACACACACAGTGGTCCCATCCCTGGCAGCTGGGGGGGGGGGACCCTAGTGTTCATCTGAGAGGGAGCTATGATTTGGTTCTCATTGTTAAACCTGTTATTTTTATGGCAAGTGTGGCTGTTTTCTAAATGTTGTGGCTATATGTTGTTTGGTGTATCGTATAACAATCAAACATAAAGTACATTGGAACAGTTACATGGTCTTTCATGCAGTTAAAGGGATAAAATCAGGGTCACTTGCTGACAAGAGTGACCAGCTATTACAACAGTAAGGTTCACAAGGGTACCCCATCTGAACCTCAGACAACCAACCATATTAAGGTATACTGTTAGTCCCATGGTAAAAAGTGGGCAACTAAGCTGTATGCTCAAATAAAAACAGGTTGTAGCCCATCTCAGAGTATCAACATACAATGTGAAAGGACTGGGGTTAGTGGTTAAAAGGGCAAGGATCCTTCCAGAGCTAAAATCAGGATGTTAGGTGGGCTTCTTCAAAGACTAGGATCTTCCTCTCGAAAACATGTAAAACTACAATGGAGTTGGGTGGTGCAGGTTATGGCTTCCTCGCACCCAAGAAGTAAAACAAACAGGGTTAGCAATCTTGTTAAAAATAGTCCTCCCTTGGCAAGTACAGTCTTCTTCAACTGATAGGGAGGAAAGAATAGTAATAGTCTATCTAACTCAGGGGAGCAACATTCTGCACATTAAAAATGTATACAGTCCACACATGCAGAGCCAATTTTTTTCAAGTGCCTCTTTAACAGGCTGGCAGCATTGCCAGTAGTTGAGATTATTAGAGGGGAATCTGGGACACAATGGAGCAGCTTCATGTAGACATCTGTCCAAATCTAGGCATGTCTATGGGAACCCCTTATTCTTATAGAACAATAGTGAAGACCTTGCAGGTACTCAGGACATAATTTGGTCTGTTAGACTCATTGAGGACTGAGCACCCACAGGAAAAGAAGTATACCTATTTTTTCCCAATCCAAATAACAGCTAGTCTAGGTTTTATATATATATATATATATATATATATATATATATATGCAAAACCCTTTATGTGTCAGTCATGAGGTATGACATAGGCCCCATCACTAATTCAGACCACGCTTTGGTTCACCTGGTAGCTCAAGTGAGCTATGGTAAAGAAAAGACCCTTTGGAGATATAATGCAGATCATCACAATGATGAACTATTCTGTAGCAGCATAAAATAAGGGACTTCTACCTTTTTAAATATTTAATACACATACAGACATGACCCCAGAATTGTGGGATACATGAAAACAGTGTTAAGGGAACAAATAATCACATATGGGGCTTATAAATAGAAACATACCAGGGAAAAGCAAGACAAATTGACTCAGCAGCTTAAGAACCTGGAAGAGCAGCATAAGCAAACAGGGCTGTGAGATAAGGTACGGTGCAAAGAGATACTGGTTATTTAACTCAGATGCATGTAAATGTCTGTAACAGCTTTGTGTTTTCTCTGCAAATGTGCTTCTAATGTCAAATTGTATTTTTCTGCTTGAATGCTCCCTATGTATCTACCTTTGTCTGGTCGCTCATGAAAATGGGCAGATTTTTTGCTTATAGTCTCACCAGACATTAATAAATAAATATGCTAGATCAAGTAAAGTGAGTAAGAGAAGAATTAAACAAACTCAACCTCAGGGCAGTAGAAATACAGCTCTGGCATGTCAAATGAAAATATTATGAGCATGGAGAGTGAGCCAGTAGACTACTAGCATTCAGACTGTGCAAGGCTCAGGCTCAAAGATACATTCAAAAACCTAGGAAAGGTCCAGCGCAGACACATTTTGCAAAGGATCATATGGCAACAGCATCCTGGTTTAAGCAATTTCATTCAACCCTATATGTCTAGGATGGAGGAGTAGGTCATGAAAAATTGATATCCCAAATTCTAGACAAGGTAGTTCTACCAATGCTCACTGAAGAACACAAATAATTTCTAGATGCTCCAGTCACAACAGCAGAGATTAAATCAGTAATAAAACAGCTCCCCTCCAACAAATCCCTGGGCACAGATCGCTTTACAGGGGAATGATATAGGGCCTTTGCCAAGAATATTATGCCACTGATACACCTGGTATTTTCAACTGTTCAGAAGAAAGGAGATACCTCAACCACCTGACAGGAAGCTCTGATCTTGGTCATCCCTAAACCAGGGAAGGACCCCACCATTTGTGGTTATACAGACCCATCTCTTTGTCAAACTAGGATGCTAAGACCTTAATTAAAGTTCTAGAGAACAGGCTGCAAAAGGTTATAGGTACAATAGTTCATCCTGATAAGATAGGCTTTATCCCATATAGACACATCCAAGATATCATAAGAACATTATTAAACATTATGCCAGCAGTGGAGGGAAGTCAGGACACCACAGCAGTCATTACCATCGATGATGAAATGCCTTTGATCACCTTGATTGGTGTTTCCTCAATAAAATATTGTCAGCCTTTGGTATAAGGGAACAGTTCCAAAATTGGGTAGAGACCCTCTATGATTCACTCACGGTAAGAATTGGGATTAATGGAGTGTCCTCTGTGCTGATTACAGTTAAACATGGAATAAGGTGGGATGCCCTCTCTCACCCCTCTTCAACCTTAGCATTGAGCCCCTGGCAGCAGAGATAAGAGGCTCTACAGGAGTGGAAGAAATAAAAGTGAATGGGAAAGAGGTGAGAATTGCCCTCTATGCTCATGACATGCTAATTTCTCTGAAAAATCCATTGACAGGGATCCCAAACCTGTTTCAAATATTAGGGGATTAGGAACAGAGTCTGGATTTAAAGTAAATTAGGACAAAACAGAGAAAATGTTGCTCAGGTGTCACAAAACTGGAGAGCATCAGACAAATTTCCCCCTTTGTTGGGTGAAATCACAGTTCCACTACAGGTCTGTGGCTGATTTGTAAGATCTCTGTCCCTTTGTAAAAATTGGCACCAAAATTGCTTCCCTCCAGGCTAGAGGGTTTATTGCCTCTTCTAATGATTTACAAAAAAATCCTTGTTGCAGGACCAGTAAGTTCATAGCCACTTCTTCATAATTCTGGGTAGGATTCCATCTGGGTAAGGGGATTTTTTAAGATTGTGATCCAATAATTGTTTCCTTACATTACTGTCAATTATTATTTTTGATTCCAAATTAAATTTCTCTGCTCTCATCTCACAGAACTCTGATACATTGAAAACTGAAGCAAAAACTTTATTAAGTGTGTTTGCCATATCTCACTTACTGTACCTTGTAATGTCATATTTCCTTTGATTAGTGAGATAACATCCATTAACACCCTTTTTAAGATCTCACATAGCTAAAGAATGCCTTATCATTTTCCTTTGAGTTTTTTGCTATTTAATAACCCATGGCCCTTTTCATCTTTCTAGTCTCTTAATAGCTACTATACCTGACTTTGTCTTTAACTCAAACACTTCATTGGGATCACCAATTCCTGATCCCGCATGGGAGGTACAATATCTTGGGTGAGCCATTCGTCTTGAATCCAAAGAAGTCTGCACTGAAATCATGGTTCCATTTCTATCCCTCCACTGGAGTCCTTAACCGACTGGAAAGGCAATTAGGGAAGGCAAAAGTGACCTACATGGCTGTGGGAGACTTGGACATTGGGAGAGTAGGCCTTGATAAACAATGATCCAGTGGCATGGATGGACAGGGCAACCATCATCTAGTGAGTGGGAAAGCATATTTTCCACTTTACTGCCCCACCCCAGGTGATACAGAAGCAAGATATCAAAGCCCGCCTCAAGGCACCAGACAGCAGTCTGTGTCATAACCATACTGTTGTGGCTGACTTGTCTCATGTGCCTCCTGCCTAATAATAAAAGGGAACCCCTAAATTAGGAGAACAATCCCTTTCTCCCCATATAGGAGAACATCTAAGCTGATCCTGCCCTGCAGTCCTCCTCTTTTGTTATCCTGTTATTTCATCGTTAGTCAAATAGAACATCAATAATCTAGTCATGAGAAATGCAGTATTGCAAAGTTTGCCTTCGCTGGCCAAGATATGGCTAAGTTGCAAATGTTGCCTTTTACAAAGACCTTGTAAGTAGTAAAATATTTTATTCATCAAAAATGAATAGGAAGCTCATTTGAGAAAAGCTCATTACCAATAAGGTCTTGTAGTACAAAGAATCACACAGTTTCAAATGACATACATTACAACAGTACAAAATAGTTATTTAAACACAAATACTAATGTTTTCATAGCCAGGGAGACAAACCAGGACTTACATATATCAGTAAATACTATTATTAGGAACACTGTATTCCCTTAATCCACAAGGATGTAAAGCAACGTATATTTTCTATGTGAAACTGCAACTTAGATAAGAGTACATTAGCCTTTTTAGGGCTGCAGGTAGGCAGAACCTGCAGCCCTATTGCATCAGCTCTAAAAATGAGCTACAGGATTCAGACCATACAACACTTCCTTTGGAGTTTTCAAATGATCCTTCCACTACTTTGCTGTCCTTCAATTTAACCCTTGCAGTGCTGCGGACTAAACATCTGTGCAGAGCTCAGTTAAATAGATTAATTCTAGTTCTTTTGGCAGCCTCATAGTTCTTCAGTGACTACAAGAAACACTTTTTCTTTTCAATCCAACTTGGAAAGCAGCATTTGTAGAGCTACTGCAAGACAGATAACAGAACCTAATTGCAGACCAGTCTCAAATTACATGCTTGGTCATCTCTCCCAAGTTGTGTGTGTGTGTGTGTGTGTGTGTGTGTGTGTGTAGCAATGATTTATGGTACTTTTGAAACATAACAGAAGATTACTTCAGAGAAGCTAATTAACACCAGTATGCTTTTAGCTGAGAAGCCCCTGAAGGGCAAAGTTTATTAACAATTATCAACAAGTAGAGAGCTCTTTTCACATAAATTTTAAACTGTCTCAGTAAGTTTCAAAAAAGCATTCTACTTGGGATACTATTCTCCCTAATACATGTAAGATGAGCTTACAACTTTTATTGAAAGTGTCTTTGTGTTTTAAAGAGCACAGTCAATGAAAGTCAAAATGCTGAAATGAAGCCTAATTGCAAGTTGAAATTAAAATAAAATTATACAAATATATTTATACAACGTGGTTTGGGATAAACACAAGAATAAAAAGTGATATCTCAATCAGCCCGTGAAGATATCATTGATATCTCCATGTTCCTATACATCATTTTAGTATCTCCACACTCCTATGCATCATATTGAAACTGATCCTGCCAGTCTCACACTGCCAACTTTCCCTTTTGTTCTCCAATGTAGCGTGACTGAGCGCTGTCAGTACTAGTAATGTGCTGCCTCACATTTAAAACAATGTACAATCTGTGTACATAATAGCAACATTTATTGTGTATGTTAAAACTTATCTGGTTAATTCTGCCATCTTCATTCTGCCCCCATTCTTTGTCCTGAATTCAGTCATTGTGCCCTAAAAGTTCCATTACTATATCTATTGTAGCATGATCTAGTTGCTGATTATTCTGACAATTAAAGCAAAATACAGCACATCACATTTATATCATATAAAAAGTCTCTCATCTTTTTAGAGTTTCCTTGTATGAAAAGAACATAGTCTGCGTCCAGACAGAGTGAGTGAGCAGTTTCATCTCACGACGCAAGCATAACATGTGTTGCTATAGCAACACTCGCTCCGGCTGGCTTCTACTTCAGAAACTGTTCACTCACTCTCTCTCTACACAGGAATCACTCTGTTATTTTCATACAAGCAAATTAAGGATATGCTAAAAAGATAAGAGAGCGAGAGAGAGACTTTTTACACTACATAAACCTGACATGCTGTATTTTATTTTGAATTTGTGTCAGGATATCAGCACTGTCACAGTGCTCGGTGATGCTACAGTAGTTATAGTGATGGAAATTATAGTTTTGGAGCACAATAACTGAACTCGGGACAATGAATGGGGCAGAATGAATATGTCAGAAACAAACAGATAACTTTCAATATATAAAAAAAACATATTTTCTCACTATTTGCACAAATTCTGCTGATTTTAAATGTATGCCAGCAGCTCACTAACCAGTATTAATGCTCTGTCGACTTACATTTTTAAACATACATTTTTTATATCCCAAAACACATATTGTATAAACAGAACATGACATGGCCTGACTGAAGATATCATATTTATCTTCACTCAAGGCCAGTGACATCAAGATATCTCACTCGTGGCTTCACCACTCATCAGATATCATGATATCACTGGCCTCCTCGTGAAGATAAATATGATATCTTCAGTCAGGCTATGTCATATCCCATATATATATATATGTGTGTGTGTGTGTGTGTGTGTGTGTGTGTAAGATATAGGGGATACATGATGGGCATGAGGTGATATGGACAATTGTCACTCCTGCAGAGTGAGATATCCAAGCTCACAACGTGAGTGACAATACGCCAGCACACAATCTGCCCATCAAGTGTATTCAACATCTACAATAGGGCCAAGAGTTTCAAGTTTTGTTATGCTGTCTTGTGTTCTGTTCTTGTTTATGTGTTTGCTCATTCTGTGTGTGAGCTTTTCTGAATGGTCTGGCAGTGTAATAAATTCTGAGAGACACATGAGTGTGTTTTGCAATGCTAAATGAGTTAGTTTTAGGTAGGAGTGAGAAACATACTTTTGTTGTGAAGCTGTATTGTTTAGCAGTCTGGCTGCAGTGAAGCTAAGAGCATCACAGTAATTGTAATGAGCTGAGAGGCAGAGTGTCAGAACAGCTGATACTGTTTTCAGTGGTAATTAAGTTAGCTGCAGGCAGAGTGCAGAGTGTTCTGTGAAATTGTGCTCTTTAGGATTCTGGCTGCAGTGAAGTTGAGATTGTCACAGTAATTGTAATGGGTGAGAATCAGAGTTTGAGGAACAAGTGAGAGTGTGTTTTAATGGAAGTTGAGTTAGCTGCAGGCAGTAGTTTAGACTGTTCTGTGAAGCTGTGCTGTTTGGAATTCTGGCTGCATCAAGTTGAGAGCATCACAGTAATGAGCTGGAAGTTGGGGGGGATAGGAGTGTTTTGTAATGCTCACTGAGTTAGCTGTAGGCGGCAGTGAGACCTCTCAGGTAGTTCTGCATTTGTGTCTGTGGTAACAGCACAGGTGTTTCTTGCATGCTGAGTGGAAAGCTGCCTAAGGTGATGATATCAGTGACCTTTTGTGACCTGTGTGTGTAAATGGCTGATATCATCACAGTAGAGCAGAGGGTAAAAATATCACACTGCAGTGGATGATACACTGTTTTATCTCACTCATTTACCACTCACACCTATTGTGTGTGTATATATATATCTATATATATATTCTCGTTATCATTCTCAAAAAGAAGGGAAATTAGAGGCAAAAAACTCCGTTTAATGCATTAGTTAGGGTTGTTCCACAGCGACAAAAGTGAGGAAATTCACTGTTAGGGTTGAAAACCCTAACTCCGAATTCACCCCCCCAGCACCACACACTACAGACACACACACACACACACACACACACACACACATACAAGTATGGGGGAGGACCAAGTCAACACAACCAATGACAGACATCCAGCAGCAGGTGACAGAAATAACAAACAATTGTCTAAATGTACTAAGAGACATCCCCACCCACCTGACCAGGTACTGCATGCTCAGTGGAGATCAACAGCAAAACTGAGGCCATGTACACCAAACGTACACATCCCTGATTGCAGCTGCACACAACGTACCACACTTAGTAGTTGCATGGCCTTACCTACCGATGCCCCACACCACACCACAACTGGTACTGTGCCGTTAGTCAATATAAATGCTGAAGGTGCATGATGACAGTTGTAGAAAGGTTTTAACACTAGTGAGTATACATTAATTAAGAGAAGTACATAAATTAACTACAAGACACTAGCATGCTCAAGATGAAAGTAGTGTTACATTTAGTATGTGATTTACATAGTAGTACATTTACTGCAACGGTTTACTCAAGATAGAGAGGCTGATGTAAACGTATGGAAAAGCATTGCCTGTTCAACGCCAGAAATTGCAGACTGCCAGTATCAGATGCATTCTTACTGATGAAGGTGTACTGCTGATGTACATACATAGACCTTCAGTGTGTTTCAATACTAAAGATGCAGTAAGTATACTTTGTAAGAAACAGTGTAATTGCATGGATCAGGCCAAGCAACTTCTAAATATCATAGCACTACTGAGCCAACAATGACGTACCTGTATCGGAGATGTATATAGGATAGCTTTTCCTGTAGGCACTTACTGAGTATGTTGTACCTGATAAAGACAATCTCATTGCATCTGTGATGACTAACTTATTCAAATAGTAATACATTTACTATTGTTGCAATGAGTGATCTATGCCACTTATGGACACAGTGTAATTTTTTTTAACAGTTGTTTCATACTCAGGCTGTATGCCTAGTGTTTGGGTTTGCCACACTTCTGTCACTGATGCTATCAAAGTGATAACTATGTTAATTGTGGTACAACAGGACTCAAGTAGGAATAGTGTAGATATAAACAGAATGTCTTTTAGTGTTGATTTAACTCACAATGGGGTAAGTGTACTAGGACAGCAGGGGTTATGCTCTATCACTGACTCTGTCAGTTATAATCACACTAAGGTTTCGATGACTAGAAAATTACTGTCGCATTTTGCAAAAGCTTTCGCAAACATTTGGCGACACTATGGAGAGTTACAAAAAGTACTTTGCGAAGTACCTTTTTCCAGAAATCTGAAAACATATTTCTGGGGTGTTTTACCCCAAAATAAAGACATGGCTAGCATCCTCAGGGTCCGACTAGGTGAATACAAAAATAATTTGGTTTCTAGAGGGTCCCAAATTTAAATGGCAAGCATTTTTCTAATCACCAACTGAAAACAAAATGGCCGATTTGCGAAAGTAACAGGCCCATTTGTGAAAGTAAAAATGCATTTGCGAAAGTGTTGAACTTTTTGTTGACTTATAATGGGAAATTGTTTTTTGAATAACTTTTGAACCATTTAATATTTTTTCACCAAATCTTCAAAAGGCACATTGGGGACCCTGGCCGCGCATTCCCTGAAGATTTCGGGCCGGTCGCGCAAACCATACGACCTGTACACGCGACCGTAGAATTCCAGAAAAAGCGTAAACGCATGCACAAATCATGCTTAATAACCCTGCAGCCGTGTATCCAACTGAGAAAACCTGGCAGATGCCAAGGTCTATGATTCTTGATTGTGTATTCCAAATTTCAGCCAAATCTGTCAAACAGTTGCAAAGTTATTAAGGTACAAAATTGTGGGTTTAACATAGAAATGGCTCTCAACTTAATTCATGATAGCACTAACTGCATACCATAATGTATATATATATATATATATATATATATATATATATTATAGTGGAAGTCGTCGCCACTATAGTTAGGGTTCAGCGGTCAGTTACATACTAAAGACAAAAGTTTGGTCGTTAATAACGTTGGACCATTTCAATGGATTTGCCTGAAATTTTGTACACGCATTGGGGCATGGTAGGTTTCTAGATTTGCCAAATTGTGTTTCAGTTGGAGTGCCGGTCTTTGTGTATGAAAGCACTGTAAAATGCAAAATTAGCCATTTTTGGAGGCACCTTTTGACATTCTGAATGTGGCCCTGCACGACCGTTATGTGGCATGCTGCTCTGTGAGATGGCTTGTTTGAAAGAGCTTTGGTGGCTGAACATGCCGCTTTTTGTTTGGTGAAAAAATATTAAGGCATTAAAAAGTTATGGCACTTTTATGTTCCCATTATAAGTCAGGGGGAAAATTTATATGTATGTCTTGCGATCAAAGAATGGGGTTCTGGCCATCTCGTCCCGCCTGGCGGTCAAATAATTTGCAGCCTTGCAGTTCAAGAATCTTTGTCCTCAAGGATTTTTTCAAATTCTTTGATTGCGAGGTCCACCATCTTGTTTTCAGTTTTCCGATCCCACAAACACAAATATCTCGGCTCAGGGGTCACTTCTGAAGTAAAACTTCCATGGGTTTTACTCTGGGGACCCCGATCTATCAAGCCTTGGCTTTGGTTCCATCCAAATTGGTCTAAAAATAGAGTTTACAGCTTTTTAAATCTTTGTTCGTGGCTTGCTAATGATCTCTGATCGCGAACCTGCAAATTCTTTGATTGCGAGAATCTTTGATCATAATTGTGCATCGCGAGCGAGGGACGAGATGGCCAGATTTAAAATTCAATTCTTGTAGCCCAGGGGTATCCTATTACCTTATTTAAGGGTGGGTTTTGCTCAGGGGGCTAAGCTGTCCCCCATCTGAATACACAAATAATTATTTTCATTATCTCTAGTAGTCTAGTGGCCCCCTCCAGATCATGGTACTGTACACAATCATGCTTCTATCCCTGGTAGTCTAGTGGCCCCCCCAATGAGTATCTTATCAATATCTTTCTTTTCTATCCCTGGCAGTCTACTGGTCCCCCCATATGTATTTATTTATGTATTTTACAAATATCCCTGGTAGTATAGTGGCCCCCCTCCCGATCTGTACTTTTTATTGTTATTATTATTAACATCCCTGGTAGTCTAGCGGTCCCCCATCTTAATAAAATACATTTTCATTTCAAATGTCCTGGTAGTCTAGTGGCCCCCACTCCCTCACGCAGCTGTGCCAGCCCACCCAACACCCCCACCCTTCCCCAGTTGCTGACTGGCACAGCCCACCTCTCACCTCCACGGCCAGCCGCCAACTGTGTGCTGTATGAGCGCTAATGGAAAGGGCCCCCTAGGTAAAACCACCATTAAATAAGGTAATAGGATTCCCTGGGCTACAAAATTGAATTTTAAATCTGGCCATCTTGTTCCTGCTTTTGTTCGTGAGCAAGCAATCTTTTGAACGCTGACTCTGCAAATTTTTTGATCACAATCATGCGCTGGGTGTTTAGGACAAGATGGCCAGATAAAAAAATCAATTTTCTCAGCTCAGGGGTGTCCTAGGAAGTCAAATGAGGGTGGGTTTTACTCAGGGGGCTTCGTTCTGTCAAACCATGGTGGTGGTTTACCACAATTCCTTCAATTTTTTGATTTATAAGGTTTTTAAATCTTTGTTCATGAGCCTGCAAATTCTTTGATCATGAGCCTACAAATTCTTTGATCGTGATATTCTTTGATAGCCACCTTTGATCGCGAGGGAGGGACAAGATGGTCAGATTTTTTATAATGGAATAGACAGGGAAATTTTAGTAATCTTTGATATTGAATGTCTTGGAAACGGTTTGATCTTTTAACTTCAAATTTAGAGGGAAGAGAGACAACATCCCACAGATCTGGCTTTTGGTGCTTTGATAAAAAATTAGTACAGGGTGGCAAAGTTACAGCACTACAAAGTTGGCACTTTTCCCCATAGAATAACATTACGGCGTCGGCAGCATTACAGGAATTCTTTGCCACCCTGCTGCAAAATAATGGTTTGGTCATTTGGGCTGGAATTTGGAGAGAAGAAAGACATCATCCCACAGATGTGCCTTTTCATTGTTTGGTGAAAAAATATTACAGGGTGGCACAGTGACGGCACTCTGAAGTTGATGCTTTTTGCCGTAGGATAACATTATGGTGTCCGTCGCATCTTTCAGGGCCTGTATCTTGGGAACGGTGCGAGATACAGACTTTTTGTCACTAAAATGCTTAGCCTCCCTAAATGGAGGCTAAGTACAAAATTAGCCAGGAAAGTCATAATTCATACAAAATTTTACTTTTTTTTCTACGTTGTACGGTTCCTGGGATATAAGCAATTTAGTATTCCAAGTCCTTATTTTCTTCTCCGTGGTCAAATATTATGCATACATTCTTTGTTTTCGCTGTGTTTTTTCAATGCACTTTTTGGGGAAAAGAAGGGTGTGCCCTTTCATTACTGTGCTAGTTAGCATTTCCAGTTGCGCTTCCATTAACGTCGTATCACCGATCCCCGCTTCAGCGCAGGGCAAGTACGCTTTGTGTTTCCATTTTGCATTTGTATCGCATTTTGTTTGGCATTATTGTTGCTGTTACCATTACCATTTGCATTTGCAATTGCTGTACAATGCCCATGCGCTTTACAGTTTGCATTTCCATACGCGCTTGCATTTCTGTTTCTGTTGGCATTATTGTTGCTGTTACCATTACAATTTAAGCTTAGAATTGTGGTACCATGACCATGTTTGTGATGGTTTACATTTCCATGTGCGCTTGCATTTCTGTTTCTGTTGGTTTATTGTTGCTGTTACCATTACCATTTGCATTTACAACTGTGGTTCCGTGAATGTACGCATGATGGTTTGTGTTTTTGTACGTAATTGCATTTCTGTTTACTTTGGCGTTTTTATAGCTGTTACTGTTACCATTTCCAATTACAATTGCAGTACTGTAAACGTGTGTGTTACCAGTTGCATTCTGTACGCATTTCTGATTCTGTCTCTGTTTATGTCACTGTTTGCTTTGGCATCACTTTGTGCTTGCATTTTTATTGCTGTTTGTGTTACCATTTATGTTTGCATCACCATGTGTGTAACCCTTTGTGCTTGCATTTGCATCACACTTACTGTTACTATAGTCACACAAAATCACATGGTTCGGGCCCGCACTCCCACCAATGTATGCAACTTTCTACTTTTCTAGTCTTTCTTAAAAAGTATGGAAATTCTATGCAAATAAATTCATTAATGCATCAGTTAGGGTTCTTCTACAGTGACAAAAGTGAGGAAATTCAACATTAGGGTTCCCACCCTTGCACCCCACCCCACCCTGCTCACAGCAACAGGCATCGGGTGTGTGTTGGGGTTGTCGGTCCTAACTCTCACCCTATTCTCCTACACTGCACCACCTCAGCTTGCTTACACATGGTATGGGGTGAGAGTTAGGACTGATGACCCCAACACACACCTTTGATGCCTGTTGCTGTGGGCAGGTGGGGTGGGGTGGGCAAGTGTGGAACCCAATGTCGAATTTCCCATTTTTATCACTGTAGAAGAACCTAGCTGATGCATATATATATATATATATATATATATATATATATATATATCTGTGTATACGTATATATATATATATATATATATATATATAGTATATTATGGTAGCACGGTAGTGCTATCATAGTTAGGGTTGAGGAGCCATTTACATGTTAAACCCAAAATTTTGCACCTTAATAACTTTGCAATCATTCAACAGATTTGCCTGAAATTTGGAATACATGATCAAGACCCACACACCTTGGGATCTGTTAAGTTTTGTAGTGGTCAGATATATGGCTGCAGAGTTATTAAGCGTGATCTACATGTGCGTTTATGCTTTTTTTGGAATTCTACGGTCATGCCTACAGGTCGCACTGTTTGTGTGACCAGTCCAAAATCTTCAGGGAACATGCAGCTGGGGTCCCTGATGTGCCTTTTGAAGATTTTGTGAAAAAATATTAAACGGTTCAAAAGTTATTCAAAAAACAAACTCCCATTATACGTCAATGAGAAAAGTTAACAAAAAGTTTGACGGTGTCGCAAATGCAGTTTTTACTTTTGAAAATGGCCCTTTTACTGTTGCAAATCCACCATTTTGTTTTCAGTTGGTCATCAGAAAAATACTTGGCATTTAAATTTGGGACCCTCTACCAACCTAATTCTTTTTGTATTCACCTAGTCGGACCCTGAGGATGCTAGCCACGTCTTTATTTTGGGGTAAAACACCCCAGAAATATGTATTTCACATTTCTGAAAAGTACTTTGCAAAGTACTTTCGAGACGACACTGTCAAATACCTTTATGGAAAGCTGCAAATTGCTAAGGTACTTTTCAGGCTGTGGAAAATGACAGCAATTCTTTGGCACCCCGCTGCAAAAGAACGGTTTGGAGTTTTGGGCTGAAATTTGGAAGGAATTCAACTGACATCTCACAGATGTGCCTTTCAGTGTTTTTTTGAAACAATATTACACAGCGGAACAGTTACAGTACTCCAAAGTTGACACTTTTTCCCATAGGGTAACATTACGGCATACAACCCATTGCAGCAATCGTTTGGTGCCCTGCTGCAAAATAACGGTTTGGTCTTTTGGGCTGAAATTTGCAGGGAACACAGACAACATCCTATGGATGTGTCTTTCCATGGTTTGGTGAAAAAATATTGCAGGGAGGCAAAGTTATTGCACTCCAAACTTCTGTTTTTTTCCCATAGGATAACATTACGGCGTTAGCCGCGCCTTTCAGGGCCCGTATCTCGGAAACGGTGCGAGATACGAACTTTTTGTTGGAAAAATGCTTAGCCCCCTGCTAACTACAAAACTAGCCAGAAAAGTGATAATTCATATGACTTTTAAATTTTTTTTCTATCTCGTACAGCTCCTGAGATATAACCAATTTACTATTCCAAGTCCTCATTTTTCTGTTCTGAGAGTCATTATTTTGCATACATTCTTTGTACTCACTGTCTTTCTCTATGCAGCTTTTGGGGAAAACCAGCCTGTGCACTTACATTACTGTTACCATTACCATTTCCGCTTGTGGTTCTGTACCCGTTTCACTTACCGTTCTCGTTTATGCCACCATGTGTGTTACCCTTTGCATTTTCATTTGCAGTTGCATTTGCGTTGTTTTTAATATTTCTGTCTATAGTACTGTTTCTCTTTCTGTTTCACTTTGTTTCACCATGCGCATTACGATTTGTGTTTCCGGGCACAATGTTACTATATGACAAGACATCACGTGTCGGGAGCGTGGCCCAGAGGACCCCACGACCAGCCATCAGATCACATTCCCTATTTCTCATTATCATTCTCAAAAGAAAGGAAATTAGAGGAAAACTCCATTTAATGTATCAGTTAGGGTTGTTCCACAGTGTCAAAAGTGAGGAAATTCAGTGTTAGGTTGAAACCCCTTTGCACCCTCCACCCCAACCCCCAACTGGAATCAGGGTGTGCATTGGGGTCATTGTCCTAACTCTCACCCCATCCTCCTATTCCTCAGCTTCTTCCATATGTGATGGGGTGAGGCAGTGCCAATGACTCCAATGTGAACCCCAATCCCAGTTGGGAGGTGGGGTGGAAGGGTGCAAAGGGGGTTTCAACCCTAACATCGAATTTCCTCACTTTTGTCACTGTGGAACAACCCTAACTGATGCATTAAATGGATGTTTGTGCCTCTAACACATATATATATATATATATATGTATGTATGTATACACACAAATTTAAATACACACATATACAGTATACACATACACACATATACATCTATTTATATATAATATATGTATACATATATATATATATATCTACATATACACACATACACATACATACCCATAGATACACACACACACACACACACACGTATATATATACACATATAAATATATATATATATATGCATACATACACATATACCTACAAACACACATATATATATATATATATATATATATATATACACATACACACACAAACATATGCACACACATACACTTATGGCATAAAGAGGGTTTAAAGTGAAATTTACTCAAAGTAAGCTAATGTTTCATACAAAATATAATATAGAACTTAGCCGGAGACATTTTCTCAACTATAATCGCAACCAGTTAATGCACTGCATAAACTTTAAAGCCTGCAGTGTTGTAACAGCATTTGATACTTGATAATATGAATTGTAAGTATAAGTGCCAAATAAAAAAAACAAAAAACAAAACTACTTGTCAAGGACTCCCAAGAAAATGAGACCATGAGTCTGATATGTACAGATTTCAATACAGTGTCAATGTATAACAAACATGTACAGAACCAGTCTAAGAAATCTAAATAAAAACTCACAGGAATAAAACCCCCAGCCCCCCCTTTCCCTGGGAAAGGTAACTAGTAGGAATGAGATATATGTACACGAGTCCTAATACATCATCATTCACACCAATCTTTGCAATTTTTACCCAAAAGAATTGAAGAGTTGATTTATATTAACCTTTTCAGGACCTATGTAATTAATGGCATTGGAACTCACATAGTTTTTTACTTGTAGGAAGGGTAAATAAATGGTAGGCAGCTAATGTTTTAGGTGTTTTCTGAGGTTGCAAGTGGCATCCTCGGAATTACAAAGAATCATAGCGGTGTCAACTGCACTGCTGCCAGATTGAACAAAGCATTTCCCTGTAAGGCATCCTCCTCTTCTCTGTATTTTCCATGTAAAACTGTTGGAATCTCTCAAGCTTTCCTCCCAATGTTCTTATATCTCCAGATGGTATTATACAGTAGCATTGTTGCAATATACTGTCACAGCCAGATAGCCTGGCTGAGATGCAGTACGTCATATTCAGTGGGGTCATACTTTTATCCATTTTGGCAATGTACTGACACAGGATAACATTGATGAGATGTAGGCTTTAATTTTCAGAGGGGGTCTTAATTTTACCCATTTCTACAATGTACTGATATAGGTTAGCCTGGCCTAGATGCAGTATCTCATTTTCAGTGGGGTCTTACTTTTACCCATGTTTGAGTTCCAACAGAGGATACAGAATCTAACTGCAGAGCAGTTCCAAATTACATCCTTGGTCATTTCTCTCAGTGTGTGTATGTGTGTAGCAATGATTTACAGTATTTCCTCTGAAGAGTTGATTTATGTTAACCCTTCTAGGGACCTATCTAATTAATGACATTGGAACTCTTATGGTTTTATATTTTTTGGAAGGGTAAATGCTAGGCAGCTAATGTTTTAGGGGGTTTCAGAGGTTGCAATGGGTGTCATAGGAGATTACAAGGACTGAACAATGATTTTCCTTGTAGTAGGGCAACCTCACTTTCCCTGTGTTTTCCATGTAAAACTGGGACAAAACTTCTGTACATTTTCCTACATGCTCAAATCAATACATGCATGCAACTAACTTCATCATGCCTGTCAGTAAAATTGCTATAACAAATGTTAAGGCTGTGTTATGTGCTCTTTAGCCCTATTACAAAGTACTTACATAACATAGCCTGGCTGAGATGCAGTATTTCATATTTAGTGGGCTCATTCTTTTATCCATTCTGGCATAGTACTAACACAGGTCAGGTTTGTTGAGATGCAGTATCTCATTTTCAGAGGGTCCTAATTTTACCCATTTTTGCAATGTACTGATACAGCTTAGCCTAGCTGAGATACAGTATCTCATTTTCAGTGGGATCTTACTTTTACCCATGTTTACATCTGAGTGCAATGTACTGACACAGGACGTATTTGCTGAAATACAAATGGCTACTGTGTACAACATGGCAGTGCTGACTTAAACTATGCATATGTAATTATTGCCCACATGTAGTCATGTCAGTGCTGCCCTGATATTACTGACTCAAGAGCAAACTGCTCATGTGCGAGTATCAATCATGTACAGTTCTGTAATCACAGCAGTATTAGTTTCATCTGACTCTGGTGTGGCAAGAGCATGGCATATTCTTTTCAACACTCTTGCCACTCCTAAAAGCTCTTCACAGCTGTTTGGTTCAATGGTGGCAAAGACTAATGGATGGGTAACACTGGGGACCACTCAACTGTCTTCATGTCCACCAGCTCTATTGACAGGTAGTTTTAGAAGGCCACCACCTTATGGAAAAAATATGCTTCCTAATGTTACCCCTAAACTTGCCATCTACTACCTTCAGAGCATGTCCCTGTGTCCTGCTGGAGAACATATCCATATGTTCAGTCCTGTCAATATCCTTGAGATTGGGAAGACCGAGCTCATGTCCCATCTCAGTCTGCTGTTCCACAGGGACAAGCAAAAGGATGAGAAGCACCCACATATGTAGAAAGCACCAGGACCACAAAAATATTAATCAAAATCCTTTATTTAACTAAACTGCATAGTGCACCCACACATAGTGAGCATAAAAAATTGGTGGCTGAGCCTTTCTGCAACTACATTTCTCCTGACTCCTGCCAGATGTCATCAGAGTGATTCACTCTGATGATGCCTGACAGAGGCCGGGAGAAACATTACTTTCAGAGTGGCTCAGTCATCACTTTTCTATGCTCACTATGTGTGGGTGCACTATGCACTTTACTTAAATGAAGAACTCTGAATATTTTTGTGAACCTAGTGATTTCTACATATCTGGGTACTCATCATCCTTTTGCTTGTTTCAGTTTTTCATTGTTGAGCACCATATTACTTCTTCTGCTGCTCCAGATCGATTTTTGCTTTGTTCCACATGAAGAGGACAGTAATGACTACTAGTAAACATAAATGTGGACATTATCTGTTAGACCCTGCCAGGTATTCCTGCTTTGAAAATGCAGCTTCCCCTTAATAAAGGTATCTAAACAGAAAGCCCACCAGCAAATGTATATCTCCTTTTAGTACTCAACACATTCTCATTACTGTTGCAGTAAATGTAAACACTAGGAATTATGCAGAAACTGATAGAGGGAAGCTTACAAAAGGTGTTGGCATTTTACTTATGGGATTGTATAAATAAGCAGAACTAAAATATGCTACATAAATTCACTGCCACTAAATAAGTGGCAGATGGTTGAGGGTGGGTGTGGGATTTGTCAACACAAAAAGGGGGCTTGGTTTGTACTCTGAGAGGAATGAGAAGCTCAATTTTCCTATGTGGGACAGTGGCCCACAGGGTGTAAAAAGTTGAGGTTATTGAAAATATGATGGATCATAATGATCTACATAGCCCATTTTCTTAATGCAGTGATTTTGTCATCAAAGAAGAAAAAAGGTGGGTTGGAATTGACAACTATCTGATATTTTTCACAATTCCCCACTCAAAAAAGAATATAGACACCAACCTGCTGCACTATAAGATCACACGAAATAATTTATCATCTATGCCAAGCTCCATGCTGCATTCTTTTTGCAGGGTTTTATAGAGTACAGTGCCACAATAAATTTTCTTTACCTTATCCTCACTTTCATCTGAATGCACCCTGACCAAATTTCTGCCCTGGTATCATAATATTTAGGGCTTGATTAAGTCAAGAAATTTCCAAAGTTCCTCCCTATGGACCAAGTTAAACTTTTTCAATATCAAAAAAAAGACTAGCAATGCATTCCCTGGCTTTGAATACATATAATATGGGGTGGTATTATACTTTCCACATTCTTGTATTCTATGATTCTAGTATGTTCACCTATTAATTTATGAGGCTATGTTGAATTCTGCAAAGGTGGGCTCATAACCTTTGTAATATTCAATATTTTTACCACAACATTCCAACATAGCCATTTTGTAACAGCGACTCATGAATGAAACAGTTGTCATTTTTCAACTCCTGCCCAACATGTGTGTTTGCAGCCCCAAATCTGATTTTGCAGTTCCTGCACAACATCACCTTTAGGCCAGGGGTTAAACATTTTCTCTGCCCTTTTTTATGAGGCAGGTTCATCATAAGGCTGTGTTGAAAAGTTGGTGTAAAAGTATGTAAAAAAATAGTTTTCAATATTTTAAACCCAGATTCCTGTCCTGCAGCACTATTGGCTCTGGCCAGAGTTTGTTTTAGACAGCTGCAATTACAAAGTGGCATTAATTGGAGGGAAGCTTTTATTTAGACAGTGCAGTAGATGATGAATCTGGGACTGAGTGAATGGAAGACAGACTAACTGGGAGTCATAACATAGAGAGAGTGAGAGAAGAGCTTCATAATTTTTTTGAATGTATCAGTGTTTTGGGGGGTAAGTAAACTTCTTGCACTGATTTCATCTGATGCATTATTCCATTGCCATATTTATGCAATACCGGGGTCACTCAACCCCATGATAGCTACAAAATAATAGATGTGCAGGGAGCTGGGAGAGTGAGTGAGTGAGTGGCTTTAATTGGAGGGCAGCTTTTATTTAAACAGATGAGTGGACAATGAAGCTGAGACTGAGTAAATCAATGACAGACTAAATGGAATGGTTAACTAGAGAGACTGTGAAAGGAGAGCTTAGTAAAATGAGTTTTTTTCATTATCAGTATTTTGTCCCCTCTGAAACAAGCAGCTGCTTCAGTTGCAGTGTGATCTATATTAAGAAGCTAAGATCAGTTGAATGGTAGCACTATGAGAGGTGCTTCACCAGTTAACTCAGTCCTACTTCTCAAAAGGTGAACAGCTGGACAAGTCCAAAAGGCTGACTACATGGTTCCATTGACACAGGAAGTACAAGGATGTTATCATGTGGCAGTGTGCAGTCCTAGGCTGTTGGGAAAATGAGTAGGATGTGTCTCCAATATGTTGTGAAGACCCCACTACATAAACTGAATTTAGTGCAACTATTGTTTGTTTAGTGTGCTCCCAGGTGTTATTGGAAGTGAGATGGAAATAAAATGGGTTTAAACAAAAGCATTGTATGGCATGGATAGTTGTGTAGTTTTACTGAGCATATGCTCAGTGCTTCATGCTGTCTTTAGAAGTGAGCTGTTTTTTAAACAAAAAGGGTTTTAGCACAGATCTGTTTACAGATACTAACTGCACCCTTTTGGTGCTGGTAACTGTGAATAGAATTCAACTGAAAGTAAGCCGACGTCAAGGGGTACTACTAAATGAGTTACCAGGCTCATATACTAGCAGCATACACAGCAGCCTATGGCTGTAGACTGTCGCTGTCTCAAAAGCTATGCCAATATGAGAAGTTCATTTATGTTGCTGGCTGAATAGCAGGTACCAGCAGCCCACATGGCAGGCCACCAGTGTTTAAGAAAATTATACCTATCTGACATATTTATTGTGACTAGCTGGCTATCAGTTGCATCAGCCCATATGGCAGGCCACTGGCATTTGAAAACAGTATGCCTGTCTGACTTGATTACTGCTGCTAGTGGAAAAGCAGGTGTAGCAGCCCTCAAGGCAGGTTGCAGGAATTACCAAAAATATATATATGTCTATCCGGTATGTAAGAAGCATGAGATAGCTTGCAGCGACTGATTGCAGACATAGTGGAATAGTCCATGAGGAGGAGGAGGCATGCGGTGACCTCTGGCCTACTGGGACAGGCTACTGAGGATTATGGGCTTGCCTTGTAGTGCTTTTTTAAGTAATTTGATTTTAAGATGGTCCAATCTCAGACTCATACATCAATGACAATTTCATCTAACTGGTAATTTGTGTTATTGTTCTCATAGAGAATTCACCTCACCTGTCTGTCTTTAATATCTTCGGTATATTAGAACACAATGAGAATTCAGGCTAAACTTCTGAAGCAGAGTCTTCTTTAGTCTGTACAGCAGAGATATAATGACGATGATGATGTGTGAGATTAGATGGTTATTCATTTTTTAAGACAGAGTCTCTCAACATTTTTGGGAGACAGATTTGTGCATTTGATAGTAGTGGTGGTACCTGATGACCTGAACACTTTTTAGAAACTGACACTGGATGGCAGGCAGCTCAAATAACATATCTTCAAGCAAGATTGTTGGCTCCATTTCAACAGTGTTCAAGTTCTTTGAGTCAATCAGGTATGCCACTACCATACATTTTGTAAATTCATAGCTGACATTTCTCCTATTTAATCTCCTTCTCTGCCTCTTTAATACCCATCTGTAATAATACTGCCCACACAGGGCAGAAACGGCAACTATTAGCATGGCACTTCAGTTGTTGGTGTTGGTGATGCTACTGTCCAAGGTATCTATTAATGTGTTAGGGTCAGAGACACTATTGAGATCATTTTGAAAAGATTGCAGTTTTGATCCATTATAATTATAGAGCCACCCTTATCAGCTGACTTACTTGTTTGGCTGATCTTTTCTAGTGATAGAAGTGCTGCCCCTTCTGCATTACTGATGTTAACATAGTTTGTGTAGTTCTGCATTTCTAACATTGTTGTATCTCCCTCTTACAGGGCTATTTGAAAGCTACAACTGCCACTGCTGATGGAGGGCAGAATTTAGATTTTGAATGTATAAGATTCTTATCAACCTGTCTGAAGTTTTCAGATGTTTCCTGTTGTGCAGATACAGAGGGACCAGATGTCTGTACCTGTGTAGCTTTGGCATTATGCCCTGCACCTTTAGCACCACATAAGTTTTAGTAATATATCTTTTTTGTATCGTTGACATATCTTTACCTGGAGTTTGTGCTTTGCCTGTGAGGGAGGCTAGTGTACCATGTACTGTTGTAACTTGCATACAATCATGTAAAAGGTGCAGTTCCAGCGTGAGATCACTTCTTGTTTTATGCGGTGTTGAAGCAGGGTATTTTTAAATTTTAGCTAGGCTGCAACTGCTGCCTTATCTTGAGTGAGCAGCAAGGCAAAAATGTGGTAACACACACACACACAACTCTTTGCTGTCTGCTTTTTGCTGAGAAAATCCTGCACTATCATGTTTCATGAATGGGAAGCTTTAGAAACCACCATCCTCATTCACTTAAAGAACATGTTAGGTTAATTTAGTTTATTGTGAAGACCTTGATCACAGATTGACTTTTTCCAAAGGTGTCCAAATCAATATACAATATGCAATCATATGGATCATACACACATACATCCAAACAACTTACTAACAATTATAAATGTGTTTGACCTGAAATTAGGACAGCAGTCAAGTTTTAAAAGAATGAAAAGATACGCATTCATGAACAACATTCAGTAATAAATTCCATACATTGACTGCTGTTGCCAAGAAAGAACTTTGGCCAACAAGAGTTCTTTAGGGGAATTTGGGGCCTATGTTCAGTAATTCTATGAGTAACATTTTTATTTGCAGCTAAACATATACATTTTGAATACCCTCAGGCATAAATCCTAAATGTGTCTTTTTACAAGACAAGACCAATTGATAAGACACTAAGATTATAAAGATCGTGTGTGTGTGTGTGTGTGTGTTTCAGATCTTAATTCAAGTGGAAATTAATAAGTTTGATTAAAAGCCAGATACGTGTTTTCTAAAACAGTGATGTTTGCAGCCACACAAACTACAACACCATAGTCAATAACTGAAATAATAAGACTAGAAACTAAAAGTTTCTTAACTCCAGTGGAAAAAAAAACTGCCTACTTCCCATACGATATTCCTAAATGCTGGTTTACAGTTCAAACAACATGGGAAGAGAAGGACAAATTAGAGTCCAAATTATCCCTAAGTGCTTAAACTCATATACAGTATTTGTTCAATATAGTCCTCAGAAGGTGTACTGAGAAATAGTCTTGATCAATCCTTTAGGTAGTGTCTACTCACGAAAAATAGATGTGTTCATTTTTTCAAGTCAATAACTAATTTTTTTCACACTGAACTACTGACAGGATTTCAATAGACCATGATTGTAGTTGTTTTCTCTAAAACACCCAAATCATAATTCCTAGTAAAGAAAAGAGTGTCATCAGTGAACAAACTTGTTATAGTGTATGGCAGAACTCAATTGTTTATGGGGATCCATACACTCGAAAAGTCGTTCTGCTGCAATAGTGACATACCTACTAACGCAGAATGACTTTTCGTACTACATTATAGCTATGTCATAATACAAAGTGAAACATCAATGGTCTCAATTGGACAGCTGGCCCACTGTTGCAGTGTACATGTCAGCTGGCTGGCAGGCTGCAACTGAAAAGCACGGGTGGTGGATGGGACAGAGACTCATTTTTTCACTATAAAAAGTAAGTGATTGTTTGTTTTTGGGACCATATATTATATAGAATAGTGTATAGGAACCCAAATACACAACAAAGCTATTCTTACACCTCATGGTTTCCATGACGACTGTGTGACATATTGAGCTTCACTCTTGAGGTCCACAATGTCATGGAAACCATAAGAATAGTTTTGTTGTGTATGGGATCCCACACACTATCCTATTGTATATTTGTAGTAGACACACACACATATACAATAGATGTGTTGTTAATAAACAAAATTAACATGAAAGGCCCAGGATAGATACTTGAGGAACCCCTGTTTTCAGCTCCTGAGCCATAGAATATGTATCACTGCACCTCACCTTCTCTGTCCTATGATTTAAGATGTCAAAGAACCAAGCAGCTACAGTGGTAGTTATCAAAAAGTTTCCTACCTTAAGGTACCACCAAGGTACCACTGTGGTAATTTGCATTGAAAGTAATGTGATCCTGCCTCATTCTGCCTTAGTATACATAGGTATACCTCAGTACTGTGAAACTTGTCTATGACCACCACTGTATATTGAATGACAGGTCCATATCAAATAACTTTTTTTTTTTCATAAAACTTTTTCTCTCCGGGTGCAGGATGTCAGGTTTTCATACCATTCCTCACTTCTGATGCTTGTGTCCCCCAACCTACCTGGGCAAAGTCCCTTAAGGATCCCACCATGATGGGGCCTGTAGGCAGAAGGCTATCTTTGCCCCAGTACATACAATCCAGTCTGCCCTGTTGGTCAGACTGCAGCATGGGCAGTGTGGAGTGGGCAGGGTTTCATGAAGGCCTAATTTCCATTTTTTCCTTTCCCTATCTGTGGCAACATATTAGGATGTTGATGGGGACATGCATATGCACTGCAGAGCTGTGGCACTGCCATCAAGTGACTCATTAACCTGCACTAGCACTGGGACCAGAATATTCATAGGGTTCAGTAAATATTTGCTGCAGGAGCAAATCAGTGCCTGGAGCAAACCAGTAGTACATTGGGAACATGCTAAGGCATTTTGCAAGCATTAATTACATGTTCCAGTATATCAGCCAGGCACTAACCAGATTGCATTCACAAACCCTGTCCTCCTATGACCACAGGAGGTATGGGGCCAATAAGAAGGGACTGGAAGAACATGACAGTGGTACCAATCTACAAAAAAGGAAATAGAGTGTTACCTTCAAATTACAGACCAATAAGTTTGACTGCAACCCTGTGCAAATTAATGGAAAAATTAGTGAAGAAAAGATTTGAGGAGGATATAAACTCAAAACAAATCATGTACTAAATACAACACGGTTTTTGTAGGGATAGATCATGTCTCGTGAAGACCCTGACTTTCTAAGAAAAAGTAAGCAGAGCCCTAGAGCAAAACAGCCCTGTTGATATTACTTTTCTTGACTTCAAGAAAGTTTTTGATAGGATACCCCATAATTTATTGATAAAAAAATTGTATCAGAAGAAGATTGAAAACAAAATAACTAAATGGATATCAAACTGGCTGAGGGGCAGGACTCAGAGGGTGACATTAAGAGGGTCATTATCTAACCCAGCAAGAGTAGAAAGTGGTGTCCTACAGAGATCAGTACTGGGAACTACTCTGTACATTCTACAACTGACCTGTGCGAACAGGTAGATAGCTGGGTAGTAAAATTTGCTGATGATGTAAAAATAGGATCAGTTGTAGGTACCAGTGAGCAAATTGATCAGTTGAAAATAGATTTAAAACAGATAACACACTGGTTAGAAAAAAATGAAATGTCATTCAGCACTGAAAAGTGTGTCACCATGAACTTGGGGGACAAAAATAGAAATGCCACATATGATCTAAATGGCAATGCACGTAAAAGTGTTGATAACACTAAGGATCTGAGGATTTTAATAAACAAAGATCTAAGCTTTAGTGGACACTGTATGGAAGTACAGTATCTCAAAAGACAAATAGGTTACTGGGCTGTATCCACTGGGCTTTTCTTTCTAGGAATAGGGAATGTGTGATGCCACTTTATAAGACCTACATCAGACCCCACCTGGATTATTGTCCCCCACTTTGGAGTCCGTATCTTAAGGGGGACACAAAGAAACTGGAAAATACACAGCATAGAGCTATCAAAATGATTGCAGGCCTCAGTGAAATGCCTTACGAGACTAGGCTTGATACCTTGGAACTTTACTCACTGTACAATAGGAGGATTGGATGGAACTTGTTAACAATGTACAAAATTATAAATGAGGAGGAATTAAGGAAGGATATGGATTTGAAGTTTAGTATGAGAGGAATACACCTTAGCAGTCATGACAAATTAAGCTCCAGTTCTCAAGGAAAAATAGCAGGAGAGGGTTCTACACACATACAGTGACAACATTTTGAAATAACTTGCCACAAGAAATCACAGACTCAGAATCCTTGGAAATTTTCAAGGGTAGATTGGATCACTACCTTCTAAACACCAACCAGATCAAATGGCCCTGCTGATGCAGGAGACACACCCAATGGACCTTGGCCTTCTTCTGTCTAGATCCAAGTATAGTACCAAGTATAGTATGGGGACTGGGATTGCATTGGGTTGTTAGGACTGACTAATGGCAACTGCACTTCTGGAGCAAGTTATTATATTGGTACCATAGAATGCAAATGACCCCATAGCATTAGCAAGGCACTATGGGGTGATTTGCATCTCAATATATAACCTCATTACAGTCCAGGATCAAACAGAATTTGCTCCGCCACCTCCACAGCACCTGTCAGGGATGCCTGTATTGATCTAGTGCTACATCCCCAACCCCCTGAAACTTCAGTCATGAATATATGAAAGATTACCTTGTGTCCAGTGGCAGCCCCCCCTGCTCACAGAAAACCTCTCCCCTACTTATACAACAATTCCCTGGTTTCCAAAGCCCCCCATCACCACTCCAATAAATACACAACAATTCCCCAATGTTCAGTGGTTCCTAACCCTCTGATCACCGATCTAGTAAATACACAACAATTTCCTGGTGTCTAGTGGTCACCCCACTGCCAATTTCCCCTCCAGTAAATACATAGCAATTCCTTGGTTGTCCAGTTTTCCACCCCCACACCCCAATCACACCTCTGGTAAATACACAATTCCCTGATGTCCAGTGGTTCCAACCTCCCCTGATCACTCCTATGGCAAATGCACAACAGTTCCCTGGTGTTGAGTGGTCCCCTGGTTTTGAATCATGCCATCCTGATCCACCCTAGCCCTGGCATCCTCACTTGTAGTCTCAGCACCACATCAGCCTGCCCTGTCTCCCACACCCGCTCCACAACTAGCACAGACCCTCTGGTAACCTCCATAGCCAACTGCAGACGAACAGGTTACAATTTTTCATATACTGCAGTACCAGCAGTTAACAGTAGGTGCATCATCTTGAATTGTCATTAGAATGCTGGCTGTGAAGGTTACTGGCGGGCCAGTATCGGTCACCAAGGGGAGTAGTCTGGAGACAGGGTGGACAGGTAGAGAGATAAAGACTACAACAGAGGACATGCTGGGGTTAGGGTGGGTTGTTTGTGGGTGGTGGGAGTTGGGGGGAGGGAAACACTGAACACCGTGTAACGTTTGTATATTTACTGGAGGCATGTTCTTGGGGCTGGGGGACCACTGTACATCAGGGACATTTTGCATATTTACCAGAAGGGTGATTGGGGCTGAGGACAAATAGCAAAAGGGCACTTTTGTGTATTTACCACAGGGGTGTTTGGGGGCAGGGTGACCCCTGGACACCAGGAACATTTTGTGTATTTACTGTAGAGGTGATCAGAGGGTGGTGGAACAACTGTACACCCAGGAATGATTTATGTTTACCAGAGGGGTGATGCAGAGTGGGGGCTTATGGTTAGGGTCTGCAATCACTAAGACCTAGTTTGAGGAGGTGGAAATTAGTGTAGTACTAATGGCTACATGCAACTTTTTTGAACCCTCCAGCATGCTGGTACTTCTACACAGAAGGCATTATCATCTGCTTTGCATAGGCACACCGGCATGACATAGGGCTGATCACTAACAGGTTAATGACTTGCCAACCATGTAATCTAATATGGCATTCTGTGATCTTTCCCTGCTTTGGGGTGCAAAGTAGTGTTAGAGATTCACGAACCTGTTTAACGGTCACTAATTCCCTTCCAGTATCCAGGCATGGGGCTCCACCTGGTGGCAGTTAGAGGCAGAGATGGCTGGCCACCCCTTCCCAGGAGAGAACTGTTCTTATGATGCTCAGTCCTCTCCCCCCTTGGCTGACCCCCATCAACCTGTAATTGTTCTTGAACTTGGGTCACTGGTGTGACAGGAGGGAGGTAGGGTCCTCAGGTAGGGCTGGGCAAAATTAGCATATTCAACTTTAATGGACTTTTTGCAAAATTCTTGAGATTTCAAGAAACTCAATCATTCTTAGGATTAGAGACTCAAAATTGGGCATGTTCATTATTTTAACACTCCCAATCACCACTCTGATAAATACACAGCAGTTCCTTGGTGTCAAGTAGCCCCTCCACCTTCCGATCACCCCTCAGGTAACAGCACAACAATTCTCTGGTGTCCAGTGGTTCCCCCCAACCCCAAGCATCCCTCTGGTAAATGCACAAAGTTTTGTGGTGTTCAATGGTCCACCCCCCCCAGGTTTGACTCCCAACACCCCAACCCACCGTTATCTCAGCATCACCCCATATAGTCTCAACACCCCATCCAACCTGCCTCCAGCACACACCCTCTTTGGCAACCAGCATAGACCCTCTGCTCACCTCCACGGCCAGCTGCTGACTGATAGGTTGCAATCTCGTGCTTACTGTAGTAACAGCTGATTGCAGCAGATGCGCAATCTTCACCTGTCAGATGGCACACAGCCATGGAGATGAGTGGTGGGTCTGTTCCAGTCATTGAGCAGGGGGTGCTGCTAGTGACAGGTGGGATGGTGGAGGATTGAGACTACAAGAGAGGAATGCTGATGCTGGGGCAGGTCAGGTCAGGTCAGGGTGGCAGGAGTCAAACAGTTTCTCTGACAGGATGACACCAGCAACTCTGCAGGCCACACACCACCCCCTAGGCACCTGCTCACCCAAGGAGGTAGGAAGCAGCAGACTGCATCAGTCCTAGGTTCAGTGGGTGATGGGGCTGGGAGTTACCAGACAGAATGGGTTTGGTAGAGGAGAGGGAGATAAAACATACGTGTGAAAGCTTTCAAAATATCTGGATGTTTGTAGCTCTGCTGCTGTTGTAGGTATACAGCTCAAATTTGGGGTAGATACCTAATCTACAAGTAAACAGGCCCTAGAATCTAATAAATCTGAGTTAATGTTTGAAGCAATCCTCCTGCAAAGTAGTGAATAAACTACTGGAGAAGCACAGATGTTTCTGATACTGTCCAAAACCTTAAATTAAATAGTTGGCCAAAATATTAGCACTGAGCATCATGTGACCCGTGAAAGCAACATCCAGGTCACTGACAGTATTTAAGCCTCTCAGAGTGAGCGGAGAACTCTAAAACTCACTGGATACAGGCTGCAGGACAGCTACGAACTGTGAGGCAATGATATTCTGTGGGCGCTATTGAAATTACTAAATGTAACTAATCTTTGTGCAAGATGCTGTGTTACTTAAGGGACTGTTACCTAGCAATTGAGGAAAATCAAAAAGTGGAGAGGGGTTGTAGTCCTCGGTAAAACTACTGACTACAGGGTGATGAAAAATTGTTTATTTTTGAAGCAATCCTCCTGCAATGTAGTGAATAAAGTACTGCAGCAGTGAAGGTGTTTTTGATACTGTCCAAAACATCAAATTAAATAAATAGTTGGCTGAAATATCAGCATTGAGCGTCAAGTGACCCATGAAAGCTACATCCGGGTCACTGACTGTATTTAAACCACTCAGAGTGGGTGGAGCGAGCTTGTGCATGTGACTGCACGTTCATCATGTGCGGAGATGCATGCAGAGACCCACGTATCAGCACGTGTCTTGTGTTTCTGTTGGGGAGAAAGGGAGATAGGCCAGGACTTTCAAAACACACATCCTGAAAGTAAATTGCAACTACAAGGTACAAGACCAACACCAGAAAGTACGAAGGAGATAACTCGGTCAAAACTAGTGCTCTAAGAGAAAGATTTATTTAGTAACAGAGCAAAACAAGTAAAAAAGAAAATAAATGGCTATGGATGGGAATAGCTCTCCAAACAACCTCCATGATTCACTGTGTAGTGAAGGCTCAATATCTAGATACTGTGTTTGCAGAATGTATGAAACTGTAGTCTCAGTACCAAACAACCTGTTGTACAAATGTAATAAGTGTGTACAAATGAGTTATTTATTAAACGAGGTGGAAACTCTGAGAGAACAATCCAATCATAGCAGCTCGGAGGGTCATAGCTCTAACTCTGTAGATGGAGGGCATAGGATGAGGGGAGAGACAGCACCATAGCAGATGAATGAGAAATTCCTCTGAATAAATATGAGCAGATAGAAATGGAAATGGCAGAATGGGCCACTGTAAAAGGGGGATCAAACAGGAAAGGAAGAAGAGCTCTGGGCACAGCTGAAATTGTGCTTATAAATAAATATGCTACATTGATGCCTGTTAATGATGAAACACCTTGGGTACCAGAAAAAACAAAACCATAAAAAAAGGTATTAGTTATTGGAGACTCCATCCTAAGAAAAACTGATAGAATAATATGTGAGGGGGGATAAGGCCATCAGAATGGTAAACTGCTTACCAGGTACCACATTAAATATATCAAAGAATGTCTACCTAGGGCGATAGACAGGAAACCAGATAGCCAAGTCATTTTATCATATGTTGGAACCAATAATGTAGGAAAAGACCATTAAAGAGATGTACTCAAGGACATTATGGAACTCAGTGCATTAATAAAGACTTAAGGGCAGACCATGGTAATATCAGGAATCCTTCCTAAATTAAGCTGTCACAAAGAGAAGAATACTACCATTCAAAGAATTAGTGCCCGCTTACAAAACAGATGTAAGGGGGAAGGTATACACTTCATTAACTCATGGGATACTTTTTACCAAAAAAAACAATTTATGCCAAAGATGGGCTACACCTGAGAGTAACAGGTACATGTACATTAGCTACAATAATCAAAAATGCAATACCTATTAAACTTTTAAACTGACTTCTGGGGTGGAGGGTATAGATGTGATGCCACACCCCAAACAATAAACAAACCATTACAACACAAAAATAGAAGGGTAGATGAGGTCAAATGTCACTTAACAAATGCCAGAAGTCTTCACAACAAAAAAGATGAGATGGAAGCAATTCTTGCCCCCCCCCCACAGCAAAATAGATATGACATTCATAAATGAGATCTGGTGGATGGAGAGGAGGACTGAGGTGGAGAAATTCCAGGATATACACTATATCATCTAGACAGAGTAGAAAAGGGGGGAGGGAGTAGCAGCATATGTATCAAATAAATTTTAATCTACTAATATGTCAGACAGAGTCAAAACCAAAGATAATAACGTGAACTCTATATGGATCAGAAATGACATAGATAGTAATAGTATTATACTAGTTGGGGTTACAGACCCCCTGGAATCAATGGGGATGTTACAGAGCAGATAAACAAGGAACTGGAAAACGCCTGTGAACTAGGTTGAGTTATTTTGGGAGATCTCAACTTCCCTGACATTGACTGGAATTCACTTGAAACTACAAAAAAAAAACAGTATACTACTTTCCTAAAGACAGTGAAGGAACTAGGACTTACACAATATGTTAGGGAACCAAGAAGAGGTAAGAAAATACTAGATGCAGTCCTAACCTCAAGCTACATAAATATCACAAACTGTGAAGTAATTAAAGCAATGGGAATTAAGTGACCACATATCCAATTCATCCTAAAAAGATCACTTAAGCAATAAGGCACGACAGGGTGTGGGTTGTGCTGGGATAACCTCACACCTGGGTGGTTGGGCACGAGGCCGCAGGTCGAGTGCATCCAACATCCCAGAAGTGAGATTATCACAGCACAACCCACACCCTCGAGTGCATTATTGCTATTATACAATGGCTCATTGTTATACAAAATAAAAAATAAAAATAAAATGTTTTTAGTAGATTTTCAGTGTGGCAATAAGCTCAGCCATAAACAAAAGCTCATCCAAATCAATGACAGTGAAGTTGTGCTGGGGATAACCTCACTGTGCCAGGGACATACTGACCAGTCAGAGTCCAGGAAATGTTCTTTCCATTGTATAATTCCCAATAACTAAGGGTTGTAGAGTGATCTATGATTTTAATGCTACAAATAAAGCCCTTATTAAGGAGGATCTTAATCAAATTAACTGTGATGAAACCTTACAAAAATAAATACATCCTTGAAATGTGGAGCACAATAAAGATGCAAATATTCAAAATATGTGATAAACAAATAAAGAAGGTCAAGAAATATGATAATAGAGGCATCAAATTTACTGTAAATGGCTCACTAAATTAGTAAAGAAACTTATAAAAAAAAAGCATTTGTCAATGCCGAATATTTGCTTGCTGGTATTAGCATTGGAAATGCAGGAGTTAGACAGATGCAGAATAGGAATGGCAGTGAAGTATTGAACTTCACATGAATCCCACCTCCATCCTGTAGAGAAGGACAGGATTTGGGGTAAGTGTTTGGGTCTTCGCCCATGACAGTCAAGCCATGTCACCTCACCCTATTCTGCAGACATTGACATGTGTTGAAGTGTGCCTTAGGGTGTTTGGCTTTACAGTCATCCCATTCCATAAGGACATATGGTGAAATGGGTGCAGCATAGGAGTGTGTGGTGAAGTCTTGGGCTGAAGAGTGCAAGGTACACCTCGATGCCTGTCAGTGGCTGGGGGTGGGGGTGGGATGGCATGAGCAGTACAGTCAGCAATCCAAAGGCACACCCTGATGCCTGTCTGTCTGTACAGGGTAGGACGTTATGGTCAGAAACCATTATGCCTCGGGCGTTTGTTGGTATTTACAGTATAAATATTCAACATGGCCTTTTTGTGACCCCACCTCAGGAAATCATTTGGGAACTCTTCTCATGAAGAGTGGCAGTGTGATTTTGTCAATGTGTCCCGAAAACTGACTTCCAACAGTGACAGTACCATTCTGCGCTACATGTACAAAAGCACAGATAGGATAGGATGTAAAGAATGACAGCTGTACCATCCATAGGGAGGTATGAAGAGATGGCAATGTTGAAAATCTGTAGTGGGAATATTAAAAATGCTCGGACTTCCGAGCATAGATGGAGACTGCACAACGCATGCACATAACACAGTCACTTTATGGAGTTTTGCCACCAGATTTTCAACATAGGTATTTTACAACCTGTGCTCATGAGCTGTGTCACTGTGATTTTCTTAATGTGTCCAGAACACTGATGTCCCACAGCAACCACAGTATTCTGCGCTGGAATTGCAAAAACACATTTTGAGCAGGATGTGGAAAATGACAGCTCTACTGTTCATAAGGAGGTGTGGAGAAATGGCAATGTTGAAAATCTGGACTTAAAATATTACAAATGTGCAAAGTTATGAGCGTGCATGGAAACTGCACAATGCACACTTGTAACATAGTCATTTTATGGACTTTCATCACCAGATTTTCAACATAGGCATTTTAGGACCTCTGCTAATGAACAGTGTCACTGATTTTTGTTATGTGTCCCAAACGGTGATTTCCCACAGTGACCATGCTATTCTGGGCCAGAAGTGTGAAAACACATTTCAGCCAGGATGTGAAAAATGACAGCTGTACTGTTCATAACGAAATGTGGAAAATGGAAATGTTGAAAATATGTAGTGAAAATATTGCAAATGTGTGAAGTAGCGAGCGTGCATGGAAGCTGCACAATGCACACTGGTAACACACTAATTTTATGGACTTTTGTCACCAAATTTTCAACATAGGCATTTCGGACCTCTGCTAATGAACAGTATCAGTGTGATTTTCCTAATATGTCCAGAACATGGATTTCCCAGAGCGAGTGTGAGGTTCTGTGCCGGAAGTGCAAAAACACATTTTGGCTGGGATGTGAAAAATGACAGCTGTACTGTTCATAAAGAGCTGTGGACAAATGGCAGTGTTGACAATCTGGAGTGCAAATATTGCAAATGTGCGAAGTTACGAGCGTGCATGGAAACTGTGAAATGCATGATCATAACACACTAATTTTATGGACTTTTCTCACCAAATTTTCAACATAAGCATCTTAGGACCTCTGCTAATGAACATTGTCACTGTAATTTTTGTAGTGTGTCCTGAACATGGGTTTCCCACAGCGACCGTGCTATTCTACGCCGGAACTGCAAAAACACATTTTGGTCAGGTTGTGAAAAATGACAGCTGTGCTGTTCATAAGGAGATGCATTAAAATTCCAGTGTTGAAAATCTGGAGTGAAAATATTGCAAATTCATGAAGTTATGAGTGTGTGTAGCAACTGTGCAATGCACGCTTGAAAAACAGTCATTTTTCGGATTTTTCCCCACCAAATTTGCAACATAGAGTTTTTGAGGGCCCACCTCATGAACCCTGGCACTGTCATTTCATTAATCAGTCATGAAAGGTGATTCTGCACAGCGACTGCAAAATCACCTTTCGAGGCCAATTGATGCCATGACAGTGAAAGAATTCCTGAGGAGGGGCCCCAAAAACTCCATGTTGAAAATTTGGTGCCAAAATTCAAAAGAATGCCTGAGATATGCATCAAAGTTGAAAATACCCTATTTATTCCATTATATAGCTTACCAGCCTTTCCTCAGTTCGCGGTCAGCTTTGAAGAGCGCAGATGTGCTCCAGGTTCACCGAAGATCGTTGCGCCAGACTCCGGAGGTAAGTATGGGGTTGGGGGTGTGTGGGGCGGCAGGGTGCAGAGTGTGTGGGTGCGGGTTGTGGGGGGGGCAGGGAGACCACTGAGGGACCTTTTCCTTCTTTACAGGAAAAAAAAACAACATCGCAGGATAGTTTTCATTTTACAGGGATATTTCAGTGGACATTTGGCATGCCGGGGTGGGCTCCCAACATGTCAACCTAGTTTTTTGTTCAGGGGCAACTGTAACCGACAGGGGATTGGGCACCCCTGTCAGCATATAGGGGGCTGCAATAGCTGGGGGGGATTGGGCACCCCTCAGCACAAACATAGGTTTTGTGGAGGGGGATTATGCTGACAGAGAGTGGGCTCCCCCGTCAGTGCATTAATTGTGGCTGGGGCAGATTATGCCAATAGGGAATGGGTCCCTCCATCGGCACATCCAAAAACCTCAGGTGGAGTGAAGCTGGTGGGGATTGTGGCCCCTGTCAGCAAACAAAGACTGTTTGCAAGGGGGGCACATGCTGCCAAGAGGGATTGGGCACTCCCTCAGCATGGGGGCTGCATAATACTGTTTGTGAACATGGTGACAAGCCACCCACCATGTTCACAAACAGTATTAGGCTAGCTAACGTTCTGCCCTGCAATGATGGGTCACTCCCTTCATTGCAGCAGAATGACTGATGCTGCAATGACCAGGTAGTCCCTGATTGCTTCAGCAAAAATGTTTGTACTTGGTGCACTTTTGGAGATCAGTGTCATCGGCACACTGTGCCTCCATTGGTCCACCACTGCCAAGCCCCCAAATGCAGTGCCTTCCTTGGCTGTAACAGTGTCATGCCTCCACAACCTGCTTCTCTTCTAAGCTGTCACTTAATGTTTCTTACGCATGCACACAAGCAAACATAAAAAGCAGATGGTGTACTTTAAATAAAAAAACAACTGCCACTAATACCATATGGGAACAATATAAGTCTCTTCACAAAAAATGTAAAAACATGATCAAGAAAAACACAAAATGGAGAAAATGTTAGCTATCAACAATTTTATGGATATGTGAACTCATTACGCAAATCAAACTCAGGGCTTTGCTCTATTATGGCAGACAACAAACTAATCACAGAGCCTATATAAAAAGTTTATTCCTTTTTACTTTTTTCTTTTCTCCTATATATAAATATGATTGTTGTGCATTATATGTATAACCCTTGTTACTTTTTTACCCTTTTAAATTTAATCTAATATTTAGTCCTGATTTACTACATGTGACATATAGATATTGCTGTTCTTTGTCTTAACGTCCTCCCTCTATAGTAGCCCTTCCTCCCTTTCCCTTTTTTCCCCTTTCCCCGCCCCCTCATTTGTTGTGTACCCTTTTTTTGCAATGCTATACCCTTGTAGTTAATGTTTTGGCATGTGTGGAGTAAAATAAGATATTAAACATAGAAACCTGAAATATATTTATGGTATGCTTTTTAGGAATAACAAGAGTTACCAAATGAACTTCTAATACATGCAGATCATGTCGTCTGTCTGAGTGGTAAATTAATATGATTGATCTAGTGTATTTTAAGTGCACATATAGAATTATTTGAAAGTGAAATAAAAAACTAGAATGAGATAGTACCCTGGACATGTTTTCATGATCTACATACCCATTTTTTTATATATGTGTCACTTGGTGTTTTGAAATAAGATGTTTTGTGCATAAATTGAAATAAAATGGGTACTGTGTTTTTAAGATGTGTCACATGATTAGTAAAATATGCTATTTAACTAATTCAACATTAGGTGGCTGTTACCTTTGACAAAGCCTGTGTTCAGGTGAAACGTGTGTGAGGAGTTTGTCCGTGTTTGCACTTGTTTGCACTTTATGTTAATTGCTACTGGATATAGTAAAAAGAGTTTTTCTAACTAACATACTGTGGTGAGTCATTTTTCTTATCCTGTAGAAGTGTGCCAATACCTGTTCTGTTGTTGTAATCACAGATCCTGTAGCTATAGCAAACAAATTTAATTCCAGCTTTGGATCCATTTTCTGAAAATATACACAGTACTTAGTAAACCATGCCAAACACCATGAAACTAATATAGCCATCATAAGAGAAAGCATCATTGAGAAAATAAGCAGACTGAAAAACACATATTCTGCAGGGCCTGATAATATTTCCCCTAAAATGCTAAAACTACTCATGCCTAATAATGCTGACCCACTGCAAATACTATTTCAGAAATCATTAAGAGATAAAGAGGTTCCATCTGACTGGTTATCAGTGAACGTGGTGCTTATGCACAAGAAGGGGAAAAGGGGACATTATATAAACTACAGGCCTATTAGACTGACCTTGGTACCAGGGAAGTTAATGGAGTCAATACTTAAAGATTTAATAAACTCTTACTTAGATGTTCAGGGTTATAGTGATACTTAGCAACGTGGTGTTGTATCGGGTAGATCATGTGTGACTAATCTGCTGTGTTTTTATGAAAAGATATTTGCAGTTTTGGATGGGGGGAGCTGGTCGATTGTATATACTTGGGCTTCACGAAGGCATTCAATAAGATCCACATGGGGACATTTTGCAAATCCTGTATGATATACAAATAGATCATAGAATAATAGGATGGATAGCAAGGTGACTGGAAGGGAGGACCCAGATGGTCTGCGTTAATGGATATCACTCTGCCCCTGTGAAAGTGGAGTGCCGCATGGCTCAGTCCTGGGACATGTGTTGTTTCAGATTTTTTATGGCCAGTGTGGGGCAATACACAATAAGCTGGTTAAGTAAATATGCAGATGATACCAAACTTGAAGGTATAGCCAAAAACAATGATGACATTTCAACTATACAGAATGACCTAGACATTATCCAGAAACGGGCCTTGCTCAGAGGAATAACTTTCAATCTGGACAAATGTTGTGTCATACATCCAGGTGAAACAAAACAAAAAAGGAGTATATTATATGACTGGACAGCTGCTTAGGGTATCAAATGAAGAAAGGGATCTGGGAATAACAATAGATAATGATCTCACATATGACACACATTGTGGTAAGCAAATAGATATGGCAAACAAGATAATAGGCACCATAAGGTGAAACTTTAGAGGTAGGGATGAGCAAATCATAATGACACTGTATAGTAGAGATGTTGCAAAATAAAATTTCACTGATGAAATTGCCCTGAAATTAGCAATTTCACCACGTGAAATATATCATGAAATCCTGCCATTCTGTGAAATATTTTGCGGGGTGCAAACTTTCAAAATGTCACCAGGAAACACAAAATTTAACCTGAAATGATAAAATTTTGCCCATGAGCGGTGAATTCTGCCATTTCATGGAAAAATTTCACACTCCGCAGATGAAATCTTGCCATTTTCAGGTAAAATTTTGCATTTTGCACCCGCAAAATGTTTTGCAAAATGCGTGAATTTCACAAAATATTTTGCGTAACAACATTTGTTAATTTTGCACAACACTACTGTGTAGGTCATATGTGAGACCGCTGATGGACTATGGTAGCCCAGTATGGGGGCCAATAAAAAGAGGTAGCATTAATCAGATTGAAAGTATCCAGAGACAGACCACAAAAATGATACATAACCTGAAGTTGAGCTCATATAGCAATCACCTTCAAGTAGGGTTACCACCTGTCCTGATTTTCACAGGACAGTCCTGATTTGGGCAGTCATGTCCTGCAAAAAAACTTGAAAAATGCTACATGTCCTGACTTTATAGTAGAAAAAATATTTTCTAACTTTCTACTAAATGTTATAGAAAACTATAATACCTTAACAGAAATAGCTTAAAATGGTAAGAAACAACAGAAGAAACCAAGAAACTACAATACTTAGCCTTAATTCTGATTATATAGAGTAAACAAGTCTGTTGCACTGGTCAAAGTTACATACTGTCCTGTGAGAAATCCTGTTTCAGTAAGAACTGTCCCACTTTGGGCTTCTTAAAAGGTGGTAACCCTACCTTCAAGCATTAAATCTAATGACTCTAGAAGCAAGAAGACCAAGAGTTGATCTGCTATTGTGCTACAATATAATGCAGGACAACTACTTGCTAAATGAACTAAACGTGTAATTCAAAAGCAATAGAACAAGCACTCGTGGGCATTCACTACAGTTAAGACACAAGCTATTTAATACAAAAAAAAGGAAGACTTTTTTTACGCAGAGGGTAGTGAAACCATGGAATTAGCTACCATTGCAAGTCATAATAAGTCAAAATAAGCAACAATTTAAAAGAAGACGACTCATATATCTCAGAAGGGAACACACTGATGTATTATGGGTAAATGATAGGAACTAATATGTGCACACCACCTTTCACGCACCTGACTATCTTAGTATGAAACTTAGTATAATGCAGTTTAGTAGGTTAAACTTTACTTTGTTAATTTCAGAGATTACTAATTGGCCAAATTTGCTCACAAATTTTTGGATCTGTAATAGCTAATGGCATTAGAATTCCACATGTGGAATTCAGTTTGTACAAAGAACTAATCACCACTGTATCTGTTTAGCTGTACTGATGTTTTACATTCTTTTTTTTTTTGCAAATAACTATATTTTATTGAAAGATATACAATATAAAATAAACACACAACATACAACACACTATGTACAAAGTATATAACTCATATACCATAACTAAAACAAATTAATAAAAGAAGGACCCCCACCCCCTAAACCCCCCTACAGCTATCCCGTTTAGTTGACTGTTAATCAATAGCGTAATGTCATGAGATGGCATATAGTAATACTATTAGCTAACATCTTACATTTTAAAGAAGAGAAGAGACACTAAAGGAAAAACCAAGTTACCTCAGGCTCTCAAATGCCAATGGAGTGCAGAGAGGAAGGAAACCAAAAATATTAGGAGAGAAATGACAAAAGAAATAATAAGGAAAATTATACCAGAAGGAACAGTGATAAAAGGAAGGAGAAGATAAAAGGAAACAGTGAAAGGAAACCAGGAGGATTCCTTCCATTAATAACCATATTTATCCTTAAGACTCTGAACAAAACCACCCCAACATTTTGGAACTTGGCCGAGGCATTAAGAAGCGAAAAAACTGACCTTTCTGCATTTAGTGCATTCAGGAATTCATCCCACCATTCTCTAAATGAAGGGGTCCAGTCATCTCGCCAATGATGTAAAATTAGTAACTTGGTAACTGATGCAACCAATGCCATTTGGTACTTTTGAATGTTATATGGGATATGGGCATACATCCCAAAAATGCAAACTTCTGGATTAAAGAAAACCAATAAGTCACAATATGGACTTATCCATTGTTTGACCGAATGCCATAACCTAGATATTTTAGGGCAAGGCCAGATTTTGTGAAAGGTAGTTGCTAAGGGGTCATTACAATCCGTGCATGCAGGGGAGCACAGGCTATTTAACCTAGAGAGTTTTGCAGGGGAGAGATAAAGATTATGAAGCAATTTAAATTGGATGTCTCTCAGCCTGTCTTGCTTCACATAAGAGTAAATATCAACCCAAACTTTCTCCCACGTCGTCTCTGGCCACCCTAAGGACATATTAATTTTCCAATAAGGGGGAGCCGGAGATAGAGTGGAGTCTAATCTTACTAAAATATAGTTATAAATTTTTGAAACGGGCTTACCGGATAATATAAGTTCACTCAACTTACTAAATAAAACCCCTGCTCCTTCAGAGCATTTACCTTTGTGCAAAAAGGACCTAATGCTACTTAAGATTTGAATCATTCTTAATGAAGACTGAGGTTTCACCCCAAATTTTTCAGCCAAGGCCGAAAATGGAAGCATGGTTTTACCTGAGAAAAAATCCGCAATCCGAATCTTAGAGGGATGAGTTGGAAAAAAACTTGTGATGGGTTGATTGCCGATTAAAAAATTAGGATTCTTTAATACGGGTTGAGATAGGTCATATAACTGGGAAATTTTTAATCTTGAGTAAAGCTGGTGCATAGCTTTGATGTCCCAACCCAATGGGGTGTTCCTGGCCACCTTGGGGACCTTAGCCCATGAGATGTATAAAAATGATTCCAAGTCCAATTTAAGTTCCTTGGAGAAGGCTCGATCTAGGGCAAGTCCAGGGAGATAGACTTCAGTGTCACAAGTCCACAGAGCGGATCTTGCTGCATGAACTGCTAAGTAGTATATATAAAAATCAGGTAACTGGAGACCTCCTAATTTACGTTGCCGACAGAGTTTAAAATAAGCCCTACGGGGAGGATTACCTCTCCACAAAAAATCAGAACAATATTTATAGAAAGGTTTGAAAAAGGACTTAGGGAGGTATATATTCAAGTTCAACAGGGGGTAGAAGATTTTGGGTAAAATCACCATTGTGATCATGTTAATTCTCCCCGAAAAGGTCAACGGAAGTTTCGACCATCTCTTCAAATCTTCCTTTATAGATTTAAGTAAAGGTTTGAAATTTAAGTTGGCCAAATCTTCCAAGTTCTTCGAAATTTGGATACCCAAATAAGATAGAGACTGTGTTTGCAAGTATAATCCCAAGGAAAGACACCAACTCTTCTGGAGATAGGGAGAGAGTGAATACACCGATGTTTTAGCCTTGTTTAAACTATATCCAGAAAATTCACTGAAATTGGCCATTAGTTTAAGCAATTGTGGGAGCGAAGATGTCGTGTTTCGAACATGTAATAATAAATCGTCTGCAAATACTGACAGTTTATATTCCGAATTGCCTATACTAATCCCTTGGATTAATTGGTCCATTTTAATAGTTCTTATTAAGGGTTCAATATACAAATTAAATAAATAAGGTGATAAAGGACAACCTTGACAGGTTCCTCTCAACAAGGGGAAAGCAACTGAAATTAGGTTGTTGCACTGAATTCTAGCAGTCGGACACGAATAAAGAATCCGAATCAAATATATAAATCTTTCGGGGATACCAAATTTGGCTAAGGTCGCAAACATAAAAGCCCACTCGACTCGATCGAATGCTTTTCTGCGTCTAGTGAAACCAGGGATGCTTCCATACCTGGGTTCACAGACGCAGAAATTAAGTAAAACAATTTCCTAAAGTGGTCGGCCAAAGAACGGCCCTCCACAAAGCCAGCCTGTTCTGGACTCAGCAGTTCAAGCCACACCGGTTTTAGCCTATTAGTCAAAACCTTAGCGAAAATTTTTACATCAAGGTTTAATAAAGATATTGGCCTAAAATTACCCACCAGTTCTGGAGATTTACCAGGTTTAGGCAATAAAATTATCCTGGCTTTAAAAAGCGTTTTGTCTTTAATCCCTTGTTCACACCAAAAGGTAAAAAGTCGATTCAATAACGGTACAACATTATGTTTGAACAACTTGAAGAAAAAAGGTGTGAACCCATCTGGGCCCGGTGCTTTATCTATTTGAAATGAGTCGATAGCTCTCCTTATTTCTTCCTCAGAGATAGGAGATATTAACTTTTGTCCAGCATCCTCTGGTATTTGGGGAAAGGAGATGTTAGCTAAGAACTCTCACATTTTATTCCTACCTTGCAAAGAAAGCGGTTGACTCGAGTAAAGTTTTTGATAAAAATCAACAAAGATCCCTAATATATTTTCAGGGTCTGTAATCAGCTGATCCAATTCTGGGTGCCTTAGGGCAGCCACCCATTTAGCAGAGGTTTTTTGTTTTAGTTGCCAGGCCAACAATTTCCCAGCTTTACTACCCTGACCTAAGTATAAAGCCTTTAATCTAGAGGCTGAATTCACTACTTTCTCTCTCAACTTGTTAGCATACCATACCCTTAATGTAGTTAACTTTTGTTCTTGATCCTCTGATCTTAAATTCTTGTGTATAGCTTCCAATGTCTTAATTTCCTTTAAACAATTAGTTAGTAGTTGGTTATTTTTCACCTTACGTATGGTTGCTATCCGTATTAACTCTCCTCTCCATACTGATTTAAGCGCTGCCCATGCTTGGTCTACAGCTTTAATAGAGCCCCAGTTAGTTTCAATTGAGTTAACCAAAAACACCCGAAAACGGGTTAAAATCTGGGTATCTTTTAAAATATTATTGTTTAGGGACCTTGCATAAGATCTTAAGGGAGTAGACAATGTGGACCAACAAATTTTTATAGGGGAGTGGTCAGAAATTACTCGAGGTAAGGATGTTGCCTCTACAACACAAGACAAACATTGCTGGCTAATCAAAAAGTAATCTATCCTCGAGTATGTTTTATGGACCGGTGAGAAAAAAGTGTAGTCTCGAGTAGTGGGATTGTATGTTCTCCATGGATCTACCAATCCTAGTGATGATATAAACTCTACCAATGCATTTTGAGCTGGGAAAAAATGTGTTCCTTTATACCAGGATCGGTCATGTTTTACATTCTTGTACTCCCTTGCTGGGCAACTATTGCATCCCCCCCTCCCTCACTTTGTTCTCTAAGTTTGATCAGATGGACTCTGTGGACCTGCTTGTCAAACTGATTTTCCCCTTGATTTTTACAGACAAGCTCTATTAAAAAGAGAGCCACAACATAATTTTCCTATAGGTGTACCTTTGGAATAACTAGAATTTCTCCTTGGTGTTCCGCCAGTCATTTTCTTTTTCCACCATATCTCTATGAGTTTCTCTGAGTTCTGAACTTCCAAGTGTATTTGGTGCTCAGATGAGTTAATGTGATGTGATGTGACTCTCATAAATCCTGCTTTCAAGTGGGAATTGTCCCTGCATGTTTTCTTGCTCCCTCTGGCACTCTACCATCCCTTTGCTCCTAAGCCCAGCTGTCATTCCTTTGGTGAATCCACATGTTTAACTCCTGCCTATGGTGACCCCTGCACTAGCTACCACCCCGATCCTAGAGTTCAAATCCCCTTGGCTTCCCTTTCATTGACATGACCATACCCCCTTCCTTTATGCAGAATATCAGTCCATCATGGGTTAATTATTGTTCACATTCATATGACTTTGCACTGCAGGCAGGCAAATCACCATACCTGCACTGGCATCATGACCCTGCAATCCCCCCCCCAACACTCCCGTAACAGTGACGCCTATCATCATGCTCCATCATGACTACAGATATCCAAATATTTCTGTCATGATGGCCTCAGTCACAATTAATTGCAATGCTTTGCATCACTGGGTGCCACTATTTTCAAATGCTAAAAATATACATTATTATCAACAAGGCTGTTAAAGAGTCAGTAGGCAACATTGTACAGAAACAATGCTGCACCTTCATATGCTTCCACAAGTCAATAAGTCAGCAAGCTGTAGTGGTTAGCTAGCATCTGGCAAGAAGAAAGGTGTTAGGTCCAAACCTGGGCTGTCAGCGTCTCAAGTGGTAGCACTACTGCTGTGCCAATGGACTGGCGGGAAGGCACCAGTTCCAATATAATTAGTCAGGAGACAGACAAGTCAAGAAAGTTTAGGAGCAGGTGAGTTGTTCTTTCTATGTTACAGCAGAAAATCAGGCAGGGAATCTGATGAGCCGAATGGTTTTGTAATTCAGAAAAGAAACTCAGAGCAAGCAGGTGGGTTTTTATATTCACTTCTATCTTAAAGCAGACAGTCAGGAGGGGGGAGTCAAATGAGCTGGGAGGTTTCAATAACAAAACATGTAACTTGGGAGTAAGCTTATGGGTTTCCCTATCTTAATGTCAGCAACTAGCACTAGGGGAAGTAAGTTATACTCCAAAGCAGTGACAAAACCAAAGGAGTACTGCTGTGTGGGGTAGCCAGGCAACATAAACAAGGGACGCTCTACAGTAAACTAAACCAACTGCAGTTTGTTACATGTAAACATAATCACTTATAGAGCAGTAAAAAGCACTCCGCACAGGTATATGCAGTTTAAAAATATTTTACTTAATTCTCTTCTATAGCAGCAGCACAACAGGGACATACAGTTCAACTAACAGCTCACAGCTTGTTGCTTGTTACTTCTTGCTATATTGCAATATCATGGATTTTACTGACTCTGTCCCATAACCGGCTGAAAGAAAAATCTCAAAGCACTGAGGCGGTGGACTAAATGACATGGTGCTTTGTGAGACCAATACACTGCAACTACTTGTTTGTTCGTTCGTGAAACTAACCTGCTTTTACAGATACCCCTAAAGGACTGTATCTGCCTATCTCAAGGCACTTTCACTCTCTTGCTCTCTCAAGATCAAGGGGTGACAGAGTATGAGATGAGGAGGGTGATGTGGCAATGAGTGCTCCAATCAGTGTCTGTGCTGCACAGCAGGAAGTCCTTCCTGTATGTGGTCCCTAAGCGAGTATAAAAACAGGCACTCCTAATGTGTTCCCACATATGTTCGTATTCCAGCACATGAGAAGAGCAGCACAGGAATGGTAAAAGAATAAGATTAGCATCTTAGGGGTTGTCAGGCATCCGCAGAAGGAAGCAGGAAGTGGGTGACTCTGTCAGTAGACTAAAGTAAGGCACCTGTTCAGTACTGTCTTTGCACTCACTGCTGGGAAGGGTTTAAGGTAAAAGGTAGACCTAAACTGGGAATAGGAGCAACACCCTATGCAGGGTAGGATCACAGGGAGAATAAAAAACCAAAGAGGTAAAACTGAAAATACCCAATCAGAGGAAAAGGGTACATGAGGGACAGGTGAAAGCAAAGGACTAGGCAAAAACTAGGAAAAGGAACAACACCCTATTTAAGGAAGGTGCAAAAAGCGGAAGCAACATAAGGGAAGAACTAGAAATATCCTATCAAAGGTAAAGGCACAGAACTATTTCCAAGTAACACAGGGAGAGTAGGAACTGGACATGCTGGGAGTGGTGCTGTTAGATCTTCTGGAGATTGTGTTGCTGCCATATCTGCATGCACCTCTCTGGGTTGAGAGAGGAGGTCACTAAACTCCAGGTAAAGCTGGCTAGGATTCAGAGGACCTGCTCTCCCACCCAGGGGCCATGATGTCTTCCACCACTGCCTCGAAGGATGTCAGGGACGAAGAGTAGCTGGACTATGGTGGGTTCTGGAAGGGAGGGGATGGTGGGTCAGAAGCATGTTTCTCAACTTCTACCCCTACAAAATTCCTGTGCTACTCTAGCAGGGCCAGACTGTTAGGAGGAGGCACCCATGGTAGTGGCCATAGGGGATGTGGGGGGGGGTTCTCCATATTGGAGACCCCCAAGGAGGATGGGAGAGGGCCCCAGAGGAGATGGAAGTAACTTCTGCTGAGGGAATTGATTGTCTGAGGATGGATTTGGTAATGAGAAGGGGCCAGAGAGAGCTGACAGGTGTCTACATGGCACCATGGCCCTAGGGGTATGGGAAGCAGATCCTGGAGCACACTAGAGCAGCAGAACAGAAGGGGATCTGGATGTCATGGTCAACTTGGGGACCAACTGAGATCACGTGATGCACTCAGAGTGAGCAGACATGTCCTTCTGAGCTTCGTTGGCAATTACTTTAAAACACATTTGAAAATAATCTGAAACTGCTCTAAACTCAAGACAAAAGCAAGATGTAATTTTAAGAACATCAGCACAAATGAAACTGGCAATAAAATCAGCCAAAAAGAATGTTGGTGGAGCAGCAAATGAAACTTAATATCCAAAAACAGAGTCAAACTAGCTCAACCTTTAAACGGGCAAAAACAGACTCGCCTCCAGAATCTGACCTCTCAGAAAATCTTATGGAGAAATTAGATTGATTTTTCTCAGAACTAGCACTGGTCAAAATAACACTAGGCATGCAAATGGCATCAGTAAAATCGAGTATTGGGGAATTAGCAACAGAATGCAAAACAGTTAAGCAAGCTCTGGAAACACTCACAGAAAGAATATCAGATGCTGAAGTGAGAATAAGCTCAACAGAGGACAGACAAACCAGATAATCCAGGGAAATCATGGTGCTCTGAAAAAAATGACAACATTGAAAGCCAGAATAGAAGAACAAGAGGGAAGGGCAGGAATTAACAATCTTGTACTAGTGGGCATACCGGAACACTCCAAACACAATGGCATGCTGGCTTTCATACAACATTTATCCCAGGGAGTATTGGGTCCCCCAGAAAATGGAACCAAGTACTCCATTGAGAGGGCACATCACTCACAGACACACCCTTCTGGAAACAGTGACAAGCCAAGAGCAATAATACTGAGATTCACCAACTTCCAGGATAAGCTACATATTATGAATCAGGCTCAAAAAAAAGGCTCGCTGACCTTGAGTGGAAAGAGATTCCATATCTTCAGTGGTGTTACACTGGCCACCTGGGACAAACAGAAGGCATACCAGGACAATACACCTTACATCAAACCCAGGTGCTACCGTCTCCCCAAAATTATGATCCACTATATACACAGGTTAACGGAGACATACAGAGATGGACCCATTTACCAGTTACTCTCCAGAGTTCGGTCAATTCAAATGAATATTCTTCCCAGAATATTATATCTTTTGCAAAACAAACCATATTTTCTAAAAAAGGGAGAAAAAGGGAGAGATTACTAGTTGAAACAGAATGATTTCAATGCATTTGTGGCAGGGGAATAGACCTAGGGTGGACCTAAGAAAACTGCAGTTGCCTAAGGATAGGGGAAGGCTAGCCCTACCTAAGTTCTATAACTATGTAATGGCTGCATTGCTCACCCACATGACCAGTTGGTTCATTCCTCCCATGGAGGCCCCAGGTTGAGTGTCTGTGGAGAGGGTGCTCACCCCCCCCCGGCCAGAACCATGATTTTTCAGACCAATACCATGGACTTGCCCTGGGAGCAGTCTCTGAATACAAGGGACCTCATGTCTGAGTGGCTACATTACTTACAGAAGTCAGAGAATAATTGGAGAGTGAAATGGATGGGAATCCTGGTTTTGGATAAGACATTTGAACTGATGAAATTGGGCCACAGTTTTAGGAGCTGGATAGGAGCAGGCCTCGCTCATAGGTTTCAGTATTATCAAGATGGTATACTGAAATCATTTGCTCAATTACATGAAGAGTTTTTACTGGGACACAAAGATTTTTATAAATACCTACAGATACACCATTTCCTGGACACAACTATGGGTCTAGACATCATCTGAAGGGCCCCCCCCCCATTTTCTTTACTTGTTCATTTACAGGGGGAATCTGCCCCATGACATTTGATTTTGTGTCTGTAGAAGGTGCAGACACATTTCCAGATGACTTTGATGGATGTGGTACAGTCCAACTGGGAGAGGGAGATGATGCTGGCATTGACACCCAAAGACTGGCTTCGCATCTGGTGTAGACAGCATCAGATGACTGCTTCATTCAGTTGGAGGGAGTTCAGTTGGAAGGTGGTGGCTCATTTTTTCTGCACTCCACAAATTACAGCAAAATACACATCCACTAGGGACTCCTGTTTTTGACAGTGCAGGGGTGAAGTCTGTACCCATGCCCATGTGTTTTGGTTCTGTCCAAAACTTACTTCTTTTTGGAAGAAGATGAGGCAAGTGTTAGGGGATCTTTTCCAGATTTTGGTAGCTTAACACCATCAGTGACCATATTGCTGCATCTACCTAGAGAAGTAAAACAGAAGCAACAGGTTTACTTGATAAGCATTCTCCTAGCTGCAACCAAGAAGGTAATAACACTGTTGTGGCTCCAACTGACTTCTCTGTCAGTTCGTAATTGGGAGGACACCACATATGATATTTACAAGATGGAGAGCATGATAGCTCATTTACAAACTAGAACCCCTGTCATAGAAACATAGAATTTGAAACAGATAAGGACCGCTTTGCCCACCTAGTCTGCCCATTTCCCTACCTGTTGGATAAGCTGCAGATTCCAGTTAATCAACAGCTTACTTCCTCCTACCCCCTACTAGAATTGCCTTATGCCTGTCCCATGCATTCTTGAATTCTCCCACTGTTCCTGACTCCACAACCTCCTCAGGAAGGCTGTTCCATACATCCACAACCCTCTATGTGAAAAAATACTTTCTAACATTACCTCTGAACCATCCCCCCTCTATCTTTAAATTGTGCCCCCTTGTTCTTAAACATCTCTTCTTCTATCCTAATGAATAGATGGACAACCTTGTTCACATACATGGCAACACATGGGCCAGATTTCATTCTATGTACCTGGGGGAGGGGAATCTGATATGAAGGATTATTCCGGTCAGCCCATTTTATAATTTTCAGATCATTCAGATAACTCAATATATCTTCTAGGATAGTTACCCTGGTAGTACTATCTGTTAATAAGTTTAAGTAGGCCCCAGGTATCTTGGGAGATGACCTAGAGATATGTGAAACTGCTGTATGTGGTATAGAACGGCTATAAATACAAATCTGTTCCTGATGCTTTGACTGTATTAATAGGCTTTTCATGGACATGTACCAACAGACTGAATAAAAATGAAAGTTAAAAAAAAAAAGAAGACATACCATGACATAAAGAAGACACTGCACCAAGATCATATCCCCTTTCGGATGATATGCCCAGCTAGACTGGTAATTACCACCATGTCTGGAACAAAATAATTCCCTAATGCTGAAACAGCACTGAAAGAGCTACCAAACTTTCTGCCACAAGTGTTTGCACCGCCACAGACCCAAATGAATACACTTACTGCCAAGAAAAGATACAACTAGATGACTTGGTGAGTTCCCCCTTCTTTATATATGTTACCCACATAATATAATTTAGCTTGGACACAGGAGAGGGGACAAGAAAGGCCAACAACATGGATGAAATGTCCGCCTGCAGACCTTGAATGCTAGAATACCTAATGTAAGTGCTTGATTATTACTATTGCATTACAAAGGGATTAGTCATGGGGTCCACTAGACAAAACAATCGCCCTGTTGGATTTTGGACAGTTTAGCTAGGGCCAACACCCACAACATGGCGAGGAAAGCAGAACTGAAAATCTCCTTGTCTTCTCTTTGTTTAGAGATGCCCCACTCCCGCCACAAACACAGCAACATCAATGTTTATTATCCAGCCAACTGCTGGTGGGACCAGCCACTTCACAGCTACTGTCATTCATGGAACACTTCCCTCAACAACTGCTGGAATGAATCTGGCAACAGCAACCACTGGCAGTAAGCAGAGTTGTGGCCATAGCTAATCACACCACACACAATACAGTTACACTGAAACACAAAAAGCTGGATAATCGACTTCTGTGAGCAAAACAGATGCTGTACAGATATCACAATCACACTAATAGGACTTGTACCAGCTCTCACAGACAAGGATCATAATATAACACTTCTTAAAAAAGATGGGAAATGAATTCCAAGAAACAGACCTTTACACAAAGTGCCCCACTACTTGCCAGCTAAGTCAGGAGCTCATTACTACCATCAACTCCTACCTAAAAGATAGGGGAAGGGCTGAGGGAAGAAAATACTCCCCCTTCGTTCTCCCTCGATATACTCCAAGTACGAGATCCAGGGCCACCAACAATGTGCTGGATTCTCCACCAATTGCAGACTGAGAACTGCAGAGAAACGTATACTAATACAGTCTTCATGCTAGGAAAGCAAGAAAAGACACAATGCATCAGGGCAGTCTTCTTGAGAAATCATGTCAGAATAGTGAACCAAATTAAGTGACTCATAAATGAGCGACTCAGTTTGTTCACAAGGAGGTACAGTGATGGGGAGGATTTAGCGACGGGTGGAAATAGTGATGGTGGTGGGGAATAAGGGTGACTAAAAGGAATAGTGATGGAAGAGGGAGGGAACGAGGCAGGCACTAGGGAAGATAAGCCATGAAGTGGAGCCTGCTGCTGCTGTCAAGCTGCTTGCCTAGTGTGGTGGGTAAGGATGTTGCCTGCAGTGTTGGTAGCCCTGGGTTCAGGACTGCTAGCAGGTACACTTTTCTTTACCTTTACAGGGTGTTTTGTTTTGTTTTTGTATTTTATGGTGTTCCCGTTGTTGGCACCCCTTCTCTGTATTCTTTTTCTCCAGTGTCCCCCCCCCCCAGAGATGGTTATTTTAGTATGGGGGTGTGGGGGGCTTTCACCCTGCAAAGGTGTGTGTGGGAGGTATGGCCCTCCGCATTAAATGTTATTTTACATTTGTGCTGAGTTTGTGTTCGGCGCGGTTGGGTATGTACTGATTTGATGTTCAGCAGAATCCACTCGCTGTTTTGCAAGTCATCCACATGTATTCAGTCTTATGACATGGAACCCTTCTTCAACACCTACAGGACACACAACGCCAGACAAGGGAAAGCTTGCACATCTGAAAGCATCCCACATATTGTGCACGAAAGAGGGAAAATGAAGCTTACAGAAGGACACACAGGGAAAGACTAGGATCAGGCTTTGCCACTACCGTACCCGATTTGTTGCCCTGCCTAGAGACTGCCTACCATGGCAATATTACAGAATTGTGTCTAGTGCATGTCTGATGGCAGCAAGCAGGACAAAAAAGGAAGTGAAACAGAACACAAACTGGCCAATCAGACAAAAATTTGGCCTCTAACATATGAGGACACCTGCATAAGCACAAAAGATATTCTACATAAAAAGTACAGGATATCTGTATATACCGGGTCTTGAACAACAGCAGCCATGCAGCACACACTAGGTCTAAACAACTGTGAGTGTGAATATAAACTTCAAATAACAGCTCTACCTGGTAGAAGGTATCACAAACTGTATTGTCTGGGGTATAAGAAACACTATATAGAAAAAATGCAAGTGCAGTTTAGAAACCCTGCATAGACTGTCCAGTAAAGGAAACAGGGGGGACAGGGATGGGGGGATTTTGAAGGATGTCTGGGGCTGGTATGAATGCCTACATATCTGGCTGACAAAAACATGGCTAGGGAGTGGTAGTGGAGAAAGGACTCACTGGAAATCTGGTAACCAGAAGGGGAATAATTAGCAACGGGGGGGGGGGGCAGTAGTAATGCTAGAATGACTTGACATGGGATCTCACCACATTTTAAGATATTTAAATAAAAAACATGAAGGGGTAAAAGTGCATACATTTACAAATGGAAAGGCTAAAGACAGATGGATATAATTGGCTGATACATGGGTATGGGCAGTAACAAATTGGGGGGACCATATAGGATCTCAATGTATAAATTTCAGAGAGGATTTGGAGGGGTTTATCTTTTGTATTTCTTCCTTTTTTGTCAACGCTCAGTACTGCTTAGATACTAATATAGAATTAGCTCATGGACAGTGGGCCGCGTGCATGAGAGCCCAACATGGATTCAGGAAATGAGGGCCTTGCCCTCACTGGCCTATAACCCGACCCAACTAAAGTAGGGGGAGTGGCTCTGGCAGGCCCCACCTTTATATACTTCTATACATATGTAGTATCGTAGTGCATGCTTGTCTTGATGTGTATAGCATAAGGAAAAGTAGCTCATTATTGTTATCAGTACAAATGCATGCTGTCTTAAGTCTGCCTCAATATATTTGGAAGGTAGAAATAAAAAAGCGAAATAGGTCACTCCAGGAGTAGGAGACATACTCACAGGGCATATAACTGGCCAGGGGGACATACTGAGGGACACACTGAAATAACACCCATTACCCCATTGCACCATGCAACAACCAGCACAATAGACACACAATCCTGCACACAACAATGCCTGCCTAATGAGTAAAAACGAATGCATTCTGTCCACCTAGAAGTGAAAGGGTTCAGACAAAAGAAAAAAGAATGCAGATCATGCGACACCTAAAAGGGACTGGCACAAATGTAGCCTTCCTTAAGGAAACACATACCCCACCACAACAAGGGAATCTCTGGTGCAGAACATGGATTGGCCAAGCATATGCAGCCAGAGACAGCAATAAATGGGGGGGGGGGGGGGGACATGATACTAATACACCACAACACCCCATTCCATTTACTAACCCGAACAGTAGACCTAAAAGGGTCACTTTCTTATCCTGACAGGCATAATGGACACCACAGAAATGGTACTGGCATCAATATATGACCCTAATAAGGAGGAACCCCACTTATTTACCTCCCTTCTTGCAGAGCTATTCACATACCAATCCTTACCTGTTATAATAGCAGGAGACTGGAATACTGTACAACATGCCATATTAGGCAGATCCACAAACAAGAGAAAATTACTATCGCCCAACCAATGCGCACTACAGAAACTCCAGGACTTGCTGGGATTAGTGGAACCCAGGAGACTCTTTCATCTGGGGGACAGTAGCTACACGTTCCTCTCACCGGTGCATCATTCTGCATCTTAGTTAGAGTACTTCTTGACCAGCCACAGTATCTTTACAGAACCCATAACATGTGCAATACTGTCAAAAGTGATATCTGATCACACCCCAGTGTTCCTCTCTTTGTTCTCCCCTAATCCAAACACCAGAGACAAGATGTGACATGCTAACCACTTATTAAAAGATCCAAAGATATTGGAACAGATCAAAAATCGTGCAGAACACTTCTTTAAGGAAAATAAAGACACTGTTGGAGACTTCAACCATATATGGGGAGCTTTTACGTGTACCCTTACGGGGGAATTAATTCAGTTGGAAGCAAACAGGAGAATGAAATGGGAACAAGAGGCCAAATCATTGCTTCAAAATACAAGGGACAAGGAATGTAACAACAAGAAAACCTCCACAGAGCACAAGTAGCTGATCCTCAACTCTCTTAGAGAGAAAATACGAAGAGTTGGTTAGGGAACAGGTGGAAATGTGATTTTAAGGGCAAAAGTACCTATATTGACCTGGGGGAAAAGGCAGGGAAACTATTAGTCATTTGAATTAAACAACAAGAATCATGCACAGCAATTAGGCGTATTCAGGTGCTGGGCAGCAACAAACTACTCATGAACCCTAAAGACATGGCCACTGCCTTTGCAGAATACTTCCAAACCCTGTATCAGGCAGACACACCCTCACCAGAAGATAAAATTACACAATTCCTGGAATCAGCAAACCTAACAAAAATCCCCCAAGAAGCAATAGCCAAGCCAGAGGTCCTAATCATCCAGGAGGAGATCCAAAGGGCAATAACTGAGCTCACCCTCGACAAAGCAAAGAGCCTGGATGGCTTCTCCTACAGCTTCTATAGAACTCTTGATACAACCATTGCAGAATCCCTGGTCACATTATTTAACACAGCCCACAGGGAACATAACCTAGCCCTCCTGCTTCAACAAGCAGTAATCAGCTTTATTCCCAACCCATACAGGAATACCTAGCTACTAGAGAATTACCAGCCAATATCTCTCCTCAACATGGACATCAAATTATTGACCAAGGTGTTAGGGGGTAGGGTTACCAAAGTATGGGGCTCACTGATAGGCCTAGAACAGGTGGTCTTCATGCAAGGACACCTGTCCTCTGACCATATGTGTAAACTCTACCACCTGATCACAGCTGCAAAGAACTCTAAATCCCCAGCAGTCCGTTTGTCCCTAAATGCTGAGAAGGTGTTCAATAGAGTGTTCTGGCCATTCCTATACTGGACACTTTGACAATGTGGCTTCCTGCATAAGTTTATTGAATGGGTGCAATTACTCCACACATCCACCTCCGCAATGGTTAGATGCAATAGCACAAACTCCAATCCTTTTCATCTTCACAAAAGAACACATCAAGGCTGCCCCTTCTCTCCCCCTGTCTCTTTAATCTTTATTCAGAACCCCTTACTAGAAGAATATTACTGTGTGACAAGATCAAAGGCATCAAAAGAGGGAAAAAGACATACAAAATTTCCATGTATGCAGAAGATATTCTACTACACCTGGAAGAATGAATGCAATCCATACCAACAGCCATCAAGCCCCTACAGGAATACGGACATTTATCAGATTACAAACTTAACCTAGGAAAAAAACATAATTATGCCTCTCAATCATTGGGCAGCCAAAGCCTCTTACAATGAGGAGGGACATGGGCCCTGGACAAACTCAAATATTTGGGTATTCGGGTAACACATCACTACCAAAAAATTGTACAGCTTAACCTGTAACATCTACTTACTGTAATCAAACATGGCCTCGAACAGTGGACCACGCTTCCCCCTCACCCTTTGGGCTCAAATCAATATCATTAAAATTAACATCTTACCCAGGTTAATATACCCCCTGGGGATGATCTGCACATGCCTCCCTATATATTGGTTCACAGAACTGAAGACAATTCTAACAGTGTTCATTTGGAACAATGAAATGCCCGAAAGATCGTACCAAAAACTTAGCCCATTCAAAAATCAGGGAGGGCTACAACTCCCCAATTTCTATATTTACTATCTTGCCCTACACGTAGGAAAATTTCTACAGTAGAGAATCGCCAGTGCCACCCTACCAGTTGTGCCCTACCTCCCACAGTGGCTACACATTGAGGATGATATATGCCAACAAACCTCATCAACATCAATGCTCACAAATTCCGCATGCTAAACTACCCGCTATCCTAAAGGACACTCCTATAGCCGTATCAGTACTAGTTAGCAGGCAACTACATAGACTGCTTAAAACCAACCCCCTGTTTATCCTAGAGCAACCCATCCATGGCAATCCAAATTTCAAAATTCAGAATAAACCAATACCCAGAAAATTCATGGACAATCTCCCAATAATGACCCTAGGCCAGGCAAAAGAGAAGACACCTTCATACCCCTACACATGCTCATGGAAAATCACCCAGACATAAAGACTTCTCTGTTCACATTTCTGCAAGTTAGACATGCAATTACATCTGACCTGGGCTCCAGACCATGGACCTTCCACAATCTGGATATATGGGAAGACCTCAGACAACTGGCCACACAGCCACACCCTACCTCACTAATTTACAAAAAAACTGCTCACAACCACCACAACGCCAGACCAGGATGCCAGTGCATTCTGAAAATAAATATTTCCTCAAACTAGAGACCCAAATATCAGAACAACAATGTGGAACAATCTAAACAAATACATTAAACATGACTGGACACAGATTAATGCAATACAAAATATCACATAATCTATATTTCACACCCAAGAAGTTGCACACTAGAGGACATCTACAATCACCAACTTGTATAAGATGACAAAGTGACACAGGCAACCTTAAACACACATTATGGGAGTGCCCCAAGGCCAATCCCCTTTGGAACAGCATAGCTGCACAGCTAACCCACTCCTGGGCCTAGAAACAGCCTTTACTCCACAAATTTGTCTTCTGGGACAAGACATGGATCAAGTCCTCAAAAACCGAAGGTACATCTCACTTATTGCTGCCATCACCAAAGGAATGATACTAAAATATTGGTTTGACACCAGTTTCACATATAGGAAATGGCATAATGCCATCCTAGAAACACTCAGATTAGAGAAAATGATCTGTTCCGGAACAAACAGGCTTCCACAATATCACAAAAGATTGTGACAATTGACAATCCCAGCAACAATTACCAGCAATAAGAACAACCACCGTCAATAGTAAACAGGGCTTAGCATGATACTTTTTTTAAGTGGGACAAGGCTAGATCTTTTTTTTTTTTTTATATTCTCTTTTTACGCCCCCTTCTCACCCCGGTGCTTCCTCGCCTTCATGAGTCTCCTACCGCGTTGTACGTCCCTGCTCATCTGTCAGCTTCAGGTGCAGTCATCTCCCCATGCTGCCTTGGTTTGAGCCCCAGGTGGGTACGAGGCGGGGCTCCCCTTTCTCCGCCCCGAGCATCTGTGTTTTGTTGGGGATGCATCGCCTGTGCTGACAGGGGCCCTGGGATCGGGGCCTGAAGCTCCGTCTACAGGGAGCACCGGGGGATATTTCCTGCTGTTTCACCCAGCCCCTAGGACATCCGCATGCAAGGAGAGCCTAGGAGCGACACACATTGCAACGTGCTGATGCTCCGGCTCCTGGCAGATGTCCTCCCTCCCTGCTACATGCTGTCTTCGCTGCACCTCCACCTGTGGTCACCTAGGTGGCGGTATCGCAACGGGACCCGCATCCCACCCCACCCGGAGGAGGAGAAGAGCAGCCTCTGGGTGCTCGATTCACCTTCTCCCGGCCGGCCCTCCAGCTGCCTGAGTCTGTTCCCTAACCCGGGTCACTGGTGCCGTGAGCGGTAACCATACCGCTGCACTGGCGGGCCAGCCCAAGGCTAGATCAAAACTGTTACAGGACAGATATATACTTCCATAGCAATGTATAGAGAGCAACACAGATTGTTGCTAGAGGCAGAACAAAATGACTATATGCTGGAATTGTTGCTAGAGGCAGAACAAAATGACTATATGCTGGAATGTATACTTGATGATTGTAGTAATTTGTATGTTTGTCAAAAAAAAAATTATTACAACTTGGAGTCCAATTATCTGGATAGGGATATGGCTGAGAGGAGGAATTTAGGGAGCAAGGGTGTGGTCTCAGGTAGCATGCTCAGTGGCTTTCTCTAAGGTGATGACTGTCTATGGCAGCAGTGGGGAGAGGGATCTCCACACCAGGAGCTTCAAATTATGCTTGAAGGAATGATGAAAAGAGGAGGGGGTAGGCTACAATGGGGACTTTGAGTCCACCTGTACAGATATAGACTTATACAGGGTGATGGCTTGCATCCATCAGAGTGGAATACGACAGACCTCAGTGGATGGTTTATTTTATTTATTTATTTTATTTTATTGAAATCTAGGATTACAAATACCTTTGAGCAGGAACTGCTTGTTTACAAAGGTTCCACATCGAAGGAATGGGGGGTATACATACATACAAAGGTCAACATAATAATACATAGTTACACAATTACAAGAAGTAAAAGACTGAGGCTTAGGAAATTCCAGTAATTCAAAATGTGCCAAATGTTAGGTAGCATGACATAACCAGTCAAGGGCAATCTTGGAAATAAGCACTGCAGGTGAGAGGGAAGGGGGTATGCAGGCAGGAAGGCCATTGTTGGAGGGTAGAGGGTGAGGGTAAGAGCTCTAAAGGGGAGGGAGAGGAGGGATAGAAGTCAGGAAATGCCCTGGGGGAGGAAAGGGAGAGGAGGCAAGGGGGCAGGCAAGTAGAAGTTTAAATATTACTTTGAACATTTAAACTAGCCTAGGGGGCTGGCGGGTGAAACCAGAGGCAGAGATAGCCTCATTCCACAGGCTGAAGCAAAGAGTGAGGAGAACCCAAGAGGAGAGAACTCTCCCAGGGTGAAAATTAATAAAGGAAGCAGTGAGGTAAAAACAAAGGGGATAGGACTGGGAGCATTAAAAAGAGATGGGGGGGTCACCTGATGCCTTTCCACCAGTAATACTCTAGTCTTTCCACTCCAACTTCTTTTGTTTTTATTTGAGCACCCTTAGTGAGCTTGTTTTTAATCTAGCTACAGCACATTTTATATAGGGCAAGTGTTTTTTTTTTTTCTATTGGCTCCATTCAATATAATTTTTGCAACCACAGGATGGATTTGGAGATGAAATCTCCTCCAGTGAAACATACTCCATCACCTACCCTGGATCACACAGGATGATCAAAACGGGCAAACGTGGTATCCCCATCTACTACCATTGCGTCTTCCCCAGCTGGTCTTCTCACAGAGGAATGTTTTGTCCAGGAATTCACCCCATTAGAAGAATCAATCTTGCCATTATCCACACGTATAAAGGCTATTTGAGTTTCCACAGAGGAACTTTCTTGAAGGATGGGGAACACAGAGGCTCGAGTCTGTTCCATAGAGGATTGTAAATCCCATACTGAACCAGAACATGTGACTGTAAGGTGAATGGCATCCCAATCAGAAACATATATTGAGGATTTAGAGGGGCACAGCAAGAGAAATAATATCATTGTCACTGACTTACCAGAATGCTCAGAGGGTGTTAGTGCTATATCTTTTACCAAGGAATTGTGTGAAACACTCATTGGGCCATCTCCTAACAGTCAAGTTCATGTAACTGAAAGACACACAGAGCTCTGTGGCCAATTCCTTTGAAGGGTAGTAGACCTTGCCCTTTCATTTTTTAATTTTTTTATTATTTAGTTAAGTAGCACCTTTTATCTAAAGTTTGTTTGCTGTCAGAAGTTTTATGGGAGGGCACCTGAAAACAAATATTTCAAGATTTGCCACAACCTGTTCGGGAACAGAGAGCAGCATACAAGACCATTATTCCCAAACTGAGTGCAGCACAAATTAAAATGTTATATCCTGCCAGACTGCAAGTGTTTCAGGGTAACATCATGAGCACCTTTGAGTCGGTGGATCAGGCGCACAAAGGATTACTCTCTTCATTTCTGGATTTGTTTAAGTCAGACTGATTATTTGGTATGCTGTTAAAAGGAACCTAAAGTTGTTGTAAGGAATCTTTACTCCAGGGTCATAGCAAATGCTACTTTCTTTTACAACATAGATTTACTTCTGTGAATCTTTTAAATATGTTCAGATGAACATTCCGCATAATCTGGTTCTTCGGAGTAATGAGTATCTTTTAATGTTAAAGTGTCATAGTTCCAAAGTTATGCAGACTAATATCACTTCTTCTCCATGAGTTCCCTTTTTTCTTCCCCCAACACATACATATATATATATATATATATATATATATATATATATATATATATATATATATATATATATATATATATATATATATATATATATATATATATATATATATTATGTAGCACAGTAGTGCTACCATAGTTAGGGTTGAGTAGCCCTTTTAATGTTAAATAGTGAAACTTTGCACCTTAATAACTTAGCCACCGTTCAAAGGATTTGCCTGAAATTTGGCAGGCATGGGGTATAACCATAGATCTTGGGATCTGCCAACTTTCGTATCAGTCAGATATACGTCTGCAGAGTCATTAAGCGATGTCCATGTGCGCATTTATGGTTTTTTGTGCATTCTTTGCTCACTCCTACAGGTCGCACAGTTTGTGTGACTGGTCCAAAAACTTCAGGAAACATGCGGCCGGGATGCCTGATGTGCCTTTTGAAGATTTTGTGAAAAAATGTTCAATGGTTCAAAAGTTATTCCAAAAAAAAATTCCCATTATAAGTCAATGGGAAAAGTTAACAAAAACTGCGAAAGTGTCACAAATGCACTTTTTAGTGTCGCAAATGACCCCTGCAGTGTCATGAGCCAGCCATTTTTTTTTTCAGTTAGTGGTCAGAGAAATGCTTGGCATTTAAATTTGGGACCATCTAGGGACACAATTCTTTTTGTGTTCACCTAGTCAGACCCTGAGGATGCTAGCCATGTCTTTATTTTGGGGTTAAACGCCCCAGAAATATGTTTTTCAAATTTCTGGAAAAAGTAGTGTCACAAAGTAGTGTCGCACTTGCAATACTTTCGCAAATTTTTTTGCAAATTTTTGCAAAAACTTTCGCAAATCACAACACTGCTTTTCCAGGCTATGGCAAAATGACTGGAATTCTTTGCCACCCTGCTGCAAAAGAACGGTTTGGTCCTTTGAGCTGAAATTTGGAGGGAAAACAGCCAACATCTCACAGATGTGTCTTTTCATAGTTTGGTAAAAGGATATTGCATGGCTGCAAAGTTATGGTACTCCAAAATTTGCATTTTCCCCATAGACTAACATGGTGGCATATGCTGCGCATTTTGAGGCTCGTATTTTGAAAATGATGCGAGATACAGATGTTTTTTTGCGAGTTACATAGCCCTTTGGGCTATGTAATAACAAAAACCTAGCCAGAAAAATCATAATTTTTATGACATTTAAATTTTTTTCCTATGTCATGCGGTTGCTGAGATATTAGCGATTAAGTACTTCCAATGCTCATTTTAAGCTTCGATGCCCATTACAATGCATACATTCTTTGTGTTTCTCTATGCACCTGTGCAGCAAAAACAGGGTATGTGCTTCCGTTACTGTTACAGTTACTGTTTCCACTGGCATTTATGTCCCCGTTTGCATTACCGTTCCCGTGTACACCACGGTGTGTGTTACCCTTTGCGTTCTCATTTGCGCTTGCATTTTCATTACTGTTACCATTTGCATTTCCACTACTGTTTCTGTTTGCATCACTGTGCGTATTGCCATTTGTGTTTCCAGCAGCCCTTTTGTTTGCATTTCTGTTTCTCTTTCATTTTGCATCTTCCTTGCTGTTACTGTTACCATTTGCATTTGCAATTGCGTTACTGTGCCCATGCGCATTTCGGTTTGCGTTTCCATATGAGCTTCATTTCCTTTTGCGTTTCTGTTTCCTTTGCTGTTACCATTACCGTTTGCATTTACAGTTGCAGTACTGTGCCCGTGCTTGTTTCAGTTTGCGTTTTGTATGCGCTTCTGTTCCCGTTTTCATTATCTGTTTCCTTTGGTGTTATTCTTCATGTTAAGTTTACCATTTGCATTTACAATTGCAGTACCTTGCCTGTGCGCATTTCGGTTTGCATTTACACGTGCGCTTACATTTGTGTTTCCATTTCTGTTCCCTTTCGCGTTCTTTTTGCTGTGACACTTAACATTTCCATTTAAAATACTGCTGCCATCACTGTTGCATTACCAGTTGTGTTTTTGTACGTGCTTCAATGTCCGTTTGCATCACTGTTCACTTTGGCATCACTTTGTGCTTGCATTTCTATTAATGTTTCCTTTACCATTTATGTTTTCATTAGCATGTGCGCCACTGTTGGCGCTTCTGTTCACATTGCTGTTCCTGCTACTATGTCACAAGATATGATGTGGTGGGATCATGGAGCCCTTTGGGCCCTGTGCTCCCGTCACTGCATTACTTTCACTATTTCTCATCATCATTCTCAAAAAGAAGGGACATTAGAGGCAAAAAACTCCATTTAATGCTTCAGTAAGGGTTGTTCCACAGCGACAAAAGTGAGGAAATTTCATGTTAGGGTTAAAAACCCTAACTCCACATTCACCCCCACCCCCCCAGCACCACACAGACACACACACTCACACATGCAAGTGGGGGGGACCAAGGCAACACGACCAATCACAGACAATCAGCAGCAGCTGACAGAAATAAAATACAACTGTCTAAATGTACTACAAGACATCCCCACAACCCCAGACCAGGTACTGCCTGCTCAGTGGAGATCTACAGCAAAACTGGGGCCATGTACACCAATGGTGGCTATCCCCGATTGCAGGTGTACACAAGTTACCACACTTAGGAGTTGCATGGTCTTAGCTAGCAATGCCCATGCCCCAACACACTATGTACTGCAGCCTGAGTGGAGAATCACAGTCACACTAAGGCCATGAACATCTATGGTATATCTTCCTGACTGAAGGTACACAGAAGTTAACACAGTTAGGAATTGGAGGACCTCCACCAGGCAATGCCCCACCCCCTCAGACCAGGTACTACATACTGAGTGGAGAGTGACAGCAAGACTAAGGCCATGGACATCTATGGTATAGCTCCATGATTATGGGTACACACAAGTTAACACACTAAGGAATTAGAGGACCTCCGCCAGGCAATGCCCCACCCACCCAGACCAGGTACTGCATACTGACTGGAGATCCAGAGCAAAAATAAGCCCATGGACATCAACAATGCAACTCCCTGATTGCAGCTATACAGAAGTTAGCATAGGAGTTGCACAGGCTCAGGCAGGCACTGCATCTTGCACAGCAGTTATTACATCCTGAGTGGACAGCCACAGGAAAACAAAGGCCATTGACATCAATAGTACACCTCTCTGATTACAGCTACACTCCAGTTAGCACAGTTATGAGTTGCATGGCCTCAGCCAGGCAATGCTCCCCCCAAACCTCGAGATCAGGTACTGCATCCTGAGTGGAGACCCACAGCAAAACTGAGGGTATGGACATCAATGGTACACTTCACTGATTGCAAGGACACTCAAGTGAGCACAGTTAGGATTTTCATGGCTTCAGACAGGGTATGCCCCCCTGACCAGATACTGCATCCTGAGTGGACAGCTACAGATGGCTGTGCGTATATCAGAGCATGACTGCATGCCTGCTGCTGGTTGTCTCTGATTGGTTGTGTTGCCTTGGTCCTCCCCTCTACTTGAATGTGTGTGTGTGTGTGTGTGTGTGTGTGTGTGTGTGTGGTGCTGGGGGTTGGGGTGAATGCGGAGTTAGGGTTTTCAACCCTAACACTGAATTTCCTCGCTTTTGTCACTGTTGAACAACCCTAACTGATGCATTAAATGGAGTTTTGCCTGTATATATATATATATATATATATATATATATATATATTAGTGGCGTGGTCGCACCACTGTATTTAGGGTTGAGATGTCACTTCTATGTTAAAGTCAAAATTTTGTGTGGTAATAACTTTGAACCCATTCAATGGATTTGCCCGAAATTTGGTATGCATGGTAGGGCATGATAAATCTCTTGATTGCCAAATTTCGTTTTGGTTGGACTTATGGTCTTTGTGCACGAAAACATTGAATAATGCAAAATTATCCATTTTTGGAGGCAGCTTTTGGAATTTTGTACATGGCCCTGCGCAGCTGTCATGTGGTATGCCACTCTGTGAGATGGCTTATTTGAAAGAGCTTTGGTGGCCAAACATGCCGCTTTTCATTTGGTGAAAAAATATTAAGGCATTCAAAAGTTATGCCACTTTTAAGTTCCCATTATAAGTCAATGGGAAAATTTGTATGTATGTTTTGCAAACAAAGAGTGGGGCTCTGACCATCTCGTCCAACCTGGCAGTCAAAGAATTTGCAGCCTCATGGTTCAATAATCTTTGTCCCTGAGAATTCTTTGATTGCGAGGTCCGCCATCTTGTTTTTAGATTTCCGATCGTAAAAACACAAATTTCTCGGCTCAGGGGTCACTCCTGAAGTAAAACTTGGATGGGTTTTACTCAGGGGGCTCCGATCTATTGAGCGATGCCTTTGGTTTCATCCAAAATGGTAAAAAAATAGTGTTATAAGCTTTTAAATTCTTTGATTGTGGCTCGCTAATGATCTTGGTTCGCGAGCCTGCAAATTCTTTGATCGTGAGATTCTTTGTTCGCGATCTTACATCGTGACCTAAAAATACAATGTTCTCAGCTCAGGGGTGGCCTAGGAAGACAAATGAAGGTGGGTTTTGATCAGGCAGCTCCGTTCTATCGAGGCATGGTGTGGTTTCATCTAAATCATCCAAAAACTCACTTTTCACAATTCTTTATTCTTTGATCATGAGCGTGCAGTTTCTTTGATTGTGAGCCTGCAAATTCTTTGATCATGAGATTCTTTGATTGCGATCTTGCATCGTGAGCGAGGGACAAGATGGCCCTTTGAAAAATTCAATTTTCTCAGTTCAGGGGTGGTCTAGGAAGACAAATGAGGGTGGGTTCTGCTCAGGGGGCTTCGTTCTGTTGAACCATGTTGGTGGTTTGCTGCATTTGTGTCAAAATTTTGATTTTCAGCATTTTACATTCTTTGATCATGAGCCTGCAAATTCTTTGATCACGAGCCTGCAAATTCTTTGATCGTGAGATTCTTTGATTGCGATCTTTGATCGTGAGATAGGGAGAAGATAGCCAGATTTTATAATGCATTAGATAGGCCAATTTTTCTAATCTTTAACATTACATATCTCAGAAACGGTTTGGTCTTTTTACTTGAAATATGGAGGGTGTTTACGGCATGCCATGTAGATGTCAATTACTGTGATTATGTGTCAGACAATATATTTTCTGTGGAGATATTGTGTGGCACACTTTACGCCTTGAGGACAGTGTTTTGCATTGTCATGGTGGCTTGAAATTGATTGGGTACCTAGCCTTAGTGTCATGGATGCACTTTTCAGTCATTGTGTCTGTAAAATGTCAACAGGTGCAGAATTGTGACACTCCAATGAATGAAAATCTCAAATTTTAACATGTTATATCTCGGAAATGGTTTGGTCTTTTTACTTGAAATTTGGAGGGTGTTCTCAGCGTGTCCTATAGATGTGAATTACAATTTTTATGTGTCTGAGAGATTTTTGTTTGCGGAGATATTGCATGACATAATTTACATGTTGCGGACAGTGTTTTGCATTGTGCTGTTGGCTTGAAATTGATAGGGTACCTAGTCTTAGTGTCATGGATGTAGTTTTCAGTCATTGTGCCTGTTAAATATTAACAGGTGTGGAATTCTGCATCTCTGACAAATGAAAATCTCAAATTTTATATGTTATATCTTGGACACGGTTTGGTGTTTTACATTGAAACTTGGAGGGTGTTGATGGTACACACTCATTCACAAGCTGGTTGGAGAACAGGGCCCGAAAGGCCCATGCTCCCACCAAGTTCCGTAGGTTGGTCGGGCCCGTGCTCCCACCAACTTGTGCAAGCACTTAGTTTTGTATTCTTTCTCAAAAAGTAAGGACATTCTATGCAAAAAACTGCATTAATGCATCATTTAGGTTAAAAAAAGTTGGGAAATTAAAAATCTTTAGGGTTGTCCCTCCCCCCACCTGACAATCATCCCCAAATTGACAGATGACGGGGTGTGTCATTGGGGTTCTGAGGCCTATCAATCAATCAATCAAAATCTTTATTTATTCAGGCGATCACCATTGAGCAAGCTCATTTACAAGATGGACCTGATACATAGGTACAAGTAACAATACAGTCCAGACAATATACAATATTGGCAATACAGACAGTACAAGGAACGCAGTGGTACAGTACAAGGAATAAATAAGGTCTTGGGGGGTGGACGTATACAGGATGGGTTGACTAAGGGGCCATCACAGTGCAGGAGTAAGAGCCTTTCCGTGACTTAGGGGAGACATGTATTAATGGTGTTTCGGTGGGTCAAACCTGTCTACTGGGGGGCCAAGAGGGCAGGAGGTACAGCGGAATATTTTAATTTATGGGCAGTGAAAGCAATTACAGATTTCTTTAACTAAGCGGTCATATAAAGACTTGAATGAGGACATACTGATTGGAGAGCTAAGCTTCAGGGTTTTTTCAGGCCAAAATGTCACCCCATTCTTTTTTGCTGTCTCTTCTCAATATGATTACAAATGGAATGGGGTGATGTTTAGGTCTCACAACCCCAGTGGCACACCCCGTCATCTGTCAATCTGGGGATGATCGGTGGGTGGGGGGAAGGGCAACCCCAAAAAATTTTCATTTCCTGACTTTTTTGTTTTAACCCTAAATGATACATTAACGCAGTTTTTTGCATAGAATATAGATATATATATATATAGATATAGATATATATATAGATAATATCTCTCTCTCTATATATATATATATATATATCTATATATATATCTATATCTATAGATATAGATATATATATATATGCCTTATTTTAAATTCCCTCTACACTAACTTTGTTTTTTTCTCTTTTAGATATTTCCTGAAGAAGACCTAAGTTTGAAACATACATTTTTAACTCTATTTTCAGCGTGCATTTAAAATAACCATTTTGTTTTGCTTTCAGACCACATGGACATGCAGCACCTTGTTTTTGTTAATAGAATTAAAATATATTATTGTAGTTTTTTTTTCTTTCTTCTTTAATTGGACAAATAGTGTTTTTGGTGTTGACTAGCAGAGATATAATAGATTGGTGGGGACTCTGTAGACTGTGGGGGAGTCTTTCTGTGCATGGGGGTGGCAGCGGGCTGTGTTTTGTTGTGCCCCATGATATGGAAGCACTTTTCTCTGTTTTAAGACCTACAGAAGGAATCTTATAGCCTGGAGATGTTGGACCTGGCAAACATCATTTGGATGAGTACGGGAAAGCAGGTACAGAAGCAGGAATTTAATCAATCGATGCCTGGCCTGGGGATCATGTATAGTCAACAGTTTGAAGTGTTCTGTTTATTGTCCCTGAGGAGCCTAGTGTTCAGCAGGATGCTACAGCCTCGCATATGGAACAGATTTAATTTAGTTTTTTGCAGTACAAGCTCTCCTTTTATTTCAAATTATGGAAAGTATAGTTCTTAAATGGCCTGTTACTTTCTTCTTTTGTGGGATGTGGTGGAGCATGGTCTGCAGCCATCTACTTGTGTGCTGATGGTCTTCCTGCAGCTCTATGGAGACTTTACTAATGCATAATTTAGTCTGTTTAGAGGTTTATTCAATTATTTTTACTCCAACTATCTGTGATAACTGAGCAATAAGTATAATGTATAATTTGTCTTATGGTGTTAGAGTTTTTGATGTTTTTCAGAATTTGACAATTATTTTTGATCAGCAAATCTTACATATGTCTTATCTTTGAGTTATTATGTTGATGTTTTTCTAGTATTGATGACCTGTGATTGTGACATCTGGCTATCCTTTTTCTTTTTTTATACTGTGTGTTCCCATTGTAAAATATTTTAATACTTACAATATAGGTTGTGTTAAATTACTCGATTTGTATAGTAGTTGTTTATAGCATTTGAATTCATTTTTGCTCACTAAGAGGCCTGGTAAAACCATTTTTCTTTTTTTATTTTATCTAAGGGTGTGAGCAGGACATTGGTTTAGGTTAGTAAGTTAACATTATGGATCAAAGAAAAGTGGAGATGCAGTCATTTTGATGGGGGTTGTATTTGTATTGTATTTGATTGTTCTTGGGGTATTCTGGGGATATTATGGTAGAAGGGTAAGATTTGGTCTTTTTTTTTGTCAGGGGGTTTCTTTTTGTTATTCATTGTGGGTTTGGAGGGGGAAGGTGGATCCTGGAGCATGGTATTCTCTGCTGGTTTTCCTTTTTTAGGTTTATTTATAGGGGCATAGTTTTTACATTTTTCAGAAGCCAAATATTTCTAATGAGCAATCACTACAATTTTGTTAATTTCAATGTGAAGGGGTCACAACAGAGAAAGAAGTGAGATATGATTCTTTTGCATCTTAAAAAGTTACAAGCTGAAATTGTTTTTTTACAAGAAACTCATTTGAAATGAGACTGCACTGATTACTTTAGGAAGGAATGGGTAGGCCAAGTATATGGGGCTGGGTGTGGTAACAGGCTGGGTGGGTTGCTATTTTATTTGCTCATATCGTGCCATTCCAATTAATGAAAAAGTATTGGGATTTGGAGGAGAGGTACTTGACTTTACACAGTCTGTTAGGTGTTAAGGAAGTAGTTTTGGGAGCTATCTATGGCCCAATATAGATTTCCCCTCCTTTTGTACATCTAATGCTACTTTGCTTGCTCCGCTTTCACACCTTCCCATCTTGCTGGGGGGATAGGACCCTCATTTTACAACCAGATTTAGATAAGTCTGTCTTTTATAGAAAGAGTTTATCTCTTGGGCAAAGGAAATTACTTGATTTGATGACTTTTGGAACCCTGGATAATTCTCTACCATCAGTATCACCAATATACTTTCTACTCTGTCCCCCGTAAAACTTTTTCTAGAACTGATTTTGTTCTCTTTAGTCAAGAACTACTTCCAGGATTGATCTCTTGTGAGAACTAAAAATTAGTACTCTCAGATCATTCTGTGATTAGTTTGAAGTTGTCTCTTACACTGATAGATGAATGTGATAAGATTGGATGATTAAACTCTCAATTGTTGAAGAACCCCACTATTTTTTCCACACTTAAAGATTTTATTACTAACTTTTTTGTTAATAATGTAAGATCAGTGGATTCTCCTTAAGTTCTTTGGGGTGTGGCCAAATGTTCAATTCATGGACAGTGTATCCACAGTTGAATGCCATAGACTTCAAGCTTCCTAACTGGATCAACTTCTCCATTAAATTAAAGTAATTGAAAGGGGGCTTAGTGCTGGTAGTTCTGAGTTGATATGGATGCATTTAAATATTTTAAGAGCTCAACATTCTAGAATTTTGACTGAGAAGGCAGAATTGGCCACTTTTCAAGCAAAGGTATGCTATTTGGAGTCTGGTGAATGGGTTGGACACCTACTGGCCTACATCTTTGTCATTTAAAGACTTCTATTGTGGTAAAGAGGATAAGATGGGAAACTAATTCAGAAATAGTCATCAAGCTTGAAAAACTGGCTCAAATTGTTTTACTCTGTTGTGCCTCATTGTATAAAGATGATAGCACAGATCCCTTATTACTGGAGGATGTTTCTAAAAACTTAGATGGGCTGAACCTCCCTTCCTTAACTGACTTTCAGAAAGGCCATCTGAAGGGTCTTATTACTCAGGATGAGGTGGCACAGACTATCCAACAGCTTCCATTGGACACAGCTCTAGAACCAGATGGTTACACTAATAATTTCTATAAAGCATTTTTCACTGAACTGACTCCTGTTCTGACACAACTATTTAATGGTGTACCATCAGCACAATGACAAAAGTACAGCAAACACCACTACAGTGACAAATCTTGCTAGGTAGCTGTGGTGGTCTGCTGTACAGCAATACTGTGATTCCCAGTGTTTCGCCAACACCCCAAACCAACTCTGACTTGGAGGTGGTTATTTAGAGATGGGGAAGGGTGAGGGGGGCACATCCCTCTGCAAAAAAAACACTTTGTCTCAATGGGAACAATGCCGATGGTTGGAATTGTTCCCGCCGATGTTGGGAATGTTGACAACATTGTTGTTGATATCATGACGTGAAACCCTATTTTATCATCTTTTTTTTCAGATGGTTTAATTGATGGATCTTTGGCTGAGGCATGGATTACATTATTACCTAAACCAAGAAAAGACGATCTGTTGCTTAAAAGCTGTCAGCCAATCTCACTTCTTAATTCTGATATGAAAATATTAGCTGAAGTACTTGACACTCATCTTCTTTCAGTTTGGGAGGGTCTAGCGGTAGCAGGTTGGCTTTATGAAAGAAAGATTATCTAGTGATCATCTCTGTAAACTTTTACTTTTAAAAGCTGCATCTATGGAGGGAAGGATTCCTGTGGCCCTGCTCTGGCTGGATGCAGACAAAGGCTTTGATAGGGTCTTTTGACCCTATCTTTTTTTGGTCCTCCAGAGGTTTGGGATCCTTGATAATTTCATTAGGTGAGTACACATCTTATGTCAATGACCCACAGCACATATATGGTGTAATGGTGTGCTCTCTAACCCAATTTGATTAGAATGTGGGACTAGACAGGGTTGTTCCCTATCTCTTCTACTCTTTAATTTATATTTGGAATCCCTTCTCTGAAGCTTATTTAATAATCCTTTTATTAAAGGTATACCAATTGGACATACAGATTATACATTTTCTGTGTACACCAACAATATTTTATTACATGTGGTTGACCCAATGACCTCAATACCCACAGTTCTGGAGGAAGTAAGACATTTTTCTAAGATTTCTGTGTATAAGTTAAATATCAGTAAAACTAAAGTTTCTCCGTTAAATTATTTGTTGCCTAAACAGGCTGTAGTGGATATGGGGTTAGTTTAGAAGCCACATTATGTTACGTTCTTGGGCATAAATATTTCCCATGATTTTTTGGATTTAGTTAAAGGAAATTTGCAACCCTTTATGGCTGCCCTTAAGTTGGACTTATGGAGATGGACAACTATTCCCCTAATGCTTTGAGGCTGTATTCACACTATTAAAAGGAATGTTCTTCCAAGAATAGTATGTCCATTAAGTATGCTAAATGTTTTTCTTCCTAAACAGTGGTTTATGAATCTACAGTCACTTTTCAACTCATTTCTATGGAATGGAAAAGCAGTACAAAGAGATTATTTTAAATCAACTGCCTGTAAGCATTTTGGTGGTCTGAAACTTCTGAATTTCTTTTTGTATTATGGAGCTCTCCATGGTAGTAAGTACCTGTGGTGGGGACAAGAGAAGGATCCACTACATGAAAAAGTCTATATCCCACTTTAGTTACAAACAGAACAAGATCTAGGTCATCAGGAGGGTTTATTACCCCATAGTTGAAGAGAAGAAGAAGAATCAGCATTTATATAGTGCTTTTCATACACAGTGTATCCCAAAGCACTTTACAAGCAATGCTAGACTGGTAGTGAAGTGCCTGAATGTGTAGTGGCAGCCATATCACACATCAACACCGACACACAGCCTGGACAATTGCATGAACTGGTTTATGGGAAGGGGAATGTTGGCCAGAACAACAGGAATGTCCCCTAATCTTTGTGAATAGTGCCCTGGGTTCTTTTACTTCCACCTGGACCCCCACCAGGACAACACCAGGATGGGTAAAAGGAACCTTTGTTTAGCATCTCATTCAAAAGGCAGCACACCGCAGCAGTACAGCACCCCCATAATACTGCACTTGGATGCCAGCATTTTAGATGCAAGTCCAATCCTGGTGTGGGATGAGAACCCACAACCTTCTGGTTCAGTGGCAGATGTGCTACCAATTGAGCAATACTGACACTTTATATTATACCTGAATTATTATCAAAATGTTTGAAGCAGACTCCAATATATTGATCTCTTAAAGACCATACACAGTTAACTAAATACCTTGGTCTACATTTAATAAAATATATTTCTCAGCCTGTATTGGGTAATCTGAATATTTGGATTGTTCTTCGTACCTTATCCATTTAATATTGCCCACAGCCAAACTATCTTTTGGAAGATTTCATTTTCGACGGACAATCCTTTCATTCATTTTCTATATTGCGGGATTGTTACCATTTGACTTCGACATTTAGATTCAAATGGTCACCATTAACTCATGTATTGAAGGCATATTTTTGTACTGGGCCTTGGACTCGACAGGCTGACACTTCATTATAGGTTCTTGAAAAGTCAGCATTCCAACACCATCATATATCACATCTTTATAAAACACTATAAAATTTAGATTTCAGTACTCCCTCTGGCATCTGTAGATTTTGTACGGTGACATTTTTGTATTTGTTTATACTGTACTAGTGTGTAATTGTTGTAATAGTAACTGGAATGTGAACTCTGGACCTCGTTGAAAATGAGCTTCGGCTCAGTGGAGTTATCCATATTAATTTCTTGTATGAATAAAACTTTTCACCTACTTACCTTACCTACCATCTGTTACTATTGCCAGCAGGCTCTTGGAGTATTTTGGACTTCTGATACATGACATGTTATTTGGCAATGATTATACAGTAGTAGTCACAGACATGGTCAGATATTTACAGATACTTCACAAAATTTCTAAAGAGTTTCTCTCTGCTGCCCCTACTGTGGAACTGCAGAAAGCAGGAGATTTGTGTAGAAATATTACAGAAATTTCAGGAAATATCTGATCATTTGGCTGTGACTGTACAAATATATAAAACAGGACAGATATAGATTAATTCAATATAAAATTTGATATAGTCTTTTTCACACCCCTCAAAAGTTTCATAGGACTGATAAACTGTTGACCTTTCTTTGTAATAGATGTGACTTAACTGAAGGTACCCTCAAACATATCTTGTGGGATTGTGTAAAAGTAGTTCCCATTTGGGAGGCCATCAAAAATTCCTTGGACCCAATACTTGGCCTTGAGGCTTTTTCACACCTTCCATCTGTTTGGTTGGGATTTATCCATCACAAGTGGATAGTAAAAGATAAGCTTATATGGCTTTGATCACTCTAATAGCAAAACTGGTCATAATTCATCATAAGTTAGATGATGCCATTCCCACTAAACAGGAATGGCATAAATAAATACTTACCGCATTGAATGGGGATTGACAAATTGCTTCCATCTACAACTGCCTTCATTTTTTTGGGGGCCAGAGATGGCAGTTGCTTCATAGTTTCATTGAATTAACAGCTTTAGTACCTAATTAGTTATGCCCCATTCTTATCTTGTGTTTCTGATATATGACTTTTTTCTTTTCTACCTTTTTGGATTGTGCTATGACAACATAGGTTATTTCTTTTACTAGTATATAGTTTTGATAACTTTATCCTTATAGCCCCACTATCTTGATTATCATGTTCCAGGATGGGGATGTGGGTATAGGTTAAGGGGTGTATTGGTTTTGGGGCTCTGATTAGTTCTGTTTTGTATATTGCACAGAATGAGACATTGTACCAAGAATTTTGTAATTCATGATTTTTCTTATATTGTTGAAAAATTTAATAAAGTATATTAAATAAAAAAAAGAGAGGGGAAGGATGGGACAAGATGGAAGAAAGGGGGATAATGAGCAGAGTGCTAACAAAATCTGGAAGACCATGTGTGTGAATGCTAGAGTTCTAGGAAATAAGATTCCACACCAAGAGGTCATCATTGCAGAGACTAGCATGGAGATTGTGGTCATTACTGACTCATGAACTCAAACATGTCCATTGACTCTAATTGGTAAAGCTAAATTAACTCTTAATATGAACATGTGGAATAACATTGCAGATTTAATATATTCTCCACTTTTTTTTAACCCTTTTCTCATTTGCCCAAGGTAAGGTGGATGCTAAATTTATGAGTGAACAGCTGGAGTTTGGTCATCACCAAATTAATAAAAAATTTACTCTTCAAATAATAAGACATATTTTAATACTTAGTTCAATATTCATTGTATTGCAGAAAAATGCAAATTGGGGAAAATGGTCAGATTTGTAAGGAAATCCCCATTAAAATCTAATTTTGCTAAACTAAGCAACGCCTGTAAACCTTATACAAAATTTCTGGTTAAAAAAAAATCTGAATTTACTTTGAAGCAATGGCGCTCCATGTATCAGGCTATAGATTCAAAAGATACAAAATCTTTTTTGCTGGTTGTAGTGAAGGGTACTTACCTTTTTTTAACCATTGATGCCATCCTATATCCCTATGGAGTCATGGGTTCAGTATTATAAAGCTCTTTTAATGATGAACCTTTAATTAATTACTACAATATTACACCCAACTGAATGAAGTTGGAAGGTCTCTTACCATTGAGTATTACTTTAGATTATATAGAACAGGCTATACTTCAGTATACTGGCAGTATAGCCTAGAGGTTAGAGGAACAAGGTGTGAATGAGCTTGTTACATCCAGCAGACTAGATGAGTTTGAGTCTCACAACCTCCACTTGCATACTGTGTCACTCTGAGCAAGACATTTAACTTCCCAGTGCTCACAGGTTGCCCCTGAAAACAGGCACTTGTCCCTAGTGGGCCTTACCCAGTTACCAAAGACTAAAATAACAAAAAATAAATAAATAATAATAATAAGGCTCATGGTCCAGACACTATACCTAGTGAAATTTATAAAGCTCACATGAACTACTGGGTTTCATTTTTTTGACAACTTTTTTAATACATGTCTTAAGGAAAAATTTGTCCCTCCATCTTGGACCAAAAATATTATAGCCCCAATTCATAAAAAAAAAATATTTCAACATCCCTCCACCTTGGACCAAAAATATAATGGTCCCAATTCATTAAAAAAATGTACTTCAACATCCCTCCAACTATAGATTGATTACTTTACTAGTTATCAGTGGTAAAATATTTTCTAAAATCTTATTAGGTAAACTACAAAACTGGATAGAAACAACATCTCCTTTATCAATTTTTCAAGCAGGTTTTCAACAGGGCTTCACAATAACAGATAATATTGTTATACTAGCACACCTCCTTGAAAAATACAGATTCCATAGGGAGATGAAACTTTATGACCTCTTCATAGACCTTTCAGCTGCCTTCGACTCTGTAATTGGAGCAAAATTGTGGGACATTCTTCTTAAAAGAGGAATCCCCCTAAATCTCCTGACTCCAATTTATCTACTATATACCAATACAATCACAGCTATAAGATTTGACAACAAGGAAACCTTATCAGAATGTTGTCAAACCTCTCAGGTTGTGAAACAAAGATATTTGCTGGTGCCATTACTTTACAGTATATATATTGATTCACTACTGTAGTTTGACTCAACTCTTAATTTTGAGCCCCTAAAATTATGCATAACACTATTCATATACTAGCTTATGTGGATGATTTGCTTCTTTTGTCATTATCTATCACTGGTATTCAGCAGAAGCTAAATCTCTTAAAGTCTAAGTGTGATCAGCTTGCACTGAAAATTAATCTTAAAAAAAAAAGTTGTAGTATTTGGATCACACAATTTATGTCCTTCTTTGCCAAAAATCTTTCTGGACGATGAGATAGTTGAGGTAGTTTCTTCATATTCATATCTCAGTATTAAATTTACTGCTAACTGCAAATGGCCTCTTCATTGGAAAGAACATATTTTCAAAGCCAGATTGGCTGTGAAAGCCTTGTTATGTTTTAATTACAAATATGGAGGGCATATAGTTATCCCCACACTAGTTGCAGGTGAAGCTAAGGTTAATCCCATGCTGCTCTATGGGGTGGAAGTCTGCGGTACCAATGCACCTGGTGCCATAGAGCTTCCCTTATCCCTCTTTTATAAATCTCTTTTGCAGGTGCCTACATCAACTGCTAAGTCAGTGGTGAGAGACGAATTTGGTAGGCTTCCCATAGCCATTATAACAGATAATCAATTGCCCAGTTCAGAGAATAGTAACAAAATATTTTGTGTCCTCTAAATCACTTTAATATTTAGACAGACTTTACAAATATGATTTAATGTCTCTTGAAGACAGAAGGACAAGGGGTGATCTCCTGCTCAGATGGAACATTATAAATGATCAACACCTATTTGTGGAATTTGGTATGGATTTTAAACAAATTAGGGTCAACACCAGAAGTCACCCGCTTCAACTTGCTGTGAACAAATGTAAAACTGAAAAAAGATCTTGCTTTTTTTCACATAGGATAGTAAGGCCCTGGAATGTGCTTCCCTTGGATGTCATTATTAGTGACAGTAAAGTTACTTTTAAAAACAGACTTGACATCTTTATGATATCGAATAAACTATTACAACACTATATGTAGGCTTGAAGCACTATGGACATGTTTAGCCTTTTGCTTCATAAAGCATCTTAGTATGGCTGTTAGTATGACACTTATTGGCTTAAAATAATCAATAATCAGTTAATCCAGTTCTGAAGTTATGCCTTGAAGCAAAAATAGCCTGGGTTGCAAATGGATTTTTATCATCCTGGCTAAAAAGCCTCAAAGCAGTTCTTTTAAAAGCTTCCCTGATTCATCTTTGGGAAGATTTGCTGAACAGGATCAAGATTTCACCCCTTTTTAAGAGTATTTTGAAACAAAAACTTTTTGTGGATGCCTAGTCCAAACAGATGGTGCAAGTTAGGTCACAAAAACAAGGCCTATCATTTGTGTTAAATAAAACTGATTTAATTCTAGAAGACTATCTCTCCTTGCCCATAGATCAGACTACTAGGAAAATAATTACGTGGGCTAGGGTAGGTACAATTGTCTGTAAACACTCTTATTTTAATAAACCATCTAGCACTGGACATACTCAGGAATTTTGTAGATGTAATAGGAATTTCAATGTCACCCTATATCATACGGTTCTATGTGATAATAGCGAACACGAAATGGTGATCACTATTATCACGAGTGTGTATCGAGGAAAAACAAATCAGCGATATACATTTTCCAGCAACCCAACATCCACAATACAATAAGTGTTTTTGCAGGGGGGCTCTGCCCACACACCACCCTGATTTTAGATTCCTAACTCCAGGGAGGTGCATGTCAGGGAGGGGGTACAGTTCGCACGTAAAAAGGAAATTAAGTCCCACAGCCACAGGCAGAGGAAAAATTCTCACCCTCCCAGTCCCCAGCCCCAGTACCTGCTGCACTGGAGCTAGCCTCCCTCACCACCACACCTCATGGCTGGCTCAGTGGCAGCAGGCACACTACACCCAGATAACCTTCTTCCCTATCCCTCCCCTTCCCCTTGCCTTTCCCCTTGCCAGTTGCCTTCCCCTACCCTCACAATTGCAGTCAGTCACTAACCTTGCAGGTCACCTATGATAATATAGCTGAATGTGAGTCTCCATTTTGACAGTCATCCATATTTGGTTGTTATCATCACAGGATATCATATCATATTATGATACAATGCTCCCTCTATAATGCTACTCGTGATCAAATCCTAAAGACATTATTGATAAAATATGCAAATTTGGATTATGATCCTTTGTTTGTTCTACTTCATCCCAAAACTTAAGCTGATACAGAGGTAATTTCTAAATTCCTTGGATTAGTAATTAAATCAAAAAGGAATCACTTTCTGTCATTGCAAGTCTAGAGCTCCGAGTCTCCTGATAATGGGCATTTGCTGCCATTTTGCACATAATTCTGTAAAGCAATTGTTTTATTGCACTGTTTAATGTACTTATTGTTCTTATGAGACCTGTATTTTAACCTCTATTATATGTATATATTGTTGTAATGTCTAATATATTTTATCTTCTGAATGAACAATAAACGATGATGATGATGATGATGACGACTGACTCATAGTGCACTGAAAACTGTGACTGGGATATGGCCATGCCAGGCTATACTCTGTTCAGGAAAGACATACAGTAAATGCAACAGAGATACAAGGAATAAGGGGTGGGACAGAGGTACTTTAGGTCCCACTGGAATTGGGGAACAGAGACAATATTTGTACTGACATGATCTGCAGATCTCTGGCACAGGGTGAGGAGTTACATAAGGTACTGGTGGAAGCCATTAACAAAATGGCAGAAAAGGAGGCACTGTTGATGATGTGAGACTGCAATCTTCCATATTTAGATTGGAGCTTCCAAGCTTCAGCTAGAACCAGGGACATCCTCAACACCCTTCGGGGGTGTTCCTCATGCAACTATTTGGTGAACCCACTCATGTTGGGGCAACACTGGACCTGGTACTCACTAACACAGACAGTTTTCCAGATGTCAAGGCATGAGACCACCTGGGAACCAGTGCTCACTGTTCAGTGTGGTTTAAAACAAGGGTGACTGTGTGACTGTGGAATCAAACCACACAAGGATGAGGATCCTGGACTTTAGGAGGGCAGATATTATAAAGATGGTTGAATGCCTCAGGGATGATCTGGTATGGGAGATGACTTGGAAGAGTGAAGGAACAGTGGATGAAGCTAAATGAGGGAATAGTTAAGGCAACAATCCTCTGCATCAAGCATATGAGCAAAAGCAAGAGGAAAGAAACCAATATAGTTCTTGAATGAGGTGGCAGAAAAGGCAAAGACTAAAAGGGATGCATTCAGAAGGTATAAGGAGGTGCAGAGGGAGAAGGATAGGGTGGTGTATCAGTGAAAAAAGAGGTAAGTAGGGAAAGCAGTAAGGAATGCAAAGGCCCAAACTTAAGAGCAAAACGCCCAGGCAGTAAAAAAGGGGACTTGACATTTTTTAGGTATGTAAGCAAAATGAGGAAGACCAAGGGATGGATTGCAACATTAAAAAGGGAAAGGTGGCTGTGTAGAGGGGGTCAACAAAAAGGCAGACATCTTGAACAAATAATTCTGCTTGGTGTTCACAGAAGAATGAGAAGGAGATGGACCGCAAAAAAGTAGCAGGAGTGATGGAGATGGGGAGCAGACACTAGTGCTTTTTTGGGGGAGAGAGTCCTGAAGGGACTCATTAACCTGAAAGTGGACAAATCAATGACGCCAGACTGATTGCATCCATGGTTATTGAGTGAGCTTAAGGAGGTACTGGTTGCTCTTTTGACAGTCCTGTGTAACAGCTCACTAGAAACGGAATGGTTCCAGAGTACTCGAAGAGGGCAGATGTAGTCCCATTAAACAAAAGTGGTAGTTGGGAAGAGGCTGCCAATTATAGGCCAGTCAGTCTGACACTGGTGATAGGAAAGTTAATGGACACACCGAAGAAAGAAAGGATTGTGGAGTATCTTGAATCCAGTGGGTTACAAGACCCAAGGCAGCATGGAATCATGGGGAGGGGGGCCTGTATGATAAATCTTATAGAATTTCTTTTGACTAGGGGATTAGATCAGGTTGGAGCTATGGATGTGGCCTACCAAGATTTCAGCAAGGCCTTCAACACTGTTACACAGAGGAGACTAATAAGCAAGCTGAGTAGCTTAGGAGTTGTTCAAAAGGTGGTAAACTGGGTAGAAACTACAGTAGTTAGGGGATAGGTGACAGAGGTTGGTGGTAAATGGAGTTCACTCTGAGAAAGAGAAGGTGTACAGTGGGATGCCTCAGTTATCAGTGCTGGGACCTGTCCTCTTTAAACATCAATGTCAATCATTCTACACATTCTTAAAAAAATGCCTGAATTCAAGTCCCTGTGTCATGAGAAGCGTTTCCTGAAAATGGCATGCTATTTGATTTTGCAGTTTTCTTTAAATCATCATTTGTTAACTTGTTTTGCACTGACTGGAAACAGTCAGGCTGTTTCTGTCCCTCTGACTGAGCCTTGGAGAGTGATGACACCATATTGGAATAAGCTACTGCTTCAGCAATGCAAGTTCTTGCTTGACTGAAGAGCTATAAAGCTGTTAACTTCCTAATTAGAGCAGTTTGTAGAGTTAATTGTTTGCTGTCCAGGGTTTTTACTGACTCAGTCTCTGGTTTGTGTTCAGATGAATTAGCTGCAAATCTATCATTATGTTCATATAAAAAGCAGATCATTTGCATTTCAGTGCTGAATTAAAGTGGTATGCATTTGAGAAATCAGCTTGTCTGCACCACAGCTAAGAGTTCTGTCCCATCAAAACTATATGTCTTTTTCTAGCTATATAACACGGGGTTGTTTAATATACTGTATATAAAATAAATCTAATGTGTTAATTCATACAAGTAGATTGTCTTTGATATAGCCTCCATATTTATGTTCATGTAAGAACAATTGTTTTCATCTCAGATTGACAAACAGGTGTCTGCTACATTCTGCTGTATCAGGAACATGTACTATATGAACTCACAAATTTTAGTTCTTTGAAGGTTTCTGTGTGAAAATACATAATGTATGACTAGAAACAGTATAGAGCACTATAGAAAGGAAACAATACTCATAACACAGGGAGTTGAATTCAATCTTTTTTTAACAATGTGTACAATGGTTGCCATTGATCTTTAAGGGTGCCAGGTAGTGCCTCAAGACAGTTGGGAGGGTTAGTAAGATGCTGGGGTGCATAGTGAGGGGCATCACTAGTAGAAAGAGGGAGGTGGTGTTGCCCCTGTATGATTTACTGGTAAGACCCCACATTGACTGCTGTGTCCAGTTCTGAAGACCACCTCCCTGGAAGGACATAGACAGAGTGGAGGTGGTCCAGAGCAGGGTAACTAAATTGGTGCAGGATCTGCACCAGAAGCCCTATGATGACATACTAAAGGACCTTAATCTTAACATTCTACATTAAGAGGAAAAAGAGGGATATGATAGAGATCTTTACATACATATTGGTGGGTTAATAAGGTTCAGATGGGAAGTATTTTTTCCAGAAGAAGCAGAGCTCAACAACAAAGGGACATGCTATGAAACTGGAGGAAGAAACAGTGGTGGATTCCTGGAACAGCTTTCCACTGGAGGTGGTGGCAGCAAAGATATTAGCAGGGTTCAAGATTGCATGGTATAGTTATAAGAGTATCTTAATAGAAAGGAAAGGGGAAGGGAAAAAGTGCAGGAGATTGATTAGGGTCTGTGGTGATAATACAGGTAGTGTAAAATGGGCAGACTAGGTGGGACAAGCAGGCATTATCTGCCATCAAATTCTGTTTCTCTGTTTCTGCTCTCCTAAGAGGCACAAACATGCTGCCCAAGGAAATACTGAGGTCATTTTAGCAGCAGTAAACTGTCTTAATGGTAGCACATCAATTCAGTGAAGACATTATAGTGACAAGCAATTTCAGCAAAGTCATTTCAGCGAATGCAATTACAGCACCTGTACATATGAGCGAACACCAAAAACAATGAATAATGCATTCCCCACTCCCTGAGGTGCTATGACCTTGGAGTTAGTTATCTTAGTAAGGGGGTGTGGTGGCAAAACCCCCTGCAAAGGGGGAGTGGGGTGCAAAGCCCCACACAAAACAAGTATGTGCTGTTTTTGGCGTTCATCCATATTGTATGGATGCTGTAATTGCATTCGCTGAAATGACTTTGCTGAAATTGCTGTCACTGTAATGTCTTTACTGAATTGACATGGAACTATTTTAACAAGATGCTGTAAAGTTTAATGCTCAAATGCAGATCCTGCACATCAAGGTCGAGGTGGTTCGCTAAAGCAGGCAGCCAGCCAGCCGAACAAAAATACAAAATCTCCAATGCAACAAGTGCTCCATAAAGAACCACAAACTCCAGAATATTCAATCAACTAATGTTGTATTGAGAATTTCACACCAATGCAAGTACTTATACCATCATGGCTTTTCTAAAAATTTCCTTACTCTGTATTTGAATTCACAGAAGCATCACAGCTAGTAAAAATGCTTAAACTTTCCTTCAAGAGCTAAGGATTCCACACCTTAAACTGATATGAGTAGTTCCCCAAGTATCAGTGCTTTATTCACTATATCTCTGGTAATACCTTCACTACACATTATTTTAATGTCCATCTCCAACCAGACCCACAAGTTCTTAAACACTGAAAGGCAAACACGAGAAGAGTAACCACTTATTGGTTTCTCACAAATGCACTGATAAGTCCTAAAGCTAAAATCATCCTAGCTAACTCTATAGTTTCAGTCATCTTAGAATATATCAGTTTCATATAGCTTAAGTCATATTAGAGTATAAGTTTATTTCAAAAGAGATTTGGCTGAATCCTCATAGAGCATAAGATTTTCCATTACAGAGTTTTAGATAACCATTACAGAACTGGTTAATTTTTGATCCTGTTAAGATCAAGATTTGTATTTTCACATTTTCTTACATGACCACTTAGAGGATCTTTCCAAAAATGTCATAGCTCTTGCTCCTTGAGTATCACTCTTGCTTTCCTTTTACATGATTGAAGAGTTATCACAGAACCATACCACCAAAATCCACCTTCACATCATGTACATCATCATGTGACCACATAATAAAAGTAAAACAATCAAAATATGTCCCAAAATGTTTTCTCTCAGACTAAAACCTTCATGAATTCTATCTACAAAGTCTCAGCTCTGAACCCCAGTCACAAAGCTAGCCTCCCTCTAACCACCTGCCAAGAGTTGGTCTCCAAATGATTCTACCAACTTTCTACTACGGTGACATAGTGTGTGGCACTTCCTCTCAGTCTTCCCTTGGAAAACTTGACATTCTCCTAAATACCTTCTGCTGTGTCACCATGGCCTCTCCCCCTCTCACTCACCACTGCCTCCTTTACTCTGTACTATCTCTTGCTCCCCTGCACCACAGGATAATGGTGCATTGTGCTAACTTTGTTGCCAAAATTCTGTTTTTGTTCCCTTCCCTCTTATCTCTCCTCTCATCTCTCCCAAGCTGCCTCCTCCAACTACTCCCTTCATCACAGAGACTCTTGGACCTTCACTCTCCCTCACCCCACTCTGTTTCTGGGCAATCTGCTTTCTTCTACTGCTTCCATGCCCTCTGGAACAAATTACCCAGTGACCTCCATTCTTGTTCCTCCCTTTTCTCACTCAAAAGGCTCAAGAGACTCCTTCCCCAACAGCCATGCTCTCAATGTCCTCAGCTCCTACCACCTTAATTCAATTTGGTTACACTGTTCATACTGCCAGTAGTTTGGTCAATTTTTCTTTTTGTTCATGAGTGTTGTTTTTTGAGGGCTTGTGTAACCTAACCCTCACCAAGTGTTGCTTTCCTATGTACACCACCCTTTGTATTGTGCTATATATTTTTGCCAGTATAGAGCTATTTTTGCATTCTTACTGGGTCTTGTACCTTGACTCTTGACCTGCTGTCTGGATTATGTGATTTTAAGGTGACTTTATGTCTCTGCTTCCATGTTTCCCTTCCCACAGCTCGCTCCTGGAAATGAGCCTCGGCTCATGGTGCTTTTCTCAGTTATCAACTTTTAAATAAATAAATATTTTTGCAATAAACACATTTAATCATCCTAATCTGATTTAATTTGTTAAGCAATCAGAGCTCCATCTAACTCTCTCTGCTCTCAGTCTCCAACTGCACAAGCAATGGTCCCACTAAGGAACATTTTACAGTGGCACGCATCATGTCACTATCCTTTTGGATAGGAAAATGACCTGGTCCAAGCCACATACTTCACAAAACATACTGCACTTCACTGCTGAAGTTTTGCCAATGCAAAACTATGTGAAGTTCCAACTCATCCACTTCACAGTGAAGATTACATGCAAGAAGTATGACTGTGTGAAGCACAGGTATAAGGTATAAGAGTTTCACATCCATACTTGTCACTGATTATTTTGAGAAAGACAGAAGGCATATTGAAACACCAGTTTCATAGCCAATAGGGACACACAGGGGTAATGTGATGTGAAAGAAAGAAATAGGAAGAGCATATTTCACAATGGTTATTACTGTTACTAAATTTGAACTCTACAGTTAGGTAAAGCTACCACTCATAGCTTTCTGGTAAACAGTGTTTGGAGAATTTGATAAAGTAAACCTTTCTGTAACCCTTTTTGAGATTCAAGCTAGTCATACTTGAGCAGTTTGAGTCTGAAGATAAAAATCAAAAAGGGGTTCCCAGAGGATTCACAGCCTGCAAACTACTGAACCCAATGTGATGAAATGTGAAGAGAGCCAAACCTTGGCTTGACATGGAAAAGACCACCCACAAGGTTATTTCGTCAAACAGGGAAACTTACACTTGTTGAGATTGTAACTATTCTTATGCTGGCTGTTATACAGAATGGATTGCTAAGGGCTTGGAATCTGCGTTTCAGAACTGAGAAATTATAGGATGACACATAAGAATAATGTTTCAGGCAGAACTGCGATCTTTTAAAAAACCAAAATGATGAATGGGCACACACTCCTATATATTCAAGATTATTTTTATATTTGCTTGCTGATGTGCAAGAAACATGAAGTGGCAGCTTAGGAGAGAAGCAGGTTGTGGAGGAGAGGCACTGCGGCAGCCAATGCAGGCACTGCATTTGTGAGGTTGGCAATGTTCGCCCAGTGCAGGCCCAGTGTCCTGATGACACTGGTTATACATAAGTGCCACCAAGTTTAAATGATTTGGCCACTTCAATAAGGGGCTGCCTCGTCATTGCAGTGTCAGCTATCCAGCTGCAATGAGGGAGCGACCCATCATTGCAGGGTGGTACCTTGCCTAGTGTAACATGTCCATAAACATGGCAGCAGAGGGCAAGCTGACTAACTGGGGTGCCCAATACCACTGTTGGCATTCCCCTGGCCCAGTTAATTTGCTGATGGGGAGCCCACTCCCAGTTGGTATAATGTCCCCCCATTTGTTGTGTGCCGAGGGGGGTGCCAAATCCCCCTCGGCATCATGCCCCCCCAAACAGTCATTCTTTGCTGATAGGAGGCCCATTTCCCATTGGCTTAAGTCCCCCAACCCAAAAAAGGCAGGTGGTATACTGGGAGCCCACCCCAGTGTGCCAAAAAGAAGCCTGCAAAAAAAAAAACCTTCCCTGCAACGTCTTTTTTTTTTCTGTCCCTGAAAGACAGGAAATGGTCCCACGCCAGTCGGGTCCCCTTCCCAAACCCATATCGACCCACTGTGCACCCTACCACCCCACACACCACCCTCATCCCATACTTACCTCCGGAGCCCGGCACGATGATCTTCGGTGGACTGGGAACACGTCTGCACTCTTCAAAGCCGACCATGATCTGAAGTAATGACGGTAAGCTGTATAATGGCATAAATAGGGTTTTTTCAACTTTGGTGCATATCTTGGGCATTTTTTTGGATTTTTACACCAAATCTTCAACATGGGGTTATTGGGGTACCTCCTCATGAATTCAGTCACTGTCATGACATTATTTGGTCCCAAAAGGTGATTTTGTGGTCACTGCATGTAATCACCTTTTGGGACTCATTAATGACATGACAATACCACTGTTCATGAGGTGGGCTCTCAGAAAGCCTATGTTGCACATTTGGTGAAAAAAATCCAAGAAAATTACTGTTTTACGATTGTGCATTGCGCAGTTTCAATGCACACTCATAACTTCACTAATTTATAATATTTCCAGTGCAGACTTTCAACATTGCCATTTTTCTACACCTCCTTATGAACAGTACAGCTGTCATTTTTCACATCCTGGCCAAAATGTGTTTTCGCACTTCCGGTGCAGAATAGCGCGGTCGCTGTGGGAAATTAGTGTTTGGGACACATTAAGAAAATCACAGTGACACTGTTCATGAGCAGAGGTTCTAAAATGCCTATGTTGAAAATTTGGTGATGAAAGTCCATAAAATGACTGTGTTATGAGCATGCGTTGTGCATTTTCCATGCACGGTCATAACTGTGCACATTTGTAATATTTTCACTCCAAATTTTCAACATTGGCATTTTTTCATACCTCCTTATAAACAGTTCAGCTGTCATTTTTCACATCCTGACCAAAATATGTTTTCGCACTTCCGGTACAGAATAGTGGGGTCGCTGTTGGAAATCAGTGTTTGGGACAGATTAGGAACATCACAGTGACTCTGTTCATGAGCAGAGGTCCTAAAATGCGTATGTTGAAAATTTGGTGACAAATGTCTATAAAATTACTGTGTTACGAGCCTGCCTTGTGCAGTTTCCATGCACCCTGGTAACTTTGCAAATTTGTAGCATTTTCACTCCAGATATTCAACATTTGCATTTTTTCAGACCTCATTATGAACAGTACAGCTGTCAGTTTTCACTTCTTGGCTGAAATGTGTTTTCACACTTCTGGCACACAATAGCGCAGTCGCTGTGGGAAGTCAGTGTTCGGGACAGATTAAAAAAATCGCAGTGACACTGTTCATGAGCAGAGGTGCTAAACTGCCTGTGTTGAAAATGACAAAAGTCCATAAAATGACTGTGTTAAAAGTGTACACTGCACAAGTTTCATGCACTCTCATAATTTCATGCATTTCTAAAATTTTCACTCCAGATTTTCAACATTGGCATTTTTTCACACCTCCTTATGAACAGTACAACTGTCATTTTTCACATTCTGCCTGAAATATGCATTTACACATATGGTGCAGAATAGCACAGTCGCTGTGGGAAATCAATGTTCAGGACAGATTAAGAAAATCATAGTGACAGTGTTCATGAGCAGAGATCACAAAATGCCTATGTTGAAAATTTGGTGAAATAATTCTACTAAATGACTGTGTTACACGCATGTGTTGCACAGTTTCCATGTATGCTCGGAAGTGCAAGCATTTTTGATATTTCCACTACAGATTTTCAACATTGCCATCTCTTCACACCTCCCTATGGATGGTACAGCTGTCATTCTTCACATCCTCCCTGATCTGTGTTTTCATACATCTGGCGCAGAATGGCACAGTTGCTGTGGGAACTCAAAGTTCATGACACATTAACAAAATCACACTGCCACTCTTCATGAGAAGAGGTCCCAAATGCTTTAATGAGGTGGGGCCAGAAAACAGCCATATTGAACATTTGTAGTGCAACTACCAACAAACGCCAGGGGCTGTAGGGCTTCTAACCATAATGTCCCACCCTGTACAGACTGACAGGCATCAGCGGTGTGCCTTTGGATTGCTGACTGTAATACTCATGCCATCCCACCCCCAACCCCCAGCTAGTGACAGGCATCAAGGTGTGCCTTGGACTCTTCAGCTCCAGAGTACCCCCCATTCTCCTATACTGCACTCATTTCAGTGTATGTCCTTATGGAATGAGGTGGCTGTAAAGCTGAACACCCCTAGGCACACCTCAACACGTGTCAGTGTCTGCATGATAGGGTGAGGTGAAATGGCATGAATGTCATGGGTGATGACCCAAACACATACCCCAATGCCTGTCCGTCTCTGCAGGGTGGAGGTGGGGTTGGTGTGAAGTTCAATACTTCCCTGCCATTCCTATTCTGATTCTGTCTAACTCCTGCATTTCCAATGCTAATACCAGCAAGCAAACATTCGGCATTGACAAATGCTTGTTATTGTTTATTATTTAAATCTTTCCCTGGCCCCAATGAAAGGCCAATGTTTTGCTGTCTAGTCACCACTTCATCCTGTGCAGTGGATCATTTTTCACATGGCAGTTTCAGAAACAACGCTTAAAAATGAAGTTTTACAGCAGAATGTGATGCATTCAGGAAAAAAAGACAAATATCATGCATTCTAAATACTACCTGAAATGTATGGAGTATTGAAATCAAGCATGAAAAGCACTTGAATACTGATCAGTAGGGTTACCATCTTTTAAAAAGCCCAACATCAATCAATCAATCAATCAATCAATCACTTTATTTAACTAGGCAACATGAGACAGTTCATACTGAAGCATGATTTTTTGGAATACAGTGTGTAACATTAACCAATGCAACAGACTTCTTGGAGATTTTCAAAAGGGTTGGATGCAGACACAGTTGAATTTTACATCAGTTACTGCATCCTTTTTCTTTCATCCAGGCAGCCCTGCTGCTATTTTCCAAAGTTGTATCAGTGTATGAAGAAAAGTCACAACTTGTGGCAAAAAAAATGGAGGCAATTGCATGTTTTTCAATGCAAACTTTGAACACTGCTAAGACTGTTAATAGATGATATAACGCACTTAACACATTTCAACTTTGAAAATAGCAGTAGGCTCATATTGGACAGATCTCTTTGAAAATCCCACCCTCTTTTCTCTAAATAATTACTTCTCTAAATAATTAGAAATACGATTAATTGTTGTAGTTTTTATGTTGTAACACTGTTTCTTATCATTTTGAGATATTTTAGTTACCGTGTCATAGTTTTCTACAACTTCTAGAGGAAAGTAAGAAAATATTTTTTCTACAATAAGATCAGTACATTTAGCATTTTTCATGATTTTTTATAGACAGAGCCACCCAAACTAGGACTTGCCTGATGGAGTCAGGACAGTGATAACTCTACTGATCAGCAACACTTTTAATAGGAGCAGCAGTTTAAGGTAACAGCTAGCAAGGTAAACAGAATCATGGCATGCATGATACATTTTGGTACAGTAAGTAGAACTAGGGATGCCATAACCCCCTTTTACAGATTATTCATCCATCCCCTTCTTGCATGCAGTGTGCACTCCTATTCCTGCATTTGAGGAAGGGCATTGAAATATTACAGAAGGTACTGAGGAGAGTGGCCAAGTTGGTTGGCAGGTTGAAGAACGTGGGCTATGAGGACTAACTGTTAGAACTAGGACTGATTTTCAAGGAAAGGAGAAGACTCAGGGGAATGTAATTACTGTACTCAAGTATCTAAAAAACATATCAACTTCAGACCAAGTGCAGCTCTTCAACGTGATGATGGGTGACATTACACATTGGTGTGTATTTATTTGCAGCGTCTGTTCAGTAAGCAGGCAGTGTGCCTCATAGTTTTTGCTCTGCAGTAGGTGTGATAAGATGCGATTATGAACAGTTTTATTTGTCATTTGTCTTTTTAGTTAAGTGCCAGTGCCAATTTGTTATGCCCATGCATAGTTTTAGTGGCGCTTTGCCAGCCTATTATCAAAACTATAAACACAATATTTGACAAATTTTGGCTAGTGTGGCATGTGTCAGTACATGTTTTGTATACCAATGCACAGTTTCAATGGCTTTGTCACTACATTTCTGAGACAATATAAGCAATTTTGTTAAGCATTTTTTCTTTAGTGAGGGACATGCCAGTTTGTTTTAAACGGCTGTGCACAATAACAGTCAGGCTTTGAATTCTCTTTAGAGAAACTTTATAAACAATGTTGTTAAGCTTTTTTGTTTTAATAGCCAGTGCCAGGTTTGCATGAATGTGCCAAAGATAAGGGGGTCTCTGACATGTTCATTACTGAATTTATATGAACATTTTTGTTGGACATTTTTCATCTAGAAAAATGCAAAGATAGACATCTTGTTTTCCTCTAGTGCAAGGCATCAAGGGTAATATATGCAAATCTCTATAAAGAAAATTAGATTGACCATGCTTTAAAGGGGAACTGTCATCATTCCCCTGACAAAAACACAAGACCTATAGATCCCCATTATGTAAATCACACTGGTGGTCATTTTTAAAAATAAGTCACAGAGCTTTTCTTGTAATTTATCTGGTTGGTCCAGTGACACTCTGCCCACCACTACTATCTCAGAGTCCTCTGCGGCAAACCCTTCAATGATGTGACTGATATGCTGAGTCATGGGGGACTCCTCTGTGACAGTACAATGGCTAGGAAATACACAAAGCTATACAGTGCATGTTTGCATTTCTAGCTCTGGTACCGATTAACAAAGGAAAGCGCTTTCCTTGGTAATTCAGTACCAAAGCTAGAAGTGCTAACACAAGCTGTATTTCATTTAGTACTTCCTAACCCCTGTACTTTCACACAGAAGTTCTCCACAGCTCAGCCCAGCCCATCAGTTGTGTGATCAAAGGCTTGCCGCAGGGGACTCTGAAACAGTAATGGTGGGTGGAGTGTCGCAGGATCAACCAGACAAACTACAAATAAAAGATCTGTGATTTAGTTAAAAAAAAATACTGCACGTGCAGTTTACCTAATGGGGACCTAAAGGTCCCATGTTATAGTCAGGGGAATGATAGCAGTTCCCCTTTAAGGTCCATAACAGTACTTATGCAATGTACTAATTCAAATACTATGAGAAAACTTTATATAGAAAGAGTTGACCCAAAACAAACTATGGATAGTGGGGAAATAATGCATGATCCATGGATTAAATGCACACTTCTGTTGCAGAAGGCACAAGGTAATACACAGGTACTGTTACACCTGGAGTGTGATTCAGTCCCTGTGAGCACATTGTCTTCAGCGATGCACACCCTGTAAGTGTATCAACCCTATAAAACAAACAAACAAAAATATATATATATATATTTTTTTGACTTGTACTATGAATAAATGGGAATGTAATATGCCTTTTGTAGAGTAAGCATCTGATGGCAAGGCACAGTAATCTATATACCTACATACTGGGCATGACTCACAAAGGTCAGCACAAGTTGCGCTGAAGGGAGCTTGCACTGATCAATGGTGCACCAGGGACCCTGCACTGGATTCACACAGGTAGGGTCCCAGTGGCAAAGTTCCATGGCTTGAGGCAACCCTGGCCCTATGCCAAGCAGACAGCACATCTGTAAGGTTTGCCACAAGTTGTGGGGTGGCAGTGCAGCAATAGCACCATGGACAGCAGTTCTTCATGGCTAACATGCGACCCCCTCAGCCCTGATCCCTGTTAAAAATAAAATAAACATCTGCGGTGGTGAAATGGATCCTCCAGCCCTGATCCTCATTTAAAAATTATGACAAGACCCCTGTGGTTAGTACCCCCTCAGCCCCGATCCCCATTTAAAAATTGTAAAAAGAGCTTGGTGGTTAGTGGTCCCCCCAAGCCCTGATCCATGTTTGTAAATTATGAAAAGTCCCAGGTGGTTTAGCAGACCCCTTCCTGCCCTGATCCCCCATTTAAAACTATTGAAAATACCTTTGTGGCTAGCAGACTCTCCACCCCAGCCCTGATCCCCATTTCTGAAGTAACAAAAGTCCCTAGTGGTTCAGTGGACCCTCCCACCCTCACAGGCAGTGTCCCAACAGCACAATCACTCCTTACCATCCCAGAGTTGATGTCTGGCATAGCCTTCCACTGAGCACCATGGCCGGGTGCTGAGTGAGCTGTTAATAAGCTACAGTATGCAGAGTGCATGCTGTATACAGTAACTCACTGACAGCTCAGTCAGTGCCTGGTTGTGATGGTGAGTGGAGGGCTGTGCCAAGTGCTGACTGTGGGATGTGATGGGGGAGCCAGGAGATGAAGCACTTCCTGCTGGAGTTGGGTGTCCACTAGACCGCCAGAGACTTTTATTACTTTAGAAATGGGGATCAGGGCTGGAGTAGGGTGACCACTAGCCACAAGGGTCTTTTTCATAACTTTTAAATGGGGATTGAGTGGGGGCTCAAATGTTATAAACAAACAGTAAAACCCACCCAGAGAACACATCTAAGTACCCATAAACCAGCCCTGGCTGGTTCAAGGGTATTTAGCATTTTGCCCTCTGGGAAGGTTTTGTGAATACTAAATTGGGGGATATGGCAGCCTGCATCTGCCACAAGTCCCCTTCTGCCACACTGCAGCCCATGTTGCGGTACAAGGCTAGCATAGGCCCCCTTTGGCACATGCATCCTGCATTTGATGAAGGCTGCTTTTCTGAATAGCTCCCAGAGTATCTTTTGTAGCACATCATTTATGTTTGATGCAGGCACCTTGTGTCAGTCTAGGGGCTTTGTGAATCAGGCCCACTGTACTGTAGTTACAGGTGCTTATTACATAATGAATTAGTTAATTCTTTGCTTCATAGTAAAACAGAAGGCAGTTAGTTTTTTCTCACTGAAAAAGCAGGCATAGGTAGCTAATGTGTTTTTGTATAATAGGCTTGCTTTTCCTTTTTAGACTCTTTACATATTGTTATGCAAGAAAAACCTGGCAACATTTTTTGTATTTTATATACTGTACTAAACATTTCAGTATTCCTAACAATCAATGGCACTGTTTACAACTGTTATGTAAAAGTCACTCTTTAAAGCATGATTGTGCATTATTTTTTTAAGCACAGTCCCACTGGCAGTTTACCAGCTGGTAAACAATTGCCTTGTGGTATAGTTGGATTATTGAAATGGCTAGATTTCATCAATGCTCTCACAACCATTTTACAGTTGCAAATACAGTACAGAAATTGCCATCTCTGATTTATAGATGCTGTTCTTTTTGCATCTTTCATTTACTGGTTTTACACAAAATCTCCTGGACATCTGGGTAATTTGGTGTTTTGGGTGAGCATTGATGCCATTTAAACATAAATTATCTCATTTTCTCTAAGGTCCTATCAAGTTTTTACACACACATATGCACACATGCACGCACACATACATGCACATATGCAGAAGATGCACCACTGTTCCTAGCTCATATAGTGCTATAGAGCTATAGATGGAGAACACTGTCTGAATATGGGACCATGCCAGCAGCACAGCACATAGTGACTATACACTGTGCTGACATGACCTAAGGCTGAATATGGCCCACAAGGGTGTCCACTGGAGACAGTGCTGCTGAAAATGGGAGTGCAGCAGAGCTCCTGTGGGTTATATTCAGTCCTAGCATGCTAATGAACTATTAGGCATGCAAGGTGCTAAGGGACCATTTCCTGCCCATTATGGACTCATTAGCCTGCTGCATGGTGCTGTTTCTCCTCCCTTCCTTGATCACCATGTTGTAATCCATATTTAATATTTGTCCCAACCCCTTGTAGTCTATGCAATTGAAAGTAAGACAGTTTTATTTATATGGCACCCAATCCCAGGAGCTCTAGGTGCACTACAATCACAGCAGAAGCACTAAAACACATAATAAAATGGCAATAAATAACATTGATTAAATACTTTAAAAGACAGTACCAGACCCAGAACACAGAGAAAACAAGTGAGTTTTCAGGTGAGATTTAAATATGTCGAGTGAAGTGGCTTCTCTCACTTCTGGGGAAAGGGGCATTCCTTAGCTTTGGAACAGCAACACCAAATGCTGATCACTTGAAGACTTAAGCCAGGATCTATGTATCTAGAGGAGCCTCACCTCAGCTACTTGATATGGGTGGCCAGGAGCACATGGGAGCAGGACTTCTTTACGGTAACCCAGACCCAAACCATGTAGGACTAGTAATTTATCAAGCATACCTTGACATTGCTGCACCACCACATAGGCAACCAGTGCAGAGCATGGAGAACCAGCCTGATATGCTCATACTGAGAGTCCCATCAATGAGCCAGGTTGCCACATTCTGGACCAGCTGCAGGTGCACACCAATGTTGTGGATAATCCTAGGTAGTGGGTGTTGCAGTAATCCAATCTAGATGTAAAAAGGGCATGCATCAGGGTCACCAAGTCTACAGCTACAAGAAAGGGCTTCTACAGAACTTGCAATTGTGCTCATTGACAGACAGGCTGTGGGTCAAGGAGGTGAGCGGAGGGCTGTGTCAGTCATTAGAGTTTGCATTACAATTGGTGACCACGGTGAGGGGATGGTGCAGGGCATGGGGTCCTAAGTGGGTGAGTGGGGGGGTGGCAATTAGTCAGGGTGTGGTGGGTCTGATAGACTACCAGCGAATGGGAAAATATTACAGTATGGATGATCGGGGAAGAGGGGACCAGTACAATACCAGGGAATGGGACACTTATTACAACATGGCTAATCGGGGATGAGGGGTCTACTAGATTACTAGGGAATGGGACAAATATGACAACACAGGTCAGCAGAGAATGGGGTTCCACTAGACACCCAGAGAATAGGACATATATTACAACATGGGTGATCAGGAGGAGGGAGAACCACTAGGCAGCAGGGATATGCATGAGAATGTCAGCATGGGTCACCAGGGGTTAAGGGGAAAAATTAAACACCAGAGATGTAAATATAACTTGCAACAGGGGTGTTCACGGGTTGAGGGACCACTAGACACAAGTGATATGAAACAAAAAGGCAAAATGGGTGTTGTGGGATGTAGCCATTATGCCCAGTAAAGGCTGGGTTTTGGCAGCAGTAAACAGAACGGTGATGGTGACTTTTTAGCACTGCTGAAAGCTGTGAATATACCACTGCATCCATTCTGCACATGGGATCCCTCATTTGCATGGGAGGAGTGGTATATTTTTCAGAGTCATGCTACCCAGATAGTGCGACACTCTGAGGGCCTCTGAATATGGCTCCACCATGACAGCCAGCGATATCCACAATTAGCGTGGTGCTAATCTAGTTAGTGCCACACTAACCATTTGAATCTGGGGGCCTTCCTCTTCTCCTTGGTGGTTAAATTGTACCCAGGGACAGTGCTTTTGGATTTCTGTCTACAACTGAGATAGAGAGTGCATTTTGCCACACATTTGTGCGCATTCATTTTGGGGATGTTAAAGAGCAGTGTCTTGCTTTCCAATTCCCTATCCTAAAACATAAAACACCATTATTACCAACAAATCCAAATGATCTGCACTTCACCGGAATGCCAGCGGAGCTGCTGTGGGTGCTAGATATACCCAAACATACTAGAAAGCAACAAAAAACAGCACACTCACAAGGATACATTAAACTTGAATCAGCTTCAAATATGTAATATAAATGCATTTTATTACCAGGACAAATGAGAGACACACTGGGTTACTCCCCAGTGCTTCAGTCAAAGGACCTTCCATATAATGCATTATGGATGTTTTTTTAACTTTTTTGTTCTTATACTTTAGAGTTTCAATAATGCAACTCAAAGCCATCCCTCAACCAACAAGGACCTTGTTAGTTGAGCGATGGCCTTAGTTTATCATAATCAGAACTCTAACTCATAAGAAAAATCAGTTAAAAACATCTGGATTGTATCCTATGGAGTGCACCCCTGTGCTTTTCATTTACTGACATGAAATGTGCAAGCATGCAGATGTCTCAAGTGTGGGAAGTGGCAGTGTTTTGGCTGTCAGCTCCATGGATAGAGATGCAGTGAATTTAAATTTCACTGGTGAAGTGAACGTGAAGTGAACACTTTGCATTGTCTCTCTGCTTCGTGGAGTGGCTAGAATGAAATGCCCACTTTGCCTTGTTGTTATTACTTTGCGTTGTCATTCCGCCTTAACGTGAAGTAAGGCGGAGTGACAACAGTATTGGCAGGCTGGCAGCCCCCCCCCACACACAGTCACTAGAATTAATGTGCATCCCCAAAATGCTACTGTCATCTTGTCTCCAGAAAATTCCCCAGTGCTGATAAAGTAAAATGAGAACAAAACAGGAAATGCAAAATCTCCCAGAATTAATTGCACACTCAGTCATCTGGACAGTGGTCAGACATAGTCACCAGAATTTATGTCCATCCCCAAAATGCTACTGTCTTGTGTCCCAGAAAATTCCCCAGTGCTGACCAAGTGAAATGAGAGTGTAACAAGACATGCAAAGTCTCTCATCTTAGAGATGCAGCAAATTTCATTTCAACCGGTAAAGTGCCCGTGAAGTGGGCACTTTGCATTGTCACTTCACTACTCGGAGTGGCCAGCATGAAATGCTCACTTCCCTCATTATTGTGATTGTGACTTCTCATTGTCATTCCACCTTAACCCGAAGTAAGGCAGAGTGACAACCATACTGGCAGCCCCCGGGCCCCCACACATCACATGGCTTACAGTACTGTAACTCACATTCTGTACAATAACGCGAATGCCTACGGCAGTAGTTCCCTGATGGCAATGACCCATATCACAAATAGAGATGCAGCAAATTTTAATTCTGCCAGTGAAGTGCCCGCAAAATGGGCACTTCACATTGTTGCTCTGTGGCCAATGCAAAAGGCTCACTTCACCTAGTAATTATAACTTTGTGTTGTCATTCCTCCTTAACTCGAAGTAAGGAGAAGTGACAACAATGTTTGGAAGCACTTCATATGCACAGTCACCAAAATTAATGTGCATCCCCAAAATGCTCATGTCTTGTGTCCAGAAAACTCCCCAGTACTGACGAAGTGTATTGTGAGCACAAGAACTGCAAAGTCTCCCAAAATTAATAGCTCACTCAGACATCATGCATTCAGCAGTCACACACAGTCACCAAAATTAATGTGCATCCCCAAAATGCTACTGTCTTGTATCCAGAAAATTCCCCAGTGCTGATGAAGTGAAATGAAAGCATAACATGAAATGCAAAGTCTCCCAGAATTAATGGCACACTCAGTCATGTGCACAGTGGTCACACACAGCCACCAGAATTAATGTGCATCCCCAAAATGCTCATGTCTTGTGTCCAGAAAACTCTCCAGTGCTGACGAAGTGTAATGAGAGCACAAGAAATGCAAAGTCTCCCAAAATTAATAGTGCACTCAGACATCATGCATGCAGTAGTCACACACAGTCATCTGCATTAATGTGCAACCCCAAAATGCTACTGAAAGCATAACAAGAAATGCGAAGTCTCCAAGAATTAATGATGCACTCTATCATGTGTGCAGTGGTCACACACAGTCACCAGAATTAATTTCATTCCCCAAAATACTACTGTCTTGTTCCCAGAAAATTATCCAGTGCTGACGAAGTGAAATGAGAGGGTAACAATGACGCAGTCTCCCAGAATTAGTGGTACACTCTGTCATGTGTGTAGTGGTCACACACAGTCACCAGAATTCATGAGCATCCCTAAAATGCTACTGTCTTAAGTCCAGAAAATTCCCCACTGCTGATGAAGTGAAACAAGAGCATAACAAGAAATGCAAAGTCTCCCAGAATTAATGGTGTACTACAAACGCACAGACAGATTAAGATTGCACTACGCACTCAAGGTGCAGATGCAAAGGCGCAACACCTAACCAGTGCTCATAAGTCACAAATCCAAATCTGGAAAAGAATACCTTTTGCTGGTTTGGGGTAGTGCACAGCAGTAACATACAGTCCACTGCCAGTAAAGATACCACAAAGCAGTATAAAAAATTCATGCAGTTGCAGTGGATAGCAGGTTCACACTGCTGCACTTACTCTGTGGCACAATGAAAGGTGTCTTATTTAATTGCATGCATCACGCATGCACACACACTACAAGTAATGCATAGCAAATTGAAAACCTTTAGTAATATAACCAAATGTTTTAAACAAACCGAAATTATACACTGCTGCATCACAGCAATCAGAAAAAAAAATCAAGAATTACTGAAAATATTACTGTGTATACATTAACACAGTTATACAAGAAAATCATTAATTTAGTAAATACAATATAATAACTATAATAAATTTTATAAATATTTAATAAATAAATAAAATAAAATAAAAATATAGCCAAAACAGAAAGACTGCCTTTTTCTCCCAGTTAATCTATCTAAACCACAGATACGCCCCTCCCCAAAGCACACTTCACAGTCACAGACTGACTGTTCTAAATTAAAATTCAAAATCCACACAGAAATAGTAAATACTCAATAATATGAGCGCATGAGGGTTTCATATACTCGATGTAGTAAATTGTGAGCAAAAAAAAATAGCTCAAAAAGACTTTTGAACAGCTTTTAGAGGATTTGAATCACAGAGCTCTGACAGGAAACTGTCTCCATCTTCCACTACACACACACTACACAGAACTGAGGCTGGGCAGAACAATCTATAGCATATGTGACCTGCAATCCCATAAAGCACTGCAAAATTCTCCTTTGGAGCTCAAGAACAAGGTGAAGTGAGGCAAAGTACATTGATTTCAATGTACTTTGCCTTAAAATTGGTGGAGAAGTGGCTTGGGGAAGGCTGAATAACGCAAAGTCATTGTTTCCAATGGACTTCGCCTTCCCCATTATAATGTGAAGTACTCCGCTTCACGTTGCAGAGCACTTCACAGACTTCTCGTTACTCTGCAAATGACTTTGCGGAGCGAATTTCAGCCACTTCATCCACCACTATCCATGGAGCCAAATATGATCTCTTCAAATGTTAAATACAGGCAGCAGTTAATTAAAATGCTTGGTGCTGTCTAATTGGAGCCAGGTAATGTGTATTACATGTTTCTTTTTATTTTTTTGGGGAGGTGGGCATATTAAGAAGCTGCTCTTTAAGTTCTGAACAGAAAGTCTGTTTTCAAGAAAAGACTTGTGAGAAGACAACTTATATTTGTGTCAAGGTTAGCCTTTTTTTATGACATGCATTTTTCTGTCATATAATACTTTTTTTATTTTCCTTATTGTATTATATATTTCTCATTTCTTATTTCTGTGTCTTGCAAATTCTATAAATATTAAATACTGTGGGTGGCATTTTCAAAGGGATGCATCTGTTTTCCAGATGTGGACGTGCAACATTTGCCAACACCTTTAGACTACCTAATAGTTGAACTAACTTCTAAAGGCAAGTTGCAGCAATTATGCACCACAAATGATACATGCATTGAAATTTTAACGCATGTGTAATTTTTTCCTATAAAATGTGGCAAGTGCTGCAATTACATGTTTGAAAATACAACTCAAGCATTCTGATGCATTTTCCTGGATGCAGCCCCAGTCCAAAATAAGGCTGTAAGTGCTTTATCCATTCCTTTGAAAAATCATTTCTGAATATTTAATCTGTGACTTTGCAATGTTGTAAAAAGTAGTGGCAAACTACAGTAAGTGGGCCAGTCCAGGACAGCATGTTCTAAGTTATAGTGAGACTGCTTCTATAGCACTACAGAAGCATGTTGTGGAGTGCCTGAAAGTGAATTGTTATTACAATGTACAGAGGCCTTGTAATGTGTATTGTGTCAGCAAGGACCTCAAATGGGACAAAAAAGGGCAAGCCCAGTATAGCTGAAGCTACTTAAAAGGGATGGCCTGGTTGCAAGCTGTTTGTCCCCTTTAAGCGGTCATCTCGATTAACAGGATTGCATGCCTTTACTGCATATGCACCCAGACGCAATAAGCACAGGCATACATCATACATCATTCACCACTGACACTGAAAAACACAAGGTGCAACAGTAATCACAGCTAATTTTGTGAATATATGCTGGTTGTCTCAGAGTTTTAAAAACAAATCTTTATTATAGCCCAAATTTAAAATCAATGTAAAGCTACGATTAGCACACTTATCTGACAGGATGGATGACAAAGATAGATCTGTTCTTCCACCACAGTAATCCACGCTATCCATGATATCTTGTTCAACTGAAGAAATCTGTAATTTTCTTCTGTGTGGATCATCTGGTCTGCAGGCACTAATCGTGGAGCAGGTATATGAGCTCATGCACTTCTTGGTAACTAATCCTTGCTGGTGCTGGGTCTGCATCAAGTGTTTCTTTATCCTCTTCCTCTTCTTTTTCCTGAGCAACGAGGGATTCACAAATTGTTTGTACAGTGAGTTCCCCTTTAGTCTCCTCATGCACATCAATGTTTATAAAACTGATGAATTCTTCCTCACTGAGAAAAGGGGGTTTCACAATGACAGCCAGTAGGTTATTAGGGGAGCTATCATCATCAGATTCCACATAGCTATCATTGCTTTCCATCTTGAAACCAGCTTTGCAAAAGCAGTAAGCTATTGTGGATTCTTTTACAGTAGCCCATGCCTTATGTAACATCAGAATGGCATCCAGTAACTTAACCCTCCATGCGATCTCTGTTGCAAGCTCTGCTGACCCACTGTCAATCACCTCCATGATGCACTCAAAGGATAGAGCCCTATAGTGTCCCTTAAGGTTTTTAATCACCCCCAGCTGTATGAGAGTCTTAGTGCTATGGGGTAAAAAAAAACAGGAAGATCTTGCTAAATTTGTCAACCAGATTAGAGGGGTGTGCACTACAATTGTTGATGAACAGCAGCAGCACCTTGCGCATGCACCTCCTCAGCATGCTGTTCCATGAAGTAAGCCAATCACTTAAGATGGCAACTATCATCCACGAATTGGCACTGCTGACATAAGTTACTGGTAGCATGGATAGATCCCTGTGGAGGCAGCAGGGTTGCTTGCTCTTCCCAATCACCAACAGGGGAAGTTTCTCAGACCCAGTTAGGTTACAACAGCAAAGAAATAACACTCGTTTCTTAGCTTTTTTTTCCTCCAAGTAGCTCCACGTTCGTTTGAATATGCCCACTGTCTGGGTATCTGTGGTATCCTGTCTCATCCACATTAAATATGTCAACAGGAGAATATGCAGCAACGAGTGATAGGGGAACATTTGAAATCCAGACTGTAGTGGATTCTTCATCTGCATCCATGCGCTCCCCCTGCTCTAGCTTGAAGACAATCTTGTGCCTTCCCTACCAATGAGATAGCCACCTACCAGTTGCCTTAAACCCCTCATGCTATAGGTGGGTGGCTATCTTATTAGCTTCCTTTTTGAGGACCTGTCCCAATATGTGAGCGCCTTTGCTAATGGCATTCACAAACCAGACATGAAGGGTGTCCTCAATGGCTGTTGCATTCCCTTCTTGTTTATGTTTTCTGCTTGGGTTGCCGTTCATTTGCCATTCCCTTTGCAATTCAGCTTTTTTAGGCTTATTTTCCCATTCTGGCTCTTGCAGATTGAGAATTGTTTTGCAGCTTTGGGACATGGAAGACCCCGGTTGATGCAGTGCTTCCAGAACTTACATTTTTTCGGACAGTGGCAGATCGACCATCTTTCCATCCATCCTGAGCAGACAAGGCACTAAAGGAGCAGTGTAAGAGACAATGCTGCACTATCAGGCAGTGAAATGCCAGCAAAGACTGAAGATATTAGCACCAAGCCCTTTTTAAAATGATTTGGGAGGCATGGTAATTAAGTGCTAATGAGCCTCTAATGACAATTAAGTACTGGCTCCTCCTTAAAACTGTCCCCTTTAAATAAAATTATAGTCCACATTAACAGAAGAAACTTTCCTTGTTTTAACAGTCACTTAATCAGTTCCCTAAGGGATGTCCCCTTTAAGTGTACGTCCCCTTTAAGCACGTCCCGATTAAGTGGCTTATACCATAGTAAATTTGCAACAGACTGGTGGCAGTATTGGTGAAGTGAATTAAATCAGTTTGCTTTTCACAGCACAATACACCATTACAATAAAGTTTTGTTTTGTTTGTTTTGTTTACTGTTTGGAGTGCTCAGATTTTGGAATTAACAAAAAATGAATCAGTTCAAAGAAAAAAAAACTGTCCCTCCACCAAGGGACATGTCTGATTCGTTGGTCACCCCCTCCCTACCCAAGTCATTTCCAACCTGCACCCCTCCCACCCCCTCCCAACAAGAACATCCAGTAATGCCTACTTTTTATTACTTGACCAAGATCTTTAAGAACCCTGTCTGTAAATGTGTGAGACCTATTGTGTCTGGAATTGGCTCTGTCATGTAAAACCTATACAGATTGGTAGATTTCTTTCTTCTGCACTCCTTGAGGGAACTTAGGTCCAATACTTGGGATACAATAAATGTACTAGAAAATAGAGGGGACATCACTTGTAACCGGTTATAAAAAGGCACAACATTAATGTCTCTTCACATTATACATCCATTTAGCATGTTGATGGTCTAAAGGAGAACTCTGTTATACTGAAACTCCCCATCCCAAAGCATCATCCTCTTTAGGCTTTTCACAGGAAAAAAATTAAGTGTTTGAACTTACTTCCTTTAATTTTTGTAAACTCTTGGATCAGGTGACATGGTGGGTGCTGCGTTGTGCCATCTTATCTTACAGTGCAGCATCAAACTGCTTGTTTGTATGGTGAAGATAACAAGTGAGCAGTGCAGCACCACACTTTAACATGAGATATTACTGTGCAACTTCCCCCATGTTGCCTGATTGAAGAGTTAAAAAAAATTAAAATAAAGTAAGTTAAAAAATTTAAACCAAATTGTTCTTGCAAAAAGCATAATCTGGATAAGGGGGAGGGGGTTGCAATAAATTACAGTTCTCTTTTAAAGGCAGCATTTTTTCATGGATAAAAGCAATATACCTGGAGCCCCACCTAAAGAAAGCATGTTACGTACTGTAGAATATATAATCACACATAATTGTTTGTAATTTATTTGTTTAGTTTTTACCAGGAAAGGCACACTAAGCAGTGGCTGTTTTTTTTTCCAGGTGCATCCTGATGGTGGGTTACATGGATCTGTTTTATTGATGGAGAATGTTGGCCATGATACCAGGGAAACTTCTACTCTTCCTGAGGGGGGAGCTGCTGTTTATTGGTCTGTCGTGGTGGATGGCAGGTCAGATGGAGTGAACACTGGTGTACCTGCAGAAAAGTCAATCTCCCTCAGTGCAGGTCCAGCATGGGAGATCGAAAAAAATACTGGTTAAAGTCAACCAGAAAAAAATCAGACATAACTCACAGCTCAGCACAAAATGAGAGTATGTAGGAAGACCTATTAGAAACGGAATGCAAACTCCAAGAGGACATAGATAAAAACAAAAAAAAGACTAGAAATGATGACAGCAGTTGAATTAAAGTATTTCCAAGAATGAAACTAGAAAAAGAAGAGAAAAAAATGGAAAAAACAATAGAATAGCACCCCCACCCCAGTATGCCAGGGAACAAATTCCAACAACTAACAGCAAAACTCAAATTTTGGCACCAAAGCTGTCATTACAGGCCATTAGCAATTTCAGGACAATGAGAAGGCTTTTACTACGACTAAGGAATGGATGCCAGAAAATGCACTAATCAATGCAGGTTGGACATGGTCAGAGTCAGGCAAGTGGACTTCAAACCCTGATATTCCACTTCCAGGAATGAGTGCTTCTCCTCCTCCAGTCACCACTGAGAAGCTACTCAGAACCATATAATCTTCAGAGGATGCCATTGTTGGCTGATGAAGCAGAGCAACATTTACAAAACAGCAACACCTGAACAGGTACGACTGACTGTCTTACAAGACTAAACAATCAGTTTACTGGGTCTCCTGCATCTGGTACCTCTGTTTCTGCCATTGATAATGATGACATTTTCACAGATAATGTCATGGACAGCCAAATGATAATGGTTATTGACCATAGTCAAACCTAATCCACTACGGTGCCTGACACCGGCCCTATGTAAAAAACAAAACAACCGGCTCATTGTGCTAGTTTATTTCATCATCCCCTTGAGCGAGCAAAATGTTGACATGCAGTCTGCCTAAGATATAAAGGTGGAATGGAGACCCCACCTGATAGAGTCTTTATTTGCAAATTATTAATCAAACAGTCACTGAAATTTTCCCCTTCAAATGTTTTTGCTTTCATCCACACTACAGGAGAACAGACATTCAACATTAGCTTTAGATCTACCTTTTTGTTGGAGAAATTTGGGATGTAGTACCACACAATGAAGGACACTCCTATTTGGACTTCCTTTTCTTCAATACCTCTATCAAAACCTACTTTTAAAACTATCACAGTTCCTTTTTGTAATGAGGGAGATTAATGTTAAGGACATAATACACTGGTTAGAACAGAAATATAATGTTCAGGAGAATCTTGATCCCATCATTGATAGTGAAGGTTTCCGGACTGGGGGGGGGTGGAAGTTTTGGGTTCAACATAAGCACACTGATGCCGGATTACAACACCTATTGTACCTAGTAGTTTCTTTTTAGGTAGGAATTGAGGGACTTTATTCTATCCAGGGCAACCCAAGTCATGTTACAAGTGTGGTTCCACAACACATTTCAGTAACAGTTGTGACAAAATTAAATGTACCATCTGTGGGGTCCTTGGATATCCAGGGATTCAATGCACCTTTACCCAGAGGTACAACTTGTGTGAGGAGGAGGAGGGGCATACTTTCATATCTTACCCCTGAGCATCACATAACTCCACCAATGCTGAATTTTTAGAACAATGTCTGCAGTCACAAAGCCACCAACAGAGCAACACAGCAAACAGAGTTCAATGAACCTCATGACAATCCCTATGACTCAGACCCTACAAGCCAAACTTCCTAAAGGATTGAGGAATACACCTGTTATGAGTGCACAACCTTCTAAAAACACAACACCTCACACTGTGCCCACTGAGACATCCAATCCATCTGTGGAGATGTAAGTTCAAACTAAAAGCCAAGCTAAGCACCCACCACCACCACAACTTCTACAGAACAATTCCAGGTTGTTGGCAAAGGCAAAGGGAAAGGGAGAAGGAAAACATTGATTATTCAAAAAAATCCAATCTCCTTTCAAAATAAATTTAACATTTTGCAGTGGGAGGATATAGAACTTGAGGAGGATTCTGACACCTCTTCTCATAATTCTTCTCAACCAGAGCAAGTCTCTGACATAAGGGAAGCAAGTTCTTTCAATGCACAACCTAAAAAAATGGTAGGGAACTAGATCTGGAGTGAAGGGTTTATCAGCAAAATAATTAAAATACCTGTTTAAGAATGACTGCATTTTCTGAATTGTGTTTTGCCTCCCTCAATGTAAATAGTATAAAAACAGACAGGAAAAGAACAGTGACCTTTGCTGTTTTTGAACATTGTAAACATCATGGCCCAGATATTCAGAGCAACTGAGTTGCGCCGGCTCAAGTGCAGACTTGCACCAAGGAGCCATATTCAGCGGGAGTCATTGTGCAGCACAAATCCCATTGCTCCAATGTGCAACAATAATGAATGCAAGCACAAGTGCACGGGGTGTTCCATGACTATCCAGCGCAGTGGCATATTCAACCATGAAACCATGGTGCAAGTGCAGAGCAAATCGAATTTGCACTGAGCAGGCTTGTTCCTATAAATACAGTGTGCAAGCACACAGACAGCACTTGCACCAGACGAGAGGGAGTGAGACAGCTAGAGAAAGAAAGAAAGAAAGAAAGAAAGAGAAAGAAAGAAAGAAAGAAAGAAAGAAAGAAAGAAAGAAAGAGAGAGACAGACAGACAAACCAAGGCAGACACAGAGTGAGAGTGACAGAGGTGGCACTGGAGAGGGAAAGAGGGGCAGAGAGAGTCAGAGAGACAGACAGACACATTGCCAGGCAGTGCACCAGGATGGCACATAGCCAGCAGAAGCCAACCGCCCAGGGGTATATTAGACAGCAAGGGCCATGGATCGTGCACCTTTCATGATGAAGGCCATAATGAGGGGTGTGAGGGGACAGGAAGAACAGCGATGTGCAACATCATTGAGTGTGTCTTTGGCATGCTTAAAGCACATTTCCATTGCCTAGACAGCTCAGGTTGTGCCCCAAAGTACAGCCCCTTGAAAACTGGGGCCTATTCCTTGCCTGCTGCATACTGCACAAAATGGCCATTGACCATGGGATAACTGTCGAGGCTGATGAGGGGGTGACAGTAGTGGAGGCAATGGGCTGGTGGAGGCTATCAGCCACCCCCTGGGTGGAGGGATCCTGGCTGCAACAGCAGGTGTGATGACCAAGGCCCCTAGAATTCTGAGGCTGAGGAATTTTGCGCAGAACTTGCAATCTACCACAGAACTTCTGCGGTGCTGCAGAATTCACTCTTCTTGTTGATTTTTTATTAATATTTCTGTTTTTCCATAGAATCTAGTTCCCTTCCCCTCTTTTTATATCCTAATCCCACTATATGCTCAGAATGTGATGTTATCATTGCTATAACATCATATATTAGCTAATGAAATGGCTGCAATCTGCAACAGAAATAAACGGTCACTTATCTACCACAGCTCCCACTGCCAGAGATGGTGGCACTGCACATCAGGCATGGTGATTTTTGCTCAACCTGCACTACAGCCTAATACAGTTTTCAGTCTTACATTGTTGCACTAGGGCCAACTTAAACAAAACCTTGTCAATAGCACAGACCTGTTAAGTCCATACCTCACTTTGTACAAACCTGTTTGTGCCTTTAAGGTATAGAGATGCAATCTGAAATGAATAACTGGTAAAATGAATGTAACTGTCATTTTTAAGAAAAATAAAGTAATTATGCCCAGAATAGTGGAATATAATAATGTTTAGACCTGTTGAAAGAATAGATCTGTTAAATAAATAATTGCACTGTGCATTTTTGCCAGGGTTATAGATTACATATTGTCATTGGTTGATAGAATCACCTAAAAGTTATGGAGAAATGTTGCGTGCAGGGACAGTTGTTGGGCCAGAGGGTAGCATGCTGTGTTTCCCTGCCGGCAACTTAGGTTCAGAGATTAGCTCTGGGAGCTGGCTGGGCAGCACAAGGATTGGTGGAACACATCATTGCTCGGAGCCTGGGAAGGTATGATGCAGTGTTCTGTCACATGGTGGGCACATTGTGCTGGTCTGGAGAGCTCTATCTCACAATCGGTTCATGTGCATGTCATGGCCTGATGGTGTTATGCAGTGTGTCAGGGAAAGCAGGTTGACATCAAAAACGAGTTTTGTAATAACTCCTCTATTCCATTTCTATTGGGACCTGTATGAATGAGGATGCAAGTTCATGGAAATTAAAACAATTATATGTATATACTGTATATATATATATATATATATATATATATATATATATATATATATATATATATACACACACACACACACACACAGTATCTCCGTCTCACCACACACACACACACATTTTGTGTGTATGTTACAGATGCATATAAATATATAAGTGGTACACAGTGGAACCTCATGAGTGGTGTAGAAAGCACATACAAATATATAAGTAATAGACAGTGGAAACCTCATTAGTGGGATAGATAGCATGCATATAGAAACACCTTATTTATCACATAAGATCCCCTCTGCATATGTCATTTATGCAACAGGCTAGGACCTTAAGGTAGAGACATTTGTTTTGCTTTTTTTAGGTATAAAATTATTTTTATAAGTCTGTTATTTTTTGAACTAGTGTTACTGTGCTTTCCACCATCCTGACTGCTATAAAAACTGCCATGAAAGTGAAGTCAGGATGACAAGCTGCCACTGTGATGTGGTAGTTTGTTAGTGCCACAGAACTTCTGCAGAAATTACAAACCACCACTGCAGAAGTTCTGCGTCAAATGGTAGTCTTGCCGCAGAACTTGGTCCCACTGTGCCGCAGAAAAGTAGGGGCCCTGGTGATGACACCGGGACACCATTGCACAGGAGCACTATGGTGCACACAGGTAGGTGGTGTGGTACACATGCATGAGTCACACAAACAGGTACAGCATACATGCAGGGGTCTGCATGGCAATGGGCTAGCACACACTGAGGTGTGATGCAGGGGCAGGGGAGACAGGGACACACAACTACACACAAAGACACACAACACCACACACACACAGACACATGCAACCACACACACAGGCATTAGTATGTAGTATAGATCAGATGCATCACACCAGTGCATAGGTGCAACCGGTACAAGACTGCTGTCATCACACCCACACCACATAGCCCAGCGGCCAGGCAAACACACACACAGGCAGTATGTGGCATGAAACACAGGCTCCACACCAGTGGTAGGCACACACACACACACACCACCCATGTGTACACTGGGTAGCAGCTGCAGACTGCAAGTGGGGCAGCCCACACATCAGGTCTGTTGCACAGAACCATGGCCACCATGGCCATGGGGGTGGCTGCACCTGGGCCAATCAGCAGTCACAGGATGTGGATCAGCCATGGGGGGGTACAACAGCCCCAAGGGGTTGAACTGTGGGACCATGGCCATGTCTGCATGGGGGTGTCAAGGTGCCAAAGCAGGCCATCCCCGGGCATGCCTGGGATGCCAACATCAGAGCCTGACATTGACTGTGCTGGGGTTGACCGACCCCGGGTTCATGGGGTGGACAACACACTGTGGGGGGTCATCTGTGCCTGGCATGCCCTGTGTGCAGCCAGCAGCACCAAGTCATCCATGATCACAGTGGTAATGCAATCCAGGGATGCAGCCATGACCTCCTGCATGCATTGTATCCCCCCAGGATCTGTGCAGTGCCCCTCTCCTGCTGCTCGGCTAACTGGTGCACCTCCATACACAGTGCATGCACCCCAGTGGCAAGCAGCACCTGTTGCTGAATGGATGCCTGCTGCAAACAGGTGTGCTCAGCCAGCAGGTCAGCGTCCTTGTGCTCCCAGGTGGAACACTGATCCTCATGTGGTGACAGGCCATGCTGCACAGCCCCCAATTCTGATGGACACTGCACAATGGGGTCTGCAGGGGGAATGGGCTCAGCAGGTGCACTGGTGGTGGACCCTGTGTCCAGCTGCCTGCGGGCACCCACAGTCTGCTGCTGTCACCTGCCAGGCCACTGCACACCACCCAACACCTGCGCAGCAGCTCCACCACCTCTGCAAGGCACAGCCAGGGAAGCACACACTGCTGTACCCCGCAGTGGTGGCAAGGCATCTGTTTTGCCACTTGCATAGCACTGGGCATGCTGCCTGTGTCAGTGACCAGTAGGGATGTCTCACCCACAACATTGTCCATGCTGTCCAGGATAATCGTGATGTCTTCATTGGTGTCAGACCACATCCCAATCTGTGTCTCTGTGCAGGGGACACCAAGGCTGGCATCCTGCAGGAACACATGCAGGGCCTCATCCTACCCAAGATCCAGGACATCCGCCTGCACTGTGGTGGTGAGCTGCAGCCTGTCAGGGCCCCCGGATGCCAGTGAAGGTGAAGGGCTGGTCCTCTGGGCCCATTCCAGCATCCACGGCCGCTGCTACTACCAGTGCCCCATCATCCACATGAAGGAGTGCTGGTGCTGCAAGCAAAAGAGAGGTGTGTCAGTGATGCATTGCCCACATGTGCCCCTCCACACAGCCACTGCATGTGTCCTGCAGCATGGCATGCATGCGGGTGCTCACATATGCACATGACATGCATGCCGGCTGCATGCAAGCCAGCATGCCCATGTATGCATCCTCCATGCCCCAGCTGGGCATGGCTGGCATACTTAGCATGCAGTGATGTGCTGCCATCCATCAGGAAACCATCTCCAGGCACACTTTCCACTGTGCTGCAGAACATGGTGGCTGCCTCCAACTGTTCCCCCGCTGTGAGTGGTGGCGCATCCACAGGTACCCCTCTGGTGGCATTCTGAGATGCATGGATGTCCGCCACCTTCTCCTTGATGCACCTCTTGTCTGTGCCCACCTTCGTCCAGCACTCCTGCACTGACTGCTGGTGGCTGCCATGCTAGTTGACATATGCAGCCACCTCATCCCAGGCCACAGCCCTGGCCTGTGGTGTGAATGTAGCACAACTCAACTGGGGCTCCCTGTTGAGGTATGCATTGAACAGGGCCTCTGTCTCCACTTTTGTGAAATTGGGCATGTGCTTGTGAGCAGGTCCATGCTCCTCCCCCTCCTCCCCCTCCTCACTCCTGGGAGTCTTTCTGGAGGCTGAGATGCTGCCCTATTTGCAGACAACTCTCTGCCCTGAGGGAGGAAGTTGCCCGTCTTCAGGCCACACTGGACAGTAGCAAGGAAACCTTCCCCCAGGCCACACTGGACAGTAGGAAGGGAACCTCCCCCATCCAGGGAGCACTAGCACCACCACCACTACCTCAGAGGTTGCAAAGAGCACAGCAGTTGGACCACAGTGGGCTCAGGAAGGTGAGGATGGTGGAACAGAGGCACACATTCAATTGTTCCACTCCACAATCAATACACCATTCTGGGGGAGCATAGCTCCCCTATGGATGCACCAGCAGAGAAGACTGATGACAACTGTCACAAGGGAGGCCCACAGGAAGGAGGCAGAGGACACCTCAGGGAAAGGAAGCAGCTCCTGGTGGGGGACTCAATTATTAGGGGATAGAACTGGGGGGAGCTGGGAAAACTGAAGTAAGGTGCCTGCCTGGTGCCATGGCTTGGAGGGACAGGAAGCGCATCCTCAGGGTCACGAGAACAGCTGCAAGGGAGTCTGAGCTGGACATAATTGTCCACCTAGGGACAAATGACTTGGCTCATCATGAGATTAGAGCAGTGCAGGAGGACATTGCAGAGTTGGGGAGGGGCCTAAGACAAGTAGCACACACAGTATCCTTCTCAGAGGTGCTGCCTTTCAATGGCATGGGGGAGGCGAGGGTATTTAGCACCATGCAGTTTAATGAATGGTTGAAAAAAATAGTGTGGAGCACAGGGGTTTGGCTTCATTGGGGACTGGGGTTCCACCTGGAGGAACACCAGCCTATACTGGCAGGATGGTCTGCATCTGTCCAGGAAGGGAACAAGTCTTTTGAGCAATCGGTTTAAATGCTTCATTGGCAAGCTTTTAAACTAGTCAAAGGGGGAGGCACTGATAAGCAGCAGGAAAATCCCAGCCTCTCCCTACAAAACAGGGTACTAAATGAGAAAAAGACCGAGGTATAAAGGTCAGTGGGAGATGCTGCAACAGAAGGTAAAGCCATCAAAAAATGGAGAGCAATGAGTACCAATTCCCGTAGTCTGGGTAACAAGCTTCTGAATTAGTGGCCTTGATAGAGGAGGAACATCTGGATATTGTGGCAGTCACATAAACATGGTACACACAAAACCATGACTGGGATGTAAACATACCAGGATACACTATCTACAGGAGGGACAGGGAGGGTAAAAGAGGAGGAATAGCTCTTTACATAAGGGAAGGAATAAAAGCAACAGAACAAAAGGGTAAACAGGGAGGAGAAGAAGCACTGTGGGTAAATTTGGAGACAGGCAATGGCACCACAATCCGCACATGGGTTGTATACAGACCCCCTTCTCAGGGGGAGGAAATGGACAAGGAAATGATAGAAAGTATACTAAGAATGGCAGAAAAAGGGGAGATATTGCTGATGGGTGATCTGAATATGCCAGATGTTAACTGGAGTGCAGTTGCAGCAGCCACTTCGAAGAGTGAGGTTATTCTAGATGCCCTACAGGGGGCATGCCTTAGACAACTAGTATTGGAGCCCACTTGAGAGGGAGCAATCTTAGACCTGGTTCTCTCAAATGGAGATGGAGAGAGGATCACAGATGTAGAAGTGGGTAGCTATCTGGAACTAGCGACCATCGAACAGTATGGTTCACAAAAACACAGCAATAGAGTCAAGCCATACAAAGGCAAAAGTACTGGACTTTAGGAGGGCTGACTTTGCCAAAAATGGGTGAGTGCCTAAGGAATGCACTAGCAAATGGGCAGGAAGGAGGGATGGAAGAACAATGGGGAATAATAAAAACTGCCATCACAGAGGTAACGAGCCTTTGTGTGAAACAAATAAACAAAACAAAATGATGTAAGAAACCACTATGGTTCTCAAAGGAAGTGGCAGTGACGGTTCAAGAGAAAAAGAAAGCATTCAGGAAGTACAAGGAATCACAGAAGGAGCAGGACAGAGAACTGTATCAGTTAAAGCAAAAGGAGGCTGGGAAGACAGTCAGAACAGCAAAGGCCCAAACTGAGGAAAAGATAGCCAACTCAGTTAAGAAGGGGGATGAAACCTTTTATAGGTACATCAGGGAGCGAAGGAAGACCAAGGGAGGGATAGTGAGACTTAATAAAGTGGAGGGAGGGTGGGCAGAGGGAGACTGTGAAAATGCAGAGATACTAAACAAATATTTTTGCTCAGTATTTACAAATGAAGAGGGGGAGGTACCTAAAACAAACAGTAGAAACACTCTGGATACAGAAGTTGATACCAGCCCATTTACAAGAAGAAAGGGTTCTGAAAGAACTCTTAAAACTGAAGGTGGACAAAGCAATGGGGCCTGATGGGATTCATCCCAGAATTCTAAAAGAACTAAGGGTAGAACTAGTGACACCACTGACTACCCTTTTTAACAAATCATGGGGGGATGGGTGGTACCTGAGGACTGGAGGAGGGCAGATGTGATTCCCCTTCACAAAAGTGGGAGCAAGGCAGAAGCAGGAAACTACAGACCTGTTAGTTTAACCTCAGTGATAGGGAAAATGATGGAATCACTTCTGAAGGAAAGAATTGTCGAGTATCTAGAGGCCAGAGGGGCACAGGACCCTAGGGGCATGGATTCACAGTGGGAAGGTCATGCCAGATGAATCTGATAGATTTCTTTGACTGGGTGACCAAAGTAGTAGATCAGGGAGGGGCTGTGGACATGGCCTACCTAGACTTTAGCAAGGCATTTGACACAGTCCCACACAAAGATTAATATACAAGTTAGCCAGCCTGGGAGTGGGTCCCAAGATGACAGCCTGGGTAAAGAATTGGCTGGAGAATAGGACACAGAGAGTAATAGTAAATGGAGTCCACTCAGAAGAAAGGAGGGTTACTAGTGGGGTACCATGAGTTCAGTATTAGGACCAGTCCTCTTCAATGTCTTTATAAGCGACATTGCAGAGGGACTGGAAGGAAAAGTATGTCTCTTTGCAGATGACACAAATATTTGCAACAGAGTTGATGCACAGGGTGGGGTGGAAAGGATGAGAAGGGACTTGGCAAGGTTAGAGGAATGGTCAAATGTATGGCAGCTTAGATTCAATGCTAAGAAGTGCAAGGTAATGCACCTGGGAAACAAAAACCCAGGGGAAGAGTACACAATGGGGGGTGAGATACTAACAACAACAAAAATGGAAATGGACCTGGGGGTAGTCATATTAGATGACCTAAAGGTGGGCAAGCAATGTGAGAGGGCAGCAAGAAGGGCTGGGGAGATACTGGGATGCATAGGGAGAGGCATCACCAGTAGAAAACAGGAAGATATTATCCCTCTGTACAGACAGTTGGTGAGACCCCATCTGGAGTACTGTGTGCAGTTCTGGAGACCCAATCTCCGCAAAGACATAGACAGGATGGAAGCTGTCCAGAGGAGGGCAACTAAAATGGTGCAGGGTCTGCACGGAAGACATAGAGTGAGATGAAAGGAGCTTAATATGTATAGCCTCGAGGAAAGGAGGGAGAGGGGGGACATGATAGAAACTTTCAAGTACCTCAAGGGAATCAACAAAGTCCAAGAGGGTAGCATCTTTCATAAAAAGAGGTGTGCAAGAACAAGGCAGCACAATTTGAAGATGGGGGCGGCTCAGAGGTAATTTAAGGAAGTATTTTTTCACAGAGAGGGTTGTGGATGCATGGAACGGCCTTCCGGAGGAGGTTGTGGAGTCAAAATCAGTGGTGGAATTCAAGCATGCGTGGGACAGTCATAAGGCCATTCTAGGGGGTGGGGGTAGGAAGAAGTAGGCTGCTGGTTAACTAGGATCTGCAGCTTATCCAGTAGGTAGGGAAATGGGCAGACTGGGTGGGCCAAGCGGTCCTTATCTGCCGTCAAATTCTATGTTTCTATGTTTCTATGTTTCCTCACATTCAGACATTTCAAGTCCCATGGACATGGACAGCAGAGTGTGTCATTGGCAGCATCTCTCTGTTCTGCCCCAACCGGCTGAGTTGTCCGCTCCCAGTGAGCTGCAGCAGCATGCGCAACTTACCTCAAAAGGATGCAATATTGGTTCATGGCCTGTGCTGTTCCATGGGGCTTATAAGGCTCAAGGCATGTAAATGAGGTTTGACGCAAAGGTAATGACATGCTAATGCACCCAGTGCACCACGCATTGGCTGATGAGCTCATTTGCATGTGGTTTCTGAATATCGTGACTCTGCACCATGCACAATGCAGTAGCACTGGAGCAAGTTGGTGCAATGCACATGCTTGTGTGGTGTGCAGGCCTGCAGTGCACATGCGTCTAAGTGTCATGATGTGAATCGCACACTGTGCACTGACAGTGCAATGCAGGGGCATAGCACATGATGTGCCAGGCCTGCTATCATGCATGTAAGCAATGAACAGAGGCAGGTGACCCCTGACCACGACTGTGACCCCTGACCTCTTGGTCACTCCCCTCACCCGGTGACCCTGCCTAGCCACTCCCATGCTGGACATTTCCGGCACTGCACGATGGGTGTACACAGTGGATGTTCCCTTGCATCATGCATCTGGCACACATTGTGGACACATGCGCCTACTGCCGCCATTTTGGTCACCGAGATCATAGTGTGTAGCATGGTGCAGGGACATGTCCATAGAGCTCAGAACTGGACACAGGTTGACCTTGTTAACCTGATGGCCTGTGTCCAGCCTCATGTCCCCAACTATTTGGCCAGGTGCCCCTGCAGTAGCCAAAGGTCGCAGTGTGGCAGGGGATTGCTTCCAGGCTGTAGCAAAGGACCAGGGTCTCCAGGATGGGAAAGCAATGCTGCCACCTGTATGGTGACCTGCTGAAGCAGGACCCAGGGCACCTGAAGAGGCTTGAGAACCATGCCAGGTGAGAGGCTGTGCTACAGCCAGGTAAGTCAGCCCATATTGCATGTGTGCCTTGGTGCTGTACTGTGGTGTTGGCTAGGTTGCTTGGCATGCCCTGCATAGTGGTGCACTGTCATTGTGTGCATTGTGGAGTGGCATTGCAGCTGTGTGGGACCTGTTGGGCAGGAGCTCACCCTGTGCACAGGGGTGAGGGTGGTGGGTAGCTGCTGTGGATGATTGTGTGTCTGTCTTTGTTCCATTTCCAGGGCCTGAAGATCACCACTGGGCACAGGCAGCAGCACAGCAGGCCATAGCAGGCCACAGAGGAGAAGCAGGAGTGGGACCAGCACCAGTGGGCAACAGAGGGCAGATAGGCACTGTCATGGTCCATTGCACTGTACATGGGGACATGGGGGGGGGGTAGCGGGGAATGGGTTTGGGCATGGTCACCTGTGCCATGTGCTGTGGTAGCTGTGTGAGTCACACTGTGCATGGTGCATGCCACTGTGGTGCATCCATTGAACACATGTGCCAGCTGTTGGTGGGGTGGGTGTGCACCTGGCTGCCACAGTTGGTGCTGCTGGAGCACTGTGCCATGTGATTGCCATTGCACAGTTGGGTGGCCATTGTGTGGTGGGGACCACTTCTGTGCAAAGCTGTGGTGTGCCAAGTTGCTGGCAGGCATTGGCCAACCCCCCCATGCGGGTGGCTGGTACAGGCTCTCTGCCCATTGCGTATTGTGAGTGGGCATGGTTCCTTTTGAACATTGCACTGATCACCTGTCCTGTCCCTTGTCATAGGTGCCCAGTGGAGGCTTCAGAGGCCTGTGTACTGCAGGCTTCTCTGGCAGCTCATCCTGATTACATCGACCATCATGGAGGCAGTCCTTTGGGTCTGACATCTACTGCTGGAAGACTGGAGGCAGAAAGGACACCAAAGGGTGGCAGGTCATGGCTGCCATTAGCTTGGCCCCAGCATTCACCTGTTTCCCCTGTTGTACCTCCCCCTACAGTCTCCCTTCCCACTGTATAGTCCCTGTTTCCTGTCCCCTGTCCCCTTCCCTCGCTTTCCTAACCTTTACCACCTCCTTGTTATTGTACATAGTTTGCACTGGAAATATATTTTTTGGGGCATTCCTGCCTGTGTCAGTGTCTGCTTTGCAGGTGGCATTAGTAGCCATGCTGCAGTGCTCCAGTGTCTGTCCATGTGGTGTGAATATGTCAGGGCATGTGTTGTGCTTCTGTGGTTCACTGCTGTGTGCTGTGGTGTCTCCCACTGTGTCAGTGTCCTCCCCCTCGGTCAGTGGCTGTGCCTTAGGGTGCTCATGGGGCAGCTGTCAGGAGTGTGTGGAGGGTGTGTGCTTGGTGGTGGCACGTGGCCATGGTTGTTGGTCAGGAAGTGGCTGCACAATGTGATGGGGCCCCTGCTTGGCATTGTGCAGCCTGTCCCATGTGGTCTGCCATGCTACCTGCCACCCAGCACATTCAGCGCCTCCTGTGTGGGCTTCCTATGTGCCTGTGTGGCGTGTGTGTGTGCTCAGCTGCATGGTCCTGGGTATGGTCTGCTTTGGTCTGGGATGGTGGGGTGCATGGCCAGCAGCCTGTGGGAGGCTCCCTTGATGGCCCTCCATTGGCCATTGGCACCTTCTGTTGCCTACTGTCTGTGCCACTGTTGTGTTCTGAGGAGGGGTGTCTGGGTGCCTGTGTGTGCCCTGCTGTGCCCTCCTGGTGGTGGCCTCCTGTGGCCTGTCACTGTGCTTCCCTGGTTCTGTCCTTGGGTCTCTTCTCTGGGCCCCCCTTTTGCTCTGCTGCTCTGCTCCCTCAGTTGAGCTGGAGCATCTCTTTTTGCTCCATGGCACAACTGTCTTTGCACCATGGCACAACTCTGGTTGTACCATGGTGCAAGTCTGGTTGCACCATGGTGCAACTGTGCCATATTCAGCAAGGTTGTGATGGCACAGTGCAGCCAGTGCAGCCTCTGAATATGGCTCCTGTTGCACCATGGTGCATTGGATTTGTGCTGCGCTGGACTTGCACCTGCCTTTGGCACATTTCTGAATATCTGGGCCAATTTGGTTTATTTTGAAGATACTAGATTAAGCACATTGAGGGAGTAGCCACTTTAACTTGGCTATAGGGAGACTCCTATTGTTTGATACGTGAAGAAATGTTCAGTGGGGCAAAAATATGTATTAACCACCAAAAGGCAAAACTTACAGAATTAGTGGACATTTCCCCAGGCCAAGCATCACTTATTGATAATTTGCTTCATAACCAAAAATTCAGATTAATCAATATTTATGCTTCACCAACAAAAGCAGCAAGTATAGAACTATTAAAGTGTGTTCAGCCCAATGTATTTACTGCTAAGAAACAAAAAGAGTCTACTGCGAAAAAAGCAGGCGAAAATGCATGGAGAACAAATAACCAATAAACAAGGGACTGTATGCAAAAAAATACCAAAAAAGTGAGAGCCCCCCCGAGGAAGAATCTTTTTATTCAAGAAGCCAGCAATTTTTTCTTTGCCTGGAATACCTTCTGGCTCTCACTTTTTTGGTATTAAACTCACCTTTTGTTAAGGTCCCTTGTTTATTGGTTATTTGTTCTTTGTGCATTTTTGATTGCTTTTTGCACAGTACACACTTTTTGTTTCTTGCATTACATTTATTTACTGCTGTATAGCTGCATAGCTGAGTGCCTTTTATTTGTTTCCCTGTTTACTGCTAAGTTGGTACTTTTTTTTGGGGGGGGGGGTTAAATTCAGACAGGGGTTAAAACAGATAAAATCTTTTGTGATGTATCACTTCTGAATAAACTTATTTCCCAAGTGTAGCTAATCAACGCACATGCCTACAAAGCAAACAATCCCACAGATACCTATTTTAGAGGTACTCTATGGGCGCTGATAGATTACTGGTTTGTTACTGCTACCCTTTCTACTGTATATCCCAGGAAAACATAAATTTAGTGGCACATCAGACCATAGTTTACTTAGTGCAAAACTCTCTGATTGCTCGAAGACTGTAATGTGGAGAGGAATATGAAGATTGAATGTTAGCATGCTGTATGACCCAAATGTTTTAGAACTTCACCAGTAAATCCAAGCTAGAGAATCAATATTTTTCTTATATGAGTCCCCATTTCATGGTGGGAAGATAGCAAAAAGGATTTTTACAAATGCTTTAAAAGATTGTCACAGGTTTTATGTAGATCTAAATCTCAGAAAAATATAGAACTAAGGGATATGTTACAACATCAACTAACACAACAGTGTAAAGGTTTACAGGCCTACTTGAGCCAGATCTCAGCTATCATAAAAGAAATGCAGCAGTATCGATATAATAGGTTTAAATCTCTAGAAACAGAGCACATGTCTGGTACACAGGGTAATTCTTCCCAAGTAAACTCTTTTGATAGTTGCAATGCTAGAATATCAGAGAGATGCAACCATAACTTAAACAAGCATTTATCAATGCTGAACATTTGATGCTTGTTAAACAATTACTTTGTTTTCAGTATTTTGACTCCAACTTTTGAAGAGACTTGTTTTAGGATTTGACTTATAGACATGACATGTACTCTGTATAGTATATAGACCAAACTGTCATTTCTCGCCAGAGGTGTGAAAACACATCTTGTGCAGGATTTTAGAAATCACACATGTCATGTTTATGATATGATGTTTAAACATTGCTATTTTGAATGTTTGGGGTCAAAATATTGAAAATGATTAAAGTTATGAGCCTGCATTTATAAATTGCAACATAGGCTCATAACTGTATTGTTTTTAATATTTGTGCCCCACATTTGCAACATAGACTTCTTATGACCCCACCTCATGAACAAGTGCAGAGAAAATGTTCAGCTCCTGCCTGAAAGATGATTTCATGCAGCAAATACAAAATCACCTTTTAAGATGCAAAAACACATTTTGGGCAGGATTCTATAAATGACAGCTGTTAACATTCGTGAGGTGCTGTGAAGAAACGGCTATGTTGAAAAGTTGGAGTCAAATATTGAAAATCACCAAAGTTACAAGCCTGCATTCACAAACTTTAATGTATGCTCATAACTTTATTGTTTTTTAAATAGTTTTATGTCAAATTTTCAACATAGCCTTCTTATGACCCCACCTCATGAACAATAGTGGGGAAAAGTTTCAACTCCTGCTCAAAAGGTAATTTCACGCAGTGACTATGAAATCACCTTTTGGATGCAAAAAAACACATTTTGGTAAGGATTTTAAAAATTATAGCTGTCTCATTCATGAGGTGCTGTAAAGGAATGGCTGTGTTGAAAAGTTGGGGTCAAAATATTGAAAATTACCAAAGTTACAAGTCTATGTTCACAAACTTCAACGTAGGCTCATAATGTTTTTTTAATATTTTATGCCAAATTTTCAACATGGTCTTCTTATGACCCCACCTCAGGAACAATAGTGGAGAAAAGTTTCAATTCTTGCCCAAAAGGTGATTTTATGCAGCGTTTGCAAAATCATCTTTCAGGATGCAAAATCACACTTTGGTCAGGATTTGAAAAATGAGTTATTACATTTATGAGGTGCCATGATGAAATGCCTGTGTTGAAAGTGTGGGGTCAAAATATTGAAAAATACTAAAGTTATGAGCCTGCATTCATAAATTTCAAAATATGCTCACAATGTTATATATTTTTTTTTTAACATTTATGCTCTATATTGTCAAAATTGCCTTCTCATGACCCCATCGCATGAACAATAGTGGAGAAAATCTGCAACTACTGCCCAAAAGGTGATTGTGCACAGTGACAGTGAAATCACCATTCAGGATGTTAAACACATATTGGCCAGGATTTGAAACATGACAGCTGTACCATTAATGAGGTGCTGTAAAGCAATGGCTATTTGGAAAATGTGGGGTCAAAATTTTGAAAATTACCAAAGTTATGAGCCGACATTCGCAAACTTCAAAGTAGGCTCGTAACTTTGTTGTATTTTTTATTTTTATTTTTATGCCCAATTTTCAACATAGCATTCTTATTACCCCACCTCATGAACAATGGTGGAAAAAATATCTAACTCCTGCCGGAAAGGTGATTTCATGCAGTGACCACAAAATCACATTATGGGACAGATTTACCTAACATGTCGTACATTGTTCAAGAATCACATTTTGGGCCAGATTTACCTAACGTGACGTACACTGTTCAAGAGGTGGTGTCCCCCAAAAAATACATTGAAAATTTGGGCAAATATATTGAAAATTGGCCAAGTTTAGGTTGTACATCCGGGGAAGTGAATGTAGCCCAATGTTCTGCTGTGCTTGATAAAGTGCTCTGCTCTGAGTTCATTTGCTGGCAATATAAACTGCTGCTGCTACTAACTGTTAAAGTATCGCTATTGCCACTGAATGAAAATGCTCTGATGTGCACATTTGTTTCTTTGCTGCTACTTGTTCTTTTGCTGCCTGTGACTTGAGAGAACACCTGCTGTATGAACACTACTCTACAGTGAATTGTGATTGTTTGGCACTGTGACTGTGTGCTGTTTATTGTGCCCATTTATTTACTGGTTCTGCGTTCTCCTGGGCTGATTTTCTAGGCACCTGATACCTGTACAGACATTGTTTCTGAGCCACCCCCTTCAAATAAAAAAAAAATCAAATCAAAATTTATTTATAAAGCGCTTTTCAATAAATCAAAGCACTGATACAAAACAAGAGATAAAACATCAGCAATAATAAATAAAAACATAAAACAATGAAATAATCATAAAATAAACTAACAAAATGCCAATGAAAACAGATGACTTTTCAGGGATCTCTTAAATGATTCCACGGACAGGCATTCTCTAATCTGACGAGGTAGAGAATTCCACAGGGTCGGGGCCACAAAAGAAAAGGCCCTTGCCCCAGATGATTTAAGACAAACCCTGGGAATCTCTATCTCCCCAATTGGTGGTGGGAGCCCAAGTAGGGGGAGTTGTGGATTTTAAATCTCTAGCTGTGTAGTAGTGGTGGCGTTTACAGTGCTGCCCAGTTGTGGCTAAGTACATCTGGAGTCAATGAGAGTTCATGGAAGCCGTAGGAGTTTGGGCCAGATGTACTGTGAAAGTGTTTATAGGTTGAGTGTATTGTTTAGTTATGGCTAGGCATATATTTTTACTGAGTTGCATGAGTTTATTATATGGTGGGTTGGTTTGGGGTGATCTATTAGGGATTAATGTTTCCGATGATGCTGTCAAAGTTGAGCAGGCTGAGATTGACCTTACACTATCTAACCTGCTTGTGGAGTCTGGTAGACCATGGGATCATTACTATTTATTGTGTTTGAAAAAGTTTGAAACTAGAATGTGTGGTTATATTTATTTATTTGATTATTTATTTACAGCATTTTGGTAACTGGGTAAACCCACTGAGACTAGAGATCCCTTTTGAATGTGCTTCTGAGGGGGTTGATGACCATGATCCCTACTTGATAATCTGCCACAACTACATGCTCACATATTAAGCCTACAAAAAAATGCAAACATTTCTGAAAATATACAGATTAAATAGGTTAAGTATATTTAAACATTTATCTTCACATAGACACTAATCATTGCAACCAGACCAAAACAAAATTGCCATGTATTAAAAACTGTTGTAAGATGTAATGGAAAGCTATTTGTATGATTTAATATTTTTATCATTTGATTTTAAATGATTTTACTCACAGTGCTGATTAAGAACCGCTATTAATTTAACAAAAGTTTTTACTAGGACATTATTAGGCATACCAGTTATGTGTTGTTTTCTTTCAAGTACCAAAGTAAGTAATTATTAAATGGGCTTCATTATTTAACATCTAGAAACTAGCAAAATATGTTTTTTTTCATGATTTTATTCAATGCTGACTGAATTACTAAATAAAATCTAGTTAACACGGTATGAGTTAGATGTCTTTAGATTTTAGAACATACTTTACTTAATAGGTAATTTGCTATTCATTTCAAAAACATAAACCATTCTTCATATTGATGGCATATAGAAGTGGCAATGCTCTTATCTAACTATTTATGTGATCAATACATGCTGCAGCAAGAAATAAAAGATTTATTAGGGAGCACTAGTAATGTATAGTGAACACCCACAATTTCCCCGCATTTTTTTAATAAAATCTCCACATTTTTGTGTAAAATGTTCCACACTTTTCTAGTGATCCTATTGATTATTTATTGAATCATAGACAATATGTTAATATTGTATCACTGGACTCACAGGTTTCTTCTATAAGTAGTGGAGTGCCTCAGGGGTCCATTATGGGCCCCTTGTCATTTTCATTACGTGTCAACCAGTTGCCATCACAATGTAAGGCCAGTGATGCAATAGTATATGCAGATGACTTTATTATTTTTCAAGCTAGTTCATTATCTGATGTATCAACTACTCTTGAAAATAATTTTAAAAATTTTTGTTTGTGGATTGCAAATAATGCTATGATTTTTAATTCATAAAAACAAAGTCAATGATATTTGGTACATCTGCAATGTTGAAAGATAGTTCAAGTTTGTTGCTTCAAGATTTCGAGGGTGCTGTGACAGAAATGATAGCCCAGTTTAAATATTTAGGCATACTGCTTGATGCTGGGTTAACTTACTCTCTCTCCAGAGTAAACATTTTAGTAATGTTGTTAACCAGAAACTGGATATTCTTTATAAATGTTGATCTTTTTCTCTATGGAAACCAGGAAATCAATTGCAGTGGGTTCATTTCTTCCACATTTTGATGATGTTTTTATCTGTATTTTAATTTAAGTTGTGAACCGTTTAATGTTTTGTCTGTTACTTATAATAATATATGTTGGTTTATTTTGTCGTCTACTTACCGAACACTTCATTGTGATCTTTATCTACAGTTAGGTTACTGATCACTAAGAGCAAGAACTGATATATTTTTTTGGTTGTTTAGTTTATAAATCTATTTTTTTATAAGGTTCATTTCCTTAAACTGATTTGGTTGCTGTTCATCCAGTGCTTTCCAAACTTAGATCTGCAAATGGTCTATTATTGAATTAAAATTTTCACAAAAATAGGTATGGCTTACATTCCTTTTCTATTGCAGAACCCTCATTTTGGAATGTTTTGCCTGCATCTTCCCACACTGTATCATCTCTTTCTTGTTTTAAGATTACTTTTAAGCAATTTTTATTACTGAATTTTTTGTGTAAATGTGTTAATTAACTTTAGTTATTAATTTATATTGTTGTCAGTTTGTTATAAGTTATTTGTCGTCTCCAGGTCAAACTTGAAAAGGGGCTTGTCTAGTGTCCCTACCAGATTAACAAATAAATAAATGTTATAAACTCCATTAAATACATTGAAGCACATACTGTACCTTATTTTCTCAGTTTGCAGTTGGGCATTGAAGAGTGAAGACATGTCTGTGATCCAGAAAGGATTATGGTATTGGACCCCTGATCAGTAATTAAGAACTTGGTTGTCTGTGTGGTGGTGGGTGCTGACTGGGAGAGCTGGGTGGGGGTAATAATGGCACAACAGACATTGATGGATGTTTTTTGGTTTTTTAGTTTAGGGTGGGGGTAGCAACAGACATTGATGGATTTTCTTTCTTTTTTACAGGTTTAAAATAAAAATAAATAAATGACAAGGGACTGACACTGGGGATTGGGCACCCCCCCATTATCATTGTTATATTTACCAGCACTGGGATTGGGATCCCCATTGCTGCCTAACTAAAATGGGCAGGGCAGGGCTAGCAGCTGGCATGGGGGATTGGGCAGACCCATGCCCTAATCATAACATGGGTTGGGCTGGGAGGAGTTACCGTGGGGGCTGCAACATACACTGATAGACATTTTTTCTTTTTTTGCAGGTCTTAAATAAAATAAATAAATAAATGACAAGGAATCATGCACTGGGCATTAGCACCCCCCAGTGTCAATGTTATATTTAGCAGTACTGAGAGTGGGCTCCTCGGTGCTGCCTAACTAAAATAGACAAGGTTGGTTAGCAGCTGGCATGGGGGATTGGGCACCCAATACCATTAAAATAAGGTGGGTTGGACTGGGGAGGGGCAGCTACAGCAGATATCAATGGACAGTTTCATTTTGAAATGCTCTTGTTGTCAAAAGCTGCTCAGCTGTATGCTGACTGGCTTCATGTGACTCAAAGGACTGAAGCCATCTCTGATTAGAGTGGCTCAGTCCTTTGAAGTGCAAAAAGTTTCATCCCTTCAGACCGAGAGTGCTGCCAGGATCACAGTGTGTTGTCATTGGTGTAGACTGCTGAGTCCATTCTTTTGTGAACTTCAATGGGCTTGGCAGTGCCACACCTCCGAAACCATAGTAACTCCTGACAAAATGTTTCATGTGCAGGTGCACATCAAATGTAAAAATACTGCAGCAATATTGGTTTCAGATCACCAGGATATACTATATGTAATAGAACAACACATCAGGCAGTCATTTAGCTCTTCCTTTTCTGTCATGAAAGAGATGGATGCTTGGTTACTAAGTTGTTAGTTATCACAAATTACTAAACAATCAGCAGGCAGCCTGACTGCACTCATCTCCTCTCAGGAGCTGGATGCTGTCACAAAAAGCTTAGAATTAGGAACTGCACCAGGTTCTGATGGACTGCCAAATTAGTTTTGTAAGAGGCTATGTCAATATCTGCCACATGAAACGTAGAAACATAGAATTTGACAGCAGATAAGGACCGCTTGGCCCACCCAGCCTGCCCATTTCCCTATCTAATGGATAAGCTGCAGATCCTAGCTAACCAGCAGCCTACTTCTTTCTACCCCCACCCCTAGAATTGCCTTATGGCTGTCCCATGCATGCTTGAATTCAACCACTGTTTTTGACTCCACAACCTCCTCTGGAAGGCTGTTCCATGCATCCACAACCCTCTCTGTGAAAAAAATATTTCCTTACATTACCTCTGAGCTGCCCTCCCATCTTCAAATTGTGCCCCCTTGTTCTTGAACACCTCTTTTTCAAAGATGCTACCCTCTTGGACTTTGTTGATTCCCTTGAGGTATTTGAACATTTCTATCATGTCCCCCCCCTCCTCTCCTTGAGGCTATACATATTAAGCTCCTTTAGTCTCTTCATATGTCTTCCAGTGCAGACCCTGCACCATTTCAGTTGCCCTCCTGTGGACAGCTTCCATCTTGTCTATGTCTTTGTGGAGATTGGGTCTCCAGAACTGCACACAATACTCCAGATGGGGTCTCACCAGCTGTCTGTACAGAGGGATTACAACTTCTTGTTTTCTACTGGTAATGCCTCTCCCTATGCATCCCAGTATCCCCCCAGCCCTGCTTACTGCCCTCTCACATTGCTTGCCCACCTTTAAGTCATCTGATATGACTACCCCCAGGTCCCTTTCCATTTTTGTTATTATTAGTATCTCACCTCCCATTGTGTACTCTTCCCCTTGGTTTTTGTTTCCAGGTGCATTACCTTGCACTTCTTAGCATTAAATCTAAGCAGCCATACATTTGACCATTCCACTAACCTTGCTAATCCCTTCTCAACCTTTCCACCCCACCTTGTGCATCAACTCAGTTGCAGATCTTTGTGTCATCTGCAAAGAGACATACTTTTCCTTCCAGTCCCCCTGCAATGTCGCTTACATTGTACAATCCTTTGTTACAAGTTAATGGATTACCTACTGACATGTATAAAGGAGTATGCCAACTGAACGGTGAAATTCCTCACAGTGACAATCTTGACAGATTTCAAAATTGTTGCTGTGAGGGACCCGAGGGTGAAATTTTTCCCTTTCATCGTGTCTCCCCCCAAATCAACTCTGACTCGGAGTTGGTAATCATTAGTGGGGGGCACAAGGGGCACTGTCCCCTGCATGGGGAGTTTGGGGGTGCACCCCCAAGAGAAACACACCAATGTCAAACAGGCAAAATTTCTCCTTTTGACATTGGAGATCTTGCTATGCTGAACTTTGACATCAGTGTTGTCGATTCAGCATAGGTAAACCATATAAAGGCAACAATGTCCTATTATTTAAGAAAGGAGACAAAACAATACTATCAAATTGGCATCCAGTTATGCTATTGAATGTAGATTTTAAAATTTTGGTTGAATGTTTAAGTAACAGGTTGGCCTTAACACTAGAATAAGTAATGCACCCTACCCAGGCATGTACTGTGTCAGGTGGGAAAATTACTGATATTTTAATTTCAATCACAGAAATCATGGACAGAGGCCATGCAAGTACTCTACATGCATTTTTTGCTCAGTCTTGTCCAGTTGAAAGCATTTGACATAGTTGCTCATGATTATTTGGGACTTGTTTACAGCATTATGGCATACCAAACCAGATTACTCAGTGGCTACACATGTTACAAGTTTGCATCAGTAACATCACTTGTAAATGTTGGATGAGTAGAGGCAGTAGGTTAAAGAAAGGGGTCCATCAGGGCTGCCCTCTGAGCCCATTATTATATATTTTATCCTTGGATCCACTAACATGTCACACAAATCTTTCTCCAAATGTTAGAGGCCTTACACTACCTCATAATTCTTCTCTGACCAAAACATTAGTATATGCAGATGACCTCTGCCTTACTTTGGCACAAAAAAATTCAGGACATGCAGCCAAGGAAATTCTGGACAGATTTTCCGTAGTTATGTATTCAATTATCAATTATCAGAAAAGTGTTTGACTTACTAAAGGAAAATCAGATTCACACCATACTGATCTAGTCTAGCAGGGGTTGCTATATCTGAAGGTCCACATAAAATATTGTGGGGTCTATTTTGGGAAAGGAAATATGGCCCTATTTAATTTGGAAAAGCAATTACATATTCTTTCCCAGAAAGTTATGCAATGGAAGTAGTGGTTTATGAGTAAGAAGAAAATTTAATTAAAACCTTTTTAATACCAGTTTTTTTTATCTAAGCTATGTATACCCCACCAAAACAACTAGATGTTCTGCTTTATAGTGCTTTATAGATGTTTCTTCCAATGTGTGTGGGGAAGTAGATTAAATCCAATCAATAGAGGTATCAAATATTTGAATATTCATCAGGGAGGGCTGAACATAATAAACCCAATATAGCATATTTATATATGCTAATAATAAACCACTGTTTTTGAATTCCCCTAAAGGTTGGCTTGTGTGGTTACAGGATTATGTTACACTCTTGTTAACAAAATGGTAAGATGACACCCCATTCCTAAAACTACAAAGCCTTTAGGCCTTTCATATTATATGAAAAACTGCTTCAATAAATTAAAACAAAGGAAGGTTTGAAAAACAAATTTCTTCATCCCCAAGAAATTCATTGTTTGATTCAGTTTTACAACATCATTTAATATTAACATCTTCCTTTTCTTAAAAAAAGTGAACAAGAAAAACATATAGAATGCATGCAAATTGATCCCAGAATTCCCACTAAAATGTGGGATGTACTCAGGTTAGGAATACATGGAAAACTGAAAGTGAAAAATAACTTAAAACATAAAGAAATATCTGAATGCTATTTCCCAAGATAAACATGCGCAGATGACTTTGAAACAATGGAACCCTCTGCTGGCTCACTGGTGCAGCGGTTGGATTTCCACTTGTGATGCCAGTGACCCAGGCTTGGGAATGAGCATGGGTTGCTGGAGGGTGGGCCGGGGGAGAAGGATTGAGCAGCCCATGGACAGCTCTCCTTCTCTGGGGGAGGGTAGAGGGACTGGTCCAGTGCTTGCTGGGTCCTAGTGGAGGCTGGGAGTATCACAGGATGCATGGCCCCAATGCTAACTGGGGAGGAGTGGACGTCAGCATATGCCATGACGTCACTACGCTGCTCCCAAATAGAAAAAGGGAAAAATTGCTTGCTGGCTGCTGGATGACAGCTCTCTGTTCCCTGAGTGCCTCCAGTGCCTTCCCAGGGGCCTCCTGCTCCTCTGAAGCACCCCCAGGCCTGAGTAGTGTGTGCTTGGGCCATCCCCTCTCCCCGGTGCCTTCCCTCTCGGAGGAGGGGGGCCCACTGGGAGAAGGGATATGTCGGGATATCCCAGGGATCGGCTGCCATATGAGGACCAGAGGAGGGCTGGGTAAGACAGAGGGGCTGGAGGGAGCTGGTGGAGCCCAAAGGAGTGGGGGACCAGCGAGCACGGGAAGTGGAAAAAAAAAGAAACAATGGAATGCTTGTATTTTGATTTTCCATATATACAAGAATTTTGAACCCTAGTATCTCAGAAATGGAGACAATCCCCCTTCAGAATATTTCTTATGAAATACTTTTACTAGGCATCTTTTCAAATCAGTGGAACAAACATAACCCTAGTAGTCTCCAAGTTGTTCCACCAGATTTAAATATTGAATTTGGCAGGTACACTGTTGGTTTACCATTCCACAGCAACTTCTTACACTGGAACAATTATTTCATTTAATCTTAGAAGACATTTTGAATATAAGGGAAAAGAATTCACAAAAAGTTTTCAGAGGTGTGCTCATGAGGTAGTGTTTTTTTTCACTTGGCTAAATTGAATATAATTTTACCACTGAAAAATATAGTAGATGACATGGAATATTAATCATTAACTGTAAAGTTTGTTTAGATTTTCTTTTTGAATCTCATTTTGAATTGTTTTGCTGTTTGAAATATAAAGATTGAATTTTTATTTGGATTACTTAAATAAAAAGTTCCCCTACTCATTCCAGTAGGGGGAAACCTTGGCAATCTGATCAAGATGGCTGGCTCCAGGGGACAGGGTGAGGAGGGTGCAGATGGAGCTGTGACTGAGAGACTGACCTCTATTTCAATCACTACAGCAAATGAGGTCACTGAACAAAAATAACAGTACAGAGCAGCAGAGAGAAAATTGATATTGTCTGCATCAATGAAGATACCACCATGGACGATGAAGAATTAAATGAGGCAGAGATTACACCAGCTAGCATGGAGTCCACATGCAGTCTCTGAAGTAACAGCAGTACTTTACTCAGCCATATTTTCAGAAACCCAAGGAATATCCGCGTACTGGGCAAGCCAATTTCTGGAAAGACAACTTAATTGGGATAAAATATGGCAAACAATATATCTATACACTTCAAATGACAAACTGCATCTTATCCAATTTTATATACTGCATAACATATATTTTACTTCAACAAAACTAGCGGCCATGGGCAAACTTCAAGATTCAAGGTGCAGTAGATGTGGGATTAGTGAAGGAACTATTCTTCATATTCTCTGGGAATGCCCCTCAATTAAACCTATCTGGTATAAGATTAAGGAAAAGTTAGATCCCCTTTTGGGCCTGGAACAATGTTTTGTGCCAGAAATTTGTATCTTGGGAGATTACTCCCAAATCTTAGTATCAGAAAGAAGATACGCTATATCCCAAATCTCCTCTATTCAGTTAAAAAGCTGGTGCTGAAGCACTGGAAAGATTCCCAGCTTATTCCCTACTCAGAGTGGCTCCACAAGTTCCTATTTAACTTGAGACTAGAGGAAATGATTGCAAGTATTAGACACTGTCCCAACGGCTTTGAGAGAAAATGGAATAAGTTCTACACACTAACATTGACTGCTAAATAACAGCTTGAAATGTTGCCATGTCATGTGTGTATATTGGTGACTACTGCATAGTGACTTGCAATAATGCCATACCTAGAATGGAGAGGGGGGAGGAGGGAGATATTAAGAGGGTTAGATAGATTTATTTTTAGTTATTAGTAGCTATAGTAGTTATGGTTATTGGTGGGCCAATGTAACCCTAAAGCCAAAAGGATTTGCATGTCAAAGTATATGTTAAGCCTGATGGGCCTAACAAAATGTCTGGATGCTAGAAAGCAAAAATAAATAAAGTACATTGAATTACAAAAAAAAAATGAAGCAGAGCAAGAATTAATTACAGTCTTGCGAGTAGAAAAACAGAAACTCCTGTCAATGATAGCAGAAGAAGGAGAGAGACTCAGAAAGAGAGAGAGAGAGAGAGTTCTGCACCAGTTGTGAAAGCTCAAAGAATCTGCTGACATGTCAGATGGGGTGCTGACAGATGCCAAATTAACAGCAGCAGCTGTTCAATCTGAGCCCAGTGCTGACAGGAAAATGTTGGGGATCCATAAACCCCCTGTTTAAAAAATCAGCAGTGACAGATCCTAAAATATCTCCTGATCTGCAGAGCAAGTTTTGCAGGCAGCAGGCTGGAAAAGAAACAAGAAAGGAGAATGACATCCAAATGAACAAGATCCCACAGTGCAAAGGCATAGAATGGAAGCCTGGCAAACTCAAAAATCAGCTGAGTGCCAAGATGTAAGGGCTAAAACTGACAAGAATGCTGAGCTACAGTCACCAGTTGGCATGAATGAAAGATGTGCAGTTGATGGTAAACAGAGATTGGGCAGTGTTGAAATGCTCAGCAAGGAGGAACACCAAGGTTCCAGTCACAATAAAGGTGAAGTAACTGAGCAAATTATGCAAAATGGTGCTAAAACAAGTACTGCTGATTTGGACACTGAAAAAAGGATATTTCAGATTTTTCCACTGTGGCTGGTCACTCTACAGCCAATAAACCCCTCCTTGATGAATTACACAATTTGATGTTGGAGCCCCAGGAACAGCATACAGACCATCATACTAAGTCAAAGCAGTAGGCAAATTTGTTTCATAATAAAGTGAAGCCTGCACCACATAGGAATGTGGTCAGACTGATTTATAAAGAGGTCTGGAAACTCCACCTGATAGGGTGTACATTGCAAGAACATTGTTAAAAGACTTCTTTAAATTTTTTGCATCCAAAATGTATGCACTTATACATACATACTGGAGACTCGAACTATGACATTAGTTTCAAACAAATTGCTGGTCTAGACAGGTTCTGGGTGCAGTACAATAAATTAAAAAAATATTCCTTTATGTCTGCCATTTCTAGCAGTACACCTGACTCATCCAACCCTCATAACTACTGTATAACAGGTTTATTCAAAAAATGAATGAGTGAATATTGTAGACATTCATTCTTTACTGGCTGAGACAGAGATGTGAAGTTTTGGACAAATCTGAATCACCTATCATTGACTCAGAGCAAATATGGACTGGCGGGTAGAGAATAAGGGTAAAGTTGCTTTAGACAGATAAGGGGGTTCTGCATTTACCTTGTAGTTTCTTTTTGGGGCAAGACATGGGAACTTTGCTCTACCAAGGTCAACCCAAGTGCTATTTCAAATGTGGCTCTAGAACACACTTAAGCAATGCTTATGATAGTTCTAGATATAGTCACTGCTTAGAGTATGGACACGATGAAGGAATGTAAAAATGTTTTTTTGTTGTAATCTTTGTGAAAGAAGAGGCCATTCTTAAACAAAATGTCCATAGGCTTCTCATAAAGGTGGGAAGGTCTGTCTCAAGAGGCCTGTTAATTCAAGCACAACAAAAAGACATGGCTAAGGCCTCCAAAAAGAGACAGGAGGCCTTTTACAATTCTGAAAAGATAGGTCTGACTCTGCAGTGATGTTCCCTGAATCCCAAGTTATTTTGGAAAATTCTAAAGGGACTCAGAAAAATGAACCTGATTAAAGGAGCTTAATATGTTTACCCTTGAGGAAAGGAGGGAGAGAGGGGGACATGATAGAAATGTTTAAGTATCTCAGTGGAATCAGCAAAGTCCAAGAGGGTAGCATCTTTCAGAAAAAGAGATGTGCAAGAAGATAGAGGGGGGACGGCTCAGGGGCAATGTGAGGAAGTATTTTTTTCACAGAGAGGATGGTGGATGCATGGAACAGCCTTACTGAGGAGGTTGTGGGGTCTAAAACAGTGGGAGAATTCAAGAATGCATTGGACAGACATAAGGACATTTTTGTGGGGGGTAGGAAGAAATAGGCTGTTGGTTAAATAGGATCTGCAGCTTATCCTCTAGGTAGAGAAATGTGCAGACTAGGTTGGCCAAGTGGTCCTTATCTGCCATCAAAATCTATGTTTCTATGTTTCTATTCCAGGTGCATACTCAGAAGGCTTTCCAAGCCCTGGGGTAAGGGTGGAAGACCCTGTGTCAGAGACAGAGGGGAGCCTTGTATTTGGAAATGGAAGAAATGTTAGGGAAATCTTCATAGGCTCAACTGTCTCCAGTGCAAATGCCACCTCCACCCCCCAAAAGGAATTTTAAACTGTCATATCCAAAGGGGAAAAATAAAAGACCTAGAACTAAGCGTGAAATGAGACAAAAGGAGGAAAAAAAGTGAGATACCGCTTACTATACTTGTATGAAATAAAAATAGTGCTCCAGTCCAGGGACAAGAATGGGAGTATACAGAAGAGAAGAGAAAAGGACGTAGACTCTAATGCCTCATTTGATAGCATTTAGGAAGTATAAGGAAACATAGAAGGAGAAGGACAGAGAATTGTACCAGTTAAAGCAAAAGGAAGCGGGGAACACAGTCAGAATACCAAAGGCCCAAAATGAGGAAAAGATAGCCAACTCAATTAAGGAGGGGGATAAAACCTTTTATAGGTACATTAGGGAGTAAAGAAAGACAAAATGAGGGATAGTGAGACTGAATAAAGGAGGTGGTGGGTGGGCAGAGAGGGACAGTGAAAAAGCAGAGATACTGAATGAATACTTCTGTTCAGTATTCACAAAAGAAGAGGAGGGTGAGGTACTTAATCCAATCAATAGACGCACTCTGCATAGGAGGGTCAATGCCAGTCATTTCACAGAAGAAAGGGTTCTGAAAGAACTCCTAAAACTGAAGGTGGACAAAGCAATGGTGCCTGACTGGATTCACCCCAGATTTCTAAAAGAATTAAGGGGAGAACTAGTGATACCACTGATTACCCTCTTTAACAAATCATGGGAGGATGGTGTGGCACCTGAGGACTGAAGGAGGGCAGATGTGATTCCCCTTCACAAATGTGGGAGCAAGACAGAGGCAGGAAACTACAGACCTGTCAGTTTGATCTCAGTGGTAAGGAAAATGATGGAATCACTTCTGAAGGAAAGAATTGTTGAGTACCTAGAGGCCAGTGGGAAACAGGACCCAAGACAGCATGGATTCACAGCAGGAAAATCATGTCAGATGAATCTAATCAGTTTTGTTGACTGGGTGACCAAAGTAGTAGACCAGGGAGGGGCTGTGGACATGGCCTATCTAGACTTTAGCAAGGCACTTGACACAGTTCCACACAAACTATTAATAAACAAATTAGCCAGCCTGGGAGTGGGTCTCATGGTGGTAACCTGGGTAAAACATTGGCTGGACAACAGGACACAGAAGGTAATAGTAAACAGAGTCCACTCTGAAGAAATGGGGGTTACTAGTGGGGTACCGCAGGGTTCAGTACTGGGTCCAGTCCTTTTTAATGTCTTTATAAGTGACATTGCAGAGGGACTGGAAGGAAATATATGCCTCTTTGCAGATTTGCAACAGGATTGATACACGAGGGGGGGGTGGAAAGGATGAGAAGGAACTTGGCAAGGTTGGAGGAATGGTCAGAAGTATGGCAGCTTGGATTCAGTGCAAAAAGTGCAAAATAATGCACCTGAGAAACAAAAACCCAGGGGAAGAGTACACAATGGGGGGGGAGGGTAGTAACAATAACAAAAATGGAAAGAGACCTGGGGATAATCATAACAGATAACCTAAAGGTTAGCAAGCAATGTGAGAAGGCAGTAGGGATGGCTGGGGGGCGATACTGGGGTGTATAGGGAGAGGCATCACCAGTAGAAAACAAGACGTTTTTCAATCAGTCAATCAATCAAAATCTTTATTTTACCAGGCGAGCATCATTGAGCAATGCTCATTTTCAAGTTTGACCTGGGCAGAATGGAAAGATATAATTTGCATTGGCTAAAAGCAATGAGTAAAACAGTATAGGATTTCAGAGACTAAGTGATACATCAGCAGGAGTAGACAAGATATTTACAGTGTATGAACATTTCATTGGTCAATGCCAGGCTGAATGGCGCAATCAGAAGGACTAGACATAAGATTTACAGTGCATAAACATTACATTGGTCTGTGCTAGACTAGATGATACATTCAGCAGGACTATACATAATGTTTACTGTATATAAACATTATATTGGTTGATGCTAGACTAGATGATACATTCAGCAGGACTAGACATAATAGTTACTGTATATAAACATTGTATTGGTCAATGCTAGACTAGATGATACATTCAACAGGACTAGACATAATATTTACAGTGTATGGACATTTCAGAGTTGGTGTGCAGGTTTAGATAGCTGTACTCCAGCTTAAGCATGCAACCCTAAAGCTAACAGAGGAGGGAGGAGGGAAGATGGTTCAACACTTGATGATATGATAGAGACCGGTGGAGGTGGGCACTAGGATGTTTTTTTAAAAAAGAGCCAGGAAGGAGTACCTGATGGGAGAGGAATATGTGAAGCCTAAAGTGCTGGTTCAGAAGATCAGGTTTTCAGGGCAAATAACTGAAAAGTAATCGGGGTGAGGGGCCAGGTAGTACTATGGTCTTGGAGAGAGATTCAGTGCTAAGCACATAGGCCAAGTTAGGATAGAGATCAAACACTGGGTGGATAGAGAATACTGGTAAGTGCTAGGGGTGTGGGAGAGGAAGATAAAAAAGAACGTATAACGAGTATTTTGATCCCAGTTCATCATAGCAGGAGCAGGATTACAGGTTCAATGATAACAACTACAGGATTCAATAATGAAGAAATCATAACTTGTTTTGAAAGCAGCCACTGACAGAGGACATACCAGTGGCAAGGATTTTTGTATCATATTCATAGTAGGGGAGTTATGTAACTGTTGAAGCCCTGCGAGCTTGAGATCTCAGTTTGGGTGCAAATAGCGAAATATAGGAGTGCTTTAATGAGTACTTGTCTACTATACAAAAAGGCAAGTATCTCATATATATATATATATATATATATATATATATTGGGGCAGCCTACTGGAAATGGCTCTGAGTGTCCAAATGGCTGCATTTCTCTGCTGCCTGTACTTGTTGAAGACCATCCCACTGCTGTATACAAAAAACAATGATGAGTCGAGTAGGGTAGACCAGTGATAAATCTTAGGGCTCTGTGGTAAAGGGTATCTAGTTTTGTGAGCATAGTAGTCTGGCGCTGACAGTGCAAGAAGTCAGCATAATCGAGAAGGGAAAGAAAAGTGGTCTGAACCAGTCTCATCTTGGCCTCTCTTGTCAGGAACTGTTTAATTCTATAAAAGAGACCGAGTCTCTGAATGAGTTTTTTAGCAGTTCTTCTATGTGGTCGGTAAAGGACAGCCTTTGATCAATCCAGACACCTAGGTATTTGAACTTAGTTACGTATTTCAAGGGTTCTCCCAGAAGTGTAGTGATGTGAGGGGATGATATAGGTGTGGCATCATATGCGTGAGGTGAGAATAGCATTGCTTTAGTCTTTTTTGCATTTAGTAATAGTTTCTGGTTTAACAGTTGCAATTGCAGCAGGTTAAAGTCACATTGCAGGTTATCACATGCGGCAGTGGAAGGGGGACCTTCAGTGTAGAGCAATGTGTCATCTGCAAAGAGGTGAACGTTGGCAGCTTTGATGTTGTTATTTATTCTATTAATATATACTGTGAGTAGTAGAGGACCCAATATGGAGCCCTGGGGAACTCCTCTCAATAAAGGTTTTAGGGGAGAAAATTCCTCTTCTGCCTTGACCTGCTGGTACCATCCTGTAAGGTAATTAGAGAACCACTTTTGGGAGTGTTGGTCCAGGCCAATATTCCTGAGTGAAGTGAGAAGCAGACTGTGGTCTACAGTATCAAAGGCCTTGCTCAGGTCCAAAACTACAGCACATACAAAGTTTTTAGTATCCAGACTATGTAGCCAATCATTGGCCACTTTAGCGAGAGCAGTGACAGTACTATGTCGTGCCCTAAAACCGGACTGTAACGGGTTAATTAGATTTCCAGCTTCTATATATTTTTTGAACTGGTTACTCACAATCTTTTTCAGGAGTCTGGATAAAATTGGAAGTAAAGAAATGGGTCTGTAATTATTAAGGTCTGCAGGATCTCCAGATTTATATAGGGGGATGGCATGAGCTGTCTTCCATATTGATGGCAAGGCAGCCTGGGAGATTGACAGGTTAAAGAGGTGAGTAAGTGGGACAGCTAGGACCTGGTAACCAATTTTCAGGTAGTAGGGGTCAAAAAAATCAGCTCCAGCACTTTTCTTGATATCCAACTGTAGCAAAAGTTCTTCAACCTCCTTCAATGAGACTGGCTGCAGGGAGAATGAGGAGTTAGATACAGGAATTACTTGTTCCTGGACACCAAGTTAGGATCATAGGTTATTAGCTGGAGAGGTGTTGAAGACTAGTCCTGCAGTGGCAAAATGATTGTTGAGGTGTTCAAGGATGGAGGGCTTATCAGAGATAGAGGTGCCACTAACTAGGATTTTAGTAGGTAGGGAGTTACCAGGAGTGTGACCTTGTAAGTCTTTTAAGGTTTTCCAGAATTTGTTGGGGCAGTCCAAGGATGTTTCAAGTTCCCTATGATAAAAAAATGGCATTTGATTCCCTGACCAGCTTGGTGCAGAGATTTCTCACCCTCCTAAACAAAGTCCAGTCAGTTGGAAGCTTAGATTTTCGCACCATTTTACAAAGCGCATCTCTTTTTTGTAGGGCAGACTTTAGCTCTGGAGTAAACCAATGGCAGGATTTCACCCTATTACAGACTTTAATCAGTGGAACAAGGTTATCCAGGGTTCCTGTTACTATTTCATGAAAGATGTCGTAAGCCGTGTCCGCAGATTTTGCAAGGTAAAAATTCCTGCCAGCATAATGAATTTCTTAGTTGAATATTAAATGTATGGGGTTTGAAGTTACGCCAGCTTCTTTTTGTGGTAAATTTTGAGGCTGATGTGGCATTTTTTGATACTCTTACACAGGCAACATAGCAATGGTCACTTGTATCTGTGAAAAATATGCCAGCATGAGTAAATAGATAATGTTTACGTACTAAAATAAGATCCAGAAGGGAGCTATTGTTTGGATTCTTTTGATTTGGTCTTGTGGGTTCATTGATATGTTGTGTCAGCCTGAGAGAGTCACACATGGCTTTGAGGGGTGCAGAGGCAGTGGCAAGCCAATTCAAGTTGAAATCTCCTAAGGTTATGACTTCTAAGGATAATGATCCCATAGTCTTGTTTAGGTGATGCAGCAACTGCAGTCCAGCAGACGGAGGCCTGTAGCATCCAGCTATACAAAGCGAGACCATAGGTGAAATCTTAACCTTCAGGGTTAGGCATTCAAATTCATTTTGAAAGGAGGTTGAGTCAATAATGGAGGCTTGGAATTTATCTTTTATATATATATGGCTACTCCACCTCCTCTAGTCTGTCTATCAGTCCTACAGAGAAGGTACAATGGAATATTCACCTCAGGTCAGCCATTCCAGGTCTTAGCTGTGTTTCAGTACTCACTAAAATGTTAGGAGCAATATGTTATGCCCAAGTCTGGATGGAGATAAGCTTCTTTAAAAGGCTACATGCGTTTACATGCACAAAAACTTATCCCTTTGAGACTGGGTAGGACAGAAGTGGAATAAATAGTATCTGGAGGTCCTGGGTTGAGCTCCATGTTTACTGAGCAGAGCAACAAAAGGAGTAGTAGCTTCCTAATAGCCCCCAAGAGAAATCAAGATGCCTTTACTCTTTCTTATTTAGACGGGTATTTAGAGGTCACAGCTGGCATACAAAAGCTATTACCCAGCTGTCCTAGTACAGCAAAGATCAGTGTTCTAGCTGTAAGGTACTTGGGATAATGCAGAGCATCTGTAGTGGGTGTGGTGCCCACCATGACTATAGCTACAACTGTTCCCCCATGCCGGAGTAGCTGTAGGGCCTGTTCCAGTTTGAAGAACAGAAGGGGGAAGAGTAAGAATTCAGGTGCTCAGCTGAGCATCAGGACACCTCAGCATGCCTAATTGTAGAGGCATTACTGGGTGGCATATCAGCAGTCCTAACCAAGAGACAAATGCAGTTCAGGAGAAGGGGCATACAAGGGAATAACAGTATACCCTGCATTGTGACCTACCCTACTAACCCCTACAGCTTAGATGTATTTGAGTCTGATAATCAGAATAATAAGAATTTTCTTCTAGGGTTTAACAATTCCCTATAGACAGTGAGCTCATTTTAAATCTAGCGTAAATATGCAAGGCTAGCGTCTCGTCTCATTACTTTTAAGGAGACAGGCAGGTTCTGAAAGAGTTATGCCAGTTATATGAATGGTATCTCTTTAAGACTGAGCTGTGGGATGCTTGTAGGCTTAATTACTGATTGAAGTCCAAATTTGAGGATCAGGGAAGAGCACATAGGTACACAAGGCAAGACCCTCTCTCTAGATTCCTCAGTCCCTCCCCTACTATCCTTGAGGGGCAAGCAATGTCTACAGTAAATTGCCACAGATAAGAGTGCAATATCCCTTTAAGGACTGAGCAGCAAGATAGTTTCAGTCCTATCTGCCAATCGAAACAAGCATAAATGATGGTGGGCAGAGTCAGAACACATTTAAGGTTGGCCTGGGATGGGGTGGGGGGTGGGCCAAACAATTCAGTTCCAGCACTTGCACTCGCTAGTGAGGGGAGCGCTCCGAGTTGGCAGATCAACTGTTTCTGCACTCAGGAAGCTGTCCGCTAAAGGGAGCTGTAATGCAGCAACCCCAGCACAGCACCAGAATCCCCGTTGTGCCAAGTGTAGGTTGCTTCAATTTGAACTTGATGCCGAAATGCAGGTTTCTGCATCCGAACCTGTCTTGTGTGGAGGGCAGGTGGCTGCAGGCTCCTCACGCCGAGGAGGTGCTGGTTTCCTTAGTTAGCCCATGAGCTAAGGGCACCTGAGGAGAGAGGAACAAAAGAGGTCCGCTAGATATCCTTTGCTAAAGAGGGAGGGTACGATTTAGTTTCAAAGGATTATGTCACAGAGGTTGCGATCAAATAAAGGGGGCAGGTCCCAGACTTTCAGTAAGGCACCAGCTATGTCTACGATCTGAGGAGAAGGACAAAGGAGGGGAAAGATGTGGGAATGGGGCAGGGTAGTGGCCTGTCGAAACAGCTTACAATTTTAGAATAGACAGAGCCAAGGGAGAACAGTCTAAAATTTAAGAAAAGGGGAGGGGGTGAAGAAAAAGAGCATACAACAAATGCAGGACAGATTAACATCCAGAAAGGAAGTAACAAAAAACATTAGATCATTTACAAGTCCTAGAATCAGGATCAGGGAATTTACTTCAACTAGACTGCTTATCAGACTTCTAATTAACGAATTTATGCACCAACAGAAATTTTCCCAAGATCCTTCTCAATTCCCATATTAGAATGTAACAGCAATAATCCCTTCTATTTTTACAACTACTGTGCACAGTGATAAAGTTCCTGTTATAATACAAGCGCCTACACCATCCAGAAAAAAAAAAAATTCAGTTCCAGCACTTGCACTCACTAGTGAGGGGCGCGCTCCGAGTTGGCAGATCAGCTGTTTCTGCACTCAGGAAGCTGTCCGCTTAAGAGAGCTGTAAAGCAGCAACCCCAGCACAGCACCAGAATCCCCATTGTGCCAAATGCAGGTTGATTCAATTTTAACTTGGCACCAAAATGCAGATTTCTGAATCTGTACCTGTTTTGAGTGGAGGGCGGGTGGCTGCAGGCTCCTTGCACCGAGGAGATGCTGGCTTCCTTAGTTAGTCCACGGGCTAAGGGCACCTGTCTTGTGTGGAGGGCAGGTGGCCACAGGTGCCTCGTGCTGAGGAGGTGCTGGCTTTCTTAGTTAGCCCACAGGCTAAGGACACCTGTCTTGTGTAGAGGGTGGGTGGCTGCAGGCTCCTTGCACTGAGGATTCATCCCAGAATTCTAAAAGAACTAAGGGTAGAACTAGTGACACCACTGACTACCCTTTTTAACAAATCATGGGAGGATGGGGTGGTACCTGAGGACTGGAGGAGGGCAGATGTGATTCCCCTTCACAAAAGTGGGAGTAAGGCAGAAGCAGGAAACTATAGACCTGTTAGTTTAACCTCAGTGATAGGGAAAATGATGGAATCACTTCTAAAGGAAAGAATTGTTGAGTATCTAGAGGCCAGAGGGAACAGGACCCTAGGCAGCATGGATTCTGCAGCGGAAGGTCATGCCAGATGAATCTGATAGATTTCTTTGACTGGGTGACCAAAGTAGTAGATCAGGGAGGGCTGTGGACATGGCCTACCTAGACTTTAGCAAGGCATTTGACACAGTCCCACACAAAGATTAATATACAAGTTAGCCAGCCTGGGAGTGGTCCCAAGATGACAGCCTGGGTAAAGAACTGGCTGGAGAATAGGACACAGAGAGTAATAGTAAATGGAGTCCACTCAGAAGAAAGGAGGGTTACTAGTGGGGTACCGTGAGGGTTCAGTATTAGGACAGGTCCTCTTCAATGTCTTTATGTGACATTGCAGAAGGACTGGAAGGAAAGTATGTCTCTTTGCAGATGACACTAAGATCTGCAACAGAGTTGATGCACAGGGTGGGGTGGAAAGGATGAGAAGGGATTTGGCAAGGTTAGAGGAATGGTCAAATGTATGGCAGCTTAGATTCAATGCTAAGAAGTGCAAGGTAATGCACCTGGGAAACAAAAACCCAGGGAAGAGTACACAATGGGGGTGAGATACTAACAACAACAAAATGGAAAGGGACCTGGGGTAGTCATATCAGATGACCTAAAGACAGGCAAGCAATGTGAGAGGGCAGCAGAAGGGCTGGGGGATACTGGGATGCATAGGAAGGCATCACCAGTAGAAAACAGGAAGTTATTATCCTCTGTACAGACAGCTGGTGAGACCCCATCTGGAGTACTGTGTGCAGTTCTGGAGACCCAATCTCCGCAAAGACATAGACAGGATGGAAGCTGTCCAGAGGAGGGCAACTAAAATGGTGCAGGGTCTGCACCGAAGACATATGAGAAGAGACTTAAGGAGCTTAATATGTATAGCCTCGAGGAAAGAAGGGAGAGGGGACATGATAAAGCGTTCAAGTACCTCAAGGGAATCAACAAAGTCCAAGGGTAGCATCTTTCAAAAAGGGTGTGCAAGAACAAGAGGCACTAGTTTGAAGATAGAGGCGGCTCAGAGGTAATTTAAGGAAGTATTTTTTACAGAGAGGGTTGTGGATGCATGGAGCCGGCCTTCCGGAGGAGGTTGTGGAGTCAAAATCAGTGGTGGAATTCAAGCATGCATGGGATAGTCATAAGGCAGTTCTGGGGGGTGGGGGTAGGAAGAAGTAGGCTGCTGGTTAACTAGGATCTGCAGCTTATCCAGTAGGTAGGGAAATGGGCAGACTGGGTGGGCCAAGCGGTCCTTATCTGCCGACAAATTCTATGTTTCTAAGTTTCTATGTTAGGAGGCACTGGCTTCCTTAGTTAGCCCATGGGCTAAGGCCTCTTTATTATCCCTCTGTACAGACAGTTGGTGAGACCCCATCTGGATTACTGCATACTGTTCTGGAGAACCCATCTCCACAAGGACATAGACAAGATGAAGGCAGTCCAGAGGAAGGGAACTAAAATGGTGCAAGGTCTGCAACAGAAGCCTTACAAGGAGAAACTAAAGGAGCTGAATATATATACCCTTGAGGAAAGGAGGGAGAAGGGGAACATGATAGAAACTTTTAAGTACCTCAAGGGAATCAACAAAGTGCATGATGGTAGCACCTTTTAGAAAAAGAGATGTGCAAGAATAAGGGAACACCATTTGAAGACAGAGGGGGGACAGTTCAGGGGCAATGTGAGGATGTATTATTTCACAGAAAGGGTGGTAGACACATGGAATGACCTTCCTGAGGAGGTTGTGGGGTCACAAAAAGTGGGGAAATTCAAGAATGCATGGGACAGACATAAGGCAATTCTTGTGGGGGGTTGGAAGAAATAGGCTGATGGTTAACTGGGATCTACAGCTTATCTAGTAGGTAGGGAAATGGGCAGACAAGGTGGGCCAAGTGGCCCTTATCTGCCATCAAAATCTATGTTTCTATGTTTCATCACTCCCTTCTTCCCAATAAGATTTCTCTTTGGATCTGGAAGACTTTTAGTCAGAGCCCATAGCATCCAATTCAGAGAAAGAAATGGAAAGCATGCCAGCTCGTCGGTGCAGCGGGAATGCTACTGCTCACGACACCGGCAACCCAGGATTGGGTGCAGACTTGGGTCATCAGGGGCTGGCCAAGGGGAGGAGGATAGAGCATCTGTCAGATCACTCTTCTCCTCCAGGGAGGGATGGCAGTCATCTCTGCTGCAATACAACCACCTGGATGACCACAGATTGAGGTGCAGCTTGGGGATGCTCTGGGCGGGGAGGATGTCGGCTGAGTTCTGGGATATCTGTCATGTTGTGACATGCTTCTCTTGGAACTCCTACAGTGCCGATGTCCTCGAGGTCAGGACAAATACAGGAAATACCCCCACAGTCAAAAGTGGAGACAGCCTCCAGCACGCAGCCCTTACACACACCAGACAATCCCAGAAGAGCTGCCTGATGAAGACACAAGCAGGTGGGGGGAGTGGTAAGGGGTGACCACTCTCCCTCTCCCCGCTAGGGGGCAAACCAAGGCACCGTGGAGGTGGCCCCAGGGAAGAGGTCTAGGTACAGCCAAGCATCGATGCCTAGTACAGCCTGAGGAAAGGAAAGACTGTGGGAGAAGGGGGCGTAAACAGCAAATATAAAAAAAAAAAAAAGAAATGGAAAATAAGGTCTTAGGATAAACTGAAATAGGAATATGGAAGGGTATTCTTTTTTCCTTTTACTAATACTTATGGGCTATCTGTCTGTAGCCACCTTAAATGTAAACAGCATTAAAAGTTGCAGAAAGTACATTTCCACTTTTGCATTATTGCAAGCCTTTATAGCCCATATACTATTATTATAGGATACAAGATTAAAAACAAAGTATTGACTCATGAAAGCCTCTAGACTTTGGACTAAAGGTCCAGCCATCTGCTAATTTGGCACAGACTGGTGTGATGGGGTTGGGATATTATAGAATGACCCTGACTTTAAGGCCCCATCCACACTACACCAGAAAAATCCCTCTGTAACATTACAGAGGATCCAAACCATTACTGTAGTGGCTTGCATTTACACTGGTAATGTCACAGAAAGCGTTTTTAAAACTGTTGTTGAAAACTGATATTCTGGGCCTGTCTATACTACATAAGTAAAATCTTGTAACATTATCAGTGGTAGGGTGGATGCACTTTAATGTTTTGGCCCTGTCTACACTGCAGTGAAAATCTGTAACGTTTTGAAACTGATACAGACTAAAAACGTTACAATGCATCCACACTACCACTGAAAACGTTTTGAAGACATTACAGGATTTTCCTTGTTTAGTGTGGACAGCATTAAACAGAGCTTTGAAACCATTACAGAAACTGTTGTTGAAACCACCTCACAGCAGGTTTCTGTAATAGTTACGAAAACGCTTTCTGTAACGTTACCAGTGTAAACGCAAACCGTTACGGTAACAGTTTGGACCCTCTGTAACATTACAGAGGGGATTTCAAGAGTACAGTAGACAGGGCCTTTCAATCTGTAATGGTTTCAAAACATTAAAGATTTTCAGTGCAGTGTGGACAGGGCCTAAGATAACAGTGCTGGTGGTTATTTACCCTGGTAGAGCCTAAAACTCTGGATGTGACCTTTAGACAAGATAGGTTGTGTATAATTTTAGTATATACCCCACAAATAAGAGCTTCAAGGGTGGTGTTTCAAGAAATCCAGTCTTATTTGCATATCTCCAGAGTCATAATATTTATTTATTTAATTTAAAGTTGTTGACTGGGAGAGGCATACTGAGCCGAAGCTCATTTCTGGCTGCAGCCCGGGGAAAGAGGAATATGAAGAGGAGGTGATTTCAGCTGTGGAGTAGCAAGAAATGACAGAGGCCTGCAAACTGCAAAAATATTCAGCGATTACAATTGTTTACATGCTAGAGTAAGTCAAGCCTTTTTAAAGGATTCCTACCTTGATAAACACTTAACAGGTGGACATACTTATTTTAGAAGTGCTTTTTTCCACAAAGATTGCATATTTGTTTGTTTCCAGAATAGCTACATTTACAGATGCAAAAACATGGAGTAAAGCAATACCGAACCATAAGATGTTAAAATGTGATATGAAATTGAGAGGAGCCCCCACCTATGGGAAGGGGCCCTGGAGATTAAATAATAGTGTTTTAAAAGACCCAATTCTAGAGAGAAACAAGCATTTATCAATGCTGAATGCTCACTGACGGTATTGCTTTTCTACCAGGTCTTGCTTGTACAAATGTTTACTATACATTTACCCAAGATACAGCAGATGGTTTGCAATAGCTCAGCTCATTTGCAGTGGTGTCCTGCTTTGCCACATTGTTAGATTGCAATTACCCAGGATAGGGTGGCTGAGAAGCAATATCTACTTTTAAGTGGGCTTACACATTTTGGCCCCAAAATGTCCAACAATCTTTATGATCTGAGGTAATGATCCAGACAGGTGGATGTTTTAAAATCCCAGCAGAAAGGTGATTTTCCTGTGTGACTGCGGCAACAAAATTTGGAGGGGATTTGAAAAAATGACACCTGCCATGTTCAGGAGCTGGGGTAAAATTTGAACAATAGGGGCCAACATCTGCAAAAATTACAATTATAAGTAAATGTTGGAACAATTTATTTCCTCATAACTTAGTTGTTTTTTCACATTTTTACCTCAAATTTTCAACATGATCTTTTTATGACCACTCCTGAGCATGGCAGGTGTCATTTATAAAACAATGGCTGAACATTATTTTGCACCACAAGAGTTTAAACATTTTGGATAGGATCTGAGAAATTATAGCTATCACATTCATGATGTGGTGTCAAAAAATGGCTATGTTAAAAAGCTGGGGTCAAAATATTGAAAATTACCACAGTTATGGGCATGTGTTGAAAAATTGCAACATAGACTCAAAAGTTGGTTGTTTTCTCATATTTTCAAAAAAGCCTTCTTATGACCCAACATAGGCTTCTCATGAGCCCACCTTATGAACAAGAGCACAGAATATTTTTAAATTCTGCCCAAAAGGCGATTTTGCACCTGAAGTGCAAAAACACATTTTAAACAGGATTTGAAAAATGATTGCTGTCACATTCATGAGGTGCTGTGAAGCAATGGCTATGTTGAAAATTTAAGGTCAAAATATTAAAAATTACCAAAGTTATGAGCCTGCACTCATAAATTTCAACATAGGCTTATACCTTTGTTGGTTTTTTTTTGTTTTTTTTATATTTGTGCCGTAAAGTTTCATCATAGGCTTCTTATGACCCCACCCCTAGAACAAGTGCAGAGAAAATGTTCAACTCCTGCCTGAAAGCTGATTTTGCACAAAGACTGTGAAGTCACCTTTAGGGACACAAAAACACATTTTGGCCAAGATTTGAAAAATGTTGGCTGTCATATACATAAGGTGCTGTGAAGAAATGGCTATGTTGAGAATTTGGGGTCAAAATATTGAAAATTACCAAAGTAATGAGTCTGCATTGGTTAATTTCAATGCAGGCTTATAACTTTGCTGTTTTTAAAGTTTTATGCCAAATTTTCAACACAGTTTTCTTATGATGCCATCTCATGAACAAGGGTAGAGAAACGTTTTAACTCCTTCCCAGAAGGTGATTTCACACAGCTATCATGAAATCACCTTTCTGGACAGATTTGCCTAATTTCACTGTCATTGTTCATGAGGTGGGATCAAAAAAAGGCATGTTGAAAATTTGGGGAAAATATTCAAAAATGGTCAAGTTATGTAATTAAATTCAGTACCCCACAGAAATACATTGAATCATATACCTGATTTCCTCAGTTCATGATCTGGCTTTGAAGAATGAAGATGTGTCAGCAGTCCACAGAGGACTATGATGTTGGATCCCCAATGGGTAAGTAAGGGATTGGGGCGGTGGGTTTGGGGTGGTGGATGCTAAATGGGAGGGTTGGGTTGGGGACTGACAGTGCAACAGACATCAATAGACATTTTTCTATTTTGCACAGTTTAAAAAAAAACAATGCAGAGGGACACTTTTTTTTAATTTTTATTTCAGAAGGTGACAGAGACACTGGGGGACAGGGCACCCCCAGTGTCAGTGTTATGTCTGTGGTGGAGGTGGGGTGGTGGTTACTGAGAAGGAGGACCAGGTGGGGGACAGTTACTAGGGTGACAGCAACACATATTGATGAATATTTTTTTTTTAACTGCTATATTTGTAAATGTTTAAAAAAACAAATTGCAAGGTGATGACACTGGAGAATTGTGCCACCCCAGAGTCAGTGTTATGTTTATGTGGGGGTGGGGTATTGAGTGTTGAGAGGGACGGTCAGGTGGGGGGACAATTATAGGGATGCCAGCAACAGAAATCAATGGGCATTTTTCTTTGTTACAGACTTATATATATATATATATATATATATATATATAAAACACATAAAAAAATAAGAGGTACCAACACTGGGGAATTCGGCATCCCCAGTGTCAGTGGTATGTTTGCTGGGGGAGGTAGTGGGTGCTGAGAGGAAGGGTTGGAGGTTACAGTTACAAGGGCACCAGCAACAGATATTGATGGATTTTTTCTTGTTAAAAGGTGAAATTCCTCAGCAGGCTGGTCTTGACATATCAGCTGAGCTTGCTTGGCAGCATAGATCAAAGGAAAGAGCTGACCTATGATTGGGTCAGCTCTTTCCTTTGAAATACATTACATTTCCACCCAGCAAGCCAGAATAGTGTCATTATCAACCTGGCTGATGACTGGTATGACACTGATGACCCCCTTGCTGACCACTCTGCATTGGACTGACAGTGTTACACCCCTCAAAAGGCACTCTCATTGCAAAATGTTCACTGGCATGCACACACAGAAAACATAAAAATGGGGAGGAGCCCCATCTAATTAAATAATATTGCTTTGAAAGAACTAATTCTAGAGAGAAAATGGGAATCTTTATGGAAAGCTAAACCTTCACTGCAGTGCTTTTATCACAATGTTGCATTCTGGTGGGAGAATGGTAAAATGGATTTCTGTGAACTATTTTTTTTTATCATGTCATAATTTCTACTCCTTGCCGACAGACCCCATCTGATCAATCCCTCCAGCCCCATCCCCTGGAATAACCAGGGCTTACCTGGTGCCCAGCCCAGGAGTGGCGCCTGCTGGGAGTCGATCGCCATCCTGCCGTGGGTGAATTTTCTATCTCCATTTTCTCCCAGGGCCCCAGGAGTAGGAGTGCATGTGTGTGGAGGCACACATGCATCTACAGCCCCAGTAATGACCCCCTTCCCCCCACCCCATTGGCCTAGTGCTTGGCACCTGCATGGCCTGTGCTGCCCCTGGCCTCCACCAGAAGGCAGCCATTAACTGAGGCTTGCCACTGCTACCTCCCCAGAGAGGAGAGCTACCTGTCAGCAGCTCTATCCAGCTCCACCCTTCCCCCCGCTACCGACCTCTGACAGCCCAGGCTTGTTCCTGAACCCAGATCACTGGCATGCCACGAGGTTAGGCATCCAGCACCTTAGCCCTCAGCACCACTGGGCCAGCTTTCTGTGAACTGTTCAAAACATAAACTGGACAAAAAGCAAACATGAAATATTTAAGGAGGGACTCTGGCCAAAAGTGCTACATTGCAGAATTAGAATAAGCTTATCCACAATAAATTCCAATACAAAAATTAGGTTCCTACGTTACTTCATTTTAAAGTTATGAATTAAAGTATTTTGTAAACTTGATGAGGGGGTGGGGTGGCAGGATGGCTGCAGTGCTGCCCCGCTCTCCGTTGCTCTGCTTTTTGCTCCTCGCTTATCGAATTTAAAAAAAAATTTGGTTAAGTCTAGTGAATGAACCTTGGTTTAATTTTTATTTCTGGAGATTGAATGTGCATTTTTTCTGCTTGGGAAGCAGCTTAAAGACTTTTCTGTACCAAGTGTATGCACCGGACTGGCCGTTAATATTGGCATTCAGCGACTACATCTAGAACTGGAGAGAGAGAGAGAGAGATGCTGAGGGAAAAAAAGGCTCTCCGTTTGGAAGTTTAAGAGTTTGGTTAGCTGCCTGCTGGTTCCTGGCACTTTTCCTGGGTATTGCTGGATTAGTGAAAATGTATGAGCACTATAAAAGAGCATTACAAAGATAAGTGTGCGAGGAACCAGAACTTTCAGCTTTGTGTTGTTGAGAGACAGAACCGATTGCATTGACTGCACCCTGCTGTGCTGATACGCTCTATATTACATTTTTACAGGTATGCTAGCTTTGACTAGGGAACCTGGGGTCCATCATTTGAATCTGGCTATCATTTACCATGCTCAGAGAGCGATTTCTTTGTGTTCTTTCAGGTCTGGAATTCTAGAATTATGATTGGGGGAAATGAAAGGAGAGCTATGGGAAAAAGTCACTGAAGTTTTCCGCCCTAAACTATAAGCTATTGAAAACAATTGAAAATAATGGTGTTCCTGCCAATTTAAAGAGACAGTCCCATACATCAGGTGCAAGCCTTATTTATATAGTGCATAATACTCACAATAAATACATACGAAAACATATGTATTGTCCTAAACCAACAAATCTGTTTTAAGTTCATATATTTTAAAACATCTCTATGAAAAATATATGTTATTATTCCTTATATGTTATATTAAGATCTTACATCACATATAACAAGCTATTCATCATTTGTTAAAGCCCACTATGTTTTTAAATGGGGGTTAAGACACACCAGATTAAAAACAAAAAAATGTATCTAGCTTCAAAATGCATTCCTTCTGTACGTTTATTACAATTACATCAACTTAAATAAAGCAACCAAATATTTAACAGTTATATTAAATCACTTTGTACAGCCTAATCACTAGTTATACAAATTTGTATAATTTTTTACAAAACCTCAATCACTGTTTACTTCTCCACATAAAGTTTAAATGTAAGAACTCAGAAATTCATCTATAGCCAGCCCGGTGGCATAGAGGGCTAAGGCGCTGGTGCATTACCTTGACCCATGCCAGTGACTTAGGTTTGGGAATGAGCCCGGGGTGTTGGAGGTCAGCATGGGGGGAGGGCGGAGCTGGATGGACCTGCCGACAGGCAGGGTCTCCTTTCTATGGAGGAAGCGTGGCATCCCTCAGCTGATGGATGACCCCCAGTGGAAGCTGGAGGAAGCTTGGGGCAGAGGGGGCCTAGGCAGTAGGCCAGGGGGTGGGGGAAAAAAGCCATTAAGGGAGCTGTTCAGTGTATTCGAGCCTCCGTGTGCATGCACACTGAGTCCTGGGGTCTCCAAGAGAAAAGCAGAGAAAATGCTGGTCGGCAGGGTGAAGATCGACTCCCCACAGGTGCTGATCCCGGGCTGGGCAGGTAAGAGCCGGTGATTTCAGGGGACGGGGCTGGGGGGGTCGGTCAGAAGGGGGCCAACTGATAGGGGAGAAAATGTGCCATGATAAAAAAAAAGAAATTTTATCTATGACATTTCATGAAGGGTACTAAACTAAATTGAGCATTCAAACCTACACCAGAACTAGCCTGCAATTTGCATTGCCAGACTTTCTCCCTTTGGAGGAGTATGTTATCTAAGTCACACACACCCGCATATGGGGTAATACTTATTCTAACCGCTGAGACTTAAAACAGTGCTCTCTCCCTTTCTGTATAACATGTGTAGCTAATGCATTTTTTCATCAAATTTCCTAATACATTCCAGATGTTCAGCAATTCTACTTTTGAACAAACGTTTTGTTTTTCCAACATAAAAACATTTGCATTTCACACAGGCTGCAACATACACAATGCATTCAGTGCTCCAATTACTGAAGTTCTTCAGTGGAAAGACATGTCCATTACCTGGATGTATTATCTCCTTACCAGGGTTTATGCATTGACTGAAGTTACAATGTACACAGGAAAAATTTCCACAAGGCAGGAGGATGTCTTTCTGTTACATGTGCTTACTTCTCCACAAATGTGCTCTAGTAACTTGAGATGCAATGTTCTTTCCTCATCTGTATTCCATTCGGTGGGGGCGGAGGTGACCTCAAAGTCTGTTCCAACTTGGGCTTTGTCTGCAATATGTGCCAGTTCTTGTATAAAATGTTTTTATCTCATAGCTCTGGGATGAAAAATCACAGACAAAATTAAGTTTACTCTGTGTGTCCCGTATTATATGTTGTAATAAATTCTCTCTTGGAATGTTCTGTATTTGTTCCTGTGCTATCTTTAAGCAGTTCTCATTATACCTCCTATCCATGAAGTGTTTTTTCAGATATGTAACATTTTTCTCATATTTCTCCACCTTACTGGTATTCATTTTAATTCTCATAAACTGTCCCTTAGGGATAAAGATAATTGGAGATCTAGGGTTGCAGCTGTCAAATCTCGAAAAAGCATTTTTATCTGTATTCTTCCTAAACAAATCTGTTTCAGTCATTCCATCGTCCATCTTGGATATACTTAAATCTAAAAAGTCAATCATGTTCCTGTCTGAGTTCATCATGAATTTCAAATTAACATTTCTAGATGCTAAATTTTTAATAAAGTCTGGTATTTCAGTGCTTGTCCCCCAAATCAACAGTAAATTGTCAACGTATCTCTTATAGAATTTTATGCTTTTGACAAAAGGGTTCTGGTCACACAGCACGTTATTCCTTTCCCACTTACATAGATAGATGTTCACATAGTTGGGGGCAAAAGCAGCCCCCATTGCAGTGCCCTGGACTTGTAGGTAAAATTCCCATTGAAAATAACACATTACATTTTAGAACTTTCTCTGTCAGGGTTAATAGACATTCGATGAACCTGGTCGAATATTCAGATTTTTCACATAATGTTTCTCTTAGGGCTTCTATACCTCCCTCATTAGGAATGTTAGTGTAGAGGGAGGTTATGTCTAATGTAACCCACACGTCATCAGGTTCATTTCTGATTCCCCTCAGTAAATTCAAAAGGTGAGTTGTATCCCTTGAATAAACATTATGCAAAACGAGACTTCACATAGTTCCGGTGAGTCAGTCTTTTTGTTGAAACCCAACTTTACTCGCTACTTGGATTTCTTTTTGCTGTGAATAGATATGGGTTCGGTCAAGGGTTTTGTAAATGAGTATGTTAACCCTGCCTGTTCCAAAGGATGACTGTAATGTTATCCTTAGCCCTTGTGGTGCTCAGTGAACTTCCAGATATGCACTGAAAGCATCCCTTTGCCAGTACAGACGGTGTGCTTTTAAAGCCACTCTTTCTAACTGAATAAAAGCTTCTTTTATACTTCCTGGCTCTCATGCTGCCAGTTGTATATTTTGTTCAGTTCTCTCATTATTCAGAATTGGGTTGGACTCCCCTTCTTTAAAAAATAGCACTTCCACAAAATTAAAATTAGTTTGTGATTCCACTTGAGGTATCAGCTGTACAGGTTCATTAACTGAACTGTATCTAAATATTAAGGGTACACTGCTGCTTATATTGAGACTGCCTGATTCCATATTCATATCTGTCTCCTTTGGTCTTCTAACAAACTAAGGAGTCAGAGTCCCAAGACAACCCAAAATAAAAATCACAATAAAGTACAAAAGAGGGCAGCTTATCAGGGACAGTAATTGGAACCACAACAAAAAGAAATCCTAGTAGCAAGTAAAGCTGGGCTGCAACAAAAAGACTGACTCACCGAACCTATGTGACGTCTCGTTTTGCATAATGTTTATTTAAGGGGTACAACTCACCTTTTGAATTTACTGAGGGGAATCAGAAATTAACCTGATGACGTGTGGGTTACATTAGACATAACCTCCCTCTACACTAACATTCCTAACGAGGGAGGTATAGAAGCCCTAAGAGAAACATTATGTGAAAAATCTGAATATTTGACCTGGTTCATAGAATGTCTATTAGGAGGCAGTATGGCGCAATGGTTTAAGGCTCTGAGCTGCAAATCTGGAGACCTGGGTTTGAATCCCACAGCTCCCACTTGCATACTGTGTGACCCTGAGCAAGTCACTTAACTTCCTCGTGCTCCCAGATTGCACCTGCAAACAAGCTTTCAGCTTAGTGTGTCTCACCTGGTAAAATAATTGGTAAAAAAAAAAAAAAAAAACCCTGACAGAGAAAGTTCTAAAATGTAATGTGTTCATGTTTAACAGGGAATTTTACCTACAAGTCAAGTGCACCACAATGGGGTCTGCTTTAGCCCTCAACTATGTGAATATCTATCTATCTAAGTGGGAAATGAATAATGTGCTGTGTGACCAGAACCCTTTTGTCAAAAGTATAAAATTGTATAAAAGATACATTGTCGATTTACTGTTGATTTGGAGGGCGAGGAGACAAACACTGAAATACAAGATTTTGTTAAATATTTAGGGCTGGATATTCAAACTGAGCCCAAAAAGTGCACAATAGCAGGAGCAAGCACAAGTCCATTGCACCCATGTGCAATAGATGCGATATTCAAAAAAGGAGCAAGCCAAATTGTGCCAACAGCTAACGTCTGAATATCGCACAACCTGTGCCATAGCGCAACTAGGGAGGGGAAGCTGAGCAGATACGATGCGCTATGGCACAACAAGGGATGTCCAGCTGAGCAGCCCAGAGGTGCCATAGTGCAAGCAGGGAGCCCCCCAGCAGCAGAGCAATGTAACTGCACAACCAGGGAGGTATGGGGCCCACCACCCATGCCACAGATGGGCACAGGAACACACAGCAGAATTTACATTGCGCCCCCACACACTAAGCACAGCACAACTGGGGGAGGGCTGGAATATCCACAGGCCCATGGGGACAAGCAAACAATGCACAGCTGGGCTATGGTGCCCCAGCACACCCACCAGCAAGCTGAGACTGCCACACAAGGAGGGCGGACCACCCCGTGCCACACCAGCCCCCCCAGTGCACAGCACACCCTGCACCGTGACCCCCCAGACACCCCCCATGAGCAGTGACCACCACTGCAGGAAACCCCATGCATACCACCACCCCCACTGTCACACTGCAACCTCGTATACCACAGAACCATACAAGCCAGCCCCACCATGAGCACCCAGCAGTGGGTGGCAGCACACGGCAATGCAACAATGGCAGACACAGTGCCAACACGCACAATCCCCCTGAGGCACAGCTGAGAGACCGACCATGTGTCAGCACAAGAGGTACCCCACATGGGAAAGGGCATGCCCCTGACACCACCACCATTAATATAGCACCCTGCACAATAGACAAGTGACACATTCTGACCCACCACTAGCCACAGCAGCCAGCACAGACATCCACAGTGGTGCGTGGAAGCATACATCACACCGGATGCAACACAGTGCAGGGGCAAACACACACCCATACCCAAGGGGACTATAACACAGGGACGCAGTAGTGTGGCAACCAAGTCCTCAGTGTGGGCCCATGAAAACTGAGCACACACAGCCTTCAGTCCTCCATGGCACAGGACTAACACCCATCCTGTGCAGGCACTGTGGTCCCATATGCCACCATCATATGCCTGGAGTACAAGTCACAGACAGTGGTGCACAGCCCCTGCAACACACACAAGCCACAGCATGGAGGTGGGACAACAACTGTGGAGGCCAAAGTGTCACCTGAGGCAAACATGCACCCCACCAGTGACAGGAGGCAACCCAGCACTCTGACGGTTATAGTGAAAGACCTGCATGGACAGCCACCATTGACATGGCAGCAGACCTTGCAGGCCACAGACATGCAAGGGTGTCAGCTGCACAGGCCAAGGACGGGTTGACAGGGGCACAATGGACACATAGCATGCACCATGGACCACTGAACACAGTAATCCAATGCACTGGGAACAACGCACACACCACAGACACTGACTGATAGCTATTCCCACACCATAGACACTTCCCCACGCACATACACACATACCCATGACTGCACCACCCTCGATGCCATGCACACCACTGCAGCTGAGCACCTATAGCCAGCTGCAAATCAGAGGCCACCACAGTATTCATATCAAAATATTTATATTGCAACATATAAAACAAAACTATATACAGAACTATGTACATATGGTGGGAGGGACAGAAACAAGGTGGGGTGGGTAAGGGGCAGGGGTGAACATATGGGAGAGGGAAGGCGAGGTGTGAGGGTTAGTCAAAGGGAGGAAGGTGTTAGTCGGTGCATGGGGACATCAATGGCCGGCCTGGTCCTCCTCCGCTTGGTGCTGTCATCTGGCCCTTCTCCTCCTCCTGACCCCATGCTGGTGCATGTCCCTCAAGATCTGCAGGGACTCCCTTGCCACCTGCAGCAGCTCTTGAACAGCCTGCTGTATCTGCAGGAGTCACTGTTCACCTAGGACGAGGGATCAGAGTCAATAGGTGTGACTGTCCATTCCCCTGCAGCCCACTCATTATGCATGGCATACAGCCATGTGCCATGCTCCTGTGATGGTGTGCGCCCAACCACAGTGACCATGTCCACAAGACATGCCCAACCAGGCAGCAACAGCTATGTGGACCACTGCACACACCCACTGCCCATGTTCTGCACAGCACCACCAAGGCCGTACAGTAACGTGGCTCTGTGGTGTGCAGGCAGTGCCACAGCCATGTGCCCAGTGCACACATTGACCACCTTTGACGCACTCCCAGACATGCAGTGCCACTGGACAGTGCTGACTGTCACAAGTTGCATGCATGGCAGTGGTGTCCATGGATGGTGGCCATGCCCTGCATCCTACCCTGTTACACAGCATGCAGTAGTAATCATGGTGTCATGGCACTCACCCTCATCGGGCTGGTGATGTCAGTGGTGCTGGTCCCCGACTCTCCTGTGTGCTGTGTCCTCCTCCCCCCTCTGCTGCTGCTCCCCCATCCGCCACCACTCGTCCACGCCTGTGGAGGAAGCAAGGAGACGAAAACATCAGTACAATCCCAAAGCAAAGTCCCCCTGCCCCAATGTGTGTGCCCACCCACCCAGCCAGACCCACCTACCCCATACCCTGTAAACACCACCACAGCCAGCCCTAGACTATCCCTCCCCTATGTGCTGGACACATAAGACAGTGTTACCCATATGGACAATACAAGTGTGTAGACGTATCACCCACCTGGATGAGGCACCATGCCCCTCCTGGCACGCGAACGCAGATGGGCAAGTAGCTCTGGCTCCCTTCTCCTGAGGTCCCCATAATGGTGCCTGCATTGCTTTGAGGTCCTTCTGCATCCAGTGGCTGCCTCCAGGTCAGTGGCCACCTCCTGCCAGACCTGGGTCCTGGCCTTGTCCAGTGCCTCATTACCAAACAGTGGGCCATAGTGTGGCTCTACAATGGCCACAAAATTTGGCCAACTCAATGGCACTCCATTGTGGGGCTCTCCTGCGTGCCATCTCATCCACTATAGTAGGCAATATGGCACTCTGCAGCGCAGTACCCCAAGTGGAAATGCTGCACGGCACAGCGCCGCCATTCTCTATTGCACTGATACCGAACAGCGCGATAGAGATGCAGCTATGCTGGACGCATGGCGCCAAGGGGGCAAAGGTCGGGCACAGGGTCATGGGTCTCTGGTGCAAGGCCACGCACAGTGCCATCTGATGACTATGCGTCTAATGCGATTGGTTGCCTGTGTGCCAGTGCCACAGTGAACTATCGCGCAGTTGTGCCACAGCGCCATGTAGTGACCCTCGCTATAGTGCCACTGGCACACTGGTGGCCATGACCTGCATTGCCTACCGTGCACAGCACATCATCAGTGTGGCAGACGCCGCCTGTGTAAGCTACCTGGGCATGCGCAGTGAGGTGTACTACGCATGCCACAGAACTGTGCCATTGGCTCAGCACATTCAACACAATTGCGCAAGGCGCAACAGAGTGATATTCAGCCATCATACGCTAATCATCCGATCAGCCATTCAATGGCGCAGCAGCAGCACGATTTGCATCTACTTAAAGTTGTTCCCCACCTAATTTGCATGGATTGCACTATATAGGTGAGACAATGTTCTGCAGTGGCCATATTTGGTTACTGCAGTTTATTGGTGAGTTGCATGCTGTGTGGGGGTCTGGACTGTGGTATCGGGGACATGCTTTGTACTGCACAGTCACACAGGTAACCACTGACATCCTTACAAGCTGAATAATGACCGAGCGAGGTCTGGGTGAGGAGGACTATGATGGTGGGTGGAAGTGGAGGCCCAATTTCACAAAGGCCAAGATGGAGGCACTCTTCAAGGCCTACCTTGATCAGAAACCAATGCTCAGCGGACAGCGGGGCACCCCTCAGGCCCGTGCTGCTGCATGGGAGGAGGTGGCACGTGCCATCAACCTGCACGGCAGCCACCAGTGCTCCGTGCAGGAGTGTAAGAAGAAGATGGGTACTAACAGGAGGAAGGTGAAGGAGAAGGTGGCTGCCATCAGGGCGTCATGTGCTGCAACAGGCAGGGGCCAGCCGGAGGTGGTGCAGCTCACACCGGCAGAGGACAGGCTTGCTGCAAGCATGCAGTGCAGTGCCATAGAGGGAGTTCCAGGAGGTGGCTTCCAGACGGGTGGTAGCCCATCACTGCATGGTAAGTCATGGTCTGTCTATGGGGGGGCAGGGTAGGTCACACGCAGTAACGTGACTTTTCTTTCTGTTACAGATCCTGCATGTCTGCAGGGGTCAGTGGTGGAGGGCCTGTCCACTGCGGACAGTCATCTGGAGTTGGAGGAGGGACCATCCACCTCCACAGGTATACTTCGAGCATTTGCAACAATGGGGCCGCCTGGCTGTCCACACTGATGTTGCTGAGACAGGTGTAGGGGAAGCCCTTCCTGTGGCTCAGCGTTCTGGCATCCAAGGATGCCAGCACGCTGTGGCTGAGGCAGAGATCTACACCAATGATGAAGACACGACCGTCATGGGCAGTGACATGTGTGTGCCATGGAATGGACACACAGCAGGTCAGCTCACGCCCATGGACCAGGCTGGTGCCGACGTGTGGGCCAGCGTGTCAGCGCAGTCCCAGGCTGTGCCTGTCAGCACCAGTGGGGCAGCACCGGTGGCTGGTCAGGACAGTGGGACTGTTGCGGCCACAGTGGAGGAATGACTGATCCCTTGGGCACAGCAGGCGGAGGGGTGGCAGCAGCAGTCACCCACTAGGACTGGGGGTTCAGGGTTCAGTGGTGGCATCCGTGCACCACCTGTGGACTTGCCCATACCTGGTCCTGGTGAGCAGCGCCCACCCTCAAGGGGTGCTGAACATCAGGCCCTTGCATACCCTGAGGGATGGGATGTCGAGGTGGCAGATGACCTCTTTGATGAGCACAACCGCCTACTGCAGGCATCGGTCCAGCAGCAGATGTGGCTTGCAACATATGTGGAGGCACTGTATGTGGCTCTGGAGTGGACCAAGGAGCGATGCAGCAGGGACACCGATAGGATCCTGTCATGGATTGACCATTTGCAGGAGGATGTGACCGCTGCCATTGACAGGCAAGCACAGGCGTTCATTGCTGTCATGGCCACAATGGGCACACAGTCAGGTGCCCATGCATCACTCACACCGTGCAGTTTGCTGTCCACTCCCCATTCCTGGCATCGTGCGACACCCACCCTGTCAATGCCGGGTTCAGCTGTGGGCATCCCGAGCACTCCTGGTGCAGGAATGTTCGGTGTGCTGCAGACCCCTGTGCGGGCATGGTCGCATTTGCGCAGTGGAACCCCTGGTGGACCATCGGTGCCACCCCATGAGGCCTGTGGTCAGTCTGCCAGTGCTGCTGGGTTTCAGCGGGGCCACCCATGCATCCGAGGCTGACGTGGCACTGTGCCGCAAGACTGACCTGTCTCCCAGCGCAGGCACTGTCTGGTGCTGTCCTGTGTGCATTGTGTGTTTCGGTGGGCAGTCACGGGTGGGTGCACGGCCCTGCATGCAGATGCACGGTCCACCTGCACACCCTCCTGGCTGCTGTCCACAGGTACATGTGCATGATGATGCCTGCATTGCGCTGTACACCAAAGTGCTATGGTGCCCAGCATCTGACACATGCGCATGGACAGTCAGTGGACGTGGTGGCCTGTGGACATGTGTGTTGCTAGTGTTTGTGTTCCAGCTCGGTTTTGCACCTGACCCCTGTGCACTTTGTGCCTATTGTGTGTGCATGTGTGTGTGTCCGTCCATGTGGCGTGTTACTGTTCACCCCTCCCTGGTTGTATGTGTGTGCTTCTATGCCCTGCCACATCCCTTGCCAGCATGCACCCCGGTGTGTTTCCATGCGTGTATGTGGGTTGTGCCCTAGCCACTGGTGGTTGCACATGGCACCATGACTTACCTGTGTTGGCTGTAGTGCTCCTCTGTGATGGTGTCCCAGTGCAGCTGTGCCAGCTGGCTCAGTTGGGGGTCCCGTCAGCCAAGGGGGGGCTGCCCATCCCCCTCATCACCGGCATCGCCATCGTCCCCATCGCTGTCCCCCTCTTTGACCTGTACTGCTATCCCACAGCCTTTGGCCATGTTGTACAGGATCCAACAGGCCAGGAATATCCCACAGGCCTTTGAGGGGCTATACTGTAGAGCACCGCCAGAGGTGTCCAGGCAATATAAACGCATCTTCAGCATCCCAAACACCCGCTCAGTGACGTTGCGTGTGGTGGCATGTGCCTCATTGAAGCATTGCTGTGATGGGGTCATGGGCAGCCGGTAGGGTGTGACCAGCCAGGGATGGAGTGGGTATCCACTGTCACCTGTGTGAAGATAGTGGAGGTTAGTGTCTTGTTCAGCTTCAGACTGCCCCAAGCCTGTTGGCCACACCCATGGCACCTCTGGCCATACCCCCCCTTGCCCACGATATGTCAGTTCTACATAAATACTCACCCACTAGATGACCTGTGGGGATGTCCTCACTCTTGAATCGGTGGCACAGTGCCAACTGGTGCCAGATGAAGGAATCATGTGCTCCCCCAGGGTGCATGGCACAGACATTGAAGATGTGCCCACTGGCTTCGCACACCACCTGGCAGTTGACACTGGAATACCCCTTACGGTTCATGTAGGTGGCACCCTTGGAGCCAGGTGGTGTGCGTATGACCATATGGGTGCAGTCTATCGCCCCTAGCATGCCAGGCATATGTGCTACCCTGTGGAACTCCTGTATGTTTGCTGTGCGCTCTGCCGCAGTACTGGGGAAATGGATGTACTCGGCAGCATGTGACAGCAGTGTGCTGAGGAATTGGGTGAAGATGCGTGACATGGCCGACTGTGTTATGCCTGTGTGTCCCCTGTTGGTCTCTGGAAGGTAGCCATGGTGAGCAAGCACATGCAGGCTGTTACCTTTGTCTCCACTGACAGAGCATGACTCCGTCATGTGGGTGCCTGCATCACATCACTGCACATCTCACAGAGCTGCCTCAGTATTGCCCTGTTCAGGCAGTACCGGTCCACAATCTCAATATCTATATACAGCTCAAAGCTGGTGCGGGCTCGGTACTGCCTGTTGGGGGCATACTACTGATGGGCCCTTCCATGGCCACGTCCCCCTGCCACATGCCTTCTCACCCCCCTCATTACGGCATCCATGTGGAAGGTGGCACTGGCCATGTCCCTGGATTGCATTCCCCCCCATAGCAGTTGTTGCTTTGTTCCCCCCGCTGTCCTGACTGCTACCTCCCCTGCACTGGGTACACCTACTGGCCTCTGCTTTGTGTGGCCCCACACACCTTCCCTTGCCCCTTCTGTGGTGTGGTTTCCCTGGCCTGCCCTCTTTTGTGCTGCTTTCCTGTGCCTGTCTCTCCCCCTGCCTCATGTGGCTTCCCTGTAGCGTTCTTGCACCTCTTCCTTGCTCCTTTTTATTTTGGCTCATTTCTGCTATGGAGCAACTTCTGCCTGCTCCACTGTTGCGCATTGCTCAAGTCTTTGAACATCGCACTGCGCCCTTTATGCATGGTTGCTCCCCCTTCGGTTGCACATGCCTTCATTATCATTGTGCTGTTGCTCAGCATGTTTTCATTAGTGCAACTGCCTCCTGCTGAATATCGTAGAATGGCACATTTTCTGACTTGCGCTGGCGCAACCCTATTGCGCATGGCGCAACCCTTTTGAATATCCAGCCGTTAGAGTCTACGAATGTTAATTTGAAATTCATGATGAACTCAGACAGGAACATGATTAACTTTTTAGATTTAAGTGTCTCCAAGATGGATGATGTAATGATTGAGACAGATTTGTATAGGAAGAGCACAGATAAAAATGTTTTTTTAAGATTTGATAGTTGCCACTCTAATTAACTCTATCCCTAAGGGACAGTTTATGAGATTTAAAAGGAATACAAGTAACGTGGAGAAATATGAGAAAAATGTTACATGTCTGAAAAAATGCTTTATGGATAAGCGGTATAATGAGAACTGCTTAAAGGTAGTACAGGAACAAATACAGAACATTCCAAGAGAAAATTTATTACAACATAAAATACGGGACACACAGGGTAAACTTAATTTTGTCTGTGATTTATCTTGCCAGAGCTATGAGATAAAAAAAACATTTTAAACAAGAACTGGCACATCCTGCAGACAGAGCCCAAATTGGAACAGACTATGAGGTCACCCCCCCCCCGAATGGTGTACATGTGAGCAAAGAACATTGTATTCCAAGTTACTAGAAGCACTTTTGTAGAGAAGCAATTGGATGTAATAGAAAGAAATCCTCTCTCTTATGGAACTTTTACCTGTGGACATTGTAACTTCTGCCAATACATAAACCCTGGCTAAGAGTTTATACTTCCAGTTAATGGACAGGTCTTTCCACTGAAGAACGTCATTAATTGGAGCACTGAATGCATTGTATATGTTGCAGCCTGCGAGAAACTTGTTTTATATGTTGGAAAAACAAAACACTTGTTCAAAAATAGAACTGCCGAACATCTGGGATGTATTAGGAAATTGTATTAAAAAAATGCATTAGCTGCACATGTTACACAGAAAGGGAGAGATCATTGTTTTAAGTTTCAGCGGTTAGAAAAAGTATTACCCCATATGCGGGGGTAGGGTGACTTAGACAACATACTCCTCCAAAGGGAGAGTGACTGGCAATACAAATTGCGGGCTAGTTCTGGTGTAGGTATGAATGCCCAATTTAGTTTAGTACCCTTCTTGAAATGTTATAGATGAATTTCTGAGTTCTTACATTAAAATCATATGTAGAGAAGTAAACAGTGATTGAGGTTTTGTAAAAAATTGTAAAAACTGTATAACTAGTAATTAGGCTGTTTTTCAATAAACGTTATGCAAGACGAGACTTCACATAGTTCCGGTGAGTCAGTCTTTTTGTTGCAGCCCAGCTTTACATGCTACTAGGATTTCTTTTTACTGTGGCTCCAGTTACTGTCCTGGTAAGCCGCCTTGTTTTGTACTTTATTATTCTTTAAACATAGCATTATAATTCTTGATTAGTGGAAATGTGTAAGAATTGGTTTGATGTATGTTGACAATAAGATTTAGGTTATGTTTAAGAAAGTCTGGAAAAAGTGTTTTATATTGCATGTACACCTATATTGTTTGTTGCTCTTCAATAAAATCCCCCTACTTATGAGGAGCTGGCATTAAGAATATTTACTACAGAATGGAAACCATATAATAATAATTCTTTACAAGTTACATGTGCTACTGTATATTAAGGTATTACATATGGCAGGCTTGATGTTCACAGTTCTTGCAAAAAAAACTAGTGTGCCATTTGGAAATCATTGGAAATGTTGAAGTTGAACTGAGAAAAAATACTGTACAAGACTGTACCTATTTCCACATAACTGAGTGGTACAACTATGGAGGAAAAGTAACTCCTTTTTGAAATAGTCTTACTTCTAGTAATACTGGATATTCATTGCAAAAAACTATGTTAATGCATCAGGGTTCAACTTAATGCCACAAAAGCATGGAAATGTGGCATTACAGTTTCCAACCCTAACTCCCCACCCCCACCTCCTATGCAGCAAAAGGATAAGACCACACAAGCAATCACAGATAGCCATCATTGTGTAAGACAAAAGACAGACAACGGTTGTAGCTGCAGATAGAAATCCACAATACTGTTGGATGCTTGGAACATCCTCACAGCATAGGAGATGTGGGAAAAAATGGTAATGGGATTCATGAATGCATGGGGTAGGCATAAGGGAACCTTAGTGGTAAGGAAAGGGGGGGGCGGAAATCAAGTAAGATCTTTGGTGTTACAGTAGATAGGAAAATGGCAGACTAGGTGAGCAAAATAGTGCTTTCAGCCTTTCTGTAGTCTAATGTAGCCATGGACACTGTAAAACATACACACAATTGATAGGCCTGCACTTCTGTAGCTGCAGGTGTAAGACATACACACCACCCTATGGGTGCAGAAGCACAGATACCACAATATCCATGATACGAACAGTGACCACCAGTCATTGTGGTTTGAAATCACAGAAAGAGCAGAACCAAACCACACAAAAACATGTATCCTGGATTTTAGGGGGGGCAGACTTTGGGAAAATGGGGAGATACTTGAAAGAGGCATTAAGGGGAATGGGGCAGGAATCAGGGGTTGAGGAACAGTGGGCAGTATTTAAAATGGGATTACAAGAGCAACAGAATTATGCATTAAGCAGGTTAGCAAGAGGAAAAGGAAGAGGAGACCATTATGGTTTTCCAAAGAGGTAGCAAAGAAAGTGAAAGCCAAAAAGATTGCATTTAGGCAATACAAAAAGACACAGGCAGAAGGGGATAGGGAGAAGTACCAGGAGAAGCAAAGGGAGGCAGGGAGGTCAGTAAGGGAAGCCAAAGCTCAGACAGAAGAACACATTGCAAAATCAGTGGGTAGAGTGGACAAAACCTTTTACAGATACATAAGTGAAAAAAGAAAGGCAAAGGGGAGGGATAGTGAGACTGAAGGAGGAGGATGTGGGCTGTGTGGACGATGACAACAGTAAAGCTGACATATTGAACAGGTATTTCTGCTCAGTCTTTACTGAAGAAGAGGAGGGAAATGGGTCTGAAGGGAGTACAAGGGGTGAGAATGGTGCAGAAATGGACACAAGTCCCTTTACACGAGAAAGGGTCCGGAAGGAACTGGAAGTAATAAGAGTTGATAAAGCAATGGGGCCAGATGGGGTGCACCCCAGGGTCCTGAAAGAACTAAGAGAGGTGGTGGCTGAACCTCTGGCTATCCTGTTTAGCCGATCACTGGAAATGGGAGGTACCCAAAGACTGGAGGATGGCAGGTGTAGTCCCTGTATACAAAAGTGGGAACAAAGAGGAATCGGAGAACTACAGACCAGTCAGCCTCACCTCGGTAGTGGGGAAGATCATGGAAGCACTACTGAAAGAGAGATTGGTGGAACATCTGGTTGTCAATGGACTACAGGACCCAAGGCAGCATGGTTTCACCAGGGGGAGGTCATGTCAGACCAACTTCGTTAAATTTTTTGACTGGGTGACTAGGAGGTGGATCAGGGAGGGCAGTGGACATGGCCTATCTGGACTTCAGCAAGGCCTTTGACACTGTGCCACATAGAAGACTATTACACAAACTGGGGAATATGGGTGTGGGCAGGACAGTAGTGGTGGGTAGGTAACTGGCTGGGTGGCAGGACACAGAGGGTGGTGGTAAATGGCTGTCACTCCACAGAGGGAAGAGTGACCAGTGGGGTACCACAGGGATCAGTGCTGGGACCGGTCCTATTCAACATCTTCATCAGTGACATTGCACAGAATATAGAAGGCAGAATTTCACTGTTTGCTGATGACACAAAGCTCTGTAACAGAGTAGACACACCAGAGGGTGTAGACAGAATGAGAAGGGACCTGCAGAAACTTGAAGAATGGTCAAGGGTTTGGCAGTTGAAATTCAATGCAAAGAAGTGCAAGATAATGCATATGGGGCACAAAAACCTGGCACAATACAGTATATCAGTTTGGGGGTGAGGATATAGCATGCACCAAGCAGGAAAGGGATCTTGGGCTTATCATCTCTGATGACATCAAGGTAGGGAAACGGTGTGACAAGGCAGCAGGTAAAGCAAATAGGATGCTCAGATGCATAGGCAGGGCATCACCAACAGGAAAAGGAAGGTCATAATTCCACTATACAAGACACTAGTGAGGCCCCACCTGGAGTACAGTATACAGTTCTGGAGACCTTACCTATGTAAGGACATAGACAGGGTACAGAAGGTTCAGAGGAGGGCAACAAAGATGGTGCATGGATTGCATCACAAGTCCTATGAGGACAGGTTGAAGGAACTGAACATGTACTCCCTGGAGGAGAGGAGGGAGAGAGGGGATATGATAGAGACATACAAGTATCTTACAGGGAGGAACAAGGTGCAGGAATACACAATTTTTAAGTGAAAAAGATGTTCCAGAACTAAAGGGCATGGGATGAAGTTGGAGGGAGGATGATTCAGAGGAAACATGAGGAAGAATTTCTTCACAGAATGGGTGGTAGACAAGTGGAACACCCTGCCAGAGGAAGTGGTGGGGGCTGAAACAGGATTTAAGAATGCATGGGATAGGCATAAAGGAATTGTGTAGGTCAGGGGTAAGGGGCAACAGACTTCTAGGAAAACATAAACCGAACTTACAAGCTCAAATGGGCAGACTGGGTGGGTCATAGGCCCTTATCTGCCGACACTGTCTATGTATGTATCTATGTATGTATCTACGGAAAGTGCAGCAGTATTTCTGTCTGCAGAAGCAAAGTTCCCTGAGAGTCCTGTGTCTCTTCAGAGGTTTTCTATATGCAAGGGGGCTGCTCGTCTGGAGCCAGAAGTTGGTATATGTCTTAAACTGCTGGCTGAAGAGACACAGACCACTCTTTACTACATAAATGCTGGCCCCAAAGGGCATAGAGGAAAGAAGTCTTGTAATTTGGATATAATGGGGTTGTATCTGGCTGGAGGTGCCTGTGCTTCTGTATACAGAAACAGCGTGCTGATTTCAGTATAGAAACACTGAAACATAGAATTTGAAGGCAGATAAGGCCTGCTTTTGCCACCTAGTCTGTCATTTTCCTACCTACTGTAACATCGCAGACTCTACTTGATCTCTGGATCACCCCTTTCCTTACCACTAAGGTTTCCTTATGCCTGCACCATGAATTCTTGAATCCCATTTTCATTTTTCCCCCACCACCTATGCTGGGAGGATGTTCCAGGCATCCACCAGTACCTTGGATTTCTATCTGCAGTGACACGTCAGTGTGCATATTTTGCAGTTTGTATGCCAAAGATACAAATCCATGAAGGTAGCACATGAGTACTACTGCATTTGTGTCATCTGGTAACAGTTGTATGTTGGTTGTCTTACCTGATGGTGGCTGTATGTGGTTGCTTGTGTGGTCTTGTCCTTTTGCTGCTTGGGGGGTGGGGTGGGCAGTTAGGGTTGGAAACCCTAATGCCACATTTCCATGCTCTTGTGGCATTAAATTGAACCCTAACTGATGCATTAACGTACTATTTTGTAATGAATTTGCTTTCTTTTTAAGATACTGTGATTGTATCCTTATTTGCCTGTGGGAGCATAGGGCCTGGAGGACCCTGCGCTCCCACCCATGTATAGTTTTTCAGATAGAGTAATCATATCCTTTTTTGCCTGAGGGAGTGCAGGACCTTTGGGCCCTGCTCTCCCATCCCATAATAAATGCATACATGTATGTAGCTGTGGAAGGTCCCTGTGCTTCCATTTATAGAACAACACTGACCAAATTATCAGCATAGACATCTTATTACCCCAACTCATGTACCTGGTATGGAAATTTGAATCTCATCCAAAATGTAATTCCATGCAACTGCAATGTCATTCTGCACCACAACTGTAAAAATTCATTTTGACCAGGATTTGATAAATGACAGTTGTGACATACATGAAGTAGGGTAATAAGAAGTCTATGTTGAAAATCGGGGGTCAAAATATTTTACATTCCTAATGTTATGAGCGTGCATAGTGAAATTGCAAAGAATTGTCATAACTCTGCCATTTTTAATAATTTTGACCCCAATGTTCAACATAGCCTTCTTATGACCCCACCTCATGAACAATATTACTGTCATTACACAAATCCCACCAAAAAGGTGATTTTGCCAACTGACCATGAAATCACCTTTCCAGCTGGAGTTGCACAACAACAGTCAGATTGTTCATGTGGTGGGGTCCCCAAAAGGCCATGTTGAAAATCTGGGGTCAAAATATCAAAAAATGCCAACATTATGCATAAAACCTGAAACCCCAATTGAAATACATTGAACTGCACTTACCGTACCTTACTTTCTCATATTGCAGTTGCTGGTTCCAGCAGCAAGATGTGTATTCAATGGGAGATTGGGACTTGAACCTGGAACCTGTTCAGGTGAGTGAGGGTGTGTTGGGGTGTACTGGTGGGTGTGGGGTGGTGGGTGCTCAGTGGGAGGTAGGGGTGGGGAGGTGCTGTTTGGAGAAGGACCATTTTCTTTTTTTTAGGTAAAAAAAGAACAAAGGATGGTTTTCTTTATTTCAGATAGGGTATGGCAGGATGGGGGGGTTACCACTAGACACCAAGGAACCAAGCAGCAGCACCGGTATGGCAATCAGGAAAAGGGGATGGGGGAGGGACCACTAGACCCCAGCGACAAACGGCAGCACCAGGACAGTGATCAGAGAACTGGGTGTTTGGGAGGGACCATTAGACTGCCAGGGGACAAAACAGCAGCACTGGGATGGCTATTGGAGAACAGGGGAAGGGGGACAACTAAACTACCAGGGAAACAAACAGCAGCATCAGGATGGCACTCAGAGAACTGGGTATGGAAGAAGGGACCACTAGACACCAAGGACAAACAGCAGCACTGGGAAGGTGATCGGAGAATGCTGGAGAGGTGAGGGACCACTAGACTACCAGGGGACCAAACTGCAGCACCAGGACAGTGATCAGAGAATGGGGGATGGACCAATAGACTGGCAAGGAACCAAACAGAAGCATCCAGATGGTGATCGTAGAACTGATGTTTGAGGGAGAGACAACAAGACTATCAGGGACACACAGCAGCACTGGGACAGTAATGGGACAATAGGGGAGGGGAAGGAAGAGGTACCACTAAACTACCACTAGACTACCAGGGCACATAAGGGCAGTATGGAGAGGGTGAAAAGGAAACAGGGGAAAGACTACTGGACCACCAAATGGAAATGTTAATCATCGTGACTGTGGTCCAAGATACATTAATGCATATATACTGTATGTGCTGTCTTCGACTTTTCTCTTTTTTTCTGCTGTATTTTAGGTTATGTATTGTGTTTATGCAAACCAAAAACATGTTTAGCTTTAAAAAAATGGAAATGTTTTGTTCGAACAGTAATGTCAGAACTATTAATAAGTGCAAACAGTTATTTACTGTTTGAACAGTAAAGTTTGAACAGTAAGTAAATCAAACATAATTTCTTAGTGAGTGGGAGGGGCCTGATTTTTGGTTAAAAAAACACATATTTGCCATGGAGCTATATTAATTTTAAGACAAACATGGAATTAAGCATAACCCTGAGACCTAAATACTGGTGTTGTGCTGTCTATAGGGTGCAGTAGCTGTGTACAGCACAATTTTGAAAATTGTTAGAAAAACAAGATGGTTGACAGCACAAATAGTATTTTCTCTGAGCACGACCAGTAAATTTACAGTTTGAACTGTTTTCATTTACCTGCCTGTCTTGTGGCTAACACAAAAATCATTATAATTCAAAAATGGTAATATATTTTTTCACCAAACCATCTAAATGCACAGCCTTGGCACACACCCCATCATCCATAAACATTACAGAGGCATTTTTTCATTCCATGTGGGCTGTAGATGATGGCAAAAAATCCCCTGTTAACCTATGGGAACATTTTTTTTCTGTTTTTCACTACTTTATATGTCAAAAACCATACAAGATTAGGGCATGAACCTTTCCAAATCTTGCAACACCTGCAGAATGACTGCACATGCCAAATTTTAGGCTATGTCAACAAAAAATGCCAAAGTTATAAAGGGCAAAAATTTAGATTTAACATTCAAGTGCTGTACTAACCCTAACTATATGCTGGTGGAGGTACCTTGAATGGTTTCAGATATACAGATCTTGCAGGTGCTTTTTATTTCTTATTTATTTATTTTTATTTATTTATTCTAGGATTACAAATACCTTTGAGCTGAGGCTCTTTTACAAAGGTTCCACATCATTGGTACAATTGAGACAAGCATAAGCAAAGATAACAGTTTATAAAATTGTAGAGGAAAACAACAATAAGGTGAAACTTTGGGGAGGGGAAAGGGAAAGGAGGAGGGTGGAATCAGGGATACTAAGTGGATGGAAGAAGAGGGGGGTAGGTGGGAAGGGAAACAAAGAGAGGAGAGGTGGAAGGAGGATAAGAATAGAGGTAGTGCAGCTGGGTGGCATTTGTCATGGGTCAGCAGGGGAGATGAAGATAGGAGGGGGGAAGGGGTGCTGGCAAAGTGCAGGAGTAGATGTGGATCCAAAGGGGCATCTTCAGCTATGGAACCAAAAGACACGTTTAGCCACAAAAGTCACAGAATTTGGAAGCAGTGAGTGTTAGGCAGAGCCGAGTATTAAAAGTGCTGAATGATAGTGAGGATGAGATGACTCTGGGAAGACCGTTGCACCAACTAGTGGCCCGGTAAGCAAAGGATCTTTGGCCTTGTGTTGTGCGGCAAAGCGGGATTTGCAGAAGCTGAGGTTTCGATCCCCTGGTACGGCGGGTGTGGATTCTCAGTTGTATGAGGGCACAGACTCCCGGGGGGGGGGGGCAAGGCCCAGCAAGATTTTCTTAGTAGTAATACAAGTTTGGTGTTTTATTTGATTGGCAAGATTCAACCATCCAGTTTGAGAATAGAGGTCACAGGCGTGAGTTAGGCATTGGGAGCCAGTGACAGGTCAACAGGCCTTGTTGAGGGCAGTGGATACATGTTTGAGTGCAGTGATTGTAGCAGAGCTGTAAATGATAATGCCATAATCAGTGATGGATATGATGGACCTCTGGACAGCAACAGCGAGGGCTTCGGGTGTCAGGTGTTTCCTATGATGGAATAGCAGACCTAGCCTGGAGTTAGCGGCTTTGGTGACATGGTCAATGTGGGCAGTGTAGGAGAGGTGAGGGTCAAGGGTGATCCCGAGGTATTTAACGTTTTTGACCTATTCCAGTGTGGCACCTTGTCTGGTGATAACGGAGAGTTGGAAGTGCTTATGTTTATTATGGGAGCTGCTGAAGATCATGGCCTTGGTTTTTTTGGATTAAGGATCAGTTTGTGCTTTGTGAACCAATTCTCAACCGAGGAGAAGCCGAGTTGGAGATTTTCTTGTGATTTCTTTGGGTCCTGGTGTGTGGCAAGGATTGCTGCATCATCAGCATACAGGGTGAAATGTTCAGTGCAGGATTCTGGTAGGGTGTTAAGGAACAGGCTGAAGAGTAGGGGGCCCAGTATTGAACCCTGGGGGATGCCAGAGAGGACAGATTTGGAATCAGAGTCCACATCCCCAATTTTTACATGCTGGGAGCGGTTTTCAAGATCGCTTTTGAACCAAGAGATTGAATCATTGGAAAGACCAGCATTTTTTAGTTGGCTTAGTAGGATGGAGTGGTGTACAGTATTGAAGGCTTTGGTCAGGTCAATGAAAATAGCACCAGTTAGTTGTCCATTATCAAGGGAGCTGTGAATGAAGCCAGAAAATTTGAATAAGGCAGAGGATGTACTATGACCTTTTCTAAAGCTATGTTGCTGTTTACAGAGAATATTGTAATTGTCCAGATGCTCGGTAAGTTGGTCCACTACTATACGTTCCAGTGCCTTCGATAGGGGAGGTAGAATGGAGCTAGAGTGGAAGTTCGCATGGTCAGTCTTATCACCACTTTTGTAAATAGGGGTAACAGTGGCCATTTTCCATTTGTCTAGGAATTGGTCAAAGGAAAGAGAGAGATTAAAGATCTTGGTGAGGGGCCCAAGTACCTCGTCAAGTGTTAGGGCTAGTAGCTTGAGGTCTAGTGTGTCATTGCGTGTTCTAGATTTGCTGATGGCTTTGACAACGTAGTTTCAGACTTGATGTTTCTTTAGTGCTTTAAAGTAGAAAGGTGGGTGACAGGCATGGGTGGAGGAGTTGGGGGTGGGAGTTGACGCGTCTTGGAAGAAGTCACAGGGAAGAACACTGCTAAGGTCAGTGAAAGCGATGTTAAAAGTGTTCACAATAGTTTTAGGGTCGAGTGTAGTGTGCCCATTTATGTTGAGTATGTTCAGTGAAGATTTTGACTGCTTTCCAGTGACATCTTTAATGTTTTTTTCAGAAATCCTTCCCATTTCCCCAGGAGTTAGTGAAAGCATTTTTATAGTAGTCAGATTTCTGTTGCTGAATGGATTTGGTGCAGTCGTTCCATGCCCGTTTATAATTCTGGATGTCGAGTTGCTTACTGGAGTTTCTAGCCAGTTCCCAGAGATGGTCCCTGGATTTAAGTTTTTTTAGGAGGTCTCCTGACAGCCAAGGGTTTCTGAGAGATTTAACCTTATGCTTTCTGAGGGGGGCAAATTTATTACAGGCTTCATTGAAAATGTGAATAAATTGCTCCAGTGCAGTATTAGTATCTGTTGCCTTAAAGATGGGGGCAAGTCCTGCAGACGGAGGTGCAGTTTGAGGTGGGGTAGCTGACCACAGGGTAGGACTCTGCTGATGGTGATTTTTGGAGGAGGCTTATAGTATTTGTTTGACCAGATACAGCTTATGGGAGAGTGGTCACTGAGTGAGTCAGGGAGGACTGAGGTTTTCGTGATCCAAGAGGGGTGGTTGGTTAGGATCCAGTCGGGTAGGGTGCAGGTCCCAGTTCTGTAGTTCTTTCTGGTTGCATAGTCAACCATTTGAGTCAGGTCAGCTGATATAACACAGTCCTTAATTGACCCACTTTCAGCTGAGAGCCAATTAATGTTAAAGTCACCAAGAAGGCTGATTTTGGAGTTTAATGGGTGGGATTTGACAAAGTCAAGGACAGCGGTTAGGCCAGATCCCTGTTCCTTAGGAGGTATGTAAACAGTGACAACTGTGAGGGTCTTATTCTGGGTGCCTAATAGGAGTCTGATGGGAAGAATCTGAGCAGATGTTGTTGAAAGATTGGAATCAATGGGGTGTCCTCAGAAAGTGTCTTTCACAAGTAAGGCACACCATCCACCTCTTTTGGACTTACGATTAACTCAGAAGACATTGTAGCCAGGAATGGTGATTGCCTGGTCAGGAATCTTTGGGGTGAGCCAAGTTTCAACTACTGACAGAATATCCGGGTTGTGTTGGGTGGTAAAGGCTTGCAGTGCAACAAGCTTAGGAAGTAAACTGCAGATGTTCAGGCACATGATTGAGAGAGTGCCTGTTGGTTTGTTTTGGTTGGAGGTGTTTGATCCGGGGTTAGGGTGAACAGTCCCTGACAGCAGCAGGAGGAGGAGAAGCACAAGTTTCAGGGTGGATAAGCGGAGTTCAGTCAGAGAGAGGTTGTGTTTCTTTTTTCAACAGTAGTATGCCAGGTGGTAATGTCAAAAATGCAACATTGGAATAGTTGTATATGATGTCGCTAGATGTGCCCAAGGCTCACACATGAGCAGGGACAGATCAATTTCTGTGGTGTGCCTCCAGTGGGAGGATTTTCCCCATTGCCAAATGATGTAAAATAATCAGATCCACAGGAAAAGGACCAGTAAACTGTTTGATCTACAGTAAGAAGACAAAAGATGTGTTAAATTCCTGGAACACTTGCCTGGGGCATATGCAGAAAGTTAAAACCCTTTGTCAGTGTCTTCCCTTTGTTTAAATAGTTGTGAATGGTTCTCAAAGACATGCAGATCCCTTTAGCAACAAGGTAGATGGAAATGTGGATTCAGTTTGCACTCCCCAGGTCAGAGCTTGTAGAATTTCTTAGTTGTACCTACTTTGATTGTGATGGCTTCCAAAAAAGTTGATTTATAATGAGAATCTCAATATCTGCTGGTGATGTTTTCCAGTTTCTTAGTCCAGGAAACTTTCTTAGATCTCATATCCAAAAATGGTCTCGTTCCTCCAAGCCAAAACACATGAAAATACACAAAACTAAACTACTGACAGAGACAAACACAAACACCCAGCCACACAGCCCAAGTAGGGCTTCTTCTGTTGGATATTTGTTTTCTACCTCAGATTGTTTTCTTTTTACAGCTATGTAGGTGGAGCATGCAGTCATTTTCCGTACTTTAAAAATAAGCATCTGGATTCAGACCCTGGAGCACTTTCATTTTGAAGTTTCGGAATGATCCTTCCAAAAGTCCAAAACAGTCAGAAACAGTCCGCCCTGGGCATAGAATTACAATTATTGGGTATGTTGATTCCACTTTCATTTGCAAATGTGACTCTTCAAGAAATGACTTACAGACTTGCTAAATGAAGACAATCTGTGCTGGAGATGCAAAGTATCACATTTACAAAGCCTATGTGCGTGCTTCTAAATACTAATAATTCTATGGCCACGGGCACACTATTTCTCATCTCATCTGCCACTTCCACATTTCAGCTCTGAACTGTGCATGCGCATGTTTCGCACATGTGCAGTTCTGTCAGTGACACCATCTTGGGAATGGCATATTATGCCATTCGACAGAAATATTCAAGCTCAAGTGCTGCACATGAGCAGTTCTCTTAGCACCACCATCTTGCGTGTGGCATTCAGTGGCACTCATTCACTGCCAGTGGCATTCATACAAACTCACCACAGCCATATCGGCTCTGATCAGAGTTTGTTGTAGCTACTAGAGAAGTAATGTTAGGAGACTTGTATACTTTGTAAATTATGTTTTGTTTTTTTCTTTTAAAAATTAAAATTCTCCTACTCTTCATCAACATGTTCCAGGGAATCTTTTGCTTCCACCAAGACAATGAGCAAAGATGGGCAGAAGGGACCTTGGTTTAACATCTTATCCAAAGGATGGCACCTCAACTGTGCAGTACCCTCCCCACACTGCACTACAGTGTCAGTTATGAGTATCACGACAAGTACCTGGTAGGGAGCTAGAACCCAGGACATTACAATCTTATGGCCCCAGAGGTAAGCCTGTTACCTACTGTGCCACTGACACTGATTCATTTCACTTTTGATAAGAATTTATCTTCAGAAGTGTGGGACCCTGATGAGGTTGATAATGCTCCCTCCTTCATCAACCTGTTCTTAGATTGATGAGGGAAGCACACCATCTTTGACCACGGGGATATCCCATTTTATTACCATATTGTTTTTGGCTTTGAATTAGTGACAATGTATTTTGTGTGCAGCATGGCATGAAGGAGCTGCAGATCAATTCATGAATTTCATCAAAGGCTTTGACTGCAGTTCAATGTGAGGGAGCAACCAGCCATGCCCCATACCTGAGCTATTTAAGTAATCTCCATCAGTCTCTCACAGATGCATTGTTTTCTTTGTTGCAGCTAGAGCCTCTGTGGTGCCCCTCCCCATCTCATTTCTCCTGGTGTTTGTCTCCTGCTTCCTTCATGCTTTGGGGGATTTCTACTATATTGTGCCTCTGCTTTTCCAGGTCTGTATTTTGCTTTTGCCTTCTGGCTGCAATTTTGCTTATGTTTTAGTCCCTTATTCTTGTTGTGCTTTCCTTCTCTGTTCCTGTGTTTGTCTCTACTTTTGTTTCTTGTTGGGGTTTCTAGTTATCAGCATCCTGCCTTTGTCATTTTATTTTGCCTTATGCTTGTTCAGGGTCTAGAGTTTGCTGTTTTTCTGTACCAATGTAATTTCCCTGCTTAGCTACACTCCTTAGCAGTCTGCACCTGGCTCCTAGCCAGGCAGCCACTCCCTTCGGGTTTTGTGGTGTCCCTAGTTCACTCCCTCAGCACTTTGCTTCCTAGTTTCAATTCACATATGCTGCTGTTTCCATATGCTACTGCATTCTCTAATAGCATTTACTCCTTGTTTTCTACTGCTTTAGCATGTTGCCTATTGCCATTCTCAGTGCCTGCTCCCCTAACAGTTTTTTTTTGTATTGCCTCAGCCTACCTGATGCTGCTTTCCTAGCAGTTTCATTTGTTAGTTTTACTGCTCAGCCTTCTCCTTACAATGCATCAGTAATTAACACCTTATGGAACTGGTTATCATGTATGACCTCATGAGTCCAAGCTTGCAACATTCAGTCTCATGTGATGTTCTAGTTTCCATTCCATGTCATTATCAGCCATCATGCAGTACTCAGTGCTAACAGTTGCAGTCCAACTCATGCAATTTATGTCCTTACTTATGCTCTGTTTCTTTCATGTGCTCATGGCCAGCAGGCTCTCCCAGCATCCTGCTACTCCTGCAGTCAGATAAAAGCAGCATTCAGCCTTATTTATGGTTTGCTTCTCCCATGTGCACACAGCTGTCAGGCTTTACCACCGTCTCCTATTACTCCTGCCTTTGAATGCATGCCAGCCAGAGCCATATTATGGCTCCAGGGTGCTGCCTTTCAGTGACTTCTTGCTCTACCCCTTGAAGTCTGCATCTCGAGGGTGTGTCCCTTGCCAGGGACAGGGTCTTTCTCTTTCTGCCCTTTGGGTGTTAAGGTCCTCTGCTCTGGGGAAGTCTTTGGCTGTGCAGACATCATCTGTGGCACCTCTCAATGTAACTTTTAAGACTTCAGCTGCTGGATGGTGGGGCCTCCAAGTCCCTGGGGACTGCTTTAATGGTGCAGAAAGTGTCAGCAGCACATTTGAAAGCTGTTCTCCATACAACCACATAAGGTTCACATGGTTTCCATTCTTTATACTCCCTTGTCTTTCCTGCCCCTCAATGGTGAAAATAGTGCAATCCTCCCATTCTTGCCCCTTGGGTCCCAGAGCCTATGCCTTTCCCCTCAAGAGTTTTGGCTTCCTCTATAGGCCTCCTCTCATGGAGGTCAGGTGAGTGCCATTTAGCTGATGTTGCTCTCCTCCTCCTGCCTTGAGGGTGGGCCCCAGTGGGGCTCCCTTTAACTGCAGAGGCCGTCTACTCACAGCACACCATGGCTTTCCCAGTAGAGGGATAGAGCAAGAAACCTTCTTCTAAAATCTCCCCCTGAATGGAGTCTCCAAATTGCAGTTGCAAGCCATCCTTAATCTATCCCAAGCCTGGCAGGAAGGCAACCAAGGCCTTGGACCTCCAGAGATTTTCCCCTCATAGGGATTTTTTCCTCTCCTCCGTGTTGTAGGTCATAAAGATTAGGTAGTTTGCAGTAGGTAGTCCCTCAGGTGGTACATTTATATAGTGCATTTTCACTCAGGTAGGTTTCCACTGTTGAGGTGGGGTTGGGTGGTGGCCTTCTTGTTTTACCATTCTCTCACTCCTTCCAGAAGTCATCCCCTCTGCTATCAGTACCAGTTTCATCAGTTACTGCTCAGTCCAGTCCATTGCCATTACTAGTCATTACTAGCTGCTCTAATTCATGCCCATTCAGGTTCTGCTTTCACCACTTGCTGTGCACTTCTTTCTTTTTAGGGAATCTTCCCAAGGTATCTTTAGCCTAAAGGAATTATCTTCTCTTGTCACCTCTAAGGGTGGAACCCTCCTCAAGAGAGTTCATTTGCCTTCAGGGGTACCCCAAAAGGGTGGTAGTTCCCCATGGGACAGAGAGTGGAAACGTACAGACTAGCTGCATAACGATCACAACACATCATTTAAATACTGTCAGACTATCTATGAAGTTGCACAAGCATAACTCCTCATTACATTGCGTATTCCCATTGAAATCAAAGTCTATGACTGCAGTTCAATGGGAAGGAGCAACCCAACATGCCCACTACCTGAGCTATTTAAGTCAGCTTCCTCAGTCTCACTCAGATGCATTATTTCTTTGCCCCTCATCTTCCCATCCTTCTCCAGTGGCATGCCTGTCTCCCCGTGGAGATTTTCCCTAAGGTACCTTTAGCCTAAAGGCATTATTTTCCAGTTGCACCTCTAGCAGTGGAACCCTCCTCAAGTCAGTTCCTTTGCCTTCATGGATACCCAGACAAGATGGTAATTCCCTGTGGGACAGAGAGTGTGAAAGGCCAAAGTATCTGCATAAGGTATCACGTTATAATAGCGAACATAGAAACATAGAAACATAGAAGTTGACGGCAGATAAGGACCGCAAGGCCCATCCAGTCTGCCCATTTCTTTTTTCTACCTTATACATGTGCCATCGGCCTTTGCTCTGCCAGTGACCTATCTATTCATAGTCATTTGTATTGCTCCCTTATGCCTATCCCATGCCTGTTTGAAGCCCTGCACTGTATTCATAGCCACCACTTCTTGTGGTAAGCCATTCCATGCATCTACCACCCTTTCTGTGAAAAAGAATTTCCTCACATTCCCCCTTAATCGGCCTCCCTCTAATCTCATGCTGTGTCCTCTTGTCCTGCTATTTTTCTTATATTTAAACATGTTAGACTCTTTCACCGTGTTTATGCCTTAAGGTGTTTGAATGCCTCGATCATATCACCTCTCCCTCCTTTGCTCAAGGGTATACATATTGAGCTCCGTTAATCTGTCCTCATATGTCTTCTGATGCAGTCCCTGCACCATTTTGGTTGCCCTTCTCTGGACTGCCTCAATTTCAGTTATGTCCTTGTGAAGGTGTGGCCTCAATACTGACGCAGTACTCCAGATGGGGCCCAACCAATGTCTTGTACAGAGGATTATTACCCTTACGACTTGTGATACCCTGCTGATACACCCTAACACCCCCTAGCCTTATACCTACTGCTTTAGAGGTCTGCTTGGATGATTTTAGGTCATCAGTGATGATGATGCCCAAGTCTCTTTCTTCCTTTGTGACTGCTAGCAACTCCTCCCAGCCTATAAGTGGCTTCAGGGTTTCTCTTCCCTATGTGCATGATTTTGCACTTCTTTGCATTAAATCCCAGTTGCCACTCTTCTGATCATTCTGCTAGTTTATCCAGATCTCTTCTCATTCTGCCCACCCCATCTGGATCATCTACCCTGTTGCAGATCTTGGTGTCATCTGCAAACAGACAAGCCTTACCTCTAGTCCATCTGCAAGGTCACTAATGAAGATGTTGAATAGGACTGGCCCCAGGACTGATCCCTGAGGTACCCACTTGTGACTTGCATCTCTTCTGACTGTATACCATTTACCACCACTCTCTGTTTTCTGCCAGTCAACCAGCTTGCCACCCAGTTGACCAACTTGACCCACCCCGAGCCTACCCAGCTTATTTATCAATCTTCTATGTGGAACAGTGTCAAAAGCTTTGCTGAAGTCAAGGTAGGCGACATCAACTGCTCCCCTTGGTCCACCACTCTGGTTACCCAGTCAAAGAAATCTATGAGATTAGTTTGACAGGACCTTCCTTTGTAAACCCATGCTGTCTTGGATCCTGTGCCCTATAGATTCCAGGTGTTGCACTATCCTTTCCTTAAGGAGTGCCTCCATAATCTTGCCCACTACTGAGGTAAGACTGACTGGTCTGTAGTTCCCCGCCCCTCCCTGCTACCACTCTTGTGAGGCGGGATCACATGAGCCCTTCTCCAGTCTTCTGGGACCTCTCCTGTGCTCAGAGACTCACTAAACAATTCTGCTAATGGCTCTGCTAGTTCCTCCTTTAGCTCCTTAAGTACCCTGGGATGTATGCCATCAGGTACCATTGCCTTATCCACCCTGAGCTTAGAACTCTTGTAGGACCCTTTCTTTTGTGAAGGGAGTAGCTCACCTCCCTCCCCTGTGTCCATGATGTTGAGCTGTGGGCCCTGCCCTACCTTCTCTTTAGTAAATACTGAGCAAAAGTATCTATTTAGGATAGATGCCTTTACAGAGTCCTCCTCCTCACATGCTCCCTTTTCTCCATTAGCTTAGCAATACCCCCTTCTGGACTTTCTCCTTTCACTAATGTATCTATAGAAAGTCTTGTCACCTTCTTTTACTGTTCATGCTAGTGTTTCCTCAGTTTGGGACTTTGCCTGCCTTACTGCCTTACCTGCTTCCCTTAGGGCAGTTTGGTATGCCTCCCTATCTTCATCTCGCTGTGTTCCCTTATATTTCCTGAAGGCCAGCCTTTTGGCTCTGACCTTTTCTGCTACTGTATTTGAGAACCAACGTGGTTTCCTTCTTCTTTTGCACTTCCTTTTCTGTCTAACACAATGGGATGTTGCTTCAAGTATTGCATCCTTAATGCTTGCCCACTTTGCCTGTACCCCCTCACCTGTGTTTCTTTTTGCCAGGGCTAGCTTAACTCTGTTGGCCATCTTATCAAAGTCAGCTCCTCTGAAGTCCCATATTTTTGCCTTGGAATGGGATGATTTAGATGTAGTAGCCAAATTGAACCATACCATGTGATGGTCACTGGCCCCAGGTGACCTTCTACCTGGAGATCTGTGATCCCTTCTTTGTTAGTCAGTACTAGATCTAGGATAGCCCTGTCTCTTGTGGGTTGCTGTACCAGTTGTTTGAGGCCCTCCCTGCAGGGAATCCACTATGAGTCTAGTTCTGGCAGATGTTCCTGCTGGTATTGACCAATCTGTATCCGGCATGTTGAAGTCTCCCATTATCAGAACCTCCCCTTTAGCTGTCATGTTTTGTATATCTTCTAACAGTAATGTGTCTATGTCCTCCCTCTGGTCTGGGGGCCTGTAGACAACCCCAGTTCTTATGGCTGTCCCATTTCCTGTTTCCAGGGTGACCCACAGTTCTTCTGGCTCCTTATGTGTATTATGAATTTCTGTAGCTTTGATATTTTCATTAACATACAGGGCCAATGAGTGACTCAGATAAGCATCACTCAATTTGATCACCTGATTGGAAAGCAACTGGTAGGGCATGTCGATGAGAGGGAATGGCGAGTAGAGCATTACAAGACAGTGAGGGTGAATCATGAGGGAGGTATAGTCAGGTGGGTTGAATGAGGGAAAGTAGTGTGCTGATTCTGAACCAGTCACCTGGAGTGGTGGATACTGCAACCACTCAGATGCTGATAATTCCAGTTTTAGGACTGCCCAGAGGAATATTTTTTTGTGCTTTGTGGTGGGTGTTATTTTTTTTTGTTTTGTGGTTGCTGTCTCCTGGTTCCCTCAACTGTGGTGCTCCATTGGTGGTAGCTCCCTTCCCATGTAATACTCTTTCCCCCAGTGTCCTCCCCCCTGCAGTTGATTAAAATAGTATGGAGGTACAGGGAGCTTGCCCCCTACAAAGGGGTGCAGGGGGCATAGCCCTACACATTAAATGTTAAACGGTAATTTTACTGTGAAATTTTTGTATTGCTGAGTCTTCGCCATGTTTGAAGGCAGTAAAAAGGATTAAGTGCCAATTATGCAGTCAGCAAAATGTACTCGCTGTTGTGTGAGTCACAATAAATGTTTCACTGTTTTGACATGGAATCTCTGCATAACAGTCACAACACACATTATTCAAATGCTGTCAGACTATCTATGAAGTTTGCAGAAGCATAACTCATCACTTAGTTACATATGCCCATTGAAATAAACACTAGTACTGTCAAACTTAGTTTCTGTTTTTTATGAAAGGGCAACTCAGTTCCTAGATTTGAAGCTGAATGTAGGTGAGGATCAAAGGATAGCTACAAATGGTTTAAGTAAACCCACATCAGCAAATGGGCTACTAAGAGCAGACAGTGCCCACCCTAGTAAACTGCTTCAATGTATAGTCTATGATCAACTCCTGCAGTATCGCATACATTGCTTTGAGATTGATACATCTGAAACTCAAGCAGTTAAATTAATATCCCATTGTAAAACTTGATATTACTCTGATTCAGTACTTACTAGTGCTCTGGACAAAGCAAGAAACTGACACAGAAGAACCAGTAACTTTCTTTACAAAATACAATTGTTTACTAGGAAGGGATGAAAAAATTGTTAAAAAGAATTGGAGACTACTTTTGTCAGATCCAAAAATAGAAGAATCATAGGGTCCTTGGATTAAGCAGTAATTATTAATTGAGCTTAAGGACATTCCCTGGTGTTTCATCAACCCCATGTCAAATTTATCATGTTTTGCCCAGTCTATACTGGTCATCTAAGCATTTAAAATCTACAAGAAAAATCACAGGCTACCATGCTTTTGTTTTAACTAACATGGTGAGACTTATTTCCTCTTTATGCAGAAAAATCTGTAAGGGGACAGATTGTTGTATGCAGTTATAATATTGATGTTTTAGCTGTCAACATGAGACTGGAAGAAAAATTTAAAACAGGACTCATCATTTGTCATGATGTTTGCTTCATTTTTTCCACAAATTCAAAACTAAACAGTAAATTACCAATACTATGACAATCTCTTGAGCTAACATTCCCCAAAATGGGAGGAATATTTGTATGTTTTTATGCATAAAACCATTTCAATCCCATGTCATTTTCATATAACTTTTTGATAGATGTAGAATAGGGTTGAGTATATAGGAAAAGAAAGTAAGGTAGGGGTTTCCATGCTTCTTTTGGTTATATATGCATTCAAAGTTGCAGTTTCAGAGAATGTCGGCTCAGGATAAAAAAAAATGAATGAATATCCCAATACAAAATAAAACTTGCCAGAAAGCTATTCAAACAATTCAAAAGCACATGCAGAATGACAAGGACATTTATATAAAAGAAACACAGTAACCAAAGACAGGCAGACATGCACGTAGAGTGCCTTGAATGGTGACAACAGCTGCAATTGTGGCAGTTAATTTCCTTGCTGCCATCCTGTGCATATTCATAGTTGCAATGACATAATAGGACAAATCATTATTCTAATAATGCTTCCATATATTTAAGGATGTACTTGTGCCAGTTAACAGCCTTGAAAACTTTTCCAGGTGCATCAGAATAATGGGAATTTTAAACATCAGGGAACGTCTTTAACAATAGAGGTCCTTTGATTCTGTAAAGAGATAATGGGTAGCATTAACAGATTTTCATTTTTATTGCCTGCTTTGAGTAGAGTCTAGGTTGCTGAATTTGTGTGTTTATGTGAATAAGAGGACAGCTTATCTTTTTTTCTGGGGGGGGCATTTCCCAGTTTTTCAGGTACTCACAGGATGTGCAGTGCCATTCTTAGGAAAGTATGAAATTCTCAGCTCTGTTTTTTTGGTGTGATCTGTTTATGTTACACAGTTCTTGATGAGAATTTGTTTTCAATAGAACTTCTAGTACAGTGTGTTGTATAACTTTTGGTGACTTGCATAAATTATAGGTACTGTATGTGACACAGTGTTAAAGGCAGATTCTGCAATTGAAAAATGTAAATGTGTTTATTTGTTTCCATCCTGAGTCATTGAGTCTGTCTCTCCTGTGTGCGGCCCCATTTCTGCAGTACTATGATGTCTAGTTTAGCTGCTCCTGGTTGCTATACATTTTACATGTATATCAGTACTCATCTGAACTTATTCTAGACATGTTCTTTACTGAAGTGGATAAGCCTGTTTCTTGTCCATATGAGACACTGTTATGGTTATAGTCACTTCCAATGTGTCATGCTGTCTCTGTTTCCTTACCTATTCACTTAGAAAGCTATGGTATGTATATTGTGTCATTGCTGGATTTTTTTTCTAGTCGTCTGAAGAAAAAAACAAACTTTCATTATTTTACTTCTGTAACCCCCACCCCCCCATAAATCCAACATATCTATTTGTCTGTACTACTGATAGATGTGAACTACCCAATTTGTTAAGTTGTGAAAAGTATTGTACCTCCATGTCAAGGAGCTACACCCATGTAGAAAAACATCCATCTAATCCACTGCCTAGTCCATATAACTGCCCCCCAATGTACACACACAATCTATTGTGTTCAGAGTCCCCCATTCCCCTGATCACAAACCTTGCACTGTAAATGATGTCCCTAGCTTCCAGTGTCTCACTCCCACTAGTAAATCATCCCCCATCCCATCTACTACAAAGTCCACAACACTACCAACCTTCTGACAGCTGTCCCTCACTCCTAACTCTACTTGCTGTAGGTGCTCCCCCCACCCGTCCACATACCTCCACTGCCAGCCACCATCTAAATGACAGTGCCTGAATATGAACTGGCTGTATGAACAGATGGTTATACAATCTGATCAAGACTGTGCTTAGTCAATCAGCTGGCAGCCAGCACTGTGCCAATTATCATTGGGTGAGGTTGGTGGGAGAGCCTACAGTGGGTAGTGGATGGGGTGAGGGAGGGCTGGTAGTGATGTGGACTTGTCAGTGGATGAGATGGGGGATGCTTCACTACTAGGGGTGGGCCACTGGATGCCAAGGACATCATTTACAAGAAAGGTTGGTGATCAGGGGATCAGAAAACACTGGACATAAGGATAAAACATATAAATGTCCCATTTCATGGCCCTGTGTGTGTGTGTGTGTGTGTAGGGTATTGGAAATGGATACCACCAGAGAATAAAATACAAATGTTTGGCTGGGTGATTGGGGGGGGTAGCAGCATCAAATATACTGGTTCTAGTACATCACCACATATTGCAGAGCCGCTTGCCATGCTAATTTCCACAGTATTGAACTCAGCCTCATACCACACACTGTACATGACATGAACCAGAAATTCACCACAGCTGCACTGAAATAATACATGACTGAGTCTGTTTTGGTGTTAAGCTTCCATTCAGCCAGAGGATGTCAATTGCATGTTGTTAGTATACATGTTTATAGCTGAATGAAAGACAAGAAACATTCCAAACAAAGTAGAAAACACGGGCTAGCATGAAACAATTCTAATTATACAACTTATTTAGTTCAAAGTAAAATATGTGTAGACAATGTGAGACACAGTGAAAGCAGCAATGGCACCAGGCTTAGTCAGTTATGTATTCAGAGAATCCATAATTAAGTTCATGCAATCCCAATAAGTGTAACCATTCCTGTAGTTGCTTTCCAGGAGCTAAGATCTTTTATATTGCTAAAATGACATCAAAGATTTTAAAAAGATGCTGGTGAGAACTCTTTGGTTATTGTTCACGTGAGAACAAAAAACATTAACAACACTGACTTTGAGGATATCAAAAGAGAATGTATAGAACTTATCTCCACCCTTGAAGAAAGATGATGTGAAATTTGTTTTTCAGAATTATTATCAGTCCCTTGGATTAGTTTTAGAAAACAAAACAAAAAAAAATTAAAATGGTAAATGAATGGCTAAAGAAATGGTCATTAAAAAAAGGAATCACATGCCTAACTCACTGGGAAATCTTTGAGAACAACTCTAGTAATTTTAGTTGGGACCGCTTACATTTAAAAAAAAGGGGCAGCGCTTTACTTGGAAAACAGCTAAAAAAACATATCTCCCAGGCTTTAAACTGATTTCTAAGGGGGTTCAGGATGCAATTACTTCCTCTTCAGGTTACAGTGTTATGAATATCAAAGTAACTAATGATTGCATAATCTTATTAACTAATGCCAGGAGTTTAAATTTATTAATGAGGTCTAAACTGAAAGCAGTCCTTTACAGGGATAATGTCAACATTGCAGCTGTAATGGAAACTTGGTGGGATGACTCCAGAAATTGGCTGTGTGAGATTCCAGGCTACCAGCTCTTTTATAAAAATAGGGACAGCAAGGGGGAGGGTCATTTATGTAAGGAATAACCTTGACTGTTATTGCAATATTGTTAACAATACCTTGAATACAACTGAAAGTCTATGGATACAATTTCACTAAAAGAATGGGTCTAAAGTAGCCCTGGGTAACTGCTATAGCCCACACACAAGTAGTAAAGAGTATAATAGTAGTCTTATTAAGGAAATAATAATGGCTTCAAACCTAGTTGGTACTATTGTTCTTGGAGATTTTAATCTACCAGGTATTGATTGGAACTTATTAACAGGAACGTCCCAACTGGAAAATGATTTTATAAATAATTTACTGGAACATGGTCTAGAGCAAAAGGTTAGTGAGCCCCCAGGGGGACAAATGTCTTAGACTTAATTATTACTAACTTAGACTCTGATCTTTTCAATATGCTGGTACTAAGAAACCTTGGAAATAGCAATCACAACATAATTTACCTTTCCTTCACAGCATTCAAATCAAAATGTTAACAATATCATCTGTAAAGACTATGTCAGGACACAACTTGATATTATTAGGGATAATCTAGTCACTATTGACTGGGCTAAAGGACTGATTCCCCTCTTAGTGGAGGATTGCTGGCAATTTATACAAAAAAAAATTAGGGACTTGGAAAACAAGTATGTCCCTCTCAGAAGCAAGTATGACAACAAGAGGGAAATACCAATTTGGTTTAGGATTAAGAAGCAATTTAAGGAAAAAAAAAACGTTTATGCAAAATCTAAGAAAGATCCATCTGATTTAACTTAACAAAGTTATAAATCTTAACTTAGAACTGTCAAATCCCTAATAAGAACAGAAAAGAAGAAAGCTGAATTCAAAATTGCCCCTGAGAAGGATAACCAAAATCCTTCTTTGCATATGCAAATAACAAAAGGGTACTAGAACAATGGGTCCCATTTGGGACAATGGAAATATCATTCATGATTTTACTGAAATTCCTCATTTATTTAATATGTACTTCTGTTTCATTTACAGTGAGAAATGTAAAAGTAAGGCATTAAATGACTCCTCTTGTTGTGTCACTCAAAAATTCTCAGTTGAAGAGGTTTTATAAGCCTCAAGTTTGCTCAAAATCAGTACCTCTCCTGGCCTCAATGATATTCATCCAAAATAAATTAATGAAAGATGCATCAGCTTTATGCTACTCCTTGACACTTTTGTTCAATATATCTATGGAATCTGATGAGGTCCCTTGTGACTTGAGGAGAGCAATTATTATCACACTTCATAAACAAGGAAGTAAGACTACTGTGGGCAATTACCAGCCCGTTAGTATAACTTCTTTCATTACTGAAACCATGGAAAGACTTCTGAAACAGTGATTTGAAAAGGAGACAATTGCTAAATGTTTGCACAATATACCGCACATGGCTTTATTTGTGGGTGATCTTGTACAACCAATTTGATGTCTTTTTATGATACGGTCAGCAGGAGTATTGATGATGGAGTCTCTGTGGGTGTCATTCTTTTGATTTTATTAAGGCTTTCAATACCTTGTGGAGAAATTAAGGAATATGGGTTTTAGCTTGTGTCTGGTAAATGGGTCAAAAATTAGTTAAAAATAACCTTGCAAGTTAAGATCAATGGTCATTATTCTGAGGATGGCCTATTGAGTAGTGGTGTTCCACAGGGGGTCAGTTCTAGACCCTACTCTCTTTGGTTTATTTTTTGGGGACATGCACTTTAATTTAAAACACAATATATCCAAATTTGCCGGTGATACTAATTTGGGAGGTGAGGTTGATACACCAACTAAATATCAATTATTAGTAAATGACTGAAACAGATTGAAGCATGGGCTGTCAAAAATAAGATGAAAATCTCAATACTGATACATGTTCAGGGCTTCATCTTGGAAAGAATAACCCAATGTATTCATATTCTCCAAATTAATACCTAATTAAGGGCAGTAAATAATGAATATGATCTTGGAATCATTATCAGTGACAATGTATCTTCTGCTGATCATTGCAGGAAAGTCACTCTTAAAGCAAACAAGCTGTTAAGAACATTAAAAAAAACTTTATATCTAGGACTGATCAGTATAGTATTCCCCTGTACAGAACTTATGTAAGGCCTCACCTGGATTATGGATCCCGTTTCTGGTCTCCATAATTGAAGGGGGGCATACATCTGACTGAGAGTGTCCAGAGAAGGAAACCTAAACTAATACCACAGCTCAGAGATATATCATAGTTGGAATGATTAACAGAGCTTGGTTTGTTCAGTCATGAGGAGAGAAGGTTAATGAGTGACATTAATGAGTGTCATTATTCAAACTACTGAATAACCCAGATGTGATGGCTCAGTGCGGTATTGCATTCAGGGATAAAACAGCTAACTTAAGGTAGTATAATAAACAAACTAAACTCCTAAGGACCAGCTCTAATAAACAGGATAATTTTTTCTCCATTCAGACTCCTAGAGTATGGATTATGTTACCTCAGGAAGTAATGGATATTACATGTTTCAACATATTTAAAAAGCAATTTGATGACTATCTACTGACAATTCCTAAAGTTAAAGGATTCCCCCACTAGGAGTGGAAGACAGTTAAGATGGGCAATGTTACCTATTTCTGTCTAACAGAACCAAGTAAACCAAGTGATTGGTCAATAAAATGACAGTTAGTGAGAATGTTATTTTTAAACAATTCATTCAAGATAAAATATACACTGACATCATAAGAGCAGACTTATATTTCAATTATTTTGAAAAGAAAATAAACAATACATGGCCACACTCTTTTCTTTGCAGAGCTATGGGGCTATCAAGATGTCAGATAGATACAGTAGATTTACACAGATGTCAAATAGTGCCCCTAGTATTGCACCCCAAAAAATGTCACTTCATGTCTGTGGACAGGTGACTGCCTGCCTGCTTTTCCAATGCAAGTGAGCTGCACCACCTTACTTTAGAAAGGCATGGGAAGATAAGGTAATATTATCAATAAAGAAATAAGACATGTTATTATCTTGTAAGTGTACTCCCATAAACATTCAGTCTAGAAAAGAGCTCAATCCACTAGCTCTTTAAGATAGTATATGATATACAGTAGGGATCACCCCCATGAGGACTCATTTTAAAGATGAATATGCATATTATTTCCTGTTTGAAATATTTTGGCTAATTATATTGGTTATATTTAACATAATCAATTGAAACAATGACCCTGTTATGTTACAAATACATCATTAGAGTTATCAAAGAAACACAAAAGTTTTTGTCATACCATTAAACCATAAAGCACTAGAAACAATGTTTTATGTCATACCAAATAAATGAGGATCATAATGTGTTTGTCTTGCTGAGAGATTCATATTAGGTATATTATATAGATATATTTTATTAAATGTGTGTTTGTGTGTGACATCTAGGGTCACATATTCAAAACTTTTCCCAGTGGGCAAAGAGATTGCACCATGTTTGCCCAGAGTTTGCACCCAAGCACAATATTCAAAGGAGGCTGTGGCATATGCCAAAAAGGTTAGCACACATGCAAACAAATAATGTATGCAGTTGGCTAAGGGAGGGGCACAAACAAGAATCCTGGCACAGCACAATATTCAGCTTGGTAGCACTGCACAAAGGGAAAAACACAGGGAATTGCAATTGTCATCTGATCCCCTCCAGGATATAAAACTCACTCCACAACTGCTAGCTTGGATGCTTGTTGCCAACAATTTATTAAGGCACTAATTAATATTTACAACTCAGAACTCCTTTGTATTCAATGTTACATTTCAAACAGTAAATTCAAGTGCTCATCATTTCTTCCAGAACTTTCTTCCTTCCAGGTCCTCTTCCTCCTGTGTACTTTGCCTTCGGGGTCCGGACACACAGATCTGACCCCCCAAACCATCACCAGTACTAGGTACTGACTTACCAGGACCTCCATCCCCCAAGGTCCAGACACTATTATCCAACCCCTCTTTACTCTAGACTCTATCCTTCTCCACCCCTCTTTACTTCCACGCCTGGGTGCCATTTGCCCCCAGCACATGTTGCCCTACCCCTCCCACTTTCTGCCTACCCCCTATTCCCCCTCTCTCATTACCTTCCTTTTTCCACTGATCCATCTCCCACTAATGGTGGAATATGGGGCTCCCCTTTTGTGGGCTAGTATCTAGGAACCCTCTTTTTGATCTGCCCCACCAGGTCTATCATGGGCCTCAGGAACAGGCATGCCAAACTCTGTCAGGTGCACCCCATCTGACCTGTATACATCCGCCCTCTCAAAAGATATGTCCCTGTGTTGTATATGTACCCCTCATTTCAATCACTGCTCTTTCCACCTTCCTATTTAGCCATTTTCTGCCCTTCTCAACCACCATCACTTCTTTGGCCACTCTCCACACTCTGCAGGATGTGATTTCATGCCTGCCAATGACCACTCCCAGCCACCATCCCTTCACTTTTTCTAGGTCTGCTGTTATATGCTCTATCAATGTTCCCCAAGGTGTTTCCCACAGGTCATTCCCTCCTAAATGAATGATGAGCAATTTCAGCCTACTCCATCTTATCTGGAGCTCTTCCAGTAGTAGCATCAATTGAGCCCATCTCATGCCCCTTATTCAATTTCATTGCACCCGTGTGTGTTCCACACCTGTCTGTAGCTGTGTCCCACCACTCCTTGCTGTCACAAATCTCTCAGCCTAATAGATAAAGGAGTGCCTCACCAACCAGACCTGACATTTTCCTCCTGCAGGATAAAAGAAGAAACACTGAGGTGAAAATACGTTCTGTCAATACCTCACATATTTTTTATAGCATTTGGATAGCCATCTTCCCTCCTGCTTCACTTCCCTTTCCAACCCCGGGCAGCAGCCTCTAACACCACCCCATGTAAAAAGAATGGGGGGCAAATTCAGTGGGTTCTTCCGTGGCAAAAGCGAGTGCCTTCTTAAGGACACCCTGACCTGAAAACCCATCACCGGGCTTCCATCCCCATGGAGGAACCAGGTCCCCCACCCGCTCCCCTCACCCTCCTATACTCCTCCAATTCTGAGACAGCGCATACCTACCCCAGTCCCAGTCTGACCAAGGCCACGACTTTGCCCCTGCCACCCTAATCTGTTTTGGACCATGAAAAATGGATGACCACCTCGTCCAACCACCACTCGATGTTCCCTGCCTGCAAACTTTGGGCTACCCCTGCCTTGCATGGGGCTACCACCTCCCTGACCCTGAAGGCTTCCTTCGCCATGACTGCGAAGAGCACTCTAAATAGGCAGGCTTTATTTGCTGTGGTACATACATGCTGCAATGCACCCATTACCCTCTGGAACAGCTGTCCCATGATAAGCCTCCTTCCATCCCTTCTTATCCTATGTCCTCTTTGCCAACCTGTGACCATCCGCCTCACCTCTCTCCCTCCCATAGCATCTGGCCAGCCCCTATCTTTACATACCCAACCTATGCCAGCCAGCTGCTCTGCCATTGTAGTATGGGCCATCCCTTCCTCCCACTTCCCCACTACATACTGTTTCACTTGGTCCTCTGAAACCTGCTCCTCTGTGTCCTAACTAGCTCTTGCTTGGAAGTCCTGGAATGCTTCCCACACATGCTCAGAGGCCCTCAGCATGTTGAGTGCCAAGGAGCTCCGGTACAACCATCTGGCCTTTTCCCTCCAGTTCTCCAATAATGGTCCAGGACCCTGGTCCTGTGTACTGCTGCATTTTCTACCAACTCCCGGAATCTGTCCAACTGCAAATGGGAAAGCCTGTAAGCCACTTCATTCTGCATGTCATCAAGATGCTGTGCTTTAAATGACAAATTCAGCTGGAGAGCTTTCAGGACCAATTGACGCATGACCCTTCCCACTGATTTGGTAACCCCCTTGTCTGTTTATTACCTCCATGACCCCTTTATTGTCACACCAAAACAGTATGTGCTTACCCCTCATCTTGTCCCCCATACCTCCAGAGCCACCAAAATGGAGAATATGTCTAAGAAAGTAATATTTTTCAGTAAACCCCCCTCCCTCTAGCCATCCAACCATGCTTCTGATATCCACTCCCCTTTGAAATAGGCCCCCATATCCAGATCCTCTGAAGCAACAGAATATAACTCCAATTCCGTGTTGTACGCCCACTCCTCCTGCCAGAATATGACCCCGTTGTAGCCATCTAGGAACTCCTCCCACATGTTCATGTCCTTCTGTACCCCTTTCATGATGTCTTCCCAGTGATGGGGCATCTTTGCATTCTGTGTATCCCTCCCCAGCCTCCTGGTAAAGGCCCTGCCTGGGCTGATGGCCTTACAGGCAAAATTAAGGTGCCCCGGCATCTGCTGCACTAATACCAGTGTCACCCTCCTCCTCCTCCCTTTTACTTGATCTAACAAGCCCCTTAGCCGAGCCACCTTGCCCCTGGCAGGCAATAGCACTCCTGCACTGTGTCCACCTCAATCCCAAGAAACTCCAACTGCCAGCTGGGGCCTTCCATCTTCCCCTCTGCCAGTGGGATGCCTATACACCAACACATCTATTTGAAGTCAGTTAACATCCCCTCTGCCTCTGCCTCACTCTCCCCTAGGAGCAGGAAATCATTCAAATAGTGGACCACTCTCCTGTGCCCATATTGCCACCTGAATACCCATTGTACCCAAGAGCTAAAATCCTCAAAGTTTGAACAAGCCACTGAACATCCCATCAGCATGGCCTTGTCGAAATATAGCCCGCCCTCGAATTGAAAACCCATTAGGTCCCAATCCTTGGGCCTCACTGACAATAGTCTAAATGTGTCTTAGCTAGCCATGCTCCTGCACTGCCCTTATCAACACCACCACCACATGGTCCATAGATGCATATGAGACTGCCCTTAAGTCATCCGGAATCTCCTCATTTACTGATGCCCCTTCCGGGTAGGAAAGGTGGTGTATAAGTATAAGTCTAAATTCCCCTTCCTTCTTCTTTGGGACCACCCCCAGTGGTGACACCCTGAAGTGAGGGCGAGGAGGTTCAATGAAAGGGCCCTTCACCCTACCAACCCTCACCTCCTTCAGGATTTTTGCCCTTACAATGTCCTCCCTCCCTCCCTATCACTGACCCCAAATTCTTTGCCCTCATTGCCCTGTGTCCCACTTCAAATCTCAACCAGAAACCTTCTTTGAAACACTTCTGTAGGAATTCTGCCCTCACTATGTCTGGGTATTCCTGCATCCAGGCCTCCACCACTCTCCATGCTATGTGGGTGCATGCTAAGGGAAAATCTCAGCACCTCCTCCTTTCCAGTGTCAATTCCACCCCAGTTGGAGTTGTACCCCCCTGCTGTGCCCCCTGCCCCTGTCAGCTGCTCCTCCCCAACCCCCCAAAAGGACTGCTCCTGGTGCTGCCCCCCAAGTTGTATACTCCTCCCTCCCTGACAGCAGTTTGCCACTGGGTGTGTGCCTGTGCATCATGTGCAAACATGCCTGTATTTACAGTTGACCCACGTGCATGGTGCCTTATTATACCCCTGCATATCTTCACTGCCAGGGCGGGTGTGCCTTTTTTACTGTGTCCCCCCCAGTCCAGCCAATGGGCCTGATAGAGTTCGCACCCACAGCTCAGAATGTGTGCAAGCCCATCTTAAGTTGCCCTTTACTGCCATCCATTCCTGAAACTCTTCATCATACTTCATTCATCCATATCCAAGCTTCGCCTTATATGCATCCCTGATGATTGCCATATACATTAACAGGGGGTTGCCAGCTCTGACTTTTTTTCCAGGATCAGCACACTGTAAATGAAGAAACCCACCTGCCATGTGTCTGTGTTCTTTCCCTTATATTTTGCTTCCTCTTCCTTGTGCCCCACCACCGATAGCACCACCACCATCTCCGATTTTCCCACTGACTCCTTCTGCTCATACTTTTTGGCCATGTCCTCGTCCACCAGCCCAAAGATGTCCACATACTCCCCTTTCCAAATTTTCACTTTCAGTGAAGGTGGTACATGGTCACCCAGTGTAAAACCCGGGGGTCCGTCATACAATTTCTTCTTCTTCCCTGGAAGGTTGTCCGTGCCCCCTCCTCCCTCCTTATTTTCCCTCTTAATGACTTATAATGCCTGCTCCATCTTTTCTACACCTTTTCCCCCATATCACTTATCAACTCCTCCAGGTACTCCTTTAGATTACCTTCATTCTCAACATCCATGTTGCCCTTACCCCCATTTGGGCCTGGCCCCGATAGCTCTGGTGCAGGCTCCATTGGCAGAACAGGTGAGGGGCTGGTCTCTGTTCCTCATGGCCTCTTTCCTTCCCTGCCCCCCTGCCTTCTTTTCCCTCTCCTTCCTTTTCTTCTACACCTCCTCCTCTTCCTCTCTCCTCTTCACCGCCTCAACCAACTCTGTCATCTTAGTCATCAGTTTGGATGCCTCCTCCAACATCTTGGTGTTGGAAACTGGGACCTTTTTTGGTGCCATCTAAAATTCTGCTGTAAGACCAAGCAAAAGAGGAAATGACACTGTGAGCGAGACTTGCCATCAATCCCCCCTCCTTCCCACCAGACCCGCTTTTCCAGGCTTACTCACTCCCTGGAGCTCCCCTCAGGCACCATCTGAGTGCTTTTCTGCCAGGAAGCTCCCTGCCCCCTTCCGCCTGTCAGAAAATTGTTACAAGAGTGGTCAGACTATACCTAGCGCATTTTGGGATGGAGCCTAGAGCCTACTCATAGCTTGGCCACTCCATCTATCTGTTTCTTCCCTTCTTTCCTTTTTTTTCCCCTTTTGTTTTATTCTTTTGATTGGTGATGAATGTTACCTCCACAGCATCTGCCGTATTAAAACACCACTATGGTCTCATCATGATCTCATCCAGCCCCGGTGTTGCATTTTGTCCCTTTTTTTTTTGCTCCATTATCTTATCCTTGGCAATGCCATATGGACTGGCTTTTATTTAGCTATACATCACCTTCCGCCATGAAAACCAGGAACTTACATGGGGTTCTCTGTGTTCAATGATAGCTTCTTGACTTCCTTCCCAAATTCTGTGGGTTGAAACATGTCCCCCTCCTGATCCAGAAGTCCATCCCCCTTTCAAACAAGAATCAAAGCTGAAACATTTCCTTTTTGTTTTGTTTTTTGTTTGTTTTATACCCTTTCCTTGACCCCTATAGTTTATCCTTTGCTCCTTCTGCTGCTTTGTTAGCCATGTGCAGGCCCCTCAGAGCCCTGGCCAGCACCCACTCACTCCATTTGCCCCCACCCCTAGGCCCTGTCCAGGCTGGGCCTCATGATCCCTGCTGCCCTAGTCGCTGCTCCACTGCACAAGGGAATCCTTCATCAGCCCCCCTGTCTGCAAACAAAAATCAACTCCCCCCCTTTCCTATGGGCCCTCCCACACCCTGTTCCAAGCTGCTAGCCTCTCTAGGCCACCACCACACTACCCCACAGTCTCTCAGATCACCCTGGGCCTCTGCTGGCCCCTTTCCTCGACTGGTCCCTCCTTTGGTCTTCGTGGGTCCTGGGCCTGACTGTGCCCTCCCAGAATCCTGCCTACCATCGCCAGTCTGTTCTCTACCTCCAACTTCCAGAGAGCTGAAACCTCCAGAACTTTTGCCAGCAGATGAATCCCCCCCTCCCCTCCGAGTCCTGCTTCTATATTCCATGCAACCCCTAGGCCTCACTAGGCCTCATACGCACTCTAATTGTCCTCACAGCCCACCTTGCACAAATTGCCATTCCGGCATTGCCTCCTGCCCTGCATGAACCCATCAGGATCCATTCCAGCCTTGAAAAAATGGGTGCCACTTCTCCACTAGGCCCAAAACACTGGCCCTTCCATCACTCCACTGCACTTTCCCACATTCCCCCCATGGCCACCACAGCAAAGCAAAGGCCCCACTCCCCATCTGCCCTATTCCATCAACACTGAACCAGCAGGCCGTGGCATCTTTCCTGCCCCTCAAGGCACCTAGCACAGCTTGCCTGGCCACACAGTAATTTCCCTCTTGCAGCATTAAAAAGACCCTCATAGCCACCCCAGCAAATGTAAGGCCCCAGTAGCCATCTGCCCTTTACCACAAAAGTGCCAAAAACCTGCAGATACGGCATCTTCCCCATCCCTCAGAGCACCTAGCACCACTTGCCTGCATCAAAAACAACAGTCTCCCTCTTCCAACCCGAAGCCAGCACCTCGTGGCCACCACAGCAAATGCAAGGCTCCACTCACCATCTGCCCTACCAACTAACGCTGAGAACCAGCAAAATGGTGTCTTCCCCATCCCCCAAAGCACCTCATGGTGCGTGCCTGCCCCAACAGTAGTCTACCCCTTCAAACCATAAAAATGGCCCCTCATACTGCTCTGTTGCTCCTGGTGGCCCTGCAGCCCCCCAGTCCCAGCCACCTCGTGATGAGGATAGCCAGCCAGTCCATCTACTCTTCACCACCACACAGGAAAGGAAAACCAAACAAAATGCAAAACCTCTTTGAACATTTCAAAAGTTTTCTTTTTTTTTCCTTTTCGTAACAACCTAAGCCATGGCTTCAAGTGGCCGAAAGGCCCCGAGGTAACCAATGGCCCTGTGCCTTACCTTGTGCCAAATTAATGTGCTGAGACAATCTCACAAAAGAAAAAATCCCAGAAAAGAGGGCTACTGGAGAGCTGCACACATTTTTTTACTTTCCTGGTGCCTAGTGGTCACCCTGCCCACCAATCAACAGCATCAATATAAGAAAATATGTCACCGGTGTCCAGTGGTCTCCTTGCCCTCCCACTGCTGGCACCATATCATATAACATATTCCTTGGCATCTAACAGCACTCCCCACCCACTGGTACCCAACCTCATACTAGCATAAGACTTTCCTGGTGTCTAACAGCCCACCACACCATGGGTACTGGCCAAACAACCCTGTCACCCCCTCCACCTTACCTGTGTTGCAGGTGCTGTGGGTTTCCATATGGCGACTGGCACAGCCCTATTCTCACCACCTCAGCCAGCTACTGTACATGATGACTGGGTGCATGCATCCTCTGTACTGTAAAGCATGCATACATACAGTACTTTCTAGAACACGAACTCCGTTTACAGCATAGGGGAAGTGTGCTCCTTGTCACTGCATATAGCAGTTGGCTGAGGTAATAAGAAGGCTGTACGATCACCATATGGGCTCCTGCAGTGCCAGCAACACTGGTAAGGTGAAAGTGATCACAGGGTGGGTTGGACAGTGCCCCCATTGTGGGGAGACCACTAGATACCAGAAAATGCTTGTACTCGTTCATGGATGGGGATCAGTGGGTGGGGTGCCACTAGACACCAAAGAGTATGTGATACAATATGGGGCTGGTGATCAGAGGGTGGGGAAGGACCACTGGACACCAGGGACAGTGTTTACATTATGCAGGATGGCGATTGAAGTAGGGAGACCACTGAACACCAGGGAATACTTGTTCTTAGTGGAAGATAAGGATTGGAGTATTGGGGGTGCCACTAGACATCTGGGAATATGTTCTCTGTTAAGGGACCAGGCAATCAGGATGGGGCAGAGCCCGTCAAAGAGGCACAAATATATCACCACTTCCCATGCAAATGTGCCCATAATGAGTATGCAAATGGACCCTTAGCACCTTGCATGCCCAATGGGCTCCTTTGCATGATGCCACCTGATTACTGTGCTGGGAGGTACTGGTACTATTGGGTCTGGGGGTGCTATACCCTGAACTGCCAGTATCTATGTCAGGGCAGTGCTACTCGACTTAGCGCTGCTCTGCCATGTCCCTATATTCAGTCATACAGTTCTGGTGTGCTGAATATAGCATCCTCAGGGTTGTGGGCATGGGCAAGGGCAGCACAATCATTTGCACTCCACTTTGCTCACTTTTCAATATTTGGCCCCTACTGTGCTACATTCTTTGTTTTCAGAAGTAGTTTAGAATGTCTGGTGCTGGGGCAGGATAGGAATATAAATGAAGAGTAGACTTTCCAATTTAAAATCCAACCAATATTCAGTTAATTCATTTATTACTGGTTTCTGAAATAACCGGCCTGGTGGCATAAAGGGTTGACATGCTGGCACACCTTACCTCAACCCACACCGGTGACATGGGTTCGGGAATGAGCCTGGGCCATTGGAGGTCAGCATGTGGGGGGCAGAGCTGGATAGAGCTGCCAGTTGGCAAGCTCTCCTCTCCAGGGAGGAAGTGTGGCATCCCTCAGCTTATAGTGACCCCCAGTGGAGGCTGGGGGTGGCCTGGGCCCAAGGGTGCCTAGGCATTAGGTCATGGGGTGGAGGAAAGGGGTCGGAACTGGGGTTGTACAGTGCATGCGCACTTCCACGTGCATGTGTGCATACTCCTGGGTCCCCTGGGAGAAAATCGGAGGGGAAAATATGCCAGTCAGCAGGATGAAGACTGACTCCCCGCAGGTGCAGCTTGCAGGTGGGGCAAGGTAAGCACCGGTAATTCTGGGGGACGGGGCTTGGGGGGGTCAGTTGGATGGGGGCTGACCGGCAAGGTGCATAAATACAAATGTAAAAAAAAACAAAAACCCCAAGTTTCTGAAATAATACTGCATGTGGTTGTGCATGGTTGAAATGAAATTATGGTGATTAGTTTGATATGCAGAGAAATGGAAAGCCTCATTTTGTAATGGATTAAAACAAAGAGCTGAGTTCCTTTCTAATAGAGGTACTCAAGAGACAGTATGTAGCATTTTTCTTTTGGCTTTACTATGCTCAATATTTTGTCCTTTCTTGAGATGAAAAAATACCTTAGACAGTAATCAAGCTTTCTGAGTTCTTCTTCAACTCTTCTCAGTTTGGTAGTGGTCCTGGTCCTTTTAGTGACATTTAAGTGGCTCCTTAGTGGCAGTTCAAATGAATTTACTGTTGTGCCACTAATGAACTCTAACTAGAGTCTGTGAAAATGGGGCCTACCATTATTTTTTACCATTCGAGTATGAAGAATCAGCTGCTGTGTTGCTAGAGAAGCACATGGTATTGTCAGAAGGCCTGCCTTTAAATGGTTGACCCATATCAGTGTGACAGTCATTTTGTCAACACAGAAATGGGCACAGGCAATATGCTACATGGCTTTTCTGTGCCGGGCATTGTGGCTCCCCGGAGAGAGAGCGCCAAAGCTCCGTCCTGGGAAATAGTCATGTTTTGTGGGAGGATTTACCCCCACACCCCCCAATGTGGGGGCTTTGCCCACTGCACCTCCCACAAATAAATATAACCTCCTCCAGGGTGGGCATGCCCCAGAGGGGAATAGAAATTGTGTAGGCACAAAGGGAAGCATGACTGAGGGACGATCTAAAATCAAGATAACCCCTGTCATCATCACCCTTATTGCATGCCCTAATTGCGGCGACAAAAAACAATCATGGTTCTAATGGTATACCCCTTTAAATATCTCTTGGAGTACATGTTGTCAGGGAGACTTGCATAGTGCTTCCACAAACTCTGTGCAAGTATGGTTAAGAACTTACTGGACTTAGAAATTTCTTGGGGATGCCAAATGATGTGGACTAATGTTGTTGAGTCTATTTAGTACTCATTTTGATTTTGCTTACAAATACTATATCCATTATAACTTAGTTGTTAGGTGATTTTCTTGTTTTACTTTGTTGGTATAACCCCTTTGAATTAGTTATTTCCTGATTGGTATAATATCTGAGTTTATTTTAAATTTTGGTCCTAGGTAAAGATGACAAAGGCTGAAGTGGATATTTGACTTTATTAATATGTGATCCAAAATCAAGGATGACCAAGAGGAAAGAACGCAAAACACTGAAGATACCCTCCTGTGCCAGTGATGGAGGTAACTATCCTTGGGGGAATACTGCATGGAGGAATGCCCGGAATCCTAATCCCACACAACGAACATGACCTCCAGTTTCCCCCTTGGCAAGTCTGTTTAATCTAACCCATAACACATAGTGTACTTCTTCTGTGTAATCTATATAAACTGCACTTATATCATCATCACAGATTAACTTGAAGGGAAAACTAGTGACAATAAATATAAAATATTGATACTGAAAATAAAAAGATAATTAAAAAGGAGATAAACATATATAAAGATTTATATAGAGCTGAAGGGTGCTAGAATGAAAGCCCTAAGTCCTATGCACTGAATATATATATATATATATATATATATATATATAGAATAATGCATATGCAGGTGGTTGATATGGAGTTTTTTTTCACATCCAAGATGTGTGATAATGAAAAAACCTCGAGAGCATAGCTCGAGAGGTCTTTTTTATTATCACACATCGAGGGTGTGTAAAAAAACTCCATGTTAACCACCCTTCATATGTTTTATTTGATATAATAACAGGCTGTGATTAGTATCAGGCTATGGTGCTAAAAAACCTCTTGCATCAGTACAAAACACAAACAGCTCCCACGTAACTTCAAATACAGCGTTTATTACTTCAGGACAAATTTTTCTAAGCGAGAAGTGAACAGAATGGTATAACATGTAAATTCGGTACCTTTTTTAATCTTCATTTCTAGGTTTTATCTAGCAGAAGTATCGGACTTTTTTCAATTGGAGGGAAAGGTCAAAGTTCATTAGACTGCTAAACATTAGTAAGTCGATAAGTTCAGCAGGAGAAAACTTACTACTTTTACCTAATTTATGTTCTATTCTTTAATCTATGTTTTTTAAAACTAAAAATAACTTGTGCCTTGTAGAAATCCTAGACCATTGCTTCTTCAGTTCAGAGGTGAAAGGTTAAAAATTCTGAGGTTGCTAGCTGTCTTGCGAATTGTGTTTTGATTTGCTTACTCATTTTTAAATGCTTCCCTGTCACTAGAACAAGAGGTAACGAAACGGTTCTCCACTTACTATCACTTTAGATGGGGAGTCTCTGTTTTATTTGTGCTGCTTTCAGAGTTAACAAACTGCCTGTGTGTTTTTTCTTTCCATTATGGAAGTGTCTCTCGCTGCCTGTAAGCTGATTTTTCAGTGATTCTCGGTGTGAGGATGTGGAAGTCGTATCAACTCACAGGTTGATACGAAAAAAGTCATATCAACCTGCGAGTTAATACGACTTTTTAACAAGCGTGAAAACAAGTTGATATTGGCCATAGCCAGTTATTGTAGTCATATACTGTTTGCTTAATGCAACATAGGGAAATAGAAATAGTTTGGTTATTCTGTTTAAATATGTACTAGTCTTCTTCCTGATTCATTTTTAGAGAAAAGAAAACAAATATACGGTGCACACAATGGATCAATTTATTTAATTATTTTATTTATTGAATTGTTTCACCAGGAAAGATACATTGAGCAACTTAATGCTCATCTCATGGTACGTCCTGCGGGAATGGGGAGAGGGATGTACAGAGTGAGAGTTTAGATACATACAGTACATAACAGATGGTGAATACATACATACAGTTACAAAACAGGTTCATGGCAATTGAGTACAATAATACTCTGATGCAACAGTTACTGTACTGGCAGTTCATAGGAGCAGCATACATATAGAATCAGTACAGGGACCAAGCATAGGATGCAAGGTTGACTATGCATACATTACAGGCAATTCACTAATGATGCAGATGCAGCAGAGTGAACACATAGGATCCAGTCACCCTTTTTAAGAGCTAGTCTGTAAGGGGTGGTATTAGTGCAGGTGGGGTAGGGGGATGAGAAAGAGGAGAGCGAGAGGGAGAGAAAAAAAGTGAGAGGGAGAGGGGGAGACAGGTATGCCAGGAGGGGATCAGAAGCAGGTGCAGGTAGGTGTAAGATAATTGTGCATAATAATTTAAACAATTTATTTTGCCATCAGAAGTGGTGGAGTCAAACAACTCTATTTTGCTCCCTCAATATGGGGATATCTCAGAGGGTGTTCTTTAAGGTGCCATTATTGAATACATACCCCAGACATATGCACATATTCAAAAGTGTGTTAATAATTTAACACATGATCTCTCTATCGTTATTACTAAAGGCCATCTTGTGATTAAATGTGCTAGTTTATTGGGCTCATAAATACAAAATATATAGAAATAAAAAATGATAACTTCCTCATTCATACTTCTGTCCTTGGATGATATTCCCATCTTGAAACTCTACCACATTTCAGTCTTTCTTAGTTTTAGGTCACAGTCTCAACCCAGAGTGTTTTCCTTTACAAGTCTAATCCCATAATCTTAATACTGAAGCATTGTGTTCCACTGGTGAGAAGTGAATGGCCACTGAAGGTGTTGCATCTTTTCTGGTTATGCAACTTTTGTGTTCTGAAATACTGTGTAGGTCTTCAGTCATCTTGTGGATTTTCCAGTATACAGTTGGGCATTGAATATTGTAATGCAACTCAGGCCATTCAGCGTAGGTCAGCATGGAATCACAGCATTAAGTAAAATGGTTCGGGAGAAGAAGCTAGGCTACTGATGTCTGCAAGAGGAGGTTCATAGCAGAAAGAAACATACACTTGGTCATAGGATGAGGTCTGTAAAACAGTTTTACTCATAAACAGAAGTTACAGGATGCCAGTATAGGCACTGCCCTGGTCTCCAGCATTTTGCACACATATTGAATCAGTAAGCAATAATACTCAACAGGCTGGGTGACACTGGACTATACCTACTAGACCAGGGTGTAATAAAGGCTGAAGCAGCATGCCTGGATGGGTTGGTGTAGCCCAGTACTGTCCACCCTGAAGTTTAGTATTGTACTTAGAAAATATGTACCATGTGTAATGAAAGAAACCAAGTCAAAACGTTTAAGTGGCAAGCAAATAAATATGAATATATAAATAATTTATACTAAATATTAACTGTGGGGAAATAAAATAGACCCTTTTTGGTAGGGATAGGAAAACAACAAAATGCTGTTAACTCACATTGCACAGTGTGGGTAGGGATGGGCAGAATAATAAAGTTCATCCCATTACTGTTTTATTCAATAAATTAACTGGCGATATGAATGCACTGTTTACCAAACTGAAGGGAAAGTGATAAGTAGATACTTCACTGGTTCCTGCAGGTTTCAGGGAACAACTGGTGCTAGTAGCTGCTTCAGGCTGTTCAATAGTGTTCCTCTTCATTTTTTCTTGGACTTCCAAGAAGATCGCTCTACAGCTTCCTGTCTGCACTGGGAGCAGACCAGTAACTTGTGAGACTGGACTTGCTCTGATGCCAGGTACTGTAATGAGTTCGCTGGCTTGGAAACTGGCATTTGAAAGAATCTATACAGAAGTGGCCTGGATACTGTGATTGGTGTAGGTTTGTGCTAATTCCACTTCTTTGCTTAGTTTTATCATCAAGGATCCCAGAAAGTTCTTCCCCATGGGCTTGTTGGTATATCAGATCTGCTCAGTATCTAAGAATGCTTGTGGAAGGCTCCAGGAATGCAGGTACATGGCCACGGCATCAAGCAAGACTTTATTATGTAATTTTTTAAAGGCTTTCAGTGTGCACAGTGGGTTTTGTGGCAGTGCAAACATGCAGCCTTTTTGAAGCTACTTATCCATTCAAGTGGATTTTTATGATTTTTATTTGCAGGACGGTGTGACAGAGTAACATTCTAATGTCTGGCTTTATACATCTTAATGGAAAAGAATTGTGGTGTGAGCTCCTGCAGGCCTTCCCACCTGTGCCTGGCCATGTGTATTTGTATCATGAACCAAACGTCTTGTACCACACTGGGCACAGCTTCGAAGACAGTGACACAGAGTTCCTCATCATTTCCAGGTTGGTAGCAGTGATTGCAGGGTGGTAGAAATCATCATCTTTGTTCTTCCTGCACTCCTTTAATATACTTGACAACAGACTGTTGCTTGGTTTGAAAGTTTAATTGGTGATAAGACTAAAATTTTGACTGATCTGTGGGCTGTTATGGAGTACAGATATCCCTTCACTGTTCATACCACGGCTTAAAAAGGGAGGCAGTATAGCTCAGTGGTTTAAGGCTCTGAGCTGCAAATCTGGTAACATCCAGCAGACCAGACTTGGGTTTGAATCCCATAGCTTCCACTTGCATACTGTGTGACCCTGCGCAAGTCACTTAACTTTCCTGTGCTCCCAGGTCACTCCTGTAAAAAAGCTTTCAGCTTAGTGTGCTACTACCTGATTAAACAACTAAATAAAACTGTTTCAGAATGGCTCTCATTCAATTTGTTTTTTTTTTGCTGCCCTATCTGTCATCACTGAATCAGCCTGTATTGTGTTTCGTGTGTGTGTGTTGGCTTCTTCATGTTCACTTTCTATTTGCAACAGCTGTTCATGTATGACAGATCCAGATTCAAGTTTATTATAGTATCTTCAAAATCCCCCAATAGCCTGAGTGTTAATGCAATTGGCTGCAATGATCTTGACTGATGGCTGTTGATTGGTTTCACCATTTTCTGTTTCACACCATACTTCCCCTCTCTTACCTTTGTACTGCTACCCTTTAATACTTGATAAATCTGTACACTGAGTTGCCAGAGTGATGGCACTTTTGAGCACCTGATTATAATGTATTGTACATAAGTATTAATAAGTGTGTGTTGGACTGCCCTTCTATGCTATATCATAGGGAGTCCTGTTGAATATATGGAGACTAGGAAGGATAGCCTGACTATAACCTGAATCTCTTCTACTCATATGGTATAGTTCTTTTACCTGTTGATAGTATGTAGTGTTAATGTATCTAGGCTGATTTTGCTTTTCCACTGTTTTAGAAAGCCTGATGCGGTTTTGTGTGTATGGTATTTTAGGATTCATCGCTGTATCTGAACCCTGTGTATATTTTCCTGGCTGGATGTAATTGGAAAAATACAATAAAGTGTTAAATGTTAAAAAAAAGGTTTATTATAGTATGTGTTAAAAAACACATTTGCTATATACAAAACCATAAAAGGCAGGATAACAATCATGCAATGTATATATAAACAATAAAAACAATTAATTATTGGCATCCATAACAATAGTAATTTATAAAATGTCATCAGAGCTTGAGTGGCAACTTGCAGCAGCATAAGCATATTTCTTGCTGTCGCTACATAACATGACCTCTAATACATGTTTCTATTACCTGGAATGTCTAGCCTTTTAAATACTGGAGCAAGCAATTTTATTCTCAATTCACTTTTCAATGGACAAAAAAAGACCAAATGTGCTACATGTAATGTTTTATTTTCATTGCATTTACAGTACATGCAACTGAATTCTCTCTTCATCTCCCTGTACCATAGATTTTGTTGCGTTCTAATAGTGCCATTCTTAATCTACACATTGCATGTCTATGTTTATCTCCTTCACAAAATATTAAATAATAGGTAGTTTCACCTAGCTTACATGATCACTCTGCAGTTTGCTACCTGAAATATATTTTATCTTGGTCCCACTGAGTTTTCCAGTGAACATCAAACACTTTATTTTTCTTCATTAGAGGAAAAGTCCACATTATAAAGTACATCAAGATCCCACAGATTTAGTAGCCCAAGATTCTTGAGGTTACCATTTAGTTTTGCATACCATGACTCCATGTATGCTTTCTGTATGTAATCTAACCAAACTATTTTTGGAAGCCTGTCTTGTTCCATTTTAATAACTTTACCCCATTAGACTAATGACCTTAGATGTGATCTAGCTTCATTTGGCAAGATATTTGCCTCCAGCAACACATATGTTGTAATGGAATCCCAAGGCAGACTTAAAATATGGCAAAAGTAAGTTATTTCGACTAAATCTAATAGTCTTCCATTCTTGTTCAAGCCCCAGGCTTTGTTGGCATACAGAATCTGGACATTAATTTTGGCTTCAAAGACTCTCTTTAGTGCCAGAAATGAGTTATTGGCATAAGCCAGTGCAAATGTATATAGTACATTCCTTCTATAACAATAGCTGCATTATCTTTAATATTTGCTCTACTGGTCTTCCAGCAATTTTTCTCATTTACATAGATTGCTAAGTATTTGTATGAAGTGACTATTCATTTTCTATCATTTCCTACTGTCCCAAAATGTTATGCTTGCTGTTGCCAGTTATCATTATCTTATGTGTTATTTTCATTTTTAAATTTAATTTATTCAGTTCAGTATCCATCATGTTTATTGCTGTCTTGAGCCCCAGGGATGTCTGTGAAAATGAATATCTACACCTCCTGCCATCTTACTGGGATGTGAAAGTATCTATCTTTTCCATTGCTGTAAGTTAAAACATAATGATGCCAGTAGGTAATCTTGCTTAATCTATTTTTGTGTACTTATTTGTTGTCCATCGCTGTTGACTCTCTGTGTGCAGTGTTATATGCATATAGCATTGTCAGTATGTCAACTAGGCCTTTGTCCATACTGAGTTTTAAAATCCTTGTCCATAGTGTATTTCTTTTTACATTGACAGAGGCACTATGCATGTCTACAAAGGCTACATATAGTGTTTTATTTTTTTTTTATTTCACATATTTTTCTAATAGAGTATTAGAAACAAAAATATGAAGAACAGTACTTTTATTGGGGCAGAATCCAGTTTGCTCTTCTGACAAAGTGTTACTTATATAGACCCATTGCTTCATATGATTTACAGTCATACATGAAAACTGTTTAGCCCAACCCCCCCCCCAACAATGTTATTGGCCTATAGCTTTTATAATAACTAGCACATTTCCCCTTTTGCATGGAGGCACAATTATTCCAGTTTCCAATTCCTGGGAGAGGTTTAATGTTATCATGGCATTGAAAAATCTTTAAAAATTCTAACCCACCACACTGGATGTGCTTGCAATGAATATGGCTTGAATCCCATCTATTCCTGCCACTTTATTTTTCTTTTACACATTTATGACCATTATAACCGCAGTCTCTGTAGTGAGATATTTGTCCTTCTCTGAATTTTTGAGAGAGGAATACAAATTTGACCATTTACACCATAGTCCTGTTGATCTAAAGTGGTCTTCCCATTGTTTAGAATTTATTGTTGCCAAACTATTTTGTTCTTTGTTCCCTTTGCCATATGCTACTATTTGCTGGAAGGTTTCTATATCTTTTCCCATAATCACATTTTGCAGTTTTTCACATAATTGATTTTTATATTCAACTTTTTAAATGAATTGTCTTTCTATACCCCCTCCTAACATTAAAGAAGCCCTTCTATACTTTATATTATTACTACATGTTTCCTTTCCTACTCAATATGTACATTAATTTTCTAAGGTTATGGCATTTCCTGTTGCGCCTTGGATTCTTAGGACTGAACTTTAACAGATTATGCCTACCTTGTATAGTCAGCAAATGTAATAATTGCTAAATTATGTATCAAAGAACTGAATTAGGTTTTTCTTTGATTTTACTTCCATTTATATTTTTTTTAGCTTTTTATCAGAAAAATCAATATCTATTTAGTTATCAAGGATACTTATATTTTTTCCTTTCTTATATGGATTCCAGCATATTTTTATAGCTGTGAGTACTTATATTTTCTGTTATTTCCTTTTCCTTTTCTACGTATTTTCTCTTACCAGGTATATCTGGGGGAAAAGCTGAAATAACTAGGGGAAAATTATCACTCTCCTATAGCTCCTTGACTATCAAGTTCTTGATCTATCTATATAAAAATACATTCACTAAGACCAAATTCAGTACACTCCCTCCATTTTGGGTTTGATAGGTCACATGCCCATGTTGATCTCCTGTAAGTCTACCATTTAGAATTTGCCTAACTGTTTTTGCTGCAATGGAAGTAAGCTGTATCTCTCTCTCTCTCTCTGTTTATTTATTTGTTTTTTTGCCTTCTGATTGGCACAAGGTGATAAACAATTGTATCATCTATGTTTCACTTTTGAGAATTTAATGTATTCAGTAAACAATTTTCACATTAAGATCTCTGGCAACAAATAGGGTAGCTCTTGCATATTCTAGCCCAATTTTCTTTATAATATGTTCAAATATTTTCAATGGATTGTCCATCTAAGTATTATTTACAGGAGGAACATAAGCTTTGATTACAATTATAAGTGCAGTATTATTAAGTACTGCAACACTGCACAGATTAAAAAGGATGACCATAAGGTAACATTTTTAAATTTTCAAAAACTGATGTGAAAAACATCAAAATAATTTTTATTTTTTATTTATTTGAATTTTGTTGGCTGGGTAAGCCCACAGGGCCTTCAGAAGACCACTAAGTGCTCTCTCTTACATTTTATCAGCCCTAGCAGTGAGTTGAAGACTAAGGAAGTCTGCATTAGGCATTTCTTATTTTTGAGCTGGGTATCTTGTATTAGTATAAAGCCATGCTTATTTAAAAACTCCAAACACTTTTTGTCATCTTTCTTATTCAAACTACCAGCATTATTCCCACCTAGCTGGACATACTTTACTGAAACAAACTGATAGTGTCGTTAACCCAATTCTTTAGTTGTATTTGTGCAAATGCTGCCCTGTTTCTGCTTTAAACTTCCCACTAAACTTGTCCCACACTGTATATTTCAATATATGATGAATGTTTTTCAGTTTTCCTGTAGCACACCACTACTAATAATTCTAGGTCCTTGTTGTTTCCTGTCACTAATTAAGTCTTTTTTATCCTTCAATGGTGTAAAATCATCAACTCCTTGTGCAGTAAATGTAATTTCTGGAATCCTAACATAACTGTTTATTTTGTTCCTGGTTCTAATTTTTTTGGACATCTGTTTATGCTTTTCTTTTTTTTTGTCCTTATTGTTCCTCATAGTTTTACAGTTAATTTTTTGTTTTGCACTATTTATTTTCTCTCTTTTATAGATTTCATCCAGATAACTTGCCACTTTAATGCCAAGAGGATGAAATTTGTCAGTAACCCATAGTATCAAATGTCTCCTTTTAGTATTATTTGTCATTATGCACACTAATCCCTCCTGGGTGATGTGGCAGCCAAGCAACCCCAGAAACTGTGATCAGAACACCACACAGGACAGTGAGTGATAGCTTACAGAGCTACTGGCAATAATGAATGCTGTCAACCTGCTGCAGACCCAAAGGACCAAAAGTGCAACTAGTGCAGGGGCAGACACATGGAAACTGTGGCATCCGAGAGGCACCAGATAGGTGAGCAGAGCTGAGCAGGGGACAATGTGTGGAGAGAAGGTGTATGGAGCATCATGGGAGGCAGAGGTGAATGGATTAGAGCTATGGTGGGATGATCTGTCTCCACTGGGCTGTGAGCCTCATGTATGTGAGGGGATGTGATCTGCCAGCTGGGCTGTGAGGCCCATTTGTGGGGGATGTCACCTGCCAGCTGGGATGTGAGCCCCATGTGTGGGGGATGTGATCTGCCAGCTGGGCTGTGAGCCCCATGTGTGGGGGATGTTACCTGCCATCTGGGCTGTGAGCTCCATGTGTGGGGGGATGTCTCCTGCCAGCTGGGCTGCAAGCCCCATGTGTTTGTTGGGAGGTGCCAACTGGAGTGGTGGGGTGTGCCCTGCAAAGGGGGTTGGTACTGGCCTGGCCTCCCTGTATGTGCCTGCCTGTCCTACACATCTATGTAGGCCTTCAGTAAATGTGTGTGTTTCAGCAGCATTACTGTCATCTGTGTCCTTCTTGTGCTGTGGTGTGCAGTGTGGGTTCTGCTGTATCTATGTGTGCTTTGCACTGCTGTTGATGTTAGGCAAGGTTATGTTAGTTGTCCTTGATGTGCACTGTACTAGGCTGCACTGTTATTCCCACTCTGAATTGGTTCACACTGTTTTGGCTTTAGATGAAATAACACAGAGCCTATATCTATACACTGTTTTTAGCTCATTCCACTTGATTTTATCCTCTAGAACTTCACTACAGTGATTAAGCTATTGACATTGTTTTTTAAGTGTCAATCAGTGACAATTCAGCTACTGATTTAGCAGCAGACACTGAAGCCTCTGTTTCCACATTTATTGCTACTGGTGAGCCAGTGTATGACATTAGACCAGTGTTCATGAAACTGGATTAATTCAGACCAAAAGCAGGAAGAAATCTTTGGAATAAAGATCTCATTGGAGATGCATGTCCAGGTTGGTGGCATGCTGAGGGGACTACGAACTTTGCAGTGGCTGAGATGCAGGCAGACATGCACCTGCTTTGCTGCTGGTGGAAAACACAGTCTGCAACAAGCCTCGTTTCTTCATTTAGAAGACAATGCACATGATGGGGAGCCATAGGTGGAACGACGAGGTATATAAACAAAAAGACAATGGGGTGTGACCGAAAGCAGAGGCAGATGCTGAGGCAGAAGATAGAAGTAAACATTATTTGGTCTTTTCTGGACTGAGCTGACCCTCTCACAACTATAGCCATAGTACTAAGTTTGGTACCTACAGTTGTTATTAAAGGAACTTCATGATTTTAACTTAAGAAGCTCTTTGAAAAAATCAAATGGGTGGGGATTTCTTTCTGGAGTCAGCATTTGGGACATGTGGATACTAAACTCACATTAGCCAGTATAATTGAGGAACACAAGTCACCCTCCATCCTTATATCACTAGAAAATACCACGGTATAGGATATACTTATAAGGATATAGATTGACTATTTCTTGTTATGGATAAGTGGGAGAAATGAGGTGACTTGGACAACCTCTTGCTTCAGAGGGAGGCACTCTGGATTCTCCAGCTGCAGGGGATGCACAAACCATGTCTTGATGTAGTATTTAATATAACTCCCTTTCCAAATGAAGAAGGGAAGTTTTGGAGGGACAATATGATTGTGTCTGCTACAACAGGAGAACAGTGTAGGCTTTGAAAATTGCATGTTTATATGTTTAAGACCTATGTCCATAACTAAAATGACAGTTTGTGTTTTAAATCTAACCAGGTCTGGACTCAACATCATGGGGACAATCAAAAAAATGGATTTTAGTGAGCATTATTATATAGTTCTTTTTTAGAAAATTGGATAGGATTGGAGGTATGAGCATATCATTACACTTGACCTTTTCACCTCTGATATACAATAGTTTAAAATAAACAATGCCAATAAATCTAAGAAGAAACAAGCATAATAATTTTCATGTTTTGTAAGGATTATGTGTATATTTCTTTACTTGACTTTTTTGTCTTTCCTATGAAAAAAATTGTGTATTACACATTTTATTATTTAATTGACCACCCATATATATTAGAATGTATGATCAAGTGTAATTTGGTCTAAGAGCAGAACATAAGTTCAGAATTATAAAATACTGAAAATTGTTATACCTGCATGGTCTGGCAACACTACACTTATGAATTGCTGTTTTGATTCAATATAAGTCCATTTTAATTAGCGTTACATAAGATAATTAAGCTAATATGGTACACCTGTTATTCTGTATATATTAAAATTTGGATTGCATGTAGAACTGGCCTCCCTGTGGAAGTGCACAAGCACAAAACTGGTCGAGGCACTTTATGGTGGGTCTCACTGCTGCTGCATTGGGCATGGTGTGCTGTACTTGTAACTACAAGAGTTGGTGAAAGAATAAATTATCTTCAATGTGCTTATGCAACCAGATGAGATATGAGATGATGCTTGTGTAACTTGATTTACTTTGTGCTTTCCTTTTCTCTATCCATGGGATATACCACCCTGTAGGGGTACGACTCAAGGAGCCCTAGAGGAGGGTTCCCCCCCTACAGGTGCCATGGGAATAATTGCATCAGCTAAAGGTAGGTTAGGAAGAAGCCCAAAAAGAATACCCAAAGGTGTTGAGCATCAAAGAGGCGATGATGACGAATGAATGAATTCTGAGAAGGCAAGGCAAGTTTTATTTAAGAAACGTCCATCCCGGAGGCTCTGGGCACCATACAACAATCAAAATAAATACAAAACAACATAATAATAAACATTTATATACAATATTCCAAATAGTTAAAACAAAATTTATTACCCTCAACAGCAACTAAATTCAGAATAGGTAGAAACTAAATTAAACATCCATTTCTAAAAAACAGGTAGGGACTAAAAAACACAGTCTGGGAAGGCCTGATTATACAAGAAGGCCCCGAGGTGGACCTTAAATATTTCCACAGAAGGGGCCTCCCTGATGGCTAAAGGAAGTGAATTCTACAGGACGGGGACGGCGACACTAAATACTCTGTCACCAGCAGTCTTTAACCTCATCCTGGGAATCACAAGGAGGTCCCTACAGGAGGAGCGGAGGGAGGAGACCAAGACAGCAGGTGCAAGAAGGTCTTTCAGGTAGCCAGGGCCCAGGCCATGTAAGGCCTTAAAGGTGAGCAAACCCATCTTAAAGAGGACCCTCCACCTAACCAGCAGCCAGTTCAGTTGATGCAGCATCAGAGTGATGTGACAATACTTATGCTGTCCTGTCAATGCCTCACTACCATGTTCTGCATGAGCTGCAGTTGGTGCAAGGTACCCCCAGAGACTCCAAGACAGAGTGCATTACAGTAGTCAAGCCTGGATGTCACCAAGGCATGCACCAACGTGGGGAGGTCCAGTGGCAGAACTAGGGGCTTTATCCTGGCAATATTCCTCAGATGATAAAAATGGTATGGACAGTGGATGCCACCTGAAACTCAAGTGTCAATCTGCTGTCAAGAATAATGCCCAGATCACACAACCTAGAGGAGGCCTTCAATGGTACAGAGCCAAGAAAAAGCCCTGTCTCTGCACCAGTGGCCAACCTATCATGCCCTCTGTTTGACTCCACCATCAGTACCTCCATCTTACTGGGGTTCAGCCACAACCAGCTGGAGGCCATCCAGTCATTTATCTCAGTAAGGTAGCAATTAAGCACTTCCACTGCATAAGATGTTCCGGGGGCAAAGGAAAGATACAGCTGGGTATCATCAGCATAGCAGTGAAAATCCAGACTGTACTTCCTAATGAGCTCTCCCAGGGGCAGCATATATACAGCAAACAACATCGGTGACAACACTGAACCCTGGGGAACTCCACATGACAGGTGGCCAGGGGAGGTGGAGAAATTCCCCATCACTACCTTCTACCTCCTGTTAGATAGAAAAGACTCAAACCAGCAGATGACAGTGCTGGCTTGTCTGCATAATTCAATTAGGTGGTTAAGTAACACTTGATGGTCCACTGTGTCAAATGCTGAAGAGAGAGTGAGGAGAACAAGACTTGTCCCCTCCCCTGGATCTCTAGCCCTAAGGAGGTCATTATGCACTTGAACTAGCACAGTTTCTGTGCTATGCCTTGCATGAAACCCAGACTGGAGTGTCTCATACAGATCATGGGCCATGAGATGCTCCTCAAGCTGAAGCTCCACCAACTTCTCCACAATCTTACCCAAAAATGAGAGATTGGAGATAGGATGGTAATTTGCCTTGACATCAGGATCCAACAATGTTTTTTTCAGAAGGGGTCTCACCAATGCCTCCTTCAAGACATTGGGAAAGACCTCCTCTGACAAGAAGCACTGGACAATCAAGGCAAACACAGGGTCAACAGAGTCAACACATCTCATTAAGAAACGAGTTGGCACCGGGTCCAATTCACAAAAGGTGTACCGAAGCTTGGAGGCAATCTCACTGATCTCAGCTACCTCCACCAGTCTAAACTCACCCCAACCAGGTGGAGTGCTCTCTGGTAGCCCATGGTGACCACTGTCAGCCAAATTCTAGTCCACTGGCAGAACCCCCTGCCTGATGGCAGACACTTTGTCTGAGAAGAACTGAACTAACTCCTTGCACAATGCATTCAAAAAGGCTACTTTTGACTGTAGACAGGAAGGATAAAGAAGCCTGTCCACAGTCTGAAAGAGCACAGTTGGTCAGTTTCTCCCAGCAGCAATCTCCCTGGACAGAAATTCTGCCTTCTTATGGTTGATTGCCCCCTGGTATGCACAGTAGTGCACATGTAGGGGCAGTTTGTCTACCTCCAGGCCAGACTTCCAACAGCAGTGCTCTAATCTCTGACCCAAAGTCTTCATTGCCTTGAGCTCCCCATCATACCAAGGGGACCTCATGTGAGAAGACCCGGATCACACACGGGCTGGTGAGAGGGAGTCGAGCACACCAGACAGCACCTTGTTATAGGCATCTACTGCTGCACACACACCCCCAAAGCATGCACTGTCCACACTAGATAGGTCAGCCACCTCCAAAAAAACCTCAGAGGTCAACCCCTCAAAGGGCAATAGCTGACCATATCTGCAGGGGGAGGGCTGTCAGGTGGGGCCCTAACTGGAACTTCACCATGCAACAACAGGACCAAATGACCCGATCAATGCTGAGACTATTTATCTCAAGCCCCAGTGAGAACACCAGATCCAACATGTTGCCACCCTGATGGGTCACGGAGGAAACTCCTTGCACAAAGCCCAGAGATGACATCATCTGGAGGAAGTTGTAACCAAGCCAAGAAGATTCATCCTCAGCCCATATATTGAAGTCTCCCAGCACTAAACATCTGGGGGATTCCAATGTTTCCCCGATGATGAAATCGGCTACCTCCTAAAAGAAATCTCCCGCCACCCCAGGAGAGCGGTAAATCAGGAGAATCAAGCAACCTGCACCTGGACCCCCACGGATTGCCACACATTCAAATTAATGTGGTGCTCAAACTGGGTGCAGGGTGAAGCCCAGCTCAGATCTAAAACTAATGGCTACCCACTGCCCCTATGTTCCGCTCTGGGGCAGTGCACTACAGTATACCCGTGTGGGATGGTGGCCTCTAGAACCGGGCCTGCATCATCACCAATCCAGGTCTCCATGATGCAAGCCAGATCAGCCAAAGAAACTGAGTCTGCTATAGTTGCAGTCTTGCTTCTGACCGATCTGGTGTTGTAAAGCATCGCCCTCAAAGGATTGGTGGACAGTGCAGCCCCTCTAGTTGCCTACCCACTCGGTCTGGTGGGAACCCTGTTGATGGAAACAAAACATGTCTGGCCTCTCCCTAAGGCCCGTCTAATCCCAGGGTGCCTTCTGCACCCCACTACCTTGATCCTACACCATCCGCAGTGCATGGGGCACCCCACCCTGATCAAATCCTGAGATTCCTCCCTATTCCAACCTCCCTACAGCATCTTACTGTAGTAACAGACACTGGGAGGCTGAAAAAAAGCCAAAGATTGAGCAGCTGGGATGCCCCATACACTATTCTGGCCAACCCCAGACCCTCATACCTTCCCAGACACATCCCTCCTGATTACGTAATCCCAAAGAAAAAAAAAACTAAATACTTCACACTTCACACACACACATACATTAAAAAGCAAATCTCCTAAGGGGAGGGGAAAGCTGGGGCCACCATCCGCCTCCATTCAACAGTGGAACCTAACTAATTAACTTAAGAAAGCACTAAATCTAACTAATATTATGACCATTGGCACAGAGGAGATGAAAAAAACCCTTTCAGGAAGTAACCTCTGGGAATCCAAGGCCTAGGTTACCTTTCCTAAAGGCTGATGATGTTTGATTTGTGGACCTATGTCATTAAAGGGAAGAATACCTTACAATACATTAAGAATGTAGAAGAATACATTAAGGAGAGGGATACGAGTAGGGAAGATGATGACAGGATAGGGAAAAGACCCCAAAAAGAAAACAAAGATTGAAGAAGGAACATGAGGCAGCAGGAACCTGAGAGGGGTATGCTCGAGTAGTTGATGGGAAGGAGTAGATCCATGTAGAAGTCAGAGGAGCAAGGGGTATCCAGATGTGCTCACGAGGAGACCAAGGAAGATGCAGACTGGCTTGATTAAGAAATGCTAGTGAGTAGACACTGAGGTCGATAAGGCATGCTTGATTATGTGATGCGAACAATTTGATGCTGAGGTCAGAGTTGATGAGGTAGCATGGGATTCAGTGATAGGAATGAAAGGATTCAATGATAGGAATGCTCGAGTAAGCGATGTAAATAGATAAACCTTGAGATAAGGATGAGTGACTGATGACTAGAGTTATGAACCCAATACATGTGGCAGGATGGCTATGGGTCAATGAGGTGGCACAGGAGTCATGATAGGTACGCCCAAAAAGAAATAGTGATTGCAGGCCTCAATTGGAGTGAATCCTTGATGTCTAGTACGGAATGTGAAGAGGAGACAGGAATGAACTTGAAAATGAATGTGAACATGAACTTGGATGAAGGTAGTATGCTCGATAGAGCTAGGTGAGTAAGGATGCTCCTTGAAAGGAGGGAGACTTAAAGCCAAGAAGGCGTGTTTGGAACCAGATGGTAGGCAAACCAGAGTGTACACCCAGGATGAGCAATTGAAAGGAGCAAAATCAAATGATATATGATGAGGAGAGAAGCCAGGAGTGGAGAGAATCCATGACAGCTGGGATGAGAGTATACACTAGGCTGAGGAAGGTAAAAGGAATGGATGAAGGATGATGGATTGAAGAGATGGAGGCCGGGACGGGAAAGCAAGATATGAAAGGACAAAGGATGGGAGGGAGGTCAATTGGGTAGCATAGGACCCAGCTGGTACGGGATGAGAACTGCAGTAGGGTGAGTCAGATGAGGCTGGGTGGAGGCAGCCAGAGCATATGATTAAGGATAGGTATGGCCAAACTTGATGAGGAGGCACAAGAGTACAGAGCTAGACAGAAATAGGTATGCCCAAAAGTAATATCGATTTCGGGTCAGATGGAGTCAGCTTGAGAATGCGATATCCAGATGCAGACTGAGGATAAGGAAGACCAATAATGATGATTGCCACAGAAGTGCAGCAGAAGGAAGAGATAGCATAAGGTCCAATGAGAGGTACATTTGAATGAGCAAGGTGAGTAAGTAGAAACTGAGGATCTGGAAGGGCAATGGAGGTGTTGAAGTATCTCTGATGGAGGTATCAAGGACAGATGAAGTGGAGTAAGAAGGCTCTTTGAAAGAAGGCAGACTCAGAAGGATATCAAGTGCAGCTAGACAGAGGTGCTAGAGACAGCCAAATGAAGCGGACAGCAGAACAAGCAGGGGCCGGTATGAGTAAGGAAATAGGAAATGGGTATGATAACGGGGAGAATCATGGAGGACTGGAAGTAGACCTTGAGACCAATAAGACATAGATGGAGGGAAGCTGTGATAGAGCACTGGACAAAGAAGGAGGAAGAGCACCCACCAGAGTGAGGCACCAAGGAAGGGACTGGAGTGGCAGTTCAAACTAGCCAAGAATCCGCAAAGCTGCAAAAGGAATGTGAAAGCAAAAGCAGAAAATATAGTTGCATACCATCCATTAAAGCAATAACCAGCAGCCCGAAAAAAGCAAACACTAAGGAGCACTATTAAAGTCAGAAACACATAGTTGTGCAGATCATATTCCAGCTGCATGGCTGAGATCAGAAGCAGATAAAACTGACAAACAATTACTACTGCTAGAATGGGGACACCAGGATTACAGGTTGCTACACCCTTGCAGTCCAGACAGTGAGCATCAGACAGTACAAAATAAAATAAAGAAAGACATGAGCACAATGAGGATAATGCATATGCAACAGAAATGGTGAGATAATCAAACAAGTGCAGAGAAGCCATAGGTATGAGGCAGAAAGTAAGCCGCATAGCTGAGGGAGATAGGAGCGCCTGCCAAGTCAGGAGCCAGGAAATGGCCACGAGATGTGGTGGGAGAAAGATAGATCACAAAGGTAGCAGGGTTCAAGGTTGCCAGAGGAGGAAGCGAGAGCAGTGAGAATGGCGATAGGAGAACCAGGAAAACGGGACAACAGGAGTCGGAAACGCTAGGAAGAATGGGATTGGGTGGCAGAGCCAAGATGGCGGGTGATGTCACACCTGATTGCCTGCTTCTGTAGCTTTAATTTATAGCCAAGGCGATGTGAAAAAGAGCTGAGGATGGCAAATCAGTGCTGCCAGGGAAGTGAGCGATACTAGCAACAGGTCAGGGCAGCAGGGAACAGAGGAACACGGGGAAAATGAGAGGATAGGAGAAGAGACAGAAGCGGTGATAACCAGAGGGAGAATGCCAAAACAAGGGAGAGGACAGGCAAGACAGAAAAAAGAGATGCTGCGAGCAAGGCAGAGCACAAGAAGGGGAGACGAGGGATGGCGCAAGAGCAGAGTCAATAACCCAAAGTGAAAGAGGGTAGCGCCTCTGGCCGAAACGAAAAATGAATCCTGACAGAGTCCAGGATGAGTGACCTTTTAAGTCCGATGGGGGAGTGAAGTTGTTGCTCCATCCATTGAACCTCAGGCTTAAAGCCCTCCCATTGTCTTCATTCTCGATTGTTGTCAGTGCCGGTTTCTATGGACGTAATATGAACAGGATTTTATCCTGCACGACTGTTATTGGAGCTGCTTTCTACGGATTTATCCCCACACTGTATGCCTTTATCTTGTTGAATACATCTTTTTCTTGGTTCATTTGTGTGCTTTTCCCTATCCTTCTATTGGTTTCAATGTCCTTTGCCTGCTTATCTATCTCTGTTGCTTCCCTTTCTGCTATTTGTTCAGTTACATGTCTGATTTTCTCTCAGTTATTAGTAAATGTTTGCTGTTTATTTGACTTGCAATTATACAGACCATTTGACTCTTTTTCTGCTATTGTTGTTAACAAAGAAAACATTTGTGGCATATATTCATTGTTTTAGCCATCTCTATTTTAACTTCATATAAACTCATTTATATGAATTGTAATTCAACATCACTGTTCAAAAGCAAATTTTTTTCCTGCCCCATTCGTTTCATTGCCCACATTTTTATTTTGATTTGCACTTTCCTGTCACGTCCCTTTTTCTGTGGCCATAAATTTGGTATATCAGGCTGGTGCTTAGTTGAGGGTTCTAAGGAATGTCTACACAGGGCAATAGAAACAGTTCAAAATGTTATAGTAAGGATTTTACATTTAGTTTTGATGAATACCCTACAGTTCCAGAATTAATTAGTTTTTCTTACGCTGTTGCATTAACCTTTTCTGGTTTCTTTTGTATGTAAGCACTCTATCCCTGTTTAGCTTGCATTTTCATTTTATTATTTTCTAGTTGAATTTCTTTCTTGAACCCCTCTAGTTTTTGCATGCCCTGATTGTTACAATTGTGGTGTTCCTCTGTATCAGTAATGATCTTTGAGGCTTCAAGATCATGTATTTCAAGTAATAATGGGTGATCATTTATTAAAGGAAGCAAATGACCTGCTCTTACAGGTGAAGAAGTGCCAGATGTTAACTGGAGCACCTTTGCTGCAGCCACATCCAAGAGGAGTGCCATTCTCGATGCCCTACAGGGGGCATGCCTCAGACAGCAAGTTTTGGAAGCCACTCATGAGGGAGCAATCTTAGACCTTGTACTCTCAAATGAGGACAGTGAGGGGATCTCAGATCTAGAAGTGGGTAGCCATCTGGGAACAAGTGACCATTAAACAGTGTGGTTCATGATACACTCAGCTACAGAGTAAAGCCATAAAAAAGTGAGGGTACTGGACTTCAGGAGGGCTGTCCTTGGCAAGATAGGAGAGTGCCTTAGAAAACCACTAGCAAACAGGCAAGAAGGAGGGGTGGAGCAACAATGGGAAAACATCAAAATTGTCATCACAGAGGCAACAAGCCTTTGTGTGAAACAAATAAACAAATCAAAATGAAAGAAAAAGCCACTATGGTTCTCAAAAGAGGTGTCGGGGAAGGTTAGGAAGAATAAGATAGCATTTAGGAAGTATAAGGAAACACAGAAGGAGAAGGACAGAAAACTGTACCAGTTAAGGCAGAAGGAAGAAGGGAGGGAAGTCAGAATAGCAAGGGCCCAAACTGAGGAAAAGATAGCCAACACGGTTAAGAAGGGGGACAAAACATTTTATAGGTACATCAGGAGCATAGAAAGACAAAGGGAGGGATAGTGAGACTGAATAGAATGGACGGTGGATGGGCTGAGAGGGACAGTGAAAAAGCAGGGATACTGAATGAATATTTCTGCTCAGTACTCACAAAAGAGGAGGAGGAGGAGGTACCTAATCCAGTTAACAGAAGTACTCTAGATAGGGGGGTCGATCCCAGTCCTTTCACAAAAGAAAGGGTTCTGAAAGAACTCCTTAATCTGAAGGTGGACAAAGCAATGGGGCCTGATGGGATTCACCACAGAATTCTAAAAGAATTAGGGGGAGAACTAATTACCTCACTGACTACCCTTTTTAACAAATCATGGGAGGATGGTGTGGTACCTGAGGACTGTAGGAAGGTGGATGTGATTCCCCTTCACAAAGTGGGAGCAAGACAGAGGCAGGAAGCTACAGACCTGTCAGTTTTACCTCTGTGGCAGGGAAAGTGATGGAATCGCTTCTGAAGGAAAGAATTGTTGAATACCTAGAGGCCAGTGGGGCACAGGACCCAAGGCAGTATGGGTTTACAGCGGGAAGGTCATGTCAGATGAATCTAATAGATTTCTTTGACTGGGTGACCAAAGTAGTAGACCAGGGAGGGGCTGTGGACATGGCCTACCTAGACTTTAGCAAGGCATTTGACACAGTCCCACACAAAAGATTAATAAGCAAATTGACCAGCCTGGGAGTGGGTCCCGGGGTGGTAGCCTGGGTAAAACATTGGCTGGACAACAGGTCACAGAAGGTAATTGTAAATGGAGTCCACTCTGAAGAAAGTGGGGTTACTGGCGGGGTACTGCAGGGTTCAGTACTGGGTCCAGTCCTTTTTAATGTCTTTATAAGTAACATTGCAGAGGGACTGGAAGGAAAAATATTCCTTTTTGCAGATGACACAAAGATCTGCAACAGGTTTGCTACACAAGGAGGTATGGAATGGATGAGAAGGGAATTGGCAAGGTTGGAGGAATGGTCAGAAGTATGGTAGTTTGGATTCAATGCAAAGAAGTGCAAAATAATGTGAGAAGGCAGTAGGGAGGGTTGGGGGGATACTGAGATGTATAGGGAGAGGCATCTCCAGTAGAAAACAGGAAGTTTTTATCCATTTGTATAGACAGTTGAGTGAGACCCCATCTGGAGTACTGCATCCAGTTCTGGAGACCCCATCTCCACAAGGACATAGACAGGATGGAGTCAGTCCAGAGGAGGGTAACTAAAAGGGTGCAGAGTCTGTCTGCAAGAGAAGCCATACAAGGAGAGACAAAAGGAGCTTAATATTTATACCCTTGAGGAAAGGAGGGAGAGGGGGGTCATGATAGAAACTTTTAAGGAGCTCAGTGGAATTAACAAAGTCCAGGAGGGTAGCATCTTTCAGAAAAAGATATGTGCAAGAACAAGGGGACACAATTTGAAGATAGAGGGGGGATGGCTCAGGGGCAATATGAGGAAGTATTTTTTCACAGAGAGGGTGGTGGATGCATGGACCAGCCTTCCTGAGGAGGTTGTGGGGTCTAAAACTGTAGGAGAAGTCAAGAATGCATGGGACAGACATAAGGCAATTCTTATGGGGAATAGGAAGAAATAGGCTGTTTGTTAACTAGGATCTGCAGCTTATCCAGTAGGTAGGGAAATGGGCAGACTAGGTGGGCCAAGCGGTCCTTATCTGCCATCAAAGTCTATGTTTCTATGTTTATATGAAGAATTTTTGGGACTAATGAACCTTTAATTCTTACTATTTCCTTTTCACCTATCCAGTTGATCTATCAGATGGAATGAAATACAATAGTTTGATTTTTATTGCAGCCTTGATTTATTATGTTTGTTTTTTCACTTGCAAGTGTCACTTTTTTGGCTTTCGCTGGATGTTCCATTTTGGTTTATTTTCCTGCCATTCATAATCTTATAATGTCAGCAAATGGCAAAACTCTGTAATCTTGCCTGTTTAAAATACTATAATCAATACACCTGTAACATGTAATACAATAAAACAAAAGGCTCCCTAGCTTTGCCAAGCAAAGTATTACTTTTTTTAAAAATGTCCATGCCAAGATAATTGGATCTCTTTTGATTTTCCATTTTTGTATCAACAGTGTGAAAATTACTATACTTTCTCTATTTTTTCCATCTCACTCTTCAGGCATGGATGAGGCCTAATCATCTGCTGCATCACAGTCGTGGAAACATATTAAAAATAAACAGTGGAACTTACTGATAAGAACATTGGATATAAGAATGAGGATTGCCTGGGTAAGGGGCAAACACTGTTGTCTCAGAGCCCACAGCTAATTGGGGTAGCTCAGAGGATTGGAAGGGAAGAGAATAAGGGAAGAGAGGGTGGAAGGAGGGCAGGGATAGGTTGCCTCAATGGTGGGAGAGGTTGCAGGGAATGATGAGGTAGGCATGACCTCACAAAAGGGGAAGGGCTGGCACTGGAAGATCCAGGCAGCCATTGGCTAAAAGAGAGAGAGAGACAGAAAGAGTGGGGCCAAGGGGTTTAAAAGGTGCTGCCTGGCCCCAAGAAGCCCTCTTTTTTTCTCTGCTACATAGAGCTTTTGGTCTTTGAGCAGCACATCCAATTGGCAGAATTTTGTTTATTTAAATACAAAGCAATAGGCACAATAACTTGGTGCATTAAAAAAAAAAGTTTTGGGTTGCCTCAGCATTCCTAGTTAAAACTTAAAAAAAAAAAGAAAATACATTTTGTTTTGGAAATGAGCAATTCCTGGGACTATTTGACTGAGCTGGTCTTGATGAGGAATTTCAGCAGAATATCAGAAAAGGTAGGAATGCCAGTGTACAGCAGAGCTGCTGGGTAAGACAAGGGTTTTTTCCTGTGGGCATGCACTAGAATGCAGGTCCAGTTGCAGCTTTGGTCGCTCATTTTGTGGCTGGAAGTTGGTAGTTTGAGATGATAGGTTTTATTCGTTTTTCTGATGAAGGCTTGTTACGTTTTGTAGAATTTTGTGGGAAGAGGTAGCCGCTGGCTAGGGCTCCCTCATCAGGTCCGTGGCATAAGCCTAGATCTGTGGCATATCAGGTGGCTGACCAATGGCCTGATTACCATTTAGACATTTGTTGGTTGCAAGCTAAAGGTTGTTCAAGAGTGTACAAGGTGAAGTGCTACTGCTGGATTTAAATACATCGACACTCACGGTGTTTTTGAGTGGGCAAGGATAACCAGAGGGCACCAGAGATGGTGGGGGGGGGACGCCACATGGTATTGGTCATGGGTAGTGGCTGCAGTAGTCATATCCATGTGGGGATTTTTTTTTGGCCAGAGCTCAGAAAATTTGGGAACCCCCCTTAAGGATAAGCAGCCAGCAGCCTACGAGAAAAAAAAATTGGGAAGGTTTTTTCAGAATCCTGAAGGCACGGGCGCTGGTACGGGGAGGTGGCAGTAGTTCCAGGGCCACAAACTAGGAAGGTACATGCATAAAGGGTTCCAAGAGGAAGGTAGGGGTATTTTGCTTGTGGAAACTTAAATAACAGAAAAGAAGGAAAAGCACGCAATGTGGTGCTGCATCCTAAGCCAGGACCCAGCATTAAGTGTTTTGGGTTTTTGTGCCAACTTGGGGGGGCAGTGCATTTTTGTCAGAGGACAAAATGGGAGCTATCCAAGTGGGAGAACAATGAGGCTGGAATTTAAGCAAGCCAGCATAGCACAGCAGGTTTAAACAAACAAACAAAAAAAACAAGCATGGTGCACGGGTGCTTTTTTCTTTTGTGGGGCCCAGAAACAAACAGAGTAGCTGCTACCATTTTGAGATTCAACACGTGGCAGCCGCCATCTTACAAGAAGGCACTTGGTGGGGTTGGGGCCCTGTCATGGAGCCTAGAGTGGCTGGCAGCATAAATGATCATGGAGTGTGCACAGAGCTGCTAACAACACAGCCTTTATTTACAGGCAGTAGATAAAAAAATATATATATTAAATGCAAAACACTTCATTAATGCAACAGTTAGGGTTATTCTACAGTGAAAAAAGTGAGGAAATTTGATTTTAGGGTTCCCACCCCTTGCATGCCACCCCCCGCCTGCACCCACCAAAAGGCATCAGGGTGTGCATTGAGGTCATCGGTCCTAACTCTCACCCCATTCTCCTACACTGCACCCCCTCAGCTTGTTTACACATGGGATGGGGTGAAAGTTAGGATAATGGTTCCCAGCGACACCCCAATACCTGTTGGGGGGCAGGCTGGGGGTGGGGTGCAAGGGGTGGGAACCCTAAAATCAAATTTCCTTGCATTTCTCGCTGTAGAATAACCCTAACTGATAAATTAACTAAGTGTTTTGCATTTAATTTCCTTACTTTTTAAGAAGGAATAGAAAAGTAAAAAGTTGTGCAAGTTGGTGGGAGCTACCACCAACTTGTAAGTGTTGAGCCACATTATAGAGCTAATGACTAAAAAGTACTTTGACAGCAGCACAACCAACCACTAAACAAATGTTAATGTACCACAACAATAGAAAATGCCGTCCACAAAAACGTAAACTGCGCCACACAATATGTCCACAAAAAAAATGTTCTCCAACACATAAACACCTCTATTAAAATATATAGGACATGCCGTCAACACACTTTAAATTTTAAATAAAAAGACCAAACCATGTTCAAGATATGACATGCCAAAATTTGAAATTTTAATTTGGCAGAGTGCCACAGTTCCACACCTGTTGAAATTTAACACACACAATGACTGAAAACGACATCGATGACACTAAGGCTAGGTATCCTATGAATTTCAAGCCACCACCACAAGCAAAACGCTGTCCGCAGAATGTAAACTGCGCCACGCCACATGTCCGCCAAAAAAAAATTTCCGACACAGAAACACTGTAATTTACATCCACAAGACATGCCGTCAACACCCTCCAAATTTCAAGTGACGAGACCAAACCATGCCCAAGATATAGCATTTTAACGTATGAGATTTTCATTCATCAGACTGGCACAGTTCTGCACCTGTTGACATTTAACAGACACAATGACTGAAAACTACATCCATGACAGTAAGGCTACCTATCCTATCAATTTCAAGCCACTACCACAAGCAGAACACTGTCCGCAACATGTAAAGTGTGTCACGTAATCACAATATCTCCAATTTTTTTTTTCTATCTTGCATGTAAACACCACAGTTCACATGTACAGGACATGCCGTAAGCACTATCCAAATTACAAGTGAAAAGACCAAACCATTTCTGAGATATTCAATATTGAAGATTGGTCAAAATTCCCTATCTATTTCATTATAAAAAATCTGGCCATCTTGTCCCTATCTCACGATCAAAGATGGTGATCAAAGAATCTCATGATCAAAGAATTAGCAGGCTCATGATCAAAGAATTTGCAGGCTCACGAACAAAGAATTAAAAATGTTATAAATCCAGAAATTGATAGAATTGCGGTAAACCACCACCATGGTTCGACAAAATGAAGCCCCCTGAGTAAAACCCACCCTCATTTGTCTTCCTAGGACACCCCCTGGCTGAAAAAATTTATTTTTTAATGTGGCCATCTCGGCCCTCGGTCGCGATCAAAGAATTTGCAGGGTCACAATCAAAGAATGAAAAGTCTTCAAATTTAAAAACATAACAGAATTGCTGCAAACCACCACCATGGTTAATCAGAATGAAACCCCCTGAGTAAAACCCACCCTCATTTGTCTTCCTAGCACACCCCTAGACTGAGTAAATTGATGTTTTAATCTGGACATCTCGTCCCTCACTCTCGATGCATGATCGCGATCAAAGAATCTTGTGGTCAAAGAATTTATTTGCAGGCACGTGATCAAAGAATTTGCTCACTCATGAATAAAGAGCAAGTGATAAGATGGCTAGATTTTAAAATCTATTTTCTTAGTCCAGGGGTGCTCTAGAAAGTGAAATGATGGTGGGTTTTGCTCAGGAGGCTTCGTTGTGCCCAATCTCAATAAAACAAAATAGGTTTTTTATATCCCTGGTAGTCTAGGGCCCCCCACCTGATTATAACATGCATAATGATCTCTCAAACCCTGGTAGTCTAGTGCCCCCCCAATGTGTCTTTCATTATAAAACTATTTTGTTTTATCCCTGGTAGTCTAGTGCCACCACCCCCAAAGTGTATTTTATTAAAATTTCTTCTTAATATCCCTGGTAGTCTAGTGCCCCCCCACCCAATCTGTATTGAGTGCTAATTCAAACAGGTGCTCTGAAATTATTTCTGAGTGCCTGTTTGAATTAGCGTTCATAATACAAACAGTCAGCGGCTGGCCGTGGAGGTGAGAGGTGGGCTGTGCCAGTCTCCAGCTTGGGAAGGGTGGGGGGTGCTGGGTACACTGCCACGGCTCGGTGGTGGGCCACTAGACTACCAGGAATTCACAGTTCATTATATATTTTATTATTATGGGGGGCTGCTAGACTACCAGGGACATCAGGAATAATAATACTTCAATACAGATTTGGGGGTGCCTAGACTACCAGAGATATTAAGAAAAAATATTAATTAAATACACATGGGGGGGCACTAGACTACCCGGGATAAAATAAAACAGTTTTATAATGAAAGACACATTGGGGGGAGACACTAGACTACCAGGGATTGAGAAAGCATTATGTACATAATAATGATCGGAGGGGGGGTGCTAAACTACCAGGGATATACAAAACTTATTTTTGTTTATTGAGATGGGGCACAACGAAGCCCCCTGTTCAAACCCACCCTCATTTAATTGTCTAGGGCACCCCAGGCTGTGAAAAGCAATTTTAAAATCTGGCCATCTCGTCCCTGACTCATGGTGCATGATCACGATCGAAGAATCTCGGGATCAAAGAATTTGCAGGCTCGCGATCAAAGATTGTTAGCGAGCTGCAAATCAAGATTTTTAAATCTCATAACTCTATTTTTAGACAAAGTTGGATAAAACCAAAGGTATGGCTCGATAGATCGGGGTCCCCTGAGTAAAACCTATCTAAGTTTTACTTCTGAAGTGACCCCTGAGCTGAAATATTTGTTTTTTTCCAAATGGAAAACTAAAAACAAGATGGTGGACCTCATGATCAAAGAATTTTGAAAATCCTCGGGGACAAACATTCTTGAACCACGAGGCTGAAAATTCTTTGATCGCCAGTCGGGACGAGATAGCCAGAACCCTATTCTTTGTTTGCAAAACATGCATACAAATTTTCCCATTGACTTATAATGGGAACTTAAAAGTGCCATAAGTATTGATTGCCTTAATATTTTTTCACCAAACAAAAAGCGGCATGTTTGGCCACCAAAGCTCTTTCAAACAAGCCATCTCACAGAGTAGCATGCCACACGATGGCCGTGCAGGACCACATTCAGAATCCCAAAAGGTGCCTCCAAAAATGGATAATTTGCATTTTTCAGGGCTTTTGTACACAAAGACCGTCACTCTGACTGAAACGCAGTTTGACAAATTAAGAGATCTATGATGCCCCACCATGCGTACCAAATTTCAGGCAAATCCATTGAACGTGTCCAAAGTTATTCACACTCAGACTTTTGACTTTGGTATGTAACCGACCGCTGAACCCTAACTATAGTGGCGTGATCGCGCCACTATAATATATATAAATGAATTTATTGGGTACATGGTGAGGGGCTGTTTTTATTGCCATAGGGGGTTCTGAATGGGATAAAACATGGCCACGGTAGACCTAGCACATGCTTGTTGGATCAGTATTGCAAGTAATAATGGGGATACAATGGGCAAAAGAATGGCCGTGATAAATAATAAAAATGCAGAAATTGTTTTTGACCCAGCTAGGCCTGTTTTGGTGGGGGAGGGGAACTTTCTGAAGGAGCCCCATTCAGGGAGGATCACTGCCTACTTCCACACATTTAATAAAAAAAATGGAAACAAAAAGAAAAATATATGTAAATATAGATGAAAGGAAAACAAACACAGAAATAGGGGATCAGCAAGAAGGTTGTTTGTGCAGCCTGGACTCAGTCACCTGTTCATGACAACCCAATCACTAAAGACATTTGGGAATGTGAAATATAGAAATATGTGATAAGCAATTAAGGCTAATTGGATGGTGATGTATAGGCAGCAACTGAAGGCTGCGGGGAAGGGCAGGGGGGTCAACAGGGGGTTACAGGGCATTTGCCATACAATGAAGAAACTAAAAACTGATTTACTTCTACTTGCAGCTGTCGATTATATCGAGAAGACAGTAATCATGACACCCAGAAAGAAGCATATTTCAAAGGAGGATTCATACGAGGCCAATGTGGAGCTAGCAGACAAGACCAATAAGATGTGAGAACTGGTGGAGGGCAAGGAGCCCAGTAAGGGAGAGAAGCAGAAGGCTGGTGGAAGAAGGGGGGAAGGGGGTAAGAGACCACCACCATGGCCGGCCAGCCTGGCTCCACTAGAACCAGTATAACCTTTGCCTCCTATCCCACAGCCAGCTCCGCTTTCCCTGCCAGCTCTGGAGCCTCCTCTGGTGCCCCTACTGATACCTTGTCTACCACCCACACCAGGCCCATTAATGCCCCTGCCTCCTCTACCTTCACCTTTGAACCCACCGAGATCAGACAATGACCACACCAGATCCAGTGCCCAGTGCCAAAGACCATAGAGGAAGACCGCCTCAGTGAAGACCATCACAATGACAGAATTTGCCTGAAAGCATCAGGTCACTGTGATGGTCCCCACTGACACCAGCAGTGCATCTCCCAGTGTTTTGCCCCCTCCTCGAGACAACTCCAACTCGGAGTTGTATAACTTTTTTTTTGGCTTGTCTGTTTCTTTCCCCCTTCCTGACCGGAATCCTTCCTGTCTCTCCAGCTCTATCACCATGGTGGCCACTGGACCCACCTCTGGATCTTAACGAGGTGCCAGCTAGCTGGGTGCAACACCTGCCAATTGCCGGCATCATCTCACTGGTCGTGATATTCCTTTGGGTGGTAGTAGCATAAAGGAATACGTAAAGCAGATGACTGGTTCTATAGGCAAAGACCATTTAGGACAATTTGAGATGGCACTGGCAGACATATAAAAGGGAGAAAGTGAGGAATCCAGGATGGAGAAGGCCACAGACCTGACAGAGGGCATGAAAAGAAGGGAGGTGGGGATGCCAGGGATGAGGATAGGAGAACATGTCCTCTTTAGTGATGAAGGAGAAGATTTGGAAAGGGGAGTATGTGGATATTTTTGCATTAGTGAGTAAAGAGACAGTGACAAAATATGATGAGAAAGAGTATAAGCAAAAAAGACATGGCAGCGGCTGTGGTTCTATTGGGGAAGGGGGATGAGGACAAGTCCTTAAAAGGGAAGACATGGGATGCATGGTATGTTGGCTTCACCACCTATTCGGTCACAGTAATAGAGAAGAAGCCAGAGTTGGCAATACCCCGGTCATGTATTCACTGATAATATGAAAGGCTATGAAAGGAAAGATAGGTGAGAATAACTGGCTGCAGTATGATGAGTTGTTTCATCATAGAATGGCCACTTTTGGGGACATGAGGTGGTATACGAAACAATCAGACCTATGGCAGGATTGCATGACAGACATAGTCAACAATGAAGGGAACGGGGGAAAGAAGCTTACCCTCTCCCAAAAATGCTGTTAGGGCTACAATAGGGTTCTTTGCTTGTGGCCACAATCCAGATATAAACACGCATGCTTCAAGTGTGGGTCTGGTGATCCAGCCTCCAAGTGCAGGACAACTCGGGTCAATGAAGGGCAGGCAGGTTCCACCCATAACCAGTCCAATTAGCCCTTTCAAGGGGGGCAATCAGGCTTCAGGGGACAAGAATGGGTGAGAGGATTTAGGGGGAAGAGTTATAAAGGAGGGCAGGGACAGAGTTAGTAAAGAAGGGATGGAGGACAACCCTTACAGCTACAGTGGCACCTTCAACCAAGCAGTTACTCTGATTAAGGTGAATATCTTAGAACAATGAGTGCAAGGACACCCTGACAAGGCTCCCACCAAAAAACTGGTAGAGGGTTTCATGAGGTGATTTAATTTTCAATTTAGGGGGCCACGGATGGTAAAAGAGGCAAAGAACTTAGGATCTGTAAGGGGCAAGGAAAGGCTGCTAATGCAAAACATTGAGAAGGAGAAAAAAAAACAGGAGGGTAGAAGGGCCATTTGCCAAGCTGTGTTTCCTAATCTGAGGGTATCTCCCTTGGGGTTAGTGCCCAGAAAGATGCCAGGGGAATATTGGGGAATACACCACCTGTCTTTTCCAGATGGTGACTCATTAAATGACTAAATTGATGAAGAAGACAGGAAGGTAAGGTATGCCACCCTGGCGGAGGCCATATAGATCATCAGGGACACCCCAAGGGCATGGTTGGCTAAGACCAACATTGAGGCAGCTTTTAGGTTATTACCACTGTGGCCAGAGGACTGGGACCTACTGGGCTTCAAGGTGGGGAATCAGTACTGTTTTGACAAGGCTATGACCATGGAGTGCTCCACTGCCTGTGCCACATTTGAGCTCTTTAGCAGCTGCCTTCAATGGGTATTTCAACAAAGGTCAGGCTACAGGGCAGTGATGCATTACCTGGATGACTTCTTGTTAATTGGCAGGGGAAGAGAGGAAACAGAGCATATGTTGGCTTGTTTCCAACAAATCTGCCAGGAATGTGGGGTACCCCCAGCGCCAGACAAGACTGAAGAACCCAGCCAGGTAATAGAGTTATTAGGCATTGAGATAGATGTAGAGTCAGAGGCTTTCTGCTTACCGGACAAGAAAGTAAAGAGGCTGAAGGATATATTAGGGGAGCATAGAAGGTGGATAAGGGTCCAGTTGCATCAGGTACAACAGCTGATCAGGCACTTGAACTTTGCCTGTAGGATGATCGGCCTGTGGCAGACGTTCACAAGACGCCATGCAAGAGCCACAAAAGGGGCTACCAGACCACAGCACTGGGTAGACATCAAGAAGGTCACCTGGGATGACTTACAGGTATGGGAAACTTTTCTTCAGGACTTTATTGGTAGATCCTTCTGGCAGGATGACTGGGTTTTCAGCACTGACTTGGAACTACATACTGATGCATCAGGGGCCTAGGCATGGAAACTTATTTCAGGGGTCAGTGGTGTTCAGAGGCCTGGCCTCTGGAGTGGAAAAAGAGGGGACTGACCAGGGACATCAGTCTATTGGTGATCTTGCCCATTTGGGGGTGCACTTTAGTATGGGGAGATGAACTACGCAACCAGAATGTCACATTCGGGTGGGCTAATAGAGTTGTAGTTGAGGTTCTTAACAAAAGGGGGCAATGTTGGAATCAGTAATGAGAGTTTTACAACAGCTAGTCTTACAGGGCTTGAAGTTGAATATGTCTTTTACAGCTAGACATATCAATGGGATACAGAACACAATAGCTGACAGTCTCTCCCATTTGCAGCTGGACAGGTTCCAGGCCATCACGCTGAGGGCAGAGGTACAAAAAACACCAGTACCACCAGACATTTGGGAGATTGGCTGGAAGGAGCCGAATTGCTGTTTCATAACTCCTGGTTTCTTAGGACCCTAAGAGCATATGAGGGGGCCTGGCGGATGCAGGGACAACACATGGAGGTAAGTGGGACCATCACTGATGAACACATTGGAAAATACATAGTTTACAACTGGGAGAGAGGGGTTGCACACACAACAATGGGTGTACACCTAGCATCCATCAGTGTGGTATGTAGCCTGAAAGGATGGGGGGACCCAACAAAAACCATGTTAGTCAGGAGAATGATGCAAGGTTGGGGACTCATTAGGGGTAGACCCAAGGACAGCAGGCAGCTGGTCTCAGAGTCATTATTGTAGGGTCTATTGGGAGCACTGGCCAGGATCTGCTGGGCAGCAGATGAGACCATACTGTTTACGGCCATATATTCAGTGATGTTCCATGGGGCATTTTCAGCAAAGTTGTAGGGCATGAGAAAGGGGAGAGGGCAGGTGGACTAGGTTGGAAGGATACTGCCTGGGACTTCGGGGAGATAACTTGGACAATCAGATGATCAAAGACTGACCAGACAGGCATAGGGGCCAAGGTAAAGCTTGTCATGCAGCCAAACAAGGAGGTATGCCTGGTCCGAGTGTTGTGGTCATACATCACAGTGCAGAGGATCAGAATGGGCCAGCTGATCAGGCACAGAGATGGAAAACTGATGACAGGATACCAAGTAGTGAGCATTTTAAAAAAGAGGATGGAATTCTTGGGAGAGGACCTAAGTGGTTCTCGTCACATTCATTCAGGATCGGGGCATGGTGAATTGGGGGTCTAGTAAAGACTTACAGCAATTGGAATGATGGGCATCAGATAGCTATAAACGTTATGTGAGACCTTTGGAATCTTGAATACTAACAACCTCTTCTTTTCTCTTACAGGAATGTGACATTCAGGGGCCAAACAGAGGGCATAAGGCTGTTAATGTAATAAGGGTAGGGGCAGGATGGGGAGCCAGAACTAAGCTCTTTTTTTCATTTCTCATACCAATGGGGTCCAGAAAATTAGTAGAAGTTTGAATTTGCAGGCACTCATTTATTTATAGGGCAGAGAAGAGAGCGGCAAAGAAAACCAGGGGAAAGCAGCTGGACCAGGACCTGAGGCAATGCGGAAGTACATGTAGAGGAACCAGAGGGATGAGGTGGCCACAGCTACTATCTGCCCTTCTGGAGAATGGGAAGACATGGCCTGCATCGGACATGATCATTATTCATTTATGGGGCACTGATATTGGCCCCAGACCCTGCTTGGACATTTATTTTCAAATAAGATACGATGTTCAGAAAATCAAAAAATGGTGGCCAGCAGTAATTGCAGTCTGGTCAGATATGATATCAAAGAAGGTTTGGCGTCATGCTTTCAGCCATGAAGCTATTGATAGAGCCAGGAGACACATGAACCAGAGAGTAGTGGCATTGTTTAGATCCATGGGGGGGAATAGTGATAAGGAAGAATACTGAAGAACATGACGATGAATTTTACAGAGGGGATGGGTTCCAATTGTCAGGTATGGGTGCCGACATGTTTAATTCTGAAATGACAGATTGCATGGATCAATCAAGCAATCATCTTTATTTTATCAGATGAAACACCATTGAGACAGACTAATTTGCATGGAAGCCTGGAGAAAACATGTAGGCCAATATAGAAAGGGGGAATGCGTCTTCCATCACAAGCTGGAGATAGGCTAGTGGAAAGAGAAGTAAGCAAGGGGGTAGGGTGGGGGGGAGGGGGACAGGTGGACAGGTGGACAGGTGGACGCAGAAGGCTACAGAACTCCAGAAAATGCAAGACCGGTATCGGTGTACATGGTACTGGGAGAAGAAATGGAAGAAATCATAGCAGCCCCCAGGTGTACACCTCGGAGGAGGAGAAGAAAGAAAAATCATGTTAAAATGATGAAATGTAAATATATAATTCTGTATATGAAAGTGTGTGGAATGGAAATTGGAATTGATGTAATATGATAATGAGTGATATGGGCATAGGATGTTGGACCATGATGATGATGATGTTAACTGTAAATCTTTACCTTATAGTTAGTAAAATTATTGTCAATCTGAGCACCCACTAGCAGTGTGTCTGTGTCTTCATTGGACAGAGAACCTGGGGACAATGAGGTTTGCCTGAGTCAGGGGCAAACACTGTTGTCTCAGTGCCCCTGGCCAAAGGGGGTAGCTCAGAGGATTAGAAGGGTAGAGAATAAGGGAAAGGAGAGGGAAGGGGGGCAGGGATAAGTTGACTTAGTGGTGGGAGGGGTTGCAGGGAATGATGAGTTAGGCGACGAGCTCACAAGGGAGGGGCTGGCACTGGAAGATCCAGGCAGCCCATTGGCCAAAAGAGAGAGAGAAAGAGTGGGGCCAAGGGGTTTAAAAGGTGCCATCTGGCCCCAAGAAGCCCTCTTTTTTTCTCTGCTACATAGAGCTTTTGCCTCCCACCCACCCTGCATGGGAGTCAGGGGTCAATCAGGCACCTAGAGTAATGTTGGGCCTGCCGAAGGTGGGTGGCAGAGAAGCACTGAGATGAGAGGTTATATGAAAAAAGGAATATACATTTAAGGTACATTAGGAAAAGGAGGATCAGGGGACAGCCGAGGTGGACGCCTGATCCACGAAAAGTAGACATAGAGAAGTAAGCAAGGTGGGGAAGGTGGGGGGAAGGGGAGACAGGTGGATGCAGAAGACCGCAGAACTCCAGAAAATTCAAGACTTGTATCAGTGCACATCGGCACTTGGAGAAGAAATGGAACAGAGCAGAGCAGCTTTCAGGTGTATACCTGGGGGGAGAAGAAAGAAGGACCTTGTTAAAATGATAAACTGTAAATATAGAATTCTGTATATAAAAGTGTGTGGAATGGAAACTGGAATTGATGTATATGGGATGTTGGACCATGATGATGATGTTAACTGTAAATCTTTACCTTATAATTAGTAAAATTATTGCCGATCTGAGCACCCACTAACAATGTGTTTGTGTCTTCATTGGACCACTTTTTGGATGTCACAATTTTTGCCAATTATTTTCACTGTCAGTAAAGCCCATTTATAAGAACAGCCAGCCCATGTATAAGAACACATTTTTTTCCAGAAGTAGTGGTAGATAGTCATCGTCACCTACAAGTGTGCTAAACCTGCACTGAATTGTGATCTAGTTTCCTCATTAACAGTCACTTAAATAGTGAATGGATGTGTGAAAGATGCCCTATGAAGAAGGCAGTACGCAACCCTTCATGGTTAGCTGTGACGCTGAATGAAGTTTACAACAATATTTTAATTGCTTGGGCAAGAGCTCTTTTTAGAAAGCTATATTGTATGGCTCTTAATAACAGGTTCTCTATTTATTATGTATTTAGTTTGTGTTAACCAGGTGAGAACACTAGGCAACTGAATGCCTATTTTCAGGTACAACCTGGGAGGTTACAACCAAAATACAGACAGTAGAAATACACTGTGTTACACAAATACAGTGGGAAAAAACAAAACATAGAACAAAGCAAAGCATCTATAAAGGGAATATATAATTTGCCATGCATTCAATATTCTGCAAAGGGCAGACAAAAACACGAACATAGCAATGTATCTGTAATGGAAAATTCATCATTTGCAGTCCATTCAGTATGATACACTGAAGTATATGAACACTGTGGGGAAGGAGTAAATAACTGTAGAGAAGACACATCTTAGAAAGGGAAACAATTTAAAAACAGTATTCATAATCATAGAGATTATATAATTAGGGTGCATAGAGAAAATGTTGAGAAATCAACAATTATCATATGAAAAGAGAGCCAAGAAGAGAAATTGTTCCGGTATTGTGTCAGGAGCAATGGGCCAGGCCAAGGAGATGTTTATGATACTTCAGTGGACCAGGAACATGTCTGCACTCTTCAAAGCCGACCATGAGCTGAAGAAATGACGGAAAGCTGTATAATGGCATAAATAGGGTTTTTTCAACTTTGGTGCATATCTCGGGCATTTTTGGGAATTTTGCCACCACATTTTCAACATGGGGTTATTGGGACCCCTCCTCATGAATTCATTTACTGTCATGGTGTTATTCGGTCCTGAAAAGTGATTTTGCAGTCACTGTGTGGAATCATCCTTTGGGACTGATTAACGAACCGACAGTGCCACTGTTCATTAGGTGGGCTTTCAAAAAGCCTAAGTTGCAAATTTGGTGAAAAAATAAAAAAATGACTGTTTTATGACCATGCGTTGCGCAGTTTCCATGCACCCTTGTAACTTCATGAATCTGTAATATTTTCACTCCAGATTTTCAACATTGGCATTTTTCCATACCTCCTTACAGCTGTCATTTTTCACATCCTGGCCAAAATGTGTTTTTGCACTTCTGGTGCAGAATAGCATGATCACTGTGGGAAATCAGTGTTTGGGACAGAGTAAGAAAATCACAGTGACAATGTTCATGAGTAGAGGTCCTAAAATGCCTATGTTGAAAATTTGGTGGCAAAAGTCCATTAAATGACTGTGCTATGAGTGTGCATTGCGCAATTTTCACTCACCCTTGTAACTTTGCAAATTTGTAATACTTTCACTCCACATTTTCAACATTGGCATTATTTCACACCTCCTTATAAACAGTAAAGTATAATTTTTTTTTAAATCCTGTCCAAATTGTGTTATCGCACTTCTCGCACAGAATAGCGTGGTCGCTGAGGGAAATCAGTGTTTGGGACAGATTAGGAAAATCACAGTTACTCTGTTCATGAGCAGAGGTCCTAAAATGCCTATGTAAAATTAGGTGACCAACGTCCATAAAATGACTGTTTTATAAGCGTGCAGTTTGCAGTTTCCACGAATGCTCATAACTTCAATAATTTTTAATATTTGTACTCCATATTTTCACCATTGCCATTTGTTCACACCTCCTTGTGAACAGTACAGCTCTCATTTCCCACATCCTACCTGAACTGTCTTTTCACACATCCGGCGCACAGTGGCGCAGTCGCTGTAAAAAACAATGTTCAGAACAGAGTAAGAAAATCACAGTAACAGTGTTCATGAGCAGAGGTCCCAAAATGCCTATGTTGAAAATTGGTGAAAAATTCCATAAAATGACTATGTTACAAGAGTGCGTTGCATAGTGTCCATGCACATTTGTATGTTCGAGAATTTGTACTTTTTTACTCCAGATTTTCAACATTGTCATTTTTGCTCACCTTCTTATGAACAGTTCAGCTGTCATTTGTCACATACTGCCTGAAATGTAGTTTTGCACATCTGGCGCACAATCACATGGTCAATGTGGGAAATCAACGTTCAGGTAGATTAAGATAATCATAGTGCCACTGTTCATGAGCAGAGATCCCCAAATGGCTATGTTAAACATTTGGTGAAATAATTCCACTAAATGACTGTGTTACAAGCATGCAATTTGCAGTTTTCACACACGTTCATAACTTCAAGAATATTTAATATTTTCATTCCAGATTTCCCATATTGCCATCTCTTCACACCTCATCAATGGTGCAGGTGACATTTTCATGTGGCGCAGAATGGCACGGTCACTGTGGGAAATCAATGTTCGAGACAGATTAACAAAATCACAGGGGCACTGTTCATGAACAGAGGTCCCAAATGCTTTCATGAGGTGGGGTCACAAAAAGGCCATGTTTTAACATTTGGAGTGCAAATACCAACACACGCCCAGGGCATTAGGGTTTCTAACCATTATATCTCACCCTGTACAGACTAACAGGCATCAGGGGTGTGTCTTTGGATTGTCTGCTGTACTGCTCATGCCATTGGTCCTCCACATCCACCCTGAAGCCACTGACAGGCATCAAGGTGTGCCTTAGACTCTTCAGCCCCAAAGTTCAACCCATTCTCCTATACTGCACCCATCTCAATGTACTTCCTTATGAAATGGGGTGAGCATAAGGCCAGATGACCCCAAGGCACAACACAACACTTGTCAGACTCTGGAGGATAGGGTGAGGTGAAATAGCATGAGCGTCATGGGCAGTGACCCAAACGTACACCCCAATGCCTGTCACTGTCTACAGGGTGGGGTGGGGTTGATGTCAGTTCTATACTTCACTGCTACTTCTATTAAGTGTCTCTCTAACTCCTGCACTACTAATGCCAAAACTAGCAAGACAATATTCTGCATTGACAAATGCTTGTTACAGATTAGTGCATGAGGTCATTAACTTAATAAAAATGGCACTTTTAATGTGCTAGCTCTTCTGAAAAAGATAAAACAATAAAAAGTGGTGTGGAGAGTTGAGTCTTGACTGCTGTGTCAAAAATATCAAAAGAAAAAAAGGAAACATATATTTTAGTGTGGTAATTACTTACAGAAATATCCCCATACCACAATCTGTAAATACTTATAAGTGCCTTCAATATTTATTTATCTATTTTATTTATTTATTTATTTAAGAGTTTAACCAGGAAGGCATGCTGAGCGGAGGCTGCTCGATTCCAGATGTGTCCTGGGGGAGGGGGAAATGGTATATATTACAGGTACAGCACATATACAGGAAATGCAGGACAATAAGCAATTAAACAAGGCAGCTAAGAATACATTTCTGCTACAGAGCCAATATCCCAAAAGGTTACACAGTGGATGGGGTACCGGTGTAATAGGCAGGCGGGTGAAGCACTACAAGCTTTAGTAGAGACCAGAGAAAAAGGTGCTAGCAAACTTATACATTGAACAACTATTTTGAAGGCCCTAGAAGCCCCGAGAGGGCATGTGATTGCTGCAAATGTGGAGGGATTGGGCTAGGTGCATGTGCAGGAGGGGCAGAAGTGCGCCTTGAGGAGTTGGTTTAGTAGCTGGCTGCTGTGTGCCAAATTTCGGCGGGTAACGAGTTCCACAGTTTGGGCATACAGGAGCTGAAAGCAGCTTGTCCTTTGTTAGAGGACGTGCATGGGAGAAGAAAGAGCCTGGAATCTGAGTTTCTGAGTGCATACACAGTGGGGGGCTGGACAGAGAGGGCCGAATGGAGGTATATTAGTCTTTCTGTAACGTTATATATACAACAATAAACAAGCTACTTAAAGAGACAGCTATTTACTGTACTCAAATATACAGAAAGATGACTATGACCTCCTTTTTTTCCTTTTTCTTTTAAGATGGCATGGCTGGCTCTGGACTACTTTCTTTTTCCTCAAAACATTTCTGAAAGGTGGCGATCTTCAAGGATGTTGAAGGAGACAGATAAATAGCCAGACATTACTTTTTTTCTGGGTTACCAACAAATATGACTACTGATTGTAAAATTCTGTGTGTGGGCACAGTGATACCATTTTGTTCTGGCCAGGGGGTGCAGGTACTGTACTTGTTTTCTGTGGTTTATGTTGTCCAATAAAAGTATGTGTTTCTGTGGCTTTTGTTGTCCAATAAATGTATGCCTATAAAATGGCCCTAACTAATCAGAAACCAGGATTTAAATCTATACATTTTTATGTTAGCCGTGCATGCACACACAGCAAACATTTTGTTAGGAGTGGCTTTTAAAGGGTGTGACACTGTCAGTCCAATGCAGAGGAGTCTGCAAGGGGCTCATCGGTGTTACACCAATCATCAGCCAGGCTGATCATGACACTGTTCTGGCTTGCTGGGTGGAAACTTCATGTATTTCAAAAGAGAGAGCTTACTCAATCATAGGTTGTCTTTTTCCTTTGATCTACATGAAGCTGTCCAGCAAGTACAGCTGACCTGTCATGATCAGCCTGCTGAAAATCATCCCTGCAAAAAGGAGAACTATCCATTAATGCCTGTTGCTTTTCCCACCCTCCCCCCACCCTCCCTTCCCACTCAGCACCCACCCCCAAACATAACACCAACACTGAGGTTGCCCAATCCCCAGTGTCACCACTTGAAATAAGGAAAACCATCCATCAATGTCTGTTGCTGCCACCACCATTACTGTCCCCATACCCACTCCACCTGCTCATCACCCCCAAAACATTATACAGACACTGGGGTGCCCAATCCCCAGTGTTGCCACCTGAAATAAAGAAAAGCATCCCTAGTTTTTTTTTAAATATATCCTGTAAAAAAGAAAAATGTCCATCAATGTCTGTTGCTGTACCACTGGTACTGTCCCCCCCACCTGACCCTCCCATTCAGCATCCACCACCTCTTACCCCTCCATAAACATAACACTGACACTGGGGGGTGTCCAATCCCCAGATTCACCACCTAAAATAAAGAAAACTGTCCCTGGTAGTTTTTTTCAATATACCCTGTAAAAAAGAAAAACATTCATCGATATCTGTTGCTGCCACTACCGTTACTGTCCCCCCAGCTGTCCCTCCCACTCAGCACCACCACTGCACACACCCTGCCTTACTTACCTACTGGGGGTCCAATCCCATGATCCTCTCTGGACTGCAGACACGTCTTCAATATTCAACACTGGACTGTGAATTGAGAAAATCAGGTATGTGATTCAATGTATTTCAATGGGGTTTTGAACGTACTGTCATAACTTGGTCATGTTTCATATTTTTGGCCCAGATTTTCAATATACCTTTTTTTGGATCACACTGTCATGAACAATTTCAGAGAAATTTGACAAATATGCCCAGAAAGTTTATTTCATAATCACTGCTTGAAATCACTTTTTGGGCTGGAGTTGAAAATTGTCTGCACCCTTCTTCATGAGATGGGGTCATAAGAAGGCTATGTTGAAAATTTGGAGTAACAATATGAGAAAACAACAAAGCTATGACCATACACTTCAGTTTTTCAATGCATGCTCTTATCTGTAGTAATTTTCACTATTTTGACCCCAGGTTTTCAACATAGCCATTTTTTTTTCACACCACTTGATGAATGTGACAGCTGTCATTTTTCAAATCCTACACAAAATGTGTTTTAACAGCTGTGGCACAAAATGACATTTCTGCCATTGTTTTATAAATGACACTTATACACAGAAGGAGTGGTCATAAAAATATTATGTTGAAAATTTTACGTAAAAATCTGAAAAAACAACTAAGTTATGAGGAAACTAATTGTTTCAACATTTACTCATAACTTTATTTTTGCAGATTTTTGCCACCAGTGTTCAAGATATCTCTTCAGTTACCCCACCTCCTGAACGTGATAGATTTTACTTTTCAAATTCCTCCAAAACTTGTTTCCACAGTCACACAGTGAAATCACCTTTCAGATTGGATTTTAAAAATTCCACCTGTCTTGATCATAACATCATGTCATAAAAAGACTGTTGGACATTTTGGTCAAAATGTGGGAGCCCACAGTGGTGGATCTATTTAATGTTCATTCATCCAATATTAATAACCTATAATCTAATTTTTTGGACATTGAAATTTGTACATTAATATGTTATGAAACCTCTTTAAATCCACTCCTCAATCTTACTCTCTCTGACGCTATGTCAGTATTCATTTGGACACTCCAAGTATCCGGTCTCAGTTTGGTGCTGCCTCCCTTAGTTATCCCATTCCACTGGCATGGAATTCCATTCAAGACTCCGAGAAACTGGCCCAACTAGTGGGCCTAAATTCCTTCAAATCGAGGTTAAACTCCACTCTGCTTGAAAAGTGTCAATGTTATGCTAATTAGCTTACCTACTTTTGCCTCCCCTTGTCCCATAGTCCATCGTAAATGTTTGCTTCCCTTATCTGTGTTATTGGTAATCCATTTTCTTCTGTCACCTGTGCTTCTCACACCTTCACCTTCTCCTATCTTATCTCTCCCTCTTCATGCTCATACCTGCTCACTATGAGCTCCCTCTTTACTGTCCTGACCATATGTGCCAACCTGCTATTTTTCTACCATACCCTACTCCCATTCAGCTTATGAGCTGCTTCCCTACTATCCCTTTCCTGTGTGCCTCACCCTCTATTTTTCTGTCATATCCCTCTTTCTCTCAGTTCAACCTATAACTCCAGTTCAGCTCTTGTAATTTTATTGTTAGTAACAGGTTCACATATTTTTGAAAGCTTGAGCTTTACTTTGAATTTCACATAATTGTATGCTGATGCTGTCTCCTGTTGTTATATATCTTGTATTAAATGTATGTCTCCTAGCAATTTCAATGTCATTCATTGTCGTATAACTCTGCAAGCAATGCACTACTTGAACTGATTGTTATTATGGTTCACTGATGTTCTCCTGTTGTTATGTACTTTGTATTATTTGTATGTCTCCTATGTTCTCCAGGACCACTTTGTAAATGAACTTGCCTCAATGGTGCATTCCTGGTTAAATAAAATTGAATTGAATTGAATATGCCATTGGATAATAAGTTGGTTGTATGTGTGTGGGTGAGTTTAAGATTTATATATTATGCTTATCTATTTTTTGTAATGAAATGAAATGAAATAATAGAGTTGTGATCATTAGATTAACTTCTAGAGATATTTTTTTCTAAGTAACATTTGTACTTTTCTTAGACTGTGTGTTCCATATTTATTGGCAAATATTTCTTTTTGCCTTTATCATTCATCCCCCTCTGCCCCATTTTTTTCCGGTATGGATGCAATTTTAGCATTCATTGTAAATATGTATTCAATTTGGGTCACTAACTGTTTCTAGTCCACTGCTGCTTGTTGTATTATACATTGTAATTTCTATGAATACCTTTATGTACAGTTTGTATTTTTTGTGAATACCGTGACTCGAACAAGAAAACTGGCACTGGGTCTCAGGATCACATATCAGAACTTAATAAGTGCAAAACATAAGCAGTGAACAAAAATGCACTGGACCAGTTTAATTCCTGGCTTTTTCAAATTGACTCAGGAGGATAGCTGGACTGGGTATTAAAAGCATGTTTAGAACAGTCAGTTAGCTCCTTATTGCTTTGCAGTGATATACATTCATTTGTCTGCCTATTGGTAGTCATACTGACATTTACATCAGGAAGTAAACACAATTCTAGTTTTGACTCGTGGTATGCAGTCCTTTAAAGAGACAAGATCTGTTGCAACCTTTATATTCAAGTATATTCACAGATCTGCTGTGACTGAATGGTCATAAGTTTAAAAAAAAACTTTTTTAAAAAGCAACAACTAAATTTTAAACAGAGTCCATGGCTGCGCATTTATGGTAATACTTTCTTTTTGCTGCCCTGCCTCCAGCTGGCTGGGATCCTGTGTTGCTAATAAGTGCATACCTTTAACTGGAACCTGTAAAGTGAAAACAAACATAGAAGAAAGAATATTTAGTATTTAGTACATGCAGACTTGGGAGCCAAAAAGCCTCATTGATACATATTTCATTTTCTTCTCTTGATTGGATGTGTCACCGCTAGTCTTTCATTTAATCCAGGAGGATGCTGGCCCCCAGCTGCACTATCCAATTAGTAAAGCTCCTACTTTCAAAACTTTTTCTTGTGTTACAACTAGTAAAGTGGTCTTTTTTTATAACTATATAATATTTACAATGATCACATTTAAAATTACCATTGGGTAAATCTGGTAGCCACATACTAGTCCTTTCTGAGTTTGGTTATAAACTATGGGCCAGATATTCAAACTGCGCCATTCTGTGGCACAAGCCCTTGCGCTGCTCAAAAAAGTTGCGAAGGAGTGTGGCGGGGGCGATATTCAATGGAGTTGCGCTATTGAGCAACTTCTTTGAATATCGCTTCTCACATAGCCATTACTGTGCACATGGCACAGTGGAACTAAAGCACTGCAAGTGGTTGTGGGAGCAGAGCATTCAGATGCGGTGGTGCAAGTTCCATTGCGCCATGCGCAGCACCTGAGATATTCAAAAGGTGACATGCAAATGGGGCCATAATTTATGCAAGGCGCACAGGGGGCCATTTGTATCTAATTACAGCCCCATTTGCATGCCATTAGCATGCCGGTGCGCTGATCCCCAACGACTTGCACCTGGCAACCTGCCGGGCAGCAGCCATCGGGGACCAATGCCCCTGCAGCCGATCGCAGGCAGAACAGTATTCCGTCCCCAGCAGTCGATCAGGCATAATGTAACCGCCTTTAATGGCCTGATCGCGGGCATAATGTCAATGTCCCCACCCCTGAATAGCCAATCGCGGGCGTATCAACATCCCCCACCCCGAATAGCCGATCAAGGCATAATGTCAATGTCCCCACCCCCGAATAGCCGATTGTGGGCATAATAGAAAGGATCCCCCATCCCGAGTAGCCCAATTGTGGGAGGCATCCACACCCGCCATGTCCAGACTCCCTGGTGATCTGTGCCCCACCCCTCCGCCCATGGAGCCCCACCACCCTCCCCCGTCAGCGGCGGGGAGGCAGCACCACCCGCCTGCCACCCGCCGTCCACTGACTGACAGCTCAGTAGGGCTGCCGCCCATTGGTTCAGAGCATGAGCCAATGGGCGTGCCTTCCCATCGTCTAAGGCAGTCCAGATATGTGAATGAATACATTCATTCACATATCTGACTGCTAACATATTATAGGCTGCTACGCCCCATTGGCTCATGCACTGAACCAATGGGTGTGCAGCCCTACCAGCTGTCAGTCAGCGGGTGGTATGGTGGCAGGCGGTGGGTACTGCCACCCGCCGGCTGATGGGGGTGGGGTGGTGGGGCCTGCGGAGGGGTGGGGGCCACTAGATCACAGGGAGTCTGGATGTGGGGATGGGGATGCTACCGCGACCGGCTACCAGTGGGGGCCCTTTTCTATTATGCCCGCGATTGGGCTATTCAGGGGTGGGTGAACATTGACATTATGCCCACAATCGGGCTATTCATGGGGTGGGGGGACATTGACATTATGCCTGCGATCGGGCTGCTGGGGAAGACTACCTTATGCCCACGATCGGGCATGGGGGGGCACCGGGAACATGTAGGGGCCACCCACAGGTGGAAGCTGCGTGTTGCGCCCCGCAATGCGGGCAGCTCACCTGTTAGTGGCCTCAACTTGATCCTTTTTTTTGGCGTAAGTTGTGCAGGCGCAGGTAGGGGTTGCGCCTGCATAACTCCTGCATGGCCCGCTGAATATCGGGCCGCAGTTTATGGTATGGGCACGCCTCCCCACCTTGTGCTCGTATTAGCATTACCGATGCGCCCGGTGCATCGGATTTGTGCAGGTGCACTTTTCCTTTAAATATCGTGACTGGGGAGCATCAGTGGTTGTGCATGCAACACTGTTGCACCACACACAACTCTTTTGAATATCTGGGCCTATGTGTGAGCTTATCAGCTAAGTTTTGTGCCCTTTTGTATGTAATCCGTGGCATGTTATGGCCAAGATTACATAAGATATAAATCTTATTTAATGCCACAAATCTTAGTAAAAATGTTTCTGATAGCTGCTGACTACCGACCATAAATGCTCACAAAGTTTATTGGTTGTTTTTTTGGTTGCTGTTTCTTATGTTGAACCAATAACCTTTCACGTTCCATGGTATCAACCTCACTCTCTGCTTGATTTAACACCTCCTGTTTGTACTTTATTAGCTGGCATCTGTTACCCATTGTGTTTCTGTTTGTCTCATAATCATCCTCCTTGCTGCAGATCCTTTTAATCCTTAGATATTGGGATTTTAGGATGTTTTTAATCACATATCGAGGGATGCAACTGGTGGCATGCAGCAGTGCATTCAGATCTGCAGGCTTACAGTAGAGGCTGGTTTTAATGTAGCCATCCATTTTCTTTTCCACTGCCAAGACCAGGAAACACAATTCTTTCTGGTTAGCATGTACCATGAATTTTAGGTTAGGATTAGTGCTCTCCAACCATTTAATGTACTCATCCAGTTCCACCCTTCTCCCTTTCCATACCATCAAAATGTCATCTATAAAGCACCTCCAGAGGTCAATACAATCATAAAAAGGATTTCCCTGGGGGCTATAGACTGTTGTTTTTTTCACAGTAACCAAGTGTGTGTTTACCTTTCAGACAGCTCACAGCTCACAGTTCGCCGTAGCTCAGAAGCAGGTCATGGCACAGCAAGGGAATGGAGACTGCAACTTGAGCAGGCAGCTTACAGTTCACTGGGGCCCAGGAGTGGGTCACGGCACAGCAAGGGAACAGAGCCTGCAACTTGAGCAGGTAGCTCACAGCTCGCAGTTCACTAGGGCTCAGGAGCAGGTCACTGCACAGCAAGGGAATAGAGCCAGTTACTTGAGCAGGCACCTCACAGCTCACAGTTCACTGGGGTTCAGGAGTGGGTGAGGGCACAGCAAGGGAATGGAGCGTGCAACTTGAGCAGGGTGCTCACAGCTCGCAGTTCACTAGGGCTCAGGAGCAGGTCACTGCACAGCAAGGGAATAGAGCCAGTTACTTGAGCAGGCACCTCACAGCTCAAAGATCACTTGGGTTCAGGAGTGGGTCAGGGCACAGCAAGGGAATGGAGCATGCAACTTGGGCAGGCAGCTCACAGCTAACAGTCTATCAGGGCTCAGGAGTGGATTATGGCACAGCAAGGTAACGAAGCCTGCAACTTGAGCAGGCAGCTTTCAGCTTACAATGCACCAGGGCTCAGGAGCAGGTCACAGTGCAACAAGTGGACAGAACCTGCAACTTGAGCAGGTAGCTCACAGCTCAGTGGGGCTCAGAAGTGGGTCATAGCACAGCAAGGAAACACATCCTGCAACTTGAGCAAGCAGCTAACGACTCATAGTTCACCGGGGCTCAGGAGCAGGTCATGGTGCAGCAAGGGAACGGGGCCTGCAACTTGAGCAGGCAGCTCACAGTTCAGCAGTGCTCAGGAGCAGGTCATGGCACAGCAAGGGAATAGAGCCAGTTACTTGAGCAGGCAGCTCACAGCTCACAGTTCAGTAGTGCTCAGGAGCAGGTCATGGCACAGCAAGGGAACGGAGCCTGCAACTGGAGCAGGCAGCTCACAGCTCACAGTTCAGCAGTGCTCAGGAGCAGGTCATGGCACAGCAAGGGAATAGAGCCAGTTACTTGAGCAGGCAGCTCACAGTTCAGTAGTGCTCAGGAGCAGGTCATGGCACAGCAAGGGAGTGGAGCCTGCAACTTGGGCAGGCAGCTCACAGTTCACCGTGGCTCAGGAGTGGGTCATGGCACAGCAAAGAAATGCAGCCGGCAACTTGAGTAGGTACAGCCATCTTTTGAAGCAGTTTTAAAAACTTTTATTTTGGAGGAACCCTACAGATATTGTTGGTGCTGCCATGGCAATTTGGACTATCAGAACGGGTACTTTAAGATCAAGGATTGCCTGTGTGGAGTACTGTGCCTGTATTACTGTGTAATGTAGTGGGAGTGATAGCTGCATCCTGTTTTGAATTAGTGTGTTAATACTGTGCACCTGTATAGGGCAAACCATTGGGCTATTACAGCAGTCTATGGCACCATTTTAACTAGTGTATGTTTACCTTTCAGGCTGCTCACAGCTCACAGTTCACTGGGTATCAGGAGTTGATCATGGCACAGCAAAGAAACATAGCCTGCAACTTGTGCAGGTACAGCCATCCTGTGAAACCCACACACCTCCACCCTCCCACCCTGGGTGTGCATTTCTTTTTTAGATAACACAGTAATTTGACATATTTCCCCAAGACCCCATTAGCACCTTATACTTCTCTATCGCTAGGGGCTATTATTGCTGTCCTTTAAGGCCCTAATATAAATTACTATTTAGCTTACTGTGACCGTTGGTCACAAATTAGCAACTCTCTATATTACTTGATAAATTTGGTGGCTTTTGTTTCTTTCTTTTTCCGATTCTAATAGTTGGTTAGTGCCTCTACATTGCTATATAGTGTGGATTTGATCTCCAGTCAGGAAGTCCTTTTTTGTATATAACCTGTGCTCCCATTCACTGGACTACATTACTGGCTATTGTTGTCAGCTGGTGGATGTTATTAGTGTCTCAGCCCCTCCCCCACTCTTGGAACACACCCATAACTTCATAACTTGCTGGGGGAATTCATCAATATCCCCCTCCCCTGTAATTCTTGATATGTTCCATTGTATTGAGCTTCCGCTAGATAATTAAGGTGATTAACAGGTAAATTGCTGTGTTTTCAGTGATCCATTTTTTATAGGAACTGTTTTACACTAGATAGAATTCTTAGGATGTTGTACCTAAATTAGTACCTACTCTTAATTAAAATTTATTAGGACATTTTATCTAAATTAGTGTTTGTTCTTAATTGACATTTTTAGGATGTTGTACCTAAACTAGTGTTTCTTCTTAATTGATATTTTAGCCACTCTTATGTGGCAGAAACAACAACAGGTGTGCCATTTAAGTCTTATCAAATGGGTTACAGTATTTAAACTACTCATTTTGATTTAATCCCTTGGATGAAAGCCAAGAGGTTTTAATTTATTCCCTCCAAATAGGATATGCACCTTGACCCATTAACCCAACATAACTTTCTAGCTGTTTGACCATTGGGTGATAGCCAAGAGTTAAATTATTATTTAAGGCACTTGAGAGCCATCCCCAGTATTGACAACAGTGGTGATCTGACTTCCCATATATCTCTACAACCTCCTTAGACGAGAGCAAAGGATTCTGAAGTCCTAGTTTTCCATTCTATTTTTTTTCCCTCTACAATAATTCTGGTGCTTTATTGCAATGTGATTTTCGTCACAGTTTTTTTCTGTCCAGCATTTATATTTTTCTGCACACGAAGGACTTGACAATATATTTACTTTCCCTCCACCTTGGTCTGACATTTATTTATTTATTTTTTAACCAGGAGAAACACACTAAGCTGAAGCTTGTTTACAGATGTGACCTGGGAGCACAAGGAAGTTAAGTGACTTGCTTAGGGTTACACAATATGCAAGTGGGAGCTGTGGGATTCAAACCCAGGTCTCCAGGTTTGCAGCTCAGAGCCTTAAACCACTGTACTGTACTGCCTCTATATAATAAATTAATTTGACAAACTCTGCCATGTTAAGGTAGCACTAAATTTGATTTTTTTTTTATTTCTTACCCTAAAAGTTTCTGTTGTCCCAGAAAAAATGTTAAACATCCTTTATTATGGTTTTACCTTTGTTCCAAGAGTATGCTACTCTTTGTGGCAGGTGATATTGAATTGAACCCAGGCCCACCATTTTCATTCTTTGAACATCTACCACTCTAATGTTCAAAGCATACTACCCAAAATAGATTCATCACAATGCTGTGTTGCTTCTAACCATCCCTATGTTTTTGCAGTTACAGAAACTTGGCTAGACTCTTCCATCATGGATTCTGAAATCAGTCTTCCCAATTACAATGTTTTTAAAGCTGATAGAAACAGACATGGGGTGGTACTGCTATTTTTATTAATTCATCATTTATTTTTATTTTTTTTTTGTTAAAACTGAAATTATGGGTGATTTGATCAATGTGTTTTTTGTTTCCCTAAGGTTGCCACATAAGGAAATAATAACTGGCAGTGTTTACTGTCCTCCTAAACTTAAAGCTACTAAATTTTCAAATTACAAGATTTGATTAGGTCACATGGGGATTTTCAGCACACCATCCTCTTAAAGGATTTTAATGCAAATAAGTCCTCTAGTAAGGGCCTAAAACTGAAATCTGAAATGGCACATTTAGGTTTAACCCAATTGATCTCTGAGCCAACATGTTATGATTTAGAAAGACAAGTTTTTTTTTTTCTTATAGACCTGATTTTTGTTTCTTCTGACCTCCCAACCATGCTTCTGGGTGTCAGTGGAACTTATTCATTTATCATGCCCTTATTTACTGATCACTAAACATTTCCCTTTCTAAGTTTATTCCCAACACTATCAAATTCCAAAGCTTTGAAAACTTTAATCTTGAAGCATTATGTTCCAGTTTACTTAATGTTGAGTGGGGGGAAGCTATTGTCACTCATTAATGTTGACGAGGCTTGGGACTACTTTTATTATTATTTTAATCTCAAATTACTATACCCCTTTTTTGGAAAAAAGAGTTGTCTCGACATGCTCCCTGGATAACTCCTTCTATTATTTCACAATTAAAGATACACAATAAATTGTATCATAAGGCAAAAAAATTGGATACTCCTGAAACTTGGCAATCTTTTTGGAAATTTCCCATTCACTGTGTTTTCTTAGTAAGAAATCTAAATCTTTTTATTGTAAAACCAATCTGCTAGACTCTAGATCTAACCCAAGAAAATACTGGCAGCTGGTGGATTCCATGTGTAAGGATCCAGCTGCCTCAAATATTTTCAGTTTGTCCTGTAATGGTAACACTGATTACAGTTAGGAAAACATCAGTGGTCTTTTTAACAAGTTTGTCATAGAAACCCAAGCTTGTTATTGGAAAACGATGGGTTGTTCCCTTCAAGTCCACCCCTTGGGAACCTATAGTAGATTGTTTGCCCTCCTCTAGACCCAAATTCTATTTTAAATACCTTAGTCATAAAGAGGTCTTTCATCTTTTATCATCTTTAAAAGAAGACTCTTCCAAAGGCATTGATAACATAGATAATTTTCTACTAAAATCTAGCACCACAATTATTACCCTTTTAACTCACATATACTGTATAATTTGTTCCTTACTACTCAAATCTTCCCTTCTGCTTGGAAACAGCCTGTTGTTGTCCCTTTACACAAAGGTGGGGACAAATCCTTGGCTGATAATTATTGATTCATTTTGTTATTACAACTTAACACTGGTTGGCAATCCTTTAAAAGTATTGTTCTGGAAACTGAAGAGCGACATGTTTCATTAAGGAGGAAATATAATCAAAAAGGTAAAATACCCACCTGGCTTACCAAGAGGGTTAAAACATTACTTAAAAAGAAACAAAAGGCATTTAAGAAATGTAAAAATAACAAAACTATGGGCAGCAAATTAACCTATCTTAAGTTACAAAAAATGCTTAAGCATGCAATAAGGCAGTCCAAAGCAAATACTGAATTTCTGATAGCACATTCAAAGGATAGTAAACAATTATGCTTCTACATTAATGCCAATTGTAGGTATAACAATAGAGAAGTCGGGCCTGTAATGGAAAACAGTATCATACTGGATGATGACCAATCTATGACTGATAAATTTAATACATACTTTTGCTCTGTATTCTCAAATGGGACTAATAATATGATATCCTTAAATCAATCATTAGCTTCCTCCTTAATTATAATATATAATGAGGTTTATAATGAACTTATTAAACTTAATGCATCATCTAGTTTGGGCCCAGATAATCTTAGTAGCTTTATGTTAAAACATGCAACAAAGTCACTTGCTTATCCGTTATCAGTCCTATTTAATTTATCATTAAAAGATGCGGATTTACCCAAGGATTGGAGGTCTGCTGTGGTCATGCCTATCTTCTAAAAAGGGAATACATCAAAAGTATAAAACTATAGACCAATAAGTCTTACATCACACTGTTGTAAGACATTAGAACAAATTAATAAAAACCATCTTGAGGTTTCTATGGAGCAAATGGTCATCTGTGATATGAGCCAACACATATTTAGAAAGGGGAAATCTTGTCAATCTAATTTTATATTGCTTTATAACAGGATTGGTGAAAAATTAGATATAGGAATGCCAACAGATGTGATACTGTTTGATTTTTCTAAAGCCTTTGATATAGTCCCACATGGGAAACTAATTGAAAAATTAATAGGATTAGGTTTTAACAATTCCAGGGTTTTAAATAGCCGGTATTGCATTGCATTTTGCTATGCAAACCGGCGAGTCCAGCGAATCAAAACATGGAATGGATCGCAAGAGAGTGCAATCCATTTTTCCATGTTTTTCATTGTTTTCTCTGAGTGTTTTTTTTGTACTGAGAGGGGTGATTTTATTGTGCCTGTAACTCTGCCCACCTCTTAAAGTGATTGGCTGCCTGATCCCGCAGAGGAGAAGAAGTTATGCTGCAGAAAAAAACGTGCTTTCTTCAGTCTCTACGCAGTGAGAGTGACTGATCAGCTCCGGACTCTGAAGAACTCAGAAAGGTGGGTAAAAATTGGTTGTTCATGCCAAATCCATAATGATTATGTGAGCATGGGACTGCAGTGTAGGTTGTCTGGTGGTGGTGGTATCGCTTAAATAAGGGTATGGGTTTGAGATCGATCAGTGGAGAGACCCGACACCTGTTTGCGTTGTATGCTTGCCAATGCGAAGTTCTGGTTGGGAGATAGTGGGGAAAGAGTGTGACAGAAGGGGGTGAGTGAGCCCTCTGGTGTCCTGTGTAGTCCTGTGTAACAATCCCCCCATCGCTCACGCATACCTGAAAGTTGCTGCTATTCTGAGCCTCCCAAAATGTAATCTGGCCCAGCAACGACAGCCCGGTTCCCCTGGTGTGAGAGCTTTGAGTCATGTCGGGCAGCAAATCCATCCCATGGCCTAAGCCACTTGACAGCCCTCCTTGAAGTCCCTCAGGGCATGATCTACGGATCTGTCACCATCTCGCTATTGCTGCTTTTGGCCAGCAGCCCTCTGCCAATGAAGAGATTTTTGGGGAGTTCTCTCCTAGGCAGGGCGCGATCTGTGGATCCGTCACCATCTCGTTGTTGCTGCTTTGGCCAGCAGCCCTCCTGATGTATTTAGACTTGTTGCTGTCCTGCCCAGGCCTCTTCAACTCTGTCGCTGCTGCACTGTGTGAGGACCTGACAGACTGAGGTGGTGTGCCCAGTTTTGTTGCTCTGCAGATTTATTTTTCAGACCTGGTCTTGACTTGTGCAGCTCTGGGGTGTTAAGTGGCTGCAGGCACTCTCGGGGAAGATCTCACTGACTGGGGGCAGAGACAAAAGCTGCAGTGACTGGCTGGGGGTCTGTGGGAACTGGGGTCAGGTTCTGCAATTTAAGTAGTGAGTTTCCCGAGGCAAGTGAAGTGTGTCCACGACTGGGGATGGGGGGAGGGCAGATTTTGTTCTGCAAGCAGTGGTCTTCCAAGGCAAGTCTTCTCTGCTCATTCAGGATAACCTAGGCAATGAATGTTATGGACTTGTTGGGGGCCAAGTCAGCGCAACTAAGCCAGCATCAGTGTGCATTCTAGTCTTTGACTCCTGGCTTCTTGACTTTAGTGGCCTTCCTGTCTTCCAATCCCACAGAGTTCTGCCTGCCCTTGACTTGTCTTGTAACTGGGGTGGGCGGGGGACCTGGATTTTTTGGGAGGGGGTTATTTAGTCTGAGCTGAGAGAGTGGCCAAAATATTAATAATGTTTTTTTACTTTTCAGCCTAACAGGTGTGTGCTGCAGCTTGTAAACCAGCTCGTAGTCAGACTCCCAGAGCATCATGTGAAAGAAGAGACCCCGTACATCACTGGTGGCCCTGTGGTAAGTCTGTCACACAATTATTGTGTTAATTTTGAGCTAAGCGCAGGAGATCAGAGTGTAACTGCTGTGTTTATTTTACAGGGGTTGCCAGTGGTTGGCAGTAGCCAACGAAGCTGGACTGCGACCATCGTCCAGGGTCAAGTTAAGGAGGGTAACTTTGGGGGATCCGAGGAGCATGCTGGGAATGTTTCAGTTCAGGGTCATGACATGAGTAAGTACTGAGGCTGGGGGGTAACAAACACTGACATCTTGTCATTGTGTTTGTTTAGGTCACTGACACTCAAAGTGAGCAGGACTGAAAGAGCTCAGGTGAAGTGCAACAGCAGGACACACTGGAGGAAGATAGAAGTTGGGCAGCAGAGAAACGTGCCAGGCAGTACAGGAGTCTGAGGAGAGGAGAACAGGCTGGGGGTGCAGTGCACAGGACTGTGTCTGGAAAAAACACTGCTGCGCAGTCGTTTTATTTTTTCATTATCTTCAAACTAAACCAAGAATATTTGCTAATTAGATTACCTGGATTGACAGGATTAACTTGCCGTGAACTACGACTATTGTTTGCCAAGTGCCAATTAGCTGAAGCACTCTGACTGAAAGTTACATTTTTTTTGGAGGGAGGGGGGTGGCGGCCACCGGAAACAAGACTGGAGCAGTTGGTGGGTACTGCTGTATGAACAAAACACCACTTGTGTTTTAATTAAATAAGTGGGCAGTGAGTTCAGTCCTCCGTCCCCATACCCGGGTGCAACCCAAGATTTGAGTGTTGTGCAGCACAGCTTGAGATGCTTAATATGTGTAGTTATAGGTAGTCTAACCCCCCAGCACCATTGTTCATCTGTCCTGGACAGATCTGCAGACTGTTAGTAAAAGGTTAGCATCACCGTTTAAGTTAGCGGCTCAGTCAAGTCCCCCCACCCTTTGTGGTGGTCTACCCTGTGCATCTCTGCAGTGTTGCACACAGCACACATTTGATTGACCATTTAAGTTAGAGGCTCAATCAAGTCCCCCCACCCTTTGTGGTGGTCTGCCCAGCGCACCTCTGCAGTGTTGCACACAGCACACATTTGATTGACCGTTTAAGTTAGAGGTTTAATCAAGTCCCCCAACCCCACCCCAGGACAACTGTTCAGTTGCCTGATTCAAGAATCAGTTCATTGTGTCTCTGCAGTTAGGACAAATTATTACACACTATAAGAAGAAACACACACAATGTTGTTCAACTTGTTTTATTGTATGGTATTGGTAAAGAGTGTCTCATATGGACAAATATTTTTACACAGACTGGAAAAGAAGCACACAATTGCTTTAAGTATTTGACTGAAACTTTATGTTACAAATTAAAATAAAGAGTGTCACACACAGCCGTGAACCCAGAATAGACAGCAACCATGGCAACCAGCACCAAAAAAGTAAGGAGGCACACTGTAGAAAAATGGAAAAAGGAGATTGATCACCGCAATGAATGGTTAGTGTATGAAACAGACTATGGTGGTGAGTTTGTAGACCGGTAAAATGTTCCTGTGTGAAAATGGGCAGACCAGTTAAAGTACTGCAGAAATTTTAGTGAAAGTTTCATTGTTGGCATCCGAGGTACAGCTTTGAAAAAGGACAATGTTGCAAAACACGGTCCATGTGATGCTCATAAACGAGCTGTTACACTGAACCGAAAACCAGAATCAATTGCCTCCATATACAAAACTACACTAATAGGACGTGCACTATTACGAGCAGAAGTAAAAGACAGAGCTGTAGTTCGCCGTCTGATTGAAATTGCTTATCTGCTTGCTAAAGAAGAACTTTCATTTACTAAATTTGAATCATTTGTTAAACTTGAAAAAAGACATGATGTTGATCTTGGAAGTGCATATGCAAATATTAACAGTTGTCGATGTTCGCCACAGTTATTGGTGAATTGTTACAGGAAAATCTACTCACAGCCCTCCAGAAAAGTCTGTATTTTGCAGTTCTTCTAGATGGGGCAACAGATGAAAGTTGTATTGAAAAAGAATTACTGTATATTATGCATTTTAATAAAAGTTCTTGTTTAACAGAGATGACCTTTTTCAGATTAAAAGACGTTCAGCACACCAGTGCAGAAGGTTTGTTAGAAACACTTCAAGAAGCCTTCTTAGAGTTTGGCATTTTAGACTTCAACAGTAGCATGGTTGCTATGTGTGCAGATGGTGCTGCAGTAAACCTGGGGAAAAGAAAAGAGCTATCAGCTCTGCTAAAAGTGGAAATGCCATGGTTACTGTCTATTCATTGTCTTAACCATAGACTTGAATTTGCAATTAGAGATGCACTGAAAGGAACATTTTTTGATCAAGTGAATGATAATCTCATGACATTGTATTACCTTTATGAAAAAAGTCCAAAGAAACTTCGCGAGCTCAGAGAATTAGCTAAAATAGTGGGCGGTGAAGTCAGCAAACCAGAAAGAGCATTTGAACAAGGTGGTAGAACACAAACTTCGTACGCTCAGACACTGGCAAAATCCTACACAGTTACAATTCATCATCTTGAAAATCTCGCAGAAACTGCCACTACGCCACCAACAGAGAAAAGCAGAGTTAAGGGCATTTTTGACCAAACTGAAAACTGCCAAATTTGTCACTCATTTGCTGTTCTATATTGACCTTCTAAGGCCACTGTCATGACTCTTCCTCAGTTTACAGGGTTCTTCTGCTAACTTGATCTTAGCTTTGGCTTGTGTTGACGCAACCTTATGGCAACTACCAGCATCTTGCAGATAATCTTCTTGGAACATGCAACTCTGAACTTAAGACACTGTTACAACATCATGATCATGACGTTACTGACAATGATGAGTCTGACGATTCTGAACCAGTCGTGTTTAAAGATGTCACGGTCTCGAATGCTAACAACAGCATCAGGCACCTTATAACACAGGTACCTAATTACATCAGTAGTGTACAACAGTGCATTTCTGATAGATTTTCAGATATCACTGACTGTGACTCTCAGGACCAACACCCAATTTTTAGGACTTTAAAACTGTTAGATGTGAAACAGTGGCCTAGGAGTGCTGATGAGCTAGAAATATTTGGGAACGTAGACTTGGATGGATTTGTTAATTACTATGGACAGATACTCACAAAACATAATGTTGACCTTGCTGCTTTGCCAGGAGAATGGTCCGAATTTAAAACTTTGTACAATAAGTTTTTAAGTCACTTAAACAGGGAAGACTTTTGGAACTGTATTCTGAAGTCCTACAGAGAACAGTTCTCAAACTTCTACCACGTTGTCGTTATTTGTAAGCTCATTCCAGTGTCCAATGCAAAGCTGGAAAGGTCATTTTCAATAATGCAGCATGTCAAAACTGACTGGAGAAACAGACTGAGTAAAGTAATGTTGGAACACCTGGTTAGAATTTCAGTTGAGGGTGACAGTCCAGAGACATTTGATCCTTTTCCAGTTGTAGATAGATTCTTCAGCACTCCTAGAAGAGTTTATGCGAAACAAAAGGCAGTCAGAAGCAAAAGGTCAGATTCATCCTGCACCACAAATGTAACTAGTTCAGAAGATGCAACAAGTAGTACTAGCATTATGTCTTACAGTACTTCCGAGTCAGACAGTGATGACATAATCATTCAGTAGACCCCTATGAAACTGAGGAAAGTTACTTTTGGCTTATAAGTTTAGCCTAAAATGGCAGTAAGTGCCGTGGGGAAAAATTTCAGGTCCTCAGAGTCGGTAGTTGGTCACTGACTGGAGGGAAGTGGGTCAGTTGAGAATCCACACCAGTCAGCTGAGCACTTCTCTTCATGTCTGCCTGCCAGCCCCTCCCCGTGCTTAGATGTCCAGATAGATCTCCAAGCAGGGGGAGTGCACTGGCAATTATGGGGGAGGGGTGCCCTGCACTCTCCCTACTTAGCAGTCTAGATCTCAGTGGGGTTGGCACAGGCAGGCAGATGTGGAGGTGGACACTCGGAATCCCAGCTGGCCATGGGAACTTCGTTTACCAATCCACACAGGTCAGGACTTTGCTCACTTCAGCAAATGAGCTGCACCTGTCTTGAGTTCAGCAATGTGCACCTGTACATCATCATGCCGGGGCACCAACCATGACATGGGATGTCTGAGTAGACCTCGTTTAAAATTAAATTTTTTTCTTGTGCTGACTTCATCACAAGTTTACTAATTGTATTGAGCTCTCAGAAGCCTGTGTGGTATTTGGGACACCACTAGTCTTGCGTTAAAATTTAGCACTGACTAAAGTGCTGCTTATGGTAACAAGTAGTTTTAAGGAATTAGTTTTCCATGTAGTTAAACTTTTTATAGGGCATTAAGTCCTCAGGTTCATTGGCTGGTGGAGACACTCACTGCCATATGTGTATTCATTTTTTTTCAGTGGCTCAAGTTAAAGACCACAGTTGTTAAATTTTTTCATTGTTGATGAGACTGATATTAGTGGCTAGAAGTGTTTATAATAAGTCTTGCACTGTCACTGTGACTAAACAAATCAAAAATCTCATCTCGCTCAACTGTGGGGTTGGTGGGGGGAGACTCATGAGCAGGCTTCTCAGGTGGGTACACAAAAGCCATCATCATCTTTTGTGCTGAGCTCTCTGGCTGGTCCTGGAAATAAGTCAAAAGAGAAGTTAAATTCCTGAGTGAGTTGTCTGACAGTGTATGCTGCTTGCAGCCTTAAACTGGTGCTTTATGTTCTTATCCAAACTGTAAATCCATCTTATACAGAAAAATTAGTAGGATCTGGCCACAAGGAACTGGGTCTACACTAGGCCTGAGTAGACAACTCTGACTGACTTACAAACCACCCATCCATTTAAAACTGACCATTTAAGTTAGAGGCTCAATCCTCTGGATGGTGGTTGGGAACTGCAGTAGTAGTCCAAGAATAATAGCAACTCATGTTTGTAAATCAGTTTGGGTACTGCAGCTGCTTATTCTCAGTAACCCTATTGATTGCTTCCCAGCCACCACAATTAAATTTCCGTGCCAGCACAAGTCACTACTGCACCACAGGCTTTAGGCTCATCAGATAATGGTCAGTACTGAACATAACTTTAAATTTTGTTTGAGACACTAGGAGTCCCGACTACTGTTCCCAACCACCCATCCATTTAAAATTGACCGTTTAAGTTAGAGGCTCAGTGCAAAATGGATGGGAGGTTGGGAACACTAATCAGTTGTACTTGTGTCTGTTGTTAAATTACTTTTTTAGGTGCAGCTACAGCTGCTTATTCTCAAGTTACCCTGTAACTAGCTGTTGTTTTCACTGTTGGGTCCGCAAAAGTAGTCACGAAAGGTTGGCAAGTGGAAACTGTTATTTAAGGTCAGAAAATGTTCAGTACTGCATACTAACTGAACTTTACATTTTGTTCAGACACAGTGACTCCCCAGACTACTGTTCCTAACCACTATATCCATTTTAAAATTGACTGTTTAAGTTAGAGGCTCAATGGATGGGAGGCTGGGAACACTAGTCAGTTGTACAGCAGTGTCTGTGTAATAAATTAGCTAGGTGCAGCTGCAGCTGCTTTTTCTGCTGCTACTTTTGGGTCACATAAGTAGTCACGCTTAGGAAGGTTGGCAAGTGGAAACTACTTAACAAGGCTGGTGGTCAGAAAATGTTCGATACTGAACTCTTTAAATTTTGTTTCATTAGACTCCTGACAACTGACTACTGTTCCACTGTCCCATTACTTTTCTGACCATTTAAGTTAGAGGCTCAGGGCAAATGGATGGGAGGTTGGGAATACTAGTCAGTTGTAACTTGTGCCTGTTTTATTACTTTTATGGTGCAGCAGCTGCAGCTGCAGCTTATTCTAAAATTTGTAGCTGACTGTTCTATGTAGTCAGGCTTGGGAAGGTTGGCAGTAGAAACTGCATTACTGAAGAACAGTCGAATCTGTTTTTAATACTAGTAACTCATGTCAGAGTTTTTATGAATTCTGTGAATTTCACACAGAGACACTGATGAAAAAAAGATTAATAAAGTGACTCAGTGACTGCACACACTCCTGTACCAGAGTCTTTTTTCCCCCTTTTGCTCCACACATGAAAGGAAATCAAAAAAGTGTTTATCAGGTGAGAAATAACACCAATCACACTGTCTCTAGTAAATATATTTTTTTTTATTTTGCTAATCAATTCGATCCAACTGCTACACATCTGCAACACTGATTAGCACTTTTCCGCGCAAAAGTGCTAATCAATTTAAAATCCTTATTTAAAACCCTGCAATTCTGCTATTAAATGGATTAAAGTGTGGCTTATAAATAGAACCCAATGTGTATGAATACATGACTGTATTTCATTTGAGTGTATGGTAGGGAGTGGTGTACCACAAAGGTCTGTCTTGGGACCAATTCTTATTAATATATTTGTGAGAGATATGAATAAAGATATCCAAAATGACTTGGTTAAATCTGTAGACAATACAAAATTGAGTGGTGAGGTCAACACCATTGGAAAACATCTAACACTAGTAAACAACCTAGCAAAAATTGAGAAATGGGCATCTATCAATGGAATGTCCCTCAACACGGAGAAATGTACAGTTATACATTTTGGGGCTATTAACCCTAACTGCAGTTACATATAAAATCAAAAACTACTTAAAAGCTCATCTAGAGAACATGATTTAGGTGTAATTATAAATAATAAATTAACACTTAGAGATCATTATTTAGCCATATGTGGCAAAGTCATGAATCTGGTACACAGAATAAGAAGGTCCTTTACTAGTGAAACAGAGTAAATAATAATACCTACATATAAAAGTGATATCCATCCAATTTTGGACTACGGATCACAAATTCAGTCACCAGCCACTCAACAGGATATAAGAACACTGGAAAGAGTACAGAGAACTGTCACCAGGATGATACCTAGCCTTAGGGGAAAATGTACCCAAATAGATTACAATGTACTAGACTTCACTCCTTGCAGGCTTGTAGACAGAGGGGAGATCTTTTGTTTTTCTTAAAAATACTTAAATCTAGTGAACTTATGGAAGAATGTGGAATAGAATTTAATAATTCATGAATTAATCTTAGATCACACAATAAGAAACTTAAACTTCCAACAGCACAAAGCAATAAGAGAAACAATGTTTATAATCTCTGTGCTGCTCTAGCTTGGAATAAGCTACCCCAGCAGTTGGTTGACATGCCTAATTTTGATGCATTCAAGAACAAATTAGATGAGCTCTATCACAATAAACAAAGAATGGTTTAATGTTCCCTCTATTGTGAGAGATATTCTCGATGGGCCTTGCAGCTCCCCTATGTCTTACTCTACTTAGTAAACTTAGTAATACTATCAAAATTTCTTGAAAGAATAGTCCATCAGCAAATTTCTCAATATCTACTTACTTACCACATGCTTTTCCCTGCTCAGTTTGGCTTGTGACCTCATCATTCTACTCACAGGTTTAATTGATTTTTACAATTATATCTTAAAAGATTTGGACAGGGGTCAATATGTTGGGACAGTTTTCATAAACCTGTCCAAGGCTTTTGATGTAATAAATCACCATTTGCTTCTAAAATGAATGCTTTCTCATGTTTTTTCTAAAACATGTTGTATCTTTGTTGTATCTTATTTACAGGGAAGGTGCCAGGCTGTCTCTTGGAATGGGTGGCTATCCTCTTCTCTTCCCACAAACACAGTGGTATCACATGGTTCTGTTTTGGGTCCTGTTCTTTTTAAGCTGTTTGTCAATCCTTTACCTTCAGTAGCTAGGGATTATACTGTCAAACTTTATGCTGATGATACTACTCTTTTCTTTACTCATAAAGACTTAAAGCTCCTAACTTCCACTCCTTAAACTTATTTTGATAAAGTTGCTGATTGCTTTTACTTTAATCTATTACTCTTGAATGTTGAAAAAAAAAAAACTTTCTTTGGGTCAAAATCCCTAATCAATAATGCTCACCTTTTCTTTATCATTAAGCTCAAAAGACTGTTCATGAATTTAAATACTTGGGCCTGTCGTTCAATTCCACTTTTTCTTTTAAATCTCACATTCACAATATCACTGAAAAAAATCTGTCAATGTTTAGGTTGATTAAGAAGGGCCAGAAACTGTTTATCATTACAAGATTGGAAAATCATTGTGGTTCAATCAATACTTCCAGTTTGGGATTATGGTGATTCTATTTATCATAATTCCAATGTCATGGATCTCTCTTTAGTTGGCATGGTATATTTTGAGTTATTACAGTTCATTTTAAGTAGTCCAAAAAAGAACATCACTGTACTCTTCTAAGTCAACTAAACTGTATATCTCCCTCATCTAGACATTTATATCACTACCTCACTCTAATTTATAAAACAGTAAATCATCAAATCCCAGATTATCTCTTGGATAGATTATTAGCATCTACTCATAGTCACAATTTAAGAGAAGTTCCCAACAGGGGTTTACTTTTACCTAGCTATCACTCTCATTCTGGAGAAAACAGTTTTTACCTTTGAAGTCCCTCTTTGTTGGGATAAACTTCCACCTGAGAAACGAAACTCCCAGATACTATATATTTTTAAACACAACCTCAAGAAATTATTTCTATGGGAACAATCCATTTGTAACTGTTTTTCATGAGCAATGCGTTACCCCTGTTTGTTACTTACTATCACTGTCACAGAACTGATGAATGAATATAAACTACTAGCAGTGAAAGCATAGGTCAGGCAGCATGGTAAGTCACTAATAATTGCCTCAGTCTACTTACCCCCAAAAAATGTCAAAGAAGACCTCTCTAAAATTCTGGAAGTGTTGTCCACTCTCCCTAAGGGCTATGAGCTCAGCATCATGGGTAATTTCAACATAAACTGGGATGGTGCAGAGTCAACCCCCCCAGAGGGACATCATTGCCAATTCCTAGTTAACACAACTAGTTACCAGTCCCACCAGATGGAACTACAAGTCAGGCAATGATACACCCCTTGACTGGCTCCTCTCAAGCTCCCCATCCTGGATCTCTGAGATCATGGTGCTGCCAGACACCTTGAACCTGCTCTCCCCGATCATCTTCTTATGATTCAACAAATTCAGTACCCCCCATCATAATTGAAAGCAGGGTCCTGAAGAAAGGCAAACTAGGGGCTCTCAACACAGCCCTCTCCTTGTATGACTGGCCCTCCATCGACTTGGTACCACACCTTGAGCAAGCACTAAACTATTTCATTGAAGGATTCAACAGTATCTGTGATATCTTTGCCCCACTGAGGAAAACGAAAGCTTGTGGCTATAATAATGATTGGATCACTGGGGAGCTCCTTGCCAAGATGCAGGAAAGGGATAACCTATGGTCTAAAGCCAGGTCCACCAGAAACAAACATGACTACCAGTGCTACAGAGCCACCAGAAATCTCTGCACCAACCTCATCCAGCAGGCCAAAGCCAACTTCCATATGGAATAGCTCAACAGCAGCTGGGGTGATGGAAAGTATTTTGGGAGAATATTAAAAGTCTCCTTGGGAAGGAAGATAAGAAGCATCCCAACTTCTCAACATAACTGGCTCCCCCACAACTGACCCACTCCCAATCACAGAATCCTTCAACTTGGCCTTCACTGACCTGAGCTCTGTTCTTCCACCTGCCTATCTTCATCCCACAGATGATCCTTCTGACTGCAAGTCAACCAATAATACCCATCCATACTTTTATTTTAAGAGAGTGACAGTGACATGTAAACAAAGTGCTAGGTAAGGCCAGAATGGGCAGTGATGGGGTAGACATGAAACTTCTATCCCTCAAACTTGATGTCCTCATTGTGCCTATAACCAAATTATTTAACTAGTCATTGCCCCTTGCTGAATTCCCGGCAGTCTGGAAACAGGCACTTCTGACCCATGTACACAAGAACAGAGATAGGTCCTGTATATCCAACTACAGACTGATCCCTATCCTCTTCTCCCCACCCAAGGCACTGGAAAAGATTGTTGCAGAACAACTCCCTGAATACCTCAACAAATATCGATTGCAGTGCCTAAACCAGCATGGTTTCAGGCAGAATCATACTACTACCACTGCCCTGGTGGAGTACACTGACTAAGTGCACAAGGCACTGGACGAAGGCAAATTGGTTGGGTCACTGTTTATTGATTTATCTAAAGCCTTCAACACAGTGAATCACTCTCTGCTCCTGGCCCAGCTGTGAAACCTGGGTGTGGCGGCCAATGCTGCATGCTGGTTCCTGGACTACCTGTCTCTCAAATCTCAATGGGTCAACATTGGGCAAACTACATCTGGCTCCAGAGTAACCTCAGTGGGGGTCTAACAGGAGGTTGATATTGGAGCCCTTTCTCTTCAGCCTATTTTTGAACAATCTCCCAAAAACTTGTGATACCAAAATTATCTTAGACTCCGACAATGCAGTCCTACTCAACAGCAGCACACATATTGACTCCCTGCAATCTGAACTACAGAGCTCTTTCAATAAATTAGTGACTGGTTTTGTGAGCATAAACTTTTACTAAATTATAAAAAGATCAAGACCATGCTTACATCCAGTCCCCCGCTCAAAAAAGTTTCCCTCCCTCCCTCACCATATCCAACAAAGACAGCTCACTGTTGAAACAAGTACACTCATTCAAATACCTGGGGATCATACTCGATGACACCCTCACCTTCACTCAACACATTGATTCAGTGGTCAAGACAGTAAACTCCAAGCTGGGAGCACTGTACAGGCACAGTAAACACCTCACTCCTGAGGCCCTCCGTCTCTCAGTATCTAGCTCCATCTAATCAACCATTGACTACGGTCTGGTTGTTTATGGAGCAGCCACAGAAGCATCCCTAAAGAGGATACAAATCACACTCAACAAGGCCTGCAGACTCCCCTTTGCTGTCAATCACCTGACACACACCTGCTCAATTTATGAGCAGACAAACTGGCTGCCACTTAGAAATAGGATCAAGTTCCAAATCTGCTTCCTTGGCAAGAAAGCATTAGTGGGCAAAACACCCCCTTGCATATCTCATATTTTCACTCTGATTGACCCCAGTTATGGCACCAGAGTCAGGATGTGGGGGGCCCTCTCGGTGCCTTTTCGTCAAACCATACTTGGACAATGTGCCTTCTCCTAGAGACCCCCCCGTAGCTTAATGAGATCCCTGAGGCCATCCAGAACTCCACTAGCCTATCCAACTTCAAATCAGGCCTAAGGCATTATCTTACCTCTAGCACAGCATGTGACTTCTTTCCAAAGGTGTGACTCTTCCCCTCTTGAAACCCTCACCCTAGTTCCATGTACCACCAGTCGAGCTGATCCATGGCTGTCCAACTGAATGACTCTGCCCTAGCACTGGCTACCACCCCTCTTGCCCCTCTCATCCCTTCCCCTTCCTTGGCTCTTCCTGCCCCTTCCCCTCTGGCACTGACTTAGTCTGGAGCTATACTTCCTCCCCACTCTTGTAGCATGTTCAGCTCCTCCCATCCCCTACCAGCTGTCAACTTAACCCCTTTAATAAAACAACTTATTTCACACCATTCTCTTCAATGCCATCTCCACCCTGCCCCCTCTGTTATGGCCTTCCAGCCCTTTCCTTCCTCCCACCACCCAGCCTGTGCCTTCATCCCCAGTAGCATACTCAGCCCCAACTTCCAGTTGATGTCGACACAGCCTCCTCCAAAGGCTGCCTATCCATCTGCCCCCCCCATCGGTGTCTCCTTTGCCCTACACTTTTCCTTGTTCCTAAGCTTTATGCATCACTCCCCAGGAGGCTCTCTCTCTTTCTCTCTCTCCCCTCTCTCTCCTAAGTTCACTAACTGGTTTTAGTGCTGATGCTGTAACAATTCAAGACCTTGTAACAATATTGTAATACTGTTATCTTAATGTCTGTTGTCTCTTATCCTATGCCTGTGCTTTTATGTAATGTAAGTGCCCTCAGGAGGGAAAAGAGGAGCAGGGAGAGAGGGGAACACAGATGTAGTGATACAGAAGGATACAGTGAGGGAGAGGCTGCTGGCATTGAAGGTGGACAAATCACCAGGCCTGGACAGAGTACATCTAAGGGTACTAAAGGAACTGGCTGAGGAGCTGGCAGGGCCACTGGCAGACCTATGTAATAGTTCACTATAGTCAGGTGTGGTACCACAGGATTGGAGAACATCACATGTAGTGCCCCTTCACAAACGTGGTCCTCAGGATGACCCAGGGAATTACAGACCAGTCTGTCTGACCTCCATTGTGGGCAAGCTCACGGAGACCATACTAATGGAAAGTTTGGTGGAATATCTAGAGGAGCATGGTCTCCAGGATGCGAGGCAGCATGGGTTCATGGGGGGGGGATTGTGTCAAATGAATCTGATTGACTTCTTTGACTGTGTCACTAAGACAGTAGACAGGGGCCAAACAGTAGACATCCTCTATCTTGATTTCAGCAAGGCATTTGACTCTGTGCCCCACAAAAGGTTGATCAGGAAGTTGGTGGATCTCGGGGTTGGGGAAAAGATGGCCAGATGGGTGGAAAACTGGCTGAGTGACAGAACCTAGATGGTGGTTGTGGAGAGAGAGTTACTTGGTACCAGAGAGTTAACCAGTTGGGTTCCACAGGGCTCTCTGCTGGGGCCAGTGTTATTCAATGTCTTCATCAATGACATTGGGAAAGGCATTAAGGGCAAAATGTACCTATTCACAGATGACAACAAGTTCTGCGGGACAGTGGACACAGCTGAAGGAATACGGGACCTACAGGAAGATCTGGAAAGCTGGGGAGGTGGTCCAGGATCTGGCAGCTTGGCTTCAATGCCAAAAATTGCAAAGTTATGCATATTGGAGCCAAGAATCCCTGGACAGAGTACTACCTGGGTATAGTCCGAGTATCTGCATCAGAGGAGGAGGAGAAGGACCTGGGCATGATGATCACTAGTGACCTGAAGTACACCATGCAGTGCAAGAAAGCAGCAGCAAAGGCAAACAAGATGCTGGGATGCATATCTATAGGGATCAGTAGTAGGAGAGAGGAGGTTATATTATACTACTCTTTTAAAGGTCATTGGTAAGGTCAAATCTAGAGTATGGATTTAAGTACAGGTGCCACACCTCAAAAAGGACATTAACCTGCTGGAGAAGGTCCAGAGAAGGGCTACAAAGATGATAGTGGGTCAGCATGGTAAGGTATACAAGGAGAGGTTGAGGGCACTGAACACATACTCCCTGGAAGACAGGAGAGAGAGAGGGGACATGATTGGGACCTTCAAGTACTTGAAAGGGATAAATAAGATTGATCAGGAGAGTCTCTTTAAGCTGTGTGGCAACCATAACACTAGGGAACACAGTCTTAAGCTGGAGGGTTGGAGATTTAGGAGGAAGGTCAGGAAGCAGTTCTTCACAAAGAGGGTGGTGGACACTTGGAATACACTGCTGGAATAGGTCATCTCATTGAAGACAGCGGGCAACTTTAAGAGAGACTGGGATAGGCATGGGGGAATGTAAGGATCATGGGTAGGGAGGATTGAAGGAGTGGGAGGCAGGGAGGGCGGGGACATTAGCTCAAGCTATGGACGCAGCAATATGAGCAGACTTGATAGACCAAATGGCCTTCTTCTGCTGACTCTTTGTATGTTCATATGTAATGTGTCTGTCTACTTCATTATCTTGATGTGGAACCATTGTAAAAAGAGCCTGTGCTCAAAAGTTATTTCAGAATCTTTCAATAAATAAATAAATACCAGATACTATTTAAGTGTTACTATGTTTGCTTATTAATTTTGTCATGTTTGTTATTTTATTGACTTGGGACATTCTGTAAATGAGACTTGTTCTAAGGGAACCTGTCCTGAAAATCTCTAACTTTAAAATAAAAAAAAATTAAAAAGGTATAGGTTTGCATAATTGGGGGCCAAAGTAGCCCCCATAGTGGTACCTTCAACCTGCAGGTTGAACTCATCCTGAAACACAAAAGCATTATTCTGTAGAATCAGCCTTACACATTCAAAAAGAAGCCTGCTAACCCAGGCTCAAAATGTGTTCCCTCCTCCAGCTGATAACGCAGTGCCTAAATAGCCTCTCTGCGGAATGTTTGTATAAAGGGCCTCAATGTCAAGGGAGACCAACCACCAATCTTTTTCTATTTCTAAGATGGCCAAAATACCCCAAACCTCCATAGTATCTCTAAGATAGGAGAGTAACTTTACCACAAAGCCTTTAACATGCATATTTATGAAGTGTGACAATGGCTCTAAAAGACTGTCTATCCTGGACACTATGGGACATCCTGGGGGATCTGCTAGCCTTTTATCCACCTTAGGTAAAGTATAAAAAACATGCCCTGATGGGATGTCTCACAGTAAGGAAATCATAGATGTTTCTTTTTAAAATAATGCCCTCTGCACGTGCATCAGCTAAAAAAACATCAAATTATTTTTTGAAAGTCAGTGTAGAATCACCTTTCAGTTGTCTGTAAAATCTTTCTTCAATTAACTGTGGTTTACATTCAGTCACATACTTACATGTATCCATAACCACCACTTCTCTTCCTTTATCAGCCCTCTTGATGGTTATGGATTTGTTTTTTGTAAGTGCCTCTAAGGCTTCTCTTTCTGGCTTGGTCAGGTTATGAGACCGATATAGGCCTACTTGTTCATCAAAAAGTCTGCAAAAGTCTTCACTACAGACCCTTTCAAAAGTGGACACACTCATGATGTATGTAGGGTTAAAGGTGAATGGTGCCCTGAAGCTTGCAAGTTTCAAATCCTGATGCTGTACTTTATTTTCTTGCAGTGATATTAAGTCCTCCATGGTTTATGCCTGTATGTTTTCCTCCAAATTTGTAGTTGATACACTTGGTGTCAATGCAGGTATATATTGCACTGTCTCTTCACTTGAATCTGAGTGCCCCATTGTTGGATATACTATGGGAGACTGACACTCACGTGCCCAACACCTGTTAGCCTGAAACCAACTTCCCAACACCGAAAATCCTGACAGTGGAATTTTGCCTGTAGTGGACTCTTTTTTTCATGTTTCTGGGGTTTTCTCCCCTTTCACCGCCCATAATTATTATAATTGATTCTGCCACGGGCAAAATCCCAATGTTGGGATTTTTGGTGTCAGGAAGTTGCTCTCAGGCAAATGAGTGTCAGGCAAATGAGTGTCAGTGTTCCGTAGAGATACCCCATTGTTTGCAGTTTACATCAGAATGATTTAAGATTTAGTTTCCTAGTGAAATGTCTAAAATTGACAAATAAATCAAATTGTGTGATGTCACAGGTAGGGACAAAGGGAATGTCCTTTTGCAAATCCTCTGTAATAAGCCCCACTGCTCCTCTAGTGCTGAACAGCCAGTTTTTTAAACTTTCATTATTGATTCTAAATTGTAGTTAGGCTACAGAGGGTACTCACACCTCAGCTAGCTGCAGCTAGGAGCAGGAGAATGAAACTATGGAGGAGGAGATAATTACTATTGAGACGGCCTTTTTACATCTAGAACGAGTAGCTCTTACAGCCAGATGCCAGTTTTGGACCTTTCTTATCTAGAAGTGGACTTGAAAGTGGGAAGGACTCCAAGGGGATTAAGAGTAACCAAGTCACCGGGTTACGGCCAGGAGAGTGAAGAATTCTTTAATGACTGGACAACAGCTCTGGAAGAGTTATCTGTTGCTCTTATAAAAAGCATATATAAAGATTACTATAGACAGCAGCCCCAAATAGAAGAGGAACTGCAACTGAAGGAGGATATTGTAGCAACATTCAAAGAACATAAAGACAGTAGTGATTTTGAAAAGACACTGAAGAACAAACTAGAACTGCAAGATGCAAAACATAAAGAAAACGTAAAGCCTAGAAGCTAAATAAACTTGACAGAGCTAAAAAGACTACCACATGGGTAAGGCATTTAACTGGATACAAATAAACCAAAATGCAGACAATGAGTAAGGATCCCTCAAACCATAATATCCAGTTTAAAACACTGGGGACAATCTCCCTCCCGGTATTCCTCCACAAGTGGGTCCGAATGGGAAAATCCAGACAATTATTTAGACCAGGAGGAGGGGCCAAAAAAGGACATTGGCCCATGCAGGAGTCTAGGAACTGTGAGTTTTCAAACACAGAGGCCAACACTAAGAAGAGGATAAGAAGGGACGGTAGGAAGAGGAAATACAAATAGGGAAACATCACAAACCAAAATAACCAGCTATCAGAAACCTAAATAAATGTGATTAACATTTCAGATAAAATACTTAGCAATCCAGAAGCAAAACTGTTGCAAATGGGCCTTTCCTTTGTCCCTACCTGTGATGTCACACAATTTGATTTATTTGTCAATTTTAGATGTTTCACTAGGAATCTAAATCTTAAATCATTCTGGTCTAAACATCAGAAAATGGGGTGCTCGGATTCTGGTGAAGAGACAGTGCAAGATATACCCACATTGACACCAAGTGTATCAACTACAAATGCAGTATTGAGGAAAACATACAGGATCATACTATGGAGGACTTATGAACATACGAACATATGAAATTTGCCATCAGATAAAGGCCTAGAGGTCTATCAAGTCTGCTCAAATGTGCAGCTGGCACCCCATATTTTGCAACTGCCCCTTAATGTCACTGCAAAAAAATAAGGTACAGTGTCAGGATTTGAACCTTGCAAGCTTCAGGGCACCATCCACCTTAAGAAACATAGAAACATAGAAGTTGACTGCAGATAAGGACAGCAAGGCCCATCCCGTCTATCCATTTTTTCTACCTTTTGAATGTGCCATCGGCCTTTACTCTGTCAATGGTCTATTAATTCATACTCATCTGTATTGCTCCCTTATGCCTGTCCCATGCCTGTTTGAAGCCATGCACTGTATTTATATATACCACTTCCTGAGGTAGGCCGTTCCATGCATCCACCACCGTTTCTGTAAAAAAGAACCTCCTCACATTACCCCTTAATCAGCCTCCCTCTAATCTCATGCTGTGTCCTCTTGTCCTGCTATGATTCTTATATTGAAACATGCTAGACTCTTTCACTTTATTAATACCCTTAAGATGTTTGAATGTTTTGATTATATCACCTCTCTCCCTCCTTTGCTTTAGGGTATACATATTGAGCTCTGTTAATCTGTCCTCATATGTTTTCTGATGCAGTCCTTGCACCATTTTGGTTGCCCTTCTCTGGACTGCCTCCATTTTGTTACTGTCCTTGTGCAGGTGTGGCCTCCAGTACTGCATGCAGTACTCCAGATGGGACCTAACCAGTGTCTTGTAAAGAGGGATTATTACCTCCGTCTTATGACTTGTGATACCCCTACTTATACACCCCAACATCCCTCTAGCCTTACCTACTGCTTTAGTGGTCTGCTTGGATGATTTCAAGTCATCAGTGATGATGATGCCCAAGTCTCCTTCTTCCTTTGTGATTGCCAGCATCTCCCCTCCCAAACTATAGGTGGCTTTGGGGTTTCCTCTCCCCTATATGCATGATCTTGCACTTCTTTGTGTTAAACCCCAGTTGCCACTATTCTGATCATTTTGCCAATTTATCCAGAATTCTTCTCATTCTGCCCACCCCATCTGGATCATCTACTCTGTTGCAGATCTTGGTGTCATATGCAAACAGACAAGCCTTACCCTCCTGTCCATCTGCAATGTCACTGATGAAGATATTGAAGAGGACTGGCACCAGGACTAATCCCTGAGGTACCCCACTTGTGACTTTCATCTCTTCTGACTGTATACCATTTACCATCTCACTCTGTTTTCTGCCTGCCAACCAGTTTGCCACCAAGTTGACCAACTTCTGGCCCACCCCGAGCCTACTCAGCTTATTATTCAATCTTCTATGTGGAACTGTATCAAAAGCGTTGTTGAAGTCAAGGTAGGAGACATCAACTGCACCCCCTTGGTCCACCACTCTGGTTACCTAGTCAAAGAAATCTATGGGATTAGGTTGACAGGACCTTCCTGTTGAAAATCCATGCTGTCTTGGATCCTGTGCTCCTATGGATTCCAGGTGTTGCACTATCCTTTCCTTAAGGAGTGCCTCCACAATCTTGCCCACTACTGAGGTAAGACTTACTGGTCTGTAGTCCCCTGCCTCCTCCCTGCTGCTTCTTTTGTGGAGTGGGATCACATGAGTCCTTCTCCAGTCTTCTGGGACCTTTCCTGTGCTCAGAGACTTACTAAACAGTTCAGGTAATGGCTCTGCTAGTTCCACCCTTAGCTCCTTTTTGTCCCTGGGATGTATGCCATCGGGTCACATTGCCTTGTCCACCCTGAGGTCTCGTAGGACCGTTTCTTTTGTGACAGTACTAGTGCACACCTCTCCCCCCTCCTCGTGTCCATGGTGCTGAGCTATGGGCTCTGCCCTCCCTTCTCCTCAGTAAATACTGAGCAGAAGTAGCTATTTAGGATAGATGCTTTTTCTTTGTCCTTCTCCATACACTCTCTCTTATCCCCTTTGATCTTAGCAATATCCCCTCTGGACTTTCTTATTTCACTACTGTATCTATAGAAAGTCTCTATCTGGCATGTTAAAGTCTCCCATTATCAGAACCCTCCCCTTTAACCCGACATACAACATGAGTGTGTCCACTTATTAAAGGGTCTGTAGAGAAGACTTTTACAGACTTTTTGATGAACAAGTAGGCCTATATAGGTCTCATAACCTGACCAAGCCAGAAAGAGAAGCCTTAGATGCACTTATAAAACACAAATCCATAACCATCAAGAGGGCTGATAAAGGAGGAGCAGTGGTGGTTATGGATACATGTAAGTATGTGACTGAATGCAGATGTAAGTACTGTATGTGACTGCTATGCAGATGATACTTAACTGTACATGTCCTTTGTGCCTGAACAAAGCGATGTTGTTTCGGTCTTTAACAACTGCATCTCTGAGATTTAGGACTGGATGAGTGCAAACTGGCTTAGGCTGAATTCGGCTAAGAGTGAGGTGTTGGCTGTGGACCCATGTCATCGGGTAGAGGGGTTATCGGTGGGGCAGTCATTCGGGCTTTGGTTCGGAGGTAGTCAACTGATAACCTCTGACTGGGTGCGGAATCTGGGTGTTATGCTTGATAGTAAACTTGCACTCAAGTCTCAGGTGATAACCATTATCAAGACCTCATTTTACCATCTGAGAAACATCACCAGAATAAAACACCTGGTTCCACCTGATGACCTTCCGATACTGGTCCACACCTTTGTGACCTCGCACCTTGATTACTGCAATGCCCTATTCCTAGGGCTAGCAGGGGTGGGCCTCCTCCACCTGCAGCTGGTGCATAATGCCACTGCCAGATGTTGACTGGCTTATCTAGATTTTGTCATGTCACACCTGTGCTCCGCAGCCTGCTCTGGCTGCCAGTGTGATGGAGGATCACCTTCAAGGTTGGGCTACTGACCTATAAGGCCCTACATGGACTGGGACCATGGTACCTGTAAGATCTCCTTTTCCCCTACTATGCCCTTTGTCCTCTCCTCTCCAAAAATGAGAGATTGCTAGAGATTCCCAGGGCCCGTTTAACAACTTCAGGAGCTAGATCGTTTACTTCTGTGGAATTCTCTACCTTGTCGGAATAGAGAGTGCCCGTCCATTGAAGCCTTTAAATCTGCCTTAAAAATGTATTATTTGATCAAGCAGTTCCAAATATTTAAAAGCCTGCTGTAATATGACTTGTTTTTATGTTTATAATGTTATAGCATTGATGTTTTATGTCTCTGTGTACAAAGTTATGATCTCACTGGAACAGCGTTTTATAAATAAATAAAGATGGAGATTGATTGAAAGACTGAATGTAAAAGACAGTTAAGGGAAGAAAGATTTTACAGACTACTGAAAGCTGATCCTAGACTGACTTTCAGAAAAGAATTTGATGCTTTGTTAGCTGATGCACTTGCAGAGGGAATTATTTCAAAACATTTCTATGATTTTCTTATTATAAAACATCCCATCAGGGCATGTTTTTATACTTTACCTAAGGTGCATAAAAGGCTAGTAGACTCCCCTGGATGTCCCATAGTGTCTGGGATAGGTAGTCTTTTACAGTCATTACCACAATACATAGACATGCACATGAAAGGCTTGGTAATAAAGTTATGATCCTACCTTAAAGATACTATGCAAGTTTTGGGTATTTGGCCAATTTAGAAATAGAACAAGATTGGTGGATGGTCTCCCTTGACATCGAGACCCTTTATACAAACATTCTGTACAGAAAGGGTATTCAGGCTCTTCGTTATTGGCTGGAAGGTAGCCTGAGACAATAGTGACTGTCACAAACCCAACTCAGCAGGTCAGCCCTGTACTCCCAAAGTGCCAACCTCTGAGCGCAGTCTTGTGAACAGCTCACAGAAACAGAGTAACCCTCCTGTCTGTTTTTTGGGTTTGAATCAACCTTTGGTCTCAAGTTCTGGAGGGATTCAAACTGTGAATCTCTTGCTAGTGTACCCAATGCACAGGCTCAGATAATTCTGTCTTCAGGGGCCAGATATCTTTGCCTATGGACACCTAACCAGGTGTACAAAAATAAACCCTAAAAAGCTCTAATAAAAGACCTCAGATTACTCTTACCTTTTTCCAGTTTGGTATCACCATTCAAGCTTATGCATAGTGTCAGCTTTAACCATATATACTTCACTTGTTAAAGAAAGAAATTCAAAGATAGACCAAGTAGGCTCTAAAAATAGAGTTTTACTAAAATAGATAAAAATATGTAAGACATAAAATACAGAACCATATATCACAAGAACCATACAATCTTTTAAAAGAACAAGGTTGTAACAGTGCAATTCCTACTACAGTACTTAGATTTCTCTCTCTCCCTCTCTCTCTCTCTCTCTCTCTCTAAATACCTGCTTAAAGTGCTCAAAGATATGTCTTTCTCAGAATGTAGATAGAAGTGTCTCTCTGAAGGAAGACAGAGTACTGTTTAAAAAACTGTCTTTGCCAACCCCTTTGCATGAGCTCACCTAGCTCCTCCTCTGTTTATTAAAAATCATATACCCAGGATGTTTTATCATATTAGAAGGTAAGTTAATTAAGGTTATAATAGCAGAAACTCATTTCCCCATGTGACTTCTATCATCTATGAGCAGTATCCTCTCTCACACAGACATCAAAGCATTTATGATTTTGCACCAGTGTGACATAACCTGGTTTCCTCCTTGAAATGCCATAAAATGGATACTGATTTCCCTCTTAGCAGTTAAAGCTATATTTAACTTAGAAAAACAGGAGATCCTTGATAAAGGCCTGTTCTAGCCTATAATTAGCTCCCGGCCTTCCAGGTAACACCTTGTATCTAAAACCTGGGTGTGTGTGTGTCATCTCACATGCTGTCTCAGCATCTCTCATGAGAGACAGTTCATAACACATTTTTATATTACAAAAAGCATAGTGTACTCAGAACTGGCTGTCCACGTGTCACAGTGACCATGATTGAGAACTTTCAAAAATGGAGACTGAATCGTGGTACCTATCATCAGGGCTACCAGGCAGGGAGGGTGACTGGATGGGGGGGTCTGCAAATATAGTGACAGGATGTCACTAAATGTACATGGGCACGGGGGGGGTCGAGCGAGTATACCATGCAATGGGTGGAGGGGGAAGGAGGATTTGTGAGGTGTAGTGGAGCAGTGGGCTGCCCAGCTGCCCTAGGGCATGGTGGGTGGTTGGTAGGCTAGGGTTGCGAGGGTGCTGGGTTTGGTTACGGGCATGCATTCATTTTGTTGCACCTGGCCATGATTTGTTTTTCTGCTTTTGCACCCCCAATGACATGCACCCCCCTGGAGTTGAGAATCCTTTAGTAGGGCATTAAAAAAAAGTCACAGGTGCCCTTTTGCTGTGCGCTGGGAGTGTACATTGCTGAAACTGATTTTCGGCAATGTACACTCTCCCTAGCGGTGATCGCCTTTCCATGATCGCCATTATCACAAGGAACCAGCTGGAAGAGGGATACAATTTTGAGCCCTGGTTAGTAGGCTTCCTTTGTGAGTGTGCCAGGCTGGTTCTATAGAATAATGCTTTAGTGTTTCAGGATGAGTTCTACAGTACCTGCAAGTTAAAGGTACCACTATGAGGGCTACTTTTGCCCACAGTTATGTGAACCTATACCTTGGTTATTGGGAAACAGCAACAGTCTATAGCCCCGAGGTCAATCCTTTTTACAATAGTATTGACCTCTGGAGGTGCTTTATAGACAACATTGTGATGGTATGGAAGGGGAGTAGGGTGGAACTGGATGAGTACATTAAAAGGCTGGAGAGCACTAATCCTAACGTAAAATTCATGGTACATGCTAACCAGAAAGAACTGTGTTTCCTGGATGTTTCTGTGGAAAAGAAAATGGATAGCTTCATTAAAACCAGGCTTTATCAAAAGCCTATGGGTCACAACACACTGTTGCATGCTACCAGCTGCCATCCTAGAAATGTGAATAATAACATCCCCAAATCCCAAAGTTTACAGGCTGAAGGAACTGCCGTGAGGAGAATGATTACAAGCCAACCAGGAACACAATGGTTAACAGTTTCCAGATAAAAGGGTACAAAGAAGAGGTGTTAAGTCAAGCAGAGACTGAGGCTGATTCTGTGGAATGGGAAGGGCTGTAGGTTCAACATAAAAACAGCCGCCAAAAGAAAAAACAATAAACTTTGTGAGCACTTGTGGTCTGCAATTTGCTGCGATCAAAAACCTTGTTACTAAGTACTGGGGCATTATTAAATCAGACTCTGTCTTATGTAATGTTAGCCTTAACATGCCATGGTTTACATACAAAAGGGCACAAAACTTAGCTGATAGGCTCACACATTGTTTGCAATTGACCCAGAAGGGACTAGTACTGGGCTACCAGATTTACCTGATGGTACTTGTAAATGTGATCACTGTAATTATTGTACAATTATGGAAAAAAATGGACCACTTTACTAGTTGCAACACAAAAAGAAGTTTTGAAATTAGGAACTTTATTAATTGTGACATACCTAATGTAGTATATCTGGCTGCCTGTCAAAGCAGAGCATTCTATATAGGAATGACTAGTCGAATGTTAAAACTCCGTAGAGGGGAACATATGAGGGCTATACTAAAAGGAGATGACAAGAATGCTATTGTGGTACATGTTAAGGAACAAAAGGAACCTGAAAACCATAAAATAAGGTTCTGTGTATAGACAAAGTTCAAGTAGAGAAACGGGGGGTGATGAAAAGCACTACTGTTGGAAAGGGAGGCACTCTGGATAGTGCAGCTGGGGGGGCCAGTATCCTCCTGGACTAAATGAAAGACTGGAGATGACACATCTAATCAACAGAAGAAAACAAAAAATGTATCAATGAGGCTTTTTGGCTCCCAAGTCTGCAGGTACTAAATGCTAAATATTCTTTCTCCTATGTTTGTTTTCACTTTACAGGTTCCAGTTAAAGGTATGCACTTATTAGAAACACAGAAACCCCACCAGAGAGAGAGGGCAGCAAGAAAAAAGTATTACTATTAATGTGAAGCCCTGTTCTCCGGTTGAAGTTTAGTTGTTGCTTTTTAAAATCATTTTTTTTAAACTTGTGACCATTCAGTCACAGCAGGTCTGTGAATATACTTGAGAATAAGGGTTGGAACAGATCTTGTCTTTTTAAAGGACTGCATACCACACAACTTAAACTTAGAATTGTGATTACTTCCTGATATAAATGTCACTATGTCTACCAGTAGGCAGATCAATATATGCATATCTCTGCAAAGTAATAAGAAGCTACCCGATTGGTCTAAATATGCTTTTAATACCTGATCTAGCTGTCATACTGAGTTCCTTGGTTTTGGTTTACTTGGTTCTAAATGACAAAAGAAGGCCGAAGCCCCTCGAAATTGTCTCCCACCACATCGGTGGGAATTTTACTCCCTGGAGTTAGTGGACTTATCCATTGGTCTAGACCTCTTTTAAAGAGTGAAATAAGTTACTAACAAGCAGATATTGTAGCAGACTATTCCACAGTCTAGGGGCTCTAACTGTAAAACAATTTAATCTTTTATCAATTCTAGATTTGGCCACATTAATCTGTTTGTTATGCAGCAGTCTTTCTCTGGGAAAATTTTGGACCACATTGCCGCATCAAGTCCTGAGAATTATGGATTTTATACAGAAGGAGCAGGTCACCTCTGCTTCATCTGGTTTGAAGGGAGTGGAAAAAACCAAGAGCAAAACCGGTCAGGTGCATTTTTGGTCACTGCTTGTATTATGCACTTAATAAAGTTTTGATAGATGATCCTGAGACCCAGTTTCTTGTGTGAGCCACTATATTGACAAAGAATGCATACATAAATGGCTGGCAATGGTGGGCAGTATAGCCTAGAGGTTAGAGTAATGAGCTTGATACATCCAGCAGATCTGGGTTTGATTCCCACAACCTCTACTTGCGTACTGTATGACTCTGAGCAAGTCACTTAACTACCCAGTGCTCCCAGATCGCTTTTGAAAACAGGCACATGTGCCTAGTGGGCCTTACCCTGTTACTAAAAAAATTAAAATGCATCCATAGAAATTACAACACATAATACAACAAGGCTATCCTCCTGAGTCCCTTTGAAATAGCTAGGAGTGAAAGTGGTCAGGAGCATTTTTGTTTACCGCTTGTGTTTTGCACATAATAAAGTTTTGATACATGTTCCTGAGACTCAGTGCCAGTTTTCTTGTGTGAGTCACTTAGTTCATTATTTACCAGGCACAGGTCACAGCAGTGGAGTGGCAGCTACTGTTTCCATTCTTTGTGAATTTGTCCATAATTTGGGTTAGTACATTTTTACAGTACATTGTTACTTAGTAGGTTATATGTCTTAGTCTGGTTTTTTAACTTTTCAATGTGCATTTATGGTGACATGGATTTCTGATAAGATTACATAATTGTATTTTTTATGGGAATAGCACTCAGTCACTTTAATTGTGGCATTCATAAGGGCTACCACTAAGAGCACTATTCAGCCTTGAGAAAGCGCAAATAACATGCAAAAATGTTTGGCTACAGTTTTGGAGGGAGGGGCATGTGCTACTCACCGCTGGTGGTTTGTTTGTTTGTTGGCTACTAAACTTCTGAAATAAAGTGCCTTTTATTCTGACACCAACTGCTGAAGTGTCTCTTTTCAAGAGGAAGTGGAGACCATGAAACTGAGCTGTCTGCAGTTTGTGAGTACTCCTTTGTTGCTTGAACTCTGGTCTGGTGCTGTTTTGGTAGCCTCCTGTATACTGTTTAAATTGAAAATATATTAGAGGGGTTGACATTTTGCTTCTACAAGAGACCTGTATAACAGTGGCGGAAATTAATATGTTAAAGGTTAAGGGTTTCTCTCAAGTTTTTGTTGCTGGTGTTTCCTCCGAAGCCAAGGGAGTAGCAATCATGATTAAAAAAAGCATACCTTTTATCTTGGAGAAAGTTACTCAAGATCCCGAGGGCAGATATATTTTTGTGAAGGGTTCCCTTTATAACTCCGCTATAATTCTAGGTTCTGTCTATGGCCCGGTTGGGGAGATGCCGGTTTTTTAATGCAATTAATAGATAAATTAAGTGCGTATTTGCCAACTCCCCTTATTCTGGGAGTGGATTGGAATATAGCCCCATCACAAGAACTAGACAAAACCTATAGGCCTCTGAAGCCTCCATCCCCAACGCAGCTGGCGTTGTGTGACTTAGGCAGCATGCTAGGATTGGTGCATCCTTGGAGGACTCTGCATCCTTTTAATAAGAGCTACACCTTCTTTTCCCCGCTTCATAACTCTTGGTCCAGGTTGGATTATTTTTTAGTAAGCACCTCCCTTATGGCTAACATTACCCTGGTAGGCATTGAGCCTATTGTAATTTCTGACCATGCTCTAGTATGGCTTCGATTCAACTCCTCCTCTTTGGCACAGCGCGACACAATATGGAAGCTCAATACTCAGGTTTTAAAGGATGAGCACTCTCACGCTCAGATTAAATCCCTAATTAAAGAATACCTGGACATTAACCAGGGTTCAGTGGCCAGGTATGACATCCTATGGTGCTCTTTAAAATGCTTTTTAAGGGGAGAATTCATTAAAATCTCCGCTAGGAGGAAAAAACTCAGGATTCAAAAATTTCTTCTGTTATCTGGTCAGATTAAGGCGCAAAGACCCCTTGCCTCTTCTAGGTCCCTAAAGAGTTTGGAGCAGCTATATAAACTTAAAAATGAATATGAGGGGCTGGTCGGAGAAAAAACTGAATTTGCGTTGTTGAGATCCAAAGCTAAATACTTAGACCAAGGGGAGAAGCTGAGTAGGCTTCTGGCCCTAAAACTCAAGGAAGTAGAAAACTCAAGGTTGGTCCCAGCTTTAGAGGCACAAGATGGCTCCATCAAGACAGGGCCCAGGGATATTGTGGAGGTTTTCAGATTATTTTACCCAAATCTTTACGGTGCTATACCAGTCCCTCCTTCCCTGCCTGCAATTGAGACCTTCTTTAAACCAATTTCCCCACCTTGCCTCTCCGAGGACCAAGCATCTTTCCTCTCAACTGCCCTATCCCTGAAAGAGATTGAGGAAGCCATTCATAATCTTCCGTCAGACAAAGCCCCCGGCCCCAAAGGCTTAACCTCCAATTTTTATATGGCCTTTTGCAAGGAATTAGCTCCGACACTTTTGGAATTTTATAACTATCTTCTCTCCTCTGACTCACTGGACCCAACCTTATTAGAAGCCATTATAATCCTGATTCCCAAAACAGATAAACCCTCTCTGGATCCGACTAACTATAGACCCATCTCACTGCTCAATTGTGATATCAAAATCTTGTCTAAAAATTCTGGCTTCACGATTAAGCAAGTATGGTAATCACTTTTAAGCAGGGAGCAAGTAGGCTTCGTGCAAGGCAAGTCAGCTGCCGATCATATGAGAGAGTCCTTTCCTATGTCTTCCAAGCAGCCCAGGCCTCTCAGGCTCCCATGGCACTGGTGGCTTTAGATGCCGAGAAGGCATCTGATCGTGTCAATTGGGATTTCTTATGGAGTGCTTTGGCTAAATTTGGTTTCCCGGAGAAATTTATCCAGTGGATAAAGGTTCTATATAAAGATCCCTCGGCAAAAATCTACTGTAATGGGGCTTTCTCATCCCGCATTCGGTTATTTTCAGGCACCCGTCAGGGCTGTCCCCTCTCGCCATATCTTTTCAACCTTTATTTGGAACCCCTGTTGCTTAATCTTAAGGCAGCTCCCGGGATCCAAGGCTGTGCCATCTTTCAACAAACCTCCACAATATCCATCTTTGCAGATGATATCCTATTACAGCTAACCAATCCGGCAGACTCCCTATGGGTAGTCCTAAATATAATAGAGCAATTTGGTGCTGTATCCAATTACAAACTTAATCTGGCCAAGTCTGAGATTTTCCCTCTTAATTTGTATACATCTCAATCTAGTATGTCTCACTTTGGTATGAAATGGGCCTCATCCCATCTTAAATATCTCGGTATTTATTTGGCTCATGACCAAATCTGGTTAGGAAATTAAACCTGGATGATCTAGTGGACAAAATTTACTCTGACCTGCAAAGATGGGACAAGCTCCACTATCAGTAGGGGCTGAATCAGCATTATTAAATGAATATTCTGCCTCATCTGTTTTATCCTCAGTCTTTTGGATATTTGGTTACCAAAACTTTCTTCAAGACAGTACATTCAATCCTGACTTGTTTTATCTGGAATCACAAATCTCACAGATGAGCCTTTTATAAACTTTGCCTACAAAGATATGGGGGCCTCCGTCTCCCTAATTTTGAATATTACTACTGGGCTAGCCATCTAGTTAAAGCCGGCAAGTGGCTTGGGGAAAGGATGCAACATCCTCACCTTTTATGGTTAAGTTTAGATCTTGATCTTATCAAGCAATGCAACATAGATCCTCTAGTTTGTTTTACTGTCATTTTCAACTTTGCCCTATATTCAAGACTCGGCAGTGGGCATTTCGGTGAGGTGCTGAACCAATTTATACCACTGCCAAAATCCGACACGTTAAGGATCCTGGGCAACCACTGCTTTCCAACCTAATATTAAAATGGGGAACCAAATTGTTATCTCCGAAGTGGCTGCCCCAAATTAGGGACTCTCGGTGGAAGATTTATTTGTGCAAGGGGGTCCTGGGTTAATAGATCACCTTCTATTAGTCCTAAGTATTCCCCCCCGAATAATTTTCAAGGTATATCAATTAAAACACCTTGTCAATAAGGAATTCGGCAACACTGTACCGGTGTCGGTTGTCAAGCCCCTCCTTAGGGTGGTTAAAGAATACACGGCCAAGCCTCATGGTGTATCTAAATTATATTTACATCTTATGAAGGTTAACTTCCCCGACCCCTTAGCTGGTTCCAAATCTTGGCCTCCACTCCTTTTAGACCCTTCTTTCACATGGAGCCAGGTTTGGAGAGATTTGCACACATATAATACTCTGGATAAGAATAGGCTTATTCAATATTTTATTGTTAATAATATGTATATTACGCCCGTTAAAAAATCGAAATTTGATCATTCCAGCTCCCCTAATTGTCTCAGATGTGGTGAGGACCTGGGTAGTGCCCCTCATATTTTCTGGTACTGTTCCAAGGTAGCCCCATTATGGAGGGCTATTCGGGACAACTTAGACCCCATTCTAGGCCTGCAAGACCTCTTTACATTAGAGATTTGTATTCTGGGCATCTATTCAGGTATTAACGTCAGAGAGAGAAGACATCATATGGCTCTTATCTCAATGGCGGTTAAGAGATTAGTGCTTCGTCACTGGTCAGATAATTTAGAACTCTCGTACAAGGACTGGGTAGAAGAAATGTCTTTGTGTTTTAAAGTTGAGAAGCTGATTGCCAGCTCCAGATTTTCTCCCTTGGTCTTCCAGAAAAAGTGGGGTAAACTTTATGCCCTATACCTACACTGATTAATAGGTCCAGGTTCATTTTGAGCTATTTGATCCCTGATGGTACTCCCTTTATGGACTCCTGATGTCCCTCTTTCTATCCATGAATCAATTGTCAGTGGAGCTCGTCTCCCTCTGGGTTTAAAGGACAGGTTGTTATCTCACCTTCTTTTCTAGACTTGGCAATCTCCTTTCCTCACTTATGAATCTTCTGGGTTTCCTTTCCTTTTCAGTGGTGACACCTTCTTGGGGAAGGGGGAGGAGAGGGGTTTTAGTTTATCCCATGTTTATCATTCTATGTCTTGTTGCTGGAAATTGTTACAGTGTTGTATCATACCTGTATTTACTAGTCTGATTTTACTGTTATTGAAATTAAATAAAAAGAGAATTTCAAAAAAAAAAAATATATTAGAGGATAAAACTGTGCTGCTGTATCTTGTAAAAGCAAGATATCCCCTGGCAGTACTGGAGACAAAGTTTTTGGAGTGCCCATAACCTCCTTAACTCTTACAATAACTCACTCCCAGAATGATTGTAATACTGGACATATAAATAGGATGATGAAATAAGAGTTTGAAAATAATCTGAAATAATTGTCTTAAAATAATAATAGTATTTTTGTATAACATAAATTATAGGGGTGCAGTAGTGCCCCTATAGTTATGGTTGAGTAGGGTGTTCAGTGTTAATCCCCTAACTTTGCACCTTAATAGCTTTGGCAGCATTTGACAAAATAGCTAAAAGTTTGCATGTGTTGTCTAAGAGGCAAGATCTAAATCTATGGAATGTTTTGTGATGGCAGCTTGTGCTGGTTCTGAGATCCTCATACTGTATGTCAGTTTTTTTCCTATACTTAACATGCGATTTTTTTTCTCACCTACAGCCTACATGGAATGGAATTTTTTTCCCCAAAATTTTCAGAGTACAGGCATCATGTCCTAAGGTAGTGCCATTGAAAGGTTTCGTGAAAAAATATTTAATTGTTCCAAAGTTAGAAGGCTTTAAAGTTTTGTGTTATTTTTCTGTTCTGACCATGCGCAGTAGGGCTCTTGAGAAAACGTTTTGCTATGACACCAAAAATTTCTGTGTTGCAGGGTAATTTTTGGTTTCTCACAACTTACGTCTCACTGCACAAAATAGTCTTTTGTGCCGTGGAATCTGCCATCTTGTTTTTTTTCCACCTCAAATTTATAAGCATGGAAAAAATATATAAAAATGCCCTCATTTTAAAAGACAAACACCAGAACCTAGCCAAAAGGGACTCACTTAGCTAGATTCTAATGTTTGTTTCTTAAATTAAATGTTTGAAAAACCTACCTATTTTAGGCACCCCAAAATTCTAGGTGCCTAGCTTAGTAAGAGGAGATGTTGACCTGAGTTCTCTGTATGAGAACACTGGGACTTTCTTGAGTTCTGTAGCTGCAGCTAAAACTCATGCTGCAGGCTGCTCTGAGAGCAGTGAGCCACTATTTCAGTCATGTCTAGTGGTGCCCCCTCCACCCTCCCATTGTGGTCCCATTATGTATGCAATGTTTCCCTGGTGTCTAGTGACACCCCACTGATCTCCATACCTTTATGTAAGCCATGTTTCCCTGGTGTCTAGTGGTACCCTCCCTCCCTCCAAGCACCATCATTTTATGTATTATCATGTTTTCCTGGTGTCTAGTGGCACCCCTACCCTCTGTTTGCTGTCCACTTATGTATTATAGCGCTTCCCTGTTGTCTAGTTGCACCCCCACCCTCCAAGCATCATCCCCTTAGGTAATACAATGTTTCCTTGTTTTCTAGTGGCACCCCACCCTCTGATCCCCACCTCATATGTATTATAATGTTTCCCTGGTATTTATTGGTACCACCCACCCTCAGATTACCTTCCCATTATGTAGTATAATGTTTCCCTGGTGTGTAGTGATGCCCTCCCACCCTCTGATCACTGACCCCTTATGTATTATAATGTTTCCCTGGTGTCTAGTGGCATCCCCACCCTCCAATCACTGTCCCATATTGTGTGTTGTTTCCCTGTTATCTAGTGGCACCCCTCCATCCTCCAATCACCATACCAGTAATGTCAGTTGTAATAAAAAAAAACTATCCCTTAATTTTTTAAGCCTGTAAAGAAGAAAGTGGTCTCTAGCTGATGTGATCCCATCACTCCAAACTCCAGCTCAGCACCCAAAACCCAACACCCCCGCTACACCCCCACATGCACACCATCACTAACCTAAACATGTATGATGTCAAAGATCCACTCCCTAATCAAAGACACATCTTGCAGCTGGGACTGGCAACTGCAATATGAGAAAGTAAGGTAACAGAAGCTCAATGTATTTCTGTAGGGTTTTGAACTTTGATGCATAACTTTGCCAGTTTTGTATATTTTCACCCCAAATTTTCAACATGGCCTTTTTGGGAGCCCACCTCATGACCAATGGTGGTGGAATTATGCCAGTCAGGCGTCAAAGATTATTTCACAGTTGTTTGGCAAAATCACCTTTTGGGCAGGATTTGAAAATTTTCACTGCCATTCTTCATAAGGTGGTGTCACAAGAAGGCTATGTTGAAAATTTTGGATAAAAAATGTAAAAATGGCAAAGTTATGAGTGTGCAATGAAATTTGTCTACACTCCCTCATAACTTCAGTAATTTTAGATTTTTGACCCCAGATTTTCAACATAGCCATTTTTCTCACACCTCCTCATGAACAAGACAGCTGTCATTTTTCAAATCCTGACCAAAACGTGTTTTCGCAACACTGGCATGCAATTATGTTTTGGTGGCATGGAATCACATGTCTGTGGGGATTTGAAAATATTCACCTACTGGGTTCATAAGGTGAGGTAACTGTGTTAGTACTGGACCTCCCCGATGGGTTTGAACAGAGAGTATCTTTTCTTTCTCTCTATCTTTTCTGTTAGTTTGTTGCACAACAGCACTTTTTCTGCCTTTCCCCCCATAGAATGGCCACCTACAGTCTCTTTACTTATTTAAACTTCCTTTTTCTCTTTCTTCCTTCCTTTCTCTCTCTCTCTCTTTTCCTCTGCATGGGTGTCCTTGCTGCCATACTCTAGTTATGCTAGATTTCCCCTGTAAAAATACAACAATGACTGCTAGCACTACTGTTTAGCTCTGTATGAGCTGCTTTTCTGTATAACAGCACTTGTTTATGATCCTGCACTAATGTGTGCTGGATCGCAGTGTCGCGCAGCTAATGTGCACAAGATAGCAGTGTTGAGCCGCTGCCATGCATTAAAAACAAAACCCTGCACTGTGAACCGGAGCAATAGCTGGTTGATTTGTTTGCTACGTGTTCTGGGACAACCTTAGTTGTTTTTCCCTGTAGCTGCATTCCTTAGAAAAGGTGCCCTTAATGAAGCAGAGCTGCTGTTATTCAATAAGCTCTTCCCTGCAAGTGGTTTAAATGTAGCCCTGTGCCTTGTTCCAGGGGGTTTTGCTGAGTGCTGTTATTTGTTATTTTTTCCTTTTTCCCCTGAATTGCTGTGTAGTGCAAGAAATAAATAAATAAAAATAATAACTTCCATGGTTTTTAGCCTTTTTCATTTGCTCCTGTTTGTGTTCTGTAGGCAGAGTTCCCCTCTTGGTGTCAAAAAGTGCCCACAGAGTTGCAAAGCTGAACTTTATGTTTATAAATAAAAGAGAGCGAGGAGCATGTAAATTGTCCTCTGTGACTGCTTTTAGGAGCACAAGCTAGCTCTGAAATAGCTCCAGCTCTGCAAGTTAGAAAAAGGAGACTTAAATCACCAGAGAGGTTAGTAGTGGGGTACCGCAGGGCTCGGTCCTGGGTCCAATCCTGTTTAATGCATACATATCGGACATCAGGGAGGGTATAGGGTGTGAAATGAGTCTCTTCGCTGATGACTCCAAGATGGGAGCAGTGGTTGAGGGAGAAGAGGGGAGGTTGGCCCTGCAAGGAGCCTGGACACCCTGGAAAGCTGGGCTCACACATGGAATTAAATTTCAATATCACCAAGTGCAAGGTGTTGCATCTTGGGAGAACCCAAATACAGGTACACCCTGGGAGGCGCTGGAGGCCTCAATAGGGGAAAAAGACCTAGGGGTCATGGTGGATGCATGTATGAATAACTCTGAGCAGTGCAGGAGAGTGGCTAGCAAGGCAAACAGGATGTTGGGATGCATCATAAGGGGATCACCTCTAGGAGCAAGGAAGTGATTCTGCCGCTGTACAATGGACTGGTTAGGACTACACCTGAGTACTGTGTACAGTACTGAGACCACACTTGAAGAGGGACATACAGCTCCTGGAGAAGGTACAGAGGAGGGCAACTAAGATGATACGAGGGCTAGGGGATTTGATGTATGAGGACAGACTTGAGGAGCTCTGCCTGTTTTTATTGGAGGAGAGGAGAGGAGAGACAGGGGGGACATGATTGAGGTATTCAAGTACCTCAAGGGAATAGATAGGGTAAACATGGAGGGGATCTTTAGACTAAAGCAGAAAGGTATCACCAGAGGGCATGGTTTGAAGTTGGAAGATGGAAGGGTGAGGGGGGAAGAGGAGGAGGTTTTTCACTGAGAGGGTGGTGGACCCTTGGAATGCACTGCCTGGCGAGTTGGTTCAGAGATCCAAAGTGGAGGGCTTCAAGAGAGGGTGGGACAGACACAGAAAGTGGATGTATCAGATGATGGCCTGTCCTAGGGGGGTGGGAAAAGATGATAGGGGTTTCTGGAACACTAGGGAGGGGAGGGCCTCGGCACCCAACTAGGGATCTGAGGTTCGAGCAGACTCGATAGACCGTAAGGCCTAATCTGCTGGCAAATAGTATGTTAGTATGTAAATACAGAAATAAAGGAGTGGTTTACGAGAAAGCCCAGGTTAAGCAAATAGTCACATTAAATTCTCGAAGCTCCTGCAGCTGTATGCTTGAACAATAAATTTGACCAAGCTGTAATTAAAACACACTGTTGCAGTGTATATTTCCCTCAGCCTGGTAGTTTTTCCTTAGGGTTCAAATGGCTGTTTTTACCAAATAAGTGTAGAAATAGCTAAACAGTTTGACAGTGCTGAAATAAATATCTGTTGTAATATTTAGCCCTGCACCTTTGCAAGACTGTGAGCAGTTTCTTTAGTGTGGTAGCTTTGTTCTCTTCCTGGTGCACAATGAATTGCAACAAAGATACATACACTTACTTTGATCTGTTGTCCTTGGTCCTTCTTTAGGGCCAGCACCCCTTTCTCCTTCTGATTAAATACAGGAGTGCCTTGTCAATCACAGGAGGTGGGTGGGGCTACAGATATGAAATATCTACAAAATCATTTTATTTGCATTATTTTTCTTATTGTGTGCCAAAAGCTTAGAGAAATATGTATATTGTTTGTTGTATTATGTTTTATTTACATTTTTAAAGATTAGAAATGAATTGTATTAGTCCAGGGGACGGAGTCTCTTTTATCATATGATTTCATTGTATAAAAGCCTTGGGGAGGGCCAAGGAAGCACAGATGAGAGACCAAAGCTAGGTCTTAACTGTGTGTGGCTGTTTGGGTTTATTTTATTTTCTTACGTGATTTCTTTTTGTTTACTTAATAAATCTGCACTCTGAGTGATTTTTACACCTTACTCCTGTGTCTGTGTTTTTACTCAAGAAACCCAAAATCACAGTAACAAAAAAGCTATGCCGAAACTTTGGTGCACAGATACAGTAAAATGCCCAGGTTATGACTGAATGTTGCTGTTTTTCAGCATTCACTCATAACTTTGTTAGTTTTCAATATTTTGTCTAAAACATTTTAAGCATAGCAATTTTTCCCCACCACCTCATAAATGTGACAGGTATTATTTTTTAAATCCTGGATGAGTCATCTTTCCACACTTCTGGTGCGAAATGACATTTTGGCCAATATACTACAAATGCTACATGTCATGTTTATAATGGCAGTCATAAAATGACTGTCTTGAACATTTGTGATCAAAATAAAATAAAAAAAAAAGAATGAATGAGTGAAGTGTGAATGTGCAGAGTGAATGTGTAAAGAATGAATGTGCCAGGCCCTGCACCTCTGTAGACAGACAGATTCTTCCCATGGTGCAGGGGCAAAAGAGCCTTGCACATCTGCACCTGTTTGCATACAGTGGGTCCTGCAGGGACCTGCGTTAATGAGACTATGATTCCACTATCACAAAAAGAAAGGAAATGATTTGCAAAAAACTTTGTTAGTGCACCCATTAGGATAACTTAATGCCACAAAAGTAGGCAAATGTGATGTTAGGGTTCAAACCTTAATTCATCACCCCCAACCCCAAGCAGCAAAAGGAAGAAATAATTACGGTTTTGGCTGTCCTGAGTCTTGCTGAATCAGAGGTGGGGTCTTTCTTGGGGTTTTAATACCTAATGCTCACCCTATTCCATGGGCAAATAAGGTCAGACGTGATCTGTTTTCTTCAGGCAGGGCCCACAGGTTGTTGGCAACATGTGGGGAAACACAGTTTTGTATATTTAAACACTACATCAGAATGGGATGAGCATTAGGCTTGAAAACCCTCGGGAAGACCCCACCACTGATTTGTCAATACTCAGGCTAGCCAAAACCATAATGATTTTTTCCTTTTGTTGCTTGGGGGGTTGGGGTGAGGAGTTAGAATTAAACCTTAATGCCACATTTTCCTACTTTGAGGTGTTAAGTTACCCTAACTGACACATTAAAAAATTTTTTTGCAAAGAACATTATATATAGTTTTTACTCTTTTTTGATATAATCTATCACAATGTGGACACTTCTGTAAGTATCAGTGATGTAATTAATGATATCATCAGGTCTGCAAGATAAGGAACTACAGTGCTTTCTACAGTAAATTGATTAGTAGCATGGTGTACCAAGTGTTGTGCGTGTATACTGCCACAGAGCAATTTATGCGGTAGCGCAGTGCCAATCAACTTTACCGTAGCAAGCACTGTGTCCATCCACTGCTCAGGTCATACCCCTGACAGAGGTGAAGACTGAAGCACAATGGTGAGCAGTAGGGGAGGGCCAGAGGCAGATGACTGTTTAACAAAATTTGCACTGATACTGCACTAGCAAAAAACATTTGAAACTGGATGACTTTAATATACTGCAAAGTCACCAAGATTCTATGTGCAGAGTGTTATTTCTGACCCTCTTTGCCGGGTGACAGCATGCTTTCTTTATTTTTGTTTTGGCACAGTGGTTTGCAACCCAGAAGCACACTGCTGTCTGATTTCATGAGCACCAGTGTGACAGGACTTGCAATACTGGACACCCCTATAGGATATGCCCAGTATAAACTGGGCTACGTTGGCATCTCCAGCATTCATTTCTAATCCCATTGTGGTTACATGAGCAGATGTGAGGGGTTATCTTCCCAGGACTTTTTTCTGGATGAGCTGAAATTTTGGGTCTTGGGACTCTTGGTGTGCTTGTTTCCAGCCATTCTCCCACATCTTCTGTGGGATCTTTTGCTTCAAATCTCTGGCCAATTTCAGTTGATGCTGTTACAAGTTAGGGATATGAAGCTGCTGCAAATGTGAATAATGTGTGAGACTTTTGTCACAGCTTGTTTAGACCATCTGTCTATAGCTTCACACATGCTCCTGGGGTGGTACCCATATTCCAGCCCCATCCATTCACAGAGCAGCTGTCTTAATAGCAAATACCTCCAATGATCAGAGGCTGGCAAGTGGAAATCACATTGAAGTTTATGAAAGGATTTAGATATTTTTTTTTGCTTTTTACTCTTTTTCCCCTCTGGTTATCAGTCCCCTGGGATCTCCCTCAGACATGGCCATCTGTCAGCCGGTTTTTCTTCCCCGGCCAGCCTTAGACCCCCTTCGCAGATCAGGCCTCCCTCCAGAGCTCCTACCTACACCCCAGTCTGTAGTCGACCCTCCCGGCTGCTACCCTCCGAGGTGTGCTTCCACCTCCTTACCTTAGCGTGCTATGAAATCTAGTCAGCAGGCAGTGTGAGGAGGAGGAGGAGGAGAATTATTTAGAGGCCTTGACTGGGCAGGATCCAATAATGGGCCTGAGGGGCTGACTACAGGGTCCATCATCATCCTCCTGGGTGCAGGGGTTTTTCCATGTTCATACTTCCTGGAGGCATGGATATGCAATGATGTTCAGCACACAGCAGGCATGCTCCCGCACCCACCCACAGGATGGCCACTGTTGCTTTCACCCCTCTTGAGTGTTCCCTGGCTGCAGCTCTCCCAGTATCCACTGGGAGCTGCTAGTTCCAGAGGATCCACAGCTCCCCCCCAGGAGAGGAAAGCAGTCCTCCAGATGCTCAGTCCTCAACCCCACTGGGATCACTCCCAAAGCTGGGTTGCCAGCATGGGGTGAGGTAAGCAGATGACCTCAGCCCTCAACCCCACTGGGCTGGCCCAATTTTAATATTGTTTTTGGTGAGACATACTGTATCACATGTTTAGAGTCCCAGTTTCCTGGCTTTCCAGTGATGGCCAGTATAAGGTTTTACTTGCCATCTTTAATTTGGCATTATGCTATAAAAATTCATGTAGCCCAAGAGAGCTGTTTCCATTTGTATATTCTCTTTGCTCTTCTTACTGAGTACCAGGTATACCAAAAGGTGGCAGGTAGCTCCTATAGAGCTCTTCTAGTGGCCCTAAGACATGTTTGTAGTGGTGTAGGTCCAGAGGGACTTTTTTCTGTCTGCACCCACCATGGGATAGTGCTGTTCTCCATCAGTCAGTGTTTCACTTCTGACACCTTGAGCAATATGGTGTGCCCAGGGCTAGGGTGCGTTCCAACCTCCATCTCTGGAAGGTGCTCTCAGCAATTGTTTACCAAATCTCAAGGCAAATTTCCCCAGAGAAATGTGGAGAACATCTTGTCTATTTTTTTCACTATTTTTCTGCTGTCAATATGGGTAGGTTTTTGACGCAATCATTTATTTTAGGGAGAGCCATCATCTTTATTATGGTTATTTTACCAGTAATAGATAAGTTCAGTTTGCCATCTTTCTATGTTACTTCTTAATTCTAAGAGTAAGGTGGAAAATTCATATGCACCCACTCTTCTGCATTAGCTCTGATGTGCCTACCTAAATATCATATCCCTTTTGGTGCCCATGAGAAAGTATGATTTAGTATCAGTGTCATCTGAGGGTGACAACCCACCAATGGTAGAATCTCAGTTTTAGCTCAATTGACCTATAAACCAGATAATTTCCCAAATTTGACATTAACGTCAGTGTTTCTGCCAACAAATATTCTGCCTCTGAGATCATTAGTAGCAAGTCATCCATGTTAAGTAATGCTGTATGAGTGACTTTACCTGTGCCTATCCTCTTTATGTTTGGATGCTGACAGATGGCCACAAGGATGAGAAGTAATGGCAGAAGAGGGCAATCTTGCTTTGTACCTTGGTGGAGTAGGAATCTTTGCAGTACCATGCCATCTGTGAGGACCATTGCCTTTGGATCAGTATATAACCTTCTTACCCAATTTACAAAAGTTGTGGCCTATGCCACATGATTCATGAGCTTGAAGAAATGATCCCACACCACCAAGTCAAATGCCTTCCCCACATCGATGGTGACAAGGGCAGCTAATATGTGTTGGGTGTGTACTGCACTGTATCCCATCATATGTACAAACCAAAATGAGTGAATTGAAAATGAGTGCCTCATTTTGGTCACTTTCAGGATGAGTGACAGTGAATAGAGAGTGAGGAGAGGGAATAGTGAGGAAGGAATGGAAAAATGGTGAGGGGAATGAATAGCGATGACAGGGAGGGAAGAAGGGAGGAAGAGGGATGGGCTAAATTGGAACATGGAGCATGATGCCACCAAGCTACCCACATAGCATAGCGAGTAGGGACACTGTCTGCAGAGCTGGAGGTCCGTGTTTCGGGACTGCATGCAGGTACATTTTTTGTTATTTGCAGGTGTTTGCTTGTTTGTTTGTTTTGTAACATTTTACAATTGGCAGTCCCGCTTCTTTCCTCCAGTGTCTGCTCCCCCTCCTCTCCCCTTAGGAGATGATTATATCAGTATGGGGGGTTCAGGGGGCTTGCCCTCCTGCATTAAACATTATTTTTCGTGTGCGCCGAGTTTGTGTTTGGTGTTTAGTGTAATGTGCCGCACTGGTTTTCATTAGGGTTTACTCGCTCTTTTGCGAGTCGTGCAAAATGGTTTGCTGTTATGACATGGAACTGTGCTGCACTGAGTACATTTACTAAATGCACATACATTGTCTGGACTCTACCTCCCCTTCATGAATCTCATCTCTGAGGGATGAATAAGGAAGAGGAGTATTTTCTCAAGACTTTTATCTAATATTTTGGCTAACACCTTGGCATCCCCATTTATTAAGGAGCTTGGGCAATGATTAACACATACAGATTTATCTTTGTGCAGTTTCATCAGGGGTGTGATTGCTGCTTCTGGCATGGAGTGGGGAAGGTGTTTACCCTCTGCTACATTTTGAAAAAGATGGTGCATTTGAGGAGCTAATTCGTCGAGGAATGTCTTGTAAAAATCAACACTAAAGCCATCTGGGCCTGGTGCTTTACCAATTGCCATTAAGCCTAGTGCTCCATTTATCTCCTCAATAGTAATTTCTACCTGTAGTTCTTGTAGAATCTCAGCTGGTACCTCAGCTATGAATATTCTTGCCAGAAACTGTTTAATACTATCCCCAGAGGGTCTTGTTTGTGAGGTATATAGGTTTTCATAAAATGTTTGAAATGTCTTATTAGTCTCATTAGTGTCTCTAGTGATCTAACCTGATGAGGTGTTTATGCTGGGTTTGTGCATTTCTGACACTCTTTTCTTTAATCTATATGGCAATAATGTGGAAGGTCTTTCACCTCCTTCCCAATAGTTGTAGGAAGAACAACACTCTGTCTCCACCTGCTGATGCAGGATTGTGTTGATTCTCTATTTCAACTGGGTCACTGACCTAGCAGTTTCCCCAGAGTCATGTGGGTTATTATAAAGTTCTTTCTTGGACTCTTTCAGCTGTTGCTGAAGGGTAGCAACTTTTATGTTTTACTTTTTATTTAGGTTTGCTAAGTAACTGATAATTCAGCTTCGTATAAAGGCTTTGAATGTATCCCACACAGTTTATTCTGCTGTTTCCGATTGCTTATTGATGTGAAAATAGAATTTATTTTATCTTTTTAACCATTACACAAATTACTTCAACTGTTGTAAGAGAAGTTGTATGCACTATCTCTTTGTTTTAGCCATAGTTTGTGAAATGACCACAGAGAGAGACTGAGGCATGGTCTGACACCACTATAGGGTGGATTGTGCCCCCATGATATTTGGTATAGTACTGGAGCTGAGCAAAATGTAGTGCAGCCTACTTTGTGTACCAAATCTATTAGAATGGTGCATGTAGTCTTATTCAGGTGGGTGTAACAATCAACATACATTCCCTTACAGAAATATAGGTGTGCTGTGTACATGCAGAATGCATGCCACATGCTTAATTGTGTAATGTTTGCATGCAGTTCACATACTCTAAGTGACCATATGCAAACCAGGTCTAAAAGGCAAATCAGGTTTGCATGATGCAAGCTTGGCATGTGCATAGCAGGTAAGCTGGTGTGAACATCTTCTAAAAATTACATCAGGTTTGTGTGTTGTACACTTGACATGAGTGCAACAGTTCAGCTAGTTTGAATATCATTTAAACATCACATTAAGTTCACTTGCTGCATGCTTGCCATGTGTGCAGCAGCTAAGCTGGTGCAAATCTCATCTAAAGAAACACATCGGTTTCTATTTCTTATACTACTAGCAATTAGTCATTAAAATAAATTTGTATTTAAATTCCCATAAAAATTAGGTTAGCTCATTAATTCTGACCCTTTTGCAAGTTGTTTAATGGCTTTTGATTTTTGTCATTAAATCGACATTAATCTGTAAAGTATTATTTGCTTAGCCTAGACTATAGTCAGTCAACATCCTCCATTCCAGATGTATAAAGAGGGGCCTCTGTGTTGTGAAGTCTATCCTTTCTGTTTTGGACCATGCAAATCCCTTATGCATATTTAATGATACAAATGTGTTTCTCCATGACTGTTTTAGCTCAGTTACTTTCCCTCTGTCATTCTGTTTTGAGCATATACACTATGGCCATGCTCAGCACTCCTGGGTCCTGGAAGCATACATCATACCTCACATTTTGTCACTGAAATGAGGGACATGGACACTTAAAATGAGGGACAGTGAGGGACACTAACCCACATGATGATCAGGACACATCATGAAACATGGAGATATGGCACCTCAGAACACAGTGGAAACCATTGCAATAGCACCTGAGAATGAGTTTCTACCATTAAGCAGGGGTGCTATTTAGGTAGAGCAGAGGGATGCAGTTGCCCCCCTCCCCCCATATTTGTGAAGGTTGTTCTTATGGTGTGGCAGTTATGGCTTTAAATTTGGATGTAATATTTTGCACAATAAGTGCTCACCTAGCCTGTGTGTGCTCATGCTGCAGGTACTCTCCAGACTTGACTGTGTCTGTACTGTGTTGTCCACTCTCTCCTGCTATTAGTGGCAGTACAATCACATGTGATGTGGTTGAGCTTCAGCCAAGAAAGAGTACATGAGCCTTGCAAGTGCGACACTGTCTTTCCAACCACAAAGTAGGCAGGCTGAACACTACAACTTGGAGGAGTCAGTGAGCACTGAACTCTCAATAGCAGTGTTGTAGCAGCATATTTTTGTTGTTCTGCTCTTGCTGAGTCTTCATCTCCCCTGGTGGCTGAAGTGGCAGAGGGTGAGCTAGAAACTATTTTATTTATTCAATCTAGGACTACAAGTACATAGTTGAATTCTTCTGCTGATTTTTCTTGTCTGCCAAGATAATAATTTTAACGGTTTGTCCGTAATGAAAAAATAGTTAGCCCTTGTGTTCAATATCTGTTTTTCTGCTCTTTTCATTATTAAATTATTATAAAAATCTTTTTTATGCAGTAATTTCTTATAAATTTCCAAATCTAATGTGGAACTATGATTATCAGTTAAACCCTGGATGTCTTTCTCTATCTGTATAATTAATTTATCTCGTTGTTTCTTATTAATAGCCATTAGGTTCATTACAATTCATCTTATAATAATCTTAAACACCTTCCAAACTGTTCCTATATCAGTATGTCCTGTGTTGTTCAATAGAAAATATTCCTTGCAGGTTATTTTGATTTTCTCTCTATAATACAATTTAGATAGAAGTGAGGTATCCATTCTCCAGCTTTCAGTAAATGTTATCCCTATATTAAATTTAATATCCATAATACAGGGAGAATTATCAGCTATAAAGATCCCAGACATTGTACATCTTGAACTGAATGAAGTAATATTTCCGAAACTAAAAAAATAATCTATCCAAGAATCCACTTGGTGTATTGAGGAGAAAAAAGAATAAACTTTTATGTCCCTATTTCTTTCTGTCCAGGGGTCTAGTAAACCTAAATCTGCCATAAAAGATAATACTGTGATCATTGAAGTTCCCTCCTAAAATAAATGAAGATTCATAATTAGAGAGTTCTAAAAAGAACTCTGAGAAAAATCTAGGATTGTTCTCATTCTGCCCATATAAAGCAACCAATGTGAATTTAATCTCATATAACCGCAACTTCACCAGCACAAATCTACCCTGTGGATCCCAAAGTATCTTTCTATGGCAGGCATCGTCCTCTTTCCATGAAATGTGATCAGTTCCCCTTTAGCTTTAGAAGAAAATTCTGAAAAGAACACCTTATTCCACCTTCCTTCCAACCATTTAATATCCTTTTGTAATAAATGTGTCTCTTGTAATAACATAACATTAACATTCTTCTTTTCCAGATACGTCAAGATTTGTATTAACTTCAATTTATCTTGCAGTCCTTTCACATTCCAGGTGGCCAGCTCAAATAGATCTGCCATCATATCTGCCATTTACATCTTATTTTAATCTTAGTTTCTGAGAAAAGATGAAAAAAAAAAGAAAAAAATCAGGCTCCCCCTTAATCCATTTTTTTGAATAATCACATATAATTATAAAAATTCCTTAGTGCCACTGATTCAGCTTACAAATTTGTCTATAACCTTCCCCCTATTTCTTACAAAAAAACTCATAGTCCCTCCCACCCATCCTAAGAAGAAAATAGAAACACTTACTCCTCTGCAGATGAGATGAACACATGCTCATTTCCGTACACTGCCATGCAGCATGTCATGAGAAGAACCTCTAATACTCTTTTTGCATTTCCCCATTATATCATATGTTTTCTTCCTATTAGTATCACATTCTCCTCCATATTTTTGCTTTTTACTCCTTTTTATTTATTTATATATATATTTCAATATTTTTTTTCCTTTTTCCGCCTTCCTTTTTCTCTTTCTCCCCTTTCTCCCTCCTCCTTCTTCTCTCCCCTCCTCCGCCCCTTCCTATCTGCTCCAGCTTAATAAAACTTCATGAAGCTGAATTTAAAAAAAATATTAAAAAATCAAAGAATGGATAGGCTATGTTGTCCCATATGCACTTGTAAATGCTGCAATTGTAAGTCTGTAAATGACCATTTACTACAAAATGTATTTTTGCCAAGTAGAGCCTGGAGAAATGAATACCCTTTGAGAATAGCTTCTGTTTAAGTGGATTAAACAGCTTCATTTGTTCTGTAGCATAGTTGGATAGATCTGGATAAGTGTTAAAGTGGAAAATGTCCACTTTAAGACCCTTGGATAAACGGGCCTTCTGCAGAATTGCTTCCCTATCCTGGTATTTGAGGGATTTCACAAAAACTGTTCTAGGATAGTTGGAGTTAGGAAGTCTAGAGCCTGCTCTATGGGCTGTATCCAAGAAGATCTTGTCCTCTGGGTATTTTCTTTCCAGTGCTAGAGTGAGGAGATTTTCAAAATAAGAGATCACATTACCAGGTCCTTCCAGCCCCTCTGATATTTTACACAACCAAATATTCACTCTCGTTGCTCTGTCTTCTTGTTCCGAAATTTTTAGTTGTAGAGCTTGGAGCTGCTTCTCTAACTGTACCACACTCTGGGGTAATTTATTGGAGTTATCCTCTAGAAGTGAAACTCATGCTTCTAAATCTTCAGTTCTAGAAGATGATTGCAATTTTAATGAAACTTCTGAAAGAGTGCATGATACTGCACTAATTGAGCCATTTATCTCCCCCAAAGAACTCAGCATATCCATTCTTAAGCTACCCACAGGTCCCAAATTTTTTTTGTAAAGGAGAGTGCCTCTTCTGGGACTCATGCCCTGTTGTTACATAATGAGTTTTCTTCCTGTGTTCATTCCTCATTTTGCAATTTCTTTAGTCCCCCATTTTGATCATTAGTATCATTTTCATGATCCCTAATAAAGGCATCGGTACTTCACTCCTTTCCAGAAGTGGCTGAGCCCCCTCCCTCTTGCTTACAAAACAAGTAACATATGGTTCTCTTTCACCCTCTGCCCCGTGTTCCATATGTACTACCTCAGTATGACTGACAATCAGCCCATTTGTTTCAGATTTTTTTCTCTGTCGAAGTTTCAGCTGATTCCTCACATGGGCTCATTTCCAAATCTCCCTCAGTTTTCTCCTTTGATTTTTAAACTGTTTTTTGTAAAAATGGAAAACATATTACCTTTGATGGTTTTGAGCTTCTGGGCTTACCAGCAGTGAAAGGAGTAAGCAGGGTGGTTCCAAATATTCAGTGAAGTCCGAGGATTCAGATATTTTTGTTGTACGGGTGTTGTAGGGTTTCTTTCTCACTGGTGAGGCTAAATTAGCCAATTTCTGTGCCTGACAAATGTGTTTTGGTATGCTGTAAATCAGCAAAAATGAAAGAAAATTGCATACGAGGGGAGTATAAGCTCAGCCACCTATTTTCCCTTCAGGGTAAAGTCCCTTACCGAGTGAAGACCAATGCCAATCTAAGGACATACAGTTAAAACACCCACTTGCACCCAAAGGGAGAGAGTGGGGAGAAAAAATGAGCTGAAAGAGGAGAAAGAAGCCTTAGCTTCCTAATAAGACTGACGCTTCACTTCTTTAGTTAGCTTGCATTACCCAACCCAAGGATTTTACTTGCCATATTGGCATTTCTCAGCTTTTCAATTCTCCTGCTAGGCACAGGTCAACACAAAATTCAAGAAAACATAACTGAATCGACCTCTTGCACCAAGAGGAAGAGAGCAGGGAGAAAAAAACAGCCAAAAGAGGAAAAAGAAGCCTTGTCTTCCTACTAGGAGGGCAGCTTCACTTCTTCATTTAAGATGTTCTTTCCTCCTGCCTCTTGAATGGGGAAGGCTTGGGGGATCTCACAATTAGTAAAGGCTTAATGTCATCCTCTTGCAGGATCTTAATTTTTGAGAAGACTTGGGACACCACCTCTCTGAATACTTTTCCCTTAATGACCTACCAGAGGTAACAGTGAGCACCAAATGGGAGGCCATGGAGGCTATGTTACAGGGCAAAATTATTGCATATTTCTCTAAGAAATGCAAGCAACAAGACCAAATTGCCTGTCTCAACCAGAATGAGCTCAAGCAGTTAGAGCAACAATATTAGTCACAACCCCAGTTATGCCACGTTCTTAAACCACAGATTACATTAGCCCGGGTAACCCTTGAAGAATCCCTTTATCACCAAACAGAATACACCCTGTTTCACTTGAAATAGAAATATTGGGAGGTCAGGAAGTAGCCCAGCACACCTTTAGCACACAGACTTAAAGCCAGGGAAGTTGAGCACTTATTCCTAAAATTCAGGCTAGTCATGGTGTCATGGTAACACCCCCACAGCTTATCAACCAAACATTCTTTAAGTACTAGAACTCCTTCAATGGTTCCAAAATCACCCCATCCCAAAAAGACTTTGATTACCTTTACCAACGTATTATGCTCCCCCAGGTCTCCAGTGCCCAAAATACTGAATTGGTAGAGCCTGTCATAGAAACATAGAAACATAGACTTTGACAGCAGATAAGGACCACTTGGTCCACCTAGTTTGCCCATTTCCCTGCCTAGAGGATAAGCCGCAGATCCTATTTAACCAACAGCCTATTTCTTCCTACCCCACCACAAAATTTGCCTTAAGTCTGTCTCATGCATTCTTGAATTCTCCCACAGTTTTAGACCCCACAACCTCCTCAAGAAGGCTGTTCCATGCATCCACCACCCTCTCTGTGAAAAAATATTTCCTCACATTGCCCCTGAGCCATCCCTCATCTACCTTCAAATTGTGTCCCCTTGTTCTTGCACATCTCTTTTTCTGAAAGATGCTACCCTCTTGGACTTTGTTGATTCCACTGAGGTACTTAAACGTTTGTATCATGTCCCCCCTCTCCCTCCTTTCCTCAAAGGTATACATATTAAGCTCCTTTAATCTCACCTCATATGGCTTCTCTTGCAGACCCTGCACTATTTTAGTTGCCCTCCTCTGAACTGCCTCCATCCTGTCTATGTCCTTGCTGAGTTGGGGTCTCCAGAACTGAACACAGTACTCCAGATGGCATCTCACCAACTGTCTGTACAGAGGGATAACAACTTCCTGTTTTCTGCTGGGGATGCCTCTCCCTCTACATCTCAGTATCCCACCAGCCCTCCCTACCGCCTTCTCATATTGCTTGCCAACCTTCAGGTCATCTGATATGATTACCCCCAGGTCTCTTTCTATTTTTGTTGTTGTTACTACCTCCCCCCATTGAGTAATCTTCCCCTGTGTTTTTGTTTCCTAGGTGCATTATTTTGCACTTCTTTGCAATTGAATCCAAGCTACCATACTTCTGACCATTCCTCCAACATTGCCAAGCCCCTTTTCATCCTTTCCATGCCTCCTTGCGTATCAACCCTGTTGCAGACCTTTGTGTCATCTGCAAAGAGTCATACTTTTCCTTCCAGTCCCTCTGCAATGTCACTTATAAAGACATTGAAAAGAGTCAAATCCCCCCCAGGAAGTCCAGGATATGATCCTTGCCATTCCCCTGGAGAAGTATCTTGGGTTCAATGGGATTCTCGTAGAGTTTTATTAAATGTTTATGGACAACCTTGCACCTAAACTGGCTGCAGTGTATAATGAGGCTTGGGAACTGGGCACCCTTCCTCCCACCTTTATGCAGGTTCTTATAAAGTTAATTCCCAAGAAGGGCAGGGACAGCATACAATGCTTCCAATATCGCCCCATTTCTCTAACAAATGTGGACATGAAAGTATTTGCCACGGTGTTGGTAAGGAGGATGAAAGATGTTATGGGGGACTCATCTATCTAAACCAAGTGAGATTTGTTGCAGAATGCATGGGAGCATACAGTACTAGGCATACCTTAGACTTGCTTTGGGAGGACTGTTCTTTAATCACTCCCGCTGCCAACCTGTCTGTAGATGCTGAAAAAGCATTTGACAGGGTGAATTGGACCAACCTCTGAGATGCCCCAAATCTATTGCCTGTATTACACATGAAAAACAGGTTTAGAACATTATTGTTAATATACTCTATGAGCTGTGAAATTACTTTTTTCATTCCTTTTCAAACAATTAACACATCTTCAATGTACTTGTACAAGTGCATGCTATATTGCAAAAAAGTTAAAAAAAAAAAATTGAAATTCACTGTAGCCAGAAATAAATTGGTGTAGGAGGGGCCATGCACCCCACTACATTTTGCAAAAAAAAAAAAATCTTTTAGTAAAAAGAAATAAAAAGGAAAAACAGATAAAAATAAATTCAACAGAGTTCAACAAAAACTGTGGGACATGTGCACTGGTATAGGTAACATATTCAAGATAATACATTAAGACTTCCAACCCAGCTGGCCGGAGGAATATAGGTACAGTATATAAGGAACTATTGTCAATTCTTACCCATCTGATGAGTAACATAGAAACATAGAAACAGAGACTTTGATGGCAGATAAGGACCTCTTGGCCCACCCAGTCTGCCCATTTCCCTATCTATTGGATAAGCTGTAGATCCCAGTTAACCAACAGCCTACATCTTCCTAACCCCCACCAGAATTGCCTTATGTCTGTCCCTTGCATTCTTGAATTCACCCACTGTTTTTGACCTCACAACCTCCGCAGGAACACTGTTCCATGAGTCCACCACCTTCTCCATGGAAAAATACTTCTTCACATTGCCCTGAGCTGTCCCTCCTCTATCTTTGACTTGTGCTCCCTTGTTCTTGCACATCCCTTTTTCTGAAAGATGCTCCCCTCTTGGACTTTGTCGATTCCCTTGAGGTACTTGAAAGTTTCTATCACGTCCCCCCTCTCCCTCCTTTCCTCAAGAGTATACATATTATGCTCTTTTAGTCTCTCTTCATATGGCTTCTGGTGCAGTCCCTGCACCATTTTAGTTGCCCTTCACTGGACTGCTTCCATCCTGTCTATGTTCTTGCAAAGATGGGGTCTTCAGAACTACACACAGTACTCCAAATGGGGTCTCACTAACTGTCTGCACAGAGGGATAACAACTTCCAGTTTTCTACTGTTGATGCCTCTCCCTATGCATCCCAGTATCCCCCCAGCCCTCCTTACTGCCTCCTCACATTGCTCAAAATAGAAAGCACACAAGGTCATCAAAGGGATACATGAAAACCACTAAGAGAGGGGGGCAAAGAAACAATCAGAAGGGGAAGAAAGAGGGTCAGTATAGATCTTTTAACCCACACCTTTGCAAGAAGAAAGCAAAGATAGGGACACCAGCACCAGTGATATATATCCAGAGAGTTCTTGGCTAGGTGAGAAAGCTGATTCAGCTTTGCAGATTGGTGCAGGGTGGTAAGAACCTCCTGGAGGGAAGTAACAGTGGTAGTACACCAATTGCTAAGGAGGAGTCACTTTACTTGTGTACTAACTAGTGGAAGCCATCTGTGTTCCAAAACTGCAAGGTGCTGGGCTTCAGAGATAAGGCTTAGGATAAGCAACAAAGCTAAAAAGGGAATAGGTTCATGAACCACCATAGCAGCAGAATGAGAAATGTATTGCCACAGAGACTGGATCTGATGGCAGGACCAGACAAAGTGATGGAGATCACCTCCCGGTCCACCACAACACCAGCAAGAGTTGGCAGGCAGAAGATGCATCCTATAAAGGATTTGAGGGATCCTGTACCGGGAGTACAAGATGTTTTTCTTAATAGACTGACTTCTGGTGTCTTTGAAAGCAAGATGCCCAAATCTCTAACAAGTCTTCCAGTCCTGTTCTGGTAGTGTAGTGTATAACATCTTGTCCCAGGTCACTTTAGGCTGTAAAGATGGGTTAGGGAGTGCATCCCTGAGGCAGGAATACCTCTTACCAGCAAGGCCCTTCTAACAGGAAAGCCAACAAGACAGAGGACTGGATGCCGGTGTAGGATACAAAGTCTGGAGAACCGGTTGCAGCACACTCCAAAGGTGAAGATACTTCCAAATGTCAGATCGAGGGACACCCTATCAGGTCTGCAATGCCTTAAAGGTATCTGTAGCCAATGTCTGTGGGGCCAATAAGTCCTTGAGGAAATATACCCCACAGACCTCTCAGGCAGGCCCATTAATGGACAAGGTCAAGCCGTATGCCAGGATTTCTCCATGAAGGCAGATATGAGCGGAGGGGTGCAGGGCCAAAGCACAATTTAGCATGTAGCTTGTACCAGTATCAGATGGTAGGACCAATCATGGGGTGAGTGTCATGCCTTTTGGGAGGGGGAAGTAAAAAAGAAGAGGCAAGGAGTGCAGCGCATCATGATCATCTTCCATTAGGACCCATTGTGGAGTCAGCAATGTAAAAGGCCAAAACCACTGCAGGGTCTGCTTTGCTGTAAAAGCCCAATGATGACCCTCAAACTAGGGAAGGCACCAGCCACCCTGAGACCAGTGTGCCTGGAATTTGCTATGGCTATACCTGGACTTTTTCCCTTCCCAAATGAAAGAACCGATGATGCCATCAAGTTTGACTAGCCATTCACCAGGCAGGAAGAGAATTACATGGGAGAGAAAACAGAAAATCTTCTGGGTGGCCATCATCTTAACAGCAGCAATTTTGCCAACCAAAGTAAGCTGAAGCAACTTCCACCAGCCATACTGAGTCTGCAGGGTTGACAATAAGAGTCATAGATTTTCCTCCCAAATTTTAGAAAAGTCATAAGTAATCTTTTCCCAAGGTAACTAATACCTTACGGCACCAAAGCCAGGCCTTGGTGGGGGGGTCACAAGATAACAAATACAGAAGGGATTGATAGGAAGAACCTCCATTTTGGAATTATTAACTACTAAACCAGAAAGCAGGGTGAAGTATGTAAGAAGGGAAAGGAAAGAGGTAAGGGAGGTGTGGAAATGTGCCAGTGGGACAAGAAGATAATCGGCATACATGCAGTAAGTGTAGAATAGTGAGTGGCACCCACCTGAATGCCCATGATCTCCCTATGCTGACAAATTGCAGCTACCAGTGGTTCAGTTACCAATACAATCAAAAGTGGAGAGACGGGGAAACCTTGGCAAGTTCCTCTAGCTGAGGGAAAAGGGTCTGAAAGTAAGGAGTTCATTAGAACCCTGGCAGTGGGATGAAAATAGAGAGCGTGAACCCCAGTGCAGTTATGATCGCACAGTCCCAGATGGGCTAACACTAAATGCAAATAATACCTTTTTTCTATACAGATTTTTTTCTCCTTCTGGGAGCCTGGCAGGCAGCTCCAGTCCCTACCTCAGAGGGAACACGGTCTCTGGTCCCACCTTTCCCCAGCCCGAATGACCCAGTGATCCCCCATGGGTTGCCCCCACATGATTGGGCCTAGATGAAGGGTGCTGGCTTACCCCTCACACCAGAGACCAACATCCAGATTCCATGCATTGGGATGGGGTGCTATGGGGCCATCATGGAACCTACCAGCTCCATTTTCCCCCTTGTTTTTTCTCCCTCCCCTCTCCCCGTCATCATTGCATGTTGACAATGTGCATCCTGATCCATATCCCCCTCCAGCCATTGCTAGATGGTGATCAGTGAGCAGGGCAGCTATCTCTTTTCTCCCCAAAAGAAGAAAGCAGTCCTCTGGATGCTTGATCCTCTCTCTCCCCTGCTGACCCCTGGCAGCCTGGGCTTGTTCCCAAACCCTGGTCACTGGTGTGGTGTGAGGTGTAGCATCCAGTGCCTCAATCTCCAGTGACACCAGGCTGGCCAAATAATCCCATTCAAGGGAATCAAAGACCTTTTTGAAATCTATGGCCACAGTAGCAGGGGTAGAGAGGCCTTTGACTATATGTATAAGACTGATAAGAGAAGGAATGTGCTTAGAGTTATGTTGGCTTTTGATGAAGCCTACCTGGGAGGGGTGAACAAGATAATGGAGGAAGGGGTCAAGATGGTTGGCCAAAACTTTTGCATACACTTTCCTGTCCACATTAAGTAACGAAATGAGGCAATAGCACATGGCCAAGGTAGGATACTTCCCCCTCTTAGAGATCGCCATAATGGTTTCTTCCAGAAGAATATGAGGAAGAGTACCAGATGCCTCTGATTCCTGGAAGACCTGGAGGAGAACTGGGGAAACCAGAGGACTCAGTGCTTGCCAAAAACTCCACAGAATAGCCATCCATACTGAGAGCTTTCCCAGAGCTGGGAGAAAGACCAGCCTTAGAAATGTCCTACAGTGTAAAAGGGGCATCTAGTTGGGTGGTCTGGTGCAGGGAAGGTTTGGGAAGGTCCAAGGATAGCAAGACATGTTGGATAACTGATGTATCTCATGAGAAGAACAAGGAGTAAAGGGAAGCATTAAAGGAGCACATAATGAGACAAATTTCTTTGGGAGTATTACGCATCGCATCCATCAAGTCCTTGAGCCCCACAATAAAGTGCTCCATCTTCTGCTTCCTTAGACTGTAGGTGAGCAGCTTCCCATCCAATATGTTTTGTGAATTAAATGTTAAGTGATATGGTACTCTGTACAGAATCAATTCTACATTGCCTTAAACATAACATGTACATTGAGAGTGTCACTGCATATAATTATTGCTAGAGTACAATGCATAAAAGAAGCACAATTCTCAAGTCTTAGGTTCATAGGTTCATGGGTAATTTTCAAGCTTACTGTGCTTGCGCCCTTATTACTTGCCTTTAAATCCTATATTTTCTTTTTTTATTTTATTATTTTATTATTTTTCACAGTTACAACCAAAAATGAGAAATTATATATTTTCTTCTACTCTTGTTTCCTATTTATCAGTTTTTTGTTTGTTTCTTATTTTTATGTTTTTTTTGCTTTGTTTCTTTATTTCTACCCATAAGAAACCTATTCAATCTATGCTTGAAGGAGTCCATACTTGTGCTTGTTACCACCTCTGTTGGCAATGAGTTCCACCCAGCAACTACTCTCTGACTGAACCAGTGTTTCCGTGGTAGTGTTTGCCATCTTTGAGTTGCTAGTTGAAAGGGATGCCCCCAAGGTTCATATTTAGATTTTCTTAAAATCAATCCTATATCTTCTCTAAGTTTGTTGTTCTGTATAACCTTAAATAACATACAGTTGTCCGCCAGGTAATAGAGATCCAGCTCCTGCAGTCTCTCTGGATAGGACATGCCTTCTAGTCCCTCCACAGCCCTAGTCACTCTTCATTGTATTCCCTCTAGTTTTTGAATATCTTCTTTCTTATATGGAGACCACACTTGGGCACAATATTCCAAGTTAGCCCACACCAAGGCATTGTAAAGGGGCATGATCACTTCCCTATCTCTACTAGTTATATGCCTTAGTATGCAATTTAGTATCTGATTATTCCTTTTTTCTGCCTTCTCTCCTTCAACCAGGCTTCTATCCGGCCTATTATCTGATTATTCTTTTTTTCTAGTTTGTTGCAATGTGAGCTGAAATTTAGGTCTGCACTAATTGTGACCCCCAAATCTCTCTCTTCAGATGCTTCTCTTGGTTCTGTATTTCCTATTTTGTATGATGATTTAGTATTTTTTTACCCATATGCATAACAGTGCATTTAGCACTGTTCAATTCCAGTTTGCTCTTTATAGTCCAATTTTGTATGGTATCAACTACGTCTTGTAAGTCAGTGATATTTTTTTGTGTATTTGCTATGGCCCCAATCCTGCAGTCATCCACAAATTTAGTCATCCAGATGTCCTTGTTTAGTATTTTTAATGATGTTATATAAATGTTAAAGAAACAAGGGCCCAACACATTGCCCTGAGGCACCCCACTAGTTACCCTGGCCCAGTCAGACATCTCACCATGTACCACCACTCTCTGCCTTCTCTCCGTCAACCAGGCTTCTATCCAGTTTATTATGTTGGTATCAAATCTTCTTTCTTTAAGTATATTTATTAGTTCTTGATGTGGAAGCTTGTCGAAAGCTTTTGAAAAATGAAGGAAGACCACGTCGATGCAGTTCCCCTCATCCAATGCCTTACCAACCCTCTCGTAAAATACCAAAAGGTTAGCCTGTCATGATCTAGCCTTCCTAAATCCATGCTGTACCGGATCCTGAAAGTTTGTTTGTTCCAAATATTCCATTATATAGTCTTTCGGTATGGATTCCAGTATTTTCCCCATGACAGATGTCAGGCTCACCGGTTTGTAGTTTTATGGGTCTGTTTTTGATCCTTTTTTTAAATATAGGGATCACAAATGCCTCCCTCCATCCCTGTGGAACCTCCTCATTGTCCAGAGAGGTTTGAAAAATATGAGTCAAAGGCTCAGCTAATTGTTCAGCTAGTTCGTATATTACCCTTGGATGAACTCCATCAGGTCCTTGTGATTTGTTTGTGTGTATATTTTTAATTTATCAAGTACGTCTTTCTCTACAATTTGTATAAGTCCTGGTGTTGAATAGATTTTATCCCCTGTCTTGAATGAGGTGGCTCCATTAAAGACTGAACAGAAGAAGGTATTTTGGATTTGTGCAGTTTCCTTATTGTTCAACATATCTCCTTCTTTGTTTTTGAAAGGTCCTATACAGTTGTTACTTTTCTTTTTATCATTTATATATGAATAAAAAGTCTTGTTGTTGTCTTTTACTTGTGCTACCAGTCTGACTTCATATTCCTTTTTTGACTTTTTGATGTACCGTTTTACTTTTTTTTACCACATTTCTGTATTTTGTTATAGCTTGTATGTTTTGGCTATTTTTTGTTTTATGATACCATCTATTTTTTATGGTTTTTTTTTTTATTTTGGGGTTTAACCATTTTGGAGTACCTTTTTTGTTTGCGTACTTCTCAATTTTAGGTATACCTATATGTATTGTCATCTTTAGTTTCTCCACTAACGACTCCCACATTCCATTTGTAGATTTATTTATAAATTCATACTTCCATTCCCACAGTGCCATAACCTTCCTCACAGATGGAAAGTCAGCCCTAGCAAAATTTAGCACTGCAGTCTTACCTGTCCTGGTAACCTTTACTACTTCCTAAATTTGGAAAAGGTCTGCCTGATGGTCGTTATTTCTTAGTGGACTATCAATTTGTACTTCATTTACTAAGGTTCCAAAATTTGTTATAATTAAATCAAGAGTATTTTGTGCCCTGGTTTTTCCTAAGACTATTTGTTCAAGTCCTACCTGGTTGACTGTGTCCAAAAACTGTATATCTGTTTTTGTTTTTCCTTGTTGCTTTTCCCCAGTCCATTTCTGGCAAATTAAAGTCCCCCATATGTATAATTCTGTCTGCTGGGTCTAAATTTCTAATGTTATTTAATAATACTAAATCGTTTTCAGGTGTGATTGAAGGTGGTCTATACAATAGCCCTAATTTAATTTTAGGTGCTCCTTTTGGTATTAATTTTACCCATAACAGCTCTAGTTCATCTTTGTCCCTACTAATGTCCTCAGACTGTATTGATTCATCAGTATAGATAGTGACACATCCACCCCATCTATGCTTTCCTGATAGGTAGAATAAATTGTAGCCTTTTATGTTTTCGTCCCATTCATCCTCCTTTGTCCGCCAGGCTTCAGTTATGAGTGCAATTTGTATGTTTTTTGTGTATAATAAGTGCTTTAGTTCATCAAACTTATATATCAAACTTCTTGCATTTATCAATACCCCACTCCATCCTTCCTGTAGTTCTTTGACGTTTAGTGCTAGGTTATGAATTTTCCTCCCCTCTTTATCCAGTTTAAGTAAAAAGTTATAATGTCATTAATTTTCTTACTTAATATACATGTACCAGCTTTATTTAGAGGTAATCCATCCCATTTAAAAAGAGTATTTTTTTGAAAGTATTTGAATTATCTATAAAACCAATATTATTTTGTCTGCAAAAGCAGCGTAGCCATATATTGAGCTTCTCTATTGTTGGATTTTTAAAACCCGTATCTTCCATGTGCTGAAAGTAAGCCTGATATTATGATTTCTCTAATTCTATTTATTGTATGTTGGTAGTCTTGTTTAATGGTTTCTACATTTTGATTTCCCACATCATTTATACCTACATGGAGTATCACTAGTGGTTTCTCTAATCCTTCCATTAATCCATCTAGCAATTATGTTGTCTGCTATTTTTACCCCTGGTAGTGAACTTATAGTTGTATACATTTTTCTTCCTTGACATAGCAGTGAGTCAATGCCTTTGGTGATAGAGTCACCTATAATCAAGAATGTCTTTATTTCTTTCCTTTTCCCCCCTCAGTTTTTCCTACAATGAGGTTTAAGTTTAATTGTTCACCGGTTTACCTCACACTGCTAGAATCATTTTCTTGTTTATTTGCTGAATCATTTCCCAATGCCTCTTTATTTTGTGTTGGTTTTTTAACTCTATTCTATATTTTTGTGTTATTTTTACTGCCTGTTTTTTTGTAAATGATCCTGCCCTTTTTCAATGCATTTTACATTCTTTATTATGTCTTCTTGTAGATTCTTGATGTCAGGGCCTAGTGTAGTGTATTTATTTTCTAAATCCAGGAATTCTTTTGATTTAAGCTTCATGTCCTTTATTTTAAAAGTTTGCTTCTGTATTGTTTCCCATTTGTTTCCCTGTTCTTCATCATTGATCCCTGTCCCATTTAGTGGTTGCGGTATGCGTTCTTCTTTGTTTTATGTTATCTCTTTGTCTACTAAGAACACATTTATAAATGCTTCCAGTTCTCCTTTTTATTTGTGAACTTCCAGTTCCTCTGTTTCTCTATGTACTTCTACCTTCTGAAGCAATTGCTCAATTTCAGATTGCAAAGTGCTTATTAGCAAACATTTTTTCACATGTGAATTCATCTGTTACTAACTCCTCTGATTACATTTTACAATGTGTACAGGGCTTATGGTTCTTTTTCTTTGCTTTTGGTTTCACCATGTTTAGTTGTTTTGATATTATTATAGTGCAGTTCTTTTTGTTATAGCACTTACTGGTCTATAATGTTTTCCAGTTGCCCAGTGGTCCCAGCAGACACAGCAGACATGCACAGATGTGCATGTCTCTGCACGCATCTCAGCAAGCAGCAACCACACGCTCGCCCCACTCTCTCTGTACATTTGTTTTTATATTGAGAAACCAGGAAGTGTTTGTGTGTCACTTCCTGTCTCACTCACTCCCTGCACCAGTATTTGCATAGCATAACACAGTAAAAATGCAATTACCACCTCATGTGGTGGCTTTACAAGTGAAATTATCTAAAAAATAGGTCTGCCCTGACATGCACAGCAGCCTAGAATATGCAGCCCTCACTCATTTATTCACACAGCTCCAGCCATGTTTGACTGCAGGTTGCTAGGCAACAACCTGCACGTCCCTCTCTCCAGAGGCCTCACCAGCAAATGGAAAATGCAGTTATAGTGAAAGCAGCTTCCAAAGAGAACTTTACCCTGAATACTGGTCTCTCTCTCCAAATTAGACCCAATGTTCTTACTCCAGGAACAGCTCCCACTCACTTGGTGCATTTGGTTTTATGTTGAGAGAAAGGGAATAGTATTAGAAGTGCATTTGCTTAATCCCAAAAAAATGAGACTACATTCCTAGACAGGGAAGAAAGCAGGGCTGTGCATGGGCCAAATAGTATTTTCCAAATACCATGAATAGTAGGCTTCCCAAATATTCTGATGCATTTTCCGAATAGTTCACTATTCGGCCACTATTCGGGAACTACTATTCGGTGAGATTTCCAAGTCTCGTAGAGCTTTGTTGACCAATCAAAAGCTGTTTCTTGAGCTCAAAGGCAAGCACACCATGTGACTTCCTCACTCTGAGTTGGTAGAAGACAGGAGACAGTGGTTTCTGAGAACTGCTCTGCAGTACTTTTGAGACCTTAAACTTGCTAAAAAAGAAATAGATTTTTGCTTTACAGGCTTTTTTGGGTCGGTATAGTTTCTTTGATCAGTGTCAGAAAAGCTACGTTTGGCTTTCTGACAGCTATTTTGTCCTTATTGCTGTACTCAGTTAAAGAGACTAGGAGGGCTGCCTGCTAACACTCTTTCTCTGCTGCTGTCTGACATAGCTCCAGTGTGATTTTTTTGGGTAAAGCACATTTTATTTTTGTGTTTTGTTTTTTGCTGTTGTCTGGTTCCAGGCTTGATCCCCTGCATGACTGATGAGGGTGTCTGCTAACTCCCCGTCCTGCAGGTCATTGCTTATGATTTGCTGTATATGTGTATAATATTTTGATTTTGTGAGGCTTCACTCTGCATGTGCATGCTTAATATATTTTTTCATGAGACAGGGCCACACATGTGCACAGCTTTGTGCACGCAGATTTTGAAATAACTTTATTGGTTTCATGTGATAAGGGTGACTTGCTGAGAATGAGACCATAATGAGCAACTGCATGAGGCAGAATGCAAGGAGGGTGAGAGGGGATAATGGCGACCAGTGGAGAGAGCATCAGCAGGAAGCAGAGGATGCCTAGATGAGTCAGAATGAATGATGGTACCATGGGGCACCAGGCAGTGGGTGACAGCACTCTGTCAACAGGTACGTAGCTAGTGCAACATGGTGACATGACACGAAAGCCCAGCAGTGGGTGACGGGACAGTGGTGAGTGACACAGGGCAATGTGGTGTGGGTGAACAGCATGGTGTCAGTGCATGCCACGCAGTGTACACCCGTACCACCGATGGCACTCTCCACAGTGTACCTCCAGCAAGGGTCTTTACAGAAGTGCAAGACATGCTGCATAGGTGCCACACACACACCACAGTGCCACCCATCCATGTACAATGTCAGCCCTATCCATATTTGACAAGCCAGTGTCCTGCTCCCCTACAGTCCAAGGCAACTGCCCACCACCCCTGCAATGACATGCTGGCATGGACCACAGCACACTGTAATGGCCCTACTGCAGCACCCATGCCACACTTACCAGCAGTGCCCTTGCCATCCTGGGACACTTTCTGTCTGGTCTCACCTTTCCTGTGGCATCCTTCCTTGGGGCACTGCTGCAGGGTGCACCATTCTGCGATGGCCCACAACCAGCTCTCGCTTCTCTGCTGCATGGGCTTCGGATGCTCACCTGGTAGACTGCAGCCACTTCTTGCATATCGCCTTACTGGGCTGCAGCTACAGTCACTCATATACTGCCATTCTGTGTTGCTGGGTGGTCACTGTTTAGGCATCCACTTTTCTGCACTCACTCACCAACCCATGCTGTTTGTTTTGGCTCTCTTCTTGGCATTCAACAACTTCTTCAGCTCTAAGCCAGTCAGACTTAAATCACTGAATTATTATTGTTAGTCCTCTGGTTCCGGGGATAGATCCCAGAACACATGAAGAGTGTATTGGCTGACTCTCCTCCCCACTTTCTACAGCTGACTGCACACAATTAACCTGTGCTTATAAAAAATACCGCCCTGTGAGTCTGTGCTTTGTGTGTGCACAACTGTGCACATGCATTTTTTTGTTTGTTTGTTGCTGTTTTGTTAATTAAACCATTGCAGTCAGTGGGGCAGACCTGTCTCACTGAGTTGACTGCATGTCATCTGTCTGTTTCTTGCTTGGTTCCATGTTTGACTAAATAGGTTATCCTTTTCTTCTTCCTTCTTAGTAGCAGTGTTTTTCTTTACTGCTCCTTTTTTGTGGTGCAGTGTAACTGGAAAGGTTGGTGTATTACTGTAGTTCTACAAGCATTAAGTAATGCATCACACACACAGGTACTACGTAGTAATACTTTGTGTTTTACCCAGTAACCAGCAGTGACCTGATCCATCATGTCTTTAGCAATCTTGTAAACATGCTTGGTCCAGCCCCAACAAAGCATCTGCACCGCTGGCCTCAAGTGGTAAGGGACTGGTTGATAGACCCACACATGTGCAGCACACCTAGGCAATTACTGCTAATGTTGTCCCTGGGCTACCAAACAACCTATGTAGAATGAAGGAAGCACTCAGGGTGGGAGGTCAGTAACAAAATACAGTTAAGAGCAGTGGCGCATACAGTTGCTAATACATTTGTTCATGCTAAGGCTGGAGCATGCCAATAGAGCCCTGGTGCTTTGACCAGAACCTGGTCTTTGTCAGGGTGCATGTCAGGAATGTACAAGCACACTATGAATATACAATCCTTAAAGAAACGCACACTCTAAATAAGTGAGGTTAAAATGAATGCTACTGAGATGCCCTTGTAACGAAACAATCCACATCTAACATATCCAAGAATGAAACATTGCATTAAGATTATTAAACAGTTCATACAGTGGTGTCAGACAGTATGCAATGCAGTGTCTTGTAAAAGTACTGGGTTGTCTGTACAGTTTATGTTTATTAACGGATACAGTTCTTCGTCAAGGTACAGATTCTCCATTATATTCACTTTTACATATTAAAATAAACTCACGGGAACTTTGCTCTGATCAACATATTAAGCTAAAGGTTCCAAAAACTAAGACAAAAATGGGGGATGGTTCATTTACTTACTCTGCTGCTAAAAATTGGAATGAGCTTCCTATTGTTTTATATGAAAATGTTTGTCATCAGACTTTTAAAATTAGGTTAAGAAATTATTTTCTTGCTAAACTGCATTGTTGTTGTTTTCGGTAATTATTCTGTATTTATTTATTTTATTTGGAATGTATGTTTGATGTTTGTATTGAATTGTGATGTGAGTTTGTGAATTGTAAACATCTTGACTGTATATGTATGGTCTCCGGGTCGTACATGAAAACGGGCCTTTGGCTCATTGTACTTACCCGGTAAACAAATGTTTAAAATAAAAATAAAATAAAAACGCTACAGTATGCTGCTAGGAGTCGTATAATTTCATGGCAATTAAGCCCTCTAGTCATCCAGTATTTTGTGGCATGCCATTTACTGCAAAGTACAGAATTGCATTTTGTCTTGCTCCACTGTATGTTATTGATACGTAGTACAATTCCAGAGAAGATGGTGAGATAGATTACATAGACAATGACATACTGGTGTCTCTCTTTATCCGGTGGGCCCAAATATTGTTCTCCCAAAGCAACCCTTTTAGTTCTTGCAGCATTGGTAATAGTACTACTGCTATTAATACCATTAGTAGTACTACTACTACAAGTGTCACCACCTGTTCCATCTGTTTGTTCACTGTCACATCCTGTTGTTCAGCAGCAGGGGGGCATTAGAGCATACATGCTTTGTGCAGGAAGTAGCAGACACCACCACCAGTGTTCCCCCTGCTACCACTTTGGCTGCTACATCCATAGCCAGTGTGCTTCCCACCAGCACCAGTGCCATTTTTGCAGCAGCCACCCTGTCAGTTGTCACCACTACTGCAGCCACTGCTGCCACTATTCCTAGGCCCATGGCCAAAGCACCTTCTACCCCATGTCTGTGACCATGAACACCCTCTAGTGCTGACCCATTGCAATGCTCAATATCATTTTCAAAGTGCTATGTGTGTGGTGTGGTGGATCGAGTGTGCCACATGAAGCGTGTGTTGCATTAGTGAGAGCTCTATGTTGGTGGTTGAAGTGGCATTGAGGTGTACATGGAAATACCAGGTTCGATGGGTGATTTATGGTGTTCCTGAAGTGCCTTTTTAAAGTTTCCTTAAATAAACACCTTTTTTGGCTGAATACCGAATAACGAATACCGAATACTTGGGACCTGAATACCGAATATTCGGCTGAATATTTGGGAAAAGGTATTCACATAGCCCTAGAAGAAAGTCATTAACAAGGGCTCATGCATTGTGAGGAGGTACTGTATGGTGGCTCCATGGTAGCACAACAAATTTTCAATATAAGTTGGGAGCCAGATTGGCAAAAGTGTGCAAAATATCAAAGCAATGTGCTGAAAAATACTCAGGCATCTGGGAGGAATTAATTCATAATGATTGAAAAGGAATCCCAATAAATTTTACTATGCACAGGAAATGAATTCCCTAACAAACGAGACAGGAAAAATACTATCATATGCTGGTGCTTAATTGGAAAGTACTGTACGGTGGCTCTGTGACAGCACAAAAAAGTTTACATAAAGTGACTAAGAAGCTGAAATGAAATAAAAACTGGATGGTTAGGAAAAAATCTTGCTAGTATTTCTAAATTACAATTCTTTGTAGCGGACCATGTGATCATTGTAAAAGTCAGACTGCCAAACAGATCCCTTAAGAAATCAGCTTATGAAAGTTGGTGTAAATAATGAATGAAAACCTGGACTAATGTGTCTCATATATAGAATAAAGTATGGGTCAGTGTGTGTAACGAGAAGTTTACACACACCTGAGGGATTTATGCATAGCATCTAACCCTGATGGTGTGTGTAAACTTCAGGTTTGCATACATCAACCCATATTTTATTTTATATAATTGCTGGGTTTCCCTTTTTTCACTTCAACAATTATATTAAATAAAAAGTTGCTGTGTGGCTGCAGTCCAGTTAAGCTATAGTGTGGGGTCAAGGTCGCCTTTATTTATTTAAAGTTGCTTTTTTTAAAAAAAAAATTTTTGTGGGAAGCTGAAAACAAGTCCTTTTGGTACATTTTTTTTATTATTACTTATCATCTACTCTGGATTGTGATTTAGTGTCCCAGGGGTTCAGCGAGCAGTAGAGAAGTGAGGGACTGCAGTGTGCGCATGTGCAAAGTAAGAGAAACAGTGTCCGTGTTTGCTGTAATTAGCATTCCTTTATTACAGCAAATTATGCCACTGTTTCCCTATGGGAAAAAAGGGAAACCAGTTCATCATCATCATCATCATAAATTTTATTGATCAGCATAAGCATTTACAAAATAAGTTACAAAATGATAAGACACACATTTCCAAGACAAGTAAATAATGTTCACAAAGTGAGAAATAACAAATGTAAGCAATAAATAATTCCATATACTGTGTTGTATCATGATCAATACTGAGTCTATTATCAATTCCAATATCAATATGTAAACGTAAAGCAGATAAAAATTCTATCATTAACTGCAGCTGTGTTTCCATCATGCTGGCTCACGCTGCCTGTTTTCACTTTCTCTGCTCATTTTACTTCAGCATTATTGTGCAGTTAATAAAAATGTCAGCTATGTTTCTTTTTTAACCATACACTATAACAAATAAAATATTGGTGCCCATACACAACTCGCTTTGTGTTTCATCTTGGGGTTTAGATACCAGCATATGGACCTCAGACATGGACCACTCGAGTTTTACTCTCGAGGTCCATGTGTTGGTATCTCCACCCCTCAATGGAAACACAGGCTTGTTGTATATGGGTGCCCACACATTATTCCTTATTTGTCTTATATCTCATATATAATGCTATTTTCACAGTTGTAAGATGGCACACACAGCAAAAACAAGAAATCTTGCAATGTTTCATAAACACACAGATCATTCAGTGATACACGTGGTCCATCATTAATAGATTATTGACATAAGTTCTAGTAAAACCACAAAAACAAAATACAGAAGATATGTGTAATAAAAGCATTTGTTTTAAACCATGTTTTAATATATTGGCTTAACAGTAAAAAGAAGACATAGCATTGCAAGTAAAAATGTTATTTTGAAAACAAGAACATACTGATACAGATGGGAATGTCAATTTTTTATACACTCACCTGTGGAATACTGTTATGGTATAGCAGTTAGGACATCTTAGCATTTACCCTTTCCAAGATAAGGATATTTACAGAGCACTACATACTCCTATAAATGGAAAGCAGACAGGCAGTGGAGATATATACTTTACATATACAGATACGATAGATAGATAGATAGATAGATAGATAGATAGATAGACAGACAGACAGACAGACAGACAGACAGACAGACAGACAGAGAGACAGACAAGTTGCAAAAGATTGAAACTGTTTTTTTTTTCATTTTTAACATGTGTACATTTTTCCTGCACCATAATGATCAAGAAACAAAACAACATGGTATGGAGACTGCGACATGCACCATAATATCTAATGGTATTGTTACCAAGAGCTTGTGATGAGTTAGTAACTTTGCCCCATGCAGAGGATAAGCCAAGTACTGTATTTGTTGTATTTTTATTTACAAAATGGTGACCCATAGGAATACACATTGCGCCATGCTAGTTTCCAACACTTGACATACAGTGAATACTGTAACCCAGTCTACCGTTAACAAGAAAAAACAGTACATTCTGCTTGATCAGCTGTTGTCAGAATCACAAAAGATGTCTGAGCAGCTGATCACAACAGACCATTATCAGAAGCTGACTGAAATAAGGAAGTACTGTACTGTATTGTATTGTCTATGTGTGAGCTGTAAATTCTTGGTACTTTACGTGTGACCAGAAAATTTGTGGCTCTTGATCATAAAGCTGCAAGTCTCTGTAAGCTTTTTGGGTGCCCAGAAAATATATTTTTGTATTATTTAAAAACAAGAAAAACTAGGTTTAAGTGTTTATTTTTCAGAAACTCATTTTTATGCATTTGGATTTTTAAAAAAAAAATAAGATGGCAGCACTCCTGACAGAAAATGTTTCTCTCAAAGCTGAAAAACACATTTTCTTGTGAATAAAAATGACTACAAAGTAAGATTTATTTTGTGTCAGGGTGTTAACTCAAAGACCCACTGAGCATGTTGAGAAGACAGAGTTAAAAAAAAAAAACATTTTAACTCGAGAAGAAAATTATAATTTTTCATGAAATCTTTGAAATGCTTTCCCTTGCGTCAAGCCCCTTCTACCATCAACATTTTGGAACAAAATTCCAAACTGTCTTTTCTGTAGGCACAAGAACAAAATGGCCTAAACATGTGTTTTTAAGGTTTTTATAATGTGTGGATCTCAGAACCTGGTCAAGCATCCATCATAAATCTTCCCATGTATTGAGAACTTGCCAGCCAGCTTGCACATGCAAAATTTCATGCAGTTTTATTGAATGGCAGTAAAGTTGCTCAGCCTAACTATACTTGTGCTACAATGCAAATCTAGTAAAATGAAAGTTAACATAAAGATTATGTTAAGTTTAAAAAAAAAGAGTTGCATTGTTATTTTTCAAAAATTCTCTTGTCGTCCTAACATTCACTGGCCTTGATAAGTTATCTATGTGCTCCAGAAGAAGAACATGGTGTAATTCGTTTTCTTGCACCAAGTCTGAAAAGTTGGCAGAGCTTTCCCCACTGTGGAAGTAATGTCTTGGGCTACCAATGTGATTTCTTCCATTTTTGTTTCCAAGACAGTAACTCTGTTATAAAAACAGTTGAGATTTTTTATCAAAAGTCTCAAACAACTTATCAAAGGTTTTCATCATACTAAAACAGTTGCAGAGTAGACTAACCATGCTGAGGTCCCTTTCTCCATGTGCAGCACTGTGTACGTGCTCTGAGGTACCTGGGATTTTCTGTTTGTTGGGGTCCTTTGACATCATTTGCTTTTTTTGGCCCATTGTTCAAGACGGTATCCTGAACACAGTGATCATGATTAAGTGCTTTCAAAAAGGGCCAGTCAATCATGGTGCCTGTGTTCAGGGCTACCTGGCAGGGTAGCAACTGGATACCTGGGTGGGCGAGGTAGGGCGATGGGAAGTGTATGCACATGTATGTGCTTGCACACATGCAGGGAAGGAGGGAGGAAGGATGGGGAAGGGAGGTATGTGGGAGGGAGTGCGCCAGGCAGCTGCTGAGCTGATCAGCTAGCATGGTGGGGAGGGTGGTCAGTTGGAGTGTGCAGGGTGCAGGGTTCAGGTCTGGAGCATCACAGTGTTTTTTGTGCTGGTAAGTGGCTTGTTATTTTTTTAAGAAATACACCCCCCCAACATGCTCCTCCCTGGAGTTGAGAATCCTTAAGTAGGGGCATGTGGGGGGCACAGCCCTCTGCATACATGTAATTTCCATCACCACTTTGCAGTTTGCCATGAGTGTACATCACCATAATTCATTTTTGGTGATGTACACTTGGTCAAATGGTGATCACTATTCTGCGATTGCCATTATGACATCGAACCATCCAAGATAGTTTCACAATATTTTTCCTGACATTTGAGGAATGACTACTCTAGGTAGTGGTCAACTGATTATTTCAAATAGGTAGGTGAGTATTGCTTTTTAATCAGTATAGAAAAGCACCAAATTAGAGCACTTGGAGAACACGTGTGAGCACAGTGGTTACTGGCTCCACCTACTAGTTGTTTTGCTTTTTAATTCAGACACTGAGGACTTTTGTGTCTACATAAGATGTAACTGCTTTGGACAATCGGGAACAAATGACATGTGGCATTAAATAAAATAACTGGTGCACTGGCAGCACCGTGTCTCATGACATCAATGATCTGGGCTCACATCCCAAGCTCAGGGTGTCAGGAGACCAGCAGGCAGAGAAGGACTGAGCATACTGTTGAACATTATCCTCTACTGAGAGGGAGGCTTGCTGATTCTATTACACTCCTACCACCTAAAAGAGCACAAACAGAAGTGCAAGCAGACATGCCATATTGAGGGGAGAACTACTGCGTAACCCCATGGCACACTCAGAATCCAAAAACTTTGTGCTGATTTGACAGCATCCCAGGGGCTTGGTATACACAAAAAGGAAAATTCTTTATCATGACGGATGATGCCCGGTACTCATGGAGCACAGCTTGTCAACAGCCACTTCACTAATGGGGCTCCTGAGGAGGTTACTGACCAGAGGGCCCTGCTACAGGTGGGCAAGCCATGGAGGCAAGAGTTAAGTGGTAGTGAAGATGAATATGGGGATAGGAGGTCCAATGCAGAAGGTAGTGATGCTGGAGCAGAGAGTGCATTAAAAAATAAAATGAAAAATAAAAGGTGCAATGTTTTTTTTTTCCCAATTTAAAAAAAGTGTGGTTTTTAAAGAATCTGAAACTATAATTCTTTTTTTTTTTTTTTAATAAATTGTAACCTTGGCTTATTTTATTGTATTTGTACTCTACGAAGAGCAGAGATCATTCTGTTTTTAACAACATTCATCCCCTGCTAGTTGCAAAACATTTGGTGAATCACAATGTGGTTATCCACATTACAGGACTGTCCACAAAAATGCTGCTGATAATTGAAACTAGAGTCCTAAGACTTAGAAAAGATTAGATTTTTTTTAAAGGAGCAAAATCTGTTGGCTTGTCTAGGGAAATTTTCTATGGCAAGTGCTTATCACTGATAAAAAACATGCACTGTTATTGTGTGGAAAGCAACTAGGTCAGAAACATCTGGAAAGCAAATGAAATTCCTAACAATCAATATCAGTTTGCAGTGCATAAAGAATGGATGTCATCAGTTTTGTTGAATGGAGGGAGGCTGAGAACCTCAAAGAGAAGGGAAGATTAATTGCAGTGGAAATGAACTAACTAAAGAAAAATCATAAAAGTGTCATAACCAGGGCTGATCAAAAACGCCATGATCAGAACCCTGGCATAAGAATAGAGGGAGCAAAATTTAGTGAGCGCATGTAAGTGATTTAGGCATGCTGTGAAACAACCAGATTTCCATAGGCAACACTGCAGCTTCTATGAATGAAATGAATAGTTGAAAGAAGGGGGGGAACGTATCCACCCAGATTATGTATTTAAAGACAACAAAGAGTGAAAATAGTCTAAGCTTTAACAAAATGTTTGCTAATCCACATACAGTAGTTTAAGGGTTTACTGTATCCAGAAATTATAGTTTCTATACCATGATGAAACTTATAATTCTGTCTTCTGTCAAAGGGAAACATTTTCCTTGCAGTATGTTATGGTTATCAGTTATGGTAGTTTCTCATTTTCTGTTCTGGTAGTAGTCCTTCCTTACAACTGTACAAGTGGTGTTAAACATATAAAAACATCCAACATCATTATTCAGTGGTGGAAAGACCTGTGATTAGGTTGGGGACAGAGGTAGAAGGGAAGTTTCTGATGGCAGCATGGATGGCAGGCATAGACTGTGTCGGTCATGCAGTGTCAGATAGCTGCTGAAAGTAAGGTCCCTTTCCCAAAACAATAAATAGTAAAGGATACATTTTTCCTGTGCAGTATGCTGCTCAGTTCTGTACTGCTGTTTGATACAAGAGCTGTTCCAGTTCTATGTGTGTGCGAGTATAACAGAGCTCAGTTCCTGTCACTTTTAGAAATTACACTGCCAGTGAGTTCTTTTGTGGGAGTATGAGTTGCTACAAGTTAATGTCAGGAAGGGGTGGCATTGGTTTCTTGCACAGCGATGTGCCCCTTATTTCTTCACAGATGCTCTAAAGTTGATATAGCAGCTTTGGCTAGTAGTGCAGTACAAGACTAGAGGCATCTGCAGCAGAAAAAGTAGAGTAGAAGGCCCATTGTGGCAAGGCAGGTTTCAGTACCAGCTGCACAAACCACAGGAAAATGATGCACTAGGAAAATTCAAAGTACATTAAATTTTACTAATGAATATGACTGTACTTTACATATATGCACCCTAAGGGGGTTCAGTACTATCTGCAGAGGTCATTTAACTGTAGGAGTCAACTCCTTGTCCTGTCACTTGAGACAATATGGGTGCCCACATCCTATTCCTTGGCCAATTTGAGGGACGTCGAAGTTTCTGGAGTTGATGACTGTAACCTAGCATCTACAGTATTTTCTTTGCAAGGCCCATTTAAGAGGAGAGACCTGTGAAGAATATCTCCAGGGATCTCATGTGGAAGTCTTAAAGCCTTTACTAGGATGGGTGATGTTACTGAAATTTGCTTTAATGAAACAATTTGTGAATTTCAACTATTTTGATTTATCAATGACCATAATTCTCATATATACTTGGTCAGTAAATTGACCAAATTTGAGCAGTGAACCTATGTAAACTGCCAATTCAGTGGTGAATTAGGCTGTTGCATAGTTTTTGACAGATTATGGTGGGCAAAAATATGTAACTTGTTGTCCTCCAGTGACATAAACTGTCACCCCCCTCACCAACTGTAATTCCATCACTTTCCAAATGTATTTATATCATGAATTCCCATCCACCCCCCGCACCCTCCTGGCAAATGTATGGTGGTGTACAATAATAATAATAAATACATATATATATATATATATATATATATACAGCCTTCCCCACCTGCACGCAAAACATCCCTGCATCTCCCTTACTCGAACAGACCTTATTGTTTCACAGATAAATAAGACCCCTCCCCACCTAATCACCCCCAGCTCTCAGCTCCATCCTACCCCCATCAGCACCCATACAAATCCATTGGAATGTAATCTGTAACAAATAAAACTATCCCCAGCCAGTAGAGAGTGTTTACTCAGTTCAGTGTCCATCTTGGTAATGGCATGAATGAATAATGACATATTTGCTCTTAGTAAATCTTGATTGGCTTTGTTAATTATACACTGCATTAAATTCAACAGGACAGGGTGGTGGAGGATGCTAGTGGGTGATGAGATGGGGATTTATGATGATTCAAAATTACTTGGGAGGGGCTGGAATTACAGCACAGTGGCTGGGGGAGACAGTCTGTGACACTTTGGAGGTCTTCTAGAAAATTTCTTTTAAAAATGGGCTGGTGAAGTTGGAGCACACCCCCACCCCGAAAATTCGCAAACCTTCACGAATCACAGATTTCTCAAAATTCTTGTGAACTTTGCTGGTGAAGTAATACTTTTCAGTACCTGTATCAGTGACCTTACCAGTGAAAAATTGCACTCCTCATTTGCAGATATTACCAGAAGCACCCTTGTGGGAGGTTATATAAAGCCTACAGTATATGTGACACAATTACAGCATGTTAAAAAATATTTAAAGGTGTCTAGTTGAGAATTTATATCCACTTTTAGCCATCTAGGCTATTCAAATCTTTGTTCACCAATGTTTAGGGTTAGTTTCATCTACAGGAGCCTATGGTGCATTTGAATCAATATGCCAGGGATCCTCCAGTTTCAACATATCGTTGATATGGTTCTACAAGGGGAGACATAAAGGGTGAGGGTATGTTAGGTAAAAGCATCTCAGCATGCTGGAGGATGGGCAACCCATGGTGGCACTGAAGGGCGCCTATCTGGATATGGTACTATTTTGATCTCCACCCTGTCCTGCCACAAACTGGCACCTTATAGAAGTCTGAATGGTACTGCCACAAGTTAAGAAGGCCAAGCCCCCCCCCCCATTTCCCCAAGTCAGCATGAAAATCTGATACCATGTCTGGCAACTTTTTCTTCTCAACTATGTCATGTGGGAGTGAAACTGAGGGATTTAAAGCTGTGCTGTGAAATGTCACATGGACGACCCCCTAGGATGTAGAAAACCTTTGTGATTGTTATCATCCTGAGTGCAATAATCTTAACCTAGAGAGAGAGAGAGAGAGAGAGAGAGAGAGAGAGAGAGAGAGACAGAGACAGAGACAGAGACAGAGACAGAGACAGAGACAGAGACAGAAGGAGCTCAGACTATTAGCATATGTCTACAAAGTAATTCCTGCTTCTAATAGTGGAACCACGTTAGCCCATACAGCCTCTACATCTATGGGTTTCATTTTGCTTTCAAGGTAGATGATCTGATGCAATAGTAGCATTGTACAACAGGCAGACCCAGTTGGAAACCGCTCTCCAAAACCATACATTTGTGATTATGAAAACATTTCACTTTTGTGAGGAGCACTGCAGAATGTAAAACATACATGCTGTGGTTTTCAACAGGTGTTTAATTCAATTTCATCTATGCACTTAAGGCATACTGTACTGCAGTAAGAGGAAACATTTGCATGATTAGCACTATACCTGTTTAGGGCATCCAAGAGATTTCAGTTTCAAGATCATCACCTTTGCCTGGAGAATTAACATCCAGATTAATGGTAGCTATGGGATGGAGCTGTGTATAGTAGACTGTATCATTGCCTTTTTATGTTGGCTTCCGCGCACGCGCAAGAAACATCTTGCGACAGTGCGGGTCTTGGGGGTGCGGCTGCTCTTGGGAGAATGCAGGGCACGCATCAGTAGGTGCGTCCCTCATTCCCCAATCAGTCTGCATGCCATCGCCACACCATGCATTCACAATGGGGTGAGCACATCAAAGCAAAGGCTCGCTGCAATCCGAGCAAAGCTCATCATATGCAGCGGTCCTTTGCTTGCCATGCTCACCGCCATTATGATCATGGTCTGCGAGCGGGCAGCCACCTCAGTTTTCTGACATCGATGGTGCCCAATCCCCTTGTTGGCAACCCCCCCCATGTTTGTGTGCTGACGGGGGAGCTCACTCCCTGTCTGCATCCCCCCCGACAAATGTGGAATGCCGAGGGGTGCCCAATCCTAAAACCGTACCCCCTGCTTTCTTTGCTCACCGACGGGGAGAGCCCACTCCCCAAAAGCATCACCCCCAACTGTTGAATGCCAAGGGGGTGCCTAAACCCTTGGCTCACGCCCCCTTTCTTTGTTTGCCGACGGGAGTGCCCAATCCCCCACCGGCATTATCCCCCCTCCGTGTTGTGTGCCAATGAAGGTACCCAATCCTCCATTGGCTACTAACACCCCCACCACAAAACCCACTTAGGTGGCTTGCTGGGAGCCCACCCCAGTGTGCCAAATGCCCTGTAATGCAAAAACTGTCCCGCGACGGGTTTCTTTTTTTTTTTCATCTGCAAAACGAAAACCATCCCTCGTAGCCTAGATGCCCCTCCCCACCCGCACTCATCCACTGCACACCCTGCTTCCTCACCACCCCACCCCATACTTACTCCGGACTCTGGCGCAACAATCTTCTGTGGACTGGGAACACGTCTGCACTCTTCAAAGCCGACCGCGAACTGAGGAAATGCTGGTAAGCTGTATAATGCAGTGAATAGGGTTTTTTCAACTTTGCTGCATATCTTAGGCATTTCTTGGAATTTTGGCACCAAATTTTCAACATGGGGTTTTTGGAGCCCCTCCTCATGAATTCTGTCACTGTCATGGCGTTAATCGGCCTCGGAAGGTGATTTCGCAGTCACTGCGCAAAATCACCTTTCGGGACCCATTAATGAAATGACAGTGCCAGTGTTCATGAGGTGGCCTCTCAAAAAGGCTATGTTCCAAATTTGGTGGAAAAAATCCAACAAATGCCTGTTTCAAAGCGTGCGTTATAGCGGATTGCTATACCGGGCCGGCACCCCGGATTCGCAATATTTTAACACCGTATTTTCCAGCATTGGCATTTATGTACCTCCTTATGAACAGTACAGCTGTCACTTTCCACATCCTGCCCAAAATGTGTTTTCGCGCTTCTGGTGCACAATTGCGCAGTCGCTGTGGGAAATCAGTGTTTGCGCCAGATTATGAAAATGACAGTGACACAGTTCATGAGCAGAGCTCCTAGAATGCCTATGTTGAAAATTTGGAGCTGATACTCTATAAAATAGACTGTGTTGCGGCGTGCATTGGCAGATTGCACGCATGCTCGTACCGTCGTGCATTTGTGATATTTTCACTCTGGATTTTCACCATTGCCATTTTTACACACCTCTTGATGAACAGTACAGCTGTCACTTCACATATCCTTCCCAAAATGTGTTTCCGCACTTCCGGCGCAGAATAGCATGGTCGCTGTGCGAAATCACTTCTTGGGACACTTTGAGTAAATGACAGCGACACTGTACATGAGCAGAGGTGCTAAAATGCCTATGTTGAAAATTTGGTGCCGAACACCCGCAGACTAGTAGTGCTGCATGCGTGCCTTTCATATTTCCCATGCACCCTTGCAAGTCCGCAAATTTCGTATATTTGTATGCCACATTTTCAGCACTGCCATTTAATTACACCTCCTTACGAACTGTGCAGCTGTCATTTTTCACATCCTGCCCAGCATGTTTTCCTGCACTGCACTAACAAACACCCACAGGGACACCCTAATGCCTCTCACTCTCTGCAGGGTGGGGGTGGGTTGGCATCAGTTCAAAACTTGACTGCCACCCCTATGCTGCATCTCTCTAACTCCTGCACTGCCAATGGCAGCAAGACAACATTCGGCATTGACAAATGCTTGTTTGGTATTGATGTGATTAGGGTATGCCTTCAGGAGGAAGGGAGGGAACCCCTAATAACTTAATTCAGTGCATCTGTCAATATTGGTGCAAGGATTTTTTTTTCTTTCAGTTTATCATGGACTCTGTTCAGTCTGGGTCCATTCCACCTGGACATGAAGTATATTGCCAGTTTTTTTTTCCCCCTCTACACTGAATGTGGTCATGTGTGAATCAAGAGCTGCTATATCTTGTGTATCCCCTGGATATATGGACATGCAGGGTCATTGTAGAAGGCATCAAATAAGGATGGGACAGGAGTAAGGCCAGAGGCATATAGGGAGTTGAAGTACCATATGAACTGTTAAAATCATCAGTACATGGTAACGCCTCCACCTGTGATACGAATGGCAATAAAGTGGTTGTCATTTCTACTGATATACAGCCTGGAGGCAACAGCTCTCCTGCTTTGTTCTTACTTTCCCAGTATCCCTGTTTCACTTGAAATACAGAATACTCATTTTTCATTTGAAGTAGAAATTCTGTATCAACTTTAACGGTATTTTTTTCATTAAGTAAGGTGTTGTCCTACAGATTACAACTTCATAAGACTTTTTCAATATCTTTCAGTCAAATTTCTTTGTTCAGTAAGGTCAGTTTCTTGTTCACGTTGCAGTTTAGAACAACTGTGTGCTATTATTGTATCCCTGAATGTTACCTTGATTACATTGCAAAGTGTGGCCCTGGAGATCTCTGATGAGTCATTCATCTCAATATAGAATTGTACAGTATGTCAGTTAATGGCTGGTCCATGAAAGAAGATATAGCCAAGAGAGAGAGAGATATTGTTTGGGGGCCTGTAGACAACCCCAGTACTTATGGCTGTCCCATTTCCTGTTTCCAGGGTGACCCACAGTTCTTCTGGCTTCTTGTGTGTATTCTGAATTTCTGTAGCATTGATATTTTCATTGACATACAGGGCCACTCCAACCCCTCCCCCCTTTTTGAACCTCAGTCTCTTCTGAACAGTACATAGCCAGGTACTGAAGTCTCCCAGGTGTGGTTACTGGTAAACCATGTCTCACTAATTGCTACTATGTCCAGTTTACCCTCTGTTATTATTGCCTGCAGGTCTGGGATCTTGTTTCTCAGGCTGTGAGCATTTGTGTACATGATTTTCCACTGGCCAGATTTCAGTGTGTTGGTTGTTGGGTGAGGTCTAGCATTTCCCCTGTGCATTGTATGGGGAGCTGGACCTTTTTCCTTACCTGGTGATGCAAATGAACTACAAACATGCTGAACTCCTGTTTGACCACTAGCTGAGGGGGGAAGGGTGTTCTTCCCATTCAACATATGGGGTGCTGCACCCCTCTCCCCATTTGCTAGTTTAAATATTCTGCAAAGACGTCAAACTTCTGTCCCAATCCTTTAACTCCCTCCTTAGTCAGATGCAGTCCATCAAATTTAAAGAACTGTTGCACAGCTTCCTGCTGCAAATGGTCAGTGAACCAACCAGGTTAGGAAATACCCTTGACCTTGTGCTGGCAAATGGGGACTTGTGAGAGAACTTCCAGTGGAGGAACCACTGTCAGGGAGTGAACACCGCTCAGTATGGCTCACATTGGATATGGGCAAGGAAGGAGTGGAATCTGGCACAATAGTGCTGGACTTCAGAAGGGCCAACTTTGGGAGGATGGGGGAAGTGATAAAAGGGTAACTGGCCAGAATTCAATCTAGTATGGACACTAACCAGAAGTGGGAGCTCATAAAGCTGGGGATAGTGGAGGCAACCAAAACCTGCTGCAAAGCCCAGAGCAAGAAGGCTAGGGCTAAGAAACTGATCTGGTTGAGCAAGGAGGTCATGGAAAAGGTAAGGAGGAAAAGAGCTGCCTTTAGGAAGTACAAGAAAACAGGGAGGGGGGAGGACAGGGAGGAGTACTTGACAGAATCGAAGGAGGTGACAAGGGCAGTAAGGGAAGCCAAAGCATCTATGGAACTCAGGCTGGCACAAGGCATTAAGAAGGGGGAGAAGGACTTCTTTAAGTACATCAGGGAGAAAAGGAGCTGTAAGGACCACATAGTAAGGATTAGGAAGGAGGGGGGTTGGGTGGAAGCAGGGTGCGATAAGGCGGAAGCACTAAATGAGTACTTCTGCTCAGTATTTACTAAAGAGAAGAGGGGGGTGACACCCAAGGTGGGAGAAATGGCAGAAGCAGGGGGGGAAGTGGTAACAGATGGGGAAATCATGGAGAGCAGAGTTTGAGAGGGTTTGAAGGCACTGAGGGTGGACAAGGTACCAGGACCAGATGGCATCCACCCCAGGGTACTGAAGGAGCTGGCAGAGGTCCTTGCAGGACCTTTGGCAGACCTATTTAATGCCTCACTACATTTGAAGTGTGTACCTCAGGACTGCAGGATGGCTCATGTGGTGCCCCTCCACAAGAGTGGCCCCAAGGATGAACTGGGAAACTACAGACCAGTGAGCCTCACATCCATCTTGGGTAAGCTAATGGAGACTATCCTGAAGGAGGCTGGTGGCCCTCCTAGAGGCCAAAGGATACAGGACAGCAGACAGCATGCTTCATACATGGCAGATCCTGCCAAACCAACCTGAGGTCGAGTTCTGTGACTGGGTAACTAGGCAACTGGACAGGGGCCATGCAGTGATGTCCTGTATCTGGACTTCAGTAAGGCATTCGACTCAGTGCCACATGGAAGGCTGGGAAGGAAGTTAGTAGGCACAGGGTGGGTGCAAAGCTGGTGAGATGGGTAGGAAACTGGCTGCAGGGAAGGCAACAGAGGGTGGTGGTGGGTGGGGAGCTCTCACACCCAAGGGTAGTGATGAGCGGTGTTCCACAGGGCTCAGTGTTGGGACCAGTGTTGTTTGGGATATTCATTGCAGACATATCATGGGACATCAAGAGCAAGATCAGTCTGTTTGCTGATGATACCAAGGTAGGCGCAGTGGTGGATGACCTAGGGGGATGGCAGGGGTTGCAGGATGATCTGGCAAAGCTTGAAACCTGGTCAGACACCTGGCAATTGGGCTTTAATGCCAAAAAGTGCAAGGTGCTGCATTTTGGGATGAAGAACCCAAGGAGGAGTTACCAGCTAGGGGAGTGCAGCTAGCCCAGACAGAGGAGGAGAAGGATCTGGGTGTGCTCATTACAGGGTCAATGAACAACTCGGCACAATGTTGGAAGGCAGCTGCAAAGGCCAACAAAATGCTGGGTTGTATTGCAAGGGGTATATCCTCGAGGAGGGAGGAGGTGATTCTGCCACTGTATAGGTCATTAGTTAGACCACACCTGGAGTACTGAGTGCAGTACTGGTGTCTGTATCTGAAAAGGGACATTAAGTTACTGGAGGGGGTGCAGCGCAGAGTGACAAAGATGATCAAGGGGCTGGGGGACTTATCATACGAGAGGAGGTTGAAGGAGTTGAACATGTACTCACTGGAGTAGAGGAGAGACAGGGGTGACATGATTGAAACCTTTAAATAAATGAAAGGAATAAACAAAGCGCGGTACAGAGGGCTGTTCAAAGTAAGGGAGGGAGGGCCACCAGGGGCCATGATATGAGACTGGAGCAAGAAAGGTTCAGGAGGAGATGAGGAGACACTTTTACAGAGGGTGGTGGCTTGGTGGAATGCGTTACCTGCTGAAGTGGTATACAGTAGAACAGTGGACTGCTTCAAACGAGGATGGGACAGGACAAGGGGGAGGGTTAATGAAGGGGAAGGGTGGAAGGGAGGGGCAGCTGCAGAATAAGGGGTGCTAGCTGCACATTCGAGCAGACTTGATAGACCTCTAGGTGTTTATCTGCTGGCAAATTTCGTATGTTCGTATGTACATCCAATGTCAAATGTTGACACAGAGAAGTAAATTAAGTCATAAAGTTACTTCAGTTCAATATTTTTTAAGAGACTGCTGCTGTCCTGGTTTTGGTTAAGTCAAGAATGTGTTAGTCTTGTGGTTTCACTCTATCCTGTCCATTTTCATGATCCAATTAACAACTAAGGGCAACTTAGGGGTTGTTGCTCTCCTTCTGGTGGATGGGGGGGGGGCACATCATGGCTCACACAAACAATTCAGCTTCAAACAGAAGTGTCTGTGTTAGCTGTGATACATCCCACTCCCAAGACTGCTTGTCTTACACACAAGGTGGTGGTGGTGGTGGTATGGCATGGCTGGGACCCTGGAGGAACGCTTAGGGAAGAGTCTCTGTGTAATATCCTTGGCTAAAGGTGGGGCAACTAGACAAGGTCTTGAAGGGTGAGTGGTTCTTTATTTGGCTCCAAGTGTGCTCACTGTTCAGTGATGGGATTTGAGAGGGCTGTGTTTTCTGTGGAGCATTGGCAAATGAAAAGCTGGGGTGAAGTAGTGTGCACTGCTCAGTAGTCAATGTAAAGTCACTAGACTTGGTGGTTGTTGTTAATGACAGATGGAGAGGCAGCAGCTTGCAGTGCTGGAGGAGCCAGAAGTAAGGGGTTCAAATACAACTTGCTGGTTTCTTGGGGGGGGGGGCTTTTAGGGCAGTTGGAACATGCCCAGTATATAGGGTCTCAGTTCAATTTACTTGGCTAAATTCTGGGAGGGACAACTTGCTCAAGTGGAGGGAGAGGGAGGAGCAGTGCAAAATACTGATCAGGGGGAGTGCTAACCTGCTGTACTATAGAGACTTTGACGAGTGGACTTGCATGACCCTAGGCCCTAGCCCAGTGTCCCCAGCCAAGAGTTCCCAAAGTCCAGAATACAATTTGATGGTCTGGGGGGAGGGGTAGCAAGGTAGTAAATCTTCACACAGATGAGCTCAAAAATGTTACAGGATGCATCAAAATCCCAAGAAAAAATGATACAGAATGCATCAAATCTGAAGGTCTAGGAAGCCCCCGTCCCTGGCCTGTTCAGAGAGGGTCTTGAGGGTGGGTCTCTCTGCAGAATGTAAGGAAGGATGGAGGACAACTTTCTGTATAGCAGGGATTCTGAGGAGTTGGCTATGGTAACCCTAGGCTACACCCATCCCAGAGTCCCCAGTGTCCAGATACTTATTTATTTTACTTATTTAAAAGTTGGTAACTGAGAAAGGTACACTGAGCTGGGGCTCATTTCCAGGTGCAACTTGTGGGAATGGAAGGAGGGAAGTACAATTTACTATATACAATTCATAATATATGTAAGTACAAAATGCAATATACAATAATATTGTATATACATAACATTCACTACAGCAGCATAATAGCATGTAAACATACAGATTAAGGAACATATCTGAGGTAAGGACATTAGATACAATGACATGGTACGCAACAGTTGATAAAGATAAGCACGGTTACATAGGATGGTAGGAGGCTGAACAGTTTTCAACTAGGATGGTAAAATACAGAACATTAGTATGTACAATAACATGTTTAGGGTACAAGCAATTGGTTGAATAATTGCACAGATATAGTCATACACATTTATTCATGCCGAGGATACTAGACATTCACCAAGGTTATGATAATAGATATACGCCAATATATGAAGCTTGCTGGGTTGGAAAATGGGGTAGCAAGGTAATAAATGCAATCACAGATGACCCCAAAATGCCCCAACGGCACCAAAATCCCCAATAGTCTGGGAGCCTAGGTGGCTCTCAACCCATGGCCTATTGTTAAGGCTTTTATAGGGACCTTGCCAACCCTTTTTGCTTCATATTATTTCTAGATGAAAACAAACATCATATGATTGTTTGCCTTTCTCCACAATTCATTAATTTGTTGCTGGTTGTTTTATCTGCTTCGCTTCATAGTAGAAATGAAATGCATGCTAATAGTGTAATTATACCCAACCTTGTTTAGTTTCAAATTCTTGGTTTACTCTTATTACTTACTTCCTGAACAACCCAAAACAGTGCAGCAACTCATGATGCGATAGTCTCCACTACTTCTACTGCATCATGAGTAACTGTTAGGGATGTTCCCAAACCTAGGAAAGATGCAATGGGAGTTGATCAAGGACTGTAAACAAATATATTTTTGTGTGGTAACACCAGTATGGTGGACAGTTTGTTTTTCACTTTTGAAAAGAAAAAAAAGAATCAGAATCAAACTATCAACTGCATCAGAAATCTCTACAGAATGTGACTAATTAGAAAGTGTGTTTTTTAAACTAAAGAGAAGCCTAGGAGGCTTGTGTCCATTGAATCCATGTGCTTGCTTTTCCCTCAGTCTTGTTTAGTTTAGTGGACATGGGCATAGTAAGGCCTCAGTCATTTGGTCAGGCAGCACTTGTCTCTGGTGCTTTCTCTCCAGTACGTTATTGAGTGCCATATTTAGGACTCCAGGTATAATAAGTCTACCTGGTTTGGGGAGTGGGGGATCAGTAAAATGCACTGAATAAGTCAGGGACCAGGGTCTGTAACAGTATGTTTGGGCATAAATGCTGCCTAGGAAGACATTCTTCCATTTGCAGGGAGAATTTAGCCAGTACTATCTGTTTCTCTTTGTCAGTGTAGACCTTTGTAAGCCCCAGCAGTAAACTATGGGTACAGAGAATGGACAAACCCTGTTTCTTTAAGAAATTTCTACAAAGGGCTTTTTTCTACCCAGATGGATTGGAGCATTACTGTCTCAAAAAGATGTCTGGTCGTTCATTGGAAGAATGCAACATGACACTTCATACAGTCCATTTAAGGTGATTTTACCTCACAGATTTAAAGTGAGTTAACGCTTTATGCCACATGACGGGGCTGTTCAAGCTTTTAACAGTACACAAAATTTTGAGATCAGAAAACCTTGGCCTGTCATCAGAAGAATTCACAGTATTAAGTAACAGGTGAGTACTTAAGCATCAAAAGAAAAAGAAGCACAAAAATAATTGGGTCTGACAAGTCCTTGTGGAGGCAAATAATGACTTGACTACATGGAAACACAGAAACATTAGAAATGCTAGACAAGAAAATACCATCAGTCCATCGTGTTTGTCTCCTAGCATCCAGGCAGCTGCAGCATTGAAGTATCAGGTGACTTATCTGCAGCAACTGTAAAATGGGACATGCTATCACTGATATAATAGTATAACCTTTGACACTGTGAATAGGAAAATCACCAGTAGTGGAAACCTCTTGGAACAGGAAATTAACTAATCTGCCTTGTCCTCCATGGTATACTCTTTCAGCTATGAGGCAAACCCTTTGTTACCTCTCTTCACAAATCAATGGAAATGCTGTATCCGGCACTATTGTAATACATGAGGAACTGATCCAAATTGTTTAAAATTCAACAATTTCCCCTTTGCAGCACTTATTTTGAGAGGCTACTCAATGCGTTGCCCACTCTCTGCATGGAAAAAAAATATTCCACTTATTATCCTTAACAGCATCCCCAAAATAATCCACCTTAAAGCAGCAGTGTTTGTTATTGACCATATAATTTTTTCCAGCAATGTTTGTTTGGCAATCATTCATTCCTGAAACAAGATACAGGATTTTGAAGTTATTAAATATTCCCACCCCTGGGCCATGCCGGCCATGAAAAAATAAAACATCTTGGCAGTACAGTGTGGTGCTGTCTACCATCAGAAATATACAGTACAGCAACACCATCCCAATACAGCAACAGTATGACTTTAGCATGTACATCCAGATAACCAATAGAAGAGATTTTTAAAAATTGCAAGTGGTTACCATCTTTAATGATGTGAGACATTAATTGCAAAATTAGCTGTAAAAGCTGTTTATCAATATCAGAGAAAACTGAAAATGAACTGAACATGAAACTTAGGCTGTGAGAAATATACTTTTGCCAAAAAGCGATATAACATTTTTTGCCAGCTAGCAAAATAGTGACGCTTTAATGAACCTCTTTAACATTTTTAAAACTGAAATATTTCTGTCATGTAAGCCTTCCTTTTTTTTTTTTAAGGAAAACATACCGAATTTGTTTAAACTTTCCTCAGAGATGAAACTCTCCATCCCTTTGATCATTTTAGTTGCTCTCTCCTGCCCCTGCTGGATTATTGCAGTATTGATTGTATCCCAACCTTCGTTATAGTATTCTCATAGAGCCCTCAGCTCTGTGCTGCTGGGAGATAGTCTGGAAAAAGAATATTTAGCACAGAGACATGAAGCTGGGGAAGGGACAGAGTCAGAAGGATCAGTCTGCAGTTGGGGCCTGATATATATATATATATATATAGAGAGAGAGAGAGAGAGAGAGAGAGAGAGAGAGAGAGAGAGAGAGAGAGAGAGAGAGAGAGAGAGAGAGAGAGAGAGAGAGAGAGAGAGAGAGAGAGAGAGAGAGAGAGAGAGAGAGAGAGAGAGAGAGAGAGAGAGAGAGAGAGAGAGAGAGAGAGAGAGAGAGAGAGAGAGAGAGAGAGAGAGAGAGAGAGAGAGAGAGAGAGAGAGAGAGAGAGAGAGAGATCCCTCAAAGGAGCTTTCCAGTGGCTTGCAGCCACATTCAGTGCCTGTGGTAGTCACTGTGTTTGGAAGGATGCAAAAAGAAGTGGAGGAGGCCTTTGTGAGGTGAGTCAGGTGGGACTTCAATGGTTGGCTAGGAAGGGTGTACTGGGGAAACAGTGAGAATGTAGGCACTGAGAGAGAGAGAGACTAGCATAAAGTCACAGAATGATAGAGTTTTTCTTGACTGAGGGCAGGTCTCTGCTTGACACTGGGTAAATCCCAGGCCTTTTTCCAGCCAGCTGATGCCCTATCCCTAGCTCAGCATGAAGTGGCAAAGGCTACAGTCAAAGGAGTACTGATAAGGTGGCAGGGCATCATCAACTGAGGTCGAAAGGAAGAGGAACCATAGCAGCTGGGATCCACGGCTTCATTTCCAAGTAAGAGTGAGTTTTCCCATATCCTTGAAGGGGCAGATGTGTGAGGAAAGCCAGGTTTTAAGTGCCTTAGCCCAGCAGAACATACTGTAATTCAAGATCAAGTGAGTGGGTGCCTCTTTCATGCTCCAAGACCCCTGTTGAGCTCCTGCCAGAGTTGCAGTATCCTGAAAGAAGGGACTTGTGTTATCAGACATCACAGTGGTTTCAAAGAAGAGAAAGTACTTTCCTGAGGGACAGGACACTTTAAATGTTCCCCAGAAAAAGACAGCTAAGGAAATGGAGGAGTGGGATGATAAGATATGCCCTTGCCAGACCTTGCTCTGTGTATGTATGTTTGCGTGCGTGCGTGTGTGCATGCGCACAAAGTTGCCTTGGATAACCAATTAATGTAAAGTAGACTGCCCAATAAAGAGTAACTGCAGACTTTCTGGTGTTACAAGTACCTCTGTTTCTCTGCTTGGGCCCGAACAGTCATTGAGAAAAAACCAAGATACCTGACTTTGACTGCAGGTGTTAGAGATGATGAGTTATATTCATGAAGTGCCAAATAGTGAGAAGAAAAACAAGCATTTGTCAATTCTGAACGTTCGCTTGCAGGTATTTGCAGTGGTGTTTGGCATGTCTGGTGCTTTACCCTAATGCCCTGTGCGATTGCTGGTATTTGCACAATAAATTGTCAGCATGACCTTTTTGTTACCCCCATTGTGCGCTACATAGGTGGAAACACGTTTTAGGCAGGATGTGAAAAATGACAGCTGTACTGCTCATAAGGAAGTGTGGTAAAATGGCAATGTTGAAAATCTGGAGTGGAAATATTGAAAATTCGCAAACCTAGGCGTGTGCGTGGGAACTATGCAATGCATGCTGGTAAAACAGTGATTGTTAGGAATTTTTTCACCAAATTGTCAACATTGGCATTTTAAAACCTCTGCTAATGAACAGTGTCACTGTGATTGTCTTACTGTGTGCCATACATTGATTTTGTACACCGACTGCGCCATTGTGCAGTACATGGGCGGAAACACGTTTTGGGCAGGATGTGAAAAATGACAGCTGTACTGCTCATAAGGAAGTGTGGTAAAATGGCAATGTTGAATATCTGGTGAAATATTGAAAATTCATGAGCTACGGCGTCGTAGGAACTGCTTCACGCTCATAAACAGTTATTTTAATTTGTTCACAAATTTTCAACATATCCATTTTAAGATCTCTGCTCTGAACAGTGACACTGTGATTTTTTAATTCGTCCCATACACTGAGTTCACTGGCGACTGTGCCATTGTGCGCTACATGGGTGGAAACACATTTGGGCAAGATGTGAAAAATGACAGCTGCAGTGCTCATAAGGAGGTGTGGTAAAATGGCAATGTTGAAAATGTGGAGTGAAAATATTGAAAATTCGCAAACTTACGAGCGTACATAGGAACTGCACAATGAACACTCGTAAAACAGTCATTTCTAGGAATTTTTCACCAAATTTTCAACACAGCCATTTTAAGACCTCTGCTCATGAACAGTGTCACTGTGATTTTCTTAATGTGTCCCATACATTAAGTTCGCACACCGACTGCACCATTGTGCGCTACATGGGCTGAAACACATTTTGGGCGGGATGTGAAAATGACAGCTGTACTGCTCATGAGGAGGTGTGGTAAAATGGCAATGTTGAAAATCTGGAGTGCAATATTGAAATTCGCAAATGTATGAGCGTGTAGAACTCAAGCAACGACTCTAACGAAAACAGTCATTTTACATTTTTTCACCAAATTTTCAACATAGCCATTTAAGATCTCTGCTCATGAACAGTGTCACTGTGATTTTCTTAATGTGTTCCATACATTGATTTCGCACACCGAATTCGCCATTGTGCGCTACATGGGCGGAAACACGTTTTGGGTGAGATGTGAAAAATGACTGCTGTACAACTCATAAGAAGGTGTGATAAAATGGCAATGTTGAAAATCTGGAGTGAAAATATTGAAAATTTGTGAACTTCCAAGCCTGCGTAGGAACTGCGCAATGCACGCTCATAAAACAGTCATTTTTTTGAATTTTTGCACCAAATTTTCAACATGGGGTTTTTGGGACCCCCTTCTCATGAATGATGTCACTGTCATGGCATTATTCAAGCCTGAAGGGTGATTTTGCACAGTGACTGCGCAGTGCCTGCGAAATCACCCTTTGGGCCTGAATAACACCATGACAGTGACATCATTCATGAGAAGGGGTCCCAAAACCCATGTTGAAAATTTGGTGCAAAAATTTCAAAAAATGACTGAGATATGCAATAAAGTTGAAACCCCCCTATCTAGCCCGTTATACAGCTTACTGGCATTTCCTCAGTTCACGGTCGCCTTTGAAGAGTGCAGACGTGTTCCGGTCCACCAAGATCGTCGCGCCAGAGTCCGGAGGTAAGTATGGGATGAGGGGGTGTGGGGAGGCTGGGTGCACAGTGGTGGGTGCAGGTTGTGGGAGGGGCTGGGAGGCGTCCTGCGGGACCGTTTTATTTTACAGGTTTAAAAAGCGATGATGTGGGACGTTTACCACGCTGGGGTGGGCTCCCAGTGTGGCAGAAGATGGCTGGGGGCCAAGAAGCCAGCGAGTTGGGCACCCCGTCGGCAAAAGAAACCGAGCGTTTGCCACGCTGGGGTGGGCTCCCAGCGTGGCAGCAAGGATAGCGCTTGGGGAGCCATGGAACTGATGGGGAATTGCACCCCATCGGCAACAACGCTTGCCATGCTGGGAGGGCCCCCAGCGCGTGGCACCAAAGCTTTGGGGCAGCGTGACGTGCGCGGGGGGGCAGTGCGTGACGCGAGGGGGGGACGGCGGCGCTCAGTATGGCAGCGGTGCTTTCCTTTGAAGCAGAGGAACACTGCTGTCATACAGAGCTCCTGCACCCATTGGTGCAGGACCGACATGCCTGCTCAAGGGAGCAGTGCATTGGATGGGAGAGGCACACCTCCAAGTGTGCTACTCTCCCAAAACGTTCCTTGCACATGCGCGCAAGCAAACGTAAAAATTGAAAAACTGTGAAGCAATCTTGGCCCCTCTTCACCACTGTATGCAATTCATCATGCACTACCAAGGTTTACCAGTTTCAAATGTATGTGACCATTAATCAGATGCTGACAGTGCTTGCCAGCTTAAAAAGTTTCAGGGCCAAAACAGGAGAAACAAGTGCATGCTACATACTCTACTTTCTTAAAAAGTTAGGAAATTCATTGCAAAAAATATATATTAATGTATATGTTAGGAGGGAAATGTGGTGTTGAGGTACAAAAACCTTGTGTTGTGTATTTGGTGAAAAAATACTAACAAATGACCAAGTTATGAGTAAAAGATCAAAACACATTGAAAATACTTTGACTGTACTTACCTAGATTCGTCAGTTCCTGGTCAGCATTGAAGGAGCAGGACATGTGGCATTTGAGAAAGATATTATGACAGTAGACCTGACATAGGTATATTAAGGGCATTGGGGGTTGTGGGGTTGTGAGTGCTGAGTGGGGGGTGAGGTGGTCTGGGTGAGAAGCCACAGGACACTACAATGGAAAGTTTTCTTCTTTGCAAGTAAAGTTTAAAAAAAAAGAACAAGATGAAGAGGGACCCGGCTGACAATGTGAATTGGCATCCCAGTGTCACAGATGTTTGAAGACACCAGGGTGGGTACCCCAGTGTCCACATTGATAGAAGGAGGTTAGGGGCACACTGCATCTTGGCACTGCAGTTGGGCAGATGGTGGCAGAAAAATTGAGGGAGGTGAATACTGGAATTGGAGGGCAGATTTAAGTAAATAACAGTCATGAATTGAGCACCCTCTGCCGAATGTATCAGCAATACGTGGGTTGGGCAGGAGTGTGGATACCTGTGGCAGCACTGAGTAATTGCAATCAGTCTTCAATAAGAAAATAGCTGTGTCAGGCAGGAGGAAGATGCCAGTCGTGACACGGAGCAGCTGACACTGATTTTAAATAACAAAAAAAAAATAGCTTGGTTGGGTGGGAGAGTAATATCGGAAGTTGCATTGATAAGTTGCTGCTGGTTTAAAACTCCGGGGTTTAAAACAAAATAAAAACTTCGTTTGTGAGCCAGGAAGGAGAAGCGATACTGTTCTAAAGTTAGCTGTGATTCTTATGGAAAGCAGAGTTATGAAATGTGATTTCTTCCACACTGTCCTCATCAGCCATGCATGCCAGCATTACACTGCATTACAGTACATGAATAAATTAGACGACCTCACCAGACTGAACAGGGAGTCCAAACAATAGTCATATAATTTTCTTGGAGGAAGCCATGTGATCAGAATAGGAGGACGATTTAGTTTAGAACAATATCAACGTTCCCTCCTATGCTACATGGCCATCAAAGGTTGATATTATGAAAAATAAGTCCATAAAGAATTCCAGGTCATTTGCATTTGGGGCATTTATGTTGGCCAGAGTAAATTTTCCTTCAGTTATAAGTATTTCTGTAATTATTTATCTTCCATGATTGTCTTTAACAGTTTTGCCAAATGTAACTAGTGTATTACTTCTTATGAAAATGGAATCATAGACTCTTAAGGCAGATGGAGATTAATGGCCCATCAAGTCTGCTCATAGCTGTCATCACCTTAACTCCCCCCCCCCAAGCCAAGTGCCATGGTGGATTATTTACACAGAATTGTAGAAACAGACAATTTATCAGCCAAAAAAGGACCACTTCTTGGCCCACCCAGTCTGCCCAGGTGGTCTGTGCCTATTCTGTTTTTGCAGGTCCCAACTGGTTTACAGTGACCCTTCCTCCTTCCTGCCTATTTACTAATATCTCCCTAAGTCTATCCCACGCATGCTTGAAGCCCCCTATGGTTTTTGCCTCCACTACTTCTGATGGCAGTCTATTCCAGACACCACTCTTTCAGTTAAGTAGTATTTCCTCACATGCCTGTTAGATTCCATCCCCTCCAGTTTCAGCACATGCTGCTCTTCCTCATTTGAAAGAAATTCCCCTCCTGCACCCTGTTCACCCCAGTGAAGTACTTGTAGAACTCTATCATGGGTTCCATGTCAAAACAGCACATGAAAATAGCGAATACAAAAATCGTGACTGAAAAATAGCCTGTGTACATACAGCTAGTGCATATAACAATAATCACTGTAAATCATGAATACAGTGCTGCAGTGACTTTCTGGGGGGGGGGGCTTCACCCCACCTCCCCCTTAAAGTATATAATCATCACTGGCGGGACACAACTCGGGGACAGGAGAAACTCAAGAGGGGGATATTCTCCTGAGGGACGAACTCATAGAGGGGAGAAAGCATGAAGGGTAGCAATTTCATATTCCAACTTGGGGGATGACAGAACTGGGGGACATGAAGCCTAGCACCACAGTTTAATATTAAAAAAAATATCAACACCAGGAACAACACCAGGAACAGCCTATCTCAAGCCCAGGTCTGACAAACATAACAGACACATAGCCAATGAATCTAACCACTAGGTTATGCTGGCATCTCAGTGGCTCAGCACACAGCAACTGATTTCACTACTGAGCACACAACAGCTGACAAACTACATCACTGTGTTGCTGACTTGCCTCACTTGAAAGACCACTGGCTATGAAAACCATGTCGCTAAAATGACACTCAGTCTCCTGAAGTCACTGTAATTGACTAGTTGATACTGACTAGCTGTTTTGACATGTTACCCTATCATGTCTCTCACCTCTCCTCTCCTCCAGGTTGTATGTGATGAAATCCTTCAGTCTCTCCTTGAAGATCTTTTGGTGCAACCCCTGCACCATTTTAGCTGCCCTACTCTGGACTGCCTCCATCCTGTCTATGTCCTTTTTGAGGTGCAGACTCCATAAATGGACACAGTATTCCAGGGGGAATCTCACCAGTGAGCGTACAATGGCAACATAACCTCCCTCCTCCTGCTGGAGACACCTCTCCCTGTGCATCCAGTGTCACACTGGCCCAACCCACTGCTTTGTCAGACTGCCTTGCCTCTTTCAGGTCATTAGATATGATAACTTCAAGGATCATTTCCTGTTTAGTGACTGACAGTACCCTCCCCCACATCCTGTAATCTTTCCTGGGTTCCTAGGCTATAGATGCATGAGTTTACACTTTTTGGCATTGGCCCCACCTGCCATGTTCTTGACCACTTTTTCAGTTTCCCAAGCTCTCTACACATTCTTTACACCCCCTCCTGATTGTCCATCCTATCATTTTGGTATCATCTTCAAAAAGGCATAGTTTCCCTTGCAGTTTATCTGCAATGTCACTTATGAAGACATTGAAGAGGACCAGTTCCAGTACTGAGCCAAGCAGCACCCAGCTGGTCACTACTGCATCATTAGAGTGAGTGTTGTTAACCACACTGTATCAACTATCCATTAACCAGTAGCAAAATCAATTCACCACTTTGGATCCCACCCCTAGGCTGCTCAGTTTTTTAATCATTCTCCTGCGTGGCACAGCATATAAGGCCTTGCTAAAGTCCAAATAGACCGCATTCACTTTCCTCCTGAATCTATTTGTCTGGTCACCCAGTCAAATCAATCAGGTTCATCTGTCATGACCTCCCCTCTGAGAAACCATGATGTTTTTGGATTTGTGACCTATTGTATTCAAGATACTCTTATCAGTCTTTTTTTTATCAGTGTTTCCATTCATTTCCCCACCACTGAGGTGAGGTTCACTGGCTTATAGTTGTAAGCCTCTTCCCTCTTGCCACTCTTCTATAGAGGGACTATGTCTGCTCTCCTCCAGTCCACCTTAACCACATCTGATTCCAATGAACTGTTGAATAAGGTCATCAATTGGGCAACCAGCACCCCCGTGAGTTCTTTTGGTAACCATGGGGTTATGCCATCTGGTCCCATGGGCTTGTCCACTTTCAGAGCTGCAAGTCTCTTTCAGCACTCTTTACTATGACAATGGACTTGAGCCTGACCCCCCCCTTGTTTAGCTGCTCCTGGGTGGTCTGCCCCCCCTTCCTCCACTGTGAAGACTGAGCAGAAGTACCTGTTCAGGATGTCTGCTTTTCCTTAGTGCCATTCTGCACAGTCTCCCCCTGCTGCTCTCCTTATCCTCACTACACCATCCCTTGCTTTGCCCTTCTCACAAAAGTATCTAAAGATGAACAAAGTAGGTGATTTGGACCAACAAGAAATGTACTGTGCAAAGCACAAGTTTTTAGTACTACATAGAGCCCTTCATCAGGTGTAGCAGTCAGTTTCTACAGAAAACAAGCATCTCAGGATAGAGAGATCTACTGGTAAATACTTTTATACATGGGTATAACAGTTGTTATTATAAGGGAGTAAGCAGGGACAAAAATAAAAAAAAAATAGTCTTTGAACTATAGTACTAGCTGGTTGTTAATCAAATTAGTGATGTAGATGCTTTTCCCCAAATGGAATGTGACAGCAGGATGCCTATACGTTATAAGATGCTTATAATCAAAGAGGCTCCCTAAATACAGTATGTGTGTGTGTGTGTGTGAGACAGAAAGAGATACACTATTGTAACCAGGGAACCACCTCCCAATGGGTTACTACCCCTGCTTGCTGCCCAGAATGCAGGTTGAGGGGCCTAAGTTCAGTGTAAAACTAGCACAAGGGGCTCAGCCTCAATAGTATTGCTATTCACATGGTGCGTCCACCCATAGTGAGTTTCAAGTGGATTAGACGTTAAGTTAGCACAACCCTCTGGGAAGTTGTACCTACCCACAGCCCCAACCAGTGGTCCCATACATGGAGTTGTGTCAAACACATCACTTATCATTCATGTTACAATTATTGGCTAGTGCTAATTATATGCTCACAGAATGCCACTTACCAACAGAGTCTGGGATTCTTGCATACACCCTGAGCACCTGTAAAGAAGGATTTGCAACAGCAGCAGTACACCTTTAGGCCTTTCCTAGTAACCCAACACTTTGTAATAATATACTCATGAATCAGTTTAACATTCAAACAACAAACTGATTTATTGGGGAATTTGAACAAGGGATGGGCATAGACATCAATGGTTACTGTAACAAAGTAATTAAGCTTTTATGGTAAAGTGACAATCACATACATTCAACCCATGACTTAATTCAGTCAGTGAACTCTGGGTGCCCAGGATCTAAAATGTTGCAGGCCTGAGTATTGCTGTGGGATGGCCGGTGTAGCAGCTGGTTGGGACCTTTAAACAAATAAATGGTTTTTAATTCTTTTATTGTTGGCTGTCGCCACATTCACCAGCACTTTAAATCCAAAGGAAATTGTAATCCTCAGGCCCAATGGCCTGCAAGAACAGTCTAAACCACAACAAGAACTTGGAAACAAATCAGATGGCAAATACTTTGTATTTTTGTGTTGCAGGGTAAAACCCTGTTGTACTCACTGCACCAGGACCACGAATGCTGACATGACCGCCAGGGTGGTTTCTCTTGAGAATTGGCTCTCTTGCTGATGGCTGCAGGCTGCAGATCTCTCCTTTCTGGACCAGGCCAGGCATAGGGACCAGGGCTTGTACGACTCACCCCCTCGTCACAGCCTCACTCCCAATGGTGGTCACAATCTGCGATGATCTTCTCCGCAGGAAGTGACTCTCCAAACTGGTTCTCTAGCAGCTTATTTTTCAAGATTGGTGACAGTCTCTCAGCAATATTATTTGGCATAACAAGTATGAGTTCTGGTACTGTTTCAGATAGGCCACACAGCTTACACACTTGCAAACTGCAGTCCTGGAGTTGTAATCTGGCAAGACAATCTCTCTGATCTCCCTCTTTTGACAACAGAGTGGAGACAATTCTGGTGGCTCCAGATTTCAGTTCAAGGCCACAATCTCTGGAGAAACTAGGTCTGTTTTTGACACACAGCTGAGAGAGTTTTCAGACGCACTGACTCCCTTTCAGTCTTTAGAGTTTGCTCTGGGGAAACCACTTCTTTTCTCCTCTTACAGACTTTCAGATTTATCTGCAGACTTGGCAGTCCCAAAAGATTCATTGAAGGATTTCAGTCTGGGAAGAGGTAAAGCAGGCTTTCCCCAAATTCCCTGAGCTGAGAACAGATCCTCCTCACAAGACAGGAGCTTGCACCAGGCTGAACTGTTCAGTTGATTCTTTCAGCTGAAAGAAAATGGAATACTGTAATCCTGTTGGCTGCCTAAACTGTCAGTCACAGTTCCAGCATCCTGATTGGGAGAAATGGACGCCAAGCGTAAAGTTCACAGATTCTTCCAGCAGTCATAGTCGGAGAACCCAGTAGGACACCTGAAGTTCTGATTGGCCCAAATCGGGGTCAAAGTATCAAACATGATGAATGGCTACTTGAAATCTAAACAGTCCCATCATCAAAGTTCATTTTAAACATTACAGCATTGATTCAGAAATAAACAAACACAACATTTAATAGTGCTGCATAGGCATTAGTAAGTGACTGCACAATGGAGCTCATCAGGGAGCTACCAGCTGGTTGTGAGCTTTATTGTCCCCAGACCAAGCACAGGCTATACACCAAATATAAAGGTAGCTCCTGTTAAAGATACATCATGATGGCATAAATTTGCACACTCATGCAAGAACTGGTAATGCAGCAATATGTTAAACTGGACTGTATTTGCAGTGCTCGACTTGGCCAGGCTCTTTAAAGCAGAGCACCAGCTAGGGTGGCTTCCATATCATAATTGCAAACATGGAACTGTGACCCGCCGAACAGCGAGTCCAAATTGCTGAACACAATATTCGCTTGCCACCCGCAAGAACGAACAGACAACACAGCAATGACACTATACAGTGCCATAAGAAGACAACATAACTCAATGTTTAATGCAGGAGACTATTCCCCAAGCACCACCCTTTGCAGGGGGCAAGCCCCCCACACCCTCCCACATTATTATAACCAACTCTGGGGAGTGCATCATGGGGAATGGAGAAAGTCTTGGGGGGATGCACCTCGGGCAGGGCCACTTTTTGGGAGGGGGAGAACAGTGTTGGGGGGAACAAACTCTGGGGGACAGAACCCCTGAAAAAAACTTTGCCCTCAAACAGCACCAACCCCACACACTAAAAATAGTAGCGCAACAGGTCCAAACCCTGTTTATTGTAATCAGTGGCTATAACCCTAGCCACTGCACCACAGGAGTGGCTTGGAAGTGGCCTGCTCACCAGCACCTCACATACCATCCAGACCCTTCCTCCTATGCTATACCCTCCTGGAAGTCACCATCTTTTGACACTTCTGTAGGTATTGTCCATAAAGCACTGAAAGGTGGCAGAGGCCGCATGTAAACCAAAAGGCATTGTAACAAACTGGAAAAGTCCTGCTGGGGTACTAAATGCTAGGGTACTAACATGCCATGTGGTGTTTCAGGGTATTGTCCATAAAGTGTTGAAAGGTGGAAGGGGCCCCATGTAAGCCAACAGGCATTGTAACAAACTGGAAAAGTCCTGCTGGGGTACTAAATGCTGTTTTATCCCTAGAAGTCCTATCCAAAGGAATCTACCAGGACTCTTTCCTCAGGGTTGCTTTTGTCACAGTCTCTGACAATGCATCGCTCAACGTTCATTCGCTTATCCTCAGCTGATCTTATAACAGTATACCACAGGAAACTTTCAGGCAGAAGAGACTACAGTTTCCAGGGAGGTAACTAAGGTAAGCCTGCCAATTTGGAGGGTGAGTTACACTCTTCTCTGTCCAGGAAACTTGGTGTCTGTGCGAAGTCTATAAAAGGCATGGCAATATATACCGTAACATTATATTATATACAAGTCCAGACCATATGATACAATACTGTAAAAAGGAGATCTGTGCAGAGATAAACATTTTACTATTTACAATATAGCATGCTTTCACTTTAGATGCTACTTTTAGACATTAGGATCTCCTTCTATACTCAGGGCATTGTCATAACACTTTAAACTTATTATCTCTCAGTATGCATTTTTAAACTCACATGGTAATAGAACTGACCTTTCTTAAAGTTGCAATATACAGACATGGACCCTTCAGATATTTGGCCAAATATGCTTCACACAATTTCCCTTTTTCTATTTGAATGACCCCTATAACGCTGGGAGGATACTTTGCACTTGGTGGAGGCTATGAACATCATTCTGGGCAAGGAATTAGTTGTAATATACACCCCTTTGTGGACAACATACATGGGTTGATCTACAGGCCTTCCTGGAGTGTCATATGTAAGCCTTAAAATAGGTTTAACAGTTTTTTCTGAGCGACGTGGTAAACTTGGTGTTGCCACTGGCACTGGCACTTCTGCATTAGCATTTAGGTGTGTGACTACCGGTTCATTGTAAGCAATGAAACAGCATCTGATGAAGTAGGTACTACTGCACTTTCTTGATTGTTGTTATTACAGTTGGGCTGTGGCTTTTGAACGTCACCATCACTCTCACTTTCTTCAGACTTGTCTTCATCTGTGAGTGGTATATCCACAAAATTGGAGTCATCCAGTACACAGCTAGCGGTCTCTAGGACAGCAGCACTTTCTTGTGAATAAAACATTTCTTTCAGCGTGATTTAACTACTGTTTTCGTTTTTTGACATAGTGGAGGTAACGTTTTGACCTGATACCATCAGGAGAAACACTGAATCACACGTCCACTGGAAGGTGAGCTTCTCTACCAAATATCTGAATATAAGGTGAAAAACCAGTGGCATTTTTTTGGTGCAATTATATGCATGAACAAGAGCATTGATCTGTTGACTCCATTTAGGCTTGTCCCATGGATCAAGCATAGCTAGAATGTCCAGCAAAATGCAATTGAATTGCTCTGGCCTGGGAGCTCCTTGTGGGTGGTAGGGAGTAGTTCGAGATTTCCTAACACCCCAGAGTGATAACAGTTCTGTAATTAACCAACTCTCCAACTCTCTACCTTGTTGGAATGAATATGTTGAGAGGAACTGTAATGCAAAAAGAACTTCTCTACCAGGACTTTAAACACTGTTGTCATCTTTTGGTCCTTGTTAGGATAGGTCTGAGCATATCTCATGAAGTGATCAGTAACTACTAACACATTTGCAATATTTCATGAACCGGGCTCCAAGCTAAAAAAGTCTATGCATACAAATTCCATTGGAACACTGGTTACTATGTTGACCAGTGGAGTGGCTCTTTGAGGCTGAGCTTTCCTTTGTATACATGTGCTGCAGTTCTTGCAGTATCTTTCAAAATCCGAACTCATCTGGGGCCAGTAAAATCGTGATCGAACCAAATTCAGAGTTTTCTCGGTTCCCAATTGTCCCATGTCAGTATGCACAATAGCTTTGAACTTGGAGGCAAAACCAGTTGGCTTTTGGTCAGCTCACCTTGGATATTGGTTGTTTCTCTGTACAACAATTGTTTTTTCAGTTTTAATCTGAGCCCTTTGTGCAGCAACAGACTAGTGTCACAGTCAGGGGAATGCATAGCAGAAATATCCCCTCCCTGATTTAGAGCAGAGATGACTTTTCTTAAAATGGGGTCACAACCTTGTTCTCATTGCAAATCAGCCTTTGTTAACTGGGGCAGAGTATTCAAGTCCAGTGCAACAAAACTGCAATAAGCCACCAGCACACAGGCATCCTTTGGTCCCAAGCTATCCACCAAGTGGTCGACATTGTCTGTTGCTGAAGTTTCATCCTTATCAAATTTGTGACATAATGCTTTCACTGTCTGTTCAGAAAGGCATACTCACTTGTAATCAATGGTAGATCTACATGAAAGGGCATCTATATCAGTATGACTTAAGCCTGACCAATTTTCTACTGCATAATCGTAAGTGGAGAGAGCTGGAAGCCATCGGTGCCCGATGGCATTCAGTTTAGATGAAGTCCAAACATACATTAAGGGACTGTTATCAGTCTTTACCAGGATATTTGCCACATATAAATAGTCATGAAATTGTTCTACCATGGCCCAATTAAGGGCAAGAAATTCTAGTTCATTGACTGGGCAGTTTCTTTCAGAGGGCGATAGACTTCTTCTGGCAATAGCTACTGGATGTCACCACTCAAGACACTCTTGATAAAGCAAGGCCCCTAAGCCACTTAGGCTGACATCTGGACGTTTGTGAAAATGGGCACTCGTGCTCACAGTCTTTCCAGTATAAAATAAATGAAATGGAAAAAAATATATATATACTGTAATACATAGAGTTTGGAGGAATAGCATACTGTAGTACAGGAGCATGAGTCAATCTGTAAATTACCTCCTCGAATGCAGCATCACAATCAGCGGTCTACCTCTGACCAAAGGGCTCATGTGACCTAAGGTAGATTTTCACAGTCTCTTTGTCAGTGCTATTCTTGAACTTTTTTTTGTGTGGGAGGATACCCTTGGGTTTGATTTAGCAGAGGTCATACTATTTTGGTGTAATCCTTAACAAATCAGCAGTTGTAACTGCAGAACCCAAGGAATCTTTGTAGCTCATTAAGGTTCTCGGGTTTTGTCCAATCTGTTAAAGCCTCAGCCTTGCTAGGGTCTGCTTGAATACCTTTGGGAGACACGATGTGGCCCACATATTTTAGGAACTCTGGAAAAACTGGCATTTGTCAATGGACAGCTTATGTCCAAATTCTTCTAGTCGGCCAAGCACTTTGAAAAGGTGTGCTTCATGTTATTGAAGCGTCTTTCTAAAACTGATAACATCTTCAAGGTAGACCAGGCATTCAAGAAGGTTCATGTAACCCACTGCACACTTCATGAGTCCTTGGAAGGTTGTGGGTGCACCCAAATTTCCTGGGGCATTCTGAGAAACTCGTAAAACCTAAGGGGCAAATAAATGAAGATTTCTCCTGATCTTCAAGGGTCCATTGCGATCGGGTAATACCCACTGGGTAAATTAAGAATGGAAAATCACTTGCTCCTATTTAAGCAGTCCAACGCATCTTTTGTGCAAGGCATAGTATACTGATCTGGGACAGTTCTTTTATTGAGTGTCCCATAGTCCACACATATTCTTACTGAGCCATTTTTCTTTCATATCACCAAAACTGGAAACACATAAGGATTCCTGGACTTTTGGATTATACCTGCTGATAGCATTTCTTGCAGGTGATGCTTCACATCGTCTATGTCAGCAGGTGCTAGTCTTCTAGATCTCTCTGGAAAAGGACACTCATCATGAAGACGAATATGGTGTTCAGCACTAGTAACACATCCATCATCCCACTCTTTAAGAGAGAACACCTTGCTCCTCTGAGCCAGGTTTCTACTGACCTGATCTTTCCAGCCATCTAGAATAGGTGAATCTCCAGAGTCACACATGACCACAGACACTTCACATTCTCCGCTATTTTTTTGTCTTAGATGGCAACACAGCAGAGTTGGCTCAGTAAACCTTAGCCAGGGTGCATCCTCACAGAACTCTAATATCTCTGTCCATAACATCTGGACTTGGACGACTACTTGTCGGGCATAAGCTTGAGCTCAGACAGGGAGTACACTACACTTGACCAATAATCCTTCAGGCAGTGTACCGTCCTCAGGGTATCCAGCATAATTACTTGATTAGTTACATCTTTTCTCAGCCAAACTTCTCCACTGATGCTGCATTGAGCACTTGAGGGGCAGCATGATAGCAGAGGGGTCCTTTCTCCATACAATAACTACAGGCTCATCCTTATCTTCTTCTTTAGGATGTAATTGTAGTTCATAGGCTTTCTTTACCACTGCATGGTTGTGTACCACTCTACCAGTCTTTTTCTGTCGTCTTTCTTCACAAAATTGGGCATGCTGACTGAACATATGAGCATTGGTGCCAGTTAACATGGGAATGCCATCATACAGTCCAGAGAGAAGGCACACTAGAGCTAATATCTCCACAGGATCTCCCACATCTGCCACAGAGGATGGAAATGAGAGCCACACTTTGAGATAACCCAGATACGGATAAGGCTTTTCACTCAGGCCCCAAACATGCAATCCATCAAAAGTTAGTAGTGACAAATTGGATAAGTGCTGATCGTACCAGTTTTTGAAGATTATCATTACTTGAGACCCACTGTTCAGAACTGCCTGAGTAGGAATTACTTCAACGTGAACAGTAGGGTTCTATGATGTCAATTCGACAACTATGTTATTGACTGACATCATAGCAATGGATTTATGTCGACTTCAATTTGCGGTTGACACCAATCTGGCAAGAGACACCGGTTGTTTTTCTATTGGGGGCTTTGCCCCTGAAACCCCCATGTGGGGTGCTCTGGCCCCCACACCCCCTGAACTTAAGGATTATCAGCTCCAAGTCAGAATTGATTTGAGGAGGGGGTGCAGGACAGGGGGACAGAGTGCCGGGATTTCAGGAGGACCAGTATAGTGTGTAATGGTGTCACTGTACAGGGGGCATACTGAATAGTAGTCTCCATGGAGGGGTCTACCAACTCTGCCCAATCATGAAAAGTGCTATCAGAAGACTTAAATGCAGATTTGGCCATTAAGGCCCCTATGCACTAATGGGTGGTTATTACATGCCTGTGGTGCGTACTCCACCCGAGCAGCTCCGCACCCATGGGAGATCCACAGGTAGCCACATTCATGAAGATTGGCCACTGCATGACTCCTGTATGTGGCCCCACCTCCCTGGTGTGCAGGACCACAGGGCAGTTAGGTATGGTGCCATGGATCTGGGTGGGGGGCCAATCAGCCACCTAACCCAGACTCCTTAGTGGATCAGCTGTACCTGTGTGCACCAGGTGAGGAGCTGGTGCATAGAGTGCCACAGTTGGTGTTGGGGGCTGGTGCCTGGATGCCACCCGCAGGTCCCCCCATGTGCTCCACATGCTGGGGCCCCCTCGGTGGGGGTTCGATGGACCCTGCCTCACAGCCGCTGCCCTTGGCTGTCACTCTTGAGGAGCTGCTTAACAGTCCCCCTGTCTTTATGGGTGCCCTGACCTGGTGAAGGTGCCGACACCTGCACCTGTCACTCTGCACATTCATCCATCCTGCAGAGTGCTGGAACACCCCCTGCACCTCCCCTGGTCCACCCCCTGTGCATCAGGCTGCATGCTGCTGGAGATCCGGTGCAGAGTGGGGGCAGCTGACCAGTTGTGCATGCCACACAGGGGGTGCAGTGGGTCCTGGTGGGTGTAGAGTTGGCTATGCACCAGGGTTATGTGGCATGTACCCACTCAGCACTTTTGTGCATAGGACCTATAATGCTTCTAAGGAGATTTAGTTGAAGGCTTATATTACTCTGACTTGGTTAAGCAGCTTGATGGTTACTTTTCTCAGATCCTTAGGAAATTGACACACCCTTTTTGTGTGATCATCTCCACCACAAAGGTAGCAGAAAACAGTAGGCATGGGACTTTGGGTTCTATCCTGCTTCTCGGCTGGCTTACCATTACCATACAGGCAGGGTTTAGAGTCATCTTTAGGCCTATAGGCACTTTCAGTTTCACTAGGCCTTCTCCAGGCTGAACTTGGAAGGGTCGATTTAGCAAGGTCAGTCACTAAAGCTCTCAACTCTCTCATTTCTTTCAACATATCACCATTGTGTTCCCCACTAGGTACTTGAGCAATTGGACCCTTTATGGCTGTCTGAGATTCACTGGCTGCCTCAGCAGCATGCATTTGGGTGGTATGGCCTTTTACATCTCGACTGCACTTTGAGCACTTGCTATCACCTATCTCAATTCTTTTAACAAATCTTTAAGCTTTTGAGAGTCAATAATAGTTTCTTTCTCACTGGGCTTTTCAGGTGCTTGGACTACTATGGCAGCGCCTGCATAGGGATCCCAAAGTTCCTCCTCATTCTCAACCTCTCTGATCTCTTTCATCAGCCAGCAATAAGCCGGAGGGTCATCCCTTCTTTCTTAGAATTTTTAACTTCAGAATTAACACATTGGAAAATCTAGCAGATTTCAAAATATGATCCAACTTCACTCGATTTAGATTGCTAGCCAACACTCCACCTTTCCTATGAGTTCTCTGCAGTGCCCTTTCCAGCCGGGTAACATAGTCAGACAAAGGTTCATCTTTCCACTGTTTGGTGGACTTGAACTTCCATATCAAATCTTCTCCAGATTCAGTACTGCCAAGAACACCTTCTAAAGCAGACAAATATTCTAGTGCAGAAGCGTCTGGGTTAGTAGACTTTAAAAACCAAATTGCTTCTAGCACAGAGCCCCTTAATCTTTCCATGAATCTTTTCCTTTTTTCAGACTCAGTGCATTGCCAGTATTCTGTAAGGGGTGAAGCATAATCCGTCTACGTCTCTGAATCAACTTCCCCATGAAGTGAGGGAAGAGTGCCAGAAAATACTCTAAACCTGTGGTATGAGTCATGATGAACTGAGGGTACAGCCACTGATGCCAGTGCAGGCTCAGGTGCAGGGGCAGGAGCAGGTGCAGGAACTGGGACAAGCCCTGAGAAAGAAGTACCTACAGAGGTCACTAATTCTATTTTTAGGTCTGCAAAAGTTTGTCCCTCAGAAAGTAACTGCTTCCCCAGTTTTTCATTCAACCCTTCCCTTCGAGAGAACCCCCTGGAAGTGGACAATATGCTGTACATGGTGACTACTTTCCAAGCTCCTGGGGTCTCATCAGGAATAATGGTACTGGGTACCCTTTTATTGTCAGCAGGGTTACTACACTCAGTTAGTGCCATTAGGATTTGTCAAGCATATCAGCAATTTTTCCCTTCACAGTAGGATGACCCAAACGTTTAACTTCATCCAACACTCCCTCAATGGTACCCTTATCCGTGCCCAGGGGTATGTCCAGGAGTAGCAAAGCTTTGTGGGGGTCAACCTCCTCTGCTTCACATCAGCCCATCAAATGATTCACAATGATTTTGCTAGTAGAAAATTCAAACCCAGAGATACCTACGTAAGAAAAGTAATTACCCAAACCACACAAAAAAATCTGTCATGTACAGTCAAGCACTCCGATGTCACCATATTTGTTCAAATCAGGATGACAGAGATACACATTTGGCTACGTTGAAAAACAGCTTTATTTAGCAGAGACACTCTTCCAGAGAAATTGACGGGACAACAGAACATGCAACACAAGTACCAAGACAACAATTACTTCAGTATAAAGAAAAGACAGCTACAGACAGAATGCCCTTAGTAGTCACATATCATCCAGACCTTGAACTTCTGCATAAGATTATTAAAGACCTCCACCCAATATTTAGTGAGGATGAGACCCTTAATTGTATTTTTGAGGAACTACCACTACTATCTTTTAAACAACCACTAAACTTAGCCAGCCTGATTATAAGGAGCAAGCTTTTGCCAGAACAGAATACCATGTCACACAATGGCACACGACCCTGCAATTAACTCACCTGTAAGCCTTGTGAGCTCATTTTCACCTCGGACTGTGTGGTTACATCACAAAACAGACAATTCAAGGTGCATGAGAGTTATACCTGCACATCACAACATGTTGTTTATTTCATTCAGTGCAAGAGAAGTCCACAGATAAGTTATGTTGGAGAGACAAGCTAACAGCTCCGCACTAGGATGAACTTGCACAGACATACTATTAAAACAAAGAAGACTGAAAAACCAGTGTGGCAGCACTTCTCCCAGCCTGATTACTCAATTTTGGATATACCAGTAATGGTCTTAAAAGGAAATCTCAAAAACATACAACAGAGAAACATAGAAACATAGAAACATGGAAACATAGAAACATAGAAACATAGAATTTGATGGCAGATAAGGACCGCTTGGCCCACCCAGTCTGCCCATTTCCCTACCTAATGGATAAGCTGCAGATCCTAGTTAACTAGCAGCCTACTTCTTCCTGCCCCCACCCCCTAGAATTGCCTTATGACTGTCCCATGCATGCTTGAATTCCACCACTGTTTTGACTCTACAACTTTCCTCCGAAGGCCGCTCCATGCATCCACAACCCTCTGTGAAAAAATACTTCTTTTAATTACCTCTGAGCCGCCCCCCCTTTATCTTCAGATTGTGCCCCCTTGTTCTTGCACACCTCTTTTTTTGAAAGATGCTACCCTCTTGGACTTTGTTGATTCCCTTGAGGTACTTGAAAGTTTCTATCATGTCCCCCCTCTCCCTCCTTTCCTTGAGGCTATACATATTAAGCTCCTTAAGTCTCTGTTCATATGTCTTCCGGTGCAGACCCTCCACCATTTTAGTTGCCCTCCTCTGGACAGCTTCCATCCTGTCTATTTATTTCATTCAGTGCAAGAGAAGTCCACAGATAAGTTATGTTGGAGAGACAAGCTAACAGCTCTGCACTAGGATGAACTTGCACAGACATACTATTAAAACAAAGAAGACTGAAAAACCAGTGCGGCAACACTTCTCAATTTGCTTTTAAGATTAATCTTATTTTGCATCTCAGTATGGTAGCAGATGGAATGACCATAGATATGGGTTTCATGAGACATTACAGAATTTAACATCCACAGACCTCTTCTTCTTCAGACTGGCATATCATTGGACTTCAGCATGTATGGTGTGGTGTGTGTGTGTGTATATGTGTTGGAAGGTATGTGAATATAGCAGGTGTGGGGCTTGTTGTCACATTCAGGTAGGCTTCTATTTAGATGCATGGAGTTATAGTGTGTTATTACTCTTACTTCACACAAATAATGAATAATAATTACTGGTGACCCCTTTTAATAACCTGAATTCAGTCACAGCAGAAATGCCGTAACAACCCGAAATCGAGTTATTACGGCATTTCAAAACATCCACATTCACTGACACATCTCTTGAGTAGTAGCTGCGCTCGAGACAGTCCAAGCAGTAAAACAATCACTTCCGCCCGCAAAGCCCTTCTACCTACCACCGCTACCTTCACCGAAGCAGGCTTCATTCGTTCTGTGTCTTCTGCAGCACATCTCCCTAACAAAAAATGCCCCCAAAGCCCTCGGTTTTCTTGAATTTACATAAACGAAACACTGCCAACTTCCACTATTTGAACATGGTCCCTAGGTCACCATAGCAACGGAAGATCTTAATTGGTGCAGTATAACTTCCTTCTCAGCGCATCGGAAAGCCATGACTAAAACAACTATATCAGCATCTAAAATACGATATTTGTACGCAGTTAATTAAATGTTTAGTTTTACTCTTTCATCGTGTTTTGCTGACATTTTCACCGGATTCTGCCGATACTTCACTGGACTTCAGAAGGATGTTACAACTGGTATTTAAAAGACTTAAATCTCATCATACAGCATGTTCCTCATTTTGCAACTTGCAACATTTAAAAGTATGACAAACTCAGTTCAAAAATGTAAACTCTTGTATGAAAGTTCAAAATTTGTTTTATTTTACAAAGAAAAACAGTACTCTGCATGTTGTTCTGCACCAGGGTTCAGGTTATTAAAAGGGGTCACCAGTAATTATAAAAAATAAAAGATAGGAAGTGTGTGCCTATGAATATTTTTTTCACACCTGAGGTGTGTGATGACTACATAAACCTCGAGAGCGAAGCTCAAGAGGTTTATGTAGTCATCACACACCTCAGGTGTGAAAAAAATATTCATAACACACACTTGCCTATCAATTATTCTCTATTTAATTCCTCCTTGCTATTTACCTTCACCCAGGAGTGGGGTTGATTCCATTGTGCCATATTCAGATTCCCTACCCTGTTACTGAACATACAGCAGGTTTATTATAGACCGACACATTTTTTTTAACTCTGAACATATTGGGGTGTGAGATCTCATTTGCATGGGGGTCCTTGACAGATCTATTTACATTAGGCTAATATTATAGTGATTTGTGGAAATATAGGTATTTTAGGACTCTTGTCTTTCACACATACTTTATATTTACTTCTAGTTACTTTACCCTGGGAAGGGTGGCAGTTTTATTTCATTGTGGTTCTATCCAGAATCCTTGGGGATATTACTATGCAGATGGGAGTAAGGTTAAATAGTGTCACATGTTTGCTCTGTAGATATTAGGATACATGATCCCTTTTACTTGGGATTTCATGACGAGTTGAATTCCTTTGGGGAACAATTGTAGTGATTGATGTGAATGAAGGTGCATTAGGAGTGTGTGTGTGTGTGTGTGTGTGTGTGTGTGTGTAGCACCTTAAAACTAGTTACCCCCCCCCCCCACATTATGGGGATGTGGGATGGGGTTGGGTAGGGTGTGTTATGTGTGTGGAAAGGAGGAGAGAATTTCATTTTTATCTCTTATTCAGATTCCTTAGACACATTCGGTACATCAAGTTGCTATACACTGAAAATGAACTGACATCAGTACACATCAGGCTGCATGGTCTTTATTCCTTGGTGGGCTTTGACAAGAGTTTGTTGTTTGACACTAATGCTGTCAATTTATAGTTACAGTATATTATCATATATAAAGTCCTGTTACTACACTAGAGGCTTTTGAAATTTATGGGGCAAGAAATCTAGCTGGATATCATAGCTGGGTAATGGGTCCAGCTAAGTTTTACACATCATACAGTGTGAACTAATCTTTTTAAGACACTTTGACTGGTAATTTCTTGTCTGTAATACATACATTGAAACATCTTTAATCCAGGTGGGGAGTGTTTTTCAGTAATTGCATTCTTATACACATTGTAACACTCATAGCTTGATTTAAGAGCCATCTGCTCAAGTAGTGTTATCTCATGTCAATTGAATTTATATGCAGTAGAATTATTTTTATGTGTTTTGCATCAAGCATCTTTGACCCTGGGACCCTCCCAACTTAAGGTAACATGGTACTGTTAAGCTTCTCTGACATCATCTTCATTTTTTTTAAATTAGTATTTTAAACCAATGGGGATTTTTTCTTTTTTTTTCTGCATGATCTAGTTGTTAAAATTATTGCTTTTTCTCAATAACTGTCATTACACTTCTGATAAAGGACTTGTTGGTCCAAAAGCTAGAGCACTTTATTCTTGTTGTTACATCTATGTTGGTCCATTAAAAGGTATCGACTCATTTGCTTCTGGATCAAATCCCAAACTGGTAACCTTTTCCATTTTTTGTACCAGCTTCCATGTGGGACCCAACTGGTATTTTGTAGTTTGGCCACTGGGGGCAACAGATCCCAGCGTTGCCTCCAAAGATGTAACCTGGGCGCAACCTCCCAATGGGTTACTACCCCTGCCTGTTGCCCTGAATGCAGGTTGAGGGGCCTGAGTTTGGTTTCAATTAGCACAAGGACCTCAGCCTCAGTAGTACTACTATTCATGCTGTGCCTTCATGCAGAGTGAGTTTCAAGTGGGTTAGATGTTAAGCTAGCACAACCCTCTGGGAAGTTACACCTACCCACAGCCCCTACCAGTGGTTCCACACATGGAGTTGTACCAAACATTTCACTTAACATTAAAGTTACAATCATTGGCAAGTGCCAATAATATGCTCATGGCTTGCAACTTACCAGCAGGGTCTGGGATTCTTGCATATACCCTGTGCACCTGTAAAGAAGGATTTGCAACAACAGCAATACACCTTTAGGCCTTTCCTAGTAACCCAAAACTCTGTAATAATATGTTCAGGAGTCAGTTTAACATTCAAACAGCAAACTGATTTATTGGGGGATTTGAACAAAGGGAGTGCACAGAGATCAATGGTTACTGTAATGATATAATTAATCTTTTATCTTAAAGTGACAATTACATACATTCAACCCCAGACTTAATTCAGTCACTTAACTCTGGGTACCCAGGATCTAAAATGCTGCAGACCAGAGCATTGCCATGGGGTGGCCAGTGTAGCAGCTGGTTGGGGCCTTTAAACAAATAAATGTTTTTTGATTTTTTTTTACTTTTGGCTGTTGCTGCATTCCCCAGTGCTCTAAACCCAAAGGAAATGGTAATTCTCATGCCTCATGGCCTGCAAGAACAGTCTAAACCACAACAAGAACTTGGAAACAAATCAGATGGCAAATACCATACTTTGTATTTTTGTGTTGCAGGGTAAAACCCTATAGTACTCACTGCACCAGGGCCTCGGATGTTGGACTGACCTCCAGGCTGGTTTCTCTCGAGAACTGGCTCTCTGATTGATGGCTGCAGGCTATAGGTCTCTCCTTTCTAGACAAGGAACAGGCACAGGGAGCAGGGCTTGCGCGACTCATCCCCATGTCATGACCTCACCCCCAAGGGTAACCGCAACCTGCGATGATCTTCTCTGCAGGAGCTGACTCCCCAAACTGGTTCTCTAGCACTTATGTCTCAAGATTGGCAACAGTTTCTCAGCAATATTATTTGGCATCAGAAGTATGAGTTCTGGTACAGTCTCTGATAGGCTGCACTGCTTATCCACTTGCAAACTGCAGTCCTGGAGTTGTAAGTTGGCAAGACAATCTTTCTGATCTCCCTCTTTTGGCAACAGAGAGTAAACAATTCTGGTGGCCCCAGATTTAAGTTCTAGGCCACAACCTCTGGTGAAAACAGGTCTCTGTCTGACACACACAGCTGAGGGAGTTTTCAAACACTCTGACCCCCTTTTCTGTCTGGGCAGTTTGGTCTGGGGAAATCACTTCTTTTTTTCTCTTAGAGACTTTCAGACTTATCTGCAGACATGGCTGTCCCAAAAGAGTCACTGAAGAATTTCAGGCCAGGAAGAGGTAAAGCCAGCCTCTCCCCAAATTCCGCGAGCTGAGAACAGAGCCTCCTCACAAGACAGGAGCTTGAGCCAGACTTAACTGTTCAGCCATTTCTTTTGGCAGAAGGAAAGCAGAACTCTGTTGACTGCAAAAATCTGTCAGTCACAGTTCCAGTGTCCTGACTGAGAGAAATGGGCACTAAGCATAAAGTTCACATATTCTCCCAGCAGTCATAGTCTGAGGACCCAGTAGGACCACTGAAGTTCTGATTGGCCCAAAGCATGGTCAAAGTGTCAAACATTGTGACTGGCTGCTTGAAATGTAAAGAGTTCCATCATCAAAGTTAATTTTAAACATAACTTTTCAGATTCAGAAATAAACAAATGCGACATTTAATATGGCTGCATAGGCGTTAGTAAGTGACTACACAATGGAGCTTATCAGGGTACTGCCTGGCCGGTCTTGAGCTTCATCATTCCCGGAATGCAGCTCAGGCTAGACACCAAATATACAGGCTGCTCCTCTTAAAGGTAAAACATGATAACATAAACTCGCACACTCATGCAAGAACTGGGAATGCAGCAATACTTTATGCTGCACTTTAGAAAATGGGCTTTTTATTTCCTGTTTGCTGATTGGCTTGTACCCCTGCAGGGGGGTACATTAACTTTGAATAGACAACCAGGAAATAGAAACTCCCAGCCTAACTGCCCCTTCACCCACTCAAGTCTCCCTGTGCCCAATCTGTGTCCTTGTTGGCTAAAGCATTAGGCACAAAATTTGAAATCGCCACCATGTTTTTTAATGTCACTTAGCAAGTGAGTAGCCCCCCCACCAAAGAATAAAACTCTCTCTGTAACAAAAAGAAGAAAAATCAAGTGTGGTGTATACCTAACACTGCACCACACTGATCACTGGTGCCACTTTTGATCCTTCTCACTCAGCTCCCATACTGTCCTCTGCCTACCGCATCCATAGTACAGTACGTGACATATAAATTAAGATATGCTACCATCCTGCTCGCAAACCCTGCCAGATCTCCACTGTATTTCTTTTCAAAACATCTTCAAACAATTTAATTCAAATAAGTGTAAGATAAAAGCGGCGATACTTCATAGTGGTAGGCTAGTGCTGCTCGAACTATGCCCCCGTGCCTCTGCGCTGTTTCCCTGCAGCAAACGAATCACCCACAAAAATGGCAGAAACTACAAACAATGGAGAAAATGCCTCCTGTCATATAACTAAGTGTCCTCTCTCCATCTCTCTTTAATGTGGACTTCCAGTGCCTTGCATACCCATCATCTGCCACCAGGATCCGTGCAGTACTTGAAACCGCCTTCACTCTCCTCATGTAAACCGCGCTGCTCGATGTTTTTTTTTTTGTTACTGCTGACCAATGGAGATCACGATCACGCTCACTATGAATGACTACTAAACTAACAACCAACCCCCCACCCACAAACAAATGAATAAATATTAAATAAAACAACAGGTAAACAAAAGGGTGTTAACTTAAGCCCTGTGGGGTAACCATGGCATCTGCTTAAAAGTTACAACTTAGGACAAAAGTTCCTAAGTAAAGGTGGAGGACTATTTTATTACAAAAGAAATCAAATAGCTAAGACTTTTAACATTTAAACATAAAAATATATTTTTTTAAGCACATATGGTATGGTGGCCCATTTTCTAAGCACAATAATACCCTCCAGGGTGGGCGGTATGGGCAATACCGGACCTTCCAGGGGCTATAAGGCCCTCTGCCTGTGGCGTCGGGGCTCATTACGCCCCTGGATGGTCCAGTATTGCCCGATACCGGCCACCCTGTCAGGTATTATTGCTTGCATATTTGCAGTGCTGGACTTGCCCGGGCTCTTAAAGGCAGAGCACCAGCTAGGAACCTTTCAGGCAGGAAACACTTTGGTGTCCAAGGAGGTAAATAAGGTAAGCCCACCAATCTGGGGGATGGGTTACATTACAATGTAAATAAAACCGTGTTAAAGTAAAAAGCACACTAAACATATATCACATATTAAGAGTTATAAAATGGCAGGGTAAAATCATGTAATCTGATTGGCTCTTATTTATGTGTAAAATATGGTTTACACATAGTTAAAACAAGGATTGCTCAGCAGTGAAGAGTCTGCAACACAGATCATTGGGCATTTGGAACTCTGGCATTTCAGTTAGCCCCCTACTGACAGAACTAATCTTCCACCACAAACATGGCTGCTACCTTTACACTATAAAAAAAACTTCAACTGGGCCCGAAAAATAAAACCACCTTCAATAAAAAATAAAACAAATTAATTAAATGATGTTTCCCGGAGTATCACACACTCCTTACATACATAAGCAAATTAGAAACAATAACTATTGTTTATAGTTTTCACTACAATTGTTTCTTTGCTGACAGTGAAAAAATCCCCCTCCTGTCTTTACCTGCTCATCAGGGAACTCTCTTCTTCTTACCCTGACAGTGAGATAACTGAGTCTCTGGTGAAACAAAGGCCTTTGTTGTCTGTGTGTATAGTGTGTTGGGAGAGAAACATTCTACCAGTGGAACTGAGCAGAATTTTGAATCCATGTATTCCATGGTAAACATTCCATGATAAACATTCCATATCTTGAATGTGGAGAAAAAAACAGGTGAAAAAACAAACCGGAAGAAGAAAGTAGGCAACAATACAGTGACATCATCAATGACATCACTAGCAGTGGGTGGAAGGATTATTTTATCATCAATGCACAAAGTAAATCTATTTTTCTACATATAAACATGCTTTTCTCACTAGTCAAAAGTAAAAAAAAGAAAAGAAGTCAATTTCATAAATGCAATAAGGCACTCAGGGGTGTGTGTAAACCATATTTTACAGCACGGCCAGCAGCTGAAGTCACTCGGCCGTTGATCTCGTGCCTTACTACGCCCCTGGCCGTGCTGTAAAACATGGTTTACACACACCCCTTTGTGCCTTATTGCTTACATAATGTATATAAATATATGAATAGGAAATGTATATGCACCTGAACCAAGAAGAAGACAGTTGTCAGTTAAAATTTGTAATGGGTCATGAAACCAAGGCCTAAATTCAGTCCATTGTGTTTAGTATCAAGAAGGTGAATAAGTCTGAGTTTACAAGCTTGCTTTTCTTGTGCATTTTTGAAGTGTCCTTTGAAACCTAGGAAAGAGAAGGCACAGATGGCGTGATCAGATTGAGAGAAAGGTTGTGCCACTGTTTTTTTTCAGTCTTTTTCTCCTTTACTGTATATTGTGCCTATGTGTGCTCATTCAGGTTCAAAGGGGTTGTCTGGTTTCCCCCTCATAGCCTGCTTATTATGTTATGTAACTAAAGAAAGTCTTATTGCCATTTGCTATGCCTCTGGCTATCCTTTCTTCTTTCTGCACCTTTCCACCCCTCATTGCCTTACCTGCTTCCCTATGTTTCACTTGATACACCTCCCTGTCTTCCTCCTTCTGTACTTCCTTACACATCCTGAATGTCACCCTTTTTTACCTTCACAACAGTGGCCATTTCCCTAGAATACCATAGTGGTCTCTTTTTCCTTTCGCTTTTACTCATTTCCTTCTTTCAGAGGCTGGTTGTCTTAATCATGCAGTCCTGTGAGGTGTAGCTGTGAACAGTGGTACAGGTCAGGTGCCAGTGGTGGGCAGCCAGCCCAAAACAGTGAAACGAATATCAAGAAGCACCGGCACTCACAGCCTAAGAAGGCACATTAAAACTGTTGTATATCACAATTAATTGTAAGTTTATTCAGCTTGAAGTGGGAGCCAGTTACCCCAGTGCTTCAGTACTCAGCCTTCATCGTGGGTGTGACTAAACCAGGTGGAAAAACAACTTAAGTACAATAAATGTAATGACATCACAATTAGGCAAGGCAAGGAAAATTTCATTTTTCCAGGTGCCCAATCCTGGAGGCTCTGGGCACCGTACACATCAAGATGAAACTATCAATAAAAAATTAAAACAGGTAAAAAAGTACAGCAATAAATGTACACAGGCCATATAGATGGATGAGGCCTAAGCTAAAAGCAATAGCTAAAAGGGGTCATCCCAAGGATAAGATCTAATAGACAGTGTCTGGGAAGGCCTGACTGAACAGAGTGGGTCTTGAGGTGGGCCTTGAGTACATTGACTGAAGAAGCCTCCCATACAGATGGTGGAAACAAATTCCAAAAGACAGGGCCAGCAACAATAAATGCTCTGTTGCTGGCAGTTTTTAACCTCATCCTAGGAATCGCAAGGAGGCCCCTAGAGGAGGAGCGGAGGGAGCAGACCAAGGCAGCAGTTGTGAGAAGGTCAGACAAGTATCCAGGGCCCAGCCCATGTAGGACATTAAAGGTGAGCAAGCCTACCTTGAAAAGGATCATCCACTAGACCAGTAGCCAGTGCAGTTCATGCAGCACCGGGGTGATGTGGCAGTATTTTGACTGCCCCATCAACAACCTGGCAGCTGTGTTCTGCACTAGCTGCAGTCAGCGGATGATACCTCCCAAAACCCTGAGGCAGAGCACATTATAGTAGTCAAGTCTTAACGTCACAAAGGCATGTACCAAGGTGGGGGGCGGGGGTCCAGGGGTGGAACTAGGGGCTTGATCCTGACAATATTCCTAAGATGATAAAAGCTGGTCCTGACAATGAATGACACCTGAGCTTCAAATGTCAATCTGCTGTCAAAGGTCACACCAAGATCACACACCCTGGAGGAGGTCTTCAGTGGCACAGACCCAAGGAACAAACCTATTACTACCCCAGAGGCCATCCTATCATGCCTTCTGTTTGACTCCACAACCAGTACCTCCATCTTATTGGGATTCAGTTGCAACCAGCTGAAGGCCATTCAGTCACTAATCTCAGCAAGGCATTCATTTATCACTTCCACTGCATTGGATGTCCCGGGGCAAAGGAAAAATACACTCGAGTATCATCCACATAGAAATGAAAACTCAAACTGTATTTCCTAATGAGCTGTCCTAGCAGCAGTGTATACATGGCAAACAACATTGGTTACAAGACCAAACCCTGAGGTACTCCACATGACAGGAGGCTAGGGGAAGAGGAGGAATTTCCCATCACTACCAGTTGCCTCCTATTTGTGAGATAGGACTCAAACTAGCAGATGACTGTGCTGGTGAGTCCACAAAACTCCCCCAGGCGGTCGAGTAACACACAATGGTATACCGGGTCAGAAGTTGAAGATAGGTCAAGGAGAATGAGAATTGTCCACTCTCTTCAATCTCTAGCCCTGAGGAGGTCATTGTGCACCTGAACTAATGTGATTTCCATGCTATGCCTCACATGAAACCACAACTGGAGAGGTTCGTAAATATCAAAAGCCACAAGGTGCTCTTCAAGCTGCAGCACCACAACCTTCTCAACAACCTTTCCTAAAAATGGGAGGTTGGAGATTGGTCGGTAATTCGACCTGATGTCAGGTTCTAAAGATGGTTTCTTCAGAAGTGGTCTGACCAGTGCCTTCTTCAAGGCATCTGGGAAGACCCCCTCTGAGAGAGAACACCGTACAATCAAGGTGAACACCAGGTCAACGGTGTCAACACTTTCCATTAAGAAACATGTCAGCACCGGGTCCAGTTCATAATATGTGTGCTTCAGCCTTAGAGCACCCCAAGTGACCTCAGTTACCTCCACTGGTTTAAACTCCCCTCAACTAGACAGAATATTCTGTGGACACTGAAGGCTGCCACTGTCAGCCATATTATGGCTCACTGGCGGTATGCCCTGCCAGATGGTGGACACCCTGTCCAAGAAGAAGTGAGCAATCTCTTCGCATAAAGCATAGGACAAGGTTTTTTGCAGGTGTAGACAGGCTGGATTTAATAGCCTGTCCACAGTCCAAAAGAGCACAGTTGGTTGATTCTTCCCAGCAGCAATCTCCCTGGACAGGAAATCTGCCTTCTTACGGGTGATTGCCCCCTGATACTCACCATAATGGGAGCGCTGGGCCAGTCTGTTCACCTCCAATCTGGACCTCTGCCAGCAGTGCTCTAACGTCCGACCCAAAATATTCATCACCTTGAGCTCCCTGTGACATCACTGGGAACTCAGGTGAGAGGATTTGGGTCATACACAGACTGGTGTGAAACAGTTGAGTGCTGCTGGCATTGCCCCATTATAGGCGACAACAGCCTCGCCTGTACCCCTATGCATACACTACCCACACTAGATAGATCAGCTACCACCAGAAATCCCTCCAGGATCAGATCCCTCAAAGGGCTGTAGCTTACTATCTCTGCAGGGGAAGGCTCTCGGGGGGGCCCCAAATGAGAACTCCACCATGCAATGATCGGACCAAATGACCAGATCAGTCTTGAGGTTACTAACCTCAAGCCCCAGCGAGAAAACCAGTTCCAACATGTCCAATTAGACTGATCAATCAATGAGCTTACATTTGAAATTTTAAAACATAATAAAAAAACTATACATAAAGTAATTGCATCAGTACACATCTTGCAGGGCACTGGGGTAAATGGCTCCTGCTTCGAGCTGAATAAACTTTGAATGAACTGTGATATACAACAGTTTTAATGTGCTTTCTTTTGCCGCGAGTGCTGGTGCTTCTGGATATTGTCTTAATTATGCCCTCCCTTATTTTTCCTTACTGTTCCTCTAACCCCCCCAGCAAGCCCACCTCCCCCACTAGGCAGTTTCTTCGTAGTCTCTCATTTCTTTAAAATCTGCCCTTCTAAAATTCAGTATGCTCATCTTTATGTGGTTTGCCTCTGCTCTTGCCTTAATGTTAAACTAAACTGCATAGTGATCATTGGTACCTAGGGGGACTGCCCACTGTGTCTTCTGCAATGTTGTCCATGTTCATAAGCACCAGGTCCAGCACTGCCCCATCCCTAGTGGGTTTGTTTACTAGCTGCCTGAGAAAAGTCCCTTGTAGAGCGTCATGGATGCTCCTTGCCAAAGCTGCAGCTAGAAGGCTCCAATCCACATCTACCAGATTAAAATCACCAACTAGCAGCGACTCCCCCTTATTTGCCATACAGATGATGTCTTACCCAAGTACCTTATCCAACTCCTCTCCCTGTGCTGGACATCTATATACCATCTCTGTATGTATAGGGGCCTCAGCTCCAGTCTTCAGGATGACCCACAGCACCTCCAGTCCATCAATTTTCCTCCAGCTACCCCTGTACTTCCATAGCCTTGATTCCCTCCTTCACTCATAATGCAACTCCTTCAACCCTCCTCCTTTCCCTGTCTCTCTGGAACTGACAGCAACCTAGTATAGCCATATCCCAGTTATGGCTGCCAGTGCACCATGACTCCATTATTGTCACCAAATTCAGGCTAGCCTCCTCCATGATGGCCTCAAAGTTCTGGAATTTTATTTCCAAGACTTCTTGCGTTGGTGCTCATGGCTCTTCATACCATAACTCCTCCCTTCTTTCTCCCTCATCCTGCCTGTCTTGCTCCCTGAAGCTCCCCCTCTTCCCTTGTTACCCTTCACATTACTTCTCTCTTCTTGCTTTCCTGATTTATATTACCTTGTCCTCTGCCTTGTCTGCACCCTGTCTTCTTGTGCTTCTGCCCTGGGGGAGTTCTTGGGGCCCTCCTTCCTTGTTGCTTCATCATCTAGTGGAAATGTTTGCCACTCTTGGTATTACAGCCTCCCCTCCGCTAGTTTAAATGCTCATCCAAGAAGCATTTAAACCTCCTCTGAGGACTGTGATTCCTCTGCTAGAAGGATGCAGGCCCTCTCCCTATAGAAGCCCGTATCTTCCCAGGCTGGTCCCCAGTCCTAAATTTATCCAAAGCACTCCTCCATTACTTTGTGTGCAGTTTCTTATTCTCTAAGTGTATAACTGTTCACTTCTTGATGCTGAATCTCAAATGCCAGATTTTTGAGTAGCTTCATATTTATAGCAACTAAATAAAGCAAAATTAAAACACCACGATAAATAATTTTCTGCAAGTCATGTAATATTGTGCACTACTTTGATACAAATGATCAAATTCCATAAAACTGTATGATTTTACCTGTGTGCAGACTGACACATTTTATGATTTTGCATTTTTTTCCAGTGAAAACCATAAAACAGCGGTCCTGACCTTGAGTAAGTAGAAAGAAAAGCAAATTACTAGCACAGAAGGAAGTCTGAATGGACTGCATTTCCATTAAGTTTCTAATGTTACTTTAATCATTGTTCCTTAATTATTTCCTCACTGAGCCATTTCTTCAGTGAATTCTGACCTATTTCTTGGGCTTCTTGCCCATCCCTCACACCCATAGAGGGACCTGACAACCAAGATACGAAACAAGCTGGAAGGAAATTTCCTCTTAGCCAAACAATGAAGGTCAGGCCTGGTTTTCTTTCTCTAAGGTGAAGTGTTTCACCTGACAGATTTATATCTCTGCTGCTTCCAAGGGGAAGTCTGACTACTTATGTAACCTGTAAAAGTACTGTTGACTAAATGTACAGCTGCTCTTGCCATAGAAACTTGAAATGTTAGACAAGCAAAATACTGCTGGATTCCTGTGGGGGTAAAAACACCATCACCCTTGATGTCTTCTGGATTAGGTTTTGATAGAAAGAGTATATTTACATGGACTTTCCTAATACTATAATAGGTGAAATGGCAGTAAACCCTGCTTCTGTACCTGTCCCCTTGGAGAAGTTATGGATGTGTCACCCTCATAAATCTGATGTGTTGCAGTTCTACCAAGAAGAACACAAGAATGATTCCATTGGAAACAAGCTGAAGCTGATTCTAATTATGCCTAGCCTTGAAACCTAATCTGCCTATGAAGTAGACAAGGGTTGTAAAAATTAAGATTTAATAAAGAATAACATAAATAAGAAGCAATGAAAGGTGCCTGCAATCTGATACCTGGCTAGACACTGGCAGGACACTGGATCAGGTCCTTCACCCCTAGCCTGAAATTAGCAGACGTTCTTAATAATAATGCAAGCCAAGCCTAGTCATACAGTACTTAGAAAATCCTCTTTACAGAACAAGAAGGAATGGGGATATTTGTGATAAAACATTTATGACTGCAGTAAACCAATGTGCTTGGCCAATTAGGGCTGTTCACTTGAGAAGAGAGAATGCCATGCTTTTTATTAGCTCTTAAAATGTTTACTTACTACTGTGCATTTGTTAATAGTTAAGCATTCATCTTAGCTTGCTTGTGTTCTAAAACTCAAATGTGGGAGTGCAGACATGCATGTCTCCAGTTTGCAGCATGCTGGAGCTCTGCAACACAGATTTCTGGGAAATGAGTATGGCAACTACCACAGACAGCAATTATACAGAATCAAGAATAATACAGAAACAGCTGCCAGTCTCAGAGAACATTAATGAGTAAAATTTAACAAAAATAAGTGAGTTAGTAAATGGGCCAAATGGATAGTCAGACAGAGAAACATAACATGATAGCTTTTAACAAGTCAACTTGCTTTCCATTCTATCTATAAACCTTTTCCAGTGAAATGTAATGTAAATCTTTTTATCATTGGAAGTGATACACCACAGTGCAAACTCTGAGTAGAGAATAAATCATCCTCACTCCAGATGAGTGTGAGAGGTGTGTGAAGTGAAGTCTTCATGTGCAGAAAAAATAGAAGACAATATTATTTTTTCTCCTGAGATGGGTTACAAAAACATAAATTTGTATTCTCAATCAATATAGTGGGAAACTACAGGTTGAGCATGCTTTCCTGCTGAGAGAAAGTGTTCTCAGCTTAGCGGGTGTTTTGTTTTGCATTTACATAAATCATTTTTATCAGACAAGGATGCAAAAGGAAATCCTTAAGTAGAATGGACTACTGAATGATGAAGGAAAGAAAAACCTTCAAGTAAAACATTTGCATGATAAATTATGTGTTTCTGTTGGAGTGGCATAATATCAAGAAGGAAAAAAAAGCAGTTTAAAGAAAATATTCCAGGACAATTCATTTTGTTGTGCCATCATGACTTCCCCTTTGGTTCTGTCAAATAAAAAAAATAAAAAACATCACTTGTGGATGGATCCCTGGTGTGGATATTGCTCCTCAGGGCTTGGTCTACTTGTAAACCCCCAAAAAAGTAAGTAACCTTAAAGGGATACTGACCATTGTGAGGAAAGGCCATTGTTATTAAATATCCTTTCTCACTCTTTTAATTCCTCTCTACCTTAGAAACATAGAAACATAGAACATAGAATCTGACGGCAGATAAGGACCGCTTGGCCCACCTAGTCTGCCTATTTCCCTACCTGATGGATAAGTTGCAGATTCTAGTTAATCAACAGCTTACTTCCTCCTACCACCCACTAGAATTGCCTTATGCCTGTCCCATGCATTTTTGAATACCCCCACTGTTTTTGACTCTACGACCTCCTCAGGAAGGCTATTCCATGTATCCACAACCCTCTCTGTGAAGAAATACTTCCTCACATTACCTATGTGCCGTCCCCCCTTTATGATCAAATTGTGCCCCTTGTTTTTGCACATCTCTTTTTCTGAAAGATGCTACCCTCTTGGACTTTGTTGATTATCTTGAGGTATTTGAAAGTTAATACCAAGTCCCCCCTCTCCCTCCTTTCCTCGAGGCTATACATCTTTAGTTCCTTTAGTCTTTCTTCATATGTCTTCTGATGCAGACTCTGCATCATTTTGGTTGCTCTCCTCTGGACAGCCTCCACCCTGTCTGTGTCTTTGCGGAGATGGGGTCTCCAGAACTGTACACAGTAATCCAGATGAGGTCTTACCAACTGTCTGGACAGATGGCCAACAACTTCTTGTTTTCTACTGGTGATACCTCTCCCTAAGCATCCCAGTATCCCCCAGCCCTCCTTACTGCCTTCTCACATTGCTGGCCCACCTTTAGGTCATCTGATATGACTACCCCCAGGTCCCTTTCCATTTTTGTTATTGTCAGTATCTCATCCCCATTGTGTACTCTTCCCCTGGGTTTTTGTATCCCAGGTGCATTACTTTGCACTTCTTTGCATTGAATCTAAGCTGCCATACATTTGACCATTCCTCCAACCTTGCCAAGTCCCTTTTCATCCTTTCCACCCCACCTTGTGTATCAACACTGTTACAGATCTTTGTGTCATCTGCAAAGAGACATACTTTCCCTTTCAGTCCCTCTGCAATGTCACTTATAAAGACATTAAAAATGACCTGCCCCAGTACTGAACCCTGTGGTACCCCACTAGTAACCCTCCTTTCTTCACTGTGGATTCCATTTACTATTACCCGCTGTGTCCTGTTGTCCAACCAGTGTTTTACCCAGGCTACCACCCTGGGACCCACTCCCAGGCTGGCTAATTTGTTTATTAATCTTTTGTGCGGGACTGTGTCAAATGCCTTGCTAAAGTCTAGGTAGGCCATGTCCACAGCCCCTCCCTGGTCTACTGCTTTGGCCACTCAGTCAAAGAACTCAATTAGATTTGTCTGACATGACCTTCCCGCTGTGAATCCATGCTGCCTTGGGTCCTGTGCCCCACTGGCCTCTAGGTACACAACAATGCTTTCCTTCAGAAGTGATTCCATCATTTTTCCTACCACTGAGGTCAAACTGACAGGTCTGTAGTTTCCTGTCTTTGTCTTGCTCCCACTTTTGTGAAGGGGAAACACATCCACCCTCCTCCAGTCCTCAAGTACCACACCATCCTCCCATGATTTATTAAAAAGGGTACTCAGTGGTGTAACTAGTTCTTCCCTTAGTTCTTTTAGAATTCTGTGTGAATCCCATCAGGTCCCATTGCTTTATCCACCATCAGTTTTAAGAATTCTTTCAGAACCCTTTCTTCTGTGAAAGGACTAATATCAACCCCCTTATCCAGAGTGCTTCTATTGACTGGATTAGGTATTTCCCCCTGCTTTTCCATTGTGAATACTGAACAGAAGTATTCATTCAATATCTTTGCTTTTTCATTATTGCTTTCTGCCCAACCACCTTCCTCTTTGTTCAGCCTCAGTATCCCTGCCTTAGCCTTTCTTTGCTCCCTAATGTACCTATAAAAGGTTTTATCCCCCTTCTTAACCAAGTTGGCTATCTTTTCCTCAGTTTGGGCCTTTGCTATCCTGACTGCCTTACCTGCTTCCTTCTGCTTTAGCTTCTACCTTCTTTCAAAGTAATTTCTATATATAGTTGTACAGTGTTGTCCACTGGAGTTAGTGAACTTACAGAGAGGGAAATGGATTGCATCTATGATACACTGGTACAAAAGGCATTGCACTAAATCCAAAGAGAAAAGAGACCAGCACGCTTGAAAAAGTGTCCATGGGGAGATGAAATGTTGAGTGTCCACTGGGGTAATTCTCCATCACAGCTTTATTGCACCAGGTTTGCACCTCATGAAAACTCCAGATCATTTTTGCTTCCTGCAATAAGGTAGGACTGGTCTGTTTTTACTTTGTAGGTAGGGCTGGCTGTTTTTATTTGAGTTTCACCCCACAGCTATCAACTCTGCATCTGAGGAATTGAACAATAGCTCATCCTTTGCTTTATTTCACTTACATAACTCATTCTCAGTTTGTCCGCTCCTTCTCAGAACAAAATTACTTGACAGGGAGGAGTGACCCCCTCAAACTTGACATTTCAAGATCTATGATCTGCTGCAGACTTAAAACTCCTACAAAGGTGCCAACATCTACTGGAGAATGTCAAACAACATAATATATAGACAACATTCAACTTTTCTTTCACATTATTAATTTTTAGTTTGTTTCTCCTTGTTAGAACAAAATCACATTATAAGGAGGAGGAGTGATCCTCTCCAAGTTTGTCATTTGTAGATCACTACTTGCTGCAGATTTAGAACTCGTAAAAAGTCACAAACAACTCCTGGAGAACTTTGAAAAAACTTAATATTCAGACAAAAGTTAATTCTTATTTCAGATTAGTTCTATATTTTTCCATGCAATGGTATATTCTATTGCGGTAATATGCATGAAAACAGGATCTTTTTTCCCTAAATTACTTCCAATAGCTTCATATGCAATCCAAACCATACGTTGCTTAACCTATCACAAAATGGCCACCCAGGACAGAAAGAGTTATTAAGAGTTCATAGATTTATTGTGGATATTCCAACCAGAACTACCAATATTCAGCTTATGACATCACAGTCCTTCCTATTGCAGCAGATTGTGATGTCTCAACAGACAATTATAACATCAAGCTGGGAATAAGCTGCTGGGGCTGATTATCTCAAAGGGAAAAGATACTGGGCGGCATTTTCAAATGGCCACATTCATTTTTCAGATGATGTCATGTGACATCCCTCCAGACAGTTAGATCCCTAAAAGGTGATCTAACTTCTGGATGTGACTGCTGCAATGAGCACTCCAAAATGGTTCATGCATTAGCAGTTTGATGCATGCTGCATTTTTTTTTTCTGGAAACGAGGTAAACAGTTGCAAATGTGTAAAGATGTATGACAACTAGCCACAAGCATTCCAGCACATTTGCAGGTATATGGCATGTGTGCAAAATACCAGCACAGGTACTGCGTCTCCTCTTTTAAAAATTCCATCCCTCAGGACCTTAATAGATGGTTCAAACTCTCTCTCTCCCTTTGGGGCCATATTAATATCATTAAAATGAACATTTTCCCTCGTTTATTTTATCCCCTCTCACTTCTTAACACCTTTACACCGTTATCATGGTTTCATAAAATGCATGGAATTTTTACAAATTTTAACTGGTCCAATAAACAAGCCAGGTTAGCATATTATAAACTAGCTGCTCAAAAAATAGATGGAGGGCTGCGGATTCCCCAACCAGCAATTTATTACTGGGCTAGTCATATTGCAAAATATTTAAGGTGGGTTAATCCGGGTCCTGAATATTCAAGACCGGTCTGGCTCAAAATTGAGCTAGACTTTAATCGATACGTGAACATGCACCCTCAGACATTGTTCTATCTAAAATTAGCCTCCCTTCCAGACACTATTAGTTGCCCTATTATCTGAACGTCCCTCAGAGTTCACATGCAGCTTTTTTCATTTCTGCGGTATTCCCCAGAAATAGACTTGTCTCAGTCTATTTGGAATTCCCCGTCTTTCTCTATAAATAAAAAGCAGATATCTCGAAAATGGTTACCCCATATAGGAGATGGGATAGTCTCTACTTTTCTGGATGATGCAGGGGAATGGCTCTCAGTCTCCAATATCATCCGCAAGTTTGATATTCCTTTAACTTTTTACTTCAGGGTGGCCCAATTAAAACATTTACTTTCTACAGTATTTGGTAATGTCCCTCCCTGTCCCCCTGCTTTTAGGTTTGTGCCGGAGCTCTCCCCTTTATTGGGAGCACCAGGTACTATCTCCAAAATATATTGTGTCCTATATCAATGGAGATACGGGCGACCAGAAGGCCCTACTAAGCTCTGGGTTTCTTTTTTTCCTCAATATACTCCTAATTGGGAGGCAGTATAGCGCAGTGGTCTAAGGCTCTGAACTGCAAATCTGGTGACATCCAGCAGACCAGACCTGGGTTTGAATCCCACAGCTTCCACTTGCATACTGTGTGGCCCTGAGCAAGTCACTTAACCTCCTTGTGCTCCCAGGTTGCTCCTGTAAAAAAGCTTCCAGCTTAGCGTGCTATACCTGGTTAAACAACTAAATAAAAAAAATAAATAAATAATTGGTCAGCTTTATGGAAGTTTTGTCATAAATATGTCTCTCAGGATAGACTCCGCCTTATGCAATTTCATATTTTGCATAACATGTATTATACCCTGTTAATGGGCAGACTAGATGGGCCAAACAGTCCTTATCTGCCTTCAAAGTCTATGTTTCTATGTGAAGCTAAAGAAATGGGGTCTTATAAGATCGGGGGCTTGTACCAGAGGATGTCAAGAAGAAAGCACGCTGCTGCACTTCTCTTTTGGTCATATCCTAAAATAAAGTCATTATGGATGACCATACAGAATAACTTAGACCCTATACTGGGTTTGCAGGAATATTCCACTCCTGATATATGCTTGTTGGGGGATTTATCATCTGTTAAGGTTAGAATCAGAAGGTTTCATATTTCCATGATTGCACTATCAGTTAAGAAAATTGTGCTTTGGCACTGGAGGGATACATTAGGCCCAACATATCAGGAATGGGTTAATGAAATCTTGGCTAACTTACATACTGAGAAAGCTATAGTGAGCCTCCATAATAAGTTGCAGTGGTACAAGAACACTTGGGATCCTCTTCACATGCTAATTATGGTTAGAGCTGCTTAATGAGTCTGTATATCCAGTGTCTTCATTGTGTGATACCATACTCTATTTCTTATTTGTGCAATCACCTTGCTGCTGTACGGGGTGGGGGAGGAAGGGGGGATGGGGACAGTTCATGTATTAGTCTATGTATAAGCATTGTAAGTGATAATTTTCTGTCCCTTGTGTTAGCAGAAGAAAATTACTGATAAAATATGAATTATAAAAATCCAAGCCCTTGTGTTTGTGTACATTTTCTCGGTTATAACAATGTGGAGGAGCAGTCTTCAGAAGATATACGAAATACAAGTTGAGATGTTGCTAGATGTTATGTTTTCCAAAGTTCAGTCTGAGGCATCGGCACCTCTTTAACTTAACAACAAGGCTGAAATTTGAAATAAGAATCTTCCCACTACAGCATCAGCAACATTATTTGTGACTCCCTAAGAAGCTGTTTTGTTACTTTATAGTGCAAAACTCTGTGGGGAAAAAGGAAGGCTTTGTTTGAGCTGCCTAACAGGTGATGGTTTAGCTTCAAAGTACTTTTGTTACTGAAACTGAGCCTAAATCAGTCAAGGGTCTGGACCTCATATAACACCCCAGAAGTACAGCCTTGGTGTCTCACTACCTCCCAACACTGGTGTTCCAGTCCTCAGTGTCCCCAATTAAGCCCAGGTGTCCTCTGAGACCAGTTGGCAAATAGGACAGTGTGGCAGGGATGAGGGAGAATGTTATAGAAAGTGCCACCTTCCCCTGAAAAGCTGTCTGCAGCTATATCATTTTTTTCTCTCCTCAAACTTTTTCCTGCCAACAGCATGGCACGAGCCAGTGCCAGTCTCTCTTTTTTTTAAAGTGCTGCCAGCTCACTCTGTCTGCTGGTTGACCACCATGTTTCCAGTGACTTGGTGTCCTGAATTCTGGTGGAGGGGGCTACATAAGGCAGTGGGAATAGTGCAGTCCAGCATGCGCTCTCAGGTGCTTGTGAGGAGAGGAAGGGGTCAAGCAGGAGAGGGCTGACTTTGAGAGAAAAAAAGAGGTACAGCTTACCTCCATCTGTGCCCAACATGTCCTTCTTCTCAATCCTTTCCTGTGCGTTGGTAGTGTTGATGGCTCTCCCCTCAGTATCTGGTTGGAGGCTCCATGCATCAGTGCTGTCAGCGGTCTCTGGGTCCTGAGGCAGAAGAAAGTCAGCATTCAAAAGAAAGAAGTCAGTGGTAACCACAGTTAGGGCTCTGTCTACAATGATGGATCCAGCAATTTGCAGAAGGGGGGCACACTTGGTTTGGAAAACCAAACCTTTCTAGAGGGTTCTGTAGCCATGGCCCCCAAGAAATTTTGAAAATGGGATGTGTGAAATGGCACATTTTGGTGAATTTTAGGCCTCGATTCAGGAACAAATTAATTACTCCCTCAAAAAAATCTCCTAGTTCACTCTCCATTACAGAGCAGCCAGAAACCATAATGGCTGCCTCACAGAGATATATCGATTTTGTCAGAGATGCCTGGTTGTTCTGCCATTCTTCAGCCCTCATCATACAGGTATGATGGTAGCAGGGCAGCCTACAGCCACCATTCTCCTGGTACCATGGCAGCAGCAAGTAAGTCCCCCTTCCGCTCGACCACAACCACATGGCAAGTAACCCTCTTCTGACTTGTCAACCATAGAAGCAACATTCAGATTTACCTGGTGCTACATAGTTAGGGAGTCTTTGCTAATGGCCATGCAGAAAATACCGAACTCCCATGACTTACCCAAACCCAAACATCATACGGGTGCAAAATAATCAATGCACGCTATGTAACATACAATATACTAGCAAGCATTTCAATTTTGTTTAAGCTGTTCTGACTTGCTGTGGACAAGGTGGAGTTTTGTTTGACACAAACCAGTCAGATACAGATCATTGCAACTCAAAACAGCTTAAAATTAGCATGGACACAGGGACACACCAACTCTCCCCCAACCCAGTATGTATGGCCCCCAAATTGCAAACTTGTTCTCAAGCTGCATGGCTTTCTGTGCAGCCAAGAGCAATCAAAACCCTCAAACTTGCTCAGACCCCACCTGAAAACTTGCTCTGAGGCATACAGAAACTGCTGCAACCCCAGAACAACTTCGCAGGTCAGGCCTTACACACTGCATGTCCCTGAGCATGTCCAATTGTATCTGTTGCTCTGTACTGCATAGAAAGCAGCACAGCATGAAAGCCAGTTTGCAGGTGGGAGTCTGACATAAGAGGGGGGAAGTCTGTGTGTCCCTGAGCAAGCCGAAGGGTTTCTGTACCTTGTGGTTTGCTCTAAAGCAGGTTTCAGACACTCTGACTTGCTCAAGGACACACTGTATAAGAACCCCCTAGCAACAAAGTCTAAGAAGCTGTGCTACTTTTCATGTTCCATGGAACCAAGTGGGAATATGCAAAAAGCTACACAGTCTTAAAGCAAGTTGGGGGGGGTGAAGCCTTACACACTGCAACTCATGGAGCAAGTCTGAGGTCTCCATTTGCTGTGTGCACCACAGCAAATTTGGCAGCACAGTTGGCACTACACACCACAGCATATTAGTGGCAGTCCATACCATAACCAGTTTGTGGTAGCAACAGAAGGAACCTGACTCCCCAGAGCAGTACCACTTCAGCAAAGCAGCTCCTTACCACAATGATGTCAACTATGTCCCCGCCTAACTTGCACCTTATATCTTGCTCTGTGGCATGCAGAAATATTGAGATATATACAGACAGAAGAGAGAGAGAGAGAGCGAGTGAGAGACAGAGAGAGGGAAATAAGTGTCTCAGCTGGGACTTGAACCCAGGCTACGCAGAATACCATTCCAGTTGCACTAACAGCTGCGTCACCAAGGCAACTAAAAACTGGGCAGTACTGGAGCACATTACTCTTTCTACAATACACAACCTGGTGCTGCATAGATAATTACAAACAGTAGAGAGAAAGAAATCAGTGCCACAGCTGGGACTTGAACCAAGGCCACCCAGTATTCTGGGCAACCTGGGTTCAAGTTCCAGCAGAGGCATTTATTTCTGTCTTTTGTTTATATGTGTTCCATAAATGTGCACTCCACAGTCCTGTGATTGAAAATTTAATTACCTGTGCATCAATGGGTTGTCCACTGGAGAAAGAGTAATGTGTTCAGGGATGGCCCAATTTCTAGTTGCCTTGGTGGCACAGCTGGTAGCACAACCGGAACAGTGTTCTGGGCAGCCTTGGTTCAAGTCCCAGCAGAGGCATTTCTTTCTTTCTCTGTTCTGTTTGTATGTGTTCAATAAATGTGCACACTGCACTCCTGTGATTGAAAAACAATCAAGAGCTCCTGGGACTTAGAGACAAAGAAAGCAACACTGTCCAAGAGGCTGTGCTTTTTGCATGTGCAGAGGAAGCTTGGGGGGTTGTCTTACACACTGTGTCCTTAAGCAAGCAAGTCCAAGGAAATCTTAATTTCTGTATGCCACAGAATAAGTTAAGGGGCACGTTAGGATGTAAGGAAATTAGTGTTGCACCTTAGCCCCATTACACAGTGTATAAAGCCCACCCCCTGCAAACTTGCTCTGTGCACACAGCCACACATAAGTCCACATGCTCAAGACTAGAGAACAGGTGCAGGACAATACAGCCCCTCAGACTTGCTGAAGGACACACTAATGCCAGCTCCCCTCCAAACTTGCCTCTTGTCAGTATGTAATGCAAGCTTACCCCCAACTTACTGTGGGGCACACAGCAAGCAACACAGCCCCTTGCACTTGCTCAGAGAACCACAGTGTGTAAAGACTCCTCTCTCTGCTAATGAGTTCTGGGCTGCACAGACCACAACATTAGCATGAGAGGGGCCATACACATTGGGGGTGGGGTGGCATTTGTGTGTCCTCTGTTGCTTATGGTGTTCCAGAGCAAGGCTCATCACCGCAGCTCAAACTTTTCAAGGACACACCACCTATCATAGCCACACTTACTTTGGGGCACACAGTGTTGAACCCCCTTCCACCACTTCATATGCTCTGGCCTCTCTTGCAGTCACAGTCACAGTTTGTGGCTCATCAAAACCACATCTTTGACAATAGCAGCACCATATCTCTCAATCTGCCAGGCTTCAAATGAGGGACACTGCCTTTTAAAGTCAGGGACACCATTTTTTGCTCAATGTAAAGTGTAGCATGTAAGCATGTGAGGATGTGGGATATAGATGGACAACAACGCAGAAATAGCAGGCTCAAAACAGCTTTATTTTGGAAATAATAAGATGTAAAATTTGTAAGCGAACTGACAACAAAAATAAAGAAAGAGAAAATGAAGGTTTCAACAGTTGACTTCACTGTAAACATGCATACCATTAGAAAACGGCTACAGGTATCCTATGATCAGTACTCCACTGATTCCTTCTTTGATCAGGGAGCATAACTCATCCAGACATGATACTGTCAGATCTCTCACTAGGAGATATGGAGCTTTAGCCCACCCGCTCCCAAAGCTCCACCTCAAAGTCCCTACACAAACAAAAATGTATTACCAAAACGGAAGCAGAGACTTCCCTCTGCATCACTCTCTTTCTTTTACCCCGAGGTCTGAAGATGTCTGTACGATAAAGTCTGCCCAAAATGGGACATATAATCTGCATTGCGATTCATGTTACCTGATCGATCTCATATAGTAAATCTGTACAGTTGTAGGGCAAGATACCACCGCATGATGCATGGATTTTTGTCCTTCATAACATGCAACCAACACAAGGAGTTATGGTCCATTAAAATTTCGAATTCAGTGCCCCACAGATAAAACTTTAGTGCTTCCATCACCCATCTTATGGTAAGACATTCTTTTTCAATTGTAGAATATATGGTTTCCCTCTCATGTAATGTGCGACTGATAAAGATAACTGGGTGTTCTTCTCCGTCCACTATCTGAGAAAGTACAGCACCAATTCCATAGTTAGAGGCATCTGTCTGCACCAGAAAGGGTTGTGATAAATCAGGGCTCTTCAACACAGGAGAAGAACAAAGAATCACCTTTATGGTGCAGAAGGCCTCTTCACAAGCTGGAGTCCATTGAACTTTAGTGGGTTTATTCTTCTTGGTTAAATCAGTTAGGGGGCTGTTGATAGGCACAAAATTAGGAACAAACCTTCTGTAATAACCTGCTAGCCCTAAGAAGGCCCTCACAAGTTTCTTGGTGACTGGACGATCACAGTTAATGACTTCATCCACTTTTCCTATCTCAGGTTTGACCCTCCCTTTTCCTATTATGAATCCCAAATATTTGGTTTCTTGCATAGCTAAGGAATACTTGGCAGGGTTGATCGTCAAACAAGCTGTGGCTATGGCATCAAGGCCATTAGTGAGATGTAAAATATGATCCTTCCGTGTAGGACTGAAGATCATCACACTGTCCAAGTATGCTGCACTGTAGGCCAGGTGGTATTGTAGTACACTATCCATGCACCGTTGGAAGGTCACAGGGGCACCATGGAAACCGAAGGGCATTGTGACAAACTGAAAGAGCCCTACTGGGGTGCTAAAGGCAGTTTTATCCTTGGATACTTTGTCTAGTGGGATCTGCCAATGCCCTTTGGTTATGTCCAGGGTATTAATATACTGCACATTACTGAGATGATCAATTATGTCGTCAATGTGAGGCATGGGGTATCCATCAAATCTGGGTATAGCATTCAATTTACGAAAGTCTAAACATACTCTTACACCCCCTTCCTTTTTGTGTACCATGACTGTAGGGAAACTTCATTCACACTTAGATGGTTCTATCACCCCTAGTTTCTGCATTTTTAGTACTTCCTCTATAACATCTTTCAGCACTTTTTCCGGCAATAGATAAGGTTTTTGTCTAATCTGACTTTTCTGGGTGACCTCAATATGGTGCTTTACTCCTTTAACCTTACCGGGTATGGCTGTAAAGGACCACGGAAAGATGGACAGTACTTTTTCAAGAAACCTCTGTTGTCTGGGTTGTAATGATGAATTAATAGTAAGATCTCTAAGTTTCCCAGGTCCCTCTAACCTCTGCTAGGCAATTTCCAATTCACTATCAAGTTGTTCAGGGTGGACATATAGAGTGTGCCTGGGTCTCTCAAACCACCTTTTCAATAGATTGGCATGGTAGATATGCCTCTTATGTCTCTTTTCTGGAAGTTCAGTCTCATAATTGACAGGTCCTTCTTGTCATTTAATCACATACAGTCTCTGTCATTTCATCAGATGTTTATTTTCTGAGGAAGGTAATAACAAAATAACTTTTTCCATTGTGAAAAGATTTATCACCCACCCTTTGATCTTACCTCTGTTTCAGCCTCGCTTGTTGTTCCACACTCTGGTGATGTGTCATTTGTACATATCTCATTAGTCTCTGTCTTAGCTGAATTATATACTCCAGAGTAGTAGTGGAACCAATACTCCCCTTCCCATCTTCCCAGTTTTCTTCAATAATATTGAGAGGACCCCTAGGATTTTTCCCATGTAATAATTCAAAGGGAGAAAATCCTGTGGATGCCTGGGGCATCTCTCTGTATGAGAACATGAGAAAAGGTAAGTAGTGGTCCCAATATCTGCCCTCTTCCTGAACATATTTTTACAGCATTTTCTTCATAGTCTGGTTGAAACGTTCAACCAGGCCACCTGTCTGCGGATGGTAGGGTGAAGTATGCAATGCATTTATTCCTAAGGACTGGTAAACCGCTTCAGTAACTGGGAACAAAAATCGATACCTCCATCTGTTAGAATCTTTCAAGATTCCTACCCTGCTAAACACTTTTACTAATTCATCTGCAATTTTTGAGGCTGTTGTGGTCCTTAAGGGAATAGCTTCTGGATATTTTGTTGCATAATCGCACACAACCAAAACAAAACAGCTTCTCTTAGCACTTTTTGGGACTGGTCCTACAACATCCCTGGCTATATGGTTAAAAGGAGGGGTAATTAAGGGCAGGAGTTGTAAGGGAACTTTCTCTTTTTTGTAATAGTAGCAACTTTCTGGCATTCCACACAACTCCAGCAGTAAACAGCTACCTGTTTGTGAATGCCTTCAGAAAAGAATCTATGGGGTAACCTTCTCAATGTACGTTCTCTACCCAGGTGACCTGCTAAAGGGATATTGTGTGCTAAATGTATTAAGCATGTCCTATACTGTTTAGGTACCAGTAGTTGTTCCACCACCTCCCCAGTTGCTGGATCTGTAGACCCCTATATAACAATCCCTTATTTAAAAAAACATTTTGGTCCTGCCTGATCTGGATTTGGATTTGTAACCTGCAAAAAGAAAGGTTGTAAAGTCTTATCCTTCTCTTGTTCTGTGCCAAAATCACTACTAGTAGCAATAGCCAACAATTCATTATCTGATACAGGTGGTGTAATGTCTCGGTGAGTCTTTAACCAGTTACTCTTGTCCATTCGTTTCAAACTATGAGACAGTTGGGTTTTCCCAGGAGGCTCATAAAGATCATTTTCAAAGGGAAACAGCTGCAGTAAATCTCATTTCTGTTTCACCTGTGCCCTGGTTGTAACAGAGCCCAAGTTAGTGGCACCAGCTAATAAAGTCTCAAACTCAGGATGATCATGACCAATTATCACTGGAACTGGCAAATGTGGTACCAATCCAAGCTCCACCCGGTGAATAGTCCAATGAATATGTAATCCCAGTTCCTTTAATGGATAATAATGAGTGTCTCCATGGATGCAAGTAAGGCCATAGATTCTCTTACACCTGAACATCCGAGCAGTAGCCTGGCTTTAAACAAAGTTTGTTGACTCCCAGAGTCAATGACTCCAGCTACTTCTTTCCCTTCCACAGTAACAGTAGTGACATACTGTCCCCAGTTTGCCAGAGCCAATTGTTAGGCATCTGGTTTTCATTTAGGGCAAAATTGGGCAATATGTCCATTCCTTTGGCATTCATGACAAATAATGTTGAGGTTAAAAGTGCTGCACTTCAATATCATCGGAGTCACTTAACTTAAGCAGCTTTATGTCCTTAGGGCCGTCCATCTCTGGAGGGGGTTGTCCAGTACCCAGGGCTTGTATAGCTCATACAGTGTCCACCCATCTTGCCTCACTCTTCTGGTGATCCAATTCATGTGGCCTATCCATAGACACCTGTTGCACACAGAGCCACTGTAGTAGCTCCTGTACATCACCTGGCAGTGGTTCAACCTCAATCACTGTTTCGTTACCATCCTGGACCTCCATCTCTTTCTTTGCTATCTTCCCTTTTACATCCTCCAATAAAGTTAGAAGGGGCTCCTGTAGTCTCTCCAGCATCATTCTAGTCAGGACCCTACTGGGTTTCCTTTGGTCTAGGAATATAGGCTGCATGCAGTATCCACCCTGATACTGATCCGTATCAGCACTGGAGCTCTTCTGTTCGTCTGTGTTCCAACTATCCCACGACTGCCGCCATGTGTGAGGATGTGGGATACAGATGGACACCAACACATAAACAGCAGGTTCAAAACAGCTTTCTTTTGGAAATAATAAGATGTAAAATGTGTAAGTGAACTGACAACAAAAATAAAGAAAGAGAAAATCAAGCTTTCAACAGTTGACTTCACTGTAAACATGCGTATCACTAGAAGATGGCTAGAGGTATCCTAGGATCAGTACTCCACTGATCCCTTCTTCTATCTGATCTGAATCTAAAAGAGGAGTGCATTTTATACCTGTCTAGCACAGGTGACCACTGAAACTCTGCCCACTTTCCCAGATCTCAGTTACTTTTGTTACAAATATAACGTTATTAGTCCAAAAAGGACTCTAGTATCATTTTGTTGTGATACAATTTTAATTCTGGTGCTCTGACTTGAACAAACCTCAGGAAATAGGATTTTAAAGAGTATCCCTGAATGGAGGATCTGACCACCTGATGCCTGTACTATAAATATATAAAGAAATGTGCTGACTGGCTCTATAATAACCAGGCAGAGGACACGGCAGGATCTCCATCTAAGGACTCTCCAGGTAACCTATGCAAAACACCTAAGAATTTCTAACATATCCTTAATGACAACCTCCTACGGAGTTTGGGAGTTAAAAGGGGAACTAGACTACATAAGAATATTCACTCCCCACTCCATTTTCTTTTAATTACAGGCAGACTTGACAAACAGTGAGCGTGGGTCATTTCTCAGCAGGGACCTACACTGTACCTTGCCAAAATACCTCATATGCTTTTTTCTGCTGCGAAACAAACAAAAAAAAAAAACATCTGCAGCATAAATGTTTATTCGAGTGACACTGCAAGTACCTTGCTTCTGCAATGTTTATCTATTTATACATTTTCTATATCGGAGAGAACAGAATACAAAAAAATAAATAAAAGAGGAGCAATGAAACAGTGGCTTTTTACTCGTGCAGCCAGATCTGTATTATACTCCAGCTCGAATGCATAGAAGCTAAACAACTGTTAAAAACTAACTCACTTAATACCACTGGCAAAGAAAGTATTCCAAAAAAAATAGATTTATACCTCCTTTGCCACTCTTTTACTTCAGTGACAAAATGCAATTGAAATGAAATACTTTTACCCATTTCTGTCCCGATGCTAGCACCGGGTACTTGTTGCAGGGGCTGCATCTGCAGTCTAACATTGCAATTCACTATATAACATGTATCCTAGCTCTGACAGAAAGATTTCTTTTTAAGTAAAGGGAGTCTAAACCATTGGGCCATAACACGAGAGATCCGAAATAGAACGGAATAGACAGAGATGCATTTACAGGTGGCCTTCCTGTAATGGGTTAGAGAAAGGACAAAGTAAAGAAAGGAAAACGATGGGACAGACTGCTGTTGCAACAGACTTAAAAAAAAAAAAAAGATATCTAGGTCATGACAATTCCATGACACAGCATCACAATTTTTGCATCTGTTCAATTGCATGAAATTCATAGACTTCTTAAATATTAACTACAGTAAACAAAAAACAAAAAAAGACAGCAATGCTGAATACAATTTACAAATTAAAGCCAAGCACAAACACATATTGTGCAGCCAGCCAACAATCCAAATTATTCAAAAACACAGCAAAGACTGCATAGAAAAATGTAATTGTAAGTAGCGTGAAGCATAACATGCTCACAGTTGCAATTTATACACAGGTTTTAAATTACTGAAACACTATACACAGTAAAGTCCCACACCATACAGAAATCTTTCTGAGTCAGAAGGAATAGAGTTCAAGCCCAGGCACAGCAACTGAGCATAAGAGAAGCACTGGAAAGTTTGAAGAGTCCTTGTTTTATTATGAAATATTTATTGCATGCATACATTAGCCAGATTTCTGTTTTCATGTGTGCAGTCTACAATGGTTTCACAATAAAACAAATTCAACAATACTTGTCTTGCAAAGTAAAAAGTAAGTGAGAAAAAAAATGGTGAGTGGTGATCGACTGTCTGGCACAGATAAAAGAACTGTATACTGAGCATAGCAGGTTTTTTTTAAGGATAAAAGGCATTATTTGACCAGAACACTGCAGTATTGCTTAGCCAGTCTCACTCACCTCAGTAGTTAGTTGGCCACACCAGTAGCTGATGAATAAGGGGTCCAGATTTAGGCACCAATTCATGCTGCTGATTGCTGCTGTTTTTCTGTCTCTCCCCCATCGATTTCAGGAAAATGTGATTACAGCATCTTTTCATGCTCTTCTGGCAGCATTGATATTGTGGTCATGTCAAGGTCAGAGAACAAGCTCCAGACTTTGAAGGAGTACACTCTCACCTCTTGCTCTCAGGTCACCATCACTCTTGGTAGCAGGCTCAGACTGCAAAATTGGCCAGCACTCTGGAAGCGTCCTTGAGCTGTGAGATAAACCAGGCTTCGGAGGAGGCAGATGGGGGTGAGTCTCACAATTACCAGCACTGCTGCTGTGGAAAAAGAGCTAGTAAGCCTGCATTAGTTTTTTTAAACTTAGTGCCTCAGTGCATCCAGCCTGGAAAAGTGCACCTGTTTGGCTGCTGGCATGCTTGCAAGACGTCAGATGCCACGTAGCATCTGAAACCAGTAAGTGAGTGTTCCTGGCTGCTGAACAGAATGCCAAGCACAGTGGCATTCTGAACAGTTGAGAGGTAAGAGCAGCAGTTTGAGCCACAGTTTGTGGCTCTTCAAAGGTGGTGGAGCATGCCATTGCACTGAGGCCTGAATCCACTATCAGTGTAGCTCCATTTGTTATTTTATTTTTATTTTAGGTAAAAGTTGGAGCGACCACGGCAGTGTGAAGAGGTGAGGGGGGAGAAAGCAGTAAGGGGAGGGTAGACTGCAGTGGTGAGAAGGAGTGCCAGGAGATGAGGTAGAGTAAGCTCCAGCAGGGCCACTTACAACAGCATCCCAAGCCATCAGTTCCAGTCAGCAGCCTACCTCTGCTTCACCACGGATCAGGGTGGTAAGTCGGTGGCAGCACTATTGGGCAGGTGCTGACTTCCAGATCAGATTTAAAAAGAAAAAAAGGATTTCTAGTGCCAGATGGCACAACAGGCAATGACTGGGGCCACAAAGGGGCAAGCAGGGCTGCAATATCAAGGGACTACCAGAAGATGGGCTAAATGGGCAAGAGACACAAATTAAATTATGGAACCACTCCCAGATGGCAAAAACAGACACGGGGGGGGCAAGAGCAAGTGTATAGCAGCCCCATTGTTAGTTAAAGGAACAACCCTGGGAGACAAGGTAAAGGGCAAGACAGGCCCTTAGGTGAAGAGGGAGTAAGGGCAAGACTGGCTGACGTTTTTTTTTATTTCAACATACCAAATGCCCAGGAAGGTTATGTGGGCAGGATAGGCCCTGTACAAATAAAAACATCTCCCAGAAGGGTAGGTCAATGGGCAGGAAGGCTCCATTAAATAAAAGCAGTATCCATGGGTGGGGTAAGGGAAGAGCGAGCCCAAGCAGTACTCACCCAATGTGGGGCAAGGGCAATATAGTGGGCTAGTAGCCCAGGGACACAACTGCCCATGCCAAAGTCAGGCTTAAAACAAATTTAAGAATTTTATTGACTGTGCAAATCAGCTCCAGCCAGGAGTAAAGGGGAAGGGAGAAGACAGGCCCAGTTAGCCACCCAGCAGCATAGTTGCTACAACCCTGGCCAAGTGCTAGCTGACTGTTTTGAAAGTACTTAAGTATACTTTGAGACTCTAGCAAGGGGGAACAGATGAAGTGGGACCCCGAGCACACAAGCTCCACCTAATTATCCCTGAGCAAAGAGGGCAGGACTGCTGTTTTAGTGTAAACATTAAGGATATGCCCGTGGGAAGGAGGTCACAGCCCATGGTTCATGGGTAGCTAGGTATATTCCAGCCATTTAGTCCAGGTTCCCCCTTATGTAGTATCTGTCCTGTTATTGCGTCTGCCCTAGTGTAGTGCCCCAGTTCCAGAATGAACATTTAAAATGCAAGTGCAACTGTTATTCAAGTGACTGTGTGGAATCTTGAATGAACATCTTAAAGTGCAAAGTGTCAGTTTATTTAAAGTGACAGTGCCAAATTACATGCGAACAGATTTGAAGGGCAAGAATTGTTTTATTCCAGATCTGCTCATTTAAAGGGACTATGCCCAATGGGAGTGCATGCTGCGAGACTATGACACTGCCCTGTATGCATCCAATTTGCCCTATTTGCACAAAAGTTGCCTTGTTTCACTCTGAGACTTTTTTACATTGCATTCAGTTGCCCTGTATGTTAATTGTATGCTCCGAGACTAACATGCTGCCCTTGCATACTATGAATCCTTTCAAACTGATTGCATTTGCTCCAAAAAATATTTGCCCTGCATGTTTTCAAACTGCCGTGCATGTTCTCTGAGTGCCTTGTATGTCACAAGCATACCAACAATTCTTCCTGCTTGATCCAGTGACAGTTCCATACAACTGCAACTTGACAAAATTTAGTCCAGTCATGAGAACAGGAATAAAACTGTCAGCAAAGGAACACCTTGTAACCTGCTTTCTTCAGAGTCTTAAGGTCAACCCCTCCCTAACAGTAAGCTAGGCAGTGCAGGGAACCACACTGGTTCACTGATAGGGATCTGATGCCCACTGGAGTTGGGGTTTTAGTTTCAGGTTCTTCAGTAATTCATTGGGGTCTACAGCCTGGAGGTGTTAGAGATCTTCAGCTTCATCCATGTCCACTTCTTCAGATTCTTTTCTGGGGCCCTTGGTACTGGCTCAAAGATTATTCAAGGTTTCCTCCATTGCTTCAGTTTGCAATGCCTAGTTCTTTAGATTTCTTCTTGGGGTCAGTGGTGACGGCCCAGAGGTTCTTCAGTTTGCAACAGTCAGATCTTCAGGTTTCTTTCTGGTGTCCATGGTGACAGCCCTGAAGCTCTTCATGTTGTCAAAGTTTTCTGGAGTTACAAGTGTTGTGTTTCTTCCCTGGGGTCATTTGTGACTACCCAGAGGCCCTATACGTGGAATAGAATTTGGAATGGTTCTCATCCCTAGGTTCTGTCAATGCCCAGTGGTTCAAATCCTTATTTCTTTGTACTGTAGTAGTCAGTTCTTCAAGCTGGCCAACAGAAAACAAGTGCTTGGAGGTTCCTCTGTTTGCATTCTTCTCAATCGCCTATCTATGATGCCCAAACGTTCCATGTAAACTCTGGGATGGCATTGTACCAATATTATACACTTATGGAGGGATTTATACTTTATGTAACAATTATAGAAGTGATTTCATAGTTCCATAACAATTACAAGAGTGATTTTAAAGCACAGTGATATTTATCAAGTTATTGTGGTTCAAAAGTGAAGTATTATTGCTCACACCTTTTCTTCTATTTCAATTTCTGTTTAGCAGATGTTCAATCAACTGAACCCTTTTAGTGAGTTGTGTCTCCTGCCTCTCTGTTTTGGTAAAAACTTCTATTGTATAGCCAAACAGTCAAAGAACTGCCTTACCCACAAATCGAACAAGACAGCACACCTTGATTAAAGACCTAACAGTTGACAAATCTCATTCAATTCAGAACTTCTGCACACTTCACCTCTTGTGGTGGAGTCCCCATTGGTTTTGATCCCAGATGAACTTTGGCTCACTTCACCTAGTGTAGTGGAAAGGATATGTATGTCTGATTGGTGGATCGCTCAATACTTGGCTCACTTCAGTCATGTACTTTCAAGGCCTTCTTGCACTATTGATTCCTTTCTGTTAAACCACTTGGTCTTTTGTGGAGGTGTGGTTACTAATCTTTACTTTCCTCCTACTTCTCTGTGATTGGTGACTGTGCATTTTCTTTATCAGGTCCTATGATCTGAATGCTGTACCCTCCAACTTAAAAAGCCAGGGTGAAAATGGGCACGGAACATGTACTGTATTACTCTCCAACCCACAAGTACTGATCTGTATAAAAACAGGCAAAGACACATTGACAAGACAATGTGGGAACATGTGCACTGTTGTCTCCTACTGTGCACTGTGACCAGTCTGCTATACTACATTACTGTGACCACAATATTTCTTGCTGAGCTTCAGCCATGAATTTTTCCCTGTCTCACATTTCCATTTTTACCTGGATAGTTGTCATGGTCACTAAGTTCACTACAAACAGGACAAAGTATATTTAAAAAACTGTGCTGTTAATTCATGCTAAAGACTAATAATCATGGAGAAATTATATTGTGACTATAATGTCTTTTAGAATTATATTAATTGAAAATTCGACATATTAAGTACATTGTTTAGTTTTTCCTGTGCAGACCATGTCATGGTTGGAACAAAACTACTTACTGTACTTCCTTTTTTTTCAACATGCACTTAAGATACCCCTCAGTGTTGGAAATGGATAGAAATTCCCTGTGGGAATCCACCCCAGTCATGTTGGGTTGAACATACCTGACAGGGCTCTGAGGAAACACTTCCTCATTATGTATTACATTTTACTCACTATTTATTCAGGTTTTTTTTGTCTTTAGGTGGCTTCATTTTACATGGGAGCTGTCCTTCCCTATATTTCTCATGGAGCTTTGTCTGGCTTTTAATTTTATGTCTGGAACTGAGATTCCCCTGGTCCCCCCCACCATTTCCACTATTAATAACCCAATTATGTATTCGCAAACTACCCACTAATGCAACAACCCCTTATTTATTTATTTATTTATTTATTTCAATGTTTCACTAGGAGAGTGTGCTGAGTGGACTACCACTCATTTCCAGATGTGTCCTGTGAGAGGGAGAGTTGGGAAGCCAGCAACAGAGCTTTAAATACAACAATAATACAATACAAAATACAGCTCAAAATACAGGTATAAACATCCAGTGCATAAGTTCAGCACATACAGGTGAGTCATTTCAGACAAATATGTACATTTTAGGAATGGATAATTAGTAGATACAGGTATAAACATCCAATGCATAAGTTCAGTACATACAGGTGAGTTGAATCAGACTTCGTGTACATTATAGAAATGGATAAATAAGGAGATACACAGAATATAGTACAGTGGGACTAGCTACCAAGATGGCCAGCAAAATGAAACCATTACCAAAACCTACACATGTGCGGTTCATGGATTAGACTGAGGGATGGGACGGCCAAGGTTTATTTGTTAGAGCAACCTAACAAAGGGTTACAGAAAGAGAGAGGGGAGGCTGGTGTCAGGAGGTTAATAAGAATATAGAAGTCCATCGGATGTGGTCATTCATAGCATCATTTTGAGCTTGGCTTCTGAGCACTATTGAAGTATTGAAAATGTAATGAAAGAAATGAGACAAATTAAGTTACAATATTCATTTCTGAGAAAGAAAAAAGTTGAAAAGCAGAAAGGTTCATGATAAAGTCCTCACAGGTTTACCATATCCATTAGCTTCATGAACTTCAATGCTCCAATATTAAGCCAGATTGGATTGCACTATGCTATTATAGTGCTGCACCATGAGTAATGCTGGGACCAGGACATGCAATATTCAGTGTGTCAGGCTCCATGCCAGTGCTAACATGTCTGAATGTCATACCACAGTGTAGCAGTACAAAGTTCACAAGCACAGTGCTAATAGCACTGAACATAACACAGCTCTGAACCACAAGCACAGCCATTATACAGTAGTACTGAACATGGAATGGCACTGGACCACAAATGCAGAGCTAATGGCACTGAAAATGGCACAGTGCATGGCCACAAGTGCAGTGTCAATACTGCAGAACATGGGACAGCACAGTACCCAACACAGTGCATAGACAGCAGCCCCACCCTACTCCGGGTGCATGGCCCAGCAAAGAAAATAAGACACCAAATCAGCAAAGGTACAACACATATTTATTTATAGAACTGTTACACAAATAAACAGGGGAATAAAACAAAAGCAGAAAAAACTTGGTTCAATTGGTCTATGCAAACAGAGTAGAGTTATGCTTGTGTAATTGTGATACTGTTTGGCCATTCACACTCTCTCTCTTCAACAGGAAACTATCACCCTGTAGAGGTACCGAAGGCAAGGAATCCTCAAAGAGGGTTCCACCCCTACAGGTGGCGTGGGAAGATTCCCTTGGCTAAAGGTACCTTAGGAAGGAACCCCAAAAAGAATATTAAGTAGTAAACGTTGACGAGGTAGAGAAGCAGACTGACAATAATGAGACAGCTTGAGGAAAAACAAATGGATACATAGATTGTCAGGATATAGCTGATAAACTGGATTGCACTGATGAGATCATGGGGCTTCCTAAGGAGAGAGAGAGAATGATGAGTAGGGCCACCACCTATCTCTATCTAACAGCAGAAACCTACCTAAGGAAACTATGGATTATACTATAAACAACTAATTACATATTATGACCTTTGGTACTGAGGAGGGGAAAAAACCTTTTAAGAGGAGGAAACCTCTGGGGATCCAAGGCCTAGGTAGCCTTCCCTCCAGGCTGGGGGTAGTTTATTTAGTAATGGCTGTGCTGCTACAATTTAGAAACCCAATCAAATAGGAAGAAATATGCCAATTTGGTGGAAAGCTCTCATGATCCCTCTAATGGGAAAGCTGTGAAGTATTGCAAGAGGCCTCTGCAACAACGGGTACTCTGAAGCAATAGCAGATTCCCAAGGTGGGAGGAGGAGAGCAATGACCGCTGAGGCACTTAGCTGGCCTACCGACTAAAACAAACAGGGTGAACCAAAGACAGTCGTAGGAAGAATAGCTTTTGAAGGTGCCACAGCGATGCCATATCCACAGAGCACTCTTGGGCTATAAGGGCTTCACCCCTTGGCAGCTGATGTCTTAAATTCTGCATGAAGAGATGTGCCATATGACTGCACACTAAAGCTCCACCTGGAGTGGCTCCACATGGAGTTAGGGCATTCCCACTATGGGCCAGATAAGAAGGACCCCACCTAATGTCCACATGCTCTAGATGCAGACTTCATGAGTGCAGAGCAATACAATCAGCTTACAGGGCAAGCCATGAGCCAGAGAAGGTAATGAACATGATTGGCATACCTCAGATTTACGAATGACAGCATGAGTCAACTTCGGGTACAAGAAAGGAGGAGGCCGGGCAAAGTCAATGGCCATAGATTAGGTAGCAAATTATTGATGAGGAGGCTGGGTGAAGCCAGTAGCTGTAGATATTGATGAGGAGGCCGGGCTTGAAAGGTTGCAAGAGAACTGTGCAACAAGAACTACCAAGGTGGGGCATGAAAATCTGCAAGCAAACTCTGCAGCAGTGAGAACTACCAAGGCAGGGCCTGGATGAGGCAGGAGGCTGAAGACCAGCAGAAAACAAGCCAACCAAGTCAATTATAGAAGCCAAATTGATGGTGACATAGAAGGTAGGTGTTTGGGCAGTGAGGCTGTGATGCAAGAGACTGAATCAGTGGGCCCAGTTCACAAAGCCTCTGACATGGCACAAGAAGCGATTCTCAAAAGGCAGCCTGCATCATGACCCCCCAACCCACACACCTAGTAGGTGGCACCTGCCACCCCACTCTCCCCAACCCATACTCCAAGCTGGCACCAGCACAACCCTCCCCTCACCACCGTTACTGGGGCCGACTGAATTGGGTGCATGTGCACCTCCACTGAACCTCTCCCATGTGCCAGGCATGTGTTGCATGGGTGAGGTTGACACAAGTGTGGGCACTTAGGTGCTGGGACCCATCCTGTACCAGAATCTGGTGCAGGGTCCCTGATGCAGTGGGCATCAGTGCAAGCTGCTGTTTGCCGCAGATGTACAGGACGCAGCTCCAGTTGTGAATCGGGCCAAATGAAGGTTAGTATAATTGAATCAATGAGGTTTATCAGATGATTGCTGTGGTTTCAGCATAAATAGTGAATTGATATGATTGGCCTTAAATGCCAGTAAGGCAGATTTAAGTTATTTCAGTAGGGAGCCTTTACAGGCAGTAAGTAATTGCAACACAGCAATGAGATGCAATGAATACCTGAAGTCCTGTAGGCTGCAAGGTAAATGTATTGAAGCATGATAACGTAAAGCCTTGAAGTCAAAGGAGGCAGGCAAATATATAGCTTACATAATAGCATGTTCCCACTACTTGGAGCCACGATGCCCCTCTGTGACATCACATTCCCCTGCCATGCGAATAAGAGGGAAGCCACAAGCTGACCACCATGAGACTAAAAACAACTGTAAAGTTGGTAGGGTAAGAACCCCCCAAAAATAGAGGCAGCAATGAATAGGCAGGCTGAATCAGGAAAAGATGCTTGAACTGAGTAGTTGTCTGGCAGAGCAAACACTGATAAATTGAGCAGAGAATGCTGAACACTAATACTGAATGACCTGAGCAAAGCTGACTGAATGAACTGAACAAGCAGCTGAGTACAACCAAGCACAGCAGGGAATGATGAACAACACACAGCATAGCAGGGAGTATCAGCCATCTAGGAGCAGAATGAATCCTGGACCAGGTGCAAACATTTAAGGTGAAAGCAAGGACACAGCAGAGGCAGGAAAAAGAGCAGTTTGAGCTGAAGCATATAGATAACAATTTCAGTTAAAGTGAGGGTTTGCAAACATCATGTGAGAAAATGAGAGCATGAATAACACAGTGCAGGAATAGCACAATACAAACAAAGGGTAACAAGATGCTAGAAAACTAGCACTCCCCCACCAAAGAAAACAAAATAGAGAAACACAGAAGAACAGGAAACAAGCACACAAGAAGCACAAAGCAGCCAGAGGCAAAACAAATACTAACCCAAGCAGAAGAAACACACAAATAGAATCCAGCAGAAACCAAGCAGAGTGGGAGAGGTTGGGTGGCAAGCCACAGCAGGCCTTAAGAGAGAAGACAGACTGACAGAGCCTCTGTCTGGCAAAGAAAAAATGCCTTAGAAGGAGCCTGGGAGGAACTGCTTATATAGCTCAGGAAGGGGGCATGGCTGGTTGCTCCCCCATGGAACTACAGGTATAGTCTTTCACAAAGAATGTCTACATGTCCATTCACCACCAGCCCCTTATTACCCAGGCTGCTATCCACCAAGTGGCATTGGCAGCCATGTTGCCAAGACTTCCACAGTTGCCAATGTGTAGTCCATGGCCACAACGACCCTATCCAAGGTCAACACAATGGACTGAACCACTGCCTCCATGGCCTGTAGTTATCCATGGAACATCCACAGCAATACAAGCTGCATCCTGAGCAGGAACATTGGCACTGCAATCTGTGAGAGGTGATTCAGTCTGTTTACAGGGCTTGTACTTAGGGCATAAGGGTTATGCAGCGTGTACCATGCTCATTGCTGATTGTCTGTCCACTCTCTACAGATAATCATGTCTGCTGCAGGGCTGAAATATGAAAGCAGTCAAAGTTCTCTGAGGCTGAGCAACTGATCCTGTCCCAGGCCTATGTGATCAGGGAAGACCACCCAGGCTGCCATCAAGTCACACAGGCCAAGAGGCACAGGCACCACAGGAGGTCGCAATGAATGTCATGGCCCACCTCTGCCATACCCCAACCAAATGCCCAAAAAGAAATTAGCAACATGTGGATGTGGATAAAAGAACAGCTGTCCCAGGTCCTGACAAAACTGCATGCAACAGAGGGCAGCCAGTCTACTGCACAAAGCCTCACAGCAGTAGAGGATGTAATAGCTAGCATCATCTCATGTGTGGCTGTATGGGTTGTCCAAGGGGTGCTATGAGAGTGAGCCTAGCCCCTCACTAGCATGTACTTTGCAACCACTGTCCATACACATGGCACTGTCAGTTCTGTGCATTGTACTGATGGGGTTGTGCCTGTTGCACTGGTGATGGTGACAACCTCTGTTATGTAGGCACCTTCCAGTTGCACAACAGTTGGTGGGTAATTTGTGTGCTGTGTGGTGAGATGAGGGTAACTGTGAACTGCACATGTCAGATCATGTTTTTGGAGTTCATAAGTTATACATAGTTTGGTGGGTGATATGTAAGCTGTCTGTTGCACTGGGAGTGATGGGGGCATTGCATAATGTACCATGGGTGATAATGTTGGCATTTTATAGTTGTACAGTGCTAGGCAGATGTTATGTATGTGGGATGCATGGCTCACCCATGCCTTTAAGGATTTCCCCACAGCCCAGTGACAGTTTGGATCAGAGAAGGACCACGGCGAGTATGATGGCTAGATATTGCATATACCTTTACCTGAGCGGAGGCAGGGCACACAGAGGTGCAAGAGGATATTGTGGAGGCCCTCCTGGATGTGTTGGGACAAGAGTTGCTGGAGGAGGAGGAGGAGGACTGAGACTCTGAGGACTGTGACCAGACACTGGTCTAGGCACTGCCACCCATGTTTCATAAGGTTGTGTCTATGGCCACCACCCTTCCTGCGGTGGCCAAAGACCCTCAGAATCTCACCATCAGGTGCAGCTGGAGCCCATTTCTCCCAGACGACACAGACAGCAGGCAGGGGCCAACAGGAAGCTGCTGCAGGTGGCAATTGGGACCCAGAAGGGACTGCAGGAGGAGGTGTAGCACCGGACAGCAGAGAAGAGGTCCACAGCATGGCATTAAGCAAATGCACTCACTGCTGACATGGCCTCCATGCTGTGGCCTATTACAGCTGGATTCGCTGAAATGAGGGTGGCCATTATGGAGGGTTTCACCGCCATTTGTTAGTGAACTGGGGAAGGCATATCTGCCATTGGCAACACCATGTCACAGCATGCAGCCACTGTGGTGGGCATGGCCCAGGCCAGTTGAAAAGCATTGCTGTGGTGGCCCATGGTGTCAACATGCAGCTAGGCATGCCTCGAGGTCCATCCACATCCATGGTTCTGCATATCAGGGGGTTGGGGTTGATGAACCACTCACACCACACAAACACCACAGTTGCCAGTAACTGAACTACAGGCCCCACTGACCCCTGATTGGGGTCTGCTCTTCTCCACAGTCACTACATAACAGAGCCATGGATGTGGACAGCAGCCAGTGCCCACCCTCCATGCCACCTAGCCCTAACATCAATCACCATCGGCATCCCATGCATGCAAAGCATGGGTCCACAACAGGCAGCCGACCAGTCTTAGGCAGCCATGATGTGTTGTGCACCAGCCCCTTTCTTTTAATTATCACCCTTCCCTGCCTTCCTCTGCCAGTACATATCTACACCTATGTTGCCAGGATGTGCTGTATTTTTTAGTGCACTGTATTTTGTTATTCCAACCCTTTCTTTCTCTTAAGCACTGTATTGTTTTTACAGTACTATATATATTATTGTCTATTCATTGCACTCTTATGTGTATTTAGCACTCATCGTCTTGGTCTGAAATGCTCAGCAATGGGGCTTGCCTGGTTGTCTTTAGATGTCCTGGTCAGCCTAAGGTCTCATCAATCAATTTAGTCCTGCAGCCCTTGGTCCGCTGGCTCTGCATCTACTGCAATTTTGCCCTTGGGGGCATGCAGGCATAGTACATGGTTTAATGCCATGTTGTGTAGAAAATAACAGTCAAGAAATATGCCAGATACCTTACTGTGGGCTGTATTATAGGGCACTACCTGATCTGTTCAGGCACTGGAAATACATTTTGAGCATGGCAAAGACACTCTCAATAATGTTGTGTCACTATGTGTTCTGTATTGTACCTGTTATCTGTAATGGATGTGGGGTATAGGACAGGTGTTATGAGCCAGGGACACAGGGGGTATGCACTGTTCCCTATGTAGATAGAAGCACTTGGTATGGACCAGCTGCAGCAGTTGCATGTGCTGAAGGGGCTAAGGCCTTCACTCACCAGTGAGGTGCCCACTGAGTATGTAGCCTCCTTCAGACCTCTTGCACAGGGTGATGTTGTTGCCAGATGAAGGTGTTGTGGGCACCTCCATTGTACTGCGCCAGGACATTGCTGAGGTACCCTGTAGCATCCATATCACCTGACAATTAATGGACTGGAAGCTCTTTCTATTCAGGTTGGTCTCCACTCCTTCCCCAGCGAGTGCATGCATGGCCACATGGGTGCAGTCAATGGCATCTAGGATGGCTGGTAGGTGTGCAACCCAAGTAAGAACTGCTGCATGGTTGCTGTTTACTTTGCAGGTGTAGAGGGGAATACAATGAACTCCTCAGCATGTGGCAGCAGTGCATCTAGGAACTGACATTTGACATGAGGTAGCAGATTAGGTTTGTTTGGGTCTGGAGCTCCTCATGCAACAGCTCAGACAGCTGCATGAACCATGCCTGTTGAGCCTCTACCAGCCCACAATATGCTTATCACTGAGGTCCATGAAGGTCAGTCAGAGCGGGTACATTCTGTTTGCAGCATAGCACCTGTGGGGCATGTTGTGGCCTGGGTGGCATAGTCCTTATCATCCATAACTATCCACATCAGAATGTTGATGTGGGTCATCCCTCTTGTGCGCTCCCTGTGTTTGTTGTAGGTTTAGAGCAGCCTAAATCCATCCTTAAATAGTGCCATGCTATTTAATGATTGTCTGTGCAGCACTAATTTTCTGCATTTCGTGATGCACATCATGTTCAGGTGAACACCTCTATAGCTGTGCTGCATACATTCCTTGCATGGTAGTGCTGTCAGCTCTGGGTAGCACCATGATCAGCACTAAATATCATTGCAGCATGCTATTTGCAGATTGCAGTGTGCTATTCCACTGTGTGCTATTCTACCCATTTGAATAAGGCTGCTGCAAAAATATAGATAAAACATCTGCAGAAATGAAATTACCGCTCACCACACAAAGCACATCCTCCCTCCTCCTCCCTCCCTCCTCCCTCCTTCCTTCCTTCCTTCCTTCCTTCCTTCCTTCCTTCCTTCCTTCTTTCCACAGGCCACTACACAGCTAGCTCCTCTTTCCTTCTGCCCACTAAAAAAGAACTACTCAAGTCATCACAATCTACATGCCCCAACAGGACCACAGTAACCCTCAATCACCTCAGAAAAGTCCCCAATCATGGCTTCTCTCTCTCTCTCTCTCTCTCTCTCTCTCTCTCTCTCTCTCTCTCTTTCTCTTTCTCTCTCTTTCTATCCTGCCAGCTGCAGCCCACAGATACCTAACTCCATAAAAGAACCTTCCTAGCTCTACAAAATGTCATGGCCTACAATTTGGGAGATGAGAGCTGCTGCTCTACAGTTCCATCTAAATTATTGTTCTATACAACAGCAACACTTGCTTACTCCATGGTGAGGACTCGTTTTCAGCTCAGACATACAATGTATTTTAAAAAGTATTTGTTTTTTTTAGTATTTGTTTTTATTTACTTTAAATGGTATTATATAATAAAAGTAATATACTCCAGGATGTAGTATATCATGAGAGAGTGACATTTCACAGGTGCAAGAATTGTGGCAGTATCATATGATATACCCCACTCTGTCATGTATATTTTCATTAATTATAACATAGGTAGATAAATAATGTTGCAATTAGTTTGAGCCATAGCTGCGCGTGTTGAGACCATTACCAGCAACAAAAAACAAGGGCTGCCCTCCTGGGCACAGTGCAGTTATAATCAATGTTCTGGCAGCCATTTACAATGTTCAAATTTTGAACAGCAGCAGTTTTCCATAATAGCAACTAGCACACTAATACTAAACTTGCCAGCTCCCCAGTTTTACATTAAATGTTAACATATTTTCATTGTTTAAGTTGTTCTAAACTGATTATGTATTTTTTATTTATATAGTTACCCATAAGTGAATACGACATTGTAGTGTGTTTTTGTGCAGTAGGTGTGCCACAACAATACTTCCAGGTTCAAAAGGTGTTTAGTCTGCATCCTCATGCCTTATTACACCCTGGTGGCATGTGGCTATGGCACAGCTACCAACACTCTGTTGTGTCTTACTGTATACTTGGCATAAACTCTGGGGCCCAGATATTCAAAAGGGTTGCGCCAAGCACAACAGAGATGCATCAGAGCAAGTCCGAAAATGTGTCATTCTGCTGTATTCAGCAGGAGGCAGCTGCACCCCCCAAACTGCAATGCACAAGAGTGCAATGGTAATGAATGCATGTGCAACTGAAGGAGAAGGAACCATGAATAAATGACACAGTGCAATATTCAACAGCATGCGCCATGCGCAATAGGGGAGCAAGTGGAAGTTGTGCAATAGCGGAAATGATCCAAAATAAAAAGGAACAAGAGAGAGGCACAAGAATGTTACAGGCAAGCCAGAGGTGGGAGAAAGCTGACAGCCACAGAAGACAGGGAAGCAGTGAGTGGGACTGGAAAAGAGCAGGACAGGGCACACCTGGGAACACAGGGCAACAGGACAGGAGTGGGGAGCCTGTGCCACAGTGGACTGAGGGCAGTGGTAGTGGGCAGGACTGGTAAATCTTGGAGGTGTTCCCGGTGCAGGGGGAGTAGCACAAAGGACAGTGGGGGGAATGGGATTACAGCTGCAGGGGGGAAACACAAGCCAGGGATTTGGCCGGTGCCACCATACAGATGCAGGCAGTAATGATGGGTGTGAGAAGGCAGGCAGCAGGGGGGCGAGGCTGTGGAAGGGCCCATCAATGGTATGGCCCCAACAGGTGGTACAGAGTCCGCACCAGCTTTGAGCACTACAGTGACACTGAGATCGTGAGCTGGTACTGCCTGAACTGGGCAATCTTGAGGTGGCTCTGTGAACTGTGCAGTGATGAGATGCAGGCACCCACATGACGAAACCATGCTCTGTCAGTGGAGACAAAGGTAACAGCTGTCATGTGCCTTCTCACCACTGGCACCTTCCAGAGACCAACAGGGGACACAACAGGCATAACCCAGTCGGCCGCGTCACGCCTACTCACACAATTCCTCAGCACACTGCTGCCACATACTGCGGAGTACATCCATTTCCCCAGCACACCGGTGGAGTGCACAGCACACATACAAGAGTTCCACAGGGTAGCACATATTCCTGGCAGGCTCAGGGCCATTGACTGCACCCATGTGGCCATCTGCACGCCACCTGGCCCAGAAGGTGCTGCGTACATTAATCAGAAGGGCTATGCCAGCATCAACTGCCAGGTGGTGTGCGATGCTAGGGGGCGTATAACCAATGTCTGAGCCACGCACCCTGGGGAAGCACATGATGCCTTCATCTGGCACCAGTCTGTACTGTACCACAGGTTCAAGAGTGGGGACATCCCCACTGACCACCTAGTGGGTGAGTATGCCAATCACAAAGAAAGACATGGATCTTGGGAGGGGCATAGTCAGAGGATGACATGGGTACTGGCCTAGATGGCCCATGGCAGGGCGATGCTGATCACCAAACTAATGTCCACCCTCTACACACAGGTGACAGTGGATATCCACTCCATCCCTGACTGCTCACACCATACCGGTGGCCCGCGACCCCATCGCAGCAATGGCACAATGAGGCACATGCCACCACACGCAATGTCATAGAGCGGGTGTTCAGGATGCTGAAGGCACGTTTCTGTTGCCTGGACACATCTGGCGGTGCCCTACAGTACAGCCCCTCAAAGGCCTGCAGACTATTCCTGGCCTGTTGCATCCTGCACAACATGGCTAACAACTGTGGGAAAGCTGTAGAGGTTGAAGAGGGGGACAGCGATGGGAACGATGAGGACACTGGCGCAGATGGTAATGGGAAGCCCCCCTTGGTTGAAGGGACCCCCAACTGATCTGGATGTCACAGCTGCACTGGGACACCATCACAGCGGAGCACTTCAACCAACCCAGGTAAGTCATCGGGCCATGTGCAACCACCAATGCCAAGGGCACAACCCACAAACATGCATGGACAAACCCCAGGGGTGTATGTCGTAAAGGGAATTGGCTGAGCATGGAACCAAACATGCCGTCAGTGATGGGCAAGACCTAACATGGCACACGGTCACGTGCACACACACACACACACACACACACACACCACAAGACATGCACAAAAGGTAGGAGGCACATCAACTCCAACAGCCACCCCTAGCCACACACATGTCCACAGACCACCACGCCCAGTGCCTGTCATTGTGCATGTCTCAGACGCTGGGCACCATTGCACAGTGGCGGACAGTGCAACACTGGCATCATCATGCACACACCACAGCAGCTAGCAGCTGGGAGGGTGTGCACATGGAACGTGTGTGTGTGTGTGTGTGTGTGTGTGTGTGTGGCAGTGCTGGGTACCCCACCCGTGCATTGTACGTTGAACAACACACTGCACATAGGGCAGCATCAGACAGTAGCCATGGTGGGAGACAGGTCAGTCACGTGGCACAGTGCCACGGCCACCATGGATGCGTGGGTGGCCCCGCCAAGACCTGCCAGCTGTGACGGGCTGACCATTGGCCTCATGGGGTGGCACCGACTGTCCCCCAGAGGTGCCTCTGTGGGAACGCGACCATTCTCGAGCAGGGATCTGCAGCTCACCGAACATGCCTGTGCCAGGCATGCTTAAGATACCCACAGCTGAACCCGGTGTCGCCAAGGAGGGTGTCGCACAGCGCCAGGAATGGAGGGTGGACATGGCACTGCGTGGTGTCTGCAGTGCATGGGCAAATAACTGTGTGCCCATTGTGGCCATGACAGCTGTGAATGCCTGTGTCTGCCTGTCAATGGTGGCTGTCACATCCTCCGACAGCTGGTCCATCCCTGCCAGGAGCAGACCGGTGACCCTGCTGTGCCACTCCTCTGCCTGGCACAGGATCGCATTGAGTGCATCCACCACCATCACAAGCCGCAACTGCTGATCTACTGATTCATGAAGTATGCGGTTGTGTTCATCTAAGAAGTCATCTGCCTGATCGGCATGCTGTCCGTCATGGTGTTCAGTGCCATGCTGGGCAGCACCCCTTGAGGTTGGGCGCTGCACACCAGGGCCATGCCTGGGCAAGTCCATGGGCAGTGCACTGACGCCACCCCTGACACTGTCCCTCCCTCGCCATTGGCCAACTGCTGACACTGCCCCTCTGGCCGCCACTCTCCAGGGCTCAACGGTGATGCTGCAGTGGCCGCAACAGCCCCACTGTCCTGGATGCACACCAGTGCTGCCCCACTGGTGCAGACAGGCACAGATTAGGACTGTGATGTCACACAGGCCTCCATGGCAACACCACCCACGGCTATGCCCGTGCTGTTACCTGCTGTGTGGCCATCCTGTGGCCCACATGTATCACTGTCCATGATGTGAGTTCCATCATCATCAGTGATGGATCTGGCACCAGTCCGAGTCTCAGCATTCTGGCATCCAAGAACGCTGTCATGCTGGGACTTGAGCACGGCTTTCTCCGCACCAGCTCCTCCAACCTCAGTCCAGATAGCCAGGTGGGACCACTGTCGTCCTGACCCTCGGACACCTGTGAAGGTGGATGGGCCCTCCTCTATGTCAAGGATATCACCCTCAGTGGACGAGCCCACCACCACTGGTCCATGTACACTCTTAGGAGCTGTAAGGGAACACAGTAGCATTAATGTATCTGCCCTACCCTGTGGCATCCCCCCCCACAGTGACAGATCAGGACCTACCATGCAGTGACGGACTATCACCCATCTGGAAGCCACCACTTGGAACACCCTCGAGGGCACAACGCCTCATGCTGCCAGCAACCCGCACTTCCTGTGGCATCAGGCATGGCACGGCCAGCTGTCCCCCACCACTCACAGCCCATGCTGCTCTGATGGCAGCCACCTTATCTTTAATCCTCCTCCTGTCCATGCCCACCTTCTTCTTGCACTCTTGCAGGGACTGCTGGTGGCTGCCATGCTGGCTGACGGCACGTGTCTCCTTACCCCATGCAGCAGCACAGGCCTGTGGTGTTCCCCGCTGTCCGCTGAGCAGCAGTTCTGGGTCAAGGTAGGCCTCAAACAGGGCATCTGATTCTGCCTTGGTAAAGTTGGGCCTCCTCCATCTCCCATGTCTCTGTTCCTCCTCCTCCACCTCACATTCGGTCATCATTGATCCTGCAGGAATGACAGGTGTTACCTCTGACTGTGCAGTCCCATGCATCTCCCACACACCACAGTCCACACTGGCAAACAGCATGCAACTCACCACAATAGACTGCAATACCAGACTATGGCTTCTGCAGCCCCATGTCACATTTATATAGTGCAACACATGCAAATGAGATGAGGCTTAATTTTAAATGGATGCTAATGCACTAGCTGTGCCCTTGAATTGCTGATGAGCTGATTTGCATATGCTGGCTGAATATTGTGCTGTTGCACCTTGTGCAATTGTGTTGAATATGCTCAGGCAAGGGTGCAGCTCTGTGACGTGCGCAGTAGACACCGAACGGCACATGTCTGGGGTGCTGACACCGACGCCTGCCTCGCTGCTGACATGCTGAGCACAGAAGGCAGTGCAGGGCACGTCCACCACTGTGCCAGTGGTGCTAGTGTGCTGTTCACATGTATAGTACTCTTGCACTGGGGCACCATAGGCGCCGTGGTACAACAGTGTGGTAGGCCACTACAGGAAGTGCCACACAGGCCCACTACCATGCTACATGCGGTGAGTACCAATCGTGCTGTGGCAGTCCATGTACAAGGGACCCCTGACCCTGTCCTGACCTTTGCCCCATAGACACCATGCGTCCACATGGGTGCACCTCTATCACACTGTTCAGTGACAACATGATGGGGAATGGCAGCGCAGTACCGCGCAGCATCCGCATGTGGCAGATGTGTGCTACGGAGCGCCATTTTGCTACTCAATGCTTGAAAGATGGCAAGGAGACGGGCACCAATCTGGAGCCAGGTTGAACTGGCAAACCTTGTGTCCCTGGTAGAGCCCCATGATGCTGCTCTCTTTGGGGAGGCACTCCTGGACAGGACCAGGAGTGCCATGTGGGAGGAGGTGGTGGTGGCCCTGGAGCAGGTGACAGGGATCCAGCACACAGCAGAGCAGTGCAGGCACCAGTATGGGTACCTACAGCAGAGGGACCCAGACAGACTTGCCTGCTTGTGGGCACACGCCAGGAGGGCCGTGGTTCCATGGCCAGGTAGGTGCCCCATCCATACACTGGTTACATCCATACGGCTATCATGGTGGGCATGTGTCCAGCACACAGGGGTCCATCCATTGTGGGCCATGGTGGTGGTGGTTTTATAGGGGTGGGGGGGAAGATGGGTTTGGCTGTGTGGGATTGCACACACCTGAGGGCAGGGAACCTTTGTACTGGATTGTACTGATGTTCCTCTCTCCCTGTTTGCACCCTAGGCCCTGAGGAGCACCAGCATGCCAGGGAGGGGCAGCTGCAGCATGAGGCACATCAAGATGCAAGAGGACCCATACCAGCACAGCGCCGGGACCAGCCTGATGATGGTGAGTGCCTTACATCCAGGATTTTTGGGCATGTTGTGTAGCAGGGCAGCAGGAGGGCATGGCCACAATCCATTGACACCACTGCCATGCACGCAACATGGTACAGTAAGCACTGTCAATGGCACTGCATGTCTGGGAGTGTGTCAATGCTGGTCCATGCATGCACTGGGTACATGGCTGTGCCACTGCCTTTGCACCACAAAGCCATGTCACTGTACATACACAGTGGTGCTGTTCAGGACTTGGGCGGTGGGTGTGTGCAGCAGTCCGCATGGCTGAGTGTGCCTGGGTGGGCAGGTCTTGTGGACATGATCACTGTGGGTGGTCACACACCATCACAGGGGCGTGTCCCATGGCTGTATGCTATGCACAATGGGTGGGCTGCAGGGGCTGTGCATTCATACCTATTGACTCTGCTCCCTTGTCCTAGGTGGATGGAGGCTGTTACTTGTGGAGCGTGCACTACAAGAGCAGTTACAGGTGGCCAGGGCCTCTCTGGCCATCCTCAAATGGATGGAGTGCCATGGTGTGAGGCATCGTCATGACAGGAGGTGCCACAGGAGCAGGGAGTGGGGCTCCCGCTGAAGATGGACAGCAGTTACATCTTGTGAAAGCCCCATGGAGCCACCCTCACATCCCTCCTTCCCTCTCCCATTTGTTCACCCCTGCCCCTTACCCACCTCCACCCAGTTTGTGGCTCTCACCCCTTTCGAATGTATATATCTGTACATAGTTTTGTTACCACTTTTATAATATGTTTGTTTAGTTATGCCTACTGTTGTGGTCTCTGATTTGCAGTGGGCTAATGGTGCTCAGCTGCAGTGGTGTGCATGGTGTTGGGGGTGGTGCTATCTTGGGAGGCTGTGCGTGTGTGTGTCCATAGGGAAGGCAAGTGTGGTGTGGGCGTAGCTCTCAGTCACTCTCTGTGGTTTGTGTGTTGTTCCCTGTGTAATGGATGATTGTGTGCAGTGGTACACGGTGCATGCACTGTGTCCATGGTGCACCTGTCAGACCATCCATGGCCTGTGCAGCTGCCAGCCTTGCATGTCTGTGACCTGCACAGTCCACTGGCATGTCAGTGGTGGCTGCCCATGCTGGACTGCCACTGTACCCAGCACAATGTCATGTTGCCTCCTGTCACTGGTGTGGTGCACGTCTGCCTTGGGTGGCACTGTTGCATCCACTGTTGTTGTCCCACCTCGATGATGTCACCTGTGCCAGTTGCAGGGGATGTGCTCCACTGTCTGTCACTTGTGCTCCAGCCGCATGCCAGTGGTGTACAGCGTCATGGTGCCTGCACAGGGTTGCTGACACACCTGTGTCGTGGAGGGGTTCTGGCCATGTGTACACGGCTGCCATGGTCACATGCCGGGGGCTTGGTTGACCCACTACTGTGTCCCTGTGTTGGTGTGCCCTTGGGTATGGGTGGTTGTTTGTCTGTGCACTGTGTTGCATCCTGTGTGATGCATGCTTTTATGCAACACTGTGGGTGTCTGCACTTGCTGTTGTGGCCAGTGCTGGGATGGGGTATGTCCTTGGGAGGGTAGGCAGGGTGCTGTGACACTGGTGGTGGGTTCCAGGGAATGCCCTGTCATGTGTGTGGTACCTTGTGTGCTGATGCATGGTCAGCCTCACAGATTTATCTGGGGGGACGTGCGTGGCGGCACTGTGTCTGCAGCCATTGCTTCACTGTCTGCTGCTGCTTGCCGATGTTGGGTGCTCGAGGTGGGGCTGCCTTGCATGGTTCTGTGGTGCACAGGGTTCTAATATCACAGTTGGGGTGGTGACATGTTTGGAGTGTCCTGCACTGTTGGGTGCTACTCCTGGGCAGGGTATATGGGGATCTTGGTGCAGGGTGTGCTCTGCATTGGTGGTTTGGTGTGGCATGGGGTGGACGGGCATCCATGTGTGATGGTCCCAGCTTGCAAGGGGGTGTGCTGGTGCACCGTGCCACGGCAATGGGTTTCTTGCTGGTGTCCCTGGGCCATTGGTTCTTCCTGCTCTCCTCCAGTTGTGCAGTGCATGGGGTGTAGGGGGCGATGTCTGTTCTGCTGAGTGCTCCTCTGCCTATCCCTACCATGGGTGGTGGACCCCTGCATTCTGTCCCTGCGCATCCCTGGTTGTGCTGTTGTGCTGCTGCCTTGCTCCACTGAGCATCCCTGATTTTGCTATTGCGCATCTGACCTGCACCACTGCACATCCCTGGTTGTGCTATGGCACAGTTGGCGTGATATTCAGTCGTGTGCCACAGGCGCATCTTGACCTGCGCAGTATTTGAATATCATGCGTATTGCACCTGGGCACAGTGGACTTGTACTTGCTCCTACTATTGCGCACTTTTGTGGCGCAGTTTGAATATCTGGGCCTGGGAGTACCTTACAGCACATATATAAAAAATGGGTGTGGCAAACTGTCATGGGTGTAGAGGTACTGTAGTCATGCAAGATTTCTGCACGTGGAGCAAGGTATACGTAAACAACATAGCCATTTTATTTTTTTTATTCTATCATCCAAACAGATAAGGACTTCTTCAGCACAGGAAAGTATTTATTGTTAAGTTCATTCAAAGAGATCAATCAAGATCATTCATCATTCAAGAGATGTGTCATTGGTTGCAATTATACAGTATAAGCTTGGTAGGAAGGCATAGGTTCACAGCTCTGCAGGCAAAAAGGGATCATAAAGACAGAGGGATAGAGAGGGAATTAATCTGATTTGTAGAAACAATCTAATAATAGTCAAGACCCTGTGCTGTTACTGTCTTGTCAGTGCCGAGCGTTATGATTTGTAAACCTGAGCTGGAAATAACTTCTGTAAAAAAATCAATAAAGAGATAATATTTTCATATGATATATGTAACTGTGTTAAACTCCCTATTGCATGCAGAGATTCTGTTTACTGAAGATGTGACTTCCAAAGGAAGGGTGACACACATTCAGGGGAGAAGAGTTATTGAACAGCATCAGGCAACCTTAATGCAGATAAACCTTACCCCTCAAGGTGCACAGTAATTCCACCAGTAAAATTGTTCCATGGTGGCAGTGTACAATTTTGTGAAAAAGACTTTAGAGTAAACATAACTTTCCCAATAGGTTTGAAGTATTTGGGGGTATATGCATTTTTTTGTAATTGAAGTAAACTCAGTTACTCTAGAGTACATTTCTGATTAGATATAATCACAATAATGACCTCAGAACTGTTCATTTCCTGACGATTAACGACTGACTGGGTGGGATTGGCCCTCTCCCCCCAGCCGGTTGTTAATCTCCAGGAAATGACCGGCTCTTCTAGCATTATTGCTTAAGTTTACATGCCAGAAAGGTGGGTGGGATCATGACCCTGAGTCAGATCTAATATGGGGAGACAATGGTTGTGGAGTAAATGAAGAGTGGTCTAGAATCAGAAGAGCAAGGCAAAAAAAGGGCTATAGCATATACCAGTAAAAAAAAAAGCTATTTCAAAAGGTGAAGCGCAGGTTTTCTGTTGTTTTTTGAGTGATTGCCATTGGCACATGATGGAAGGTCTAGCGTTTAGTTGTAGGTGCAATGTCGGGCCAGTGTTTTTTCAAACACAATAATTAAAATGTAGAACATTAATAGTGAGGAACCAATATTATGATGATCAGGCTCTACAAATATATTAATAAAAGATTACTGAACGTCTATTAGGTGTCATCATAAATCAGCCCAGTATTTCACAGATCTTCTTTATAAGCTCAAATGGGCAGACTAGGTGGGCCATAGGCCCTTATCTGCCGACACTGTCTATGTATCTATGTATCTATGTAATGCATCATCATTTATAAAGCAATGGATTCTATCTTACCTGCTGTTGGGGGAAGGGTTACAGTGAAAGGATTGTTCTCTTTTTGATTATTATGTTTCACTTTAGTTGAATGATCAAATCCTAAAAAGTAACATTTGACATGAAAGGTCAGTAAATAAGCTAACAAACTACATAGATAATTATGGCAGACAAAGGTGTGCAGGCCCATGTAAACTGCCCATCCCATCTAACTACTCTGCACTGGCCTTAGTGGACACCCCTCCCTTTTTTTTTTGCGACCCCTTGTCTAACTAATCCCATATGCTCATCCCATCCCTGTTCAAAGCTGACAAATGATTTGGCCCTTGCCACTTCCTCCAGCAGGTTTTTCTCCTTGCTCACTGCTAGTGAAAAAGTGCTTGTGAATGCCTCTTTTGACTCTCCCCATGCAAGTTTCAGTGAGTTCCCCATTGTCCCTGGATTTGAGCTCAGGGGACAAAAGCACTTTGGTGCCCACCTTATTTATCCAATGCAGGTTCTTGTGTATGTTCCAGTCATGTCACCCCTTTCCTGACTTTTTTCAAGGGTGAACTAGTTCATGTCCTGTAGCCTCTCTGCCTATGTGTTACCTAGAGATGTTGTGAAGTTTTAATTCACAGGCGAAGTTAAGGTGAAGTTTCCAAATTCACCTTAATGGAAATTTTCGCAACATTTTTTTGTTTAATAGGAAATTCACCATTGGCAACTTGACCGTGCACCTTCACCAGTAACTTCTCCTTGGTGTACACCAAGGCAAAGTTGGGTCACTGATACAAAACAGGCTCAAGGTCATCATTTACTTGCACCCCACTCTGAAGCCTGAAGATCCTGTACCACCCCCACCCCCATGGTACTACCCCCAGGGGCTGCATCCACTCATCAATCTCAGCCAGGAACAATTCAAACATTTTCTGACCTGTGTCTCTGATCCAGTTACCCTCTTCACTGCCAGTGTGACATGCTGGCAAATGTCAAGAGAGCTGTTACCACAGCAGTAGGCTTAGCACAATTTTTACCCCTGGCCATAGTGGAACACTTCCTGTGTCAATGTGCTGTAATGCACAGAAAGGAGCTATGAGCTGTTTGGCCACTGGTCCATATATCCATACTGGAGACCTATTATTCAGATCAGGCTTAGTGCTACCACACAACCAGTAGTCAAGCAGACACCAACAATCTCCTCCTTGACCATTGTTCCCGAGCCAGAGATTTTGCTACCTCTCAGACTGATCCTCTTTTTGCTGACTCCCCCAGTATTCACTTGCATGGATGCCACAGATGTGTCAGAGAATTATTTGGCAACATGCATGACACCACCCCACTTCCACTAACTACCCCTTTAGGGTTTTTGTAAGCATACTCAGTCAATTCTTGTAAAATTTATCTGAAACTTGATATGATTATAGTCCAAGAGGAGATGCACATTCTGTGCTTTTCTTGATGATTATTGGACTAGTAAAAATAGATTCTAGCCATATTGGTCCTTGGAAAACAGGAGACACTGAAAGGTTTGATACCTTTTATTGGACCAACAAGAGTATTACACAAAGATGGGATTCTACACAAGCTTCAGGGGCCTCACAGGTCCTTTCTTCAGGTGAATGACAAAACTGAACAACTTAAGCCATAGAAATATATACAGTGTATATATATATATATATATATATATATATATATATATATATATATATCTGTTAGCACCCTTTGCAAACTGTGTGAGAGGCCTTTCGGCACCATGCAATTCTGCTTAAAGTTGGACCAGCATAACATTCTGTGGTGATTTGCATATGCAGCCCATGATGCTTTGCATTGTGGGGGCATGTGTGATTTTGTATTTTCTTGAAACTTGGCTTCCCAGCCAAATGCCCTTTGGGGTAACCCTTGCCTCAGTGTTTACGCACAGAGGTTCTTTGTATTTTAAATGTTTTTTTATTTTAATGGGTTCACCACAATATATCCCAGGCACACTGCCTTAGGGGTAGCTGGTCCATTCCACTGGGGTGTTAAACAGACGAGGCATACTGATGAGTCCTGGTAGGACGAAACACGTGTCTATGTCTTCTGTTGCACCCTTGCAAACTGTGAGAGGCCTTTCGACACCATGCAATTCTGCTTAAAGTTGGACCAGCATAACATTCTGTGGTGATTTGCATATGCAGCCCATGATGCTTTGCATTGTGGGGCATGTGTGATTTTGTATTTTCTTGAAACTTGGCTTCCCAGCCAAATGCCTTTGGGTAACTCCTTGCCTCAGTGTTTACACACAGAGGTTCTTTGTATTTTAAATGTTTTTTTATTTTAATGGGTTTACCACAATATATCCCAGGCACACTGCCTTAGGGGTAGCTGGTCCATTCCACTGGGGTGTTAAACAGACGAGGCATACTGATGAGTCCTGGTAGGACGAAACCTGTGTCTATGTCTTCTGTTAGCACCCTTTGCAAACTGTGTGAGAGGCCTTTCGGCACCATGCAATTCTGCTTAAAGTTGGACCAGCATAACATTCTGTGGTGATTTGCATATGCAGCCCATGATGCTTTGCATTGTGGGGGCATGTGTGATTTCATATTTTCTTGAAACTTGGCTTCCCAGCCAAATGCCCTTTGGGGTAACCCTTGCCTCAGTGTTTACGCACAGAGGTTCTTTATATATATATATATACAGTATATATATTAGAGGCAAAAACTTTGTTAAATGCATTAGTTAGGGGTTGTTCCACAGCGACAAAAGTGAGGAAATTTGGTGTAGGGTTGAAAACTCCCTTGACCCTCGCACACCCTCAACCAGCATTGGGTCGCCAGCTCTAACTCTCACCCCACATGTGTAAAGCAGCAGAAGATAGGAGAATGGGGTGAGAGTTAGAACCCGATGACCTAATGTGCACTAATAAAGGTTGGGGGGTGGGCAGGGGTCAAAAGTATCAACCTAACACTGAATTCCCTCACTTTGTCACTGTGAATGCTAACTAATGCATTAAATGGGGTTTTTTGCCTCTAATTTCCCTTCTTTTTGAGAATGATAACGAGAAATAGTGAATGTAATGCAGCGGCAGGAGCACGGGGCCCTCTGGGCCCCGGGCTCCCGCCACGTGATGTCTTGTGGCATAGTAACAGGAACAGCAACGCAAACAGAAGTTCTAACAGTGGCACACATGGTAACACAAGCACAAATGAGAACAGAAAGGGTAACGCACACGGTGGCGTAGACGGGAATGGTGTGCCACGTGATGTGTTGTCACATAGTAACATGGTGCCTGCAAACAGAAATGTCAATGGGCATGGTGACACAAAGTGAAACAGAAAGAGTAGCAGTACTGTAGACACAAATGGCAAAAAATAACAGAAACGCAAGCGCAAATGAAAACGAAAAGGATAACGCACATGGTGGCATAGACGTCAACGGTAAGTGAAACTGGTACGGAACCGCAAGTGGAAAGGGCAACGGTAACAGTAATGTAGGCGCTCAAGGCTGGTTTTCCCCAGAAGCTGCATAGAGAAAGACAGTGAGTACAAAAATCTATGCATAATAATGGGTATCGTAGCAGAAAATGAGGACTTGGAATACTAAATAGGTTATATCTCAGGAACCGTACGACATAGAAAAAAAATTTAAAAGTCGTATGATTTACGACTGTCCTGGCTCATTTTATAGGGGCTAAGTATTTTTCCGACAAAAAGTCCGTATCTCGCACCGTTTCCGATATAAGGGCCCTGAAAGGCGCGGCAAACGCCGTAATGTTATCCTATGGGAAAAAAAGAGAAGTACAGAGTGCTATAACTTTGCCTCCCTGTAATATTTTTTCACTGAAAGGAACATCTGTGGGTTGTTGTCTGTCTTCCCTCCAAATTTCAGGAAAAAAGACCAAACCGTTATTTTGCAGCAGGGTGCCAAAGGATTCCTGTAATGCGTCAGGCGCCGTAATGTTATCCTATGGGAAAAACCATCAAATTTGGAGTGCCGTAACTTTGCTGCTGTGTAATATTTTTTCAAAACAATACTGAAAGGCAGATCTGTGAGATGTCGGCTGCGTTCCCTCCAAATTTCAGCCCAAAACTCCCAACCATTCTTTTGCAGCGGAGTGCCAAACAATTACTGTTATTTTGGGCATAGTGTCACAAAGTAGTGTCGCAATTTGCAAAAGCTTTCAAAAATTTGTGACACTTTCATGAGTGCGACACTACTTTGCGAAAGTACTTTTTCCAGAAATCTGAAAATCATATTTCTGGGGTGTTTTACCCCAAAATAAAGACATGGCTAGCATCCTCAGGGCCCGACTAGGTGAATACAAAAAGAATTAGGTTGCTAGAGGGTCTCAATTTTAAATGCCAAGCATTTTTCTGATCACTAACTGAAAACAAGATGGTGGATTTGCAACAGTAACAGGGCCATTTGCAACAGTAAAAAGTGCATTTGCGACACTGTCAAACTTTTTGTTAACTTTTTCCATTGACTTATAATGGGAAATTGTTTTTTGAATAACTTTTGAACTGTTTAATATTTTTTCACGAAACCTTCAAAAGGCACACCGGGGAACCCGGTCGCATGTTCCCTGAAGATTTCGGGCAAGTCGCGCAAACCGTGCGACCTGTAGGTACGACAGCAGAATTCCAGAAAAAGCATAAATGCAGGTGCAGAGCATGCTTAATAACTCTGCAGCTGTATATCCATCTGGTATGAAACTTGGTAGATCCCAAGGCCTATAGTTCTTGATCAAGTATTCCAAATTTCAGGTAAATCCGTCAAATGGTTGCAAAGTTATTAAGGTGCAAAATTTGGGGTTTAACATGTAAAAGGCTCCTCAACCCTAACTATGGTAGCACTACCGTGCTACCATAATATATTCGATGTTAGGGTTGAAACCCCCTTTGCACCCCTCCAGCCCACCCCCCAACTGGAATTGGGGTGCTCATTGGGGTCATCAGCCCTAAGTGTCACCCCATCACATGTGGAAAGATGCTGAGGAGTAGGAGAATGGGGTGACAGGACCAATGACCCCAATGCACACCCTGATTCCAATTGGGGGGTGGGCTGGAGGGGTGCAAAGGGGGTTTCAACCCAAACATCAAATTTCCTCACTTTTGTTGCTGTGGAACAACCCTAACTGATACATTAAACAGAGTTTTTTGCCTCTAATTTCCCTTCTTTTTGAGAATGATAATGAGAAATAGTGAATGTAATGCAGCGGCGGGAGCGCGGGGGTAATGTCTTGTTGCATTGTAACATTATGCCCATAAACGCAAATCGTAATGCACATGGTGACACAAAGCAAAACAGAAAGAGGAACAGTACTGTAGACAGAAATGTTAAAAACAACAGAAACGGAACTGCAAATGAAAACGCAAAGGGTAACGCACATGGTGGCGTAAACGTGAACGGTATGTGAAATGGGTATGGAACCGCAAGCAGAAATGATAATGGTAAGAGTAATGTAAGCGCACAGGCTGGTTTTCCCCAAAAGCTGTATAGAGAAAGACTGTGAGTAGAAAGAATGTATGCAAAATAATGACTCTCGGAACACAAAAATCAGTAGTTGTAATAGTAAATTCCTTATATCTCAGTAACCTTACGACATAGAAAAAAAAAGTAAAAGTCATATGTATTATCACTTTCCTGGCTAGTTTTATACATAGCCCCCTACAATTTTTTGACAAAAACTCTGTATCTCGCATCGTTTTTGAGATACGGGACCTCCAAGGCGCGGCGAACGCCGTAATGTTATCCTATGGGAAGAAAACAGAAGTTCGAACTGCTATAAGTTTTGAACAGTTTAATATTTTTTCACAAAATCTTCGAAAGGCACATCAGGGACCCCGGCCACACGTTCCCTAAAGATTTTGGGCCGGTCGCAGCAAACCATGCGACCTGTAGGCGCGACCGTAGAATTCCAGAAAAAGCATAAACGCACGCGCAGATCATGCTTAATAACTCTGTAGCTGTGTATCTGACCAGTACAAAACTTGACACATCCCAAGGTATTTGGGTCTTGATTGTGTATTCTGAATTTCAGGCAAATCCGTTAAACGGTTGCAAAGTTATTAAGGTGCAAAATTTGGGGTTTAACATGTAAATGGCTCCCAACCTAACTATGGTAGCACTACTGTGCTACCATAATATATATATATATATATATATATATATATATATATAAAATATATGATGGGCTTTTGTGGGATACATAATTTATCTGAACAAGCAGTGTGTGACCTCGATTGGTGAGTGAGGTCCCGAGGTCACACACTATGAGTCCAGATAAATCATGAATCCCACACAAGTTCATCACATGTGAGATTTAAGAAATGGGCTTTTTTTGTGCTTTTTTTAATGTTCTATTTTTACTTTTTTATGTTTTTTTCTGTTGGATTATTTGTGCTGCTGTCATTTCTTTAGGCATAATTTTACTTTATGAATGAGTAGGCTGTGTGTGGGATGTGATTGGATGTCAGTTTTATGAATGGAGGGTCATGTGTGTTGTGATTGGGTGGAATAGCATGGGAAAATGGTACTGATTGATTGGGACTCTGACATTGCTTTTGGGGGCATGTTCTGGGTGTGGTTTGGGCTTAGCGGCGGAGTTTTATGTCAGTTCGTGTGGACTGTTCGAGAGGGAGTGTTGAGACGAGATTTTGGAGCAGGGTCATTGGATTCTATTGTGTGGGAGTCATGTATAGCGGCATGAAGTGTTGCAGGACACTGACTGAGAGTGAAGTGTGTGTGCCGGTGAAGGTCTTGGGGAGTGGCGGAGGCATTGAAAATGGGGCAGGAAGAACCAGAAGATTTTGTAAGCATAACTCAGTCAATTTTTGTAAAATTTATCTGAAACTTGGTATGATTATAGTCCAAAAGAAGATGCACATTCTGCGCATTTCTTGTTGATTACTGGACTCATAAAAAGAGATTCTAGCCATACTGGTCCTTGGAAAGCAGGAGACACTGGAAAGTTTGATACCTTCCAGAGTCTCCTGATTAGTGGACATAAATTGTGGATTTCATACCGTGGGGAAATTGGGAGGTAATTTTGGGGAGCTGTGCATACCCCATGCATTTTTCTGGTGGTATTATGTGTTACTATTGTAGTACTCATTGTAACCTTTGTTTTGATATATAACAAGTCCCTTAACTCCAAAGACAGGTGGAGTTATGGCTTATTTAATTTGCAATGTTTTCTTATGTGACGTTATGGTTAGGGCTAGTGTGTAGGGCTGTGCAGAATGTTGATTTTCCAAACTAATGGAATTCCACAACATGTTTGAAAATTCTGCAGATTTCCAATATTAAGCAATAAGGTACAACAGGGATTATTTTAATGCTCTAGTTAATTATGCCCTGGGGGTGTAATGTGGCACAAGGTGCAGCAGAGTGCCAACTGCACCCAGGGGGTGATTAAGTTGAACATTAACATAACCACTGGGAATATCTTATTGCCATTACAAAAATATGCATAACCCCTGGGAATGAGTTATTGCCATTACAAAAATATATACAAAAATGTTTTAAACAATAACTTCATTTTATGTTTTTTTTATTAATAAAGTGTATTTAAAGTAAAAATGGTCCATCCGCCAACAGCAAAATGTAGAGTGTAGATTTTGTGCTGTGTGCGTTCCCAAGCTATGACACTATAGGTGTGCTTAGAGGGAGTCAACGGCTTTCTACTTTTTCAGCTCAGATTTGAATATGAATAATCTCCCGTCCCAGCAAATTCCTGGTTTCACATGTCTCTCTGGTCAGCATGACTGTTTGCAGTCAAACATGGCATTAAGTTTAATGCATAGAAAGACCAGGCTTACCAACATGAGATTGGGGGAGGTGGTGGTTCACTTTATCACTATGGTATGGCTCAAGCTATACATTTTATATTCAAACAATAAACAACAGGGATTTCAGGGACTAAAGGAACACACACAAAATGCAACAACTCTGGTAATTATAACAATATTAGTGTGTACATGAAACAATGCTAACATAAATCAGTAAAGAAAAGGAAATCAAGATAGTTAAACTTAAGTGACAAAAATAATTCGGTAAAACACACCTAACTGTTCTAAAGAATTAAACTAGAAACCAAAGAAAAAGTGGGGGGGGGATCACACAAAACACTGACTACAACAGTACTGATACTGCTAAGAGAGAAAAGGCTGCCTAACTTGCCTTTTTCTTGCTGGGAGTTGCTGCAGCTGAGCTCCCATCCCTCTAGAGCACTGCCTCACTGCACAATGCAGAAAACAAAACTACAGTTTTACACTAACTAAATCACAAAAAATACCACAACTAACTGGTGTTCTCGAGGCACCAGGCACAGCACACATTTAACAGAGTGATTTATTATAAAACACTGCCTATTTCAAACACTTTCCAAAGGATTTTAGGCACTAAGATAAAGAACAGACAACACCAATTGTCTCTTCACACAGCACTGAATTCAGTCTACACATAGTATGACAGCTCAGTGCAGCATCATGTGACCGCCACTCCCACAGATCATTGCAAACTTTGCCTTACAGCCAAAATTCACAGGCTAAGTTCGCAATTTTGCCATTCACAAAGTTCTCAATTATTTATTTATTTAGATAGCTTTTGTTGACTGGGTAAGGTACAGTAAGCATACATTTGCCTATTTTCATGTATAACCTAGGAGGATACAAAGTAAGGTATTACAGTGCACAAAGAGGGCAGCAACAATACAATAATAGTGACACAATACACTAAAAGGATGAAACCAGCAGTAACAAGAAGCATATGAGTACATTAAAAACAATTGTCAGATATAACATGATACAGACTCACATAAGCACATAGCAGCAAGCATAAACAAAATTGTTCTGTAGGTCCTGAGCCCTCGACTAAATCACAAAAAATACCACTTCTAACCAGTGATCTAGAGGCACAAGGCACAGTGGACATTTAATGGTATGACCTAACGGTGGCAGCACAGCTTTGCTTCAGCCAGCCACTTCTTCTACTCCTCTGGCCATCCAGCTTCCGGGACCACTGACTCAAGTCCTGAGCCCCTGACCCTACAGTGGCAGCACTGCTTCCTTTCAGCCGGCCACTTCTTCTACTCTTCTGGCCCGCCAGCTCCCAGGATCCCTGATTCAGGTCCTGAACCCCTGACCCTACGGTGGCAGCACTGTTTTCTTCAGCTGGTCCCTTCTTCTACTCCTTCGGCCCACCAGCTCTCGAGGACCCCTGACTCAGGTACGAACACAGGAATCAAGGAGTGCCATTTCCATTGGCCCTCTGCCCAGCTGGCTCAGTCTGCCATTGGAGGCTGTCCTTCTCGGCAAACCTGCTATTGGTTGCAGTCCCCTTTTTATATCTCGGGACTGCGACTTGCAAACTGCACTCGTGCCATCCTTAAAAAGTCTATTTTTTGCCCCACTTCTCCTGCCCTGACCCCGGCCTCTATTAATTACACTCGGGCTCCTCCCCTATTCCCATAGTGCCGCTACCATTGGCCCTCACAAAAGCTGCCTTCTACACCGTCTATTGCCCACATCATCCTCTACATCCTATGTACACTACTGCGGCTCTGTTCAGTTTTGCTCCTTCAAATTAACTCACACTATATACTCTGCAGATGCATGAACACCCCACCCCCTATTTTTCCTTTGGACTGCCCCCTTCTTAATCACCCAGGCCAGATCATAAACTTGCTCTGTGTAACCCACCTGTACCCCCTCCTGTACTTTCCTCCCATCGTGCCATAGTGTTTTAGCAATGGGCCTTAAGTATTTCACAATGTCACAATGTACCTCCTACCTGCCTATGCTTACGCTCTCTGGTCTTCTTTTTTTTTTGCACCATATTATCTCCTGTCTACAACCCTCCCCTCCCAGCTCTACCTTGGAACTCAGGAATATTTTTCTTTTGCCCTGTGTTTGCGAACATAATTGATCCTGTAGGATCCCACACTTACCCACCCTCACCCTTCTGGCTATGCACTTCTCCTCTTTGGGACTCCCATACTATCTCTTCCACTAAACTTTTAACTGCCACCTACTCCAAGCCCCTCTGAGCTTCCATACTCTTCTACATATTATTCCCTTCCTGCCTTCGCTATACTGGCACACTTGGGCCACTTCATTACCCTCTTTGTAAATCCTCATATTCCACCAAATTCAAACTGATCTGTAGATGGGCTAGGAACATAATCCTCCTGCTGCTAATCTGTGGAGGAAATGTCAAAATAAACCCTGGCCCACCTCAGGCTCTAGCCTCTCCAGCCAATCTTGTAACTACTAAAGGACTAAAGTGCCTGCATCTATACGTGTGCAGTTTATTAAAAAAGATAGATCTTGTCCAAGCCTGGATCTCCCATAGAGACCCAGACATTATAGTACTCACTGAAACATGGCTGAAAAAAATCCACCCTTGACACAACAATATCCATCCCTTCCTACAACCTCTTTCATTGTGACAGAACAACCAGGGCTGGCGGTGTAGCTATTTACACCAAAGATAACTTCACCATCTACGACATCAGGATGGTAGCAAAGGAATTAGAATCCATTGCACTAGACATCTCCTTATCCCCCATAGAATCCTTAACAATAATTCGCAGCTACAGACCTTCTTCTGGGGATCTAGAGCTCCTAAATCATTTGCACAATATATTTGACTCAATCCAAAATAAAATTATAATACTTGGTGACTAAAACTTGGACTGGCAAAAATACTACAATAAATGCGTCCAGTTTAAGGATTTCTGTGTTGAGACCAGCCTCATCCAACTGCTATCAGAAATTACTTGACCTGGACCACGTGATGCAGGGTACCGGGTAGAAGCTCTTCTGCATAGCTCCATCCTCCTGACTTGGTAAAAGCACTTTTTGGAGCGTTTAACTAGCCTAAAACCTTACAATTTTGTGGTCTACTGCCTTCCTAGTACCGTGTGCTTGTGCTGGGTGAATTTGAGAGATAAAGGAGGTGTATATGAAACTGGCGCCGCAAAAGCATACCCCTCCAGTTTCCCCGGAGAAGGCCCCAAAGAAATAATGGGCCTTGAGTGGAATTGATAAGCCAGAGGTCGCAAATCAGGGCACGGAGCAGGAACCGCTTATGATAAGAAGATTCCTAGAGGAATTTAAGCCCTTTCAGGAAGAAACAAAAGAAATGGCATCAGAGATGAAATCCTTAACTAGAAAACTCGAAGAGATCTCAGTCTTAACTACGGATAACACCGCCAGAATTTCCTCCTTGGAGAAACAAGCAGAAAGGCTCGAGCCTGGGACGACGGCTATGCAGCAGAAACTTGCACGTTTTGAAGCTAAACTTGAAGACCTTGAAGGTCGTAATCGTAGAAATAATATTGTGATCCTTGGGCTGCCAGAGGGAGAAGAGGTCCAGAACACCATAGCATTTGTCCAGAAGTTGGTGGAGAAGATCGCTGGCCCCTCGCCCTTTGGGGCTAAATATATAATCGAGAGAGCCCACAGATCCCTGAGGCTGAAGCCCCCGAGCAACACCTTGCCCTATAATATGCAGATTTCAAAATTATTTGGAGCGGCAGCACTTGTTGTACAAAGTTAGAGAAATCCAGGAAGTGAGATGGGGGCAAGTCAAACTCAGGCTTGAGCAGGACTTGCCGGGCTCTGTCCATTTGAAATGCAAAGCATTTCACCCAGTTGTTTCTAAGATTATAGCAGCTGGTCTGAAGTTTCGTATGGCGTACCCGGCCAGGTTACAGGTGCAAGTGGCCGGTACCTGGGTTTCTTATGAGGATCCTGAGGCTGCGATTGTGGGCCTAAAGCTGTCCCTACCTGATCTCTTCAGGGATATATGAGAGGCCATTTGTCATTTAAAGGGAAGAGTTCTGGACTGAAGAGAAGTGGCTGTCACTTGAAGGACTTTCCGGAGATGAATATAAATAATTGCTGGATTCCTATCCAAGCCTGTTTAGTGGGCTTAAGAGACACAATTTCCTTAATATTATCCGGACTTTCTATGGTTGTTTATGCCTTAGCTTTATCTGGGACTGTGATTTCTTCTAAAATAACTGTTTCATTTTATCATCCACAGATGTTGGGGAGAGTAATTTTGCAATGTTTTGGTTTAGTAACCCCCCTGCAAGTATGCGAGGGGGAATGGCTCTGTTAAGGCCTATGGTTTACACCTTGCAGGGTATCAGTACCCATCGTATGGTGGGGTGCATGGAGAGGGTCTAGGAGCATTTTCTCTGCAGTGCCCTTTTGAGTGCTTTTGCTTTTGCACCACCAGAGGGAGCTTGCTTCTCAATGTAATAGGGCCAGTGATCTTAATGGCCCGGGATGGGTGTTTTTTTCTGGATTAAGGGCATTATAATTGATGGGGTGCAGCAGGACCCATCTTCTTGGGTCAAGTTAGTCCCATTGTGGGCATGTCCCACATGGGGACCGGAAACATTGACTTTGGTCTGGCCCTAACAGCACCTATTGTGGTGCATTCCTTTTAGTAGACAAGGCATGAGGGTTGGTAACTCTCACTATTCCTAGTGCCTATGTTCTATCAACACAGTGTTACTCCCACGGGTTATCAGGAGTAGATCAACTGAGGATCTCACAAATTGTTACTGTAACTCAGGTCATTTACCTCCTGTTGTTTTCATATGGGGGCCCACAGATCTCTTTTCCTTTTTCCTTTGGATTTAGGGGCGGAATGTTGGTGGGCTGGGGGGAGATGGAAACGGTATGTTGTTGAACATTGTTGGCGACAGTTGGGGGTAGGGAGGTTGGGTAGAAGGTAAAATCTTGTGTTTATTAATGTTATGTTGTGATAGGGTGTTGCTTCTGGGGATGGATGGGGTTGTTTGGGCTGGGCTGGGGGGGTTTGGGGTGAGAGGATGGCACAGCAGTCTTAGTGGAACAGGGGTACATGGATCACAGTAGTAGTAACTGCCAAAGGTTAACCTTGGGCTTGTTTTGCCAATATAGATGGCTAGCAATATTAACCTAGCTACATGGAATGTGAAGGGGGTTAGGAAAAAAAAGAAGCAATATCAGGTGCTTAAACACCTGAGCTTGCTGCATGCGCAGATAACGTTCTTGCAAGAATCTCATCTGCTAGATACTGAGACATTGCAACTCAGGAGACAACAGGTGGGGCAGGTCTTTAATGCCTCTGGTTCTACTAGCAGCTGTGGGGTTATGATGCTGGTTAATAGAGATGTCCCATTTATCCTCACTCAGGTCTTTAGGGATTCAGAGGGAAAGTACGTCCTAGTTCAGGGTACCCTTTGGGCCATGCCACTATTGCTTGGTAGCATCTACGGACCAAACATAGATGATCCCACCTTTTTTGTGAAGTTGACCACCACAATTCTCCCCTTACTCCCTATTCCCATTATAATGGGAGGAGGCTTTAATCTGGTTTTGGACCCTAATATAGACAGATCCAGAAATGTGTCAAGAGGACTGTCCCTGGGGCAAAGGGCCTTCAGGGAATTGTTGGATCAATGTGGACTGTGTGACGTATGGCGAGTCTTGCATCCCAACTCCAGGGAATTTACTTTTAGTTCGCCAGTACACGGCTCGCAGTCTCCCACTGATTCCCTTTTGGTCTCTCATGAGCTCTTGCCGGGAGTGCTATCCACCTTGATCCAACCGGGTCCTGTATCCGATCATTCTCTGGTGTTATGTAATCTGGCTTTCTCTAATATTCCCAAGAAAGAGACCCGATGGAAATTAAATGAGCAGCTATTGAAGGAGGAGAAATATTGTCGGCTAGTGAAGGATCAGATTGATTTCTTTTTCTCTACCAACCCAATAGAAAGTGTTACACCAGACATTTTATGGGGAGCTTTTAAGGCTTACATTAGGGATATTCTCATTAGTTTAGCTACAAAGAGGAAAAGTGCTCAGGAAGCAGAGCTATTATCATTACTGTCTCAAATACGGAAATTAGAATCTAGACAACCAAATAACACTTCCAAGGAGGAGAGGCAGAAATTATTAGTAGTTAAGGACAGATATTTAGAATTATTAAGAGAGAAAGCAGAGTAGGTTATCATTTGTACCGAAGCAAGTTTCACGGATCAAGGAGAAAAAGCGGGGCACCTGTTGGCCTTACGTTTAAAACAGCAGGCGTCTGCAAAATTTATACCTCCTATTAGAGCACAAGCAGATGGATCCCTGAGGGTATCCCCCTCAGAGACAGTGCAGGAATTTGCTACATATTATGAGCAGCTATATAGGGATATGGATAGCCCGCCTTCCACAGAAGAGCTGAAAGGGTACCGTAGGGATTCTCGACTGCCTTCTTTGGCAAATTCCCCCCCAAAATTCTTATCATCTCCCTTATCGCAGGAGGAAATTTCGTCCATTATAAAGGCCCTGCCCTCTGATAAAGCTCTGGGACAGGATGGGTTTTCCGCTTTATTTTATAAAGTTTTCAGGGAACAATTATTGCCTATGCTCCACCGGCTCTACCTTCATATTCTCTCTGGTGCTGCAGCAGACACTCACCTGTTTGAAGCCCTAATAGTCCTATTACCCCAACCGGATAAAGACCCCGAATCGGTTCAGAGTTACAGGCCAATATCCCTTTTGAATCAGGATGTCAAAATTCTTTCGAAGATATTGGCGGATAGGCTAATGCTGGTTCTCCCAAACCTGATTGGCATGTCTCAAGTTGGGTTTATGAGGGGACATTCATCCTCAGACCATTTATGTACTCTCTCGCACGTCTTCTCTGAGTCCAGGGATGCCACCTTCCCCATGGGGTTGGTCTCCCTGGACGCTGGGAAGGCATTTGATTGGGTAAACTGGAATTTTTATTCCAATTTCTCAGAGCATTTTGGTTTCCCGCCATGTTCATAGGCTGGATCAGGTTGCTATGTCGGTCTCCCTCTGCAAGGATTTCAGGTAATGGGATTTTTTCTAAATTTTTCCTCCTACATTCAGGTACAAGACAGGGATGTCCCCTTTCCCCCTTATTATTTAATCTTTATTTAGAACCCCTTAGTCAAAATATTCTTAACAACACGTGAATACAAGGTATTCCGATCCGGAACAATGTGGTGAAGATAACAGCATATGCTGACAATCTCCTCCTCCATTTGGCCCACCCGGTAACATCTATCCCAAATATGTTAAGTGAGATTGCCAAATTTAGTCTTTTTTTGAATTATAAGTTGCATGCAAACAAGACGTCCTTTTTTCCCCTTAATCACAAGGTTTTCAAGACAGACATTATCCCTTTGGGATTGTGTTGGTCTCCCCTAGTTATCAAATACCTGGGTATCAAGTTAACACATAATACTTCCCTATGGTTTAAAGAAAATTTAGAATCTCTTTCTCAGATGATTGTGCAGGACCTAGAGAGATGGGATAAGCTGCCAATTTCATTATGGGGCCACATTAACATAATTAAGATGAATGTATTTTCCCACCTTTTTTACCCCGTCACATCTCAACTCATTTGTCCATGTATCCTTGTTTCAGAAAATGCATAAACTTTTCACTAATTTTATCTGGTCTAATAAACATTCCGGGCTGGCGTATCACAAACTAGCCTCCCCTAAAAATGAGGAGGGGTTGCGGATTCCTCATTTGGCTATTTATTACTGGGCTAGTCATCTTGCTAAGTACCTGAAATGGGTAAGGCTGGGTCCGGAAAATCTGACACCACCCTGGCTCAACATTGAATTAGACTATATCCAGGCTATGAACATGGACCCCTCGACCATGCTCTTTGTCAAAGTCTCCCTCTTACAGAATGCCAGTAAATGACCCACTCTCATGACCTCATTAAAGGTTCATTCACAGCTGTGCTCATTTCTAAGATATAATCCGAGTACAGACCTGTCTCAGTCTATCTGGAATTCTCTGGCTTTCACCATAAATAAACAGACAATCTTTCGTACATGGTTACCCCAGTTAGGTGAGGGTATTGCTTCTTTGTTCTTGGAAGACTCGGGGGCTTGGCTCCCAGTAACTGAGATTCTCAGAAGGTACAATATTCCTGACTCTCAGTCATTCAGGGTTTGTCAATTGAAGCATTTGTTAATCATGGTTTTTGGTAAAGTCCCTCCCCACCCAACAGATTTTGCTTTGGTACCTGAACTTTCTTCTCTTCTCGATCCCACGGGTTATCTCTAAGATATATCAGGTATTGTATCTATGGCGGTTTGGGAGTGGCAATGGTACCGCTAGTTTTTGGAACCCATTTTTCCCTCAGTCCACTTTCAGTTGGTCGGCTCTTTGGATGTTCTGTCATAAATATGTGTCCCAAGATAGATTACGCCTCATGCAATTTCATATTTTGCATAATATGTACTACACGCCAGTCAAGCTGGCAAAATTGGGCCTTCTCAATACTGATAGGTGCACTAGATGCTCCCAGGAAGTTGGGATGCTTTTTCATATATTCTGGTCCTGCCCCAAGATAGCTTCCCTATGGGATTTAATTAAAATCCACCTGAATCCCTTACTGGGATTACAGGACTGCTTTACTCCGGATATTTGCCTTTTGGGAGATTTGTCTTCTATTAAGGTTAAAATTCGGAGATTTCATATATCTATGATCACACTCTTGGTTAAAAAAATTATTCTCAGACATTGGAAAGATGGGATTTGTCCAACATATCAGGAATGGACACATGAAATTCTTACTAATCTTCGCACAGAAAAGGCCATAGCAAGCCTCCAAAATAGGCTACAAAAGTATAAGTATATATGTGGGATCCCGTTCACACTTTAATTATCACTGCTAGGACTTAGTGTGTAATTGGTTTACTTGCTATCTTATTAAATATTTGATTACTATGGCTAGCTAGTTACTACACCACTTGAAGGAACTGCTGTGCCGGGGGGGAGTAGGGGGGTTGGGGGGCAGTGTTGGATTGTACTATTAACTGTCTGTTTATATTTGTATCACTGCCTCCTGTATTGTGGAAATTTTGTGAATAAAGTGTGAATTGAAAAAAAAAAGAAATTACTTGACCTAGTCATAGATCACCTTCTACTGGATCACTGATCGACCTCATTCTCACAAATAGGCACCATAAGATCACACTCACACAGCTGTGTTTCACAACGATGTCAGTGGTCACTGTGCTGTGGCCTGTGTTAGAGGGAAACAAACCCTCAAACCTGCTAACAGTTTCACATGTAAAAGGAGTTTCCACAGATTTAATCCATTACACTACCTAGCTGACCTCAGAAACATAAATTGGACTAACTTCTATATAGCTAACAACATCAGTGCTGTGGTCACCATTTTTAACAACACTTTTAGCGACATCATCAATAGGCATTTGCCTAAAATAAAATGCAGAATCTGGAAGCATTCCTGCCCTTGGTTCACAGCTAAACTAAAGGCTGCACTCAATGCAAGGGATCATCTCTGGTCCTTAGCCAGGAGGTCTAAACACCCTTCAGATTGGGCATCATTCAGAGCCTGTCGTAACGAGTGCACCAAAAAGATCAGGGCCTCTAAAGCTAGCTATTTCCTATCTGCCTTTGACTCAGCTAAGGGAAGCTTCAGTAATTTCTGACAAATCAATAAGTCAGCAGAAGGCAACAAACCTTCATCTTCTTTACCTGGTAAGATTCATTTAAGGGCAAGAACATCTCTGATAAATTTGACATCCTACAGTTCTTTAATGATCATTTCTCCACTGAAGATCCTGCTTTCAAAAACTCTAATATGGCCACCCTAACTTCCAACCTACCAAGATACTCCCCAGTCCTGACTAATAACAGTTTCTCCTTTACCCCTTTTCAGTTCAAAGAGGTAGAAGACCTTCAACTCCATCTAGTCGCTGGCAAAGGTGCTGGTGCTGACAGTTTAGGGCCTTACTTCCTCAAAATTGGTTTCAAGTATCTAAAGGCCCCCATCTTGCACCCATTCGATACATCCATCAATTCTGGTACTGTGCCTAAGTCTTGGAAAATTGCCTAGGTCCTCCCTTTGTTTAAATCAGTCTATCCTATAGACCTGAGTAAATACCACCCACTAACAATTTTTCCCCTTGCTCTCTAAGCTTCTCGAGAAGCTGGTAAATGTACAACTAAGAGACTACATCAAAAAAACAAACCTTATAAACCCATCCCAGTCCAGTTTCAGAACAGCTCACAGCACTGCCTCCACCCTAGCCTCAGTTACCAATGATTGGCTCACCACTATGGACAAGAAGCAAGTCACAGGCATGGTCTTTTTTAGACCACAGTAAAGCCTTCAATACCATCGACCATGCTTTACTCTTGGACATACTAAATTGGCACAGCATCTCCAGCACTGCTCATTCCTGGTTCAACTGCTACTTGACAAATAGGCTGCAGCAGGTGAAAGCAGGCAGTTCCCTCTCCCCGATCATTCCTCTTTTGAAAGGAGTACTGCAAGGTACAATCCTTGGGACTCTCCTATTTATGCTTTATATCAATACTATTGGAAGCAACATTCATAATGCTAAACTCCACCTATCTACTGATGATACAGTGATGTGATATATAATATATATATATAGATATCTATATATATATATATATATATATATATATATATATATTTATAAAATGGAGGAGGTCTCATCCTCCAAATCCAGTATTCTGATTGTATAAAACACATCACATGACCGTGCATTATATCAGAGTGCGACCGCACACCTGCACTTACCCCCTCCAAAACAATTTTGACATTTTATAAGATAGATAAACCACTCTGAGGTGTGGTGCTCTGATATCATGCACGCCATGTTCGAGTTACCGCCTTGCGCCTCATGTGTACAACGACACCAAGGCGCATATCAGAGCGCCACCGCATACCTCAGAGTGGTATATCTATTACATATACATAATAGTGTGTATATATATATGTATGTATATATATCTGTATATATATATATATATATATATCTATATATATGTGTGTGTGTGTATATATATATATATATATATATATATATATATATATATATATCTCCAAGCCTTCAGCAACCGAGGCTCGTATGAATCTTCAGGCTGAATTTGATCTAATGCAGCTCAGCCTTGCACAGTCCAAACTTCTTTTAAATGCAGAAAAAACCTGAAGTCATTTACTTTTATTCTAACTGTTCCATGGCCACTCAGAATGAGCATATATCCCTGCCCCCCAAAGACTCTCCTGAAAGGTGTCCTTGAGGTTGTTAACAAATTCAAATAACTTGGATGCGATTCAGACTGACATCTACCATTCTCTGCCCACATTGTCAACCTATCAAAGAAACTGGGGCAAAGAATTGGGTTCTTTTATAGGAACAAATCCCTTTTCATGACAGAAGCCAGACTACGTTTGGTTCAAACAGCCCTCATGCTGCTCCTTGACTATGCTGATATTCTATATAGCTGATGCTCAGACTCCTTGCTACACCAGCTAGACACACTTTACCATAGGGTGATACATTTAATTACAAAGGCTCATTGCCGTATTCACCATTATGACCTATATGCTTCCCTGGATTGAACCTCCCTAGCTACTAGATGGCTCCATCACTCTCTTGCCTGGCTATATAATGCCCTCCTGCAGAAACTCCCATCCTATATATCAAATCTCTTCAGACGTTCTACTTGCTTTTACCCCCTTACACAGTGCTTCCTACATCATGTTAGATGTCCCCAGCACCTGTTTGTGCTTCAGTGGATTGGCCATAAGCCACACACTCCCAGCTGCTTGGAACAAAGCCCAGTCCAGCCTCAAACCGCAGAAATTAATCCCCCTATGCAGCTTCAAAAGCCTGCTTTTCAGCAAGCTACATGACTCTTGTGCTTGCCACTGACCTGCTGGGGATACCATCAACTAAATTGCCAAGCACCACTTCTTCAGTCCTGTATCATATGGTCATCATTTCCCTTCAAGGCTCCTACTACTACCCACACTTTTCCCTACCCCACCTCCCTCAGCCCTCTCTGTGGCACCCTTCTACACTCCAGACTTTGCTTCCAAACACCATTTATCTTGTCATTCTTTTTTCCTTCACCTCCTTCCTCCAGCTCCACAGACTACTCTTAACCTATTCGACGCACTCTATACCTTCACCTCCCCCCGATTCTTTTCCCACCCACCTTCTTGTCTCCATTCTCCTCTGTACTCATCTCATTTTGTTTGCCCACTACCCCTGCCTCTCTCACCACTACTGTTTACCCTGCTGTATCCTGTCATACCTGTGCACACTATGACCTTCAGTGCTACCTTGTATCTTTATGTTTATGCCTATTTTGTGATCCATTTTACTTGCCATTATATGCTGTGCAAGCTCAATGCCAGTACTCCCATGTATTTTACAATATGCTTACCAACTGATGAACCACAATTATCCACTGTGTAATGATTCTATTATATATGCTTTTTCCCCCTTGGGACCTTCTCGTGTATATTTTCCTTGTACTATTGATTTATCATTTTTGTACATACTTTGTAAATATTATTTGTATCAGGACCTCCTTGCAAATGAGCCTGCTCAATGGAGTAACGTCCTGCCAATAAACATGAACTTGAACTTCCTGTCTTGATACATTGGGTGAGGCAATGGGGAAATTATGAGTAAGCAGATGAGCAGAGTCAGAGGAGTAGTTAAGTATAAGAATAATAGTGGGGATAGTGCAGAGATCCAGTGGGTTATGGGCAGACACATGCAGAATGTTGGAATAGGTAGGACTGGAATAAACACTTGAAGGAATAATTGTTGTGATCCTGCTGTATATAGTTTAGAGGCTGTCAACACAAAGGCCAATTCACCATACTTGGACCAAGACCTTGGGATGGAGAGTCGATCACAGTCAGAGGAACTAAGGTAGTAGGAATTTTTATACGGCATAAGGTAGGATGCTAGAGAAGAGGGCATTTGGCTAGTTAGTGCACTATGGATAACTCCCCAAGGGAAAGATCCCATGAGGCAGAAGTGGATAGCCAACCTAATTTAGAATATGAAGGTAACAGTGGGTGAGGTGATTGCATGTGAGGGTGAAGTGGCAGATGTTGTTGTACACCACATCTCATTTATGCATTAAGGTGCTAAAGGCTTGGGCAAAGACAGGAAGGCAATATGATAGCTTATTTAGGAGTAAGCCATGTGTGATTGTTATACGAGCTGAAGAGGAGAGGAGAGGTTAGGGTAGAACTTCGCTTAAAGGAGAGCTTCATGAATTTGGTACAATTCACAAATTGCTCGTTGGGTGAAGTCTTCTAATTCTTTAACATTCCTCCAAGTTCATGGACCATCTTCTTTGGCCTGCTCTGTAGTGCTTCCATCTAAACTTAAACAATATTGTTGTCTAAGCCATCTTTTAACAGCTGATGATTACTTCATGTGCAAGGATTGACACATTCTAATTGTTTTAAGTATAACCAGTGAACTTACCATATATCACTCATTTTTTGTGGGGGGAGCTGTTTATTTTGACTGAACATTGCCCATGTTTTTTGCAAGGTTGGATCTATATTGAACAGGCCCAGAATTTCAGTATGGCCATTTATAGAAGTCCAAAGCAGGATTTTATGGTTGTCAAATGCTGCTTCAGTTTCCAGGAAGTGATTTATATGTTCTGGTAATTTAAATAGTTTTATTATTATTCTTTTCCTTCATCATGTAAAGATTAGAAAATGCACCTACAGTTTGTTTAGAGAACGAGGAAGTACACTGACTTCATGCATTTAAACATGACATAGTCATACTCAGCCATCTAAACTAAACAACAGGTATACCGCTTTCTTTCAGTAATTAATATGCAGTATATTATGCAATACATTGGCTGGTCAACATTTTGCTAAACGTTACAGACAGACCAATTAAACTGTAGTTTAGACATACTGGGTCGGGGAAGAGGTTACTCGTTATTGTCAAAATCCATATGGGATTGGTAAAGACATCTCCTGACTTTGCATTTGTACAGTGAAAATGGACTTTCCCAACAGGCCTGTCTAATGCTTAAAACTGAAATCTGAACCCAAGAAAAGTAGAACATGTATGCCTGCTTTAAATTATTCTAATAGCAATGAATGGTACAGTCATAGTCTGGAATGTGCTGAAGGGCTTGTCCATGGTGTAGTGCCACTGAATGTTTCCTTTTAATGTAGTAGCCAACTAATGAGTAAGTACTAATTAACTTAACTACTTTTCTGTTCCAGATGTTAGCTCAAACCAACCCATTTGTATTCACAACAATATTGGCAAATTAGAAAACAAAGTTGCAGGCGCTAATAGTAATCAGATTGTTTTAAACTGTAAAATTAAATTTTTTGAGTTACAGCATGTTGTGACATGGTTATTTGCAGCACAGTGAGCATTCTTTCTTTTTAAATGGCAATATGCCTGACATTTATGTGAGAATGAAGTTTTAGATTGAGTCTGAACAAAATGCTATTTGCAGGAGAGAAGTAGGGTAATCTAAATAGTGTTAGTTTGAAAATACTTAATATTGGATTGAAGTTGCATCATACTTTTAATGCACTTTATAGTGGACAAAGCAAGCCATGCAACACAGTACAGCTCAACTGTACTGTTGTCACTGGCCTGACTGTAAGTGGCACTCTTATCATGGACTTCTTTTCTTTAGCAAGTGAATGTTAAATTATTTTTTTGATTCTTTGTCTTCACAGGTATCCTATCCATCCTTGCCAGTCCATGTTCCTGCTGGCAAAAGACAAATCATCCTCCACCCCCACCTCTTAATCAGATGCAGAAACGATCACCCACACCATTGGTCAAGGATTGAGGCTCACCAAGTGCAAATGACACTGGAAGAACAAAAAGAAGAGGAAGATATGAAGACGTGATATGTCCACTGCACAAACACAGCTTAATAAATATGCAGCTACAGTGCCACCCAACAGAATGAAGCACTCTGAAATTAGATGTCAGTTTCCTGTGTGACAAATTGGAGTACAGACATTTGAATTACAGTATATTGTGTCCTATAGTATCCAGCAAATATCACTGGCTGAAAGAATGGTACTGTGCTTTATCCTGAGGGTCAGCACTGTACATTTGCCATGAATTTGATGAGAACTTCACTTGGGAATCCACTTCACAAAGCTCCAGGAATTTCTCACAAATTTTATTGAGGCATGCAAATATTCTCAATGTTTTTTGAACTGTGAAGTGGCCCACTTCATCCGTGTGTGGCTGGTGATCTTTAATTCACTACATTAGTAATTGGGAGCATATTAATATGGAACACAGACATTTTTTAAATTATTTTTATTTATACTGTCACTGTAAATGGTTCTTTTTCTTATTTTGTGCTGAAAAATACATACAACCAGATTATTTATAGTTTCCTATCCTTAACCCTCCTCTGGCTAAGAACAAGACTCTCTTTAATCTCCAGCCCTATCCAGCATTTAGAATTTCTGTCCTAAGCCCCTATGACATCTGTGTTTAGTCTCTTCAGACTGCTAAAAACTCACCCAAGCCCTGGGTTATTTAAGTCCTCCATGAGTCAGAGCTTGCCATTTTCATCTTCCTCATGGAACCTGGCAGCCTGTCTAATGTCAGTTATAGCAACCCTTCTTATTAAAGTCTTAATTGGGTAACTGGCATTCCCATTGCCTCTATGAGGAACTGGTCCATTGCCCATAGTAACTTGCCCAGGTGTATTTAGACCCTTAACCATTTCTCTACTTCTGACCAGCTGTTATAAACCCAGATATTACATTCTAATCACTTAAGTTTGAACTTTCAATCCTTCATCTCCATGCCTTACAAATTCTGAAGCTCAAGATCTGTACATTCTTTCAAAGACAGAAAAAAGTACCAAAACAAACCAACTCCATTAATAGACTTACAGATCTAATACTGTATAATTTCTAAGCATTTTTATTTTTGTGTGAATAATCCAAGGCAAAAGGCTTTGATTCTTATGCACCAGCAAAGCTCCACATGATCCCAAGGCCAGCCAATCTTCATAAGAAAATAATCCCCAGAAACCTCATTACATTTCTGCAGTCTAGCAGAGGCCAACATGATTATGCACATAGAGGCATGTGACTGGGTATTTGAGGTAAACCAAGGACATGAGGATCAGTCCTTATTTTATGTGCATTCCACAATGTCTGCCTCGGCACACACAGAGATTGGGCTGCTTAGTTTATGGATTGCATGGTGTCACTAACTGCCTGGATGGTATATCCAAAAGGTTATAAGGTTATAAGATTAGAATTAGGTCAGCCATGAGACATCACTGCTGTGTTGATAAAGTGTTTTTTTTTTTTCTATTTTATTTATTTACAAAACACTGACAGTTGGCATCAGCAGGATTTAAGTCTTATAACATTTCAAACAAAGTTGAATTGCAGGACATTCCTTTTTAATTAAGACTTTTGCAGGAAAACAGGTTATTTTCCCCTTAGACTTTATATGCCCAGGCTATACTTCCTGCTTTAAAGTTATATTTCCCTGCTATGACGATGAAGACAGCTGCTATAGAAATTAGTAAAGGAAAAATAATAGGCATTTGTGACCAATTTATGGGGGCAAAGGCTTGAAGGTGGTTTTTATATGACTAAGTGTTGCTAAAAAAAGATGGACTTGGGGGACCCTTTTAAAAATGTGGGCAATTGCTGCTAGGTGGCCAAATTCAAGATGGTCACCAAAAATCTCTAAAATGCCACACCTCAGCTGTTAGTTGTTGTATAAAGCTGTATTTGGTGTCTAATTGTAGGTTTTGATGGTCAAGGAATTAATTCCATATAATAAAAACGTTATTTCTTGAAGCCAAAGACACCATGACAACATGTTCTCAAATTTTCACAATAATGACTGCCTAATTCCAAGTTCCCCCAACCCCAAAACTTGAAATTTGTTTTTCTATTCTTTAGTATATAATGCATGTCATTTTTCAGTGTCAGAAAAGAAGTCAACTTTTATTTTTAGAAAATCTGGTCTTGCACAGTTAGTAACATTTTTAATTAAAAGTTCTAGTTTGGTAACATTAGTTGGATTGTATAATTATCCAATATCCATAATGTTCAAAGCCTTATTGCTGTCATCACATTCTACAATTAATGTTTGAAGTGCTATTTTCATTTAAGCATGCCCAAAACCACCTACTCGTTTTCTTCTTCATGTTATTCTCAGAGTCATTATTGGAATCATAGTCTGTATCGGATACTGAGTCAGATTCTGTATCATCTTTACAAACTGTTTAGATGTTCTCTTGTGCTACAATATCCCTGAGGCTCTTTGGTAGAGGTGCCATTGTGTAACAAAGAGGTTGACATTTCCCTTCAATTAAAGTCCAGCCATGGTCCAATGGTGGAGCATCAGGCTTGTCATAGTTAAGCAGGATGAACAGCTGGTAATTAACTCGCTTCACCTTCAAATCATGTAATTCAAAGTCAGGAGGTATTCTCTGAGTTGATATTCTCTTCATTTTGTCCCACTTCGATGCACAAACCTCAGCTACCATCTTGCTGATACTATCGTGATAGACAAACCTGATAGTGAACTTCACCATGTCGTCCAGAATATTTGATGTCACTGGGAGCCTCTTTCCAACATCTGACAATAACCTATATGTTGCTTCAGATTTCAGTGCTCTTTGAAATATTGACTTCTTTCCATGTCCAAAGAACACTGAGACTGCATCTGCATCTGCTCCTGTGTATATATGAAGAGGTACAATGACTTGAGTAACTTCTTTTGAACACAGTGCATTGCAGTCAGATATGTCCTTCTTGCTCTTTAAGCCAAGAACACTGTCAACCTGGTGTAATACATATGCAGCTAGGATTATTACATCAGTGTCTTCTGCATCAAGTGCAACACCATGCTTTACTCCATTCTTCCTCAATTATGAGTATATATACAGAAGTATTGTGTCTGCTTCTATGTGGTGACCCTAGAATGCTTTAATTTGCAAATGTTCATCCTCAGAGGACAGATCCCAGCAGTTGTCCTCAAAAAATATAGAAATCAGATGGCTGAATGTTGATGCGCAAACACCCTTAATTCTCCCTTCAGGAATTACTGGATACATATTTTGTTGTCTGGGTTTTTGAACATGTTGTGGAACTCATTTGAAACATGCAGTTTATCTGCTCTTGATATTTTTTTTTTATTTTTTATTTTTATGTATTAAACTCTAAGATTACAAGTACCTTTGAGCAGGGACTGCTCATTTACAAAGGTTCCACGTCAGAGGATGGTGGTGACATATCACAAGGTGAAACAAAGATTACAATCTAAACATATCGATTACTAAGGCTTAAGTAGTAAAGTCAATAAGTTGAAGTAGATCAACATAAGCTAGCTTTAACGGAAATATATAAATATATATAAATATATGTATATATATGTTCCACATCTCTCCTGTGTATGATGTGCATGTTGTCCTACATTCATGCTCACTGTCTTTGGTGCTCATCTCCAAGTCATAAGGATCATTCACAAAGATGATCTTGGAAGCAAGGCAGAACATGTGCAAATACCTTATGAGCATAATCTGCCCATGTGAAGTCAGTCTCATCATGCTTTTCTCTATCCTACACAGAAGAAGCGGCAAGCCTCCAAATGAATCCAATGTCTACCGGGGAAAAGTAGCTATTGATGGGGTGTACTGGAACCAGGTTAAGCTTTTCAACTAACTTTGAATTTTGCACTTTGACCATAGTTCCATTAGTATTGAATATTGAGAGACATTCCTTTGTCACACGATGTTCCATTAATGGTGAGAGGTTAAATTTCTCCTTGCACTTTTGAGAAAGAGAGCTTACTTCTGCTATGGCATTGTTTTCCATTACACTAGTCCTCGATACAATGGTTTTTGTTCCATCTCTGATAATAGGTTGTCTACTGAAGTTGTGCCTTGAGTTTCTATGAACTGTTGCATCAAATGATTTCTTAGTTGAAAACATCCACTCCTGAACAAATTTGTTGACTAGTACTTCACCATCCTCATGTGCTGTTTCAAAGTCCTGGATATGTTTTTTTTGATGTAATCATTCCACATTGGAGAGTCCTCAGAGTAGGCTTTGTAAGATCAAAAGGATTACAGTCAAATTCTGTGATGCAACTATCAAGATCCTGTACTGCCTGTTCATCTGCTCTGAATTGAGTGATTAAATTGGCACTGTAGCATTGATAGGTTGTCTTCATGTTTGTGATGGCATGCAGAGAGACTAACTTTTTTTTTTATAAAGTTTTCATTTTCAGTGTGAATTAGCTGTATCTTCTGATCCTTCAAAATTCTCATCCAACTGTCTTTCATCTTTGAGCACTTGTTCTTTGTCATTTTTATCCATAGATCCAGTGGTAAGCAAGAGTAGGGGTTCCCTGTCATTGACTGTGCAAATAAACCATTGTGCATGTACTTGATGTTTTCCTGAGGCAGGCAGCTCATTTCTAGCCAGAAAATGTGTCATCTTCCATACTTGTCATTCTCATATACTTGCGGCCATGTCAACATCAATCTGAGTGATGTCTTGAATGCCTCCCAATCCTGAGTTCTTAATGTACTGATATTCATCATCAGTATTACAGTCATGTACATGAAACTGAGACAATGCTTTGCCATTGAACTATTAGAATTGTCAACTGTTTTGAATGCTTTCACAACAAATGAAGATAACTCTTGATCAGCTTTTAGTTCATCACAGATAATTCTTGAGCTCTTCTCTTGTGTTTGTGGAGAGATGTCTTAGTTTTTCCAGCATTTCGTATTGCTCTAAAGACAAGTGTAGACCATCACTAAGTCCTTTTTGAATTATTCTACAAGCCAATACTTTCCACACACTGCTTTGTCAACTGAACCCTCTGTAATGACACTAGCTGCAACAAGAATATCAGATAAACTGGATCCTTTGAATCACTTGTTAATTGCTAATATGAAAGAAGGCTGCACTTGGAATGGGTATAGGAATGGAAGTATAAGTTCAAACTGGGCAGGATTCTCATTTCTCAACTGAACAATCAGAGTATAGACTGGCTGGGCTCCAACCAGTTGAATGAAAGTCACTGATTTCTTTTTCAGTACAGCGACTATTCAACATATCACCACAAGTACTACTAACTTGTGGTGTGGCTTTGGCAATGTGCAGTAGTAGTGTACCTTGCTCTTTGTAGCCAACCTCTGGATATTGGCTTGCAATCCAACAAATGCTCCAATCTTCTGGCTTTCTGCTGGAACCACTTTCACATTTTTGTCATGATGAGCCAAAGAACTGACCATTTCTCGAATGTTTTGGTCCCGAGTGCTTTGTGGTGAGATATAAACTTCATCTCGAACTGATGGTGGGCTACGTTTGATCGTCTTGTAAGGCTGAACTCTGTGTTGTTCTGCACTGATATTTTTCATCTGTAGAGGATTTGCCATGGCCAGTTTACGGTGATTCTGAATAGAAACTTTAGTAGCAACATCATCTGATTGAACAAACATCATGTTTGTGGGGTGAGATGTATCTGCTCTGGTCGATGTGTCATCCTGAAAGTCGTCATTGTCTAGAATAGCAGTTCCATGAAAATCATTGGCAAGTTTTCCAGGACAGCTGTCTTTCTTCTCAAGCTCAAACTTGGCCCATGTAGTATACAGATTAAGAACATCCTGGTAACTTATTCTGAGTGATCATTTATTCATCATTTCTATAATCTCACAACTTCTAGTCAGGCCATGAATCATCATTGATAACTTGACCTTTAAGAAAGTGTGTTTCCCTGTGATGAATGAAGAAAACAGTGATGCCAAGGCTGCAATCTCTGGATCCTGGCAGGTATCACAGAAGTTATCTGCAGCAGGGTTCTTTAGCCAGGTGAGAAACATTCATAAATTAGAATTAGGTTCTTCAGTGTTCTCAAGCTCATCAATATGTGGAGGCCAGCTCATGCCTGTATCATGAAATAACTTGTCTTTCAAGTGCCTGGCAATAGTATTCAGTAATTGTTCATCGCTCACTCCCCATGAATAACTTGCTGCTTCCACATAACTTCCACCTGTGGATGTGTCATACACTATGGTACTCTCGTTTTTGTGGAAACGATCATAAAATCGGATCCTGTTTGCAAACTCCTTTTGAATCATCTGCTTAATCATGCTTGATTTTGTTGTACTTGTATCATTACCAAAATTCCTCAACAAGTTATTGTAGTCCATCAGTATTTCTTGTAATGTTCTTGGCTCACTCATATCCAATACAACTGTCTGTACATGTTTGAAGAACATTTCTCAAACCTCTGCAAGACAAACCTGTTGTAAGTGGATATCTAAATTAAGGTGTCTGTCCTGGTGGTATATTGGAGAGACATATTTTTTCCATCAGGAGCAATGATAATGAATCTCAGCAGCAAAAGGATCGATTACAATTAAGATACTGTCACACATTGCAGCATCTTCTAGGTACACTGTGTGATCCTTAAATGGTTCCACCAAGCAGCATCAGCAACCAAGTTGTTGAAATGTGGTACAGCAACACAAACAATGTTGACAGGCAAAATTTCACCTGTCCGATATTGAGTGTTGTCTTTGCAAGGGGCTGTGCCCCTACACCCCTCCCCAACGTAGAGATAACAAACTCCAGGTCACAGTTTTTTCAAAGGGGGAGAGACACAACCAAAATTGATGAAATTCTGCAGTTGGGTCCATTACAGTGACAACCTTGAAGTTGCCGCTGTAATGAATTTCAATGTCGAAATTTTGACATTGTAATGGTATACAGCCTTGAACGTGTGCTATGCATCCATTTGTTGGAGAAGACATCACTTGTCTCAGCCAGGATCATTTTTGTCTTCTGGAATCATGAGCTAGATGCAGAGGTCCTTGTCCTGTAGAGGACCACTCTGTGAACATCTATCTAAAGGGCCAGGAGCATTTTCAGGGGAACTGCCATGATCAGATTTGGATATGAGGATTTCTTGCATCTGCTGTTTTTCTTTCCTAGTTTTGACTTGCTGAAACTTTCTTTTACACTTGAATCCAGTCTTTCACAACTTGTGGAAAAACATGCAAGCTGGACCATCATCCCCATTTTCTTTCTAAAAAAACACTTCCATATTTATCCAGCCCCATCCATTCCAGTGCTAGACTTTTCAGTTTGTTCTATGAATCAATTGGATAGTCACTTTTGTCTTCATCACACTCTTTATCACATAATTTACACAGTTTTTAATCATCTTAACTTTCCTCCTTTTCTTTCCTCTTGACTGTTGTATTGGTTTTATCAAGGGTGTTGACATCTTTCCACTCACCAATCACAGAACTTCATATGGACACACCTGTGAAAAGATAAAACATATATATGCGTGTGTATATATATATATATATATATATATATATGTATGTTAGTGCCACTATAGTTAGGGTCCAGTCTTCACTTCTATGTGAAATTCAAAATGTTGCACTTCAATAACTTTGCAACCGTTTGACTAATGTGCACAAAAGTTTGCATGAGCTGTCAGGGATCATAGCTCTTGTTGTGTCAAGTTTTGTTACAGTCAGATGTGTGGTTGTGGAGATGTGAAATGTCAAATAACTTGAAAATTACCGAGCCGGCCCATCGGCTCAGTGGTTGGATTTCCGTCTGCGATACAGGTGACCCAGGTTCGGGAGTGGACTCGGGTTGCCGGAGGGCCAGCCAGAGGGAGAAGGATAGAGCATCCGGGGACAGCTCTCTTTCTCCAGGGGGAAGGGAGGGGACGCACACCCGCATAGGCTGACTCCTGGTGGAGGCTGGGAGTGCTGCAATGCAGCCGGAGCTCGGTGTCCAAGGGGGCGGTGAAAGACGTCGGTGTATGCCTTGACGTCAGACGTCACTCCCCACTTGAAAAGCGGAAAAAAGGCTTCCTGGTCTGATGGATGATGGCTGCCGAATCCCCACCACTTCAGATGCCCGACAACCCAGAATCTGCCTCAGCAGCACCCAGGGGCTGATTAGAGAGTGCACTGGTACCTCCCCTCCTGGTGCCTTCCCCCTGGGAAGAGAGGGAACCATCCTGCGAAGGGTTACACCGGGCCACAACTGGGTTGGCTGTGATCTGAGGTGAGTAGGAAGGGAGTCAGGGCAAGGAGGTCGGGGGGGTCTTGTGCAGCCGGAAGGAGTGGCAGACCAGTGGCCAGTAAGGTGGCAAAAATAACATAATGCAAAAAAAAAGAAATACTTTGTCACGCTGTTTCTCCAAAAGGGCTTGGGGGCTGGTCTGAAATTTATAGGGTAAAAAAGGCCTGTAGACTCCTAATTGGTGCACCATGCCTCACCCACACCTGCGATGTCTATATGCAGGCTGGGTGGCTCAACTTGCATGGGAGAATTAAATACCACACTTGCTTACCTGCCAAAAAGATTCTCCTTGGACGCGTGCCTTTGGGATTAGGATGCTTACTTCACAAATCCCCCAAGACCCAACAATATACATGCACCTCATCTTCTACACTCCTACTAGTCCCGATGTGCCCAATACCAATGCTCCTTTTGTATCAAAGTGCCATACTGGTTAAATGGCCTTCACAATGTTTAAGCTAACCTTACTAGTCTCAGTGAATTCAAACTCAAACTTTGTCAGCACATCCTAACTGAAAACTCCTGTGGTTGCACCACTTAACATCCTTTTCCCTTTTTCCTGGACCTCACCGCCCCACCTTTCTTCCACTGTTCTCTCTACTTGTCTTGCCCCTCACTCTCTTCTCCCTTCCTGCCCTCCCATCGCCCCCTCTCTCCCCCCCCCACTGTCTTCCTTGCTGTTCGTCCCTTACTATCCTCGCTGCTACTTGACAATGCTGCCTGGTTGCTCTCCCCTTCCTTGATCTGGCTCCCCTCATAATTCCTGTTCTTCTCACTCCGTGCCTTGAATCATGTGCTAAACTAATGTATATTTATTTTCTGTTCTCTTGTTCTGTATTTTGTAACACAAATTGCCTAATTGTTTGTGAAACCAGTCTGTTTTCCATTATGGATCTGTACTCCCCCCATTGACGTGGAAACTTTGTAAATGAGCTCAAAGGTACTTGAAATCCTAGACTGAATAAATAAATAAATAAATAGACAAATAACTAAATAAAATATGGGGTTTGGGTCACAGATGTGCCTTTTGGAGGTTTGGTAAAAAAAATATTTATCTGTTCATAAGTTATTATACTTTAAAGTTGTCCATTATATCCTATGGAAAAAAATAGATGTGCCTTGCAAAAACACTTTTTGCTGCTGTGAGAGCGGCAATTTCTTTTGCAAATGTGGAATGTAGTGTCAAGACTCTGCCATCTTGTTTTCAGTTTGCAATGGGGAAAAACTTAAATAGTTTAAAAAATACTGCCCGTAGATAAACTCCAACAGTTGTGTTTACCTGCTTATGGCCCGAGGAATCAGAATCTGTGATTATTATTTCCCAAACATACTCAGAAATAAGTTTATTTTAATCAGCCCATTTTTGCTTCTGCAAATTGTGGCACTACTGCCATAATTTGCGAAAGCACTTTTGCCAAAGTAATGCAAATTGTGTCACTATTTCGAAAATATTGCAGCAAATTGTGACACTGTCAGAAAAAATGGGCCGATTACAATAAACATATTTCTGGGTGCTTTTGGAAAATAATAGTCACAGATTAGGATTCCACCGGCCCCACTTAGGTAAACACATGTGTTTGTGGTTTCCTAGGTGCAGTATTTTTTAACTATTTGTATAATTTATCCTGAGGAGCATATACAACCATGTAATTGTATACTCTGCTCTCTGTCTCTTGCATGTTGCCTGTGTGCCACTTTGCAGTAGAGAACCCAATAGAATACGAACATTATTATTATCCTGAGGATCACATGCTTTCAAATGGATCTATGACCGGTCATCGACAAAAAGTTTGTCGAATGACCGGACAGCGAAACCATCAAATTGACTGCATTTGCAGTCGGCAGACAGTTTCAGACTTGGACACATGTTTTCTTCAGGGGCTTCACCCTCAGAACTACCCACATGGGGGGCTGTGCCCCTTGCACCCCTTCACTTTTTATAATCAATTCCACATCAAAGCAGATTAGGGGAGGGGTGAAAATCCCCTGAACACAGTGCCTGGGTCCAGCCACTGTCTGTACAGTGACCTGGCACTGTAGTCACAGTGTTGATGGTCACTGTAAATGTTTCACTGTCAGAGGTGTATACCCTTTCTAATAATAGCCATCAACCATGGTACAGGTTGGCAACTTTACAACCATTGGCATCTGAACTGCTTTAAAGGACATACAGTATATCCCAGTTGCGTAGCTTGCATTATATGATGCAGGTATTTTATAAACTATGCTGTAAAAGTAAGAGCAAAAGGTGACATCTGCTGAAACTGCAAGCTTATCTGGCAAAATTGACTTTAGTCTGGGTTGTTCCTGGCAGCAATCCCAATGCCTCCAACTGGCTACTGACTTTTAGACATAACTCAAAATGCACAAGGCGGTGCGCTGCTTATGAGTTATGCCAGAGTGGGATATATACTGACATCATATGGTACATGTCCCTGAAGCAACTGCAGAGTTGACTTTAAGAAAATAGTGAAGAATAGCACTCTTAATGTCACTGTGTCTCAGGGCAGAGGGTGAGGCATCAAATGTTCAATGTCCCCTGCACCTCTCCACAAAATGCTTGCATCCCCTAGGTTGCCATTGCTGAGTGCAGCTTGGACTCCAGCTATTGGCATGCAGCTGAGGACTAGTCAGTGCTCATCCTTGTCAAGGCAGGAATTCAATGTGTTGTTGGGACAAGAGATGAGGGGATATGTAAGAGCCTCATGTTGTGCTGCCTGTGGGCTGATAATGATTCTGTCTCTGATGTCAACTCGATGGGGGGGTGTTGGGCTAAAGCTAAGGTAGGGCACATTCCATTTCTATTAGTTAACAATTAGCATCCAATCTCGAACCCAATTTATTACCAGAAACCTTGACCTCAGCTAAGGAAATGAGTCCAAGGCAAATTCAACACTGCCTTGTGTTTTTTAGTGTTCTTCAAACCTGTTTTTTCTGAGAGGTAAAAAAAGCAGCCACTTATATAGATACTTAGTTTGTTGACTTACTGGATAAGAGTGCTGTATATGATGCTCCAAAATCATACTCTCCTAAGGACAGATCAATACAGATAAGCATGCACAGGGGGTTTCAGACAGTTTCAGGGCACAGAGGCAGCATGTTTCCTGCAGTGTTCCCCACCTATCTCTCTCCCCTGCCATCCCTGCCCTGTTGAAAGTTAGAATGAGAGAAATACAGTAGCTGTGCACAGACTTATGTCTATGTACGGTATTTATCTAGCTAGCTATTTATTTATTTAAAAGTTTTACCAGGAAGGCACACTGAGTAGACTGCTACACGATTCCTGGTGCATCCTGGGGGGATGGGGTGGGGAAATACAAATGAGGTGCATCATAAAGAATACATAATATAAAAACAGCACATACCTTACTTAATAAAAGCAGTACATACAATTGCATAGTGCATATAGAAAGTTGGACAATTACGGGCAAGAATACAATAATAAAACAGAACATACAATTGAGGTGCACCATAAAATAAAGAAGATAATAACAGCAACAGTATATACGTTACTTAGCGCAAATATAGAGTTGGACAGCTTGTCAGCTAACAGGCACCCAGTTACACAGTTTGTAAACTGCCTCTGTGTTAACTAAAAGCAACAGACTGATACATAAAAATAACTTTCTTCTGTGGCAAACAAAATGACATACTAACACCTGATTCATATCTGAAATCAAAAGGCAGGTTTCTTGCTTGAAAACAAGCTATGCAATGTGGTAGGTATAAGACTAGGCCAAAGATGCACCCTATGTTGCCAGTGCTGAGTGCAGCTCAGCCCCCAGCTGTGGGCATGCAGTCTCACTTACAAAGCCAAGGACTACTCAGTGCTAGTCCTTATCAAGGTATGAATTCAATGTGCTGTCGGGAAGAGAGATGAGGAGATATGTAAGAGCCTCACATCATGTTGCCTGTGGGCTGATAATGATTCTGTCTCTGATGTCAACTGGATTGGGGGGGGATTGGACTAAAGTCAAGGTAGGGCTGTGTTCCATTTCTGTTTGGTAACAAATAGCAACCAATCTTGAACCCCATTTAGAATCAGAAACCTTGACTTCAGCTAAGGAAATGAACCCATGGGTTGTTAATGTGCTTTGCCTTGTCCTGATATAGAAGTGTGTTCCCTGTTGTCAGCTGTATGCAAGGAATGAGTGCTACTGTAAGAAGTAGGCCCCAGCTTTGGAGTCACAGTTTATAATTTGTGTGGCTGGTCAACATTCCCCAACTGTGGGGATTTAGGAGATACAAAAGGCAGAGCACCATGACTGGAAAGGGGGGGGATCATGGCAGCATCACCTGCATGAGTACCACTGTTTCCACATGTTTTTGATCCTACTTTTGTCCCCCCTCAGCAGAGTAAGACACTGGGGGGCCCACCCTCAGTGTTACAACGTACATTTATACCTGCAAAACAGAAAAATATCCCCCGGTGCCTTATTTTTGTAACTTGAAATACAGAAAACAGTCCCTTGTCATCATCACTGTTCCCCTCTCCCCTTCCTGAGCCTCCCACTGAATGCCCACCACCCCACACATCCCTTACCCTATACATACCTCCAGAGTTTATCCACTGTAATCTTCTTTGGACTGCGACATGTTTGCACTCTTCAAAGATGAACCACAAATGAAGGAATAAAGGTGAGTGCCCTATAATGTATTTCAATGGCGTTTTCAACTTATGTTCATAATTTTGGCATTTTTAGGTATTTTCTCCCACACACACACACACATAAAAGTAGATAAACATGTGGGGAGTAGAGCAATGTAATGGCTGTGGGCAGCAGTCTTCCGGGAGTCTTTCTGGAGGCTGAGATGCTGCCCTATTTGCAGACAACTCTCTGCCCTGAGGGAGGAAGTTGCCGTCTTCCCACACTGGACAGTAGTAAGGGAACCTTCCCCCAGGCCACACTGGACAGTAAGAAGAGAACTTCCCCCATCCAGGGAGCACCAGAGCCACCACCACTACCTCAGAGGTTGTGAAGAAAGCACAGCAGTTGGATCACAGTGGGCTCAGGGAGGGTGAGGATGGTGGAACAGAGGCACACCCAGTCAGTTGTCCCACTCCACAATCCATACACCATTCTGGGGGAGCATAGCTCCCATATGGATGCACCCGCAGAGGAGACTAAGGAGGCTGAGGACAACTGTTACAAGGGATGCCCACAAGAAGGAGGCAGAGGTCACCACAGGGAAAGAAAGCAGCCCTGGTGGGGACTCAATTATTAGGGATAGAACTGGGGGGAGAAAACTGAAGTAAGGAGCCTGCCTGGTGCCATGGCTTGAGGGACAGGAACGCATCCTCATGATCACGAGAACAGCTGCACAGGAGTTTGAGCTGGATGTCATTGTCCACCTAGGGACAAATGACTTGGCCTATCATGAGATTAGAGCAGTGCAGGAGGACTTTGTGGAGTGGAGGGGCCTAAGACAAGTAGCACACAAAATCCTTCTCAGAGGTGCTGCCTGTCAATGACATGGTGAGATGAGGTGCTTGCACCATGCAGTTTAATGAATGGTTGAAAAATGGTGTGGAGCACAGGGCTTTGGCTTCATTGGAGACTGGGGTTCCACCTGGAGGGACACCAGCCTATACTGGCAGGATGGTCTGCATCTGTCCAGGAAGGGAACAAGTCTTTTGAGCAATCGGTTTAAATGCTTCATTGGCAAGCTTTTAAACAAGTCGGGGGGGAGGCACTGATAAGCAACAGGAAAATCCCAGCCTATCCCTACAAAACAGGGTACTAAATGAGAAAATGACCGAGGAAGAAAGGTCAGTGGGGGATGCTGCAACAGAAGTTAAAGCCATCAAAAAGTGGAGAGTAATGAGTACCAATGCCTGTAGTCTGAGTAACAAGCTTCCTGAATTAGTGGCCTTGATGGAGGAGGAACATCTGGATATCATGGCAGTCACAGAAACATGGTACACACAAAACCATGACGGGGATGTAAACATACCAGGATCCACTATCTACAGGAGGGACAGGGAGGGTAAAAGAGGAGGAGGAGTAGCTCTTTACATAAGGGAAGAAATCAAAGCAACAGAACAAAAGGGTAAACAGGGAGGAGAAGAAGCACTGTGGGTAAATTTGGAGACAGGAAATGGCACCACAATCTGCACAGGGGTTGTATACAGACCCCCTTCTCAGGGGGAGGAAATGGACAAGGAAATGATAGAAAGTATACTTAGAATGGCAGAGAAAGGGGAGATATTGCTGATGGGTGATCTGAATATGCCAGATGTTAACTGGAGTGCAGTTGCAGCAGCCACTTCAAAGTGGGGTTATTCTAGAAGCCCTACAGGGCATGCCTTAGACAACTAGTATTGGAGCCCACTCAAGAGGGAGCAATCTTAGACCTGGTTCTCTCAAATAGAGATGGAGAGAGGATCACAGATGTAGAAGTGGGTAGCCACCTGGGAACAAGCGACCATCGAACAGTATGGTTCACAATAAACACAGCAATAGAGTCAAGCCATACAAAGGCAAAATTACTGGACTTTAGGAGGGCTGACTTTGCCAAAAATGGGTGATTGCCTAAGGAATGCACTAGCAAATGGGCAGGAAGGAGGGGTGGAAGAACAATGGGGAATAATAAAAACTGCCATCACAGAGGCAACAAGCCTTTGTGTGAAGCAAATAAACAAAACAAAACTATGTAAGAAACCACTATGGTTCTCAAAGGACGTGGTAGTGAAGGTTCAAGAGAAAAAGAAAGCATTCAGGAAGTACAAGGAATCACAGAAGGAGCAGGACAGAGAACTGTACCAGCTAAAGCAAAAGGAAGCTAGGAAGGCAGTCAGAACAGCAAAGGCCCAAACCGAGGAAAAGATAGCAAGCTCAGTTAAGAAGGGGGATAAAACCTTTTATAGGTACATCAGGGAGTGAAGGAAGACCAAGGGAGGGATAGTGAGGCTTAATAAAGGGAGGGAGGGTGGGCAGAGGGTGACTGTGAAAAGGCAGAGATACTAAACAAATATTTTTGCTCAGTAGTTACAAATGAAGAGGGGGATGTACCTAAAACAAACAGTAGAAACACTCTGGTTACAGAAGTTGATACCAGTCCATTTACAGAAGAAAGGGTTCTGAAAGAACTCTTAAAACTGAAGGTGGACAAAGCAATGGGGCCTGATGGGATTCATCCCAGAATTCTAAAAGAACTAAGGGTAGAACTAGTGACACCATTGACTACCCTCTTTAACAAATCATGGGAGGATGGGGTGGTACCCAAGGACTGGAGGAGGGCAGATGTGATTCCCCTTCACAAAAGTGGGAGCAAGGCAGAAGCAGGAAACTACAGACCTGTTAGATTAACCTCAGTGATAGGGAAATGATGGAATCACTTCTGAAGGAAAGCATTGTCGAGTATCTAGAGGCCAGAGGGTCACAGGACCCAAGGCAGCATGGATTCACAGTGGGAAGGACATGCCAGATGAATCTGATAGATTTCTTTGACTGGATGACCAAAGTAGTAGATCAGGGAGGGGCTGTGGACATGGCCTACCTAGACTTTAGCAAGGCATTTGACACAGTCCCACACAAAAGATTAATATACAAGTTAGCCAGCCTGGGAGTGGATCCCAAGATGACAGCCTGGGTAAAGAATTGGCTGGTGACTAGGACACAGAGAGTAATAGTAAATGAAGTCCACTCTGAAGAAAGGGGGGTTACTAGTGGGGTACCGCAGGGTTCAGTATTAGGAACGGTACTCTTCAATGTCTTTATAAGCGACATTGCAGAGGGACTGGAAGGAAAAGTATGTCTCTTTGCAGAAGACACAAAGATCTGCAACAGAGTTGATGCACAAGGTGGGGTGGAAAGGATGAGAAGGGACTTGGCAAGGTTAGAGGAACGGTCAAATGTACGGCAGCTTAGATTCAACGCTAAGAAGTGCAAAGTAATGCACCTGGGGAACAAAAACCCAGGGGAAGAGTACACAATGGGGGGTGAGATACTAACAACAACAAAAATGGAAAGGAACCCGGGGTTAGTCCTATCAGATGACCTAAAGGTGGGCAAGCAATGTAAGAGGGCAGCAAGGAGGGCTGGAAGGATACTGGGATGCATAGGGAGAGGCATCACCAGTAGAAGACAGGAATTTATTATCCCTCTGTACAGACAGCTGGTCAGACCCCATCTGGAGTACTGCATGCAGTTCTGGAGACCCAATCTCTGCAAAGACATAGACAGGATGGAAGCTGTCCAGAGGAGGGCAACTAAAATGGTGCAGGGTCTGCACCGGAAGACATATGAAGAGAGACTTAAGGAGCTTAATATGTATAGCCTCGAGGAAAGGAGGTAGAGGGGGGACATGATAGAAACTTTCAAGTACCTCAAGGAATCAACAAAGTCCAAGAGGGTAGCATCTTTCAAAAAAAGAGGCATGCAAAAACATGGGGGCACAATTTGAAGATAGAGAGGGGGCAGCTCAGAGGTAATTTAAGGAAGTATTTATTCACAGAGAGGGTTGTGGATGCATGGAACAGCCTTCCGGAGGAGGTTGTGGAGTCAAAAACAGTGGTGGAATTCAAGCATGCATGGGACAGTCATAAGGCAATTCTAGGGGGTGGGAGTAGGAAGAAGTAGGCTGCTGGTTGACTTGGATCTTCAGCTTATCCATTAGGTAGGGAAATGGGCAGACTGGGTGGGCCAAGCGGTCTTTATCTGCTGTCAAATTCTATGTTTCTATGTTTCTATGTAACTGATGAAGAGTACAGCTGTCATTTTTCACATCCTGACTGAAAGGTGTTTTCACACCTGTGGTGTGGAATGGCTTTTTGGCACACCATTTAAAATGTTCACATATAGTGTTTTTGAGGTGGGGTCATAAGAAGACTATGTTGAAAACTTGAGGTCAAAATATGAAAAAATGCCAACGTTATGACATTACATTGCTATGTCACTATGCCAGCTTGTAACTTCAGGAATGTTAAATATTTTTTACCCCAGATTTTCAACACAGCCTACCTTTACCCCACCTCATGTATGTCACAGCTGTCATTTGTCAAATTCTGCCAAAAATGTGTTTTTGCACCTGTGGCGTGGAATGGTGTTGCAGTTGCACGGAATTACTTTTTGTTGTGGATTTGACAATTTTTCTGTACCAAGGTACATTAGGTGGGGTAATAACATGGCTATGCTGACAATTTGGTCATTGCTGTCCTATAAATGGAAGTGCAGGACCTGGACAGCCCTGTGCTTCCACACCTACATACATAAGCGCATCAATGGAGGGATGGAAGAACAGGGCCCAGACAAATAAAGAGATGACTATACTATCTGCAAAACTAAGGAAATTCATTGCAAAAAATGTTGTTAATGCATCAGTTAGGGTTCTTACTAAAGCAACAAAAGCAGGGAAATGTGGTATTAGGGAAATCCTAACACCCCACCGACCACCCTGCAGACACCAACAGGTTTCAGGGTGTGCCTTGGGAACATCAGCCCTAATGCTCACCCCATTCTTCTATGCTGCACCCATCTCAGCTTATTTAATTATGGAATGGGGTGAGCATTAGGGACTGACCCCAAGGCACCCTCTGACACCTATCAGCGTCTGCAGGGTGGGGTGTTAGGGTTGGAAACTCTAACACCACATTTCCTGCTTTTGCCAATCTTTATAAGAACCCTAACTGATACAGTAATGAAATTTTTTGTAATGAAGATATATATATATATATATATATAAGAGAGAGAGAAGAGAGATTATGTATATATATATATATATATATATAAGAGAGAGAGAGAGAGAGAGAGAGAGAGAGAGAGAGAGAAATTTTGCTTCAAGAAAGAACATTTTTATTATAAGAAATTAATTTTGTGACCCTCAAAACCCCCATTTAGACACCAAATACAGCTTTATATGACAACCATGAGCTGAGATATGCCATTTTAGATATTATTGGTGGCCATCTTGAATTTGGCCACCTAGCAGCAATTTCCCAGATTTTTGAGAGAGACCCCAAGCCCACCTTTTTTAGCACCATTTATTCTTCTAAAAACCACCTTCATACCTTTGTCCTCATAAATTGGTCAGACTCCTATTATTTTCCTTTACTAAATGACTCTGTGACAACAGGTTGTGATGTTTTAAGGAGAGGTTGGCGACTTCAAGATAGAATCTGAAAGGCAAAGATACATTTTTCATGCAAACGACTTCAGTAATAAAAAAATGGAATGCCAAAAATTAAAGTATGGGGGGAATTTGGTGTAACTGAATTCTTCTGATGCCAACTATGAGGTTTTTGCTGGAGATCAGAAAATAATTTTCTGCACATGGAAGCATGGAAGCTCCAAAGGCATTATGGTTGGCTTGATCATATAGTCAAACAGCAATCTGTATTGTTGGAACCTTTGCTTGGTTGTGTAGAAGAGTTCTGCCACATAACCACTTCTTGATTCATGCGGTGCTGAGGTTGGTTGTTTTTTAGTTGTAGCTCCAGTAACTGCTGTCTTGTGTTGCATGAATGGGCAAATGGCCATAAATGCATCTGTACATACAATCAGCAGTTCTTTAATGTCTTCTTCACTTAGAATATCCTGTACCACCAAGTTACTACAGTGTGCCATGCATGGAACTCTAGAAACCACAATCAGCTATTGCTTTAAAGGGGAACAGTCAGCACAAAGTGTCCCACACACGAGTGTGGGGCTGGTCCCAATGTGCATTTTAGGTGCAAAAACATATTGTTTTACTTACTGTTTAATTATTTAATTTAAATATTAATAACTGGGAAAGGCACACTGACCCAAGGCTCATTTCCAGGAATGACTGGGGGAAGGAAACAGGAACTATAATAAAATATAGGCAGTATCAATGATTGTTACAAAGTAAAGTGCAATCAGAGTACAATTAAAAGGGCACTGTCAAGCCCTTTAAACCTCAAATAGTACCTGGTTTAAAACACATATTTTATGAATTCTCACTTTCTGTAGAATGGGCTGATGTGCCTGGTACTGTAGTTTGATTCTGATTCTTTTTTTTTCCTTTTAAAAGTGAAAAATGTACTATCAACCATACTGGTGTTACTACACCAAAATGTGTTTGTTAACATTCCTTAATCAATTCCCACTGTATCTTTTCTGAACTTGGGAACACCCCCAACACAGTCTAGCCACTCAAGATACAGTGGGGGCAGAGATGACTATTGAGTGGCTCACTGCTTGAGGATGTTCCTTATGTTCAGGAAATGAGCAATAACAGCAGATCAAGGATATGAAATACAACAAGGTTGGGTATAATTGCACAATAACAATGCATCTCAGTTCTACTAGGACAGAAGCCAGATTAAACCACCAGCAACAACGATGAATTTCAGAGAAGGTAAGCAATCATAAAATGTGGCTTTCCAGCTTTAAATAGTATGATGCAAAAAGGGCTGACATTGCCCTTTAAACATGCAAATAAAAAGTAAATATAGCTAAGCAAGATAAGGTGAGTGGCTATGATGTGCAAATAAAAAGACCAGAACAGCTGGATTAATGGTAATACATAAGTAGAATAGGAACGGGCCTGACAAAGGCTGAAGTAGAACCCAGGAGGAAACCCAACATCATGGATGGTAAGGGTTCTGATAGGCGAGGGTCAGGGAGATGGTTGGCATGAGCAGATGGTGATGTTGAGGAGTTTTAGCTGGTACCTAAGGGAACCAGAAGGGTATGGAGAGTGGAGGGAATCAGCATCCAGAAGGATGGAAGGCAATATGAAAAGGCGGTCTGCCTAGCAGAAGAGTGAGGGTAGGGAAGGGAAAAAGTGCAAGGATCCCTGGAGTGGAGGGATTATGAGTCAGAGGAAATGGGAGACAGGAGTGAGGAAAGGTAAGAGGGAAGGGGCCCAAATCAGTATTTGGAGATGAAGGAGGCACAATGAGACAGTGACATGTAGATAGAGGGATGATTAATAGGGAAGTGTAGATGGAGTAGTGGTGAGTTCAGGGGGAGTTGGTAGCAAAGTGACAAAAGGCATTACAGAGGGTGTCCAGTCTGAAAAGGGAAGAGCAGGGGGTGCTGTCATAGACTACATCTGCATAGTCAAAGACTGGGAGCACTATTTCAGTAAGAAGCTCTGGGGGGACATGGGAAGACAAGCAATCTTTGTTGTAATACAAGGTACTGAGTTTGGTTACAGCTTGGTGTGGATGGCATCAAAGTGAGCAAAGAAATCAAGATTACTATCTAGCCACACACCAAGATCACTGAAGGATATAACTGCTTCAAGAGAGGTACCATCCAGGGCGGAGAAGAGAAGGAGAGTGGAGAGTCTGGCAAATTTCAGCTGGAGCCAAAGGTCATAGTCAGTGTTTTTTTTTTTAGAACTGACTTGGAGTTGATTGGAGTAGAACCAGTTTTGGACGTTGTGGAAATCTTGCTGGAGCAAGCCTTTCACTACTGCAGTTGAGGGCCAGGGGTGAAAATAGCTGTGTCATCTGCATACATATGAATATGCGAGTTGGCACAGGGGAGATCATTCACAAAAAAGGAGAAGAAGAGGGGACACAGGATGGAGCCCTGTTTGACACTAGCCTGAGTGGTAGTGGAGGTGACATGATGCATCCTACTGGTACTGACTGTTGACGGGGCCTGTGGGGTAGGAACAGAACGATTCAACAGTGGGAGCTGAGAGGCCATAAGGAATGAATGGGCCACTGAATCAAAGGCTTTGGTCAGATCAATGAAAATGGCCACAATATTGTGCCCCTGATCCATCCCATGAAGAGAAGTTAGTAACACACAGGAGAGATGAGACAGTACAATGGTGCTTACAGAAACCAGACTGGAAAGGGGAGGAGGAGTTGGATGAATATAAAAAGTCAGCAAGTCAAGAGTAGACCAGCTTGTCTTGGAGCTTTGCAAGAGAAGGGAGAAGAAAGAGATAGGACATAAGTTGCCATGGGAGGACTGGTCATGTCCTTTATGAAGGTGAAGAATTTTGGTAATTTTCCAGGACTGAGAAGAAGTGCAGAGGGAGGAGGAGAAGAGGCTGAGGATGTGAGTAAGGGGGAAGGCAATGGCGGTAGCTGAAAGGTTAGGAGTTCAAGATCCAGCCTATCAGAGCTAGATTTAGACAGGTTGAGGGAGGAAAGGGCAATCAAGGTTTCCTGAGTAGTAACAGGGGGTAAATGAAAACCTGGGGGAGGCAGTGAAGAGGGTGGAGAAAAGGGAAGAGGGGAGCAGCCAGAAAAGGAAAGAGAAAATTACAAGAAGTAAATAACTTTGCTGAAGTGAGATACTACAGAGAGAAGGTAGCAGGTGAACCATCAACCATGAAGACTGGGAAACAGACTGGGCGGGGGAGGGGTCAAATGGGTGTGATTAACCTTCCAGACTTTGGCTGGGGAGTTAAAGTTGTTCTATGGTTGGAATTCAAATGAAGGGATTTAGCAGCATGGACAGACTTAGTACATTAATTTTTAAGCTCCCTGTAAGAGAAGTGGCCACTCAGGGTAAAGGATCATTTGTAATGTGCACATGTGATCACTGGACACACATTGATTAATGAGTTGGGGGTAATCTAGGGTTGGTGGAAAGATTTAATCCTGGAGTTTCTGAGGGGGACTTGCTTGTTTCAGATGAAGGAAAATTTGGAATGGAGCAGGAAGAACGCCATGTCAGTGTCAGGGGTGGATAGGATGGCTGTCCAGTCAGTTGCAGCAAGGTTGCTTAAGAGAGCATTGATATTAAGTAACTGGAGGGACCAAGACCAGATGTTCTTAAGGGAGGAGGGAAGGTGCTGAACCCTTCTAATGCAGAATGTCATTCAGTGATCACTGAAGGCATCCAGCAGAATATGTGCTGCAACAATGGAGGGGGGTGGGAGAATCCAGTCTGGAAAGGTGTGAGTAGGAGAATGGGGATTGAGCTGGGTGGGTTTGATAATGAGCTGGGAAACTCAGTCCTGAGGAAAGTACTCCTGGAGACCAGGAAAAGCTAATTAATACTGAAGTCCCCAAGGAGGGTAAGTTGACAAGAGGAGTAGTGCGAGGTGACAGCAAGTAGACAGTAAACCAGAGGGGAGGGTAAGATCTAAGGAGAAGCATAAAAAAATGAAGCTGGGTGTGGTGGAAGGAAAGGAAAGCCTGGCAAGGAGAAACTTATGGGAGATGGGTACAGCCTACCAGAAAGTAATGGTGCAGAGGAGGGTCTTGCAAACACAGAGGGCCACACCACTGCCATGTTTGGCTTGGTCTCACCTGAAGAGGTGGAAATCAAGAAGGGAAAGGTTAGAGTCCAGAGTCCTGGAGAAAGGATAAAATTTGGAGATGCAGAGGATGTCAGGACAGTGTTGTGAATCCCATACATTATGGAGGTGAAGTTTGGGGAGAAGGCTCCTAGAACTGAGAGGAAAGATGACAAAGCTTTTGGGAATTGAGAAGGTAAAGGGAGGAGGGGGAGGGACCAGAATTAGTTTCCATGTCACCAGATAGGAGGAGGAGCAGAATAAGGAGGAAAAGGATGAACTGGGTCTTATGTCCTTGGATCAGAGAGGAGAGCAAGGGGGGAGTGGGGAAGGGACAGCAGGGCTCTCTGGGGAAACTTCAGGTTCATGGAAGGGTAAGCAAGGAGACAAGGGTGAATAGGATGGATGAAGGGGAGAGTGGGGGACTGATGGGTGTAGGTGGGAGAGAATGATTAGAGGAGTATGATGGGAAAGGAGAGATCAGGGACAGCAGTAGGAGAGTGTGGAGAAGACAGAGGAAAGCAAGGAAGTGAGATGCAATAATCAACTAGTTTGTACAGCAGCAATGTTAGTCACTAGCTAGAGAGAGCAGGCTTGTACAGCTATGAGATTCAGCACAACAGGCCTAGGGAAGTATACAGCAAATTATAGAATAAAACATTGTAAACAGGTTAGAGCTGAGTTAAGATAAATGGACAAACCTAAGAGCTTAGCTAAGCAACTGGAAAAATACTACCTGCCAGACTAACACTGGTAAAATCAAGTGAGATGCAGAAAAACATAGCAGTTAAATATGGTGAAGTGCAAATAAGAGTATAACCAGAAAGGGTGTTTAGCTAGGATACCTAGAAGTTAAGGCAAATCAAGAATGCTAACAGATTAAACAGACAGGCTAAAGGAGCAGATGCAGTCCAAGTGTCCCAAATGCAGATGTGGCCCCACAAGAACTCATTTGTCAAGTGTAAAAATGATAGGAACGCCACTTACAGTTTTGGAGTAGACTGGTGGTAGGCCTTTGGATGGCAGTCCAGGGAGGCAAGGATACCAGTCAACAGCTGATGCATGGCTAACTCCAGACAGACGCCCTTTTTGTAGATGCCCTTTGCACTGTGATTCTTAGTGCTATGGGCAGCAGCAAGTAGGACTGCTCAGGGGTTGTCTTTATAAGTGACTATTTACAGCTCATTTTGTCCAAAGCCAGCTTCCTACTGGTGGAATTGTTTATGGAAGGTACAGCTTTCTGTTGCTGTAGCCACTGATCACTGAATTCTTAGAATCTAAGGAACATCTCCAGCAGCTTCACTTGGCCCAGCTTTGCAGAAACACAGGGTCTGACAGTGCAATAATGAAGAGGATGTCTCTTCACTGCAGTGCTCCTCATGACCCCGGAGGACTGTAGCAGGGTGGTTGTAGTGAGATACAGCACTAGAAACAGAGAAGGGTTAGGGATTTCAAAGCCCTCACAAGTCCCATTTACAGCACATCAGGTCCAAAGACAGCTCTCGATTGGTGGAGTTGTGTGCAAGAAGTGTGGCTTTCTGTTGCTGTAGCCACTGATTGATGGGATATTAAAATCTGAAGAATGGCTCCAATAACTTCATTTGACCTGTCTTTGCAGAGGCACAGTGTCAAACAGCACATTACGTGGAAGGTCGACTCTGCACTGCGGTGCTCCTTTTAACCCTGGAGGACTTTAGTAGGGTGGTGGCAATGAACTACAGCTTACTATACTGTAGTACAGTAGATTGTATTAAACTCATTGTGCTTACTTCTAGATTGACATCTTCTGTAACTACAAATCTAAGAATAGCCTGAAGCTGAAATCAGAGCAGAAGTGCAGCAATTAGAGATACAATAGCCTGCTGTACATAGTAAAGCTTTTATAAGGTCCAGTCAAATGTTTTCCAGTTCTGCTTTTCTCCAGGAGCTGAGAACAGTACTCTGAGACTATACTTAGTGCTGAAGGGACAGTGGAACTAGCAAAGTAAAGATCAGAGCTTAAATAAACTTTAACATGCACTGCAGGCAACTGAACCTCCCACTGCTGCAGTCCTGCTCTAATGTTAGCAGAAGGGGGTTCTGGGATTTGTAGTTACAAAATAATGTCAGCCTGGAAGTAAACAAAAATAGTATGAATTGACCTACTGTACTACAGTAAACGATAAGTAAAATAAAATGTTTTTGTACACAAAGTACACATTGGGACCTGCCCTTCACTTGGGTATGGGAGCCTTGGTGCTGACTGTTCCCCTTTAATTACATTTAGGCTATTATCAAGCTGTGAAGCCACATTTTATGGATAATAGGCGCACTCAATTATCAGCTTTCCCCAGCAGCTTGACCAAGATGTTAGCTCTGCAGGGCATTCTTGTAGCATGAAGGTTATTGATAAAGTTGTGGTTTCTGGCAAACATCCCAAGTGGTGGGGGGGGATGCAATTCACAGACATAATGCGCGGGACCACAGGCAAACACAGCAGTTGTTCCCAAAGAACCGTTATGCTCATTAACAACATAGCAGAAGAGCCAATGCTCCGTACATGGTATATAAATAGTCAAGTGTATTGTGTCAACTGTGGAGTCTGAAAAAGCATGTGACAGGCAGTCCACAATTGTATCCCTCAGCTTTGGTAAAGTACAGTTTGAGAAATATGTCAGCAAAGGAACTTTCGATTTGGGACAAACGTTTCCATCCACTTCATGAAACCTAGGTTTTCAGTGAAAGGGTATGGCAAGATAGTAACTGCAATTATTTCCACTGTGGCCTGCTTAAGTTATCTGGCTCCTGTGTGATTATGGAACAACTTTGCAAAACTTGTCAGGCAGGCAGGATGGTCAGGTGCCTTCTGTGGGCTTTGGTTGTGAGTAGGACTGGGTGAAATTAGCACATTTTTATTTCAAGGAATTTTCTCAAATTTCCACAGAATTTCATAAAATGTTGTGGAATTTTCTGAGATTATTTAACTGGCCATAATTTGGTCACTGTTATAGATGATGTTTGGTGTGCTCATTGTTTGGAAGAGGCCTTAACAGGATGTCAGGGAAGTTATAGGGACTCAAAATCTAGCAATTTATTACTAACGTGAACATTTCTGAAAATATTTCTATACTTGCAACTTACCCATCTTTGAAGGAAGATAAGTGAACATTCATATGCATACTTCCTTGGAAGTGTCAACCACAATTTTCTCTGTGACAGGAGCTTGCTCCCTGGCCTAGCCACTGGGGTTACTGTGTGGTTGGAATCCACAGTCAATCCTCGCCAACCAAGATGCACTGCCAAGTGGCAGCTGTCTCCACCATGGCCTGCCTCTGAATGACTTCCCAGGATAATTTCCAAACCTGAGTGATCAGCATGGCAGCACAATGCTCTGCTGCTAGGCAATGGGGGTGACCTCAAAGCCTAACATTCAGGGTCAATGAGTCTAACAAAACTGGTACTCTTCCTTTCTCTAGTCTCAAAGCTGCAGGTGCTTAAAATTCTGCAGTTTATGTAACTGTGAAATGTAATTTTAAAATTTCTGAAAGTTTGGAGTCCAATAACTGTCAAGATTAAAGACAGAGATCTGACACTTGATACATTTCTGTATGTTCTGAGGTAAAGTCATCTTACCAAATCAGGTGCAAGTTGGACAAATGCTTTTTAAATTAGAAGAAAATATCTGAAATCACAATTTTGGCAACATTTCACAAAATTTCGTTTTTGCAGACATTTTGCAAAATGTTGAGGAAGTGAAATAATATTTTCACCAGAATTTTGCAGGCATAAGCTACAGTTCACCAAGCCCTCATTGTGAAGGAAACATACAGGATAGGGATGATTGTCTGGGGTATGGAGAGGGAGGGCTTTGTGTCATTGTCAACCTAGGTATGAATGACTTAGATGGTAGACCATTTGGAGAGGTAAAGATCAACTTTAGAAATATTTGAGCAGAAACATGAAGCAACATGTGTATTTGGTGGTTAGTGGTTGTTATTTGCTTTGTATTTCTTTTGTTGTAATCAAAATGTTATTGTTTTCCAAAAGAAAAAAGACATACATACATTAGATAAACTACAAGAAGATACAGATGCCTGAATGGGCCTGGAGTTAAGACCCATGGAGATACAGTTCTAATGAAGTTGCTAATCATGTAAGTGTGTACATTAGGTGACTATGGCTGTAAACTGCATTCTCAAGATTTGCCAGTATAGCCAATACATGGGGTACTGTGGTCTTTGAGGGGCTATACAGAGTAATCTTGATAATGCAACAGATAAGGAGGAGCAGTGCAAGGTCACCTTCTGATCTACTTTGTATTTCTTATCAGGAACACATGGTAATGACAGTGATGGAGTAGCAATCTTTTGCCCATAAGTAAAAGTGTCAAAAACAGTAACATTTCAGATAATTAAAAAAGTATGCTTTACCAAAGTTGACATTAAAATTCTGCTGCTTGTGGAAAACTAGTGTTAACTTGGTTTAATCAAATGCAAAATGCTAAAAATTGGTTTAACCAAAATAAGTAAGTTCTATATTTAACACAGATATGTGGCAATGAAATATCTTCAAATAATGCTATTATTGCTAAGTAGAGTTGTGGAGAGTAATGTAGAACCAAATATGGGCAATTTGGAAAACCCAGCTGGCTAATCTAGCAAAAGGGAATCAAATACTGCAATTCAAATAAATGTTTGGAGCCCATTGGCTTTCTGGGATGAAATAAAAGTTTGATTGGAAGAAGAAAAGTTTGATAATTTTGCACTGAGTGAAACATGGCTCAGAAAACAGTCCCAGATGATTATGTCAGCATTTTGTGTTACAATTTCAATTCAATTTAAGTCTTTATTGTTCAACTATTCAGGTCATTACAATTTTTGACATAGAAAATTAAATATTCAATAAGACATCCAAAGTCAGTACAAAATGACTATTAAAATATTGATAGTGAGCAGTAATTAAATACATACTCCCTTTAATGCGTCTTAGATTATTTAAAACATCTAGATACTTTCATGTGTTAATCAATTACCCATCATTCAAGCTACATTTGGGCACACCGAGCTTGCTAATATATGTAATCCCCTGCCTGACCATAATTAACTTTTGTAAAATGTCCACTAAAATTTGAAAATCTTACTATCATACTTTCTTTTTCTCTCTTTGATGGGAGAAATTAACAAGGAGAGAGTTCATTCATGCAAGGTGGGGTGCCATATATGATCCTCCTCTACGCAGCTCAGGCTATCGCAATTTGAGCCCCTTCATGGGTCACAACTTGTCCATATGAGGCACAGTGCTATACGCTATATCAAGGATGTACCTGTCCACTTTAAATTGTCTAGAGACCTATCTTGACAATGACATATCTGGCCTTGGCAATAATGCTGCAGCCTGGGTCCAATTACTATCCATACAGGGGTATCAAGACCAGTGAAGGCTTTTATTGGGCCACCGTTGCATCTAATTACCTAAGACTGGTCCCACAATTACCAGTGATTCCTCTCTCACTAACCTGCTGGAGGTGTACACCTGATTCTGCTCTTGAGCATTATTGCCATTTCTGGACTGAATGACCAGTGGTGGGCTGTACTAGACAATGCCAAGTCAGATCATAACCTATACAAGTGAAATACAGTGTCAGGTAAATTCATGAAATGGGGGTACCAATGTGCCCAATACTTTGTATGTTGATTTAAAAAAAGTTAACAACAGCAACTGTAGTCAAGATAAGTAAATTTCAAAGATAGCCACAAGTACAGATACATTTCATAGTCTGAGAAACCTAGGTGCACCCATTTTATTTTTATTCCATGTCTAGCTTCAAAATGTCACAGATTTTCCTTTGCAAAATGTGACATTCCATTGCTTCTATGAAGACTTTATTTTAGTTGCATTTGAGTAAATGTATGTTGAAAACTGCCTCGGGTGTTGTCTTTTATTAATGAAAACATTTTCACCCTAGTTTTTCAATGCATATATAATGCATATAAAATGCTTATAATGCATATAAAATTTCTGGTTCACTCAAAGTTTTGCATGGTACTTGCAACTGTGGTATCCAAGAAAACTGCAATTTTTACATGTTCCCAAATTTTCAGCAAAAGCATGCAGCTTTTTATGAGTGGGTGACTTTCTTTTGGGATGGGGTCTTATAAGTACTGCTAGGCATTGGTGAGAGAGGGGTGCAGGTAATGCTTTTTTTAACTTAAACAGTTGTGTGGTGCCCACTGTTGCACATGCAACACTGAAGGTGCTTTTCTCTCACATCTGATATAGAGTTATCTCACAACATAGTCCCTTTTTCACTCTTGGGTCATAGTGTCTTGAAATGCTTAGCAAAATAAAGTAAAAAGAAAAGTACATTTTTTTTCAAGTTAAACACCTGTTGTGTCCACTGTTGCACATGCAACATTCTGTGTCCCCGTTGCATGTGCAACACTGAAGGTGATTTTTCCCACGTCCCTGCTAGGGAGTTATCTCATAATCAGTCAGTGTTTTGACAAGCTTATTAAAATTGATCAATTGTGGATTTGAAAAATTTACCCTCATGTCACACTTTGGAACCCCTTTTCATGAACTTACCCTGTTCATTTGGTTATATCAGACTGTACCTAGCCTATTTTAGCTGTCTTTGTAGGAATCTGTCCACCCCAACAATGACGCTGCATACTTGGTCCAATTACTACCCACACGGGAACATCATGTCCAGCAAAGGCTTTCATTGGGCCACCATAGTACTTAATTATCAAAGTTGTATTAAACAGCTGCCAGTGATTTCTCTCTCACCAACCTACTAGGGACATACACCTGATTCTGCTCTTGAGCACTTTTGCCACTTCTGGACTCTGAACCAAACAGCTGGCAATACTAGGCAATGTCTAGCCAATTCCCAAGAGGTCTAAGACATATGCCAACCTTAAATTTGATCCTGTTCTTGTCCCCCCTCCTCCAAATTGTACCTGAAGCCCTCTTTTAATTAATTTTATAAAAGGGGCTCATTGAGGGCTGTCTGAATGCAATTATACTTTCCTTACCAAAGTGCACTTAAGCATTCTAACAAATAGCAGATTGTAATTTAGAGCAAGAGACAATCATTAAGCAGATATTGAGCTGACATTTAGCAAACATAACTTACAGAAAGGGGAACAAATATTAATACTATCCTTGAACAGCATCTTATGTGAGCATCTTCAAAAGGCTCCATTTACTGAGTAAAGAAAAAAAGAGTCACTTTTGGGTTATTTAAAACCATCAATATATGGCTTTCATTTCATGGAGTCTCTCTACAATTTTAATCCCAATAAATGTCCATTTTTATTTGAAAAATAACGGGGGGAGCTAGGAAAAAAGCAATGCCTCTTATGGGAAATTACCCCTGAAACAGACTTCTGCCATCACTGTAGCATCATCTCTTGCACTGGCCAGCTAAAAGTAATTAATTTTCTGACCAGAGGTCAGAAAACATATCTTCCCATTTATAGTCAGGTAGTCAAAATCCCAATTTCCCACAATGGTACTGAGTATCTTTATAAACCAAGCAGATTAGAAGTTAGCGTCCTTGTTGGAAGAAATTTATTTAGCATGTTTTCGTTACAGGAATTGTTTTAAAGCTGCATCCAGCATCACACCATCACACCTGCATCAAGTAATCAAGGTGAAACAATAAGAAGCCCCAAATTATGTCAGTACAAAATTATACCTAAGGAATGAAAAAAAATCTCAATCCTGCCTTGCCTCAACTTTCTGGAGCTTCATATTAGACCACCAAAATAGGAACAGGATTGCAGTGAGCTCAGTTCCCTCTTCCAAATGTTAAGGTTCATTAGGTTCCAAGGTGACAAAGCAGACACTTTTCCCCTAAGGGCCTGCTCAACCTCTCCATGTTTGCAGTTTGCATGTTTGCAGTTCATTTGCATCACCAGGTAAGGAAAAGGGTCCAGCTCCCCATACGATGCACAGGGGAAATGCAAGACCTCACCCAACAACTAACACACCAACATCTGGCCAATGGAAAATCATGTACACAAATGCTCACAGTCTGGGAAACAAGATCCCAGACCTGCAGGCAATAATGACAGAGGCTAAACTGACATAGTAGCAACTAGCGAGACATGGTTTACCAGTAACCACACCTGGGAGACTTCAGTACCTGGCTATGTACTGTTCAGAAGAGACCGAGGTGCAAAAGGGGGGTGGAGTGGCCCTGTATGTTAATAAAAATATCAAAGCTACAGAAATTCAGAATACACATAAGGAGCCAGAAGAACTGTGGGTCACCACGGAAACAGGAAATGGGACAGCCATAAGAACTGGGGTTGTCTACAGGCCTCCAGACCAGGGGGAGGACATAGACACATTACTGTTTGAAGATATGCAAAATATGACAGCTAAAGGGGAGGTTCTGATAATGGGAGACTTCAACATGCCAGATACAGATTGGTCAATACCAGCAGGAACATCTGACAGAACTAGACACATGGTGGATTCCCTGCAGGGCAGGGCCTCAAACAACTGGTACAACAACCCACAAGAGACAGGGCTATCCTAGATCTAGTATTGACTAACAGGAAAAGAATCACATATCTCCAGGTAGAAGGTCACCTGGGGGGCCAGTGACTATCACATGGTATGGTTCAGTTTGGCCACTACAACTAAATCATCCCATTCCAAGGCAAAAATATGGGACTTCAGAGGAGCTGACTTTGATAAGATGGCCAACAGAGTTAAGCTAGCCCTGGCAAAAAGAAATACAGGTGAGAGTGTACAGGCAAAGTGGGCAAGCATTAAGGATGCAATACTTGAAGCAAGATCTCATTGTGTTAGAGAGAAAAGGAAGTGCAAAAGAAGAAGGAAACCACTTTGGTTCTCAAAAACAGTAGCAGAAAAGGTCAGAGTCAAAAGGCTGTCCTTCATGAAATATAAGGGAACGTAGCAGGATGAAGATAGGGAGGCTTACCAAACTTCCCTAAGGGAAGCAGGGAAGGCAGTAAGGCAGGCAAAGGCCCAAACTGAGGAAACACTAGCACAAACAGTAAAAGAAGGTGACAAGACTTTCTATAGATACATTAGTGAAAGGAGAAAGTCCAGAGGGGGTATTGCTTAGATCAAAGGAGATATGGGTGTGTGTGTGAGAAGGAGGACCATGTAAAAGCATCTGTCCTAAATAGATACTTCTGCTCAGTATTTACTGAAGAGAAGGTAGGGTAGGGCCCACAGCTCAGCACCATGGACACAGGGAGGAGGGAGGTGAGCACTAGTCCCTTCACAACAGAAAGGGTCCTACAAGAGCTCGATAAGCTCAGGGTGGACAAGTCAATGGGACCTGATGGCATACATCCCAGGGTACTAAAGGAGCTAAGGGTGGAACTAGCAGAGCCGTTATCAGAACTGTTTAGTGAGTCTCTGAGCTCAGGAGAGGTCCTAGAAGACTGGAGAAGGGCTCATGTGATCCCTCTCTACAAGAGTAGTAGCAGGGAGGAGGCAGGGAACTATAGACCAGTCAGTCTTACCTCAGTAGTGGGCAAGATTATGGAGGCTTTCCTTAAGGAAAGGATAGTGCAACACCTGGAATCAATAGGAGCACAGGATCCAAGACACCATGGGTTTACAAAAAGAAGGTCCTGTCAAACTAATCTCATAGATTTCTTTGACTGGGTAACCAGAGTGGTGGACCAAGGGGGTGCAGTTGATGTCACCTACCTTGACTTCTGCAAAGCTTTCGATACTGTTTCACATAGAAGATTGATTAATAAGCTAGGTAGGCTCAGGGTGGATCAGAATTTGGTCAACTGGGTGGAAAACTGGTTGAAGGGCAGAAAACAGAGAGTGGCATTAAAAGGTATACAGTCAGAAGAGATGTAAGTCACAAGTGAGGTACCTCAGGGATCAGTCCTGGGGCTAGTCCTCTTCAACATCTTCGTCAGTGACATTGCAGATGAACTGGAGGGTAAGGTTTGTCTGTTTGCAGAGACACCAAGATCTGCAACAGAGTAGATGATCCAGATGGGATGGGCAGAATAAGAAGAGATCTGGATAAACTAGCAAAATGATCGGAAGAGTGGCAACTGGGGTTTAATGCAAAGAAGTGCAAGATCATGCACATAGGGAAGAGAAACCCTAAAGCTACTTATAGGCTGGGAGGGGATTTGCTGGCAGTCACAAGGGAAGAAAGAGACTTGGGCATCATCATCATCACTGATGACCTGAAATCACCCAAGCAGACCTATAAAGCAGCAGGTAAGGCTAGGAGGATGTTGGGGTGTATTAGTAGGGGTATCACAAGTCAAAAGAAGGAGGTAATAATCCCTCCTTACAAGACACTGGTTAAGCCCCATCTGGAGTACTGCGTGCAGTACTGGAGGCCACACCTTCACAAGGACATTAACCAAATTGAAGCTGTCCAGAGATGGGCAACCAAAATGGTGCGGGGACTACATCAGAAAACATGTGAGGACAGATTAACGGAGCTCAATATGTATACCCTCGAGCAAAGGAGGGAGAGAGGTGATATGATCGAAACATTCAAACACCTTAAGGGCATTAACAAGGCGAAAAAGTCTAACATGTTTCAATATAAGAAAAATAGCAGAACAAGAGGACACAGCATGAGATTAGAGGGCAGGCCTATTAAGGGACTATGTGAGGAAGATCTTTTTCACAGAAAAGGTGGTGGATGCATGGAATGACCTTCCTCAGAAAGTAGTGGATATGAATACAGTGTATGGCTTCAAACAGGCATGGGATAGGCAAAAGGGAGCAATACAGATGAGTATGAATAGATAGGCCATTGACAGAGCAAAGGTCGAAGACACATTTATAAGGTAGAAAAAGAAATGGACAGACTGGATGGACTTTGCAGTCCTTATCGGCCGTCAACTTCTATGTTTCCATGTTTCTATGTTTCCAAGCCAAACTGTGCTTATAATTCAGCAATGCGATTTGGCTCCCTTCAAATCATTAGACAAAAACTCCGACTCCTTCAAAGTTGGCCAGCTAGACTCCATCTCTCCAATCTCCAGACAACACCTTATCTGGTTACCAAAGACTAAAAAAAATAACAAAAAAATACACAAATCTATCTGTAAAGATAAAAACACAAGCAGTGCTCCACCGAGTGTAATACTTTTCCATAATATGTAATGTAAAGACCTCCTGGCCCCAGGCAATATTAGCATACCTGTTGCAAAATGGGTAACACCTTCAAACAGTTGTAGTGTGATCCGAGCTTTCAGGGCACCAGTTCAATATAAGTTTAACTCTATCTTTCCATGCGGCAGGGCATCTTCCCATGTTGAGAAAAATGCCACCTCTATTCAGACTACCCAAAGTTTTTCTGGGCTACTCAAAGAGCAGAACCTGACTGATTCAGGTCTATGTCAGTACCAGCCAGCAAATTTCTGGTAGTTTCGCTTTTATTTATAGCTCAGAATAGAGCGAAATGACCCACATCAGCCACTTGAACAAGACTGTTTTTTTTATCGGGCTGAAAATACAACCTGCTGGTAAATGCCCCTGTCATTCTACTTTTACCAAATGACACAAAGCGGGATATCACTTAAAAGTGGCAACTCTGTGAATTATAAATGACAGGGGATATTTAAAAACTATATTGCATAGGTTAAACATAAGGAACCTTATTACAAAATCTGGATTTTAGGAGGGAAAAGTTGGAGCCACTGGAGTGGAGCTGCAGTGCGTCCATATTGCAGTTCCGCCCCTCTCCGTCAGATAAGGTAAGACTGCATTTTGGGTAACAAACTGTTTCAAAGAAATCAGCTGGTAAGAAAAAGGTGAGGTGTTGTTATGTTAAGAAGAATATTATATGCATACAAATTGACACAGGAGTTTTTAAATGATACTGCAGACCATTTATTTATTTATTTATTTTTTTTTTAAGTGCTCTGCACCAGATTTCAAACCCGGTCATGGCCCCAGTCTTCCACCATCTGCCTATTGCTGTGATCCCCCCGGTCACCACCGGCTTTCCCCCCGGAGGGCGGTGCCACGGAACTGGTCCCCTATCCAGCCTGCGGGACCGATATCTATTTGTGGGATCTGGTGACAGAGGCTAATTGAAGCCCAGGAGGGCTTCATAGAGGTGGAGAGACCCTAATTTTTCCAATTTTGACCCCTGAAGAGCTGGACATGCAATGACGTCAAAGCACTGACGTGCAGACGTCTGCCGGCTCTCCACCCCCGGTAGATGCCTGCAGCTTGCTGAACACCCAGCCTCCACTGGGTGTCACTGCAGCGCTGCACATATCCCACACCCACCCTGAAGGAAGGAAAGCTGTCACAGAACACTCAGTCCTTCCTTCTCCCTACCAGTCCCCGGTGGCCCGAGTCCATTTCTGAACCAGGGTCACCAGCACGGCGTGAGGTGTGGCATCCAGTGCTTCAACCCTCAGTGCCACTGGGCCCATTTTTATTTATTTATTGAATTTTGTTGACCCAGTAGGCCCACTGAGACTAGAAGTCCATTTTTCAGGGGCGACTGGGGGAAGGGGGAAACAGATGGTAACCAACTGAAATTGAACCAGATTAAGCTGTTGGTGGTGTTTAACTATCAAATTCACTTTGAACGTGTAAAGGTACTGATGTACTGTATATGTTTGACATGTATACTGACCACCTAAATCAGCCAAAGCTGATGTGCATGTTTTAGCAAATTGATGTAAGCAAATGAGGGGAGAAAGAGCATACTGTAGTGAGAGATTTCAGCATAGATTGGAATACCTCTGCTAAATAATGTTAAAAACTCCCTGTTACAAGTGGTCTTAGTCAATTAATTAGTGAACAAACCAGAAATAAATAAATACATAAGAGAGGAGGTGGGACAACAATAAATTAGGTATTGATGAACAAGCCAAATGTTGAAGCCAATTTTGGAATTTTCTTGGAATTTATGTCCGATCATTGTCCAAAATACCATCAAATCCTTACATCGAACCATTTACAAAGGGCATCAGCAAAGACTGGTAATACATAACATGGGTTGATATGTTGTTGGGTTGCTAGCTAAGCTACCAGTGAATGACGAGTGGTGTGCTGCGAGTGAATTTTCAAATACCACAGAATGCCATCTGGCAGCGAAAGTGAGAATAAGCTTGCAAACACAGCAGTACAAGTTGTAACAAAGAAAAAAGAACAGGACATTATTAAGGTTGACGCTGATGAATATTCCTTGGATATTGAGAACAAATTGCAAATGTAAAATCAGGGTTTGTATTAGGGGTGGCTTTTATTAATAATATTGATTTGCAGTGTGGCTTGCATTTGAGGGTGGATACTATTTGAGGGCAGCTTCAAAATGGTGAAATATGGTATATAGTATAGGAAAAGAAAAAGGAAGCAGTAAACAAAGTATTAATATCTCACAGTAGGTCCTTTAGAAATCTAAATGAGAAGAGATTCATAAAAGAGGTAAATATTGATTTGTCGATCCTTTACAAGATAACCAAGTTGATAAAGCTATGACATTATTTAATCAAACAATGTTTTAAAGTAACTGATACAGAGACAAAAAGGCTACTGGTAAAGATAAAAAGAAACAAAGGGAAAGGTGCAGACAGTCTTCTACTAAAACTGTTGAAGTTAGTGGAAAATCAAATAGCAAAGCCTGTGACTTACTTATTCAACTTTGTTTTATTTACAAATTAAATTCCTGACTGCTGGAAAATAACAGTTGCACCAATATACAAGTCTGCTGACAATACTTTAGAATTATGGACCATTATATAGTTTGCTTGTCTTAGCAAAAGTATTATAAATAAATTATGTTTGAACAATTTGTCCCAGAGGATCTGGGTTTGGAGAGTGGGGACCGCAGTTGGCTGGCCGGGAATACTTTTTGGCAGTTTTGTGGAGTGGGGACTGCAGTTTGTGGTTCAGGATGATCCAGGGTTGCATCGGCAGCAGCAGTTCCTGGAGGCCACATCGGAAGACTGGGGGTGAGCTGGAGATTGCATTTGGAACTGACTGGCCAATCGGCAAAAAAGGCACCAAGTTTTTAACTGGGGTAGGGCTATTTAAGGAACCTAGCCCAGCCACCGGGTAATTTGTCCCAGAGGAGCTGAGTTTGGGGAGTGGGAACTGCAGTCTGTGGTCTGGGAGGACTTTTTGGCAGCTTTGGGGAGCGAGAACTACAGTCAGTTGTCCAGGAGGACTTTTTGGCAGCTTTGGGTGAGCGGAGACTACAGTCAGTGGTCCAGAAGGATCCAGGGTCGCATCGGTGGCAGCAGCAGTTACTGAAGGCTGCATCAGAGGACTGGGGGTGAGCTGGAGACTGCATTTGAAACTGACTGGCCAATTGGTGCAAAAGGTGCCAAGTTTTGAACTGGGGCATGGCTATTTAAGGAGCATAGCCCAGCTGCCAGGCAATTTGTCCCAGAGGAGCTCTGTTTAATTTGCATCCCACCCACCCACCCCCTGCCACAATCTCTATTAAATGGTCTAGGGCAGGAGCCTAGGAGGAGGACAACCAAGGAGTGGGGGATAAGAGTTTGAGTGGCCACTAGGTCTGTGAATTGGGACTTTTGTAGTGATTGGCATGGGGGGAATTGATTTTTATTGGCTGGGGCTACAATTTGGGGGTCATTTCTAATTTCTTCTCTTTCTGGTTAGGATCTGGGTTTTGGGCAGCACAAGTGCGGCAGAACAATCATCCTGATCAGGAGGTAAATAAGGAACAATGAGTCTGAATTGATGTTGTACTGCTCTACAGTGTGTTGCCAGGTCCTGGGGAGAAGCTTCACTTTCCAAGCTGTGGGATTCTTAAATGTTTACCTAGTCTAGCCTGTTTAATTCTTGAGATTCTTAAATGTTTACCTAGTCTAGACTGTTTAATCTGTTAGTTGATAACTTGACTAAGAGTTAGACCTGTGTGCTATTAAATCAACACCTTGACTAGGTGAGGGTTTTTAGGGTTGTGGTGTAGCTGTTGGAGTGGTTAGGGGACTGTGGGATTTGATCGCACACCATCAGTATGGCTTCTTGGAGGAGGGTGAGGGATAGTATACCAGGGGGAGGAGAATGGGTAAGGGGAGATAGACCCAGCATGCATAGTGATGGACAGATAGGGTGGCCATCAGCTACCACAATGGGTATCTTTGGGAGGGTTGTAGGGTGCATGGGCTGTGGTGTGGCAATCATACTAAACTGGGTATGGAGAGAGAGAGAGAGAGAGAGAGAGAGAGAGGGTGCCCACTCTGCAGACAGTTATTGCTGATTAGAGGAGAGGGAACTGGTTAAAGAGATTGTTGGGGAGTTGATGATGCAGAAAAGGCTAGGGTAAGGTAATGGCAGCAGGTGGGAGGGCAGAGGTGAGTGCCGGGACAGCTCAGGAATCTGGAGGGCTACAATTCTAAAATCAGGAGGGGATAACTTAGAGAATGAGGGCCCTTGGCAAGGGAGGCTGGTGCCAGAGCAAAAACTTATGGGGTAAATGGTCCAATTCAGAGTACGGGGGGTCAGGTCAGGAGAGATCACTATGAGCAACCTAGAAGAGCAGGCAGAGGGAAAGGTGAGCAAAAACAGGACAGTGTAGGGGGAGTGGACATGGAACAGCCCAGAGGGGTGGTCGGGGGAAATTCAGGTCAGAAGATGGTGGCTGGCTTAGAGTGTTATAGCAAACTTGAACTACTGAGCACTCTAGAAAGAGAGGAAGGGGAGGTGGAAATGGGGAGTATGAAACTGAGGGCAGGAGGAGGAAATTGGAAACCCAGAGGGGGATATGAACCTTAAATGAGAAGGTTAGAAATAGCCCCAGCAGGGAAAGTGGGAGCATACCTGTTTAGCAGAAGGGGGGAAGGCCAGAGAAAGAAGGCGGTGGGGCTGAGGGCACTAGTGATGAGAAACAGGAAGATAAAGAGGAAGAGGGGGTGGGAAGCCCCTCGAGGAAGAAGGACAGTACCAGAGAAGGGGTCCCAAAACAAGGGGACCTGCAGGGGGCCTCTGGAGGTAGATGTATGAGGGGGGAGGATGACAGATTGGAGTTTGGGGAAATGACCAGGACCAGCGGGACAGGTACGGACAAGGGAGGGGTACAGAGGACACCCTACCAGGGGAAATCTGAGACAAGTGGGCACACAAACAGAGGCAGGAAGAGGAGGGTGACAAAGGGATCTCTCATTAGGAGGTGGGAGGACTCCAAGGGGAAGGAGTTATTGGACCAAGGGGGGTGGGATGGGGTCAGAAACACAAAAAGGAGGAAAGCATAAAGAGGAAGGAGTCATTAAGTTTCAAAAGCTTGGATATTCCATGTTAAAGGGGATACACTGGGAGGGACAGGAGGAGGGATATCCCAGCCAGGTTAAGGTAGTGGGTATCTGGATTGATGATGCACAAGGCAAAGTTCCTGGTGTATGAGCTGGCTAGGGATTGTGGAGGGAAACCAGATTTCCTGGTGCATCTAGGGACCAATGACATAGAAGGAAACAGCATACTGGAAATCTAAGCTAGGTTCCGAGAACTGGACAGAGTATGTCCGGATAATGAATGCTCAGTTTCCTTCTCAGAAATTTTGCCAGTACCAAGGGCCTCTGTGGAGAATAAAACAATGATAGCGGAGGTTAATGGCTGGCTAAGAAAGTGGGGTAAAGAAAGGGGGATGAGGGCATTAGGAGACTGGCGGGGGTTGGGAAGATAAGGGATTATATGCCAGGGACAGACTTCACCTGAGGCTGATGAGGAAGGAAGTCCTTAAGCAGGGGTTGGCAGACTATATTTAAGCAAAGTGGGGTTTAAACTTGTGAGGGGGAGGACTACAGGAGGGGCAGACTGGAAGGCTCTACCTTCTGTTGTGGGGACTAGCTCTCAGCCCCAAGTTGGGGGTGGGCTACAGACCAGGGGAGTGCGATACAGTATGGGTAAATGGAGGTTGGATGCATATGGTCACAGTGGATGGCAGGGCTAAGGTGAGTAGGGACATGGATTGGAGGGTGGTACTAGTATATGCCAGGAGCTTGGGAAATAAGGGGTTGGAGTTCCAGGTCATGTTGTGCAAAGGAGGGGTGGCTGTGGCGCTGGTAATGGAAACTTGGGCCAACACAAATCACGACTGGGACTTAAAAGTAAAGTGGTACACTATGCTAAGGAAGGATAGAAAGGAGGGTAGAGAGGGAGGAGTGGCTATGTTTGTCACAGATAGCATAAAAATTTCCAGGGTAGAGGAGGAAGAGGGAAATGTGGAGGTTTTATGGGTTACCCTACAAACCCCAGTAGGAGAAAATATCAAATTGGGAGTTGTATACAGGCCCCCAGGAACAGAGGATGTTCTGGAGGATTGTCTGCTGGATAACATTATAGCCCAGTGTGGACCAAAGGGGAGTAATGTTGATGGGGAACCTTAATATGCCAGCCACTAACTGGGAAACCATGACTTCTAAGGTGGCCAAGGAGCTGAGACTGTTGGATGGCTTTCAGGACGTGTTCTTCACTCAGCATGTGTTGGAGCCTACAAGAGATGGCCATGTCCTGGATGTGGTCCTGGAGGAAGAGGAGCTGGTGAGGAAGCTGACAGTGGAGGATCCCCTAGCAGGGAGTGATCCCAACACTGTCTGGTTTCGAATAAATCTGGGTGGGGATGGGGGGGATTGTTCTAGGACTTAGGCAGTGGATTTCAGGGTGGTGGATTTGGGGGGCATGGGGAGATTACTCAAGGATCATCTGAAGAGGATCACATCTGGGACGAGTGTCATAGGCAGGTAGGAGGTCATCAATCGGGGACTTCACAAGGCAGTTAGGATCAGTGCTAAGGTGAAGTGTAAGGGGACAAAGTCATGGAAACCATGCTGGTGATCCAGGGAGGTCCAGGAGGCAGTCAGGGAAAAGAAGGCTGCCTACCAAGAGTATAAAAGAATGACAGGTAAGAGGGGAAAGGAAACTTACCATATTGCAGCCAGACACGTCACCCAGATGGTGAGGGGGGCCAAGTCCAGTAAGGAGCAGCAGCCAGCACTGGGAATAAGGGGAGGGGAAAAGGGGTTCTTTAGGTACATCAGGGAGAGGAGATAAACAAAGGGCCAGATTGGCAGGCTGAGATAAGAAGGGATGTGGGTGGAGGAGGCGAGGGACCAGGAGGAGATCCTAGACAAGTACTTCACCTCTGTGTTCACCATGGAGGTGGATGGAAATTTTACGAAGCAGGATCAGTCGGACTTGGAAGGGTCAGGGGAGAGAAATGGTGGTGCAATAAAGGAGGAAAGCCTGGGTGGGAGGGGCCCCCCCAGGGATTTCACATCAGGATAAATTGGCCAGTGGGGGGGGCAGGACAGATGATGAAATCCCCACTGTAAGGGTGTGGTGTGCTGTTAAGGCCCTAAAAAAGGATAAATCTCCAGGGCCAGATGGCATACATCCGAGAGTCCTATGTGAATTGGTGGATGTACTAGTTCATCCCTGGCGGAGCTCTACAACAGGTTACTTGAGACAAGGATAGTGCCTCAGGATTGGAAAGAGGCACATGTGGTGCCAATCCACAAAGGGGGTCGAGGGAAGCAATGAGAAAGTATAGGCCTGTCAGCCTGACGTAGGTGGTGAGCAAAATAATGGAGAGTATACTGAAGGAAAGATTGGGGGAGTTCTTGGATGAGATAGGATGTCAGGACAGTCACCAACACATGGGTTTGTGCCCAGCAGATCATGTCAAACTAATCTTGTGGAGTTATATGAATGGGTAACATTGGAACTGGACAGGGGAAAGCCTGGGGATGTACTATTCTTGGACTTCAGCAAGGCATTTGACTCAGTCCCGCACAAAGGTCTACTGGAGAAACTGAGGGGATGAAAGTAGGCCCCTTGATGATCAGATAGGTAGGAAACTGACTGACTTAGTGCACCCAGGGAGTAGTGGTCCGTGGGGCGATCTCAACACAAAGAGGGGTCGATAGTGAGGTACCACAAGGCTCGGTCCTGGGGCCAATCTTGTTTAACGCATACATCTCAGATATCAGGGAAGGTATAGGGTATGATATGAGTCTCTTCACTGATGACTCCAAGCTGGAAGCAGTTATGAGGGGGATGAGGGGAGGGTGGCTCTGCAAGAGGACCTGGAGACCCTGGATAAGTGGACTCACACATGGAAATTAAATTTTAACCCCATCAAGTGCAAGGTGTTACATCTGGGAAGGGGGAATCCCAAATATGAGTACACGCTGGAAGGGGAGGAATTGGTGGCCAGGACAGGGGAAAAAGACCTAGGGGTGCTGGTGGATGCAAGTATGAATAACTCTGAGCAGTGCAGGAGGGTGGCAGTCAAGGCAAATAGGATGTTGGGCTGCATTGCAAGAGGGATCATCTCAAGGTAGACTGCTGGTTAACTAGGATCTGCAGCTTATCAGTTAGGTAGGGAAATGGGCAGACTGGGTGGGCCAAACAGTCCTTATCTGTCATCAAATTCTATGTTTCTAAGGTGTAGAGAAGTTATTCTGCCACTGTACAATGGCCTGGTTAGACCACACCTTCAGTATTGTGTGCAGTTCTGGTGGCCGCACCTAAGGAGGCACATACAGCTCCTGGAAAGGGTACAAAGGAGGGCAGCCAAGATGATACAAGGATTGGGGGATTTGACATATGAGGAGAGATTGGAGGAGCTCGGCCTGTTCTCATTGGAGGGACTGTGGGGATATGATTGAAGTCTTCAAGTATCTCAGGGGAATAAATAGTGTAAACAGGGAGGGAATCTTTAGATTAAAGGAAGGGGTATCACCAGAGAGCATGGTTTGAAGTTGAAAGGAGGAAGGATGGGGGGGAGAGGAGGAGGTACTTCACTGAGAGAGTGGTGGAACCCTGGAATGCACTGCCTGGGGAGCTGGTGCTGGCCTCTGTGGTGGAGGGGTTCAAGAGAGAGTGGGACAGGTACAGAATGGGGAAGAAGAGGAGAGGGGCCTGGCCCAGGGCAGGTCGGGATGGTAAACAGGAGAAACAGAAAGGCGATGGTGGGGGAAGGCCTCAGTACCCAACTGGGATCCTGAGGCACGATCAGCCTCGACAGACTGTAAGGCCTATTCTGCTGGTAAATAGTATGTTAATATGTTAGTATCTTGAAAGCAACAAGTTGTTCACTGCTGATAAATACTGTATGGGTTCCATAGCGGAACATTGCACATTGACTGCTTTGGTCAGGATGACAAGTGATACCTGTGATAACATAGATGGAACAGTTAAATTGCCCTTGAGGAAGAACGGAAAACTATAGCAAATGCATTTCAACAATTATTAAAGCATGAGCAATACAAACAAAATTACATTTTGAAGAACTCCGAACAAAACTCAGCACTTCAACCTGTCTAGTCTTTATTGGGGCGGAGCTTCAGGATTTCATTCTACAGTTTAGGTTGTGTACAATCAGTGGTGGGTGATGTCTGAAAACTTCACTTCATGGAGAAATTTGAAAATTTACCACATTCGCAAAGTTCTCCTTTAAAGTGAATTTCTACTTCGCCTTAAAGAAGAACTTCATGAATGGTAATTATGTGAACGTCACCTGTGAACTGTGGCTCTAAGGTGAAGTTTGCAAGGATTCCTGAGATCAGAGGTCACATGATGCTGCAATGAGCTGGATTACCATGCATTGGCTGAATTCAGCGCAATGTAAGATAGAGAGAGCTGGTGTTAAGTGTGCTCCATATCTTTGTGCCTAAAAAGTTTTTGAAAACATTTAAAATATAATTTGATTTCCAACAAATCACTCCATTAAGTGTCAGCTGTGCCTTGTGACTCTAGATCACCAGTTATTTCTGGTATTTGTTGCGATTCAGTTAGTTTAAAGTTGTAGTTCTGATTTCAATATTCTGTGTAGTGAGGCAGTGTTGTGTGTGTTGGTGGGGGGAGCTTAGCCACAGCAATTTCCAGAAAGAAAATAGCACAGGAGGCAGCCTTTTTTGTCTTAGCAAGCAGCACTGTTGTAGTCAGTACTTTGTGTGAATTTTCTTCCCTGATTTCTGTTATTTATTTTAGTTCTGTAGAACAGTTAAATGTGTTTTACTGAATTACTTTTTGTCACTGTTGTTTGAGTATTTTGATTTTATTGTTGATTATTGACAGAAATTAGCTTTTTTCATGTACATAGCAACAACTGATAATTACCTGATTTGTTGCATCTTGCAAGTGTCCCTTTAGTTCCTGAAATCCCTGTTGTGCAAAAAATAAATAAATAAAAATAACTGGTGGCGGTATGGGTGCTGCTTGTGATGCTGGTTCAGAAGGATCTTGAACTTCAACAGAGGGCAGTGCCACTTCCAAAGGGTGTGTCTAAAAGACCACTATGACATGAGAACATCCATTATGCCTTCCACGAACCACTGCTGGCATGGACAGGCCACCACCTCCACCACCCACACTCACCTCTTCTCTCTGCATCTTTTCCCACTCAGCCCAGTGCTTTGCCATGAGATGGGCCTTCTGGCCCCAAGTACCCATGTGGGACCCCCTGCTTTCCCCTGCAGCCACGTTTATTGCACGCACTGCAAGTGACCGTACAGTGGGGTCTGAAGTGTGGCTTGTTTTTGCCATTCTATCACTTTTGCACAAGCAGTTATTTTGTTTATTGGCATTTTTTTGTCTGGAGTGCTGTTTTTGGTTCTACCACACTGTGGTCACTAGGCCATAGGTAAAAAAGATCACACAAGTGGCAAAGATCACACAAGACAGGACTTGTGGCATGTACAACTACTGCAAGACTAAGTACCTAAGAAATACCAACTGAAACCAGACATGTAAAAAACATAAACATTAAAAAATGAAAATTGCCATAGGATAACATTGCAACTTTAACAAGCCATAACTCTGTCAGTCTCTGGAGTTAAGTGACAATTTATATATCATACAAAAGGTCTCGTGGAGTACTACAAGACCAAGTCCCTAATAAATACCAACTGAAAATAGACATAAAAAACATAAACATTAAAAAATGCAAATTTACCATAGGACAACATTGCAACTTTAACAAGTCGGAACTCTGTTAGTCTTTTGAGTTAAGGGACACTCTATATATCAGAAAAGGTCTCAGTGGGTACTACAAGACTAATGCATAATACCCCTGGATAAATTCATGGGTTATGCACAGCATCTCAAATTTACCTACCAAATTTACCATGGTTTGTTAGTCATGCTTAGAATTCCATAGTATTAAATGCTGAAAGATAAGAAAAAAATTTAGGTTTTACAACATTTGCAGTTATAGCCACACTAAAATGCTATGGCCATAACAAGCGCTGTTATTTCTCATGCTACATATGTTTCCTTTTATGCAGGAAGTGTCTGCATGATAATCGGTGGTGTATGTCAAAATTCTAAATGACAAGCATTCATTAATATTTAAAAAATACTATATAAAATTTAAAAAAAACTCATTTTTAAATATAAGATGCTGTATAGTTACCATGAAACTGCAAAAAGGCACCCTAAATGTATTACATTAGATTCAAGAATAAATATTCAATTTCAATATTGGCAATACCACATTAGAATTTTTATGGAACGGGGGGCATCCACGACCGTGATGGTGATGGCAGCTTGAAAGAATAGCTGTGTGGTGCTGTACTATGAGCTGGTGTTTTCCTTCAATTATTTTGGCCTCTCTAATATAAATCTGCAGCCTTACCTTCGGGTTCCGACAAGGTGCCTGTCTGTAATGGTGATGACATCTGAAAATAGCTCCTTTCTATTGTACAGCCAATCTGCATCATACTAAGGATTCTGGACAGTGCACCCGATCATGGCAGTCAGCATCCCCACATGTTGCAGTCAACCCGGTGGACCTGTCTAATATTCAGGCAATGCTGCAATCATTAGTGAGTGACATACCAGTTATTAAGGATTTGGTGACTCATTTATACCAAAGGGTGGAGGTGGTGGAACTGTATGAGGCGGATACCTCTTTCTTCCCATCAAAGGTGGAATCGGACTCTGCAAGACAGGCTGACAGGATAGCCAGCTTAGAACAGCAACTACAGCTGTTGGAATTTAAACTTGATGATTTAGAAATTAGAAATTAGAAACTGACAGAACAATTTACATATAGTTAGGGTGCTGGATGGATCGGAGGGGCCAAACATGTGTTCCTTCCTTCAAATGCTATTGCCGAAGCTTCTGGATTACATATGGGACTTTCCCCAGTAGGTGGAATGGGCCCACCGGTCATTAGACCCCAAGCCAGCTAGAGGCATTCCACATCCCAATATAGCATATTTTCTCAGATTCTCGATTAGGAAGCAAATCCTGCACCTGCCAAGTGAAAAAGATCGTTTTAGGTGGAATGGTCAAATAATACATATATTACAGGACTTTTCCAAGGATGTAGCAGCTCAGAGAAAGGCTTTTGCGCCTATCCAAAAGGAGTTGACGTACTATAAGGTGCAGTATTCGATGCAATACCCTGCTGTGCTACATGTTTTATGGAAGGGCAAGTGGCTTAAGTTTGAGCAAGTTCAGGAAGAGCAACAATCTGTGAACAATATCAAGCAATGTCATAAATCTGGCTCTGTTCCTTCTTATGCTATTTCTTCCCCTGCTGCTCATAATGCTACAGTACTGCATCCCTCTATGTCTCTAGCCCATTCAATATATCTGAGGCCACTATCTGTGCATATGTATCAGCAGGGGCCCATGCCTGCTCCTCAGACAGAAAGGTGGCATTCTAATTGTTAAGCTCCCTATTAGACACCTGTGAGCCTTTCATTGGCTAGAGCACATTATAAGTAATGAAGCCAAGAGAGTGGTCTCTTCAAAAGTATAGAGAAAGCAAGGAGACCTCAGCTCTGATGAGGCAAGTTAAAATGTGATGCTTGTTACCTGACCGATGAAAATGATCACTTTGCTGAAGTGGTCAGGCTTAAATCATGGTTCAGCTGGATAATGAGAACCAAAAGCACCTCCAAAAAATATGAAAGTAAGAATATTGGAGTTAATTTGAAAAAAGTGCAGGCTTTAATGCAACGAAAAAAAGGGAGCGTGGTAAGGCCCTGGAACTTTAATCATATGCTCGGCAGACATCCCTAAAAGGAGATATATAAACATAGAAACATAGACTTTGACTGCAGATAAGGACCACTTGGCCCACCCAGTCTGCCTATTTCCCTACCTACTGGATAAGCTGTAGATTCTAGTTAACCAACAGCCTACTTCCTGCCAATACTGTTAAACCAAATAGACATCGGGAGGGGAAGAAAAGTAATGGAGCTCAATGGTCACTTTTTCCTGTCTCAGATGGTCAAGTCTCAGAGCAAAATGTTCTGCTATCCTCTACATCACCTACCACTTCTAGTCCCTCTGGATGGTCTAAAACTCCCAACTCAAAGCATCCACAACTCTCCTTGGACAGGTCCCCTGAAAAGTTAGTCTTCGGACATGGACTGGGCCAATTATCCAGAAGAGAATCTGATTGCCTCAACGTCCATAGAAGAAGCTGAAAAGATTCTGCAGTCTACATCTGAACCTGGAGGCAGGGATCCTATACAGGAATGGAAGTCCAATGAAGGGAAGCAGTTTGCCTGTCCCAAGGATGGCCTGCCTGATGAGTCCTTAACTTCTGGATCTTAATGGACACTTCATTAGGACTGGGATGCATAGGGAGAGGCATCAACAGTAGAAAACAGGAAGTTGTTATCCCTCTCTACAGACAGTTAGTGAAACCCCATCTGGAGCACTGCATGCAATTCTGGAGACCCCATCTCTGCAAAGACATAGACAGAGTGGAGGTTGTACAGAGGAGAGCAACCAAAATGGTGCAAGGTCTGCACCAGAAGACATACGAGGAGAGACTAAAGCAGCTTTTTATGTATAGCCTTGAGGAAAGGAGGGAGAGGGGGACATGATTGAAACTTTCAAGTATCTCAAGAGAATTAACAAGGTACAAGAGGGTAGCATCTTTCAGAAGAAGAGATGTGCAAGAACAAGGGGGCACAATTTGAAGATAGAGGGGGGACAGCTCAGAGGTAATGTTAGAAAGTATTTTTTCACAAAAAGAGTTGTGGATGCATGGAACAGCCCTCCTGAGGAGGTTGTGGAGTCAGGAACAGTGGGAGAATTCAAGAATGCATGGGACAGGCGTAAGGCAATTCTAGTGGGGGGCAGGAGGAAGTAAGCTGTTGATTACCTAGAATCTGCAGCTTATCCATCAGGTAGGGAAATGGGCAGACTGGGTGGGCCAAGAAATCCTTATCTGCTGTCAAGTTCTATGTTTCTGTTTCTATGGTTGGATCAATTACTGCTATGGTTTCTATTGATTATTACATACCTTTCCCTTATGGAACATTTTAGATGGAGGGGGTTTGGGGGCTCTCCTATAGAGATGGGGAGGATGATTTACAGTTGTCCTTCTTTGTGCTCTTGTTAGTTAAGAGGAGCTGAGGTACAAGTGCCATCTTAACAGTGAAATAATGGTATATTTTCCTTAAGGAGTCACATACAGTTGATTTTTGGGTCTCTGTTATTGACAAGTCAGTGTAAAAGGCAAGACAGGAGCGTATACAGGCAGCCTGGTATGGCGGCACTCTGGATGTGCAGGATGGGTTGCCTTATGCCTGCTGGGGGGGAGGGCATGGGTGCATCTCAAGTGCTAGCTCTGTGGGTCTCCGCCTTGTGCTACTGGTTCTCCAGTATGTACTTCTTCTGAGGGAACTGGGTACTATATAATACATTGTGTTATATTTACAAGAGGACCAATTTTCAGGTTTTCTCCACTTTCATGGTTTTAACAGGGCTCTTAGGGGTTTTAAGTTGGATGACTTTCTGTATTATGGGATGCATGAGCTGGGAGGGCCTCTGGTTTATCATATTAGTATACAGTTCAACAAGCATATAATATTGATAATGTTGATTTTCATATCTGTTCATCTGGTTGGAACATGTTTTGTGAATAATAGTGATATAAAACAAATAGCAATGCCCCAATCTGCAATCTTCCCTTTATGAATAGAATTGAGTATAAGCCTTCCTACTATTTCTCCCTGTATAGTTATTGAGTACTTTACAGGATGACAGAGTTGAACATTATTAGCTGGAATGTACAGGGCATGAACCACCCCGTTAAGCAGAAGAAGATTTACTCCTTTCTTAAATCCATAAAATGTGATGTTGCCTTCCTGCAAGAAATCATCTCACTGAGTGGGAAACAGTTAAACTGGTGAAAACTGGGTGGGGAATGTTTTTTCCAGTTCCTTCATGACTAAGAAAAGGGGTGTGTAAATTTTAATTCATAAGGGGTGCCCCTTGCAAGTGGTGATCTCCATTGTGGACAAAAGGGGTGGTGGGTTATATTGCAGGCTTTCCTGCATGGGTTAGACTTTCCTTTGGTCATTATATTATGCCCCCAATGTAGATTCCCCAGAATCTTTCTTATCAGTCACTCAGCTGATATCTGAAAGGTTACAGGATACCACAATTCTTATTTTAGGAGGGGATTTTAATTTTGCTTTTGATCCCTTTTTGGATAGGTCCCCCCAAGAGAAAAGTACCCCCTCGCATAGCAAGGTCAGGGCTGTCCTTCAACAGTTAGGTTCCAAGTTTGGGTTGCAAGATTTCTGGAGGTTGTTTCATCCAGACACCCTGGATTACACTTTCATATCAAATAGATTTAAGTCTCGTAGCTGACTGGATTATTTCCTATGTAGTTCTGCAATTATAGGAGATTTACCGGAGGCAACCATTCTTTCTATTGTTGTATCCGATCATGCTCCACTTCATAGATTTGGGTTCTGAAGATAGCAGTTTCTAAGTCTCCTTGGTAGCATCTCAACCCTACTCCCTTATCTTTGGCGGATTTCCAGAAATGGATGTAGGGTGAAATGCAATGTTATTTTAAGATTAATGCAACCTCTAGGTTTCTTTATTCACATTGTGGGAGGCTTTTAAAGCCTTTGTTAGAGGTCACATACTCTCTTGTGCCTCTAAAGTTAATAAACAGTATAAACAGGAAATTTCAGATCTTACTATGCAAATCCAATCCCTGGAAAAAGAGATTTATGCATCTCCCTTGCCTTCAGATTCCCGAATAGCTGAGCTCACTTCTCTTAAGTACAAGTTGAATACCATTTATACCCAGCAAGCCACAATGGCACTGTTTTTTATGCATCAGGCATCTTGGGAATCTGGCGACAAGGCAGGCAAGTTGCTTGCCTATAAATTAAAAAAGAACTCTATGGACATCTCAATCCCTTTTTTACAATCTAAGGATAAACACCTGATGTCAGATCCTAAGCAGATGACCTACCTATTTTAGGAATATTATTCTTATCTATGTATGTCTGCAGTACCCCCAAGGTAGAGGACTATGACTCTTTTTCAAAAAAATAGATTTTCCCCATACATCCCCAGATGCTTCTCAAAGTCTGGAAGAGGACATAACTTTACAAGAAGTCCAACATGCAATCCACTCAATGGTACCAGGGAAAGCCCCAGGTCAAGATGGGCTGGGATCAGACTTCTATCAAACCTTTGAATCCGAGGGGTGCCAGAGAACTGGCTTCTAGACAGGACATTCTTTCTATGCTCTCTGCTTCATAGTTTCATATAACTAACTATTTAAAGATTTAGATCTTCAAAAAGTGGGTTGTAAATAATGTTTTTGGATTCCTTAGACCTAGAGACCTAAAATTGTTATGGCGTACACCAGGAATCCACCACAACAACAATCTGGGGCCTCACAGCCTCGTCCGAGGCAAACTCCTCATCATGAGCTCACCTTAACTTCTTCAGCATCTGAACCTCCATTGAAAGCTCCTATGGACTCGATTCTGGCAATGGATGCCAACATTTAAAAATCTTAACTAAGCTAGAGATACATGATGCAGCAATCAATGGTATAAAAGATACGGTGAAGGAGGCAGACAAGAGGTCTATGACAATTCAGGTTACCACAGCTGCACTTCCTAAAAAGAATCAGCAACTTCAGGAGAGACTGGAGGCTCTCAAAAATGAAATAAGAGCCGGCAACTTATGTTTGGTTGGGGTACCTGAAGGAGTGGAGGGCACCCATCTCCTCAGTTTTCTTAAAAGTTGGCTTATGGAGACTCTCGGTACCAGACGAGTTTGACTGATCCCATCTGCACTTGGCCTATAGAATTAATCCTTGGGTTCAGCTGGCTGCTGATACCCAGCCACTTACCATCTTGCTGCAGAGTACTGGAGCTGATGTCTGAGATGTGCTTCTGGCTGCAGCTATAGCAGAATATCCGATATTGCTTCAAGATCATGATGTTAAATTTTTCCCAGATTTATCTTTTCAAATGTGCTCCAAGGGAAAGCAACTTGATGCTGTGTGGCAGAAACTACAATTGATTGGCATAATACATTCCTTTTTATTACCCGTAAGGTTGCAGATAACTTATGGTGGTAAGATGTGGCAGTTTTATGACCTGAAAGATGCCAGTTGATTGTTGGAGAAAACAGAGGCTGAATTCATGGCTTTTCAGGCTCTAGACATGGAATCGGAGACAGAGGAAGGATGAGTACAGTGTTTTCAGTAGTTTGCTGGCTTAAGACTTTCTACTTTCTTGGGCTGCACTCATATAGACTTTTTCTAATTTTCAGGACTAATTTCTATTATGTCAATGTGTGCAAATGTTACTGTTGGGGACTGTGTATTGCAGGGTGGAGGCACTGGTTCTGTATGAATACTGGCTTTGGGAAATGGTGCTGATATATTTTGATTCCATGCCATTATCTTAATCTGTGTATTTTATTCCCCACCAGACTGGTAGTTAGTTCTGTTTACTGTTGGCTCCTTGTTTAAGGTATATATTATTTTTCTAATACCTGTTTGTTTTTAGTTTGGGACTGCGATGTGGGGTTGGTAAAGAACAACATTTTCTGCTAGTAATGTAGATCGGACTGGTTACATAGCATTTTTGGTAGTGTGGTTATTTAATTTGGATATTCTCCTTTTGTTACATACCAAAGTCAATGAAGTGGCTGGCATTTCCTAGACATTTAGTTTTTTTTTTCTTTTTCGCTTACCTTCTCCCCTCTTCCTATTGTATGAGAATACAACATAAGGCTTTGTGTAGTCTCTTTTGTTCCTAAATGTATAGCTTATTTGCTATTATGGCTTTTCCGATATCTTGTATAAGACATGTTTCTGTATTGTTTTTTTATTTTAAAAGCAATAACCAGAGAGTAAAAAAAAAAAGAAACAACTTTGAATCCATACTGGCTCCATGGCTACATAAGATCCTTTTAGCCATTAAAGACTCTGGGACTCTACCGCCTTCTCTGCAAGAAGCTACTATACTGGTATTGCCGAAACCAAACAAGGACCATATGGTTTGTGTCAATTTTAAGCCTATTTCCCTGCTGAATACTGATTGCAACATTTTAGTTAAAATTCTTGCTTTCTGGCTGGAGAAGATACTCCCAATGGTTGTTCATAAATCACAAGCAGGGTTCATTAAAGGTCAACAAGGTAGTGATTATCTCTGTGCCATGCTAAATGTAATTCACCTGGCTTCTAGGGGTCCAGATTCAGTGGCACTCATTTCAATAGATGCCGAGAAGGTGTTTGACTTCATCGAGTGGCAGTACCTGCTTCAGGCACTTACAGTCTTTGGGGTGGACCCTAAGTTTTTGAACTTGATCCATTGTTTATATCTGTCCCCTAAAGCCAGAGTGCTGGTGAATGGAGTCCTTTCTGACTTGTTCTTATTGTTCAGAAGTACAAGGCAAGGATACCTCCTGAATCCCTTATTATTCTTGTTGGTGCTGGAGCAACTTAATGCTATATTGCAACAGCATCTGGAGATATATGGGATAAAAGTGGGTGGGTGTTTTTTCATAACTCTTTTATATGCAGACGACCTGCTTCTAACTCTGTCAAAGGTGGAGGTGTCCCTGCCAGCAGTGTGGAGGGTTCTGGATTCTATTGATTTCTGTCAGGATTAAAAGTGAACTGGGCCAAAACTAAGATCCTTCCCCTGTATAAGGCAGATCCTGCTTGGGCAACCATGTACCCATAGGGTTTGCAATGGGCAACCACTGGTATTAGGCATTTGGAGACATTTATCTTGCTTGATTTTAATGTAATATGTAATAAAAACATACAGGACTTATTAGAGGGTATGACTTTGGATATGAGTCATAGGGCCAAATTACATTTATCCCTACCTGGGAAACTTGCCACTATAAAATGAATGGCCTTCCCCAAATTATTCTACTGTATAAGTAATCTTGCAATGCCCATTTCATCCAAAGCCTGGAACAAAACAGGTAAGTTATTCTCCAATTTTATTTGGGACGGTAAAAGTCCACGCTTTAGTAGAAGGATATTATGGGCACCTGTCACCAAAGGCGGCAGGAATTTGCCATGGCCAGGGCATATTATGTTGCACATGGTTTCAAGCAATGTTTACAATGGCTCCACCCTGATAAGATAAATGCCCCACTATGGGTTGAGCTTTAACAAGCTATTGCTGGGAACCTCCCGTTGGCTATCTTGGTTCAGGAATCTTACTCAGTGGCTACTTCATATACTGTTCCTATGAGGTTCAGCAAACAAATCTGGCAGATATTGACTAAATAATTGAGATGACACTACTCCTTTTTTGGGCCCCTATGAGCCATTGCGGAATAATCCACAGTTGTGAATAGGGAGCCACACAATATCATGGTCTTCTTGGGCCATGAAAAGGTTGAGTGTTGTAGGGGATCTGTTTGATCCCATGAATGGTTTATAAAAATCCTTTTTCAAGTTACAAAAGGAATATGACTAATCAAACCAGGATTTTTTGAGATTTTTATAGTTGAGTCACGCTCTCAAAACTGAATTTTTGAGGGGAGGCACTCTACCACGGACAGAGTTTATATGTGTGCTATAGAAATGGTTCTCGATACATCAGGGACATATGAGTCTGATTTATAAACTTATACAGAAAGGGTATATTTCAAACTGGGAACCTTACAGCTTACAATGGGTAGAGGAATGTCAGGAGTCACTGGATGTAGATAGTTGGAGTAGGTGTTGGGTTGAGGCACACAGAGCCCTCGTAGATCCAAAAGCACAACTTGTACAAAAGAATATCTTAGGACAGCAGTACAGGACACCAGTTAAATTATATAAAATGGGCCTATTGGCCTCCAATTTGTGTTGGAGGTGTACCAAGGAACTGAGTTCCCTGTACCATATTCTCTGGGGTTGTGCCCCAGTGAGAGACTGGTGAATTCAGAGTATCAGTACCTCAGAAATGGTACTGGGATTACAGCTGCCCCACTCTCCTAAGTTATGGATCTTAGGCAATCCCTCTTTACTTGATAGGACAGCAGTTAAATTTAAGAAATTCATCCTAGTAGTAACTCTGGAAAAGTAGAGGCGTTTGCTTTTGGCTAGCATGCGGCCACCCTTCCTTTGTTCACTCAGTGGCTCCAAGCGATATCTAATGTGACATCTTATTTACAGCTGACATACTGGAGAAGAGGGTCATTGTTGGGATTTTATCAGTCATGGGAACCCTGGTTAAGTCATATTGGGGTGCAACAGTAACTGTTATTTTTTTTTATTATTGAGCTTTTTGGTACCCATCGCCTCTTCCTGCCAACTGGCGATGGGGACACATATGTATTTTTATGGATTTTTTCCCCTAACCCCCCCCCGAGGCCCTGGCACACTGCCATGCAAGCACATGGAGGCATGCTTCGCAGCCTATGGTGCCAATTCAGTCCCTTTCACCTTCCAATACTTTGCTACCCCTCTCTGCCTATGCTACCCACCAGACCTCTACCTGGTGGGAGCGGAACTATGGAGGGGGCACCAACCCACCCTCACCACCCTCAGAAGAGGAAAGCAGCCCACCAGCATGCTCAATTCTGCTCCGCCCCCCCCGACACACCGGTACCCTGACAACTCAAGGTCATTCCCAAGCCTGGGTTGCTGGCATAGCACGAGGTAAGGTGTCCAACTCCTCAACCTTCTGCGCCACTGAGCCAGCTAGTAACTGTTATTTAACTCTGTATGACTTAATTCTTTCCTTAGAACAGAGTTTCTTCTTTACTGGACAGGGAAAGCTACTCTCCATATTTTGTATTTCCATTAATTAAAGGGGGGTGAGTTGGAAGGTGGTGCTGTATTCGCCTGTTTTGTAGTGATTTATGGGTTATTAAAAATTGCTCGAGGTATTGTTCTCCTTTATTAATATTTTGCCATGGAAGTTGTTAGGCCTGATTTTCTTTATATTCTTATCAGGTTTTATAGGTATTCATGATCCTTTATTATATGTAGGTTAATGTGTGACGTTATAATAGCTTTCCTTCTTTTCTCTTCACTGGATTGTGATTAGAGTGATAACTTACTATGTTTAGTCATGTATACTTGGTATTATTGGAACAGTAATCTGGAGTCTTTACATGACTATGTTGTGATGTACTTTTCTGGATACAATATCAGTTATAGTTGATGTATAGTTGGAAAAACTTAATAAAATGTTTATATACAAATAATTTTTATTGAACACCTAAAGAGTTAGCTGGGAAAAATCATAAACAGAAATATTGTCACCCTGTTGCTGAATGATTAAAAAGCAATACAAGAGGGCTAGAGGGTGGAAGGAAGGGGAAAGGGAGAGGGAGAAATGAAAGGGAAAAGTAGGGGATGGGGGAGTTTCAATGAGATTTTGAAAAAAATTCTCCCCACAAGCAGTTAAAGGAATGCGTATTCCTATATACAGAGAGGAAATTTTAAAAGCAAAATCAGATTTGCAGGAACTGGAAACAATGCATTCTTATTCCCATCTTTAGAGCCTAATGAACTCAGATCACGTAATTGATCAAGAAATAGGGTACAAAACCTGTTTTTACATTGAAACATTCTGCAAACTGTCTAATTTATTATCCATTACATCTTCTGCAATAACTGCTTTAGTCTGTTTCCACCCTGAGATGGTGCAGGCACATGTCGTAAGAACATGAAACTAATATCTTTCAACTGGGCCCCATGAACTTCTTCAAAATGCACTACAGCATATGTTTTCTGGTTCTATTTAACATGTCACAGCAGTGTTCCTGATTTCTTTCTTTGCCCTTACGAATCATCCACCCAATTTAGAACAAATTACAAGGACACCAAATAACATACATAAAAAGGGTGTTGAACATGTCATGAACTCCTTTATAGTTACAGTAACCACATGATGGAAAAACTCCCTCCCAGATTTGGCATACTGTATCTGCAAACTGTGCAAGAACTGCACTTGCAAAAACCAGCAGGTTTCTTTGTTAGCCACCCAAGACCTGGGTTACTGGAACTAGAAGCTATGATAATACAGATAATGGTTTGCTCATGGAAACTACTGTATATTTGTTGACCTGACCAGGGCCTTCAATCTGGTGGATCACCCCATATTGTTCCGCAAGTTAGCAAACATAGGGATACAAGATTACACTCCAAAATTGTTTGTTAACTATTTATCAAAAAGAAAATTGTAAAAATACTGTATGGTCAGAAAAGTCTAAACCTCTTGAAATTAACACAGAAGTACTACAAGGTTCAGTTCTAAGTTCAATCATATTCTCAATCTTTGTGAATGATTTATTGGGAATATGTGACAATGTATCTTACAGTAATATATGAAGATGACTCAGTACTTATTGTGCATGGAGAACAGCAGTGGATCTGGAAATGTGTATGCAGTCAATGTACACCACATTGCAAACTTGGCTATCAGTAACACAGTTCTACTAAATGAGAAAAGACTAAAACAATCATAATTGGGACAAAACAAAAGAGTGAGGAAAAGGAAATACAATGACAATATTGGGGTAAATCACCAAAAATTAGAAGGGATATCAAGCTTTAATCACCTTCAAGTTACCCTAGATCAGTCATTGGCACAGCAAGAACACAGAAACAAAATTATGTGTAAAGCAAATAACAAAGTAGGTTATTTGTATAGGAATCAATATAGCTTATTTTCAGAAGTAACAAACAAAAAGTCAAAGCAAGACCTTCTCCTGGCATTAGATACAAAGAAAGTTAGAAAACTGAAAGAAGGGGTTCACGAACATATCAGGGACATTAAGAATGTCAACTAGCAACAGAAACAAACCGGCACTAGGTTACAGCTGTATAAAATCATTTTTTTCGCATCAAGATGCATAAAGCCTGTGCAAACAAAGAGAACTATATTTATTTGCATGGGTTTTATTCATCTTGATGCAAAATAAATACTTTCTTACAGCTGTAACCTAATGTCAGTTTGTTTCTGTTGCTAGTTGTATCGTTTATGTGAACCAGGCACAGGTTTGAGTAAGGTTTAGGAGCAGAACTTCTTGAGTAAACATTAAGAATGTCAGCCTTGTTAGCCCAGTGATGGAAAATTATTTCTGGATCATGACAGTGACCCTAGTGGACTCAGGTGTATGGGTCTAGAGTAGGTCAGGGTTGGGATGAGAGGTGGAAATCATTTAAGCAGATTACTTCAATGAGCAAAACAAAATGGTTATATTAAATGCATGCTGAAAATAGAAAATAGAGTTAAAAATCTATGTTTAGAATTTAGGTCTTCTTCAGGAAATATCTAAAAGAGAAAAAAAACAAGTTAGTGTAGAGGAGAGATAAAATGAGAGGGATATATATGTGGAGAAAGAAGAAAGGGGAGGCTCAGGGAGAAGAAGTGATAAATGGTAAGATTAAGAGAGAATGTATGAAACAAAAAGGTGATGATGGGAAAGATAAAGCATAATGGGAGTGAAAGAGCAGGGGAAGTTCCCAGGTGGGGATTAATTAACAGGGTCTAGTAAGAAGGCTGAAAGGTGACAAATGTGTGGGAAGGAGACAGAAATGGAGACATGACGAAAATGAAAAATAAATTAAATGAGTACAAAAACAAATAGACTTTAGGGAAAAAAAAGGGATGGCTGAAAGATGTTAGTGGAAAATAAGTCTATCATTTAAACCAGAGGGCTGCTTGGAGCCAAGGCAGATGATCAGCTTGGCTTCCATGTTTTCTCTATTGTCAGGATCCTAAAAGCTCTGCTGAAGGACACAGACAGAAAGGTCATTGACATTGTGGTCCCTGGAGATAAAGTGGGATACAATGGGTTTAGCAGTTCCACCATTCCTGACTGCTCTGTAATGTTCCCTGAAACGGTCAGCAAGATGCCTACCAGTTTCTCTGATGTAGAAAGCTTTTGGGTCTTTAGCATTTAAGCATTACAACCAGAAGGCTTGAATTTGAGCTGAGACTTGAAACCTTACTGTGACATGTTGATAATAGTCTATTGAGTACATCGGTCTGATTGTTTTTCTGTTCTGTACCCTTCCCCCACCCAGTAAAATGTTGATATCCCACTGCAATGTTTTGGATATTTTGAACCTTTTTAATATAAGCAAGTTAGTGATGCATTAGGCAACTCTTCACAGGAATCCTCCTCCCCTGCCCACCCTCCCACCCCAATTTGGTTTACATTACACATTGAAATTTGATTTTTTTCAGTAATTACTTATTTGCATTAATTACTCTTCTGCTATCTGTTAATGTCACTCTCAAGTATTTACCTATGTTTTCTCACTTTATATCTTTTTTACATTTAGAATGCCTAGGATAGCACAGGAACTTTCTTGTTTAACCACAGAGATCAGGGAACCAGCAGTAACATACACATCTGTGGATAGCACCCTTCTCTGGCTTGCTTTTTGCTTTTTTCTCCATCTGTTCCATAGAGACATATATTATATTTGATTATTTAAATGGATTGTTTTTCTGCCTGTGATGATATAAATGTATTATTTTTTGTCACATTCTTTAAACGCTTCAGACATTGGTATATTTGTCTATATGCTGCCATTTTCACTTTAGGGAGTTAGTTTATCAGTTAGTGACAAATATTTTAATATTAGTCCTTGATGCATCCATATAGCATAATCTACTTATATGCACATGCAATGATTATGTCAATGGTGATGAAATTTGAATTTGATTCAGATAATCACTCCCTGAGGAAGCTAGAAGGAGTGAATCACAGGAGTACCTGTTTCACGTCTGTAGACCAGTTGGTTTGGTTTTGTGCTACAGTGGTATGGATGCTATCATTTTTCTGCAATATTAAAGCACTTGGGACAGCATAATTTGAGCATGTCTCCATCATTTTCTAAATCACACACTGTTTGCAATTGTGTCCTGGATTGAGGCTCACCTATTGTTGTGGTTCATTAGTCCTGGGGATTAGCAGCCCCAAATCCTCACCCAGCCCATTACCGGTGAGCACAGCACCAATTTGTAGTTTTTGCAATGGGCATATAAATCCTGTTACAGCTTTCCATTGGTCACCTGCTTCATTGACCTCTCTTCCAACCCCTATATTGGTAACACAATCAGTGGCTTTTACTGCTGCTTTGAAAAAAGCAGTTGCTGTTGCCTGACATAATAGGATGGCTTTGACCATTCTGAAATTTCTGAAAAATTGGTTATGTCTTTTGCCTCTTCTGGGAAACCCATAAAGAAACAAGTCTGGAGGCTATGCCACCATCCCCACTCCTGATTTTGACTTTACCAGCATGTGCTGTAGGAAGGGCCCACCAGAGGCCAGCTCAAACCAAAGGTGCAACTTATGGACATTATTTCTACTTTGAATAAATGTGATCCTTTGTCCAGTAAAGAACAATGGAGTAATACAGATCCAAGAGAAGAATCAAATTCTTTTTCTGTTTTGTGTTCTCAGAAAGATGCATCTTCTGGACCTGATGAACCACCTCACCCTTCTACCCAGAGGAAGAGGAAAGGCCCAGTCAAACAGGCTCAAAGAAAACCTAAAAAGAAGTAACCTTTGGTTCAGCTGCAAAGTGCTAATTAAATGTCTACACATAGTGATTTTTGCACCAGCTTAATTTGTGGTTACTGTTTCATGGCCCAATCCTTTTCAAATTCAAACTTTGCTTCCTTAAACATGAATAGCTTACAAAAAACAAAAGTACTGTAGATTGGCAACATTTTTCATTTTACAGCAGCTTAATTACGCTATCATTTTCTTATAAGATTTCTTATTTATTTATTTATTTGAGAATTGTTGACCAGGAAAGGCATACTGAGCTGAGGTTCATTTCCAGGTGTGAGCTGGGGGAGGGGAACATAGTGTAAAAACCAATACATAGTTTTTTTAGACAAATACAGCGTTATAAAAAGAGTGCAAAGTCATGGTCAACAGATACCATAGAAAGTGCATAATGATCAAATAAACTGACAGTTAATCATTACTACAGGTGTAAATTGACTGTTAAGGAGAGGAGAAACAGGAACAAGAAAGAGAGAAATGGAAAAGAGTCTCAGTTGATATCTGAGTCAGGCAGGGGCCGGTGTGGAATGGAAGGAAGAGGGAAGTTGGTTCCAAAAAGAAGGATGACAATAGGCAAAATCTGGTGGCCATCCTAGTTCTGGGAGCATAGGAAAGCAAAGGAGCAGCGGTCCCTGGAGTGAAGGGAGCATGAAGCAGAGGGAACAATGGACAGTAGTGATGAGAGGTAAGAGGAAGGGGAACCAAACCAGTATTTCATTATAAAGGAGGCACAGTGCATCTGGCGACGGGACAGAAGAGGAAGAATGGATCGTGATGAGTAGAATGAGCAGCAATGAGTACGAGAGGGTTAGTTGGTTGCAAAGTGAAAGAAAGAGTTATAGACGGTGTCCAATCTGTCCAATGAGGTGGAAAGACACAAGATGTCAGACTTCAGATTATGTCAGATGTTGTAGGAGCCCAAAAGACCTGGTATCAGAGACCATCCTTTTGGCTGGATAGTGAAGAGCTAAATATATTGTATATATCAGGATATATAGTACTTTTTTAGTTTACTGGTATGGCCATCACTAGACTATTGGAGCTTGTGCCTGGCAGGAACCTGTTATTAGACATGCATTCTGAGGGCCATGCATATTGCTTCTTCTAATATATGCCCCCAAACAAAGTTGGCACATATCAACATATTTAAGGTTGTTCAGCCATACCTTTACACAGGTACCTCCAAAAGAGTGATTTTGGGAGGTGATTTTAATTATTGGTTGTCTATTTCCGATAGTGGGAGCAACAACCTCTAAATTATTTTGCAGTTCTAATTTTTTGAATCAGTTATACACTAAGGTGGGGTTGGTTGATGCTCAAACCACTTTGTCAGGAGCCAAGCCAGAGTATACTTATTATAGTGGATCTACTTCAAAGAGGATAGCTTTTTTCTTTATCACTCCTTGATCACTAACCTCCTTTCAGACACATCTTGTAGAGGTTTCAGATCACAAATTTATCAGAATCATGATTGACAGAATGCTCATCCCCAAAACTGGTCCCAGAATTTGGAAAATAAATACCTCACTGTTGGAAAACATTTCCATTCAGAAGGAATTATTCTGCTTACTATTGACTAGGAAACCTGTCCATGGGTTATGGGAGGACACAAATAAGGATCTGAAGGAATTCTTTCAAACTCATTGAAAAAACAATTGAGACAAAAATACTATTTGGAATACTTACATTTAAGATTTCAATTACATAAATTTGTATCATTAGCAGAACAAACATTGGATAACTACAGTGAACAAATCAGGAATATAGTGCAACAAATGAAACCTACACAGTATGATAGATCTGCTTCTCTGTATATGAAACACATAATCAGTACCTGGGGAAACTGTCCAGATCAACCCCTTTCATAGCTGTTCAGATTGTCTCTAAGTGAGTATTTTCCCTATAATTGATGATTTGTGAATATTTTATACCAATGGCCTAGACATTTTTCAGTAGGTAAAACATTATTTCAATAAATCCTAGGGTACCCTTTTTTGTGCTCCTGCAAATTTCTATGATTTTCTACCTCCAGGTTTGAATACCACAAGAAGGGCAATCACTATTGAGTGCCTACAAAAAGGGCAACTCAATAGCGGCATCTGTTCTCAGGGCTAGTGGATGGGGGTGGCGATTGGGGTATAGCAACATCCCATCACTATATGTATATGCACATGTGGGAGGGAGCAAGCACGCTGTGTGTGATGAGCAGAAGGGGAGGGAGGGTTTGTGAGGTGTAGTACAATGGAGAGTTGCAGAGCTGGATGTGTGGCATGATGGGTTCGTGGCAGGCTATGGTTGGGAGGGCGCCAGGTTCAGTACTGGGTGCATCAGGATGTTTGCGCTGATCTGAAAAATACCTTTTTCTAATTCCCCCTGATATGCCCCCCCCAGAGTTGAGAATATTTAGCCGGGGGTGTGGGGACCAAAGCCCCATGGGGTGTGTGTGGGGTACAGCCCCCAGAATAAACAAAAAAAACTCAAGTTCCTGGCATCCTTTTGCTGTAAACTGAGATTATAAATCAGCAAAATGGATTTTTGCCGATGTACATTCGCCCTAACAGCGATCGCCTTTCCGAGATCTCCATTATCACATAGACCCCTTCAGGTTTATGTTCCCAGGTGCCACAGGAGTGGCCACCAATCCTGGAAGGTGGGGTATCTAAAGAATGGTTCATCATGCCATCGCCTCACTTACTTTTAACAGTTGCCTGGGGAAGAATGGTATTCTTGAAGAATTTTATAAATCTGTATCTGAACATTTGAATGAGGAGCTAGTGACTATGTACAACTTCATAGAAACATAGACTTTGACAGCAGATAAGGACCGCTTGGCCCACCTAGTCAGCCCATTTCTCTACCTACAGGATAAGCGGCAGATCCTAGTTAACCAATAGCCTATTTCTTCCTACCCTCCACAAAATTTGCCTTATGTCTGTCCCATGCAATCTTGAATTCTCTCACAATTCTAGACCCCACAACCTCCTCAGGAATGCTGTTCCATGCATCCACCACCCTCTCTGTGAAAAAATACTTCCTCACATTGCCTCTGAACTGCTCCTATCTTCAAATTATGTCCCTTTGTTCTTGCACATCTCTTTTTCTGAAAGATGCCACCCTCTTGGACTTTATTGATTCCACTGAGGTACTTAAAAGTTTCTATCCTGTCCCCCCTCTCCCTCCTTTCCTCAAGGGTATACATATTAAGCTCCTTTAGTCTCTCCTCATATGGCTTCTCTTGCAGACCCTGCACCATTTTAGTTGCCCTCCTCTGGACTGCCTCTATCCTGTCTATGTCCTTGCGGAGATGGGGTCTCCAGAACCGGATGCAGTACTCCAGATGGGGTCTCACCAACTGTCTGTACAGGGGATAAAAACTTCCTGTTTTCTGCTAGTGATGCCTCTCTCTGTATATCCCAGTATCCCCCAGCCTTCCTATTGCCTTCTCACATTGCTTATTAACCTTAAGGTCATCTGATATGATTATCCCCAGGTCTCTTTCCATTTTTGTTGTTGTTACTACCTCCCCTCCCATTATGTAATCTTCCCCTGGGTTTTTGTTTCCCAAGTGCATTATTTTGCACTTCTTTGCATTGAATCCAAGCTGCCATACTTCTGACCATTCCTCCAACCTTACCAAGTCCCTTCTCATCCTTTCCACACCTCCTTGTGTATCAACCCTGTTGCAGATCTTTGTGTCATCTGTAAAGAGGCATACTTTTCCTTCCAGTCCCTCTGCAACGTCACTTATAAAAACATTAAAATTGACTGGATCCAGTACTGAACCCTGCGGTACCCCACTAGTAACCCCTCTTTCTTCAGAGTGGCCTCCATTTACAGTTACCTTCTGTGTCCTGTTGTCCAGCCAATGTTTTACACAGGCTACCACCCTGGGACCCACACCCAGGCTGGTTAATTTGACTATTAATCTTTTGTGTGGGACTGTGTCAAATGCCTTGCTAAAGTCTAGGTAGGCCATGTCCACAGCCCCTGCCTGGTCTACTACTTTGGTCACCCAGTCAAAGAAATCAATTAGATTCATCTGACATCACCTTCCTGTTGTGAACCCATGCTGCCTTGGATCCTGTGCCCCACTGGCCTCTAGGCACTCAACAATTCTTTCCTTCAGAAGTGATTCCATCACTTTCCCTATGACAGAGGTCAAAATTACAGGTCTCTAGTTTCTTCCTCTGTCTTACTCCCACTTTTGTGAAGGGGAATCCCATCTGCCTTCCTCCAGTCCTCAGGTACCACACCATCCTCCCATGATTTGTTAAAAAGAGTAGTCAGTGATTTCACTAGTTCTCCCCTTAATTCTTTTACAATTCTGGGGTGAATTCCATCAGCCCCCATTGCTTTGTCCACCTTCAGTTTTAGGAGTTCTTTCAGAACCCTTTCTTTGGTGAAAGGACTGGGATCAACCCCCCATTCCAGAGTGCTTCTGTTAATTGGATTAGAAACCTCCCCCTCCTCCTCTTTTGTGAATACTGAGTAGAAATATTCATTCAGTATTACCCTGCTTTTTCACTGTCCCTCTCTGCCCACCCACCGTTCATTCTATTCAGCCTCACTACCCCTCTCTTTGTCTTTGTATGCTCCCTGATGTACCCATCAAAGGTTTTATCCCCCTTGTTAACCGAGTTGGCTATCTTTTCCTCAGTTTAGGCCTTTGCTATTCTGACTTCCCTCCCTGCTTCCTTCTGCCTTAACTGGTACAGCTCTCTGTCCTACTCCTTCTGTGTTTCCTTATACTTCCTGAATGCTATCTTTTTCTCCCTAACCTTCCCCTACACCTCTTTTGAGAACCATAGTGGCTTTTTCTTTCATTTTGGTTTGTTTACATGCTTCACACAAAGGCTTGTTGCCTCTGTGATGGCAGTTTTGATGTTTCCCCATTGTTGCTCCACTCCTCCTTCTAGCCTATTTGCTAGTGCTTTTCTAAGGCACTCTCCCACCTTGCCAAAGTCAGCCCTCCTGAAGTTCAGTACCCTCACTTTTGTATGGCTTGCCTCTGTAGCTGAGTTTATCATGAACCACACTGTTTGGTGGTCACTTGTTCCCAGATGGCTACCCACTTTTAGATCTGAGATCTTCTCACTGTCCCCATTTGAGAGTACGAGGTCTAAGATTGATCCATCATGCGTGGGTTCCAAAACTAGCTGTCTGAGGCATGCCACCTGTAGGGCATTGAGAATGGCCCTGCTTTTGCATGTGGCTGCAGCAAATGTGCTCCCATTTACATCTGGCATATTCCAGTCTCCCATCAACATTATCTCCCCTTTCTCTGCCATCCTAAGAATGCCTTCTATCGTATCCTTGTCCATTCCCTCCTCTTGACATGAGGGTCTGTATACAATCCCTGTGTGGATTGTTGTGCCATTTCCTGTCTCTAAGGTGACCCACAGTGCCTCCTCTCCTCCCTGTTTACTCTTTTGTTCAGTTACTTTTATCCCTTCCCTTACATAGAGAGCTACTCCTCCCCCTCTACTCCCCTCCCTGTCTCTCTTGTAGGTTGTGTACCCTGGTATGTTAACATCCCAGTCATGGTTCTCTGTGTACCATGTTTCAGTGACTGCTACGATATCCAGGCATCCCTCTTCCATCAAGGCCACCAGTTCAGGGAGCTTGTTGCCCAGACTATGGGCATTGGTACTCATTACCCTCCATTTCCTGATGGCCTTACCCTTTTTTGCCCCATCCCTGTCCTTATTTCCTTGTCACTTGGTGTTTACCTCACTTAATAACCTGACTTTTTTGGGAGGAAAGGATTTCCCTGCTCTTTTCCAGTGCCTCCCCCTTGGCTAGTTTAAATGCTTGCCAATGAAGCATTTAAATCTATCACCTAGGATTCTGGTTCCCCTCCTGGACAGATGCAGACCATCACACCAGTATAGGCCTGCATCACTCAAGGTGGACCCCAGTCCCCAATGAAGCCAAATACCTGAGTTCTGCACCATTTTTTCAACCACTGATTAAATCCCATGGTGTAGAGCACCCTAGCCTTACCTACGCCATAGACAGGCAGCACCTCCTAGGAGGTTACCATGCATGCTACATCTCTATGGCCCCTCCCCAACTCCACAAATTCTTCCTGCACTGCTCTGATCCCTTTCTTAGCCAGGTCATTTGTCCATAGGTGGACAATGACATCCAGCTCCCTCCTCTGTGCAGCTGCTCTGGTGATCTTGAGGATTCGCTCCCTGTTCCTTCAAACCATGGCACCTGGCAGGCACCTTACCTCCCTCTCCCCTTCCTCCCCCAGTTCTGCCTTCCTAACAATGGAGTTCCCCACCAGGAGTTGTTTACTTCCTCTGTGGGGTCCCATGCCACCCTCCTGTGGGTCTTTGTGGAGGTTCGCAGCATCCTTCTTGGTCTCCAATGTGGGTGCCTCCATAGAGGAACCACACATTGCCAGAACAGCATATAAATTATGGAGAGGTACAACTGGAGGGATGAGCCTCTGTTACATCATGGTCACCCTCCCTGAGCCCACTGTTGTCCAACCACTCCTCTTTCTTGGCAACCTCTGAGGCAACGGCAGTGGACCTGGTGGTCCCTGGATGGGAGAGGAGGTCCCACAAATCCTGACAAACTCAACCTGGAGATGAGCAACCTCCTCCCTCAGCCCAGAGAGGTGCCTGCAGATGGGACAACACCGCATCCTCCAGAATGTCTCCCAGAAGACTGCTGCTCCACAGTCACAGTACTGCACCACTCCCATCATGTCTTATTTCTGTCCCCTAAACTGTTGTTTGGAATACTTACTCTTTCCTCTGTTTATTTTTTCCCCTACTTACTTACTGCCTCTGTGCCTTTTAAGCTCCTGATCTTCCTGTTCTGAGACAAGAATATCCTATATTTCTCAGTAGTCCCCTTACATGCTCAGAGGCAGACTCCCAGCAGGTGGGGGGGGGCGGAGAGCAACTTTTGTCCTTTTAGGATGGTAGTCTTTGGTGGCTCTGTGATCACTCACTTCCTGCTCCCAAATAGGAAGTTCCTGTTGTCAGTCAAATCCTGTGCCTATAAAAGTAGAACTGGTTTTGGGTGGGGGGTGGAAGGGAGGGAAGGAGGGCAATGTAGTACCAGTAAAGAAGTGCAGTCACAACAGCAGCTCCTTGTCCTGGAGTTCTATGCCATTTCTCAGGCAGAAGCTATCTAGAGCAGTGTTTAAATGTGACTTCCTTCTAGCTAAGCCACTCCCCCTACTTAACAGATCTTTTTACACTTTGTTAAATTGTACAGATAAGAATCCCCTTCAGCCACCTGAGATTAACACCTCGATAACTGCTCAGATAACAATTCACTTCAGCCAGCTCAGACAAACACAAACTTTGTTTTACCCTAAATTGAAGGTCCCAGGAGTAGAGTTCCTGTTCTTTACTTCCAGTAGAGAAGTGCAGTCACAACAGCAGCTCCTTGTCCTGGAGTTCTTTGCCAATTCTCTGGCAGAAGCTATCTAAGGCAGTGTTTAAATCTGGCTTTAACCTGGCTTCCTTCTAACTAAGCCACTCCCTACTTTACAGATCTTTCTACACTTAGTTAAATTGCACAGATAATAATCCCCTTCAGCCACCTGAGATTAACCCCTAGATAACTGCTCAGATAACAATTCACTTCCGCCAGCTCAGACAAACACGCTAACCTTTTTTTTTACCCTAAATTGAAGGTCCCAGGAGTAGAGTTCTACTTATTTAGTCCCAGTAGAGAAGTGCAGTCGCAACAGCAGTTCATTGTCCTGGAGTGCTTCATGCTTGCTTCCACTGCTATCCCAGACTTCTTAAATAGTAGCTTATGTGTGCTGATCTTTAAGAATGGGGATAAGTCTTCCCTGAAACATTGGAGGCCTATTTGCCTAATAAACACTGCATAAAAATGTTGACCAATGTTATTAGCACTAGGGTCTCAGAAGTGGCTAAGCATCTCCTTTCATTTGCCCAGTTTTGTGCATTACCAGGTAAGATGATTAAAGATGGTTTGTGTTTAACTCAGAGACAGAGAGAGTTGAGAAGGTGGATGATGGAGTTCTATCAGGATACCTACTACCTTGGATCAGGATAAGGCTTTGGACCGAAAGTCACATTTCTATCTGTTCACTGCATTAAAAGCCAATCATTCCACTACATTTATCTCTTGGAACCAGGACTCATGATTCTGTGTTTGTTTGTTCTTTTTTGAATGGGTGGCTTGGAGACAGTGTCCCCCTGCTTAGGGGAGTACATCAGGGGTGCCCCCTGATACCTATTCTCAATACCTTTGATATTGATCCTCTGCTGCATGTTCTGAACAATAGACCTAATGTAGGGGTAATGTCCTCTGTCTCTGTACAAATCCCTGTATGGTTATTGCCTATGCAGATGATTATACGCTGTTGATTCAGAATGAGAACTCTTATATGCATTCAATTGTTATATTTGATGAATTCTCATCTGCCTCTGGTTCCACTGCTAATCCCACTAAAAGTACAATTTTTTTCTATTGGTCTTGTAACATCTGCACAGGTTACAGATGTTTCAGAAATCTCGACAACACCGGGCCTTCTGAAAATATTGGGTGTCATTTATTTATTTATTTTTTGGACAATGCAATATGGCTTGGTAAAACTGGACTGAAAAAATTGAGAAAGCTGAAAGTGTAGTGGATAAATTGAAATAACTGGACATGTGTGAAAAGTGTGCCTTTTTGATTCAGACCATTCTTTTGTTCCATTTTTTTATACATAAGCCAAATTTATCTCCTACCAATTTCATTAGAAGTGTATATCCTCAGCATACTTTTTCAAGGGCTCTAGGTGAACAGGTTGAACCACATGAAGCATAACATTACATGCTTATCATTGAAATCTGGTAGCCTGGAATGGTCAACCTGATGTGTTTTTTGTCTTTCTTTTGCTCCTTTTTAACAATAATGTTTGCCATCTTTGGACAGGTTAGTCAAAGATGTGGTTACCATTTTTGAATTGGGTCTGTTTTTCTCTTTTTACAAGTATGGGAAAGATGCTCAGTCAAACATAACAGTATCGGCTTATGTAGTGTTCCTAAATATTTATCTGACCACTGCCAAAAAATTAATGTTTGGGATCTCAATGTTTCTACTGTCTTAACTCTAAACAGGAAAGCTTGTTATTCTGCCATTTTACAGAACCACTATGATGTCATTCCTGTTTTTTGGTAGCCACAAAAAACTGAGAAAATTATTTCCTCCAGTTATTGACAAACCCTTGGATGTCCCCAGAAAATGTGAGACACTTGGTGGCTATGTGTGAACGAGCTTGGTGCATCCAGCAGACCAGACCTGGATTTAATTCTCACAACCTCCACTTGCATACTCTGTGACTCTGAGCAAGTCACTTAACTGCCCAATGCCCTCAGGTCGCCCCTGAAAACAGGTACTTGTGCCTAGTGGGCCTTATCCGGTTAGTTATCAAAGACTAAAATAAAAAATAAAAAATAAAATAAAAAAAATAAATTTGTTGCCACAACAAACGTAATGTCAAGAGTGCTCAAAAACACAAAACCATTCAAGACAGAATCTGGCACAGAGAAAGTTGCATGAAGTAAATAGAGACAACGGGACACTTTTTTTCATGTTCCATCATGCATGAATTCTGGACCAACCTGTTAACAACTAGCATACCCCAATGTTCAATTTGTAACTTATAAGACCATAGTGAAAGGATCCCCCAACCCACACTCCAATGATAGAAGCAGTGGAATCAAAGTACACGTACTATCATATTTGCTTGCATAGAGTGGCGTATTTGGATTGCTTGTTGTCAGTTTCTTCTACAACAAAAACAAACAAGTCTAGATTAACTTTTATGTACAATCAAATTTGGAATTGTGGCTCTTGCTAAATATGAGTTTAAGTTAGTAGATTCACAAAAGTTTACACAGTTATGGAAAGGTTTTGAGCTGATCCTTCAGGGCACTGCCAAAACAGGAGTTGGATTTTTTTTTTTTTGCTATTTACATTTTGTAATTTTATTTCTGACAATAATAGGTTATATTTTGTATGATACTTGAGTATTCATGTATTTGGTGATTTTTGTTAATATTTGATCGAATAAAAAATTCCCATACTGTTTTTGGGGAAAACTCTCGGGATAATCATGGAGGAAAACATGCCTGTGATCCCTTCCAGGTAATTTATCCAATAGTATCCTTTATAATGTTGTATTTTTCCTTTCTGTCAGATGAGCTACTGTTTTACTTATACTTCCCTTAGTTTCTCTGATAATTTTATTTGAAATATTTTGTGAGATTTTCCTTTTGTCTGTAATATGTTATTCATGAATGTGATATGTTTTGATTTAATTTAAATGATAATTGCCCTACTCTAAGACCCTAAATGTGTCCCCAGCACAAAAATATGGGCTTGTTAAATAACTTTGTCATGCTTCCCAGTTCTACCAGCATGGGTAAGTGGCAAGCTAAAACTTGAGAAAAATGATATGTTTGATAGGTTCCTATTATATTTCAAGAAAATGTTTCAGAAATTGTACAGTTGGGGACCCAAGCTGGTACTTTGTGATCAGTTTCTCATAATGCTTTGTATTTACCTGTAACAGATAGTTTTCTTTTCTGAAGCAATTATCTTTGGGAATAGCCCAAGGAATGAGAAACACTCCCTTCTGGCACAGTTAATAGACAAATAAATGGCCACAACTAGTGGGGTGCAAGAGACATGGTTGCAGTAGGGCCCATTGTCAGGGGACCCACTGCATTAGATGTGAGCATTAAAAAATGTTTTTGTCTCAAACAAACTTGAAACTTTCTTTTTTTACATTGCTTATCCATTTGAAATTGGATCTGTCAGCAGTGGCAGTAGTGGGGTCTAAGACATATTTTCTAACTGCAGATATAATACAAACAAACTTGCACTATAGTTTGTATGTGCTAATGGTTATTTTGACTAATTGGTGGGCCGGTAGGACCCCACAAAATATATCACAGGGGTGCTCTTACAGTCATTGGCACAACCCTGGACAAATATGTGCCAGTAAAGATGCGGGGTATGTTTTGGTTTTGTTGTTACTCACATTTAAATAGTAAGGGCAACTGGAAGCTTAAAAGCACTGCAGAAAGGAATTGCTTCAGTGTTTCTTGTGTTTGAAACCTGAAACCATGACCCATTTATTTTTTACCTGCTGTTTTATTAGACATTGTGGACCATTTGTGGCTCATGCATAGAAAGAACCCTTGTTTTGCAGTTTTACATATGGGGTTGGATATTCAGACTGCACCAGGCTGTAGTGCAAGCCTGGGTGTAGCGTAACTGAGATGTGCCAGGGAGCTGACAGGGTGATAGTCAACAGTGCTGCACCATGGCTCAGTACCATTGAATATCGCTCTGTGGCCACCCACATTGTGCATGATACAGTGGCACTGTACCAGTGAAAGTGGCCAGAGAGGGGCAGGGGATACGCTAGTGCAAGTGCCGTTGCGCTAGGTGCATCAACTTAGATATTCAAAGGTGCACATGCAAATGGGACCATAATGCATGCAAGGCACAAATGGGGCCATTTGCATGTCATTTGACCCCATTTGCATGCAGGTGTGCCCATCCCCGGTGACTTGCACCTGGTACCCTGCCAGGCTGCAGCTACTCGGGGACTGGCCCTACTGCGGCAAAGTGCCTGGCCCAATCATGGGCATAAGTATAAAATTATAAACCCCTATATCCGTGGTGGTCAGGGACTGATCCCAGCCCGATCACAGGCATAAGTATAAAAATAATAAATTACTATTCCCCTGGAGGTCCAGTGAACTGCTCACAGCCCGATCACAAGCAGAAGTCTAAAAAAAGATAAGATCCCATATCTGGACTGTGTAGTACAGTACAGTCTGCACGCCCATTGGCCCACGCTGTAGACCAATGGGCATACAGCTGTACTGTATGTAGTCAGTCAGCGGGCGGCCGGGCAGCTTGCGGGTGGGGAGCTGCCACCCGCTGCTGACGAGGGTGAGTGGGGTGACGGGGATCAGTGGGAGGGTAGGGAAGGGGACACTGCTGGACCACCAGAGATGGGATCTAATCTTTTTTTAGACTTCTGCCTGTGATCGGGCTGTGTGCGGTCCACTGGACCACCATGGATATAGAAGTTTATTATTTTTATACTTATGCCTGCAATCTGGCTGCGAGTGGTCCACTGGACCACCAGAGATGTAGGAGTTTATTATTTTTATACTTATGCCCACAATCAGGCTGCAAGCAGTTCACTGGTCCACCAGGGATATAGGACTGTTTAATTTCCTACTTCTGCCCATGATTGGGCATTTGGGGGTGCTACCCAACAGAGGGTGCCGCCGGAGCTTGGGTGGCCATCCACAGCTGGCTGCGGCCGTGTTGCGCCTCTAATACAGCAGCTCACCTGTGGGTGGCCGGCTGTTGTTCCTTTATTTTTTGGAACAACTGTTTGCTGCACATGTAGCGGTTGCACCTGCATGGGTTCCGCACATCCTGGGCTGAATATTGGGATGTGCAGAGGTATGCATGTGCACACACCCCCACTTGTGCCGCATACATTACTGATGCACCCCGACGCATCAGGATTTGTGCCACGCACTTTCCCCTTTGAATATTGTGCCAGGGCGCAACCCTTCTGAATATACCACCCTATGACATACTAATATATGGTTCCTTTTCGGGTCAATGGAATGAGTGGAATCAAATTATCTTATTTGTGATTTTTTTCCCGTTTCGAGTGGCACATACTGTTAGCTGCATGCCGGTATCCTGTACATCAGATAATAATGCAATATACAGGATCTGTTGAATAGAACAGAGTCTGAAATAAAGCTTATATTCCAGGCAGAAGCTAGTCATGTGCCGTTTTTCACCCTGCAGGAAAGATGGAAGAATATACCTTGGGTTTTCTGAAACTGATTAAGCTTGTCAGGTGCTTACAGGATTAGGTAGCTGGGAATAATTTTCTTTTCTCAACTCAGTTATGAGTGATTTCAATATGTTTCAGTTATTCCTGGTGAGCTACAGGTTTTTCCCCTTTGTTTAGGTTTTCCTTTGTTTTTCCTTGTTTTTTAGAGGTACTGTATCTGTGTTTTCGTTTTGTTTCCTTCTTCATACTGATTTGTACATGTGGATATTTAACTGGAATTATTTCCTTTTTAGTTTTGATTTCAATAAAATTGCCCTACTCTTTTGAAGAAGTGCCATAGGATATTTAATGTCCACTTGAACAACCACCAGAAAAGGCAGACAGGGCAGATTAACATCTCATCTGAAGTACAGCCCACTCAAACAGTACAGCTACCCTTTAGTATCACACTTGGGTACCAGTAGTTATGGTATGAGCCCATTCCTGGTGTGGGAGTAGAAAGCAGACCATGACTTTTTGACCCAGAGGCAGATGTGCTATCATATGAGTCATGCTGACACCTTAATTAATCAAGTTAGTCAGTTTCACAATAGAAGACATTCAGTTACAGCTCATCACACCAGCCACACACACATCACACACTCCACCCACCTCTCCTACACAATTCCTGTACCCGAGATATATATTAAACACTTCTCTTACCACCCTCTATCAACTAACCACCCTCCGCCCCCAAAGCCCATTGAAAAGGATACTGTGTGCCACCAGATCCATTAAAAAAAATCCTACACTCTTCTCTGTCCTGTCTTCTATAGAATGAATGAACAATGATGTCCTCACCTATCCTTGATAAGTGGAAGATGTCATTATTTATTCTGTAGCAGGAGGGACATAGAAAAGCATGGAATGATTTACTTCTTTACAGGTATTTTTTTCTTTGTCTGGTGACACACAACCTTGATATGGTGCATTGTGAGGAGGAGGAGGGATGTTTGGTCCTGAGCATGGTAGGGGTAAGGGGCAACAGAGTTCTAGGAAAACATAAACTGAAGTTACAAACTCAAAGGGGCAGACTAGGTGGGCCATAGGCCCTTATCTGCCTACACTGTCTATGTATCTATGGTAGAGTAGGAGTGTTAATTATGTCTTGGAACAGGGACTAGGTTGGGAGAGGTGTGTGGTGTGTGTAATGTGTCCGGGCAAGTGGGAAAGTTTTGTTATTGACTTTATTCTAGAGTGACATCTACTAACTTTGCTGGGACTGTGCAGTGATGGTAAAGCTTTCTAATTGGTCAGGGTGGTGAGAACTGTATGCCATAGTGAGTATGTAGACGTTATATGGAAAAAAAGTTTGTTTTTTTAGGAGGGAAAAAAAAACAATTTGTGGTTTTTGGTGGCGAAGTGCTACTTCCCAGGTGAGCACTATGAGGAGTGGTAATTCATCAAAACTTTAGTCTGTGCTTTGTCACTTCACATGGTCTTCAGCAAGTGAAGGTGAACCATTTGCCAGCCGAAACTCTGAAAACGCTGACACATGCAAAGCAAAGTCTGGGAAACATTGTGAATTTCTTCACACAGAAAATCCCCCTGATTTCACCTTTCTCTAATTGCTAGTTGTACTTGCATGAATGACATGAACTTCTTAAAGGGAAAGTCCCTTTGGTCTACTTTTTGAATACCTGTGTAATTTTGCAGGCATAAACAATGCTTTCTTTCAATTGCATCCCCCTAATGTCATCCTAATTTAAATAAAAATGAGATTGCATTATTGTTTTGTCCTGATGTGAAAACCTGTTTGCTTCCATTCCAAAGGTCATAGTGCTACTAATGAAAGGCAGCATGGGAGTCGATGATGCATACATGCACAAACCAGCAGAAGTTATACTCTCATTCAGTTCTGTTACATGTCTTGAGAAGTCTCTGTATTCTCTAAAGGCATTGTTTTCTAACTCAGATACACTTTAAACTACAGAAAACAGCAGGGCACTTACTATGCTTTGAAAAACGTCATGGCCAGCATAAGATAAGAACATAGGGATTGCAGAGGATGGCAACAGCATTTACGAATACAGTGAAACTACTGCAAGGTTTAACATCAAAACATGATAACATTCCAGGATGCCTTACAGGTCATGATCTTTGCAATAGAGTTAAACACATTTTCACATTAGACTTAAGTACCTTCATTTGCATTTAAATCCTCACGAAATTAGGAGGGTGCAATAGAGGCAATCATTATGCATGCCTACAAACTACACAGGGAAAAAAATAAAAGGATATGGGGATTTTCCCTTTAAAGCACTTTCTGATATTTAGGATATACTCAATAACAGAACCTTCAGGAACATGTTTATCACCCTTGTCTTGTACTGAGTCTGGGATCCCCTTACACCCCTTTCTTGCAGCTAAATAGGAATTTGAATGGTAAGAACCCTATCCATTCCTGTGGGACCTCCCTACAGGCAAACAATGACTAAAGTAAGTACATTTTATTAGTCACTCCTATGTGGGGGTATCACATTATAAGAGCGACCCAAAATAGGCACCTAGAAATACAGTGACCCATTTTGGGTGCTTTTATGGTGAGCTACACTGCAGAACAGCAAGGGTTTGGGATAGCAACCAGAGGGAAGGGTGAACAGAAGGGAGGAATAGCAAGGGGAAGAGGAGGGACAGGGAAGGGGTTTTCAGGCACTGATGTACCTGATGCTGCCAAGCTAGCCATGTGCTGTGGTGGTGTGGGAGGCTAACTCTGGCACAGCAGGTACTGGGTTTGAGACCAGGAGCAGGTTACATTTTGTCACAGCTGTGAGTTGAGGCATTTCAAATTTTGCCGAGATCCAGATTTATGCACCCTCCTCGATTTGCACCCCTGAAGTTGAGAATCCTAAGTAAAGGAAGTGTGGGGGGCAAAGCCCCCCCTGTGAGGAGGGTGGGAGTGTGGGGGGTGCAGCCACCCCTGCAAAAAACATTTTTTTTAATTCAGGATGTCAGATCACCCTGAAGCATATATCACCGATTTGATTTTAGGCAATATACACTCACCATAATAGCGATCGCTGTTTTGCTTTCGCTATTAAGTCATGGAACCAATGTGAGTCTGTTGATGTCCTTAGTATTGTTTTAATGAACCAACTGAATCATTTAATCAACCCATTCATTTGGGGGTGATATGGGGAGACCCACAACTGGCACGCCCCTCACTTTTCCACAAATGTTTCATCAGGGCTTATGTAAAGTTTATGCTCTGGTCAACCAGACTCACAGAGGACATTCTTCTCAGATTATTTCCCAAGCAGCATGTTTTCTTGTGTGATACTGAGTGGTAAGCAGTTCTGCAGCCTTCAGAGCTTCTCTTTGCAATGGTTTCTCTGTTATGGTTAGGGGAATTTGAGTTGCAATACCTCTGTTCACACCTTCCCCACAGCTATAGATGTTTATTTATTTAGCTACAGTTTGGTAACTGTGATAGGCACACTGACCTATAGCTCATTCCAAGTGTGACATGGTTAGGGTTTACTACAGGGAATGAAACAACAGTAGCAAATAAAGTGACAACAATAGGTGCATGTACATGAACAATAAAAGGAAGGGTAACAGATAATAAAATCCAGGGAAAGAAAAACACAATGGAAAATGTGTATTAAGTCGATTGGTTATGGGGATATGCCCTACAGGATCATGCCATCAACATATGACAAGACATTTGTAACAGAATCATGGGGGACACAACATTCAAATCATGAGTACACTGAGTTTTTAGCTATACAACAGAGTAAGAGGCAGAACAGGTAAACAGTGGAGGGTTGATAAGGCATGTGTTGCTGTAATATTGAGAGAAGGGGAACAATGCAACTAAGAGTGATTTAATAATGTGCAGGCAGGAAGTGAGATAGATGTGGAGAGGGAGATTGTTCCATAGTGCTGGAAGGTGGAAAAGGAAGCAGACTGGCCTGCTACAGATCTACTGTGTGGGACATGAAAAGAACTAGCAACAGACAATCAGATGGAGTAATAGAACATGATGGCAGAGTTAAGAGAGGAGAGGAGAGGAGAGGATAGTGAGAACAGTGTCAAGCCAGTATTTGGCTATGCAGGAGGAATAATGTGAGAGACAATGGACCCCAAGGGAGGGGAACAAGAGATTAGCATAGAGAGCAGTGATGGTCAAGAGATCAAGCACTAAAGGTAAAAAGGCAGAAGGAATGAAAATGGGAGCCCAGCCTGGCAAATGTAAACTTTGGGTCATTCAAAAATACTCACTACAGTGTGTCAACATACTTCAAACCATTCCATTGGGGGTGAGGGTGCAGGTTTATGGGGCAGCAGTGGCAATACAGTCTACAAAGAAAGAACTGCACTCAAAACACCAAGATGCTGTTCAAAATTCCACAGTGGAGTAGCAGAATGTAACCCACTCCCAGTCTCAAACCCAGTACCTGCTCTGCCAGAGCTAACCTCCCACACCACTACAAGATAACTGTCCAGTCTTTCTCTGAGATGTGATCTGGTTTGGACATTCAGCATCCAGGAGATTGTATACTGCCTTCCCTATTGAAATGGATTTTCGTGCATCTTCAGTTCTCGGTGTTTTGTTTGGCTGTTATTGTGTTTTGCCCAAATACATTTCCCAACTTAAAATCTTAAAAAGGGATCATGGCTCTGATCCTCACACTTCCCACCCAACATGTCAGTTTTATGATTGGCTGATAACCAGTTTGTATCTACATTTAGAGGAATGACATCTGACACCCATCTGGAAAAATCATCTCCTTAAAATAAAACAAACTTCAGGTCATCCATCCTGGACTTGCCAGCAATTAAACCATAACATCTTTCATTTATACTGCCATCTCAGACATCTAAGTTGAGATTTAAACACTTCACAGATAAGAAATATACAAAGGAAGCAAAAAGAGCTCATCATCTCTTGGGCATCATCACAAGTGCCAAATATGTCAAACCCAGATGTCTGCTATCAATTCTGCCTGTGCACTGGGGATCAACAAGTCAGAACAGTTAGCCCAGGCAAAGAGAAGTGAAATGAGGAAAAAAAAAGTTTAGTGGCAGTTTGTATCTTCACATAGAGAAGCATAGAATGTGTCAGGAGAAAAGCACTGGTAGGCCCATCTATCATGCTTATTTTCCCTGTGTAACACTACACTCCCAACTGTATTTGGTCACAGGTCTCCCTACCTCCTCCCTTAACTCTATTTAGTATACCCAAGTGCCTGTCCAATGCATGCTTGAAGCTCCCCACTGTTTTCACCCACCACCACCTCCTCTGGCAGGCTGTTCCAGGCATCCACTGCCCTTTCTGTAAAATATTCTATGCATTTCTCTAAACCTCCCCCCTCAAGTTTCACAGCATGCCCCAATGTTCTGGTTCTCCTCCAATTTTGCAGACTTCTCTGCTGCACCTTGTTCACCTCCATGAGGTACTTTTATGTCTCGATCATGTCCCCTCTCACTTTTCTCTCCTCTCCTCTACTGAGCATATGTTGAGCCCCTGCAGCATCTCCTTGTATGGCATCTCATGCAACCCCCACACCATTTTAGTAGCGCTCCCCTGGACTGCTTCCACCATATCAATATCCTTGTGGACATACAGCCTCACAACTGGACAGAATACTTAAGGTGGGGCCTTACAAGTAAGCGATAGAGGGGAAACACCACCTCTCTTCTCCTGCTACAGATCCCCCTCCCTATGCACCCCAGTGTCCTAGATAATTTGCCTGCTGCCCTGTCACACTGCTCTGCCACCTTGAGATCATAAGATATGACCACCTCAAGGTCCCTTTATTGTTTGTTAACAGGAAGTACCTCCCCCCATCTTATACACAGCCCTGAGTTTCCCCAACCTAGTTCCATGTCTTTGTGGTTTTTGGCCTTAAACATGGATGCCATTCCTCTAGTGTCCCCGAGATCTCTTTGCTTTTTCCCTCATCATCCCCTGGTTGTCCACCCTGTTACAGATTTTTGTGTCATCCACAAAAAGACGCACCTTCCTCTCTAGTTCCTCAACAATATCATTTATGAAGACATTGAAGAGGACAGGGCCGAGTACTGATCCCTGTGGTACTCCACTGGCCATTCTCCCATCCTCCAAATGGCTGCCTACTGCTACCATCCTCTGCCTCCTATCTTTCAATGAGCTTGATACCCAGCACATAACCCTCTCCCCCCAATGGCTACTAAATTTCTTTATCAGCCTCCAGTGAGCAACTGTTCTGAAGGCCTTATTGATGTCCAGATAGGCCACATCCACTGCCCTCTCCTGATCCACTTCCACCATTATCTAGTCAAAGAAATCTATGAGATTTGTTTGACATGACCTCCCCCCTGTGAAGCCATGCTGCCGGTGATCGTACAGCCCATGTGTCTCCACCATACCTCTCAACTGTCCCTGATTTTCAAGGATGTCCCTGATTGTGCCTCAAACTTTTCTGCTAGCCCTCGTAAAATTTGTGTTTTAGTGACAGAACACTGGGGTTTAAAAGCACAAATAATGTCAAACATTAAAGTAACAGACTTGTTCATCTTCAGAAACTGCATCTTTAGACAAAGCCCCTTATTCTATCAGCTTTCTAAGTGAATAGTACCAGTTTTTAAGATGTGTCCCTGATTGTGGGTCTTTGTCCCTGATTGTTTTAAGCCTAGTCCCTGATTCATGAGGCAAGAGGTTGAGAGGTATGGTCTCCACATGCTCCATCAGTCTCTCCTCCAGAAGGGATTTCATTAACTTCCCCATCATTGATGTGAGACTGACTGGTCTGTAATTGCTTGCCTCCTTCCTGCTGTCACTCTTTTACAGAAGAACAACATTTGCCCTCCTCCATTCCTCTGGAACCACTCCCATCTCCAATGAGGTGCTAAATTGCATTTCCAGAGGAGCCACCATACTCAGTTCCTCGAGCACAGTTGGGTGAATCCAATCCGGCTTCATCTCCTTGTTTTCCTTAAGGGCTTCCAACACCTAGTGGACTCTCTTCAGTAAATGAACTTGTGTCCATATCTCCCTCTCCCCAGAGTATGTCAATGCATGATTTCCTCTCCCCATTACACTGTGAAGGCCTTGTAGAAGTGTTTGTTTAAAACTGTAGCTTTTTCTTGGTCTTCCTCAGGACATTCCCCCTCCTGGTCTTGTGATCTTCACTATACCTTCTCTTGCCTTCCCCTTTTTATTGCCATACCTGAGGAAGGTCTCATCCCATTTTTTGATCTCCTGGGTAATCCTTTCTTCATTTTGAGACTTCACTGCCTTTACCTTTCTTCATGACTCCCTTTGTTTCACTAGATATACCTCCCTGTTTGCCTTCTGTTGGGTCTTCTTGTAAATGCTGTTTTTTTCTCACTTACCACCTTAGCCCCTTCCTTCAAGAACCACAGTGGCCACTTTCTCCTCTTACTCTAGCTTATTACCTTTAAACAGCTTGCTGTTGCCCTAGTTATTCTTTCCTTTAGTCTATTCCATTGTGACTCTACCCCCCGCTATCCCCCTTCAAGGCACTTCCTGAAGCAGTCTCCATTTTCTTTAAAATCTGCTCTTCTGAACTCTAAGACCCTCACCATAGTATCAGTTTGCTCCTGCCCAATCCGTATGTCAAACCACACTGTACAATAATGCTTGAACCCAGGGGGCTAACCACTATGATGTCTGCAATGCTATCCCTGTTTGTAAGCACCAGATGCAGCATTAGCCAATGATTAGTGGGATCTGTAACCAACTGCCTGAGAAATGCCCCTTTCGGGGCATCTAGGATGACCTTGCTTCTAGTTGTAGCAGAGGCCTGGATGTTCCAGTCAACATCTGGTAGATTAAATTCACTAATAATTATTAATTCCTTTTTGTTTATCATTTTGCTTATGCTCCCAAACCCTGTCCACATCCTCCACTCTGCTGGTGGCCTGTACACCACTCATATGTATATAAAGGCCTCCACCCCATCTCCAAGTCAATCCAAAGAACCTCCAGCCCCTCCTTCTCCTTGCTGTGAAGTTCCACTTCTGTGGCCTTAATATCTTCCTTTACATATAAAACCATCACCCCCTTGTCTTCATGCCCTATCCTTTCTAAACATGAAGTACCCCAGTATGACCACTTCCCAGCTGTGATTGTCAGTGCACTATGACTATGTTATGACCACAAGATTTGGGTTTGCCTCTGTGGTGGTGGCCTCAAAATCAGGAATTTTGTTGCATAGACTCCTTGCATTGGTGCAAATTGCTCTCCACTCTTTTTGTCCCTCCTTACCCATACTTTAGCTCCCTTCTCAATTCCATCCTTTGGCCTTCCTTTTTCACATATCCTGTCCTTTCCCTTTTTATCCTTCCTCTTACTTCCCTTCCTAATAGTTTCCTCCACCCTAGTTCCACCTCTTGACTCTCCTGCCTCTTCATCCCCTTGCCCCTACTCTCCACTAACCCTGGGAATTAATTTCCTCAGGGCTAGCCATTACTGCTGCTGTATCATCTGGTGGGAGGCATTCACTTCCTCCCACATTTCTTCTGCCACCTCCCCCTTGGCTAGTTTACACGTACATCGATGTACTATTTAAACCTCCCATCCAGGACTGCCATGTCCCTCCAGGGTGGATGGAGGCCACCTCATTTGTATAGGCCTCCATCACTGCAGGTAGGACTCCAGTCTTCAATGTAGCCTGCCCCCTCCTCCCCACACCATGCCTTCAACAAGGTCTTGAAGCACACGATGTGGTGTGCTATCCCTTCCCCCGGTCATGCACAGCTAGCTTATCAGTGAATGCCACTGAGTGTGCTACCTGTTTCAGGTCTCTCCGCAGCTCCCTAAACCTCTCCTGTACCACACTGACTGCCTCCTTTGCCAAATTTGTCCCAAGATTGACAATAACACCCATATCTCCATCCTGCCTCACTGCTCTGGTGGTCCGAAGGATCTTCTGCCCTTCCCTCCATGCCAAGATGCTGGATAGGGACCTCACCTCCCTTCTTCTCTACCATGGTTTTCCCAAAACTAACACCCTGATGCTTGTGTCTTCTGACAGAAGTTACTTTCTCTACTTCCAGTTCCAGCACAGCACTGTTTAGAGGCTAAACAGTGAGCTCTGCGCTAATCTGCCACCAAGCCCTTCAAAATATAGAGAAAATAAAATGAAAACTGCTGAAATGGCAACAGGAGGGTTACAAAAAGAAAGAGGGCCACAAAATTGATCACATCAAGTGAAAGGAGAGAAAGAGATGACAGAATCTAGACAAGCTTCTCCAGCAAGAGGCCTTTCTACTCCTTGACTGCAAATCATAAGCCAAGCGTATGATACTGATGAAGAGAGAGATCATCTCTACAGAAGTTGATTTGGGTCACTAATGAAGGAATTAAAAGATATGTGATCAGAAAATAAAACAGAATTCAAGCAATTGAATATGAAGCACACCCAAGTAGAAAAACGCATACTCAAGGCAGAGGAACAGATATCTAACACTGAAGATGGACTCCAACACATAGGGAAAACAGTTTCTGCTCTATGTGTACATGCCCTATCTATGGAAAGAAAATGCCTTGATCTGGAAAGCAGATTCACAGCGTGAAAACCTCAGGCTCTACAGTCTCCACGAGGAGGAAGAGGAAGGAGACATGATGGAATTTATTTCTGACTTGCTCAGAGACGTCCTTAATCTTCCTCAAAGGTATACAATCAAAATAGAAAGAGTCCACTGAGCTCTTATTCCCAAACCAAAAGATCAGACATCAAGACCCAGCTCTTTAATAATAGAAACATAGAAATATAGAATTTGATGACAGATAAGGACTGCTTGGCCCACCCAGTCTGCCCATTTCCCTACCTGATGGATAAGCTGCAGATTCTAGTTATTCAACAGCTTACTTCTTCCTGCCCCCCCACAAGAATTGCCTTATGCCTGTCCCATGCATTCTTGAATTTTCCCACTGTTCCTGACTCTACAACCTCCTCAGGAAAGCTGTTCCATGCATCCACAACTCTCTCTGTAAAAAAATACTTTCTAACATTACCTCTGAGCCGTCCCCCCTCTATATTCAAATTGTGCCCCCTTGTTCTTGCACATCTCTTTTTCTGAATGATACCACCCTCTTGTACCTTGTTAATTCCCTTGAGATACTTGAAAGTTTATATCATGTCCCTCCTCTCCCTCCTTTCCTCAAGGGTATACATATTAAGCTGCTTTAGTCTGTCCTCGTATGTCTTCTGGTGCAGACCTTGCACCATTTTGGTTGCCCTCCTCTGAACAGCCTCCTCTCTGTCTATGTCTTTGAGGAGATGGGGTCTCCAGAATTGCACGCAGTACTCCAGATGGGGTCTCACTAATGGTCTGTAGAGAGGGATAACAACTTCCTGTTTTCTACTGTTGATGCCTTTTGCTGTGCACCCCAGTATCCCCCCCAGCCCTCCTTACTGTCTTCTCACATTGCTTGCCCACCTTTAGGTCATCTGATATAATTACTTCTAGGTCTCTTTTGATTTTTGTTGTTGTTATTAACTCACCCCCCATTGTGTACTATTCCCCTGGGTTTTTGTTTCCCAGATGCATTACCTTGCACTTCTTTGCATTGAATCTGAACTGCCAAGTATTTGACCATTCCTCCAACCTTGTCAAGTCTCTTTTCATTCTTTCTACCCCACCTTGTGTATCAACCCTGTTGCAGATCATTGTGTCATCTGCAAAGAGGCATACCTTTCCTTCCAGGTGCTCTCCAATGTTACTTATAAAGATATTAAAGAGGACCAGTCCCAGTACCGAACCCTGCGATAGCCCACTAGTTAACCACCTTTCTTCACTGTGGACTCCGTTTACTATTACCTTTTGCATCCTGTTGTCCAGCCAGTTTTTTATCCAGGCTACCGCCTTGGGACCCACTTCAAGGATGGCTAACTTGGATATTAATCTTTTGTGTGAGGCTGTGTCGAATGCCTTGCTAAAATCTAGGTAGGCCATATCCACAGCCCCTCCCTGGTCTACTACTTTGGTCACACAGTCAAACAAATCTATTAGGTTCATCTGATATGACCTTTCTGCTGTGAAACCATGCTGCCTTGGGTCCTGTGCCCCACTGGCCTCTAGGTACTCAACAATTCTTTCCTTCAGAAGTGATTCCATCATTTTTCTTACCACTGAAGTCAAACTAACTGGTTTGTAGTTTCCTGCCTCTGCCCTGCTCCCACTTTTGTGAAGTGAAATCACATTTGCCCTTCTCCAGTCCTCAGGTACCACTCCATCCTCCCATGAATTGTTAAAGAGAGTAGTCAGTGGTGTTACTAGTTCTACCCTTATTTCTTTTAATATTCGTGGGTGAATCCCATCAGGCCCCATTGCTTTGTCCACCCTTAGTTTCAAGAGTTCTTTCAAAACCCTTCCTTCTGTGAATGGACTGGTATCGATCCCCCTATTCAGAGTTTCTCTCTTGTTTGGTTTAGGCACCTCCCCTTCCTCATCTGTTGTGAATACTGAGCAGAAATATTCATTCAGTATCCCTGCTTTCTCACTGTCACCCTCTGCCCACGTTCCCTTCCCTTTATTAAGTCTCTGTATCCCTCCATTGGTCTTTCTTCACTCCCTAATGTATCTATAAAATGTTTTATCCCCCTTCTTAACAGAGTTGGCTATCTTTTCCTCAGTTTGTGCCTTTGCTATTCTGACTGCCTTCCCTGCCTCCTTCTGCTTTAACTGATAAAGTTCTCTGTCCTGCTCCTTCTGTGTCTCCTTATATTTCCTGAATGCTATCCTTTTCTCCTTATCCATCTCTTCCACCTCTTTTGAGAACCATAGTGGTTTTTTCCTTCATTTTGTTTTATTGATTTGCTTCACACAAAGCCTTGCTGCCTCTGCAATGGCTGTTTTGATTATTCCCCATTGTTCCTCCACCCCTCCTTCTTGCCCATTTGCTAGTGCTTTTCTAAGACACTCTCTCATTTTCCCAAAGTCAGCCTTCCTGAAGTACAATACTCTTGTTCTCATATGGCTTGACTCTATGGCTATGTTTGTTGTGAACCACACTGTTTGGTGGTCTCCCCTTTTTCTGCCATTTTAAGGATGCCTTCTATCATTTCCTTGTCCATTTCCTCCCCCTGAGATGGGGGTCTGTACACAACCCCCCTGCGGATTGTGGTGCTATTTCCTGTCTTCAGGGTGACCTATAGTGACTCATCAATTTCCTGTTTACTCTTTAGTTCTGTTGATTTAGTCCCTTCCCTTATATAGAGAGCTACTCCTCCTCCTCTTTTACCCACCCTGTCCCTCCTGTAGACTGTGTATCCTTGTATGTTGACTTCTCACTCATGGTTCTCTGTGTACCATGTTTCACTGACTGCCACAATATCCTGGCATCCCTCTTCCATTAAGGCCACTAGTTCAGGGAGCTTGTTGCACAGACTATGGGCATTGGTACTCATCACCTTCCATTTATTTTTTTATGGCCTTACCCCTTTTAGCCCCATCCCTGTCCTTAACACCTTTTTCTGCATTTATCCCTGTCCTGCTCCCTACTGGCTTCTCTGCCTTGGTATTTTACTCTCTAAGTACTGTGCTTTGTGGGGGGAGGCTGGGATTTCCTTGCTCCTTTTCAGTGCCTCCCTCCTTGGCTAGTTTAAATGCTTGCCAATGAAGCATTTAAACCTGACACCTAGGATCCTGGATCCCTTCCCAGACAGATGCAGACTATCGCACCAGTATAAGCCTGCATCCCCCCAGGTGGCAACCCAGTCCCCAATTAAGCCAAAACCCTGAGCTCCACACCAGTATTTCAACCAATCATTGAATCACGTGGTGTGGAATACCCTAGCATCATCCTTGCCATAGACAGGAGGCACCTCCAAGAAGGTTACCATACATGCTACTTGTCTAAGGCCCCCTCCCCAACTCCACAAACTCCTCTTGCACTGCTCTGATCCCATTTACAGCCAGGTCATTTGTCCCTAGGTGGACAGTGACATCCAGCTCCCTTCCTCTTGCAGCTGCTCCCACTATTCTGAGGATTCGCTTCCTGTCCCTCCAAGCCATGGTACCAGGCAGTCACCTTACTTCCCTATCAACTTCCTCCCCCACATCTACCCCCTAATGTTTGAGTCCCCCACCAGGAGTTGTTTCCTTCCCCTGTGGGGTCTCGTGCCACCCTCCTGTGAGTCTCCTTTGTGGAAGTTCCCAGCATCTTCCTTGGTCTCCACTGCAGGTGCCTCCATAGAGGATCCACTCTTTGTCAGAACAGCATATGAATTGTGGAGAGCTACAACTGGAGGGATGCACCTCTGTTCCACCACCCTATCCCTCCCTGAGCCCGCCTTGGTCCAACCGCTCCTCTTTCTTTGCAACCTCTGAGGTAACGGTGGTGGCTCTGGTGGTCCCTGGGTGGAGGAACAGGTTTCACAAATCCTAGCCAGGTCAGCCTGGAGATGGGCAACCTCCTCCCACAGACCAGAGAGGTGTCTGCAAACAGGGTAGCATCGCAGCCTCCAGAATGTCTCCCAGAACACTGCTGCTCCACAGCCATTGCACTGTACCACTCCCATCTTGACTTATTTTGTGTCCCCTCTCCTGTTGCTTTGTATGCTTATTGTCTTCTCCTTCTATGTATTTTTGCACTTACTTTCTTACTGCCTATGTGCCATTACAACTCTCACCCTTCCTGTTCTGGGACAGGAACTTCTTGTAGTCTTCAGTAGTCTCCTTCCTCCATGCTTGGATTCAGATCTCCAGCAGCCGGGGGGGTTAAAGAGTTTTTTTTTTTAGGTTCCTTCAAGGTTGCTGAAACTAATGTGTCTCAGTGATCCATCCCTTCCTATTGCCAAACAGAACGTTCCTGTTGTCAGTGAAATTCAGTGACTATAAAACTAGAACTGGCTTTGGGTGGGATGGTGGAGGGGTGGAAAGGAGGGCAATTAGTAAAAAATCTGTAGTTCTGGTCTTCTGTTTCTTGCTCTGCGACCAGTTCTCTTCTGCCAGAAACAGCTGGAAGCTGCAATTGGAGACAGCTGCTTTTGTACACCTAAGCTGCTAAGCCACACCCCCAACTAGATTCACTCTCTGATCTCAGTAAATTAAGCTGATACTGCCCCCTTCCTCAGAAAAAAAACACTTTTTTTTACTTAAATGAGACCTCCTTCTTCTAATAAAGTATCTGTTTGCTTAATCCAAATAGGTAATAATAATAATAATAATAGTCTTTATTTTTAATGCGCCTTTCAAGAATCAAGGCTCAGAACAGGTTATAAAATCACACCATGAAAAAACATTACCATACTAATCAGTAAAATACATCACATCAAACAGCATGATGAATTAGTAAAATCAGACCAGATCAACCTCTTCCCCATAAGCCTTAGTCCATAAAAAGAATTTTAATGCTTGTTTAAAACCCTCACTGTCGCACACTCTCTAATCCAACATGGTAGAGAATTACAGAGGGTCAGAGCCACGAATGCAAAAGCCCGGTTACCCGATGATTTCAAACTAGCCCTCAGAATCTCTAGCAACCCCTCACTGGCCAAGCGGAGTGATCGCTCTGGGAAATAGGGAACCAGGAACTCTTTTAGGTAGTCAAGGCCCAAACCGTGCAGGGCTTTATAAGTCAGCAGACTGACATTAAAGGTGATCCGCCACTGAACCGGCAGCCAGTGCAGCCTCCGCAGCACCAGTGTAACATGGGAAGAACGAGAGGTCCCAGTTAACAACCGGGCTGCAGAGTTCTGCACCAGCTGCAAGTGGCAGATATCAACCCCAGGAAGCCCAAAGTAGAGGGAATTGCAGTAGTCCAAACACGAGGTCACAAAGGCGTGGATCAGCATAGGTAGGTCCCCGGATGGAACAAGGTGCTTGATCCTAGCAATGTTCCTAAGATGGTAAAAGGAAACTTTAATGACGGCTGACACTTGAACGCGTAGTGTCAGCCGATCAGCAAGAATCACCCCTAGGTTCCACACCTGTTCAGAAATGGGGAGCCCAACATCCCCTAGGAATAAACCTGAGGGATGGTTTGTCCCCCATCCCGCTATCCCGTGACCAGGATCCACAACCATCATCTCCATCTTCCCGGAATTCAACTTCAGCCGTGCTGGACCTCATCCAAGCTTGGATTTCGCTGAGGCAGTTATAAACACAGAGAGTGCTCCATTCTGGTCAGGTGCAAAAGACAGGTAGAGCTGAGTATCATTGTCATAACAATGAAACTCCAGCCCATACCGTCTTACAATGTCTCCGAGGGGAAGTATGTACACCGCAAACAACATGGGGGACAGCACTGAGCCCTGAAGCACCCCACAAGACAGACAGACAGGATCAGAGGAAAACACCCCTGATACCACCCTTTGAGTTCTACCAGTGAGGAAAGAAGTAAACCATCTGAGGACTAAACCTGAAAGCCCACAGATGATTCTCAGGCACTCAAGCAGAACCCCATGGTCTACAGTGTCAAATGCTGATGACAGATCCAAAAGGACCAAAATGGACCTTTTTTTCTGGTCTCTCGCCATCAAGAGATCATTGAGCACCCGAACCAGTGCAGTCTCGGTGCTGTGTCTCTTTTGAAAACCCAAATGGAGGGGATCGTAGATGCTATGGATGGTCAAGTGGTTGTCTAACTGAGTAGCCACTACTTTCTCAATTACCTTCCCAACAAAGGGAAGGTTTGAGATAGGCCGGTAGTTACCGAGGAAGTCGGGGTCCAAAGAAGCCTTCTTTAACACTGGTGTCATCACTGCCTCCTTCAGGGAGCAAGGATATTCACCAGAGTCTAAGGAGCACCAGACTATCCTCGCCAGAACCAGGATGATAATCTCCCCACAGGCCATAATCAAGGCTGTTGGGCCTGGATCTAAACTACAGCATGTACTGTGCATACCCTGGACAATCCTCATAACATCTTCGATTTCTGGCCTTTTGAAGAGACTCCAGGAAAAAAGAGGCAGTGCGACTGGGGCCTGGTCCACGGCTGTTCCCATAGAGAGTGTCGAGCAGGTCTCCACCCTGATGTCTTCCACCTCATCTGCAAAGAACCGAGTGAGCTCCTCGCACTGACATTGCGAAAAGGCTCTTCGAACCTGCAGACAGGCTGGGTTGCACAGTCTGTCTATGGTTCAAAAGAGCTGTGCCGGTCGGTTCTGATCAGCAGCAATTTACCCGGACAGGAATACTGCCTTCTTATGGGCAATTGCTGACTGGTAGAGTTGATAATGCTCTAGCAGTCTAAGATGGTCGGCATCTAAGCTGGATTTCCGCCAACACCTCTCTAACCTGCGTCCTAGTTGACGCATCTCCCTCAAGTCCCCATCGAACCATGAGGACCACGGGCAAAGGGAGAGAGGACACACATGGATGGCAGCAATAGAATCCAGGGCATTGGTAATGTCCTTGTTATAGGCCAGAACCAAGGCCTCTGGATCCGAGCTCATCACAGGAAATTCTGATAGGTCAAGTACTGCAGGTAGACCATAGGGAGTCACATCCCGTAAAGGGCAGTACTTGACCATCTCCACAGGGGTAGGTCTATGCAAGGGGGTGCTAAAATTGAATCTCACAGTGTGATGATCAGACCATCTGACAGGTTCCACCCCCATGCCAGAGGCTTCCATCCCCAGGAGGAAAACCAGATCAAGGTAATGGCCACATTTCTGAGTTGCAGAGGTAACAACCTGTGAGATGCCCAATGAATTCATCAATTGGAGGAAGTGCTGTCCAAATTGCGAGAGTTCATCATCAATCCAGGCATTGAAGTTGCCCAGCACCATCAACCTGGGAGACTCCAATACCAGGTCAACGATGAAGTCCGCCACTTCCTTAAGGAACTACTACTCCTGCTGAGACAGAAGTGATTAATTAGTAAAACAATCTGTAGTTCTGGACTTCTGTTTCTTGCTCTGCAACCAGTTCTCTTCTGACAGAAACAGCCGGAAGCTGTAATTGGAGACAGCTGGTTTTATACACCTAAGCTGCTAACTCACACCCCCAATTAGATTCACTCTCTGCTCTCAGTAAATTAAGGTGATACTTCCCCCTTCCTCAGAAAAAACACTTTTTTTTTTTACTTAAATGAGACCCCCTTATTCTAATAAAGTATCTGTTTGCTTAATCCAAACAGGTACTACTCCTGCTGAGACAGAAGTGATTAAGTAGTAAAAATAAAATAAAATTCCTTAGCTTCAAAATGAAAGAAACTATATTAAAAAGAGCATGGCAACAGAAAGAAGTTAAATATCTGATCTCACGACTCTTCTTCAACCATGATTAACCACCAGAAATACAGAAGCAGCCCCAGGAGTATTTTCCTTTAATCAAGGCCTTTAGATCCCAGAATGTGCAGGTTCAAACACCATTCCTGGCTAGAATGAGGGTCTACTGGAAAGAAAGCACTGAATTCTTTAACACGCCACAAGCAGCAAGGGAAGCGGTGTTGAAAAGAGGCCTTGCAGTTCCAGAGCTTCCAAAATATTCAAGCCAAAAACGTAGAGAACAAGATCAGGAATGGGAAATAGTCCCAGCAAAGAAAAGTAAGTTACCAACATTTCATACCAGCTCAGACAACATCAAGTACCTGTAAGATCTCCTCAAAGAACTGCCTGGCATTTTTGGAACAGAATTTACAGTTGATGGAGAATGGCTTCGAACTTCTGTCGTCTCTTTCTGGAACTTGTTTTCCCATGGACCCCGGGCCTAGGCATACAAGAGCTGTGTTTTGGGACATGCTGCATCATCCTGCTGTAGCGAACTGACTTGACCATCACTAATCGGTGATCCTGATTTTAAAACAGGCCGGACAGAGGAGGAACGCACCTGACTGTAATTAACTTTCCCCGCTGCAACCTAACTGCAGCTGCTTTGGAGTCCCCTTCATAGTTCCACAAGCCAAACCTTACGGACTTGCAACTATTTGGACTCCCAAATTAACAAACTTTGTTGAACCCACCGCAGGTACATTTTTACCCGTTAGATTATGGAAGTGTTTTTTTTCTTTTTCTTTTTAGAAGGTTTTTATCTAGATTAAATTCAACCTGATGACCCTTAATAAAGGGAAGTATTTAAAAGTACTTCTAATGACAAAGGGCTTTGTAAAGGGTGGCGAAGGGGGAATAAACAAGGTCAGTTCGCTTATTGGGGGGGCAGTATTCAATCCTGATTCACATCCTCTATGTCTCCAGAGAGCCACGAGCTTTGTATTAAAGCATACTATAGCAATGAAGGAATAACTGCTTTAGGCTTACTGCCAAATTAATCTCCTTTTTGTTTAATCCAGTCTCCCAAAGTAAGGAAATAATTATTCAAAGGCAGATTAGCTCACTGCCTACATCCTAATACAGCCAGCCAAAATATTTGGGCCAAATACTACTCTGACCCAAGAAGAGATCCTCCAACCAGGAAGGAAAGAACCTCTCTTCTACCCACCTATGTTGGTAACACGGTTGGTACAGAGGTCTCTTTGTATAGTAGACCTCCTACCTTGGAAGTGTAGCCATGTACTGTAAATAAGTTACATGCCCTGTTGGCAATCTTTGTTTTTTTCTTCTCTAAGTCAGCTATACTGTATTTGGTTTTTAATAGAGTGTTAAAATGTTACTTGTATAATTTTGGTAGAGGTATAACATTAGATTACTTAGAGGCAAAAAAGAGTCGATTTTACAGGCAGAGAGAAAATACAGTTGTGGTGAAATGTTTATTAATTAAGATGGCTTATACACTATGTACATATAATGTACATGGACTCACAAGTCCAATCAAGCACACTGAGATTTTGGCCTTTTTAAAACACGAGGGAGCAGATTTCATTATGCTACAGGAAACACATCTTTCTAATGAGGAGCACCGAAAATTTGAGTGCTTGGGATTCAGCCAAGTATATGCATCTTTGTATAAGGGAGGTAGTAGAAGGGGTACAACTATTTTGATCTCCCCCCAAAACCCCATTCCTATGCACAGACAAACTTGTTGAAGGGTAAGCTTGATGGTAGTCCTATCTGTTTGGCATCTGATTATTTCCCCTCAATACGGAATTTTCTAGTTATAGATCTTTTTTTCTAAGGCTATCAAAATGGGTGGACCTTAGCCTCTCACCTGAGCATGGGCTTAACAAACATAAGTTAGACAAGAGAACTTGGGAACTAGATAGATTGTTAAAAGAGTTAGGCATACTAGATACATGGAGGTACCTCAATGGCACAGGTAAACATTGTACCTTTTTTTTCCCCAAATTCACCAAAGTTACTCAGCCCTGGACTATTTTTTAATGTCCCAGGAACATATACAGATTTCACAAAAACCTGGATGGGAGATTTTGTGTTGTCAGACCATGCCCAGGTTTAGTTCAAAATTAAAACTGATAATTTCCAGAGAAGTACGGTTTGGAGATTAAATATATCTCTACTTAGAGATAAAGAAATGATTCAGGAAATGCAAGACTTGATAAAGCAGGCCCTACATGAAAATGATACAAGAGGGTGCTTATCTCGATACTATGGGATGCCCTAAAAACTCTATGTAGAGGAAAGCTCATTCAGGTAGCTGCCAGGAAAAAGAAAATCAGAGATAGGCAGAAATCAGATGTATTAATACAAATACAAACCTTAGAAGAACAGCAAAAAAAAAAAACCCTCCCCGAACTTAATAAAAAGTTAAAAGCCCTGCAACAAGAACTTAATTCCCTTAATTAAGATTATTATGTTGAACAAAAGCTTGTCTACATGAGACAAAAATATTATGAGGGAGGACCTCGGGCCTTGAGGTTACTAGCTGGGTGTTTAAGAGCTCAATGAACAAGGGCCCAAATAATAAACCTTAGAACTTCTCCCACAAGCCCAATGCAACATTCAATAGCCCAAATTTCAAACATGTTTGTGGAATACCACACGCAACTTTATTCTGCCCCCCAATGCCCTTCATCACCCCAGATAATCGATTTTTTGGATTCTTTATAACTTCCTACAATTTCAAAAACTCTAGCAGAGACATTGGTGACCCCAATAACTCTCCAGGAAATATTTACTGAAATAAGCGAACTTAAAACAAATAAATGTCCTGGAAACAATGGTTTCCCAGGAGAATTGTATAAAATATCTAAACAAGACTTTTCTACCATACTTCATAGACTTTACAATACACTGGCTTCATCAGAAAAGTCAATTCCTTCATCCTGGCAATATGCTATAATTTCAGTGATTCCCAGACCCGGAAAGGATCCTGCCCTGCCTGGTTCCTACCATCCCATATCAATTCTAAATACTGACTTTAAAATTATGACTGCAATATTAGCCCATAGACTTAAAACCTTAGCCCCAATACTTATTCATCAAGACCAAAGTGGCTTTTTTCAGGGTAGACAAGCACAAGATAACATTAGGCATAGTATATACTTAATTGAAAATACTATGAAACAAAAAAAAAACCCTAGCCTTCTGCTCAATCTGGATGCTGAAAAAGCTTTTGATAAGGTATCATGGACCTTTCTTAGACAAGTTTTAATCCATTTTCAAATTCCCACCCAATTTATAAATCTGATATTTAAATTTTTCAAAAACCCACAAGGATACATTTGATTCAATGGCCACATATCCCAAAAATGTTCCCTACATATAGGAACCAGGCAGGGATGCCCAGTCTCTCCTCTGCTATTTCCTTTTTACATTAAACCACTGGCCCAATTCATTAGACAGGATACGAATCTCCCAGGGTTACAGTTTGGTGGAACAAAGCATAAAATAGCTCTGTTCACAGATGATGTTTTAATCTACCTTTCCCACTCAGATACTTCCCTTCCTCTCTAATTTCAGAAACTTAGTCAATTTTCTCCAACTCTTGGGATATTCTTTAAGTACCGCTAAATCAGAGGTACCAGCTTTTAATTATAGACCAGTGATGCAAGTTGAAAGTCAATATAAATTCAAGTGGGGTTTAACAGAGATAAAATACCTAGGTATTAAAATTCCAAATGACTTGAAATGACTATTTGATATTAACTGTTCTCCCCTAATGAAGACCCTTGGAACAGACATAAGAAGATGGTCTATCCTTCCTTTAACTTTTTATACCAGAGCCCAATCTATTAAAATGAATGTCCTCCAAAGGCTATTATATTTATTTAAATGCATCCCATGTACAGTCCCAGTTAAGACACTCTCACAATGGCAAGGCATCCTGTCTCACTACTTATAGTTGGGTAAGAAACCATGACTCAAATTTCAACTATTAATGCAACCTAAGAAGAGAGGGGGAATTACACTTCCAAACTTACATTATTACTGGAATGCTTTCCAGATGAGGCTTGAACCTCTATGGGGCAACTCAGCCTATGCGGCACATTGGAAGCAGATGGACCTCTCTAGATCCCAGTCACTTTCCCCAGCTGCAGCCCTGTTTTCAAACCTCCCAGATGAAAAAGCAGTTATCAATGCTACCAGACAGTACCATTTAAATTTTGGAAGGATGGAAGAGGGGGTATTCCCAGAGGGGTAATGCAGTTAGTAAGAGGAAATATGCATGGTTTATTGCAAATCCAGATTTTATTCCAGCAAAAGTATCATTATGGTACCATGCCCAAATGACACGGGGCCTATGGGTACCATGGCAATTAATGAGACAAAATGCTGTTATTGCTTTTACTGAGGCCCAAATTAAATACTCCTTGACCCCCAAGGACCTATTTTATTATATGTAGATAAGGGATTTAATCAATTCCCAATTTAAAATACAGGCAGCTAAAAGACCTACTTATGAAGATGACTCCCCTTTTGTCCAGATATTGTCCAGAAAGGAGAGTGACCATGCAGTCTCCAAATTATATAGGTTTTTACTTATGCAACAAGCTCATATGTCAGATCCCTTTAAAACTCGATGGGAGAAGGACCTGGGTACTCCCATGCTACAGTCCATCTGGCCCAGAGTGTGGCACCTGACCTGGTTCACAACACTATCCCCAGGGTGGCAGGAATATATCTGGAAAGTTCATACCTGATATTTTTTGGTGCCCCAATTCCTTGCCAGGTTGAAATCCTGGAACTACATCTCAGTGCTGGAGATTATGTAACATAAAGATGCATCCCATGCTCATATTTTCCTAACATGCCCAAAAATCCAGTCTTTCTGGCAATCATTATCTCAGCAAATGGCCACAGTGCTTAACATACAAAATCAGTTTAAACCAGATAATCTCATGCTGGGTACCCCTCCTAGAGGTCTTAAAGGGAAGGACACCCCATATTTATGGTCCATCTTCCTGGTGGCTACCTATAAGGCTATAATGAAAAAAATGGCTACAACCTGGCCCCCCTGTAGTGGAGGACTGGCTAAAAATTATAAACTACATACAAACTTGTGAACAATTAACAAATAACTCGAACAATAAAAGTGCGACCCACCAGAACCGATGGACCAGATAGGACCTGAGAACCAGCATAATACCTTCAGTTATTCCCCCTTCCCATATTTGCCTTTTCCTAGGTCCTGAGTAATTAAGAAAACTTGAATAAATCATATAGATGATATATATTCACTAGCTGTTATAACATATAATAAATATATCTCTTGTGAGATTTTGATATATCTCTATGTTAACAATAATAAGAAAAGAACAAGCCAACTCAATTTTTATTTTAAAATGCAAGTTTTATTTTAGTTTTTAATTACTGTTGTTTGGTCATAAGGTTATGGCTTCTTTTTTATTGTTAAGAAAGTTCTGGAATTTATTAGCTTTCAAGCAGTGAATATTGAAATAACTGTATTTTTAATGAGTTATTTTTGGGACAAACACTGACTTTTGCTAAATACAAAAAAGGCAAAGCTTGTTTTTTTTTTTTTTGCAGTATTCATCCAAAGACATCAATGTATGAAATGTTCAAGCCTCCCAGTGGTGACAATGTCTTGTTGTAGACTGCATCTGAAAAACAAAATATAAAAGATTTCAATAAAAATGAAGTATAAAAAAATAAGAAGTTGCTTTCTCTTCCATTAGGGTCCTCTTTCTCCTACCTTGGCGCCTGTGTTCTGAAGGACCCCCATATCCTCTTTGCCACTACCACAGGTGCCCCATCTTGACAGACCATTCCATCAGAACAGTGAAAGAGTTCTTTAGTGGCATAGGCTGAGGAATGGGTTCCCTTATCCCCATTCCCTCACACCATTCCAGAAGACTTTTATTCCAGGCATCCTTAGAGACAACGATGGTAGACCTGGTAGCTCATGGGTGATGGAAGCAGCATCAAGAGTCCTAGCCAGCTTGGCCTGGAGTCCAGAGACCTCCCCCCTCAACCCAGAGAGGCATATGCAAATGGGTCAGCACCTCAGTCTCAAGAAGGTTTCCCTGAAGACTGCCACTGCCAGCCACTGCACTGACCCAATCCCATCATTTCCAAATCTACTCCCCCATTACCTTAAAAAGAATTAATGCCCTTACTCTAGATAGGGTGTTTCTTCATTTCCCTTTTTGTTCTGATTACTCCCTGCTGCTAGTGCTAGGCAATAATAGTTAATTCTATTTTCACAATTTTTTTACAATATTTTTCAAAAATGATTAACTAGTCAGAACTTGGAACACTATGTCTCAGTGGGCTTACCCAGTTAATAAAATTCAGTAAATAAATAAATAACTCGGTCAGCAATTTAAATCATGTAATTTGTTAGAGGCCCTAAAAGGATGCCAAGTTTCATGGCACTTGGTTGAGTGGCTGGGAACTAACAGGGGCCCTAACTCAGATGATTCATGTGACATTTCTGAAAATATTTCTATGCTTACAACTCAGCCACCTTTAGAGCCAGATAATGAAAATGAACAGTATACTTTCTTGGAAGTCATGGAAACTGCTAAATAGAGAAGTAGTTGGTTGTGTAAATTGTAAGTTACATGAGCTGAAAGTTTAAAATTTAATAAATTGTGTGAATATTTTCAAAATGCTGCATTTGGATATTTATAGCTCCACTGATATTGCAGGTATACATTCAAGATTTGGCATACATACCAAAGTACATACATACCCACATAGCTTTCACACCTGACTTCTACTTCTACTTGCCTATGGTGGACAATTAAAATGACCCCTACAGCTGTTCTCATGGCTTTTCTCTGTCCTTATTTCTTTTCTTCTATATTCTACTTCCCTCTACTCTCTATAACCCTCTTCTTTCTCCCCCTTTCCCTGATTTCCTTTCATCAGTTAGTTGACCCTTTATCTTTCTTTTCTTTATCTATTTTCTCCCTTCCACTTTCCCTCTAGCATCGTAGCCCTCTAGCCCTGTTCTTGCTCCCCTTTTCCCTCATCTCTTAACTCTTCCCTCTTACTTAACTTCTCTCACATGTAAACTCTATACTTTCAACTTCTAATGCTTCTCCCCAGGTTTATGCTTCTCATACCTACACTGTTACATCCTAATTTGAGTATTATGTGTCATATGGACCTAAACTGCACTTTAATTGCTATTATGTTTATTCATCATATATATTGTGTATTTGCCTGTATACATGCTTCAGGACCTCCTTGTGAATGAGCTTGCTCAACGGAGTTTTCCTGCAATAAACTTGATCTTGAACAAAGAAAATATGTTTTGGAATCTAAGTTGGATAAATGTGGCTTAGTAGGTTAAAATTTATTGTATCTACTCTAGAAATTAGTACTTGGCAAAATATGCCCAAACATTCATGGACACATGATACAGTAGGTAATGCCACTAGAATTCAACTTGTGGAATTTAACTTTCACAAAGTACTTATCACCTCTGAATCACCTTACAGTACCTGAACTAGCATCATGGTCCTGGAATACCCCTTCAGCAATCCTGCTATACTGATGCCCAGCATCATGCTCTAGCATGACTAAATATATCCAGATACTTCTGTCACTATGGACTAAGTCACAACTAGTTGTAAGGCTTGGTGTCACTTGGTGCCACTTTTCAAATAGTAAAAAATATACATTTTTGTCTACATGATTGTTAAAAAGTCAGCAGGTGGCATTGTACAGATATAATGCTGCATGTGCATATGCTTCCACATGTCACCAAGTTAGTGAGCTTCAGTGGTTATCTGGCATATTTCAATTATTAGAGGCAAACAGCTCCATTTGATGCATTAGTTAGGGCTGTTCCACAGTGACAAAAGTGAAAAATTTGGTGTTAAGGTTTAAAACCCCTTGGACCCCTGCCCACCCCAACTGGCATTGGGGTGTGCATTGAGTCGTACGCCTAACTCTACTCCATCACATGTATAAGCAGCAGAAGTATGGAGATAGGGGTGAGAGTTAGGACCGATGACCCTAATGCACACCCAATGCCAGTCGGGGGTGGGTGGGGTCAAGGGGTTTCAACCCTAACACAGAATTTCCTCACTTTTGTCACTGTGGAACAACCCTAACTAATGCATTAAATGGAGTTTTTTGCCTCTAATTTCCCTTCTTTTTGAGAATGATAACGAGAAATAGTGAATGTAAAGCAGCACCGGGGCCTTGGGGCCCTTTGGGCCTCACGCTCCCGCCATGTGATGTCTTGTGGCATAGTAATAGGGACAGCAATGCAAACAGAAGCGCTAACAGTGGCGCACATGGTAATACAAGTGCGAATGAAAACAGAAAGGGTAACGCACACAGTGGCATAGACGGGATCGGTCTGCCACGTGATGTGTTGTCACATAGTAACATGGTGCCTGCAAACGGAAAAGTCAATGGGCATGGTGACACAAAGTGAAAGAGAAAGAGAAACAGTACTGTAGACACAAGCGGCAAAAATAACAGAAACACAAGCGCCAAATGAAAGCGCAAAGGATAACGCACATGGTGGCGTAGATGTCAACGGTAAGTGAAATGGGTACGGAACCGCAAGCGGAAAGGGCAATGGTAACAGTAATGTAAGCGCACAGGCTGGTTTTCCCCAAAACCTGCATAGAGAAAGACAGTGAGTACAAAGAATGTATGCATAATAATGGGTATCGGAGCAGAAAATGAGGACTTGGAATACTAAATAGGTTATATCTCAGGAACCATACGATATAGAAATAAAATTTAACAGTCATATGATTTACGACTGTCCTGGCTAGTTTTGTACTTAGCCCCCATTAGTGGCTAAGGGCCATTAGGGGGCTAAGCATTTTTCTGATGAAAAGTCCATATCTCGCACCGTTTCCAAGATACGGGCCTTGAAAGACACGGCGAATGCCGTAATGTTATCCTATGGGAAAAAAAGAGAAGTTCAGAGGGCCATAACTTTGCCTGCCTGTAATATTTTTTCACCACACCACTAAAAGGCACATCTGTGGGCTGTTGGCTGTCTACCCTCCAAATTTCAGGAAAAAAGACCAAACCGTTATTTTGCAGCAGGGTGCCAAAGGATTCCTGTAATGCGCCGGGCACCGTAATGTTATCCTATGGGAAAAAATGTCAACTTTGGAGTGCTGTAACTTTGCCGCCGTGTAATATTTTTTCAACACAACACTGAAAAGCACATCTGTGAGATGTTGGCTGCGTTCCCTCCATATTTCAGTCCAAAACTCCAAACCGTTTTTTTTGCAGCGCAGTGCCAAAGAATTGCTGTCATTTTCCCACAGACTAGAAAACTACTGTCGCAATTTGCGAAAGCTTTCACAAAAATTTGCGACACTTTCATGAGCCCAAAAGTACTTTGCGAAAGTAATTTTTCCAGAAATTTGAAAAACATATTTCTGGGGTGTTTTACCCCAAAATAAAGACATGGCTAGCATCCTGGGGGTCCGACTAGGTGAATACAAAAATAATTAGGTTGCTAGAGGGTCCCAAATTTAAATTCCAAGCATTTTTCTGATCACTAACTGAAAACAAAATGGTAGATTTGTGAAAGTAACAGGGCCATTTGCGAAAGTAAAAATGCATTTGCGACACTGTCGAACTTTTTGTTAACTTTTCCCATTGACTTATGATGGGAAATTGTTTTTTGAATAATTTTTGAACCGTTTAATATTTTTTCACCAAATCTTCAAAAGGCACATCGGGAGCCCTGGCCACACGTTCCCTGAAGATTTCGGGCATGTCGCACAAACCATGCAACCTGTAGGCGCGACCGTAGAATTCCAGAAAAAGCGTAAACGTATGCGCAGATCCTGCTTAATAACTCTGCAGCCGTATATCCGACCAGTAAAAAACTTGGCAAATCTGAAGGCCTATAGTTCTTGGTCATGTATTCCAAATTTCAGGCAAATCCATCAAACAGTTGCAAAGTTATTAAGGTGCAAAATTTTGGGTTTAACATAGAAATGGCTCCTCAACCCTAACCATGGTAGCACTACCATGCTGCCATAATTCAGGCTAGTGCCCAGTGATGCCCATAACTATTCTTCATGGTTCATCATTCATGAGAGTGACCAGATACTTGGTATACTTGGTATCACTATACTTTTGATATGGAGCCTCCTATGAATACTACAGTACCTTATTGCCACTTTTCCCAGCCTTTACCTTCTGCCACACTGGCAACTCAAGTATATGACCAGGTCAAATGTATGGGCATGGCTTTGACAAACTTATCACAGCATTCCACAAATTCACAAAAGCTAATAAAATTGAACTATAATTATTGATGTTATTTTGGAAGCTTTGGCTGCTTATAACTTGGCCAGCATTTGAGCAAGAGATTAGAGAGTTGAAACATATAGCCTTGTTTTTTCCATATTGTTTTCTCTCCAGGCCTGTAGCTCATCTTTCAAGGATATACTCTGTTCACAGGGATATACCCTGATCATTCTGAGCACAGCCATCATTCCATTGGCTACCTGGGCTTTCTCCACCATTTTTCCCTGCCATTTTCCCTGGAGGAGGCAGTGCCTCTGTCAGCCCTGCACAGCCACAGGCACAGCTTCTCCTGCAGCAGAAGCAAGCTCCCTGGCCAGCCACAGGGGTTGTTGTGTTGGTGGAACCCCCACCCCTGCCAAACCTCCATGACAGAGATACACTGCCAAGCAATAGATGTCTTGGCCATGGCCTGCCTCGTGTTGTGACTTCCTGGGCTTGCTTTGGAATGGAGGTTGTCAGTATGGCTGCATGACACTCCACTACTAGGTCATGAGGTGTCCTCAAAGCCTAATATGTAGGGTCAAGGAACCTAAGAAAATTGAGGATGGTCTGTTCTTTAGTTTTAAAGCTATAGGGGCTTAAAAATTCATAGTTTACAAAATTGTGAAATTAGTTTTAAAATTTCTAAAAGCTTGGAGGCTTATAACTAATTTATCTTAAACTACAGAGATCTGAAATGTGGCAAACATCTGTATGGACTATGGTAAAGCCATCTTACTACATTTTGGTGTCATTTTGACAAACATACTTTTCAAATTTGATGGAAATAACTGAAATCACAACTGTGGCAAAATTTCATGAAATTTTCATGAAAATGTCATGAAATTTCAAGGAAACCAGAATTTCACCAGAATTCCACTGGTAGAAGATAAATTTCACCCAGCCCTACCTGCTGCAATGACCTAGATGAATATCAGTCTGCTCCCCCATTGAACTTTTAAGTAGGCTTCTACTTGCTTAATCCATTTGTGTCCTGACCCAAAAAAGGGAGATCTTTTATTTCTCTTATTTCCCCTTAATCCCTTTGAATTACTATACTACCCTAGTTAGCATGTTACAACTATTCACAGTTTTGACCTACCTTGACCCTCCACTCTTGCCAGCAGTGAATGTCAGAACAGTAGTGAACAGGTATCTTATGTTAGTTGACCATCAGAGTCCCCTGCCTCCTTGCTTCTTACTGCGATGTCTGCTGACACCTAAGACATGATTATTACTCCTGTTCCACTCCTGAGCTGTTTCACTCATGTGCTAGGACATGAAAGTGTATGGAGGCATGATAGGAGTGTCCACTTTTATACACCAGGTGGAACCTCCCCTCGGTGGGACATCCTGAGTCAGATAGTGCCTCCAGTTGGTGAGCCATTTTCCTGATCCTGTTTCCAGCCACATTATCTGTTACAATATTAAAGACAAGAAGTGCCCAACACACTGCCTACATATTTTTTTTCTTTCCAGTTACCCTGCTACTTTCAGTATGAAGAGAAATACAAAAAATATATAAATATACCTTTAATGTAAAGCTGGGTGGTTACACTCCTCTCTGTCAGCAAGCCTGTACATCTAGCTTCTTGAGAAACAATAGATGGATGAAATCTGTATATTTATGAAGAATAATGACACCAGGGGTGTCACAGTAATCCACAACTCTTGTACATCCATACCCCATTCTGCTATCCATTGTCTCAGTGTTCCTGCCACCAATTTCTTAATTATTGTCTAAACAAATGAATATGACTTTAATAAGAAGAAGCATGCAACATTTTGTTCACTAGAATACATATGTGGCAAAGCCAGGTGGTCAAATAAGTAAGGAAACCTTTCCCTTTAGTGTGTTCGCTTGCTATCAATTGATAATAATGGGATTGTCAGGATTAAAAAATAAGATTCTGTATGTGTGTCAGACTGAACCAATGATAAGCCTGGAACTCAGACTGCAGCCAGAAATGATTGAACTCATAGATGATATAGGCTTCTGAAGGGAAACATACTTGTCAGAACAGTTACGCTGCTCCATTGAAAGTACTGGCTTTGGTCATTTTGATGACACCAGGTGCCAAAATGCCTAATGAAATTCTTTGTCTCATCCCCACCCACCCCCACTACATCACCTTCATCAAGAGCACTGTCTGCCCTTCTCTGAGGAAATCAGTTGTACCACTCAATTGGCCAAGGGGCTTCTTGCACATGCTGAGTGGACTTTCCGGCATGCTGCCAGTAGGTACTACACCTCCCTCTCCATCTCTCTCTCCCTCCCTCTCCCTCTCTCTCAGTGATTTCCCACCCCCACCCATCTGCCAAGTGTTTTTTTCAATGTCTGCTCATGGCAGTTCCTCTGAAGGCCATCAGAGTGGACTCTTTAAATGGCTACTCATGGCAGCTCTTTGATAGGCTGCTAACTGGCTCATTCAATGGCCAGTGGTGGTGGCTCCTCTGATGGCTCACTGAGTGGGATGTAACTGCCACTACTAGGCATGGCTGTCCCAGATACTGCAGGAACACAACACTTGAAGTTCATTCAAGACAGACAGACACAGCTGACTGGATGACCCCTTGCCATCAGCAGAAGGAAAGGGTGTTGGGGGATGGTGTAGATGAGGCTCCCCAGATGGTGGCCAGGTAGGCACAGTTGGTGGGAGAGCAACATGCTCTTTTTTGTGGCACTAAGCAGAAGTGCTCATAGGCCCTTTCTTGTAGCCCAATGGATGTTTGCTTCCCACCTGACCCTGCCACACCAGCCAATATCTACTTTGCACAGCCCTACTAGATCAGAGACAGAGTTCATTGGGTCTCCAGTACAAGCACACCAGGGAGTGGGAGCTACAACCAACATTTCCAGTACCACCTGGTGTGGGTTTACCAGGAGCTCTTGTGGAGTGGGAGACCTAATATCTATCATCAATGCTGACACTGCTGAATCCAGGAAAAGGGGTTGTTAGCTGTGAGGATAAAATGCAATAGAGGATGGGTGGGCAGGTAATCAGGCATGGTGGACTGGGGGCAATGCTCTCTCTCTCTCTCTCTCTCTCTCTGTTAAACACTCACATTTTTCAGTTCACTGAAGAGGAAGGTGGTCTAGTCAAGTCAGCAAAGAGCACTCTGGACTTTTCACTGAATCAGTTCTTAGCCAAAGGTGCTCTAAGGGACAACAGGAAAAGCAGATTGGGGGGGGGGGGCAGGTTACCTCATGCTCTGAAATCTGATGGACCTAAATGGCACTAAACTCAGAAACCAGGGAGCAGACGCTACAGATTATTGACTGGCTTTAGCTTTAATTTTACAAGAACAAGTTAGGGCAAACAGTTTCAGGCAGCAAGTTGTGATCTGGCATTTTTTTCTTTTGTTAGATATTATGCCAAATGCAAATGGTGAGTTCTGGAGCAGGTAGTAACAGAATAATGGCAAATAACAACACTGTTTTCCTTATTCCCCCAGTTGATGGCATAATCCCCCCCCCCCAATAAATTATGTTTTTTTAACGCCCTACGTCTTTTTGACTAATAGGATCTAACACAGTAACTTTACCATCTGCACCCTGGGGTAAATGGTCATGCATGAAGAAGTGAAGATGTTTAGCAAATATAGGGCAGGATTCTCATCGGTCTAGATCTGAGACCACTACATATTTTCTCCCGGAGCTCATTAGCGCCTGGAGCAAACAAGTAGTATACTGGAACACTCTAGAGTACTTTGTGAATGCTAAAGGCATGTTCCAATATATCAGCCAGGTACTAACCAGACTATGATTGCAAACCACTGCTCCCTACTGGCCACATACTTATGTGGCCAAGAGAGTGCTACAGGGATTACAATCGCAATCAGGGTGTTTGGGCCTACTAATGGCAATTGCTCCTCTGAAGCAAACTGCCATATTGGTATCTTAAAATACAAATGACCCTCACAGCACTAGCAAGGTGCTGTGGGGTCATTTCCATCTCGCTATGGACTAATTACAGGCCAAGAGCAAATAGAGTTTGCTACCTCCCCATAGTGCCTGTTAGGGCTGCCTGTAAGTCCCTGGAACACTCTTTCCCTGATGTCTACTGTTCCCCTGCTCCTTTAACATCTGTCCATTAATAATCATAAATTCCTTGTTGTCCAGTGGTCCCCTCCACCACCCAGACACTCATCCATTAATAAACATAAATTCCCTGGTGTTCACTACTCCCCCACACTGACCAAACACCTGTGTGGTAATATTCATAAATTTCATGGTGTCCAGTAGCTCCCTCTACTGCCTGAACAAACTGCCCTGATGGCTACTGTCCCCCTGCCCCCCCACTCCCCTGCTCCCTTGGACTCAACTCTCCCCACCTGCCCACTCCCAGCCCCCCCAACTGACATCCCTTGACACACCAGTATGGCTCTCTCCCCTGAAACCAGCACAAGCCCTTCACTCTCCTCAATGTTAGTGAAGTCTCTCTACTACTGCATGTCTACAGCAGTCCTGAGGAACTGCTTTCACAAGAGAAAACAACAAGGAACTAATTTCACAAGGAAAGACTGTGGGTCTTTGCCTGACAGTGGCATTAAGGCAGCAGTCAAGAGGATCCCAGAGGTAAGTCAGCCAATACACACCAATGAAAGTGAGTAGGGCTTACAGCCATAAAGATAGATAAGACCACAGGGCCAGATGGGATGCAGTCAAGGGTGCTCAGGAAACTGGCAGAGGAACTGACTGAAGCACTGGTAGGGCTATTCAATAGATCAACTCAGACAGGGGCACTTCCGAAAGACTAGAGGGTAGTGAACATAGTCCAACTCCATGGAGGGGATAAGGAGCACCTGGGGATTACAGACCTGTCAGCCTTACCTCTGTTATGGGTAAACTGATGGAGACACTGGTCAAAGAGGACCTCATTGACTACCTGGAGAACAATGGTCTCCAGGATAGTAACAGCATGGGTTTGTGGCAGGAAGGTCTTAGACTAATCCAATAGTTTTCTTCAACTGGGTAATGAAGGTAGTAGATAAGGGCCACACTGGATTTGCTCTACTTTGATTCCAGCAAGGCTTTCAACTTGGTGCCTCAAAGAAGGTTGCTGAAGAAGCTGAAGGTCTGGGTGTGGCAAGGGACATCATAAGATGGGTAGGAAATTGCTTGCATTTGAGGCAACAGAGAGTTGTGGTAAATGGAGACAAATCAGAAGAGAAGGGGTCACAAGTGAGGTGCCACAGTGATTGGTCCAGGGTCCTGTCCTAATAAATATGGTCATCAGTGACATTGGAGAGGGCATCCAGGGCAAGCTATGTCTCTTCACAGATGACACTAATGTCTGTGGTAGGGTACACAGTGACAAGGGGATTAGAGAGATGCATTGGGATTTGCAGGGGTTAGAGGGGTGGTCTAAGCTTTGGCAATTTAAATTAGATGCCAAAAAGTGCAAAGTGAAGCACCTTGATAACAACTCCAGGACAGAGTTCTGGATTGGAGGGGTAAAGCTGAGCACTACGGCTGAGGAAAATGACCTGGGAGTTTGGTTACTCTCTAAAACAATCAAGCCAGTGTAATAAGGCCTATAGTAAGGCAAACGGTACTGGGATATATCACAAGAGGTACTGACAGCTGAAGGAAGGAGATATTTCTACCTATATAGATCACTGAGGGTGCCGCACCTAGAGTACTGTGCCCTATTCTAAAGTCCTCACCTAAGGAAGGATAAGGACAGACTGGAGAGGGTGCAAACTAGGGTGACCAAGATGATTCAGAATCAGCAGAGCAGATCTTACGAGAATTGTCACAAAGCATTGAACATGTACTTATTGGAGACCAGGCAAGAGAAGGAAAATATTATAGAGACAATCAAGTTCCTAAAGGGAATAAACAATCTAAACAGCTATCAGCTAGCATGAGTAATGGTTCAAGAACACAGAGGCATGAAAGGAAAAATGTATGGGTGGGAGGAGGTTCAAGAGAATGTGAGAAAGTGGGAGGGTGGAGCTGTGGAACAGTCTGCCATTTGATGTGGTGGCCATCAAAACCATAAATGGTTTCAAGCACAGCTAGGACAAAGTGAAGAGTTTAATGGTTAGTCAGGGTGGTAACGATTGGGTGGAGAGCAGGAGTGTGAACAGTGAGGGCTAGAACCCTGTATGAACTTTAGGTCCCAGGGTTTGATAGGATACTATGGACAGACTAAATGGATCATTGGTCTTTTTCTACTGCCATTGTCTATACTGTACTTCTAATTTTAGCAGTTTTGAGGGATGCTGCACTTTGTAGAACATAGCAGCAGACATGGAGACCAGGAAGTGGCTGAACAACTCAGTGCTTCATTAGCATTACAGCCTTCACCACTTTCGTAGTGCCAGAGCATTGCATGAGAGAAGGAAAGCCTTACAACCACACTGTGAAAAACACATAAAGGTGCAAGGTTGTACTGTATTATAAAGTGGTCCTAGTGACCACCTTGCAGAATGGTTTAGCTACTGTGTATGGGTCCCCATAGTTCTTGCCATTTCCACTGGTGCTTCTTGTTTTATGCCATAACATGGAGCCTTTCCAATGAGTGAGTTTTTTCTATTTCAGATCATGACATGTAAGTGTCTATCACTTGAGACTGCAATTTTGGTCACTCGTGCTATGTAATTTAATTTTATTTGTTAACTAGGTTAGAACATTTAAGTAAAAAGCCCATTTTCAGTGCTGACCCAATCCAATGAGAAAAAAAAAGTGCACATTTTACTAGAATTATACAAACAACAGTAAAACAAAATTGTAATAATTACATAATGCAAAAAAATCCCTGTATGATTATATGATTCACATACAAAATTTAAAATAGGAGCACAGAGACTTTTCAATTAAGTAGTTTCTTACTGTGTTCCTAACTGTATTCTTACTGTCTTTTGTAAGGTCAGCTCTCGTAAAAGTATAGGAGTAGACACCATGATAAAGTGCTGGTGCTGAAATGTCAAAGATGACTATTTTTGGTACACATTCAGAAAAAGCTTGTGGGTCTCTAAGGTTTTTCTACATGCTCCACATTTTCCATTGTGGAATCATTGGCGACAGGCTCCATGATTTATGACAGCTTGCTGCTGTTTTTGTCACAGCTGTGCCAAAATGCTATGCCTGGTAGTAGCAGGTGTAGCATCTCCTACAAGATGAGAATGAGTCTGGTGAGTGCTGCAGATCACCACAGACCATCTGAAACCTAAACTGACCTCCAAAGTGGAAACATGGCCCAGGTGTGCTCCCATCACACATAGAATGTGCTTAAATGGGTTGCCCTGGGTGTTCTTATGACTAGTTGAAGTCCCTTCAGCTTCATGATTCGCCCATGTGGAAAATTGGGATTCTCGCTGGTGCGGAGATTTTTTTTTTCACACTGGCAGTTGCAGGTTGGTACTTAGACCCAGAAACTTTTGAATATCTGGGCACCGAAATGTTCTATTTATTCTTCCACTCTTGGAAGCTGTGCAATATACAAACAGGCCTAAAACTCCTGTAGCCACTCAGTGCCATTTTGTCTTTTGCCATAGACTTAAGCAAGGCTCTTTTCTACACCCCAGGAATGGGTAGAAATATGATAGTAAAGAAATCGATTGTGCTGCTGAAGGAGTGCGATATGCTCTCATGCCCTTGTGCCAAAATTATACTGAGGAAGCAAAAAATGCTTTCTATGTATTTACATTTTACATTTTTTAGTTTGCAACCTTTGGTGGTGTTAATGCATTTAACTCTTGTTTTGCCATGGTGCATGAAGATTGGTGTGCTTTTTCTAAGTGACTACGATTTGTAGTGGCATATCCCTTAAATATATGTTAAAGCATTAGCTCTTGGTCTTGCTCTTGACACTCAGGAAGAGCCTATTGGCAAAAAGTCAGCATGCATGTGTGCATCACATGACACACTGGCAGAGAGGAGTAAGAACCTTGGTTGTATTTCTCACTAAGAATGATCATTTTAGGCTAATTTTAGTTTAATTCCCAACTGAGCTTCCCACAAGTTTTTGCATGTGGAGAGTCAGTCAGACATTCTGCCTTACTCTCAGATTTTTAAGTGCTGCAAGCGTCATTGTTACTACACTGGTTTGCTGAACATACTGTATGGTCACAGAGGGGTAAGGGAAGATCTTTAAACTGCTTTTTACAATTTACCAACAATGCTGGAAGTCTCTGCTTGAAGCTCCAATAAACTGATATATTTTGCAGCTCTGTTGATTAGGCCACTGCGTTGACTCAGCTTGCAGAGTGATACATTGTTGAGTGTATTCTAATTTTCATCTTAGCCCTGGGTGTACACATTTACTTGAGACATACAGCACTCTTTTCTGTTTTGGTGTTTAAAAACATAACATAAATCATTTTTTTACTTTAGTACTTGTTAACCACTAAATTAGCGATTTGCAAATTTACAGGATCCAGAGATCCTGGCAATGACTACGCATATTACAAATTCAGGCTTTTCTGTGCCGGGGCAGTCACGTTATTAAGGTGCAAAAAACAGGGTTTAACATTAAACTGCCCATGCACTACTGTACACATATAATAATGTATGTTTTCAGATTTTCTGTCCAGATATGACCTGCCAAATCCCATGATCACAGATGTTCTACAAAACAATGCACTTGAATTATGCCTGGAGGCCGGAAAAACTTGCAAAAATCCAATTTTTACAGAAAATTATCTTCCACTGTATGACTTAAGCAGCAGTGCAATACATGTTAGCAGGACAAATACCAGAACATGAACCCCACCAATGAAGCTCCAGTGAGTGAGTCAATGGAACATGTAGAATGTTTGTCGAGGTTCCATGTTTAGGGTACCCATGACTCCTGTGGTGACATGAGTAGCCCCCCAGAAAAACACAGTTCTGGTGGGAGTTACAAGTCCCCACAAAGAAATTAAGGCCAAGTGAAAAGGATTGGTTTTGCACCTCTCAGTACATTTGGTAATTTGATTATATACTAGTAGTGCATGGACTGTAGAATAGAAAATAATTAACATTTATTTGAGACACTTCTAATTAAGTTTACCCCTGCAAAAGAATTTGCATACCCATGATGATCTGCACTGTGTTTTAAGCTTTACAATGCATGTATTTGGCTGGAAGAGATTTAAGGAAATCAAACACATTGAACATTATCAATCTTTTTGTATCTTATGCATTCTAGAAGCGGTTCTTCTTGTAAATGCCTTTCTGTTATGCTGCATTACAAGCATGCTTTGTCAACAATAATGGGTGTCTTTTACATTGGCCTATAGTGGACTTGGTGCTTTACTGAAAGAGTGATATGACCCAAACCCATATGACCACATAAAGGCTGGTTCATTTACCCCTGGGTTGAGATATAGAAGAGATACATTGATGAGTCGTTAGAAGGATGAAACATGTGTCTGTGTCTTTTGTTCTCAGCCTTTACAGATTTTGCAAGAGACCCTATAGTGCCATGCATGTCTGCATAACGCAGAACAACTCGAAATGGTCATGGTGATTTTCATATTCATCCCAAGATGCTTTGCATTATAGGTGGTTGTGTAATTTTGCATTTCATTGTAATACATTGTTGTGATATTGTGTATGGCTGGCAGTGTTTACACTAGACAACTGCTCATTCTCATCCTGTATTGCTGATCCAGTAAACTGACACTCAGTATGGTCCAACAATCCAGGAGATGGAATGGAGGAAAAAAAAAACTGATGGGGGCCTGGAGGGGGCATGATCTGTCTTACACATAATGTAATCAAGTATATAAGCAAGACTGAACAATCTGAATTGTTTGATCTAATGTCCTCCTGTGGCTAGAGGTGTTAAATTCAGTGGTAATGAAACACTTTTTCTTTCAGAGGGTGATTGCTCTTTATAACAGCCTACAAGTGGAGACAGTGGATATGAAGACAGTTACCATACACACAAATGTATGCTTACCAAGAGATTACAGAGTACCCTGGGTAACTGAGTGGATAAGGAACCTGTATAAATTGGTACACATTTGCACAGCCTACATATGTTATTCTTGCCAGTGTAGTGAAGACATGATAAACCAATAATTCCTTTTGAACTTCATTTACTACAGTATGTTATAAAAACAATAGCAAAACAAAGAGATTTCTGCATATGACAAATTTTATCCATTCTTTTAACTTCAAGTAAAATGATCACTTGTTAAAATCTTACATACATATAAGGTCTTCTCATAAACAAGCAGCACCAACAAAGCTACTGCATAACATATGTACACAACAGAATGCTGTTTAATCACTGTTTAGAAAAATGTTTTTATTCTCCTTTCCAGACATGGTGGTGTGATCATTCCTCAAAATGATATGTACAACATTGCTAGCAGAAGAAGGCCTTATGGACTATTGAATCTGCTTCATGTAGAGCTTATGTATTGTGTGATTACATGTCCCTCTGCCACAGTTCTTCTCACACCCTTACATTCCCATGACCTTATCCCAACCACTCATATAACCCTTAAAACTTTCTGACTTAGCACCTCCTCTGGTAGTCTTTTCCACCCTTTGGCTATTCGCCCTGAGAAGACGTGCCTTATGGCATCTTTCAAGTATATTAGTGAGAAAATGAAGACAAGGGGTGGGACTGTGCAGTTAAAAAAAGGAGGGAGGGGGCTGTACAGAGGAGGACCAAGAAAAGGCAGACATCTTAAACAAATACTTCAGCTCAGCGTTCACAGTTGAAGGGGAAGGGGATGGACTACAAATAAGCACCAAGAAATTGGTAGGGAGGGAAATGGACACCAGTCCCTTTTCTGAGGAGAGGGTTAGGAAAGCCCTCACTAATCTGAGGGAAGACAAAGTCATGGGGCCTGATGAGGTGCATCCAAGAGTGCTGAAGGAACTCAACGAGTTGCCAGCTGCACCCCTGGCAGGCTTGTTTAACAGTTCACTAGAGACCGGCTTGGTCCCCTCCCAGAGGGCTGAAGAAGAGCGGATGTAATCCAACTTCACAAAAATGGTAGCAAGGAAGAGTCGGTAAACTATAGGCCTGTCAGTCTGACATATGTAGTAGGGAAACTGATGGAATCACTATTGAAGTAAAGAATCATGGAACACCTGGAATCCAACAGGTTGCAGGACCCAAGGCAACATGACTTTACAGAGGGCAGGCTGTGCCAAAAAAATAAAATATATATTTTTTTACTGGATAACCAATGTGTTGGATTAGGGAGGGGCAGTGGACGTGGCCTACCTGGACTTCAGCAAGGCCTTTGACACCATTCTATATAGGTGGCTGGTAAACAAGTTGGATAGCATGGGGGTGGGTAATAAGATGGTAATCTGGGTAAGAAACTGGTTAGGGGATAAGAGGCAGAGGGTGGTGGTAAATGGAGATTGCTCCAAGGAGGAGAGAGTGACCAGCGGGGTACTGCAGCGGTCAGTACTGGGGCCACTCCTCATTAATATCTTCATTAGCACTATGGCAGAGGAACTGGGAGGTAAGGTCTGCTTCTTTGTGGATGACACCAAGATCTGCAATAGAGAAGACACTCTGGAGGGAGTGCAAAGGATGGAAAGAGATTTAAAACAACTGGAAGAGTGGTCTCAATTTTATCAGTTAAGGTTTAATGCAAAAAAAATGCAAAATAATGCACTTAGGTCACAGAAACCCAGGCATGCAGTACAAAATGGAGGGAGAGATACTTGCAACAATCAAGCAGGAAAGAAACCTGGAGGTAATCATATCAGATAACCTGAAGGCGGCCAGACAATGCAACAAAGCAATTAGGAAAGTAGGTGGAATGCTGGGGTGTACAGATCGAGGTATTACCAGCAGGAAGAAGAAAGTGGTGTTGCCCCTATATAGGTCATTGGAAAGACCCCACCTGGAGTACTGTGTCAAATTTTGGGGACTAAATCTTAGCAAGGACAAAGAGAGAGCAGAGGCTGTCCAAAAGAGGGCTACCAAGATGGTACAGGATCTGCACCAACAGCTCTATGAAATGTACACTCTTGAAGAGAGGAGGGAGAGTGAGGATATGATCAAGACCTTTAAATACCTCACAGGATGAATAAGGTACAGGTGGGAGGTATTTTTTTTTGAGGAAAGGGTGCTCTAGAACAAGGGGTCACAATATGAAGCTGTATGGAGGGTAGGATGAAGAAAGATGTAAGGGAATACTTCTTTATAGAAAGAGTGGTGGATTCTTGGAATAGTCTTCCAGTGGAGGTAATGAGATGAAGAAAGTGGTGCAATTCAAAAAAGCCTGGTATAGGCGCAACAAAATCATATGGGATAGGGAAAGGGTGGAAGAAAAAGTGCCGTAGGGCTGAAAGGGTCTGCAGCAAAAACAACACAACAGAAAAGGGCAAACTGGATGGGCCTAGTGGCCCATAGCTGCTGTCAGTTTTTATGTTTCTGTTTCTAAGTTTCCTCCCACCAGTTTACAACTGTTCCCTCTTGTGTTCTTGTTCTCACTGAACCTAAAGAGATGCCCAAGGTCAATCCTGTTTATACCCATAAGGTATCTGAAAGTCTCAATCATGTACCCTCCTGAACCAGCTTTGGAGCTCTTCTTTGGACTGCCTCAATTAGGTTGATGTGATTTTTGTGGTAGGGTCTCCAGTGCTGTACATAGTAGTCCAAGTGCAGCTACCCCATTAAGCTGTACAGTTGCATTATGACCTCATCCCTACTACTGATGAGGCCTCAACCTATGAAACCCTGCATCCTATTTGCCCTCGGTGCTGCCTTAATACAGTTCACAGAAAGTTTTAGACTGCTCTCAACTGGAATCCCTAGCTCTTTCTTTTCCTCAGACACCATGATTGTCAAGCCTCCTAGTCTGTACACAGCCCTGGGGTTCTTGTTTCCAAAGTGCCAGACCTTACTTTTTTTTTTACATTGAATCCTATTTGCCAGATTCTGGACTGTCTAGCTTAGCTAGGTCTTCCTTCAGATCACTGACCTCCTCCATGTCCACCCTCCCAAAGAGTTGGTGTCATCTACAAAGAGGCAGATTTTGTCCTTAATGCTGTCCCTTATGTCATTCCTGAACACACTAAACAACATCTGACTGAGCATCAGCCACTATGGTACCTGTTGGTGACCCACTCATTCATGAATACTCCCCTCTGACTACTACCCTTTGGGCTCCATCTCTCTCTCTCTTTTAGCCGGTTTGCATCCCAGCTCATCCACCTGTCCCCTGCCACCTGGTCCTTCAATTTCTTGATCAATCTCTAGTGGAGGAAGGAACTGAAGGCCTTGCTGAAGTCAAGGTACAGGATGTCTGCAGCCTGGCACCTGCCCACTGATTTTGCACCCAATTCATGAAATTGATAAAATTTATTTAGCACAAACTCCCTGACATAAACCTGTGCTGCCTGGCATCCTATCCACTGTAATTACCTCCTTGCACATTTTCACCTCCCCCCCACATCCCTGTCTTTTCCGGTGGGACTGGCACAATGTTTAATGTCTGATGCATGGATAATTTCTTATTCTGTACATGTTGCAATGACCAGAATGGTTCATCCATAAAATCTGACCTGAAATTGATATCAGAAAACATTCCATAGAAATGTTTATATGACAGTTTCAAAGTCATAATTATTTATTGACTCAGCTACTGTGAGAATATCCTGCTAGTTTAAGCTGAATGCACATCACTTCCTGTAATCAGATGACTGACCATGTCTGTTGTCTCAGCAGAGTGCATCTGTACAGATCTCATTCTAGATGATTTGTGTGCTGCATCTGATTGCCTACAAGCACAATAAATATTGTCTGTAGTCCTGTGTAAACAGAGAGTTTCCAAGAACTGAGTCTGAGGAAGTTAGTTCTGACAGAGCTGGCATCTATAAAAAAACCATAGTAATGACCCAGCCATTGAGAAATGTGTGTTATCCTTCTGGAGTATTCTAATATTCCGTGGTTTTAGTGGATTTTAAAATATGATACCTTTCTTTATGTTATTTTCTAGAATTCTTGCTATAGAATCTATTTTCTACACATACATGCCAAGCCACAGTACAGTAGTTCATTTTCACTGCTTCTGCCAGTTGAGTCTGATGAAAGCAAATAATAAATGTGACTATAAAATAACTCAACTCACCTAAAATGGCAAGGAATATGATACTATAATAAACCTTACTCATTCATTGAGGTTCTGAAATCTGAAAAAAAAAAACTTCCTAAAAAAAAAAATACTTTGACGCATATGCAAAGCAATATTTTTATTAGGTTATTTGAACAGAACTGGATGGCTTTGCTTGTAGTTCAGTGGACAAGCAGCCAGCCACTCCCCCTTCCTGTGCTATATAAGCAGTTCCTCTGAGCCTCTCTCTCAAGTACTTTTTCTTTGCAGCCAGAGGATCTGTCGGTCTGTCCTTTGCTGCTGGCTGGGGCCTACCCCGCCCCCCCACCTTGCTATTTTGGCTTCTGCTTGTTTCTGCTGGACTTCTGTTGTCTTTTCTCCTGCAATTGGTCTGTATTGTGCCTCTGGGCATGTGTTTCTTTGTGTTGTTTATTCTCTGTTCCTCTGTGTTTTGTGTATTTTGTTTTGCCTTCTTTTTGGGGGCTTCTGTTTCTAAACTCCTTGTATATTGCTAATCCAGAGCTCATGCTACTTGTTCCCATTTACTCGCAATGCAACTGCAATCATTATCTGTGTGTTTCAACTCATACCACATATCTGGTCTCCATGCTATGCGCCTTAATTGTTTTCAACTGGTTCAGGCTCACTCTGAACCCTAGCCTATGCAGCTCAATCCTGCTTCCTCAACTCATACCACATACCTCATTGCTGTTGTTTCACTGCACTGCCTGGCAATAGCTTCTTCAGAGCATTACCTCCCTCCAATCTTTGTTCATTGAATCCTACAACTCATAGTTACTCAATACAGATGCTGCTGTTTATGTTTGTACATTGCTATTACACTCTGGAGGTCAGCTAAGCTACTGCTGATGCTGTAAACTAGTTTTAATATCTGCATGTGAGTTTCAGCACCTTCCAACACTTTCTTGTTTTTCCTACGGCGGGGACTTGGAGGTGTTTGAGGGAGTCATGGCCCAGTGTGGCATACTTACTTTATGTTTTAATCCTGCCTCCATCGCTAAAAATTCTCAGAGTATTTGTTACCTTTCATTGACTTCCTTGAATGCCTGGCTGGCTTGCCCCACTATTCATATTTGCTGCTTCTCTGACCTATGTGCAGGTCCAACCATTGCTACTCTGCTTTACAGACCTACATGCTGATCTGACCCCTGCTACTCTGTCTTACTGACCTACATGCAGGTCCACTCACTGCTTACACAGTCATTGCTCAACACTCACTGATACCATTTGTCCTATATGAGGTCCCAGCGGTCAATGCTCATTCAGCTCCTCTTCAGTTTTCTGGGGCATGCCAGCCATACCATTCTGGTGCAGGGCCTCCCTGCAGCCGATGGTCTCACTCTGCACTTCTAAGTTTGCATCTTGAGTGTACCTGACTTGGTGCAGGGTCCTTCTCACCTTGCCCATAGCTGGGAATGTCCTCACTTTGGGCATGGATTTAGCCATTCGAGACTCAACAGCCACTGCTGCTGTAGAATTTAAGACTAGCCATGAAGGGTGGTTACAGCGATCTCCTTTGGCTCTAGTATTCTACTAGTAAGACACCTTCACTGTATTCTCCCTACTACTGCCTCTGGTTAACTTGGTTTGTTTTTAGGGTGAATAGGTCAGATGAGTGCCTCAGCAGTCATTGCTCTCCTCCTTTCACCTTGATTGCCCCCGATGTTGCAGAGCAGTCTCGCAACCTTCTACAGTGCTCCCGTTAGAGGGCTCGAGTGAGAGCTTTTCTTTAAATTGGAATAATTTCCACCCCCGTCTTATTGGGTTTCTAAATTGCAGCAGCAGGGCTGTCACAAAATAAACATCCCAAGCCTGGAGGAAAGGTAATCTAGGCCTTGGATCCCCAGAGATTTCCTCCTCAAGGTTTTTTTTTTTTCTCTCTTTCGTGCCTCAGGTCATAACCGTTAGTTAGACATAGTTAGTGTTCCCTAGTTGCTTTAGGTAGGTTCCACTGTTGGATGGAGGTGGATGGTGTCGCTACTTGCCATTCCCTCTCTCTTTAGGAGGCCCCCTCAATCTCCAACACAACCCATCATACTCATGCCATTGCTAACCTGCACATCTCATTACGTTATCAAGCTTCCTGATGCCTTATCTACTACTATGCCTCACAGCTACTGACTGCTAACATGCATCATACTATTACATTTCTTTCTGGGGATCCTTTCTAAGGTATCTTTAGCCAAGGGAATTGTCCTGCAGCACATCCAGGGGTGGAACCCTCCTTGAGGGTTCCTTGTCTTTGGTACCCCGACACAGTGGTAATTCTTCTGGAATACAGTGTGTGAACTGCCAAAACCAAGTAACACAGTTGCACAAGCATAACTTCATACAGGCTGTGTAGGTCACTGAATGATGTATGCAGAATTACTGAATGTATAACTACTACAGTGCAGATTGTATGGTTGTTTATATCTCAAAGTAATATTGTATTTGTTTGGTTTTGAACAGGAAAGGCTAATTCTTTAGTTCAGTTGACAAGCAGCCAGCTACTCCCCATTCCTGTGCTATTTAAGCAGTTCCTCAGAGCCTCTTTCTCAAGCACTTTTTCTTTGCCCCACCATCCTCCCCTCCCCTTCTCCTCCAGCAGCATAGCCTCTCTCCTTGGGATCCTTCTTAACATACCTTTAGCTAAGGGAAACATCCCATGGCACCTCCAGGGGTGGAACTCTCTTTGAGGGTTCCTTGCCTTTGGTACCCCGACAGAGTGGTAATTTCTCTAGAATCGAGAGTGTGAATGGCCAAAACCAAGTAACACAGTTGCACAAGCATAACATCATACTGGCTGCATAGGCCACTGAATGATGTATACAGAATTACTGAATGTATAACCACTACAGTGCAGATTGTATGGTTGTTTATATCTCAAAGTCATTTTGTACTTGTTTGGTTTTGAACAGGAAAGGCACTTATATCTGTAGCTCATTTCCATGTGCATCCTTTGGAGTGGTTTACATGGACCTACTTTATTGTCAGTGGGAATATTGGCCGTGGCACTGTGGAAATTCCAGAACACTTCCTGTGTGGGGGAGATGTCCATAAGTCTGTGATGGTAGATCCTTGTGGTGATGGTGGAAACTTGGAAGCAGTGCCAGTGGATGAGCTAATCTACCACCCTGCAGCAAGTGCCCATGAGTTCAGAATTATAGATGGTATGGAAGTGGATGATATGGTTACTGATTGCAGTTTATCTGTGGCTGATGACCTGTTGCAAAAAACAACAAGCATTTGTCAATACCGAATGTTTATTTGCTTGTATTTGCTGTGTAGTTGTTGGACACAGATAATGCAGAGGCTAAAATTTACAGGCAAGCAATTTTATTTCTATGGTGCCCAATCCCAGAGTCTCTGGGCACCTCACATAAAACAGGTAAGTTTGACAATACAATACATGTAAGTTAAGAATACCTTATACATCATAGAATATAAACAATAAATAACTCTCAGAATAATTTAAAATACAGATTCATAAATAACTCTCAGAATAATTTAAAATACAGATTCAGTAAAACTGGTCACTTGCCTTTGTCGGGGAAAGCCAAGGCAAACAGGTGAGCCTTCAGACTCGCTTTAAAGGACTCAACTGATGAGGCCTCCCTAACAGCAGCTTCAAAGGTGTTCCACAGGGTATGCCTAGTGGCACTAAATGCATGGTCACCTGATGTTTTCAGTCTAACCTTAGGAACAGCTTGGAGGCACCTAGCCAAGGAGCAGAGGCAATGTACTGAAGAGGCTGGTGTAATGAGATCAACCAGATGGCCAGGGCCCAGTCCATATAGGGCCTTATTGGTGAGCAAACCCACCTTGAAGATGATCCTCCATCTGATATACAGCTAGTGCAGAGCCCAGAGAATTGGAGTTACATGACTGGACCTAGCCAGCACATGTCAGAAACTGAACCTCTGTGTTCTGCACTCTATGCAGCCAGCAGAGGGTCCCTCCATTGACTCTGAAGTATAGAGCATTACAGTAGTCAAGCCTTGATGTCACAAAGGCATGCACCAGTGATGGCAGGTCTTCGGGCGGAACTAGGGGCTTAATCCTGGTGGTATTCCTCAACAGTATTGATGAAAGCATAACTAAGGCCAACATTCATCTGTTTGCAGATGACACAGTTCTTTATGTAAACTGCCCGTCATTACAATCTGCATGTAATGACCTTCAATATGAGTTCAACCTGCTGCAACACCAACTCCTAAACAAAAAACTATTACTTAGTGCCAAGAAAACAAAAGCAATGCTCTTTTCTCCCTCTGCCCAAATGGTAAATTCAGCCCTATCAGATCCTGTGCCACAGATTACTACAATTCTTGGTGAGAAGCTGGAATTTGTCCCTAAATTAAAATACCTGGGAGTATGGCTGGACCATAGGCTCTCCTTTATAGAGCACATTGAAGAATTACTCAGAAAATTACGACAGAGTCTTGGCCTGTTCTTTAGGATAGCCCACTTCTTAACTAGAGATGCCAAACTACAGCTGGTACAATCAGCCTTTCTATCCTTAACCTTTCTCTCCTTGATAGATTATGCTGACATCTTCAACAGTCACAGTCCCATTTCCTACCTCACCAGACTTGACACATTATATCATAGAGCTCTGAGGTTCATCACAGACCTGCCTTATTCCACTCACCACTGCTCCCTATATCAATCAGTGGGGTGGAGTTCTCTTCATTTCAGGCATGATAAAAATTCAGCCTTATGGACCCTGAGAGCCATCTCCAAAAAACTGCCCCAATACATTACAGACTGTCTTCCTATAAAACCAATAGGCAATTACGCTCTGAGAAGTTGCAGATCTCTCCTACTGATGGTTCCCAAAGTTAGCTCTCACTTTGGCAGTGCTGCTATAAGCTTTACACTGTCATCCTTGTGGAACAAATTGCAAAAAAAACTGAAACTGAGGTCACCCATCGGCATCTCATCTTTCAAGGTCTTATATTCATGTCTCACAAATGATCAGTGCAATTGTTTCCCATGACCATGGATTGTCATCATGCTAACCTGTATCATTAAGCCATGAACAAATTACTTCTAGTGCTTGTCTCCTCCTTGGCCCTGGTCTGTCATCATGCTTTCATGTAACACCTTGATGCCTCTGTCCTCCTTTTGATACTGGTCTATCTTCCCACTTTCTCCAGTCTTCTTTTCACAACTCTATACTGCACTCATCCACAATCTACATGCAAGCATACTATAAAAGTCCTAACTCCCCTTTCCCTCTCCCTGTAGGTCCCCACCGCTACATCAGTTCTACCGACCTATCCTTGGGACTTCACTTCTCACAATGTTTATCCTTCTCTTACATATTACATACTCCTCCTGGTACCCCATCTGCCATTAGTTGGTGGTTCTCCAAGCCATTTTCATGGCTAGTACTAGTGACTGCCCCTGGTAAATGAACTAACTAGTACTTCTATACGGAGAACATGGTTTATATACAGTTGCATGGTTCAGTGGTGGTCCTGCCCCCTTGTATTTGAATCCTCCTCTGTTATGGCTTGCCTTGTCTTCCTTTTATAATTTGACTCCCCTATTACTGCACCATTGTGTTTGTGTTTATATACTTATTTACATGTATTTATATGTTTTTATGATGAATGTTACCCAACCCTATTCTAACCAGGTCCATCTGGTAAAAGAGCTCTGCTCAATGATGTTCACCTGGATAAATACTGATTTTGATTGATTGATTGATTGACTGATTGATTGATAGAGTAGCTGACATGGAGAGAGTAGTGATATTTTTTGCTGACGTGTACACAGTACATTTATCTGATGTGTTTTCTCACTGTGTACACATCAGCTTCCTGATATCAGTATGCAGTGAGAATATGGCTATTTACTTAGTGGCATATCGCTAAACCTCTATTGTATAAAGCTGGGTATCATCTGCATAGCAGTGAAAACATACACTGTATTCTCAAATGAGCTTTCCAAGGGAAAGCATGTATACCGCGAATAACATCAGTGACAAAATCGAGCCCTGAGGTACTCCACATAACAAGGGCTTTGGAGTGGAGGAGAAATTCCCCATCACCACCAGCTGCTCCCTGCCAGATAGATAGGATTCAAACCAGTTGATGACAGAACCAGCGAGTCCACAGTACTCTCGCAGGTGATCTAGAAGAACAGTGTGATCCACGGTATTAAAGGCTGATGAGAGATCAAGGAGAACAAGAATTGACCTGTCTCTTCTATCTCTAGCCCTGAGGAGGTCATTATGCACCCTGACTAATGGCGTTTCAGTACTATTTCTAGCCTTGAAACCCAACTGGAATGGCTCATAGATGTCAAAGGACATGCGGTGTCCAAGCTGTTGTGCCACTGTCTTCTCAACAACCTTGTCCAAAAGTGGAAGTTTGGAGATTGGATGGTAATTTGCCAGGACATCACGGTCGAGAGATGGCTTCTTCAAGTAGGGTCTCACCAGAGCCTTTTTCAAGCCATCTGTAAAGACTGCATCTGACATCAAACACCACACAATCCCAGCAAACACCAGGCCAATGGTCCTAACACATCTCATCAAGAAATGTGTGGGGACAGGTCCAGTTCACAGTAAATGTGCTTAAGCTTCGAGATCTCCTCAATGACCTCAGCCAACTCCACTGGTTTAGATGCCTCCCAGACAGCCACAGTGCCTCTGATCACCTCAGGCCAACCACTGCGAGTCAAAGATTACCTCAATGATGGGAACCCTTTACCGGATGGACAACACCCTACCAGAGATGAACAAAGCAAACTCCTCACACAAAGTGATTGAAAAATCTTTTTTTGGCTATAGACAGACTGGATGTAAAAGTATGTTCAGAGTCCAAAATAGCTGAGATGGTCTGTTCTTCCCTGCAGCAATCTCCCTGGACAGGAACTCTGCCTTCTTATGGTTGATTGCCCCTTGGTACTCATAATAATAAGCATGCAAGGCCATTCTGCCCTCCTTCAAATGGGTCCTGCTCCAGTAACACCCCAACTTCTGACCCCTGCTCTTCATCACCTTGAGATCCCCATCAAACCAAAGGGATCTCAAGAAAGAAGATTTGGGTTATATATGGATCAGTGCAATGGCATCAAGCATTTCAAAAACCACTTTAAAATAGGTGGCTACCACCTCGCCCAAGCAAAGAGCACATGCATCTTTTACACTAGATAGGTCAGCTACCACCAGTAGTCCCTCTGGGGACAATCTCCTCAAAAGGTGATAGCTAACCATCTCAGCAAGGAGGGGACTTTTGGGGGGGGGTCCAAACAAGAACTTCACCATGCAATAATCAGACCAAATGACCTGATCAGTCCTGAGGTTTGTTGCCTCAAGCCCAATGAGAACACTGGGTCGAGCATGTGGCTCTGGTGATGGGTCACAGAAGTACCCACTTGTGTCAGGCCAAGTGATGACATCAACTGTAGGAGGTCAGAACAAAATTGCAAGGATTTGCCATTGACCCAGGTATTGAAGTCCCCTAGAATCAACCATTTGGGGGACCTCAACACCTCATCAATGAGAAAGTCCACAACCTCCTGCAGGAAATCTCCTCCCAGCCCCAGAGGGCAGTAAATGAGGAGAGTCCTGTACCCTGCACCTGGACCCCCATGTACTGCCACATACTCAAAAGACCTGGTCGATCACACCAGGTGCACAGTGAATCCCAACTGGATCTAAAGCAGATGACCACACCCCTTCCCCTTCGTTCCCTCCCTGGGCAGTGCACTACAGAATTCCCAGAGGGGACAGCCACCTCCTAAACTGGCCCGGCATCATCACCCAACCAGGTCTCAGTAACGCAAGCCAGCTTGACTGAGGAAACCAAGTCTGCTATAATTGCTATAATTGTGGTCTTGTTTCTCATTGACCTGGCATTGCACAGCACTGCCCAGAGGGTATTGGTAGGCACTGCCAGCCCCCCAACTACCTGCCCACTCGATCTAGTAGGAACCCTGGGGACAGAGACCAAACATGTCTGGCCTCTCTCAAGGCTCTGCCTAATCCCAGGGCATTTTCTGCACCTTACCACCCCAACACCACTCACCTCCACCAAGGCTGCTGCACCCAGCCACCTCCAACCTACTCATGTCCTCGTAATGCCAACATCCCAGCACTGCCTGGCTGCTGTAGCCAAAACTGGAAGGTCAGAAAAGAGCCAGAGGTCAAGTAGCTGGGAAGCAACATATGCCAAATGCACGGGTCCAAGGCTCCAGCACATCCCGACACTGACCAGTACACCTTGACTAACACTAAATACTCTGCTTTCCCTGACCTAACAAGGATAATTAAATTCTACTGGGTTTTTCAGTCCCTACCCTGAACACATATAACAAACCTTAATAAAGAATAGAACTATCCACTTATACACACCACACAGTCATACCCCCACCTGAAACAAAAACAAACTCCCACCCTCCAACTAACATTAAAATTAAATGGGAACCAGATTTTTTTCTTGCCCACAGGAGAGACCACTAACTGATAATCATCAACAAATTGATAATTAAGCAATAAGGCATGACAAGGTGTGTGTTATCATGTAATAACGTCGCTCCTTGGGTGGGTTGAAGCCCGGGGCAAAGCCGAGTGCTTCCACCACCCCAGGAGTGACGTTATTACATGATAACATACACCTTGGAGTGCTTTTTGCAATTATACAATGGCTCAATGTTATACAAAATAAAAAAAATGTAAAATGTTTTTAGTAGATTTTTAGTGAGACAGTATATCTTTGTATCTTAAGAGAAAATCAGAGGCTAAAGATGCTCATCCATACAGTGATGTTATTGTGTAATAACATCACTGTCTCAGAGATACACTGACAATCAGAGTCCAGGATTCTTTCTTGCCATTGTATAATACAAGATATAACAGTGCAATGAAGAGATTGACATACAACAGTGGTTTCTTAAATTGTGACTCTGAATTTTCAAAATAGTACTTTTCCAGGGAAGTGCATATAGCAAAATCAACCCAAGAAATTAACTTTCCCACTTCATCTCCCCACACAGTTGCTTTTTTTAGCTTCTCCACTTCAAGAGCCACACATGGACCCACAAAGTGGCACACAGATCATTAGAGTGACACACACAGACACATTCAGACCCCCAGAGGGACACATATCGGACTTTTAGAGTGATAAGCATGGATCCTGAGAATTACAGAAGCATAGCCCCCTCTCCAGTCAGACATACATGGATCCTCAAACTAACACACTATTGGGCACTGGTGACATGCACACACACACACACACACACACAAACATCCACTAACTCTCCAATAGTGATATGCACACACTGTAGCCCTACCAGGTGATTTTAGAATTGTGTTGTCATACACTGAGAAGGAAGAATTTGGTAAAATTTGCACTGCAAATTAAATGAGTGTGGATCGATCCACAAATTGTGAAGTTTCACTGTGAAGTGCAAAACTCGGCCATTCGCAGGCAAAAATTCCAAACTGTGTGTGCAAAATGCCACACTTTGCATTGAAAACTTCGCATTTAAGGCATAGGCAAAGTTGCTGAGGGCAGGGAAAACTTTGCAGAACTCTGCAGATGCTAATTTCAGCCACTTCGCAGAAACTTAGATGGCAAATTAAAACTTCAACACATCTTTAGTTTTACACAATGTATGCACACATCTCTCTCTCCCCCCTCATCATATGACAAGAAGAATCCGGGAAACTATAGTTCTGTCAGTCTTACCTTTGTGGTAAGGAAACTGATGGAGTTACTAGTCAAACTCATACATAGAGAAAAATAGGCTTCAGGACAGAATGCAGCATGGGTTTTTGGCAGGGGAGGTCTTGTCATACTGCACTAACCTGACAGAATTCTTTGATGACTTAATCAGGAAAGTTGACAAGGGCACACAGTAGACTTATTCTACTGCTACTTCAGCAAGGCATTTGATTTGGTGCCACACAGAAGGCTGCTGAAAAAGGATGGGTAATCTTGGAACATGTAAGGAAATAGTAAGGTGGGTAGGGAGCTGGTTGAAGGGTAGGCAGCAAAGATGCTCAGGTTACTGTCACAGTGCATATTTAGGCACTCCACCACATACCGCCCCACCCAATGCACACAGTCTCTCACCACTGTAGACAGATGCAGATTTCTCACTACACACATGCATGCACACATGAACACACACACACACACACACACACACACACACACAGTCAGGAACAGCAACAAATGTTCTATGGCTCCATTACCACCACAGCACACACTTTTGTGCTCCAGCACATACTCATAACCACCCTCCTCATGCACACACTCTATTGTACACACCCACACACACCAAAGAAAAGAAACTCATGGCAAAGCTACATATAAATGATTAAAATGTTTATTGAAAAGTCTTCTGTGCCAGTGTGATCTATTTATTCATTTTTTTTTCGCTGACAACGGGAAATATGGAGAGGTGGCTGGTGTTCACATACAACTGGAAGTAAGGACTCAGAGGAGGGAGCCAGATTTTTGAAAACATTTCCATGTGGCCTAGAGGCCTAGTGAAGTTTCTTGGAGAACAGGTGTGATATGGCCATGCATTAAATCATGCCTTCATTTTTCTCTAGGAGTGAACTAGAGTCAGTGATGCATGTGATGACCGCTTATATAGCACAGAGGTCTTCGCATGCATCAGGCCGAAGTTGTGTAAAAATTCCATTCCAGTTCTATATTCTTGTTTTATATATATACATAGTACACTCAGTCCCAATTCTAATGTCAATGATAAAGGAACTATACAGTCATCAATGCAATCAATGCAAAACAATTAAGTGTTAAGAATTAATTAACTAATGTAAAACTGACAGTCATAAAAATGTTTGCCTGGTACATAATTAATTTTTATGTAATGATGGTAAAATGTCCAAGGGAGGGGGTACTATACAGTATAAAGAGTCCACATACCTGGTTGGCCTGACTTACCAGACCTGAAGAAGTGGGGTGGCCTCAGACTGCTAGCTGCTAGATGGTTGACTGAAGAGATGGAGGTGTTGGTCTTTACCTGCCTGGCTTTGCCATCTTCACCTCAGAGGCCTTTTGTGGGCAGTCTTCACCAGGCAAGCCTCTCGACATCTTCCTCCTTGTTCTACTGTTTCCCTGATGCACACCCTGGAACACACACTAAGGGCTGGGCTGTGTTGGCAAACTTCTTGTAAGCAGCAAACAGTCCATCCAAAACAAATGAGGCCAGCACCAATCTACAGGAACAAGGAGATCCCATTTAATGAACAATTAATGCAGAACAGGAAACAGTCATTCCATGGAGTAGTAACACACAGCAAGGTACTTTGGAACGTAAGGTCACATCTGAAGCTTAGGGTCACTCTGGACCGAGAAGGTCACATTTGAGCATAAAGGCCAGGCAGCTACAGTATGTAAAGCCTAGGCAGCCAACAGCCCAAATATAGGCAGCTTAAGCTCAAGGCAGAATCAGTCCAATACTCAGTGCAGCTACAGTCCATGCTACTTCCACCCACTCTATCTCTCCATCTTCCAGAGGAGCATTGATCCCCAGAGAGGTGGCTGACCCTGGCCACAGCCACCCTCTTTGTTTGCTGCTCCTAATAAGCGGCCAAGGCAGGCAATGTCACCCAAGCCCAAAGTGACTGTACCACCTGGCTCTGACCCACTACTGTCCAGCCTCAATTGATAGGGCAGTCAGGGATGAGGTGCTAACCCTGGACCCCCCCAATCTCTACTGTACCCCTCTGGTCACCAGCTGCATTATCTCTCCTCTGTCCTTCTCTCTCTTTCTCTCTCTCTCTCTTTCTCTCCTGATGCTGCATCATTTTTTTCCTCCTTGACCTTCTCTATGGACACCAGCCATCTCATGTTGCTGTGCCACAAATGGTTGGTTCTTGAGTCCAGCTCCAACAATGAACTCCAACATTGGACAGCCGCTGCCATGTCCCTCTAAATACCCGAGGCAACTACTGCCAAAAAATAAAATCAATAAATAAATGCACTCTATGAGTGAGTGGGCATTCTTCCCTGCTCAGCCTTCTGCCCACTCTTGATCTCACCGGTGATCTCTCACTGGCACCACACACCGGCTTTTATTTAGTCCCCTGAGGTGCCAGAAACCTGCCAGCCAACTTGGAGGTCCAATTCTGGACCAAATCTTAGGTGCCAAAGCCACCTTGCCCCCAAATGACTTCTGGGACTTTTTGTCCCACTAATAACTATATACAAGCTGCCCTCCTTGCACCAGCCTGTGCTGAACTACTCCCCCTTTAACTAAGAGCAGCCACTCCTTTAAATATTTCTCCCTAAGCAGCTGCTCATACCCAGTAAGTGTGGGCCGTCTAAAACTATTTATAATTTTATTTGTTGTATTTATTTATTTTTTCCCTCCTCTTCTGTTGTGGTCCTGAGTCCAACCTGCTAAAACACCAGACCGGGACCCAGACCAGCCGCTTTGTCAATATTTTCAGATCTGCGGGCATGCATGCACACTAAGATGTGGCCACTGTCTTTATTTAGGGGCTGGTAGTATAGCCTGGAGGGTAGAGTAATGAGCTGTGAATGAGCTTCGTACATCCAGCAGACCTGGGTTTGATTCCCACTACCTTCACTTGTTTACTGTGTGACTTTGAGCAAGTCACTTAACCCCCCAGTGCACACAGGTCATCCCTAAAAACAGGCACTTGTGCCTAGTGGGCCTTCCCGGTTACCAAGGACTAAAATAAATAAAAATAAATAAAATTTACAAAGTTTGTGGTCCTGTTGCAATGCTCCCTCCAGGACCAAAACTGCCCCAAAATTTGCACACTGAAACAAAAAAGCACCACTTGGCTGGCCCAGCAAGAGCTGAGGCACCACACCAGGGCGGTCGGATCCGCAAGGTCTATCTGTGGACCCATGGGTCTGAATCCCATCAGGGCTACTGATCACCATGACACCCGAGGAAGATATGGAGTAAGAGCTCCCCAAGATAAGCCCATTTTGGAGGGCTTACATTTAATATACTGATATAACACTGTAAGATTTTACTCACTTATTAAATTTAAATTCTCGATCTTGGGCATCTAATCTGTTATCTGTCAGCTTAATTCCCTAACTGACATGAAACCTGTGTGGATGATGGCACATAATCATGTGTGCAGGCACTTCACTGTTTGCTAGGAGCTTATTGATAGGAGGGACATTTGACACAGCATGTTAAATAGCTTGGTAATGTGAACCATTTTATTCCTAGTCAGTAATTGATTGAGCCCGCACATTTGATTTTGTGGTCATCTCTTGTTTAACATAGAAACAGAGAATGTGACAGCAGGTAAGAGCAGCCGGGCCCACTCAGTCTGCCCATTGTAATTTTTTTTTTAATGCTGTAGCTGTAGATAATTAATTATCTGCAGCACCATATCTACCCCTCTTCATCACCTCCATTCCTCTCCCTAGCAGTTTACCCATCTTTTCCTCACCCTTACAATTCCTTTGTGTATGTCCCAGACATTTTTGAACCCTTCCATTGTTTTTGGTCCACTACCTCTGCCGGAAGGCTGTTCCAGGGATCCTCCACCTTTTCCATGTAGAAGTACTTCCTCGCTTCCCTCCCAAAATTACCCCCCTCCAGCTGCATAGCATGCCCCCTTGTTCTAGAGCATCTTTTTCTCAGAAAAATACTCCCCTCCTGTACCTTATATGTCTTCATTAGATATTTAAAGGTCTCTATAGTATCCTTCCTTCTCCCTCCCCTCTGCCAGTGTGCACATGTTTAACTCCCTTAGCCTCACCTCGAAGGGTTTATGATCCAGACCCTGAATCATTTTGGTGGCCCTCCGCTGGGCTTCCTCCACTCAGTCTATGCACTTCGTGAGATGTGGTCTCCAGAACTAGATACAGGATTCAAAGTGTGGTCTCATCAATCACTTATACAGGGGCAGCACCACCTCCCTCTTCCTATTGGTGATACCGCTTCCTATGCAGCCCAGCATCCCACTTGCCTTACCAATTGCCTTGCTACAGTGCCTGGCCACCTTTAGGTCATCTGATATGATTCAGTGTCAGTGGCTTAGCAGGTTGCACATTTGCCTCTGAGGCCAGAAGATCAAAAGGTTGTGGGTTCTAGCTCCACACCAGGTACGTGGGGTAACTCTCAATCATATTACTGTATTGCATCATGAGGGGGGTGCTGCACTCCTGAGGTGCTGTCTCTTGAATAAGACATTAAACCCAGGTCCTGTCTGCCTGTTCTGGTGGTTGTTCAGGTGGATGTTAAAGATCCTATGGCACTTCATGAAAGGAGAAGGGGAATTTTTCCTGTGTCCCGGCCAAATTTCCCTGTTCACTAGAAATACCAACAGTTTAATCTGGTTCAGTTGCAGTTGGTTACCATCTGTATCCCCACTCCCCCGGGACACCTCTGAAAAAGGGACTTCAGGTCTCAGTGGGCCTCCCTGGACAACAACATTCAACAACTAAACAACTAAATAAATGATTACCTCCAGATCTCTTTCCTGCTTTGTCTTTTTCAATATCTTTCTGTCAATTTTGCACTCTGCTCCCTGGTTATTATAGCCCAGGTGCATAATCTTGCACTTTTTTTCATTGAAACCCAGGTACCATGCCCTTGTCTACTTCTTCTGTCTTTATGTATCCCTTTCCACCTTTTCCACACACCCCATCCCGAAGCGTCCACTTTTGCAGATCTTGGTGTCATCGGCAAAGAGTGGAACATGCTGCAAACAGTGATCATGTAAATGACACAAACAGTGCCATCTGGGGCATATTAAAACCTCCAATATAGTGGACCTGTCTCACGGTGTAGATGGCACAAATCTGACATTGTGAATGGCACAGAATGAATGATTTATAAATGGTTAAATTGCAAAAAATGTTGTAAATGCTCTAGTTAGGGTTAAAGCCACAAAAGTAGGGAAATGTGGCATTAGGGTTTCCAAACCTAACACCCCACTCCCATACTGCAGACATCAACAGGCGTCAGGGGTGTGCCTTGGGGTTGCCAGCTCTATTGCTGTCCCCTTTCCATGTGTAAATAAGCTAAGATGAGTAGAGTATAGGAGAATGGTGTGAGGATTAGGGCTGATGACCCCATTTCACCCTCCTGAAACCTGTTGATGTGTGCAGTGTGGGGGTGGGGTGTTATATTTTGAAACCCTAATGCCACATTTCCCTTCATTTGTAGCTTTATCCCTAACTAAAGCATTAATGAAGATTTTTGCAATTTATTTCCTTACTTTTTGTGATAGTATAATCGTATCCTTATTTGCCTGAGGGAGTGCAGGGTCCTGCGTTCCCATCTCTCCATATATGCATATATGTACATAGATGTGGAAACAGAGGGTCCTCTGGGCCCTTCACTTCCATTTATAGGACAACAGTGACCACATTGTCATCATAGCCAGAGACCCCCCATACTGTAAATAATGAATTCCGAGACCACACAAATCACTAAAGTGGGGTAAATACTTTCAAAATACAAGTCTCATACTCACTGAAATTATGATTGCTATTAAAAACAGCTTGCTCAAATTACACACGTAATTTCTTTGTCACTGTAATGCATTCGCTCATTTCACAGTATACCAAGTCCCAGTGCTGATGAGGTATGACGAGAAATAGCACTATACAATAAACAGAATAATGGGAGTAGATGATGGGAGATAACATTGTAACTTGACAGGTTCCTGAAAAGGGCACACCTGGAGTACAGCTGTCAGTTTGGTACATCACATTGTATAAATTATAACAAAATTATTTAAAGTATCCAGTGTAGGTAAGAGAATCAAGGGAAGAAACATACACAGAAAGGTTTAAGGAAAGTAGAACTGTTTAGCATGGAAAAAATAAGAATCTGAAGTGAACTAATACCATTTTATAAGACAGTACAGGATGGTGAGCCAAGGGGAAGTCTGGGCTTCCTTGAGTTTTTTTTTTTAATTTACAATCTTTCACTTCATTCTCAGCCAGGCTATCCCATTCAGAAGGCCTTTGGTGACCTCCAAACTGCATCACTTCCTCTCTGACAGATCAGATCCACAGCTTAACTCCCATGAGGTGTCCTGCATTAGGAAAACACCTACGAGGATGAAATTACAGGTTGATCAGTGGTAGGCAGGCACACAGTCCAAGAGTGTCCCAGTCCAGTTGGCCCATCAGCACAGCAATAATGCTACCACTCACAATGCTGGTAACTCATGTTCAGGAATAATCACAGGTTGTCCCTGGCCAGGCAGCAAGGGCAAGAACAAGCATCTCAGTGACTGCTTGACTTCCTCAAAGGAGAGGGATGCTGATCCCACAACATGACTACTGCTCTGTGGTGACTAGCTGGTGGCACAGGAAGGGAGCATTAGAACTGAGTGGGTTTGCCATTGGAAATCCATCATGCACATGAGCCAATGCATGCCTGCATGGATTCATCATTGTATGCTGGCACCGACAGGAAGAAAATCAGAAACTCAGGAGCAAAATGCCAGCTGTCCAAGCTGGCACAACTGCAGGTTCTCATATGACCAACACAGCTGGCTGCCCTCCATATTGGTCCTGGACAAATGACAGATAACCTGTGATCTGTGAAAAAGTCAGCGATGGGGCTAGAGGTGCCAGCAGATGTGAAAGGGATGAAAAACAGCTTTACAGAAAAAAATGAATGTCCAGATCCATCCCTCAGCTCACCACAGATGTGATAATTTTGACCCATTGCACTCTCCTGCATGGATACATGTTCAGAGACTCCAACACACTCACACAGGGTGTTTCAGTGTATAGAGTCAGCTCATCCTCATTCACACAAGGCAAGCTTCTGCTGATCTGACACCTTTGGATGCTGAGGTGAGGGTAGCATAGAGCAAGCCTGAAAACTTCCTCCTTGATGGAGAGTATCCTCAGGGATGCACAGTTCTCCTCCCCTCCAGCTGATCCTCAAATGTCCTGGTCCTGTTCCTGAACCTGGGCTGCTGCATTGCAGGCAGCAATGGTGCAGTTCACTAGGGTTCCAGCTTGTCTAAATCTAACTGTACGACAGGAAATGAAAAGCACTACAGACCACAGCAGACCAAGAGCTGGAAGGCATTATGGTTTCAGAGCAGGAGGCTTTTTTCACATAGGGTCTGAGCTTGTGAATGGGTTATGGTAAACAGTTGTAGAGGCAGAGAAACCAAATATCTTTAAGGCTGGACTTGATAAACATTTGAGGGAAAGAGGAACAGCCAGGCAAAACCATTAGAATGGAGCAGTCTTTTTGGATAGGGCAGAGGGGTATAGTACCCTGACAATAAAACTTTGATAGTGACTGACACTACTGTGACTACAGTGCCACATCACTGTAGTGCTGGCGCTGGAACCTGGCACTGTCTTTCCAGGGTCTTGCACCCCCCCCCCAACAGTCAGCTCTGACTCAGAGTTGAGAATCTGTAGTGGAGGAGTGTGGGGGGCGAAGTGCAGAACAAATATTCCTGAGAGCGGAACTGCATGCTGACCCCAAAATGCAGCCAACATGCTGATTTCGCTGTCTGGTCATCGGACAAGATTTTTTTTGATGACCAGTCATAGATCTGGGCAAAGGAAAGCACTACTGTTTTTTAGATAATAACTTTTATTTTGTAGTCAAAAAATACATTGAGAGGAGTAATAAGTACCAATTAAGGTATAGAGTAAACCTTGTTTAAAATGCATAAATACATAATTTGTAGTACATAACTGTAATGTTTCATATCCTAGTTTATTGTAAATCCTGTATCTACACCATATGAAGTTTGTCTGTCCTGTTTTGTAATTAATTCTGGATCGCTCCTTGAAAAAGGGACAGTTTGTCTCAGTGAGCCTACTCTTTTACCAAAATCCAGTAAATAAATAAATGTCATATAATATAACATTCAAAACCAAAACCTTGAATCTGCTAATTTACTTACCATTTGATAAAATCAGAAAATAAATGCACATATAAAAATAAAAAATCATCATAATCAGTTTGCTCTACCAACTTCTCATAAAGCAAGGTCTTTTTGAAAGTAGCAAAGCATGCTATCAAATCAAAATCTCCAGGATCATGTATATTCCACTTATTAAATATTAGGCATTTTGTGACCATACTTCCCAAGCTACAAATTCCTTGCTGTGCTTTGTTCAGGTTTGTACATTTAAAATCATTTACTGCTGCATAAAGAATTCTGTAGTTAAAGGGAGCTGAATATTTAAGAACCCTTATAGTTCATTATGGGTAATATTCCACCAAGAAGCAATTTTTGGACAGTGCCATAACAGATAAATTAAGTTGTCTACATGATTAAAATCATGCCAGTACAATCTCAACAAGCCTACAAATAAATAGAAAACATTACAGGGCATTAGTTAAACCCTGTCAAGATTTTTAAACTGTAGACTTTTGTTTTTGAGTTATATATTAATTTTAACGGCTTCAAATCCTACTTTGTTCCAATAGGTAGGTTGAATATCCCTTCCCAAATCTTTACCCCATTTCATTCAAGTGTTTTGAAAATTATCTATGTTTAGTGATGTTAAGGCTAATAAAAGTCTGTGCTATAAGTGTGATGAAGTACTTGTTGAAGTATTAATACCAATTGACATCAAAATAGCATGTGCCATTTCACCCCAGCTGTTATAATGATCCCATCATTTTTACTCAAGCCTTCAGATCTTGTTTTTCATTTATAAAATAACATCCAGCTCTCACTGAGACTCTATGTGTTTTTTTTTATTTTATTTATTTATTCTAGGATTACAAGTACCTTTGAGCCAAGGCTCTTTTACAAAGGTTCCACATCAGAAATAACAAACAACAAAGAAGCAACAGTGAAATAACTATAAACAATTCATGTACAACAGTGCTATTGAAAGAGGTCAATTATAGGAAGAGTAAAGTGTAGAGGAGGAGGAGGAGGAGGAGAGGTGTAGGTAGTTAACAGAGGCGCTATAGTAAAATGGTGAACACAGCTATGATGCACGTGCCACAAGGAATGGGTAGGGTCAGGTGCCTGGGGGTGGCAGAGAAACAGGGATGAGAGGAGAAGGGGAGGATGAAGATGCAGCCAGAGGCATTTGTCAAAAAATAAATGGGAAGGACTGATAGAAGAGGAAAAAGAGGTCAGGGGGGGGATAAGTGCTATAATAGAGCAAGGAGAGACTAATGAGGTGGTATGAAGACCTGAGATTTGAAGTGGTGCCTCAGGAGCTGGGGGGAGGGGAACTGGGGGGCCTGGGATTAAGCAGTATATAAGTTAGGATTAAAGCTGTGTAGGTCATCATTTAGGAGAGGCAGTCACAGGAGCTAGAGGCAATGAGATGGGCCAGGAGCCTGGTTTTGAACAGACCTAGTATTGAGGCAGAGAAGATGGTGTGGCTGAGACCATTCATCAATAGAGGAGCCCTATAGGTGAAGGAGCGTTGGCCCTGCATAGTTCAACAGTGAGGAACTTGTAGAATCTAGGTTGTCGAGCTCCTGGTGTTCTGTCAGTTGGTGTTTTGATGTAACAAGGCAGTAACACCAGGTGGTGTGAGGTCAAGGTTGATTTTTCCCACCATAGCACATGTGAGATACTTTATACAGTTGGAGAGTTTGAGCCATCCAGATTGTTCATAAAGGGCACAGATGTGGGTGATGTGGTGGGCACCAGTTGTGAGTGGGCACCAGTTGTGAGTGGGCATGCTTTGTTAAGTGTAGTTGTTATATGTCGGAGGGCTGACATTGTGGCGGAGCCACAGATAATGAGGCCATAATCAATAATTGACACCACAGAGCTCTGGACGGCAATCTTCAGGGCCTCTGGGGTGAGGTGCTGCCTATGCTTGTAAAGTAATCCAAGGTGTGTGCTGGCAGCTTTTGCCACACTGTCAATATGAGCCATATAGGGGAGACTGGGGTCAAGCAGAATCTCTTGGTATTTGAAAGAGTAAACTTGTTTGAGGACAGTCCCCTGCTTGGTGGAGATGGCAAGGGGGTGTTGCTTGTAATGGTTATGTGAACTGCAGAATAGCAATGACTTGGTTTTCTTGTGATTGAGGACTAGTTTTTGATTGGAGAACCATGTTTCAACGGCAGTGAATCTGAGTTGGAGGCTGTTGTGTAGTGGTGAAAGGTCCTTGTGCGTGGAAAAGACAACAGCATCATCCACATACGGGATGATTTGTTCTGAGCAGGATTGTGGTAGGGATTTTAAAAAGAGGCTGAAAAGGAGAGTGCCCGGTATGGACTCCTGAGGTACTCTGGAGCAGACAGGCAAGGTGTTGAGATAGCATTGGCAATTTTTACTCTTTGAGAGCAGTTGTCAAGGTAGCTTCTGAACCAGTGGGCCAGCAAAGAGTAGTTGGTCATACAGCAGCCGATGATGGACCATGTCAAATGCCTTCAAAAGGTCAAGGAAGGCAGCCCCAGTAAGAAGTCCTTTATCAAGGGAACTATGCACTGCATCAGTAAATTCAAGCAGGGCAGTGGTGGTACTATGCCCTTTTCTAAAACTATGCTGCTGTGTGCACAGAATATTAAGTTTGTCCAAATAGTCAGTGAGCTGGGCTGCAACAATATGCTCTTAATACACTTTAAAGTTAAGAATTTATTAAAAGGAATACATTTGTTTTGATCAAGCCCGTCAGACCACTTAATGATACTGAATTTTATCAATGCCTTTTACCAATGTGTTCTGGTTTCAAATGGTTTTATTGTTTAACAAAGAATGGATTGGCCAGCACATAAAAATACTTTACTCTGAAAAAATGTGGATGTTAATACGGCCTCATTAATTATAGGGTTTTAAATGTTTTTGAAAGAGTCAGGGAAAGACAAAGTATTCTGAACCTGGAGGTCTTCTTGTTCTATATTTAGAACTTTCTGAGTTAATGATATGCACAGTTCTTTTCCATTTACTCTTTTGTCTTTCCTGTCAACCCAAGTAAGAACAGCTTTTAATTTTCTAGCTAGGTAATAAGAATGGAGATTAGGGCAGCCCATTCTACCCGCTTTGCTTGGGCTCACCATTTTGCACCACATAGTCTTAGATGAAGCAACTCCCCACAAAAATTTGATGATAACCCTCTTCACTTGGTCAAACCATTGAGTAGGAATCTGACTCTGGTGAGTGTAGAATAAAAACATTAAATGGGGCATCACCATCATTTCAATGGGTTCTATTCTACACCAATGATATAAAGAGAAGTTTTGACATCCTTCTAGCAGTTTCCTAAATGTAAATTTAATGAATATTAATCTGGATAGTCTATTTTCTGTCTGCAGCAAAGTAAAACTCCAAGGCCCAGATATTCAAACTGCGCCAGTCTGAGGCGCAAGCCCCTGCGCTGCTCAAAATAGTTGCGCAGGGGTGTGGCCGGGGTGATATTCAAAGGAGTTGCGCTGTTGAGCAACTCTTTGATATCGCCCTGAGCCACAGCACTTGCGCATGGCGCAGTGGAACTTGCGCAACCGCAAGTTGCCAGAGTTGAGCATTCAACTTGCGGTGGCGCAAGTACCATTGCGCCATGGGCAAATTTCCGATATTCAAAAGGTGACATGCAAATGGGGCCATAATTTATGCAAGGCGCAGGGGGGGCCATTTGCATCTCTTTATAGTCCCCAATTGCATGCCATTTGCATGTAGGTGCGCCCGATCCCGAGGACTTGCTCTAGCCCACCTGCCAGGCAGCAACACGTGAGGAACCGATACTACTACTACAACCAGATGCGAGCATCACAATTACATACCCCCCACCTCCACAGCCGATCGCGGGCAGAACACTACATGTCGCCCCAACATCACCCCAGCCCGATCATGGGCGGAACCTGTATAAACCCCAGTACCCGATCGCGGGCAGAACCTATAAAACCCCCAGTGCCCGATCGCGGGCAGATGTAACCTTCCCCACCCGAATAACTCCCTGGTGGTCAGTGGACGTAAAGCCAATCGCGGGCAGAATGTCTAGCAGAACCCCCAAACATCTCCCTAATTGTCCTAGTGTCCCCACCCACCACGAAGCCCCTCCACCGCTCTCCCCGCAGCGGTAGGCGACAACATCCACCACCACCTGCAGCCCGTGGCAGCTGCTGTGTTGCGCCCTGCAATGCAGCAGCTCACCTGTGGGTGGCCCTCGACTTAAGCCTTTTTTGGCTCCAAGCTTGTGCGGGCGCAGCTTGGGGTTGCGAATGCACAACTCTCATGCAACCCGACTGAATATCGGGTTGCGCAGGTTATGCATGGCTCCTCCCCCTCCTGTTGAGCATGCATTCATTTGCATTGCTCTCTTGCGCAACCTGGTGCCAGTGGCGTAACTGCCTCCTGCTGAATATCGCAGAATGGTGCATTTTGGACTGGCGCATGGCGCAACCCTGTTGCGCATGGCGCAACCCTTTTGAATATCTGGGCCCATGGCTTTTATCTTCTTATCTAATTTTAATGGATAAAGAACTGATAATATTTCCATGAATAAGTTGATCAGGGGAGAACAAAAGACTTTGTTTTATTCAGGTCATAACCAGCAAGAGGAGAGATGTAGTGCTCATTAATGACGATAAGATCAGTCAGACTAGTGAAAAGGTCCTGGTCCTGAAAAATAAAGAAGTCAGGTTGTACCTACCAGAGGCCATGCAGGCTACAAGTGATGATAACATCCTGAGTGCATTGAAAAAAGCAAACAAAAGGTGTCAGCTTCGTTGGCGATGTCCGTCTTGGAGTCTGTGCAAGCTGCAGATGATATTAGCATCCTGAGTCTGCTGCAAAAGGAATTAGAGAAGTCCAGCTTTGAAGGTGATGTCTGTCCCGATCTGGTGGAGAGGGAAAGCCAGGGCACAGGGTGCCATATTCCCAAATAGGTAGTCTTCTTCCTATCTGGCCACATGGTGGGCCAATTATGAGGGACATCTCCAAAAGTTGGTTGCCTGAGAAATGCCCACCAATGCTTTGGCTGTCAGTTAAAGGGGATGTAGGTAGATTGAAACTTAATTAGTGGAGGCAGTCAAACTAGATGTGTTGTCAGTGGATCAGGCAGAATTCAAAGTTACTCCCTGATATGGCACAGCCAAGAAATGTGGGGTAGCCACAACACGCTGTAATTGTGGGGATCCCATCGATGCCTCGATATAGTCAGAAACTGGTTGCTCTGATGACAAAGACGTGTTGAAAAGTGCTGTCCCCAGCTAGACCAGTGACACTGAGGGTTGAGGTGCTGGATGCCACACCTCGCACCATGCCAGTGACCCATGTTCAGGAACAAACACTGGTTGCTGGGGGTCAGCAGACAGGAGAAAGTTTGAGCATTGGGAGGACAGCTCTCCTTTTCTGGGGAAGGGGGATCTCAGCAATCGGTGCTAGTCTGGCCCCTAGTGGTGACTGGGGACTGGCACACTAATACCGCATGATGAGGGGTCAGGTGCAGCACAGACGCTTGATAGCAGCATGCATGGGAGAGTACACAGTGCCATTGCAAGAGTCATTGCATGCATCACACTGGCAATACAGAAAACAGGAAAATTGCCCACAGATGATGACAGGGGAACTCACAGGCCTTGCACCCAGTTAGCCACAGCACAGGAACACTGGATCCGGTCTCATAGGGGAGGGCCCCCTCTCCAACTCCACCTGAAGGGGTAAGCCTTGAGGCTACTACTGTGCTGGCTGGTGGACACCAGGGTGACAAGGCTGGGGTTCCCCCAGATTGAGAGGGCTGCAGGGGCAGGAGTAAAAAAGCATACAAAAAAAAAATGAAAAGCACTGTCCCCACAGTTCCCCACCAATACAAGAAAAATGTGCACTCGGTAATAGAGCACAGCAGAATCCTGCAGTAGTAATCCAACGGCAAAGCTAGGATCGTAAGCCAACTGAATGTAGGCAAAGAACATATGGGGCAACATTGGCTTTTTCAGTTTCCAGCTTATAGTGGCTCCAAACCCATGGGGGAGCCATGGAGGGGCTTTAGCTAAATATTCCCACTAAGAGTGGGTCTCAGCCCTGGAGGGCATTCCTCAATAATGATAAAATCTCCACTCCCAGTGGGGATCAGCCCAAGACCACAGCAGTGGGGGTGGAGTTTACCCTGAGCAGGTGCCAGCCATGATGGGGACTCAAAAAATTTGCACACTGATATGCAATACTTACAAGAACTCTGCACTTCTCAGATGGTGGAAAAAAGGCTTTATTTAAGATAAAATTTAGAAGCTGCCAGGCAGCAACAAGGAACCAGTGCATTCAAAATCCACAACTTTAGAAAAATCAGCATGGAGTGTATTAGCTCAAAACTGTAAAATGGAGGGACTTCCATTCCTCATACAGTTATGAGCTTATAAACTCCCCTGGATTTTTCTAAAAGTTGCAGCTCCTGAATTAATTCTTGCAGTGTGCAGGTTTCTCATGCCTTGGTATTTGCTAGGATAAGCCATTGTTATTTGCACCTCTACAACATTTCTAGGGTGCTGTTCTCTATTCTTTTTCCAGTCAGGAAAGGACTTTTTTTCTTCATTTCCCAACAATAGCTGGACTGCCCCTAGACATTTCCTTCCCACTTGGAGCAGGTCACAGCCCAGGAGGGCATTATTAAAACAATAGTTAATGGTAAAAAACAAGTCCCGAGAGCAGCACTTCACCAATGTTCTCAGAATTTATCTTTTTAAATTAAATTTGTAATTTAAATGCAATAAACAGTTTTCAATCAAATCTGATTCTGCTACCACAAACAGTGACCAGGCATCCCTTCTCCTGACTGTCTGATAGTGCTGAATGCTTTATTCACTAGCGTTTTCAAGGCAAAGAGGGGACATTTGCAGACTGGAAGACACATTTTCCCCCATTTTTGTTTTGTGAACTACAGCTTATTCATTTATCTGGTGGAGCACTTAGCATATATTTTATTATTCCACCATGCGCTTAGTTCAAAGTGGAGGTGGGGAGGGAGTATACATTTTAAGGGAGATGTCACATGTGTTCACCCCCCCCACCACCACCACCACCTGAAGGTCTCTCTCTCTCACTCTCCCTCACTTGATCTTATCTGAGCTGACAGCTATAAGTGAGGAATTTTATGCACTTCACATATTAAATATTATAGTGAGAACAAACCTTAGATTTTATATATAAAGAGCAAAAAACACAAGACTCTGATTTATATTACACATTCCCAGGTACCCACCTGCTTAAAGAATCAGGGGGAAATGGGACACAAACAGAAGCAACATTACACACATATGGCAATGGGGGAGGGGGAGGCAACACAACACTACTAGACATCAGGGAAATGGTAGCTCACAGTTCACACTGTGCCAGCAGCATGAGTTCAGTTGTGGCTTCAGAAGTCAAGAAATTCCCATTGTTCTCATACAGAGAATGCAGGAGAAGTGCTTCTCTCACTAAGCTGGGCATTATGTTAAGAAACAAATATCAGAATGTAGCTAAATGGGTCCTGTTTAGCTAGGTTCTGATTTTTTTTTAAATCCCAGCATTTTTTATGAATTTTTCATGTTTGTTAGTTTGTGGAAAAAATCAACAAGATGGCGGTTGGCACAGCACAAAAAATGTTTGGTGCCCTGCCGAACAAGTGGTGCAAAATCAAAGAGGCGCATTTGCGGCATCAAATTTTTACTTTATGATTTAGAACATTATCTCAAAAATCCTACTGCGCATGTGCAAGTCAGAAACCACTAAATTTTAAAGCCTTATAACTCAGGAACCCTTTAATATTTTTTCACCAGACCAGTCTAAGGCACTACCTTAGGACATGACACAAGTCCTCTGCAAGTTTGGAAAAATTCCATTCCATGTAGACTGTAGGGGAGAGCAAAAAAAAAACATGTTAAGTATAGGAAAAAAGTTAGACATTTACAAAAAATAACACATGCAGATCTCAGAAACTGCCATCACAAAATTTAGACAGATCAAGACCTTGCCTCCTAGACAACACATGTGAAATTTCAGCCCATTTCATCAAATGGAGGCAAAGATATTAATGTGCAAAGTTAAGGGGTTAACATTTAACAGGCTACTCAATCCTAACTATAGGGGTGCTACTGCGGTTAGAGAGGTACTGGAGGAGATCTGGCATGCTGGAGGAAAACTGGCCCTGAAAGAGCATTATGTCAACCATTGGGGGCAATTTCCCATAAGAAGGTGGAATACTTGTCTAGAGAAAGTGCTTTGATGAGGAACAGACTGGTTCGGCTCCTCTGCACAGTGGACAGGCTATTACATCCTGCCTGTCTCTGTGTTGGGGGAGCATGTTCTAGCACTAGGTGTGAGGAGCTATCTGTATTCTTCACTGACAAGGCATCTTCTAACAGGGATGGGGTGTCCTCAAGTACCTCTCAAAGGGGATGCAGGGTCCGACCTGAAATGTGTTGAAGCACGTCTCCTGTCTGGGATGAGTATGAGCTGGTTGGGGCGGAGGAGGTGGTGGAAATAATCTCAAAGCTGCAGCCAACCCAATGTGAGCTGGACCTTGGTCCAACCCAACTTTTGGTTGGATGTTTGGACCTGATTGGACCTGTGATTGCTGGGGTCATCTGGAGTTCCTTGAGGAGTGGGGTCTTCCCATTGGCCTTGAAAGAGGCCTTGGTTAGACCCCTTTTGAAGAAACCCTCTTTGGATCTGGACTGCCTCAACAATTACAGGCTAGTCTCAAACCTCCCATTTTTAGGGAAGGTTATTGAAAAGGCAGTGGCCATACAGCTCGAGAGGTATCTTGTGTCTTCCTCACCCTATGAGCCTTTCCAGTCTGGGTTACATGTGGGGCATGGTACAGAGGCAACCCTGGTGAGGGTGCTTAATGATCTCCTAATGGTGAGGGACAGAAGGGACAGTACCGTCTTGGTCCTCCTAGACCTCTCTGTCACATTCAACATTGTGGACCATGAGGTGTTATTTGACCACCTGCAGTTCTGGTGTGGCCTGTATGGTAATGCCATTAACTGGTTCAGGTCATATCGAACAGGCAGAGTGCAAATGATGATGATGGGGTTAGCCTCATCTAACCCGAAACCTCTGTGCTGTGGGTGGGAGCCATTATCAGGTGGTACGGGCTGGGTTTCACTGTTATGCTGATGATACCCAGCTGTACTCGTCCTGTGCACCTGCTACCCAGGTGTCGGCCTCTGTATTTAACAGCTGCCTCGATGCGATCCAGTCATGGATGACTCAAAACTGGCTTAAACTTAACCAGACAAGACAGAGGTACTGGTTGTAGATCCGATTTGTCAGGGCGGGGGGGGGGTTACCCCCTGGCCTAGTGTTGGGGGATTCCCCTTGCCCCATCTTGATGGGTGAAGGATTTGGACATGATCCTGGATGATGGCTTGACACTTGATGCTCAGGTATCGGCCGTCGTCAGGAGTGGATTTTATCATCTTCAGAATATACACCCAAATCCAAGCCCTGATCCTGTCTGAGGATCTAACCACACTGGTGCATGCGTTAGTCACTTCCAGACTGAACTGCTGTAATGCCCTGTATCTAGGATTATCTGGAGGCAACCTCTGCAGGCTGCAGCTGGTGCAGAATGTGATGGGAAGGTTGCTGATTAGTGTAAGACAGTGTGAGCATATCACTCTGGTCCCCCACGGGCTGCACTGACTGCCAGTCAGGTGGAGGATTGTCTTTAAGGTAGGATTCCTGACATACAAGACCCTGCACAAAAGGGGACCCATCTATCTGCAAGATCTCCTTGTCCCCTACCATCTGGCCCAGGCACTCCATTCTGCCAGGGGAGGCCTCCTTGGATTTCCCAGGTTAGGTTGCGGCACTTTGGGGACAGGCATTCTCAGTGGTGGCACCTACCCTGTGAAATGCTCTTCCTGGCTATCTAAGGGAGGCTCCCTCAGTAGAAGCCTTTAAAAAGGGGTTAAAGACATACTTGTTCCAACAGACTTTCACTGATTGACTGGTTTTAAGGGATGGATAGAGTGATTTAATAATTGTGCTAATTATGAATTACTGTGTATATGTATTGATGTTGTTTTATTGTATAGCGTCCAGAGTCTCTGGAGATGGGTGCTTTTATAAATAAAATATCTATCTATCTGTCTATCTATCTATCTATCTATCTATCTATCTATCTATCTATCTATCTATCTATCTATCTATCTATCTATCTATCTACCCATCCATCCACCCACCTACCCACCCACCCACCCACCCATCCATCCATCCATCCATCCATTCCATCCATCCATCCATCCATCCATCCATCCATCTATCTATCTATCTATCTATCTATCTATCTATCTATCTATCTATCTATCTATCTATCTATCTATCTTTTATAATGGAGCTTTTAAGATGTCTCTTGGCTTGTCAAGAGTATCATCTTGAGCCTCCTTAGGGCTCCAGAACTGCTCAGCTTTGCTTTACAGTTCCCAAACCCCAAGAAGGCACAAGATAACACTTTTAAAAAGCCAAGAGACATCTCAAAAGCCATATTTACTGTACCTACAGTAAGGAGGTGGAAAGCAGGGTTTCAGACAGACTGAGAACTGGAATTTGGTGGAGATTGCCATGGAGTGAGCTGAAATTGTATAAGTGAAAGAAATAAATCATGAATAAGCATTTAAGTGGATGAGAGAATACAGACAGGATGTAGGACCAAGCAGTTTGCATGCCAGTTTTACACAGAAAACAGTTCCCCACCAACAGGTTAATAGTTGTTTGATTTTAATAGAAACATTTCTGGAATAAAATAATTCTGGTTTGCAAGCAAGAAAAACTAAAGTTAAAATTAAAAAGCCAATACACTTGCATTTTAATTTTAGATTTTGTTGAGTTTAAAAGCTCCAGAGTCTTACTAACAACTTGATTGACTTGAGTTGCAGTAATTCTGGCACTGGCATGTCTTGCTGAGATGCAAGTGCAGGTGCCAGATCTCTAACAACAATGCTTGCATGCCAGCAGGAGCTGGAAACACAGCACTTACTCTGACATTCTAGCACTTGGTTCCAACATGCAGGTGTAAGTACCAGGCTTCTAATATCTGGATTGCCATGCCAGCAAGATATGCTGGACTAGTGCCAGAATGGGCTCTAACCCCAACTGTGATGAGCCCGGGGGGGGGGGGGACCAATCCATGGGAATAAGATTTCTAAAGGGAATTGAGAGTAAACATCTTAGTTATTGCTAGTTAACTACAATGTACTTTTTCTTCCCATTCCCTTCCTCCAGGTCACACCTGCAAATAAGCTTTGGCTCAGTGTGCCTTTCCTTTCCTCTAGGTATAGCATAGGGTGAAACACAATGAACACATAGTGCAATAGCCTGGTATCTGCAGCACAGAGTGTTGAGGGGATACAGTGATACACAAGTTGTATAGACAATTCCTGCTTGTCATAATGGACAATTGTTAGGTCACAGTATCCCCCCTCCAGAAAAAACTAAGAGAGTAAAGAACAAACTCCATCTTTAGTTGAGAGAGGCGTCTCCTGACAGTTCTTCCATACGCTATTAAGGAGAGTATCTCAGTGGAGTCTAACTAAACACAAACTCCCTATGTTTATCTTGAGAGAGATCATGCAACTTTTAACTTCAGTAAAATATGTAAACTTAATGGAGTACACAGGGTTAAAATACAAATGTGCCCTGCAATGAGGAAATAATCATATGGCCCCACAGTGTGAACAGATTGAACTTACAAGTCATAATGCCTTGACTGCATGCATTAAATGATTAAAGCAGTCCCCCATTATCAAAAGGAGTTTGTGCAGGTAGTAAATAATGATGGGAACTGCCATATTGAAAGCCCGACTTAACAGTGTGTTGTCCATCAGCAAACAATAATCAAGAAGAAAACACTTATGATAATTGTTTTGATAATGCTAAAGTTCCTGTAAAAAGTGTCTGTCATCATGAGCATTAAACACAATTATTGAAACAGTCCTTTTGATCCAGATTGACGGTTACTCACTGTACGGTCGCAGTTCTCGGTCTTCCTCCTTGTAGATACTGAACTCTCTTCCTCCAGTTGATGCAATTTCACCTCCATTTTCATGAAATCCTTGCCAGCCTCCTGAGGATCATTAAAAAGGTACAATCTCCCATTCCAGGAGAAGTGCAATTTATCTTACAGCAGCAACTGATGTTGAATTTTAAGGACTCTCAGTCAGCTCCAAAGTCCATCAAAGGCCTTACTTCTCATTCTAGTGGAGTGGCAGGAGTCCAGGAAAAAGTGGACATCAGAGTCCATGACTTTGAGGGACCAGAAGTGTTTTGCTAGGATAACGCCCGGTCTTTATATCCCACATGGTAAAACACAATTAAGAAAGTACAAGATGAGGTGGAAGTTGCAGCCGCTCTCCTCAGTGTGATTTGGCTGGGCAGAGGAAAAGTGGAAGGACATAGTCCATGAAGCCAAGGGTTGGGCAGCCATAGCCATAGTAACACAGAGTCAGAGGCTGTCATCAGTGAGGTCACAACACTGGCAGTCGGGAGTGACAGGGAGACAGACAGGGAGCCTTGGCTATGCTTTGAGGGGAACAGGATGTACTGCCATTGCCGACTGCAGCAGTGCTGTACCAAAAGCTTGGGCAGAATGAAAGAGGGGCACAGACTATGGTGCCAGGTGGTAGATAGCCATAGCCCTAGTAATTCAGAGCCAGGGACTGTCATCAGTAGGGCTGCAGCACTGGCTGTCAGGAAGGATGGGGAAGACAGACAGAGAGGCTTGACTGTGCTTTAAGTGGAACCAGAGGCATTGAAACTGCTGATTGTAGCTCTGCTGTGTCCCCCATCTACTGAGGGAGGCACCAAGAAATTGCTCCAAATAATGTCCCTGCTGGTGAGTGTGTTTGTGTGTGTGGGGATGGGGATGGGGAAGTCCTTCCCTTGTACTCTGTGATTATGTAGAGAGGGAACCGGCGATCGTGGTTCTGCTGTGTGTCTTACTGGGATAAAAAGGCATTACTGCACAGTGGTTTAAGACTATGAGCTGCAAATCTGGAGACCAGGGTTTGAATCCCACAACCCCCACTTGCATACTGTGTGACCCTGAGCAAGTCACTTAAGTTCCTTGTGCTCCCAGGTCACACCTGTAAAAAAGTTTTCACTTTAGTTTGTCTCTCCTGGTAAAAAAAAAAACCCTGGCTAGAATTGGCTGAAATAGATAATCAATCCACTTGCAGACACTCCAGCTCAGCTGCTTGCCAGGAGGGACAGGGGAGGCAGACAGGGAGCCTAGACTGTGCTTTGAGGGGAACTGGAGGCACTAATGCCACTGATTATGGTTGTGCTGAGTGTCCTCTTCTACTGTGGGTGCCCCTAGAAGTTGCCCTAATCAATATTCCTGCTGGTGTGTGTACTGTATTCATGTGTGAAGAGGAGTCCTTCCCATGTGCTCTCTGATTATGTAGACGGGGACCAGTGATTGTGACTCTGCTGTGTCTTACTGGGATGCAAAACCCTAACTAGAATTGGTTAAAACAGACAAACAATTCCCTTGTCAACACGCTGGCTCAGCTGCTTGCTAACTAGCTTTGTGCAAATGAAAGACCCATTAAGCTCTCTCATAAGAACACTTCAGTCCTTTCAACAACAAGAAGTTTCTGCAAGTGTGTAACCCCCTACAAATTGAGATTTAGTATAATATCTTCCTGGGCTACTAAATGCCCACTGTCAGGCTAGCGTCCTGTTTGCAGTAGTTCCATTTGTCTGCATGATAGTGCTTTCGTGAGTCTCCTCCCCTGTCTCTTTAAGAGAGCGCCTATTCTGTGTTTGGAAAAATCAGTCTGGGCTAGGTCTGCATGATTAAGGCTTGTGACCAGCCTGACCGACTGTAATATTGCCCCATTCTGCAGTAGCTACACGTGCAGAGGGAGCCCTGTTAGGAAATGTGATTATTTGCTGTTTATCTGTTATAGTAATAATGATAGAGGAGTTTGTCTAACCCACTTTCAATTGCAGCTTGAGCATTTTGAATAGAAGCCACTATTTTGGTTCTGGACTTCCAGTGTTGGAGCAATCGAACCTCTGGGGACCTAAAATGGAGACTGTCCCCAGGGGTCTTGTGGGATGGAAATTCTGTAGTTTTTGTAGTTTTAAGTGTTTGGTGCCTAAATGGACCTGGAGGGGGAGCCCTTACTGTGACAGACAGTTCCCTCAGCCAACCAAACCTTTTGGATTACCGGGAAATCCCCAGAACTGCCTGAGGCAGAGGTTAGTCAAGAGCTGGAGGTTAAAGAGTGAACCACTCAAGCTGTCGAGCAGCTGCTCCTAGGAGGAGCATTGGAGAAACAGCGGGAAGGCTCTGCTGGCCTGCTAGCCATGTTCTCCTGCCTTTGAGCTGCCAGTGCAGCAATCAGACCTTTCTGTTTGCCAGTGTACTTTGGCAGTCAAAGAAAGACTAGAATTGCTGTGGTGACTGAGGTTTTGGACTGAAGAATTGCTCCAGAAGCAATTGGCCTGCCTGAGAGAGAAAATAGCCTCAAAGAAGAAGGTTTGTGCAATGAAGCAGTAATTAGCACCCAGGCTGTATCTGAACTGTGGCTTAGAGAACCTGCTGATTTAAATGTGCCGATTGTGTTTCATGGGTCACGATTTGGTTCCCCACAGTGAATTCTGTTACGCCTGCTGCAGGCTGTTCCAGCCAAAGATCACAAACTGTTTCTGAACTGTCCATCCTGCTTGGGCCTTGCCATCTCAGCCTAAGACTATTCCCCCAGTTCCTAAATCATCTCAGTGAAAGATCTGCTTATGGATTTGGTCCCCTGCTCAACACCATCAAACAGGTAGTGACCACCAGGGGGCAAGTTATGTAAGCCCTGCTTCCCAGTGCCGGCTAAATCAACATCACAAGGTCTTCATCTCGCCTGTCCTACACCCTGATCTGGGTAGCATGAGTACAAATCATGGTAGCTCCCTGCAACATCATCTGCAAATCATTATGTGTCATCTGATTGTTTTGTTCTGGGTTATTGAAAACAGACTGAGCCATCCGGCTCGGGATTAGAATGATTTGGGTTGTGCACATGCTAATTGTTTTCCTTCATAAGGACCCCAACAACAGCTGCAATGTCGACCACTCTGGGCAATGTTTCAAGCTAGCCTGCATAACACACTGGGTACCCAGGTTTGTGGGACTGTTAACAAGGGGACTTACAATGCATGCTGAATACACTTAGATGGAATCAAAGTGGCAATTGTTCTGTCAAAGGCATGCCCCTCCCTTGTTCATTTCCCCTGAATAAATCAGATTACTTTGTTTCATGGTTAACCTGACTAAAGTGCATATTATTAGTTGGGGGTACAGTGGAAATTTTGTACTGTTTCATTTCTGACCTTATTTTCCAGGGGTCTCCAGGGCAGCTGCAGCTGATCCAGCCCTGTTAGTAAGTGCAAGGGGTGTGATCATATTATTACTGTTATTCAGTGGACGTGAATGTTCTATAGTATTGCTGTTCAGGCCACTAGAAGGGTTGGTGGGTGGTTATAGCGTCCCAGAGGGCTATACCAAAGCAGTTAAGCTACCCCAATACCACTCCTCCAGGTAGAGGCATCCATTCACAAGACTCAGGCCCCTTAACTTGTGCATAGCCACACACGCAGGGGTAGTATCCAATAGGATAGTGCCACCTAGAGATTACTCCTTGAAGGCACCACTGGGATTAGCACCCTCTAGTGGCCAGAATTAAGGATTACAACTAGAAATTTAATGGGTACGACTGAAGAAGTGCATGTGCTTCAGTTGGTTGGTTGGTGAACAGATCATGAAATTGACCCCAAGAATGCTTTATTAATACTAGATATACCCTTGGGCACTAGTAAAGACATTATAGAAGGGGTACTTTCAAAAATTGAATGTCTGGGAAAAGCTGTAGTGGTAAACCGACATGCTAATTTGACTGCCCAAATCCTAATGGCTTTAGTGGAGTGTAGCAACCCTGTGGACAGCACTAAAGTGCCCCAAACAATTGCCGAAGATAGGACTCCAGTAGCCTGGAGGATGATAACTAAAGACAGTGAGGATCCCTCTGAAAATGAGCTCACACTCCTATCTGAGACCTTTAAGGAGAAGTTTGCCAAATTGTTACTGGATGAAGGCAAAACCTTTGAGGACTTCAAAAAGTTGTTCCTGCTTCCGGGGGGGGTGTTCCTTCTCTGACACTTATGCCAGTTCTGATACCTGCCTCTACACCAGCTCCCATGCCCACACTTGTGCCAACACCCACGCCTGTGCCCACAGTTAGTCACAACTCTTACCACAGGCTGTGAGTGTTTTCAGGCATTCTACCCACACCTAATGGGGAAGATGATTGAGAGACATGGATAGACTCTGCGGCCCCCCTAGTGCCCTAATCGCAATCTTCTGAGGCAGAGAAGTGAAAAAGGTTGAGTGAAAGTATCCAAGGTCCCTCTCTGGTTGCTATCCACGTCAAGTGGGCTAACAACCCAGGGGCAACTGCACAAGACTATTTGGCTGCTTTGGAGAATGTATTTGGGAGCTCAGACTCAGATGAGGATCTTTGGTAGAGGGTTTAAAAAAACTCATCAATGCCAAGGAGATCTCTTGTCTCTGTATGTACCTTGGCTTGAAAAGAAATGCCTTTGGAAAGGTAGTGTGGGTCCAGGCAAGCTAGACCAAATTAGGCTGGACTAAATACTAATACTGTGTCTGCTTCATTCTCCGATTTATTGTTGCTTAAGTTACAGCTGGCAGACCGACTGGATTTGCCTCCTCATGAGATGAACTGATAAAAGAAATCCGGGGGTTGGTTGAACAAAGGAGGCCACCTTGGGGGCCTCCTCACATATCTGCTGCTGTCGCTCAGGTTATGGAGGATGATCATATGGGTGAAGTTCAAGGGTGGAAGATAGTGCCAGACGAGCAATCAGAGACTGTTAAACATACCCCACTACGGGCAAAGCTGCTGAGAGAATTCAGAGAAATTAAAGCTGGTGCCCCTACCAAGGTTGCTTCTATAGGTAAAGACACCAACCCCTCTCAGAGCGCTTCTGCTATGGGAGTGGGGGTGCATGCTCAGGTGACCCCTGCTGATGGCAGATCAAAGACTGAAATAAGTGAATTAACTGTTACCCTAAGAGAATTATTCTGAGATGTATTGCACCAACCTTGTCACCGCAGAAAGAGAGGGAGGTCAAACCAAGATTTCCTGTCACTAGTGCTCCAGCACCAAATGTGTACTCCTCCCAACCCCCTAGCTGCTAATGGAGACCAGTTCCTAATGTAATGGTAGAGCCAAAGCAGACTAAAGAAAGTATAATTTGCCACAATTGTGAACAGGATGGACATATGAAAAGAGATTGCCGGTCTCAAATGGACCTAGAAATGTGGTTGGCAAAACTCCAGGAGGAGCTCCAAAAAGCAAAGCAATTGCAGAGTGGTGCAGGAAATGATCACAGTGGAGGTTCAGGCAATCCCAAATCCAGTTTCTTTGTGGCTAGGTCATCTGGTCACATTCCTGTTAATGTTCTTCCGGACTGGTGCAAAATGGTGGACCCATCTATGAAGACCCCAGTAACAGTTAAAGGCATCTCCACTTGAGCTGTGCTAGATAGTGGCTCGCAGGTTACCATTCTGTTTAAAGACTGATATGACCAACACTTATCTGACCTTCCACTCCTACCCATAGAATGACTGCATGTGTGGGGATTGAGTGAAAAATCCTATCCTTCCCTGGGGTATGTATGAATTTGGTTATCTTTTCCTACTACTATTGCTGGCATGGATGACCAAGTGGATATCCTGGCCCTGGTGTACCTGCTGACTGGACTGAATGATGATGTACCTTCATTGATTGGCACAAACGCTCATATGTTCTACCAGCTTGCCCAACTCTGTTACGAGAAACAAGCCAAGGGACCAGGAAAGCCTTACGCATTATGTTCTTGATGCAGTAAGCCTATGATTTACAGATGCAAAACAGAGATTGTGAAAGATGAATCCTTGGGTGTATTATGGAAAAAAAGACCTGGACTCACTTGTATTGCCTTCAAATGCTCAGTGTACCATTAGTGGTGAAGTGCGCATGTAAAAGCATGTCAAAAACAAGATTCTTATGCTAGATGACCCAGAAGAGGTGAAACTGCCTGAGGGATTACTGGTCAGGCCTAGCATTCTACCAGCCAGAGACCATGCCTATGCTCGGTGGGTAGTGGTACAAGTTCAAAACATGTCAGATCAGGAGGTTCGGGTGAATTAGGGGTTCACCCTGGCCACTGTATATTGTGCTAATACTGCTGTGCTGCCCAGCAAAAAGTGCCCTGGAGAGAGTGATGAGGTGACCCCTAACCTGTTTGACTTTGGAGAGTCCCCCCTTCCTGCAGAATGGAAATGTAAGATCAGCCAGGAGTAGGTTCAGAGAAGCCAAGTGTTCCTCTTGAAAGAATGGGATGTAGGTAGTGTCACAGGGCTGAACACTACATTAGACTTCATGATGGGAAGGCCGTTCAGAGAGAGATCCCATCACCTGACACCTGCTGACATTGACGATGTTCGATGCCATCTTCAGGAAATTCTGCCAACAGGAATCATCCAGGAATCTCAAAGCCTACATGTCTCCCTGATTATTCTAGTCCAGAAGAAAATAAATTGGTGAGGATGTGTGTGAACTACCAGACGTTAAATCGAAGAACTGTCCTGGACAAATTCACTATGCCCTGTATCTAGGATGCCCTCAACTGCCTCAATGGAAGCCAGTGGTTCTCTGTACTCGACTTTCAGAGTGAGTATTATCAAATCCCGATGGCCCAGGAAGACAGACAGAAACAGCCATCATTTGTCCCCTGGGTTTCTATGAGTTTCTACCCATGACTCAAGGTATTTTGGGAGTGCCCGCCACTTTGCAGTGATTGATGGACTGAGCCATGGGGGACATGAACTTGCTAGCATGCCTGGTTTATCTGGATGATGTCATTGTGTTTAGCCAGACCATTGAGGAACCTGAACCTCGTCTGTTTAAGGTTCTTGACTGATTAGAGGACTTTGGATTAAAAGTATCAATAGACAAGTGGCAATTCTTCCAAAAATCTGTGGAATATTTTGGTCACATAGTGTCAGCTGTTGGGATTCAGACAGACCCGAGCAAAGTGGAGTCTTTGACCACCTGGCCTCAGCCTAACAATCTTAAGGAACTGCAAAGATTCCTGAGGTTCTATGGCTATTTCAGCTGGTTCATAAAAGATTACACCAAAGTCATCCACCCCTTGCTCAATTTAACTCAAGGTTACCCACCTACAAACAAGAAATATAAGAAAAGTGCAGCTAAAGAGGAGGAAAAGGTCTACTTTTGGACTAATGCACCCTTTGGAGCCAGGTGAACTTCTGAGTGTGAGGGGGCCTTCTATGATATCTTTCATCAACTCACCCATGCACCTGTGCTTGAATAGGCAGATCCCACTAGACCCTATGTGTTGCACACTGATATCAGTTTAAAGGGACTTGGTGCTGTTCTATATCAAGAATGTGAGGAAGGTTTGCGCCCAGTGGCATTTGCTAGTTTGATCCTAACCCCATCTGAGAAGAAGTACCCAGTGCACAAATTTGAATTCCATGCATTGAAGTGGGCCATGAGAGACCAGTTTCATGAATATCTTTATGGCGCAAAGATTCTAGTTAAAACTGACAACAGTCCCCTCACCTATGTCCAGACTAGAGATAAGTTGGATGCCACTGGGCATCGCTGCTCATCTGCACTTTCCACTTATGATTATTCAGTGGAGTATCAACTAGGCTTGAACCATATCAATGCTGATGCCCTCTCCAGAAGGCCTTATCCTAATGCAAAGTGGGTGAGGATGTCTGAACAGTCTGTCAAAGCCCTCTGTCAGAAAATTGATAAAGATAAGCACCCCTCTATGGAAACAGTTGACTGCCTGGTGGACTTCTTGGGCCCTCCTGAGACTTGTGTTCCTGCAGCCTACTGCAATCTTGCAGTCTTAGACCTCAGCATATTGCCTCAACTTACCCCTGCTGACCTGTAGAGGGTGCAGGCTCAGGACCCCATAATTAAGCCAGTGCTAGATGCTGTCCATGATGGGAAAGTTGTGTCCAAGCTTCACTCTTCAGATCCACTAACTGCCCTGTTGGTTAGAAAGGAGCCCAGACTAAAGTTGCGTAGCCAGCTACTTTACAGCGAGACTACAAACTGACAAGGTCAAACTGACAAACAGCAATTAGTGTTACCTACAGCTTTCAAATGTGTAGTTCTATGGGCCCTCCATGATCTGATGGGACACTTGGGTTGTGACTGAACTACAGACTTGGTCCAAACTCAATTCTATTGGCTAAAATGGGGGCTGACATTGATACTCACATTAGAACTTGCAGCCGTTGTCTCCAGAGGAAAGCTTAGCCCCAGAGGCTGCACCCTTGGTCAATATCTCTACCAGTGCACCCATGGAGCTTGTGTGTATAGATTTTTTGTGTCTTGAACCAGATCAGAAAAATATTGGCAATGTACTAGTGGTGACTGATCATTTCACTCACTATACCCAGGCATACCCAACCAAAGACCAGAAAGCATCCACAGTGGGCAAGGTCCTAATTGAGAACTTCTTTGTCCATTATGGTGCCCCCCAGAGAATTCATTCAGATCAATGGAGAGACTTTGAAAGCCACTTTATCAAAGAAATGCTCTCTCTCTCTCTCTCTGGGGAGTGCAAAAGTCCAGAACTACCCCCATCACCTCCAGGGGGATATGCAGCCTGAAAGGTCTAACCAAACTTTACTAGATATACTGGGCATCCTCCATCATTGGGACAAGTCCAAATGGAGCCAGAGGATAAGCACCTTGGTACACTCCTATAACTGCACCAAAAGTCATGCCACTGGCTTCTCCCCCTACCGCCTGATGTTTGGCTGGAAGCCCGGTTGCCAGTAGACATCTGTTTCAAAGTGTCCCCTGATGGGATCAGGGCTGAAAATCACCTTCAGTATGTTCAAAAGTTAAATGCCCAGTTAAACCATGCCTACCAACTAGCACACACCATGGCAGCAAAAAGGAACTTAGCCAATAAAGAAAGGCATGACAAGCATGTCAAGGCCCAAGAACTGCAACCTGGAGACAAAGTTTTGTTACGAAACATGGGACTTCATGGAAAACATGAAGTTGTTGATATATGGCATCACACCCCCTACATTGATGTCAGCAAGCTGGAGGATCTGCTAGTCTATAAAGTGTGTCCAGAAAGGGACCCACGAGCTGTCAAGACAATGCACAGGAATCATTTGCTGCCAATTGGTCAAATTATCATTGATGCTGCACCCTTAGACTCTGCCCCTTCCAGGCCTGTAACCAGAGCTGCAGCTAAAAAGAAACAGCTAATGCCCTCTCCTGTTGTCAAATATTCAAGGCCTTTGCCCCATCAGGCCCTAATTGATGCTGATTACCAGTCTGAATCTGACAACATTGAGTGTGAAGCTCCCTATTACCCATCTTATGAACTGAGTCAGTTTATTCATGGCAACCCCATCTACAACTTTGGAGATGAAGCTGGACCTTCAGGACTGTCTAACCCTCCAGCCTTCTCCACAGCTCCTGTGCCCCATGACAGCGAGGTTCAAAGTGTGACTTCTGATGTAGCTGACTCTTTGTGTCTGGAAGAAGTACTTGAGCTCCAAGAAGGAGAGCTAGGAACACAAAGCACCACTGGTGACATGCCAGTAAGTACAGAACTGTTTGCAAGCAATGAATCTGACAATGCTATGAAAAATGATGTTAATGAAGAAAATGATTCTTACAGTATCAGTAATGTGTTGTGAGTCTTGAATTCCATGTAATTTCCTCTAGATGATGAACTAGGAAGTTCTTCAGAACCAAGCCATGGAAGTAATCTTGTTGGACCAGAGCTAACAGAGCAAGGAGCTGACAGTCCTTCTAGTGCAGAACAAACAGCTAGTGCAGAAGTATCCCTTTCTTTAGAAGCAGACCCAAATGCAAATGTTGAAAGAACAGAGCCTGTGCCTGCCCCTCCCAGAAAGTCTGGAAGAGCTGCAAAGCCAGTGATACACCTCAGTTATGACTCCCCAGGCAGGTCTGTAAATCTCCCATTACATGTAGTCCACAAAGGGGTGTATATTTCTGAAAACTCTCTTCCAAAACTGGACTATTCTGCCACATCTAAGCTAATAGTGAAACCCTCCAATCAGTGTACTGACACCCTTGCCACATGCAGCCCTAGTGTAGCTGATAGGAATAGGCCCCAACCTATGTGAGTTAGTGCACAGGAGATAGCACAAACAAGAAGTTTAAGTGTAATGTGTTTGACTATCTGAATCTGCTAATATGTTTATGGAAATGTATGCATATGTGTTACTGTGGAAATGCCATTATGAAACATGCATGTATGATACGTATAATGTTTTCATATAGAATTCTGTAGTATGTGTAGACTTGACATGGACACCAAGTTTTTCCAGGCAGGGAAGAGTGTAACCCCCCCTTCAAACTGGGGTTTACTGTAATGTCTTCCTGGGCTCCTGAATGCCCATTTTCAGGCTGTGGTCCAGTCTGCAGTAGTTCCATTTGTCTGCGTGACAGTGCTTTCGTGAGTCTTCTCCCCTGTCTCTTTAAGAAAGTACCTGTTCTGTGTTTGGAAATCAGTCTGTGCTGGGTTCGAGTGATTAAGGCTTGTGACCAGCCAGACTGGCTATTATATTGCCCCATTCTGCAGTCACTATATGTGCAGAGGCAGCCCTGTTAGGAAATGTGATTATTTGCTGTTTATCTGTTATAGTAATAATGACAGAGGTGTTTGTCTAACAAGCTTTCAATTGCAGCTTGAGCATTTTGAATAGGAGCCACCATTTTGGTTCTGGACTTCCAGTGTTGGACCAATCAGACCTCTGGGGACCTAAAATGGAGACTGTCCCAAGGGATCTTGTTGGATGGGAATTCTGTAGTTTTATAGTTTTAAGTGTTTGGCACATAAATGGACCTAGAGGGGGAGCCCTTACTGTGACAGACAGTTCCCTCAGCCAACCAAATCTTTTGGATTACCAGGAAATCCCCAGAACTGCCTGAAGCAGGGGTTAGTTGAGAGTTGGAGGTTGAAGAGTGAACAGCTCAAGCTGTTGAGCAGCTGCTCCTTGGAGGAGTATTGGAGAAGGGGTGGGAAGGCTCTGCTGGCCTTCTTGCCACTTTCTACAACCTTTGAGCTTCCACTGCAGCAATCAGACCTTTCTGTTTGCTGGTGTACTTTGGTAGTGGAAGAAAGAATAGAATTGCTATGGCAACTGAGGTTTTGGACCGAAGACTTGCTCCAGAAGTGATTGGCCTGCCTCAGAGTGAAAATAGCCTCAAAGAAGAAGGTCTGCACAGTGACCTGCCTGGGGATTTGTCCCCTGATCAACACCATCAAACAGGTAAAAACCACCAGGAGTTGAGTCATGTAGGTCCTTCTTCCACATACCGGCCAAATCAATGCCATGAAGTCTTCATCTCACCTGTCCTACACCCTGGTCTGGTTAGAGTGAATACAAAGCAGGGTAGCTCCCTGCAACAACAACTGCAAATCATTGTGTGTCTACTTACTGTTTTGTTCTGGGTTATTGAAAATGGACTGAGCCACCCTGCTTGGGATTACAATTATTTGGGTTGTGCACATGCTAACTGTTTTCCTCCCTAAGGGCCCCAACAACAGCTGCAATGCTCCAGGCTAGCCTGCATAACACACTGGGTACCCAGGTTTGTAGGACTGTTAAAAAAGGGACTTATAGTACATGCTGAATACAACTAAACTGAATCTAAGTGTCAATCATTCAATCAGATTCACACCCCTCCCTTGTTCATTCCATCTGAATAAATCAGATTACTTTGTTTCACATTTAACCTGACTAGTGTGCATATTATTAGTTGGGGTACAGTGAAGATATTGTACTGTTGCACTTCTGACCTTATTTTCCAGGGGGTCTCCAGGGCAGTTGCAGCTGATCCAGCCTTGTTGGTAAGGGTAAGGGCATGAGCATATTATTACTGTTATTCAGTGGATGTGAATGTTCTATGGTATTACTGCTCAGGCCACTAGAAGGGTTGGTGGGTGAGTATAGTGTCCCAGAGGGCTATACCAAAGCAGTTAAGCTACCCCAATACCATTCCTCAGAGTGGAGGTACCCGTTCACAGAACTCAGTCCCCTCAAACTGTGCATAGCCACACAGGCAGGGGGTTGTAGCCCATAGGATAGCACCACCTAGCAAACAACGGACAGTGTCATAGTCAGATTTCCTGGTCATTGGTTTGTCACTAATGAGCCCAGTGCAGCTTGATCTGTATTGGACATGACAGTGACACACCACTGAAATGCAGTCATTGTAACATAGAGAATAATGTATGGATGGCTATCCATAGCAAGCGTAGGTAGCCATTAAGAGGTTGTCATGGCAACCTCAAGATGGCTGATCACACTTTTTATGGATAGCAGACCATACATTCTCTTCTATAGTGTATGGTCCGTTGTCACACAAAAATTGACTCACATTATAGCATGCCCAACAAAATGCCACCTTATGTTTTCATTTGCTTTATGTCAGCCACTTTCCCCTTGTATTGCTTCTCACCACCATGGCCAATTCTGAGTTCAGGGAAGTTTGCGTATTGCTCATGTGCGACCCCTTTCTATGTTGTTATGCTGCACTAGCTACTTAGCTAGTGCAGCATAACAAACTAGCTGATGTAGCTAGTGCAACATAACAATGTCTGTGAAGGGATAGATTTCCATCTCTAACAACGTTCCAACACACACTATAAAATGGTTGTTGCACATGCATTGCACAAGCAAAAATAAAAACTGCTTGAGGAGGAAAAAAAAAAATTGTCAATGGAGGAAAGAAAGTAACATCTGTTGCCCATGGTGGCTGAGGAGGAGGCTAAGTTTCTACTTGAGGTCAACCTACTGGCTATGACACATTGTCATTTCAACAGTACTGATACCATCTGGTTTATTAATAAACTGTACTACAATACAAAGTGTTTGCTGACCGAGTCACATCTCCTGTGGGTTGGCTACAGTCAAAGACTTTATTGTAACTCCTCCCAGTCTCTTTTTTTCTTTTCTTGCAGATTTTGGGCCACACTGTATTCCAGTTCAAAGTATGTTTCTGTCTGAATAAGTGAAACTGGCTGCTGAGTTACAGAAAAGAAGTACAGTTCCTGAATCAAGTAATATGCCTATTCTGATGTTAGCTCTGATGCACTAGCATCAAAGGGGCTGTTTTCAACAGGCTCGGAAGCAGCAATCTGTTGCTTTCAAATGAGCATTCAGCTCTTTGCAGCCATGACAGGGTTGATATGAACAAAGCCGCCTTCCTGCAACTGATCACAGAGCAAGATCGACAATTTTCTTTGGCCACGGAAGGAGAAGGGCGGACCTGCAAAGAGATGTGAATGCATGTCCTGAGAAAACAACAACAAATGCCCATTGAGCTGCTGCTAACTCTACTACTGGTGCTTCTCTAGTGTTGAATGTTGTGGCATCAGGCAGCAGGGAGCCCCAACCATCTGGAATGGCATTAGCAAGTAAACAATTCAGCCTACAATGCCATCAACCCACCTTGATGCAACTGCTGGAGGCCATGGAGAATAATGTATCTGTAAATGTGGCTTTCATGGATAGTGGATGGTTACACTCTTCTGATGCCTTGTCATGGATCCCTGGACCATACTTAATGATGGTACCTGATACTGTGGCTGCTCCTACTACTGACAGACAGACTAACATGGTATTCAGACTCCCTGCTCCCAAGAGGCATTTTGAACATGGACAAGGTACCATAGGTAAGGTTGAGGAGATGCTGGGGAGAAGAACTGGATGGCTAAATCTCCGGAGACTCTACGTCCAACTATGAGCTATGAGGTAATGGTGGCATGCGAGGGGCAGAGGAATACCCAGGGGACTGGCAGTGGTGAAATTACCGCAGTGCTGCACCCAAGATGATTGAGAACAGTGCATCAAAAGCAAAGAGTAAGTCTGGTAAGGTGCAGCATTTGTCTACAGATCAGACTGCTACTGATGGTCAAGAGCCCCTCTCATGCCCCTACTCCTTATGGACGAGACTCAATATAACCTTGCACTCTGCTTATGGGACAGAACTCTGACATGGACACAGAAGCAGTGGAAGGCCCCTCCAGGATGCAAACTGTGGGGATACATGGGGCAAGGGGACACAAGGCAGCTGTGACCGCAGAAGTCTCTCAGGGCATGGAATATACTGCTGACAGAAACAACAGGCCATTTAGGATGACAGATCTACTTTCAACATAAGAAGAACCAGTGCAACATCATAGGCATTAAGTATAAGGGACGTCTTGAACTGCTGCTTGATCAGGTATATGTAATATGGACACTGCTAAAAAAATGTAATGAGTTTCTTTGCCTCTGAATTGTATGCTGTTATCCTTGTGCCAGGAGATAATGAGTTAAAAAATAAGTGCAGTATGTGGCAATGAGCCAGGAGGTAAAGTAGAGTTGGAATGAAGGGAGATGGGGAAGTGTCCAGGGATACCCATTGCTTCCTAGGAAGTGGGGTAGACTGAGAGGAGGGAGCATGAGTTGAAGAGGTCAGGAGGTGGGGGGGAGGAAAGTGGGGTATTATGGACAGAGAGTGGGTGGGCATTCTAGTGACATTGTATAGTCAGTAGGATTATCGTGATTGGGCAAGGCAAACATTAGATAGGAGGGGTGAGGAGGGGAGGGAGATGGCAAAATGAGGAAGGGGAGGAGGAGGAGGGAAGGAGGTTACAGGGTGAATCTACAAGAAAAGTAGGGCTAGGATTCATTGAGAAAAGGCTGAGATTATATCCTACAATCACAGCGGCTGGGTGAGGCTAGAAAGGCCCTAAGCTTGGATTTAAAAGGGCCAATTTTTAGTTCCGTAAGTATATCATCACTGAGAGAGTTAAGTCAGTGAGGTGCATGGTACTCATAGGACTGTTGGCTTTGAGTAGTCTGACAGAAAGGGACTTTTAGGGGCTGGCTGTTTGCACCCCTGGTGCACCTGGTTTTATTGGATGTACAAAGGAGGTTTTGCACTCATGGGGGAGTTAGGTCAAAGGTTGATTTCTTAGCAAGAAGGCAGATTTGGTACTGTATTCGATAGTCCAGGCTGAGTCAACCTGATTGTGCATACAGCTCACACATATGAGTAAGACGGTGGGCTTGCAACACAAGCCTACAGGCCTTGTTGAGAGTTGATTTTATCCATTTGAGGGCTGGGTCCATTGCAGCACTGTAGACCACTAGCTTGTAGTCAATTACGGACAACACTGAACTAGTTACTGCAAGTTTTAATGCTTCTTTTGTTAGGCACTGTTTGTTCCTGTATAGCAGATCCAATTTGGCATTTTCAGATTTAGCTACATTGTCAATATGTTGAGTGTATGAGAGGGAACTGTCTAGTGCTACCCCTAAGTATTTGAAATTATGTACCATTTCTAGGGTTTATTTTGGCTGTCTAGTATTTTTAGTTGGTACGATTTGTGTCTGTTGTGAGTGGAGGCAAATGCCATGGTTTTAGTCTTTTTGTAGTTCAGCAGCAATTTCGATTTTATGAACCATTCTTCAATTGCCAAAAAGTTGATCTGCATTTGACTTTCTAAGACTATCGTGTTAGAGTGGCTGGAGTATAGTACCAAATCATCTAGGTAGAGTAGGACTTTATCATGTATAGCTAGTGGGAGTTAATTGAGGAACAAGCTAAAGACCAGAGGACCCAGAATGAAGCCTTAGGGCACCCCTTTATTTACACTCTGTTTTTCTGAGAGAACATCTAGGATTTTCACCTTTTGTACTCTTCCAGTGAAGCAGCTTCTTAACCAAGCCACTGATTCTGGAGATAGTCCTTTGAGGGATGGCTGGTTCAGAAGTAGCTCCGGTTTGCAGTGTCAAAGGCCTTGGTGAGGTCTAAATATGTAGCTCCCACCAAGAGTTCCTGGTCTAGTGCATTGTGCGTGGACTCTGTGAATTCTACTAGTCCAGTTGTGGTGCTGTGCTGCTTATAAAACCCATCCTCTTGTGGGCACTGCAGCTCATATTTGTCAAGGTAGTCTGTATTTTGATCATAAACCATGCGTTCCTGGGCTTTTGATAGTGAAGGTAGTATAGAGATCAGGTGATAGTTAGCATGATTGGTCCTGTCCCCAGTTTTGTAGACTGGTGTTTCCTCTGCAGCTTTCCAGAGATGTGGGAAATTACCATCTATAAGTGATAAATTTAAGATCGTATTGGGGGTGGATAATATTGAGAGTGAGTGCAACTAGCTTGAGGTCAAGCAAATCGCTACTGGCTCTTGATTTTCCAAAAACTTGGGAGAGGTATCTTTATGCCACTACTTGGGAGATAATTTTGAGGTGGGGGTGCAGCCAGTTCAGTATCTGTAGTGGGTGAGAGGTAACTGCCCACTCAGGGGGGTTGCAAGAATCCCAGAAGCAGTACCCTTCTAAGGTATGTGAAGGCCTTACTGAACGTGTTCATGAAGACAGCACGGTCGTGGGTTGATACTCCCTCCACTTTTAGCATGATACAGTACTTAGTGACTTATTGGGTTTCCCAGACTGAGACTTAATGGTGTCCCAAAACCTGTGGCTGTTGCACCAGAAATTTGTCAGCTCACTTTTGAAGTATTGGCTTTTGGCCTTTGAATTGCCCAGCTGCACATGTTGCAGGCTGTTTTATAGCTCTGCAGATTGGCTGGTGAGCCCAAGCTTTTTGCTTTATACCACAGGTTATCTCTGTGTTTCATCTGTTCGATGAGTTGTGGAGAGATCCATGAATTACAGAAGCCTCGGATTTTGGGTTTGGTATAAGGGGGCATATATATCATTCGCCTCGCTGAATTTGAAGATAAAGCTTTTGACAGCTGAATCCATGTCTGCTGCAGCATCTATGAAGCCCCCGTCTTGGCAGCTAAGGTGCACCTTGAGAGCATCTAGCTTCCCTCTCTTTAGAATCCTAGTCATAAGTGTTTTTGCAGGGATCTTTGGGGACTTGTTGGACCAATTAAAGAAGACTGGGGAATGGTCACTGATAGAATTTGGGAGGACAGTTGTGTGGGTTATTCTCTCAGTCATTTTGTGATTAACCAGTCTATCAATGTTCTTGTCCCAGTCTGGTAGATCATATGAGTGGAAAGGTTTTGGAGCAGTACAGTGCCATGAAAGATTCTGCTGTGTGATCTAATTTCATAGTCATACCATTGACAAAGCCAGCAGTGAAAACAATAACAATTCTGTTTAGAAATGACAGGGTTATTGTTTCTAATATTTCATAATGGCTGTGTCAGTGATGTGACATCTTGAAACAACCAAACCCTATTTTAGATAGTGAATAGATATGGACAGGGGAAACTGCGTTCAGGTTGCAGTCTCCCCTGGAGGCGTGGGTTTGGATCCCACTTCTGACAACTGTCTTTGTTTCTCATAGTAAAGGACACAGGCTGCTTTTCTGAGGGTGGGGGAGGTGGGGGTGGCAGTGGGATGACAAAAGGGAGGAGGTTGGGCAGCTGCAAACTAGGGGTGTTGGCTGCACACTCGAGCAGACTTAGATAGACCGGGTGTTCTGTTTGTTCTGGCACATTTGTATGTTTGTATGTATGTTCATATGTAAGTTTAATTTTTGTGAGGAACAAGGGCACTCAACCAGCAATACCCCTGGGTCTCACACAATAAAGATGAGAGTTTGGATCAGGACCACCTAACTCTGTGTGGTCAAGCACAGGGCTCTGCCAAGACAGCCCAGAACATTTGGTTTCTGACTGACTCAGAGGTGCAGACCTTTGTTTCTGGAATGGATTACAAGGCAGTGCAGAAACAAGTGTCATTAAAACACAGGTTGTGGGGGCAGACTCCTTTACATGTATAAACAAAGGGTGGATGCCTGGTGGAGGAGTCTCATGCCTCTGAACTGAGAGGGTGAGAAATAAAAGTAACAAGTTGCAGTTCCAGCTTCAAGAACATAATGCCTAGGTGCACCTGTCCACAATGGGATGTCATAGAGGACAATGAAAGCAGGACATAAAGCACGATTCGTTTGGACCATAGTGTAAAAGTATACAGGTAGTTTAGCATTCTGAGGCTCAGATCAACCTAATTGAAAGGACATCACTGCAATTAAGTAACATTTGGTTTGGCTCTGAGTTATTTGTTCAGTACTTTAAATATTATTATACACCTGCTTGATATTTAAGAACATTAATTTCAAGTTTCTCCAGGATACTCACAGAAATATATTTAAGTGTGCAAAATATTGCATAGGATGTGCAAATCAACAACAGCATAAACAGTTCAAATAAGATCTTATATTTAAAGCAGGAGTGAGGATTTTGGATGGTCCCACAAAGAATTTAGCAGTCTCTGTTATAAACTGTTTATGTTTGAAAAATGCCTGCAGATCTCTTGTCGATTTATTAATTTATCACAGGAGCCTGTGTAATATGATTTTTCCATCTGATACAATGAAAAAAATCTTATTTATTAAAATCCAATCAATGTGTACATAGCCATAGCTTCACAAATAATTTTTAAGCACTGAGAATTTATCTCCCCTCAGCCTGAATGTATCAGGCTTGCAACCACATTTAGTATACATTTGACAGACTTTTGTAAAGTTGAAAATATACTTGTAATTAGGCTGAGATGGCGAAATGATTCTCGTGCAGTTATTCAAACAAATACATGCTGGGCCAGATATTCAAAAGGGTTACTCCATGCTCAACAGGGTTGCGCATGCTCAAGTCCTACATTGCGCCATTCTGCGATATTCAGCAGGAGGCAGTTGCGCCACTGAAAACAGGCTAAGCAACAGCGCAATGCAAATGAATGCATGCTCAACAGGAGGGGGAGGAACCATGCATAAACTGCACAGCCCGATATTCAGCCGGGCTGTGCAGAGTTGCAGGCGCAACCCCCAACCTGAGCCTGCAGGACCTTGAGCCAAAAAAAAGGCTTAAGTAGAGGGCCACCCACAGGTGAGCTGCTGTATTGCAGGGCACAACACAGCAGCTGCCACCTGTGGCTGGCCCCAACTCAGTCCTGTGTCCCCAGCCCGATCGCTGGGCATAGTGTACTCCCCACCAGGCCGATCGCAGGCATCACGTGGCTCCCCTCCTGTTCACATCCCTGGTGGTCCAGTGGACCAAAATGCCCGATCGCGGGCAGATTGTGAAATGACACCCCTCGCCCAAACATCTCCTAGTGGCTGGTCCCCCCCACCCCACCCACCCATGAAGCCCACCACCCGCTCCCCAGCAGCCAGCGGGCAGCAGCATCCTACCGCCGCCGCCCGCCGCCCGCCGACTGACTGCCCAGTAGGGCTGCATGCCCATTGGTGCAGAGCAACAACCAATGGGTGTGCAGCCCTACTGGCAGTCAGTCGGCGGGCGGCGGGCGGCAGGCGGGTGGATGCTGCCGCCGCCGCCGCCGGGGAGGGGTGGGGCTGTGGGTGGGTGGGGTGGGGGACATTAGCCACCAGGGAGGTGTTTGGGGGGGGGTTCATTTCACAATCTGCCCATGATCGGGCACTAGGAATGTGTTGGGGGTTCATTTCACAATCTGCCCGCGATCGGCATTACAGTCCACTGGACCACCAGGGAGATGTTGGGGGGTTCTTTTACATTCTGCCCGCGATCAGGCATTAGGGAGATGTTTGGGTGGGGGGGGGTTCATTTTACATTCTGCCCACAATCAGGCATTACGGTCCACTGGACCACCAGGGAGCTGTACAGGAGGAGGTGGGGAGCCACATTGCTGCCCGCGATTGGGCTGCAGGGTTCGTTGGTCCCCTACGGCTGCTGCCTGGCAGGGCGGCCAGGCGCAAGTCCTCGGGGATCGGTGCACCTACATGCTAATGGCATGCAAATGGGGCCATAATCAGATGCAAATGGCCCCCCCTGTGCCTTGCATGAATTATGGCCCCATTTGCATGTCACCTTTTGAATATCGTGATTTTGCACATGGCGCAATGGTACTTGGCCACCGCAAGTTGAATGCTCCACTCTGACAACTTGCAGTGGCGCAAGTTTCACTGCGCCATGCACAGTGGTTGTGGCTTGGGGTGATATTCGTGTTGAGTTGCTCAATAGCCGCAACTCCTCTGAATATCGCCTGGGCCACACCCCTGCGCAACTATTTTGCGCAGCGCAAGGGCTTGCACCTCAGAATGGCGCAGTTTGAATATCCAGCCCGCTGTCTTTTAAACCATGTGACCAGTGAGTCGAAAGATGCTGAATAGTGCATGCTACTTATAGCTGCCACGCCTGAGGCATTAAGATGTGCTATAATGTGTTTTGTGCTGATGCTGTGACACAGTCAAATGAGAATGAATGCATGAGTATCATTTATGTGTATACTCACTGTGAGTGCATGCTTAATATATAAATAAAATAAGTCAATCTGCCTTTTTCATTTCATTAAGCTGAGAGACTGAATAACATGCTCCTGTAATAAATTAACAAGTGATCTGCAGGCATTTTTTCAAATGAAAAAAAGTTTATTACTGAGACTGATAACTTCTTTGAGGGACAACTCAGAATTTTCCCTCCTGCTGTAAATACCAACATGTATTTGAATATTTTTTTTTTTTTTTTGCTACTGGCAATTTGCACATAATAGGCAATGTTTTTGCACAATTAAATTAAGAAACATATCTTAGTATCTATTCTGAAGTGACAATTAGATGTATTTTTTCTACAGTATTAGCCACTGCTTAGGTTACTTTTTACCTACACTGAAGAAATTTGAAAAAAAGTTCTTAAAGAGTTAGCAGGTGTATAGCTGTGTTTATGGTACTGAACAAAAAACTCAGATTTAAATTAAAGGTTTTAATCACACTGATGTCCTTTTAATTATATTGATCTCTCTGGGCCTCACAATGCCACAGTATGGTTTCTCATTATGGTCCTCACAAATAGTGTATGCCGAGGAGCTTAGACATCTGCCTGGTGGAGATTTGGGAAATAAAATATGTCTGAATGAACATTTGAATAAGCTTCAGTCTTGATTTGTCTTGGTGATTGTCCCACCACAGGAGGAGTGGGAAGAGGTTTGTGTCCTGCTGTGGTTGTCCAGGAATGGAAGTGTCATATAAGGTCAAAGCTCCCCACTTAGAAAACAGAGCCCCAACCCTTGCTACAGACATCTTGGTGAGCAATGAGATGAATGTTGGAAATTTGGTTCAGGGGCCCACCCAGGCTGCAGGACAGCAAATTGTCATGTCCCATCCCCCCATTCAAAATGTTGAAATGAGTATAGTAACCAGATGGAAAATGGTGAGGGAGGAAGGAACAGAAAACCTAAGCCCCAAACCCCCAGACTGACTCTAACACTGGTGGAAACCTTTTTGCAACACTTAGCACTTCATGGCAATGTAGACACATAGAAGGAAGAGAAAGATCCAGATGACTTCTTCGTTAACTCCTCAGTTTGTGACTTCTCCTCTTACTGGGAAGATTCCCTGTTAGTGGCCTCTGTGTAAAAGAAGCTTTCTGGCAGAACAAGATCTCAGATGAGACTGATTTAGTTCAGGTGTTTCTCATGCCTTTTTGTCACCATGTACTGTATCTTAGCCCCACTCTTACCCCATAAACTTTAAAGAGCTGATGACACGTTCAGGAGAACTTTAACAAAACATAATATTTAGGCATTGTTCAGCTTGTATTTCCCATTAGTTCTGTATTCCTCCTCCCCATTATTTAGTAGTGAGGTGATTTACATGAAAACAGGATCTTTGCTCCTGAAGTGTTAATCTATTCCTGCTGCCTTCTCCCTACCTGAAGTCACAGAGCACTGCTTGTGACCACACAGTTATGCCCATGGCAACATATTGTGATGTCACAATAGAGCATTATGACTTGAAGAAAGGAGTAAGAAGAAGAATAATCAGCATTTATATAGTGCTTTTCATACACAGTATCCCAAAGTGCTTTACAAGCAATGCTAGACTGGTAGTGAAGTGACTGAATGTGTGGTGGTGGCCATATCGCACATCATCACCCACACACAGCCTGGATAATTGCATGAACCGGTTTATGGGAATGGGAATGTTGGCCAGGACACCGGGAATGTTCCCTGCTCTTTGCGAAGAGTGCCCTGGGTTCTTTTACTTCCACCTGGACACCTACCAGGTCAATGCCATGATGGGCAGAAGGGACCTCGGTTTAACGTCTCATCCAAAGGATGGCACACCCAAGCAGTACAGTACCCCCCAATACTGCACTCGGATGCCAGCGATTTTTAGGTGCAAGTCCAATCCTGGTGATGATGAGATTCAAATCCAGATCTTCAGGTCTCCAAGTCTCCTGGTTTGCAGTTCAGTGTCTTTAACAACTAAGCATGTGGCGTGCTTATAGCCATTGTTACACTTTTTAGTTTTCTTGCTCCCCCTCATCTCAGCTGCACAGCTGAACTGGAGCACACATACCAATGGAAACACACGTGATTCTTCTCATAGCCAATAAACACAGTTACCCACAATACTACTTAATTACTTCTGTCTAGCCTGTACTCCTACTATTTTCTCTCCATAGTTTTAAATTCTTCCACACAAACAGACGTAAAGGGGAAAACACAAAGCAACAATAGCTTGACATCCATCCATATGGCCAGTTCCCCCCCCCCCATGCACACACACTGTACTGGGTGCAGTCATGCTGCTACAGATAACCCACCAAGTATAGATATAAGTCAAGAGTATCACCTGAGTACTAGGGAGCCAGAAGCAGGAGTCTTTAAGAGATGATGTCCATGGGTCAGAGTGCTGGGGCGTACCCCCTTCAAAAGAATGGAGTTATTTTTTATTACTGTTTTATACATTTTTATGATGAGTTGGAGAATAATGATGGCCACTGTTCTACTAAGAAGGCTCTTGTTAGTCGAGCAGTGGCCTTCATTAATCTCTTACTCTTCATCAATAATGTATTAAATAGTAATAAAAAAAATGCCCCCATTCATTTCAATGGTGCACACCCCTGCAGTCTCCCTTGCCTATAGCATGATGTGCTTGATAGTGGGGATGTGGAGGTCAGCTTCTCGGGGGGAGGGGGGTATGCCTGACTACAGTGGGGCTCCAACAATCTGTGTATGTCATACTGCTCAACTGTCCCTGAATGCAAGGGACAGCCCTCATTTTACACCTGGAAACTGCTCTGCTCCTCATCCATCCCTCATGAAAAACATGCTGCTCACTGACTTCTCCAAATTGTAGTGTGTAGCCTGTCTACTCTGTGGCGTGAAAGACAGTGTTGCATTCTCATGACTCATGTGCTCTTGCTTGGCTGGAGCTCCTCCACATCACATGTGATGGCACCACTGCTAATATGTGGAGTGAGTGGACAACACAATACAAACATAGTCGAATCAGGAGTGCACTTGTAAGATGAGCATACACAGGCCAGGGGGGCACTTTCTGTGCAAAAGATTAAATTCAAATTTAATGCCCTTATTGCCACACCATAATAACAACCTAGGCACAAATGCAGAGGAAGGGAGTGCCCCTCTCTATTCTATGTAAATGGCACCCTTGCTTTATGGAAGAAATTCATTCTCAGGTGCCAATATTGTTACAAGTAAATGCAATGGTTTCCACTGTGTTCTGAAGTACTGTATCTCCATGTTTCAGGATATGTCCTGATCATCGTGAGGGTTAGTGTCCCTCATTTTGAGTGTCCATGTCCCTTATTTCAGTGACAAAATGTGAGGTATGATGCATGCTTCCAAGATCCTACTCAGCACAAAGAATGCTGAACATGGTCATAGTGCATATGGTTCATACAGAATGACAAAGGGAAAGTAAGTGAACCATAACAGACATGTAGAAACACATTTGTAACACTAAATATGCATACGGGGATATGCATGGAACAAAACAAAAAGGTCAAGCTTCACAACACAGAGGCCCCTCTTCACTCATCTGGAATGGGGGATGTTGGCTGACTATATCCTAGGCATTTAATGCAGTAAGCAAACAATACTTTACAAATTATTGACAATTTAATGACAAAAATCAAAAGCCATTAAACAATGTGCAAAAGGATCAGAATTCATGAGTTTACCTAACTTTAATGGGAAAGCAATGAAAAATGTATTTTAATGGACAGCTGTAATTTCTAGCAGTGGTATGAAAATTAGACGCTGATGTGTTTCTTTTAGATGAGATTTGCAGCAGCTTAGTTGCTGCACACCTGGCAAGCATGCAACATGTGAACCTGATGCAATTTTCAAATTATGTTAACACCAACTTAACTGCTGCTCTCATGTCAAGTGTGCAACATGTGAACCTAATGTGATTTTTTTTCTGTATAGGTTTTTATCCTCCGTGAGCCCTGGCAGGTAGCTGTGGTCCTCCTCATGGAGGAACTCACTCTCCAGTCCTGTGCATCCCGCTCTGCCAAACCCCAGTAATTTTCCTGTGGATTCCCCCCATGGCGGGGCCATGGAGGAGGGTGCCTGCTTTCCTCCCACAGAGACCCAATCCAGACACCAGGGGCAGCCCTCCGGGATGCGGAGCCATCATGGAACCTGCCAGGCTCCTTTTTCTTCTTTCTCCCGCCCACCCTCCTCTGCCGATGTAAAGACATTGGTACATTCCTCCTGACATGTATTGCCCTCCAGCCACTGCCAGAGGGCAATCAATGAGGAGAGCGACAAGTCTCCCTCCCCCCAAGAGAAGAGAGCAGTCCTTCTGATGCTCGATCCTCTCCCCTCCCCCCGCTGACCCCCAGTGGCCTGGGGCTTACTCCCAAACCGTGGTCACTGGTGTGGTGCGAGGTGTAGTGACCAGCGCCTCAACCTCCAGCACCACCTAGCTGGCTCCTGATGTGATTTTTAAAAGATGTTTGCATCAGCTTACCTGCTGCACACATGTCAAGCTTGCAGCATGCAAACTTGATGTGCTTTTTAGACCTGGTTTGCGTAGGTTCACTTTGTGTATGTGCACTACATACTAACATTGCACAATTAAGCATGTGACATGCATTCTGCATGTACACAGTACACTTATATTTCTGTAAGGGAAGGTACAAATGCAACTAAAGTGCTGTGTGCAAATCCAGGAAGGAGAAATATAATATCACCTAGCCTATGATGGTGCTTGCAGTGCCAGAATATTAAAGATCTTGAGCAATGATTTTCAAAACTAAAACAGGTAGCACCACTCAATAAACATTGCAATAAAAACTATGTGTGTTCCAGGTTCTAATACAAAAAGTCAACAAATTCATACTTTATTAGCACCTCTGCTCCTCCGGTTGCACACTAGATGTGTGCCAACTGTACTGTCAGACTAATCTTATTAATTTCTTTGACTGGGTGACCAGGGCAGTGGATGTGGTCTACCTGGATTTCAGCAAGGTCTTTGACACCATTCCACATAGAAGGTTGCTTAACAAGTAGGGAATTTGGGTGTGGGCTCTAAAGTGGTAAAATGAGTTTGAAACTGGCTAAAAGGCAGGACCCAGAGGGCGATAGTAAATAGCATAAAATCCAAAGAGAGGGAGGTGACCAGTGGGTTGCCACAATGATTGGGGTTGGGTCCAGTCCTATTCAATGTCTTCATAAGTGACATGGCAGAAGGACTGGATGGGAAGGTCACTGATGAGGCCTCATCTGGAATACCGTGTCCAATTCTGGAGACAGTATCTCAAGAAGGACATAGTCAGAATGGAAGCAGTCCAGAGTGGTGGTGGGTGAAGTGGCCCCAATTCGATCCGCGACGTGATCCACGGAGTGAAGGCGAATTCGAAGAGTGCTCCACAACGCAACGCGGATTACTTCGTCTTACAAATGGGTAATGCGAAGTCCGCAAGAAAACAATGACTGCGTTACTCTGCCTTCCCAAACCACTACTCCACCAATTCTTAGAGCGAAGTACATTGAAAACAATGTACTTCGCCTTGTTTTTAAGCTCCAAAGGCGAATTTTGCAGTGTTTCATGGGATTTCAGGTCACATGGGCTCTGGATTGTTCTGCACAGCCTCAGTTTGGGATAGTGTGTGTAGGAAGCTGTAGGAGACAATCTGCTCTGAGAGCTCTCTACGATTCAAACCTTCAAAAAGCTGTTAAAAAAACCTTTTTGAGTCATTTTTTTTCTGAAGCTTTAGTTCATCGATTATAGGAAACCCTCATGTGCTCATATCATCGAGCGCTTATTGTTTGTGTATGGATTTTGAATGTTAATGTACAACATTCAGTCTGTGTACTGAGAGACAGTGGAAGTGTGCTTTGGGGGAAGGGTCTATCTGTGGTGTAGGTAGATTAACTTGGAGAAAAAGACAGTGCTTTCTGTTTTGGTGATATTTTTCTTGTTTAATTATGTTAATGTACACAATAATATTTTCAATACTTCTTGCCATTTTTTTGCTGATTGTTGTGGTGCAGCAGTGCATAATTTTAGTTTGTTTAAAATATGTAGTTATATTACTGAAGTTTGTGTGTGACGCGTGTCATCAAATCAGACACCTTTTATTGTGCCACATAATAATTTCAGCAATGTGAAGCTGCTACCCACTGCAGCTGTGTGACTTTTGTACTTCTTTGTGGTGTCTTTACTGGTAATAGTACTAGTGACTGTTACTGCAGCAGTACAGTACACTGCCCTCCCAGGCGTGGCCCGCCCCAACCAGTAAAGGTATTATTTTCCTGATTTGAATTTCTGATGGTGAGCACTGGTTAGGTGTTGTGCCTTTGTGTCTACATCTCTTCAGTGCACAACGCAATCTTAATCTGTCTGTGCATTTGCATCTCTTTAGGGCCCAATCTCCATCTGTAACTTAAGTCACAGTTGTTTCTTTGGCTTCCCTTCAGAGTACTGAACAGGTGTGGTGCTTAATTCTGCATGAACATTGTACTCATTAATATGCGTTTTTAAGTCAGGACCATCATCATCACGAGTCACTCATGATACAAATCACATTCTTCATCATCACAGTCACAAATGCAGTCACAAATTACGATTCACGATCATTCACGTTATGAATCACAACATTAATTTTTTTTCTAGTTACTTGGATGTATTGTACGCCTGTTTTGTAGTATCTCTCCAGGCTTCACCACCTCACCATTGTAGTCATTGATACGTGTTTTTAAGTCTGGGAGTTTTAAGCTACAGCTCATCAGGACCCGGGGAAGTACAGCCATAGGCATTCATATTTCTTCATCATCACGGTCACAAATGCAGTCACAAATCACAATTTATGGTCACGTCATGAATCACAACATACATTTTTTTAAATAACTACTTGGCTGTATTGTAAGCCTGCCGGTGCTGAACAGGGATGGGATCCACACCTGGGCCCGGGGGAACAGGCACATCCTGCTCCAGAGGACCTGGTGCTGGACTTGGTGGTGGTGGTTCAACTGCCTCAGAGTCAGGACAGGAGGTGGTGCTGGTCCTGCTTCAGGAGGGGCACTCACAAGTTTTGAGTGGTCCAACAGGAATGGGCACCCATGTCCTCCACACATGCACACGGTACGATGCTTACCACTACCACACTCTCCCAAAGCTGCCCCGTCCCAGACATTCCCTCACCCTGGTCCATCTGTCCTACTGAGCTCCCTCAGTCCGAGCAATCACTACTCACACTGTCCCACAACACACACACGCACACAGTCACACAGATAAGAAAAATAAAATTTACAGAAAGAACAAATTAAGTAAAAAAGAGTACAGAAAAGGCAAAGAAATTTAGCTTTTAAAAAAGCTGTTGGGTCTAAATCAAATTTTAAATCTCCTCCTTGCTCTGCTCTAAAAGTAACAGCAGTCACAAAACACACTACTGTCTCTCTCTCTGCACAGGAGAAAGTAAAAGTGTCTGTTGTATCACTCACTTTCTTCCTGCCTAGCTAAAGAGCATGTGACTTACAGTACTGTAAGCCATGGGATGTGTGGAGGGGCTGCCAAATCTGAAACACCAAGTGGATCACTTAGAATCCTAATGAGGAACGCGAAGTCCATTAAAAACAATGACTTTGCCTTACTTCGTGTTGCCATTCTGCCTTAATGCAATGTGGTAATGACAAGGCGGTGTGAGCACTTTGCCTTGCCCACTCCTCGTAGAGGAGTGGCAACGTGAAGTGCCCACATCATGTTCACTTCACCGGCAGAATTTAAATTCCCTGCATCTGTAGTCCAGAGAAGAGCAATAAAAATAATACATGCACTGCGCCACAAGTCTTATAAGGAGAAACACAAGGAACTTAACATCTATTCACTAGAAGAGAGATGGGAGCTATGGGATATGATAGAGACTTTCAAATACCTTAGAGAAATAAACTGGGTACAGGAGGGGAGCATATTTCAGAGAAGGAAGTGCTCTAGAACAAAGGGACATACCATACAGCTGTAGGGAGGGAGGCTTAGGGGAAGTGCTAGGAAGTATTTTTTTCACAGAGAGGGTGGTGGATCTGTGGAACAGCCTACCAGTGGAAGTGGTGGAAGTGAAAACAGTATGGGGATTCAAAAGTGCATGGTATAAGTATAAAGGCACCATGCTGTACAGCAGAGTGAAGGAAAGGCAGTCCCACTAAAAGTAGCGATTGCCAAACCAAGTAGGGAAATGAGCAGACTAGGTGGACCGGTTGGTCTTTATCTGCCATCATATTCTATGTTTCTATGTCTTGGCTTTACAAACAAAGAGTCAGAGGTTTGATTCTAGATTAGATCACTTGTCTACTGCCTTGAGTGTCATTGGCTCGGCACGTTGCACACTTGTATCTGAGGCTGGAAGATCGAAAGGCTGCTGGTTCTAGCCTCACACCAGGCATGTGAGGTAAATCCCAATACTGAAACTGAAGTGCATCATGAAGGGGATGCAGCACTTCTGAGGAGCTGACATTCGGATGAGAAATTAAACCGAGGTCCAGTCTGACTGTTCTGGTGGTTGTTCAGATGGACATTAAAGATCCTATGGCACTTCTCAAAAAGAGTAGGGGAAACCTTTATTGTTTCAAGTCTAACAATAAACACAACATATAATACATCAGTATAAATCATATACTAAAATTATATGCAACACTAAGAGCTTAAGTAATCAGGGAATCAGAGACTGTAATACACGATAAATTTGTCCATCATTTCCGTAAGGGTTGTCTTTGCATGAGTTGGATTTCAGCGTAATATATCTTTCCTATATCTTGCACAATTTTCCCCAAAAGCTCTTGATGTGATGTTTGTATTTGTTGCAATGTGAATAAACAGTGTTCCATCCAAATATGCCTTTTACATACTGTAAATATTACATTTAAAGTATCTGTGTCCCATTTTCTCCAAGCATTTCCAGACTTTCCATACATCATATTTACATAAGATACTGTAGGAAATATAGGTTCTCCTCACGTCTTGGCAATCAAATCCCAAAATCCCTGAATAAAGATACAGAAAAAAAAAACAGATGTTCTATTGTTTCTGATTGCTGTATGCATTTTATCCTACTACACTGTTGTTCATCCATCTGTTTGTGTTTCTGGTTATTTTTTACATTGTTTTTATTTTCATGGCTGCTAAGCCAATGAAAGTCCTGCATATGAGGGGGAATTCTGGAAATTTGTAATAGTCTTAAATGTGCAGTTCTATGCTCTTCAGGGCACTTCAGAAAAACTATGGGTACTGAACAAATATGTTCTATGAGATGCTTATATAAGGTTTTCCTCTAGCGATTAATCATCATGGTACTACTAACTTGTCACTGCTTTAAACTACTAAAGGTTTCTTTGACATAACTGGGGCTACAGGGAGCAGGTTTGATCATTGTTAGGGTATTTGTTTCCCATTGTCTAAAACAAGAATGGAATGTCTCATAAAACTAGGGTTCCCACCCCTTTCCTTTATTGACTAATATAGGTTTTATGTTTGTCATAAAGAAAATACAGTTATAGAAGAATAATGGATGGACCATATTTAAACCCCCTTTTGAGACTGGAAGATATGTGATGTCCCTTTTAATGGGGTTGAGACGGTTTCCCCATAGGGTTGAAAGAATATGCTAAAGATTCTAGTTTCCATACTTGTATTTTTGGGAGGGGGGAAGATGTAGTTGAGATAAAGAAACAGGGGGATTTGATACGTTTTTATTAAATGCACTCTTTTAATTTTTTCCCAGTTTCCATTTATTCCAGTTTGATGCTAAACTTCATCCTTGTGTAACCTTTGGACTCCAGTTCAGTTCATCTAGTTTGCCTTCCCCCAACTATATACCTAAAACTGTAATTGGTTCCATGCTAATATTTATGCCCTTAATTTTACTTATATGACCTTGGGAGGTATTCCCCAGTTGTCTGCCAATGCATTTAGATATATTTAAAGCTGCCCCTGAGATTTCTCCAAAAGTTCAACATGTATTAACTGCTTCTATTACAGAAGTTTAATTTGCTACTATCAAGCTTTATGGAATGTGGGGTGTGTGTTTTAGTTATATCCCAATATGTGTCCCTCAGTCTGGCTGTTTTTATTAAAGATTTCAGGAAATTAGAATCACAAAACAGTTATGTAGTTCTTGAATGTCTTGACCTGTCTTTAACTGATAGACCACAATTAAAGTCTCCTCCAAACACCACATGCTAAGTGGTATGTAAATATAGTTGAATTGTCCTTAATAATTCAATTCTAAGGGCTTTGGTTTGTGGGGAATAGATGTTTATCAATCTATAAATTATATTCCACATGTTCACATTTATTATGAGGGCTCTACCTGGGACCAGGTCGATTAATTTCACTACTTCAATATTTGGTAGTGAGAAAAGAATGCTTACACCTGAACAGGCATCCTGCCTGAAAGGCCAAAAGGAAGGTCCTAAATACCATGCATTTTTTGCTTGAGCTACTTCTCTTAAAGTATGAAATCTTGCATCTTGGAAGAAAATTATACCATAGTTATATATGAAAGAAAAGAAAACACCATATCCCTCTTAGCTGGGTTCTTTATACCGTTTACGTTTACAGTATGAAAAGCAAAACTAGGAGATAGTTTTTAAACATGAAGCATGTAAAACATTCTTCCTTTTATCCCCTTCACCTTGGTCTGTGTCTCCTGGATAACTGTTCCCTGTGTTTTGTTTTGGCTTTAGCCTTCTTTTTTTGAGAGCCTGAAATTTCCTGTGGTACCTCGGTGTCTGTGGTTTGTTCAGGGTGTGAAGAGAGAGCTGATGAGGTATCAGAGTCATCACCTGTCTCGTCTGAGATTCCCTGGAGTATTTCATACTTGTTTTCCAGGGAAATGTTTGAGACCTTTGAAAAAGGGGAGCTATTGGTCCCTCTGCGTCTAGTTGCTCTCAGCATTTATGTACACAAGTGCCAAAGACGTAAGCACTATAAATTCCACACTAAACACCAATTGTGAAAGGCTACATACATGGCTAACATGCAACAAGCTAATCCTAAATGCCAAAAAACGGTGGGCATGATGTTCTGCTGAGCACGGAGGATCTAAGCTCACACATCTGCACTGTCAATCTCAGGAACAGATGGCACCCTTTTGGATGTGTTGGGCTCCTTCAGGTACTTGGGAATAACGTTGGACTCCTGGCTTGACTTTAAACTGCACGTAACCTTGACCTGCAAAGCTGTAAATATAAAGCTGGGGCTGGCCTACAAAATCCGTTCCTCTCTAAATGCAGCAGCTAAACTGGCCATTGCACAGGGAATTCTTAGACCTAGCCTCACCTATGTCATAGCGACCTTCCATGATGCAAACAAAGGGGTACTACAAAGTTGGGACACCTGCTACAATAACATCTGCCGCTTTGCCTTTTAGATCCCCAGGTGGAACCACAGGTGTATACTGTACTCAGGTCTAGGTTGGCTCTCCCCTACCTCTTATCATGCGTACACCGCAGGATGTACAATTGATTCCATCATTAGATCTGGCACACCAGAGATGCTGGCCTGCCTGTTACATCAAGCAAAACAAGCTTATCCACTCAGGTTGGCAGAAAAGGCTTACTTTAGTATACGTAAATGTGCCACGAAAATGGGTGAACAAACCTTTTCAGCATTGGCCCCCAAGCTTTGGAACATCCTGCCCTCATCTATTAGGCTCTCCAAATCACACCAGGTGTTCACAAATTAGCTACATGCCTACCTGATGGGCACTGATAGATGCACATGCACCCAAATCACTGAAGCACTCGCCTAGTATAGCTCCCCTAAATCTAAAGCACTTTCCTTATATGTATGCCACATTCTTATGTGGAAAGGCTTAACCTCCATGACTGTGACCACCTGTTTCTTGGGGAGGATCTGCACTACCTGATCTGTTGCCATATTTATCCCATCTGCTGCTAAACCCTGCACTAGAACACGCTTTGTATGATTTCTTCCTCAGTTATTGTTTCCCCTGTTTGCAACTGCCTCGCCAACTGTGATGCAGCAATACCTGAGATATCTATTATAGTCTAGTTTCCTTGCACTAAATCATGTGATGTTATTTGTCTCCTGACTTGCTATTGCCTCTGTATGTAACTCTGTATAAATCTATATCTCTGTATGTAGCTCTCCCGGGTCGTGCCTGAAAATAGGCAAAGTTTCTTGTAGGGTTGTCAGAACTAGTTCGGTAAAGATTTAAACCCTCTTCAAACCCTGGTGTTCGAGTTCTAATTTAGAACTCGAACACTAGATAGTTTGCAAAAGGGTTTGAATCACAGTGCTCATTTCTGCTTCCCAAGCTATTTGAAAAAGAATTATTACTTTATTGTCGGCATGTCACTCCTCCTCCCTCCCTCCCAGTTGGCGCTGATGTTTCCAAGTCATTTCAGCTCAGCTCCTCCCTACTGTGCAGCTCAAGACGGTTGGGGGGCAGTGAGGTCATGCTCTGGAGTCCCTGTCACGTGACCAGCTGCTGTACGGTCAGGTGGTATTTATTTATTTATTTATTTATTTATTTATTTATTTATTTATTTAAACAGCAGTTTGGAAAACCTTTGAGCCATAGGCTCATTTACAAAGGTACCTTGTCACAGTAAGACAAACGAAAATACACAGTATAACAGTACAACACAGTATAACAGTAACTTAAGACATAGATACAAACAAGCTGGCACAGGTAGGATTGATGCAAACAATACCAGAGTTATGTTGTCCTTAGCAGCTTAGTAGTAAGCTTTGTCTTAAGTATTGAGTATAGCTTTGACTAGTGAAATTACAGCATCGGGTGTTAATAAAGGTACATGTATGGAAGTTTTGAAGCACCTATATAGTTGGAGCCTGAAATGGAGGGGGGCAGTGTTGAACCAGAGGGGGGCCCTAAAGCTGAAGGCTCTTTGGCCGTGAGAAGTCCTAGCTCTAGGGATAACAAGAGAGGTTTTCCCAGAGGTCCGAGTATGAATTAGTGGGACAGAGCGGCGTATGGTGGTGGTCAATCCTGGCGGGGATAGCCCAAGGAGGGTCTTTTTTGTAAGAGTACAGGTCAGATATTTGAGGCGCTCGTCAAGATCAAGTACCAGGGCTTTAGCGTACAGTAGACAGGTGTGTGTTAGCCTAGGTGCCCCAGTAATTAACCTGCAGGCCTTATTCAGAGTAGTGCGAATTTTATGGAGTGCGGTCTGATCAGCAGCACCATACACCGGCAGTCCATAGTCCACTAGGGACAGGATAGAGGAGGTGATTGCGAGTCGAAGAGCCTCTGGGGGGAGGCAGTGTTTATACCAATGTAAGATGCCCAATCGGATATTAGTGGCAGTGGCTAGGTCAGCAATGTGTCCATGGAAGGAGAGGGAGGTGTCAAAATGGATCCCTAGGTATTTATAGGAGCAAACTTGTTCGAGTGGAAAAGAGGACCCAGAGTGAATGAGGAGTTTGAAGTTGCAGGACTTGTTTTGAGGATGAGTGAAGAACATGTTTTTTGGTTTTTTAAGATTTATCACTAATCTATGTTCCTTGAACCAAAGAAAGAAGATTGGAGGTGTAAGCCTCGCGGGATCCATAATTCGGGATAAGTGAAGTGTGAAGTGTGACTGCGCGACTCCAGTCCTGTGTCTGATTCTGATTGAGGAAGGCATGCTGCAGAGTGCTCTGCTCCAAGTCCAACCCCGGACCTGCCCAACTGCATTTTATCAGGCAGCATTCTACAGTTTTGAAAATTTTTTAAAAAGTGTATTGCCTTGCTGAAAACAAAAAAAAAAGATTGCATAAAAAGGAGGGGGGAGTGAGGCCAGGGTTACGGCGTGAAAGAATGGTCAGGAGCACTCAGGAGGGAGATCAACCTGGCTGGAGGATGGGGAAAGAAATTAATGGAACTGGAGAAAGCTGGAAACAAACGGGAAAAAATGTCTTCCAGGTTGCACCATGAGACGAGCAACATGTTGTGTTGTTCAGTGTGCTTTACTAGTAGAACATTTAAATAAATAATTTCAACAAAGTGAAAAACCGTACCATGATGACTGTGCTGAAGGGGTCCTTTCACCCCAAACCTCCTGATACATACAAGGCAGTTAGTTTCTGACACAGTATTCACTGTGTTGTTTCCTGCTGTGGGGTTCTGTGGCTACTGCCAGCCCATCACCCTGCTGTGAGTGTGCCCTTTGACTGCACTGTACCCCAGAGTATGTTGTGTGTGACTGCGTCTAGCCCAAAAGCCAGTTCTGTGGTATCCTACATACATCACAGCATAAAATCCCAACACTACCACCACTAGCCACACAATTCAATAAGTAAGGTACAAGAACATGCATCAAAATCACATTTATTAAAGCCAATGGTGTGTAAAAATACCCCTTACCATGAGACAAGGGCGAACAACTCACCACCTCATATTGGTTTCACCTGCAAAGGTTTCCTCAGGGAGTATTTTTACACATGATTGTCTTTAATAAATGTGATTTTGAGGCACATTCTTGTATCTTACTTATTGGACTGTGTGGCTAGTGGTGGTAGTGCCAGGATTTGTGTGCTTTGATTTCATATTTTTGTCCTGAGCACTTTATAGCACTGGGGCAGTATTCCTTCTGCCATCTTTAAATGCATGCCAGAAATATATTTCCCAGTTGGGAGAACAGACAGAAAAATCCATTTTCACTGTATTGTGTGACTGTGTCCTGAGGCCAGTCCATCACCCATCTGTGTGCCCTTTGATCAGCCCAGTAGACAAGTTGTAGTGGTGTCCTTAAATATATACCAAAAATATATTTTCTTGTTGGGAGGAGAGACAGAAAAAACCCTTTCAGTGTGTGTGTATGTGTGTGTGTGTGTGTATGTGTGTGTCACTCTGTCTTGTCTACTGTGGCCAGCATATCACCCTGCTACTGTGTGCCCTTTGACTGCACTTTACCCTACCCATGTGTGTGACTGTATGCAGGCCAGTAGCCAGTTGTGTGGTGGTATCCTTAAACACATGCCAAAAATATATTTCCCGTTGCTAAGAGATTCAGAAAAATTCCTTTCACTGTGTTGTGTGACTCCATCTCCTGTGGTGTACTGTGTGGCCAGCCCATCATCTTGCTGTGTGCTGTTTGACCACCCTATCCTACCCAATATTTGTGACTGTGTGCAGCCCAGCAGCCACTTGTGTGGTATTTTCAAATACATGACAGAAATATATCTCCTTGTTTTGAGGAGAGACAGGAAAATCCCTTTGGTATGTTGTGTAACTCTAACTCATATGTTGCGTACTGGCCAGCTCATCACCCTGCTATGTGCCCTTGGACTGCTGCACTGTACCCAATAAATCAAAGTCACAAATTATCATTTCTCTCTCCCCTTGTATTGAACAGGTTTTAGTTCTTTTTGTCCTCAATTTCATATGTATTTCACTATTGTCTTGTAACTGGCAGCATGTGCTCAATTTCATGTGCATTTCACTATTAACTTCTTTATTGGCAGCAAAATGAAAAAAATAGGGTTCGAGGTCTAAAAAACATTAGAACCCTAGAACTTTTTCAAAAGTTCTAGACTTGAACTAGAACCCAGAACTTCTGAGGGTTCTGACAACCCTAGTTTCTTGTCTAGTGCACTTACCCGGTAAACAAAACCTAAATAAATAAATAAATAAAGTTGGCGCATTTTGGGGGTAGGGGGTCTCATTTCTCCCACAGCTTGGGCTTCAGATAGAGTGCTACTGTCTCATCCTCCTGAGTAGTGGTGGGCGAAGTGGACCCAATTCACTCAGCGAAGTGATTCGTGGAGTGAAGGCGAATTTGCAGAGTGCTCCGCAACGCAAGGCAGAGTACTTCACATTATAATGGGTAACGCAAAGTCCATTGAAAACAATGACTTGACATTACTCCACCTTCCCAGACCACTATTCCACCAATTCTTAAGGTGAAGTACATTGAAAATAATGTACCCCACCTCACTTTGCCTTGTTTCTAAGCTCCAAAGGCGAATTTTGCAGTGATTCATGGGATTTCAGGTCACATGGGCTCTAGATTGTTCTGCACAGCCTCAGTTCGGGGTAGTGTATGTATGAAACTGTAGGAGACAATCTGCTCTGAGAGCTCTCTGCAATTCAAATCTTCTAAAAGCTGTTAAAAAAGCCTTTTTGGGTAATTTGTTTTGCTGAAACTTTAGTTCATAGATTATAGGATACCTACATGTGCTCATATCATCGAGCGTTTATTGTTTGTGTGTGGATTTTGAATGTTAATGTACAATATAGCGCTGAAGGATTTGGGAAAAATAGGGAGGTGAGGAGAGCCCCTTCCACCATGGGTTCCCCCCTCCCCAAAAACAGACTGCTAGGAAGACTGGGGTTTCAGAGGCACCGGCTGTTTTTTCTCTGCGGTCGGGCGATCCTCCCCTGGGGCGCTCCTCAGGACTGCTTGCTTTGCTGTGGGGAAGTTAAATACTATATTGGGACTATACTCACAGACAAAACCACTACCTAGTGGTGCTGCTTGCTGCTACAGCATTCTGGGACAAAGGAACCTCCTTCTGGTGCCAAGTTTGAAAAGAAACAATCAGAACACCTGTGCCTGATTGGCTCCCTGCAGGCTGTGATGGCTCCCTGACACTATCAAACCAGCTGATAAAAGCTGGACACCAAGCCCCCTTGACCTCTGATAGCGCCAAAGGATTAGGGGAAAAATAGAAAGGTGAGGTGATCCCCTTCCAGAGTGGGTTCCCTCCTCCCCAAAAACAGACTGCTAGGAGGACTGGGGTTTTAGAGGCGCCGGCTGTTTTTTCTCTGCGGTTGGGCAGTCCTCCCCTGTGGTGCTCCTCGGGACTGCTTGTTTTGCTGTGGGGAAGTTAAATACTATATCGGGATGATACTCGCAGGCAAATTTTCAGCCCCACCTGCCACCCTGTTCCCTTCTCCCCTTAAATGCCCGGTGACCACGCCTCCTTTCTGCCCAAGACCAATCGGGTCTGGCAATAGGCGGGCAACTCAGCTTTACCTAACTGAAAAGCATATCTGTTATTACTGTCTGCCAGTAGTATGTACACTCACCTCACATGGGCTTAGCTCCTATTGTATTACTATCTGTTAGCAAGGTTAATTTTGTCTACTGTTCTGCATTGTTAATTTTGTTCACTGCTCTGCTTCATTAGCTCACATAGCTACTGCCTGCTTGAGTCTGCCCTAGTAATCATTCCTGGCTAAGTTACCCTTGCATTTAAGCTCAGGTCCCTGTCTCTAGACCATGGGTGGGGTCCCCTTAGTGGGGCTGGATGCTCCTCTGTAGTGGCTACAACCTTTGTATATCATGGGTGTTCTCTAACTTGGATGTCACTGTGTTCTCTTCATTGGGTGGGCTCTCTATCAACTGTGGTAGTGGATTGCAGCTGCTTGACATCCAGTTTTTTCCTTTTTTTTTTTTTCTATTGTGGGTGGCTCCCCTGGCTGCTAACTTGGGGTCTGGTGGTTAGTATTGTTTTTTACTATCGCTTCTTGCCACCTATCCCTGGTATTGACATGGGGACCCTGAGCATTCTTTTACTAAAGTGTTGTCCCTTCAATTCATGTGTTCCTTCACCTTTGGTCTTCTCACTGTCCTTAGCGACCCCTGGTTTATTGGTGTTGGTGCTCCTCCTGTGGGGGAACCCTGGGGCACTGGTACCCAGCCAGAGAAGTCTGACTTCACCTTCTCTAACATTATAGCTGTAGGCAGATGCCCCCCCCCGGGTTCTTTGCTGTCTTGATCTCAGGTGCTTCCTGTGCCCAGCCCAGGTGGTGAGGCATTATGGCCGAAAGTTGCCTGCCATGGATGTCTCTCCTTCCTTAAAGCATCACCTCTGGCTCCTATTGGTGACCCTAGCACTTGAGGGTGACATTGAACTCAACCCTGGTCCACCCTGCCAAGCATCTCCCTCAGTTGTGGGCTGGTCAGCTGTCAAAGGGATGAAAATAGCGCATCTCAATATTCACAGCCTCCAGCCCAATTTGGCAGAACTTCTTACTTGGGTCACCTACCACAGGCCTGACATCCTTGGCATAACTGAAACTTGGCTTAACTCAACTCCAAATTCTGCATGCACCCTTCCCGACTATGAACTCTTCAGGAGGGATAGTCTGGGAAATAAGAGGGGGCATGGCATCTTGGTCTACTACTGTAGCCACCTCAACCTGTCAGTTTTACCCTGCCAACAGCCATTGCAGTCCCCCTGTGAGTTACTACATATGGTACTGTTGCTTGGGATGACCAAAAAGCTACATATTATATTTACCTACAATCCTCCTATGGGGGGCATAGAGGGGTTGTCCATCTTCCTTGACACCATTGGTCCCATGACTCAGCATAATGAGTTAATGATTCTAGGTGATCTTAACCTAAACTGGCTTGGTAGTAATACTAAAGCTTTTGAGCCACTACTTGCTGGTCTCTCCCTGTCACAGCTCATCAAGGACCCTACCAAGTACTTTCCCAGTGGAGATGTGAGCTCTCTTCTGGATTGGGTTCTGACAAACAGACTCGTCAGGCATCCTTCCCGACTCCATCTCTGACCACTCTACCATGTACTGTGTGTGGAAGATCCCCTGCCTAAAAATCCCACATAAGATCATACAGGTCAGGGACTTCTTTGGGTTTGATCTTTGCTCCTTTTAAGATGATCTCCAGCACACTGACTGGTCTGCAGTATGGAATGCCCAGGACTCCTCATCTGCTCCCACTCACTTCCTCAGCACTTTCAGGGCTCTGCAGGATAAACATGCCCCCCTCATCAGGCGGAGGGTCAGGGTCTGCTACAAAGTGGTTACATGGGAGCCTCTAGCTCTTATGAAGTCTAGGGAAAAGTGTTGGGCAAATTTCAAGGCCATGTTGGATCAGGCTGTATTTCAGCAATACAGGAGAATCAGAAATGAGTGCAAGAAAGCAATAAGGGCTGCAGAAAGAGAGTTTTGCAAAACTGTGCTGCTGAGCTCAGCTAGGGACCCCAGGAGGTTCTGGAGGAACATTAAGAACATAGTTAGTGGTTCCTTGCGTGGTGAGGCCTCTGATATGCTTATAGATGGTGCTAGCTGCAACAACTCGCTAACCATTGCAAATGCATTTAACCTGTACTTCTCTGACCTGTCTGCTTTCACCTCGTCACTTCCTCCAGTGGAGGTGATAACTGTGAACACTTCTGTGTGACCCTCCACTACCCCGTCCGCTCTTTCATTTTAAGCCTGTGACGGTGCAAGAGGTACAGAGATTGCTCTCTGGCCTCTCCCCCTTCTCCAGTGCTGGCCATGATGGTTTGGAACCGAAGCTCCTCTGTCTTGGTGCCTCTCGTATTGCCTCCCCGGTGGCCCATATTTTCAATCGGTCCCTGTCATCGGGGGTTATCCCGGACATATGGAAGGTTGCCAGGGTGGTCCCTGTCCTTAAACAGGGGAACACCAAACTGATTGAAAACTACCGTCCGATAGCCATTCTGTCAGCGGTCAGCTACTCCTTGAGAAAGTCATGACAGGGCAACTCTCAGAGTATTTTCAGTCACATGACCTACTGTTACCTGTGCAGCATGGCTTTTGGAAAGGGCACAACACATCCTCTGCCCTTGTCACAGTCTCATCCTGGATCAGGGTGGCTATGGACCAGGGCAAACTCTCTGGGGCAATCTTTATAGATCTCTCCAAGGCCTTTGATCTTGTTGATCATGCCATGCTCTGCACTCTGCTTAGGTCCTATGGTCTATCACCTGGTGTACTCCATTGGTTCTCCAACTACCTACATGGCAGAAAGCAGCTTGTCAAATATGGCAAGAAGCTCTCGGGCTCTACTTCTGTAACCATGGGTGTCCCCCAAGGCTCTGTCCTGGGGCCCCTGCTCTTCTCCACTTTTGTTAACAATCTTCCCTCTGTCCCTGTCCATTGTAGGCCCATCCTCTATGCAGTTGACCTGGTCATCCTCACTCATTCTCCAGATATAGGGATCATTAATCGTCACCTGAGTGAGGACCTTGGGAACATTCAGTCCTGGATTACATCCCATAAGTTGGTTCTTAATGTTAAGAAAACCTAGGCCATGCTCTATGGGTTCCAGGCCAAGATTAAGGCCTCTCCTGCTCGTTTATGCATTACTGGTACTGATGGTGTCCCGATCCTTGTTACTAACAACTTTAAATACCTTGGGGTGACACCTGACCCACAGCTTGACCTTGGCCACCATATTCAGAATGTATGTAAGACTGTCAACTGCAAACTGGGTCTGGCATACAGAGCTAAGAGCAACCTCACTCCTGCTGCCCATCTTGCTCTTGCCAGAGGTGTGTTCCTCCCTTTGCTTTTCTATGGGCTCCTTTTGTTTGCTCGCTCCTCCAAAGTTCACCTTTCTAAGTGGTCTACTGCCTTCAATAATGTCAGCCATTTTGCTCTGGCTGCCCCTCGTCTCACCCATCATTGTGACCTATACAGCAAGCTGAATTGGCTCCCCCATCAAATCATATAAACTTTGTCCTGGGGTGTTTCACGGGCCAGGTCCTTGGTACTGGCACCCCCCCCCGGGCTGGTGAAATTCCTTGTCCCAGCTGCTTCCTCAGTCTATTCTCTCAGGTCTCTGGGTCCTGCCATCCTTAAGATCCCTGCTACCCGGACTCTAATGGGGGATAGAGATTTTGCTGTGTATGCTTCCAGGATGTGGAACTCATTTCCTGCCTAGGTTCACTACTCCCACTCACATGTGTGCCTTCGATCTTCTCTAAAGAACCATCTCAAACTCTTCTCGGCATGTGGTTGTCCCGAACCCCCATGATCTCGCCTGATCCTGATCCTTCACTACATTCTTTTCTCTTGGATGTGTTCTGACAAGTATGGGTTGTTTGCTGGGTTTTTAATGTACCATAACCCATGTTTTTTGGGGTGTTGCTCTAACCAGGGCTTCACATCCTGGTGCCTTAAGTTGTATATAGTGTTGTAACTGCCGCATCTCAATTTGTACTTATTGTACTGCTCTTAGTTTCTTCGTGTGTTGTTCTATTGTGTATATACTGTATAAGATATGCCTTATCTGACCTGTAACCTGTCTCAATCTGTATCATGTTGTCCTTTGTACTTAACGCTGTAATTCCTGTACTCTCCCAGGTCGTACATGAAAATAGGCAATTGTCTTGTCTAGTGTACTTACCTGGTCAACAAAAGCTAAATAAATAAATATTCAGTCTGTGTACTGAGAGACAGTGGCTGAGTGCTTTTGGGGAGGGGATTCTGTGTGGTGTAGGTAGATTAACTTGGAGAAAAAGACAGTGCTTTCTGTTTTGGTGATATTTTTCTTGTATAACTGTGTTAATGTACACACAGTAATATTTTCAATAATTCTTGCCATTTTTTTGCTGATTGTTGTGGTGCAGCAGTGCATAATTTTATTTTGTTTAAAATATGTGGTTATATTACTGAAGTTTTCAATTTGCTACATGTTACTTAGTGTGTGTGTGAGTATGTGTGTGACGCATGTCATCAAATCAGATACCTTTTATTGTGCCACATAATTTCAGCAATGTGAACCTGCTATCCACTGCAACTGTGTAATTTTTGTACTTCTTTGTGGTATCTTTAGTGGTACTAGTACTAGTGACTGTTACTGCAGCAGTGCAGTACACTAGCCCCCCCCCCCCGCGGCCTGCCCCAACTGGCAAAGGAATTATTTTCCAGATTTGAATTTCTGATGGCGGGCACTGGTTAGGTCTTGTGCCTTTGCAGCTGTATCTCTTCAGTGTGTAGCACAGTCTTAATCTGTCTGTACATTTGCATCTCTTTGGGGCCCAATCTCCATCTCTAACTTAAGTCACAGTTGTTTCTTTGGCTTCCTTTCAGAGTACTGGACAGGTGTGGTGTATAATTCTGAATGAACATTGTACTCATTAATATGCGCTTTTAAATCAGGACCATCATCATGAGTCACTTGTGATACAAATCATGTTGTTCATCATCACAGTCACGAATCATGATTTATGATCATGTCATGAATCACAACATTAATTTTTTTTAATAGTTACTTGGATGTATTGTAAGCCTGTTTTGTAGTATCTCTCCATACTTCACCACCCCACCATTGTACTCATTAATGAGTGTTCTTAAGTCGGGGAGTTTTGTGCCACACCTCATCAGGGCCCGTTGAAGTACAGTCATAGGCATTCACTTTTCTTCATCATCGCTGTCACAAATGCAGTCACAAATCATGATTTATGATCACATCACGAATCATAACATTAATTTTTTTACTAGTTACTTGGATGTATTGTAAGCCTGTTTTGTAGTATCGCTCCAGGCTTTGCTATCCCACCATTGTACTCATTAATAAGTGTTTTTAAGTCAGAGATTTGGACAGTTTCTGCAGTACATACACAGACTGGAAAGACCACTGACTGCACACATGCAGTTTAGCACAGTATACTTGCACTGCTCAGAATACAAAGTGTCACGCATACGGAAGACAACAAAATAAGGCATAATTACAGACAAGGATTGGGGATGGTGGAGGAATACATTTTATAACACAGCAAGGAAGGTGTGGGGGTCACATGGTGTGAGGAAAAAAAACTAATGTGGGATCCCATGGTGATCCAGCAGCAGTTCCAGCATGGACATAATTTGCATCTGATGTCCTTCTATGTGATCCAGCCACTGCTCCACAGCACTCACCCTCTCATTGTTCTCCTCATCAGCACTCCAGAGAACTGCCAAGTCAGGCTGTGTTACATGCAGTTTTCTGCAGTCCACACGTTCTACAGGCTGACCTGCTAGTGGTGGTGTTGGTGGTGGGGATGTGGGTGCTGGTGGAGCAGCAGGTGCTGCTATGGCCCTCCTCTTCTTAGGGATGCTGCCATGCACAGCTGCACCATATGCCACAGAACATTCAGCAGGTGCAGGCATGGTCCATTCTGTGGCAGCCTGCCACTCCAACTTGTGGTGATTGAGCATATGGGTGTGCAGGCCAGGTTAGTCCCCCTTGGGGCCACGGTCCACCTCCACCTCACATAGGCAGCACTTGACTACATTGCTGTCCTCCCGACACAGTCAAAAAACTGCCAAATGATGGAGGTGCAGGGAGGACCAGGCACAGACAGGGGAGGGCCAGATGAACTGGCAGCTGACTGGGTATGGTGCTCAGCAGGGACGGGATCCACACCTGGGCCCGGGGGAACAGGCACGTCCTGCTCCAGAGGACCCGGTGCTGGATTTGGTGCTGGTGGTGGTGGTTCAACTGTCTCAGAGTCAGGACAGGAGGCGGTGCTGGGCTCTGGGGGGGACAAACAACTAACTACTTATATATGTAAGAAAAATAACATTTACAGAAAGAACAAATTAAGTAAAAAACAGTACAGAAAAGACAAACTAATGTAGCTTTTAAAAAAGCTGTTGGGTCTAAATAAAAGTTTAAATCTCCTCCTCAGTCTGATCTCAAAGTATCAGCAGTCACAAAACACACTCCTCTCTCTCCATCTGCATAGGAGAAAGTAAAAGTGTCTGCTTGTATGACTCACTTCCTTCCTGCCTAGCTAAAGAGCATGTGACTTACAGTACTGTAAGCCATGTGATGCGTTGGGGGCTGCCAAATCTGAAACACCAAGTGGATCACTTAGAATCATAATGAGGAACTCGAAGTCCATTAAAAACAATGACTTTACCTTATTTATTTATTTATTTATTTATTTATTATTTATCAAGTCTAGGATTACAAACACCTTCGAGCCATGGCTCTTTTACAAAGGTTCCACGTCAGAGAAATACAAATTATGGGGAACATCAAGACAGGCATTACAACAATGTGGACATTGCAAACAGAGTACAGATTAATACAGTTCAAGGGTAGCATTGTAACAAGGCAACCAGCGGCATTGTCGAGAAAATAGACAACAGATAAAGTGCCAGAGTCATAGGGAGAGGGAAGAGGTGGGGGGAGAAGGAATGTAGGAAGGGTGGCGAGAGGGTGAGAAAGTGCAGCATTGGGTATACCAAGATGTGAGGGTAGAATCCAGTGAGAGGGACTAGAGCAGAAAGGGAAGAGGAGAAACAAGGTTAAGTTGGGCAGTCACAGGAGCTGTTGGTAGTGAGATAGTCCCGAGCCTAGTTTAAACATACCAATAGTTGGGGCAGAGGAGATGGTTGGGCTGAGGCCATTGAACCAGAGTGGTGCTCAATAAGCAAAAGAGCGTTGTCCCTATGAAGTGTGACAGTGGGGGACTTTCAGTAGCTGTAGCATGGATCTCCTAAGGCACCATTTGTTAATTCGGTGTTGTAACAGAGATGAGACCCCAGAAGGTGCAAGGCCAAGGTAGATTTTTTTGACCATGGAGCAGGTGAGAAACTTTATGTGGTTTGATAGTTGGAGCCAGCCAGTCTGAGTGTACAGGTCACATGTGTGGGTGAGACGGGGAGCACCAGTGATGAGCCGACATGCTTTATTTAAGGCAGTTGAGAGGCATCTAAGGGTTGTGGTTGTTGTTGTGGCCGAGCCATAAATGATGAGACCATAGTCTATTACAGAGATCACAGAGCTCAGGACTGCAACCTTTAAAGCTTCTGGTGTGAGGTGTGGTCTGTGTTTGTAGAGGAGACCAAGCCGTGTATTAGCAGCTCTAGCTACATTATCTACATGAAGTCCATAGGAGAGATTAGGGTCAAGCTGTATCCCTAAGTATTTGAAGGACACCACCTGATCTAGTGTTCCCCTGGGTGGTGGAGATAGCCAAGTGGTGTAGCTTGTGTGGGTTATGAGAGCTGCAGAAGAGCATAGATTTGGTTTTCTTGTCATTGAGGACTAGTTTATGATTAAGAAACCATGTCTCTACAGAACTGAAACCAAGTTGAAGGTTGTGTTGAAGAGTTGCAGGATCTTTGTGAGTGGAGAATACAACAGCATCATCGGTATATAGTATGATCTGCTCAGAGCAGTGGTAGGGAGGAGTTTAAGAAAAGGCTAAAGGAGGGGTCCCAGTATGGATCCTGTGGGACACCGGCCGAACAGGCAGGGTGTTAGAAAAGCGTCCCAATTTTTACTCTCTGTGACCAGTTTTCTAAGTAGCTTTTAAACCAGAGAGAAGAGTCTGGTGATAGCCTGGCATTCAGTAGTTGGTGTATTAGTAGTCCATGGTGTACTGTTGAAGGCCTTGGAGGTCAGCAAGAGCCCCTGTGAGAAGGCCGTTGTCAAGGGATTTGCGCAAAGCTCCAGTGAACTCAAGAAGGGCTGTGGTGGTGCTGTGACCTTTCTGGGAGCCGTGTTGTTGTGGACAAGGTATATTGTATTTATCCAAGTGGTCAGTAAGTTGATCAGCCACGATGCGCTCAAGTGCCTTAGAGAATGGGGGCAGTATGGAGATAGGGCGATAATTTGAGTGAATCGTCTTGTCCCCACTTTTATGGACGGGTGTCACGGTGGCTGTTTTCCATAGGTCCGGGAATTTTCCACAGCTGAGAGAGAGGTTTAGAATTTTTGTTAATGGAAGAATTACTCATCGAGGGTGAGCAACAGAAGCTTAAGGTCCAGGGTGTCGCTACTAGATCTAGATTTAGAGATAGCTGCAGTAATATAGCGGCTTCATTCAGCCTTAACTTCCTGAAGTAGAAGGGGATGGTTAGACTGAGGGGCTGGGGTATTTGGGGAGTAGGCCTGTTTTCCAAAAAAGTCATGGGGTAGAACAGCACTAAGGTCTGAAAAGCCATGTTAAAGATGTTTGCGATCACCTTGGGGTCAAGGGTTGAGGATCCATCAACCATTAACATGGCCAGAGAGGTTTTTGGCTGCTTCTCTGTGACATCCTTGATATTTTCCCAGAAAGCACGACCATTTCCCCATGTATTGGTGAGAGCATCTTTGTAATAGGTGGATTTCATTAGCCGTATGGCTTTTGTGCAGGCATTTTGTGCTTGTTTGTAATTTTGGATGTCCAGTTATTTGCCAGTGGCCCTGGCAACTGCCCAGAGGTGATCCCTTAGTTTCAGCTGTGAGAGAAGAGCCGAGGTGACCCATGGGTTAGAGAGAGATTTTGTTTTGCGCCTTGTAGCAGGGGCAAAGAGGTCGCAGGCTTTGTTGAAAATTGAGATGAAGTGATCAAGAGCCAAGTTAACATCTGTTGCTTCATAGATGGGTAGTCAGTCTTGTAGAAGCAGGTGTTGTTTGAGATGTGGAAGTTTTCCACGAGGAAGGACTCTGCTAGTGATAATTTTGGGAGGGGGCTTAAGGAATTTGTTGGACCATGCACACATGACTGGGGAGTGGTCACTGAGTGAGTCTGGGAGAATGATCATATGAGAAATCCTTGTGGGGTGAGTGGTGAGGACCCAATCCAAGAGGGTACTGGTGCCAGTCTTGTAGTTAATCCTAGTAAGGGAGTTTACCATTTGCGTGAGGTTAGCAGCTGAGATGGAGTCTTTATAGGCACTGGTACTCGATGCTAACCAGTTTATGTTGAAATCCCCTAGTAGAATAAGTTCAGCTTCGGGAGGATGAGAGTTGATAAAGTTTAGGATGTCATTGAATCCATGTTTAGGGTCCCTGGGCAGGATGTATATGGAGACAATAGTCAGGGCTTTATGGTTGGGACCTAGGACGATTTTTATTGGCAGAATCTGGGCTGAGGCAGAAAGTGATGGAGTTGCTACAGGGTGCCAAGACAGGGAGTCTTTGATATAGATTGTACAACCACCGCCTATTTTGGATATCAGGTCCAGCCTGTGGACATTGTAGCCCTGTATTGTTACTGCTGAGTCAAGAACTTTAGGTGTCAGCCAAGTTTCCACCACTGCAAGGATGTCAGGGTTGTGTTGGCATATGAAGGCTTGGAGTGCATCCAGCTTTGGCAGTAGGCTGCAGATATTAATGGTTACAAGGATAAGGGCACCTGGAGTTTGTGTGTGGCCTGAGCTTCTAGGGCCAGGATTGGGATGGACGCTGCTTGAATTGAGAAGAAGGAGGAGTAGGAGTTTTAAGGAGCAGAGTCGCAGCTCTTTGAGAGATAGTTTTGATTGTTGTTTCCTGGAGTAGAAGTTGCAAGGTTCCAGGCGGTGTCCCATATGGACTGCAAGGTGGTACAGTGTAGAGAGGTGGCCACACTTGTTCAGAGTAGTGGTTGGGTTAAGTAACCAGGAATATCAAGCGGTCGCCAAGCACAAGTCTCGAGTGGAAGTGGGAGAGTTCCTTGGAGTAGCAGTGGAAACCAGAGTGAGGGTGGCGGGGTGGGGTGGGGTGGGGTGGGGGTGGCTAGGACCAGGGAGAGAGAAGGGGGCCAGGGCAAGAAAGAGGAGGAGAGGCGAGAGAAAGGCAGAGAGAGACCAACCGGCTTACGTATTAGATAAAGAGATAGAGATATAGCCCTCTAGTGGTGAGAGGATATAATCTGCTAATGGAAAAGTCAACAGTCAAGGCTCAAAATTCACTTCTAATATCAAATCAGAACTTAAAATGACTGCAAGGATTAAACAAATTATTAAACCCTAGCACATAAATTCAACTAGAGACACAGAGTGAGATACAGTAGTTAGAGGTGTGTTCAGCAGGAGATAGTGTAGGCCACTTGGAAATCAGCTTCCACTGGTACCAAATCCAAAAGTCAGGGCTAGTACCTTGCAGTACAGAGGATTTCTGAAAAACTGTTTAGGTTCCAGAAATTGAGGGTCCATGGCCTGGTCAAGGCACACTGGATCCCTTGCAGTACAGAGGATTTCTGAAAAACTGTTTAGGTTCCAGAAATTGAGGGATCCAGTGGCCTGGTCAAGGCATGCTGGATCACTTACCTTACCGCGTGCCATTCCTGTAGTGCGAAGTAGTGACAAGCGGGAATAGGCACTTTGCATTACCCACCGCATAGCGAGTGGCAGCGCAGCGCCCACTAATGCTCACTTCATCGGCAGAAGCAATTCGCTGTATCTCTACTCCTGAGCTTTTGTAGGGAGGCTTACTTTCATGTTTTTGAGGGGGATCTGGTTGTGGACAGAACTGTACCTCAGTTCCCTGGGTCTCAGTGTTGTTTGGTCTTTCTTCCTCAACATGCGTTTCTTTAGTCTGGGGTGTTGTGGCTGTGGATGTGTTTTCATTCTCTGTAAATTTTCTCTGAGACATGATTTTTAGAGTTTTGTACTATTGTGATATATATACAATACCCATACCCCTCCACTCCCTAGTCCATGTGTTTTCATAGTCAAAGATGGCTTCAAGGTCTTGAAGTACAATGCAATGTTGTTTTAGCCATAACTCTAGATCATTCATGCTGACCCTTCATTCCGAAAAATAACAGTCACAGTTTTTTGAGCAGGTTTTGTAAGAGATATTACAGTAAATGGAGACCATAAAGGAGTATTTTTCAGCTTGTTGCATTTGATCCAAAACCTTTCTAGACCATTTAAAGTCTTAAAGCTCACATCAAACGTAGTTTCATTTGAAACATGGATCAATGCATATATTTCATTAGCAAAGAACTTCATCTAGTTTCAAAAGTGTTCTTGCTAAAAAATATCTATCAGGTGCTTCCTACATACCCCCCCATATACCTAATGCATGCTGCATTATGGCTTTTGGCTTGTGTGGGAGGGAGAGAAAAAAGAGCATATGATCTCCCTCTTTGAGTATTTGTGCATTCTCCAGAAAATGACTGTATATTTGGTCTATTTTGCACATTAATACCAGGGCCCTGGTTTTCATGCAGTCTTTGAGGTACATTTTGATCGTGATTAGAATTATTTTTATCATGCTACAAGTTTAAGTTCAGGAGAAAGAGGAACACCACACATACTGAATGGTGGCATACTTGTTTTTGAGGCATTTTGCTTCTGAATTTCCATGTCTTGTGGGATGTTAATTGGCGAGGAAGCAGAATGCCAGCCTCCCAATTCTGTGTCCTTTTCCCAGCCAGTAGCTTTTAACACTTTCTCGACAGACCATTCGACTTCCTCGAAATGCTTAGATGACCAGGGGCATCTCAGGCCAGGTGCGGATGCACCCGTTATTGCCAGTCCCAGCTTTCTCCTGTGTTTATTTTTCAGCACACCTTTCAAAGGAATATCTGCCTCCGTGAAGTTTCCTCGGTCTGTGTTGTGTGCTGAATCAGTCTGATGGGTCTGTTTGGCAGGAGTGACGGGTGTCAGGATTAAAGGTTCTGCCTCATTGACACTCAGCTGAGATACCACATCATGTAACAATGGTTGTTGTTGTTTTTGCAGCTTAGCAGTAAGTTCATCTTTCTTTTATAAGTACCGCTGTTTCTCTAACATTAAGAATTAATGAATCTTTGTATTTTCTTGGTCAGTGGTATCCGGTACCTTCAGATTTGTAGTTTCTGTGAACCGTAAGGCTTGCTTTTGTAAATTCTGGATGACTCTGTCATTATTCGCATCTTTCTCCAGTAACTCCAGACTATGAAATTTATGTACTAAAACAATCGGAGAATCGAAGGCCACCTTCTTCAAATCTGAACTCGACTCTGCCACAAAGAGCCCAATCAAGCTCTGGAACACAATCAATGATCTGCTAGGACACTCCCCAGGAAATTCATTACCAACCAAGATTACCTCTGGCAACTCGATTCATAACCAAAAGATGGATATACTTTGACGACTAATAACCACTTTGCTTCTGTAGGCATGGCATTTGATAACTCCCCAAAATATTACTGCCCCAGACTGCCAGCCAACTGCCTGAAAGTCTGATAGCTTTGCCGCCTTTCTCGCTTCAATCTGCCTCACTGAAAGAGGTAGAGGACCTCTTGCTTCAGTTGGATACTAGAAAAAGTGCTGGGGCCGACACCCTTGACCCTTACTTCCTAAAAATTGTCTACCATGTACTAGCAATACCCGTCACCCACCTTTTTAACTTATCCCTGTCTCAGGGCACCTTACCACCTATATGGAAGACAGCACATGTCATACCACTGTTCAAATCAGGTGACCCTGGTGATCTCAATAATTACAGGCCAATTTCTCTCCTTCTGGTCCTGTCCAAGCTCCTAGAGAAAATTGTAAATGAACAGCTGAGGACTCATCTTGAGTCTAGGGAACTGCTAAACCCTATGCAGTCCAGATTCAGAGCTAAACATAGCACTATCTCAACCCTCGCCAAAGTTACTAATGACTGGCAGCATAATCTTGAGAGCAAAAACTTTATTTGTGCTGTTTTCCTTGATCTAAGCAAGGCTTTCAACACCGTCGACCATAGTCTGCTCCTCTCCTCTCCTCCCTTCAAACCATAGGTGTGGACCCCTCCTCTCTTCACTGGGTTACTGACTATCTTACAAGGCACCTTCAACAAGTTAAAGCCGAAGGAGGCCTGTCCCCCTTACAAACTCTGCAAAGAGGGGTACCTCAAGGTTCTATATTAGGGCCCTTACTTTTTGCAATCTACATTAATAACATCGACTACTGTATAAAAGAAGCTAACATCCATCTGTTTGCAGATGATACAGTTCTCTACGTGAGTCGCCCAACACCTGAAGCTGCCTGCAATGACCTACAGTCAGAATTCAACCTTTTGCAAAGCCAAATCCTCCAAAAAAAAGCTACTCCTTAACCCAAAAAAAAACTAAAGCGATGGTCCTCTCCCCTTTCATTCCTACAGCTAACCATGTGTCCAGTGGAACAGTTCCCCAAATTACCACAGTTCTAGGTGAAAAACTAGAATTTGTTACAAAATTCAAGTATCTGTGAGTTTGAATAGACCAAAGACTCTCCTTCATTGAACACATCAAGGACTTGCAAAAACGACTCTGGCAAAGGCTTGGCCTGTTTTTTAGAATCAACCAATTTCTCACCAGAGATGCCAAGAAACAACTGGTCCAATCCATTTTCCTATAATTGGTTGATTATGCTGATTTCCTCTACAGCCAATGCCCCAACTCTCACATGGCTAAACTGGACACACTCTACCATCGAGCACTGAGGTTTATAACGGGACTTCCCTTCGACACGCATCACTGCACCCTATATGCGGGAGTGGGGTGGACATCACTAAAGTTCAGGCACCACAGAAACGCAGCTCTCTGGACCTATAGAGCCATCTCTAATAAAATGCCTTACTATATCTCCTACTGTCTCCCCTGAGTATAATTGGGAAATATGCGTTAAGAAGTTACTCAGCTATTACACTTAAAGTACCCAAAGCAAAATCCCACTTCGGCAGGGCATCCATAAGTTTCGTGCTACCTACCTTATGGAATAATCTACAAAAAACGCTCAACTTAAGCACTCTGTTTGGTATAAATGCCTTCAGGATGCTTTATTTCCATAGAATAAGAGAAATATGTAACTGCTTCACCCACTCAGACCCAGTACCGGTGTCTGCACTGGTATATAGCCACGCCTAGACCCAGTTTTAAGTACTGACCCCCAGCTTGCTCCTCACAAGCCTACTTGTTCACTCTCTTATCCCCCTGTCTTATCAACACTAGGCCCATCCATCCCCTTATCCTTCCTTTCCCAACCTCGGATAGGAGCTCACTACTGCTGGGATGTGACATCCTACCATGCCCCGTACTTTATAGCATTCAATCCCGGGGCTCACACATACTCCTTTTCTCCATCCACCTTCTCTACATTCCATTTTACCAACTCCTGTCTGTGCACTGTGCCCTCCTAGCCTTTCTCCCCCTACCTCCCTCCCTTCCTTCCCACCTTCACCTCTACTTGGTGTATATATATTTTTTTCTTTCGTTACTTCCTCCTGCAACCTTAGATAACCTGCTTTATCTTCCTATAGACACTTCAATGTATGTAAATACCCTGTAATCTGTACAATATCTGTATAATTCTATGTACATATGAACTTCTTTTTCTTCCTCTCTGTAAACAGTATTATCTGTATTGCCTTGTAAATACCTGTGTTGACCTGTATATACAATTGTTCATGCTCCACCCAGGTCCATCTTGCAAATGAGTTTCTGCTCAAAGATAAACACCTGGTTAAATAAAGACTTGATTGATTGATTGATTGATTGATATTGCTCCAATTCCATCTTCTGTGACCCATTCTCATTCAGAACACCAGACTCCATCATTTTGGTCTGTCGCTGTGCCAAAGCAGGGGGAGGAGACCATCTCCCCTACCTCCATGAGCTCCATCCTCTCTCCTGCCAACCTGGGATTCACCATCTTGGCAGACTGCCAAAATGACTGAGTCCCCCTACAGACCAAGTAAGGGGATTTCCCTGGTGTCCTGGCCAAACGTCCCCCATTCACTTAAAAATGCCACCAACAGCTTAATCTGGTTCAATTTCAGTAACCGTCTGTATCCTCCCCCCCTCACTCCCCCCCTCCAGTCACCCCTAAAAAAGAGGACTTCTAGTCTCAGTGAGCCTACACGGTCAACAAAATTCAATAAATACATTTTTGATGTTATCCATTTCTCCAAGGTTGCTCTATGCCTCCAGGAGGCTGATGTCATTTGTGGTGCTAATCTACTGTGTCTAATGCTTCTAGTGTTGTAACATTGGTAACTTCATTACTGTTGGTCAGTGTCTGCTTTACAAAAAAAATGTAATAGGGGCTTATTATCTATGATAATTCCTACTAGGGATGAATGTGTTAGCCCTGGTAAAAAAAGAGCCTCTTAATGTGGAGTAAATAATAGCTGAGCCTGGCTTTAGATCAAGTAAAAACCTGCCAGGGAGAAAACACTGGGAAGGCTAGTGCATAGAAACTCTTATAAATTCAATTCATCTTTATTTTTAAAAGGCACTTTTCTTAAAACCAAAGCGCCTGTACAAATTCACAAAACAATAAATGCAATAAAATTAAAACTAATATAAATTCTTAAAAGCTATGCTAAAAACGTGGGTCTTCAAAGCTCCTTTAAAACTAAGGACGGTTGGGCAATTTCGCACCTGACGAGGTAGAGAATTCCACAGGGTCGGTGCCATAAAACTAAACGATCTAGCACCTGATGTTTTCAAATGAACCCTTGAAATCTCTAGCAATCCCTCGTCAGTGGATCGGAGGGAGCAGGAGGGACAGTAGGGGCAAAGGAACTCTTTCAGGTAGGTAGGTCCCAGATCATGTAGGGCTTTATAGGTCAGTAAACCGACCTTGAAGACGATTCGCCAAAACACTGGCAGCCAGTGCAGTCCACGAAGCACAGGCATTATATGGCTGGATCTAGAAGATCCAGTCAACAACCTGGCTGCCGCATTCTGCACTAGCTGCAGACGGTGAAGTTCAACCCCCGATAGCCCTAGGTGTAAGGAATTACAGTAGTCAAGATGGGAGGTAACGAAGGCGTGGATCAATGTTGGGAGGTCCTCTGGAAGAACCAGGTGCTTCACCCTGGCAATATTCCTCAGATGGAAAAAGGAAGTTTTGACCACCGCTGACACCTGAGATTTAAGTGTCAGATGGTCGACAATTATTACGCCAAGATTCCGCACCTGATCTGAGGTCGCCAGTTGAACACCTCCAAGCCATAAGCCTGAGGGTGATCCCTCCGGCAGACCCGCCTCACAGCAGCCTTTGTCCACAACCAACACCTCAGTTTTCTCCGGGTTTAACCTCAGCCAACTCCCATTCATCCAGTCTTGGATTTCTGCATAGCAGTTATTAAATACCGACAAGGCAGCGTCCTGGCCGGGCACAAAAGACATATACAGCTGGGTATCATCTGCATAGCAATGAAAACCCAAACCGTATCATCTAATAATCACTCCTAATGGCAGCATATACACCGCAAACAACATAGGCGCTAAGATAGAACCCTGCGGTACCCCGCAGGATAGGGAGAGTGATGCCGAGGAAAAAATTCCTGACACCATTCTCTGAGTCCTACCCTCGAGGTAAGATCGAAACCATCTGAGGACCGTACCAGACAGTCCACAGACAGACCGCAAATGCTCTAACAGCACACCATGGTCAATGGTGTCAAACGCTGCAGAGAGATCAAGTAGTACCAAGATGGATCGGGTCCTCGATCTCTCGCTATTAGGAGGTCATTTAGTACCCGTCATAAGCGCTGTCTAGGTACTATACCTTTTCCTAAATCAGACTGGAGAGAATCATAGATATTGTTGTTGGTCAGATGATCCTCCAACTGCACTGCGACCACTTTCTCAATAACTTTACCCACAAAGGGTAAGTTAGAGACTGGTCTGTAATTTGCTAGACAATCTGGATCTAAGGAGGATTTCTTTAATACAGGCTTAACTATAGTCTCTTTAAGGGGATCTGGAAAGATCCCCCTCTCCAAAGACTTCCAGACTATCAAAGCCAGGACTAGGCCGATTTTATCCACACAACCCACTAAGAGGCGTGTGGGGCCAGGGTCCAAATCACAGCTAGTCGGTCGCAGCGCTCGAATGATCATCACAACATCATCGATTGTGGGAAGGCTGAAGTCAGACCATCTAAACCTGGTGTTCGACATCTCCTGCCGACCACCGTCACTCCCGTTAGGGAGGGAAGAGCGAATATCTGATCTGATTTTGACAACCTTATCTGCAAAGAAGAGAGCAAGTTCATCACACCATTCTTGAGATAAGGCTCTTCTGGGCTGATGACAGACTGGATTGCACAGTCTGTCTACAGTCCAAAAGAGCTGAGCTGGTCTATTCCGTGCAGCCGCTATATCTCTGGACAGGAACTCTGCCTTCTTACGAGAGATTGCGGATTGATAGGCCACGTAATGGTCCATCAAACTAAGCCGGTCATCATCAAGACCGGACCTCCGCCAACGCCTCTCCAGCCTTCGTCCAACCCTCCTCAGCTCCCTCATGGTCTCATCAAACCAAGGAGACCTGGGGTGAGGAGTAAGAGGATGAACACGAACTGGTGCAATAGAATCCAGGGCCCCTGTCACTGCCTCATTATAAGCATGTACCAGGTCACCTGGATCTAAGCAATCTATCGGTAGGCTTGATAGGTCCAATACCACCATCAGGTCATCTGGGGATATACCCCTCAAAGGGCAGTATCGGACCATCTCCAAAGGGGAAGACCTAACAGGGGTGGCCTCAAAACTGAACCTAATGGGGTGATGGTCAGACCATCCGACCGGTTCCACCACCAAGTCGGATATCCCCATCCCCAGAAGGAACACCAGGTCCAATGAGTGTCCACCAATATGGGTCGAGGAGGAAACAACCTGTGTGAAGCCCAATGATATCATCAACTGGAGGAAGTCTTGACCAAATCGAGAGAATTCATCGTCGACCCAAGCATTGAAATCCCCCAGAACCAACCATCTGGGGGACCCCAACATCAGGTCTACAATGAAGTCTGCAGACTCTGCAGGAAAACATTCTCATCACCTGGTGGATAGTATACCAGAAGCATCCTGCACCCCACACCCTCACCCAGAATACACTCAAAGGATCTGGTGACTCCTGGTACCTCCACCAGGCCCAGTTCCTGACTTAAAACATATGGCAACACCCCCGCCCCTACGATCCTGCCTCGGGCGGTGTATCACCGAGTACCCAGCCGGAACTGCTGCGGCTAAAACTGGCCCAGCATTTTCATCCAGCCAAGTCTCGGTGATGCACGCCAGGTCAGATGACCCAACAAGATTGGCTACAACAGCTGTCTTGTTTTTAATAGACCTGGCATTGCATAACACCGCCCGAGTAGGATAAACCTCCGATGATGACCGCCTTACCAGCTGATCTGAATCAGAACCCTTGGGTATGGACACAAGACAGGGAAATCCCCTCTCCTGTGCCTATTTCACCCCAGGGCGTCTCCTTGACCCAACTATTCCTATCCGCCCACTCCTTTCCATTCCCCCCCCCCAGGCCCAGCACCAACCCTCCGTCTCCCTCTCACAATCCCCAGAGCCCTACACTTTCTATAGACTCCCGGTGACAAAGGGGGACAGGAGAAAGGACGAAGGTCCCTGAGCGTAGAGGGGGAATAATACCCGACCGCCTTATTGTCGCTCCAGCACATAATTCACACCACAATTAATAATAATAAACCCTACTCAACTTATATAAAACAAAATTACAAATAAAACTTAAAGTAAAACACTAAAAAATCATAATATAATACAAAATCTATTAGCAAATTTAGTGCTGTCAAATTATCAAAACATATTATATTTCTACCCCACCCACAGTACTCTCACCACTGAGGGGAGAGGAGCTTACCACCTAAAACCACAAAAAATGGCCCATCACTTTAAAACCCATTCATCAGTACCCTTGTTTAACCCAAAAAGCAGAGTTCAAGGTCTTTTGCACGTCCACACTTCTGTGCTCTCACCACACAGTATGGCTCCAACATTAATCAGACTCCTCTCATGAGACTGATAGTTGTAAATCAACTCAGTTATAGTTAAATTTCCTAGTGGTCTCCCGATAGTTAAGACACAGTGGCTACAACAAAAAGTAATTCTGGGATACTTCACCAAGTTCGAGCAATCCACGCCAAATCCACACAGCTCCAGCTACAATCAAAATATCCAGAATTCCCAGTAGCCAAGATCCTGGAGGCAGCAAACGAGCAGACAGCACAAACAACTCCTCCACCTCCAGAGATTCCAGCCACAGGCTCCAGCTCACCCGACCCTGGCTACGATGAGGCAGGCCGGACCACCCTCTGATAGCACCCCTGCCTCACCCAGGGAGCAAAGCAAACCCCACCATCCTCCGGAGGCAGGAAAGACCAGCCCCCCCGTCTGGACCAGAGAGCCAAACCTCCGAATTATGTGGACAAACTATCATTAATCTTCACTGCCGTTCTTCTGCCTTCCACTTCCTTGTTCAATGGTTCCACACATTAAAGCGGTAACCTCTTTCTATGGTCCAGTGAAAATTATATCCCCAAACAGAAACTGCAGTTCGACCGCTGGGTTCCAACAAAAGGGAGAACCGCCACCAAGCCTCCAGGCTACAGGCCACCGACTTCTCCAAAGCATCCAAGTAGACTGACACCCAGCACACCACTCAAAATGAGCTGTCCACGACAAGCCACCAGAGAAATCCACTCAGGTCAGTCTCTCCAAAAATGTCTCAATTTTAAATAACAAAACGTTAGTAGTCGCGATAATAAACAACTGCTAGAGACTATAACAGCGAGCGATACTGTAACTCAAAATTAACGGTAAAATTATAAAATAGCAGAGAAGAATTGAGTAATCCTATTGGTTATTTATATTGCATTATAAGTCTATTTAATTATTCATGAGCCTAATGAGGCTCCGGATTGGCTACAGGATCAGTCTTTAATGTCTTAGAAATGACCAATCCAGCTGCCAACTAACAGCTCACACCACTCTGCTTTAAAATTGAATTGTGGTAAAAATGAAAAGGGGAAAAAAGAAAGTTGTTATCATGATTAGATTTATAATTGCAATGACAACCATGAAGCTGGTCATTTCCTTGGATTAACAACTGGCTGGAGGGACGTGATCCTCAGCTGAGCCTTGGGCCACCAAACTGGTCGTTAATCCTTGAAATGACCGGCTTCTCTGTCATTATTGTTTAAATACTGGACAATGTTGCACTGTAAATAACTAGTTCTAATACAGTAGCCAAAGAACAGAATTATGTGGCTCACTGATACACTGAAATGACGTTCTAAGTAGAATTTTACAGTAGTTTTATGTCGCCATTTTTTAGCCCACTAAGCATCTCATCTATGTAATTTCCATTGTTATCTATTTGTCAATTGAAATGCAACAGCATCACCAACAGCTACCGGATTTAAACACGCATTTTATAAATGGGAAAAACCTTTTGAGTGTTTCTCTTCACTGCAGAAGACTTGGCTGGCAGTATGCACAGCACCAGTGGTTTTGTGACCTACTGTACTGCAGTAGGAAGCATGCTGCTGGATCCATACCACTGCAACCACCACGGTGGGAATCAGGCCTACCGCAGTCATGCAAGATCGTAACTGTGACACTGCAGCATAAAGAATAAATAAATAAAATTCACACACTCAGCCGTGCTCCCCACCCAAAATGAAAGCACTGACCTTGCCCCAAAATCGATTCATAACTCAGCTGTTCCAAAGCAAGTGCTCAGTCAATGCTCAGTTACAGGCCGATTTTAATCAATTGCAATGCAATTTGATAAATTCCAAACTACTGCTAAATGCCAGGAAAACTAAAACTATGTTCTTTCTACCTCACAATCCTTCAACTTCACTCCACAAACAAGCCACTGCTGTACCCATTACAACACTATTAGGGGGCTCCCTAGGCACAGTCAACACATTTAAATACTTAGGAATTTGGCTCAACATTAACCTGTTCTTCACAGAACATACCGAAGCCCTTACAGAAAAGCTAAAAGCCAGATTGGGGTTTTCTTTAGGAACAAATCTCTTTTCTCCATGGACATTAGGATTAGGTTAGTCCAAGCAACCTTCCTTCCCCTTCTGGATTAGGCTAACATCATTTACAATAATAGTTAATCTTCTAACCTGCGCAAGTTAGATGTTCTTTACCACCGTGCCCTATGTTGTATAACCAATGCAACATATAGAAATCACCAGTGAGTCCTGTATTCTTTAGTTGGTTGGACATCCCTGACCTCTAGAAAGATGTCCCATACCTGTACTTGGGCCTACAAAGCATTGTTGAATCAACTTCCTATCTATATCACATCCTTGTTTCACCACTCTAGCACCTGCTACTCCCTCAGGAAAAACACCAGCATCCTATTAGACATCCCCAAATTCCGAACCTGCTATGGTAAAGCAGCTATCCATTATGCTATTCTGTTGGCCTGGAACAAACTCCCGTCATCACTCAAGCTTACCAAATTAGTGTCAATTAATCTCTTTAATTCCTTAGCCAAAACAGCGGCCAGGGAACCATGCCAATGTGACACCAGTTAGTATTCCTTCCCATGACCTTCCTCTCATATGTGAGCGCTAATGTCCATCCTTTGGTTTCCCCTCCCTAGCATATAAATTTCTATTTTTCCATTATGTATGTGTAGATGTTATGTTACTTGTATGTAAAGCCTGCAACCCCATTACTACTGTATGCTTACATTGTTTTTCTTAGAGTGCATGTATTAGGTCACCTCTTGTGTTGCATTTCTTTTTTGTCACTACTGAACTTTGCATTTTGCACTTGTATTTTGTTGTCCTGGATGGGACCTCTTTGTAAATGAGTGTGCTCAATGGAGTTTTCCTGAAAATAAACTTGAGCTTGTACTTGAACTTGAAGCAGAGACAGGTAAATAAATGGGCAGCACAGATAGCAGCTACTGTATAAGATAAAGAATGATGCCAGGGAAGATTTTTTTTGGGCTGGCAGCAACATATCACACAACATCTATGCTCATAACTCCCGGTTAATTGTCCCCCAATTAGTGCGGCAACTGACACAACTAATTATAACATTGGCAACCGCAGTTCCTGATCTAAACTTAAACTGGCACTGCAAGGATGCCCTCACCATTTGTGTCAGCACCCATACTTTAGAACATTAAAGAGTTGAAAGGTAAGTAAGTGAAATAGAATGGTACAGTTTTGAATAGTCACCATTTTTTCAACCATAATATTAGTCAGTTACTAGAAAAAAAGTGAAAATGGAAATGTATTTCGATGTGCCACTCACACAAGAGATTGAAGATGTCATTCTGCACTGGCATCATCTACCTAATGGAGATGGGCATCCCCAGATTACAGCAGAAAGTGGAGATACAGAATCAGGAGACAGTCTCCGACCATCAGAGCAGCTGGAGCACAATACGAGCAGCGTAACCGCAGCAACTGTAAATAGACACATTGTCCAGTCTGAAGAGAAAGTGGCACATATAGAGGAGGAGCGTCACAAAAAAATAACACTGTAAAGACCAACCCATGGCTGTCAATGTGCTGTCTGACTGGTGCAGAGTTAAAGGGATACAGTCTGAGTTTTTCACTATACCAGATGCTGATCTTAATGCCATATTAAGAGAGTTCCATGCCAGCATCCGTAACAGCTCGGGTGGAGAGTACACTATAAACAACCTCTACAGCATATGTGCAGGGCTAAGCCTTTTTCTGACATCAGCCCCAACTAACAGGAAAGTTAACATTATAATAGGTCATGCATATAAGAGCTGCAATAATGTATTTATCTCTGTTCTTATAAAATACAGAAAGCAGCAAAAAGACACAGCAAAACACCATCCAACTCTCTCAAAAGCAGACCTGACAAAGTTGAGGAATTCCCCAGCACTGTCCTCCAACACAGCTCCAGGTCTTTCATGCAAAGTGTGGACAGACATACACCTAATGATGGCCAGGCATGGTAGAGAGGGACTGAGCAAGCTGAAACCTTCTAGTTTTCAGTTACAGCAAGATGAAAATGGACTGGAGTACATCACCCTCTTATTTAATGAACACACCCAAAATCATGGGGAACACACAGAGCAGGGTAAAGAGAACTATAGGGGCTTCATATGGGCCAGACCTGGGGATCCATATGTCCTGTGGCAGGTTTCAAAAGATAAATAAGAAAGCTCCATCCTGATTCACCAGCCCTCTCTATGCACCCGAGATGCATGCAACAGAACTACCTAGATACTGTACCAACATGGTACACAAATGAGCCACTAGGAGTAAATTACCTGTCGACAATGATGCCAAGAATTAGCAAAGAGGCTGGACTCTCCTGGCATTACACCAACCATTCACCCAGGGCAGTCAACCAGTAATGGTAGTGATGGGGCAATGAAATGAAGCCAGTTTATGAAGCTACTGTTGAGCAAGTATTGATGATCGGAAAAAATGGAGTGACATCCTGTCCACTGGAGAGCAGTCAGAGTCCAGACCACCAATGTAGCAGAGCGATCCAAACACAAATCCACAGACTACAAGCACAGAGCCATCTTGGACTCTTTACCCTACCAACTTGTGTGTTTAATGCTCCTGTCAACTTCATAAACTACAGCAAGTGATTTATTATTTTGGCCATTTCAGAACTGCAACATGCAGTTTAGCTCCATTTTCTTATTTTGCCCACCCCATCCACAAGTTGTGGGACTATTTTTCTTCCATGCTTAAAATAAACTTAATTTATTCACTGTATAACTTGTGCTGTGTCATTTCTTTACTTGGCCTATTTTATAAGTACAATAAGACACTCTGAGGGTTATGCATTATGGTGTGATAACTGCACTCCTAGGAGCAACACCCCTAGGAGAGCAGTTACCACACTGTAATACACACTCCATCATGTCTTATTGCTTACTTACTAAGGCTTCAAAACAGCATTACTTCTCCCACCCCCATTTACAGGGTGATAGGATCATTGTTTTAGTGTTATCCTGAGAAATCACCTTTACTGAATGTGAGATATGAATGAGCACAGCAGCTCTTAATGACAATAGGACTCATGCTTTTCACCACAACAGTAAGTTAATAAGGGGCCTTTACATTACTACATATGTACCAGTGCCAGCAGTGTTGATCAGGTGCACCAGTGCAGATCTGGCAGTGTAAAGAGCTGCTGGAGCATTGTAAGCTGCTCCTTTGCAGCAAAACGCATTCCCTGATTTGTTAGGAATGCGGAGCAGAGTGGAGTGCACCAGAGCAGGCATTTTTTTGCAAGCTGGTAAAAACACTGCTCTGCCTGCACCAGTGCACCAGTATTCACTAACCCCTCCACTGGAAATGCTCCCAAAACACCAGAATGCCATCAGAAGCACTGCACAGCCACAGCATGTAAAAGAAAAAGACGGTGGTATAAGTGGAGTGGAGTAAGCTGATTCAAGATGGCAACACTCCAGGTAACTGTTATGTAAAAGCAGCTTAGAATCTGCAAACCCTTCTGTAATGCACTACTGTCCCTGACTCCTGCATAGGCTAAAATGATCAGTTTAAATTATTTATATCAATTACTGGCATTGAACATGACAAAACCACACTCAAACAGTGGATTGTCTTTCAGTTTCTTGCAACAGGCACAAAGCAAAAACAAAAGTGAATCTTTACAGACCTCAGCAATGAAACAATCTCCCTGGCTTCTTCATAGATGAAAGAGAATACCACCCCAAAAAACATCACCAGGGTGGAGACAAACTGATTACCACAGGGAACGGCACATCTCAGCATCTAGCAGTGTGGCTGAAGTAAAGCACACTACAGATGGCTAAAAATGGTATCACATAGTAGATTTTCATACAATACACTAGGCAGACACTGTTTTTATAACAATATTTAATGAATGATGCTGACAGTCTGAATTCTGTAAATTCCATTGCACATGATCTTTGATTTTATGCCCCACTTAAAAATGACACCTGAACATACCTACCAGGCTGAAAATTATGGGTCCGATTTTCAAACTAGGCTTGAATGGGTGCAAGCTGTGGCAAATAGGAGCTTGCACCGAATCCCAGTGCACCAGGCACCCTCTGCCTAATTCTTTATCAGGCAGGGTCTCGACAGCTAAGTCCCGTGGCTTGCAGCAAGGATGGCTGTGCACCAAACAGACAGCACACTGGGAGGGTTAGCCACAAGCCATGTGGTCCTGTGCATTGCTCTAGTCCCTGTACGGCTAGTGGCCCCCCTCCCCAATGTGCACCATTAAATCACATATAACTAACCCCTCATTGGTGGCTTATCAGCACCCCACCCCGATGCCCGATCTGGTATGAATTAGATCCCCCTTCTCCTTGATCAATGACATCCATTATGAATATATTCAATAATTCCTCTATCCCTAGTGTTGCAATGGCCTCCCTTCAATCCCCGATGCCACCACTGAGACATATGATCAAGAAATGTCCCATCCCAGTCCCTGATGCCCAATACCATGTGTAAGTGATACATTCCCCCTTCCCTTTCCCTTCCGTGATGGCTCCAGTAAGAATGGTTAGTAAAAATTCCTCTGTCCCCCTCACCAATGCTGTCCACTGATGTACAAAACAAAGTACACTCATGCCTGGTTGTCTAGTGGCCACCCACCCCAGCAGGTAATGCCCACCAACCCACTCCTCCCCAACTTCTGACAGAGCTGGAACCAGTACAGCCCAACTCACACCTCGGTGGCTGACCTGACTGAACTGTCATGGAGCACCTACTGCAATGTGTATGTGCTCATTGAATGAGTGCATACAGTGTGGCGCTCCATGACAGTTCAGTTTGGGCCTGCAGTGGAGGTGTGAGGTGGGCCATGCTGGTCCCTGATCTGTCAAAGGATGGGGAGGGTGTTGGGTGGTGGGCACTGCCTGCTGGGATGGGGGACTAAGGGGCAACTAGACCACCAGGCATGGGTGTGTTTTGTTTTGTACATCAACAGGCAGCATCGAGGAGGGGGACAGAGGAATTTTTACAACCCATTCTTAAAGGTAGCACCATGGAAGCGAGGGTGAAGAAGGATTTATCACTTAAGGGTGGCATCAGGCATCAGGGAGGGGGAACGGGGCATTTCTTACTCATATGTCTTACGGGTAGCATCGCGGATGGGAGGGGGGGTCACTGGAACACCAGAGAGGGGTGAATTATTGAATATATAAATAACGGGAGACACTGGGCAGGGAGAAGGAGGTTCTGTTTCTTACAGAACCAGGCATTGAGGAGGGGGAGACTGCAGCACATTGCCACATACTGACAGTTTTCCAAAAGGGGAATATTCTATGTACCCTTAGACCATCCCGGGCTAGTCTAAGGGTACATAGAATTTCTCCCTTTGGGAGATATCTGTGAATCACATTTTCATGGATGTGGCAGCTTGTGTCTGCTACATGCCCCCTAGTGCCATGTTGCAGCCCATTTTTGGGTGCAGGGTGGTGCAAGCCTCATTTGGGGCAGGCAGCCTGTGATTGATGCAAGCTGCCTTTGTGAACAGTTCAGGAGCAATGTCTGATGCAAGGTGCCACTTGCACCATAAACTGTATGTTTGGTGCAGGCACCTTGCATCAAACTCAGGGCTTTGGGAAATGAGCCTTATCTATTTAGTGATTGTGTAACATAAATCATACACTCAGTACTGTTTTCTTTGATAATTTCAACATTTACTCAACCTGATTTTATCTTGGGCAGACTGCAGCTCCAGAGTGTGTACTGCTAACATGGCACTGAGGTGACGTAGACTTGTGCATGACTGACTTTTGGTTTGTGGTTAGTGGTGTCAGCCAAACAGTTTTTGTACCAGAAGATGTCTCCTGAGCACAGCAAGTTAACTGCTTGAAAAAAACGTGGGCTGGAACATATTTACTTCTCTTTCTGAAATATAAGGGTTGTGCTTCTGGGCATGCACATTAGCACAATAAGCTGCATTCCAGGCTATGGAATTTGATTATGTGGCCATTTGGGGATTTCTTTCCTAGGTGCTGAGCTGTATGCTGCAAATCTTGTTCTGCTTCTGAGATCTTGTGAACAGACCACCAAAGACGTCAATATTGAATCAGCAAACTTTAGCATAGTTTCCCTTGGTGTGGCTTCCTGAATGGCACACATGGAAGTATTTGAAATCTTCTACAGCAACCCAACGCAGCTAGAAATGGGCAAAGTTGGGAAACTATGCATTACAAATTGAAAAGTTTCACCAACGAAGTGCAGAATTTCACCTGTGAACAGTGGAATTTTACAATGAATGGCTGAATTTTGCCATTCGTGGGTGAAATTCTACACTTCACAGTGAAATTTTGCCCCCCAAAAAATCTAATTTAGATAGGCAAATTTTAAGCCAAGGAGCAAAACTTAGCAGATTGCTTCGCGGAGGAGAATTTCCCAACTTTGTCAGAACTTCACCAGTGAATTTAATCTTCCCGGCATCTCTAAACGTAGCACCACTGGTGTTCATGGTCACTGGGCTGGTGCCACTGGTGACAGTGGTAAGAATGACAGCAGTGATGATGATGATGGTGGTGGAGAAGGTGGTAGCGAGTGACACCACTAGTTTGTCTAAATCATCTCAGCATCAGCACAAACGTGATGCAATGCCCATTAAGAAAGTGTCGGAGATGTTTCTGAAACAAATTGCAGAGAGATTTATAAGCATTATATTAGGCATGCAAGTTGGTATGGCAGCAATAGTGAGTCTCTGATATAAAGCTATATGCATTCTTCCTGGATGTATCAATATATATGCATTCTCCCTGTTTGCATTGACCTTATCAAGCAGAAACAGTTGCATACTGTACACTTCTAGCATAGACAACATTAAGAAACAACCAAGAATCAACCTCCTTTTGCTTGTACTGCTTCTCATCCTCAGTCACATTTGTACGTTTAAAGTGCAATGCATCAGCATGATCACATGGAAGATTACTTGGATATTGATGATCTACAGAGAGCAAAGTACATATTGGGTCTTTTTAACTCTGACTTTCAATGCAGTGCAAACATTTTGGAGAAAGGCACAAACATCTCACCAGCGTACACAATGGAGGGTGATCTAGCAGAGCCACTGTCTAGCCAAAGTTGTGACCCCATCAAATTCTACCAAGACAGAAAAGTTATTTTTCCTTGAATTGGCTATACTGGTTTTATATTTTCTAGGATGCCCTCACAACAGGTTATATTTGCTTGTAACATGGCATTAATACAATCAAAGAATAACTAACTTACATTGGAGAACAGCATCAGGTGAATACAAAGCAACCATGGATTAATGCCACAGTAGATCCATGATTGCTTGTGTAGTACCATAGTTATCCACAAAAAGTTCCATGACAGAGTTTTAATTGTTTCCCACCCACCCACCCAGGTGGACGTGATTCACTGGCTAAATATCGATCTTTGAGCATAACTAGCCATAAATGTGAGACCAGTTTAAGAAGTTATTGATCTCCATCTGCTACATTACTAATATAGTACTTTACTGTTAACTTACAAGTCAGGATTGGTGCTAGGTCCTTCATATGAGCTACTGTTCAGAAGTTGATTTCTCAGAGAATGACAGCGCTACTGCATTACTCATACTATTTACATACCCATAATGCAGTGCTTGCAAGTCATGGAAGTAATGTATTTTTCATACACGGTAAAAAGCAAGTAAAACAGATGTTGTAACATATTTTATTGATTACTTTAGGAAAGGGGCTGTGTTACTTTGCTTGTTTGTGTTTTGAACACAAAAAGTGTTAAGTATTTAGGTCATTACAATATAAATAAATAACACTCTACTCATACACTCTGCAAAACAAATTATATAAAATGTTATAGGTAGTTATTCTACTACTGATTAATAGCATTACCCACAGATGCAGTATAGTGGTGACAGAGAAAAATGTGGCTGATAATTAATATTATGAGTAGAAATGGAACAATTTCCAGCAAGCAATTCTATACGTATTATCTTTACATTTACTAATATAGTATGTAAGCAATAATACCCAACAGGGTGGGTGGTATTGTGCTATACCGGACCACCCGGAAGGGCAATGAGGCTCGACGCCACAGGCAGAGGGCCTTATAGCCCCTGGAAGGTCCGGTATAGCACAATATCGCCTACCCTGGAGGGTATTATTTCGCTAAGAAACTAGGCACTGTAAAAAGCATAAGTTTAATAAGACACTGTTAAGTAGAAAATTTGTTTAATATGAGTTTTGCATTAAAATAGTTCTTCTGCATAGATGTGAATGCTGTTTGTTGTTTGTTTTTGGTTTTGAGCTGGTCATCATGGTTCCCCCCCCGCCAAAACACACACACACACACACACATACACTGAAGCTGCTGGTTTCCTGAGATGTTAGCTTAGCTGCAAAAGGCAAAAAATAACTCCTGTAGGTCAAGTGTGTGTGAGACATGATAGAATGCTACTTTCTACCTACCCGATTCTGCTATGTTCTTTTTTCCCCCATATAGTAGGAAACAGCATGCAAGGCACGGTCCATCTGAGTGGGATTTTGTAAACATGTGCACAAGCCTGACATCGGATGCCAACAAGTAATGCCAGCAATCACTGCTGATTTTTGTTAAGTGACTATAATAATCGGAATGACCAGCGCTGGAGGTCCGGGAGTTCACATTAAGGGGAGGCTGACCAAATCGAGATTTAAAGCATAGCCTGCATAAAGTAGGTAGATGTATGTTTTCTGTGTTATTTTGTGAACTGGGGTACTGTGGAGAGATATAATTTGAAGCCGGGATGCATATGAAGAATTGGGCCAAGGAACGGTGGTGGCGGGGAAGGCAACAATTGTATGGAGCCTTAAAAACCCTTAGAAGACTGTGGACGTATATATACGTCCATAATCTAAATACGTTCACACATATTCAGTTCTCAAAGGGTTAAGACAATGGAAGGCCCGTTGATTTTTTAATAGTTGAAAGCTAATTATTTATTTAAAATCAATGCAGGCTTTCAGTTTTTTTGACACAAATAATACTAAATTTGTATGGTGACATCATTCAGGGCAGTTGGTGGCAAATGTATGTAGCAGCAGAATTGGCCCTGGGAACAGTTAAGGGGTATTTTGTGGTTTTGCTACCCATACCTGGAGACATGCTGGCATGTTGGAGTAACTAACTTATCGGCCGGCTTTGCGTGAGTGGGGGACGAGAAATGATATGTCACACTACAACAGGTTGCTGCAACGAATTGGTTTAACATTTACAGTAGTAGCCACAGACATTGCCAGCTATTTCCAGATATTTTGTGAAATTTCTGAAGTGTTTCTCTCTGCTGCCCCTACTGTGGAAATGCAGAAAGCAGGACATATTTCTGGAAATATCACAGAAATTTCAGGAAATAGCAGGCAGTGTCTGTGGCTGCTACTGTATACAAGTATTCATTTTTGTTTTTTTTAATGTGTGACTTTTGGTTGGGGGGGTGATGAACTGTTAAATGTAAGGGTTACTGTACAGTACATCTCCATTAATGGGAACAGAAACATGGCGGCTATGCCCTAACAAAATTCACTGTGCCCAATACTATTGGTGATGCGGTCATTATCACTGGCACTTTTAAAACCCAGGTTCTGTTGCCTTATAGATGCCCATCTTGCCAGGGCTATCAGCCAATCAGAGCCCAGGATTTACTTAGTCCATTTTCTAAAACCTCCTAACTTACTGTCAGGATTGGAGCTAGGTTCTTCATATGCGCTACTGTTCAGAACTTTATTTTTCAGAGAATGACAGGGGTACTGCATTACTCATATTATTTAAATACCCACAATGCAGTATTTGCAACTTTTGGAAGTAATGTATTCTCTCTCTCATACATGGTAAAAAGCAAGTAAAACAGATGTTGTAACATATTTTGTTGATTACTTTAGGGAAGGAGCTGTGTTACTTTGCTCTCCTGTGTTTTGAACACAAAAAAGTATTAAAGTATTTAGGTCATTACAATATAAATAACACTCTACTCATATACTGTAGGAAGCAAATGAATATGTTAGAAAAGGTGTTATACCACTTTTCTGTGTTATACACTACTTCTTCCTGCACTTGCCATGCTACAAGTGCATTAAACCACTCTAGAACATGGTTCAACTTGTGCCATTAATCCATTGTTGGCTGGTTGGATGCACCCGGCCTTTGGTCTCATGCCCCAACCAGCCCAACCATGGATTAATGCCAAAGTAGAATCATACTCTGGCGCGGTTTAATGCTTACTCACTACATCAATGCAAGCAAGATCTTGAGAATATTGGACTATTAACCTTTCTCAAAATTAAGTTACCATGGATCAACATCAGATATTCCTTTGTTTATTCCCATGTGCAACAAACCACAATTACTGAACTGCTATTACCAGCTCTTTACCTCTTGCAGGCAACTAATCAATTGGAGTGCCCCAAGCACTCACCCCTGAATCCAGTTATACTGGACCACCCAGGTTTAACAAAGGTAGTAGCAGTGCCACATACATAGCCCTAGCACACCTATCAGCAGGGTTTGTCACGATATCAACCAATAAGAAAGAACATGTGTTCCTTAAACAGGTACCCGGGGAGAAATATTTTGTGCCATTCTATCTCTCCAAACATTTAAATCAAAACAGGCCAGCTATCTTACATAGCAAAAAAAAAAGCTCAAGTCAAGAAGTCCCTCCACTGCAAGTTTCACTTCATTACCATTGAGCAGCAGGAAAACAGCCAGGACTGCCGCCAGGTCAAAACCCAAACTTTCAGGAGGAATTTGACTTCCAGCTCTGGTAAGGAAAATATATTTCTAATACTTTACAAAGAAAGTGCAGGGCTTATCCAAAGTTTTCATGCATGTAAGGAACCAGGGGTCTGGTACTAAATCCTGACTCTCATAATCCTGACAGTTGTTTGCCCAACTCTGATTGTCTGACACGTACATAATACTGATGCTTTAAATCCTGACAATTGCAATCACAATTATGAAAGTACTGACCACAAGTGCTAGGGTCAGAACGTATTGGTGCTTGGAGCTTTATTTTTACCAGACTATTGAAAGCCAGATTTTGGTTGCAACAATACAGTGAATGGAAGGCTCAATAATTAAAGCTATTTTTTACTTTTTCCCAGTTTCTTATGCAGTAACAGGGTAAGAGTGTGATCAGAACTTATTGGCATGGTACCGAACGCTCGAGCAGATCAGAACTTAATGGTGTTTGAGTGCAAATCGGTTGCATATTCCTGATGTGCAGCAATACTTAGTAAGAAGCACATACAGTTTTGTGCAGCAAAACTACAGTGCACAGTGAACAGAAGACTCACTAATTATGCCCAGTTTCTTTTTTAACATCACACCATGAGACACAATTAGCCAGCTCGTGATGTGCAACAGTACTTACAATAACGTTTTTATGTGACATTCTTTACTCACAAATGGTCTGATGTTAGTGAGCAGCTGCAATCAGTGGGCTGTATGACGTTGTGTCTAATGGTGTGGTGTTAAAGAAGAAACTGGGCTTTAATTAGTGATCCTTCCATTCACTGTGCACTGTAGTACTGCTGCTCATCACTGTACAAGTTCTGATCTGCTCTTGTGATCAGAAAAGTAAAAAATAACTTTAATTATTGAACCTTCCATTCACTGTATTGTATCATCCAAGAAAAAAAAAACTCAGTAAAGTTCTGATCCTAGCACCTGCGGTCGGTATTTTCATAATCGTGCTTTCAATTAAAGGGATTTAAAGTGTTGGTATTATGAACACCTTGGGCAATTGGAGTTGGGTAAACAACTAGAGTTGGGATATAGTATGGATCCCGGGGCCCAGAACGAACATATAAATTTAACACATTTAAATACTTGTAAATTCAAATGAAAATAAACAGCAGTGTTCTAACATTTTACATTATTCTGTTAAAGAGCAGCTGACGCCTTTAGGAAAACTTTGGAAAACATAAAGTTTGGACACAATTTAGCTTTTATTTCATATATCTTCTATAAATTTCTCCTCTACATCATTTATTACTGAAGAAATTAGCACAAAAACAAGATCTTTATCACTTCGAGTTCTTCTGCCTCTGTAGCTTATTCTGTCCTTGAAATTATAATGCTCTATTCTGACCTCACAGTCTGTTGCCATTGGAATAATTGTGATGTCACAAGGAGAGTATTATGACATCAGGTTGGGAAGAAGCAATAGGAGCTGATGAACTCCCAGGGGACAACTATCCTATTTTCATGTATATGACCTCAGTAATAAATAATGGGGATAAGAAATACAGAGCTGATTAGAAATATAAAGCTGATCTGTGTCCAAATATCTTGTTTTTCAAAGTTCTTCTTGAGACATTAGTGGCTCTTTAAATGCCCTTTATTCACATGTGGTTTGGCTGCACAGATTGTAGCACTTTTCTATTCACTAACCCCCAGCTGAGAAGCCTTTTTCTTCCTTTTCAGGCTTTTTATATACAAAACTGAAGTCCATATGGCTTCATATTTACTTCCCTCTCCTACTAGGTGCAGTCCAGTAGGGAAGATAATTGTAGTCGCAGTTTGCAGGTAGCTGGTTTCAGGATGGTCCTCTGGTACTCCTTAGAACAAACCCTTGCTGGGTTGTGGGTTAATTTAATAAATTTTGTTGAACACAGTCAATATACACCTCTGATCTCTGCACCCAATGCAGTCAGAGGAGTTACTTCATGGCAGCATTCAATAAAATGTATTCAATTAACTTACAACCTAGCAGTGGTTTATTCTAAAGAGTACTACAGGACCATCCTGAGTCTGGTTACATACAAACTGTGAGTACCTTCATCACGCGGTGGCTTTGGCCTGCTCTACCTGTGTGCCGCCTCTTGACTTTTCAAAATCATTTATAGTCATGTTCTTTTTGCTTCATGTAACCAGGCCACTGTTGATGTTACAATTACTACCCTTACCTTCTGGGTTTAACCAGGTTGAGGAGCCTATGTTCATTATTTGTATCCATAGATTTAAATAGCATGGTGCCTCCACCCAGAGACAGGTTCAAATGGTCCTGATGTAAGTATACTACTACCCGCTTGGGTTCAGTACCTCTCCACCTTCCCATAGGATTAACCCACCTGTCAGTGTCAACACAGCGCAGTAACAGTCCCTACAAAGCATGCAATACATACTCTAGAAATTATATACTCTCAGGCAGTAATTAGAAACAAAACAAGAAGGGATCTATTAAGGGTGAGGATTAGGCTATAATGTGAAAAAGGTGGAAAGCACCATTTGAGCACTTCAAGTCCTTCACCATATGGGTAGGTTGTTTTATCTAAGTGTCAATATCTTCCTCCCTGAAGGGAGTGGATTTGAGTTCCCAAAGGGTTGGATCCTCCTGTTTTCCTTGTACAGTACTCATGTCTGGGCTTCTGTACTTTGTCCAAGAGGCAGCCTAATGCATCCAGTAGAGCCTCCTTTTGCACCACTTTTTGTTCAGCAATTCCCTCAAATTCTGTTCCATTTTGCTGGTCACTTGATAGCTCAATGAAAGTGCTTTATGCTTCCATACTGGCAACCTGGGCTCAAAAGCAGGATCGACTCTGCTCAGGTTGAGTGGCCATCTTGGGGAGTACTACCGAGGGGTGCATGAGCCAGCTGGGGAGGGAAACATCCTGGATCCAGTGCAGCAGTGGCCACTTGTAGCAAGCTGGGCAGATTGCTCATTTGCAAGACATGGCGCATGCCCATATCATGCTACTGTTGTCGAGGCCACAAGAGGTTGCATTGGCCATCTGGTGTGGTGGAAGAAACTAAAGGAGAAAAAAGGAGGAGGAAAACAGTGCAGTCAGGGCTACAGAAAACCCTGCTCACTTCCCACAGGCCTGTGATGTCCCTCTGGAATGTCTGACTGAGACTTGGATGCATATATGGGGCGAAGATGACGCGCCACTTTCCACCTGTCCATGGAGGTTGTAATCTCCAGAGACTATGGTCAGGAAAGCACTGGGGGGAGATGGAGACCTGTGGTGCAGATGCAGGGCAGGAGTATAGTGGTGCTAAATTACCGACTTTTGTTACTGGTTGAGGTTGAATCCGGATTAGACCCAGGTTCTGGTGGTGGATCCGGGCCATTGGGTAGAGGTGTTGGTGGCTGTCTCTTCCTCTAGGCTTTGGCTTGGTGGTACTCAGCTGTTGACCTCTGAATGTGTGCAGAACCTGGATGTTATTCTTGATGATGGGCTGACACTGCGTTCTCAGGTGTCAGTAGTCATCAAGTGCTCTTTTTACTATCTGAGGAATATCACCCTGATTAAGTGCCTTGTTCTGCCTGGCAACCTACCTACTTTGGTCCACGCCTTTGTGACCTCCTGACTTGACTTCTTTAACTCCCTGTACCTAGGGCTTCCTGGGGTTAATATCCACCTCTTGCAGCTAGTGCAGAATGTGGCAGCCAGGCTGTTGATGGGGCTGTCTCAATCTAGCCATGTTATGCCAGTGCTGCATGGACTGTACTGGCTGCCAGTTCAGTGGTGGATCACCCCTAAGGTTGGCTTGCTGACCTTTAATGCCCAAACAGGCAGAGTCTTTGCTACCTGCAAGAGCTCTTGCATTCCTACTGCCTCCTCTGACCACTTTGCTCCACCAACGAGAGATTGCTAGGGGTTCCCAGGGTGTGGTTGAAGACATCTGGGACCTGGGCTTTGTGGCCCCCAACCCGTGGAACTCTCTACCTCATTGGATACAAGAATGCCTGATGGTGGAGAGCTTTAAAACTGCTTTAAATGTATTTGTTCGCCTTTGCCTTTTCTGATTACTGATTTAACTGAAGAATTGTTTGAGTAGTTTTTATAGTTTTCAGTGGGATATTTATTGTGTTTTATTCTACAAGTGCTATGATCAGTGTGAATAGTGCTTTTTATAAATAAAGTCTAATCAAATCAAAATATTTTGCATAATTTGGCTGTTTCACAAAAATTTTCACCAAACCAAAATGTGAAATTTTGCCTGCAGAGTGAGAAATTTCACCAACGGAGTGCAAAATTATTTCCCTTAGAGTGCAAAATGTCACCCTTGAAATGGCGAAATTCACCTCTTGTGGGTGACATTTCATCATTTTCAGGCAAAATTTCACATTTTGTGGGTGAAATTTTGCAACTTTGAACCCTGCAAAATATTTTGCAGAACAATTGAATTACGTGAAATATTTTGCATGGCAAAATTGTCGATTTTGAGGGAATTTTACCTACAAAATTTCATTTTGCAACATCTCTAGGAAGGAGGGGAAGTAGCTGCTCAGGTGTCCCCAAAGAGAACAAACAAATTATGGAAAACAGTTCTGTTCAGTTTTGTCTTTCAGTGCCAGGCAGTTCCTCTCTCACTCTTCAAGTCCTTAGCCTGAATCATGCTGGGGTCTCTGTCGGGGGTGCTCTCCCTGATAAGAATTTATTCTTAGTTCCTTCTGGTATGAATACCTCAGATAATTCCACTGTGTCCTGCTCCTTGTCACTTTCTGCAGTAACACTGTTTGATTTGGTGCAAACATTGTACACTAGCCACTGTGCCTCATTTTTCCAGTTCCCCATATCCCAGCTAACAGGAGTTCCACTATGTCAGTTTTGGTATGCCTCTCTGGGTATTTCAGACCAGTAACATATTTTGGGAACCAAGCTCACAGTACACCACCATCCTTTGACCTTCTGGAAGGGAAGTATAACAGCCATAAATGTTTTGGGGTGTACCAGGTTTGCCCCCCCCCCCGGTGAACACATGGTAAACAGGAGAAACCAGCAGCGCCTTCATATGCTGTATGTAATCGGATTACTGTTTATGTTACGATTACTACCCCTTGCCTAGTAGCCTCAACAAGGTAGAGAGGTCTGAGTTTGTTAGTTTTCTTGTTGGGGAAGGTGGTCATATCCAAAGTTACATTTAAATAGTGTGGTGTTTCCACCGAAAGAAAGGTTTAAGCCCTTACAGAAATAAAAGTGTGCTGCATTCTTAATGGTGCAGTGTTTGCACGCAGTTCATGTACACAAAGTGAACCTATGCAAACCAGGTCTAAAAAGCAAATCAGGTCCGTGTGCTGCAAGCTTGACATGTGTGCAGCAAGTAAACTGGTGGGAATATCTTCTAAAAAACACATCAGTTTCTATTTTTCACACTACTGCTAGCAATTAATGCCATTAAAATACATTTCTCATTGATTTCCCATTAAAATTAGGTAAACTCATTAATTCTGATCCTTTTGCAAGTTGTTTGATGGCTTTCGATTTTTGTCATTAAATTGCCATTAATTTATAAAGCGTTGTTTGCTTAATTCATTAAATGCCTTGGATATAGTCAGTCAACATCACCCACCCAGATGTGCGAAGAGGGGCCTCTGTGTTGTGAAGCATAACCTTTTTGTTTTGGGCCATGCAAATCCCCTTAATGCATATTTAGTACTACAAATGTGTTTCTTCATGACTGATTTGGCTCACGTACTTTCCCTTTGACATTCTGTATGGAGCATATACACTGTGGACATGCTCAGCACTCTTTGTGCTGAGTAGGGTCTTGGAAGCATGCACCATAACCTCATATTTTGTCACTGAAATGAGGGACATGGACACCCAAAATGAAGGGCAATGAGGACACTAACCCTCACGATGATCAGGACACATCCTGAAACATAGAGATACAGTACCTCAGAAGTTAACACAGAAGAAACCATTGTATTTAAATGTACTGATATTAGTACCTGAGAATGAATTTATTCCATAAAGCAGTGGTGCCCACCCCCCCATTTGTACCTAGGTTGCTTTTATGGGGTGGAAATAATGGCATTAAATTTAGATTTATATCTTTTGCACAATAAGTGCCCACCTTGCCTGTGTATGTTCATGCTGTAGGTGCACTCCTAACTTGACTATGTCTGTATTGTGTTGCCCACTTTTTCCACCTATTAGTGGCTGCACCATCACATGTGATGTGGAGGAGCTCCAGCCAAGCAAAAGCACATGAGTCATGTGAGTGCGACACTGTCTTCCTGCCACAGACTAGACAGGCTACACACTACAGCTTAGAGGAATCAGTGAGTACTGAACTCTAAATAGCCATGTTGTGGTGGCATATTTTTGTTGGTCTACTATTAGTGAGTCTCTGTCTCCCCTGGTGGCTGAAGGGGCAGAGGATGAGCTAGAAGCTAACTCAAGACTAGGCTACCTATTTACTCAACTTGGGTCGCCTCACAGAAAAAAACAGCACAGGCCACCACAACAAAAAGCTAGGCCTAGCAGCAGTGTTGACAGTGGTGTGGACAGCCTTCATAGGCCTTGACAAGTGCAGTGTGGCAGCAGCCACAGCAGCCAAGCAAGAAGCAAGCAACACAAGTTGGGTGAGTTCAGTTGGTGAGGTGGCTTGGTCATGGACCATGTTGGGGAAATGGGATGGTTGGGTCTAACCTCCAGCTTCTAGCAGAAGGACAGAGGAGGAGCAGACTGAAAACTAGGTTGATGGCACACTGGGCCAGGTTGCAGGTTCTGACGAGATGGCCGGGTAAGTAAATGCAAATAATTTTTTAAAGGGGTTTGAAAAATGAGGGAGAAGTGAAATATTGATGTGCTTTTCATGTTTCTGTGCCCTTGGGCAGCTTCACGACACATATTAGATGGGTATTAAATAGAATGGAGTTGGAGAGACAAATCAAGACAAAGTTTTACTTTTTCAGGGGAAGGGTTCAGAACTACAGACAGGAAAAAAAATTGGTTAGTAACTGGGTGGGATAAGCCAAATCTGATGCACTGCTCCGGGATATAGACAGATGAATCTTCTACATTTAAATTTTGCCTGATTTGCATATCACTTTTCAGTCACAGCAAATAAATTTTAACTTTTAGAGACATTCCGGACATCGAAGAGCTTGCCACCTATGGGTTAACAATCACCTGGCCTCCATTGGTTGTTGGCTCCCCCCTTCTGAAATGTGAAATTGTGTCTCTGCCATAAAGTCAAAATTTACAGGACATCCTCCATGTGAGCAGCATGTTTCCCATGAGGGATGGATGAGGAGCAGAGCAGTTTTCAGGTGTAACATGAAGGCTGTCCCTTGCATTCAGGGACAGTTGAGTGGTATGGTATCCACAGACTATTGGAGCCTCATTATAGTCAGGCTTACACCCCCCCCCCGAGTAAAGGTGACCTCCACATCCCCACTGTCATGTACATTTTGACATAGGGCAATGGAAACTTCAGGGGTGTGCACCATTGAAATGAATGGGAGTATTTTTTTTGTTACTATTTTATACATTATTGATGGAGAGTTGGGAATTAATGAAGGCCACCACTCGACTAACAAAGACCTTGTCAGTAGAACAGTGGCCTTCATTATTCTCCAACTCACCATCATAATGTATACAATAGTAATAAAAAAATAACTCCATTCATTTCAAGGGCGTACGCCCCAGCACTCTGACCCATGGACATCATGTCTTAAAAACTCCTGCCTCTAGCTCACTAGTAAACAGGTAAGAGACTCTCAACATATCTATACTTGATTGGTTGTCTGTAGCAGCATGGCCACACCTGCTGCAGTGTCTGTACATGGGGAGGGACTGGCCATGTGGGTGGGTATCGAGTTATTGCTAATTTTGTGTTGGGCCCTTAAAGTCTGTTTGCATGGAAGCATTCAAACCTATGGAGAGAAAATAGTAAGAGTACAGGCCAGACATAAGTAGTTTTGTGGCTAATTGTGTGTATTGGAGGAGGGAAGAACCACATGTGTTTCCATTGGTATGTATGCTACAGTTCAGCTGTACAGCTGAGATGAGAGGGCACAAGAAAACTAAAAAGTATAACAGTGGCTACAACCGTGCTGCATGCATGCAAAAGAATGCAGATTTGTATTGAAGTACAAGTAAGCCATATGTGTGCAGGCAGTATAGCTTAGTGATTAAAGGCACTGAACTGCAAACCAGGGGACTTGCAGACCTGTAGACCTGGATTTGAATCTCATCAACCCCTGTTTGTATATGGTGTGATCCTGAGGAACTCACTTAACTTTTATATGTGCAGTTATCAGTGACCACTTGCTTTTTGCACACAAGCCACATGCATGCAGTCTGTTCCAATTTAACATAAAAAGCATGCTTTCCACACTTGCTTGCTGCACGCATGTCACATTCTTGCAATCGGTTCCAATTTAACATCTGAATCATGCTTGCAGCACTCATAACACATTGGTAGTTTTATGTGTGCAGCATGAAAACATTTCCTACAATTATTTCTGTAAGGGAGTGCACCTATTGTAATTGTAGTACCACCCCTGGGATGCCATACCACCTCACTTCCCCACAGGAACAGCCCACCAGTGAATCAGCACTATGAAATAACAGTCCCTCAAAGTAGGCAATTTACAAGCAGAAAAAAGATATGCACTCAGTCTGTAATTAGAAGCAAATTAATAAGTGCTTTATTTAGGGTCAAGGTGAGACCCTAAAAAGAAGAAGTAGGTTAGAAAATGGGATAGCAAATGCCCTCTTAGGACCAGCTTAAACTAAATGTATTGACTGCTCTCTTATCAATCGTTCTAGTAGCCTGATCCCAAATTGTACATGCTTTTAAACTCCATACACTGTAGGAGCTTCTGGTGCTTCACTGGGTAATCAGATATACTGTAGGAATAGTGTTGGACTAATAAGATTTGAACATGGTTGACTGATGTTGATGCACTTAAAAGATTTAATCAAGGCTTTATCTGATTGAAAAGAAACTTAAAACACAGAGTGGGCATTTGTATTTCCTGGAAGGATGGCCTAGTCCATTAACTGATTTCCAAAAATACAAACAACAAATGCTGATGATGTTGGGGCAAATCCATTTTTACTCATGGCTTATCCAGTGCTAGGGATATCCCTTGATGCACAGGGTATGATAATGCATTAGTAGTGAGTTCCTCTATGACTGATTTTGCTTTACTCATTGTGAAGGCCTCTTGTGTCATCTGCTGAAATTGGCTGTTCTCCCAGTTTCAGTCATGCTTCTACTGACCTCTACATTCAGCAGACAGTCATTTTATTTATACAGCAAAGCCCCAGCTGTGAAGTGTGAACCACATCTGGCCAACACACTGTGACCTGGCATCCAGTCCCTAGTAGTAGTAGTAGTAGCAGATTTTATTTATATCTGCGCCCTTCCCTGGAGGACCAGAATACATTATAATAAAGTGCAGGAATGACTGTCAATCAGTAAAAAAATAAATACATATAAATATATCTATATACAGTAAGACAGTTAAAACAAATAGGACCCATAACGACTTGTAAAACTCAACTGGGAGGAGAGTGGAGACTAATGGGAAACATGATTCAGACCCCAAAGCTTTCACTGAACAAAAAAGTCCACCATGGGGACCTCTCTGAGGACCCTTGAGATCAACTTCCATGAAACTGGACCAGCCAACTAGTCAGCTGCAATAACCAGTACCAAGTGGTGGTACTGGTTGAGTGACTTCTAAGACATAGAGCTGATTTCAAACTCAGGCAGTTAGGAGATATAGTGCAGCAATATCTCTCAGTCCAAACAATGTCAGCTTTTTACTTCACTTCATGCTGTATAAGTCCATGATTACCTTCTTTTCTTTGGCAGGAAATCTGCTTTTTACTTTCACACTTCAGGATATTGCAGGTTCTATCTCTCTGTCTCTCTCTCTGTCTCTCTCTCTCGCAGGCAGACCTGCTTCCTTCATTGTTTCACCACACTGCAGACTGGCTGAGTTCTGGCACAGCCCATCCTTTTCAATGCAGAATCACAGTTGCGGTCAGAGCTATCCCTTCTCAGAAGGGGTCTTGATGCCCATCACTTGGAGAGTCAAACACTTCTAAGGCACCTGACAAAGTGAAACCCATTACATGTCTATCAGCCATTGTGATTCATCAAACAGGTTTTTGAGCTGATTGGCTGAGCAGACATCCTCCGAAACAATCTGGATCAAATGTTTTGCCTGGCTTTGCGTCTTTACAATGTATTAAAAATATTAAAAAGGCAAAATACATTTCATAGTTTAAAAAGCACCAAATGCCATTTATTCAGTTAAGTGTACATTGGACGGTATTTTTAAAAGTGCTCAAAATGATGTCGTTCAGTCAAAACAGGCAAGTTTGTGTTACACTGTTGAGACATTTAATTGCATCATATTTTCATAAATGTGTCAAAACTGACACTTATACTTGGGTTATAATTGTGGCACATGTGCTGGCTGCCTCATAACTGTGTCATTTTGTGTTTCTAATCTGGATGCATGTGGGTGCATTAGATTGTAGTGCAACCATCATCTGATGGTAGCACACCCTTCTGACACAGACGTAGCGGCGATATGTGATGCAAAAGTGACACAACTTGCTGTTGTGTCTACCACAACTCTTTGAAAATACAGCCATAATATCTATCCACAATTTTTAAAGATAAATACAAATTTCTTGTTCAAACATATTCTTCTGGGGAGCTGGTGTAGAGTATCATTTAATTGGCATATAGGAGAGTGCTACAGAAGGATGGAACCTTTTATTTATTTATTTAAAAGTTGATAACTGGGAAAGGCACCATTGAGTTGAGACTCTTTCCATGTGCAACCTGGGGAAAGAGTTACATAGGGATAAAAACTGACATTAAAATAAAATTAGCAAGTAAACAATCGAGGGTCATGGTTACAAAACCCAAAAGAGTAGGTAACACTCACATACAGGAGTACAAATATAGACACAATTAGAACCACAATTACAATAATAGTACAGATGCAGGACTTACAGTACCACAAAATGAATTAGTGTCCTGACCACTAGTCTCAGGAGCAAGGTGCACAGTTCAACATTGGAGTCCCTTCTGAATGAGGGAGAGTGGACTATGAGGTGTGGACAACTAAGGGAGGAGACTTCATTTATTTAAGGAGGTGCAATTTGGGAGTACTGAAAGCAATGTGGATGGGGTAGAAGTCTGAGGAGCCTTTTGAGTGAGAAGGAGGAGGAGGAGGAGGAGAATAGTTGGAGGTCAGAGGGGAGTTTATTCCAGAGAAAAGGAAAATGAAAGGAGAAAGCAGATTGACCATATGCAGAGTGGGAGTGAGGCATAGAAAAGGTGCATGGATCTCTGTGGTGAAGGGAGTAGCTTGAGGTGGCAGCTTGGGAAAGGCAGGAAGAGAGGTAGTTGTGGAGGGTTCCAAATGACAACTTTGCAACAATGGAGGTACAGTGAACCATTCTCCTGTGAGATAAAGGCACAAGGGAGAGGGCGGAGTAAAGGAGACAGTGGTGGGTAAGGGGGTGAGGCGGTAGCAAAGTGGCAGAAAGAGTTCAGAAGGGTGTCTAGTCTAGCAAGGGATGATTGAGAGGCTGTGCCATACACCAGGTCAGCATACTCAAAGATGGGTAGGATCATTTTGGTTACCAATTCTCTGTGGGTGGGGAGGGGGAGACTGTCTTTATGTCAATAGAGAACAGCCAGTTTGGGAAGTAGTTTAGTGCAGATGGTGTCAATGTGGGTGAAGAAGTCCAGGTGGCAATTCAACCATACCCCCAAGTATTTGAAGGCCTGAACATTCTCAAGGAAGAGCCGTCTAGGGTGGTGAAGATGGGAGAATACTGGAGAGTGGGAAGTTTTTGTCTGAAGCCAAAAGCCATCACCACTGTTTTTGTTTTTTGCATTGAGTTTGAGTTTGTTTTCCTGGAATCAAGACTGAACTCTATTGAAGACTTCCTGGGTAGGGGACTGTACACTGATGGCAGAGGGCCCAGGGATGAAAATAATAGTATCATCAGCATACATATGCATATTAGAAGATTTGCAGACTGAAAGGGAGGTTGATTATAAATAGGGAGAAAAGCTGGGGCTGATGATGAAGCCTTGGGGGAACCCTGGAGAGGATGGGGAGTGGCGAGGAGAAAGTACCACCTATTTGTACTGATTGCTGCCTGTTATGAAGATAAGAGCAGAACTATCTGATGGCAGGTTCAGTAAGGCCAGCAGATCTAAGATTTTGTAGCTGGAATGGATGAGAGACTGACTCAAAAGCCTTCACCACGTCTATGAAAATGGTGGCAGTAATATGGCTCTGGTCATAGCTGAAAATATTAAATCAATAACTTGCAATAATGAGGAACCTTGGGGGCATCATTAATGAAGATGGAAAAAAGTAGCAGACCCAGAATGGAGCTTTGAGGTACACATATATTGATAGTGGTTATTGCAGATTTAACCTTATTGCATTTAACACATAGTTGCCATTTACTTAGATAGCTAAAGAACCATCTGGGGGGGGGGGGCCCTAGTGATGATACTTTAGATTCAAGCAATGTGTGGTTTATATGATTGAAAGCCTTTGTGAGATTGATAAAGACAGAACCCGTATACACCCCCTTTTCCATGCCCAGCTTAATATCATTGGTGAATTGGGTGAGCACTGTGGAGGTGCTATGGGTCTGCCTGAATACATGTTGGGCAAAGGATGGCAGGTTATATTGGTTGAGATGATCTGTGACCTGGAAGGCCACAACTTCTTTTTAGCAGTTTATTGAAAACAGGCAGGATTGCTATTGTTCGGTAATTTTCAAGGCTCGTAGGATCATCTTTTTTATATACTGGTACTACTCTGGCCACTTTCCAGCTCTAAGGGATGGTGCCTGAGGATAAGGATATATTGTATAATCTGGTAAGTTGGGAGGGATGGAGCAGGGCAGCAATCTTAAGTAGTTTAGGCTCTAACCTATCAAAGCCAATGATCCCATAGGTGGAGATAGTGTTTAGAAACATAGAAACATAGAAACATAGAATTTGACGCAGATAAGGACCGCTTGGCCCACCCAGTCTGCCCATTTCCCTACCTGATGGATAAGCTGCAGGTCCTAGTTAACCAGCAGCCTACTTCTTCCTACCCCCACCCCCTAGAATTGCCTTATGACTGTCCCATGCATGCTTGAATTCCACCACTGTTTTTGACTCCACAACCTCCTCTGGAAGGCCGTTCCATACATCCACAACCCTCTCTGTGAAAAAATACTTCCTTAAATTACCTCTGAGCCGCCCCCCTTCTATCTTCAAATTGTACCCCTTGTTCTTGCACACCTCTTTTTTTGAAAGATGCTACCCTCTTGGACTTTGTTGATTCCCTTTAGGTACTTGAAAGTTTCTATCATGTCTCCCCTCTCCCTCCTTTCCTCGAGGCTATACATATTAAGCTCCTTAAGTCTCTAAGTCTCTCTTCACATGTCTTCCGGTGCAGACCCTGCACCATTTTAGTTGCCCTCCTCTGGACAGCTTCCATCCTGTCTTTGTCTTTGTGGAGATTGGGTCTCCAGAACTGCACGCAGTACTCCAGATGGGGTCTCACTAGCTGTCTGTACAGAGGGATAATAACTTCCTGTTTTCTACTGGTGATGCCTCTCCCTATGCATCCCAGTATCCCCCCCAGCCCTCCTTGCTGCCCTCTCACATTGCTTGTCCACCTTTAGGTCATCTGATATGACTACCCCCAGGTCCCTTTCCATTTTGTTGTTGTTAGTATCTCACCCCATTGTGTACTCTTCCCTGGTTTTGTTTCCCAGGTGCATTACTGCACTTCTTAGCATTGAATCTAAGCTGCCATACATTTGACCATTCCTCTAACCTTGCCAAGTCCTTCTCATCCTTTCCACTCCACCTTGTGCATCAACTCTGTTGCAGATCTTTGTGTCATCTGCAAAGAGACATACTTTCCTTCCAGTCCCTCTGCAATGTAAACATAAAGACATTGAAGAGGAACGGTCCTAATACTGAACCCTGCGGTAGCCCACTACTAACCCCCCTTAGTACATTGTTTTATTTATTTATTTAGTTTTTGTTTACCGGGTAGGTACGCTAGCCACAACAATGACTATTTTCAGGCATGACCTGGGAGGGTACAGAAAAACAAACTTCTGAAAATACAGTAATAGTACAGTTTAGAAGTAGTCAAAGTAATTGGTACTTACAAGCAGGTAGCAACATTGGTAATGCAGTATCACAGGTATGTGGAAACATCACAGATGATTGCAAAAAATTAGGGCTCATACTAATAGGAGGAGGATAAATTACAGATAATTACAGTGACACTATAGCAAACAAAACACAGTAGATATGAAAGAAAGGAATTAAGAAAGTAACCTTTTAGTGACCAAAACAGGACTGAATGAAAGAAAGAAATTAGGGAAGGAAATAGTAGTAGAGTAGCAGTGAAGGAAAAATAGTGGGAAGTCTTTAGGGATAGGATAGGAGATAGGAAGAGAGAGACAGCAAGGTATGGGGTTTGACCTGCTGGATTGAGAGAAAGTGCTGAGGCATATATAAGGCCAAAACTAAGAAGTGGCAAGGGGATGCAGAATCTAAGTTGAGGGTCTGTGGTGGTTTGAAATGGGTAAGTACAGGATGAGATGAAATGTGGCATAGTGCTTTCTTAAATGAGGTGTGGGAAGAGGCTTGACGAATGGTTAGTGGGAGGGAGTTCCAGTACTGGGGGGCCTGACAGGCAAATGAACTAGTGCCCTTGGTGATAGTATGTTTAGGGATACAGACCGAGGCATTGTCAGCAGAGCAAAGGTCATAACAGGATGCCTGGTTTTGAAAGAGCTCAGCTATGGATTTTGGTATTTGAGACCTAACAATGTTGTCAATGATGGAGCCAAAAGAATAAGACCTTGATGCATGAGGAGGAAGCCAACCAAGGTCAGAGTAAAAGAGACAATGGTGTTTCAGCTGATGAGAGAAGGATACATAGTGACATATATTGTTGTAGGTGACATCCCACTTATGGAGACTTGATTTGCACATGGAGGTATAGGTAGCAACCCCATAGGTAAGCGAGGGTAGGAGTGTCCCACGTGCTACGGCAAGCCTGACAGAGGGGGTGAGGGCATAGCTAGTTCAATAGGCAATGCCAAGTTTTGTGTTGACAGACTTGCAGGACCTCTGAATATGAAGATCAAAATTTAGTAATGGATCCAGTGTGACCCCTAGGTATTTAAAAGGGTTTACCACATCTACTGATATACCACTTACCGTGGAGGCTTTAAACTTGTGTTAGGAGTGTTTAAGTTTAAAGTTGGAGCCGAATAGCATAGCTTGGGTCTTTGCTTCATTTAGGACTAGTTTGTGACTAACCAGCCACTGTCGGAGAAGTTGGAAGTCATGGGAGAGCTTCAGATTTATGTCTTCAATGCATTTAGTGCTAGAGCACAGAACAATGTCATCCGCATACAACAGGGAGCTAGTTTTCATGAGGTTTGTTTTGTTTGTTTTGTTGAATTTTGTTGACCCGGTAAGCCCACTGGGCCTAGAAGTCCCTTTTTCAGGGGCGACCGGGGGGGGGGGATACAGATGGTAAGCAACTGAAACTGAACCTGATTAAGCTGTTGGTGGTATTTTTAGTGAATGAGGGAATTTGGCCAGGACACGGGAACATTCCCCTACTCTTTCGATAGGTGCCATGGGATCTTTAACATCCACCTGAACTACCACCAGTCCAGGCAGATGGGACCTCGGTTTAACGTCTCATCCGAAAGGCGGCACCTCAGAAGTGCAACACCCCTCTCATGCTGCACTACAGTGTCAGTACTGGGATATTAACCCAAGTGCCAGATGTGGGAACTGAACCCACAGCCCTCTGATCTCCCGGCCTCAGAGGCGAGTGTGCTACCTGCTGAGCCACTGACACCACTAGGTTTGAGGTGATGCTGTTTATAAAAATTGAGAAAAGCACTGGACCAAGTATGGACCCATGGGGCACACCAACATTAGTAGTGGCTTGACAGAGAGGGTGGAGTTATACTTCACAATTTCTGTTCTGTCAGTCAAGTAGCTACTGAACCAGTTCACATTAGGTGAGAAACCTAGTGATCGAAGTGTGGCAATGAGGATGGAGTGATCAACTAGGTCAAACACCTTGGTCATATCAATGAAAATGGCCCCAGTGAGAGAAGCAGAACTCATGGCCACCAGGGCATCAGATGTGAATTTTAGAAGAGCAGTGGTGGTACTAGGACCCTTATGGAAGCCATGCTGGGCAGAAGTTAAAAGGTCATATTTCTGGAGGAATTCAATAGTTTGAGTAGATACAAGCTTTTCAAGAATTTTACAGAGAACAGACAGGATAGCTATTGGTCTATACTTAGAGGGGTCCTTTGGGTCACCTTTTTTAAAAATAGGTAATCGTTGCCATATTCCAAATATCAGGGACATGACCTTGGCATAAGGACAGAGTAAAGATTTTGGCTAAGGGAGCAGCTATGAACGGTGCAGCTAGTTTTAGAAGTTTGGGTTCAAGATTGTCAGAACCGGCAGCCGCATGCTCAGAGATATTATTAAGCAGTTTCAGTACCTCAAGTCTGGAGACAGAGTTAAAGAAAAAGTTAGGTTCAGTAACATTTGTTGGATTTGCTAAAGTTGGATTGGATTGGTGGGGAAGGTGGAGGTATAGTTGGTTAGGTCAGAGAATTTGTCATTGAAAAAGTTGGCAATAGTGCACAGATTGTTACAATGGACTCCATTTATTAACGTGTCATTAGGGGTGGAGGATAAGTTTGAGCCTAGGAAGAACTTAATATGGGACCAGCATTTTTTGAAATCACCATAGGAGTTTATTAAAAGGTCTTTGCAGTAGGAGCTTTTGGCCTGTTTGATCTCCTTTTTGCAGGCATTACACAGAGTTCTATGAGTGATAAGGTCAGCTGATGGGCTGGAGCTTTTGAAGCAGAGCCAGCTTTTATCTCTTTGGTTAAGTTTACTGAGTAGATCTGATTTTAGCCATTGGGTTTGCCTGTTTTTTTACCCGATGTGTTACTAGATGGCAGTGCTTGTCCTGTAGCACTAGGAAGTGGGTCAGGAAGAGACCAAGAGAAGACTGAGTATTACTAGACTTATAGAGAGAGAGAGAGGACCAGTCAGTGCTAGCGATGTCTAGCAGAAAGGCCTGAGAGTCAAAATGTGCATAGTTATGAAAGGAAATGTACCGAGGCTGAGTAGGTACCTGCTTCCTTTTAACCCAGATACAGAAAGTGGGGGAGTGGTCAGTTATGGTATAAGCTAGTATGCCTGAGTAGACTGTATGTTCCAGGTGATTAGTCATTATCCTGTCCAGAAATGTACTTGTGTTGGAGTGTGGGACAGTCCTTGTAGGTTCAGAGATCAGCTGGTGCAGGTTTGTACTTTGTAATTTGGACAGGGATATGGCTTGGGAACTTCCCATCCAGTTTATGTTTAGGTCCCCAAGTATGAGAACTTCATTTCTTCTGGATAGGAGTGAGGTTAGATCCAGCAGTTCATCCATGCCTTTTCTGCCACATTTTGGGGGGTGGTAGATGCAGACAGTATGAAGTTTTTTGGTCCCGAGTGTGAGAAGGGCATGAAGCACTTCTGTGTAGGAGGGGAGATGAGTTTATTGCAGAGAGCTGGAGGTGATCTTTAAAATAAATAACTGTGACACCCCCTCTCTTGGTTGCAAGTCTGTCCTGTCTAAGAAGATTGTAGGATGGGAGGGAGCACATAGTGTCAAGGAGGAGGTTTTGAGCCAAGTTTTGGTTAGGCAAATGTCAGGCTTTGTAGAGGGAGGTCCAAGCTTCCAGTTCGGAAAAATTGTGCTCAATGCTCCTGATATTATGGTGAGCAATTTTTAGGCCTTTGGCATTGTTAATAGGGTTAGGTGTGAGGTTAACTGGCCCCGGGTTTAGCTGTACATCATCAGAGAGCAGAATTGCCAGAAGTAGATACCAGAGTCTGTGGTGCAGGAAAGAGCATAGGGTCTGTATGCGAAGGGGCTAATTGTTGAAGACATGAGAGACCATATGGATCTATGACTTACTTAGTAGTAACTGTGTGGAGTCACAGTGCAATTCAAGCACCACTAGAAGGTTAGAAAAGTGCAAATCATAAGATGGGAGGGGAGGGAGTGCAGATGTAGCTTGGGATACATTTAACAGCAACAGGTGGAGTAATGGCAGAGAGGAGACAAGGAAAAACAGCATCATGTGCCGAGTCATTTTAGATGGCAAAATGAAAAGTGGTATGCCTGAGAGAAGCTGTTTTCTCCTGGGAGAAGAAACAGAGATTTGGGTGAGAGATGGGACTGAGGTTAAATATTCTATCCTTCAAAACCCATGTGGTATAGACAGGGATTTGAAGAAAAATATGACAGATGACCTGAGAGAAAGACAGACTGGAGGAGTGGGCAGGGCTAAAATTCAGCAGCCCACAGACATTCACTTGATATCAAAGAGAATCATGCATGAATAGTGAGATGCAAGTGCAAAGGCAGGGAGGGTCAAGATGAAGAAATTAAGAGAATAGCCCACACAAATCAACCCTCCATGCAACTTAGCCCAAATAAACCAACCCACCAGAACTTTATTTGACATATATAGAGGGGTAAGGAGGACATACAGTGCAGGGGAAGTCAGTAGATGAAAGTTTACCGAGCAGGCGGAGCTGGGAGATTATTTAAAGGAGGGCTGGGCGGGGTGGGGGGCAGGAGAAAAATGGTAGTACTTATTAGAAGTGGCAGAATAGGAGAAAGGCGCTCCAATCAGGAAAAGTCAGAGGCACAGGCCGAACCAATCAAGGTCTGGTAGCCAAGTGCCACACCAATCAGGAGACGGCTGATACTCAGTGACTCCAAGCAAGCAACAGTGACTGTACCTTGGGCTGAAGTCTGAGTTGGGGAACCCGGAGGGTGGGCAGGAAGCGAGTATCCAGGTGGGTGGCAGCCATGGATGGATGTTTGAGGGGCCGGAGAGTTTGTAGGGTATTCCTCAGGTGTGCGAGTCCTGGACGAGCAAAGAAGAGGGGAGATTATAAATAATATCAGCAGGAGGGGGTGGGAGGCTGGTGGCAGACCGATAGCAGGGGGTGGGGTGATCAAGAATTTAAGAAAAGGTAGCAAGGTGAGAAAATATTTAGGGTGGGAATTAGGATAAGACAAAAGGTGAGGTCAAAGCAGCATTAGAAAGACATAGCGGGGGGGAAGGATTGTAAGAATACAGTTAAGTCACAAGATTTTAGGGATTAGTTTTTAGCAGGAAAAACAGGGGGAGGGTAGACAGTAGGAGAAAGAGTCTGGGTAACAAGGCAATAATAGCTTAACAAAATATGTTAGGTTGGAAAGAGCAGGTGACTGTAATTTAAAACTAGAAAATACAGACTCAAACAGTACAGTTACATCCAGCAAATTGGCAGAAATTATAATACTTCGCTAAACAAATCAGCAGTTACAATTTAAAAATGGTAGTACTTATTAGGAGTAGCAGGGTTTAGTAGAGAGCAAAAATTCAATGCAGCAGAATAGGAAAAAGGTGCTCCAATCAGGAAAAGTCAGAGGCGCAGGCTGAATCAGTCACGGTCCAGTAGCTGAGCGCTGCACCAATCAGGAGACGGCTGAGACTCGGCGGCACCAAGCAAGCAACAGTGACCATACTTTGGGCTGAAGTCCATCTCAGGGAACCAGGAAGGCCAGCCTAAAGCATGTATCCATGTGGGTGGTGGCCGCAGATGGCCATTCGAGGGGCCGCCGAGTTTGTAGGGTGACACTCGGGCATGGGAATTCTGAAGGAGCAAAGAAGAGAGGAGATTATAAATAATATCAGAAGGAGGGGGTGGGAGGCTGGTGGCAGACTGACAGCAGGGGGTGGGTGTGATCAAGAATTTAACAAAAGGTAGCTAGGTGGGAAAAGAGTTAGGGTAGGGATTAGGATAAGACAAAAGGTGAGGTCAGAACAGCATTAAAAAGACAGAGCAAAGGGTGGAGGAATTGTAAGAATACAGTTAAGTCAGGTGGGCGGCAGACGCGGATGGCCATTCGAGGGGCTGCCGAATTTGTAGGGCACCGCTCAGGCATGGAAGTCCTTGAGCTGAAGTCTTGAGTTAGGGAACCAGGAGGGCAGGCAGGAAGTGTGTATCCAGGTGGGCAGTGGCCGCGAATGGCATTTCAAATTGCTACCGAGTTTGTAGGGCACTGCTCGGGAGCAGGAGTCCTTGGGCTAAAGTGTGAGTTGGGAAACCAGGAGGGTGGGAAGGATGCATGTATCCAGGTGAGCAGCGGCCGTGGATGGCATTGGAGGGGCCACCAAGTTTGTAGGATGCTGCTCAGGTGCAGGAGTCCTTGGGCTGAAGTCCGAGTTGGGGAACTAGAAGGGTGGGCAGGAAGCATGTATGCAGATGGGCTGCAGCGGTGGATGGCTGTTCGAGGGGCCACCGAGTTTGTAGGCGCTGCTCAGTGTGGGAGTCCTTGGGCTGAAGTCCCATTTGGGGAACCAGGATGGTGGGCAGGAAGCATGTATCCAGGTGGGCAGTGGCCTCAGATTGCCATTAGAGGGGCTGATGATTTTGTAGGGTGCCGCTCAGGCACAGGAGTCCACCTGAGTAATGGCTCATAGGTAGAAAGAGGGGGAGGGAGGAAGGGTGGGCATATGGAGGAGTATTCTCAAGGAAGTACAAAATTTCATTTCCAAAACTGGGTAGGTTAGAGAAATGGCTTTTAAAGGCATTAGCAATGGTGTCCATGTTATTACAATTGACATCGTTTATTGACATATCAGTGTTTGTTTTTTATCTTTCCAGTTCCCATGAGACACTTGATGTGTTTCTAAAAGATTCTGGAGCCTCTAGCTGAGGCCTGCAATAGCAGGTGACTTTAGCCAAATGGATTTCTTTTCTTAAAGTATTTCACAGGGCTCGGTATTTAAGCCAATCGCTGTGCAGGGATGTGACTTTAAATTTATTGCAGTATGTATCTCTTACTTTTAGCAAGGAAAGCAGATTGCTGTGCAGTCACCTGGTGGCCTTTTTCCTGACCTTGCACTTGCTTATAGGGATGTGTTTGTCAGGAAGGGATTGAAAAGTGGAGGTAAAATAGTTAAGAGCTTCATCAACATTGCTGGAGCAGTATAGGAGAGACTAGTCAACTAGGTGTAAGTCAGTATGGAAAGCTGTAGGATCAAACCTAGAACAGTCCTCAAAAAACAGTTCCTTAGGAGTGCAAGAGGGGGAGCAGGCATCCAAGACACAATATCCAGGTGTATGATCAAGAAATTCATCAGCAAGGGTGCATGCAGTGCAAATCATGTCCTTTCTGTTAGACAGTACCCAGTCTATGAGACAGTGTTTACCTCCTGTGGTTGATAGCCTGATTGGTTCACAGATCAGCTGGGAGAGGTGAAGCTTGTTTAAAAGTAATTCATAGGAGGGATTACCATTCCAGTTTACATTGAAATCCCCCATTAAGATGATTTCATTCTTTCCAATGGATAAGGACAGATGATCAGTTAACTCAGAAAGGCCAGCATTACCACTCTTGGGAGGATTGTACGCACATAGAATGACAATTTCCTTAGAGCCACCTAAGATCGGTAGTGAGTGTAGCACCTCAGCAGAGGGAAGGGTGACTCCTGTTATAGCATTTAGTTGCTGGTGATTCTTAAAATAGATAATCCCCCACATCTCTTTTTATAGAGGGACAGTCAAGTCTGAACAGGTTACAGTCAGCCAGGCAACACATAGCGTCTGGGACAGATTGTTTAAACCAGGTATCAGTGATTTCAAGTATGTCAGGTATATAGTAAGATACCAAGGCTTCCAGCTCATGGAAATTAGCCATAAGTCTATGAATGTTGAGGTAGGCAATCTTGAGATCTTTGGTGGAGAACCATTGGGAAGAATTTGAAGGGGTAAGATTCAATGGTGAGCCAGGATAGGTTTCTGTGTCACCTGATAAAGTTAATGAAAGAGAAAGGTGCCATAAAGTAGCTAGTTCTGAGATTAAAGGTCCAGGGGAGGCCAATGGAAAGCAAATTTGGCTAGGTATCGAAGAATGTAAAAAAGGTAGCTGACTTTGAGACATGTTAGGATGAGTGGGGGGCTAAGAGAACCAGAGCATTAGAGAACTGATAGCTCTGATGGAACTTATCAGCAGACTGGTTAGTATGTTCAGGTGCAGGAATAATGAGGTCAGCAACTGTACGTAGGCTCATGAGAGTAATTGCAGTTATGACAGTTGAATCTGGGGACATCATTCTGGTGTCCTGAGAACTGACTATAAGCTAAAGAGAGAGAAAGAGTAGCTGAAGGTATCAGGGGGGTGAAGAGAGAATAGAAAGGTGTCCATCAGTTTGGGAGCAGAAGAGTAAGAAGCTCCAAGAGTGAAAAATATGGCACTCTATATAGGGAGTCAATGTGGCAACCAAGAAACTGGGGGAAGAGGAAAGGTGATACAGCACAGGGATGGGAGAGGCTGAAAAAAGTGAGTATAGTTTGGGGAAATGTGCCCCAAGTGTAGTTAAGATAGAGGGCACAGTTATTTTTAACACTGCAGTATCTACCATGGGAGGCAAGCCACAGGAGGGAACAAGTGGGCAGCAATTTCACTGTATGAGTAACTCAGTTAAAAATAGCAGAACAATTTTAATACTTAGCAACAATAAGATGAATCAGTTACAGAGGCTTTAGGCATGCTAACATAATCGAAAACATAAGGCAGAAGCTACCTAATTATTATTTTACACACAATAGTGAGGCCTGGTTAGAGCTAGCTACTCAAGTAGTAATGACTGAGCATAATGGCCTAGTGTTAGGAAAGCACGCCTTAGCTTAAAAAAAAACTATCTATTCAAGTTGTGACAGTTAAACAATAAGTGGAAACAGTTCAGGGCTGGCTAAGAAGATGTACAACAGTGTGAGTTTGCAGATAAACTTATTAGGAGTATAGTGCAAACAAGCACATATTTAATGACAAAAATATCAGGAGCCTGTACTAGTAGCAACAAACTGGACAGAGTAGTGCACAGAACAAGCAAATACTTGGTGCAGCTGGTAGTCTTTAACTCAGGCCAGAAAATAAGCATAGTCTCTTAGGTGCAAAGGGGTGTATAAAAACTGCAGAGGCTCATTGAGAGACTGCTGGAGGGGTCTGCATAAAGCAGTGTAACCGGGCCAACTGCCAGACTCACGGTTGATTCCAGGTAGACTCCTTGATGTCCATAGCACATGGTCATTTGCATGGATGGGCCACTGCACAGACAGGCCACTGGGTTCAAGTGCAGTGAAATATAGTAAGCGTCCCTTCAATTAACTGAGAGGCTTACTGGGGGAAGGAGTGAAATCAGGAGTCCCTGGATGGTGTGGGACGATCAGTGGGAGAGGGGGTTGAGCTAGCAAAGAAATCTCCTTGTGACCCCTTGCTAATTGCTGTGGCATGCATCACAGTTCTGGAGTGGCAGAGATCTTTGTGTGCTGGTTAGGAACCCAGAAAAGTAAAGGCAGCCAAAAGCCCCACCTCTTCAGCCCTCCAATTGGCTGAGAGGCTTGCTGGAGGAGGGAGTGGAATCAGGATTGCCTAGACGGTGCGAGGCAATTGGTGGGGGGCAGGGGTGTTAAGCTGGCAGAGAAGCCCCCCCCCCGACCCCTTGTTGAGTGCTCCTACATGTGTCACAGTCCTGGAGCAGCGGAGATCTCATATTTCACAAACACCCATTTTGAGGTGGATTTGAATGTTGTAACTAATAGTGTTCATTAGACAGGGACTAAAAGGGACGTCAACAGGAAAAAAGTAGGTAAAAATATTAAAAAACTAAAAAGTTATGAACTAAAGAAAAAGCCCAATTAAAATGAAAAGGAAGTGTGTACCATTACATGCGTACTCAATGCTGTGTTAATTGAGCATTTATGAGACAACACCTGGACCACATAAGTGATTATGACAGAGAACACCCCCACAAGGATTAGTCTGTAACCATACTTAATTCTAGCCTCCTTACTTGGTTTCCTACATGGTAATGCACTGACACCTGTGGATGCAGACCAGTCACATTACAGAACTACATAAATACACATATAAAATCCACACCACTGAACCCCGTAATGGCAGTGTTGATCCTAGTCATATGCACATATGTCAACAGTCTTGTTAATTTTGTACTCCCTCCCTCCATGAACTTTTTTTCTCCAGACATTTTCAATGTTCACATACCTGAGCAGTCAGGGCAATGACATTTTCATGGGGAAAAAATAAGATATATTATATATGTAATAAATAATCCAGTACAGGGCGTGCGGTGGCGCTCTGATATACGCACACCTTGTGTGCGTTCAACCACCCAAGGCGTGCGTATATCAGAGCATGACCGCGTGCCCTGTAGTGGATTATCTATCTTACAAAATGGCCACAAATATTGTTGGGGGGGAGTAAAAGTAGTTCCTGCACAAATATTTAATATGCAGTAGGTGATCTGATTGCTGGAATAAATATTTAATTTATAGTAGGTGACCTGGTTATGGTGCTATAACTGTAATAGGTTTTGAACCTATCTGGTTGATCCTGCCTCGGTTTGTTTAGGAAATAGTTATGTCTAATGTATCTGGTTGACCCTGCTATTTTTGCTGTCTTGCCCATTTTTAAAAACGTTTACTTTCATATGTGTCCCGTAGCATGACCGTGTGGTATTTAGTCTAAGAATGTACGTGGTGGCAGAGTTTAAAATAAGGTATATCTTCTCTAAAAAACAAGTAGGCTTCTATTTCAAACTAAAGGTTCTGTAATTTCTTGTCAGTGAAGCCAACGACTGTAACTGGAGTAGAGCGAGTGAGTCAGTGGCTTGAGAAGGGAAGATGCAAGTGAGAGTACGTGGTGGCAGAGTTTAAAATATGGTATCTGTTCTCTAAAAAACAAGTAGGCTTGTATTTTAAACTAAAGGTTCTATAGTTTCTTGTCAGTGAAGCCGCCAATTGTAGCGGGAGTGGAGTGATTGAGTTAGTGGCTTGAGAAGGGAAGATGTAAGTGAGAGTGAGCGTTGCTATGCACAAGACAGTGCATGCAGAATTTCATGCAAATCCATTGAATGGTTGCAAAGTTATTAAAGTGCAAAAACTTGGGTTTAACATTAAACAGCCTACCCAACCCTAACTATAGTGGCATGACCATGCCACTTTAATTATAGGAGTGTGCTAGCACCCCTATAGTTAGGGTTGAGTAACCTGTTTAATGTTAAAAGTCAAATTTTGCACATTAATATCTTTGGCTTTTTTTGATGAAATGAACTCAGATTTTGTATGTGCTGTCTAGAAGGCAAGATCTTGATGTGTGGAAATTGTTATGATGACAGCTTGTGCGGCTTCTGAGATCTGCATGTGTCATTAAAAACAAGCATTTGCCAATGCCGAATGTTGCTTGCTTCTATGTGCTGTTTAAGTATTTGGAAGTCATTGGAGTGCAAATATTGAAAATTTGCGAACTTACGAGCGTGCGTAGGAACTGCGCAATGCACACTCGTAAAACAGTCATTTTTAGGAATTTTTTCACCAAATTTTCAACATAGCCATTTTAAGACTTCTGCTCATCAACAGTGTCACTGTGATTTTGTTAATGTGTCCCATACATTGAGTTTGCACACCGACTGCGCCATTGTGTGCTACATGGGTGGAAACACATTTTGGGCAGGATGTGAAAAATGACAGCTGTACTGCTCATAAGGAGGTGTGGTAAAATGGCAATGTTGAAAATCTGGAGTGGAAATATTGAAAATTCGCAAACCTACGAGCGTGCGTGGGAACTGTGCAACGCACACTCGGAAAACAGTCATTTTTAGGAATTCTTTCACCAAATTTTGAAAATTCCCACTTTAAGATCTCTGCTCATGAACAGTGACACTGTGATTTTCTTAATGTGTCCCATACATTGAGTTCGCGCAGCGACTGCGCCATTGTGCGCTACATGGGTGGAAACATGTTTTGGGCAGGATGTGAAAAATGATAGCTATACTGCTCATGAGGAGGTGTGATAAAATGCCAATGTTGAAAATCTGGAATGAAAATATTGAAAATTCGCAAACTTACGAGCGTGCGTAGGAACTGCGCAACGCACGCTCGTAAAACAGTCATTTTTAGGAATTTTTTCACCAAATTTTCAACATAGCCATTTTAAGACCTCTGCTCATGAACAGTGTCACTGTGATTTTCTTAATTTGTCCTGTACATTGATTTCGCACACCAACTGCCCCATTCTGCGCTACATGAGCGGAAACACATTTTGGGTGAGATGTGAAAAATGACAGCTGTACTACTCATAAGAAGGTGTGGTAAAATGGCAATGTTGAAAATCTGGAGTGAAAATATTGAAACTTTGCGAACTTACGAGCCTGCGTAGGAACTGCGCAATGCACCCTCGTAAAACAGTCATTGTTTGGAATTTTGGCACCAAATTTTCAACATGGGGTTTTTGGGACCCCTTCTCATGAATGATGTCACTGTCATGGTGGTATTCAGGCCCAAAGGGTGATTTCACAGTCACTGCGCAGTCACTGCGTGAAATCACCCTTCGGGCCCGAATAACGCCATGACAGTGACATCATTCATGAGAAGGGGTCCCAAAAACCCCATGTTAAAAATTTGGTGCAAAAATTCCCAAAAATGCCTGAGATATGCAACAAAGTTGAAACCCCCCTCTGTAGCCCATTACACAGCTTACCAGCATTTCCTCAGTTCGCGGTCGGCTTTGAAGAGTGCAGACGTTTTCCCGGTCCACCGAAGATCATCGCGCCAGAGTCCGGAGGTAAGTATGGGGTGGGGGTGTGTGGGGAGGCTGGGTGCACAGTGGGTGGAGTGCGGGTTGTGGGAGTGGGGTTGGGAGGAGCGCTGCAAGGACCGTTTTTCGGTTTCAGGTCTTAAAAAAAAAGATGGCGTGGGACCCTTTTGCACACTGGGGTGGGCTCCCAGTGTGGCACAAGGATGTTGGGGGCGCTTCAGCCGATGGGGAATGGGCACCCCCGTAGGGCCATAGAATTTGTTGTCACGCTTGGGGTGGCCCAGCGTGGCAAAGGATGGGCGTTTCAGCCGAGGGGGATTGAGCACCCCCGTCGGCAAAGGATCGCTTGCCATGCTGGGGTGGGCCCCAGCATGGCAACTACTACTTGGGGACGAGCTCAGCCGGACGGGATTGGGCACCCGTTGGCTATACAGTGCATGCGGGGCGTGCATGCCTGGGGAGCTGCGCGCATGAGCAGCCTCTTATCGGTGCTCACTGAAGTGTAGCTCCCCCTTTCAACTGTATGCCACTGCATTTTGGAGCATGTCATAGACAGCTCCAAAATGCATTGGCTTACAGGGGCTGCGCCTGCCAGCACACTGACTGAATTAGAGGAGGAGGTGACACACCTCCGAAATCTCCGATGATGGCACTATGTTTCTTGCACATGCGTGCAAGCAACATAAAAAACTGTTTTCCTATACTTAACATCGCTTTTTTTTGCTCTTGCCTACAGCCTACATGGAAAAGATTTTTTGCCCCAAACCTACAGGGGACATGTGTCATGTCCCAAGGTACTGTCTTTGATAGATCTGGTGAAAAATTAGCAAATGGCTTTTCATTTTAGTGTTTTCCAACCTTTGCATACACAGCAGGGTTTTTCAGATAACTTTCTGTGGCGAAAGTTAAAATTTGATGCCGCCAATGCTGATTTTTGGTTTCACACCACTGAACTGGCAGGGCTCCAAAAATTCTTTTGCCATCTTGTTGATCTGTTCCAAGAACCAACAAATTTAGAAAATACATAAAAATGCTGGAATTTTTAAAAACAAACATCAGAACCTAGCTAAACAGGAACCATTTAGCTACATTCTGATGTTTCTTTTTTAATATAGTGGCCACAAATATATTTTCTGGGCACCCAAAATTCTCTGTGCCCAGCTCAGTGAGAGGAGGGCTTCCCCACATTCTCTGTATGAGAACAGTGGGAATTTCTTCACTTTTTTTAGGCACAGCTGAACTCATGCTACTGGCTGTAGTGTGAGTTGATCAGCCCCCCCCACCTCCCAGTATTTAGTATTTACAAAAAATTAAAAGAGTGGATGGCAACTGGCTGCACATTGAAGGTTTAAGGGTAAGTCCTTTAACACACTGAAATCTAGTGGGAAGCATCAGGGCCAGACTAAACACTCAGAGGTCACTCCTTCAACTACCACTACTTCAGAGAAATGACTCATGTCTGTCTCTGTCTGATGATGACATGTTGAATACATTTTTAGGACTGTGAGCACCACTTCAGCCCCCACCCCTCTTATCCTTCCCCAAGATAAAACCTATGACTGTGACACTTTTTTGGGGGAGCCATCTTTTTACAGTTGCTTAGTACTGCCACTAGTTATTAATGTATTCTCAGCAGTAAGAGCCCAATCTCTTATGGTTGGTGAACTTGTAAAGGAAGTGATAGAAGAGTTATTTACCCACACCTGTTTTCTGACAAGTTTTTTGACATGTCCTTCCCTCCATATTTCTTTGGCCTGCCACATTCAAGTTTTCCATGGAAGAACCGAGGCACTGTTCTGATTTGGACTGAAATGCAAGGACTGACTGCCTTTTTGAGATGGGTGAAATCTGCATATTTTGTTCTGTGAAATATTTCATGAATTTCGTGCATTTCGTGAAATATTTTGCTCATGCAAAATGCAAAATTCCACTTGTGAAATGAGGAATTTCATGCACAAATGGCAGAATTTCACCACTTGTGGGCAAAATTCCACCATTTGTGAGCAAAATTCTGCATTATATTCATGACAAGAAAATCTTCACTTTCCTTGCAAGCATGAAAATTGTTTATCCTCTTTAGTATTGATATTTTTGCATATGCCATACAGTATATTTGCCATAATAATATTATTTTTATTAAGTTTGAAAATAAATCGTTCTACCTAAACATTTGCTTCAGCTTGATACCAGAAGTATTTAAACGATTCATTAAGCTAAATATAAAGCAAGAATGTGAAAGACATTTGTTTCATAAAGAATTATATTTATTAGTTCATGATGTCTCGTTTTTAAAAAAAACATATATTTAGAAGTGCTATATGTGAAATATTTATTTGAGCTACTTGAGCACTGGTGACATGCATATATTTTAATAACATACTCCTAGAAAGCTTAGGAAAGTTTGCGATGTGTGAGTTTAGGTTCACAAGTAGAAGTGTGCATTGAACTGAACAATTACATCAAGAAAGCTTAGGAAACTATGATGTGTGAGTTTGGAGTTTGCAAGCGGATGTGCATGCAGAGTAGGACAATATTATGGTTCCTGCTTTGCTTCATATGAATTTTGGGACAAGACAAAAAACTGCAACAGGGTGTTACAGGGTTTTCCTTTTATATATATATATATATATATATATATATATATATATATATATATATATATATATATACTACTGTCAATTTTCCCTGAATCTGGATACAGCCTGTTTTTTGTGTGATGACCACGTATATGAGTAAATCATGTAGACACACCACATCTGTGTGGAAAATTCAGGGCACAGAAGAATTTGACTTCAGTAACATCAAGTGACTGCAGATGAGCAATAGGAAATTATAAATCAAAATAATATTTTCTTTCTATATGTTTTTTATTAAAGAAATAAAATAATTGACAGCAACAATGTGAAATGAAAGTTCAATATGACCTTTTTTGCACTATTATCTACTGTTTTAATACACAATGAATCATGAGTTTTTATGACTGGAACCCACAGCTGCAAAATCGAGAGACATTGACAGTTGAATCCATAATAAACATTTGACTGAAATGTAGTCTTGAAAGTAAACTACAACCTTAATAAACAACAGCTATTTAATTCTTTGTTTACCCATTAACTGCAACTTTACAAACCAACAGGAATAACATAGAGAAGGTGTTGACATGTTTTGAGTGTGGGACACATTACTTCTTACAATAACAATCATGCAATGGTTATCTGACTCAAGTATCAGTATCTGGACTATAAGACACCACTCAGCTGAACTACATACCCTCATTTAGGCAGGCTGTCACATATCAATCTCAAGCATATCTGAGGACCGCAAGACTAGGACTGAAATATGCCACAGAACATTTCACTTTTTTAAATAAAGGATTTGACTGAAAGTCACTCTGCATGTGACACCCTTGCATTACACTTAAACTGATTTCCTTATTCATTTATAATGGACAACCCTTGCAAGCAGGATCAACTGGAGAATGTCAGTTTGTCAAATGGGTGAGTCTCTGTCATCATTTGACTCTGCCTCTCAGCACTCAATGCTAGTGAACTGAGGTGATTGGCCAGAAAGGTACCCATAACTTGTATTTTCTTCATCATAATTTGCATGCTGAACAAAATAAGAAAACCAACTGTGATTTGACAAGGTAGACAGATGAGTGAATTAATTTCACTTGCATGTCTCAGCCTGTCAGTTCAGCAATATTGTACTGTGAGCAGTGCAGAATTTTACTGACAAAGGCAAATAATGTGGGGTTTCATTGATAAAGTAGATAGGAAATGTGTGTGCTTCAAACAAATAACGTTTTATTTCAGTCCATTGTCTGATGTGTTTTTTATGGGTTTTTCACTAGATTTACAAAATGCAGTCACTGCAGATGACTACTGATGTCCATGACTCTAATACACCGGGCCGGATTCACAAAGAATTTTGGCCAAAGTTTGCGTCACACCATAGAATGCAAGTGCGCAACAGAATGACAACCCTATTCACAAAGGTTTAGCACTGGCACTAAACACATGGAGTGGGAGTTTCAAAGCATGGTGCATGGCTTGCCTCCAGCCCTGCGCCATGACACATTGGTTCTGGTGGTGTGGACCAGAATGAGGATTTGAAACAGGCAGTCCTCTTAGGTGTTCTATTTCACCCTGTTCTTTCTCTTTTTTCTGACTATCCTTTCTTTTCCCTATCAGGGTAACAACCTGATATCTATTTTCTTTTCTATCCCCTATTTCTTAAAATGCCTGTGTTCCCATTTAAAAGCAGCTCCTTAAAAATAACTGGTGTCTTAAAGAAAGATCAGTGGTTCCCTGCTGCTGCAAGCAGTTATTGTTTCTAGCTATAAAGAAATATATGCCCTGGAAATTGTCTTCTGTTTTGTATGTTTTCTTTAAAAAAAGGTTTATTTCTCTTAAAAAAGCAGTAGGTTCCTAGTGCTTGCAAGAGTAAACAGATAAGGAGCGCATCTTTTTCTGCTTAAATTTTTCAAGCCTAGTGATACCTACTGAATATTTTTCTTCTGGTTTAAAATATTACAATGAGCCAGAAATAAAAGAAAAAAGGGTCATTACCTGACGATGTTTCCAGAGGTCCTGCTATGGGGCTGGCAGCCCCTGAACTGACTGTATTTATGGGTGAAGCAGTCAGTGACATCACAGTAGGGGGAGGAGTCAGCTCCCAAGTGTGATGTCATGCCCCTGTAATTAAGGTTTTATTTAGCCTTTTTCTTCAGAATAGAGACTCCTTAAGAGCCTGTATGGTGGACATAGAGAATAGCAATAAGCTAGGCAGGCTAGGACATTGTTTTATGAAATGTAGAGGTTTAAAATAAAGTGACCCTGCTAATTGATGTTGTCACCTGACCTCTGATGTCACGTCAGGCTGCCATAAAAGGATGTCCACCAGAGGGCTAGAGAGACAGATAGGTGTGAGAGTATGGAAGATGGTCAGTTGTTTTCTGATCAGAGACTGAGCAAGAGCTAAGAAGAGTGGAGTGTGGAGGTTTACACACTATCAAGAAGGAAGATCTCAGGGATTCTTTTGATTTTGATGCTTAATGGAAGAAGAATGATGTCCTGATGATTTACATTTGTGTGAAGAATTAACACCTTCTTATTTTCCTTTTTGAAATTATCCTTCATTTTGCTTTTTGGACAATAAATGGACAAATGCAGAATATGCATTTTTTATGCACTATATTACAGTTGTCTGTCTAACTCTGTTATAAAGAATCCTCGCTACCACAACTGGTGTCAGAAGTGGGATTCTCTTACCCTGGTACATTGAGACTGCCTGGGAGGCATTGCGGGGTTGCTACAAAAACACCCTAACAGATGAGTAAAAGTGAACAAACAGACACAAGTGCATTTCATCTGACACAGTCTATAAGTCAAAGAACTGGTAAACAACCATTACCAGGTTTGACTCCAGTAACTAGACCTAAGATAATGCAGACCGAGGATAAGGATAAAGTGGAAGGTGCCACAGCAGCAGCTGGCAATCCTAAAAAGGAGAAAAAGGAAGAAGGCCAGACCATCCCAGCACCAGATGACCCTAGTGAGTTATTAAAATGGCTTTATCTACGCCAACTTGAGATGGAGCAACAACGAGAGGAGGACCAGAGGCAGAGGGATGAGGATCAGAGGCTTCAAGCAAAGGTAAGATGATGCCAGGATGAGAACTGGACTGCCACTTTGCAGGCCATCCATGATATGACACAGGGCCAACAAGATAGGACTGTCCCTAGAGACATTAAATTAACCAAGTTGATGGAGAATGATGATATCGAGGCCTACCTCATGACATTCGAGAGGGTGGCCCAGACATACAACTGGCCTAGGGACCAGTGGGTGATTTGGTTGGTGCCCTATTTATCTGGAAGAGTGCAACTTGTCTACAGTCAGCTTAGTGGGACTGATGCTACCACTTATGACATGGTCAAGGAAGAGATTCTGAGAAGGTACAACATCAGCACAGAAACCTACAGGCAGCGTTTTCATTCACAGAAAATGACTAGCTTGGATACCCCCTGAGAGACCTATGCCCATCTAAAAAAGTATTGTGGGAAATGGCTGCAACCTACCTCCAAGTCAGTTGAGCAGATTATGGAGTTGATTATAGTCGAGCAATTTATCCAAGTGTTACCTATGGATGTACAAGTCTGGGTGAGAGAACACAAACCTGAAACAGCTGAGAACACCATCAAGCATGTAGAGGACTACTTGGCAGTATGGACCACCAGAGCCAGGGGTACCCAAGGTAACGCAGGACAATCTAGCACTCTGGTAAGAAACCAATTTTCTGATTCTAATTCCCAGAGACAGATCTATAGAAGGGAGAGAGGTGGTAGGATCCCTGACTCAGAGATTATTTGCCATGGTTGCCTAGGGAAAGGGCATATCATGAGGAACTGCCACAATAAATGCCCTGACCTAACTCAAATAGCCCTAGCTAATTTTGGATATGTGAAATCTGTAGGAATTTGGGAACAGCAAACCTTAGGCCTATTAAACTCAGGGAGTCATCAGACATTGATCAGAGCAGATTTGGCCCTGGATGTACCCAAACGTGACTGTGATACAACTGTTTGTTGTGTTTGTGGAGACATCCATCAATGTCATACAGCTTGTTTAGACATCACTGTGAACAACAAGAGTCATAATATGTTGGTGGGATTAGTCTCACATCTACCAGTTCCTGTTATTGTTGGTCAGGATTTCCCTCACTTTGATCTCCTGATGAAAACCCATAATAACTTGCAAGAACCTGTACATGTGGTTACAAGGTCCCAGGCTAAAACACAGCTATTGCAGGACATTTTCCCTCTTGATGCAGACAATTTTGAGACTGACAGCAAAACCAGAAAATCACGACAAACTAGAAAAAGGGAAAAAGAAGCCTGGAAGGACTTGCATCAGGTTGGGAGCCAGTCTAATATACCAGGTGCTGCAATGCAGGACATAGCACAGGAACAGAAACAGAATGTGACTTTACAAACTTTGTTTTGCAGGTGAACAAGGATGTACTGCCCAGACAATCACACTTTATCCTTAAAAATAACATACTGTACCGTAGTATTGTTGATCCAGTAACTGCTGAAGTAACTGAACAGTTAGTAGTACCAGTAAAGTACAGGGATACAGTGATGTATTTAGCGCATGACATCCCTATGGCTGGACATGAGGGAAGAGATAGAACAATGCAGCGCAGTCTGTCTCGATTCTGTTGGCTAGGGCTTCACCAAGATGTAGCTGCATACTGTCGGGCCTGTTCGAAATGCCAACTAGTGGCCCAAAAAAGGAAGAAGGACTCAGTACCCCTGCAGCCTATACCTCATGTTACTACCCCATTTGACAGAGTGGCTATGGATGTGATTGGTCCACTCCTTAAGAGCTCCAAGGGTAATTAATATATTCTAGTGATATGAGATGACGCCACTTGGTACCCCGAAGCAATTCCAATGAGGACTGTCACTGCCCCTCGCATTGCTGAGGAATTAGACAAAGTGTTCAGTCGGATGGGAATCCCTAAAGTCATTCTAAATGACAGAGGTAGCAACTTCACATCTGTAATGTTGCAGGAATTATATAAACTGTTGGGAGTATCAGCTATTAGAACTTCGCCGTATCATCCCCAAACTGATGGTCTTGTGGAGCGCTTTATTAAGACCCTGAAAAGCATGCTACAGAAGTTTGTGCATGATGAAGGCAGGGATTGGGATAAATTCCTACCCTATTTGTTATTCGCCTACAGGGAGGTGCCCCAGTCCACCACAGGATTCTCTCTGTTTATCCTATTATATGGACTGAATCCCAGAGGTCCGCTTGATGTGATAAAAGAACATTGGGAGGCAGGGACCAATGTGGGGTGTAAAAACATTTTAGAGTATATGACATTTTTAAGAGAGCATTTGGCGAAATATGTGACAATAGCACATCAGAATGTAGACCAGACTCAGTGTAAGCAAAAACAATTGTATGATGTGGGGTTAAAAACTAAGATGTTTGAACCAGGTGAAAAAGTGTTGTTGTTACTGCCATCTTCTGAAAATAAATTGCTGATGCGATGGCAAGGGCCTTATGTGATACTACGCCAGACTGGTGTAGTCAATTATGAAATTGAAGTGCCTGGCCATAGATCCTTGAAGAAGATCTACCATGCAAATCTACTACGAAAGTGGGTAGAAAAACCACAGGCCCCAACACTGTTTATTAAGCCGGAACAGGGAGAAACTGAGATAGACGTAGCCTATGAAAGGTTAGAGGCAAAAGACAAAGAGGATGGCATACAGATAAACCCTGAGTTAGACCAGACACAGAGACAAGAGATTGATCACCTCTTGGCATATTTCACAGAGACTTTAACCAAAACCCCAGGTAGAGCAAAGGGGGTGGCCCATTACATAAGAGTCACACAAATCAAATCTATCCACCAGAAACTATATAAACTTCCAGAAAAAAATACGCCTGAAGTTATTGCTGAGGTGAGAAAAATGGAGAAGGCAGGGGTGATTGTTCCTTCCCGTAGTCCCTGGTTTTCCCCTTTAGTAGTAGTACACAAGAAGGAGGGAGAACTTAGATTATGTTTGGATTTCCGAAGGATAAATGAAGTGTCAGAATTCGATGGCTATCCAATGCATCGAATTGCTGATTTATTAGATCAAATCGGGTCTGCCAAGTACATCAGTACCCTAAATTTGACAAAGGGGTACTGGCAGATACCATTAGCACCCCAAGCCCAAGAACTAACTGCTTTTTGCACCCCAATTGGACTGTACCACTTTACCACCATGCTGTTTGGATTGCACGGAGCTCCGGCTATCTTACAAAGGTACATGGACCATACCCTAAGACCACATAAACAGTACAGTGCAGCGTATCTAGATGACATTGTCATCTACAGCCCAAGCTGGAATACACACTTGGTACACCTCAGTGTAGTTATTCAGAGTATTAAGGATGCAGGCCTTACCATTAACCCATCCAAATGTGCCATAGCCAGGACTGAGACCCATTACTTAGGTTTCATTATCGGTAATGGGATGGTGAAGCCTAAGATAAGTAAAGTTGAGGCCGTAGCAAATAGTCCTGTGCCAACCACAAAACGACACGTCCGGTCCTTTTTAGGTTTGGCAAGTTACTACTGACGTTTTATTCCCGGCTTCTCTACAATTGCTACTCCCTTGACTGACTTAACGAGAAACAAGAACCCAAACAAAGTGAAATGGAGTACAGCATGTGAGGGGGCATTCACAAAAATAAAAGCCATCTTGTGTTCTACCCCAGTTTTACATTGCCCTGATTTCACCAAGCCCTTTGAACTTCAAACAGATGCCTCTGATGCAGGCATAGGGGCTGTTCTAAGTCAACATGACCACCAAGGAGACCATCCTATCCTGTTTATCAGTAGAAAGCTCCATGAGAGAGAGAGGAAATATTCTACTATAGAGAAGGAATGTTTAGCTATTAAGTGGGTGATAGAGGCCCTCAAATATTACCTGTGGGGGAATTAATTCATTGTTGTTACTGATCACAACCCCCTATGTTGGTTGAACCAGAAGAAGGACAAGAATTCACGCATTTTAAGATGTTATTTGTCGCTCCAGCCATACAAATTTTCTGTTAGGCATAAGGCTGGAAAGCAACATCAAAATGCTGATTTCTTGTCGAGGTTTGGAGCAGACCAGGTTCCTAATGGTACTGCTCAGTCAGTAAAAACTTTAACTGTGCATAATGCACGTAGTACACACCTCAGGGAAATGAACTTATGAAACACGGCATTTGTTATATTGTATAAACTGAATGCTTTATACCATTTAGTTGTTTAAAGGTCCCTGAGGGGAACTTCTGGAGATGGGTGGGCGGAAGTTCCTACCCTTCCTAGGGTGGAGGGGTTTACTACAAACATCTGTGTGGGGAGGACAGTGCCAGAATTAGGATTCAAAACAGGCAATCCCCTTAGGTGTTCTATTTCACTCTGTCCTTTCTCCTCTTTTTTCTGACTTTCCTTTCTTTTCCCTATCAGGGTACAACCTGATATCTATTTTCTTTTCTTTTCTATCCCCTATGTGTTAAAATGCCTGTGTTTCCATTTAAAAGCAACTCCTTAAAAATAACTGGTGCCTTAAAGAAAGAGCAGTGGTTCCCTGCTGCTGCAAGCAGTTATTGTTTCTAGCTATAAAGAAATGTATGCCCTGGAAATTGTCTTCTGTTTTGTATGTTTTCTTTAAAAAATGTTTATTTCTCTTAAAAAGCAGTAGGTTCCTAGTGCTTGCAAGAGTAAACAGATAAAGATCGCACCCTTTTCTGCTTAAATGTTTCAAGCCTAGTGATACCTACTGAATATTTTTCTTCTGGTTTAAAATATTACAATGAGCCAGAAATAAAGGAAAAAAGGGTAATTACCTAATTATGTTTCCAGAGGTCCTGCTATAGGGCTGGCAGCCCTTGAACTGAGTGTATTTATGGGAGAAGCAGTCAGCGACATCACAATAGGGGAGGATTCAGCTCCCAAGTGATGATGTCATGCCCCTGTAATTAAGGTTTTATTTAGCCTTTTTCTTCAGAATAGAGACTCCTTAAGAGTCTGTATGGTGGACATAGAGAATAGCATTAAGTGAGGCAGGCTAGGACATTGTTTTATGAAATGTAGAGGTTTAAAATAAAGTGACCCTGCTAATTGATGTTGTCACCTGACCTCTGATGTCACGTCAGGCTGCCATAAAAGGATGTCCACCAGAGGGCTAGAGAGATAGATAGGAGAGAGAGTATGGAAGATGGTCAGTTGCTTTCTGATCAGAGACTGAGCAAGAGCTAAGAAGAGCGGAGTGCAGAGGTTTACACACTGTCAAGAAGGAAGATCTCAGGGATTCTTTTGATTTTGATGCTTAATGGAAGAAGAATGATGTCCTGATGATTTACATTGGGGTGAAGTATTAACACCCTCTTATTTTTCCTTTTGCAAATATCCTTTATTTTCTTTATTTTGCTTTTTGGACAATAAATTGACAAACGTAGCATATGCGTTTTTTATGCACTATATTACAGTTGTCTGTCTAAATCTGTTATAAAGAATCCTCGCTACCACATGGTGCACCAAACCCTTTGCTGCAACTGCACCAATGTTACAGTCTTATGCAGTTGTGACAGTTCCATAGAAAAGGCCCCCAGGATTACCACAAGTTAGACCAGAAAATGTTGGTCTAACCTGTGGCAGTTGCTGCATGGGATAGACAATTATGTTAGATTGCTGCAGGCCCCATGCGCCCTATTGTCAGCACACCAGGGCTTGCAGCAATCTAGGACATTTGAAAATCTGGTCCATGGTGAATAGGGAGCTAAGCAAGGTGCTCAATGGGACACTACCATGCACCACAAACAGTTGTGCAGGTCTGTGAATAGCATTATGCAGTGCCATTGTGCAATGTGCAATGCTGCAGGACAGAGGAGCACAACAGGTGGTAACAGCAATGGCTGCTCCCACATCATGGCTGGGCATGTTTCACACTGCCACATGTCCACCCAGATGGGGCATGTCTGGCAGACCCACCAGTACACAAGTACAGGAAAAAGGAAGCACATAGTACACCCAGGTGGGCACCACAGTGTTGTGGCACAGCTGGTGACAGTCGTGGACTGGCCAAAAAGGAGCAGGGTGAAGGTTGTTCTGCATGTCGCAGTGCAGAGTCTGCAAGGATGAGGCCTGTGCCATCCAAGGGAGCAGCCGGAATGACAGTTCCATGGGCACATCAGGGAACCCATTCTGACAGACACACAGGGTCAAAGAGGTGTCCATCCTCTGAGGGGTACATGTGGCATGGTGAGATGCATTAGGTCCTCCTCTACCTGCTGGACCCACAGTAGTGAAGGGTATAACAATGGACACCCACAAGGGAAACACAGCAAGGAGAAATTATATACACAAGACAAGGGATAATGTAACAGTATTACAACTTTTACTGCAAAACTTTAAAAAAACACAAACAAATATCAGAAATAGCACAAAAATAAAGAACTACATACAAAATGGATTGGTTGGACAAACAAGGGTACAGTATATACAGGGGGTGGTAGGGTAACTATTTGCAAAAGGGGATAAGACAAGTGGGGAGTGGGGTTGAAAAGGTGGGGGAAAAAGGTAGAAGGTCCAAAGGGGATTGTTAGGGGGCTGTAGGGTTCTTGCAGTGGAGGTGGTGTGCTGGAAACCTCTGCATGATGTACTGCAGTGTGGCAGCCATGTTCTCTAGCGTGGCCAGTATACATCTTTGCAAACTCAGAACCTCCAGGACACCTTCTGCCACTACCCGGAGGTGCCTGGCCTGCTGCCACAGAATGATCTCCATGTAGGCCTGCTGATCCTGGCTGCACACCGATGCCATCTCTTGCTGGGGACCTAGGTGGAGACAAAGAATGAAATCAGTACTGAAGCACTGACCATATGGAGATGTGCTAGGAAACCAATCCCCCCCCCCACCAAAGACCCATGTGATGTGTGGCTTGGACACTGCATGATCACCAGCCATAGTCAGTGGCACTATTCTCCATGACACAGAGGTCCTGTGTCCATGGATGACATGCATGACAAGAAGCACAGGACAAATGCTGGATTGGGATGGTAGGCAAGGTACCTGGAGGAAAGGCAGCACACCCTGACCTGCATGACATGAGGTAGAGGTGCAAGGGTGGGTGGCTCCTGTGGAATTGCACCAGCAAGTGTGCACCTTGCACCAGACTAACACAGGTGCAGGCCAGGTGTGATACATGGAAAATGGCACATGGGAGTCACATTGTGTGGGGATGACTGGCACAGACCACAAATAGAAACATAGAAACATAGACTTTGACGGCAGATAAGGATCACTTGGCCTACCCAGTCTGCCCATTTCCCTACTTACCTGATAAGCTGCAGATTTTAGTTAACCAACAGCCTACTTCCTGCCACCCCCCACTAAAATTGCCTTATGTCTGTCCCATGCATGTTTGAATTCCTCCACTGTTTTAGACCTCACAGCCTCTCCAGGAAGGCTGTTCCATGCGTCCACCACTCTCTCCATGAAAAAAAATTTCCTCACATTACCCTTGAACAGTCCCCCCTCTATCTTTAAATTGTGTCCCCTTGTTCTTACACATCTCTTTTTCTGAAAGATGCTACCCTCCTGGACTTTGTTGATTCCCTTGAGGTACTTGAACATTTCTATCATGTCCCCCCTGTCCCTCCTTTCATCAAGGATATACATATTAAGCTCTCTCAGTCTCTCTTCATATGGTTTCTGATGCAGACCCTGCCCCATTTAAGTTGCCCTCCTCTGGACTGCTTCCATCCTGTCTATGTCCTTGCGTAGATGAGGTCTCCAAAACTGCACACAGTACTCCAGATGGGGTCTCACCAACTGTCTGTACAGAGGGATAACCACTTCCCTTTTTCTACTTGTGATGCCCTTTCCTATGCATCCCAGCATCCCCCTGGCTCTCCTTACTGACTTCTCACATTGCTTACCCATCTTTAGATCATCTGATATGACTACCCCCAGGTCCATTTCCATTTTTTTAGTTGTTAGTACCTCCCCTGCTATTGTGTACTCTTCTCCTGGGTTTTGTTTCCCAGGTGCATTACTTGCATTTCTTTGCATTGAATCTAAGTTGCCATGTCTGGCCATTCCTCCAACCTTGCCAAGTCCCTTCTCATCCTTTCTATCCCCCTTGTGTATCAACTCTATTGCAGATCTTTGTGTCATCTGCAAAGAGGCATACCTTTCCCTCCAGACCCTCTGCAATGTCACCTATAAAGATGTTAAAGAGGACTGGACCTAGTACTGAGCCCTGAAGTACTCCACTAGTGACCCCCCTTTCTTCGGAATGTGTTCCATTCACTATTACCTTCTGTGTCCTGTTGTACAGCCAGTTTGCTACTCGGGCAACCACCCTGGGACCCACTCCCAGGCTGGCTAACTTGATTATTAATCTTTTGTGCAGGACTGTGTCAAATGCCTTGCTAAAGTCTAGGTAGGCCATATCCACAGCCCCTCCCTGGTCTATTACTTTGGTCACCCAGTCAAAGAAATCTATCAGATTCATCTGACATGACTTTCCTGCTGTAAATCCACGCTGCTTTTGGTCCTGTGCCCCGCTGGCCTCTAGGTACTCAACAATTCTTTCTTTCAGAAGTGATTCCATCATTTTCCCTACCGCTGAGGTCGAACTTACAGGTCTGTAGTTTCCTGCTTCTGCCTTGCTCCCACTTTTGTGAAGGGGAATCCCATCTGCCCTCCTCCAGTCCTCAGGTACCACCCCATCCTCCCATGATTTGTTAAAAAGTGTGGTCAGTGGTGTCACCGGGTCCTCCCTTAGTTCTTTTAGGATTCTGGGGTGAGTTCTTTCAGGACTCTTTCTTCTGTAAATGGACTGGTGTCAACCCCCCTATTCAGAGTGCTTCTATTGTCTGGTTTAGGTAACTCCTCCTCACTTATTTTGTGAATACTGAGCAAAAGTATTCATTCAGTGACTCTGCCTTTTCACTGTCTCCCTCTGCCCACCTCCCCTCTCCCTTACTAATCTTCATTATTCCTCCCTTAACCTTTCTATGCTCCCTAATGTACCTATAATTAAATTGCCTCTGAGTTCCACTCTTTTCTGTAATTGAATGTTACTGTTTTATTGTAGCCTTTTAAACTGCTTACCAATTGTTTGTAATATTGTCTAGTTTGCTTATGTACTTTTATTACGTGGAACCTTTGTAAAAGTGCCTTTGGCTCAAAGATATTAATTCCTAGATCAATAAACTAAACTAAACTAAACTATAAAAGGTTTTATCCCCCATCTTAACTGAATTGTCTATTTTTTTCTTGGTTTGGGCTTTTGCTATTCTGACTACCTTCCCCACTTCTTTCTGCTTTAATTGATACAGTTCCATGTTGTGCTCCTTCTGTGATTCCTTATACATTTTGAATGCAGCCTTTTTCTCCTTAACCTTCCCTGCCAACTCTTTTGAGAACCATAGTGGTTTTTTACTCCGCTTTGTTTTCTTTATCTGTTTCCCACAAAGGCTTGTTGTCTCTATGATGGCAGTTTTGATTTTTCTCCATCGTTCTTCACCCCTCCTTTTTGGCCATTTGCTAGTGTATTCCTCAGGTATTCACTGATTTTGCCAAAGTCAGCCCTTCTAAAGTCCAGTATGCTTGTTATTGTATGGCTCGTCTCCATGGTTGTGCTTATTGTGAAGCACACTGTGCAGTGGTCACTTGTTCCCAGATGTCTACTGACTTCTAAATTTGTGATCCTCTCTTCATTTGAGAGTACCAGGTCTAGTATTGCTCCCACCTGAGTGGGTTTCAACACTAGCTATCTAAAGCCTGCTCCCTGCAGGGCATTGAGAATGACCCTGCTGTTGGATGTGGCTGCAGTACATGTCATCCAGTTAACATCTGGCATATTCAGGTCCCCCATCAACAGTATCTCCCCTTTTTCAGCCATTTTGAGAATGTCCTCTATCATTTTCTTGTCACACCAACATGGTACACCAGCCCCAAGAGTGAGGGGCACAGGTGTGTGGCCCACCACCACTATTGCCCAGGGATGACCAATGAAAGGCATTGGGCCATGTAGCTGCATGAGGATACAGGGAAAGGTCTGCAAGACACAGAACTTGTCAGGAGATGCAGCACACCCATCTGGTTATGAACAGCAGGACCCAATGCAGATACAGAAGGTCTACTGTAAAGGGTGCTGTGCGGAAGTAAAGTGGCATGTGAGTGGCAGCACATAGCTGAAGAGCAGCAGGGGTTGACAGGGATTGCTGCACATGAAGCACTGTGTGCAGCATGGCAATGTACTGCATGTAACCCCAGAGAGACAGAAGCAGCAGTGCAGAGACAACCCATGGTATAATGGAAAAAGGTCGAGCATGCAGATGCCCTAAGGGGCCCCCTGTTGGTTCAATGGTTGCACTGCCTATACACACATCAGCCGCAACAGTGCCAAGGCCATGCCAGGCCACACATGACAAGGTAAGTGTGTACATTGCACACACTACGCTTCAACCACTGCTTCAGAAACAGAAGCCAGCACTGCAGATACCCTAACCCATGAACAGCGCTGGAAGCAACATATACAGACAAGGTAAAGCACACTCACCACATACAGAGATAGTAGCTGGGCACATCATCTATGCAGTGAGCACCACAGCAAGAAATGAAAGGGATCCAGTGGAGGTATGTAGCCACTGCCAAGATGCCAAGGGATGCAGAAGGTCCATGCTAGAAGACTGCAATAAGAGCAAGAGCAGAGGTGCAGTGCCACACACATGGGCAGGAGGTCAACACAAGGGGAGATGTACAGCAGGTGGAAACAGGCCCGTGAACATGTGGGAACATCATTCAGACACCAGCTGCACACATTGCATCCTGTTGCCTGGATTACTACCAAGACATATAATGATGTATTATCTGCAGCATCCTGAGTATGGCACAGTGGCAAGGCCACTGCACAGTAGTAGTGCACCAAGGGTTGGCACAGAGGGACATGCCCTTGCTGCTGGGTCATAGTCCACATGTAGGATAAGGAATATATGACGACCCTGGGATCACACCCACAAACAGGGGTCAGACTGGCTTCACAGCCAACAAAACTTGGTGTACACAGTATACACACACTGACCAACAGACCATGGCTAGTTTGACAGCAAAACCATGTGCAGAGGCCACTGGCAGGGTGTGTGCATGTGTGTGTGTCCCACAAGGTCCCATATGCCACATGTGCAGTGCTCATGCACAATGTCCAGAAGGCAGGACAGTGATGGCACAGGAAGCCCAGGATAAGATGTTTGCCACATGTCCCTGCCATGATGGCCACTGTAGTGTTGCAGGCCAGCCATGCCAAGGCTATGTCCAACATGGGTGTATGCAATATGCACACACCCAAGCGGTGAACCCCTGGACATGGCAGATGAAGCAGGGTGCAAAGGTGCCAGTGCCACAGTTGAGGGAATGCAATGTGTGTGAGAAATGCATACTCATGTGATTGGCTGCACCTCTCTACACGGCCTGTATTGCCATCCCTTTAGCTACTGGCACACCCAGCATCAGCTTGCCTAGGCCCCTGGCTGCTCTGGACTCTGACTCCTTGCTCTGACAACCGTGCTTACCTCAACTCCACCCTTAATGCTGACTTCCATATAATTCACTCTTGGCTGTCAAAATAATAAACTACTACTCAATTCCAGCAAAACTTATTCTATACTGTTTGGCTCTGATGCTAGACTATGAACATGCACTGGGCAACTATCAATCTCTAACCTTGATGGCACAGTTATTGATTATGTTCCCTACTTTAAATATCTTGGTGTCACCCTTGATCCCTCACTTGACTTTGCCCAACACATTGCTAATGTGTGTAGGACTGTGAACTGCAAACTAGGCCTTGCCTTCAAATCTAGACATGCCCTCACACCATGGGACACTGCCAACAATAATATTTGTTGCTTTTCACTATCATACCATCTTATCTATCGCTGTTGGCTATCCCCTAATGCCTATCGCTCTTATGCCCTTGGTACTACAGTATAACAGATAAAATAGTACGCACCAGAGTACCATCCACCCTTGCCTCACTGCTGTCTCCTCCTCCTTTCCTCCACTACACCCTTCGCTCTGGGGAATGGTCCCTACTCTCTGTCCCTCAGTGCTTACTACCATGGGTTCCCAAGCCTTTCCAAACTCTGCCCCAACACCATGAAACTCAATGTCAGTCTCTATCAGACTTTCCTCTTCTCACAGTCCCTTCAAAAAGGAGTTTCACCATTATCTTCAGCTCTCTCATCCCTGTAACTGCTCTCTTTCCACATGAACATCCTATGCCTTGACTGCTTGTATTTCTGCACCATAAATTACTTGCTGCACTTATGTTTTTGTTCATCGGCCCCTCTAGTTCTCCCCCTAACCTTTTCTGCTCTTACTTTCTGTTTACTGCATTTATATCTGTCCCCTTCCTCTCCACAAATGCCTTAACCCTTGCTACTCTTCACTCTTTACTTCTACCATCTCATGTCTTTAACATATAGATGTACTTTCCTCCTCTAATACATGTACTGTATGATGCAGTATTGCCTTTTTCTTTGTGATAACTTACATTATAATGTTTGAAATGTGCCTGCTAGTTACACTGAATATTGTACTTAGTACTCTTGCTCATTTTCACTGCATTTTACTATGTCTGATACAGGTATTAACATGTCCCAGTAACTCTGTATACCTATGTAACTTCAACTGCTTTGTACACACCTTGTACAGAATATTTTTTACTACTTGTCTGTTATTGATTTCATTGTATGTTTATGTACACTTCTTTTGTTTTGTACTCTCCCGGGCCATGCCTGAAAATAGGCATATATCATCTCTCGTGTACTTACCTGGTTAACAAAAACAAAGAAATAAATGTCTCACAGGGGTTGTGTCCAAATGAACAGACACACAGTACTGACACCTTGGCACTGACTTGTGCAAGCAGGGGTGGAGCTATGCATGTCCACCCATACACTGCACAGCCGTATATGCTGGAGGAAGTGTGAGGCTGTTGGCACTGCATCCAATGACCATCCTGTGAATTCCCAGAAGGAGCACACGGTATCAGTGGTAGCAATGCAGGCAAGTCTATGAGATGAACAACAGGTACTGCAGTGTACATATCTATGAAGCAGACACGTCCACAGGGTGTCTGTGTACACCATCATGGTGACCTGACACTTACCATGCTGTGCCATTGCCTGACCGAATGATTACACTGAACCACACACTGGCTGCATGGCATTTCCTGTGGACACACCCTGACGTGCCAGGCCAATGTTGATGCATACACTGTACAGGACTGCTGGCAATCATCACAGTGGGATATGGGGTACAGTGGCCCAAACCATGACAGAACTAGTTAATGAGCATGGTCCCAAACTATGGTGAATGGCACCTGAGGGACACCCTGTAAGGTTACAGTAGGCACAAACGACCATGGGGTGGTAGCATGCAGGCCTTGCACACAGCACCCATGCACTACAGTATTGCAAACATGCATTGTGACACACAATGCCACAGCCACCAGCTGGTTACAGGAGGCAGGCAAAATATGTCATAGGTGTGCTTGCCATGGGGGGAGTGCCAGAACCTGGTGCCCAGCTAGTGTCTCACAGTACATGCCATGGACCCATGTGCACTATCAGGAAGGCATAGGTACATGCTATGCCTGCAGTGCTGGACATGTGTCACTTCAAGCATAGTGGAGGCATGTACTGTGGGGTACACCCATGGCCCTAGACCACATCATAGGTTACAGTGCTGGGTGTGCCAACCGCCATCGGTGCGGGACTGTCACAGTATATGGGCAGGGTGGGCCATAAACACAGGTGTGAGTGATGACGTATGGCAACACCATGAGCTGGCAGCACAAGAAGGACATGGACCAGTGGACCACCCCCACCCCCCATGAAGAGGGCATGAACCCATGTTCTAACCCTACCATGAGACAACTGGGCATGGAAGTGTGTTGTGCAGGTTAATGAGCCCTGCTGCAACCATGTTGGGAAAGTGTGGCATTAGTAGTGCATGGATATGCACCACAGTGGGATTGATGGGTGATACTGAACAGTGGTACACACACACCAGCAACAAAGGAGCTATGGGTAACAGGTGTGAGCTGCAACGCATGTACTATGGATAAGACCTCATGCAGGTGTCACTCATAGTACAAAACTGGAGATGACAAGCCATACATGTGGTGACACCTACAATAACATGCACCTAATGTACAAGCAATACAATATACAATAAACCAGACATATACTGAGACTGTACAACTATAGAATGAACAGGCCATGGTGCCACGGTATGACTGACAATACCCAAACATGTGGCCAGTGGTACTGTCCTCCAGGCACATAGTACCCTACAACAACACATCCACCCCATGACCATTTCTATGGTGTGATACCTAAGTACTAATGTAAAGTATGGCAGTGGGCCATGGCATGCCTGCATGTCATGGCCTGTGAGGATAAAAACCCCATGTGTGAGGTGGTACACAGAAGCCAGCACCGCAAAAACCTACACCACCAACAGACAGGCCACCTACCAGGTACACATGGTGAAAGTCCACATACCTGGTCATGGCACAGTGCCATCCAGCACCATGTTGCAATATCGAGCCTGTCCCAGTCCCACCTCAAAAGGTCACCATAGTGATGGCAACATTGTTTACCACTGCATTCCACCCCTGTGTGGCCTGCCAATTGCTGCCCAATAGAGGCCCATATGGCACCCCGGGGCAATTCAGGTCCTCTGTGCTGAACAGCTGGCCCTTCCTGGTGACCACAAGGTCCACCAGTTTGGCCAGTTTGATGTCTTATCATCTTTCCACCATTTGCAGTGCTGCCCTCACCCTGCATGGCCTGGACATGTTTACACATGTTTAGCCTTCACAGTTCTGCAGCCCGTTGTTGCTGTGGAGTAAGCCACGTAGTTTGTGTGATTGAGTAACAATGGTTAGCTCTGCGCAATGGGTGTAGCACTGTGCCATGTGCATGACAGACTAGAGTTGCCGGCACTTCACGCATGTACACTACCTGCAGTCTGCATTGCAATGTGCAACATCATCATGCAACCATTTACCATGCATGTGCGGTGCATTACCAGTGCAATATAGGGAGGGTTCTGGAAAAGACCATGAATCATGCAAGATATACCATATGATTCACTATTCTGTTGCATAGTACACTAGCATCGTGCAAGCACAATGTGTTTGAGCGGTGTAAAAATCTACTATTCACAATGGATTCATGTAAATGAGCTGCTTAGGCAGTCAGAGGCAAAGCCTCCAATTTGCATCTCATTCTGGAGATTCTGCTTGCATTTGCATACTGCAGTGCTATGTCAAGGGGATGAGTACACCACCTTGTGAAGGCTATGGAATTGCAGGCAATGGAGCCAGCAGGGACTGCAACTGAAGTCAGTCAAGTGGAGCATTTTGGACAGCTAGGTAGGGACAGTACAGATTTGTGGATTGTAATTGCTTCATTTCATCTTATTGCAATTTAGGGGTTGTGCAGCTTACCTTGCTGCATAACAGTCATTGCTTATGTGTGCCACCAATTTGCAGTTTGTGTCATGCTATGCCTCTCTATCCCTGTCTGGCAGCATGTCCCTGCAGTCCCACAACCTGCAGTGGCAGGACACCTGCAGGTCCCCCATTTCAACAGGCAGTTCTGTATTGAACAGGGGCTAACAACCATCCATGGCAACAGTGTGTCCAGTGACCTGCATAGCGTATGTGGGATGAAGGACAAATCATCCACCATTGCATTTACTGTCCTATAGAGGGACACACTAGACAGATGCCATGCACTGTCATGGGGATGGAAGCCACTATGGTAGTATTCTGCTGTGGTGGGCACATTGGACACAGGGCACAATAGCATGATGCACATATTGTGGTGTGCACTACCCTAACCTGCTGTCACACTGTCTCTTGTTTGTAGGGGTATACATGCCTAGCCTGTTGACACTTGTCATGTAACACTGCTTGCGTCAGGTATTGTGACCCCAGTGCTGTTTGACAATCTGATGGTCCCTGTCCACAGTGCTAAATTGCTGCAAAGGCTACGACAGTGCAGACTCATGACACTGTCTTGTACTCACTCCCTGACAATGCACAGTATGTCGCTCAAACACCATTACCCAGATATCTGTCACTGCGCCACTGGAGTCTGTGCAACATGAATGTGTTTTCACCAGCAATGCTAGGCAACCGGCATGCCTCACATACAGGATTCCACTTGTGACTCTGGTGTCCTGCTATCCCCCAATGATCCCTGGACACTGCATGGTACTCCATACATCAGCAGCTTGGGCGGCCATTTAAACTATGTGTGTGCCACCCATTCACCGTGTACACCACTGGGGCTGGGGAATTGGATACTGTGGCAGTGGCCACTGATAACACCTGTATGATGGCCAGCATCTGTCACCAGTGCACTTGGTTGTCAATCAGTACCATAGCAGTGCATTGGCACAGTAGGTCAAAGTCATGGCCCAGTTCATTCAGCTGCATGTTGTAGGACAATGGAGCATTCCCTTTGTCCCTTTGGGAGTGGGTGGGGGTTGAGCATAGTTCTGCTGTACCATTCATTTGTCATGTGTACACTATAGCTATGGTCTGGTGCCCAGTAGTGGCCAAATCATGCACACAGGTTGATCATGTGGCACTGACCTGTCCTTATTACATTTCCCCAGCAGGTGCTGTTCCCAAGAGGGAGAGAATCAGGATGAACAGATTTAGTGCTGATGAACTGCATGCCCTTGTCCAGGCATACTTGGCTTGGGAGGCTACCCTCTCATGATACTGCAGCACCGATGATATACTACAGCAGGCCTGTAGTGAGATCACAGAGGTAGTTAATGCAGTGGGTGGTTGGGGCAGGATGGTCAAGGCAGTGCATAAGTGCTACAGCAACCTCTGATGTCATGCCAAGGAAACCTTGGCAGCATGGCAGAGGGAACTGTGTGCCACTGGTGTTGGCCATCCTGCACCCACAATGACCTGCCCCCTGGATATGGCAGAGGAGGCCATGGTGTCAGTGCTGCAGGCTGTGAAGGTGTCTGGGGTGCTTGGGGGGGGGGGCTACAAGACCCATCTACCACCTATACTCCCACGGAAGTAATACAATGACACCAGTGTTGTGTAGGCACGTCAAACATCTCTGGATGTACATATATGGGCTCAACTGGGCACAAACACAGGCCACACATACTGCAAGTCAAGGCCTTTATGATAGCTCCCTTGGGCGAACTCAAGAACTACCACACCCATGTTACCCACTGGCAGCCCTAGGTGCACATGCCCATGTGTTTGAGGCTCTTACCGAGCATGCACGTGTGGCCTGTCTCGGGGTGTGCACTGCACCATGTCACACTTTGTTGCTGTGTCTCAGTGCTGTGACCTCCAACTTTGTCAGCCATTTCTGTACTTTCTTTCCTACATGGTGTGTTTTGCACTTGTTTTTGTACCTGTGTCATGACCTATTCTTGTGTCTAGAATGCATGGACATGTCTACGCATGCACATATCACACTGTGTGTGACATGGTGACGATTTACACTGTTACCTGAAAACGTTGCATGCTCACACTGTGCACCTGTACACTTCACCATCAGGATCCCAGTACAACACCATTCTGTTCCTAGACTCTGTCATGCCTCACAGGCATACCCTCACCTACTTGTTTATGTCCCTGTAGCTCAAGATATGGTCTACCCACTGACACTGGCTGTCCAATCAGGGCTAGCAAGTGGAATCTGGGATCCACCCATTGCATGGCCAGACCTACTGGAGGAAAGCAGTCAGAAGTCCAGTGCAGGCAGTGAATCTGAAACATGTGTGGCTAGCCAGGAGTTGTTTTCTGAATACTCACAACTAAAATGGGATGTGGTGACCACCACCACCAAAGAAGATGTTTCAGGACAGCCCGGTGCAGTGCCCAGTACCACAAGCCTTCACACAGGTCCCAGCCCCGCCATCCCACACCTTCACCCCTGTCACCTTCTCCTATACCACATACTGTAGCCCTTCCTACCCAACTACCCACTGTCACACCCAATCATAGTACCACACATCAGACAAACACCAGGGTGTTTGCCCTGCCTGGGGGCACCATAGTCCAGGGTACGCAGGGTAGTGCACCTCCATTGCTTCCACCTAGGCTGCCACTGTCTGTCGCCAGTGTCCCTGGCACACACGAAGTATGTGCCCACTCCTTCCACCTATATCTACTCCAGAACCTATGCCTCCTGTGGTACAACAGGCTAGGCATGGCACCCATAACATGATGTGTGCTGCTGTGGACACCAAGTCCACCTCCCTCAGGGTCCTCAAGCAGATACGGGACATGCTGCAGCAGGACTCAACCTCCAACAGCAACAAAACTGCCTGGAACTGCAGCATGCCCAGGAGCATGAAGACAGGCTTATAGCTGACATTGGGTGTATGTTTGGGAACCTTATGAGGGCAGTGGAGGACCTGAGCAGTATACATGGCAGTCGGTGCTGTGTTCACAGCATGTCTGCATGCAGTGGGTATTCTTCTGTGTCCCAGATGGACAAGGGCACCTGTCCATACCACATCATGTTACATCTGACAGGGGCAGCATGTTTGCGTCACCTGTGTCCATTAAAAGACTAACCACCCCTGACCAGGGCATTTCCATGCAGGTGTCCAGTACCCCACACAGCCGTGCCAGCTCTTGGCTGACACCTCAGCGTGTGTGTCCCCATGCTTGGCAACACCCTCCTCTGGGACCACTACACCATCTCCCCATACTTTGTGCTGCCACACTGTCAGAACACATGGTGGCCTCAGGAGGACATAGATTGGCAACCCCCCAGGTCCTGTGCGTGAGCACCAACATACATGGATCTCTTTGCTCCCTAGAGCCCTCGTACAAGGGATTTGATGGACCTGGGCATTGTCTGTGTTTTGCTTCCTGTATCATACTACACTTTCACCTGCACTGTGTTGCTTGTTCCTGTTTTCAGTTTTGTATTTTTTTGTTCTGGTATAGTCCAATGGTTCCTCTCCTGCTCACTACACCTGTGGCTGTTTCTTTGTTTGTTCAGACAGACACCTAGCTTGGCTATGACTGTTTGTACCTTTTGTTTCCAGGAATATTCATTTGTTCTTTACATGTACTGATTTTGTTTTGCCACTCCCTGTTTGTTGTACAGTACGTTTAATAAACATTTCATGCATGCCAACAATTTTTTTGTGCTTGCTACTCACTGTCTACTGACTTCTAACTGTTGTATGATGTTGCTTCTGTGCTCCTGGTCCCTCTGTGCCATGTTTGGATATCTGCTCTGTATCCTGTGTGCAATCTCCTGCTCCATGTCTGGTGTTGTCTGTTCCTCTTAGACTGGCAGACCTATTCCATGGGAGTATGCTGTGTTGTATAGCATACAACAGGCAATGAATATGTCACAGGCCTTCTGAGGTGTGTACTATAGGGCACCACAAGAGTGGTCCAGGCAAAAGAAATGCATTTTGATCATGCCAAAGACTCATTCAATGATATTACATGTGGTAGTATGTGCTGCATTGTATCTCTACTCCACCTCAGTCATGGGATGGAGGATGGGGTGAAGAGCCAGGGGCACAGGGGATGTGCACTGTCCCCTGTCATAGGCACAAACATATGTGAAATTTGACATGTTGTTGTTGATGTATATCAGCCCATGCTCCTGAACCTTCTTGCATGTTCCAACACCTTCCCCCATCATGGGACACATACCCATGTACCCCACAGGGGTGTGGTGTCCTGTCCTGCAGTGCGTTCTCACATCCTCAGTGGCACATGTGCCAGATAATTCTGTATGCAGCATTTGCCTTGTTCTTGGCAGTTGATATCTGCCCACATTTTGAAACCTTCTTAGGGTTCCCACCCACTTCCCTCACCCCGGGGCACATCCCTGTGTACCCCATAGGGGATTACTCTCCTGTCCCACAGAGCTTACTCACTCACTAGGTGTCCAGTGGGTATTCACTACCGTTAAATCTGTGGCACAGATTGGAGTTGTACCAGAGGAAGGCATCATGGGTGCCCCCAAAGTAATGCATCAGCACGTTGTTGATGCATCCTGTGGCATTGCACACCACCTGACAGTTTATGGAGTGGTTGCCTTTCCTGTTCAGGTAGGCATCCACCTCTGAGCCAGCTGTTGCGTGGATGGCTACATGGCTGCGGTCAATTGCACTCAGTACTCATGGCAGGCATGCTGCCCAGTAAAACTGCATTGTTGCTGTTCACTCCTCTGCAGTGCTATGAAATACTTTTAATTCACTAGCATGTAGCAGCAAGGCATCTAGGAATTCAGCCAGCAGGTGCAAGTTGGACCGCTCTGACACTCCAGTTGTATCCCCGATGGGGGTCTGGAAGGTGCCTGTTGTCAGAAGGCACATGGCAGCAGTCACCTTCACCTCCACTGTCAAAGCCTGGCTGTTCTGGGTGGTGCTGCGCAGATTTTCCTCCAGGAGTTTGCACAGCTGCCGCAGCATGGCCCGATTGAGGTGGTACCAGATGACCATCTGTTCATCGCTCAATGTCTCGAAGGATCCTAGAGGCCAGAACTGTCTGTGTTCAGCAGGGTTCCTCCACTGGCAATAGATGGCCCCAGGATGTCCATGCTGCTGCTCTTCCTGGAGAGTCTCCTCCATCATGTATAACAGCTATGCTGTTATGTCAGCCATTGTGCTCCTTTCTGCAGTTCCTGCTTCTGCCTCTCAGCATTGCCTGGCTTAAGGGGGCCTTTTCATACGCGGTAATTCGTGCCGCACAACATGCCACCAGTAGCTTTGTGCAGTGCTAATGCTCTGTGAACAGCACTTGCACCTGTATGCATGGCCACTCTCCTCCCTTTGCGTCGTACATACATTATGTTTTTGCAATCACACTACACAGTTTTGTTCCTGCTAGCTGGCCTTTTTTGAATAGTGGTTCAGCGCAAACTTTATGCAATCGGCATGCAAACATTTTCTGCAGTTCACGAAGTTTTGTGAATCTGGCCAATGTTCTTCCTTCAGTGAGAAAACTCATCACATGGTGTCACTGATACATGTCCTTCTTTCAGTGAGCAAATTCATCTTATGCTATGTGTTCCAGCTGATGTGCACACGGATAAGGCAAATCCTCTATCATTTTAATTTTTATATTTATTGGTCATCAGAGAGCTATGAGCAGAATGTTACTGCTAAGGAAGTAAAAAAAATGGGAACAGAGCTAAATTCTGTATGAGACATACAGTGTTTGTTTTCTGTAAAGTGCTGTGGTTTTCTACTTAAAGGTCTGAGTTTACAGTACTTTTTATGTTGGCTCACATGTGTGCACCAGTCAACATATTGCATTAGTAGCAGATTTGGAGGTGTGGTCACTGTGGGTGAATGCAGGGCACGCATCAGAAGGTGCGTCACTCATTCCCCAATAAGGCAGCTGCAGGCACTGACACTAGGTATACATCAGGTGGCCACCAGATCTAACAAACGGTCTGCTGCAATCATGCAGTGGCACAATAGCACACCCTTCCGATGTGCCTGTCCAGCCCTGCAGACTGCCCTGACCCACTTCACATGCCAACGGGGGAGCCCACTCCCCATCAGCATAAAGCTCTCCTCCCATTTAAAATGTATGCCAAGAGGTTGCCCAATCCCCCTCTGCATCATACACCCCCCCAAAAAGTCTTTCTTTGCTAACGGGGGGCCCAATCCCCATCGGCATGAGTCCCTCTTACCTGTTTATTTTGCAGATGGTGGAGCCCACTCCCCATTGGCATAATGTCTCCCCCCGCTTTTGTTGTGAGCCGATGGGGGTATCCAATCCCCCTCGGCTGTCATCCCCCCCTTCAGTATGTGTCGACGGGGGTGCCCAATCCCTGTTGACTACAGCTTCCCCCCTCCGCAAAACAGTCAGATGGAATGCTGGGAGCCCACCCCAGCATGCCAAATGCTGCTAAAATACAAAAACCTTCCTGCAATGGTTTTTTTTTTAATCTGTGAAAGAAGAAAACAGTCCCTCATGGTCTCCCTGTCCCCTCCCACAACCCGCACCTACCCTCTGTGCACCCCACCTCCCCACACCTCCCCTCACTCCATACTTAACTCCGGAGCCCAGCGTGACGATCTTCGGTGGACCGGGAACACATCTACTCTTCAAAGCTGACTGTGAACTGAAGAAATGCTGGGAAGCTGTATAATGGCATAAATAGGTTTTTTTCAACTTTGGTGCATATCTCGACATTTTTGGGAATTCTGGTACCAAATTTTCAACATGGGGTTATTGGGACCCCTCCTCATGATTTCAGTCACTGTCATGGTGTTATTTGGTCCTGAAAGGTGATTTCATGGTCACTGCATGAAATCACCTTTTAGGACAATTAATGAAATGACAGTGTCACCGATGAGGGGGCTCTCAAAAGCCTATGTTACCAAATTTAATTGGAAAAAGAATCAAGAAATGGCTGTTTCTGAGCGTCGTTGCACAGTTTCCACACACTTGTAACTTCATGACTTGGTAATATTTTCTCTCCAGATTTTCAAAACTGGCATTTTTCTACATCTCCTTATCATTTTATATATCCTGGCCGAAATGTGTTTTCGCACGTTCGGCGCATAATAGTGCGGTCGCTGTATGAAATCAGTTTGAGGGACAGTTTGAGGGAATGATGATGACACTGTTCATGAGCAGAGATCCTAAAATGCCTATGTTACAAGCGTGCTTTGCACAGTTTCCACACACCCTTGTAACTCTGCAAATTTGCAATATTTTCATGTCAGATTTTCAACACTGACATTTTTTCACATCTCCTTATGAACAGTACAGCTGTCGTTTTTCACATCCTGCCCAAAGTGTGTTTTCACACCTGTGGCGCACAATGTCGTGGTCACTGTGGGAAATCAACTTTTGGGACAAATTAACAAAATCACAGTGCCACTGTTCATGAGAGGAGGTCCCAAAATGCCTATGTTCAAAATGTGGTTAAAAAAATCCTGAAAATAATTGGGTTAAGGATGTGTGTTGCACAGTTTCTATGCATGCTCGTGACTTGACCAATTTTTCATATTTTCACTCCAGATTTTCAATGTTGCAATTTCTTTACACCTCCTCATGAACAATACAGTTGTCATTTTTCACATCCTGCCCAAAATGTGTTTTCATGCCTGTGTTGCCAAATGGCATAGGCTCTGTGCAAATCCACCTTTCAGCTAACAAACTGAGAGTGCTACTCTTCATAAGGTGGGGTCACAAAAAGCCTATGTTGAACATCTGGAGTGAAAATACCAACAAGCGCCTATGGTGTTAGGGTTTCCAACTGTAACTCCCCACCCTGTAAAGACTGACAGGTGTCAGGGGTGTGACTTGGGATCATTGGCTGTAATGGTCATGCCATTCCACCCCCAACCCCACCCTGCAGCCAGTGACGGGCATCGAGGTCTGCCTTGGAGTGTTCACCCCTACAGTTCACCCCATTCTCCTATACTGCACCCACCTCAGTGTATTTCCTTATGGAATGTCATAAGTATAACACTCAAAGACCCCAAAGCACACCACAACACTTGTTAGTGTCTACAGGGTAGGGTGAGGTAGAATGGCATGAGCATTATAGCTGATGACCCAAAGGCACACCCCAATGCCAGTCGGTCTCTGCAGGGTGGGGTTGGCATTGGTTTCAGTTCAATACTTCATTGCCATTTCTATTATGCATCTCTAACTTCTGCACTACCAATGCCAATGCCAGCGAGACAACATTCAGCACTGACAAATGCTTGTTTCTGTGTGCAGTAGCTTTTTAAGGAGGGAGGGATGAGGGACACAGCAATTACTGTATAAGGGATGCAATAAGGGATGTCACTCTTAATAAGGGATGTCATGACTCAGAGTGTGATGGGTACTTCAACTATTCAAAAACAGTAGTTCTCTGCCATGGTCTGCAGAAATGCCACTCAGCTGGTTGGTGCATCACATACATGAAGGAAGGCAGCTGCTGTCCTATAGCCACTGCTACCTCTTTTCTACTACAAGACCTTTCTGCCCGTCAACTGGCAAAGCAGTGTCATGATCAGCCTCATTGTTCATTGAACTATCATAGTCAAGTGCATAGCAACTTGAGCTGCATTGGACCCGACAGTAACACACCTCTAAAATCCAGTATCACAACAATATTTTCACATTGCACAAGAACAAGGGTGAACATACACCAGATGCACCAAAGTAAAAGTAGCATAAAATACAGCTCCAATGGTTTAAAATGTGTACCAAAATAAGAAAAATATTAGCATTTTTAGACTGCTTGAAAAAATATCTGAAAAAAATGGTCTTCTCCAAGATAAAGCTAGACACAAACATAAACTTTAAAAGCTAAAACAGAACAAGGTTGATAGTTGTGTTGTTTGCTGAAACACAACTATCAAGATGTCTGAACTGACTATTAAAAACAAAAAAATTGTGATTGCCTGGAAAAACTGTCGAGATGAATTACAGTATAAGGAACTCAGTGCATGCAAAACAGATAGAGTGTGTGTTTGGTAGGATATGACAAAAAAAAAAAACACAATGGTAAAATTGTCAACAACGTCTGAAAAATAGAAAACCAAGTTTGTTCTTCTGTGGTTTATGAATTAACTTAGAAATTGTAAAAACTGTTGCTCAAAATAAACTGAATCCAACACAAACAAAATGCTCAATGCCATGAAAAAAAAAAAAAAAAGTCAACAGCATAAATAAATAAATAAAGAAATAAATACACATGCATTTTATACTATAAATAAAGTCGTACATGAACTGATACATTTTAAAAAGTTATGCCTTATCCCTTTTGTTGCACAGGGCCCTTAGGGTGTTACACGATGTGGGTTAGGACTCACCTCCTACACAAAACAAGTTAGTACTCACCTCCTGCATTCCCAGGGCCCAAAAAGTTGCAAAGCCACAAAAAGAGGGAAATGAAGCATTAGGTTTTTATCAATCCTGACACCCATCACCCACACCAAGCACCTACCTTTGTAACCCAAGACTAAGCTTTAAGTCTAGGGTCATACCCCATGTATCTGCTGCTTCAAGCTACTTGTCTGGGACCCTGTGTGAAGAATGAATTTTTGCTTCACACAGATCCTACAAAGCCTTGCAAAAAGAATGTTCTAACTGGTACTGAGCTTCATGCAGAGCCCTCTGGTCCCTGCATGAAGAAAATTATGACTGATCCTGTGGGCCCTACATGAAACAGCAGACTTGTGAGGCATGGCTCTAGACCAAAACTTTGAAGAAACAGACCAGTGGTGCATGGCCTGGAAATGTAGCTTGTCATGGGTCATGATGTTAGAAGCTGGGGAGGGGTGTGATTTAGGGTTAAAAATTCCTAATATCACATTCCTCCCTCCCTTTTGTTTCTTCTTAACCCTTCAGATGATATATGCATCACCTGAGCCTTTTGCAATGTATACACAAGTTGCATATATATATATATATATATATACACAGTATGTATATTATTTTTACAGTTACTTATTTTTGCCTCCTGGAGTCCTCTGCCCTACCTCTGACGTCCCCCTCCTGCTCGAGCACCGGGTATGAGGCCCCCCTCACCTATACCCCACGACTTACCCTTCGTGGCAGGGGGTGGGGAGCGACTCAACCCACCGGACCTGATTTAGTGTTTGGGGAGGTGCCTTCCTGGGCTGTGACAGAAGGGGACCATCGTCATTCACAGAGGACTCTCCATTTTCCCTGTTCCTTTATCCCCAGAGGTTGCGACATGCAATGGCACCAGCAGCAGTGGCACGCATGCTTCCATGCGCACCCTGACAAGTGCCTGCCACAACTCTTGCCCACAGTCTCCAGAGCCAACATGTCTCCTCTCAGCCTCTGCTAGGTGGTAGGCAAATGCCAAGCCCTGCAATCCCCCCTTCCTGGAGAAGGAGAGCAGTCCTGGGGATACTCAATCCTTCTCCACCCTGCCAACCCCTGGCGCCTCATGTCTGTTCCCGAACACAGGTCGCCAGCATGATGCGAGGTAAGACGACCAGCGCCTCAGCCTTCAGTGCCACCAGGCCGGCTATATATGTATATTATAGTGGCGCAGTAGCGCCACTATAGTTAGGATTCAGCAGTCAGTTATATACTAAAGTCAAAAGTTTGGGTGTTAATAACTTTAGACCCATTCAATGGATTTGCCTGAAGTTTGGTATGCATGGTGGGGCATGGTAGATCTCTTGATTTGTCAAATTGCTTTTCGGTCAGAGTGATGGTCTTTGTGTACGAAAGCACTGAAAAATGTAAAATTATTCATTTTTGGAGGCACCTTTTGGGATTCTGAATGTGGTCCTGCACGGCCGTCATGTGGCATGCTGCTCTGCAAGATGGCTTGTTTGAAAGAGCTTTGGTGGCCAAACATGCTGCTTTTCATTTGGTGAAAAAGCATTCAAAAGTTATGGCACTTTTAAGTTCCCATTATAAGTCAATGGGAAAATTTATATGTATATATTGCCAACAAAGAATGGTGTTCTGGCCATCTGGTCCCGCCTGGTGGTCAAAGAATTTGCAGCCTCACGGTTCAAGAAAGTTTGTCCCAGAGGATTTTTCAAATTCTTTGATCCCAAGGTCCACCATCTTGTTTTCAATTTTCCAATTGGAAAAACACAAATATCTAGGGTCAGGGGTCACTTCTGAAGTAAACTTGGATGGGTTTTTCTCAGGGGGCCCCATTCTATCAAGCCATGCCTTTGGTTCCATCCAAATCGGTCTAAAAATAGAGTTATTAGCTTTTAAAATCTTTGTTCGTGGCCCGCAAATTCTTTGATCACGAGAATCTTTGATCCTGATTGTGCATCGTGAGCGAGGGACGAGATGGCCAGATTTTAAATTGCATTTTTGTAGCCTAGGAGTGCCCTATTAAGTTATATAAGGGTGGCTTTTGCTCAGGGAGCTTCGCTCTGCCCCATGTGAATAAAAAAAACAGTACTTTTCATTATCCCTCGTAGTCTAGCAGTCCCCTCCCCATCATGGCAATGTACATAATGATACCTGTTATCCCTGGTAGTCTAGTGGTCCCCCATATGTGTTTATTTCTATATTTTTGTTATATCCCTGGTAGTCTAGTACCCCTTCCCCCTGATCTGTACTTCATTATCATTATTATTGCTATCCCTGGTAGTCTAGCGGTCCCCCCCCTTCATGATAAAATTAATTTGCATTTTGCATGTCCTGGTAGTTTAGTGGCCCCCCACCCAGCAGTGCCAGCCCACCCAGCACCTCCTCACCCAGCACCCCCTACCTTCTCCAGCCGGTGACTGGCACAGCCCACCTCTCACCTCCACCAGCCAGCCACCGACTGTGTGTATTAGCGGTAATTCAAACAGGTGATCTGAAATTATTTCAGAGTGCCTGTTTGAATTAGCGCTGGTAGTACACACACTCGGCAGCTGGCCGTGGAGGTGAGAGGTGGGCTGTGCCAGTCACCATCTGGGGAAGTGTTGGGGGGTGCTGGGCAGGCTGGCATGACTGGGTGGGGAGGGGCCATTAGACTACCAGGACATGCAAAATGCACATTAATTTTATTATGATGGGGGGGCTGCTAGACTACCAGGGATAGCAATAATAATGATAATGAAGTACAGATCGGGGGGCACTAGACTACCAGGGATAAAATAAAAATATAGAAATAAACACACATGGGGGACCACTAGACTACCACGGATAAAAATAAACATATTAATAAGATACTCATTGGGGGGGCCACTAGACTACCAGGGATAACTGGCTTCGTTATGTACATTGCCATGATGGCGAGGGGGCTGCTAGACTACCAGAGATAATGAAAAGTACATTTTTTTATTCAGATGGGGCAAAGTGAAGCCTCCGAGCAAATCCCACTCTTATATAAATTAATAAGGCACCCCTGGGCTACAAACAAATATTTTGAAATCTGGCCATCTCATCCATCACGCTTTGTTTGCGAGTGAGCAATTTCTTTGACAGCAAGCATGGAAATTCTTTGATCACGAGACTCTTTGACCGTGATCATGTATCAGTAGCAAGGGACGAGATGGCCAGATAAAAAATATTTTTTCTCAGTTCCGGGGTGTCCTAGAAAGACAAATGAGGGTGGGTTTTACTCAGGGGCTCCGTTCTGATGAACCATGGCTGTGGTTTACCGCAATTATTTGAATTTTGTAAATTACACAACTTTTTATTCTTTGGTCATGACTCTGCAAATTCTTTGATCATGAGCCTGCAAATTTTTTGATCGTGAGATTCTTTGATCACGATCGTGCATCATGAGGGTAGGTTGAGATGGCTGGATTTAAAATTCAATTTTCTCAGCCCAGGAGTGCCCTAGGAAGTCAAATGAGGGTGGGTTTTGCTCAGGGGACTTCATTCTGTCGAACCATGGTGGTGGTTTACAGCAATTTTCCCAATTTTGTAAATTTAAAAAGGTTTTATTCTTTGTTCGTGAGCTTGCAAATTCTTTGATCGTGAGATTCTTTGACCACCATCTTTGATCATGAGGCAGGACAAGATGGCCAGTTTTTTTATAATGGAATAGATAGGGATGGTTTACCAAACTTTCAGATTGAATATCTTGGAAATGATTTGGTCTCTTTACTTGAAATTTGGAGGGTGTTTATGGCATGACCTGTAGATGTGAATTATGGTGCTTATGTGTTGGAGAAATGTTTATTTGTGGAGATATTGAGTGACACACTTTACATGTTGTGGACAGTGTTTAGCTTGTGGTGGTGGCTTGAAATTGATAGGATACCTAGCCTTAGTGTCATGGATCTAGTTTTCTGTTGTTGTGTGTGTAAATGTCAAGAAGTGCAGAACTGTGCCACTCTGACAAATGAAAATTTCAAATTTTGATATGTCATATCTTGGACACAATTTGGTCTTTCTTCTTGAAATTTGTAGGGTGCTGACAGGATGTCCTGTAGATGTGAATTGCAGTGTTTACATCTCAGACGATGTATTTTTTGTGGACAGATTGTGTGGCGCACTTAATGTTTTGTGGACAGAGTTTTCTGTTGTTCTACTACATTTATATTCATTTAGTGGCTGGTTGTGCTGTTGTCACTGTACTTTTTAGTCATCAGCTGTGTAATGTGGCTCAACACTTACAAATTGGTGGGAGCATGGGCCTGAATGGCCCCCCTTCCCACCAACTTGCATAACTTTCTACTTTTTATTCTTTCTTAAAAAGTAAAGAAATTCTATGCAAAAAACATAATTAATGCATCATTTAGGGTTCTTCTACAGTGAAAAAAAGCAAGGAAATTCAATTTTAGGGTTCCACCCTCCCACCCCACCCCAGCCCACCCCAATAACAGGCATCGGGTGTACATTGGGGTCACTGGCCCTAACTCTCACCCCATTCTCCTACACTGTACCACCTCAGCTTGTTTACACATGGGATGGGGTGAGAGTTAGGGATGATGACCCAAATGTACACCCCGATGCCTGTTGGTGGGGTTGGCTGGGAGTGGAGGCAAGGTGGGATCCCTAAAACTGAATTTCCTCACCTTTCTCACTGTAGAACCCTTACTGATGCATTAACAAAGTTATTTTCTAATATATATATATATATATATATATATATATATATAGGCATATATACAATACTCGAGAGAGCAAGTGTGACATTCATGATCCCCAAAAAACTTTCTTTAAATGTCATGACTGTGGATTATTTTGAGAATTTATATATGGTAGTTGTTTAATCCAAAATATAAAGATAGTTTATCAATTCTAAGTTTAAGAAAATAAGATTGAAAAGTAGCTGAAGAAAAATTTAACGTGGGTAACATGGTGTCCATGATAACTCATTTGCCATTTTTATTATTAATGTAAAACTGATATCATAATGCCTGGGTCTTCTACTTTGGTATAGTAGTTAGCAACTTTTCATCATTTGGTCTCAAACCACGCCCGTCACCCTTTACTGGACCATCCATTGTGGGACACCATTAAATCTCAGCCCATAGCTTATCGCAGTTTAGTTTTCTCTCACATCCCTTTGCATTCCCCAGACCAACTTTGCTGAAGATATATGTGGTGCTATATGCTTAAGACAGACACCAACAATTCTTTGAAATGTGAAGCATATTTTCTTTTAACACAATATTTTCTAACACATAACTTGAGTAACAGGGACACCACAACACACAATGTGAGTAACAGGGACACACCACAGATGTTTTATCTAACTATGCCTTTACCTATCCAGCATTTTATAAATGTGGCTTACACATAACAAATATGGAAGATAAAGCTAACTCTAATATACCCCAATATACAGTAAAAGCAGTTAAACATACTCTTTAATCATCTAATTCACACAGAGTAAATCTCACCTGTGTCAATAGTAAACAAACTGCTAATCACCACCAATCACTGCATCTGTTCCCAAAGCAGAGGAACAGAGGGAATCCATTAGGTGTACAACTTAGCTATTGGGCTAAATATTAGTGTAGTCCATGTCTGTCATGACAAACAGACCACATCAGGAGAAGACATTTATTTGAAAATTAGTTTAAAACCAGACAGGGTATGGTTTAATTGAAGAAAGCCATGTTCTAGAAAGTGCAACTATTGAGTCACTGTTGACTGTGCAGGATCACCAAATTTCTAAACAATGTCTTTTAATGGTTGTGTAGAATATTCAGCCATGTCCTCATTAGCAACACTGTAGGTGTATTTTTTATTCTTTAGCAAATATTTGATGGTGACTTGTGTATCTGAAGAAGATACAACCTCAGCAAGGTATATAACAAGTGTGTTTTTATCTCTTTTGCAAACTGCACAGCCACAAAGTTTACTTTATTAATTTTCCTAAAAAAAAACAGAAATTGAGAAATAAAATAACCATCTCCAATAATTATCTCCAGCTCGGGTGGGGTGGGGGGACTACTGCTGAATTGATTTTATTTATTTTGCTGTTGTTAACCAGGAAAGGAGGACTGGATAATTCTACTACCTCATCCTGGGTGTAGGGGGTTTACAGATGGATGCCAGCTGACAGTGAACCACATTAAGCTGTTGGTGGTATTCTTAGTGTGGTATAATTAGTGGAATGCACCTCTGTTCTACCACCCTCACCCTCCCTGAGCCAACTGTGGTCCAATCCCTCCTTCTTGGTGACTTCTGAGGCAGTGGTGGTGGCCCTGGTGGTCCCTGGGTGGGAGAGGTTCCCTGTATTCTGGCCAGAATGGAGACTAACAATCAGCAACCTTCTCCCTCAGCCAAGAGAGGTGCCTGCAAATGGGGCAACACTGCATTCTCCAGAATGCTTCCTGGAAGATTGCCACTCCACAGCTGCAGTGTAATGGAAATTTGGCTGGACACCGAGGAAATTCCAATACTGTTTGAGAAGTGCCATGAGATTTTTAATGTCCATCTGAAACAACCACAGACTAGAACTCTGATTAACATCTCCTCCAAATGAGAGCACCTCAGGAGAGTAGCATCCCCTCATGCTGCACTAGTGTCAGCATTGGGTTAACCCAATTGCCTGTTGTGGGGATAGAACCAACAGCCTTCTGACATTCTGGCCTCAGGAGAGTATGCAACCTGCAGAGCCATATCCAAAACTTAGAAAGCCCCAAGAAATTAGGGGGTTCTTATCAGGAATAAGTTCACCCTGTATTGTAATTGATGCAATCTCATGTTGTACTTAACACCTACATCCTGCCCACTAGAATATATGTTAACACTTACATTAATGCTGAGCTTTCCTGTTGCAAGGGCACATCTTCACCTGAAGGAGGTTGTTGCAATTTTCGAGACCTGGTTCGTGGCACTGGTAGACTTGCAGACCTCTGCAGCGGTGGAGTCGGGGACCTCTGCAGTGATGGAGTCAGGAACCTCGGCCAAGCTGCTAGTGGTGAAGGAGATCCTATGTGTGATGTTCTGTTTGCCAACTCTGCCCCAGATTCCAAACAAAAGAATCTCCAGTCTACCGTAAACTTCAAATTGCTGCACTGTCCTTTGTTGCTTATGCAATACGTGCAGAAACAGCTCCTTTCTCTTGCAGAAACAACATATAGCTCAAAGACAAAAAACCTCAGCGTGAAAACACTGAGGCAGTGGTTACCCCAAAGGGCACTGGCCAGGGAGCCAAGTTTCAAAGAAATACAAAATCACACATACCCCCATAATGCAAAGCATCATGGGCTGTATGTGCAAATCACCACAGTATATTATGCTGGTTCAACTTTAAGCAGAAATGCATGGTACTGAAAGGTCTCTCACAGTCTGCGAATGGTTCAATTCCACAGACACAGTGTGTCACCTGTGTGTTTGGCAATGCCTTTACATTGATTCTTTGTGAACATTTGCGGCTTGCTTTCCCCTCCTTGACAAAGAAGAATGTTTTTCTCACATGCACATGTTCATGCTCATTTTTTTATTTTCCATAAATAACAAATCGTGAGCATTAGGTATTATGGCTTTTCTTGCAGTTACTGCTGTAAAACCACTCTTCTTGAGAACGCCAACTTCACCGTCACATGGTCCTTTTCCATGGCGACAGCCAAAGTTATGTTTCTCACAAGGAACTCCCTGGTCAGACTCTCCAAAAGATGCATCCTCAAAGTTGCCTTTATTTTCATATTGTGTTGGAGTACCATCCAAAAAATGAATCATCTTTGTCATGTTAATCCCTTGATTTTGTAGGTATTTGTTGCAAATGGATGTACACTGGAGCTTATAGGCCATGCAATTACCGGGATAACGTTCATCACAAAGGACACACCTGTTTTGGCATCATTTGTAATGGACATTAATGACAACAGCCAAACTAGCCTACAAAGCACCAAAACACCCAAACTGGTGCAACGTGTCTATAACTGAGGGTGACTGGGTGGCAGTCACCACCAGCATCAACCCCAGTAAGTAAATATTTCACATCATGTTTAAGCCAACAAATGCCATACTGGGATAAACGTGCAGCACAATGGACCCCAAACAATTAGAAAGATCCACCAGTAATGGTTCAGAAATGAAAGAATCAGTATACCCTTGACACACAAATGGTGCTTCCATGAGCACTTGCTGAACCTCTGCAGGCACGAGGGCAAATGGATGTACACTGGAGCTTATAGGCCATGCAATTGCTGGGATAATGTTCATCACAAAGGACGTGCCTTTTTTGGTATCCTTTGTAATGAACATTAAAGGCAACAGCTAAACCAGCCTAAAGTGCAGCAAAACACCCAAACTGGTGCAAAGTGTCTATAACTGAGGGTGACTGGGTGGCAGTCACCACCAGCATCACCCCCAGTAAGTAAACATTTCACATCACGTTTACACCAACAAATGCCATACTGGGCTAAACATGCAGCACATGGGACCCCAAACAATTAGAAAGATATGCCAGTAATGACTCAGAAATGAAAGAATCAGTATACCCATGACACATAAATGGTGCTTCCATGAGTGCTTGCTGAACCTCTGCAGGCATGAGGGCAAATGGATGTACACTGGCGCTTATAGGCCATGCAATTGCTGGGATAATGTTCATCACAAAGGACGTGCCTTTTTTGGTATCCTTTGTAATGAATATTAATGGCAACAGCCAAACCAGTCTAAAGTGCAGCAAAATACCCAAACTGGTGCAAAGTGTCTATAACTGAGGGTGTCTGGGTGGCAGTCACCACCAGCATCACCTCCAGTAAGTAAACATTTCACATCATGTTTACTCACGCTGAAGCCATGCTGGCAGAGGTCAACCTTACCCTTAACCTTTTTTGACACTAGCCAGCAGGACAAGTTGATTTAAAATTTCCCCTTTAACTAGTCATCTGGGCTTGTATTTGAGGAGGTAACATTGCAATAAGTAAACCAGTTGGGCCAGTGGAAAAGGCTGTGGGGCTAGTGAATTTTCCCCATCACAAGCCCTGTGGACTAGTGGCTGGAAAACTAAATTTCAGCCCCTGCATTGATTACTATGGTCTATTTAGAAGAGCTCTGGACCCCTACACTTGCCAGTAGTGGCAGCTGTGTGTGTACGGATGATCATTTCACAATCTGGTCTACAGTGGTGTCCAGGGAAAAGGAGATTTGAGAGATTTGGAGGATAAAGGGAGCAGCCATGGTGATTATGGGATAAAACCAACCACCTGCAGGAATGTATACCTTAGCACTTTGTCACTAAAATGTTGATTACAGATATGCAAAATAATAATTGTAAATAAATGTAGGGGCTCTGATCTTAATGTGGGACAACCCATCAGACAGACACATTCAGAAAACTTGAAGTTAGTGGCTTAACAGCAATCCATCCTTTAACAAAATCTGGACAAAGCTGAATGGTCCTAACAGTGGAGTGATAATGACTCACATTGAGTCTTTTGTGGGACCCCCCTCTTTGCCCACCAGATAACTGCAGCTATTAATTAGCTAATTATCACATCTGGCCATTTGGAACACTGAGAAAGATTAGCATGAGAATTAGAGCTTGCTAAAATGGAGACTTAAAACTTCATTAACAGCCATGGAAAAGCTGCACTAGGCAAGGAAGACAAGCTGGGAATTAGCAGCATTACTCTAGGTTAATATGCACTATGTTTTGGATAAGTATAATAATGCTAAAACTGACCCCTATACTGGGCCTACCATTTAGCACATGGCCCAAACAAACAGTGACCAAGATTCACTGCAACTTCCAAAAAACCTCTAAAGTGCAGAAAAAGACCCAAAAGATGCAAAATTACTAAAACCAAGGGTAAGACTTTGGCAGTCACTACCAGCATCACCACCAGAAAGAAAAACAAATGTTACTGGATTTGCTTGCTGGCAGTGACTGCATAAGCGTCACCCTTGATTCTAGTAATTTTGCATCATTTATGTGTGTTTCTGCACTTTGGGGTTCATTTGGCTGTTGCCGTGAATGTTATTAATTGTTTGGGCATGTGCTGCTTTGTAGGCCCAGCACAGCTTCTGTGGGAGTAAAGCCAATGCAAAATATTTTTTTCTTATGGGTGGGGGGTGGGTTGATGCTGATGAGCCTACCATTCAGCACATGGCCCAAACAAATTACTAAACATCACTGTCTGCAACAAACAAACAACAAGCCAAAAGAACAAAAATCAAGCAGAAGTACTAGAACTAAGGGTGACGGTGGGGATCTCCACCAGCATCATATCCAGTAAGAAATTATTACTTTACCTCACATTTACCCCCATGGAAGCCATGTTAGACCCAACATAAAGCACATGGTCCAAACAATCGGTGCAATTCACTGCAACAGGCAAAAGAGCTGAAATGGGCACAAAAAACACCCAGGGCCAACACTGTTGGCATTAACACACATTACTTATGGTACCTTTTTAAGTGGTAATAACATGTCCCATTCCCATCTAAGTTTCATCTCACTTGCATTAAATGGTATAGAGGACAAAAAACTATACCCAGTAAGACCCCCGCCAGTAATGGGCCATAGAGTAGTGCATAAAACAAGTCGAAAATAGGATTTTTCCCAAAGATTCAACGTGGGAAACTTTTAGCAGAGGATCTTACAAGCAGGCAGCTATTGAAGAGTAGTTGTGTTCTAATGCCTCCCATACAAAAGAGCCCCATGCAGAACCAGGTCCAGGTCATTTAACCCCTACTACCTGCCGTTATATTCTCAGCACCAGCTTTGAAAACTACTGGGTTTCTTTTTCTGTACCAGCTTTGTAACTTTAGAGACCATGCCCAGTTTATTTAATCAGACAACCTGCTGTTTTGTTTTCAGTACCAGCATTGTAAACTGCAGGTTTCTTTGAAAACTAGAGCTTAATCAGACAGCCTTAGTACTGTACCAGCAAACTACACAATCTGCTGTTTTCCCCACAATAACCAGCTAGAAAACTGAAATGTGCACAAAAACACTCTGTGCCAGCATTGCAAAAATGCAGACTCCTCTTACCCCGTTATTCTCTAAGCACCCATTCCTCTTAATGCTAACTTACAAAATGCAGACTCCTTTGCCTTATTTTTCCCCAATACTCATTCCCTTTAATACTAAACCTGTAAAATGTAAACTCCTCTTTTCCCCAGTACCCACCCCCTCAGTGCCAGTCTTGTAAAATGCTGACTCTTCTTTGCCTTTTTTCCCTCAGTGCCAGCATTGCAAGTTACAAACTGCAACCCCCCCCCCGAGCATCTTGGCACCACAAGGCAAGAGCTGGACTTTTTTTTTTTAATATTGTCTCCCCCCAACCCAGATTTGGAGCATACTATACCTTGGAAAAGGTGCTCCTCAAAGCCAGGTAACAAGTAGAAGGGCAGAAGCAAAGGCTAACATTCTTAATGCCAAACTCCCGAATGGACACCGCATCTTCTCAGTACTGCAGGCGGTAGTGAAAAGAAAGCTGAACCACGACTGCAACATATTTTGAGAGCCCTATAGTGATGAATTCAGGTGCTGGCATGCACTTCCGGTTCTCCTGATTCTGGACCAACTCACGGGCCGACGCAAACGTGCATCACAAAAGGACACAAAACTGGGTAGTCAGGCAAACATGTAAACAACATCTAAAAGTGAGGGACATGACTGGCAAGCTTTGGGCAGTAGATAAATAAAAATAAAAGGTCCACTCTCAATTTGTTGCATTAGGACCACAGTGGTTGGCTATCTCACAAACAGGTAAGTTAGGGATGTGATAAAAAAAGACACATGTAGGGAACGTTAAGGAAGTATTAAAGTAAAAAAAAGACAGTTAAAACTTATTTTGCAAATTAAATTCATAGGGGGATGGTAAAATTGAGCAATTAGGCAGCAAATTGCATATCAGCTGTGTTTGTGGGGCACAGTAAAGAGCAATAATTAAGTACACTAAATGGGGCTGTCAGCAATGTCACAAAATGGAGCCCTGCTTAACAGGGTAAATAGATGCTTGTGATAAAATGGAGAGAACATTGTAGGACCAACCCAGGTGATTTTATTTTTAATATCTCTCCTATTAGGGCACTACAAATGAGGGGTGTTATTTTAACATTTTGACAATTCAGAAAAAAATTAAAGGGTGTCAATATGCATAAGGTATAAGTCTCTCGAATACTGTATATTGGCCTATATATATATATATATATATAGATGGATATATATATATATATTAACCCACTCCAGTGTATGGGTTTACTGATCATTGATCCACACTGGGGGGGAGGTGGAGTCATGAGGTAAAGCTGAGTGACTTCAACCACCCAGGCATGGATTAATGCTCAGTAAACCCATCCCCTGGAGTGGGTTAATTCTCTTATAACATGGACAATGTTATGTTAGAGATTTACCTAAAGAAACAGTAAAATAAAGCCTTGTGAACATGCAACTGTGTGTGTATCAGGGATTAATCAATGGTCAGGTGACCTGTTTGGATGAATCAGAAGACAGTATGTAGGCAGGGATCAAATAGAGTGAAGTCACAGCCTACCTTCCAAGCTAGCAGAGAAGGAGTCAGGGTGGCCAAAAAAGGAGGGAGTAGAATGGAGGAGATGGAGGCCAGTGAAGGGTAGGGAGCAGGATGGAGGGTGGTCTTGTTGAATGCAAGAAGCTTAAGAAACAAATCAGCTGAGCTACATGCACTCTTAGCAGTGTGGAGGGTATACATTGCAGCTATCACAGAACATGGGCAACTGAGCACCAGGACTGGGGTCTAGCAATCCCAGGATACAAATTATACAGGAAGGACTGTAAGGGGGGTGGGTTGGCAGTCTATGTAAGGGAAAGGATCAAATGCACAAGGGACGATGGGGAAGAAATGAGAACAATGGCAATCTGGCTGCAGCTCCTAGACTCAAGGGGTAGGAAACTGAGGTTTGGGGTGGTATACAGGCCACTGTCCCAGTCTGAGGAGCTTGACAGGGAATTAGCGGGACAAATCAGAAAGGTATGAAGAAAAGGGAAGGTGGTCATCATGGGGGATGTCAACTTGCCAGGGATTGACAGGAGCATTCCAGTCACCTCCAGTGCTAGGGAGCAAGTGCTCCTGGATGTAATCCAGGGGAATCTCCTTGCACAGTTGGTTAGTGTACCTACTAGGCTAATGAACAGCCAAAAGTACACTGCACACAAACATACAGAAAGAAAAATCAACAAGGCAAGTTATGAACTGGGTGCAAAATACATATTTAATGCTACCAAAAAGTCAGAGAGCCAAGGGTTGTCCAGGCAAGAAAATTCCCTGGCACTTAGAATCACGAAGATTCTTCCTCAGGGGTGTGGGGGGGGTGTTGCTAAAACACATAAAGCATTATATAAGGCTGTATATAAATTAGCTGAAGTGACCTTTAGCAAGGCTGCTGACCTCCATTAAGATGCTTGGTAAATATTTTCTTTTTTTTTTTATTCAATATGTTTTATTCATAATACCTCAATACAGAGATATTAACAATGACAAATGATCCTCCTAATACAGAGTCAAGGTGAACAATTAGAATTAAGGCTACCAAATTCACAGTATCAGTCATTACACATGTATTTACAATTTTTTTATTTCGACATTTTAAAACACAGTTCAAAACCCATTCCCCATACCCCACCCTCTAGAACCAGGCTGGGAGAACCAGTAAGGCCGAGAACCTGCACAACTGACCCATACCATGATTTCCTTTAAGATTTCCATATTGCAAGCATAGCTTCCAGAGGACCCCACTTGGTAAGATAAGAATGGAGCCTATCATTCATCTTAGCTATGTGTCACTCAAGCTGCAAGGCCAACAGAATTTCTCTATGCCATTCAAGAACCAAGGGAATGGTGTCATCTATCCAGTGTCTCATGATTATCAGATTGGCCCCAGCCATTATGACTGCCATATAGGCTTTTCACTGTCTAATCATCTCTAAGGGGAAGTAATTAATTAAACAAATTTTGAGGACAAAGAAAGGGCCCAAATCGAAAAGGTAATCTAATGAACTTTGTATAGTTTTCCACAATATCTGGACATTTGGACATTCCCATATCAAGTGATAAAGATCTCCCTAAACATCTTTACATTGCTGACATTATAAAGAGGGAAGTTTAATGATTCTATTAAGTTTAACCAGAGTAAAATAGAGATTGTGCATAATGTTAAATTGCTGCAATCGGAGTCTGTCCTGTTTTGTGAACATATATGTATTACGCCAAATTTGTTGCCAAAAGATATAATCATCTTTAAGAGACAATTTCTGGACCTAGTAGTAACAGATAACTTAGGGCAATCCTGGATCCAAGGCTTGCAACTCTTGATATATTCTAGACACGGAGTGTGGTTGGTCAGCTATGTGTAAGAGAGTGGATAATTCCATCTTGACAGGTTATACCACTGTTGGTTTTGGCAAGAAGGCAATCACAGCTTGTCTAATTTGCCAATATTTAAAGGCATTCCCACTGGACACGGGAATATTATGAAAAAATTGTGTATAGGATAAGACTCTACTCTGTGGGGCTATGTCCTCTAAGCTAAGCCCTGCTAGTGGAGCCCAGAATGTGGAAGAAACAGGTGCATTTTGAATTTGAAAATGTGGTTTATGCACCGGGGCTGTTTCAAAGATTTATGCCAATCTACATTCAGAGAGGTCTGAATTTGGTGTTGAGCTTTGAGAGACCATCAGATGGGAGTGTTTTTCAGCCTCTTAGGGATTAATTGGTAAATATTTTTTAAAACATTAACACATCAATACACATATAAAATAATTCTTATTACTAGTCCCCAATATAAACTTATACTAAATAAAGTAAATTCTATGTGCAAAATAAAAAAAAAAATATTGTGGATATACAATTTATGTCAGCTAGGACATTTAAACCTAGAAATCAACATTGATCAGTTAGGCACTCAGTCATTAAACAATGAACAGGGTAAGTGAATTTTAAATATTTCCGCTTTGAAAGAGTTCAAAAGGAAAGGAAAGGAAAGGTTTTTTTCACTCTAGGACCAAATAATGGTAAATAAATCTTTGTGCTAGAATCAGTCCAGACAAATGCACAGCCTGCCAAAAAGAGGATCAAATGGTGAAATATCCAGGTAGAGAAGGATTGAGAATGGGCTCTCTTTTGATGAACCTGTATAAAATAAAATAAATTATATAATATAACATCTAAATAAGATAATACAAAAATTGGATTTATAATAAGGAAAAGAGAGAATGTAGAGAGAAAACTGAGGAAAGAGAGGAGGAGAAAGAGAGAACTAATGAGGGTAGGGGGAAAAATAGACCCTATCATAAAGATGAGTTTAGTACATATCAAATTTTAGAGTTCTTCTGCCATAGAAATTGACATATTGCTCACAAGATTTCAAAGGTACAGCATGAATAAATACACCAGGTATTACAATAATCCTAATGTACAGGAAATCTCTTAATTTTTCTTTTGTACAGCTTTTATCTATTACTGAGAAATGTAAGGATATCCCAGTTGTTGTTTAGACCCAATGGCGTGCAGACATCTAGTTTATAGATAATCCTGCTTTCTAGTTGTTCAAGTTTTCCTTTTCTATCTCCGAAAGTAAAGGAGGTTGGACATGATCAATACCCGTGAAATGAAACATGTCTAGATTACTTCCATGTTTAGCTTGCCAGTGGTTGCCTACTGGTGTAGTGCTGACTGGGTTTCCAATAGCCCGCACATGTTCTTGTATATGTTCCTTTAATGAACAAGTTGTTACACCAATATACAATTTTTAACAGGGACTCCATAAGGCATAGATAACAAAGGGTGTCTTGCATGTAATAAACTGCTTTACATCATGATAAACCTGATTGGATAGACTAGTAAATCTTTTCCCCTGTGATGAAAATTTGCAAATGTTGCAATTTCCACTACTATAAAATCCAAGGGGAAAATCTCCTAATATGTTCCTTTGTTGTCTTTCCGTCTGGTGGTGGCTATGTACAACTGTGTCCTTAATGCTGGTACCTTTTTTATTAACAATTTTAGGGTCCTCCTGTGCTACTGTTTCAAGGTCCTCATCAGCTGATAGTATAGGGTAAAATCATTTTAAGGCTCCTGCAATTTTGTATGTAATAGAATTGTATTCTGCAATGTGATTTACACTGTTGGTGTTATTCACATCTTTAACTTTAGGGACAATTAGATCCTGTCTATTTTTTTCTTTTGCTATATGGAGAGCTTTGTTCAACAGGTTAGATCCATAATCCCTTTCCATAAATCTCTTTTTGAGATCTGCTGCTTGGTGTTCAAACTTCTCATCATTGAAACTGTTCCTTCAAATATGAAGGAACTGACCATAGGGTATGCTATCTTTTAAGGATTTGGGGTGACAACTATCGGCCCTAAGTATAGAGTTGTCCGTTATAGGTTTACGATAGCCCTCTGTTGTGACTGAACTCTCAGGATGACCTGTTAATAATAAGTCCAAAAAAGATATAGACTTACTATTGCAGGTTGATGTAAAGTGAAGATTAAAGTCGATAGCATTAAGCATATTAAGAAATTACTCAGCTTCTTGTTCTGTACCCTCCCAAATGCAGAGAATGTGGTTGATAAAATGACCTCAGTATTTTATTTGATTCTTAAAGGGATTCTGTCTATGGTCATAGAGCTGTATTTCTTCCCACCATGCGAGAACAACATTCGCATATCTGGGGGCTACTGCCAACCCCATAGCTGTCCCACATATTTTATTGTAGTATTTGGAATTGAAACACAAGTAGTTAGAAGTCAGAATAATTTCTAATGCTTTAACAACAAATTCAGGATTTAGAACCCCTTCTGTACCACACTTATCCATAAAATATGAAATAGCATGTAGTCCCAAATAATATTGTATGCTGGTGTATAGTGAAGTCACATCAGTGGTGAGCCATAAGTAGCCAGCATCCCATGCAAAGTGTTCAAGTGCTTCCAGTACCACCATGGAATCTCTCAAATATGAAGGAGTATCAGCTATAATAGTCTGAAGGAATGCACCTAAAAATTCTGATAGATTCACTGTTAATGAAACTATGGAGGATACAATTGGTCTTCTAGGCGGTCTCTGGGGGTCCTTGTGTACCTTAGGTAACATATAAAATGTAGGGCTACAGGAAAAGTAGGAAATAAAAAGTCAAATTCTTTCTTAGTAATATACCCTTGATATAACGAGTCATCCAAGAATGTAACCAACTAACGTCAAAACATATTTATTTATTTATTTTTATTTATTTAGTTAATTTTTATTGACTGGGTAAGTGCACTAGACAAATCCTGCCTATTTTCAGGCATGACCCAGGGGAGGGAGATACAGATGAATGCCAACTGACCATGAACCAGATTAAGCATAGAGGTAGGATCATCTGACAAAACTTGATAATTATTGACATCACTTAGTTGATGGAGTATTTCTGATTCATAGTATATTCTGTCCAGAATGACCACATTTCCCCCCTTATCCGCTGATTTAACTATGATGTTTTTCATTTTTCTCGGTTCTTCCAACGCAAGACGTTCTTCCAGTGTTGGTTTGTATTGCTTACAAATCTTGTTTGTTTCTTTCAAAACCAATGATTTGAAGGTTAGGATGGCTGATGATTGTGTCCTTGGGTAGAAAGCAGACTTGGGATGAAACTGCTTCCTTTTCTGTGTAAAGTCATGTCTAGTACTGTCAAATTCCATGTCTTGAAAATGTTCCAATGCCAATTCTGGGTCCCAGTTAGAGGGAAGAGACTCAATTTGATCCTGAGATCCAGTGACATTCAGTCCAAGTCCCATATCTGAAGCATCTTCATTCTGGTTCTGTGGTTCCATGGGTGGCAGGCTAGGTCCTATATCAGGGACCCCTGCAATGTCTTCATCCACCCAATCATTTGATAGTTACCCCATTCTTGCCTTTCTGTTGAAAATGTTTTTAAGACACAATTTTTGGAATGTCTTTTTCAAATCAACTTGTATTTGAAAGAAATCAACTTTAGGGGTTGGGACAAATGACAATCCCTTTGATAATATACTGAGGTGTGTTGGATTTAATGGGACTTAGAGATGTTAATTACTGCTTCTTTCTCAGGTTGTGCTTGCCTTGTTGTGGATTTTTGCTGTTTTCTTTTCTTGCCTTCTCTTGTTCCCCTCCTTGTTTTTTTGTACCTTGTTTCTATGGCAGCAGCTGAATTACTCATTTGGGAATTACCCCTACATGCAAGGCCTCTGGTGCAGAGGTCTGAGAGGCTTCTCAAGAAAAAGAAACAGTTTTTTGTTGCCCTGTGGTTGAAGAGTCAGTTTTGGATCTCTGTTTCTGGTTCCTACTTCGTGATCTCCTCCTCGAGTATGTTTTCTGTGGCCGGTCCCACTTATAGACTGTATTGTTTTTATAGTCAGATTAATCTCTGTTAAACTTGTGTTGTTTCTTAGCTATGATGATTTTTTCATGTGTTTGGGTGTTTTGATTTAACTTCACATTTAAATCAACAAATTCTTCTGTTTGTTCCTCCACCAACAAATCTTCTTCTGTTTCTTAATCTCTTGAAGGACCAACTGATGCTTTTCAGTATCCTGGTCTACTAGTATCTGAATTAGTGTGAATGAGCACACATCTAGTGCATTAACCCATCTCTGTTTGTATGTGCCCCTTAAAAAAACTCCAGCAGGTCCTTTCTCAATTCTCAGTCCTTGTGGAATATATTGGGACTGTGTGTATTTATCTAGGGAAATTCTGTTATAGTACAAACTCATTTTAGATAACGTTAGTTTCTCAAGTTTCTTAAACTTTTCTTAAATACTATCAGAAAATTCCAAATCCAATTTAAAATCTTCTGCAAAAATGTTCCCAGCTTCCTCTCTGCATCTAACAGAAGCTGTTGTCCTGATAAATGCAGGTCTTTCACTGTTGTCAGGTGACTCTCCTGCTATAAGTTCATTAATTCTTTCGATCTCATGGTCTGATTCATCACTCATTCCTGAGCTATTTAGGCTCAATAATACTACTGTAATATTATTTTGTTAGAGAGAAAACCCTACACTACAGGCAAAACAAAAGACAGCAGGATATCGAGTGTGTCAGTGAAAGCTGACGTCGCAGTCAAAAAATGTAAATTCATACCGACCTGCGTGGGTCCTGCACACCTTGGCTCTCACTCACAGTATCCAAGTAAAGCAATAACCAGTTCAAAACGTAATCAGGAATAATGGCACCACAATAAAGAAAAAGGTTCTCATAAAGAGCTGGCTCTTTCAAAAGAAATGTTTGTAAACTCACCCAGTTCTTTGAGACAATTATCAGTGATTCTGAAGTCCACCATGTCTCAGTCAGATGAGGTAATCTGCAGTGGAAAAGCACATTGGAAGGTGCATATGGCCGTGCTGCTGACAGGAAACAGAAATGTAATGGCAAAAAAACCAAAACAAGACAGTGCTCAGCTCTGTAGATATGCAGCAGTGAATTAAAAGGTATGACCACAAAACAGTAAAAAGTACACTGCACATAAACATACTGAAAGAAAAATCAACAAGGCAAGTTATGAACTGAGTGCAAAATACATATTTAATGGTGCCAAAAAGTCAGAGAGCCAAGGGTTGTCCAGGCAAGAAAATTCCCTGGCGATTCGGATCACGAAGAATCTTCTTCGGGGGGCAGTGTTGCTAAATCATATACAGCTTTATATAAGGCTATATACAACTGAAGTAAATTATAAGTTAGTTGAAGTGACCTTTAGCAAGGCTGCTGACCTCCATTAAGATGCATGGTAAATATTTTCAAAACATTAAATCATCAATACACATATAAAATAATTCTTATTACTAGTCCCCAATATAAACTTACACTAAACAAAGTAAATTCTATGTTCAAAATAAAGAAAAAATATTGTTTACATACATTAGATCTGGTATTGTCAAATGGGGATGCAGTAAGGGAAATAAAGGTGGAGCATCCACTAGCCAACAACGATCACCAAACAGTGTGGTTTAATATCATGATGTACGAGGAGTCAGAGAAATCAGTTACTCTGCTGGAAAACTTCAGGGGTGGACTTTGGGGGGATGCAGGAAGTACTGAAAGGGAAACTGGAGGGCATAAAGCAGAAGATGGACACAGAGGACAAATGGGATATTATTAAACAGGGGAATATAGAGGCAACAGAAGCCTGCACCAAGACATAGAGTAAGAGGAGCAGAGCAAGAAAACCATGCTGGTTGAACAGCTAGGTTGTGGAGGTGGTGAGGGCAAAACAAGTGGCACACCAGATGCATAGGTGGATGGGGAAGGAAGTGGACAGGGAGGAATATACAAGATGGTCCAGGGAGGTGACCAGAAAAGTGAGAGAAGCCAAGGATCTGAGGGAGCTGAGATCAGTGCAGGGAATTAATGGGGAGGGGGGAGAAAGATGTTTTCAGATACATCAGGGAGAAAAGGAAGTGCAAGAATACAATAGTCAGGATAAAAAGGGGTCATTAGTGGGCAGAAAATGGGAAGGAGCAGTCATAAACACTGAATGCTTTTGCTCAGTGTTCATGGAAGAAAAGGGGGGACTGCTACCACCATGGGCTAGGAGGGTGGGGACAGGGGGAGAGGAGGAGACAGATGAAAGAATTGAGGCAAGTAGAGTCCTAGGGGACTGAGGGCACTGAAGATATACAAGGCACCAGGGCCAGATGGTATCCACCCCAGGGTGCTGTGGGAGATGGCGGAGGTGTTGGTGGAGCCACTGGCAGATCTGTATAGCACATCACTGGAGTTGGGATGTGTGCCACTGGACTAGAGGATGGCACATGTAGTACCATCCCACAAGGGTAGGCCAAGGGATGAACCAAATAATTGTCATCCAGTAAGTCTCACCTTTATAGTGTGCAAACTTATGGAAATGATACTAAAGAAAAGACTGGTGTCTTACCTGGAGGACAATGGCCTCCAGGATGTGAGGCAGCATGGGTTCATTTCAGGGAAGTCTTTTCAAACCAACTTGATACAGTATTATGACTGAGTGACAGTTGAGTTGGATGAGGGTCATGCAGTGGATGTTCTTAACTTGGACTTCAGCAAGGCCTTGATTTGGTGCCTCATGGGCAGCTTGGGGGGAAACTAACTGGTGTAGGGGTAGGGACAAAAATGACAAACTAGATTATAAGCTCACTGAGTGGGAGGCTACAATGGGTGGTGGTGTGAGGGGAGCTCTCAACTCCAAGGCCGTTGATGAGTGGGGTACCACAGGGCTCTGTGCTGGGGCCAGTATTATTTGAACTCTTCATATCAGACACTGCACACGGGGTGGTGAGCAAGCTTAGTCTGTTCACTGATGACACCAAAATCAGAGCAGTGGTAGATGGAGGGGAGGGATGGAAGCAGCTGCAGGGGGACCTAAGCATGCTAGAGGAGTGGTCAGAGAGGTGGCAGCTGGGGTTCAATGCAAAGAAGTGTAAGGTTATGCACTGTGGGGTGAAGAACCCCGGGAGAGAATACTGGCTGGGGGGGTTAACCAGGGGGTCACTGAGGAGGAGAAGGACCTAGGAGGTAATGATAACAGGGACCATGAAGAACACTTCCCAGTGCAGGAGAGCAGCTGCAAAAGTGAACAAAATGCTGGGGTGCATAGCAATAGGGTTTTCATCCAGGTGAAGAGAGGTGATCTTGCCCCTCTACAGGTCACTGGTAAGGCCGCACTAGAGTATTGTGTACAGTTTTGGAGCCCATACCTAAAGCATATCAGGCTACTGGAGGGGGTGCAGAGGAGGGCAACAAAGATGATATGAGGAATGGAGGGGAAAGCAGACTGGGAGACCTGAATATGTACATCAGAGGATAGAATTGACAGAGGGACATGATAGAGACATTTAAGTATCTGAAGGGAATCAATAAGGATGAGGAAGATGGGGTCTTTAAGCTAAGGAGGGGGAGGGACACCAGGGGCATGGGCTAAGAATAGAGGGGGAAGATTTAGGAGGGAAATGAGGAGACACTATTTCACAGAGAGGGTGGTAGCAAAATGGAACACACTACCAGAATGGGTGGTATCATGTAAATCTGTGAACAGCTTCAAAAGGGCATGGAACATTGAACAGGGGAGAGTGAAGGTGGGGAAGACTGGGGTGGCAGTGGGCTAACAAAAGGGAGGGGGTGTGGGGCAGCTGAAAACTAGGAGTGCTAGCTGCACACTTGAGCAAACTTAGATAGACTGGATGGTCTATTTCTGCTGGCACATTCATATGTTCGTAGTATTTTAGGAACCCGTGTTATAAATATATATATTTATACAGTATATATATATATATATACTGCACAAAAACTGTGATATATCTATACATAAATATATATTGCAAAAAAACTTAATAATGCACCATTTAAAATTCTGCTTAACTCCACACAAGAAGGGAAATGTATTAGTGCTTTCAACCTTAATTGCCCCCATCCTGGCAACAAAAGGACAAGACCACGTAGGCAACTCCAGACAGCCATTGTAAGGTAAGACAAACAACATACATCCTTTTCTAAATGAAACAAATACAGTAGCACTGATGTGTTACCTTTGTGGATTTAGAGCCAACTGGGCCCTGCACCAATTGAAGGGTCCATCTGTCTGACTGCAGAAGTGCAGGACCCTCCATGTACTGCACTTCCACATGGCTAGAGATGCAAAGAAATCATGGGGCTATCTGCAGGGCTGCAGAAAAGCAGGGCCTTCTGAGTCCTGTGCCTACATTTGATTACAGTTGCAGATACTCAATGCCAATAATCCATCTTGCTGCAGAACTGCAAGACCATCTGAAGCCTGTACATTTGTGCAGCTGAAGATGCAGAGATGCAGGGCCCTCTGAGCCTTATGCCAAAAAAAGGCTTTTCATCACTATATGGTTACTTGTTGCCTGCGCAGTCAACACTCCACCATCCCTCTCCAGGCTGGGGGTGGTGCAACACAGAAGTGCCACCCCCAGCCTCAACCCATCCATCTGTCTTACTGAGTTCACCCTCTAACTCATCTTGACATGGGATGACAAGACACTATCCGCCGGGCCAAAAGCCAGCCCTTCTCATAATGTTTACTCATATGTGTGTGTGTATGTATATATATATATATATATATATATATATATATATATATATATATAATGTGCAATAAACTGCATTAATGCATCATTTAGGGTTAAAACACAAAAAGTCAGGAAATGAAAAATCTATAGGGTTGCCCCTCGTGGGCCTGCCAATTATCCCAAGATTGACAGAGGATGGGGTGTATCATTGGGGTTGTGAGGCACAAATGTTGCCTCATTCCTTGTGTAATCATATTGAGATGCAACAGTGAACAAGAATGGGGCAACATTTAGGCCTCACAACCCCAATATCACACCCCGTCATCTGTCAATCTTGGGATGATTAATGGGTCCACGAGGGGGGAAGGCAACCCTAAAGATTTTTCATTTCCTGACTTTTTGTGTTTTAACCCTAAATAATGCATTAATGCAGTTTTTTGCATAGAATTTCCTTACTTTTTGAGAAAGAATAGAAAACTAAGAACTATGTCTCTACCATCAACACCCTCCAAATTTCAATGTAAAAGACCAAACCGTGTCCAAGATATAACATGTTAAAGTTTGAGATTTTAATTCGTCGGAGTTGCAGAATTCTGCACCTGTTGACATTTTATAGACACAAAGACTGAAAAGAACATCCATGACACTAAGGCTAGGTACGCTATCAATTTCAAGGCACCACCCAATGCAAAATACTGTCCACAAAATGTAAATTGTGTCATGCAATATCTAAGCAAAAAATATTTTCCCCAACATGTAAACACCGTAATTCACATGTACAGGATATGCCATCTACAGCCTCCAAATTTCAATTAAAAAGACCAAACCGTTTCTGAGATTTTTAAACCTAAAGATTGTGAAAATTGGCCTATCTATTCCTTTATAAAATCTGGCTATCTTGTCCCTCCCTCATGATCAAAGATCGTGACCAAAGAATTTCGTGATCAAAGAATTTGCAGGCTCGTGATCAAAGAATTTGCAGGCTCATGATCAAAGAATATAAAATGGTGAAACTCTAGTTTTAGGCAGAATTACATGAAACCACTGCCATGCCTCGATAGAACGAACCCCCCCTGAGCAAAACCCACCCTCATTTGTGTTCCTAGGCCACCGGGGCTGAGAATTTGAATTTTTCGATGGGCCATCTAGTCGTGCCCTCACGATGCAAGATCACAATCAAAGAATCTCGTGAACAAAGAATTTGCAGGTTCGCAAATAAAGATCGTTAGTGAGTCATGATCGAAGAATTTAAAACATTATAACTCTATTTTTTTACCATTTTAGGTGAAACGAAAGGCATGGGTTGATAGATCGAAGTCCCCTAAGTATAACCAATGCAGGTTTTACTTCAGGAGTGACCCCTGAGCTGCAATATTAGATTTTTTGTGACGGAATTAAAAAAAAAACCAAATGGCGGACCTCATGATCAAAGAATTCTCAGGGACAAAGATTCTATGACCACAAAGCTGCAAATTCTTTGACTGCCAGATGGGACGAGATGGCCCAAACCCCATTCTTTGTTCGCAAAACAACCATATACATTTTCCCATTGACTTATAATGGGAGCTTAAAAGTGCCATAACTTTTGAATGCCTCAATATTTTTTCACCAAATGAAAAGCACCATGTTCAACCCCCAAAACTCTTTCAGATGAGCCCTCTCACAGACCAGCACATTGCACGACAGCTGCATAGGGCCACAGGCAAAATCCCCCAAACTGCATCCAAAACTGGTGAAAAGTGCTTTTTTCAGCGTTTTGGTGTGCAAAGACTGTCAGTCCAACTGAAACAAAATTTGGCAAATCAACAGACCTACCATGCCCCACCTGGCATACCAAATTTCAGGCAAATCCATTTAATGGGCCCAAAGTTATTAATTTTGACTTTAACATAGACATGCCTTCATAACCCTAAATATAGTGGCATGGCCGTGCCTCTATAATATATATATATATATATATATATATATGTATATATATATTTGAATTTTGTTGACTGGGTAGGCCCACTGAGACAAAGATGTCCCTTTTTCAAGAGTGACTCAGGTAATATAAGCATTCCATACATAAAATAAGCATTGCTATACCGCGGGGGAAGCAAATTATTATTTATTTATTTATTTATTGAAAATGTTTCACCAGGAGAGGCATACTGAGCAAAAATATGCTCCTCTCAAGGTGCGACCTGAGGGGGGTACAAGGGAGGAGGGTATACATACAACAATCAATAGGTTGAACTTGGAATTGAGCAATATAAACAATTGTTACATACTTAAGTGTGGTTAATTACAAACTTGTTACATGAAGAGACTGTACATACATGTGCCACAAGGAGGGTGGCATAGCATATTTGATTACACATCTAGAACTATAAGTGATTACATAAGTGCCTTTATCAGAGATTGAATTGAAGTATGATGCACTAAGTGTGCAGACAGAAATGGAAGTCTGAGCTTGGGACCAGGAAGAGATGACAGGTCTGGAGAGTAAACACTGGGAAAGATGAGGGGGTTGACTTAGGGAAGACGTAGGCGATTATAAGAAGGGAGATAGCAGAAGTGTCATGAGAGGGTAAGTGCATGGGTTGTTTAGGGCAATGTATAAGCCAGTCATTTGAGCAAAGGCTGAGCCGCTGGTCAGGCACGTAAGGAGGAAGGGGTTGGGGGAGAGAATCAGTCAGGGGGGAGGTCAGGGGCAGGTACAATTAGGTGCAAAGAAGTTAGTGAGGGCAGAGGATAGAGAGTGGTTGGAGGAAGAATGGTGGACTAGGGCAGGCAGGCCATTCCAGAGCTTAGGGAGGTGGTAAGAGAAAGCTAATTGGCCTGTGGAGGTCCTTCGGTGAGGGATTACTAATAGCCTGGAGTCAGTAGACCTGAGCACGTGGATGGGGATAGGTGGGGAAGATAGGGAGGAGATGAGATAGGGCACAAGGGAACTGAGCCAGAAGTTAGAAACAAATTTAGCACTGTGAAGTAGGCACTGGTTGTTCAGGGATGGAAGGGCCAGTGAATGAAAGAGCTCACAGTGATGGTTGTTGGGGGGCATCAAGGGCGAAGCGGCAGAAAGCTTTGAAGAGGGGGTCCAGTCTGGCTAAGGTGGACTTAGAGGCAGAGCTGTAGACAACATCGCAGTAGTCAAAGGAGGGTAGAATCATTTTGTGGACTATTTCGCGTCTCACAGGAAGTGGGATACTAGAGCGGTTTCTATAGAGGGCACCTAGCTTAGGGCGCAGTTTTGATAGGATGGTATCCACATGTGTGGAAAAGGAGAGGTGGCAATCAAGACAAACCCCCAGGTACCTAAAGGAGGGCACATCTTCAAGAATGGTGTTATTTAGGGTATGGAAGATCAGAGGGGATGTAAGTCTGGATAGTCTCTGTCTAGTTCCAAAAGATATAGAGACTGTTTTCTTGGCATTTAGGGAGAGTTGGTTGGAGTTGAACCTGTGTTGTACTTTATTGACGTTGGTCTGAAGATTAGAGGTGACTTCTTCATAGGTAAGGCTGGAAGTAAAGAGGACTGTGTCATCAGCATACATGTGTATTGAGGCAGTGGAGCAAGCCTCTGGCAGTTCATTTAGTAGGATAGAGAAGATAATGGGGCAAAGGACTGAGTGCTGGAGAATGCCAGTCATAATAGGGAGCGGGGGGAGGTGTAGTCAGCTATTTTTGTAGATTGGGTTCTATTTTGTAGGCAGGCACTGAACCAGTTTGTGGCAGATGCCGATAGCCCAGCCCCTGATAGGCAGGATAGTAAGAGGGAGTGGAATACCATATCGAATGCTTTGGCTTGGTCAATGAAAATAGCGGCAGTAATTTGTCTTTTGTCCATCCCAGAGAGGATGGAGTAGATGAGTCTTAGTAGGAAGGTGGTGGTAGGGTGGTGTTTTCTAAAACTGGACTGGAACAGAGTGAAGAAGTTAGTTTCAGAGAGAAAGTGGGAGAGTTGAGATAGTACTAGGTATTCCTGGAGTTTGGCGAGAGTGGGGAGGAGGGAGATGGGACAGTAGTTAGCAGCGGAGGTAGGATCACCTCCTTTTGGTAGAGGTAGGATGGTGGCATGCTTCCACTCTGTGGGGAGTGACCCAGTGGTGAATGAAAGATTTAGCAGGGCAGCGAGGGGAGTAGCGATGGCAGGGGCCGATAGGAAGAGGAGTTTGTTGCCAAGACCTGTCAGGAGATTTACCTTTGAAAGGATTCAGGGAGTGAAGGGCATCTAAGGTTTTGATGGGGGAGATGTGTCTGAAGGAGAAAGGGTTCTGGCCAGGTGGTAGGGGGGTAGCTGTCTGGGGAGTAGGTGGGGTTACAGAAGGAAGGGAGGCCAGGAGGGTCTTAGCACAAGGTGTGAAGTAGAAATTGAACTTGGAAGCTACCATCAGGGGGTCAGAGAGTAGAGTCCCTAGGAGGGGGGGGATTTTTTGTTGCGGGGAGAAAAGAGAGTTGATGACTTTGCAGAATTTAGAAGGCCTCCCAAGATTTGCGTTTAGGGTGTTGTTAAAATATTCGGCCTTAGCTAAACAGATGGCCTTTGTGCACTTGTTTTGGAGCATGCGGTAGGTGATATTGACACCAGGGAGGAGCATGGATTTGTAAATCCGCCACGCCCTCTAGTGGGCTTGTTGGCAAGCTATCAGCTCAGATGATATCCAGGGAAGATGAGACCCTCGGACCCTAGCACGGCACGGGGGGGTATGTTTGTCCCAGGTGGTAAGAAAGGTGTTCTGGAAGTGGGTAAGGGCAGCATCCATGTTAGAACATCTTAGGATTGGGTCCCATTTACAGTGAGCTAGCTCTTCCAGGAGAGGAGAGAGGTTTAGGGATTTATATGCCCATTGGAATATAAATTTGGGTGGAGGATTTAACTCGATGGATTTTGTGGACCAAGTAGGTTAGGTGGTGGTCGCTAATGGAGTCAGGAAGGAGACCCGAGCTGATGACGTGGTGTGGGTGGGAGGTAAATTACATGTATAAGTATTGGAAATTAAATCATATAATGTACAGAGATACACTGTGGCTTGTGGTTACACTCAATATATCATACAATAAACAGCCAGGACAAGAAATCCCAAAATAGAGGAGCTTAACATAATTACTCAGGATTAGAGTACTAGGTAGGTCTAGTAAAGGAAGTGTGGTACATACACATAAATATTGTCTACTGGGCATTCAATGCATGTATCTAGGAGAATTAAAGAGAGAAAAAACCTATAGGTAAGGACTTGAAATTGTTGTGCTCAGTAAGACATATGGGGTAAATGAAGGGGGAGGTGGTTATGAGAGAGGGCAGGCATAAAAAAGAAGGGAAGATCTGTGAGAGGGAGAGAGGGCACATTGAACAAAGCAGGGATTATTTACAGTCACAGAATGGAGGTGTAAAGAATATTGCTTTGTATAATCTTTTAAATTGCATAAGAGACATACATGCGAGTAGATTCGGTGGGAGATTGTTCCATTTTTGAGGTGCAGCAACAGAGAAGGATCTTTCACAAATAACTAGTCAAGTCTTGGGTAGTTTTAGGAATGGATATTGAGAGGATCATAGGGATCTGGTAAAGCATTTCAGTGTGAGTAGGTTAGAGAGAGACTGGGTGGGAAAGGCAGGTAGATGAGCGTAAAAGTGGTGCAGAGCAAAGGGAATTCAAGATAGGCTTCAAATGATGGTCAGCCTACGGTATATAACATTGTAAGTTATGAGTAAAAGTAGGTGAGACGCTAATTTTTCCAAGTGCACAAAAAAATGGAATTCTTGTGTCATGCATTGAAGTGCAACGCAATAATTTTTCATGCAAAATATATATATATATATATATATATATATATATATATATATATATATATATATACATACATACACATATATATATATATATATGTTTGTATTGACAGTTTGAGCCTATGTCATCAACTTGGTTGACAGAGTATGTTAAATCCTGCCCAAAACTTGGCTTCAGAGATCAACTGTGAAATCCCCTTCTGACTTGTATTTGAAAATTCCTAACATGCTTGTTCATTAGGTAGGGTCATATAAACAGTATATTCAAAATTTGTGATTAAGATATTGTAAAACAGATAACTTATTAGTAAAAGTATATCACATACACACACAAAATCCCATTTTTATGTCACGAGCCAGTATTGTACTACTGTACCTAATGTGTGAATTAAAGATTCCTGGATCTCACATACAAATCTTAAACCATTAAACAGCACAAAAATTTTAAATTCTTACAAATATATTCTTGAGTGTCACTTAATGTTCGACCAAAGAATTCTTTGTCCTCATATCAAAATATCCATTTAGCCTCCTCAATGTGTGACAAAAGCATTCTTCATCCGCATATCAAAATCTAACAGTTTTTGGTTTTTTTAGTTCACAGGAGAAATTGTTGGGTCCTACTTAAATCTGCAACCAAAGAATTAATCTAGCAGAGAAACAAACATATTTTGGTGGGCATGAAAAATTCTTCAGTTGCACTCAAATATGCGACCCAAGAATTTATGGTTTGCATCAGAAGAGTTGTCCATCTTACTAAGCTGATGACCAAAGAAGTTTTTTTTTTTTTACATTTCAACCTCACATCATGATCTTGGCCCCTAGAATGTGTTACATCTTGCCCAAAAGGTAGCTTTGCAGAGCAACTGCAAAATCAGCATTTGACCTGAATTTGAACATTTTCCCCATTGTTGTTCATGACATAGGGCTATTTAAACAGAATATCATAAATTTAGGACTAAATATTGTAACATGGTAAGTTATGAGTAAAAGTAGGTGAGACACAAAATGTTTCCAAGTGCACAAAAAAATAGAATTCTTGTGTTGTGCATTTAAGTGCAACACAAGAATATTTCATGCACACTAAATAATGTAATTCTTGGGTCGCACATTCCATATTTGGTGCACATTAACAATTCTTGTGTCACAAATTCTTGAGTTGCACTTAAATGTTCACTCTGAAAATGTTACAATTGCAACTCCTGTGTGAAGAAGACATACATAGCTAGAATTCTGAACTTCCCCACAATTCACGACATTGTATGCCCACCTAGGTTACGCTGTTATCCCCCTAATCCACAATAACTGGGAGCTCAATGTAACAGCAGGACTAAAACTTTAAACTGTGCTCTAATATATAACATTTGTGTTCTGATTACAGAACAGGCTTGAGCATGATGCAAAGGGTTACTAAACCACCCTCCCACCGAGCAACCCTGGAGGGTATTTCACCCCTCTCAATAACTACCTCCTGAAAAGTGCTGCTATGAACAGTATCTCTAGTTGTGAGGCATAAATACTTTTCATAACTGTCACCATGCTGTGCATCTTATTATGAGGTGCTCCAGCTGGAAACCTCTTTCGGACACTGTAAAGTAGTAGTAGTAGTAATAGTAGGTTGGCAGTATAGCCTAGAGGTTAGAGTAACAAGCTGTGAATGAGCTTCATACATCTAGAAGACCAAACCTTGGTTGGATTCTCACAACCTCCACGTACATACTTTGTGACTCTAAGCAAGTCACTTAACCATGCAGTGCTCCCAGGTCATCCCAGAAAACAGGCATGTGAGCCTTGCCCAGTTACCAAAGACTAAAATAAATAAAAATAAAACTTTTTTCACAATCACTGTCACATGATATGAACATGGTCAGATCCCAATTTAGCCAAGGCTCATTTTCAATGGGTACTAAAAGCAGAAGTCTAGGTTACAAGGTCGTAACAGTACAAAAATTACAATATCAGGGTTACAGGGTGTCAATGGGATCAGTGGATACCATCACATTTCATACATGACAATGCAATACATAGGCATCAGTGGTACAGTAGTTTCCACTTTACATAGTCAGACAGTATATGGCAGTACAGGACAAAAGCATTTGGGATACAGTAGTATTAACTTTGGCAGTTACAGATAAGTACTCCTGTTACAGCATTACAGATAATGGGATTAGGTTTGACAGGATACAGGTAATACTTGTGTTGCAGCAGTTACAGATTGGATATTGGGGAGGACAACTTAGGGCAGGCACTAGGTGTGTAAGTGCTGGGCCTAATGGGGTTGCCAGGTGGGCCATGTTTCTGGGTGACATTATCCTTTGTCATAGTCTGGCCAACAAATTAGGGGTTTCATGGATTCTTTAGAGGATCACTTTTTGATGGGGCCTAGTCTTATTTGACTGTTTTTTCAGCCTGAGGGGCATAGGCAGGGAATTCCAGGCTTAGGAACCCCTAATCAAGAAAAATTACCTGATACAGGTATAGGTAAAGGTATTATTTTATAACAGATAAAGAGATCCTAAACCACAGGCTGGGATATGATACCCAAACAGTAAATACAAACACCAGATAAGAGAACTACCCTTAGATTAGTACCACCACACAGAAAATGAGGGACTACTTTCCCTACATGGCACAAACACAGACATCAGTTAGCCCACCCTAGCTCCAAATATCCAGCTCTGAAGAGGGATACTGGACTCTTGTAAAAACAGTTCAACAATGCTGTCTGGATCTATGGCCAATCACTTCTTCTCTCCAGCTCACTATAGGCGAGATCCACCTGTCCACAGGTACCCACCCCCAGCAGAGCTGCCAAGGCCCCCCTTCCTGCAACACCCATAGTTTAGGCCTGGATGTGGGGTGGTCATGACACAGGATGGGTGTAGGGTACCTTCTCCCATACCGGCAACCCTGAGAAGATCCATACTTCACTGAGACATGCAGGCCCAAGGTGATGGAAAGCAAATTAATTTAGGGGCATAGCCCCAACATGCAGCATCTGCTGACCATTGGTAGATGGCCCAGCTGCTCTGGCCAATCCACTAGGACAATGTAAGGCAACTATGGTAGTGCCCATAAAGAAAATAATCCCATAGCCTGTGAGTGACCTGAGTGATTATACTCAGCTAACTACACTGCTACTGTACACCATGCAACAATGATTTAGGGGTGTAAGAAATATCCAAACAACCAAGATAAGTGGTATCCCCCCACCTATCACCAAGCCTACATGGGATCTAAGTCACTGATACATCAAGACTGGAACCATGACCCCAGGCAAATGCTGCAGCCCAAACCCCTGAGTGTTCTTTGCTTGTAAAAAAAAATTGTGTTTGTTGTTTGTTGTCTGTCTTTTTAGCTATTATAAGAGTGACTCATATTATTTTAAGGTGTACCATATACTCCCAATGTCACCAGCCCCCCCCCATGGTTAGCTTTGCCAACCTCCTTCCCTGCTCTGGGCATTGACTTTGCCTTCTCCAAATGGGGTTCCAGGATGAACCCTACAGACAAACTTCTGTAACCATTTCATGCAGAAAAATTACATGGGAGCACCTCTACCCAGTGGGTGATTTAATATGCCACACATGGAATGTTTGGGGTCTTAATTCCCTCATTAAGAGAAAACAAATAATATACTGCCTAAAGAAAATGAAAACCATTCTGGCTTTCCTACAGGAAACCAAAATGCTGGAGGCAGACCACCCATGCATACAGAGGGACTGGGTGGGCCAATTCCTCTCAGCATCCACTCATACCCCTAATAGATGGGTCATGATCTTAATCCACAATTCACTGAAGTGGACAGTACATTCACTAGAAAAAAATCCTCAAGGGTTATAAGTGATAGCCAAGATGGAAACACCATCAGGCTCCATCCCACTGGTGAACCTATACACACCTAATGAAGGTAAGCCAGACCTTTTTAATGAAGCAGTCAAAAAAATTAGCACAGCTACCAAGAAGGAAATCCCCATCCTTGTAGGAGGAGATTTCAGTCTTACACTAACACCAGCCATAGACAGAAGCCCCCCCCCCCAGTACTTCTAGTGATTATTTGGAAACTATTATTCAGGAAATTGAATTAGCTAGTTCATTTGGTGATGTCATTCTGGCAGAAGATTTTAATTTACCAGATATTGACTGGAATAAGATGGTGGCTACAACAAATTTTTGAAAAAAGGTAATTGATATGTGTGGACAGTGTGATCTACTACAAGGAGTTAAATCACCTACTAGGAGTTCTAATTTTCTTGATCTTGTTTTTTATAGTAAATCCTTAATGTTAAAATTCTCAGTGTCATCACCTATTGGTAACAGTGATCACTGCTCAATTAGTTTTGTTCTGTCACAAACACCCACATCTTCATCCTGTACCTCTAAGATTTATTTATATGATAAGGCAGACATTAGAAACATAAAAAATAAATTGGATAATGTTGACTGGTCATCCGCTTTCAATACTCTGAGAATAGAAGAATATTATGATGTATTTTCTACTAAGATTATTGAATTGAGGAATAGTTATGTTCCATCAAGACAAAAAAACTTCTTCTAATAAATCTAAGCCTAAGTGGATGACTCAGAAATTAGTTAAACTTATTAAGAAAAAGGATAAATGCCACGCAATCTATTTAAAATGCCATACTCCCTCTAATTGGAACTCCTTTTTATGTATTCAAAAAAAAATGTAAATATAGTATCCACAGGGCTAAAAGGACGTCTGAGGTAAATTTAGCTCAGTTTAGGAAGTACAAGGAATCACAGAAGGAACAGGACAGAGAACTATATCAGTTAAAGCAAAAGGAAGCTGAGAAGGCAGTCAGATCAGCAAAGGCCCAAACTGAGGAAAAGATAGCCAACTCAGTTAAGAAGGAGGATAAAACCTTTTATAGGTACATCAGGGAGCGAAGGAAGACCAAGGGAGGGATAGTGAGCCTTAATAAAGGGGAGGGATGGTAGGCAGAGGGTGACTGTGAAAAGGCAGAGATACTAAACAAATATTTTTTGCTCAGTATTTACAAAGGAAGAGGGGGAGGTACCTAAAACAAACAGTAAAAACACTCTGGATACAGAAGTTGATACCAGCCCATTTATAGAAGAAAGGGTGCTGAAAGAACTCTTAAAACTGAAGGTGGACAAAGCAATGGGGCCTGATGGGATTCATCCCAGAATTCTAAAAGAACTAAGGGTAGAACTAGTGACACCACTGACTACCCTCTTTAACAAATCATGGGAGGATGGGGTGGTACCCGAGGACTGGAGGAGGGCAGATGTGATTCCCCTTCACAAAAGTGGGAGCAAGGCAGAAGCAGGAAACTACAGACATGTTAGTTTAACCTCAGTGGTAGGGAAAATGATGGAATCACTTCTGAAGGAAAGAATTGTTAAATATCTAGAGGCCAGAGGGGCACAGGACCCAAGGCAGCATGGATTCACAGCGGGAAGGTCATGCCAGACAAATCTGATAGATTTCTTTGACTGGGTGACCAAAGTAGTTGATCAGAGAGGGCTGTGGACATGGCCTACCTAGACTTTAGCAAGGCATTTGACACAGTCCCACACAAGATTAATATACAAGTTAGCCAGCCTGGGAGTGGGTCCCAAGATGACAGCCTGGGTAAAGAATTGGCTGGAGAATAGGACACAGAGAGTATAGTAAATGGAGTCCACTCTGAAAAAAAGGGGTTAGTAGTAGGGTACTGCAGGGTTCAGATTAGGACCAGTCCTCTTCAATGTCTTTATAAGTGACATTGCAGAGGGACTGGAAGGAAAAGTATGTCTCTTTGCAGATGACACAAGATCTGCAACAGAGTTGATGCACAGGGTGGGGTGGAAAGGATGAGAAGGGACTTGGCAAGTTAGAGGAATGGTCAAATGTATGGCAGCTTAGATTCAATGCTAAGAAGTGCAAGGTAATGCACCTGGAAACAAAACCCAGGGTAAGAGTACACAATGGGGGTGAGATACTAACAACAACAAAATGGAAAGGGACCTGGGGGTAGTCATATCAGATGACCTAAAGGTGGGCAAGCAATGTGAGAGGGCAGCAAGGAGGGCTTGGGGGATACTGGGATGCATAGGGAGAGGCATCACCAGTAGAAAACAGGAAGTTATTATCCCTCTATACAGACAGCTAGTGAGACCCCATCTGGAGTACTGCGTGCAGTTCTGGAGACCCAATCTCCGAAAAGACATAGACAGGATGGAAGCTGTCCAGAGGAGGGCAACTAAAATGGTGCAGGGTCTGCACCGGAAGACATATGAAGAGAGTCTTAAGGAGCTTAATATGTATAGCCTCGAGGAAAGGAGGGAGAGGGGGGACATGATAGAAACGTTCAAGTACCTCAAGGGAATCAACAAAGTCCAAGAGGGTAGCATCTTTCAAAAAAAGAGGTGTGCAAGAACAAGGGCACAATTTGAAGATAGAGAGGGCGGCTCAGAGGTAATTTAAGGAAGTATTTTTCACAGAGAGGTTGTTGATGCATGGAATGGCCTTCGGAGGAGGTTGTGGAGTCAAAACGGTGGAATTCAAGCATGCATGGGACAGTCATAAGGCAATTCTAGGGGGTTGGGGTAGGAAGAAGTATGCTGCTGGTTAACTAGGATCTGCAGCTTATCCAGTAGGTAGGGAAATGGGCAGACTGGGTGGGCCAAGCGGTCCTTATCTGCTGTCAAATTCTATGTTTCTATGTAATAATGCCAAAACTTGAGTGCATACCTGCAATAGCAGTGGAGCTACAAACATCCAAACATTTTGAAAAATTTTTCTGCAATTTAACAAATTATTGAATAGTGAAATTTTAAACTCCTGTAACTTATAATTTATGTAACCAATTGACTCTCTACTTAGCAGTTTTTAAGACTCTTCCAAGAAAGTATGCATATCAGCTTTCACTCATCTAACTCCAAAGGTGGCTAAGTTGTAAGTATAGAAATATTTTCAGAAATTTGCACATGGATATTAAATTGCCAGACTTTGAGCTCCTGTAACTTTTCTGTCTCTTATCCAAATGCCATAAAACTTGGCACCCTTTTACGGCTCAAAGGTCAGATATTTAGCTGTAAGAATGACTAAGGCATGAGCATTTCATGAAAATCCCATGGCAGTTTGCATTATTTTATGAAATTTGTGGAATTCATGGAAATTCTGCAAAACTGGGATTTTGCAAATTTTGCCAAAAATAGCTGAAAAATGTAGCCTTGTAAAATTTAAGTAAAAGCTCAGTTTTGTTTTAGCTGTAGTCATGCAGAAATAAATCAGCTTATGTGGGAGATTTTTTGTAAAGTGACTAATTTATACCTCCTGAACCACCAAACTTGATTTAGACAATCCTTACTAGAAAATGAGCCCTTAGGACTGTGATGGATATGCATCCCAGACAGTTAAACAAACAGACACATACACAAACAAGCAAAAAAGTAGACTTAAATTCCCTTTTGAGAAAGGCATCAATAATATCTATATGAAATAAAGCACGGTGAAACAGAAACTGCAGCAGTGAACTAATGCATATAGAATTACATTTACCACTCACAGCAGCACTCTGGAAAAAAAGTCTCACAAATGTTTTATATACAGTAACTATCAAAAGTCACTAAACCAACTAAGATAAACACACTTCAGAGATACACAATACTGAGAAGAGGATTTCTGATCAATAGGCTTTGATCAATATTGCTTCAAAAATGTCTAAGTTTATTTAGAGAATAGCTCAGGCAGCAGTCTTGACTCCTCTATCTAGGACTGAACAGAGCCCAGACTTCATAAGTTCAATTCTCATAGGTTGATGCAGGGCTTGCGCAAACCCTGCATTAAACCTTGTGCTGCACTGGCCGCACTGGTGCACCTTGCACCCATTCTACAAGATGGGCGCGCATTTGCAACACTGTATCCTTTTATGGCAACTTGTGCCAAATATTTGGTGCAAACCCCCATAAAAAGGTCCATGAAGTTAGACCAACAGAAGCTGGTCTAACTTGTGGCATGTGGTGCATGGGGGATAGGAGGCTGAGAATCCTGAGTGCCAGCCGGGGAATGCCACAAGCCCCATGTGCTGTGCATTCAACACACCAAGGCTTATGGCATTCAAAACCCTTCGAGAATCAAGCCCTATGACTTGTACTGTATATACTCTTCATGTTTACCTTGTGACCTGCTCAGACTACAGACTCTGCAGATCCCATGGAATGCTCTCTGACTCAGTGCCCCATCGTTATCCACACTAACTTCATTGGTGAAGTTCTGATTTCACACTTTACAAAGTGACTTCACTTCATCAAATGATACTTCCATAGATGACTTTACTTCACAAAGTTCCAGAAATTCATTAAGCAATTCACAAAGCAAACTTTATCATCTTCACACATCTCTAGTTAGGCAGCCCCCTTTTTCTTCCAGACTATGATAAACCTATTGTAAGAGTCTACAAGTGAATAAAGTGAACATGAAGATTGTACAAGCCTTCATGGTCAGCCAGGACAAATTGCTGCTACCAAGGGAATCTCCAGGTACCCTATGTAGTATATCTGGTATGCAATCCCTATAAATTGGTAGATGTTTGCATAGTATAGTTATTTCATTCTTGATTGTAAAGCTGTGGGGAGAGACACAATAAACTAAGTCCCTTTCAACAATAAATTACTTTGTTGCCATATTGTTACTATATTAACCTACAGAACAAGGATTTTTGGCCTGCACTAGCAAAATAAAACTTCATCTTTTTATTTTTTCACTTTTTGTTTGCATTCAATTTTTTAATCTCTCTCTCTCTCTCCCCCCCTCTCTCTCTCTCTCTCACATTCTCTCTCTCTCTCTCTCCTTCCCTCTCATCACAGAGTGCCAAGCTACAGTACATTATTTTGCTCTCCAGGAAATCCTGAATCATCTTGTCTGTATGACCACACCAAAATCCAAAATAGTCCAACATTTCCATACTGCCAAATGGCTGTACGATGCGGTTCAACAAGACAAATGTCGACCGGCATCACAGCGCCTGGCTCCATATCAACAGCAATTTGAAGATGGCATGGAGCTACACACATTGGTGTGTGTTTTTTCTTCTAGGGACTTTGGCCCCTAAACCCCCATATGAGGTGCTTTGCCCCCTGCAACCCCTGTACTTTAGGATTCTAACTCCAGGTCAGACTTAGTTCAGGGAGGGAGTGCAGGTCAGGGGAGGGGGTTGCCCTGTCCCAGTAGCATTTCTATGGTGGCATGGCACTGTTGTCGATATCAACGCATGTCACCATAGAAATGTCGCTGTTCAGGGGGCATACCATGCCGAATGTCTTCCTGTGCCAGTTGATCTTTTCCATTCACCTCATGTCAGCCATTTGCAATCAAATCTCCATTCTCTTTGCCCCTAATTTCTTTTTTTATAGTGCACAGTTCCTGACATCTGGCCTGATCTTGTCATTTTACTGCTGATATTATTTATTACTAACGTATGCTCTGCATGTCTGTTTTATTGATTGCTATCTATCAAGTACAATTTTACTGCTGTTTAATTGTTTCTATGTACTTCCCCTCCCCCAAGCATACACCTTGAAATGGGCTGTTTGTACTGTATCTCATTGTGCCTTTCCTTGTCCAAAACAAATCAATAAAAAAATCCTGATTCTAGATGTTAAGGTGCAGTTCTGTAATTTTCAATCCCACCAAGTTTAGGTGGATTCATATTACTGTAATCTCCTCCAGCACACAACAGTTGGTAGGCATAAAAATCATTTATTACACTGAGCTGTTTGTTACAACAGGTAGTGGTGTCACCTAATGCTTAGAATGCAGAACTCTGAGTGTGAACCAGGAGATCCAGGTTCAAATACTACATACTAACATACTAAAATGCCAGCAGAATAGGCCTAATGGTCTTTCGTGTCTGCTTGTTTGGTCAGCCCCCACCCTGGGTGCTGACCTTGCTGCCCCCCTCTCATTCTCTGGCTTCTCCCTTCCCAGTTCTGGATATTCTTGCTGCATTGGATTTTGCTTCCAGAACCCTTCCCCTGTACCTGTCCCACCCCCTCTTGAACCCCTCCACAGTCTCTGCCTCCACCAGTCCCCTAGACAGCGCATTCCATGGGTCCACCACCCTCTCAGCGAAGTGGCACCTCCTCCTTTCTCCCCTAAATCTTCCCCCCTCCAGCTTCCACCCATGCCCTCTAGTGGCCCCCTCCTCCTTCCTTCAAAGCACCCTGACTGTTCCTCCCCTATTTACCCTCTTCATGTGCCTGAAGACCTTTATCATGTCCCCCGGTCCCTTCTCTTTTCCAATGTGTACATATTTAGCTCTTCGAGCCTCTTCTCATAGGTTCTGTCCCCCAAGCCCCAAATTATTTTGGTTGCCCTCCTCTGGACCTTCTCCAGGAGTCCAATGTCCCTCTTTAAGTGTGGCCTCCAAACCTGCACGCAGTACTCAAGGTGCGGCCTCACCAAGCAGTTATACAGAGGGAGTATCACTTCCCTCCTTCTGGAGGTGATCCCCCTAGTGATGCATCCCAGCATACTGTTGGTCTTGGCTGCTGCCCTCCTACAAGTCTCCGAGTTGTTCATCTTGACATCCACCACCACCCCCAGGTCCCTCTCAGCCATTGAGACTTGTAGCATTTCCCCCCCAAGGTGTACACTTGGCCCGGGTTTCTGGCACCCAGGTGGAGTACCTTGCATTTCCCTGCATTGAACCTCAGCTTCCACTTTCTAGACCATCTTTCCAGAGCCTCCAGGTCCCCCTGTAGGGCCACCCTCCCCTCCTCCCCATCCACCACCACCCCAGTTTTGAGTCATCCGCAAAGAGACTCATCTCACTCCTGATTCCTGTCCTTATGTCAGAGGCGTAGGCGTTGAACAGGAGGGCCCAAGGACTGATCCCTGTGGGACCCCAGTAATGACCCTCCTTGGGGATGAGACTATCCCACCAACTACGACCCTCTGGGTCTGGTCCTGGAGCCAATTGCCTATCCATCTGATCATCTGGTTCCCCACCCCCATTTCTCCCAGCTTATCCAACAGGCCCAGGTGAGGAACAGAGTCAAATGCCTTGCTGAAGTCTAGAAAGAGGACAAATAACAAGAAAGTCCTCATTTTGTGATATTAATGCAAGGCACCTCCCAGTGCTCCAGTTCACTCAGCTATTTTATTTAGTTTTCTTGTTAACTGGGAAAGGAGTGTTAGGCAATTCTATGTTCAGCCTCATCTGGGGGGGGGGTGAACAGATGCAAATAGACACATTAAATCTGGTTAAGCTGTTGGCGGTATCTTAGTGAATGAGCTATATATGAAATGGGAACATTCAGGAAACAAGATGCTGGTGGGAAAATAAAACTAGAGAAATGGAATACAATTGGGATCAAGCTGTTTGCTATACTGTAACTAATAGTTCACCATAAACAGGTTTGTTATATTAAGGGAGTACTGTATTTTAGTAACCACTTACCCAGCCTAATATTACTTTGTTTGCTTGCTTGGTTGTTAAAACATGGAGTACTGTACTGTATGGCAGAGAACATAAAGGGAGTGCAGCAAAAGGAAAACCAAATATTTAAAGGATTATTAATACTTGATCTGCATCCCATAATATCTTTAAACAGCCCATGAGGTTGTAGTTTTACCAGAGACTGTTCTCTAACAGGAAAGACAGGATATTTCCTCCAGGTTTTCTTCATGGGAGCTTTTCAGAGCAGCAACAAAAGAATGAATATAAAGCAAAGTCTTTTTTTTTCCCATCCAGTTTTCAGCTCGGTTAGTTCTCAATACCAGAAATGAATTTGAAATAGTGCAAGCTTCGTTAACTCCCATATACCACTGTCAGTCATTCCTGTACAAAATAAGGAACTACATATGCAATCCAATTTGCAATTCAAATGATGCTGTTTTCTACTTTTGAAAACGGCTGCTGTGAAAACTCTTGTAGAAAAGATCACATTGACCTGAACCATTCAAAACTATTGATGAAGGGTCATGGGGATTCCGTAAAAAAAACAAAACAATATACCTAACTGAATATCAAATTAAAAATGATTATTACCATGGAAATGGCATTATTCTCAGTTGAAAAGAGGAGTTACTCAGCCAGCAAGTGTCTAAGATAATGAAGCACACTGTTGTTTACTTCAGACATTTTTTCCTTCAAGCAAATGTTAATCACAAAAAAGTTAAAATAACAAGAAGCTTCATATCGCACAAGTAATCTACAATGTCAGTAAATGAAATCCTAAAGTTCAAAATGCAGAATTTACTAAAAAAAATGCCTCTCATTGCATAGCTAATTCAATGACTATGACCCTAACTGGACAAGACCATTCCTAAGTAAAATAAAGAAGTTACATTCAAAATATATATTAGCGGTATAGCTGACATTTGAGGAATACTTGATATCATATCTAGGAACATTATGGACTGATAATGAATTTAGCAGCTGATCTTAGAGTGATTTTGATAGCAAAAGCAGTAAATGGTGTTGTTGGAACCCATTAGCATCAAGGTTTCTTGTAGGATACAAACCCTGGTCATACAGCATCTGAATAGAAACACAGGAAAATAGACACTGATGGTGGAAAAAGACTACTGGTCCATCTAGTCTGCCCACAACACCCTCTCACAGTCCATGACATTTTGTCTATATGGGTTGTCAGCCCACACTATCCATCACCATGCTCCCCATTTTATTGCTACCAGTAACTACTAAGCCCTTCACTCTGCCCAGCCCTACTTGAAACCATTAATGTTTTTTATGCCCACACCAACTGTCAGAGTGTTCCACAACTCAACCACCCTCTCTATAAAATATAACTTTCTCACATCACTCCTAAACCTCCCACTGAACAGTTTCCACTCTTGTCCCCATATTCTTGATCCGTTATTCCTGCGAAATACAGTAGTTCCTTGTATTTTACCTTGCTCATTCCTTTCAGGAACTTGATTATATCTTCTCCTCCCATCTTGCTTTCAGTGAGTATTTGTTCAGTGCCATAAGCTAATCCCTGTATGATCTGCCCTGCTGGCCCTGAATAATTGTGGTTACCCTACATTGCACCATCTTCAGCTTGTCCTTATCTTTCTTCAAGTGAGGACTCCAGAACTGGGTACAGTACTCCAGGTGCAGTCACAGCAGTGGTCTTTAGATAGGTAGCAATACCGCCTTTCTTATGCTGTCAATACATCTCCAATGCACCCCAGCATCCTGTTTGCTGTACTGCAACCCTTGAAACATTGACTTCATTGTTCAAGTGAGTTACTTTTGATGACTCCTAAGTCTTTTTCCTCAGAAGTAGTATTCAGCTTACAACAATGTATATTCTCATAAATTGTTTTCTGTTTAGTTGTAATTGATTTGATTCTGAGTTATATAGTTTTTTTGGACGGGTGTTGAGAGAAACTGGCAACTCTCAACTCCAAATATCAGTCTAAGTGCAAATAAATGTAAGAACCTCCTTCAAATAGTAGGGGGAGGAGTATGATTACCAGAATGAGCCCATATGGGATGATGTTCTTACATCATCCTCAAAGGATATAGATAGGTGAAGAACTATAGAGCACACAAAATAGATTGGCCTTGTACCACACAGAAGTTGTCAGTTAAGATGCCCTCACCTGTCAGATGACCTCAAAGTACCAGGTGAGTAGAGCAAACTGGGATGACCTAGGCAAGGATGCCTGTCAGGGAACAGTAGGCATGGACAGCAGGAAGACTGATAGTGTCAGGGTGCCTTTTTGTAACATGGGTGCAATCCAGAGTGCCTAGGACAGTGGGCACTGGCTATATCCAAGAAGCCTCTCTGTACAGCATGAGGTACTACAAGGGATGCTCCCATTGTACGTCATGGACCGGAGCTACGTGGCAGTCACTCTGGAGTTGCCAAACTTGGTTGAGGGTTCAGAACAGCTGGGACTTTAAGGGTGTCATGTGAACAGTGATCAAAACCTGGTGGCTACCAGGGATGGATCTCAGGCACCAGGACAAATCTCAAGCCACTGGAGGATCTCTGTGTCAAGTTGGAGGTGCTGCCAATAGAGAGGAGTAGAAGAGGACCAGTGGGAAGATATGATACCCCAGGGTGATTCCCCTCAAAGAAGACTAAGCAATGTCCTTCAGGAATGTGTGTGTTTGCTCCCCCTGAAGATATTGATGGAGATCCTGGTGGAAGACAACACCAGAGACTGACCCATGCAGAGTTATCATACCTTAAGACAGCAAGCAAGATATACCAATACTTGCAATGTTAGCTGCTAAGGAGCTGTGTCTCTGTTATATCTGGATCTGAAACCCTTGACCCTCTTATACCACTCATCTGGTTAAACGCTCCATCCTCAAGCCTAAGTCCAGCAAGAAACAATGCATACTGCTTTGCCATGCTTTATTTCTGCTGTTGCTTATCCTACTGGCCAGAGATATTGAACCTAACCCTGGGTGACCTGCTGCCTCATCTACCTCCCTGCCTGCCCCCCCCCCCATGGCTTATGTCAAAGGGCTTAAAAATTGCCCATCTTAATGTCCATAGCCTCCTGCATAACCACGCTGAGCTTTCTGTTTGGGTTGCTAGCTACTGCCCAGACATACTGCGGGTCACAAAAACATGGCTTAAACCTGCCACCCCAGATTCTGTGTGTGCCCTTCCAGGGTAAAATATAATCAGGCATGATCAGGTCAGGAAAAAATGAGGGGGTGGCCTGCTACTCTACTATAAGACTCACCTTAATGTGTCTGTCATATCTCACCTGCCTCCTCCATCCCCTACCTGTGAATTTCTCCATATCCTACTTTTACTTGGTAACAAAACAAATTGCACCTAGTTTGTGCCTATAACCCTCCCAAATGTGGCGTACAAGGACTCTCCATCCTACTTGACAGCCTTAGTTCTAAGGTGTGTGCCAATGAATTACTAGTGTTTGGTGACTTCAACCTGAAGTGGATAGGCTGCAAAGCCAAGCAATATGAACCCCCATTGGCAGGCCTTGGTCTATCTCAACTTATTGCTGAACCAACTAGGCTTTCTTCCTCTTGGATGAAAGGTACACTCCTTGACTGGATACTGTCCAATAGACCTGATCATCTTGAACCATCCCTGATGCCATTTCTGATCACTCCCCTACCTGCTGCACCTGGAGAGTCTCCCCACCTAAAACCCCCTGCAAAGTGATCCAAATGAGGGACTTCTCCAAATTCAACATTGAGGCCTACCATGCTGACCTGAAATGCACAGACTGGTCCCTGGTCCTAGCCACAAAAGATACCTCAACTGCCCTTGATAACATCCTTGCAATATTCTCCTCCCTGCAGGATAGACACACCCCTCTTACAAATAGGAGGGTGAGGGGGTGAGGGGATCTGTCACCAAATGGCTACAAGGAGGCTTATTTTCCTTTACTAAATTAAAGGACAAATGCTGGGCAATATTCAAGGCCACCAATGATATGTCTACCTTCCAGGAATATAGGCAGCTCAGAAAATCTAGTAAAAAAGCCATCCACTCTGCCAAAGGCAAATTTTGTAAATCCTCCTTGTTATCTTCAGCTAGGGACCTGAGGGGCATCTGGTGAGACATCAAGAATAATTTTTTTTTTATCATAGTATTTCTTCCGTGTCCTGGCCAGCAGTCCTACTACCCTCAGCTGTCACCCCAGCACCACCCCCAAGGATCAGACTTCCTCCCTTGAGCTCCCACAACTTACCCTTCATGGCAGGGTTGTGGAGAGCATCTCAACCCATCCAAATTGGATCCAGCCAGGGAGGTGCCTTCTCAGTGGTGGTGCCATGTGGCCAGCTTCATACTGCATGGCCAGGACTTTTTCCAGTTTTCTCCCTTGTGGAGGTGAGGTGTGCAATGATGCTCGTGGAGAGAACACACACGCTGCCGCATGCACTCCTCCAAGCATCTGCCCCATCTCCTCCCCTTTCTACAGCATCAGCGCACTGCACCCCAGCCACCGCTAGGGGCCAGTCAGACACTGACTACTTGTTACCCCCCTCCCTGGAGAAGGAGAGCAGTCGATCAGATGCTCAATCCTTCTCCTCCCTGCTGACCCCCAGCAGCCCATGCTCATTCCTGAACAATGGTCACCAGCACAGCGCTAGGTAAGGCCTTCAGTGCTTCAGCCTTCAGCTCCACTGGGCCTGCCCAAGAATATCATTAGTGGCCCCTCCAGATCCTATGTCACTGACATGCTTATCTGCGGGGTCAGCTGCAACAATGCCTTGACTATCGCAAATGCATTTAACTCCCAGTTCTCAGATCTGTCTGCCTACACTTCCCAGTTCCCTGCTCCTAGTGAACTGAATCCTCCATGTAGTCCTTAGACTGGGATGACCCCCCCAAGCCCCCTTTTTACTTTGGGGCCATTTCCACCAGTGAAACTCAGAGACTCATTGCTGGCCTCTTTCCTCACACTGGTGCTGATCATGACAACATAGAGCCCAAACTTATTTGTTTTTTGGACCACCTTCCTTGCCCTGCCCATCTCCCATATCTTCAACACATTTCCCATACCAGGATCATCCCTGACGTGTAGAAATTGGCTAAGATTGTCCCTGTATACAAACAAGGTGACCCAAGAAACCTTGAAAACTACAACCCTATTGCTATCATTTCAGCTATTAGCAAACTGCTTGGAAAAAGTGGTTGCCACGCAGCTCACAGACTACTTCCAAAGTTATGACCCACTTTCCCTGACCCAACATGGCTTCTGTAAGGGGATAGCACCTCTACTGCCCTGGCCAAGATCACCACTGAGTTCAGGGCTGCTATTGATCTAGTCAACTTGACTGGGGCTATCTTCATTGATCTCTCAAAAGCTTTCGATCTGGTTGACCACACGGTCTTGTCTTCCTCGCTCCAGTCCCTTGGCCTCTCCCTGCAGTCCTAGCCTGGTTCACCAATTACCTACTTGGAAGGCAGCAACTCACTAAATTTAACAAGGTCCTCTAGGAACCCATGCTTGTTAATTCTGGGACACCTCAAGGGTCTTTTCTTGGGCCCATTCTGTTTTCCCTTTTTGTCAATGACTTGCCTCTAGTCCCAGCTCATAGTTGTTCCACCCTCTATATTGATGACCTTGTGACCCTAACTAGCTCACAGGACATCAATGTCATCAACACCCCAGCTCAGTGCTGACCTTGACCTTATACAATCCTGACTAAAGGCCCATAAACCAGCCATCAACCTCAAAAAAACTCAGGCTATGCTGTTTGGTTCCCTGGCCAAACCAAAAGTCTGCCCTGCTCCCCTGAGAGTCACCAGAGTGGATGGAGCCCTTGTGCGAGTTGCGGACTCCCTTAAATATTTGGGGGTTACCCTTGATCCACAGCTTGACTTCTCCCTGCATATAAGCAATGCATGCAAGGCTGCTAATAGCAAGCTGGGCCTGGCCTGCAAAGCTAAAAGCTGCCTCACCCCAGCAGTGTGTCATGCACTGGCAAAGGGGGTCCTACTACCCATGCTTTGCTTTGGACTTGTTTCCTTCACGCATGCCCCAAAAAACCTGTCTTGCTAAATGAGATGTTACCTGTAACAATATATGTCACTTTACTCTTTCTGCCCCCTGCCTCACTCACCACTGTGAGCTATACAGCAAGCTTGAGTGGCTCTCCCCCCAACCACTACCGAACCTTTGTTATGGGCAATTTCATTGACAATATCATCAGAACTGCCACTCACCCATACTAGCTGACCTATTCCAGCCTGCTAACCTCTACTTCACATTAAGATCTAGTGGTTCACAAGTTTTCCAAGTTCCCAAATCCTGCACCTTAATGGGTGATTGGGCTTTCTCCGTCTGTGCACCCGGACTATGAAACTCCCTTCCAGCCCTTGTTCGTACCTCCCCTTTCCATACCTGCTTCAGAAACTCCCTCTGGGATGTCCTGAAACTTGCCTCGACCTGTCATTGTTCCTAAGGTACCAACCCCCTTCTGCACTGTGCTGCAATTTATGGTCCTGTCCGGATATCACCCCAAGATCAAAGTGTTTATGTATTTTCAGTGTGGCTATCAAATGTTATCCTGTTATGTGATGTTCAACACCCGACTGTCAATTGCTACCTTGTTATGCTATGTTTCCTGCATGCCTTCCTGTTAAGTCATGCTGCATAGGTCTATTTACCTTTCTCTGACATGCTGTAATACCTGCTGTTGTCTGTATTTTGTAATCTCCCGGGATGCACCTGAAAATAGGCATATGACTGTCTAGTGTGCTTACCTAGTTAACAAAAGCTAAATAAATAAAATAGTTAAATAAGGTAGGCAATCTATTTCCAGAGCAGAAGGGGGACAGCTGAATCCTTTGGCAGAGCAGTTACCATAGTCTGACCACCCCAGGGAAAATATCTGAGTGAGTGGATAAGGTGTTCACCAGGTAGTTCACTGGACATCAATAAGGACATAGACCTTGAGGCAAATAAGCCATCAGCTTCTGTGCAGAGACTTGAACGTGGTCAAGGCTGCTTGAACTTGCATGAGTCCCATGCCCAGGGCAAATTTACAGCCTACTGAAGGTGAAACAAATCTATGGTGCAGACAGTGAGCCAGAGAAGCAGATGTGAGCAACCACCATACTTGCAGAACAGGGGATGCAGCTCAGCCCACAGGATCATGCAAGCAGCAAGCAGAGTGCCATTCTTGCATCCCAGTTGCTCATGAACTTTAGAGAGATGGACTCTGCACTCCCTAATGCCATTGTACCATAAAGAAAGTGACTTGGAGCCTAGTTTAGAGCCAGGTAGAGGCCTCTCCTCCCTAGTGAAGCTGTGCCAGGTGGATTGCAAGGTCTCTCAAAGGGTGTACTGTCAATGGAGGTACACATTTCTCTATCCACTGGTGTGGGTAAGAAGGATGGCCAAGTTGCACAAAGGGGAATGGTTGTGCAAAGTGGCTGAGAAATACCTAAAATACATAATGTATCGGCCTTCAATTGGAGGAGGAAGCATGGGGAAAAATCCAGAGTCTCATCGACTACTTGAATGTGGACCACTGTATTCATATACACAACTTGAGTACCATAAGCCATCTGGACAGACCAGCAGGAAGCAGATCAGGAACTGGAAAAATGGAGAAGTTGCAAAATACCATCCTTGCAATCTACGTCCCAAAGCACAAGTAGCACTTAAATTTAACATTTGTTTCTGGGCCCACTGGATACTTTCCACGACTGTACCTGTTAAGAGCACACCATGGTGCAGTTTCTAGTATAACAGAAAGAAAGTTGTATGTATGTTTTTGTTGCTTTTCTCTATTTCACTAGGTCAGAGGAGAATAAACAATTCAGATATCTGGCAAAATATGTTCATGTTGAGCAAAGGCCTATGCTCCAAAAATGCTGTAGGTGCAGGGGTCTGGGAAAATTCACTTTCTGTGCACTATAGCCAGGGAATGACCCCATGAACAGTTTTAATACAGTCCACAGTACATTTTTTCATATGAAGAATATTTGCACATTTTATTAAAGAATCAAGTGTAAATGTGTATATTGTCTATGAGTGTACTGTAACAAAAACACATTTTTTCTAAAGCACTTAACTCTCTTTATGTCTTTTCTGAAGGAGGGGTAGAGGCATTTAGATATGGAAGAACATCTCCAGCTAGGATTGGTAGGTGTGAGATCAGGTAAGTAGCCACCCCAGGAAGGTGTGGTGGTAGAGGTAGCTGGACTCATCTGGTCAACATTGCCATTTTTGGCTGGGTTGGACCAATTCTAGAAAGGCCAGACTATTCCCTCCCATCAAAGGGATATGGAAGGTAATGTGACAATTGTGCTGGACCTCTGGTGGGACCCCTGGAAGTTCACCAGGATGCCTGGTACAGGCAAGGGAGTGGGTGGAGCCCTGACTATCTAAAATTTAGGATATTGCCAGATGAGAGGACTGCAGACCTTTGTGATATTGAGCAGAAAAAATAGAGTGAATTTGTGGCACTAGGGAAAGTTGGCAGTTAGGATGTTCTAATATTGCAGGCGTCCTTAGGGTGCCGGGTGAGGGGCCAAATGGAACACCCTATGTAAGGATGCCATCTGGGGTACAGCAAGCATCAAAAAGAGGGAGGGTGCCTGTGAGTACCGTGGGTGTCATTGAGAGGGCTAAGACTGTGGGCACTGTCTAATGCCCACCAGGCCACTCTCACCTCACAGCATAAGGAAGTGTTGTTTTTCAGGTTTTGGACTAGGCCATAGCTGACTGTATGGCAAAGGCCACTGGCACAGGAGGCACCAGTAGGGAGGCTCAGACCATAGGTATGGGCAAGAACTGCATGCCAGCTGCTCACAGGGTGCTGAAAGTGGCAGAGGTCCAGAACACCTTGAAACTTTGAGGGTATCATGTGAACAGTGATCTGGGGGCATCTGTGGGTAGAGTTGGAGGTACTGCCCATAAAGAGGATAGTACAGGACTACTGGGATGGTGTTGAAACCATGGAGGTTCCCTCAAGGGTCCACTTGGGGGTGTTATAACCATAGAGAGGTTGCCTCAATGGAGATTAATCAATGTACTTGAGCCTGGGGTCTATTCCCTAAAGGTACTGAAGAAGACCCTAGTTGGATGCTGAGATATAAATCAGCAAGATAAGGTAGGAAATCTGTCTCCAGGCCAGAAGGGAAAAAGCAGAATCTCTTGATATAGCAGTGCCTATGGTCTGACCCACTGGAGAAAAGATCTGAGTGAGTGGATCAGGGATTCACCAGATGGCAAACACAACTGTATGCAGGATGTTATCCAGAGGATCCTCACAAGGATCAGGACAGTAGGAGGGTCAGCAGGTGCTGGCAATCAAAGTGTCAACCCTCAGTGTTAGCTCTGGGATCAGGGGAGCTCAGATGCAGAGAAATGAACATTATCTCAGCATTCTGTTTCAACTTAAATAAAATAAATGAACTTCAAAGGAAAGCAGAGCTTCTGGTGGCTACCAAGGATGGCCCTCAGGAAACAGTGGATGATACCAAGCCACAGAGGGAACTATGGGTGGTGTTGGAGATGTTTCCCATAGAGGGGAATAGTAGGGGACCACTGGTAGGGCATTGGAACCGTGAGGGTTTCCCTCACGGAATATTAACCAATGTCTCATGGGCCTGTAATGGAGTCCCCCACAGACATCAAGAAATATCCTGATGGGGGGGGTGACCCTGGAGACTGATCCATATAGCGTCATCATACCTGAAGGCAGAAGGTAAGAAATGCTGTGTTGTAAAGCAGAAAGATAAGGTTGGAGTTCTATCACCAGGGCAGAAGAAGAAAAAAAAATGAATCCCTTGATAGAGCGGTGTCCATGGTCTTACCAAACCAGGGAAAAGATCAGAGCAGGCAGGCTAGGCTACCATGTAGCACACACAACTGTGTGCAGGATATTATCCAGCAGGCACTCACTGGGATCCAGACAGTGGGAAGGTCTGTGGGTACTGGCATGGGAAATGACAACCACAAGTTGGATCAGAAGAGCTACCATTTTGAGAAATGAATGCTATCTCAGTATGCTGTTTAAAGTTATATAACCTCAACAAATTTAAAAGCAAAGCAGAGACCCTTCTTTATAGGGAACTCATGTAGATTGCATCAGGCAGGCTAGAGGGAGAAATATGGTCCCTTGCACAGCCATACTTTGAGTGGCATGAAGTAGCCATCCATGAACGCACAGTGCACATACAGTAAAGGACAGAAAGTGTCACTGGAACTGCAAGAAAGCAGCGAATTTGGCTGCCACTAGGGAAACAAGGTTAACATTCATTCCAGCTGGAGGCTGTGAAGAGAAGTTGGTTGCCTGATAAAGCCTACGGGTAAAGTCAGGAGGCCACCTTTAGCCACAGGTTATAGAAATTCGACCTTAGTAATTATGAATTTAGAGTGAATGAATTAGGGCCTCTGGATCCATGATTACTTATACACATTAACTTTGTCAGAACCTTTCAGTAAATGTTAAGTGCTTGGACATTTGAGAGTGTGTGTGTGTTTATTTTCTACAACACGACAGCATCGCAGGAGTGCAGCAACAACCCTTTCAAGCCTGGAAAAACAGCAATTAAGATACTGGGTATAAGGAGGCTCTCAGCAAAAGTCAAATGCTCTTAGACATGAGAGTTTCCCTGGGCCATGCCTCACCAAATTCCAAGGCGGTAATGCAGGTGTACCTCATCTGAATGGGTGTTGTGTCAATCACGGTGGTAATAGTCTTTGATTAACATTTTAAGTTAAATGTAGACATGATAATATATATCGATGACAACAGAAACATTCAATCAGTCATAGTATTCATATAAATGCCAACTAAAAAACAATGAAATATAATAATAACATAGAATTCTAATAAATCATGGGCTCAACTGATGGCAGTGATCTTTTGATACTGTCTTCAGTCATTGAAATAATGAATAAAGGAATGGGAAAATTTGCAATAGAAAGAAAATGTATATTATTAACCACCACTAAGAATTTTTAATAGAAATTATATTGAATTTTAAGTCTGTTGACTTCCCTAAGAATAAAACCAATGCCCTCTAAATTTATTTATTGACTGATTTAAAAGTTTAACCAGGAAATACATACTGAGCTTATAACAGCTCGTTTCCAGATGTGTCCTGGGGAGAGGTGAGAAGGAGATAAATAAACAATATAATTACTCAAAATACAGAAGTCAAAATACAATGATATATATTTACAAGCAGAGTCATGAGTATTAAAGGCAATTTCCCTGTGTATTGGGCAATTCCCCACTAGATGGAAATCTGCTGCTGTAACTCCTATCCACAAAAGTGGAGATAGAGCCCTCCACTGTAACTGTCGCTCGATTTCTCTCCCCCCTCCCCATTCAAAGCCCTGGCATAAATAGTCACAGACCAGCTCATGGATTACCTAACCAGGTTTAACATCCAATGCTCCCAAAAACATGGCTTTATGGCAAAGAACAGCACCACCTCAGCCCTACTAGTATACATCAACTTCATATACAAAGCCCTTGATCATGGGCACTTAGTGGGGTCAGTGTACATTGACCTCACTAAGACCTTTGACATAGTAAATTACTTCCTTCTCATTGATTCCCTTAGCTCCATTGGGATTTCCTTGGTGACAGCGTGCTGGTTCAAAAACTACTTAAAGAACAGGTCACAACAGGTTAAAATCTGTGATGCACTATCCTCCAGTCTACCTGTCCACTCTGGGGTTCCCCAAGGCTCCATCTTAGGCCCTTTACTTTTCAGCCTCTATTTGAACTCCTTCCCCTAAGCTTGCCCTGGTGACCTTCTCCTGTATGTGGATGGCATGGTACTCTTTGCTAGCCACCCCGACACGCGCACCCTGACCATGGACTTACAAGACAACTTCTCTGTGTCAAAAAATGGTTTGCAACCCACAAACTTATCATGAATTGTAAAAAGTCAAAGTCCATGCTGTTCTCCAGCCCCCATAACAGGCATAAAAACACCCCACTAACCATTCTGAAAAGCCTCAATGTCCCTATTGACCAAGTCCAATCCTTTAAATACCTTGGAATCACACTCGATAGTGCCTTATCCTTCAGTGAACATATTGACAGAGTTCCAAAAGCTGTCAACTGTAGGTTGGGTATCTCAACAGGCACAGGTGCAGTATGGCCCAAGAAGCACTCAGGACCTAGCTCCGTACTATCACATGTGGACTATGGACTGATCATCTATGATTCCACAACAGACTTGTCCCTCAAAAGATTCAGCACTGCCCTCAACAAGGCCTGCCACCTGGTTTCGGGCATTCATCACAGGGCACACACATGCAAGCTGTACTCACAGACAAAGTGGTTGAATCTAAGGGGCAGAGTCCAGTACCACACCTCCAACTCCCAGCACCTTCTCACAAGTGCCCCACATTCGCATAGCACTAGGAGTGCTAACAGAGGGGCCTTCCAAGTCCCTTTCTGTCGGACCTTCCAAGCCCAATGCTCCTTCAGCTTCTGGGTACCTAGCTGGCTTAATAACCTTCCTGTTGACATAGTGGGCATGTCCAAATTTTGTCCTTTCAAGCACCTCCTCAAACAGCACCTGGTCCTTCACAGCAGCTGCGACTGCCCCTCTTAACTAGTACTATCCTTGTTTCTGCATCACCTCCCCATTTCAATCTCTTCCTCTGCTTCTTCCTCTCCTCTCCTTTCCACTCCCTCCCCTCGGCTCAGGCCTGTTGGCCTAAGCTGCCAATTCTACTACAGCTCTCTGACAAAGCCATCCTCTGGCTGCACCCACCACCTGGCAGAACCAACACCAGGCCACCCTCTCCTCCTGTATGTCTGCTTGTCTCGCTCCTGACAAACATAGTGATTTCTTACCTTATTCTGAATTCCAACCTTACTCTCACTTAACCAATACTACCCCGCTTATGCCAACTAAATCTACTATCCTCTTGCCACCCCGACTGTCATCCACGCCTACCTTCTGAATCTCTCTATACTGTGTTTTGTCTTATATTACTACAATTTATTGTTGTTAAAAAGTTGCTGACTTTTAGACCCTCTCTGTATATATTGTTTTGTCATGTAAAAATACTGATCTGATGTTCACACCAGATGTTTGCACCTACTCGTATGAGTCTCTAACCTTGTTTGTTCTGTATGTATTGTAATGTTGTACACGACGTAGAACCTATGTAAACAAGTCCCTGACTCATAGGTAACCGTAATCCAAGAACTCAATAAATAAAATAAATGTAGTAATGAAATGCAGTAAGAAAATATAACAATCTCTATATGTAAAGAAGGGACAAGTAGTCAAAACAGCATGAGCAGGACAAAACAAGACAACAATCAGAAGCATGTAATGAGGGAGCAAAAGAGGAAATGATCATAGACAGTTGCAGGAAGGATAACAATAGTCATAAACAAGAGACTTTTGAAAGGCAGTAGAAGACTCAGAACAAATAAAAATAGTCTAGGAGCTAGGTGCATTTATCTAATTATCTAGGTCCGAAAGGTTTGATGACAGTTTCTTATGTACAAAAGTGTGTAAAATCCAGATTTACAACTCTTATTCATTCAAAGTTGAATGTTTTCTTGGTTCCTTCTTTAATTTCAATTCAATAAACTTTTATTGAAATACTACAGACATTGTGACAAACAGCAACATATGTATCAAAGGCTTAATATTAATGTTATTTATTTTATTCTATATATTACTTGAAACAATCAACTCTTTATGACGTTTTATGAACCTAAGTACAGCAATCAATATTCTTGTTCATGATCTTCATTATCTGACATGTTAGGCAAATCTGTCTCATCAATATTGACATCACAGTCACTGTTGTCATATTCTTTGGATTGTTGTGTTCATTCAATTGTTCACTTAAGGCTGGTGGTACAATTTCACATGTGAACCACATTGGCTTGTATTTGACATCCTCATAGGTCCAGCCAATGTCCCCTGGCTTCAGTAGTGTCATTTCAGGTTTGTCTGTGCTTTTCCATAACAATGAAATGTAATTGCATGGCAGATGTGTTGTGTCAGAGTTGATTTGCACGGTGGCAGCTAGCTTGCATCTACTCCTTTGATCTTTTCAAAGGGCGCATCTTTGTCACTCGGTCGATACTTGACGTTGAACATACTGTAACAGGCTGTGTTAACACTCTTTACTTTCTGTCCATATAAGGTACACACAAAGCTCTCAATTGTATCCTCAGTTTCTTTAGACAAGTGTGGACATCCCAGTTTTCCATACACGTGTGTGTACTCTGTATTCTTTTCCATAATTGTTAGAGGTAGCACCTTCCTCTTGCCTTTGAACGCTGGTGAATAGTCACACCCTGTTAGTGCATGGAGACCTGGTAGAGCTGCACACACAGGTCTGTCTAACTCTTCTAACAAGTGGGATACATCTATGAATCTTCTTGTGTTATTCCCTGAATGGCCAACATCCATGTGCAATTTGAGATTATCATTTAGACTTGCATGATACAGCAGAATGACCAGAATGTCAGTATCATCTGCCCTGTCCACTACATGTACATCTGCATCCTCATTTTGACTGAAAATGTAGTGCATGTGTTGCATGATTCTTGTGTCTGCTTCTTTGTGTTTGCTTTTTATGGCCTTGCACTCTAGTCTGAGCATATGTCCAGCTTCCACTTTGTATGAGTAATACATTTTTCCTACTGCATACGTGGGCTTTTTATCACCTAGTACTTCACAGTACACATCAGAATTCCATGCTGTAGCTAGAAAACCTAGGAGTGCCATCTTGAATGAAGATGAAGACAGGGATCCAGCAAAATCTCTTGGTCAGCTTTGGTCAGGACCAGTTATGAGACCAGAGAGTGGAGTGATGCTATGCTTTCTTCTCTTCTCTTGTTCAAAACTTTTGATTGATGGTGACTTGTAACAGTCACTGACAAGGTGGACTTCATTTGTGGAAGTATAGCAAACAAGAGAGAGGACGGTTTTTGCCACACCTTAGAATGGTGGTGGCAGGTTTGTAAGACTTCTGATCAAGAACATGGCATCAACCACAGTGACATTTACAGCATTGGGGTGGCTTCTTTGGAATCTGGTCTTAGGTTTCTTCAGCAGTGTTGACTTCATTGCTGTGTTCATTGATCCATCAGCTTTTCCTAAGGAGAGGGGGTACCGGTGTTAGCGGATAGGCAAACACCATCGTAAGTTCAACTGTTGAAGTCACAGATAGATGTAGCAAGCATCCAAAGAGGTCTCGAGGTCCTTTCAACTCGACGATTTTCTTGTCCCTGTTCTTAATCGTCAACTTCATTGCATTATGTGCAAAGTTCTTCAACATATCTTTTGATGGGTTCCTTGAACCTACTGCCTTTGGTAATGTATTCATTTCTAAACACATGATACATCCGAGTACCTATCTCAGTAATCTGTAACACTTTGTTTGCTACCTCTTGTGATACTGCTTTTCCACTACCTATTGAATGAAGATTGCTGTCCTCAAACGCATCCCGGAATGGATTCATGAAGGAGTCTATTGTGTTCCAACAGCTTGCTTAGATCCTTTGAATCTCGTTTAACTCTAAAACTCTTCCGCTCTTGGCTGGCTTCTTCATGGCTGACAAGACCAACTTTTTTCATAAGACTTCCAACAATTTTACTTTGAGCAGACCACAGAATGTTCCACCTCCTCCTTGCATTGATGTTCTGCATCAAAGAAGAAATCCCAGTTAGTCTTGGTGCAGCATCGGCATTAATTGTCTGTTCCAAGGTGAAGTTTACATCATTTCTGCTAAACCCTCTCTTTGATCTTACAATGGTTAATGCTCCATTCTCAAATGTTTCCTTTAGTCCAGGGTGGATCTCATCCATGTTTAGCAAATTCATAAGGTACAGGGTCATTCACTTGGCATAGTTGTGGTAAATACAAAATCACACATGCCCATACAATGCAAAGCATCATGGGCTGCTTATGCAAATCACCACAGAGTGTTATGCTGGTTCAACTTTAAGCAGAATTGCATGGTGCCGAAAGGCCTCTCACACAGTTTGCAAAGGGTGCTAACAGATGACATAGACACGTGTTTCATCCTACCAGGACTCATCAGTATGCCTCGTCTGTTTGACACCCCAGTGGAATGGACCAGCTACCCTAAGACAGTGTGTCTTGGATGTGTTGTGGTGAACCCATTAAAATAAAAAACTATTTAAAAGACAGAGAACCTCTGTGTGCAAACACTGAGGCAAGGGTTACCCCAAAGGGCATTTGGCTGGGAAGCCAAGTTTCAAGAAAATACAAAATCACACATGCCCACACAATACAAAGCATCATGGGCGCATATGCAAATCACCAAAGAATGTTATGCTGGTTCAACTTTAAACAGAATTGCATGGTGCCGAAAGCCCTGTCACACAGTTTGCAAAGGGTGCTAACAGATGACATAGACACGTGTTTTGTCCTACCAGGACTCATCAGTATGCCTCGTCTGTTTGACACCCCAGTGGAATGGACCAGCTACCCTAAGACCATGTGTCTTGGATATGTTGTGGTGAACCAATTAAAATAAAAAACTATTTAAAAGACAAAGAACCTCTGTGTGCAAACACTGAGGCAAGGATTACCCCAAAGGTGGTGCCTAGTTGCAAAGTAAAGATGTATCATCTTCTCCAAGCTATATACAAAGAGAAGCAAGTCATTTGTCCTGATGGAATGGCAGAAGAGTTGGTACAACTCTACCAAACTGCAGTACCACAGCCAAAGTTGGGCAGTTGTGCCATGCTCACCACGGTGTGTGGAATCTGAGAATGTTTCATATGCTTCCATGAATGTCTTGAACTCAGCTGTATTCTCTAGGTCCATCATTGAGGAAGGCGATGGGTCATTAAGTAGCTGCTGCAGATGCTTTGAGATTGGAAAGTTTTACAAACCATTATATTGTATAAAGCACTGCAAATGTTTAATTCTGAATGCTGCTGATAGCATCGGGTGTAGCCTCTTTGCCCAGCTGAAAAATGTTCCTTGAAGAAGTCCATTCAGGGATCCCAATGCCAATACACCACTTTCAACAAGAATGTGGTCTCCACCAGAACCATTCAGGAGGTATCCAAGACCTTTAAAATATGCTAATTGTATATGGAATGGTCCAAAACATAAGAAAAGTCTATCATATTCTGTGGACTTTGTGGACTGAATTTGTAGCACAGGTTTTGCTATGGCCAAGTCATAAGTAATAGGCATACAATTCTCCTGACATTTATCCATAACCTTGATAGCAGTATTCATGGTATATTACACCACAGCAAATCTTGTAGGAGGATTTCCTATAGGGTTCTTGTATGATATGAGCTGCTGTGGTAGGTCATCTACAGAAACAAGGGCCTTCCATCCATGTTACTTTGGAGTAGCATCTGCACTTGCACAAGATATCATCCAGGCAATGTCCCTTTTCTTAGCTTGCATGAGGTTTTTTGGTTCACAGCTTTCTGTGATCTTATATTGATACTGTCCTATTTTTGGTTTTCCAGATGTATATGGTTGGATATCTTTCTCATCAATATCTAGAGTTCTTTTCCTCTGAGAAGTTTGAATGCCCCTGGGTACAGTGTCTTATTCCTGTTGTGCTATTGACTGCAGTATTGGCTTCTTTACACTTTGCAAATAGTCATCATCAACATCTTAAGCCTTTGTCTTTGATGTTCTGTGTCATTTGCTCTTTGATGTTAAAGATGGCCCTACCTGGTCATGGGCATCAACTTCTAATCTTTTCTTATCTGTATTTGTTTCTGTTATGTGTGTTTCATCTCTTGCTGGTGCTTGGTCCTGTGTGCTCTTGTCATAGCTTCTTCAGCCCTTTCTTTGGGTGCAGCTGTCTCAATACCGGATGGTATGTTTTGGTATGCATTACCCACAGTGTCATGCAAAGTGCCATGACCGTCAAATGCCCCTGTCATCTAATCATAATTGTTGAAAGCCAAAACAGTGGCTAAATCTGGCTGTATGAGCAATCGATCTGTTGTAGCCATATTCTTCTCTGTTATATTGGTTGCGACTGCAGTTTCGAGTTCCTACACAACATGGTAGCTAACACAGTGACCAAACCTCTTCAAAATAGTTAAAACTGTCTTATTGCCTGTCATGAATTTAATACCCATGCCCAACAAGAGGTGTTTTTGTGGTTTGATTATTCCCTTTGACACTGCAAACACTATGTCATTTGCAATAGATTGAACTACCCTCTCCTGCTGTTCACTACCCAATTCTGATGAACCCGTGAAAACAGTATGTAGGAATGTCTGAAGAATGGGTGGCAGTTTTATATTTTCTTCTATTAAGTCTTCAACTTTAAGTTTGGTTTTATTATGAGGCTATACCTTTAGAAGTTCCAACAACTGTTCTCTTGTGTGTTGAGCTGCTTGTGCTGCTTGTGTTTCTCTCCAGTCATCCTGTTTCTTAGCAGACTTGATGATTGTACCTGCTTTTCTACTTTTGGTATCAAATATTATAACATCTTTGAAGTGATCTGCCAGTTTTGACCGCAAGCTCTGTGCAGTCGTAATTTGTTTCACACCCACTACACTCCATAAGAATGTCCATGTACCTTTTGTGTAGCAATAACAATGATTCTTCTTGCATTCCATTAACAATGATGCACTGCACATACTTAACAAGTCTGGAAAAGGCAACCTGGTGACTGTCCCTCAACTGACTGTATTCATATTTTGTACCTGTGCCCTTTATTCATTCTGCCTTTTTTACATACAGGTACTTGTTCTTATAGCTGTTATGATACTTCACTTATTTGGCTATGAGATCAGTACTGCCTACCATCATTCATTTGTTGATCATCCATTTATTTTGCTGCATTTTATTATGCTGTCTGCTGCCCCATATGTTACTAATGTTGTAGGATATTCAAGTCTCCTTTGACCCCTTAGGGTTCCTTTTCTTGTATGATTTTCAAAATGTACATCCATTTGGGAATATGCCTGATGTAGATGCTGCAGATTCAGATAGAGCACTATGAACTTGGGAGTGAAGCAATTTTGCTCAATAACTCTTTACGATGTATTTTTTAAAGTTTCATCAGCTGCAAGTTTACCGGAACTCTTATATGCAGTGAAGTTCTTATAGCAGATATAATGATATTAATGGCTGCTGGAGTAATGTTCAGGCAATTCAAGACACACCATGTTGTACTTTGACAGTGTTTGACTAGAATGTCTTTCCTTTGCACCAAATACTTTCTCCCAATGAACTTCATCAAAAGGTAGCGGGTCTCTATGGTCTGTGCTAATTCCTGGATTGGTGTGTAGGATGCATTGCCTCTGTGGTTTGTGAGAAGACTTGCTAGCTGTGTCTGAAACATTAAATAAATTACATTAGTGACCAAGTAAACTAAGTCTATTAAATAAATTAGATAAATTAAATAAATAAGTAAATAGAGTCTATTACATAAATGTAAAACTTTTAGTTACTCTTAAGAAAGTGCATTTTCCAAAAACAAATAACTACAGAAGAATAAGAGTTGTAAATCTGAATTCTACACACTTTTTTACATGAGAAAGAGTCATCAAACCTTTCATACCCAGACACATAGATAAATGCACTTGGCTGCTGCTCTAAAAGGGAAAGTGAGGACCAAAGTTTAGGAAAGAGGAAAGAAAAATCAGATTTGACCAGCAGTAGACTTTCTAGAAGGATGAGAGAAAAAAAGGGAAGTAGTGTTGCGGAGAGGGTAGGAGGAAGGAAGAGGAGCGGATAGGAGGGTTTTGAGATAAGAGGGAAGTGTGCTGTACCAGAATTTGAATAAAAAAGAGACGCAATGGGAAAGGCACCTAGCATCAAGAGAGGGGAGAGAAAGGGATGAGTAAAGAGATCAGTGATGAGTACGAGGTGAACAAATCTAAAGCAAAATGACAAAATGAATGAAAAAGGTGGTCCAGTCTGACAAGGTAGGATTTAGGATCACTACTGTAGACTAAGTCATCATATTCAAAAATGGGACCATAGGGTCATAGGGTCAAGTATGGTCATAAATACCCTTATGCCATTTACCAGATAACTGTGAAGTCAATTATGGGGTTGGAGGCTGATGGAAATGCCCAGGTGATCAAGCTGTCTTAAAGAACAGCTTTATTAGCACAGCTTTGTATGAATCACCAGTCAAGATGTCATCGGCTCAGATGGGGCAGGTCTTTAAATTCAAGATCTAAGGGATGAAAGATATACCCACATTGTTACATTAGGAAAGTTTAAACTAATAGGATCTGCTTGATGGAATAGACTCTATAAAACACCAGGCTCTGCCACCTTGCAATGTTGGGGCAAAAACATTTTCTAACAGCAGAGCATGCCTCAGCACTGCCTGCCCTGTCTGATACCCAGAACAGGCTACCAGATAGGATTCTTCTGCCTACCAAAGTGATCCCTGACCCCTATACAATTACCCTAGCACATTAATTAACCCAAGATATGTCCAAAACTGACCTTTTAAGAAAATGTGATTTAGAAGCGAGAAAGAAATAAGTGTCCTGGATGTGAGTTGAACCCTGCCTGCTCAGAGTACCATTATACTCTACTGCCAAGTATGCTACCAGAAAAATTGGAAACTAAGGGATCCCAAAGGCAGTTATCTTTTCTTAATGTACACCTAGGAGCAACACAAATTTCAATTATGTTTTCATTGATGAGGAGTGGGTATTGCATATACTGTATTTGAACTATAATTTAGAAATGAGAAACAAAAAAGTGGCCTAGCTGGAATATGAACCCAGGCCTGCTCAGAATTCCATTCTGCTGCACTACCAGATGTGCTACCATAGCAACTAGAAAATTGGCTATCCCAAAGGCATTAATCCTTTCACAAGGCACACAGTAGGGGCACACATAATGGTGCTTATGCATGAAAGTGCGGAAAGTGCATGTAAAACCATCATAAACGTGATGCACAGCTACGCGGTGTGCAAGGTGGTATTCATGAATGGCCATGCAGGATGCACAGGCTCAGGAGGTGAAATGACAGGGGTCAAGTTTGAATTTGGTGCTCTTTTTGGACTTTCCATGGCTGTCGGCTTTACTACCATCCCTCCAGTGTTTCTCCTTTCTATTATTTGAAAGACATTGCACAATTCCAACTGTTTTAAGATAGTGCTAAATTTCAACTGTTTACAATAGAGAACTAATTTTGCTTATGCTTACAAACTGTAATTCACTTTAGGCTACAAGCTGTTTATGAATCTGCAGTCTTTAATTAATTCTGTCAAGCAGACCAATGCATCTACTACTAGCAGAGACTGAGGAAATTTAACTAGTTTAAATAATTCAAACTAATATTATTCTAACATGTCTGCATGATTATTTCTTCTCTTTAGGAGTTTCAGCAGTTTTTACCACAAGTCTGTAAAAGGAAATACTGCCTAAGCCTGTCCAAACTGTTTTGTATTTCTTTTAAGCCTAGAGTGCTTCAACATTGTTTTATTTCTTCCCCTCAAAATCTTTAATTACTCCCTCACTATTACCCTCTATCCTGATCATTTGCTTCCAGCCTCTATTCCCCCTTCCCTCTCCAGCCCTCCCACCGATTAAAAATTATTTTGTCCTGGAATAATAAATTTAACTCTGCCCCTTTCTTTCCCACAGGTTGCCATGATCCCTGATCAGGTGCTCCACTGTGGACCAATCCTCTGTCAGCTCCTCCTCTCACCCCTACCTGAATCTAGCCACAAGGTGCAAGCTCTCAGAGTGCAGCCATTTGAATTTGGCACTCTTTTTGGACTTTCCGGGGCTCTAGACTTTACTGCTGTCCCGTCTGTGTTTTTCCTTTCTCCTATTATTTGTCCTGCCCAACCTCCCTGGCCCACTCTATCAAATACACACTAGCTCTGCCCTGTCCATACCTCCCTTCCCCCATTGACCACCAATTGTCCCCAGTCTGTCTCTTGCTGATATTACACTCTCTCGTTCTCCCTCAATCCATACCCCTCAACTACCCTTTATTCTACTACCGCTAAAAGGTTTGGCCACCTATTAGAACTCAGGCAGTCCAGACTGCAAATTAGCTCTGAGCCTGACACTTGCAGTTTAACTCACTCTCTGTCTCACAACATTCCCCCTAGCACACCTTACACTACTGCTGTTAAAAGATCACTGCTGCTGAATCTGCCCCTCCAGCTATGATGTCTGCTCTATAATTCTCAGGAAGCATGACTCCCTTGCCTGTTTCTCCCCAGTGTTTCTTCCCCTACTCTGCACTCTGCTCTCTGTAAATACCTGCACTCCCCCTCTCACTTCTCTCACAAACCCTTCCACCCTGCTTACCCCCAGCATCATCCAATTGGCAGTTCCCTCACCAGTCATCTCTAACTGGATCCACTTCTCCTCACTCCCCTCTCCCTCACTCATGTCCATTCCTTACTCCTACACAGTACTACACCTCCTTAAATTTCAGCAGTCTACTCTCTCCCACTTACCTAGCTCCCCTACTACTACTAAAAAGCCCTGGATCAAGAGCACCAAGTTGCACTTCATCATTATCTCTCTATTACTCCTCACTGCAGGAGACATAAATCCCAACCCTGATCCTTCACTCAGCAAAGCATCCACTCCCTCCAATCCCACCCTCCAACGACTCTGCCCCACCCTAGTTTCACTCCCTCATGGCCTACAAATCCTTCACATCGACATTCGAAGTCTCCTTCTAAAACTTGACCTGCTACTCCCCTTAGTAGAATCTCTTATTCTAGATATCCTCGTGATATCAGAGACCTGGCTAACTAACAAAATCCCTGATACAGCAATCACAATCCCTGAGTATGCTGTTACCCGGCAGGACCTCACTGGTAGGGGTGGGGATGTAGCTATCTACTCCTCCTCCTCTCTACATACCACTACTGTTTTTTCATCCACTGACCCTAATGTTTATGAAGCCCTTGTCATAAAACTTTCCCTTTTTCCGTACCAATATTTATTGCAGATACCTATTGCCGCCCTGGCATTCACCACTCTGTAGCCACTGTTCTAATCTCCTCCATTAGGTAACTTACATCTTCAAGTGAGCTCTATCTACTAGGTGATCTAAACCTGAATTGGTCATCTTCCACCCTTGACAAAACTCGCACAAACATAGCTGCCCTTAACCTGTCCTAATTAATCAAAGAACTTGCTCGTCTAAACCACAAAACCCATAACTACACTCTTATTGACTGGGCCATTACGTTTCATCCTCACAGAGTCATCCAGTCAGGCCTTCTGCCAGATGCTCTTAACTACCATCATATGATCTACCTAGTTAGAAAAATTCACAGACCAAAGGCTCCCCACAAACTTATAATGATCCGCTCCTACAAAGCACTCAACCTTGCCCCTCCTCATCAGTAACTCACTCAAGTTGACTGGACCCCTATTTCCACATCAAATTCTACAGATCATGCCCTTGCATATTTCACCACTAATTTTACCAACATCTGGAACAAGTGCACTCTTGTAAAGCAAGTTAAAGTGTGCAGTAGCCATCTCCCATGGTTCACCCCCAAACTCCTGGCCTGGCAATAAGCGCGTGACAATGCATGGAAAACCCATTAATCCTTCAGAATCCCTCATGACTACACTATCTACCAAACCCTATGCAATGCCCGTACCAAAGCCATCTGCCTGGCTAAGGCAGAATATTTCCAGTCCACCTTTAACACTAACATAAACAACCAGTCGAAATTTTGGAAAGCAGTTCACTCTCTCTTCTCTCCCCAATCCAAACCCCTGTCCCTGTTGTTCAAAATAAACAACCAACTCACTGCTGACCATCCCACAGTAGCCGCTGAATTTAGTTCCTATTTTACTTCCTGCACCTCCACACTGTAAACCTCCCTCCCATACCACCCTGCCCCCCACCCCAACACCACCAGTCAGTTGAGAGCTTTGCCTTCTCACCCATCTTTCAAATGACACCTTAATGGCTCTACTATCTCTAAACCCATTAAAGGGCCATGCCCCTAATGGCCTTGACCCTAAACTGTTTACCCCTCTGCATCTGCAATTTCTCTCCCACTCACTGATCTCCTCAATATATCTTTACACACTGCATCTATCCCTGCTGCCTGGAAACATGCCATGGTTCTCCCCCTACCTAAGGGAGGAGACCTTTCATCTCCTAGGAATTATTGCCCAATCTCTTTCCTTTTCACCTTGGCTAAACTTCAGGAACACCTTGCTCTCTCCTAGCTTTCTTCCTTTCTTGATGACTCCTCCTTCTTCCCTCCCTTCCAAACTGGTCTTCAGAAGAACCATTCCACAGCCAGCTCCCTACTTAGACTCACTGACTTTGTCCATACTGTCATGGATAAAGGTCACACCACTTTCACTATCTTTGTTGACCGTGCCAAGACTTTTGACATAGTCTCCCATTCTCTCCTCCTTGACAACATCTCATCAGCTGGCTTGTCTTAGTCAGCCCGTAACTGGATCCGGGCCTACCTGATAGGTAGAACTCAATCAGTTAAAATAGCTGACTCTACATCCCCTCCGTTACCCATTTCTGCTGGTGTGCCTCAAGGCTCCTTACTTGACCCACTCTTATTCTCAATTTTCCTGAATGACCTCCCATCAGTATGGGCCTCATCCCTTATCCATATTTATGCTGATGACACAGTCTTGTTCACCTCTGGCCCATCTATCTCCAATGTGTCTTCCAGACTACAGCTTGACTTCATTGATGTTCAACGCTGGTTAAGATCACATCAACTTTTCCTCAACGCCAAGAAGCCTTCCTCCATGACCTTTGGCACTAGGCAGAGACTCTCTAGGCTGCCCACCCTCCCCTCCTTCCACACTCTTGACAGGACTACCCTTAGAGGACACCTCCTCTTTTAAATACCTGGATGTTTGCCTGGGCCAACACATCAGCTTTTCTCTGCATATCAGTGCCATCCTGAATAAACTGTGCCCCAAGTTTGAAGCCCTTTACAGGAACTGCATTTTCTTACCTCTTCCAGTTCAGTACAATCTTGTTCAGAAAATTATTCTCTGTATTTTTGACTGCTGCGATATAGTCTATAGTGCTGCTCCCAAGTCTTCCCTCACCAGATTGGATACCCTTTTCAATGCCTTCTGCCATTTTGTTCTTGACGCCCACTCCCTCACTCACCACTATTTCTTGTACCATTCTCTCAGCTTCCCCTCCCTTGAATGCAGGTGTCTTTCCCGCTATGCCAAGTTCATGTCTAAATACTGGCTTGGTACTTTTCCCTCCTATGTCTCTGCTTCTCTTTCCTCTTTTTCCCCTTCCTCCCTCCTCCTCAGGTCCACTGATGATCTCACTCTAGCAATTCCTCATTGCTCCACCTCCACTGGTCAGGTAACTATCTCCTACAGCTTCCCAAAACTTTGGAACTTCCTGCTATCTCCTATCAGGCTTTGTCCATCATCATCCTCTACCTCTTTAGCTCTTCATAACTTCAATTCCCCTAACTGTACTTGTCCTTAACCCCTCATCTATCTTCTCTCCTGCCCCTCTCTCCCTTAGCCCTGCCAAACTCCTATTCAACTAATACACCAGTTCCTAGACCCCCCTTCTCACCCCCTTTATCTCACCCCTGTACTTATTCCCCACCCCTCTCTCTCCACTCCTCTAACTCATGCCACTCCTCCGCTGCTCCCAACTGAACCCTCCCTCCCTCTTCCTGCTGCCCTCTCCTCCTGGTTCTCTCTACCTGTGTTCTGACCCCCTTGCAGGGTTCTCTACATCCTGAAGGTGTGCAGGTCCTGGACCAACTCTCTTTTTCCCCTCTCATGTTTTTCTCCCATGCACAAATCCCCTTACAGGGTTCATTGCAGCCTGAAGGGGTTTCTATTAGATCTGTTGGATCTCTCTTCCACCCACCACTTTCTAATCTTTCCCTGCCTACCTCCCCTCCCTTGCCCTCCTGCCCTTTCTTTTTCTACATCCCCCTCCTTCTTCTTGCTCCCCTCCTGCCTGGTCCTGACCCCTTGCATGGTTTTCTGCATTTTGAAGGGGAAGTTTGTTCTAGCCTGCCCCCTACCCTACCTCCTTCCCTCCCCCTACCTTCTACCATTGCCCTTCTTGTCACCCCACTCTGCCTAATAACCTCTCCTACCCCACCCTTCAACCTTGCCCTCTCTTTTTGCCCACATCACCTAAAGTCTGCCCTCCCTTTAGTCCTACTTAAGCACTTCTCATTGTATGCTCAACTATCTTCTAGCACTTCAACTTTGACCGTCCTCTCTAACCTATACCCTGCAGGATTACACAATTTTGGCTGATACCCAGCCCATATTTCTAATATGGCCTGCCACCCTGGCTTGTAGGCCTGGGTCATTCTGCTCTGTATGATTAATACAATGTCTGTCTTGATAATTGTGCTGGTATTACTCCTGTATTGACGTGTAACTGTTTGTTCTCCCAACTTTGTAACCCCTCCCCCATGGACACTTCTGGAAATGATCTGTTCACAGCTCATGTTTTCTTTCCTGGTGAAACATTTTACAAATGAATATAAGGGCACATGCACATTCCCCTGTTAAGTGTTACGGAAGTGAATACTGTGGAGGAGCAGAATGCAGAGACCATGGTGGATAGTGACAGAAGCATGAAGGAGGACACCCTGCCACCAGCACAGCCTGATCGGCAGCCCAAGCAGGTGGACAGCACCGCAGACATGTCCAGGCATGATGTGATGCACATCCCCATGCACCAAATTTCATCAGTGGTCAGGTATTATCCATGGTCAGCAACATATGGACACACTGTTCCAAGCTGTATGGGGTGCAATCCCTGTCCACAGATCCAGAGGTAAAGGCATGACTGTGGCTGGACATCAGGGCCAGTATGAACGCCACTGGTCCTGAATCCCAGACATTGTCAGCAATAAAGCACAAGTAGCAGGACTTACACACAGCAGTAAAAAAGAAACTTGCTGCAGATGCACGGGTATGCCAGGGTACCAGAGGTGGTCCATCCAGCAGCGATGCACAAATGGCACCACTGGAGGAGATGGTGGTGGACACCCTCACAGACATCAGTGTTCATGGGGAGGTGGAAGATGTAGGCACCTTGGAAAATACACATGTACTAGCAGGGCACAGGTACCCTAGGGAAGTCACAGCTTGCATGGAGTAACAGCCATGTGTTTCACTCCACAGACACAGGCAGTGATGTACACAGGACCACTGGGCAGCTCTGCACAACCAGGACAAAACAGCACAGCATGTGGGATACAATGATGCCAGGCAGGAGGAGGAAGGCACAGGTGACTCACTGATGCACATGTATCCCAGCAATAGGCAACAGCAAGGGCCACCTACAGCCAGCCTAACAACCCCATGTCCCTGTCAGATACCAAGCTGGAGAAGGAGACACTGAGGAGTTGGACACAGACCATGAAAGCACACTGGCAGCCCTGGATGAGAGGACACAGGAGCCATTCGAGGTGGTGAACAGGGGAAGCAGCAGCCGGGTGCACAATCATGCCCCAGGACAACAGGCACAGACCACTAAGGACAGAGCAGTGGGTAGCACCATAGCTACTGGCACAGATTGGGTATGCCAGGATGCCATGACAAGGGGAAGAAGGTCACTGACATGTCCTGTGGACAGTGGCAATCAAGGACCATCAACACAGGTGCTGGGCCTCCCATGTACAGCACGCAACTGTGGCATCATGACAGCACAGTACAGGGAGCTGCAGCAGATGGAGCAGGACAGACTGGAGGCACAATGCCACAACACAGGGGTGATGGTGGCCTTGACCGGTGAAGTGCAGGACATGCAGTGTGGGATTAATCAGCTGACCGACCTCCATGAGAGGCTCATGGACCACCTGGTTGGATTGGGGGTGCCACATGGACAGTCTGCCCACACCCCAAGCTGCATAGCACAAGCCCACACACAGATGTTCCCCTGCACAGTTACCCCAACCAGGATAAGGATACACAACAGTGGGACACGGATAGCACTCTGGTGGACATGCCATAGGGCACATTCATGAGCCACATGCACACCACTGGTACACAGAGTGTGGAGTTGCAAGGACAGGACACAATGACCACACTGGTGAACAGTAATGTCCACCATGACAGCAGCAGCACTGCAACCAATGATGTCATGGAGGAGCAGGAGACTATGCCCACCTCTGCATGCAGGTACCACCGGGGTGACCCCCCGTCCACATGCACCAGTCAGGAGACTGGGAACATGGTCCTCAGCATGCCTACAGGCAAAGCCCTACAAAACACAAAGGAAGTGAAAGAGCACAAGCACCACTCACCTGCCATGTACAGTATGTGCATAAAGTGTACATACCCTGAACATGGTACATGCCACATACACCCTGTGACACAATATGGTGGCCCCTGCCACACATACCACACTGCATACACTGCCACACAGTCACAGACACACCTCATGCTGTGTGGTACAGTGGCCACCCCCACTGAAACACCCCATCATGCCCCCCACTGCATGGCACCTGGCATGCTGCACCACCTAGCATGTGATACTATGTACCACATGCCCACCTGAGCTGGACACACAGGTACCCGCATCTGTCCCCTCTGGATGGGTGCAGTCAGTGAGTGGCTTCATCATCATGCACCCACCACCAATGATGGCCTGGGCACACACACGCCACATCGCAGTGCTGTCCACAATAGCCACATACATAGATGCATATACATTGAGGGCACTCGCACAATGGTGCCACCGCACATGACACAGATCCATCAGGCCTGGAGTTGTGCTTGTGTACAACATTACTGCTGTAATGTGCCCTGTACAAGGGTGTCATGAACAGCACACCCACTCAGTGTCCCCTGCCCCCTGCCCAGCCCTCCCTTGTCCTCCTCTGGTTAAGTGTCCTGCTGGTATATTATGAAGCATGGCACAGGCAGTAAACACCTTGCATGCCCTTCCTGGGGACAGCATCATTGTACACCTGGTATGATCCAAACACTGGAACTGCATCTTCAATAGCCTGATGGTCCTCTCCAAGATATTCCATGTCTTCCTGTGGGCATGGTTGTATATTTCCTGTACTGCACTGTTTGGCACATGGAATGGTGTCATCAGGTATAGCATAGTGGGTAACCAATGTCAATTGTGCAGGGGACAGAAAAGACAGTCACTGAGCTGCATGCATCAGTATGAGTCACAGTGCCACACACATTGCCACCCCTATACTCACCCAACAGCCATCTGTCCAGCTGACTGACATGTAGCACGGATCTGAGATGTGATGCGTCCAGTATGTATGTGTCGTAGCATGGGCCAGGGTATTTTGCACACACATTCATGAGGATGCCACCCGCGTCACACACATTGCTTGACAGTTCACACTGTGAAAGACCTTTCTGTTCCTGTATGCCTCCTCATGCACAGACGGTGACAGTATTCCAATATGAGTGCAGTCTATTTGGCGTATACATTTGGCATATCATGCATGGCGTAGAATATCTGTTTCATGGCATGGACTTTGGTGTCTGCCGTTGGGAAACTGATGTGCTCCTGCACATGTGCCAACAGGGCATTAATCACCTACACCACTGCCTGTGACACCGAGAACTGACTTATGCCAACAGCATTGCCAGTCACTCGCTGGAATGATGATGTTGCATTGTATGACCGGGCGCATAACACCTTGGTCTCCACTGTCATTCTCCTGGACTGCTGTGTCTGTGGTGCATTGTTGTCACAGACCACATCACACAGCTGTGGAATCATGGATCAGGGCAACCTGAATCATTCAATGCTGTGTGTTCTTCAGCGTGGCTGCATCCAGATGGGGTCTGAAAAACCTAGGCTGTGATCCCACATGCCTCTGCCACTCCATCTCCTCACTAAGCAGGTGCACATTTATCCGGAGGGCAGAACACATCCTCACCCACCGCTATGGTTCCCTGTCTAGTTGTACACATACAGCCAGAGCCCCTCTAGCTATCCCAGGTCATCTGTGTGTACCTTTAAGCGGGTATGATGGGGGGCCCATGCATGCCAATGTTACCTGTGCAGGCATCATGTGCACATACTGCAGTGAGAGGTGAGGGTGATGGCTGCAGCTGAGGGGAGCTCTGTGATGTCTGCACCACAGGATGGGCATCTGGGGATGTACCTCAGGAGACTATGGAAGGTGTCTGAGGACACCTATATGGACTGCCTCAGTGGGGATAACTTGTGGAGGCTGGATGGACACTTATGGGTATGTACCTCACCTGCAGGGTGTGCTTTAGGGATCTGTGGGGTGTCTGCTGTACATGGTGCTAATGGTTGTTTCCTTTCTCATCCCTCACAGGATCACCTAATCCTCCCTCACAAGCTGGTCCTGTCTCATGCAGAACAGCAGGATTGAGCACCCTGTGTTATTTGAACACCGCCACATTGGAGGAGATGGCAACAAGCAAACCCAGGTTACCTTTCTCTGAGGGTGGCAAAGACTATGTACTGTACAAGTCCAATGCTTGTGTGCTGTGGTGGGTGATAGTGCCATCCAAGGTGGAATTGGCATCCTGTGCCATGTATATGTTGTACCCTGTTGCCATGGTCGTCCCTGCCATGTTCCCCTTCCATGCACCTTCTCACTGTGTTATTTTTCCCTTTCAGCACTACAGAGTACCCCTCTAAAACCTCATGCTGCTTCCTCTGACCTGCATTGACAATATCGAGTGACAGCAGGGATACCCAGGAGGAGGATGGAAGCAAAACTGTGTGCCATTGGTTGGGCCATGGTTGCATGTCCCTAGGGAATGTGATACACCTTCATTGGTGTGAACTGTTGTGCAATGCCTGTTGGCCTATTGCTATGTAGGGTAAGCTGTGTTTCACATTTTCTTGTTCTTGTTTTGCATTGTACATGTGAGGCCGACACCTGTACTGTGTACCTATGTTTGAGTAAAGCATTCAGACTGAAAACCTGTGTGGTGGTTGTCTCCTGCACTGTGGGTGGTGGGATGGGGTGGTTTGATGGGTCCTCAAAGGGGCGGTGGGATCTCGGTGGCATCACAGGGTGCAGGGGCAGTGCAGTTATCCCGAATGTGTGTCATGTGTGGTATGGCAGGTATTCCCTTGCCAGGTCACTCATTGGTGGTATTGTGCATTATTCAGGGGGTAGATGCTGTGCCATACATGGTATGCATTCCTCTGAGTCACTGTACATAGTCCAGGAGTTGCATGTCAGGACCATTGTGCTGTGTCCCTAGTGTAAGCCACTGACTATGCTTCTCACAGCAGTGCCTTGGCCATGCTATCTCACATAACGGTGCTCCTGGTGCACATCTGGGTCTGAGGGTACACCAGTGGCTGCTGGAACAGCATCCCTTCTCAGGATGTACTTTGTATTGCCTTGTGTGGGGTATAGGAGTACCAAGGCACATCAAGTCCCATTGGTGGCATCGTCTGTGCCTCAGGGGGGTATCCATTCATTCAAAACCACCCTGCATTGCAGGATAGCTGAGATTAGCCCTGCAGACATCCCTGCACTTGACACATGGTGTATTTATGTGGCAGGCACTGGGTTGGTGTGCACAGCATGGGGTTACTGTTGTGATGGTCCTGGTCACTGTGGCCAGCTACTTACGCTACCTCACTTCAGCTTGTACACCCCCATTGCATGTTTTACAGTGTGTCCCCCTTGTGTGTTTATCACCGTGTGTACCATTGCATTTCCTGTTGCCATGGTCAGACTGGTGCGTGGTATTATTGCCATGGGGTACAGGGTATGGTCATGCTCCCCTGTGTGCTTGATTACTAACCATGCTTTGTGGACATCTACGGCAGCCTTCCATCTGCCATAAGTGTGTGTGTCTACATGACTGTCGTACCTAGTGTTGTGCATGAGAGCATGGGGTTGCTGTGCATGCCACTATACAGCCATGCCCCCAAGTAGGTGGGATACATAATGGTCATGGTGCTGTGCGTGGGTTGCCTATGCATGCTCCCATGTGTACTTTGTGCATGCTTCTCTGGCATGCTGTGCACGGGGATATCGCATAGGATATATGAGTGCTACCTACACACCCCTGTGCATGCCGTGTTGCCATCATGCATAGGGCCCAAGATGACTACATGTTTTAAATATGCAGATACTAAAATCCCTTCCCATCCATAAAACAAATGCTACAAAATTACACACACACACACACACACACACACACACAGACATACACTATTGTCCTCATGGCTAAGCAACAAATGGCTTTGGGTGGTATGTCATGAAAAAAATAGTGGAGTTTACCAGCCCCACTATATATCCTCCTGCTTGCTAGTTAAACTCCCATTATTTTGAGAACAATAGATAATCCTTGGATTTGTCTCTCTTTATCCAGTGTTAGTTATGTGATGACAATAACAAATACCCACAATGAGACTAGCTCCTTAACAATCATAATAGAAGATCCTGATTTTACACCTTCCAGAATGGATACATGTTTCTTCTGCTGGTGCCAAAATTCCCTCATGAGATACAGACAGTTGGCTGCAGGGGGGATATGTGTGCCCTTTAATTCCCTTAAATAACAGTTTGCAAAATTCAACTGTGACCATTTTAGATTTTTGCAGCTATGCCACTGTGTCACCTCTGAAAATCACACACAACAGATCTCTAAGGATTTAACTAAATGTGAGGATCTGATATATTGGGAATAAACCTGAAGACCAGGTGTAGATACATACAACATATGAAATTGCCAGCAGAAACAAGCCTCGCGGTCTATCTTCTGCTCAAGTGTACAGCTAGCACCTCATCTCGCAGCTGCCCCTCCAGCCACCCTCTTTCCAGTTTCCCCTTCCCCTTCACCTGTCCCAAGCCCTCTTGAAACTGCCCACCATCTTGCAGGACACTATCTCATCTGGTAAGTAGTTCCATTTGTCCACCACTCTTTCAGTGAAAAAATGTCTCCTTATCTCCCTCTTGAATCTTCCCCACTCCAATCTCGGCCATGCCCTCTTGTGTCCCTCTCCTTTCTTATCTGGAAAATCCCTTCTGTGTTCGTCTTGTTTATCCCCTTTAGATACTTAAAGTCTCTATCATATCTCTCCTATCCCTTCTCTCCTTCAGTGAATACATATTCAGCTCTCTCAATCTGTCCTCATAGGGCTTGGTCTCTAATCCCTGGATCATATTTGATGTTCTTTGCTGCACCCCCTCCAACAATCTGATGTCCTTCTTCAGGAATGGGCACTAGTACTGCACACAGTACTCCAGGTGGGGCCTGACCAATGACCTATACAGGGGTAGGATAACTTCCCTATCTCTGGAGGAGATTCCTCTTGCAATACATCCCAGTATTTTATTGGGGTCTGCTGCTGCTTTCCTGTACTGAGAAGACTTGTTCATGCTACCCGAAATGATCACTCCTAGGTCCTTCTCCTTTCTATGTTTCAATGTTTCTATGTTTCTGAGGAGCTCCCCAACTGTGCCCCATTCAAGTGATAATCTCTCCCCAGTTCCTGGCTCTGACGTGCAGAGCCTTACACTTCTTGGCATTGAACTCCAGCTACCAAGTTTCTGCCCACTCCTGCAGCTTGGTCAGGTTCTCCTGCAATCCCTTTGACCCCCTCCACATCATCAACCAGAGCTCCCACCTTGGTATCGTCTGTAAACAGACTGATCTTACTCCAGATTCCTTGTGAGATATCTGCAATAAAAATCCCAAACAGCACTGGTCCCAATACTGATCCCTGTGGTACCCCACTAGTCACCGACCTCAGTGACGAGTGGTCACCCCCACCACCACCCTTTGCTGCCTTTCTTTTAACCAGTTTGTGATCCATTTCACCATTTTTGGTCCCTCCCCCACATGTTCCAGTTTCACCCCTAACCAGCTATGCAGCACTGAATCAAAGGCCTTTCTGAAGTCTAAATACAGGACATCCACTTCATGGCACTTGTCCAGTTCCAGCATCACCCAGTTGCAGTACTCTACAAGGTTTGTCTGGCAGAATCTACCTACTACAAACCTGAGCTGTTGACCATTCTGGAGACAATCTTCTTCCAAGAAGCTCACTAGCCTCTCTTTTAAGATGATCTCCATGAGTTTTCCCGTGATCGATGTGAGGATCACTGGTCTATAGTTTCCTGGTTCATCCTTTGGGCCACTATTGTGGATGGGCACCATATGGCCCATTTTCCAGTCCTGTGGTACACATCTCGTGTCCAGAGAGGTACTGAACAGGTCAGCCAGTGGCCCTGTCAGGACCTCTGCTAACTCTCTTAGTACCATAGGGTGAATGCCATCTGGCCCAGGTGCTTTGTACACCCTTACTGCCCTCAACCCATCTAGTACCTTGTTCTCTGAAATCCCTACATCTGTCATCTCCTCCCCACCTACCCATGCCCCTCCCCTCGCCTTGGGTATCTGCCCTCCATTCTACTGCGTTAATACAGAGCAGAAGTATTCATTCAGTGCCTCTGCCTGCTCCACCCCTTTCTCCACCCACCCTCTGTCTTCTTAATCCTCACCAGTTGATCCTTACTCCTTCTTCTCTCTCTGATGTAGTGGAAGAAGTCTTTTTCTCCATGTTTGATTCCCTGCACCAGACTCAGCTCCCTGGATGCCTTGGCCAAGCTGACTGGTCTGGTAACCTCCCTTGACTTCTCCATGTACATATCCTTATCGTCACCTGTCCCCGATTTCCTGTACTTTTGAAATGCTGCCCTCTTGGCCCTCACCCCTTTCATAACCTCCTGTGTCAGCCAACTGGGTTTCTTTGCCCTTCCCTTCTTGCTTTTCTTCCTATTGCAAGACTCCGTAGCCTCCGCCACATCTTCCTTTATGATGTCCCATTTCTGGTCTGCATCCATGTGTGGTTGCATACCTGCTAGGTGCCTGCCCAAAATTTCTCCCATCTTCTTAAAGTCCGCCCCCTAAACTCAATCACCCTTCTACCCTTGCTCCCTGTTTCCCTCCCCATGTTGAGTGTGAACCACACCGAATAGTGGTCACTCCTAATCAGTGGTTCCTCGACTTCCAGATTCCTTACAGCTTTCCTGTTATCCAGTACAAGGTTGAGAGTCCTTTCTAACCAAGTTGGCCCCTGGACCAGCTGTGTCAGGAAGCTGTCTTGAAATGTTTCTAACAGGACCCCCTCCCTTGCACTCATGGTGGATGGGGTGCTCTACTCCACCCCCGGTAGGTTGAAGTCCCTCACAACCACTGTGCTCCCCTTCCTGCAGACCCTTCTTATTAGTTCAGTTAATTCCCCATCCAGGTCACTCCCCTTAGCTGGTGACCTGTACACCCCCATCCTCAGTGTCCTATTCTTTGCATCTTGGAACTGCATCCATGGTGCTTCTGTCCTCTGTCCTCCCCTTCATCCCTTATGCACTTTATTCCCTCCCTTACATAGATCACCACTCCCCCCCCCCATTTCCTTAGCCCTATCCTTTCTGAATAACCTGAACCCCAGGATCATCAGATCTCAATCCTGGTACTGGGTGGCCCATGTTTCCGTGATGGCCACAATGTCCACCCCCTGCACCACTAAGAGAGTCTGTAACTCTGCTGTTCTATTCCTTAGGCTTTCTTCATTCAGTGAGACCACCCTCCTGCCTGTACCCTCCCTTTTCCTATCCCTATTCTCTCCCCTGTCCCTGTGCCACTTCACCACTGTCTTTTCCCATAACTAGGGTGGTGAGCTCACTAGGATCTCCTTTCTCAACCCTTTTCCTATCAGTGATCCCCTCCTTACCCCCCTCCTAGTTTAAATCCACCTTTGTTGATATATACTCCTCTATTCCCCATTTTAGTACTCCCTTCCCTGCTCAAATGTAACCTGTACCCTGCATATAGGTCACTATTGCCCCAGGTCCTGCCCCAGTCTGACACAAATCCATACTCTCTGGTACTGCACCAATCCCTCACCCATTCATTGAACTCCTTTATCCTTTTTTCCCCACTGCACTCGCACGTGGTACTGGGAGTACCTCAGAGAATGTCACTGACCCCCCCACCTCCTTGCACTGCCTACCCAAATCTTTGAACCTCCCCTTTACCACCTCTACCATCTTCCCCCACCAAGTTGTTGTACATCTTGATGGTCAATAAATTTCTGAGTGAAGCAGGAAGATATTCCCTGATAGAGATGAAGGCAAAATGTGAAAGTGAGTCAGGCACCACAATAACAGAACAAGAATGGAAGAAAATCCTGGAGAAGGGATGGAAAGTTACAGCATTTCCTTCATGGTTAGAACACAGGTGGAAGATGCTTTTGAAATTCTTCCACATCCCAAGTATTGCAACCCACTTGGAGATGGAGGGTCAGATAGATGTTGGAGTGGGTGCACGGCCCAGGGAGACCATGTCAAAATATTTGGGGAGTGCCTGTCAATCCAAGTGTACTGGCACTAGATCCACATGAAGCCAGACAATCCCTATAGCTTTTAATAATTAAATCCTAGGACTCCCTGTAGGAAGTGTGCAACCAAACTGGTGAGAGGGATTTGTTTCATTTGATGTGTTTAATAGTATTGAACAAAGCTTGCTGTCCTCTCTCCCCCTCCCTGAAGGAGAAGGAGAAGGAGGACAGCATCCTCTGGGATGCTCGTTTATCCCCATTCTAGCTCACCTCCATTGTCCCAGGCTCAAACCAGGGCTGCGTCATGAGTAGCACCCCTTGCTCTGCATGCAATCCCATCTCACAGACCCTACCAGGTCTGCCTCTGTCACTATGCCCTGCCTGCCCCATTAAATTTACCTGTGCCACCAAACTTACCTATGCCATTGAACTTTCATGCCCCTTGGCAGGGACTGTCTGCTCCATTATTGACTCTCCTTGTTCCATTGCTCAGACTACTTGTTCTATGGGGTCTACCTGCCCCTTTGCCCCCAATAAGTGAAGAAATGGACCCAGGGACCGAAGGGATGGTGACTACATGGATTACTGCAGACATTTCCAATAGCCACTGAAACTAAAGCTAAAAGTGTAAGATAAGCCAGTAAGGCTGGGGCATTTGCTTGCTAATTTTTATAATTAAATAGATTGCAGTAGTTAATTAACAATTATAAGTTGTTGCTTACCAACAGTCTTAGCATGTATTGATCCTGTACCGATTAATTGGAAATTTATAGCCTGATAGATTATTCCTTTGTACTTTAGCAATATAGATACTTAGTTTTTAATTTTAATTCTTCATTTTCTGTTTTGTGACTTCAGACAAATGTGAGTGTGAAAGAAAGACTTGCAATTTTCCAGACATGCTGCAGCCTCATGTGCCCTGAGCATAACCCCTTGAACTTTTCTTGACATTTGCTGGGGACTTTCTACCAGTAACCGCATGAGCAACCATGACTAGTAAATCCTGTCTCATTAAAAATGAACATTAGCCAAGAACTGGTCAGTCGTATCCCATCAAGTAGGCAACTGACCACAATGTGGTATCAGTTGTTCACACCTTAACCACAAACAGATCTCAGCTGTTCACACCTCTGACAAGGTGTGAGCCATCTCACAGTCTTGTTTTTTGCTTTAATCTTAGCTCTTGGGAAGTGTCTTGATCATCTAAATGCCATGACATCAAGTCCATGTTACAGCCCAGATGTTTCCCTATATCACTCAAATGCCCCTTGGTTATTGACAAGTCTCAGCACCTGTTCATCAATTAATTAAGATCAGCTAGCTTGTAAAAGCTGCTAATATCCAAAACTATCAAAGTAAAAAACCTTTCTATTTATTGCCTTGGCAAAAAGTATTTAAATCCTCAACAGCCCCAGCCAAGGTAAGAGCATTAGAGGGAAAAGCAAGGATCACCTTTACTCTTAAGACCTCATGGGAACATTTGTTGCTGGTCTGGTGAGTTTAGTTACCTGAATCCTAGGCATCGAAACTAGGATTGACAAACTTGGCTTTTATTTTATTCCTGTCCGTGACTAAATTAGTTAACACAGGAAATATTATTAATTTCTGTTTGTACTGCTGTTCAGAATAATTGTAATTGCATTTAAAGCGTTTTGAAATTTGAAAAATGTGTTTTCCTATATATGCAATGCCAAAAAGCTGCCTTACAGATATTATACTGGTAAAACAGTTCAGAATTGTGACAGGAATTTTAAAGTCATGACTGTGTATTCATTTTTAAAACAACAAAATCAAAAGTAAATACTATTGATCATGAATCTTGACTTGAGTAATGCTTCTCAATTTAATATTATGAAACTTAGAGCATTTAGTTTGAAAAATGATAACCTAAGAAGTAAGTCAGTACTTTAAGATAACAGTTTCAGGTTATATTAATATAATTAAATGTGCAAATTTCTTATGCCTAAAATTACTACATAAATATTTGGACTGGTGTATTGAAAATGTTAATAAAAGACACATGGTTTTAAAGTAAATATAAAAATATTAAAAGAACTATAAAGGACTTATTGCCCACTAACAAACAAACATGCCCATAAGGAAACTTTAGATTTTAATAAACACAGCAACCTTCCTGACTGAGATCATTTTGTCTTGGTCAGTCAAATATCACATAAGAAAATTGTGACTGGTGGTATAGACTATAACACAGAAGTCACTCTTTCCACCATCTGTGTTGTCATTCCTAACCTAGCCCAATTAGTTGACAACCTGAAAACTGCCAGTCTCCGAAGGACTCGGTGAAAGCCGTGTACACGAGACTGAGCAAAAAAAAGTGAAGTTATATTGGAGAAGCCAAAAGACACTTGAAATATAACTTACATTTATCACCCTACTGCTGTGCCCATAGAAGGTTTCTAAATGGGATGAGCACATTTGGAAATGTCTCCAGCACTATTCCTAGTGATTCAAAGTGAGACAGACCATTGTCACTCTAGAGCAAAAAACATACTGTGGGAAAAAGCTTAGGCAGCAGGGGCACTATATAATGAATCCATCATGTCCATTAGTTTTATAATGCATGAGGCACATAGTCTGTATCCACAACTACTGTCTCCATAGCCACAGTTCTGGTTATAGCTCTACAGTAATTTCTTCTGATTTCTTGTTTCTGCATATGTACTCTGCTTGCGTAGTGCACTGCCTTAAAGCAAAACTAACACAAAATTATGAAATGTATCAATATTGTTACCAATGGAAATCTGCTTTACATAAGCTATTGGCTGAACACTTTTAGGGTCAGAATTGTAACCCCTCCCTCTATAGCTGTAGGCATCCATTTTCTAAATCACAGGCACAGGAAATGACATCACATCAGGGAAAATACAGTGCTGTCAGTAATTTATAATGAATAAATTTGAATCCCCTCAACTCTCAGTGATATTTGCAGTAAATTGTGCTGATGGCATTTTCAGGCATCAGCATCTCTGCCATCTTTCAAATTTGTAAAGTCACTGTTTCATGGAGCTACAAGTATATTGCCCCGTTGTAAAAAAAAGTTGTATGTTGCCAGCACCAACTATTTCTGAGCTCCTTTGGGGTTCTGTCGATTTGTACAATGTTTTGAGACATTACAGTTGAGTGTAATGTTTTGCACCTGTGTGGTTTGCAAAGTCCTGCCAGTACCACTCTAAACAATGTTTCTACCAGTGCTGTTTTACATTTCTTCGAACTGAAGAAGTTGTGTATAATTTGTGTTTCACTAGTATCATTCTGTGTAATACAAGGAAGTGTGGTCTACTGGTTTGAACACCACAATTGCACCTGGGAGGTCACAGATTCAAACCCCAAAGCCAAATACTAACACTGTGACCTTCAGCAAGTGATTTGACCTCCCTGTGTTCTATTCCACTCAGCTGTACAAATGGGTAGAAATAGGATCCCACTAGAAACATGATGTTACATCTCAACTAGGCTACCTTTGATAAATCAGTTATTGTGTTGTGCTGGTGTGTGATAGGGAAGATAACTGGTATAAGTGATATTGGGAATACTCAATAGGTGACCCTTTTAAGGGTTAAAACATGTAAAAGTATTTATTTGAACACTCTAGAAATAGGCTTTCATCATAATTAAAAAAAGGTTTGTTTTCTTTATAACTGCATCTTCTTCGTTCTGTCTTGCCATTCCAACATGAAATAAACAGCAGCTCCTCATTCATTTCAGTTCCCTGACCCTCCCAACTGCAATCAGTAAATTAGAAACTAGCCGAGACCAGCTCATCAATAGGCCTGCAGTACTTCAGCAGGTGCTGATTGCAGTGAGTTCTCTGTGTTAAAATAAAGCAGTACTGCAGAAGGTGCTGCTTGCAATAATGTTTCTGTGCTACAGTAAAGTAGAAGTGGTGTACATTTATAAAGTATTAAGTACTTGAGAATGTTTAGAACTTGTTGGCATAAAAATGGCCATCCCTTAATGAGATGAGAAGCTGCTGTATATTTCATGTTGGAAAGACAAGATAGAGTGAAAAATCTGCAGTTATAAAGAAAATAAACTTTTTTTTTATTTTGATAAAAGAAAGCCTATTTCTAGAGTGTTCAAATAAATATTTTTATATTTTTGAACTCTTACAAGGGTCCTCTATTGAGTATTCCCAATATCACTTATACTGTACTAGTTATCTTCTCTATCGCACACCAGCACAAAACAATAACTGATTTATCAAAGGTAGCCTAGTTGAGATGTAACATCTTGTTTCCAGTTGGATTCTATTTCTACCCATTTGAACAGCTCAGTGGAATGGAGCACAGGGAAGTCAAGTCACTTTGCTGAAGGTCACACTGTTAGTGTTTGGCTGTACTGAGGTTTGAATCTGTGACCTCCCAGGTGCAAATCTGCTGTTCAAATCAATAGACCACACTGCCTCTTATTAAACAAAATGATGCTAGTGAAACACAAATTATACAAAACGTCTTCAGTACAAAGAAATGTAAAACAGCACTGGTGTAAACATTGTTTAGAGTGGTACTAGCAGGATTCTTTGCAATCCACACAGTCACAAAACATTTCACTTAACTGTAATGTCAAAAACATTGTACAACTTGAACCCCAAAGTAACTTAGAAACTGTTGGTGCTGGCAGCACACAACTTGTTTTACAACAGGGCAATATACTTGTATTTCCATGAAACAATGGATTTACAAATTTGTAAGATGGCAGGGATGCTGATGCCTGAAAATGCCATCAGCACTATTTTCCATAAATGTCACTGAGAGTTGAGGGGATCAACATTATTCATTATAAATTACTGACAGCACTGTATTTTCCCTCTGTTTTCCCCTGATGTGATGTCATTTCCTGTGCCTTTAGAAGATGGATGTCTGCCGCTATGAAGGTATGGGCAACTAAATGAGTTGCAATTCTGACCCTAAAAGTGTTACAGGTTCAGCCAATAGCTTATGTAAAGCAGATTTCCATTGGTAACAATATTGATACATTTTATAATTTAATGTTAGTTTCTCTTTAAGGATCTCTGGTCTTAGCTATATACCATTTTGCAACACATCCAGTGTTTAAAACAAATCTAAATAAGAGTTTACGGTCATCTACTATATGCAAATATCTGACTGTCTAAACTATTATCACGTAGTTGATTCATAGCTCCCTGTTTTATGCATTTCATTTTATTGTGTTTAATGTTATAATTCTTATTGTTCTACCTCCCCCTGGCATGGCTGAAAATAGATCTTTTTAAACCAGCCCACCTTTCTGGTTAAACGGAATGAAATAAAAATAAATAAGTACACTCCCTATCTGGGCACCAAGTAATCTGTTTTTTAAAACTATTGGTCTTTTTCAAATTGTTGCTTAATTTTATCTGCAGCTATTACTATTGCTTAAGTACTCTGCTTGTGTATAGCCCTACCACAAGGACCTCTAGTCCTTGTTAAATACCATAAGTATTGCATACTCCCATTCTCGGTAGCTAGCAATCTGCGGTTTCATTTTAAAGCCTTACAAATTGTTGCTCCATTTATCTGCTCCTATCTACTTTTTGTCTCCATAGCCATAGCTTTGCTCACAGCTCTACTGTTATTCTCTAGGTGTCCTGCCTTTGTTTAAGTACTCTGGTTGCATAAAGTTATGACTGACATTGTCCAAGGTGTTCAGCTGCTGCCTTTGTCTGTACTGTTATTGCATTTTCATTTATTTTATCTAGGATTGACTCACCACACTTTACTGTGCTTCATTCTCTTCCTTTTTATCTTACCTTCTTCTCCCTTCTATCCCTACCTCCACCCTCCCTAAATCAGTCCTACTCACATACCTCCAGTCCTCTCCCCCTCTCGCCTCAAGCCCTCTTCTTCTTCCACTCTACTGTTCACTCTATTCTCTCCTCATCTCCCACCATCTTCCCCTTCTCCTTGCCTCATTTCCTTCTACCCTTCCCAGCTATTCACTCTGGACTCCAACACCCTCTTCAACCTTCATTTTTATGTTTGCTTGAGCGTGCAGTGCACAAGAAACAAACTGATATAGTAGAGTATTGCAGAGGTGTGGCAGTGTTGTGACCAATGCAGTAGATGCTTTAATGGGCGTGTCCCTCAGCCACTAACTAATGCTGAAGCTGTCAATGGCAGCAGTTTCAGAGCGAGCGCCACACTTGGAAAGAAATCTGCCACTGCAATTAGGGTCAGTTTCATCATTGCAGTAGCAGTTGCCACTCCTTCCTAACCAGGCACACAGCAGGACAACAAATTTAAACGATAGCTCCTTCTCACAGCTGCTGCCCGCCCTGCTCCCTCTGTTACCTTGCTGACATCGGGGTGCTCAATCCCAGTGTCAGTGTATATCCCCCTTCCCCCATGAATGTGGTACACAGGGAGCCCACCCCAGTGTGCCAAAAAATACTTCTTTGATGTTTTTGACACTGGGATGCCCACTCCCAGTGTTGGATGTGCCCCTCTCCCCCACACCGCTATGTTCTCAGCTGACCTCAGAGTGCAAAATCCACAGGTCGGCATTGATCCCCCTCCAGTACTCTGGCATACTGGGAGCCCACCCCAGTGTGATGAAATCTGTTTTGTTAATATTTCTCCTGTAAAAACGAAAACAGTCCCACAACGTCTATTTTTTATTTTAAACCTGAAAAAAAATGTAAATGTCATTCCTGCTGGACCCTCTCTCCCAACCCTCACCCTCCCTCTGCACACCCTGCACCCCCGTCACCCATATATACCTCCAGAGGTCAGGAGCAGCGATCATCTGTGGACCAGGAACACGTCAGCACTCTTCAAAGACCAACTGAGAACTGGAGAAATGATGGTAAGCTCTGAAATGGCAGTCAATGAGGAGTTTTCAACTTAGGTTGATATCTCAGTCAATGTTTGGAGTTTTGATCCCAAGTTTTCAACATGGGGTTCTTGGGACCCGCATTGTGAACACTGCCACTGCCATTTTGTTTCTGAGTCCCAAAAGGTGATTTTGCAGTCGCTGCATGGAATCACCCTTTGAGACCAAGTAATGAAATGAAAGAGCCACTGTTCATGAGGTGGGGTCCCAAAAAGCCCTTTTTGCAAATTTGGTGAAAAAAAACTCCAAAAAATTACTGCATTACGAGCGTTTGTTGCACAGTTTCTAAGCACGCTCTTAACTTCATCAATTTAATATTTTCACTCCAAATTTCCAACATTGCTATTTTTTTACACCCCTTTAAGAATAGTATAGCTGTCATTTTTTGCATCCTTCCCAAAATGTGTTTTTGCACTTGTGGCGCACAATGACATGATCGTTGTACGAAATCAACTTTCAGGACAGATTAACTAAATCACAGTGCCACTGTTCATGAGGGAAGGTCCCAAAAAGGACATGTTGGATATTGGTGAAAACATTCCAAAAAATGACTGCGTTATGACTATGTGTTGCACAGTTTCTACGCACACTCGTAACTTTACCACTTTTCATATTTTCACTTCAGATTTTCAACATCACAATTTCTTCATACCTCCCCATGAATAGTACAGCTGTCATTTTCTACATCCTGCCCAAAATGTGTTTTTGCACCTATGGCGTCGAATGGCACACTTGTGTAAAATCACCTTTTGGGATTGAGTAACGAAATGATACTGCCACTGTTCATGAGGTGGGGTCCCAAAAAGCCCATGCTGAAAACTTGGAGCAAAAATGTCAACAAACACCCAGGGCGTTAGAGTTTCCAACCATTACCCCCACCCTGTACAGACTGACAGGTGTCTGAGGGTGACTTAGGGTCATTGGCCATAATGCTGACACCATTCCACCCCCACCCCCACCCTGCAGCCACTGACAGGCATCAAGGTGTGCCTTGGAACCTTCGGCCCTAACGTTCACCCCATTCTCCTATACTGCACCCATCTCAGCTTACTTCTTTGTGGAACTGGGTAAGCGTAAGGACTGAAGACCTCAAGCACATGGCAACACCTGTCAGTGTCTGCAGGGTGGGGTAAGGTGGAATGGTGTGAGTGTTATGGCCGATGACCCAAAAACACACCCATAATGCCTCTGGTCTCTGCAGGGTGGGTGAGGATTGGTATTACTTCAATACTTCACTGCATTCCTATTATGCATCTTTCTAACTCCTGCGCTACCAATGCCAATACCAGCAAGCACACATTCAGCATTAACAAATGCTTGTTTTTGTCACGTCTGTCCCTCCTTTCCACTCTCGCTCTTCCCCCCTCTTCCCCTCATCCAAAGGGGTGGAATTCTCATTCCATTCTCCTTCTTCTTATTATCCTCTTTTCTTGCTGGTGATGTTGAAACTAACTGCAACGCTCCCTCTTTCCTCCCTCATACTCTCCCCAAAGACCTCAGCATCTACCACTTCAATGCTAGAAACCTATTCCCCAAGCTCGACTCCCTTAATGTCTGGATCTCCCTGCACTCTCTCGATCTCTTGTGCATCTCCTAAGCCTGAATTTCCTCTAGAGTACCTGACTCTGGTATTATTCTCCCCTACTATCATATCTTCCATCAGGATTGAGGCAAGCATGGTGGTGGGGTTGCCTTATATGTCCATTCTAACCTGTCCTGCTCTATCTCCTTCTGTGAGTCTGTTCTGCCCTCTTGTGAGCTCCTGTTATCCAAGCTATCCCTCCCTTACACTCTCCCCATCTTTGTCTGTGTCTTCTAAGGCTCTCCTAAAATCTCTTCCTCATCGACTGACTTTCCTCTCTCATTTCCAATGCTGCCTCCAGTGAGTTCATCCTCCTGGGGACTTCTACATAAACTGGCTTTCCCCTGTTTTCAGGCCCATTGTCCACAGGTTTGAGTCCCTAAATCTTATACAACTAATCACTGAACCAGCTGGCTCAGTCCTCACTCCCTCATTGACTGGGTGGTGTTCTATCACTCTCACTGTATAACTGCAGCAGGCATTCTTTCAGATGCCTTCAGTGACCACTGTCTAACTCACTACATCAGGAAAGTGTGTCCAACCCATTCTACTCTCAAACACATTTGTTGTCAGCCTCTCAGGTTGCTGAATATTGATGCCCTCCTAAATCACCTGACAGCCTCTGATTGATCCCCAATTTACTCAGCCCCAGACACCAACATGACTGTCTCCCTCTTCACTTCCAAAAATTACCCATACTTGAAATATTCTTGCCCCCACTTCAAAAAGTCCAGGGTCAAATGCTGTCACCACCCTTGGAATACTTCAGACCTCATTAATTTGTGCAAATCCAGGGACCATGTTTTGGCACATTACAAGTCCTCCCAGTCCCTGTCAGACCTAACCTACAGGTCACTCAACAATTTCTGTACTAAGGCAAGCCACACTATGAAGGCTCACTATTTCAAGTCAAACCTCCAATCCATCTTAATCTCCCCTTCAAACTTCTGGAAGGTCATCCTGTCCCTATTCGAACCCCCCCGCCTAGTCCACCTCCCCATCCTCCTGGTAGATGGCTCACTTGTCACTGACCCACCCTCTACTGCTGCTAATTTCAATGGCTTCTTCACTACCTGTGCACTACCCTCTCCTCTTCCTCCTACTGAATCCCCCCTCCTGTCCCCCACTGTCTCTCTCCCATCCCACCCTCCTGAAGGTTTCTACTTCTCCCTGCCCCCCTAGGGCATCTTCCTTGCCCTCATGTCTCTCAATCCTTCTATGTCCAGCCCTGATGGCTGAACCCTAAACTCCTACATATCACTGCACCCACCATTGTTTCTCCACTCACTCACTCACCTTCAGAACAATCTTTCTCCTTCAGTGCTGCCCCACATGCCTGGAATTTTGCCAAGGTTCTGGCTCTGCACAAAGGGGGTGACCCCCTTCCCTGGCAACTTCCAGCCAATCTCATTCCTCTCTTGCAAAACTCCAGGAAAATATAGTTTACTCTAACTTTGCTGACTTCCTCTACTCCTCCAATTTCCTCTCCTTTTTCCAGTCTGGCTTTAGAAAAAAACTGCTGTACTGTTTCCCCCCACTCTGTGTAACTGAATCTATCCTCACTAGGATGGATCAGGGATGAATTACTGCAGCAATATTCATTGATCTGTCCAACACTTTTGATTTGGTTTCCCATCCACTCCTCCAAATCAAGTTGAACTCTGCTGACCTTTCAGCAGCTGCTATGGATTGGTTCTGTTCATTCCTCAGGGGCCATCAACAGACTTTTCAGGTTGGTGGCATCCAGTCCCTCCCATCCTAGCAGCAGTCCCCCAGACTCCATCCTGGGCCCAATCCTTTTCTCTATTTTCCTAAATGACCTCCTTTCAGCCTGTGCTTCTAAGCATATTCACTTGTATGCAGATGACATGGTCATCTACACCACTGACCCATCAGTTTCTGCAGTGGAAGATCTGCTCCAAAAAGACTTCCACAACATGCTACGCAGGATCCATGCCAACCAGCTTAGGGTCAACACCAAGAAAACCATGCCTATGACCTTCAGCACCAGCCATAAATTGGCTAGGCTTTCACCTGCCCCTGTTTTTTATACACTGAATAGCACTCGCCTTGAGGCTGTCCCTGGCTTCAAGTACTTTGGTGTGTGACTGAATAGCAAGTTCAAAATACCATCCATGCCAATCTTCACATCAGACCTGGTGCCTTGTATCACAACAAGGACTGCCTCTCCCTTTGGGTCTGACAGGAAAAGGTTACCAAAATGGTTCTCCTGGTCTTTGACTAGGCAGTTGTGATCTATGGCACCACCCACTCCTCTTCCCTTGTCAGACTGAACACCATCTGTAATGCCTTCTGTTGCTGTGCTACCAACTGCCCACCCCATAATCATCACTGGTCCCTCTAGTCCTCCCTTTCAATCCTCCCTCTACCTTCACATTGCCAGTCCCACTCAGTTTCCCTTATTGCTCAATATTGGTTTGGGTCCCTTCATTCCTACCTACTTTTTCTCACTCCTCTCTCCTGCTCTATTTGCTTCCTACTCATTGTACTCTAGGAATTCCCATACCTTCTCCATTGCCTACCCTCACTCCACTGCTGGACAAGCAGCCTTCTCCTACTGTCTCCCATCCCTTTGGAATCCACTGCACTCCTCCCTCTGATGCTCCCCCTCACTCCCTGCCTTTAGAAGCCTGCAGAGGCTTATTCCAGGTCCCCACTGCACCTGTCACCCCCTTGACCTAACCTGACCTCCTTCTCCTACCTCTGCTGATTCCCCCCTCACCCAACTGACATCCCTAAATCAGAGCAAACAATTCTCTCTCCCTTGGCTTTTTTACTGCACCTGTTTTACACTGCACACTTGTAGCTGTCTTGCACAGTTTGTACAAAATTGCAGTTTTGAACTTAACTAACTCATCACATCTTGTACACTTGATCTGACTTGCTTACTGTATTTTGAATTTTTGTATGTTTTGTATCTTACTGTATTTTGTCTACCCATTTTCTCCTTCTGCCAAGTCTCACCTGGAAATGAGACTCGGCTTAGTGTGCCTCTCCTGGTTGCCAATTGTCAAATAACTAAATAAATAAAAAATCTGAAGAAGGATATTATGGTTGTAACCAGAGTTTCTTGATAATTGTCTTTGCCACAATCAATAAAACCTGCAGCAAATATATTTGTTCTCTTTCTTTTATTTCAGGGGGATGGCAAGCAACAAAGCTCATTGTTGAGTGAGTGAGCAAGGAAATAAAAACAGCTTTTTTAATACCAAGTCACGTTAATATACTGTAACTGAAATTGAATGCAGGTCTCAAAGAAGATGGGTGACTGTCTATATGAGGTGCAGCCACTCAAATTCGTAAGTGTCCCATCATTCACAAAGCACTAAATACAGGGTGTCTTACACATCTCCTCCTACGCTACACTAATTGCTGACAAAAGTCTTGTGGGTGATCAGATTTGATAAGGTGATAATGAGGACCAGTAGAGATGAAGATTAGATTAAATTAGTTATCTGAGAAAACTGGTGGATCCTTAATGTTACAAATACCACTTCTACTATATATATATGAGACAAAGAGTGGGAGGATGGGACTCAAAATAAATCCCTGACATAGTGTACTGTAACTGGTAACTGTACTGTTTCATCATTCAGCTCACACCCCAAGTCTGGCAGACCTCCTATGTATTTTTATTATTTTATAAATGGGTGAGAAACATCCTACAACTTGATTGCTTGACACATGTGTCATAGATCTATCTAATGGACAGATAAAAAAGTTCCTGACAAACAGGACACAGCATACTAACAATATCAATGCCATGATATTCAAAAAGATCTTACCACCATTACAAACATGGCTGCAACCTTTACCCACTAAAAACTGAAAAAAAAAAAATACCCAAGCCCTAAAAAACAAAACTCACTCAAACTAAAACATGACGGGTAGTAAGGTAAACACTGAGGTACAGTGCTCAACAGAGGGTAGGACATGGGTAAATGGAAAAATAGACAATGGCAAAAAGAACAGACATGGTGGAAAAAGGATAAAGCCAACATTAAATGGAGGGCAATGAGTACCAATGCCCTTAGTCTGGGAAACAAGCTTCCTAAGCTAGTAGCCTTGATGGAAGATGAAAAATTGGATATTGCGGCAGTCACAGAAACATGGTACACGGGGAACCATGACTGGGATGTCAACATACCGGGGTACACACTCTACAGAAGGGACAGGGAGGGGAAAAGAGGAGGTGGAGTAGCTCTATACATAAGGGAAGGGATCAAAGCTACAGAATTAAAAAGTAAAGGGGGAGGACAAGAGGAACTCTGGGTCACCTTGGAGACAGGGAATGGCATCATAATCTGCACAGGGGTTGTATACAGACCCCCATCTCAAGGAGAGGAAATGGACAAGAAAATGATAGAGGACATTCTCAAAATGACTGAAAAAAGGGAGATACTCTTGATGGGGGACCTGAACATGCCAGATGTTAAGTGGATGACATATACTGCAGCCATATCCAAGAGCATGGTCATTCCCGATGCCCTGCAGGGGGCAGGCCTTAGACAGCTAGTGTTGGAACCCACTCAGGAGGGAGCAATACTAGACCTGGCACTCTCAAATGGAGATAGGATCACAAATTTAGAAGTCAGTAGACATCTGGGAGCAAGCGACCACTGCACAGTGTGCTTCACAGTAAGCACAATCATGGAGACAAGCCATACAAAAACAAGCATACTGGACTTTAGAAGGGCTGACTTTGGCAAAATGGGTGAATACCTGAGGAATACACTAGCAAATGGCCAAAAAGGAGGGGTGGAGAGGAGTCATGTGATGCGGTGTGCTATGTAGGACACCTCTCAGTTTGCTCCGACCTTCTGCCTGCTAAATTTGTTAAAAAAAAACATTTTGTGGCATAATTTACCACAGATCGTTTGATTTCCAGCCTCCTAAATGGTCATGCTTCTTATACAAGTAGTTGATAGATGAGGAGATGCGGAAAATCGCTATTAAGCACACGCCTCCTGCTACACCGGAGAAGGCCTCTAAAAAAGCCAGGGCCTCGTCTTGCAATCCTGACTGCCTGCCACTAATGAGAGCCCCTTTTCAGATCCCCTTACCCGCTCAAAGTTTTTAGAGGAGTTTCAGCCTTTTAAGGCTGAAATGCAGAATATGGCAGGAGAAATAAAAGTCATCTCAAGTACCTTGGAGGAGCTTTCCAAGAAAACAGCTGATAATGAAGCACGCATAAGCTCTATCAAGAGGAAACAGGGCAAAGTTGAGCTGGATTTGGTAGCCATGAGGCCAAGGGTAGTGAAGATGGAGAATAAAGTGGAAGATCTGGAGGGTCATAGTCACCACAATAATGCGATAATTATAAGTCTGCCCGAAGGTGAAGAGGGCTCAGACCCCATTAAGTTTATTAAGAAGTTTGTGGAGAAGGTGGCAGGCCCTTCCCACTTTACAGCAAGCTATATTACAGAAAGAGCTCATCGTGCACTATGCCCCCCTCCCCCAGTTGGAACCCCCCCCCAGGTCATTTATATTTCGCTTTTTAAATTTTCAGGAGTGACAACACTTCTTACATAAAACTAAGGAGACACAAGATTTGCAATGGGAAGGCAAAAAACTGAGGGTGGTGCAAGATCTGCCTTTACCTGTGCGTCAGAAACAAGCCACATTTCACAAATTGGTCCTCAAGCTGATCGCTGCAGGAATCAAGTTTCGAATGGGCTTTCCAGAAAGGCTTCAAGTTTTCCTGAATGGCTCTTGGGTGACCGATGAGGAAGTGGAGTTGGCAACTACAGGGCTTAAAGAAGGACTTCCTGACCTATTCAAGTCCACATGAATATCGACCTGGTGTAGTTTGCTATGCTGTGTTTTCCTCTGGTGGAGTTGTTTAGCTGTTGCTAATCTACAGTTCTCAATAAACTCTCTGGGGCTAACTCAGCGACAAGTTGCTTTGTCCGGTTATCCAATTGTTGCTGCAATTCCCATGAAGGGTGACCTCTTTGAACTAAAAAAGACATTTTGTTCCTGATTCGGCTGCCACCCCCAGGACTGCCTAATATTATGCTGCCTCTTTTTGTTTTAGATATTGCTAAGCCCAGCCTCATCTTTGGGTATAAAAGTGAGGTGCTAATGGGCTCCTGTGGTTATTCATTTTGGATTTAAATAATGGGTGTTTGGGTGGTGTCAGTGCGTTCAAGTCAAGTTTTATTTTGACAGAAATAGCAGTTTATTTCCGTAGGTGGTGATGTTCTGATTTCATGGCAATGGAGGGGTAAAGCTCAGTTCTCTTTGAGTTTATAATGAGACCCTATCCGCAACTGCGGTCCTTTCTTGGTCTACATAGTAAGTTCTGGTCTCCTCATGGCTTACCCTCGTTTTGCTCCTCAATGCCACCAGGTACTAGAAGAGGTAAGCCTGAACACCAGACGGGGACCCTGAAATTGCAGACAGATGGAGACAACAGGGTACTTGTATGCCTTAATCAGGCATTTGTATGCTCATCTCTTATAACCCTGCTAGAGTGATCTCCTTGGAGGGCTCCCCTCTTATATTTCCCCTACAAGAATGAGGTAGTCACTGTTTCTGGTCCAAGTAATGTGGTCTGGACAGTGACCCTGGAGTGCACAGACTCTCCCTTATTTTAGAGAGGATGTTAGCGGCCTGCACACTCTCGGTTTGTTGTGCCTGTTGTTCGTGGGTTGCGCCACAAGAGGTCATCTAAGATCAGTATTTCCACCTCCGCTGTCGGTGTTTTACACACTTTACGCTCTGTGGACCACGTTGGTGCATGGTTCGTCGGGGTCACAGCGGGGAGGGCTATTTTACCTGTGGGGCTTGTGCAGATCATTTCCCTGAATTGCTAAGGGATGTTGTTAAGCAGTAGGAAATGGAGATACTTTATTCTTTATGGAGCATTCTGGGTATAAAGGGGTACTCTTGTCCTGGTTTCTTGGTTTACGAGGGTGGGGAGGTTGGAGGGAGAGAGACTTTTCAGACTGCCGTTCATCATGTACCATGCAAAAGAGGGATGGGAGTAGGAGGGGGGGTTAGGGTTTATGGGGTGTTTTGTGCAGGGGGGTTTCAGGGGAGTGGTTGGGGGAAAGGATTCAGCACTGGTAGGGTTGGGGGAGGGTAGAACAACCCAGCGCTTATCACGTCTGGAGTAGTACTGATGTGATATATGAATACAAGCTGCACTCTGGAAAATTTTTGAATGGTAACAAGGGTGATGGCTAGAAGCATTCAGTTTATTAGTTGGAACATTAAAGGGGTGAGGCATAAAAACTAAGCAATATAAAATTTTGAAGCATTTAAACTATTTGAAGGCAGAAATTCTGTTTTTGCAGGAGACGCACCTGCTTAAGAGGGAGGCTGATAAAATGAGACGGCAACAGATTGGGCAGACTTTTGCGGTGGAGGGCACGACCCAGGGTGGAGGGGCCATGATCCTTCTGCATAGGTCGGTTCCGTTCAAACCTCTACAAGTTATATCTGACCCTCTGGGCAGATTCCTTTTTGTAAAAGGTAGATTGTATACCCTGGACATTGTCTTGAGTGCTGTCTACAGCCTTAATGTAGACTCTCCCAGTTTTTTTGTTCAGATAATCGAAGCCCTAACTCCATTTTTGGATACCCCTATGGTTATAGGGGGTAACTTTAATCTTGTTTTTGATCAGGCTCTAGACAGATCTGGTCAATCCCATCAAGGTCTCTCCCCAACACAAAGAGCTTTTAGGGAGTTGATGGACTCTGCAGGTCTTTGTGACAGCTGGCATGTATTGCATCTCAATACAAGAGAGTACACTTTTGTTTCCTGGGTGCATGCAACCGCCTCGTGGATTGATTATATCCTTATTTCCCAAGCTGTCTTACCAGGGGTTATAAGTTCCAGTATTGTCTCAGGCCCCTCATCAGATCACTCTGTTGTTACCTGCCTAGTATCCTTAGCTTCCTTGTCAATTAAAGGAAGCAAGTTGAAGCTGAATAATCAAATATTGAAGGAGCCGAAGACGGTTCAATTTATAATATCCCAAATAGAGCAGTTCACTGCTACTGATAATAACTCCATAGGGAAGCCTGATATGGTATGGGGTGCTTGTAAAGCATATTTAAGGGGGATTATAATTGGCCTAACATTGAAAAGGAAAAGAGAGAGGGCATCTTGGATTTCTGATCTTCTTTCTCAGATCAGGGGCATGGAGACCGCTCTCTCTCCATCTTCCTCAGAGACTCTTAAACAAGATTTAATGAAATTGAGAGAAGCCTACCTAGCTATGTTGACGGAGCAAGTTGAATTTGCAATTCTGAAAACAAAAGCCGTATATACTGATCATGGTGAGAATTCGGGCCAAATGTTAGTGTTGCACATTAAACAGCAGGAATCCACCAGATTCATTCCTGAGGTCCATTCCCCCAAAGACAACTATCTTAAAGTCTTACCCTCAGAGATAGTGGAGGAGTTTACAAGTTATTTCAGGGATTTATATGGCCCTATGGCTACCCCCCCATCTAAGGATAGGCTCTATGAATATCTGAGTGATTTACAGTTGCCATCTCTTACACAATCCCAGCAGAAAGCTTTGGAGTCTCCCATCTCTGAGGGCGAGATAGAAAGGGTAATTAACTCCCTTCCATCTGATAAATCTCCGGGCCTGGGTGGGTTCACCTCCAACTTTTACAAAGCTTTTTCTAAACAACTGACTCCCATTCTCCTACCACTTTTTCAGTCTATCATCTCTGGTCAAGTATCCGATCCCTCCCTTTTCAAGGCACTGATTGTTCTGCTGCCCAAGCTGGACAAACCATCAGATCAGGTTTCAAGTTATAGGCCGATCTCCCTTCTCAACCATGATATTAAAATTCTGGCAAGATTACTAGCCGATCACTTTGAGGCAGTACTTCCCTTTCTAATAGGGGCCGAACAGGTTGGTTTTATGAAAGGGAGATCCTCGGTGGATCATCTGAGGACCCTGTCTCACATCTTCTTGGCATCCATGGATGCTCCTCATCCAATGGTCCCGATTTCATTGGATGCCGAGAAGGCGTTTGACAGAGTCCACTGGGACTATTTGTTTGCTGCGATGGAGGTTTTTGGTTTCCCCATGATATTCCGGAACTGGGTTAGTTCGCTATACAAATTTTCCTCTGCCAGAATCTCATGTAATGGGGTTGTCTCTAGTCCCTTTAAATGGCATGTGGGGACCAGACAAGGGTGCCCCCAATCTCCCCTTCTTTTCAATATTTTCTTAGAGCCTCTTATTAGGATGTTATCAGGTGCCCAGGGCATTTCGGGGTATTTCTCTAGGTAAGCAGGTGGTTAAAGTTGCAGCCTATGCAGATGATCTCCTGCTGCAAGTGACACACCCACTCACATCTATTCTTGTTATTCTAAAGTTAATAGATGACTTTAGTAAGGTCTGAAACTATAAACTTAATGTAGGAAAGACTGTAGTTTTTCCTCTTAACCATAGGGTATGCAAACAGGAAATTATTGCATTTGGGCTCACTTGGAAGTCTGACTATATTAAATATCTGGGATTCTTTTTAACTCAGAATGCTGCTCAGCTTAGACAACTAAAATTCGATGCCCTGCTACATAAAATAGAGCTAGACCTTCACAGATGGACCCTACTTCCCCTTTCTCTTTGGGGCAGGATTAATCTAATTAAAATGAATGTTTTCCCTCATTTGTTTTACCCCCTCAATATGCTAAACATATGGCTCCCCCTGGCCTGGGTTAAAAAAGTGCATAGTAAGATTTCTACTTTTATATGGGGGGATAAGAAGGCTAGGATGGCATTCCACAAATTAGCCACTCCAAAAGTTAAAGGAGGATTAAGGCTTCCCCATATTGTGCTATATTATTGGGCCAGCCAGGCCAACAAGTATCTTAGGTGGCTGACCGCGGATCAATTGTCTACAGTGGCCATGTACACCCTAATCTGGTTAGCCGTCAAGTCGGCCTCCATAAAAAAAATGGCTATTCCCCTGCTGCGCTGTTATACACCAAAGTTAGTTCCCTACCTGAATCTCTACGCAGATCCACTATAGCAGTTTCAATTAGGGGTTCGTACTCAACTGTGCACATTTCTGAGATATGAGAATCTCAAGAATCTATTTCAACCCTTGAGAGGTAACCCCAATTTTCCACTAGACAGTAAGCCCCTTCCAACCAGCTGGCTCTGTCAGATAGGAGATTGTTGCCTAAATGAGTTTATAACGCCCAACAGTCAATGGCGCTCTTCAGCAGACATTATGCACAAGTTTATGATACCCCGCATAAGTATTTTCAAGATTTTCCAGCTTCGTTATCTCCTGGTTAAGGTAATGGGCTCAAACCCCCCCCCCCGGTTACCCATATCAGTTTCCAAGCTACCCTAACGGAGTTGGCTGGTTCGCCCCATGCAGTATCCAAAATATACAGTGCCTTATTTACCTGGACCTATCCTGATAACTATGCTCCTGTAACTTTTGGGGCCTCCCTTTTCCAGGGCAAAGACTTGGACTGGCCTCTCCTGTGGCAAAGCTGCCATAAGTTCCTCAAGCAGGACAGACTTAGATTAATACAATTCAAAATTTTGCACAATATTTACTATTCTCCGCAGAAGCTGGCCAGGCTGGGTTTGGTGTCCTCTCCTCTTTGCACAAGATGTCGACTGCAAAAAGGAGATCTTCTTCATACCTTTCTGGAGCTGTTCTAAAATTGTCCTACTCTGGACTAATATTAAACAGCATGTTGACCCTCTTTTAGGGCTCTCAGACTTGTTCACCCCTGAAATATGTCTTCTGGGGGACTTCTCCTCCATTTCAGCAGTGAACAGGAAGTATTATATAGCTTTAACATCGCTGTCTGTCAAAAAAGTGGTGTTAAGACATTGGAAAGATACAGAGGTACCAACGTATGTTAAATGGCTTCAGGAGCTACTTACAAATCTCAGAACAGAAAGGACTACTGCCAGTCTTCACAACAAAATTAGGAAGTTTGACAGGATCTGGGGCCCATTACAAACTCTCTATGCACTGCAAGTCTAAGCATCATTAGGCCATATCCATAGGTACGGTGTTGAGTGTATAAGGATGTGCTGGGTTGTTCAGGGTGGGCGTTGGGCAGGGTGGGAGGGGAGGGGAGAATGAATCATTCTATACTCTGTATCTGATGTGTGGATTATGTTCTATACTGTCATGATTCGTTCTCTGTATTGGAAACTTCAATAAAATTTGAATAAAAAAAAGGAGGGGTGGAAGAACAATGGAGAAAAATCAAAACTGCCATCATAGAGGCAACAAGACTTTGTGTGAAACAGATAAAGAAAACAAAGTGGAATTAAAAACCACTATGGCTCTCAAAAGAAGTTTCAGGGAAGGTTAAGGAGAAAAAGGCTGTATTCAAAAAGTATAAGGCATCACAGAAGAAGCACAACAGGGAACTGTATCAATTAAAGCAGAAAGAAGTGGGGAAGGCAGTCAGAATAGCAAAAGCCCAAACTGAGGAAAAAATAGCCAATTCAGTTAAGAAGGGGGATAAAACCTTTTATAGGTACATTAGGGAGCATAGAAAGGTTAAGGGAGGAATAGTGAAGATTAAAAAGACAGAGGGGAAGTGGGCAGAGGGAGACAGTGAAAAGGCAAAGATACTGAATGAATACTTTTGTTCAGTATTCACAAAAGAAGATGAGGAGGAGTTACCTAAGCCAGACAATAGAAGCACTCTGGGAAGGGGGTTGACACCAGTCCATTTACAGAAGAAAGAGTCCTGAAAGAACTCCTAAAACTCAAAGTGGACAAAGCAATGGGGCCTGATGGGATTCACCCCAGAATCCTAAAAGAACTAAGGGAGGACCTAGTGACACCACTGACCACACTTTTAACAAATCATGGAGGATGGGTGGTACCTGAGGACTGGAAGAGGGCAGATGTGATTCCTTCACAAAAGTGAGAGCAAGGCAGAAGCAGGAAACTACAGACCTGTAAGTTTGACCTCAGTGGTAGGGAAAATGATGGAATCACTTCTGAAAAAAGAATTGTTGAGTACCTAGAGGCCAGCAGGACACAGGACCCAAAGCAGCATGGATTTACAGCAGGAAGATCATGTCAGATGAATCTAATAGATTTCTTTGACTGGGTGACCAAAGTAATAGACCAGGAAGGGGCTGTGGATATGGCCTACCTAGACTTTGGCAAGGCATTTGACACAGTTCCACACAAAAGATTAATAATCAAGCTAGCCAGCCTGGGAGTGGGTCCCAGGGTGGTAGCCTGGGTTGTAAACTGGCTGCACAACAGGACACAGAAGGTAATTGTGAGTGGAACACATTCCAAAGAAAGGGGGGGGTCACTAGCGGAGTACCTCAGGGCTCAGTACTGGGTCCAGTCCTCTTTACCATTTTTATAGATGACATTGCAGAGGGTCTGGAGGGAAAGGTATGCCTCGGAAACAAAAACCCAGGAGAAGAGTACACAATAGCAAGGGAGGTACTAACAACAACAAAAATGGAATGGGACTTGGGATAGTCATATCGAAAGATCTAAAGGTTGGTAAGCAATGTGAGAAGTCAGTAAGGAGAGCCAGTGGGATACTGGGATGCATAGGAAGGGGCACCACAAGTAGAAAAAGGGAAGTGGTTATCCCTCTATACAGACAGTTGGTGAGACCCCATCTGGAGTACTGTGTGCAGTTTTGGAGACCTCATCTACGCAAGGACATAGACAGGATGGAAGCAGTACAGAGGAGGGCAAATAAAATGGTGCAGGGTCTGCATCAGAAATCATATGAAGAGAGACTGAGAGAGCTTAATATGTATACCCTTGATGAAAGGAGGGACGGGGGGGACATGACAGAAATGTTCAAGTACCTCAAGGGAGTCAACAAAGTCCAGGAGGGTAGCATCTTTCAGAAAAAGATATGTGTAAGAACAAGGGGACACAATTTAAAGATAGAGGGGGGGATGGCTCGGGGGTAATGTGAGTAAATCTTTTTTCATGGAGAGAGTGGTGGATGTGTGGAACTGCCTTCCTGGGGAGGTTGTTGGGGCTAAAACAGTGGGGGAATTCAAACATGCATGGGACAGACACTAGGCAATTGTAGTGGGGGTGGCAGGAAGTAGGCTGTTGGTTAACTAGAATCCACAGCTTATCCAGTATGTAGAGAAATGGGCAGACTGGGTGGGCCAAGTGGTCCTTATCTGCCGTCAAAGTCTATGTTTCTATGTTAAACAGAACAAGAAAATTGATTAACAATTATGTTATTGTCCTCCTAGCATACATACACAAATTAAAAAAAAAACTGAAAAATTTGGAGATTTAATCCCCAACTGCTAAAGTCTCAGGAGGTAGCCGACCTTTTCTCAAAATTTATAATGGACTTCTATAAATTGAATGCTATATCCATGCCTAAGTTAGACGTGCTTTGGGGTGCCCTAAAATGTTCATTAAAGGATGAAATCATTAGATTGGCATCTGTTAGGAAAAAGAAAATTTCAGCTAAATTCTCATCACTTCTACAACAAATTAGAGCCCTGGAAAAATTTCTATCTTCCCAATTGCAATCTGCAGACCGTGAAAGACTAGAAAATCTACGATTTCAATATAATACCCTTCTGAGTGATAGGGTCGAATACCTTCATTTGAGGACCAAAATTAATTACTTTGACCAGGGGAACAAAGCAGGTAAATTTCTGGCCTTGAGGCTTAGGTCTCAAGCCACAGATAGGATAGTAGCAACGGTTCAGGACTCAGAAGGTAGGCTTCATACCACGTCTAGGGAGATTGCTGAATGTTTTAAAAAGTATTACCAGACACTGTACTCGCCCCCTTCACAACCCTTTCAGCGTTCTGCATTAGATCTTTTCCTTCAAGATTTAGACCTTCCACACTTGTCCCATGACCAAATAACTTTTCTACAGTCTCACTTGACTGTGGAAGAAATACACAAAGCCATTGATGCTCTCCCATGGATAAAGCACCGGACCAGACGGCTACTCATCCAATTTCTATAAAGCTTTTAAACCTCAATTGAGCTCAATTCTACTTGATATGTATAACTATATCTATAAACATGGCCTCACAGACCTTACTCTTACTGAGGCAACTGTGGTGGTCCTACCTAAGCTGGATAAGGACACGACACTGTTGTCGAGCTATCGTCCAATAACGTTAATAAATGTGGACAGGAAAATTTTGGCTAAAATCCTTGCTCGTAGGCTGGCCAAGGTTTGGCATACACTAATAAGTCCTGAACAGGTGGGTTTTGTGGCTGGACGCCTCTCATCAGATCACCTACGGAAAATCTCTCATCTCATTTCTGCATCCAGGGACTCCCAGACCCCTGCGGTTCTGGTGTCCCTGGACGCGGAAAAAGCTTTTGACCGAGTCTCATTTGAGTATTTATTTGACCTGCTTCCGAGATATCGGATTCCAAAACAATTTATTAAATGGATTCAAACTCTTTACTCATACCCGTCTGCGAGGGTACTATGTAATGGAGTCCTGTCTTCACCCTTTCTTCTCCAACAGGGCACGAGACAGGGCTGCCCTCTCTCCCCTTACCTGTTTAATTTGTTTTTGGAACCACTCATCAGGAAAATTAATCAATCTGCAATGGTGTCTGGCATCGCAATCAATCACACCCAATATAAATTGTCGGTGTATGCCGATGACATTATGCTTCATATTACATACCCGTCTACCTCTATTCCTGCCACCCTTAATATCATACTGGAATTTGGGGATTTCTCCAACTATAAGTTAAATGTTGCTAAAACAGAGGTAATGCTCCTAAATTGTTATACCACAAAGGCAGATATTGTGCAGCTTGGGCTTACTTGGATAAGGGATAAGATTAAATATTTAGGTATTTATCTGTCGCAGTCAAATACTAAAATGAAGCAGCATAACCTGGATCGGTTAATTGCAAATATTAAGTTAGACTTAAACCGCTGGGTTCTGCTCCCAATCTCACTCTGGGGGCGCATCAATATTATAAAAATGAATGTTCTACCTCGCTTGCTATATCATCTCCAAATGTTAAATCTCAACCTCCCTCAATCTTGGTTTCTTCAGGTACATAGTATAATCTCTAAATTCATCTGGAAAAATAAACTCCCTAAGAGCAATAACTAAACTACAAAGACCCAAAGAGCGGGGCTGTTTACAAGTCCCCAATATCTATTACTATTACCTGGCTATTAATTGCGTTGTAGTTTTGCAATGGTTAAAACCTTTGGAGGACTCTCCATTGTGGCTACAAATTGAAAAATCAATCTGTGATGCTGCTGGAGTGGATATTAAAAAATCTTCCATATTTGACTATTAAGAAAATCCCTAAACAGTGTGAAGCCACGCCTATTATGGTCTCTGTCCGGGCGCATATGCAGATGAATCAAACTCTTGGGCATTTGTTTACAAAGGACATATCCCAATCCTTTATTAGAAATCCCAACTTTAAAATAGGGAATGCTAATATCACCAAGGCTTTTTGGCCTGCTAGTTGCGGGGAAGCAGTAGTAAACTTAACAAAGAATCAAAGGCTTTTGTATTTCTCAGATATCAGAGCTAAATACAACCTACCTCCTTCCTACTGTTTCAAATATCTTCAAATATCTCATGTTTTAACTCAGCACTTCGGCAATGGCCTCTGGGACCAGTGTATGTCGGGCCCCATACTTGGTTCATTGTCCAGGAGACCTTCGACTCATCTCCTTGCCTTCTATTATAAGGAAATTCAGAAGCGAATTAGTATGCTAGAGGGCACCCCCCATTATACATGGGATAGACTTCTCCCATCCGCCTCTTCCGCGCCCCCGCCAATGGTACCAAATATGGAAAAGGCTGTACAAAGATGTTAGATGGGACCAATATAGATTGCTTCAACTTTACATTCTGCATGATCTATACTACACACCGGTTAGGCATAACAGAATGGGTCAGCATTCATCGGAACTGTGTACTAGGTGTGGATCTCAGAGGGGTACGCTACTTCACATTCTTTGGGAATGTGTTAAAGTAACCCCATTTTGGGAGTCTATTCGAGTTAAATTGGACCCTGTACTAGGTCTGAAAGCCGCCTTTTCACCAGAAATTTGCATTTTGGGTGATGTGGGGTAGATCCTGACAGGTACTCGAAGAAAACACATGTCCCTGATATCCCTTTGTGCAAAGAAAGTAATATTACGTCACTGGGTAGATCAACAAATCCCCACATACACAGAGTGGCATAAAGAAATTTTATTTGCTTTGCAGGCGGAGTACTTTATAGCAAATATGTCCAAAAACATTAACAAATATCAAAAGATTTGGGCTCCTGCATATGTTACTATCCACTTAGCAGGCTCGGCTGCCTCCTGAACGAATGTAGTTGGATTCAGTTATAGATTAGTGCTGAGGCTAGTCCTTGCCTCCCTATTCTGGTTGTTTTCTCTATTGGACCGGGTGGTCTTGTTTTCTTTTTATTTCTTTCCTTGTTAGAAGGAACTTTCCCAATCAATATATTGTAGTGGCATGGGGTGGGGAGGGATTGAGGGTGGGCCAAGGGCATCACTATCTACCTGTGTTATTACTTGGTTGTAAACATTAGACAGCCTGGCGGATAAAACTTAAGTTAACTCAGATGTACGATTTGTTAATGTATATTACCAGGCTCATGTTCGCATCTCAACATGTAAAGGGGATGTTCTTGATAGGTCTTCCCCTATAGTTGTGTAGGGATTGACTGTGTGAGATATGCTGTATATCAATCTCTGTATGTACATGCCCTGTTGAAAACAAATAAAGCATATTTAATCTGAAAAAAAAAAAAAACTGAAACACTATTCACAGTTTTATTTTTTGGAGTTTCTTTTCTAATCATGGACCATCCTTAACTGGCTACAAGAGATTTGTTGCTGTTTTTTTCTGATACAGATGTAAATGAATCTCTGGCTTTACTGAGATATTCTGTTGTATGTGTTTTGTGCAGAGAGAGGCCTTGTAATGCCCTCACTACATGTTTTGCCTCACTATGCCCCTGGACATGCACTTAGATAACCATAATGCACACCCCACCATGTCTTAACGCTTATAAAAGATGTTTGAATAACTAGGTGTGTGTGGTGGCATTTTATGCTACAGTATGGGCGACTGAGGTTTGTGATGTACCAGAACAGTATAGAGATTAATGGTGGCAGTACTGCCAGACAGTAGTGGGAAGTGATGATCATCCCTTAACACTAGTAAAGGCAAGGCATTTTATTTACATAGTGCCCTATTCCTAAGGCAAAAGGCACTTCACAAAGTACGGTACACAAACAAAACATAAAATATCAATAGGACATTAAGAATATATAAAACAAAACAAAGAACTGCTGATGTAGAGATGAAAGTCAGTCACTGGTCCTGAAGCCTGATAGAAAAAATATTTAAACTCCCTTTTGAAGGTCTCCACTGAGGGTTAACTCCTGAGTTAGAAGGGAATTAAATTTCTAATACTGTAAGTGGTCTTGCCATGAGAAAACTCTATCTCTAGACAGCTTGAAGAGTTGTCTCGGAGCAGCTAATAAGAATCCCTCATTAGAGCGAAGTGGCTTGGAGTATACCAGACCAAATGATCTGTGAGGAAAACAGGATCCCATCCATTCAAGGCTTTTAACATCAACAAAACAACTTTAAAGGTGGTCCACTACCTCAGTGGTAGTCAGTGAAGATGACACAGCATAGGCATTATATTATGTGCATATGATGATCATATAATGCCTTATAATAAAGTATAATGATAATCAGTCTGACCACGGCATTCTGATCCAAGTTAAGGTGGCACACTAACTTTCCATATAACCCCAGGTGAAGAGCATTGAAGTAGTTGAGCCTTGAGGTTACAGATGCATACACCAGGGTCACTAGGTCATCTTGCATCAGATAGGGTTTAATCTGGGAGATATATTGTAGTTGGAAATTCCACTCTTGACCATAACTGATACCTGATGTTCAAGTGTCAGCCAATGGTCCACAATGACTCCTACATTTTTACTCCATCTACAGTCTCAAACATGCTGTCATTTAGTGAAGACTACCCAATTGTACTTCAGCTGGCAGCCAACTTAAGAGGACCTTGTTCCACCAGTAGCAACATCATGTTGGTTGGACTAAGTATCAGACAGCTGGAGGCCATCTAGTCCGCAATCTTTTGAGAGGCATTGAAGGCACACCAATACATCCAGTGAGCTGTTAGTAGTGGGTCTGAACCACACAGTGAACAATCCAGTGACTTTTTAGCAGTCTCAACAAACTCTGCACTGCACTCTAGATGTCACTGCACTCGAAGTTAGGGCCCACTGTTGGGGAGGAGGCTGAAAGGGTATAGATAGGGCCAGTGAAAGCTGAACAGTGCCTGGGGCTTACTGCACATTCTGCTAGGGGCCACTGTCAGTGTTATGTGCTGTCAGTTCCTCTCCTGTTAACTACACGGGAGGTAGATAAAGCACTGAAAGCACTGTTCAATACAGACCTTTTGTTTAGAAAGAACTATCACAGAGTTACTTTCTACATATATGGTTGGGTGGCCCTGATAGCTCTCTATGTTTCTGAAAATAGGATTTGAGGTGCATGTTCCTCTTCCAGCACAGAGCTACTCATCAACATCAGTGATGGAACTCTGATTCATAGAATCATAGCTATCAAAAGCAGAAGGCCCAGTGGCCCACTGAGTCTGCTAAGTACATGCCTGCACCAGCATCCAGCCTAATGCTGAACTGGAGCTAGTCTGCCACAAGCCCTGACTGTTTTCCTACACCCCCTGCCTAGTACACTCATCCCCTTACCTTGACTGCCCACCCTCCCTCCTCTGGTTCAAACTACTGCTCTGTGCCTGTCCTGATTGTATTTGAAACTAGCCATGTACTAATGCTGAACACTGCTTCTAGCAATGCATTCTACTTCTCTACAACCCCTTCTCTAAAAACAGAACTTCAATCCTTTTAGTATTATCTGAAATTAGATTGATTTTTACCCTGCATTTCCCCCTTTGTATCACAGATGAATACATTCAAAAGCACTGGCCCTAGGGCCACATCTGTGGTACCCCACTAGTGATCGCTCTAACCCTAAGTATTCCCAGTTTACAACTACCCTCCGAGTTAAATTGCAGGGAATGTGCTGTGCTTATATATTTTATATTTTGTAAACATTGATTGTCCTACTTGTTTATGCAAGATAAAAAACATGCTTTATCAATACCTGTGTCAGGTACTGTAAGTAATGATCCCACTGATTTATAAAATGTGTTTTTGTTTAAAAGATGGGTAGGATAGCCAAAGAGGCAGAGCAGAACTTTTATGTTTCCAATAACCATTGACTATTGTAAACAGTAAACTCCATAATGGATTAAAAGAAACAAACAAGCAAAGAAAACAATGCTCATGCACTATCAATCATGACTGTTTTGCAACAAGAGAATTCATGAAAATTGAATTTTTCCTAGGGGCACACAGTCCCATTAACATATCCATTCAAAGGGAAAACATTTGGAAAAGGATGGAAAATATCCCCCCCCCCAGGAAAAATCAAGCCCCTAGACAGATAGGGACACAATACACTTCTGATGTCTTTGATGTCTTTGACTAAATATCAGTAAATAAATATTATATTAGTTTCTTGGTAAGAGATTATTTATGGAAGCACACCCTTTCCTGGAATAAATCATTTGTACAATATAGTAACTAAAAAACTGAGCTTGCAGCACAATACACAGAGGCAGGAGTGAAGTGCTATACATGGGGTTACACCTTGTGAGGGAAGTCTCAGTTGTTCTAACTTTGATAACTACAGCATAGTGCACACACAAATAAATCCCGGTACAAATGCATTCAGAAATGAACCAAGTGCCAAGTTCTGTGTTCCTATAGCAACTGAATTTTCAGGCTACAAATATGATTGTTTTCTTTTCAATAATGCCAAGAACATACCTAAATGACCTACCTTGTAATTCTGGATCACTTCTCTCTCTCTCCACACACCCCCCACAAACGAACACACACATGAGCCATGTAGAGAGATAAACTAATTGCATTAAGGTTTTCTGAATTTTTATGAAGTTCTCCTGTGGAAATCATTTTCATGCCAAGTTCAGTTCAGTTTTCCTTTGGCAACTACATTTTTAGGATATTAGCTTTTGTATTCAGTAATGCCAAGAACATATCAGAATAATTACCCTCCACTTAGTACTGTACTCACTATTCTGATTCAAACTCTGTAACAAAGGACCACCCCAACAGTCATGTAGTGTATGGGAAAGACCATGAGATAACTTTATTGTACTAAGCTAATCTTTATTGAATTCTGCTCTGAAAATCATGTCTAGCAGTTTGATTATTTTATACAGTGCAGATGCCGATCAGAAGAACAGAGGCAAAACTTGGATTAAGGGAGTACACTGAAAGTGAACAAGCCCAGTAAAATGTATTCTGTAATGCTCGGAAGTTACATCGTTTCAGCAAGTGACTGGGCCCCATGAAGTCCCTGACCTGGAAGTACATTACAATAGCATAAGGCCCAAACATCGCTATATTAAATACATGACACAAAAGCTTGCCAGCACAGCACACTCTATGGCGCAGGTCCCAAAACTCACAAACAGCCACACAGAAAAGGACCTGCACTAAGGAGTATTTGCAAAATTAGTCAGAATTTATTTAATACATATCACAGAGTGCTGCAGTACAATAGGGCAGATAATACCCTCCGTACCACCAAAAACCCATGCACATTCATAGCCATGTGTGCCATCTTCAGGGGGTGGAACAGATATACAGTATAAAGATGCATCCTATATAAGGCAACACAGCCAATCAAAGCAGTAGCATTAACTCAAAATGAATTGCTAATTAGAAATTTTATATCAAGCCCTGCATGTTCGCCTTAAAAGGGACAATACTATATTGAGGGCAAATGTTACTGCATATAATCTGAGACCCCAATAGGTTACATATAAAACCAAATATTTAGTGCAGGCGCTATTAAAAACAATGTTCAGACCTTTACAAAAAACTTTCCAAAAGGCAGAGGGACAGAAATAACCATAAATACACATATCAAAATACAGTAAAACTGTAAAAAGAAGACAGAACTATGTAAGGGAAGGAAATGGGAAAAGATGGGTGAAGTAGATGGGAATAATGGTGAGGGGAGGGGAAGGGTGATGGGAGGGGTTGAAAGGCTATCAGAAAAGGAGCATAAGGTGAAGTTCATCAGGGAAGGATGGAGAACAGTGTGAAAAGACCAAAAATGAGAAAACTAAGACAAAAACAATAAAAAGGCTAATCACAACAGTTCCATGCAGAAAGAACAAATGATACCCGTGTGTCAGAAATGCACACAGTGCAAGATGTGGCCTTACAAAAACAGGGACATCATGCTATACTGTACAATCAAAGAACATGTAATTCAAATGGTAAGAGAACAACGTAATACAGTATGCACGTTCAAAGTCCTGGATAGAAAGAATCTCTCAAAGTTTATAATAAATACAGTGTCAGTGGCTCAGCAGGCAGCACGCTCACCTCTGAGGCTGGGAGATCAGAAGGCTGTGGGTTCTATCCCCACACCAGGCACTTTGGTTAATATCCCAATACTGACACTGTAGTGCAGCAAGAGGGGGGTGCTGCACTCCTGAGGTGCTGCCTTTTGGATGAGACGTTAAACCGAGGTCCCATCTGCCTGTTCTGGTGGTAGTGCAGGTGGATGTTAAAGATCCCATAGCACTTCTCGAAAAGAGTAGGGGAATTTTTTATTTAGTAAATAATATAACAAAATGTGCACATAGTATTATACATCAAAAGATAGCTTTTAAATCAATTCAAATAAAAATTTATTTCTAATGCACTTTTCAAAAACCAAAGTGCATGAACAGTATACACTACCGGTCAAAAGTTTTAGAACACCCCCATTTTTCCAGTTTTTATTGAAATTTACGCAGGTTAATGTCTCAATGTACTCTGAAATTAAAGCATAGAACAAATAAACAATTGGAGATAAAAAAGAAATCATAGAATCATTTTGTTTAACAAAATTTAATCTAAATTTTGACTCATCAAAGTAGCCACCTTTTGCAGATATACTGTAACCAGCAACACACTCGTGGCATTCTTCCTACAATGGACATCAAATATTGTTCAGGAAGTTCTTCCCAACACTGTTGCAGAAGTTCCCACAAATGTGTTGCACTTGTAGGTTGCTTTGCTTTCACCCTTCTTTCCAGTTCATCCCAAACCAGCTCGATGGGGTTTAAGTCTGGAGACTGTGCTGGCCATTCCATGATTTGAAGCCTACCGTCTTGTTCTTTTCCTCGAAGGTAGTTCTGACATAGCCTGGAAGTATGTTTTAGGTCATTATCTTGCTGTAGGATGAACCCCTGACCAACTAGGCATAGACCAGAGGGTATTGCATGGCACTACAAAATGCTGTGGTAGCCCTTTTGGTTCAGGGTGCCAGTCACTCTGTGCTGTTGTCCTGTGAGCCGCCTATCATGCAAGCTGTTGACTCTCAGAAACTTGTCTTCTGATTCTGTTGTGGCTTTGGGCCTGCCAGACCTCTTCCTGTCAGAGTTTCCTCCAGTTTCCAAGTGCCTTTTGATGGTGTAGAAAACTGTACTCACTGACACCTTGGCTTTCTTTGCAATTTCTCTACAGCAGTTTTTGCTAACCTAAACTTTTTGTTTAACCTCTAGCAGTTTACCGCTTACCTTTATACCATTTCAGGTTATTCACTGGACTTGAATTGCTTAAATTTCAATAAAAACTGGAAAAATGGAGGTGTTCTAAAACTTTTGACCGGTAGTGTAAAACAACATTTGATCAAATAAAATACATAAAACAAGGCAGCATTAATAAAACTAAACATTATCCCCCAAACGCCGTTCCAAATAAATATGTTTTTGTGAGGATTTAAAAGTGTCAGTGGACAGGCACTCTCTTATCCGACGAGGTAGAGGGTTCCACATGGTCGGGGCTACAAAAGAAAAAGCCCTGGCACCCTGATATCTGAAGATGGACCCTGAGAACCTCTAGCAATCCCTCATCTGTGGAGCGGAGAGGGCAGAGGGGGAAGTAAAGCCGAAGGAGGTCTTGCAAGTAACCAGGTCCCTGTCCATGTAGGGTCTTATAGGTCAGCAACGTGACCTTGAAGGTGATCATCCATTGCACTGGCAGCCAGTGCAGTTCGTGCAGCACAGGTGTGACATGGCTAGTTCCTGACAACCCTGTCAACAACCTGGCCACAGCATTCTGCACCAGCTGCAGGTGACAAAGATCCACCCCCAGTAACTCTAGGCATAGAGCATTGCAGTAATCGAGACAAGAGGACACAATGGTGTAAACCAATGTAGGAAGGTCCTCAGGCGGAACAAGGTGCTTTATCTGGTCAATGTTCCTCAGATGATAAAATGAGGACTTGACAACTGAAAAACCCAGATTAAAACACATACCAACTCCCCACAAATCATCCAAGATTTTTAGCCAAAAGACTTTTGACTTGTACATTTCATAGTAATACTTTTGACCAGTCAGGACAATCCCCCCAAAGAAACCACACTGTTCCTTAAATGCGTGTTCCTTTCACTTTTTAAATTAAATCCAAATTCTTATACTTTTCAGAATTTTATATGTGTACTTTTAAAATTATACATTCTTAGACAATTGACTAAGGAACACATTTTAAAGCTTTTCTGATGCTTCAATGTCATATTACAATGAAATATTTTAGGCATTCCAAATGCCAATATAATCAAGTCCCTCTCCTTCTAAGTCCTACCAGTTCTTCCTCATGGTACTTCCCAGAGGACCTGGACAAAGATCATTTCCCTCTTGCTGTATGACATTAGGTTACTCCTTCAGAAAGTACAATAGGCAGGGCTCTCCACCACTTTGCCAAGATAGATCAATTTTTTTTTTGTTCTTTTTTTTGTTATACACTAATGCCACTTCAGCTGTCACTTTTTCCTACTAAAGACCTCAGGGAGGCACATTTTTGCTGTAAGAAAAACTGACATGTATTCTGCCATATACACCATTAAAGTATTGCAGTTACAACTCTCAAAGTACCTGGGTGAAATTGCTTCCAATCTGTTCCAAAATTACTATGTACCAATACAGTGTAAGACCTATTTTCTAAATTAGGCATTGCCCATTTCTGTGCCAGGAGACCCCAGAACTGATCTATATAGGGGCACTCAAAAAACAAATGCTGCATTGTTTCTACTTGTAATATACAGCTCTCCCTGATATATAATTTTTCTTCTACTACTTTGTGTGCATGGTTCCCTCTAACATTTAATTTTCCTTGGCAACACATCCACAGAATATCCTACATTTTCTGTGAGATTCTTTCTTCTGTCAACAGCTTTAGTAGACATTGTGTATTAATATTCTTGGGACTCTAAAAACAAGGGTCTGTTAAACAAATTGAGTTTAGAATGCAGAAGTGCAACGACTTCCTGTTCTGAAATTGAATCATTTGTACATTAATTCCCCACTGCTTAATTTTCTTAAATGTTTCCATTAAATATGTGGCGGTCCTTGTTGGTATTTGTCTAAAAGCTTCCCACTTTGGGGCCTTCCATTTATTTAGAAAATATTGGCTCTTCATTTTTAGGGTTTCTGCCTTTTCTTACTAGGTTCATATTAAAATAGGGAAACTATTTGAATTTAAGAAAATAATAAAAAAAGAACAGAACTGTGTTGACAATGTTTAGGCCGCTTTGTTTTTTAGGCCAATATTGTAGTAGCTCTTTTAACCGGGTTGAGCCTACTACCCCAGAGTAACTGAAAACATATATTATATAATCTTGTTTCTAGGTTTATTGGTACAGGGAATATACACTGTAACTTAATGTAAGAAAAATCGGGATAATATATGTTTTTAGCATGTAAACTCTCTTGTTTCTGGACATTGGAAAGCTTTTCCATTTAGAGATTTTTTTCCCTCTGCTAAGTCCAGTTTTTCTAACCAATTTGTTTCTGATTAATTTTTTTCCCCAAAAGAGATCCCTAAGAGTTAAATTTTCCTGGGTTGAATTTTTATCCCCTGTATTTCTTTACCTTCTGTTTCTTGACCTTGTGTGTAAGAGTGTCCTGGTAAATATGTTCCTGTGCTCTTCTCTTTATTTAATGGAGCTCCTGAAACCTAAGAGAAGGAATATATAGTCTGTAGGGCCTGCATGCCTGATTGTTGGTCTGCTACCAAAGAACATAATTCGTCTGCATAGGCTACTGCACATGGAAATGGCCTGTCTCCTAGGCCTCTAATATGTCTTATGCTGACTGTATTATTGAGTCTTCTAAGCAAAGAATAGATTAAAAAGACATATTGAAGAGGGCTTAGGGGACATCCCTGTCTCATCCCTTTTTTCGTCTTTATGTGTGAACCCATGAGGCCGTTAACAGAGGGAGTCAGAGATGCCTAGCTACATAAGATTCTTATCCAATTGATGAACTCTTGTGGGATTCCATAGAACTGTAATACCTCAAAGAGATAGTCATGCGGTACTGAATCAAAAGCTTTGGCTTGATCCAAGGTCAATACGTAGTCTCTGACTTGTGGGCTGACAAAAACATCTCTAAGGAGATTCAGGTTACCAACCATAGACCTCTGGGGGACTGTGCATGTTTGTGCTGTGCTTATTAATGTACTTGCTGTTTTTGCCAGCCCATTCCCAATAATCTTGTGTAGGATTTTCCAGTCTGTATTTATTAGACTAATTGGTCTCCAGTTGTCTAAGATGTCCCTTTCTTTTTTCCTATGTAAGAAAATCAAGATACTAACTGCTAAGGTAGGAGGACTCTGGTGTTGACCCTTGATAATGGCATTAAAAACTAAAGTGAGATATTTTGATATAATAGGACTCATTTTCTTATAAAATTCATTCGGAATCACCTCTGGACCAGGTGTGATGCCATTTTTTAGTTTCTTAATTACTGTACTTACTTTGTCCTCCAAAATATGGGTCTGCTTTTGATCCCTGTGGCAATCAAGGGAATTCAAGACTTTTTAAAAATTCTTCCATATTACTCTGTGTTTCTGTTTGATGAGCAAAATTAATTTTGGTGTAATCAGTGACAATCTTTAGAATCTCTTTGTTGTTGTCTACTTGAATCCCTTCTTTGTTTCTTAAGAAGGTCATATACTTTGAGTCTATTCTCTCTTTACAGCTATCATAAGGATTCACTGTGTATTGTCTTTCATTCCATATTTCTGTTCTAGGAGTAAAGAAGTTGCCCTGTCATACTGAAATGCATACATTTCTTTTTTCATTTGCACTATTTGGGTGGTGTAATCTAGGCCAAACTCTGTTTTAAGTGAAATTAACTTTTGAAGGTATCTTCTTTTTTTCTAAGTATTCAATATATCTTCCCTTCTGTTTGTTTTTTGCAGTAGATTTATAATTTTTAATCTTGATTTTCATTTCCTGCCACCGCAGTATCAGATTCTCATATAATTTGAGCACTGAAGCCTCGTCCCTTAATAATTCTTACAATTCTTCCCACCCCTTATTTACTTCTAACATAGTGACATTCATTTTCCAGTGATTATGGGATTCAGGTTTATTCTTAGGTGGACCTAAGCATATGGTTAAAAGACAATGGTCTGATATTTCTACAGGAGTTATGATGCTTTTGTAACATGGGATCCATTCAGAATGAAAGAAGTGATCTATTCTAGTGGATGACCTTCCCCTATGATTTATGTGCTGGGGGCATGGTCCCCCCTTCCCCACTGCCCAAGCCACTAGTCTTGCTGTTTTGTACATTGTATTTATAAAGTTTGTGTCTGAATATAATTTTTGGATCTTCCCTGTTTTATCAGAAAGGGATAAAATGCAATTGAAATCTCCCCCAAAATAATTGATTTTGATGCGTGTAAGTATGGTTCTACTGCCTTCATTACCTCAGTCCTATGTGTTTTTGTTTGTGGGTTGTAAATGTTGATTATTCTCCACTCGTCTCTCCATCAATATATCTAGCATTAACACCCTACCCTGAATCAAATCAATTAGCCTTGCAACTGTTATCTCTTGATTTTTAAATAATATTTCTACCCCCACACATGTTTCCTCACTTAGTGACCAAGATAATAACCCTCCTCTCCATTCTTTTGTTGCTTGATTGGCTTCTTTTATGGTATGTATTCCTGTATTCTGCAAAAGAATGATTTGGACATTTGGACTCTCTAAAAGGGAAAAATTAGTTTGTCTCCTCCTAGAATTGTTAATGCTATTAACATTTCCAATGCTGTTATTTCCGAATCACTAAATAAATAAATAAATAAATTGAGTGTGCAACATGATATAATAAAAGCCATCTGATTAAAAGAAATCACTCAGAGTCTCTAAGTTCTTCAGCCCTTCCTTGGAGATTTCATTTTATACCATTTTTTGCTAGAGGTTCTTGAGTTGCTTGATACTTGTTCCATAGCAGTTTTTAGGGTCTGGTTGTGATGAGGCTACAGAGGAGTCATCCTCAGTTTCTGCCCATTGTTTTCTTTTAGATAGTGTAGAAAACCTGTTCTTGTGTACATTTTGTCCTCTGTTTGTAATTTTGGGGCCCTAGCACCCCTGTTTGTTTTGCTCCTTGTTTATCTCTTTTGGCCTACAAGAGACCATTAATTTTCTTCTGGTGGGGGCATGCTCAGATTTTTTTCCATGTCTGTAACAGGCATGAGGTTTTCTTGGGCTATATTGGGTTAGGTGTTTGTTGCACCTCCTTCTGGCTGATCTGCTGGGGTATTTGAAACTTGACTGTCTTTTGCATTATTGACGTCTGAACTGTTTTGTGCATTCTTCTGATTTTGTGAGGTCTGTTGTCCTAGATCTTTGTCTGTAATAAGAGACATAGTTGTGCTCAGGTTCTGGGGTTCATTTTGAGCCCCTTCCAATCTTGACCATGTCCGAGGCCTGTTTTCTGTTTCACCTTGGGTCCTGGGTACCATTTCGTCTTGATCTGTTTGAGCCTCAGCTAGGTTATTATGGATGGCCCAAGGGCAGTTTTTGAATGAGTGTGAGGTCTCATCACACATAGGTTCATAGGTTCACAGGTTTTATACAAGTTCAGTAGGTATTGCTACCTTTTATGAACCCAACACCAATCAAAGGTGGAATTTAAACTTAGAATCTCCCATATAATTATCTAATTGATACACATGTTACAGTACTCTGGCTTCTGGCAGTCTATACTTGCGTGTCCCACCCCTCCACAGAAGGAGCATTTCAGCCTGTCACAGGCATTACTTAAGTGAGTTTGGGCTCCGCATCTGAAGCAGGACTTTGGCTGTACGACATAAAAGATGAACCCTCTGTCTCTTCCCAAGTAGAAGCAGCTTGGTAGGTGTTGAATTGCTCCATTTATTTGTGGGAGACAAACCTGAATTCTCCATCTCCTAGTCCATATCTGTTCCAAGTCAATTATGGGGTCTGGAAGGCCCAAAACAGTACATTTACGCTTTAACCATCTTAAAATATCAGCTACAGCTACACCTTCATTTCTGAATAAAACTGTCACTGTCCTAATTACACGCTTCATCAGAGGAATAGCTATGAAAAAGAACCAAAGAGGGGTGTATTTAACTTGTTGATAATGATGCTAGAATGTTTCCAGGCCTACAGGTGTTTTAAAGCTTAGATCAAATTATGAATCTCCAGATGTATGCATATGTGCGTAAATTTCTGCTGGCAAGATCTGTAAACTTTCTTTAATAAGAACTCTCTCCATGTACACCTTAGCCAGGAAAATTTCTAGGTCTCCTCTATACCTTATTCTTACTGCATTCCTGCATTTAGCAGGTTCTGGTGGAGAGTGAAATAAGTCTGCATAGATCCTTGCATTGGAATGAGGCCCTTGTGCACCTTGTCGACCTTCCTCCAGTACAGTTGTATTTTCCGGCTGGTTGCTATGTCTAGGAGGTGTGGGGGGGGGGGTGCATTCCCATTTTGGCCTTGAGTGGATTCACCTCTGTTATCACTTAAGACTTCATGCTGTGATTCGTGCTCAGTATTCTTATTTTGACCACTCTGTTTTTCCCTTAGCTGCACATTCTCATTATTACTTGGCTCTTTAAACAGTAAGACAGGGTTTTGTGTTAAATGCAATGCAGAAGGAATTTCCAAGGGGTCTACTCCATGTTCCTCGGTGCCAGGCAAAGCATGAATTGGTGCGGTCCAAGTCGGGGAACCGTGAGGTTTATTCCACCCAGCATCTCTGAGCACTTCTGCAATTGTTATTCCTGATGCTGACATATTATTATCAAAGTTATGCATTTCACTGTTTCTTTCTTCATCTTCCCTTTCTGGTAATTCACTATAACCCTCTCCCCCTTCCTCCGTACCATTATGTTTGTTTAAATTATTGCTTTTACTTGTATCTGTCTGCATTAAATTATTTTGCTTTGAAGTATCCCCCAAAAGATTTCCCTGCTTCCTCCTGGTCTGATCTTGTGGCAGTAGCAGTTGTTTCCATGGAGGTTTGCATCCTTTCTGTCCGTGTATTCGTATTCTGACTTTCTCTTGGCTCTGACTTCAGCTGTTTCTGAGTGCTCATGCAGGTGCTCAGATCCTTCTGTTGTGCTGAGGCTGTTTCATTCTGGCCTTCCTTTGGGTTGTTAACATGTTCAGGTGACACAGAGCTCGATTTAGAGCTCTGCATTTAAAACTTTTTGTCCTGACCCAACTGTGACTTTAGGCACACACTTTCTGCTGTGTTCGATCTGCCAGTCATGATGTTCTTGTGGGGTTTGTTCTGTTGATTGCTACTGAGTGCTAAACCTTCTCTATGGTCTGCTGCCGCAATCTTCACTTTGGCTGCATCACCGCACAGTTGGAATCTGTCACACCACCTCTGAGAGGCCGCAGACGCTTTCAGTGCTGCAATCTTGTCTCTCATAACTTTTTGCTTGCCTGCTAAGTTTAGTTCTTCTTGTTCCAGATGCTGTAACATAGTTTCATCCACTCACTGAGCATTGTCCTTAGTTACCAACTCCTGGGAACCTTGTATTTCTTTTAAAGCCAAAGAAGCTTCAGAATTAATCTCCATTTCTTCTTCACTGGATAAATCCATCTCAGCAGCCTCTTGCAAAAGGATTGCAGGGGAGGATGCCAACTACCCTGCAACCAAAGTTCCTTCCTCTGACCCTGGATCCACCTGAGTGGCCATCTTGCTGGCCAGAGGTTCCCCTACAGGTGAGTAGGTGAATTTCCCCTGGCCAAATGTTCCCCATTCACTAAAATACCACCAACAACTTAATGTGGTTCAAGGTCAGTTTGCATCCATCTGTATCCTCCTCTCCCCGGATCGTGCCTGAAAATAGGAAAGAAATTGTCTAGTGCTCTTACCCAGTCAAAAAAAACTAAATATAATAAATATATGGTTCCAGTTCTGGATAATTTCTGGATCATTGTATTGATGCTAGTAACTTGAAAAACAAGCATTTGTCAATGTGGAATGTTAAACTTTCCTTGCATGGTATATGTGGCAGGGGTGTATCGTGTAAGTTGTTCCATACTGACTCTAGCCTCTTCTCACCACTGTCACCATTCTCAGTTCTTTCAGCACAGTACAACTAAAATGTTCACATTCCCAGACTTTGCCACAAACCATTGCATCAGTAATGTGGTGATACCTTGACAGAGCAGTATTGAGTGGCAGCAGCAGACCTTGATGAAAGCCAAAAACCGTAGGTTGTAACCTGCAGCTTATCGACTGCATAGTAAACCAAAGTAAACTCTTCATAGAATTTAACAGTATAAAATATTAGCTGTTTAGCTACTCCTCAGCTTCAGTACTTCAATACCTTGATGCTTCTGGATTTTTCAGTCTTCGTCACCAACTCTCCATTCCCTGTTGCAGCAACTGTACAAAGAAAAGTGTAGAAATGCACTTCCCTAAGTGCAATACATTAAAGCACCAAGTATAGATGAGTTACGAATCAGCTTTCCTTGGGCAGTGATGACATACCTGTAAGAAATTGCCGTCATGCCAAAAGTTTCAGTTCTGCAGCCAACTGCTGAATTCTATAGCAGCTCCTACAAAGAATACTTGAAAATATAAATCCACAGAACATTTTGGCTTTCAACATGATCTACTGATGATGCTGCTGCTTGCTACTGCTCCATCATGGTATATCCACATTACTGATTCAATGGTTTGTGGCAAAGTTTGGGAATGTGAACATTGGCATTGTGCCAAAAGAACTGAGAGTGGTGATAGTGGTGAGAAGAGGCTGGAGTCAGTTCAGACTGGGGGAAGATCAGTGACGTGCAAGGAAACATAAAAGGGGGGGTTTGACAATAAATTAAATCAGAGGGAGCAATAGTACATCTACAAACTGGGAGCATTACAGTGAACAGATCTGAATGACAAATTTGAATTTAAACCTTTTTTTGTAAATATAGGTTTTGTATCTGACAGTGGACCACATCCCCACCACAACACTTTTCCCATCCCCCGCCCCCAGTTCCAGTGATTTGCTTTTCCTCACACCACCTACCCTACATACCCTTCCTATACTTTCATCCTTTTGGCCAAAAATATTTTTTGATGTCAAAATGTGGAGGTTGATATTATGTGTAGTAATGCTTGTACACATAATAGCATATGACATTATGGCGAACCCGGACCTGTGCGTTCTCCAAGTTGGACCCCCCCGGGAGTTGAGAATCCTTAGTGGCGGGTCCAGGCATGCAGCCCCCTGTAACAGGGGGTGTGGGGGGCAGATCCCCCCACAGAACAAAAACAGGCAGAAATTGCTCAACGCGCTTGTGCTTTGCGGGATTCTGCAGTGCGATATAATGACCCCGTACCCCTGAACTGTATGCTGATTTTTTTTTTTCTATTCATGTGATTGCTGCTAATAGGAGCAAAATGTCTGGAATACACACAGCATCTACTACTCTGAGAGAGAGAGAGTGTGTGCATGTAAAATAAACAGGTCCAGATGATATATGCAGTAAAATTGGGAAATGAAATATTTATTACAGAAATGGCCCCCTTCTCTGCATGAACTGATGTCTGAATGTGCTTTCAAGGAGGAATGGAGCTGAAGCTGTGAGGTCTCTTTGCAACAGTCAGCAATGCAAGATATGCATGAACAGATGCCACTGCTTCCTGTATAAGCCGAGGTCTGAAACTGTCTGTAAAATGTGAGCAGAACTAAAGCTGTGGGGTCTTTTAGCAATTGTCAGCACTGAAAGATATCTGAACTCTGACCAATCGCATAGCATGAAACATCAGTTGATGAGAAGCACACCTAGACTGCATTTCCTTGGTATTGTTGCTGGACTTTAAGCACTTTAACTTTAAATGGCATTTGAGGTCTGAAACTGTCTGTAAGATGCGAATGGAGCTAAAGCTGTGGGGTCTCTTAGCAACTGTAAACAGTGAAAGTTATTTTAACTCTGACCAATTGCATTGCGCAAAAGATCAGTTGATCAGGAGCACACTTAGATGGCATTTGCTGGACTTTAAGCACTTTAACTTTTAATGGCACTTTGATTTTATAATTTTTGCAGGCTTGTTGAGCACCCTTTTGGGATTCAACAAAGGATACTTATAAGGAGCATTGGTGGCGGGGGGGGGGTATCCAGTGAACAAGGGGACCATGATTGAGCTCCTTCAAAAAGGGCGACTCAATCACAGCGCCTGTGTTCTGGGCTATCTGGCAGGGTTGTAACCAGATACAGGGGTAGGCAAGTACAGCAACAGGATGTTGCTATATATACATGCACATGGGGGGAACCACATCTCACAACAGGTGGAAGGGGAGGGAGGGTATGTGGGATTTAATGTGGCGTTCGGCTGCTGAGCTTGCTGTGTGGCGTGGTGGGTAGGTGGTGTGCTGGGGCTGGGAGGGTGCCAGGTTTGGTTCTGGGCATGATCATTTTTGGCGTTGGGTCAGAGTTTTCATCTTTTTGTAAGTTTTACACCCTGCCCTGACATGCACCACACTGGAGCTGAGAATACTTAAGTAGAGGGGGTGCAGGGGGGCAATGCACCCCATGGGGTGCGGGGGGCATAGCCCCTGAATAACATGGAAAACCAGTTGTAGGTTTTCTAGTCGCTGTGAGTGTACATCATCATAATTCATTTTCAGCTATGTACACTCACCCAAATGGCGATTATTATTCCGTGATCACCGTTATGACATAGAACTGTGAAGGGGTGAAAACCACGCAGCCTTCAAAGGTGCTCAGCTGCTTGCCAAATGGCTTTATGTAAATGAAAGTACTGAATTGCCCTCTTATTGGAGCACTTCAGTCCTTTCAAGTAGACAAAGTTTACACCCATGAAACTGTGGCCACCATCATACTCAGCTTGCATGGCCACTAGTCTGTCAGGGTTGAGCCCAATGTAGATTGCTCTGCATTGGTGTAGTCCGTGACACACCTCTGAAATGTAATTCTCTGTCACAAAATGTTTCTTGTGCATGTGCAAGAAAACAAAACAGGGTAAAGACCACAACAGACTTTTCAGTGTTTGTTTCTGTGGATAACATGTTATCAACAAAGTGGATCCTCAAGTTTACTTTTCTGTAAAATATGCCAGAAATAAGACACAATGAGGTATGGGTTATGGCCTGATAAGAGCGCACCCCAGGTGTATTATGAGGCACGAGGCACTTGTGCCGACAGCCTTTAGCACCTGGGGTGTGCTCTTATCAAGCCATAACCCACACCTCAGAAAGTCTTACTGCACTTTTGAAATGGGCCCCCAGTAGAAATTATGAATTAAAGAAGAAAAAAATATCAAAATGGAAAATATTAGTAAAAAATGGTTTTCATGTTAAAAAACTAAAAATAGTCGCTCTATATACCGTATTGTACAGTACTGTATTTACCTGTGTCAGCTGTATAGAGCCATCTCCAACACATATACAGTACAGAGGCCCTCCCCCACACACACATACATTCTGGCCAGGTCATGTACTCCCTCTCCATCAGCCACACAGAGTGTTTGTGCTTTGCTTTTGTGCAAAGCTTTTAAATTTTGTGCTTGAAAACGGCAGTATTACACAGAGCGAGTAAGTCCCTTTTCAGACACCATACTATACAATGTGTTTCCATTACAGGGCATCCTGCCAGGTGAGCATGTATTTGAAAGGAAAGGAAATTAGGAATTTTGGAGTGACTATGTAGTTTTAATTCAGATGACGGTCACCAGCAGGAGGTGGGGTGGGGGAGGTTGCTACAGCACAACCGCAAGCACCTACTGAAGGACATCTGTAGCACTTTCCATTTCAGCAGTCATGGTGAACACTTTCATTTCATTGAGGTAACCCGAAGAAAAAAAAAACTGTTTCATTCAGAATGTTGTGCAGATTTTGCATTGTATCAGAGGGGGTGTCAATGGCAGTGCGGGCAGTGGGAGGGAGCGGGCAGCTTGCAGAAAGGCAGCAGGAAGCTTCACTTGCTTAGTGATGCCAGGTTGTCAAGACTGTGTAAGATGTCACACTGATATGTTTCTGTTATGTGGTTCTGGCTTGTTGAATTAGTGCCGGTTGCAAAGTTATGGCTCTATAAGGACACGGCCAAAAAAGGCTTTCAGCCAATACTCTTTAAGGAAATTTTCTGCCCATTTAATAAAAACAGTTCCACTATGACCTAAAAATCATCAGGTCTGTTGATTGTGGTGAAATGCTTTCCCTTAGACAAAGCCTGGAGCAGTGTCAATTACATATATGAGATGTGTAATACTTTTGTTTCAGTTGTCTCTGTGACTTGTGTGTTGGTACCAGGGCTTGCTATTTTCCTTGCTTCTCTTTGTTTTCTACTGCCTTGACCTTGTCTTACATTCTGAGGAAGGGGTACACTCAGATTCTCCATTGCCCCTCTCCTTCATCCTCTAAAAAGACATAGCTGTTTCTCTGCTAATGTCAGGAGAAGAGACAGAATTAACGTCTGACCCTTCATTTTTATTACTTCTGCTTCTAGCCCATTATCTAGGTCCCCTGCTTCTATTTTGAGAGCATTTTCTACTGATTCTCCTGGGTTTCTCCAACAAATTGGCTTGTCCAGTTTCATAATCCTGTAAATCTCATTGTAACTTTTTTCTTTCTATTAATAACTCCTTTTTAAACATATCTGTTCTTGATTTAAGTTTCCCCTCCAAAACTGTAAATTCTGGACATGCATTATGGTTACTGGTCTCTTTATGGAAGAAATCTCCTTCTGGATCTCTGTTAAATTGACATCATACTCCTTAATGAGCACTTCAATTAAAACAAATGAAGTCATTTAAGAGATTATTCAATTCTTCCTTCTGACTAAACTTGTCTGGGTCAATGGAGAAGATTGTCAGTAGTCTTCAGCCCCTAGAGATTCTTTTCACCTCAGTGTACTTTTTCAAAGTGGAGTGATTATATACAAGACTTGTGTCAGTGTTTAACAGATCTTCTAATTCATTAAAACACTCTTTCAGTAAAATATCTTCAATTGTATCAATTTGAACAGTTCCTGAGTTCATTGTTTCAAAAAGCTGCCCTGTCCTCTGCCCTTCAAGAGCCCCTTTGCTTGTGTTTAGGAGGGGAGATGTGGAAGGTCCTGGCAGCTCCTTATTCATTTGCCCTGCTGCTGGATACCCATTGCACTTCAAATAGGTACTTTGACTGAACATGGCTACTGACAACACTGAAGAAAAATACATTTCAGTGGCCGCCAGTAAATATACCGCATGTTACTAATAGCAACTCTGCACCATGCTTGATAAACACACTGCATGTTACTAATAGCAACTCTGCACCATGCTTGATAAACACACTGCATGTTACTAATAGCAACTCTGCACCATGCTTGATAAACACACTGCATGTTACTAATAGCAACTCTGCACCATGCTTGATAAACACACTGCATGTTACTAATAGCAACACTGCACCATGCTTGATAAACACACTGCATGTTACTAATAGCAACTCTGCACCATGCTTGATAAACACACTGCATGTTACTAATAGCAACTCTGCACCATGCTTGATAAACACACTGCATGTTACTAATAGCAACACTGCACCATGCTTGATAAACACACTGCATGTTACTAATAGCAACTCTGCACCATGCTTGATAAACACACTGCATGTTACTAATAGCAACTCTGCACCATGCTTGATAAACACACTGCATGTTATTAATAGCAACTCTGCACCATGCTTGATAAACACACTGCATGTTACTAATAGCAACTCTGCACCATGCTTGATAAACACACTGCTTGTTACTAATAGCAACTCTGCACCATGCTTGATAAACACACTGCATGCTGTGCCATTTCAGCTGACTGAAAATATCCCGACCTCTGAGGAATCCACTCACTGGTAATGTGAAACCAGAAGAGAAGCATGCTAGGAACTGAGAAAACAAATATAGAGGACACAAAAGCTCACCAACACAGCACACCCTTTTGTGCAGGTACCAAAACTTAGAAACAGCAACACACACAAGGACCAGCACTCAGAAGTATATGAAAAATTAACTAACATTTTTTTACTACAGTATCACAAAGTGCTGCACTGCAATAGGGCTGATAATACCATCCATGCCACCAAAACCCCATACACATTCGCAGCCATGTGCCCCTTGTTCAGGGGGTGGAGCCCATATGAAAAGATGCATCCATATAGGGTGACACAGCCAATCAAAGCAGTATCAATTATTCAAAATGAATTGTTCATTAACAATTATGTATCAAGCCCTGCATGTTCTTTTTCAAGGGAACAATGCTGTATCAAGAGGCAAATGTAGACCGGCCCGGTGGCGCTGAGTGTTGAGGTGCTGGATACCACACTTCATGCCATGCCAGCGACCCTGGTTGGGGAGCAAGCCTGGGCCATTGGGGGTCAGCAGGGGTGGGAAAGGATTGAGAATCTGCTGGACTGCTCTCCTCTCCTAGGGGTGGGACTTGGGGATTCCTGGTGCAGCAGTGACCACTAGCAGATACTGGTGGCAGGACTAGAACAATGAGGACATAGAGTGGGAGTAGCATCAGCTGCTTCCAGTGGCAGGAGATCATGGTGCCATGCATGAAGCATTGTATGCAATGCCACAAATACATCATAGGCGATGGTGGGGTCCAGGGGCTACCTCCCCATGCCCAAGCCGAGTGTGCCATCTACTGTCAGGGCTCCTCTGCCTCCTAGATGCCCACACAGACGTCAGATAAGGATGCCAGAGGAGGCTGGAAGCCCCCGCCATGGGGGGGGCTTACCTGGGGGGATGGGCACTGCGATGTTGGAGTACAGCGTCCCCACCTGGCAGGTAGGACTGAGCCTTCAGGCGGGCGGGAGATGGGTATGTCAAGCATCCCCACCAGAGAGAGTCTGGTGGTACAGAGCTAGGAGGATAAACAAAGTTCAAAACAAAAAAAAAAGAGGCAACTGTAATTGCAATGAAGGTGAGCCCCCCAACAGGTCACATATAAAACCAAAAATTTTGTGGAACTGCTATTAAAAGCTTCTTTGTTCTAACCTCCACAAAAATATACAAAAAGGCAGAAGAGCAAAAACAAACATCAATGAATATATCAAAATGCAGCACAACTGCTCAGTATGAGGATTGTAGACGAAACAGGAGATGAAAGATAAAAAGCAGACATGAATATGTAAGAGAAAGAGAACAAAGATGGGTAACTGTAAACAGTTTCAATGTGAGCTGAAAATGATCAGATCTTGTGGTCAGGATGTAATTCATTCCATTAGACAAAGCCTGAAGTTGTGTCAGTGTAAAAGGTGATACATTTTATTCTTAAGTCACAGTGCAAACTGTGTAAATTTTATAGAAAAATAAACTTGAGGGTCCACTTTGATGATAATGTGTTATCCACAGGAAGAAACACTGAAAATGTTGTGCTTTTGACCTTTTTTGACAAGTTATTTGCATCAGTACGGCCATGCAGAAATGATCCAAATTTTAAGCAATAAACCACAACAGGGTATGGGTGATGCTGGGCTTATCCACACCTGGCGTGGTTCAGTCCTAGCATCACCCACACCCTGGAGTGGTTTATTGTGATTATACAATGGCACCCTTTTATTGTTGAAAAAAAAGAATAAAGAAAAAGTATTTTTTGTTTGTATTTTAAATTGTTTTTATAGATGTTGTTGCTCCATCAAAAAAAATAATTCTTTGTTGCTAGGCAGATGGGGAGTGGGAACAGGAAGTTGTAACAGCTGCCATTCCCATTCACACACACACAAGCAGCAGGAATTGGTCAGGAAAAAGAAAAGAATCTGTGCTAGGCAAGCAGAGACCAGTCCTTGATCTGTGCTCCCATTTGACAGATACACTTTTTTTTTTGTCTTTTTCAAGTTTACCCAGACTGCAGCAAGGTACAGTGAGTAATAGCAGCTGCCATTCCTGTTCAGCTAAACAAATGTTTTAACATGCTGATCAATGCTGAACTGAGGAAAGTGTTTTTGAATTAAAAATGAGTGCTAGTAGTTAGGGACATCAGGGCCGAAAAATGGAGCCGTGATTTCCATAATTTCCAACCCTCATTTTCAATTCAGAAGTACTTTCCCCAGGGCCCAGTTCATCATTGCTTTCATTGGTCATGGTGTTCAAATATTTTTTTTTTCTGCTGAAAGGGGATAGTTCTAGGCATGTATAAGTGTCCTATGGCAGATGCGGTCTTGAAGAGGTCAAATTAGCAAAACCATGTTCTGAACAGTTGGGAATTTCTTTTCCTTTTTTGAAACTAAGCTTCTGTGGCTGTTGAGTGGAAGTGACTGCTATGGTGGGAACCTGTGATTGGGATGGGATGGGTTTAACGAGTGATGTCTATGGTGAAGAGCTGCTGCTATCGGGACAGGGGTGGGTTTAACAGCTACTAACTTGATTGTAAAATCCAAACAAGTAGTACTAACCTTGATCTGTAACAATACTGTGAAAGGGGAAGGTGTCATTGTGAATGATGTCCACGCCGATCTGTTGCGACCTGTGACCTATTGCTTTTTGGCCCTCTTCTTGCTTTGTATCAGGGAAAAGAAGTTGTGTTTTTCCTCTCTGCTTCAGCCGGCAGAACCATGGAGAGGGCATGTTGTGAGAAGGTGTTGAGCAGCAATGGCCACAGGTGGACTAGCCCTACCAGTCCTCAGTTTCACAGTTGGGGGGACCGGAGGATAAAGACATTGGGATCAGTCTCCACTTAAGTAACAGAAGAGATAGTGTCCGATAAAACATTTTGTTCGTTGTTTTTTTTTAATCACTTTTTCTGGGTCGATTAGATGACAACTGTTTTTTATTTGGGCTCTTTGCTTGAAAGTGGTTTTACTGCAATCTTGGTGACAATTAAGACGGCGTCTTGGCCGAATGTTAAAATTCCATCTGACTAATTCAGATAATGGTGATGGGCATCTTTGAGTAGCTGGCACCTCTTTCCATTGGTAATGCTAGGATTTACCATGGCTAGGAGGTACCTGCTAGTCAAAAAGAGTGTCTGAATTTAAAAGCCATTGTATAATATTAAATTTGAAACCTTCTTGTTATCCTTTACTTTGTATGTGCATACAGTATTACTGTATAGCAGCATATTTTAGTGCCATCTTTATTTAGCACAGAGTGAGGTGCAGTACTATGTAGGGCCCTATTGAATTAGCGCACCATCTTCATGACCAGTTATAACACTATGCTCCCTGTAATATTCGTGATCAGTTTATTGTAGCACTTTTGTCAGTTAAGCTAATATAGCAAAAATAAACTGATCACTAGTATTTCCTGCTATACAGTATTTTGTCCTATTATCATCTGAGTATTATGTTATGTGACTGTGTAGCTTATGTTCCTGTTTTTGTAAGGCCATGTCTTGCACTATGTGCATTTCTGATATAAGGGTATCATTTGTTCTTTCTGTGTAGAACTATTATTTGCCTTTTTTTTTGGTCTTAGTTTTCTAATTTTTTGGTATTTTCCCTCTGTTCTCCATTCTTCCCTGTTGAACTACACCCTTTGTTCCTTTTCTCACAAACTTTCAAACCCCATCACCCCTACCTTCTTTTTTCTTTCCCTTCTGCCTTTCTCATCTTTTTTGACTTCCTTCCCTTATATATTCATGTCTGCTTTTTATCTTTCTTCTCCTGTTTTTGTCTACGGTTCACAAACTGGGTAGTTTTACAGTATATTGATATGTATATTTATGGTTGATTCTGCTCCTCTGCCTTTTTGTACAGATTTTTGTAGAGGTTTGAAAAAGAAGTTTTTAATAGCACTTACATTAAATATTTGGTTTCACACTTGACCTATTGGGGGCTCGACCTTGCTACAAAAGCATTTGCCTCTCAATATAGCATTGTTCCCTTTAAGGAGAACATGCAGGTCTTGATATAAAATTGTTAATGAACAATTCATTTTGAATCATTGTGATTACTTTGATTGACTGTGTTGGCCTATATAAGATGTATCTTTACATATCGGCTCCAGCCCTGAAGAAGGAGCACATGGCTCTGAATATGTGCAGGGTTTTAGTGGTGTGGAAAGGTAGTATCTCCACTACTGCAATGCTGCACTCTGTGATATGTATTAAACACATTTTGGCTAATGTTCCATATACTCCTGAGTGCAGTCCTTTTGTATGTTGCTGTTTGCTATATTCAAGCAAGCTCTGCACACACTGTGAGTGTTCAAAGCTTACTTGAAGAGAGGCACTAAGAGGTGTGCTTGGTGCAAAGTAACGTGTCCTCTGGCCACATAGAGATATGTGCCCACTGTGACACAATAGGCTACCAAGGTGCAAAAGCAGTTAGGACATCCTAAAGCAGATAGTACTGTTGTACTAAGTTGCAGTATCCAAACATCCCCATGCAGATTACCTCAGCTCCAACAAAAGGCCCGAACAGGATTTTAGAATATCATTATGAGCCCATTTCCATTAGCCATCCTTTCTTCCTTGGATCATGTTGAGAGAGTGCACTCTGATGGGCAGTGCACCAGAACCATGTTCCAGTATCATAATTAACTCCTTTGCTCAAGTGGCACCACCCTTCCTCACCCAGTACCACTGCCATTAAATTTATTATACCTGGCTCTGGCAGTATCCCCCCCCCCCCCCCCCAATTCACAGTCCCATTCATGTTCAGGAAATCTGTTTTCCCTGGTAGTCTGGTGGCACCTCCCTCCTGTTACTGGGTCCAGTTGATGTGTCAATAATTCCATTCCCTGGTAGTCCAGTTGCAATCATTTCCATTTCTTTATTCCATAATGTTCATGTTTAAAAAAGGATTTATCCCTATTACACAAGTGGTACTCCTTGATACCCACATTGTACACACTCACCAACATGACTCAGAGACAACTGCTAGCACATAACCACCACTTGCCTCCCTGGCCACCTGCCATCTGCCTCATGCGAAGTCCATTTTCTCTATATAAGCATGTATAACAGTACAGTACTTATGGGATGGCTCATCAACATCATAGAAGTGGCATGATTTTGAATAGCCATCCTATACACAGTGTATCATGATACATGCTTGTATACTGACACTGGACTTTTATGAGGAAGTAGGCAGCGGCTGTGGAGGTGGGTGGTTGGCATCTGCTGGCTATCATCTGTGAACAATTGGGTGGGTGCTATGGGCGAGTGCCACCAAATTATAATCAAGAAAATATTTCTTAAACATCAGTGGGGCCAAGTTTGGGGGCACCAGACTACCACTGAAAAATAATTTCTTAAAAATCAGTGGAAGTGGGGAATGGGAATGAGGGTACCACCAGACTACCAGGAAATTGAATTCCAGACACATCTTTGTGACCAGAGAATGAAAAGGGTATGCATCAGGAACCAAGATGGATATATTATATGTTACAGAGATCAGGAGGTTTAAGGTACTTCAATGAGTGCATTCTTAACATATGGATTTTCGAAGTGTTAACTAGTATTGCACACGCAGCTGTTTGGTGCTTCCAAAACCATCCCAGTTTACCAGATTGCCTGTAGGTTGCCAGTATGCCTTAGTAACATAAATACCTGGTTCTGTTTAGGACTGCCATGCAAATAGATAAGCACCATGCTAAAAGTGACTTTAACTATAGCACCATGTACACTAACCATCTTTCAGCTATGCAAAACACTGTTAAAGTGGTGCTAAACCTGCTAGTGTGGTGCAAATCATTTGAATATTAGGACTATTATTTTTTAGAAGATTCTGGACAGACATTTTTTTTAATGTTGAACTCAACATACCATACAGTATACTGTACCTTCATACTAGCTTTTCAGTAGGTCTGCCTGATACATACAATGGCTAGTAAATCATTTCCTAACTCATTTGGGATCTCATATCATGGAATTTGTTGTTATACATGGACTTTCTGCTTGCACCATTGCATTTTATGTCATCACACTGGCACATGAAGCTTGAGATGATTCTGTAGAATTTTGCCCCATTTCCTAATCCTGTCTCCCACAGAACACAAGACATGGATGTTTTTGGTTGTCATTAGAGATGCAGCGAATTTAAATTCAGCTGGCGAAGTGAACATGAAGTGGGCACCGCGCGTTGCCACTCCGCTACGCAGAATGGGCAATGCAAAGTGCTCACTCCGCCTTGTCATTACCACCTCACATTAAGGTGGAATGGCAATGTGAAGTAAGGCAAAGTCTTTGTTTTTAATGGACTTCATGTTCCTCATAATGATTCTAAGTGATCCATTTGGTGTTTCAGATTTGGCAGACTCCTCCCCCCCACACACATCACATTGCTTACAGTACTGTAAGTCACATGCTCTTTAGCTAGGCAGGAAAAAAGGGAGTCATACAAGCAGACACTTTTACTTTCTCCTGTGCAGACGGCAAGAGAGTAGTGTGTTTTGTGACTGCTGATATTTTGAGATCAGAGCAAGGAAGAGATTTAAACTTTGATTTAGAACCAACAGCTTTTTTAAAAGCTACATTTTTTGTCTTCTCTGTACACTTTTTTACTTAATTTGTTCTTTCTGAAAATGTTATTTTCTTACCTTTATAAGTAGTTAGTTGTTTGTCTGAGTCTGTGTGACTGTGCGTGTGTGTTGTGTGACAGTGTGAGTAGTGATTGCTCAGACTGAGGGAGCTCAGTAGGAGAGATGGACCAGGGTGAGGGAATGTCTGGGGCAGGGGCAGCTCTGGGAGAGCATGGTAGTGGTAAACATTGTACCATGTGCATGTGTGGAGGGCATAGGTGCCCATTCCTGTTGGACCGCTCGAAACATGTGAGTGTCCCCCCCCAGAAGCAGGACCAGCACTGCCTCTTGTCCTGACTCTGAGGCAGTTGAACCACCACCAAGTCCAGCTCCAGATCACCTGGAGCAGGATGTGCCTGTTCCACAGGCCCAGGTGTGTATCCCATCCCTGATCAGCACTGTGACCTGCCAGCTGCCAGTTCATTTGGCCATCCCCTGCCTGTGCCTGGTCCTCCATGCACCTCCATTGTTTGGCAGTTTTTTGACTGTGTCTGGGGGACAGCAGTGTAGTCAAGTGCTGCCTATGTGAGGTGGAGGTGTGTCATGGCCCCTTGGGGACTCACCTGGGGACTGGGAGCCAGCACACCCATATGCTCAATCACCAGCAGTTGGATTGGCAGGCTGCCACAGAACAGACCATGCCTGCACCTGCTGGCCATTCTGTGGCAGAGGGTGCAGCTGTGCATTGCAGCATCCCTAAGAAGAAGAGAGCCACAGCAGAACCTGCTGCTCCACCAGCACCCCCACCACCACCACCAGCAGGTCAGCCTGTAGAATGTGTGGACCCCAGAGAACTGCATGTAACACAGGCTGACTTGGCAGTTCTCTGGAGTACTGTTCAGGAGAACAACAAGAAGGTGAGTGCTGTGGAGCAGTGGCTGAATCGCATACAGGAACATCAGTTGCAAATTATGTCCATGCTGAAACTGCTGCTGGATCACCAAGGGATCCCACATTAGGTTTTTTTTTTTCCTCACACCATGTGCCTCCCACACCTTCTTTGCTGTGTTATAAAATGTATTCCTCCACCATCCCCGACCCATATATGTAATTATGCCCTTTTTTGTTGTCTTCCATATGCGTGACACTTTGTATCCTGAGCAGTGCAAGTATACTCTGCAGTGTCAGTGGCTCAGTAGGTAGCACACTCGCCTCTGAGGCTGGGAGACCAGAGGGCTGTGGGTTCAGTTCCCACATCTGGCACTTGGGTTAATATCCCAGTACTGACACTGTAGTGCAGCACGAAAGGGGTGCTGCACTTCTGAGGTGCCATCTTTTGGATGAGATGTTAAACCGAGGTCCCATCTGCCTGGATCGGTGGTAGTTCAGGTGGATGTTAAAGATCCCATGGCACTTATCGAAACGAGTAGGGGAATTTCCCCAGTGTCCTGGCCAAATTTCCCTCATTCACTAAAAATACCACCAAGAGCTTAATCTGGTTCAAGGTCAATTGGCATTCATCTGTATCCCCCTCCCCCTTGTCATGCCTGAAAATAGGCAGGATTTGTCTAGTGCACTTACCCGGTCAACAAAAACTAAATAAAATAAAATAAAATAAAAACTGCATGTGTGCAGTCAGTTTTCTTTCCAGTCTGTGTATGTACTGCAGACACTGTCCAACTCCCTGACTTAAAAATATTTATTAATGAGTACAATGGCGGGATGGTGAAGCCTGGAGAGATATCACTAAACAGGCTTACAATACATCCAAGTAACTAGTAAAAAATGATGTTGTGATTTGTGATGTGATCATAAATCGTGATTTGTGACTGCATTTGTGACCGTGATGATGAAGAAACATGAATGCCAACAGCTGTACTTCCCTGGGCTCTGATGAGGCATGGCAAAAAATTCCCTGACTTAAAAACAAACATTAATGAGTACAATGGTGGGGTGGTGAAGTATGGAGAGATACTACAAGATAGGCTTACAATACATCCAAGCAACTATTAAAAAAAAATTAAAGTTGTGATTCGTAACATGATCATAAATCATGATTTGTGACTGCATTTGTGACCGTGATTTTGAAGAAATGTGAATGCCTACTGCTGTACTTCCCCGTGAACCGATGAGGTGTTGCACAAAACTCCCTGACTTAAAAATAAACATTAATGAGTACAATGGTGGGGTAGTGAAGCATGGAGAGATACTACAAAACAGGCTTACAATACATCCAAGTAACTATTAAAAAAAATTAATGTGATTTGTGATGTGACCGTAAATCATAATTTGTGACTGTGATGATGAAGAACGTGATTTGTATCATGAGTGATACATGATGATGGTCCTGACTTAAAAACGCATATTAATGATTACAATGTTCATGCAGAATTATGCACCACACCTGTCCAGTACTCTGAAGGGAAGCCAAAGAAACAACTGTGACTTAAGTTAGAGATGGAGATTGGGCACTAAAGAGATGCAAATGCACAGACAGATTAAAATTGTGCTGCACACTGAAGAGATGCAGATGCTAAGGCACAACACCTAACCAGTGCTCACCATCAGAAATTCAAATCTGGAAAAGAATACCTTGGCCGGTTGGGGCGGGCCATGGGGGGGCAGTGTACTGCACTGCTGCAGTAACAGTCACTCATACTAGTACCAGTAAAGATACGACAAAGAAGTACAAAATTACACTGCTGCAGTGGATAGCAGGTTCATATTGTTGAAATTATGTGGCCCAGTAAAAGGTGTCTGATTTGATGACATGCATCACACACATACTGACACACACTAAGTAATGCATAGCAAATTGAAAACTTCAGTAATATAACCGTATATTTTAAACAAACTAAAATTATGCACTGCTATACCACAACGACCAGCAAAAAAAATGGAAAGAATTATTGAAAATATTACTGTGTTTACATTAACACAGTTATACAAGAAAAATATCACCAAAACAGAAAGCACTGTCTTTTTCTCCAAGTTAATCTACCTACACCACAGATACGCCCCTCCCCCAGAGCACACTTACACTGTCTTTCAGCACACAGACTAAATGTTGTACATTAACATTCAAAATCCACACACAAACAATAAATGCTCTATGATATGAGCACAGGATGGTTTCCTATAATTTATGAACTAAAGTTTCAGCAAAACAAATAACTCAAAAAGGCTTTTTTAACAGCTTTTAGAAGGTTTGAGTCGCAGAGAGCTCTCAGAGCAGATTGTCTCCTACCGCTTCCTACACATGCTACCCCAGGCTGAGGCTGTGCAGAACAATCTGGAGCCCACGTGACCTGAAATCCTATGAATCACTACAAAATTTGCCTTTGGAGGTTAAAAACAAGGTGAAGTGAGGCAAAGTACATTGTTTTCAATGTACTTCACCTTAAGAATTGGTGGAGTAGTGGTTTGGGAAGGCGGAGTAATGCAAAGTCATTGTTCTCAATGGACTTGCATTACCATTATAACGTACTCTCTTCATGTCGTGAGCACTCAAATTCACCTTCACTCCATGAATCACTGCGAGGCCCGGTGGAACCCCTTGCCCATCTCTAGTTGTCATTTTCGGAATTACTAAAATAATAAGGCCGTACAGTATTTTGTAATAGTCACTAACTGGCATACAGAATGTATGCTTTGCTTAAACATTGTTTGGCACCATGGATCTTGCATAAGCACCAGAACAATTCACTTTTAACGTTGCCTGTCACGATGTTTGTTTTTTTTTTTCTCTCCTTAAAGATCCAGAAGCCTCCAGGATAGTTATTAATGACCATTTCAGTAACACAATGGCATTGATTTATGGGGCCAAAGCAGCTCACTTTATTGTGTTGCTCAGCTGACTTCATATTCCCTCTACAGAGCCCAGCCAAACTTCTACTTCACAAGTAGGGTTGCTACCTTCTCCTGAACTTATAATAGCAGGTCTTATGGCACTACACATACTACCCCTACACATGACACACCCTGCTATAGGCACAGAGTGATTATAAGACCTCCATTGCTCACCTATAGCCATAATACAAAACACAACATCCCTTCAATTGCTTTGGTTAGGTATAGTGAGCTAGACATCTTGTCCACTCAGTTTTTTGCTGAACACATTTTACTGTATTTCAACAGAATTTAGAAAACACTTGAATGCCACCTAATGAGTGGCACCATCAGGGAAACAACATATTCAGAGAGATGGGTGCTGCTATAAGTTATGCTACCCACAGAGATGGGGAGTCTTTCACCAAGGAATGGCAGCATCGCTAATTTTTGTTTCAAGGCAAATCAAACTGTGGATGCTTTTCAGATCCTTTTACAGAAGAAAGTAACCAGGTAAACCATACCGCCACAGAAAAAAAAATATAAAAAGGTTTTAGTGCAGACTTTTCAACACTGGCTGCCTTACATGTTTGGGAACAATCAATAATGTTAGTTATGGTGTGGGGGGCTCTTGTTTGTATTTTCTGCTTCTGATTATTTGTGGCAGGCACGATGTTTGCATGTCAGCATGATGCCATTTTAGATATCTCTGAGAAACCCAGTTATGTAATGTGTATGTTAATTCAAAATGGTATAGTGAGTGAAATGAAAAAAATTAAAAATGAAATAGAAATCATTTACATTTTTAAGGCTGATGACTTGCGCTCAGTCTTGCAGTGAGGCCTTTTAGTACCAGGCCATCACTGTTGCTAGAACCAAGGATGCCAAAGGCCTGCTCATCAAAATGTTAACAATGTGGGTGCTCTCTGGTAGATCAGTAGTGCAATACTAAGTAAACTTTTATTCAACAGAAATATTTCCAGGCTTTTCTGAAAGTGCTTGCTCCAGTTTCTTCTTTCCTTCAAAAGTTGGCCCAGAAAACGATTAAAATATGGATTAAGTTCCAGTACTCCCAAAGTCTAGACTGATCATATATGTGAACAAGGACATTTATCCTATGCCAGGTGATACGGTAGCCTTTGAGAGTCAGGAAATGTCCCGTCCCAGTGCTAGTGGATAGTGGTACACATGGTGCAGATGATGCTTTGATTTCTACTCTCATACCACAGCAGTTGAACTTTCAAATGTTCAGTTTTTGTGCAATACGAAACTGCCCCAAATTTCAGTGCAGTTTTCTTGTGACTGAATGTTAAACAAGGCAAGTGCCTAAAAAAAAATTTGAAGTAGAATCCTCTTTAAAAAATGTTTGTCTATATAAAATATGGTCATACAGAGATAGTGGTTTCGGTTTATGAGGTAATAACAGGACCTGGGTAAATAAATACTGAGGGATGGATTTTCAGAGCCCTTATACTTCCCGCAGCTGCACAGCGAAACTGGCACACATGAGTCTCCACTTGCAGAGCCACAGTTTTTCCTGCAGCTATGGTATTTTCAAAAAGGGAACAGGTTTGCCACCGGCTTCATGATTTATTGCAGCTAGTGGACATTTTATGGAGCAGTTGCAGGAAAATGGTACACCTCATAGGACCAGACGTAACATCTTCCACTGCTGTGCTGGTTGAAAATATGAATCTCTGCAAGTGCAGAGCTTTCATCCCACAGCAATGGCTGCGAGTTGGGACTTAATCCCCGATAGGCTGAAAATCTAGCCCTGAGTCTGTAGGCTAAGGTGTTTATTAACACCCAAGTTCTGTTAATACCGAGTAAAATCTTGCCCACTATACCATTATAGCTATTATAATAAACAAAAAAAAAGAAAAGTATTTTATAACACAGCTCCAAAATCACTCTCTCAGTAGCGCTATAGTGTGTCTCTGAGAAAACCAAAACTGTTTAGCAGTTCCTCACAGATGAACAGTTGTGCTAGTGTTAGCAATCAGAACACAGGGACTAGCATACAGTCTCATAATTGTATCCACCATCTGATTGCCACTGAATAAAATGACAGTAGCTGTATGTTGTGATTGGCTGAGAAAAAATATTTTCTTCAGTACAATATATGGTTCAAAAATCAAGGCTCATACAATCCTATGCATAACAAATGTGAGTAATTATACATCCATTTTTTTACAAGACAGCTGTAGCTTTTGAGACTTAACACTGCTGCTTATGTCAATGGAGCATATCAGAAAGATACTTTGTGGGCTCTGCGATACTGTTTCTTATTGCTATCAATTTGCTAATGGTCTTCTGAAGCACAGTTTTAAAACATACAGTACATGATAAATCTAAGAGTAATGCAGCATTCCTTCTTTCTTGGTTTCATGACCCAACATTAAGGAATTTAATACACTGTATGGTAGTTATGCAACAAGCATTCTGTGAAATAACAAAGCAATTATTCACATTGAATTTCCAGGTAGCGCTGCACTGCTGTTATAGGAACCAGATGTTTCTTCCCAAATAGATTCTCAGATCAGCATGGTGTCCATGCATGTTATGACCTCAAAGGAAAAAATATTGCAGATAAAAATACTCAGCTGTGCATCAAAAATGTACAAAAAGGTATAAGGCTCACTAAAGAAATTGCTCAGTTCTCTGAATCAAACAACAAGCATTTACTTCATACCATGCCTTCTCCCTTGTCTGAGCTGAGCCACCACCACTTGGAGAAAAAGAAACATTATACTGTGCCCTGTTAAGTTAAACATAACCTTCATGTGCCTGCAGCTGACTCCCAGGCTTCCTGTACTGAAGGCTAAAGATTGTATAGAAGTCCCAGAAGCAGCTTCCTGCTATTCAGGCATTACCTTTAGCCTGGGTTGCAAACAATAGATATTCTCACTAGCGAGAAAGGGAAAGAGTAAAAACACTTGTACTACAGTACACTGTATCAGTTGTGTTTGGATTCAGTCTTGACTGTAAACATTGCAAGAGTAGATAAAATAGCCTGCACTTATCAAAAGTCATGGCCATGTATTAAAGTCCCATTCTCCCAGAATACTATATATACAATTATGCCAAAGGGGAACAGTAAAGGTGAAGGTCAAGCACACCTCATCACTAGAATTTAATATTACACACATTACAGGTTGGTGAGCCTTTTGCTGTTAAGGTTTACGTTGGTAGATTCCCTCCAACACTGTGTCTGAACTGGCTATAAATTGGGGTAAGAAAAGCTCCTTAATTAGCTCCTCTTCTAGTACTTCTTTGCCTAGTCATTAACCATGAGTTGCAGCTCTGATTTCCTTATTGCATCTGCATCTTTTACCACTCAAACATATAAAAGCTAAGGTGTTCATTGATCTCCAAATTAAAAATCCTGCATTGTAATAATGTAGTACTTGTTTATTATCTTGTTTACACTGTATACTGTACCACTACAGCTAGAACGGAGTAGCACTTCAATGTTAAAAAAAATTATTTTGCCCACTTAAAGCATCAGTACTGTATCTCTTAATCAACATGTAGGTATTTTTTAGCAATATCTTTTTTTTGTCTGGCAAAACATCAGTATATTAATTTACTTTTTCATTTTCTTTCATTCCTGAACCTAGATAACAGATTTTGACATTTTTAAAAGTCACTGCTTTCTTGCCATGCCTACCATGAATAAAATTAAATATCTTTGTACAGTGCTGTGCTGTTTACCATCAGAAACATGTGGTAAAACCACCCTAATATATCCACAGTATGAATCTAATGTACATTTAACAGGTAACCTCAAAGGAAGAGATTTTTTAAAATTGCAAGTGGCAGTCATTTTTAATGACTCGGATAATTAATTACCCAATTATCTACAAAGCAGGTTTAAAACTGAGACAATCAAAAATACATTGAAGAGCACGCTAAGGATGTCAGAAATTTAATTTTGCTAAAAAACCAAAAGAAACTATATAATGACATTTATTACTGCCTTAACAATACAGCAGCTTTAAACTCAGCTGTTTTGTATGCCAGTGTCATGGAAATTGGCATGTACACCCTATATAATAATAATAAATAATAATAATAAACGTATTTGTTTGAGCATCTTTCACTTTTCAAGGCGCTGTACAATTCACATAAAAATAAAACACAGTACATACAATATAAAATCAAGAAAATACCAAAAATGCTTTCCCCCATAAGAAAGTCTTGAGTGCCTGCTTAAAACTCCCCTCTATCCTGCACTCCCGAAGCTGATGGGGCAGAGAATTCCAGAGGGTAGGTGCCACAAACCCAAAGGCACACACACCAGATGACTTTAGATTAACCCTCAGAATTTTTAGCAACCCCTTGTCAGCCGAGCAGAGCTGTCGCAAAGGGGTGTAAGGAACCAGAAGCTCTTTCAGGTAATCTAGGCCAGATCTGTGTAGGGCTTTGTCAGTCAAAAGACCTACTTTAAAGGTGATCCACCACTGTATAGGCAGCCAGTGCAGATCATGCAGCACAGGGGTGGTATGAGATCTTCTAGATGCCCCAGTGAACAAACATGCTGCTGCGTTCTGCACTAGCTGCAAGTGATGGATATCAACCCCAGAAAGCCCTAGGTAAAGGGAGTTGCAATAATTACGGAGTAATGTCACAAAGGCATAGACCAAGACAGGTAGGTCACTGGACAGAACAAGGTGCCTAATCCTAGCAATGTTCCTAAGATGGTAAAAAGCCAGCTTGACGAATGCTGACACCTGATGACGAAGAGTCAGGCCATCGTCAAGCACCACTCCCAGATTATGCACCCATTCAGAGGTGAGAATCTAGGCCTCCCCCAGGACTAAACCGGAAGGGAGCCCAGTCCTCAACCCCTCTGCCCTATGACCCAGGTCCACAACCAAAACCTCAGTCTTTCCTGGGTTCAACTTTAAACCACTGGTATTCATCCAGTCTTGGATTTCTATGAGGCAGCTGTTCAGTACTGAGACAGCACTAACTTGGTCAGGAGCAAAAGACAGGTAGAACTGGGTTTCATCAGCATAGCAGTGAAACCTCAGCCCATACCATCTAACAATGTCTCCAAGGGGTAGCATATATACTGTGAATAACATCAGAGACAGCACAAAACCCTGAGGAACCCCACATGGCAGTGAGAAAGCCCCAGATGAAAACAAACCCAAGTCAAATCTCTGCCATCTACCATCGAGGAAAGATGAAAACCATCTGAGGACTGTACCAGACAGCCCTTAGATAAACCTCAGACGTTCGAGCGGAACCCCATGATCCATCGTATCAAAAGCTGATGATAAATCCAGGAGAACCAAGATAGAATGGTGTCTCCAAACTCTTGCCATCAGGAAATCATTGAGTACCCAAACCAGAGTGGTCACAGTACTATGCCTCTTACAGAAACCCCGTTGGAGAAGTTTTTTTATAAATTATGGATGGTTAAATGGTTATCCAGTTGAGCAGCCACAACTTTCTCAATAACCTTCCCCACAAAAGGGAGGTTAGAGATAGGCCTATAGTTTGCTAGGTTCTCTGGGTGTAAAGAAGCTTTCTTCAGAAGGGGGGTCACCACCCCCTCCTTCAGGGAGCTAGGGAACTCACCCAAATCCAGAGAGCACCAGACAATCCAAGCTAAGACTGGGCCGATAATATCACTACAACCCAAAATCAGGGAAGTAGGGCCAGGGTCTAAACTACAGCAAGTGGGATGCATCTCCTGGACAATCTGCATAATATCTATGACATCCAGCAGGTCAAAGGTACTCCAGGAAACTCCAGGCTCTGTGACAAAGCACCGATCCACAGCAACCCCCTTAGAGTGAAGTTGGTGGCACTCCCGCCTGATGTCAGCCACCTTGTTCGAAAAGAAGCGAGTGATCTCATCACACTCAATTTGTGAAAAAAATCAACAGAACTGCTGACAGGCTGGGTTGCACAGCCTGTCAACAGTTCTGAAGAGTTGAGCAGGTTGATTTTGTGACAGAAATTTTTCTGGACAGGAATTCTGCCTTCTTATGGGAAATTTCTGTTTGATAGAGTTTACAATGCTCTAACAAAATAAGGTGGTTGACATCAGAGGCAGACTTCCTCCAATGACGCTCTAACCTACGCCCCAATCTCTGCAACTCCCTTAGAGCCCCATCAAACCAAGGGGCCCCAGGATGACAAGGGAGGGGGAAAACATGGATAGGAGCAATCAGATCGAGAGCTGAGGATACGGCCCCATTATAGGCCGCAACCAGCTGCTCGGGATCTGTGCAAGTCTCGTCCAACAATAAGAAGCCAAAAACCACCATCAAGTCTTCAGGGACCACATCCCACAAAGGATGGTACCTGACCAACTCCACAGGGACCGACCTGCCCAGGAGGGCCAAAAAATTGAACCCAACCGAGTAGTGGTCGGACCAACCGATTGGTTCCACCACTAAGTCAGAGGCCTCGATTCCCAGGAGAAAAGCCAAATCAAGATAATGACCACCCTTGTGCATTGCTGAGGAAACAACCTTTGTGAAGCCCAGATATATCATCACCTGGAGGAAATTTTGACCAAAAAGCCAGGATTCGTCGTCAACCCAGGCATTGAAGTCACCCAGAACCATCAGTCCAGACGACTCCAAAGCCATGTCAGTGGCAAAGTCTGTTATTTCCTGCAGGAACAGCTTCTCATCACCTGGTGGATGGTAGATGAGAACTATCCTGCACCCCACACCAGCTACCATGGTACACTCAAATGACCCAGCCTCCTCAACTGGTATACTGGTTAGGCCCAATTCAGTCTTGAAACGGACCGCAACTCCCTCCCCCATTGTCTAATCTCAGGTGATGTGCAACCAAATACCCAGTGGGAACAGCTGCCTCTAAAAAAGGGGCAACATTCCCATCCAACCAGGTCTCGGTAATGCAAGCCAGATCTGCCCTAGCAACAAAGTCTGCAATAAGATCAGTCTTGTTGCAGACAGATCTGGCATTGCACAACAGCGCCTGAGTTGGATGAGGTTGGTGAACTGTCCCGACTACTTGCCCTCCCAAAATGGAGGTACCCTTGGGTATGGGAACCATAATGGAATCTCCATGTTCCAGATACCATTTCACCCCAGGGCATCTTCTGGTCCTAACCACCCCTATGGGAGAGCACCGCTCATTCGGGCTCCACTGTCCGCAACCCCCTCATCCCCGACTCCTCCCCACAAGCAATCCCCAAAGCTTGACAGTATTGGTAGGTAGAAGCAGGTAGAGAGGGAGAAGAGAAGGGGTGGAGGGCATGGAGAGTGAAGGCTGAATAGCACAGGACAGGAAGGGCAAGCAGGCACATTTCACAATATTAAAACAATGGAGAAAGCACATAAAACACAAATTTTCTAGATCAGACAGGTGATACTGCAGACAAAGCAAAAGTCCCCAAAAACAACTTAGACAATGATCTTTGCCCTAATAAAACATAAACTATCCTGCTCCCAGGCTTTTCAACCTGTCAGTCAGTACTTCCTCTGTCCCCTCTGCTTGGAAAATGGCCAGAACTATCCCTATTTTCAAAAAGGGAGATGTCAAACTTATGCCCAACTACCGGCCCATCTCTCTTCTCCACACTCTCAGCAAGCTTTTCAAGAAAGTAGTCCATTGTCAGCTCTCTGATCACATTTCCAAGTTCAATCTTCAAACCTCCTGCCAACATGGCTTTAGGGCTGGGCACAGTACCACCACAGCTCTGACCCAACTCACCAGCGATGTCAAAAGCAATATGGACAATGGTCTAATCACAGGTGCTGTTTTCATAGTCAGATGCTTGGGCCACAGAATGGGTCCTGAGGATTGTCCAGCCCTCTCCTGGATGCTCCTGCTCACCGACCCCCACCCCCGAAGCACCCAGACAGATGCTTGGGCCACAGAACGGATCGTGAGGGTTGCCCAGCCTTCCCCTGGATGCTCCTGCTCACCGACCCCCACCCCTGAAGCACCTTGACAGATGCTTGTGCCACAGAATGGGTCATGAGGGTTGTCCAGCCCTCTCCTAGATGCTCCTGCTTGCCGACACCTACCTCCGAAGCACCCAGACAGACGCTTGGGCCACAAAACGGGTTGTGAGCATTGCCCAGCCCTCTCCTGGACACTCCTGCTCACCGACCCCCAACCCCAAAGCACCCAGACAGACGCTTGGGCCACAGAACGGGTTGTGAGCATTGCTCAGCCCTCCCCTGGACACTCCTGCTCACCGACCCCCACCCCCGAAGCACCCAGACAGACGCTTGGGCCCAGAACAGGTCGTAAGGGTTGCCCAGCCCTCCCCTGGATGCTCCTGCTCGCTGACCCCCAACCCCGAAGCACCCAGGTAATCATACGTAACAAAAAGAAAGCCATGTTTCTGGTGCCATTTTTGAATCCTGAGAACCTCTGCCACAGAAAAGTCTGCACAATGATTCTCTGTGACTGTGAGCTTCTGCCCCACCGGCACTGTGCGCCGGCTCCCCACAACCCCCACCACCACCCTTGGTGAGCTGAGGTCATATAATTGCAAAAATCTAACAGCCTCTTACTCCATTTGCAGCTCATCAGCTGCCACCACCAGAGGGCTCAACTCTAAACATTACAGTTACCTATACGAATTAGGCAAGGATGCTGCTGTTACCATCTTTATTTCTTCTCTCTCTGGCCACTCTCTCCTCCCTACCCCCACCACCCTCCCAAACAGAGAACCCCCACTGCCCCTACCCCCTCGGCTTACCCCCTAGCCCTGCCACACTGTATCCTCACACGCACCTGCCCACCACCTTGGCCCAAACCATTACACAAGTATTAGTGCCAGCATCATTCCACCATCCTTTCACCAGGGGCATACGGTCTTGCACACCCCAACCTGTCGCTGCCCCCAATCTTTCTCAAACACCCGGTCCTCCACATCCTACCCATACCTCTCTCGGAAAAAAATAAAGCATCTCATCTCCATACTTCTACTCCTGTCAGGGGACATAGAGATAAACCCTAGTCCAAACCACACAAATTCCCATTTCCCTTTCTCCTTTCCGAAAGGCCTCCACATCTTACACCTAAACACCTGCAGTCTTTTGTCCAAAATCTCTATACTACAACCTTTTGCATTAACACAGCGATCGGACATCCTGGTCATCTCAGAAACCAGGTTAAAACCCCATCACTCAGATGCAGAAGTCTCCATACCAGGCTACACTATAATCAGACATGACCGGCCAGGCAAAAAGTGCGGAGGTGGCACTGCAATGTATATCGCCAACAGCCACCACTTCCCTATAGTGGACATCCCCACAACCCCTGCAAACATAAACTCTATTCTCATCAAACTATCTCTCCCCGTTCCTCCCCAGTCTATGTGGCAGGCTCATACTAACCCCCTGCACACCTCCGTGGACATCTTCTCCCACCTAAGCTCCCTTCAATCCCTAGTGTCCGGGGCAGAGCTATACACCACCGGCGATTTTAACACAAACTGGTTAGGTACAGATAAAGCCCATTTGAAGACCAAAATAAAGGCTCTGAACCTAACACAACTCATTACTGATCCCACAAGACTAAACCACAAGACACAGAACCATTCTCTACTAGACTGGGCTCTGACCTCCCACCCCCGCAGGATCCTAAGCGCAGGCCTATTACTTGATTCTATAAGTGATCATCACATGATCTTCCTGATTAGGAAGGTGCATAGCCCCCCCAGGCCCCCCTCCAAAGACACTGTGCACCAGGTCCTACAACTCACTCATTTTAGCATCTCGCTTGTCAGACTTAGGACATGAAAACTGGTCCTTCGTACCCGAGTCTCCCTCCATTGACACAGCTTTTGAAGGTTTCAAAACCTGCTTCCTAAAAATCTGGGACAGACACGCCCCCCCCCATGGACAAAGAGAGTTAGAGATGCGCATCTCCCCCCTGGATCTCAGCCGACATAATCAAGAATTGCCCCACCAGAGACTGAGCATGGAAAAATTATAAGAGAACAGGAGCACAGGCAACCCTCTCCACATACAGAAAGCTCTGCAATGCATGCACAAACTCCATCCAACAAGCAAAAAATACATACTTTCTGTGGGCTTTTAGTAAGAACATTAACCACCCGAATGATTTCTGGAAATCACTCAAATCCCTGCTCTCCCCTGCCACTATACCCCCATCCCCTACACTATCAGATCAGGACTCCCACATCTCCGACCCCATCTGTGTAGCTGAAGCCTTTAATACATATTTCTCCAGTTGTGCAGCCAAACTCCTATCCTTCCTCCCGAATCCACTCCCCCCTGGTTCCCCCCATAGCTCATGCCCCCCAAAGCCTGCCCCCCCAGTCCTGCCTTTCTCTTTCCGCCCAGTAACCCATGCCGAAGTACTCCGCTCACTACGGGCCCTGAACCCAAACAAAGGCAAGTGCCCTATGCCCCTTGATGCCAAGATGCTCTTCCTGTCTGCACCAGCCATAGCTGCCCCTCTCACTGCCCTTTTCAACCTCTCTTTCTCTCTGGGCAAGTTACCCATGGCCTGGAAGGTGGCTACAGTCATACCCCTGCCAAAAGGTGGAGACCCCTCCTCCCCAGAAATCTACAGACCCATCTCCCTGCTCCCAAACCTGGCCAAATTACAGGAATGGCTAGTCATGTCCCAGCTTACCCCTTACCTAGAAGCCTCCTCCTTTTTTACTCCATTCCAATCAGGATTCCATAAATCCCACTCCACCACCACCTCCCTGCTATGTGTCACTGGTGACATTCTCACTGGCATGGACAAAGATCATGTCACCTCAGCCATCTTCATAGACCTAGCCAAGGCTTTTGATACCATCTCTCATGCCCTACTCCTCTCAAAACTCTCCAATGCAGGGCTCTCTGAGTCAGCCATTGGTTGGTTCCATGACTATCTAGTGGACAGGAAACAAACAGTCAAACTGGCCTCTCATACCTCAAATCCCCACCAGTCACTACCTGTGTCCCACAAGGATCTGTCCTAGGCCCACTACTTTTTTCCATTTTTTTAAATGACCTCCCCTCAGCATGTTCCCACTCATCTATCCAAATGTATGCGGACGACACTGTCCTGTATGCCTCCGGCCCTACCGCGCAAAGCATAGTAACCCTTCTCCAGGAGGATTTCTATGCCATTCAGTGCTGGTTGAGGACTAACCAGCTATTCCTAAACCCCAAAAATACAGTATCACAAACATTCGGATCCCAACAAAGACTCTCCCGCCAAACCCCCTGCCCCCCTTTCAAAACCTCGGATGGGACCCCCACTGGACAATTGTACTTCCTTCAGATATCTATGCGTCTGGCTAGACCAGCACCTAGATTTTACCTCTTATATCGACTTACTACACAAGAGACTACTCCCCAAGCTAGGTGCTCTATTCCACAACAAAAATTGCCTCCCTACACAAACTAGGCACATCAATGTCCAAAAAATGATTCTCCCTGTTTTCGACTGTGGCGACACAGTCTACTCCATTGCCCCCGTGTCCGCTCTGGCCAGCCTAGACACCATGTTCCACTCTTTCTGCCGGTTCATTCTAGATTGTCTGCAATCCACTCACCATTGCAATCTATACAGCTCTGCTACCCTGCCGTCCCTCCATGATCGTAGACAAATAAACTGCGCTAGGTTTGCTGCCAAATTCTAGTCCCACTCCCTCCCCCCCATCTGGCCTCTACCCTCTCCCAACAATCCCCTCCTATGTACTCCCTCAGGAATATGGATCCCAGACTGCTGCATGTCCCGTTTATGCATACTACCAAAGGCCAGGCCACCTTATTTACTGAATCAGACAGATTTGGAATACTCTGCTGGACTCCATAAGACATGCACAGAACACCTACCAACCCAACCCTCTACTTAGAACCCATTTCTCTTCCAGCTGCTCCTGTTCTAACTAACTTCTCAAATTATTATGCTTGTTGTACTATAAGAGTATATATAATGTATACTTACCCTCTCACTCTGTGCAATATATATATGAACCCCTGTCTGTATTCTCTAAACAAATGTTTATAGGAAAGCCAAGGCTTCCCAAAATGTTCTGCTTATTGTATATATTCCATGTATTGTTATTGGGTCTCTGCCTCCAGGTCGCATCTGGAATAGAGCTTTTAGCTCAGTATGATTTCCTGGTAAATCTTGTAAATAAATAAATAAATAGACCTGTCCAAAGCATTTGACATGGTTCATCACCCACTTGAGCTAACTAAGCTTCAATCCCTTGGTGCCTCTGACTCCATTCTATCCTGGTTTCACAGTTACCTGGAAAACCACACTCAGGCGGTAGCTTTCCATAAGGCTCTATCCTCCCCCAAAATGGTCACCCAAATTGTTCCACAGGGGTCAATTCTCAGTCCTCTCCTCTTCTCCCTATTACTAAATGATATCCCCAACCCTTCCTGCCACAGTTGCATTCTCATGTACGCCGACGACCTGATTCTTTACTCTGCATCTAGGTCAAAACGATGACATCAACCTCACACTCTCACACGACTTTCAATCCCTTCAATTATGGCTCTCGAACAGCCATCAAAAACTAAACCTAGATAAAACATGAGCCATGCTATTTGGATCCTCCAAAAAACTGCCCTCTACGGCTCCTAAGCTATTGGTTCACTGCAGGGAAGGAACATCGGTCACCAACATGTCCTCTTTCAAATACCTAGGGGTCACACTTGATCCCTCTCTCAGTTTTTCAACTCATGTCAACGTGGTTTGTCGTGCTGTTAACACTAAAATTAGCGGTGCCTACCGAGTTTGCCACTCCCTCACACCATCTGCCAGACTATCTGTAGTGAGGGGAGTGCTTCTCCCTCAGCTCCAATATGCCCTCCCAGTCCTTTACTCTGCCAATAGCAGTGTGCTCAGCAAATAGGACATTTCCTACAATAATATCTGCAGATTCGTCTAAACAGCCCCTCGCCGTACTCATCATTGCCTCCTCTACTCCAGCTTAAACTGGCTGTCACCCAAAGATCACAGGGACTAATCCCTTGGGTGCCTTATTGACTCCCTAACTAGACTACCTCGTCCAGACTCCCTAGCCAACTTGCTTGTTCAAGTTTGCCAATCCCACACCCTCAGGTCCTCCTCAGTCCCGATGATCCCTATTAGACCTTGTGCCACAAAAATTGGGTGAACGGGCATTCTCCAACTTTGATCCTAAGTTCCAGAATTTGCTCCCCCTCCATGTTAAAAATTCTGCCTCCCTTCGGGTCTTTTAAAGCTCACTGTTCTCCTACATCTACACCCATGGTCACTGCAAATGCTCCTAAACCTAACTCCACTAGGCCGCCTGGCTGTGGTTGGACCTATTGATATTTTTGTTACTTTACTGCTTTTCAATGTGTTCTTGTCATGTACTTACAAGCTGGACTTGTATTACTAGTTTGTTGATCTTTCCTAGCATGTATTCTAAATAATATCGGTGGAACTCTTAAAGAGGGACTCTGGTAAACATACCTTGCTTTTGTCAGCAGACTTCATGTTCGGTAAGCAACAGAATCGCAAGTGAAGTAGGTAAAAACAATGGAATGTTCGTTTGTAAATTTAATAATTATTAGTCGCAAAACCGGAAGTGCAAGCACTGTGCATGCATCGCGTCGGTCTGAACTCAGCGGTGCATGTGACGTCTTCTCCTGAGCCGCCTTTCTGGACTGCAGTAATGGCTAGCACTGAAGAAAGTTACAGCTCATCAGACGAGAGGGAGGTTTGTCCCTCTGATGTTGTCACCGAAGATCCATATTGTTTGGACCCGCTGTGCAGTGATGAGGAGTCAGTCACATCCTCAGTTTCCAGCAGTTGTGAATCGGGGAGCCGTCTTGACTCTACCTCATGGTGGGTGTATATTCCTTTACCTTACTGTTCGTTAGTGTCTTTGTATAAAAGCAGACAGTTGTGACCTAATGTGGCCTCTGAAACATGGACTTTCTTGTGCTGTCACGGGCTATCTAATAATGTGCACTATAGTAGCAGGCTCAACAATTGTCAGATGACAATATGTACAGCTGTGTGTTGTGGTTGGGGGTGACTACTTTCCCACATTTGGCACACATAACTTCTGATAATTTCTGCAAAGGTTTCAGGTGTAACAAACAAAGCAATTTGTAAAATAAGCATTGCATTACTTGTTGGTCATAACTGCATGAAACAGCACCATTGCAAATGCACCAAGTGTTATGGTTGAGCCATAAGCAGTTAGTGAACCCTGAATGCCAATGTGCCCCATTAACATGTGGTTTCCTCGGCGAGATACATAGATGATCCAAGCTCCTTGGTCATGTCTGGGCCAATGATAGTCGGACAATAAATGACCCCACAGGCAGAACTTTCAGCAATTCAGTCAAACTGATCTGTCAAGTTCATTGTAGCCCGAATGACATTGCATTTAGTATAACTTATACAGCTTGATGAGCACTGCTGCTCTGTGTCTCTGTAATTGGTCTGCTGAGACTAGTGAGTGAGAGGCAAGAGGATCACCTGCTGTGGGTCTGTCTGCTCACCTGGTCATTGTTCATTCTGGCCACACTTTAAAAACTCTGAGTCCCATGAAGTCATTGACACAGCACACTGTACACTGGCCCTGCAGTCACCCCAACACACCACAAGTTACAGAAGTACATGGGGAGCTGTGGTCCCGGTCCTGCACTGATGACTTCGGTGTGTCACCACTAAATAAAATAATTATTTGTCACAAAATGTGCTTGTGGCTCGGAGCATGATGGAGCAAGAAGATAGACAACAACAGTGACTTATCCAGTGATTATTCTCCTGGAACTGAGAGTCTGACTGTCACGCATGGCAAGATGGTCAAATGTCACAGGGTAAAGGCTGCAGCACTCTCCGCTGCTTCTGGGGTCAATCAGTCAATGTACCTGCCCATCTGCGGCGGTGCCACAGTATGTTTTGACAACCAGATTCAAGTAAGTGGACATGGTTACCTTTGGGGACTGTTGGACACTCCGCTAGCTGGCACTCACGGCAACTGAGCAGAGACACAAAGTGTCAAAATGGTACAGTTTGAGAGTCTGCAGTTGCACACTGTGGCTCTGGTTAGGTCCACCTCTCCACACACATAAACTGAGAAGTGTGTCTAATGGAATGTTATGACATGCAGTGTCTATTTGCAATTGTCTCTACCCAGACACAAGCAGCCTAGATTCAGGAATCACACCACTAGCCATCATACTGTTTTGTACAGTGGACAGTAACTGAGGTAATGTATGATGGCACTGTGGCTATCACTCAGGTCCTACCCCCCCCAACAGACACATACACACAGACACTGAGTAGTGTGTCCTAAGCAATGTCATGGTCTGCAGTAGCAATTTTTGTACAGGGGACCGCACATTACATATGTACGTGGCAGCACGTAACAAATGAGTAATGTACAGTGGAACTATCTGTGTTACTCATGCCCCCCAGGCACATACACAGAGACACTGAGTAGTGTGTGCCAAGCAATGTGATGGTACGCTGTGGCCATTGTTTTACAGTGGAGAGTACATGAGGTATGTATGTGGCAGCACGTAACAAATGAGTAATGTACAGTGGTAGTATCTCTTTACTCATGTCCTCCCCCAGCAAGGCACATACACACAGGGGTTAGTATATGGTGGATGTCAGGGCTGTAAATAATTGATTAGCATTTTTTTTTTGGGACTATAGTAACTGTACAGAAAGTATTTATATAGATATTCTACAAGTGCTGTGTTTGCTAAACACAGTGAGGCAAGAGCTACTCATTTTCACAAAGATTTTGCAGTTTTATGAGCAAAACACTAATCAATTGTTAGAGTTCAATAGATCCCTGGATATACCTGCCAGCACGTTACCAATAAATAATGTAAGGTGGCACCATGTGTGAGACTCCAGCCCCCCCCGACACGTACACACAGTGGTCAGTACATGTGGGATGTACCTGACAGCACATTACAAATAAGTAATGTACGGTGGCACTGTGTGTGGACGGCCCCCACACACGACACATACACGAGAGACTCAGTAGTGTCCCAAGCAATGTGATAGTATGCAGTCACTATTTGAAATGGTCTGTACCCTGACACAATCAGCCTAGATGCAGGATTTATACCAACACATCATACAGATTTTTGCAGTGCACAGTACATGAGGTATGTACATCACAGCATGTTACTTAAGCAATAAGGCACAAACAGGGTGTGGGTTATTGGGGATTACCATGCCTTGTGTGGTGTGTCATGAGGTGCAGCGAATGATTTAACCTCCTCAGAAGTTTTTAAACTGCCCAATAACTCACACCCTGGAGAGCATTATTGCGATTCTACAATGGACTCGTGTGAAATATAATTCAAATGTGTTTAATTCTGTTTTTTATAAATGCCATTCTTCAACCGTGGGTTATGCAGCATTTACCAACAGGCATGAGACATGTTTCAACCACTGAGGTTGCAGGACTTTTCACATACCATTGTATAACAATAATTACACAATGGAAAGAACATTTTCTGGTCTCTCATTGATCAATCTTGGCTGGACCCTGCTGTTATTCCAACACAACATCACGGGTCTAGTGTCAGCCTCACTGTGACCCTGTAGTTGGATCTATATGATGACCTAGAGGACCTCTTTTTGCATCTCCTCTTAAGAAACAAAAATAATTTTCCACAGTAAAAACATTCATTAAAATTATTTTGTTATGTTATATGTATGAAACAAGGAGCCATTGAGTAATAATACTACCTCCAGGGTTTGTGTCGTTTGGGATAACATTACGCCTCAGTTGTTGGACGACTTGGCCTGCAGCCTCGCGCCCAACCACCTGAGGCATGATGTTGTCCCAGCACAACACATACCCTGGAGGGCATTATTAGTTAACTAATATACAGTCTCACTGTGGCTGTGACTCAGGTCCCCCCCAGACACATATACACATGTGGGATGTTACCAAGCAGTTACCATGCATAATTATACAATCAGGTATGAAAATCCTGTAACGTCATTGCTCAAAAGACATCACATGAGTGTGGTATAGCAATAAGAGCACTCCAGGATTATGTAATGGTCAGTTAATCACCCTCTAGGGGCATGTGGCTCTCGGCTACACCTTGTGCCACAGTATACCCCTCAAGGTGATTAACAGACCCATTAACATAACCCTTGCTCATGCCTTATTGCTTAAATAATGTCAATTGTCATTACATGTTTCTTGTTTTTCTTAAGTGCACTTGTGGGAACTGTGTAGTGATGCCTACTGAGCTTGAATGTCACTGCTGCCAAGAGATCAATCAGTACTTGAAAAGATGACTGATCTACCCAATGTTGTACCTGACTCTGATGTACCTTCCTGCATCACTAGCACCCTGGATTTGCTGAAGTCTGCTTAAGTATATGGGTTTTGGAGACAGTCAAGTCGCATACAGACAGTACCACAACAATGAAGGCCTGCCTGAATGAGTATGAAATGTGTTAATATTTTTTTCTGCATAAAGTCAGTCATGTACCCTTTGCCACTACATGTAAATAGTGGGGATACTTGTAAGTCAACTTTATTTGGGCCAGCACAAATTAATTCTTCTTAATTGTGGCATTTGTTCACTTTTTTTTTATACCAGTGATAGACAAATTCTGTAAATTTCCAGATTTTTATTGAGCAGCTCTGCACAGTGTTGGCCCACTGTTGCAGCTGGGTGAGGCACTGCATGACTTACCTCACAGTACTGCATCGCCATTGCTTTCATAATGACATTGCCTTGACATGGGATGGGAGTCACTGGCAGTTAAAAGGGAAGAAAGAGACTTGGGCATCATCATCATCATCAATGACCTGAAATCATCGAAGCAGACCACTAAAGCAGTAGACAAGGCTAGGGGGATGTTGAGTTGTATTAGTCGAGGAAACAGAAGTTGAAGAGGGTGGTAATAATACTGATTGACAAGACACTGCTTATTCTCTCATGTGAAGTACTGTCTGTAGTACTGGAGGCCATACCTTCAGAAGGAGATTAACCAAATTCAGGCAGTCCAGAGAATGGTAAACAAAATGGTGCAGGGACTGCATCACAAAACATATGAGGACAGATTGACACAGGTCAATATGTATACCCCACAGCAAAGCAGGCAGATTAGGTGATATGGATGGAAACATTCAAACACCTTAAGTACATGAGCAAGGAGAAAGTGTCTAATATGTTTCAATATAAGAGAAATAGCAGGACAACAGGACACAGCATCACATTAGAGGAGGCTGATTAAAGGGTAAGTCAGGAAGTTCTTTTTCACAGAAAAGGTGATGGATGCATGCAATGGCCTCACCTCAGAAGTGGTGGATATGAATACAGTTCAGGATTCAAACATGCATCGTGATAGGCATAAGGGAGCAATACAGAAGGTTATTAATAGATAGACCATTGACAGAGCAAAGACCAATGGCACTTTTATGAGGGACAACACGAAATTGGCATCCTGGTTGTGCCTTCTTGCGTCCTATCTGCTGTCAACTTCTGTGTTTCTATGTGTGTGTTTCTCATGTTCTGTGAACAAAGAAAAACAGTATAACACAGTAATAATAAATGTTTTTAAAATGATTACTTTTTATTCTTGAAAAACAACAAACCGTTGAATAATAGGAATAATGCATGACACTGTGGGTGTTATGGTGTTGCAAAATCCCTTCTCTGATGTTTGATGCCCTGGGCCTCTGGAATGGGGCACAACCGGCACAGGCAGGATGGTATGTCAGCATAACGCCAAACATGTCATTCATTATTCCTTTATTTACCGCCCACAAGACATCATTGCAACACTATTTCATCCTGTCAATAGATATTAACAGTGTTGTTATCAGCTTGCAGCCATGGCTACAGTACCAATCTTGTCATACAATTGCATATGTACTATGCAGCTGCTGTATGTGACATATATAGGTTGGTTCACAAAGTTCATTAGCAGAGTGCAATAAAACAAGTTATATTCATTGTGAAACAGCATGTTTCCTAAAGAACATTAAAACATATAGTGAAATTGATTGACTTTGCAGAGAATCATGAAAAATGCATGACATGCAATAGTTATATGCAAACTGAAGTTAAACGCATTAACATTTTTTATTTAGTTTTTTATCTGTTTTTACTCGCCTTAACGCCCCACTGTTCCCCTCTCCTTTGGCCTCCACAGTACTCCATGACACAGCGGACATCCTCTTCCTGGGTCACCTCGATCCATTATATCGCAGCCGGCTCCTGAAGACTATCCTAGTGTATCCCGTCACTGGACGGGTTCCCCTACTCCAAGGAGGAAGGCACTGGGAGGGGGCTTACCCAGCACACTCTTAATTAGGCACCTGGAAGCTCTGCTAAGGAGGATGTTGTCCGTGGAGGTTTTGGTGCTGTTGCACAGTGGGGGAGGCATCATCCATCGAACACAGTGACCCATTTCCTGTTATCTAGTGTTCCCTTTCTTGCATCGCTCTGAACAGTGCCCCCAGTCTCCACTGGGAGCCGCTGTTGAGTGAGATCACCCACTCCCCCCAACCCCAAAGAGGAGAGTAGTCCTCTGGATGCTCAATCTCGTCTTCTGCCGCACCTCGGCATCACTAATCCATTTGTGAACCAGGTCATCACGTGAGTTCGAGGTGTGGTGTCAAGCATCTCAACCCTCAGCACCAACAGGTCGTTTGACAGCCACATATTTGACAGTGTAAATTGGTCCTTTTATTTGCTTGATTCTGATGGGTTGTACCCTTCCACCCCAACGTAAGTACACATTATGATGGGAGATTGCATGGCCCAGGACATTGTAAGTCTGTTGCTGCTAATTTGTAATACAGTTTTCATGATTGTAAGCATTTTAGAGACTATGAGCAGTCGGCTTGACTATTGGTGTCTGTACTAGTTAACTGACTGCTGTCATTTCCTCCTAACATGCTTTGCAAAGTGGAAAAAAAACCTTGAGAAATACCACCTACATGCTTAAATGGAACATGCACCTGCACTCTCCCAGGTCAGACGTTAGTGCCACCGAGCATGTGTGCAGAGTAGGGCTTGGGGGGTCAGCAATCAGCTGTAAGGATTGGGATATGAAGTGCAATACCACTACTTTGTACATTTCATTTAACAGTTATTTGTGTTATATGTCATTATTACAGTTCAAGTACTAAACAATGTTTATATTTGTTTTTTTTCTAGCACAGATTCCTGTCCTACCGCAGCTTTGTCCGCTGGTGTTGGGCTGGTTGGAAGGAAAGTTAGATTGGTGTTGCCAGCCTGTGTTGTGAACCGGATAAGGGAGAGGTGGCCATCGAACAGTATGTGGGTTTCTGCATGCTGAGTGACCCGGACAGCTGTACTATGGAATCGCCTGTTTCTTTTCCAGCGCTCAATGGCCATCTGTTTGTCCACTGGTGAAACTTTAGTTAAGGGAGGTGGGACTTTCGTTTATACCACTCTTGTTTTGGTTTGCCCGCTGACAGCACTTTCTAGGGTTGATAACATGTCCTCCACAAATGCTGAAATTGAAAAACAGTCATGAGTAACAGTTATACAGCTAGTTTGTATTCATTTACTGTCTCGTACTTTATATGGCAATGTGTGGTTGATCTGTCATCTCAAATATTGAGATACCATCATGAAGTAGTAGATAAGTGTTAAGAGAGGTGTGATTAGACATTTCAACGCATGGTCAGGGACATAATAAGGCACGAGGTCGCGAGGCCGAATAGCTAGCTCCTGACTGTGCTACAAATGTCTAATGCACACCCCGGAGTCTCTTATTGCACTTATAAAATGGGGATCTGCATTTATATATATGTAAAAATTAATATGTGTTGCTTTAAATACTGAAACAGGTAACTCTTGTATGTATTTTGACCTAATATAGTTCCCTCCGGCCAGTTATTTTAGTTTGTGCTTTTTGTCCTGCTGTGGCCACCGTAGCTGACTTTGTATCTGGGGTTGCTATGGTTCCAGGAGCTACCGCCATTACTGAATACTGAACAGGTAGCTTACAAAATATATTTATATTATTACTGGAACCAGGGATTTATAGTGGCTATTTAATGTTAGGATAAAGAGCTGCATGTAAGGACTGCAAGGGAGTGGAAGACTCAGTCAAGCGCGAGCTGGAAGATACCTCAACTACAGAAAAAAAGGAATTCAGAAAGGAAAGAGAGTGAGAAAGAAAGCAAAATGGAACACTTTACTCGCATCAAATACAGTTCAGGAGACCACAAAACTAGAAGAAATATTTATTTCAGTAGTTCTGTGATGTGCTGGTAAATGCTTTTTACTTTTTTTGTGCGTGGCATGAGAGGTAACAGACAGCTTAGCGTTGAGTGGTGGAGAAAAGCTTGTGAGCTTATGGCAGGCAGGGGCAAGGTTGGTTTTGGGATTGATCGCAATGATCAGATAAAAGAATAACAGTGAGCTACACAGGTTAATAAGGGAGCAAATGAAGGCATGGTGGGGAGAAAGCAAATAAAAAATGTAATCTGTAGGAACTGGGCGTGTTTTAACAGGAGGTTTTCAGTGTTACAGCAATGTCACTGTTAGTGGTAAAAATAATGACGGGTAATTCAGAAATGAACATTGATTAGACTCCATAAACCTGAAGCCGTAGACATTTGAGATTGTTAGTAGCCATGCATTAACGCTTTAATGCATGACTACTAACCAATCAAAATAAAGGATTTTTCCTGCACATTTTATAATACTAATTCCAACAGTATGCTAAGTATATTGAAAGGACGGTTGCTTTGAAGATACCTTGTCTCCTCCCCCACCCTGCTTACCACAAATAAACACAGGTTGTTGTTTTGTCTTATAAAATGGGCAAAGGATTTCTGGCACTGATAGCTATGCACCAGGGATGTGTCTAATGCACACAAAACCAGGAAACCCCATTTATAATACAGAGGCCCATTTTATAAGTGCAAGTTACCTGGGATGTGCATTAGACAGCTTCCACCGCACGGCCAGGGGACTGTAGCCTCGCGCCTCAGTATCGCCCGACCAGCCGCATTAAATCTATCTAATGCACACCCCATTGTGTCTTATTGCTTACATGTTACAGTGATGATGCAAAGTAACGGTATCACGTATTGGTCTTTATAGCTCACTACCTTTAGCTGTGTGAGCCGACATAAGCAAAATAATTGCTGAACTGTGATGTCAGTTTCTTGTTGAACGGATTGTAACTGGCACTGAAGCATCTTCCAGCTATCCCTTACAGCTTCCTTGAGCTGTGATTGATCCTCCAAAACTGCAACCCCACTGCCACCTCTTCAGAAATGGACTCGGGAGCTGATGAGTAGGCAGGGGTGGGAGTTTGACCAAGGGGTGAGTTGAAGAAACCAAATAAAATTCAACCACGCTATCTGATAAGGTGACATGTGGCCATGGCAAGTGTGGGCAGAGAGCACAATCCGACTTAATAGTGGGTAGTTTAAAAGAACAGTCTGAGTGGAAAAGTGAAGTAGTCACTTAATATGGACAACATACAGTTGTTTGGTGCTTGCTCACCACAGTGCTTTGTGGTCACACGTCACAATGCAATCAAGTGACTGGTTCCGGTTGTTGTGCACCGCGGGTACCTGAAGATGGGTTATTTGATGAGCTTATGCTGTGGTGCCACTTTACGATCCATCCAGCAACAAATACAATACGCGGGTATCGCTCACAGATTAGTTGGCCATGTGTCCATTGATATTTCTGCTACAATATTATTCATGACTGTACCGGAACATTGTAGGTTACTGAACAAGACCTATTCAGTACCATGTCAGTTACCTGTGATTCATTGTTCTGAAATGACTGATTTTGGTAAATAAAATGTAAAGCTTACCATAAGATGTGTTCATTTTTTTTGGGTCTGACCACTCCTGCACCACCTTTGTACTTTGGTATGTCAACAGTGAAGCATGCCTCTCCTTCAGCAGACACTGCCTGTTCTCTCCCCGAGTTGCTGTTGAAGTGAATGGCTGCTAGTAGCATTCTGTGAGTACATGAAACATAGGTGTAAACAATTTGAATTAGTAATAGCAAAAGTTTGCTATACGTTGAATTTATTTCTTATAATAGTGATAGTCACACATGTGAAAGTGTCACTTTTCATTACATGGTTAACAAAGAATAAAAGTATAGCAGTCACACATCTTTGTTATGCACTGTTTAGAATTTTAAAAGTTGTTAACCCCAATTTCAGAAATTACAAATAGTGGCATAACAAAATAGAATGCACCAGAGTTTTATACCTGTCACACACGAATGCAAACAGTGTATTTTGGCACCATACACTATAATGTAATGGTTGGGGATTGAGTGACAAACCAAGATGAAATCACCTCAGGTTCATAGGCACAGTTAAACTCGAGCTGTGCTCTCGAGGTTTACCATGTCTCTAGCAACCTCTCGAGGTAATTACAGCATGGTTATCACCCTAGCCCCAGCCATTATACTCTGTATTATATACTATGAAGACATCAGATTATGCCCTATTGTTTATCATAGTGTGCTATGGTCACTGCCTCACTAGTGACCAGTTGTAGCATCCACTATCCTGTCCGGTCCTCCATTTCCCTTGTTGCTCAAGGTGATGCAGCCTTACTGTGTAAGTGTCCCTTCATGTCTTGCACCATTTCCACAGTACTTGCATACATCAGCTCCCCATGCAGTGCATTCCATGGTTCAACTAGCCTTCGTGGTGGCCATTCATTCTTTCCCACAAAACACTCCATTGACTGTATTTCATTTGTACAGTTTCAAGGACTGTACTTTTTACACAGACTGAAGATGGTAATGACATATCAGTTATATTACAGAAAAGTTAATGATCGCCTTGTGTACATCCCTTTGTAGCTGTACTTTAAACTTTTCGGTTGCACTTGATCACCAGGCTGTGAAAGCTTCCAATGACAAGGTCTGATGGTTTAAGCGATAGCTTTTTGACATCTCGTTTCACCTGGGCTGTGCTAAGGGCCATTTCAACTTTCTCATATGCCTTCTCATCTGATTGAGACAATTCAAATCAATTTATTTCTGCACTACATGTGTTCACTGAAACCTCATTGTTAAGTTTTCATGTAACAGATTCGGTCTTTAGGAGCACAGGACCTGTGTTGTGTGATTTACAGATGATTTCCATTGTTTTGTAGGACTGACAACAACAGAAGACGTGTGTTAATCAAAGTGGTACAAATGCCATGAACTTCATAACAGCTATTATAACATGAACCAGTTGTTTAACATGTGCAGGATTTGAACGAGTTAAGTGTAACCATTAACCAAAACCCCAGGCGTGCCTTTATTGCTATTATAATAACAATGTTTTTGAATTACTGGAGACTACATTGTTCAGCATATTACTATGCTATACATGTATGTTAATGAAACATTAACACAGGGATCATCCAGCTGCTTACAACCAATCATACAGCTGTATTTCTTAGCCACTTGTTATAATGTTTAATGTGGATTGACTGCCACGTGTTGACTACACATTGATGGAGCTATGTACACTGCACGTAATGTAACCATTTTCATATGATGGTGAAACATGAAAAGGTTCTACGGGTGTCATCCACTTCTCTTCTGAATGGTGTCATCCAGTGGCCCATGTGCACAGTTTGAAACAGTGAGTTATCATGTTGGTGAACTCCTGTATATGGTTGGTGATGGATTCAGCTATAAGCATCAGTTCACCATTTCCATCTGGTGTTGATCTTGGAATCCAGTATAACATGTTTTTAATACTGGGTATCCACTCCCGGATGCTGTTGCAGTGCTTTTGGGCAGTGTATGACTCAACTCTTCAGTTATCCCTACAAGGAGGTAACATTTGAAAACAGGAACTTACTTATTTGGTTGTAATTTTACCCATGTCAAGGAGTGTGGAGCAATTTGGCACATTGGGATGAATTACAAGTTTGTTATATTTAGGGGTAAGAATGAATATGGAGGATGGGAGTAGTGGGTTAGTGACATTTCCGGAAGTTGTGAATGCTAACCTTGAAGACTGGATGGGTGTGACTTCTAGGTATCAGGTGACATGAGGGAAGAAAGTGATGGTACAGCATACTTCAGATAGGATGTCTGAATGCAACCGTAGGGTAATTTTGTGGAACAAGTACTGGTAAATATCTAAGTTTTGTGGATTAACGTATACTGAATATACACTTTTACAAAGTGTCACACATCATATTGATGAATAAGTGATGTCTCATTCTCACGCAGGTACTTCTGTATCTGGGGATGTCGATCCGTGATTAGGGTGGATGGGTGCAGGCCACAGTGCTTGATATCTTGTAGCCCCCTTTTTAGGCCCTCTAGCTCCATGTGATATGCACTCTTCACCTCATTGCTCTGCAGTACAAAAATATATGGGAAAGTGGTGCAGCCAAAAGTGACTGTTAATGACTTGTATTTCATGAAAACAGAATGGAAATTTCCTATTTCAACAGGTGGCCATGGATATTTCACAGTTATTGATCAGGCAATGAACTACTCAGTGATGACTACTAACCTGAACAAGGCTGACACTTATTATCTTTCGGTGCTCCATCTCCATCAAGGTGTAAGTGCCATATTTTGCTGAGTGCCCTGGACTATCGCATCTTGCATCACCACACAGAACTATATTGCGATTCTGTGCTGCGATACTGGAAACAATGTTCTCCTTGCTTCTCTTCCACACATCATGGATGGTTGGTTGCACAAAGTGTTTCAAATGTTCATAGAATGTTGGGTCTGAGATGCACTGAATCCTTATATGTCGCAGCATCCTCAGTACTTTCTGTGGTGACACTCCACTGAACCCAATGGTTGCTGACAGCAGTACATTTCCTGCTGGATAGTCACCAATGAGAGGCTGTGATGACCATGTTCTTTCATACACAATTTGAACAGCTCTGCTGTACTACAATGAATGTCCCTTTATTTTAGTCACAGTTGGACTGTTTGCTGACTGGCACTGCATACAGATGCTAAACAACTGCAGTAAGCATGACTCTAACACTATAAACTTTCTTTCCTGCCACTGCCATTCACTTGTTGGTTTAGATGTTTCGCCTCTGATAACCTAACGAGGGACAGCAGAAATGAGATGAGTGTTGCAGCAAACTGTACATGTGGAATACATATATTGACTTGTGACCAATAAGCACGTAACTGTGATGTACTTCACTGAGTGTTACACATCAATGGTGCACTTCTGTTTCACCATCTGACTGCTCTCGCTCATTGCAGGAACTGAGTACCACAGTATGCCTGGTATCATTCTTTCATTTTTAAATAACTTGCTAATAAGTTACCCATTGCATGGGACTGTTTCTACATGTAACGTGTGTAAATGTGACGGGTGTGCCATGTGTTATTGATACATGATTTACACAATGAGGTTGTCAGTACACATGGAAATATCAATACAATTGTTTGCTATTGTTATGGTGGCTGTACAACAAATGTGAGTATTATTCATGCAAGGTGCAATGCTACCATTTGCATGTCATCATGGCAACAATTCCATGTGGCATGAAGTGATGCATCGCACTCAATGTGCCACACAACCTGTCACGGGTGAAGTGCCCAGTGTGAGGCCCATCCATTCAACAGGCACCACTCCATCCAAGGGCAACTGCATGCCATCCACACAACGGTGTGCCCCTGGAAGGACAATTTGATGCACAACCTGGACAGCATGACCTGTCGGGATGACGCTTCCTGTGGCACACAACAAGTAAGCACAAGCAACGTATCCCCCATGCTTCTTACACATCCGGTACATGTGGTAATTCATTGCAGTTCACAGAACAACTAAAACCTGTGCGAGCCATACCCATTGACCAGTAAATCTACAGGAAGCTGGCACCCTCAGTTCCCCAGCACACATCACCCACCACACCAGAAGACGACAATCAGTAACCACCACAGTCGCATATGCCTACATATGTCACCCTCGGCGATCAGCACAACCAACCTCATACCACTACAGCTTACCACCAACAGATGTGTGTGCGACTGTCAGGTAATGTACATCCGGCGGCCCATTGCTGACACTTTGAAGTTCACACTACAGGCCCACATGTCAACAGTGTCCACCAATGGCATGCAGGATGTACATTGCCTGTCACTTGCACAGTGCTCTGTCGGTGAGCTGCCATGTTTCTTGGAGGATGTGTCATAGAACGTAAACTGACAGAAGTAAATCAGACTTAGAATGTTGTGCATTGCATGACATGCTCGTTTCACAGGGTTTGTGCCACATATTGCATTTGGCACACTGATATCTCTCCTTCTATATGATGTACAGCTTTACATGCAGTATGATAACTGATGCCTGACCATGCACCTGTACATTGGAGAAAAGACCACCTTGTGCCTACAAATCAGACCACCTCCAATAAATTGAAGGCTACACTTCTGTATGTCATGCTCTCCACCATTAAAATAGTTCTTCATGCTGCACATTATTATAACCTTCACATCCTTCTCCTCACTGACCCATGAGCAAAGTGATGTAAGCAGTACTGACGCTTACTGTTCCTGTACAATAATTATATAGCCTACAACTACCTTGTGTTGAAACACAGTAGACACATTCACGACCAGTGCTCAAGTATGATTACGCGAACATGTGTCGATGCACACCTATCGGTGTTGTGAAGTGATGCACAGATGTTGGTGTTACCCAGTAACAGAGTGAGCCAGGTGCCCAAATGATCATTCATGGGTATTCCGCATTCATCTACTGTCATGGTGCCACATTTGAAATTCTGTATGTATTGTAATACTTCATTGTTTATTACAATTTTTTCAAAACAATATCTTACCTCGCTTCTGCATTACTTATGTCTATCTCTAACTCACTATCTGAGCTGGTTGGTACATAGCTGACATCTTTAGCATCAGGAAGTGGCTCACTCTCTGACCTCGGACTCTGAACTAGGTACAGGTGAAGATGTGAAAGGTGGTGTACCATAGCATCTGTCTGTACACTTGCATCCTTATACTTTGGTACTGACTGAATGGCTGACAAGAGATATCAATGCATAATACACATTAATAATTTTGAAAGTGGTCACCATGACTGTAATTTTTCAATATGAAATATCACAATACATATTACTTTGACACCATGTGCAACTTTTGTCATGTACAAAACACAGTATGAAGACTCAACATCAGTTTTTGTTGAAGAGTAACCATGATGTGCTTGCTGCATGCCTTGGCACGTCGGGAAGTGGGACAGCAATTCTGTACACGTGCCACCTGTAGCATGCATATCTCCATTACATCATGCTAACCATGTACAACATTGCTGAAGCATGAAACTGAATTGTTATGCTACCATCGATTGTCATGTGACACTACTGAATTCCAGTCGATGTGTGTGCAAAAGCAGCGCAGTCCATGTGATAACAGTAACCAAAAACTATCTGTTATGACTATAAGGTAATAATGTGGTACACTTCAGAGCGTATGACATTCCAGGTAACACAGAATAGCAGTGACCAGGTAAGACAATGGTGCAATAATGCGCATAGTGATATATGTGGTATTTCAGCATTCTCACTATCCCAAGCACAGTACAGGACCTCTGCTGGGACTGGTTTCTGCCGAGCAGCTGCCATGTCTCAATGGAATGAGACACAGCAGCATGAACACATGCATTGATTCTGGGAACCGGTTTTATTTGCACTGTCCCCAAATTGCACACCACACCTGATGGAGATGAGAATGTTTATTGTGGGGTGTTTACCACATGCCAGAAATAGAACTGTTCTGTCACCGTGATGTTCACATGCCTCACAATGTCATGCGACATTATGACCCAATGCCTGCGGTCCGTATGTCCTTTGCACAACATAATGCATACAGCGAGTAAAAACCACAAGTAGTCAAAGTAGCCATGGTGACAGGCTACCTCATCCGAACAGTATTATATACACCTGCCATGTCCACAGAAACTCATCAGCACTGTAGACGTGTAATGGTAGCAGAAACCCCAACGCAGCCATCATGAAAAGGTGGATGGCAAAGTCTGCCATTGTCAAGTACATGTGTACGACGCTGCCATGCTGCTACTCTTTAAACAACACGCACTTTAACTATGTAAAAAAAGGTCACACCACCACAACGGGCTCACATGATGGAACAGTGACCCAAATGCATTGAATAACGCCGGCTAAAAATTTAGTTATATGCTGTCTGTATATAAAGCTTGGCACAGGTACAGCACGTTTTATAGTACAGCAGTTGACCAACACGTGCAAATATATATCCACTTACTGTACTGATTCCATCAGGTATATTCATTTACAAGTATTTTTTACACAACACATGTGTAGCAATCTTAACATGCTAATTTTTTCTGACAGTTGCACTCATTAATAAGGACAGGAAAAGCTAACTTTTACTACTCACCCTGGCAGTACTGTACTTGAAGTTTTAAAGTATCACATTTGTAACAATGAAATCTCATTTCTTGTTTATTGAGGGAGTATAATGAGATTAGCTTTACACATACAGTACTGGGCCCAATGCACTACACAGCTTTATACCCCGATTCTTGTGATGGACAATGAAAAACACAGCATTATAGTATGTGCTAGTTACCTATGCTTTTACATGGTGGTCTTTTGAAGGATTTCTGAGTGGACCGTGACACATAAGTAGTTCCTGACACCTCACTGTGTTCTTGGACTTCATGGTATGTTATATCTGAGGTGACATCAACTGCTGGATTACAGGTATCAGCAATGTCTGGCGCCACATCATTATCACTGGATATCAGACCGGTAGTGCCATCCACATCAGCAATGTCCTCGTACTGGTGAATTATCTTGGAAATGAAGGGTAAATGAAAGTGAAATGAAGTCATGTCATTTTACACTAATGTCTAAAGTGAACATTACATGTGTAAGTCGTAACACATGTTGTTATGCTGTTTACATGACAAATGTTCCACAGAACTGTGGCATGTAGGCACCGTAACTACAGTACACCAGTTACACACAGCTTTACAGCATCAAGAAATGATATGCATGCCATTTGCCATGGTAAAACTGTGACAATGTGCCTGCTACTCACAGGCTGTACACCTGTGTAGACAGGTGAACAGCACCATACCGCTGCACGACTGTAGTGGTGTAAACCCATAACTGTCAACAGACTGGTAGCCACAATGTACAGTATTAGCAGGCAGCTATACTTTCAATAATACATGGTCAGAAACATTACTTTTCCAAAATACGCAGTACAACCATCCACATTCACATGCCCATATAGCAGTAGCCACCTTACTGTGCAACGTAACACATTGCAACACTACTACCATTGCAGGTCACCACGATGGGGACCATACACTATGGCAACAAGATTGTGCATTATTTAAGCAATAAGAACAACAGGGCGCATGCCATTGTGATTTACCCACGCCTTGTGTGTGTTATGTCGGTTAAATCACCCAACAAATCACACCTGGAGTGCCGCGTATCGTACTATACAATGGACCCATGTGTAAAATACATGTAAAATATGTTTCATTATGTTGTTTATAAATGACATTCCTCAGCTGTGGGTTATGCAGAATTTACCCACGGTCATCTGACATGTTTACACCAATGAGGTTACAGGATTTTCACACACCATTGTATAATATTCCACACTGTATGGTAGGATGTCAAAGAACAGTACAGAAACACAGGTTGCATTATTTCTGTATCACCTACTTCAGAACCCGGGGGGGGGGTAGGGAGCAATGTGCATACTATTTCATACATTGATAGTCATCTACATCCATACACTGTCATGTCATACACACACACACACATACACACACACACACACACACACACACACAGTCAGTGCAAACCAGCAAGATACACACGCACACATACGTATACAGAAAGTCACACGAAAAATATGACATAGTCACAGACCCACACACACACACACATAAACTCACACCAAGAAGCTCACACACACACACACAAGAAGACACACATACAGAATGACACACAAAGAAGCGCAAACACATTCTTTTACAGAAGCATGCAGATGTGAGAGTGCATACAGTGAAACACACACAGTAGTTGCAGCAAGAAGCATACCATCCCATGATTCACTGCCCAGGATTTGAACCTAGTCCGAGCTTACAACAAGGAGGACCAAACCGCAATGTTTTATGTCACAGTAAGCATGTCCATGCCGCAACATGATGGCACCCACCAGAACCATACCTTCACTTTACCGCCACAGAATAGTCACAACAGGCACACACTCAGAAGCAACACATAGAGTCAGAACCACAGTCAAATACATAGATACGCAAGTACAGTCACACAGACACAGTAACAGAAAAACACACACACACGTGCATATCCATGCATGAATATTCACACAGATACACACACTGCCACACACACACACACACACACACACACACACACTGAGAACCAAACATGCATATGCATACACACACACACACACACACACACTCAGAAAGAGACCGGATGATCCATGACAGTAGATATGTTTCTTCACGCAAAGGAACACACTGTCACTTACCACAGGAAAATGGAAAGTAACTAATAGCATGATAATACTGGCCTCTGCCAACTGTCTTTTATGAAATGCTCCACCAATCTTCTTCCTTTTAATACTTGGTTCTGAATGTGATGATCCATCACTGCTGCCACAGGTACGACATATCATGTCAGCCGTTGATTCAGCAACCTGCAAAGTAACACTTGGAGTGCGTGGTGGTGAATGAATTATTGGCACAGCCGTAGGCAGCAACTGAAGGCACTTGACAAACTTCATCCTGTACCGAATCAATATGGAGGGATCATAGCAGTCCTCAGTAAAATGTGCCGAACAAAGCACACTGAACTCACTAGGCCCAACCCAGTCAACACGCTTTGTTTTCGCAAAAGTGTTCCACAGTCGAAGGTAATGAGGGTCCTTAGGGAAGGTAAACAAAGAAAACCCCATTTTATGGGTGTTCCCACAATTGGCAGCAACACACCGAGATGGCATTATGGAGAAACACGCTACACTGAGGAGAGTCAAGTGTAATGAATGACTACAGTACCTAGAGCTATAAATTTTAATTAAAAGTGTACAATGCGACCACTATAAGCAGAAACATCTGCACAGAACACAGCTATCCAGCAATTGCATAAAGTAATGCTTATTAAGTTGTTCTAAGGATGCTGTTAAAAATTATTGAGCAACACATCTGATTTACACTATTCAGAAAATAAATGGAAATAAATGGCAAAGGAAGAAAGGTAGCAATTATCAATGTAGCACAAAAGTCAATAACAACTGACACAGAAAAGTGAATGTCTCAAAACAGTAAGGTACAGTGGCATGAATACCACATGAGAAACACTGCAGTGACTTTTATGGGTGAGACAACACGGTAGCATGAGAAAACAGTGACACAGAAACCACACTACACAGCAGGACTAACAATTATATAGCACATAATAAGCTGTAGTACACAGCAGCCCACACTAGTATTAGCAGAGGAACTGTGACGCCTCCACAACTGTCACCTCAGTTACAACCCCTACACAAAGCAGTGTGGGATAAAGTATAACATTTGAAAGTAATGCAGCTCAGAAATTACAACACAATTACTTGTGAGCCACAGAATAATGCACCATGGAGTGAAACGTCACTCACATTGCATCATGGCAGACAGATATCAATATTATGCATAATTAACAATGCAGTGTGTCAGCTAGTAACTACAACCATGTAAATAATATTTTTACTACAACACGCGATCAAAAAAAATTGCCACGACAATAACTCCTATTCTGCCCACACAGATAACAGCTGAGCTGTCAAACCAGCACAATGCAGATGACACACTGAATAACAGGGAAATGGACCCACAGCAAAGTATGCTCTCTGCCAAGTAAAAAATAATTCTGTTCAGCACTGGGCACGGTAATTATCTACACACCTTTAGCCTCTCCACATCCAATACACAGAAAAGGTACAATTCTCGTGTGCCTCCTGTGAACATTCCCGCGTCTGATAGCTAGACCAAAATAAGTGCTGTCAGTGGTTACCTCAGGAGAGTGCGTCACTCCGTCGGAGACAAATCGGGAGGAGTTGCAGCTCATGGGTACAGCGCTGGGTAGTAAACATTTGCAAATATTTTATTGTGCAAATCCATTTGTTATGAAATTATGATGTGTTTCGACATGGGGCCACATGAACTACGCGACGGTGAGTTAAAATACTACTTTGCAAACCTCCAGAGTCCCTCTTTAATGTTGTTTTGCACTACTGTGATTATCTGTACTTTTGTCTTGTACTCTCCCGGGTAGTGCCTGAAAATAGGCAGGATTGTTGCCTAGTGCACTTACCCGGTCCCCAAAAGCTAATAAATAAATAAAATAAGATGGCTTTCACACCCCCAAAATAAAATAAATGAATACAATAATACAGTCCCCTCTCACTGGATAAAATAAATTTAAAATATAAAAATTCTCCCTCTCCCGCAGCCCTCTCACAGCCAAGGGGCGGAATAATAATCAAATAATAAAATAATCCCCTCTCACAGGATGTTTAAAAACAAGAAAAATAACAAAACAATTCCCCCAACCCGCAGCCCTCACACAGCCGAGGAAAGAGGGGAAAAAAAAAATAACAAGGCAACCTGGTTCTCTCACCACCAGGGAACCCTAAAACAAATTTAGAAACAAAGAAAAAAGGTATCAGATAGTAGGAGAAAACATAATACTCCAACGCAATCCAATGTAAATTGAACCAAATGTCAAGATTTAATGAAGCAGGATAAATATTTCCAATATGCAGTAATGTCTCGGTAAAAATCCAAAAAGGGACCAAAAAGTCTCCAGAGAAGCCAGTATATATAGGCTAAGCCACTGGAAAGCAGGGGCTCCCCCACCTCACCCCTTAATCTGCCTTATTGGGTCCAAATGTACCCCCAGGACCTGCAGCTACGAATACCCCAAGGCCACGCCAAAAGGACCAACCCGAGGATAAATTATTAACTATTCGGAACCTGCTACATTCAGTTACATTTTGTGAGCACGTTTTAATGTTAGGGGGTTACATTTATCAATATTATCAATTTCAGAATGCTTTTTTTGTTCTCAAAGAACCAAACTAAAATGGTAAAGAACTGGACCCTGAAACTTTCAGACTCCTTTGATCCTGCCACAAAGGCAGTGCTTTTATGGTATTGTGAATAAAAATGTATAGTTTCAGTTAACATTATAAATAAAATAAAATCCATTGACCATGGTTCCATGTGATAACAGCTAAGCAAGAATTATGACTGCCAATACAGTGCGTGCAGATCACCAAAAATAAAGTCAGCAATTTGCACTGCACGAACCATAAAAACTGCGACCACGCCATAGGTTCTACAAGGGGGGGGGGTGCTTTATGCTTATCATTTATTTGTGGGATATGCCTGCTGCACCTCCCAAATAAATATAATCAACTCTGGGGGGAGTGGACACTGGAGGACGGAGGAAAATACAGGAGAGTGCTACTCTGCAGGGACACTAGATGAGGAAAGGACAACCCGCAGGTGGGAAGGGAAGAAACTTGAGGGAACAGGAGGTCAGAAAAAAAATTAAAACAAATTGCAACAACCACAAATAGACAAAAATAAACACCCTACAGGCAGTCCTGAATTTGGGACCATAACCACCATGCCAGTTGACCAGTTTGGCAGTGGCTTGCTCAATCAATCCATTTACCCTATCCATTCTTGAACACTACACTCGCTACTGCTTTCTCGCTATTCTGTCCCTCCACACTCGCTATTCCTTAACCCTCACTATTATTTCACAGTCACTATTTCGTAAGGTGCACAAACTGAGTCGCTCAATTTGCTTCGCCCATATCATGGGATACCATCGGCCATTAATGTACAGTTAATTTTTGTCTTTGATTTCAGAAAGCAAATCAAACTTATTAGTATCGCTTTAGTGGCAGATTCTGGAGGTGTGCCAGGCTTTGAGACAATGAGGCGGCGGGAAATCAGACTGCAGCCAATGGTGTTTGATCTGGTGTATGATGCAGGTTTTACACACACAAAAACATCACTTTTCAAATGAGTTTTGCTGCTCCAATTAGTGTGCTAGGTTTTAACATTTTGATGAAGCTGTTCAGCCAGCACCTCCTTTCTGACTCCCGCCCCCCCCCATTTAACTTCCTTAAACAGTACTTTAGTGCTACATTATATAACCATGGAGCAGAATGAGTTTAATGCCATCAGCAGTGGCTCCTTGATTGCTCATGGAGTGGACTGCAGCTAATGCTGACAGTGGAGGCTTCATGATTTACTGCTGAGTGAGCTGAGTGTACCCCCACCCCTTATCACCCTCTCTGTCCATGCCACCATCCCCACACAATCACTGCAACCCTCCCACACACACACACACACACACACACACAATTACTGGTGGCAGGTGCCAAATTCATCTCTGATATCCCCCTGGATTCAAACTGTTTTAAAAAAAAAATAACCCCTGACCATTTTTTACCCTCTGAGCACCCTGCTATCCATCACCATCCACTGATAACCATGGCTATCTTTCATCATGACTCTCCTCTGTCCCTTGATGCTGAATCCTTAAGATCCTTTGATGCACTGCTCCTCCAATGGCTGACTGCATTGAAAGGAATAGCTCACATTCATTTCTGGGGTAATTATTTCTTAATGGTGATCTGCAAATTAAATCATGCAGCCCGCTCCTGTCCCACAAGCCTTTGCAAACTGAGGTGGGAGTCTGAGGCTGCTGTCAGTACAATTTTCTGAATAATCTGCACTTTTTAAATTACTGCCGAAATTTTTCAGTGAATACGGAAGTGGTAGCTGGGTCCTGATAGAGAGGGCACAAGTTTACCAGGGTATTCCACATAGTTTTGTGATGTTGCAAACACCATTGCTCTCAATGGAGTGGGGGCTTAATAAGCTTATTTTATGACTTTCACAGGGGTCTTGATGCCTAAATTAATACTTACAGCAATGACCCCATTCTGGTGTTGCTGTAGCTATTAATTTAGGCATCAAGCCCCCCATGAAAGTAATAAAATAAGCATATTAAGCCCCCGTCCCCTGATGCTCAATTGAGAGCAATGGTGTTTGCAACATCAAAAAACTGGGTGGAATAACCAGGTAAACTTGTGCCTGCTTGATCAGGACCTGGCCATCACTTCCATATTTGCCAAAAAGTTTTGGCAGCATGTTAAAAAGTGCAGACTACTCATAAAATGGTACTGACAGCAGCCTCAGACTGCCGATACAGATTACAAAGGTATGTGGGATAGGACCGGGCTGCACGATTTCCAGTATGCTGAGTGGATGTAACATGTCACATGATCGTGTATTATTCTACAATGACCGCACACCTGCCAGTATGACTGCATGCCTGAACTATTTTCCAGACCTCAAAACCTTCTCACTACTAGTAAGTTCACTCCACACCTGGCACAGCTATGCAGCCACAGACATACAACTAGAACATTCTAACTAGAGATGCAGCAAAGTAAAATTCTGCCCATGAAGTGGATGTGAAGTGGCCACTCCATGGTAGTATTCCACTATGTGAAGTGCCCATTTTAAACCCTCACTTCAACACTTTGCATTGTAATTATGACTTTGCATTGTGCACTCTTCCTTATTCCTCTTTAAGGATGAGTGAAAATTCACAGGCAGCCCACACACATCACATGGCTTACACAGTGTAGGTCACATGCTTCAGGCAGGCAGGCAGGAGACTATGGGCAAAAACACTGTACAACGTGGGCTGACTTAGAGGTTTTGCACGGGGTGTGACAAATGGCTCTGCTCTGCTGTACGAATGGAAGGGGGCAGGGTGTGGATGTGTGATGAGGAGGAGTGCACAGGTGACAAGTCCCAAAAGGAAGTTATTTTCCCTGCTTTACGTACAGGGGTTGATGTACCACTTGCACTAGACATACTGCATTGACCACCACCACCACTGCAACTCTGACCACCACTTGACAAGATTTCTAAATCATAATCCTCCCACTCATCATGCCTGTAGTAGTCCTTTGGTGTTGTTTCATTACTACTGCAGACATTCCTACTTGGTCTTACACTCATGGAAGAGAATAACATGCTCAGTAAGGTTGATGATGACGGTGAATGTCCCACTATGGCATTAGCTGGCATCTGGTGCCAGGTCCACAGTGCCATGTGTCTGTTATTAAGATATGTTTGCTGGCCCCTAATGTCCAGATGACTCCCCTTTTTAGCTTGACTCACACACACATTGTAAAGCTGGCAGATTGCAACTGACTCATCATTTCTGTCTTCAACAAAAAAATCCCAAACAATTGATTGTGATACCCTACGTTTAACATGTCCCTGATGCTGCTTATTGGACTCTGTTTTTTTAACCCCTGAGATAAGGAGGGGTGCTACATGATTTTTCAGGTTGGACACACTTGGAGTCCAACTGACCACCACGACTACCTATGATTATTACTGGGTCATCATTATTATCAACAGAAACTGCTAAATCACAACTTGTTTGGGGGAGGTTTAACGCCAACAGACACAGACACAGCTACCTTGACTTTCCTTTTCTCCGGTTATCAACAGAAGTCACTGACACCATCATCATATTCATCAATATCATCTGCATCCACATTTTCGACTTGGATGCTCTCATGTGGAAAACATATTCCAACCATAGCATCATCATCATCATCATCATCATCTGATATTTTTGTGCCACACTTAGAATCATTGGATGGCAAAGGAATGACCTGAACAGAGCTGGAAGAAATGTGACATTGTGAGTTATTGTTGCCAGGATCAGAATCACATTCAGCTACCATGGGGATGTTAATGGGGAGTATGACATAATCTACACTGTCAGTCATAACTTTAGACTCAACTGTATTTTTTGAAATGGTTAACCGGTCAGAAGTGGAACTTGAGGCAGCAATACTCATGCCAGCAGAAACTGCACTAACACCACCAACTGGTACAACATCATCTCCTCCAACTATGAGTGAAGCTACAGATTGTGCTGTAAAAAGCACTGATGGAGAAATTCCTTTACCGACATCAGCTATGCACTTCTACATACTGCCACACCCACAGACAGTCTTGCCACTGGCAGCAGTGCCATGGCCAGAAACAGCTTTGCTTACAACTCTCTTTGCAGGCATTTTGGGGGATCACCAAGAAAATTCTAAACAAATTTAGATTTCTGAACTTTCAGTCTGGGACGATGGATGTGAAGCCAAAAAAAAAAATAAACAACTGTGGCTTGCAGATGGAGATTGAGCACTAAACAGATGCAAAAGCACAGACAGATTATGATTGTACTGCGCAATCAAGAGATGCAGATGCAAAGTCACAACAACACCTTATCCAGTGCTCACATGTCACAATCCAATCTGGAAAAGAATACCTTTTGCCAGTTGGGGGAGGGGGGGCAGTGCACTGCAGTAAAAGTCCAAAACCAAGATATCATAAAGCAGTACAAAATCACACAGGTGCTGTGTATAGCAGGTTCACACTGCTGCAATTATTCTGTGGCAGAATAAAAGGAGTCTAATTTGATGGCACGCATTGCACACACACACACACACACACACACACGCACACTACAAGTAATGTGTAGTAAACTGAAAACTTCAGTAATATAACCAAATATTTTAAACTAGCTGAAATTATGCACTGCTGCACCACAACTACCGGCCAAAAAATATCAAGAATTACTGAAAATATTACTGTTTGTACATTAGCACTGTTAAACAAAAAAATATATAACCAAAACAGAAAGACTGCCTTTTTCTCCCAGTTAATCTACCTACACAATAGATACGCCCCTCACCCAAAACACACTTCAAGTGTCTGTCAGTACACAGACTGAATGTTCCAAATTAACATTTAAAATCCACAAACAATAAACACTCGATGATATGAGCACAGGAGAGTTTCCTACAATTGATGTAATAAATGTTGAGGAAAAAAAATGACTCAAAAGGGCTTTTTTTAAGAATTATTAGAGCTCTGAGAGCAAACTGTCTCCAGCTACCACTACACACACACACACTGCACAGAACTGAGGCTGTGCAGAACAATCTAGAGCCCCTGTGATCCGCAGTCCTATGAATCACAGCAAAATTTGCCTTGGAGCCCAATTACAAGATGAAGTGATGTGAAGTACAGTGATTTCTATGTACTTCGCATTAAAATTGATGCAGAAGTGGTTGGTGGAAGGCGGAGCAAGGCGTAGTCATTGGTTTCAATGGACTTTGCATTCCTTATTATAACGTGAAGTACTCCACTTCGGATTGTGGATTACTTCGTGGATTCTGCATTACTATGCTAATTGATTTGCTGAGTAAATTTTGGCCACTTTGCCCACCTTTAATTCTAACTCCTACCCCCCGCTCAAGAACATTAATATACAATCCCCCCCCCCAACAAATAACTTGCAACCAGAAGTTAAAAAAAAGCTCATTCTGCTGAAGAAGTAAAAATAAAAGGCTTCTGTTTTCTGTTTATTTGCTTTTCTTTTCTGAGGAGAAAGCCACTATCTGTACAGGGAACAGAATGAGAGATGAGCACTTTCACTTTTATTCAAGAAATGCAACATGACTGAGCGTAGTCACTTTAAGTTTAAAATACACCTGACTGTGCTAAAAAAGTGAAATAAGGTTTTGTTTTCATAAGCATAGAAACATAGACTTTAATGGCAGATAAGGACTGATTGGCTCACCTAGTCTACCCAGTTCCCTACCTAATGGATAAGCTGCAGATCCTAGTTAACCAACAGCCTACTTCCTCCTACCCCCCACTAGAATTGCCTTATGTCTGTCCCATGCATTCTTGAATTTTCCCACTGTTTTTGACCCCACAACCTCCTCTGGAAGGCTGTTCCATGCATCCACTACCCTCTCTGTGAAAAAATACTTCCACACATTTCCCTTGAGCTGTCCCCCCATAATCTTCAAATGGTGCCCCCTTGTTCTTGTACATCTCTTTTTCAGAAAGATGCTACCTGATTGGACTTTGTTTGTTCCCTTGCGGTACTTGAATGTTTCTATCATGTCCCCACTCTCCCTCCTTTCCTTAAGGGTATACATATTAAACTCTATACAGAGAGATAACAACTTCCTGTTTCCTACTGGTGATGCCTCTCCCTGTGCATCCCAGTATCCCCCAGCCCATCTTACTGCCTTCTCACATTAACACTAACGAGCACTCCAAATGAAAGAAATTACACCAGATCAAGTAAATACTAAGGTGTATATATTTATTGCAGTGCAAAAAAGGAGAAATCAGTGGTAATAATAAAGGAAGAGATCAGACCTATTTTAGAGAAAAGACATACCTCAACCAATACAGAAAACAAAGTAGACAAACCAGGAGGGGTTCAAGAGGAGCAAACGCATCCCAAAATATATGGAAGATCAGGGGATGGAGAGAGGATGGGGCAATAACTCCAAATAATCAACATATCAAAGAAAGAATTGTCTGAAGTACAAACAAGGGTACTTAAAAATTTACTTTTCTTTGTCCCATCACCCCATTTAAATCCTTTCCAAGTTCAGGTGGACTTATATAAGTTATTTCATAAGCTAAAACTTAAAGCATTTTTTGCTAATAAACAGGCGACAAGTCCACCATGGGGTTTACAGAAGTCACTTCGGGTGAGGATGTTAGAAACTCTACAGAGGATCCCTGGGAACTGCAGAGAGAAATGGTTGAATTGGATGAACGACAGGAGGACATTGATTATATTATTAATGCAATTGATGCAGATCACCAGAGGTCCTTAATTAATAGCTCAGTAAATGTAAATACACATTGTGATTTATTACAACAGAGAAAATCACTTTTTTTGACTGTTTCAACATTTATTCCAGATATAGCCAATACTGCCATATCTACATTTGTGAAGGCTGTTGTAAAAGAAGTAGATAAAGTCATTTCAAGGGCAGGGCAACCAAGGAATAAAAATCTCACAAGGGCTAAAGAGAGTCTTACAAGAATTGCTAACTGACTCAGAAATAATAATAAAACAGGCAGACAAAGGTGGTAATATTATGATTCTAGATAGAATGCACTACACTGAACTGGTTGACAGACTCCTTGGTGATGTGTCTAATTATGAAAAACTGTTGCAAAATCCAATGGGTAAATTTAAGATTGAAATGTACCATCTACTTCAGGAAGCAGAGTCTAAAGGGGAAATAAGTGAGAAAAAACTTAAATTTATGTGGCGTGATAACCCCATAGTTCCATGGTTCTATGTACTGCCTAAAGTACATAAACATTTAAGGGAACCCCCAGGTAGAACCATAATTACAAACATTGGTTCAGTCATAGGAAAAATTGGAAACTTTGTGGATTTTTTCTATAAAGAAGGGTGGTGAACCTTGAGTCACACAGGAAAGACACCATGCATGTTATCAATAAACTGCAGGCTGTGACATGGACAGAAAATATAATTTGGGTAACCATTGATGCTGAGTCTGTATACACTTGCATCATACATAAACAGGAGATCAGTGCATGCAAATATTACTTATCAAAAGAAGCAGATACATCAGATATCCCTACAGACTTTCTTCTATCAGCTATTAACTTCATTCTTATCCACAATCATTTTGAATTTTTAGGGGAATATTACAGACAGCTCGGTGGTACAGCAATGGGTACCTCTATGGCACCATCTTGTGCCTACTTATTCCTCGGCAAGTGGGACGAACTTACTGTATTCCAGCAGTCAAACCTATTCATGGGCAAAATTGCTTTCTGGACCCACTTCATTGAGATGGGATGGTGTCATATCAGAAGTTGATGATTTTGTTGATTGCCTCAGCACCAATAACATCAATATTAAATTTACCCACAAAGTTGATCCAGATAGCATAGATTTCTTGGATCTAATGTTACAGAAACCTATTGAATAAGGTGGCAGTATAACAACTAAATGCTTTAGGAAATCTACAGCCACGAATTCCCTTCTTAAAGGTAACAGTGCACATCCTAGGAATCTCAAAGAATCCATCCCATATGGGCAATTCCTGTGTCTTCACAGGAATTGCACTGAGGAAAGGGACTTTTGGATACAAGCAGAGGAACTAAGAGAGAGAGAGAGAGAGAGTGCTTCATCCAGAGAGGCTATGGAGAGGGGGTACTGACACAGGCACTATATAGAGCACATGTTAAAAATAGAGAAGATCTACTTAAACAAGACAAGGGAGATTTGAGTTATGACACCTACCCTGTCACTTTCGTGACAGTTTAATAATTGGTCAGGACAAATTGGCAATGTAGTGCACAGAAATTGGCACATCTTACATTCAGATGCAACACTAGACAGAATAGTGGGAGAAAAAACATGTATCACTTTCTCAAGAGCAGAGAACATAAAAGAAAAACTTGTAAAAAGCAGACACACAAGCAGCAAAGAGCACTTGGCTAGGAAATAAACTAAAAGGCACATTTAAATGTCAGAGGTGCAATGTATGTAGTTACTGCAGTCCAGGTTCAGAATTTGTACACCCCACAAAAGTGAAATATGACATCAGGGAATTTATCAACTGTGACACAACTTTTGTGATTTATACCTTATGGTGTGATTTCCAAATTATGTACATTGGTAGGACCACAAGAGCTTTAAAATAGAGGGTACAGGAACATGTGAGGAACATCATTAATGTTAGAACAGATACACCTGTGGGCCTACACTTTTCCATGTACCATAATTCCGATACCAGATATTTGAAATTCATGGGAATCGACTGGCAACCACCTTTAAAATATAGGAGGAGATAGAACAAATAAACTGCTTAAAAGAGAGAGACTAAATGGATCTATAAGCTCAAAAGTGTTAAGCCTGATGGATTGAATGATCAATGGTATCTGAAACCATTCTTGAAGGATAAAAAGAAATGAATGTACAAATGCAATTTGTTTACAGTGCTTACTTTGCCAATTCCTAGTTTGATATAATATTCTCTTCTCTCTTTACTTTTCAGGATTCTGGAAGAGATTGTGCTCCTGTAGATCCCCACTGCAATGGAGGTTTATTACTACCATTCTGGTGGATGAAAGTGTATTATAGGGTGATCACATTAAGACATATCTCTAGTCCTGATGTTTCTCTCTTCTTTTTTCTTCTCTTTTTCTTTTCTCTTCTATTTTTCTTTTTTCTCTTAATCTTTTTTTATTATTTATTCTCCCACCATCCTTTCCCCTACCCTCCCACTTCTACCTTCTTACCCCACTCCTTCCCTCTCCCTCCCCCTTTTTGCTCTCTTTAAGCTATGTGTTATTCTTTTACTCCTTTTCTGCTCTATACACTCTACTATTTTACATCTGCACTCCAAGGGCTCTTTGTCTCCTTTCTTTCTTTAGCATGTAGCCTGCTTCTTAGGAATGTTCTATGCCCACAGTTTTTCCTTTTACTTTAGGACTGATGTTATATAGATTAGCTATTGTTTGAATGCAAAAAAAAAATGGAAATGCAAATTTATACAGCTTATCAATTTAAGACACCAGTTTAGTTCTATGACAAGGTATTTTGCACTATGTATATAAATGTTTTTTGTAATTAATGTTTTGTGAAAGAAGATTTTTGTATATTTCTTGAATTATTTACTATATACATCTCACCTTGATGGTGTAATCATTCTGTATATATGATGCACTGTTTGTTTACTAAGACACAACCCCTGATGAACGTTTGAATGCCAAAGTGCTTGGGTAACTGGCCCAACCTTTTTTGCACCACAATAAATATATACACCTTAGTATTTACTTGATCTGGTGTAATTTCTTTCGCTTGGTGTGCTCGCTAGTGTGCTTTTATTTGGATTTTCTAAGGCTAGCAACCTCTTGCATGAGCACTCCCTCATTGTGTCTGTGCAGCTCATTTTCCTTTTTTGGCTGATGCCTTCTCACATTGCTTGCCTACCTTTAGGTTGTCTGATATGACTACCAAAAGGTCCTGTTCCATTTTTGTTGTTTAGTACCTCTCACCCAATGTTCCCAGCTGCATTACTTTGCAGTTCTTTGCATTGAATCTAACCTGCCATACCTTTGACCATTCCTCCAACCTTGCCAAGTCCATTCTCATCCTTTCCACCCCCTCTTGTGTATCAACCCTGTTGCAGGTCTTTGTGTCTTCTGCAAAGAGGCATACTTTCCCTTCCAGCCTCTCTGCAATGTCATCTATAAAAACATTAAAGAGGACTGGTCCAAGTACTGAACTATGAGGTACCAAGCTAGTAAACCCTCTTTCCTCAGAGTAGACTCCATTTACTAATACTCTCTGTGTCCTGTTGTCCAGACAAATTTTTACCCAGGTTACTGCCCTGGGACCCACTCCCAGGCTGGCTAACTTGTTTATTAATATTTTGAGTGGGACTGTGTCAAATGCCTTGCTTAAGTCTAGGTAGACCACCTCCATAGCCCCTCCCTGGTCTACTACTTTGGTCACCCAGTCAAAGAAATCTTTTTCTGACATGACCTCCCCACTGTGAATCCATGTTGCCATGGGTCTCGTGCCCCTCTGACCTCTATGTACTCAACAATTCTTTCTTTCAGAACTGATTCCATCATTTTCCCTACCACTGTAGTCAAACTAACAGGTCTGTAGTTTCCTACATCTGCCTTGCTCCCACTTTTGTGGAGGGAAATAACATCCACCTTCCTCCAGTCCTCAGGTACCACACCATCCTCCCATGATTTGTTAAAAAGGGTAGTTAGCGGTGTCACTAGTTCTCCTCTTAGTTCTTTAGAATTCTGGAGTGAATCCCATCAGGCCCCATTGCTTTGTCCACCTTGAGCTTTAGGAGTTCTTTTAGGACCTTTTCTTCTGTGAATGGACTGGTATCGACCCCCTATCCAGAATGCTTCATTTGGTTTATGTACCCCGACCTCCTCTTCTTTTGTGAATACTGAGCAAAAGCATTCATTCAGGATCTCTGCTTTTTCACTGTTAGACTCTGCTCACCTTCTCTCCCCCTTATTGAACCTCACTATTCCTCCCTTGGTCTTTATTTGTTCTCTAATGTACCTATGGAAGGTTTTATTTCCCTTCTTAACCGAGTTGGCTATATTTTCTTCTGTTTGGGCCTTTGCAATTTTGACTGCCTTCCCTGCATCCTTCTGTTTTAACTGATACAGTTCCCTGTCTTGCTCCCTCTGTGATTCTTTATACTTTCTAAATGCTATCTTTTTCTCCCTAACCTTCCTCGCCACCTCTTTTGAGAACCATAGTGTTTTTTTCCTTCATTTTGTTTTTTTTATTTGTTTCACACAAAGGCGTGTTGCCTCTGTGATGTTTATTTGCTTAGTTTTCTGATAAAAAACCACTGTCGGTACAGGAGGAGAATGAGCAGGCAGCACTTTCACTTTCATTACAGAAAAGTAGCATGAACAAGCGTAGTAAATAATGATAAGTGTCATGCAGGAACATGTTTAAACTAAGTCCCTCTCTGTCCAAAAGCCAACTAAACTGTGAGTTTTATGTTATTTTTTATTACTGTTTCTGTAAAAGAAGCTGCTGACTGAGTACAGAGCAAGTGAGTCGGCAACTTCAAAAAGGTAGACCAAAGGGAGAGCGAGTATTGCTTTAGCAGTGAGTGTTGCTATGACAACAGTCACTCTGCCTTGTGTCTACCTTTCTGAAGCCACCAACTTCATTACTCTGTACTCACTCTCCTCTTGATTCAGTTGATGCCATCTTTTATAGAAACATGAATAAAAAAATAAAACACAGTTTACTTGGCTTTTGGACAGAGAGGGCTCAGTTTAAATGTGTGCCTGCATGTCACTTATCATTACTGATCATGCTCGGTCATGCTACAGTTCTCTAATGAAAATGAAATTGCTCCCCACTAGTTCTCCTCACTGTAACAGGTGGCATTCTTTTTTTCAGAAAACTAAATAAGCAGAAAAAAAATATTTTCACTTCTTTAGCACAGTGAGGCTTATTTTAAACTTCAGGCACCAAGTTATTTACCAATTCTGGCAGCACTCAGCCATGCTACATTAAAGTAAAAGTGAAAGACCTTCCACACTGAAACATTGTGAAAATAGTAGGATCAACCAAATAGAACTTTGAAATTACATATTATTGAAAAAGTGTGGTAGGATCCACCAGGTAACTATTACACACAACTTAAACCCACCCCAGTTATGGCAGGATCACCCAGATCATCTACTCATGAACCACTTATTTCTGCCACACAGGGACTACTCCTTTGCCCCCCCCCCACAATATTTGTGGACATTTTATAAGCTAGAAAACCCACTCTATGGTGTGCGGTCATGCTCTGTGTGGTTGAACACATTCTGCCATCACAACACACACCAAGGTGTGCGTATATCAGAGCGCGATAGCACACCCTTGAGTGGGTTATCTAAAATATATATATACAGTATGTTGAACATTTTGGGCCAAAATCTTGAAACACAATGAAGTTTTGAGTAAAAGCTAAGAACACATTAAAAAAATAAATAACCCACTGTTAAAATAAAGAGACATGGAATAGACTTGGTAAGAATACAGTTATGAGTAAAAGCTAACAATGCATAAAAAAATTACCATACTTTACTTGTTTTCAGTTTGTGATCAGGCAAGGTACAGCAGATGTAACCACAATTCAATGTAGTAAGTTGAAGTAAATGAAGTCACAAAATACTGCAGTAAAAAAAGGCTTTAATTGCCATTAAATTACTCTGTTCCCTGCAGCATACTGCAGCATTTTGTGATATACTGCAGCTTTACTTCAATGCATCCTGTAAAAGAAGCATCAGCAGTTGCTTAGATGATTACACTGTGGGACCCTAGAGAGGTAAGTTGGAGATGGAACTTTGTGGGGTAGTGGGTGCAGATGGGTGGTTGGGGACTGGGGGTTTAAGGAGGCTAGAAGACACTGCTGGATGTTTTTCTGTTTTTTTTCAGGTTTTTAAAAAAAAGGCAAATGGCAATTAACAATTTTCTTATTTTTAGGGACCCAACACTCTGGACTGGGCACCCTAGTGTCAGTGTGGTGTTTGCTGGCACTGGATAGTTGGCACCCTGGTGTCAGATTGTAGCAAAAGGGTATTGTTTGGTAGCACAAGGGAGTGGACAACCTAAGTCAGACTATGGCTGTGTGGGGCTGTTTGGCGGCACTGGGCACTGCGACACCCTGGTGTTGTATTGTGGTGGGGGTGTTGTTTAACAACATCAGAGTCTGGATGTCCACTCGCAGCTCAGAGTGATCAACCTTGGCAAGCAACCATAAAAAATATATTAAATGGGAAAAAGGCTGCATAAAAAGTGCCATTTCTAAACAAATGCTAAAAACCAAGTGATCATAAGCAAACCAGTTAAACGAGTCAACTGTCTTATTTCCAAGTTAACAAATTTTATTTTGTTCATAAGCAGGCCCTCACAGCCTGGCCAGACATTTCACTTTATGTAGGCTTCTTCAGGGCAGGAGAGTGTTGTCAGTATTTTCTGCTTTTTTTTCCCACAAAGGTGTTAATCCTCCCATATCAGACCTGAGAGGCCATTAGCCCTGTTCCCATGCTCAGCAGCCAACCCTCACCTCACTCTAGTCCTAGAGTTTGTTCCTACACAGATTCCCTCCAGATCAGGGGGGAGGTATGAGGCCATCCTTCTCCCCTGTTACACATACCCAGATGCATTTCTGGACTGGAGTGGTGGGGCAGACTGCTGAGACATGGGCAGGGCTTCACAATGTCCATGCCCCTAGATTTTCCATTTTCTCCCCAATCCTCCATACTGGGGCATGCACACAGATGTGTACATATGTGGAAGCACATGCTCAGAACTGAAGTCTCGCAGCTCCTTCCCTTCCTGCGCTGACCTGCAGACCTGCATTGCTACTAAGCCTCCACCTGCTGGCAGTCATTTGGTGGCAACAGCACACCTGTCCTCCCCAGGAGAAGAGAGCAGTCCATCAGATGCTCATCCTCTCACTCCCTGGCTGGCCCCCATCAACCTGAGACTGCTCCAGATCCTGGATCACCAGCGTGGCAGGCAATAGTGATACCACCACATCAGTGAGCCGATTTTTTTTTCCACAAAGGTATGTTGTGCTAATGAATTTTTCTTTATTAAACAGTACGTAGTAGTTGATCTCTTTAGACCCAAATGATTTGCACATCTCAGAATTACATTACTTTCTATCCATTAGTTCACTGTAGGTAAGGATCAGATTTTTTTTAATTAATGTAGTAGTAAAAATTTATTTATACAGGATAAGAAGACGACTTCAGACACCATTAGGGCCACATGGCCCTCTTTGCAAGGTGCACCTGTTTGATGTCAAGTACAAAAGTTACAACAAATGAAGACAAACAGTAAACTATGCATTTAACAATGCAGGAATTACTTATACACAAGACAAACAAATTATATATCATATCACAATATCATCATTAAAATAAAACAAATAGTCTATTACCTAAACAGTGAAAACATATTTCTTGTTTCATGGCTGTATTCAGTTTGGCTGTAGTCATATCCTGAATTTTCAGTATCAGTGGGAGTTCATTCCAGGTAATGGCAGCTCTATACTGAAAGGTCATGGTTACAAATCTGTTTTTATTTTTAGGGACTATCAAATCTCTTGCCCCTTTTTTATGTAAATTAAACTGATGAGTGGAACTAATAAGCCTCTCTACCAGGCCAGGGGGATAGCCAGTCTTATATATTTTAAAAACAAAGTTTGTCCAAATTTGTTGTCTCCTAATCTCGAGAGAAACCCAATTTAACTTTGTATACAAAGAACAATGATGAGTATCAAATTTACCTCTCAATACACACCTTGCTAACCTATTATAACATGTGTCAAGCTTATGTAACATTGTTTTATTTGCACTAGAATAAGCATGATTTCCATAATCAATCAAAGGTATTATTAACTGATTCGCTATGACCAGTCTATCCTTAGTACTCAGACAATTTACTATTCTTCTAAGCGTACCTATCCTGGAATGAACTTTTTTTCTTAGCATATTTAAATGTTGTTCAAAAGAAAGCTTTTGGTCAACAATCACCCCCCCAGATACTTATAGACTGAAACCTGAATTAAACAGTTACCATTTACAGTATTTATTTGCAATTCCCCATCTTGAACCTTTCCTAATAGTATATGGACCAGTTAACATTGAATCTTCTTAGTGTTTAGTACAAGACTTGAGGAGGAGAACCAAGCCTGCAGTGCATTAAAATTTATCTGCAACTTGGCTTCCACTTCCCCCAAGTCAAATCCCTCAGAGACCAAAACTGTATCATCAGCATAAAGCCTAATATGGGTGGATTTTATTTGACTAGAAAGTTCATTTATATAAATAATGAACAACAAGGGTCCTAATATGGACCCTTGTTGGACACCACAAGTTTCTGGAAGAAACTTAGAACTAGTGTCCTCCACCATTACCATTTGGGATAGATTTTCTAAGTAAGCTCAAAACCAATTTAGTGGTTCGGCTCCTAAGCCTATTTATTTCAACCTCTGTAGCAATGTAAAATGATCAACCAGGTCAAGTGCCTTTGATAAGTCGACAAACACTGCACCCATGGATCTTGACTCACCAAGAGGTGTTGCTACTAAGTCAATAAAATCCTTGAGTGTGGTGGTCATCGACATGCCCCTTCTGAAACCTGACTGAAATTTATTTAACTTGTTATATTTTTCAAAGTAATCCATAAGTTGGCTATGAATCAACCTTTCCAACAATTCAGAGAGAACAGATAATAAGGCAATTGGCCTATAGCTTGTTGGCCCAAAATCCGAGCCCCTTTTGTGTATAGGCACTATTTTTGCCTGTTTACAGGATCTAGGAAACATTCCTTCTATCAAACTCTTATTTAAAGAGATAAGTTAAAAGATTTGGCCATCTTGAGACAGAATCTTTTAGGAATCTTATTTCAACATCATTGAGACCTTTAGCCTTATTTGTTTGTAATTTATTTATTTCTTTTATCACTTCCTTCCTAGCTATTTGTTTAAACCTAAATGTTGGGTCATTATTTTGTTCAGTTTGAATATCTTTAACTTCTGACCCATAATATCCCATTTTATTTGACCTACTAGGAATATCTAAATCAGGAAGTTCAATGAAGTATTTATTTAAAATATCTGCAGCACTATCTGGATTTTGCAAAACTCCATTTTCAGTAACCTTTATACTTTTTGGGTTTACTTGTGACTTAACAAGAGATTTCATTAAGGCCCATTATTTCTTTGGATCATTTGTCCCATTCATTTTATATTTATAATAATGTGTTTTGTTTTCTTTACCCCCTGAATAGTTTTATTTTGTATCTTTTGGAAGTGATCTCATACAGCTTGATCTAAGGTTTTATTAGCATTTTTCCATAATTTCTTTTTGTATATAATCAATTTTTTTAAAGCATCATTCATCCATGGTAAATGACATTGTTTCTTTATCTTCTTTTTATAAGGGGCACACATGTTACATACTTCTAAAAACATTTTCATAAATTCCTCTACTGCCAAATCTAAGTCCAGAATAAGGGAAATCCTGTAACACTTTTGCTGTGACATATAAAATTGAAAAAGTTGTTTGGTATATTTTCTGTAACATCACCTTACAGTAAAGTTCACTCTTTGAGTATGAACTTTAAATTGTTTAATGGTGATGGAACAGGATACAACACTATGGTCTCCCATGTTTGGGGGACAAGCCTTTATTTCTGAAACTGCAATGTCAGGGGACAAAAAGATAAGATCTAATATATTTCCAGGACTATTTTACCCTTCCTGGTCGGGGCTGTGACTATTTGGGTCAGATTTAAAATCTGAAATTATTCCTTTAACTTCTGACCTCTCCTTCCCCCCAAGCAGCATTAAAATCACCCACTAATACTGTATTGTTATCCTTAACAAGCAACCCTATGGCATCAGCCAACTTCTCAAAATGGCTTGGTTTAACCTTGGGAGGGGAATAAACCACACTAACAACAAGATCAATAGAAAAAATGTATACCAAAATGCACTCTATCCCTTCAATTTTTCAAGAATAGGTAATCTCAGAATGCCCCAAGGTGTTATTTACATACATTATTATACCCCCTCCTCTAGCCCCTCTATCCCTTCTACGAAAATAATAATCACTTAAATCCAACTCCTTGTTTTCTTCTTTCTTTCCCAGCTAAGTTTCTGAAAGTGCAATTATTTCTGTTTTTTCTATTTCAGCCCAAGCATGAAACAAGTCCATTTTATTTACCAAACTTCGTGCATTATCATGCATAATTTTTATTTGCCTAAGTTCTGGTCCCGGGTTTGTTTCAATGTCCTCTGAGAGCCAAGATCACCAAAAGTACCCATCCATTAATTCTACCAATTGGCCTGCAGATAAAATTGTACTTCATCTGTTGATCCTTCAGATGGAGTTTCACCAGAATGGAAGGATTTCTCCTCTTTACCAGGCCAGATCCATATTTGGTAGAATAAGCAAAAGGATGAAGACCCTGATGAAATTGGCACTTCAGGGGAAACGAAGCAGCTGTACTTATAAAACATGTCTGAGACAAGCATATTAATATTATCAATACCCCCAAAACACAGCCAAATATCATTTTTTTGTTGTTTATATGAGTGTTTAAATATCATGTTTTACTCTACATCAGTTTTATTTTAAAATCACAAATGAATATCCAGTAAACCACTAGTAACAATCATGAGCAATCAATATCTGTCAAATGAACTACCAGTTGGCAGATAGTGAAGTTTCAGAATTACATCAAACACTAGTGGCACTAAATATAAAACCACAGGTTCTAATTTTACCTATTGTTTAAAATTTACTATAAGCTACCTACTTAAATATAAAACTTGTACTTATTTCAGGCCTACATTCAGTTTGCCAGACGAGCAGTTCTTATTTTCAAATTCTTTTTTTTCTCTGCCTAGTCATGCTCACACCACTCACGCTCTTGCCACAGTGTTTGCACTGTAATAGCACTGAGCCTTTTAAACTGTGTGGCTCTTTCTTTCATGTGATGAGCCCCTCCGTTCTCCACACCCTCTAGCTGTTTGCTTCTCTGGTGTACCGGGGAGTTTGGGCTTTCAGATTCACACACAGGTAGGGCAATGACTACAGTCACCATGAAATATCAGCAAGCAGGATGAAATAATAGTTCTCGGCTAGAATGTCAAAGTCGGTTGGTATATGGCAGCTTTAGTGTACCTGAACTCATAGCAGCATGGAGCCTTTTAAACTGTGTGGCTCCTCATTTCATGTGATGCACCCCTCAGTTCTCCACCCTCTCTAGCTGTTTGCTTCTCCGGAGTACCAGGGTGTTTGGGGTTTCAGATTCACACATAGGTAGGGCAATGACTACAGTCACAATGAAATATCAGCAAGAAGGATGAAATAACAGTTCTCAGCTAGAATGTCAAAGCCAGTTGGTATATGGCAGCTTTAACATATAAAAACAGCTATAAGAAGACAATGATTCCCGTTGTCTTGCCAGAGTAAAAACTCCTTGGAAATATAGTCTAAGAGTAGCTAGCCACCAATAACAACAACAATGTAATAACAAACCAACCCCATTAAACCAACCCAACCATATAGTCTGTGCTGGATGTCTGTCCCTACAAAGCCCAAAAAGCAAAAGAAAAGGAAACAAAAGGCTAAGAAGCCCTCCCTGTGATCCTGTTACAGAGAGCAAGAAAACTATAACAAGTCATCTATTGTCGCCCAAGGGGAGACTATAAATGGATACATTTGACTCCTTCCCTCTCCATGGTTCATACTTAGGATGCCATGGTATGGACAGTATAAGAAGAAAAGGGAGAAAAGGGAGAAAGAGGGAGATGTACTGGAGGCATCTAGCCGAGATTCCATCAGGTCCCCTCAGAAGGGAAATCCACTTGGAAGGGTCTCAAGGGAGTCCCCTTAGGATGTCCCAGTGCAGGTCCGGAGTTGGAACTGTGTGAGGAGGGATCCAGAGCTGTCCAGATGTGAAGGATATCCCCAAATAATTAAGGAAGGGTAGCCAGGCCCAGGAAAAGACCTCATATTTCCCTGAAGCTACATAATGCACCCATTCAAAACCTGCCACCCAAAACATACTTTCAACCCAGTGCTCTCCAGTAGAGATCTCTATCATGCACCAACAACAAAGCAGGAATCACTTGGCCTCTTTGATTGCTATCAGAAACCAATCCCTCTGAACCCTATCAACTTGAGGCAGGTGATGCATATTCCCTAGGATTGGTAGGGAGGGGTCCCATGGTACTGTACACCCCAAGGTTCTTTCCATGACCCTGATGATTCCTAACTACCATGAGGTAATCTTGGGACAAGTCCACAAAATATACAGTAATGTACCTGTTTTCCCATCAGATCTCCAGCATCTGGAATGTTGAAGAAGCTTCATCCAATATAAATCTGCCAGAGTGCGATACCAAAGCCAAAGGGTTTTTCACTGGGTAAATTTGCCTATTAGGTTCTTCCCCAAAGTATAGCCATTGGACCATAAAACACTCCATTCTTCCTAATTGAGAGAATATCTCAACAAATGTCCCCATCTCTCTTGTACTTTACCCATGCCTGGTGCCTTCGCTTTCACCAAGGCTCAATAAATACAATCTAATTTAATGGGAGCTGATGCAGGTTGAGCTAAATCACTCTGACAAAAATGCCTTCCCAGAGATCTATGGGGGGAGTAAACAGAGGCACCTGCCTATCCAGGACTGCAACATGTGGTGCACTTTGAGGTAGCACCATTGGTGAGTTGTGGGGAGGGAGCAATGCCACTGAAGGTCCCCAAAGGAGCACAAGTGGCCCTGCAATTGAGAAAATAAGTCTGTCACCCAAACGATACCCAGTTCCTTCCACTGGGGCCATGCCACAGGTGAATTCCCCACACATAATTTGGGGTGGTGCCATAGTGGCCAGAGATGAAAAGAAATTTCCCAACCCCTCCACAAACAGGACTTTGCTAACTTCCAAGTGTCCAGAGCATAATCCTGAGTAGGGAGAAGTTGGGATGGGGGAGACGCTGCCAAAGGACTAACTCAGGGAACCTCGATGGACACCAGTCATATTCCAGCTCCAACCAATGGATCGAAGATTTCCAGTCATGGGCATACAACCGCAACCAGATCTGGTGGATGCCTGCTGTAATGTAGTAACCCTGCAGCCACGGAGCAGCAAGACTTCCCCAGCCACAAGGTGGCATTAGACGTGTCATAGACAATCAAGGTGTATGCCTCTCCCAATAAAGGCTAGATAAGGTTCCCTGGAACTGGTTCCACCAGGAAACCAGAATCTTCAGGGGAGGTACCATTGGATGTAAAGCATCTTTGGCAGAAACATCATATGAGTTGCCTGTACCTTACCCCACAAAATAAGATGCAGGTGCTTCCATATAAGTATGTCCTCCCTCAAGGTGGACAAAAGAGGTCACAGATTTAAAGTCAGCTATTCTGAGGGGGAAGGAGTAATAAGAATTCCCAAATATCAAATAGGGCCCAATGACCACTCCAAGCCAGGAGGTAACTGAGGAGAAGCTTCCTCAGTATGGCCCAGTAGCTGTAATTCTGTCTTAGGCCAGTTATTTCTCAAGCCAGAGAGTAAGAAACAATCATTGAGCAATCAGATCAGAGCAGGGAGAGAGGAGTCTACCTTACATAAGGTAAGCAGAATATTATCTGCAAACAACATGGCCTTATCGGTGGCTGAACTCACCCAAATTCCTTCAATATCTGCTGAGTTCTGAATCTTCTGGGCCAAGGATTCAATTGCTAAAAGAAAAAGGGCAGGAGAAAGGGGGCCACCCTAGTGAGTCCTCCTCCCCAAAGAAAATGCAGAGAAGAGTCTACCATTGGTGAGAACAGACACCTTCAGAGCCAAATAGATGACCTTCACCCAGTGAATAAAATGGGTCCCAAACCCAAATTTCTCAGAATTGCAAATAAATATGACCCTTCTACTGAATCAAAGGCCTTCTCCTTGTCTAGCACCACTGCAGCTCCCCCAGCCTCGGTGGAACACAGGACACAGAGGAGGTCCGCTAGCCAACGAAAGTGGTCAGCACCTTCTCTGCCCCCCACAAAGCCCACTTGATCTGGGTGGATCAGGTCGGACAAAACGTTAGACACCCAACTTGCCAGGACTTTGACAATAAATTTATAGTCCACATTGAGGAGGGACACTGGACGGTAGCTGCCACATTGATAAGGATCTTTATCCTTTTTGGGCAAGACCTAAATCACTACTTCATACATCATAGGAGGAAGGGAGCCAGTTAGGCTGGCTGTATCTACCACCCAGGCCATTAGAGGGCAAACCAGATCCACTACCACCCGATAGAAGTTGACAGGAAATCCATCCAGTCCGGGGGCCTTACCGACTTGCAGGTGTCCCATCGCGATTTGTATTTCTTGAGGGGAAATAGGGGCATCAAGGGCAGCTTGTTGAGAGGCAGACAGACCAGGCAATGAGAGTGAGGTTAAAAAGTTCTTGATATCTGCGTCAGGTTGGCCTTGTTCCCTCTTAGAGGTATACAGCTGGCAATAAAACTCCTGAAAACCTCTATTTATTTATTTATTAGAGTCTCGGATTACAGCCTATGAGTTAAAGCTCATTTACATAAGTTTCGCATCAGCAGAAATATGCACAAGGAAAACAAATTACACTACAAAATTACAAAACTATAATAAGAATGTCAGCTATGAGTACCATGATACAAATAAAAGTACATAAAATGCATGTAAACAACAGGAGGATATTTAGATTTAGGGTTGGTACCAAAATACCTGGGGCATAGGTAGAGGAATGACACAGGTGAGATAGTGCAGGAAGACTATCCAAAGGTCACCATTTTCAGACTAGGTGGGGGGGTAGAGGACTAGGACACAGAAGGGAGGGAGGGAGGGACAAATGAGAGAACCGGAAATCAGAGCAATGATTTCGATTGTTAGTTAGAAGGATAAGAGGGGGAAGGGAAGATAGAGGGGGAGAGTGAATTAACTTGGGGATGGGTGGGGGGAAGATGAAGGGAGGGAATGAATGTGGAAAGAAGGGAGTGGAAGGAGAGGGGAGTGGAAGGAGAGGAGGTGGTAAGGTGTGGGGAAGAGAAGTGCTTCTGATTAGAGGATGAAAAGAAGTGCTATAATACATGGGGCACAGATATCAGCAGCGAAGGAGAACAGGTTACTGAAAGCAAGAGCAGGACATCTGATTAGTGAGGTGAGTGTGGAGTTTGGGTTTGAAGGGCCCAATCTTAGGCTCAGTAAGGAGGTTGGCTGGCAGGAAGTTTAGCCACAGTGGTGCACTGTAAATAAAGGATCTCTGGCCCTGCTTGGTGCACTGGAATGGGACCTCGAATGGGTTGGTGTTTGTGTCTCTAGTTAGCCTCACAGATTAAACTGGGCTGAGCATAGCACACACTCCTGGTGGCAACAGGTCAAGGGCAGTTTTTCTGCCCAAGAGACAAACCTGGTATCGAATTAGATTTTCCAGGTTTAACCAGCCAGATAAAGAATAGAGCTGACATGTATGGGTCAAACAAGGTGCTCCTAGTGACAGTCTGCATGCCTTATTCAGGGTGGTTGCTCTGCGTTTGAGGGTAGTGACAGAGGCTGCACTGTATATAGCAATGCCATAGTCTATACAAGAGAAGACTGAGCTAGTTATAGCGAGTTGGAGGGCAGCATCAGTGAGACAGTGACAGTGCCAGTATAACTGCCCAAGTTTGTGATTGGCAGACCTGGTGACAAGGTCAACATAGGAACATACGAAGAAGCCAGCAGAAGAAGGCCATTGGTTCTATCAAGTCTGCTCTTATTGCAGGGTCCACAGCTTGAGCTAATGTCCCTGTCCTCCCTCCCTGCTCCTCCCATCCACTCTACCCATGATCCTTACCTTCCCCGTATGCCTATCCCAGATTCTCTTAAAGCTGCTCACTGTTTTCAATGACATGACCTCTTCCAGCAGTGCATTCCAAGGTCCACCACCCTCTCTATGAAGAAGTGCTTCCTGACCTCCTTCCTAAACCTCCCACCCTCTAGCTTAAGACTGTGCCCCCTCAGGTTATGGTTGCCACTCAGCTTAAAGAGACTCTCCTTATCGACCTTATTTATTCCTTTCAAGTACTTGATACTCCCAATCATGTCCTCTCTCTCTCTCCTGTCTTCCAAGGAGTACGTGTTCAATGCCCTCAATCTCTCCTTGTATGCCTTACCCTGTTGACCTGCTATTATCTTTGTAGCCCTCCTCTGGACCTTCTTCAGCAGGTTAATGTCCTTTTTGACGTGTGGGCACTAGTACTGAACTCCATACTCTAGATGCAGCCTTGCCAGTGACCTGTACCAGGGCAGTATACTCTCCTCTCTCCTACTACTGATCCCACTAGATATGCATCCCAGCATCTCGTTTGCCTTTGCTGCTGCTTTCTTGCACTGCGTGGACTGCTTTAGGTCACTAGTGATCATCACTTCCAGGTCCTTCTACTCCTCTGATGCAGATAGTCAGACTCCACCCAGGTAGTACTCTGTCCTGGGATTGTTGGCTCCAATATGCATAACTTTGCATTTCTTGGCATTGAAACCAAGCTGCCAGATCTTGGACCACTTTCCCAGCTTTTCCAGATGTTTCTGTAGGTCCTGTATCCCTTCAGCTGTGTCCACTTTCCCACATAGCTTGGTGTCACCTGCGAATAGGCACATTTTGCCCTTAATGCCATCTCCAATGTCATTGATGAAGACATTGAACAACACCGGCCACAGCATGGAGCCCTGCGGGACCCCACTAGTTACCTCTCTGGTGCCAGATAACTCTCACCCCACAACCACCCCCTGGATTCTATACCTCAGCCAGTTTTCCACCCATCTGGACATCTTTTCCCCAACCCTGAGATCCACCAAGTTCCTGATCAACCTTTTGTGGGGCACAGAGTCAAAGGCCTTGCTGAAATCCAGATAGAGGATGTCTACCACTTAGCCCCTGTCAACTGTCTTAGTGACACAGTCAAAAGAAGTCAATCAGATTTGTTTGACACAATCCCCCCCCCATGAACCCATGCTGCCTCGTTTCCTGGAGACCATGCTGCTCTACATATTCCACTAACCTTTCCTTTAGTATGGTCTCCATGAGCTTGCCCACTATGGAGGTCAGACTGACTGGTGTGTAATTTCCTGGATCATCCTTGGAACCGCGTTTGCGAGGGGGCACTACATGCGCTGTTCTCCAGTCCTGTGGTACTACTCCTGGCTCTAGTGAACTATTAAATAGGTCCAGCAGTGGCCCTGCCAGCTCCTCAGCCAGTTCCTTTAGTACCCTTGGATGTACTCTGTCCGGGCCAGGCGATTTTTCCACCTTCAATGCCAGCAGCCCCTCCCTCACTCTGTCCTCCTCTATCACTACATCTGTGTTCCCCTTCCCACCACTCCTTTTTTCCCTCCTGAAGGCACTGGTCCATCCTTCTCCCTGGTGAAGATGGAATAGAAGTATTCATTTAGTATCTCAGCTTTCCCCCATTATCCTCCACCCACTCCACCCCTTTCTTAAGCCTAACAATCCCTTCCTTCTTGTCCCTTTTCTCACTTATATATACCGAACAAAAGCCTTCTCCCCCTTCTTAATTCCTTCAGCTATTTGCAGCTCCTTCTGTGCCTTTGCTCTCCAGACTTCCTTACTTGACTCACTAGCCAATCTTAGGTAATTTTCCCTATCCACCACTCTCTTGGTCTTCCTGAATTTTCTATAGGACAACATATTTTCCCTTACTGCCTGGGCAACCCCAGAACTGAACCAGCTGGGCACTTTGGCCCTTGTGTTCTTCCCCCTGAGCCTAATACGCTCATCTGTGGCAACCAGTATTCCTTCCTTCCTTAATGATGGACCACCTTTGGTCCAGCCCCATATCTGCAATGATGCCCACCAGATGGCTCCTTAGCACTTGGCCCATTTTCCTGAAATCCACCTTCCTGAAATCCAAGATTTTGGTCTAAGTCGGGATGCTTTCCCTGCCCATATTCAACTAGAACTACACTGCGCATTGGTTACTTCCACCCAGTGGCTCCCTGACCATTATTTCCTGTACATGCTCCCCATTTGTGAGCACCAGATCAAGAATTGCCGCAGCTCTTCTTGGTTCAGTGACACCCTGAGTCAGAAATCCACTCTGCAGTCCTTCCAGGATCACCTGACTCCTAGCACATTTTGTGGATGGAATGCTCCAGTCCACCTTGGGCAGGTTGCAATCCCCTGCAATTAGCACCTCTCCTTTCCCTGCAGCTTCCAATATTTGTGAGTTCAGTTCCCTGTCCATCTCCTCATCCTGACTGGGTGGTCTGTAAACCACCCCCAACCTCAGATTTCTCCCTCTATTGGACCTTAGCTGAACCCATAATGCCTCCACCTCCCCTTCCTTCTACTCCTCCCTTGTGCAAGTAATTCCATCCCTGATGTACACTGCCACCCCTCCCCCTTCCAGACTACCTTGTCCCTCCTGTATAGGTTATATCCAGGGATTGCAAGGTCCCAGTCATGGTGCGATGTTGCCCAAGTCTTGGTTACTGCAGCTATGGCCACTCTCCTGTCTGCTAATAGTGCCTGCAGGTCATCCACCTTGTTTCTAAGACTCCACACATTCAGAGACACCACCCTCCACCTAGAATCTGATCTTCCTTCTCTTCCCTCTATTCTTCTATTCACATTTATGCCCTCTGTGTTCTTGCCCCTTCCACCTCCTCCCTCCAGACCTGTTCCATCACTGTGGGGGGGGGTTCACTGACCTCCTCCTCTTGGAGTCTGTGGGTCTGCACTCCTGCTGCCCCCCCAAGTAACTTAAATTAAGTGTAGTGGTTATATATTCCCCCAGTTTGTGCCTGAGTACCCTCAAACTCTCCCTACGGATGTGTAGCCTGTCTGGTGAAAAGAGCGCTTTGTTTGACAAGGTCTCCTCCCTTTCCAGAATACAGATGAACATCTCCTCCCTGCAGTATTTCCTCAGCCAGTCATTAAAATCATCTATTCTTCTTTTCCTGGCTGTGCTGACCCTTGGTACTGGTATCACCTCTGAGAAGGCTAGTGAATTTCCTTGCTCCCTGCAGATCTTCCCCAACTCCCTGAACCTACTTTGTACTACCTCAATCTCCTCCCCAGCTAAATCATTTGTTCCCAAATGTATAACTAAATTAGGTTTTCCTTCAACCTTCCTTACTATTTCCTTTATTCTTGGGCCCACCTTCCCCACTGTCATCCAAGGCATTCAAACCACCCTCCTGCTTGCATTTGGGTCCCCTTTTCTTCCCCAGTGAATACCCCTTATTATGGAGTCCCCTATCATTGCAATCTTTACATCCACTGCATTCATGGTGGAGTAGGAGAGGGAACTGTCCAGGGTGATGCCAAGATATTTAAAGCTACAGACCATCTCTTTTTTTTTCTTTGTATTCTATTTTTGCTCCTCTTCCTTGAATCCTGCCAAACTCTGTCCAGCGACCACCCAACACCACGGACTCTACCTCCTTGCGTGGCCTAACCACTCCTCTCCCCCCAGCACTGGGCACCCCCCATGTCTGCCTTCTGGGGAAGGGCCACCACCACCCAGGGCACTCTTTCTGTAGGGTTGAGCACCGGGCCGAGGAGGAGGCAGGATGAGGAGAGACGTGCTTGACTACTGGAATGTGGTTCTTGTGTGGGAGGTGCTTTCACCTATCGGAGGGAGGAGGGGGGGTTTTCTTACTTAATTACATCCCTGTGGAGCCCAGCTACCAAGGCAATATACTGCCCTGGCTCCACCCCCCGGCATACGTCACGACGTTACTTTTGGCCACCTCCAGCCTCCACCATAGGTTGCTCCTTGAGCAGTTGTCTCCCCAACCCTCCCCGAGGAAGAGAGATCAGTCCTCCAGATTCTCAATCTCTTCCCCCCCCACCAACCCCCGGCTTCCCGGGCTCATTCCTGAACTCAGGTCACTGGTGTGGCACAAGGTGTGGCATCCAGCGCCTCAACCCTCAGCGCTACAGGGCCGGTCAGCTATAGACCATCTCAAGTGGTTTCTTATGTTTGTTCCTAATATTTAATTTAGATGACTTGTGCTGGTTATGGGTTGAGGCAAAGAGCATGGTATTCATTGTTTTATGATTTAAGAGTAACTTGAAGTCACAGAACCAGTTTTCAATGTTTTTGAAGAATTCTGCAACTGTTGCTTGAGGGTTACGAGATCAGGGTGACTGGTATAAATGATGACATTGTCCACGTAAAGAAGGATTTGGTATTGACATACTTGAGGGAGTTGATTTATGAAAAGGCTGAATAACAGTGGACCTAAGATGGATCCATGGGGAACTCCCGCGAATATGCATAGGGTATCTGAGAGAGTATCTGCAGTTTTTACTTGCTGCACCAAACTAGAGAGGTAGCTCCTGAACCAGCAGAGCGAGTCTGCTGATATACCTAATGCACCAAGTTGGAAGAGGAGGAGTTCTTGGCTAACTGTATTGAAGGCCTTGGTGAGGTCTATAAAGGTAGCACCCACCAAGTGTCCTCAATCCACAGCATCATGTATGTAACCCGTGAACTCAATCAGTACCTTGACTTTAACCTCACCTGGGTCCGATACTATATCCTCCCCACGCCTGACTCCTGGTATGACTTTAGCAGTCACCAGCTTCTTAAGTCACAATGCCAGGAGGTGGACCACTCCCCCTCCCATACTCCTGGTGAGCACTGTACAAATTTAATTCTGCTTGCTGGGTATTCAAAGCATTAAGTTGGAAATGTACATTCCTTATGTCATAGACCAAGGATTAGCCTCACCGCCCAGATTTATGTTGTCTCTCAAGATCTTCCAGCTGTAACTCCAAGGCCCAGATTTTAGCATCCCTGGTTTTCTTATGAGTTGCAACATTAGAGATCAACCAACACCGTATGGTTGCTTTCAAACTCTACCAAACCTACTGTGGGGCCACCTCTTACAAAGCATTCAGATTTAAAAATTCCATGACTTCCCCAGAAGCCATTTATTAAAAGAGGGGTCAGACAAAAAAATTAACATTACAGTGGTAAGGTGGAGAAGCCCCTTTTTCTGACGGGGGTGAGAAATACCAAATTACTGGAGAATGGTCCGAGGTTAGACAGATTCTCTATGCATCTGAGAGGTACACCAAATCAGATCGCGGGATGTCAAAATCAAGTCAATTTGATTGTGAGACTGATGGACTGAAGAGTAAAAAGTGTAGGCTCTCTCATCTGGGTGACCTAGGCACCCCACATCCTCCAAATCATGTTTTCTGCACAGAGAAAGTAAAGCTCTAGGGCCCAAGGTAGACAACTGGGCTAGGGTCCCCAGGACAGACACCCAGCTGACTCCTAAATAAATCTAGCTCACCCCTCCAGCAATCCCAAACTATATACTTAGAAAAAAGAAGTAAGTAAGCAATAACCTACGACAGGGTGTGTGGTTATTTGGGAATTAATTGACACCATGGGTGCATTGTGAAGCATGAAGCCACAGGCCGAGTGTCCTCTCAGCACACGGGGTGTTAATCCCCAATAACCACACACCCTGGAGTGGGTTATTGTGCTTATAACTTGGGTTATGTTTAAACAACAAAACAATATCCAAAAAGGTGTTTTTTTTTGCTGTTTAAAGAGCAAAACATTTACTGTATCCTGCCACCTTGCAAAATAGTCCCCAGCAGGGAACGTATGTCTGTCTTGCAAACAGTGCAAATGACAGAGGGAGCAGAGCCAGAACACAGAGACAGGAAACTGCATGATCTGCACATGAAATCTCATGGTGATTCTGTGTCCCAGTCTCTAAATATTTTACTGTGGTATGTGAAGTTCACCTACTGTTTCTTTTTTTTATTGGTCTCCATCGGCCACCGCTCAATAAGACTGCTGTTCAGTGGGAGAACAGCAGCCTTTTCCTTACTGTTCCTGATGTACTGTACAGTAGATTGGTATGTCAGGCAAGCTAGGGAGAGAGTGAGTGAGTGGACGACAACACTGCTGTTTGAGCGGGAGAAGCTGCTGGCCAGATAGCAATCAGTCAGTGAACACAATTGAGGGTGACAACCACCCCTACATCCATGAGGAGCAGACAGACACAGTGCTATGGAAATAGAGCAGGACAGAGAGAAAGAGACATGCATGATGTGCTGGAATTATGTGAGTCAATAGTGATCTCTCAGCACCGGTTTCATCGGAGCCCAGGGGGGAGGCTTTCACCTCACTTGCTCCCTCTCTCCCATGTGCACACAACCATGCATCTGCTCTGTGTGTCGTGTCTCTGTCTCTCTCTCTCTCTCTCTCTCTCCCCTGCCCAGAGACCACTGCTGTTCATGTTCAGCTGTCTGTCCTTGCTGCTTCAATGGAATCTGCATTGGAAAAGCTGACTAATGCTGACAAAAGAGACTGAGAGAGAGAGAGAGACATTTCAGACACTGCTAAGTGCCATCAACCCGCTGCCTGCCCATTGCTGGAGGACTGTAGGTGCTGTGATAATCCAAGACAGACTTTCACTCAGATGGGGAGGAAGAACACAGCAGCAGACAGAAAGATAAGGAGGTCACCCAGTAGGCAGAGATCCAAGGAGCGGGTGGGTGGAAAGGAGTAGTGTAGCGCTCAGCCACAGTGAGGAAAAACACAGCACTTGTCCTTTACTCTTAACAACTACTGTGGCTCTGCCACCGTGGTTGGGTGACTAGAGGGCACAGACTGCTTTCAGTCACTTTGCATTCTCTCTCTCTCTCCAGCACTGCTCTCACACAAGTAATGTCTGCCTTAACTACTGGGCTCTGAGGAATGTAACAAGAGCTGTTCTGCCCACTGATACTGCTGGCCACCCCTTCACACCAACTGTGCATATATTGTGGATTAATCAACAGCCACACACAGGCAGTCAACCAATGGGATCAGACATTTTTGCTGTTTTCAGCTACCCATGTTATAACACAGAATAATGCATGGGTTAAAGGCAAACTTACCCGGGACTCTCCGAGTCATGCCCTCCATCCTTTTCATGAACTCATTCATTAAACTTTCCCACCCCTTGCCCTTAAATCCCCATAAGCATATCCAGTTCCTTTCCCGATAATAACAAGCAGTTTAATGGGAATACCTGCAGCCTCCCATAGCAGAACAAATAGGGAGAAAACCCCAACATTCCAACTACCCTATAGAACAACAAGTCAAGAAAGTACTCTCTGCCATAAACCAGAGCCTAAGAAAGAAGGGGAGTAGGAACCATGCCCCCCCGGAGAGTCAAACTCTCCAGGGAGGCATGAGGCACAGCCCCAACTGAGCCCCTCTGGTCCAACAAGACAGTCCCAAAAATTACATAGGCAGGGCATGGTGGGAGGGTAGTGCAGTTTCCAATGGTCAATACCATTCCTTCCTTCACTTGTCAGGGAGGGGCATCAAGTTATATGCCAGCTAGAAGCTAAGAGCCCAAGCCAAAGCCAGAAGAGAAATTGCCCTACTGTAAATGTCAGTCCTCAGCTGGCCCAAAGGGGGAATAAAGGTCCACTATTTTGAGGGGGAGAGATTTAACCCTGCCTGATCCTCACACCCAATAGGTGCCATAATGGGGATGTGGGAGTGACCTCTGTGGTATCTCAACAGGAACCAGAGTCAACAGAAAGGTCCCCCCTTCACTGAGACTCAGACAAAAACAGGATGCTTTCCCCAAGTAAGAAATAGGACCACATGAGCTGTGCTGCATGGTCCCCCCCCCCAAAAGGGGTAGAGAAGGGAGAAACATAAAAAAAACCATAAGTGGGGTAAAGAATAACACCATAATATGCCCAAAGACCCCCATGCATCTGACCACCCATCCACAGTCTTTCCCTCAAAAGCAGCAACTGCCTTTAATGATTTCATCCCAGTAAACCCAGGAACAAGATGTCTCTCAATTCAATACAGTCTCCCCCGATGACCAGTCAGCCACAAGGGAGCCGATCACAACAATCGTGTATAATCATTACATCCCCCCTTCCCCACCAACATCAACTCCCCAAACAAACATCCCCCCTCATTAAAATGCCCTTATGTCCATAATAAAATTAATCTAAGTCCAACAAGAGACAAATACTGACCGCATTTGTAAAAGTCCTCTTGATTAATGTGGCCAAAAGAAACAGACCACAATTTAGAAACCGGCAGCCCATAATATCATGCCACCAACAACGAGCTGTTTCATACGACCAAGAGGAGAAAGGGCTCCCACCACAGGATCACATCAGTCAATGGAGTCCTCAAGTAGGAGATCCATCTTTGATGCAGCCGATAAGGCAGGTGGTCTGGCAGAAGGCGATGTGTCCAAAAGCAGCTCTCTGTCTCCCTGTTCACAATCCTTCCTTCCTTCTTGGGGGAAGAGGTGGAGCTCAGTCTGAATTTGGTCCTCTTTGGGTAGGCAATTGGCTGATCCCCGGGGTGGCAGGTCTGCAAATACTAAAAAGCATCAGCTGGGGAGGGGGGTGAAGTAGCAGCTTCATTGCCAATCACAACTTTCAGAGTCACTAGTGGAAGCAAGAAACATTTAATACCTTGCCTTCTCACCTGTCCCAGGCCCCATCAAAGTCTTTCTGGCACTGAAGAATCCACTCTGGGAAATCTTGAGCAAAGGAGAGACAAGAGACATTATACTGAATCTGCTTGATAAAACAGGCGTCTCTCATGATGGGCTCCTTATCTTGGTTGTGGAGCAATTTAAAAATGACTAGGTGAAGTTGGGTGGCAGCATTTACCGGCAGTGGGCCTGTGGGTCCTCTCAATTTCCGCGACAGATGACAAGTCCCAATTCAACCAAGTGGGCAGGTACTTTTCGAGAAAGGTGACCATATTTGCTCCCTCCACTGTCTCTGGCAATCCAAGGATGTGAACATTGCTGCGGCGATGTCTCGCCTCAAGATCTTTGATCTTTTCCCAGAGCTGCTTAATCCCATGCTTGGCCAGGCCCATCCTTCAGTCCATCAGCTGGGACCAGTCTTCAATACTGCTAATCCAGGATTCAGCCTGCTTCATTCTATGCCCCATTGGCTTCACTGAGACCCGAATAGCTGTCAGTTGCACAGTAATATGATTAAGGTCAGAGCAAATGCCTCACATGAAAGCTTTTATCTCGTTAAGTTCCTGAGTCAGAAGGCCAAGCTCTGATTCTTTTTCTACCTAGGCAGTTGGTGGAGGCCCAAGAGAATCTTCCCGAGGTGGAGGAGAAGCCAACAATTTGTATTTCTTGTTCACCAAATGGCCAGATTTATCCATATCTTGCTTGCTGAACATCTCACTTGGGTTCCCACTTGCAAAGGAAGAGAAACAGTGGGTAAAGTGGTGAAAAAACACCAAAATAATTAAATATAGGGACGGAGCTAGGCGATCAGGCTACTATCAGCTTGCTAGCATCACGTGACCCCCCCCAGGATCAAATTTCTTATACAACTTCTGCTAAGACAAGCAGTAATTTTTCTGTTTGTTTTATCTAGGTCAAGCTCTTCAGAGCTTTCCACATTCTGACAGCATCTCCCCTGTCTGCCCCCATGATGTCATTTTCATAAAAACAATTCCTTTGGGTCTGAAGACACCGAACACTATGTACTGTTCACCTATATAAAGAAAAAACATTCATTAGAATAAAATACTGGCAAGACCCTCCTCTCCAGAAGAAACCAACATAGGGCCAAACGTGGGGCCAGTCTTTGAGGGCCTGTCTGTGAAGAAAATAGAATTCATGAACTCGTAAGTAAGACTTTTGATTTGTGTGGCTGGTTGTCCAGGGTTACGTATCTTTGAGCACTTACTTTGCCTGCCAGCCATGAGAACTACCTAAACAATTAAAGACTGTTTGTGAGCAGTACCCATCTGTGCATCTGGTTTTGGTAATTCAAAACAAACACACACACATCAGTACATTGGGGTTATTAAAAAGACTTTATACATGCACAAATTAAACAGTAGTACTGTTTATGGATGGGACAGTCCACAACCAGTGGTGGCCATTCTGTAGCTGAAAACTTCAGTAAGGAAGAAATCAGAAGCCAGCACCAGCATAGACAAGGGCAGTAATATAAACAGAAGGTAGAACTCAGATAAAACCAATCTAAAAGAAGTATTCTTGTGTGTCTTCTTTACTGAAAGTGCATATTATGTTCCAGCACCCAGAATGATAAACACAGCTTATCAGCAACACACTGTGACAGTCCCATGGTTAAAACAAAGGTGCAACATGGATGTAGTAAGAATGCCACACAGGCGCAGTAGCCCCCTCAACCATTGAGGCCTTACGTGTCTCAAGCAGGAGCACTTTTTCAAAGGATGGCAATACTAGTAGCAGACACTCTTTAAGAAACCATAATTAAAGGAGCAGTAAGTACAAATACATAAATATTAAGAAAAAAAGCCCAGTCAGTAATAAATTGCAAGTGCAACTAAATAATTAAAAACAACAGCAAAAGCATAATCATATTTCCTATTCATTATAACATAGTTGTTTAAAACAATACTGTAGCATATGAAGAATCAGAGAGAACCCTCAGGGTAAATCTGCAAATATGGAACTCCCAGATGAAAGGTATAATTGCAGTCACAACAATTCTATCTTCATAGTCCACCTCTTACAGGCAGCCTTTCCTCTGTAGAGTATCATTTAGCTAAATATCACATTGTATACAAAATACCTGTAAAGGGAACAAAAACATATTTACATGAAATAAAATTATATACATCAGCACTATAGTTGCATTATAATTAATAAAGAATGGAGAAAGGACTAGGTTGAGGGTGATGGCATATCCTTAGCACAATATAATGTGGAAGAGGTAATTATTATTGCCAAAATATTTTCACTATGTTTGTGCTTCTGTTCAAAACATGAAAAAATAATGACACCAACATACAGTATGTTTATACAGTCTTTACTGAATCATTTTCTAAAACACAGTGCTACTAAGCCCTATAGCTATAAAGGTAAGACACTGCTGGTCAGAATGAGAGTGAGTTATGTGCAGTACATCAGTCTTCACAAGGTACAAGATTAACACCAGTCTCATTCAGATTTATGAATAGCTAAGCAGGGATGAGTTCTTGCATTGCAGTATTACTAATTCGCTCAACAAGATGAGCAAAACAAATGATTTGACACCTTTTATTGGACCAACAGAGATTTACAGAAAATCCTTAAACTTTCGTACCTACAGAGTTCTTCTTCAGAAGGAAAATGGTAGATGTCTTAAAAAGAGCGCACTTTTAAGTACCCAGAACAAAAAAACATTTTACACACAGATGTGACAAATTAGGGAGATAATTAGATGAGAAACATAACTGTAGATAAGAAAACATACTTGGAGCTCTAGTTCTGTGTAGGTCAAATGTCACAGAAGGAATGTTACAACATGTAGATGTAGGTCTATAAATTATGCAATGTAAAATTTTCTTACTAAACAGAAACTGCAGACTGTGTGTGTGTGTGTATGTGTGTGTGTGTGCGCACTAAGCAGCTGAAATATCAGTTCTGCATGTGTGAATTTAAGGCCCATGGAATCACCACCCAACAGTTAAAAACAAAACTATAAATACACTGTTATACAGATTAGAAGGAACCATTGTATATACTGTATAAGCATATTTTAGTTTTGTATGTATTTATTTATTAATTTATTTAGTTTTTGTTGACCAGGTAAGTGCACTAGACAAATTCTTGCCTATTTTAAGGCACGACCCGGGGGGGGAGGGGGATACTGATGAATGCCAACTGACCTTGAACCAGATTAAGCTGTTGGTGGTATTTTTAGTGAATGGGGAGAAATTTGGCCAGGGCATCAGGGAAATTCCCCTACTCTTCAGTATGGGACGCTGTCCTGTAGGTGTGTGGTGGGAGTCCAGTCTGGAGCCAGACGTTGGTAGGATGCGGGTCGGTCGGTAATTCTCTAGTGGACACAGTTTGCATCGATAGTGGGGACCGACAGCGGTGGAACATGACAGAAGTAGAACCCGAGGAGTCGGGTCCTCTGGTGGAGGAAGCAGAGCTACAAACAGTTCTGCAAAATAAGATTTGCTAAGCTATGCGAGTGTTTCAAAGAGAAACATCCAGATTGCAGGAGGAAAAAAAAATGAAAAAGGATGGCTAATGTTTCTCCTTCCCAAACTCCTACTACGTTGAAAGTATTTTTGGGATCTCAGGTGAGTGGTACACCATACCAGCTGCCACTTTCCCCCAGCGATAGCATGGATTTACCTGTGGAGCTCTCATTGCTGGGGGATGTGGGCTGGTCGACGGAGTCTGCTTTATACCAGTCTGGATGGGTGCAAAACCCAGATAGTTCTTGGGTCATAGGTCCAAAGTTTAAGGTGGGTCCAGGGCAGGTAGGCCTGGCGTCAGCCTCGGGAGTGATTTCACAACACTTGGACTTGGGAGGAACAGAGGCCTTCATCGCCTTTAATATCTCCCTCATTTTCTCCCCTTGTCTCAATGGGTGGGGATCAAACTCCTGTGGTTTTAGATAATATTGCTTCCTTGGAGTCACGGGGGGTAGACTCCCTTCCTGATACTGGACAGAATTGTGTTGAGATTCAGGAGCCATTAGTCAGGCAGGATTCTTTACTGCTGAAAGACACTATCCCTCAAAAGCCTTCTTCTGCAGGCTTGTTCCACAAGCTTGTGGAATTAACTAAAAGAAGGAATGCTATTAGAATACATTATTCGGGAGTTATGGCTGACTTGCCAGATAGGTATTATGTGGGTAGGATTTTGCTGAAACAGTCCTTGGGTTTTTCGCCCAATGAAGTATATGTGCTAATTCACGCTCCAGGCGAACACACTTTTGATGCGAGTTTTAGGACTCAAGCTGTGTTGGAAAGGTTCTGGACTAAATATTTACTCCCGTAAACCAACCCCCTTTGGACTCCATTTCAGGTTATTCCTCTGACCAAACAGTCTTTTCATATTATTACTGTTTTATTTCGGAATGAAGGTGTCAACATTTCAGATATTTTGTTCTGGTTGGATGAGAGGTGTGATGTTCAAGGCACTCCAGAGCCTATTATTGATGCAGAGAGCTTCTGGAATGGCAGATGGAGCATTAAAATCAAGTTGTTTATTGTTGATAATGAATTTCAGCATTTGCAGAATTGTTTCTTTATTAGTACAGGCAAGGGATTTCTTTTTTATCCCAGACAGCCCCATAAGTGCCATAAATGTGGTTCAGTACGCCACATTAGCGCTTCTTGTGACAAGATTCGATGCTTTAGATGTGGGGATATGGGGCATGTTAGTACTGAATGTAATAATTCTCCTACTTGCAGTTTTTGTGATGAACCTGGCCATACCTTCACTGAATGTCCACTAGCTGCCCATAATACTCCTGAAGCAGATTTTACTGTACAGGATTATTATATTAATATGGCCCGAGAGGGTAGAGTGCCTCCTGACCCACGGCAGCTTAGACCTCCACAGGGATCTGATAAATAAAACCCTCCCATGGGCCCTGGGGATCTGGTCACTGGTATGGTTTCTCTTGAAATCCCCTGTGCTCTGGCAGTGGTAGAACCTCTTTTGATGGATATCCTAGACCACCCTCTTCCCATGGAGAAAGGGAACATGGTACCTCCGCCACCCCCTGCATGTCTGCCAAGGGTAGCCCTGATCACTTGTTTAGGACCTCCTCAGGCCCCAGGAATTGCTTCAGATGTTCCTTTATCTAATTCTTATGGGATTTTGACTGTAGATGATGATTTGGTGGACCTGGGTTCAGATACAGCCTCTATATCTTCCTCACAAATAGACCCAGCATCGGATATGGAAATAGGGAAATATGAAGGGGAGAAGAAACTAAAGAAAAAAAGTGGGATTCAGATGGGTTTTTGTAAAAGTGCTAGGAAAAAACAGCTGCCCAGTTGATATTAACTTTTTTCTGAGTTGGATGATTTGACTGTGGCCTCTTTAAATGTGAACAGCATTTGTGCAGAATATAAACGATTAGTAACTTATGAAATGTTTTCACAGTTTAAAGGAGACATATTTTTTCAGAATACAAGATTATATACCGTTGCTGATTTCGATAAGGCTTCACAAGCATGGACGTGGGGACCCTGTTTTTGGTCAGGAGGGGGGACAGACCTTTGTTCTGGGGTTGGAATTTGTTTTTTGACTTAAGATGTTTTAGTGACAGATATTATTGAAATTGAGGTTGGTCGAAGTCTCTTGCTTGATGTTACTGTACAAGATTTGGATTTTCAGTTAATAAATGTGTATGCAGCACAGGTTAAGACTGAACGCATAGCATTATTGGAGAAAATACAACCACATTTGTTGACTAGACGAAATGTTCTCTTTGGTGGAGATTTTAATATTAACAGGGTGATACAGGATAGGGGAGCTAAAAGTCCCAAATTATATTGTGACTCTATTTTTTTAAATGAACTCCTGAGAATTGCTGGGTTGATCGATGTTTTTCAGTGTAAGTCAAAGGATATAGTTTATACTTATTTTTCAGGATCTCGAAAATCTCGTATAGATTATTGGTTTGTCTCTCCTAATTTACAATTTTGCTCACATGTTGCAGTTCCTGTGGCAACTTTGGATCATGCGCTTTTGCAAGTTACTTTTTTGAATTTCCCAGAAATTTCAAAAGGCCCTGGTTACTGGAAGCTAAATTTGTCCCTGTTAGATTTCCCAGAGGACAAGGAAGGTTTTGTTTCATTATTACTTCCACGACAATCAATTCATTTTTTGTGTGATTCAATATAGGCTTGGTGGGATGATACAAAGGCTGATATTCAAAGTTACTTTAAATCAATTGGTAGAATATTGGGTAAAGCAAAAAATAATTCATATACAGAAGTAAAATATAAGATAGAGAAGGCATATTGTAGGTTACAGCAAGGTTTGCAGGTAGATATAGGTGAGGTACCGGCTTTAAAAATGGAATTGGCCAAATTACAGTTTGAATAAAGAAAAGTTTTGGAAACTGCCCAAAGATTTGGAGTTTCCAGTGCACAGGGAGAAATGCATCCCTTTGAACAGTGTGACATGCATAGGAGACACAAGGAAATGAAGCAAGTATTAACCTCTTCAGGGAATCTGGTGAGTTCTCTCAATGCTATATTAACCTCATTTTGGGTAGATGTTTCTTTGACCAAAGAGAAAATCAAGTCCTGGTTGTCTGGTGGTAGCAGTGTATTGATCCTGAAGGATTTATACCCAGTTTTAATACAGCCTATTACACGGTTAGAAATGGAAACTGTGATTAATTCATTACCTAAAGGTAAAACCCCTGGTAGGGACGATTTTGTAAATGAAATATATCCTTTAATTTTTTTCTATTTTAGGCTCTGAACTAGTAAATTTATTTCAGACTTGATTAGATACTGGAATTTATCCTTCCAGCTATAATCAGGGCTTGGTGATTTTTTTATTTAAATCAGATGCTAGGGAGGATTTACGTAATTGAAGACCCATTACCCTTCTTAACTCTGACTGTAAGATTATGACAAAAATATTAAGTAATAGAGTAGCAGTAGTTTTGCCTCATATCATTCATTGCTCACAGTTCTGTTCAGTTGTGGGTCGAACTATTTCATATCCTTTAATTTTGTTAAGAAAGGTGTTTAATAGGAGTTCTATGAAGGACATTTCTGGGTTTTTGTTGAGCTTGGATCAATTAAAGGCATTTGATAGGGTGTCTCATTATTTATGGTCTTGTTTAGCCCATTATGGTTTTCCTCTTCATTTTATTTCATGGTTAAAGGGGTACTATGGTTTGGCTGTTATGGCTTCTTATGTGAATGGCAGAATTGGAACATTTAGGGCTTATAGGAGAGGGGTGAGACAAGGTTGCCCTCTAAGCCCCTTATTGTATATTCTTATGCTGGATCCCTTATTATGATAGTTGAATGAGAATGTTAATATTAGTGGTATTTCACTTCATAGTGATATGGTTGAGCTTACAACCATTACTTATGCTGATGATTTATGCATTTTGCTATCAGATCTCCCATCTAGTGTTGCTGCAGAAGAAGTTTTGCATGAATTTATGGTGGGTACAGGGGCCAAGATCAATTTTAATAAGAGTAAATGTGTTTCATTAGGGGATGTAGGAGAAACTTCCAAGGGGATTATGGGAATTCATGTTCTTCATTCAGAAATAAAGATTTTAGGTATATTTTTTAGGTATAGATCAGCCAGAGGTTTATAATTGGTAATGTATTATCCAGGCTGCACAATTAAGGATTCGGAATTGGAATAAATGGAGGATGGCAAAATTAAAAATAGTATTAAGACTTATTTATTGGATATGTTTTTGCATTTAGCCACTATTTATGCATTACCTAGATGTTTGGAGAGCACTGTATTGAGTATTTTTTTTCAGGCAATATGGGGTAACCATTTAAACCCCATTAAAAGATACATATTATACTTGAAAAAAGCCAAGGTGGTTTAAATATGATTAATCCTATTGTTTTTTTTTTTTTTCTGTATTTTTATATGTGAATGTTTGGCCTTTGATTGCCAATATGCAAAAAATGTGGTCCCCTTGGGTGGTGGATATTCTTTCTGGGTGGATTAATGATTGGGAATGGGACAAGGCAGTGGCAAAGCAAAAACATATGCAAAATGTGTTGATTACTTATTCTTCATGTTTTCGTAAGCTGAAACGATGGCAAGTGACGAAGGCGATGGTGGGTCAATTATCCAGAAAAGAATTGTATGCTGTTATTCAAGACAGATATTTTCTGCAATTGCTTGAATATTACCAAAGGTCGCAGAGGGATATTGTATTTGTTACAGCACTGTTATGTTCTGCACCTATGCCTCCAAGTATGTGGGGTGTGACATGGCTGTGTGTTCATGGCAAGTTACAAGTGAAAGCTAATTTGAAATATAAGTATACAGAAGATAGATCTTATCCTAGAAGTCATTTGTGTTCAGAAAAAGTAGAATTCTTGTCTCATTTATTTTTTTCTTGTCCATAAATTATACAATTTTTGTCTGTGGTGGCATGCCATTGGGCCACTTCTCCTTTTTCCCATATGTCTCCTAATGTATTATTATTTGGCATTTTACCAGATGACTGGAGTCATTATGATAGATCAGTTTTGCAGAGTATTTTGGGATGTTTTAAATTCCATATCTAGCAAAGTAGGGTTTGATGGTTATCGCAATGTCTGTATGTTACTCCAGAACAGTTGTTTTGGTTGTTTGTTGGTGCTGTTCTCTCCCTAAAAAGATGAGACAATGGAAACCTACCTGTGATTATAGCCAGAAAAAAAATGGAAGAATTTGCATTGGTTAGATACTGGTTGACTTAACTGATGGTTTGTGGTTTCTGGGGAAGGGGTTGTTTTTCATTATATTTCTGTCTGACCTTCATGTATGCTGTAATACTTTATTTTGCTTTGCATTTCTTTCATTATGATTTTGTATGTATTAATACCATTATGGATATTTTGTTTTGTGTTTAGGGATGGGGAGGGGGGTTATTTATTATAATTTCTATAGGGTAGAAGGAATGATGTACTACTGCTTTATGATTTCACAAATTTTATATTTCACTTCTTATGATTTTGTATGCTGTGAATACTGTTTTTGTTTACATGATCTTTCCTGCTTATGAATAAAAATTTCCCCTATTCTTGCCAGTAGAGGCACCCCTAACACTCATGATGGACACTCAGTTTAGGGAGTTAGTTGGTGAACCTTCAAGAGAGTGGATCTCTGCTCTTACAGGTCCAGTTCAGGAGACAGATTTGATTTCTAATGGAACAAACTCTGTAGTTACACCATCAACTTCAGGAGAAGTTAATTTGATGGAATTGGATGCCATGGAATAGTGTCTACGAGAGAATTTTAAATGCAGAAAAACAATGTTTAGCAGAACTTTTGTTGCATGCAGAACTACAATGTACTCAGCAGAAAAAACTAATTAAGGAAAAGAAAAAGAAATGAAAAAGGATGAGTAATAGTCCTGAAAATACCTCAGGAAAAAAGTTGCCAAGTATTATGTTTCAGTCCAGCCCCCAGCTTTCAAATTCTTCTACAGAGACAGACACAGCAGCCGAGAAGCTTGAAATTTCCTGGTCACCTGAATTGGCACTCAAAAACACAGGTTGGGTGCAAATGGATGCTGGTAACTGGCTGCCGGACTCCACAGTTCCAGTACCTGGGGCTGACAACTTAGAAAATTCACCTGGACTTGTAAATGGCTTCCATAATGGTGATCAAAGGAATACCCCGGCTCTGCTAACATCGGGAGAGCTGGCTGCACAGAATGCTGAGCCAAATCTACAAAACATCTCAGGACATGAAGAAACAATAACAGACATGGTACCTGACATTTCAAACAGCCAAATTCTGTCAGCTGTACCACTAGAATCTGCACACAAAAGCCTGATGGAAGAAATTCTGACTCAGGACAAACCAGGTCAGAAATCTAGCTTTGCTAGCCTCTTTCATGAGCCACCTGTGAATGCCAAACACTATTATTTATTTATTTATTTATTCTTATTTATTTATTTAGGATTACAATACCTTTGAGGTTCCACATCAGGTTACAAATTCAAAACATGAAACATAAGACATGTAAGTCAGATTACAAATTCAGTACATAAGAAAAGGTTATAAAAGTGCAAGCTAAACAGAGTTACAAAGCATCTTAGAAACAAAACAAGTTTTGGAGGCTAGGTTACAAGGAGATAATGGATGAGGTGCAGATATGATAGAGGACAATAGAGAGGAAAAGTAGAGGGGGTGGAGAGCTATAGAGGAGGAGCACAGCCAGAGGCATTGTCATAGATATAACATGGGGAAGTGCATGCTAAAGGGTAACCAAGTGCTAATAGGAGAGAAAACTGCATAAGGTTAGGGAAATATTCATGGGGTCAGCTAGTAGAGGCAGTCACAGGAGCTAGAGGCAGTGAGAGAGAGGTGGAGCCTTGATTTAAATGCACCAAGGGTAAGAGTGGAGGAGATGTAACTGTTTAGACCATTTAGCCAGCTGGGCACCTGTAGGCAAAAGATCTTTGACCTTGTGAGGTACAACAGTGTGGAACCTGCAGAAGCTGTGATTCAGTCCCCCCTGGAAGAGTGGGGGTTATTGCTAGGGTGCAGGAGTGCACACACTCCAGGAGGCACATGGCCCATAGTTATTTTCTTTGCCATGGTGCAGGTTAGATACTTTATCTGATTGGTGAGTTGCAACCATCCAGCTTGTGCATAGAGGTTGCATGTATGTGTGAGGTGATGGGATCCAGTGAGAAGTCGGCAGGCCTTATTGAGGGAGGTGGATATGCATCTAAGAGTGGTAGCAGGGGCAGATCCATAGATAATAAGCCCATAGTCAATAATGGAGACAACAGAGCTCTGAACAGTGACAGTCAGGGCTTCTGGGGTAAGATGTTGCCTATGCCGGAAGAGAAGGCCAAGGCAAGTATTTGCTGCTTTGGCTACAGAGTCAATGTGGGCACTGTAAGTTAGATGAGGGTCTAGAGTGATCCCAAGGTACTTAAAGGCTTGACCCTGTTCCAGGGTGACTCCATTAATGATTGTGATGGATGGGGGTGCAGCATATGCTTGTTATGAGAGCTGCTGAACATCATAGACTTTATTTTCTTATTATTGAGAACCAGATTGGGATTTGAGAACCAATTTTCAACAAATGTGAAGCCAAGCTAAAGGTTGTCTTGTAGAGGCTTAGGATCCTTGTGGGATGCAAGAATTACAGCATCATCTGCATAGAGAATGATTGTTTCAAAGCAAGAATTTGGAAGGGAGTTCAGGAACAAGCTGAAAAGTAGGGGGCCCAGAATGGATCCCTGGGAGGCACCTGAGCAAACAGGCCTGGCATCAGAGAGGACATCTGCAATTTTCACTCTTTGAGACCAGTTCTCCAAGTAGCTTTTGAACCAGGCAGTGGAGTCGGGAGAGAGCCTAGCTTTCAGAAGTTGCACAAGCAGTAGGCGGTGATGGACAGTATCAAACACCTTAGTCAGATCGATAAAGATGGACCCAGTTAACTGACCATTCTCCAGTGAGCTGTGAAGAATGCCAGAGAACTCCAGTAGGGCAGATGAGGTGCTATGTCCTTTCCTGAAGCCATGTTGTTGCAAGCACAGGATATTGTATTTGTCTGGTAAATCTGTGAGCTGATCTGCTGCAATATGTTCAAGGGCCTTGGAGAGGGGTGGCAATATAGAGATCTGACAGTAGTTTCCATGAGTGGCCCTGTCACCACTTTTATGGACGGGGTAACAGTGGTGGATTTCCATTTGTCAGAGAACTGGCTGAACCTAAGAGAGAGGTTGAAAATATATGCCAGTGGCTGTAACACCTCATCAAGGGTGAGGAACAGCAGTTTAAGGTCAAGTGAATCACTGCTGGATCTGGATTTGGTGATGGCTTTGGTAATGTATTTGCGGGCGTAATGCATCTTGACTGCTTTGAAATAAAAAGGCAGGTGGCTAGAGGAGGAGGAGGCATTGGGGGTAGGAGAGGGAGAGTCATAGTCCTTGAAAAAGTTAGAAGGGAGAACACTGCTGAGATCGGTGAATGCAGTGTTGACTGTATTTCCTCTGATTTCAGGGTCAAGCGTAGTAGATCCATTTATGTTGAGCAAGGTAGGGGAGGTTTTTGGCTGCTTCCCAGTGATCTCTTTAATATTGTAATCCTAGATTTCAATAAAATAAAAATAAATAATAAAAAAAAATTGTTCCAAAATGCCCTCCCGTTACCCCAGTTTTCCATGAGAACGTTCCTGAAGTAGGTAGATTTCTTTCATCGGATGGATTTGGTACAGTCATTCTGTGCATGTTTATAGTTTTGGATGTCAGTTTCTTTACCAGTGGTTCTGGCCAGATCCTGGAGGCGAACTCTAGATTTTAGTTGATGTAAGAGATTGGCCGAGAGCCAGGCATTGCAAAGGGCTTTGACTTTGCGCATTTTAAAAGGAGCGTAGGAGTCACAGGCTGCATTCAAAGTATTGATGAAGTAATCCAGCACAGTATTTACATCTGTTGCTTTGTAGATAGGGGACCAGTCTTGGAGGTTGAGGCATGTTTTGAGGTGTGACAACTGCCCATGTGGTAGGACTCTACCAGTGATGATATTAGGAGGGGTCTTGTAGAATTTGTTTAACCATTCACAGATGACAGGGGAATGGTCGCTAAGTGAGTCAGCGAGGACTGAGGTATTTGTGATGCGAGTTGGGTGTTTGGTAAGAATCCAATCAAGGATGGTGCTGGTGCCGTATTTGTAGTTTTTCCTGGTCAGAGAGATGACCATCTGGGTGAGATTGGCTGATGAGACAGCATCCCTATGGACCCCTGCATCAGAAGCAAGCCAGTTTATTTTAAAATCTCCAACCAGAATCATTTAAGAGTCAGGAGGATGGGACCTGGTGAATTCCAAGACGCGTTAAGGCCATTCCCTTGTTCTTTTGCTTGGATTCGCTAGGATTCAGTATACTAGCAGTTTAGATATACCGCCTGATAGAGTCTTTGTAGGAAAAACCCTTATTAAACAATCTCTGAAAATGTTTCCTTCTGAAGTGTTCGCGTTCATCCATGCTCCTGGCGAACACAACCTCGATGTGAGTTTTTATTCAGCTTCTTTATTGGCTAAATTTTGGACATAATATGCTATTGTAAAAGACACAGAACTGTGGTCACATTTTTATGTGGTTTTCCTATCAAAACCAACATTAAAAACAATAGCCATATTGTTTAGGAATGAAGGAGTAAATGTAAAGGATATTATTTACTGGCTAGAACAGAAATATAAAATTCAAGGTCTACCTGAACCTATTGTTGATGGGGAGGGTTTTTGGACATGGGGGTGGTGATTTAAAGTACAACTGAGGCTATCAGAGAGTGAGACTGGGATACAGCATTTACCCAGTAGCTTCTTTTTAGGAAGAGATTGAGGCATTTTGTTTTACCCTGGGATGCCTCGTACTTGTTTTAAGTGTGGTTCTCCCAGGCATGTGAATAGTAAATGTGAACAGATTCAATGCACTATGTGTGGGATGTTAGATCACCCTGGAATTCATTGTACCTTTACTCCTAAATGCAGTCTGTGTGATACTGAAAGCCATACCTTCACTAAATGTCCATGGGCCTCCCAAAGCACAGATGATGCAGGCTTCACAGAACATGACTTCTATGTAAATTCAGCCATCCACAAACACAATAAAACTAGGGAAGTCCCAAGACAATCCCCCGGCCTGCTTATGAAAAATCTTCAAACCGCCCACTCCCTCCCGCCAGTCAGAACACTTTTCATTTATGTGAGCGGAATGTTTATGTTGATCACAATAAAAGAGTCTGGATCAGTGAATTCTGAATTGCACATCTGTGGGTGTTAAGATGAAAGCACAGCATTTAACAAACATGCACATAAACAGTTCTACTTTATGGCATTGGGGGAAAGGATGCATAAAATGGGTCACACAGTCTCTGTTACATACCCCTAAATCCCTAAATGCACCACACTATAAAAACAGATCAACTTCAAGCCTATAAGTAAGTCCTGGTCTAGATGTTGCCCCATAGGGAATATCCATTATTGTTCAATTTTTAATACAAGATTATTATAAGCTCCTCTTCTTCTGTTTCTCATTGGTTTTTTTTTTTGATGCCCACAAACATAAAATGGTATGTGTTTCTAGCCCTCAGCCCTTTAACATGACCATATTAGGCATTTTTCACATCATCTTTTTCAATAAAGCTAATGTGCCCTCCAATTCAGATTTTGAACTGCCTCTTAATTTTACAACATAGAAACAACCACATGAGCATAGGGCCATATAAATGACACCTTCAGTAGCACAAGTCATAAAATCCCATATCTGAATATTTTGTCCAGTTTCATAATTTTGAAATGTATTGGTAGTTTCATCCATGATTTCTACATTTAGTGCATCTACTATTTATGTTAGGTAGCCACATGCTACAGCTTTTTCCCAGTTGCTGCACCGAATGGACTGCATAATCCCTAACATCCCCCTCCTCCTGTGAACCGGTCATGAAGGAATCTCTGCAGTTGGTCCCAGTCCAGGATCTATGGCCACAGTGTGCCGGTGTTTCCTAACTATGTCATCCCATTCTTTCAATAGTGAATCAAGGGTGGATACAAAGTTAATTTGTGGATCTCCCTTCATTTTTTTTCTCTTTCAACTAACCTTTCCAGCCTTTGTATACAGTCCACTTCCTCTCTTGCTCTTTGTATGGTGTTTGTCCTGTATCCCCTCTTCTGGAGCCTCATTTCTAATTCACCAGCTCTCCTTTCATACATAGCTAAAGTATAGTTCCCTCTAGTATGAATAAACTATACCTTTGGTATGCCCTCAATAGTGTGGTGTGGATGGTAGCTATTTGATTGAAAGATAGAACTATGTTTCTGTCAGTCACTAGTCTATAAAGGTTCATGATTGTGTCACCTTCACCATCCTTTGAAATCATCATTTAATAAAAAATTTATCTGTTGTTTGAATGAAACACAAACTCTCAAATTACTGTCGCTTTCCTCTAAAAAATTTGAAAAATCAAAAGATTCCTCTTCACTCCCACACCACGCAATTAAAATGTCATCAATGAAGCACTTCTATTGATCAGTTTTCATTCAGATAATGATTAACTGCTTCATTTCACATTATATCACTTTCCTGTTTTCCCAGGAACAAATTGGCATAACTTAGGGTGAGACTGCACCCACTGTCATTTTTTACTAGAGATACAGTAGAAACATTCTTTATAGAAGAATGTATTGTCCTCCAAGACAAACAATGCTAATTGCACTAAAACATTAGGGGATATTTAATACAGTATTTCTAGCTTCCAAGAGTTCCTTCTTGGCTGTCAAACCTTCCTAATGGGGGATTTTGGAGTACAAGGACTCCACATCTAGGTCACCAAGCAGCTGTCTTGTCTGATATGTAAATCATTCTGTAGTCTTAGAATGTAACATTTATCTTTGATATAAGAGGGTAAGTTGACAACAAAATCCCTCAGCTGGAAATCAAACATTTTAGCAATAGGTTTAGTGAGGAAGTCATTCCCTAACACAGTCAGCCTCTCATGTAGTTTAACTAGATCTTTGTAGACCTTGGGTAAACAATAATATGCTGTCCTCACTGGTGCAGGGATGATCAAATGCTGCATTACTTGGGGAGGTTATCAATTTTTACTTTTAGCCTGTGACAGGTAGTTATCAATCACTGGTAGCTGATACTCCTACATATTTCCTCATGGATAAAGGCATCAGCAGGGAGTGGTACTAGCAGTTATGCATGCACAATAAATATAGTGACCAATTAACAATATATACATTGTTTAAATGTGCAAATATAAGAAGGAGTTTGCCTGATTTAAACAGATAAATAAGTGCAATTGACTTTTTCTTTGCACATTTTTTGTCTATTTTAATGTTTTGTGTATGATGACATTTGCACTTTTTTGTGATCCTGGATATTCTCAGGTGTTATTGCAATAAAACATTTTATTAAAACAAAAGCATATGATAGTGGTAAAACTTCTGGCATATACTTTTTTATTCTATTTTAGATTGCCCCTCATCTCCTGACTTAAATGATAGCCTTCTTTCCCCATTTTGAGTGTTCTTTAGCACTTCTCACAATTGAAATAATAAAAGGAGCACTCCTTTTTATATTGCTCAGACCAAGTTTTCATCAGTATTCAATAAAGATGCAATGGTTTTTGCACCACTATTGTACTATAAGGTCAGGGATCACTGCCCCTTGCATGCTATTTCCTTTTAGCCCACACAAAAGTGAAATTAAACAATGAGGGCCAGATATTCAAACTGCACCCAAAAAGTGTGTAACAGCAGGAGCAAGCACAAGTCAATTGCGCACAAGTGCAATACACGCGATATTCAAACATGGAGCAAGACAAATTGCGCAACCAGCCAACATCTGAATATCGCACAACCTGTGCCATAGCACAACCAGGAAAGGGAAGCTGAGCAGAGATGATGCGCCATAGCGCAACAAAGGCAGCCCAGCTGAGCAGTCCAGAGGCGCCATAGAGCAAGCAAAGAGACCCCCAGCAGCAGAGCAATGGAACTGCACAACCAGGGAGGTAGGCAGGGGCCCACCACCCATGCCACAGATGGGCACAGGGACACACTGCAGAACCAACACCCCCCACCCCAAGCACAGCATAACTGGAGGAGGGATGGAACAGCCACTGGACCATGGGGACAAGCAAAGAAAGCACATCCCGGCCGTGTTACTGCAGCACACCTACTGGCAAGCTGAGAGTGCCACACAAAGGGGGCAGCCCCCCCCGTGTGCACAGCACACCCAGCACTGTGACCCCAAGACACCACCCATGTGCAGTGACCAGCACTGCAGGAATCCCCAGGCTCCCCCCAGCACACTGCAACCATGTGAACCACAGAACTATACAAGCCAAACCCACCATGAGCACCCGGCAGTGGGTGGCAGCACATGGCAATACTGAGTGGAAGCCACACCCACACCAGAGACACCACCCCACACACATGCACACACATACCCATGACCATACCACCCCAGATGCCATGCACACCACTGCAAATGAGCACCAATAGCCAGCTGCAAATCAGAGACCACCACAGTATTCATATCAAAATATAAATGTAATGAATAAGAATAACAAGAACAACAAAGCAACTATGTACATATACAAAGCAGGGGTGGGGGTATGGGTATAAGGTAGGGGTGGGTAAGTGGCAGGGGTGAACAACCGGGAGAGGGAAGGTGGGGTATGATGATGGGCAGCTACCGGCTGGCAGCCTGCCCTCCTTCCGCCTGGTGCTGTGCCTGGGGCCTCCTCCAGCACCGTATCCCATGCCGCTGCATGTCCAGAAGGATGGCGTGAGAATCCATGGCCACCTGTGTGAGCCTCCGCAGTGCTTCGCTCGATGCGACACAGGATCTGGATACCTAGGACAAGGGATCAGAGTAAATGGCTGTGACTGTCCACATCCCTGAATGACACCCATCATGCATGGCATACAGCCAAGTGCCTCGCTCCTGTAATGGACTGCACCCACCCACAGTGACCGTGCACAAGACATGCCCAACCAGGCAGCAACAGCCATGTGTACCACTGCACTCACACACCGCATGTCCATCACAGCACAACCAAGGCTGCCCAGTGGCGTGGCTGACGTGGTGGGATGCTAGTGCCACAGCCATGTGCCCAGTGCATGCATGGACCACCAGTGACGCACACACACATACAGTGCCACTGGACAGTGATGACTGTCACATGTTGCGTGCATGGTAGTGTAGTCCATGGATGGTGGCCGTGCCCCCCCCAGCATGCAATAGCATCCATGATGTAATGACACTCACCCTCATCAAGCTGCTGCTGCTGCGGCTGCTGCGGCTACTGCTGCTGCTGTGGCTGTGGCTGCTGCTGCGGCTGTGGCACACCACCTCTGCCAGCCACCCCGGCACCGCCATCCCATGCCTCAGCCTGGGCCCGCCTCCGCTCCTCCACGCCTGTGGGAGACAAATGAAGAGAAACACATCAGTGAGATCCCAAAGCAGACAGCCCCTTGCCCCATTGAGTGTGCCTGCCCACACAACCAGACCCAAACAGCACACACCTGCAAACACCTTCACAGCAAACCATAGCCCAACCCACCCCCATGCGCAGGTCACATTACACAGTGTCACCCATGCGGACAATACCGGTGCATACACAGCACACCCACCTGGCCAGCTCCAGCAGAGCATGCTTCCTCCTTTGCAGGTCACTATAGTGGTGCCTGCACTGCTCAGGAGTCCTCTTCCACCCAGTGGCCTGCTCTAGGGCAGTTGCCACCTGCTGCCACACATGAGTGCATGCCATCTGCAGGGGCACTCCCCCAAACCGTGTCCCATGGTGTGGCTCCACCACAGCCACCAGGTTTGCCAGCTCCAAGGCCCCCCACTGTCGAGCTGTCCTGTGTGCCATTCCAGAGTTATACAGTGGCAATATGGCGCTCCGCAGCGCGGAAACCCCAGGTGGAAATGTTGCGCAATACAACTCCATGAGTCCCTATCGCACTGTTCGTACAGCGCCGTCGGTCCACATCGTGCTGTCACTGAACAGCGCGAAAGAGCCGTACACATGCCAGATGTACAGCGCCAGGGGGCAAAGGTCAGGCACAAGGTCATGGGTCAGTGGCGAAAGGCCACGCACAGTGCCATCGGACATCTACACGTCCTGCACGATCGGTCACCTGCGTGCCAGTGCCACAGTGGACTATTGCACAGTTGTGCCACAGCACCATTTGGTGACCAGCGCTGTAACTCCACTGGCACAATGGTGGCTGTGTCCGGAAGTGCTGATCGCGCACAGCACGTCATCAGCACGGCAGATGCCTGCGTAAGCTACCTGGGCATGTGCAATGGTGTACTACGAGTCACAGAAAAGCCGCCCATTGGCTCAGCTGCTCAACCGCATTGGCGAAATCTCAATGGCGCTGATATCTGGCCGGCTACATGCAAATCATCTGATCAGCCATTCAAAGGTGCAGTGGCACGATTTGCATCTCATTACAGTTGCTCCACTCCTAATTTGCATGCATTGCACTATAAATATGTGACAGTGGACTGCGCTGGCCAGATTCGGGTACTGCAGGTGAGCGGTGAGTTGCAAGCTGTGTGATGTTCTGGGCAATGGTCATAGGATAACGCTGTAGACTGCACAGTGACAGGTGTCCACTTCCACCCATACAGACCGACATGACTGAGCAAAGACCAGGTGAGGATGAAGATGGTGGGCGAAAGAGGAGGCCCAACTTCACCAAGTCAGAGACAGAGGCACTCTTCCAGGCCTACCTGGAAGAGGAGCCACTACTGAGTGGACGGCGGGGCACCCCTCAGGCCCATGCTGCTGCATGGGAGGGGGTAGCCCGTGCGGTAAACCTGCATGGAAGCCACCAGCGCTCCATGCAGGAATGCAAGAAAAAGATGGGACAGACCGGAGACGGGTCAAAGAGAAGGTGTCAGCCCTCAGGGTGGCACGTGCTGCCACAGGCGGTGGCCAGCCAGAGGTGGCAGAGCTGACCCCGGCGAAGAACCGTCTGGCTGCATCAATGCAGCGTAGTGCTATACAGGGTGTACCAGGAGGTGGATTCCAGACTGGTGGAAGTCCATCACTGCACGGTATGACATGGTGGTGGTGTTGGGGGAGGGGGAGGTTGATCACATGCACTAACATGTTCTCACTTTCTGTTACAGATCCTGTTCATCTGCAGGGGACTGTAGTAGTGGGACCATGCAGTGTGGAAGACCTGCCAGTGTTGGTGGAGGGTCCATCCACCTCTGCTGCCAGCCGGCATGCACTGCACTAGCATGCACGCCTGGCTGCCACCTCTGTTGTCAGTGAGTCAGGTGTGGGGGGTGCACAGCCTGTGTCTCAGCAGTCTGGCATGCCAGCATGCCAGCATGCTGTGACTGTGCATGAACCTGCACCATTGATGATGCAAGGACTGCAATGGGCAGTGACACGTGTGTGTCTCATAACAGACACACAGCAGGCCAGCATGTGCCCTTGGACCTAGCTGGTTCCAACGTGTGTGCCAGCACGTCAGCACAGTCCCAGGCTGTGCCTGTCAGCACTGGTGGGGCAGCACTGGCGGCTGTGCATGTCTCTGGCACTGTTGCAGCCACAGCAGTGGAATGAGTGGTCCCTGGGGCACAGCAGTTGGAGGGGCAGCAGCAGCAGTCACCCACCAGATCTGGGAGTACAGGGTCCAGTGGTGGCACATGCACACCACCTGTTGACTTGCCCACACCTGGTCCTGGTGAACAGCGCCCACCCTCAAGGGGTGTTGAGCATCAGGCCCTTCCATACCCTGGGGGACAGAATGCCTATGTGGCACAGGACCCATTGGATGAGCACACCCGCCTGCTGCGGGCATCAGTAGAGCAGCAGATGCGGGTTGCAACGTGCGTGGAGGCACTGTGCATGGCTGTGGAGTGGAACAGCAGGGACAATGCATTGATCCTTGCAGAGATGGTCAGACTGCAGACGGATGTGACCGCCGCCATTGACAGGCTGACCCAGGCAGTGGTCTCTGTCGTGGCCGCAGTGGGCACACAGTCAGGTGCCCCTGTACCGCACACCCCACACAGTATGCTCTCCACTCCCTATTCCCGGCGTGGTGTGACACCCAGACTGTCGATGCCGGATTCTGCTGTAGGCATCCCGAGCACACCTGGTGCAGGTATGTTCGGCATGCTGCACACCCCTGTGCGGACAAGGTTGCGATTGCACAGTAGGACCCCTGGCGGTCCATCGGTGCCACCCCATGTGGCCCATGATCAGCCTGCCAGTGCTGCTGGGACACGGCGGGGCCGCCCACATGTCCGAGGTGGCCGTGGCACAGTGCCACCTGAGTGACCTGTCTCCCAATGCAGGCCCTGTCTGATGCTGCCCTGTGTGCAATGTGTGTCATGGTGGGCAGTGCACTGGTGGGTGCCCTGCCCAACACACCGACACACGGACCACCTGCACACCCACCCGACTGCTGTCCACAGGTGCGTGTGCATGATGATGCCTGCATTGTACTGTACACCAAGGTGCAAGGGTGCCCAGCATCTGACACATGTACTTTGACAGTACAGGTGGTGGGGGTGGTCCGTTGATCCATGTGTTTGCCATGTCTGTTCCTGCTCTGCTGTGCACCTGCCCATGTACACTTTGTGCCTGGTGTGTGTGTGTGTGTGTCCATATGACTATTCACCCCTCCCTGATGGTGTGTTTGTGTGCCTGGACCCTAACACTCTCCTTGCCATCATGCACCCCTGCTGTGTTACCCTGTGTGCCTGTGGGTTGTGCCTAGACAGTGTTGGTTGCACATGGCCCCTTGACTTACCTGTGTCATGCAAAATGCTCCTCCGTGATGGTGTCCCGGTGCAGTCGGGGGTCCCGCCATCCAAAGGGGGCTGCTCATCCCCATCATCACCGGCATCACCGGCGGCCCCATAGCTGTCCCCCTCCTCGACCTGTACGGCTATCCCACAGTCTTTGGCCATGTTGTGCAGGATACAACAGGCCAGGAATATCCCACAGGCCTTTGAGGGGCTGTACTGTAGGGCACCGCCGGAGGTGTCTAGGCATCAGAAGCGTGCCTTAAGCATCCCAAACACCGGTTTGATGATGTTGCGTGTGGCGGCATGTGCCTCATTATAACGTTGCTGTGATGGGGTCATGGGGCACCGGTAGGGTGTGAGCAGCCAGGGACAGAGTGGGTATCTGCTGTCACCTGTGTGGAGATGGTGGAGATTAGTATCATGTACAGGTCCATATTGTCCATATCCCTGTGTGCCACTACCATGGCACCTGTGGCTTTCCCACCCTTGCCCCAACCTTGCAATTCCTACATGCATACTCACCCACTAGATGTCCTGTGGGGTTATCCCCACTCTTGAATCGATGGCACAGTGCAGATTGGTACCATATGAAGGCATCATGTGCTCCACCAGGGTGTGTGGCACGGACATTGATGATGCACCCACTGGCATCTCACACCACCTGGCAGTTGACACTCGAGAAACCCTTCCGGTTTCGGTATGCTGCCCCATCGGGGCCAGGTGGTGTGCGAATAGCCACATGGGTGCAGTCTATCGCCCCTAGCACACCAGGCATACGTGCTACCCTGTGGAACTCCTGCATGTTTGCTGTATGCTCTGCTGCTGCGGTGCTGGGGAAATGGATGTACTCCGCAGCATGTGGCAGCAGTGCGCTGAGGAATTGGGTGAGTATGCGTGATGTGGCTGACTGTGTTATGCCTGTGGTGTCCCCTGTCAGCCTCTGGAAGGTACCCATGGTGAGCAGGCACATGCAGGCTGTTACCTTTGTCTCCACTGACAGAGCGTGACTCAGTCATGAGGGTGCCTGCATCACATCACTGCACAGCTCACAGAGCCGCCTCAGTATTGCCCTGTTCAGGTGGTACCAGACCACAATCTCTATATCCGTGTACAGCTCAAAGCTGACGTGGGCACGGTACTGCCTGTTGGGGGGGTGTACCACCGATGGACCCTTCCATGGCCACGTCCCCCTGCAGCATGCCTTCTCACTCCCCTCATTACAGCTTCTATGAGGAAGCTTGCACTGTCCATTTCCCTGGCTTGTGGTTCCCCCTGGCTGTTGTTGCTCTGTTACCCCCGCTGTCCTGACTGCTACCTCCACTGCACCGGGTACACCTACTGGCCTCTGCAGTCTGTGGCCCCACAAACACTCCCTTGTCTCTCTTCTCTCCTGTGCACTCCCTGGCCTGCACTGTTTGCCACTGTCACCTTGTCTGTCTCCCTGCCTCATGTGGCTTCCCTGTAGCGTTCTTGTGCCTCTTCCTTGAGCCTTTTTATTTTGGCTCATTTCCACTGTGGTGCACCTTCCGGCTGACCCGCTGTTGCGCATTAAGCAAGCCTTTCAATATCGCATTGCGCTCTTTATGCATGGATCCACCCCTTCGGTTGCGCCATGCCTTCATTTGCATTGCACTATTGCTCAGCATGTGTTCGGTAGCGCAACTGCTTCCCGCTGAATATGGCAGAATGGTGCATTTTTGGACTTGCTCAAGCGCAACCCTATTGCGCATGGTGCAAACCTTTTGAATATCCGGCCATGAATGTTCAAAAACAACACAAAATACTGAAGAAAACCTTGTTTTATTCATATTTTTAAAAGGAGTCCTCCTTTTATTATTTTATATATGAAAAACATACTTCAGCAGACTAAAAATTGGGAAATATGAGTATCATACAAGTCAGAAAATAAGGGGCAATTTAAAACAGAATTAAAACATAAGATATAAGTGATCACAAGGGGTTGTTGACAAGGGGGAGTACAATAGGTTAGCCAAAAAGATAACCAGGATGGAGAGCGGCCAAGGTGAGGATTGAGAAGAGGCTAGCACAAGGGATCAGAAACAGTGAAAAAGGGTTCTTTAGGTACATCAGGGAAAGGAGTAAAGAGAAGGGGCAGATTAGCAGACTGAAGTCAGGGAGGTGATGGGCTGAGGAGGCCAGAGAGCAGTCGAAGGTACTTAATGAATACTTTGCCTCGGTCTTCACTAGAGAGGATGGGGGAACATCACCAGAAGGGGGGATGCAGGCTAGAAATGAGGAAATGGGGTGCTCTCTGACAGTGAAATTCCCATTGGTAGGGTGAGGTAGGCCATTAAGTCCTTAAGAATGGACAAGGCACCGGGTCTGGATGGCCTTCATCCCAGGGTGCTGAAGGAGATGGCGGACATCCTTGCTGTACCTCTGGTGGACCTTTTTAACTCCTCCCTACAGAGAGGTTGGGTGCCCCAAGATGGGAGGACAGTGCATGTTGTGCCCATCCACAAAAGTGGATCATGGGAGGAGCCAGCTAACTACAGGCCTGTCAGTCTGACGTCAGTGGTGGGCAAGATGATAGAGGCCATCTTGAAGGAGTGGCTGGAGGAGTTCCTGGAGACACAGAAACATCTGGATGATCACCAACATGGCTTTGTTCAGGGCAGATCATGTCAAACTAACCTTGTGGAGTTCTATGATTGGGTGATAAAGGCGCTGGACAAGGGAAGGCCAATGGATGTCCTCTTTTTAGACTTCAGCAAGGCATTTGACTCAGTGCCACCCCCAGGGTTGCTAGATAAGCTAGGGGAATTGGGGTGGGGAGAGGGATGGTGAGGTAGATAGGGAACTGGCTAAATGGGCAGTTCCAGAGGGTGGTGGTCGGGAGGGTATGATCTCCAAGGAGGGTCATTAGCGGGGTCATGCAAGGGCTGGTATTAAGCCCACTTCTGTTTAATACTTGCATCTTGGACATCAGAAATAGTATCAGAAGTGAGATGAGCCTCTTTGTGGATGACTTGAAGCTGGGGGTTGGTGGACATGGAGGAGGGTAGAACAGCCCTACAGGAGAAACTGAAAAATCTGGAGAGGTGGTCACACACTTGGAAATTGAGGTTCAATGCCAGGAAGTATATGGTTCTCCACTTGGGGCTTAGAAATCTGGATCATGAGTATTTCTTGGGTGGGGAGAAACTGCAGGCTTCAATGGGGAGGAGAGGATCTTGGGATGATAGAGGATGCCAAAATGAATAACTCTGAGCAGTGTAGGGGGGGCTGCTGCTAAAGCAAATAAAATGATCAGGTGCATTGCGAGGGGGATAACCTCAAGGAGAAGGGAGGTACTTCACTCTTTGTATAACTGCCTGGTTTGATCGCACCTAGAGTACTGCATGCAGTTTTGGCACCCATACTTTAAAAAGGATATTGCACTTCAGAAGAGAGTCCAGAGGAGAGTGACCAGGATGATGCAGGGCCTGGGGAAGAGATCCTATGAAGAGAGACTTGAGGAGCTAAACTTGTACTCCCTGGAGGAGAGGAGGGACAAAGGGGAAATGATCAAGGTCTTTAAATATCTAAAGGGGGTGAACAGGGTCAGTCTTAATAGAGTGTTCCAGATGAGGGAGGAAGGGGCCACCAGGAGGCATTCCATGAGGTGGGTTGGCAGGAGGATCAGGGGGGAGACTAGGAGATGCTACTTTACTGAGAGGGTGGTGGACCCATGGAATGTACTGCCTGCTGAGTTTGTGGTGGTGGATACAGTGGAGGAATTCAAGAGGGGCTGGGACAGATACAAGGGGTAAAATAGAAAAGCCAGGTCTGGAAGTGCACCTCCTTTGGGGAATGGGGTCAAGGTGATTTTGGGGGAAGGTAGGGAGGGCAGCAATGGTGTTCTGTCCAGTTGCTGATTTTTGAGAAGACTCAATAGACTTTTAGCCTACTCTTCTGGCAACTTAGTATGTTAATATGTAAAAAAGTACAGGTTAAACTTTTCACTTCTGTCATGCATGCACTGCTGCTTTAACTCATCGTTTCTGTGTGTGGGCCATTTTTCTTTCTTTTTTTTCTTTTTTTTTCAAGAATTAAAACACTGTTGTCTTTCACTTGTTAGTTGGTTGGCAAAGCAGAGCTAGTAATATATCTACTATTTTGTTTATTTTATTTTGTGCTGTCCCAATGGAACCTGTGTGAATGAGAATACAATTCCACAATTACAAAATGAAGGGAAATTCACTGCAAAAACTTATGTTAATACAGACATTAGAGTTCAAGAATACAAAGTGCACGATAGTAGGTAAATAAAATAAAAACATTAGATGTTGGCTTTCAGGGGTCCTGGTAAATCTGTGATAGGGTATTCCATGGGGCTGTCAACCCTAATGCCCACCCCTCCCCTAAACAAACAAGTTCATGTGTGATCTCTTTGGCCCTGCATGAAGAAAGTTATGACTGACTTTGTTGGCTTCATTTTGAGAGCCATACCTCGCTACCTCCAAAGAGTATATTACTATGAGACACTGGCTTGGAGCTGCAGCTTGTGCTTCAGAAAGGAAGCTATGGGCTGGGGGTGGAGGTGTGCATTAGGGTTGGCAACTCCAAGGAAGATGCCACCACAGATTTGCAAAGATCCCTAAGACCCAAAACTCTAATGTTTTTCATTTCCTTTCTTTGTATGCTTTGCATTCTTCAGTTCTAATGTCTACATTAATGTTATTATTTGCAATGAGTATCTATCTATCTATCTATCTATCTATCTATCTATCTATCTATCTAACCAAAAATTGCCCCTTTGGAAACAATAATATCTTCTAATAATGACTCTTACTGATATTGCTTTTGGATATTTTGAAATTGGAATCAATTAAGTTACAGAAATCATACTAGTATTGTGAAATTATAAGTATAAAATTCTAATACGAAGACCAACCACTGGAAGTGTTCAGAAATCCATTCTGTAAGCTGGGGATAAAAAGTCTACAAGTTTTCCTTCAGTGGTGTGAATTTTCTGAGTATGTTTTAGTAGCAGTGGTAATGTGCAAATCTGTGCTAGTGAAAGCCATGAACAAGCAGTGATGACATGGATAATTTTTTATACATTATATAAATTGTGGCAATGAACCAGTACCAGCTAGTAATCAACCACCTTATTTGTTATACACATGGTTCTATATGTGACTTATTAACCCTTAGACTGCCTACAGGATTAGAACATGCAGGAATTTTGGACTGATATATCAGTCTGCGGCCCTGCAAGGGTTAACAGATATGAATAGCAAATAAAGCTCTGATTGTGACCTAAGAACTTAGGAAGTTGTCTTCACTTCTGGAAGCCATTACACTACCTTTGTCCATGTATAATGTACCCAGAGAACTCCAGTCCAGACTAACATAATGAAATTTATTATTTTTTTTTACATAGTCTTCTGGCAGCTGCTGCATGTTTCATTACAGGGAAATTGTCTTGTTTATTGCTAGACATTCCAGTGGTAACTCCAGCATTATTATTTCAATGCATGAAAGTTATTCCAACTTGCCATTAAGAACAAAACCTGACTGCAGAATGTGAACCCAACAAAGTTCTGAGTATGTATTAGTGCAGACTAGAAATTGCAGTGCAGGGCTTTTAATGGAAAGAAAAACATCATACATTTGCTCTCCATCAGTGTTTCTTCTCAAACTGAATATTAAGCTTAAACACACTATTTGGTCTGCACAACTGAACTTTTGTTTCAGGTAAGCAGAAATATAAAAGTTAATAGTGTTTTGATTCTGATTATAATTGTGCGCTGCCAGAGGAAATTACTCAAAGATAGCAGGAAGGGTGAAGCGACGCAAGAGGATTTATGCAGTACATCATATTGGGGAACTTCCAGTGTTCCTGAAACATTTGGCAGATACTACCTTCATGATCTCTTTATTAACCTGTAGGATTGTTTCCATTGCTCTGTATGCTTCAAGTAAATACAGTATAGCTATGTACCACTATGCTATAGTACAATTCTTTGTAGAATATATGTTTCCCTTTACTTAATTTTCATTGTTGTTTATTTTTTATTTCTATCCCCAGGATAAGCATCTTATGATAAAGCTTTTCATTTACAATGTGAACATTTTTAGAGTTACTCCAGGCAGAAAAATAAAGATTTTTATATAACAAAATAAAATCACTGCTAAAGTACTTTATTATGAGGATGTGTTACTTTCATGTATATTTTTTTAAGCATTGCCTATTAGATGTTTACATTATTGATATGAAGACAATACATTCATGTACAATTACAAATGAATGTATCAGCACATGAATGCCCCATTGATATGTCACAGCTATGTTGACAAGATACCAAAATTTAATGTTGAAACAATTAAGCTCCTTGCTCCTATGGTTTTCAAGGTTAACCATTCTAGTAATAATTTCTTTAATGTAAGTTAACTTTGGAATAATCTGTTCTTGCTTTTTATTTAAATGAACGCGCAAAGTAAAGTTGCCCCAATCATGGTCATGTTACAGTGATACAATGTTCATGTATCACCACACATCAAATCAAGGGCCAAATTGTTAAATGTATTTGGACAGTGCTTGGTGTAGTATTGGCCACTGCATCATATGTTTGCATTGGTATTCCATAAAAGAGAAAAGCAGTCTTTATTTTTGAGTTTTCCATAAGACTTTCATTCAGTATCATCCTGTGCTCCACTTACTGAATATAGTGATCTAAGAATGGCATGGCAATACCTGTAGCAGAACTGAAATGCAAACTGCAGCTAGCAGTAATAATTTTGTGGCTCTGGTTTCCTTTCTTGAAGGCAACCATTACCATGCCCTTTCCTGACATGATCAGGACCAGAACCTTCCACATCCTCCTTGACATGCAGAAGATGAAAGCAAGTACTGTACAGTTCAAGCCAAAGACTTGCTCAGATAGTTCCAGTTACTTCTAAAGAGATTCTTTCTGGTGGCCTCTAGTGTTAATGCAGTGTAGACATATGGGATTTCCCCAGAGATATCACAGAAGCTTCAGGAAATATGTGACCACGACTTTGACTGCATCTTTACCTTGCAGTTACCAACCAGAAAGAACAGGTTAATAATGTACTTTTGTCCCCATCCCTAGATTCTCAATAGCAATGTGCTGTAAATTTTAATGCTGCCAAATCCTTGTCTAACCTTCTATTCACTGTACTCAAGGCTAAACTACTGTATGACTGTTTATTTATTTATTTAGTCAATTTCAGTGACCAGGTAAGCCCACTGAGCCCTGGAGGTCCCTTTTTCAGGGGCGACCCGGGAATACATAAAACGAGATAAAATACAGCTTTAGTTTGCACCATGAGCCAGTGGTGACCCACTCTAGCATGACACCTCAACGGAGAAACCAAAAAAATGAAATATTACAGCAACAGTCACTGTGATGGTCTGTTTTCACTGATGCTGCTTCTATCAATGTTCTGCCCTTCCTTGGAACAACTCCAACCTGGAGTTGATTGAGGTTATATTGAGGGTGTAGAGACCCCCATGGGAGTGTGGGCATAGCCCCCATAAGCTCTGAGTCTTTTGAGGCAGCACAATACTGGTGTCAGTATTGTGCCACCACTGTGCAGGATGTCAGGGAATTTTGTGCCACGCACAAGTGGTGCTTCTATGTGCCAGTTGTGACTGAACACTTTGACAAAAACAAGTAATCACAAAGAGTGATAAACTCTCCACAGAGAGGTACAGGTATTGTACTGAAAAGAAATGAAAAAGATAACTCACATTACCTGTTTCAAATACTTTGAGTATGCACTATGTTTGCAACCTTCAATGTTGATTCCTGCTGTTCCTTGTTCCTTCCAAACGCTATGGTGTTGCATTTCATTTTAAGTTAATCATGTTAGATCTTAAGTTGTATGGCTTGACATTGAGGTAGCCCTGATGTCCCTTGTATTCCTTAAGGTCAGCAAGCAGTGCATGCTGTATGCTTTTTCATTTTGTTTTATTTTTTTATACTTGCAAGCACAATGAGCATATCTGCCCATTTTCATATGCGACAAGTGTACAAAAAGCATCAAACATTACAAAGGATATCATACAATAAATACATCACAAATAGACAAATAAAAATAAACAACAATATGGTGCCTATAAAGTAGAACAAATACTTTCATCAGAGTCAATGAGCTATTTTCAATTTTTTAAAAAAATAGGTTTAGAATACAACAATTGTCAATGTTAGAAGGAAGTGCATTAAACAGTAAGGGAGCTTTGTATAATAGTGACCTTTGATCAAAAGTTATTTTTAAATAGTGGGACAGAAAAGGTAAACTAGTTCATCCCAGGCACAAGAAGGGTGAAGTGAAAGAGCTAGTAGCACTAAAAAACAGCAGACAGAGAAATTAAATGTTATACATTTTTAGAAGTGGCCAGTTTTTACATTTTATTTCTGAAGTATTTTTCTTTTTCCATTTGATCAACGTGAAGTTGTCTAGCTGGTAGCATTAGGCTAGTTGTGAAGAGCAATGCTTTACCTGGCAGCTGATATAACTAGTTTTACTTCTCTTCCTACAGTGGCTCGTCTGCACTGTGACCGCACACAATTACCACGTTTACATGAATGGACATATTTTGAATACTGTTGACATACTCAGTACTTGGAATAGTCACTTTGAAAAAAATCTTGTTCATTTAAATGTGATATTTGAAACATAAAATGGAATATTAGTATTCTAAATTTTAGACCTAGAATATTCCATTTGTATTCACAGTATTTGAGCTTCAGAACTGTGCATGGGGGAAGAGGTGGCAGGGGGAAGGGTGTGCTGGTCCAGACTATGGGCGTCCAGTATCTTGCAGAAAAACTAAATGGTTATATTAAATGCATACTGAAAACAGAAAATAGAGTTAAAAATCTATGTTTCGACCTTAGGTCTTCTTCAGGAAATATCTATAAGAGAAAAAGTTACAGTTTCAGAAACAGTTCTGGCCAGTGTCGGTGCAGATGTGGCGGGGTAAAGGGTGATATATAATACTTTCCCTCTCTGCTGAAACTATATTGCAGATTGCTGCCTGTATGAAGCATATGGCTGCAACTGTCCATAAACCTCTCATCTCAGCCACGTGGGTGCCACATGTGTGGCTTAAGATTGGGAATCAAAGGGGCTAGCTGCCAGTGCTATAAATGTGTAGAGTCCTGGCATGTGTGGAGCAGGATCTCTGCACATCACAAGCCCTTGTAAACCCTCTATGCTGATGTACAAAGGGGTGCAGGTCCCTCTGAGAATCAGACCCTTAAAGGACAAGTAAACATCCTATTTTTTCAAGAAACAAATCTAACATCTGGCTTCATAGAAAGGGAAAGATTGTTGTTTATATTGATGCTAAAATGACATTTATATAACTAACACAAAGCAGTTTCATAGCATTTGAAAAATGTAAAAAACAGGCCTCTCCTTTCAATCCTTCTGCCATGTATGCTTCCTAAAATGGCCACCTAATGGGCTACATGATGAAGTCATTGGAGCAAGAGCTCCTGAACAGTGCTCTTTACACTGCTAATGCCATTTAGTTTTTTCTACGCCCTTCTGTAATTTAGCTTCAGCAAAATGATCAAAAACGCGACTTAAAATGTGTATTATTTTCATAAATACACATGTTAGGATAAAGTTTTGCTCAATTTCTTTCCATTAAACTAGCAGACATTGTCCACTAAATGACTGAACAGCATTGCAGTGCAACTTTTCAAGTGGAGTACCTGGTTGTCTTGTGGTTATACCCTCGATTTTGCCATTTGTCAGGCTGGTCCGGTTCAAAGCCAAAGATTCATATCTGCCTGGTAATCCATGTTAAGAAAGACAGGCTTTTGTTTGTGCACCTTCCCCCACAGACAGCCTTTACCCTCAAGGCATTCCACCTGCCATCCCAGCACACTGCCAAGTCCCTATCAGGTGGTCCTGAGAAACACACACTGCCAGTCCTAGAAAGAGTCAGATTGACTACCAGCACCTGATGCTCTTCAGCCTCCTTAGCACTTGGCTTTACTAATATGTCACATTTCTTCATGGCTGGCACTACTAAATGATGTGCATATGATGCATGTGCACATCCTTCAGTAGTTACTGTCATGAAGAAATAAAGCATATCACTAAACAAGTTGTGCATGTGGGGAGGTTTAAATAAAGCTGGTGCTGGTAGTCAGTTTTCTTCTTTCTGGGACTGGCAGTGTTTGCTTTGCAGAACTGGCTGATACCAGGCAGGCAAGTCAACTGACTAAGGTTGGCTGCAGGAGGGGTGCATCTCTTAACAAATAAAAGCATGTGTTTCTTAAACAAAATGGGTTAGCAAGCAGATCTGTAACTTTGGCTTTGGAATGGACCAGAGTGACATCTTGCAACATCAACATCTTGCAACAAGTGACATCTTGCAACATACAGTAGCATTGTACAGAGCATTGTTCAGGAGCTCTCACTCCAATGGTGTCATCATGTAGCCCATTAGGCACCATTTTAGGGAGCAGCCAAGGCAGGAGGTTTGAAGGGAGACGTATGTTGTTTACATTTTCCAAACGCTACAGAACCGTGCTCATAATAGTTATATAAATGCAGCTTTTGCATCAATGTAAACTGCAACCTTTCCTTTACCTCTGTAAAGCTGTCTTTTTTAATTTGTTTCTTAGCAAACATAGGTCATTTACTTGTCCTTTAATAATAATTTCAGGAAGTACACAAGCTTTTTAAACTGGGTGTATTCTAATATAGCTGTGAATAATGATGAAAACTTTGTGTCAACCAAATTTAAGCTCATCATTAATAACTTTAAATATAAAATAAATGCTAACAGACAATAGAAAAAGGGTGATTCAAAATGCTGCTTTAAAATGAAATCTGTGATATATTAGGTGGAAGACAATCTCTTTCTATGATGATCATGTAGAAAATGGAAACTGCTTGGCATCACAGTGCATATTTCTTTTTCAGTTAATTATCTTTATTGGTGATAAAGAAAGTGCAGCAGTGAAATACAATGATAACATCACAATCAGCAAGTACAGTAACATACAACAGTGCAACAGACAGTGACTTCACAATACTTGGCCTCCAATTTTCAACTCTGGGTAGAAACTAATATATTACATAAAGCATGACATCCTGTGAACGTCATCTTGCATCGCATTAAAAGTCTGTCAAAAGCTACCTCCATGACTCACTAACATATCTCAGTATTATACTGGGGGAGTAAAAATGGGATCTGGACTAGGGATGGGTTATGCTTCAGGTAGCTGGAGTGGGTAGGTTGGGTATCAGCATATTTTTGCCAGGTAGGGTAGTTTGGGTAATTTACTACCCTACCCGATATAACAGTATACTTCTCGGGTTGGGTACTATTGACATAGGTAATGGGTCTGCTAATGGGTAATTTAAATTTAGCTGGCATTACACGCCACCTGTGGGGTTCTGGGACTGTTCTGAAGTTGTAATCAGGCATTACAGGCAGCCTGTGGGGTCCTGACTGCAGAAAGGAGCACATGACACCAGCCTGACTATCCAGTTGGTTAGTCCCGGTGTCTGTGCTCTGTGTCTACTGTGTGAGCATGCAGATCAAAGCAGACTTTCTCGGGAGAGAGAGGAATCAGTACATGCTCTGCAGCCATGGCCAAAAAAAAGTTTCAAACTTAAAAAAAAAACACAGAGTGTAGTCCACGAAGGAGCAAGGACTGGGGACTGAAGGGGAAATAATTGGGGGATCTAGTGCGAGAACTGGGAGAGAAGGAGAAAGGAGGGGGAAGGTGCTCATTGCTGACAGTGGCTCTGAAAGTCATTTAGGCTATATTTTACACACTGTCTGTTAGGTTCCCTGTCTGTGACTTAGCAACACTATTTGACTCTGCAGCTTAGTGAAAACTATTTAGGCTGCATCACACACTGACTGTTAGATGTCGTGGGCCCTTTAGATGCTCTGTGTCTTTGCAGTGTAGAGAAATTCATTTAGGCTGTATATATCTTACACACTGTCTGTTAGATGCCCTGAGCCCTGTCTGTGACATAGCTACTCTATTTGTCTCTGCAGCATAGTGAAAACCATTTAGGCTGCATCACACACTGACTGTTAGATGCCCTGGGCCCTATCTGTGACATAACAACTCTGTCTCTCTGAAGTATAGCAAAATCTATTTAGGCTGTATTAAACACTGTCTGATAGGTGCCCTGAGCCCTGTCTGTGACATAGCTTCTCTGTTTGTCTCTGCAGTATACTGAAACCCATTTGGGCTGTATTACACATTGTTAGGTGCCCTGTCTGTGACATAGCAACTCTGTCTCTCTGAGGTATAGTAAAATCTATTTAGACTATATTAAACATTGTATACTAGGTGCCCTGAGCGTTGTCTGTGACATAGCTACTCTGTGTGTCTTTGCAGTATAGTGAAAGCCATTTTGGGCTATATTACACACAGTCTATTAGGTGCCCCAAGCCCTGTCTGTGACATAGCAAATCTGTTTCTCTCTGCAGTACAGTGAAAGCCATTTAGGCTGTATTAAATACTGACTGTTGGTGTCCCAAGCCCTGTCTGTGACATAGCTGTTCTGTGTGTTACTGCATTATAGTAAAAGGCAGTTGGGCTGTATTACACACTGTCTGTTAGGTGACATGAGCTCTGTCTTGGACATAGTTACTCTGTGTGTCTTTGCAGTATAGTTAAAGCCATTTAGGCTGCATTACATATTGTCTGTAAGGTTCCCTGAGCCCTGTTTGTGACATAGCAAATCTGTGTCTCTCTGCAGTTTAGTGAAAACCATTTAGGTTGTATTATACAATATCTGTTAGGTGCCCCAAGTCCTGTCTGTGACATAGCCACTCTGTGGTATAGTGAAAACCATTTAGGCTGTATATTTACGCACTGAATGATTGGTGCCCTGTGCCCTGTCTGTGACACATAGCTACTCTGTGTCTTACTACAGTGTAGTGAAAGCCATTGTGGCTGTAGTACACTGTTTGTTAGCCTGTTAGGTGCCCTGAGCCCTGTCATAGCTACACTGTGTGTGACTTCTCTCTCTCTGTGGCATAGCGAAAGCCACAGCTGTGTCTACAATGTCTCGTATTTCCCAGACTAGGTCTACTAAAAGAAAATACAGTGCTGTTGCTCATGCAAATTAAAATGATGTGACAATATGAATCCTAGTGCTAATGAAGAACATATAGCAGTATAGGGTTTCCTCCAGGTCCCTTGACTGTACAAGAAACAGTGCCAGGCACCACTGTACAAAGCACAAAGGGTAACTCTTTAGTGTGGAATTTATTTTATATTGACCCTGCAGACAACTCTCGAGCTGTATGCAGTCTGTGCAAAAAGAGTGTCAGTCATGGTGGCAAAGTGGGACATTTTGGAACATCAGTAATGATACAACATGCAAAGGCAAAACACCCAATTGAGTTAGGCAAGTCAAGAGACAGTGAGGTAGGTATGGGCAGTAGTGGAGGTGGTGGTGAAGGTGACCATAGTGACAATGAACTGAAAGCATGAACTGACATTGAATTTCTTGAAGTGTTCTTGGAGTCTTCCCAGACAAACATAGTTTGTTTCCTTCTGACACCATCAAGTACTGCAAAATCCCACAGTAGTAATCCACCTGACAAAGGTGTGAAAAGTACAACCCCCCTCAATTAGAAATATCTTGTCACTCTCATCAACTAACAATTAAAGAAAGTATTGCAAGGACATCAATATTTAACTACAAGCATCCAATATGCCAGCTGTTAAAAAAGCCATTGCAGAGCTGTTGGCTGACTGTCAGCTCCCTTTTGCTTTTGTTGCCCAGAAAGGTTTCTTCAAGTTTATGAACCGGCTTGAATCACAGTACCATTCTCTCTCAAACATATTTCTCAAAAAAGGCTGTTCCACAGTTGTATGACGTGGTGTGTAGTGCGGTCATTAAACAGTTGAAACTCTTTAAGGTGAAGCAGGTTCACATAAACATGGATATATGGACCAGCAACCAAATAACTGACTGCATGACTGTTTCAGCTCATTGGGCAAGTTTTCAGTAAGAAAGTAATAATTCTCACTCTACCATAAGTAGCAGGAAGCAGGCTGCATTATATTTGTTTGTTAAAACTGTTTTATGTATCATCACTTTTGAAGAAAATCACACTGCTGTGAATATTTTGCAGTAGCTGCACAATCAGTTCCAGAAATTGCTTACTGTACTTTGTAGTCCTTATCTCCAGAGTACATGGTATCAATCAATCAATCAATCAAAATCTTTATTTATTCAGGCGAACATCATTGAGCATAGCTCATTTACAAGATGGACCTGAGTGGTCATAACAAAAAGGTTACAGACTGTATACAAAAACATGATATTGAATAAGCACAAATACAACCATTTATGAGTGAGATAGATGTACAAATATTTACATATATACAAGGCAAAGGACAATAAACCTAAAACCTAATAAAGGAGAAAACAAACAGTCTAGTAGGGATAAGGCATGGATAATGGTACATGGGTGGGCATATATGTATGAGGTTTGATGGGGAAAGGACCATATGAATGATAGAAGAATAGGAAGGAGCTTTAAAAGGGGTGGAGGAGAGGGTGTGGGAGGGGTTGGGGTGTGGGAGGACTAGGCCTTGTGGAAGCAAGTGCGGGATCTGGGATTAGGCTGGTATACAGCTTTTTGAAGGATGTAAGAGGAATCAGTGTATCCATTTTCAATGACTTTTGGATAGAATTCCAGATAAGTGCCAGGGAATAACTGATTGCAGCTCTTCCATACCAGGTGCAGGTGATAGAATCTTCAGCAGGATCAGTTTGTTGATCCTCAAGGTGTAGAGCCTGGATGTGATCCGGTTGAAGCAGTCTGAGATGTAGGAAGGGAGTTTGTTTGTCAGAGCTTTGTAGATCCAGATAGCAGCATTTTTTTTCTTCTGTGTTGCAGGGATGTCCAACTGACTGCATTGTAGAGAGAGAGCAATGATGGGTGCTAGAGGGAAGGTCAGTAATAAATCCAATAGCTCTATGATACAGGGTGTCTAATTTGTTTAGATGGGAGAGGGAGCAATGACCATAGAAGAAGTCAGCATAATCAATGAGGGACAGGAATGATGCTAGGATTAATCTTTGTTTGGAATCTTTGGTCAGGTAGTGTTTGATCCTATAGAATAGACCAAGTCTTTGTCTTAGCTTTTAGGAGCTCTTCAACGTGGGTAGTATAGTCTAGTTTATTGTCTATCCATACTCCTAGGTATTTGAATTTGTCAACATATTCCAGATTTTCACCAAGGATGGTAGAGAGTTGTGGGAGGGTGAATGATGGGATAGTGGAAGAACAGTTCTTGGTGGCAAAGAACATAGCTTTGGTTTTCTTGGCATTTAGTAATAATTTCTTTTCTAATAGGTTGTGCTGAAGGAGGAGAATTCAGACTGTAGGAGCTCACAGGCTTTTGATGGTGAGGATTGCTCACATATAGTACAGTGTCATCTGCAAAAGGTGGATATTAGAAAGTGAGAGATTGGAATCAATATTGTTGATATAAATGGCAAAAGGATGGGACCCAGGATGGAGCCTTGCGGTACACCTCTTAGGAGTGGTTTAGAGGTAGATAGATCACCTTCATTTTTTACCAGTTGTAATCTTCCAGAGAGATAGCATCTGAACCATTTAAGAGAGAGTGAGTCAAGGCCTATGGAGTTCAGAGAGAAGATTAGAAGATCATGATCCACAGTGTCAAAGGCTTTGCTTAGATCCAGAAACACAGCACAGGTATTATTCTTTTTGTCTAGGGCAGTCTGCCAGTTATTTGTGACTTTTGCTAGTGCAGAGATGGTGCTATGCATAGATCTGAACCCAGATTGAGCTGGATTTAGGAGATTGTTGGTATCAAGGTAAGCAGTTAACTGAGAGTTTACCAGCTTCTCAAGCATCTTGGATAGTACTGGTAAGATGGAGATGGGCCTATAATTATTGAGGTCCATGGGATCACCTGCCTTAAGTAATGGAAACACTTGAGCTGTTTTCCATATTGAGGGATAGAACCAGTGGCAAGTGATAGATTGAAGAGGTGGGTGAGGGGCAGTTAAGGCATGCAGAGCTACTTTTAAAGTAGGGGTCCAGGGATTCTGCACCTGCACTTTTGGTGGTATCTAGCTGGAGTAGAAGGTCTTCTACTTCTTTGAAGAATATTGGTTTGAATGAGAATGTGGAAGCAACCTTTTGACCCTCAGTAGATTGTAGGTTTAGAGATGATCTTAATAGGTTTGCAGGAGGAGTGAAAGCCAGGCCAGCTGTAGTGAAATGATCGTTAAAGGCATTCAAGATATTTTGCTTATCGGTGATTTCAATACTATTTAATTGAATTTTGGGTGGTAAGACAGGGGTAGAAGTTTGACCTAGGATGCCTTATGGTACCCCAGAACCTGGAAGGGTTGTTATAGGAGGCATCTAGTTCAGCTGTGTAGAAGGCTGCCTTGGCTTTTCTTACTTGTTTTGTGCAGGAGTTTCTGGCTTTTCTGAATTGAAGCCAGTCATTTGAGTCCTTTGTCTTTCTTGCCCTTTTCCAGAGTTTGTCTCTGGCAAGCAGTCTTGGATTTAAGGTCGGCAGAGAACCAGCGACAGGATTTGAGTTTGGTTCTGACACTGGTGAGGGGTGCATGTGAATTGAGGGCACTTGTGATTATATCATTTAAGATTTGAAGAGCTGTCTCTATTAAGGCTGTGAGATAGAATTCTTGCCAACGTGTGGTGTGGCACAGATCATGGAGATATCCTGAAATATTAAAGTTCTTTTTTGATCTTCGTGGGAGGAATTTTGCAGGATTGGGTGGCTTGATTGTTGATCTAATGGCAGCTATGGGACAGTGGTCACTTATGTCACTGAATAGTACTCCTGCACAGGGATAATGATGAGGTTTATTTACCAATATAATATCCAGGAGTGTGCTGTTGAGAATATTCTTTGGGTTGATCCTTGTTGGTTCTTTGATTAATTGAGAGAATCCATAGGTGTCACAGAAGGTTACCAGGGGTGCAGATGCATTAGTCAGCCAATTCAAGTTCATGTCTCCTAAGATGATGGTGTCTTCAGGGCCCAGATTAAGTATAGATCCTAGGTGGGATAGGAGTTTGAGGCCTGCAGAGGGGGCCTATAGCAACCAATCAGTTGAAAGGATGATGTGTTGGGAAGGGTTATTTTAATTGACAAGCATTGAATTCCTTTGGTTGTGATGTAGAATTGAGGCAGGATGCAGAGATGTTTGCTTTGACATAGATGGCTACCCACCACCCCTGGATAGACGGTCAGATCTGAAGAGCTGGTAGTTGGGAAGGTTTATTTCACTATCTTTTGTTGTTGATTTGAGCCATGTTTCAGATATAACCAGAGAAAGTCAGGTAGGGTGTGTACAACCCAGGCCTGTATTGATGAGAACTTTTAGGAGGCTGCAGGCATTGATGTGAAGAAAACTCAATCCATTTATGGAGGTTAGGTCAGTTGGAGATCGAGCTTTCAGTGGGGCCAGGGTTGATTTCCACAGTGCCAACACAGACCAGCAGAAAGAAGATTAGCTTGATGAGGGCACCAAGCGATAGGAGTAGTGAGCAGTCAGGCAGTTTTTCTTCTTTCTTGGGATCCAATATATAGTGGGTGATGATCCTGCTGCATGGTTATCGATTTTATCATAGATTACCAGCTTAATGGACAGCGTGAGGAGTAATTGTAATGCCAGTATGGTAGCAAGGGGATAGAGGAGTTCCAAACTGGTTGCGAGCCTTTTTTTGGGATTCTCCAAGGATTAGTATGCAGAAGCGGTAGTATATGTATGTAGAGTTTAGGGGCATCCACTGGGGACAGTAGAGGGGGACAGTGTTGAGTGGTCACCCTAAGCACCTCGGTTCCAACAGTTATCTCTTCTGGATCCAAGGAAGGTGAGAGGCAAAGCAGCAGTATTAGGCGCAGTAGCATGGTGGAGGGTAGGAAGGGTTAAAGAAACTAAGGAGATGTGAAGAAATGAGCTGGGAATTGGCTGGAGAATAGCTATAGTGGGGATGAGATATGGCGGGAAGGTGTGTATAAAAGAAACACCTGAAGGGGGTGGGGGCGGGCAAAAATTTTGCGGCTTTCCCGTACCTTTCTGGCTTTCTCCCCCGGCCTCCTGGTTCCCTTCTCGGCTGTGCGGTGGCCGCCCGACCACTGGCGGCTCGGAGCCCCTCTGGTCTGTGTGTCCTCGAGGGCAGGCCGGCTAGAAGGGAGGGGACAGAGGAGAGGGCAATCAGAAGTAGCACTTGCAGGCAGTGGCTTGCAAGAGGTGCTAAATTGTAAAATTTGCACAACAAAGACTGGGAGGGTGGGGGGGTTAGGCGCCTGAGCGTCTAGCCCAACACAAAATTGACCCAAAAGACTGTAATCACTAGTTAAACAGGTAAGTAGGCATTTCACAGAAGTACACAATAAAACAGCAAAAACAGCTCTTTTTAGAGAAATTAAACTTTTCAATAAAAGACAAGTAATCTCGACCAGTTTTGGTGGTGCAAAGATACAGCAAAAGTCAATGGGAGAAGGTGCACCAATCAGAGGCTGGCAAAGTCGGCGGTCGCCTTCCGATTGGCTGTGCAGCTATCCCGTATAAGATGTATAAGATATGGGTATAAGATGATGGTGCTGACATAGTCAAGGCTGTTAGAGATGGCAACTACCAACACATACTTTGTTTTGCACATTGTTTAACTCTTTTCATTCATGGTTTCTTAAATGGAAATAGAAATACTGAAAACCTGTTAAGTCTTGCTAGGAAAATATCTGGGCATTTCGGCCACTGTGTGAAAGTTCAAAAAATCCTGAAAGCCTGCAGAGGTAAAAAACTTACCCTTGCATACATTAAAGCAGGACATTCCAATCCACTGGTATTCAACATTTTACATGTTGGAAAGGCATCTTGAATAGAAAAAAAAAGCTGTACATGTCTACACCATGCGGAATCAAACAAGGAAAGTAGTCATCTTGTTCAGTGCCAGCAGCTGGACTCTGCTAAAATCCTTGATCACCTTTTTGGAGCCATTTGAGGCTGCTACACACGATGTCAATGCAGACAGTGCAACTCTGAGTCAAATTTTTTTCTCAGATCAGATTTCTTCACTTTTTCCTTGACAACACAAAGAGTTTCAGCCAAAAGATGACACCACTGCTGTTATGCTGGCTGATGACTTGAGTCTCAGATTGTTGATTGATCAGAGAATAAATGCCATGTTTTAGAATGATGCCTGTATGTTGGCTACATTGCTAGCTCCCCGCTTCAAGTGGAACATTGAAGCCATCCTTCCTGCAGGGGAAGACATTGAGTACTGGATAAACGCTTCTGCTAACCAAATGTGACATTGCCCTACACACATCATTAACTGATGTACAGCAGTCAGACCCTTCTAAACCATCACAGTGCACCTGTGGTGCAGACAATAACACATCTATCAATTCTTCATAGTCAGCAGTGTCATCAGTGAGGGAAAGGACAGGTGACACTACTTCTCGGGCATCCTATGTTCAAGGTCAGAAAGGCAAATCACTTCTGAGTCACCTGCAACAACAAGGACTGGTATCCTATAAAGAAAGTTCAGCAAGTTTGTCTGCCAGACTAGTAACTGTCTCACACAGCACAATGATCCTTGAATACTTTGCAGACCATACTGTGATTGGTCTCGAAAACAAAAGAGAACAAAATGGACAGATCTAGCAAATCTTGCAATAATGTACCTCAGTTGTCCACATTCAAGCGTATATTCAGAATGCATATTTAGTGCAGCTGGAGGAACAGTCACTGACCACAGAACGCTGCTAAATCCTGCAAATATGGGATGGCTTATATTTCTCAAAATGAATGCTGACAATTTCCCATTTGTCACAAACACTGATTTATGTGAGTCTGTCCCTGAAAATAAACAACAGCCTGCACACAGTGATAATGAATATGATGACTAGGTTGCGTACGAAACAAATAAAAGCATCACCACTGCCACCATGACAGCCACATGTGCCACACTGGTACTACTCTTAGTTTTCTTTCATCAGTCACTTGTTTATACTACGCAAGATTGATCGATGCACACCACGGGTATCATTTTTTGGAAACAGCAGCAGGCTCAATGACAGCAGCTGCGCCTCTTGTACCTACCTCAGAAATGCCCACCATGGGAATAATTTATGGAAACAGGAGCAGGCTCACTAAATGCAGCTGTGTCTTTCATACCTACCTCAACAATGCTTGCTTTGGGTATAATATTTGGAAACAGCAGCAGGCTCACTCATTGCAACTGCCCCTCTCGTACCTGCCTCAGCAATGCCCACCATGGGTATAAATTTTGGAAACAGCAGCAGGCCTGCTAAGAGCAGCTGTTCTTCTCATATCTGCCTCAGCAATGACCACCATGGACACAATTTTTTGGAAACAGCTTCAGACTCACTAAGAACAGCTGCGCCTCTTATACACGCCTCAGCGATGCCAGCAATGGCTATAATGTTTGAAATAGCAGCAGGCTCACTCACGGCAGCTTCCACTCTCATACATGCCTCAACAATGCCTGCCATGGGTATAATTTTTTTGAAACAGCAGCAGGCTGACTCACAGCAGCTGCACCTCTTGTACCTACCTCAGCAATGCCCACCAGGGTATAATTTTTTTTGAAACAGCAGCAGGCTCACTCATAGCAGCTGCACCTTTTGTACCTGCCTCAGCAATGCCTGCCATGGACACAATTTTTGGAAACTGCAGCAAGCTCCCTCACAGCAGCTGCCCTTTTCATACCTGCCTCAGAAATACCCATCATCAGTATACTTTTTTGAAACAGCAGCAGGCTTACTCACAGCAGCTGTGCCTTTTTTACCTGCCTTAGCAATGCCCGCTATAGGTATAATTTCTGGAAACAGCAGCAGGCTCACTAAGAGAGCCTGTGCCTCTCGTATATGCCTCAGCAATGCCCTCATGGGTATAACGGATCTAGGCACCTAACAGACAGTGTAATATTCCCCAAAAAACAGTCTTTATATGATTTTTGTAATGGTTAGGGTCAGGTAACTAGGTAGTAGAATGGGCCAGGTAGTGACTACTCAACCAGACCCGGCAACTCGGTTTTCATCTGGGTGCTTTTTGGGATACTTCTGTGGTACCCATGGGTTGTCTTGGTGGTTGGGTATTTTAGCACCTCCCCATCTCTAGACAAGACCTTTAGTGGAGAGGGGATGGGGATATTTCTAGTGCATGATGTGTACAGAAAAAACGGTTAGATCTCTAAGGGTCATAATTATAAAATGATGTATGGACTGCTATTATAGAAGTCTTTTTTCCATTACAGTGTGGAATTTGACTTTTCATTTTTATCCTATTTTTTAATAATAAGTCAAAACACAAGCACAAAACATGAAGATATTGTAGAAAATTGAGGAACAAAGGAATTAAGGATCATACTGCCCTCTTATAGTCATGGTAAGAGAAAACAACACAGTGTAAGTGCCCTGTTTTGAGACCTTGTGAGACCCCTTTCAGATCACACAAAATGTTTTTTTTCCAGGTCAGAGACCACTTGAGACCTATACACTTTAAGGTGTGGATATTTCTACTTCTGATATAATTAAGGTGGCCTTAATAACTGCTCTCATTCCTAAAAGGGGACCTAGGCTTGAATGGATATAAAACTGCATGCATGTGCATATATCGTGGAACAACCTCCCCAGCCACCTTCAGGAGGCACCCAACCTAGCCAAATTCCAAAAGGGATTGCACACTCACCTTCTCAACCCAAGTCCCTGCCCCTGCACCAATGGCTAGGCTACATCACCTAGTGTCAACTGGGTTAGTACAAAATTGCTCCCCCACAAGGGTAATGACTAAGGACTGCACAAACTGGTACTCTGTTCCTACATGGAACCTCTTGTGTGCATTTAAAAGCACGTACTACTCCACATCCATCTGCCACCACTGCTGAACTCTACACTGTAATCAACTTACTGCCCTCCTCACAGAAGCTATATACTGTCCTTACGACAATGTACTGTATGTACCACACTGTTCTGTTGTATTCAATAATGCAATGTACCTCTTGCCCTCTTCCACTGAAACTGTATACTGACTTTGTAATCCTGTATGATATGTCCTACACTGTATTACCTACCTGTATGTGAAAAACTATATGTAACTAACTCCGGGTAGCCCCAGAAAAATGGACCCTCAGGGGCCAGTAGGCTTACCCGGTTAACAAAATTTAATAGATAAATAAATAAAAATATATACAGTAGCTCCCAGCAAGTGTAAAATTTGGTTAGAGTCTTTTGCCAAATGGGACATTTTTGAGAGGGAGGTTAAGGTAGCCATAGTTTTTCTCCATTCCTGCAGTGAGAGGTTGTTTACCATTCTTCACTGCTTATGCAGCAGATATTTGGCTTGCACACTAACTGAAATAAATCAAGACAGACAGGGATCACAAGGAGAAAACCCTGCTGGAGAAACATGAAGTAGCAGGGTTGCAGGGGCTAATGGGAATATATAGGGCCCAAAAGATGCACACTGTACTTTGAGAGGCTAAAGAGGGACAGGTGATCTAGAAACTGACACCAGGAGAGGTTGCCTGATTGACCTAATTTGAAGGAACCACCAGAAATTCCTCTTTGATATCCCATATCACAGTCTTAAATTCTCAAACAAGTCTGGGGTATGGGATGCCAGGGTGAAGATGTCTTGAACCGGTTGAATACCTGTAGCCTGACATTGCCTCCACACTACAAGTTGTCAATATGGAAAGACAGATTGACCCATAATGGAGCCCAGTGTGGGTGGGTGGCAGGGGAGTTCTAGTCAGCTTAGTTAGCTTCTTCCATGCTTTCTTGGATGCCCTGATACTGAGTCAGTGCCATAGTGAGGGGGAAGACTTGATATTAGAGGTTAGGCCTGCACATAATCCACATTTCATGTCTAAACATAATGGACCTGGAGACATTGGTTTCAAAATTAACTTTTGGTTTGTACACCCAGGAATGCCATGTGGTATGCATACAGCCAGGGTAAACTTCACACACACACACACACACACACACACACACACACACACACACACAATTCCAATGAGATCCCAGCTTAGCCCTGCTATGTTTAGGTGTCTTGCCTTATTACAGGAACTTGCCAATCAGCATCTATTTTCTTGTACCAAGAGGGGATGTTCACAATAGGTACTGTAGGTGGGACAGCCAATGCAGTGTCTTGGGGTTACAGTCATCTTTATTGCTGACTTCTTCCCCACATAGAGACGTCCAGTTGTGACCATCTACTACAGTCCCCTTGCAGGTCAGCCAACAAAGAGACCAAATTAAGTTTGTTGAGTAAAAATATGTCTGGGGACATCTAAGTGACCAGGTAGAAAATAGCTTGAAGAGACCATTGGAGCCCCCACTGAGTGAAGGGGATTTGGGGGCAGCTATAGGACAGAGGGAGAACTTCTTTTTAGATGGGTTTACCTTGAGACCCCAAAGGGTGTGAAACTGCCTGAGGGTGTCTAAAAGCAGCTGAATACACACAGGGGCATCTGACAATAACACAAGAAGATCATCCACATAGAGCTTAGTCCTACAGTCCATCCACCCAGATTTATGCCTGACATAAATGGATGAGAATGTATGGGATGGCTAATGGCTCAGTGGCCAATACAAATAACAAAGGCAAAAGTAGACATCCCTACTGGGTAGCTATTATTTATTTATTTATTTCAATCTAGGATTACAATACCTTTGAGCCGAGGCTCTTTTACAAAGGTTCCACTTCATTGTGTGCAATAGTCATCATTTTTAGTTACAAACATATAATCATTGACTTACAGACATGTAATAACCAGTACAAAGACTTGAGCTATGAGCAAGACAAGGGAAGGGAGTGGGTGGGGGAATTGAGGTAGGGAGTCGAGGGGAAGGAGGTGCAGGGGTAAGGGGAGTATGAGGTGGTTGGGGATGGGGGCAGGAGTGGAGATACGAGGGGAGGTGGGTGAGGGTGGGAGACAGTGCAGCCAGGGGGCCTTGTCAAGGGAATATGACAGGTAAGGTGCTAGGGGTGCAAAGACTGATTGTAAGTGCTGGGTGCTGGGGCACGTGCAGCTGGAATGGTGGAAATGTTAAGATGGGCAACTGCAGGATACAAGCAGTGAGAGGCGCAGCTTGGACTTGAAGAGGCTGAGTGTTGGAGTGGTCGCTATGTCACTGCCAAGAGAGTTGAGCCAGTTGGATGCCCGATAGGTGAATGATCTTTGTCCTTGGGTTGTGCGATATTGTGGAATATGTAGTAGATGGGAATTGGATCTACTTGTAGTGATGTTCCTATGTATAGGCTTAAGGAGGGCACATACACCAGGTGGGGCAAGTCCCATTATAATTTTCTTGGCCGTGATGCAGGTTTGGTATTTTATGCATCTGTCCAGTTGAAGCTATCCAGATTAGGAATAAAGGTCACATGTGTGGGTATGGCGATGTGAGCCAGTGATGAGGTGACAGGCCTTATTCAGGGAGGTCACAATACATTTGAGAGCAGTGGTAGTTGCAGACCTATATATGATAAGACCATAGTCTATGATGCTGATGATGGAGCTTTGGATGGCCACTGATAGTGCTTCTGGGGTTAGGTGTTTCCTGTGCTGGAATAATATGCCTAACCTCACATTGGCAGACTTTGCAACATTGCTGATATGGACAGCGTATGAGAGGTGGGGATCAACGGTGATGCCGAGGTACTTGAACAATTGTGTTTGTTCCACGATGGCTCCTTGTTTGGTTGCAATGGAGAGATTGAGTTGTTTCTTTTTGTTGTGGGGGCTACAGAAGACCATAGACTTGTGTTTTTTTCTGATTGAGAAGCAGTTTATGATTTAGGAACCAGGTTTCGATGGAGGAGAAGGCCCAATGAAGTTTATTTTGTAATTGGATTGGATCAGGGTCCGAGGTGAGGATCACAGAATTGTCGGCGTAGAGAATTATTTGTTCTGGGCAGCTGTCTGGTAGTGAGTTTAAGAATAGGCTGAAGAGGAGTGGTCCCAGAATGGAGCATGGGGGACTCCCGAGCAGACTGGTCTAGGGTCTGAGAGAGTATCAGCGACCATTCTTCAAGGTAGTTCTTAAACCAGCCAATGGAGTCAGTTGACAGCCCAGTGTTCTGAAGCTGGACAAGCAGGAGGCAGTGATTGATGGTGTTGAAGGCTTTAGTTAAGTCAATGTAGATTGAGCCTAGTAGTTTGCCGGAGTCAAGTGCATTGTGGATTGTGCCAGTGAATTCAAGCAGGGCTGTGGAGGTGCTGTGACCTGTGTGGAACCCATCTTGTTGCTTGCACAGGATGTTATATGTATCCAGGTATTCTGTGAGCTGGTCCAAGATGATGCGTTCTAGTGCCTTGGAGAGTGGAGGTAGTAGGGAAATAGGTCTGTAGTTATCGTGGGCAGTTTTATCACCACTTTTATGGATTGGGGTGACTTTGGGAGAATTCCATCTGTCTGGGAACTGGCTAAGGCTGAGGGAGAGGTTGAAAATTCTGGTCAGAGGACTAAGCACTTCATCAAGTGTGACAGACAGGATTTTGAGATCGAGGGAGTCATTACTGACTCCTGATTTACCAAGGGCTTTGGTAACATATTTGCGTACTTAGTGAGCATTGACTGCTTTGAAGTAGAAGCAGGGGGAGATGGTGGGGGTAGTGTTCATTGTGGACAGAGGGGCTTCACCATCTTTGAAGTAGTCCTGGGCAAGGACAGCACTGAGGTGGGTAAATGCTTTGTTAAAGGTATCCGCAATGGTTTTTGGGTTGAGGGTTGTGGTTCCATTGATGTTGAGTATTGATGGGAGGGTTTTGGGTGGATTCCCGGTGAGTTCCTTTATGTTCTTCCAGAATTCCCAACCGGGGCCCCAGGAGTTTGTGAGGGCATGCTTATAGTAGGCAGACTTGATTTGCCGGATGGTTTTGGTGCAGTCATTGTGGGCACGTTTGTAGTTCTGGATGTCGTTTTGCCTTCCAGAGTTTCTGGCCAGCTCCCATAGGTGGTCTCTTGTTTTTAGCATCCTAAGGAGGTCACCTGTAAGCCAAGGGTTACTGAGTGATTTGACTTTGCATTTCTTAATAGGAGTATACGTGTCACAGGCCACAGTGAAGATGTTTATGAAGTGGTCGAGGCCAGTGTCTACATTGGTTGTATTGAAGATAGGGGACCAGTCTTGATGGAGGAAGTGGGATTTGAGTCGAGGAAGGTGACCACAGGGTAGAACCCTGCTGGTGATAGTTTTTGGCAGTGGCTTAATGAATTTATTTGACCAGGTGCAGCTAACAGGGGAGTGGTCACTGAGAGACTCAGGGAGGACATTAGTGTTAGCTATCCATGAAGGGTGACTGGTAAGGATCCAGTCCAAGAGTGTGCTGGTGCCAGTCCTGTAATTTTTTCTGCTTGGTGAGTCAACCATTTGTGTGAGTTTCGTCGCAGCAACGGTATCCCTGTGTGCACCAGCATCGGCTGCAGGCCAGTTGATGTTGAAGTCGCCTAGGAGAAGGGATTCGGTGTCCTGTGGGAGTGACTTTACAAAGTCAACAACAGCTGTTAGACCAGTTCCCTGTTCTTTGGGAAGGATGTATGTGGTGGCAACAGTGAGGATTTTGTTTTGGGCTCCAAGGAGGATTCTCACTGGCAGTATCTGAGCAGTTGTGGGTTGGAGTGAGGTAATGATGTGGTGCCCCTGTATGGAGTCTTTTAGATAGAAAGCGCAGCCCCCACCTCTTTTGGAGACGCGATCCAGCCTAAAGATGTTGTAGCCAGGAAGGCTGATAGCATGGTACTGATGATGTGAGCCAGGTTTCAACAATTGCCAGGATGTCAGGGCAGTGTTAGCTGGTGAAGGCCTGTAGGGCATCCATATTAGGAAGGAGGCTGCAGATGTTGATTGATATAAATGAAAGGGCACTCGAAGGCTTGCTCAGATTAGTAGCTTTAGAGTAGAATGGGCCAGGGTTTGGCTGCACGTTGCCTGACAGCATTAGAAGGAGGAGGACTAGCCTCAAGGAGCTGTGGTGTATTTCTTTAAGGGAATGCTTTCGCCTGCTAGCAACTCAGGGAAATTGGCGAGCATCGACGATAGTGGGTGGGGGTAAGCGTAGACAGGGGGGACCAGAGTGGAGGACTAGGACCAGTGTGGGTGCAGGACAGTTTCATGATAGTAGGATGGACCCTGGGCAAGGGGCAGTGACCAGTGGGGGAAAGGGAGGGACATTGTGCTGTTATAAGAACCCTAGCTGTAGGACATACATACAAAGCACTCACACATGCCGAAGCTGAGGCTCAAACCCAATTCTTTCCAGGATGTGTATCAGATAGTCCCACTCCACTGAATCAAATGCTTTCTCAAAACTGATGGCAATGGCCACAGGGGAAAAGGGACTAACCTTTACTTACTGGAAAAGTTTAATGATGGATCAGAAGTGGTCCGTGCTTAGCCTGCCTTTAACAAATCCCACCTCACATGGGTAAATAAAGTCAGGAAGAATATGTTCAAAGTGAGCAGTCCAATCTTTGGTGAGAAGTTTTACAACTGCATTGATCAGTGAAATGTTTGTGTAGTTGGCAGAGCTGAGCAGGTCCTTTTCCTCCTTTGGCAAAACAAGAATGATCACATCATTAGGTGTTGGGGCAACTGCCCATCTGTTTGAGAGTCACGAAACATACAGCAGAGTTGGAGAGTAACTAGTGCCAAGAGATGCTGGTACAGGTCGGCTGGCAGACCATCCCCTCCAGGAGCTTTATGATTGTGCATAGACTTGATGGCATCCCCAACTTCCTTTTCCATGAGTGGGTCCTCAATTTGCTGAAGCTGAACTGAGCTGATTTTAGGGAGAGATATTTTAGAGTAAAGGCAAACACCAGGTCCACATCCAGCTTACCCTGTGAGGTGTACAAAGCTTGATGACAGGCAGACATTATCAAATTCATATCAGAGGAATTGTTGGAAATGGTTTCTTGTGGGTTTCAAAGAGCAGGGACATGATGTTCAGCCTGTCTCTTCCAGAGTCAGTAGGAAAGGAGCTGCAGTGGTTTCTCACAACACTCCCAGTACTTATACTGAGTTCAATGTAAGGCCAGTTCAGCAAGGCAGGATAAAATGATATTGCGTCATCATTTGGCTGATACAATTTCATTGTAGAGCTGGGAGCATCCCGTCCATCCTGAGATGCATTTACTGCTTTTCCAAATCGTCAGATTTTGCTGAACTACCTAACCTCAGCTTTGCTAGACTTATGCCATTGAGATGCAAACTGCATTATGTGGCTATAGATGGTCATCTTGAATGCCTCCCATACCAAGGCACTGGTCACCTCTCCCATCTCATTCAGAGCAAAATATTCCTTAGTAGTTTTTGTAGCCCACTGCAGGGAATCTTTATCCTGAAGAATTAACATACCTAGCTACCAGGAAATAGGTATATGGGTAGAGGCACTCCATACCTCTAGGAGGGAGACAGGGTCATAGTCCAATATCATTATTGGCTCTATTTCTGACTCAATGGTGGTGTGTTGAATCTGTGGTGAGGCAAGCCAGAAATCTAGTCTTCTCACAGAAACTTGCACTCATGAGATATAGGAGTAATTCCTGGCCACTGGGTGCAACATCCTCCAAATATCTGCTACAGACAGCTCCAACATCATTTTATATACCATCTTAGTTGCATGCAGATGAGCTTCATTCATGGAATGGGAAGTATCCAACAGGGGGTCTAGGGAGAAATTTCAATCTCCACCCAGAAGGCACAGGGTCCCCCCTTTCGGTGAGGTCTGCCACCACCTGTGTCAGAGAAACAACAAATTCTGAGCTGTCCCTATTGGAACCACATTCTGACCTAGTGATCCCTCCAGTGTAGAGAACTCGATTGTTCGCCACCCACCAAAGGCATCTAAAAGTTTGCTTATGAGCAGCACATTTGAGGGACTTGTAGTCAAGAATAGAGACCCATCTCTTGGCTGTAGGGCACAACAATGAGCCTATAGCCCTACCCATTCTCTGCAAAGCTTCTTTGCCTCCCCTCAGTCAATTTAGTCTCTTGCAATAGGGTCACCTGACATTTAAGTTTATGTAGGTGTATCAACACAGTTTTTCTCTGAACAGGGGAATCAACCCCACATGCATTCCCAGATTAGCAACATAAATCAACCATTTGGAAGTGCCAGTAGAATATGCATAGGAGGAATATTAAAAGAGGATGTCAAAACAAACCACACGCATATCACTTAAGCATAAAGGAGAATCCAGCCATGGGACTCACACATAAGCAATCTGCCAGCAATCAGAACTATCCAAGGTACTTATACTGGTGAAGTCAGTACTATGAACATTAAACACCACCATAATAATATACAAATATAAGTGAAACCAAACAGTGGAGGGATAGAGCAATGATTCCATCAGTAGATGGGGTAAGGCCCAGTAGCTACATCCCACATCTAACAAGTAGGGTGGACCCTCCCTAAAGAGGCAGATATTTGATAAATACCCAAGCAACTGGATAGCCAAAGGCTGAGAAATAAATACCTCGATAGAAGGTAATAGTAGTTTTATTTATTTATGGTGCCCTTCTCTGGCAGCCCAGGGTGCCATTACAAAGAGAAACAGCAAAAAATTGCCCTAATGCCTAATTTATTTTATTTTTTTATTGAATTTTGTTGACCCAGTAAGCCCATTTGGCCTAGAAGTCCCTTTTTCAGGGGCGACGGAGGGGGATACAGATGGTAAGCAACTGAAATTGAACCAGATTAAACTGTTGGTGGTATTTTTAGTGAATGGGAGAAATTTGGCCAGTACACCAGGGAAATTCCCCTACTCCTTTTCAATAAGTGCCATGAAATCTTTAGCATCCACCTGAACTACCACCAATTCAGGCAGATGGGACCTCAGTTTATTGTCTAATCTGAAAGACGGCACCTCAGAAGTGCAGCACCCCTCTCATGCTGCACTATAATGTCAGTACTGGGATATTAACCCAAGTGCCGGATGTGGGAACTGAAGCCACAGCCCTCTGATCTCCCGGCCTCAGAGGTGAGTGTGCTACCTGCTGAGCCAATGACACTGACTAATAATTAACAATGGAATATAGTGATATAAATTAAAACCCCTACACACAAATAAAAAAAATAAAAATGGAATTAAATACCATATAAACAAGCCACTCATAAATAATTCAAACGCCAAACGCCTGAGCAAACAAAAACGTTTTAAGCTCTTTTTTATGGCTGCATGCGTGGAGGTCTGCAGGTGTTTTGCTATCACTGTAGGAGAGAGAAGGGACCGTGACTGGATTGTGCCCCAGTCCTCTCCTACAGTGATGCAGTCATTTGTCCACAGTGCACATCTTGTTTGTGGTGCATGGTGTTTCCCCTGCCCTTCCTCTCTGCGGCTGCAGTCACCCTCCACAGCGATTAACCTACCCCCTGGTGCAGTAGTTTACTGCTGCCTGCAAATATACAACTGTTTAATCTTGGAAACACCTGTTTTAAAGGGACAGTAATGCAAAAATCTGGGAAAGCAGAGAGGTAGTATGCGAAGAATTAAACAACCCCTTTGCTTTCTGTGTGACCGAGCAAACAACAGCACAAACATAGATTTGCAACTCCCAGTAGAGCTCTTGCACAACGCTGGAAAGACATTTAGACAAAAAAAGTATCTGTGTTTCAGACTAAGTAGCCTTCATCCTGAATAAAACATTTGCTGATCTGTGGTTGTGAGTTTCTGGTTAGCGACAATAATTCCAAGGTGGTATTGGAGAGTACTGTGGTTTCCTGAGTTGGCCGGAGTGGGTAGACCACTGTGTCAGCTCAGGCAGGGGTGAGGACTGGGGACAGTGGCTGCTCGAACTTGATGTTGCTGTTGCTTGCTGGTCTCAGCCAGACCATGCCGTTTAGGCTGAGGAGTAAGTGAGGAAGGGCACCGGGTTGCACCACTGTTTCCCTGAGTCATGTCCCTGATAAGTAGCACCTCGGATCAGCGGTGATCAGGTGCACCAGGTCACTTGGGGAAGGGGGGGCAGAGGTCCTTGCTGGAGGGAACACTGCTCAGCTGTCACTGCTGCTGGCTGTAAATTCCTTACCTTAAAGTCTTAGAGACACATTTCTTTTCCCTGGTATTTCAGGACTCTTTGTTAAACATTTTTTTATCTGATGCCTATAGGGTAAGATTGCTGTTGTGTTCTGATTGTTTAAAGTAGGGTTTAAATATTAAATTGTTCTGATTCATGTATTTTATGTATAGTTTAAATATTAAATTGTTCTGATTTTCATGTAAACACTTCGAGCTTCAGGGATGAGGTACTGTATGAAATATAAGTTGCTTACTTGTAAGAATGTAGAAATGCTGTTTTGGGGAAACAGGAGAACTACGTTTGAGGTCACACTTGACATTGTTCTCAGCAGTGAATATGTGGTATTCTCAAGTGTGAACATCAAGGAACTGCTGAGAGGCAGTAACCACAACTGGATAAACTTCACCCTGGTCACATGGAAGGTTAGCCTTGCATCTTAAACAAGTATCTTAAACTTCAGAAAGTGGCATTGCTAAGATGAGGGGTCTGGTGACCTAGAGACTGGATAAACTCATTGGATGAGATTTTCACAGAGTCGGATGCAGCACTTGTGCCCTGTATTTTGGGTATGTGCTGTGTCCTCACACATGTGTCTAGATATCTGCATCCTATTTGCAGACATGTGTATGCATTTGCAACTATTCCCACAGTTTAGGCAATTTCTGCAGCAACTGTGGGAACTGCATCTATTTTCTGGAAGCAAGTGCAGAAAGCCATTCTGGGAGTCAGACCTACTTTTCATTGTTTAACTCCTGGGATGGATCAAACCAGACATGATTTCTGACCCCCCCCCCCCATGTGACTAGTACATTTAATACAGAGCACAAGTGGAATCTGTTAAAGAAGGTACCCAAAACATCATCTTTAGGGAGGCCTGCATCCCTGCAAGCAATAAGGTAAAAATAAGGTAAAAACAACCAAGAGGTGTGCCCCCCCACTCAACAGGGATCTAAGGGTACTTATCCATATATTGATGACTCTAGAGTTCTTTCTGATGTCAGATGACTATGTTACAAAGTATATTATGTTCCAACCTAGCTTGAAACAACCCAGTCTGAAGTCCCACTCTTCTGTCCCACCTGTGACTCCCCTGCAGATTACCATCGGTCATTGCCCCCCCCAGGGTGGGGCAGCCTTCTGCTCCACAGTGCTCCCATGCACACATCAAATGAACTGGCAGCTGGAGGTGAAGAACGGATTTGACACCATGGACTCCTACACTGGAATTTTAAAGGAGTTCTGTTTGATGCCTGAGACTGCTTCATTAGGCTGATGGGGAGTGCTGTTCGACACAAGGGACTTACTTCAGTCTTATCCTCCTTGCTCAACCTGTGTTCCACCAGGGCCTTGTCAAGGGCATGCATGTGCTGTTTGGCTTCCTCCAGTTACTGCAAGGCCCCCCTATCCTACCCAAGACCCACCGAACAAATCACACGCTTATGGTACCACTTGTGGGGGGGACAGTCACCTTCTTGTGTCACCTTTGGGACAGTCCAACATAACCTGAACTTTAGTGAGATACTAATACCAATGAAACCATATCTGGCCCTGGTCTCCCTGATATTTTTTCCCCATACTAACCAATTTTCTCTTTATTTATTTACTCATTTATTTTTATGCTTCTCCCCACCCCCTGGCCAGCCACTCCTTCTGGCCACCTAGGACCCTCAGCCACCCTCCTTCACCAATTGCCATCTGCTGCCCCCCCGCAGCCAAGGATTGATCCCCAGGTGACCCGACATAACCCTTCATTGAATGGGTCCTCCCGGGGGGGGGGGGGAGAAGTGCCTACAGGCACAGCTACTTAGCCTGGGGATCGGTGGTGGGGTGGTCAGCATGGGGCTTTCCCGGGCTACTGTGGCATTCTGGAGACTGGAGACCATCATACAGTCAGGCCAGGGAGCATTTTCAGTTTTTTCTTGGCCTGCCCGCTCTGCCCTGAATGGGTCTGTGGGAACAGCGACCTGAGGTGGGGATGTGTGGGTGTGTGTCAAGTCTTTACATCCCCTAGCGCATCTCCCAATCCACCTGCAGGTGCCAAGGCCCTGCTCAGCCCCCTAGGAGGGAATTGTCCAATGGACACTTTGGATCCCATCCCTGCCAGTCTCCACTCCTGGCACCTCAGCTCTGGGCACAAACCTGAGTCACCAGCGTGCCGGTCGAACATCTTCACTTGGCACCAAGGAGCAGGCCTTTCTCTTTATTTCTAAAGGTCTGACAAGGTGTCATCCCTGATGTGATAGGACATAAATTCCCAGTGTATCAGATATGTATTGTTTTATATTTAACCTTCTCTGTCTGCCTTACTTTGTTCCTAAAGAGCAACAGACACTTTGTGACCAATCACTGTTCCTTTTTTTTCCAGGAACTTCTGGATTTCACCTCAAGAACTCCACCCCAAGCTCCCCAACACCCAGGTAAGGCATCTCCTTCTCATTATTTTATTTATTTAGTTTTTGTTGACCGGGTAAGTGCACTAGATAAATCCTGCCTATTTTCAGGCACGACTGGGGGGGGGGATACAGATGAATGCCAACTGACCTTGAACCAGATTAAGCTGTTAGTGGTATTTTTAGTGAATGAGGGAAATTTGGCCAGGACACAAGGAACTTCCCCTACTCTTTTTGAGAAGTGCCATGGGATCTTTAACATCCACCTGAACTACCACCAATTCAGGCAGATGGGACCTCGGTTTAACGTCTCATCCGAAAGACAGCACCTCAGAAGTGCAGCACCCCACTCAAGCTGCACTACAGTGTCAGTACTGGGATATTAACACAAGTGCCAGATGTGGGAACTGAACCCACAGCCCTCTGATCTCCCGGCCTCAGAGGCGAGTGTGCTACCTACTGAGCCACTGACACTGCTATGATGTAAAGGTGCAGCCATGTTACATGGTGTCTGCTTTCACTATTTTACCCTGGCACCAGAAGTCGATGTCCAATATTGCCTTTTGCATTTTTTTTTTTAACGCTAACACTGTCAGCCTGCAGTATCCCAAGTGTTGCCTTTCTCTTTTTGTTTAAATAGCCAACTGACCAAACAGGCTGCAAACTGAAGAATTTAAAAACTGCTGCCAAAGAACTGTGTTAATGTAGCCAAATTTATTAAAGGAAAACTACCTCCCACAGTGCCTGCCCCCGATCTTGCTGATAACCACGCGAGATGATGCTGTGCATTTGCCCCTATGTATACTACGCCATTATGTATAGAGATTTAATAATCTCCATATCTGCCATGCCCTGCTTTATTTTAAGAGACTTTGACTATACTGTATGCCATGTGTGCACATGGCATATAGAAAAATCTGTACAAAACAAAAGCAGTGCATGACTGAATCTGAAGTAATAATCTCTGTACATAAGGGCATACATAGTATATGTAGGGACAAAGGCGTGTCATCATCTTGCATGGTTATCGGTGAGATCTCGGGGTGGGCACTGTGGAAGGTATAACATGTCACCTGGTTACAGAGCTATGTGGCAATTGTATGAGTAATAAGGTAGGGAAATGCTTTCATTCATATTGTTCCTGTAGCGAGAATTGGGATACTGAAGCTCCAATCTGTGCATCAGTTGGGGCTTCACGTAACCCCATAGTTCTCCTTTAACAGAAGTTTGACTTTTGCAATAACTGATTTTTACCTCATGATTGTAAAGTATTTGTGGTCAGCGTGTCCCTGCTAAAGCAAAAGTATTGCTGACTTCTCCACAGTTCTGTATCAGGAGGAACTATTGTACTTCACACTGCATGTAAACACAGGATTCCACTGAAGGTGAGATTTTGCAACTCATTTCAGCTGTCCTGAGCAAATAAATAGTAAATAACATTAGGATGCTTTCCATAATGTCAGCACCTCATCAACTCCATATTCCCATGCTGACATAAATCCCAATTTTCTATAGACACCAGGAAAAACTGTTATGATGATGATTTTTAAGATGTTGAGGTGGGTGATTGAGAGGGGCATTGGTCACCAAGGAAAAGTATAATAATGGCTGGCATGCTTTTCAAACTAGGTAGGGGGGGACCTGACACCAGGAAAAAGTATACTAATGGTTCAGAAGCAAAAAAAGCAGTGCTCAAAGAATACTCAGCTTGTGGCATAGAAATATGCTTGAATCTTTATTCCAAGTCCATGGTGCATACAATTTCAGTCAGACAACAGTGAACAGTGCCCCTTTAAAGAGGAACAGCTGCTGTGTTGGCTCTGACCAGAATTTGTTTAAAGAAAGGGTAACAGTCCAGGGGATAGGGGCCATACATCTGGCTGAGGGCCACAGAAATCTTTAAAGCCATGAAGGCACCCTCCCCGGGGCAACCCTCAGAGACCTGTTCACACAGCCCTTAGCCATGGACTGAGTTGGGTAGTGTTCTATTAAGCCACCCTGCCCAAAGGAGAACCAGACTAATTTCTGACCACTTTGGGGGTATAAGGACTACAACTCTAGAAACACAGCTCCCATCCCCCAAAATCAGAGTGCAAACCATCAGTTAAAATCTACTAAAACGAGATACAATAAAACATTGACAGACAAGCTGACATAACCAGAAACATTGAAAAACAATCCCTACAGTTCTTTAGTCATACCTTTTGGAGTTCCTTCTGGAAAAGTTGTGAAAAGTATTACCAGGGTGCCAGCAAAGAGAAAGAAACAGATTTACCTCGGTTTGGATAAAAGAAATGAGAAGTCATGGATGGACAGAAAAGCAGGAGGAGATACCACCCATCAGCCTGGACATGAAGTGGCTGCCCAGGGCTAATCAGGAATTCCCCACATACTTAGGACATGAGGCTGAGTATCATCACCTGTGAGGAAGGGGTTCCACCTGTTCCCCTCCTGCCAAGCCCAGTCACAATAAACACAGACTACACCAGAGTACCCAGAGAAGGGTTATCTGATGCAGAGATGGGTATTTACCTCACTGGGCACCTGGACACACCTACCTTGCTGGCTGGGAGAGAACTTAACCTCCAGACTGCAAGATCTGGGCAATCTTCCCTTGTTGTACTGCTCAAGGATGTGGGGCAACTATGACAGGCTGCAAGACTCTGGAATCTATCCCTTGAGTTGCTCTTGTACAGGCAAGGGGATCACCTGAGGAACACAAACCCTGAAACCCCCGCCCTGAACATATTGGTTAGAAGGGATGCAACCTCAAGCATACCTATTAATAATAAAGGCATGCTCGACAAAATTCTGGCAATGACAAAGCAAAGAAAGGGGGCCTATGTGTATCATTACACCATTGCCAGGATGTAAAGCAACCCCTCTCCCCAAGTACAGAGTCCTGTATGCAGGAGCCATGCAGCATGGGGGATGGCCTAAAGCACAGCAGACTCCAACACCCTGGTGGTGGATGGTCTGTTATCATTGCATCTCCATGGCCTAGGTTGAGGCAATCTATAAGGACACCTCCTACCCCCATTAATGTAAGAGACCAGTAAAGTGTGGAAACCCTTAGGGGACAGTTCCTCAGTCACCAGAAGAACATCAAAACCAGGGCTTAGGGGTCTGGACACAACATGGGGGAAATATTTTACCCCAGTGCCCAAAACCCGGAAACAAATGGCAAGCTGTGCATTTTATAAACAACAACATTTGAACTAGAATAACAAAATGCAAGCCAAAGCAACTACCTGTAGTGACTAGTGCAGGACACAATGCAAATGCAGTTGTTAGCTGCTCAAAAAGAGTAAATCTCTCCCTCTGGGGCATCATTATCCAAGTTTGTCAGCAGGGTGGGAGCAGTAAATAAAATCCCACTAGAGTTCCAGGGAAAGCAGCACTCCCAGGCAAGGCAGCATAGCAGATTCTGCTGCCTAGCAAGCTACAACAAAATTAGTACCGTGTACCTCACAGACATCACCAAAAACTCACCTCAGCTTATAACGGTCTTGTGCCTCTTGGGCTTCTGTGGTGAGTGTGGCAGGGTTCACATTTTTGTATGTTATTTCATTTTACAACCCCCCCCCCCCACAAAGTCCTCTGCAAAGCCAGGGAGCTGGTCCTTCCTGAGTGATTGAATCTAATTATTTTTGGTACCTTATTTTTAATTACTCTACTCAGGTTACAGGTGATGCCTGCCTGTAGGGCTTACATCATGGAATGGGGGCCCTGTGTTAAAACCTACACTCTGCCCTGTTACAGATATAAAGCCCTCTTTAAAAATAAAGCAGTGAAGAAATACTGCCAGCACTGTGAGCATGCTATAACCACATAGGCATATGAGCACAGGATGTGCTCTATCTTTGAATAAGGCCTTACAAACAGAAGATCCCCTAAGAATGAAAATAAAATGATGATACCTGCTGGGTAGATGCTATGGGCCAGATTTCTGAAGCATGGCACAGGACTTGCATCCAGCCCTGCATCATAACACTTTGGTTTTGGCAGTGTGCCAACCTCATTGCCACAACTGCACCTGATTTTGCAATCTCAGGTGCAGCTGCAACACTTTTCACAAGTTACAGCAGCTTGCAACACTTATCTGGTGCAAGCTCCATAACACAGGGCCTTGGGAGTACTGCAAGTTAGACAAGGAAAAGTTGGTCTTACTTGTAGCAATTGCTGCGTGGAATGGAAAATCCTGTTGGATCACCATAAGCAGCCCCATGCGCCCTATTGTCAGCCCACTGGAGCTTGTGGTGATCTAAGAGTTATTTAAACCCAGCCCCATGTATCTCAATGTCTCCCTCCTGTTGCTCTGTGTACTGGAGAGCAATGCTTCTTGGACCAGGAAAGGGGGAGGGACATTTGGAATGGGTGCTGGTGTTGCTGTAAATTGAGTCTCTATAGAAATGGACAGTTCCTTCAGCCCCTTGTGTATTAGAAAAAGGTTGTATGGGAGTTGGGATTAGAGATGGAGTTAGATCCTGTTTTGCACTGGTATAGTAAAGTAATGAAGCATGTAAAGCAGAAAATTGTTGGATATGTAGTGTGTACTTGGTGCAAAGCATTCACATGTATGTTGCTTCTGGCTAAAAAATATAAGGAATCAATTTAAACATAAAATTGATTTATTTATATATGCCCACCCCCAATCAGGTAAGTATGTGAGGCAGGTATAAAAGAGAGCCAGAAATCCCTGGAGTTCAGTTGTTAGCAAGTTCAGTTGGTGAAAGAGCTGCAAGGTAAAGGAGTAGCAGGACTGGGCCTGGCCTTGTGAGATAAGGTGGATAGTAGCCCTTATTGAGTTGATCACTCTGATGCTAGCCACTGGATCTTGGAACACCTAGGCAATTAGGGGTTTATCAATCCATGCACTGTCCAGCTGCATTAATGTTCATTGCTGGAGGTTAGTGAAGCTGCACTGAAAGAGAAATCTTTTTTAAAAATAAAGAGTTGTGATCACTGAAACTCTGGTCTGCTGCATCTTCTTTGCAACCCTTCTGCCACAGGCATCTCCATGGCCTGGGTTGAGACTTTCCATAAAGACACCTCCTATCCCCAATAATGCAAGGGACCAGTAAAGTGTAAAAACCCTAGGGGTCAATTCCCCATGCCTCATGTCAGTTTCCAGAAGAAAACTAAAACTGGAGCTTAGGAACCTGAACACAATATGGGGGAAATATTTTACCCCAACTGCCCAAAACACTGAAACAAAAGGTAAGTCATATATTCAATGAGCAACAACATCTCAACCAGAATAACAAACATCAGTCTAAGCAACTTCCTGCAGCAACTAGTCCAGAACAAGATTCAAATGCAGTTCTTCATGCTCAAAGAGACTAAATCTTTCATCTGGGGCATGAACATCCAAGCTCATCATCAGGGTGGGAGCAGTAAATCGAATCCCACCAGAGTTCTGGGGAAGCAGTGCTCCCAGGTGAGGCCACATAGCAGATCCCACTACCCAGTCCACTACAACAAATTTAGTACCCATCACCTTTTAGACAATGTTGAAAAGTCACCCTGGCCTTGAGAGAGTCTTGTAATGCTTTAGATTCTGTGGTGAGGAAGTCCCCTCTTCTGGATCAGATGACGTGCTGGCAGGGAGCATGTTGGAGGCCACCATTATCACCCATGATTTGGACTGGAGTAGCTGCTTGCAGTAGTGGGGCAGGAGGGTCACTGGAAGGCTCAGTGAACTGACATAGTTGGTGCAAAGCCTGGAATTTGTTGGGGGTGGTTCAGATACCAATACTTCCTATCTATGATGGTGATGAACAGGAACTTTGGCTAATGATGTGGCAACAGGCAGGGGTGTTTGTCTTCTTATGCTGAGTCTTGAGTCACCATCTACCTTTGAATCATGTTGCCACTCTTTATCCTGTCCTCCAGTGTCTAGATGTTGACATCCTCCAAACACTCCTCACAGGATGCACCTTGTGGCTCCTGTGTCATTTTGTGGGCTCATCTATCCACCACCTGTATCATGACCCTATCATTTATCAAGTGTGGGCTTGGGAAATACCCACAATATTCCAAGTGAAGGTGAACCAATCATCCATACAGGGTCTGTATCCCTTCTGTTTCTGAACCCACTCTCTATGCTTCCCAGAATTGCCTTGCCCATAGCCCAAATACATTGTGCTGATATGATGTAAAATGATGAGATGTGGGGGTAGGAAAGGCATAGATTAAGGTTCCACCAGGTCAGTTCCAAGTACAACCTCTGCAATGTGTGGTGGTGGAGATGGTCATAGTTGGTCTTGGAGCTGTGCGGCTGTGAGTCTAAGCCTGGGGATATGATACTACCCAGTTCTACAGTTCTGCATGGTTTTGTGGACAAACAAGGAAGTCCATGGACATACACTGTCATCCCTGCTCTGTCTTTTGTCATTATTCATATTAACCTCACTCATAATTTGTGCATGAGTCATGGACAGGATTGTCTATGGTTAATGAACAAGCATAAAAAGCCTGGAAAAAACACACACTCTAGAAAGACTAATCAGGAAAACCAAGTCCATTTCGCATTTGATAAAGGAAAGAAATCAGAGTCTGATAAATTAACATTTTAAATGATTTCAGGTAGCAGCCATGATTGTTCAGAATTCAAATATGTTTTTAGTGCCCATGCCTGATAATGGTGTTTGTGGGTCATTTTTTTTAATTATGGTATTCATCAGATTTATTCTCCTTGTGTTCTGTTAAGTATTATATTAAGGACGGTACTCTGATTATAATAAAAACACAATTTTTTATCACATTAGTAGTTCCAGCATTCAAATTTCTGATGGTATAGATTCTGTAGTAAACCCATATACTGTAAGATATGTTTTGTTTGTCAGTTTATTAATCACATAAGTTAAAAAGAATCATGCTCCATCTTTTTGCTGCTCTAAATGTCTGCAATTTTTTAAAATATATTATATGTCCCACTTACGGTGTTCCCAATTCTTTGCATTCAAATGAGGTTCCTTTGTTGCATTTTTCAACTGAAATGCAACCAATCCCAGGTGCAAAACTCCTCGGTGAACCTTTGATGGACACTACTCTAGCATTTTATTTCATTTATTTAATTTTGTATTTATTTATTATTATCTGAATTGAAATCTCACTGCTATTCCATTTTTCTTATGTGAGATGCCCTCAAGCTTTTTTTGTGTAAGTGCACCAAGCCAGAGGCTCACAGATTGCCAGTGAGGAACCTGCAAGATATTGTATGGAGTGCCGTCTCTCTCACAATCATTAAGTAAATGCAAGAGGCTGCAAGTCCTGCCATACTCAGTCACAATGTTGTAATTTTATTTCTTTTAGATTAACTGATTTTCACAGTGATTCTTCTGCCATGTGACCAATTCAAGTAAATTAAACAGAATCCAGTGATCCCTCATTGTTTCTACTCTAAGTCATTGTAGTTCTTAAAATGTATTATTTATCTTACTGCATTCTCTATCCTTGACATTCAAATGATATTTCTATGTTGCACTTTTAGCTTAAATGCAACCAAGCCCAGCCATCTAACTCCATGGTGGACCCTTTGGCTCTGTACTACACTAATATTTTATTTTTATCTAAATTGTCAGTTTAGCCTCATGATGAGATGGGTCCACTTAAGACCTTTACAGGGCTTTAGATAATTTTAAGCAGTGTTAGCGGTATCAACTCCAGTTGTAAAGATTAGAGTAAATGGCATGACACTCTTTTTTTTTTTTTTAATTTTATTTCTGCAAATCATAATCCATCCAAGACTTAGCCAGGATCAGTTTAATTCTCAAGCTAAATTGTGTTATCTTTAATCAGAGTTTGAAATGACAGCTACTTATCATATCCTTTACACTCAGTGGAGCATATTCTGTTCCTGTTCATATTGTTATGAATAAGAATAACATTTTGCCATACCATACTATACCATATCCTCAAGCTAGAAGCCTTCTACTGTAACAAAGTTTGCCTGCCCCAACCGATCTGCCAAGAGTTGATTACAAAAATGGGGCTCCCGGTATTTGACTACATGGCTGTGGTCTATGGTACTGCCCACTATTCTTCTTTTGCCAGACTGGACATCATAAGTAAAGCTTTCTGTCACTTTGCTACAAACTTCCCCCTTCGTACTCTTCACTGCTCCCTCTACTCCTCCCTATCCATTATCCCCCACAATCATGTTGCCAGTCCCACTGAACCTCCTTCATCTCCAAATACCTGTTGTGGTTTGGGTCTCTAACATCTTAGCTAGCCACACTGCACTCAACCATTCCCTCTCCCTCTGCCTCATACTCCTTGCACTGCTGCCCACACACCCACACCCACATACATACACACACACACACACACACACACACACAGCACTTCCTCTGACTCCAGTATCCTAGGAACTTATATAGATTTACTAAGCAACACTTAGATGTGTGGGCACCAGTGGGAGACTACTTCTCTCAGAAACCACCCAAGCTGCAGAACTTGACAGTCACAGCGCTGAAGGACAAATTTAAAGATTTTCAAGAAAGAAGGCATTGGGAAATAAAATTCATAAATGTTTAAAACTCATATGTATGAACTGATCAGAGATGTGGAGTTTATTAGGCACTACAATCTGCACTTGTAATTTGTTCCAGGGTAATAATTTACCTTTTTTCTAGATTATTTAAGAGTCTGTTTTTAGGGAGGCTACTGTAATACAAATACCTAGCAATGTCTAGGCTTGCTGCTGTCACATTCCATCCTTCAAATGGGGTTTGCATCCCCCAAATGATTTAAAACACCCTAGTATTTTGAAGACTGCTTTTTCTGTCTCTGCACACTGCAACTTATTTATTGCTCACTGGATATGATATTTATTTATTAACAGAACAGTCACACCCATGTTTAAAAGTGTATTCATATACAACTCTTTCTTACCAGTAGAGTGCTCTATCTAAAGTATAAGAGCTTACTTTTCATATAAACAGTCATACCTGATGAAGGCCTCTGTGTTGCCTGAAGCTTGTATTCTGAAATTTTTTTGGGGGTCCAGTAAAAGGTATTAAATCACCCACCGTGTTCATCTTACTCTGTTGAGCACCTAATATTTACAGGTAGCACAGAATTTTTTCTTTTCTCCCCCTTTGTTTATTGATAATCCTGTGAATTTCCCAATGCATTTTAACAACTCTGATATATTAGAAACTACTGTTTTAGGGTTATGAGTGGCATCAGAATAACATCAGTATAAAACAGGTATAGATGTTCATGTCTACCCAACTCAGTACCTTTAATTTGGATAATTGATTGTAGTTTCCAGATTACTAGAACAAAAAATTCATTAAGTACTAATCGGGTAAATAGGCAACCTTGATGAGTTCCTCTATGTAGAGGGAAGAACAATGAAATAAAACCATCAGTAATGACAGTGAATTTGGGGTTCCTGTACAGTGACTATATACATCTGATGTATTCTTTTAGAAAACCATAGCCATCAAGGGTATGGAACAGATCACCCCAAGAGACCCTGTCAAATGCCATCTCTGCATCCAGTACAAAATGGGTCATAGGTTGATCAGAGTGTTTAAAACATTTTTCTAGAAGGTAAAATAATTTTCTTGTAAATCAACAAAAACCGCACTCCTCAGTTGTGAAATAGGCTTTCAATAAGAAAATAGGCTGCTGTGACCAACAGGTAAACTAAATGCTTCACCCAGACCCTACCGGTTTCATATGCAGTGCGTCATCAGGGGGTTGTCTTTAGAGTGGTAATGGCCACTTATATCTACCTTTGATTTAAATGACTATACATCCAGTTTAAAAACAAGGCCACATTTCCACTATTCTGAAATACTGCTAGTAAAGAGAATACATGTAGACAATTTATATCTTTATATATCTGAAGAGGATTCATTATTATATAAACTCATATAACATTATATTAATAAATACCAATCATGACTTTCATCTTATATGTTATCCTCAAATCTACACATGTAGTCAAAATGCTCCAAATAATTCAAATCAATCAGAAATGATCTGAAAAACAGAAGAAAACAGAAAAATATGTATTAATATTCATAAATTCCTTATATAAACTAAATCTAATATAATCTAATACAGATCTGTAATCAAAATTAATGACTATGATAAAAACTGACAAATAAATCTTAAACCCAAAGTACTACACTAACCTAAAAAGTATATATTTTTTATTTACATATTTTTATATATTCTTTTTATTAACTGACCTAAAAAAGCAGCAAAATAAGAATTAGACCCATCAAATCCAGAATATCAAAATGTATGTATAAATAAATGCATATACTGTACATGCAACAGCATATATAACCAAATCATTTATTACTGAATTTCAAAGCACAACAATATATAGCTTTGATGCAGTGATGGTTATCCCTAGAAGAGCTCAAAAAAATCTTAATTTTTAGATACAGGATAAGTTCAAGTTCAAGTTCAAATTTACTGCATGAAAGCTCCGTTGAGCAAGTTCATTCACAAGAAGGTCCTGAGACAGACATATAGTCAAATAATTTAAGAGAATTACTTGATATTACACAATGTACATAAAGAGCTCCCCGGGTACACAAAATTCATGATGGGAGGACACTGATTATAAGACAACACATTACATACATTAGGATTTCACCAGAGAAAATTAATGTTCCTGGAGAAAGTAACAGTAATTACATAACTGTAACTAATATGTTAACAGAATTCCAACTGATACATTGATAATGGTTCGAGACAGAGCTAATGTCATGCAGAGATGGAGCCTGAGACACCGTAAGGTCGATAAATTGGTGCCCCAAGGACAGTATTCAGTTTAATAACAGTTACATGTATCTTTTAGTTTGACCATGGCTAACCTTTTAAAGAGGTTGAAAGGGACAATACTGGGTAATTTCAGTGAGGATTGTAACCGATTCCAAATAGTTGGCAGCAAACATGATGTAGTGTGTTTGCCAAAAGAGAAGTACGGGTCCTAGGTACATCCAGGAGGAGAAAATCTGACTTCCTAAGGGAGTAAACACTGTGCGATATGTGTACTAAGAAGGTTAGGTATTGCTGTAGTTTGTTCAGGAGAAGTTTTAAAGTCCAGATGCCAGCGTGGACTGACCATCTAACTGTGAGCGAGGGCCAATCAACTATGGCATATAGATCACAGTGATGAGTTTGGGGAAGGGAATTAGTAATAAATTGGAGGGAGTGGTGGTAGACAACATCTAGTTTATGAAGACTGGTAGGAGCTGAAGAGTTGTAGATTATATCATCATAATCAAGAAGGGAGAGGAATGTGGCCTGGACCAATCTGGTTCTAATCTCCATGGGAAAGAAGGACCTATTGCGGAAGAAAAAGCCTAACCTGGCTTTTAGTCTTTTGGCCAAGTCATCAAGATGATCATTGAAGGAAAGCTTGTTGTCAAGCCAGAAACCAAGATATTTGAACTTTGAAACTATTTTCAAATGCTCACCTAGGGAAGTATTTATAAAGTCATTAGGTAGGACAAGAGTAGTAGAGTGGGAGGTGCATGGGCGGAGGATCGTGGCTTTCGTTTTCTTGGCATTAAGGAGCAACTTTGCATTAATTAGGTTATTTTCTAGTTGTGCAAAGTCAGCATGAAGGGTGTCCCTAACTCCTTCAAGTGAGGGCCCAGATGTGTACAGGACTGTGTCATCTGCAAAAAAATGTAAATGGGACTTGGTAATCTGATGGTCAAGGTTGTTTATATATAAGAAAAAGAGGATGGGGCCTAAGATAGATCCCTGTGGGACTCCCCTAGCAGTAGGTAAGGAGGACGAAAACAAATATCCTGATTTAACTTTCTGAGTCCTACCCGTCAGGTAACTATTGAACCATTGGGTAGTGAATAGAGTAAAGCCTAGGTTAGTAAGGCTGTGAACTAATAAATTGTGGTATACTGTATCAAAAGCTTTACTAAGATCTAAGAATACTGCACCAGTAATTTTCTTAGAGTCCATTGCAGAGACCCAATCATTAGTAACCTTGGCCAGAGCTGTTGTGGTGCTATGATTTGGGTGAAAGCCAGATTGGAGAGGGTTTAAGAGAGATTGAATTTCAATATGGTTTCTCAGTTGGGCACAGATCAGTTTTTCGAAGCCTTTTGAGAGTAGGGGTAGTACTGAAATGGGTCTATAATTATTGAGATCGCAGGTATCACCTGACTTAAATAGAGGGAGAATATGAGCAGATTTCCAACATGAGGGAACTGTAGCAGTTGAGATGAAAAGGTTGAATATATAAAGTATTGGGGTGGTGAGGTAGGAGTAGCCAAGTTTTAGGAATAGTGGTTCTATGCTATCTTCCCCATCACTTTTTTTGATATCCAGATTAATAAGTGAATCCTCAACTTCCTTAAAGCTAAGAGGGAGCAACTGAAATGAACAGGCTAAGGTATGCGGTGATGCATATGTGCTATCGATGTTCTTTACTTGGGTGGCATATGGAGAGGAATCAAACACTAGGCTGGCAGTGATGAAGTGGGAATTAAGTTCTTCCAGTATTTGATGGGTACTTTCAATAGCTGTTCCATTGATGTGGATCTTTGCTGGGACAGATGGGGCAGTTGAGGGACCCTTGATTGACTTAAGGGTCTTCCAGATTTTGTAAGAGTTCCCTTTACCCTGCTCTAGAGTAGAAACATAGTAGCTTGATTTGGTTGCATGAATATGTTTGACGCAGGCATTCCTGGCTGCCCTAAATGCCTGTCAATCTAAAGGGCTCTTGGTGTGCCTTGCCTGCGCCCATATTTTGTCACGGTTTAACTGTGCAACCTTGAGTTCCGTGGTAAACCAAGGGTGTGAGTTTTTGCGCTTCCGAACCTTAATAGTGGGAGCATGTCTATTAACTAGTGAGGCAATGTTGTAGTTGAGAACATTAACAGCCCCATCTACTGATTTTGCAAGGAAGAGGTCTTGCCATCTGACCTTGCTTAGATCGGTCAAATAGTTATCGGTATTGAACTTACGGAACAACCGTTTGGTTATAAATTTAGGATAAAAGGTCAATTTTATCATTGAAGCCTGTTTTATTGAGAGCTCCTAACGTAAATATCCAAAAAGATTCTCTTTGTTTAAGCTTAACATCCAAATTATCACCTCGTTTGTTAATATGAACTTTTTGAATCTAGCAAAATTCAAAACCATGTTTCTCATTAATCTGTTTAGTATCTCTATAATGTATATACAATGCACTGCTGGTGTCTTTATTTTCAATTGATCTAAGATGTTCTCCCATCCTTAGTTTTAAGGGCCTTGTAGTTTTTCCCACATAGAAAGAGCCACAATGACATGTGGCAAGATACACAACTCCTTCTGTGGAACAAGTTATTAAATCTCTAATCTGAAATGTCTTGGCGCAATTACAACTCATGAAAGTGTGACACGTCTGAACTGATTTACAAAATTTACAGTTTCCACAAATGTACTTCCCTGGACACAAAAGAGATAAGGTTCCAGTATCATTCCTATTAGACTTGTCTGCAGCTGAAAAACTATGGACAAGTCTGTCCCTAAGGTTGGTACCTGTCTTATATGTCATCTGGGGCTTGTTTGTAACATATTTTCCAACAGTGGTTAGCCCTCAAGTACATTCCAATTAGAATACAGGATATTCTGGATTTCATTACAAAGTCTAGAATATTTTGCAATAAAATTCAGCCTAGACTCCTGATCTCTAGTATTTTGGTTCTCATTATTAATCAGTGAACCCCTAGCAACAAGTAAAGTTTCAGAAAAAACTCTATTGGTAATTTTCTGTGGGTAACCCCTAGCTGTAAAACGGGAACACATTTCTGTACCATTAACTAGAAAATCAACATCTTCACTGCAGTTCCTATGCAAACGTAAGAACTGTGTCTTCAGAATATTCTAACTCAAATAATAGGGATGACAACTCATAGCATGCAGGATGAAATTCCTATTGGTCTCCTTCCTAAATAAATCTGTTCTAACAATACCATCTTCCTTCTTGTGTATCATGACATCAAGGAAGGAGACCGATGTTGGACTGCATTGCATGGAGAATTTCAGATTTGTATTATCTCCAAATAGTTAACAAATTCCACCAGTTCCTTTTATGTGCCTCGCCATACTAAAAAAATGTCAACAAAACGACACCAGACATCAATCATATGGTAAAATGGATTGGTCTGGACATCATAGATGTAAACTTTCTCCCAAAGACCCAAATAGAGATTGGCATAATTAGGGGCAAATGTAGTCCCCATTGCCGTTCCCTTAGTTTGTAGATAAAAAGTATCTTTGAAGACGAAGTGATTTTTTGTCAGTACATGCTCTGCACACTTCAAAAGAAACAATTTCTTCTCAGAAGGTATGTGTCTATCAAGTTCTAGCCAATAATCAAGTGTCTCAAGTCCATCCTCATGGGGAACATTCGTATAAGGGATGATATGTCCAGCGAAACCAAAAAACAATCGTTTACCATTTGAGTATCATTCAGGGTTTCCAGAAGATGTGAAGTGTCTCTAACATAGGAGAGGAGAGTGGAAACATACCCTTAATGTGATCATCAACATAAGTTGCACTGTCAGATGCAGATAACATTTCATGAAACCAAGAGCTTATGACCAAATGTATTATTTTTTCTAGCCAAGTTAAAATATCTTAGCAATGATTTCATTATTTGTAGTTGTGAAAAATGTGGGCCCATAATTCTGATATAGCAAAATATCTAAGTGTTTTTGCCAGAGTATAATCAAAAATTGTAACATAGAAGTGGGTAAAAGCTTTTTTTATAAAATCTTGAAAAATCTCTCTCAAAGTCTCATGTGATTTCTATACGAAATTTGTTATAAAAATTCAGAGAATATACATCTTGGCCAGGGCCCTTTTTTGATTCTGGCTGTTGATTGCCTTTAATACTTCTGCTGGTTCTTTTAAGAATTCTGTTGTTGAGACGTTAACATGGGAAGATTAACCTCATCAAGACATTACCACTAGTCATCCTTAAATCATTTGGTTGTTCTGTATTCCATTCTTTGTAGATTTTTTTAAACACTTGTCACTTTCTCTATTTCCAATAATGTTATATCATTTACATTTCATTTTATTAGGGATACTAGATTTTTTTTCTCAGTTCTTTTTAATCTTATTGCTAGGCTTTTGCTGGCCCTGCTAGTCAGATCTAAATAGTTAAACTGAGTCTTCTTTAGCACAAGTGTGGCCACATCTCTTATAAATTAATTATATTCCTTAACCTTAGACCATTCATTTCAAATGCTAGCAGAGCTGTCTGTAACCAGATTACAAACACATGAAATTGCCACCAGAAACAGACCTCTTGGTCTATCGAGTCTGTTTGAGTGTGTAGCTATCACCTCATCTCACAGATGTCCCTCACTCCCTCCCTCCCTCTTTCCAGATTCCTTTCCCCTTACCCTGTCACAACCCCTCTTGAAACTGCCCACCATTTTACAGGACACTATCTCATCTGGTAAGGTGTTCCATTTTCCCACCACTCTTTCAGTGAAAAAAATGTCTCCTCATCTAATCTCAGTCCTTGTCCTCTCCTGTCCCTCCCCCTTCTCATCTGGAAAATCCCTTCTATGTTGGTCTTGTTTATCCCCTTCAGATACTTAAAGGTCTTGATCATATCCTCCCTATCCCTCCTCTCCTCCAGTGAGTACATATTCAACTCTGCCAGCTTGTCCTTGTAGGGCTTGCTCTCTAATCCATGGATCATCTTTGTGGCTCTTCACTACACCCCTTCCAACAATCTGATGACGTTCTTCAGGAATGGATGCCTGTACTGCACACAGTGCTTCTGGTAGGGCATGACCAATGACATATACAGGGGCAGGATAACCTCCTTCCATCTGGAGGAGATCTCTCTTGCAATACACCCCAGCATTGTGTTGGCTTTTGCTGCCGCCTTCCTGCACTGAGCAGAGTTGTTCATGCTCCTTGTAATGACCACTCCTAGGTCTTTCTCTGTGGAGCTCCCCAACTGTACCCCATTCAAGTGATAATCCCTCCCCTGGTTCCTGGCTCTAAAGTGTAGAACCTTGCACTTCTTGGTGTTGAACCCTAACTGCCAGGTTTCTGCCCACTCCCGCAACTTAGTCAGGTCCTTCTGCAACCCCTTCCACCCCTCCGCATCATCAATCACAGCTCCCATCTTGGTATAGTCTGTGAACAGACTGATCCTGCTCCAGATCCAGTGCGAGATATCTGCATTAAAAATCCCAAACAGCACCGGTCCCAGTACTGATCCCTGTGATATCCCGCTCATCACTGCTCTTGGTGACAAGAGGTCCCACCACCACCCTTTGCTGTATTTTCTTTAGCCAGTTTTTGATCCATTTCACCAGTTTTGGTCCCACCCCCACATATTCCAGTTTCCCCTTCAATGTCCCATGTGGCACTGAATCAAAGGCCTTGCTGAATTCTAAATACAGGACATCCACTGCATGGCCCTTTTCAGTTCCCATGTCACCCAGTCATAGTACTCTACAAGGTTTGTCTGGCAGGATCTGACCACTACTAACCCAAGCTACTGATCACCCTGGAGACCGTTTTCCTCCAAGAATCTCACTAGCCACTCTTTTAGGATGGTCTCCATGAACTTTCCCATGATCAATGTGAGGCTCATTGGTTTATAGTTTCCTGGTTCAATCTTTGGGCCAGTTTTTGGATGGGCACCACATGGGCATTCTCCAGTCCTGTGGTACACATCCCGTGTCCAGGGAGGTATTGAACAGGTCAGCCAGTGGCTCCACCAGGACCTCTGCCAACTCCCTTAGTACCCTAGGGTGAATGCCATCTGGTCCAGGTGCTTTGTTCACCCTTAATGCCCTCAACTCAGCTAGTACCCTGCTCTCTGTAATCCCTACATCTGTCATTTCCTCCCTCCCATACTCACCACCTCCCTGACCTGGGGTGCCTGCCTCCCTTCTCCTGCGTGAATACAGAGCATAAGTATTTGTTCAGTGCCTCTGCCTGCTCTGTCTCTTTCTCCACCCATCTCCCATCCTTCTTAATCCTCACCAGCTGATCCTTGCTCCTTCTTCTCTCTCCGAGTAGCAGGAGTCTTTTTCTCCACTTTTGATTCCCTGTGCCAGTCTCAGCACCCTGGACGCCTTGGCCACCCTGACCAGTCTGGTAAACTCCTTGGACCTCTCCATGTATATATCCTTATCTTCACCCTTCCCCGATTTCCTGTACTTTTCAAATGCTGCCCTCTTGGCCATCACCCCTTCCATAACCTCCAGTGTCAGCCAGCTGGGTTTCTTTGCCCTTCCCTTCTTGCTTTTCTTCCTAGTGCAGGATTCCATAGCCTCCACCAGCTCTTCCTTTATGATGTCCAATTTCTGGTCTGCATCCATGTGTAGTTGGAAACCTGCCTGGTGCCTGCCCCAAATTTCCCCCATCTTCTTAAAGTCCACCCCCTAAACTCAATCACCCTTGCACCCATGCCCCCTGTTTCCCTCCCCATGTTGAGCATGAACCACACCAAATAGTGGTCACTCCTAGCTAGTGGTTCCTCCACTTCCAGATTCCTTACAACTTCCCTGTTATCCATACAAGGCCCAGAGTCCTTTCTAACTGAGTCATCCCCTGGACCAACTATGTCAGGAAGCTGTCTTTAAATTGCTTCTAACATGACCTACTCCCTTGCACTCATGGTGGATGGGGTGTCCCACTCCACCCCCGGTAGGTTGAAGTCCCCCACGACCACTGTGCTTCCCTTCCTGCAGACCTTCCTAATTTGTTCAGCTAATTGAGGGGTCTCAAGCAAGTAGCTACTTCTGTCACTTTCTCAGAAGTACTACCTGCGAGAGGCAAGGGAGAGCATAGGGGTGCATGCACCAGGAACTTTAACTCATGGTTGAAGAACTGGTGCTGTGAGGAAGGGTTTGGATTCACTGGTGACTGGGGACCCACCTGGAGGGATGGAGGTTTGTTCAAGCCTGACAGTCTGCATTCATCCTGGAGGGGAATCCAAGCACTCAATGATAAGTTTAAATGCTACATTGACAAGCATTTAAACTAGCAAAGTGGGGTGGCAGGCCAGTAAAGAGGGTACCTACTTGCTCACCCCCCACAGCTAGCAGTGGAACCAGTGAACCGGAGGAGTGGCTATCTCTACAAAGCAGTGTGCAAAAGATGGAGATCAGCACCCAAGAGGTGGATCGTCAGAAAAGGGGCAAAATTCAGCAGAAGGGCAGACAGCAAGAAGAACCAGGGATAAAGGACAACCAAGGAAGGGGCTGGAGTAGAACAGCGAAACAGTCTAGGGGGGTCAAATCATGGAATGCCATGTGTGCCAATGCCAGGAGCCTTAGCAACAAGATGGAAGATCTGGAGGCTGTCATGGTGCAGTCAGACCTGGACATTGTGGCCATCACTGAAACCTGGTGTAATGATAACCACAACTGGGAGATGGCCATACCTGGTTACAATATATTCAGAAGAGACAGGGCAGGTAGAAAGGGAGGAGGAGTGGCACTGTATGTGAAAAATGACATAAGGGCCACAGAGATCCAGGAGGAACAAAATGGGGGAGAGATACTGTGGGTTAAGCTGGAAAGGAAAATGGGGCCAGCCATCTGCACAGGTGTGGTCTATAGACCACCAGCCCAGGAGGAAGAAACAGATAGGGAGCTGATGCTAGCCATCCAAAGGATGGCAGACAAGAGCAAGGTAGTACTGGTTGGAGACTTCAATATTCCAGGACGTGGACTGAAGCATCCCAGCAGCAGCATCAACTAGGAGCAGATTTATCCTGGATTCCTTCAGGGTGCCTTCCTCAAGCAACTGGTCATGGAACCAACTCTGCAGAAGGCAATACTGGACCTTGTGCTCACAAACAGGGACAGTGTGATGGGGTAACAGTGGGGAGCACCTGGGGAACAGTGACCACCAGTCATTGTGGTTTGAAATCACAGAAAGAGCAGAACCAAACCACACAAAAACACGTATCCTGGATTTTAGGGGGGCAGACTTTGGGAAAATGGGGAGATACTTGAAAGAGGCATTAAGGGGAATGGAGCAGGAATCAGGGGTTGAGGAACAGTGGGCAGTATTTAAAATGGGGCTTACATGAGCAACAGAATTATGCATTAAGCAGGTTAGCAAGAGGAAAATGAAAAGGATACCATTATGGTTTTCCAAAGAAGTATCAAAGAAAGTGAAAGCCAAAAAGATTGCATTCAGGCAATACAAAAAGACACAGGCAGAAGGGGATAGGGAGAAGTACCAGGAGAAGCAAAGGGAGGCAGGGAGGTCAGTAAGGGAAGCCAAAGCTCAGACAGAAGAACACATTGCAAAATCAGTGGGTAGAAGGGACAATACCTTTTACAGGTACATAAGTGAAAAAAGAAAGGCAAAAGGAGGGGTAGTGAGACTGAAGGGGGAGGATGGGGGCTGCATGGAGGATGACCACAGTAAAGCTGACATATTTAAGAGGTATTTCTGCTCAGTCTTTACTGAGGAAGAGGAAAGTAATGGATCTGAAGGGAGTACAAGGGGTGAGAATGGTGCAGAAATGGACACAAGTCCCTTTACTTGAGAAAGGGTCCTGAAGGAACTGGAAGTAGTAAGAGTTGATAAAGCAATGGGGCCAGATGGGGTACACCCCAGGGTCCTTAAAGAGCTAAGAGAGGTGGTGGCTGAACCTCTGGCTATCCTGTTTAGCCGATCACTGGAAACAGGGGAGGTACCCAAAGACTGGAGGACAGCAGATGTAGTCCCCTTATACAAAAGTAGGAATAAAGGAAGCGGGAAACTACAGACCAGTCAGCCTCACCTCAGTAGTGGGGAAGATCATGGAAGCACTACTGAAGGAGAGACTGGTAGAACATCTGGTTGTCAATGGACTACAGGACCCATGGCAGCATGGTTTCACCAGGGGGTGGTCATGTCAGACCAACCTCATTAAATTTTTTGACTGGGTGACTAGGGAGGTGGATCAGGGGAGGGCAGTGGACATGGCCTCTCTGGACTTCAGCAAGGCCTTTGACACTGTGCCACATAGAAGACTATCACACAAACTGGGGAATATGGGTGTGGGCAGTAGTATGGTGGGTAGGTAACTGGCTGGGCGGCAGGACACAGAGGGTGGTGGTAAATGGCTGTCATTCCACAGAGGGAAGAGTGACCAGTGGGGTTCCACAGGGATCAGTGCTGAGACCGATCCTATTCAACATCTTTATCAGTGACATTGCGCAGGACCTAGAAGGCAGAATTTCACTGTTCACTGATGACACAAAGCTCTGTAACAGAGTAGACACACCAGAGGGTGTAGACAGAATGAGAAGGGACCTGCAGAAGCTTGAAGAATGGTCAGGGGTTTGGCAGATGAAATTCAATGCAAAGAAGTGCAAGATAATGCATATGGGGCACAAAAACCCTGGCACAATATATCAGTTGGGGGGTGAGGATATAGCATGCACCACACAGGAAAGGGATCTTGGGATTATCATCTCTGATGACCTCAAAGTAGGGAAACAGTGTGACAAGGCAGCAGGTAAAGCAAATAGGATGCTGGGATGCATAGGCAGGGGCATCACCAGCAGGAAAAGGGAGGTCATAATTCCACTATACAAGACACTAATGAGGCCCTACCTGGAGTACAGTGTACAGTTCTGGAGACCTTACCTATGTAAGGACATAGACAGGGTAGAGAAGGTTCAGAGAAAGGCAACAAAGATGGTACATGGATTGCATCACAAGTCCTATGAGGACAGGTTGCAGGAACTGAATATGTACTCCCTGGAGGAGAGGAGGGAGAGAGGGGATATGATAGAGACATACAAGTATCCTACAGGGAGGAACAGGGTACAGGAATACACTATTTTTAAGCGAAAAAGATGTTCCAGGACTAGAGGGCATGTGATGAAGTTGGAGGGAGGACGATTCAGAGGAAACGTGAGGAAGAATTTCTTCACAGAATGGGCGGTGGACAAGTGGAACACCCTGCCAGAGGAAGTGGTGGGGGCTGAAACAATCATGGGATTTAAGAATGCATGGGATAGACATAAAGGAATTCTGGAGGTCAGGGGTAAGGGGCAACAGACTTCTAGGAAAACATAAACTCAACTTACGAGCTCAAATGGGCAGACTGGGTGGGCCATAGGCCCTTATCTGCCATCATTGTCTATGTATGTATGTATCTATGTATCTATAATTCCCTGTCCAGGTCACTCCCCTGGGCTGGTGGCCTGTACACCACCCCCATGCTCAGTGTCCTATTCTTTGCACCTTGGAACTGCATCCATAGTGCTTCTGTCCTCCTCTTCTCTCCTCCCCTTTCTCCCTTATGCACTTTATCCCCTCCCTTACACAGATCACCACTCCCTCCATTCCCCTTAGCCCTATCCTTTCTGAATACCCTAAACCTCAGGATCATCATATCTCAGTCCTGGTACTGGGTGGCTCATGTTTCCATGATGGCCACAATGTCCACCCCCTCCACCGCTAAGAGAGCCTGTAACTCTGCTGTTCTAGTCCTTAGGCTTCTTGTATTCAGTGAGACCACCCTCCAGCCTGTCTCCTCCCTTTCCCTACCCCTATTCTTACCCTCTTTATCCCTCTATGTGCTGCTTCCCCACAGCCTTTACCCATAACTAGGGGGGTGAGCTCACTAGGTTCCCCTTTACGTACCCTTTTCCCATCAGCAGTCCCCTCATCATCCTCCATCCTAGTTTAAATCCACCTTTATTGATATATATATCTCTCTATTCCCAGTTTTAGTACTCCCTTCCCCTCCCTAGTCTAATGTAACCTGTCCCCTGCATATAGGTCACTATTGCCCCAGGTCCTGCCCCAGTCTAACACTAATTCGTACTCTCTGATATGGCACAAATCCCTCAGCCACTCTTTAAGCTCCTCTATTTTTTGCTCACTGTACTCACACATGGTACCAGGAGTACCTCAGAGAATGCCACTGACACCCCCCACCTCCTCACACTTCCTATCAAAATCCTCAGACCTCCCCTTTACCACCTCTACCATCTCCCCTGTCAAGTCATTTGTACCCACATGCATCACTATGTGAGGTTTCTTCCTCCCCTTCCGTGCGCACTTGAGAAGTGCCTGCCCTGCCCTGCCTGCGGTCACCCCCGGAATAGCCTCAACCCAGATACAATTGTGCCTTTCTCCTCTTCTGCCCCATCTGACCCCTTTCAGTATAGAATCCCCCAGCACTAGTAACCTCTATATTCTTTTCCCGCACCCTCCCTTCTGTTTTCACTGTTTACATTTACAGAGTCCACACTGCCCTGCTCCTTCTTTTCTCTTTCCACACCATTCGTGACTCTTACCTCTCCCCCTCCCCGTTTCCTCCTCTCCCTCTGCCACTACCCTGCTCTTCCCCTCCCCCTGCTTTCTTTCCCAGCCTGACTCTTGACTCCTGGGCCTTCACTACCCATCTCTGTTCTTTACAGTAGCTGACATTTTTTCCATTAGTTTTTTTTATTTGTTGGCTTTTTTGTGTAGGACATACATTGGTAAGTGTACCCATCATAATACACTCAGAGGCATCACAGGTAATGGCCATGAGGCACCCTGTGGTTTATGTATCTAAAAAAAATTTAAAGTTTTTATTTATTTTATTTTATTTTAAGTGTGCTTATCCCATGACAGTATTTGTACGTCTCTGAGCTTCCTCTCCCTTTCTTGCCTCCAGTGTGTATGTACTGAGGTCCTCCAACCTCTCCATTTAGAACCTCCATTGTTTTCCCAGAATTCCCAGAATACCCACCTCTGCACCACCTCCACCTGGTCCCTTTCCTTCAAGTGTGGGTTTTATAAATACATTCAGTATTCCACAGTAAGGCACGTACTTAGCTGACTATTCCTAAATACAATACACTTTTAGCACTTTTACTTGAGTGTCACATGTGGTTCTTGGCACCACACTTTCTGTTTCTTTTCCTAGTGTGCCTTTGAGCAGCATCTGTGGCATAAGTTCTCATGGTGGAGTGACCATGATACTTGTTTGAAACTGAGTTCTAGAAATGCATACAGCACTCCATGTGAGGTTGAACGAGAGATTTGTATGGGAACAGGATTACCTCTCTCCTCCTGCTGATTCCACTTCCTATGCATCCAAGAATCCCGTTTGACTTTCGCACTTCTCTGTTGCACTATGCCAAAGTTTTCAAATGATCTATAAGTGTTATGCCCAGGTCCCTCTCCTCAGACTTGTTCTCAAACATCAATGCCCCATCCTGTATTCTGTTCTTGGGTTCTTGATCCTCTCCTTGCTGTCTACTCTTCTGCAGATCTTTGTATCATTTAGGAAGAGGGGGAGGCCTTCTCAAATGAAGATGTTAAAGAGGATCAATGCAATGACTAATCCCAGTGGCACCCCACTGGTGACATTCCTGATCCCTGAGTGCTCTGCACTGAGGATAAAGTTTTGGGTTCTCCAATTTAGCTAATTTCTTACACATCATATATTCCTATCCCCACCCCAATATCACTCAGCTTCTTGACTAACTTTCAATGTGGGACAGAGTTGAAGGCTTTGCTGAAGTCCAGGTACAGTACAACCAGTGGCTGATCCTTGTCCATCACCTTTGTCACCTAATCAAAGGAATCAAACATGTTTAGCTGACATGATCTCACTCCAGTGGATCCATGCTACCTAATATCCTGAAGCCCATTGCCTTATATCTCCAATCTCCCTTTTCTCCTCACAGTCCAGGCAAAGTTCCTTACAATGAACTTTATTGTCAGCCAGTTCAGGAAAATCCCTTCACCAACTCATGCTAAATCAAGTAACCATCACTACACTACACTTTCTAGCACCTAACATCTTTCCTCCCTGCTGCCATTCCAAGTCCCTAAAGTTAAAGGATATGTTGGAACAAATAATAATCATGAACTGTAATCCCTCAGAGGAGCAGTTTGCTGTCTTCCGTGTCATTCAGTATGTGGATGAATTATAATATACTGTATAGAACTGACTGCAAACAGAGAAAAAGAGGTACCGCACCAGCACCCCACCCCCTTGATTCAGTCCCATCCTCTCAATTCCGTTTCAGTTCCTTTGAAGAAAAAGTGACAGCAGTGGGATCTGCAGAATTATGCACATGTGCAGCTATTTCATAGCTCGTATATATTTTTTTAATTGCTATCAGGTGTTCTCCCACTCATATTCTGAAGTCTCATATGGTCTAGTGGTATCACATGTTATGAGATCCCTGATCTGATATACCCTACCAGTTTGTGGATTAATGAAGTCATTACCTACTGAAACAGCATTACTGTACATGCATCTTTCACAGATAAAGTAGATTTTGCTGCAGCCCTGTGGCCAAGAATGGTTACTCTCCCTATGTTGCTTGCTATGGAATAATTCATCTTTAAGAGTAGTGAATCTTCTGTATGTCATTCTTATTGGCTTTGTGACCATATCTTTCAGGGCCGCGTCACCTTTCAGTACATCACTATGTTTAGTGACATAGTTTGCTATATTTTTTGAATGGACAGACTAGGTGCTAATAAAATGTATCTTCCTAAGGTTTCTCAAACTTCTCTATTACTATTAATAATTTTACCCCTGTCCTGACTTCCAGAAAAACATTTCTGCTTTTTTAATAAATGATGAATGCCTCCTCTCCAGAAATCTTTCTTTAAGATTATTAGCTTCTTTTTCAAATTTTTCTGTAGTTCTGCAATCCCTTTGCTGATGTAAGGTATGGCCCTTTAGGATGCAAGTGACCATATGGCAGAGGTGGCAACAAACTGTTTACATTTTTCAGAACCTTGAAACTTGAATGTTTTGGGAATCATCACCCAAAGCAAGAACATTAGTGTTAGTAGACTCTACAGAGAACAAGCAGGTTTTAAAAAATCTGCCCAGTGTCTACAAGTGCAGCATTAATGACATATATTAACTGGGTACATAATAAAGTGCAATAAATGAATACTACTGCCTTAAGTAAAAACAACAACAAAAACAAACAAAAAAAAGAGCAGATAAGCTGAACATACTGCCTTGAATAAGTTTAAAAAAATGACAAATGTGGTATTAAAACCAAAAAGTCAATGCAGCAAGTGATCCACTCTATTTTAGCTAGAGTGATTGCTACTACTACGGGTGCTCAGTGTGGGGAACTTATTGGCTGATGAAGCCATGACATCACAGTGAAATGTTAACATGTCTGTGTGTACACCTGAGGGTGTGGATCCTGTTGCTTCCCTCCCACTGGATTTCCAGTATTGGAACTGTGTAGGAGCAGCCCTCCATTCAGATAGGAAGAGGTGCAATAAGGGGAAGGAGTGAGATCTCTATAGAGCCTGAAAAGCTGAAAACAGCAAGTAAAACATACAGGTCAGTCTCATGGCTGTAGTATGAAAACTGAAAATATATACGAACATTTAATGTTAGTGACATGTGGATAGCACTTTTGATTATAATAAATTCAGAAGCACTGGCTGAAAAAGAAGCTGATATAGAGGATAATATATGGGGAGCAGTTAACAACCACGTTGTATTCACATCAAGAGGCTACCATGGTCTGTAAACCACAAGAGAGCAGCTTGAGAGGTTTTCAGTAACCATGGTAACCTCGAGAAGCGAATAAAATGCGGTTGTTAACTGGTGCCCATACATTGACTTTTATAGTGTATGGGCAGAAGTTTAAGAGTGGAGAAAATGCCCTATTGTATTGCGATACAAAAAAAAAACACACATTTAAACTGCACAGTACATTTTCTTGAAATGAAGACTTTTACATGATTCCTTTGTGACCAGAAAGACAGGCTTTATTTAAACAGCATTCAGTAATTAATTTGGTTCTGAGACTACGGCATAACAAATAATTTATTTTGAGAGGAAAAAAACTCTCAACTGCAGTCAAAATGCACTCAGAAGTGGTTGGTGAACAAAGGGGTCAAACCAGGTCGGGTCAAAATGAGTACATGCTCTGTACATCTTCAGTAAGTGTCGCTGAGTAAACAGTTCACTCACGGAGGAGATGCTTTGGGTCGATGCAGTGAAATTGTAATATAGGTACCTGTGGAGAGTGAATTTTTTTTTCTTCAGTACAGTGCGCACTCAACCGCCATTGCCATTTAAATAGTGCTGTGCTGTAGTGACAACTGCTGAGCGCTGCTGCTGTAGAATGTGACAGACAGTGGCATTCTTTCTTGTTATGGTATCGTTCTATGGTGGTTAACAGCAACAGAATGTTAGAACGATACCATAATAAGACTGTGTTTCTACCAAATTTTGGTAATAATAATGTTCTACCATACATTATATAGAGGATGATGTATGGGGAGCAGTTAACAACCATGTTGTATTCAAATTGAGAGGTTACCATGGTCTGTAAACCTCAAGAGCACAGCTCGAGGGATTTTCAGTAACCATGGTAACCTCGAGATGCGAATTCAAAGTGATTGTTAACTGGTGCCCATACATTGTCTTTTATAGTGTATGGGCACAAGTTTAAGAGTGGAGAAAATGCCCTATTGTATTGCGATACAGAAAAACACATCTTTAAACTACACAGTACCTTTTCTTGAAATGAAGATTTTTACATGATTCTTCTGTGACCGGAAAGACAGGCTTATTTAAATAGCAATTAGTAATTAATTTGGTTCTGAGACTATGGCATAACAAAAAATGTATTTTGAGAGGAATAAAATTCACAGCAGCAGTCAAAATACACTCGGAAGTGGTTGGTGAACAAAGGGGTCAAACCGGGTCAGGTCAAAATGGCTACATGCTCTGTACGTCTTCAGGAAGTGTCACTGAATAAACAGTTCACTCAAGGAGGAGATGCTTCGGGTCCATGCAGTGAAATTGCAATACAGGTACCTGGAGAGAGTGAAATGTGTTTTTCTTTTTTTATTCAGTACAGTATGCACCCAACCTCCATTGCCATTTAAATAGTGCTGTGTGGTAGTGACGACTCTTGAGCGCTGTTGCTGTAGAATGTGACAGACAGTGGCATTCTTTCTTGTTATGGTATCGTTCTACAGTGGTTAACAGCAAGAGAATGTCAGAACAATACCATAACAAGACTCTGTTTCTACTGAATTTTGTCAATAATGTAGGGGATAATGTATGGTCATCGATGGTTAACCGGTTTGTTAACCATCGAGAGGTTGCCAGGGCAACCATGTAAACCTCAAGAGCGAAGCTCAAGAGGGTTACGTTGCCATGGCAACCTTGAGATTGGTTAACAAAACGGTTACCCATTGATGTCCCATACATTAGCTTTTATAGTGTATGGTACCATTTCATTTTTATCAGAAAAGAAAGCAGTTCCTTACTGCTGTTTTTTTTTTTTATGTTCCCACTGCTCTGCCCTCAATGCTGTGGCCGTTTCAAGGTCATCCAATCGAGCTGCGCACATGCCCAGACTGTTCCCGGTTGTTAACCCATCGATGTGATGTACCATCGATGGGTTAACAACATCGTCACGTCACGTTGATGGTAAAAACGTTGTTATAAAAATGTAGATTTCTACCTATAACAATGTTCTACCATACATTATAACATTCTACTACCATACACTATAAGTGATTATTGAGAAACTCAAGTGGTAATTTGTGTGACGGTTCTCAGGTGCATAGCATCACAAAGTGGTATTAAAACCCATGGATAAGGATGACACTATTGTTGTCTTGGGTTTGGACAGCTATGTAACTGAGGCACTCATACAATTCTAAGATATTAATTTCTATATCAGAAATAAGAATTATCTTTTCAGAGAATGCAGTTGAAAGCAGAAAAGATAATATACACACCTTTGGATACAGGTTGGATAATTGAGAAGGAAGAAGCATTCCTAACAGTTTATTGCCCAAGAAAACCTACATTTTGTTTATTGTCAACACTGTGCAAAAATGTGATGCCAGTGCCTGGATGACCTAGTGTATCCTCAATTGGATCCATCACAGAAAAACTGTCTAAATTTGTGGGTTCATTAATCAAAAAAGAAAAATGATGCCATTTTTAAAAGCCTATGTGAAAGACACCAGTGCTATATTAAGATACCTCCAAACAATAAAAACTGAAGAGGAAGACTTCTTAGTTTCTACAGTATACACATGGAAAGTCTATGTAAGCAATAATACCCAACAGGGTGGGTGATATTGGGCAATACCAGACTGCTCAGGGGTGTAATGAGGTCCGACGCTGCAGGTGGAGGGCCTTATAGTCCCTGGAAGGTCCGATACTGCCCATACCATTCACCCTGGAGGATATTATTGCGCCTAGAAAATGGGCAACTGTATTACATATGCTTTAAAAATATATATTTTTATGTTTAAATGTTAGGACTCTTAGCTGTTTCAATTATTCTGTGATAAAATAGTTCCTCTACCTGGTCCTACTGTGTATTTTTCAGTTTGGAGTTGGTTGCCATGCTCCCTCCACATACACACACAGACATTGAGGGCTTAAGACTGCTTTTGTTTAATTTTTTTTTAATTATTATTATTTATTACTTTTTAATATATGGATGTCTATTTTAATATGCTACAAAAGCATACAAAAAATTCTCGGTAATATTATCACTCTCAAAGTGATAATACTACAGTTCAAGAGTGATAATACTATCGTTCTTGAGTGGTAATACTATTGTTCGGGACCTCAATGATAGTATTACCACTGAATAACAACAGCAGATGCACTAGTCTGTCTCCCCCATGTCTGCCAAAGCATGCCTCCCTATTGGCCGCTTTTCCTATGTGGGTAGGCAGAACAGTTTTAAAAAGATGGCGGCCCGTCTCTCGCTTAGCGAGACTGAACTCGGTCGTTGGCAGTTCTCGTTACATTTTCTTTTCCTTCAATTTTCCCATGGTTGATCCTGCCATCCCTTGATAAAAAACAGGTAGGATTCAATAGAAATTCAAAGAACCGGCCCTTGCGGTGTAGAAAAATGGGCGGGGACAGGGAGTATCACAGATGAGAGTGAGGGAGCTGAAGCAGACATACGCAGCGAGACAGTGCAGCGGTCAGCCAGAATTGAGTCAGTCCATCACTAAACTGGCTGACCGCCTGTGAGTTGCAGACATAGTTGGATCCATATATTAAAAAAAATAACGGATAGTTGTGTGTCTGTTAGCAGGGTGTCCTACCATCTAGAGGTTCTGGACACATTGGAACCTCTCGAGCTTCGCTCTCAAGGTTCATGTGTCCAGAACCTCTGGATGGTATTACTCCCGGTAATATACACACACCTATCCATTATTCTCTTTATTCTGTGTTTTTTGTTTGTTTTCCCCATTGGTTCTACTCAGATTTTGATCGCGATCCACTGGAACTGAAATGCAGCTGCTTCCTGGTTTCATGCATAGCTGGACACCTGCAAGTGTCTAGCGCTAACTTAGGGACACGTCAGATATGAGACAGGAGAGCAGTGAAAAAAATGCTAGAGATGTGAAGAAAATCAAAGCAGGAGAAAGGTACATTTAGCAGTCCTGCTTGTGTATCCTTGTTTGCCCAATTTAACACTATGAGTGTTAGCAGAGGAAGGTGCAGCAGTGTATCTTGTAGGTGCCGGGGGGAAATGATTTTTATTATTATGCATCTCCCTTCACTTGGGTAAACCGATAACAGATGCTTTTATATTTAAACAGAATAAACTGTTTGCGGTGTCTGAGTACTTTTAGTACTGATACTGTGTTCTTATGGAAGAGGCATGATGGCGAAAGGCAGACGGATGAGCTGAACAACTTCTAAGGAGGCACAGAATGCTCATCGTGATGTCTGTCACCAGTTTTACTTTTATTTGTTTACTTCATTTATGTGGGAACTGATTGATTGGTTGAACTTATGTGGAGGTCGCTACTTTGTTAAATGTGATGGTGGCTGGATAGTGTGTTACAGGAACCATCGGGACCAGGAACCATCAGGACTCTGCATGCTACTCTTGCCCGTTGAGTGATGCATGCTGCCAGCTTGGGGATTAAAATTTAGTGCCCGGTTTTATGGATCGAGATACAAACATTAATCTACACAATTTTTTTGCCACTGTAGTACTACCTATAATGTATTTTTTTGAAATGTTAGGCTTGCACTTGATTCCAGCTTACAAATGTTGAATGGGGGGATGTTAAAGGTTGTGTACCAACTAGCTGATTGGACAGTATGGGAAAAAAATAGCAGTATGACAGTGTCTAACATTCCATGGCATTATAATATGTGTAAACTGGTACTTGCATTGGCACTTTTAAAAGCAGGGCTCTGTTGTCTGATAGATGACCACCTTAGGAGGCCTATCAGCCAATCAGAGCCCATAGATTTCTTAGCCCATTTTCTAAGCTACAATGTTCCACAAGAAGGTGGACTGGATGCACTGCCATTTAAATTATGGCATACCAAACCACCAACTGAGTTTATTATGACCTTAGCTAGATTAGTATTGAAAGCCAACAATTTTATTTTTTTTAATTAATTTTTTTTATTTAGCACTTTTTGCTTCCAGATCTGACTAAGGCTCAGCCCCCACTCCTCTGGCCCAGCACCCATCACCCCTGAGACTTCCCTCTGGTGGTCAACCTGCCTGGCTTGCCACCCAGTGCAGGACTGCCAAGTGGACATGGTTCCAACAGAGATATGGCCCATTTTTCAGTGGTCATCTCTGCCTGTGTTCCTCTCTGGCTTAACCCACAGGGCAGGGCCCCAGGCCGGGCCATTCACGGTGGTGTTAAAGCTCAATTTCCAGCTGAGTCCAGAAGCGGTGCAGTGGGGCCATGAGATGAGGGATATCATACTGTGTCTGGCATATGCTTGCCAATTAGTAGCCCTGGGAGGTTCCTTTGTAAGTTCAGTGAATCCTGTGACTGCTTTAACTAGCCAAGCCCTGTATCTTGAACCTTGTATACTACTTGTACAGCTTCAACATGTCACGCCCTGCTAGTCATCCTTTGTCCACCCCATTGCCAACCCAGTACCCTTCTCTTCTTAAACACCCTATTGTCCTCCCTTTACTACCTGCCCTTGACTTCCTCTCATCTCTGACATCTTAGCCCTCACCTTGTCCTACCGTTCACATCTCCCCCCTTGACTTCCCCTTACCTGATACTCAGATCCGCCATCTATCCCATAAATCTTGTTGTAACTGGGCAGGTATTGTTTATATTGTAAATACTGATTTGTATTATTCTGTAAATATTTTTTGTTCTTGTCTATCAATGTTGTATTTGAGTTTTTGAGGTCTACTGTACTGTTAGCCACATTGTATGCACTGTTGTTTATCCCTAGCTCATATTTGCTCTACATGGACTATTGTCTCATTGTATTATAGCAACATTTAGTTTATGTGTTTTTGTTATGACCTACCCAGGTCCACCTTGCAAATGAGTTTGTCTCAATGGTGTTTCACCTGGTAAAATAGAGATGATTGATTGATTGATATCATATGGCGCATTAGTGTCGATGTCCAGCACACCGTACAACAATGCAAGATCTGGCTTCAGCTGCCCCTGGCCTCAACCAGAGGTCAGATAGGTCCTGGATGCTTCCCCTTCCTTCCCCCAGCCGAGGAGAGCAGCCCATGGGATGCTCAATTCTATTCCCCCCCCCGCTGGCCCTCCAACTCCCTGGGTCTGTTTCCGAACCTGGGGCATCAGCGTCACAGACAGAAGCAATATCGCTGCAATGGTAGGTCAGCCTGAGGGACAGTTCTACATACTGTACAACATAAATGAACATTATTGTGAATAACATGTGCCTAGAATCTAGTGACCTTGTATTTAGAGAAATAATTGGCTCATGCTGTAGATAAAATTGTTGCATTTTTTTATAGATGATGAGCTGTTAATCTGAGCAGGAGATGAATATGGTCTGATTTTATTTGTGCTATATATTAACTTCATCTTTTCACAGCAGGGCCACTAGCAGACCTGTTTAATAGTTTACTAGACTCAGGCGTGGTACTGCAGGTCTGGAGAACAGCACATGTAGTGCCCCTCCACAAAAGCGGTCCCAAAGATGAGCCAGGGAATTACAGACCAGTTAAACTGACTTCTATTGTAGGCAAGCTCATGGAGACCATACTAAAGGAAAAGTTGGTGGAATATCTAGAGGAGCATGGTCTCCAGGATGAGAGGAAGCAAGTGTTCATGGAGGGAGATCATGTCAAACAAATCTGATTGACTTTTTTGACTGTGTCACTAAGACAGTTGACAAGGGCCAAGCAGTAGACATCCTCTATTTTGATTTCAGCAAGGCCTTTGACTCTGTGCCCCACAAAAGGTTAATCTGGAAGTTGGTGGATCTTGGAGTTGGGGAAAAGATGTTCAGATGGGTGGAAAACTGGCTGAGGGACAGAACCCAGAGGGTGGTTGTAGGGGGAGAGCTATCTGGCACCAGAGAGACAACCAGTGTAGTGTCACATGGGGTTGCTGAGCTGATCCCATGGCATGGTGGGTGGGTTGGTGGCATTGGTGGGCAAGGTACTGGGTCCTGGTGATGATGCATTTTTGTTGCGCCTGGGCCAAACCTTTTTTTTTTTTTTTTAATGTTTTTCACCCCCAGACATGCATCCCACTGGAGTTGAGAATCCTTAGGTAGGGGAGTGTGGGGGGCACAGCCCCCACATATAAAACATTAAAAAACTAAGTCCCCTGTGCCATTTAACTGTGCACCAGAGAGTCAGTGTGCCGAAATAAATTTCCAGCACACTGACTTTGCGATAATGGTGATCACCTTTAGGCTTTTGCCGTCATCACATAAACCCCACTGAGGGGTGCTTTCAAGTGATTCTACCCTCCAAGAATTATCAGATAAAAAAATACCATGTATTAGCTACAAGAGAGGAAGAAACATAAGGGACACTTTAATACATGACACTTTGAAATCAAAGAGTTCTAATACATGACTTCCTAAGCTGCCAGCTGGAAACTGTAAGTGTGAATACTATGTCCACTGTTCAAACATACCTAGCAGTCTAAATTTTGTGCACCCATGGTCAGGAAAGTGATTAAAAATAATGAATTTTATTAACTGCACTACTAGTGAGGTTGAGTAGATTTTTTTGTCTTTATTTATTGATTTCATTCTTGTTGACAGGGAAAGGAGGGCTGGACAAACATGTCTATTTGTGGCCTCTTTCTAGGGAGATACAGAAGCAAACCAACTGAAATTGAACCCGATTAAGCTGCTGGTCATGTTTTTGTGAATAACGAATTTTTGCCAGGATGCCAGGTAAATTCCCCTGTTCTTTCCCAAAAGTGCCATGAGATCTTTAATATCCTCCTAATCACACAACAGAAAAAAAGAGATAAGACCTTAGTTTAATATGTTATCTGAAGGATGACACACCTTGACAGTACAACATGCCATCAGTACTGCACCCAGGTGCCAATGCTTTTTAAGGTAAAAGCTCAATCCTGGTGCAGGACTATAACCCACAATATTCTGGCCAAAGGCTGATATGTTAGCAGCTGAGCTAGAGTATAGAATTTTTTTTCCTGACTTTGAGTTGCCCATGAGGATCAGTATATTTTAAACAAACTGAAAGTCCATTCAAGACCCATATTGGAGAGCATTAAAGAGCCTTAAGAACTGGTAATGAAAACAATCCAGTGGCCTTGCATTTTAAATATGCTGGCCATAATTGACTGATGGGTCTCTGATTTATGGGAACTGAACAAGCTGACATGGGAATAAGGAGGGGAGACTTGGTTCAGAGACTTCTTCAAAGATGAACTTATTGAATTGCTACTCTAATACTCAAACAAATTGGACTTAATGATGAAATGCAGCTGTACCCATTTTTGTAAATTTTAAATTTTATTATATAAGAAGTGTGTTGCACACATTTTTACACCAGTATTTCATGTTAATTTAGGTGCTGTAGCTCTGTTTATTTGGAAGGTTATGCTTGTAGTTCAATGGACAAGCAGCCAGCCACTCCCCCCGTCCTGTGCTACATAAGCAGTTCCTCTTAGCCTCTCTCTCAAGCACTTTTTCTTTGCAGCTGGTGGCTCTGTCAGTCTGTCCCTTGCAGCCTGCTGCGGTGTACCCCCCTTGCTGTGTTTTGGCTTCTGCTTGTTTCTGCTGGACTTCTGTTGTTTGTTCACCTGCATTTGGTTTGTTTTGTTTGCCTCCAGCTGTATGATCTTTGTGTTGCATGTTCGCTGTTCTTCTGCCTTTGTGTGTCTTCTGTTTTGCTTTCTTTTGGGGGGCTTCTGTTGCAAAATTCCTTGTATTTTGCTTATCCAGAGCACATGCTACTTGTTCCCATTTACTTACAATGCAACTGTGATCACTATCTGTGTGTTTCAGCTCAAGTTGCTTCCCCTGCTGCTGATCTCCATGCTATGCACTTAAATTGTTTTCACATGGTTCAGGCTCTCTCTGAACCCTAGCCCATGCAGCTCAATCCTGTTTCCTGAACTCATGCCACATACCTCATTGTTGCTGTTTTTCACTGCGCTATCTAGCAAAATTGCTGCTTTCAGAGTGTTGCCTCCCTCGGGTCTGTGTTCATTGGAATTGCTACCCCTATAACTCATAGTTACTCACTACTGATGCTGCTCTCTTATGTTTTTACACTGCTATTATACTCTGGAGGTCAGCTAAGCTACCGCTGATGTTGTAAACTACTTTTAATATCTGCACATGGATCATGGCGCCTTCCCTTCACTTTCTTGTTTTTCCTATAGCGGGGGACTGGAGGTGTTGTTGAGGAGTCATGGCCCCATCTGGCATACTTAACTCATGTTTGAATTCTGCCTTCACTATAAAAATCCTCCAAGTATTTTGTCACATGTCATTGGCTTCCTTTATGGCCTGGCTGGCTTGCTCCACAATTCATATTCACTGCTCCTTTGACCTATGTTCAGGTCTGACCATGTGCTGACTCTGCTTACTGACCTACATGCAGGTCCACTCATTGCTTACACAATTCATTTGCTCAATGCTCGCTACTATCATGTCTGACCTATGTGAGGGTCCCAGCATTCAATGCTTCATTCAGCTCCTCCTCAATTGTTTTCTGGGGCATGCCAGCCATAACCATTCCATGGTGCAGAGCCCCTGCAGCCGACAGTCTTGCTCTGCACCTATGAAGTCTGCATATTGAGCGTGCCTGACTTGGGGCAAAGTCCTTCTCACCTGGCCATAGCTGGGAATGTCCTTGTTCTGGGCATGACTTTAGCCATTTGAGACTTGAAGGCAGCTCCTGGTGTAGAAATTAAGACCAGCCATGAAGGGTGGTTACAGTGCTCTCCTTTGGCTCTAGTATTCTACTAGCAAGGCAGCTTCACCACATTCTCCTTACGACTGCCTCTGGTTCACTTGGTTTGTTTTTAGGGTGGGTAGGCCAGATGAGTGTCTCAGCAGTGGTTTCTCTCCTCCTTTCCCCTTGGTTGCCCCCGATGTTGCAGAGCGCTCTCACAACCTTCCACAGCATTCCTATTGGAGGGATCAAGTGAGAGCTTTCCTCCAAATTGGAATATTTTTCACCCCCCCTTAATTGGGTTTCTAAATTGCAGCAGCAGAACTGTCACTAAACAAACATCCCAACCCTGGAGGGAAGGCAACCTAGGCCTTGGATTCCCAGAAATTTCCTATTTCAGAGGGTTTTTTTTCTCTCCTTGGTGCCTCAGGTCATAAACGTTAGTTAGCCACAGTTAATGTTCCCTAGTTCCTTTAGGTAGGTTCCGCTGTTGGATGGAGGTGGATGGTGTCCCTACTTGCTGTTCTCTCCCTCTTTAGGAGGCCCCCTTAATGTCCAGTGTTACTCATCATACTCATGCCATTGCTAACCTGCATATCACATTACTTTATCAAGTGTCTGGTGCCTAATCTACTACTATGCCTCACAGCTACTGATTGCTAACATGCTTCGTACTACTACTTTTCTCTTTGGGGGTGCTTCCTAAGGTACCTTTAGCCAAGGGAATTGTCCTGTGGCACCTCTAGAGATGCAACCCTCTTTGAGGGTTCCTTGCTTTTGGTACCCCTACAGGGTGGTAATTCCTGGAATAGAGAGCACAAATGGCCAAACCAAGTAACACAGTTGCACAGGCATAACATCACACTGGCTGTGTACCACACTGAATTGGAAGGCTATGCCTGTAGTTCAATGGACAAGCAGCTAGCCACTCCTCCTTCCTGTGCTACATAAGTAGCTCCTCTGAGCCTCTCTCTCAAGCACTTTTTCCTTGCCCCACCATCCTCCCCTCCTCCTCCAACGGCATTGCCTCTCTCCTTGGAATGCTTCCTACAGCACCTTTAGCTAAGGGAATCATCCTGCGGCACCTTTAGGGATGGAACCCTCTTTGAGGGTTCCTTGCCTTTGGTACCCCTACAGGGTGGTAATTCCTGGAATAGACAGTGTGAACACCCAAACCAAATAACTCAACTGTACTAGCAACTCAACTGTACTAGCATAACATCATACTGGCTGCGTAGGCCATTGAATTATACATGATTGAAAATATATCACATTAGTTATTTGGTGCTTAACAGGCACATTCCCTTGAAATATAAACTATTTAAACCACTATTTGAGCATTCTCTGAGAAAGACATTACTATGATGTTGAAACGTTGGCACTGACACAACATTGCTTGGGCAGGTCAAGCACATGGTGAGGTTTGGACCATTTAATTATTTTACTGACTGTTTTTTGTGGTTTGTAGAGTAGCAGAATATCTGCACTGAACTACCAGTATATCTGGTTTAGCATTATGAAGTTCACACTGGCATTAGTGAAGATTTTTATGCATTTGAAGTCTCGTTGTGTGGAATCAACAACATACTGATGTTGCTTTACTGGATATACAGCCATTAAACTAATCATTGACTGTAACACAAGTATACCATCATTTTGCAAAGCAAAAAAAGTAAAACTTGAATCTGGTTAGCAAAGTCTTTATTAGAAAACACTTCTTATTTAAAACAGTTACGATGTTCGTACCCAATGTCTATGTAACAGACTTGTTTCAAACTTTAACGTAAGCAATGTGTTGGTGGCAACAGACCACTTCACAAGATATTCTCAGACCTTTCCCCTGAAGACCAGAATGTGCATCATTAGCTGAGGTACTGGTGAAATGTTTTTCTGCATTATGGAGCACACAAATTGATCTACTCAGATGACGGTTGTGACTTTCAGAGCAAACTAATAAACAAACTATTGCCTTTGTGGGGAGTCTGCAAATCCATGCAACTGTATGACTTATCACCCTCGAGGTGGCCCATAACCTAAATGGTTTAATCACACTCTCTAAATATGTTGAGATCACTGGAACCCAAACAGAAAGCTGAATGAGGCCAGAAGGTAATCAACCTGTTCCATGCTTACAGCATGCTTACAGCTGCACCAAGACTGACACAATGGGGTTTTCTCCCTACTATTTGGTGTTAAGTGTTCACCAATGCAGTATGTTCAGAAGTTGAAGGATCAGGTGATGGCTAATAAGAAGCACTACAACAAGTAGGCCAAAGTTCATGGTCAGTTTCCTGGGGATGGTTCCCTTTAGAGGAGCCTAGGTTTGCTCAGAAGGCATAATATTGCTAACCACTGGGGTAATACCCCCTACAGTATGTGGCACTGGAGCAACTAGGGAGATTGTCTGTGTGTAAAGTATAGCCAGAAGGATGCAAAGAGTATGCCAGAATGATCCACAGGAATCACTTATTGCTTGTTGGACAACTGGTTCCTAGTTTAGACATGAAAGGTGTTGAGGCACCATGACAAACTGTAACTAGAGCTGCTTCTCACAGATGAAAAGCAGAGAAAGCAAAGCAAGTAATAATTCAAACTCTGTCAGATGTTCATGGAGGAGATTAGGATAGTTCAGACACAGAACCAGGGATGGTGAGATACTATTCCAGTGTCAATAGTCTTATGGCTGATATAAACAGGCCCCCTAAGAAGATATCTCCAGATAAGTCTGGTCATGAAGGATCCCAGAGGGACCGTACTGCAACACCATTTGTGCCTTCAAATACATAGCTGGATCCTGAAGATATTGCTATCAAGGAGGAATATGGAGATATCTGGGAACCAGAGGATATTGCGGAACCCATTTTAACAGATGATACCTCTTCACTGGTTGAGGGGATCAGGGTTGCAGTCCTGAATTCTGAGGAAGTATTGACCATCACACTCTGTTTCTCTGCAAGACAGTATAAACCCATCCAGACACTAACCTACAACTTTCCAAGTTCCTCCATTGACTTGCCCATGCACATGGTTCATAAGGATATCTATGTCACCTCCAGGTAACTACCCTGTATTACTTTTGTTAGCTCCACTGTGTGGTATCATTGGCTGACTGTTCAGTAACTGTTTATACCAGGATGCATTTATTTTTATTTTTATTTATGACTTTGGTAACTGGGTAAGTGCACTGATCCCAGGGTCTGTTTTCAGACATAACCCGGGCCATGTACTGTGGCCACAGTATGATCTAACAAGGAGCAATAGCAGTGTTACATTTAAATAGAAGATTACAAAAATACAATGTGAATCATAAAATGTCAGACATCAAAATCCAAAAGCGTAGGAAAATAGCTTGAGAAATCACAGGTAATACAGTTGTTAGAGGATCAAAAGGCCTGCTAGACTAAAACAGTACTGTGGAGAAAGAAACAGTCAAAGCCCAACAGGAACATTGGATAAGGCAAGGTTCAGCGGTGAGTAAAAAGGACTCAGGGGTAAGTGAGGCAGCAAGTGTGGGGGAGGAGGGAGAGGAGGATGGGTGGGGGAGAGGAGAAAGGGCTTAGGCTAGAGGAGAAGTGTAGGGACACTAGTCATGTGGAGAGAGTGGGCAGTGGGGAGCTACACAGCAAAGCATTTGCAGGTGGATGCCAACAGGAGCCAGTCATTGAGACAGGTTTTGAACTGGCAGTATGTGTTGCTAGAGTGCAGTTTGGTAGGCAGATTATTCCATAGAGTAAGAGTTGCCACTGACAGGGATCTACTGCCCATGTTTGTGTATACCCTGGGGATGTACAAGGTGAGGATACAGCTAGAGTGGAGGCTGCAATGCATGGTGCAGATGGAGAGGAGGGGAGAAAGAGGGGATTCCTGGCCAATACAGATGGCAGAATCAACCATGCACTACAGGGCAAGGTTGAAATGGGCCTGCAGTGGGAGCCACCCCAGAGAGTTGTAGAGGGCACAGTGGTGTGTCGCATAGGGATCCAACAAGGTAAACAGACAGACAGTGTTGTAAGCTTTGGAGAGTTTGGTCATGCTAGTTGCGGATGTCCTTGAGTATATAGGGGAGCAGTAGTCCAGGAAATGGAGAAGATTACCCTGGACAATGCTAAGTCAGGCCTCCGAGGTGAGGTATTGCCAGAGTCTAAAAGCAGCACCTAGTTTTTGGTGGAACCCACAAAGGACAGTTGTTAGAGAGGTAAACACCAAGGCAGAGAAGTCAGTAGGGAGCAGGACAGGGATACATACAGAAAAAAGGTGTTAAGGACAGGGATGGAGCTAAAAGGGGTAAGGCCATAAAAAATAAATGGAAGGTGATGAGTACCAATGTCCGTAGTCTGTGCAACAAGCTCCCTGAACTAGTGGCTTTAATGGAAGAGGGATGCCTGGATATTGTGGCAGTCACTGCAACATGGTACACAGAGAACCATGAGTGGGAAGTCAACATACTAGGATACACAGTCTACAGGAGGGACGGGGTGGGTAAAAGAGGAGGAGCAGTAGTTCTCTATATAAGGGAAGGGATTCAAGCAACAAAACTAAAGAGTAAACAGGAAGCTGATGAGTCACTATGTGTCACCCTGGAGACAGGAAATGACACCACAATACGCATGGGGGTAGTGTACAGACCCCCATCTCAGGGGGAGGAAATGGACAAGGAAACAATAGAAGACATCCTTAAAATGGCAGAAAAAGGGGAGATATTGTTGATGGGGGACCTGAATATGCCAGATGTTAACTGGAGTACCTTTGCTGCAGGCACATCCAAGAGCAGGTCATTCTTGATGCCCAACGGGGGGCATGCCTCAGACAATTAGTGTTGGAACCCACTCGGGAGGGAGCACTCTTGGACCTGGTACTCTCAAATGGGGAAGGAGAAAGGATCTCAGATTTAGAAGTGGGTAGCCATCTGGGAACAAGTGACCACCAAACAGCGTGGTTCACAATAAACATAGCCATAGAGTCAAGCCATACAAAAACAAGAGTATTGGACTTTAGGAAGGCTGACTTTGGGAAAATTAGAGAGCGCCTTAGAAAAGCACTAGCAAATGAGCAAGATGGAGGGGTGGAGGATCAATGGAGAATAATCAAAACAGCCATTGCAGAGGCAACAAGCCTTTGTGTGAAGCAAATCAATAAAACAAAATGAAGGAAAAAAAAACACTATGGTTCTCAAAAGAGGTAGCAGGGATGGTTAAGGAGAAAAGGATAGCATTCAGGAAATATAAGGAAACACAGAAGGAGCAGGACAGAGAACTTTATTAGTTAAAGCAGAAGGAGGCAGGAAAGGTAGTCAGAATAGCAAAGGCACAAACTGAGGAAAAGATAGCCAACTCTGTTAAGAAGGGGGATAAAACCTTGTATAGGTACATTAGGGAGCAAGAAAAGACCAAGGGAGGGATACAGAGACTTAATAAAGGGGAGAGAATGTGGGCAGAGGGTGACAGTGAAAATACAGGGATACTGAAGAAATATTTCTGCTCAGTATTCACAACAGATGAGGAGGGGGAGGTGCCTAAACCAAACAAGGGAGAAACTCTGAATAGGGGGGTTGATACCAGTCCATTCACAGAAGAAAAGGTTTTGAAAGAACTCTTGAAACTGTGGGTGGACAAAGCTATGGGACCTGATGGGATTCACCCAAGAATACTAAAAGAACTAAGGGTAGAAGCAGTAAGACCACTGACTACTCTCTTTAACAAATCATGGGAGGATGGAGTGGTACCTGAGGACTGGAGGAGGGCCAATGTGATTCCACTTCACAAAAGTGGGAGTAGGGCAGAGGCAGGAAACTACAGACTAGTTAGTTTGACTTCAGTGGTAGGGAAAATGATGGAATCACTTCTGAATGAAAGAATTATTGAGTACCTAGAGGCCAGTGGGGCACAGGACCCCAGGCAGCATGGTTTCACAGCAGGAAGGTCATGTCAGATGAACCTAATAGATTTCTTTGACAGGGTGACCAAAGCAGTAGACCAGGGAGGGGCTGTGGATATGGCCTACCTCGATTTTAGCAAGGCATTTGACACTGTCTTACACAAAAGATTAATATACAAGTTAGCCAGCCTTGGAGTGGATCCCAAGATGGTAGCCTGGATAAAAAACTGGCTGGACAACAGGACACAAAAGGTAATAGTAAACAGAGTCCACAGTGAAGAAAGGAGGGTAACTAGTGGGGTACAGCAGGGTTCGGTACTGGAACCAGTCCTCTTTAATATCTTTATAAGAGACATTGGAGAGCACCTGGAAGGAAAGGTATGCCTCTTTTCAGATGACACAAAGATCTGCAAAAGGGTTGATACACAAGGTGGGGTAGAAAGAATGAAAAGGGACTTGGCAAGGTTGGAGGAATGGTCAACTACGTGGCAGCTCAGATTCAATGCAAAGAAGTGCAAGGTAATGCACCTGGGAAACAAAAACCCAGGGGAAGAGTACGCAATGGGGGGTGAGATAATAACAACAAAAAAATTTGAACGAGACCTAGGAGTAGTTATACCAGATGACTTAAAGGTAGGCAAGCAATGTGAGAAGGCTATAAGGAGGGCTGGGGGGGATACTGGGATGCATAGGGAGAGGCATCAACAGTAGAAAACAGGAATTTTTTATCCCTCTCCTCAGGCAGTTAGTGAGACCCCATCTGGAGTACTGCGTACAATTCTGGAGACCCCATCTCCGCAAAGACATAGACAGAGTGGAGGCTGTTCAGAGGAGGGCAACCAAAATTGTGCAAGGTCTGCACCAGAAGAGATACGAGGAGAGATTAAAGCAGCTTAATATGTATACCCTTGAGGAATGGGGGGGGGGGACATGATAGAAACTTTCAAGTATCTCAAGGGAATTAACAAGGTACAAGAGGGTAGTATCTTTCAGAATAAAGAGATGTGCAAGAACAAAGGGGCACAATTTGAAGATAGAGGGGGGACGGCTCAGCGGTAATGTGGGGAAGTATTTTTTCACGGAGAGGGTTGTGGATGCATGGAACAGCCTTCCTGAGGAGATTGTGGAGTCAAAAACAGTGGGGGAATTCAAGAATGCATGGGACAGACATAAGGCAATTCTAGTGGGGGGGTATGAGGAAGTCAATCAATCAATCAATCAATCAATCAAATCTTTATTTATCCAGGAGAACATTGTTGAGCAAGCTCATTTACAAGATGGACCTGGTTATGACCAAGGTTATAGTACAAACAGGTATATTACAATGTGAATAAAACATAATAGGAAATGTAAGCCAATATACAGGTCACATACATAGCGGCCTATTAGGGCCTGAAACATAAACCTAACAGTCAGACATAATAAGCAATAACAGCTTTTTTTTAACACCTTTCACAAAAAGGAATAAAAACATGTGTGGTTAAGACTGAAGGGAATAATAAAGCAAGCTAAAAGGCCATATCAAGGTCCAGCCCCAGGGAACACTCACATTCGGAGTGGTAGGCGGCAATGCCTTAACTGACTAGTGGAAGGTCTGGGCTAAGTGCTGAGGCAATGAATGGGATAGCGCCCGACTTGCCTACATTAGGGGAGAGGTGGTCCATGTCCATAGGACAATCCAAGGGACCGACGGACCACTGGGAAGGTTGCAAGGCAGGCTATGTGATTGATGAATAATGGTGCCTGCGGCCAACCTGGGGAAGATGACTTCAGGTGAGAGCATAGTCACTCTGACTCCCAATAATTGTTTTCTGGGCAGTACAGATAAGGATATTGCCAGTCAGGTGCAGAAGTGATTATATCTTTTCTGACAAAGTTCAGCAATATCATTGGCTTTTGCAAGAGTTTGGAAGGAATGCAGGAATGGACCATGGGAGCCAATCAGGAGGAAGGGCAGAGGAGTGCTCACAATCCAAAAGTAGGTTGTTGGTTAATTAGAATCTGCAGCTTATCCATTAGGTAGGGAAATGGGCACACTAGGTGGGCCAAGCTGTCCTTATCTGCCATCAAATTCTATGTTTCTATGTTTTTATGTAGTCAGCAAGCTGGGGGTGGACAGCTTCCTCGAGCAGTTTGCTTAGGTGGGGAAGGATGGAGATCAGACAGTAGTTGTCTGTGGATTGAGGGTCTCCAGCTTTGAAAATGGGGATTACCTTTGTAGTTTTCCAAGGATCAGGCATGTAGTAGGAGGAGGACAGAGCAAGGTTGAAGATAAACGTGAGTGAAGTGATGATGACGGAAGATAAGCCTAAGGAAGACAGGGGATAGTCCATCAGTTCCAGGGGATCCTTGGCTATGGAGGCTCTTTAGAAGTTTGGCTGTATCAGTGGGTGAGAGTGCTTTGAAGAAGAAAGGGGGAGTCATGGGCTTGGAGATAGGCCCAGAAGGTGTCAATTGGGGGGTAAGGTGGGTAGCTGTTTTTTTCTGCAGGCCATGCAAGAGTTTGCTCAGGTACATGGTAAGGTTAGAGAATTTGACGTTGAAAGATCTGGCCACCTCCAGTGGGTCCATAATAGGGCCGTCAGTGGAGTTTAGCTGCAGGGCTGACTTGCTGCAGGGAAGGCTTACAAGGGAGCCAATGGAAGTGCAGAATTTTCTAGGGTCACCCAGGTTAGCTTGTTGGAGATTTTGAAAATTAGTTTATTTTAGTGATTTGGCCAGGTGTTTACATAAGTTTCTCTTATGCCTGTAGTCGTTCCAGAGGGCCGGGGATGGGGATGCTTTGTAGGTGGACTAGGCGCGGTCCCGTCCCTGTCCTTCATTAGGATAGGGAGGTTTTTGTAACCCAGTGCCAGCAGCCACCCCTGACCTTTCTAGTGGTGGTTGGAAAATGATGGTCCTGTAAGCTCAGGAGAGTCCTTGTGAAACAGGTTACAGACTGGGTCACATTTGAAAGCAAGAAGAGAGCAGACCAATCCAACACCCTTGTCTCAGTTAGGAGTTTAGAGTTATTTGGATTCTTGAAAAGACAGGTATTTTTTGGGGGGGCCGTATAAGCTGAGATGACCAGAGAGAATACATGGGGGAGTGATCACTAATGGAGTCAGCCATGGTGCCAGCATGCAGTGCACGATTGTTCCTGTTTGTGATGATCCAATCTAGCAGTATAGAAGTGGCTGTTCGAGGGTTTTGTCTGGTGGGAAGCATTATGGTTTGGACCAGTTTGTGTTGTTTAAGGTGGGAGACATAGTCAGGCTGGTGGTTACAAAGCCAGTCTAAATTAAAATTCCCCAGAAGAATAGAGTCTCTGTGTGGGGATAAGAAGCTCAGCCCAGTGAGGAAGCTATTAAGACCCTTGGTACCACTGGTGGGAAGGTTGTAGCAGCATCCCATGTAGAGTTTCCTACATGTTCCTAGAGCAACTTCAGATAGGAGCCATTAGCTTGGTGAGGCTGGATTTGAGCACAGAACAACATGCGCTGACAGGGGTTCCCTGATGAATAGAGCAACACCACCACCTTTTTTTTTGCCTGGTGTATAGAGACAGAGGGATGAGTACCCAGGAAGTTGATAGGTATTGTTGTCAGGATGTAGTTTCAGTCATGTTTAGGTGAGTCCCAGGATGTGAGGCTTGTAGAGCTCAGTCTAAGCCTCCAGGTTGGGGAGTTTGGGGGAAAGACTGCATATACTGATGTGGGCAATTTTCAGCCCAAAGGCATTTGCCCAGATGCTGTCAGAGTGTGTGATGTGGGAGTTAGGTGGACCGGGGTTACACTCAACATTGCCAGCTAGGAGGAGGAGGAGGAGGGATAGAAGAGGGATATATGGACCGGAGGGAATGGCAAGGGAACAGTATAGGGAAGCCAGATAGTGGCCAAGTAGCCAATGTTCAGAGTCGGAGGGAAAGGAGAGGGTGATGGGCCCAAAGGAGGAGAATTCCCATGAGGAGGTAGGGGTGGGGAGGACCGGGAGGAGTGGGTAACTGAGAGGTAGGCAAGTTATTCTTGGTCCCAAGCCATTAATGTGGAGCAAGAGTCTGTGAGCGTCAGGAGGAATGATAGTGAGACTGCAAGCAGAGTGAGCTGTAGCAGTTTCATTGTGGCAGTCTAGGACAAAAGTTTGAGGAAGAAAATTGCACCCTAGTGGAATGGGAAGTAGCAGTTGCTTTAATGGGGCAGATGGATGATAGAGAGAAAAAGGCAAAGAGCAGAGGGTGGGGTTAGGCACAACGAGCAGAAAAATACGAGGACTGTAACTTTCAGATAAGAGCTCAAATAGGCAGAAGCCAGTGGAGACAGGATTAAGTATTAAAGGGAGGGTCTTGAGTGAATTTAAAGAGGGCAGAGGTGGGGAAGGGTGGACTGGCCGAAAAATTCAGCTGAGACCCACGCAGCCTAGGAAAGCCTATGCCTTATCCAGGCTGTTTCCTGATGCTTTGTATAGACAGTATATTACTAGTGTTGTCACCTACACTAGCCAAGAAATAATTGTCCGGGGGGGGGGCAATCTCCACCTCAAGCTCTATCCAATAAAACTTTGCATGCTGAATATCGGCTTTAGTACTGTTTTTGTGGATTTTGTTATTTGGTGAGTGTTCTGTGGTGCTTTTCTTGGGAGTGGGAGACACATGGAGAAAAAGTCCAACTAAACCTGTGTGAGATGAAAAGAAAGAGAGACTGGCAAAGGTGAGCTGTAGGAGCCATTGAAGGTGCAACAACAGATTGTGGAATAGAGAGGGTATATCCAGCCAGGACTGTATCCAAAGATGGAGCTTGTCAGCCCCAGCCTAACATCACTGGTGAAGCACTGGGGCATGGTGCTTGTTTGGCTTAATGGTCTGTGCATGGAGCCTGTACTATGGAAAACCTATCTGGGAATAAAACTGTTTTGAATTACAAAGCTCTGTGCATCCTTGTTCTTGTTGAGCGCACACACACTTGGAACTGTATCCAAAGATGGAGGCTTGTCAGCCTCAGGGTAACAGTGCATAACCAAACAGGCTTGATGACTCCTGCACATAGCTGAACAAGGCCCTAGGTAATTTTAAAATTGTTGGACTAGGCCACTGAGTGAGGATTACAAATAAAGGAGTGTTACTACCAAATCATTGTTTGATGATTTTAGTGTGCCAGTGCCTATACTGTTGAACCACACACAGCTGTGATGGGCATACACCGAATCAACACCTGGTACCCAGGCTTTCATGGGTGCTCCCTAAGACAAGGATATTGATACCAGTGGGTATTGGCATACTGGTACAACTTTAAAGTTGGCCAGGGGCACTGTGTGTTGATTGGGGGCAGGCTATATCATAATTTTTGGTTGTGCCTAGCAGGACAGCGGAAAATCAGCTGAGCCAAATCTGTGACAACTGCTAAATATTTTGATTGCTTTAACCCTTAATTTCCCCTAGAATCCCATTCCAGTTTCCTCAATAACACCTTTTGTTATTTATACTAACATACTAAAATGCCAGCAGAGTAGGCCCAAAGGTCTATTGAGTCTGCTTGAAAATCAGCAACCTGTTATGCCAGCGATGCTGACCTCCCCTTTCCCCTCATAAATTGCCCGGACCCCATCCCCCATCAAGGTTTCACCTCCAGATCTGACATTTCCAAAGTTAACCTCCCCCCTATACCTGTCCCAGCCCCCTCTTGAAACCCTCCACTATATCAACAGCCACCAGTTCCACAGGCAGTGCATTCCATGTGTCCACCACCCTCTCAGTGAAGTAGTGTCTCCTAGACTCCCTCCTAAGCCTCCCACCAACCAGCCTCAAGGAATGCCCCTGGTTGCTCTCTCCTACCTCAGCTGGAAAACCCTGTTAAGGCTGACCCTATTCACTCCCTTTAGATATTTAAAGACCTCGATCATATCCCCTCTATCCCTCCTCTCCTCCAGGGAGTACAAGTTTAGCTCCTCAAGTCTTTCCTCATAGGATCTTTCCCACAGACCCTGCATTATCCTGGTCACCCTCTTCTGGACCCTCTCCAGAAGTGCAATATCCTTTTTCAAGTACTGGCACCAGAATTGCACACAGTACTCCAGGTGTGGTCTAACCAGGTAGTTATACAGAGGGAGAAGCACCTCCTGACTCCTTGAAATTATACCCCTGGAAATGCACCAGAGCATTTTATTTGCTTTCACTGCAGCCCTCCTACACTGCTCAGAGTTATTCATTCTGGCATCCATGACCACCCTGAGATCCTTGCCCCCCTCCTGAACCCTACAGTTTCTCCCCACCCAAAAGTACTCATGAACAGAGTCCCTAATCCCCAAGTGGAGAACACTGCACTTCTTGGCACTGAAGCTCAGTTTCCAAGTACATGACCACCTTTCCAAAGTCTCAAGATCCTCCTGTAGGGCCCTTTTATCTTCCTCCCCATCCACTACCACCCCCAGCTTCGAGTCATCAGCAAAGAGACTCATCTCACTCCTGATACCTCCCCTGATGTCCGAGATGTAAGCATTAAACAGTAGTGGTCCCAACACCGACCCTTGTGGGACCCCACTAATGACCCTCCTAAGAGATAATACCTCCTTCCTGATCACCATCCTTTGAAACCATCCAGTTAGCCAGTTACCTATCCCCCTCACTATCCTTTCCCCCCAACTTGTCCAGCAGCCCTGGGTGTGGCACTGAGTCAAATGCCTTGCTGAAGCCTAGAAAGAAGACATCCACTGGTTTTCCCTGGTCCAGTGCCTTTGTCACCCAGTCGTAGAACTCCACAAGGTTAGTTTGACATAAACTGTCCTGAATGAGGACATGTTGGTGGTCAACCAGGTGGCCCCCTGTCCCCAGAAACACCTCCAGCCTCTCTTTCAAGATGGCCTCCATCATCTTGCCTACCACTGATGTCAAAGTAACAGGCCTGTAGTTACCTGGCTTCTTCCATGAGCCACTTTTGTGGATAGGCACAACGTGAACTATCCTCCAGTCCTGAGGCACCCAACCCATCTGAAGGAAGGAGTTAAAAAGGTCCACCAGAGGTGCAGCAAAGACATCTACCATCTCCTTCAGCAACCTGGGATGAAGGCTATCCAGACCCAGTGCCTTGTCTGTTTTCAGGGACTTAAGGGCCTCTCTCACCCTCCCAACAGGAATTTCAATGTCGGAGAGCCTCCCTTCCTCATTTCTAGCCTGCCTTCTCCCATATGACATTGTCCCTTGATCATCTCTTGTGAAGACCGAGGCAAAGTAGTCATTTAGTACCTATGCCTGGTTCTGAATCTCCTCTGCACACCCACTCCCTGACCTCAGTCTCCTAATCTGCCCTTTTACTTTTCTCCTTTCCCTGATATAACTAAAGAACCCTTTTTTCCCATTTCTGATATACCTGTTTACTGTACGTATATATACTGATACATATTTGTTTGCAATCTTCGTGTTGCATGCATTTTATTAGTAGAGTGAAAAGTGTTACAGTGTGCCATTTGTCATTGCATGAGTTGATATTGTTTCCCCTGGGGTCAGTACTAGCATATAACCTGACACACATAGTGTCTTTTGCTTTGTGGAAGCACTATTGCAACTTAACATCTGAACTTCAACTCATTATCTTCGGGTAAACAGGCCCACCAGGAGTTCTTGACTCAGGTCCCTCAGCCTTTTCTGAGCAGGGTTATTGTACGAACAGAGCATACTGTATATATGTGTGAATTTAGGCTAGAATAGAACACACATTGGTTTAATATAACATCTTTCGTACAAGCTGTCCCAAAATGCTTTGTAAAGCAATGAGTCAAATACTTGTAGAGACAACACATGTGCAACAGTCATTTAGTTCACTAACAGTACAAATACAGACCTACAGATTTTAACCTGTGTTACTGAGAGGAGAACTGTTAGTCAGGACACTGGGGAATGACTTCACTATCTTTGTGTGGGCTCTCTAACTTTCACGTGGACAATTGCAAGAGATAGGCAATTGAAACCACAGATTAACATCTCATCCAAAGGGTGGCACCACCTACAGGTGGTGGTGTTAGGTACCTGTCCATGTTCCACATTTAGGTCGTGAACCCATGACCCTCTAACCTTCTGGACTGAGTGCAACAGTGCTGCAAGCTGAGCCACTGATACATTTTCCCCATTATATAAACAGATTCTTAACAGCTGACAAGTGTCAGTGGGCTGCATAACTACTAACAGAAAACAACTCACAAGTCATTTTATACTTTGTTTCCATTATACAAACCATTCCAAATGTAAGTTCATGAATATGGCCTTGTATAGCCCATGATGGTAATACACACACACAGTGAAATACACAGTGAAGATGTGCTGATTATGTTAAGCAACCAGCTCTTAATAAGGTATACCAGTTGGGACTTGGTTGCTTGTGCAGTTCTACGCCTCTCACTTAGTGAGCATTCTTTAGAATCAGTCCTTGCTGTACCCTCTGCATAATTAACATGATGTAAGTCAAACATGAGGACTTGGTTTTGATTATATTACTCTCCTAAAGCCAAGGCCATAGCTCAGCTCCCATGCGTCTCTGATTTACGGCTGAAATGTGTTGCAGGAATCTGGGTGACTCTATGAAAAAACATACAGTCTCACCATCTGACTACACAGAAGCATAAGTGGTATTAAAAGGGAAACAATTCTTCGTAAAGCAATCCAAAATTATGTATCACATTGAGAGAAGTCTACCCACTAGATGGCAGTGATGTACAGAGAAGTGCCCTATGATGCCAAACTGAGGAAGGTACAATATGTAACTTTCTGCTCACAAGTTTTGCTCAAACTGTAGTTACATCCACAGTAAAACAGAGGTCCTTCAATATTATCATATTAAACATACAAAATCATTGATTATTTTAAAGTAAACTCTTTTGGCACTTTACTTTTAAATTACAATAATTCATAATGCACAACACAGTGGAAAAGTGTGACACATAATTATTGGTGATTATATATTTGTCAATGACGTGCTAGCTTGCATATTTGCTAGTACAATAGGTATGGTTAGCTGGTGATGTAAAGATATCAATGTTATAGCCTAGCTGATATGCAACATCTCATTTCCAGCAGGGTCCTGGCTTCTCCCCATTTTCTACAGCTGTATGGTCTGGGGCACTTGGAGGTTAAGTGACCTGCTCAGGGTCACACAGTAAGTATATAGCTACAGCTGAGTTTGAACCTTTGATTTCTCAGCTCCTAAAAGAGCAGTAACCACTGTAACACACTGTCTACACATGAGTGGCAAAGCCTTACAAGTGGTAAATAAATAGGCTAAAGAAATTATGTTATTTAAGATAAATATTTATTTTCACTTAGACCCCATGTTATTACACTTGGAACATTTAATGTCCACATTGAATCTGGAAATGAAAATCAGAAAAATGGATTAGATACAGAGTGTCCAGTGGAAAAGAGAAGGTTTTTAGCTAAAACAAGACAAAACAGTTATGAAAATTAAGAGTAGCATTGCATATATCAAATGTATAATGGGTTACAGTGGAAAAACACATTTACACTATCTTCACTAGTGAGTGGTAGAACCATAACTTAAGAGTGGTGAAGCTATCAAGTGTTATCTTACCATGTTTCTCTCCACTGGTGTTGTTAACCCCCCACTGCCCCCCATTAGTTTTTTCCATTTCCACTACTATATACAAATGTAATGAAAACTTTAGCCATGAAACAGGGTTGAAGTTATATTCTGTGAGCTTGTTGGGGTTTTAGGGATAAACTGAGCCCCCAAAACAAAAAAACAGATAGATGTACAGTATATGCTTTTGCTGCATGAACTTCTACATTTATCAGATTGCATATATATATATATATATATATATATATATATATATATATATATATATATTATTTTTTATCTCTCGAGTCCTCCTTAAAAATGGGCATCTGATGCTCTTGAGGCTAGCCCGGGCCTCTATACTTTTTATCATATTTACACAGGAATGTACCTTGTTCTGCTATATTATATCAGTATTGTTTTGTATATCTAAACTGTTTTATTGTATTTAACTTTCCTGTATGCTGTAACATGGTTGAAAACAGGTCATTGTCCTAATCCACCTTTCCCACTAAACAAAATATAGAGAATACTAGATGGGCAACCATGCTGAACCAGTGTGTTATGCCACAGAGGGGTTCTGATTCCATTTGACCTTGAGAGCAAAGCTCGAGAGGTCCTAGGTAATCAGAGCTCCGAGGTGGCAGAACACACTGGTTCTACATTGGGTTGCCCATCTAGTATTTTTTATAGTGTATGGTGCCTGAAAAAATAGTTTAGAATGTTATATTTTATTCAGAAATAAAGTTTTGGTGCTTTGTTTTAGTCTGGATTAGTGGCTGGTTGCTAGGTGCACTGATCATTGCTAGGGAACGAATCCTATGTACATTGCTAGCGTGTTTTTCTATTGGTTGTGAAAATAATTAGGGAGGGACTTTAAAAAAATATAGCTGCCGAATTCTCGCTAAGCGAGAGACACAGAATCATGGTTGTTGCTATTAGTAAAATACAGTATCTGGTTGATCCTGCATTGTTTTTTTTTGTTGTTTATTTTTATATAGAGATTGTATTCCCCACTTGCTGGCAAGGTTCAGTGCCGGTGTACCAGCCATCCAGGGCTTCATCCCCCCTGTTTACAGGGATTACATGGCACGGCAGTGGGATGAGGGTTTTTGTGGTTATGGAAGTAGCTCACCCCCAGATGAGGCTGGCATGAAGGGTCATGGCTCAGGCAGGAAGTTGTGCAGAGAACACTGCCTCTTTCAAGCACCTAACAGTGTCCTCCCCTCCTTGCACTGCTCCCTGGTGAAGCAGCACCAATGCCCACCCCAGAGAGAAGAGTTACCATGAGGTGGCTCAATCCAGCTTTGCCCCCCCCAGGCTGACCCCCAACAACCTGGCCCTATTCTCAAACTTGGATCACAGGTGAAGCGCGAGGTGTCGCGTTCAGCACCCCAACCCTTAGTGCCACTGAACCAGCCCTGTTTTTGTTTTTGTTTATTAAATTATGTGCTAGGTTAATTCAGTCTGCTTATCTGTTTGATCCTGCTTGTTCAGTGCTTGTTTATCCTGCTGCCGTCGATGCCGGGACTGCTTATCTGGTTGATCCTGCTGTTTGTACTTAATGGTGAGTAAATAATGCTGTCAAAACAGCACTTCAAAAACAGCATCTGCCTTGACAGTGACAGGGGTAAGATAGCGCAAGTCAGTTACTACTACCTCTGGAGCTGTCAAGGCAGATGGGAAGAAGGAGTAAAAGAGCTGGAAGCAAGGTGCTTGGTTGAGCCACTCCTGTGGTGGAGAGGCTATGACATTGGCACCTAGAGCAGAGGAGACCTGGAGACCAGGATTCTGTTCCCAGTCTCCTAATTGTTTTATTGTCTTTATTTTTACGTTCCACCTGATTTTTACATTTACTATATTTTACATCCCCACCCCAAGTTTTCATTTTCTTCCCCAACTGTTGCGTTGCCTGAGTCCCTCTCCCAATGTTCTCCCCATCCCTAAGTTTCACCCCCCTGTGGAGTTGATTAAATAAATATTCAGGGGGTGGGCTTACTTCGCCATGATAGCGGCCCCCCTGTGGTTTTGGACCACTACCATTTGTGCTATAATTGGAGGCAGCATTTTCCTTGGGCGTTGTTTTTGTCAGCGCTGTATTTCCTGTGTGGTTCTTGACTATGGCAATACATTAGGGACATAATTCAGAATCTTTGGCTCTATAGTAAAACACATACACTATATAGTGAAATACATACATCATATAGTGAAATATATACATTATATAGTGAAATGCATGCACAGTGTAGTGAACCACATACACTATCTACTGAAATATGTACATCATATAATGAAATACACATACTGTATACTGAAATGCATATATCATATAGTGAAACACATAAGTTATATAGTGAAATGCTTACATTATATAATGAAATACATACATTATCTACTGAAATACACATACTGAGTACTGAAAATCCACATACATTATATACTGAAACAAATGTACTATGTACTGAAACATATACACTAACTATTGAGATACATACACTACAAACTGAAAAATCCACATAAACTGTCTCCTGAAACATCTACACTTCATATTGAAATACATACACTATCTATTGAAATAAATACACTATGCATTGAAAATTCTACATACACTATATACTGAAACAAATACACTATATATTAAAACACTTACCCTATCTAGTGAAACATTTTGCATACTCTATATACTGAAAGAAATATATTACATATTGCAATACATACACAGTATATTTAAAAAATCCACATACACTATATACTGAAACAAATACACTACATGGTGAAACACATACACTATGTACTGAAATGCATACACTACAGACTGAAAAATCTGCATGCACTATATATTGAAACAAATGCACTACATACCGAAATGGACTATATTCTGAAATTACCCCTCCCCCTTGAATGGCCTGCCCCTGCACTCATTTCCTGATGCATTTAGGGAGTTGCTGGCCTGATAAAAGGATGTCTAAAGCTGCAGAGCAGAAGGTAAACAAAACAGGGCTATCTCTTATTTTGCTTCTTCATGAGAGTTTCCGTCTTGTTTTGCTTGCACACCTTTAATCAAATTTCACAACGCTGTGATGTGACAAGAAACTTTTAGAACTAATTTAAATGCTATAGTTTATTCTTTTAGGTAAGTGCTGCCCTCATGTATTGTTATAACACATTTGTATGCAAATGTAGTACTTAGGATATTCCTAACATATCACTCTCATGCCATATAAACATAGGGGACTGCATGCATTTTTCTAAGTTAAAGTTTTTTTTTTAATTACTGTGTTAGTCCAGCAACTTATCAGAGCTGAATGCTTGGGAAGCACTACAGGAACTTTGATAGTATAAGCCAAAAATTTTGCTAGTGTGTACTCTATGGACTATGTTTTAATTTAGTAATACTTTTTATTTTAATGCTTTGTTTAATAAAAGTTTCTTGGTCAATAAACAAAAATATATATTTTTGCTGCAATCTCTCAGTGCCCAGTTCTCATCAGGAACTTAGCTGGCATATGCATATAATTTGCATGTTTCTATACTAAATAACTTTACTGTGATGCCTCACTGGAGGCATTCACAGTCTGTTTTGGGGTTTGACCTTCTCAAACTGTGTTTTATTTCTTTTTTTTCCATAGAGATTTTTATCTCCTTAGTCACCCTGAGACCCCCTTGCCCACTGACATCTCCAGTCCAATCACCCACCATCCCCAGAACTTACCTGCTCTGAGATTCCCCCCCCCCACACACACACACATACCCCATTTTGGGGCCAGCAGGGGGAGGGCCATTCACAAGAAGACACATAACCAGACAGTAGCAGTACCTAATTAGAAGTGCAGAGCCTGCATCAGGTTTGAGGATCATTCTGTCATTGGAGGAGTTTCTGCCTTTGGTTTCATCCCCTGGGCAGCCAAGAATGCAATGATGCAACTGAATATAAAGGCACATGCTTGCTTTGTGCCTGCCTGAGCCATCCTCCTTATGCAATTCCACTGCACTGCCAGCCCTCCTCAGCTAGAAGGATGTTGAAGAGCGGGTGGTCAGACCCCCCCTTCCTGAGAGGAGGGCATTCCCTGAGATGCTCAATCTTATACCCCCCCAGATAACCCCTGTGCAACCCAGGTCCAACCCCAAACCTGGGCCACTGGCATGGGAGGCATTACAGTTACCACCAAGCTTCTAGACCAGCCTGCCAGACTGTGTTTTTATAAGTAAATAAACAGCATTTAGATGAAAGAAGAAAAAAAAAACTATTTAACTACTTTATTATAAACATTTTAAGTCACATCACAATGTTTTGAAATCAGATAATGGTTTTGCAAGCAAAATAAGATAAAATAATACATAAAAACATAAATAAGGTAACCCTTTTATGTTTACTTTCTGCATAGTAAGAGGCATCGGCAAGAATTTTTAGTCAATTAGGGCCCTATTTTCAGAAGGTTAGTGTAGTGCTAAACATTACACTATGTGTGAACAGCATGGTTGGATGGGTGTCATATTCAGCATCCCCTGATGCTAACCTGATCATGTGCATATGTACTACTACAGCCATGCAAATGAGTAATCATCTCCTGCATACTGAGCACAGTGCTATATAAAAGGTTTTCTTCTTGGTGACCATCAGTATTGCCCACTACATTTTATACTCAGCCTCTAGATTTCTATGCCTTAGATGCTTGATTTTGCATTTTCTGGCTTTGAACCCGAGCTGCAGTGTCCTGTACCACTCTTCAAGTTTTCTAAGGTCCCTACTCATTCTCTCCATCTGCATCTATCAATGCTATTACAGACTGTGGTGTCATCTGCAAAAAGGCACATCTTCCCTTCCAGTTCTTCTGCAATGCCACTTATAAAGACTTTGTGGAGGCCTTGTCCCATTACTGAGCCCTCTGGCACCCTACTGGTCGCTCTGTCCTCATTGGAGTGAGTGCCATTTACCACCACCTTCTCTGGCTGTGTGCTGTCTCAGGTGCAGCACTTAGGAGTGCATGACACTGATGACTGCCTCTGAAAATGGGGGCCCACGTACCACTGTAACAGGACTAGAATGGTGCTATGATAAGCATGGCTGGTACTATTTTAAAAAGCATTCTTCTGTGCGGTGCTAACCTGTTAGTGTGACACTCATGTTTTTTTTTTTTGTTTGTTTGCACAGGATTACTAATTGCAACCAGGTGCCCATACAACTGAGGGTTACTATAAATGCATATAAGGTGTACAGGTATATTAAATGCTTTCTGAAAGCGCTAACACACTGCCTGGTTAGTGCTAGTTAATGATTCTGGGAATCATGTTTTAACTGCACACACGCAGTCTGCCAGCAACCTCCACCCCCCCCACACACACAGACTGTCAGTCCTGGACACAATAAAAAAAATAATTCCATGGTAGTCTGGTAGTCCCCCACTCACCTAATACAGGTAGAGCTAGACCATTTATCCCTCATTTTTGCTACTGTTAACATACTGACATACTAATTGCCAGTAGATTAAGCTTTATGGTCCATCGAGTCTGCTCGAACCTCAGATCCCTAGTTAGGTACCGAAGCCTCCCTCCCCTTATGTTCAAGAACCCCCTATCATCCATTCCAGCCCCCCTGGGCTAGGCCATCCCCTGATACTTCCTCTTTCTGTGTCTGTCCCACCCCCTCTTGAAGCCCTCCACTGTAGAAGTCTGAACCAGCTCGCAAGGCAGCGTGTTCCAAGATTCCACCACCCTCTCAGTGAAAAACTTCCTCCTCTTTTTCCCCCTCATCCATCCACCTTCCAACTTCAAACCATGCCCTCTGGTGATACCTCCCTCCTGTATTCTAAAGATCCCCTCTGTGTTTACCATATTTATTCCCTTGAGGTACTTGAAGACCTCAGTCATGTCCCCCATCTCTCTTCTCCTCCAATGAAAACAGACTGAGCTCCTCAAGTCCCTTTCTCATACATCAAATCCCCTAGTCCTCATATCATCTTGGTAGCCCTCCTCTAAACCCTCTCCAGGAGCTGTATGTCCTTCCTCAAGTGTGATCTCCAATACTGCACACTGTACTCAAGGTGTGGTCTAACCAGACTATTGTACAGCGGCAGAATCACTTCCCTGCTCCTTGAGGTGATTCCCCTTGTGATGCATCCCAACATCCTGTTTGCTTTGACAGCCGCTCTCCTGAACTGTTCAGAGTTATTCATACTTGCATCCACCGTGATCCCTAGGTCTTTTTCCCCTATTGAGGCCTCCAGCGCCTCCCCTCCCAAGGCGTACTCATGTTTGGGGTTCCCCCACTCAAGATGTAACACCTTGCACTTGGCGTAATTGAAATTTCATTTCCAGGTGTGAGCCCACCTAACCAGGATCTCCAGGTCCCCTTGCGGGGCCAATCTCCCCAATTCCCCCTCAACTACTGCTCTCATCTTGGAGTCATCAGCGAAGAGACTCATTTCACACCCTATTCCCTCCCTGATGTCAGATATGTATGCATTAAACAGGATCAGCCCCAGGACCGAACCTTGTGGTACCCCACTACTGACCCCTCTAGGGTTTGCGAGCTCCCCACCAAGCACTACTGTCTGAGTGCATCCAGCTAGCCAGTTTCCTATCCATCTGACCATCAATGGGCCCACACCCAACCTCGTCAGTTTCTCCACCAGGCCATTGTGGGGGACCAAGTCAAACACCTTGCTGAAGTCTAAGAACAGTACATCCACAGGCTTTCCCCTGTCCAGTTCTGATGTTACCCATTCATAGAACTCCACAAGGTTAGTTTGATATGATCTACCTGGCACAAACCCATGTTGCCAACTATTCAGACCTCCCATCTCCTCCAAGAACACCCGAAAATGTTCATTCAGTATACTCTCCACTAATTTTCCCACCACTGATGTCAAACTGATGGGTCTCTAGTTACCTGGCACTTCCCTCAACCCCCTTTATGGATTGGCAACACATGTGCCTCTCGCCAATCCTTAGGTACCCTCCCTGCCTCAAGCAACCTGTTGAAGAGCTCTACCAGGGGTGCTACCAGAATGTCCTGCAATTCCCATTGTACTCTCAGATGAATGCCATCCGACCCAGGAGATTTATCTTTCTTTAGGGCCTTAAGGGCTTACCACACCCATTCAGTGGGGAAAGCATAATCCGTCCCCCCCCACCTTACTGGCATTTTTATCCTTATCCTGATGTGACACCCCTGGGATACCCTTCCCTCCCTCCTGTTCCACTTCTGTTGCTCCCCCAATCCCACACACTACCCCTTCAATCTCCATTGTGTCCTGCTTTTCTAAATATCCCATCCCCCTCCCTAGTGAACAAAGTACTCATTTAAGACCTCCTCCTGGTCTCTAGCCTCTTCCACCCACCCTCCTTCTCACCTCGATCTGCCAAGCTGGCCCTTGGTTTTTCTCCAGTCCCCAATGTAACTGAAGAACCCCTTTTCCCATCCTCATGTCCCCTATGCCAACTGCTGCTCTTTACTGGACGTTGCCCCGTGCACCATCCATGTGACTTTTCTAGATGCAAGACAGCATTTTTCCTTTTCCCTTTCCCCTCTCATTGTTTTGTATTTTTTGTAGGCAGCCTTCTTTTTCCTGACTACTTCCTGAACCTCACTGGGCCACCAGTATGGTTTATGTGTCCTTGTTCCCTTATGCTTCACCTTAGCGCAGGTCATGACTGCCTTATGAAGTCCCCGTTTAATAACTTCCCATCTCTTTTCCACATCTGTCATTGATGTATTCCCCTTCAAGTGATCCTTGAGAATGTTGCCCATGCCTATAAAGTCTGCCCCCCTGAAATCCACAGCCAGTATCCTAGAGCTCCCCCTACCCCCCATGTTTATTTGAAACCAGACAGTATCGTGGTCACTCCCAGCCAGGGGATCCTCTACAACCAGGTCCCTTACCAGATCCTTATCTGCCAGAAGCACATCCAGGACATTCCCCTCCCTTGTGGGCTCTATTATGTGCTGTATTAAGAACACATCCTGGAAGCTGTTCAGCAGCCTCTTCTCCTTGGCCACCTTAGAGGACATGGTTCCCCAATTTGTACCTGGCATATTAAGGTCTCCATCAGCACCACTCCCTCACCTTTTGGTCTGCACTGGGCAAAAATATTGTCCAGCAAACCATCCTTCAGAACACCCCCCATCCCAGGGGTCCTATATCCATCTTAACCTTACCTCCTGCAGAGGTCTGTATGGTGACCCATAAGGCCTCCACGTTTCCCTCTGCCTCTTCTACCCTAGCAATTTCTATTCCATCTCTAATGAACATAGTCACTCCACCCCCTCTGCCCTCCTTGCTATCCTTCCTAAGCATAGTGTACCCCCTCACATTTAGTACTACACATATTTCTCAACCTGTCTGGTGCTGGGGAGAACACGTTTCAGCATTAGTGACTGGCTGAAAAATAACTAAAAATGCTAAATTTTGTATTGGGCCATCAGAGGAAAGAGGCTGCTAAAGAGTAGAGCTTCAGTGAATACTCTTGGGGAAAAATACCGGGGACAATCTGGGTGCCTTTTTCAACAACCAGTGAGGTGTCGAGGGAACCTCATACATGTTAATATTGGTTGAGGACCATGGCTCCTGCCAATGAGAAGCTGCCAGAAAGCTCCCAATGGGAAAGAACTTTGGTTTTTTGAGTTTAGTTTGATGAAGCCCTTCCACAGGGAGGGGGTCTACAGCCCCTACGCAGAAGGTGGGGCTGCAGGACTGTGAGGGGAGCTGCCAGTGGTCTGTCATCCAGAGCTGGTTGTGTCTTCAACATCTAGAGAGAAAAGAGAAGATTTTGCTGGCAGCTCTGCATAGAGGGAGAACTGCAGTATTCTGTTGCTGTGCAGAGAAATTGCACCACAATGGTGAAAGCGTTCAGATTAAAGGTTAAATGGATTGAGAAAAAGGATTAAGGAAATGGATGGATTTGTGTCAAGAGGATGGGAAGAAAGTCTCTTCAGTTTCATCTGTGCCACATCAGTGAGACATGGATGATCAAGGATTTTTGATGACAGAAGTAAGAAAAAGTGTAAAAGGTTCTGTCTGACCCTGGCAGAGACAAGGCGTCTACAGGAAAAGGGAAAGACAAGGTTAAAGGATTGGTTTTTGGCAGAGAAAACTGGATTGTAGAAAATGGATATCACAACTGGATTGGAACCCAGGTTTTAAGAAGCTGAAGAGAGAGCCTCTACTGTCTGGAGTCGACTAGCACCTGCATGCTGAGTAAAGGGACTTTCTTGATTTATTTCTGAAAAAGACTTGCTGAATTTTTTTGTGAGCTAGAGCACAAGAGTGGCCCCTGTGTTGGAGTTGAAAGACTGTGGGGGTAGGGGGATGAGTGGGTGCTGTCTGGGTGGGTGCCTGCTGTCTGCTCCTGAGATGCAGCAAGACAGGAGACTATTGTGGTAAACTCCTGGACTTTCAGACTCTGCACAGTACCCCCAGAGCCTGACATTCAGGAAGGTAGCCTAGACTGACTACACACTGTAGCAGGTAATTGAGGAAAGAATAGAAATGATCTGAAGAATCCATCCTAAACCCAGTGCCAAGTGGGGAGCTCGCTGACCCCCATCAAGTGGTGTTACTGGCAGCATAGAATTGTGGGTTTGTGCCCGGGTGCTGGGGTGCTCTGACCTGTGGGGGAGCTGGGCCATGGGGACACTCCCGTGTCTGGGTCCCTTGTGGCTGGCAGGTCTTGTGTGATGCCCTGCAGTAGGCCTCTGTGGGTTGGGGGGAGATGTGCTGGAAGACCTTTGGTCATGCTGAAGATCCATGTTGCAGCTTCTATGTCTTCGATCACTGACTGGTCAGAAGTGCTCAGTGCCCACGACCCCTCTACAGCTGTCTCCCAGTTTCTCACCATTTTTGGTGCCCTGCAGTACAGCATGCCCCCCCTTATTAGGCAGAGAGTAAGGGGATCTGCTACAAAATGGCTGCATGGGAGCCTCTTAGCCCTCATGCAAGCAAGGAACAAGTGTTGGGCTCACTTCAAAAGCACGTTGGACCAGTCCATTTTCCAACAGTACAGAAGACTCAGAAATAAGTGCAAAAAAGCCATTAGGGCAGCAAAAAGTGACTACTGTAAATCAGCCCTGCTTAGCTCTGCCAAAGACTCACGGAGGTTGTGGATGAACATAAAAAAACTCAGTCAGTGGCCCCACCAACTCTGGGGTATCTGATATGATCATTGGTGGGTCGAGCTGTAATAATCCTCTTACAATTGCTAATGCTTTAAATTCCCACTTTTCTGACTTGACTGTGCTTATCTCCCTTTTCTCTGCTGTAGAGAATATCAGTGGCCTCTCGGCCTCTGTTCCCCAGGAGGCTCCCTCCTCTCGCCCATTGTTTTATCTCAGGGCTGTGTCTGTCATGGAGATGCAGAGACTCCTCTCTGGTCTCTCCCCACACTCAAGCGCAGGCCATGATAACATGGAGCCCAAGTTTCTGAACCTGGGATCCCCCTACATTGCCACCCCACTGGCATATATTTTCAACATGTCCTTTGCCACGGGCATTATCCCTGGCATTTGGAAAGTTGCAAGGATTGTTCCCATTCTGAAGCTGGGTAATCCCAAAGTCTTGGACAACTATCATCCAGTCGCCATCCTATCGGCCATTAGCAAACTCCTGGAGAAAGCTGTGGTTGAACAGCTCTTGGAGTACATTCATGCTCATAAGTTGCTGTCACCTGTGCAGCATGGCTATCGAAAAGGGTATGGCATGTCTTCTGCCCTTGTCTCTGTCTCTATGAGCATCAGGGCGGCCATGGACCAGGGTGAACTTTCTGAGGCCATATTCATTGACTTATCTAAGGCTTCTGACCTTGTGGACCATGCTTTACTTTGTTCACAGATGCAGTCCCTCGGCCTGTCCCCACTGGCCTTGAATTGGTTCAGTAACTATCTCCAAGGCAGAACACAGCTGACAAAATTCAACAAGGTCTTCTCTGACCCCACTCCAGTGACCTCTGGTGTCCCACAGGGATCAGTTTTGGGGCCTCTTCTCTTCTTGGCATTTGTTAACAACCTCCCTGTTGCTGCTTCCAACTGTAGTGCCACCCTTTATGCTGAAGATCTTGTCATCCTTGCACACTCCCAGGAGATTGGGGTTCTCAACCTTCAGCTGAGTGAGGCCTTTAAGAATATTCAGTCCTGGGTAACATCTCACAAGCTGGTCCTCAATCTAAAGAAAACTCAGGCCATGCTTTTTGGATCAGCTGCCAAGATCAAGGCCTCCCCCATCCCTCTGCGTGTTAGTGGTATTGATGGCTCCCCCCTCCTAACCTCAGTCTCAATAAAATACCTGGGTGTGACACTTGATCCCCAACTCAACATGGGGTGTCACATCCTAAATATTTGCAGAGCCTTAAACAGCAAACTGGGTCTTGCCTACAGAGCAAAGAACAATTTGACATCTGCAGCTCACTTGGTGCTGGCCAGAGGTGTGCTGCTCCCCTCACTTAGCTATGGCCTTCCCCTGTTCACTAGCACATCCAAAGTACACCTTGCTTGATGGTATACGACCTACAACAATATATGTCACTTTGCCCTGGCAGCCCCATGCCTCACCCACCATTGCAAATTATATGACACACTGGACTAGCTTTCTCCAGCCAATCACTTGAAATATGGGTTGGGCTGTTTCGTAGGAAAGTTACTCAGAACCGGAACCCCTTCAGGGCTGGCACAGCTCCTCAAGCCTGTTGAAACCTCTTCCTACTCCCTCAGGTCTCTTGGACCTGAGGTGCTCAAGGTTCCTTATACTCAAACCCTAATGGGGAAGAGGGACTTTGTCATGTGTACCCCAAGACTACGGAACTCCCTTCCAAACCACATTACAGCCTCCCCCTCCCACCTGAGTCTCCAGAATTCTCTGTGGGGGCACCTGAAACTGTCCTTGGTGTGTAGGTGCCCTAAACCATCTTAAACATGTCTCCAAATTAATCTTATCCCACCCCACTGCCCACTGTCCTTCAACTTTGGGAAGTATGTGACTGCTTGCTACCTGCTTATGAAGTATATGGCCCTGAAAAAAAGGGTCACTCAAGCAATGTAATCACCATCGAATGTCTTAGTCTATTTATTCTGTCGGTATATGTACCTATTACTCTGCACTGTAGACTATTTATGTTAATCTAGCTCTCCTATAACTATGTACACAGCTCGTCTTGTTGTTATGTACCTTGTTTGAACCTGTATTTTCACTGTATTGAACCTGTATTTTCATTGTGCTCTCCCATACCTGAAAATAGGCATACAGCTTGTCTAGTGTACCTACCTGGTCAACAAAAGTGAAATAAATACATAAGTTTTAAGCATCAGGCTCGGTTCTGCGTCTGCTGATCCATCTACCCCAGGACTTCAGTCATGTGTGCCATCTGAGGACTGATACAGCAGATCCATGAGTGAGGGCAGGAATTGCCCTGCACCTGGGGAATCTATACTAGTTACTGGTTCCCCAGACGAGGTGTTATGGGCTGTGCGTTCCTACTCTCCCAACACTAGGCCATGTCAGGCTACCACTAGCCCTGGTCCCCCAACTGGTACATGGCATAACTTTCCAGGTGTCCAGTGCCCCACCCCCCAAATTGCGTGACTGTGTAAGAAGACAGCTGTTCCATGTGTCCAGCAGACCCCCATCCTTGATCAACTGGGCCCAGTCAGGCACTTGATGAGATCAGTAATTCCTATGTTCCATTTGCCTGATATCAAGACCAGGTTTCCCCATGTGCCCCAATTAGTAGTCTGACAAGAGCTGTAATTCTTCCACACCACTTCTTTGGTGTTGAGTGGTTTCTCCACCCCATAAGTATGATATCTAACCCCCAACCAGCCCACCCAGTACCACTACAGTTGTCCCCACTTGCCCCAACCTATGGTGTACGGCAACCAGCACAGACCCTCCACTCACATCCATAGCAGCCACCAACTGAATCACAGTTTACAATCAGATGCATACTGTAGTAAAAGCTGTTTCTATAGTAGGTGTGTGATCATGAACTTATGTTAGAAATACCACTTGTACTACTAGTTGCATAACTGCGCAAGTCTAGAGAAAGGAGTGTGTGTGGCTGTAAGGAAATTCCTCGGACGCTTTGACCAGTGAGCCTGTAGCTTAATGGTTAGAGCGCTGGAACAGCATACCAGAGATCTGAGGTTCAAATCCAAGTAGGCCACACTTTTCCTTTCTCATTTCCATCCTTGATCATGAACATAGAAACACTGAATTTGTCATCAGAAAAGGACTGTTTGGCCTACCTATTCTGCATAGATGTTTCCTGCCTCATCTTCCTCCTCCTCACATGCTGTCTGGTCTCCATCGGCTATTCCACCTCCCAGCCTCTTCTCTATTGTACTGCAATGTCTACGTCACACATTCTTAAAGCCTCCTACTGTTTTAGCCTCCACCACTTCAGCTGGCAATCTGTTGCAGGCATCTACCAATATTTTCTCACATCTCTCTTGAGCCCCCCTCCAAGCTTCATTGCATTCTCCCTGGTTCTGGTGCTCTTTCACATTTTAAAGAGACTCCCCTGGACCCTGTTCACACCTGTGAAATACTTGTAGACCTGTATCATGTCACTTTTCTCTTTCCTTTCTTCTAGGGTGTATGTGCTGAGATCCCTCTGTCTCTCCTCTTAGGGCTTCTCATGTAAACCTTGCACCATTTTAGTTGCCCGGCTGTGGACTTCCTCCACCCTGTCTATGTTCTTTCTGAGGTTTGTTCTCTAAAACTACATCGTACTCCAGGTGGGGTATGGCAACACCACCTCCATCCTCCTGATGGAGATACCCTCCCTACATACCCCCAGCATCCCACTAGCCCTTCCCACTGCTTGTCACAGTGCCACCTTGAGGTCCTCAGACACAATAATCTCAAGATCCTTTTCCTGTTTATTGACTGTCAATAACCCCCCACCATCCTATACTCAGATCGTGGGTTCCTATGTCCTAGGTGCATGGTTTTGCACTTTTTGGCATTGAACCCAATTGCCATGCTTTTTATCACTCCTCAAATTTCATAAGATCCCTAATCATTCTCTCCACCACTCCTGGGTGTCCACCCTATTGCAAATTTCGATATCATCTGCAAAAAGTCATACCTTCCCTTCAGTTCCTCTGCAGTGTCCCATACATTCAAAAAGATTGGTCCCAGTACTGAGCCCTGTGGTGCCCCACTGGTCACTCTCCCATCATTAGAGTGAGTGCCATTAACCACCAGCCTCTGTCTCTTATCCATTAGCTAGCTACTGTAGTAATTGGAAGGCTAAAGCCTGTAGTTCAAGGGGGTGGTGTAACAAGACAACCCCCCATTTATCCCATTTAAGGGCTGCTCTCCTCACGCCACACATAAGCATTTTTTCCTTGCCCCTCCATCCACCCCTTCTACCCCAGTGTCATGCCTCTCTTTCCTGTGGGCTTCTTCCTAAGGTACCTTTAGCCAAGGGAATCACTCCCATGGCATCTCAAGGGGTGGAACCCTCCTCTAGAGTTCCTTCCCTTTGTACCCATACAGGGTGATATAGCCCATGGATAGAGAGGTGAACAGTCAAACATTATCTATGTTACACAAGCACAAAATCAGTTGCACAGGCACATTGAACCCAATTAACCATTTTGGATCCCACCCCTAGGCCATTCAGTTTCTTTATCAACCTCCTATGTGGTATAGTGTTGAAGGCCTAGCTAAACTCCAGATCAATCATGTCCACTGCTCTCCCCTTCCTGGTCATCCAGTCAAAGAAATTTGCCAGATTCATTTGGCATGACCTTCCCCCTATGAATCTGTGCTGACTGTGATCCTGCAGCCCACTGGATTCAAGATACTCTAACAGTCTCTTAGTATGGATTCCATTAATTTCCCAATGACTCAAGTAAGATAGACCAGACTATACTTGCTAGCCTCCTCCCTGCTGATGCTCTTACAAAACAGAACTATGTCTGCTCTCCTCTAGCCCTCAAGAACCACTCCTGTTTCTAGTGAATTGTTGAATAAGGCCATGAGTAGTGCAGCAAGCACCTCCCTGCCTAGTTCCCTTAATACCCTTGGGTGTATCCATCCGGTCCTATGGCCTTGTCCACCCTAAAACTTGAAGTCCTTTCAATAATACTCTTTCCTTTGAAAATTGACTTGTGTCCACTTCTCCCTCCAGTGTTCACGTTGCTCCTTGGTGGTCTTTCCTGTCTCTCTCCATTGTGAAAACAGTAGAAGTATCTGTTCAGGATGTCTGCTTTTTTTTTCTGATCCCCCTCTGTGCAGTCTCCCTTTGTCATCCTCCTTATCCTCAGAACCCCTCCTTGCCTTCCTCTCCTTGCTTATGTACCTGAAGAAAGTCTGGTCTTTTGATACCCTTTGGATATGCTTTCTTCTGTCTGGGCCTTTGGTCCCCTTATTACCTTACCTGCTTCCCTTTGTTTTACCTGGTACACCTCTCTAGCCTTATTCTTCTGTGTTTCTTCATACATCCTGAATGCCACCCTTTTACAAGCTTCCAAAGAAGGCTGCTCTGATGTATCTCCCCATGTCAGTGAAGTCTGCCTTCTTGAAATCCAAAATGTTTGCCCTCATGTGACTGGACTGGGTCCCTGTTCCCATGCTAAATCACACTATGTGGTGGTCACTGGATCCCAGTTGCCCCTCCACACAGACATCTGCGTTCTGTCCCCATTGGTCAGTATTAGGTCAAGAATGGCCTTTTCTCTGGATCAAGCACAAGCTGCCTGAGATCTGCCCCCTGTAGTTAATCCAGGATGCTTCTGCATCTGGCTGAAGCAGCAGCCTGGGTGCACCAATCCACATCTGGCATATCGAAATCCCTCAGCAGCAGGATTTCACCTTTTGTTGCCATCTTGTGTATTCCATCCACAAGCTCCTCGTCCACTTCTTCCCCCTGTTACGAGGGCCTGTGAATCACCCCTGTGCATATTGCTGAGCCTTTGCCAGGTTCAAGGGTAATCCACAGTGCCTCAGCCTCTCCCTGTCTACCCTGCACCTCTGTCACCTTTATACACTCTCTGACGTAGAGGGCCACACTCCCTCCTTTTTTAACCCCATCCCTCCTGAACAGAGCATAATCTGGTACATCAACATCCCATGATAAACGTGTACCATGTCTCGGTTATTGCTGCTATGTCCAGGTCTGCCTCTACTATCAATGCCTCCAGGTCAGGGATTTTATTTCCCAGGCTGTGGGCATTTGTTACCATGCCTTCCATGTTTTGTATTCTATCCCCCTTCTTCCCTTGCTGCTGCTCTCCTGCTTCTTCTCAGAGGAGCAAGGGAAACAGCATGTCCCAAATAGGATAGCACCATTACCCCATGAGTCATTTTCAACTCTTAGCATGCTATGTCCATAGAGCAGGAAAGGTGCTAATGGGACATTTGCTGGCCTATATGGGCTAACTAACATCTCCTCACAATGCCTCTGTGCATGACTGCATAGAGGAATTGTACAGAGAAGTGCCAGCCCCCACCTCCTGATTGCCTTTCAGATGTCCCTGATATTATAATAAAATGAACCCTGGCATCTAGTTCACCCTGGTAGCAAGTCTGAGCCACCTCAAAATTCCACGCATTAAGGTCCTTCTGCTCCACTCCATATGGTGACCCATATATTACCCCAGCTGCCAGTCCCTCGCACTGCGACATTGACAGGCCTAGGCCCTCTGCTCGCCACTTTGCCTGACCACTTTCTGAGTGACAGGGAGTGAGTACACACCTACTGTACTATAGAAACAGATGTTCTACAGTAGGTGCACACTCACTCCCTTTCACTCAGACAGTGGATAGCCAAGGTAATGAGCTGAGAGGCTGTACCAATCACAGTCACAGGGAGATGGCTGCAATCTTGGGTAAATGGGGGGCCAATCGGGAGGGAGTGGAGGGACCTGGTTGGATGGCTTTGGAAGGGAGCTCAGATTTGCCACTGGAGGGTGGGGCTACTAGATGTCAGGGATCATGGAAAAACAGAAACACAGAAACATAGACAATGATGGCAGAAAAAAAAAACAATGGTAGTGTACATCCAGTCTGCCCATGGTTCCCTATTAAACCTCGGGACCTACTGTCCATACAAGGTACTAGCCTTCACTATCTACTTCCCTGTTCCCCTCCCTACTACTACCACCCTGAGTAACTGTTATACCCTTCTTAACTTTGTCACAGCCATGCTTGAAACCATTTATAGTTTTGGTGCCTGCCATCTCGGTTGGCAGACTATTCCACGTTTCCACCACCATTTCTGGAAAATAAAACTTTCCAGTATCTCTCTTGAACCTCCCTCCCATCAGTTCCTACTTGCACCCCCGTGTCCTTGAACTGTTACTCATGTTAAGTAGTTCTTCTCCGTTCATCTTGTTTTTTCCTTACAGGAACTTGCAGGTCTTTATCATATCGCTCCTCTCTTGTCTGGTCTCCTGTGAAGACAGGTTCAGTGCCTTGAGCAGATCCTCATAAGATCTGTCCTGTCAGCACTGAATCATCCTTATCACCCTTTGTTACATGGTCTTCAGCATGTCCTTATCTTGTCTAAGGTGAGGTCTTCAGAACTGGGCACCGTACACCAGGCTCAGCCTCACCAATGATCTATAAAGAGGCAGAAAACCTCTTTTCTCCTACTATCAAAACCCCTTCTGGTACATCCTAGCATCATATTTGCCTTATTAGAGGCCTTGCTGTACTAGTTTGATTGTTTAAGGGAGTCAGTAATGATGACTCCTAGGTCCCTTTCCTCAGCTGTAGTGCTCAGCTCTACCCCTCCTATCCAGTACTCTGTCTTGAGGTTCTTGTTCCCTAAGTGAATCACCTTGCACTTTTTGGCATTGAATTTCAACTGCCAGATCTTAGGCCACCTCTCTACTCTTTGCATGTCACTCTGCCATTTCCCACTTCCCCCATCACTATCTACCCTCCCATGAGCTTGGTGTCATCTTCAAAAAGACACAGCCCCAGATTCATTCCCAAATGTTGTTAATGAGCATACTGAAGAGGACAAGACTCAGGATGGATCCCTGTGGCATTCCACTCATGACCTCCCTCTCTTCTGATTTGACACCATAATTACAACCCTCTGCTGCCTCTCATTCAACTAAAGCCCCCCTCACCCCCACTAAAAGACTGCTCATATTTTCCTTCAAATTTCTGGACCTCACCCCCTTGCACCGTGACCTAAGCTGCTCTGATCGGTCCCCTATCTTATTGGCCTCCTCCATTGACTCCATGCTAATGTATTTCAAAATGAAATTCCTCAAAATATGGTACTGCCATGCCTCCCCCAGTGCAGGACATGAGAAAAGGTACCTCACCTCCCCTAGATCATGGTTGAACTCATAGCTTGCTTACAAGTGCATGATTTGGTCTGGTCAGAAAATAAATGTAACGCATCCTCCATGGCCTCCAGAGGTATCGACACACCCACAACACCTGTACAAGGACAATAAGGCTCGCCAAAGGAGACTATTTTACATCCACCTTCAGTACCAACATTTGTCACCTGTCTAAATTTTGGAAGGTTGCCACAATCTCTTCTCCCCTCCCACTCAGTCCCCTTTGCCTGTCCTCAAAGTGAGTGACACCCCTATCTCTGTCTCCTCCTTCATCACCACAGAGGTTTAATTCCTTTTTTTATCACCTGTGCCTCCTCTCTCCTCTCCTCCCTCTCTCCTTCCTCACCTCCCTCTCATCCCTGCCAGCTTGCATGACAGTCATCTTCTTCCTTCCCCCTATTTTTCTTCTCTCCAGTAACTCCATCCTCCATCACTGACACCCTTCCCATCCTTAACCTTTCCAAGGGTAGCATCCCAGATGGCCTGGATAGCAACCTCCTCCATCTCTCTGCTTCTTCAATCTCATCCCCATTGGCTGACCTCCCAGACCTCTCTTTCTGCTGTTCCTCCATCCTTGCTGACTGGAAGACTGCCACTGCTACTCCTCTTCCAAAAGGTGGTGACCCATCTGCTACTAACAGCTACTGATCCATTTCTCTCCTCCCTCCAAAATACAAGAACACATTGTCTTGTCACAGCTCTCTCCCTTTCTGGACTCCTCTTCCTTCTTCACCCACCACAAGTCTGTCTTCCATAAGAACCACTCCACCACCATCTCCCTGCTCATTATCACCAAATCTATCCATAATGGCATGGATCACAGACTAATTATCTCTGCTATCTTTGTTGATCTAGCCAAAGTGTTCAACACTGTCTCCCAACCCGGTTCTTAGCCAAACTCCAGGTTGCAGGCCTCTCCAACTTAGCCATTGGTTGTTCCACTCTTACCACATGGGTAGGTCCTAGGCAGTCAAAATTGGTGACCCCCTCTCTCCTCCCTGCCTGTTTCCACTGGGGTCCCACAAGGATCTGTGTTAGGCCCTCTACTTTTCTCCATTTTTCTTAATGATCTCCCCTCCATATGCTTGTCTGCATCTATTCACAGTTATACAGATGACATGGTCCTCTTCACAGCAGGCCCACAGACTCCAGCTAGACTTCGATCAAGTTCAGCCCTGGCTGCACACAAATCAGTTTTTCCTCAATGCCAAGAAAACTGTCTACATGTCCTTTGGCAAAAGGCACAGACTCTCTAGGCCCCACCATTCCTACTTTCTACACTCTGGTTGGCCCTCCTGTGGAGGATGCTACCACCTTTAGGTATTTTGGTATCTGGCTAGACCAGTACCTAAACTTTTCTGAACAAGTGGATGTTATAGTCAAAAAGCTGCACCCCAATTTGGTGCACTTTACAGGTACTGTGACTGTATCCCACCTCCAGCACACTGTGTTATTATCCAGAGAATGATCAGCTCAGCCCCAGTCACTATCCTTGCCAGACTATACACACTCTGCAACTATTTCTGCCATTATGCTCTTGACTGTCCTCCTAGGACCCATCACTGTTCTATGTATAAATCTCTCTCATTTTCTTCTCTGGTGGACAGACACCATGCCCACTGTGCCAGCTTTTTGGGCAAATTCTGGTTTGTTTCCCTACCCACCTACCTCTCCATCCTCCCACACAGCCATACCCTCAGAACCTCAAATGTTTGAACCCTAGCAGTCCCTTCAGTCTCCATGACCATCAGCAAAGCCACATTCAGCAACCACTTCCCTAAAATCCGGAACTCCCTCATCCCAGCCATTCACCAATCTCCCCCCCTTGGATCCTTTCAAACCACTTCAGAGGTCTCACCTCTCCCTCCTGCACTTGCTCCTAATTTGCCCTCCTGCTCTCCTATGACGTGTTTCCAATTTAGGTACAGCTATAATTTAGGCACTTATGCTCCCACTCTAGGCATTATGCACAAATGTTTACAACTAGTGTTGGTTTAAACTGCTGTGTATTTGATTGCCAGCATATGTTTGTGGCTCCTGACTGCACTGTATATGCATTGTCGATTGTTTGCTTGTCACTCAAGTTCTCACATCTTGCATGTATTATTCCCAATGTAATTTGCGATTGTGTGCTACTCTGCTCTGCTCTGTCAATGGTCTTCCACCATGTATGTTATGTATTTTGAACTCTTGTGCTACCTAAGCCCCACTTGTACAAGTTCCCCTTCCCCCAGAATGCATGTGGAAATGAGCTCCCAGCTTTGTATGCCTTTCCTGGTGAAACTTTTAAATATGTAAGTAAGTAAATAAATAAATAAATTCTACACCCATGTTATTATAATAATTGGGTCATCTGAATGGCAATTTGGGGGGGCACTAGACATGAAGAATCATTTTACTATAACAACTGGAGCCATTTAAATTGCAATCAGGGGTGTGGAACCTTTAGATGCCAAGGATAATTTTGTTATATTACTTGGGAGCATCAGAATGGAGATCAGGGGTAGGGTGACAATATGCACCTCTGTGTGCTCAAATGAGGGCAGGATTTTTGGAAGCAGTAAACAGCATTGCAATTTCAGTTAAGTACTTTCAAAACCTTTTATATAGCACTGTGCTGTATAGGCAGGAGGGGATCCCTCATTTGCAAGCTGTAGTAGTTCATATGCATATGTTCAGGTTAGCATCAGGGGCTGTTAAATATATTACACCTGTTCAACCATGCTGTTCCCACATTGCTTGGTGCTTAGAAGTTTAGCACTCCACTAACCTTCTAAAAATTGGGCCCTAACTGACTAAAAATTCCCTGCCGATGCCTCTTAAGATGAACAAGGTGCGGAAGATGGTAAAAGCTGAGGGGCTGAGACTCAAAGGGCACTTATGAGGGTACAAAGGGAACTTTCTATACTAGTTTTGCCATACAGAAATAAAGTGAAGTGGCTACCGCCTTTCCCCCCGTTCTGGCACCTATGGATGTAAAAGTAAACAAAAATGGATTATCTTATTCTGTATCTTTTATGTTATTTTCCTTGGAAAACTTTTATCCGATTTCAAAACATTGTGATGTGTCTTACAATATGTATAACAACTGTAGCTAAAATACAAGTCTTCTTTCATCTGTGTGCTGTTTTTATTTACTTATAATAAAACTATAATCTGGTGGGCTGGCTTAGTGGCTTGGTGGTAGCTGCACTGCCTCCCATGCCAGTGGCCTGGTTTGGGGGGATAACCTAGGTCAAACAGGGGTTAGTTGGTGGGAGAGATGATTGAGCATCTCAGGGACTGTTCTCCTCTCAAGGAGGGGGAGTCTGATCACCCCACTCTTTAACAGTCGCCTAGGTGAGGAGGCTGGCAGGACATCAGAGTGGCATAATGGGCAGGGCTCAGGCAGGCAAAAAGCAGTACTTGCCTTTAACCAGATTGGCATCATTACATGCTTGGCTGCCCAGGGACTACACCAAAAGTAGAAAACCTCCAATGGCAGAATAATCCACCAACCTGCCACAGGCTTTGCACTACTAACCAGGCTCTGCTCCTGTCTGAATATGTGTCTCCTTGTGAATGGCCCTCTCCCTCCTGGCCACACCATGGGGGTCATGTGGAGGCTATGGGAGATCTCAGAGCAGGTGAGTCCTGATGATATTGGGAGATGGGGATGGACAGGTCAGTGCACAAGGGGGTCAGTGGGTGACCTAGCAGATAAACATCTCCATGGAAAAAGAAATGAAACACAGTTTGGGAATCACAAACTCAAAAACACAGTCATACCATATAAACAGCATAACTATGCACAATATGCAGGGGTCAACCTTAACTTTTCTTTGCACTAGCCAGCAGGACATGTTGATTCAAAATTGCATTAGCCCACAGATGGTTGCACTAGCCCACAATTATAATGGTAAATTTTGATTACCTATATAGGAGGGAAAAAAAAGCCAAGAAAGTACTCAAGATTATTTTGCTCCCACATTACTTCTGGCCCCAGAAGAAAAAAAGACTGCAATGTCATCACACACACTATGCCCCATTGTTTTTAACCATGACCTCCTCTCTTCCTTTTTCTGTGCCCCTGAACCAGAGGATAACTCAGCAGTAAATGTTCAGTCAAGTAGACCTAGCTCTGCATACACAATAGCTGGCATCATCATGCACCTCACCACACTCTCACCAGCACCCACAGGGCAGTGAACAGAGTCAGGCAGACAAAGACTCTCTCAGCCCCCACCATGTAATCAACTGGAGCCTGGCACTTGTGGAAGTTTTAGTACAGTGTCAAGTCAGCCAGGAGCACATCTAGGATGTCTTTGGGGAGGGGGCTACACAAACCTAAGGGGCTTGGGAAACAGAAAGCTCTGTGACATTTTTCTTTTTAAAAGTATTGATTTTAACATGCTATGCCCCAACAGTAATAGTTTTAAAAAAAAAAAAAAAACATTTTCCTTTCATCAGGCCTGGGTAAACAGTACACAGGAATGACACTAAACTACTCCTGTTTTTATATAGGATGATATATGCAACCCAGGAATGCTTATTTTAGCCTTTCAAATTATGTGTTTTATTAAGGTATTTTGTTCCATACTTGCACCAAAGCTTAGTTTTTAGGATGAAAGGGCATGTTGAGGAGTATAAGGGTGGGACTATGTGGCTGATGTTGACTGGTATGGTCCATTTAGAAGAGCCAGAAACCCCTACACTTGTCAGTAATGGCAACTGTAAGTCTATGGATAGTCATTTCATGGTATGATCTGCAGTGGTATCCAGGGAAAGTACAGAGTTGAGAGATTTGGAGGGAGAGGGAGCTGCTATGGTGAGGCTTGGAAGTTGGCTAAAACTCACCACCTGTAGAGCAGACCCTGTTTGCATCTAAGCATTTTGTCACTGAAATGTTGGATGCATACACTCAAAATGTAGGAAAATGTAGAGTAAGAGCAGAGTTGAGAGATTTGAAGGGGAGAGGGAGCAGCTGTGGTGAAGCTGGGATAAAACCCACACCCTGCAGAGCAGCCCCATAGCAGTTTTTCACTGAAATGTTGGATACCGACACAAAAAATGTAGGAAAATGAGAGGCACTGGTCTTAATAATGTGGGACAAATTGTCAGATGGAGAGTCTGAGACACATTCAGAAAACTGGAAGCTAGTGACTTAACAGATCCTACCCTTGAACACAACCTGGACACTAGCTGAAAATTCTAACAGTAGAGTGATAATTACTCAAATTGGGCCTCCTGTGGGGTTCCCTTCTTGAACTGCAAGATAACTGCAGGTCTTAATGAGGTGTTAATCACACCAGGCCATCTGCAACACTGAGAGAGATTAGCACAAGGACTAGAGCTTGCTAAAGTAGGGACTTTTTTAACTTCATTAACAACCATGGAAAACCTGCATTAGTCAAGATGGAGAAGTAGAGGGTTAGCTGCACTAGGCCTGGCCAGTTCCCACTAGGTTTTGGGCTAGTAAAACTATGTTAAAATTGAACCTTGACTATGTGGCTAGACAAGGGCAGGTTTATTAGTGTAGACCAAGTGCCTGGCAAAGCTCTGTTCACCTTGCAGTGCTCCACAGATATGTAATGGGGAGGTTAGGAACTGCGAGTGCCACCAGTGAGGCATCACAGTGAAGTTATTCAGAATAGAAATGTGCAAATTATGCATATGCCAGCTAAGCTCCTGATGACAATTGGGCCCTGAGCGATTGCTGCAAAAAATATGTATATTTTTTTCTTAACCAAGAATCTTTATTAAAACATTCAAATAAAAACAAAAACTAAATCAAAACTAACTCAGTAGAGTACAAACTAGGAAAGCATTTGGCTTACACTATCACAGTTCCTGCAGTGCTTCCCAAGCATTCAGCTCAGATAACTTGCTGGACTAACACAGTAATTAATTACACATAAACCTGATCAAAACTTTAACTTAGGAAAATGTGTACAGTCCCCTATGTTTATATGGTATGAGAGTGATATGTTAGAAATATCCTAAGCATTAGCTTCCCATACAGATGTGTTTTAACAGTAAAGAACAGCACTTATTTAAAAGAATAAACTACAGCATCTTAAATTAGTTCTAAAAGTTTCTTGTCACATCACAAATTTCTGAAATTTGATTAAAGATGTGCAAGCAAAACAAAATGGAAAACCCCACAAAGAAGCAGAATAAGAGATAGCCCTGTTTTGTTCACCTTCTGCTCTGCAGCTTTAGACATCCTCTCACCAGGCCAGCAGTTCCCTGAATGCAACAGAAAATGAGTGCAGGGCAGGCCATTCAAGGGAGAGTGGTAATTTCAGAATGTAGTCCATTTCAGTATATAGTTTGTTTCATTTAGTATATAGTGTATGTGGATTTTCAGTCTATAGTGTATGTGTTTCAATACACAGTGTATGTGTTTCACCATGTAGTGTGTTTGTTTTGGTATATGGTGTATGTGGATTTTTTAAATATACTGTGTATGCATCTCAATATGTAATATATTTCTTTCAGTATATAAAGTATGCAAAATGTTTCAATAGCTAAGGTAAGTGTTTTAATATATAGTGTATTTGTTTCAGTATATAGTGTCTGTAGATTTTTCAATGCATAGTGTATTTCAATAGATAGTGGCCCGAATATTCAAACTGCGCCAGGCTATGGCACATGCCTGTGCGCAGCTCAACTTGGCTGCGTGTAGGTATGGCCTGGACGATATTCAACAGAGCTGCGCCTTATGGCTTCAGCAGCTTGAATATCGCACCCTGGCCACTCCCCCACTGTGCATGGCACAGTGGCACTGCACCAGCGCAAGTGGCCAGAGTGGAGCACGGAGATGCGCTAGCGCAAGTGCCATTGCACCATTCATAGCACCTGCGATATTCAAAAGGTGACATGCAAATGGGGCCATAATTTATGCAGGGTGCACATGGGGCCATTTGCATGTCATTGTGGCCCCATTTGCATCCCATTTGCATGCAGGTGCGCCGATCCCCAATGACTTGCACCTGGCGCCCTGCCAGGCAGCAGCCGTTGGGGACTGACGCCCCCTGTAGCCCGGTCGTGGGCATCTGTTTTAATACAAAGAACCCCCCCCCATCCTATATCTCTGGTGGTCCAGTAGACTGCACTCTGCCCGATTGCGGGCATCGGTACAATGAAAAATGTCCGATTATGCTGGTGGTCTAGGGTACCCCCCTTCCCACCTGCCCACTGAGCCCCACCGCCGCAGTCCCCCCAGTCAGCCGGCTGGCGGCAGCACCACACCTGCCTGCCACCCTGCCTCCCGCTGACTGACACCTCGGTAGTATAAGTATTACAGTATTGTATTACAAAAGCACTGTAAATTCAATAACTAAACAAAACCACTACAATCAATATAGTAACACCAGACTGACAAAAGAATTCTCCAAAACACGCAAAATGGCTCTACAGAAAAAAAATTAAAAGTCACAGAAAACAGGAAAAATAAGAAGAAACACTGAGGAAACCAACACTAGTTCTCACAAACAGGGCTGCATGACTGCTGCTAGCTAAAATATCCCCCCCATACAGCGCTGCTTGACTACACAAAACTGAAGTACTCCTTTAAAGTAGGGTTTTCAGAACCCACTGAAGTTCTGGGTTCTAGTTCTGATCTAGAATCATGCAAATAGTTCTAGGGTTCTAAACTTCTTTAGAGTTCAAGCTTGTGTATAGAACTGATGAGAAAGAACAGATGTACATACTAAGAGAAGAACAAAAAAACAAATTAAAAGACCTGACCTTTCAGCAGAACAAACATATTGTTTCAATGCATGTGCAGCAAAGATAAACACATTGTGCCTTCCAAATGCAAATGCCAAGTGTCACAATTCCTTATGCTTGGCACATCTGCGTATGAGCAGCATATTCTCATATTCTCTGTCTGTCTGTATCCCTCTCTCTGTCTCGCTAAAACATTTTAGGATGTAATTCCCGATAATTAGTATGTTTTCCAGGCTGGCAACTTTTGTTTTTGAAAATCATTTTATTTGGCCTCAGTAGGGCTGCATGCCCATTGGTTCACAGCGTGAGCCAATGGGTGTGCAGCCAATACCGTACTACACATTCCAGATATGTGAATGATTCACATATCTGGAATGTCCACTGGACCACCAGGGATATAGGATGGGAGGGTTATGTAAACAGATGCCCATGATGGGGCATGGGGGACACCGTCAGGTGCGGCAGGAACTCGGGTGGCCACCCACAGGTGGCAGTTGCTGTGTTGTGCTCTACAATGTGGCAGCTCACCTGTCGGTGGCCATCATTTGTTCCTTTTTTTTATTTGCTTAACTTTGTGCAGGCACAAGTAGGGGTTGCGCATGCATGGCTCTGCACATCCTGGGCTGAATATCGGGCTGTGCAGGTCATTCATGGGCATGCCCCCACTACCTGTGCCTGCATATATTACTGATGCACTCCAGCACATCTGGATTTGTGCAGCACACTTTTCCCTTTTGAATATTATGCCAGGGTGCATCTGTGGGTTGCGCATTGTGCAACACTGTTGCGCCATGTGCAACCCTTTTGAATATCTGGGCCAGTGTCTGTATTTCAATATAAAGTGAAGATATTTCAATATATAGTGTGTTTGTTTCAGTAGACAGTGCATGTGGATTTTTCAACGTGTAGTGTATGTATTTCGATAGATAGTGTATGTATTTCAATATGTAGTGTGTTTGTTTCAGCATATAATGCATGCAGATTTTTTCACCATATAATGTATGTGTTACAATATACAGCACATTTGTTTCAGTAGATGGTTTGTGTGGATGTTTCTGTATGTAGTGTATGTATCTTAATAGGCAGTGTATATGTTTCAGTACATAATATATCTGTTTCAGTATATAGTGTGTGTGTGTGTGTGTGTGTGTGTGGATTTTCAGTACTCTGTATGTGTATTCCAATAGATAGTGTATATACTTCTCTATATAATGCAAGCATTTCACTATATAATGTATGCATTTCACTATATGATATGTGCATTTCAGTATACAGTATAAGTATTTCACTATATGATGTATATATTTCAGTAGATAGAGTATGTAGTTCAGTACATTGTGTATGCATTTCACTATGTAATGTATATATTTCACTGTATGATGTATGTATTTCATTGTATAGTGTATGTGTTTTACTATACAGCCAAAGAGTCTGAATTATGTCCCTAACGGCTTGCCATACTTGACCACACTGTAATTAAATATGGCATCTTGACCAAGCGCTAAATTATTTGTCATGGAACCTGAAGCTGTGGAGTACATTTTATTAGTCCCTAGCATGTCTTGCTAGCGATGAAATCTTTTTAGTAAATAATAATTTAATAAATACAACTTATTGAGGATAGCTGTATAGCTTAGCAGTTAGAGTATTAAGCTGTAAATGAGCTTGGTACATCCAGCAGACTGAGGTTTGATTCCCAAAGCCTCTAGTTGAATACTGTGTGACCCTGAGCAAGTCTCTTAACCTCCCCAGCAGTAACAGGTCACCACTGAAAATAGTCATTGTGCCTAGTGAGACTTATCCAGTTACTAAAGATTGAAAAATAATAATAATTTATTTTTAATGTTCACTGATAACATTTTAAGGCCAACAAAGAGGAAGAAACCTGTTGATGGGGTGTGTGAGCACTTTCTAATGAAGCCTGAGCCCACCATATAAAATAAAAGGTTTGTTTAGAAAGAAGAACTAGTGATGCATTTCTTCCTGAAGACTGACTGACAGACCTCACCCGAAGCATTGTGACACCCTTTTTTTCATCTTTCTGGGAGGGTCCACTGGAGGTGCTGCAACACAAAATTACTTTTAAAATCCTTGCCATCCAGTCAGAAAAATTCTCTTTCCAAACAAGAACTTGCTTAGGCTTCCCGAGGTGGCCTGCATCCTTAGCCCAGCCTCTATGACCTGCTGCCATGACCCTTCCAGGATCCTGCCACTGCCCCCTGTCATTATTAGAGATGTGTGAAGTTGGATAACTTCACTTCATGGATTAATTGTGAATTCATCACAGTTCACAAAGTTAATCTGCCCTTCATAGTTCCAATTCACATAATAGAGCTAACTTTGTGAATGGTGAATTTGATAACTTCACTGGTGAAGTTGGGCCCATAAATGAAGTTTGCAATGTACTGTACCACGGGATTGGAGTTCACACTATACTGAACTTAATTGTGTGCCATGTGTATGCTGAATACAGTGCAGTTTTATGAGGAAAGAGTTGGCGTTAAGACTGTCCCTGAATTTATGTGACCAAAAACCTTTTAAAAGTGCTTTAAATGTGGAATAATTTGAACAAAATTACTCCTAAAAAGTGTCTAGTGTGCCTTGTGCAGCTAGAGTATCCATTTTTTGTAGTTTTTTTCAGATTTATCTGCTTGTCTTTAAAGTAGAGTTGTCAGAACTAGTTTTAAAAAGGTTAGAACCCTTTTAGAATCAGGATGTTCTTGGTTCAAAATATTAAGGGTTCTAAATGCCAAATAAAATGATTTTCAAAAACAAGAGTTGCCAGCCTGGAAAACAAACTAATTATTGGGAATTACATCCTAAAATGTTTTAGCGAGACAGAGAGAAGGATACAGACAGACAGAGAATATGAGAATGTGCTGCTCATATGCAGATGTGCCAAACATAAGGAATTGTGACACTTGGCATTTGCATTTGGAAGGCACAATGTGTTTCTCTTTTCTGCAAATGCATTGAAACAATATGTTTGTTCTGCTGAAAGGTCAGGTCTTTTTGTTTTTTTGTTCTTCTCTTAGTATGTTTATCTGTTCTTTCTCATCAGTTCTATACACAAGCTTGAGCTCTAAAGAATTTTAGAACCCTAGAACTATTTGCATGATTCTAGATCAGAACCAGAACCCAGAACTTCAGTGGGTTCTGAAAACCCTACTTTAAAGGAGTACTTCAGTTTTGTGTAGTCAAGCAGCGCTGTATGGGCGGGGGGGGGATATATTTTAGCTAGCAGCAGTCATGCAGCCCTATTTGTGAGAACTAGTGTTGTTTTCCTCAGTGTTTCTTCTTATTTTTCCTGTTTTCTGTGACTTTTTAGTTTTTTTCTGTAGAGCCATTTTGCGTGTTTTGGAGAATTTTTTTGTCAGTCTGGTGTTACTATATTGATTGTAGTGGTTTTGTTTAGTTATTGAATTTACAGTGCTTTTGTAATACAATACTGTAATACTTATACTTAAAGTAACTTCTTAATAATTACCCCATTCTTGTGTGTCTTCTTAATCACTGTTGTGTAACATTCATGTAAACAAAAAAATTAAAAAAATCTTATTTTTGTGTCTTCTTTTTTGTTTTGTTACTGTAGCTACTTTTAGCACAGAAAACTATTGTTGTGTTATTTAAATCAAACTGCTGTGGTGAGGTATTGTAGTATTTCTACTGCTTCTTGCATTTAATTTAACTGTAGTGTTCTAAAATCAAAATATCAAAACACCAGTAAAGAGATGCTCAAGTAAAGTTTGAGTTGCTGGTGGTGTCAATGTCATCAAGAAGAATGTAGGTTCTGTGATTCAGAAAGGTGTTGTATCTAAAGTGCCTAAGCAGAGCAGAAAGGCTGAAATGAGGGTCAGTGGAATGCTGGGGTATATAGGCAGAGGTATCACTAGCAGAATGTGGGAGGCAGTGATGCCATTGTATAAAACGCTAGTGAGGCCTCACTTAGAGTACTGTGTGCAATACTGGAAGCCACACCTTTGTAATGGTATGGACAGGGTGGTGGTGGTCCAGAGAAGGGCGACTAAGATGGTACAAGGCTTGCACCATAAAACATGTGAGGAGAGATTGAAAGACCTCAACATGTACTCGCTGGAAGAGAGGAGGAAGCAGGGGACATGATAGCAACTTTCAAGTACCTTAAAGGCATAAACAAGGTGCATGGTGGAGACACCTTCTAGTACAGGAATATAAGAATGAGGGGGCATGATATGAAATTGGAAGGGGAAATGTGAGAAAATATTTCTTCATGGAGAGGGTGGTAGACACATGAAATAGTCTGCCACAAGAGGTGGTGAGAGTGAGCACAGTGGAGGGATTTAAATATGCCAGGGACAGGCATAAGGGAACCTTAGGGAAGGGAAGGAAAGGAGTGGTGAAAAGCCACTGACCAGATAGGGTCAGAGGCAGCAAACAAGTACAGGGCTTACAGGCAGACTAGATGGGCCAAGCGGTCCTTATCTGCTGACAATTTCTATGTTTCTATGGTGTAAATGGTGTGTGCATTAGTGTGGCCAACATTTTCTCTGCCACAACTGTGGCCTCAATGCTGGTGGGTGCTGACACTGTTGGCAGCGGAGGCTGTGACAAGAGAATCAGTCCAGGAAGCAGAAAATATTTTGCTGTGTAAATGTGGTTGAGGAGGACAAGGTGGCTGATATTGTCCACCTGACTGCTGTTGTTGGTGGTGAACCTGATCATGATGATAGACTTTCTTTTCATAATATGGGTGTTGATGAGTGTGGTCATGACTCACAGTCTGATGAGGAACATTTGACTGTTGCATGCAAGAGCTATGAGAAGGAAAGAGAGGGTGTAGAAAGTGAGGAGGAGAAGGAGGAGGAGGACAGATCTCAGGAGCAGGTTATCAGACTAGGTGGTGATAGGGATAATGATCTGGACCATCTGTGGGAACCTGAAAATAAAAAAAATGTAAGGATCATGCTGCTGAACCTGTGGTGCTCTCTACACCACAATTATTTCAGGGAATTAACAAAGCCCCCCCCCGGCCCCAGTCCTCCACTTGTTGTTAACACTATTGAGCCAATATCACTGCATGAGTCACCTATTGTTGCAGTGCAGAAATCATCCTACATGCACCCTTTGCCACCCCTCCAATAACCCAGTACCAGGCCTACTTCTGTGTAAAAACAAGGACTATGAAACCCATAGTTGAAGACTTTTACACACTGGACCTAGCTAATGAAACTGGCTATCTGCCAGCTATGTCAAGCATGTATTAGCTGTGGGAAAAAGAGGAGTCACCTAGGCACTGGTGGGCAACATAAACAAGTGAAGTCCAGTCACTGTTAAACTGGATTCAGCACCAAAGGGAAACTTGTGTAGGGGGTCCTTCTCCCTTATTTTTACTGTGCAAGGCATCATGAAGTGGCATGAATACATTCCCAGTAGAGTCAGACCTGACTGTGGAGGACTACTTACAGAGATGAGGAGGAGGAGCTGGAATTGGTGGGATTGTCTAGTAGTGGTCATAGTAGCAGTGATTGGTTGAGTACTAGCAGCCAAAGTCACCAAAGCAATCCATCCCAGTCCATAAAACACCAATTATCACTTCATTCATTTGTGAAGCATCCGTGACCCCTCCTCCTGACTCAAATGCAACCGTATCATCCATGCAGTCTGTGCACAGAATATAGTTGTTTGGTATCCCAACCCCCCGAAAAGTGTAGCCTACACTATATAGAATGTTTGAGCATCATACCAAATACCTACCCAATCATGCTATTGCATGAGAACTGAATGCAGCAACCTCTGAAATGCTGGCAAATTGATTTGTTCGCATTTGTGGAGTATGTGGTATTCTGAAGGTTGATGCACTCTGCCTGTGACCATCTACAGCACCTGCAAATCCAGAACAAACTGCCTCAACATCATTTGAAACTGGAAGTTCTCACCCAATGGAGCTTGACACTGTACATGATCAAGCACTTGTATGAGCAGTACAAAGCCTTCTCAGAATATCTGCTGCTGTGCGCAAGCTGACTGTGCTGCAGTATCCATGTCTCTGACAACAGATCAGTGGTGACTAATGGATTCTAAGGCAATTTGAACATGCAACATAGATACATAGAATTTGTCAGCAGATAAGGACCTCGCAGCCCATCTAGTCTGCCCATCTCTTTCCTACATTTTTTTTTACGTTGAAGGCTATAACTGATCTGCGGCTTTCCCACCCTTACCTGTTTTTAGCATTCCCGTGTGCCTGTCCCATACAATTTTGAATTCATTCACTGTCTTTGCCCCCAACACCCCTTCAGGGAGGGTATTCCAAGCATCCACCACCCTTTCTGTGTAGAAGTGCTTCCTTACATGCCCCTGACTACCTCTTTCCAATTTCAAGTCATGTCCCCTAGTTCTAGTGCATCCCCTTTTCTGAAATATGCTCCCCCTCCTGAACCCTATTTATCACTTTTAGATATTTGAATGTCTCTATCATGTTCCCCCTCTGCCTTGTCATTTCCTGAGAATACATATTGTGGTCTTTCAGCCTCTTTTCATATGACTTCTGGTGCAGCCCCTGTACCATTTTTGTAGACCCTCTGGACTACCTCCACTCTTTCTATGTCATTTCTAAGATGAAGCCTCCAAAACTGGACACCGTACTCCAGATGGGGTCTCACCAATGAGCTGTACAATGGCATCACCACCTCCCTTTTTCTGTTGGTGATGCCTCTCCCAATGCACCCTAACATGCTGCTAGCCCTTCTTACTGCCTTTTCACACTGCCCAGTCACTTTTAGGTCCTCCAATATAATTACTTCCAGATCCCTCTCCTGCTTGGGGGCCAACAGTACTCCCCCCACCCACACACACTTAGTACTCCTCTCTCAGGTTCCTGTGTCACAAGTGCATAACTTTATACTTCTTTGCATTGAATTTCAGCTGCCACCTGTTTGACCATTCTTCCATCTTGCCTAGGTCCCTTCTCATTTTCTCCACTCCCCCGGCATGTCAACCCTATTATAGATCTTTGTGTCATCTGCAAAAAGGCATACTTTCCCTTCTAGCCCCTCTGCAATATCACTTATGAAGATATTAAAGAGGACTGGGCCTAGTACCAAGCTCTGAGGCACCCCACTGGTCACCTCCCTCTCAGTAGACCGAACTCCTTTCACTACCACCTTCTGTGTCTGAATGCTCAACCAATTTCTAACCCAGTTTACCACTCCTGATCCAACTCCCAGGAAGTTTAACTTGTTTATTAGCCTTCTATGCAGAACGGTATCAGAGACTTTAGTAAAATCCAGGTAAGTCACATCTACTGCCCATCCCTGATCTATCTCCCTCATCACCCAGTCAAAGAACTGCATTAAGTTTGTTTGGCAAGACCTGCCTGCTGTGCAACCATGCTGCCTTGGGTCCTGCTGCCTCTAACAGGCACTAACTGGGCACACTGACTGTATCAGTCAGGACATCCTACTTGTTTTTTTTTTTTTATTTCATATTTTATTAGTGAATTTTTACTATTACAGGGGACAGAGAGTTACAACATACAATGCGTATACTCAAAATGATACATGAGCTGTCCCCTCCCCCCTTCGCCCCCACCCCATACAGCAGCAGCGTCCATACAAAGATAGAAAGATGTTATATAGTATCACGAATCAAGGAACACTGGATATAATGACTCATTTAGCAACTCTGGCCATAATTAGCATGTGAAGGGGATCACAAGTATTCTTGTACCACTGCAACTTATTATGGAGGCTCGCTATCACTTTCTCAGTACGTAGGTTAGCCAGAATTTCATTAACCCATTCCTGATATGTTGGGCTTACTGTATCCCTCCAATGCCGAAGCACACTTTTTTTAACAGATAGTGCAATCATGGAAATATGAAATCTTCTGATTCTCACCTTGATAGAGGATAGATCCCCCAACAAACATACATCTGGGGTGAAGTACTCCTGCAAACCCAGTATAGGGTCTAGGTTATTCTGTATGGCTACCCATAATGGCTTTATCTTGGGGCATGACCAAAAGACGTGAAGAAGCGTACCTTCCTCTTGACATCCTCTAGTACAGGCCCCCGAACTTATGAGACCCCATTTCCTCAGCTTCACAGGGGTATAATACATGTTATGTATTATGTGGTATTGCATAAGGCGGAGTCTATCCTGAGAGATGTATTTATGGCAGAACTTCCATAAAACTGACCAATTAGGAGTATATTGAGAAAAAAAAGAAACTCAGAGCCTAGTGGGGCCTTCAGGTCTCCCATATTTCCAATAATATAGGACATGATATATTTTGGAAATAGCACCTGGTGACCCCAATAAGGAGGAGAGATCCGATACAAACAGAAAAGCAGGTGAACAAGGAGGGATATTACCAAATACTGAAGAGAGGAGATGTTTCAATTGGACCACTCTGAAGTGAAAAGTTAACGGGATGTCAAACTTGCGAATTATGTTAGAAACTGAGAGCCATTCCCCTACGTCATCCAGAAAAGTAGAGATTATCCCATCCCCAGTCTGAGGCAACCATTTACGAGATATCATCTTTTTGTTTATTGTGAAAGATGGGGAATTCCAAATGGACTGAGACAGGTCCAAGTCTGGGGAATACCGCAGAAATGAACAAAGCTGCACGTGAACTCTGAGGGACGTTCGGATAGTGGGACAACTAATAGTGTCAGGAAGGGAGGCTATTTTAAGATAGAACATCATCTGGGGGTCAATGTTCTCGGACTGAATAAAATCTAATTCAATTTTGAGCCAGACCGGTCTTAAGTGTTCCGGACCCGGGTTCACCCACCGCATATATTTTGCAATCTGACCAGCCCAGTAATAAATTGCCAGATGGGGGATCCGCAGTCCTCCATCTATTTTCTGAGTGGCTAGTTTATAATATGCTAACCTGGCTTGTTTATTAGACCAGATGAAATTTGTGAAAATTCTATGCATTTTCTGGAACCATGATAACGGAGTAAAGGAGTTAAGAAGCGTGAGGGGATAAAATAAATGAGGAAAAACATTCATTTTAATGATATTACTGTGACCCCAGAGAGAGAGAGGGAGTTTAGACCATCTATTGAGATCCTGAACTATCACTTGAGAGAGAGGCTCCAAATTTTCTTTTAACCAGGAGGAGGGGTTACGCATCAAATTAATACCAAGGTATCTGAGAACACGCGGAGACCAACCGAGACCAAAAGGAGTCAAATCATTTTTAAAAACCTTATGATTAAGAGGGAAAATGGAGGATTTATTTATATTCAGCTTATAATTTGAGAGAGCACTGAAGTTAGCGATTTCCCTCAACATGACGGGAATTTAAGTTTTTGGATGAGATAAATGAAGGAGAAGATCATCAGCGTAAGCCGTAATCTTCACCACCTGATTACCTATTGGGATACCGCTTATCTCCGGATTATTGAGAATGTTTTGGATAAGGGGCTCTAAGTACAAATTAAATAAAAGGGGGGAAGAGGGCAACCCTGCCGGGTACCGGAAGACAAAGGAAAGGGTTTGGAGAATGCTCCATTGCCAGAGACTCTGGCAGATGGAGTTTGATATAAGGCCCTAATCCAATCTATAAACTTATCCGGGAAACCAAATACTTTAAGGGCCTGAAACAGGAAATTCCAATGACGTGATCAAACGCCTTCTCAGCATCCAAGGAGACCAATCCTGCAGGAAAGACAGCATCCCTGGAAACCGAGACAACATGTGACAGGGTACGTAAATGGTCAGCTGATGAACGCCCCCTCATAAACGCTACCTGAGACATATTAATCAGGTCTGGAAGAACTCGTGTTATTCTATCGGCCAATATCTTAGATAGAATTTTAACATCTTGATTCAATAAAGAGATTGGTCTGTAGCTTTGCACTAATTCCGGATCTTTATCGGGTTTAGGAAGAAGAACAATTAGGGCTACAAACAAATGTGTATCTATTTTTGCAACAGAAAGAATGTGACAGTACAACCGGTGGAGAACCGGCAATAATTGTGATCAAAATGTTTTATAAAATAAAGCGGAAAAAACGTCTGGTCCCGGGACCTTATCTGAGGGCAAAGCCCCAAAGACCTCTAATATTTCCCTCAGAGATATTGGTGAGGATAGAAAATTCCTCTGCGATTCAGATAGAGAGGGTAGAGTGGAATCCCTCAGGTAGGCCTCAAGCTCTTCTAAGGAAGGAGGATTGTCCATGTCCCTATACAAATACTCATAGTAGGAGGCAAACTCCTGCACAACCTCAGAAGGGGATACCTTCAAGGATCCATCCACCTGGGCCCTAATTAGAGGTATAAATCTAGCTGATTCCTGCTGCTTTAACCTTAAGACTAGCAGGCAACCCGCTTTTTCCCCTGATCAGTGTAGTTTGCTTTGGTACAAATAATAGATAATTCTGCTTTTTCCCTCAACAGATCTAAGTATTTATCTTTAGCTACTGAAAGACTCCTCATATCCTCTTCCAAGGCATTAGAGGATAACTTGGTTTCCAAAGACCTAATTAGAGATAATGAAGCTAGTAATTCCGCCTCTCGAGGCTTTTTCCTTTTTGTGACTAAGCTGATAATAATCCCTCTCATAGATGCTTTGAAAGCACCCCACAAAATATCAGGTGTCGTGTCATCAGAGGAATTAGGGGAGAAAAAGAAATCAATCTGCTCCTTTATTAGATCACAATATTTGATGTCTTTGAGCAATTGACCATTTAATTTCCATAGGGTTTCTTTATCGGGAATGTTAAGGAAGGCCAGTTTGGAAGTTACCAGGGAGTGATCTGATACTGGACCTGGCTGGATCGAGGCAGTCAAGACCCCCGGCAAGAGGACCTGAGAGAGAAAAAGGTAGTCGATGTGAAACTGGGTTCTGTGTACCGGCAAATTAAAGGTATACTCCCTGTCTTTAGGGTGTAATACACGCCACACATCACACAGTCCGCACTGATCCAAAAAGTCTCTAAGGGCCCTCTGTCCGGGCGTCAAGCCCCTCAACCCACTACCAGACCTGTCTACTTCAGGATCAAGAACCAAATTGAAGTCCCCACCTATTATTATACCAATGGGAAGCATGGGAAGGAGTATGGAGATAAGCTTCATAAAGAAGCCCGGATCATCTGCATTAGGCCCATAAATGCTACCAAGTAAAACAGGCATAGACCAGAGACTCCCCTAAACTAGGACATATCTACCATCCGGATCCCTGAAAACTTGTTTAGAAATAAAGGGAATGCTTCTATTAACAAGAATCATAACCACACAGCTGTTAGTGGACCCTGAGACAGTAAACACCTGCCCAATTTGTTGCCTCTTAAGTTGCAGAGATTCACTTTCCAGTAAGTGAGATTCTTGCAAGAATGTAATCTGAGAAGATAATAAACTTAAGTGTTTTAACAGTTGGCATTGTTTAACTCTTTTCCTTATCCTCTTCACATTCCATGTAACAATGTTTATACTACTGGCCATCTAAAAAGAAAAGGGAAAAAGTACATTATATGAAATCTAGGAATTACAACAATCAGACTTAAATTATCCAAACCCCTGTTTGCTGCTGTATGTCCCACCCATCCCAACGTCAACTTCCCTCCCACCCACCACCCCTGCCCCCAAAGTATTCTGAACCCATCCAACAAACAAGTAATATGACAATCCTAAACACAATATCACCCCCCCCCCACCTCAACTGTCACGAGCAATGTTCAGCACAATACCGCTTTCCTTCCTCCCCCTCCAACCTCCCACGCATGTACCCAAAAACCCTGCCTTAAAATATAAACCTTCTTATAGAGACAGTAGCCAGCAATATCTAATCAAAGATAAAGGTAATGTAAGTAATGATAAGTAAGTACTGGACTCCTGAAATCCAGAAACAAAAAGAACAAGAACGAGAAATAGAGAAGAGAGCAACCCCTACTTGGGAGCAGTCCAGAAAACCTGAATCCTGAGGAAAAACAGAAAACACACAATGTAAGGCTTAATAGCCAAATATGCTCTCATAGCTGCTGCCATTAGCAAAATTAAAAACTTTCCCGGAAACATATATTCTCTAATAAACTAAATGCTCCCAAGTAGTGGATCTCCATCTATGTCCAAGCCCCCACTGCTATCTATATCCAGGAAATATAAATTCCAGAGACACATAAGTAAAGGGGGTTGATCCACCAAAATCACAGCAAAGGCGCCCTCTGGTGATAATAACCCAAAAACATTGAGACCAAAAGGTCGCTCTCTCGAACAGTGCCCCAGTAATCAAAAACATTAAGCCTGAGGGTTTTCATCATATTAACTAGATCATGAGCGATAATTAAGTGTCCCTGGAAAAAAGAAACCAGAAAATATGATCCATGTGAGAAAAAAGGGAACTCTTCCCAGACAAAACACAACCCCCAGAAAAAAAGTCCAGAGATGTGAAGTTGTTCCAAAACACTGAGCGCTGAGATGAAAAATGCAAAAGGTCAGGATTCCGCTAAAGATAGCCCCCTCCATCACGAAATTCGAGAGTCCACAAAACCAGACTGATATTCATTCCTTTTTTGGTACAGCAACATGAAAAAATTCTTCTCCTTTCCAAAAAAGGGTGGGGTAAGACCGACCATCCCGATCAGGTGTCCCGAAACAGATCAGGCAGAGTAGCCTTCAATCCTGAAAGAGCAGCTTCAGGATTCTCGTATGTTGACCAGGTACCATCCACTAGTACCTGTAGTCTAGCTGGGTTCCCCATTTTAAAGCGAAGGCCTGCAGCTATAATTTTCGATATGATAGGATGAAAAACAGTACGCTTTGCCCTAATCGACCCCAGTAAATCTTGGGCAATTCTGAGCTTGGCATTTTCCCATTTCACTTCTTGCAACTCTCTCACTTTTGCCAGAAATGTTGTCGCTCTAGGTAATTCAAAAAATGGCAAATAATGGGATGTGGCGTTGCTCCTGGAGATGGCTTGGGTTGCAAGGACCTATGACCTTTCGATGGTGTACTTAGGCCCGAAGGGAGAGGGACCAGAGACCTTTTCAATCAGCTTCTGTACAAATACCAGCATGTTCAGGCTTTCCTCTCCTTCTGGAAGGCCCAGGATAACTACATTGTTTCTTCGGCTGCAGCCCTCCAAATCTTCCAACTTAGCTTCCAAACTAGAAATCCTTTGCCGCATAACTACGAGACTGGGATCAATTTTTTCCACTTGCTTCTCAAGAGATGAGATTCGGGCTGCATTATCTGAAGTTTTCATCATGACCTCCTCAAGTTTTTTAGAAAGGGATTTAATTTCAGCTGAGGTTTCTTTAATTTCTTCCCGGAAGGGTTTGAACTCTTCCAAAAACCTGCTCAGAGTTAGGAGTTCTTGCTCAGTGATCAGGCTTTGAAGGTCTGGCTTATCCACAGCACTCGAGGCCCTTGATTTTTTCAGGGCCTTCTCGGGAGTGACCGGCGGTGTATGCTTCTGCGGAGGCTTCTTCATATAAACCTCCATCATCAATGGAAACAAGCAGTCAGGAGCCAAGGATATTAACAAAGCGATAATCTGTAATCTTTCTGGTTTTTAAGGAGAGATAATGACCAAAATAGTGATTATTTGTAGTTAGGAGGTTGGAGCTATGCAGAGGAGCTTCTACTCGGTACCCTGCATCACGTGATCCCCCTCAGGACATCTTACTTCTAAGGATGCTGAAGCAGATGCTGTTGAATGTGCAGCAGGTGCTAGAAGCTGATGGTGATACAGGAAGGTGTGCCTTAGTAAAACACATGCTTCACATGTTGGACTGCAATAGCCATATTTCCTGTATTCTGCAGTATACAGATGTTGGTACTGTCACCATACTGGACAGTGGTATACAATGGGGCCTGTCATTGACACTTGTAGGTGGGTCAGGTCCAAAATCTGACTGATCAATAAGTAAGACGGGTTCATGGGGCATAGATGTTCAGGTCACAGTTACCGACTGAAAAACAGGCATGTTAACAGAAAAACATGACACTAAATCCACATTGGTATGCTTTGTACCACGTGAGAATTGCAAAACTGGAGGGGAAAAAAAGGAGAAGGCTTATGATTTGACAGGACTGCATGCAGTGCAATGCATGGTGAATGCATATTTGATTGACTACAGGTGCCTTAAGCTATTGGAATAGTCACTGCTGTAGTGAAGTAGCAAAGCCACTGACTGGCCAGCACTGACCTCAGTAGCAGCCAAATATCTGAGCTGTCCATCCCTCAGTGTCAGCATGGAGAGGGTATTCAGTTTGGCAGGGGTCATTGTGCAGGATAGGCTTACAAATCTGTCCCCTAGAAATGCTGGCATGTGAACATTTAATAAAATAAATGTTGGGCACATTACATGTAAAACAGTTGCATCAACATTCACACCACATGCCAGTGGTGATGGAGAAGAATCTGAACAGCCCGGTGTTATTAGCATTAGCAAAATGCCTTCCTGTGATGTCGAGAAAGCAGTACTAGAGAAAGAATTCCCATGTGGGGACAACTCCAGTCTGCAAGACTGTGAGGGCTGCTTTGCTGATGAGAATTATTAAAGCAAAAACACAAAAGTGTTAGATCTATCCTTTCCTCTTTATCAGTTTAATCCTTTTCTTTATGATTCAGTTTTGTTTTCCTGTGATTATCTTTTCCCCAACTTGTGATGCTGTTCTATACGTCCATCTGATTATCTCCATTTGCCCTCTCCTGTGTCATGCCCATAGGCAAAGCAGAAAAGTTTTGAATGCTACATAATTAAATACCAGGTTTGACTCCAATAACATTGCACACCGCCACCTCAAATGCATATACTGTATCAAGACTGGAAAACCTGGACTCTTAAGGCAGCATAAATGCCATTGCCAGCCATGCAGATCATGCGTCCAACAGAAAGCAAGACACCAAGTAATCCTCCTCCTGTGGCCTGTTTGTGTCCTCCATATCCATCAACAACAAAGGCCACCTTTGCTTCCACTTCATGCACCCATGCCAGACTGAGAAACAAGGACTCTTAAGCCAGTGTAAATACCACTGTAGCCAGCCATGCAGACCATGCATCCACCAGCAAGCAAGACACCATCTAATCTTACTACTTTGACCTGTTTACATATAAACATAGAAGTTGACGGCAGATAAGGACCACAAGGCCCATCCAGTCTGCCCATTTTTTTTTCCACCTTATAAATGTGCCATCGACCATTGCTCTGTCAATGGCCTATCTATTCATACTCATCTGTATTGCTCCCTTATGCCTATCCCATGCCTGTCTGAAGCCCTGCACTGTATTCATAGCTACCACTTCCTGAGGTAGGCCATTCCATGCATCCACCACCCTTTCTGTGAAAAAGAACTTCCTCACATTACCCCTTAATTGGCCTCCCTCTATTAATCTCATGCTGTGTCCTCTTGTCCTGCTATTTTTCTCATGCATTCTCTACATCCATTAACAATGTGTGCCACTGCAACATCCACCTAATGCATCCAGACTGAGAAATCCTGACTCTTAAGCCAGTGTAAATGCTGTTACCAGGCAGTCATAGAGCCTGCCAGACAGACAGCCTGCAAGCCTGCAAGTCATTTCTCCAGTCACCCCTTCAAGGCAGCAAGACCTGAAGTCCACCAATACCAACTTTCTCTGCTGTGATGGTAACTTTCTTTATTTTTCACACTCCTTATCTTCACTGTCAGCAGTGACGATGAGTCTGTCCTCACACAGGATATGCTTCCACCTTCTAACAGTACTTTAAAATGTGTTTCTTTCTCTCCTTGTGTCTCCCACAAACTTCAGACAGCCCACTACAAAGCATATTCTTAAGTTGCCTCCTCCTCCACCACCCCGTTCTGTGGCACCATCGTGCCAGTACATGACATTGCCTTCATTAATTTGATGGTATCATTCCATGATTTTTTCTTTTTTTAAGTTTTTATGTTTGCTTGCATGCATGTGCAAGAAACATAGTGCCATCATCCAAGTTTTCCAGAGGTGTGTCAGCCTCTTCCAATTCAGTCAGTGTGTTTGCAGGCGCGGTCGCAGAGCGCCAGTCACTGCACCAGCTGTCTATGACAGCTGAAAATGCAGTGGCATACAGTTGAAAGGGAGAGCTCCACTTGAGTGAGCAGAGCTCTCTCCCCCACACACACACGCGCGTGCTCACGCACACACACTACGTGCTCATGTGCCTTCCCCTCCCCCCCACACTGTATGGCCGATGGGGGTGCCCAATTCCCCGTCGGCTCCATGCCCCCCCAAAGCATCCAGCTGCCATGCAGGGAGCCCACCCCAGTGTGGCAAAATGTTTAATAGCTGACAGGGGTACCCAATCCCCCGTTGGCTGCACACCCCCCTCAGGCATCCAGGTGCCACGCTGGGAGCCCACCCCAGCATGGCAAAATGATGTGATGGCCGACGGGGGTGCCCAATCCCCCCTTGGCTCCTGCCCCCCACCAACATCCTTCCAGCTGCCATGCTGGGAGCCCACCCAGCGTGGCAAACGCTCAGTGTCGCTTTTAATTAAAAACTGAAAATAAAAAATGGTCCCTCACAGTCTCCCTGCCCCCACCCGCACCCACCCACTCGCACCCTGTCTCCCCACCCCCCACCCCATACTTACCTCCAGACTCAGCGCCACAATCTTGGGACTGGGAACATGTCTGCACTCTTCAAAGCCAACTGCGAACTGAGGAAATGCAGGTAAGCTGTATAATGGAATAGATAGGGTTTTTTTCAACTTTATTGCATATCTCAGGCATTTTTTGGAATTTTTGCACCAAATTTTCAACATGGGATTTTTGTTACCCCTTCTCATGAATGCTGTCACTGTCAGGGCATTACTTGGGCCCAAAGGGTGATTTCGCAGCCACTGCATGAAATCACCTTCCCGGAATGATTAACAAAATGACACTGCCAGTGTACATAAGGTGGGCTCTCAAAAAGCCTATTTTGAAAATTTGGTGGAAAAATTCCTAAAATGACTGTTTTACGAGGTGTCGTTGCACGGTTCTGCACGCTCAATAAGTGTGCAATTTTCAATATTTTCACTCAGATTTTCAACATTGCCATTTTACCACACCTCCTTATGAGCAGTACAGCTGTCATTTGCACATCTCATCCAAATGTGTTTCCGCCTATGAAGTACAATGGCGCAGTCGGTAAAGAAATCAATGTATGGGACACATTAAGAAAATCACAGTGACACTGTTCATGAGCAGAGGTGTTAAAATGGCTATGTGGAAAATTTGGTGAAAAATTCCTAAAAATGACTGTTTTACGAGCGTGCGTTGCAGAGTTCCTATGCACGCTCATAAGTTCGCAAATTTTCAATATTTTCACTCCAGATTTTCAACATTGCCATTTTACCACACCTCCTTATGAGCAGTACAGTTGTCATTTTTCACATCTCGCCCATAACGTATTTCTGCCCTTGTACTTGGCGCACAATGGCGCAGTCAATGTCTGAAATCAATGTATGGGACATGTTAAGAAAATCACAGTGACACTGGTCATGAGCAGAGGTGTTAAAATGGCTATGTTGAAAATTTGGTGAAAAAATTCCCAAAAATGACTGTTTTAGGAGCGCACAGTGCGCAGTTCCTACACACGCTGGCAAGTTTGAGAATTTGTAATATTTGCACACCAGATTTTCAACAGTGCCATTTTACCGCACTTCCTTATGATTAGTGCAGCTACCATTTTTCACATCTCACCCAAAATGCGTTTCCGCACATGTAGCACACAATGGTACAGTCGGTGTGCAAAAACAATGTTTGGGACAGATTAAGAAAATCACAGTGACACTGGTCACTCATGAGCAGAGGTCTTAAAATGGCTATTTTGAAAATTTGGTGACAAAACTCCATAAAATGACTGTGTTATGAGTGAGCATTGTGCAGTTTTCATGCACCCTCATAAGTTCATTAATTTGTAATATTTTCAGTCCAGATTTTCACCAGTGGCATTTTTCCACACCTCCTTATGAACAGTAGAGTTGTCATTTTCCACAACATGGCCGAAATGTGTTTTCACACTTTCAGCACAGAAATGCGTGGTCGCTGTGGGAAATCATTGTTCGGGACAAATAAAGAAAATCACACTGACACTGTTCGTGATCAGAGATCCCAAAATGCCTGTGTTAACAATCTGCTATAAAAAAAATCCCCAAACTGGTTACATTACGGGTGTGCGTTGCACAGTTTCTACGCACGCTCGTGACTTCACCAGTTTTTTTAAGATTTTCACAGCAGATTTTCAACATTGCCATTTTTTATACCTCCCCATGAACAGTACCACTGTCATTTTTCACATCCTGTTCGGAATGTGTTTTTGTACCTGTGGTGCCAAATGCCATAGTCACTGTGCAAAAGCAGTTTTCAGCTAACAAACTGATATTGCCACTGTTCATGAGGTAGGGTTCACAAAAAAAAATGTTGAAAATTTGGAGTGAAAATACCAATGAATGCCTGAGGTGTTAGGGTTTCGGACCATAACGCCCCACCCTGTAGAGTATGACAGGCATCAGGGGTGTGACTTGGGATTCCTGCCTGTCATGCTCATACCATTCCACCCCCACCCACACCCTGCAGCCAGTGAGAGGCATCAAGGTGTGCCTTGGACTCTTTGGGCCCAAACTTCACCCCATTCTCCTATACTGCACCCATCTCACCATATTTCCTGATGGAATGGGGTGCGCAAAAGGGCCAAAGACCCCAAGGCACACCGTGACACTTGTCAGTGTCTGCAGGGTAGGGTGTGGTGAAATGGCATGGTCGTTATGCCTGACAACCTAAAGGCACACCCCAATGCCTGTCACTCTCTGCAGGGTGGTGGTGGGGTTGGCTTCAGTTCAATACTTCGCTGCCATTCCTATTATGCAGCTCTGTAACTTCTACACTGGGAATGCCACTGCCTGCAAGCAAACATTCGGCATTGACAAATGCCTGTTATTTTACGTTTTCCTTTCACATGTGAACAGTGACAGTGGCCATGCCAAATCAAGCTAAATGATTTCCATTTTTTTCTTCCCAGTAATATGCACATGAAGACTGGGAGTGGACAACTGATATACTTTGTGGTGCCAGCCTCTGTGGTGGCCAAGTAGGAATTAATTATTTCTCTTTTTTTCACAGGTGACAGGTATAAGAAGACTGGGAGTGAGTAATGTCTGTACTGTGTGGCACTGGCTACAGTAGCGACCAAGTAAGGATAGGATAAATTGTTTCTCTTTTTTTCTTCACAGGTGATGGGTATAAGAAGACTTGGGGTGGACAATAGATATTCCATCTGTGTGACCACAGTAGTTACTTTATTAGAGTGCAAATAATTGTTTTTTGTCTTCACAGATCTACTCCTGTCCTGCTGCCTTCTCATCCAGCAAGACTTCTCATCTGCCTCCTTTGTTTGTGGCACCTTTGTGCCATTTCAAGGCATGGCCATCACAAATGTGACAGCAGGTATCCTTTCAAAAGTTCTTTTTTCTTCTTTTTTTAATTTTGGTTTCCTTTTGTCAGGTGTAACCAAACAAGGAGAGTACTAGTCTAAATAATTTCTAGCTTGTATTGACAGGTCTCTTTAAATTCCATCATCATGATTAATACCTCGTCTTATAACAGCAGGCAAGCCATTGGCGTCCTCTCCACCAGGCTGTTGATGTGATCAACATGCTAACTCCTTTTCAGGCATCCTTCCCGAGCTTCCCTACCACTGTGTGTGGTCTTATTAAAGTCGACAATCCACTGTATCCAGCATAACATACGCATCCACCTGATGCTGCTGCTTTATTCTACAATGCCACACAGTTGAAAAATGCCTGAAATAAGACAAAAAGGAGAAGAAAACAGAGAGTGAGATTTAGATAGCATTTAAGAATAAAAAAACCAAAAGTAAAAAAAGAATCATTACCTTCCATGATAGGAAACACTGCCAAATTAAATAATTAGATCCCTTCTGGACCAGTGCAACAACATGATTTAATCACCCTGGTGATAAATACCTGCAAAGAGAGAAACAGGAACAAAAGATGGTTAGAAATGCACTGTCCCCTCAGGTGAAAAAGTAAAAAATAAAAAAAAATACTTACCTTTGCTGATAGGATACAAAAACGATACTCAAAATTCATCATCAGAATCTGCGCCACAAAGAGGCACTATCATCTCATGCAAAGACACGTTTAATTGCTGGTCAGGTCATTAAGTTCCTCAGGACATGTGCTGTGGTGTCAGACATGCAGAGCACATGAGCAGCATTCTGATTCTTGGAGCCCATCTTATTCTGTTTCCTTATGTGAAAATTTACAAGCAGAAGAATTTTTGTAGAATTCCGGGGGAAACTAAATGTTCATACCCCAAACTGTGTTGGTAGGACTGAATCACAGCACAGCACCTTGTCAGAGCACTAACGCCTGAAGTATTTATTCTGGTAGTTGAAAAGAATTCTGCCAGCAAAGAATTTTTGTATGTTGTTCTTTTTTTTTTTCTCACAATTTCACCCAACGTTCAGTTCAAGAACTGTGGAATGGGGACAGAAACACAGCGCAGCACCTTGTGACAGCACCAGCAGCCTGAAATATTTATTCTGGTATTCGAGACAAATTCTGGGAGCACAGAATTTATATATTTTGTTCTTTTTCTAACAGTTTTCTCTAGAGTTAATTTCAAGAATTGTGGCATGGGGACAGAGACTCAGCACAGCAGCCTGAAGTATTTATTCTTGTAGCTGAGAAAAATTCTGGAAGCACAGAATTTCTGAATTTTGTTATTTTCTCACAATTTTCCCCAAAGTGTATTACAAGAACTGTGGAAGGTTTGACGAATCATAGCACATCAATAGCACCTTGTAGCAGGCAAAGACTGCAGCAGACAATTACTACGTTAGTTCACAAAACTTCTGGAAGCAAAAACTTCAGGCTCAGTGTACTTTTCACACTTTTTTGCACTAAAGTGAATCACAGGAAATGTAGCAGGGGAGAGTGACACAGAGCACTGTACCATGTTGCTGTAGCAGCAGTAGTACATCACACCATTTCATATTTTCTGGTTCATGATCCAATTTCAAGAAGTGAAAAATGTATACACTGTACTAGGCTCGAGCACTTGGGTGGACTTGCCTAATAAGCTTGACAAATCCAGTCTGAGGATGTACTGAGCAGTGCAGCATTAGCTACAACCATTTAATAATTTCTTGTTTGGAATAAATTTTCTGCAAGAACAGAGAAAACAGTGACTGTTTTGAGTAACAGAATAAATCTGACAGTGTGACTGTGCTAGTGATAAAACTGATGAATGTTGTACATTTCAGATGCACAATATATGTAAACAACAGTGCTTTACAACAAAAACAGTAGTGAGAGAGAAGAGAATTATATGGTGCATAAACTGCACCATTAAAGAAACTATAAAGACAGAAAAAATTGTGCTTGTTTTTAGGAAGCTGAAAGACAGACAGCAGACAGAAATAAAGATGAGATAGAATTAAATGAATGAGTAAAAGCAAAAGACACGAAAGATTTTAAAGTTTTTTGAGATTTTACAATGTTTTGTATTTTTTAGGGCAGTTAAACACTGTGGGGAAAGAAAGACTAGGAGGAGACAGCATGGACAGAGGCCAACATAGCAGAGGCTGATATGCAAGTGGGTGTATGTGTTTTAGTCTTGTACAGGCTGTTTTTATAGTTCTAAACATTCCTTTACAAAAACGTCTATACAAAAACTAAAAAAAAAACCAGAAAACATCTCCTATCATAGTGAAATGAGGGCTATTGGAAGCTGTAGACCATAGAACAGCTTGGTGGACTATGGCTTGAGGATATATTTTGGGTGGCTCCTAAAGAGGTTTTCTAAACATAGCTACAGACCACTGTTTAATACATTTTCTACACAGACCAGGGTCTTTGGGGACTCGGGAGCACTTAAGTTAAAAAAACAAACAAACAAAAAAAATTCATATTAGAGTGTGTGTGTGTGTATGTGTGTTGTACTTGCAGTGAGTGCAAACCCAGAATAGATTTGAGTATTAAGTAATAGACAATGGTAAGCAAGTAATTAATTTGAAATTAGGTGGGTTGCGTAATCATGGATTATAGCCAACGTACAAAGTTCTGAATTCAGTCCTAGGAAAGAGAAACATCAAATTTGACAGCAGAAAAGGACCACATGGCCCGCCTAGTCTGCCCATTTCTCTACCTAATGGATAAGCTGCTGATCCTAGTTAACCAACAGACTACTTCCTCCTACCCCCCACTAGAATTGCCTTATGTCTGTCCCATGCATTCTTGAATTCCTCCACTGTTTTTGACTCCACAACCTCCTCAGGAAGGCCGTTCCATGTATCCACAACTCTTTCCATGAAAAAATACTTCCTCACATTACCTCTGAGCAGTCCGCCCTCTATCTTCAAATTGTGCCCCCTTGTTCTTGCACATCCCTTTTTCTGAAAGATGCTACCCCCTTGGACTTTTTTGATTCCCTTGAGGTACTTGAAAGTTTCTATCATGTCCCTACCCTTCCTTTCCTCAAGGGTATATATATTAAGCTCCTTTAGACTCTCTTCATATGTCTTCTGGTACAGACTCTGCACCATTTTAGTTGCCCTCCTCTAGACAACCTCCATCCTGTCTATGTCCTTGCAGAGATGGGGTCTCCAGAACTGAACACTGTACTCCAGATGGGGTCTCACCAACTGTCTGTACAGAGGGATAATAACTTCCTGTTTTCTACTGGTGATGCCTGTCCCTATGCATCCTGGTATCCCCCCAGCCCTCCTTACTGCCTTCTCACATTGGCCACCTTTAGGTCATCTGATATGACTACCCCCAGGTCCATTTCCATTGTTGTTGTTATTAGTATCTCACCCCCCCATTGTGTACTCTTCCCCTGGGTTTTTGATTCCCAGGTGCATTTCTTGGCACTGAATCTAAGCTGCCATACATTTGACCATTTCTCCAACCTTGCCAACCCCTTCTCATCCTTTCCACCCCACCTTGTGTATCAACCCTGTTGCAGATCTTTGTGTCATCTGGAAAGAGACATTCTTTTCCTTCCAGTCTCTCTATTATGCAGTTAGCAACAGTAGCTACTGGTCAATCAATTTAATTTTTTTTTTAAATAAGGAAGAAAAAGAGTGGAAATGCGGCAGGACAAGTAACAAATGAATCCAGTGAGGGACCAAAAATCCAAATAGAATGCATCAAGTGTAAAATGTTTATCTGGGGTATAGAAAACAGGAGGCTGGAGGAGTTTATATGCACAAAGTATATCAATGCTGAAGAGGAAGTAATTAGTGGACTAAATGAAAATAACACTGGAACTGAAAATATTCAGAGACTTGAGCAGTTTATTGATAACATGTTTAGAGAGGTAACAAGTGGGGAACACAGTGCTGTTGAATGCTTAGAGGTTAACAACTAGGACAAAATTAATGAAGGCATAGGTGAGAAAAGGAAAAGAGATACAACTGACAATGACAGAGAGGAGGATCTTGATGATTTGCCATCTTGGACAATGATAAGGAGGTGGGGACCCAAGAAAAGGGGAAGGCAGACAGATGCACGTAATCCAATTGAGCTGGTAAATAGATTCCAGCCCCTTGTGTAATCTGAAGAACAAACAGTATTTAGAACAAGCACAGAGCAGAGCAAATCTGGAACCAGAAATTACCATTTTAAGGGACTCCATATTAAAGTACACGGATACAATTATCTGTAAAAGGAGAAAGGACAGGGCTTCAGTGACCTGTCTACCTGCAGCAAAAGTAGCAGCTATAAAGAAAAACTTAGATTGCTCAAAGGCACTGGGGTAAATCCTATTTTGTCATTACATGCAGAGATGCAGCAAAATTTTATTTCATGGGTGAATTCCCACGAATCTGCCAACTCCATCTCTGTGTGCCATTTCACGAAGTTGCCAACTGTAGTGGAAAATTTGCCAAAATCAGAACTGGGTAACTTTGCATTGCTTTGGTTTTTTTTAAAGTGCAAGTTGCACTTAAAAAAACCCAAAGCAAGGAGAGGTTTGACATGATCGCTGACACCACATCCTTGGAGTCTAGTGGTCCCCCTCACTGATCACCACCAGCCCATCTGTCATATCTTCTCTGGTGTCTAGTGGTCCCACCCCCTCCTCAGTCGAGTGCTGGCACAATATGAAAAAATAAATCCCCCCTTCCCCTAGTCACTGGGCATCAGCCCTGACTGTAGTGTCCTTCCTTGGTGTCTAGTGGTCCCTACCCCAATGATCACTGGCCCAATATGAAAATTAAATCTCCCCCGTAGTGTCCATCCTGGTGTCTAGTGCCCCACCCGCTGATTGCCAGCCCATTGCAAAATGAAAAATCCAAGGTCCATTCCCCACCCCCATCGCCAGGCACAGGAACAACTTTAGAAATAATTTCCCTACTGTGTAGTGGACTCCCCACCTCCCCATCCATGCAACTACTGCTCACTGCCCTGCTCCCCCCACCCCGACCTTGAGTGAAAATGTGGCACATTCCTCCACTCTCCTCCACAGTTGGCAGCCCAACTGAGCTCTCAGTGAATGAGTGTGTACTTATACAAGGACATGCTCATTCACTGAGCGCTCAGTCAGGCAGCAGGCCATGGAGGAGAGTGGAGGGCTATGCTGGTCACCCACTTGGTGTCAGGTCAGGGGAATGGGGGTGGCAGTGTAGACGGTGGAGAGTGGGGTGTCCACTGGACACAAATGAAATTATTTCTAATGTTGGTCTGTGCCCTGAGAACGGGGTGGGGGGGCTGGAATTTTTTCATTTTGCAATGGGCAGGCAATTGACAAGGGGACACTAGACACCAGAGATAGACACTGTGTAGGGGGATTATTTTCATGTTAGGCTATGATCGCTGGGGGTGGGGACCATTAATATCAGGATGGACAGTATAATTGGGACTGGTGCCCTGTGATTGGGGGGGGGGAATTAATTTTTCATATTGGGCTGGCAATAAGCCGTGGGTTTATTTATTTATTATTGATTTTGAAAATACCTTTGAGCACAATACTCTTTTACAAAGGTTCCACGTCCTAGAATTGCAGGTAGAGTACACAGTAGACAGCAATGTTTCAACGTATAAGAGCAAATGTACAATACATTCATTGTTCAGTAACAAAACAGTGTTAAATACAAGATCAAAGATATGATAGTGGTAGCAAAAATCTTGTGCAGCCCCATCAGATCTTGTCAATGGATTGGGTGGAGGGGGATTGTTGTCCTAGGGTGGAGTAGTCAGAGGGAGAATAGACATGGCCATGTCATGTCCAAGTGCTGCGATGGTTGCTGGAGGGGCCAGGAGGTGAGGTTCATGAGGTCTGACACCTAGGTGCACGCACACTTAGAGAGTGTCATGAGGTGCTGTTTAAGGTCAGATTTGAATTTGGCAAGAGAATTTGTGGTAAGGATGTGCCCAAGGATTTTGTTCATCCACAACGAGGCCCGGTAGACAAATGAGCATTGCCCAAGCGAGGTGCAGTGGAATGGGATGGCCAAGGCCCCCCTGACCTACCCCATGGGGCCTGAGGCATCTTAGCAACCTCTAACAAGTTGCCTACACAAGGCTGTGTTTTGCACATCAGTGCTTTTTTCCCTAGGATGCAGGTCTGGAATTTTACCCTGTTACTCAAGCACAACCAGTTTGCATGTACATACAGTGTACAGGTGTGCGTGTCCCGCTCAGCATCAAGGGTGAGCCTGCAAGCTTTGTTTAACACCACCTGGATCCTCTTTAATGCAGTATTTGTTGCACCCTGTATACCACTAGCCCATAATCGATATGAGATAATATGGAGTCACGTACTGCGAGGCCGAGGGCCATGGGAGAGAGGTTTTATCAGTGCCTGTACAGGACTCCAATCTTGTTGTTGAGTGACTTGACCAAAGAGTCAATGTTGTGAACAAATGTGAGGGTTTCATCCAGTATGACACCCAGATACTTGAACATTTGGACTTGTTCCAATGGTTCACATAGGGAGTTGGTGATATTGATGGGGCGCTGTTTATTTTTGCTGTGATGGCTGGATATCAGCATGGTCTTGGTCTTCTTGTACTTAAGTAGCAATTTGTGACTACAGAACCAGTTCTCAATTGAGGAGAAGGAGTCCTGTAACACTAATTGAAAGTCAGCTAGGGATGTGTTACTGCCCAAGAGTACTGCATCATCTGCATACAATATGAGTTTGGAGTCACAGACAGTGTGGAGGTCGTTTAGGAAGAGGCTGAAGAGTAGGGGTCCCAGTATTGATCCCTTGGGTACCCCTAACATTAACTATCTTGCACTGGATACAGTTTGCCCAATTTTGACACATTGTTTTCTCCTTGTCAGATAGTCCTGGAACCAGCAGAGGGCATTAGACCCCCCCACCCATGTTATGCAGATGGAACAATAGCAGAGGGTGATTAACTGTGTCAAAGACTTTGGTGAGGTCAATAAAGATGGACCCCACCAGTTTGCCTTCATCCAGTGCCTTATGTGCATAGTTTGAGAAGTCCAGCAGGGCAGTGGTGGTGTTGTGAACTTGTCTGAGGCCATTCTGGTTGGTGCATAGCAGATCATATTTATTGAGGTAGACAATAAGTTGACATGACACTATCTTTTCCAAAGAAGAGAATATTGAGATGGGCCTATAGTTGGCTATCAAGGTTTTATCACCACCCTTGTGCACAGGCATGACTAGGGCCTGTTTTCAGACCTCCTGGAATTGAGCAAGTGTTAGGGACTTATTGAACAGCATGGTAATGGGCACTATACGATGGTCCAGGGTGAGGGATAGCAGTTTCATGTTGATCCCGTCACTGCTCAGTCTGGTCTTTCCTAGTACCTTCTTGACCATGGCTAGTGCTTCCTTCACTGTGACCATTTTGAAGTAAAAGGATGGGTGCGAATGCTCTGTGGGATCACTGTTGGAGTGGTTTTGCCCGGGATGGAAGAAGGCCAGTGGAAGCTCTGTTGAGAGATCAGTGAAGGCCACATTGAGGGCCTACGCAATAGCTTGGCGGTCTGTGGTTGGGGTGTTACCTATATTGATCAGCTGGGGGTGCATCTTGTCCTCCTTCCTGAGGATACTTTTGATGTTTTCACAGAATCTTTTTCCATTGCCCCAGGAATTGGCAAGCTGTGCTTTATAGTAATTGGCTTTGGTGAGCCGGATTAGTTTTGTGCAGCAATTTCTGATCTCTCTGTAGCACTGGTAGTCATGCTTATTCCCTGTATGTCTGTTCCTTTCCCATAGTATGTCCCTTTCTTTCAGATGGGAGAGTAGCTCCCCATTTATCCAGCCATTAGCCCTCCCTCTAATTTTTCTTTTAGTGAGAGGGGCATATATGTCGCAGATGGCATTAAAGCCCTTGATGAAGTAGCCAAGGGCCTGATTTAGCATAGATGTTTGATCGATCAGAGACCAGTCATGCTGTGAGAGTGCTGATTTGAGGGTTCCTAGCTTACTCTTCCTCAGGACCCTACTTTCGATTAGGATGGGAGGGGTTTTGGTGAATTTGTTTGACTACTGGAGTGTGATTGGCGAGTGGTCACTTAGTGTGTCTGGCAGAACCTTGACCTCAGAGGTTCTGGATGGTGATCTAGCTAGAAGCCTGTTATTGCTTTCTTGGGGGGACAGAAATACCGTGGATAGGATTAGAGATTTGCCATTCTGTTCAGCCTGCATTTTTAACACAATTATCTCATGGTTCTGTCACCCTAGTTTCTGGGAGGACGGAGCAACTTAGGGAGTCCCTGACATAAATGATGCATCCCCCACCTCTCTTCGGTGTCAGTGTGGCTCAGTTGATAGCACATCCGCCTCTGGACCAGAAGGTCATGGGTTCTTGTCCCACACCGGGATAGACTTGCACCTAAAAAATCACTGGCATCTGAGTGCAGTATTGGGGGGTGCTGTACTGCTGGGGTGTGCTGTCCTTCAGATGAGACATTAAACCAAGGTCCCTTCTGCCCATCCTGGTGTTGTCCTGGTGGAAATAAAAGAACCCAGGGTACTCTTTGTAAAGAGCAGGGAACATTCTAGGTGTCCTGGCCAACATTCCCCTTCCCATAAAACGGTTCATGCAATTATCCAGGCTATGTGTGGGTGATGATGTGCGATATGGCCTTCACCACACATTCAGTCACTTCACTACCAGTCTAGCATTGCTTGTAAAGTGCTTTGGGATACTGTGTATGAAAAGCACTATATAAATGCTGATTCTTCTTCTTCTTCTTGCCTGTCCAAAATGAGAGTCAGGCAGGTGGAGATAGTTGGGGGCTTACTGTAAAGAAAACTCTGAAAATGCAGAGTTTGAACTCTGCCAGCAGAGTTGCCAAACTCCAAATTTTGCAGAATTATTTGAGGGGGTGAAGCTGGGTTTCACACTCCCAATCCACTCTGTGAAGTGAGAAAAATCCATGAAATTTTTCACAGAGCAAATTTTCCCCACTTTGCACATCTCTAATTACATGTGGTTGTGAATGACACTGGGCAGAGACTTGGCGACAACATAAAAAAGGACCTTGAAATCATAGGTGAAAAGTTAAAGGAAAATGGAAGCAGTGTCACAATCTTGGAAACACTGTCTGTTCCCAGAGCAGTGGCTGGTAGAACAAGGGCCATAATGAAAATAAATAATTGGTTGCAAACTTGGACTAAGAAGGAAAGTTTTATTTTCGCTGCCAACTGGGACAATTTTTATAACAATAAACATGACCTGTATAGAAATGATGTGCTGCATCTGAATAAGTATGAGACCAAACTACTAAGTGACTTCCTGAATAAGTGTTTAGACAAGTGTTTAAAAAGATTGGGGAGGAATGGGGGCACTAAACATAGCAACCAGGCACAAATAAGGAAAAAGGAAAGGGAACCCTGACAGTAATGGAAAAAAGAAATAAAAAAGAATGGGTATGTCTTTTGTCGAATGCAAAATATCTTAACAAGAAGTCTGGAGAGATAGAGCTACAGTAGTGTTGCAGAAGGAAAAAAAATTATGCAATAGGTATTACAGAAACATGGTGATCAAAGAGTGATACCTGGAGTAAAGAAGTAGTTGGGTACAAATCATTCAGAAGGAATATAAAGGGACAGAAAGGAGGAGGAGTAGCCATGTACATAGCCAATTGCCTATGGACAGAGGAAATTTATCAATCAGCATTGGATGATACTGAGTCCATCTGGGTTAAAGTGGGGGATAAAAAGTCTAGCTACATAATCTTAGGCTTAACCTACAAGCCACCTAACCAGAAAATAAGTTCTGATAATTTATTACTCAATGTTGTTGAAGAACATAGAGGAAAAATAAACTACTTCTCATGGGAGATTTAAACCTTCCAGGTGTAGACTGGGAGACTGCAAAAGGGGCAAGTAACTAGGATAGACAGCTAGCTGGTATCCTGATTATACTGAATCTGGAGCAATATGTACTACATCCAACAAAATGTAAAAACATCTTAGTAATAGTAGTAAATTGTTTTATTCACAACATTTTATGAACCAAGATTTACTCAACTGAGCAGAGGCTCATTTACAACAAGGTCCCACAGTACAGAGAAAAAAAAACATATTACAATTCCGTCCTATCTAATACAATAAATATCACACATCAAGTATATAATTTACAAAACATTATTTTCACAACACATCACGAAACAGCAAGCTAAATATAACTGCACCTCTTAGATTTCGTCCTGAGTGACCTTGATGAGGACTTGTTCAAATGTAATGTTTGCAAACCTTTTGGCAACAATGACCATCCAATGGTAGAATTCAGCATTAAAAAGGAAAATGTGAGAAATGTGGGAATATCAAAGAGGAAATGCTACAATAGGGCTAACTTTGCAACAATGAAGAATGAAATCAAAAATGGGACTGAACAAAAGAGATGGAAGGGAAGGATATGGATGGTGTGTGGCAAGTCCTTGTTTCTAAAATTAAATCTTTTTTTAGATAGGTTTGGTGGCCAAATACAACAGGAAGGGAAGAATACCAGTACAGACATCCAAAAACCTCATGATACTAATAAATAAAAAGAGGAGGTTGTTTAAAAAAGCAAAGTTAACAAGTGACCCAGAGCTATGGGAGCAATTCAAGTGTGAACCTGGGCAGTGTAAGAAAGAAATTAACACTGTCAAAAGGAAAAAAATAACTAGATATGGCACAAACCTCTAAAAATAATACAAAAGATTTTGGGGCATACATAAGATCAAAAAAGGGCGGACATAGGACTGTAGGGCCGTTGGTGGAAGATGACAGGAGGATTGAGGATGAAGGTTATATTGTTGGTATCCTCAATACCTTTTTTGGGTCAGTTTTTCAAAAATCATAGTTAACCGAGGTACTTATTCCTGAGGATGATATTATTTGTACAGTAGAAAAGGTGGAAATATTGAGTTTGGGTTAGCCACCGAGAAAGATGGCCGCTTAGGGATTTTGCTCTGTTCCATCGAAGACCTAAGTAACATTTTCTGCATGGTGGCTGAATCAATATCAGAGCAACACACAGGCTGGCAGTAAAGGGGAATATGGCCTGATCCCTCAGAGCAATGTATCGAGAGGTATAATGAAGCGGTTCTCTCTATGTTGGAGTTGAAAGTGGCAGATACACCATGAAGCGAAGAGCTCCTCCCCCAAGGCGCGAATGGTAAATCCACAGACCAACAGCAAGGCAATCTGAATTAAGGGAACTAATAACTGGACAGTACCTGTTCCGAGCCTGATTCCAGAGTCTGGCGCATACCGGGGACCTCTGTGACTAATACAAGTCACAATCCTAAATGAAGGAAACTCTTGGTCCCACAATAACAATCTCAGCTGAACTGACAAGTGGAGCTCTGGCCTACAGAATGGAAACTCTGGGCAACCTGCAATCCACAAATCTGGTTATGGACTCTCTCAAGTATATTATCACTATACTGGAAGCCCTAGTAGTGGATATGTGGGTTGTCAAAACAGCACTGGCTGACAGAGCAGAGGATGTTAAAAATCTCCAAGATAGAATGAATGTGGAGGAGCTCCAAATGGACGAACTTGATCAGCACCAGCAGAGGATCTTGCAGGGTACTGAGGACCATGAACTCAGGCTGCAAAAACTTTGGGACAGAGCTGAGGATCAATAAAACAGGGGATGCCAGAATAATATTAGGATCCTGGGCAACCCCGAGGGCATGGAAGGGCAGCATTGAGGGATTCTTCAATGAGTTCCTACCTCATTTGTTGGGACAGTGAAGGAGAGGCCCAGTGGATGCTGAAGGAGTGCATTGTACAAGGGGGGAAAGTATCAGGTACAGGAGAACCCCGCAGGCCAATTATAGCATACATGCTCCGCTATTCAGTGAAGGAAAAGGTCCTGCAGGTGGCTGCAGAAATGGGGGACCTGGACTGGAAGGGCACCCATGTTTCAATTTATAGGGACTTCTCCCATGAGGTCACGATGCACAGCAGGCCCTTTCGGCCCCATCAAAGCTGACCTGAGATAAATGAGGATTAAGTACAGGTTCAGAGGACTGGCTTATCTTAATGTTTATAAAGATGGGCTGGAGTTCAGAGGAGCAACACCACAAGAAGTTCAAAACTGTGTGAGAAGGCAATGTCCATCAGCACAGTTAAGGACTACTAATCCCAGAAAGCTCGGGGAACCATGACCCAAGCAGGATGCAACACAGAAAGTGGAAGGAAACAATGGGAACACCAGTAGCACGAGGGAAGGTCAACAAAGCAAGACAGAAAATCCTAAAATGGTGACTCCCACAGCCAAAATGGTGGACAGTGCTGCAGCAAAAACACATTCACAGGTCTCTGGCAAGAGAAATGGCAATCCAGATGTTCCAGGGGTTTGGGAGGAGCTGCTTCGCCTGCAAGCCCAAAGATCAAGGCATCGATCCTGAAGTAGGCACAGAAAAGGCAGGAGTTCGCATCATTACCCTGCACCTCCATCAGCTAAATGTCTGAGTGATGACTCCATTAATAGAGAAGACACACGCACCACAGGGGCAGAGTTCTAAGGGAAAATAACACTGGAAGACAGCATTTCAGACTGTGCAGTGGCTGCCAATGAAATGGAGGAGGAGGAGGAGGAGGAAGAAATAGACAGTAATGAATCACCAGAGACACCGATTGAACCAGGAGACTGCACATTTGAGGAAGAGTTAGCAACCAGATTAAGCTGTGGACTCTGATAATAATGCGTGAGTATACTTGCCGCAGGGATGCTGAGATGAAGTGGTGAGCAGATACTGCATGAAGCAGGGTTTTTTGCAGGTACAGTGCAAGAAGTTAACTGCGGGTGCCTGAATTACTATGTCTTGCATATGGGTTTAAAGTACAGGCATGGTGCTGCTGGGGGGCAACAAATTATTCTGATACCTAAAACAGCTCAGAAATGTTATGTTCATGGTGTCAAGCTTGTTGGGGGGAAGGTTCAGACATAAACAAGTGAACGTCAAGCTGGGGTGAGAATAATTAAAGAAATTTGGATGGGTTCTCATGGTGGGCTGTTCGGCATCTTAACTCGGGGGAAGGAGCATAGGGAGGGAAATATGCAATGCAAAGCTCGTTGGCGGGACAAAAAGCAAAAGGGGGTAGGGAGGCAAGGAGATGGGCGTGGACAGCAAAGGTGGGGCAGATGAGAAGGAGCAGTCTGAGATATAATGGGACTCAAGCCAGCATTAGTGGCTACCTGCTCCCCCAGGCTCTACCATAAAATAAGTGTCAGGGCAGACTGGACCAAACACACTCTGATGACGGTAATGGAGCAGAAGCAGCCTCAATTCCACCCCCCCCCACACGTGCACTCACAGTGCACTCAATAGTACAGAGGACAGATAATTTGAACAGATTAGTGCAGACCCTGTCCCATGGAATGAATCACCCCCACTCTACCAGGTTACATACCAGAGTGACTAGGCTTGCTTAATGGAATGAGAAGATCCCAAGGGGTGGAGTGACAGCAGATGGCTGCACAGCCAAGAGGAAGGGAGGAATGGATAGATGTGTAAATCATATCATGCAGGGCAATCTGCACCCTCTAGGCCATCCTCTTCTCCTTGACTGTCTAGAACCTAAGATGGAGCTTGCTGGAGGCATCAGGGGACCCCAAGGGTCGCCAAGAAGTACCATGGAGAGCATAAATATGGCAGACTTGATAAGGGGACATGGTGGTTTCATAGGCAAGCAGTCCCAGTCCTACAAGCTGTAGATACCCCATCTCCCTTCTCCTCCTGCATTGATTTAGTAGGGGGGGTGGAAAGAGGGTCTCAATGTGCTCGCGTCTGAATGAATAGAGATGGAACATCACATAGCTGCTCTATATAGGTTTAAACAAGAAGGATAGAGAGAACCAGCAATCAGTAGCCAGGGTCATGCTCCCATATAGGGGAAGAACCGGTGGTACAGGTCACCTGTTAACTCTGAAGGAACAGGTCTAGATGGAATGAGCTGTCTGTGTCTCAATAGCTTATAGCCCATTTTGTGCCAAGGAGACGTAGCTGAAGATAGGGACTAAGTTCTTCCCCTTTTCACATTCTCACAGAGCACCTTATTGTAATCACATACATGGTATTTAGATTAACTTCAGTTTGTTGGACTTTCTTTGTTTCAGTATTATTCAGTGCACTATAATCACTGAGCCTAGTCAGGAGTACAAACTTCAGAGCCCATTTATGACAGAACTTGGGTTAAAGGAGTATGAGCTCAGAGATCGTATCACAGGGAAGGTGTAATTGCCCTGAAGCTAAGTTTGACTGGGAGTAGTAGAATTCTCCAGTGGGAGCACTAGGGGGGAGATAAAAGATGCGATCACTCACAGATTTCTTGTCTTTTTCGTCTTTCTAGTCACCGCACCAGGATTAGAGCACAGGATCAACACCCACTCCCAACCACCAGGTTGAGTTGACACTGGACACTCTGGAGCCAGTAGACACACACCTCAGAATTCCCCATCTGAAGTCTCTTGCATCAGTGGCACAGATGACACCAAATACATAATGTACCCAAGAGGTAAGTGGAACTTGAGTGGAGCCGGTTGGGTTTTATATCCAACACCATGGAGAAAGGGGTGAAGTGCATCTCCTGGAACATGAAAGGGCTTTATCACCCTATCAAAAGTACCAAGAACCTACAGCACCTGAAATCCTTAAAAACAGATGTTGCACTGCTCCAGGAGAGGCACCTCATGGCCAGGTCAGTTGTATGGCTACAGAAACAGTGGGTTGGGCAAGACACAGTTTGGACTCTACTAAATCTAGAGGGGTGGCAATCCTGCTCCATAAAAAATGTAGCTGGGCACAAGAATGGGTCAAGACAGATAAGGCAGGACAGTGGCTGGTGGTGAGGTTTACTGATCCAGGGGGCAGACTTGTACTAGTATGTATGCCCTAAATCAAGACAACCAGGACTTCATTCCCCAAGCAAGCCAGGCCATCATGGAAGCGAAGGGGAGGATGAAACCTTAACAGTCATAATGGGGGGGGAACTTTAACTTTGCAACAGACATTTTCTTTTACAAATCCTGCCCAACTCCAGACTCCCATCTGAGGTCCAAGGTGGAGCTGCAGGATCTGATGGAAGAATAGGGCCTAATGGATCCTTGGTGCATGGATAACCCTACGGGTAGGGACTACATGTTCCACTCGGCGGTACATGGTATGCACAGCCAGACTGATTTTTGGCTGGTGGATGTGGTATCAGCCCAGGGCATATTTGACTCTGGGATTGAACCCATGATCCTGTCTGATCACATACCAAATAGCCTCTCATTCTTTCAACCTGGAGCACAACTGTCATCCCCAAGGTGGAGATGCAACCCACTCCTCCTGAAGGATCAGAGTTTCTGTGACAAGATCAAAACCAAAACAAGATCCTTCTTTGCAACCAATGCAAATGAGGAGGTAAATGATAGGATGATGTGGGAGGTGTTTAAAGCCTTCGGAAGGGTGCATTATCTCCTATACATCCAGAAGGAACAAAGATCGGAGGAGGGAGATTAAGACACTTCAGAAAAAAAATCACAGAGTTAGAAGCTCAATTTAAAAAGTCCCACCCACCCATCCCAAAACCTAACCACGAAGATAGTAGGGTTGAATTAGCAGATTAATATCTTACTTCAGAGAAAAGCTGAATGGCAGCTACTCCGGGTGAAGCAAAGATTCTGGGAGTCAGGCCACAAGGGAGGCAAGTTACTTTCCTATCAGATAAGAAAGCAAAAAGCGAAATGCCAGATTCATGTGCTGAGGAATGCCAAGGGAGATATGGTTTCCAAGCCAGGAGAAGTCAATGAAGTGATGTGCTGGTACTATGAAAATCTTTAAACTTCTCCACCCCCTCCCTGGGAGATCCCACAATAGAGCCACATATCCAACACTTCTTGGGATCTGTACCACTACCCACATTGAGTCTTGAGGAGGCAGGGCCTGGATAAACCACTTGACCTGGCAAAGATAAAAACGGCCCTCCACCAGCTTTCAAAAGGGAAGGCTCCAGGAACTGATGGGATGTTGACCAAGTTATATAAGATGCTGGATGGGGATATTCTTCCGTATCTCCTCAAGGCACTAGCGGGGGACAAGTCACTAGAGGTATTTCCGCCAACCATGAAGGAAGTCGTTATCACCCTGATACCTAAAAAATCAACAGACCCATTTGACTGTATCAATTTCCACCCCATCTGCCTGATTACAGTGGACACAAAGGTGCTGGCTAAGGTCTTGGCCAACAAGCTGGAAAAAGTGATCCTCTCCTTGATACACCCATCGCAGGCCGGCTTCACTAAGGGCAGAACAGGGATGGATAATACCCACACAGTACTTAATTTTAAATGGCATGCCCTGCAATCAGAAACACCAATGGCAGTACTGGCGGTAGACTTCAGTAAAGCCTTTGAATCTGTGGAATGAGGGTATCTATACTTGACCCTAGAGGTACAACTGTGGTCCATACTTCTGAGAATGGATCAAAAAGATATATAACAAGCTGAATGCTGCTATACTTACTAACCAAACAGTTTCTAAACCCTTCTCACTACATCAGGGCACCAGGCAGGGCTACACCCTCTCACCATTGTTATTTTTGATAGCCATGGACCCTTTGACAAGAAGACTCCTGAATACATCTGAGATACAGGGACTAGATATCAAGGGGAAACAGTACCTCATAAACTTCTATGACAATGACCTTCTCCTCACTCTGCAGAACCTGGCTAGCTCCCTACCACCAGCTTTAGCCATTTTACAGGAATATGTCACCTCTTCAGGGCTTACAATTAACAAGAAGAAGACTGCCTTATCACCCCTAAATCTGGCCTGCACTAAGGACGGCTCTCAGGCATCCTCGGTGGTTTGGGCACCGCAATAATTTACGTACCTGGGGATACAGGTCACAGCCTACTGGAGGAACACAGTGGAGGTGAACTACTCACCATTACTGGCCTCATTGAGAGTGGAGATCCAACGATGGTTGAAACTGCACCTCTTGTTGAAATGCAAAATAGAAGCGATGCAGATGTTCACACTACCAAAACTGGCTTATCTATTTTGCAACTTACCGGTGAAGATACTGGAGAAGGTCTTCCAGATGGAAGACAGGATAATTGCAGGATTTCTACGGGAGGGTAGATCCCCCAGAATGGGAAAAGCATGACTAAGGCCTCATTGGACAATTGTCAGCATCGGCCTTCTCTGGTTCCAGGGTTACTTGTTGACCTACCGGGTGGCACAGGCCATCAGGTGGTTCCTATCAAACACCAGAGAGACCCCACTGTGGGTGGGACTGGAAATTGACCTGATGAACACCTCCTGGCTGGGTTAGATACTAGGCAGGGGAGGATGTCAGGAAAGGAACTTACTCCCAACTATCATGGAGACCAGTCAGGCATGGCACAGGTGTATGTGGCTCACAAACACCCCTAAAGTAGCATGGGCACCACCGACAAGATACCCACTGCTGTGGGCCAACCCCAGCCTACAGGTGGGGTGGGGGGTGGTCAGTTGCTCAGATGGAGAACATGGCAGGAAAAGGGGATACATACATACATTGGCCGACCTACTACTGCCGAAATCTGATGACCTGATGTAGTTTCAGCAACTTCAAACTAAGTATGCCCTCCCCCAGGTAGACATTTTGCCAGAAATGTGGAAGTAATGCCTAAAAGGGGCCCACCTGTCATACAAGGACTCCAGAAGCCAGCTTATCCAGCTTAAGGTGTTTCTAAGGTGGTACCAAATGCCAGAGAATTTACAGAGAATGGGTCTATTATCTCACTCCAACTGTTGAAGATGTCAGGCTTCGCCATCTAGTCCACATACTATGGCAGTGCTCCATCATAACAACATACTGATCAGGGGTGTTGCATGACTGCTGTAGGATTTTGAAAGCACAAAAACTCTCCAACCCAGCCCTCACCCTGCTGGGGGACGCCTCAGCCATACCAGAATGCAATGCTCAGAGCAAGAGATGGCTAACAGCAGCATTACCAGAGACAAAACGGACTCTCCTGGTAAAATGGAGGCAGGCGACCCCTCCTTCTCTTCTCACATGTCACGGGGCACTTGCTAGATTAGTAATCTTTGAAAGACTAGCATACGTTAATACAAATCAAAGGCACAAGTATGAGCAGAGATGGGGACCCTATTTACAATCTCACCTTTGTTCTGTTCCCATACCACAACCTGGCAACCCTCCTTTACGAAAGAGGTAACACTCAGACACCACAAGCCCCTACACTTTTGCGGGGACACTTGATAATCTCCTTATCAGGAGTACTCTCCAGAACAGGGGGTGGCACCTACATTTCTTGATAGGGTATGTAATCCCCAAGACTGAGTTCTGGTTGATTAAAGCTGGGGAATGTTTATATTTACAAATTTAATGTACTTCCTAAGGTAAAAAGTAACATCATAGATAGACAATGTTTATTTCACAGTGTGGGTGCAAAGAAATGTAACAGATGTAGCTAGTGACTGTAAACAAAAATATTGGCTCAGATAGACACAGCACCTAAACTGCTAGAAATTACATAAGGTGTAGAAGCAAGTGATATGTATTTCAACCCAAATTTATTTTTGGAATATGTTGTCAGTTGCTGTATGTTTTTTCCACACGTCTTTCTCTGAAAATCATAATAAAATGTTTTTTGGCAAAAAGAAAAGGTGGAAATATTAGAATGCCTACAGACAATGGGCAGGAATCACAAAGAAGATGTGCTCAGTGCATGTCAGCTGCCCCAGTGCAGGGGAGATGCACTGAGTGCAAAATGGGCGATTCACAGAGGAGGCACAGGGAGATACCTCTGGTGCATCCCCTCTGTGAACAGCACAGGTGTGCCCTGCCCAGGATGCACTGGGGCATCCCAGGCTGCGCCGGCGCATCTCCCGTGTCAGTCTGTGAACCCTTTGGGGCAGGGCATCTCAGGATGCTCCTGCGCCCAAAAATATGATCCACAGTCAGGGGCATGCAAATAAGACCATTAGGCATGAATGGCACAATGGGGCCATTAGCATGCCATTATGGTCCCATTTTCATTGCGCCTGTAGGCACCCCTGCCCATCCCTGGCCTGACCCCAGCCCTGTGAAATGCTACTCACCATGGTTGTCGCACAAGCACGACCCCGCCCCAAGCTCCTGGTGAATGCCGCTCCTTGTGGCAGTAGCACTATAATCAGACAACCCCCCAAGCCCCACCGTACATGCCACTCCTTGTGGCAGTATTGCAGAACTTAGAAAAAATTCCAGCCCCCATAAGCAGCCGTTCCTTGTGGCAGAATGAAAGAAGCCAGCACCCAACAAAGCCCCTTTGAAAGCTTCCCTCTGCGGCAGTAGTAGAGATGCTGTGACCCCCCCGTCCCCAGCACCCATTAAAGCCGCTGTCTGCGGTGGTCAGATGGTATGGCACTCTCCCCCACCCAGGCACCCCCAACCCACTCCCCACCCCAGCAGGGTCCCACTGTCAGTAGGCAGCTCAACCCACCCACATACCACCATGGCCACCCGCCAACAGAGCTGTCTGAGAATGACAGCTACCATACTACCCAATGCCCATGAACCAATGGGCTTTGGGTACTATGGTAGCTGTAGTTCTCAGACAACTCTGTCGGCGGGCAACCGTGGTGGTATGCGGGTGGGTTGAGCTGCCCGCAGACAGTGGGACCCTGCTGGGGTGGGGGGAGAGGAGTGGGTTGGGGTGCCTGGGTGGGGGGGTGTTGTACCATCCGACTGCTGCAGAGAGTGGCTTAAATGGGTGCTGGGGGCAGGAGGGGGTGCAGCATCAATACTACCACCACCACAAGGAGTGGCATGTATGGGGGGGCTTGATGGAGTTAATTCATTCATACCGCCACCAAGAGTGGCTGATTACGGGGTCTTGGGCAGGGGGACACAAGGTACTGCCAAGGTGGGCAGGCTGCCAGGCTGCTGCCTGCAGTATGGCAGCCTGCCAGTGGGTGGCCACCCACTTAAGTCTGGAATTTCTAGACTTATCTTTCTGTGGTACATACCCGGACTTGCCCCCGGGATGCGCCATGGAATAGGGCTGTGAATGGGGTTGCAACCAGTATGCATGGGCACATCCCCATCGCTGCCCCATCCAGATGCGTCCCACATCATTACTGTTGGTATGCAACACATGTGCGATACGTTGGTGCATCAGGGTTGTGCCAGTGCATCGTCACCTGCTGGAATCACCTTTGGGCACATGTCGGGGATGCCCCGGGGCATCTCAGATGTGCTGGGCTCATCCGTTTTGTGAATCCTGCCCTATAAGTGTGAATGAAGCTCAAAGGCCAGATGGTTTGCACCCTAGAGTGTTGAAAGAACTGGGAATGACATAGCTGATCCACTGACAATGATCTTTAATACCTCACTGGAATTGGGGCAAGCGGCATTAGACTGGAAGAAAGCAGTAGTCACACTGATATTTTAAAAAGGTAAAAAGTGACAAATCTTATTACAGGCCTAAGAGCCTAACCTCATTTGTTGGAAAACATTTTGAAAATACAGTGATCGAAATAATTTACAAATTCGAGGACCAGAATAACATACGGGATGTAATGCAGCATGGGTTTAGACAGGGTAAGTCATGTCTAACTAATCTGAACAACTTTTTCGGTAAAGTCAACATGGTTCTTGATGAAGGCAAATCAGTGGATGTGATTTTCTTGGATCTCAGCAAGGCATTTGACATGATTCCATGTGCTAAGTTAGTAAAGAGCATGCTGAGAAACAAATTTAACCCTAGACTACTTGTAAAATGGATTAAATCAAGGCTGGAAAACAGGGTGTAGACAGTTTTTAATGGTAGTTTACTCACCTGGCACAGGTGATTGCACGGACATCATCTTACAGCATCTCCCATCCATTATCGTCTGGGTTTACGTCCATCTCATAGGCTAGTGGTGCACATGTGACCAGATGTTAGAAATGCGATCTGCCTAGGTCCTGCTGTGTCCCTTTGTTCTCCAGTTCATGTCTTCCAAAGCTGTAGGAGTCTAAATAAGTACTGGGAAAAACATTTAGGTTAAATATGGCCCTTAAGCCGCATTCTGAAGTCTGAAAGATGTATTCTGTAAGGCTGGATGCTAGGTATTATGTGAGTTTAATTCCTATTATTTACATGCTAGAATAAGCCAGCCCGTATGGCATGCTGGGTCAATAATAGGCTTACGGTGTTGATGTGCGATGCATTTATGATCCTAACCGGGGCGCTCTACCATTGTACCTCGGTTGGGCCGGGGATGTTGTAAGGTGATGTTCATGCAATCACCTTTACCAGGTGAGTAAACTACCATTGCATATCACATCACCTTACAGCATCCCCCATCCATTACCTTCTGGGTGCTAATAAGCAGTAAAAGTAAAAATAGGGTGGGGTAGGCAGCCCGGTTACATGCCCGAATGTGCCAATAGTACCTTTCTTGTGAAATTTGACTTTTCTGTATTTGTTATGTCTAATCTGTAGTTTCTGGTAAAGGTGTGAATGGAAGACCATGTAGCAGCTGCACAAATGTCTTGGACTGAGGCTCTGTTCCTTTCCACCCAAGAAGTTGATACTGCCCGGGTAGAGTGGGCGGTAACGTGAGGGGGCTGCGGTAGGCCCTGAAGTCTGTATGCCTCTGTAATAGTCTGTTTAATCCATTGCACAAGTGTGGATTGTGCCACTGCCTGGCCTTTCCTATGGCCCGTCATTACTACGAAGAGTGTGCAAGTTGATCTGAAGTCCTTTGTCCTGTCCAAGTATATCGTAATGATCCTCTTCAAGTCCCACTGTGTGATGGGATCATCATGCTTGTCAATGTCTTGGCTGCTCCAGGCAGGGAGCTTGATGGTTTGTGCCATGTGAAAGGGGGTTTCCACCTTAGGAATGAAGGATGGGTCCGGTCTTAATGTGACTCCATCATTGTGGAATATGAGAAACAGGGACTTGCATGATAGGGCCCTGATTTCGCTTAGCCTCCTTGCCGAGCATACTGCTACTAGGAATGTTGTCTTGAGTGATAACCACTTCAGTTCTGCAGAGTGAAGCGGTTTGAATGGTGGTTTTGCCAGAGCGTCTAGTACTGTATTAAGGTCCCAAGGTGCCACCAGTTGCTTAAATATCAGGCGAATATTTGCTGCAGCCTTCAAGAATCTAAGGACATCTAGGTGTGAGCCAGATGTGGAATTGTCTATGAGTCCAACAGCCGTACCAATTGCTGCTGCTTTCACCTTCAGAGAGGACACGGAGAGTCCTTTGTCTAGACCTTGTTGTAAGAAAGATAGGATGTATTGCAATTGTATCGGTCATTCTATTATGAGATGGTCCTCCAACCATCTTTTAAATATTTCCCACTGGCAGGTGTAGGTATTGGTTGTTGATTGGTGTCTGGACTGAAACATGGTATTGACCACCCTTGAGTCGTAGCCTCTATTCAGCAGTCTCTGCCTCTCATCAGTCAGGCTGTGGGGTGCAGGGATTGTAGGTCCAGGTGCTTGATCGGCCCTTGGGTCAGTAAGTCTGGGTGGAGAAGTAGCGTTCTGGGGGAGTCTATCGCCATGGACACTACGGTGGCGAAACATTGTCACCTGGGCCAGTATGGTGCTATTAGTACTACTGTGGCTTGAGAGCGGTGGATTTTGTTCAGGGTCTGTTGGAGAAGTGGTATTGGTGGGAAAATGTATGCCTTTTCGAAGGACCAGATTTGTGAGAGGGCATCTGTCCCGGCGGCTTCTGATTCGTTGAACCTTGAAAAGAAGTTCGGGAGTTGAGTGTTGTTTGCTGTAGCCATTAGGTCCTTTTGCAGTGGACCCCATTGGTGGTGAGTTGTTGGAATATTTTGTTGTGTAGAGACCATTCCCCCGGGGCTATGTTCTGTCTGCTCAGCCAGTCGGCCTGGACATTCAGTTTCCCCACCCCGTGAGTTGCGGTGATGGAGCGTAGGTTGGTCTGAGCCCAATTTAGGACTTTCCTTGTTTCTTGTAGGAGTTGAAGACTCCTTGTTCCTCCCTGGTTCTTGATGTACGCTACTGTTGACCTGTTGTCCAACCTTATGAGTACTCTCTTCAGTTCTGACTGGGACCGTTTGCCTTGTGCTGGGATATGGTTCATGGTGGCTTCCTGCCCCATGAGGCTTGCATCCGTATCGATAATGATGTCGTGGTCTGTGTTCAGTGTTTCCCTCTTGGTGATGTTGTGATGGTTGGTCCACCAGAGTAGGGATTTTCTAGCTGCTGGTGCTAGTGTGACTGTCCCAGGCAGGTCATGGTTCAGCCGGTGTCCTTCCTGAATTGCTAGTATTTGCAGTGCTTGCATGTTCCATAGTGCCCAGGACAACAGACTTGTGCAAGAGGCCATTGATCCGAGGGCCTGGAGGAGGTTTGACAGGGTGGTAGTCTGGCTGATGGCGAGGCCCTGGGCCTGGGAAATTACCTTGTCTGCTCTGTTGTGGGAGGGCTTGGTGATGTTCACCTCAGAGTCTATAATAGCCCTGAGGTGTTCTATGGTTTGGCACGGGGTTAGGGAACTCTTCTCCTAATTGATCACCCAACCGTGATCTTATAGGGTTGACACTACTAGACGCGAGTGTTGTTGTGCTAGTTGGGGAGTTCCGGCCCTGATTAGCCAGTCGTGTAAGTAGGGAATTATGTGAATGCCCATCTGCTTGATGGTGGCCACCACTGCGACCGAGATCTTGATGAATACTCTGGGGGCTGATGCCAGTCCGAAGGGGATACTCTGGTATTGGTAGTGTTGACCCATTATTTTGAATCATAGGAATCTGAAGTGAGCCGGTCTGATTGGTATGTGCAGATATGCATCCTTCATGTCTATTGAGGTCATGTAGTCTCCTTGCCGTATGGAGTGGAGTGTGGTTTCTAGGGTCTCCATCTTGAATTTTTTTGTATCTTATGAACTGATTTAGGAACTTGAGGTCGAGCACTGGACTCATGTCTCTGGACCTTTTGGGTACCAAAAAGAAAACAGAATATATCCCTTGGTCCCTTTCTTCTTGAGGTACAGGGGATATTGCTCTGTTTGCTAATAGACTCTGGAGAGTCGATTTTATCACTAGCCTCTTTGCTGGTTGTCGTGATACTGGAGATACCACTGTTCTGTTCAGGATTGGCTTCTGCTCGAATTCTATTGCGTAACCTGGGATGATAGCCTCCATGACCCATCTGTTGGTTGTTGTTCTGTTCCAGATGTGAGTGAATTGGAGGAGTATTGCTCCAATTGGAGGATGGTTGCTGAAGTTTGTCGGCAGTGGGGATAGGTGTTTGAGCGAGTCAGTTGGAGTAGGGCCATCCTCGAGTGTTGCCAAAGTTGGACCTTCCCCTTTGAGTTCTTCATCTAAGTCTTCCTCTACTGGAGTTTGCAAAGTAGGACGGCTTGAAGGAATAGGTTTTGTTTTGGGAGTAATGGCTCATCTGACATCTGTCTTGCTTGCCACTGTAGGGCCAAAACCAGATCCGAAAAGCAGGGAGATATGTCTGTTTTGAGTCCTGTCCCTTGTCCAGGGCCTTACCATTGCCTTTTTGTTTAACATATTTCTCCAGGCCTTCCCTGAAGATGAGGCCATCTTTAAACAGCAGCTTATTTAGCATTGCCTTTGATTCTGAGCCTGCATTCCAGATTTTCACCCAAAGTAGTCTTCTGGCTCTGTTTGATAGCACATCGATTGATGTATCTGCTGCATATCTGGCGGCCTGTATGGCAAACTTGATGATGTCAGCCTGCTTGGACTTTGGGTCCAGGGTCAGTGCCAGTTCCTCCAGCCATGTCACTAGGGCGTGAGATGTGTAGGTTGCTGCTGTATTGGCTCGGTAGGCGAGGCCTGTCATCTCAAAGCCTCTTTTCATGTACTCCTCTAGTTTCCTATCCGTGGGGTCCCTTAAAGGTGTGTTTGCTTCAGATGGTAGGATTGTCTTCTTATAGAGCACGGCAACCTGGTGATTGACCCTGGGTGGGGTACACCAGGCTTTATTGGTGTCCTCCTGGATGGGATAGAACCTGTCAAAAGTTTTCACCTCCGATATCTGGGAGGGATCCTGTGACTCCCATTCCTTGGTGATAACCTCAGATAGGGACTTGCAGATTGGAAAATATTCGTCCCTTTTTTGCTTGGCTCTAATAAGGGGGTTTAGTTTCAGTTGCTGCTGGGGTTCCTGGAGATCAAAGCCCAGTGTCTTTCTCACTGCTCTTAGTAGCTCTGGCAGGGATTCAGTCACCGTCAGCTTGTTGGTGAGGGTGAGTTCCTCCTCTTCCAAGGGAATGTCATTCCCATCCGAGTCTGGAGAATCCACGCCATCTGGGGTGGTATCAGTCTGACTGATGCTGTCGTCATCCTATTTGGATGATGAAGTGGTTTGCCCTGCCTTGACTTTTTTTGTACCTGTGTGATTTGGTCCTGATTGCTTTGAGAGTGCTTCTACTCTCTCAAGAATTTTGAGCATAATGGTCTGCTGAGTTTTGCAGAAGTCTTCAGTCATGGAAGGGAGTTCTTCTGGCCCTAGGTCTGTACCGTCCATGCCTCAGTATGCCTCTTGATCCTGCTTATCATGTGTCGCTGACCCTTCCTGTTGGCTGGTGCATGTGGGGCAACAAGGGCCCGACTGGTTGGGGAGGAGAGCAGTTTGGCAAGACTTGCATTTCTTTGTCTTGGCCATGGAGATCTAAAAGCAAAGGGAGACAGATAGCGTATATGAGGATTCAGGTTTGTCAAAGAATCCATCCGTATAGATCCATATATATATATATATATATATATATATATATATATATACATACACATATATATATATATATATATATATATATATATATATATATATATATATATATATATATATAGATATATATCTTCATATTCATATATACTACTAACTCTGGGTCGTCAGCATAGTTTGAGGTATTCTTCAAGGAGGCATGCTGTTATTATGACCCTTTTAATTGGCGTTCCCTTATGTGACATGCCCCATTAAAACCTGCTGTTGTGCCACGTTATGCCCTTAAGGTACACCATCTCTTCCTAATAAAGTGGAGAGCTTTTGTTATGCTCCTTCTAAATGGTCTCCTCATATGTGATATGCTCTTTTAAATTATTTGCCATTCAAGTGTTATGCCTTTAAGGCACTCCATCCCTTCCTAAGATGGTGAGGAGCACGCAAGTGTACATGCATGATCGTTTTCCTAAGATGTCGGGCTTGTAGGGGTTTCGGCAGAAATAGGAGCTGTTGTGCTCTTGCCGTCTTTCTGTGGACTGCGAGCGGAGCAGGGCAGAGTCGGTAGCAGTCAAATTGTAGGAGTGGGGGAGTAGTCGTGAGGATCCGACCAGAGAGCACCCAAGCTTAGGGGAGTAGTTAGGGCCTGCAGTTTGCTTGGCCATCTGATGGGGTGTGTGCAATACTGGAGTGGAAGAGGGATCACTGAATATGTCCGTCCAGGTACTGAATTTTGTCAATTGCACAGTCTTGAGTGGGGTCCCAGCGCATCAGTAGGGTCCACCCGCAAGGGAACCCTACCCATGTTGGGGAATCCTGGGACCACTCTCAAGGGGTCCCAAGTTCATTTTGGCTTGAGAGGGGAGGGAGGAGGTAGTGTTGGCATGCGGTGCCATTTTTAAAAGACCTGAATGCCCTGATTGTACAGTATGAAGTACCACAATTAGAAACAACCACTAGCTGTTTAAAATGTTAACTGGTTTGCCAAGTACAGAATAAGTGATGCACTAGCTGAATACCAGGTCGTTATTTTAAGAAGTCCTGAATACTCTGCTGCTTTATGAGCGATTGTGTGAACAAGTACCACCATAAGAAAACACAATAGCTGTTTAAAATGGTCAATGGTTTGCCGGCTACTGAATAAGTAATGCTCTAGCTGTATACAAGGTGAGCTGCGAATTTTAAGAGCTTTGCTCACAGGGTTAAAGCACCATGATATCTACAGTGATAATTAACATGCTAGCAGTTAAAATGGCACACTGTCTTTCAAATGGTAAAACTGTCTGGCTTGAAAGTTGTTAACATTGCTAAGGTATCAGTAAGGCTGTTATCATGCTAACGTGCAATAGTCTAACAGATCGAGGTGAACAAGTGCTGACTACTTGAGCTAAAACAGTATCATATCCAACTGCACCAATATGCCATATGCTACTAGGTTATTGTCCTGACTATTTTTTTTTTTAAACTTGCATCGCAGAGCAGCTACCCAACTCAGCAACTGCCTGCTTAAACTCATATGATTGCAATATAAGAAAAAAAACAGTTAGATAGTCTTACCTCTGTACGTTGTGATGAGGAGCTAGGTGAGGTGCATGTAGCCTCTGTGATGCACATTAAAGAACTGGAGAACAGAGGGACACAGCAGGACCTAGGCAGATAGGATTTCTAACATCTGGTCACACGTGCATCACTAGCCTATGAGATGGACGTAAACCCAGATGGTAATGGATGGGGCATGCTCTAAGGTGATGTGATATGCAATAAATGGATTGCCAGAGCAAGGGAAAGGATTAAGGCTTCTTTTGGCTAGGCAGATTTATTGTGTGTTGTTATTTTTATTTTGTACTCACAGGGATTGTTACTGTTTGTTGCTAACATTTTATTGCTTTATTCTTCTCTTATTCAAATTGTTGTTAATGGGTGTACCTTCTGCTGCATTATTACAGATGTGTGCTAACAGATTATTGCTGTAATCTTCTGATTCAAATTGTCTTTTGCAAGGTATATCTTCTGTTACTGCTTTATTTTTCTCTGTAGCAAAGTGTTTCTTACAGGGCATATCTTCTGCAAAATTATTACAGGCGGTGCTTTACAGGTTTTATAGTTTTATCTATCATTAAGATAAGCTTTCAGGGCTACTGCATTTGTTGCTGGCTGATTGTTTCTGCTCTTATCTCCTTGTTCTTTTATCCATGGTTCTTCACTACACTCATTTTACAGGATACCACAGTTGTGACATTTCCTGTGGCAAAGCAGGAAGGGGCGGATCAGTGGGGCATCCACAAGGTGAGCTCATTTACAGGAGCACTAGTACTTTAACTTGTTATAACAAGTTATACAAAAACAAACAAAACACAAAATCAAACTTTTGCTTTCATTTTCTTCCTTCTAATTACTCTGACCAGGTTATAAACCCAGCAATTTATCTGGAATGGATATCATTAACTGTAGGTACTGTGGAACACTTTTCAGAAGGGCCGTTTTACAGGATTTAGGACACTGTCCTACATGCTGGGCCATTGGAGATCTAAGGGCTCAGCTCCAGGCAGCATGGTCACAGATTGCACGCTTCAAATTGCATATTCAAGAGGAAATATATTATAAGAACCACCCACCTTTTCCCCAACATTCAACAGAAGCAACTCAGCCGCAGAGGGTAGTTGGTCTGGGAGGTTGGCAAGTGGTTAGGAAGGGCAAATCGGGAGCCCCATCTCTCAGTGCTCTCCAACATATTACTTCCACAAAGCATATAAAAACTACAAACAGGTATCTGCCTCTATCTCTGAAATCAAACAAAGGGGCAGAGGACACTGCAGAGGAGGACACTGCAGCACAGGAGCTAGCACAACAAAACTCACTGAAAACAGGAACCAAAACAAAAAAAGCAAAACGGAAATCCAAAAAACTTCTGATCATAGGAGACCCAATGATTCGGGGAGTTGATACCTATCTCCAGCCAGCGGTAATGGTCATATGTCTCCCAGGTACATCAGTGTGGAGAGACACTGACTGCATTGCTAAAATTGTTCAAGAAGCAGGAGAAAACATTGATGTCCTGGTACACATAGGGACTAACGATCTCGCCAGCTGGTCAGTTGTGGAGACCAAAGAACACCTGACCAGACTGGGTGACAAACTATCATCCATTTCATCTGGCATCTCCTTCTCTGAGACCCTGCCAGTCTGGGAGAGGGGGGGGGGCAGACGGACAGAAGGTCAGAGAAGGGGAGATAGGGAAGTTAAACATGTGGCTTAGGGACTGGTGCCAGGAAAAAGGACACAAATTTGTAGGAAACTGGAAACAGTTTTGGGAATGAAAGTTCTTTAAATTTGATGGACTGCATCTGACTAAGGAGGGAGTCAGTGCATTGGGGCAGACGTTTGATGTCTTTGCAGAATATTTAAACTAGCAAATGGGGAGGGGGTGCAGCACCCCATATGTAGAATGGGAAGAACACCCCTTCCCCCCTCAGCTAGCGGTCAAACAGGAGTTCAGCATGTTTGTAGTTCATTTGCATCACCAGGTAAGGAAAAAGGTCTGGCTTCCCATACAATGCATAGGGGAAATGCCAGACCTCGCCCAACAACTAACACACCGAAATCTGGCCAATGAAAAATCATGTACACAAATGCTCGCAGTCTGGGAAACAAGATCCCAGACCTGCAGGCAATAATGACAGAGGCTAAACTGGACATAGTAGCAATTAACGAGATGTGGTTTACCAGTAACCACACTAGGGAGACTTCAGTACCTGGCTATGTACTGTTCAGAAGAGACTGCGGTGCAAAAAGGGAGGGTGGAGTGGCCTTGCATGTCAATGAAAATATCAAAGCTACAGAAATTCAGAATACACCTAAGGAACCAGAAGAACTGTTGGTCACCCTGGAAACTGGAAATGGGACAGCCATACAAACTGGGGTTGTCTACAGGCCTCCAGATCAGGGGGAACGACATAGACACATTACTGTTAAAAGATATACAAAACATGGCAGCCAAAAGGGAGGTTCTGATAATGGGAGACTTCAACATGCCAGATACAGACTGGTCAACACCAGCAGGAACATCTGCCAGAACCAGACACATGGTGGATTCCCTGCAGGGGGAGGGCCTCAAACAACTGGTACAACAACCCACAAGAGACAGGGCTAACCTAGACCTAGTACTGACTAACGGGAAAAGAATCACAGATCTACAGGTAGAAGGTCACCTGGGGGCCAGTGACCATCACATGGTATGGTTTAGTTTGGCCACTAGAACTAAATCATCCCAATCCAATGCAAAAATATGGGACTTCAGAGGAGCTGACTTTGATAAGATGGCCAACAGAGTTAAGCTAGCCCAGCCAAAAAGAAATACAGGTGAAGGGGTACAGGCAAAGTCGTCAAGCATTAAGGATGCAATACTTGAAGCAACATTCCATTGTGTTAGAGAGAAAAGGAAGTGCAAAAGAAGAAGGAAACCACTTTGGTTCTCAAAAACAGGAGCAGAAAAGGTCAGAGCCAAAGGAATGGCCTTCAGGAAATATAAGGGAACGCAGCAGGAAGAAGATAGGGAGGCATACCAAACTTCCCTAAGGGAAGCTGGGAAAGCAGTAAGGCAGGCAAAGGCCCAAACTGAGGAAACACTTGCACAAACAGTAAAAGAAGGTGACAAGACTTTCTATAGATACATTAGTGAAAGGAGAAAGTCCAGTGGGGGTATTGTTAAGATCAAAGGGGATAAGGGGGCATGTGAGGAGGAGGACCGTGTAAAAGCATCTATCCTAAATACAAAATCACACATGCCCACATAATGCAAAGCATCATGGGCTGCACATGCAAATCACCACAGAATGTTATGCTGGTCCAACTTTAAGCAGAATTGCATGGTGCCAAAAGGCCTCTCACACAGTTTGCAAAGAGTGCTAACAGAAGACATAGACACGTGTTTCATCCTACCAGGACTCATCAGTATGCCTCGTCTGTTTGATACCCCAGTGGAATGGACCAGCTACCCTAAGACAGTGTGTCTTGGATATGTTGTGAGAACCCATTAAAATAAAAACTATTTAAAGACAAAGAACCTCTGTCATAAAACACTGAGGCAGGGTTACCCCAAAGGGCATTTGGCTGGAAAACCAAGTTTCAAGAAAATACAAATCACACATGCCCACACAATGCAAGCATCATGAACACTATGCAAATCACCACAGAATGTTATGCTGACTACGATCATGGGTTGCATATGTAACACATTATGCTGGTCCAACTTTGGCAGACTTTAACCTGCTGCGTTGGACCAGCATAATACTCTGTGGTGATTTATGATGCAGCCCATGATGCTTTGCATTGTGTGAGCATGTGTGATTTTGTATTTTCTTGAAACTTGGCTTCCCAGCCAAATGCCCTTGGGGGTAACCCTGCCTCAGTGTTTGTGCGCAGAGGTTCTTTTGTCTTTAAATATTTTTTATTTTAATGGGTTCACTTACAACATATCCAAGACACACTGTCTTAGGGTAGCTGGTCCATTCCACTGGGGTGTCAAACAGACGAGGCATACTGATGAGTCCTGGTAGGACTAAACATGTGTCTATGTCTTCTGTTAGCACCCTTTGCAAACTGTGTGAGAGGCCTTTGGCACCATGCAATTCTGCTTAAAGTTGGACCAGCGTAACATTCTGTGGTGATTTGCATATGCAGCCCATGATGCTTTGCATTGTGTGGGCATGTGTGATTTTGTATTTTCTTGAAACTTGGCTTCCCAGCCAAATGCCCTTTGGGGTAACTCTTGCCTCAGTGTTTGCGCACAGAGGTTCTTTATCCTAAATAGATACTTCTGCTCACTATTTTCTGAAGAGAAGGTAGGGCAGGGCCCACAGCTCAGCACCATAGTCACAGGGGGAGGGTTGTGTACACTAGTCTCTTCACAAAAGAAAGGGTCCTACAAGAGCTCGATAAGCTCAGGGAGGGCAAGGCAGTGGGACCTGATGGCATACATCCCAGGGTACTAAAGGAGCTAAGGGTGGAACTAGCAGAGCAGTTATCAGAACTGTTTAGTGAGTCTCTGAGCACAGAAGAGGCCCCAGAAGACTGGAGAAGGGCTCATGTGATCCAGCTCCACAAGACTGGTAGCAGGGAGTAGGCAGGGAACTACAGACCAGTCAGTCTTACCTCAGTAGTGGGAACGATTATGGAGGTACTCCTTAAGGAAAGGATAGTGCAACACCAGGAATCCATAGGAGCACAGGATCCCAGACAGCATGGGTTTACAAAAGGAAGGTCCTGTCAAATTAATCTCATAGATTTCTTTGACTGGGCAACCAGAGTGGTGGACCAAGGGGGAGCAGTTGATGTCGCATGCCTTGACTTCAGCAAAACTTTCGATAGTGCTCCACATAGAAGATTGATAAATAAGCTGGGTAGACTCGGGGTGGGTCAGAAGTTGATCAACTGGGTGGCAAACTGGTTGACCGGCAGGAAACAGAGAGTGGTGGTAAATGGTATACAGTCAGAAGAGATGCAAGTCACAAGTGGGGTACCTCAGGGATCGGTCCTGGGGCCAGTCCTCTTCAATATCTTCATTAGTGACATTGCAGATGGACTGGAGGGTAAGGTTTGTATGTTTGCAGATGACACCAAGATTTGCAACAGAGTAGATGATCCAGATGGGGTGGGTAGAATGAGAAGAGATCTGGATAAACTAGCAAAATGGTCTAAAGAGTGACAACTGGGATTTGATGCAAAGAAGTACAAGATCATGCACATAGGGAAGAGAAACCCTGAAGCCACCTAGAGGCTGGGAGGGGAGTTGCTGGCAGTCACAAAGGAAGAAAGAGACTTGGGCATCATCATCACCGATGACCTGAAATCATCCAAGCAGACCACTAAAGCAGTAGGTAAGGCTAGGGGGATGTTAGGGTGTATTAGTAGGGGTATCACAAGTCAGAACTGGGAGGTAATAATCCCTCTTTGCAAGACACTGGTTAGGCCCCATCTGGAGTACTGCATGCAGTGCTGGAGGCCATACCTTCACAAGGACATTAACCAAATTTAAGCAGCCCAGAGAAGGGCAACCAAAATGGTGCAGGGACTGCATCAGAAAACATATGAGGACAGATTAACAGAGCTCAGTATGTATACCATAGAGCAAAGGAGGGAGAGATGTGATATGATCAAAGCATTCAAGCACCTTAAGGGCATTAACAAGGTGAAAGAGTCTAACATGTTTCAGTATAAGAAAAATAGCAGGACAAGAGGACACAGCATGAGACTAAAGGGAGGCCAATTAAGGGGTAATGTAAGGAAGTTCTTTTCACAGAAAGGGTGGTTAATGCATGGAACCGCCTACCTCAGGAAGTGGTGGATATGAACACAGTGCAGGGCTTCAAATAGGCATGGGATAGGCATAAGAGAGCAATACAAATGAGTATGACTAGATAGGCCATTGACAGAGCAAAGGCTGATGGCACATTCATAAGGTAGAAAAGGAAATGGGTAGACTGTATGGGTCTTGCGGTCTTTATCTGCCATCAGCTTCTATGTTTCTATGGATTTGCATCAGCAGAAACAAAATTTATGACTGGGGTTCCACAGAAGTCAGTTTTGGGGCCGACCCTTTAAATATTTTTATCAGGAATATGCATGTGGGCAAGGAAGCATGGCTGGATAAAATTGCAGACAACGCAAAACTGGGCCACATTAACGATACTGAGCATGGCACCACAGTGCTACTGAAAGATCTAAATAAACTGTACACATGGTCAGACGTCAGCCAAATGTACTTCAACCCAGAAAAGTGTGTGGTAATGCACTTTGGTAGTAACAGTAAAAAGGCTAAGTATTATATGGGTGGAAAAATGCTACAGATTTCTGACTGTGAAAAAGATCTGGGGGTTATAGTAGAAAATGCTTTGAAATATTCAAAACACTATGACAAAATACTGGCAAAATATAGCAGGATCTTAGGATGCAGAAGAAGAAATCTAACATATATAGAGAGACAGGTGGTGTTGCCATTGTACGGATCATTGATTTGTCCACATCTGGAGTACAGTGGGCCGATATGGAACCCATTAAATAAAGATAATACCAAAAAAATGGAAGGAATGCAGAGGATGACAACTAAGATCATTAAGGAAATGGAGGGACTAACTCATGAGGAGAGACTAGGTGATTTGGGATTATATAAACATAAGATGAGGAGACTCCGAGGTGATATGATATAAATGTTAAAGGCTCTAACCAATGAAGATTTGCAGTCATGCCTGAACATTGAGTTTATTATGAAGGACCAGAGGTCATAAACACAGTTAAAGGGATCACATTTCTTGACTGTAAGGAGGAGCATTGTTCTCTCAGAGAGGTTAGAATATGGAATAGTTTACCCTCAGAGGTGGTTGAAAGCAACATAGTAAACAGTTTAAGGAACATATAGATAAACATTTAATAAGCATGGACATCAGTGGTTACTCCAGTTGAATAATGGAAGACAAGCTGAATGGGTTAGTGCCTTCTGTTCTCTGAATTCTCCTATGTTCCTATAAAAAAGATAAAAACAGGAAAGTTATTGTAAAACTTACATAATTGCTGATCTGATTTATGGTGTGTCATTGCCAGATGGATCAGCACCCAAACCACTCCCGATTGAGTTCCCACATTTCTTGAAGGAGAAGCTGTTGGTTTTCCAGGGCATTTAGAAGACTTTGTTCCATGGAGTAGACATGCTGACGGAGGTCCCCCATCTTCTCCAACAGTTCTGATAGCTCATCCATGGTGTTTTGAGGTGGTACAGGTGCCAGTGCTGCTGGTGTGGGTACTTGTGCAGGGGTATGTCTAGGTGTAGCTGCTGTTGTAGGTGCTGCTGGTGTGGGTACCTGTGCAGGGGTATGTCTAGGTGCAGCTGCTGTTGTAGGTGCTGCTGGTGTGGGTACCTGTGCAGGGGTATGTCTAGGTGCAGCATCTGTTGTAGGTGCTGCTGGAGCTCCAAGTGCACTTTTACACACAGCATCACAGTGAGAAAAGTACTGTGTGACTGTGCACTCCCCTGGCTAATGGAACAGATGGCTCACCTCCACCACTGCTAGCCACCTCTCTTTGTTTGGCCACCGGCTCAGTAGGATGGTGGATCTTAAGATGGGACCACTGCCCGCTAGTGCCTAGATGACTTTTTCCCCCCAGTTGACCAGTGTGTCACAGATATTGCAACTTACAACACTGTCATCCTGGGGGTCCACAGTGAAAAAATCCCACACAAGAGATGATCATAGTTGCTTGCCTCTTGTTGTCCATGGCACTGAGGAGCCCAAAGATGACGACTGTTGGGACTATGCAGGGGGTACCGCTGGCAGTGGGAATGGGGACTATCACAGGAGGAAGAGGGGTACAGGCCACTGTGCAGCTAGTGCCAGTGGTTCAGGCTGCTGTGGCTGAGAAGGGAAACAAGGGGCTGTTGTGGATCTGGTGCTGGTGGCTCTGCCAGCTTCAGAGTGGAGGGAGCTGTAGGATGCTGGCTAGTGAAGCAGGTGACTTGTAGACATTAGTATTGCAGTCTGCTGGTGATCTGAGAGGCAAGTTCTGTTAGACTGACTCCAGCAAAATGGCTTTAAGAAACTGCCTGGAATTCCCAATGATGAGAGTAGAGCTGGCTCTGTAGCTGATTATGGATGGATGTTGTTTGGCTGGGCTTAGACTACAGTTGGGGGGGCTATAGCCCCCTTAAGCAGCCATGATAATGTCATTGTGGAGCTGGCAGCCCAGATGCAGGTGGAACATTTTCAAAGCATACTGGGTAGGCAGATGTCCAGCCATCATGAGCTGCCTTCTTCAAAGCCCACTGGATTGTCAGAGGTAAAACCGCCATGGGTGGCACTTTTCAAACCCAGTCAGCTGGCAAGGATCCAGCCACCATGGGCAGCACTCATCAAACTTCACTGGGCAGGTAATGGTCCAACAAAGTTCCCCCAGAAGTCTCCAAATTATAAGGATACAGACAGCTGGATGGTAAATGTCTTAGAGACTTGCAGTGGATTAATTACTGCACTCTTTTTCAGTAAGTGTTTCAGTTAATGTATGAAACTATGACATCCTCCTTTTGTAATTCCTTATTGGCCACTTTTCAGTCACAACATGGCTATTCCTGACTATTTATACTGTTAAGTATATGAAATGAAAAAATGAATGGTACTACTCCCAATCCCCCACCCCGGATGTATCCAGCTCATTACACTTTTCCTGGTAAAATAGTTGATATAAATAAATTAAGTCTCACCTCCCAAGCTACTCTAGCTATTAACCCCTTTCTATCTTCTCTGCTCTATTCACTATATGTGTTCCCCAGAAGATTAAATACTGTTTGACTCCATCTCATGAGAGAAGGGGGGGCAGCGTTATATGAAAAACAGCTATTTTTTTTAAATTCAGTATACTTTATTAAGTTTTCACAAATAACAATAAGAACAACAAGAGAACAGATACTAACACATGGTAATGAGAATCTACCACCTATACCTCCACTCACCCTAAATCTACAACCCCCCCCCCACCCAGAGCCTTAGGGATACTAAAATGAGAAAAAAGAAAAGGGAAGTTGACAAACTTTTGGTATGACAGTTCTATCTGTCCCCCTGTTCACTAGGGCACAATCAGTAGTAATCCGGATATGAGTAAAGTAAAAATTAGTTCAGAAAAGGGGCCAAGAAGATACCCTGGAATTCCTTTCAGGAATTAGAGGTCAGTGAGATCAGAGTATGAATTTTATCCCACCTTTTATGGTATATTGAAAGCCTATGCCAAATACTAGCTATAGATTTGTCAAGGTAAAAGTTAGCCAGAAACTCATTTAGCCATTCAGTGTAGGAAATAGTAGACTGGTCTTTCCAGTGACATCACACCACACGCTTCACAGAAAGGGAAAGGTGACATTTAGTATTTTCTCTCTCATATTCTGATCTGTGAGTAGTCTTCCACTAAACAGATTTCTGGTGTAATCAGAGTGTCCAAACCCAAAACAGGGTCCATCTTGGATTGAATAAGTCCGCAAAGCAGGGCAATTTTGGAAAGTCCCACAGAACGTGAAGCGGAGTACCAGGTTCCTGACCACACCTAAAACATGAAGAGGAAAGAGATTTCCCAATCACTACCAATTTGAAGGGTGTAAAGTAAATGTTATGGAGAATATAAAATTGTGTGAAGTGTAGCTTATCATTCGAGGTGTGGGTGTAGAGGTCCTGCCAAATATGCTCCCTGTTGAAAACATTAGTGGGGAAAGAGAAAGACCAAAAAATGGATTGCCCTTTCGCTTCAGGGTAAAATTTGAGAAAGAGGGTAGATACAATTTTTGACATGGAGTAAGGTAGCCAAGATAACGTCTGAAGCATGTAGAGTACAGTAATTCACCTTGGTCGGTAGACCAGGGGGCTGAGCCAAACCACCTAATAAATACTGAATCTGTTATGTACCAAAGGTACAGTTAGGTGGGAGTTGGAGTTTAGTCAAGAGTTGCTGAGTGGTACCAATTGGTCCATGGCTAGTTAAATCATAGATTCGTAGTCCTGCTATAGGAAGCATTCCTCCAGGAGTTAGCAGTCATCCCCCTATCTGAAAATTAGGGTTATGACACAGAGGTTGAGATATATCCTTACAGCAGTTATACTTAAGCATCCTACAAAGCTGGGCATGAACCATCAAGGAAACATAAATAACACAGGTAAGGAGAGATGCTGGCAGTTTCATAGGGGAATAAACAGGAGCCTATCTGGGGAAATAGTCAATTCATTAATAATATGGCATTCAATCTGTAACCAGAGGGGAAGACAATTACGTTCTTCTAGAGGGAGAGGGACCTCAGCCCATCTAAAATATTTTAACATATGACTGGCCAAATAGTAATGATAAAAGTTGGGTAAGTTAAGGCCGCCATATTGTCTTAGGACTCCCAGTCGAATGTAAGAACACCTTGGGGGTTTCCTTGACCAAAGGAACCAGAAGATGAGGCTGTGAAATTTTTGCAACCATTTCAAAGAAAGGTGGAGATTTAACATATTAAAGGGGTATAACAGGTGGGGGAGGACATTCATTTTAATAACACTAATTCTGCCTTGGAGAGAAATGTAAAGGGGAGACCAACTGTCCAAGTCCTGACAAATCATAGTGAGAAGGTCATCTAAATTAAATTTCTTCATTTGGACAGATGATGAGGCTAGAGTGATGCCAAGGTATTTGATCCGGGGGCCCTAGGTCAAATGAAGTGCTACAATATAGGATGTGAACACTCGGGGGTTCAGTGGTATCACTACCAATTTCTCCAGGTTTAATTTATAGTTGGAGAATTCTCCAAAGTTTCCAGTTAGAGATAAGGCTGCTGGAATTGAGACTGTTGGATCAGATATATGGAGCAGTATATCATCAGTGTATGCAGACAGTCTGAGATCAAAGGGGCCAATTGGGATGCCTTTGATCACAGGAGAGGCTTTGAGTTTATGCAATAATGATTTGAGATATAAGTTGAATAATAGAGGGGACAGCAGACACCCCTGCCAAGTGCCAGAGTATTGCAGAAAAGTAAAGTAAAATACCCCGTTGCAGTAGACCTTAGCGCTAGGCCGGGAATACAGCACCCATAGCCATTGGATAAATTCCGAGGGGAAACCAAATTTATCCTGAACTTCAAACATAAAAGGCCAACTAACTCTGTCAAAGGCTTTCTCCGCATCCAGGGAGACCAATGCCATAGGCTGAGAGGCCTCCCTGGATATGGAGAAAATGTGGGAAAGGTTTCTCAAATGATCAGAGGAGAAGTGGCCCTTCATAAACCCCACTTGCTCCTGGCTGATAAAGGCTTTCAAAACATGTGCTACCTGTGAAGCCAATATGTTAGCAAACAACTTAATCTCATAGTTCATGAGAGAGATGGGGCGATAATTAGTTACTCTGTCTCTCAGTTTACCTGGTTTGGGTATTACCACAAGCAGCGCCTCCAACAGTGTTGGATCTGAAATGCAGGATTCACAAAAGTATGCATTCATCTGATGCAACAAAGGGATTAACTCCTTCTCAAAAACGTTGTAAACATTGGGCTGGAAGCCATCAGGCCCTGGAGCCTTAATCAAGAGAAGAGAATGAATGGCATCTGCTATCTATTGGGATGTGATAGGGCGGGTTAGATGGGGCCTGTGCGGAAGGACTGGAGAGTTGGCAATAGTAAATCTCAAACTCTTTTGCAATATGTCTCAGGGTGGTAATAAGCAAATCATCATCAAGGGAAGTAAGGTTTAACACCAGGCGAGATTCCTCCTATTTCAGAAGTCTCAAGACAAGGAAATGACTCACCTTGTCCCTTTGCTCGATGTAATGAGCATGAGTTTTAAATAAGTCATATTCAGCCTTTTCCCTCAGGGTCTCCACAAGAGGGTCTTTTCCGGCAGCCAGATGCTCTAGGTCTCAGGCAGGGAGATTCAGTGTGAGAGAGGCCTCCAACTCTCTAATGCAGTTAAGAAGGGAAAGTGAGGAAGCCTCTCGTTTATGCTTCCGTATGGAAGCTAACCGGATGAACTCCCCCTTAAGGACACATTTCAACGAGCACCAGATCTTGTCTACTGCGGGGATAGACCCAGAGTTATAGGAAATGAGCTGGGATATAACTTCCTTAATCCAGTTTAGAACTATCTCTTCTTGAAGCAGCTATGTATTCAATTTCCAGGCACTATATGTTTGAGTATGAGGTGTTATCGAGCCTTCCAGCCAGATTGGTGAATGATCTGAGAGCACTCTAGGTGCAATACCACTGCACAAAAGGCCCAATAAAACCAGATTATTAACCATGAAATTATCAATATGTGACAGAGATCTATGGAAAGGAGAGAATAAGTGTACTCCGGAACCGTAGGATTTAAAGCTGCCATGGGTCACTGAGACCCACTGATTCTATAAACTCATGGAGGGACTTTTGAGCTGGTGATAGTACCCCATCACAAGTAGATTTATCAAATGGTGGGTTAGGAACAAGGTTCCCATCCCCTGCCAGAATAATAGGTAACCAGAGAAAAGGGGCCAGGGAAATAGCCATGTTGGTGAAAAATTCTGGGGTGTCTTTATTGGGTCCATAAATAGAACCCAGGAGTACTTCCTTGTGGTCCAGTACAGCCTTTAAAAATATATATTGCCCATGCGGATCTGCGATGTTTTGTTACAGCTGAAACTGCACTCCTCTAGCAATTAATATGGTGACGCCCCTTTGCAAAGTGGAGTTACCAGCTGCAAACACCTGCACAACTAAGTGCCACTAGAAGAGAGACCCTTCTGACTCCAAAAAAAGGGTCTGTTGGAGGAATGCTATGTGACCGTGCAATAGTGGAAGATGTTTTAGAATGTGGTATCTCTTGACCCTCGAGTGGACACCCTTTATATTCCAGGAGAGATACCTCATAACAGGGAATGTGGTTAAATTTCATGCCAAAATATATAGGCTCAGTGGATAGAACATGTTTTGAAAGAATATCTCAATAGGCTCTCAGACATCTCCCTCCAGCCCCCCCCAGACTTGAATCATTACAATGAGCTGTAACTCCCCTATAAAATAGCCAAAGTGTTCATTCCTAAGATTACTATAATCACAAATCCTATCTGGGATTAACATATGGACCCCTTGGAAATTATTAAAGACCCAACAGGACCAGGGAGTGGTCTGAAACCCCCCATCCACCTTTCCCGCATCCTATCCCCCACCTCCCAAAGTATAGATAATGTGAAATTAGATCTAGTGGTACCAGTACAACCCTCATCCCCCAATATAATATACCCAAAAGAACACATTGAAATAACAACAACCACCTGAGTCCTAACGACTGATCTCGTATAGCCAACTGGGACATGATATCAAGTGTTGCTACCAGCAGCCACCTCCCTCATGCAACAATTAGTTAACTATGATTACAGCATCACATATTTAAGGTAGTTGATGTCACAAACGCACTCAGCAGGTCAGGCCCTCTGCTCCCACAGTGCCAACCTCTGAGTGCAGTAATTTGAACAGGTAAGAGATGGGGTAACCCTCCTGTCTGCTTTTGGGTCTGAATCACCTTTAGTCTCAAGTTCTGGGGGGGTTCAAACTGTGAACCTTATGCTAGCGTACCCAATGTACAAGCTCAGATATGTACCCCCTTCAGGGATTGTGGTACAAACTTTTGCCAGGGGCACCAACTAGGCTTCCAAAATGAACCCTTAAAACTCTATAAAGGACCATAGGTATATTCTTACCTTTTCCCAGTTTAGTAACATCGTTAAGCTTTTGAACAGTTTTTGTCAGCCTTAACCCTCTATACGTCACATGCAAAAAAGAACTGGAAGACACCCATGCAGTCTTTCAAATGTAGATTTTACTAAAAGATGATAAAAATATGAAAAATGTAAACACAGAACAATATATCAAAAAGCATAAATCACTTAAAAGAAAAAAAAAAGAAAACTACAGACAAACTCCTACCAACATACAGTTTAGATCTTTTCTATCTAATGTATTATCTCTTTAAGTGCTTATCAGAGCTGTCTCTACAGTCCCAAGATAGAATATGTCTAAACAGTTCAGACGCAGTATAGTTTAAACTGTGTCTCTCCACACCCTTTCTGTGAGTCATCTAGATCCTCTTTTTAGAATGTAAAAAAATACAAACAGGATGTCCTATCAGGAGGTATATAAGGTGACATCAGCAAAAACTCATTTCCTAAATTATGAGTCTTTTGATCCACCAGTTCACTTGAAGTTTTACAACCCTGCAATCCCTCACCTAAGTGTGAGATGGCTGGCAGAAATCAGCTTAATAATGTCCTGTTTCTGAAGTCATAAAATGTATAGTTTAGTTTCCCAGCTTCAGAGCAACAACAGGTCATAAAATGGCCATAAAATGCAATTTCTCAAGGAAGTTAATTACATTACAGGCATCTCCTGTCAGTGTAATATATGTAGCTTCACTGAAATATGGGGGGAAGGGGGGCACCCATGGAGCACAGGCTGTCTTATGTGAGACAATCACATACTATGTTTTTATATTACAAGTAGCATACAATAATCATAACCAGCTGGCCAAGTGTCACAGTCCTCCCCACCTAGACTGAATTTGTGGGCTCTATCCCCTGCATGGGATGAGCTCCCTAAGTCAGCTCACTCCTCATATAGACATGACAGGCCATTGACATTCTGATTGGTCACTCCAGCCCTATGTAAGATCGTCATGTCATACCCTTGCAAGGCAAGACTCCATCTTAATAATCTACCATTTGTTTTTCTCATTTGTGTCAGCAAAACCAGGGGTTGTGGTCAGTTTGTAACTCAAAATTCTGCCCATATAATATGGTTCTAACTTCTTTAGGGCCCACACTATGGCAAGACACTCTTTTTCCACAGTAGAGTAAGCCTGCTCCCTGGGAAGTAACTTTTTACTCAGCTATACTATAGGGTGATCTTTCCCTTGTTTGGATGTCTGACTCAGTACTGCCCCAATATCCATGTCTGAGGAGTCAGTCTGGACTATAAAGGGTCTGCTATAGTCAGGACTTGTCAATACAGGAGCACTGCACAGTGCCTCCTTCAGTCTGGTAAAGGCTTTTTCACAGGCTGGCACCCAGGTAATTTTCTTAGGCATCTTTTTCTTTACCAGGTCAGAAAGGGGAGCTGCCAGGGCACTGTAATTGGCTACAAATTTCCTATAGTACCCTGCTGTCCCTAGAAAACTCCTGACCTGCATCTGCATTTCTGGTCTGGGCTATGCCTTGATCACCTCTATGTTTATTTGGTTAGGACGGAGCTGTCCCTGGCCTACAACATGCCCAAGGTATGCCACTTCAGCCATGGCCACCTGGCACTTCTCAGCTTTGACAGTGAGCTCGGCCCTCTGTATCCTGCCCAGCACTTCCCTAAGGTGGGACAGGTGTTCCTCCCAGCTGGCACTAAAGATGGCAATGTCATCCAGGTATGCCTCAGCGTACTGCTCAGCACCATTTAACACCTGGTTCACCAATCTTTGGAAAATGGCCGGGGCATTCTTCATTCCGAAAGGCATTACTTTAAATTCAAATAAGCCTATCGGAGTGATGAAGGCCAACCTCTCCCTAGCTCTGTCAGTTAACTCTATCTGACAATACCCCTTTGTCAGGTCAATAGTCGTAAGGTATGTCACCCCTCCCAACTTGTCCAGTAGTTCATCCATCCGGGTATTGGGTGGGTGTCTGACTTCGTGACTGCATTCAGTCCATGATAGTCCGCACACGAGTAGAGCCATCTGGCTTTGACACAAGGACTATGGGTGAGGCCCAGAGGCTGTGGGATCTCTGGATTACCCCTAAATCCAGAATTTTCTCCACCTTCCTCCTAATGTCTTTTTGGACAGCCTCTGACACCTGATATGCTGTCCTCCATATGGGCATCTGTGTCCCTGTCTCTGCATCGTGCGTCACTAAGGGGGTTTGTCAGGCTTGGCACTAAACAGTGGGGTAAATTATTCTAGAACCTCCCTTACTTCCTGGATCTTGTCTGGGACCAGCTGGGGTGACTGTTTAACTGCCTCCACAGAGGACTCCCGCTTGCTTTCTTCCAGCAAGTCCAGAAGGGGGTCTCCTTCATCCGTCTCACCACCAGGACTACATACTGAAAACACCATGTCAGCCTTATTAGCATATGGCTTCATCATGTTGACATGGTACATTCTTTCTGTATGTCTTCTGTCAGGTAACTCTCTGATATAGTTCATGACATTTACCATCCTAACTACTTTGTACAGTCCTGCCCACTCAGTCTGCAGCTTGTCTTTATGGACCGGAATAAGGATTATGACTTCCAGACCCACTGTGTATGAGTGAGCTCTGGCTCTGTGGTCATACCACACTTCTTGTTTCTGTTGGGCAGCTGCCAGATTTCTCTGGGCTGCCCCTGTAAGCTCCTTCAGCCTTTCCCTAAACCTAAGGATGTAATCCACTATGGGAGTTCCCTGGGAGGCGTGCTTGCCTTCCCAGTCTTCCTGGATCAAGTCTAGGGGCCCACATACCCAGCATCCATATAAGAGCTTGAAGGGAGAAAATCCTATCGACTCTTGGGGCACCTCCCTGTATGCAAACAACAGGTGGGGAAGGTATCCCAGTCACTAACATGCTGTTCAGCAAATGCTTGGAGCATTGACTTAAGGTACCATTAAATCTTTCCACAAGCCCATTGGTTTGCAGGTGATAAGGTGTTGTGTGCCTCTGCATCATCCCACACTTCTCTCACAAACATTTCATCAGTTCCAACATGAAGGAACCCCCTCAATCAGTGATAACCTCCTGTGGAAACCCAACATGGGAGAAAATCCCAAGTAAGGCCTCTGCCACTTTGTCTGTCCTCAGTGAGGATTGGGTGACTGTCTCTGGGTACTGGGTGGCATAATCCACCACAGTCAGGATGAACCTCTTCCTGGAGGAGCTGGGGGTATGTAAAGGCCCCTCAATATCCATTCCCACTCTCTGGAATGACTCCTTGACTATGGGCAATGGAATTAGGGTGGCTTGGGTTTTCTTACCACCCTTTCCTATTTCTTGGCACCGGTGACAAGACCTGCAATACTCCTTCACCTGCTGGGTGAAGTTGGGCCAATAGAAATTCTGGGCCAACTGCCACATAGTGCATGTGATTCCCAGATGACCAGACAAGGGAATATCATGTGCTCACGGTACCTCTGGAGAACGACAAGCTGCCTGCCTATCATCCCCCCCTCTGTCTTCACATCCTGAGTATACATCAGTCCATTTTCCCAATAAACTTTATGTTTACTGTCACCTCCTGTGCTCTGTCAGAGTGTGCCCAAGCCCTCAGCTTTTCTAGACTAGGGTCACTTTTCTGAGCAGCTGCAAACTCCTTACACATTCCCAAGGCATGGGACAGGTCCCCTTCAGTCTCTAAACTAGGGTCCCTAGCTCTAGCATCAGGGCATTCAGGATCACTGTCATCCCTAACCCTCTGATAATGGGTCACCCCTCCTTCTTCGGAGTAACCCTCCTTAGCTGTGTGGTTAACTACTACTGGAGAAATTTCTACCCCCTTTTCATTAGTCTCCATATCAGGAGACACAGTCTGGGAAACCAGCCTCCCAGTGGTTTCCAAAATGGCTTCTGTGATGTCCAGGAAACTACAATGTTCCCTTGATGCTTGGCTACCAGTAACTGCACACACCATCCCCTGTTTGAGATTGTTGCCAAGGATGACATCAACTGGTAAAGTTTTGGCTACAGCCACCTGTTGCACAGTTCCTGCTGTTTCACCCCAGTCTAGCAGAACAGTAGCAAGTGGCAATGTGATCTCCTCACCAGTGAACCCTTGCACAGTTACAAATTCATTGGGTATAAGCTGACCAGCTTCTACCAGATCCCCTTTTACCAGCATCAGGGATGCCCCTGTGTCCCTTAACCCTTGTGCCTGTACACCATTCACCGTGACTGGGTGCATGTGTTCCCTCATGTTCACAGGCATGCTTCCAGGGACACACAAACAAACCACTTCTTTCCTAGCCCCATTCTGCATATTGATCATCCTTTTGGGACACTGTCTGGCAATATGCCCAGTTTCTTTACAAACCCAACATTCATTTCTTTTCTCAGAGAAATCTTTTCTTCGAAACCTGGGGCTAACTGGTTTCGGTGGAGGCAGAGGATTTTAGCTGCCCTGAAGGTGTGCTTTTCCCTTTCTGCATTGCCACACCTGCTCCATTCTCTCTCAGAGCAAGTCTGCTCTTAGCATAGCGGTCCGAGAGTTTATCAGCCTCTTGCACTGTTTTGGGATCTTGGTCCTCCAGCCAGGTTTTCAGCTCTGCTGGACATGCCCAAAAAACTGTTCTAACAAAATAACATATTCAATTTTATCTACAGAGTTTGCCTCAATTCCTTCCCACCAACGTTTTAAACACTGACGTTGTTTCATGGCTGGCTCCTCATAGCTCATGTAAGGGTTTCTCCTGTGCTTATGGAATTTAGCTCTGTATGCTTCTGCAGTTAAATCAAACTTTTTTAAAAGTGCAGCTTTAAGTTTGCTGTAATCATTACTGTCCTCATTGTCCATTTGACCCAATGCATCCTGAGCTTTCCTGGTAAGTAGCGGGGATAGCTGGAAGCTCCAGGATCCTCTAGGAATGTTTGCCTGAATATAAACTTTTTTCCAAGGAATTTAAAAAGGTATCCATGTCCTCCCTCTCTTTAAATTCAGCTATAAATTTGGAATTTAATTTGCAACCCAGTCCTGTAGTTCCAGTTACACCCAGGCCACTTATCTGCTCTGGTGCTGGTGGTTGGAGTCATAGCTTCTCCAGTTCATGTTGCCTCTGGTGCTCATACTCTTCATGTCAGCCTCCCACTGTTCCCGGTCAGCCACTCACTGTTCTTGCTCCCTCTTCTCCTCTGTAGCTCATTTCTCTTGCTCAACATCTCTCTGGAACTCCAGCTCCATTCTGCACAATGTAATCTGTAGCCTGCCTCTAGCTCCAGAATGGTGATGACCTTCCCCTGCTGCTGTGGTCCTTGGCTTGCACTGGCCCTGCTGCCTTCCTCACTGGATCTGGACACTGCACTGGCTGCTGGTGCCTCCATGCCCAAGGTTTGGTCCTTTACAGTCACAGCCTGTGACTCAATACTCTGGGCATCTGCTGCCATCAGGGTATCCACAAGGTTCTGCTTGGTGGCTCTCACCTCGTGCAGGACTTCTCTGTCCTGGCACAACTGCCTCAAGTAGTCTGCAGTGTACCCACTGTAGTTGGAAGCCATTTTCTTCCCCAACTGTGGTATTCTAACTTGCACATTAGAAAAAAAAGTAAAACAGGTAGGAACTTGACTGTAAGTAAAATTATATAGTTCTGTTTCCTTTTTAAAAATAAATCACTGCCTTATTTTGCAAGTGAGCTGTACAGTATTAAGCTGACACACTGAACAGTTAAAGCTTGTGTTACCAATACTACCCCCCACCACTGCTAACCAAATCTGTAACAAACACACTCAGTGGGTCAGGCCCTCTGCTCCCACAGTGCCAACCTCTGAGCACAGTAATGTGAACAGGTAAGAGACAGGGTAACTCTCCTGTCTGCTTCTGGATCCAAATCACCTTTAGTATCAAGTTCTGGGGGGGGTTCAAACTGTGAACCTTATGCTAGTGTACCCAATGTACAGGCTGAGATGCGTACCCTCTTCAGGGGATTGCAGTACAATCTTTTGCCAGGGGCACCAAGCCAGGCTTCCAAAATGAACCCTTGAAACTCTATATAAGACCTTAGGTATATTCTTACCTTTTCTCAGTTTAGTAACACCCTCAAGCTTTTGAACAGTTTTTGTCAGTCTTAACCCTCTGTACATCACATGTAAAAAAGAACTGGAAGACGCCCAGGCAGTCTTTCAAATAAAGATTTTACTAAAAGATGATAAAAATATGAAAAATGTAAACACAAAACAATATATCAAAAAGCATACAATCACTTAAAAGAAAAAAACAAAAGAAAACTACAGACAAACTCCTACCAACATACAGTTTAGATATTTTCTTTCTAATGTATTATCTCTTTAAGTGCTTATCAGAGCTGTGTCTCTACAGTCCCAAGATGGAATATGTCTATACAGTTCAGACACAGTATAGTTTAAACTGTGCCTCTCCACACCCCTTCTGTGAGTCATCTAGATCCTCCTTTTAGAATATAAAAAAAATACAAACAGGATGTCCTATCAGGAGGTATATTAAATAAGGTGACATCAGCAAAAACTAATTTCCCAAATTATGAGTCTTTTGATCCACCAATTCCCTTGAAGTTTTACAACCCTGCAATCCCTCACCTAAGTGTGAGATAGCTGGCAGGAATCAGCTTAATGATGTCCTGTTTCTGAAGTCATAAAATGTATACTTTAGTTTCCCAGCTTCAGAGCACCAACAGGTTATAAAACAGCCATAAAATGCAATTTCTCAAGGAAGTTAATTACATTACAGGCATCTCCTGTCAGTGTAATATATGTAGCTTCACCAAAACCTGGGGGGGGGGGCACCCATGGACCACTGGCTGTCTTATGTGAGACAAGCACATACTATATTTTTATATTACAAGTAGCATACAATAATCATAACCAGCTGGTCAAGCACCACAGCTAAAACATAGAATTAGTGGTCAATTGGAAAGGGACCACCAAATCAGGAATGTTTGCCTGTAACCGTTGTTAACAGTGCCAAACAATGAACAGTCCAATAAGTCCATGAATCAGGTTCAGGTCCCAAAGGACAAGGCAGTTTCCTAAAGCTGTAAGCAGATAAAATGGAAAGGTAAGTTGTACTCCATGGGTAAATGCACACCAAAATATTAACAGGTCTCTTTACATTTTGCTAGGCAATACCAGAAGGAAAATAGGTCAATAAGCCCTTAAACTGTGTGCAGATCCCACACAAAGAGAACACTTCTCAGTATTACTGTTGTCTTCCCAAAAGAGCATAATAAACATTGTATAATCTTAAGGTATGAAATTTAGATGGGTCAGGTTGAATATTGACCTTCCAAGTGGAGTCTATCAACTAGAAGGCTCATCTGAGAAAATACAGTCTCATTCACCGAGTGTTACTGGTATAACTCACAATAGGGGAAGCATGCAACAGAGTTCCAAGAAGCTAGTTTACAGTTATTAGTATAGAAGACATGCGAATAACAATGCTTCAGTTCTAGTGATACCACTATCTGGTAGAGTTCCAGGTGCACCATAGCTGACAATGAGAGATTAAAATCAGCTTCCTCATTGCTCCCCTCAAACATAGAAAAATCTGCAGTACAATGCCATAGAAGGTATCAAACAGAACAAAAGTAATGAAGCTAGAGTTTTTCTTCTCATATGCTGGTAGAAAAGTATATTGGAGGGACAGAGCTTAGGTGCTAGTCATCAGAGAGCAAATAAACCATCTACCCTGGCTCAGAGAGGCAGTAAATGCCGAGATCTGATAGTCTGCAAACTATCACCAATTCAAGGCACCGGCACTGTGGAGAGGTATCCATCAGGGCTCATAATTCGAGGGACTGTAGGTGGGGAGACAAAATAGGCAGCCATCAATGAGGATAAAGAACTTGCAAAACTCACGTATTTGACTGATTGAAGAGGAACGTGGAGACTTGTACAAAATGGGCGGAGTCTGTTCATGTGAATAGATTGGGGAACAACTGCTGCAGTTCAACTCGGGCTATCTCCAGTGTGTCAAAGCTTGTCCACTGACCATTCCAGTAAACTTGAAGTATAGTGGGGCATCTCACCCTATACTTAATCCCCGCTGCAATTAACTTAGACACTAGGGGATGAAGGGTAGATCTTTTCTGCTGGAATGTGTAAGGAAGATCTTGGGCCAGCCGTATTCTCTTCTCTTCCCATGTCAAGTCTGCAGCTTCTCTTGTTTTGGCAAGGATATGCTGTTTGTCTAAAAAATTCATTAGGCAAAAAATTACAGGTCTTGGATGGGAACCAGGCTGTGGAGTCGGGAAAAGAGATTGATACACCCTTTTTATGATGTAACTAGGCCCATTTGATGATGGGCCAGCTACTCGGGCACAGAACTTTTGAACAAAGATTATGGGGGATGGCCCTTCTTCACCCTCTGGGAGGCCAAAGATAATTAAATTATCCCATCTGGACTATCTCTGTCTAGATCCTCTAAATGGTCCTCTGCTTTTTTAAGACACTGATGGACAGATACCACCTCTGGATCGATTCTGGCCTGGCAATCATCTAAAGAAGAAATACGCACTTCATTATCTCCAGTTTGTCTCATTAGCATATCAGCTGAAGCTCTCAAGGTATTACATCCATCCACTAAAGTTTGCAAAGTGTCCTTTATAGGAATGAGTTCTTCCAAGAAGCGGGATTCTGTTAGAACAGCATGGGGGTTCGATTTGCCGCTTGACCCACTTTGCTGCGCCTTGGCCCACTTCACAATTTTGTCTCTCTCTCTCTCTCTCTCTGGGATGGGTGGAGGGGTATGTTTAGGTAGTGGAGTTTTCATGTCGGTGTCCATTTCTCTAAAGGAAACTCCACTAGATACTGCCATTATGGTGGTAGATTGATTGGAGACCTGAATATCTCAGGTAAGGTAAATTTATGTGGCTGAAATTAAGATTTCAGTGGCAAGAAGGTAGGAGCTCAAGCTAAGCACATCTGCTCAGGCAGCCATCACGTGACCTCCTGAAAAACAGCTGTTTTTGAGAAAAACACTGAAATAGTTAAAAAAGCATTCATTATTATGGCTGTTCTACATAGTGGACCAGTTACTATTGTGATCAAAGTCAGAACATAAAACCGGTCTGTCCCCCACCCCCAACAACCTGACATCCAGTTCTCAATTTGTCCCATCAGAGAATAAGAAAAATCTGATCTTCTCCCCCTCCACATACATGACTGGTCTGAAACCCAACCTGACCCATCAGGAAACATGTCCTACTCTCCCAAATTACCTAATGACTCTGGTATGCAACCCAGCCTTTCAAGGAATAAATAAATATGCCACCCTCTTCAACAACCTAATGGATTCAGTGCCCAATATGGCCATTAAGGAATAACAAAAAAATTGTACCCTTCCCCTAACTGCCTAAAAGGTTTAATGCCCAACCCACCCCATCAGAGAATAAAAGAAAAACCTGCACTTCCCCCAGCAACCTGAAAAGTTCAGCGTTCAGCCTGGCCTCATAAGGAAATGACAAATCTAACCAAGAACCTAACAGATCTGCTGCTCAGCCTTGCCTGTCAGAGAATGGAAAAAAATCTGTTTGTCTTCCCCCCACTATCTTAAGAGTGTGGTCACCAACCTGGCCCACCAAGGAATAAAAACATGTGCCTCCCTCCCTCCAGCCAGCTGATAGATCCAGTGCCCAACCCAGACCACATACAATGCCAAACAGAGATAAGAAGGAGCAGCAGCAGAGTGGTGAACAGAAGGTGGAATAGGCGGATAGTAAAACACTGCTCTCTCCATGCCCATCCACTCAGGACACAGTGAGGGGCACAAACACTACATTAGAGGCTTGGAGCTGCTGCCACATTTCTTCCAGCATGTTCAAGCATGTCTGCCTTCTCCAGTCAGCATCATATTAGTGTGGGAGACTGGACCGAATGGGGCTGATTGTGCACACTTCCAAGGCTGTAACCCCAAGTGCCAGTGATCCCAGCCCCACTGCTTGACTCTCCTCTCTTGCTCCTTCCTTCTTTCCCACTGTGTTCAGTCTCAGCTCTGCACTCTTCCCAACATTCATATGAGGATTACCCTGCCATGTACACTACAACACAACCTGCTGCATAGCAGAACATCCAGTGCCCCACCTACGCTTGTCAGGGAAAAAAAAATAAATCTGTCTCCTCTCCTCTCCTCCAACTAGTTAACCAGTCCAGTGCCCAACACAATCTGTTAGAGAATGTAAATCTCTATCCCTCCTCCTCCTCCACACAACTACCTGATGAGTCCAGGGATGAATGCAGGCCATCAGGGAACAGGGCCAAACTTAATCCATCAGGTAATAAATAAAATATGTTCCCCCTCCTCTTAACAACCTCATAAATCTCAAGCCCATTGAAGCCTGTCAGAAAATTAAAAATAAACCTGTCTCCCTCCCCAGACTACCTAATGAGTCTGGTACCCACCTGCCCCATCAGGAAATAAAAAACATCTTGCCCTCTCCCCAAACTACTGTACCTGATGGATCCAATGCAGTAAAGGTGAACATAAAGCAGAAGAGGCATTCTGTGAACCATCAAACTTTAATGGTTTCTGCCCAGCCAAAGTCGATCTGAAGACTGATGTCTACACTTCAGCTGTTCTGCGCTTCAGTGAGCATGATGCAGCTATAACACAGTGAGCATGTGCAAACACTTTCTGGCTGCCACCGGACCTTCAGCAACCAATCAGAGATGCAGAATCTCAGCAAAACTGAGCATTCTGTCGCTCTGATGCCAGGGAGGAAGGACCTTGTTGTGTGTGCTGTGCTGCCCTTACTGTTTTTTTCAGAAAAGGTTGCCAAAATCCACCAATTTGTGAAAGAGTAGTTTCTTGGAGATAATGCATGCTGCCCCAGCAGCTCCAGAGAATTTGTTAGGCAGGAAAAGGGAAGTAAAAGAAGAGCATAGTGAAGGTAGGGTAGAAGGGCCCTGGCCCCTGCTGCAGTAGTCCAGTCAGTGCTTTTGCTGTTACTGTACTGAAATCTTCCAAATCAAAAGCTTTTGGCACTTTTTCTTGACTGTGTGGGTACCCAAGTCCCAAATTTTAACTTCAGCATATTGTAGTTTTTGTGATTGTTTGTGGGTGGCTCGTGACTGTGTGGCTGGGTCTGGGTCAGGGATAGGGTAATGTGCCACCAGGCTCTAGTTTGCCTGATGCCCTCCAAAAATCTTGAGAAATACTTTATCCAGTTGCAACTTAGTCTTTGTCATGACAGGTATTGTGTGCCATACCAGCCTGATCTGCCTGTGGGAGATGGACAACCCTAAGATAAATCTTGTGAAACACTTTATCCAGTTGCAGCTTAGTCTGCCTGAGAGGCAGTGTATGCTATGCCTGGTCTGCCAGTGTGGGAGTCACCACCAAAAAAAAAAATGTGTGAAACAATTAATCCTGTTGCAGCTTAGTCATTGTGACAGGCAGTGTGTGCCATTTACTGTACCTGACCTGCCAATGTGGGAGCCGGAGTCCCCCTCCCAAAAATAAAGAATCTTGTGAAACACTTTATCCAATTGCAGTTTAGTCTTTGTGACAGGCATTGTGTGCCATTCTGTCTTTACTCTTTGTGTCAGAAAATGGTTGCTAGATTTCAATTTGTGAAGCGCAGTTCCTTGTAGTTAACTTGCAAGATGTCACCGCAGTTCCACAGAATTTGCCGGCAGGGAAAGGAAAGGAACAGAAAAGAAGTGCACTTTGAAGGCAAGTAGGGGATAAGGGAAAAGTGTTGCAGGCCTGCCATGCTGCAGTCGTCCAGTCAGTACTGTTATTGTACTAAAAATCTTCCAAAGCAAAGTTTTTGGTACTTTTCTTGACTGGGTTGGTGCTTAAGCCCCAAATTTAAACGTTATCAAATTGTAGTTTTGGTGATTGTTTGTGGACAGCTCATGGCTGTGCTGTTGCTGGATCAAGGTCAGGGTGCTGCAGGCTCCAGCGTACCTCCCTCTAAAACCAAATCTTGTGAAATTCTGTAAAACAAGTTATTTTCACTCAAAGTAATTTTAGCGCAAACACAAATGCAACAATAATTGTGTAAATTAAATTTAGCGCTGAGTCATTAGTGTCACATTCACTACAATGAGAAACTGTTAATTAGTGCAAATTAATTTGAGCACAAATTAGTGTTTCAGCAAAAATAGTGAAAATTATTTGACAGCAAAATTTTCAAGTTTTACAGTACTTTATCCAGTTACAGCTTAGTCTTCATGACAAGCATGTGCCTGGCCTGCCTGTGGGAGCTGGAGCCCTCCCCCTCCAAAATCTTGTGAAACGCTTTATCCAAATGCAATTTAGTCTTCATGATAGGCAGTGTGTGCCATGCCTGGCCTGCCATAAAGATGAAACAAGGACATCCTGAAAGGGAAGCAGGGAGGACTGGCAAAGGAGGAAAAGACACAGGGGAAGGTTCCACTATGGTACCCATCTCTACAGCAAGTAGCAGTCATATTTGTGTGGCCCATGGTGGAGGTGATATACACGGTGAGGTTGTTAGATGGAGAAGAACAGAGATAGGGAGTGGTGGTAGTGGTAGAGGCACGCTAAAAAAAAATCTGCTGGTGGAATTTCCACAAAAGTCAGACTTTCACTTCTGCAAAAGTTCAGAAATCAATGTTCTGACTTTCGCAGAAATTCACTGTCCCCCTACCATTAATATTTTCCTTGTGTCCTGTGCCCCACATTGTTCACCGATCACTACCCATATCAAACATAAAACTAATTCCCTAGTGTTCAGTGCCCCCCCCAAAGCCCTGCCTGAAATAGCAATACAATTCACAGTGGCTAGCAGTCCATAAAAACATACCTCCCTGGTTGCCAGCAGTCCCTCCCCCACCCGATCACTCACCCGATGTGTCCAGTGTATGCCCCATTCAAATCCCCTGAATAGTAATTCTGGCTATGCTACCTCCTTCTCTTACTATCTGGTGATATTGAGCCTAACCCAGTCCCCCAGTCTGCAGCAACACATGTTTATCCCTCCCAGTGGTCCTCCTGCAATGGTATCAAAATTGCACACATGAATATTAGAAGCATCACAGCACATTTTGCACAGTTGGAGGCATGGATGTTACAATACTCACCTGACTTACTAGGGGTTTCTGAGACTTGTCTGAAACCTAGCATCCCTGACAGTGTGTGTGCTATTAAAGGCTACAAACTACTTAGGAGTGATCATCTCACATCTAAGAGGGGTGGTGGAGTTAAGTTCATATTAAAGAACACCTCAACGTGACTGTCTTATCAATGAGCACAATGGGTGCTAATGAAGTCATCCACATTGTCCTATTCGTAGGACAATCCAAAAAGCTGAATATCCTGTGTATCTATAGCTCACCAAAGAGTGGCATGCTTGTCCTCCCACATGTCATTAGTTATCTGGTATCTCAAAAATGGAAAAATTAATTTCTCCTCATTAGTGATCTAAATCTTGACTGGCTAGGGGAAAGCTTGAGATTGTACCATGCCAAACATGAGAGGCTCCACCTAACCCAATTGGTCCCTAGCCTGATGAGGATATCTACGAGTAGCAATATCCATTCCCTGCTTGACTGGATCATTACCAATATACTTGACTGTCTCTCTTCTGTTGGTGCCTTGCCGGACTCAATTAGCAACCATATACTGGTCTACTGTGTCTGGAATGCCCACGCACTCAAGCCTCCACCTAAGGAAATTAAGTTAAGGGACTTCTCTAAATTGAATATGGGGCTTTCTTTTCTGATCTGTGCAAAATCAACTGGGCACCCCTGTATCAAACCTCTAATACTGAATTGGAGGTCAGCTTCTCCTTACGTACTCTCTTGGACCTGCTGGAAAAGCATCTTCCACATAAGGAGCATACAATCATAGACTTGGCAACCAGATGGTTGAGCAGTGATCTCCTTGCCGCCATCAGACTGAGGTATAAATCCTAGATCAAGGCTAAACAATCCAAGTCTCCAGCTAACTGGGATGAGTAAAGATGGCTTAGGAACCTGTGTAAAAAATGTATTCATTCTGCTAAGAGTAACTACTGTAAACAGCTTCTTTAAACATCAGTGAGGGACTCCCATGGCTTCTGGAGTCACATTAAATCCATGATAGGGCTGGGTACATGTGCATCCATAATAGGGATGACTTTGGATGGAATCAACTGCAACAACATTTCAACAATTGTAAATGCCCTAAACTCATGTTTCTTGGATCCCTCTGGGTACACTAATCTGCCTGACCTTGACACCGCTCAAACACCTGCAGCAAAGAGCTAATCCAACCCCCCCCCCAGCCATTTAAACTTATGCATGTCACCACATTGGAGGTGCGGTGCCTCCTAAAGACTGTACCCGCAAATGGGTCAGTTGGAGCTGATGGGTTACTTCCCAGATTCTTAAAAAACATTGCTCCCCTAATAGAAGTTACTGTTCAAAGCTGTTAAAGTTATCAGTATCCACTGGCCATGTTCCACCTACATGGAAGATAACTCGGGTAGTTCCTATCCAGAAAAAAGGGGATATCAAGATTATGGACATTTACCACCCCATTGCTATATTATTAGTGTTGAGCGATTGGAAAAAAATAGTGGCCAGCCAAGTAGCAGACCACCTTCAACAACACAACCTGCTTTCCCCAGCAGAACATGGCTTCAGAGTAGGGCACAGTACATCCATTGCCAACATTCAGTTAACTAATGACATCAGGTCAGCTATGGACAAAGGCATGCTCACGGCAGCTGTCTTCATCGAACTGTTGAAGGCTTTTGACCTTGTGGACCACTCCTTACTGACTTCCAAACTGTCTACTCTTTACTTCACCCCTGACACCACTGTCTGGTTCTCTAACTACCTCTCTGAAAGGCAGAAGTTTGTATGGATTGAGAGGCCAAGTCTGCACTTGCCCATACTGTCACTGGCATGCCACAGGGATCCATCTTTGGTCCTCTTCTGTGCTCTCTGTTTACTAATGATCTGCCCTTGATGAATAGTACAAGCTCTATGCTATTATATGCAGACAATGTGGTGCTCCATTCCAGCTCTGCTGACATGTCCACTATTAACCATAATCTGAACACTGACTTTGATATCCTCCAACACTGGCTGAAGCAAAACAAGGTCATCTGAAATGCCAAAAAGGTCATCCCCATGCTCTTTGGTTCAAAATCTAAGATCAGAACCTGTTCCCCACAACTAACCATCAATAGCCAGGATGGTGCACCTTTAAACAGGGCAGTATCCTTTAAATATCTTGGAGTGATCCTTGACCCTGCCTTGGATCTCACCTTACATATGTCTAACGTCACCAAAGCTATCACTTCAAAACTTGGGCTTGCCTACAAGATCAGGCATAATCTCACCACAGCTACCAGACTGGCAATTGCCCAGGGAGTCTTACATCCGAGCCTTGCTCAAGGGCTAGTAGCATGTCAGGAGACCAATAAAGGATTAATGAACAAATGGAACATCTTTTACAACATCTGTTGTTTTGCTTTATCCATGCCCAAAATTACGCACCACTGCTCACTTTACTCCAGTATTGGTTGGCTCTCCCCCTCATCATTTCAGAGATACACCACTTGCTGCATTATTTATAAGATCTCAAACTCCAGTATACCAGCTACTTTGGCCAGCATGTTTAAACTGGCTTCTTCTGCCTACCCCCTGAGATCTAACAACATGTTCTCCTTGGCTGTACCCAAATGAGCATCAGAAATGGGAGAAAGTGTTTTCTCAACATTCACTCCCAAACTTTGGAACTCTCACCCTCTAGTGCTAAGGCTCTCTCTGTCACACATGGTCTTCAAGAAGGAACTCAGTAAGTTCCTTCTGTGCAATGATAAATGCTCATGTGGCTGACTCAGCCCTCCTCCTACAATATTTGCTCTTACCTCCCTCCACAAGACAAAGCGTTCTAAACTTGTTCTACTGCTATGCACTTTATTGCAACTGTTTTTGTCTGCCTGCTCTGGGCCTTGTTGTATCCTTCCTTTTATCATTCTTATCTTGCTGTTTTTCTCTGGGCTCTAATTGTATCACCTGGGTTTGATCCTTATAACTGCCTGTACTACTGTACCACAGTTAAATTCTCTGTTCTGTAGTGTATTGCCATAGCACTGCTGTACCACAGTTAAATGCTCTGTTCCGTAACGTATTTTGAGGTCATCATGTATTACTATACCAACCTCATAAGCTCTGCTCTGAAATGTATAGTCAACATGTGACTTCTGTCACCATGTCTGTAACTCTCCTGGATCACACCTAAAAATAGGCAATTCTATTATCCAGTGCACCTACCTGGTAAACAAAGACAAAATAAATAAATACATTTTTTTCCCAGGTGGTCTAGTGTACCCCTCTTCCTGTCCCAGAATCTCAGTATGTAAAGTTATTCCCTGGTGATGTAGCAGAACTCCCCAGCCCTGAACTGCCCCCAAATTATAATGTTAGAAAATCATTCCCTGGTGATCTAATGGACCCCAACCCCCACCTTGGCAGGTAGTCCCATTACCCCACTCCCCCCATCCTGAACCCTGAGCCAGTGACTGGCACAGCCCTCCTCTCACCACCACAGCTGGCAGCCGACTAAACTGTCACTGAGTGCATACTATATACACTTCATGCTCACTGATTGACTGCTCTCCCTGAGCTGTCAATCAATGAGCACGTACGGTATACAGTATGCGCTCAGTGACAGCTCAGTCAGCAGCCGCCATGGTGGTAGAGAGGAGGGCTGTGTGTGTTTGAAGTCTCTCTGGCTAGTATTGGGATGGTGAGGATCAGGTTGGTGGGCATACATTTTCTAACATTATAAATTTCAGGCTGATGGGGGCTTGGGGGGTAGGATCTGCTAGATCACCAGGGACTGATTTTTCATAACATGTTAGTTTTCAAGCAGATCAGGTGTGGGAGGGTCTTCTAGATCACCAAGGAATAATTTCCCATACTGGGGATCTGGGATAGGGAGGGGGGTTCACTAAACCACCAGTGAATGATTTTCTAACATTATAATTTTTCAGGCAGATTGGAGCTGGGGTGGGGGTCTGCAAGTTTACCAGGGACTGATTTTTCATAACATGTTAGTTTTCAGGCAGATCAGGGCTGGGAGGGTCACTAGATCACCAGTGAATAACTTGACATACTGGGGATCTGGGATAGGGAGGGGGGTTCGCTAGATCACCAGAGAAAATGTTTAATTACTATATGGGGGATTGGGATGGGGGTTAAACTGGACACATCAGGTGGGTGATTGGGTGGGGGGATGGACTGCTAGCCACCAGGGAAGTATTTTTTTTATGGGATGAGTGATTGGGTGGTGGGAGGAACTGCTAGCCACTGGGGAATTCCATTGCTGTTTTGGGCAGGACTTTGGGTGGGAGAGGCAAGGGACACTGGACACAACTAAGGGGAACATGGTGAGAATTCACCAAAAACATTCAGAAGATTTTTGATCACTACAGCAGAAGTTTGGAAGCTTCTGCAAAAGTTGTGAAATTTCACAGATGTTTAACTAAAGTGAAATTCACAGCTTTCACCCACCTCTAGTTGGTGGTGCTAATGGTGATGGGTCCGAGATTGAGTGGTGTACTTGGGCGAGTTGTGTAATAGTACATCCAAAGAAACCATCGGGATTTGTTCGTCCACAAAGTCGGTTGGTTGTATGCCTACTTTAAGCAGCAGCTTTCCCAGTTAGTGACAGTCAGTGTCCAGTGGTGCCTCTGATGTTGCTGAAACCAGCCATAGCAAAGCAGAACACACAGGTCTTCTACTGCTTGTGGTCCTCCTCCTTCTTCTCCTCCAAGAACCTTGCATTCCCCTACTACCCATGCTAGTAATATAATGTCAAGGGATCTTCCATCCTATTCCAATGATGTACAAGCAAGACCTCCACCTGTGTGTGTTGTGCAAACCATACAAAAGCTGCTGGCAGTGCCAGGTGGGAGCCAACTCAGTAACCTGTGTACCTGCACTGTGCAGAGTACCATGGGCAATTTCCAGGGGAACGACGGGGGGAGGGGGGAACTAACAATTCCGATAGCTCACAGCAGTATGTGTTAGGGACAAAAAAGGAAAAAAAAGGAAAAAAAATTACAAATATCTACAAAAGAAAAAACATAAAAAAGGGAGGCACTACAGGGAGGAGGAGCTTGAGTGCAGCCAAGGAAAGTAGGAATTCCTATAGCTTTTAGCAGTAAGCACTACATTTTAGCAAAAGGAAAAAAAATAGAAAAAAAATTAAAAATATTTACTAAAGCATATCAAAAAGTAGGGACTATGAGGTGGGGAGCTTGTACTCAACCAAGGAAACTAAGAAATCCTGTAGCTCTTAGCACTATGTGTTAAGCAAAATATTTAAAAAAGGAAAAAAGTAAATATGCAAATTTGGGAAGGTAAGGTCAGCAAAGCAATGCCCTTGTATAGTGCAATAGTACTTGCACTTTTTTGGAATGCATATTTTTTGTGGGGTTTATTTTGAAAAAACTATGTGAAACTAACGTAGTAATTGGCATGCAGGGTGGGGGGGGGGCCTTGAGGTCAGCAAAGGAAACTATGAATTCCTATAGCTCTGATGGGGGTGCTTAGCAGTCATACTTTGCCTGTTTGGCACTGTGGTGATCCCCAGTCATGGCATGCCAGCACCACCTGCCATGCATAAGCTACTGTAATTCATGCCCTTTGCTGTTTCCAAGGCTTCTTTCCCTATTTCTGTAGTGTGTTTTTATGCCCTATGCCAATTACTACATTGGGAGCTAAAGGGATTTTTGCCTACCTGTTGAAGCCAAACAAAATTTTAGCCCCCAGTCAAAGTCGAACCAAAATTGTCGTGGGAAACTGTGCTCACCCTTTGTCCGATGTCCAATCTGGACCATTAGAGAGTAAAAAAAATTAATGTAGCAATGGCTGTAAAGGTGCAAAAGAATGTCTGCAAAGTGTGAAATAATTATGTGGCCGGAATGAAGGATGACAGGCTATGCCTGGCAAAGAAAGGGGAGTGGTTTGGGGGATGGGGTCTGAAACACAGCATCTATCAGGACTTAGGGACTAACAAGAATACAGAAACACAAAGCTATGCCACCAGTAATTAACACAATTTCTAAGGGGGTAAAGGCAAACAATGGGGTTGATTTTCCCCACTGCACCCCTAGGGTCAATCAAATACAGTACCTCAAACTTCATCTGCCAAAATGTGTTATTAATCCCCCCCCACCTCTGAATACAATACTTTAAATATCACATAGAAACACTATTCATCCAAATAGTTTAGGAAATTAGTGCCTGGCTGTGGCAGTTAGGTTTATGCTTTTATCGTCACTATTCACTCTCTGCTGATGCTACAGGAGAATCTTCATAGATGCTGCTTCATCCATCACTTTAAAACAGGCAGTGCCTGCCCATCCGAGGGTGGTGTTGGTCTGGAGGACATCTGGAGTCCTGGATTCTGACAAGGGATGTCATGGCAACTGCTCTTTTTTAATTTCCTCAAGTCAGGGGAAGTTGCAGGGCTTCCACAAAACTACCCAATAACTCAACCACTGTTTGAGCTGGTTGAAGATGCCATGTTTTCCATTTGCACTCTTCTGTGGGACACTAGGAGAGGCCCACCATGCAGGCTGATGCAACGTGTTCTAGTTCTGCTTTTCTGGGACACCAGAAGAGTCTGTCCTGGTGGATGCTGGGTTTTCTGTTTCCTGTTTCTTCAGGATAGCAGGAGATGCCTGTTATGCCATCAAATGTCATTTTCTTTTCCTGCTTGACATCAAGAGAGACCAGCCATGTCGGTGAGTACTGGGGTTTTAGCTTCAGCTTGTGCAGAACAACAGAAGAGATCTGCCATACCAGTGTGGGCTGGCATTTTTGTTCCTGCTCCTGCAGGCTTCCAGGAGAGGCCCACTGCAGGAACCGCTAGGCCCCCAGGTCCATGGACAGGGGTGGCTCTCTATCCTATGTTTGGATAGATGTTCCATGGAGTTCACAGGGTCTGAATTTCTTTTGTAATTCTTGCACAGTTTACACAACAAAACTGTTTTTCAGAGCCTCACTGCCCACAGCTGTCACATACAGCATGAGCTAAGCCAGAAACCTAACCTCCAGGGCAGTCACAGTGCAATTCCATAGGTAAACACTGCTTGAAACATGTATTAGAGCAATAACATTAGAAGTTAAAAAAAATCATAAAACATAAGTTCATCGTAGTCTTACTATATTTTCAGTTGGTGGGATGAAAGCACAGGGAGGTCATGTTAATTTGAGTTGGAAACATATACTTTTTGCCCATTGAGCTGTGATAGTTACTTTCTAAGTCCATAGGGGAGGTTACAAGGACCTTTTTGTCAATATTGGATATCAGTACAAATTCCTTGTGTGGGTCTAGAACCCATAACCTTCTGATCAGTGGGTTACCCTCCTCACTTACTAACAGTTTTTCTGGTACAACATAAATTATAGTGAGAAAGAAAAAAGTGTTCTTCACTGGGAAATATGACAGGGTTAAGGCCTGTCATGCGTTTGTCAGGGGATTAGTGTTAGGTGACACTGCCATGAAAAAGCACCCTTGCTTAGTCACTTAATGCAATAAAAAGGACATCCTGAGAATGCAAAATACCTAGGTACTGTATAAAAGAAACTAGAAAGCACTTTCATGTTATTCTGTTGTGTAACACTGCTTTCCTTTACTCTGCTAGTATGTGTTTTCCGTACCCCCCCCCACTGGTCCAGTGATCACAGCAGGGCTGTGTGTCCTGATGTGTTCAAGCACGTGCCTGTGTCTTTACCTTAGTATAATTTGTATAGTTTATAGATAGAACATTACAGGAAGCCCTGCAAAGATGTTGTTCAAAGCTATATTTATAAAACCCTCAAAAGGAGACTTGTACAGTTCAGTGTCCAGTACAGTGTTTGTGCTGCATTATATGTGTGTGTATCTCAAAAGGTAACTACAAAATACTCCCTCCCCTCATTACTTAACACAGTGTAGGAAAGGGCACAAAGCGTTTTTTAAAACTACTAAAGAGGGCATTAAATGGCAATAAAGAAATTAGAACATACTGTAATGGCAAAGTCAGCTACCTCATCTTCAAACCTTGGTCTCATGGGATAGGTGGGTCATGTGCTGGTCCTGTGGCATTCTTTTAGCCACCTGCTGGCCATTCTTTTACCCTAGTTGTATGCCTATGCAAATTAAGGACTACTCAAAGGAGAATTTAAAGGTGGGATTAAGGTGGTCCTTGGGCAGAGCATTGCCCCTAATTAATTTTATTTCATTAACTGTTCTGTTCAGGTTTAACTCAGCATTTTGTATTTAAAATTTTCATATGTTGGTTTAAGTATCTCAGCCACTACATATGTGATGTTCTTCTATGTTATAAATGAAACCTGTTATTATCATCTGAATATGTAATAGGTTAATGAGTGGATCAGGTGACCCTAAGGGCAGGCCTCCAACTCAGCTGCAGTGAGTTTAGTAATTCACTCTCTGCCAACTTGAAGTGATGCTTTACACTAAGCTGTATTCAAACCTATGCAAGCTTCATGGTATCAGCAAGAATTTATTAAGCTGACTGCAACAAAGTAACAGTTTAATGTTCTGAAAGTCTGCTTCAAACATTGATGAAACTCTCATCATTAACATCAGCAATGGCATCTAACCATTTCTCTCATAGTACATACATTGTAGTGAGAAAGAATAAAACATGTTCTTCACTGGGGATTGAACACATGCACCTGCATCCACTGTCTTATTGTGCTACCATTGTGTACTAGCATTTCACATAGTGAAGCAGAAGCTTTCCTGATAAGAAACCCATGTAGCAAGAATGCATATTCTGCAGTGAGTGCAGACCCACCCCATACACAGCTGCAGTGAGTTTAGTATTGAATGTTTTCCCAACTTGAAGTAACGCTTCCCACTAAGTTGCATTCAGACCTAGACAAGCCACAACATATCAGTCAGTACTTAATGGATTACAGCACAGTAACAGTTTCATGTTCTAAACGTCTGCATCAAAACTCGCTGACACACTTATCATTGACATCGTCATTGGCATCTAACAATTTCTCTCTTAGTAAATTGTATGTAAAATTGAAAATGATGTTGCTTTAAAATTCTAGAAGTTAAGCATGTAGATACTGTAGCTAACCAATCATGTTACTGAACCTGACTCTAAATGTAGGCTGACTAAGCCCTAGTCAGGCAGCTGAGATGTTATTTATTTACTTATTGATATTTATTTGATCTACACAGGCAAGCAGATGTACAATGCAGTTCTTATTCCCAGTTGTGGCATAGGATGGGTATACAGGTAGCTGAATGGAGTGCACAAGTTTACATCAGCAAATGATGTTGCTGTATGTGGGAAGATGCTAACAAACACATGCCAGTGAGCATTTGATACACAACACTGCATGCATTGAAGGGCATGAACATAGGGAATGACCACATAGCAAAATAAATATAAATACTGTACCATTATTATTACAGCATGTCAGAACAGCAGAAGATAAGTTATCAATCAACAGGAGAAAGCATGAGTCATCTCAAGCAGGAGCAGGACAGAGGGGTAGTGTTGGCATTTAACCTATACTTTGCTGTTTGGAGTCTTCAAGATTTAGTATATCCAATAGTGGAGTTATTCAAGATATGAGGCATCCTATAGAAAAATGCTGCCTTACCAGCTTTCCTTTTGCATTTGGGGGCATGCAGATTCCTCCCTAAATTAGATGTAAGCTAGTAGCAAGTGCTGGCAACCTGGGAAATTAGAAAGCTTTGTTGGGGAAGGGGGAAGAATGCTAAGCCAAAATGTACGGTCAAGTATGGAAATATGACACATTCTTCTAATGTTCAAGGGTGAGCCAATGCAGTTGATCATACATGGATCAATGATTAGTAAATTGCTAGAAGAAGCATCTGTCCCACAATACATTCCTTAACACTTTAAGAAAGGTAATTATTTATAAATTAAGTTCAGCATAACAGAAGATGGAGGATGTAAGTTGCTAAATATGTTCAGAAAATTCATAGTGATAATTAAGGTTCATACCCAGATATTTAAATCTGGATACTCTGTCTAGGGCATGACTGTCTAAAGAACAGATGTCAAGAAGGACTGGAGTATTCAGTGACATCTTAGGGCTGAAAATCATGGACACAGTTTTCTAATGGTTCAGAGCTAACTTATTTCCCTGGAACCATTTTCAATGAAGACAAAATCATGCTGGAGGGCTGCCTGCATGTCCATAAGGGAGTGACCTGAAAAAAAAAGGACTGTGTTGTAGGCACATATATGTTAGCTACAGGCACTGACCTGTGAAGGGAGGTAATTAACCAAAAAGGAGAAAAGGAAGGGGTCGTGTACAGAGCCCTGGGGAACACCCATGGTGACAGGTATAAGTACCTACAGGCATGCCTAGCTACCCTACCTGACAGATATAAGTACCTAGTACAAACACTGACCTGTGAAGGGGAGTAATTAACAAAAAAAAGGAGAAAAGTAAGGGGAAATATAGAGTCCTGGGGAACACCCATGGTGACAGGTATAAGTCCCTGGAGAAGGCAACACCATTCTGATTCACTGCCTACAACCAATAAGGTAGGACTCGGATCACTAACGGGAATTACCAGTAATGCTTGCAGCCTTTAGCTTTCAAGCAGTTTGATATGGTCCACTGTGTCGAGTGTTTTGTCAAATCAACAAAGATGGCACCCATAACCTTGCATTTGTCCATATTGGACAGGATGTGAGTTTATATGGTGAAGTGAAGAAGTGGTGATTAAATGATTGGAAGGAAAACCAGCCTGGAAGGGGAAGAGGAGGCCATGTACTATAAAAGTAATTCAACAGTTGACTATAATCCAGACACTCATGGGTTTTGGACAAGATAGACAGGAGGGAGATTCTGCAATAATTACCCATCTTGAATGGGTCACCACAGACTGCTCTATAATGTTGTTACCTCACGAGTAATGACTGAGCAGTTAATACAATAGAATATATATATCTATCAATAGTAGGGTCACCAAGGATCAGGATCTTGAGGAAAGGAGTTGCTATGCTACATCCTTGAATAAATTAAGGTAAATGAGCTCCTTAATGAGCAGGGTCACTAACAGGCCAAAAGGAGAGGAAGGGAATAGGAGGATATAGGGGACAAGGATCAAGTGGAAGTTGGACAGAAGGGCTAGCAGAGTTTGTAGGTACTTTACAGAGTGAGAATTCAAAGCTTCAAATAACTCAGAGAAGACTGTAGCTCTGACCCTGATACAGCGGTACTAATTGAGGTAGCAGTGGAGGAGGTTATTAAGCTGAGGTGGTTCTTTGTAACTTCAAAGAAATTACTAGGGCTATTAGTGATTATAATAAATCTGTTTGCAAAGTAGATGACTGAGGGAGGTACACAGTATGTATTACACTGATTACTAAACACATAAGGTAGAGTGCCAGCAGCAGTGACCTGGTGAGGCAGGGAGGAGAAATCCTAGTCTAGAATTTTCCTCCTGCCTCACTACGCCCCTGACCATGGGGGAAACCTAGTACCACCAATGCCCCACCGTGCCTTATTGCTTATGTACTGTTCTGGTTATATTATCCCTGTATAAGTATTTTTGAGGCAGTCTAAATGCAATGTTACTACCCAGCAAATATAGGTAACCCCAAGTTTGTTAAGAGTATCTATAGGTTACAAAAGTGGAATATATACTTCTTACTTTAGGCATTCAGCCAATCAGGTTGGCCCTCACGCAGGCTGTATTCACTGATACCAGTCAATGGAATTCAGAGAACTCAGCAGCTCTGCTATAAAAATGCGACACACATTTCCAGTACCTCTGCAAAAAATAGGACTGTAAAAACCTAAGAGCTGCTTTCCAGTTTATTTTGTTTGTTTGTTTGTTTGTTTTGTTTTTACTTTTTGGAATTTACAGTTCTATGATCCCAACAATTCAAACAGAAGCAGGCTCTGGGTTGAGCTAATCCATTTGTTAAGATCCTGTTTCATCCATGAGAAAATTTTCAAAATATGCATCTTCCGTTGTTCCAGATTTTGTTAAAGAGGGACTCCAGTAGTCCATAATATAAGAATAACACTCACACATCAGATGGCAGGATCCATACTAGCAGAATTGCAAAGAGTTCTGAATTTTAAACTGTGTCCTTTTGTTTTTATATTACATTTTTCATACAGCATTGTAGTCATGAGCTGTAGCTGCCCAATGTGTTGCACATGACCAGAAATGCTGTGTGGTTCTGAATGAGCCACTGACAGCTTCATGAGGCACACTACTGTCAGCAAGAGGAAATTTGATAGTTGCACAATGCTCGCTAGTAAAAAATCATTTATTGAGGGCTTTGAGTGAGTTCTGATAGTGGCAAGTTCATTATAGCAGCTTCAATAAATGAATTTTTATTGCAGACTTGGTTGCTAGTTCAGTTTTGTGCTCTGGATGGTGGTATTGTGTACTGTGGCAGGAAGGAGAACAAGCAGCATCTCTACAAGCACTGATCACCAATATGTGCTCTGAAATTAGAGGCAGATTCACAAATATTAGCTCCCAAATGGCTCACCTGCAAAACATTACTGAAACACTCAGTGAGACAATGGCAAATAACTCATTTGGACTGACTGAGGTGAAGGGTAGAGTAAGCATGGCTGAGGACCAGCTAGCTGAACTGCCCGGGGAGATGGGGCAACTACTTGAAGTTGCAGAGCCTAGAAGAGAAGATCTACAGTCAGGAAAATAGGGCCTGCATAAAAAACATAAGAATTATTGGGCTACTGGAGGAGCTATAGGATTGCAGCCCCAATACACTCATTGGCAAGTAGTTGATCAAGAAGCTGGACCTCATCAAAGAAGGCAGACTTTTGAAGCTGAGAAGGCACACCAAATGCCTGTTGGGCAACTGAGACCTAGGGAGCAGCCAAGAAATTTCCTAGCCAAGTTCCATCAATTCCAGGAAAAGGCTGTGTTAAGGGCAGCCAGAGCAAAGGGGCTGATCAACATAGAGAATGGGAGAGCTCTGAGCTTTACTGGCTACTCTCATGACCTACAAAAAGAGTACCAGAAATTTAATAAGATCAAAGCAAAGCTCCAGCAGATGGGGTGACCACATCAGCATTTGTACCTGTTGATGCTTCACATTACCAAGCCGGGTCAGCCTTCAAGAGTATTTGCCAATGTGACAGATGCTGAAGATTATTTGTGCAGAGAGGAAGCGGTAGTGGAGGGCTGCTTGGCAGCTCAACATACAGCACTAACTAAGTGAAAGATTTCACAAGAAGCTATCTGAGCTCTAACACAAGTTACTGCTTCTTTTTTGATAGGGGTCTGTTGGACATCCCCCTATGGAATCTTCTCCCTCCTTACCCCCTCCTGGTTGTGTGGCACTAGTGGCAAAGCAGGCAACTTAACTCTTTGGCTTGAACTTGCCACATGGATCCAAGCCTACCATGGACTTGGCACTTTGAGCATGGCAGCACAGTGCTGTATCATGTAATAAGCTAGCTTTTGTTCTGGTTATAACTCTGAGTACCATGGTGCAAGCAACAGGAATATGTCACTGTCAACATTAACTGTGTACTGTCACTAACAGATGCCAACAGTCTTGGACCGAGGTAGTGGGGGACGGAAGAGTAGCTTGCTATGTGTGGAGAGCCAACACAAACACCCAGGAACAAAGAGCTTCAGCCCAGAGCAGTAATCAAGAAGCATTTATTTATTTACTTATTTTTATTTATTAACAGTATTGGAATTACAAACCTTCGAGTCGGAGACTCATTTACAAAGGCTCCACATCAGAAGAAGATAAACAAGTGAAGAGGTACAGCTGAGAAGTTACAATTTCCTACACAGGGTAGTAGCTAAGGTACTAGTGACAGTTTCAGCACTTGATATATAGCACAATATTACAGCACAACAAACAAAAACAAGAAAAGTTGGGTTAAATGCAGGCCATTGTAGGGGAGAAGAACTATACAGGGAATATAGAGCAGGACAAAAGTCCATTGTCAGGAGGGGGGAGGCCAGCAGCCTGCATGGGGTCATAATGTCGCAAGATATGCCACATGGCAAATCAAGGCCACTAACACAGCATGAGCTCATGCAACATAAATCTTTTTTCTGTGGGACTCTCCCACACCCCAGTTACTGGTGGCTGCACCCCCCTGGACCCCCCATTAAAGATTCTCAACTCTGGGGGAGTTGTTCAACTCAGGAAGCACACAATCCATGTACAAAAATGAAATGTCTGGGACTGGGAATCAAACCCAGTCCCAGATGCAGCGCCTGGGTTCCTGCTTCTGTGGCTCAGTCCAGTGAGCCATGGCAGCTGCTCGTCGGAACCCACTCCCAGCAGAGGTCTCATCCTCTGCCTGGGAGTGTGTGAATGGTGCAATACCACGTACAGCAGTATATGTGGTATTGCACCATTCGCTGTCCTGGGCAGCGCTCTTTCTTGTTAGCTATAATGTTGTATACTATTAAGCGTATGACATTATGACCCAGTAGGCCAGCAGCCACGCAGGCATGCAAGTGGCCTAGGGATGAGAGGGGTGGGCAGCCACTATGAGCATTTACAGCTGTCGGTGGAGGAGAAGAAGAGGTGGTGGGGTGGTGGTGGAGGGCAGTTTTAAAAGGCCCAAACCTACTTTTGGAGGAGATGGCAGCAGGGAGAGAATTAAACCAAGATGGGGCTCTGCAGAGGAAGGATCTTTGGGCCAGAGTGGTCCTGACTCTGGGTATATGGAGAGAGGGTTTAGAGGAGCTGCAGATGGAGAGAGTAAGGGGAGTGGTGCGGATAAGTGAGGACAAGGCTGGTGGAGCTAGACCAGCTATGATTTTCTTGGTGAAAAGGCAGGTCTGGTACAGCAGTCTCTCCTCAAAATTAAGCTTGTTTGCAAGAGAATAGAGGGAGCAGGCGTGGGTGAGCCTGTTGGCACCTGTGAGAAGAAGACAGGCTTTATTAAGGGACATTTTGACTCGGTTGAGGGCAGTGTTGTCCACGGCCCCATAGACCCGGAGCCCATAGTCAACAAGGGATACGACAGATGATGTAATGGCCAGTCTCAGGGCTTCAGAGGAGAGGCAGTCCTTGTGGTGGTAGAGTAAACTGATTCAAGGGTTTACAGCTGGGCAGAGGGTATAGATATGGCCGTGGAAGGAGAGAGCAGGGTCAAAATTTAGGCCAAAGTACTTGAAGGAAGTTACTTGTTCAAGGGGGAGGAGTCTATTGGACAGGACCAGAAGGGGTGAGTCTTTTTATCTGCTTTGCTTGTAGGAGAAGAGCATGATCTTCATCTTCTTGTGGTTCAACACTAGCCTACGGTCGATGAACCAGGATTCTGCCTGGCTGAAGGAGTTCTGGAGGACGTTTTGGAGGGAGATAGGGTCAGGGTGGGCAAAGAAGAGGACCGCATCATCGTTATAAAGAAGAACTCTTTCAGAGCAGTTGGTGGGGAGATCATTAAGATATTGGCTAAAAAGTAATGGCCCCAGAATAGAGCCCTGGGGAGCCCCTGAGTGGACCGGGTGGCATCCAGAGATGGTGCCATTAACGTTTACACACTGAGAGTGGGACAAGAGATAGTTGGCAAACCAGTCATGGACACTCTGGGAGATGCCTAGTTGTGCGAGTGTGGATAGCAGAAGGGGATGGCTGACAGTGTCGAAGGCTTTTGACAGGTCTAGGAGTAAAGCATCAGCCAGGTACCCCTTGTCTAGAGCAGAGTGTATGAAGCTGGAGAATTCCAGTAGGCAGTGGTGGTGCTGTGATCTCGGCGGAAACCATGCTGTTGTTTGCAGAGGAGGTTTTGAGTGGTGAGATAGTCAGTGAGCTGGTCTGAGACTACCTTCTCTAAGGCTTTTGAGAGGGGGGAGGATGGATATTGGTCTGTAGTTCCCAGGAGATGAATGGTCACCACTCTTGTGAATGGGGGTAATGACCGCAGATTTCCAGATGGAAGGGAATTGGCCAAGGCAGACAGAATGGTTAAGGAGGTTAGTAAGGGGAGAGAGTACAACGTCCAGGGCCAGGCGTAGCAGTTTAAGGTCCAGCGAGTCATTACTGTGACTGGCACCATTTAGGGCATTGAGTAGGTAGGACTTGGCTTCTTGCATTGAAAGGCTGCGGAAGTAGAAAGAGGGGTAAGGGGAGTGGGGGGGTTGGGACAGGGTCAAAAAAGTTAAGGGGGAGTACCAAGCTGAGGTCTGAGAAGGTGGAGTTGAGAGTGTCTACTATGCATTGAGGGTCAGTAGAAATGGAGCCATTGATGTTGAGTTGGAACAGGGGAGAATGTGGGCTTTCTGTTGAGTTCCTTGATGTTGTCCCAGAATTTTCTGGCCAAGCCCCAGGAGGAAGCAAGGGAGGACCTGTAGTAAACCGCTTTAACTTTACAGATGGCCCAAGTGCAGCTGTTTCGAGCAGCCCGGTATGCTTGCCTATCTGAGGGCTTGCCTGAGTTAAGGGCTCTATGCCAGAGGGTGTCCCTGTGGAGCATTTGAGTGATTAGAGATTGGGTGACCCAAGGGGTGTCTGGATTTTTCATAGTAGTTTTGGAAAGGGGAGCAAAGATGTCACAGGCTGAATTGAATGAGTGGATAAAATAACAGGGCAGTGTTGATGTCAGGAGCTAGGTTAATTGGTGTCCAGTCCCACCGAGAAAGGTGGTCTTTTAGCTCACCTAGCTTGCCGGGTTTGAGGCATCATTGAAGGACCGTCCTGGGGGGTGGTTTCATCACTTTGCAGGACCAGGAGAAGATGACTGGGAAATGTTCGCTTAGTTCATTGGGTAGCATCGTGGTGTCAAAGATTTTGCAGGGGCTGTTGGTTAGGACAATATCCAACAGGGTGGCAGAGCCATTGGTGTGGTTGGTCGAGGTAGGGTGGGTGACCAATTAGGTGAGATCAAGGGCAGCGATTGCATCTTTGGCCTGGGCAGCAGAACTGGAGAGCCAGTTGATGTTGAGGTCACCCATCGTTATTATCTCAGTTTTTGGCGGGAGCTGTGAGAGGTGATCAAGTAAGGAATGGAGGGCAGAAAACTGGTGACACGGTAGAATATAGGTGGCAGTGATGATCAACGGGGCCCTGTAGGTGCCAGTGGAAACTTTGAGAGAGAGAGGGCTTGTGCACCGTGCTCCAATTGGGGCGGGGGTGCCCTTGCAGTGAGTCTCAGAGGTAAATAACGCAGACACCCCTACGCTTCCCAACTCTATCTTCCGGGAAAAGGGTGTACCCAGGTAGAGCGATGAAGGAGTCTGGGGTGGATTTGAAAAGCCACGTTTCAATGTGCACCAGGACATCCGGTTGATGCTGAGCAATCCAGCCTTGGAGTATGTCAAATTTCTTTAGGAGGCTGCAGATGTTCATGGTGGCAATACAGAGCTCAGCCTTCGGAGGGGAGTGACAGAGAGATACTGTAGCAGCCTGTGTATCACTTTTGATTAAATAATCTGTACATAATCTAGTTTGCTGTTAAATCATTTTATAAGCTGCTTTTTTATATTATATGCGTATGTCTAATGCCTAGAGCCAGACAGTGCCAGAAGCAAGTGTTTCTCCCCATCCTGAGTGAAATCCTGGGTAGTCTGCTGGTGCCCCGTGTGCACTTCTAAAACTCGTGTATGAATGAGTTGGAATTATATTGTATCGTGTCATGAAATCTAAAGATATTTGCTAGTAGTGGACACTTCTCTGAGCATGAAAAAGTCAGTGGGCTACAGAAATGAGCGCTCTAACATATTGAAATCTTTGTTTGAACTGCATGCCGGAGTCACGATGTTATAGTTCTCAGGAAAGTGTCCACTGCTAGCAAATGCCATTAGATTACATGAAGCAGTAAAATAAAACTCATTCATGCAGAAGTTTTAGAAGTACAAGTGCGGCATCTGTGGGTTGGCCAGGATTTCAACTGGGATGTGGATAAATAGCATTTGAAACAATATTCTTACATTCACTCAGAGAGAGTTCAGCATCATTACTGCTGGCCATTTTTTTCATGGGGAATTTGTTCAGGATCGTATGTCTCATGCAACATTGTGCGATGACTGACATGACTGACGCACAGTGCTGACATTTCCTGGTTTCCTCTGCAATTTTATTTAAATATTTCATAAACAGTTTAATTTTTTTTTAAATGAACACTGAGATTCATCTAGTGGGTCGGGCACATAGAAGCCTTAATGAAAGAGGTAGGATTACTGGAGACCCTCTTTGAAGTAAAAGGATGGCTGAGTGTCACGTCATGTCATGTCAAATTTAAACCCAAATGTCATGTTTCCAGAAGTTGTCTGCTTGAGCTTTTTAAAAGCTGTCTATCAGTACTGGTTGTGCGTTTTGTTAGGGCATATATTACTTACATTTAAATGGATTGCTCTTTCAGAGACTGCTTGAGCTTTTTAAATGCTATCTATCAGTACTGTTTGTGCTTTTAGTGAGGGCATGTATTACTTACAGTACATTTAAATGAATTTCCCTTTTGGAGACATATGAGAACCAGTCAGCTGGCTAGAGCCCCATTCCCCACTCAGAGACTTTTGCCAAGTAATCTCTCTGAAATTGTGGTGGTACTTCAGTCCTTAATTTTATAGTGACATGCTCCTGAGTTGTTACAATTCTTGGGGTAAGCCACATAGAAAAATACTATACCATATGTTGCATGAGATGCTTGAAGAAAAGTGTAAACATCTGACCAAATGTCTGTCATGTCTGAATTTAGTTATAACATTCACATTTTGAGGCCTGCATTGAAGACATTGGGCATACACACGATGGATTGCTAACTGGCTTGGGGGCAGAGGAAGAAGGTTGTGATTGACGAGCACTACTTGGAGTGGAGAGGTGTACCCAGTGGCATCTCTCAGGGACTGGTGCTAGAGTTTGTTCTTTTCAATACTTCCTTTTAATGATGTGGTTGGACTCTTGGAATCTATGATTCAAAGTAGCCAAATGCAAGGTACTGCACCTGGGTAATAAAAACAGAGGTAGGAACTAGGTACTGTGTGGTACTTCTCTTGCTGTAGTGGAGAAGGAATCTTTCCCCCTGTTTCAGTCACCAGCAGGACGTATCAGGAGCCCTTTGATGGGAGCATGGAGGTGTTGTTCACACTATGATTCACTTCTGTGCTGGCTGCACCTGTGTCAGATGAAGCAAGCTGTCCTGGCATTCCTCCCAGTGGCTAATGAAATCTGCTCAATACCTCCACTACCTCAGAGGAGGGTCTGTCAGCCAGCATGCTGGCTAGTGTGTCTCATGTAGCCACTGCTTCTTTCACATCTTTTCCCTAGGTGGTGGATGTTTTGCCAAGAAGGGGACATGAGCTGTGAATAACACTGGTTTGCTTCCAGCAAAAAGCAGGACTGTAGTAACTCAAACTGCAATGGGAGGTCAGGCTGTGACTGTGTGGGTAAGGAAAGGAAAAATACTGAAAGAAAAAAGCAGTGAAGAAAAAAGATTTGTTTTGCAGTTTGTCATTATAGGGGGCAAGGTCACACGCCTATAGTTAGGGTTGAACAGTCACTTCCATTTTAAACGCAAAATTTTGCACTTTAATAACTTCACAACCATTTGACTGATTTGCATTATAATTTTCCATGCATCATCAGGGACTAAAGATCTCTTGATGTGCCAAGTTTCCTTCTGGTCTGATGCATGGGTGTGGAGATTCAAAGTGTCAAAAAATGTGAAATTTATGATAGGGCTTTAAGCCAGAGGTTCGATGGGTGGAGCAACAATGTCACTCCCCCATTGAGATTAAAAGGTCACACATCCTGGGCTTTGCCTGGATTCTTTTTTCATTGCAGCTGGAGGTGCTGCTCCTTTTCCCCCTCCCTGCAATATTTCTTTTCTCTGTCTCCACGTTTTGCAGTGCCTCCAGCCACCAGTTCAATCTGTTCTCTCATTCCTTGTGGGCTCCTTGGAGCTCCAGTTTCTCACTCATTCTCTCCTCTTCCTTGTTGCACCCTCTGGGTGTCCCTCTGCACCACTGCTGTCTTCCTTTCCCTCCCTCTGATGTCTAGGGTTGTACCATCACTCGCCCTCGCTCCAGTGCTCTGCATGCCTCCTTGGCACTGATATCACTGGTTCACTGTTCTGGCAGTACTGTCTCCCTCTGCTTCATCCCCCCCCCTGTTTCTCTCACATTTCTTTGCTGCTCACAGCTGATGCTGCTCCTTCATTCCCTGCCGCATGTCTCGTGCCTCTGCTGCCGGCTTGTTCACCCATCCCCCCTGCGCCAGTTGCCTGGCTGCTTTGGCAGCCGTAGTTGTGCCTCTCCCTCTTCCTCCACTCATTTTCCTGTGCCGCATTGCTCGCTGGTTGTTTCTTTCATCCTTCACCGCCTACAGCAGACTCCGAAATGCACATTGCGTGCTTCCCCTCCTATCAATGCCTGGGTCCTATCTTTTGCCTTGTGTTTTGTTTTTCTCCTCGCTTCTGTCTGCCAGTTACCGACTATGCCCCCTTTTCTGGTTGGTCTCTTCTGTGCTCATGTTAGTGGGGTGCCTGCGTTCTTGATTTCTTAAATTCTTATGCTTAGCTCAATGCTTTCTCATGTTTACCTCAGGCATACCTCTTGGCTGTCCTTGATTCCTGGGATGTCCCTGGTTTTGCCTCGATGATTTTCCTATGTCCCTTGTTCAGTTTGTGTTTTGTGATGGAGCCCTGGGTATTGTCAGCATGGGGTGGTGTTGACTATTATAGTTGCGGAATTCTTCCTTTTCTTTTCAGGTTATACTACCCTGAAGCCTTCTTTTCTTTGTATGCTATTGCCCACATAGTCCTTATAGTCTTATATTCTGGGCTCCTCAGTACCACACCTTGCTATTTCTCTCATTCGATACCTATCATGACTCATATGCTGTATCTAGTGACCTCCATCTAGCTGCATGCAATATTTCTTTTGGGATTGCCTATCATGACTCATATACCACCTCATCCGACTCACCCTACTGCAGTTCTCATCCTGTACCGGCTGGATCCTAAGCTACCCCATTGACATCCCTACCGTCCTTTGTCCTTTTATACTTCGCTTTCCTGTACCAGCCTCCATGGCTTCGACCCATCATTGTACCTCATCCGTTTCCTATTTTACCTTCCTTGGCCTAGCATCTTTTTCTCATCCCAGCCATCATGGACTCACTACACTCATGGCTTCACTCCTCTTGTACATCATCTGATTTTGCTCCTCTCGATCACTCATCTTGATTGTACCCTCTGGTTCCAGACATGCCTTGGCCTCAGAGTCTACCTCCTTTCAAGGAACCTACTTTCTTGCATCTCTCTGTCGAGCATGTTACCTTTATCCATGTTCATTTTCAAGTACATTCCCGTCTCCTCTTATTCACATTCACCAACCTTCAAGGGTTCACTCCAGTTTAGGCCTGCAATCAATATTCTTGGCTCCGGTCATTATTCACCATTTATTATCTTGTACCAGCCTTCAAGGATTCACTCCAATCATGGTTTCACTCCTCTACCTCACATCAATTCGATATCCAGTCAAGGACGTGCTGGTTCCAGATACCTTACCTTGATCTGCTCATTTAGTTCACTTCCTCAATCAGTATGCCTCAGTTGTTTCCATCTGGCCTGCAATTGATATTTTTTTGGGGCTACTTCCCATTAGGTCTCATGCTGCCTAATCTACCTACTGTGCTCCTGCAGTGATAATCATCATCCATATTCATCTTCCTCTGTCACCTCGATTCAGCTCTATCTCCACTCCTGGCCATGACTTCCTGTCTGTTGCCCTTTGCTATGGGGCAGCTGGCTGCTCTTCACCAGCATTCAATATCAATTTCAAGTTCATTTACTGTTTCCTTTTCCCCGATCTGCTCATGTTGCACTGCTGCATTCCTGCGGCAATCATCATTATCATTGAATCATTCCTGTCTCCTCCTCTTCCCTATTCTGTATTGGCCATCCAGGATTCTTTCCACTTGTGGCCTGCTCTGAGATTTCTTTTGGTGTACCCATCATGACCCTATGCTACCTATCATAACTCCTATACATTATCAACTTGTGGCCATCTTGCCAGATGTATCGAAGTTCATAACTCCAGTCATCATTTACCTAATTACCTCAAAGGTTTATCTGTTTACATCACTCACTCAAACATTCCTATCATTGAATCCTATGACACCTCAGTGACTACAACCTCAGGGTCTAATCATCCAGGGTCTAATCATTCACATTGCATAATCAAGCATGGCTCTTCAACCTCAGTGTCTGCTCACTCGCATCACTCAATCAAGCCAGTCTGCATTATCCTCGGTCTCCTCATCAGCACATCTAGAATCTCCTCATGAGCACATCTGGATACCCCTTGCTCCTCTGACTTCTACATGGATTGACTTCCTTCCATTGACTACGTGAGCATACCCTTCTCGGGTCCCTGCTGACTCGTGTTCATTCTTTAATCTATGCTTCTTTGGAGTTTTCCCTATCTTGTCATCATCCTTCTTACTCATATCCCTCAGTAATGAACCATTCTTTTACAGACATATATCCTCAAATCAAACATTGTCAGCCTGGAGGGAAGGCGACCTAGGCCTTGGATCCCTAGAGGTTTCCTCTTCAAATGGGTTTTTTCCTCTCCTCCGTACCAATGGTCATAGTATTAGTTAGAGTTGGTGTTTTCTTTGGTTAGTTAAGTTAGGTTCTGCTGTTGGATGGAGGTGGATGGTGACCCCTGCTTCCTCTCCTTAGGAGTTAGCCCTTCTTCTAACAGAATTCATCACCCTCCTTAGAGCCGACATCTTTGGGTATTGTTTTTGGGCTTCTTCCTAACCTGCCTTTAGCAGTTGCATTCATTTCTATGGCATCTGTGGAGGGGGGGACCCTTCTCTAGGGTTCCTTGCATCATACCCCTACAGGGTGGTATATCCCATGGATAGAGAGGTGGAAGGCCACAAATCAAATCAAGTTACACAAGCATCATCTAATTTTATCTCATCCAGTTGCTTAAGCACATTGGAGAGCAACAACATCACTCCCCTATCGAGATTAAAAGGTCACACATACTGGGCTTTGCCTGGATTCTTTTTCATTGCTCACCATCCACCCCTCCTCCTCCAGCAGTTCATCTGTCTTACCCGTGGGCTTCTTCCTAACCTACCTTTAGCCGACGCATTCACTCCTGCGGCACCTGTAGGGGGAGGTACCTCATCTAGGGTTCCTTGCATCGTACCCCTACAGGGTGGTATATCCCATGGATAGAGAGGTGGACAGCCACAAATCAAATCAAGTTACACAAGCATCATCTCATATTATCTCATCCAGTTGCGCAAGCACATTGAACTTTTTTTTGCCATTTCTTTGTCACACCGCAGCAAGAAATGGTTTTGAATTTTAGTCTGAAAATTTTAGGGTAGCTAGGACTTGCCTTGTAGATGTGCCTTTCAATGGTTTGGTGAAAAAATATTAATCCATTCCAATGTTATTAAATATAAAAAAAGGCCCACTATTTTTAATTGGAGCATTTAGATGTGTGTGCTGCCCAAAAAAGTTTCCTTTGTCGCAAATGGGTAATCCTTTTTCACAAACAGGTGATCCTTTGTCACAAATGGAAAATCTTTTTTCATGCCACTGCCACCTTGTTTTCAGTTAGCAAGGGAAACAAGATTAAATAACTCAAAGAAGGAATGTGTTTGGTAGAAACCAACACATGCAGTCTGTTAATTGGGACCCTTTTCAGTCAATTCTGGTGCTACTTTTTGGAGAAATGACTTTGAAATGTGTTTTTTCAAAATGTTGAAATCTTGTTCCATGTCTTTTTTTTGTGCTCTGGAATCCTTTTTCACAAATTGCAAAAAAAGAAACGTGGAAAAGGATCTGGCAGTGCCCCCACATTGCCGATCACCATCAGATATATGTGCGGATACTCTGGGAGTGGATTGCTTGCACTCCCTTATTGTGTTTAATATACCTTTTAACAGATAGCTGTTCTCATATAGCAGCGCTTGGAGTCCTGCCCCTGAATAGTCCAAGAAGCAGAAAGAGTGATTAGTAGTTCAGAGCTGCTAAGGACTACAGATCAATAGTTGCACATTACTTTTAGGTTTTAAATTACATTCTGTGTACTGCAGCAGTTTGCCTTTTCCACGCGCATGAGTAGTTAACGCTTTTTGCAGACGTTTGGGGCTTTATTATGTTATAGAGTAGTTACAGGGGTCTGATCTCAGCTGAGTTACTTCTGGGTTACTCGCCACTGTTTCTATGAGCTCTGCTGTGAGCAGGGCATGCACAGCATTGCACATGCAAAGACACATGCGTCTGCACGTGTTTGCATGTTTGGTGTGATAGGCGTGCAGTGAGTGTTAAGCCTTGTTTATGTAGTTCAGTTTACCAGCAGTTTACTGCACTACTATTACAGATTTAGAATTTAATTAGCTGTTATATTCATTGCGGATTTGCATAGTAGTTGCTCTATACTGCACAAATAAAACCTCCTTTGCCTTAGTTTTATTAGTTTTATCTTTCCCTATTTGAGCGGTTGAGTGATCAGAGCTCTGTTAATTGATAGAGGCAGCTGGGTGGGTACAGGTGCATCTATTTACCATTCCCAACAGTATTGTAGGAATCATGACATCTAATTCAAATCCCCTGTGTGATATAAACAGCATTATCACCACCACTGGTGAAGTCGCCCATAAATGTAGGTCCTGTAACATGTTTAGTCTGTATGTTATAATTTATGAAAATCAACCTTTTCAGTGTTCCAAATGTACTGAAAATGTGGTACTGCAATGTGAGATTAGTATGTTCTATAAATGTTTGGTGGCTCTCGAATCTAGTCAAGACATGCTGTCTAAAAGGCTCTATCAGGCAACTAATGGTCCTGATCCTGTTCCTACCATCACTACTGCCTTAGCTTCACAGCCCTTAGCAGCAAATAGTTGTTTTTTTTTCAATGACACTTTAACCCCTGATGTTTCTATTCCTGTTTCCACTACTGCCTTAATCCCACAGTCTTCCACAGAGGATAGCAGTGTTGTCCCGACTAGCATTATTTGATCCCTTCCAGTTGAATCTTTTAAAAAAAGAGCTCAAGAAGATGAATTTTGTCCGGACAGTTGTGTGGAGGATTCCATGAGGTATAATGTTCAAAAATCCAAAGTTAGTGAAAAAAGAAGAAAGGCTGAACAGTTTAAAATAGTACTACATGACACTTTTGATCCTCTGTCATCTCTTCCCTCTGACCCTGTGGATCCATTTATAGATAACACTATTAATGATAATGTCCCTTTGGGCCCATTGGTCAGTGATGGATCACAAAATATTATTTCTCAGATACCATCCTCCCCAATCTGATTTCGGACTTTCCTTTAATTGACTCTTCATCCAATAACACTTACGTCAGTACCCCTGAAAGTGTGACATCATTACCTTCTCCTAGCAGCGATGACTCAATTTCTAGACAATTTTTTGTTGTGGGTGACTCCATTGTAAAACACTTGGACAGGGCTATCTGTGAACCAAACAAGTACAATAGGGCTTGTCCTAGTTTTAGTGGAGCTAAAATTGCTGACATAACATAAATGGCTAGTAACATATTTAGTTCCCAGGATAGTAATCTCCTCTGTATTATTCATGTAGGTGCTAACTACATTTATCAAGATTCTATCCAAGATATTAAATCAGCTTATGTTGCTATGACAAATAAGTTGATTGAATTAGGATGTGATATCTATTAATCTGAGATTTTACCTATTCCTAGGTTCTCTCCCTTTTTAAATTCCAAGATTAAAAACATAAATAATTGACTCCGCCATTGATGTTTGTGTCAGAATATCACTTGCAGTACCCATTAGGAGGAGATTTTTGATCAACCCGAACTGTTTTGCTATGTTGGTCTACATCTTAGTAGACGTTGTAATACCTTATTGAGTAAACAGTTTCTATCAATTATAAATGATCATTTAAACTAGAACTTGGGGGGGGGTTGAGGAATTTCACCTCCTCTCTTAAATTGGGCAAATCTTCGAGTCAATATCTGAATTTTCTAACTTTAAATGCTAGAAGTTTAAATAACAAATATGATGTACTTCAGTGTAAGGCAGCAGAAAATAATATTGACATCACTGTTTGTGAAACTTGGGGCGATGATAATTCAGTTTGGATAAGGCACTAATCTGGGTATGCTTAATTTAAAAAAAAATAGGCAGGACAGGAAGGAGGGTGTGTGGCAGTATTTATCAATACCAAAATCAATGTGGTGAACATTTCTACCTTGGTAAAAACACACGACCTTCCAACCGAAACATTATGGCTTATGCTTTTTCTATCGAATCAGGAATTTATTATCCTAGGTACATGTTGCCTTCCTCCCAACTCACTAGCTATAATCCTAGATGCTATTATGTCTGAATTTGAACTAGCTAATCAACTGGTAAATGTTATTATTACAGGTGATTTTAATATCCCCGATACTGAGTGGCAGTCTTCTACTGCTTCTAGCTATAAAGGGAATACATTTTTAGCAATTTGTCATGAATTAAATATGAAACAGTTGGTCTCTTCAGCCACTAGAGGAAATAACATTCTTGATTTTGTTTTGGTGAGTTTTGATTTAGGCATAAGGAATGTCAAATTATCTTCTCCACTTGGTGATAGCGATCACAATTCTATCTTTTTTACCCTTCAGACACATTTGTTCTATAATACTAATACTTCTGTTATTTACCTATATGATAAAGCTGATTTCACTTCCTTTAAATAGAATCTTGAGGCTGTTGATTGGTCATCTGCCTTTCTTATTCGCCTTCCCCAACATTGTTGGACCATCTTTAAATCATTAATTACTGATTTAAGGGACATACATGTTCCCTCAAAAGTTAAGAATTCTGATGGGAAACAAGTACCAAAATGGATGAATCATAACGTAAAAAGACTGATTAGATATAAAAAATATTGAAACTTTCAAAAAAAATAAGACTACTTTGAATTGGGAGTGTTATGCCAAATCAAATAAGAAATGCAAATGTTGTCTTAAAAAAGCAAAATCTTGATGGGAATTGAATTTGGCCAAATGGGCAAACAAAGACAATTCAAAACATATTTTTTCCTATATTAATTCATTAAAAAAACATCATGTAAGTTTGGGCCACTCATAATTGATAATAGTCTCATCCATGATCCTAAAACTATGGCTGATGTTTTCAACACCAAATTTTGTAAGATCTTTACATCATCTGATATTAATACATCCTTCCTCTTATAACTTGTTCTGATTCACCAATCACTTCTACTGTAGAGCTCATTAAGAAAAAAATGTGTACTTTAAAAGGCAAATTCAGTTCAGGTCCTGATAACATCGCTGGTCATTTATTATATTTATTGACTAATCATATTGCCTTGCCACTCAAGCTTCTGTTTGAATTGTTTTTATTAAATAACTATATTCCATCTAAATGGAAAATAGCTACAGTTGTACCAATTCACAAAAAAGGTACCAAGCATAATTGGGAAAACTATAGGCCCATAAGTCTTACCTCTTCCATTTGCAAAGTCATGGAGAGTCTACTTAAAGATATTATTACTCCTGCTATTGAAGAAACTGATATGAAGCAACATAATTTTAGAAAGGGCAGAAGTTGTTCTACCAATTTACTTTACTTTAGTTCTTTTCTGGACAATAGGGTACCTTGTGACATTATCTTCATATATTTCATTAAGGCTTTCAATACCATTCCTCATTGGGCTTTAATTTACAAACTTAGGAAACTCAATATAAATTATTACATTAAAATCTGGATTGAAAATTGGCTTAGCAATAGATCACAAAGAGTGATCATAAATGGCCACCTTTCTGATAGTGGAAACGTTTTGAGTGGTGTGTCACATAGCTCTGTTCTCGGTTGTTTTTTGTTCCAAGCTTTTATTAGTGATTTAACTGAACATTGTACTTCAGTTACTACAACATATGTTGATGATGTGAAAATCAGCAGACCTTGTTCAAATTCTGATCAGATAGCCAAATATATGGGGAATGAAACTGAATGTCTCTAAATACAAAGTGATACATTTGGGCTCTAACAACTCTAGTTATTCATATACCCTAAATGACTCACTGCATAGTGTAACCTCTGATGAGAGATCTGGGTATTATTGTTTCTAACAATCTTACTTACACCAAACATGTGCATTCTGTTATTCCGTACAGCAAATATGGTTGTCTGGTCAATTCTTTGTCATATTAGATCCAGAGACCGTGATGTGTTAATGCCTTTGTTCAGGTGATATGTCAGACCTCATCATGAATATGCCTCACAGATATGGTGCCCAAAGAATTCAAATAAAATTCACGAAAAGAATATCTGGTCTTGAATCTGTTTCTTATGAAACTAGGTTGGAGACTTTGAATCTCATATCTCTCTGTACTAGACGTTTGAGAGGAGATCTTCTTTTTTCTGTACAATGTTATACATGATTCTTATGTTATGAATGAGTTAGGTCTAGTATTTAAGCCCTCTTCTTACAATATCAGAGGCCATTCTTTACAGTTGGCTAGAAAATCATTCAAACATAATAATCAGAAATATTTTTTCACTCTTCGTACAATAGGACCCTGGAATAAACTTCCATCATTTGTTGTTATGAGATGAGCGATACTAAGCTTATTTTTAAACATTGTCTGGATAAACTAATTGCATCTGGGTATGATTTATCTTATTACACTTTGACCTAGTATAAGATCATTATGGGTGTCGGCCTACTAGCTCTTTTCTCTCACCTTAGTATGAACCATCCCTTTTTATGAAAAATTATTTTCCCTGGTATTTTAGTGGTTCCTCCCCCTCTCCCATTCTCTGATCACTGTCCCAGTGTATTAATTATAATATTGCCTAGTAGTCCAGTAGTATCTCTCTAGTCTCCAATCACTGTCCCATTGTATTAAAACAAATTCCCCGGTAATCATGTGGTCCCTCCCCTTCCCCTGTTCTCCAGTTGCCATCCTGTTCTATTAAAAATAATTTTCCCTGGTAGTCTAGTGGTCCTCCTTCCTCTGTTCTCCAATCATCAGTCCATGATGCTGTCAAGAATGATCCATTGACCTAGTGGGCCACCACATTAACCCCAATCCTTCCCTGCCACAATTTAAAGAATTATCCTGGTGTAGTGGTCCCTCCCATCCCTGATCTGCACCTATACATAACAAAATAGTTTTCCCTGGTGTCTAGTGGAGCCCTTACCCCCAATCCTGGCAGGTAGTGTCCCAACACTGTGCTCACTTCCATCCTGACCTAGGCCTGTGACCAGCACAGCCCTCTTCTCACCACCATGGCTGGCAACTTCCTGAGCTTTCAGTGAGCACGTAGTGGCAAGTTGTGGTGGTGAGAGGAAGGCTGTGTTGGTCACCAGCTTGGGTCAGGATGGTGGGAGAGGGATGGTGGGACACTACTTGTGGTGTTGGGGGGTCCACTAGGCACCAGGGAAAACTATTCTGTTATGCATAGGGGTAGATTGGGGATGGGGGTGATTGCTAGACCAACAGGGTCATTATTTAAAGTGTTGCAGGGAGGGATTGGGGATAGAGTAGGAGGATCACTAGTCCACCAGGGTAATTTCTGACAGCATCATGTGCCAAGGATTGGCAAATAGGGAAGGGGGAAGGACCACTGGACTAACAGGAAAGGGAAAAAGTAGAAACCTTGCTCACACACAAACCCTAATGCATATCCCATTCTCTTATATTATAATCATCTCAGCTTATTCATTCATGGAATGGGGTGGGCATTAGAGTTGGCAACTTCAAGGCACAACCCACACCTGTTGCTGCCTGCAGAATAGGGGTGGGGTGTTAGGGTTGTAAATCCTATCACCTCATTCCCTATTTTTGTCACTTCAGTTTTAACTGGTGCATTAACAGAGTTTTTTGTAAAGATTATATAGAGCTGTCTTTCTCTCTCTCTCTCTCTCTCTCTGTATATATAGATAGCTAGTTAGCTATATATATATATATATATATATATACACACACACACACACACACACACACACACACACACAGTAGGGGTGAGTGATAAATGAGTGAGAAAAATCAGTGTATCATCCACTCCAGTGTGATATTTTTACCCTGTGCTCTACTGTGACGATATCTGCCATTTACACACAGAGGTCTCACAAAGGTCACTGATATCATCACTCTAGGCAGCTTTCCCCTCAGCATACAAAAATCACCTGTGCTGTTACCATAGATACAAATGCAGAACTACATAAGAGGTCTCAGTGCTACCTGCAGCTAACTCCAGCTCATTACTGTGATACTCTCAGCTTGACTGCAGCCAGAATTCTAAAGAATACAGCTTCATAGAACAGTCTGTTCCTCACTGCTGCCTGCAGCTAACTCATTTACCACTAAAAACACTCACCTGTTCCTCAAACTCTGCCTGTCAGCCCATTACAATTATTGTGGTATTCTCAGCTTGATGGCAGCCAGACCTCTAAAGAATACAGCTTCACAAAATAGTATGTTTCTCATTCCTACCTAAAACTAACTCATTTAGCATTGCAAAACACACTCATCTGTTTCCCAGAGTTTGTAACACTGCCAACCCATTCAGAAAAAATTCACACACAGAATGAGCAAACACATAAACAGTAACAGAACACAAGACAACATAACAATACTTCTGAAACTCCTGGCCCTATTGTATAAATTGAATACATGATGTGCAGATTGTGTGCTATGGCAAATACTGTCACTCCTGCATCGTGAGCTCTGGATATCTCACATGTGCCTTCAGCACTCATGAGATATCCAGAGCTCACTCTGCAGGAGTGACAATATTTGCCATATCACACTCATGCCCATCATGTATCCTATATATATATACATCTATGTATGTATATATATATATATATATATATATATATATATATATATATACACAGGTAAGTGCACACAAAAGCATGGTTACAATATAAAAAATGAGATAGACAAAAAGCAGAATGTAAAAAGTATGCAAAGAGTTACCAATTAACAGTTACAAAACATAATGCAGGATAGCCATAAACAGCAAAAGCAAGAGCAAAAAATAATCACACCATAGATGGCCCTGAAAACTAAGCAGGTGGATTCAGGAATGGTAATGAGTGAGTGTGAACTACAGGCAGCAAGAGTGGTGCATCATGTGTATTCCGGCAGACATTGGAAGTAGAACAAAAAAACCAAAGGTCAACAAGTAGCCAAAAGAACAGAGCAAAAGTGATAGAAGAAAGCATCATTAGTTAAATAAGGGCAGGGAGTTGTAAAGTGGAGTTAGGGAAGTTAATAGCAGGAGCATACTTCAGAGGGGTTAAGATAAATTAGAATTTTCCAAGGTAAATTAAATGACAAAAGTAGGCAAAGAGCCAAAAAGACCAACATGAAGTGAGAAGAGAAAATCATCACTAATAGATATTGGGAAGGATCAGGTATAAAAATAGTATTAAGGAAGGTAGAGGCAAGAGCATATATCACAGGAGCTAAGATGATTGAATCATTTTCTTTTGAATGTGAGGTGGTAATGACCGACTCTGAGGTGAAAATGAAGAGAGTTCCAAGCTATAGGAGCAAAGTGGGCAAATGTCTGCTGGCCCATTTTATAGGAGCACTTTGGAATGGCCAGATCTACCTGATCTTTGGAGTGTAGGGGCATGTATAAATATATTATAGTGGCACAGTAGCACCACTATAGTTAGGGTTGAGCAGGGGGTTCTATGTTAAACCTAAAACTTTGCACTGTAATATCTTCGCAACCGTTCAATTGATTTGTACAAAATTTTGCATATGCAGTCTGGGGGGGGTGATCTCTTGATGTGCCAAGTTTAATTCCAGTCAGATGTATGGATTCTGAGATACAGATAGTGAAAAAGTAAAAATAAATGCTGTTTTTTTTTTCATCACCTAGCTTGCAGACAGTTTAGAATTTTGGTCTGAAATTTTCAGGGCTTGGCCCACAGATGTGCCTTTCATTCGATTGGTGAAAAAATATTAATCCATTGCAAAGTTATTTAATTTTAAAATTTAGGTTCTGAGCATGCTCAGTACAGTATTTTAGATAGCTGCTTGGAAAGAAAATAGAATTTGGTCCATACGAAAAAGGATCCTTTTTCATATGGGAGTAACCTTTTTTTGTGAGAAAAAAATATTTTTTCGATTGCTGCCATCTTGTTTCCATTTAAAAAAAATCAAAAGCCACAAAAATGACATCCTGCACACACACCAACACATTTATCTCAATCAATCAATTTCAGTTTATTGATCGGTCATTGACCTTATCAACATAAAAGACACAAATATATAAAATTACAACAAGGTATAGACAGTACTTAATTAAAAATAAATACAGAATTATTGCACATACAAGTCAAAGCTCTAAATTCATTAGAGAGATGATAAATTGCACGTACAGCATCTTACAACATATTGTATTATAAATTCATCATTTTAACATTCTTATTCATCTACTTTAGCACCTTTAAATTTAAGGCGAATTCTTGAAATACACACTAGATAGTGGGCTACTGTACCAATAAAAATTTCATCATTAGTAGTAACAAATATCCTCAGAAGGAGATCTTGATCAGAAGTTTGAATGGTGTTGCAAAGTGGTTTTAACCATTTCCCCCTTGGGGTCTTATACCAAGGGCACTCAAACATGACATGCTTTAAATTTTCTAGAGAAGAAGTACAAGAGCACAATCTGGCCTGAGTAGAGGAATCTTTTCTGTATATTGCATCTAGTATATTACTGGGAAATAGCTCTACTGTAGCTTATACTTGGTGTATCAGATTCTCTGATTGTGTTCAACTAAAACATCTATGTAATTCCTATAAAAGTGTACATTATCATTCAGTCTGGTCCAAGGTGAGATTTTCAGCCTGTGATTATTCTCCAGATCTTTGAGTTTGAAGTATTCTACAATTCTTTTAGTGACAAATTCTTGGTATTTTAAACTTTTTGTAACACCTATGTCACTATAGTTTTTTTAAATAACCTAAACCTGTTCCAAGTAGTATATGAAAAATTAAAGGAAGCCATTCTGATTTTAGGTGACCCAAATTAAGCCAAGAGTATTTCTCCTTTAAACAGAGATAAGTGAACCTAGTGGGCTGGATATTCGAAAGGGTTGTACCATGCACAATAGGGTTGCGTCAGCGCAAGTCAGAAAATGCGCCATTCTGCGATATTCAGCAGGAGGCAGTTGCACCATTGAAAACATGCTGAGCAACAGTGCAATGATAATGAAGGCATGTGCAACTGAAGGGGGGGGAGGAACCATGCATAAAGGGCGCAGTGCGATGTTCAAAGACTTGCGCAATGCACAACAGTGGAACAGGTGGGAGTTGCGCTATAGCGGAAATGAGCCAAAATAAAAAGGAGCAAGGAAGAGGCGCAAGAATGCCACAGGGAAGCCACATGAGGCAGGGAGAAAGACAGGCATAGGAAAGCAGCACGAAAGAGGGCAGACCAGGTACACCACACCACAGAAGAGGGGCAGGGGAAGGTGTGTGGTGCCACACAAAGCAAAAGCCAGTAGGTGTACCTGGTGCAGGGGAGGTAGCAGTCAGGACAACGGGGGGAACAAAGCAACAGCTGCTGGGGGGGACACAAGCCAGGGACATGGCCAGTGCCACCTTCTACATGGATGCCGTAATGAGGGGGGTGAGAAGGCATGCGGCAGGGGGACGTGGCCGTGGAAGGGCCCGTCGGCGGTATGCCCCCAACAGGCAGTACCGAGCCTGCACCAGCTTTGAGCTGTATACAGATATCAAGATTGTGGGCCGTACTGCCTGAACAGGGCAATACTGACGTGGCTCTGTGAGCTGTGCAGTGATGTGATGCAGGCACCCACACAACGGAGTCATGCTCTGTCAGTGGAGACAAAGGTAACAGCCTGCATGTGCCTGCTTGCCACGGGTACTTTCCAGAGACCAATAGGGGACACTGCAGGCATAACACAGTCGGCCACATCATGCACCCTCACCCAATTCCTCAGCACACTGCTGCCACATGGTGAAGAGTACATCCATTTCCCCAGCACTGCGGTGGAGTGCACAGCAAACATACAGGAGTTCCACAGGGTAGCACTTATGCCTGGCATGCTAGGGGTGATAGACTGCACCCATGTGGCCATATGCACACCACCTGGCCCCGAGGGTGCCACCTACATGAACCGCAAGGGATATTCCAGTGTCAACTGCCAGGTGGTGTGCGATGCCAGTGGGCGCATCATCAATGTCTGTGCCACACACCCTGGGGAGCACATGATTCTTACATCTGGCACCTGTCAGCACTATGCCACAGATTCAAGAGTGGGGACATCCCCACAGGTCATCTAGTGGGTGAGTATGTAAATAGAATTGACATATCGTGGGCATGGGGGGTATGGCCAGAGGTGCCATGGGTGTGGCCCACAGGGCTTGGGGAAGTCTGAAGCTGAACATGGCACTAACCTCCATGATCTTCAAATAGGTGACAGTGGATACCCACTCCATCCGTAGCTGCTCAAACCCTACCAGTGGCCCACGACCCCATCGCTGCAATGCTACAATGAGGCACATGCCACCACACGCAATGTCATTGAGCGGGTGTTCAGGATGCTGAAGGCAGGTTTCCATTGCCTGGACATCTCTGGCTGTGCCCTACAGTATAGCCCCTCAAAAGCCTGTGGGATATTCCTGGCCTGTTGCATCCTGCACAACATGGTCAATGACTGTGGGATAGCCATACAGGTCGAAGAGGGAGACAGCAATGGGGACGACAGTGACACCGGTGATGATGGGGATGGGCAGCCCCCCCTTGGCCGACGGAACCCCCGACTGGTCTGGCTGGAACAGCTGCAACGGGACACCATCACAGAGGAGCACTTCAGCCAACACAGGTAAGTCATGGTGCCATGTGCAACCACCAGTGGCTAGGGCACAACCCACAGATGTGCATGGAAACACACCAGGGGTGCATGCTGGCAAGGGATGTGGCAGGGCACTGAAGCACACACACAACCAGGGAGGGGTGAACAGTAACACGCCACATGGATGGACACACACACGCACACACACAATAGGCACAAAACGTGCACGGGGTCAGGTGCAAAGCCAAGCCAGAATGCAAACACTAGCAACACACATGTCCACAGGCCACCACATCCACTGACTGTCCATGTGCGTGTGTCAGATGCTGGGCACCATCGCACTTTGGTGTACAGCGCAATGCAGGCATCATCATGCACACGTACCTGTGGACAGCAGCCGAGAGGGTGTGCAGGTGGACCGTGTGTCTGCATGCAGGGCTGGGCACCCACCCGTGCACTGCCCACTGAAACACACAATGCACACAGGGCAGCACCAGACAGTGCCTGTGCTGGGAGACAGGTCAGTCTTGCGGCACAGTGCCACGTCCACCTCAGATGCGTGGGCAGCCCTGCTGAGACCCAGCAGCACTGGCAGGCTGACCACAGGCCTCATGGGCCTCATCCACTGCACGAACGTGACCGTGCCCGCACAGGGGTCTGCAGCACACTGAACATTCCTGCACCAGGAGTGCTCGGGATGCCCACAGCTGAACATGGTGTCGACAGGGTGGGTGTCGCAAGACGCCAGGAATGGGGAATGGATAGTGAACTGCACGGTGTGAGTGATGCATGGGCACCTGACTGTGTGCCCATTGTGGCCATGACAGCAATGAACACCTGTGCATGCCTGTCAATGGCAGTGGTCACATCCTCCTGCAAATGGTCAATCCATGACAGGATCCTATCAGTGTTCCTGCTGCGTCACTCCTCGGCCCACTCCAGAGCCACACACAGTGCCTCCACGGACATTGCAAGCCACATCTGCTGCTGGACCGATGCCTGCAGTAGGCTGGTGTGCTCATCAAAGAGGTCATCTGCCACCTCGGTATCCTGTCCCTCAGGGTATGCAAGGGCCTGATGTTCAGCACCCCTTGAGGGTGGACGCTGCTCACCTGGACCAGGTATGGGCAAGTCCACAGGCAGTGCATGGATGCCACCACTGAACCCTGAACCCCCAGTACCGGTGGGTGACTGCTGCTACTGCCTCTCCACCTGCTGTGCCCAAGGAATCAGTTGTTCTGCCACTGTGGCCACAACAGTCCCACTGTCCTGACCAGCCACCGGTGCTGCCCCACTGGTGCTGACAGGCACAGCTTGGGAGTGTGCTGACATGCTGGCCCACACGTCGGCACCAGCGAGGTCCATGGGCGTGAGCTGACCTGCTGTGTGTCCATTCCATGGCACACACGTGTCACTGCCCATGACGGTCATGTCTTCATCATTGGTGCAGGTCTCCGCCCCAACCACAGCCACAGCATGCTGGCATCCTTGGACGCCAGAACACTGAGACACAGGAAGGGCTTCCCCCACACCTGTCTTAACAACATCAGTGTGGACAGCCAGGCGGCCCCACTGTTGCAATGCTCGACGTATACCTGTGGATGTGGATGATCCTTCCTCCAACTCCAGATGACTGTCCGGAGTGGACAGACCCTCCTCCGCTGACTCCTGCAGACAGGCAGGATCTGTAACAGACAGAAAAGTCATGTTACTGCATGTGATCTACCCTGCCCCCCCATAGACAGACCATGACTTACCATGCAGTGATGGGCCACCACCCGTCTGGAAGCCACCTCCTGGAACTCCCTCTATGGCACTGTGGTGCATGCTTGCAGCAAGCCTGTCCTCTGCCGGTGTGAGCTGCGCCACCTCCGGCTGGCCCCCACCTGTTGCAGCACATGCCACCCTGATGGCAGCCACCTTCTCCTTCACCCTCCTCCTGCCAGTACCCATCTTCTTCTTACACTCTTGCATGGAGCGCTGGTGTCTGCCATGCAGGTTGATGGCACGTGCCACCTCCTCCCATGCAGCAGCACGGGCCTGAGGGGTGCCTCGCCGTCCACTGAGCAGTGGCTCCTGATCAAGGTAGGCCTCGAAGAGTGCCTCCGCCTCAGCCTTTGTGAAATTGGGCCTCCTCTTCCACCCACCTCGTAGTTCTCCTCACCCATACCTCACTAGGTCATTATGCAGCCTGTAAGGATGACAGTGGTTACCTGTGACTGTGCAGTACAAAGCATGTCCCTGATACCACAGTCCAGACCCCCACACAGCATGCAACTCACCAATAAACAGCAGTAACTGAATATGGCCACTGCAGAACATTGTCGCACCTATATAGCACAATCCATGCAAATTATGTGAGGAGCGACTTTAATTAGATGCAATTCGCGCTGCTGCACCATTGAATGGCTGATCGGATGATTAGCATATGATGGCTGAATATCACGCAATTGTGTTGAACATGCTGAGCCAATGGCGCAGTTCTGTGGCATGCATAGTACACCTCACTGCACATGCCCAGGTAGCTTATGCAGGTGTCTTCCGTGCTGATGACGTGCTGTGTGCGGTAGGCAATGCAGGGCACAGCCACCATTGTGCAAGTGGTGCTATAGTGAGGGTCACTACATGGCACTGAGGCAATGGGCCTTCATAGGCACAATTGCACAACTGCACGATAGTCCACTGTGGCGCTGGCACAAAGGCAACCAATCGCGCTAGACACATAATCGTCCGATGGCGCTGTGTGTGGCCTTGTGCCAGAGACCCTTGACCCTGTGCCTGACCTTTGCCCCTTGGCACCATGCGTCCATCATGGCTGCACCTCTATCGTACTGTTCGGTAACAGTGCGATAGGGAATGGTGGCACTGTACCGCGCAGCATTTCCACGTGGGGTACCGTGCTGCAGTGTGCTATATTGTCTACTATACTGTTTGGGGTGGCACACAGGAGAGCCCCACAGTGGACTGCTATTGAGTTGGCCAACCTTGTGGCCCTTGTGGAGCCACACCATGGGGCTCTGTTTGGGGAGGAGCCACTGGACAGGGCCAGGACCCAGGTCTGGCAGGAGGTGGCCACTGACCTTGTTGATGCCACTGGAAGGAGGAGGACTGCAGAGCAGTGCAGGCACCATTATGGGGACCTCAGGAGGAGGGAGCCAGAGCTACTTGCCCATCTGCAGTCGCATGCAAGGAGGGGCATGGTGCCTCGTCCAGGTGGGTGATACGTCTACACACTTGTATTGTCCATATGGGTAACACTGTCATATGTGTCCAACACCTAGGGGAGGGATAGTCTAGGGTTGGCTGTGGCGGTGTTTACAGGGTATGGGGTGGGTGGGTCTGGCTGGGTGTGTGGGCACACACATTGGGGAAGGGGAACTTTGCTTTGGGATTGTACTGATGTTTTTCTCTCCTTGTTTCCCCCACAGGTGTGGATGAGCGGCGGTGCCTGGGAGAGCAGCAGCGGAGGGAGGAGGATGCAGCACCCAGGAGAGTTGGGGACCAGCACCGCCAACATCACCAGCCTGATGATGGTGAGTGCCATGACACCATGATAACTATTGCATACTGTGTAACAGGGTGGGAAGCAGGGCATGGCCACCATCCATGGACACCACTGCCATGCATGCAACTTGTGACAGTCAGCACTGTCCAGTGGCACTGCATGTCTGGGAGTGAGTCAGTGGTGGTCCATGTGTGCACTTGGCACATGGCTGTGGCACTGCCTGCACACTGCATAGCCACGTTACTGTACGGCCTTGGTGGTGCTGTGCAGGACATGGGCAGTGGATGTGTGCAGTGGTCCACATGGCTGTTGCTGCCTGGATGGGCCGGTCTTGTGGACACGGTCACTGTGGGTGGGCACACACCATCACAGGGGTGTGGCACATGGCTGTATGCCATGCATAATGGGTGGGCTGCAGGGGGATGGACAGTCACACCTATTGACTCTGATCCCTCATCCTAGGTGACCGGTGACTCCTGCAGATACAGCAGGCTTTTCAAGAGCTGCTGCAGGTGGTGAGGGAGTCCCTGCAGATCTTGAGGGACATGCACCAACATGGGGTCAGGAGGAGGAGGAGGGCCAGATGACAGCACCAAGAGGAGGAGGACCAGGCCGGCCATTGATGTCCCCATGCACTGACTAACACCTTCTCCCCTTTGACCCACCTTCACACCCCATCTTCCCTCCCCCATATGTTCACCCCTGCCCCTTACCCACCCCACCTTATTTCTTTCCCTCCTCCCCATATGTACATAGTTCTGTATATAGTTTTGTTTTATATGTTGCAATATAAATATTTTGATATAAATACTGTGGCGGTCTCTGATTTGCAGCTGACTAGAGTGTTAAGCTGCAGTGGTGTGCATGGCATCTGGGTGGTGCAGTCGGGTATGTGTGTGTAAATGGTGGGGAAGTGTCTGTGGTGGGAGTAGCTATCAGTCGGTGTCTGTGGTGTGTGTGTTCCTCTCCATTGGATGACTGTGTGCAGTGGTCCATGGTGCATGCTCTGTGTCCATTGTGCCCCTGTCAACCCGTCCTTGGCCTGTGCAGCTGACATCCTTGCATGTCTGTGGCCTGCAAGGTCTGCTGCCATGTCAGTGGTGGCTGTCCATGCAGGTCATCCACTGTAACCATCACAATGCTGGGTTGCCTCCTGTCACTGGTGTGGTGCATGTTTGCCTCAGGTGACACTGTGGCCTACGCAGTTGTTGTCCCACCTCCATGCTGTGGCTTGTGTGTGTTGCAGTGACTGTGCACCACTGTCTGTGACTTGTGCTCCAGGCATATGATGGTGGCGTACAGGTCCACAGTGCCTGCACAGGGTGGGTGTCACTCCTGTGCCATGGAGGACTGCAGGCTGTGTGTGCTCAGTTTTCATGGGCCCACACTGGGGGCTTGGTTGCCACACTACTGCGTCCCTGTGTTATTGTCCCCTCGGGTATGGGTCTGTGTTGGCCCCTGCTCTGTGTTACATCCAGTGTGATGCATGCTTCCACGCACCACTGTGGGTGTCTGTGCTGGCTGTTGTGGCTAGTGGTGGGTCGGGATGTGTCACTTGTCTACTGTGCAGGATGCTGTATCAATGGTGGTGGTGTCAGGGGCACACTCTTTCCCGTGTGGGGTACCACTTGTGCCAACGCATGGTCAGTCTCTCAGCTGTGCCTCAGGGGGATTGTGCGTGTTGGCACTGTGTCTGCCATTGTTGCATTGCCATGTGCTGCCACCCACTGCTGGGTGCTCATGGTGGGGCTGGCTTGTATGGTTCTGTGGTACATGAGGTTGCAGTGGGACAGTGGGGGTGGTGGTATGCATGGGGTTTCCTGCAGTGGTGGTCACTGCTCATGGGGGTGTCTGGGGGTCATGGTGCAGGGTGTGCTGTGCACTGGGGGGGCTGGTGTGGCATGGGGTGGCCTGCCCTCCTTGTGTGGCAGTCTCAGCTTGCTGGTGGGTGTGCTGGGGCACCATGGCCCAGCTGTGCATTGTTTGCTTGTCCCCATGGGCTGGTGGATATTCCAACCTTCCCCCAGTTGTGCTGTGCTTGGGGTGTGGGGGCAATGTCAGTTGTGCTGTGTGTTCCTGTGCCCATCTGTGGCATGGGTGGTGGGCCCTACCTCCCTGGTTGTGCTGTTACATTGCTTTGCTGTTGGGGGGCTCCCTGCTTGCGCTATGGTGCCTCTGGGCTGCTCAGCTGGACATCCTTTGTTGCGCCATAGCGCATCATATCTGCTCTGCTTCCCCTCCCTAGTTGCGCTATGGCACAGGTTGTGCAATATTCAGACGTTAGCTGTTGGCGCAATTTGGCTTGCTCCTTTTTTGAATATCACGTATATTGCGCATGGGCGCAATGGACTTGTGCTTGCTCCTGCTATTGCGCACTTTTTGGGTGCAGTTTGAATATCCAGCCCAGTATGTTTATGATGAGATACCTTAATCCAATAATTTACCTTCCTAACCAAGAAATAAAGCTCTAACACAGGAGATACCTAGCTCTGCATGAATCAGAGAGGCAGGTACAGAATTATTTAGCCCCAAGCAAGATCTTAATAACTTGTTTAATGGGACTTTGAGTTTATTTTCAGAGTGAGAATACCAAATTTCTCCATTAAACAGGGCCTGAGCATTATACTTTGTTGTAGTTGCTGTCAATAGAGGTTTAATAGAATTTCCTTCATATTTTCTATTAAATATATTCAGAAATGTATCTGTACTTTTGAGCTTTATGAGTAACATATTGGTGTGTTTAAACCATTTACTATCATTGGTTAAGGTAAACCAAAATAAGTATAATACTAGTTAATTTAATTTTGTTGGTCCCTATCAGCCATGACTTTCCTGCAGTATTTGACCCAAAGGTCATAACCTGACTTTTTTGATCATTAATCCTCGGATTATATCTCTTAGCATAATCATCCAGTATGTTCAATTTAGTTTGAAGCCCAGACTGAGTTAGAGACAACAACATCAGGTCATCAGCATAAGCCAACACAGCACAATGTTTGCCTAAAATTTTAGGAGAGTCTGACTGTGAACATTTTAGTTTGTTCAAAAGCTTATCAATGTATATACAGAAAAGAACTGGTGCAAGAACACAGTCTTATCTGACCCCCATATTAGTTGGAAAGGTGGAAGAGAACTAGCCAGAAGTGCCTAATTTAATTTTTGCCCATGTGTTAGTGTAACGTTCCCTAACAATTGCTATAATCTCATGTGAGAAACCCTTATCTTTCATCATATTCCACAGCATATTTCTGGAGATGGTGTCAAAAACTGTACTAAAATCAATAAAGGCTGCATAAACCTTTTGTTTGTACAAGACTACATATTTTTTGTATAAGTGTCTAATGATATAACAGTTGTCTGTAGTACAATAACCTTCTCAGAAGCCTGCCTGAGCTTCTGAAAGGTCACCTAGCAAGGTCAGTTGGTTTCTAAGTCTAACCAAAATTTATTTTGCAAAGATCTTTCCCATATTATCAAGTAAAGAAATGGGCCTATACATAGTTGGATCAGTTTTGTCCGCCTTCTTGTAAATAGAAATTATTGTGGCACCTTCCCAAGAGGTTGGAAATTTTAGCTTTTGACAGCATTTGTTGAAATAGACTGTAAGTAAAATTGCCCATAAAGAGGAATACATTAAAAATACCTCAGACAGGATAAGATCAGGACCAGTGCCTTTCTGGTTTTTAAAGAGGCAATAATAACATAAGTTTCAGAAATTGTAAATGGACTAAATTGTGTCATATTGGCTTCTAGGGTAACACTTGGGCCATTATATTCTGCAACAAAAAATTTGGAAGAACAAAAATGTATCCAAGTCTCCAGAGATAAGTATGTATCGATTTCATATTTTAAATTGTTCATGCCCTTTGCAAAAAGAAGCCAATAGGATTGAAGATTCTGGTTATTTATAATCCTTAACATGTAATTCCATTGTGTCAGTTGGTATTCTTTCTGCTTAATCATAAGAAATTGCTTATACTCTTCCATAACTGCATTTAGATCATTATGTGTAACACCAGAATTCTGGATAGTGGCCAGTCTCACTGCATGTTTAAGATTCTTTTTAGCCATACGGCAGTCAACATCAAACCAGGTAGAATTACTGTACATCTTTTCATGCCATTATTGTTATTTTTAGTTTTAAAAAAATCTTACTTCCTAAATGCAAGTAATAATGCATTGATTTATCTTAAAATAATCATAGTTGTCCTCAAGGACTGGTAAGATAAATGTTTCCAACAGTTCCCTAATTGGACTGGCTGTTGTCACATGCCATCTAATGTTCCTATTTCTAACCTCTAGTTGTCATGGTAAGGGTAAATTCACTGTTGTCTTATCAATAATTATGGATTTCAGAATCTAAGGGCAGGTGATCACTTTCAACCTTTAGGGGAACCACAAAAGGGTCCCCCAGAAGGCAGAATTTCCCTATTCGCTGATAACACAAAGCTCTGTAACAGAGTAGACATACCAGAGGGTGTAGACAGAATGAGAAGGAACCTGCAGAAACTTGAAGAATGGTCAGGGGTTTGGCAGCTGAAATTCAATGCAAAGAAGTGCAAGATAATGCATATGGGGCACAAAAACCCTGGCACAATATATCAGTTGGGGGGTGAGGATATAGCATGCACCAAGCAGGAAAGAGATTTTGTGGTTATCATCTCTGAATACCTCAAGGTAGGGAAACAGTGTGACAAGGCAATAGGTGAAGCAAATAGGATGCTGGGATGCATAGGCAGGGGCATCACCCACAGGAAAAAGAAGGTCATAATTCCACTATACAAGACACTAGTGAGGCCCCACCTGGAGTACAGTGTACAGTTCTGGAGACCTTACCTATGTAAGGACATAGACAGGGTAGAGAAGGTTCAGAGGAGAGAAAAAAGATGATACATGGATTGCATCACAAGTCCTATGAGGACAGGTTGAAGGACTCGAATATGTACTCCCTGGAGGAGAGGAAGGAGAGATGGGATATGATAGAGACATACAAGTATCTTACAGGGAGGAATAGGATGCAGGAATACACTATTTTTAAGTGAAAAAGATGTTCCAGGACTAGAGGGCATGGGATGAAGTTGGAGGGAGGATGATTCAGAGGAAATGTGAGGAAGAATTTCTTCACAGAAAGGGTGGTGGATAAGTGGAACACCCTGCCAGAGGAAGTGGTGGGGGCTGAAACAATCACGGGATTTAAGAATGCATGGGATAGACACAAAGGAATTCTGGAGGTCAGGGGTTAGGGGCAACAGACTTCTAAGAAAACACAAAGTGAACTTACAAGCTCAAATGGGCAGACTGGGTGGGCCGTAGACCCTTATCTGCTGACACTGTCTATGTATCTATGTAATGTCATATCACCATTCAAAAAAATGTAGTCTATTGTGGAAGGCACTCTTACAGAATAGTGTGTATAGCTACCAAGCTGATCTCCCTGTAGCCTACCATTAACGGGGACCAGATTGTATATTTCTAAGATCTCTATTAGTTTATACCCCAGTGTGTTCACTTTGGGGACTTGTAAGCATCTAGAGAAATTGAAGGCCTCTGAGTGGCACCAATTGTGAAAATTCTTATCTGCATAACCATCATAAAAGCTAATTCTGGCATTAAAATCACCCCATAGTACTAATTCTTCACAGGAAGTAACAGCCTAGCTTTTGTGCATAAAATCTTCAAGCTTCTCCCTAATGATTGGATTATAAAATTTAGAATTAGATGGAGGGATGTATGCATTGGCTAAACAGAATTGTTTTCCCTTTTGATTGTAAGAAAAGAATAATTACATTATTACTGGAATATAGCAAGTCTGTTTGAGTTTCTTTCTCAATCTTTATCCAGGTTATCAGGCCTCCAGCCTATCTCCCACTTTTGACTGCTTTTGTTCCTGATACCTGGAAGAGTACATATCCATTCAGTGATATATCTGAATTCTGGTAATGCCATGTCTATTGAAGGCAGATTATACTAAATTTAGATATAAAGCCAATCCATTCCCTATCTGCAAATTTATTAGACAAGCCAGAAACATTCCAGGAAACAAGGGTCAATTTCATATGATCAGAATCACAGTGCAACACATCTGAGACCTTCAGTCAGTCTTCTTGGGTAGCTAGAGCCTCATACTTACTTGAAATTGAAATATTAAATAATGTCGAACGAATATGTTTTCCATGAGGGCTACCTTTATTCTGTGAAGCTGTATTTTGAAGGGCGGTACTAGTTTGTGCAATAAGATAACTAGACTCAACAACTGGAACCAAATATAGCCCCATGGCATCCAGTAGAGCCACATTGTCCAAAATCTTGTTGTACAAACTTAGAAAACTCACCTTGATGGTAACCAAGTCACAGACTGGATCAAGCCCCTGTCTGGAAATAGATATAGCTTCAGGGTTCTTGATAGAGATGTTCAGCAACTGTTCCAAAAGATCAAGAATAGTAGTCTTAAGTTTAGAATTATTTTCATGTTGTGATCTACTTAAGCTATATAAGCTATTGACTTGCTGGTTTTATCTTCTATGGGTTCTAAGCTGTTACTCTCTGGCCTAGGAACAGGTTTGCTTAAAATAGAGCTCTCAATTATATGAACCCTAACCTCATCCAACAGTGTAGCTTTGTTCAAAATACTTTCTGCTACTTCCTAATTCCATATTAGAAAATCTACATGTCCTGAATTTGTATCATTTTTCCATCTAAAAATGTTCTTACTGCCAAAATCATTAACTGGAATCTTCAATGCATAAGTAAAATGATTTATCAATGTGGCCTTCAATTTTCCCATAGTCTCTCTGGGGGAAGTTTTCAACAAAAAGATATATAGCTGGGAGGGCTGGTTAACAACTGGAGAACTGTGTTTGTTAACAAGCCTCCTATTAACATAATCAAGTGAACAACCAAATCTTATCAGACCTTTGCTGTTAATCCAGACTTGCTTGGCGATACACAGAACAGCACAAAAAATAAACAGTCAATTCCATCAACATCCTTATCCTTCCAAATTTGAACTATATCAGTATTTACAATATCAGCACCAGTGGCTGCCCTGAACAGGTGCACAATCTTATCTCTAAGCTTACAGAAAGACCAATCATGAGCTACAGAATAGCCATACAAGCAGAATAAGCACAGTCTGAAACATCGACTATAGTTATCATACCACTGGTTTCAGGTGTATTGAAAGATACATTATGCATAGAATTAGGGCAAGAGTTATCTTACCTATCTACATGAACTGAGTTCACTGTATTCTGTTTGATCCATTTGCTCCATTTATCCCTAAATTGACTTAGGGAAGACTCAAATCTATTCAATTGGGCAGCTATATTCTCAATATGTGGAGCTCCTATTTGTGGTAAAGCATCTATGGTGCCAACAAACTGCTCAGTGGAAATTGCTTGTTGGCCAATATACTTAGTGCTTTCACTTGTGTGTTTAAAGACATTCTGTTCTGAATCTAACAGCTGAGTTTTAGCAAGTATAACTGAGCTACTGTCATATTTTAGGAGAAGTATCCTTTTTGTCCTTTAATTTCTTTCTCTTGTTCTTATTTTTCTTAGTCTTCATTTTATGTACCTTCTACTCAGCCTTATGAATAGGGGAATCGGGGATGACTATTGTGGGAAAATCAGGTCATTTTGACATGGAATTATCCAGAATAAATGATGGAGAACCCTCAGAAGGGGTTAGTCTATTTAGTTTTTGTAAACCATCATTCAGCCTAGAGCCACTAATTAATATGTTCTCTTCAACTGTGTCCAACTCATGTTTGAGGGTAATTTTGTGATCCAAGATCATCAGATGTACCTTGTATGGGTTACATGCAAACTTTTTTAAATCCTCACTTAGGGCAAATGGGCATGTAGTCACAGACTCGCTTAGCTGATGCCTGGAAGGTGTTTCAACTCTGGACTTTCTGGGAGTCATAAGTTGTTTAAGCCCAATTATGGTCTCCTGCAATTCACTGGCTATGTTCTTTAAATCATGTTGCCAGGTTGGTGTTGGATTAGACCCATAAAAATAATCCCAGGGAAAAGTCTGGAGAACCAAAAGAGTAACTTAAGGTAGCATAAGTTAAACTCATTGGTGCCTAAATTATGATTGGGGTTTCATCTAGACCTTTGTTTGTGTCAGTTTTAGTCTCCACATTAGTGGGCTGTTTAGATTGCTTATTTAGCAGCCGTTTAGAAGAGTTTCCACTATTTTCACTATTTTCTCTATTAAGCGGCTGAACATCAGAAACACCCTGTTCCAGATTAATTTTACTATTTTTAGATAGTGAACTCAAAGTAATATTATCTGAAATATTCTCAGGCCCTGTGACATCCAGTATACCACCTGTTATGCCCATTAGTGATATTTGAGATGTAGGTGTGTTTATAAGATAATTAAAGTGATCTTTTATTTTTGATTGCTTAGTTTTCTTCTCCATTTTGCCCTTGCATGAAAATGTTTCTCACTTTCTAATGTTAATAGGTTTATCAGGGGGTATGGGTTTATTTGGTTTGACCTGTGTTCCAATTTTCTTGTACTTTTTAAATATATTCCTGACTTTGCCCTTGCCAGCAACTGGCAAAATGGGTGTAGAGTGCATATCTACTTTAGTATGAGCCAAAAGATTTTGAATATTATAAGCCTGATGCTCAGCTTCTATATTGTTTAATATAATTGAAGTACTAGAAAGTACATTAGTAGTATTAGATATACCCATACCCAGCTCCAAATTCTGTTTTCTTGTTTTCACCATTTTCTAAACTCGCAAAAATATGAATGATATAATAACTCAAAAATATTATATAAATCAGCAATGAAATAAGGTGCAAAAGTGCTTATAGACAACTTAGCATTTAGAAGTGTAAAGTGCCAAAGTGCTAAATGGTGCAAATAAGTGCCTGTTAAAGCGTTAATTAAATGCTGATCTGTGCCTATATCGGGTAATCAGCTTAATTAAGATAGTAAACTACATTTTTGTAGTGATTGATATATAATAAAACTGCCCACAAAGTTCAACAAAGTCCAACAAGCCTCATTGTCCAGTGATCTTAGTACTATGTAAACAAAAGTAGATCAGATCAATCGCTTTGCTTACAACACTGCCACTGAGACAACTATCACAGCAGTACAAGTACAGTGCATTCAAAATAAGAAGACACTTATAAATGGCAATTCCTGGTAAAATGTCACTCTGTAAATCGATCCGCACAGGTAGAGAGAGAACAGGAATGTTACCAGGATCCTTTTAATGCTGTAATGCTGTAAGGCTGGAAACAAATAATCAGTGGCAGAAAGGAAAACCATCTAGAATAAGAAGATCCTTCAGACGAAAGATGGTAAAGCTTCCTTCAATTTCTCAGCCGACAATCGCTGCAGACACTATATGTCCTTTCAAAATGGTACAATATTTGGCCACGTTCTCCCCTCAACTTTAGGCACTATGAAAAATAAAAGAATAAGTAAATAAAAGAATAACATTTTTATGGAGAATGTTCTCTTATTCCCTGTTCCTTACTTAATAGTACAAATGCAACAGGCATTCACTCTAAGTACAGTACTTAAATACTTGAATACTCACTCTTATGCACTGAGATACTGATATTACAGTCCAGAGATAGAAACAATAAATAAACCCAGAAAATGATAAAATGAACAATAAATAGTAAACAATAAAAGTAATCAATAAACAATCAGCTCCTTGCTACAAAATATATCTGACTTACTTGTTTCAGATCCAACAGGTTGAAATACAATTAAAGCACAAAGTTTGAAGTATGCCACCAGTTCTACAACTCATGCAGCCAGAATGAGCCAAAAGGATTTTGCAGCTTCCATCTGATAAAAAGAAAACGGATAAATGGCCAGACTATCCAGGGCAGCTTGCAATAAACTTGGAGGCGACTCACAGATAATTCGTATGAAACACAGTCAGAACCAGCAAAAGCGGTAGCAAATATTTCCGGAATACCAATCTGTAGACTGCAGTGTGATGCAGCAGTGATGGCACCCAGATCAATATGAATGCCAGAACTAAACATACACACTTTAAGAGAGAAAATCACGTAATGCGTGACTTTCACGGGGATTTCTCAAAACCCAAAAATTTGTAAAACTGAATTAAAATAACATTTTGAATTGTTTAAGCAGAGTCTTGGACAACAAACACTATCATTACTGTCATAATTATCAAAGCAAGAACAACTTTAACCTATCTCAGTCTCTCTTTGTCTCAGCAATCATGAACAGTCACAGACCTGAGACCTGAGTAAATTAAATAACAACCAATACTTAAATTATACAAACTACATAGACTACGTAAAAACACATAAAGGAATCATAAAGTCCAAACTTTCTCTTGTTGTTGTTTGCAGTCTGTTAGACATCAAAATCATGGATATCGGGAGTGGATGGAATACTTCCTTTAGTAAGTAGCTTTGTTGGCTAAAGGCTCCCACTCACGATTTGCTACTCTGAGGGAGCCTCTGGCATCCTTGTCACCATCCAACCAGGGTATCTGGTAAGCCCCTAGCTCCAGCTTGGTCCGCTGACCATTACTTTCTTCCTGGGGGGTAAACTGAGACAAAAGGACAGGCAGAGCAACAAAGATGAAGTGCAATAAGATTTACTGGAGATGGTACACACACTTAGGCAGTGGTATCATACCTTTTATAAAATAAAACATGCAGTGTAACCCTGCTTCCTGAGGCTTCTCCACAATCTCAGGAGCGAGTAGCAACAGACGTCCTTCCAGTCCAATCCACCAGCCCTCACTGACACTGAGCTCCACATTTATCTTGCCAGTGGGGACCTACTTAGGTGGATTCTGCACTCAGCTGTGGTGCCTCTCCATGCTCCGATTGCCATCTCTGCATGTTTTCTATGTTTCCATGGTGTCTAGTGACACCACATCTTCTGATCACCATTCCATTATGTTTCATACATTTCCCTGGTGTCTAGTGGCACCCTATCCCCTGATCACCATTCCATTATGTTTGGTACATTTCCCTGGTGTCTAGTGGCTCCCCCACCCTCCGATCACTATCCCTGCATTATTACCTGCAATAAAGAAAATCATCCCTCAATTATTTTTAACATGTAAAAAAGAAAACAATCCTTCGTCGATCTGACCCCCCCATATTGTCCTCATACTAAGATTCATACTAAGGTAGTGCTAGAAGCCGAGACCCATTATTGCTTCCGTTATTCAAAAAATATCTCAAATGAGCTCCATTTATGATGTATTTATCCAGTCTTAGTTTAAAACACACTTTTTTTTAGCTATAATTACATCAGTTGGTAGTTCGTTCCACAGTCTCACTACCCTATTAGTATAGAAGCATTTCCTAATGTTAGTTAGGAACCTTTTACCCTTTATTTGTAGAGGGTGCTCTTTTATTCTGTACATCATTTCCTTGAACTCGAACCCTAAATTTCACATTAATTCTATGTCCGATATGATACTATACATCAACAAAAGATCCCCCTGAGCTCAGTGAGTCTCCAAGGACATCAGATTTAAAGTGTGTAATCTATCAGTATACTCCAACCCTTTAAGATTGGAGAGTATTTTCGTAAACCTACACTAAACCTGTTCCAGTCTAGCCTTTTCACCCTTTTTGTATGGGTTCCAAACCTGAGAAGAGTACTTCAAGTGGGGACATATGAATGACCTATACAACGGCATCAAAACTACTTGTCCTGGAGGCAATATTCCTTTTAATTTAGTACATTACCCCATTAACTCATTTTATTGTGCTATCAATCTGCTCCTTTCTATTCATTTCATATCCTATATTAATACCCAAATCTTTCTCACAGGTGGTTTTATCCAATGTGTGTCCATCAATTTCATAGTCAAATTTATCATTCTTGATCCCCAAGTGCATAACCATACATTTCTTTAGATTTAGGGTCATATCCCATTTCTTAGTCCATGCCATAATCATGTCCAAGTTGTTCTGTAGCCTGCCACAGTCTTCCAAACTATTACAAGGCCACCAATCATTGTGTCATCAGCATATTTTATATTCCAAGAACTAATGTCAGAGGTCATGTCAGAGATAAAGACACAGAACAGAGCTGGTCCAAGGACAGACCCCCAGGGGATCCCACTCATGACCCACCCCACCAATGATAAATGGCTGTTAACTACCACACTCTGTTTTCTATTTTCTAGCCACTCAGCTATCCATTGCATATATGTACTTGTCACCTTGCAGGCGTGTAACTTTTCTATTATTGCCCAGTGGGGAGTAAGGTCAAAGGCCTTAGCGAAGTCAAAGTAGATTACATCACATGGGGTACCCTTGTCGAGGTAAACATTTATTTTTTCATAAAAGGTTAACAAATTTTTACAACAGCTTCTGCCCTTTTTAAATACATGCTGTAGGGATCTACATTATCTAATGTGATAAGCAACCTGTCCTTAATAATCCCTTCCAAGAGCTTACACACTTCACTAGTTAAGCTGATTAGCTGATAGTTACTCATGTTCTCCCTGCTTCCATTTTCAAATATGGGCACCACATGAGCCAGTCTCCAGTCCTCTGGAACCATAGCAGTAGTTATAGATGTTTCAAAAAGAAACCTCCCACTCAGACCTCACATGCAGCACTCATCACCCAACATCCCCAATACACCCCCCACACACCCTCTCTCACCTGAACAGGTACCAGGAGGAAGATCCACTTTTCAGTGGAAGACATGTCTAGCTTCTGGAACCGGCAACTGCAAAATGAGAAATTAAGGTAAGTGTGGTTCAATGTATTTCATTGGGGTTTTCAACTTTGATGCATAACTTTGTCAGTTCTGAATATTTTTACCCCAAATTTACAACATGTCCTTTTTGGGAGCCCACCTCATGACCTACAGCAGTGGAATCTTGCAAGCCTGAAAGGTGATTTTGTGGTCACTTGGTGAAATCACCTTTTGGACAGGGTTTAAAAATGTTCACTGCCTTTGTTCATGAGGTGGGGTCATAAAAAGGCTGCATTGAAAATTTGAGGTCAAAATATTTAAAAATTGCAACTTTACAATGCATGTTCATGACTTTGGTATATTTAAATATTTTCACCTCAGATTTTCAACATTGCCATTTTTTTTCACATCACCTCATGAATGTAACAACTATCATTTTTCAAAACCTGCCCAAAATGTGTTTTCACACCTGTACCACAGAATGTCTGCCAAACATGACTCTGCAGGATCTTGTGATCCATCTCTCCTTGCTGAAATCCAGTAACTGATTTAATCCACCAGAAGGACAAATTGCTGACAGAGTGTCACAACAATCAAAATCCACAAACTAAAAGGAAAAGGGATGAGAAAGACTGGGAGATAGAGGATGCTCTATTGGTTTGGTTATCAGAGATGCAGAACCATGATTCCATAGTGAGTGTTGGGCAGCTCCAAAGGTGGAAGGCCCGCCACAACATCTGCTTTCTCCGAGTCCACAGCAAAAAGCAGAACGCAGATGGTCCATGAGCCAGTTCATGAGTAAGGGATGTTTTGCCCGATGTAGCTGCAGGCCATGGGCTATCAGACATTTTTAAAGTGGACAAAATTAGGCTATTCTTCCGCTGTCTCAGATATGGCACACGTACATGTGAAGAGGATTTGACCAGGGCCAAAGCAAAGCTAAGAAAAGGCTATCTGTGATGGTGTGCTGTAACATGTCTGGCACTGAAAAAGTGAGCTTCTCATGTTGGGCAAGACTGCCCAGCCGAGGTGCGTCCATGGTATCAGCCATTTTCCCATGTTCTACTGTAACAACCACATCACATGGATGACAGGTGAGATTTTCACTGACTGGATTTGGTGTTGGGATCGGAAACTGAGGGGTTGCAAGATTGCACTTGTGTTAGTTAATTTCAGTGGCCATCTAGAACTGCCTGAACTATGTAACATAAGATTTATTTTTTACCCCAAACATGACCTCCATTATCCAGCCACTGGATCAGGGGATTATCTATTTGTTAAAGTGGCACTATGTTACAGAAATGAGAGGTCATGTTCTGTCAGAGATGGACAGCGGAGCAGAGCTGGCAGCCGTAGAGTGTGTAAAGTGTATAACACTGCTAGATACTGTGATGCTACTTAAAAGTGCCTGGGATGCCATATCAACTTAGACAATTGTTAACTGCTCTTCCAAAGCAGGATTTCACCCTGTCACCAGTGATGACTCCACCAGCAAACTGCATGATGTTCCCATTACCAAAGACACAATTCCCCCACCAGACAGACTAACAGAAGTAGAGTTTGAGACCCTCTCACATTTAGGAGACAATGATCCTAAGCCTGAACTGTAAACGGATGAAGTTTCTCATGTTGTGGAAGCCCTGAGGCCAATGTGTACCCCTGCCCCTTGTCCCGATGAGGGCAAAGACAAAGAAGAGAAATTCCACCAGTCTCCATTTTCGATGTTAGGCATGCACTGAATGTCTTGTGCATGGCGATGGCACAGTACATTGACAGTGAACCCTGACTGGGAGCTCTTACACAAAACAGAGACATCATTGAAAATGTATGCAACAGTGCAAGTGCAACATAAAGAAATCACTAACCTTTTAAAAAAGAATGAAAATAATTAACCCCCTTAGGCAATATTTTAATCACCCAACACCACTACAAGCATATTGAGTACCTCCCATATTGAAACCTACTGCCCTGAAAAAATAAAGACTATTGCACAAGTCCACACAAAGCACAAAGTACGAAGCACAATGCACACTGCCACACACTAATAAGTCTCAAGGGTTTATTCAAAGCATAAACCCTCAAAGTCTCACTGTCTACAATGAATACAGTACAGTACAGTGATTCTTTACTGTTCATCAGTAAATACATTACTGTGCTGTACTGTACTGTAGAGTATGTGTGTTTTTCTATGAAACTGTCATGAACACGCACTACCAAGATTGTGTTCTGCAATGATGTTGACTCACTCCAGCTTTAGCAGACATCAGTTTCAGCAGACATAATTGAATCGCACGGATCAAGCTGCAGTAAGAAGCATGCACTGTATTGGGTTCATGAGTTGGGTTCGTAACAAGGCTATTTTGAAATTTTAGTATCAAAATATTAAAAAACAACACAGTTATAAAGGTAGATTAACTTTTTTCTATGCACTTTCACAAGTTTGGTAACTTTTGACATCTGATGCTGTACAGAAAGGCAGGGTCAGCATGTCCCTGCACTTCCATAGGCCCTCCACATCGGCACCTTTTCACAGAGGTTGTGAAGAGATCTGCATGAATGAGGATATGATTCCACAATCTCAAAAAGAATGGACATTCTTTGCAAAAAAGCTTCATTAATGCACCACTTAGGGTAACTTAATGCCACAAAAGTAGGAAAATGTGGCATTCGGTTCCATAGAAACATAGAATTTGACAGCAGATAAGGATGGCTTGGCCCACCTAGTCTGCCCATTTCCCTACCTAATAGATAAGCTGCAGATCCTAGTTAACCAACAGCCTACTTCCTCCTACCTCCCACTAGAATTGCCTTATGTCTGTCCCATGCATTCTTGAATTCCCCCACTGTTTTTTTTTTTTTAATTTTCTCTTTATGCCCCCTTCTCGCCGTTGAATTCCCCTTTCTTCGGGAGTCTCCAATGGCCTTGTTCATCTCCACTCCTGCTAGCCGGTGACCAGTGCAGTCCATCCCCCCCATGGAGCCTTGGATAGTCCCCCCAGGTGGGTACGGGGTGGGGCCCTTACACCCCGACATGTCTATATTTCATTGGGAGATGCTGGTACTGGTGCCAGTAGGGGCATTGGGGATCATGGCCAGGAGCTCCGTCTACTGGGAGTCCCGCTGGGTGTTTCCTGGTTTTCTGGTGTCCTCCCCTCCGAGGACGTAGACACTCAAGGAGAGCCAATGGGTGAGGCACGAATTGACGTGCAATCTCCTCCCGACTCTCGGTCTGCGTCCTCCCCTCCCCAGTGACTGTCCTAGCTGCACTGATGGCTGTGGTGACCCAGGTGGCGGTAGAGTAGGGGGACAGGCAATCCTCCCCACCCCGGAGAAGGAGAGTAGCTGATGGGTGCTCTATCCTTTTCCCCCCAGGCCGGCCCTCCAGTTACCCAAGTCCGTTCCTGAACCGGGGTCACTGGCGCTGCGAGTGGTAAACCTATTGCTGCGCCGATGGGCTGGCTCCCCCACTGTTTTTGACTACACTACCTCCTCAGGAAGGCTGTTCCGTGTATCCACAACCCTCCCGTGAAAAAATACTTTCTCACATTTCCAACCCTAACTCCCTCTCCACCCTTCCACCCCACCCCCAATCAGTAAAAGGAAAAAAACATTAGGGTTTGGGGTCTCCAGAGTCTTGGCAAATCAGGGGTGGGATCTTCCTTGGGGTTGTCAGCCTTGATGCTCACCACTCCCCCCAGCCCATAGCATCTAATATGAAGCACAAGGTACAGCTCCAAGCCACTGCCTCATAATGATGCACTCATCAAAGGTAGAGGAGTATGTGTCACAGCAGGTTGCCAACACAATTTGTTGTAACTTTCTTCACGCAGAGCCATGTTGGCCCTGTGGGAAGAAATGAGATAATGTGTGCCATTGTTTGCTCATGGAATGGGGTGGGCATTAGGGCTGTCAACCCCAAGGAAGACCCCACCACTGATTCACCAAGACTCTGGAGACCCCAAACCCTTTTGCTGCTTGGAGGTCAGGATGGGGAGTTAGGGTTGGAAACCTAATGCCACAGTTCCCTACTTGTGTGGCATTAAGCTGCCCTAACTGGTGCATTAATGAAGTTTTTTGCAAAGAATACAGACATATATAAAAAGAACAAAGCAGGAGCAGAAAACTGTTATTTCCTTCTTAAAAAGGGTATGAAAGAAATAGAAAGAATAGAAAGAATTAAAATAAGTGCACATAAACATCTGATGAACCATGTTTATATAGAATATTAGTCTAAAATATAAATCCTATTAGATAAATTTTATGAAAGAAAACCACAGACGCTGGGGTTACAAAGGGGCATAGAGAGAACTGTCTCACCAAAGAGTAACAGGTGAAAGATAAGAAACAGTGAAAGCCAACAAGTTGTGGTTGCCTCTTTTTGTAGCCACCAGGATTTCCTGGCTTGGGTGCCTTTTCAGGCTATGAATATCTGGCATTGATATTTGGTATGCCATACAGCAAAACCATGCAGCAATTGTATAGAACTGGTTGGCAGTGCCAACTGGAATGCAATGGTAATAGTAGTATACCTACAGATGAGGGGCACAATGTGAAAAAATAATGCTCTCCTTGTTCCATTAAATAACACACACAGTAATTGGAAGACAGATGTGGGGTAGATAATTGATTGAGAGGAATGGGCATAGAGGTCCACTGTACCAAGATTATCTGGTGGTCCTGCTACCTGAGCTTTAGTTGTCCTTTGCATTTTCCAAAAATTAAACTAAATCTATGTTGAATGAATATGTATTACTGACTTCCCTGTCCATCTCCTACATGCTTACAACTAGTTTAACAGAGCTTCCTGGGAAGAGCATGAAGTATCCAAAACACACAAGCTCCTATCCAGCTTCCTGTCTGTAGGTAATGCTGCAGTCATTTTGGATTAAGGAAAATGGTCCCAAAATTGGAAACAGGTTTGCACAGCTTAACCAAAAATCTGCAAAAAATACATATTCTTGGACTCATAATGTGTGATTCCAATTCAAACAGCATAGAATAATATACAGTGCATGCTTAACGACATGCAGGAGTACATGGACGTATTAAATGAAAGTGCCAGATGCCAGAGACCAGTAAAGCATTAATATTAAAGGGGCACTGAGTCAGACTGAAGTCAAATGTGTTAACAGTTCAGACAGAGATATTTCTGAAACAGTTTATCTTTCAAAATTTAATATGTAACTTCTGAAACAGACAAACAGTATGCCTCTTTTTTTTTAAATCTGATAAATTTTTTGCAACTGTTTACTGTAAACATTCTGGGTAATGTACAAATAGTGCGTTCCTCATTGTTTGCCCAAATAACTGGGAGCTGAGTGGATGTGAGGAGATTTAGTCAAGTGAGACAAAAGGCAGGATCTATATAGGGCTCAGTCCACAAACATGTGTATAACCATCAGAAAAGATGTTGATAATCATTGCATCGTTCCATGCTCCATGGAAATGCTGCACAGGCAATGCAATCTACACTGACAGTGGGAGTGGCTCACAGATGTGTATGGTAATGTGTAGGGGCACAGAACTGTTGGGGTAGGTAAATGCTGAATGAAGAAGATGACTACTGAATGCCTCTTGACCCTACTATATAAACTGTGTGCACATCCCTCTAGGTAGATATGCAGAAATGGTAATTGTGGATACACCTAGTGTGCACATGCCCTGGCAGGATCAAAGCTGGGAAGCCATGGAACACCACAACCACTAACCACAATACACCATGCAGTGACCATGGCATGTGGATAGGGTGGAGGGAAAGCCCGCAGTCCATGCTGTGGACTTTAACACTGGCCATGGAAGGCAAACTTTAGTGTGGAGGAAACCACCATCATCACCAGCAATGTCCAGAGGAACTATGAGGCATTGTTTGGGTCTTGGACACTGAAGGGGAAAACCCAGACACAAGCACCTTGTGTGCGTAAGCACACAAAATGCTGTCAATGCTGCAGGGAACACCCCCCTGTGCAATCGCCACCATCAAGCACAAATGGTGTGACCTGCATGAGATGGCACAGACCAATGGACATGGCAGCGGACCCCATGCTGATCCTGAGATGACCTTGCTGGAGGACATCATGGCTGACACATTCAGCCAGCAGTCAACTGGCAGTGAGTAGGATGGTGCTGACACATTGGAGGGTAAGTAGTGTCTGGTGCCAAAATGGTGACCAGGCATAACATGTGTACAGTGGTTACACATTCCCTTTCATCTGCAGATGAAAATCTGTCCTACCCACCCCCCCAAACATGAGGCAGAGGATGTAGCCACAGTTTAAGGGTCACTGGCAGCAAGTGAAGTGGAAACAGGTATGCCAGACAGGATGTGCTATAACCACCCATGGACAGATGCATAGCAAGTGAAACCATGCAATGCAGTAATCTGTGTATATAAACCATCCACAGGTGCTGAACCCAGTGTCCCACAGGAGTCACATGACACCACCGCCATTTCTGTGGAGGACACACACAGGATGGGGCAGTGGCACTGGGGGCACTACCATGCACAACCTAAAAGAACACATTACAAGGCACCCACATGCCCCTGACCTAGGCCCAAGTACCCACAGCATGACACAGGCATCACAACACACATACATACCAACCCCAGGGACATCAGAAGTGCAACACACCCTTACAGTAAGACCACAAACATCACACAGAACACAAGCCTCATTACATTTACACACAGCAAAGCACAAGACACAACCTGATGCAGACAGTGACATACCGTAGGAGCCATCCAGATAATGGTCACAGGAATGCAGGCTCAAGTGGCAGACCCTGTAGGTGAATGTACACTCAAGTGCATGCTGCAGAACAGCAAAGGATCAGACAGGCTAGACCAGGACACCAACAGCTCCGGTACCTCACAAACACTGTTGCAGGACAAAGCACAGATGTGGAAGGCAAGCATGCAGATGTTGATGTCATCAAGACCTTCTTGCCATCTGGCATGATACAGTGGGGTGATTCAACACACTGTCTGATATCCTGGAATGGGACCCAGCAGCACTCACTCAGGCAGTGATATCAGGCCACAGGTCACAGGCAGATCAATTGTAGCCACCAGTTGGCCAGGTCAGTAATGTGCCTGATAATACAGAGACCCCCTCCCACAGGACTGTCCCATGCAGCATAGGTCCCATGATGCTGGCACCCAACCAACTGCACAGGACAGATCCAGCAATTGGGAAAAGGATGGCAAAGACCAAGGTGGTAGGAGACACAGTGTGCACCTCTGGAACCCCCCCCCCCCGTACAACCACATCTATATTGTATACCACCACACACACACACTGGTCATACAAATAGAGAACACAGCACATACAGCAATGCAGTACACAGAGATGGGACTGTAGAAGTATGGCTTCTACACCTTTATTGATGCACTGTATGACACTGCAATGCACACCTCACCACCTGTTGGATCACCACAAATGCAGTATGATAAATAGTTCTGCACCACAAGTGCCCTGCATACCCTCCCTGCATTATAGCCTGCATCCTATCTATAACACTTTCCATGGTTGCATGGCATGTCATCAACAGCATCTGGAAGAATGTCAGCTGCAGGGCCTTCACCCTCTGGAAAAAGTATGTGTTTCCTTATATGGATAGGTTATGGAGCATGTAGCATGAGACAAACACACTACACACCATGACAGAGGTGAACTTCAATGTCCCTTCTGTCTTATCGAGACACTTGAAGCACATCTTCAACTTCCCAAATACCTCCTCTATGATGCCTCTTATTTTACGATGTGCCTCTGTATAGTTGTTTGGCCTCAGTCTATGGCTGCAGGAATGGTGCCAATAGAAATATGCTTAATGAATATCCATTGGCACCTGTGTGGAATGAACACAGCAATAGTGTGGTAGGACAGCCATGATTGTCCATGGACTAGTGAGCAAGACATACAAGGGGAGACTGCAGGACTTGACAATGCACACCCTTGAGAAAATGAGGGAAAGGGGCGACATGTTCGAGACCTAGTGCTGTATCTGTTTGGGATAACTAGGGTTAATTCCAATAAACTTTCTCTTTGAGTTCAAATACAGGGATGAGAGGTCACTGACTTAAACTTGCAGGGTGGAGGTTCAACAGGGAAATCCATAAACCCTTTTCATAGAAAGAGTGGTGGACAAATGAAACAAGCTGCCAGAGGAAGTGGTAGAGGCCTAATCAGTGAACAACACATATAGGGTTAGTTGGGGAGGGGCCAAAAACAAAGGAGATGGAAAGTCACTTTTGAGGGCCAGTGCAGAGTATCTAAGTAGGGTGGGTAGGCTGGGTGGGCCAACATGCTTTTTTTGCCATCATTGTCTGTGTATCTATAGTATGTATCTATGTAATATGGATACCCTACTTCACAGGTAACGTCATAGGTAGCATCCAAATACATACCAATGAGTCAGCAATGCGTACTGGGAAAGGGGCACAGTAATGGCCAGAGACCAGAGTTCTCCAGTATACATGATTCTTGTGTGGAGCCAGAAAACCTAGCATAGGCATGCATTATGATGCCTGAAGAATCACACAAAATTTGCATGACCAAGTTGTGGAATGTCTTATTTTTCCTGCAGGCTTCCTCTGCCTATGTGGGTGTCATGACTGGCACTGGGTACAGCTAATAGCTCCAGTAGCACTTAGCATGCCTTCCAGAGCATAGATTCCAGACTTGTTCCTCATTCCTGTTCTGCATGCTCTCCCTGCAAAGAAGCCTGCATCCTGTCTGCCACACTGCCCATGGTTGCATTATATGTGGGCATCAGAATCTGGAACAAAGTCAGCTCAAGGGCCCTCACCCTTTGGTAAAGGTAAACATTTTCTTATGGCTAGGTTGTGGAGCATGCGGTGCACAAAGAACACACTTCACATTTTACCAGGGGTAAGCTGCAATGATTTTCCTGTCTTATCAAGACACCTGAAGCACATCTTCATCTGCTCAGACACCCTCTCTATGATACGCTTGTCTTGTGACATGCTTTACGATAGAGTTATTTGGTCACTGTCTGGGGCTGCAGGAACAGTGTGAATAGGAACATGCATGATGGATATTTATTGTCACTTGCCACCTGCAGAATCACACACAACCTGCATGTTCCTGCTGTGAGATGAATTAATATTCCTGTAGGCCTCTTGTGCCTATGTAGGTGCCATGATTGGGACATAGGTACAGTTGCTAACTCCAATAGCACTAGACATGAATGCCACAGCACAGAATATAAACTTAATGCCATTCATTGCTGGATCCCTACGTGGGAGCATAATGTAATTCAAGTGTGCCAGCTGTTCATCTGTTACCTGCCATAGACACCTGCTTACAGTACAAAGGACTGGCTCATTCCAGTCATAGAAACATGGCTGAGGCCAGGTTGTGGACTGGGCTTTCTCGATCTAGCCATGTCACACCTGGGCTGCACGGACTGCATTGGCTGCCAGTAAAATGGCGAATCACCTCTAAGGTTGGTTTACTAACCTAGTCTTGGGGTCATAATATTGCAAGACATTATGCTGTATGGCAAAATCGCGCTGCCAATACAGCGCGATTTCTGCCATGAGGCATACTTTTTTTCTGTGTGGGGGTTCCGCCCTCACACCCGCATTATGGGGGCTGCACCCCAGACCCCCCCACTAAAGATTCTCAACTTGGGGGGGTTCAACTCGGGGAGTGCACAAGACGAGAAAATATAAAAGATTCTGGGACTGGGTATCAAACCCGGTCCCAGATGCAGTGCCTGGGTTCCTACTGCTGTGGGTCTGTCCTGTGAGCCACGGCAGCTGCTCGACGGAACATGCTCCCAGCAGAGGTCTTATCCTCTGCCTGGGAAAGTCCTACTGGTGCAATACCGCGTAATGCAGTATACACAGTATTGCACCAGTAGCGCTTACAGACTACGCTGTACCGGGTTAGCCATAATGTTGTATGCTATTAAGCATGCGACATTATGACCCAGTAGGGCTAACCTATAAGGCCCTACATGGGAAAAGGAAAGGGAAAGGGAACATTGTTTAAACAGAAGTAGCACACTAAGCCAAAGCCTGTTTCCAGATACGACCTGGGAGCACAAGGAAGTTAAGTGACTTGCTTAGGATCACACAGGATGCACCTAGGCAGCTGTGGGATTCAAACCAGGTCTCCAGATCTGCAGCTCAGAGCATCAACCCACTGCGCTACGCTGCCTCAAATGGACATGGACAGGGACTGAGTTATCTGCAAGGGCTCCTCCATCCCTACCGTCTCCTCCGACCACTCTGCTTAGCCAAGAAGGGATTGCAGGAGATTCCCAGGGTCCGTTTGAAGACTTCTGGAGCCCATGCATTTGCCTTTATGGCTCCGACCCTGTGGAATTCTCTACGTCCTCGGATAAGTGGGTGCCTGACTGTGGAGAGCTTTAATCTGCTCTCAAAACATTTTTGTTCTCCCTTGCCTATCCTGAGTATTTATTTTTGAATTTCTGATATTTTAACTGTTTTAGCTATTTTATTACTGTGTGACTTGTAAAAGTGTTTTGATATTACTTGAATTGCACTTTAAATAAATAAAGTTTATTATTATTATTATAAACAAAGATAATGATGGCAGAAGGAGACTGAGGATCCTTCAAGTCTGCCCATAAATTACTCAGGACCCAGTGTCAACCAGGGTGCTATCCCTCCCCAGAAACTCATGCTTCCCTACCCTTGTACTTGTTATCTATGCATTTACTCTGTCCCACCACCCTCTTGAAATCAGCTAGGGTCCTAGCACCCACCACCTCTGCTTGCAAGCTGTTCCATGGCTCCACCACCCTTTCTGAAAAATAGTGTTTCCTCAAATCCTTTCTGAAATTACCTCAGCTTCCACTCATGCCTGTTTGTCATTGTGCTGTGCTCTTAATGGATAACACTGTATGGGGCACTCTATTTATGCCTTTCAGTATCTTAAAGGTTTCAATCATATCACCCCTCTCCCTTCTGCCTCTAGAGTACATGTTCAGCTCATTCAACCGCTTCTTGTAGAAGACTCCCTGGAAGCATTGTCTCATTGCTGTTGCCCTTCTCTGCACTGCCTCCAACCTATCTTTGTCCTTCCTAAGGTGAGGGCTCCTGAACTGGACACAGTACTCCAGGTGTGGTCTCATTAGGGATGGATAAAGGGTGAGGATCACCTCTCTGCTCCCACTATCTATTCCCCTGCCAATACACCCTAACATCTTGCTTGCTTTGCTGTATGCTTGGTTACACTGACTTGATTGTTTTAGGATATCACAAATGATGACTCCCAGGTCTCATTCCTCTGCAGTGGTACTAAGTTTAACCCCATTCAGCCAATACCTTGTCTGGGGGTTACCACTCCCAAGGTACATCACTTTACACTTCTTTGTATTAAACTTCAGCTCCCACACATTTGATCATCTTTCTAGCCTTTGGAGATCATCTTTTAGTTACCTTACTCCCTCAAAGCTGTCCACCCTTCTGCTAAGTTTAGTGTCAGTAAGCAGTAATGAGGATACCAGCACCTGCCAAAGGTGTACAGAGTGAAAACTCATCCCATATAGAATTCCACAAAAAAGACTAATCAAAGCTGCTGCAGTATCAAATGTGCTCTTCTTTATTTTATAGTGAAGCCATACATAAGTAAAAATCCCAGCAGTGGTGGTCACTACAAAAATCCAGTTTCCCAGCAAGAAGTCTGTACTCGCTCATATGTCATGGTGACATCACCTGATGCATTTGGCACATGCACACTTTCTCACTACTGCTGTTTACTGTTTGACTGTGGCACTGCCTGTCCCTGGTGCGGTTGTACCTTCCTGATATGAATAAGTTTAGTGTCATCAGCAAAAAGGGCAAGATTTCCCTGTATTCCCTCTCCAGTGTCACTAATGAACATGTTTAAAGGGACCTATTCATGGCACCTGTCATAAATAGGAAAATACCTGTGCCATAGTAGGCTAGTGCCATAAGCATAGATGTGTGTACCTGCAGTATATGGCTCCCCTGAGTTCTGGTTTGCAGAGGTAGTGCCGACAGGTTATAGTGCAGCTATGGTGGCCCAGTTAAGTGGAACCTTCCTATACACCGCTGTTCTGTCGTGTTGGCTGTGTCAGACCTTGGTTGTAGATTCTCAGCAGGCAAGCATGACATCTCTGTCCTTTCTTCATTACATGGTGCTTCACAAGTAGGACCGGGTCCATCAGTATGCCCAGAAGCATAACTGCATTGTGTTGTATTGTGTTTGTGTGTGTACCCCAATAACATGCACACCATGGCACATCCCCATTACTGTCTATAGCCTTTAAATATCATAATAATTCACCCTTGGCCAAAAACTAGCCATCAGACAGGGGTGTGGCACATATGCATGGCATCCTGCAGCACAGCCTGTGGATGTAGCTCCAGGTGCAACAATGTCATGGTTGCCTGACTGCCCACCACTTATGATGCCTCACATCAAAGGCGGCCTCCTGAAGCTCCCTCAAGAGCTGACTGTGGCCTGTGTGCCATAGTAGACCTTTATCCTGCAGAGAAATGTTTACTGACAGCAGGATGGACAATGAAGTCTATGCACTACAGTGGGCTGTGTACATGCTAATGGCACAACTTAGTCTGCTTCTGCCTGCACCAATAGACAGGTGTGCACCACACACCATTCATGACCCCTGAATTCTTGTCTATGGTCCTGCCCAATATGTGAGTAGAAGTATGGGGGAAGCAGGGGGTGTGAGGAGGAGCTAATGCTGATGGGCATCCAGTTAAATGCCCATCCCATCAACAGATTATATCCCCTGCTCCTCACAGAGCAGGGGATTGTGGATATCGGTTTACCTCTGAACTGACTGGGGTCTAAGCATTATAGGCAAGTGCCAGCTAGTGGCCTCCAGTCCTTGCAACATGTCAGAATGGCTAGGGGGAGCAGTATAGGGAAAGCTGCTTGCTCCACTCTGCCACCATCCACTAGATGCACTCTACACCTTCATGTATAGTGCAGAATCTGGCCCCATCCCTGGTTACTTCTCCCCTGTGGGCAGGCACACAGTCTACTTGTGGCTATGTTCTGACAAGGAGGCACACTCCTTTTGTCTATGTCACATGGGTCCTTTGACAACACTGCATGGCTTTGCAGTGTAGCAATGCCTATGTACTGTGTATATGTGGTGCATAGGCATCATATATACGGCTCAATATTAAAGGCTGGTCGAGTCACTTAAGGTGCATGCATCTACTGTGATAATTTTCCATAGTGCTGTCATTAGGCTTTTCTTACTGTGTGAACTTCATGGTGTTTTTTAGTACTGCTTGCCTTTTTTTATGTCATTGCAGGGCTCTACATTGCCTATTAGGACACTAGTGCTGTGAAAAGAATGGGCACCTATGTCAGATGACAGGGATACTATCTATGATCCCTGCATCATCCAGGTTGAAGGGAAATGGTCTCCACTTGAGTATGATGGTGCTGGGTCCAGTGGCGCATATGGTGCAGGGGAGGAGAGTTCCAGAAAAGCAGAGCTGGGTAAGGAATGTGGAAGTCATGAGCTACTTTAAAGCAGCAGTGCCATAAAAAGTTGTAACGTTTTCATCTGTAATTTTAATTTAGAAACATGCTGCTTGATGTCCATTTTAAGTTACTTAAATGGTTTCTTTTGGCTCTTTATTATTTTGTAATAAATTTGTGCTACATGCCTTCTTCATGTGACTTGCCAGGCAGTGCATTAATTCATGCAAATTAATTTTGTTTTTATAGAACTGATTACAGACACTAAAGAACCGAAGTAAACCCTTACAGTAACCTAAAATGGACATTATGTGGCATGTTGCTAAACTTAAATTACAGATGATTGCAAAATTACATATTTTCATTGCACTGCTGCTTTAAAGGGTGTACTGACTGACACAGTGCCATGCCTATCTGCAGGGTAGTTCCCTACCCACACTGATCTAGGGAACTGTTGCAGACTGATTTTGGATTTGACTGTCTGTGATGTGTCTATTATTACAGCCACATGAGTGGTGGGCATGGCAGTGGTATGAGGTTTCCATGACTGGACATGATGACACCTTATTGAAATGCACTCCTTATACCATGTGATGAGCTGTCCAGCTGCTAGTCCTTATTTGTAGATATAATTCTGTGGATATATATTATTTTTTATGTAATCCTGTGTATATGTACAGGCCAAAATATATGCCAGTATCAGACCAAAGGCACCTAGGGAAAAGACTATATTTAAAAAAAGGCTTGTCCATCTTTTGACCTAAATGCAGCTGTTTTCCAGGAAATGAAATTGCATTCCCAGTTTTCTTTTTAACAGAGATATGCCAAAATCCAATTGTAAGTCATAAAACCATGCACTCAGGAGTGGACTGCTTTGATCTAAGGAAGCTGTTATAATATGCTACATTTTATGAGGTAACAGGAGAGGAATATGCTTCCTCAAGAACTTGTGTGAATTTTATCTTATGGGTGCCAATAGTCTACAGGTGACTTCAAAGTGCTTAACTCTGAAATGTCATATCCATGCTAATTATAGGTCTCAGAATCTGATTCTTAGTATGCTTTGAAATTTGGGAAACATTGCAACAATGCCATCTTCTGGCCTAAAAGAGACATCTCCGGGCCAAATGGAGAAGTTGCTTTGAACTAGGAATTGATGATACTGTAAGTTACAGAAGGGTATTAAAACCCCCAGCACAGGGCATTTACACACACATTTTCATCTGGACACTCTGCTTGATGCACACCAGAAGCCAAACTGCTAAGATCCAGTGTGGCTGCTAAGGACTGAAAGAAAGACTGCAATATTTTGCAAACCAGCTATTCTCTGGACTTTGAAATCTTCATACCCAAGGTAGACTTAGCTAACATGTGTTAATGTGTTCTTCTATATATTTTTCCCATTCTGTTTCTTATACTGTAACCTAAATTGGTATATGTTCTCTTTTAGTTGTAACTACGTTTATTTAATTATTTTAGTAAAAACTTTTATTTTCCTAAAGAAATTCTGCCTGAGTGAGACTTTCTCTATTTGTGTGTGAATTGTGAAACAGTATTAATAATCTGTAAAAACTGTATTGCCAAAGGGGTCACACCATGAGCAACCTAATTGAAAAAGGGTCTGTAAGGGACATCTGTAAGGAAAGGGAGAATACCAGAGTTTATAAAGATTTTGAAACAGGCTGTTGCATGTCCTTTAGGGAGAAGGCCAAATCAGGTTTTTATGCTGCTACCCTGAAGAGATTGTGATATATGGGTCTTCCTCCTGTGTGAAATAGCCAAGAAAGGGTTCATATTGGTCCACAAGACTCGTGACTGGTATTGTGCCCTTATCCAGAGCTAGAGGGATGCCTGGGATCTTCATGGCAGAGGTGCAGTCGTGTCCTCGGTGAGCATTCTATAGGATGAGGAGGGTATCTCTGTTCCCCCTGTCATGGATTACACTTAATGGTGGGCACTGTGAGCTCAGTGGCCTGACCCACAGGAGTGGGTTTCTGATATACTGTATGTGGGGAATGACATAAGTTAAGTGGGGGATGACATAAAGTATAATAAACATGTGTTTATTGACTGACAGCAGTCCATAGTGTTGGTGTCTGCTTTTGGGGGGACAGGATCCCGGGGGTATCAAAGTTTATTTCTGCATAGCATGCACTTGGCATTCACTGTATGCTAATACCATTGTGCTTCAGGGGGATGACTGTGTGCTGTGAAGCTGGCTGGCAAGCATGCAGTAGGCATCACCATTTACTGCTATGTCTTAGACTATGGCAGCCCTATAAGTACAAGCATACATGGTGGCACTGCTTTCCACATGTGCGGACACCTAAGGCTGTAGTCTGTGTAGACCTCTGGCACATGTGCAGAGCACTCCTCATACCCATGGCATCTATGCTGTGTAGATGTGTGTGTGTGTGTGTGTGTGTGTGTGTGCCCCTCTTATGCACACAGTGGTTGTGGGGCATTGTGGATGTGTGTGGCCATTGTGTCTACACATTCCATGTGTGGAGCTTTACAGCCATGTAGATGGCACAGCCAGATTTTAGACTGAGTTTTGAATTACTTATGTATATAATCTGGCCCTCAGGGGAGCTTAAAACTATGAGCGTTTGCTGGACCAGAGTTCTTTGCTGATGTCCTCACTGGAAGTATGAGGGGGAAGACTCGCACTAGGTGTTAGGGAAGTAGCTGTTGCAAGAATTAACTTTTAACACTGCATACCCATCTGGGGTGTGTGTTCCTTCAAATGTGTAAGGTTCATTGCAGAACTCACTTACTGCCATTCTGGCTGGTTAACTTCAGTAAAGCTATTGTCAACATAAAACAATCACCAAGTATGTTGCAGAACAAACAGGCTTGTTGTGTCTTTATTGAACCACCCAATACAGTATGTCAGTCATGTCCCACCTGGAATTAAAAGTCACTTGCTCTTAACCTTTCAGGGAGCCCAAAGGAGGATGCATAAACATAATTCTGTAACCAACCTGTAACCAACAAGTTAGAAGTTCAAAAATAGCTAGTACATTTTCAGGCAAGCTTATGATGCAGGCATTGAGTCACCAGTTTATTCTACCCCCAGGCATAGTCCTGAGTTTAAAACTCAAAGCACGGGGTCAGAGTTTGTCCAACCTCAATCCAAATTCACTTCTCATCAACAAGGAGTAAACAATCTCAGGTCACCATGTTACCACATACCATGTGATCAATAAGAGCGGTAGCCAGGGTCCTCTGCAGGTGCACTTGTGAACCTAAAGTGCCACTGTTTTTATTAAACCTATTCAGACTTCCATTGTAAAACCAGTCTCAGTCTCCCTGTTTTAACTTTTGTAGTTTCATCCTCAAGAATTACAGTATCAACACTTCATTTCCCCAACCTCAGAGGGACAAATGGAACAGTCCAATATCCTTGGTTGCCCTATGAGACCTGATACCTGTATCCCCACCTGACCTGCATCTTGTGGTTCTCCTCTCCCTTTCCTACTCCTGGGCTTTTAATTTGCACTGGGGAGCCCAGCTTGTAAAGCTATTGCTCCTTAGATGTCCATACTTTTGCTTTTCTGCTCTGCACGCCTACCTATAGGGGGAAAGGGGTAAGAAAAAGGGGTGAAAATGTTTGCTATAATTGTTGGGAGCCTAAACAACATCATGGGGAAGACTGATGCTATTATTAAATGGGAAAAGTTAGACATATTGGGGATTGCAGAAATTTGGTGGGCAGAGGATGACTTCTGGCAACAACAAAAAAAAAATTAACATCCCTGCTCATGGCAGATTTGGTTATACTGAAGTTTAAATGCTGGAGAGATTTCTACATGGTTATGTCTAACGGTTCACTTCTGAATAATGTATGCTGTTCTTTTTGCTAACCCCTACTTGTCTGAACCAGTTTACAAGGGTATTTTAAATCCCGACAGCAATAATGCTGTGTGGTTAATTGACATGTATTTTATGGAATGCCTGCATGAAGTTTTTTTGTTTATTATACTGATTTACATAAATTCAGTAAAACAGAGTTTTAAAAATTGATGGTTATAAACTTTTTAGGAGAGACAGGCAAGGCAGGAGAGGAGGTGGGGTGGCAGTGTATTAGAACAATTAAAATTGAGGCACTGGAGGCAGTCAGGATAAGAGAAAATAAGAGCCGGATCAAATCATTATCTGTTAATGTAGAAGGGATGGGGGAGACACTGACAATGCACATTGTTTATAGAACAACAGAGAAGATCATGGAGAGGGATGTTAAAATTATGGAGGAAATTAGTCAAGCAAGTATAGCCCTGGTACTGTGGGCCAGTGGGCTACTACCCCTGCCTGACTACCTCTATGCAGGTTGAGGGGCCTGGGTTTGGATGTGACTATGACAAGTGGCCCTACTCTAACTATAATACTATTAACTTGGTGTCTCCACCCAGGTAAATCCTTAACTGGGTTAGATGTTATGTTAGCACAACCCTCTGAGAAGTTGTACCTACCCAAAACCCACCTAGTGACCCAACTCCCAAAAATTGCAATAAACACTTTGCTTTGCATGCTGTACCCCAAATCCACATAACACGTTCACTTGTTAACTGAGACCCATAAAACACCCTTCACACAGCAATTTTCAACAACAAAACACAGCTTTATTGGGGGTGAGGGTTAGGAATGGGGTACCTGGACAAAGGATAGCTGGGGAGAATAATGTAGTTAATAAAGAATTGTGAACAAATAACTATGTGAAAGCCCATAGGCCAGCCCACTGCCACTGGTACCAGTGTCTACTATGATAATCCTTAGGGGTACCCACAAGGTGCAGGCCTAGTCGTTGCCACCAGTTGGTTGGCTGTTGGGGCCCTGAAACTTGATAAAAGTGCTTTGGTTATGAAAATTAAATTTCCCTTTACCCTTTCTAGGAGCCAGGTCATGGATACTCATTGTTCATGTATCTCAGATGCCTGGAGTATGGAGCTTCTTGGTCAGTGCAGCAAAGGACAGGAAAAGCTGTCCTTAGTTTCCCTGCCAGGATAAAACGTACTCGAGGATCTTGCAGCTGGTCACCTTGATTGCAGTTCTGGCTGCTTGTCACCTTTGGCCACTTCTGGCCCATTGCAGAGCTCTGTGGCAGGACCACACTACCGCCAGAAGGCCCAGACCCAGGAGTGACTCCACAGCCCTGCTTCCCACAATGGCTCCAAGCTGCCCTAGCGCCCCAACAAGCTCCAGTGACCTCCTGAGACAGTAAGTCCCACTTGGAAGGGGTTAACTGATTCCCTGCCTGACTCTAGGTGAGAACTCTCAGATGGTGGGGGTCCTCCTACAGTCTCTACACTGAGTTCAAAACCAACAGAAATCACAGGCAGTTACTTAGGCAAAATCCAGTGCTAGTTGGCATGGGTGCTAGCTCTAGATCAATGAAGCACAGGTGCAATCGACAGAGGGGATACAAACACAACAGGCCCCTGCACACCAGTCTGCACTTCCAGTTAGAAAATGTCCACAACCTTTCCTTCAATTGTAGCTGGGACACAGCTCTCAGCCACTTCAGTCAGTTCACTCAGAAAATGAACAGCACATGGCTAGCACCCCGACGTCCAGAGATGCTTTGCCTCTTCAGAATCCGAATCGCAGTCCCTCACAGGTAAAACAAACTCTCAGCAGCAACTGTGGCACTCAAATAAAACAGTTCAGTCCTCTAAGCCCAATTCAGTCCACCAGTGCAGGGTTTCTGCAGCACTTAGCTTCTCCCAAATAATCTGCAGCTCACATTACCTGGGGAATTAAGGTATCAGTTCAGTATCTCACTCTCTTTTCCTTGTTGAACTTTTCCTGAACACAGCAATCTCCTCTGGAAGCCTGGGAAAGGCCTCCCTAGTCCAGATCCTCTCTCACAGAAGTCTTCCTGTTTGTACAGAGCCTGGGAACAGACTGACTCAATCCCAGAAAGTACATTGAGTTTCAGCCAAGAATCCCAGGTTGGCTGGTGGAGCCTATCATTTATCTGTAACCATAGAGATCAATATTTTCTGGTGGCTTATTGTGGCATGATCTAGGCACCTGAATTAGTCTCCTTCTTGTTCCAGAAGTCCCTTTTATTCAGTTTTAGGTGCCTAGGCAAGTGATTGGCTTCTGGGTGGGGTCACAGTGTCATCAATATGTCTGCTTCCATTCAGTCTGATGCAGTCCAACACAGTCCGCCAACTGTTCAGCTCTGGTGCACCCAAACAAAATACTTTATTTGATTATTTATCCCACAGTATTGTAGCTCCAACTGCCCCCTGTAAAATGACCCCACTCTTGCTCAGTAACTCCCAGTACTTTTTTAGTCACCGCCAAACACCCATCCCCCTAGGCGGCAGCAACTTCCTCATTAATATTAATGAGGGTTCATCCTTATTCATGAGCCCGCGTTTATGCCTCGATTCAGTGGTTCTCAGTGCTCGTTATATAAAATATCTAGAGAGCTATCTTAGCCCTGGCTTTGGTCCCCAGTCCCCAAATAGCTGAGCAGGGCAAAATTCCCATCTGTCTGGAAGATGGTACTGGTGACCCCGTATTCAAAAGCGGGGATCAATCCAGCCCTGCAAACTACTGGCCGACATCAATACTATCCCCCTCTCAAAAGTGCTCGAGAGGATTGTAGCAGATCAGCTCACAGTCTACCTCCAGAAATATGATCAACAATGTGCCCAGCGTAATGCTTCTGGAAGAACCACAGCACGGAAACTGCCTTAGTTGAATTTTCTGACTATGTCCATTAGCCGGATCCATAAGGCTCTGGATGGTAGCAAATTAGTTTGATCTGTATTTATAGATATCACTAAGGCCTTTGACACAGTCACCCACCCTATCCTGATCGAGCAGCTGCTTTCATTGGGGCTGGCTTCTGAGACAGTCCATTGATTCCAGGATTACCTATCCCACAGGACCCAAAGCATCACAATAGGGTTGACAACCTTCTCTGCTAAGGAAGTCAAACTCAGGGAACCACAAGGATCAATCCTAGGTCCCTTACTTTTTAGTTTATTTCTGAATAACCTTCCAGCTGTGTGCAGGAGTAAATTAATTCTGTATGCAGATGATGCAGTAATCCTTAGCAGTAGCTCTCAGATTGACCTACTTCAAAAAGAATTACAGTCCACCTTCTTGCAGCTTGAGGATTGGTTCAGCTTTCAGAAATTGCTACTCAGCTACAAGAAGACAAAAACTATGCTGATATAAAGCCACCAGCATAGGAAAACGTACCCATTACTGACCACTGTCAGCAATAAGGCAGCTCCCCTTGAACAGGTGCACTCATTCAAGTACCTTAGGGTCACAATCCGTGATGATCTCTCTTTCATGCAGCATATAAACCAGGTAGTAAAAACCATTAACCCCAAACTGGGTGTGCTCTATAGACACAAGTAATACCTAATTCCCTCTGCTCTATGACTATTTGAATCTAGCTCAATTTTGTCAATGATTGATTATGGCCAGGTTGCTTATGATGCTGCTTCAGACACAGCATTCAAGCAGAGAGTCTCTCTTCTCAACAAGGCCTGCAGACTCACCCTGGGAGCCAGTAATCTAACACACTCTTGTTTGCTTTATGAACAAACCAACTGGCTAACCCTGAGTAATAGGAGAAAGTTTCAGAGATGTCTCTTGGGTAAAAAAATGCTCCTAGGAAAAATCGTTCCTTTTGCATCAAAGACATTCTGCATGCAAGTCTGTCTAACTATCGGACTAGAGGTATGGCACAGTGTTCTCTGGATGTCCCCTTCAGAAGAACCTCTCTTGGACAGAGGTCCTTTGTGTATAGGGCTCCACTATGGTTGGATGAGATCCCGTCGCAGATACCTAACCTGAGCAGCCTCTCTACCATCAAAGCCAAACTGAAACTCCACCTTACCTTAACTGTACTCTGTGTCTGCAGGCTTGCGACCTGATCTATGTCCCTTGCTGAAGACTACACTTCTCAACACTCTCTACCAGATACTTTTGCTGTTCGATGGAATTGCCTATCCCCTCCTCTGCCTTATGAGTTCCCCTTAACCCTTATTGCACTTAATCACCTCTGGCTGCCCACACTTTTCCTTCTGCTCATCCTTCATACTCTTGCTACACCCACTCTCTTGCTCCAAGTACCCCCCACCTCCAACTCTACAGCCTTGTGGTCCACCACCTCTGCCTCTGTTGTCACTCCTTTCTACCCCTAGCACTGTTTCCTAAAGTCTATGTGCAATCACTGGTCCTTACCCCCCACCTATCCTCTCCACCCCATACTTATTACTACCCAGACAATGCCTATTTACTGGCTGCTTTTCATAGCTACTAGACTGCCCTCTTTGTAGACTTATAGTATTGTAATCTGTGTCCAAAATGGTCCTTGTCATGCCTATGTATTTATTAACTTGCATTTGTTATCGCCTTCTACTTTGTACCGTATCGCTTTCTGCTGACGTGGAACCTTAGAAAAAGAGCACCTTGCTCAAAGGATATTTCCGAAGATTAAATAAACAAATAAAAATAAAAAAGTCTATAATAAGCTAGTAATTATAATAACCTTTACTATATACATTATTAAACATATACAGTACTATATCAGACCTGATACATAACAACTATATACAGTATAACATGCTATCCCTTTAAATGATACCTTTGGAAATATTTTGTCATGACATCATACATTTTTATTTATTTATTTTATTTATTGAAATGTTCCACCAGGAAGGCATGCTGAGCAACAAGTTGCTCATCTCCTACTGCAACCTGGGGGGTAGGGGAACATGAAGATAGTGTACAGAGATTTGGTACACAATATAGATATACAATTTGGATACATTCAATAAAGTGAGCAGACTATACAGAAGTACTGAAAAGGAGGAATGCTAACAGGTATGAACTAGATGGATGCAATGCTAACAGTCTTGAACTAGATAGATACGATAGCATAAATATCTCTTGCAAACCCTTGATGGGACATAGCTTTGTAGTTAGAAAATAGCTGGATAGAATACAAGGAGGTTGAACTAGGGCAAGATTGCAAGGAGAGACACAGATAGAACAAAATTTGCAAGCTGTAATAAAAGTGCAAGGTTGACTATAAGTGTGTTAGAGATTAGGGGTTAGCCTATTGTGACAGCTAGGAAGGGGAGGTGGGTGGGAGGGCATATAGGCAGAGAGCAGGGGGATAGAAAGGGGAAATTTGGAAGAGGGAAAGGCAAGGGCTGGAGGAGAAGGGTCTACCAGGGCCTGACTCCTCCAGAATGCTGGGGACCCTGCCTGCACCAGGCGGAGGTCAAGCACAAATAGGAGGGAAGCAGGCTGCAGGCAGTGGGAGTTACAGCATGTCAGGAAGGAAGAGAGGGGGGAGACAAGGGTCTGCGGGCCTGGCCCCTCAATATGCTGTATGGACACTGCCTGCACAGGCCAAGGTAGAGCATGACCGGAGGGAAGCAGGTTGTAGGCAGCAGAGGTAGAGCACGACAGGAGGGAAGTATGCAGCGATGGGAGTAGACTTCAGAAGGACCAAGAGAGAGGGAGGTAGGAGAGAAGAGGGACCGAGACCCAGCCCTTTCAGGAAAGAATGGGGTGGGACTAGGAGACAAGAAAGGTGTTTGCCTAGGTTTTGGCCCCCTTCAGGATGCAGAGAACCATGCCAGGGACCTAAGCCAAGCAACGGCGAGTGGGTAGAGAGGGTAAGGTGGTGTATAGAGGAGGAAGCGGGGGTGGGGGTAAGGTGGAAAGGAAGGGATGCTGGGGGGGAGAATGTAGAGGAGGGTTTTGCAGGAAAGAGGTGGGTGTGAAGCTGAAGCAGGCTCACAGGGGAACAAGTTAAGGAGATTTGTAGCAGGAGCAGCTAGCAGAGAGAAAGTTATGTAAGGCACATGCAAGGGAGTGGGAGGAGGTGGAGCGTCATATTTGAGGTGGGAGGGAGTTCCAGATTTTGGGGAAGTTATGGGAGAAGCCTGATTGGCCGATGAAGATGGCACAATCGGGGACTAGCAGGGTGAGATATAACCAGTGTAATAATGCAATTATTACACTGGCTATATTTGTCTAACCCCAGAAAATGACATAACCTTCTGGTTTCAACTCTTAGACTTTGAACCTTGTTTTTGCCATAAACCAACCTGTACCTCATGTGACCCCCTTTTTTTCATGTACCTAGGGCCCTGTCTATACTGGGTGGAAGTTCTGACTTCAATTTGGGAGGAGGCAGTGAAGACTATTTTGGTCAGGGAGTTGCTTGTTATGTGCACTCCCTTGTGGACAACATTCATTGGCAGGTTAGAAGGCACTCCAGGTGTGTCATAGGTAAGCTGAACCACAGGTTTTACTGCTCTTTCTGATCATTTTGGCAGGGGGAGACATGAACACCTGGCTTTCAACATTGGTGTTTGAGATGATCAGTCCTGGGTCACCGTCCATCAATACAGCAGATTCTGAAGTGGCACCTCTACACTTTCTTGAACATCAGAGCATGAAATAGGCTCAGCATTTGGCACATTATCATTATTTTCTGAGTCTCTGGACTCATCCTGGCTGAAGATGGGTATTTCCATAGAATGGGTATCATCCACAACACAGCTGATAGTTTCAGGATCATCACTCTCTTCTGAATGAAACAATTGGTTCAGCATCACTTGTGGTTTCACTAAAATGTTCATGCCTAGACTCCTCAGGTCCAGGCATATTAAGTTCAGATAATTCAACCATGCAGAGGGAATCTGCAATTTCAGAGGTTACACTTTGAGTGTCACTTTCTGGAGGTTCAGGAGCAATAGAGAGAGCAGGATCGTTAAAGGCCCCAGGGCTGTTAGAGCCATCACAGAAAGTAGGACATGAAGCTCCTTGGAACAGTTGCCTTAATTCAAGAGAAGAGTAATAAGCCATACCAAACTCACTGTTGCTATGGTCAGACTGGGTGTAATTTTCAGCTGCAGCATTACTGGTTGAAGATTCTGGCTGTTGGACAGCAGAAGGCTGTGCTAGTTGTTTAGTACAGGTGGCAGATCTGGTCACTGGACCAGTGGGAGCCACAGCTTATAACACTGTGTCCAAAACTATTTGCCCACTTGGCAGATGGTGATTTTTGTGTATAGTGCTCACAGCTCAAGGGTCTTCTTCTGGGTGCACTTTGTACACTGGTAAGTCATTTAGTTGGCTGACAACAATGTAGGGAATATGACTCCAGCGCTCACCTATTTTGTGGTTACTCTGAAATCCCAAATTAAGCATTAGTACATGGTCTCCAGGTTTAAGGTCATGGGCTTTAACACGTTTGTCATGACAAGCCTTGTTGGGCAAGTTTTCCTTTGCTGCCATGGTGCTTGCAAGTTGGTGTGCGTGATTAGTTGAGCTTTTAATTTCTTGACATACTGCAGGTAGTTGTCTGATTGGGCACCATCCCTGGAAACTTCAAAGCAAATATCAATTGGAAGGTGAGCTTCCCGACCAAACATGAGGTGGTAGGGTGAAAACCCAGTTGCATTGTTCTTTGTACAGTTATAGATGTGTACAAGGGCACCAATCTATTGGCTCCACCTTGGCTTAGCCTTAGAATGCAAGGTACCTAGCATGTCAAGCAAAGTCTGATTGAACCTCTCTGGTTGCAGTTCTCCCTGTGGATGATATGGGGTAGTTCTGGATTTTCGCACACCCCAGATGGACAATAATTCTTCAGTGAAGCAGCTCTCAAAGTCTCATCCCTGATCCAAATGGATCCTCTGAGGGGCACCGTAGTGGACAACAAATTTTTCCACGAGGACTTTGGCTACAGTAGCTGCCTTTTGGTCTTTGGTTGGATATGCCTGGGCATATCTTGAAAAATGATCTGTTACTACTAACACGTTGGCAATATTTTTTGAGTCTGGCTCCAGGCTTAAGAAATCAATACAGACTAGTTCCATTGGTGTACTAGTAGTGATGTTAACTAATGGAGCTGCTCTCTGAGATTGAGCCTTTTGTTGAAGACATCTACTGCAGGTTTTCACATACTCATCAATGTCCAGCCCCATTCTAGGCCAGTAAAAGTGGGCATGAGCTAAGTCCAGAGTTTGTTCACTGCCTTAATGTTCCATGTTGTCATGCAGAGCTTTTAACACAACACTTTTAAACCTGGTGGGCAGTACAAGTTGCTTTTTGACAATCTCTCCTTGGCTATCAGTTAGTTCTGTGTACAAAAGTTACTCATGTAGCTTGAGTTTAGGCCCTTCTCATGAAAGTAAAGCAGTTTTGGGGTCATTGGACTGCATTTTAGAAATGTCTTTGCCCTTTCTTAAAGCAATCAGAACTGATCTGATCACTGGGTTGTAATACTGTTCTTTCTGGATTTCAGCTGGAGTTAGCTGTGGTAACGTGCTCAAGTCCAAGGCTGCAAAGTTACAGTATGCTACAGGGAGGCATGTATCAGGCAGTCCCAAGCAATCTGCCAAGCAATTTAGAGTCTCTGAGGAGGAGGTCTCATCACGATCAATCTTGTGGCAAAAGGCTTTTACTGACTGCTCAGGAATATGCATCCACTGTTGGCCTGAGGCATGCTGTCATGAAAGGGCATTGGCATCACTGTGGTTCAGGCCAGGTCTGGACTCCACCACATAATCATATGTTGATAGAGCTGAGAGTCATTGGTGCCCAGTGGCATCTAATTTTGCAGATGTTTGGACATAAGTCAATGGATTGTTGTCTGTCTTGACCAGGATCTTTGCCCCATGTAAGTATTCATGAAACTGGTCCACGATTGCCCACTTCATAGTGAGAAATTCCAATTTATGCACAGGGTAATGTCTCTCTAAAGAAGTCAGACTTCTGCTTGCAAAAGCTACTAGGCGCAATCCTTCAGTGTACTCTTGGTAGAGTACAGCCCCTAGGCCACTCAGGCTGGTGTCTGTGTGCAGCACATAAGATTATACAGGTCAGTGTATGCGAGCACTGGTGCGTGAGTGAGCCAATAGATCATTTCTACAAATGCAGCATCACAATCCAGAGTTCATCTGGAACCAAAGGGCTCATTGGGCCTAAAACAGTTTTTTACAATCTCTGTGTCAGTGTCTTTTCTGAACTTTTTGTGAGTAGGAGAGTATCCTCGAGTTAAGTTCAGCAGTGGGCGCACTACCTTGATGTAGTCTTTGATGAAACGGCGATAATAGCCAGAGAAATGGAGAAATCTCTAGAGTTCTTTTAAATTGTTTGGTTTTGGCCAGCTGGTTAATGCCTCCACTTTACTGGAGTCAGTCTGTATACCCTGAGGTAATACAATGTGGCCTACATATTTGATGGAGCTCTTAGAAAACTGACATTTATAAATTGATATTTTTAATCTGAAGTCTTCAAGTATGTCCAACACTTTGAATAAGCAAGCCTCATGCTCCTCGAGGGTTTTGCCAAAGACTATAATGTCATCAAGATAGAAGAGACACTCTAGGAGAGTCATATCTCCCACTGCACACTCCATTAATCTTTCAAAATGTAGCTGGTGCACCTGATATGCCTTGGGGCATGCAGAGGAATTTGTAGAAGCCCATTGGACAAATAAACGCTGTCTTTTCCCTGTCTTTGGGAGCCATCGGGATCTGATATTATCTGCTTCGGAGGTTGAGGATGGAAATCCACTTACTCCCATTCAGACAATCCAGGGCATCCTGTATGTGAGGCATTGTGTAGTGGTCAGGCACTGTTCTTTTTTAAAGGGTCCTGTAATCAACACACATGCGAATAGAGCCATTTTTCTTATGAACCACCACAATTGGGGAGGTGTAAGGACTGTGGGACTCCTGGATAATTCCAGCTGCTAACATCTCCTGTAGATGGTGCCTTACATCATCAACGTCAGCAGGAGCTAGACATCTGGATCTTTCCCTGAAGGGTCTCTCATTATGCAAGCAGATATGGTGTTCAGCGCCGGTGACACAACCAACATCCTACTCCTTAAGGGAGAACACCTTGGTTTGCTGAGCCAAATTCTGGCTGATTCTTTCCCTCCAGCTGTTGGGGATGGGGGACTCTCCAAAATCAAACATTTCCAGTGACACCTCATACTCTTCTCCATTCTGGCACTTCAATAGCAAAACAGTGGCGTCAGTGCAATAGACCTTTGCCAGAGTGCAACCTCAGCTTACCTTAATGTCATGATCAGTCACACTTTGAAGCTGGACCACCTCTCATCTGGCATAGGTGTAAGCATGTACAGGAAGTATACTGAGTTTAACCAGCTTTTTGATGTTCCCTGGTGGTCTAGTGGTTAGGATTTGGTGCTCTCACCGCCATGGCCCAGGTTCAATTCTCAGTCAGAGAAGGTGCTGTACCTCTCTCTTTAGTATGGCAGCTTGGATTCAATGCAAAGAAGTGCAAAGTAATGCACCTGGGAAACAAAAACCCAGGGGAAGATTACACAATGGGGGGAGAGGTAGTAACAACAACAAAAATGGAAAGAGACCTGGGGGTAATCATATCAGATGACCTTAAGGTTGGCAAACAATGTGAGAAAGCAGTAGGGAAGGCTGGGAGGATACTGGGATATATAGGGAGAGGTATCACCAGCAGAAAACAGGAAGTTGTTATCCCCCTGTACAGACAGTTGGTGAGACCCCATCTGGAGTACTGCATCCAGTTTTGGAGACCCCATCTCCACAAGAAGATAGACAGGATGGAGGCAGTTCCGAGCAGGGCAACTAAAATGGTGCAGGGTCTGCAAGAGAAGCCATATGAGGAGAGACTAAAGGAGCTTAATATGTATACCCTTGAGGAAAGGAGGGAGAGGGGGGACATGATAGAAACATTTAAGTACCTCAGTGGAATCAACAAAGTCCAAGAGGGTAGCATCTTTCAGAAAAAGAGATGTGCAATAACAAAGGGACACAATTTGAAGATGGAGGGGACAGCTCATGGGCAATGTGAGAAAGCATTTTTTCACAGAGAGGGTGGTGGACAAATGGAACAGCCTTCCTGAGGAGGTTGTGGGGTCTAAAACTGTGGGAGAATTCAAGAATGCATGGGACAGACATAAGGCAAGTTTTGTTCGGGGGTAGGAAGAAATAGGCTGTTGGTTAAATAGGATCTGCAGCTTATCCTCTAGGTAGGGAAATAGGCAGACTAGGAGGGCCAAGCGATCCTTATCTGCTGTCAAAGTCTATGTTTCTATGTTTCTATGTAACCAGGAGTCCTTCAAGCAATTTTCCATCTTCTGGGGCATCCAGCACTAATATTTTATTGGTCACATCTTTTCACAATCACACCTCTCTGCTGACAATGTACTGGATGTCTGGAGGGAGAACAATAGTTGAGGAATCCTTCTTCCAGACAATACCCACAGGCTCATCTTGGGCATCAACTGAGGGATGCAACTGTGACTCATAGACTTTCTGTATCACAGCGTGAACATGCAGGGCTTTTTCAGTCCTCTTTTGCTATCTTTCTTGACATAACTGGGCAAGGCAGTCAAACATATGTGCATTTGTACTGATTAACACAAGGATACTGTCATACAATCCAGAGGGAGGGCAGACTAATGCTAAGGTCTGTACAGGCTCTTCCACCCCACCACAGAAGAAGGAAAAGACAACCAGACTTTAATGTAACTGAAATAAGGGTATGGTTTCTCACTCAGTCCCCATACTTGTAGGCCATCGAGTGGTTGCAGTGGGTAGCTAGATAAGTGCTGATCATACTGTTCTTTGTAGATTATGGTAACTTGAGACCCACTGTCTATTACTGCTTTAATAGGAATTCCTTCAATTTGCACAGTAGTTTCTATGGATGGGCCTACCAGCCCCGACCAGTCTGGTTGGGTATCTGCAGGAATTGCAGGAGCTGGAACGAATGACCTAGACACAAAAGAGTTCTGTCGAGATGTGGTCAGGATTCCCCTGGAATTACTTTGCCTAGGGTGTCTTTCTGCAAGCAGTCTATCTCTCATCCTGGCTGGGTCCTCTTGGGATCTGCACTCCCTCTTTAGGTGCCCATCCTTTCCACAATTGAAACAAAACACAACTTCTCTGGGCTGTCACGGCTGTGGTGGCACATTATTAGTTGGCCTATATTCATGGTTGGGGGAGGCGAGGAATAGGTATTTGATGCTTGAGCAGGGGCAGTGACAGCAAAGGGTCTTTGTTGGGTTTCCCTCCCTCCTTGCCAAACCTGGGGCTGTGCATTGCATCCCATCCATTCTATTACCATGGCAGACAATTCAGTTATTTGATTCTCTTTACTACCATCTACAGGAGGTGTCTTAGCCTGAACTCCTACTCCCAAGGCAGATGCATTTTGGAAGGTACCTTACTGCTTAGTCATTTTTAGAGCACTCTGTGCACTTGCGGTTAGTTCTTCCAATTGTTTTAGTAAGTCCTTCAACTGTTGCAAATCAATTACAGTCTCACTGGACTCTGTTGACCCCATGTTACACCTTTAAGTTTCCACTGGATGAACGTTAACAATAGCAGACCCCATTCCAGGGGTAGGAGCTGTAATTGCCACTCCAACCCAGTGATCTGGCACTTCCTCCTCTTTTTCTGCTTCTCATACTTCCTGTATCAGGGGAATGTAAGAGGAGGGATCAGCTTTGTGGTCTTTTAATCTTAACTTGAGAAATAGGAAACTGGAATAATTAGCAGACCTCAGGATCTGATCCAACCTGACTTGATTCAGCTCACTTGAGGCCACACCTCCCCTCCTAAACAATCTTTGCAGTGCTTTCTCTAATCTGGTCAAATAAGCAGACAGTGGCTTCCCTCTCTGTTGCTTAGTGGCTTTGAACCCCCACATAAGATCCTCACCATCCTCTGGAGTACCAAAAACAGTTTCCAAGGCAAACAAATACTCTTGTGCAGGAGCATCAGGTTTGGTGGACCCCAATGCTTGGATGGTATCCAATGTAGGCCCTCTGAGGCTTTCCATTATTCTCTTTCTTGTCTCTGCTTCTACACATTGTCACGCTTGGACCAGGGAGGATGCATAGTCCATCCAAGTCTCTAGGTCATCTTCCCCCTGGGCGTGGGCATGGCACCAGAAGCATTCTTAGCCTGCGGTAAGAGTCCAGACTTACTGAAGGCACAGGCACTGATAACCACATAGGCATAGGTGCAGGAGCAGGTACTGATGCTGGGCTGATGCAGAGTCATATCACAGGAAAGGGGTAACTGGGGGTGCTTTAAACAGTTCTGTTAAGTTATTAAAGGTTTGACCCCCAACCTGTAACAGTTTTATTAACTTTTCTGAGTCCTTCAGATTCAGGGGGTCCCTCCGGTGTGTACCTTACACTGTATATAGTAATTACATTTCAACCCACCCTAGCCTCATCACGATGAATAACACTGGGCAGTCTTTCACTGGCCACCGGGTTGATACATCTCACTAGGACTGTCAGTGCCCATGCAATCAATTCAGCTTGTCAGCCCTCCACAACAGCTTGACCAAGACATTTGAGTTTAGCAAGGGCCTCCTCAATAAAGCATTTACTGGTGCTCAAGGGAAGGTCTAGCAACAACAAAGAATTTTGGGGGTCAGTCTCTTCTGACTGGCACCAAACAAGCAGACAGTAAACAGCCATTTTATCAGCAGGGATTTCACCACTAGGGGCAGTAGCTTTCTCCATTTTGGTGCCAATTTCCAGGTGGGGTACAAACAAAATTTTGGTGGGATGGCCACTAGAGGGTGACAATGCCAGCAGTGCCTCCGAGGATGTAGCCCTGGTACCATGGGCCAGTGGGCTTCGACCCCTGCCTGAGGACCTGTATGCAGGTTGAAGGGCCTGGGTTCAGGTCTGATTATGACCAGTGGCCCTATTCTAACTATAATACTATTAACACAGTGCTGCCACCCAGCTAATTTCTTTAATGGGTTAGATGGTATGTTAGTACAACCCTCTGGGAAGTTCTACCTACCAGCAACCCACCTTGTGACTCAACACCCAAAAATTGCAATAAAACACTTTACATGCAGTACCCCAAATCCACATAACACGTTCACTTGTTAACCGAGGCCCATAAAACACCCTTCATACAGCAATTTCCAATAACAAAACACAGCTTTATTGGGGGTGAAGGGTTAGGAATGGGGTACCTGGACAATGGATAGCTGTGGAGAAAAATGTAGTTAATAAAAAATTGAGAACAAGTAATGATGCAAGAGCCCATAGGCCAGCCCACCCCAACTGTTACCAGTGTCTACCCTGATAGTCCTTATGTGTGAGCACAACTTGAAGGCCTGTTCATTGCTGTGGGCTGGCTGGCTGTTGGGGCCCTGAAACTTGATAAAAATGCTGTGACTATGACAATTAAATTTCCCTTTACCCTTTCCAGGAGCCAGGTCCTGGTTACTCACAGTTCATGGATCTCAGATGACTGGAGTATGGAGCTCCTTGGTCAGTGCAGCACAGAGCAGGAAAATACCAGCCTTGGTTCCCCTGTCAGGATGGAACTTGCTCAAGGATCTTGCAGCTGATCACCTTAATTGTAGTTCTGGCCACTTGTCACCTTCTGCCTTTTCTGGCCTGTTGCAGAGCTCTATAGCAGGACCGCACCAGCCCCAGAAGGCTCAGACCTGGAAGTGGCTCCATAGCCTGGCTCCCCACAATGGATTACAGGTGCTCTAGCACCCCAGCAAGTGCCTGTGACCCCTCTGAGACAGTGAGTTCCACTTGGAAGAGTTTAACTGATTCCCTCCCTGGATCTGGGTAAGAACTCGCAGATGGTGGGGGTCCTCCTGTAGTCCCTGCACTGAGTTCAAAACCAGCAGAAATCACAGGCAGTTACTCAAGCAAAGTCCAGTGCCAGTTGGCATGGGTTCCAGCCCTAGATCAATGAAGCACAGGTGCAATCAACAGGTGGTCCAAACACAACAGTCCTGTACAAACCAGTCTACTCTTCCAATTCAAAAAATGTCCACAACCTTTCCTTCAGCTGCAGCTGGGTCACAGATCTCAGCCACTTCTACCAGTTCACTCAGGAAATGTACAGCACCTAGCTAGCACCTCAACGTCCAGAGATGCTTTGCCTTCTCAGAATCCGAATCGCAGTCCCACACAGGTAAAACAATCTCTCAGCAGCAACAGTGGCACTCAAATAGAACAGCTCAGTCCTCTAAGCTCAATTCAGTCCACCAGTGCAGGGTTTCTGCAGTACTTAACTTCTCCCAAAATAATCCACAGCTCACGGTACCTGGGGAATCAAGGTATCAGTTCAGACTCTCACTCTGTTTTCCTTGATGAACTTTTCCTGAACATACCAATCTCCTCTGAAAGCCTGGGAAAGGCCTCCCTAGTCCAGATCCACTCTCACAGGAGTCATCTGACTCATACAGAGCACAAGAACAGACTGACTCAATCAATCAATTAATGAGGGCTCATGTTTATTCATGAGCCTTCGCTTATGCCCCGATTCAGAGCTTCTGGGTGCTCCTTATCTAAAATATCTAGAGAGCTGTCTTAGCCCTTACTTTGGTCCCCAGTCCCCAAATAGCTGAGCAGAGGCTCTGGGACCACTAACACACTCCCTTATTGACCGCAAATGGTGGTGGGTAAGACCAAGTGATTTACGCACATCCGTGATTGCTGCTTTGCTCTGAGGAGCAAAACAAAACAGTGTCAATCTTGACTAAGTGTTAAAGCCCAAATTAGGCCAAAATTGAAGGCAGAGCTGTACGGAGAACCTGAGGAGCATCACAGACTTGGGCTGTGACAGGGAAATGCTGGGGATCACTAGGAGGAGAAGGCAAAACTGGAGATGAATGGGAGAAAATCAGGGGCAATTAAGGTAAGCCACCAAAGGGGGCTACACAAGTAAAAAGGGGGACACATTTGCTTTGGGTGATTTGGTTCATGGAAACACACAATAGTTGCATCATGTGGCACAGTCATTTTTGGGGAGAGTACTCCTGGAGGCAGTTTACAGTTTCAACTTTAGCCAGCGTGTCAGGGGGAAACCAGAGAGGATGCATTACTTGATATTGTTTTATGTGATCTGGAGCAGTGACTGGATTGCTGCTTGGTGAGAGAGCCACTCTGAGGCAGTGTTCATGGAATTGTACAGTTTAACATTTGAAGGGGAAATAGTGATCAAATGGGGTAAGACTACATTTTTAGACTTTGGAAAAGCTAATTTCAGGAGGATGAAATCTAAACTGGGCAAATTAAACTGGATAGATGATTTTAGGGGAAATAACTACAGTAATGATAAGTGGGCAAGTCTAAAGGTTAACATAAAGCTGAAGGAAGAAAATAATATTTCATTTAGAACTAATGATAATAGGCGGGGAGACACCCTGCATGGCAAATGAGACAAATCTGAAAAAGGATGAATAAAAAAAACATGAGTATGAGGGTTACAGCAGGGAATAACACTAGAAGGATAAGTATTGTAGAAGAGAGATAATATGCAAAAGGAGAATTAGGTGAGCCACATATAATAATGACTTGGAAATGACAGTCCCTGGGTATTCAATGTTCAGGAGGGATAGAGGAACTGGTAGAAGGGAAGGAGTTGCCCTTTTTGTCAAGGAAGGTTTCAAAGTGGTAGAAGATGGGTGCATTATGGGTAGCATTAGTTAGGTTTAGTTAGTAAGAGTGCAACTCATGGCAGCCTCAGAAAGGAAAGTGCACTTGGGGGTGATATATAGGCCTCTACTGCAAGGGGAGGAAAGGGACAGAGAACTCACAGAGGAACTTGAAAGAGGGGTAGCAAAGGAGGAAGTAGTGGTGTTAGGAGAACTGAACCTGCCAGACATCAATTGGGAGGTCCCAGTGGCCAAGAGCTCCAGAAGTCAAGCCTTGCTGGATGCCTTCCGAGACTGTCTACTGGTGCAGCTAGTTAAGGAACCCATCATGAAGACCACAGTCCTTGATATGGTACTCACCATCTCAGAGATGGTGGGAGCAGTTGGAGTAGGGGAGCTGCTGGGGAACAGTGACCATAACTCTGTCTGTTTTAAATTGGCCCTTGGGGACAGCAAGTCACAATTGAGAACTGATGTCCTTGACTTTCAAAGGTCTGACTTCAATAGGATGAGGGAACTGGGCAGTAATAAGTTAGTAGGAGTGAAGGACAGATGGAGGTAATTAAGGGGGCCATCCTTGAGGCATCTAAAGTATGCACGAGAACAGTAACAAAGAAAAACAAGTTTAAAAGACAACTATGGTTCTCAGCAAGGGTTAGGGAAGTGGTAAGGACCAAAATGAAGGCCTATAAATACAAGAAAAAGCAGGGGGAGGTAGAATGGGAGCATTATTTACAGAAAAATAGTGAGGCAAAAAGGGCCATTATGGAGGCTAAAGCAGATACAGAGGTGCGTATTGCTGAGGGGGGTCAGGAATGGAGAAAAACAGTTTTTCAGATATATTAGTGAAAAAAGGAAAAAAGGTGGGGGAATTATAAGGCTAGTTGAGGGGGTTAGGGTGATAGAGGAGAATGGACAAAAGCTGCCATCCTAAATGACTACATTTGCTCAGTTTTCACGAAGGAGGAAGGCGGATATATGCTAGAGAGTGGCATCAAAGTGGCCACTAAGGGAATCCCAGAAATGAGACAGCCACTGTTTACTAGTGAAAGGGATCTGAAAGAGCTGGCTGCCCTAAAGATAGATAAGACCCCAGGACCAGATGGGTTGCATCTCAGGATACTCATGGATGAATGGAACTGCCTTCCTGGAGAGGTTATGGGGTCTAAAACAGTGGGGGAATTCAAACATGCATGGAACAGACATAAGGCAATTATAGTGGGGGGGTTGCAGGAAGTAGGCTGTTGATTAACTAGAATCTGCAGCTTATCCACTAGGTAGGGAAATGGGCAGACTGGGTGGGCCAAGTGGTCCTTATCTGCCATCAAAGTCTATGTTTCTATGTTTCTAATTAGCAGTGGAGCTGGCCGAACCACTGGTATGTCTGTTCAACAGTTCACTTAGGTCTGGGGAAGTTCCAAGGGATTGGAAGGTGGCAGATGCTGTACAGCTTCATAAATGTGGAGATAAGGAGCAACCAGGAAACTACAGGCCTGTCAGTCTAACCGCTACAGTAGAGAAGCTGCTGGAGTCACTGATTAAAGAAGCCCTCATAGACTACCTGGACAGCAACAGGCTCCAGGATAGTAAATAGCATGATCTCATGGCAAGAAAATCTTGTCAGACTAACCTGATAGTTTTCTTTGACTGGGTGACAAAGGAATTAGTCAAGGGCCATTGCTGTGGATCTACTCTACTTTGACTTCAGCAAGGCTTTTGATTCTGTAGATCAGAAATGATTGCTCAAGAAGATGGAAGACCTTGGTGCAGCTAAATCCATAGTGAACTGGGAGGGTAACTGGCTAGAGGGGAGGCAGCAGTGGGTGGTGGTCTGTGGGGTTAAATCAGAGGAGAGGAAGGTTATGATTGGGGTTCCACAGGGATCGGTCCTGAGTCCAGTCCTCTTCAACATGTTCATTAGCGAACCTGAAGAAAGAATCCAGGGCAGGTTGGATCTCTTCGCAGATGACACAAAATTATGGAGGATGGTGGATAGCCATGAGGGAATAATTTTTAATTTATTTATTTAGAAAAGTTTCATCAGGAAAGACAACACGAGCTGTAAACAACTAGTTTCCTGAAGCGTCCTGAGGGTAAGGGGTTACATGAAGGGGAAGAGTAAAAAACCAACAATAACATAGTGTACAGATCAAGTACAGTGCATTCCAAATGAAGACAAGTATTCATAGTGAAATGGATAGTGACAGTAATGGATAATAATAATGTCAAAATCATAACATTAGGACACAACATAGAAATTTATGCATACACATGAAATACCAGCATAAATGCACAAGTGTTTAATTTTGAGAAGTGTACAATGCTAAGAACACGAGAATGTAAACTGATAACCAGGTAAATGGCATATGCAGCACAAGCGCTTAAAGAGAATACAGCAAGAAGAAAACTAAGTGCTATATATTAATGAACTACGAGGACAAAACCAGCAGGGTGGTGGGTGGGGGAGGGAGGTACTGAGGAGTGGCGAGGTGAGAAAAAGCCAAAACCTACTCCCCATCAGGATGCTGAGAACCCTGCAAGGGGACAGGGAGTTGACAAGATAGTGAAGAGAGAGAGAAAGTGCATAGGAGGGGCAGGAGGTGAGGGAATGGCAGGCTAGGGAGATTGATAGGGAGGTCTATAGGCAAGGTGAGCTGAGTGATGGTAGGGGAGACAATAATGAGGGACAGTGGGAGAGGAAAATTAGAGGGAAAGGGACAGGAGAGGGTAATAAGTTGGCAGGAGGGGGCTCTTAGGTAGGTGGAAGGAGGCTGAGGAAAAGGAAGGGGGAAGTGAAGTAAAGACAGGGAGGGTTTGGGGGGTTCATTACAGTTGCAGCAGTGAACAGTGTGCTTACAAAGAAGAAGATCAAGGGAATGGCAGGACTGGGCAGAGCAAATCTCAAGGCGGAGGGAGTTCCAGATGTTAGAGAATTTGTACAAGAAGGTGACAGAACCAGATGATGTACTCTGGGAAGGGAGGGCAAGTGTTCTGTGGGTGGTGAATTGAAGGGAATAACAGCAGGGAGGAGGGATTGAGAAGAGGGAGGACAAGTACAGTACAAGTCACATTAAACTGTCCCACCAATGAGTTGGTTTAGCATTGTTTTTTACATTTGGCAATGCACTGGCAACTTATATAGCATTGTTTTTCAATGCTTAACCAGCTCAAGAGCAATGTTTATAAATGTTTTTGCTACTCATTTGGAATGCAGCTTATGTCTAATCACAATGCAATGTCAAACTGAGCTATAACTCTTAAGAAACAGTTTGTGCAAGGCTTTGTACTAAATCCAGCAACACTTATGCAACTCGGTTAGAAATGCTACAGCAACTCATTGGTGGAACAGTTTAATGTGACTTGTACTGTAGGGTGGCAGAAAACTGAGCCAGTACTTCCTACTAGATTAGAGGTGTGTGACAGGCATCTGGCAGAGAGGGATGGAAAAGAGAGAGAGAGAGGTGTAGAGATTACAGTGGTGGGTGAGAGGAGGGCAGCCAAGTACATAGAGGCAGAAGGAATTGAAGAGAGTGCCCAGTCTGGATAGGGTGGTCTTAGGGGTTGAGTTGTAGACAATATGCCTGAAGTCGAAGACTGGCAGAATCATCTTTTGAACAATTTTTCACCTGGCTTATATTGGCAGGTGATTGTGGTGTCTGTACAGAGCACCAAGCTTAGGGAGAAGTTTTTGTGTATGGCTTCTATGTGTACCCCGAAGTCTATATTCTTGTCTAGCCATAGCCCTAGGTACTTAAATGTGGGGATGTCATCCAGTTTAGAACCTGACAGGGTATGAAAGGTGGGGGTGGAGTCTAATCTGGACAGCTTTTGTCTGGTGCCAAAGGTCATAGAGACTGTTTTTTTGACATTCAGTGATAGTTGGTTTGCGCTATACCAGTGCTGGACATTGTTAAAGTCCAGCTGAAGGCTGGTAGTCACCTCAACAGGGGAACTCTCAGAGCAGAATAACACTGTATCATCTGCATACATGTGGATACTAACAGATGTGCAGACATCTGGTAGATCAGTCAGGAAAATGGAGAACGGTACTGGTCCAAGTACTGAGCCTTGGGGGACACCTGTGTTGATTGTGGAACAGTTTAATGTGACTTGTACTGTAGGGTGGCAGAGAACTGAGCCAGTACTTCCTACTAGATTAGAGGTGTGTGACAGGCATCTGGCAGAGAGGGATGGAAAAGAGAGAGAGAGAGATGTAGAGATTACAGTGGTGGGTGAGAGGAGGGCAGCCAAGTACATAGTGGCAGAAGGAATTGAAGAGAGTGCCCAGTCTGGATAGGGTGGTCTTAGGGGTTGAGTTGTAGACAATATGCCTGAAGTCGAAGACTGGCAGAATCATCTTTTGAACAATTTTTCACCTGGCTTATATTGGCAGGTGATTGTGGTGTCTGTACAGAGCACCAAGCTTAGGGAGAAGTTTTTGTGTATGGCTTCTATGTATACCCCGAAGTCTATATTCTTGTCTAGCCATAGCCCTAGGTACTTAAATGTGGGGATGTCATCCAGTTTAGAACCTGACAGGGTATGAAAGGTGGGGGTGGAGTCTAATCTGGACAGCTTTTGTCTGGTGCCAAAGGTCATAGAGAATGTTTTTTTGACATTCAGTGATAGTTGGTTTGCGCTATACCAGTGCTGGAAATTGTTAAAGTCCAGCTGAAGGCTGGTAGTCACCTCAACAGGGGAACTCTCAGAGCAGAATAACACTGTATCATCTGCATACATGTGGATATTAACAGATGTGCAGACATCTGGTAGATCAGTCAGGAAAATGGAGAACAGTACTGGTCCAAGTACTGAGCCTTGGGGGACACCTGTGTTGATTGAGAGAGGGGTGGAGCTGGAGTTACTGACTCTGACAGACTGGGTCCAGCCTGTGTGGCAGGACCAGAACCAGCCAGTGGTGGGTTTGTAGAGGCCAACTGCAGTCAGCTTGAAGAGGAGAAGGGAGTGGGCGACAGTGTTGAAGGCTTTGGCAAGGTCGACAAAGATGGCAGAGATTATACATCCCTGATCCATGCCTGAGAGAATGAAATCAGTGAGCCAGAGGAGGGAGGTGGTAGTGGAGTGGGCTTTATGGATTCCAGACTAGTAAGGGGTGAAAAAGGAAGAGGGAGAGAAATTAGCCAAAATAGGGAGCAAGGATATAGGATGGAAGTTGTTAGGATTGGAGGGGTCCCCACCTTTGGGAAGAGTGACCATAGTAGTAGCCTTCTGGGCCTTAGGTACAGTCACATGTAAGAAGGAGAGATTCAGAAGACTATTCAGTGGAAGAGCAACAGCGTGAGCAGATAGGTGGAGGAGTTTAGGGCTGAAATCATAAGGGCTTCTTCCTTTGTTGGGATTAAGGGCAAGTAATATTCGTAGGGTGTCATCAGGGAGGATCAGCTTAAAAGTGAAGCCTGAGGCAATGAGGGGCTGAATGTGAGAGGAAGCATTGGGGGAAGAGGTGCAATGTGGGGGAAGTGAGGCAAGGAGGGAGGAGGCACAGGTAGCGAAAACGTTGTTGAACTCTTCTGCCACTGTGGGTGGGTCATCTACTGGACGGGAGCCAATTTTTAGGACAGGAGATAGGGGTTAGGAGGGTGGGGAAAACAAGGCATGGACAACCTTACAAAATCTGGAAGAGTTGTTTATGTTTTCTTGGAAGGAGGCATCAAAATACTCCATCTTGGTGAGATGGATGGCATGGGTACAGGCATTCTGGAGTGAGCGATAGTGCTGAAAAATAACACTAAGGGAAATACAGAGAGACCTACAAAAGCTAGAGGGGTGGTCAAAGGTCTGACAGTTACAATTCAATGATAGAAAGTGTAAGGCAATGCACCTAGGGAAAAAGAACCCCAAGACAGAGTACTGGATGGGAGGTGTGAGACTTAGCACTACAACTGAGGAATGAGATCTGGGAGTTATCATTAGCAACTCACTTAAGCAATCGAATCAGTGCAACAAGACCTTTAGCAAGGCTAAAAGGATGCTGGGATCTATCGGGGGGTATTGATAGCAGAATAAAGGAGGTAATACTTCCTCTCTGCAGATCCCTGGTGAGTCCTCACATAGAGTACTGTGCCCAGTTCAGGAGTCCTCACCTCAAAAAAAATAAGGTTAGGTTGGAGACAGTGCAGCACAGAGCAACAAAAATGATTCGTGGCCAGCAGGGCAGATCCTATGAGGGGTGCCTCAAGGAACTAAATATGTATGCACTGGAGACTAGAAGGAGTGGGGAGATATAATAGAGACCTTCAAGTTCCTTAAAGGAATTAACAAAGTGAACTGCAAAGAACTATTTAGCCTGAATACCAACTCACGGTCATGTGGACACAAATGCAAATTAACAGGAGATAGGTTCAGGAGAGATGTGAGGAAGTACTACTTTATGGAAAAGGGGGTGGAACCTTAGAACAGTCTGTCAGCTGAAGTGGTGGGTGCAAAAAAAGTCAGGATTCAAGCAGGGCTAGGACATTATGAAGGGAATAGTGATTACCAGGGGCTACAGGACCAAGGAGGAGAATAGAGAGTGAATGGGAGGCTTAGTACCCTGGAGGAACAGTAGGTTCCAGGGATTATAGGGAACTTTGGCAGATTGGATGGACCTCTGGTCTTTTTGTGCTGTCATTGTCTATGTTTCTATGTAACAAATTATGGTGCAATGGATAACCACTACCTAATGGAGAAGGAATAATGAATTCTATGCATACATCTAAGACAGCCATAGAACAGTCAGGATGATAGGACCCACTGTGGTAGATACAGTTTAAAACAATTCCATAATTAGCAGCTCAACCCAAGAACTTTGACAAAGTTTAAACTGCTTTTCTCATTGTGGTGCAACTGGTTGTGGCATACATAAGTTAAAACAAGAGATCCAGTGCATCCCCCATTGGCAAATCATTAAACTATTATAATATTGAAGTGGTCCTGGGAGGCCCTCAACGCTTATATTTGAGGCTGAGTCATTGCCTATGCTTTGGCCAAGAAAAGGGAGAAGGTTACAGACGTTCAATCTTTGGAACAGCTACTGTATGAATTACAACAGCAACATAAGGCAGGTAATCATTCCCCTAGATTGTTTCACTCAATGCGGAATCTTCAGTATAGGATCAATGCTATCAATTCTCATCATGCTGACTTTGTTTTATGCCAAATTTGCCATGCCTATTGGGAGGAAGGGGGAAAAGGCGTATTATCTGAAGAAATTTTGGTGGAAATCAAGATACCAGCTATTCAGGGAGGGCCTACTCTCTTAACAGCCCCTGAGACAATAAATGAAGTGTTTCAAAACTATTATATGGGTCTGCACTCTTCTAAATTGACTCAGGGTGGTGGAGCAGATGACTGCGTCTACTAAGGCATTTCTAGATAAGGTTACTTTGCCTAGGCTGTCTAGCAAGCAGGCTAGCTCTCTGGATGCCCCGCTGTCTATTGCAGTTCCATTCTGGGTTAATACATGAGTTGCTTTTGAATATTAGATATGACTAAAAATACAGATTTCTGCTATAAAAGTTCTTTAACTTTCTGACTTGTATATATTCCTCCCCCAAGGTTTGGGATATATTTTATGAGACCACTTGGTTTTAAGTCTTCACAGGAGTTTGATATGCGTGTGACAAACAATCAAAATTTCTTGTAGGACTGTGTTATATGCCACCAGATTCAAGCATGGCAATAAAACATGAAATTATGAAGAAAATAAGTGACAAAAATAACTGTAAGGAAATGATACTCATGGGAGATTGTAAATTCCTGCGGATAAACTGGAAGGATTATTACGGAAGTAATAATCAGGAAAACTTATTTTTGGATTTATGTATAACTAATGGATTACATCAACTAATTCTTAAACCAACTCGGAATAATAATATCCTAGATTAAGTCCTAACAGATATCCCTGATAAAATCAGTAATATCCAGGTAAAACCACCACTATACAATAGTGATCATATGATTATTACCTTTAAAAGTATAACCCCAATAAAACCTGATGTGGGGAAAACAGTTTTTAAGAACTATAGCAAAGCAAACTGCATTAAGTTAAAACAATATCTATTTAATTGGAAGTAGAAGAATGAATTCACATCATGCAATGACTTATGGATGAAACTAAAGAATAACATTTTGGAAGCAGAAAATAAATATGTTCAAAATAGGTCTGTTTATAATAAGAAGGGAAAGATCCCTGCATGGATAACTCCAACAATATTTAAATTAATTAAACAAAAGAAAAGAACTTTCAACACCATGAAAAGAGAAGATAATGATTACAACAAATGGAGATACAAGACGATTCTAAAAAAATGTAACTCTATGATTGGAAAAGCAAAGACTAGGTTTGAAAACAGACTAGTTTACATTAAAGATGGTGGAAAAAGATTCTACTCATATATAAACAACAAAAAACCTATATCTAGAACAAATGGGCCTTTAATTATTAATAACATAGAAATTACAACACAGGACACAACCGAGGAATTTAATAATATTTTTGTTCAGTATTTAACCCCAAAACCACATGGATAATAGACAAATTAAAAAAACTACAATGGATATTGTAAGGGAGATAACTATGGAAGAAATTATGAACAAACTAAACACAATAAACATTAATAAATCACCTGGGCCTGACAAACTTCATACAAGATTACTGAAAGAGATTAGGGAGTAGCTTGTTCAGCCCCTATATGTATTATTTAATTTGTCATTAAATATACACAAGGTTCCAAATGATTGGAAAACAGCTATTGTGACACCCATTAAAAAAGGTAACCACGCAAACATAAAACATTTTAGACCGATTAGCCTGACTAGTATTATAGGTAAATTATTCGAATCATTATTAAAAACAAGACTAGAAAATGATTTGGTCATAAAAGGACTAGTTGATAAAACCCAACATGGATTCAGGAAAAATAGATCTTGCCTAACTGGAAATACTGTATGTTATTTTATGAATATGTCAGCAAGAATTTAGGAAATAATAAACCTATGAATGTAGCCTACTTGGATCTTTGTAAAGCTTTCGACAAAGTTCTGCACGGACAACTAATTACTAAAATGAGATCATTGGGACTTAATAATGTAATTATTAACTGGATAGAAGAATGGCTAACTGACCATACCCAATGCATATGTATAAGAGGAAATAGGTCTAGAACTCTCCCTGTAAACAGCGGAGTACCTCAGGGGTCTGTATTGGGACCAATACTATTTGATATAGCTATATCTGATATGACTATGGCTACAAATAGCTTTGCTATAAAATTTGTCGACGATACATAATTGACAGCAATAGTCAAAATGGCAGAAAACTGTAGTAAACTTTCCAACGATTTAAAAAAAATTAGAAAGTTGGGCAGATCAAAACTTAATGTCATTTAATACTGATAAGTGCATAATTATGCATTTTGGAATTAAAAATTATCAATTTAAATATAAATTACATGGCAAAGAGTTAACATCTATAATACAACAAAAAGATATGGGTGTAATAATTGACCCTCATTTATCCCTTAAGAATCACTATACAAATTTAATCAAAAAGAGCTAATAGTTTAATAGGACCTATTAAGAGGAGTTTCACCTCCCAAGATAGAGGATGTACAATGCCATTGTTCAGAGCATACGTGAGACCATACTTGGACTATTGTTCCCCCTTGTGGAGCCCACATCTTAAATGTGATATAAATTGTTTGGAAGGTGTGCTCAGAAGAATAACCAAAATGGTGCTAAATATGCGTGATAAAAGTTATGAGAATAGACTGGAAGAATTGGGTATGTACTCTTTGGAGCAACGAAGAAAATGAGATCATTTATTTTTTATGCACAATATTTATACTGATGAGGAGTTACTATCCCAGATGGAAATGTCATATAATATGCGTAATTGTAACCTCAGAAGTCATAACATCAGTTAATATTAACTTACCCTAGAACGAATGAAAGATTTTATTTTACTCAAAGAATAATCCCTCTATGGAACACTCTTCCAAGTTCATTACTGGGAATCACAGACCATGTAAAATGTAAACATTATCTAGATAATTTTATTTTAAAATAAACTGATGTACCAGCATGGCTGGAGACATGCTTATATGGGCCTCAGCCTTCTGCATGTCTAGATCTTCATAGTATAACTCTTAGTGTGTTTCTGTATTACTAAAGAGCTGGATTTTAATTACTTGATCAATTAAGGCAACACTACATGTGATATATTTGCACAAGTGAATTTAAAATGTGCCTCATGTCATAATTTGATGTTTAGATTTTAAGTATTTAAGAGTGTTAGTTATGTTGGTACAACAGCTTTTGAGAAAGGAACCAAGGGGTTCTGAAGTGCGTCAAGCGTGTACCACTCGGTTTGATTTGAGCCATAAAATGTGAAACATATTTATCTGGTGGAGTCTCTATATACATATTGCTGGTGAGTGCCTGATTGTAAAAGTGACTGAGCTTGTTTCCCTTGTGAGAATGACCACCCCAGTGCACACTGTGTCTAAATTTGTTCTGTAATAATTTAATGATTTGCAAATTTTTTTGGGGGGGGGTGCACAGGATCTCTTGTTTTAACTCATGTGTGCCATTACCACTTGCACCCCAATGAGAAAAGCAGTTTAAAGTTAGATAAAGTTTAAGACTAATAGCAAAAGGAGATGGAGAAGAGGATACATATGTATTTATTGTTCAGTGTACAGTAAGGGGGAGACAGAACCAGACAGGACCAATAGTGCGCAAACCAGTGCCAAAAAGGACTCTATAGTGATCATAGAGTTTATCAGGAGAAAACTAAAGGTACTGAACGTTAATAAGTCAGCAGACCATAATGACATCCTTACAAGGGTGTTAAAGAAAATAGCAAATGAATTTGTAGGGCTTATCATAGACCATGAAAAGGGACAGATTACCCAGGGAGTGAAACAATGCAACAGTGATGACTATTCATATTGGGTTCTATGCACTATTGGTGTGAAGTGGCTATGCATGCGTATCTGGGATGTGTAGCCACTCTGCACCCACTGTGCCCTCCACATGGCGTGCATAAAGTGGGAGCGCACAGACCCACCGCACCCAGTCCCCCACATCTGCAGACAGCTCCGAGCTGGGGGTGTTCCAGGGTGTGCCAGCACTATGCGGTATTCACTAACCCACACAGGACTGGCATCATGGGTGCAGAGGTTGGGACAAGATATGCCAGGGAGACCCTGCCATAACCCACTGTGCGCCCCAATGGGCAAAGACCTGCAGTCACCGGGGGACTGGGACATGACACACCATGCTGCCCCTGACCACTGGGCAGCAGGAGGCAGCAGGGGTAGCTGGACAGGCAAGCACCTGGGAAGTTCAGGAGTGGCAGCACTGGGACTGGATGGTGCCGTACAGGTCCGGGTGCCTGCAATCAGCATGCACAGCCCTGGACCTGCACCACCCTATGCATGGGATCCATGATGGGTCCCAGGGGGGCAACCCATCGGATGCCCATCTGGGATGACAACTCCTCCCCCAGCAGCCCTGTGGAGTCCTGCATGCTGAGATGGATGAGCTGCATATGTGGCTGGCATTAGTGAATGCCAGTATGAGCGCAACTGTCCGCGGGGCTCACATGACTTTTTTGCTTACCCCCATCCGCTTCATGCATAGGGCCCAATAAGGGTTCCAGAGGGGGAAAAGAGTAATTACAGGTTAGTCAGCCTGTCCAGTATCCTATGAGAAATGAAAAAGTTAAATAATAAGGGAGGAGATAGAAATGAATTTGAGGTATATGGGAACTAGAAGACAATGTGCATCATGTATTTACAGTAGAAAGGTCATGTTTGACTAACTTACTTAACTTTTCTGAGTCAGTAAGCAGGCCAGTGGATGCTATGAAACCTGGGGTGCGGTGTACATGGACTTCAGTATGACTTTTGATAGGTGCAGCATAAGGAACTATTAGCCAAACTTGCTACCCTCGGTACTGGAATTAGAGTTCTGAGGTGGCTAACAAGCTAGTTATCCAATAGGTGGCAGAGTGTCAGAATGAATAGGCTTATGTCAGAGTAGGGTTAGGTGACTAGTGGGGTTCTTCAGGTATTAGTCTTTGGGACACTGTTATTTAATATGTATGTCAGTGACCTAGAAAGGATATGAAAAGATGGATAGCTACATGTGCTGAAGATAGGAAGCTTGAGGAACTAGTTAAGACACAGGATTGGACAGAGGCAATGCAGTGAAACCTGGATGGATTGACTGCATGGGAAGATAGGTGCAAAAGAAAATGTCATATAGGATGTGCTTTATAGCCTATTCTAAAAACATGAATTCCATAGATTAATATCATCTGAATTGGGGGGGGTGCGAGAGCTACAGAACAGGAATGGACTTGGGGTTATCATTGCAATAAACTGAAGCATGGGGCACAATGCACGCAGGTTACTGCAAAATGCCAACAGGTCTACTGTAGGATGAAGAAAAGGGTATTCTATGAGAAGATCAGGAGAGGTTGTAGTGCCCCTCCACAGATTACTGGTGAGACTGCATTTGGAGTACTGTGGGCAGTTTGGGGCACTTCATTACTGGAAGGATGCACCTAAAGACGGAAAAAGTCCAAAGCAGGGAACTAGCATAATGGGTGGATTATCTGACATTTTGTACCAGGAGAGAGATTATGAGAGCTTGGCATGTTTAGCCATAAAAAAGAGGGTAAGAGTAGAGAGCATTTAAGTATATAAAATAATTGATAACCCTGTTAATGGATGTGGCATAGGGCTTACATGGAAACAAAACTCAGTAACTTGGGTACTTTGCAAGCAGGTGACTTGGAACAATTGAGGGGTGAGTTGAGAAAAAACTACTTTACACAGAGGGTGGTGAGTGTGTGGAATGACCTGCCAGCTGGTGTGGTAGGTTGTAGTATTCTGAGGGAGTTCAAGATAAACTTGAACAGATGCAAGAGAGAGCAAACATTCCTGTTTATGACCGCTGAGAAGCAGGGGATTGCCTTTATGGGCTAACAGACCTCCTACTTATTTTCCTCTCTGGATTCTTTAATTTCTTGCAGGAGGATTTTGAAGTGACTTCTTGTTAATTGTTCCACTTCATGGTCAATATCATAACTAGGGATGGGCTACCTGTTGGGTAGCTAGAGCGGGTAGGTCAGGTATCAGCAACTTTTAACCGGGTAGGGTAGATGGGGTACTTTGCTACTCTACTGGGCATATCAGTGTACTTCATGGGTTGCGTACTGTTGACAGAGATAATGGGTAATTTATTTTACTGCTTGGGTTTAATTTGACAATCGGCTGGGGATAGGCGGGGGAGACCATTAGACACCAGAGAAATGAAACAGGCCAACAATGGGTGGGGGGATTTCATTTTACATTGATGGGGCTATTAGTGGCAGAGGCGCGACTAGACACACCAGGGAAGATCTTTTGGGGGTGGAGTACAGCGATCAGCATCGGGGGGCACTACCTATTAATAAGACTCCATAAAATGCAGAGTTTGATCTCCTCTGGTGGAGTTGTCAGACCACTGGTGAAGTTCAAATTCTGCCAGTGGAGTTTTCAAACTGCATTTTGTGAAGTTTTTTGAGGGGCAAAGTTGATCTTTGCCCATCCCATATCCACTTCGCGAAGTGAGGAAACTGTAAATCTTTTCACGGAGTGAATTTTCCCCACTTTGTACATCTCTAATTGTGGATCACAAATTAAAATTAAATTAAATTAAATACCTCAAAATTAAATACCCCAACCACCAAGAGTACAAGGAAGCAGGTTTTGCTAGAGGCATTTCAGGACAGCTTCCTGGTGCAGTTGGCCAGTGAGCCAACTAGAATGGATAGGACTCTGGACCTGGTTCTATTAAATAGGGAGGCTGTAAGAGATCTGGAGGTGGAAGACCCTCTGGCTGGGAGTGACCACCACTCTGTTTGGTTCACGCTCAACATGGGCAGGGCAGCACGAGGTATGGGTACCAATGTGATAGACTTTAAAAGGATGGGGGAAATTTTGTGCAATCATCTGGCAGAAATTCAGCCACACATGGATGCTAGCCAAAATTGGGATATAATTAAGAAAGGCCTGGTGGAGGTGACCTGGACTTGTACAAGAACAAAGAGTAAGAAGGGATGGGCAACAAAACCCAGCTGACTGACAAAGGAGGTCATGGAAGGGGTCAGGGCCAAAAAAAAGAAGTCATTTAGGAGACTCAAGAGATGGGGGGGGTGGGGACAGGGAGGTGTATGTGAAGAAGTCCAGGGAGGTTACCAGACTGGTCAGGGTGGCCAAGGCGTCCAGGGAGCTGAGACTGACACAGGGCATAAAATAAAGGACTTCTTCAGATACATCAGTGAAAAACAGAAAAACAAGGATCAGATTGTGAGGATTAGGAAAGGTGGGGGATGGGTGGAGAAGGGGGAGGACCAGGTGGAGGCACTGAATGAGTACTTCTGCTCTGTGTTCACTAGGGATAAAGGGGGGAAGATACACCTGGGAGAGGAGGAGTGGGCTGGGGGAAGGAGTAACTGATGTAGCGATTACAGAGGACAGGGTGCTGAAGGGATTGAAGGCTCTGAGGGGGGACAAGGCACCAGGTCCAGACGGCATTTACCCTAGGGTACTTAGGGAATTGGCAGTGGTCCTAGCAGGACCACTGACTAACCTGTTCAATATGTCCTTAGACACTGGATGTGTGCCACAGGACTGGAGGATGGCCCATGTGGTACCCATCCATAAAAGTGGACCTAGGGACTAACCAGGAAACTACAGATCAGTAAGCCTGACATCGATTGTGGGGAAACTCATGGAAACAATCTTAAAAGAGAGGCTGGTGACCGTTTTGGAGATCAATGGCCTCCAGGATGGTCAGCAGCATGGGTTAGTCTCGGGATAATCTTGCCAGGCAAATCTGATTGAGTATTATGACTGGGTAACAAAGAAACTGCACAAAGGCCATTTGGTAAATGTTCTGTATTTGGACTTCAGCAAGGCCTTTGATTCTGTGCCTCATGGGAAGCTGGGGGGGGGGAAGCTGGAGTATATAGGGGTGGAATCAAAGATAGTAAGCTGGATCACCAATTGGCTGAAGGGAAAGCAGCAAAGGGTGGTGGTGGGGAGAAGCTCTCATCAATAAGGGATGTGTCAAGTTGGGTGCCACAGCGATCAGTACGGGGACCAGTATTTTTCGGAATATTCATAGCAGACATCTCCCACAGGGTTTGGCGTAAGATCAGTCTCTTTGCAGATGGCATAAAGATGGGTTCTGTGGTTGATGACATTGAAGGGTGGAGGGGGCTGCAGGAGAACCTGATCAAATTGCAGGAGTGGCCAGATGTATGGCAGTTGGGGTTTAAGGCCAAAAAGTGCAGGGTCTTGCAGTTCGGGGCTAACAACCAAGGGAGGAGCTATCAGCTGGGGGTAGAACTAGAATGCACCAAGGAAGAAAGAGATCTAGGGGTGCTTATAATGGGGAGGATGAACAACTCAGCTTAGTGCAGAGGGTGGCAGCAAAAGCCAACTGGATGCTGAAGTGTATAATGAGGGGAATCTCCTCCAGAAAAAGCGGGGTGGTCTTGCCTCTCTACAGGTCACTGATCAGGCCACACCTGGAATACTGCTTGCACTAATGGTGCCCATTCTTGAAGAAGGACATCAGATTGTTGGAAAGTGTACAGCGGAGGGCAACAAAGATAATCCAGGGGTTAGGGGGATACTCCTATGAGGAGACACAGGGTGAACTGAACATGTATTCCCTGGAGGAGAGGAGGGACACGGGGAACATGATCAAAATCTTTAAATACTTGAAGGGGATAGTAAAGAAGGAATTTTCCAGATTAGAAGGGGGAGGGTCATGAGGGGGCACCAGATGAGACTGTAGGGGTGAAGATTCAGGAGGAAAGTCAGGAGACATTATTTCACTGATAGGGTGGTGGATAAGTGGAATACTGTGCTGGAGGAGGTGGTAGCCTGTGGAATGGTAGATGGTTTTAAGAGGGGATGGGACAGAGTGAGAGGGGGTATTTGTGAGGAAGGAAGGGGTGGGTGGTGCAGCTGCAAGTTGAGGAGCTAGCTGCACAATCAAGCAGACTCAATAGACCGTGAGGCCTGTTTCTGATGGTGTTTTCATTTGTTCATAATAACAGCAGATTGAGATGCTACACCTTTGCTGTCACTGTTCAGGTGAAAACTTACACTGGCTGATTCTCATCTTTACACTTATGCACTTGCCCACATGTTACAAGGCCTGACATAGAAACACTTATTCAAGAGACTTCCAAGGACAGCATCACCCATGTAGCAAAAGGGGACTTGAGCTCCACATTTTGAGTGATCCTAGTCCTTTTCAGTCCTCCCTGAAACACCCAGAAAACTGCTATAAATGGACAAAATATTAAAAATTACTAAGGCAGCATGCAACCACCTGAAAGATTTTGCAGAAGAGAGTCCAAAACCCCCAAAATCCTTGTGGTTCACTTTGGGCAGTTCTCCCAACCACATGACAGACACAGACGCCAAGAAGGAAAACTTCATGATCACCTCTCATTCCCCGCTAGGTGAACTTTGGAATATCAGGACTGCCTTGCAGAAATTAGAAGCAGCAGCACTCACCACACAAGCAGACATTAAAGCTTTCCAGACCAGCATTACAGACACCAAAAGTGGCCTGATAGAGGTCTCCACACAGGTCGATCACCACAACATTTGTCAAGGAACCTTACTACAGTGGTAAAGCTAATTGCTGCAATGCAGTAGTGGGTAAAGGGGATCTGGGTTTGATTCCAAAGCAGAACATTTTGAGGGGGCACATGCTAGAGACCTCTAAACACCTCAAAGTGTTGAATAAGACACAGATGTTTTTTGGAGGAAAAAAAGCAAGGGAACAAGGAGACATGTAATAAAGATGGCGGGTGGAATTTAGGAGAGCTGTAAGGAAGTACTTTTTCTCTGAAAGGGTTGTGGATGCCTGGAGCAGTTTCCGGTGGTGGTAGTGGGGACAAAAAAAATGATGGGCTTCAAGCATGCATGGGATAGGTACAAGAGAATCTTAGAAAGCAGGAAGAGGGGAAGGAGCCAGAGATCAAACAGGGTCTGCAGTTACAGTATAGGCAGGGAAAAATTGGGCAGACTGTACATGCCAAGAGGTCCTTATCTGTCATTAAATTCTATGTTTCTAGGTTCCTTTTTTTAATATTTTATTGATAAAGTTCACACATTACAAGTTACAAAACCAAAAATCATAAAAAGAAAGCTTAGCGTCAATGTCATTATGTCAAGCACATGTCAAACTTTCCTGGAGTAAGATGCATACAAAAAGTAAATAAGTAAAGTATTGCAGCTATACACCAGGATATATCTGTGTCTTTATCTGTTTTTATATAAATAGAAAAAGTAATAAAGAAAAAGTTAAAAGGTATAAAGACAAACTGTCACCAAGTGAGGTAAAGACAAATTGGATAGAAGTGTCTGAGTAGAGTGTCAAATATAACAGCTATAACTGTAAAAGGGCTTAGTGGTACCTGTAAGCTACAAGGTCTTCAGTCCCTATATGATGGTACAAAACCAATAATTTTAAATTATAGTCTAAACAGCAACAACTAGTTATGAGCCTTCTGCCAGAGTTAAAGTACCTTGGTAAAGGTCCCAGTGGGGCTCTCTATTTGTATAAGCAGGTAATCTATGTTGGGCTAGGAAGGTTAATCTTTCCAACTGATGAATCTGGTTACTAATTCGGTCCATTCAACAAAAGTAGGAGGATCCACCCAAAGCCATTTTCTTGGAATGGCCTTAGTGGCTGCTATATTAAAAATGGATAACAAATATATACCCTCCCGACCATTAGTGCTTTTCGGTGGGATCCCTAATAGCAAATGTTCCAGACCCAACTGAACCGGAATATTTAAAATCTGGGAAATATGGGCAGCAATTTCCTTTCAGTATGTCTGAAGCTTTGGGCATGTCCAAAAAACATGTGCTTGGGTAGCCATGTCTCCTCCACATTGCCTCTGGCACATTGGTGAAATATTATGATCCCATTTGGCCTATAGTTGGGGTATTAAAAAAAATTGAAGTAATAACTTACAAGCAAATTCCTGCCATGTGGGAGAAGAGGAAGCTTTCCAGACAAGGTCCCATAGTTTGTCCCATTGATTAGCCTCAAGAGAGATATTCAGGTCTCTTTACCACCATTTCCTGGGTTGTACCTGAAAATAGGCATTCATTGTCTAGTGTGCTTACCTGGTAAACAAAAGCTAATAAATAAATAATTTATTATATTTTGTGGAATATCCCTGGTCTCTAAGGTAATTAGCATATAATAAAGTAATGGCTTCTTTTCCAGATTGATTCAAATGATGGGAGAGAAGGATGCCACAGTGGTCTGTCTGTAGGCCATTTGCACTTCTCAGTTAATATAATCTCAAAGTTGAAAATATCTGAGTCTGTCAGTGCGACAGCAACCAACCTTTTGAATACCAGTTTCAAAGGGGATCACTGTATCTGCCTGCAAGAGTTGCCAAGTAGAGTGTAAACCCTTTTGTGCTTGGTTCTTAAACCAGGGTTCCAAAGTTGCAGGCAGAAAAGTGTCATCCCATGCCCACCACCTGTATTTCCAAAGGATCTTTTTGGTGTCTCCCCACCTACTACTCCATTTCCAACCTTCAAGGACCATATGCAAGCCAGTAAAGAAGGGCTTCAGAAGGTTTGTAAAGCTTTGCGGGAAATGATCAGAGCAGGGAGAGGGATGGGGAAATTTTCAGCCAGGTCTATCTTCTTCCAATGGGAAAAGTAGGAGGGGTTGCTCCACAGCTGAACAATCCGCATTTGGGCTGCTACCCAATATTCCATAAGTAAGGGTAAGGCCCAGCCACCACATTTCTTTCGGAGATAGAGCATCTGATTATGAATCCTAGGTTTGTCCCCCTCCAGACAAAGTAGTATATTTAGCTTTTCCATTTCTTGAAATTCCTTTTATGAATAAGGCAGGGAACACACTGGAAAAAATATCAGAACTTGGGCAATATGATCAGTTTAACAGATTGCACCCTAGCATGTTGGGGCAAAGAGAGTAAAGACCAGCATTTATAATCCACTGTCAGAGTGGTGATTAAAGGGATGTCATTATCTGAGAATAAGATGGTAGTATATATTTGAATGTGGTCAGATCCCATTTCATAGGAAACTGTCTTTAGAACTGAGCTGAAACCACCTTAGAAAATACCAACACCTCAGTTTTATTTGTGTTAAGAGAATAACCCCAAAGTGTTCTAAAAGATTGAATTAAGTGAAAGACCTCTGGAAGAGAATCTTCTGGGTCTGTGAGTTATAATAACACATTGCCTGCATAAAGGGATAGTTTATGCTCTGCCACCCCCAGAAAATGCCTTTAATGTTCACAATGAGCCTGATGCTCTGAACAAGTGGCTCTATTTACAGGGCAAATAGAAGCAGGGAGAAGGGACACCCCTGTCTAGTACCCTGACCTAGGAGAAATTGACTAGAAATATGGCCATTTGTCTATAAATAGGGTCTAAACCACCCACATGATTCTGTGTAAAGCTTGGAAATAAAACAGAGAAATTGCTCAGCAAAGCCAAACTGAGCAAAGATCGCCATGTAAAAAAGACCAAGAAAATTTATCGAATGCTTTTTCAGCATCGAAACTCATCAGGAAAACAGGTTGTTCTGTCTTGTTTATATGGTTAATAATATGGACCATCCAGCAAATGTTGTCTTGTGCTTGGCAGTCAGGGACAAAGCCAGTTTGAAACATGAATTTGATGTAGTAGTAAATAATTGTTTTATTCAAATACGAATAATTGGATACTATCAATTGAGCATAGCTCATTTTCAATGAAGTTCCAAATGTCATTAGGAGATTCCACATGAATTGACAATACAGCAGAATACAGAACAACAAGTAAAAACAACTAACAAACAATAAATAAAATTAAAAATGAAAAAAACTATTCCAAGAAACATAACAATCAAACTTTAAAGTGCTAACAGTTATTACATAATGTGCTCTTGTTCAGTGCAAACATATACCATTTCCTTAGTTCACTTATGTTATGCTTGGTTTTGTTACTTCTCAAAGCTGGAGGGGATCTATTCCATAGGCTAATGCCTCTGGCAAGCACAGAAGATCTACCTATATTCAGATTACATTTAAGCGGAACAAATTGAGTTCCGGTTGAGGCCCTTAGACTTTCCTTGATCTTTCTAACCTCAAATAGGTCAATGATGTAATTGGGTACTTCCTTATGCCATACTTTAATCATAAATTGAAGCAAATGATGGCAGATAAGGACTGCTTGGCCCACCTAGTCTGCTCATTTCCCTACCTGATGGATATGCTGCAGATTCTAGTTAACCAACAGCTTACTTCCTCCTACCCCCCACTAGAATTGCTTTAAGTCTGTCCCATTCATTCTTGAATTGTCCCACAGTTCTTGACCCCACAACCTCCTCAGAAAGGCTGTTCCATGCATCCACAACCCTCTCCATGAAAAAATACTTTCTAACATTACCGCTGAGCCGTCCCCTCTCTATCTTCAAATTGTGCCCCCTTGTTCTTGTACATCTCTTTTTCTGAAAGATGCTACCATCTTGGACTTTGTTAATTCCCTTGAGGTACTTGAACGTTTCTATTATGTCCCCTTCACCCTCCTTTCCTCGAGGGTATACATATTAAGGTACTTTAGTCTCTCTTCACGTCTTCTGGTGCAGACCCTGCACCATTTTGGTTGCTCTCCTTTGAACAGCCTCCACTCTGTCTGTGTCTTTCCGGAGATGGGGTCTCCAGAACTGCACACAGTACTCCAGATGGGGCCTTACCAACTGTCTGTACACAGGGATAACAATTTTGGTTTCCTTCCTCTGAACAACCTCCACTCTTTATATGTCTTTCCGAAGGTGGGCTCTCCAGAACTGCACACAGTACTCCAGATGGGGCCTCACCAACTGTCTGTACAGAGGGATAACAACTTCCTGTTTTTTACTGTTGATGACTCTCCCTATGCATCCCAGTATCCCCCAGCCCTCCTTACTGCCTTCTTACATTGCCTGCCCACCTTAAGGTCATTTGATATATTTACTCCCAGGTCCCTTTCGATTTTTGTTGTTGTTAGTCTCTCACCCCCCATTGTGTACTCTTCCCAAGGGTTTTTATTTCCCGGGTGCATTACTTTGCACTTCTTTGCATTGAATATGAGCTGCCATACATTTGACCATTCATTCAACCTTGCCAAGTCCCTTTTCATCCTTTCCACCCCACCTTGTGTATGAACCCTGTTGAAGAGCTTTGTGTCATCTGCAAAAAGACATACTTTTCCTTTCAGGTGCTCTCCAATGTCACTTATAAAGATATTAAAGAGGACCGGTCCCAGTACTGAACCCTGCAGTACCCCACTAGTTACCCTCCTTTCTTCACTGTGAACTCTGTTTACTATTACCCTTTGCATCCTGTTGTCCAGCCAATTTTTTATCCAGGCTACCACCTTGGAACCCACTCCAAGGCTGGCTAACTTGTATATTAATCTTTTGTGTGGGACTGTGTCAAATGTCTTGCTAAAATCTAGGTAGGTGATTTCCACAGCCCCTCCCTGGTCTACTACTTTGGTCACCCAGTCAAAGAAATCTATTAGATTTGTCTGACATGACCTTTCTGTTGTGAATCAATGTTGCCTTGGGTCCTGTGCCCCACTGGCCTCTAGGTAGGTATTCAACAATTCTTTCCTTCAGAAGTGATTTCATCATTTACCGTACCACTGAGGTCAAACTAACCATCTGTAGTTTCCTGCCTCTGCCCTGCTCCCACTTTTGTGAAGTGGAATCACATCTGCCCTCCTCCAGTCCTCAGGTACCACCTCATCCTCCCATGATTTGTTAAGGAAAGTAGTCAGCGGTGTCACTAGTTCTACCCATAGTTCTTTTAGAATTCTGGGGTGAATCCCATCAGGCTTCATTGCTTTGTCCACCCTCAGTTTCAAGAGTTCTTTCAAAACCCTTTCTTCTCTGAATGGACTGGTATTGACCCCACTATCCAGAGTGTTTCTCTTGTTTGGTTTAGGTACCTCCACCTCCTCTTCTGTTGTGAATACTGAGCAGAAATATTCATTCGGTATCCCTGCTTTTTTGCTATCACTCTCTGTCCATATTCCCTCCCCTTTATTAAGTCTCCATATCCCTCCTTTGGTCTTTCTTTGTTCCCTAATGTACCTATAAAAGGTTTTATCCCCATTCATAACAGAATTAGCTATATTTTCCTCAGTTTGGGCCTTTGCTAATCTGGCTGTCTTCCCTGCCTCCTTCTGCTTTAACTGATAAAGTTCTGTGTCTTGCTCCTTCTGTGTTTCCTTATATTTCCTGAATGTTATCTTTTTCTTCTTAACTTTCCTTGCCACCTCTTTTGAGAACCATAGTGTTTTTTTCCTTCATTTTGTTTTATTGATTCTCTTCACACAAAGGCTTGTTGCCTCTGTGATGACTGTTTTGATTATTCTCCATTGTTCCTCCACCCCTCCTTCTTACCCATTTGCTAGTGCTTTTCTGAGGCACTTTCTCATTTTCCCAAAGTCAGCCCTCCTAAAGTCCAGTACTCTTGCTTTTTTACGGCTTGACTTTATGGCTGTGTTTATTGTGAACCACACTGTTTGGTGGTCGCTTGTTCCCAGATGGCTACCCACTTCTAAATCCGAGATCCTTTCTCCATCCCCATTTGAGAGTACCAGGTCTAAGATTGCTCCCTCCCAAGTGGCTTCCAACACTAACTGTCTGAGGCATGCCCCTTGCAGGGCATCAAGAATGCCCCACTCCCTGGGTGTGCCTTCAACAAAGGTGCTCCAGTTAACATCTGGCATATTCAAGTCCCCCATTAACAATATCTCCCCTTTTTCTGCCATTTTTAGGATGCCTTCTATCATTTCATTGTCCATTCCTTCCCCCTGAGATGGGGGTCTGCACATAACTCCCATGCAGATTGTGGTGCCATTTACTGTATCCAGGGTGACCCACACTGACTCATCTACTTCATGTTTACTCTTCAGTTCTGTTGCTTTAATCCCTTCCCTTACATAGAGAGCTATTCCTCCTCCTCTTTTACCCTCCATGTCCCTCCTGTAGATTGTGTATCCTGGTATGTCGACATCCCAGTCATGGTTCTCTGTATACCATGTTTCAGTGACTGCCACAATATTCAGGCATCTCTTCCATCAAGGCCACTAGTTCAGGGAGCTTGTTACTCAGACTATGGGCATTAGTACTCATCATCCTCCATTTTTTGATGGCCTTACCCCTTTTAGCCCCATCTCTGTCCTTACTGCCTTTGCCTTTTTTGCATTTACCCCTAACCTGCTCCTGAACGACTTCTCTACCTTGGTGTTTACCTCACTAAGTACTGTGTTTTGCAGGGGAGGCTGGGATTTCCATGCTCCTTTTCAGTGCCCCCCCCCGGCTAGCTTAAATGCTTGCCAAAGAAGCATTTAAACATATCACCTAGGATCCTGGTTTTCCCCCCTGGACAAATGCAGACCATTGTGCCAGTATAGGCCTGCATCCCTCCAGGTGGCTCCTCAGCCCCCAATAAAGCCAAAACCCTGAGCTCCGCACCAGTTTTTCAACCATTCATTGAATCCCATGGTGCAGAGTACCCAAGCATCATCCTTGTCATAAACAGGCAGCACCTCCGAGAAGGTTACCATATGTGCTACTTGTCTAAGGCCCCTCCCCAACTCTACAAACTCTTCTTGCACTGCTGTGATCCCATTCCCAGCCAGGTCATTTGTCCCTAGGTAGACAATGACATCCAGCTCCCTCCCTCGTGTAGCTACTCGTGCAATCCTGAGGATTCGCTTCCTGTCCCTCTGAGCAGTGGTGCCAGGCAGGCACCTTACCTCCCTCTCCCCTCCTCCCCCACTTCTATCCCCCTAATGATTGAGTCCCCCACCATATATGAATAAGCTGGGGAATAACCTACTTCAATCTCCTGGTGAGAATGGCCATCAATATCTAGTTCTAGCCAAACTTTGGTATCACTGAAATGACAGCCTCTGACCAGGAGGGGGCCATCTGTCCATCGTCCTTTAGGGCAGAGATGTATGCTCTATATAACAGAGGGGACATTTGTTCTTTAAATTCCTGGGACATTAGCCTGATTTAATCTTGCCTCTCTCCCTGTCTATTTCATGTAAGGTGATTGGAGAGGTAAGGGCTACATTCTGTATCTCTGAAACCTGGGGTAAGTGGAGGCATTAAAAAAGGTGGTAATTGCTTCCTCCTAATGTGCATTCCCTGCTGCATAAATGTTAGAGTAGTAGGACCAAAACACCTCAGAAATGTTGGAGACTGTGTGCAGTCATTGTTTCTTGGTAGGGTGCTCTATTCTAGAAATAGTTGCCCTAGCCCTCTGTATAAGCAACCTGCCTGCAAAGTGTTTTAATGCTCTTGGGCCACCTTCACAGTATAGTTGCCATAAAAATAGTAGTTTCTGCTCTACATGGCAATCTAATGTAGAGCCCAACACCCACTTGAGACGTAGAAGGAGCTGACCTCTCTGTCTAGATAGTTTCTCCTTTTGGAGAGCTTCTGCCATCTTTGATTTAGGCCACTAATTCAGCCTTTCAAGCCTCCCTTTGTTTCTTTTTCCAAGAGGAGAGTTCCATAAACTTTCCTCTCAGGAGGAATTTCACCATGTCCCAAAGTATAGTAGGGAGCAAATCAGAGGCATCATTCTCCCACACTGCCTGTTCTGTTCCACACATGCAGAGATAGCTTTCTAAGTTTCCTCGTCCTGAAGGAGGGGAAACATTTAGTCTCCAAAATGTGGTCCTACAGATTCTTCCCTAGCTAAGTTCCATAAATAATGGGCATGATCAGACAATGTGAAGTCACCAATCCGTCTGTGCGTTAGCCACCCAATTCTTTATCAACTGAAAAGTTATCAATTCTTGTGTACTTTTGGTGAGGTGAGGAGTGAAAAGGGCAATCCTTATCTTGCCCATGCAAATGTCTCCAAACATCCAAAAACCCCACTATCAGTGAGGAGGTTTTCATGCCTGTTTGGCACCTTTGTGGTCCCTTTGCATGATTTGTGAGGTAGTACAGTGTCATGGCGGTGGTTAAATGTTAAAATGAGATCTCCCCCTCAAAGCTGGCGACCCTCCCCCCATTCAGCTAACACTAGAAACAAGTTATGGTAAAATAAAAAATCAGCCCCTGGAGCGGTGTAGATGGAGGCTAGGGTGATGAGAGTCCTATGATAATGCCCCTTTAGAACAGCAAATTGACCTTCTTTATTAACTAAGTGATCCATTGGCTCCAAAGGAACTGTGTCTCAGGAACCAAAACCACAGCTCTCCTCCATCACCCAGAATTGTAGGAGGAGGCAGCTATGAATCTACACCCAAAATGCTTTAACTTATCATGCTCTAATGGGGACTTGTGGGTCTCCTGCAGGAAAATTAAATCAGCCTTAGATTTCCTGAGAAAACTGAGGATCTTACTATCTTTCACAGGTTTTGATAAACCATGTGTATTATAGGAAGGAATTACTGCATCTTTACTAGCCATAGTCACTAGCTGAACAGTTAAAGTTGATAAAACTCAGACCTCTATACCAAACTGTAAAGAGTATTAAGTAGTTAATATAGTCTATTTGCAGGCAAGTGGTGACAAAACAGTAACATTGTGGAAAACAGTTAAAATGAATCATCACCAACAGTGCAGACAAAATGATTAGCAAGCTGATTTGGATACCTCCAAGGCTGGTGGTTTGTAAGGACAGACCTCTATTCATTGTCCCCCTAAGTGTTGATGTCAGAGATGGGGGTGGGTTGGAAGCCGAGTGGATGCCCATCAAAGACAAGCCCCTTTCCGAGCTCCTAGGGATGGTGGTGGGCTCCTAAGATGTAGGATGGAGTAAAGGACCAACCATAACCATGGGAAAAATAACTACATGCCCACAAGAGTGAGTCTCACTGCCCACCCAGGCAAAAAGCAATATAACTCAAAAGGTAATAGTGATGGTACACCATTTAAGAAAATAAAATAAAGAATGTTGGGGCTGTTTGGGGGCCTGTGGCTAAACGTGCAATACCAGTTGCACAAAGTATCCTGTCTACCCATGGTAGCTACTGGGAGAACTGTAGTGGTGGTGTACCAATTAATGATGAAAGGAAGGAGGCGGTAGGCGTGTGAGGGAGTACAGACTGCTGGAATCCAGCAGAAATTGGTAGAAACTGCTAGGGCTTAACTAGGGCCTCACTCCCACTAAAATATTGCAAAACCTTTGCTGCAATGGGATATATGACCACTAGAGGGACCCATCTCCACATGGAACAGTGAATGCCATTAGACCATGATCAGTATCTCCAACAGCTCCGTCCCAAAACTCTCATTCAAAAACATCCATGACTTGACAAATGCAAACCCATAGAAAACATTAAAAAACACAGAGAGATGCAATCCAAGTCCCCAACAAACAAATGGTCTTGTACTCTGGCTAGATGGCCCGGCATCCTCTCATCTGAACAAAGAAGAAAAACCACAGAGCAATAAATTAGAAATCCGAAAATGCTAAAGGGAGTCAGCTTCAGCATAATAAAAGTCTAATGAGCAAGCTGTAGTACAGTTATTGAGCAGGCAGGAGTCTCAGCAGAAAATAAAACATTTTCTGTCTAGTGGTGCTCACAAAAAAAGTTAATCAAATCAGGCAGCACCAACAGGCTTTCCCCAACCCAATTCGGTCAATCTCCATTACCTTGGTACTTGCTTACAATAGTCAGTAGGTCTGGTTATCTAGCTAGGGGGCTTCTGGGTTCAAACTGAAAATAATATAGTGGATAACAAGGAGTCTATAAGGATTTTAGCATGCAGTGGCTTGTACATAATGGCATAGGAACACTGGTAAAAATAATGGGGAAACTGTACATAGGTCTGTGTGAGAGAAGATGCTTCAATTCCAGTGATACTCACAGAGAAAGCAAAACAAATAGATCAAATCCCTCAATTTTGCCTGGACCAATCAACCAGCCTCTGTGTCTCCGGTGTCTGCTCGGGTACATTGTAGTCCTTGCAGCAGCCATTGGATTTGTTGCAGGGTTCCTGGAGCAGCTAGTTGTCCTTAGAGCCTTGCCTTCTGGGGACAAACAGACTGCCAGTCTGTCCGCTGGGCTTTGTGCTTCTGTAATTGACTGGCCGATGAGTCAAGTAACTGTATTTAGTCCAGGAGCCAGGTGCATTTATCTATGTGTCTAGATCCGAAATGTCTGATGACTGTTTCTTATGTAAAAAAGTGTGTAGAATCCAGATTTACAACTCTTATTAGCTCAAAGTCGAATGTTTTCTTGGAAAATGCACTTCTTCAATGAAAAAATCAATGGTTTGTGAAAATCGTGTATATTTTAATTAATGGTTCCTTCTTTAATTTCAGTTCTATAAGCTTTTATTGAAATACTACAGACATTGTAACAAACAGCAACATATGTATCAAAGGCTTAATATTAACATTATTATTCATTTTATTCTACATTTAACTTGAAACAATCAACTTTTTATGATGTTTTATGAACCTAAGTACAACAATCAGTATTCTTGTTCATTGTCTTCATCATCTGACATTTTAAGGAAATTTGTCTCATCAATATCTACATCACAGTCACTGTCATCATCTTCTTCATTTGGATTGTTGTCGGGTTCATTCCATTGTTCACTTGAGGCTGGTGGTACAACTTCACATGTGAACAACATTGGCTTGTATCTGCCATCTTCATAGGTCCAGCCATTGTCCTCTGGCTTCAGTAGTGTCATTTCATAAGGTACAGGGTCATCCACTTGGCATGGTTATGGTGCCCAGTTGCTGAAGTAAAGAGATATCATCTTCTCCAAGCTATATACAAAGAGATACAAGTCATTTGTCCTGATGGAACAGCAGAAGACTTGGTACAACTTTACCAAACTGCAGTACTGCAGCCAAAATTGGGCAGTTGTGCCATGCTCACCATGGTGTGTGGCATCTAAAAACATTTCATATGCTTCCATGAATGTCTTGAACTCAGCTGTATTCTCTTGGTCCACCATTGAGGAAGGCAATGGGTCATTAAGTAGCTGCTGCAGATGCTTTGAAATTGTAAAGTCAGAAAACCTTTTTTTTGTATAAAGCACTGCAAATGTTTCATTTTGAAAGCCATTGATAGCATTGGGTGAAGCCTTTTTGCCCGATTGAAAAATGTTCCTTGAAGAAATCCATTCAAGGATTCCAATGCCAATACACCACTTTCAACAAGAATGTGGTCTCCACCAGAACCACTCAGGAGGCATCCAAGACCTTTGAAATATGCTAATTTTATATGGAATGGTCCAAAACATATGAAAAGTCTGTCATATTCTGGGGACTTTGTGGACTGAATTTGTAGCGCAGGTTTTGCTATGGCCAAGTCATAAGTAATAGGCATATAGTCCTCCTGGCCTCCTGGCATTCATCCATAACCTTGATAGCAGTATTTATGGTGTCTTGCACTACATCAAGTCTTGTAGGAGGCATTTCTATAGGGTCTATGTATGATATGATCTGCTGTGGTAGGTCATCTACAGAAACAAGGGCATTCCATCCGTGCCACATTGGAGTAGCATCTACACTTGCACAAGCTATCATCCAGGCAGCGTCCCTTCTCTTAGCTTGCATGAGGTTTTTTGGTGCAGAGCTTTCTGTCACCTTATATTGATACTGTCTTATTTTTGGTTTTCAAGATGTATATGGTCGAATGTCTTTCTCGACAATGTCTAGAGCTCTTTTCCTCTGAGACATTTGAATGCACCTGGGTACAGTGTCTTGTTCCTGTCATGTCATTGGCTGCAATATTTATTTCTTTACCCCTGACAAATTGTCTTCATCAACTTCTTCAGCCTTTATCTTTGATGTTCGGCGTCATTTGCTCTTTGATGTTAAAGATGACCCTGCCTGGTCGTGGGTATCAAATTCTGATCTTTGCTTATCTGTGTTTGTTTCTATTGTGCATGTTTCATTTCTTGCTGGTGCTTGGTCATCTGTGTGTGTTTTTGTCATAGCTTCTTCAGACCTTTCTTTGGGTACAACTGTCTTCTCAATACTATATGGTATGTTTTGGTATGCTAGACCCACAGTGTCATGCAAAGTGTTATGACCGTCAGGTGTCTCTGTCATCTCATCATAACTGTCGAAAGCCAAAGCAGTGGCTAAACCTGGCTGTATGAGCAATACATCTGGTGTAGCCATATTCTTTTCTGTTATATTGGTTGTGACTGCGGTTTTGAGTTCCTTCATAACATGGTAGCTGACACAGTGACCAAACCTGTTCAAAAGAGTTAAAACTTTCTTACTGCCTGTCATGGATTTAATACCCATGCCCCAAAAGAGGTGTTTTTGCCATTTGATTATTCCCTTTGACACTGCAAATACTATGTCATCTGCAATAGATTGAACTACCCTCTCCTGCCATTCACTGCCCACTTCTGATGAACCCATGAGTACAGTACGTAGGAATATCTGAAGAATGGGTGGCAGTTTTACACTTTCTTCTATTAAGTCTTCAACTGTAACTTTGGTTTTATTTTGAGGCTGTACTGTACCTTTAGGAGTTCCAACAACTGCTCTCTTATGTGTCGAGCTGCTTGTGCTGCTTATGCTTCTCTCCAGTCAGCCTGTTTCTTAGCAGACCTGATGATTGTACCTGCTTTTATACTTTTGGTATCAAATATGCAGTGTTGGATTAGTTACTTTTTCTATTACTTTTCTATTACGTTTGGAAACTTGTTCCAGGAACCTCAGTGCAGTCACTAGCAAGGATGGAGAAGTACTAGAAAAAGTAATACACCTTACACTTATAGTTACTTATTTCTTTTTATACAAAAACAATACAAAAATAATAAATAACTATAACAGATTACGTTTTTTGAAAGTAATAGGTTAGTTACTAGTTACTTTCAAATAAATGTAATCAGGTACAGTTACGTATTTCTTTTCCATAAAAAGATATAAGTAATTGTAACTGTAAGGTGTATTACTTTTTCCAGTACATCTCCATCCTTGCTAGTGACTGCACATAGCTTTCTGGAACAAGTTTCCAAAAGAAATAGAAAGTGATAGAAAAAGTAACTTACCCAACACTGCAAATATGATACCATCTGTGAAGTGATCTGCCAGTTTTAAGTGCAAGCTCTGTGGGTCATAATTTGTTTCACACCCACTAGACTCCATAAGAATGTCCACGTACCTTTTGTGTAGAGATAGCAATGATTCTTCTTGCATTCCATTAACAATGATGCACTGCACATACTTAAGTCTGGAAAAGGCAACCTGGTGATTGTCCCTCAACTGACTGTATTCACATTTTGTAACTGTGCCCTTTATTCATTCTGCTTTTTTTACATACTTGTTCTTACAGCTGTTGTGGTACCTCACTTTTTTGACTATGAGGTCAATACTGCCTACCATCATATCCATTTATCATCCATTTCTTTTGCTGCATTTTTTATGCTGTCTGCTGCCTCATAAGTTACATATGTTGTAGGATGTTCAAAAGTCTCCTTTGACCCCTTAAGATTCATTTTCTTATATGATTTGCAAAACATACATTCATTTGGGAATATGCCTGATGTATAGTAGATGCTGCAGATTCGGATAGAGCACTATGAACTTGGGAGTGAAGCAATTTTGCTGGATAACTCTTTATAATGTCTTTTTTTTAAAGTTTCATCAGCTGCAAGTTTACCGGAACTCTTATATGCAGTGAAGTTCTTGTAACAGATATAATGATACCCATGACTGCTGGAGTAACATTCAGGCAATTCAAGACACACCATGTTGTGCTTTAACAGTGTTTGACTAGAACGCCTTTCTTTTGCATCAACTACTTTCTCCCAATGAACATCATCAAAAGGTAGTGGGTCTCCATGGTCTGTGCTAACTCCTGGATCAGTGCGTAGGATGCATCACCGCTGCAATTTGTGAGATGTCTTGCTAGCCACATCTAAAACATTAAATAAATTACATTAATAACTAAGTAAACTGAGTAAATAAATTAGATTAAATAAATAACTATATAAACTGAGTTTATTACATAAATGTAAAACTTTTAGTTGCTCTAAAGAAAGTGCATTTTCCAAGAAAATGTACAACTATGGACAAATACGAGTTGTAAATCTGAATTCGACACACTTTTTTAAATGAGAAACAGTCATCAAACCTTTCAGACCCAGACTCCTAGATAAATGCACCTGGCTCCTGCTCTAATTCCTTTTGCTGCCAAAGCTTGCAGGGCTGCTTCAGTGGACAGGTAAACAGCAACACAATTCTCCCAGAATACACATAATTTTGTGGAAAAGGAGTGTGGAATCTAATCTGTTTCTCGTGGAGGGCTTTAAATATGTCTCCATACGCAAGGTGTTGCTTCTGGATTTCTGGGGGATAATTGTGGTCAAAAGAAGAGACTGTCTCCCAGGTATTTAACCTCTTTCTTTTGCCATGCACATCAAAGGATAGCTTCCTTAATTCTACAACTGTTAAATTTCTTAATTATTGATCAGGGCCAAGCTTATGGATCACAAGATTTAGGTTGAAGGGACCAATTTTCAGCTTCAATATTTAAAGAGTAGTCTGCAGGGAACTCAAGAATTTCCTTGAGCAGATCAATAAGGTATTCGGTCATCAGCCTGGTCTCCAAACCTTCATTGAGGCTATAACAAAGGATATTATCCTGTTGGGAGCAGCCTTCCAGATCTAGGCACTTCTTCTGCAGGAGTGTAGTCTGTTGGACCAAGACCTTAACTGTCTAGCTGAGCTGTAGTGTCCCATCTTCCATAACAGAGATCTGCTCCTCCGTTGCTTCAACCTTGCGTTCTACCTTCACCAGTTTCTGATTTAATTTTTTAAACTCCTGCTTATTTTCCTCTCTGGATTCTTACATTTTTTTGTAGGAGAATTTTGAAGTGACTTCTTGTTAATTATTCAGCCTTATGTCGATATTATAATAATATTCCCTCATACTCTGGCTGTGACTGCCATGTAAACTGCAGGATTGCAATCCACCATCATCAAGGTCCTTAGAGTTCTATGTTTGCTTATATCTTGTGAACCATTCATCCTGCTCACCTCCACTAGCCATTTTGTTGAGTTTTAGCTGAAAAAAATGTTGAAATTGGAGGTTTAATCACCAGGCAGGCTAGGAGCTTAGTGTTTAGCCTCTGAGCCAGTCTGTGACATCACCAGAATTCTTTTTCTAGGTTTCTAATGCATCCCTCCCACAGTATATCTCTACCAGATAGAGACAGCAACCACAAACAAGCTGGAGGACTTTAAATCCTGCTCCTGGCAGAATAGCATGCAGGTATTTGGGTTCCCCTTGGGGACTGAAACAGAGAGCATGACAGATTTCATGGCTTTGCTCCTTCAAGAATTACTGGGTATCCCTGCTGACATAAAAATCTAACCTGAGCAGGTCCTCCAAGCCTTGGCACCAAAGTCCATGGAGGCCCAACCCCATTCAGTGGTAATGAGATTTCTAGACTACATAGAGAAAATTCTGATTTTTAAAAACTTTTGGTGAAAAAAACATTACTTTTGGGGACCATAAACTCTGTATGGACCGTGACCTTACTCCCAAGCAAATGGAGCAGTGTCACAAGATCCTAGAAATAATTGATTTTGAAAAAAATGAGATTCAAAGTTCAGCTTTTTGCCCTCTCCCAACTGAAAATCTTTGAAGATGTCCTGAAATGTTTTTATAGTTTAGAACCCACCATGGGCACTCTCAAGAAACTGTGAGTGCTCCCAGCAACCCACCTTCACATCCAAACTTTGCCCTTGTCCTGAAATTTTCCATAGTTTAGAACCTGCCATGGGCACACTCAAGAAACTGTGAGGTGCTCCCAACAATATACCTTCACATCCACACTTTGCTGCCCTGGAACAAGACTTACAGCAGCAGGTTTTGTCCATGGAACAACCTGGATCACAGGGGAAGATATGACTGGTTAACCCTGCAGTTGACGCATGGAGGAAAAACTGGCACATCAGGAGGGACAATGTGATCCAGGCCATCCATGAGGCCAATACTTAGGACTTAATTCTTGGTGCATTAGGTAACATCTCTTGTGTCACATTTGCTTAACCTCATGCTTTTTTCCTTCATAGGTCTTGGAGCCTGGGCCCTTTTCTGCCTTTACTGAGACTCTAAGAATATGCTCCTTGCCAAAGTGCAAGACTTCACTAGACTGTCTGAACCAAGCACAGAGTGTAAGGGACTTTTCCTCAGACACAAATGCCGAGCTTAATGTCAATTTTCATTCCTAAAGTCAAATACTGTTGCCCCTGACATTTGTGGGGGAAATTAAGGTTATGTTTTACATACTGTTGGTATTTCTGGATATTTTTTTTTGGGGGTACAAGGTGAAGCATGGCATTGCATACAGTTGAGAAGTGTGGTATGTGAGGACTGCCCCGATTGTAACCCTCCCGGCTATTAGGCCAATAAACAAGGTGCAGAAATGTCTTTGCAGGTGTCAGGCTGAAGTAATTGTCCCATCGGCTGGCTGAGAAACTCAAGGTGACCCATTTGTTCTTAGTCACACTGTTCACAACATGGTAAGACAGTGGTTATATACAAATTAAGACTAGCACAGACTAGCTTCATTACTGGCTGGGGTATTTGGGAGTGAGGGGTGGGGCTCCTGCCAGGCTCCCTGTCTTTATTGTGCTCTCTCCAGTGATGGTAAATCCAGGAGCCACTGCAGAATATCAAACCAGGGAGCAGGTGCCAACCTGCCCAACCCAAAGTTACCCCATGGTCCTTGTGATTAATCTGCACCATAGTTTCAGGAACACTGTTAGGGCCTCTAATCTTTAAAGCCACAAAGTGATAATGTGATATGAGGGGGAAATCATATCTAGCACTGCATATCTTGATGACCTTACCAGGTGATCCTGCCTAAGATATCCCTGTTAACTTTGAGACATAGCTATATTGAATTATTTCACAATGACACTTTACTAGACCACAGAAGCTGAATCCTAGGCTTGGACAGGGGTTGGGGGCCCAATGCCACTGCTGGCTTAATGATGTATCTTGCAGACAACTTGTTTTTTTATTGCTTGGATCACTCATAGACTACTGTTTGTAGCCATTCTCACACTGCTGTTATGGGTGAATGATGTATAGATGGGACAGTCACAAGGAGGAGCAAGTAGAGACTGCCACTGCAGCACCTTCTATGAAGGTGTACGAGGTATAATACCTGCACAGACATGCATTAGTGAGCAGAAGACACTCTCAGTGAACTGTATCTTAAAGTGTTGCAAGCAAGTTTTGTTTCACAATCTCCTGCTGGCATGCTTCAGTTTTAGTTTGCTTTATCTTTCTGTAGTTGTGGTGGTATGGTAGGGTACTACACTACCTCTACTACCTTCTCCTCTTCTAACTTTAGGTTTCTTTTCTGATTAACTGTTATCTGGGTATAACTCTGAAGTATGCAATTAGCAATATGCTCTATTTTATGCTTAAATATTAAGTTATCATAGTTACTCCCAATACAGTGGAATGTTTTGATGTTTTTGATATTTTTCATTTAAGAATGCCTTGTTTGATTAATATTCATGGTATCTAATGTTTATTCATGATATCACAGTATAAAGTTGTTCACATGACTCCCAATACCACGCCCCCGATGAAGGGTTTTCACCCAAAGTGCCAGGGCAAGGTGGTGTGTAGTGTTGTCTAAACACACTCACTCTATATCTGTAATAAAGCTGTTAATTCTGAATCAGTTTGTGTGAGTGTGCTATTTTCAGGCTCCCAAAATGCAAACTAGTTTGGATTTCACTACTACACTACATCAGCAGATTGCAAATCCTGGGGTCACAGGGGACCATTATCCTCAGGATGTATTGGGGACCTCCCCTCAGGATTACCCCTCTCTTACTATCATGGAAATGGACTTAAAAGTGTGACAGCACAGGGGTGGTGCAGGGTGATTTCAGCACAAGGCATCCCAATTTTGATGCAGCCTGCATTGGAAAATCAGGATTGCTGCAGTATTTGGTGCAAGGCGCCACTTACGTCAAATTCTTTTGGCATGGGTGCTTTGTGCCAAATTTTGGGCTTTGAAAATCAAGCCCTCTGATTCTACATTCTACTATGCCCTGTAAAAGTCTTACTCTTGAATAGATATGCTATTTGTGAATGGGAACAGGACACACATTGCTCAGGATTTCACCACTGAGCTCACTACCCTAGCTGACTGCTTCTCAGTTAGCCCAACCTTCTGCCTCAGCCCCATTAATCAAAGCTCCTTCTGGCATGTGAACAACTCCCTGCTCAATAGGAGCATGCTTCTAACCCAATAAGATAGCAGATACTTTTCTGGTTAATGCATGGGATGATATGAAGAATGTACTTACTGAAGTAATTATCCAGTATGCCTCCCAAAAAAAGAAAAAAAAAGAGGAGGCCTGTCAACTTGTATTGGAAGAGAAACTATTTGTTTTGGAAGTAATGCATAAATTGACTTAGATGAAACACTACTATCTGAAATGCAGGGAGGTGCTAAATCAGTTCATTGAGCAGAAAACTGAAGGGTAGTTATGATACTCCAAACAAAAATTTTATGAAGGAGGAAGGAGTGTTGGCAGGATTTTGATATGACAGATCCACAAGCAGCTGCCAATAGAGCAGTGCTTAAGAAGAACACTAGAGGACAGGATACTATCCATCCAAAAGCAACTACCAATATATTTGCATCTTACAAGAAAACCCTTTACTCTGCAGATAGGGGTCCTGCCACATGGAGCAGATCCAAACTTGCCAAAGGAAACTGCATTTACCCTCTCCTACCACACAACACCAGAATGCAGCGGAGACCCATACCTCAGAGTTGGAAATTGAGGGAGTCATAAGCTGCTGTAGCTTAAAAATTGGAAGGCCCCATGGATTGATGGGTTGACCTCTGAATTTTTTTAAAACTTTTCAGGAGCCTCTCACTCCTGAAGTCCTGGCTCTTTTCCATCAGCACTGAGGTGAGCGGTGACACCTCTCACATGGAGGATGACACAATTTTCTGTGATATTGAATTCTGATAAAAACCCTACTATATGATATTCCTATAGGCTTATATCCCTGCTCTCTGTCATCCTAGATATTCTGACATCTATTATGGCCCACAAGGTGCAGGAGGTAGTGGAGGCCCTGGTTAACCTGGATTAAGAAGGATTTATTAAAGGGCATAACTGTCATGAAAATATCTGACACCCCCTTAATATCCTGCATGCCTAAAATACCACCAACACGGTTTAAATAGCTATCACAGTGGATGCCAAAATGCTTTTGATAGGATTGACTGGGCCTTCTTCCTCCACACTCTGGGATTAATGGGATTTGGCCACCAATTTCTTGCATGCGTGAGCTCCTTATATACCTCTCTGGAAGCTATGGTGCAAGTAAATGGAGTCTTGTACCCATGATTCCCACTAAGCAGGAGAACTAGGCAGGGGGCCCCCTCTCCCCTTTTTATTCTCTTTGCACAGAACCTCTGACAGTAGCTGTCAGAACTAACAGGAATATGAATAAAATCAAGGTTGAGGACTCGGAAGAGAAAATATTTTGTGCTGATGACTTTCTTTTTTTTTTCCATCAGTGACCCCGTAAACTCAGCCCATGCATTAGTGCAGAAATTGGAGGCATTTGGCCTGATTTCTGGTTATAAAATAAATTTCATGAAACAAGAAGCTATGGTGGTGTCATGAAAGTGCCCCCACTGGATTTATTTATTTTATTTTATTGAAAATTCTGGAGAAATACCTTTAAGCACAAGTGCTCATTTCCAAGTTTCCACATCAGTGTCAGCTATTACAAGGTGACATAATCTGTACAAAAAGCATATTTCAGTGGAATTTACTCAAACAAGTACAAAACATACAGGCTAGATCAATTACATACAATTTTGTGATAAGACAAATAAACAGAAACAGTGTAAAACAAGCATAATAACAGTAAATGGCCACAAAGCCTGAATCTGACACAGTTCTAAGTGTACACCGGGAGGGACGTAGTTAGAATGATTAGCATATGCAGTTGCATTGAACTGTTAGGGTTGCCCGTTGTGATTTCTTGAACTGGTGGAACTTTAGTTGGTTAGGGTTTAAGGCAGCTCATTTTGCCAGCGAGTGGCCAAAACAGCAAATGAACACTTGCCCAGCTGAGCATGATGAACAGATAATTCAAGGACATTCCAAGCCATGCTTCTGGTGTTGTAAAACATGGCAATAAGGCAGAAGCAGTGAGAAAGGTTGGTAGGGTTAGGCCCAGAAATACTTTTTGGCTAGCAGAAATGTCTGGAACTTCAATTTGATAGGTAAGGGTAACCAATTTGTTAGGGTGAAGACATCACAACTATGGGTGTGCTTGTCTGCCCCAAGCACAAAGCAATGTTCCTCATTGCTGATCAGTTTTATTCTGCAGATAACCGAGTCACAGGTAGTTGTGTAGACAGAAAGGCCATAGTTGACTAGTGACAGTACCAAGCTTGTCATTGTGAGGCATCTAGCATCAGCAGGGAGGATGATCAGGTTATGATTCAAGGATCCTGAGCTTCTGTTTGCTATGGACACTAGGTGGTCAATGTGGGGAGAAAAGGTTAAGTATTGACCAGGATCACCCTAATGAATTTAAAAGTTTCCATTTGTTCAGGTTTATGTCCCAGGTCATTGTGGATGACAAGGGGGTACCTTTTTCTTCATTTATGGGATAGTGAAAAGAATGGTTTTAGTATGTTTGTAATTTAAGACCAGTTTGTTATGGGAGAATCATCTTTCAAGTGCCCCGAAGTTACAATGGAGGACAGAGGTGAGGCCAGGGTTCTTTGAATAGATAACAGCATTGTCTGCATAAAGAAGTACATTTGCCAACTGACAGTCAGCAGGCAGATGGTTTATGAATAAGTCAAACAAAAAGGGGCCCAGAAGGGATCCCTGTAGGACACCAATGGATACATTTCTAATGTCTGACAAGGAGCCCTCTATCTTCATGCATTGAGTGTTATTAAAGAGATAACTCTGGAACCAGGTGACTGTGTGTAGTGACAGGCCAAGGTCAAGGAGTTTGCTGAGAACAGCTTATAATTGACCAAGTTGATACAGATGGCGTCAACCATTTCTCTATTGTCAAGGGCCTCACAAAGTTGGAATACTCTTTTAGTGCTGTATTGGTGTTATGTTTTTTTTCTAAAATTCATGCTGTTGGGGACACTGAATTTTGTATTTTTCAAGATATGAGAAAAGTTGATCAGACATAATTCTCACAAGTGCTTTGGACAGGGGGAGAGAATGAAAACTGGTCTGGAATTGTCAAGGATAGAATGGACATCACTTCCAAAAACTGATGTAACCAGCATGTATTTCCACTTTTGGGGAAGCTGGGAGTAGCACAGAAGGAAGCTAACAATGTTGGCATGTGGTAGGAGAGTTTCTCAACAACAAGGACAAACAGCCTGATATAAATTGAAACACCCCCAATTCTGATTTTACTAAACTTTTTTTCTGATATAATTAGAGGCATCCTTAACTGAGACAGGTTTCAAATATAATCTAGGATATCCTGGATCATGATCCAGTGGATAGGTGTCTATAAAATCAGGGGTTCCACAGAAGTGTTGGGTTGGCTCAGTGGGAATAATGGAGTGAAGGTCGGTGAAGGCAACACAGCATTTATTGGCATTTTCAGTGGGGTCAAGCCATGAGCATTTTTGATGAGGTTTTGGCACACTTACAAAGGGATCCTTAAGACATGCTCTCATAATCTTTTAACAGTGCTCCAGTTCTGGGTTTCCTGGGCCTTACTGTAGTTGGATTTGGCCAGTCAAGTCCACATAGTGCATTTAATTCTGGCATCCCTGTATTTCTGTAGATGGACTGGGGACTCAGACTCCCTGGCCAGTGCCCACAGATTGTATCTCTCTCATGGGGTCAAGGAGTTCTGGGGTCATCCATCCAAAGACTAAACTCTTATTTTGAAGGGTGAAAATTTATTGTAGGCAATTGTAAATTCCACAACAAAGAATTCTAGGGCCAAATCAATATCAGGGATGTCATCATGGAAGCTCCAGTCTGGTTGGGCCAGGCAGCATCTGCCATCTGGTACCTTCTTTTTGCCAGTTGACAATAAAGTCATCAGTAACTATGAATTCCCATTTCTGGTTAAATTGTGTAAGATAGTTAGAAATGGACTCCATATCCACTTGTTGTTTACCAGGTGGGATACAGATCATGAGGTGAACAAGAGACTTTTTATATCATCCAAGCAGTAGTTCAATGGCCAGGCATTCACTCTTCCTAGACAGGTCTTTAAGTTTTGAATCTTGCAGGTATGATCTGAGATAGATAAGGCAGCCCCACATCACTTGCCTTTTCTGTCCTCTCCTAAGATATTAAGACCTGGCAATGAGCTGGCAAAGTCAAGTATTTTGACTGAGTCTCTCTTTCACTTCAGATGGGCTGTCAGAACAGATGAAGGTACCTAGGGATTAAAATCTCACATACCCTGGTTAAATTATATAAATCTGACTACCTGAAATTACTAGAGGACATTGCCAATGACATAGAGGCAATGAAGCTGCTCCCCTGTCTTTAGAGGGAAAAGTAGAAATTCTGAAAATTAACACTCTTCCACTCCTCATGTTCCTATTTCAGGCCTTAACCATCAGGATACCTAAAGAGTTTTGACAATGCATCAAAAAAAATCATACAGAAGTTCCTATGAGAGAGTCACAGGATAATAGTAGGGATGGCAATGCTCAGCCTTCCCAAGGACAGAGGTGGGCCTGGAATGCCACATTTTCAATCATATTGTCTCACAGCCCAGGCTTCCCATGTTGTTACAATGGTTGAACAAAACCTGGACTCTTGAGTGTACAGTCTGTAGAACAGAACATCATTCTGCACTCCACTGTTCACACTCCCTACTACCAACTAATGTCAACTCTGACCCCGAACCCATGAATATCCAATTCTATTCAGGTGGACAATATAGGGAACACATTTTCACACTGAATGAAAATGGCCCACCACCATAGGTGTCCCTGAGTTTGTGCTGATGACTAGGGACCCTGGCTTTATCCAATGGAATTGTTTGGCCTTAATCAGACATGCGCAATTAGTAGCCACAGGAACCTGCCTCTCTTCTGACCACCTGAAAGTGGAATATGGGATCTGCAATGGGGCTAATATAGGTGTTTCCAAGTTAAGCATAACTTGCAAATGGGTAGCAACAAATTCAATGTTACCCAGGCCCTAACCAGCTGGAAGGACTTTCTGTGTTGGGTTACTACCAGGCAGCGTAAGAAATGCAGGTATGCTTCAGAGTTATACCAACTACTGCTAAAATCATTGAATAATTCCTTGCAGTGAGTGAGAGAAAAGTAGGAGGAGGAATCAGAGCAACAATTGTTTGAGCAGGAAATGGAAAGAGTACTTAAAGATAGGTGGTGAGTGACAGCTTTTCCCACATAGTTCGGATACCAATGGAAGATATTGGTAAAATTCCTTCATACCATGATAACAGTTCAGTTTGGTGTGGGATACATGGACAGATGTTGGTGGGGATGCACAAGAAAAGGGGACCATTATCACATTTATTGGCAATGCCCCAGGACTAGGATCTACTAGCACCAGATCCACACTGAGCTACACTGGATTTGGGGAATAGAAGTCCAACATGACTTTCAAAACCTATATACTAGGACTCCCCCCACAGGCCTCAGTCTGAAGGGCCAATATGTGATGTTCTATGCTATGTGCACAGTGTCCATGAAGGCCATCACTGTCCACTGGTTATCAATAACACTGCTTACAACAGCAGAATAGAAAGAGAGACAGTGGGGGCAGTAGTGAAGATGAAAGAAATCATAGCCACCCTTAGTCTTCCTCAAGAAACATTTCTAGAGAAATATCAAAAGTGAAATGCCTATCTTATTTCCACCAAACAGCTTGGAATGGAGGGAGAAGATGACACAGCACTGGGATGAGATTGGTTTACAACATAGCTTACCAATACATAGAGGGGAGGGGGACCTTGGTGATGTTGGTGCCCCTTTAGACCCCGTGTGACACCATCCAGGATGTTAAGTAGCAGAATACCTAAAAATAATATACAATATGACCACTATAGACACAAGGAATGGACAAAATTAACAAATTCTAATTTCATATAATTTTTTTGTTAAATTTCTTGAAATTCTGCAAAATTTCACAAAACTGTGTGAATTTTTTGGAAATGTCTGAAATTGTTTAATTAGTCATAACTTGCTCAGTGTTATAGCTTGAGTTCTGTAGATAGGCATGCATATGGCGTGGATGAATACCTAAGCATATACAATGTTTTGTGTCATTTGGATGAGGAGCAGGAAAGTTATAAGGGCTCAACATCTGGCAATTTATTATACATGTGAATGTTTCTGAAAATATTTCTATGCTTACAACTTAACCATCATTGAACAAGATAACTGAAAATGTATATGCATACTTTCTTTGAAGAGTAATATAAACTAAGTAGAAAGGTAACTTGTGTAAATTGTAAGTTACTGGAGTTTAACATTTCACAATGTTATTATTTGTTAAATTGTATGAAAAGTTTTAAAATATTTGGATGTCTGTAGTGCTACTGCTATTGCAGGTATACACTCAAGATTTGCATGCATACCAAAGTAAATATGTAATGGAATTTAATTAAGATAGATGAATATGGTTTAGTAGTTTAATATTTATTCGGAATACTTCAGAAATTACTAATTGGAAAATATTGCTCAAATATTCATGGTTGCATAATAGGTAATGCCACTAGAGTTCCACTTATGGAAGTTAACTTTCTCAAAGTATTTATTTCAACCAAATCATCTTACGTGCAGTAACATCATGGCCCTTCAATACCCACGAACACTCCTGCAACAGTGATGCCCAGCATCATGCTCCATCATTATTAAAGATATCCAGATACTTCTGCCAAACTGGTCTACTGTAAGTTGCACCTACTTGTAAGGCTTGGTGTCACTTGGTGACACTGTTTTCAAACAGTAAAAATATACATTGTTATCTACAGGGTTCTTAAGAGTCAGCAGGCGGCATTGTACAGAAACAACGCTGCACGTGCATGTGCTTCCACAAGTCATTAAAGAGCAAGGGGACTGCCAGGAAACTACCTGCAATTAATTGTAACTTTCAGATGTAGTCAGCTATCACTTCTTATATGTCAAGTATTTTTTATTTTCTGTTTGCTAATTAGAAGATTTTCCACCTGGCAGTTCTAGGGTGATGTGTGGAAGCAGCACTCTGTCTGGAGGAAAAAAAAAGTCAGTTCTGTTCCTCCCACTACATCAACACTGAGACCACACTGACTATGACATCACTAGTAACCAATGAAAACCATTTCTTACTGCCAGGTTTCACTTTCACATGAAGCAGCAGGAAATGGCTCTCCCTGATTACTAGTGATGTCACAATTTCCTGCATTTTGATTGGTAGCTTGTGAGAGTCACTGCTCAGGCTGCAAGCACTGTGGTGCCTCAAAGTGTTTGGTCTAATTTCTGACGATGCAGTGGGAGGAACAGAACCTATGTTTTTTTTTCGTCTTGACAGAGTGCTGCTCCACACATCACCCCAGTACTGCCAGGTGGAAAACTGCCTAATTAACAAACAGAAAAAGAAAAAAATAATTGAGATATAAGAAGTGATAACTGACTGCATCTGAAAATGACTATTAATCCCAAGTAGTACACTCACTCTTTAAGTCAGTGAGCTCTAGTGGTTATGTTGCATATTGCAACAATTCATGCTAGTGCACAGTGATGCTCATGACAATTCATCATGACTCATCACTCAAGATGGTGACCTGAGACATGACACCACTATACTTTCACTATCGAGCTTCCTGTGAATGCTACCTTATTGCAACTTTAACCAGTCTTCCTCTTCTTCTAGAAAGGCAACTCAAGTGTATGACTGGGCAAAATGTATGGATATTTCTTCGAGAGAAGTATCGCACCATTCCACAATTTTTTGCAAAAGCTCAGGAAATTCAACTTTAATTCCTGATGTTATTTTGGAATCTTTGGCTGATTATAACTTGGCCAGCCTTAGAGCAAGATGTCAGAGAGTTGGCACACAAAGGCTATTTTTTCCATATTGTTTCTTCTCTTGGCTGGCAGCTCCTCTATCATCGATATACCCTTCACAGGTTATACCCTGATTAGGCTGAACCCAGCCGTCATTCAGTTGCCTACCAGGTTTTTCTCCAACATTTGTTCCCACCTATCTCCCCTAGTGGTGGCAGTGCGTCTTTCAGCTTCTCACAGCCATATCTTCCCCTGCTGAAGGAGCAAGCTTCCTGCAGGGTTTGCTGTATAGGTAGAAGCCACCATTAACCCTCCCTGACCGAGATGCATTGTCGAGCGGCAGCTGTTTCAGACACATCTTACTTCCCAATGTGACTTACTAGGCTCACTTCCAAACTCAGGTCATAAGCATGGCCATGCAACACTCTGCTGCTGACCCATGGGGGTGGCATCAAAGCCTAATACTTAGGGTCAATGAGTCTTAAAAAATTAGTGATATTCTGTTCTCTAGTTTTAAAGTTATAGGGGCTTAAACTTCTGCTGTTTACATTACTGTGAAATTAAATTTGTACATTTCTGAAAGTATGGTGGCCTATAACTCAGTCACAGCTAAAGACAGATATATGAAGCTTGGTATGCATCTGTAGAGACCTCTGTAAGGTCAACATACTACATTTGATATACTTCAGACAAATACTTTTTACATTTCTTGGAAATAACTGAAATCACAGTTTTGGCAAAATTTCACAAAAATGTCACATAAACTTTGAAATTTTGCAGAAGCAAAATCTGAATCTTGCAGTATTTCACTATCAGAAGGTAAATTTTGTCCAGCCCTAACACACAGTTTTAGGTTTGTTGAGATTCAGGTTTTATTTCTTCAAACTGGTTATATTACTACCTGGTATAGTTTGGAATAAGACTGTAAGAACTGTAATGAATTCATTTTTATTTATTTATTTATTAAGATGAGTCATCACTTACCTACAAGTTCTGTATTGTATACACTGGGCCAGATTTTCAAACAGCCTCAAATGCCACAAACCCTGGGTGCACCAAACATATGGTACATGGGGATTGTGGCATTCTCCCGGTCTACGATCAGGATTTTCTATCCCATGTGCCAATTTCAGCAAGTTAGACCAACTTTTTCTGGGCTAGCTTGCAGCAATAACCAGATACCCTTTTTATGGGGCTTGTGCCAAACATTTGGTGCAAGTTGCTGTAAATCTGGTAAAGTATTGCAATTTTGCCCAACCTACCAAAATCAGGCACAGTGACAGCAAAGGTGTTTGGTGCAGCTGCACCAAAAAACGTGTTTCATGCAGAGCTTGATGCCAGCCCTGTGGTGCCTTTGAAAATCTGGCCCACTGTTTTCAGCCAAAGCCTATGGTATGGTACATAAGTTGTGTGATATTTAGAGTCTATGTATAAGCTACTGATAAAACTATGAATGTTACTAAGTACATTGTGTGACTCTAATCTTTAATAAACTTGAAGTTACTAAAAAAGGAAACACTTATTCCCTTTTGACACTTTGTGCCCTGCTTCTGTACTTTGATTTGGTATACAAACCCCTTCTCTGCTGCATTTGGGTCAGTATCCTAGATTTTACTAGGATGCCACAATTCCAGTAATTTCAGCCCATCGCAGCTTATGCACTTTAGAATTTATCCTAGTGATATACAATACCCCACAGTACTACAACAAGTTCACTATAGTTTGCGTCTGCAGTGCAACCCTTCTTAGCACTGCTAATTAGAGCCCCACACTATTTGTCCTACCTTACTGATGGCCTTTCACACCTTCAGGTACATTGGCTGCCTCCAGTCTTCTCCCCTTCTTTCCTCCGAATGTCACGGCCCCTGCAAACTGGCAGTCTTCCTGTGGTTGCCCCTGTAGATGCCACACTCCTGCTTTTTGACACTCATGCAATGGGACATTCACGCTTACTACTGGCCATCCTATATACCCCTCATCAGTTCCCAGGTGCCTTTTGTTTGGTCCCTGTCTCATCTCTGTTCTCTGCCTCCTGCCATTATTATATTACATGACGGCTTCTGTCTGACCTGCAGAAAGGTCATACCACAACAATCAGGCATAGATTTTACATAAACATAAAGCAGGACTGCCACAAAAATCGTTTTGTTGTCTTGTTTACACAGTAGCGCTGGTATTTCCCATCACAACCCAATTGTGCACCACAAATCACTATTCCTTGCTGCTTTTATATCTCAGTGGCTTCCTGGTAAGCTTCTGAATGGTTTCTGTCTAATGTCCTGGGGTCTAATTTTCAAATATTTGCGCAGGCACTAAGTGGTGTTTGTGGCAGACTGACCCCCTCCCCCGAATCTTGGAAGCATCTTGAGACTATTCCCTTTTCTTTCCCCTTAAAGACTGCTACAGCAGCATTTAGTTTCTTTCTTTCTTTCTTTCTTTCTATCAATTTTCACCTTTCACCTTTGGTGAAAAAGTTACTCCTATCTATTCTGCTCCTCTATTTTTTTTTTCTTGTCTCAGGTGCCTTCGGTTTGACTCATGCCCCTATGTTTTTTGTTCCCCAAAAGTATTTAAAGTAATGGACAGGATGAGGGGCCAGAGTTACTCTCCATGCGGAGAGACTGTAAGTTGCACCGGACCATGTAAGTATAGTTAAAGCGCCTGCAGCGGATACCAGTGCTGATGCTGTTAAGCTTGTGGAAAAGTCCCTGTTCTAATGGGGAATAGTGTAAAATGAAAGCCCTGCAATTCTTGGAGACACTACTTTTAAAGTGTGTTCCTGTAGGGCTCCATTAGGTACAGGCACCAGGCCGCAGGTTTCATTTTTCTAATGCAAAACATACATCATGAACAGACAGAAAAGACATACATCATTAGCAGAAAAGAATCTTGACAGCGATATATCCATAAGATTACAGCATACCACCTACATGTAGGAAACGTGATGAAAAGACTAAAGAAGAAGAAGAAAGGGGGGAACCCCCATAAACCCTCTGCTCTGTAGTGATGCAAAATCCAGAAACAAGACCAGGTAACTGTATGGTGCTAACATATTATTACTAATGCACTATAAGATTGTGTGAGTTATTTCACATTGCATGGCTGACAAAACTGAACTCATGCCAGGAACCATTATACCAGAAGTACATAAGGAGGAGAGCCAAAACAGTGACCACAGGTAAACTCATTCTATCCCCGTCCTAGGCTTCAAATAAGCAAGAAAGGGGGGCCCAGCAAGCAGTATATGCTGTGAATTTATTGGCTGTAGCATGTGACAGGCGGTCAATTGAAGCCAGCAGCGTAAGAGCATGTTGAAGTTCTAGGACAGAGGGGACTTCTGCTGATCTCCACCGGCACAGGATAAGGCGCTTGGCTGAGATACCAAGGAGGGCTAGCCAGCAGATTTGGTGGGCTTTGAGGTGAGTTCTGTGAGGGGGTGGGCCCAGGATCCAGACAAGGGGGTCCAGCTGGGTCACAAGGCCTAGGATTTGCATGGCAACTTGGTTCACTGCCTGCCAGAAAGGGGCCAGTAAAGCACATTGCCAGATAATGTGACATAGATCCCATATGAGCCTGGCACCTCCAGCAGAGATTGTTATCTAGAAGCTTGGCTTTATACAGAACATCTGGTGTTCTGTACCAGTGGTGTGAAAGTTTGTTCTGAATAAGTCTACTGCGTGCATCTGGATAGCTCGAGTGTGCCATTTTCCAGTGGAGGGCCACTGAGAGTTGTTCAGCCTCAGCTGCAGTGCTTTCTCCAACTTCTGTTTAGAGCCCTCAGATTGCAAGGGAATGCTCTTTTGTATGTCAACATAAATTTTTCTGGCTTGACCCCTGGGAAGCTTAAGCCAGGTGGATAGCTTCTGAGGGGTGGCCGCATTGGGCAGGCTCAGTTTAAGGAACTCGGCCAAGGAGCTGTGCAATTGCAGGTCTCTTCAAAAGTCATTTTTACCCAGACCTTTAGTCTTGGCAAGATCTTGAAAGGATTGGATCCCCCACCCAGTCTTGTCCAAGACATCTGCCAGGACCTCAATGCCAGTACGCTCTCATAGAGGCCAGTAAATGGGCTGATTTTCCACCAGTATATGCTTGTTATTGAACATAGGAGTGGAGAGAAGAGTTGTGGAGTTAGCTTTAATCCTGGTGTGTACCTTGTACCAAATATGGGCTGTCGGCACAATGGTGGGATGGGACCGCAGAGATTTAGCTAAAGGGTTTTATATTAGAAGAGGGAGGCTATGTACCTGAGGGATGAACTTTTCCATGTGGAGCCACTGAGGAGATTTGGGAGACATGGTGGTGAACCATTTTAAGGATTGTGCTAAGGAATAAGCCCATGTGTATCCCTCAAACCACGGAAGGCCCCATCCACCTACCTTCCAGTGGGAGTGTAGCTTGTCCCTGCTATATCTGGGTTTTTTGTTTTCCCAAATAAAATTCCCCACCACACTGTCGATAGTGTGGAGCTATTTTGTAGGGGGGCCAGGGGAATATGCAAGAGGGGACAGAGACATTTGGGAGCTGAAATCATTTTGAGGGCTGCTATTTTACCTGCTAAGGTAAGGTGGAGCAGTTTCCACCTGTCCAGTTCCGTTCTAAGGTTGTTAATTAAAGGATTCATGTTGAGATCCCAGATTTTAGAGAGATCAGAGGAGATATGGATACCAAGATATATTAAGGAGCCCGAGGCCCATTTAAGCCTATGAGGTGGAACTTTATTCTGAGTTCATCTAGATTTGAGAGGGAGCAGTTCAGTTTTGGATTTATTTATCCTCAGGCCGGAGATTTTCACAAATTCTGCTAGGAGATTAAGGAGTGCCGGAAGGGCTACCTTGACATCTTCCACTGGGACCAATAGATCGTTTGAGTACATAAGCATGGCATAAGCATGCACCACGATAGTGACCCCAAGGATGTCAGGATTTTCTCTGATAGCAGCTGCCAAAGGCTCAGGTGCTAAGATAAACAGAAGAAGCAACAGGGGGCAGCCTTGTCAAGTGCCTCTACCTAGCTGAAAAGGACTGGAGATCACTGCATTGGTCTGATTTCTGGCTGTGGATTGTTGATACAGTGCCATCACCCATTTCTGAAAGGGGGCCCTAAAGCCGAATTGGTGCAGCACCTTCTCCAGGTAATCCATTCTAGGGAGTCAAAGGCTTTTTTGAAGTCGACAGCTGTTGCTGCTGCGGGGGTGGAGAGAGCCTTAGCATGATGGATGATATTAACCAGTGACCTAATGTGATCTCGGCTGAGGCACCCCAGCACAAAATCCACCTGCAAAGGGTGGATAAGGGAGGGGAGAAGCGGACTGAGCCTAGTGGCCAGGATCTTGGTTAATATTTTCTTCTATGTTTGATTTTGAATAAAAGTGCAGTTTGCAGAACATATTGTGCACCATTATAAACTGTTTTAGGTCTATTTGAGCCCCCAGATGTCTATATTCACATAGGAAAAATGCTGTATTAGTTTAGGGGTGGATCAATAGATCATGTGACATACTGTATATGATGCTGCAGGTAGACTGCATAAAAGTACCTCCAGTGCTCATTTCAAGCAGAGTAGCCTAGGGAATAGTACTGAATGTAAGTGTTTGTGGTTAATGCCTAGAAGATAGTGGAGAAATCCGATGTCAAGTGTATCCACTCTGTGGCAGCATCTACTACGGGAGAGTAGTGCTGGATGCTCAAGTTTGAGCTACATTTATTATTTTGTTTATTTATTTATATTCTGAGTTAATTATTGTTAGAAAACAAAATTCACACAAAGCAACCTGTGTGTTTTAAAGCCTACTGCTGTGTCTGGTGTTATCTATTCCCATACTCTTCCACAGTGTTTGCCCACGCAAACCTGGTTTTTCGCTGGAGCCCAATATTCAAAAGGCTCAGCTGCACCAGCAAACAGGCTTAGTGCCTGTGCAAATCAAAATGGGGGTATGCAAATGGGAAGTGGGGAAAGGAGTACTGGTGCAAGCCTATATTCGTCAGATCTGTGCCATGCAAAAGGGTTTAGCCGGGTCCTTTTGTGCTGCGCAAATACTGCCAAACAAAATCCACTCTTATTCTGTGCAACCCCAGCAACTGCTGGAGGTGCTGCAGCCCACTAGCGGTTAGTAGCTGGGGGAGCACATCTGTCTCCTGAGATCCATGACACCCCCAATTTCTATCCTATAGTTTAAAAACATCCTCACTGGTGCTAGTTGTTCCCTCTCCCTCTGATTGTTAGCTCGTATTTAAAAAACTAACTCCCTGGTGCTAGTGGTCTCCCTTCCCTCTAATCACCAGTCCATATGTAAAAAGACTCTCCAAGGTGCTAGTGATCCACCCCTCCTTTCCAAGCACAAGCCTGTAGTGAAAGTTACAGCCCTCCATGGCATCCAGTGATCCCCACCGGGCACCTATCTACAGTATTGCTGATCACAATGCCCTACTCCCTGGCATCTAGTGGTCCCTCTCCATGGCACCGAGCACTCACCCCCCCCCCAGTTACCTTACCAGTATTCTCAGTGCTGCTCATGCTCATATGACAACTGCTTCTACCTGTGCCACACCTTCTGGGCTGGCCACCATATATCCAGACAGGGAGTGCATATCCTATTTATATGACAGGGTGATGCGCTGTGTCCAATAAAGAAGATGCATGCTCCCTGCCTGGACACATGGCAGCCAGCCAAAGAGATGTGAGGAGGGCAGCACCAGTCATCGTATGTGCTCCCATGACTCTGAGGATACTGATAAGGTGACTGGAGGTGTGGGTGCTCAGTGCTGCAATAGGGGGTGCTAGACCCCAGGGAGTAGGGCATTGCAACCGGTGGTACTGTGGATCGGTGCCAGGAGGGAACCACTGGATGCCAGGGAGGGTAGTAACTTTTACTATGGGCTGGGGATCAGGGGGAAGGGGACTACTAACACCAGAGAGAGTTTTCTTTAGATGCAGGCTGGTGATTGGGGGGGGAGGTTGACCACAAGCATCAGGAAGAGTTTTTTTTAAATAGGGCTCGCGACTGAAGAAGGGGGGGATTGCTAGTACCCGGGAGAGGTTATTCTAAGTACAGTCAGGCAAATGGAGAGGTGGGGATCACTAGCACCAGGAAGAGTTTTTTTTTTTACATATGGGCTGCCAATCAGAGGGTTGGGGAACTACTAGTACTGTGGATAATTACATATGTCTTGGACCAGGAAGGCAGGGTGCCACACTTACCTGCCTCTGCCACCAATGGAAATGTGCCCATAATGGGCATGTAAATAGCCCTGTAGCACCTTGCATGACTAATGAACTTATTTGCATGGGTCACTTTGAAAATTGCATATAGTGGTCTGGCACTATCTACTCTTGAGGCCAAGTTCAGGAGCCATGTCTGGGGAGCGCTACATGACTTAGTGCTGCACTGACATGGCCCTATATGCATTTGGATAGTGCTGGTGCCCTATCTGACTGACTAGGGCATCCTTGGACCCCTGGGCAGTTGCAAAGTGCAGTGCAAACCTTTGGGCTTTTCTGAATATCGGGCCCCTGGTCTCCACCTCCTGGAAACATCATACTACAATGTTTTGTGCCTCTAACCATTAGTAAGATACTGCTACAACAGTCAGCCACAGAAGTTAAATAAAATAAAGTGGAAATGCCAGTCAAAACTTCCCATTTCTCTATCTAACACACTAGTGCTGGTGTGTTCACCTGCAGCCTTACTGTGTACTCAGAATCACTTTCCCTCACTCTCTGTACCTCTCATCAGCATCCTTGTGCCTTCTGATTGATCCTTGTCTCAATTCTGGCCTCTGCCTCTTGTTGATATCACACCATGGTGGCTCCTGCCTCTGTCGTGTAGAAAGATCCTGCTACAGCAATCAGTCACAGATATTAAATAAAAATAAAGCTGAAATGCCTGACAAAGCACTCCTTTTTCTCTCCCTCACACACTAGCGCTGGCACTGCCCCTATAGCCAGAGCGGTGCAACAAAATACTGTATGGTAGTGTACGGTGTTACAGGCACAGTTGGTTGTAGAATACGGTTCATAATATAATAAAAAAAAACAATGCAACAAAATGTGAAAAGTTCAACTGTGTGTACAAAGGCAGGCGTAGAAAAACACATGGTACTGACAGATTCAATATGTTTTTAATATACCAGGTATGGTGCTGAGAGCCAGTTTTACAATAAAAACCAGAACATGGCTTTTTCTCTGCAAGAGGTGTCTTTAATGACATTTTAGCTGATTGGATGGCGTCAACTGACTGTACATGATTACTGTAACTAGACCATTCCAAGAAGCAAATGTTGGGCAGTCAAACCATCATTCCAATCAGCCCTTAATGAGTACTAGTCATGTTGCACAGCAGATCTGGGGCCTATTTGATTGGCTGTATTACATTGGCATTGTTTTATATAGAAAGTTTGTCAAACTGTACATTTTGTTAGCCCAATGAGACTTGACATTGCATTGTTATTCAGTCTTTGTACTCAGTGGAAATTCTGATGCCCCATATGTGACCATCAAAAGACTTTCAAAACCAGTAATTTAATGGAATGGTCACTTTATGGCCTCATACTGTATAAAACTTGTTGGTTTGCCACAGAATTATTTTTAGTTACTAGTATGCATAGAGAAACCAGTTCTTTTTGTACAGTTAGTACAGCTGAGTGTTATTACTTCACTGCAAATTAAGTCTGGTAGCTGGGACACATACTGTAGAAACAACATGGATTTTTGAGTAGTGGGCCCAGTCGCATTGTGAACTGTATGACAGTAATCACATTTAGTGTTCAGAAGATACCAAGGGCAGGATTCACAAAGCTTTGCCTGGGCTCAAACCCAGATTGCCCAGGGCAAACTGGGCTTTGTGAATAGCTGGTATTCACAAAGCCTAGTTTGCCCCTGCAAACTGGGTTTGCGCCTGGGCAAAATAGTGAGGGGGGCTGCAGTTCAAATGAGTGTGCGAGGACCTACATATCTCCACAGTCCCATTCACAAAAGAGTTGCTCCATGCAAGGGCCTTTGCAAAGGTCCTTGCATGGAGCAAATTACTGCCAAAAGAAACCTGGTGGTAATCCCTGCAACCCTAGTGGTTGGCGGAGGTACTGCGGCTCCCCCACTCCCCTCCTCATTCCCCAATCCCCTGAGCTCCAACCCATTAAGAAAAAACATGAGTATCCATAGTGTAGTGGTCCTTGCCTATTCTTGATTGCCCGATTACCCACCCGGAAACAAAAAAAAGGTATATCCATAGTGTAGTGGTCCCTCCCCCCACCACAATTACTGAACACCCCACTGTGTAATAAAACCCCCTTTTCTGTAGTATAGTGTCCCTCCCCCCACCATGATCACCAATTGCCGTATAGTATCCCCTTTTCCACAGTGTAGTGGTCCCTCCCCATACCCGATTGCCAGATCAACCACCTGTTAATAAAATAACTTTTTTCATAGTGTAGGGTCCCAACCTGGTCCCCAATCACCCACCTGTTAGAAAAATATTTTTTTCCATAGTGTAGTGGTCCCCCTAACCTCCCATCCACTCCGGTAATGACCTATCACCTCACTCCCCCCGCCCCAACTCGGTCACTGTTCAGCGAGCAGCACAGCCATCTTCACAGCTGCCCGCCAACTGAACTGTCGATGACAGCTTACAGTATACACTACAAGCCCAATGGCTGAGTGTCAGCCAATGGGCTTGTAGTGTATACTGTAAGCTGTCACTGACAGTTAAATCGCTGGGCAGCTGTGGAGGTACGAGGAGTGCTGTGCTGTGCTGCTCTCTGACTGGTGGCCATACTGGGGTGGGGGAGCAGGGTGATAGGTCATTACTAGAGTAGCTGGGGGGTTAAGAGGACCACTACACTATGGAAAAAACTATTTTGCTAACAGGTGGGTGATCGGGTGGTTGGGGACGGGGATGGGACCATACACTATGGAAAAAAAGTGCTTTTCTTAACAGGTGGTCAATCGGGTGATCAGGGACAGGGTGGGACCACTACACTATGGAAAATGGGATACTATATGGTGATTGGTGATTGGGTGGTGGGAGGGACACTATATTATGGAAAAGTGGATTTTTTTATACAGTGGGGCGATCTGTGATTTGGGGTGGGGGAGGGACACTATACTACGGAAAAGGGGGTTTTATTATACAGCTGGGCGATCAATGATCAGGGTGGGGAGGGACACTATACTAAAGAAAAGCAGTTTTTATTATACAGTGGGGAGAGCAGTGATTGGGGTGGGTGAAGGATCACTATACTATGGAAATATCTTTTTTTTTTACCGTCGGTTCCACGATCAGGGTGGGGGTAGGCACCACTATACTGTAGGGGAACGCGGCTGTGTGGGGCTTGGGCTGGTGAGGGGGCCACACACTTCCACACTAATGACATGCAAATGAGTCCATAATGGGCATCCTAATGGTCACTAATGCCTTGCATGCCCAATGAGCTAATTTGCATGCCTATGTTTGTGAATAACACTTTAGTGCCTGAGCACTATTGGCTGCAGAGGCATTTTTCTGGCTGGCTGCGGGGGCAGTGCTACTAGGTATTCCGCTGCTTTTCCTGGGTTAGCGCTGCTCCCACTGGCTCCCTATTCACAGTCGGATAGCCCATCAGGTTATCTGACCGTGAATAGTTCTGTTGCCAACCAGCGCAGCCAGGAAGTGCAGTGCAAACTTTTGCACCCACTTTATGCTCCCTTTGTGAATCCTGGCCCATATGTTCTGTGTCATATAGTTTGGATAATGTGAACTATCTTTGTATCCAGAGTTATTAGTACATTGTACAAACCAAATATCCAGACTAAATGGATCAGATAAAATTAAATAGAGCATCATCCATGCTTTCAGATAACCTGATAGATCAGGTAGTAGACACTCTGCATACCACTAGTCAAGGTGACAACCTAGTGTAACCCCCATTCACTAAACATGGTGGTACAGCTCTCCAAATCAGTAAATCTTTAAAGGTGACCCTTCAGATGGATTGCTCTGGCATGGTGTAACTTGCTTGAGGCATTTGAAATGACATGGTGCCTCCACCTGCAGAAGCCCTATACAGTACTATAATGCACTTCATGTGATGCTCCCAATAAAAATGTAACATTAGTACTTCCCATATCCTAAAAGGCCTTGATTCTTACTCACTGTTTGGTCACTGCTTAGGCCCTAAAGGACATCAGCAAGGGACAGGTCTCCCGCTCTGCAGTTCTACTGCTACTGGTATTCAGGAGCTGGATCCATATGCCATGGCAGCAAATGCAGTGCTCCTGGCATCATTTAGGAGTGAGCCATGGGGAACATGTCTCAGCCTCTGTGATCTTCACCCTAATAGGGACTTTGGTTTTCACCCTTTAGAAAAGGAATTTTCTTCCTGTGTTTTCCCACTTGGAGACTTCCCAAATAATAAGTTGATGGCTAAGGCAGGCTGGCATTTGTGCTGTCTGCTTATTCTCCAGCTGGGCTCTGAAGAAACACACTCCAAACATAGCTCTAATTGGTCAACAGCTCCTAATTAACATTCTGTACACAAAGCGTAACATATTAAGAAACAAATTATTGGTTCCATGAAAAGAACTCTAATAGAATACTACCCATAAAACAAAACAATGTAAAATACGGTTTTCATATCACTGTTTATTCAGGTACAGTTAAATATGGATAATTTAGGGGTATCCATATAATTTCTGAGAATAAGAACTTTATAAATAACTGCCAATTAGCACAAATTTCCTGTCCTCTTCCAGGCAACTCTATTGAATACTGCCTCATGCAGTGTCAAGTCTCTGAGGGTGGTTGCCAAGTCGAAACAGTCTTTCTGACCTTTTGTGCTGCAACTCCTTGCAGGAGCAGCTTCTTCTTCAGTCTCAAAAGCAGATCTGTTCTCACTCACATCCAGTACTGATATGACTTTGCCTGCTGAATCAGCATTATGCAAACAGGCCAGGCAGCCCTGACCACAGATTACTTGAGTCCTTCTGGGGCTGGGCTTTGTACACCAAAACGGTCCTCTCATTGGCCATGGAATCTACAGGCATATCCCTTGCCCTTACACCCAGAAAGCAATTCCTGCCTTGTCATTTCAACTTGGCACTCTGCTCACAGATTGGCTGTTCTATGTGGCCATTTTGCAGGCACGACCGTGACCCCTTCTTAGAAGTCTCAGGGGTCAGAAGGTAACCAACATGATGATGACCTTTATTGTTTACAATTTGGTCCACTGGAGGCAGCTGTGGCTGATTGCCAAACTGTACCTAGTTTGTGCAAATAACATCAGTCCCTCATTGTGGGTATGTTTGCACTATTTGTCATGTACAACATGACTTCTTTTAGCCGTAATAATTTTGATCATAGTCTGGTGGGCTGTGCCTAAATAAATCACTATTTGCAGTACATCTACTTGTTTAGAAGGCGTTTTAATAGTGCTCTTCAATATGTGTCTCCCTCGTTGTGGGAGGCAGGGTCATCTATTGGTTACATCAGTGGCAAAACCACTGAAAAAGGGCAAATTTGCCAGGCCAACTGGCACAAAGAAAGGCATAACTTTAGCAGCAAAAAGTTTGGCCACTCAGGAAAAAAAGGAAGGGAAAAAGACCTCTTAGCTAGGTTTCATTAGAAAACATTTTATTACAAAACAGCAGCACCCCCAACCACAAATGCTTCATGTCTCACGGACGATTTTCAATGTGTGAGTGCCATGCATTTTTGGTACATTTTTAAAGCAGCTCCTTAAAGGTATACTGCTCTATTAACAATGCACTACTCTTTGAATACTTAAGTTCTCAACAATAAGATAAGTGCTAATCTTTAAACCTTTAAAAACATACAACATGCAGAATCAATAAATATCTAAGACAGAATTAAAATCTAAAGAAGCATTTGTCAATGCCAAATGTTTGTTTGCTGGTATTAGCATTGGAAGTGCAGGAGTTAGACAGATGCAGAATAGGAATGGCAGTGAAGTTTTGAAGTGATGCCAACCCCACCCCCACCCTGCAGAGATGGACAGGCATTGGGGTGTGCCTTTGGGTCATCACCCATCACGTTGATGTCATTTCACCTCACCCTACCCTGCTGACACTGACAAGTGATGAGGTGTGCCTTGGGGTGCTTGGCTTTACAGTCATCCCATTCCTTAAGGAAATACACTGTAATGGGTGCAGTGTAGGAGAATGGGGTGAACTTTGGGGCTGAAAAGTCCAAGGCACACCTTGATGCCTGTCACTGGCTGGGGGGTGGGGGTGGGGATGGAGTGGCATGAGCATTACTGTCGACAATCCCAAGTCACGCCCTTGATGCCTGTCAGTCCCTTAAGGGCAGGATGTTATGGTTGGAAACCCTAATGTCCTGGGCATTTCTTGGTATTTTCACTCCAAGTTTTCAATATGGGTTTTTTGTGACTCCACCGCATGAATAGTGACACTATCAGTTTGTTAGCCAAAAGGTGATTTTGCACATCGACTGTACCATTTAGCATCACAGGTGTGAAAACACATTTTGAACAGGATGTAAAAAATGACAGCTGTACTGTTCATGAGGTGGTGTAAAAAATGGTAATGCTGAAAATCTGGAGTGAAAATATAAAAAAATTGATGAAGTCACGAGCGTGCATAGAAACAGCGCAGCACACACCCATAATGCAATTATTTGGGGGATTTTTTACACCAGATTTTCAACATTGGCATTTTGGGACCTCTGTTTATGAACAGTGGCACTGTGACTTTCTTAATCTGTCCCAAACATTGATTTTGCACAGTGACTGTACCCATTGTGTGCCAGATGTGCAAAATTATATTTTGGGCAGGATGTGAAAAATGACAGCTGTACCGCTCATAAAGAGGTGTGCAAAAATGGCAATGTTGAAAATCTGGACTGAAAATATTAAAACTTCTCGAATTTACAAGTGTGCATGGAAACTGCTCAATGCACACTCATAACACAGTCATTTTTGGGAATTTTTCTACCAAATTTGCAACACAGACGTTTTGGGAACTCTGCTCATGAACAGTGTCACTGTGATTTTCTTAATCTGTCCTGAACATTGATTTCCCACAGCAACTGTGCCATTGTGTGACAAATGTGCGAAAATACATTTTGGGCAAGATGTGAAAGATGGCAGCTGTACTGTTCATAAGGAGGTGTGAAAAAATGGCAATGTTGAAAATCTGGACTGAAAATATTAAAAATTCTTGAAGCTACGAGCATGCATGGAAACTGCACAATGCACACTCATAACACAGTAATTTTTTGGAATTTTTCCACCAAATTTGCAACATAGGCTTTTTGGGAGCCACCTCATGAACAGTGACACTGTTGTTTCATTAATCAGTCCTAAAAGGTGATTCCACACAGTGATCACAAAATCAGCTTTTGGGACTGAATAATGACATGACAGTGACTGAATTCATGAGGTGGCGTACCAAGAACCCCATGTTGAAAATTTGGTGCCAAATGTCACAAAAATGGCAGAGACATCTACCTATGTGAAAACCATGTCATTACTGAGATTTCTCTCAGTTCGACTGGGCTTTGAAGAGTACAGATGTGTTCCGCTCACTGAAGATCATGGCACCAGGCTCCAGATGTAAGTATGGGGTGGTGGGGTGTGGGTTGGCTCCCAGCATGCCACCTGGGTGTTTTTTTTGGGGTACTGTAGCGGAGGGGATTAGGCACCCCATCAGCAAAACAGAAAACTTGACCAGCCAGAGAGTGAGCTGAGGAAAGAGGGAGTGGGGGGACAGCAGCAGAGGGAGGAAGTGGAAGGGATTTCTTTTGTAGCTGGAGGTTGAGTCAGGGAATGAGGGAGCAGGGAAGACAGCACCAGAGGGAGGAAGGAAGCAGGAGGCATTTCTTTGTAACCTGATGGTGAGCCAGGGAATGATGGAGCAAGGAGGACAGCAGCAGAAGGAGGAAGTTGGATGGATTTCATTGGCAGCGACGTGCAGGAGGACCGGAGAAATTGCGTGACATCAATTTGCTAAATACACACATTACCACTGAGGATTGCAGTGGTGGTTTTCTTTGATCTGAAGACCACTGCAGCTGAACTTTTGTCATAGACAGCTCGTGCATCCTTTGGTGTGGTACAGTCACACCTGCTAAATGGAGCACTGCATTGGAAAGGAGGGTCACACACCTCCAAAAACTTGTATGGTTGCAATATGTTTCTTGTGCATAAGCACAAGCAAACATAAAGAGCACACAAAATACTCATCTGCATATAACCCAAATAAATTTGATTGATTACATCCTGAATAAATAATTGCTTGAGAAAGGTACAATACTACTGATTACACTTACACACTATCTACCATAGCTAAATTTCACAGTTAAATTTCATCCTAAATAACTAGTGCTTGAAAAAGGTACAGTGCTAACAATTTCATTTAAATAAATCTGAAAAATACACAAAATGCTCATATATATATATATATATATATATATATATATATATATATATATCACAGGTAAATTTCACAGTTAAATTTCATCCTAAACAAATCACTGTTTGAGAAAAGGTGCAATACTTAACACTGCATTCAATCCTTTGGGTCTATATTGCACCTAGTAAATATTGCCACTTCCTCTCCATCTGAAGTAACTTATTATTTACCCCGGATAGTTAACTACCTTTTTCCTAAGTCTGGAATTTAAAAATGTGACTGCTACCTTTGTTCATCACATGAAGAGCTAGTGCATTTATAGTGTCTCTGTTGGAAATGCTCTGTAAGTGCTCAGCCATCCTATTTTTAAAAAGTCTGTTTGTTTTTCTGACATAAAGTTCTGGCTGGTGCAAGTTGCCACATACACAATATTTACAGATGAACAATTAATAAATATCTGTTGATGTATTATTTTCCAGTAATAGGATGTTTGAAAACACTACCTGTTTCAAGATGAGCACAAAAAACACAATTGCCACAGCGAAAGGTCCCACATGGCAAGTTTGTATGAGTGTCTTGTATAGGAGCATTATACAAACTGTTAGTCACCATATCTGCTATATTTGGTCCATGTCTGTAAACCATCCAGGGAGGGTTCGTAGCTTCAACTACAATTTTTGGTTCCAATTTTAACAAGTCCCAATTCTTTTCGAGTATAGTTTTAATCATATAACTCTGAGGAGTATACTCTGTAATAAAATTCAAAGATACCTGATATCATAACTAGTGCATTTTTTTCATTTTTATCCAGTAGTGTGTTTCTATCAAGTTGCTGTACCAAACTTTTGGTTTTCATCAAATCATTTTTATTATACCCTCTCTCTTCAAACTTATTCACCATATCTGCCAAATCATTTTCATACTGTTCTAGGAAAAATGTTTTCTCTTTAGCTGCATCATTTGGCCCTTTGGTATATTTTTTGGGATATGTCTCGGATGGCAGCTATCATAAAAAAGCAAGGCATTTTTTGCTATAGATTTTCTAAAAAGTCAGATATCCACACTCCCCTCAGAATTCTTTTCAATGCTCAAGTCTAAAAATTATATTTTGGGTGGGTTTGCATTCTGGGTAAACTTTAAGTTACCATTAGTAGATCCTAAATAAGGTACAAAACCATCCAATGAAGATGGGGGCCCCCTCCACACTATCAATATATTGTCAATAAATCACTTATATAGTAGTAAATTCTGTCTATAAGGATTAGTGTATGAAATGACATGCTGTCTTTCCCACTGTGCAAGATAGATATTTGCGTAGTTTGGAGCAAAAGAGGCCCCATCTCCGTTTCCTTTACCTGCAGGTAAAATTCACCATTAAATACAGAAGTGTTGCAAGGATAGAACTTTTTCTGTCACACATAAAAAGACATTCAATAAAGGTATTAGTGTATTCAGTGTTCTCATACAGAGCAATATGTAGTGCCTCTATTCCCTCCTCATGAGGAATGTTTGTATACAAAGCATTGATGCCAAGGGTAACAAGAATATCTCCCTCCATAACCCTCAGATCGTTTAAACAATGCAAAATATAGGTCATATCTATAACATAGGTGCGCCAGAGAGGGACGAAAGGATTACTGTACTGATCCACAAACTGGGCAAGGGTCTCAGTCACTGACCCAATAGAGGCCATTATAGGTCATTCTGGTGGATCTGTAAAGCTTTTATGTACAGTATTTTGGGCAGCCCATAAAGGTCTGCTCTCACAGGATGATCCACTGTAAGAAATGTATACATTTGCTGAGTAATCACTTTATCCATCCAAGCCTCATAAAAATATATGTCAATTTGTTCCTTAAATTCTAATGTTAAATCTCTAGGCATTTTTTTATAGAATTCACTATTTTGCAACTGACTTAACATTTCACTTTTGTACTTAACTTTGTCTAAAATAACAATGGCACCACCCTTGTTGGAACTCCTGATCTCGATGATGTCATTTTTTTTTCAGGTTCCTCAAAGCTTCTCATTTTAGCTAGGAGCAGTTATTGTATCTCGGGGTGCGTTGTTCAGACAAAAAATCCAGTATATCTTGTTCACAAGCCTTTTGAAATGCTGTTACTATCGGACTTTTGAGGTGGATATAAGTAGATTTTTTTTTAAGTTTATCAGAAAAATTCTAAACATTTTCAGTTTCAGAACTTGTGTCATCTTTGTTAAACATAACTCTCCAATCTAATTTATGAGTACATTTCTGCAAGTCCAGCATCATTATAAAATCATTTATGTGGGTGGTTGGTACATTATTCAGTCCCTTTTTCAGAACTTTTTCTTCAATATCAGTTAAAGTAAAGTTTGATAAATTTACAATGAGGGAGCATTCACTAGTTTCTAATTCCATTGTCTGCCCCTCCTGTCAAGCGCCATCACCCCCACCTACATCTTTGACTCCACCAGCCTGTGTATATATGGCCATTGCTTCCTCCCCTTCCCCAAAGTTCCTCTCCTTGTCCTTCTGTGTTTTGAAATTGCATGAAATATGGACTGTGCCTCAATCTCCTCTGAAGTACCAACATTTCTAGAAGATTGGGGTAATTCAACTTGGTTACAACCCCCTGTTGATTTTTGCAGTGTTAGGGAGAGTATAGGGTGGGGAGGTATTGCTGTTGTCAGGGGCAGTGTGGGTGTTCCTTGATTGATCAACGCTAGCTGATATGGAGGAGGGGCACTCACCTCCTCCCGAGATTGCTCTCAAAAAAGTTGTTGAATAATACCTTCATTTTCAATAAAGGAACCATTTATTTCTTCTAAGCTTAGTCCTTCCAACTCTGAGCCTAAACCACTAGTGTATGTGTCTGTATTAAGTCTCTGTTCCGGTCTCTTTAAAATGGATCTAGGGTTGTTATTCTTCTTTTTTCCCCATTCAGATATTCACCCCTCCAAATAGTCTTTCCTGTCCATCTCATATTTCTGTTCCTTTGTCATTCTTATTCTGGCATCATGCCTTTTAATAGTTAGCTCAAGCTGCTCCCGATGTTTAGTGTATTCTGCATTTTGTTGATAAATTCTCTAGCTTGTCTCTCTTAATACCTCTCTCTCTCTCTCTCTCTCTCTAACTGTATGAAAGCTTTCTTAATCATAAGGGGTACTCACATAACCTCATTGCTTTCTGTCCTTTGAACAGTTGATCATTTTATGGTAGTTGTTTTAGTTAGTAATGGATTGACATCCCCTTCTTTAAAAAACAATAGCTCCACAAATGGACTATCCACATTTGCACTGTCCACATTTATCACTTCCCTTTGTGCCAGAACAACAAAAACATGTGTAGTTACATTTAAAGTTTCAATATGTGAACACTCACAAAAAATCATGGGAGTGCTGCTTGTAATTGCCAATGTTCTAACTGTCAACTTTAGTTGGGATAGATATAGAGGTATTTTGCGTGCTTTTTTAGATTTGAATTTTGTCTTAGATATTTTTTGATTCTGCATGCTGTGTGTTTTTTAAAGGTTTAGAGATCTGCACTTATCTTATTGTGAGCACTTTAGTATTCAAAGAGTAGTATATTGTTAATAGAGCAGTATACCTTTAAGGTGCTGCTTTAAATATGTACCAATAATGCATGATGTTCACACATCAAATAAGCGTCAGTGAAACTTGAAACATTTGTGGTTGGTGGTGCTGCTATTTTGCCATAAAATGTTTTCTAACAAGACCTAGCTAAGAGGTCTTTTGTTCTCCTTTTTTGCTGAGTGGCCAGACTTTTTGCTGCTACTGTTACTTGTTTTACATTGAAGCACCAGCAGAATTTCTTCAGGTAGCCGCCTATTTACTTCTTTCAAATGCATAACTTCTTTGTGTTGTCTGGTCCCCCTGTAGCAGTCCATGATGGGTTATCAGGTGAAAAGCTGCAGCAGAGTGGTGAAGTGACAGTGGAGAGGTGCTGTTTAACTCCATGGAGTCCATTAAGGTAAGCATCCAGAAGGAAGATGGATTACACTACAGTAGTGTCAACAACTATCTGGGCTGTTCTAAGATTTATTTCTCAGTCTAGATTATCTGCTTGATAGAACTAAGTTTAGCAATTATATTCTTCCCCACATAGACAACAAGTGTATGCTGCTTTAGGCTGTTGTCATTGGTGCCAAGATATCTGCATAGAGAAATCTGTTCAAGACAGATGATACCTAGATCTGTAAGTAAGGCACTACTGGGACTGTTTATCTCAGATGTGAAATGACCAAATCCCTGGAACACACAGAATAAAACCCTGTTTTTATGGGAACCAGCAGTTAATGACACAGTCTGTGTAAATCAGCCATTTGCTGATGAACATTACCTGATTTGCATCTGCAATTCAAATATTATATTAAATAGTGTTGCTCAGATGGATCTGGACAAATCTGGATCCACCAGATACATGCCCTTTGCTGCAGGATAGTAGATCCACTGGATACTTTCACTATCTGCCTGTGGATCCAGCTGTCAGATCCCTGGTCAGATCCTATGTTATCCGATGGCTGGATCTGGGGATCCTGTGCCAGATCCAGGGATCTGCCACCAGATCCCTGGATACATTGCTGGGATCTGATGCCTGATCCAGGGATCTGGCATTGGATCCCTGGATCTGGCACTAGATCACTAGATCTGGTGCCAGATAATGCAGGATCTGACCCGGGATCCAACCTCAGTATTTGGCCGGATCCCAGGATGGATCCAACTCAAATAGTGTCGCCATCTGCCAGATCACTAGCAGATCCATGATGGCAATGTCTGAGCAACACTAATATTAAGGCCACAGTTGGATGTTCACTGCATATGGCAAAAGGACAAAAGACCTAGTTTGACTATGGAAACAGCCAACCGGTAGCTGTTTTACATGTCCATTGGGCTGATGTGTGACAGGGATATTAACAGAAGAAAATTAACCTGTAACTCCCATCATGGTCACTAGACCATCAAGAAAAAGCAGTTGTAAACTAAAACAAAACATATGGGGAGGGAGATGATCTAAAAATATATATAAAACTAATGTAGTAAGAATTAGCAATTAGGTGTTATCCCCAATAAGCTCGTACCACATGGTAGAGGTTTGTTGGAACAATCTGACCTTGATGCTGGAAAACTTTCAACAAAACCAAAAAAAAACATACTTTTTATTTTAAATTGATATCTTTTTTAATAATAGCTGCCCTACCATTTGGCTCTCATGTCACAGAATGATCTATAGTTATCATTTTCAGTGGTATAAGTATTTTTTAGCTATTTCCTTTTGAATATTTTGTGGAATAGTATTTACTTTTTAAATTGTTCGTCTTCTTTTGATCAACTTATTATTAAGCACTTTTCTTTGAGGACTGAAGTAAAACATGATGAGTAAAATGTAGCTAAGCAAAGTTAAAATCACACTGAAAAACTACTCCAGCAATAACTGGGTAAAATAAAGCAAAAATAGCTGTGATCCATGAATATAAGTCAACCAAGCTTTACATCTGTTGGTGCCTTTACTTTTGGCTTGGGATGTACTGTAGTCCATTATCTTCCATGGTAGGGATTACTGTTGCAGCATAATAAATAAATGTGGTTTGGAGCTTGGGACTAGTAGTTATGGACTAGCACATATTGCATAGACCAGCACTTACTGGGCAAGAAAACTAGAATACAAAAAAAATAAACTGAACTATTGTAGTTAGTGGCAGTGGTTCAGTAGGTAGCACACTCGCCTCTGAGGCCAGGAGATCAGAGGGCTGTCAGTTCAGTTCCCACATCTGGCACATGGGTTAATATCCCAGTACTGACACTGTAATGCAGCATGAGAGGGGTGCTGCATTTCTGAGGTGCCGTCTTTCGGATGAGACGTTAAACCGAGGTTCCATCTGCCTGGATTGGTGGTAGTTCAGGTGGATGTTAAAGATCCCATGGCACTTATCGAAAAGAGTAGGGGAATTTCCCCAGTGTCCTGGCCAAATTTCCCTCATTCACTAAAAATACCACCAACAGCTTAATCTGGTTCAAGGTCAGTTGGCATTCATCTATATCCCCCTCCCCCGGGTCGTGCCTGAAAATAGGCAGGATTTGTCTAGTGCACTTACCCGGTCAACAAAAGCTAAATAAATAAATAATAAATAGTTCATTGATGCTGCTTCTTGTACTCATTTTTGTGTGTTGCTTGTTGGAGCAGTACATAGCTTACCACCACACCAACACATGTGGAATGTCACTGAAATATGAAGTCATTGTGCTATTTAGCATATGATCTTGTTATTTAGCTGTATTAGAAGAATTTGATCCACACTTCTCTCACTTCAGATTGTATTAAGCTGTTTAACACATAGAGGCTTGACTAAAATATTTCAGTTCAGCCCAACTTCAGGTTAAGATCCCAATAACTTTGAAAGAGGGTAAAAATATCAGCAATGTCTTATGCACAACTTCCTCGTTTCCTAGAATTTTATATCTTTATGTTAAACTGCCAAGAGAAATTCAAAGAGTACATCCCACTAATTATATACTGTACAGTACAGTATAACCAAATGTTACAAGCTTAGAGATTGTGATTGAAGTTATATCAGTGTCTGGAAGTAGGGGTTTTGGGAGTGGTCTAAACGGCTGTATCCAAGCAACTACCCACCCCAGTTCAAACCAGTGGGATAAGGCTACACATTACAGTTATCATTTCAAAGAAAAAGATTTATTAACAGTGTCCCAGATTATTCATGCTCATTGCAGACATATTTTCTGTCTCTCTCAAAGCACAAGAAAGATTTCTTTCCTACCCTTCCTCTAATTTCTTGATTCCTAAAATAAATCTTCATATATATGATGGGCAATTATTTTGCAGTATTGTTTATTCACCATATATAAATCTAATGCTTGCAATAATGTATTGTGTAGAATAACAAAGCTATGTCTGCACACAAAAGAGAGAGAGAGAGAGAGAGAGAGAGACTTTGGAAAGAAATGGAAAGTACTTTAGTTTTAAATGTAAATTCTTTGTTTTTTGTATAAATTTAAATTGATGCAGTGCCTTTTATGCACACTGTATTTCATAATTTCTCCCAAATTCTCCCAAATAATGATCAGCTGCAGCAGTCATTGGACAGGTCAAGGAGGAAGCAAGAATTAGTGATTTAAAGAAAGGTTAAGAAGAGTACTGGCAAGTAAGAATGAATGACATAAAGAAAGGTTAAAGAACATTCTGGCAAGTAAGAATAAGTGACCTAAACAAAGGTTTTTGAGTGCATTAAGTAAGAATGAGTGACATAAACAAAGATTAAAGAGAATACTGGCTAGTACAAATGACTGATGTAAACAAAGGTTAGGCAGAGCACTGGCAAGTAAGACTGAGTGACGTAAACATTAAGGACAGCAATGGTAAGTAAGAATGAATTATGTAAACAAAGGTTAAGGTGAACACTGGTAACTTAAGAAGATGAGAGGAACAGTTAGAAAACTTGCTCCAGGTCACACAGTGGGTAAGAGGTGATAAGGGTCCCTAGTTTCACAGCTGAGCACTCAAACCACTATGCTATACTGCCTCCCATCTTACACAGCACAGGAGTTATATCACCACAAAGAACCAATTAGGTTGCCAGGAAATACAGAGTCTGATTTTCATTTATAGTTCAGATATTTATAGAGAACAGAAAACTACATTTACGTTAAAGGTTGATCCAGAGTGGATATGAAAAGTATGATGTTAGATAGCATCAGTATATATCTATTACTTTTTTATATTGCCATATTGAGAAAGGATGATTTTTTTTTTTTGCAAAGTGCTGAGGTGTGGAACATTTTTTTTTACCCCTGATTACTCTAATCCCTTTCCAGGAAATGTTATAGGGTGGAGTAATAATTCAAAATTAAAGCAGCAATAGTTTTCCTACTGGAAGTATGCACTGATTCTGTCTGTTGAACTGAGAAGCCTCTTTTGGTTAACCAAGTTGGGTTCCTGGAAAGAAGACAGAAAGACACATGTTTAAATATAGAGTTTCCACTGTACTGGTGATGACGTTATACAGTAGCATTGTATATTCCTCATTAGATGCCAGTGGAGCAATTTAAAGCAGTGGAAATATCCAGTTTCAGGAAATCTGTGCCATTTCATATTAAGGAAAAGAGCCAGCGCATCCACGTCAGTGACAAAACAGTCATGTTGGCAATTGGAAAAAGCTGTCAGTACTCCCTTTAGCAGAAGAGTGGTACTATTTCTAAAACAAAATGTTAGTCATCTCTGCCGGGACACATTTTGACTTCTCAGGTTCTTAAGAACTAGATCAATAAGGCCCACTGGAGTCCTCCTGGCTCTTTTAGTACCAGTAATAAATCATAAGCTAAAGCATGAGCATACCAAATTTATCTGATGGGGTTAAATATAGAATAATGTATGTGGTTTTGTGCTTTATAAGTTTTGCTTACACACCCAAGGTGTGTGATATGACATAAACCACAAGTACAAGTGGTTTGTGACAGTATCACACACTGAGATGTGTAAAAAATGAATAAGGTCAACACTCCAAAGTGTTTTTAATATATTTTCTGTATTTTTTTTTTTAAACCAAACAGTAGATGGAAAAACACTTTGAAACTTTGAAGAATTAATTACCTTTGCCATTTATTGTCTTTAGTAATGAACAGATTGGTCCAGATATTCAAAAGAGTTGAGCCATGCGCAATAGGGCTGCGCCTGCGCAAGTCTGAAATTGCGCCATTCTGTGATATTCAGCAGGAGGGAGTTGCGCCCCTGAAATCATGCTGAGCAACAGCACAATGATAATGAAGGCATGCGCAACCAAAGGGGAAGGAACCATGCATAAATGGTGCAGTGTGATATTTAAAGACTTGTGCCATGCGCAATAGTGGAGCAAGCGGAAGTTGTGCCATAGCGGAAATAAGCCAAAATAAAAAGAAGCAAGGAAGAGGCGCAAGAATGCTACAGGGAAGCCACATGTGTCAGAGGCAGAGGCAGACAGACAGGGCAGGAGGTACAAACAGGGCAGGCCAGGGAAAGGTCACTCTGAACAGCCAGGCACGGGGAAGGTGTGGGGAGCCACACAGCACAGAGGCCAGCACAGGCAGGTGTACCCGGTACAGGGGAGGTAGCAGCCAGGACAGCGGGAGGAATACAGCAACAGCTGCCAGGGGGGGTAAACACAAGCCAGGGACATGGTCAGTGCCACCTTCCACATGGAGGCTGTAATGAGGGGGGTGAGAAGGCGGGCAGCAGGGGAGTGTGGCTGTGGAAGGGCCCATTGACGGTATGCCCCAAACAGGTAGTACCAAGCCCGCACCAGCTTTGAGCTGTTCACTGATACTGAGATTGTGGGCCAGTACCACCTGAGGTGGCTCTGTGAGCTGTGCAGTGATGTGATGCAGGCACCCACACGACGGAGCCATACCCTGTCAGTGGAGACCAAGGTAACAGCCTGCATGTCCTGCTCACCACAGGTACTTTCCAGAGATCAACTGGGGACACCACAGGCATAACCAAGTTGGCCACATCATGCCACCTCACCCAGTTCCTCAGCGCACTGCTGCCACATGCTGAGGAGTACATCCATTTCCCCAGCACAGCGGTGGAGCACACAGCAAACATACAGGAGTTCCACAGGGTAGCATGTATGCCTGGCATACTAGGGGCAATAGACTGCACCCATGTGGCCATATGCACACCACCTGGCCCCGAGGGTGCCACATACATGAACCGCAAGGGCTATGCCAGCATCAACTGCCAGGTGGTGTGTGATGCCAGAGGGTGCATCATTAATGTCTGTGCCACGAACCCTGGGGGAGCACATGATTCTTTCATCTGGCACCAGTCGGCACTGTGCCACAGATTCAAGAGTGGGGACATCCCCACTGGACACCTAGTGGGTGAGTATGCAAACCACATGGACAATCATAGGGCCTGGGGGGGCATGTCCAGAGGTGGCATGGGTAGTGGCCTACATGGCCTGGGGCAGGGCGATGCTGATCACAAAACTAACCTCTGCCCTCTACACACAGGTGACAGTGGACACCAACTCCGTCTCTGGCTGCTCACACCTTACCGGCGGCCCGCTACCCCATCACAGCAACGCTACAATGAGGCACACGCCACCACACATAATGTCATCGAGCGGGTGTTCGGGATGCTGAAGGCACGTTTTGTTGCCTGGACACCTCCAGCGGTGCCCGACAGTACAGCCCCTCAAAGGCCTGCAGGATATTCTTTGCCCGTTGCATCCTGCACAACATGGCCAAGGAATGTGGGATAGCTGTACAGGTCAAAGAGGGAGACAGTGATGGGGACGATGGGGACGCCGGTGATGATGGTGATGGGCAGCCCTCCCTTGGCCGACGGGACCCCCGACTGCTCCGGCTGGCACAGCTGCACCAGGACACCATCATGAAGGAGCACTTCAGCCAACCCAGGTAAGTCATGGGGCCATGCAAAATCACCAGTGGCCAAGGCACAACCCACAGACATGCATGGACACACACCAGGGGCGCATGCCATCAAGGGAAGTGGCAGGGCACAGAGGCACACACACAACCAGAGATGGGTGAGGATTAACATGCCACACTGAAAGAACACACACACATGCACACACACAAAGCAATAAATGTGCACAGAGGGCAGAAGGCACACCGGCCCAGAACGCACACCCTAGCAACACACATGTCCATAGGCCACCATGCCCACTGCCTGTCCATGTTTGTGTGTCAGATGCTGAGCACCATTGCACTTTGGTGTATAGCACAATGCAGGCATCATTATGTACATGCAACTGCAGACAGCAGCCGGGAGGGTGCGCAGGTGGACTGTGTGTCTGCGTGCAGGGCCGGGTACCCACCCGTGCACTGCCCACTGACACACAATGCACACAGGGCAGCACCAGACAGTAGCCACACTGGGAGACAGGTCAGTCACGGGACACAGTGCCACGGCCACCACGGATGCATGGGTGGCCCCACCGAGACCCGCCAGCACTGGCAGGCTGACCACTGGCCTCATGGAGTGGCACCAATGGTTCCCCAGGGGTTCCACTGTGTGAACATGACCGTGCTCGTGCAGGGGTCTGCAGCACATCGAACATGCCTGCACCAGGAGTGCTCAGGATACCCACAGCTGAACCTGGCATTGACAGGGTGGGAGTCGCATGATGCCGGGAATGGGGGATGGATAGTGCACTGCGTGGTGTCCACAATGCATGGGCACATGACTGTGTACCCATTGTGGCCATGACAGCAATGAATGCTTGTGCATGCCTGTCAATGGCAGCGGGCACATCCTTCCACAAATGGTCCATCCCTGCCAGGATCAGTGCGGTGTCCCTGCTGCGATGCTCCTCTGTCTGCTCCAGAGCCACACATAGTGCATCCACGGACATCGCAAGCCGCATCTGCTGCTGGACCAATGCTGGCAGTAGGTGGGTGTGCTCGTCCAGGAGGTCATCAGCCTCCTCGGCATCCTGTCCCTCAGGGTGTGCAAGGCCCTGATGTTCAGCACCCCTTGAGGGTGGGTGCTGTGCACCAGGACCAGGTCTGGGCATGTTCACAGGCAGTGCACAGATGCCGCCGCTGAACCCTGTACCCCCAAGCCCAGTGGGTGACTGCTGATGCTGCCCCTCCGGCTGCTGCACCCCAGGGCTCAGTGGTGCTGCTGCAGTGGCCACAACAGTCCCACTGTCCTGAACAGACACCAGTGCTGCCCCACTGGTGCTGACAGGCACAGCCTGGGACTGTGCTGACACGCAGGCCTCCACGGCAGCACCACCCATGGCCATGGGGGAAATTGCCCTTCTGTGTGGCCATCCCATGCCACACACATGTCACTGCCCATGACGGTCATGTCATCATCACCACTGGTGCTGGACTCTGCCCCAGCCACAGCCACAGCGTGCTGGCATCTGTTGACGCCAGCATGCTGGGACACAGGCAGGGCTTCCTCCACACCTGTCACAACGACATCAGTGTGGACAGCCAGGCGGACCCACTGTTGGAATGATCCACATGTACCTGTGGAGGTGGATGATCCCACCTCCGACTCCATCCGACTGTCCGCAGTGGACAGGCCCACCACCGCTGACCCATGCAGATGCTCAGGATCTGTAAGGGAAAGCAAAGTCGCTTTACTGCATGTGACCTACCCTGCCCCCCCATAGACAGACCATGACTTACCATGCAGTGATGGGCCACCACCCATCTGGAAGCCACCACCCAGAACACCCTCAAAGAAACTGCGCTGCATGCCTCCAGCAAGCCTGTCCTCTGCTGGGGTCAGCTGTACCACCTCTGACCTGTCCCTCACCTGTTGCAGCATGTGCTGCCCTGATGGCAGTCATCTTCTCCTTTACCCTCCTCCTGTCCATGCCCATCTTTTTCTTACACTCCTGCACGGAGCACTGGTGGCTGCCATGCAGGTTCACAGCACGTGCCACCTTCTCCCATGCAGCAGCTTGGACCTGAGGGGTTCCCCGTCGTCCACTGAGCAGTGGCTCCTGATCCAGGTAGGCCTCGAACAGGGCCTCAGTTTCAGCCTTTGTAAAGTTCAGCCTCCTCCTCCTCCCACCACTGTTTTTCTCCTCTCCAACAACCTGCTCGGTCATTATATAGCCTGTAAGAATGGCAGTTGTTACCTGCGATTGTGCAGTCCCATGCATGTCACTGAATCCACAGTCCACACTCCCAAGCAGCATGCAACTCACCAATAAACTGCAGTAACTGACTATGGCCACTGCAGCACATTGTTGCACCTTTCTAGCGCAATCCATGCAAATGAGGCGAGGAGCAACTTTAAGTAGATGCAAATTGCAGTGCTGCGCCATTGAATGGCTGATTAGATGATTTGCATATGATGGCTAAATATTGCGCTGTTGCACTTTGCGCAATTGTGTTGAACATGCTGAGCCAATGGCGCAGTCCTGTGACATGCATAGTACACCTCACTGTGCATGCTCAGGTTGCTGACACAGGCATCTGCTGCACTGATGATGTGCTGTGAACGATAGGCAATGCAGGGCATGGCCACCATTGTGAACGTGGCGCTATAGCGATGGTCACTACATGGCACTGTGGCACTGGGCCATCATAGGCGCAATGGCCCAACTGCTCGGTAGTCCACTATGGAGCTGGCACACAGGCAGCCAATCACGCTACATGCATTGTCATCTGATTGTGCTGTGTGTAGCCTTGCACCAGAGACCCTTGACCCTGTGCCCGACCTTTTCCCCCTTGGCGCCATGCATCAGGCATAGGTGCACCTCTATCACACTGTTTGGTAATGGCACAATAGGGAATGGCAGCACTGTACTGTGCAGCATCTGCATGTGGGGAGCCACACTGCAGAGCACCATATTGCCTACTATAGCTGCTAGAATGGCACACAGACGGGCAGCACAGTGGACAGCAATTGAGCTGGCCAATCTGGTGGCCATTGTTGAGCCACACCATGGGCCTCTCTTCGGGGAGGCGCCCCTGGACACTGCCAGTACCCAGGTGTGGCAGGTGGTGGCCACTGCCCTGGAAGAGGCCACAGGATGGGGGTGTAGTGCAGAGCAGTGCAGGCACTGCTATGGTGACCTGCACAGGAGGGAGCCGGAGCTACTGGCCCAACTGCGGGCATGTGCCAGGAGGGGCATAGTGCCACGTCCAGATAGGGGTTCCGTCAACACACTTTTATCATCCATATGAGTCACAGTGTTGTATGTGTCCAGCACATAGGGGAGGGACCATATGGGGTTGGCCGTGGTGGTGTTCACAGGGTGTGGGGTGGGTGGGTCTGGCTGGGTGGAAGGGCACACACCTTGGGGCAGGGGGACTTTGCTTTGGGAATGTACTGATGTTCTTCTCTCCTTTTTTTCCCCACAGGCCCGGATGAACTCCGCAGATTGCGGGCAGAGTGGCGAAGGGGGAGGACAATGCAGCCAGGTGGGGTGAGGGCCATCAAAGCCCACCTGACCATCCCGATGAGGGTGAGTGCCATACATCCATGATTAGTATTGCATGCTGTGTGACAGGGTGGGCAGCAGGGCATGGCCACCATTCATTGACATCACTGTCATGCACACAACTTGTTACAGTCAACATTGTCCAGTGGCAATGCATGTCTGGGTGTGCGTCACTGGTGGTCCATGCGTGCACCAGGTGCATGGCTATGCCACTGCCTTTGCACCACATAGCCATGTCACTAAATGGCCATGGTGGTGCTGTGCATGACTTGGACAGTGGGTGTGTGCAGCGTTCTGCTTGGCTGTATGCGCCTGGGTGGGCAGGTCCTGTGGACGTGATCACTGCGGGTGGTCACATACCATCACAGTGGTATGTCCCATGGCCGTATGCCATGCACAGTGGGCGGGCTGTATGGGATTGTGCATTCACACCTATTGACTGTGCTTCCTTGTCCTAGGTACACGCCATCTCAGGGACATTTGGGACACCTTACGGGAGCTTCTACAGCTGGCCCACGAGTCCCTTGACATCTTAAGGAGGCTGGACACAACGGGGGTGCTGAGAAGGCACAGAGGCTGGAGGTCTCAGAGCCAGGAAAGGTGGTCCAGATGAAAGTCCTTCAGTCTATTACTTTCCTACCCCCGGACCCACCCTCACACCCTTCCTATCCCAACCCATTTGTCCACCCCTTCCCCCTACCCACCCCCACCTTGTTTGTGTCCCCCAAGCTTGTATATAGTTTTTATTGTTGTACATAGTTCACTTTTATATTTACAATACATTTGAATTTGATATGAATACTGTGGTGGTCTCTGATTTGCAGCAGGCTATAGGTGCTCAGCTGCAGTGGTGTGCATGGCATCAGGGGTGGTGCAGTCATGGGTATGTGTGTGTGTCCGTGTGGAGGTGACTATGGTGTGGGGGTAGATATCAGTCAGTGTCTGTGTCGTGTGTGTTGTTCCCTGTGCGCTGGATGACTGTGTGCAGTGGTCCATGGCGTGTGCTCTGCGTCCATGGTGCACTCATCGGCCCATCCATGGCCTGTGCAGCTGACACACATGCCTGTCTGTGACCTGCACAGTCCATTGGCATGTCAGTGATGGCAGTCCCTACAGGACAGACATTGTACCAGTCACTTTGCTGGGTTGCCCCAGTCACTTGTGTGGTGCATACCTGGCTCGGGTGGCACTGTGGCCAACACAGTCATTGTCCCATCTCAATGCTGTGGCTTGTGTGTGTTGCAGGGCATGTGCCCCACTGTCTGTGGCTTGTGCTCCGGGTGACTACTGGTGGTGTATGGGTCCACAGTGCCTGCGCAGGGTGGCTGGCACTCCAGTGCCATGGTGGACTGTGGGTTGTGTGTACACGGCTTGCTTGGTTGCCCCACCACTGCGTCCCTGAGTTGTTGTGCCCTTGGGTATGGGTGGGTGTCTGTCCATACCCTGTGTGGCATCCGGTGTGGTGCATGCTTCCACACACCACTGTGGGTGTCTGTGCTGGCTGTTGTGGCCAGTGGTGGGTCGGGGTGTGTCACTGGAATGCTGTGCAGGGCACTGTACCACTGGTGGTGGTGTCAAGGGCATGCCCATCCCATGTGGGGTACCTCTTGTGCCAACGCACGGTCGATCTCTCAGCAGTACCTCGGGGGGACTGTGTGTGGTGGCACTGTGTCTGCCATTGTTGCATTGCCATGTGCTGCAACCCACTGATGGGGGCTCATGATGGGGCTGGCTTACATGGTTCTGTGGTGCACAGGGTTGCATTGACACAGTGGGGGTGGTGGCATGCATGGGTTTTTTTGCAGTGGTGGTCACTGCTCATGGGGGGGTGTCTGGGGGTCACAGTGCAGGGTGTGCTCTGCACTGGGGGGATGGTGTGGCACGTGGTGGTCTGCCATCCTTGTGTGCCAATCACAGCTTGCCGGTTGGTGTGATGGGGCTCCATGGCCAGGCTGTGGGTTGTTTGCTTGTCTCCATGGGCCAGTGGTTATTCAAGCCCTCCCCCAGTTGTGCTGTGCTTGGGGTGTGGGGGGACGATGTCTGTTCTGCTGTGTGTTCCTGTGCCCATCTGTGGCATGGGTGGTGGGCCCCTACCTCCCTGATTGTGCAGTTACATTGCTCTGCAGCTGGGGGGGCTCCCTGGTTGTGCTATGCTGCCTCTGGACTGCTTAGCTGAACATCCCTTGTTGCGCTATGACGCATCAGATCTGCTCAGCTTCCCCTCCCTAGTTGCACTATGGCGCAGGTGGTGCGATATTCAGTCGTCAGCTGTAGGCGCAATTTGGCCTGCTCCGTTTTTGAATATCACGTCTCTTGCGTATGGGCACAATAGACTGGCGCTTGCTCCTGCTATTGCGCACTTTTTGGGCGCAGTTTGAATATCTGGCCCATTGTGTAAACACGAACACATTACAGGAGGTTTTTGACTGGCATTTCTTCTGTATTTATATATTGTGCAAAAAGTCACCTTAAGAAAAAAATATGCATATTTGCAAACTTTGTTTGGGAGGGGTAGCAACTCATTCTGAAAATGTCACTGGATATGTGGCAAGTATTGAGAAACACACACCAAAAAGAAAAATAAGTCCACTAAGGATATTTTTCCTTTCTAGTATGGCACTTCACAAACTTTGCAACAATTGTTTGATTCAAGTTTTTTTGAATTGAGTATGGGAGCTCTGTAGTGTTTGCCTGCAAGAAATGGTGTTTTGTTTACATGGTTTAAATACACATGATGAAGAAGTATTTACTTGAATACTGAGGGCCTGACAGCTATGCCAAAATAATCAACTATGCATTATGGTTAGAGCCAATTATTATGGCTTTTGCATAAGCAGTCATATGCAACTTGGTTGTCACAAAAATATCTTGAAGCATGCAATTTCCATTTACTAAGTGTTAATCCCTATAAATTGGCACTTATTTGCAAAGCATGCATATTTCATTCCCTGTTTGATGGACCTGGAATGTAGTTCAGTTCTTAAATTACTTTGTTAATATGTTGTTATGCACTCCATATTAAGTGTTTTGCCTTGGAGAAATTTTAAGAGATTACAAGCAGGTCACTTAGGCCCCGTCCAACTATACCGCTTGCGCCCGGTAACGGTTGCAATCCGTTATGGCCCGCGGAGCAGTGCAGTGCGTCCACACCTCGGCGGTGTCCGTTACAGGACCAGCACCGCAGGTCCACACATCGGGATCTGGGTGACCGTTACAGTGGTGCCCGATCCCACAATGCAGCTCGCGCTGTGCTTTGTGCCCTGCAGGGGACCGTTACCGGCAGTCCACACTACCGCTGGTAATGGTACCAGGGCGGGACCAGTTTCATAACCATTGTGGAAACTACCTCATAGGTGGTTTCCACAATGGTTACGAAAATGCCTCCTGTAATGTTACCAGTGTAAATGCACACCGTTACCAATGTGGTTTACACCCTCTGTAACGTTACAGAAGGGTTTTCGGGTTGCAGTGTAGACAGGGCCTTACTTACATTTATCAAAAGGTTCAAAACTGCAAAGTAAGAGATACTTCAAGGAACACCAGTACTAGAGTGCAAACAAGGTTACAGAATGAAGAAAAAGGGGAGCTGGCTTCCGTTAACTGTTTCTAACTACAGTATATGACAAGGCAAGGGCTATATTCAATTACAATAAGTCTGTGGCAGTCTTGATTTGTGCAAAAAGTGCTGCAAAGGGATGGAAGTGGGAAATATGGAACCAAGATTGCACTTTATCAAAGCACTATTGAACACTATCGCCTAGTTTTAGCTGAGTCTTTCCTCTGGAAAACAGAACATCATCATCTGCACTTAGACCTGATTTGACATTTTGACATTCTGTGAGAAAGTCATAAAAAAAGAACAATTGTTGACAATAGTGAAGGTTGAGTAAGCGACCCCAATGATGGGTCTCTGTTCTTCATTTTCTAACATATTTGTGAACTGCATTACCATATCTTGAGATATGTTTAGTAGGACTGGACAAAGGTGTTCTCCTGCTTGTGAAATTCTGATGAAATTACTGTTACAGAAATAATTATATGAAATGTTTTCATTCTGCACACATAAAACTACTCAAGTGATATGTGTTCTGCAAGTATGATTTAAATGTTAAATTGGAACCAGCTGCATGCATTTGGCATGTGTGCAGCAAGCAAGTGTGGAAACCATGATTTTTATGTTACATTGGGAAAGACTGCATGCATGTGGCATGCATTCAAAAAGCAAGTGGTCACTGATAACTGCACATGTAAAAGTCAAGTGATTTGCAGAGTATCACATCATACACAAGTGTGGGTTGATAAGATTCAAACCCAGGTCTTCATGTCTCCAAGTCTCCTAGTTTGCAGTTCAATGCCTTTAACCACTAAGCCATACTGTCTGCACACATATGGCTCGCTTGTACTTCAATACATATTGTATCGGAATACTTCTGCATGCATGCAGCATGCTTGTAGCCACTGTTATGCTTTTCAGTTTTCGTCTCTCCCTCATTTCAGTTTCACAGTTGAACTGAAGCACACATACCAATGGAAACACATGTGGGTTTTCCACCCCAATACACAAACGTACTCACAAAACCACTTAATTAATTCTGTCTGGCCTGTACTCCTATTATTTCCTCTCCATAGATTTGAATGCTTCCATGCAAAAAGACTTTAAGGTGCAAATACAAGAGTTAGCAATAACTTGACACACACCCACATGGCCAGTCACCCCCCCCATGCACATACACTGTAGCGGGTATGGCTATGCTGCTGCAGACAACCCACCAAGTACAGATATAAGTAAAAAGTCTCTTACTTGAGTACTAGGGAGCCAGAGGCAGGAGTCTTTAAGAGATGATGTCCATGACTCAGAGTGCTAGGGTGTACCCCCTTGAAATGAATGGTGTTATTTTTATTGCTATTTTATATGTTATGATGGTGGATTGGAAAAAAATGAATGCCACTGTTCTACTAACAAGGACCTTGTCTGCCGAGCGGTGGCCTTCATTAAGCTCCAACTCTCCATCAATAATGTATAAAATAATAATAAAAAAGTACCCCCATACATTTCAATGTACACTCCTGCAGTCTCTGCCCTTTGTCATAATGTGTCTGAGTGTGAGGACATGAAGGCCAGCTTCACTGGGGAAGGGGCATAAACATGGCTATAGTGGGGTTTCAGTAGTCTGTACATACTATACCGCTCAACTGTCCATGAATGTTAGGGACAGCTCTAGAAGATCTGTAACATCTCTAAAAGGTACAACTTATTTGTTTTGACTGAAAAGTGATATGCAAATCAGGAAAAATTCAAATGTACAAGATTCATCTGTAAATACCCCAGAACAGTGCATCAGATTTGGGCTTAAACCCACCCAGTTACTAACCAATTTTTTCCTGGCTGAAGCCCCCCCCCCAAAAAAAAGAACTTTGTCCTGATTTTTCTCCCCGACTCCATTCCATTCACTACCCATCCCCTGTGGGTCATGAAGCCATCCAAAGGTGAAGAAACATGAAAGACACATCAATATTTCAGTCCTTCCTCCTTCCCCAGGTAGAAAAAAAATATTTACTTTTACTTACCAGGCCAAATGCCAGAACCTGAAGCCTGGCACAGTGTGCCACCAGCTCAGTTTTCAGTCCATTCCCCCTTTCTCCTTTTGCCAGAAGTTGTATGCTTGAATTGACTGTCACAGGCCCCCAACATGATCTGCGACCAAGTCACTGAACCAACCGAACCAACCCAACCTGGGTTGCTTGCTTCCTGCTTGGTTGCTGCTGTGGCTGCTGCAGCACTGCACTGATCAAGACCTACGAAGGCCACCCACACCACTGTCACCACTGCTGCTAAGCCTAGTTTGCTGCCATGGGGGGCTGTGCTGTTTTTTTGTTTTTTTTGCACGGTGAGCCTAGCAGAGTAAGTAGGTAGCCTAGTCTTGAGTTAGCTTCTAGTTCACCCTCTGCCCCTTCAGCCACCAGGCAGATGGAGACTCGCTAAGAGTAGAACAAAAAAAATATGCTGCCACCACACTGCTGTTGAGAGTTCGGTGCTTATTGACTCCTCCAAGCTGTAGTGTGCAGTCTGTCTACTCTGTGGTGGGAAAGACAGTGTCACACTTGCAAGACTCATGTACTCTTTCTTGGCTGGAGCTCATCCACATCACATGTGATGGTGCTGCCGCTAACAGGTGGAGAAAGTGGACAACACAATACAGACACAGTTGAGTCTGGAGAGTAACTGCAGTGAGAGCACACACAGGCCAGGAGGGCACCTATTGTGCAAAAGATTAAATCCAATTTGGATGTCATTATTGCCACACCATAAGAACAACCTAGGCACAAATATTTATTTATTTATTTTTATTTCATTTTTGTTGACCGGGTAAGTGCACTAGACAAATCCTGCCTATTTTCAGGCACAACCCGGGGGGGGAGGGGGATACAGATGAATGCCAACTGACCTTGAACCAGATTAAGCTGTTGGTGGTATTTTCAGTGTATGAGGGAAATTTGGCCAGGACACCGGGGAAATTCCCCTACTGTTTGCCAATAGGGGGACCCTGCCGCTGTAGGAGGTGGTCATTCTGTTCACTGCCATGGAGGAGGAAGGAGCTACGACTGGGGCTGAGATAGCCCAGAGCCTTATTGTTACCATTGATACTACCCAGCCTGGACCCGCTGAAGTGGCAGCTGGAATGCACCTGTGAGGTGGCCAGCACATTGCCAGTTCCAGCGGTCCTTTGGAAACGTCCAAACCTAAGTTCTTAGCCTGGCTGACAAACAACGATGTCTTGAAGGGGAACTGCTGAGAGTTAGTGAGCTACTGGCTCAGGAACGTCGGAATATTGTCACGGAGGACGACCGGAAACAGAAAAGATCAGAGGGTTCGCCGTGTGCGACAGAGGCTGTGGGGCCTAGCAAGCTGCATACTGCTACACCCAGGTCTCTGCCTGGCAAAATCTTGGTTCCTCGTGAATGGGGACAGTTGGTGGAAGAGTCGTGGTCTCCGGAGCAGGCGCTGCGAGGAGCAGGCTGGATTCAAATTTTGGGGTTGGAATGGAAACCGGACGGTGGATCCTCGGTTCCCTCGGAGGATATTCAGATAAGTACTGTGGTTACCCCTGGTCCCCTTACTGTTGTTCAGGGTTCTGAATCTCAGGCTTCTCTTCCCAATCAGGCTGGTATTGAGCCTACTGTTCCCTTGGGGAAATTATCAGCAGAGAATGCTGATGCTACGGATTCATCCTCAGTCCTGCAGGGGCCAGTTCTGGATCCTGTGCCTAGACCTACTTACGCCAGTCATTTTCGGCAACCTTTGGAGCTCTCTAAAAGATGAAATGCTATTCGGTTAAGATATGTTGGTCCTAGGGATAACCCCCCTGACAGGTTTTACGTTGGGAAGACGTTACTGAAACAGAGTATGGGTTTTCCCCTTCCGAAGTCTATGCCTTGATTCATGTTCCAGGGGAGTTTACCTTTGATGTTAGTTTCCGTACCCCTGCCCTTCTGGAACTTTTCTGGAGCCGATATTTGACACTGAAAACGAATCCATTTTGATCTGACTTTATTTTTCTGCCTCTTTCTAAACAAGCTTCTAGGGTCATCACGATTATGTTTCGCAATGAAGGGGTGAACATTGTTGATATTGTACATTGGTTGTCTAAGAGATGTGATGTCCAGGGGAATCCTGTTCCCATAATGGATGCTGAGGGATTTTGGAATGGGGGTTGGAAATTTTGAGTCAAACTCCATTCTACTGATTCCGATTTGATTCATTTGCCCAATTGTTTTTTTTTTTTTGGGAGGGATAAAGGGTTCCTTTTTTATCCTGGTCAACCTCCAGTTTGTTTTAAATGTGGGTCTCGGACTCACATAAGCACGACCTGTGAGGTACTTAACTGTTCTTATTGTGGGGAATCTGGCCATCCCAGTGCTCACTGCTTCCAAGCTTCTAAATGTCATCTTTGCGAGATGGTGGGTCATACTTTTGAACTTTGCCCCTTAGCTGCAAAAAATACAGCTGCGGCTGATTTTGGGATACAGGATCGTTATATTCGGGAGGCGGTACCAATTGGCCTTCCTGCTGGGGGCAGGTCGGTTCCCAGCACTTCTGTGGTGGTTCCTCCCTTGCCTGAGTCTCGCATGCTTATGGATTCTATTTTGGACCCTGGTAATACAGTGATCCCAACAGTTGAGGCTAAAGAGGTGCCTGGGATAGGAACAGGAGGGGGGATCTTCACCTGGGAGTCTCTGCAGGAGGGGTGGATCCCTTGATAGATGGCTTTGCAGTGGTTGGTGGGAAGAAGGGTAAGTTGGTTAAAGGAAAAGGGAAGATGGGTAAAAAATCAACAATGCCTACTCCTGATGTTTCATTTGTTGATCCTAATGTTTTTACTGTTTTGGCGGAGGATCCAGAGGTTCTGTTCGAGATGCCTAGGCCTTCTTCTCCTCCACCAAGGCCTGAGCCTCAGGACTCTCTGGTCGGACAGGTAGGCCCAAGGCCTCCAGATGGTAAAACTGGTCGGATTACAAGGGCGTCTAGTAAAGTTAAGTGACTTTCTCCCTAACTTTCTTTATGGTTTCCTCTTCTTTTCGAGTGACCACTTAAAATGCAAACAGTATTAAGACCCCTGTAAAACGTAAAAACACTTATTCTCATTTTTTATCTGAAGATCTGGATTGTGTTTTTTTTTAGGATACTCGTTTGCATTCCTCTGAGGAGGTAGCTGCTGCCACTGCTGGCTGGCTATAGGGTGATAGTTTTTGGTCCTTAGGCAGCGAATTATGTAGTGGGGTTGGGATCTGTTTTTTTCATTCTTATGTTACAGTGATACGCCAGTCAGAGATCCTGCCTGGTAGAGTCTTGGTATTAGATATTAGGTGGGGTTCTCTGCCTTTGAGATTGATGAATATCTATGCCCCTCTATCTAAATTCGACTGGGTGTCCCTTTTTAAGTCTTTATACCCCTCTCTATGCACCTCTTCCTTTATTGTTCTTGGAGGGGACTTTAATTGTTCACTACCTTCATCTGCTGCTTCCGGGAACAAGAAAAGAAAGGTGTATTGTGATGTAGCTAGTTTGTCTACTTTAATTCAAAACTCAGGGATGGTTGATGCTTTTGGGCCTTCGACCTCAGGGTTTGGGAATACTTATTTTTGTGGCTCCAGAGCGTCCAGAATAGATTATTTTTTTATTTCACCGGGGGTAGTCGTACAGTCTGAAGCTTTGCAGGAGGTTGCTTCATCAGATCATAGATTGCTTAAGTTGGTGTTATGCAATATATCTGCAGCCCGTAGAGGGCTGGGTTATGAAATTGAATAATGTCCTGTTGGATATCCCTTGTGTTGCTGAGGGTTGTGCTCCTACTTTTGGCCAGACAGTCTGTTTTGTTTTATATGAAGATCCAAATATTTGGTGGAAGACACAAAAGTGAGATCAAATTTTTTTAAGCATTGGTTGATTGAATGGACGATTGAAACATGATAAACTACGTTCCCTTAGAGAAAGGCTGCACTTTTTGTCTTCTTTCCGTCAGTTTTTGGGATCTGATTGTGTGGAACAGATTAAACAGGTCAAGGGTGAGGTGGCTAACTTACAATCTCAGGTATTACAGGAGATGGAGAAAAAACATACCTATGGGATTTGTGGAAAAAAGAGGGAAACTTTACCCTTTGAGCATCTGCGGTTTCTACAACACTCCAGAGTTATGCAGTCTTTAAATACTGAAGGAGGTGGGCGGGTTTCTACAACTATTGGTATGTTAGATATGATCCATGCTCATGTTTCTACTTCCTTTCAAAGTCAATTTCTCTCTGATGTTCCCATCCATAATTGGTTTCTTAGCAGACAGGTCCTGGTTTTGACTCCTGTGGAACAAATCACTTTGGTTCAACCCATTACGGTTGAAGAACTGAAGACTGTAATTTGGTCTTTAAAATCTAGCGTTACTCCTGGTTTTGATGGGTTATCACATGAAATTTATAAACCCTTATGGGATGTCATAGGTTCAGATTTCTGTTACATCTTGAATGCTGGGTTGCAGAAGGAGGTGTTGCCAAACAGTATGTTGCAGGCGGTATTGCTCTTACTATATAAAAATCTGGGGGATAGAGGAGATTTGATTAATTGGAGGCCGTTGTCTCTTTTGAACACGGATTACAAGATTTTGATGAAAATTCTCTGTGCCCGATTAAGAGGAGTTTTAGGCTCTTTATTACCTCCATCACAGTTTAGTGGTGTACCACGTAGAAGGGTCCAGGATGCACTGATCCTACTTCGGGAGCTCATTTCTAAAGGAGCATCTGGGGATATGTTTGGGCATTTGGTGTGTCTTGATCAATCCAAAGCCTTTGATCGAGTAGAATATAATTACCTTTGGGAATGTTTAAGGTGGTATGGGTTCCCCTCACAATTCATAGGACGGCTGCAGACTTGTTATAGGGGTATTACTTTGATACCTAGTGTTAATGGTTGTTTGGGAAGGGCTGTTGAGATGCATAGGGGTGTTAGGCAGGGGTGCCCACTTAGTCCACTGCTTTATGTGCTATCTTTAGGCCCCCTTTTACATGCCCTGTCTTGTACAGATGACATCATTGGACTCTCAGTTGGCAGTATGGACCCGCCAATAGTGTCAATAGCCTATGCAGATGATTTGGTCCTCGTCCTCTCAGATAGAAACTCTGCTGCTGCTGCTAAATTGTTATTGCATACTTTCAAACAACATGAAGTCTTGCTATATTATGACAATTGCAGTATGACAGCAGGTTAGAACTGCTCCGGAGGTGAAATAGTTAACTTTCCATGCAGGCATGGAACTTAGAGCGCAAGCTCGGTTGAAAACTCTGTCTGTTGTGCTTCAAATGCAAACTGTCAGATTCTTTACTCCGCCTCACTGAACAATCGCTCCGGAGATTTCTCCTTCTGCTCGGTTCATTTTGTCGGTTTAAAGTATTATTTTTCGGTTTTAGCCAAATTAAACAGCAACCGGTCAGTTCAAGCTCTGTCTGTGGTAATGTAAGTAATAGATAGGTTTTACATTTATTTTTTCTGTGTGGAACTTGTAATTCTTTATCGGTTCGGTTTGAACCGATCAGGTTGTATTTAAAATCTACTAGTCCTTTTTTAGAGTGCGATTCCGGTTCTTATCGGTTCTAAAAAAAAAACGGATTTCATTTACGGTTTTTTCCGCGACCGTGACACGGTTGGGAACCGATAAGAGTGTCTTGCTTGGTGGATTGCCATAAACGGGCAAGTTGGTTAGGCTGGCATTATGTCTGAGAAACCCAAAAGAAAAACCGACCTACTGGTTTCAACACTGTAGTGTTTGTGGGAAGCTTTTGCTAAGGCTGACCCACACACCACATGTGTCTATTGTCCGGGGTTTAACCACCTCAATTCAGACTGCCAGATTTGTCACAATTTCCCTGCTGCCACCATAGATAAGAGAGTTGGTAGGCTCAGGGAAAGGGAGGCCAAAAAGTCCGCTGACCCGGATGGCCAGCCCGGTTCGGTGCCAACCGAACCGGAGGGAGTGCCCTCTGACCAGGGCAATACTTCCTCGGGGAAACGAGGGGCCGGTTCCAGCAAAAAGGACTAGAAAGTCAGCTAGTGTAGAGCAAAAAGTTCTCTCACCAACTGCTGAGGAAATAGCTAAAGCAATTCAAATTGTCCAGTCTCTCTCTCCGGTTCCGACCGAACCGACACCTTCAGGTAAGCGTTCGGTTCGGCCGGTTCCACCGGTTCAAGATTATGATTTTGAGGATTTTTATGAACCGGGGAGGGAAGAAGAAATATGAGGAGAATGAATATGGTTTTGAAAATCTGGATGTGCCCATTGATCCGGACATCTCTCCAGGTAGGCCCTAGGGTTTCTCCTCAAGGCTTTCTGAGTCCCTTCTCATTTCATGTTTTATAAAAAGTTGTTGAAACTCTCCAGCTCCCTGTTGAGGAAGCTGTTGATGACCAAGAGGAGCCAGACTATGTAGAAATGATGGATATTCCAGAGTCTAGGAGACTGTCTATTCCTTTGCATAAATCTTTTCGGAAACAGACAGTAAAAGTTTTAAAAACTCCTCACACTATACCTCCTGTGGATATAAGGATGGACAAGAGGTATACCTTATCAGGCTCTGACACTGATTTCCTCACTCAACAATGCAGCCATGTGGGGGTAGTGCAGGCTGCAGCCTGTGACAAGGCTAATATTCTCCTAGCTTCACACCCCCCTGAGAAGGACTCCAGGAAGATTGATGCTATGGCAAAGAAATAATACATGGCTGCATCTTTGGGACTCAGACAAGCAAATTATATGGCTTATGCTGCTAGGTACCAGAAATCCAGATGGGATACTGTGCTGGCCCTAGCGAAACAAGTCCCTGACCAGCTTGCCAGGGAGCTGGAACAGGTGGCTATGGATGGTATTGAGGCATCCAAGGTGCAATTTCATGCTGCAGTGGACTCTAATGATGTTTCATCAAGAGTCATGTCTACATCTGTGGCACTTCACAGGATGGCTTGGCTCAGATGTACTACCCTATCTCAGGATACCCAGTCTAAGGCCATGGATTTTCCTGTTGTGGGAAATTCTTTATTTGGGGAGCAAACAGAGAATTACATGAAGAAAATGGATGAATATAGGACCACCTACAGGAGTGCACAGGCCAAGGAAAGGCAGGCCACTCATCAAAAGCAGCTTCCTAGAGGCAGGGGCAGGCCTTTTCATAGGCCTTTTTACCAAGCCCAAGCTTCCTCCTCCGCCTATGCTCAGAGGGGGTTCTTTAGAGGGAGAGGCAGATGGGGTACAAGCAGGTCTGCTTCCACCCCTCAGCCCAAAGCCCCTGCCAAGCAGGCACCCTGATGGGATTGCCAGGGCCGATTCTCCTCTACCTGTAGGGGGCAGGCTGGCTTACTTTGTCCAGGACTGGAAGTCTTTAACATCAGACAAGTGGGTCCTGGAAGTAGTAAGCCAGGGACTGGTTCTCAGCTTAAAAAATTTCCAAAGCTGAGAACCAGATCTTTCCCTGCAACTCCATCAGAGGCACTCACCCTAGAGGCAGAGGTCTCTACCCTCCTGGCTCTCAGAGCTGTGGAAAGGGTTCCTCCCCTACACCAGGGCAAAGGTTTGTACTCCAGGTACTTCCTTACGCCAAAAAAGACAGGAGAATGGTGGCCCATCTTGGATCTCAGATATTTAAACAAGCAACTTTTAAAGCCAAAGTTCAAAATGGTGACTCTGGGAATTATCCTACCCTCTCTAAGGCCAGGGGACTGGCTAGCTTCCCTGGACCTCAAGGATGCCTACTTCCATATTCCCATCAGAAGCGCCCATCGAAAGTACCTCAGGTTCGAGCTGCCCTCAGGCCACTACCAGTTCAGAGCAATGCCCTTCAGCCTCACTTCTGCCCCAAGGGTATTCACCAAATGCCTGGCTGTAGCAGTAGCCTACCTAAGAAGGCAAAAGATTGCCATCTTTCCTGACCTGGACGATTGGCTCTTAGTAGGCCAGTCCCCAGACCAGGTCAATTTACACCTTCAGATAACGCAGCAACTGCTTACCTCTCTAGGTTTCCTTCTGAATTTCTCAAAGTCAGTTCTAGAGCCGGTCCAGCTTCTTACCTTCATAGGCGCAGAACTGAACACACAGGAAGCCAGGGCCTTCCTCCCCCTGGACAGGGCAAAGACCCTAGTCTCCCTGGCCTCCTCATTTACCCTGCAGGTCTCCCGGCCAGCAAGGCATTTTCTGCAGCTCCTAGGACACATGGCTGCTTCCACAGCAGTAGTGCAAGGAGCACGATTTCAGATGAGGGACATCCAGTTCCATTTGAGAGCTTTTTGGTCTCAAAGAAAGGATCCTCTTACCAAGTTGATCCCAGTAACTCGAACCCTGATCCAAGCCCTACAGTGGTGGCAGAATCAGAGCAACCTGAGACAAGGGTTCCTTTTTCACTCAGTCTCATTCTCTAATCCTTATTACAGATGCGTCCCTCTTGGGCTGGGGAGCTCACATGGGCGACCTCACCACCAGGGTCTGTGGTCTCCCCAGGAATCTCTGCTCCACATCAACCTGTTGGAGCTCAGAGCAGTTTTTCTAGCACTTCAAGCTTTTTCCAAATCTGTTCAGAACAAGAGTATTCAGGTCAGAACAGACAACACCACTACAATGTGGTACATCAACAAGCAAGGGGGCACTCGGTCTATGGCCTTGTGCACAGAAGCGATGAAGCTGTGGTCTCTGGCTTACTCCCTGAACACCTCCCTTACGGCAGTTCACCTCCCAGGCAAGGACAATGTCCTGGCAGATGCTCTCAGCAGGATTTCCCAGGGTTTCCATGAATGGTCACTGGATCCCCTGGTCTTGGGAGTAGTATTTGCCAGATGGGGCACCCCGCAGATAGATCTTTTTGCAGCCCCAGACAATCACCAACTTCCTTTTTTTTGCTGCAGGTCCCCACTGTTCGGCTCACTCCCACTGGATGCCTTAGCCCTCAGTTGGGAGGGGAAGTTTCTCTATGCCTTCCCTCCCTTTCCTCTCCTGTTCAAAGTGCTAGTCAAAAATCAGATCCCAATTACGCAAAGTCATTCTGATAGCTCTGGATTGGGCCAGACAGCCCTGGTATCCACTCCTGCTGTCCTTAGCAGTCCATCCTCCCCTGTCCCTTCCCAGGAATCACAATCTGTTAACCTGTGCCCAGGGAAGGGTCTGGTACCAAATCTCAAATCTCCAATCTCAAGGCTTGGTTCTTGAAGAGTTAGAGTTTGCTGATTTACACCTTTCCCAAGGTGTAATGGATATATTGAGGCCCAAGAAAGCCTTCCACCAGGGCTACCACAATTCCAAATGGAAAAGGTTTTCCATATGGTGCTGAAAAGCATATTTCCCCAGTCTCTGCTGATCTACCCACAGTCCTGGATTATATGGTCCACCTAAATTCTTTGGGGCTGAGACCAGCTACCCTGAAGGTGCACTTGGCAGCTGTGTGTGCTTTTATTTCAGCAGGTAAATCCTCTTTCCTTTCAGCTCATCCTGTATTTTCCAAGTTTTTTAAGGGGTTGTTTCACACCAACCCTCCATGCAGGGATCCTGCCCCTGCCTGGGATCTTAATGTTTGCATTGCTCAGCTTATGCAACCCCCCTTTGAGCCCTTGTCTTCAGCTGAGCTCAAGTTCTTGACTTGGAAAACTGTGTTTTTGGTAGCCATCACCTCTGCCAGACGCATAAGTGAATTACAAGTGTTGTAAGTGGAGCAGGAGTTTATCTCTTTTCACAGAGATAAGGTGGTCCTTCAGACTAACAGAAAGTTCCTGCCTAAGGTGGTTTAAGATTTCCACCTTAATCAATCTATTTCACTTTCAGTGTACTTCACTGACCACTCCTCCTCTGGGGAGAGGATGCTGCACAGCCTAGATGTGAAGAGAGCCCTTAGTTACTACATAGAGCGTACCAAAAGTCATAGGTTTGACTCCCTTCAACTGTTTCTCACCTATGGCGAAGTTGGTAAAGGGAAGCCAGCCACTAAAAGATCCATTGCCCGGTGGATTGTCTCTTGTATCCAATTCTGCTATGAGAAGTTGGGTAAAGTTCCCCCCTCAGGCCTGAGGGCTCACTCTACCAGAGGTACAGCTGCTTCTCTGGCTGCTGCCAGAGACATTCCTATTCTAGAAATATGTCAAGCAGCTACCTGGAAAACAGTTCACACTTTTACAAGCATTACTCCTGGACATCCAGGCTAGGAGTGATGCTCGGTTCTTCCCACAGCCGTGCTTCAGAGCCTAATTTCCTAGGTAGGTTCTGTCCCTCCTCCATAGGGGTACTGCTGTGTAGTCTGCAATTGTCATAATAGCAAGACTTCATGTTGTTTGAAGAAAAATTACTCACCTTAGTAATGTTGTTTCTTCTAATGGAGTCTTGCTATTATTAGACTCCCTCCTGCCCTCTCAGAACCTCTGTTTTGGGGATGTGGGTGGGCAGTACAGGGTTGGCACTTTTTGATGCCCACCTTGTTGTTTTCACCTACCTTTTGGGTGAATTGGTGTTGTGTTTTGCATTTTGGGTCTCCTGACTTGAGTCTTTGTTTTAGGCCAAAAATGAGTGTTTATGTTAGTAGCCAGTTGGCTAGTGTAGGTTTACAGCTTCCACACAGAACCTTAGTGAGTTTTAGCTTGTACAGATCTGACAGTTTGCGTTTGAAGCACAACAGACAGAGTTTTCAACCGAGCTCATGCTCTAAGTTCCATGCCTGCATGGAAAGTTAACTATTTCACCTCTGGAGCAGTTCTAACCTGCGGTCATAGTGCAATTGTCATAATATAGCAAGACTCCATTAGAAGAAACAACATTACTAAGGTGAGTAATTTTTTCTTTTCGACCATGTCTGGGTCCTCTATTAACAGGCTTAAAAGTGGGATCTTGCCCTTGGGGTATGAGCCAGCTGATGTGGCATTATCTGGGATATGCCCATTGAATCTGGATACAGGAAAGTTCTTGGTGTCTATTTTGGTAGTATAGATGCTCAAAGGTATAATTGGGAACAGCAATTATTGGAGGCCCATCATACAGTGCTGCTTTGGAATAAAGGCCGAATGTCTAAGGCTAAACATATTTATTTGATTAAAATCTTTTTGTTGCCATATTTTTTGTTTATAGCCGCAGTTTTTCCCCTGCCTCCCTCTTTGGAGACTTCTCTTTACAATGTATTTTTTCTTTGCCTTTGGGGCAGTAGATTGAACCCAGTATGGAGGGGTATTACATATTTACCCATTGGGGAAGGGGGTTTGGGTATGCTTAATCCGATAGTTTTTTTGCATAGTATTTTTATTTATTATAATTTGGTCCCATTACTTAAAGGGGAGGTGAAGATCTGGTCTCCTTGGGTGGCTGACAGTATAGGCCCACTCCTACAGCATTGGTATCAAGATTCTTGTTTGGCTCGGCAGGTTAGGCTCTGTGTCTTGGATGGTCATTTTCGCATAATGTTTCAAAAACTGAAATCCTGGCATGTTGTCAAGAAATTTCTGACTCTACAATCCCGGCAGCAATTATATCATACTATTTTACAAGATAGTTTTTTTTGTTGAACCTTGGTTTCATGACTTGTTTGTTTTGGAGCAGCACTCTAAGTTGAAATTATTGGTCAGTAAGAGGGTGCCTAGACATATGTGGGATTTCTTGTGGCTTTGTCTCCATAAGAAGCTAGGGGTAAAAGGTAACATGAAACATAAGGATCTCTCTGAGAGGTTTTGTCCCAGGGTGGAGACTTGCGATGGGGTGGTGGAAACAATGGAACATTTTTTGGTAGAGTGTCCCTTTGTTGTTTCATTCTGGTCTCACTTTCATGAGGAATGGCCCTTGAATCCCTTTAGGGGTACTTCCACTCAGTTTTGGGTGGAAGGGATTTTGCTGGACTCATGGATTAGTTATGATAATATTATAATACGCCTGTTGATTGGTCACATTGGTTTTCAATTGTGGCATGCCCGGTGTAATCTTACACTTCAGCAGAAACTACTTTCTGAATCCCAGATTATTTGTACTCTTAAGAATTTTATACTTCATTGGAGATCACAAGAGGAGCGGACAATGCATCCTGAATTGTTTAAACTGTGGTGTAGGAAGATGACTTGGCTAGATACGGGGTGAGGTTTATTATATCAGAACCTGGCTCTTTCCTTGCATTGCAGATGCCCCTTGTTGTAGTGCTTTGATCTCCCTAGAGGTAATCCTGGGTGCTGCTATATCCTTTACGGATGAGATTTGTTTTTTTTCTGCCTTACGTATAGTCCCACCATTTTTGTATAGGTTTTATTTCTTTAGTGTACATTACAATTTCCCCTACTCTCTCAAGGGGGTGAGAGGTTTGCATAACTGTGCGGTATTTGGTCTAGCTATTTCAGTATGGTGCACTGCCTTCATGCATTACATTTCTTTCTTTATGATCTGTGTATCATATTATACTTTGTTATATATTATGTTCTGTCTTTTCAATCAGATTTCCCTACTTCTCAGTAGGGAGGGGGATAAGGCTGGGATTTGCTTACAGTGTTTTCTTCTGTTCTGGGTTTACGAAATGTTGTTATATTCCTTTGTATTCTTGATTTATCCATTCTGTTGCATTAGTATGAAGTAATACTAACTGCTTGTATGATTTCCTTTTATGTATAACAACCGTTATTTTATTTCTTTGGGGAGATGGAGAGGTTTGATTTTTTTTTATCATTGAGTTTGATGTTCTGGCCGTGTATGTTTGACTTTTTTCATTTCTTATGATTTGTATGCTATAACACAATTTTTGTTTGTTTTTCCTTTGAGTTTTGAATAAAAAAAGTTCCCCTTCTCTTTTGGTAGGGAGGGGGGGTTGTTTTTCCCTTCAGTTGAGGGTTTTTGGTATGTTGTACTGATCATGTATGTTTTTTCTTTTCATTTATTATGGTTTGTATGATGTAATACAATTGTGTTTAATTATCCTTTTGAGTTTTGAATAAAAAATTCCCCTACTCTTTTTGAGAAGTGCCATGGGATCTTTAACATCCACCTGAACTACCACCAATCCAGGCAGATGGGACCTCGGTTTAACGTCTCATCCAAAAGACGGAGTAAATAATCACAGATTCTTTGATACACTGGGGGAAGGCAACTTCCCCACTGTGCCCTACCTAAATGGCACCCTGCTTAATGGTAGAAATTCATCCTCAGGTGCTAATGCAATGATTTCTATTGTGTTCTGAGGTACTGCAGCTCCATGTTTCATGATGTGTCCTGATCATCATGTGGGTTAGTGTTCCTTATTGTCCCTCATTTTGAGTGTCCATGTCCCTCATTTCAGTGACAAAATGTGTGGTATGGTGCATGCTTCCAGGACCCTACTCAGCATAAAGAGCGCTAAGCATGGCCATAGTGTATGTGCTCAATACAGAATGACAGAGAAAGTAATTGAGATGAAACAGTCATGGAGAAACACATTTCTACCACTAAATATGCATAAGAGATTTGCATGGTCCAAACCAAAAAGGCTAGGCTTCACAACACAGAGGCCCCTCTTTGTATATCTGGAATGGGGGATGTTGACTGGCTATATTCTAGGCATTTAATGCAGTAAGCAAGCAATACTTTAGAAATTAATGGTGATTTAATGAAAAAAATCAAAAGCCATTAAACAACTTGTTAAAGGATCAGAATTAATGAATTTACCTAATTTTTATGGGAGTTTAAATACACATATATTTTAAGGACTCTAATTGCTAGCAGTAGTATAAGAAATAGAAACCAATGTGTTTTTTTAGATGAGATTTGCACCAGCTCAGTTTATTTATTTATTTATTTGAACATCAGTTTAACAACCTTTGAGCCAGAGGCTCATTTACAAAGGCACCTTGACACAGAGAGGACAAACAGTCAAGCAACAAACATCTGGGCAGACAAAAAATTGGAGTACAGTTAGGAGTCAGGCAAAATTGCAGGCATATGTCAAGCACAGTATACAATAAGCTTACAGGTGAGCTTTGCATAGTAGACAATATACAGTAGATACATACAGATTGATTCAGTAGGCAGATAAAGGTAAGGCTGGGTGGAAGACATCAGAAGTGGAGTGTGGGGAAGATAGTAACAAATAAAGGTAGAGCTGGACAGAAGGTCAGAGAGCTGCTCAGCGAGGTTTGTCAGGAAGAATAGTAGGAGGCTTAGAGGCAGCTACAGCTGCGTGTTGAGAGCAGGTGATTTCTAAGGCTAGTTTTAAAATAAGATAACGAGGGGGCATCAGTGATTCCGGCGGGGAGGGCATTATACCAACAGGGGGCTCTGTAGGGGTAAGCACTTTGACCTTGCGAGGTTCTCGCCCTCGGTATAACCAGTGCAGTTTTGCAGGATATGCTGGTATGCACTGTAGGGTTTGCTCGGTGGATAGTGGCTGACAGACCCGGTGGGGATAGACCAAGGAGTGATTTTTTTGTTAGGAGGCAGGTTTGGTATTTGAGGCGCTCATCTAGGTAGAGTAGATTAGCCATGGTGTAAAGAAGGCTAGTGTGGGTTAGTCTAGGAGCCCCAGTTATGAGCCTGCAGGCCTTGTTTAAGGTGAGGCGGATCTTGTGCAGGGCAGTCTGGTCTGCTGCACCATACACAGGTAAGCCATAGTCTACTAGGGATAGAACTGAGGATGTGACTGCAAGTCAGAGGGCATCCGTGGGGAGGCAGTTTTTATGACGATAGAGGATACCCAGCCGAGTGTTAGCGCCTGAGGCAATGGGCAGAGATGTGGGCATGAAAAGAGAGGGCAGGGTCAAAGGTTATACCTAGGTATTTATAAGAGTGAACTAGCTCAATAGGGAGTTTAGAGGTGGAGTGGACTGAGAGAGGATAGTTACTGGATTTATTTTGGGGGTGGGCAAAGAGCATGGTTTTGGTTTTCTTTAGATTAATTACGAGTCTGTGCTCAGTAAACCAGGCTTTATGCTGTTGTAGGATTCCTGCAGAGAATCCTGAAGTGAGATGGGATTATGGTCGGAGGCAAAGAGTACAGCATCATCTGCATAAAGTAGGATTTTACCGGTACATTCACTGGGCAGGGAGTTGAGAAAAAGGGAAAAGAGCAAGGGCCCAAGAATGGAGCCCTGAGGGTCTCTGGAGCAGATAGGGCAGGTGCTGGAAAGTGTCCCATTGATTTTCACACATTGTGAGTGGGCCGACAAGTAGCTGGAGCACCAGGAAACAGGCCCAGTGGCAAAGCCTAAGTGACTAAGGGTAACTAGCAAGAGGGGTTGGGAGACAGTATCGAAGGCTTTTGATAAGTCAATGAACACTGCACCTGCTAAGGAGCCAGAGTCCAGTGAGGTGTGAAGAAAGTTAGAGAACTCCAGGAGGGCAATATTAGTGCTGTGGCCCGCTCTGAAACCATGTTGTTCTGGGCAGAGGATGCTATATTTATTGAGGTATTCAGAGATTTGGGTGGCCACAATTTTTTCTAAAGCCTTAGAGAGAGGAGAAAGGATTGAGATAGGTCAATAATTGCCAGGGAGAATCCTATCACCACCCTTGTGTATTGGGGTGACAGTAGCTATCTTCCAGGCAGAGGGGAATTGCCCTAGGCAGAGAGATTTGTTAAAGAGGCAGGTGATTGGTGAGATAACCAGATCCAGAACCTGACGGAGAAGACTGGGATCAAGGGAGTCATTGCCAATAGTGTTACTCTTTAAGGCCTTGAGTAGGTAAAGTCTGACTTCCTGGGCAGTGACATGATGCAGGTAGAACAAGAGGCGTGGGAGAATAGGGACAGACCTGGGTGGAGGGGGGCCAAAAAATTATCTGAGATCACTGGGCTAAGGTCCGTGAAAGATTTGTTGAGGTGGTTGGCAATAAGGACAGGGTCTGAGGAGACCGAACCATTAATGTTGATAAGCGAAGGTGGGGGGGGGACGCGTGCCACCATTCAGCTGCTTGATGTTGTCCCAGAAGGTCCTGGCATTCCCCCATGAGGAAGTGAGGGAAGCTTGATAGTGTTCAGCCTTCGCTTTGCGGATGGCCCATGTACATTTGTTCCAGGCAGCAGCATAGGCCTGCCTGTCAACTGGCTGGCCTGTTTCCGTGGCAATGTGCCATAGATTATCCCTATGCTTAAGAAGTTGGCGCAGGGCCAGTACATGGCAAGATGCAGCATGTTAACCTGATGTGATGTTTAAATTATGTTCACACCAGCTTAAATGTAGCACTCATGTCAAGTGTGCAACACTTGAACCTGTTGTTATTTTTAGAAGATGTTCACACTAGCTTACCCGCTGCACACATGTCGAGCTTGCAGCATGCAAACCTGATTTGCTTTTTAGACCTGGTTCACTTAGGTTTACTTTGTGTATGCGAACCACATGCAAACATTGCAGAATTAAGCATGTACACAGCACACCTATATTTCTGTAAGGGTATGATCTCGTGTCTGTGAAACTTTGCTAAATGTCTGTAAAAATTTCATAGAAGTTTGCTGAAATTGCAATTTCAGTTCTTCCAGTTTTCGTCAACACTGCACCAAATGTGGAAAAAAGGTGATATCACGTTCTGTACGGAAGTGTATCAAGTTTCAAATCTCTGTCTTCAAAAGTGACTGAGTTATAATCCTCCAAACATTTGGAAATTTTAAAATTACATTTCTCAATTATGTAAACTGCTGAATTTTAGCCCCTATAACATTAAAAGTAGAAAATGGAATATCCCAAATTTTGTTAGGTTCAATGAAGCTAAGTATTTGGCTTTGTAACCACTCCCACAACACAGCAGCAGAGCATCTTGCTGCCATGCTGACAGCCCAGGTTTGGAAGCAAGCCCAGAAAGATACATCATGAGACAGGTGTCTGAGACAGCCACCATTTGGCAATGCATCTCAGTTGGGGAAAGCTGACAATGGTTTCCACCAATACAGTGACCCTGAGGCTGGACCAGGAGTTTGTTCCTGTGGCAATGAATCTGTGATTGTGCAAGATTGCCAAAGGTACCGCCCCCACCAGGGGAGGTGAGGGGGAAAAAATGTGGGAGAAAAACCTGGTAGCCAGCTGATTGATGGCTGGATTCAGCATGATGAGGGTATATCCCTGAGAGACGAGCTGCTGGTCAGGGGAAAAACAATTTAAAAAGAGGCTGCTGGTGTCATCTCTAATCAGTTGCTCAAAGACTGGCCAAGTTATAAGCAGCCAAAGATTCTATAATAATATCAGTAATGAACATTGAATTTCAAGGGCATTTTTTAAAATTTTGGAATATTGTGCTACTTTCCTGAACCCTTCCTTATCCTTGCCTGGCTTTTGACCATCCCTTACCTCTACCTCCCCTCCAGCCTCATAGTACCTAGCAAAAGTTCATCAACCTGCTTTGACTCTTACTTTTAGCATCAGCCCAGACTCCCTTCACTCTGGCACTATGCACCTTGTCTTTGCCCAATTTGCATAGATGATTTGTATACTAATTCATTTGTCCTCCATATGCAATGTTTTGCCATTTTGTCTATACTGCACTCAGGTTATGCTCCTCCTCATTGCAACCACATCACCTGACCATCTGTATTTTGTTTGTGATTGTACTTCTCCCCTTCCCCTTTCTCCCAGGTCACACCTAGAAATGAGATTTGGCTCAGTGTACCTCTCCTGGATACAAATTTTTAAATACATAAACAAATACATACTTACATACATACACAAATTTTGTTGATGCCATGTCCAGTCCATACATTTTGCTCAGTCATACACTTGAGTTTCTATTGTACAGGAAGGTAAAGGCTGGGTAAAGTGGCAATAAGATAGCATTCGTAGAAGGCTCCATAGTAAAACTATAGTGGTGCCAAATGTCAGGTCACTATCTTGAGTGATGAACCATGAAGAATAGTCATGGACATCACTGTACACTCATTTGTCTTCTTGCAATATGCCAGCTAACCACTAGATCTCACTGACTTAATGACTTGTGGAAGCACATGCAAGTGCATCATTGTTTCTGTAGAATGCCATCTGCTGACTCTTTAACAACCCTGTGGGTAACTGTGTATATTTTTACTATTTGAAAATAGTGGCACCTAGTGATGCCATGCCTTACAACTAGTTGTGTGTGTTGGGTCATTGTGGCAGAAGTATCTGCATAGCTTTAATAGTGATGGAGCATGATGCTAGGAATCAATGTCACATGACGGCTGGAGGGATTCAGTGGTGAGAAGTGCTTTATGAAAGTTAAATTCCACAAGTGGAATTCTAGTGGCATTATCTATTATGTGTCCATGAATTTCAGAACACATTTTGCCAATTAGTGTTTCCAAAGTGAATTGTAATCTACTAAGCCACATTTATCCAGCTTTACTAGTTTCCAGAACATATGTATTTTGGGTATGCATGCCATATCTTGAGTGTACAGCTGCAAAAGCAGTGGAGCTATAAACATCCATATAGTTAGAAAATGTTCACACAATTAAACACATAATTAAATTGTTAAATTTTAAACTCCTGTAACATACAATTTACATAAACAACTATCTCTATGTTTAGCAGTTTTTGTGTTTCAAGAAAGTAGGCATATCATGTTTCAATTATCAGGCTCCGAAAGTCGCTAACATGCATCCTAGCCTGTTTTGTTTCCTTATATGCATCTCTTTCCCTTACCTCCCTGATCCCCATCACCAGAACCAAACAGAAATTGCTGTGAGCAAGCTTAGCCTAGTCGGTGCAGCTCCACAGGTGAGGTGGCTTGTCTCACACAACCGAACAGTCCACAGCTGGTCTCAAGTGGGGAAGAGGAGGGTCTGGCAAGGGGGAGTCCACACAGAGATAGTGGTGCACTCACAAAGATTGCAGGAGGCAGAAATACTGGCAAGAAACATTTTAAAGTAGTGCCTCTCGAATTGACAAGTTGATGTATACAAATTTCAACCATGTCGGTATGGCTTTTTCCCTTAGTGCCTCGACTCTCACGAGTCTTCAGTAGGGGACCCACTGAAGATTCGTGAGAGTCGGTGTGCTAGGGGAAACAGCCATAACAATGAGGTTGAAATTTTGTATGCACTACTTTAAGTAAAAAGTTTTTCGCAAGTATTTCTGCCTCTGCATTCCTTGTGTGTACACCACTACCTCTTTGTGGACTCCCCCTTACTAGACCCTTCTATTCCCCACTGGAGACCAACTACAATGACTTCCCATTCTCTAACTTGCTGGATGCTGTTACACAGTTCTCCTCTCTGAAGCTGTGTAACAGCCCTAGGCTCCTCAGCTTCCTCACTAGGTATCTCATCAAAATTATATATTTTCTCCTCCCGTATGCCTATGGCAGTAGTGAGCACCCCTCTGTGGATTACTGCCCTCTGTATATCCCTGTCTGGAGATGTGGAATAAAATCCAGGACCCCTGCTACCCAGGCGCACACCTAACTTAACTAGCTCCAACTCCTGGTTTCAAGCTCATGGCCTGAAACATTGCACATCTAAATGTTAGGAACTTGATGGCCAACCTCTCAAAACTTCAAGCTTGGGCCTCACTTCACAACCCTGACATCATAGCTATCTCTGAATTGTGGCTAAAACCATCTGTCCCAGATAATATGTGCTCCATCGCTGGGTTTAGTATGCTGCGTGTCGACCACCCTTCGTCTAAAAGGGGTGGTGACCTTGCCATATTCTTTAAGCCTGATTTTAATCTCAGTCTCTTGCTCTCCCCCACTATTCAATCCTGTGAACTCCTTCACTCCCTACTGCTCCTAGGTGGAGCTAAAAAACTGCATATTCTGTGTGTCTATATACCCCCCCAAAAAAAGGCATGCCCAGACAAACTGAACTAGTTAACCACCTCCCATTGGCTAGTCATAAAAATGAAGTACTCATCATGGGGGATTTTAATCTGAATTAGCTTGGGCCTAGTACTAATAGCCTTGAATCTATTATTAGCAAGGCTCATCTCTCCCAACTCATTAATGACTCCATCAGACAGTCCAATAAAGGTTCCTATCATACCCTTCTTGACTGGATCCTAACCAACAGGATGTAAAAGATTGCAGAAACTGGAGTTCTTGTCGGCTCAGTGATCACTTCCCTGTATACTGTGTTTGGGATGCTACCTCCCCTCTTCTTGCCCTCCAAAGGTTATTAACATAACTGACTTCTTAGCATTTAACTCGTATGCCTTTCTTGAAGACCTTATACATGTTGATTGGTCTCCTCTCTTCTCCTCAACTGACATCGATTTTGCAGATAAATGTCTTACCTCCAATATCATCTCCCTTCAAAAGAAACATATTCTCACTACCAGGCATAGGGTCAGAGGATTGCCCACCAAATGGTTAAATCACCCCTTCTCTCCTTATTAAAGACCAGAGATCAACAATGGACTAAGTGTAAAACCTCTCCCTTGCCTGTGGACTGGGTTGCTTACTGCTCACTGCGAAATATCTGCAAATGTGAAATTAGATCTGCAAAAAGCAAGTACTGCAGAGACCTCTTTGCAAACATAGCCAATGACCCTAGGAAATTCTGGTCTAATATGAATGGCCTCCTAGGGAAAAATGATAGCCAACCCCCGAGATGTCTATTGGCAATGTTAGCTGTAATAACCCTTCTACTATTTCCAATGCCATTCATTGCCTTCTCAGATCTAGAGAGGGTTTAAGTAGGTTCCCTTCCATAATGGTTTGATAATCCTAAAAATTCCTATTTGGGGCTGGTGGTACGGCCCTCATCAGTAAATCCAAAAGTCCATAGATAGCTAGCCGCAATTGTTTACTGTAGGTACCTTATTGCAATTAGCTAGAAGCTAGATTGGCAGGGGTTTGTGCATATGGGTGACATCATGATTATACACATTTAGGCTGCACTGCAGTATAAGAGTAAAGAACCAGAGGGTGAGTGTGCGGTGATAGGATTAATTGCCAGAATATTACAATAATTAATAATGAAAAAATATGTGTAACTATAACAATATCTGTTTACATATTTATGAGGATCTCAAACCCTTGAAGAAGCCCAATTATTGGGTGAAATGTTGAGTACATCGGGGATCATACAGTAAAAGTGGAAATAAAGAAAATATTTTTCTAAGGAAATCAGATGTGTGGCTGGCTATCTTTGAACTGTTGGATTTTCTCAGATCTATCCTGTTATAAATCCAGTATGTCTCACCCTACCTCTTCCCCTCTACTACCCCCCCTTCAGCTCATCCATTGCACCTTCACTCAGTTTCACATTATAAAGTCCTGCGTCTCCTTAAATGTATCTCTCCCAACAATAGTGTTGGTCCTGATGGCACTAAAACAAAAATCCTTAAGCTAGTTGCCCCTCTGTTCCCCACCCCAGTCATGCATATATTCAGTCTATCTCTCCTCTCCTCCACAGCACCTACCATCTGTAAGTTTGCCAGAATTGTTCCAGTGTTTAAAAAGGGTGACCCAAGAGCTATCACAAACTACTGCCCTATTGCCATCCTGCCGATCCTCAGTAAACTCCTTGAAAAGATCATACACTCTCAGATCTCAGACTATTTTCTAAAATCTAATCTTTTCTCACCAGCCCAACACAGTTTTAGGCCAGGTCATAGAACCTCCACTGCCCTCTTGCAGTTCACCAGTGATATCAAGTCCCATATGGATAAAGGCCTGCTCACTGGTGCTACTTTCATTAACTTAACCAAAACTTTTGATCTGGTTAACCACCCCCTGTTATTACATAAACTGGATCCTTAGATTCTCTCACTCTGCTCTCATTTGGCTCTCTAGTTACCTCTGCAGTCACTCTCAGTCAGTACCTTTTAACAAGACCCTCTCTTCCCCTAACTGTACAAGTATAAGAGTTTCTCAAGGCTCTATTCTGGGTCTGCTACTTCTTTCAATGTTTATCAATGACCTGCCCAATTCCCTCTATCATAGCAGTACCCTACTGTATGTGGATGACTTAGTACTCTATCGTGGGTCTAAGTCCCTGAATGATATTAATTCCAAATGTTCCACTGACCTTTACGCTATTCAATCCTGGCTAACCCAAAACCATCTCATCCTCAATTAAACCAAGACCCAGTCTATGCTTTTCTGATCCCATCAAAAGATGCATACCCTAGCCCCTGAACTAGCTATCTGCTGTCTTGACAGCTCCCTAGTCACTTCGATCCTATCCTTTAAATACCTGGGAGTTTCACTTGACCCAGCCCTAGACTTCTGCCAACATATTAACAACATATGTAAATCTGTCAACACCAAGACTGGCCTGGCTTATACTATTTGCCATGCCCTTACCCTGGCAGCTAGATTTGCAATTGCCTAGAGTGTTCTACTTCCTAAGCTATGCTATGTGTTACCTTCATTCTATCAGGCCAATGTGAATTGTCTCCAAAAATGGGATGTTGCCTATAATAATGTGCATAGGTTTGCATCTTCTTCTCCTCATCTAACCCATCACTGTCAACTCAACACACACATAAACTGGTTATCCCACTCTTCCAGGAGGTCTTATATCTTAGGCTGTTTCATAGACAACATCATTAGATGCTCACAACTTGCCTCGCTGACTTCAATGTTTTCCCCAGTTGACCATCCCCATTTGTTGCAGTCTTCTACCCATGCCTTCCTAGCATATCCAAAATGCTCTACTAAGGCGGGCCAGCAGGCATTTGCCCACTCTGTCCACACTTTCTGGAACTCCTTATCCCATTACCACCATAACTCAAAGTCCTATGATATCTTCAAAATATAATTATTCCATCACCTTAGATCCCATGACACATGTTCTTGTTTACAAATTCCCTAATGCTATTTATGTGTCTCCTCTCTTTTCCCCTCAGAAATTATTGCAAGTCCTGTATACTGTGCCAGACTTGTTATATGTCCAAATCTCCATTCATATTCAATACAAACCATGTATTATGCATGCATAGCACCTCTTCTCCTTACCCTGCATTGTTGTCCTACTATTCTAGGCACTTAACAGTTCTTTTTTCTTTGACATAGTGTTTATGCTATCCCATGTAACTTACTGTTTAGTCTAATACCACTTATTTTATTCATTGTATTACTGTATGCCCAATTTTATTTTTAGGAAACAGTTATTTTCAGTCTATTGTATCTTGGTCTTTGTTATACTGTTGTCCTAATTTACCTGTATTTCATTCTCTGTACTACTGTATGTATTTAATGATATTCCATTCTTTGTAGTGCTGTATGAAACTTGTAATGTACACTCCTGGGTAGTGCCTGAAAATAGGCAGGTTTTTCCTTGTTCAGTTACCCGGTAAACAAAAACTAAATAAATAAGTTCTAAGTACAGAAATATTTTCAGAAATTTTAACATTAATAAATTTCCAGATTTGGAGCCTCTGTAACATCACTGCCCCTCATCCAAATGTTATAAAACTTGATATCCTTTTGGGGCATATTTCAAACCCATTTGGGGCATATTCCAAACAGCAAGCATACCATATTTCAGATGTCCAACTGTAAGACTGACCAATTTACTACCAATGAAATAATTTTAGAAAATGTCATAAAATTTCACGAAATTCACCTAATTTCATGAAAATTCCATGAAATCAGAATTTGCTAATTTCACCCAGCCCTGATGTCTGGGCCATTCAATATGGATACCAGGCATCCATGGTTCACCAAGTCAAAAGACTTCATCTTGTCTAGAAATAAGGCAGCTGCAGTTTCATCTGAGTCAAGGTCATTTTACAAAAATCCAAAAATCTTAGCAAAGTTGTATTAAATATTATGTCTGCAACTATAGCCATGTTGAAATGAGGTTAATAAATCATAATTAGTCACACACTGTAAGTTGCTAGCTAATAAGCACCACCCTCTTGAGCAGTTCTGACAAAGGGAATAGCAGTTGTTTGATAACTTGCTACTGCTGTCACATCATCAGACTTTCAAATCTGAACCGCAGTTCCCTGTTTTCAAACTGTATGCAACTGACAAGTGCTCAGCGACAAATTAACAACTTATAAAGGGGGACTGCAGCTTTCTCTTAAATGTATTTAATGATATGGATATCAATATCATCTTCCTACCTTTTTTAATTTTCATTCTCCTCAGATATGTAAATACTTCTTTAAAAGAATACTGTCAACCCTTTTTGTATCATATTATTTCTATTTGAAAACCCATGTTTTATGATGCTTACATTCTCTTAAACTCTTTGAAGTTGTTGGTTGTTTCATCTGCTGCATTTTTGGCAGAACTGAATGGTGCAATTGTCCCAGATTTTCCCCCTCCCAATAAAAACAGCCACCCAGTTCTGTGTGGTCCTTAGATCGGCAATTCATTTATTTACAACAATTTCTATACATTTCCAACTTGCCAAAAGGACTTCCTATTGAAATTCCATAGGAATGTTTCCCACACCTACAAGTCATCTTTTACTCCCCTAGTGATGTCAACCCAGTGGTGCGGTCTGGCTGCTCCCCTGGTTGCCCTGGCCAGGTACCTGGTAAAAGTTCAACCCAGGCCTATTGCTCTGCAAGCAAAACTGAGGTGCCCCAATAGATGCTGTACTTGTTGCAGCTGAACCCGCCTTCTGTCCAAGTGTACCCCTAACAATTCCCTTAATCATTTTATCTTGTTATCTGGCAAGTGGAACATCTGAGCCCATGTGTCAATCTCTATCCCTTTGAATTCTAAAATTCTGCTTGGAACTTCCATCTTGTCTGGAGCCAGTGGAACCCCTAGCTCATGACACATCACTTGAAAACAGGAAAGCATGTGGTCCGCTTCCTGTTTCCCGTTCCCTATGAGCAGGAAATCATCCAGATAATGTTTGATAGCCTTGCACTCCATTTTATTTGCTGAAAAATCCATTGTAGACATGTGCTAAATAGCTCAAATGTGGCACATGCTATGGAACACCCCATAGGCATGGCCTTGTCAAAATAATACCGCCAGTCCAGCTTGAAACCTAGCAGGTCCCAATCCTCAGGCCATACTGGCAGTAATATAAATGCTGATTCTGTATCTGTTTTAGCCAGCCATGCCTCTGGTGTGGCTCTGATAATTTGCACTGCTTCATCTAATGTGGCATAAGGCACCTTGCTGTCCTTTTCATCTATAAAGTCATTGACTGATTCCCCTTCTGGATATGACAAATGATGAATGACCCTGTACTCCCCTGGCTTCTTCTTGGGCACCAAACCTAAGGGTGAGACCCTCAAGCCTCATAAGAATGGGTTCTTGCATAGTCCCTCTATCCTCCTGGCCTCCTTCTCACATTGAATCTTCTTTCTCAAAATGTCTTCTTTCCCCTTAGCTTAACCCAAGTTCTTTGCCCCGTGCTTTCCCAGAGGCCCTGAAATTAGAAACTGAAACCTCTCTTTAAGTACTCTATCAGTTGCTCAGCTGCCACCCCATTGGGGTAACCTCTTAGCTGGCTTGCCAATGCCTCTGCCTTGATGGGGTCCTTGCTCATGGGAAATTGCCTACTGAAACTGTACACCTGATTGTCCTCCCCACCCTACCCTGTCCCCCTGTGCTGAGCCACCCCCATGCACCTGTTCTGGCTCCCGTTGATCTCTGACAAAAACTTAAAAAGCCCTGCCTCCACCTCCTGTTGTAACCCTTTCCTCTGGTGCTTCTACCCTATGTCTGACCCCTATACTCCTGTCCCCCACCCCAAAAGGACTGATTGGGTGCACCTTGTGTCCCCATGGCTTGACCCCATTGGTACCAAGTCATACAACACTTAGAAGCCAGGTGGCTCCCACCACACTTCGAACAAGCATGTCGGAATCTACATTGTGGCCATGAACAGAATGCCCTATTATACCCCCATCAACATTTTTGTATTAGGGTGGCTATCCTGTTTCCCTCTTCCTCCAGTGTGGATTGGTCCATGACATAATCTGTCCACAGATCCAGCTGCTTCATAGCCCATTGGACATCCCCATAAGCTGCCATCCATTGCCTGAAAAATTCATCACAATACAGCCACTCAAATCCTCCCTTGACTTCTGCTGTCAAAATGATCAAGGAATACGTAATAAGGGGTATCCCCAACTCTGTTTTTTTCTCCATTACTGTCACTGAGTTTGTGGCAAAGCCTACAAACCAACCATCCCATGTCTTCCCCTTATCAAACTTGTCCTCCTCCCTTTTCCCCAGCAGCACCACTGCAGTGGCCATCTCACTCTTTCCTATGCTCTCCTTCTCATCATATATTATCACCACTTCTCTGCTCACTAGTGCAAAAATATCAACATATTCCCCTTTCCATGTCTTTTCCTTCATGGCTAGTGGTACATGCTCTCCTATCTTCATTCCTGGGGAACCAATTTCCCTTGACCCTAGCTCTATTCCTGCATCTTCTGCGGGTTTCTCCACCACTCCTGTCCTGCCTTGTCCTGCTCTAATATCTGACAAGGCTTTTTCCAGCTGTCCCAGGCCATCTGACCCTAAGGAGCTAATCATTTGTTTCACATATTCTTTTATGCTGTTTCCCCAAACTCACTCCCCCACTACCTGTTTGCAGGGCTGCCGCTGGCATGGGAGCTGGCCCTGGCAGTGGCAATTCCACTGGTCCTGGGCCCACTGGCTTCACTGGTGGCTCTTTTGATGTCTGAGGCTCAGGTGGAGCTGTAGCAGGTAGCAGACTGGGCTATGGCATGAATGTTGAGGCTGGTACTGGTGCCAGAGGCGGTATGGGCTCAGGCTGTGGGAGAGGCAGAATGGGTGTACCAGGTTGAGGTTGCCCTGGGCTAGCCAGTTGGGATGGTATTATGGGGTTTGGGATTGGTCTCTCTGAGCTAGCTGACCTCCTTGGGGACCTCTTTCCCCTTCCTCACCTGCCTTTCTTCACCTTTCACTTCTCCCCTAGCCTCCCAGGTTCCAGACCCTCCACTAGTTCCCACACTTTGCTTGCCCTGTCCGCCAGCTCCAATATAGCATTGTAAGCATCCTGCCTTGTGGGCTTGGTCTTCCTCAGCACCATGTCAGTTGTACCCCTAAAGAAATTCTGGAAAAAACTGAGAAAGAGAGAAAGAGGGAATACCGTTAATGTCTGCTACTCAATAACCTCCTCCTCCTCTGATGATGTTGTTTCCCTATCTAATGGCCCTTTTCTGCCCTATAATTTAGGCTTAGAGTTCAGGCCCCCCTTCCTCCCATGTGGCCTCCTTTTTTTTTGTCACCCCTGTTGCTTGACCTTGTGATCTCCAGCCTACCTGGTCTTGATCGCCCCTGTGTCCTAGTTTCCGACTGTCCTCTCCCTTTCCTTTCCCCCTGCTCTGGGTGACCCCCCCCCACTGTGCTGCTGACTGTTAGTGCCCATTGCTGCTGGGGCTGTCTTTAAATACCCCCCCAAGGATGCAGTTCTAGTTGTACTCCCTTCTTGCACCTCCTGCGTGGCACCGATGAAACCTCTTGTATCATACTTCCAGTCTCTAGGACCGCGACCATGCCTGCCCTGGCTGGGATCCCAACTGCGGTTCGAGCATCATGCCACTGCTGGAGTCACTGATTCCTCCAAACAGGCCCCTCACTAAAGTAGCAAAAGCTGCCAGTCATATCCTGATCCTCTTGTGGTTCCTACACCCCTGGGGCTACCCGAAGTACTTCACCTGTCCTTTCAGCCTAAAATGAACCTATGCTCTCCTGTTACCTTCTCAACTCAATCCTACAATCTCATGTTACCTCATCTCTCCTCCTAATTCCTTTTCCTTGATCCATTCTTCAGCTTGGATGCCCACATGCGTGGTGACATCGCATGCAATGCATTCAGGCTTATGATGGACCGGGTCACCTGGCTTTCCTGTTTCATCTTTTTTCCTTCTTGGGGGCTCAAACCTTGCTCGGTTGAGCACTACTAAACCATCCTCCAGGGTTCCATAAGCAACCAATCCCACCCCTCCCTCCCTCCTCCCTTAGATGTGCAATAGATTAGCAGAGAGTCCTGCATGGCTGTGGCCCCATGCAGTGATGACATCAGACACAATCTACTGCGTAGCTTGGTCCTACACCTGCCAGTTCACCTGGGTCCCCTAGCTGCTTGTTTCACTTCCAAACTCCTCATCTCTAGGCATCCCTGTTTTTGCCCTGCTTTGGACACACCCCCAAGTATCCTCATGGTCTTGCTTGTCCTTTTCCGTCATCGCACGTTTTGCCCAGTCCAGACTCTCTGTCTCTTTGTTCTTCCTAGTTCCCTCTGTCATGCTTCCTTGACCTAGCTCCTTTTCTCTGCAATGCATGGAGCATCGCTTCCTCATGACCTGATCCCCCCTTGATCCAGACTCTCTTGTCGGGTCCCTCCCTGACCCTTAGGCCCCCACCATGATTCAACCTCTAAAGTCCAAACAGACTGCATTTTAAACATTCCTTGAACATTTTCTGGCATTCCCCCCCCCCAGCTATCAGGGTTTTCCATTGTTGTTTACCGGGTGTTTAGCGCCCGTTGCTTACCTCTTTTCACTCTGGTAATGAGCTGAAATGTGTCTTCTGGCTCTTGTGGTCTGTAGCTGGAGGCGGGCATAGCTCTCAACACACACTATCCAAATGAAATATGTTCTGTCTATCGCACTTGAAATCCATTTCTTATAAATGAATAAGACTCGAAAATTCACCAAAACGCCAATCTGATGTGCTGCTTGTACCACGCAATGCAAAACTTTGCACGAGTAGCAGCAAAAAGAATGAACCCTCTTGTGCAGCCCCTTAAAAGGGGGTTACTTTTGACCCCTCCCCTCCTGTCCCTAACCTATCCCCTCCATTCCTCTCATGTCTTGTCACTTCCCCTTTTGTGATGTCACACCATGACTCACCATCTTTGTTAACCCCTCCCCTTCCTTAGTTCTTAGTTATTTCCCCGCACCCTCCCTCTCCCCCCTCTTCCCTTTCTCTCTCTTTTAATTTGTTATAAGGCGCCATTGGGATGTGCCACCAGGACAACCCGGTCTGCCTTTTAGTAGGCAAACTCCAATATACCCAACCTTGTTTTGCTTCAAACACCTCATCTACTCTTATACTTTAATTTGTCTTGTGGCTGGTGAAAAGAAAAATGGCTGCTGTGCTGGGCTGGCTGTAAGCAGTAGTGAGGTGTTGTTGCAGGATTAATTTAAATTCATTTGTCTGGATTATTTTTATTTATTTGCGTTACTTTATTTTCATGTTATTTTATTATTTAGTTGTTTTTTTAATGTCATTTTATAGTTCCTGGCTGAAATTTGGTTGATTCTGTTACTCTGGCTGTAAACTGGTGGACTTTTTATCTTGCGTCTGTTGTGCGTTCGTTTACAGAATGAGCTGAAATGTGGAAAACAGCCATCTACCTAAGGCATTTTGGAGTCCTGGTGGTGGTGTGAAGGCTGTCAGAAAGAGGAGATGGAGTCGACAGCTGGTTTGGTGTGGACTGAAGGACAGAAGAAGTCGAATTGGTAGAGGTCCTGTCTGGCAGCAGCTGTTGGTGAATTGTTGGAGAGGAGTTTTTCCCGGCCCTGGCCAAACCTAGTGGTGTGCTGTAGGTCTGCTGCTGTTGGGTGGCTATCTCTGCAGCACTTCCGTTTGGCTGCTTAGCTGCTGGTATGCCACTATGGTGTCAAACGGGTCTAGGGAGAAGTATGGGGCTGAGTGAGATTCTCCTAGCGCCTGGCTGTGGATCCAGTAACTCAAGTGCCTGCATTGTGATATATGCACTACTTTTGCCAGGTGAAGAACTTGTTGAAACAGGGCATTGGTCCTTTGGCTACTCAGTTTGTTACTCTGCCCTATTCCCTTTCAGCTTGTGCGTTGAGGGTCAGTGTGAGGAGAGACTGTGTACGATTTAGCCTGAGAACCTGGATTGTGGAGTGGGTTCTTTGTTGCAGAACTGATTGCTCGTTGGGACCTGTGTCTGTTTGTTGGTTCTGGGTGGAAGTGGGAGCCCACGGGAGAGACTCTGTGATAGTGATTTTGGTCCATGGAGGTGTGAGCTCCTGGGCATATTTGAAACTTGACTGCAGCAAAGAAGTGTTAGACAATTTCAATTTGAAAATTAACTAAGACTTTAGCAGTTTTCTTTTTATTGTTTTATTTATTTGTTTTCCCCTTTCTGTGTGAGAGACAGTGTGTGGGATTATATTTGTTGACCTCTCCCTCTTTTCTCGTCACTCTGTGAGAGACAGAGCGGAGGAGGGAATTATTTGCTATCTGAGAGTGGACTGGTCTTTGTTTTGTTTATTTAGTTTATGTTTATTATTTTATATTATTTTTATTTATTTTTGAGTATTAATACATATTTAATCCTGTAGTATTATTAAGATTAGATTCACCTTCCTAGTTGGGTTGCTTTGATTTTAATTGTCTGGTTTTATTATCTCTGTACTACTATAATGTGTTGGGGAGGCTTAGTGATGGTTACGCAATACTCCCCCACCAGACTCAGGGAATTATGCCTCTTTGAATGTCCCCCTTTGCCATCTGATACCTATTTTAGGTGTCAAGCCCAGGTCATACTTAGAAAATGGAAAAGAAGTGGGGAGCTGGGCCTGATGGGGGACAGGAAGGGGGAGGGTGGATTGGAGTTGTGAGATCCAGGAGATGCTCTGAGGCACAATGGAGTCAAGATAGGGGTTCTCCCTGCCTTGTCCCCATACCCAAGGGCTCCGATATTAGTGGGCAGTTGCTGAGGTCTTCCTTGACAGCTCATCCTGCCTTGGCAGTGTTATGCAATGCCAGATCTATTAAAAACAAAACAGCTATTATAGCTAATCTTGTTGAAACAACTGATCTGGCTTGCATCACCGAGACCTGGCTGGATGAAAATGCAGGCCCTGTATTGGCCTTGGCAACTCCAGCCAGTTTCTCGGTGATACATCATCCAACATTGGATTGTGGTGGGGTGGCCATTATGTTTAACACTGAGCTGGGACTTGTGGATGTGCCATTGGGAAGTACCAGATCCTTCGACTATATCCTGGGTGAGGGTGTAGGTTGCGGGATTCTCCTCATCTACCGTCCACCAGGAGATGGTGGAGAATTCCTGCAGGAGATAGCAGACTTCATTGTCGATTCGGTATTGAGGTCCCCCAGATGGATAATTCTGGGGGACTTCAATGCCTGGGTCGACGATGAACTTTCGTACTTTGGCCAAAATCTTTTCCAGCTGATGATGACACTGGGCCTATCACAGGAAGTTACCTCCTCAACTCATGTAGGGGGTCATTTGTTGGATCTGATCTTTCTTCTGGGTATGGAGATTGCTGATCTGGGTGTATAACCGGTCAGTTGGTCTGACCATCACACCATAAGGTTCAGCTTCAGGGCCCCCCCAATAGGTCTGCCTCTATGGAGTTGGTTCAGTACTGCCCTTTAAGGGGGGTTAACCCCAGTGACCTATTGGTGGTACTGGACCTCTCGGGTTTATTGAGTGAATGCATGAGTCCAGATGATTTTGCTCTAGCCTATAATAAGGCTGTCGGAGATGCTCTGGACAAGATTGCTCCTGTTCATGTTCGGTCACTCACCCTTCACCCAAGGATCCAGTGGTTTGATGGCTCCTTGAAGGAGATGAGGAGAGTTGGTCGAAGGATAGAGAGAGCTTGGCGGAAGTCTGGCCGTGATGATGACAGGCTTAGCTTGATCGCACATTATGATAGCTATCAATCAGAAATCACCCAAAAGAAGGCAGAATTCCTGTCCAGGGAGATTTCTGCTGCACAGAATCGACTGGCTCAGCTCTTTCAGACTGTTGACAGGTTGTGCAATCCAATCTGTCTCCAGACCAGAGAAGTCTTTTCTCAGCTAAGAATGTGAGGTGTTTGCTCGATTCTTTGCAGATAAGGTTGCCAGCATCAGGTCTGGCATCGGTTCATCCTCTCCTATGAGCGACTGCAGTGGTCGACAGGAAGTGACTGGCACCTTGTCTGTCTGGTCAGATTTCCACCGGCTGGAGTTCAATGACATTGTGAAGATCATCCACCAAAGCACATTTTCTGGACCTGGAAAGACACTACTTCTTTATTCAACTGCGAGCTGTGTGAGAAATTCTATATTGCACTTGATATCTCCAACCAACGTGCATTTTTGCTTAATTCTGTGGGAGGTGAAACTAACTACCCTTGGTAACTGCTTTTTATTCACATATTTATTTAGTGTATAACCAAGAAGGGGCTTGCAAACTCTGTTTATCTTGTTAGTAACTTCAGAAGGATTTAAATACTGCATTTGGGTAGATCCTTGGAGGTAGCTAGATTGTCTACTAGGATTTTCTGACAGTTAAACTATTTTTAAATAAATTACAGGTGGCTGAGGAGTTGAAAAAGAAGCTTGCAAACTCTGATTATCTTGCAAGTAACTTCATAAGTGTTTGAATACTGCATTTTGGTTGTCCCTTGGGGGTAGCTGGATTGACTACTAGGATTTTGGGACAGAAACTATTTTTTAAATAATTTACTGGTGCGTAGGAGTTTGTGATAGTTAAACTATTTTTAAATAAGTTAATGTGGTTAAGGAGTTCTCATAGAAAAACCTGCAGTGTGAAACAGGAAAAGACAGTCTTTCAAGCAACAGAGGGAGGTGGATCTAGGTTTACTTTTGTTTGTTACAATTCTTAACATTTTCAGTGCAGGAAGAGTTTAAAGCACAGCTGACTTATTTGGGGGCTGACAGCTTTCAGAGCACAAACCACCAGGCCTGTTTTGGGGCTGGGGAGGTTTACCTGTGTCTGACTTGGATGTGTAGATTTTTCTGTTTGATTAGCAGGGTATTTTCTCTGTCAAATTGTTGTGTAGGGCATCTTGCTGACAGGAAGGCACTCATCACAATGGTGGGTCAGAGCTTTTAGCTGATTGTTTTGTGAGGGCACAGTTTAGGCCCAACCCCTTCCCACCCTCACCCCACCCACCCTGGAAATAGTTCCTTTATACCTGGGGTTCTGACATCATTTCGAGAGTGCAAGGCATATCACTGTCATATCCTCTCTAGCACACTGCACTGACAATAGAAGCATACACATTGTAATATATATATATATATATACATATATATATATATATATATATATATATTTCTATATTTCTATATTACAAACCAATCACACACACACACAAACCAAAAAAAACAAACAAAAAAAAATGTGGGCAGTAGTGCAATGTAATGGCTGTGGGGCAGCAGTCTTCTGGGAGTCTTTCTGGAGGCTGAGATGCTGCCCTATTTTTAGACAACTCTCTGCCCTGATGGAGGAAGTTGCCCACCTTCAGGCCACACTGGACAGTAGTAAGGGGACCTTCCCCCAGGCCACACTGGATGGTAGGAAGGGAACCTCCCCCATCCAGGGACCACCAAAGCCACCACCACTACCTCAGAGGTTGCAAAGAAAGCACAGCAATTGGACCACAGTGGGCTAAGGGAGGGTGAGGATGGTGGAACAGAGGTGCACTCAGTCAGTTGTTCTACACCACAATCCATACACCATTCTGGGGGAGCATAGCTCCTCTATGGATGTACCCACAGAGGAGACTAAGGAGGCTGAGGACAACTGGCACAAGGGAGGCCCACAGGAAGGAGGCAGAGGACACCACAAGGAAAGGAGCAGCTCCTGGTGGGGACTCAATTATTAGGGGATAGAACTGGGGAGCAGGGAAAACTGAAGTAGGTGCCTGCCTGGTGCCATGGCTTGAGAGACAAGAAGCATCCTCAGGATCACGAGAACAGCTGCACGGAGTCTGAGCTGGATGTCATTGTCCATCTAGGGACAAATGACAGGCTAATCATGAGAGTAGAGCAGTGCAGAAGGACTTTGTAGAATTGGGAGGGGCCTAAGACAAGTAGCACACACAATATCCTTCTCTGAGGTGCTGCCTGTCAATAGCATGAGTGAGGTGAGGGTACTTTGCACCATGCAGTTTAATGAGTGGTTGAAAAAAATGGTGTGTAGCACAGGGGTTTGGCTTCATTGGGGACTGGGGTTCCACCTGGAGGGACACCAGCCTATACTGGTGGGATGGTCTGCATCTGTCCAGGAAGGGAACAAGTCTTTTGAGCAATTGGTTTAAATGCTTCATTGGCAAGCTTTTAAACTAGTCAAGGGGGGAGCCACTGATAAGCAGCAGGAAAATCCCAGCCTCTCCCTACAAAACAGGGTACTAAATAAGAAAAAGACCGAGGTAGACAGGTCAGTGGGGGATGCTGCAAAAGAAGGTAAAGCCATCCAAAAAATGGAGAGCAATGAGTACCAATGCCCGTAGTCTGAGTAACAAGCTTCCTGAATTAGTGGCCTTGATGGAGGAGGAACATCTGGATATTGTGGCAGTCACAGAAACATGCTACACACAAAACCATGACTGGGGCATAAACATACCAGGATACACTATCTACAGGAGGGACAGGGAGGGTAAAAGAGGAGGAGGAGTAGCTCTTTACATAAGGGAAGGAATCAAAGCAACAGAACAAAACAGAAAACAGGGAGGAGAAGAAGCACTGTGGGTAAATTTGGAGACCGGCAATGGCACCACAATCTGCACAGGGGTTGTATACAGAACCCCTTCTCAGGGGGAGGAAATGGACAAGGAAATGATAGAAAGAATACTTAGAATGGCAGAAAAAGGGGAGATATTACTGATGGCTGATCTGAATATGCTGGATGTTAACTGGAGTGCAGTTGCAGCAGCCACTTCAAAGAGTGGGGTTATTCTAGATGCCCTACAAGGGGCATGCCTTAGACAACTAGTATTGGAGCCCACTCGAGAGGGAGCAATCTTAGACCTGGTTTCTCAAATGGAGATGAAGAGAGGATCACAGATGTAGAAGTGGGTAGCCATCTGGGAACTAGCGACCATCAAACAGTATGGTTCACAATAAACAAAGCAATAGAGTCAAGCCATACAAAGGCAAAAGTACTGGACTTTAGGAGGGCTGACTTTGCCAAAATGGGTGAGTGCCTAAGGAATGCACTAGCAAATGGGCAGGAAGGAGGGGTGGAAGAACAATGGGGAATAATAAAAACTGCCATCACAGAGGTAACAAGCCTTTGTGTGAAGCAAATTAACAAAATGAAACGATGTAAGAAACAACTATGGTTCTCAAAGGAAGTGGCAGTGAAGGTTCAAGAGAAAAAGAAAGCATTCAGGAAGTACAAGGAATCACAGAAAGAGCAGGACAGGGAACTGTATCAGTTAAAGCAAAAGGAAGCTGGGAAGGCCGTCAGAACAGCAAAGGCCCAAACTGAGGAAAAGATAGCCAACTCAGTTAAGAAGGGGATAAAACCTTTATAGGTGCATCAGGGAGCGAAGAGGAAAACCAAGGAGGGCTAGTGAGGCTTAATAAAGAGGAGGGAGGGTGGGCAGAGGGTGACTGTGAAAAGGCAGAGATACTAAACAAATATTTTTGCTCAGTATTTACAAAGGAAGTGGGGGAGGTACCTAAAACAAACAGTAGAAACACTCTGGATACAAAAGTTGATACCAGTCCATTTACAGAAGAAAGGGTTCTGAAAGAACTCTTAAAACTGAAGGTGGACAAAGCAAAGGAGCCTGATGGGATTCATCCCAGAATTCTAAAAGAACTAAGGGTAGAACTAGTGATGCCACTGACTACCCTCTTTAACAAATCATGGGAGGATGGGGTGGTACCCAAGGACTGGAGAAGGGCAGATGTGATTCCCCTTCACAAAAGTGAGAGCAAGGCAGAATCAGAAAACTACAGACCTGTTAGTTTAACCTCAGTGGTAGGGAAAATGATGGAATCACTTCTGAAGGAAAGAACTGTTGAATATCTAGAGGCCAGAGAGGCTCAGGACCCAAGGCAGCATGGATTCACAGCAGGAAGGTCATGCCAGACAAATCTGTTAGGTTTCTTTGACTGGGTGACCAAAATAGTAAGTCAGGGAGGGGCTGTGGACATGGCCTACCTAGACTTTAGCAAGGCATTTGACACAGTCCCACACAAAAGATTAATATACAAGTTAGCCAGCCTGGGAGTGGGTCCCAAGATGACAGCCTGGGTAAAGAATTGGCTGGAGAATAGGACACAGAGAGTAATAGTAAATGGAGTCCACTCTGAAGAAAGGGGGGTTACTAGTGGGGTACCGCAGGGTTCAGTATTAGGACTGGTCCTCTTCAATGTCTTTATAAGAGACATTGCAGATGGACTGGAAGGAAAAGTATGTCTCTTTGCAGATGACACAAAGATCTGCAACAGAGTTGATGCACAAGGTGGGGTGGAAAGAATGAGAAGGGACTTGGCAAGGTTAGAGGAATGGTCAAATGTATGGCAGCTTAGATTCAGTGCTAAGAAGTGCAAGGTAATGCACCTGGGAAACAAAAACCCAGGGGAAGAGTACACAATGGGGGGTGAGATACTAACAACAACAAAAATAGAAAGGGACCTGGAGGTAGTCATATCAGATGACCTAAAGGTGGGCAAGCAATGTGAGAGGGCAGCAAGGAGGGCTGGGGGGATACTGGGATGCATAGGGAGAGGCATCACCAGTAGAAAACAGGAAGTTATTATCCCTCTGTACAGACAGTTGGTGAGACCCCATCTGGAGTACTGCGTGCAGTTCTGGAGACCCAGTCTCCGCAAGGACATAGACAGGATGGAGGTTGTCCAGAGGAGGGCAACTAAAATGGTGCAGGGTCTGCACCGGAAGACATATGAAGAGAGACTTAAGGAGCTGAATATGTATAGCCTCGAGGAAAGGAGGGAGAGGGGGGACATGATAGAAACTTTCATGTACCTCAAGGGAATCAACAAAGTCCAAGAGGGTAGCATCTTTCAAAAAAAGAGGTGTGCAAGAACAAGGGGCACAATTTGAAGATAGAAGGGCGGCTCAGAGGTAATTTAAGGAAGTATTTTTTCACAGAGAGGGTTGTGGATGCATGGAACGGCCTTCCGGAGGAGGTTGTGGAGTCAAAAACAGTGGTGGACTTCAAGCATGCATGGGACAGTCATAAGGCAATTCTAGGGGGTGGGGGGTAGGAAGAAGTAGGCTGCTGGTTAACTAGGATTTGCAGCTTATCCATTAGGTAGGGAAATGGGCAGACTGGGTGGGCCAAGCGGTCCTTATCTGCCATCAAAATCTATGTTTCTATGTTTCTATCCAAACATTGCGTCCAACCAGTTGTAGTTTGGATCCGGGCCCTACGCTCCTTTTAGTGGGTTGTGTAGGTGTTATCTACCTGATCCTTGCTGACATTGTCTGGAAGTCCTTGGAGAGGGGAGTCTTTCCTGACCCCCTCAAGGAGGCGGTTGTTCGACCACTCCTTAAAAAACCTCCTTGGATTCAGACTGTCTAGCCAACTGCCAACCTATCTCTAACTTGCCATTTGTTGATAAAGTTATTGAAAAGGTGGTTGCCTTGCAATTGGATGATCACTTTACAACTCACAATGTCTGTGATACTCTTCAATCTGGTTTTCGGAAGAAGCATAACACGGAGACGTCTCTCGTCCTGGTATTGAATGACCTCCTAGTGGCTAGAGATTGAAAGGCATGTACCGTTCTGGTCCTTCTTGATCTCTTTGCTGCATTTGACACTGTAGACCATGGGGTGCTATTGGAGTGCCTGCAGCTTTTATGTGGGCTGTCTGGTACAGTCCTAAATTGGTTCCATTCATACCTCACAGGCAGGTCTCAGAGAGTGGCCACTGGAATTTATTCCTCTGGCATTCAACCCCTGCCTTGTGTGGTGCCACACGGCTCTATATTAGCCCCCATGTTGTTTGCAGTGTATATGCTGCCATTGGGAGATATCATCAGGTGATACAGTTTGAGTTTTCACTGCTATGCAGATGATACTCAACTGTATATGTCCTTTCTGCCCAGACATAATGATGTACTCTCTGTGCTAAATAATTGCCTTGCCGAGATCAGATCTTGGATGAGTTCCAGCTGGTTGAGAGTAAATCCAGACAAGACTGAGGTGCTGGTAGTGGACCCAGGTTGTCTGAGGGCAGGTTTGTGGGTTGGGCAACCATCAGGTTTATTACTTGGTGGTATGTCACTCACTACCTCAGAACAGGTGCATAACCTGTGCATTATTTTTGATGATGGCTTGACTTTAAAATCTCAGGTGTCTGCTGTCATCAAATCCTCTTTTTATCATCTGAGGAATATTGCCCGGGTGAAACACCTGGTTCCTTCATATGATCTTCTAACACTGGTCCATGCCTTTGTCACGACCCATCTTAACTACTGCAATTCCCTCTACCTAGGGCTACCAGGGGTTGATATCTGCTGCTTGCAGCTGATGCAGAACACAGTGGCCAGGCTTTTGACTGGGACTTCCAGGACCAGTCATATTACACCTGTGCTCCGCGAGCTGCACTGGCTGCCCATTCAGTGGCGGATCACCTTTAAGGTTGGCTTGCTAACCTTTAAAGCCCTACATGATCAGTGACCTGGCTACCTGCAAGATCTTCTGGTACCTTATAGCCCCCTCCATCCTCTCTGTTCCACTGACAAGGGATTGCTGGAGATTCCCAGGGTATGACTGAAGACGTCTGGTTCTTGTGCCTTCACTTTTTCAGCTCCTACCCTGTGGAATTCTCTACCTCATCAGTTCAGAGAATGGCCAACCATCAGTAGATTTAAAATTGAGCTAAAAACTTATTTATTTGAGTTGGCCTTCCCTAGTTATGGATAATTTAAATTTTATCTTTTACTGTTATTTATATTGGTTGTTTCTGTTTTTATGTTAAGCTCCTTGGTTTTGAAAGGCGCTATAAAAATAAAGTTGATTTGATTTGATTTACACTGTAGCATGCATGCTGAACATTAGGAACACCTCCAAATACTGCAGCCACTAATAATGCAAAAGCCTCCTCTCCTCCCATGGCATTATGAGTGGCTACAATGTGTTAGTGGCATTCCCAGGTCCACAAAACATGGAGTGGATGTTGATCAATGAATATAAACAAAAACATTTTTGTGTGGTAACACCAGTATGGTTGGCAGTAATTTTATTTTGCTACTTTTACTTTTAAAAAGACAAAAGAATCAGAAGCAAACTACCAGCTACATCAACAATCTCTACAGAATGTGAACAACCATAATGTTTTTTTTTTATTCTACAGACAGTTTGACTCCTAAGGGGGTTGACAGTATTCCTTTAACAGTTACAACCTTGAACTAAAATAAAGGTACACATGTATTTACTGTGGCATGCTCCAGACTTTCGACATCTGCATCTCAGTGTATTGTTAGCAGAAAAAAGTTCCTTAATTAAATTACAAAAAAAAAATTGTTAAAATATGGCAATTTCATCACAATTAGTTAACAACCCTTCTTAAGTACACATCAAAAGCATATAGTGTCTTAACTTTCTTGTTGAGTAGTTCATTATTTCATTAAAAGTTTTCCATGAGTTTTGTGAATTAGAATAATGTTATCTCTGGTGATTTGCCCTGTCCTATAAATAAGAGGTATGCTCCCTGCATGTACATTCAGTGGCTAAACTGAGGAGGTGTGCAGAGTGCTGCGCTGGGTGCTGTATGATCCTGTGGCACCATGGTGATTATTACTGAAGTGAGTGGGGGGTGGCCCAGTGCCATTGGGGGGGCACTGGATTCTAGGGAGGGGCTGTTTGTAAATCAGAGCTGGCAATTGGGGAGGGAGACCACTACCACCAGGACAGGTACAGTTATGTTGTGGCTGGGATTGGAGGCAGGGTGGGCACCACTAGCACCAGGGTGTTACGCTATCATTATGAGACAGGGATCAGAGCGATGGTGAGTACCACTAGCACTAGGGCATTAGTCTATCATTATGGAGCTGTAATCAGAGGGAGGGTGGACACTACTAGCACCAGGGAATTTCTCAATCATTATAGAGATGGGATTGGAGGGAGGGTGGGCTTCACTAGCACCAGGGAATTTCTCTATCATTACGAGGCTGGGATCAGAGGGAAGGTGGGAGCCACTAGAACCAGGGCATGTTTCTCATAGTACGGGGATGACGATCCTCCAGTGGGGGCTACTGCACTTCCTCTGCCACCAGCAAGGGTTGCACAGGATTAAGTCATGGTTTCCATCTGCAGCATTTGCACCATGCAAGGGGACCATGCAAAATACCTTGTGTGCAACAATTATTCTAAGTATCAGACTGTTGATAATCAGTTCCATGGTTCTCCATTTGCATTGCACCCCCTTCCCCAGTTTGTCCAGGTGCAAACCCTGTTTGTGCATGCAAAACCAGACTTTAAAATATAGGAAATCTGGCAAAGCCTGGTTTGCAGACACAAACCAGGATTTGCACCTGGGCAAACTTTTGAATATTGGGCCCCAGGTGTTCTCAGGCCTCCTATTCAATGTGAAGATAAATTGTAAATGTTGAATCAGATTATTGCATATCCCCTGTATAGTGATGCAGTTGCAGCCATTGCAATGGTCAGAAATTTCCTGAAATTGATGTGATATCTATAAAGAAATTCCTGCAGCCTGCAATACAGCTGAAGGGCCACCAAAAAGAATCTCTTTATATATATATATATTGCAAAAGAGAGAGAAGTGGTCCTTGTCTAGTAACGTGTTCCCCAATTGGTAACAAAGGTGATTAAAAACTGCTAAGGTATTTTAATCCAAGACAAAAATATCAGAGAGCTGTACTGATAACAAAGATAGCACACTACTTGCACTCACTAGTAATATTTGAGAACACTTGGGATAAAGTGGGAAAAGAGAACAGTTCCAAGGCTGTATTTATTTAAAGGAAAAAGTAAAACACTTTTAACTTCCTAGGAGCATTTCCAAAAATTTAGAAAAGAATAGGACTTGTCAAATGGGGATAACTTGAAAGTGGTACCAAGCTTACACATGTTTCAGCTGTAATCTGTTAATGAAATTCCCTGTTTTAAGTAGGATACAGCTGCAGCAATTGGAATGGTCACATATTTCCTGAACTTTCTGTGATACAGTATCTCTAGAGAAATTCCCTTCCTACTGCGAGTACCACAGTAGGGCCACCAGACAGAATCTCTTTAGAAATCTTGTGAAATATATGGAAATACAGGTACATCATACTGTATCTACTGTTGCAACTGTGCATAGAAATATTGACAACTGATGGAAAGAAAACAACCTGGACTGTCCATCTAGACTGTCACAAGATTCTCTATTTGGAATAATACTAACATTAATTATTTCCCTCACTCACCTCTTCCACTTATACGTTATTTTATCATATAATTCCCTTAAATACATCCCAGCTACTTTTGAACCATAATATTGTCTCTGCTTACACATCCTTGATTTATGGTTTGTTCCACCTCTTAACCACCCTTTCATTTCAATAGCACTTTCTAATGTATTTTTGACCGCTCCCCGCCCCCCATTCCAGCATATGCACATGACCCTTAGTGGACCAACTGCTTCTGAATTTTATTAAATGTGTTGTGTTCACTCTATTGAACCCTTTCCTGACCTTGTCTATATGATACCCCCAAGCCTTATCATCCAGTAAGTACATGTTAAGACTATTTAGATTTTTTATCATGTGCTTTGCCTAGTTGTCTATCAATCATCTTTGTTGCTGTTCATTGCATTACCTGTAATAACTTATCATGGTTTCTCAAATGAAGCCTGTGTAGACACATGTGAGCACCAACATCATTTTCTGTGGCCATAGATATCTTTAGATCCAGAATTACATAGCTAGTAGAAATTCAAATTTATTTTCTTAGAAAATAGGAGACACATTTCAAGTGGAAATATATCAGTGACTTGATTAAATGTATGCTTTTTGAAAAGAAATGTGTTATATTGGTTGTTGGGGTATACCAATGTATTTGGAGTGAAACAAACAAGGACTGGGACCACCAGTAAATACCAGTGGGCACACTTAAAGGCCCATTGAAGTCACCAGGATTTGGTGCTTGAGAACCACTAATTTATTCTCATCATTCCTTTTATTCCTATCCCAATGAGAACTGCACAGAGTATTCTAGACATGGAATGAGCAATGATGCATACAGGGGCACTATCATCTCCCTCCTTCCATTAGTAATCCCTGTCACTACGCACCCCAGCATCTTTTTAACCCTCCCATACCTTATTGAAGTAAGAATATGGTTTCATGCTATTTCTCACAATTAGCCTAGATCTCTGTTATCCTCATGCTTTTTACTGGCCTCTCATCAATACAGAAAACTGTTCCAGCATACTTCATCCCTTTATGCATCACCTTGCAATTTTTGGCATTGAAATTTAAACTTTCTAATACTGGATCATTTCTCCAGTCTTCTTACATTCTTTCTTATCTGTCCACCCTCCCACAGAGCTGCAGATAATACAAACATATGAAATTGCCAGCAAAAACAGGCCTCATGTTCTAACAAGTCTGCTCAAGTGTGCAGCTAGCACCTCATCTTGCAGCTGCCCCTCCTGCACCCTTCTTCCCAGCATCCCTTACCCTTACCCTGTTCCACCCCCCTCTTGAAACTGCCTACCATTTTACAGGACACTATCTCATCTGGTAAGGTGTTCCATCTGTCCACCACTCTTTTAGTGGAAAAAACATCTCCTCATCTCCCTTCTGAATCTTCCCCTTCCAATCTCAATCCATGCCCTCTCATGCCACTTCACCTTCTCATCGGGAAACTCCCTTCTAGGTTGGTCTTGTTTATCCCCTTCAGATAATTAAAGGTCTTGATCATATCCCCCATCCCTCCTCTCCTCCAGTGAGTACATATTCAGCTCTCCCAGCCTGTCCTAGTATGGCTCGCTCTCTAATCCTTGGATAATCTTTGTGGCTCTTCACTGCACCCCCTCCAGCAATCTGATGTCCTTCTTCAGAAATGGGCACCAGTACTGCATGCAGTACTCCAGGTGGGAACTGACAAATTACCTATACAGCGGCAGGATAACCACCCTCCTTCTGGAGGTGATCCCACTTGCAATACACCCCAGCATTTTGTTGGCTTTTGCTGTTGCCTTCCTGCACTGAGCAGAGTTGTTCATGCTCCCTGTAATGATCACTCCTAAGTCCTTCTCCTCTGTGGAGCTCCCCAACTGTACCCCATTCAAGGGATAATCCCTCCCCTGGTTCCCGGCTCCAAAGTGCAGAACCTTACACTTCTTGGCATTGAACCCCAACTGCCATGTTTCCGCCCACTCCTGCACATTAGTCAGGTCCTCCTGCAAACCCTTCCACCCCTCTAAGTCATCAACCACAGCTCCCATCTTGGTATTATCTGCAAACAGACTGATCCTGCTCCTGATCCCATGTGAGATATCCGCAATAAAAATCCCAAACAGCACCGGTCCCAGTATCGATCCCTGTGGTACCCCACTCGTCACTGATCTCAGTGACAAGAGGTCTCTCCTGCCACCACACTTTGCTGCCTTCCCTTTAGCCAGTTTGTGATCCATTTCACCATTTTTGGTCCCTCCCCCACATATTCCAGTTTCCCCCCAACCTCCCATGCAGCACTGAATCAAAGGCCTTGCTGAAGTCTAAATACAGGACATCCACTGCATGGCCCATGTCCAGTTCCCATGTCACCCAGTCATAGTACTCTAAAAGGATCTTCTGACAGGATCTGCCCAGTACAAACCTATGCTATTGACCATCCTGGACACCATTTTCCTCCAAGAAGCTTACTAGCATCTCTTTTAAGATGGTCTCCATGAGCTTTCCCATGATCAGTGTGAGGCTCAATGACCTATAGTTTCCTGGTTCATCCTTTGGGCCACTTTTGTTGATGGGCCCCACACAGACCATTCTCTAGTCCTGTGGTACACATCTTGTGTCTAGGGAGGTGTTGAACAGGTCAGCCAGTGGCCACACCAGGACCTCTTCCAACTCCCTTAGTACCCTAGGGTGAATGCCATCAGGTCCAGGTGCTTTGTCCAACCTTAATGCCCTGAATCCATCTAGTACCCTGCTCTCTGTAATCGCTAAATCTGTCATATCCTTCCCCCAACCCCCTTTGTCTGGGGTATCTTCCCACCTTCTTCTGCATGAATACAGAGCAGAAGTATTCATTCAGTGCCTCTGCATGATCCACCGCTTTCTCCACCCACCCCCCATTCTTCTTAATCCTCAACAGCTGACCTTGCTCCTTCTTCTCTTACTGATGTAGTAGAAGACTCTTTTTCTCCACTTTTGATTCCCTGCACCAGTCTCAGCTCCCTGGATGCCTTGGCCACCCTGACTAGTCTGGTAACCTCCCTGGACTTCTCCATGTATGTATCCTTATCTTCACCCATCCCCAATTTCCTGTACTTTTGAAATATTGCCCTCTTGGCCCTCACCATGTACTCCCTGGAGGAGAAGAGGGAGAGAGGGGGGATATGATAGAGACATACAAGTATCTTACAGAGAGGAACAGGGTGCAGGAATACACTATTTTTAAGCAAAAAAGATGTTCCAGGACTAGAGGGCAGGGGATGAAGTTGGAAGGAGGACGAATCAGAGGAAATGTGAGGAAGAATTTCTTCACAGAATGGGTGGTGGACAAGTGGAACACCCTGCCAGAGCAAGTGGTGGGGGATGAAACAATCATGGGTTTTAAGAATGCATGGGATAGACATAAAGGAATTCTGGAGGTCAGGGGTAAGGGGCAACAGACTCCTAGGAAAACATAAACTGAACTTACAAGCTCAAATGGGCAGACTGGGTGGGCCATAGGCCTTTATCTGCTGACACTGTCTATGTATCTATATATCTATGTACCCCTTCCATAACCTCCTGTGTCAGCCAACTGGGTTTCTTTGCCCTTCCCTTCTTGCTTTTCATCCTAGTGCAAGACTCCATAGCCTTTGTCAGCCCTTCCTTTATGATGTCCCATTTCTGGTCTGTATCCATGTGTGGTTGCATACCTGCTAGGTGCCTGCCCAAAATGTCCCCCATCTTCTTTAAGTCCACCCCCTGAACTCAATCACCCTTGTAACAGTTCCCCCTGTTTCCCTCCCCCATGTTGCGTGTGAACCACACCAAATGGTGGCATCTCCCAGCTAATGGTTCCTGCACTTCCAGATTCCTTACAACTTCCCTGTTATCCAGTACAAGGTCCAAAGTCCTTTCTAACCAAGTCAGTTCCTGGACCAGCTGTGTCAGGAAGCTGTCTTGAAGTGCTTCTTACAGGACCCACTCCCTTGCACTTGTGGTGGATGGGGTGCCCCACTCCACCCCAGTAGGTCAAAGTCCCCCACCACCACTGTGCTCCCCTCCCTGCAGACCTTCCTAATTTGTTCAGCTAATTCCCTATCCAGGTCACTCCCCTGAGTTGGTGGTGTGTACACCACCCCCATCCTCAGTGTCCCATTCTTTGCATCTTGGAACTACATCCATAGTGCTTCTGTCCTCCCCTCCTCCCCTTCCTCCCTTACATAGATCACCACGACCCCCATTCCCCTTAGCCCTATCCTTTCTGAATAACCTGAGCCCCAGGATCATCATATCCCAGTCCTGGTACTGGGTGGCCCTCATTTCCATGATGACTGCAATGTCCACCCCCTTCATCACCAAGAGAGCCTGTAACTCGGCTGATCTATTCCTGAGGCTTCTTGCATTCAGTGAGATCACCCTTCAGCCTGTCTCCTCCCTTTCCCTACCCCTATTCTTCCTCCTATCCCTCTCTGTGCCACTTCCCCACTGCCTTTACCCATAACTAGAGGGGGTGAGCTCACTAATTTCCTTTTTCTGACCATTTTCCCATCAGTGATCCACTTGTCACCCCTCTCCTAGTTTAAAACCACCTTTGTTGATATATACCCCTCTATTCCCTGTTTTAGTACTCTCTTCCCTGTTCAAATGTAACCTGTCCCCTGCATATAGGTCACTATTGCCCCAGGTCCTGCCCTAGTCTGACACTAATCTGTACTCCCTGATATGGCACCAGTCCCTCAGCCACTCACTAAACTGCTCTATCCATTTTTCCTCACTGTACTCGCACATGGTACCAGGAGCACCTCAGAGAACACCATCAATCCCCCCACCTTTTCACACTGCCTACCCAAATCCTCAAACCTGCCCTTTACCACCTCTGCCATCTCCCCCACCAAGTCATTTGTACCCATGTGCATCACTATGTGAGGTTTCTTCCTCCTCTTCTGTGCACAGTTGAGAAGTGCCGGCTCTGTCCTGCCCATGGTCAACCCCAGAATAGCCTCAACCCAGATACAACTGTGCCTTTCTCCCCTTCTGCCTCATTTGACCCCTTTCAGTATAGAATCCCCCAGCACTAGTACCCATGTCTTCATTTCCCATCCCCCTCTCCTGTTTTTGTTGTTCACATTTTCAGAGTTAGCACTGCTTTGCTCCTTATTACCTCTATCTGCACCATATGGGACTCCTACATCTTCCTCCCATTTCCATCTCTCCCTCTGCCTGTACCCTCCTCTTCCCTTCCCCTTCTTACATTTTTTCCTAGCCTGACTCCTGACTACTAGGCCTTCACTACCCTTCTCCCCCCCAACTGATCTTTGACACCTCCCTTACCACCTCCGTTGTCAACACTGCAAAGCTATCACTTGCTACCCCCGCAGTGGTGCCCATCTCCTCCTTCCTCTGCCCTGAGCCTTCTGTCCACTTACTGCTCCTCTGCTCTCCTTACCCCCTCCCCATCCCTACATCCTCACAGGATTTAGCCCTGCTGTTCCTACTTTGCTTCTCCCAGCTACTCCTCTCCAGGGTCCCTTCTGCCCAAGCTACCCTTCTCATCCTCTTCAGCTCCCTCCAGAGCATCTGTACCTCCTCTTCCAGTCTGCTCAGCCTGTAACAAATTGGACAACCCCCCAGTTTCCATAGTATATTCATACAAACAGCCTCTGACAAGACTTACCCTACCCTGAATACCCTCACATATGGCACAGGTATACATATTGGACAATAGTTGTCTCAGGTCCCCACCCAGTGGTACTGCACTAGTCACTGTCATTTTTTTCAGAGAATTTATCATTTATGACCACCATCTGGCTGCTCTTAGTGAACCAGTTTCTTTGAGCTTTTTTCTCCCATCCCACGGCCATAGTTGCCTTAACTTTTTAACTACCATAGCCTCATGTAAGATATGGAGTCAGATCTGCCTTGCTAAAATCTAGGCATAGCACATCAACTGCTTGATCTCTTTCTGCCGTTTGCATAACTACATTAAAAAGGTCTATTGAGTTGGTCTGAGGAGTCAACAGGTGCCTGGTGAATATACAGTGGTTCTTCTCCATTAATTCATTTTTTTCAAATAACGCATCTATAACATAACCTCCATGATAAATGTCTCCAAAAGTCTTTCCACTATTAATGTTAAGCTCATTTCCTTATAGTGACCCATATTTTCATATTTATTTATTTACAGTTTGACAACTGGGTAGACGCATTGGCACCAAGTATCTTTTTCTGACATGACCTGGGGTACTGCAAGTACATTGCATAAAGCAGCATAATGATAATGAGAATAACAGCTCAGTAACACAATACATTCAGCAATATAGTGTCACAGAGAGACCATTTCACATTTTGGGTTACATTGAAAAGTACAGTGGATCATACCACAAAATTGTACAAAAGTGCAGCATGCCGATTAAATATTAGAGCAGGAGGCTTAGCGAAAAAAAAAAATCATCAAAAAAACAGAACAACCATGTTCTAACAAATAGTATTTCATATGTTGAAAAAATGTTTTACAGGAGGAGGCCTACTTGATGGGTATGGAGTTCCATAGGAAGGCAGCCTTGAAGCTGATAGGCTTCTGTCCCATCTCTGTCTGCATAAGCTAAGCTGGATCATAAGTGCCTTTTTTACAGATGCAGTAGGTGGAGCCTGCAGACATTTTGCATGTACAAAAGGAGTGATATCATGTTTTCTGTCCGTGAAACTGATTGAAGGTGTAAATAGTCTCCTCTGCCTTATCCTCCTCCAAGAAATGTTTTTTGCCCTCAAATAAATACACTTTCATGTTAGTCAATGATTGCAGGGTACTATTTTCTTTCTTAAATGGGTGGTACAAGAACTGGAACCTGAGTTGAGGGAGGCAGCATTTTTTTGGGGAGGGAGTAAGATCCACCCCACCTCCACCCGAGAAGCTCCTAAAGATCCACCCCCACCATTTTTTTATTCATGTGGGAGGGGCATGAAGTGGATCTATCATGTTGAAACAAGACTCACTAGTTTGGGATCTGGACCAAGGAACAGGACACATCTGTGGAGTCCCTGAATGTTGTTATGGACTAGGAGAACAGAAGTTACTTGAATACCTTCAAACTGACTTAAAAACCCTCAGAACAAATCACTATCAGAGTCACGTGGTGTCTCAAAGGGAAAGACTAAGAAGTGCCTGAAACTACAGCTTCCAAGAAAAATAGACAGCTTTCAGGTATTTCTTAAACATTTATATACTAAAAACAAAGTTCAGCTTTTGGGATTAACAACAGTTGTTTACCATATTTTAATATATGGATTGTGAAATTAATACTATTCTAAAGCAAACAAAAAATTCTCGGTAATATAGTTGCTCCCACAGTGATAATAGCACAGTGAATGAGTGATAATACTATCGTTCAGATGTGGTAATACCATCGTTTGGTACCTGAACGATAGTGTTATCATGAAAACACCAAAGCGCAGGTGCAAGAATCCCTCGTGCAGAGCGGGAGCCGGCTTTTAGTATAACTTTTGCAGACTGTAAAAAACTAACTCCCTGCTCATCCAAAACACAAAACACTGAACCTGTGGCCACATACTATGAAACAGAAGCAGCTAACCTCCATCTTCTCTCCTCCATGCTTCCTACACGTTTCTGACTGGACCACTCACTTGCACAGACTGCTCGCATAAAGACGCCACCATTTTCCCCATAACATTTTTCAAGACAGCAAATCAGAGCCAATAGAAACACACGCTGTGTGTTTCAGAGGTGTCTCTGTGTTCTGGCATCCATGGCAATGCCTGCCAAGCACCTCCGTTTAAAGATACATGAACTCACAGTACAGCAACCTGCCTCTTTAGCACCACATTGCCACAGAATAGTAAAACTTCTCAGATCCATATATTAAAAAAAAAATAATAAATAAGGAAGTGTGTATTTCAAAGCTACAATGCCATCTCGAGGTTCTGGGGACATAGGAACCTCTCGAGCTTCGCTCTCGAGGTTCCCATGTCCCCAGAACCTCTCAATGGTATTATAGCCTTGTAATACACACTTCCTATCTATTATTCTCTTTCTAATTTATATATATATGTGTGTGTGTGTGTGTGTGTGTGTATATATATATATATATATATATATATGGGATACATGATGGGCGACTGTGGAATATGGAAAATATTTTCATGAGTGCAGAGTGAACTGTGATAATATCACAAGTGCCGAAGGCATGAGTGATATTATTGCAGTTCACTCTGTATGAGTGCAAATGTTTGCCATATTCCACAAGTCACACATCATGTGTGCGATTTATACAATAGGGCTAGTACCCTTTAGGAACTTTTTTTCTGTGTTCTCTCCCTGTTTACTTAATTTTGGTAATTGGGTAAGTTTTTAGTGGGGGGGGCTGGAAGCACTGGGCAGTTAAGTGATTTGTTCAGAGTCACACAATATTGAAATGGAAGTTGTGAGAATTAAACACTGGTCTGGGCTGCTGGATGTAGGTTCATTGCTTATTACTCTAACCTGTAGGCTATACTGACAGTACTGTTTGTGTGTGGTCTGAGTGTGTGTATAAGTGTTTCTGAATAGGCTGGGAGTGTTAGACACTATGGCCTTGTCCACACTACACCGCTCGTGCCCGGTAACGGATGCAATCCATTACGGCCACGGAGCGGTGCAGTGCGTCCACACCTCAGCGGTGTCCGTTTTGGGACCGGCACTCCTGATCCACACAGCGGGAGCTGAGTGACCGTTACAGCAGCGCCCAATCCCACAATGCAGCTCATGCTGTGCTTGGTGCCCTGCAGGGGACCATTACCAGATGTCCAAACTACCACCGATAACATTACCAGGGCAGGACTGATTCAATAACCATTGTTGAAACCACCTCATATAGGGTTTCAACAATGGTTATGAAAATGCCTCCTGTAACGTTACAGGTATAAACGTGACCTGTTACAGTAATGTTTTACACCCTCTGTAACATTACAGAGGCGTATTGTGGACAGAGTCTATGAGAAACAGGTGCACGTGATTTTCAATGATAATTGTATTACCTGCAGCTAGGAAGTGAGAAACAGACTGTTTATTCAGCAAGACCCTGTCCACACAGCAGCCCGAAAACCCTTCTGTAACATTACAGAGGGTGTAAACTGCATCAGTAAAGGCGTGCATTTACACTGGTAACATTACAGGAGGCATTTTCGTAACTATTGTGGAAACCACCTATGAGGTGATTTCCACAACAGTTATGAAACCGGTCTCGCCCTGGGACCGTTACCAGCGGTAGTGTGGACTGCCAGTAACGGTCCCCTGCAGGGCATAAAGTGCAGCTCGAGCTGCATTGTGGGATCGGGCGCCACTGTAACAGTCGCCCGGATCCCAATGTGTGGACCGGCATTGCCGGTCCTGTAACGGACACCACCGAGGTGTGGATGCACTGCACCGCTCCGCGGCCATAATGGATTGCATCCATTACTGGGTGCAAGCAGTGTAGTGTGGACGGGGCCTGTGTTGCAGGCTTCACTTAGACAGAGAAACTGTTGCAGTTAGCACTCAGAAAAGAGAAACTGGTTTATGAAGGAGGTTGGTTTGAAGATTAGAGCAGCAGAGTAATGTGCTATGATTGTCAGAATAACTATGGGACAGAGGTGATTGTCTTTTACAATGCTAATTGAGTTAGTTGCAGGATTCAGTGAGAAAGAGAAACTGTGAAGCTATTGCATGCGGGCTGCAGTGTAGATAGTCTGACTCTGGTGACATCACCATTGTGAGTATATTTGCTGGTGATGTAGACACTGTGGGTTTATCAGAAAATAAACCCACAGTGTCTATGTCATCACAGAGTTATTCAAATTCAGTGAGAATACATGTTTTTATTGTCAATGTTATATGCTCACCCCTATTGTATAAATATATATATATATATACCGTATACACACACACACACACACACACATGTATATATATATATATAGTTTGTCTTTTTAGTAGTTTCAAAACCTTGAAAGCATTGGTGTTAGTAATGCATTTAGAAATACATGTTTTTATTGTCTTTACAGATAAATCATGCAGGTTCATGTGAGGGCACATTTTTGGGGAGAGGGGGTTCAATTTATTTTAATCATGGGCACAGTACTTGGTAAACACAGCTTTTGATGAAGTGTATTTTTTATTTTTAAGTTTGAGAAGTGGAGTTGCCTTGCACATGTTAAAAATAGCAGCTGCAATTAATAACTATTTGTAGAAAGAAAATGCTGTTTTTTTTTCCTACTTACTTTTTTCCTGGCTCAGTTTATATCAGTGAAAATAAAGACTGGAACAATTATCAGAGCTGTCATCCCCCTGGACAGGCTATTTATCACTCATTTAAAATAACACAAATGTAGTTTCACATTTTTTACCATGAGGGAAGCAAGAAGATGAACCAGCATGATTAACAAATACATTCATTGACTCCTGTGAATGAATGGGGAGGGGGATTTTTTTCTAACATTTCTGGTGAGTTTATACTCTTGAAACCTGTTATTTAGGGTTTTTTTATTGCATCTTGTCCAAGGCAATCTTCCCAGAGTGCAGTTTGCTCTATTGTTTAATATCTGCAGTGGAGGCCAGTGTCTTGTTACATTTTTTGTTTCAAATTAACGACAGACATCATGGCAGCTAAAGGAGACACACTTTGAGTCTTAGGGTATGTACAGCATAATTAACAGAAAAACAATGAAGTGGAGCACCAGACAATTTACTGTGGTGTTTATTTTGACAAAAAGTAACAGAGGAAGTGGTAAAAGCGCCCACAAAAATCAGAGAGCACAGGACTTTGATGAAAAAATGAAGTCCTTTTATTAAAATACAAAACACCACAGTGAATCTAAAACATCACACCAGTGCCTCCATATAAATAGTAATTAAATTGCATGCTAGTAATTCATTCTATTTTATTTATTTATTTCATTTTTGTTGACTGGGTAAGTGCACTAGACAAATCCTGCCTATTTTCAGGTATGGCCTGGGGAGGGGGATACAGATGAATGCTAACTGACCTTGAACCAGATTAAGCTGTTGGTGGTATTTGTAGTGAATGAGGGAAATTTGACCAGGACACCAGGGAAATTCCCCTACTTGTCAGAGGGGGAACCTCTGTCCAAGATGGCGGATGCACCCTTGCCTTCTGAGGAGGGAGCTATGGAGGTGGGAGATTTGGTCTCTGCTCCTACCTCTGAACAAATGGAGACCTCAATGCCAACAACTTATGTTTTGCCTGTTGCTGTTCCTACTTCAACTTTAAGTTCTGCTGCTCATACTAAGGCTGCTATACCTAGCCCTCTGCTTACTTCTTATGGAACTGACTTGCTGACCTTCGCGCCTACAGTCGACTTGCTGGAGGATTTTACTTCATCTGATTCTGAAAACCTCTGTTTGACAGCACAAGAGATCCAGGAGCATTTTGCAATGGCGGAGTGCCGTTTTGTTAGTGCAAAACTGAAAATGCACAGAGATATGCAACGCCTGAGAGCCGACAGCACAGATGCATCTTCCACTCGGGTGGAAGTTCTTGAAGATTCACCTGACTTGTCTCCTTTACTGCCTGTTGCTGTGACAGGCTCTGACCCGACTAGTGGCGTCGGGAGCTGAAGCCCTACTGCCTGCTTCCCTGCCGCCTGCAGTACAAATGGATTTGGTTTCCTTTTCACAACCTGCTTCCATTACATCAAAGAGTTCCTCACATGTACAAGACTTATCTACAGTAAATGCTCCCCTGCCACCTGCAGTACAAACAGATTTATTTTTCTTTTCACTACCTGCTTCTATTTCATCGCAGAGCTCCCTACATGTACAAGAATCATCTACAGTAAATATTAATAAAAGAACCTACCTGGACTGTTGAATCGGTGCTGAGAGGTGCTGGTTGGGTCCAGGGTTCTGTCCCAGGAAGTTGGTAGTCTGGTCTGTCTCTGATTCAGTCCCCCGGCCCCGAAGATTTTCCAGAGCTACAGAGCAAGATAGGTGCTTCAAAAGTCATTACTGACCCCTTGTGTCTCCCTCATGAACTGGAGCTTACACAGAACCCTGTGTTGGATTATCTGAAGGGTTCTCCACCTCAGACTCCTCTTTCTACTACTTCTGTAGAGGCTCTGGGTCCCCCACCACCACAGCATCCCCCCCAAAAATTTCTGGACCAAGTCGCTCATATTCTTCTTTCTTTAAATTTCCAATCCAGGCTGCTAAGAGACACAACGCTGTTCGCTTGGCATATGGGGGGGGTTACCTGAGCCACCTGATTGGGTCTATGTGGCACGTACATTTCTAAAGGATTCTTTAAATTTTTTTTCCCCATGATATATATGCGTTAATTCATATCTCTGGTGAAACCACGTTTGACATTAGTTTCCAAACATCTAGAGGACTGGAGCATTTTTGGTCAAAGTATAATTCTCTGCAGACTACTGCATTATAGACCCCCATTTCAGGCCATTCCTCTATCTAAACCCACTTTTAAGATGATCACTATTCTGTTTTGTAATGAGGGAGTTGAGGTGGAGGATGCTGTGTATTGGCTGAAACAGCATTGTGACATCCAGGGACAGCCTGAAGCCATTTTGGATACCGAGAACATTTGGACTGGGAGCTGGAAGTTTAAAGTCTTGTTATGATCTAATGATTCTGGGGTTGTACATCTGCCCTAACTCTTTTTTCATAGGCCGAGATGGGGGGGGTCTTGTTCTACCTGGGTCAGCCAAAGGCTTGCTATCGGTGTGGTGACCCTGCACATCTTAGTAATGTATGTGATAAAATGAAATGCAACATCTGTGGGAAATTGGGCCATGTAGGGGCACACTGTTTGAATGAATGTTGATGTAACCTATGTGACGAACAGGGGCACACTTTTCAGAATTGTAAATGGGCTGTGCATAACCAGGAATTTCACGATGGTGAAGTGGACCAGCGCTTTATTATTACACAGGTGCAGAAGGCCCATCTCCAGACCACCTTGGCTGTACCTCCCCCTAGGGCAGCCCAGCCCTTACTGCAGGCTTCGGTGCCTGTTGTATCCTCTGAGATCGTACCTCAGATGCTTTCCTTCATGGATGACCTCTTGCCTGAGATTTCTCCTGTCCCTGATCCTGCCCAGTCTAATTTTCCTGTTCTGGACCTGGTCCCAGGTCCAAGTACTATGCCCCCTCCCCCTGAGTGCTTACAAATGTCATACATAGAAGGTCACTGAGAAATAACCCTCGGGTTGCAACATCTCCTGTGAGTGGTCCGGAACCCCCCCCCCAGTGCCCTTATCTAATTCTTTTGAACTTCTCCAACCCCTTTCTGATGACGCTGGAGGTGAGTCAGACTCTTCCTCCATAGCTTCTTCTCTCCCTGATGGTACCACTGACCCTGAGTTGCAACTTGGCACTGGCCTTTGTCAGAAGCGAAAGGCCAGAGTAAAACTTAAAGGGAAGAAGGTGGTTGGAAAAGGAAATTGTAAAATGTATTTTTTGTCTGTTTTCCTTTTTTTTTTGTTGCTATGTTTCACTTTGTTTGTCATACTATTAATGTAAATAGTATGAAGTGTATGGCTAAAAGGAGATGGATTGTTTCCTTTCTATGGCTTTTGCCTTTGGGTTTAATTTTATTACCGGATACAAGACTTCATACTACACATGAGATCCGACAAGCACAACAGGACTGGTTACTGGGTCCTTCATTTTGGTCGATTGGTCAGGATTCTTGTTCGGGACTGGGAATATTAATTAATATCCCAGACTTCCATTTGCTAAAATTTTTTGATGTAGCCCCTGGTAGGGTGCTTATTATAGATTTTGTTATTAGGTCCTGTCCTTACCGGGTGATAAACATTTATGCACCTCAAATCAAAACTGAACGCATAGCTTTATTTACTTTGCTTTGTCCTTATTTGCATACTTCCTTTCGGGTATTGTTTGGTGGTTACTTTAATTGTAGCCTGAGTCTTCAGGATAAGAGCACTTTTGCTGCTACAAAGAAACTGTTTTGTGATTCCCACGAATTGAGTAAATTGGTTCGAGTCGCCTACTTAACGGACTCTTATCTCTCCTTTACTACACAGCACACCCCAACCTTCCGAAAGGGTAAACTAGCCACACATATTGATTATGTGTTTTCCTCTCCTACAGTACCAATTATTTCTGCCAAAGTTCAAGCGGTTGAGTTTTCTGATCATAAGCTGCTTTCTGTTGGTTTTGGTTCTGTTGTTTCTTCCCGTAAAGGTCCAGGTATTTGGAAATTCAACACATCTTTGTTGCAGATTCCGATGTTTATGCAGTCCCTCCTGTCCTTCATACAAGCCCATAAATCTGTTTTTATTTGTTATGAAGATCATGTTCAGTGGTGGTTAGACACGAAACATGATCTGGTCACCTTTTTAAAAACTTAAAATATAGAAGGGAATACCTAGACTATTTGCAGAAGAGGTTACATTTTCAGTCATTATTAACCATAGCATACACGATGGGGCAAGACCTTACTCAACAAATAATAGTCCTACAGAATGATATGTTGACTTTCCAATTACGGCAATCACAACAACTTTATTACCAACACAAATTCTGTACTGTTGGAAAACGTGATGTTATTTGTCCTTTTGAATATAGTTCCCATCAGTCTGCCAGAAAAAATATGATGTGTCTTCTAAATTCAGAATGGACCTTATGTTCCTCACAAACTGAGATTTGTCATATTGTAACGTAGTATACTACAGCCCTTTTTTCTCCCCTCCCTGCTGTGGCTGGTAACAGTGCGACTTTATATCGTGGCCTTGATATCCCAGCTTCCTCACAGCTATGTCAGGACCAGGCTTGTTCTCCTATCACGGAGCAGGATTTGACACTAGCTATTTCTTCATTACCTGTACAGAGAACTCCTGGTGTGGATGGTCTTCCTGCTGGCTTATATAAGGTGCTGGGTGATCATTTGGCCCCAGAACTTACATCTGTGTTTAATTCTCTGTTAACATGTGAATCTCTCCCTTTGGAATTTACTAAGGGTACTTTGATTTACATTTATAAACAGAAAGGTGATATCCATTCTCTAGAGGATTGGTGACCTTTATGTATGTTGAACACCAACTTTAAGCTCTTAACGAAAATTATTGTGAAGCATTTGGTGAGGATAGCGGAGGTGGTTTTGCATCCCGCCCAATCCTGTTCTGTGCCTCAAAGGAGAATTTCTGATCATTAGATCCTCTTACGAGAATTATTTTCTCATGGCTATGCAGGTCTGGCTTCGGGACTTGTTGTTTCTGTAGATCAGAAGGCTGCTTTTGATTCAGTTAGGCATGATTTTTTATGGGAAGCACTTCATTTTCTGCAGGTATCTGATGTTATGGTATGCTGGATTCGTGCTTTCTATAGAACGGCTACTGTTGTGCCTGTAGTGAATGGTTGGATAGGACCCATGATCCCCATAAAAAGGGGGGTTCATCAGGGCTGTCCTTTAAGCCCATTGTTATATGTATTTTTTCTTGATGTTTTGCTCCATCGGCTGAATACTAATTCTCAGATTCTGTCTATTTCTAGTTGTGCCTAATGCTTGCCTTACAAGGCAATTGCATATGCAGATGATGTTTGTTTTCTTGTAGCTGATGCAGCCTCAGTGGTTCATTCTCTCCGTGAGTGCTCTATTTTTGGAAACTTCTCTGGTGCTGTTTTAAATTACACTAAAAGTTTGGTTATTCGGGTTGGTTCAGCAACCTCCCCCTCGGATCATATTGGCCCGTTACATTTAGTTGAGGTACCTATTTGCATTTTGGGAATTTTTGGGGGGACACAGGATGCAGGTTTGTTTAACTGGAATGTTAAACTGCAACAAGGTAAACTTCAGGTGGCCTCCTGGAACTGGGGGCAGATAGGAAAAAAAAAAACGTGTTTTCTTAATTAAAAACTATCTGATCTCTACTTTCCTTTTTCTGAGTTATGTATTCCCTATTCCACAACAGCTAGAAACTGCTGTCTTTAGTCTGTTTTTTCAGGCTCTTTGGGGTAGTAGGTTAAACCTGATAAAGCAGAATATCACTTATTTACCTATCCCTGAGGGTGGCGTTTGTATGGTTAACCCTTTGTTATTTTTTTCTTGTATTTTTTTCACTGCAAACCTTAGGCCTTTATTGATTCATGCCCAAAGGGGTGGGAACCTTGGTTTTATGACTCTTGCAGGATTTGGTTTCATCAATTGGAAACTAATTCCTTAACTGTGTTAAGACAAACTGTTGGTATACCAACTTACGTAAAACATATGTTTTTACTTCTCAAACAATGGAAGGTTTCTGTTCAGATGTTATGAAATCATTCACATAAAGTTTTATAAAAGAAATTACTCCTGACAGTTTGTGCTGTGTCAGTACCCTTCGATAAGTGTCCTGGTCAACACCTCCCTTCCCTTTTGTTATTGTGGAAATGTAAGAGGGTTCCAGCCAAAATGTGGGATTTTCATTGACTTTCATGCCATGAAAAGATTAATGTAAAATCAAATCATAAACATACGCAGTCCCAAGATAGAATGTGTTCTCACTTATTATGTATTACAGAACTTGAAACTATCCCTCGTTTATTTTTTGACTGTTCCTTTATCAAAAAATGGTGGTCCTATTTGGCACAGGCATGGGTTACCCCCTTGCTTCAGTCTGTTACTTATTTGAATCTTGTATACAGGTTTTTTTCTCCCCAGTGGTCAAAATGGCACCAGGACACTTTAAACCTTGTTTTTGTCTGCATTAAATGGAATATTTGGATGGTGCATTGCATGTTTTCTTTACAGAAAAAGGACTGCTCCTATTTGGAGCTCGAAAAAAAGATTGTACAAGATTTAAAAGAAATTTATGAGCATGAACGTACTCTATACTCAGATATGACACTTTTGGAACTTTGGAAAGTTCTTCCTTGGATCACTGACTCTGATTTTACAGTTACCTGAATGATTGTATAATACTTATCCTGTGTTTCCTTTGTTTTGTATTATGCTTTGTGTACTATTGTACGATTTTTGTCTCAATAAAACTTCCCCTACTCTTTTCGATAAGTGCCATGGGATCTTTAACATCCTCCTGAACTACCACCAATCCAGGCAGATGGGATCTTGGTTTAATGTCTCATCCGAAAGATGCCACCTCAGTAGTGCAGCACCCCTCTCATGCTGCACTACAGTGTCAGTACTGGGCTATTAACCCAAGTGCCAGATGTGGGAACTGAATCCACTGCCCTCTGATCTCCCGGCCTCAGAGGTGAGTGTGCTATCTACTGAGCCACTGACACTAACCATATACAGACTCAAATAAATCCATAACTGTCCTTTTATGACTACATATTCCAAAGTAACACAATAAAGGAAATTATAACTAATAACTGGCCCATACTGCAATTAGAGCCGAGATTAAAAGAATTGTTACAGGAGGGTCCTAAAATAGTATTCAGGAGGAGTAAATCCCTAAAGGATTTACTGGTAACTAACTCAGTTCCAAGTCCAGAACCTTTATGCAAGCAATTTGGTCTGCCCACCCCAAGAGCACACATAGATGTGGGAGGTGCATTTACTGTAAATACATGCACACATGTCAGGGATTTGTTAATATCCACATACAGGACAGTATGTACAAACCAAAGACTTTATTAACTGTGACACCAAATGTGTAGTCTATTTACTTCAATGCAGTTGTGGGAGTTATTATGTGGGATGGACAATAAGAAGTTTTAAAATAAGGGTAGGAGAGCATGTGTGTGCCCTAGCTAAAAATGCCATGACTTATGCCATAGTCCAGCACATAAAAGGTAATAGCAAAGTGAACCACAAAATGAACTTTGTTGGCATAGAAGTGGTTACACTTGGTTTGGGGGGGCATTGAACAAATGATTGGCAGACGAGAACATTTTTGGATTTATGAACAGGGGAGCAGATATGGACAGGGTTTAAATGATGCCATTGATCTAGTATCATTTTTAAAGAAATTTAGGAAAAAATAATTTGTACCATGAAGTAAGGGTAAAATAGCGAACATATAAAATGGGTTCCGATAATTCCAGAATGTTTTAAGGAAAATGTTTCATATATGTCCAGTTCTTTTGTGACTGAGGGTGCAACATGACATGAGATGGTGACCTTTTTATTTTGGTTTAAGGCACAAAGGTTAATAAATATAAAAAATGTTTTGTGGAGATTGCATATTAATTTTATAAAGCATGGTTGCATCCTCAACACAATAAGTGCAGTGCCTGTAATAGTAGCTCATTTTTGTGTATTGTAACTGCAAAGGATTCATGATTTATAAAATGGGGTTGTATTTGAGGGAAATAAAACAAAATAATTTATTGGTAACTTAGTTGAACATTATCTATTATACAGAGGGGTTGGAGCCTAACATAGTTTTCTATTTAACCCTTATAACAAATAGGTAGCTCAAGACATTTGCTGTTGTTGCACCCTCTTAGTTCCTCCAATTATGGATTTATTTGATTCTGCATATGGATCATAGGTCAGAAATATTTAAATAAAATATGAGGTAGCAAAACCCAATATAATGAGGTGTTGTAACTAGCAATGCATGAGCGTGGTAATTGTTTTAGCTTTAAATGGCAATAGTGCAATTTAAACAGATGGGTTGGAGCCCAAAATAGTTTTTTATCCAAACCTCACAACAAATAGTCAGCTCAAAACATTTGTTGTTGTTGCACCCTCTTTTTCCTCTATTCACAGTTTTTTTGATTCTTTATATGGATAGTAGGCCAGAACTATTTAAATGAAATATGAGGTAGCAATATGAAATAAAATTAGGTGCTGCAACTAGCAATATATGAGCATGGTAACCCATGTAAAGGACAACAGTGTGATTTAAATGTGCAGTATAACGTTCCACACAAACCTTGCTGCTATTTCAAGTCTGATTTAATGGTTACTAGAGTTGTTTATTGAAAACTGCTTTTAATAATAAAACTAATTTTTTTTAGTTTTTGATTGGTTAGAATTCATTAATAACATGTAATTTAATCACTTTTTATATGTAGGTACTGTTGCGATGTTTTAGATTCACTGTGATGATGCCTGTCAGTGGTCAGGGGAAACGTTAGTGTTGGTACAGCTTTTACCACTTATTTTTTGGGACTTGGTGCACATGTAATATGCAGTTTTGTATTTAAATTAAAGGACTTCATTTTTTCATCAAAGTCCTGTGCTCTCTGATTTTTGTGGGTGCTCTTACCACTTCCTCTATTACAGCATCATTAATAAGTTTTCATATACATAATCTTTCGATTCATGTTATTGCTAGACATACTGCAGCTAGCTTGGATTGAGAAAGGGTGAACATGGTCAGGACAACTTAGCAATTGAGATGCATATGCAGCAAATAAATCCAGATGTGCTAACTGCCTGCTGAATAAGGAAGTGTTGCAGGAACCCAGGAACTGATTGCAGGGGTGAAGGGGGGGGGGCTGACGGTCATCAAAATGGGAAGGGATTTTGGGGTAATCATATTGTATGACCTAAAGGTGGCTAAACAATGTGCCAAAGCTGTGAGGAGAGCCTGTGGAATGCTGTGGTGCATTAGTGGGAGGTATTACCAGCAGAAGGAAGGAGGTGGTGATGCCACTGTGTAGATCACTGTAGAGGCCTCATTTGGAATATGGTGTCCATTTCTGGAAGCTGCATTTTGTCATGTAAATTTAAACCACAAATGGGTTAAATGGTTCTATTTTAGATTCTTTTCCCTTTCCTCTACTTCTCCCGCTAGTTATGCATAATCTTTCCATTCATGTTATTGCTAGACATACTGCAGCTAGCTTGGCTTGTAGAAGAGTGAACATGGTCAGGACCCCTTAGCAGTTGAGAGGCACATGCAGCAAATAAGTCCAGTTGTGCTAACTGCCTGCTGAATAAGGAAGGGTTGCAGGAACCCAGGAAATGTTTGAGGTGGGGTGATGGTCATCAAAATGAGAAGGAATTTTGGGGTAATCATATTGGATGACCTAAAGGTGGGTAAACAATGTACCAAAGCTGTGAGGAGAGCCTGGGGAATGCTGGGGTGCATAGGGAGAGGTATTACCAGCAGAAGGAAGGAGGTGGTGATGTCACTGTGTAGGTCACTGGTGATGTCTCATTTGGAATATGGTGTCCAGTTCTGGAAGCCACATTTCTGTCATGCAACTTTAAATCACAAATGAGTTAAATGGTTGTATTTTAGATTTCTGTCCCTTTCCCCTACTTCTCCCACTGGTTAGCCTTATGGAACTCAACCAGAACATATATTGACTAGCATGATGAATGCATCTACGCAAGCTGCTTCTCAGTCTACAGTACTGTCTTTTTAAAATGCTAACTTCTTGTTGAAAATATGGCATAATTTTTCCATCCATGTTATTGTTAGACATACTACAGCTAGCTTGGCTTGAGAAAGGGTGAACATGGTCAGGACCCATTAGCAATTGAGATGCATATGCAGCAAATACGTCCAGATGTGTTAACTTACCCTATAACTGTTAAGTGTCACAGTTTGCATTTTTTTCTTGAAATGTTTACTTTTGCATTTATGTTTAGTTTAAAATATTTAATATTCTGACCATGTGGTTATGTCATGAATCATAACTGATCTCCAACCTTAACCCCCGTGCTCCAACTTGCATAGAAAATAATGCTTGTAGACAAATCTAATAATTTTGCTGCTCTTTTCTGGCATGTTCGTGTGTGTGTGTGTGTGTGTGTGTGTGTGTGTGTGTGTGACTGCTACTGAAGCAAGAAATGTACAGCTGTCATTTTTTACATCCTGTTCAAAATGTGTTTTTTGCACCTGTGGTGCCAAATGGCACAGTTGCTGTGAAAAATCTCCTTTTGGCTAATGAACTGATAATGTCACTGCTCATGTGGTAGGGTCACAAAAAGTACATGCTGAAAACTTGGAGTGAAAATACCAAGAAATGCCCAGGGTGTTAGGGGTTCTGACCATAACACCCTGCATTGTAGGAAATGACAGGCATCAAGGGTGTGACTTGGGACTGTCAACAATAATGCTCATGCCATTACACCCCCATCCCCTCCTTGCAACCAGTGACTGGTATCGAGGTGTGCCTTTGACTCTTCAGCCCCAAAGTTCACTCCATTCTCTTATACTGTACCCATTTCAGTGTATTTCCTTATGGAATGGGTTGAGTGTAAAGTTTGAAAACCCCAAGGCACACCTCGACTCTTGTCTGTGTCTACAGGGTAGGGTGAGGTGAAACGGTGTGAGTGTTATGGGCAATGACCCAAAGGCACACCCCAATGCCTGTCCATGTCTGCAGGATGGGGGTAGGGTTAGCATCACTTCAATACTTCATTGTTATTCCTATTCTGCCTGTCTGTCTGTGTCTCTCTGTCTATCTATATGTCTATGTAATTATCTATATTTTTAATTGCATGTATCGTTATTTTTAGCTACTTCTAAAACAAACTTGCATATCACATTTGCCTGCACTTTGAGCACATACTTATGAAACTGTGCATATTTGTACTCCACTTCAGTGTAGACCTCATACTTTCCTAATATTCCCATTATCACAAGCGTAACTTCTTTACCCTTATCAAAAGCGATCCCCTCTGAAAGTTAATATCACATTTTCTCTAACAGTCCATCATCATTACACCTGACTTCCTGACATCAACACATTGCTTAAAAATAACTTACATCACCTCATGGACAAAACCCCTGTTTTTCTTAAAAAATAAATAAATAATAAAAATATATAAATAATCCCAAGGCTGAACATATGCCAGCCATTACTTTTTCATGTACTGCCACCTTCTGTACCATCGTGGGGATTTGCATACATTTCCCTTGATGCTTTGCATTATTGGGATATGTGCAATTATGTTTTCTTTAAAATTCAGTTGTCTGGCCAATATCATCCGAGATAACACATGCATCAGTGGCATTTGCTCTGGGGTTCTTTTGTAAGCTTCCTATGCCTTCCATTAAAATGTACACCTCCATATATTTTCCTAATAATGAGTATGCCTTCCTTAGAACAGAAAGTAAAACAAAGTTTACTACTTACAAATCATTGTGTTGTTTCTTCATACCTCCTTAACAATTCTGCACAACTTCATTAACTTCATTATGTAGCCGTGGTGGATCTGATCAGATTTTGTTGACTGTGGAATAGCAGTGAGGGAGGTTGACAGGAGTGAACAGCTCTTTCAGGCACTGCGGCATGTTGCCATGCATGATCTTGTATACAAAGTTACCTAGCATGAGTTGGGCCCTGTGCTCTGGCTGCAGCCAATCAACCTGCACTAGACTAGGGCAATGGTGGGAGACAAAGGAATTCTTGCATTCAAGGACCACAAACATTCAGTAAGTTAAGTTATGCAAGTTACCATTTATTGTAGCAAAATCTAAAATACTTGAGGACTGTATATCCCCAGCGGTTTGGCCAAATGCTTTGGCCTTTGTCAGGGGGCTTGTCTGCTTCCGTGTCCCTTGCCCCTATAAACAGTTTTTATTAAAGGCACAGTACACAGTAAACATTTTTTTGTGAATTCATGTGTAATTCATCAAAAACCTAACCATAAAAAATAATCGGATTGTAAGTATGAAACAATTTTCTTGGTACAAAACAGAGCAGCTCCCAGGTGAGCAAGACAGAGTGCACAAAGTAGGATAAGTGCAGAAAGGTACTGTGGATGAGGGACTGTTTCTTAAGGGAAAAAAATGGAACTGTAAGTGACAACTGTACTAAGACAGAGTTGTCAGTAGGCAAAATTTTTGCTAGTGGCAAACAGTAATATCAATTTAAACAAGCACAAAAATACCATTATTACTTACATGATATTTAAAAGAGTCCTACTACACTGTATGAGTGTGCCTCTTGCCCTGAGCAACAGAGAGGCAGTTATAATTCTTCAGGTGGTGCAATGGTGGGACCCTGGGCCATGTGAAGAGGCAAATCTGGTTACTTTATGATATAAGGCTTTTTTTCCTCAACCAAGCAGATTTTGGGACAGTGTATGTAACAATGACCCAATAGTCTAGCAGTGGAAGAAGGTTGCTTTATGTGAGCTTTATGTTGGTGTCTGCATTGAATAATCTCTGGATATGGTGATTTTGCCCCAATTTTGGGTGAATGACCATGACAGTGTTGCTAAAATGGATGATAAAAGTATAATCTGTGGTAGAGATGTTATGATCTTGTGAATATCATTTGATTCTGCAGGCACAGCCAAATAGTATGGATTTAGTCATGGATATGTTCAGGACCAGGCATTCATCTAAGAACCATTATTGGAGAGCATGGAAGTTTTGATCAAGGGTTATGTTGATTACATAACTACAGTATTTCTCCCATGAGCATAGATGACAGCATCATCTGCATATAACAGTGATTTAGTCACTGAACAGACCATGAGCAGACTGTAAATAAACAGCCTAAAGAGAAGGGGGCCCAATATGGAGATTTGTGGCACACCTTGCGTTATAGTGTTGGCATCTGACATTGCCCTACACAGTTTAACCATTTGTGATCAATCTTGCAGATAACTCACTAATGACTGTGTGACTGCCTGACTTACACCATGAATGCCAAGATTTTACAGAAGTAGACACCCAGACAGTTCCACTACCTGCTTTGTGATCCAGTCCTCTCACGGCCCTGCTCCCCATCTCTCCCTTCTGCCCTCTCCCTCCCTCCCTTCACTCCCTAGCTCCCCTCTCTCCCCCTTCCTGCTCCTGGATGCTAGTCCCCATGGGGCATTAGAGGTATGGTGGCCTAGATGGTTTCTCCTACTGCTGTGTCTGCACCTTGCATATCTATGCCTATGGGATGACAATGTCACTGTATCTACTGATGTACCTGGTGTATCTAATGATATATCTGTTTACCCCTCTGTATTTTTATTATTATTGTAATATTACTGGTGTGCTTTTTTACCCTACTGTGCCTTGTTTTCTGGATGTTCTATACCTTGTGTTTGGATATTGTTTATTTGTGCTTTTATCTTGTAACTCATGCCTTCTGGCCTCGGTCATGCCTGAAAATGGTCCTCTGGATCAGTGCACCTACCCGGTTATCAAAATCATAAATAAAATTAGACAGTGGTCTAAAAGTTTCAAAAGCTTTGGTTAGGTCCTTGAACACTGCTCCTGTCATTAGGCCTTTGTCCATAGCTCGGTGCACAGCAACCATGAAACCAATCAAGGCAGTACAGGTTCCATGGCCCTTTCTGAAGCCGTGCTGTTCCTCTCAGAGAAGCCCATATTGATCCAGGGAAGAGGTATGTTGGTTGTGTACTATCCTCTAATACTCCTTGGTGAGTGACAAGAGTCTGTATATGGGCCTGTAGTTGTCCAAAGCAGTTGCTGCACCTTTGTAAAAGATAGGTGCAAGCATGGTCTGCTTACAGATATCTGGGGCTGTTTTTGTCTAAAAAGAGATTAAAAATCTTGCCACCGGTTTGGCAATTAGTGGTGGCTCACTTGAGGAACTTTGGAGGCAAGCCATCACTGCAATCAGATTTATTAGAATTTATGTGTACTAGTAGCTGCTCTACTACTTTCACTCTGACCTTTTATTAGCTAGAAATGTGGAATAAGCATTTCCAGTCATGCCTCACAAACCATTTTCTGGGACTCTTTAACTACATTGGTGATACTGAATTTATAGAGAATGCAGAAATGTTTATTAAACAGGTCTGCAACCATCTTTGAATTGGTATGTTTTGTGCTCTCGACAGGAATGATCATAGGAGACTCAGGAGCTTTAGGGTTTTGTATGCTGTTATTACATTTCCAGAAGTTTGGTGGTCACTTTGGCTAGATTCTAGCTGTGATTTAAAATATGAAGTTTCGGTAGGACTGATTTCATGCATGCCTTTGTTTTTTAGCTGCCTGTAGGCCTCCTAGTTAGCTGAGGAGTGTGAGTATGTGTAGGCAGTTCATGCTGAGTCTCTGTCGTTAATTAATTTAAATACATCACAGTTTACCCAATTAGAATTTAGATGTTTTACTCTGTGCCTGGTCATGGGAGCAAGTTTGCCAAGCATTTTAGAGAATTCAGTTGACAAGAAATCTACTGCCCAGTTTACATGCGGCACTGCATCCATGAAGGACCAGTCCACTAGTGCAAGCTCAGCCTGGAATGTCTGGGAGTTAAAACCCTTGCAGTTGCAATAATAGACATCCCTTGGGGTTGGTTTGTATGCTCCATCATTGTATCAGAGGCAGTAAATGGCGAAATTGTCATTGATGGAGTCTGACAGTTGGCTGGGCAATCTAGTCCTGGATGAGTTACTCACAAGAACACAATCAATGACAGAGGGATTCCATGGTTTGATATACAGTTTAGTGGGAGCAGTGAGGATCTAACTTTGGCTGTGGTCCACTAGGTCATCCTTGTATGCCATAGAATTAGCTAACCAATTTAGGTAGATGTCATCCAACACTATTAATTCAGTACATCCTACAGTAGATGTCATTGATGCAATAGCTTTGAGGCCTTCAATGCCCACCTTGGGTGGGTTGTAAATACATCATACATTTAATTTCTTTATGCCTTGGTTAAGCTGTAGCCTGTAGCTCTAGCAATTCACAGTCTCTGGCAGGTACTGACTCAGAGCAAGGACTTCAGCACCCAGTTCAGATTTTACATAGAGCAGGACTCCTCCACCCTGCCCTTTCTGTCTACTCTACCTTTGCAATAGGTGGAATAACTGGGGATCATAAACTCTGATGTTTAATGTTTGTCCTAAGCCAGGCCTCAGAAATGGCTATCACATGTGATTTATATGCTGCAACAAAGGCCCTGAGTTCAGCCACTTTAGGAACTAAACTGTGTACATTATAGTGCATTAACTGTAGACCTCTCGAGCCAAGCCAGTTGGCATTGCTGGCCAGAGGTAAGTCTACTGCAGGTCGGGGTTGCTTTTGTTATTGCCAGACAAGACTAAACAGAGAAAAATGATCCTGCATGTATTTATAACATTGCTAAAGGAAAAGAGGCATCAGGAGTGATAGTCCAGTAGGCACAGATGCCTTTTAGATAACAGCCCAAAATAAGGGCAATAGAAATGATTGTTGCAACTTCTAATGTGGGTGTAATACTGCAGCTGTGCTGATTATGGTCAGGTTGGGGCACAGACACCATGGAAAATTGGTCTTGGATTAAGAACAATACACAATAAGAGATACCACAAAGCACACCTTTGGCAGCAATGATGAACCTAGACAGTAGGACTTGGAAAAAAAAATTATGATAGTCATTTGATCAGCTCCTGAATAGTAGCAGGGGTGGTAGCTGTATCAGTGTGCTCCAGTGGGGCAACAGCAGGGCCTGCTTTGTCATTACCACCCCCCTTGTGTAGAGGAATTCCATTAGTCATCCACCAATCTACAGGTTCTACGCTTGTAGTTATTTATTCTCCATAGACAATTAAGAGTGGTTCTGTCGGTACCCGACTTATTTCCTTTAATACTAGAGGAGGAATTTTGTCAGGGCCTGGTGATCTATTGAATTTTTTTTTAAGTTTCCCTGTCCTTTTAGTACCTTTTTCCTTTTAGTTCCTCCCATTTCAAACTTGTTCCATGTATATGAAGTGGGACAGCTTTCTAGACTGAACATTAAACAAAAGCATCTTTTTAAAATCCCATTTTATGAATATAATCAGACTTCGGTACAAATTGAGGCAGGGTTCATTTAAAAAGGCTCTTGTTAGTTGAAACCTGCCTTTGATTTGCACCAGAAATCTTATAACATTAGTAAAATAAGCTTTCAAAAATATGCTTCATTGGGTTTATATAGTACACCCCCCTCCACCACCACCACCACTCTCTTTATTAATTTATCACACATTTCGGAGTGCAGGGGTGGACGTGGTGATCAGGAAGTGGATGGGATCCAAATTACGATCCCTTCCCCTTGCATAGGAGTTACATTTAAAATTTTGAAACATCAACAGATGGACTCCCATTCATGTAAGAGAGCCTCAGGTTTCTCTTTTTGTGCATCAAGACAGGTGCTCTTTAACAGGCAAATGAGACATGCAATCTGGATCACAATAGAACTGTTAGGTTATACAAAGGAGAACAAACTGAGACTAATGGGTATAAGTAAGTATAAGAAAAAAACTGGAGAAATTCATGGAAATCATTTGGAGGGCAAAAGCAAACAGAGCTAAGGATAGCAGAAGAGATCAAGATGAATGATAAACCTTTTAAGGTAAAGTAGATACAGAAGGAAAAGAGACATGCAGCATGGAAATAAATGAAGAAAGGCAGGGAAGTTTAGGAACATGGGAACAGTAACATTAAATGAATATTATAGTTCTGTGTTCACAGTAGAGCCTACAGGATCAATCTCAGACAGCAAGGCACTGTTTAAGAGTACTAACTGGCAAAAACTAGTGCTAGGATACATATCCAAACAAAAAATAATGATGGGCCTGTAGGATCTTAATGTCAAGAAGTCCCTTGAAGATGGGATGTACCCAAACAGCTGAACAAGACAAGACAAGCCCTGGCAGCACAGTGTGCAGAGCAATTCAGTGCATTACTGACAGGCAAGGTGGCACTGAATTGGAGGGTGGTGAACCTTGCTCTCCCTGCATAAGGCTATGGATAGAAACAACCCTGGAAATTACAGGTCAGTGATCCTTACATCAATTGTAGGCCAATTATTAAAGAACAGATAGCTGATTTCCTGGAGGAAAGTGGGCTTATATATAAGAATCAACATGGCTTCAAGACAGGCAGGTCATGTTATATGAACTTGATAGATTTCTTCAACTGAGTGCCACAAATGATTAAATTGGGGTAAGACAGATGGCTTCTTACACAGTGGAGCAGACTGGGATGCAGCACACTACTGCAGCATACTGCACTAGAGGTACTATAGTAAACAAGGCAATTTCAATAGCAGTTTATCTGTTTTATACAATAAGCGTGCAGGCAAAATAATGCAGATAAAAGTGCTATCCCACCTGATGACAAACCTAATTCATAAGATAGCAATTATATCTTAAGAATACAATTCCCCACATCAGCTATCTCCACAGTCTGGTTCATCATAATCATGGACCAACTGTGGAATGCACAGGACGCCCAAAGCTGCTTGTTTTCCTTTTTTCTATTCACAGACCTGTCAAAAATCACATCCAGAAGTGCCAGTGACAGTGAACCTCACTGAGGCTGGCTCGTGCAACATCAGCCCTGTAGCTTCAGACACAAACGTGAAAAAAAAACTGCACTCCCTTGTGTCTAACATGAACAAGCATTTGTCAATGCCGAATGTTTGCTTGCTGGCATTGGAATTGGTAGTGTAGAAGTTACAGAGCTGCATAATAGGAATGGCAGCGAAGTATTGAACTGAGGCCAACCCCACTACCACCCTGCAGAGAGTGACAGGCATTGGGGTGTGCCTTTGGGTCGTCAGGCATAACAACCACGCCATTTTACTACACCTTACCCTGCAGACACTGACAAGTGTCACGGTGTGCCTTGGGGTCTTTGGCCCTTATGCGCACCCCATTCCATCAGGAAATACGGTGAGATGGGTGTGGTATAGGAGAATGGGGTGAAGTTTGGGCCCGAAGAGTCCGAGGCACACCTTAATGCCTCTCACTGGCTGCAGGGTGTGGGTGGGGGTGGAATGGTATGAGCATGACAGGCAAGAATCCCAAGTCACACCCCTGATGCTTGTCATTCTCTACAGGGTGGGGCGTTATGGTCGGAAACCCTAACGCCTCAGGCATTCGTTGGTATTCTTACTCCAAATTTTCAACATGGTTTTTTTTTGACCCTCACCTCATGAACAGTGGCAATATCAGTTTGTTGGCAAAACTGCTTTGCTGGCGACTATGGCATTTGGCCCACAGGTGCAAAAACACATTCTGAACAGGATGTGAAAAATGACAGCGGTACTGTTCATGGGGAGGTGTAAAATGGCAATGTTGAAAATCTGCTGTGAAAATCTTAAAAAAACTGGTGAAGTCACGAGCGTGCGTAGAAACTGTGCAACGCACACCTGTAATGTAACTAGTTTGGGGATTTTTTTACAGCAGATTGTTAACACAGGCATTTTGGGACCTCCGATCATGAACAGTGTCAGTGTGATTTTCTTTATCTGTCCCAAACAATGATTTCCCACAGTGACCACACATTTCTGTGCTGAAAGTGTGAAAACACATTTCGGCCATGTTGTGGAAAATGACAGCTGTACTGTTCATAAGGAGGTGTGGAAAAATGCCACTGGTGAAAATCTGGACTGAAAATATTACAAATTTATGAACTTACGAGGGTGCGTGGAAACTGCTCAATGCTTACTCATAACACAGTCATTTTATGGAGTTTTGTCACCAAATTTTCAACATAGCCATTTTAAGACCTCTGCTACTGACCAGTGTCACTGTGATTTTCTTAATCTGTCCCAAACATTGTTTTGGCACACTTACTGTACCATTGTGCGCTACATGTGCGGAAACACATTTTGGGTGAGATGTGAAAAATGGTAGCTGTACTGCTCATGAGGAAGTGTGGTAAAATGGCACTGTTGAAAATCTGGTGTGCAAATATTACAAATTCACAAACTTGCCAGCTGGGAACTGCACAACGTGCGCTCCTAAAACAGTCATTTTGGGGAATTTTTTCACCAAATTTTCAACATAGCCATTTTAACACCTCTGCTCATGACCAGTGTCACTGTGATTTTCTTAACGTGTCCCATACATTGATTTTGCTCACTGACTGCACCATTGTGCACTACATGGGCAGAAACACGTTGTGGGCAAGATGTGAAAAATCACAACTGTACTGCTCATAAGGAGGTGTGGTAAAATGGCAATGTTGAAAATCTGGAGTGAAAATATTGAAAATTTGAGAACTTACGAGCGTGCGGAGGAACTCTGCAACGCATGCTAGTAAAACAGTCATTTTTAGGAATTTTTTCACCAAAAGATGGAATTATACACAAGCTTTCGGGGCCACACAGGTCTCTTCTTCAGGTGAATAGCAAAACTGTGCAACAAGCAGTATTTATATTCACCGTGGAGCAATTAAAAATCAGGAAGTGAAGTAAGAAGGTGATAAAGGGGACTAGAGATAAAAGTCTAAAGGCGCTTTTACACACAGGTTTATGTAATTGAATAACTGTTACAGAAACAGTATTCTGTTACATCCCTTGTGTGTAAAGTGCATCTGTTTTGTTCCCTAGGCGAACGTTCTTCCAAACGGCAATCTCTGCTTCTTGCGGTTTGCACCGACCTGTTCTGTTTCATCTGGCTGTGTGAAACAGCCATTCTGGTAGCACTGCACAAACAGCCATTAGAGCAGCAAATACAGGGGATCCGAAACAAATGGAGGCGGGGTTGGCCGGAATACTCGGAGGGTGTAAAAGGAAACCAGTATGCCACAGAGTACAATGGCACCACACAGGTAACGCTCATTTCATTTTAAAATCCTGTGTGTAAAAGTGCCTTAAGATGCAAAAAATAAAAATATGAGAAGAAATGGGAAGGGGCCATAATAGAAACAGGTCAATAGGAGATCAAAAGAAGCTAAAGGGAAGACAAAAGCATGCAGACAAGATTTGAGATCAGAGGCTCGCTGAAAGTGTAGAACGGACAGGAGATGCCTAAAAATGCAAGGAAATAAAGAAATTAGGAGAAACGAAAGAACAAAGGCCTAGATAAACAGAGGTGTGAAAACAAGAGGGAGTAGTTGGGACTGAGCTCAGGAGTTAATAGGAGAGGCAGGGAGGATGTGAGGTATAGGTAAAAAAACAGAACAGGCAGAACTAAGAGAAAAAAATGTAATAGTCAGAGAGATACAGAACCAAAGTGTGATAACAGAGACACGAATTACTACACAATAAAAAAGAATTACAGTTTACCATAGTGGGTCATGAAACCGATATCCCGATTCAGTCCAGAAATGTTAGATTTAAATTGTTTTGTATATTTCAATTCCCATGTCCTTCTGTCCTGTGTGTTTCTGAAGTTGCTTTTAAGTATCAAGACAGATAATCATGTAATGTTTGTAATGGCATGTAAGATTATCATGACAGTTATCATATAAAATAGATGAAGATGTCGTGGCAGCTGTCTGTCAAACTACTTTGCAACAACATTACTAGGTAACCAATGCCATCACAATGGAGACTGATTCGCCTTGCAAATCTAACAGAGCAGCTCTGGCAACCAGATATACACATGTAAGTGAAGGAGAACATTGCGATGACACAAAAAACAATTAAAAAAGAAAATCTGACAAAAAAACCTTGCTGATCTAGTGGTTTTACCTACACACTATTTGTATAAACCGAATATGTTATTGGTGAGTGTGTCATATGTTTTTTATTTTCATTTAAGGTCTGTGACCTTTTGATCCATCACTTGTGGTCACACCACTCATGAGGGATCAAGAGGTCACGGACCTCTCATGAAGATAAACCCTTTTTAACATACTCACCCATAACATATCCCTTTTTATCATGCTGTAACTTGAGATACACCTGAACACAGGCATATGTCTGTCTAGTGTGCTTACCTGGTCAACAAATGCTAAAATTAAAATAAATACTGCATTGCATCCTAGCTGCCTCGACTGTACAGTACCTGGAATTCAGCATGGCCATTGATTACTTGCAACACACTAGGCTAGTAAAGAAGGTAGTAGACTGAGGACTTAGAGAAGGGCAGGCTTGGTGGCTTGGGAACTGGCAGACAGATAGAACTTGGAGAGTAGTCTTGAAGAAGGTTCTGTGATACGTGGGAGGGCAGTACTAGTGGGTCACTACAGGTGTCTGTCCAGGGGCTGTTACTGTTTAACACACAAAGTGCTGTGCACCAGGATGCAGCACTCTGTCATTAGAAGTCACAGTTTTCTGCTTGACAATTTGGAGTCACGATTATTTGATTAAATGGGTTCCTGCAAAGTATCACTGGCTCAGATTGTGACACTGAGATTCATCCTGGTGAGTGACACTGCACTGCACATATACATATTGGGGCAAGGATAGTGAGGAGGAAACGAGTGGCATGAAAGGGACTGTAGAGAGGCTAGAGAAGTGGACAAGTATTCTGCAATTGAAATCCAATGCCAAAAATGTTAAGTAATGTGCATTGGCAGCAGAATTCCATATACTGTAAGTATGATTGCTTTAATGGGGTACAGCTGTTGCACTTTAAGGAGGAAAGGGATCTGGGTGTGATAATTTACAATACTTTAAATGCACCTCCCAGTGCAGTGCAGCATACAGGAAGAAAAACAGGATGTTAAGATACATTAGGTGAGGTTTCACTAGTTGGAGGAGACAACTAATACTGCCACTATCCAGATCACTGGTTTGTCCACATCTGAAGAACTGTGTGCAGTTTTGGAGTCCATATCTGAGAAATAATAGGGAGAGGATGAAGACTGTTCAGAGGAAGGCTACATAAATGAACTATGGGCAGCGGTGTAGGTCTCTTAAAAAGCAACAGGAAAGTTTAAATATTTCCTCTGCAGAGGACTGGATGGAGATGAGGGGTATGATAGCAACAGAAAATTACTGTACATATGGATTTGAAATAGGATGGACTCCACAGAGCTGTTCAAGCTGAGGAAAAGTTTAACCACCGGGGGCACAGCCTCAGACTGGAAGAGAGAAAAGTGAAACATGACATTAGAAAGTATTTTTTATAGAGTGGGTGGTGGATAGGTGGAACAGTCTACTTAGCAGTGTGACCAATCCTGGACTATAACAGGGTTCTAAGCACAACAGGACCTCTTCAAGGGCTTTATTAGAAACCTCAGAGATGTGGGAAACAGGTGGAAGGATTCAGAGGACCAGAGAATTTTAGAGTAATGTAGCATAGGGCATCATGGCAGACAAGGAGGACCTCTAGATTTTTCTGTCCTTATTTGTCTATATCTAGCTGAGACAAGCCCAGGCAGCACTCTTGTACTGTATCTGGAATCAGCTTGTCAACACCTATTTTTTATGGAAGGTCGTAAATTAAATAATTTGGTAATGGAGCCTCATTTTTTACACAGCACATCAATAGCAACAGTACAACAAAGCTGCATTTTTTTTGTTTCTAAAGCCATTGCACCCATTGGCACTCATGCATGTGGTCTGTGTGTATGTGCATTCATATGTACACTCATATATGGGGTCTATGTTTATGCTGATATAATTAATGAAGGGTGTCTCCAACGGTGCCTATGAGTTTTTCTGAACCCACAGTTTCCTATAGTCCACCATTAATTAAGTATTCAGGACCTACAGTGAATTTAAACAGGATACTGCAAACACACTTCAGGAGGCACAAAAAAGAATGGGGAACCTTTCCCCAACACCAACATTTTTTCTCCTGGTTCCCCTCTGGTCCACCCCCCTTGCCTGCAGACTCAGACCCCACCCACCCACCCTTCCCTTCCCTTCCCTTCCCTTTGTTCTACTTCACACCGCTTGGCACCTGAGAAGGGGGGTCGGGGGCAGGAGACCTTCCCTGAAGGCCTTGCAAGGGTCAATCTCCTGGCTGAATGCCAGGACCACCCCTGCCCTAGAAAAGGGCCAGGGAGTGACTTGTATGGCAGTCAGTGGCATAATGAGAGGTTGGAGGATGTGGGGAGCACAAACAAGAACAAAAGGTACCTGCAGTGTGTCCATGGCTCCTATGGCATCGCTCCCCTCCCTTTCCTGTTATATTCAGTGGTGGTGGTTGCGGCTGCACCAGCAGGGTTAGTCAGGTGGGAGCGTGGGTCTCCAAAATGATTGCTTTCATTCCCCCAGAGCCCCAAGTGGTGTGGGGGGAAGCCTCAGGTGGCTGGACCAAGTAGTACCACACAAAAATAGGTCTGGGCAGAAAGCATGCCCTGGGACTATAGTACCGCCCATCCAGCAGATGCAGCAGCCCTAAGCAGCCGGGTCAGAGCACGGCTCCCTGGCCATCCTCTTCAAACCCTCCAGCAGCAGAGCTATCTCAGACTGTGGTGGTGAGTGGGCTGTGGGTCCAATCTTGTATTGTACTCAGGCCACAGACTCTGGGATGAGGGAGGGACAAGAGGGTTTAAGGACCAAAGCCCAAAAAGAGGAAAGGGGAAGCAGGCAAAGTTCCCAGCACAAGGATTAAAGGCCAGGGCCCTAGCAAGGACAAGGGGGCAATGCAGTGGGCCCTTTAGGTGAGTTGCAAGCCCTGAGGGGAAAGGGGAATTGGCAGGCAGTGTGCCAACTGACTGGAACAATGGAGGACAAGACCACAGGGTAGGTCAGAGACCAGTAGGTTATTTTATTTTTTTCCCTCTTTTTGTTTACTCTTTCATGCCTTAGCACTGTTAATAGTGACTCCAGAGGAGGCAGGCAGAGCCAGTAGCTTGCTTCCAGGGGGGAAAAGAGAGAGAGAGAGAGAGGGACACCACAATCTGACAGCCCCAAAAGGAGAAAATAAGGGCAGTGGGACTAAAGATCCCTGTGGCACCTTCCTGTGACAGGAGGGGCACAGCTATTGTTGATATACCCTAAGAGGAGACCTAAGGTAGATACAGCTCACGGCAGAATGACAGGCCCCTAGTCCCTATTTATTGGGGGGGGGCAGGGACCCAGTTACCAAAGTAGTTATCAAGCTTAAGGAAAGGGGTTGACTGTGCAAAGACAGCTTAAATGAAAGATCCGTACAGGTAGAGTACTGTTTGGGGAAGGCAGGGGATGATCCTATGGCCTAAGTGGCCCAGCACCCAAACCGAACTGTGCTGTTGCCTGCCTAGCTCCCCCTTGAGACTGTATTTTCTGCAAGTACCGAACTTTCTGCTTACAGAACTGAACTGTTTGCTGCTGACCATAACTGTGTTATCAAATTCCATCCTTGTCTACCTGACGACCTGCTTCACCAGAGCCTTACGCTGACCCAGGGAGGTTGCTATCTGCAGCAGAACCACCTGCAGTGATGTAAGCCCATGCCGAAGTCCCACCACAAGTGTTCCAGCATCAGCCCTGCGACGGTTTGTGGTAAAGAGCTGCTAGTGAGGTATACAGTAGTGAGTCAGCTTAGGAGCCACCCTAGCTGAAGCTTGAGGGACCACAGTTAACATTGTGCATGCCCTTTTATTATTTTGCCAGCCGTCCGTAAGTGTGCATGTGCACCTGTTTCACTCGGCAGAGGCAGCCTGAAAATTGTTCTATCATCCTCATCTTGCTGAGAGGTCATGTGGGGCTGGGAACCTGCCAGTGGTCACTGCAGTGGATGGTCTGTAGACCCACCTGCCAACCAGGAGCCTTCAGCTTCTTGCCTGGAGCCACAGAGGATTGCCAAGTTCTTAATTGACCAGCTAGCAGTGTTCCTCACTGTGTTCTTTTCATCTGGGGGTTCATCTGGGGGAATGCCCCGTGATGGCCTGTTTACAAAAGCTCTTTGTTGGGTCAATACCCACCGGCTGATCAGCCGATGCAGAGGAAAGCCCAACCTTGGTTCATCAGTTGTTTTGTCATCTTGGCTGGGTGCACACCTGACTTGGACTAAAAGTGGCTAACCCCGCCCCCGTACTTGGTTCAACCAGTTGTTGGTCCTAATCATTTTTTGTCATTGTTTGTTTTGTTACCCTGTAGTATGCTGTAAAACCATTATCTTATTTTTATTGTCCCTGGTAAATAAACTTCTTACATCTTGGTCACTGAGTAAGCTTCCTGCCTCTCCTTCCAGATTCATCTGGCCTTTCCAGTACTTGTTTAGGGAATCTTACTGCCCCCTACACACTATTCTTGAATCTTGCTGAAATGAGTTAAGCATAACATTTAAGGGCTAACATGCCAACACTTTCTTTTGAACACACTAAAACCTCCATATTCAACTGGCTAGCATAGCCCTGAATGGGAATAGCTCAATTGGGTGGAGCAGGGACCATACTCGAAGGCCTCTAGTGTGTGGTGTTGACCCAATAGTGTGATCACACGGACTATACTGTTGTGCCTATGCAAATGAGGGATCCCTCTTGCAACAGGATGCAGTAGTTTATTCAGAGGTTTTGACAATGCTAAACAGCCTCCTTTTCAGTTCTGTTTTATGCTGCCAGATGAAGGATGGAAAGCAGTACAACTCCCCAAAGTGCCACCACACAGATGTACCAAGCAGCATTGTGTGGCATGCCAGTGATACTATAATGGGCATGCAAATGTATTATTTATTTAAAGAGTTTCACCAGGAAAAACATACTGAGCTTAATAGCTCTTTTCCAGATGTGTCTTGGGGTAAGGGGATAAGGAGAGTGCAGCAATAAGGTACAACAGTAATGTTACACTTATAATTACAATACTATTATTAATAAAAAGTAAACATTATTCAGCAGACAATTAAAAGGAAGCACAATAAACAAGTGATGCAAAACATAGCACATCAATATCAACAGTACAATAAAGTGCAACTGGCAGCAACATGAGGAAGGGAAGGGAGACTGCAGGTACAATGAGCACTCTCTCTGCAATGGAGACAAGTTAAGGGGAATAATGGACTAGTTAACCAGGGCAGTATGGAGAGGGAGTAGTATGGAGGGAGGAAAAGTGGGACTAGTCTAGAATCAGTGGTAACCTCAGGAGTGATTAGTGAATGTCACAGAGGAGGGATTTTAGTCACAGGGATAAGGAAGCATTGCAAATAGCAATGGGGATGGTGCTCCACAGTTTGGGAATGTGGAACAGCTGAGGATTTTTTTGGGGGGGAGAGTGTTAGAGAGCAGGTGTTAGAGCTGTAAATGAAAGAGAAGGGGGGAGGAGGGAGTAAAGATTGGTGCAGGAAGCCCAGGCAGAATTTCAAGACAAATGTGGCACAGTAAGCGAAGCACATGGCATCAAGGGAGGGCCAGGAGAGGGAGGAGTAAAGGGAACAGGGAGTTCTAGGAGGCAATCCAGGGCAAAGCATCAGAAGGAGTGAAAGAGGGGATCCAGCCTGGCTAGACTGAACTTGGAAGCAGGGCTATATACAGTACAGCACAAGTCACATTTAACCGTTCCACTTGTGAGTTGGTTTAGTATTATTTTTTCAGCTTGCAGTGCACTGGCAACTCATACGGAATTGTTTTTCAGTGCTTAACCAGCTCAAGAGCAATGTTTGTAAAATGTTTCTGCACCACATTTGAAATAAATCTGAAATCCAGTCACAGTGCAATGCAAAACTGAGTTTTAAATCTTAAAAAACAGCTTGTGCCAGGCTTTGTATAGGTTTGAGAAACGTTTATGCAACCCAATCATAAATGCTAAAGTAAATCATTGGAGGAACTATTTAATGTGAATTGCACTGTACACTGCCACAATAATCAAAGCTAGGTAGAGTCATCTTCATGACACTTCCTCTACGGGCAGGAAGTGGGATCCTCAATTTGTTGTTGTAAAGTACCCCAAGTTTAGGGTGTAGCTTCTGGTGGATGGTGTCCATGTAATTAGAGAACTCAAGAAGATAATCCAACCATACCTTGAGGTATTGAAAGGAGGAGACATCCTCAAGCATATCACCATCAAGAGTCTGGAAAGAGGGGGAAGAAAGAGTCTGGCAAGCCTCTACCTTGTGCCAAATTTCATGGAGACCATTTTCTTGCCATTGTGGGACATCTGATTGGCCCAGAACCAGTGTTGGATGTTGTTGATATCTAGTTGGAGTCAGGTCATCAAGTCAAAGGCTGAGGAACCAGACGTGAAGAGAACCATGTTTTCTGTGCTTATATGAGTGAACACAGAGGAGCAGGTGAGGGGGAGGTTATTTAGGAACATAGAGAATAGGATGGGGCTAAGGACGAAACCTTGGGGTGGATACCAGAGCAAATAAGGAGAGAAGGTGAGATGGCATCACCAATATGAACAGCTTTGGTCCTACCCTCAAGGTATGAGCAAAACCACTCAACAGAGGAAGAGGAGGGCCCAACAGCTTTTAGCTTGTCTGGGAGGATGGGGTAGACAACAGTGCTGAAGGCTATGGGCAGGTTGACATAGATGCCAGAGGTGATCATTCTCTTGTCCATGCTGGAAAATATATAGTCAGTAAACCTCTGGAGGGTGGAGGTAGTGGTGGTGTGAGATTTCCTGTAGCCAGACTGGAAGAAGTGAAGAAAGAGGAATTGTCAAGGAAAGGGGAGAGTTGGGAGAGGATCAGGTGTTCCTGAAGTTTAGCCAGGGTTGGGAGGAGGGAGATGGAGCAGTTGTTGCTAGGGAGGAAGGGGTCACTCCCTTTGGGAAAGGGGATGATTGTGGCCTGCTTCCACAGATTAGGGACTGAGGCAAGTGACAAGGAGCAATTTGAGAGTTAGGTGATGGAAAGGGACTCTTCCACCTTTGGAAGACATTGAATGCCCCCTTGTCTTCTCAACCCTGTATGTCAGAAAGTGTTGCATTTAATCAAATGTTTTTCATTTAAGTTGTATGAAAACTGTAATCAACCTCCTCTCATACACGTAAAATGTAGTATTGCCTTTTCTTTGTGTTAGCTTATGCTATAATGTTTGTAAATTGCCTACTGGTTACACTAAATACTGTACTTCGTATCTGTTGTTTCATTCCCAGCTTTTTAATATGTTCGATATTTTGTATCTCCCAGTTACTGTGTATACTTATGCAACTTCAACTGCTTTGTACACAACACTTTGTGTGTGTGTATATAGATATATAGATATATATATATATATATATATATATCTATATACACACACACACACACATACACACACATATATATTACATTTCATATTGTAACATGGCATCAAACAGAAATGACAAATAAAGTAATTTCATTGGACCAAATATAACACATGACCAAAGTTGGAGCGGTGATTGATCCCTGGTAATTCCTGTTCCAACTATTGTTCATGGGGCCACCAGGTCAAGCTCTAGCACCACTAGCTGTCACAGCAGTAAACGCAGTATATTCCACAAAGCAGCAGACCACAGGAAACACATCGAAGTGAAGATGCAGGATCTCACCACTCCGACACAAAGCCGAACAGTTGCAGCAAACAAAATGGAAACAACAACAATGCAAGTATTCCCATATTCAAGTGCATAAATGCCCTCTGGAGTCGGCTTCTACTGAGGAATTAATGCATGGTTGGGTGGTCGTAGGCACTCTGCCAAGGAATCGTGCCACAACCCCCCTCCCAACCATGCATTAATTCCCCAGTAGAAGCCTCCTTCATCCGGCATTAGTGCTTACTTAAACTCTTCCTCAAATGAGTTGCTTTAGAATTTCTGACTGAGTTGCATTAGTGTTGCTAGATATAGTGTAAAGCCCTGTAAAAACAGTTTCTTAAGAGTTAGAACTCAGTTTTGCATAGAATTTTGACTGGAGTGCAGATGCATTCTAAATAAGTTGCAAAAACATTTTATAAACATTGCTCTTGAGCTGGTTAAGCAGTGTAAAACAATGCAATATAAGTTGCCAATGCATTGCCAACTATAAAAAACAAGCATTTGTCAATGCCGATTGTTGATTGCGTTGGTCTGTTGAGCTCGTTCAGTGGCCCTCTGTCACTGGCTCAGTCTGTTTGTCCCGGTGCTGCAGGCAGCTCTTTTGTACTGGGCTGCTGGCTGCATTGGCACCTTGTTCTGCTTAGGAAGAAATCTGCAGCTGTCCCGACAGAGCTCCATTGAGGTGGCTCACTCCCCCTCTCTCACTCGCTCATTCTGTTTCTCCTAGCGCTGCAGACTGCCCTTTTGTACTGGGCTCCTGCCTGTGTTGGTGTTTTTTTCTACCCACAAAGCAATCCACAGCTGTCCCAACAGAGGTCTGTTGAAGTTGCTCAGTCCCTCTGTCTCACTCACTCAGTGTGGTTCTCCTGGCGCTGCAGGCTGCCCTTTTGTACTGGGCTCCTGCCTCTGTTGGTGCCCTTTTCTGCCCAAAAAGAAATCTGCAGCAGTCCCAACGAAGCTGAGTTGAGCTCGCTCACTGCCCTTCTCTCACTCGATCATTCTGTTCTGCCAGCGCTGTAGGCTGCTCTTTTCTACTGGGCTCCTGCCTGCATTGTTGCCTTCTTATGCCCACAAAGATATTTGCAGCAGTTACAATGCAGCTCTGTTGAGCTCACTCACTCATTCATTCTGGTTTTCCTGCCACTGCAGGCTGCCCTTTTGTACTGGGCCCCTGCATGCATTGCTGCTTTTTTCTGCCCACAAACAAATCTGCAGCAGTCCCAACAGAGCCCCGTTGAGCTCACTGACTCCCCCTCCCTCACTCGCTGGATCTGTGTCTCCTGGCGCTGTAGGCTTCCCTTTTGTACTGGGTTCCTGCCTGCATTGGTGGCTTATTCTGGCCAGAAAGAAATCTGAAGCAGTCCCGACACAGCTCCACTGAGCTCACTCACTCCCCTTCTGTCACTCTCGCATTCCGTTTCTGCCGGGTGTGCAAGCTGGCCTTTTGTACTGGGCTCCTGCCTGAGTTGCCACGTTTTCTTCCCACAAAGAAATCTGCAGCAGTCACACTAGAACTCCGTTGAGGTCACTCACTACCACTCTGTCACTCGCTTGTTCTGTGTCTCTTGGCGCCGCAGACTGCGCTTTTGTATGGGGATCCTGGCTGCATTGGCACCTTTGTCTGTCCACAAAGAAATCCGCAGCTGTCCCAACAGAGCTCCATTGAAGTCGCTCAGTCACCCTCTATCATCACTCATTCTGTTTGTCCTAGCGCTGCAAGCTGCCCTTTTGTACGGGGCTCCTGTCTGCATTGGAGCCTTTTTCTGCCCACAAAGAAATCCCAGCAGTCCTGATAGAGCTCTGTTGAGCTCACTAAGTCCCCTTGTCTCACTCGCTCGTACTGTTTCTCCCACTGCTGCAGGCTGGCCTTTTGTACTGGGCCCCTGCCTGTATTGAAGCCTTTTTCTGCCCACAAAGAAATCCGCAGTAGTCCTGACAGCACTTCGGTGAGTTTGCTCACTCCCCCTCCCTCACTCATTCTGTTTCTCCCAGTGCTGCAGGCTGCCCTTTTGTACTGGGCTCTTGTGTTGGGGCTTTTGTCTGTCCACAAACAAATCTGCAGCAGTCCCGACAGAGCTCAGTTGAGGTCGGTCACTCCCCCCTGTCACTCGGTCGATCTTAATCTGTCCCAAACACTGATTACCCAGAATGACCGTGCTATTGTCTGGCAGGAGTGCGAAAACATATTTTAGCCAGGATGTGAAGAATGACAGCTGTAGTGTTCATAGGGAGTTGTGAAAAAATGCCACTGTTGAAAATGTGGCGTGACAGTATTACAAATTTGTGAAGTTACAAGGGTGCATGGAAACAGTTCAATGCGCTTGTAACACAGTCAAGTTATAGAGTTTCGTCACCAAATTTTCAACATAGGGATTTTAGGACCTCTGCTCAAAAACAGTGCCACTGTCATTTTCTTAATCTGTCCCAAACACTGACTTCCCACAGTGACCACGTTATTCTGCGCCGGAACTGTGAAAACACATTTCAGTCAGGATGTGAAAAATGACAGCTGTACTGCTTATAAAGAGGTGTGGAAAAATGGCACTGTTGAAAATCTGGTGTGACAATATTACAAATCTGCAAAGTTACAAGGGTGTGTGGAAAGTGCACAACGCACACTTGTAACACAGTCAATTGATGGGCTATCATCACCAAATTTTCAACATAGGCATTTTAGGACTTCTGCTCATGAACAGTACATTGTCGTTTTCTTAATCTGTCCCAAACAGTGATTTCCCACAGCAACCACTCTATTCTGTGCCGGAAGTGTGAAAACACATTTTGTCCAAATTGTCAACAATGACAGCTGTACTGCTCATAAAAAGATGTGACAAAATGCAAATGTTGAAAATCTAGCATGAAAATATTGTAAATTCATAAAGTTAAGAGTGTGCGCAGCAACTGTGCAATGCACGCTTGTAAAACAGTCATTTTTTGCAACATAGGCTTTTTGAGAGCCAACCTCATGAACACTGGCACTGTCGTTTCGTTAATCGGTCCCAAAGGGTGATTCCACACAGTGACCGTGACACCACCTTTTGGGGCTGATTAATGCCATGACAGTTCAAGAATTCACGAGGAGGGATCCCAAAAACCCCGTGTTGAAAATTTGGTGAAAAAATTCCCAAAAATGCCCGAGATATGTACTAAAGTTGAAAAAACCCTATTCATTACATTACACAGCTTACTGGCATTTTCTCAGTTTGTGGTCGGCTTTGAAGAGTGCAGATGTGTTCCTGGTCCACTAAAGATCATTGCGCCGAGCTCAGGAGGTAAGTATGGGGTGAGAGGGGTGTGGGGAGGCAGGGTGCGCAGTGGGTGGGTGCGGGTTGTGGGAGGGGCCTGGAGACTATGAGGGACGTTTCCTTTTTCAGGGAAAAAAAATGTTGTGGGACTTTTTTACCTTTCCAGGGGCATGTCGTGCCACTGGAGTCTTGCTGAGGGGCAGCTGTAGCCAACGAGGACTGGGCACCCCTGGCCGCAAACAACAAAGGGGGATTCGCTTGCCGATAGATTGGGCACCACGGGTAAAAATGACAAAAAGGGGAATTTGTTTCTGCCAACAGGGACTGGGCACCCCATCAGTAAACAACAGAAGGGAGATTCCTTTCTGCCGGCAGGATTAGGCACCCGTTGGCAGACAATACGCAGGGGGTTACAGGTATGCCGGCGGGAGTTGGCCCCCATCGGCAACACACATTGGGGGGTAGATATTGTTTGCGAATACACCGCAAGCCACTGCCATGTTCACAAACAATATCAGACATCCTACAACCTGCCCTGCAATGATGGGTCACTCCCTCATTGCAGTGGATGGCTGATGCTGCAATGACGAAGTGGCTCCTGATTGCAGAGGATAATTTTTTAGAAAGTTGTGGCACGCTGGCTGAGCTAGTGTCAGCAGCAGCATGCCACGGCATTGGGGGATGGGGAACAAGCCTTTGCAGGCTGTAAGGGCATTGGGCACAACAGTGGCACACCTTCACAACCTGCTTGTGGAGAAAGCTGATGCAACATATTTCTTGCACATGCGCGTAATCAACATAAAATTGCTAAACCAACTCATTGGTGGAACAGTTTAGTGTGTATATATATATATATATATATATATATATATATGTGTGTGTGTGTATGTGTGTATTTACTATTTATCTATTACTGATCTCATTGTATTATTATTTTGGTTTTTTCATTTTATACTCTCCCCAGTGGGTTTCCTCTTTTCCATGGAAACACAGTCCCAATTCTGCCAGGTGGTCATCATAGCCCACATTTCTCAACATATCAACTACATTAGTAGCTCTTTTCTGCACCTTTTCAGTCCTGTCAACATCTTTACTCATTCTGGGGGTCCAAAACTGTGTATTTACACTCAAGATGGGATGTGACCAGTGGTTTGTAGAGAGGCATTATAATATCTCTTGATCCGCTTACAAAGTTTCTCTTAAAGCCCACCATCATTTTATTTGCTTTACTGGTTGCTTCTCCACTTTGTTACACAGTAGTTGTTGCTGATCATTACTCTCAGCTTTTTTTCCTGCTGAGTTTTAGTAATCTCTGTGCTGTTAAGGTAATATTTTGCATTTGTATTTTTTCTGCCAAGATACATAACTTTACAGAAAAATATGAAAGCCAAATAGCACCTTAACAACACAATGATTACTTAATCTGTAGTACAAATGACAGAAGTTTTTCAGGTCCCTCCACCCTGATCAGCAGTTCATTGCAGATCCATGGATCTGACTCTGTACATCTGTTTCACTAACAATTGAAAACCTTGATACAGAATTGTATATTTGGTTTCTGTAATTGAAAGAATCAAGTTATAAACAAATAATTTTCTCTGTTTCTTGGCACGTATTGCAACTACTTTTAGAATACAGCGCTAAATAATGGTGCATTTGTTAAATTGTTTTAATTAGAAATCATAGTAGCAGTAAATATTTACATTCATCCTTGCTAACGTGTTATAGTTTTTGCATTAAACATCAATTTTATACTGTGGACGTACTCTCTTTCTAGGACACAAACATCAGAGAAACAGTTTCACTGGGCTAAATTTTATAATGGCATGCAGTGTGGGGAAGGGGTCTCTTCCTGTGAAGCAGATAGATGTCTATTCAGATAGTAATTGTGCATACAGATTTCATTCATTCAGTATTTTATTTTTCATAATAAAATAACCATTGAACATTAGCTCTTATACAGTGACGTCGTGGGTAAGAGGATACTTCTGTTGGCAGGACATTCAAGTTGTAGAAATGTGAAAATAATACATAAAAATGTGCACATATGTAAATAAGAATAGGAAATGGTTTTAGATTCCAAATTGGCAATGTAAATATTTATAGAGGCCTAACCTCCCCGCACTGCATCTTGGAGTAAACCCCGCATGTGTCCTCCACAATACTTTAGAATGTGCTACGACTCAGGCTTGAGATTCACAGGTTGATAACCGTGCCCATTTCAGCTGCTTGAAGAAACACTTTCTCCAGCAAACAGCTATAAGTGGGCAATCCCCTGCCAACCGGTGTGGGCATCTTTGTACTGCATACAACAAACAGGTGCAGTACACCTCATTTTACTTCAGTTCACGTATGAGCAAGATGTAAGTGCATGTGGCCTCCTGGTATAACTTACTCAAATTGGAGACATTGATATGATGAATTGATTTTTCTTTTAAAAAAATAAGGACACGCCAAGACCAAGTAAAGTGGGTGGCTTAACAGGAAAGGCACTGGCCCTGTTCTTATCTGGGTAGGCTACTTTACCAGAAACAAGGGAGCTTTGCGAATAAACTGAATTAGCTTGACTCAGCACAGTGCTTTATATGGCAGTGGTTCATGACAATTAATGAGCATGCACTTAATTTGGATAATTCAGCACCCTTGGCAGTCTTTACTCCTAAGAGGCTCCCCTAGCTGAGTAATCACACAGTTTAGATTAAACTCGCATATTATTGGAGGTGGGTGGTCAATTCTGGTTAATGTTGAGCTGAAGTAGTGTGCAGAAGAGTCTGGGGAAACCTATGTTATACTTGTCTGCACTGCACTACCTCGTGGCTCTCTGTCCAGCTTTAGTTTCCAAAGTCAATATAACCATCACCCCTCACAAGCACTACAATACAACTATTCAAATAAAAATAATAATAAAAAACTCAGCAACTCTCACTTAGCTATATTTTTTCCCTATTAAAACAGGTAATTACTTTTAATTAGCACTATAATTCCACATTGGCTCTAATTCCAGCCAAAAGGTTTTGGCATCAGTATATGTGCTCAGTATTTGTTATGTGTGGTAGTGTTTATAATGTACTAAATGAAATGGTGCTAAACTAGCCCTAACTTGTTTAAGTATCTTTCTGCATTTTGGACCAGCACCTGATTTTTTTGTGGACTGAGTCCAGTGTCTTTGTATCCTTCTCCCATACAAAGATGGTAGTACAGTGAATGGAGGAAGATTTCCATGGAGAAGTAATCCAACGTATGAAAAAATGTGTTTTCTTTGAGTGGGCATTACGTGTAACGTCAATTTCTTATTTTTTATTTCCTATTTTAGTGTTAATAAACGCAGCTATACATACTGTAGAGGTTCCCTTTACCCTGTACTGTCAGGGAGAATAATGAACATTTGCTTAAAATATTTTATTGGAAAGAGAGAGAGATCACCTTGATTGTGTGCACTACTATATAATGTTTAGAAACAGTTATATAGAGTAACTTTGTTGTTTGATCTACAAAGGTGTTGCTCAGATGAGTCCTGCCTGTTTTTTCATGGGAATAAAGATGTTTTTTTATATTGATACAAAACAAAACCCAACAAGAAACATATATCACATATTTCATTATTTCTTGTTCATTTTTGACCATGAAAGAAGCATTGAACTGTGATAGCTTGTTTCCAGGTGCTTCCTGGGAAGGGAGAGGAGTAGTTACATGGACCTCCATTATTGAAAGGGGAATGTTGGCTATGATACAGGAGAAACTTCCCTACTCTTCTTTGATAAGTGCTGCAGGATCTTTAACTTCTACCTGGACAGTGACCAGAGACAGGCAGAAGGGATCTTGGTTTAATGTTTATCAAAAGGACGGCACCTCAACTGTGTAGCCTCTCCCCCCCACAGTATCAATTATGGGTACTACCACAAGTACCTGATGTGGGACTAGAACCCATGACCTACCAATCTTCTGCCCCCACAGGGACAAGATCGTCGCGCTGAGCTCCGGAGGTAAGAATGGGGTGTGGGGGGTGTGGGGAGGCAGGGTGCGCAGTGGGTGGGTGTGCGTTGTGGGAGGGGACCCTGGTGACTACGAGAGGACTACTACTGGACAGGGGAGCATGTTACCTACTGTGCTAACCCTAATACTGAGCCACTGATGCTGATACACAGCATGTTTAATCATGAACAAAACATGACAGGATCGGTTTGGAGCAACACTTGAGCATACTGTCTTCAATATTTTTAATATCAGATGAAGTTTGGAAGGCAGTTATTTTGGAAAACAGTTTATTTTGTTGGCTCAAAATAGCCATCTACCTCAAAAGAGGAGCCAGGTGGACATTTCATGGGAGATTGCTTCCGACTATAATTAAAATCCAGTTCCATGGATTTCCTCTCCATGTTTTGTCATCATAAGAGATGAATGATAGTGTCAGCTGTGGAAGACCTAAGCCCTGGAGGGCTATTACTAAGTCTGGAGGCATTGGTGTTTAATTTTTTAACATACTGGGTGTGACGGCTAGCAGAGGGTGGCACTGGACTGTTGAGCTGGTGTTTTTTTTTTCTTTTTATGTCTCTCTCTCTCTCCTGCTCTCTAGTCTGTCAGTATTTTCATGCCACTGAGGCAAGAAGTATTAGGGAAAGAACACATTTCACAAAAGAAATGTGAGTATATACTGTTGTTACATTTGTGAACTGATTTCTACATTTTAACATGATTCTATTATAGCATGCTCACATGCTGTCATTGTGTTTATCTGTGGCTAGGGATACCCATGGACAGGCAGTGTAAGGTGACGTCTCACACAAAATTATTCCACTACAGAGTGTTAAAACTTCCAGTTTTTGCTTTCAGTCATACCCACACTATTGTGATGCCAATAAACTAAAAGTTAATGCCAAAACAGCCTGGAAAACAATGCACAACAAATTAATTTGCATGCCAGTTTAATGCAATTTGTACTGGAACACAATATCTTAGCAGAGGTGTGGAAGATGCTGCTTTAGCACATCAAGTAGAGCTCTGACTTGCACACCTGTGGCAGGGTGTGAGTTCTATTTCACTTCCCAGATACCCCTCTAACAAATACTAGTTCTTCACCCATCACCTTGCCTCCCTGTGGAATCTCCTACCCCCCATCCATCTCTCACCCTTCCCAACTTCACTTAAGCACCAGCTTGAACTCCTAGCCTCCTCCTCCTGCACCTGTCAGCTCCCAACTTGACCTGTCTTTGTTTCTCTCTCCTCCCCAGTTCATGTCCCCTCTCTGGGGTCATTTTGTTTGTTTCCTAATATCATTACACTGATATGTTCAACCAGTTGTTAAATTTTATCTCGGGAAGTAGTGCAGCTTATTGTTAATGTACAGACATCTGCTGTTATCATTTGTCACTGTCACCATGTTGCACCACAGTACCTTTGAATGGACTTTGAGTGGTAGTTATCCTTGCTACTATTTTTGCTTGATTGTAACCCCAGCTCTCAGGTCCCACCTATAAACACGTCTTGATTCTGTGTGCCTTTCCTGGTTACCAATTGTCAAATAAATACATAAATACATGCTTACATACACACATACATAGATAATTGTATAAATGTCTCTTTTCTACAAGCATAAAGTCACAAAACAATGGTAGCAAAATTACTGGAATTAAATTGATTGAATATTGGTCTAGCTCACAGTGTTTTTTTCAATCCAGACAAACTGGAGTCAATAATATTATACACTCACTGTAAACTACCAAAGCCATTGCTGACATTTTGTTTGCATGCTTTCAATACCAAATGTCTCATGAATAGTTGCCACTCCTCACTTTAAAGAGCTACTATAGCTTTAAGTATGAAGGAACCAATTATCTTGTTTATGCAAAAAGGAAAGCAGACCATGTACTTTCTCAATGCAGCTCATTCTGATCATTAATGCTGACTCAAGGCATAATATTTTGTTTGCATCATGTTAAGGGTAACACATGACCAAGTAAATATTTTCAAGAATAAAGTTTAGTGAGTCCAGATGTTCTGCTAAAGGTAATTATTTCAAACGTAGATAATTAGCAATCCCAGGAGGTAATCTGATATACCTTTAGTGTAAGTATTTATTATACAACTAAATACCAGCTGGCATGTCCTGACAACTTATATTGATTTGTAGATCTTCTTGCTTGGAATGTAGAGCCCTGATTAAAAGCAACTGATGTCATCCTGCTTTGAAACAGCTGATCATGAGGCCAGCATACTGCAAGGACAAATGTATGCTGAGCTAGTCAAACAATTAGTCCAACCAGACTATACGTTATTCATTAAAAACAAATAATCAGTGGATCTTAGGAAAGGCTGCGTTTTGAGAACTGAATAGCTTAGTGGATTGGCAGTGGATTATTATAATAACCTTTTCATCTCAGGGTTACCGTGTCATATTTGGCAAATGAGTTCAGATAGTCTCAGTTCAGTTTGCAACAGACAGGCACCTCATCACAAACAAAAAAACATTACAGTCACAGAAAATATAATTGGCACCTTTGTTGGCAATCTCAAATTAGAGCAAAGTCAAACTCTGAAAGATTCTGGAGTCTGAACTACCTTATCTGCCATGGCAAGGTTAAGTCATACAGTTGTGCACAGCATCACGTTATGTTCTGCAGTTTATGCATTATATGCTACTGCAGTATTTTGCAGCCACCAGTGATGTGACAAGCATTTTGTGCTGTGGAGATGCTGGTGAGATGGTACCACAGTACCCTCCTGTAAGAGGCCATAGCAGTTTTTTCACATTTTCAAAGGGGTGTATCAGTATTAATGTCCATAACATTGTCCTGCAGCTTGACATGCATCACATTAAACCTGCCCTGAAAACCACCTTCCCCTTACTGTAGGAGCTTGGACTTCTGGTGGACATTATGGGACCCTTACTACGTATTCTGCTTTTCATAGTAAATCATCAAGAAATGCCAAAAGTGTTTTATGTGATTTCTGCCAATCAAAACCAGGCCATCATAGAAATGTCACCCTACAGCTTTACAAGCATCACATAAAACCACCCTAAGCACCACCTTCCCCTCATTCTATGAACCCTGGTTTCTGGTGGTTTACAGTAGACTATTTGAGGAACGTGTTTCCTGAATCGCATGTGAATACACCAAGAAATGCCAAAGGTATGAGTGCTTTTGTATGATGTCTTTGAAACAGAGGCACTTTTATACAATGAAATAGCTGCCTGTGGTTTCAAAAACACCACAGAGAAGTACCCCTTGAAAATCAAGTTACCACTGTTGCATGAACCCAAACTTTTGTTGATCTTCAGTAGACCATTGGGGAACAAGTTTCCCAAATGTCATGTTAATACACAAAGAAATGCCAAGGTTATGAGAGTTTTTATGTGATGTTTACCACTTGGACTGCATCATCAGCATAGAGCAAACTGCTGAAGCATCAGCAACAAGGTAGCTGATTTAGGAATATGTTGAACATAAGGGGACCTAGTATAGAGCCTTGGGGAACTCTGTAATGAACAGGTCTGCTGTCAGATAGGACATTGTCAATCCTAACTTGCTGGGTCTGGTTGGAGAGATATGACTTAAACCATCCAACTGTGTCATCTGAGAGACCAATAGTCACAAATTAGTCAGCTAGGGGGTCATGAATAACCATGTTGAACACTTTTGACAGATCAATATAGATTGCACCAACTAGATTGCCCTGCTCAAGGGAGCTGTGACTATAGCCTGTAAACTTGAGCAGGGCTGTTGTGGTGCTATGACCTTTGTGGAAGCCATGTTGTTCATCACATTGAATGTTATATTTATCCAGGTATTCCACTAATTGATCTGCGACAATCCTTTCGAGGGCCTTAGATAGTTGCAGGAGAATCAAAATAGATCTATAGTTACCAAACGAGGATTGATTGCAGTCTTGTGGACTGGAGTCACTAATGCCACTTTCCATATCTGGGGAACTCCAAGAATCTAAGCGAGACATTGATTATGTAGGTAAGGGGCTCCAGAGTATCTTCCAAGGTGAGGGCTACAAATTTTTGATCAAGGGAGTCCCCGCTGTAGCGAGATTTACCCAAAACCTTTAGGAGGTATTTCCTGGCTTCTTTTAGAGAGAAGGTTCTAAAACAAAATGGGGGGTATGAGGGTGACTGGACTTCAGTTTGCATACCAGCAGCAGAGTGAGTAGGGATCAAGTAGTCCAGTGGTAGCATTCCAGAGAGATCTGAGATCACATTGTTGAATGCATTTGCATTAGTTTGTTGGCTGGTCGTGGGTTGACCTTCAATGTTGAGCACTGAAGGTGCTGATTTACTGTCTCTATCCGTGACTTCCTTGATGTTAGCCCAGAATTTTCTACCATCACTCCAAGACCAAGTCAGTGCTTCCAGATAGTATATTTTTTTTTTATTTTCTCCACTGCCGTGGACTCGGCAGGGGCTATGACCCCTTCCCTCAGAGCGGTACATCCTCCGGCCTTCTTAGGCCATCATGGGTCTTGCCGAGTCCTGGAATTTTCTGTTTTCTCCTGTGTCCACATCTGTGCAATGGGTGGTCAGGCCTTCTCCACTTCTGTGGAGGCAGCTGATCACCCCTGAAGTGGGCCAACCCCTTGCGTGGCTGTGCACATGTGCTGACCCCCAGCCACCACTAGGTATCAGCCAACAGCGTGCGGTGCAGATTCCCCCCGGTCCTCCAGACTCTTGATCCTTCCTCCTCCAGCTGACCAACGAGTGACCTGAGTCCATTCCCGAACCCATGTTACTGGCGTGGCATGACGTAAGGCGTCCATCGCCTCAACCCTCAGCACCACCGGGCCAGCACACTTCCTGATAGTATAGGTTTTTTGCAGCATGTACCACCCTAGTACAGTAGTTCTGAGCCTTTTTGTAATTTTGGATATCAGCCTGTTTGCCAGTCTCCCAGGCTCTATACCAAAGGCAGTCTCTAACTTTCAAGCCCTCAAGAAAAGTAGTAGAAAACCAATGTTTACTCCATTCTTTTATTTTACACTTATTTGTGGAGGTGTGTTCATCATAGACTGCATTAAAAAGCTGGATGAACCATGACAGGCTGCATCAACAGTATTGGAACAGTAGACTTGGGATCAGTCCTCTTTGTGTAGGTCGGTTCTGAGTTGATCCAGGTGACCAACCAGGCTGCATTTTGATACAAACATATGAAATTGCCAACAGAAAAAGCCGCACAGGTCTATCAAGTATGCCCAATTGAGCAGCTTTTAGTTTCATATCACTATGGCTGCCCTACCTTGACCCAAAGCCCTCCCTTTCTCCTCTTTCCTGGTCCTTTCCCCTTTGTGTTCTTTTCTGTACTAACCCTGCTCTTGACTTGATCCCAACCCCTCTTAAAGCTATCCACTATCCTTTAAGCGATTAACTCATCTGGCAGAGCATTCCAACCCATCACCACTCTCTGTGTGAAGTAGTGTCTCCTCATCGTCCCCCTAAACCTTCCCCTTCCAACTTCAGACTGTGCGCCCTAGTGACCCTTCCCCCCTTTAAGTGGAACACTCCTCCCTCCCTGACTTTATTTATGCCTTTCAAGTACTTAAAGGTCTCTATCATGTCCTCTCTTTCTCTTCTGTCTTCCAGCGAGTATATGTTGAGCTCCTTCAACCTTTCCTCATATGGCAGCTCTCATAGTCCCATGATCATTTTTGTAGCCCTAGGCTACACCCTGTCCAGTAATCTCCCATTCTTTTTGAGTTATGGATACCAGTACAGTACAGAACACAGTACTCCAAGTGTGGCCTCACTAGTGATCTATACAATGGCAGGATGACCTCCCCCTTTCTAGAGGTGATCCCTCTGACAATGCACCTCAGCATCCTAGTTGCCCTTGCTGCTGCCCTCCTACACTGTGCTGATACCTTCATGACCCCTGTAACTATTATCCCCAAGTCCCCGTTCCTCCTCTGAAGCTGTTATCTGCACTCCCCCTAGCCAGTAGCTGTTCCTGGGATTTCTGACTCCAAGGTGCATGACCATGCACTTCTTAGCATTACATCTTTACTGCCACTACCTGGACCAGGGTTCAAATTTAGCTAGATCCTCTCTGAGTGCCTGCCTCCCTGCCTCATTGTCCACTTTTGCACTAATCTTAGTGTCGTCCATGAATAGGCTGATCTTACTCTTTACGCCCTCTGCAATGTCTCTAATAAAGACGCTGAACAAAAAAGGGCACAGAACTATACCCTGTGGTACCCCACTCATTACTGGTCTTGGCTTGGAGGTCTTACCCTTACAACTGCCCTCTGTTGTCTGCCCTGCAGCTAGCTCTCCACCCACCTGCACCAGTTTTAACCCCACCCCCATGTCCCTCAGCTTGCTCATTAACCTCCTGTGAGGCACCGAGTCAAAAATCTTGCTGAAGTCCAGATACAGAGCATCTACAGCATGGCCTTTGTCAACCACACTAGTGACCCAGTCGAACAAGTTGATCAGGTTAGTTTGGCAAGATCTTCCTGTGACAAACCCATGCTGTCTCTCATCCTGCAGACCATTGCTATCGCGAAAGGTTATCAATCTCTCCTTCAGAATAGTCTCCATCAACTTCCCCACTATGGAAGTCAAGTTCACTGGTCTGTAGTTGCCTGGTTGGTTCTCGGGTCTACTCTTGTGAAGGGGCACCATGTGAGCCATCGTCCAGTCCCTGTATACATTCCCCTTCTCCAAGGAGGTGTTGAGCAGGTCTGTCAGAGTTCCTTCAGGTCCCTTGGATATACATCATCCAGTCCTGGTGTATTGTCCACCCACAAGGCTTTAAGGCCCTTCAGAAGATTATCCTCTTGGATGAACCAATCTGTTATCTCGCCACCCCCCAACACCCTTGTTCCCTTTTCTCTTTGGTATTGGGCCATATCTTTCTTTCGTGAACACCAAGCAGAAATACTCATTGAGTGCCTCTGCCTGATCTTCCCCTTCTTCCGCCCATCCCCCCTCTCTCTTGATTCTAACAATGTTATCCCTACAACTCCTTTTCTGCCTTATCTATTTAAAAAACCCTCCCCCCCGATCCGCTGAGCCAACTTTAGCTCCTTTGCTGCCTTGGCTACCCTGACTGACCTGGTCACCTTCCTAGATGCCTTTGTGAACACCGCTCTATCCTCCTCACGCCCCGAGTTTTTGAGCTTAAAGAAGGCCAATCTTTTTTCCTTACCTTCCCCTCCACTTCTTGCTGAGCCAGCTAGTTTTTTTTGACCTGGACTGCTTACTCTGAGATTTGGCACATGTGTTCATGGTCTCATTCAGCGCCTTTCTAATGATTGCCCACTTCTGTTCAGCATCCATCCCTGGGGTAATTTTAGCTAAATACCCCTCTAGGAAGCTGTCCATTCTGGCAAAATCTGCCTTCCTGAAGTCCAACACTCTTATCCTGGTCTTAGTTGACTCCTTCCCTGTGTTGAGGACAAACCACACTGAGCAGTGGTCACTTCCTGCTAGAGGGTACTGTACTACCACATCCTGCACTTGATCCCCATTTGTTAGCACTAAGTCCAGTATGTTCCCTCCCTAGTAGGATTCATCACTCCTTGCACTAAGTAACTGACTCAGATAGCCTCCAGCAACACCTGTTCCCTGGTGTGTGCTGTAGTTACGGTCTGCCAGTCAACCCCCGATAGGTTGAAGTCTCCCTGTATAATTGTATTTCCTTTGCCACTGACCTTCCTGATTTGCTCCCCCAGTTTCTATCCACCTTCCTGCTCTGTGAGGGTGGCCTGTACACCACCCCCATCCTAAGCTTCTACCTTTAGGGCTTTAGAGCAATATCCATATGGTTTCTGGCCTCCCCTCATCCCCCTCCTCCCTGGTGCACAGTATCCCCTCCCTGATATAAATAGCCACCCCTCCACCCCAGTCCCTGCAGAACATCTTGTATCCTGGGCTCGTGAGCTCACAGTCATGGTATTGGGTGGCCCAGGACACTGAGATAGCGGCAATATCTGCCTCTCCCTCTGCCATCATTGTCTGGAACTCTGCCACCTTGTTCTCTAAGCTCCTTGCATTCAAGGATACTACAGTCCACCTTGTGTCCTGCCCCTCCTCTTCCCATCTCTTGATTTTTTGTCTTGGTATCTTCCTCTCATTCTCCTCTTCTGTCTCTGGGTGGGTGAGGCCTTCCAGTATCCCCCTGGAAGGTGTCTCCTCCCTGCTATCTGACTCAGCCCTCTCCCCCTCAGTTTAAATCTATTTTGTTTTTAATGTACTTCTCCAGCCCCTGTCTCAATGCCCTTGTACCCTTGATGTTGAGATGCAACCTATCCTTGGCATAAATCCCCTTATTGTTCCATGTCTCACCCCACTCCCCTACTACCTCATACCCCATTTCTGCATGCTGCACCTTCAGCCACCCATTAAACTCCTGCATTCTTAGCTTCCTCACCAAGCTTGCCCTAGGAACTGAGAGTATCTTGAAGAATGTCACTGAGCTTCCCACCCAATTGCAGATACTCCCCACTTCCCTGAATCTCTCCTGCTCTACTTCCACTGTACTGCCCTCTAGGTCATTTGTTCCTAGGTGCACAGTGATATGAGGCTTCCCTCCCACCTTCTCCATACATTTCTGAATGCACTGTCCTACTATTCCCGCTCTCATACCTGGCATACACTCCACTCAGGTTTGGCTCTTCATTGCTCCCCTACCTCTTCATCTCACTCCCCTGAGCATAGAATCCCCTAATCCAAGTACTCACTTCCCCATCCCTTGCACTTCCCCCATGATTTAACCTATCAGCCCCTTTTCCTCAGTGTCCTCAGTGTATTGATATTCAATAGCCTAGTAACTTGAACATCATGCTCCTTCCCAGGTATCAGTACTACTCTTCTGTTTGTCAGTTGCACAATTCTTTATCTGTCTCCAACCCAAGTTTTAAGTAAGCAATAACCCACAATAGGGTGTGTGATTACTGGGGATTAATCAACACCCCTGGTGCGTTGTGAGGTATGAGTGAGAAGCTGAGTGTCCTCATAGCACCCAGGGTGTAGTAATTCAATAATCACACCATGGAAGTGAGTGTTATTGTACTCTTTAGGCCTACAAAAGATTTAAAAATAACATTTGATTTACTTTACAAAGTGGAAAAATTTGCACTGTCACTTGTGTATTCTGCCACTACATCAAACAGTGCCTGTGTATGAAAGACAGTTTTTAACTGCTGCATCCCTAGTCTGCTGCTCTATTCCCGGGTCCAGCGCCCTCAATGGCTGCCCCATAACCCTGTTGCCACTCTCCCATCACCGCTCCCTTCTTCACCATTCTCTTCTGCTCTGGTGCCATTTTTCACTGCTGCATCCCTGATCTGCTGCCCTATTCCCCATTCCAGTGCCCCCAACAGCTTTCCCATAACCCTGTTGCCACTCTCCTATCACCATTCTCTTTTGCTCTGGTGCTCCCAACGGCTTCCCCATAACACTGTTGCCACTGTCCTGTCACTGCTCCCTTTTCCACGATCTATCTGGGTGGGTGGGTAGCACCTGGTCAGTATGCTAGAAGAAGCATCACGCAACTGCTGCTGTGGATAGGAGCCCCCACTGCCTTAACCTGCTCTGTTCTCCATGCTGTCATGCACTGTAACCCTGGAGCCTGCTGCCCTTTTCTGTTGTGCGCTACTCCCAGCTTTACAGTAACCCACTCCATTCTCCACAACTTCTGTGCTGCCTCCAGCTTTCTGCTCCCACTGCCCCAAACCAACCTCCAGTTCTCTGCTCCCGCTTCTCTGAACTGGGCCCATTTATGGCACTCTGTCTTCCCCTCTCTCTGCTCCTGGTGGCCTGACCCTGCTGCCTGTAGTGCGGTACCTCACTGCTCTCCCCCCCCCACTCCCCCTAACCAGCCAGGACGTGAAAAAACATAGAAAACAACAGCGTCTGTTGGGGCAGGTGAGTGGAAACAAACTTTTCACAGTCACCACATACCAACTGTCACACACTGATATGATTCTTGGAGGTCCGCGGTGGTGGTCGACTAGGAACTCCAGAAACACTGCAGGGACTCCATACTGCTCCTGTTCTGTTGCCCACACATCCTATCAGCATCAGCAAGATATACCTTCCTCATGGAGAACACTGATCGCTGCCTCCTCCACAGTAGGAGAAGGAGCAACCCGCTACTCCTGCAGCAGACACAGACTCCATTCTCTGTCTTCGGGTGGGGCAGCCCACATAACATTTCTTTTCACGTACAGCTAATGTGAGTAGGGATTTCACCTATTGCCTACTCACTCTAGCTGTGGGTATATCAGGGATTAATATATGTCCCTCATGATGCTTCTGCTCCAATCACAAACTCACACATAGAGCCCATGTTATAATCCATCATAGTCTTGACTTCAGCCAATTCTCAGGGCAGCCAATTCTATTTGTGCACCACTTACTCCATAAGGAAGAGCTTCCTTATGTCTCCCATGAATCTCTGCCTCACCAGTCTCCACTCATTCCCTCCAGTCACTGTGTCCTCATTCCTCATGAACAAGTCCTTATCATCTTACTTGATTCCTCACAAGATCTTGAATATCTTAGTCATACTCCCTCCTTTCTTACTAGCCTGTAGTGTAAACATGTTATGGTCTGCTTTCCTTTTCTCATACAACCTCCTCTGCTGCTGCTGGATCATCTTAGAGGCCCTCCTTTGTGTGATCTGCATGTGGTCCCTGTCTTTGCTGAGGTGTGGACTCCAGAACTGCACACTGTACTCCAGGCACAGCCTTACCAGTGACCCATACAGAGGCAGTATCATTTCATTCCTTCTACTATCAAATCCCCTTCGTATACATCTCAGCATTCTGTTTGGTTTACAGTACACTTCGTCATACTCAGCAGTGGACTTGAGCTTGCCACTAATGATTACCCCATGTCTCTTTCCTCAGTTGTCCGTACCACCCTCACTTCTCCCAGGCAGTAGTCCATTTGAGGGTTCCTTGTACCAATGTACATCACATTGCACTTTTTGCACTGAACTTTAGTTACCATAGTTTGAATCACTTTTCAAAGTTTTTCAGGTCTGTTTTCATTTCTCTAACTCCCACCTCAGAGTTCACTCTGACACAATCATGGTGTCATTAGCAAGGAGAGCAACCTACTGGTTTGGTTTTATTGTTTGTATGAGGCAACCCTCCAAGGCTTGGATTGTCTGTGTACAGTTTTACAAATAATATAACAGTATATATTGGGGGGTTGGAACTTCCTGGCAACAGGAGTGGACACACTCTGGAGATACCTGAAAACACTTTTAAAACTTCTAATTTTGAATAAGGCAAACTCATTCTGAACTTTCTTTTGCTTGAAATAGCACAAACAGTCCATCTTGAGAACTATTCTGGTGAAGTTTGATGGACAACTGATATGGGTAATAGGGATGGGCAGACAGGTCCACCAATAATAAGAACACCCCTCCCAGACCCTACACTATCTAGTGGACTCAGACAGATAAGGAATTTACATCCCGGAGTGTCGTGTCTGGGTCCGCCAGTGGTTTCTTAAAAAAAAAAAAAAAAAACTCTTTTTCTTATAAGGTTCTCTTCCCTTGTGGCCAATGTCCAAACTTGTTCTCAGTCCCCAGTTCATCCCCCATGATGATACAGAGCCCACATGATCAGCAGGTTACTTGACTACCCTCCTCCCACCAGATGACCAGTTCCATTGGGCCATTGGCAGAAAGCATCATTATGCAAGCACAGGCTATAAAAGCTGAGGGTCTGTGCCACTTCTGCTGTGGAGAGAGAGAGAGAGAGATAGTGAGAGAGAGAGAGAGAGAGAGAGATGGCTGAAGATGGAGACAGGAGAGTGGAGGATATTTATACAAATTGTAAAACTAAAGCACTTCAAAAAAAGTCACTACAAAAATAACTTAATTTTTCTGTGTGTGTGTGTGTGTGTGTGTGTGTGTGTGTGTGTGTGGAAAGGTGCAGAAAAGGAAAATGTCTTGTTCTCGGGGAGAGCAGGCATTAGCTGATGGCTAGAGAGAGAAAGAGAGAGAGAGAGAGAGAGAGAGAGAGAGAGAGAGGTGTAGCCCCTGTTGCACAGTGCAGATCAGAAAAACAGATTTAAAAGACAGAGAGACTGAAGGGAGTGGAGAGGAAAGATTACAGCGAGCTGTAAAAAATATTATATGTACTAGGTAGTTAGCAATCTGTAACCAAAATGGGCACCGGGCACTATGTGTGCTTATTCTGCGAGGCTGTTCTTGAGAAAGAGGCAAAGTGCAAGGCTGTACATGTGGAGAAAAGCCTAAGTCAGCACTTCAGTCCCCACAAAAACTGTGCCACCCACTGCTCTTAAAATGTGTGTGATAATCTGAGAGTGATATTAAAAGAGATTTGGACAATTGAGGTTGCACTGTATTAAAACAAGTGCAGTAGTGCTTGTGTGACTGTGTGGAGGTCTGGGTGTAGGAACAAATGGATTCCCACCTAATTTGCCTCTTGCTTTTCCCTTACACTTACTGTTAGTCTTTGCCAAGTTGCCAACTTTCCACTTACTGAGTCTAACCCAAGAAGAGTTAGGGGTGGAGGAAGAGAATTGAACAGACAAGCATTTATTTGGTACTTAACTAGAGCTAGTTTTGTAAAAAAAGAACTGCTCCTGCTGGGTGTGGGTTGGGAGCTAGTCTCATTCTCCTCCCTGACACCCTTATGGGTGATTCTTGTCAGATGACACAGCAGGAGACCAGCAAGGAGAAGCAGGGAAGCCAAGCAGAACAGCCAGAGCACTAGGCCCAGTAAGGGTCCTAAACCAACGAGTGGCACACTCCTGAAATTCATCAGAGAACTTGACTACAAAGTTGACACCCAACTCCAGGTTCACCATTATGGAAACAAGGATAGACACACCTACCGTGGACTAAAAATCACTATGGACACAGCACAAAATCTTCTACTGTAGTCACAGGCATCATCAGCAAGAACAAGGTATTGCAGCTCTGCCATGAGCACCTGGAAAATGGTTCACTGCAAGCTAATGTTCACATCCTAGGCCTGTCCAAGGATGCAGAGAAGTTGAATGCTACAGCATTCTTGGGGAACTTAATAAAACAAACTTTGAACCTAAACCTGTCTGGTCAACTTCGTAGATCTTCCAAGAAGACCATCAAACCCATCTCTACTGCATTTCCTCCTTCTGGTTATCAGCGGTCCACATGTGGTGACCAGGTTTTGATGGTGGTAAAGCAGAGGTGAAACCTGCTCCTGGCAGATGGGTCACAAATATTCTTTTTCTGCAGACTTAGCATTGAAACAAGGAAATCATAGAAGAAAGCTTTGATGCAGTTCAGGACAGACTCAGATCCTTAGGTTTCACATACACACACTCCCCAATATCCCATTAAACTGAAAATCAACTACAAGGGTGAGACATTTATCTTCTCAGACCCAATGGAAGTGGGGACAAAGTTGGACCTAATAAAACAAGCATTTGTCAATGCCAAATGTTGTCTTGCTGGTGTTGGCATTGGTAGTGCAAGAGCTAGAGAGATGCATACTAGTAATGGCACTGAAGTATAGAATCAGCATGAACCCCAGCCCACCCTGCAGATAGTGGCATGCCTTGGTGTGTGCCTTTGGGTCACTGGCTATAATGCTAATGCCATTTCACTTCACCCTACCCTGCAGACTCTGACAAGTGTTGGATTGTGCCTTGGGGTTGTCAGGCCTTACGTTCACCCCATTTCATAAGGAAGTATGTTGAGATGTGTGCAGCATAGAAGAATGGGATGAACTTTGGAGCTGAGAGTCCAAGGCACAACTGGATGCCTGTCAGTGGCTGCAAAGTGGGGGGTCCAATGGCGTGAGCATTACAGCTAACAATCCAAAGGCACACCCTGATGCCTGTTAGTCTGTACAGGATGGGATGTTATGGTTAGAAACCCTAATGCCCCGGACGTTTGTTGGTATTAGCACTCCAAATTTTCAACATGGCCTTTTTGTGACCCCCATCTCATGAAAGCATGTGGGACCTCTGCCTATGAACAGTGTCCCTGTGATTTTGTTAATGTGTCCCGAACATTGATTTCCCATAGTGACCGCACCATTCTGCACCACATAAAAATGTCAGCTGCACCATTCATAAGGAGGTGTGTAGAGATGGCAATGTTGACAATCTGGAGTGAAAATATTAAAAATGTTTGACGTTATGTGCGTGCATGAAAACTAGGCAACACACACTCATAACAATCTGTTTTTTGGAATTCTTTCACCAGATTTTTAACATAGGCATTTTGGGATCTCTGCTCATGAACATTGGCAGTATGATTTTCTTAATTTGTCCCAAACGTTGTTTTCCCACAGCGACCGTGCCATTGTGCACCAAATGTGCAAAACATCATTTAGGGTAGGATGTGAAAAATGACAGCTGTACTGTTTTTAGGAAGGTGTGCAAAAATGGTAATGTTGAACATCTGGAGTGAAAATATTAAACATTTTTGAACTTACGACGGTGCATGGACACTGTGAAATGCATGCTTGTAACAGTCATTTTGTGGAATTTTTTGACCAGCTGTTTAACATAGGCATTTTGGGACCTCTGCTCATGAACAGTGTTAGTGTGATTTTCTTACTGTGTCTCAAACATTTTTTTTTCTACAATGACTGCGTCACTGTATGCCAGATGTGCTAAAACACATTTCAGGCAGGATGTGGAAAATGAAGCTGTACTGTTCATAAGGAGGTGTGAAACTGGCAATGTTGAAAATCTGAAGTAAAAATATTAAAAATTCTCTAAGTTATAAGCATGTGTGGAAACTGTGCAATGCACACTTGTAACATGCTCATTTTGTAGAATTTTTTCACCAAATTTTCAACATGGGCATTTTGGGACCTCTGCTCATGAACAGTGTTACTGTGATTTTCTTACTGTGTCCCGAACAATGTTTTCCTACAGCAACTGTGCCACTGTGCGCCGGATGTGCGGAAACACATTTCGGGCAGGATGTGAAAATTGAAGTTGTACTGTTCATAAGGAGGTGTGAAAAAATGGCAATGTTGAAAATCTGGACCAAAAATATTAACAGTTCTCGAAGTTAGAAGAGTGCTTGGGAACTGCGCGACGCAAACTCGTAACAGGACATTTTTTGGAATCTTTTCTCCAAATTTGCAACACAGGCTTTTTGAGAGACTACCTCATGAACTGTGGCACTGTCATTTGTTAATCAGTCCCAAAAGGTGATTTTGTTCAGTGACCACAAAATCACCTTTTGGAACCGAATAACGCCATGACAGTGTTTGAATTCACAAGGAGGGGTCCCAATAACCCCATGTTGAAAATTTGGTGTAATAATTCCCCAAAATGCCCAAGATATGCACCAAAGTTGAAAATACCCAATTTATGCAATTATACAGCTTACTGGCATTTCTTCAGTTCGCGGTTGGCTTTGAAGAGTGCAGACGTGTTCCCGGTCCACCGAAGATCATCGCGTCAGGCTCCTAAGGTAAGTATGTGGTGAGGGGGGTTTGGGGAGATAGGGTGCACAGAGGGTAGTTACAGGTTAGGGGTGGAGGCTGCCAACAGCCAGCAAAGGACTGTTTCCTTTGTTTCAGGTAAAAAAATCACTGTGCACCATTTTCTGTTTTTTTAACAGGTTGTGACCACACTGGGGTGGGCTCCAACTGTATCACATTGGTGGGGGATCATGTCACCCACACTGGGGTGGGATCCCACTGTGGATGTGGAACACAATCGGGGCAGTGTCAAGAAAATGGCAGGGGAGTAACATGCCGACAAGGGAATTGGGCACTCCTGTCGGCAAGGCTGTCTGCCTTTGGAGGCATAATTGATGCCGAGGGGGATTGGGCACCCCTTTCAGCACACCACAGCAGGGAAGTGGCACATATGCTGACAGGGGTATTGGACACCCCCAAAGTTGGCTACAGAGGTACTGTGAGGGTGGGCAGTGAGCCACCACCTGCCATGTTTATTGAAATGTTATACAGCACAAGGTATGCCCTGCAATGAGGTGGAGCTCTCTCATTGCAGCAGCCAAAACATTTGAAAGTGGTGGCATGGCTTTTGCACTGCTGTCACAGACAGCATGCAGTCTAATTAGTACCATGGAGCCCAGCCTGAAAAAGCAGTGGCACCACTGGCCACAGCACCACTGCACCTCCAAAACCTGCTATTCCAAAGTTATTGCAACATGTTTCTTGTGCAGGTGAAAGACAACATAAAAAAGACTTTGAGGACCAATTTGCAGTCTCAAATTCTCAAGTAGAGGACTGTAAATACTTCTGGTTAGTTGTGTTGTTCTGTGTCACTAGTGCCTACCACTACAACATTTAGCATGTAATTTGAGGAGACTATGTGCCTTCAATTTATAATATTTCTTAATGAGTGGGTGGGAGAGGATCAAGGAAACTGTATGATGATGTGGAGGTGGTGAATGCAAATTTGTACTGCATTTTCCCCATGGCTGGGGGACCATGATCTCTTGGAACTGCTCATTGAAATTGCTCAAGGGAGATGGCCATCACCTTGTGGTGTTTACTTGATCCTTGTGGGCTAAATGTACAAGAGCTTGCCCTGCAACACATGTTGCTGACCAGTGGATAAGCCCCTCCACCCTCTCTCAAAATGTTTTGGGACTGTGATGTCTTGGTCATTTGCCTGTATTAGTAAAATGTTGCTTACAACTGTTTTAAAAAGGAACAAACACTGCTTTTCTAACAAATTTTTAGAGAAATTTACCTCTGGTTTATGTATGCCTAGGACCGACTGTCAGTATTATAACATAACATGTTGGTTTACTTGCCTTAAGAAGCATCATTGGAGTTTATCAGTGTTTAAGTTATTGCTAAATATATGGGTCTGTTTGCCTTAACACATGTTTTACTTTATCATTAAAACTGTTGGGGATAGACCTCCAGACAGGTCTGATAAATTACAGATTTTTTAATAATTCCAGGTTATGCAAGAACTTGTAACATCACAAATGATGATGTCAGTAGTGCATTGCACTGAAAACAAACTTATCGCACATCTCATTGTGTCACATGGTTCATGGTGATCCTGCATGAAGCTGTTTTTGGACTTCACTTAGTGACTGTTTTTAATTAAATGGTTCTTCCTCTACACGATAACAAGGAGAATGTACCATACTGCTGTAGTTAATTGGTCTAACTTTATTTTGTGTACTTGGAACCAACATGTCTCATTGTGCTTTGCATTTGATGAAAACCAATATACATAAAGTTAAAAAATATACATCCATAAAAACTGTCCTATAAAATCTTGTCACAATAGCCATAAAATGCATTATGCATAATTTCATTTCTTTCCATTTTTATTAGAATTAGATCATTTATAATACTCATTTACAATGGTGTCCCAAGATTGATTCATATAAAATGCATATATGACAATATAATAACACACAAAGGAATTACATAATTAATCACAATAAAAAAATTACAACACAATTATTTTTAACAAGACTTATGTGATCAAATTTCAATTAATGCCTTTAAGTTCTAAACATCTACTAGCTAGAACATGGAGAGATTCCACCAACCAGTTCTATAACACCATAACAAATGGATGCTTAGCATATAAAGATCTCGATTTAGGTGGCAGTGAGTTCCATACAACTGGCAGTTAGTAACTAAACACATAAGTGAATCTCTGGGTTTTAGCCATTTGCAAGCTTTATTATCATAAGTTAGAATTCTTCAAAGATAATGGAACTGAACACAGAGATATACACTCTTTTAAATATTCTAGGTAGGACCCCCTGTAGATGTTTCAAAGTAAAAATTAAAAAAATCAATGCATGCATTCTTCTATGATTTGTCAAGGATAGCCAATTATATTCTTAAACATAACACAATGATGTGTAACTCTTGTAAATCTAGAATTAGTTTGGGCAACACATTTATAATATTTCAATTATCTCAAGCTTATCACAGGAATAATTATCATAAAGGACATCTGCATAGTACAACTAGGGAAAATGTATTTTGATTATTTTAGATTATATCTCTGGTTTTAGACTATTACTGAACATATATAGTAGATTAACTCTAACTCCTACTTTCTGAATTAAATTTGTTACATGAGAATTGTCCATACCACTGGGGTCTAATCAGTGGTCCAAGTGCTGATATGAGTCAATCTGTTCAATAAGATTCCTATTGAATGTCTGAATAGTCATTTCGGGCACTAACATAGTTTTCAGTTTTACTAGGGACCTGAAAACCATCATTTCTTTTGTGTTTGAGTTTAACTTTAATTTACAAATATAAAAAAAAGTTTGTATTTTGTCAAATCCTTCCTGCAGGTTTGATTGCACCACAGTTAAGAAGCATCAGAGACATACTATTGATCACAGTGTCATCTGCATAGACATGGTAGTCTGTACCTCTGGCTATCTCCTAACCCTTAAAAATACCATATGAATAAGAGGTCTCCCCAAACAGATTTCTGGGGAACATCCCTATATAGCCTTAATTCTGAAGATCCCCTTCCATTTACATAGGACTTCTGTGTTCAATCTTGAAGGTAATTAGGAAAACAAAATAGCAGTTCCAGTGCCTAAACTGCACAAAGAAAGTCATTTGATTTAGCAACATAGAATGATTTACTGCATCAAGGCTTGAAGATGTCAACAAAGAAGGACCCTACTATATTTATCAGAGTTCATAACTATTCTGACATTGCCAAAACCTTCAACATCAAAGACATAGTGTTGTGATGTTGTCAGAAATCTGACTGGTAATGATCATAAAGGCCACTGTCTTCTAACAAAGGCTTAAGCTGTTTGATAACTAGTTGTAGCCAAAGAAATGGTCAGATATTTTTTGAAATGTCTGTGTTGTCTCTAGAGAAAGTCCTGGCTGCCCACAGTACCACCTTAGGTCACCGCAGAGATAGTCTTTCAAAATATCACAAAATATCTGAAAATATCTGACCATGTCACTGGTTGCAACTGGATCTTCAAAACCACAGACAAAAGGGAAATGGGTCATAGTCTGTTATCTGGTGTATACCACCCCCACTTTAAATTTGGACCAGCTTGGCCAGCTTCCAAGCCACAAGACTTTGCTTGCTGGACAGGGACCAATTAAACAAATGAGTGTTGGAAGGGTGATCAGATGAGCTGCACATTTTAATAATTTGAGTATAAAGTAATCAGAGCCACAATTCTTATTTCTCCTCACATTTAGTAGTTGCTCAAGAACTTCCTGGACTTACATCTCTGCAAAGGCAAACAAGCTGAAAATATCCACAACATCAAGAGGACCAACGTCCATTATAGAATTATCTTTGTCACCAAAACAGTTAACGTCAACAAAAAGGTATTGACAATATCTATAACCCCCAACATGGAAGACACAACACCGTGCTGTATACATCTTGTAAGGATCATAACAGCCACTTTCTTCTAAAGAAAGGCTTAAAATGTTGAAAAAATATTTTTGCAGGACTTTCAAGGCCCCAGACAAAATAAACATTTGTTTCTAGTTTTGTAATCCAGCAAGGGCTACACCTTTTACAATCTGGTACACCTTGGCTGGCTTCTAAGTCACAGAAGTTTGTCCACTGGACAGGGACCTATTAAAGAAGTAAGTAAAGGAACAGGTACCATTGCAAATTTTTATAATTTTGGTGTCAGGTAATCAGCATCACAGCTCTTACTGCTCTTCAAGCTAAGTAGCAGCTCAAGAATCTCCTGCACTTACACTTCAGTGAAGGCAAAAGAGTTGGTAACATTCCCAGATTAAGAGGACCAAAGTTTATTATAGAATCATCATTGTCAGCAAAACAGTTACGAGTCAAAATAATAATAATAATAATAATTAAACTCATCTGGCAAGATGTTTTCTGCAATAAACCCTCCTTTTTCTAATTGTATTTTAACACAGGCTTGAGAAATGGATTTACCATTTCACTTTTTATTATGGGCCAGAACTTTTTAGAATCATTTGCTGCCTCAGAAGTAATTGTTCTAAAGAAATCCTTTTTTTTTTACTTATAATCCCAGACACATAAAACATATTTGTCTCCTGCATCTTTTCATGACCTGTGACAGGTAAGATTTATGTGCAACCTCCCATTATTAAAACATTATGAAAATCAGGGAGCAGATTTTGTTTCTTACTTTTTTGGTCTTTATAGGAATATGTTTTTCAAAAATTATCTGACGTTCTGAGGTAAAGTAGCATTCATGTATAACCTATGTCAAGAATTAGTTTTTACTGAGTGCCATTCAATAAATTCAAAGTTATTTATAAAATGCAAAAAAAACTAAAAATTCATAAATGACCTGAAATTAATTAATTTGGGCACCCCCTTGATTTTTGCCTTAAACCTAATTTCCCAGACACATACAAATGTATTTCTTTCCTACATCTTTCAAAGTCCCTCAACAGGTTACATTTATGGGCAGAACTGGATAAATGATCAACACATTATTTTAAATACACAAACAAAAAAAAATTGGGGTTTTTTGCTAATGCTCCTACATCTAATGAGAAGACTTCTTGAATGTTAATCCATAAATTGGTCAATACATACCTCAAAAATGTGACTTCATTTAAATACTTAGGTGAGATATTGGATGGAACTCTGACATTCATTACACATAGACACTATAATTAAAACAGAAAACAAATGACTGAGAATGTTGTATCGCTATAGAGATTATATTTTGGATTCAGCCTTAATACCCATAACCCAGGCATACTTGCTTTCTTTAGTTGAGTATCGTCGATTGATTTATTCTTCAGCAAACTCTACTGTTATGTCTAGGGCACAAGTATTATTGAACCACATCTGTAGCCACGGTCTGAAGTCAAGTTAATATACCAACCATTCTGATTTATATAACTCACTTAATTGGCTCCCTTTACAAAATGTATACAATATCAACACATAATATTAAACTGGAAAATTTTGAATTCACAATGTAACCCAAGCTTAAAAGCCATGATTCATTTTCAATCTGGCCTTTAAATTAGTACAGCAAATTTAAAAGCAATCTCGCTGTACCTAGAACTAAACCAAAACCTGGTCAAAATTAATTTTCAACTATTAAAACTACCAACCCAACCACACTTTATCCTCTTCCTTCCTTATTCAAGAATGATAAAAATCAATTGGAAGAATTCTATATTTACTTTTTTGGTTGTTTATAGAAAGATGTTTGTCAAAAATTCCCTAACATTCTGAGGCAAAGTAGCACACTGTATCACCTATGTCAGGAATTCATTTTAGTCATTCCCACTCAATGATTTCAAAGCCATTTACAAAAGACAAAACCTCAAAATTCCTCAATGACCAGAAATGAATAAATTTGGGCACCTCTTTGATTTTTCTCTTACTCCTTATACAATTAATTCAGTAAGATCCATAGAAAAGTCAACAAAGACTCCTACTGCTCTAAACAAATAAGAATAATTTATAAAAAGAGATTATATTAAACTTGAATTAGAAAGATTCTTCACATTTACTTGGGGGTTCTTGTAATAATTTTTCCAGTGTCAAACCCAATATTATTGTCCTTAAATGAAATGATTTTTCAAGATTTTACTAGTCTATGTCAAAGTCCCCAATCAACATTAACTCATGTGTGAAACTGAAGGGCAGCAATGCAGATGTCCTACCAGATAAGTTCTTAATGGGCAGCTTAGGGGATCTGTAATGGCAAACCTTCAATACTGGTTTACCAGTTAACTACATGAGTTCCGTAACTAGAAATTCATAAGTCTTTGGAATATCCAACACTAATCCGTTTGGTGCAAATGTGTCTGAGCAGTAGATTATTTGATCTCCCCTTCTTATTCTGGCCTGCACAAGCCAAATTATAAACTGTAATAGATATGTTTCATCCCCTATGCACCGTGAAGCTCAGTAAATAACTTAAACAGGAAAATTACTCATTAACTGAACTAGCCAAAGGCTTGAATGAGTAGGTGATTATTTAGTTTATTTCTAAAGGGGAAACAAATACCTGCAGTTCAGATCCCATCAGGATGCACATTCCAGAGAATGGGACAGACATCAGAAAGCCCCATCTCCAGAGAACTTAAGCCAGGAAGGTGGTACGTAAGTCATCCCCACCCTCACACAGCAAACTCCTGGACGGTGCTTAGTGAGTCAGATGCTCACTGAGTTATTGAGTGCGCAGTCCATTCAAGGATTTGTACATTAGTAAAAAAACACAGAATTAAATACACCACCCAAAAGGCAGCTAGTCCAGAGTGCATAGTGAGGGACTGATATACCCTGACCTCCAAACAGGGGTTAGGAATTTTACTGCTGAGTTCTGGATCAGCTGCTGACAATACAATTGACCCACAGGTAAGCCTTTATAAAGTGCACAACAGTACTCAAGATAAGAGAACATAAGGCATTTACTAAGGTGACAAGATCCACAGAATTGAGCAGTGAGTGCAGCCTGCCAATGTTTTTTTAGATGGTGAAAATTTATTTTTGATCCTGAGATTTCAGAAAATGAATTAAATATAGGTTCTACTAAAGACCTGAGCGTTGGTCTGTCAAAATTATATATAAATCATTGACGTTGGCCAATGATTTTACCTCCGTGTCCTAACTAGATATGGAAAGTCCTAAGTTATGCAATTCCACATTTATTCTATGGATTAGGGGATCCAATGTTAGAAGGTACAAGAAGGGACTAAGGGGGCACCCCTGGTGAACTCCTACCTTCACTGCATGGGGGTTACCAATCCATCTGTTAACATATGTAGAGACAGAAGCATATCTATAGCATAACCAGATCCAGGAAGTAAAGCTCTGGGAAAAATCATATGCTGTCATACATGACCATAGATATGTATGCAATACCTCATCAAAGGCCTTAGATTGGTCAATACTTTTTATGTATCCAGTCAGTTCCTCATTATTTCTTCTTTCCAGAATTTCCCTCAGTAGCATTAAAATGTCTGAAATTTTCCCACCCAAGAAGGGAGCAAGCTTGTGTGGGGTGTAAAAGAGAAGACAAAACAAAGGTCAATCTGTTGCTAAGTAGTTTTATTAATATTTTGAAGTCAGAATTAAGTAGTGATTTGGGCCTCCAGTTCATTAATTGCTCCTTACCCACAGTCTTGTGAATCAAAATGAGCAGACCAGAATACATACCTTTTACGAGCAAATCACTGGTAAGCATGTAGTTATATAACTCTGTTAGTTCTGGTAATAAATGTGAGGTTATCTTTTTATAAAAATATGGGGTAACCCATCTGATCCAGGAGCTGTTCAAGATGTGAGCTGTGAAATGATGGAGGATAATTCTTTTGCTGTGATGGGGCTTCTCAAGAGTTCACAATTCAATGGTGAAAATTATGGCAGGTGACAGGCCTGGAGCCATTCAGAGGTTTTGTCAGAACTGGAATGGGCTGTGCCAAACAGGGTAGTTACATATTGTTCTATTTCCAACAGAATATTATTATTCCCTGTGACTGTTCCCTTGTGGGATGTTTTAATAGAAGTGATGTTTTTTTTCCAGTTTGTGTATAGCAACTTTCAAAAGGGTTAGCCTGAAATTGATTCTCATGGGTGCCAAACCGTTACTCAAACTCCAGGGACTTAAGTCTGTCATATTGATGTGATGCCAAGTCCTGCTTAATGAGCTGAATCTAGGAAGAGTAATCTTGTGCTGTGTCATGTCAGCTTGTAAGGAAAACTATTCATATAATTGATGCCTAAGTGTTTCATAGGTGGAGTGCCTATGATGCCCTAAGAGTTTCCCAAAGTGTTTAAAGAAGGAAGTAAAATCTAGCTTACTCTGCTCCTATCAGTCAATGGATGAATCATATAGAAAAAAGACAGATTTCCTTGCCTCAGTAATACTGATTAAACCTTGTAGAATGTGTGTGTCTTCTAATAGGGTGACATTCAATTTGTAATAGCCCTTTCCTACAGTGACATCAGGTATAGGGGAAATTTGAACTTCTAAAAGGCTGTGGCCTGAAATGGCCACCGGGAATACTGAGAAATAAATTACTGAGAGGTAAGGGGACAAAAAAAATAGTCTATTCTGGTTCTTAACTTCACACTCGGAAATAAATAAATTGGGGTGTACTGTGGTGTGAGTGAAAGACATCTGTTAGTTTTGTCTGTGTGAGTAATTTCTTCAGGAAATTTGCAACGCAAAAAATGTTGCCAGTACTTAAACCTCTATCACACTTAAACCTGCTGAAGTTAAAATCTCCTCCTAGTAGAATAGCCCTAGATGTGAAAAGGTAAGGTTTAATAAGAGTTAGGAGGTGAATCCACCCAGACTTGTTTTGGGGTGCACATACATTAATAAGCCTAAAATCTTGTTTTTCAGAAGAAGCATCATCTAACAACAATGCACATCCTAGAAGGATATCCACTATCCAAGTAAGTTTAAAAGAGGGGTTGTTTACACACATCCCTACCCCACTGCCGATATCCTCCCCAATGTACCAATATGTGGCCCCCAATAACAAATCAGCACTCACTTGTTTGAATATCATGCAATGTTGCTAAACGGGTGTCCTGAAAAAAGACCAGATCATACTTATTGGCTGCAAAGTAAGCGAAGGGTGATGTCCCCTTTCTATCAGATTTTAGGCTTTAACATTTAAGGAGGCTATAAACAACTCATAGCTCATGGTTCACACTGTCAGTGAGGCATTTATTTTCCACAAACATGACCAAAACCCCATCCTTCTCTTTTTTTAGGATCCACCTTAGGTAGAGACACCTATGCCTCTCTCTCTGAGATACCATCAATTTGGGAAGAGTGTCCAGATGTGGCATCGGAATCTTGTTCCATTTCTGTATCACCCCACTGTAGAGTGGAAAATGTATTTTGCAGGGAGATGGGGTCCTCATGGTCGGGCTTGTTCTTGGGCTTCCTCAACTTCCCTTTGGGAATAGTTTGAAATGCCAGATCCTCAGAGTTGGAAGGGGGGCATCTCCCCATCTGGAGTTGTGATCTCAGTTGGAATAGGATCCCTGGCTGGGATTTGAAGTAGAGTAGAGGCTGAAGCTGGTTCCCCAGTGTGTTCAGGAGGAACTGAAGGTATATCTGAAGCACTGGGTATTATGTCCAGTGTCTGTGGAGATACCAGTCTGGGTGGTTACAGAGGAGGTTTAGGCCTCCCTGTTGTGGTAGGCATCTGTGCTGGTCTGGTTGATTTATTTCTATAAAAATATTGTTTGGCAAAATCTGCATTGCCAGTGTTGTGGGCAGCCCATGGACAAGTTAGGAAGGAATGTCCTCCTTCATCACAGAGGTGCCATAGGGGCATAGCAGTGGAATTAAAGCCAGAATGGCTCATGGATCCACATCGTAGGCATTTTAGTACCTCACAGGAATTGCTGATATGTTGATAGGACTCACATTTATAACAGCAGTGGGGTTGCCCCTGACAAAACAAAATGTCTTTGTCCCTGCCCAAACAGAAACAATTGGGCAGATGTTTTATGTGATGCTTGTACAGCTGGTTCTGATTACTCTATGATTTTTGTAATATAAAAATGTGTTATTGAGTTTCTTTTATGAGACATGCTGAGACAGCCTGTGGGATGCCCCCCCCCCCAGGTTTCAACTACAAGCTGTTAACCTAAAAGCCAGGAGATAATTAGAGGCTAGAAGACACAAATTAAGGATCTCCTGTTTATCCAGCTTAATTGGAGCTGCCAGCTGCTAGGATGAAATTCATAAACTTTTATGACATTTAGAGGAAGCAACCAGGTTATGTCACTTAGGTGCTAAGTCGTACATGCCCCTTTGATATTTATGAAGGGCAAAAAGACATACTAGATCAAAGGGTTATGGGGAAGTGAGTTTTTGCTGATGTCACCTATTTAATTTACCTTCAGAATGATAAGACATCCTGTTTTGTATAATTTTTATATTCTTATAGGGAGGAGCTAGGTGACCTCATGCAAAGAGGTTGGCAAAGCCAGTTTTAAACAGTATTCTGTTTTCCACTTAGATACAGACATGTTTGGACTCTGAAAAAAGCAACATCAGGCACTGTTAGAAGGTATACATTAGAAAGACAAGTCTAAGTGAATCTAGGTAGGATATTTTGTTTGTATTTATAACCTTGTTTTTTTAAGTGATTGTATGGTTTTGTGATATATTCTTCTGTAGTGACATTTTTTACATTTTTATCTATTTTAAAGTAATCCTTTATTTTTAGAGACTAATTGGTGTGCCTTTGAAATTCTTTCTTTGACAAGTGAAGCATACATGGTTAAAACTGACATTGTTCATAGTTTACTGGTTTACCAAACTGGGAAAAGGTAAGAGTTTATTCTGAGGTCTTTCATAAAGTTTTTAAGGGTTCATTTTGTACACTAGGTTAGGTGCCCATAGACGAAAGATGTCTGGCACCCCCCAAAGAGCAGAATTATCTGAGCCTGTACATTGGGTATGTTAGTAAGAGGTTCACAATTTGAATCCCTCCAGAACTTGAGACCAAATGTTGATTTGAAACCACAAAGCAGACAGGAGGGTTACCCTGTTCTGTTCCTGTTTACAATACTGCGCTTGGAGGTTGGCACTGTGGAAGCAGAGGGCCTGACCTGCTGAGTGGGGTTGTGACACTTTATACCAGTATCTTACTGGTGTAATTTCACCCTGACCTTCCACTTCCCTGTCCCAAACCATTCCCCATCCACAATGGGTTCAGGGGCACCTTGTACTTTGCATTTCTTCCCTAACCAAAATACAATGTCAGTGATGTTGACCCCTTCATTGCGAAATAATATTGTTACCAGTTTAAAGGTTGGTTTTGTGAGGGGTATTGCCTGGAAAGGGGCCCAACATGGAGCTTGTTTGTGTGCAGTGTACAAAGTCCAGAATCTGTCCAAAAGGTTTGCAGAGTGAAAGCTGATTTTGAAGGTTGATTCTCATGGGGTATGGATTGGAGCATATTCTTCTGCAGGAAGAAACCTAAATATTGCTTCAGTAATTGTTTGCCCACATGAAACTTGTCAGTGAGGAGTTCTAGACCTCCAAAGTACCTAATCCAGACTGAGTGCTTTCGTTTTGCTTGTTGTAGAGGTTTTTTGAGCAAGCTTGATTAAATAACATCTGGGGCAGATGATTTTCTTCAGAAATAGTGGGTACTTTCCCTGCTAGAACCATTTGTTCTGCATAGTCAGATACACCGTGTGGTGTAACCTCCAAAAAGAGCTTTAAAAAATTCTTCATTAACAGTTTCTAACTAAGAAAAGGAAATGCATGCAGTTCATGAAGAGGTTAAGGTACCTGGATGGGCAATTGTTTCTGCTGTGTCTGAAGATCCCATTACAAAAGAGGAGGGAGGTTCCTATAGTGGCTTTTGCCATATTGTTCTCAGGTGCCAAATTTGTTCTAGGTATCAGGATGTTGGGATCAGTGATCCAAGCTCCAGATGCAGATTGCACCCAGGCTGCTCCATGTAGTGCCTTGTCTAGGGTCCAGGCATCTGACAATGAAGTGCCAGGATGTGCTGGTAGCTGTGCAGAGTCATCCAGGACATGCTGATTTCCAAAACCAAAAACTTTAATGGTTTTACTGTCCCATTTATCTGGAGATGAATCTCTTTGTTGTTCATGCTTTTTTTCATCCTCTAGTCTTGTATTCTCCATTTGATATTTGTCCTCAACTGCTGACGTTTGAGCTAAAAGCTCACTTTTCTGTTTTTCCAGCTCCATAGACAGTCTAAGCTTGGCTGCTTGCAAATCTGTGTAATCATAAATTCCATGGCATCTGAAGCAGATGATAAGACTGTTACATCCGTATCTTCTTCCATAACTGTTTCAATGTTTGTCTGTGAGATGGTTTGCTGACCACCTTCTATGGGTGCATTCCAGCCATCTCCAGGTCCTTCCTCTCTCCTTCTGATGGCTCCATGTAGGGGAATTTTTTATTGATGAGAAACAAATTCAACATTATTCAAAAATACAAGAAAGTAAACATTTAAAGTGTGTTAATATCACATCAATTATATAACTTACAAAATTAAGTTATACAGCAAACCTAAAAAGAAAATAAATTAAAGAAAATTTTAATTTTTGAACCACACAAAATGTTTCCATAACTCCTTTGCATGAATTGTATTTGCAGAATGTTCTTTTTCAGAAATTGTTGCTAGATTCTGAACTACTTGAAACAATACCTGGGTTATCCCATATTCTTGCTGTTATAGTATGAAGGCACCTCTTACCTGCCACAAATACTATTTATATAATGAAAAAAATAACCTAAGTGAACTAGGGTGCTATTTATTCAGTATTGGAGGAAGTAAACCTAACATCAACATCTCCTGAGTGATGCTAGGGATTTGTCTTTCTCCCCAGGATTTATAGACTGAATTCCCAAATTACTGAGCAAAAGGGCATATTAGATAAAAATGCTCTTGTGATTCTATTACCCCAGGGCATGTGGAGCTGGGGCACATTCTCTCTTCTTAAACCTTGTGTTTGTGTGTGCTTCTAACCCCTAATCTACCATGGCATGATAGCCATATTTCATCTCAAACCTTCTGAGGAATTCTTTTGTCGGTTAACTGGGTGAAGATAGTGGGAAGTTGTTCTTCCTATTGTGCCAAAACCTGGGGTACTTTATAGAATTTTGTATTTCAAATCAGTGTATAAAAAGATTTCCTAGGATTATTCAACAGACTCTGGGGATGACCTGCCAAATTTTTAGATTAAAACATGCTGCAAACACATGAAGGTATGAAGCGATCTGAAACTGTTCAAGATTTTGGGAAAGAGAAGAGAGGTTGTCTTACCATGCCTTCATACATCTTTGTGATAAAAATTGACTATATGCATAACTATTTGGAATGAGATTTAATAGTAAAGGTAATACATTTTGGTAAAAGAAAATACTGAAAAAAATATGACAGGATGGATCAAACGTACCTCGCCTACCCTATAATCATGATAGGTATGCATTCTTTTTATGGGGTTAAGTCTGCTACCCCAAAACCCATTGAACAAATGATTCATTACACTGGTTTCCATTGTGAGGGATAGGGGAAACATGTGAGAAACATGGAGAAATAAAGGAATAACTAGTGTATACAATAAAGAAAGTGACCCATATATTCAAAGGGGTTGCGCATGGTGCAACAGAGTTACTCCAGCGCAACCCCACATTGCGCCCTGGTGGGATATTGAAAAGGCTGCCTGGTGCAGTGCAAGTCCCGATGCACCAGGGCACGATGTTAATGTATGTTGCGAAGATGCAGGGGGTGTGCCCATGCATATGCGGCACATCCCAATATTCAGCCCAGGATGTGCGGCGCATATGCTGCCACAACTTTGCATTGTGCCACATGAGGGGCTCAAAGCTGAGCCCCTGAAATGGTGAAACAACTCCTGACCACCCACAGGTGGGCTGCTGTATTGCTGGGTGCAACACCATAGCCACCAGCTATGGGTGGTCACCCACTCACCCAGAACACCATCCACAAGCACCCATATCTCCTTGGTAGTCTAGTGGTACACCCCTCCCTCCCAATTCCCTGATCACCGGTAAATGTAGAATTATTCATTCCCTGGTAGTCTAGTGGTGCCCCCTCCTCCCAAGTCCCCAGTTGATGGTAAATCACCATAATATAATTCCCTGGTGATCCAGTGACACCTCTCACCCCTCCCACCCACACAGGACCCTTTGCCCACCCTGCTCCCCCCTGTCATCGGTGGGCGGCTGCAATCTTCCCGCATACTTCCCAACTGCCCACTGAATGACAGGTACAGTATGGGCTGTAAGCCCATTGGTGCACAGTGTGGACCAATGAGCTTGTTGAGCATACTATATTAGACAGTACCAAATATGTGAATGACCCGCACTGTGCACATCTCATGCTGTGCAGGGTGCCAGACACAAGTCACCAGGCTGCCTTGTGCAAGGCATCGAAATGGGGCCATAATGACATGCAAACGGCCCCATTTGCACCTTACATATATTATGACCTCATTTGCATGCCCGCTGCTGACTATCACAGGTGATGTGCCTGGTGCAACTGCGTTTGTACTGATGCATCCTCATGCTCTCTATCTGTGGCTTTCACCGGCACAGTGCCACTGTTCCGTGTGCTGCTCATGCTATATTCAACAGTGCTGTGCCATGGTGCATCACCATTGAATATCACCTGATCCTGGCCCCGGCACATCCCAGTTGTGCTGTGCCCATGCTTGTGCCATTGCCAGGTGCAGTCTGAATATCCAGGCCACTCTCTTTTTCTTTGCTATAGTCTTATGTTTCCAAGTAAACAATGTTCTGCTTTTTGAATTGCCTGGGACCAATTTAGGGATGCATTATCCAGGCCTCCAAAGTATAAACCCAGAATTTTCAAGGGCTGAGATAATGTCTTTATTCCTACAAAGGACTCTGGGATCTCTATATCTGATGAGACCGGGAGAACCAAAGCCTGACTCTTACAATTTCATTTAGAGCCCAAAATCTGCTCAAATTCTAAAATAGTTTGAGAGCAAGCATCAGCTTTCATATCTGTAGAAGTACAAATACATAAATCATCAGCGTAGGTACTAATTTTGGGTGCCAAGGTTCTGTCTGGTAAAATAATATTTGGGATACCTGGATCTTGTGATATTTTCCTAAGTGAAGTATTTATCTGGAAAGCATATAACAAGGGACTGAGTGGGTAACCTTGCCGCACACCAATTTTCCTTGAAAAAGGAATCCTTGGGGAGCCATTAATGTAAGGAATAATAGATGCCAAAGCATATAATAAATAAATCCACCTTATGAACCATTTTGGAACGTTACATGCCTGCAACACTTGAAAAAGATAATTGTTGTCTACTCGATCGAAAGCCTTCTCCTGGTCTAAGGCCGGGATCAGGCGATTTGAACTAAAGTCTTGTGACTGTGACGTAATGTCTTTTAAGAAGAGTAAGTTTTTAAAAAACAGACCTTTTTGAAATGGTGCATTTCTGTGTAGTACTAATTACAGTTTCTGCCGTTATAGAGAGGCAGGCCAGAAGTAGTGATGCCAAGATTTTATAGTCTACATTAAGAAGGCTTATCGGCCTCCAATTCTTCAAATCCCTCCTATCCCCTTTTTTATAGTAAAATTACTAATGCTTGGATACGACTTCTGGAAGCTGTTCATGAGTAAGGACATTGGAAAACACATTGGCCAAAACTGGACTGAAGTACACAGAAAATCTGGCATAGCACTCCACAGTTAGACCATCCAATCCTGGTGCAGAGTTCTTGCGTAATTTGCCAAATCCTGCAGAGATCTCTGTTGGTTTTATAGGGGAGGTCAGTGAGAAGAGAATGCCTTGGTCAGTGGGAGGGACAATTAGATCTTTTAAATAGTTTGGATCCCCAATAGTAACAGATGGGGAGCAAAATAAATTCAGAAGGTATGTCTGGTCTATGTTTTGGATTTAATCATGATCTGAATGGGGGACCTGGGTACAAGGGTCTAGGGGACTGTCTAGTGTTGTGTGATGTACCCTCTTCTGACAGCTTTTATATATGTCCAAAGAGGGTTTTATCCCTTGGGTTCCAAACTGAGCTTCTAGTTTTACAGTTTCTGTTCTATTATATTGAATATGAAACATTTCCATCTTAATTTATTTAATTTCATTTCCTAGGTCAAGTTTAAATTTGTGAGCCATTGATATTGTATATGTCAATGTATATCTCAGTTTCAAACACTGCAAATAGGAAGAGTTTGAATTTTGTACCACCATTTTCATAAAAACAGATTTCATCTCTTTTTTTTTGTGTCTATCCACTAGTGAGTAGATGAATGAAAAGCTTCAAGAACAGAATATACGGCCAATAATAGGTAAGATACTTTCTCTTGACTGGGTGACTGGGCAGACTGGGTGGACCAAGCAGTCCTTATCTGGCATCAAATTCTATGTTTCTCTGTTTCTATCCCTGATTGTGAAAGGAGGGAATTATTTAATTTCCATTTGGAACCCTGCTGTTTGGAAGAGGAACTAGTTTGATGTATGACACATGATAATGAGACAGCTTGGTGGTCTGAAGTTTCAAATGGTATAACATGTGCTTGTAAAGTCTGAATACTTTGGGAAATAAATAATCAATTTTAGTTGCTAACAAACCCTTCAAAAAGGTTTTAGCCCCTATGTGATGTACTGAGGTATAACCATCCACAAACCCTGCTATTGCAATTATATTATTTATACAATTTGTGTCACCAAATAATTTTGTAGTGAGTCCATCTCTGTCTGCTAGGGACAATGGACAATTGAAATCACTGCACATAATAATATGTATCATGGTGTTTAAGTAAGGTTGAATTAATTGGAAATGTTCAGAACATGCTGCTATACTCTGAGGAGCACAGAAGTTCACCAGTCTAAAGGATTGATTCCCAAAGCAAATATCCGGTACCAGGACTCTTCCGGGGCAAACATCCACTATTCTTCATCTAGAGTAATGAAACCCTTTTAACAATATGCCCACCCCATTGCACACTTCTGTGCCCCTAGACCAATATGACGGCCCTACCATCCATAAGTTTTTTACATGAGTAACCTTGTGCACAGTTTTAATCTTGGTGCCCTGAATGAAAATATCATTGGGAAGATCCTTTAAAATTTGAAGTGTATTCAGACACTTTTTCTGTGACTTAATGCTAGAGACATTCAAGGTTAGTAGAGAAAGCCTCTGACTACCCCTCATGCACACTTGAATATTTCAATGATCAAGCTACTTTTTGATGCAATTTCCTTTTTTTTCCTTGCTGATTCTGACTGAGAATCTAAAGACATGTCTATTCTGTATGAGACTGAAGAAGTGTCAGAGTCCTCTCCTTCATCCTCAGTATCCCCCCACTGTCTTCTCTTAGCCAAAGCCTGGTACCTATTTCTGGTCACTACATTATGTTTTTTAGGTGGAGTCTGATCAGCTTTTCTATTCACTTTTTCCTTTTTTGTGTCCACTGTAGTAAACTGTATCTGAATGGGGGGGGGGGTGCATCACAATGGTTCTAATCTCTGTGTCTGTAGGACTATTGGGAAGAGGGGGAAGGTCATGAACTGTAGTACTCTTCAAAGGAATTTCCTCCATAGTCAACTGGGAGATCCCTTCTTCAGAAGGGGGAGGAATGTGTTCACTCTCAAGGTTTGGGGGTGCTCCCAGAACAGTCTGTTTCCTCTGCGCCTGAACCTGACATTTTTCTGTCAGCTGAGCTGGTTTTGTTGGGCCCTGTCTAGTCTGTTTTTCTCGGCCCATGTGCAGGATTTATAAGAATGGCCCCCTTTGTCACATAAAGGATTTGGGCAACCCAGGCTAATGTGGCCATACTCTAGGCAGAGGTTACACTTTGGCTTATCGCATACTGAGCTCAGGTGTGTGCGTGCCCCACATTTGTGGCATGTCTTGGGATGCCCGTGATAGAAACATAGGCCTCTATCCTTGCCTATGCAGATGCTGCCTGGGAGATATAAAATACCATTGTCTATCTGCTTGAAATGCACTTTAACGTTCCAATTTCCTGTCCACACTAGGTCCTCATCAAGTATTGGGGAAGGAGCTTCCAAAATAGTATACCTTAGCCTTAGCCAGTACTGAACATCAGCTATGTTCACCCCCTCACTTCTGAAAAGAAAGGTGATTGTCTTAATGGTGGGTTTGGTCAGGGGGATAGGAAAAAATGGCTGCCATAAAGTAATGTTCTCTACCTGGGGGTATTTTGCCCAAAATGTTTCTAAAAAGAACCTGTTTTTAAAGCTTACATCATAAGTAACTTCACCTTTTACATGTATCACAGTGAATAATTCAGATGGATTAATACCCTTTAACTCTTTTAACATTTTATGCAAAACAGCCCTTCTATCAGGAGCTGTTGCAGGATCCCGATTATATTTCAAGCACACAGCATTCCTCCACTGAGCTGGTTTACCCATGTTTCTAAACAAATCTGACTTAGGAAATTGCCTACTTGTGCATTGTCAATGTTTTGTGCATCTTGTATTGCACCTTCTGTTTGTCCCGGGACAGAGGTATCATCAATTTCAGCCTGCATGGTGGTACCCATATGTGAGGATCGTTCCTTAGCAACCTGACTGTTTGTTGTAGCACTATTAATTTGTAAGTCTGTTTTGGGGAAAAGTACGATATTTTGGTTAACCTGGGCATTGGGCACCTGTTGTAAAATATTTCCTTCCTCGATAATGGTTGCTGAGCTGACTGGGCCCAGTGAAGACCAAGATTTCCAGTTTGAGTCTTTTTTCCAGCCTACCACTCTTAAGGCTGCATCCGATGACCAAGCACTAGTATGTGGGTCGTTTTCTCCGTCTCGGCCTTCTTTCAAAGGAAACTGTTGAGTGAGCAGAGCATCTGTAACATCTGGGGCACCATCCTCCTAACTGAAAGCAACTGGGGTATGTTGGGAAGGGATTGAGAACAGACTGTCTGTCACAGCAGGAGAATCAGAGGTGCTAGCAGCATTTCCCAACAGTTCTTCTTCCTGTAGCAATTTAACGAGGAACTGTTTGTGCATTTTCAAGACAATTCTTACTAAGTGTTTTTGTGAAGTAACAGTCTATACCTGTTCACAAGGAGTGGAGATCTCCTCCGTCATTCTGGTTACAAAAGGCACGATCATTAGAGGAATATTAGAATCTCTTACAATGTCCATAGGCTCTGGATTTCTTCCATAATTTCTTAGTGCTAGTATCAGTTTGTTGTACATTTATATCAGGGTTGCTTGTTCCTTCATTCACTGAGTCAGAGGTCTCCATGGACCTTACCCATGCTTTTCCTCCTCCTGCAGATTGGCCATCCACTCTGTTGGAATGATGGACAAGGGTTTCCCCTACTGGAAAGAGTAGGGGAATTTTCCTGGTGTCCTGGTGAACATTTCTCTTTCCATAAAAATGGCCCATATAATTGTCCAAGGCTGTGGGTGGGTGGGTGTTAATGTGCAAAATTGTCTGCCACTAAATGTTCATTCATTCACTATTAGCCTAGCATTGGGAGTTATGCACTAAAGGGTAGATAGTATTCACCACATTTGTGTAGCCCGCCCACATAGTTCGCACCCATGGATAGGTGCTCACAGGCCAGTATTCATGAATGGCCACCACCTGTCACCAGCCACACACCCCCAATGCTCTGATCTGCACAGGAGAACCAGTGGTGGGGTTGTGAGCCCAGGAAGGCATCCAATTGAATGCCCAACTTGGGTCCCATAGTGGATCCCTTGCACCCATGGGGCATTTGTGCATAGCCTACCCAGAGTCATGGCTATGTGGCACCATGAGCTCTGTAGGGGATCCTGCCCAAATGGCTGCCCAAGCCCTCCCCTTCAGCCAAGTGGGCAGGGGCAGCATGGGGGTTGATCCCCAGTCCCACCAAGACTGGTGGGTGATGTCTATGGGGGCACACAACAGGATAAAGCAGGGTCCCAGCTGACATAACCTTCACCACCTATGCCTAGCACTATGTGACTTAGTGCAGGCACACCCCGACATGCCCACCCCACAAGGACCTGCTTGTTCAACTGGGGGCTCGGGCGTGGACCTGTTGTGTGCCCCATTGGTGAATGCTGTGCAGAATCCAATCTGCAGCAGTCATGCATAGTGATGCCTACACACCCAGTTTCCATGGTGCATAGGCTTCGTGAATAGGGCCCATTGCTTGTAAAGCACTTTGAGATGCAATGTCTTTGAAAAGCACTATATAAAGGTTGACTCTTCTTCTTCTACATTGGGTGGGAAATTTGACCCCCATTCCAAGAACCTGAAGTGTCATTGGCCAAAGTGTTCAAGTCAAGCTGAAGACATGGGTCCATTTCAAAGCCAAATAAAAGCTGCCAGTTTTCACATTCACTTACCCATAATGTCAAGTGAAATGCAGTCAAGTTGTTTTTATAAATGTTATAAATGTGGATGTCAAACATGAAACATTATTAATTGTAAGATGGTTGTTTTGCCACAGGATAATTAAAGATTGTTATGATATGAAACCTAAAACATTCTGGTTCATTAGATCATGATTACTGCCTCAAAGGGGTGCTTCTGTAGTTTTGATAAAATTGTTTAAAATGAAAAAGTTATAAATTTGTGGACATGCATGATTGATATGTGGTCAGCTGCCCCACCCCTGTCACTCTTCAGTGTGCATCCTATCCCTTATGCAACTCACCCCCTTTCCAATTGTCAAAAGCAGCACTGAGTACTCATCCCCAGAGCCAGCAAGCTGTTTCCCTGTTAATTAACTGCAAAACCAAGAGCCCATCCACTGTGTTGCTAAAGTCCCACCACCACCACCAGCTCATTACTGCAACATCTGTGGCTCTATTTTCCAAGACCCTCTGATGAATCTCAAGAGGAGCTAAGCACTGGGGCTGTGTGGGTGGCTGGACCAACTCAGGTAACAGATTTTTCTCTTTGTACAAATACTGCTATAGTTTGTACTGCTTGCACATTTTCAATAGCCTTTGCACTGTTTGAATTTGACAACAGACTCTAGGGAAGCTGACACAAATAAGAACTGCAAATGATGGTATACTATACTGTAGCTACAGTTTTTGTTTCAATGAATGTCTCTACCTTCATGAGTGCAATACATCTGCTAAACATTTGCCTTGACTGTGAAATCTTATTTTGTACACTATTAACTGGTAACAGCTATTTCTGAATCTCTTGCACTGGTAATTACATATTCAAAAGATGCATAAATGCCTAGTTTCTGGATTTGTTATTGAATGGTTTTAAGCATTAAGAACATGTTTGTTTTCTGAGCATTTAGATTTTAACTGTTACCTTTAAATAGAAATGAGTGCATGAAAACTACTTGTAAAGGAAAAGGTTATTTTTTTTTGTGGGGAACAGCTAGTCCCAGTTTTGTTCATCACTCCATAGTATTTATTTATTTATTTATTAACATCTTGGATTCAAGACCTTTGAGCAGATGCTTTTTACATAGTTTCCATGTCAGAATGATAACATAGGTTAACATTTACAATAGTTACATTGCAATCGTCAACAGGCCTAAATACATTTATGTATAAACAGAAGGGAGACAAAGATTCAGGAGATTACTATATATAAAATAAAGTGAAAATGACATGAAGAGTGATCAGAGGTGCATCTTACATACAGCATAGGCATTGCACAATGTAATGCCTGAGTCTAATGGTTACTAGGTCACTAAATACAGAGTGAAACAGGCAGAAGGACATAAGAGAAGAGAGGGAGGAGGAGGAGAAGCGAGGGAAGAGTGGAGGGTTGGTGTGATAGGAGGGTGGGGGATAGGGGAGGAGAGGGGGAGAGGACAAGTGGGGGCAGAAGGGCCCCAGAGGTAAGTGCAAAGTAAGTGCAAGTGAGGTTAGTAACTGGAGAAGGTGAGAGGCGGGGGAATACCCATAAGGAGCAGGTGTAGAAGAATTTGGTAGTGCCTAGTGGTACTAGTCACAGGTAGCCTCGGCGACTATATGCTGCTGAAGTAAGCACTTAAAGGAGCCCAACTTTGTTGAGTTGGAAATGTCTTATTGCAGTGCATTTATCCAGAGCAGGGCTCTAAAGGCGAAAGCATGCTGTCCAAGCGAAGTACAGCATCTAGGAGTTCTAAAAATTTGACTGCCAGAACTTCTGGTTGTGCGAGGGTTTAACAATGGCACCAGAAGGGATTGAATTTGATTTTATTTATTTATTTAGTTTTTGTTTACCGGGTAAGTGCACTAGCCATAAAATGACTATTTTCAGGCACGACCCGGGAGAGTACAGACATGCAGAAACTTAACAGGATAACAAATTATAAGTGCTTTACATACAATGAGTTAGAGAGGATACAATATATCTGAACATACAAAGTAAAGTGCTTTACATACAATGAGTTAAAGTGGATACAATATATCAGAGACATACAGAGTAGACCATTCATAAGTTCATAGGTGCCTATCTATGTAATGAATAGAGAGGACCTTGGGCAATAAATTTTCAGGTGGCACATCATATGAACAGAAACAAGGTACACAAAAACAAAACAGGTAATACAAAAGGAAAAAATGACCATTGAGAGCAGGGAGTGTCACTAAGGAAAAGATCTGTAAGTGAGGAAGAGGGGAGCAAGCCATGAAATTAGATTATATGAGTGTATGTAAGTGTAAGGGAGATGCCTGCAGTGCAAGATTGTATATGGGCAGGGAAAGGGAGCCAGGACAGGCTGAGGCAGTAAGAGGGTTATATAGAGGTGAGGAAATACTATTGTATGGCCAGAGACATCAGTCATTAGGTAGGGTGAAAGCAGGAACAGGTATCAGCAATCAACAGATTCAAGCACAGTTTTCTCTTAAAGCACATGTGGGAGCTAGAAAGTCTAATGTCGAGGGGAAGAGAATTCCACAGCTGTGGAGCTGCATGTTCAAATGCAACAGTTCCTTTCCTCGTGTGGCACCTCGGCATATTCAGAAAGGATTTGTCATCTGATCATAGACCATGGAGTGTGTCCTGAGGAACAAGCATAGCTGCAAGACACCTAGGGGTTTGATTTCGAATTATCAAATCAATAAGAGAGCCAAAGTAGTATTTCCTACTAGCTAACGGAGACAGCCAACCAAGATCATTATAAAGCTGACAGTGGTGTTTAAGCTGAGAAGCAGAAGAGGCATAGCGACATATGTTGTTATACGTAATATCCCATCTGAGTAGGTCAGTTTTATGAGCAGCCCCGAATAAGGAAACCCTATAGGTTAGGGTGGGTAGCAGAATCCCCCTCACAATGGCCATTTTATCTGATGGCATGAACATATAACTAGTCTTATATGCAACACCCAGTTTGGAGTTGACAGCTCTGCAAACATACTGTACATGAAGATTAAGATCAAGAGATTGATCTAGCAGGATGCCCAGGTACTTGAAAGAGGTCACACATTCCAGTAATTGACCTTCTAAGTCCTGCACCATCAGTGCTGTTGTGCAAGCCAGGAGCTTTGGGGCCGATCTAAGCAGCATGGCTTTAGTTTTGCTAGTGTTGACAGCCAGTTTGTGGTCATATAGCCAGTTTTGGATATTGTTAAAGTCAGAGGAAAGGGTTGTGTTGATAGTGTCTATATTAGTAGAACTTGTATAGATGACAAGATCATCAGCATATAGAATAGCAGAGCAGGATTTTAGAGCAGCTCCAATGTTATTTATATAAAGAGAGACTAGGAGGGGCCCTAGGATAGAGCCCTGAGGTACACCAATGTAAATGGTGGTACTGTTCGATAGAGAGGAATTAAATTCCACCACTTGAGTTCTATTTGTCAGGTAGCTTTCATACCAGTCAACAACAGAGGAGGAGAAATGCAGGTGTCGAAGCGAGGAGAGAAGCAAAGTGTGATCAACAAGGTCAAAAGCCTTTGTGATGTCAATAAAGACAGCCCCAGTTAGATTGCCAGTATCCATTTTTGAAAGAGTGGCAGTGGTGAATTTAAGAAGTGCAGTCATCGTGCTATGACCTTTCCTGAAGCCATGTTGGCTATCCGAGAGCAGGCTGTGCTTAAGTAGATAGTCAGTTGTCTGAGTTGTGACAATTTTCTCCAGGATTTTGCTCAGTACTGAGAGTATGGCAATTGGTCTGTAGTTCATGGCAACCTTAGGATCCCCCTTTTTAAGTACAGGTGTGATCCAAGCAGCTTTCCAGAGGTCAGGGACCACTCCACCTGAAAGTGATAATGTATAAATTTTGGCCAGCAGTAATGCAATAAGGGGAGCTGCAAGTTTCAAGAGGTGGGGTTCAAGGGAGTCTGAGCCAGAGCTGGTATGATCAGAGATAGACCTCAGGAGCTTCAGGACTTCCTTTCTAGACACAGCCTTAAAATACAATGGAGGAGTATAAGGAGGCACAGGGGACAACACTTCCAACTTATCCAGACAGGTTCCTGATGAGGAGCGGGAGGACACTGCAGCGGGATTGAAGGAAGAGGTATATTGGGAGAGATCAGAGAAATGCAGGTTGAAAGAATTAGCTATGGTTTGTGAGTCATTGCAATGCACATCATTTATCAGCATATCACCAGGGGTAGTTGACTGTGAGGATCCTAGGAAGGATTTGATGTGTGACCAGAATTTTATGGGATCATTGGCCGAATTAATCAGTAGGTCTTTACAGTACTTGCTCTTAGCAGCTCTGACTTGTTTTTTACATGAATTCTGTAGAGTACGGTAAACGTTGAAATCTGTTTGCTGGCCTGATGTTTTGTAGCACTTCCAGAGTTTATCTCTAAAGCGCAAACTTTTGAGCAAGTCTTTGTTTAGCCATCTTGCTTGTTTACCCCTCACTCTCTGGGTGATCTTTGGGGCATGTTTACATTGAACTGTAAGGAATTTGTTGATGAAGAGGTTAAGAGCATCCTGAGAACAGTGTGATAGATAGATCTCTGACCAATCAATTCTGGAGATGTAATACAGAAATACCTCTTGGTCTAGGTGAGCAAAGTTTGTGAGAGTGATGAGACATGGTGGAGGAGATGGAGGTGCCCCCAAGGACAGGATGCAGAAAGTAGGAGAATGGTCAGTTAAGGCACCAGCAAGAGTACCAGCAGCTGAGATGTGTTCGATCTGGTTTACCAGCGCCCAATCCAATAGTGTGCCTAGTGGTGATGAAGACAAACTTCTAGTTAGCACTGTTACCATCTGATGCAGGTTGTAGCTATGAGTCAGAGACTGAAGAGAACTGAGCGCTGCCCCAAGCCAGTTTAAGTTTAGGTCCCCTAAGATGACAACCTCATTATGATTAAAATTCTGAGAGGTATTTTGCAACAGGTACTCTAGACCCACAATCCCTCCCACCGGGGGAGTTATACGTACAGATAACATGCAGTTTCTTGGCTCCCAAAGCAAGGGTAGCATGCAAGTATTCACATACCGATTGAGCATCCGGGATAGTGAGAAGAGAGACAGTCAGATTATTTTTGTAGTACAGAGCAACTCCACCACCACGTTTGTTCCATATCCTATCCCTTCGAATAATAGATTAATTTGGCAAGGAGCAGAGGGAGTCAGTAACCAATGGTTTTAGCCAGGTCTCAGTGAGACAGAGGATATCAGGATTGTACAGTTTGACCCATGACTCCAGTTCCACAAAGTGACACATCAAACTCTTATATTCAAGTGTGCAATTAACAGCCCATGTTTGACATACTATGTATGTCATCTGCGAGAAATAAGCATCTAGTGGCCCAGGATTTGTCTCTATATCCCCAGATAGCAGAATGGCAATGATGACAAGGAACCACAGCCCCACATTTAGAAAAGGATGGGATAATGCAGACTTGTTCCGTAGTTTCCTAAACATATAGAGAGAATGGTAGGGACAACCCTTTTGGTTGAGAAGAAGATTAGTTTGTAGTATCCTTGTATTATAAACAATACGGTTGGAGAAAGTAAAATCATAGTGCTCAGTCCTAGATTTATTTGAGCCATTCTCATTCCATAAGGATAGTGTAATTTTGTCAAGGCAAAGTATGACAAGAAAAGTTACGAGGGCAACCCCCAGACAGCTGTTGAACATGGTGTGACTGTTGGTACAACATTGGTTCAACTCATGACAGAGGTCATCCAGGTTCACAGCTAGGCAGGGATTGACAAGAGGCTTTAGCTATGCAAGACCTTGCAGGCATGCACTCCCCAGCCCCATTACATTGATAGCCTGAGGCACACCTACTCAAGTACAAGTGCAGGATGTGAAATCCTTTTGTCTTTGTGCTTCCTTTGTTATTTAAAGAGGTTGTTTAAAAGCTCACAAATAGATCCCTTGTTAGCAAACCAGACGAAAATGTGGATTGAGCAGGACCCAGAGTCACTGGAGTTTGTCAGACCTAGTTGCTTGATTTCTATTTTGCTTGGGATAGCTTCCAAAAAGTTGATTTTAAATTGAAAATGCAAATACCTTGTGGTGATGTTTTGCAGAAAATCCAGTCCAGGAGACCTTCAGAGATGTAGTGAGCAAGAATGGTGTAGTTACTCCAAGCAGAAGATCTTGTAAATCCCCAAAAACTTAGCTACAGACACAGACAAACACAAACTGCCACCCACACTTCCAAGATGCTATACGATAATGAGAATACTAGGAGGCATCATACCTAGGCTGACTTTTTTGGTGAGCAGACATGTTTGACATCTGAGTCTATTGTTGAACTGGAGCCAGCTAGCCTGGATATATACAGTTCACATGTGTGGGTTTGGTGTTCTGCCCTGATTAGAAGGCAGCAGGCTTTATTTAGAACTACAGTGGAATCTGCTTAAATGCACACTAGTTTTGCAGCAAGAAAATGTTCATTTAATTGGAATGTGCATTTATCCAAACTCCTATGTTTACAATAAAACATAAAGAAAACAGCTGAGCCCTGGCACTATAACGGCATTCCTCATTTATTTATCATAGCAATATACTAACAGTATTAAAAATGTTAAAATGTTCTTCTGTGCAGCATTGACAAACAACTTAATGAAGCACAATCCTATAAAAAATATATATCAAAGCCAATCATCTGTCCACACTACTGTAGAATATAAAATAAACAAGTACATTACATTTAGTGTACCACTGCCTTCCTGCTGATCACTGTTCTTTATATTTCATGTTTTGCGTTCAGACGTTTAAGCTGTGACAGCTGAAAATGCAATTTCTGCTTCTTTTGATGGAACAGCTGGCAGTTCAGGCATCACAAAGCAAGCAGGCAAGAAGTTAAACACATTTATCACTGGCCATCCACAAATCAATTACACCTCCAAATGGCCCATTATCAGCCGATTAGCTCCGCTTGCAGTTTTCTCACTCACTAACTACTAGCACTTATCATCCTACTAATTGATCTCCAGCCAGTTCTCATTATTCTGGGTTACCTGAGGTCAGTTTGGTCAATTCAATTTAAAGATCTACTTTAAATGATCATAGCAGCTCCTTTTTTATGTTTGCTTGCGCGCATGCTCAAGAAACATCTTGGGACAATAGGACTTGCGTGGAGGTGTGTCTGTCCTTGCCAATGCCGTTCTCAGTCTGCAGGGTGTGTCCCCTATGCACCAATGGAGTGGCCAGCTGTCTATGGCAGCAGATTCAGAGAACTGGTCTTGACTTGAAAGAAAAGGTCCACTGCAATCAGCAGTGGATATGTGTCTTGACTTTGCATGATGTGTTACGTCTTCCTTTTCTCTCCATGCCCCACCGCCACTGCAACAGCAACACCCAGCGGAGTACACACCATTTGTTGTGGGGCTGTGCCGTGGTGATCTGCGGTCGAGAGAGAAGACAGTGGGAGACCCACAGATACCCCCCCACGCACACACACAGTCCCGACAAAGCTGACATGGTGTAGATTGTAGCTGTATTAAAATATTTTGTAGAAAGAACAAGTAAGGGGAGTGGGAGAATAAGAGAGAGAGAGCAGCTGTCTGCTCAGCATCATCCAATGTCCCACTGACCCCTGAATCTGTCACTCTCCGAGAGAGAGGTACACCTCCGGGCTTCCAGACATTGGAACACTGCACCACACAATTTTTTTTTTTAATTCCCCATCTTCACAGGCTGGCTCTTGTTTTTTTTTACAGCTGATTATAGTTGGAAAAAGCAAACTCAACAGCACTTTTTCTGAGGAAGTAGTGAGAGCGAGAGAAAGAGAGACACTACACTTTCACTTGTAAGTTTCAGTGTATGTGTTTCTCTCTCTCTCTCTCTCTCTTCTCACTACAGAGGGCATACAGCAGCTTCTCTAATTAATTTTGAATTATTTAATTTAAACATTTAATTTTTTAGCCTCCTGATTTTCTTTCTTAGAGAGATCAGAATAAAAAGCAAAATGCCGCAGTCGATCTCATTCAGCTCCCACCTGCTAGATTAGCCTTCAGCAGCCGTCTCTCTCTAACATCATCATCAGTGCATCAGTGTCTTTTCTGTATTTTTTTATTATATTATTATATTGTATCTATGATTTGGCTACATTTTAAAATTCTGGTCTCGTGATGTGGCAGAAGGAAACTTGACTGCAGCTCGTTCAGTACTATAAAGCTGATTGCTTTGGGGCTGCTTTATGCTTGCTTTGGGGCCCTCTCAGTTGGTCATGTTTCGCTGGTGAATACCGATGTTATCAGTATCATTTTAAAAGCAGACATGCCAAGAAAAGGCTGCATGACACTGAGATGAACTACTAAATATAGCTGCCCCTATATTCCTAAAATGCACCGGATATTTTTATTGTATTATGTTATAGTGTTGCATAAGGGGTTCCCATGATACTGTCGTGTTCTAGTAGGCTGACATGGACTACAGTTTGAAAAACTAAATCATTCCTGATTTATGTGTTGGCATTAGCTGATTAGCAAGCAAACCTCATAATCACGTCTTCCCTGTGCCAACACTTTTCTGCCACCTTGCTCTGCTCCCTTCAACTGCTTCAGAATACAGTTGCTGGGTGCTTTGGGGGACAGTACTGTACATCATTGGTTGAAAAAGGGGGGCACAAACTGATGTTTTACATAGCCGATTAATTCAACGAACTGTAGATACAGGAGCAAACCTGAGATGGCTTCCCTTCATACCTCTAAACTGCCCGGATTTTACATCAAAAATTTACACTGCCCCTCCTAAAATTGCTGTTTCCGTGACTAAACTGTGGGGATTGCAAGCACAAATCAATATCAAACATTAATGTTGCAGACTTGCTCTAATTTAGAAATTGCGTTTTACACTAAAGCCCTTATTCTACCAGCTTCCTAAGTGGATATCATTAATTCTGAAAAATGTGTCCGTGATTTTGTCCCTTTGTACCTGATTTTTTCAAACCCTGTCCCTGATTTATGATGGGGGAGGTTGAGAGGTATGCTTAGCCTGGGGCCAAATTTAACCCAAAAAAAGAGTGTCACGGGGCTGTGCAGAGGTGATCTGTGGTCGAGAGAGAAGACAGTGGGAGACCCACAGATCCCCCACACACACACACACACAGGCAGTCCCGCCAAAGCTGACATGGTGTAGATTGTAGCTGTATTAAAATATTTTGTAGAAAGAACAAGTAAGAGGAGCGGGAAAATGAGAGCGAGAGAGCAGCTGTCTGATCAGCGTCCTCCAATGTCCCACTGACCCCTGAATCTGTCACTGTCCGAGAGAGAGATACACCTCCGGGCTTCCAGACATTGGAACACTGCGCTGCACAATTTTTTTTTTAATTCCCCATCTTCACAGGCTGGCTCTTGTTTTTTTTTTCCAGCTGATTATGGTTGGAAAAAGCAAACTCAACAGCACTTTTTCTGAGGAAGGAGCGAGAGTGAGAGAGAGAGAGAGAGAGACACTGCACTTTCATTTGTAAGTTTCAGTGTATGTGTTTCTCTCTCTCTCTCTTCTCACTACAGAGGGCATACAGCAGCTTCTCTAATTAATTTTGAATTATTTAATTTAAACATTTAATTTTTTAGCCTCCTGATTTTCTTTCTTAGAGAGATCAGAATAAAAAGCAAAATACGCAGTCGATCTCATTCAGCAGCCACCTGCTAGATTAGCCTTCAGCAGCCATCCCTCTCTAACATCATCATCAGTGCATCAGTGTCTTTTCTGTATTTTTTTATTATATTGTTATATTGCATCTATGACTTGGCTACATTTTAAACTTCTGGTCTCGTAATGTGTCAGAAGGAAACATGACTGCAGCTCGTTCACTACTATAAAGCTGATTGCTTTGGGGCTGCTTTATGCTTGCTTTGGGGCCCTCTCAGTTGGTCATGTTTCGCTGGTGAATACCGATGTTATCAGTATCATTTTAAAAGCAGACATGCCAAGAAAAGGATGCATGACACTGAGATGGACTACTAAATATAGCTGCCCATATATTCCTAAAATGCACCAGATATTTTTATTGTATTATGTTATAGTATTGCACAAGGAGTTCCCATGATACTGCCGTGTTGATTTTGTCCCTTTGTACCTGATTTTTTCAAACCCTGTCCCTGATTAATGGGGAGGTTGAGAGGTATGCTTAGCCTGGGGCCGAATTTAGAAATACTGCAGTAGAGAGGAAGAACCTGATCACTGTCTGCAGGTAAACCGGATTTTTTAAAAAGAGGATTTGTAGTATTGTCAGCTTTAGAATATATTGTTCTTAAGTGTCCTGTTTGCGTTTGACAAGGAAACGGGTGTAAGATATTCAGCTCATTTTTGTTATATGGACTATACAGACAGTATATTTCCCTTGTATAAGGTTTGTCTTACAGTAAGAGGGAAAGTATTGGTGCTTTGGTTTCATGCACACTGCACTGTAGTTCAGCGTTCAGTTTTGTCTGCATATGATGTTCTTTATTACACATTAGCAGGTGTACAATTTAACTGGCACCAAGCAAAATTGCCAGGTCAAGCAAGGATTTTCCCATGGAAGGATACCCTTCTACACAAATTCTATTCTTTGCCTGCTAACTTGATTTTTTAACCAGTGAAAGTGGCTTGTAACATTCTGTCCCATAGTGATAAAAATATTTGTCTTTTTAACGGTTGTACACATTAACAATTACCACATTCACACAGTTGTCAGTAAAAATAATGTGAAATAAGATTAGGAAAAATTAGTGTGGAATAAGAGGAGTATAGTACAATAACAGCAGGAATGGGATTTACAATCTTAATTGGTCTGCTGTAATTCTGGCCACATTAAAATTCTGATAAATGCATGCGTGTCATATCAAAGCATGTTATTTTAATTATTGAAAAGACTCTGCAGGAAAATAAGACATTTTGTAATGACTAATACACAAGAGTGTGGCACATTGTATTAATATGAACTGCCATGCCTCAGGTGCATTGTAAGGCAGGAGGCAAAACTGACTATCTTTAACCACTGGTAGTGATGATATGCAAGGGTGTAAGCAGGCATACTCACTGTACACATTTGAGTACAGTTTTGTTGAGTGCCTGTCACAAACCATATGCCTTTCTGTTAACATTTTCATTCTAATCTGTAGCATGTAGGTTAGTTTAGGTCTCTGTTCAAACTTCTGTTGTTTAGGAGACAGATACATGTATAACCTCTTTAGAGATTAGAAGAATCGTCTGACAACAATCTGACTTGTTTGAAAGGGGATGCCATTTGGAGAAGATGTGTACATTTTTTAATTGGGGGTGGTGCAACTGTTGGACGCTGTGTATAAAACATAAATTTCTGGCTACACCCCTGATGATATGCCATAATATATATCACGCCGTGCAGTCTATTATTGCATTTATAAAATGATGCACAGTTGATGGAGATATGGCCGGGCTTCGTGATTAGGTCAGACTCATGGTGATACGCTGAAACACCATCTAGATCACTCATTGCTTCAGCCTATTGGTTTTCTGGGTTTATCCTATCCATAGTATAATTAGTGTACCAGCACACTTTTGGTGGTTGCAAAGGCATCAGGCAAAGAAAAACTTACCTCCCATCCACATAAGAAGTGCTGATACTGCATCTTAAAATCCTGGCATGTGATACTACTTAAAGCAGCAATGCATATAGTGGTGAAATTTTTGTCTAAACTTTTTCTATTGTATATTACATCACCCCTTACCTACTGACATGTGTTACATAGAGAATAATATATGCAGTAGTGTGTGTAATGAGATTTTACACACACCCAAGCTGTGGGATGTTACTTAAACCCCGAGGGTATAAAATGCATCCCACAACGAGGGTGTGTGTAAAATCGAGTTTTACACACACCACCCCATATTTTATTTTTAATACTTGCTGGCATGTGCTTTTCTGCCTCAGCAATTATAGAAAATAAACAGATCAGTGTTCAGGCAGCCACAAACCAGTCAGAAGTCTGAGTGGTCTGTGGTCTGCCAAGCTACAGTGCTCCACTCATTTCCTGGTTTTCTTTTTATTTCTTTTTGGTAAGGGTTCGTCAGTGGAGAAAAATGACTATCTGTTCAAGTAAAGAAAGCAACTTACTGCCAGCTGTGAGTGGCAGTAAAGTCTGTGGCTGAAGGAATCACTCGAGGGGGCACTGAGGAGTGAAGGAAGACTGCTACTGGCACATGCGTGGTTCAAGGGAGACCTGGCACGTGTTTGCCATTATAGCCAGCTGGTTATAACAGCAGATTATAACCATGTTTCCCTGTGGGAATAAGTGAATACCAGTAATTATAACATTTTTATCAATTCTGAGTCTGCTTTATCACTAGTTTTTGCAGCTGAAATAATGAAAGCAGGCCCCTTTAATTATGGCTTGGACCATGTTTTCTTCAGTATTCTCTGCTGTTTGTACGCACCTCTTGTTAGAGTTAAATAAAACCCTGATATTTACTGAGATAGGTGTTCTACAACTATGTTGACTTTCAGTAGAATCCTTGTACTATGATATGGAGGCAGTATAGCACAGTGGTTTAAGGCTCTGAGCTGCAGACTGGGTTGAATCCCACAGCTCCCACTTGCATACTGTGTGACCCTGAGCAAGTCACTTAACTTCCTTGTGCTCCCAGGTCGCACCTATAAACAAGCTTTCAGCTAAGTGTGTCTCTCCTGGTAAAAAAAAAAATATATATATATATATATATATCTATATATGTAATAGATAAACCACTCTGAGGTGTGTGGTCACGCTCTGATATATGAATGCCTTGGTGTGCATTATGACGCCATGAGGCCACAGGCCAAGTGCGTCAATCGCTTCCAGATGCGATGATATCAGAGCGACACCGCACACCTCAGGAGTGGTTTATCTATCTTATAAAATGTCAAAATTGCTTTTATGGGGTAAAAGTGCAGGTGTGCGGTCGTGCTCTGATATACACACGGTCATGTGATGTGTTTTATACAATCAGAAGTCTGCATTTGGATATGGCTATGGATGACATTTTATAAATATATATATATATATATATATATATATATATATATATGTATATATATATTATATATTCCACATTTATACAATAATATGAACTTCTCTTATAATATCCAGAGACTCTGCCTGTATTTAGTTCCTTTCATGCTAGATTTCTTCTCAGACCATTTGTATGTGAACAGGAGCTTTGTGTTTTATACTTTTATCTCATCCTTCCATGTTTTATCTGAAAAGTCATATCCCTTCCATTCTGAGATTTTAGCCATTTTCACTGCAGCAGCCTGATCTTGAGAGAGGCCTATACAGTAGGTATTACAATCCACTAAGACTTTACCTCTCTTTGGCATGGGAGTGACATAAACTTTCAGATATTGATTGAGGCAAGCTTTACTGGATCCAGGCTTCTTGAATAACCTAACAGAAAATGGTTGTTATTTGTGGTGCCAGCAGTCTGTATAGTTCCTCAGAAATTCCACTTCAGAAATGCCATCTGGCCCCGGAGCTTTACCTTGGGAAAGTTTTTGATTACTGTGGTGATTACGCTAAACTGCATTGGAGTATCCATGTCAAGGAAATCTTGCTCAGTAATGCTAAGCAAGCTAATGCTGCATAAGAAGCTGTCTAACTCCAGTGGAAAGTTAATTGTTTTGCTTTGGTAAATATCACAACTGAATTTTTGTGTGAATAGTTCGTTATTCACCTCCTTATGAACAGTACAGCTGTCATATTTCACATCCTGGCCAATATGCGTTTTCGCACTTCCAGTGCACAGTGGCGCCATCGCTGTTGGAAATCACTGTTTGGGACAAATTACAAAAATTACAGTGACACTGTTCATTATCAGAGGTTCTAAAATGCCTATGGTGAAAATTTGGTGATGGAACTCCATTAAAGGACTGTGTTATGAGCGTGCGTTGCACAGTTTGCACGCATGCTCATAACTTCACACATTTGTAATATTTTCACTCCAGATTTTCAACATTGCCATTTTTCCACACCTCCTTATGAACAGTACAGCTGTCATTTATAACATCCTGGCCGAAATGTGTTTCTGCACTTCCGGCACAAAATACCATGGTTGCTGTGGAAAATCAGTGCTCAGGACACATTAACAAAATTACAGTGACATTGTTCATGAGCACAGGTCGTAAAATGCCTATGTTGAAAATCTGGTGACGACAGTCCATAAAATGACTGTGTTACGTGCATGCGTTGCGCACTTTCCACATATGCTTGGAAGTGCACGCATTTTTAATATTCCCACTACAGATTTTCAACATTGACATTCCTTCACACCTCCCAATGGATGGCACAGCTACCATTCTTCACATTCTGTCCAATCTGTCTTTTTGTACATGTGGCACAGAATGGCACTGTCACTGTTGGAAGTCAATGTTTGGGACACATTGACAAAATCACACTGCCACTCTTCATGAGAAGAGGTCCCAGATGCTTTCATCAGGTGGGGTCACAAAAAGGCCATGTTGAACATTTGTGCTGTAAATAACAACAAACGCCCGAGGCATTAGGGTTTCTTACCATCACGCCCTACCCTGTATAGACGGACAGGTATCAGGCTGTGCCTTTGGATTGTCGACTCTCCTACACATGCCATCCCACCCCCCAGCCACTGACAGCCATCAAGGTGTACCTTGGACTCTTTGGTCCCACACTTCACCCCATTCTCCTATGCTGCACCCATTTCAGCATATGTTCATGTGGAATGGGGTCACTGTACAGCCAAACACCCTAAGACACATCTTGACATGTGTCACTGTCTGTAGAATAAGGTGAGGTGACATGGCATAACCATCATGGGCGACGACCCACACACTTACCCCAATGCCTCTCCATCTCTACAAGATGGAGGTGGGGTTGGCGTGAACTTCCATACTTCGCTGCCATTCCTATTCTGCATCGGTCTAACTCCTGCATTTCAAATGCTAATACCAGCAAGCGAACATTCGCCATTGACAAATGCTGTTTTTGTACTGCTATGGAAATCTCTCTCTCTCTCTCTCTTTCTCCCTCTGTCTCTGTCTCTCTCTCCCCCCCATCATGTTGCAAGGGGGCTGAGAGGGAGAAACAGAGAGAAGTTCAATGCATTCCTTTCTGAATGGACCTGAAGTTTATAACAGATATTATCTTAGTGTTCCCTTCTCTATTAGGTCAGTGATGCAGACTTAACAAATGAATAGCAGTTGAGGATTTCACACTTTATGGTAACAAATGTTGTTTTTTTTCCCTCTGTGTGTTTTTTTACAATGACATGACAGACGGCTGCAAATAACAGCTTTGTTACATCACAGTTACCTGACTCAATTACAGTAAATGACCAGACTACCATAGCAATCTAGCTATTCCTCTACTTGCAAACTTCTACACTTAGTGCTCCACATTAGGGTACATGCTAAATAATGATGTAGAACCAAACTGGGATTCACTTGATAAATGTATTTATTTATTTAAATTTAGGACTATAATTACCTTTGAGCCAAGGCTCTTTTACAAAGGTTCCACATCAGGAGAGTACATACATGTTAAACAAGGGCATACGACATTAAAGAGAGCATACAACCATATTCATCAGTTCAGATATGGCATCACGGTAAATAGGATACATGAATAACACATACAAAGAATTATTTCAGAAACCTAGAAGAAATCAGGGAGGAAGGGTGAGAGGATAAGGGATGACAGCCAGAAAAGACTAAAAGAGACTAAAAGACAAAAAATAGATAGACTTGGTATTAAACAACCAGGGCCCTGCCATTCTTAAAGTTTATATTTGGGGAAATTGTTTAACCAGAAAAGGCATACCAAACCAGAACTTGCTTCCAGATGCAACCTGACACCACAAGGAAGTTAAGTGACTTGCTCAGGGTCACACAGTATGCAAGAAGGAGCTAATGGGATTCAGACCAACCTCTCCAGGTTTGCAGCTCACTGCCCTTATCCACTAAGCTATACTGCCTCCTATTTCGTTTGGACCTTCAAGTGGCCATTGTGAGAACTCTGCAAGCAACCCATATTAGGCATGCTTTATATTGTTTAAATTTCTTTCTACTACCATGCCATAGTTTTCTAATTTTGTTAGACAAAAAAGAGTAAAGAAATGAAAACAGCAATGATGTCATTTTTTGCATTACTCTAAAATGCAGTAGGATACCTGCAGTTTACCAGTGGCAGAAACAGTCTGTTAGCTTTAGCAGCTCTTTGTATGTTCATGCATACACACATTGTGTATTCACAATAATGAGTCTGAGAAACATGTAAGCCACAATATAGTCTGATAATGACATGTTGCTAATTGTCTTACTTACCTCTACTGTCACTGTGTCCTGTGCGAAGACATGTCTGTCCTACTAATGTTGCACCACTCCACACTGTCATTGTAGACCTCCTTCAATGCATTGTTCAATAGATATAAAATACATTAATCAAAACCATTACAGTACATGGCAGCACTTCTGTGACTGTCGTGTCTTCCTGACTTACTAATGCTATTCATATTTTGCACTAGGCTAAGACAGAGGGGCCCCCTGCTGTGTTTTGAATGCAGACCTCAAGAGATCCAACAGGAGATAGAAACACTGTAGCTATAGACTGTCTGTCTGATAGCATGTCATAAAACATGAAAAGTATCACTTTCTGCCGCTTTTCAATGCTGCAGAGTGGTCTACAGCAATAACAAGTCTACAGATAAGACACATCAAAGTACAGCACTGGTCTCAAACCATATTTACAAACTTAAAAATCCAAAAAGAAAAAAGGAAATCTGCTACCCCAAATTGCAGGGCTGCTCAGCCACATAAAAGAGCTTCAGCTTCAGTGCTTTTTATTAATAAATACTACTGCCAACTGTGCTAATGGAGAGCAAATTCTTTGGTGGTCAAATGGTAGGGAGGAACCCAGAAAAACATTTCCCATAGCACTTTAAATAATGCAAATATGATTTATTTTCTACAACTTAGCTACAAATTGCAATAAAGCACTTTATTGCAAAAGTACAAAAGTACGGTCTCCTACCATACGTATGCCCTGCCTCAGTCCAGGGCTTCTAGTCACTAGCCACACTACTATCCCCTGCGCTTCACCACTGCGGCTTCCTGAGGGGATGCCATTCCATATCCCTTCATTCTTCAATACTCAAAGGGCATGTGCAACATAATTAGAAAATCCTAAAATTTAACAACAACCTTAATCACTTACATGCAACTAAATTTATCAACAAAGTGGCCATTACAGCTTATGTTCCATTTATATGTAAAACATTTCTATTGCAAATAAATTTAAACATTGCTCAAAGTTCTAAAATAATTGACTGTTCACATTAAATGTATTCACAGCACATGCAATTCAAGAACCTATGTCCTGCTATATATATGACAGCATTGTTATACACTTTAGGTTCGCAATGTGTATATAAAAATATATATGTGTGACAAGATGTCCCATTCAATATAGCCTCTTACAAACATGCAGTACCATGCCTTATCAATCCATTTAAATAAGCAGCTATGTTAATTCTATTGCTCCTAATTCTACAACAAATCCTTAACTCCAAATTCACAGTATCATTGTATAACTGCCACTCAATTCCATTTAATTTACTAATGTCCACCACTGAATGGGCTTGCCCCTAACAGAGTCAGACTGCACTCATTAATGATGCTGTTTACTCACTAAAATGAGTCACATGCAAATCTTATCCAATTCATTTGCAGCCCATAATTAAGGCTTCAAATTCATATTTATCGATCTTAACAGCGAAAGAAAAAAAACTCAGAAAAAGGACAGCCAGAAGTAATACAAGATAAGAATAAAGCGATTTGATCCAATGTTTAGTATTTCTTGCATTTTAGATGTTATGCTTCAGTTCTACATTAAATTGTATGTGATTGATTGAAAAGAAAAAACAAAATGCTTTTTTCCCCAATTGTTTAACCAGGAGAGACACACTAAGCTGAAAGCTTGGTTACAGATGTGACCTGGTAGCACAGGGAAGTTAAGTGAATTGCTCAGGGTCACACAGTATGCAAGTGGGGGTGTCAGATTCAACCCAGGTCTCCAGATTTGCAGCTCAGAGGCTTAAACCACTGTGCTATATTGCCTCCAATGTAAACTATTTATTTGTATATTTGGCAATTTAGTTAATTGTCCAGCAATTTTAGCATAATCGACCACTATGCATTGAATAGTGACAGAACCACACTACACCCTAGCAACTTTGTGCTTTTATGACAGATCGATAAATATAAATTAGAAGGCTTAATTATGGGATGAAAATGACTTGGATAAAATTTGCATGTGATTCATTTCAGTGAGTAAATACTGTCAATAATGAGTGCAGTCTGACTGTATCATGGACGAGCCCATTCACTGACGCACATTAGTAAATTGAATCGAGTGGCACTTATATTACTACACTTTGCACTTGGAGTTTAGTATTTCTTTTAGAAATAGAAACAACACAATTAACATAACTGCTTATTTAAATAAATTGATATGGCATGATACTGCATTTTTCCTAAGAGTGCTATATTGCATGGGACGCCTTCTAACAGATATATATTTTATATACACATTGTGTACCTAAAGTGTATAACAATGTAATCATACATATAGCATAGCATAGGTTCTTGAACTGCATGTGCTGTGAAAACATTTAATGTGAACAGTCTATTCTTTTAGAACTTGGAGCAATGTTTAATTTACTTTACAATATAAATGTTTAACATGGTTTTACCAAGTAAATACCACCAATAACGAGTGCAGTCTGACTCAGTTATTCACACTTCACATGCAGATATTGGAGGTAATGGGTTGACAGCTGATGTCTTACTATACCTGTACACTGAAGCAGACTTAGATAGGCCAGGTGATCTGTTTCTGCTGACACTTTCATAGGTTTGTATGTTCACGATATACTGCAATAAATATGTCTATATGGTAAAACTAAATTTTTAACATTACTATCTTTGTCATACCTCTGCATCCCTATGCTTTCTATGGTTGCCCTACTCTGCACACCCTTCCCCTTTTCCCCTCATAAGAACCCTTCCCACTATCCACCCCCTCAGTTGTTACTATCTCCCAGCATCTATGTGCACCTGAAACTGTCTGCCATGACTGTTACAGCCCATGACACAAAGCACACACCCCGACACCTCTCACTCTTTGCAAGGTCGGGGTGGCAGTTGGCATTACTGCAATACCTCACTACCATTCCTATTATGCGTCTGTCACTCCTGCACTACCAATTCCAATATCAGCAAGCAAACATTCAGCATTGACAAATGCTTGTTCTGTCCCTCACAAACCGTGTCACTGTTGAAATGGTTAGAGTACAGCAGACCACAGAAGCGCCCACTAACAGTGCTAGAAGAGGTTACTCCAGATGAGCTGTCTACTTCTGTTTACTTCTGCCAGAGTCCCTTTAAGAATTGCAGAATGCACTGTAAATAAGCTGCATAGCCAGTCTCCACCTTGGAAAAAATGCCGCTCAACTTACAATGTATACACAGCTGAGCTATGTTTTGAAGCTGGTAAATATGCAGTAGAAAACGGCTCTGTAGTGGCGTCCCTGAATGAGTGACCAATCGGTGATGCCATTTAAAGTTGAAACTGCAAACCACATTACTGTGGTGGTCAGAAAAAAAGCAGTTTGGGGAAATATATGCACATATTTAATTTTCACTGTTCTTTATGTTTTGCGCCAATCATCTGAATTGCGAACATAGCAAAATATAAAGAACCATGAAATTAGTCTGTTCTACAGTATCTGTATTACTTGTGGACCTGAAAAAGAAAATGATCTTAGTCTGTCTGCAACTTTTCAGTGCCAGCTGAGTGATATAGGGTGTTAAATGTTGCTTCACACCTACTTAAAATTACCTCTGCGCTTAAGAGGTGCTAACTACCTAGGGAGAGATGTGTTAGTGAATTGAGAAATTGTGCATTTAACTAAAATGTGCACTTATCCAGTGCGCACTTAATAGATTTTTTTAGTACGATGCGAATAGTAAAAAATCAGGAAACAGGAAAAGTGTGCACTTACTGTATCAGGAGTGTGCACTTATCTGATGTGCACTTAAGTGGAATACAATGTATTTTAATATGCCTAAGAGCTGTGTCTGAGGCAGATCCATAGATGACAATGCCACAGTCAGCGAGTGGAATAACAAAATTATGCATGACTAGGTTCAGCGCTTCAGGGGTCAGGTTGCGTCTATGCCTGTAAAGCAGTTTTAACTTTAATTTGCCAGGGAGGAACTGCAGCTGGGAGATATTTGCCGTCATTTGTGACTAGACCTGGTACTTAACCTCTCTGAAATAGGTGTCTGAAAGGAAAGAAGGCACTCCCCGGGGTGGAGGGTCAGAGTTGTAGTTGATTGTTTCTGGATGGCATAGGTTTACTCCCTCCCACCCTTCCACACACCCCACCCACCCCAAGCACATAACTTCCTTTATACAGTAGTAGCCACAGACATTGCCATCTATTTCCAGATATTTTGTGAAATTTTGAAAGAGTTTATCACTGCTGCCCCTACTGTGGAAATGGAGAAAGCATGAGATATTTGTGGAAATATCACAGAAATTTCAGGAAATAGCTGGCAGTGTCTGTGGCTGGTACTGTAGCAGGGGTTCTGACATCACTTCCCCAAAACTGCTAACAACATACACATGTTCATATCCTTAAAGGCGCATAACACTGAATAGGGGGTATAGACACTCACAAGCTTGCACACACTAAAATAAGAACAAAAAAACAAAAAAAGAAAAGCATCTGTAACAGGAAGGGACACAGACATGTGGGGAGTGGTGCAATGTACTGGGTGTGGAGCAGCAGTCTTCTGGGAGACATTCTGGAAACTGCATTGCTGCTTTATTTGTAGGCACCTCTGTGGTCTGAGGGAGGAGGAGGTGGTTGCTCATCTCCATGCTGACCTGGCAATGATTCAGAAAACCTGCTCTGCCCAGGGACTACCCAGGCCACTGCCACTACCTTAGAGGTTGCCAAGAAAGAAAGGTTGGACCACGGTGGGCTCAGGGAGGGGGAGGGTGGTGGAACAGAGGTGCATCCTTCCAGTTGTGCCTCTCCAAAATTCATTCACCACTCTGGTGGAGCATGGTTCCTTTATGGAGGCACCCACAGTGGAGACCAAGGAGGATGCTGGGAACCTCCACAATGGAAACCAACAGAAGGGTGGTACAGGACCCCAAAGGGAAGGGAAACAACTCCTAGTGGGGGACTCGAGTGTTAGGGGGGTAGAACTGGGGGAAGGAAGGGACAGGGAAGTAAGGTGCCTGCCCGGTGCCATGGCTTATAGAGACAGGAAACGAATCCTCTGGATCATGGGAGCAGCTGTAAGAGGATGTGATCTGGATGTCATTATCCACCTAGGGATGAATGACCTGGCTGAGAATGAAATCAGAATAGTGCAACAGGAGTTTGTGGAAGTTGGGAAGGGGACTTAGACAAGTAGCACACATGGTAACTTTCTCAGAAGTGCTACCTGTCTATGGCAAGGATGAGGCTACGGTACTCATCACCATGGGATTCAATGACTGGTTGAAAAACTGGTGCAGAGCTCAGGGATTTGGCTTCATTGGGGACTGGGGCTCCACCTGGAGGGATGCAGGCCTATACACGTGCGATGGTCTGAATCTATCCTGGAAGGGAACCAGGACCCTAGGTGACAGGTTTAAATGCTTCATTGGAAAGCATTTAAACTAGCCAAGGGGGGGCACTGAAAAGGAGAAGGGAAATCCTAGCCCCACCAAAAAATCAGGGTAGTTAGTGAGGTAAACACCAAGACAGAGCAGTCGATAGGGATAAGGGCAGGGGTAAATGGAGAAAAAGACAAAGGTAGTAGGGACAGGGATGGAAGAAGAGGAGGAGGAGTATCTATTTAAGGTAAGGGATCAAAGCAACAGAACTAAAGGGTACACAGTGAGGAGAGGAGGCACTGTGGGTCACCCTAGAGACTGGAAATGGCTCCACAATCCACACAGGGGTTGTATACAGACCCCTGCCTCAGGGGGAGGAAACAGACAAGAAAATGATAGAAGGCATCCTTGGGATGGCAAAAAAAGGTGAGATATTGCTGATGGGGGACCTGAATATGCCAGATGTTAACTGAAGCACCTTTGCTGCAGCCACATCCAAGAGCAGGGCCATTCTCGATGCCCTACAGGGGGCATGCCTCAGACAGCTAGTTTTGCAACCCACTCAGGAGGGAGCAATCTTAGACCTGGTACTCTCAAATGGGGATAGAGAGAGGATCTCTGATCTTGAAGTGGTTAGCCATCTTTGAACAAGTGACCACCAAACAGTGTGGTTCATGATAAACTTAGCTGTAGAGTCAAGCCACACAAAAGTGAAGGTATTGGACTTCAGGAGGGCTAATTTTGTCAAAATGGGAGAGTGCCTTAGAAAGCTCTAGCAAACAGGCAAGAAGGTGGGGTGGAGCAACAATGGGGAAACATGAAAACTGCCATCATAGAGGCAACGAGCCTTTGTGTGAAGCAAATAAACAAATCAAAATGAAAGAAAAAAAACTATGGTTCTCAAAAGAAGTGGTGGGGAAGGTAAGGGAGAAAAAGATAGCATTCAGGAAGTATAAAGAAACACAGAAGGAGCAGGACAGAGAACTGTACCAGTTAAAGCAGAAGGAAGCGGGGAAGGCAGTCAGACTAGCAAAGGTCCAAACTGAGGAAAAGATAACCAATTCAGTTAAAAAGGGGGATAAAACCTTTTATAGGTACATTAGGGAGCAAAGAAAGATGAAGGCAGGTATACTGAGGCTGAATAAAGAGGAAGGTGGTTGGGCAGAGAGCGACAGTGAAAAAGCAGGGATACTGAATGGATATTTCTGATCAGTATTCACAATGAAAAGCAGGGAGAGAGACCTAATCCAGTCAATAGAAGCACTCTGGATAGGAGGTTGATATTAGTCCTTTCACAAAAGAAAGGTTTCTGAAAATACTCTTAAAACTGAAGGTGGATAAAGCAATGGGGCCTGATGAGATTCACCCCAGAATTTTAAAAGAACTAAGGGAAGAACTAGTAACACCACTGGCTACCCTTTTTAATATATCATGGGAGGATGGTGTGGTACCTGAGGACTGGAGGAGGGCGGATGTGATCCTCCTTCAGAAAAGTGGGAGTAAGACAGAGGCAGGAAATTACAGACCTGTCAGTTTGACCTCAGTGGTAGGGAAAATTATGGAATTACTTCTGAAGGAAAGAATTGTTGATTACCTAGAGGCCAGTGGGGCACAGGACCCAAGGCAGCATGGATTCACAGCAGGACGCTTATGTCAGACAAATCTAATTGATTTATTTGACTGAGTGACCAAAGTAGTAGACCAGGGAGGGGCTGTGGATGTGGCATAACTAGACTTTAGCAAGGCATCTAACACAGTCACACACAAAAGATTAATAAACAAATTAGCCAGCCTGGGAGTGGGTCCCAGGGTGGTAGCCTGGGTAAAACACTGGCTGGACACAGAACACAGCGGGTAATAGTAAATGGAGTCCACAGTGAAGAAAGTAGGGTTACTAGTAGGGTACCGCTGGGTTCAGTACTGGGGCCGGTCCTTTTTAATGTCTTTATAAGTGACATTGCAGAAGGACTGGAGGGGAAGGTATGTCTCTTTGCAGATGACACAAAGATCTGCAACAGGGTTGATATGCAAGGTGGGGTGGAAAAGATGGAACGGGACTTGGCAAGGTTGGAGGAATGGTCAAATGTATGGCAGCTTAGATTCAACACAAAGAAGTGCAAAGTAATGCACCTGGGGAACAAAAACCCAGGGCAAGAGTATACAATGTGGGGTGAGATACTGACAACAATAAAAATGGAAAGGGACCTGGGTGTAGTCATATCAGATGACCTAAAGGTGGGCCAGCAATGTGAAAAGGCAGTAAGGAGGGCTGGGTTGATACTGGGATGCATAGGGAGAGGCATCACCAGTAGAAAACAGGATGTTGTTGGCCCTCTGTACAGACAGTTGGTAAGACCACATCTGGAGTACTGTGTACACTTCTGGAGACCCCACCTCTGCAAAGACATAGACAGGGTGGAAGATGTCCAGAGGAGGGCAACCAAAATGGTGCAGGGTCTGCACCAGAAGACATATGAAGAAAGACTAAAGGACCTTAAGATGTATAGCCTCGAGGAAAGAAGGGAGAGGGGGGGATATGATAGAAACTTTCAAATACCTCAAGGGAATCAACAAAGTCCAAGAGGGTAGCATCTTTCAAAAAAAGAGATGTGCAAGAACAAGGGGGCACAGTTTGAAGATGGGGGGTGGCTCAGAGGTAATGTGAGGAAGTAGTTCTTCACAGAGAGGGTTGTAAATGCATGGAACAGCCTTTCTGAGGAGGTCATAGAGTCAAAAACAGTGGGAGAATTCAAGAATGCATGGGACAGACATAAGGGAATCCTAGTGGAGGGTAGGAGGAAGTAGGCTGTTGGTTAACTAGGATCGGCAGCTTATCCGTTAGGTAGGGAAACGGGCAGGCTAGGTGGGCCAAGCTGTCCTTAGCTGCTGTCAAATTCTATGTTTCTGTTTCTATATGAATATTCACCTTTTTACTGCTTTCACGGTTAAATCTATGTGCTGGGTGTAGGACAGCCCGAAGTCGATGGTTATACCCATATATTTAAAATGTTGTACTTGTTCCAGGGGTGATCCCACATCATTATTAATGATAAGGGGGAAGGACATATGTTTGCTGTGGATGCTGGAGAACAGCATGATCTTTGTTTTTTTTGTAGCTAGATATTAGCTTTTGGCCAGTGAACCATTTTTCAGCAAATGTGAAGCCTTGCTGTAACTGGTCCTGAAGGTGTTTTGGATGTGGGTTACTAGTATATGACACTATCATATACACAAATCACCATGACACTAATCTCCTGGAGGGGCAGCTACAGCATGACTTTAGGCATGTTGAGGACTGGTTCAGCTCACACAAACTTGTCCTGAACTATAGCAAAACAAAAGTAATGTCTTTCTGCAATTCTCAAAGCAAGCATAACTCTCGACCACTCACTATCAGGAACTGAGCAGGGACTACACTCAAACCACTTCCAGAGTTTAAGTACTTTTGCATCACCCTGGACAGATCCCTCTCCTTTGCATGGCACATCGACAATGTTGCAAAGGCCACGAATATATGGATAGGCCTTCTCCACAGGCACAAATATTGCATGACAGCTGATGCCCTTTGATTGGCGATTAACAGCTTTGTCACTTCTGTCATTGACTATGGCCTAGCCATCTACGGCTCAGCTTCCCCTACTGCCCTTCACAGGATATCGATGGCACTTAAGAAATCCCACCCTCACCTAATGGGTGCTGCCCATCTTACACACACCTGTGATCTGTACGCCCAGGCTGGGTGGCTACCACTCCTCAGCAGGATCCAATACCAGACCTGCCTGGTAACCAACAAGGTTCTCCTTGAGCTCTTGTCGCCAGGTGTTGATAAGCATCTTACTGTATACAACAGCACCCAGCATACCAGAAATGCACAACACCAAATCTACCAGGCCCCCAGATGCTGGACCACTATGGGTCAGAAGTCTTTTGCCTACAGAGCCCCTATGCAGTATAACTCGCTCAATGAAGAAACACTTACTGCTGCTATGTTTGGCACCTTCAAAAAGCAACTCTGACAGCACCTCACTTCAACCAGTCAATGTGATTTTTTTCCACAAAGAGGATCACCTCTCCTCCCTTACTGACCCAAACTGTCCCATAACCTCCCTAGGGTTGCAATACTTTGGCTCCTGCTTCCTCCTCTTACATCCCTCCCTCCCTCCCTCCTGTGCCTCCTCTCCATGTCAACCCCTCTATTCCTTTGGCACTTCTTGGATGTGGGTCCCTTCCTACTACTATCAGGCATGCATCTTTAGTACCCCCCCCCTTAGACAATGGCTAGTCAGCCAGTCTACTATTTCTCTACCCCTCATACCCTACCCTCACTAACTCCATTGCTCATGTGTTATGTTTGCCTGTTATCCTGCATTTATCTTGATGTTGTTGTCTCTCTCCAAGTAGGAATGTATCCTTAGCCTAGACTTCACTGTGCTTAAAGTCTGTCAATCATTGTTAACCTTTGTATGTATGTTTACCTTCCACCCTCCGACATGGAACCTTTGTAAATGAGCAGTTCCTGCTCAAAGGAATTGTTAATCCTAGAGTTTAATAAATAAAAAAAAAATACAAATATATTATGGCATCATCTGCATATAGTAAGATGTTGTCATGGTAGAACTTTGGTGGCTTATTCAGAAAGATGCTAAATAATAGCAGTCCCAGGATGGATCTTTGAGGGAAAACAGATCTTAGTGTTCTATTGTCAGAGATGACATCTCCAGTTTTTACTTGTTTGGAACGATTGGTTAAATAGCTGGAGAACCACATGGTGGTGCCTGAGAAGAGGCCAATGCTGGAAAGTTGGTCAATAAGCAGTGTACGGTTAACAGTATCAGAGACCTTGGTTAGGTATATGAATTTTGCCCCAACAAAGAGACCTTGTTCCAGCGAGTTATGGATAAAACCAGTACATTCCAATAGGGCAGTGATGGGACTATGCCCACACCTAAACCCATGTTATTGGGCACATTGCAGTTGGTAGGTTTCCAGGTACTCCTCCAGCTGGTTGGCCATGATGTGCTCCAGGGTTTTTGAAAGCAGTAGGAGAATCAAAATTGGATGATAGTTTTCATGTTGTGCCTGACCCCCGCTCTTATGTACTGGGGTGACCATAACAGATTTCCATCTCTGTGGGAATTGTGAGAGGTTAAGTGAAAGGCTGATAATTTTAGTAAGAGTCTGATAAATCTGAAATCCAGGGAATCCTCACTGTATCTGGATTTCCCTAGCAATTTCTTAAGATAGCATCTCACTTCACATTCAAAGACAGACTTGAAATAGAATGGAGGGTGGTCATGGTGAGGATCCTGGTTCAGTGAGTTGTCACTAGTGGTGGTAGGGTTGAAAACATATAGTAGGAGGATGCTGCTCAGATCTCAGACTGCCTTGTTGAGCGTGTTAGCAATGTCTTTTGGGTCCATTTATTTATTCAGTTTTGGTGACCAGGTAGGCCCACTGTTCCTTCTGTTTATCATGTAGGGTGTTGACTTGGGGGCCTTCCCCTGTGATGTCATGAATGTTTTTCCAGAATGACCTGCTGTTAGTCCAGGTTTCAGATAGGGCGTCTTTATAATATTGACTTTTTGTGGTCCAGACCACTCTGGTGCACTCATTTCTTGCCATTTTATAGTTTTGGAGAATGGATTGGGTACCAGAGGCCCACACCTTTTGCCAGAGGCAATCCCTAGATTTTAAGAGTTCAGTAAGGGCAGGGATAATCCATGGATTGCTGGCACCCTTAGTTTTCATGTTTTAAGAGGGGCATGTTTATCACAGACTGCATTAAACCTACTAATGAACTGGTCAAGTGCAGTGTCAACATTGCTGGCATCGTGAATATCATACTGATCTTGGTGCCTAAGATCGGCTTTCAGATGCTCCAGGTGGCCCTGGATTAGAACCCGATTGGTAATGATTCTAGCAGGGGTTTTGCAATACTTATTGAATCAGTGGCAGGTGACAGGGGAGTGGTCATTAAGGCAGTCAGGGAAAACAGTGGTGTCTGAGCTGTGTGAAATGGATGGTAGACAGATGGTAGACAGTGCATCCTTGTGGGCAGCAGCTGTGGAGGACAGCCAGTTGATATTAAAATCATCAAGCATAAGTATTTCAGAGTGGAGGCACAGGTTGCTTACACTGTTCATCAGAGACGTAAACCCAGTTGTGGTATGCTTTGGTGGGATGTAAACTGAGATCACTGTAAGTGTTTTATTATGGGCACAAAGGAGCAGCTTGATAGCCAGCATTTTTATTTGGTCACTAGTGTTAGGTACTGGGATGGCAAGGCCTTTTAACATGTTCTTGATGTATATCATGCATCCTCCACCTCTCTTGATGAAATACTAGGTATCCTGGGATAGAAATTGCTGCGTTAGGTATGTCAGGAGTGATCCAGGTTTCCAGTACAGAAAGGACATCAGGATTATGCTGAGTGATCCACACCTGTAGGCTGTCTAGTTTAGTGAGGATGCTGCAAATATTAATTGATACCAATGTAAGTGTCCCTGTATTTTTCAATGGTGAGATCGAGTTATGGGGTGGTCCTGGAATAGGATGTATATTGCCTGAGAGCAGTAGAAGAATTAGGAGTATTCTTTTAATGTTCTTCTTGAGCATCTTGTTGTTGTAGGTATGATTTCTTCTACTAGAGTTGTTTCGCATGTAAGTTATCTGGAAGAATGTGAGTCGAGGGAGAAGTGTCCATGTGGATTGCCAATATGTGTAGCATTGTTCACTTAGATCTGGATAGATGACCCCATGTGCTTCATGGGTAGCAGTTGTCAAGTTTATGACAGATGTTATGGTACTATATACATTTGGCACTGGTTTCTGGGGAGTCAGGGGAGCTGACAAGAGTGTACTAACACTCAGGAGTCCTGTAAGGATATACAGTATCGCCAGTGTAGCACCCTGAGATGGTGTAGCAACTCAGAATGACATGGTGATTTGCCTTGTGGAGGTAGCTTGTGCATGATAGTTTGTGGTTGCTGGTGGAGAGATTGCCCCCACCATTTAAATTCAGGCACTTTGTTACAGTGCTGACAAATGAGAATACCCAGAGGTTGAGTTGTGTCCCTTTATGAGCACAGAATGGGCTGTCCAAAGCAAGGCATGCTCCTGAGATTATTGCCCACTGTGAAGCAGGGTTGTGGTCTACCACTACAGTGAGAATATTTAATAAACGCCAGGGGGGGGGGGAGAGAAAAATTCAACTTGAGAGACAGAGGGAATACAGTATCTAGAGAAGTGAAAGCATGGGCCACTCGGAGATCAGCTTTCATGGCACCAGATTCAAAGTCAGGGTTAGTACCTTGCAGATTCAGCTGAGCTGCAGCATACAGAAGATTTTCAAACCACTGTTGTGGTTCTAAAATTGAGGGGTTCCTGGCCCGATCAGGGCTGGCTGGAATCCTGAAAAAGAAGGAGAAAACGGTTTGTTTTTCAAGACAGAAAAGGGGAGGGTTTGTAGAGTCAGAACAAATGAGACAAAGGAAAAGGGCGGTGACAAAAGCAGGGTAGGCTGCTACTGGGCTGGGGGAAGAATGAGAGATGTGCAGGGGCAGAGAACAGGAAAAAGGATTTACACAGTCAAGGATCAAATTCTCTTCTAAAACTCAATTCAGTACTTAAATGACTATAAGAATTCAACAGATTATTAAACCCTGGTTCAAAAATTCAATTTAAGAGACACAGGGAATACAGTAGCTAGAGAAGTGAGTAGCAGGAGAAAGTGTGGGCCACTCGGAGATCAGCTTTCACTGCTGCCAAATTCAAAGTCAGGGCTAGTACCTTGCAGATTCAGCTGAGCTGCAGTACACAGAGGATTTTCAAACCACTGTTATGATTCAAAAATTAAAGGGTTCCTGGCTTGATCAGAGCTGGCTGGATTGCTGAAAAAGAAGGAGAAAGCAGTTTTTTTAAAGGCAAAAAAGGGGAGGGCATGTAGCTTCAGAACAAAGGGGACAAAGGAAGAGGGCAGTGACAGAAGCAGGGCAGGCTGCTATGGGGCGGGGAAGGGAAGACAAAGAGATGTGCAGGGGCAGAGAACAGGAAAAAGGATTTACACAGCCAAGGCTAACATTTGCTTCTAAACATCAATTCAGTACTTAAATGACTGTAAGGATTAAACAGATTATTAAACCCTGGTACAAAAATTCAACATAAGAGACATAGGGAATACAGTAGCTAGAGAAGTGAGCATCAGGAGAAAGTGTGGGCCACTCGGAGATCAGCTTTCACTGGCACCAGATTCAAAGTCAGGGCTAGTACTGTGCAGATTCGGCTGAGCTGCATCCCACAGAGGATTTTCAAGTCACTGTTGTGGTTTGAAAATTGAGGGGGCTGGATCACTTGCAGATTTGGCTGAGCTGCAGCACACAAAGGATTTTTGCACCACTGTTGTGTTTCAAAAACTGAGGGCTTCCTGGCCTGATCTGGGCTGGCTGGATCCCTTGCAGATTCAGCTGACCTGCAGCATACAGAGGATTTTCAAACCACTGTTGTGGTTTGAAAATTGAGGGGTTCCTGGCCCGATCAGGATATATATACAGTGTGTGTGTGTGTGTATATATATATATATATATATATATATATATATATATATATATATATATATACAGTAAATGAGCAGCTCATACTCCACATTTGTGGAGGCTCAATTTTCAAAGGGCCCTCCAGTGCAGACATAAAATCTCCACACCAGTGAAAATGCTATTTTCATTTTGTCATGCTCATGGGTGGCAATTTCACTGAGAGCACAGCTGTAGAAGAATGCTACACCTGGTAATACCAGGTGTAGCAGTTTGTCAAAGGTGTGCATGAAATTTGTGTTCAAGCTGTTGTAAGTCAAGGAAATGGTTGTGAATTGGCTCCCTCTATTAAAATCATGCACATATGGAAAAAACTTGCAATTGCACAAGCGAAGCCCTCCTTTGTGCAATGTAGAGATGTTGCAATGTTTTAATTTGCCTGCAAAGTTTCGGCAAAGTCACCAAATTCACCCCCGTGAATCATTGTGTCAAGTTTTTCTATTTAATAGGAAATTCGTCCCTTCTAACTTCACCTGTAACTTCTCCTTGCCAAGGAGAAGTTACAGGCAAAGTTACAAATTTCAGAGTACATAAAGGTGAAGTTGGGTCAAAATGACTGCTTTTGGGTTTTTGTACTTGAAAAAGTAAAACTGCGATTGATGGGCCAAAGTTTAATAATGATCATTACTGCTGGCCCATTTGCACAGCAGTTGGGTTTCCACTTGCGATGCTAATAACTTGGGTTTGGGAGCAGACCTGAGAGTCAGAGGGCCAGCCAAGGGAAGGATGTCTAGGCATCCGATGGACCACTCAGCTCCTCTGGGGGGAGAGGGGCACACTGGCTTGGGGGTGGCCTGGCCTCTGGCAACAGCCAGAGGAGTTGCAGCCCCGATGCCTGCACCAAGATGGAGATCATGATGGATTGTAGTGTAAGCCTTGACATTATGGCATGTCATGATCTGGGTGGGCGTACATAGAAAATGCCTCTTCCAGTGCGACACTGACTCGAGGGCCCGATAGTGGGTCCTCACTGGCCTGTGGCTGCAGTTCCACCTGGAACCCCAACAATGACTTGATTGCCTCTGGAGAGGGGGTTTGGGGCACCCCCCCACCACGTCTCCACCTGGGGTGTAGGCTAGGGCTATATGAAGGGAGTCCTCGATGGGAAAAGGCGGCCATCAGGTAAGGCAGTTGGGTGACAGTGCTGGGTTGGGGCAGGGGTAAAAACAGAAAACAAAATAAAAATAATGATCATTCCCTGGTGTCACGTGCCCACCCCACTGATTGCTGGCCCGATGTTAAATAAACATCTTTCCCTGGTGTCTAGTTGTCCTTTCCCCTCACCCGATCACTCACCTGACAGGCAAACACTGTTTCCCTGGTGTTCAGTGTATCCCCGTCCCCATCCCAATCCCCTGCATGTTAGATAAACAATTCTCTGGTGGTCTAGTGGTCCCCCTCCATATCCCTGATCCCTCCTTGCATTAAAGTTTATGCTTCCCTCGTTGTCTAGTGATCCCCCCTCCTTATCCCCAATCCGCTCATAAAAATACAATGTATATATATTTTTGCCTCATATCAAGTGGACCCCCAGGCCCCCACCTCAGCAGGTAGTGCCCACCAACCCTAGCCCCGCGTCTGTAACCAGCACAGCCATCTGCTCACCACCATGGCTGGCAACTGACTGTGCTGTTAGTGAGCGTGTACTTGTACAAGTACAGGATCATTAACAGCCTGTCAGTGGCCAGCTATGGCGGAGAGTGGAGGGCTGTACCAGTCACTGGTTCAGGGCTGGAATAGGATGAGATGGGGGAGCAGAATGGGGCACTACCTGCTGGGGTGGGATGGTGGGGGTCCACTAAACACCAGGGAAAGATATATATTGTAGTCTACATGCAGATCACAGATAGGGAGTCGGGACTGCTAGCCACCAGGGAAGCATACATTTTAATGCAAGGAGGGATTAGGGATAGGGAGGGTGGGACCTCTAAACCATGAGTGAAGCACACATTTTAATGCAAGGAGGGATTGGACAGTGTACAGTGTACAGTGTATCCCCACTTCATCCTGATCCTCTGTATATTAGATAAACCATTCCTTGGTGGTCTAGCAGTCTCCCTCCCTATCTCTGATCCCTCTTTGCATTAAAATGGAAGCTTCCCTGGTGGTCTAGCGATTCCCCTTTCCTATCCCCAGTCTGCCTGTAAAATGCAACACACAGTCAGATCTGGTTAATCCGTGCCTTGTTAATCCATATGTCTGACTATCTGAATGAAAAACACTGCTCATGGATTTTTTGTTGGGCTATTGACCTCTTTATTATCACCGTCTGGTTACTACATAGATTTGTATTACGTAACAAAATTGGTAAACACAAATGTGTGTGGATTAACCAGGTCTAACTGTATGTTTTTCCTCTGCTATCTATTGGACCCCCAACTCCCCACTCCGCAGGTAGTGCCCCACTGCCACACTACCCCCCATCCCATACCTTAGACAGTGACTGGCACAGTTTTCTGCTCTCCACCATGGCCAGCTGCCAACTGAGCTGTCAATGAGTGCATACTTGAACAAGTACATACTCACTGACAGCTCTGTCGTCAGCCAGCTATGGTGAAGAGTGGAGGGCTTTGCCAGTCACTGGCTTGGGGATAAGATGGTGGGAGTGGGGTGGTGCAGCACTGCCTGCTGAGTGAGGGGTTGGGGTCCACTAGATACCAGGGAAAGATATATTGCATTTTACAGGCAGATCGGGATGTAGGGGGGACTGCTAGACCACCAGGGAAGCTTGCATTTTAATGCAAGGAGGGGTCTTATTTTATTTATTTATTTTATTTTATTTATTCATTCTTGGATCACAATACCTCTGAGGACAGACAGCTCATTTACAAAGGTTCCACTTCAGTGGGAAGGGGAGACAAAACATACAAAGAGGTAAAAGCACAATGTTTCCAAAACAATAAAATAAAGTGAGCAAATATGTATGTATCTATCGCTGTTTTATTGTTCTAATAAGAGGAAAGCGTAAATGAGAGGAATGATAAAGATGGGAGAAAAGAAAAGAAAAGAAAGAAAGAAAGAAAGAAAGAAGAAGAAGAAGAAAGAAAAAGAAAAGAAAGAAACAAAGGAAGTGGCATCCATAGACCTTGTTAAGCTGGTGTGGGGGTAGGGACAGAGGGTGAGGTGGGCAGGGGGTAATAAAGGCAGAAGGTGGCAGCCATAGACCTTGTCAAGATGGTGTGGGAGGGGTAGGGGCAGGGGGAGTGAGATGGACAGGGGGTAGCCAGGGGTCTTGTCATAGTGCAAAAAGGGGAATGCCTCAGAATTATAGAGGTAACAGCAGACATACAGGATCAGGGATAGAGAGGGGGGACTGCTAGACTACCAAGGAATGGTTTATCAAATAAACAGGGGATCAGCATGGGGTGTGGATACACTGTACTCTATACACTCTTCAGACCCTTATTGGATTAAAATGTATGCTTCCCTCATGGTCTAGCAGTCCCTCCTCCCTGTCCATGAACCCTCCTTGCATTAAAATGTTTGCTTCCCTGGTGGCCTGCAGTACCCCCCATCCCTTACCTGCCTGTAAAGTACAATATGTATCTTTCCCTGCTGTCTAGTGTACACCCCCCCACCCTGGCAAGTAGTGCCCCACTCTACTCCCCCATCCCATATCTGAGAGGGTGACGGGCACAGCACTCCATTCTCCACCACCACCAGTGCTGACTAAGCTGTCAAAGAGTATGTACTTGTATACGTACACTCTCACTAACAGCTCTTTTGGCAGCTTGCCATGGTGATAAGCAGTGGGCTGTGCCGATAGCAGGCTCGGGAATGGGATGGGGGAAGCAGGGTGGTGGGCACTACCTGCTGAGGTGGCAGAGGATTGGTGGTCCACTAGACACCAGGGAAAGATATATATTGTATTTTATGGGCAGATCAGGGATGGTGAGAGGAGACCACTAGACCTCGAGAATATTGTTTACCTAATATACAGGGGATCAGGATGAGGCAGGAATACACTGTATACCAGGGAAACTGTGTGTGTGTGTTGGGTGGGTGATCGGGTAGGGGGAAGTACCAATGGACATCAGGGAATGCTATAACATTGGGCATGGGTGCATGTGAGGGGGGGACCGCTAGACACCAGGGAAACATGTTTATTTAAAATTGATCTGGTAGTCGGTGGTGGTGGGGGCACCATGAGACACCAGGCAATGAACATTGCAATCATTGCTTCTGTGCCAAACTCCATCTGGAAAGTTGTCTGCATTCATTACCAGAAGCGAAGCATGTATTATCCCATTATATAAATCCTACACTTGGACTACACAGCATCATTCTGGGCTCCTCATTTAATTAAACAGAAGAACATACTTGAAAATATCAAACAAAAAGTCCACTAAATTAATACCAAGAGGGGAGGATGCAATACCCTGACAGAGTGCAAGCTCTAATCATGTATGACCCACAACTTCCCAGGGACAGGGGAGACATACTTATGCTATTCAATATCATGAAGGATGTAGCTCCTATAAAAGAGTGTAACATAACAAGAGCACAAAAAACAGGTAATCTACGATGCCATAACAAACCACTATGCATACCATGGATATCAACAAACAAGGGAATTATTTTACCATCAGGGCGAGTAAATTGTGGAACTCTCTTCTCCAATATTTAGTAGACATCACTGATTTTCCAAAATTCAAAATGGAACTAGATTAATATCTTATGGGTAATAATGGCTAATCTCCCCCACATTGTGTGGGGAAGGCAGTCTTGATGGGCTTAGTGCCCCCTTCTGCCTTAAAACCACTGAGTAATACCGAGTAACTTTACATTTCACAGTGTTATCAGTGCTCTGCAAATTTGGTCTTTGCACCCCGGATTAAATTTGCAGAATGAGATGAATTTACAAATGAATCCAAAGACTCCATAATGGAAAAATACAGAATCCATATTTATTTCTGTATGTGCTTGTCTACAAAAGGAATTACATTCTGCTCAGAGTAGTGCATAAACATCCTTATATTGCTGAGGGCTGAGAGTGAACAACCTAAGGAGCTTTTGAGAGATATATGAGTAAGAAAGCTTTTAAGAGTCTGGAGACATTGTTCAGAAGAAAGTGAATTTTTTGAGGAAATCAGATGAAATACATTAAAATTAAAATAAGATTGTACACCAATAATATGATTCAGATAGCAAAGATCAGAGCAGCTGAAAAATATAAGGGTATCATTCTCAAACCATGGTGCAGGGTTTGTTCCAAGTTCTATGTACGACACTTAGGTTCTCTCCTTGCCGCAACTGTACCCGATTCTCAAATCTAAGGTGCAGCTGCAACAGTCTGCACATTTTATGGCAGCTTGTGCCAAATATCTGGTGCAGGTTCCACACAAACAGCCTCAGGTAATGCTGCAATCTGAACTAGAAAAAGTTGGTCTTATGTGCGAAACCTTGCACATGGGTTGAAACTCCCGATCGCTGGCCTGGTAATTGCCACAAGTCCTGTGTGCCATATTTTCAGTGCACCTGGGGCTTGTGGCAATCGGGGGCTTTGAAAATCAAGCCTTAGTAGTCTTCTTCAAATAAGGAAGAACTATAATGCAATAAATCACACACGTCAGTCTGTTGGTTCAGTTTAATGAAAGCATTGTTAGAAAACACATTTTCTTTTGTATTTTACAATTTATTTGTCCACGATAGGCCAGATGAGATTCTACATGTCATTTTCAGTAAGATCCTGCTTCTACCCATTTCTGCAACTGGGTGTACTAAAGCACTGGAGAATTAAATGACTTGCCCAAGTCACCCAGTGAGTATTTGACTCTAGCGGAGATTAAACCCGTGATCTCTTGGTTTTCAATCTGGTGCTCTGACTGATAGCTACATTGAAGAAGATAAAGTTCTTAATGCAGGACACACCTTATAGAGAGTAATACTCCCCTCCCAGATTACATATAGGAGGTGCACACATGTAAGAGACCGCTTGGTCCACAGTTTGCAAACTAAATCCAGCAGCTGCTATACAGTAGTATGTGACTTACTCCTAGAGATATGTGAAATTAAGAAACTTTGATTCTCTAGAACTTTGTGAAGTTTGCAAACCTCGCAAAGTTTGAAATCTCAACATTGCAAAGTTTTTTGCCAGGCAAATGGACACTATTTCTGCTAAGTGACTTAACTACACATGTGAAGTTGCCACTTTGTGGGAATAATGCCACTTCATGGAAAAAAGGCACTTCTCACTGAATATTTTGTGAAAATGGCGAAGTTCAGAATTGATTATACCATTAGCTTCACAAAATCAGTGTTTTATAACTTTTGGGCAACTTTTTAAAATCTATTGCATCAACTATAGATGTAGAATCCGTGCTTGCTGTGATAATGCTAACAACACAAAAACTATTTTTATCCATATACAGGAAAAAAGTTTAAGATCAGGAACTTTATTAACTGTAATGCAGCCCATGTTATTTACATGATAAAAAAGTGTCCTGGAGGAATGGCCTATGTAGGCCACACCAAAAGAAACCTTAGACTGGAGTACACAACACCTCAATCAAGACTGGAAATGAGAACTATCATATTGCATGTCACCATAGAGAAGCAGGTCTTATCTCTGCATCAGACTTGTGTTTTGTTAGATTGGAGAATATTATGCTATCACCCAGAGGCAAAAACATCATCACATTTCTACAGCGCAAGGTATTTTCAATATTTACCTGTACTTTTTAGAGCCAAAATGGCATAATAAGGATTTCTAATACTCAACCTTTTATAAGATTGGAATGCTACATGTAGCAATCAGAAGAAATTAGGTTGACATTTTGTGAATACAAACTCTGCCTCTGCACACTTCCTATTCCCCCACTGCCCTTTTTGTACCTCATCCCCTTTTCTTCAAGTTTGTGTCATTAAATTAGTTCATCATTTTGTATCGTTGTCATTCAGATAATTTAGACCTACAAGTTAATGAAAGCACCTACACTCTCTTCCTTGTCTCCTTCCCTTTAATTATTACTTTGTTCCTTTTCCCTTCCATTCCCTTCCTTCCCCTCTCCCCACTGCTTTTTTATCCAGTCTTATACAGTGAATTCAGAATGGTCTCAAGAAATCATTTTAGAATAAGTATAAGGTTTATTAACTTAAATTTTTTTAAATATATGCTGCTGCACTTTGGGTGATTCTTTCTTATTTCTTCTTTTTGCATTCTTTTGTATCCCTCTTGTTCTGACTAGGTGCGTCAGTTCTCTCCTCAGTGGTTCTCAAGTATTTTACCCCATATGGAGTTACTATTGGTGTGCTGGATGGTTCCACCAATTCAGTTCAACATCAATCACGTCGACTGACACCACAGTGACAACAAAATGCCAATGGCGACCATGTCGCCAGGCAATCGTGCTGCCACCAAAATCACGGCAAAGCACCGGAGCGCATCCTAGCTGTTTGTGGGGGGGGGGCACCACCTGAAAAATAATATAATCACCTCCAGGTCAGAGGTGCAGAGGGGAACCAGCTCAACCCCCATGGGGTGGCAGCCCACTTTGCTGTCGATGAAGGGGTTTCACAGCACTGACGGCACACCATTCTGGATACTATCTGACATCTATAGGGTTAAGGATCTGCAGGCTTCCCTAGCTGGTGCAGTGACAGTTGGCACTAGAGCAGTGGTAGAGGTTTTCTGTAGCAGTACAAGCCTCTTTGGAGTGTTGGCACTGTGCATTCCAAGGAATTTTGCGGAGAGCTATCAGAGAGGAGGAAACTGTTGCCCTCTCTCAATATCCTGTCAGATAATTCCTGGCTGTGAGACCCATGTTTGAAGCAAGCAGGAAGTTATATCTGGTCAAGACAAAGGAAGCTAGTAAGACAGTGACGACGGCCAAGGTAGAGGTAGAACTAAAGACTGCAGAAGGGATGAGAGAAACCTAAAGATTTTCTTTAATTATAGTATGTCAGGGAAAGGAGAAAGAAAAATACTGGAAGAGAAAGCTTGAGAAAGTGCAAGATATGGGAAGAAAGGATGAGTAGAAAGCTGATATTCTGAATGAAAACTTCTGTTTGGTTTGCACATTTAGGAAGGAGGGCCACTGCCAAACTGCAGCATCAAGATAGAGTGTGCAACATATATGGGAATGGATAGTAGTAAAGAGGGAAGGGTGGTTAAGGCACTGAGGGGGGTTGTAGCTGGGTAAGTCCAGGGGACCAGTTGGTTTGTACCCCTGGAGTACCCATTTGGCTGCTAAATTGAGATAGGAAGTGGTGGGTAGCAGTCATTGTCCCCCTGCACGAGAGTGGGGACAGAGGCAACCAAGGGAATTATAGACCAGTTATCCTAACTTTCATTGTTGGGAAACTACTTAATACAATAATCAAGTAGCAGCTGGTTGACTTTCTATAGCCCATGGACTCCAGGACAACAGGCAGAATTATTTTATGAAGGGGATATCCTGTCAGACTCATTTTTGGATTTTTTTTCAATGCTGTGATGTAAGCATTGGATAAGGGCCAGTCACTAGATGTCCTTTACATGAACTTTAGCATCATCTTTCATGCTGTTCCCCATAAGGGGCTGGTAAGGAAAATGTGGGTCCTACTGTAGGTGTTTGGAGGAAAGTCACTAGATGGGTGGGGAAATTGCTGGGGGGACCAAGAGGTATTAAATTGTATCACTGAGGTCAGGGCACTTATGAGTGGGGTCCCATTGGGTAGGATCAGGAGCCAGTGCTCTTAAATGTGTTTATCTGAAACACTGGAAAATAGACCATGTGCTAGATGCATCTATTTGCAAATGACACAAATATATGTAGATAGGAAGATAGTGAGGAATGTAGGAGTGAATTAAGATTCTCAGGCAAATCAGAAAGATATTTCAAGGTATGACAACTGAAATTCAGTGCCAAATAATGCAAGATTTTGTACTTGAGGAGGGATAATCTGACCAAATATTCAATGAAGTCGGTATGACTGGTGAAGACCTCAGAAGAGAAAGATCTGGGAATTTTAATTAGTGACAGCCTCAAGACCTTGGTCCATTGTAATAAAGCATGTAGGAAAGGTAGTAAGATGCTGGGGTGTATAGGTAAGGCACTCTCAAGCAGATGGAAGGAGATGATCCTTCCCCTGTGCAGGCTCTTGTTAAAGGTTCAACTGGAATACTGTGTGCAGTCCTGGAACTCTCACCTAACAAGAACAAGCCCCACCAGGAGTCCATCCAAAGAAGAGTGATGATTCACAGCAAGCATGGAAGGATTTTTGAAGGCAGACTTACTGTACTAACCTCAATATAGAGTCATTGGAGGCCAGGAGAGGGAGGGGAGGCATAATTGAAACGTTCAAGAAACTGAAGGATCTAAACAAGGTAGATGTCAAACAACTGTTTAAGCTTAGCGAGGGGTTTCATCACAAGAGGCCACAACTATAAGCTGGCAGAGTGGGACATGTAGGAGGTCTGTGAGGAAATACTTCTTCGTGGAGAGGGTGGTGTAAAAGTTGAACCTTCTGCAATGGGAACTCATCAATGTTAACACAGTGGTAAGCATTAAGATGGGGAAGGATAGATACATGGGGCTGATGAGTCTGAAGGGAAGGGTTATAGAACCAGAGAAAACGAAGGGATGGTTAGTTAAAGTGGAACTATGAGATGACTGATCTGCTAGAGGCCTAGTCAGTGTTAGACTGGGAGGGCCTAGACAGAAACTGATAAGACTACTGAAGGTGGACCGTTATTCTTTTTTAGCCCATAAACATCTACAGTATGTCTATGTACTGTATGTATCTATGTAATACAATACTGGCGATCATAAGAATTCTCAAACTAGAGCCCACAAACTAAGATAACATTATCTGTCAAAGAACCAGTCACTGAAATGATTGCGAAGTACAGCAATTGTCAGGTTTCACAGGAAAGCCTGTAATTAGATATTTTTTTTTACCTGAAGGGAAATTAAGTTGTTGTCATGTACTTCCCAGACCACTCTTATCAATCAGTTCTGTGGAACAATGGAACTGTGTCAGGTCTGCTGCAAGAATTTTCATGTGATACTTGCCATACAACTTCATTATTGTACTTCTCTGTCTTCATTATAGTATTATTCCCACACTTACCAGCTGGTTTTATTGAGAACCAGAAGCCACTACCCCATGAGGAAGCCTTGTAAAAAGGTAATATGTAAGGGTGCCAGTCTTAAGGTTCTGAGGCAGTTTGTATGTTTGATAATTTTGCTATGAGTTAATATATTTTGTCACAGCAAACTACCACTGTGTGCACAAGCACTTTTTTCATTTTGGTTTTACCATAATGCTGCATCCACTTTTAATACAGCCATTGCTTTCCTTTTAGGTCTAGTTAAATTTATATTCAAGTTTTCTTTGAGTTCTTTTTTTTATCATAGAAGAATTTTATTAATTTTCTTATAGGACCAGACAACATAGAGCATAATGAGACCACAATAGTCACAAGTACAAGGAATACAGCCAGTGATCTCCAACACACAACTAGTATTTTCTACCACTAGGAGTGCAGCCAGGCAACAGTGCCAGACAGTAAACATTAGTGAAAATACAGAGGGAAGAACCACCAAAGTGGAAGTAAACACAACATCAATAATAAGAGAGGTGCCAAAGGTTCAGGTGGGAGGGTTGCTGTGGGGGGGGGGGTCTTACAGAGAGGTCAGTGTAGATAGGCATCCCATTTCACTGCATATCTGTCCAGCTGGCCTAGGTTGACATAGGAGAGGCATTCACGAGAAGCTAGGCAAGCTAAAGCAACATGCCAGGTTTTCTGAGGGAGCAGCACCAGTTTGACACCAATATATCAGAAGGAGGTGCTTGGCCTCCATAAGGGCCAGCATCATCCACTACCGAAGGGAGAGCTCAGAGTGAGTTCATGTCCCCAAGCAAGAGTTATGGATCTGCCGAGGATATGACAGAGCCCACCACCTGGGAACAGTCCAGGGCCACAAAGGACCAAAAGGGCAGTAAAAGTCCACACGACATATAGTAAGTGCGTCTCCAAGCACATAGGGCTGCCAGGGTACGGTACCAATGTAGGAGGATTTGAAGCTGAATAAAGTGGCTTTTCGTATCCTTATACAGTCAAACCTTGATATAATGAACGATTTGGGAGCCATTCTGAGCATTCGTTATAGTAACCACATTCATTGCATCGAGGGACGCCAGAATGCAACTGTAATGATTGCAAAACTCGTACATTAGTAAAAGTACAGTACTTTGGTTGTTCAGAAAAGTAGCTTATTTAACCATTTATTTAAACATTTGTGTATTAAAACACATCTGCTTAATGTAGAATCAGAACTTTATAATCAATGTACAATCAGTACTTTAATTAAATGGAAAACAATCCTTTGACCCGGAAAAAATAAAGTTACTGCTTTGGTTTAAAAAAATCAGTAACTTTCAGCTGTGTTGCTGTTTTTTTGGCATGTAAGTCTCTGGCATAGGATAACATTTGCCGTGGCTGGACCAATTCCATAGGGTATGCTTCCTTGCATTCAAGCCAGGTGAGAGCTGTCTCCAAACCACAAACTGCCTCCCCTGTTGTCAGCTTGTCCACAAAATCGTCCTTGCCCTCCTCATCCTCGTCACCATAGTCTTGATGGTCAGGCATTTTACCATCTGCTGAAACTCTGGACAAAATCTCAGCGCCCGACATTTGGTCAACTGTGGGCACCATCTCATCATTTGTAATCCAAGCATCTATGATTTCGGATGCTTCATTTTTGTTTGTTATCAAGTTTAGATTTGCATCCAGCAGTGCTATTTCTGCAGTGTCATCAACTTTAACATCATTGTCAATGTCGGTAGTGGGCACGCTGAATTCAGTTGGGAACGAAGGACCCAGTGTTGTGACCCAGTAGTGGGGTATGGGGGCAGCCAAGACATTATCCCAGACTTCACCTGCAAGATGTATGCTGTCCCAGACAATCTTCTTTTTTAGAACCTCCTGCACCCCCATTTCAGCATCAGGTTGACCATCACCATCTGAGACAATCTCACTTAGGAGTCACTTACGATAGTGTTTTTTGAAAGTGGCGATTATACTGCCATACAGGGATTGAATATTAGATGTGGTGTTCTTTGGCAGAAAGACAGTGTGAATTTTGCCATCTCTGGACTTTAACTCTGCCTTGGGAGGATGGGCAGGGCACTGGTCCAGCAGCAAGATTGCCTTTGGTGGCAATTTCATTCTCCGAAGATGCTGCCTCACGGATGGCACGAAGTTGTTAAAAAAAACAGCATCTAAAAATGTCACAATTAATCCACGCATTCTTGCTGCTCTCATAAATGACAGGCAGCGCTCTCCTGTTAGCGTGGTACAGACAATGTTTTTTTTTAAATTTACCGATGCACAGCAGGCGATGTTTATGATTGCCCGCCGCATTGGTACAGAAGAGGAATGTCAGCCTATCTTTGATGGTTTTAAAACCTTTACTGGCATTTACCACTGATTTTGCAGCCAAAGTCACATCTGGGAGACAGTGCCAAAAAAGACCTGTCTCATCCCCCATTATACACTTGCTTGGGGGAGTAGCCAGACAACAGTTCTTTCAGTTGTGGAATAAAAACTTCTGCTGCTGCATCATCACAGGAGCGAGCCTCTCCAGTGATCGCATTATGCCTGATACTGTCGTATCTCTGCAACCTCCAAAGCCTGCCTGTGGAGGACTTAAAGCAATTCTCATCAACGTGAATATCATGGGCAAATTGACTCGCTTTCTCCCGGAGAATAAAACCACAAATAGGAACTCCACTTGTGCGCTGCTGTGTAAACCACAGTTGGGCAGCATGATCGATTTCAGGCTCGTCAGCCTTATGAAGCTTCTTATGCTGCAGCCCCTCAATTTCTGTGCACTCAACAACAAAGTCATGGAGAGAGGCTTCTTGTTTGTGCCAAGTGCATATTGTAGATTTAGAAAAGTCTGTCTCCTGTGACAATTTAGCTAGACTCTCCCCACCCTTGAGCCTGTGCAAGAGCTTCAGTTTAGTCTCCACAGAATATCCTGAGCGTTTCATTCCAGCAGTCCAGGAGTGTGATGTTGAAGGTAAACAGGTACTCAGGGGACTACTGTAACTGTCTACAGGTGTCTACAGATGAGGGGCTTTTATTCTGCTCGCTGTACCGCAAACTGATGAAACTGTTGAATAGCATTACAGTACTAAACTCGGCGCACCTGATTACAATTATATAACAAGTTCAAGATGGTGTCATGATGGGATCCAACACCTGAGTTCATTATAAGTGATAATTCATAATAATGGGGTTCATTACAGCGGGGGATGACTGTAGTGCCTGTGCACGTCCCACAGGTACTGAGACCAAGCGTCCTCCAGAATTTCGCATTTAAGGACCCCCACCAATTTGAGCCTACTACTGGCTGACGGGTCTGGCTGAGCATCTCTCCAGGTCTGATAGAAATGGCCAATGAGGCCACGCAGGCTTGGGGACTTATGAAATGTGGCCAGCCAACTCCATTTGCTGTCAGACTCAGAACGAGCAGAGAGCCCCTGCAAAGCACTACGCAGCTGGAGATATCTCCACTAATCCACAGAGGGGAGCTAAAATTTGGCTTGCAGCTGTTCATAACAGAGAAAGACATTGGAATCTGCAACACATACATCTTGGACCCTAAGGATGCCCTTTGCCTCCCACGTAGGCCAACTTAGGGGCAGGCAGCCAACCGTAAGAAGTTGGTTATGCCAGAAAGGAACATAATGGAAAGGAAGAGCCCAGGCTGCATGGAGCATGCTTGAAAGGGACATGAGTGATCTCCATGCCTTATGATTCTCCAACATGGAGGTGGTATGCGGGGATCCTTGGCCTCTGGATTGAGCAACACTGCCAGGGGGTCACCATTGATCAACCCAGCTCCCATCTGCACCCAGGGTATCTCACTATGTTCCCCTGGCATGAACCAGTGGGATGCAGAGGTGACCATGCAAGCTAAATGGTATCCCTTGAACCAAGGGACCCCCAGACCAACACAGGAACAGTGTGCCCGCATCTTATGTTTGCTCCACCGTGGGGGCTTGTCATCCCAAAGGTAGCTGGACATGAGAATCTTCAAAGATGTAAATAGTTTAGGAGAGAGGGAGATTGACAGTAAAAAGATGCATGACCTTAGGTAGGAGCAACATGCACACAGCCGCAACTCTACTGAGCAGGGAAAGCTGAAGTCTGCGCCATCTTTCCATGTCAGAGGATGATTAAGCCAACAAGGGGAAAAAGTTGGAGGACTCCAGCTCTGACCACCGGTTGGAGATATAGATGTCTAAATACGTAAACCCCTTATCTGCCCAGGCTAGCTCAGTGCCACTGAGATAGTCTCTAGAGCAAGCGGAGTTCATGGGGGCCAGTATGGTCTTTTTCTGATTAGCGTTCAACCCTGAGAGGGAAGCAAAGTCCTAGAGGATTGATAGAACTGCCGGTAGTGACTGATAAGGGTGAGAAAGAGTGAGCAAGAGATCATCGGAATAGGCCGCCACCAGATAGGAGGTGCCATTCACCTCAACACCAGAAATTATATTGGAGGTGATAAAAGTCCAAACTAGGGGATCTACAACAATCAGAAAAGAAGAGGTAAAAGATGCCCCCCTCTGCAGAGAAAAAGGGGCTGAAATAATTGTATTAGTATGAATGTGGGCAACAGGCAAACTATATAAAGTATGCACCCACCAACAGAAGTATAACCATATCTCTGAAGTACTTCATGTAGGTAGTTCCACTCAATCAAATCAAAAGCTTTAGTGAAATTGACAGCAAGGGCTGCCATAGAGATAGATGGCTGGGATGCTACCCACTTGAGATTGAGCAGCAGCCTAGTATTGTCAGTGCCCAATTTGTCTTTCATGAAACCAGCTTGCGCTGGGTGGATAATAGAGGGCAGAATGTCCAGCAGTCTAGTGGCCAAGATTTTGGCTACAATCTTCATGTCAACTGGCAAGAGAGAAATGGGGTGAAAGTTTGCACAATTCGGAGGGTCATTGGATTTTTTAGGGAGGAGGGTAATGAGGGCCTCTCTTATAGTGGGCAGGAGAGATTGGGACTCATGGTCTTCCTGAAGAGCCTAAAGTAGAGGACCTGTTTTCTCAGCTCCAAGAGCATGGTAGAGTTCCACCGTCATCCCATCTGGGCCTGGGGCTTTCCCAGGCACCATTTGGGATAGAGTTTGCTCCAACTCCATGCCAGTAAGCAGGACATCCAACTGTGTAGCTTGGGATGATTTTAATGCCGGTTCAACTGAACCCTGACAAAGCCAGGCTAAGCCCTGTTTCAATTGTGAAGGGGACAAGGAGGAGTGTGACTGATACAAGGAAGCATAAAAGGACTGCATGCTATTGTAATATCCTGCGGTTGATGGACAACTTTCCCAGAGGTGTCTCAGAGGGTGTGGATTCTTGAGGAGGCCTGTTGCTTGCGCAGTTTAAATGCCAGAAGCCTGCTGCTCTTCTCACCCCCATTCCAGTAAGTGTGATTCACCCTTAAGAGAAGCCACTCAGCCTTCTGATTAAGAATGGTGTTGATTTGATATTTCAAGCCAACTGTCTGGCGACAAAGGGAAGTATCCCTGCCTGGGGACTGCAGTGACTGAAATCTCTGTTCCAAGCCAGCAAGGTCCACTTGCAGTGTAACCAGGGTCACCTTGCTGGCCCTATTCCTTGCAGCAGAGAATGCTATAATGAGACCCCTTAGAACAGCCTTGAAGGCCTCCCAGACTGTACCTGAGGACATATCGCTGGTCAAGTTGATAGAAAAGTAGTCACAGACTGCCTGGGATATCATGCAGTGGAACTCTGGGTCTTTGAGAAATAGGGGGTTACGTCTCCAACTTGTGCCTGGTGATCTTTGCCCCACAGGAGTGTAAGTAGTGAAAACTGGAGCATGATCGGAGATAAGAATGTTCCCGATTTTGTTCTCGGAAAAGCCTGGGGCTGCTGCTACATTAGCAAGCCAAAAATCAATATGGCTATGGGTGGCATGTTCACGGGAGTAGAATGTATAATCCCGTCCTGTTGGATGATCCTGCCTCCACACATCCACTAGGCCCCACTCCTCCTCTAAGTCTTGTAATGCTGCCCTAGCTTTAGGGTGAGCCTGAGGAAGGTTATTTGATATATCCAGAAAGGGATCCAGGACCATGGTGAAATTGCCCCCCACTAGGGTAGGGATGTTTGAGCCATCAGGGGGTCAGGGAGGGTATGGCCTGGCTGATAGCAGTAAAAAAGTCAGAATGGTCTTCATTGGGGCATATAGATTAGGAAGGATAAGCAGTCCAGCCAGAGAAGATAGTTTAACCACCATCCACCTCCCTTGCGAGTCCTTCCAAGTGTCATCCACCATCCAAGATGAGGAATGTCTCACTAGAATGGCCACCACTTTGGATTTATTGGGGACTGAGCTAGCATGTACTTCTCCCACCTAGGATTTCTTCAGCCAGGGCACTGCCTTGCTCAGGAGATGCGTTCCTGGAGTAGTGCAATGTCCGTGCGAAGAGATTGAAGGTAGTGCAGCACCTTTGTGCACTTAATGGGGTGATTTAGGCCCTTAACATTCCAGGAGACCAAGAGGGTGCCAGTGGAAGGGGGAGACAAAGAGGGGGCCATGACCTTGAAAGATAAAGTAGGAGGTACTTACTCAGACCACAGGCTAGGGAAGAAGTGAATAGGTACCAGAATCAAAAGGATGATTGTTCACCCTCTGGGAGCACCACAGAGCAAACCTTTAGCACCACACTGCAGAAGACACAGATGGGCAGAAAAAGGCTGCCAAAAACACTGGCACAGATAATGGTCTAAAAGGAGAGATAACACGGAGAAAAAGGATTAACACCAACAGATACTAAATTTGTATACGGCAACACAACACTAACAATGCCCAAGTAATATGCAGCAAAGGAACTACAAACAAGCATAACTATGCTACTGAATTCTAGGCTAAATGCAAAAGATACTATGGAGATCCAGTACTCCCAGCTATGCCAGCCTTGAGAACCCAATACTGGGGAGGTGCACAGAACTAGACAGGATCAAGTCTCCCATAAGAGACAACCATCCCAAGGTCGGGCACCAGTACATCGAAGAGGGGCAGGAGAAATAAGGGCGGGAGAGGGAGGCTAGGGAGAGGTCATGTGGGTGGGGGTTGGAGGAGGAAGATTGAGGACCTCGGGGGAGGGGAAGGAGTAGAGGATAGTCCTAACAGTGCTAGTAAGCCGTACCCCTTAAAATGGGGGGGAAGCCAAATACTAAAGGCCTTACAGTGGAGACAAACCCCTGGTCAGGGTATGCCTACCATAGGTGACCCAATCCTATAAGTCAACCACCTGGCCATCCTCCAGATCTGAGTGCTGCCAGGGTCAAACCCCCAAAGTAGCAGGGAAATGTATCTCTCAGAAAAAACAGATAGGACCCAGCATGCACATGGAGGCCTGATCCTTCATGAGGGGAAGCCAATGAGATCCAACCCATTTAGCCCCCCATCCAGGAATGCCAGAGGTCAGACTCCAGTGCAACAGCAGGGGAAAGGATAAGGCACAGTTATCAGATATTATACAGGTTTAAACCACTCAAAAAATCAAGTCCACATCCTAGCCACTGGGACCTTCGGCCTGCCCGGCAGGGCCCAGGGGGTTAGCTGAGAGATCTGGTGGACTTGTTGACACCACAGCAGCATATGTCAGAAGCCCAGGTCTCACAGGAGTTGAGGCATCCACTACTTCAACTAGAGAGGCATCTGGATAGCCCACCCAGTCCATAGCGATGTCAGTGTCCATATCTGGTAAGTCCTGTCATTCCAGTTGGACAGGAGAGGTTGCCTGGGCATGGCCTTCCCTGGAAATGTTTGCTGGAGGGGCATTCAGGTGCAGCTCAGGAGGCAGAGGGGTTCCACTCCTTGCCCTTTGCCTTTGACGGGTAGTGGAGCCAGATGTCCAAGGTGGCAAAGAGGAAGTATTAGTGACAGCCATCAGCGGAGGAGGTGACCTGTCAGATGGAGCAACTGAGACAGGGGGACCAGTATGAACTGCTGCACTTCCTGCTGGAAGAGTCCTCCTGCACTTGCTTGCTCACTAAACCATTCCCCCTAGTGGTTGCCTTGAAGCTTGGTTCCCAAAACCTTCTGGGAGTTGTAGTAGGGAGGGGGAGGTTAGGCCAAAACTTACTAAGCCACTTCTCAGTAACTGCAGGGTGATCAGCCACCAGTTCTCGCCCATCCTTCGAAACCAGCAGATTGGTAAATCCATGAAAACGGAATTGAAAATTGTGCTGGTAAAGAAGTTTCTTAAGTGGCCTAAATGCCCTCCTTTTGGCTGCAGTTTCATGAGCAAAGTCGTGATAGAAAGATACAAGGGATCCCTGCCTACTGATCTCTCTTAAATCCCTGGCTGCCCACAGAAAGCTCTCCTTCATACTGTAGTGAAGGAAATAGGCTACAATGGGTCTAGGGACTTGAAAGTGTTTGTCCCTTGTAGCTTGGCAGAAGACTCCAGGAGAAAGGACTGCTGTGTGACTGAACTTCTCTACTGGGACTATATTGTCCTCCACCCCCCCACCCCAAGCTAGTTCTATTTTTATAGGCACAGGATTTGACTGACAACAGGAACTTCCTGTTTAGGGGCAGGAAGTGAGTGATCACAGAACCACCAAGGACCCACCATCCTAGAAGGGCAAGAGTAGCTCTCCGGCTCCCTCTAGCTGCTGGAGGTCTGCCTCTGAACAAGTAAGCGGTCTACTGAGAAATATAGGATATTCTTGTCTCAGAACAGGACAATCAGGAGCTTAAAGGGCACACAGGCAGAAAGTAAAGAGAGAGAGAGAGAGAAAAAAAACAGAGGAAAGAGTAAGGATTGCAAACAGTTAAGCGGTCAGAAATAAGACATGCTTGGAGTGGTGCAGTGCAGTGGCTGTGGAGCAGTAGTCTTCCGGGAGATGTTCTGGAGGATGCGGTGTTGTCCCATCTGCAGGCACCTCTCTGGGCTGAGGGAGGAGGTTGCTCATCTCCAGGCTGAGTTGGCCAGGATTTGTGGGACCTCCTCTTCCATCCAGGGACCACCAGTGCCACTGCCGTTGCCTCAGAGGTTGCCAAGAAAGAGGAGCGGTTGGACCACAGTGGGCTCAGGAGGGTGAGGGTTGTGGAACAGAGGCACATCCCTCCAGTTGTACCTCTCCACAATTCCTATGCCATTCTGGCAAAGTGTGGTTCCTCTATGGAGGCACCTACAGTGGAGACCAAGGAGGATGCTGGGAACCTCCACAGAGGAGACCCACAGGAGGGTGGCAGGGGACCCTGCAGGGGAAGGAAACAACTCCTGGTGGGGGACTCCATTGTTAGGAAGGTAGAAATGGGCAAGGAAGGGGAGAGGGAGGTAAGGTGCCTGCCTGGCGCCATGGCTTGGAGGGACAGGGAGCGAATCCTCAGGACTGCCGGAGCAGCTGCACAGGGGAGGGAGCTGGATGTCATTGTCCACTTAAGGACAAATGACCTGGCTAAGAAAGGGATTAGAGAAGTGCAGGAAGAGTTTGTGGAATTGGGGAGGGGCCTTAGTCAAGTAGCACACATGGTAACCTTCTCGGAGGTGCTACCCATCTATGGCATAGGAGAGGCTAGGGTGTTCCGTCCATAGGATTCAATCAGTGGTTGAAAACTGGTGTGGAGCTCAGGATTTGGCTTCATTGGGGACTGGGGTCCACCTGGGTGATGCAAGCCTATACTGGCATGATGGGCTGCATCTGTCCGGGAGGGAACCAGGATCCTAGGTGATAGGTTTAAATGCTTCATTGGCAAGCTTTTAAACTAGCCAAGGGGAAGGCACTGGAAAGGAGCAGGAAAATCCTAGCCCCCAAACAATCACGGTAGTAAGTGTGGCAAACACCAACATGGGAGGTGTCGATGGGGAGAAGGGCAGGGGTAAATGGAGAAAGTGACAAAGGCAGAAGGACGAGGATGGGGCAAAAAAGGTAGGGCCATCAGAAATGAGGGTAATGGGTACCAATGCCCGTAGTCTGGGAAACAAGCTCCCTGAGCTGGTGGCCTTAATGGAAGAGGGATGCCTGGATATCGTAGCAGTCACAGAAACATGGTACACAGAGAACCATGACTGGGATGTTAACATACCAGGGTACATAACCCACAGGAGAGACAGGCAGGGAGAAGAGGGGAGGAGTAGCTCTCATGTAAAGGAAGGGATAAAAGCAACTGAACAAAAAGAGTAAACAGGGAGGAGAGGAGGCACTGTGGGTCACCTTGGAGACTGGAAAGGGCACCACAATCCGCACAGGGGTTGTGTACAGACCCCATGTCAGGGGAAGGAATGGACAAGGATATGATGGAAGGCATTCTTAGAATGGCAGAGAAAGGGAGATACTGTTGATGGGAGACCTGAATATGCCAGATGTTAACTGGAGCACATTTGCTGCAGCGACATCCAAGAGCAGGGCCATTCTTGACACCCTACAGGTGGCAGGCATTAGACAACTAGTTCGGAACCCACTGTGAGGGAGCAATCTTAGACCTCGACTCTCAAATGGGGCAGTGAGAGGATCTCAGATCTAGAAGTGGGTTGTCATCTGGGGACAAGTGACCATCAAACAGTGTGGTTCACGTTAAACTCCTACAGAGTCAAGCCATACAAAAGTGAGGTACTGGACTTTAGGAGGGCTGACTTGGCAAGATGGGAGAGTGCCTCAGAAAAGCACTAGCAAACAGGCTAGAAGGAGGTGTGCAGCAACAATGGGAATTATCAAAACTGCCATCACAGAGGCAACACGCCTGTGTGAAGCAAATAAACAAATCAAATGAAGAAAAAGCCACTATGGTTCTCAAGAGAGGTGGCTGTGAAAGTCAGGAAGAAAAGATAGCATTCCAGAAGTATAAGGAAACACAGAAGGAGCAGGAAAGAGAGCTGTACCAGTTAAGGCAGACAGAAGCAGGAGGAAGTCAGAATAGCAAAAGGCCCAAACTGAGGAAAGATAGCCAACTCAGTTAAGAAGGGGATAAAACCTTTTATAGGTACATCAGTGACGTGAAAGACAAAGGGAGGGATAGTGAGGCTGAATAGAATAAGCGGTGGGTGGGCAGAGGGGACAGTGAAAAGCAGGAATACTGAACGAATATTTCTGCTCAGTATTCACAAAGAGGAGGAAGTGCCTAATCCAATTAACAGAAGCACTCTTGATAGGGGTCGATCCAGTCCTTTCACAGAAGAAAGGGTTCTGCAAGAACTCCTAAAACTGAAGGTGGACAAAGCAATGGGTCCTGTTGAATTCACCCAGAATTCTAAAAGAATTAAGGAAGGAACTAGTGAAACCACTGGCTACTCTTTTTTAATAAATCATGGAGGATGGTGTGGTACCCGAGGACTGGAGGAAGGCGGATGTGATTCCCTTCACAAAGTGGGACCAAGACAGAGGCAGGAAACTACAGACCTGTCAGTCTGACCTCTGTGGTAGGAGAAGTGATGGAGTCACTTCTGAAGGAAAGAATAGTTGAGTACCTAGAGGTCAGTGGAGCACAGGATCCAAGGCAGCATGGGTTCGGCGGGAAGGTCATGTCAGGCAGATCAAATAGATTTCTTTGACTGGGTGACCAAGAGTAGTAGACCAGGGAGGGCTGTGGACATGGCCTACCTAGACTTTAGCAAGGCATTTGACACAGTCCCACACAAAGATTATTAGTCAAATTAACCAGCCTGGGAGTGGGTCCCAGGGTGGTAGCCTGGTAAAACATTGGCTGGACAACAGGACACAGAAGGTAATTGTAAATGGAGTCCACTCTGAAGAAAGGGCAGTTACTAGTGGGGTCACTGAGGTTCAGTATTGGGTCCAGTCCTTTTAATGTCTTCATCAGTGGCATTGCAGAGGGACTGGAAGGAAAAGTATGCCTTTTGCAGATGACACAAAGATCTGCAACAGGGTTGATACACAAGGAGGCGTGGAAAGGATGAAAAGGGACTTGACAAGGTTGGAGGAATGGTCTGACGTATGGCAGCTAGGATTCAATGCAAAAAAGTGCAAAATGGAGGTCACGTGACGTGCATGGAGTGAGGCAGCAGCTCTCCGGGTCTCCCTCTTCTACTGTATTGAATCTGTAAATTGCACTGCCTTACGGGGCTAGTAATCATCAGGACATTACTACTAACAAGTGGAGACTGTTTTTAAACGAAAATTGGAACACGCCCATTTCGGCAATATGCAGGAAGAGGAAGCAGAGCTTGAAGCTAAGCGGCCGCGACGGAGCTCATCGCCATCATCACCAGAAGAAGAAATTACGCCAGCTAAAATATACGGAGATCTGGCAACGATAAAGGATGCACTGTTTAAATTGATAGAAGAGGTTTCAGAAATTAAGCCTGCTTTGACCCAGCTTGTGCGTGAAGTGACAGGCAGAGGCGAGGATTTCCTCTATAGAGCCATGGATAAATCAGGGCCTACTATAATTGAATGCAAAAGGAGTATTAACAAGCTTGAGGATCGCCTCGACGACTTAGAGGGTCGCAACAGACGAAATAATCTGGTGTTATTGGGTCTCCCAGAAGGGGAGGAGGGACCGAACACTATTCTGTTTTTACAGAGGCTACTTAAAAAGTCAGCGGGGCCCTCGCCAAACGGGCCAGAATATATTATAGAGAGAGGTCACCGGGCCCTTAGAGCCAAACCCCCCTCCTCTGAACCACCGAGGCCAATAATTTTTAAACTTCTTAATTATCTCGACCGTGAGCACATCTTAAGAGAGGTCAAGAAGCTAGCAGCTTTCCAGTGGGAGGGCAAGAAATTGCGACTAGTGCCTGATTTGACATGGAAAATGAGGCAGGCTCGGGCAAGCTACAAGCCGATTACTTCCAAGCTGTGGGCTGCAGGGATCCGACATCGTCTACTATATCCTGCGAAGTTAGATGTCACAGTTAAAGATGGCCCTAGGAGGTTCAATTCGGCCGAGGAGGCGCTGACATCTCTGAAATCTCTACTACCTGACTTGTTTGCCAAGGGATGAAATCTCAAGATTAGCCATCTACCTACTCTTCAGGGCGATAGCGGCCTGGACTCTCTCATTTGGTGTTAACAATCTTAACTTGCCCTTTTATATTGATATTTAATTAGTGGTAACCTTTTGGTTTGTTATTAGCCTAGTCCATGGTAAGATTGAAGAGGCATAGTGTGGTTTTGACACAAAGTCATATTTAACCCCTAGACATGTTGTCAGGGGTGTACTGGTAACTTAGCTCTGTTACATGTTACCTACACACCTAAGTGAGCAATCTGGGATTTAACTATAAGAAGAGGCTGGGGACTAAATTTTGGCTAAAGGTTTACAATATGTAGATTAACAAGGTTATTTGACCTAAACTGTTTCTATTTGATTTATTAAGCGGTGCTGGACCCTCTATACTAAATTTAGGGGTAGGGACTTAAAGTGTATAAGGTTTCTCAGTTGTAGGAACCCTATAGAAAGGCTTTTACAAGTATTATATGTTATGTTATTATATGGTAGCTAAGGGCATATCATCAGACATGATTTTATGGTAGGATTGGAGGGTCCATTCTGGACTATTGTTGTTATTTTAGTAGTGGGCATGCTAGCCTGAACTTAATTTTTCATGTATTGCCTGAGCCTTGTACCTAGGCTAGATGTACAAGATGTTAAGCAGGCATACCATTGTTTTTCCTTCTATGCTCAAGGATTTGAGGTATCAACAGGAAGGCCTGTAGTCTACTTCTAATTTGGTTAATCTTATGTCCTTGGCTCCTATTAAGTTGGGTTTCGTTCTCCTACTCACTTGCTGATTAGTGTTCGGTGTTAATGTTCTTTACTAGCCTAGGTCCGGGACTGGATTCTAACAGGTTCGTGGTATTAAGCCATTAAGACTATCTTTAAATGGGGGATGTACCCATCTTTATGTAACCACGTTCCAGAGGATGAGAAGTTGGCTTGGGCCAGGAGGGAAGGTTTAAGTTAATTATTGATGTCGTTTTTCTTATGGGGAGGGAGGTGTACTTGGAGGGATGCACTTTTTTGGTCAGGGGTTAGTATGGGGGGGCAGCTATCCCAATATTTCTTAATTTTTGGCAACGAAATGGCTAATATGTTGAACTTTGTTTCTGAATATTAAGGAGGAAAGGACAACTGTAAAAATTTGTTATCTTAAATCATTTAGCCCACTTGAAACCAGCGATAGTGTTTTTGCAAGAAACTCATGTTCTTTCTGATCGTCTTGCCCACTTCAAGAAGAAGTGGGTGAGCCAGGTTTTTGGTGCGGGGTTTTCATCAAATAGTCGAGGGGTTGCCATCCTAATTGCTCATGGGATTCCATTTATCCATTCAGAAATAATCCCTGATCCGCAGGGTCGATACATATTTGTCTCAGGCAGTATAGGGGGATTCAATTTAGTGCTAGGATCAGTATATGGACCTAATTTGGATTCACCAGCCTTTTTTATCCATTTGGGTCTGGCTTTGGCGTCCTTCAAAAATGTGCCAATAATTTTGGGTGGTGATTGGAATTTAGTTCAAGATAGTCGGTTGGACCGATCGCAGTATAAAGGATCATTTCCCTCCCCAGCTCAGAATGCTCTAAGAGAGTTCATGTTATCAATAGGTTTGGTAGACCCTTGGCGTATCATGAACCCCAATGTTCGTGAAACACTTTCTCTTCTACTGAATATAAATCACACTCGAGGATCGACTATTTTTTGGTTAGCCAATCTAGTTTATCCTGGGTAGTGGAGGCCACAACTTTGCCCTGTAATTTGGACCATTCTCCTGTAAAATTGTGTGTTCCTTGCCTCACAGCCTCCCAGGTCATACTCATGGTCTTTGAATAGTAATATTTTGAAGGACCCCAAGGCCTTATCTGGATTTAGATCTTTTCTGGAAAACTCTATTAGTAGTAATTGGGGTACTATTATAGCTGTAGATCAAACTTGGGCGTCTCAAGGCTATGTGGCAGGGGAGCTAATACGTATGGCTACGGTGTGCAAGGCAAAAACAAGGCAGTTTTTAGACAAATGTTTATGGGAGATTAGGGAATTAGAAAATACATATGACAACCAGAGAACTGAGGAGCAAGAACGAAAATTAATAACTTTAAGAACATGGTATGCAGATAAACAGAGGGAGAAAGTTATTAGTTCAGCCTCTAGAGTTAAGGCCTTATACCTAGGGCAGGGTAGCAAGGCTGGGAAATTGCTGGCCTGGCAGTTGAAGCAAAAGTCTTCGGTCAGGTGGGTGACTGCCCTGAAACATCCAGAATCGGGACAGTTGGTTACAGATCCAGGGATGATATTAGAAATTTTTGTAGACTTCTATCGGAATCTTTATTCAAGCCAACAGTCTCCCCCTAAGGTTACAGATAGGATTCATCAATTTTTGGATAGTATTCCTCTACCCAGACTATCAGAGGATGTTGGTCCACACTTAGTAGCTCCTATCTCTGAGGAGGAAATAGGGAAAGCTATTGACTCTCTCCGCCCGGACAAAGCGCCAGGCCCAGATGGGTTCACAGCTTTTTTTTTTCAACTGTTTAAAAATAACCTTGTGCCCTTACTGCATAACCTCTTTTCCTTTTGGTGCGATCAAGGGATTAAGGATAAAACGCTGTTTGAGACCAAGATTATTTTGCTGCCGAAGCCTGACAAGTCCCCAGACTTAGTGGGTAACTTTAGGCCGATTTCTTTACTAAATTTAGATGTAAAAATTTTTGCTAAAATTCTGGCTAGCAGATTAAAACAAGTTTGGCGTGATCTACTGAGTCCAGAACAGGCTGGCTTTGTTGAAGGCCATTCCTCAGCCGATCATTTTAGAAAATTGTTTTATTTAATTTCTGCGTCAACGGACCCCAGCAAAGAGGCATCTCTAGTTTCGTTAGACGCAGAAAGCTCAACGGGTGGAGTGGACTTTATGTTCACTACCCTGGCTAAACTAGGTTTTTCAGCTAGATTTATTCATATGATTCAAATCTTATATTCATGTCCTCAGCAAAGATTCAATGTAATAACTTAATCTCCTGTAGCTTTTCCCTATTAAGAGGTACCCAACAAGGCTGCCCTTTATCACCCTATTTATTTAATTTGTACATTGAACCATTAATTAGATCTATTAAGGTAAATAAGGAAGTTCAAGGGCTTAAGATAGGTGACTTTGAATTTAAATTGTCAGCATCTGCTGATGACTTATTATTACATATTTCTAATTCTACTTCTTCCCTCCCTAAAGTACTTTGACTTAATTACCAGCTTTAGGCGAGATTTCTGGATATAGTTTAAATAAAACTAAAACATCAGTATACTCTCTTTCTCCATTTCTTCAGAAGGATTGGTGCCTTTCTTTGGGACTCCATTGGCAGACCCAAACATTAACCTATTTGGGCATCCAAATAACTAAGAACTAGGAGGCCCTGGCCACTTTGAATCTTAGACCTTTAATTAAATCAATAAAAGAAGACTTGGATAGATGGTCAAAACTCCCGTTGACCTTTTCGGGTAGAACTAATACGCTTAAAATGGTGGTTATGCCCAAAATTTTTACCCATTGTCGAATCTAAATGTTTACCTTCCAAAGTCTTTTTTTAAACTGCTCTACAAATATTGCTCAGAGTTTTTGTGGAATGGTAGACCCCCTAGAAGGTCTTATTATAAACTTGCTCGACAGCGTAAACTAGGAGGCCTTCAACTACCGGACTTTTACATGTACTATTTATCGATTCACATGACAAGGCTGGCTGCATGGGCCTGCGAGGAGGAAATTTCTCTTCCCGGGCTCCATTTGGACCGGTTATTTATTAAAAGCTTTAAGCTTGATTTAGAGTCTTTGCTATATATTCCGTGGGCTAAGGTTCCGAAGCTGGTTAGGTGTACCCGCTAGGTGGGATATAAAAGCTCTGCATCAATATTATGCAAAGTTTAAAATCTACTAGTTATATGATTTATCCCAACCCTTACTAAGGAATCGAATCTTGTAATTGGGAACCAACCGATATCCAGTTTTGTAGTAACAATGACTGCTAAGCTACGAGTTAGTGATTTCTATTTAAGTAGGTCGTTACTTCCATTTCAGGTCTTGGTGCAAAAGTTTGGTGTGAGAGTTCAATCTTTTTTAAAACTAACCCAAATAATAAGTAGTCTTAAATCCTATTTCCACAAAGGTCCTGGGCCGGAAAATTTGGGAACTATGTTTAGTAGGCTTAAGGAATTTATACTGTCAGACAAACCAATTCCAAGATTTATAAATATATTATTGTTAGAAGGATTCTAATGTGTCCCTGACCCGCATACTGGGAACTAAATTTATCTTTAGGCAAGACACCAGAAACGTGGGAGAAGGTTTGGGTCTATACACTTATAAATATGTTAAGCAAGATAGGTTGAGAGACATCCAATTTAGGTTACTACATAATCTATACTTTCCCCAGCTAAACTCTTTAGATTAAACCGTCAATTTTCTGCAACATGTATAGATTGTAATGACCCCCTTGCGTCTAGTTACCACAAGTTTTGGACTTGCCCCAAAATTTTGGGATTATGGCAATTGGTGAAGCAAGGGATTAGCCAATTTTACGACCTTGCCAGTTTTTTCAACCCGGAGGTTTGCATATTTGGGATGTTTGGTAATGTACCCGGTAAGTTATCTAAATACCGAGTGGCTATGGTAGCAGCTGTTACCAAGTTGATAATTCTACGCCATTGGAGAGATGATTGGACCCCATCATTTGGGGAATGGTGGGACGTATTTTTGAATGCATTGAATGCAGAAAGGTCGGTTTTATCATTTTTTAATGCTTCACTGAATTTCCAGCAATGTTGGGGTAGTCTGTATCAAAGTCTCAAGGATAGGTACGGTTATTAGAGTAGGATATTTCTTTTACTTTTACCATATTGGTGTCGACCCTTTTGATTTTGATTTTGTTTTATGTATTGTCCTTTCCTCCTTTTAATATGCACTAGTCTAGCTGTTTTCTTCTATGTTTGTTAGGTGATGTCCTATGATATAACATGATTTACTGTTAGTTAATTACCGGGATAGCTGCCAGGGGTGGAGGGGAGGGGGGGGTTTCTTTTCTTTCTTCCTTATGGGGGGAGTTGGGTTTCTCTCTCCCTCTTTCTATGTTTTTTCTGTATTAATTTACGGTTTGGGAATTGTATTTCTTTTTGTGTTATCTAATCATTTGCTATGTAATTTGTGTTGGAAATTGTTCAATAAAGCACAGTTATTTGCAAAAAAAAAAAAAAAGTTCAAAATAATGCACCTGGGAAACAAGAACCCAGGGGGAGAATACACAATGGGTGGGGAGGTAGTAACAACAACAAAACAGGAAAGGGACCTGGGGGTAATCATATCAGATGACCTTAAGGTTAGCAAGCAATGTGAGAAGATAGTAGGGAGGGCCGGGGGTATACTGGGATGTATAGGGAGAGGCATCAGCAGCAGAAAACAGGAAGTTGTTATCCCTCTGTACAGACAGTTGGTGAGACCCCATCTGGAATACTGTGTCCAGTTCTGGAGACCCCATCTCCGCAAGGACATAGACAGCATAGAGGCAGTCAGAGGAGGCAACTAAAATGGTGCAGGGTCTGCAAGAGAAGCCGTATGAGGAGAGACTAAAGGAGCTTAAATGTATACCCTTGAGGAAGGAAGGGAGAGGGGGACATGATAGAAACTTTCTAGTACCTCAAGGAATTAACAAAGTCCAAGAGGTAGCATCTTTCAGAAAAAGAGACTTGCAAGAACATGGGGACACAATTTAAAGATAGAAGGAGGGCGGTTCAGGGGCAATGTAAGGAAGTATTATTTCACAGAGAGGGTAGTGGATGCATGGAACAGCCTTCCTGAGGAAGTTGTGGAGTCTAAAACTGTGGGAGAATTCAAGAATGCATGGGACAGACATAAGGCAATTCTTGTGAGGGGCAGAAAGACATAGGCTATTGGTTAAATAGGATCTGCGGCCTATCCTGTAGGTAGGGAAATGGGCAGACTAGATGGGCCTAGCGGTCCTTATCTGCCGTCAAAGTCTATGTTTCTATGTTTCTATGTCCTGCCTGCCAGTCACACTATGTGCCCTCTCAACATCTATAGGGCCTCTCCACCTGTCCCCAAGCAAAATAGGAAGATTTTTATTTAGAAATCGCTCCATGGACTGGCCTTCCACCCTTCCTGGTAGGCCAATAATGCACAAGTTATTACACTAAGCCTGACTTTCTTGGTCTCCACCCTGTCCCAGTGAGTAGCAAGCCTTTCCTCTTGCATTTGACTCCTGTGTAACAATTTAAACTGTTGCTGCTCACAAGTATCCATGCGTTGTTCCGATACATTCATTTTGTCTTGTAGCTTTCTTATATCTGCTATAGTATTAGTAAGGGAGCGGCTAATATCATCCATGCAAACCAGTTAGGTTTCTAGCATCCTTGTAATATATTGCAGGGAATCTCCCATGGAGGCAGGAGGGGGCTGATGGATGGGCACCCCGAGGCTGTGAGGATGACAAACTGGGGTTAGACATAGTCCCCTAGGAGAAGAAGCCGCAATAGAGGTAGGTGGCATAGCAGGCATTCACAGCAATGTGCAGATAGGCTGGTCGAGGTACCAGTTGTGCAGCCCTCCAAATCAAGTCAGGCAGAGTAGGGCCTATGTGGTCTACGGCTCCAGAGCAACTCGCAGATACCCAGTGCTACAAAGAGTGCAAATTGCATCGGAATCCACCAACAAACGTCTCCAGTTGGTAAAGAAAGAGCTACCCAAACATTTACAAGGGTTGGGTAGTCCTGATGTCCACAGATTGCTGTGCCAGAGCATGGATGTTATCTCGGGAAGGGAGAGCTGAAGAAGTTAAGCTGCCATTGCTCCTGTGGTCAGGGCCACGCCCCCATAAGTTTTGTTTGAGTTTAAAGTTTTCTTTTAGGTCCATCTCACAGGACTTAAAATGTACTAATGATTACACCTGGGGGGGGGTAGCATATTTAAAGTGAGAGGGGCAGATATTCAAAATGACAGGAAAGCTTGTTGAGGTCCACAAATATGCTAAATTATCAGTGTCATAAGAATGAATGACAAACCCTCAGTAATACCAAAATCTCTTCCTAAGTTGGAAAGTAGCCTGAGATATTGCTTTGATTTAACTGCCATTATTTTTTTTTTTTTTATCTTTTTCCCTCTGGTCTCAGCCTGCGGGGCCTGTCTCGGGCATCCTGATCTGTTCCTTCCCACCTGAGATCCTCCTATCCCGCGCCTCCTCTCTCCCCCCATCCCTGCAGCCAGCACCCTGGCTTGACCCTCTGGGGTGGGGCCACCCCTCCTTTTTGGGTGCTCTTAAAAGCTGGCCAAGCTGCAGGTGAGGGCCCGGGCAGAGGAACTGGAAGGCCGGGTGGGTAGGATCTGGTGGTGGGCATGGGGATCAGGTGCAATTGCCTACCCCGCAGAGCTGGTGTTTTCCCTGTTCTGGAGAATGTCCTCCTTCCCCGAGCATGGCGCGCAATGACACCATGGCGCATGACAACCCTGCCAGCATCACCACGCTTGCCCCAAGTCCTTGCCAGTCCTACATCCTGTAGTGCCTCTGATCTCCATTGGGGCCACTGGGATGCTGAACGTTCTGTAACCCTCCCCCCAGCAGAGGAGAGCAATCTGACAGATGCTCAATCCTCCTCTTCCTCCTCCTGCTGACCCCTGGCACCTGAGCTCGCTGCTGAACCCGGTCGCCGGTGTGGCGCTAGGTGTGGCATCCAGCACCTCAACTCTCAAAGCCACCGGGCAAGTCACTGCCATTTTTTGGTCTTCTCCAGTTGGTACTGTATGAGGTTCCTCCTCCTTCCCCAGCCATTAATAGTATGCTTCTTCCTTTTCCTTGTAGCTGGAAATAAGTGACTCTGCTGCTGCTTGGAGCAAATGGCCTGAATCCTCATACTCTGTCAGTTACTTGGGCCAGTACTGTAGTTAGGGGTTGTCTTATTGTGATATTTTTTAGAATGAAAGGTGGATGTGTAATGGAAAATGTCTTCCTTTAAAGATTTGTCTTTCAGTTGATTATTTGATTTTGCTTTTACAGTTGTCTTTTTCATACCTAAGCAATTTACCTTGCTTGAAACTCTTGAATTTCTTGCCAAACTGTTGCATTTTTGCTTTTAGATTGTTGTTTATTTCAAAACCAGTATTGGACATAATGGGTATAATGGCTTCTTCACAGAACATTGAAACATTGGCAATGATGGCAGAAAAAGGCCATGGGCTCGATTTCCAAAGCATAGCACAGGGCTTGCGTCAAGCCCTGTACCATGACACTTAGGTTCTGGTGGTGTGCCGAACCACTTGCCGCAACTACACTTGATTCTTGAATCTTGGGTACAGTTGCAGCAGTTTCCACATTTTATGGCTGCATGCATCACATATCTCATGCAAGCTCCATACAAACAGCCCTCAGGAATGCCACAAGCTAGACCAGCAAATGTTGGTGTAACATGGAGGCACCTGGCACATGGGAATGAAACTCCAAATCACCAGCCAGGTGACTGCAGCAAGATCCATGTGCCATATCTTTGGTGCAACCGGGGCTTGCAGCAATCAGGGGGCTTTGACAAATTGAGCTCCATGAGTCCATCTAGTCTGCCTACAACACCCTATTTACCCTGAGCCCTTTGCCTACATGGGGTTTCTGTCTGCACTGCTCTCCCCCATGTTCCCTGCATTACTGCTACCCCCTCCAGAGTAACGTCTAAGCCCTTTACTCTGTCCCTGCCTTTATTGAAAGCCATTATTCATTTTGGCGCTCACCACATCAGGCAGCAGACTGTTCCACTGTTCAAACACTCTCTCTTTAAAACAAAAACTTCCTCGTGTCTCTTGTGCTTTTAGGTCTGCTGTCACTATTAATTAGCTTTGACTAACACATTTCCAGGTTCAGTTTAATTGTATCAGTCCTGACTGAAGTATGGCCTGCCACCTGTTCATACATTTCTGACGCTCACATCTGAAAGGCATGTTTTTCAATAACCTCAAGCATTTTGGTGCTCAGCCCGCTTCAAGGTATGCTTCAAGGGTTGCTTTTTGCCAAAATAGGCATCCTGTGATCTGGGTTATTCTTTCCAGATTTATAAAGGCAGTGTTTATATTGTATATTTTCCAGCTGCACTAGATTCCTGTGTACTGCTCTCCCAAAAACTTTGTAAAAGAGTATTTGAATTGTTACAGTGACAGAAAATCTTACTGCTGACACAGTATTTGTTTTGGGAGAACATCCAGCTACCAGGCTGTGCTATAAAAAGTTAACCATCAGTCAGTCTGCTTTATCAGTTGCCAGGGTGTTGCACAAACAGGAACACCAGTAGTGGTACTAAAATAAAGAGCTACTATGTCAGGACTGCAGTGGTGCTCAATCTACAATAAAGAAAACTGGAACAGAAAAATGGGCAGATTCACTCACTCACTCACTCACCCCCTCAAACTGAAGAAAATGTACAGTGTATATATTGGCAAAAAGCAACCTTCAAAGCACACCTTAAAGATGGCCAAATACTATATCAAGGAATTGGACACTTGGACATTTTTGAAAACATGTTCTCAAGAAGATACAATATGACACATACTGTACTGTAGTAGCCATCAAGTTTTCTGCATATTTCCAGATATTTTGTGCTATTTCTAAAGCGATTCACCCTAGTTGCTCTACAGTGCAGTACAGCACAGGCAGGAAGGACATTTTTATGTTGGTTCCCACAAGCGCACCAGCCAACGACTTGCAGTAGTAGCAGATTTGGAGGTGCAGTCACTGTGGGCAGATGCAGAGCACGCATCAGTAGGTGCATCCCTCATTCCCCAGTAAGCCAGCATGCAGGCGCTGATACCAGCAATATGTAAAGTGATCACCACATCTAAGAAAAGTGCCACTGCAATGAGAAGCAAGCTCGTTATGCAGCAGCACAATAATACGCTTCCCGACGTGCCCTTCCTGGCGATGTATTCCAAAAAACATGGCGGCAGTGACAGCTGCTGCCACCTGCCTCAATGCCAACTTCAGGGTGCCCAATCCCCTTATCAGCATGCCCTGACCCAGTTCATGTGACAACAGGGGAGTCCACTCCCTGTCAGCGTAGTGCTCCCTTCCCATTTCATTTGTGTGCCAAAGAGGTGCCCAATCTCCCTCAGCATCATGCGCCTCTCCCCCAACAGTCTTTCTTTGCTGAAAGGGGCCACAATCTCTGTCGGCTTCAATCCCTCTGTTCCCAGTTCAATCTGTCAACTGGGGAACCTACTCCCCATTGGCATAATGCCCCCCTCATTTGTTGTGTGCTGAGGGGGGGTGCCCAATCCCCCTCGGCTCTTGCCCCCCCACTCGGTATGTGCCGATAGGGGTGCCCAATCCTCCATCGGCTACAGCTCCCCAAAAAACACTCAGGTGGCATGCTGGGAGCCCACCCCAGCATGCCAAATGTCCCTGTAAAAAAAAAAAAAACATTCACGCAATGTTTTTATTTTTTTTAAAACTGTAAACCAGAAAACGGTCTCTCGTTGAGTTCAGTGGCCCTTCCCCCAACTTGCACCCACCTTCTGCACACCCTGCCTCTCCACCCCCCCCACCTCATACTTACCTCCGGAGCATGGCGCAATGATCTTTGGTTGACTGGGAACATGTCTACACTTTTCAAAGCCAACTGTGAACTGAAGAAATGCCAGTAAGCTGTATAATGTCATAAATAGGTTTTTTCAACTTTGGTGCATATCACGAGCATTTTTGGGAATGTTTTCACCAAATTTTCAATTTGGAATTTTTGTGACCTCTCCTCATGGATTCAGTCACTGTCATGGCATTATTCAGTCCCAAAAGGTGATTTCGCGGTCACTCTGCAGAAATCACCTTTCGGGCTGATTAACAAAATGACAGTGCCACTGTTCGTGAGGTGGGCTCTCAAAAAGCCTATGCTGCAAATCTGGTGAAAAAAATAAAAAAAATGACTGTTTTATGAGTGTGCATTGTGCAGTTTCCATGCATCTCTTAACTTTGTGAATTTGTAACATTTTCACTCCAGATTTTCAACACTGGCATTTTTCAACACCTCCTTGTAAAAGGTACAGCTGTCATTTTACATATCTTGGCCAAAATGTGTTTTCACACTTCTGGTGCAGAATAGCACAGTCGCCATGGGAAATCAGTTTTAGGGACAGATTAAGAAAATGACAGTGACACTGTTCATGAGCAGAGGACCTAAAATGCCTATGTTGAAAGTTTGGTGATGAAAGTCCATAAAATGACTGTGTTACAAGCATGTGTTGTGCAGTTTCCATGTACCCTTGTAACTTCACACATTTGCAAGATTTTCATGCAAGATTTTCAACACTGGTATTTTTTCATACCTCCTTATGAACAGTACAGTTGTTATTTTTCACATCCTGCCCGATATGTGTTTTGGCACCTGTGGCGCACAATGGCGTGGTCACTGTGGGAAATCAACTTTTGGTACAGATTAACAAAATCACTGTGCCACTGTTCATGAGGGGAGGTCCCAAAGTGCTTACGTTGAAAATGTGGTTAAAAAAATCCCAAAAATAATTGGGTTACGGATGTGCGTTATGCAGTTTCTATGCATGCTCATGACTCCAATTTGTCATATTTTTCACTCCAGATTTTCAACGTTGCCATTTTTTTACACTTCCTCTTGAACAATACATTTATCATTTTTCATATGCTGCCCAAAATGTGTTTTTGTACTTGTGGCACCAAATGGTGCAGTTGATGTGCAAAATCACTTTTCGACTATCAAACTGATAGTGGCACTTTTCATGAGGTGAGGTCACAAAAGCCCATGTTGAAAATTTGGAGTGAAAATTCCAACAAACACTTACAATGCTAGGGTTTCCAACTGTAACACCCCACCCTGTAGAGGCTGACAGGCGTCAGGGGCGTGACTTGGGATCATCAGCTGTAATGCTCATGCCATTTCACCCCAACCCCACCCTGCAGCCAGTGACAGGCATCGAGGTGTGCCTTGGAGTCTTCGGCAACAAAGTTCACACCATTTTCCTATACTGCACCCATCTCAGCATATTTTCTTAAGGAATGGGATAAGTATAATGCCCAAAGACCCCAAAGCACACCACAACACTTGTCAGTGTCTACAGGGTAGGGTGAGGTGAAATGGCATGAGCGTTATAGCTGACAACCCATAGGCACACCCCAACATCTGTCAGTCTCTGCAGGGTAGGGGTGGGGATGGCATCAGTTCAATACTTCACTCCCATTCCTATTATGCATCTCTAACTCCTGCACTACTAATGCCAATGCCAGCGAGACAACATTCGGCATTGACAAATACTTGTTTCTGTAGGTATAATAGACATTTCGAAAATATCTGACCATGTTAAGTGCTGCAACTGTAGAGGTTAGCAAATTTTGCACTTACCTGTGTGCTTGTGAACTGAGGTGCTTTGCTGAAGATATGGAAGAGGTCTGGTGGTGTTAGATGAAAGCTAAAGAAGAAAAAAAATAAAGCTTCTTATCAACTGCTGTTGATACACCTCCTAGAACTGGCCTGATTCACACATTTGTCTGCTCTGCAGTCATAAACAAAGAGAATACAGTTGGCAAAGCCAGAGAAATGGCATCAGCAGCAGACACACTGGCTATAGCCTGAGTGGGGCTAGAATGCTCATCCCCAACAGTAAGCATACAGACTTCATTGCTGCAAGGAAGGCAAAGGGTTGTGGGCTCAGTTGAGGCCTGGTCTGAATGTTTTTGCTCCACTCAGTCCCATCATCTTCCTAGCCTGAATGGACAGATCACAAAAGGATTCATTAACTTACAGCAAAAGCCTTGATATTTGAAAAAGAATTCAAAGGCAATAGAAATTGCATTGATTCACTTAAGGAAAACATTACTGACACTGCTTAAAATTTGGTGAAACTGAAAATAAGTATACTAGTACAAACACTCTGGCAATTGCTGCAACCAATTTAATCACTGCTTGAAAGAAAACTGAATTATTGAAAAATGCCAGGGACCAGGCTAACGCCAAGCACAGGTCCCATCCCTTCCCCAAAGGAGAAGGGCAGTCCCTTAGATTCTTGATCCTCCTCCCACTGGCCAGTCCTCCAACACCCAAGCTCACTTCCAAATCTGGGTTATCGGCATCATGAGCAGTACTGCTACTTCTGGGCTGGCAGGCTGGATGAAGGGGCATAGTTCTGATCAAAATACAGTCAAGTGGTACCCCACATAATCGTGCCCTTCTTCCAGGCTGATCTCAGCAGTTTCCTTTGTACGATAACTCAAAAATCTAAAAAAAAACACATGACAATAGATTGCGGCCTTTGATTCAGGCCTGGCTGTGGACCCAAGGCTGAGGTATTTGCTTGATGCCAAGCTGGACGTTGGGGGGTAACTGCAAGGCATGATGGAGCAGGGGATCAACATATTCAATAAAGTTCTGGCCCTCCTCGGCCTCCAAAGTGAAAAAAAAGCATTATTTTTCTAGTGCAGATGGCCCTCCAAATCCCTGTTCTTCTCCTCAAGCTGAAGCTGCTTTTGGTAAAGGGCAAGGATCTGTTCACTCAGGGAGCTCGCTGTGTGCACCTTGCATATCTTTTTGCTTAGTCTGATCTGTAGTTATGTCAGTTTTTAAAGTATGCAACAGTTCTTTAAATTCGGCCCAAGAGGCTCAGAGTTATGCAAGATGTGGAGCAGCTGCAAACTAGGGGTGTTGGCTGCACACTCAAGCAGACTTAAATAGACCAGGTGGTCTGTTTCTGCTGGCACATTCGCATGTTCGTATGTATGTATGTGTGCAATAATTGAGGGCATGGAGCGTCTGCTCAAGGAATAAGGTAGCACTTGTATCCAACAGGGTGGATGGTATTGGGCTATACTGGACTGCCCAGGGGTGTAGTGAAGCCCGACACCACAGGTGGAAGGCCTTATAGCCCCTGGAAGATCCATTATAGTCCATACTGCCTGCCCTGGAAGGTATTATTATGCTTAGAAAATGTGTTTTGCCTAAATTTTTAAATGAAATGTTTAAAAAATAGAAAAAAAAAGAAAAAGTCAATAAAAGTAAGTTTTACTCTAAAGTAATCCCTTTATCAGCAGAATTGGAATTAGATGGCAATGGTGTTTTTTGTGTCATTTTGGGGCTAAAGACATATATCCAGTTTCTTTTTTATGCTCCCCTCATACATACACCTTCATTCCATCTCTCCCCAAGTAGCACTAGAGTGTGTCTGGTTTTAAGGTCTATTTTCAGAGTTAACTGCGATCGGTCACTGCAGCACAGGGGAAACAGCAGAGCAGCAGAGCAGATGAGCATGAGAAGTGACAGGGGAAGTGAGCTCACACTCTGAGTGACAGTCCCAAAATCAGAAGCTTGCATTTTTTGTTTTTTTTGTTTTAGCAAATTATTAGTTTTTTGTTACTGAGGCAGTGATCAAGAATATATGAGATTTTGAAATTGTGTGTGCTTAGTTGGGAGTCCCGGTTGGGACTGTAATTAGTTTACAGCCTTTATCTGCACATTCAGATGGCAGCTGGCAAACACAATTGTGGTATGAAGTATTTTATTAGTTTTATTACAGCCTGTGTTTGATTACAGTCTGTGATTCAATACAATTCCTACCACATATGGGGGTAGGGGTGCTATCAATCATTAGCTCTCATGTTCAGTGCGAGAAAAAACTGTCATCTAGAAAACTTTTTAAAATTCTAGGGCTGGCACATGAATATGGCCAGGTGAATGGGCAATTGACACAGGGACTTGTTATTTCCTGGTCTATGTTGGCACATAAATATTAATAAATAATAATATACCCCTTGCAAGGATCTCAGCCAATTGAAGATTGTAACATTTCCAACCCATTTTCTATGCCTGAATTCCTCATCCTGGGCATTATGCAGCAACCTGGTGGGGGTATGGGTAAAAGTCATGGACCTCACCCATAGAACTTTGCGCCCACAGACAGGTGCATCCATACCAGCATGCACAAAAGCCAGCCAGCTGTCCGTGGATCCAGCCCCCCAGCATGCACAGGACTCTGCAGGGCAGTCAGGGGAGGAGTTATCATCCCAGGCTGGCATCCAATGGGATGTCCTCCTGGGCCCCTAGTGAATCCTTCATGTAGGGAGGTGTGGGTCAGGGGCTGTGCATGCTATTTGCAGGCACCTAGACCCATGCAGCACCATCCCTTTCTGGTACCACCACTCCCATCCATTGCTGGGCACTTGCCCTTCCAGCTGCCTCTGCCTTCTCCTGCTGCCCAGCGGTCAGGGGCAGCATGATGAGCCCTGTCCTGGTCCCACAGTGACCTGTGTCTGTAGGGGCATGCAGTGAGGTATGGCAGGGTCCCCACTGCTGTAACGTGTGCCCTGCTCCGCACCTCTGCAGCCAGCACTATGCAGGTTTGTGCATACTGCATAGTGCTGGCATGCCCCCAGAATGCCCCCCTCCCACCCCTGGCGCATTGCTGTCTGTGTGGCTGGGGGATCGGGCAGCACATCCATGCCATGAATGTCACATGGCCAACCCTCCATGGCATTCGTGCGCATGATGCCAATGTGCCCGGTTTACAATGGTGCATTGGCATCGTGCATAGGGCCCCCTTCTTAGGTGCTTCTGCAAGTTCTCTTTTTTCTTCTTAGACCATCCCATGCTGCAGGTACATCTTAGTGTCAGGCTAAATACTGAATTGAGCCGTTAACCTACATTAGAGAAATTGTTTCTGGAGGTCACAAGGAACTCATGGTCACTGCTGCTAAGCCATCAGTGTTGTCACTGGAAGACCCTCCTCCCAGTTTCAACCATTGATCCCATCCTAAACTCAGTCTTGCTTTGTTTGCCCTACAGATTATTCACACTCTGGAATGCAATTGATTGCATTGTATACTTTTGTACTCAGATGCATTGTCTTCACACAAATATTAATTTTGTTGGCATTTGTTTGCATATTACTGTCCTTTTGCAGCTTGTATTTATTGCACTTTCTCCTGCTCCCTTCCCTCAGGACACATCTGGAAACAAGCTGTTACAAGCCCAGTGTGTCTTTTCAGGAAAACCTTTGAAATAAAAAAATAAAGCGGCTCATGTAATTTTGTTTTCTTCTCTTAAAAGGATCAAACCACCCCACCACACATTGTTTTTCTGATCAAAAATAAAATGTACTTATGAGGCTGTTTAATTACTGAAACTTGCAGCAACCTCTTACTAACAGTATTGTAACAGTAAATGCTTTGTCTACTCTTTTGTGGATTTCTTTTATAATACTTGGATCTTCCCTGAGATAACTTGGGAGTTTGCCTTGTTATAGTTCCTTTTTATTTTATTTAGTTTCAGTTACCAACTCAGTGCACTAAACAAAGAAAATTTCAATTTTCAGGCAAAAACTGGGAAGTTACAATGGGTAAGGTAATATCATACCATCAGGGTACACATTCAGCAAACACAGGCAATGACTGTAACTCCAATGTACAAACAGGAGGTATACGTTACAATAATCATAGAGACTGAGAATTATATCCCAACAACAATAAACAAAGAATAAAATTAAAACAATAAATGAAGATAAATGTGAAAAAGCAGTCTGCAACAAAGTACAGAGAACAGCCACAATTGGAGAAACAGTTCAGTAAATGAGGCAGATACAAAAAACAAGAAACTATTTAAGAGCAAAACCGGTTAATAACAAGTGCATGTAAATGCATTACACAAGTAACTACAGAAACATAGAGAGATGGGGCTTGATTTTCAGAAGCAGTCATTTGAAGCAAAGTTCCTGTGCCAAAAAGAATTACTGCAAGTTGCTCCTTGTGTACAGTTTTGCAGCAGTCCCCATACTCGAATGCAGGTTGTGTTGAAATCAGGATGACTTGCATTGAAACTGCCCTGCACCACCCCTGCAGCAGAATGGCCACTGTGCCAGGTCACAAGGGTGCTTGTGCAATAGCAGGGCTGCACCAGCCTCCTATTTGGGATTTTAGAATCCCTGCCATGGTTGCATGAGTGTCTGAGGTTAGACCATCCATCAACTGGTCTAATGGCCTTGCGCCACTAGCTTGGAGGGAGGCGAGTGGGGGGGTTCTAAGAAGGAGGTGCATCACAGGATACTAAGTCGGTGCTAGCATAGAGGGAGCACACCCTCCAGTCATCCATCCAAAGCAAAAAAAGTAGTACTCCAATACCAAAGGACACTCAGATCTCCAGCTTCATTTGAAAATGATTTATTCCAGATTACATTGTCTACATGTTTGGCTCAAACAGCACATGCTAAGAACATGGTCCCAGTGCTTCTTCCCACAATACGACCTTCATCCATGTAGCTTCCTCCACTCATTATATTGTGCACAGTTAAAGTGAAATGCCACCATAAAAGATAAAGGTTAATCTAATCAAGTACTTAACTTATTACAAAAAATATTGTTTCACCAATCTTAACTGCCCAACTGCTTTTATCATTTAATACACATTTTGTACACATTTTAATTAATGCAATTCATCTCTTTAGTCCCCATTATGAACTGGAGGGTGGGGGGGGGGAGGAAAGTGGAAGGGGATGGTGGGATGTTGCATGGGTGAAATTGAATACATTTTGGTCCTATTTAAAGGTGTGCAAAATAGGCATCAAAAACCAAAGTTTTGAGAATCCACTATAAGTCCACACCAAATCCAAGGATATAACATATATGACATCTATTAAATTCATAGTATACTCCTATAAACACTTTCAATTGAAAACACTGCATGAGTGTCCCTCTCACTTGAAAGGGGTGGTGGGTTTTAATGTGAGGTCCTGGTTTGTGGGTAGTGGATACCTGTAGGGAAGAAAAGAAAAAACACACATAAACACATGCTTTTCTGCCTACTTCACTACTTCCTGTCTTCCTGCCTCTGCTGTTCCCTGAATTTCACCCTGATCCACATTTTTCCTTTTTTTTTTCACCATTTTGTTTTCATCAATTTTTCACTCTAACTTAGCTGATTTATATCCCCTATTCCTCTGTCTTGTCTCCACCCCTCCCTTTTTGCACCCATGCCCTAGGGGAGTGTTCTCCCCTCTGGCTCACCCTCCCTGGTGCTCCATCATCTGGGGGGACAATTTTTGCCTCAAGAGATTTTACATTCTCTCCCCAGCTAGTTTAAATGCTAATCAAAGTAGCATTTAAACCTCCCACTGAGGACTGCAGTCCCCTTCCTGGAAGAATGCATGCTGTCTCCCTTGTAGAGACCACATTTTCTCCCAGGCTGACTACCAGTCCCCAATGTAGCCAAAGTCCTCCTCCATGCACCATGCCTTCAACCAGTTGTTCAATGCCCTGGTGTGGAGTATCCTTGTATCTCCTCGACTGTACACAGGTAACACTTTGGCAAAAGCCACCATACATACCATTTGCTTGAAGCTCCTCCTCTGCTCCTTGAAATTACCCTGCACTAATCCTAATTTGTCCCGTGCCAGGCTATTAGTCCCCAGATGAACAGTTATATCTAGCTTCCTCCCATCTCTTGTGCCCTAGTAATCCTCTGGACACAATCTTCATCCCTCCAAGCTGAAGCACCGCTTTGGCATACCACCTCCCTATACTGTCCTCCATGTGTCCTAAAGTCTGTTCCCCTAACAAAAGAGTCCCTACCAGCAGCTGCTTCCTCATTGGCTGGGGGCCTCTTCCTCCCTTCTTGGGGCCTCCCCTACTGAGGAACCCAATTTCCTCCATTATTATTGCACCTGGTGTCTCCTCTTAGCTTCCCTGTCCTACCTGTACAGTGAAGGAGTTCTGCAGTGGTATATGCTGAGGAGCGTGCACCCTTTCAGCCACCCCACACACCCTCAGCCCACCAAGGTTCATCTTCTCAGCCTTTGCCTATGCAACCTCTGGGGGAATGGAGGCACACTTGTTTCCCTTGGGTGGGAAAGATGGTCATCTGTACCTTTGCCAGATCAGCACAGAGTCCAGCAACCTATACCCACCACAACCCAGATAGGTGAGTATGTAGAGCAGCATTTCAGTCTCCAGAAGTTGTTCCAAAAGACTGCAGCCCCACTACCATTGCACTGTACCACTTCATGATCATTCCTTGCTTATCCCAGTGTCTATTAAAGGCCTGCTGTACCCTTATACTGCCTTCCTACTCTCTTTTACTCCTGCTTCTTCTTTTTGCTTCCTTGAAACTGTTTTGTTACCATACCCTAGAAAGGATGTCCCCTGATTTCCATTTTTTAACCCTTCTATCTGTTCCTATCTTTTCCTGGAAGGTTACTGCCCCTTACACAGCTGTACAATGGCTACAAGCTGTAGTTACCTACTACTGTACTTAGCATGCAGTAAGTAGATCATATGTTACCTCCTACCTTAATCTGGTGTCCTACCTACACAGTCTTCAGTGGACTATGGCCTATCTGTGGATGACTTACAGATGCTCCTAAAGCTGATGCAGCACTCTTGCTCTGTGCTACTCATGCAATGGGACACAAGTGTGATGGGACACGTTGAGTGTTAGTCCTTTTATCTTCTGTTCCTGCTTCCTGAATTTCCCCAATTGTCTGTCCTCACTATGCCTCTTGCAACTCCACCCCCAATTACACACCTGATTGACAGGGTTTTCTTAATTATGATTAATTCCTATGCAAATCCTGATTGGTTTGGCAGGAGCAAATCTTGGAGGAAGTAATGTTCCATAACCGTGGTGTGAAGCTAGCAAATACAATATCACCCTGCTTGGAATGACCTTTAGGCATAGCCAGTAAAGCATACCCATTAGATCTTCATAAGTTACTACTATGTAGTCACAGAAAAAAGGAGTCTGGGAATGGAAGAGATTGATTTTTAATGCACTGTACAGTATGCTACCAAATGTGAAGTCTCAGAGGGATGTGGGAGAAAATTAATCAAATCTTCAATACAATGAACAATGTTTTTTTTATTTTGTTTTTTGTTGACCAGAAAGTGAATGCTTAGCGATTCTGCTTATTTTCAGCCTCATGGTGGTGGTGGTAGGGTAAGCGATGTAAAGTGACATATTGAACGGTGGGTGGGACCATTCGAGGCCAAGGGAAAACAACATATACTTAAGCAATAATGCACGACAGGGTGTGTGTTGTGCTGGGGATAACTATCACGCCTGGGGTGATTAGGCGCAGGCCGCAGGCCAAGTGTGACTAATCACCCCAGAAGTGACGTTATCCCAGCACAACACACACCCTGGAGTGCATTATTGGCATATTATACAATGGTACATTTGTAAAAGCAAACAGAAAATGATGAAAAGTACTTTTAAAGTACATTTTTGTCAATTTAAGAATGGGTAGGGTTACTTTATGAAAAGTAGTGCTGATTTAGCCACCAGGTGGAGCTAATGTGTTTTCTGGTGACTGAAATCCCTATAGGAACCTTGTTTTTGCAGTCTGTGACACTGTCTGCACTGATGTTTATGCTTGCCCCCGCTTAAGACTTCATATAGTGGAACTGAAGTAGAAAAAGATGAGATTTTGAGTCCTCCCTCACTATCGTGGCTGAAATCTTCTGAAGGGGTAAGCAACTGAAGAACATTTTTTCTCACGTGCTCTGTTTCTATGGCACAGACAGTGTGAGGAGACTGAGAGGGACGGGCTATCATTTCGCAGTGTGGACTGTGTGGAGGTGCTTAGAAAAGATGAGATTTTGAGTCCTCCCTCACTGTCGTGGCTGAAATCTTCTGAAGGGGTAAGCAACTGAAGAACATTTTTTCTCACGTGCTGTGTTTCTATGGCACAGACAGTGTGAGGAGACTGAGAGGGACAGGCATATCATTTCGCAGTGTGGACTGTGTGGAGGTGCTTACTTCTAAATAGGTGATGGCTTTCAGTTTGAATTTTTTTAAAAATGCTTGTGTCTCCTGTGTTCACAGAGTGGAGAGTGCTAGCAGGGTGGGGGAATGCGGTGTATCCGATCACAAAGACAGCTTTCAGTTGGCTTGTTTTTTTATTAGAAAATAACGTTTTTTGGGACAAGTTAATTTCTGTGCTATGGGAGGGAGGAACTTAAACTGAGTGGGGTTTCATTCGTGTCTTTTGTGTTGACGGAGCGGAGACTGCTAGCGGGGGAGGGGGGAGAGTTGCCATGGTGCTGATCGCAAATGGCTTTGAAGGGTTGTGGTAAAGCGGGAAAAGAAAGACAGTCATAGTAATGGCTAGCGCAGTGATTGTTTTAATATTTTATTCGGTCTTCTGTGTGCTGGGGCTACATCCGTGATGTTGTACTGGAATAACATCACGGGTCCAGCCCCAGAATGACCAATCAGAGTGCAAGATTTTTTTTGCCATTGTATAATAGTACATGTCACATCACAGTTCCTTAAATTAGATTTGGTCTAATTCAAAAAGACTGCTTTACCATATGTAAGCTTAGGGAGTAAGTTACCACAGTCAATGTTGAGGCAGGCTGTAGGGGTGAGATTATTCCTTATCCTGTAGATGAGACCAACTCTAGAATTTAACTGCATTACACATGCGAGAAATGTACAGGAAGAAATCAAGTGAAGAGTTCAGGGTGGCACCTAAGTAGTTGAATGAGAAGAGAGTGGCCAGACCGTAGTCATCAAGACAAGAAGTTGAAAGAGCAAATGGACAATTCCTTAGCTGGGGGGGGGGGTGTCAAAAAGCATTGGGCCCAATTCCAAGATGTATATCGCAACTCACTGGTGCTTGCGAGTTGTGACATATGCTGCTATGTCAGGGACCCTGTGCCAGATTCCAGAAGAGGCAGAGTCCCCGCCGACTATATCCTGTGACTTGTGGTACCTTCAGCCTTACGCCACAGGAAAGGTGCACCTAACCTGGGTGCCGCAAGCCACATCAATGCCCTCCCACAGGGCACAAGCCTTGCATGGTACAAGCCTCCCAAGCCCCACACCCCAACACCATGACAATACCCCAGGGCTGGAGAGGGGTGAGGGGCTACTAGTTCTATGGTAGATTAGCAAAGCCAGTGCCCAGCGAAGGGCAATATTCAGGAGGGGCGGAGGGGTGCCAACTGCCCACAGAGGGTTGACCTGCCAATGGGGGTGGGGTGGGAATCTATATGGGACTCTGGAGGGGTCAGCTGTAGGGGCACCAGGCACAGTGGTGCAACACTGGTGGATGTAGGGTATGGTTAGACCAATATCTGCCGGGGTCCCCATTGGAATAGTGATTTGCCGTTCCATCAGCCGCACTCCTAGAATAGTACCATAACTACTGCTAAAAACTCCCTTTCATCATGTTGCAGGGGGTTTCTAGCATAGCCTGTGGGGCAGCCTGCCTTTGGTGCAGGCAGCCTTCACAATGTCAGAGGCCGCTTTTCGGAATAGTGGGCAGTGTAACGCATGTCACAAGGTGCGACTTGCTCCATTGAGTTTGTTAGTAACTACTATGTAGTTGCAGAAACAAGGAGTCCATTCTGGAATCAGGCCCATTGAGTTTTGGAGGCATTAAAGATTAACTTATCAAGATTCAGCCAGTGATGGACATAGTGAAGGTCAGATGACAAATGCCTTTTAAAAGTTTCCGTATTGGTTGAGCTTGATGTTAAATTATTATCCATTGCAGGCACTGTTTAATGAAATTTATCATCCATGTTGATATAACATGTATGAAAATTAAAAATAAAACAAGTTTAAGGAAACATGGTCTCAATAGAAAAGACCAGAATTACTCACTTTAAAATATTATGTAACCTACAGTACTTAACTCTGTTTATTAGCTACAAAGAATGGGTCTTTTATTTCCAAATGTGGTCACCCTCAACGTAGAGTCACCTTATGTGGTCTATGTCCTGTCCAATAATTTAATTGTTCTAGTATTTATAAATGATAATCTGGACCATTAATTGGGTTTTAAAGTGTTGTTATTGCTCCTTTAGGACTGACAATAGAGCTTTCCATGGTAGCAGCATTTTATTGTTCTGGTATCAATGGTAGCCAACAAGCAAATCATAGCGGTTTGATCTGATTCCCCTTCTATAATGAGTGGAGAAGTGCTATGCTCCAACTTTCAAAAGTGACCTATTGCCTCAGACATCATGGGTCTGATTCTCAAAGGACTTGCATCTGACGCAAGTCCCTGGTGCGCCGAGCATATGGCGCAGGGGACTTGTGGCAGACATGCAGCGCCAATCACAATTCTGGATTGGGTGCGCCAGATGCAGCAAGTTAGACCACCTTTCCCGTAGTCTAACTTTGCATCCAAGGGGGAAACCTTTGGCGCAAGTTGCCATAAAATGAGGAAAGGGTCGCAAATGCGCCAGACCTTGTAGAACTGGGCTGTGTTGTACCAGCTGTGCCAAACATTGCAGATGACGCAGGGCTTGGCATAAGCCCTGAGTCAACCTTCTAGAACTGGGCTCCATATCTCGTCAATTTATACGGTAAGGGAACTTTGTGTTATCAACTGTGTAATTGTATATACTGGTTGTACCCAGAAAAATGCCAACTCTTGTTGCCCATAGCTGTTTTTATTGCCAAGCCCTACTGTATTTATTAATTTATGTGCTGTTTATTTTGTCATTCTGAATTTCTAATGACATTTGTTTCACATGACTAAGCACCTAATGTTATTTTTTCCATTGACTGTATATCTTTGGGTTTGGCTGTATAACTGATGCATTACATCAGTTATGTTTTATTATAGGTGTTTGTGTTTTACAGAAAACTTTCAAGAAACTAAGAGTTATAAAACATAAATTGTTAAATGTTGGGTTGTTTTACATCTTGTGAGCATTTTGAAGAAATAATTCACATTTTCCGTTAGAGACAGAGATAAACAAGTTCTTTCTGGATTTCAGCCTACAGTTCTTGGGGAAATAAAAAAAAATCAGTATAAAAGGTGTGGGCTATTTTAAATAGAAACTGATATGCATTATAGGGAGGTAGGGAACAGGAAATTATGAGACTGGGGTTATGAAATGTTACAAAACTTTGCACGTTTTATTCTAAGGCTATGGTGCTCCACTGAGACACTGACATTTACAGAATGGCTGAATGCTATGTAAAAGCTGGCTAACTACTCTAGGTTGTCACTTTTCACTGCACACACTATTCAGACTTTCAGTGACTGATGGTCTCCCTTTCTACATTACGTGTAGTCCCGGCCTTGAGCCTCAGGGGTACGACAAAGGAAAGATCTGCTAATAATAGCAGATCATAATATCATGATCTGGTTCCCTGTCCTCTTATGATATACCCGCATACTCAGACAGTTTTCATGCCCAGAAAGGTGATAGGGCTGCTCACATGGACTGATGTTAATAAAGGTTCACTGAGCCTCCATTTCCCTTGCAGGTCAGCTCCCAGTCTGCCACATGGGCATCCCAGACAAGGGTACTACATCTCTTTTCTGTATGTTCTCCCCATTATGTATGTAATCAGATCAGTTTATACAGCTCTTCTTTAAGGTGAAAGTTTGGTCCAGTGTACCATATATGACAGTGTTTTCGTGCATCTGTATGTAACTATGTTGATACGAGTTTGTGTTGTACCCTGTTGATTGTTATACACTCTGCTATTCATCCTCTTTCACAATGACATTGAGGGGATTTGTGAGCTAAACAACCTTATTCTCTATGCAGATGACACCGTTGTCTACTGCAGTGATCTGCTACCAATCGTAATCAATGCCAACCTCCAGACCAGTCTTGCTGCACTTGAGGCCTAGTTCTCCACCAACTCACTTGTGCTGAATGAAGAGAAAATTAAGGCTATTATGTTTGGGACTAGATGCCTTGGAGCTGACAGGCATGACCTGCTTCAATTTCACACAGCCCAAGTGAACAAAGTAGAGGTCACTGATAAGATCAAGTACCTTGGGATCCTCTTTGATGAGGAGATGTCCTACAAACCTCACATTGACTCCTTAGTGAAGTCCACTCACCAGAAGATTGGACTCCTCTACAGGCTGGGTAACTCTGTCTCTGCCAAGGCTCGGCATGCCATGGCCAACTGCACCTTGCTCCCTTCCTTTGTCTATGGGCCTCCTTGCTACAGTTCCTTAGAGAGGGTGAAGTAACCAAACTGACTTTCCTCTATAACAGGGTGGCTCATTTCATTACCAACTCCCCTCCTAGGAGGCACCACTGTGAGGACCTTGCGGATCTCCACTGGCCCACCATGTGGCATAAACTGGCCTACTCCTCTCTATGTTTGACCTTTAAATTTACCATTGCAGGCCCTCCTCTCCACCTGCATGGTCTGCTCAATCCCAAAGTCTGGGACCGGGTCCTGAGATCCTCATCAGGCTGTCCCCTCGACATCCCTCGGGTATGCACTAACCAAGTCAAGCGATCTTTTCATTATGCAGCTCCGCACTCATGGAACCTTTTCTCAGTGAACCTGGCCAACTGTCTTACTCTTCGTGGATTTAAGTCTGGTTTGAAGGTGTACCTGCTGGAGCTTAGTCTCTGTGGCTGTAATCGCTAGCTCACAGTTAGTGAACTAGATGGTGCGATTATTATATCATGCTTCTTTATTGCTGTTACTACTACACCTTCTAAACTTGTGTGTTAAGTTGTCCCATGTATTGTGTACTGGTCCAGCATGTTTGTGTCTGTGATGTCACACTCTGTAAGTACTCTATTCCTAATCCAACAAATGTAACTACTGTATACTCCTGCCGATGTATGTAACCTCTGTTGTAACTAGTCCCAGGTCACCCCTGAAAAAGGGACCTCTGGTCTCAGTAAGCTTACCCGGTTATCAAAATCTAAATAAATAAATAAAAAGATTAACTGTAAAAAAAAAAACTTTGCAAGTTACAGGAAATAAACTGGGTACAAGGGAGTACAAATGCAGCAAACAAAAATAAAAATGTGTAATCTGCAAAAAACTTCCACTCTAGGTTCTGTTAAGTGCCATTAACAATTTAAACAATCCAAATGTAAATTAGGGTACTCAACAGCCTCCCTACCAGCTCCTGGATATACCCAAAAGAGAAGAGAGAGCTACTCATAGACTGACCAATTACGAAAAAAAGTTGTTCCTTAGATCCAAATATAAAAAGTGTAAAACTCACATGAGCAAAGCAAAAGTGGTGGTCAATACATTAATAGACAATGCAAAACCTAATGTTTCATGAAAATGGGTGCTTCATCAAAGGTTCCTGTATCGACACTAATGCACATGCCAAGAGTCATGACTTTATATTTCAAATAATTAATTAAACATGTTAGAACACTTATTTTAGTAGTGCAATCACATTGTGATACTCAGGAAAGTATCCTCTGTTCAAAAATAATTTTGGCTGACATGACTTTAAAACATCCGAACTTGTTTACTGGTGCTTCAGCACCATATTAGAAAAGACACATGCAGGAGTGGTGAATCACCCAGGATTTCTCTTGGGATGAGTAAATACTAAAAATATATAAACATATCTCTAAATGTTTATTTTGTGATAAGGAGACACAGTGTATGTGATGTGATGTAATAAAATACATGTACAGGTGTTGTTTTTAAGGCTGCAGTGGATGTAGCCCTACAGACCTCTTGCTATGAGGAAAGAATTAAGTGCATTCCTTCCAAACAAACAACCTGTTGGAGTTGCACAGCAGTCGCCTCTTCATCCTTGGTGCACTCTGCTCGTCTACATTAGAAGTAGCAATGCACTATTTTTACTGTGTCGGTGGTCACTGCAGAACATGACACACTCTGCCTTGTCTATGATAGCTGCCAAACTGTATTGTACATGCATGACTACTAGTGCAAGTGCAGTACAGTGTGATAGCCATCTTGGACACAGTGGAGTATGCTGTGCTGAGCTGTGTTCTGCCATGACTGCTGATTTTTTTGTAATTAAAAATAACCCCCCACCTGAACCTTCTTCTCAGCACCCCACCCCAAAATATAATAGTGACACTAGGGTGCCCAATCCCCCAGTGCTGCAATCATGATTCCACAGTGTTTTCTAACCCTGTAAAAAGAAAACCATCCATCAATGTCTTTTGCAGCTGTTGCTGTCCCCCCAAACCAACCCTCTCACTCAGCACCCATCACCCATCACCCCACACCCCCCCCTTACTTATCCATTAGGGGTCCAATGCTGTAATCCTCTCTGGACCACAAACATGTCTTTACTCTTCAAAGCTGGACCACAAACTAAAGAAACAGGTTTGAAGTTCAATGTATTTCAATTGTGTTTTGAACTTAGTGGTATAACTTGGGCAGTTTTGCATATTTTTGGCACAAATTTGCAACATGCCTTTTTTGGGATCCCGCCTCATGAACGGTTGCACTGACATTAAGCAAATCTGTCCTGAAAGTTAATTTTGTGGTCCCTGCCTGATATCACCTTTTGGACAGGAGTTGAAAGTTTTCTCTGCCCTTGTTCATGAGGTGGGATCATAAGAATGATACGCTGAAAATTTGATGTAAAAATATTGAAAAACAATGAAGTTATGAGCCCACATTGAAATTTGGGAATGCAGGCTTCTAACTTGTAAGTGTCAATATTTGTACCACAAATTTAGAACATAGCCATATCTTTACAACACCTCATGATTGTGAAAGCTGTCATTTTTCAAATCCTGGCCAAAATGTTTTTTTTTTTTTGCATCCCAAAAGGTGATTTCACAGTCCCTGAACAAAATATCCTTTAGGCCTGGAGTTAAACATTTTCTCTGCCCTTCTTCATGATGCAGGGTCATAACAAGTGTATGTTGAAAATTTGGTGTACAAATATTACAAAACAACAAATTTATGAGCCTACATTACATTTTGGTAACACAGGCTAATAACTTTGGTAATTTTCAATATTTGTACCTGAAATTCCTCAGATGCAGCCCTATCAGCTCCATCCAGAACTCGTTAACTGTGGCTATACAAATCATCTAAAAGCTGATAGTGTCCATTTAAATGATATTAAAATAAAAATCACAGAAGTTGTCAGGTTCTTCTAAATGCAGAAAAATTCATTATCACAGTAATGGTATTATGTTATATAAATGAAATGACGTACAAATTAATTAACACATATGTTATATTATATCACTATATTAATATTATATTACCTTTATAAGAACTTTGATAAAGGACACTCAGAATGTCAGAAATGCTTCAGATCTTATTTGATGCTTATCTTGTGGCAAAAAAATATTTTTTATTTTCCAGTAAATGAGTCTTAAATGATAACAATGTGGTCTGGTGTGATTTTCAGAGGTGAGAGTGCTGTAATTCATGCCAGTCATTAAAAAACAGATATATTATATTACTATTATGAATGAATGAATGAATACTTTATTTATAAAGCGTCTTTCTTAAAACCAAGGTGCTGTAAGTAATACAAATAGATAAAATTAATACTCAAATACAATATAAAATATCAGAACAAAACCACAATATTACAAATATCAAATCACATAAAACAGTTGAAACAAACTCAATTACTTAAAACTGGTCTGAGTATGTCAAGTTAAATAAATGTGTTTTTTTAATTGATGTTGTCAATTATTATGAGCTGGTTGCTGAAAATCCAGCAACCTGATTGGCTGAGCCCTCTTCTTACCCATGATTAAAATCTGCAACATAATCATGGGTAAGAAAAGGTGCCAGATAACATATCATGTTACCTACTCCAAATCAATCCACCTGTAGATTCTGGCAGGCATACAGTAAGGCCTCTTCAGTCCTGCTCAAAAAACAAATATATCACCCACCACAATCATCACCTACCGCAACCATTATTCCCCTATAACCCACCAATTCAAAAGTTAAACAAAGCCGCACCATAACAAGTAACCTCAATGGCTCAGTGGCAACTCTTACCTCCCTTGTGCTGTGGACTGGACCCCAACTCATGCCACTGATAATGCACACCACAGCCCTTCAAACTTGGCCCCGATTAAGGCACAACACTGACCGCCACCTAATAAATGCTGCCAACCATGGTTCACCACTACCGATTATTCTACCAACAAAACACTGCTGACATCACCTGCTCCCTTCAAATGCCAGCATGACAATTTTCCTCTCTCTCATCCAGGATTCCCAGTACAATGAGGAGGGTGGAATGAGGGAAGCAGAGCACAGACAACTACAGTAATTAAAGTGCAGTACACACAAGCACTTCCCCTTGCTATTGTTAGCATTATAACAGCACCACCTACTGAACTTCATGGACAAACTCTGAATTTTTTTTTAATATATACCAATACACATGACAAAATTTATTGAAAAAATATTTTTAAATGACTTTTTTCAAATTATTAATTTAAATACAAATGAAACCAGTTCATAATAGCAATATTACACTCAAGGGTATGGTAGATCATGGGATATCATCACTTTTCTGGTGCTTGAGACAGTCAGCCTGTGGTCTCATGCCTTACAAAGCACCTGAGGCATGATGATATCCCATGATATACCAGACCCTGGAGTGTACTATTACTTAATTAACTAATGCATATTAAATGCATAACACACAAAATAATAAAATACATAATTTATGAATAATTTTCATAGAAGGACAATGTAACTGTTAAATCTATGGTTCTGCAAGGGAGAATATAGTAATTGACAGTAGAGCAAGCAGAGAGTAGGAGACTACAAGGAGTATACTGTATGCCTTCAGGTCAGCAATAAACACTGTAGATTACACTGGGTCATGGTGGTTTTGGTTGCAGTAGTCTTTATTCACATGTGGTGCTCTTTCCCCCGGAGTCTTAGGGTGCCATTGCAGTAATACAGAGCAGCACTTCAAAATCACATACAATATCAGCTTGTACATCCCAAATAAAACCATTTAATAACCAAACATTTTAGTGAGTTTTGCAGGCTCTGTTCCAAAACCATAAACACTAATTCACAGCAGATGCCTCCCTACAGAACTTGTCACAAGTAAGCTGCAGTAATCCATTATCATTGCTGACCTCCACCACCACCCCATAGTCTGTTTTACCCTATGCCATTTATTGTATTTTGAGCCAAAGTGGTTTCATCAAATTAGCAAACCAAATTTTCAGGTCTCAACTCAAAGCTGAAAAGAAGTTTGCTCAGAGCCATGTCACTCACCCTTGGTGTTAGGCGTATGCCGCAGTGACTCATGCTAAAAACAATGTGAGGTAGGATAAAGAAAATAGAATGATGATGAGGGTGTGTTATTTTTAGACTAGCGGCAATCTATGATTTTTATTTTAATATAATTACTGGTTCATGTTTTTTCCCATAGTAAAAGCCTTTTGTAATTTGCCAAAACATGCGCCACTTTTACTATGGTAAAAGCACCAGCCACAGCAGCTCTACTTCTTTGGAGCTTTTCTTTTTCGCACTGTCTGGGGCTGTAAATGAATTTTTTTTTGTTAAAGAGGTCGGCGTGAACCAAGCTGCATGTGTTTTTATGGTGACATAGTGAAAGGCAGCTGGAGTCATTTGGGATCCTTTCTGTTCTACCTAATGCTCTTGTCCATTTTTATTCATTACCATGGCTCGGCTACTGTGCCTCCTGCTTGGTTCCCTCTCCCTCACTGCTGCAGCTCTTTGGTAGGCTACCACCAAGAACTGAACCACTTTCACTTAAAAATGAGCTTTCAGCATCCTCACTGCCAGATCGCCGTTGTCATAGAACCACCTCACAGGTGCTGCTCCTCCTCCCCTTCTTGTCACTGCCTCTCTCCATATTTTATATTATTGCTCAGGTGAAAAAACACAACCCCAACAATTATAAATAATAAAATATGGGGTGGTGTGTAAAACTAAGTTTTTACACACACCCTCATTGTGGGATGCATTTCATAAACCCCTCAGGCTTTGCCCTTGGGGTATATGTAGCATCCCACAACTTGAGTGTGTGTAAAATCTCATTACTCACATCACCCCATATATTATTCTCTATGTAATTTATTATTATTAGTTATTATTAATGTTAAATAACTACAAAATAACCCTGGAGCAATTGCACTGAGGCACGGGTTATCCCAGAGGAAATTGGCCTTACAGCCAAATTTTAAAGAAAACACAATTGCACATACCCCAATAATGCAAAGCATCATGGAAAACATATGCAAACCCCCATGACAGAATTTAGACTGGTTCAACTTTAAGCAGAATTGCATGATGCCAGAAGGTCTCACTGTGCAATCAGCAAAGGCTAAGAACAGCAGACACAGACACATGTTTCATCCTCATTTGGACTCATTAGTGTGCCATATCTATGTCTTAGCCCAGGGAGAGAAAGCCAGCCACCTCCTAAGGGGGATGTTATTTGTTTGGTCCATGGGGAGCCCAAAATAGGAAAGAAAAGAACTACAAAAGAACCCCAGAGTAAATGCTCTGAGGCATGGGTTATCCCAGAGGATATTGGCCTTACAGCCAAATTTTAAAGAAAACAGAATTGGACATACTCCAATAATGCAAAGCATCATGAGAAACATATGCAGATCCCCATAAGACAATTTGCAGTGGCTCAACATTAAGCAGAATTGCATGGTGCTGAAAGGACTCACAGTGCAATTGGCAAAGGCTACAGTAAGAAGAGCAGACACATACACATGTTTTGTCCTCATTTGGACTCATCAGTGTGTCTTATCTGTGTCTTAGCCCAGGGCAACCCATGAACCAGACAAATAACATCCCCCTTAAGGGGTGGCTGGCTCTCTCCCCATGGGGTAAGACACAGATATGGCACACTGATGAGTCCAAATGAGGCAAAACATGTATATGTGTCTGCTGTTCTTAGCCTTTGATGATTGCACTGGGAGGCCTTCTGGTACCATGCAAATCTGCTTAAAGTTGAGCCAGTCCAAATTATCTCATTGGGATTTGCATATGTTTCCCATGATGCTTCGCATTAATCTTAAATATTGTTTTATTTATATGCTGAGAAAATATGATTTATGAAAGTAAGAAGATGAGGATGATGTAGAAGAGGATTTGTTGTTTCTGAAAACAAAACATGATACAAGATGTCTGTGGAACAGTCAGCACTTGAAGAATTGGGAGGAAAGGCTGGCAGTTTAATGTGAACAGGCAATGACTCCGACAGCATACTTTGCTTTTTTACAACAAATTTAGACAGGTTAGGGTGCAAGGACCTGACTTTAGCTTTTGGTTGTTGGACCCTCTGTTGCAGTGTTGGTTCAGTACCAAGGGATGCATTCATTTGCCCAGGCTGCTACCACGTATGGTGGCCAGATTACTTTAATCTACTGTCTTATCTCACTAATTCTCATTCCTAACTGAACTCCATTGTCCCTGCTGCTGGTCAGTCTGACCATAATGAGGGTTTGAAGGGGTCTGACTGTTTGGAGGATATAATGCTCACATTTTAAATCACCATGCAGAGCACTGGTTCCAAAAGATTCAGTGGACTTTACTGATTTGTGCGGACATGGGAAAATACTGCCACACTGCTGGGGATCTAAGTGTTTTTGTAGGAACCATGAACAGATGGTGATGGTGGTGTTGGGAGCTGGGGGTATTTCTTGTGGAATTTGGCATCAGTTGCAATATTTAATACTGGAGTTGCTTACATCATCTGATATGATATATGATATGATCATATAATCTGATATAAATGAGAAGATAATGTAACCAATATAATATGATTTGATATATAAGATCATATAATGTCATGTAATATGAGATCAAATTATATGGAATGTTAGAAGATAATAACATATGATACAATATAATATGATATGATGTGATATGAGATCATTTTATTGTGTAAATCTAATATTAATCAAGGTCTTACATACTCTTTTGTGCATTTATTAAGTTTAAGTTTACATTCAATGTGAGTGATCTGGCTACATGACATAATTGATGATATCAGTGATAGGGCTTTTAGATCTAGGCATAGAGTTTCAGACACACAGAAGCCTGGGTTTGATCCTCTGTATTGCATTTTTTTCTTTCTTACTAAAATTGTTGCTGTATGAGAGAAATTATTAGATTTCAGTGCTGATGTACTGCCGAGTTTCAGCAGAGCTAAAAAGCAGACTTTAAGATAATTGAACTTAGTTCTACAGTATGTTTTAGTCAATGAAATTGGTCCTGGCCAAGGGTTGCCTGGGTATGAATACAATTTGAGTTATCTGTTTTGCAGGATGTGATATAACTACTCCATCATAGGAACTCCAGCTTCCTTACCTGTAGGTCAGTGACACACTGAATATGTGTTTGTTTAGCAAGTAAAGGATCAGTGGTTCAAATCCTGGCAAGGAATCAGACATTGTTGTTGTAAGATAGAAACTCACTTGAGAGGCAACTCATGGTGGTGTGGAGATGGAATAGTAAAGTATATGAGAAGTAAATTTAGCTAAGAACAACAATTTGTGATAGTAAATCACCTGCTGGTATTTGATCCTCAGTTGTCTGTTTTGCAGATTGTGCCATAACCTCTACAGTATAGGAAATGAAGTTGTGTTACTTGCAGCTCAGTGGCACACTGAATGTGTGCTCACTTATCAGGCAAAGGATAATTGGTTTAAAGTCTGCTAGACATAGTTTGAATCCTGAAGGGTCTTAAAGATTGTTATATAAGATTAAAACTCACTTGAGTAGCAATATGTGGTGATGTGGAGTGGAATTGTGAAGCATTTGAGAAGAAAATTTAGATAAACAACAATCTGTGAAGAAAAAATTGCCTTCTGGGATTCGATTTACCAGTCACCTGTTCTGTAGGTGTGACATAACTTCTACATCTTAGGAAATGCAACTCACTAACCTGCAGTTCATAGGTAATGTACAAGTTAGAAGGTCAAAGACCTATAATAACTTGCCACTGTTTAGTGATAATATACACACCTTATTCCCTACCCTTATGGTTACCCAGCAGAGAGTGTTTACATACAGTACTTCCATGGAACCGATTGTAACCACACTTTCTGGCAAGCAGTTCCATAATGAGATCATTCTCTGACTTAACCACATACCTCTTTTTCCATTTCTAACAATTCCCCCCCCCCTTCATTTTTAGGCTATGTGACCTTGTAGGTTTGTTAATGTGATGTATACATAGTCCCATGCTTTCCCAAGTTATCTCATTATTCATTGCACTGAAAAACAGTCATAGTTCTTCTCTATTTCTTCTGTATGCCATTGAATAAAGACCTAGTTCTTTCAGCCTATCGCCAAATGTTTTATGCTGTATATTCTTGAATTTTTTTGTTCTTTTCTGTTGCACCATTTCAATTAGTTTTTTACCTCCCCTTGCTTTGAGGTGTACAAAAAGGTGAACAGTACTCCAGGTGGTGCTTGACCAATGTTGAATACAGTGGCATAATCACTGCTTAATCTCTACACTTTATGTTATTAAAAATGCACCCCAGGAACCTATGGCACTTACTGACAGTGTTCAGGGTGTGTGTGTCAAATGAATTATTATCAGTGATGGTAACTCCTAAATCCCTTTCATTATTCTGGTGTTTAGTATATTTTCATGTCTAGGACTGTTATGCCCAAGATGCATAACCTTGCATTTTCCTTCATTAAATTTAAGTTTGCTCCTCAGTGTCAAGAGTTCTGTTTTATATTTTCTTGTAATTGTTTTATTGCTGTGACATTGTTGACTATGGCCCATATCTTTCTGTCATCAGCATATTTTCAGACCCACGTATTATCTGAAGTCTGAATAGATGTTACAAACATATTGTATAAGGTGGGCCGTAGCATTGAGCCCTGGAGGACCACACCTGTCACCCCTCCCTAGTCCAAAAATATCCTCTGATATCTACTCTTTGACACCTTTTATCCAGCCATAATACCACCTATGATACTATTTTTGGGTGCAGTTGTATCTCCATTAAATTTTCTATCATAATTCTGTGTGATACAGAATTGAAAGCTTTGAAATAATCTAAAAATACTATATCCACTGGAAGGCCCTTATCCAGGGTAGTGCTCACAGGTTCAGAGCAGTGGAGGAGATTCTGGAGGCGGAGGTGGGGCTTAGTCAGAGTTGAGGTAGCAAGTGATTTTTGTTTTTTCAGAAGAAGCCAGAAGCCAGAAGGGGAAGGAAACAGATTCATTTCAGTGATTTACAGTAATTGTACATTGTTTTTTTTTATTTTAAACTTAGATGGTGGGCTTTTAGTGACACTGTAATTTCTTTGCTGTCTTTACTTAGAATTGTTTTGGGCTGTTGAAAATTGAAAACCTAGTTTGGTGTGCTTGTAGTGGTGCTATATTTCTTTTCTGTCTTTAATTGCTGCAAATTTTCACCCCACCTCTCCTGCCCCCAAGTCTTAATTATATGCCCTGTTAAATATGATTGACAGAAGCTAAGCACAGGAGATAGTAGGGGTTGTGGAGAAGGAGGGGCATAAGGGGGAAGAAGCCCGACCTCAGCACGGCAAGTGTTTTGACTCATTTTTTTTTAAAGAAAAGTATCTGAGGATCAGTGGCAGGATTTTTAGGACAGTACATTAATAAAAAGGGAACTAGGAGAGCTTCAGTAACAGACAAGTACTGGAATAGCAGTATAAGTGTATAATGTGGGGAGTGGTGCAATGCAGTGGCTGTGGGGCAGCCATATTCAGGCAGACCTTCTGGACACTGAGGTGCTGCCCTATCTGCATGCATCTCTCTGGACTGCAGTATGAGGTAGCCAGACTCAGAGCGGAAGTAAACTGGGTCAGGAGTACCATCACCCCTATCCAGAACCCACCCAGTCCAATGCTGCTGCCTCAAAGGATGCCAAGAATGAGAAGCACTTGGATAACAGTGGGCTCAGAGAGGATTAGGACAGTCAGACAGAGGAACATACCAGATACTGTTCCACTCAAGAACTCATATGCCACACTGGCAAATGGGGACAACCAAATAGAGGTACCCAGAGACGTGGAAGGAAAGAATGTGGAGGTTAGCCAAGGAGGTGACCTCAGTGGGGAGAGCAGTGGACCCCAGAGGAGGAGGAAGTGAATCCTGGTGGGGGACTCCATCATAAGAGGGATCCAGCTAGGAACACAGGAGGGGGTGGGCAGGGAGGTGAGGTGCCTACCAGGTACCATGGCATGTAGGGATGGAAGGAAGAGTCTGGGGATTGCTGGGAAGGCAAGACGGGAGGGTGAGTTGGATGTCATTATCCATCTAGGTGCTAATGACCTGGAAAATAGGGAACCAAAGGAAGTTCAAGAAGAGTTTAGAAAATTGGGGAGGGGTCTCAAGCAAGTAGCTACTTCTGTCACCTTCTCAGAAATACTACCTGTGAGAGGCATGGGAGAGCATAGGAGTGCATGCTCCAGGAACTTTAACTCATGGTTGAAAAACTGGTGCTGTGAGAAAGGGTTTGGATTCATTGGTGAGTGAGGACTCACCTGGCAGGATGGAGGCTTGTTCAAGCCTGATGGCCTGCATCCATCCTGGAGGGAATCCAAGCACTCAGTGATAAGTTTAAATGCTAGATTGACAAGCATTTAAACTAGCCAAGAGGGGTGGCAGGCCAGAAAGGAGGGTACCTAATTACCCACCCCCCACAGCTAGCAGTGGAACCAGTGAACCGGAGGAGTGGATATCTCTACAAAAACAAATCAGTGTGCAAAAGATGGAGATAAGTGCCCAAGAGGTGGATAGATAGAAAAGGGGCAACATTCAACAGAAGGACAGACAGCAAGGAGAACCAAGGATAAAGGAAAACCAGGGAAGGGGCTGGAGTAGAACAGCTAAACAGTCTAGGGAGGTCAAATCATGCAAAGCCATGTATGCCTATGCCAGGAGCCTTAGTAACAAGATGGAGGATCTGGAGGCTGTCATGGTGCAGTCAGACCTGGACATTGTGGCCATCACAGAAACCTGGTGTAATGATAACCATGACTGGGAGATGGCCAAACCTGGCTACAACATATTCAGAAGAGACAGGGCAGGAAGGAAGGGAGGAGGAGTGGCACTGTATGTGAAAAATGACATAAGGGCCACAGAGATCCAGCAGGAACAAAAAGGGGAAGAGATAACTGTGGGTTAAGCTGGAAAGGAAAATTGGGGCCAGCCATCTGCACAGGTGTGGTCTATAGACCACCAGCCCAGGAAGAAGAAACAGATAAGCAGCTGATGCTAGCCATCCAAAGGATGGCAGACAAGGGTGAGGTAGTGCTGGTTGGAGACCTCAATATTCTAGACGTGGACTGGAGCATCCCAGCAGCAGCATCAACTAGGAGCATATTTATCCTGGACTCCCTTCAGGGTGCCTTCCTCAAGCAACTGGTTATGGAACCAACTCAGCAGAAGGCAATACTGGACCTTGTGCTCACAAACAGGGATAGTGTGATGGGGGTAGCAGTGGGGGAGCAGCTGGGGAACAGTGACCACCAGTCATTGTGGTTTGAAATCACGGAAGGAGCAGAACCAAACCACACAAACACACGTATCCTGGATTTTAGGAGGACAGACTTTGGAAAAATGGGGAGATACTTGAAAGAGGCATTAAGGGGAATGGGGCAGGAATCAGGGGTTGAGGAACAGTGGGCAGTATTTAAACCGGGGATTACAAGAACAACAGTATTATGCATTAAGCAGGTTAGCAAGGGGAAAATGAAGATGAGGCCATTATGGTTTTCCAAGGAGGTAGCGGAGAAAGTGAAAGCCAAAAAGACTGAATTCAGGCAATACAAAAAGACACAGGCAGAAGGGGATAGGGAGGTACCAGAAGAAGCAAAGGGAGGCAGGGAGGTCAGTAAGGGAAGCCAAAGCTTAGACAGAAGATCACATTGCAAAATCAGTGGGTAGAGGGAACAAAACCTTTTACAGGTACATGAGTGAAAAAAGAAAGGCAAAGGGAGGGATAGTGAGACTGAAGGGGGAGGATGAGGGCCACATGGAGGACGACAACAGTAAAGCTGACATATTGAACAGGTATTTCTGCTCAGTCTTTACTGAGGAAGAAGAGGATAATGGGTCTGAAGGGAGTACAAGGGTTGGGAATGGTGCAGAAATGGACACAAGTCATTTTATATGAGAAAGGGTCCTGAAGGAACTGGAAATAATAAGAGTTGATAAAGCAATGGGTCCAGATGGGGTACACCCCAGGGTCCTAAAAAAACTAAGAGAGGTGGTGGCTGAACCTCTGGCAATCTGTTTAGCTGATCACTGGAAACAGGGGAGATACCCAAAGACTGGATGACAGCAGATGTAGTCCCCTTATACAAAAGTGGGAACAAAGAGGAAGCGGGGAACTACAGACCAGTCAGCCTCACCTTGGTAGTAGGAAAGATCATGGAAGCACTACTGAAGGAGAGATTGGTGGAACATCTGGTTGTCAATGGACTACAGGACCCAAGGCAGCATGGTTTCACCAGGGGGAGGTCATGTCAGACCAACCTTGTTGAATTTTTTGACTGGGTGACTAGGGAGGTGGATCTGGGGAGGGCAGTGGACATGGCCTATCTGGACTTCAACAAGGTCTTTGACACTGTGCCACATAGAAGACTAAAACACAAACTGGGGAATATGGGTGTGGGCAGGACAGTAGTTCAGTGGGTAGGTAACTGGCTGGCTGCCAGGACACAGAGGGTGGTGGCAAATGGTTGTCACTCCACAGAGGGAAGTGTGACCAGTGGGGTACCACAGGGATCAGTGCTGGGACTGGTTCTGTTCAATATCTTCATCAGTGACATTGCGCCAAGACCTAGAAGGCAGAATTTCCCTGTTCACTGATGACAACACAGCTCTGTAACACAGTAGACACACCAGAGGTTGTAGACAGAATGAGAAGGGACCTGCAGAAACTTGAAGAATGGTCAGGGGTTTGGCAGTTGAAATTCAATGCAAAGAAGTGCAAGATAATGCATATGGGGCACAAAAACCCTGGCACAATGTATCAGTTGGAGCGGGGTGAGGATATACTGTAGCATGCACCAAGCAGGAAAGGGATCTTGGGGTTATCATTTCTGATGACCTCAAGGTAGGGAAACAGTGTGACAAGGCAGCAGGTAAAGCATATAGGATGCTGGGATGCATAGGCAGGGGCATCACCAGCAGGAAAAGGGGAGGTCATAATTCCACTATACAAGACACGAGTGAGTCCCCACCTGGAGTACAGTGTACAGTTCTGGAGACCTTACTTAAATAAGGACATAGACAAGGTAGAGAAGGTTCAGAGAAGGGCAACAAAGATGGTACTTGGATTGCATCACAAGTCCTATGAGGACAGGTTGAAGGAATTGAATATGTACTCCTGGAGGAGAGGAGGGAGAGAGGGGATATGATAGAGACATACAGGTATCTTACAGGGAGGAACAAGGTGCAGGAATACACTATTTTTAAGCAAAAAAGATGTTTCAGGACTAGAGGGCATGGGATGAAGTTGGAGGGAGGATGAATCAGAGGAAACATGAGGAAGAATTTCTTCACACAATGGGTGGTGGACAAGTGGAACACCCTTCCAGAGGAAGTGGTGGGGGCTGAAACAATCATGGGATTTAAGAATGCATGGGATAGACATAAAGGAATTCTGGAGGTCACGGTTAAGGGGCAACAGACTTCTAGGAAAACATAAAGTAAACTTACAAGCTCAAATGGGCAGACTGGCTGGGCCATAGGCCCTTATCTGCCGACACTGTTTATGTATCTATGATTCGTTAGACACGATCGTCCAGAGCTAAACCCATGCTGTGTTATATCAGCTTATCCTTTTTGTTGGATATGTTTAACTATACTGTCATGTATTATTCCCTCAAGTAACTTTCCTAGGATGGATGTCAGGCTTATTGGTTTGTAGTTACTGATATCTTTTCTATCCCATTTTTTGTAAATGGGTGTGACTGTCACCTCTCTCCATTTGGATGAAGTATGTCCCTCATTTAATGATGCTGCAAATAGCTTTGTGATCAGACCCACCAGATCCGCTGACAGTTCTCTAAGAAGTTTAGGATGTATGCCATCCAGTCCTATTGACTAGTCAGGTTTGAGTTTTTTTAATTTTATCCAATATTTCTTGCTTCGTAATAACTGGTTCTTGGGTAATGTTATTAAATTGCTCAACAGTGCAGTTTATCGCAGTCTTTTGCTGGTATGTGACTAAGAAGTACTTATTTAGTTCTATAGCCATATCCTGTTCTTCCCCAGTTAACTTGCCTCCTACCTTTAATGGTCCAACACCTTGTTGATTTCCCCTTAAGGAGCATATATAGTTAAAAACTTTTTTTTGTTACCTTTTATAGATGTTACCAGCTTATATTTGGCCTTACTTTTTGAGGTTTTATTAGATTTTTGCATTTATTAGCTTGTTTTTTGTAAATGTTCTAATTTATCATTGTTGGTTGTTTCTTGTAATTTTTCATTTTTTTCTTTTTGATGCTATTCCTTATGTGTTTGCCAAACCATAGAAGCACTCTACCAGATTTGTTGTACTTTTTTTTTGGTACCCATGTTTTGATACAGTAATATAATTTCTATTTGATTTTAACCCATATTTCCTGCATTCCTAGTCATTTTAGATCTTCATCCCAGTTCCATGTTCTTAAATACATCCTCATTCTATTGATGTCCACTTTATAATAACATTTAAATATGGTTTCCCCTTTTATGGCCTCCCAAGCTGTACTCACCTCTATAGTGATCATGTTGTGATTGTTATTCCCAAGGGGATCTAGCACCTTCAGGTTTTTGATCTTATCCATAAAATTACAAAAAACTTAATCTAGTTTGTTTTCTCCCCTTGTGTTCTCAGTAACTGTTTGATCTAAATTTTTTTGTATTGCTGTCTCGATGAACCTGTTCTTCAAGGGCATTGACCCTTCTAGACTAGCACAGTTAATGTTTGGCAAATTAAAATGCCCTAGAAGCATGTAGTCACCATTTATGTCCATGATATCAACTGCTGCAAGAAAAAGATTATTTTCATCAGTGCTGAGGTTGGGACTGCAGTATCCTACACCCGCTGTGAGTTTTTTTTCAGGCAACTGGATTTCAACCTTAAGAGTTCTACCTCATCTGCAATGTTTCCTTTTAGTTTTATCTCATGTGCCTTGATGTCTTCTGCTATATGTATAGCTATACCTCCCCCTTGTTTTTCTTTACAATCTTTGTGAAACAAGCTATACCCTGGTATTTCTGTACCTCATAATCTGCCTTATACCACATCTCAGTTACAGCACATGTTGCCTTTTCCTCACATAATTTGAATTTAAGCTCATCTATTTTACTTCTTAGATTTCTGGCATTAGTTAATAGGATTTTAACTTCTTTTGTCTCTTTTCTCTTTGTTTTGGTGTTAGTTGGGGGTCTTATAGTTTCATTCTTTTTTTTTTGTATGAGTACTTGGTGATCCTATACCAGGTGTATCCCCTTACCCTGCTGCAATAGTTTATGGTATCCTTAATCATCATTAGTTTCTACGTGTATCAGTACCAGAAAATCTTCTGCTGCCTTTTCCACCATGTCTGTTATTATTGTTAACATGTCCCTAACTTCTGCACCCAGAAAACTGCAATTTGGTACTGTTTCCTTGCCTAGTTTGGTGGTAAACTGATCGGTATACTAGATTATGGAATCACCAAGAATATATACTGCTCTGTTTGATTGTGGGTCTTTCTTTATACCTGTTTCTGTTTCATTATCTACCCCTTCATCTATGTTTTTATTTGCCTCCTTTGGAGATTCTCTGCTGTCCTCCCTTATAGTATGTGACTTTGGCTGAGATTCATTACCCTAGTCCAAGTTAGTGACCATATCCATCAGATTATCTGTTTGTTGATTTACTAGTTGGAGTAGTTATGTAAACTGTTTTTTAGTCGGGATACTAAAATCCATTGCCCATCTCCCTTGTTTAAAAATATTTGTCTGCTCAAGTTGTTCCACTGCTTCTTTATCCTCTTGCTCCCTTTGTCTTTTTCCTTCTACTTCAGTTTTAGTTTCTCCCCTTTTGCATTTGTTTGTTCTGTATGTCATGGCTTGTTGTTTACCAGACAGGCTTTTAATGCATTTTAATTCCAGTTGTAGACCTATAATTTTAACTCTGAGGCCCTTCAATTCTGTGCATTGTTTACAGGTATACTGGTTGAAGTCCAGGATTTCATCCAAGCTAAACTTGTTACAGCTGAAACTTTTCACTTCTATTTCATTCCCTGATAGTATCACACAGTTTGTATCCATGTTTCCCTTTTAGTGCTATCTGACTTATAGGGTATCCATTGGGTCTTTTTCTGATATTGTATACATAACCACATTTTTGGTTGTAATCTTAAATGTACATTGTTTCTTTCTGTTTAATTGTTTTGTTTCCACTGGTTAGAGCACTTACCTAATTCCTTTCTAACTTGTGATTTCTAGGACTTTTGGTGTATTTTCTCTGTACCTCTTCCCATCCTTCCCTGCCTGATGCCAACAGACACCACTGACCTCTGCCTGCATCGCCTCTGCTCTACTCTCAACTCTGCTCACTGGAGCCAAGCCTTATATGGTGCCCTTTGGTGATGTTGCCCTTGTCACTATGGCAATGCTGACAGCTCACTGCCCCTGCTCACAAAAATGGCTAACAGTGAGTATAACCTGCCCATAGAAGGACCAGTTAGCCATCACCTGATCACCTGAAAGAGGGTTCCCAAAACACCAGCAAGATGTCAGTCAGTGTCAGTAACCCTCATGGAGCGAGGGTTGCTGGTACACCATATTGCACTATTCAGATCCCAAGATTGACAGTAGTATGGGTTACAATGGATGGCTTCCTTCACCTGCAGCAACACATAAAGGCTTAAGAACTTGTAAAACTGCTGCCTTCTCCTGCAGCAGAAACAGCCAGACCTGCATGGTCTTGAGATAGCTCCTCCTTGCTATCCTTGCTCACTGGAGTCAAGCCTTGTATGATGTCCTCTAGTGATATTTCCCTTGTCACTATAGCAACAATCACCACTCACCACTCCTATTAGCAAAACAGCTAACTGTGAATATAACTTGTCCTTAAAAGGACTGGATAGCCATCACCTGGTCACCTAAAAGCGTCTTCCCAAAACACCAGCAAGGAGTCAGTCAGTGCTGGTAACCCTCATGGAGTACTTTTTGCCAGTATGCGGTATTGCACTATTCGAAGCCCAAGAGTTAAAGTAGTGAAGGATACAACAGATGGCTGCCTTCACCTGCAGCACCACATTAATGTTTAAGAACTTGTTAAACTGCTGCCTTCTCCTGCAGCAGAAACAGCCACACTTGTGTGGTCTTGAGATAGCCCCTCCTTGCTATCATTGCTTACTGGAGCCATGCCTTATATGGCACCCTCTGGTGCCATTACCTTTGTCACTATGGCAATGTTCATTGCTCCTACTAGCAAAGACCGCTTTCTGTGAATATCATCTGTCATTAAAAGGACTGGTTAGCCATCACCTGGTCACTTAAAAGTGTCTTCCCAAAACATCAGTAAAGTGTCAGTCAGTGCTGGTAACTCTCATGGTGCAAGGGTTGCCAGTATGTCATAGTGCACTATTCAGAGCCCAAGACTGACAGTAGGAAGGTTACTACAGATGGCTGCTTTCACCTGCAGCAACACATAAAAGTTTAAGAACTTGTAAAACTGCTGCCTTCTCCTGCTACAGAAACAGCCAGACCTGCGTGGTTCACTGAATGTGTGTTTGCTAAGCAGGCAACCAATCAGTGGCTCACATCTAAGCAAAGACTTAAAGCATTTTATTTTTTGTAAAATATAAACTTGCTTGAGTGGTGATTTATGGTGGATATCTTGTCACAGCAGTTACAGGAATACAGTGAAGACCATCACAGCGACATTTTAGGCAGTTTGCTGTGATGGTCTGCTGGGTTCCCGACACTGTTGTCTCTGGAAGGTGTTTACCCCTTCCCCGAACCAACTCTGACTCAGAGTTGGTTAATTTAAGTGTGGGGGGTGTGGGAGCAGAGCTCCCTATAGGGGGCGTGGGGGTCAAAACCTTCACAGAAAACACTAGTTTCTCCAGCGACAGCACAACACCAGTTGGTGGTGTTGTGCCATATCTGTGCTGATGGTCAGCAAATTCCATGTTGCCACGGCATGGTGGAACCTTTATGGTGATATGGAGATGGAATAGTAAATTATATATGTACATACAGCTAAGAATAACAACTGTGACAGCAGATTGCCTGCTGGAATTAGATCACCAGTCACCTGTTTTGCAGGTTGTGGCATAACCTCTACATCATAGGAACTGAAGCTCCTTTACCAATAACTCAGTTGCATACTAACTCTGTTTGCTTAATAGACAATGGATCAGCAGTTCAGATCCTGGCAGGAACATCAACTTTTTTTTAAGATGGAAACTCACTTGAGTGGTGATTCATGGGGGTAATGGAGCTGGAATAGAAGTAAATTTATCTAAGAACAACAATTTGTGAAGGTAAATTATCTGCTTAGATTAGATCCCCAGTCGTCTGCTTTGCAGCCGCTACACCATAATAAACGTGACTCACTTTTCTGCAGCTCAGTGGCTCACTAAATGTGCATTTGCTTAACAGACAGAGAATCAGTGGTTTAAATTCAGGTAGATATTGCTTAAATCCTGTCATGGACTTAAATACTTTTTTTAACGGCTTTGTAAGATGGAAACTCAGTTGAGTAGCAATTCATGGTGGTAATGAGTGGAATAATAAATTATGTAAGAAATAAATTTAGCAAACACAGATTTATAAAGGTAAATTGTCTGCTGGGATTAGAGTCCCAGTCACCTGTTTGCAGGCATGGAATAACTTCTACATCACTGGAACTGCAGCTCACTTACCTGTGGTTCAGTGGTACACTGAATGTGTGTTTGCTTAATACTCAGTGGTTTAAATTCAGGTAGACACAGTTTATATACTGGGAGGGACTTAAACACTTTTTTCAGCTTTTTTTGTAAGCTGGAAACTCAGTTGGGTAGCGATTCATGATGGTATGGAGTGGAACAGTAAATTACATCAGAAGTAAATTTAGCTAAGAATAACAATTTATGAAGATAAATGGCCTCCTGGGGGTTACAACCTTTGTTTCCTGTTCTGCAGGTTGTGAAATGACACCTGTACCATAGGAACTCTGCCCTGCTTACCTACAGCTCAATGTGACCCTGAATGCATGTTTACTTAGCAAGCAAAGGATCAGGAGTTAAAAACCTGGCACGAACATAAACCTTTGAGTCAACTTTGTTTTAAATTGAGACTTACTTGAGTGGTAATTCATGGTGGTGTGAAGTTAGAGTACTGAACTATACAAGAAGTACATTTATCTAAGAACAATTTGTGAAGGTAAACCACCTGCTGGGATAAGATCCCCAGTCACATGTTTTGCAGGCTGTAACATACCTCTACAGCATAGGAACTGCAACTCACTTATCTACAGTTCAATGGCACAATGAATGAGTATTTTCTTAACTGGCAAAGGATCAGCAGTTCAATTCTTGGCAAGGACATACACTTTTTTTCAAGTTTTTTTTTCTAAGATGGGAACTCACTTTAGTGGTGATTCATGGTGATGTGGAGTTGGTATAGTAAATTATTTAAGAAGTACATTTAGCTTTAACAATAATTTGTGAAGGCATATTGCCTTCAGGGATTATTAACCAAGCACCTGTTTTGCAGGCTGTGACATACCTCTACACCACCTACAGCTCAGTGTCACACTGAGTTAGTGCTTGCTTAGCAGACAAATGATCAGTAGTTAAAATCCTGGCAGTGAATTAACATTTTGTTCAACCTTTTTTTGTAAGATGGAAAGTTACTTTAGAGGAATTCATGGTGGCGTGGAGTGGAATAGCAAATTATATGAAAGTCAATTTAGCTAAGAACAACAATTTGGGAAGGTAAATCACCTGCAGGATTTAGATCCCCATTTGCCTGTTTTGCAGGTTGAGACTTAACATCTACACCACAGGAACTGCTATTCCCTTAGCTGTATCACATCACCCTGAATGTGTGTTCACTAAGCAGGCAAAAGATTAGTGCTTTGTATCCAGGTAGAATATGTTGTATTTTACTACATAATTATTTTGAACTTTACAGAACTTATGTGGTACCTCTAGTACCACTGGTACTTTAATATTATGTTTCTCTCAAGTAAACACAAATCATGAAATTAAACTCATGATGTGGGCTTGTTGCCTTGGCCCCATTTCCTCCTGTTGTCTTCAGGAACTGCTATTTCAGTTGTTGTTTTTTCTGCATATACAATATGCTGTTTCTAAAGAAAATAAATTCATCATGGTGTTTTTTTTTTCCTTTTGGTAAGTGGGTAAGGTCCAGTTACAACACAGACTCATGAGCACAGTGAAGTAAATTGACTTGTCCAGAGTTACACAGCATGCAAAAGGATGTGGGACTCAAACTCATGTCTGCAGGATGTGACAAGCTCATTCATAGCTTATTGTTTAAACCTCTAGCCTATACTGCCAATGGTTTATGGACTAGTATTGTCCTGACAAATTAGGAAGTATTAATACAGACTGCTTCTAAAGTCTCCAGCTATGTACCACTCTTCTCTGTTTCAGCTATTACTCAGCACTGATCTAGTTTGCTTTCTACCCCTATCTGTGTCCTCATTTCTCCTTTTGCCTGAGTACTCTTTGCGAAAGCCTTACATTCCTACCTGGATGATAAATCACTGAATTCCTGCTACAGACCGGCATTCAAGTTAATGATGGGTGAACCAGCTCAGGTTCAGTTCTGGACCCACCCTCCTCTAAGTCAGACTGGCTCAGATTGATTCAGCTCAGGCAGGAGGAGCTCAACAGGGAGTTAGCAGAACAAATCAGAAGGGTATGTAGGGAGGGAAATGTGGTCATCGTTGGGGACTTCAATCTGCTGGGGTTGACTGGTGCACTCTAGTTACCTCCAGTGCTAGGGAGCAGGTGCTGCTGGAAGCAATCCAGGATGGAATCCTGGCACAGATGGTAGCTGGACCTACCAGGCTAAGTAACACACTAGATCTGGTACTGTTGAATGATGAGGCAGTGAAGGAAATAAAGGTGGAGAACCCACTAGCTGATAGGGATCACCAAATGGTGTGGTTTACTATCACAATGAGCAGGGAGTCGGGGCTCACTAACAAAGGTGATGGACTTCAGGAGGGCAGACTTTGGAAGGATGCAGGAGCTACTGAAAGGGAAACTTGAGGGCATAGGGCCAGGGATGGAAGCAGAGCAGAAATGGGACATTATTAAATGGGGGATTACAGATGTGATGGAAGTTTGCACCAAGTTACAGAGTAAGAATAGCAGAGCAAGGAGACCATGCTGGTTGAACAGTGAGGTGATGGAGGGGGTGAGGGCAAAGAGAGCTGCCTACCAGAAGTTCAGAAGAACAGGGAAGGAGAAGGACAGGGAGGAGTATGCAAGATGGTCCAAGGAAGTGACCAAGAGTGTGAGGGAAGCTAAGGCCTCTAGGGAGCTAAGGTTAGCACAGGGGATTAATGGGGAGGGGAGAAAGACTTTTTCAGATACAGCAGAGAGAAAAAGAAGCGCAGGGACAACATACTGAGGCTAAAGAGGGTTGGGGAGTTGGTGGAAAGGGAGAGGAACAAGCAGAATCACTAAATGAATACTTTTGCTCAGCGCTCACACAGGAGAAGGGGGACCACTACCTCCTTGGACCGGGAGGGTGGGGGAGGTGATGGATGGAATGATTGAGGGAAGTAGAGTATTAGAGGGGCTGCGGGTGCTAAAAGTGGACAAGGCACCAGGGCCGGATGGTATCCACCCCAGGATGCTGAGGGAGATGTCAGAGGTGCTGGCGGAACCACTGGCAGATCTGTTTAGCACCTCCCTGGATACAGGATGTGTGCCTCAGGACTGGAGGATGGCTCATGTGGTACCGATACACAAGAGCAGCCCAAGGGAAGAACCAGGCAATTATTGGCCTGTCAGTCTCACTTCCATAGTGACCAAGCAAATGGAAACAATACTGAAGGAGAGGCTGGTGTAATTTCTAGAGGACAATTACTTCCAGGATGTGAGGCAGCATGGGTTCGTATCAGGGAAATCCTGTCAAATTAAGCTAATACAATATTACGACTGGGTAACAAGAGAGTTGGATAGGGGCCATGCAGTGGATGTCATCTACTTGGATTTCAGCAAAGCCTTTGATTCAGAACCTCATGGGCAGCTTGGGGGGAAACTGACTGGCGTGGGAGTGGGGTTGAAATTGCAAACTGGATTACAGACTGGCTACGTGGGAGGCTACAATGGGTGGTTTTGGGGGAGGATTCTTAACACCTAGGCCAGTGACGAGCAGGGTGCTGCAGGACTCTGTGCTGGGCCCAGTGCTGTTTGGACTCTTCATCTTAGACATCATTCACAGAGCAGTGAGCAGGGTAAGTCTGTTCCCAGATGATACCAAAATGGATGCGGTAGTGGACGAGGAGCAGGAGGGATAGAAGCAAATGCAGGGTAACCTAATCAAACTGGAGCAGTGCTCAAAGAGGTGGCAGCTGGGGTTCAATGTGAAGAAGTGTAAAGATATGTACTTCAGGGCAAAGAACCCAAGGATAGAATACTGGTTTGGAGAGTGAAGCTGGGGATCACTGAGGAGGAGAAGGACCAAGGTGTGCTGGTAACAGGGAGTAGAACAATTCTGCCCAATGCAGGAAAGTGGCAGCAAAGGCAAACCAGATGCTGGGGTGTATAGCGAGGGGGTTCTTATCCAGGCAGAGGAGGTGATCTTGTCCCTATATAGGTCACTGGTCGGGCTGCACTTGGAGTACTATGTGCAGTTCTGGAGGCCATACCTGAGGCGGGATATCAAGCTACTGGAGGGAGTGCAGAGGAGGGCAATGAGAATGATACAGGGAATGGGAAGGGAGAGACTAGGAGAACAGGCTGGGAGAACTGAATATGTACACCCTGGTGGAGAGGAGGGATAGGGGGACATGGTTGTAACTTTCAAGTATCTGAGGGGAATCAACAAGGATGGAGCCAACAGGGTTTTCAAGCTGAGGAAGGGAAGGGACACTAGAGGGAATGGGCTAAGAATAGAGGGGTGAAGATTTAGGAGGGAGATAAGGAGGCATTACTTCACAGAGAGAGTGGTGTCAAACTGGAACACCCTACCAGAGAGGGTGATATCATGCAAAACTGTGGGTAGCTTTAATAGGCCATGGGACAGAGAACAGGGGAGAGTATGAGTGGGTGAGGCTGAGAACGGCCGAGGGTGGACAAAAGGGGCGGGGGAAGGGAGTGGGGCAGCTTCAACTTAGGGGTACTAGCTGCACACTCAAGCAGATGTTGATAGACCAGGATGTCTATTTCTGCTAGCACATTCGTATGTTCATATTTTCGTATGTAGATCATCCAGGTCCAGCTCTTTAGATCCAAGAATTAATCCAAACCAGGCCTCAGCTGCCTCATTCATCCCACCTTAAAACTCTCAGGATGTATATCTCTTACATATTAAGTGCTTTTTCCAGGTCTTTATTTAACTCTTTCTAGTCCATTCCCCATGAAAGGCATTGCAGTCTCCTAGAAGTTTCATTAGAAGCATGATATTTTTTACAAAAACAGTTCAGGTCAAGAACTGGTAACCAGAACTTTCAAAGGTACTGTACAATATAACTACAACACCTAGAATGAATGAGCTCCCTGATTCTGTGTTTAGTTTCAACAAGATTGGCCAGTTAAAAAAAAAACAGCTCAGAATTCTGGTTAATCCTGCTGCAGAATGTTGCTGCCCCTAATTCCTCCCTGTCTCAGGTATGACAAAGCCCTCTTGGGCTGCCAGAGTACACTCCTATTGTTAAACCTGTAGGTAAACTTAATTGTCAATAGCCTCTACAGCAAAGATCTGTGATTTGTAAATAGCCACATAACTGATCTTTGTCCTCATGGTGTAATTGTAACCAGTGTTTACTTTGTAATGTGTCTCCTGTTGTAATTTGCCTGACTTAGAACCTTTGTAAATGAGCTGATTTGCTCAAACATGTTGTCTGAACAATTTAAATAAAATAAACTTTTTCTCAAAGTCATTTTCAAAGCAGTTGTTATAAAGTAAGTTTAGGCTATGTCACTGGAGGAAGCAGTATTGTGTCACCTTTTTGTAGGTTCTTCAGTATTAATAAAAACATATTTTGAATATCTAAAATATCAGTGGTTCTGATCTCTGCAGTTAATACTCAGTAAAGATTTTCAGAGTTCATAGTATCTTTTGGATAGTCAGGATAATGGCAAAGTCAAGCCTGGATTTTTTTTTCTGGGGAAAATAATACGAGGCCTGAGTCATTATCCTTAGAAATTATCCAGTTAATCCATGAGCAGCAAGCCAGTTATTCATTATCCAGGTATATAAAATGAGCTTTAGATTTCATGCTCCCTGTTTAGTCATAAACTGTCTCCAGCTATTTGTTTCTGACTGCACTACCAATGGCTTAGTCAGAGCAAGGTCCTGGTTGAGCGGCCAGTTCACATCCCATATCCTTGGCAGCCATTTGGAATGCTGACAGATTCAAAAGATTTTAGCTTTTTACTGGCCATAAACTACCTCACAGAAGCCATGTCAAACATAGCTGTTTCCAACTTTGAAATCTCCCTGCTGACTGAGATGGAGACAACCTTCAGTCCTGAGGAAGAGATCAGCACAGAGTCTTTCCCAGATGTTCCTGTTGTCACTGCTGATTGTATGAAGCCCAGCCTCAGCCTAAAAGAAGAAAACAAAATTAATTGAAGCTGATGTCAACAAGACTGAGGAAAGTAAAGATAAGGATAAGATAAGAAAAACAACACAGTGGGCTGTCTGTTTTCCAAGAGTGGCAGGCATAAAAAAAAACAACAAAAAACCAAGAACTGTGATGTTAAAACTGTAACTGCAGAGGATATGAATTCAAGTCTTGAGAGAATTTTCTGCATTTGTTAGAAACAGCTCTGGTGAACAGTATGCTATCAGCTCATTTACATGCCTCCATGCTGGTCTTAACAGACACATAAACAGTCCTCAAATTAACTGACAATTCAACATAATATCTGCACCATACATCAGATTAATGAACTTTTTGGGCGGCACTTATTAAAACATACAGAAAAGCCAAAAAGTACATGTCAGAACACCATTCCCCTGTCAGAGTGATCTTGACAAGCTTAGATCTACTGAGTGCCTGAACCCCAAGACTGTACATAGACTTGTAAGGAAGGTATGGCTGAATATCCAGCTGTGTATGGCCAAGCATGGGCAGGAGAGTCTAAGAAACCTGAAACCAAATTCACTAGCTGTGAAAACCCTTGAAAGTTGAAACAACTGTGGCGTAAACCTAGTATAACCAATGCCCCATCATGCGTCTTGCTTAAATATTTAACTAGATATTTTTTTTGTGATGCCCACCTTTAATGAGCACACTAAAAGTCAAGGAGCCATCACAAAATGAACAAACAGCAGTATAGGGGCTTCATGTATGCCCTCCTTGGCAATTGGATGTGTCCAGTAGCATCTTTTAAGAAATATATGTCCAAAATACCAAAAGACACCCTTGCACTGTACCTCCACCCACTGAAGCACCCACAGCATTGCCTCAACTGCATTTAGATGTGGTACAGCTGTGAATGCATGGAAATAAATTCCTTGTCATCCATGATGCCACGACTGAGCAATGAAGCACAGCCAAGCAGATGGTACACTAACCATTAGGTTAGAAAGACAGCTGTCCAACTGTTGTCATAAGCTGTATTGGAGTCCCGAGAAATCATACCACTGACAGGGCACCTAAATGAAAGCAGCCTATGGAGTTACTGGGCTGCCACCTCAGATGATTGAAAGTTGCAATCCTGTCAGGGTCACGTCAAGCAGGGTCAGCTAGTGCAGGTGGTAGCAGCATCAAAAGGAAGAAGAACACAGCACTTGAGGTAAATTTAAACTGCAAGCAGCTCACAGCAATACCACAAAGAATAAGCTCCTTTGACAGCTTTCTAACTCAGAATTTAAATCAACACCCAGAACAAACAGGTGCAGCTGTTCGCTTTGAGAAGTTGCATTACAGTGTGAGTCAGGGAACCACAGCAGCAGGCAGCATGAAGGAAGTGTACAGCACAGCAGCAGCTTTCCGTTTCAACCTGACTAACTGTGTCTTCAATGCTCTGGCGCAATTCCTAAACAACAATCAGTAATGTGGCTAATTTATCTTTTTGTTTGCTTTAACTGCTGATCTACACAGTGCATTCCATGGTTATGGCATTATGGTTTTGCCCACCCTACCTGAGTTTGGTAACTATTTTGCCAAGAGTATTCATACATTAAATAAACAATTTATTTACATCATCTTAAAGGTTGTGTGGCTTTCATTTATTTTACAGCTTGTTCCTATTCAAATATTGTCAGTTACTTACATAGTCACTGAGGTTTTTTTTGTTCTCAACACGTTCTCTCATTCACCACAGAATCACCACAACAGGCCAGAGCCTGTTACATGACTGGTGTGGTAGTGGAGCTTGGCCAGAAGCATGTTCCCAGCTGCAGTATCAGTGGTCAAGCAAATGCCACTGTATCTGTTGAACTACCATTAGATAACTGAGGCGTCTGAAAGGTAAATCATTGTGATCTGGATGGTCCACAGTATTTTATTTAATAGAAATTGCTTATACAGGACAGAAGTTTAGGCTGCTGTACTTAATTTAGTGTTTGGCCTTATTGATATTCTAGCCACATGGTATTATATTAACTGGCTATATAGTGTTCAAGGTAATTTTTACTTAATAGTAATACTGTTTTTTCCTTTAAAATGGTTGTACGAGTTTTATGTCTGGGTTCAATGTATATTGTTTATCTGATCTTAACTGATACTCTGATGACTCAATCTGCTTATCAGCCATCATCATATGAAAAGGCAATGGAAGAAGGATTTAGTACTCCCATAGATGCTGGTGATTATTTTAACATTACACATCTATTTTTTAGGTATTCATCACAAGACCCTGGCATACAATCTATGGCTTTCCACAAGAAAATCCACTTATATCTATGTAGTGATAAGACGTAGTCTTATCCCAGCGTTCATTATTAGGTTACTTATGCTAGCAGGGGATGTAGAACATAATTCAGGATGTATGGCTGACATTATTGACACCAACACTGACTATTTTTTGACTGTAAAAGGAGGCCTTCAAATTATCAGCCTTAATGCTAGAAGTATTGCCTCTAATTTACATGTAATAGAGGCTTGGGTTAATTACTACAGGCCAAACATTTTAGCAATATGTGAAACATGTCTTTGCCCCACAATCTTTGACAAGGAATTGGCTTTACCAGAACACCGGGTTTACAAAAAGGACAGGGAGAAGGGAGAAGGGCAAAGGGGAAGGGGTTATGTTTTACATTAAAAACTGTTTGTCGCCAGTATCCCTTACTCAGGCTGAGCTAAGTCATCATTGCCTTGAGCACTTAGGGCTAGAAGTCTGTTTGGGAGCATTTAAAAAGTTATATATTTATTGCATTTACAATCCTCCCAAACATAATAATCTGGGGTTTCAGGACTTTATTAAACTAGCGGCTACCCATGGTAAAAAGGAATTATTGTTAGTAGGTGATTTTAATTTGAAATGGATGGGTAAAGACAGCTTTAAAAATAAGACTGCGCTCCTGGATTCAGGCCTGCAATGACTAACTGCTAATCCCACTTGCTTTAACTTAAAATCTAACAGGCACACTCTATTATATTGTTTTTTAGCCAATAGAATGGAGCATATTTTTACAAGTGGTCTAATACCAGATTCTAACAGCAACCACCACCCAACCTTTGAAATCTAGAAAGGTGGACAAATGCAAAAACCATCTCCTAGACATATAGAAATTAGGAATGACAATAAATTAGATGTTCTCAAATATTTAGGTAAGTGATCTAACATAGATTGGTCTTATTTGAAAGCTATTCTGGATGTAGATTGCACACTGGACTACTTCATTAAGGTTTTTTATAGAGACAGTAGACTACTATGCATCAGTGATTTGGAACAGAGTAAGTGGGGGGAAAACCAAATGACTAAACAAAAATCTCTTTATGATGATGAAAGATAGGTATTCTGCCAGGCTAAAATTTAAAAAATGTAATATAACCTTTGACTTAAACGAATACAGGAAAAAAAGAAACAATTGTAAAAAGGAAAGCAGAGCAGCCAAAATCAATTTCTTTAAGCAACAAGAAGTGGGAAAACTGTCTAACTCAAAAAAAATGTAGGGGTTCCATTAGAGCCCTATTAACCCCTTCTAATGATACCAACACTAGTATGCTAAAGAAAGGGGCTGTGTTGACTGACCCTATCTTAGAAGACAATGAATTTAATTCACAATTCACAAATCTTGATAAATATCAGAAAGGTCAGCATGGACAAGCCACTACTGATCAGGAAGTTAGACTAACTAGGCCAAGTTTCCATTTAAAAATTGTTAAAAGTGTTGAAGTTCTAAAACTGCTTAAAAAGTTAAAAATTGATAAGGCACCTGGCTGTGATGAACTCAAGCCCAAGCTCTTTGTACTTGCATCATCTAAAATTGCTTATCCCCTTAGTTTACTATTCAATGTATCATTTCAAATAGAATAAATACACAATTTGTGGAAACAGTCATATATAATACCAGTTCATAAAACAGGGACCCAGTTAGAATTCAATAATTTTTGACCCATATCAATCTTGTCAGCACTTTCAAAAATACAGGAAAAAATAGTACACTCCAGTTAAGTGATTATATCAGGACCCATGATCTTACCTCTCCTAACCAACATGGCTTTAAGGGGGATATAGCACTGAGACTGCCTTGTTTGGATTCATGGGCACTGTCCATAGGGCTACTGAGATAGGTGGCCTAACAGGGGCAGTGTTTGCAGACCTAATCAATGTATTTGATTTAGTAGATCACACCACCTTACTGAAATGCTTTGAGTACATAGGACTTGGAATCCATGCTATTAATTGGTTTAGGGATTACCTTGATAATAGGTTCAAGTGTGTTAAATGTAACTTTATTTTTTTCTACATTCTGCAGGGTCCAGTGTGGAGTCCCTCAGGGCTCCATACTGGGCCCTTTACTTGTTACTCTTTTTATTGACCCTATCACACAAGTACCACATAATTGCAATTTAATACTCTACACAGACAATGCAGCATTGGTGTCTCATAGTGCATCCATTTTAGAAGTTAATTCTACACTAAGCCATGAGTTTACTAAAATTCTAAATTGGTTATGTCAGAATAATCTGGTTTTAAATTAAAACAAACTAAGGCTATGTTGTTTGGATCTGATGTTAAAGTAAAAAAAAAATACTCAAGTGATTTTACAGTTTCCTCATGGGGGGGGGGGGCAAATTGAGACTGTAGATTCATTTAACTATTTGGGTATTGCTTTTAACCAATCCTTAAAATTTAATGTTCACATGGATAATGTCACTTCCAAGTTACATGCAAATATAGGAATATTATACCAACTACAACATTTCTTATCAAAAGAAACATGCCTTGATATCACTCAACAAAATCTAATCCCAATATTGAACTATGCATCACTGGTTATTGATACAGCGCCTGCTTGTACTATATATAGAAAATAAATGTTATTACAAAAAATAGAGACATTTACACTTTTAGCTCCCTATTGAACACACCATTGCCAAATATTAAATCAACTCAATTGGTTTTCTGTACAGAGTAATTACAGGTTTACAATGTCCTGCTTTGCATTCAAAATATTAAATACTGGAATTCAAGCTACTTTATCAATTTCACCATTAAATATTCTTCCATATATAGAATGAGACACGATTATGTACAAAATCTCAATCAGTCTTGCCCCTCAAATGATCAAATGCAGGCAAAAGAACCTTTGTCTACAGTGCTGCTTCTGTCTAGCACAATTTGCCTCTCAATGTTAAGCAATCTACATCTGCAAATATTTTTAATACAGAAGCTTTTAGTCATTTTAAAAGTCTGAAAGAATGTGTATGTAAATGAATGTACTGTATTTCTGTCATTTTTGTATCTTTATACTGTAAAAATATGTATCTTTGTATGTTGTATTTATTACTTGACTTCAGGTCATACCTGAAAATGGAACATAAATTCCAGAGTCCTCACCTGCAATTCCAAATGAATGAAACATTAAAAATTACAATGCTGCCCTATCACTCCCCAACACTTTTTAATTTTTTTATTTATTCAATATTTCAGTAAGAGAAAATTTTGCAGCAGTACATTTGAGAAAGTTAGACTGCTTATGTTATGGCACATGAACACATCTGCCTTAAAGCATGATGCCCTTCCTCTTGGCACAGCACATTTACAATTGACAGATATTGAAGTAGAAACAAAACAAAAAAAACTCACATGCACAGTTTTCTTTTTTTCTGGATCTGTAAAAAACACAGACACTTCCAAATGTAGTATGCAGGCAATAAATGATAAAACAGTTTCCCCTGCAGTCTTTCCCTGTGGGCAGGGGAATTCGTTTATTTTAAGTTAATGCATTTAACTAATTTTGCTAGTCTGTTAATAAAATATGCTTGCATTTTTTTTCCTAGGCCTACTTTATATAAGCAATAAGACACTCTGTTGACATTGATTTACTAGGTTTACCCCACAGTCAAGGGCTGAAGGCACTTAGCTTTGCCTTGAGCCTTAGTGCACCCCAACCACGGGGTAAACCTAGTACAACCAATGCCCCATTGTGCCTTCTTGCTTAAATAGTCAACTGGATATGGCCTTTTGAACATTCTATGAATAGAGACGTGGAGTAGTAAAAGTATTATCCAAGCATCAGTAAAACTCAGCTTAATATGGTAAAACAAAAGAAAATTCCATAGGCCATGAATAACATAGGCAGATACCTTGGTGGTCAAGCAAATAAAAAAAAGTGTATGTATACTCCTTTTAATTTTATTTTACACAACTTTCTTTTTATAGAATTTATCCACAGAGCAACAGATGCAGGACAGCAAAACTTGCATAATGGAGATATTGCTACACACTGGATACACACACCGGTATATATCAATTAAAAGCAAAACTTCAGTGAACCAAGAAGGCTTATGTCACCTCTCAGGCCCCAAATTTTCCTCCAGCAGCATGGTACAGTATGCCAAACTTCTGAATAACAATTTGACACTTCCTGTTGAAGTGGGATTCAGTATCAAACAATTCTTCATGAGAACCAAAAGTCTTTTGGATATGGAGAAAACTAGCCTCTACCAATCACCAGTCAGTCTCTGAAAAAACAAATGCAAATGGCCTTTATAAGCTTCTTGGGCCCAGAGATGGTATTGCTGAATATTAATACTACAGTGGAGATTGCCATCATTGATTTATATAATACATTAAGGTGGCTAGAAATTATGCAGGCTATCATTTAAGTTTGCAATCATGACTTTTAGCACTGCGCACATGCACAAGCTTGGGGGCAGATGCTGATGGGTGTCAATGCACACTGCTATATGCATGACAGTTTGCTTAATTGCTTATGTGGATAAACATGATTGTGTTTAAATGTGCATTTGTCTGTACAAGTGGCACTGTTTAGGATGTTGACAGTTTCACCATAAGAGTAGCGGGAGAAGTCACAGGTGGTCCCTTAAATTGGTTGTTGAAGTGAGTATAGAGAATAGCAAATGAACTCCATAGTGGTCATTTGTTTGTAGGTATTTTGAAGCCATTTTTGTGTTGCAGGGTTTTAACATGGTTTTTGTGTTACTGTACTGAGGTTTCTAGTTGCTTTTGTGTGAAGGGTGTGCTCAGTTAGAGATTTTAATGTCTGGATGTGTTATGGCTGTTTAGTGAACATTTGTGTGTGCTGCTGGGTGTTTGGAAACATGGGAGTCGGAGTTTTTAGATTTGAGATGTGCAGGTATCTAAATAATTGATTTTAGTTTTTTGGTAGATTTTTACTTTGTGTACGCTTAATTGGTTAATGCTGTTTTTAATGTGTGAATTTGAAATATTTAATATTTGAATAAGGTGTGTTTTTATAAGTATCTGATGTAATTAGATACTTTGTAGTCTGTTTATCAGGTGATGGTGGGTGTGTAAGGTGTCCATGGGCTGTTAAGGTGGAAGTGGGTAACTGGATGGATATATGACATTTGAGTACCATCATATATGGGAAAATATATGATATATTGTACATTTCTATGGAAAAAGGGCCCATCCCTTTAAGACAGATAGATCTATAGATGGCTTGATAGCTAGCTTGATAGACAGACATACAGATATAGAGACAAACATACAGAAATATGTAGAAATAAGTTTAGATATAAATACAGATACAGTTATATAGGTACAGTATATTTACATACAGTACAACTGATTGCAACAGATACTTTCATCACATAAGATTAAATGTATTGTGACTGCTCCAGATGTTAAGTGTAGATGAAACAAAATGGACACTGATTGCTAACAGACTGATGAGATTAAAAAAATGGCTGCAATGAAAGAAAGAGATTTCCAAAAGTATGTGGCACCTGCTGGCTTCACAGTCAAGAAGCTGCCCAAGAGAACCAAAACTTCTGAAAGGGATCATCCAGCAGATGTCTAGAAAAAGTAATCATAAAAAAGACAAAAGAGAAGAGAAAGATGTGAATAGTTATTCACATTTCAAATGGAAATAGACATGCAGTATGCCCTGCAATCAAACATATGGAAATATTAGTATGTGTTAACAAATAGTCTTACATCTGCCTCTAAGCAGATAAAAAAAAAATCAGAAGTGGACGACTGTAACTGTCATGATGGTGCAAAACATAGAAGTTTATATTTGTTTACATAGTGGGATTCCATCTTTTCATAATGAAAATGATTTTTTTTTTCAGAAATGTAAGCCTTTGTTTTCTTTATCTGAGAATTAAGAGTTTTTATTTTGCTCTCAGCTCATAATTTGCTGGCTTTATGTTGTTAGTAATATTGTTGGGGTTTTTTTGTGTGTAAGAATGCCTTTGTTAAATAAATCATTGTTTTGTACTTGAACTTAAATGGGAAAGCAGCAACCATTGTCTGCTGGAATATTTTAGCATCCTTTTGGGTTTGTCTGGTTATCCTATACAGTTAAAATAATAAACTGCATAAATGAGTCAGAAGCCCTCCGATGGATAAATATGACACGTTTGCTCTACTGTTGTGGCTTTTTGTAGTCCAGCCATTGATGATGAGGAATGACATGAATCATATGAGGGAAAAACTGAAAGATGGTAAATGAAGATTATGAGAAGCAGCTGCCAGCAGTGAATCTAGAGTGACCAGCAATCCCAATGAAGTCATGGATGTGTCACACTGTGGCTTAGACTTTGCTGCACTCAACTACTGTAGTCTCTTAGAAGTACCAGCAATTAGAAGTACAGTACCAGCTGTCACACAAATTAGACTCCATCAAGACTTCCATTAGGCCTACAACCAATAATCACTGAAGAAAAGAAAATAGTCTGTTATTTAGCTCTACTCAAAAGTGAAGAACTAGCAGCCAGGGAATTATTTTGGGTAGTATAAATCATTCAGAACCATTATTAGAATATGGACACTTGCCCTGTTTGGCACACAGGGTTGGGTGATGGTGTGGACAAAAGATTAGAGATGATACAAAGAAAGATCTTAAAGGATTATTGAGTTGAATATGCCTTATGCACAAATTCTGAATAAACAGGGCATGCATCCATTAAACAGAAGATGGGGACATTTATGCAGAATATTTTTAACATAATAACTGAACAGGGAACTAAATTGAAGGTGGTAAGTTCACCTCATTGTGTCTTGTTTTTAGGTTATTTTTCACTTTTCTTACTTAGCAGATCTGTCATTTTAAACCACACAATCTTTGGAACATAGCCTATCTTCTTTTTTGTATTATGCATATCAGTCTATTTTGCTATGTAAAAGTGCTCTGAGCATTGGATGGGTGTTATGTAAATGAAAACTAATACTACTACTACTACTTTTCAAGGGCTCATCTACATTTCTTTTGGCTCCCATGGCTTACCCCACCAAGGCAGTGCTGTTGAGTGGGGTGGGTTCCTTAATTGACCAAATCCAATGTCAGCCCCAGAGTAGCTAGTTGGATATGTGGGATCCAGAAGAGTTGGGTTTCATCCTGTCAACTACCAGTTTTTTTCTGATTTCTTTTTTTTTTTTTCTATTTTCTTTTTCTCTCCTCCTGCCTGGTCGTCCAGGGTATCCGCCCGGTCACGGGCTGACGCCTTCCACCCCCCAGAATAGCCTCAAGCCCTCCAAAGCCCCATGGATTACCCCCCACAGCGGGGCTACGGGATGCAAGGGGCCAACACCCCGCAGGACCTGTATTAGGTCAGAGGGCTGGCCTGGGGGGCTAATTGAAGCCACGGTGGGCTTCATAGAGGACGACTGGCAGCCATTTTTTCTGTATTTCCGGGAGGCGGGACGTGCCTCCAAAGTGTCTTTTCGTGTGCCGGTAGCTGTGCGACTCCAAGCCTCCGCCAGGGATCGCTAATGCTCCAAGCATCAAGCCCCCCCTCCCCCCTGGAGAAGGAGAGCAGCCCATTGGAATCTCAATCCTTCCCCAGTCGATTCTTCCAGCGACCCGAGTCCGCTCCGACCTCGGTCGCCGGCGCCGTAAGCCGGAAATTCCACCGCTGCACCGACGGGCCGGCTATGTTTTTTTCTGATTTCTGTTCCTTCTCATGGGATGATGGCATGAACACACTTCAGGTACTCATGAATCGGCATGCAAAGAGTAAACCATGTACCCCTCTACCTGGGGTTGCACCTGCATTGCTCATATAGCCCAGGAACCCTAGTCAGAAAGTCAGAAATGGACAGCCTCCCACATGAAGAAAGTGAATGACTGCAAAGATGCACAGACCTCCTCCCCCACTGACCCTCTGGCTGCCAAGGCTCTGTCCCAAACTTGGATCTCCAGCTATACAAGCACCACCACCTCTGTGTAGTTGGACCAGTTGCTTGACTTAGTGTGTTTTATTTAGTTACCAGTTTACATATAAAAAATCTATTATTTATCTAGTTGTTAAACAGATGGGTGCACTGGTCCCATGAACTGTTTTCAAGCATGACATGGGCCATCAAGAATGGTAAAAAGCACACACAAGTCCACAACTATTAGCCAGATACAATACAGTTGGGGGGTGCTGATGAGCATATCATGGCAGCACACTCTATCTCTTTGCTCTGCTATGTTGAAAGCTGAACAGCTGCTGAAACCATTTAAACAACACTTTTACTGGTGGTTAAATGGCCACTAAGAACTTATCAAAGTTTAAGGAATTCGCAGAGGTCAGAGCCAAGGTGTTTGAAAAGTTATTTTCCCCCAAAAAAGGGAAACCTGCCTTGCAGTGGGGGTGAGAGTGCCTCTCTGCAGTAAGACAGGGTGATGGCTCCCCCGATACCACCATGCCCTGATCCAGCCATTAAGACAAAGATTCCTGCAAAACCAACTTTAGCTACAATTCAGACTTTTCTCTTAGAATTTCAAGCTGACACCAAACAATCACTACAAAAAGTGCATACTAATTTAGGAGAAATATCATCTCATTGCCAAATAATTGAGGCGAGGATGGTCAGGCTTGAAGAAAGAATGAAAGTAAAGGAAGATAAGACTGAAACACTTTCAAACCGGGTTCTAATGGTTGAGAGCACAGTGAATGCAGCTTTACATGAGCAGCTGAATACCATGACCAAATTTAACAAAATTGAAAATGCCCTCCTTATGAAAAACCTCAGACTGATTGACCTGTCTTCAGAAGTTCCGAATAATGAATTGAAATCGGAGACTGAAAAAATATTCACATTGCTACTTTCATTTGAACAGCCAGTGGTGTTGGACTTGACGTTTCGCCTTCTGCAGTTCAAGTAAATGAACTTAGAGCAAGGTACATGAAATGTGCTTTTCCTTCTATATCTTTAAGAATAAAACATTGCAGTTGGTCAGAATCAAGAAAAGGCTCATGTATGAGGGCACCATGCTACACTTGTATCCTGACTTTTGCTTGGCCATTCAGAGAAGGAGGAAAAGGTTTCTTACAATCAGGACAGAGTTTACAGAGGCAGGGACAACAGTGTTTTTGCAGTCTCCTGCCAAACTAAAAGTGATTTTCCAAGGAAAAGAATATTACTTCAGTGATGTAGATGCTGCCTGTCTATTCTTTGAAAAAAATGTAGCATTATCAATGGATCTGGGTTCAGGTAAAGAAGATAATGATGTTGAGTCTGCCGATGATACACAATATATTCCAATGGCAACTTGATGGCAACTTGATGGACTATTGATATGAATATCAGTTATGCACATTTCTGTGTTGTGTATTCCAATGAAGTAATTTTTGCCTTAAGTGTTTTTCTTATTGGACACTAATGAAGCGATGTTTAAAACTTAGAGCAAGAGATAGTTAAGGCATGAATGTTCTTTTTATCCCCACAAAATGTTAATTATACTGAAGGGGAATTTTTGTGCTTATTATTTTCAAGATGAAACAATGTGTTTGTTTCTTATGTTTTTTTTTCTCTATGAATAATAAAAATAAAGAATAAAAAATGATACAATGCAGTTGATAATGGTGTAATTTGTCAGTAAAGATATCAACTCAGAAAAGGAATTCAGAAAAGGAAAAATTGCTTGCAATGCTGTGTATGGCAATATGATGACTGCACATGCTTCAACCTTGTCAAATCTTGTTGACACTGATTGCAAGAAGGCAATTAGTATTGCTATGAATCTACTACAATATGCTGATCATATCCTTTCTGTTACGAAGGTGCTACAAAAAAGTGGCCCTATGACTGCAGCTTTGGCCTTTTTCTTCCGTTTACAGCTTATTTAGCCTAAATAGCTCTAAAGAGATGCAATATCTCATTTGTCAGTGGGCGTCCTGCATCTATCCAATTTCACAGCTGGGAAAACTGAAGCACACAGAGCTTAAGTGGCTTGTTGATGGCCAAACAGTGAGAAAGTGGCCCTGGTGGCATTGGAACTCTGGAGTTTGTCATGTGGAATAGTCATTGTCATGTGGCAGGTGGGGTAGACAAGAAGTACATGAAGACTGTTCTGTCAGCACAAAACTAAGTTACAGACACAACTGCTAGATTTTCAAAGCTCCTAAAATTCCTGTGTCTGTGTAAAAAAACTGACGGAAGTGGGTCTCCACTAGTGGAGCTGCAGTATTTCCCACAGCCACAGTATTTTCAAAGATTCATTCAGTGTATGAGTGGAAACATGATTTATAGCATCTTGCCCCTGATTATCAGTGCAGCTGTGAGGAAAGTTATGGCTGGTGGGACCAGGCATAACATCTCCAACAGATGCCCCATCTGAAAATACAAAACTCTGCAGGTGTGAAGATTTGTCCCATAGTGTCAGTTGTGGAATGGGGCATAGCCCCTGGGGGCGTTGAAAATTTACCCCAGTATGTTTTGTGACTATTCTACTTGTGTCTCCTGGCTTTCTAGCCTGTGCTCTAACTGCTTGAATTCATCACCTACAGATAAGTATATTTTCATCTTAAAGTAATGCAGCAAATAAGCATGGCGGATTTGTCATCCCATGTAACTGAAAAAGAAATTATAATGACCTGGTTAGTCAGTATTATTCTACATTTATTTGGTCCTCTTCTAATGATTTACATAAAGTTAAAACACCAAACATAATTTATGATTTTTTATATTGTGGCCACATTTTCAAACAAACAAAAAACTAAACATTCATTCGCATTCCATTATCTCTAAAACCTATATAGTAATAAAATTAAAAAACACATTGAAAGACTTGAGGATTGTCTAGTTTCCAGCTGTTACAGTATTCAAATGATGTCAGTGGGGTTACAAGTGGAGAGTCACAGGTATCTGTCCCCGGGGCCGATACTATTTAACATAAACCCATATATATGCAACATCAGGGTAGGACACAGGGTAAAGATAGTCTGTTTGCAGATGACACAAAACTCTGCAGGAGAGTGGATGCTGATGAAGGGATTAGTAGCATGAAAAGAGATGTTGAAAAACTAGAGCAGTAGTCCATACTTCAGCAATTGAAGTTCAGTGCCAAAAATATAAAGTGCTTAACAGTGGGGACAAAAAGCCACAGATGGAATTTTGCCTGAGTTGGAGTATGGTAGAGAACATAAAGCAGAAAAGGAACCCAGGAGTAAATAGCAACAGCTAAACAGCCTCTAATATAGTACAGTTTAAGAAAAAGCTAACATAATGCTATTATGCATCATTAGGGGTTTTACTAGTCTCAGAAAAGAGGTGTTGTTGACACTGTACTGGTCACTTATTAGATTTCACCTGGAGCACTGGGTACAGTTTTGAAACTTGCATCTAAAGGACAAGGAGAGGTTAGAAACTATACAGTGGAGTGCTGCAGACATGATCCAGGGCCAACAAATCAAAACCTACTGTATGAGGAAAGATTTTACTGTACTGCCTGTCCAACCTTTCTTTACAAATCTTAGTTTCTCTGTTCCCACCCCCACAGGCACAGCCATGGCACCCTGTTGCTCCCTGTTCCTTTCTCCACAGTCAGGACTGTTATGCTGTGCTACACCCTAAAGTCCCATATCCTCTGCCTCCAAAGTTGGGGCTGCTGAGCCCTGCTACATGTTTCCATTGCCTCAAATGGGCTGGGCTGCTGCACCATGTGCACCCTGTGCCACAGTCAGGGCTGCTGTACCCTGGTGCCCACCTGTGTCCTGTCCCACATTCAAGGCTTCTGCACCATGCTGTCCCCTGCCAGCACTGTGCCCTGCTGCACCATGGAGTCCCTTGCCTCCGTATTTAGGGTTGCTGCACCATACTGCTCCTTCCTACAGGAACAGGTAGAAACAGGGTGCTGTGGCTGTGTCTGTGGGAGAGGTGAAAGAGGGCAGCAGGGTGCAGAAGCTCTGACAGTTTAGCTAGGAGATAGGGGTGTCATCAGGGTACAGCAGTTCAAACTGTGGGACAGGGTGCAGCAGCCATGCCTGTTTAGGACAAGGGATGTGGGCAGCAGGGTATAGCAAAGGATCTGGCTCAGGTGGCAGGGGGCAGCAGGGTGCAACTACCTCAACTGTGGAGGCATACAACAGGGTGCAGCAACTGCCCTGACTCTTATGGCAAGTGGCAGCATGTTGCAGCAGCCCTAACTGTGGAGGCATGGGGCACAGCAGGCCACAGCACTCCCAACTGTGTAGACAGGAGTGGGATGCAGCAGCCCTGGCTGTGGTGACAGGGGGCAGAGAACAGCATAGTGCAGAAGCCTCAACTGTGGGGCAAGACACGAGGGGGGGGGCATCATGGTGCAGCAGCCCTGACTATGAGACAGGGTGTGCATGGTGCAGCAGCCTTGTCCATTTGGGGAGATGGAAGTGGGTAGCATGGTGCAGAAAAAGCCCCACCTCAGGTGGCCTAGGGCACTATGGTGCTGCAGCCCCAACTGTAGAGGCAGGGGACCTAGGACTTAGCAGAGCACTGCAGCCCTTAATGTGGAGATTGGAACAGGGGGTAACAGGTGCAGCATCCCTGATCATGTTGGGAGGAGAGATGGCAGCAGAGTGCAGCAACCATAACTGTTTGGGCAGTGTGCAGCAGGATGCAGCAGTCCTGATGCTTTAGGCAGGGGATGGAGACAGCAGGGTGCACAATCCCCGACTGTGTGGGAGGAGACAATAGGCAGCATGGTGCAGCAGCCTTGAATGTGGAGAAGATACATGGCACGTCCAGATGCCATATAGTGTTTCTATTTCAACACATACATGATGTATTTTCACACAGAAACCACCAATGAATTGAAATTTGTGAGTTCAAACAGTACATATGTTTGAAATAGAGTGTGACAGGCACCCATTTGTCAATCTAACATGATAAAAATGATCTTGCATGAATGCATTTATGAAGGCTGCATGAAAGATAAACTATTTCTATGAATGAACAAAGTGTAGATTTATTTTATATTCATTAAACCACCCTGTGTTATATAGTTAGAAAAAAAAGTTTTGGTGAGAAAGAACTGAGAGCTGTGATACAGACAAGCTAATCTCTCCCAGAGAAGGATTTCCACTACTTCAATTCAGCGTTGAAACTCAAATAAGCAACTTTTTATAAGAAGAGAATGATAGATTTTAAGCTACACTATCTAAACACAAACCACAGGTTGAGTTTGTAAGAAACCTGGTGGGCAAACATTTAACTCTACAGCCTGCAGTGACTGGAAATCTGAAGCAGCAAGCTACAGTGCTCCAAGATGATATCATTGCTCACCAAGCCTCACTGAGACAGAGATAACTCCACTGTTTTCAGCCAACGTAGAGCATGTTAACAAATGCTGATTTAAAGAAAAGCACAAAACCAAACACCATGAAATTTTCAGAAAACTCCAATCATGACACAGGGACTTGAATTCAAGCTTTATTAACAATATGCAAAAACCTTTCCACATAATCATTAAGGGATGGGGCCTATAAAACAAGGAGAAAATCAGTGTGGCAGCAGTTCCACTACCTATATCTGGTCAGCTTCAGAGAAAAAGAAAACATACGGGGGGGACAAAGTAGCCACCCCACCCAGAAAGGAACTGCAGGACTGCAAACAGCTCAGCATGGCTAAATGGATAAAATGGTGATAAGTTGTTTGATAAAGGTATTGTTAAATGGTGGAATTCAAATGACAGTACCTGTTATGCTTCTATTATTTTTAATGAGATTTTTACAATAAGTAATTTATGATATTTCCACTGTACATTTTAAACTACTAAACCAATCTTCTCCAGCTTTGATAAATTCCAAGACCCAATGATATTGGGTATGCAAGTCAAATTTTCGGTGCATACCTGCAAGAGCACCAGACCCAGAAATACTTTTGGAAAATGCTCACAGACTTTCACAAATTGTGAAATAATAAACTCCTGTAACTTAAAATTTACTTAACTGCATCTTTTCAGAAATATCACTTTCTAAGACCCTTCCAAGAAGGTTATTTATAGAAAAATTTCAGGTATCTAGCTCCAGTGATATACAAGTTGTGAGCAGACATATTTTCAAAAAGGTTTTGAAAACAGTAACTGGTCTATAAATATGTTTGCATCTACTTATCCAAATGTTATGAAAATTAGCATCTCTTTAGAATGTCTCACAACAAGTAAGCAAGTGTAAAGCACAAATAATTTCACAAACATTTTGGAAACTCAATCAAAATTCTGTGAAAGTAGAATTCACTAATTCCACTCTACCCTATAGAGATGCCATTATTTTTAGAATTGTTAAGGAGCACAAACTTTGATCCAAGTGAGGTGTGCACGTTCTGGAGCCATTTCCCCTGTATGACCATTTAGTCAAGCACTTTTCCCCTCTAGTGCCACCTTCTCCTTCCCCCCTCTTCTCTGGCACTCCCCAGCCACTATTTTGCCCTCCTAGTTTTGACAAAGCCCCAACATGAGGCTGCTTACCCTTCTGAAGTCTCCCATCAACTCGAAAGGGGATCCTCCTCTGCTTTCCCCATGTAGCGCACCACTGCTTTCCTATATCCTTTACTGACACTGTACTAATTCCATGGTACTAGTGATAGCACTGTAATATTGTAACCTATGTATGTTCTATACCTACTTGATGTAATATGTCTATTGTCTGTCAAGCCGACGTGGAACCTCTGTAAAAGAGTTTGTGCTCAAAGGTCTTCTCCGAATCCTTAAATAAATAAATAAATAAATAATAAAATAAAGTTAGTAAAGTCAATTTAGAGAGGGCAAGGGTGACAAATAATCATGAATGTGATGGGAACAAGTTTCGGGAATGTTGTGATATATAAATTTAAAGAGGGACAAGGGGCTTAAATTTAATGAAGAGTTCAATTTCAGAAATTATATGGAGAGCAAATTTTGAGAGCAGCACAGGGCTTAAATGAGAATCTTAAAGGCTACCCCATGGGGAGGTGGAGGTACATTATGATTCTGTGTCAGCAACCCAGGTTTGGCAGTAAGCCTGTGTCATGTGTGGCCCAGGGCTGGGAAGTGCTTCTGAGTGCAGCACAAGCCAGCCCTGAAAGGGAGGTGTGCTACTACAGCAACTAATGATATGCCAGGGACTTCCTCCTCAGCAAGAAGAGGTATCAGCCCCATGGGTGCTGCATTTGTAAGAGGCCAACAGAGACTATGCCAATACTGTGTGAGGGGATATGATGTATAGAGGGTATAAAACAACCAGTACTATCAGGATGATAGCCTGAACTTCTCTGGCCCCTGAGCTATGAATCATCTGCCAGACACAGATCCTGTTGCACTGGTGACGGCAGCCCTCAACTTGAGATGCTGCCCTGGAGGACAAGTTATGGGGAACAGCTAGCAGCTGAAGTGAGTGGAGGTGGGATGGGTGGTATCCTGGGTCTGATAAGGGTACAATCCATAAAGGGTATATCCTTAAGACTGCACTGGAAAGGGGTATATATATATATATATATATATATATATATTATACACATACATACACACACGTACACATATACATATAAAAAGCCTCCCTCTGGAGTATGAGCATCAGGAGTGCACTGGGTTACACACGGTAATGTTAAGGGCCCTGTGCCCTGACAACTTAAAGGGTTAAATTGATTGCTTATGGGGGACTGCATATGATTGGTGAGGAGTACCCTGGAGGGTGTAACTCTCCTGGCTAGTGTGGGAGCATTCTGGGAGAGAAAGATAGAGAGAGGGAGAGAGAGAGAGAGATTGGTGGCAGTGTTGAGTACAGCGGGGTTGACTGCTTGCTATTGAGTGCCATTTCCTGGTTCTTGAGGGAGGAGGAACCTTAACTACTCAAAGCAGATGTGGCTATGACCATAACAAGAGAGAGACCCCCTGGTCTTGGAAGGACACGATGTCAGTTGGAGCCGAGGATCAAGTGGCCAAGAGTGGGGCTCAGACAAGTCAGAGGGAGCAAGATCTAGAGCAAGATGATAATTAGAGTTTACATCCATGGTGGGGATCCACCACCATAGTCTATAGCCCCTGGGAGCTCAAGTTCATTTTCCGAGAGGCACCATTCCAGGATTAGATGGATAGCCAGGGCCAGAGGGAATATGTACAGTCCTGGTATAGTGGCTTTGAGACACATGAAGACACAGGAAGATTAGGAGCAGAGAGGTTCACAGGGAAGTGCCACCAAAAATCCAAGGGGCAGTTGCCCAGCAATGAAGTATGACAGCCAGTTGGCTGGAGGAAGACATGCTGGCCCAGAGCTTTAGAGGTCAGTGAATCGCAGAGGTGCAGACCAAAGGAACTGTGGGAGGGGCCTTGAGCAAGGGAGTTATCAATGCAAAATGAATGTGCTGTGCTTATTGTGATAAAGCAATGTGTACCATTTGGGAATATTTGCTGCCTATGTTTAGGGGTCATCAGCAATATGCCTCTTGAAAGGTGAACACTGTATCTGGACTCTTGGACATTATGTGGACATTAATTTGAAGGACCCTATGATCTACAGCCCTAGTTCCCCAGTGGGATAACTTGTTTAAGCTCCATGGAGTTATCAGTTTTATTAACGGATCCATTTTTTGTTGAATTCCTGGGTTCTGTAATCAACTTGTGCCTCTTGTGTGTTACTGTTAACCAAGTTTGCTTTTGTTTGCTAAAGTTTGCTTTACCCCCCAGAGGATTCCAGCACTCCAGTCCTGAAACTCTAAAAGTAAGTCATCTCTGTGTTTCTGCTGTGGTCCCTAATCCCCATGGAGTTTACCAGTATCATACCCCTAGACCCGGGGAGAGGGTGGGCTGCAGGTTGGGGCTCATCTAGGATAGTTTTAGATTGCCATTTGTGATGAATGGACCCCTACCCCCCCCCAGAGGCAACAGGGTGAAGTCTTGCATTATCTTGGACTAGCATGATTGAGAAACATTTACTTTAAGCAATGCCGTAGCAAGGCATTTTGGTGCCCAGGGCAAACCACACATTTTGTGCCCCTAGCCCAATTTGTACAGAAAATAAACTTTTGTTGCATGCAAGAAATAGGTAGGGCTAAAACAAATAAATTAATTTTCTTTTTTTTAAGTTATGTTTATTCAGTTTCACACTGCAAAACTCAAGTAAACAGGATCTTGGTGCAGAGCATGGTAAGCAGATGAGAAATATTATGATAGAATTCGATGCTTGTTTCCCCAAATTACAACATTTAGTGGTAAATGCAGCAATACCTTAAAGTTGAAAGAAATCCAGTCCCACAAAGGCAGCATGCTCACGGTCATGGACATGTCCGAAAAGCTCAAAGGAAAGAATCGTCTTGGGTAGCTAGCAGTAGCACCCTTAACAAACATCATAGCCATTAAGGCATTTTATAATCCATGAAAAACAGCAAAGCACAATTAATCTATCATGTATTTTTAAGAGAACATGTCAAACAGAGTTCTGCTGAAGGGATAAACATAAATGTCCAACTTGATGCAATTAGAAAAGCTAGTAAACATTTTTAAAGTAGTATAGAAAATGACTGCATTGAACTATCTATATAACCCAGTAATAATACAAGATAAGGAGCAGAATTAATCAATGCCTCACCCACAGTATAGACCACTAACTACCAAACCAAAAACCTCAAGGCAATAATGAGGGAACTGTTAACATTAAACAGCACAGCAAAACAGTTGAATAAATCAGAGTCCCAGAACAAGTAGAAAGTAGTGCCATCCTGTAATTTCAGGGACCCTTTATTTTAGCTGCGGCCAAAACCTCCTACCCACTGCTGTACCGCCTCCTATGCTGCCCGCCAGTAACAAGCATAATGGAACATGGATGATTATCCATGTTGGGTGCTGAAGAGGGGTAAGTCTATATATTTTCAAGCAATAAATGTTATTGGCATGTCCACAGGTGATACAACTTATTCATTTTACAATTGTCTGGACTATGTGTGAACCTTTCTTGCCTTTAGAGAGGCAAATTCATCAATGACTCTGTAAAAGATTACAATGTTTTCAACAGAGATTTGACAGCCTTTCTTGTCCCATAGATGACCTTAAATACTGTAGGTCTTGATCAGCTTTAGTTTGCCAAAACTACGCTTACAAGAAGCAATGGTCAGAGAGAGCATCAAAAATATCTGGAGAGTAATTTCTATGTTTGGATAGGAAGTACTCAAAGATCATTTGTGAATGAACTTCGACAAGTTGAGTGATGTGGGATTTGAAAAATCTGGCAGTACTGAAGCTGCCTGAAATTTGAAGCTCTCTACCTCAGATACTGTCTCAAAGGCATCTAGATCCTTTGAATACTTGAGAGCTAGATCAGCCTCACATTTCTTTAAATCAATAACTGGCATTGTTGAGAAAGATGGCTCTGTAAGGAAGTTAAATCAGAAGCAATTTCAGAAAATCCCTCATCCCTTCACTGAATCTGGGAAATGAGAGTGTCAAGAACATTTCTGAACTGCATTTTGAAAGCCTGCTCAGTGGAAAACAAGTACCCTTCATCTTTGACATTCTCAGAGGCCATTCTTTTCACCTTTTTCTTTTTTCAGTGAATTCTGCATTCAGTGACATCTGTTCTGCAGGTTCTGTTGCATGTCTTACAATGTCATTTATTCAGGCATCTTGCACGTGCTGCAGTGTGTCCTTTAGTCCCCCTATATGTTTCGAGGTGCTATCGACAGGCAAGCCCTTGACTTGTAAAAGTTGGTTCACATGGTCAGCCAGGTTTAGTATTTTGTCCCACATTGCTAGAGTGCAAATAAATGTAAAATCAGTTTGCTTGATTGGGCCCTGGGCTGTTGATACCACATCAGCAATGGAGGGATCTTCCACTATGTGATGTAATGCCTGTAAGACACCGAGTCATTGAAGATGAAGTGAGTGAACTGCTCGGTACTTTGATGACCATCACGTTTCAGTTTTACCCTTCACAGTGACTTTTACTGCTTTTCTTAGTACCTCCCAGCAACTTGCTGAACCAGCAGAGAATGTAAACAGTCTCTGCACAGTACCAAAATACAATACCTCATCCACTGATACACTTGCAGCATGGACCCTAACTAATTTAGAGAATGTGCTGTGCATGGAAGAAATCTAGTGAGTTCATTGACTTGTGCTAACCGGGCTTGTTCTCCACAGTACTTTCCAGTCATATTAGTATCATTAACCTAACCCTGGCCATGACAGTCAGCAATATCTAAACCATCATTGCACAATTTCTTAATGATCTCTGTGGCCAGCCCACTTCCAATTTTTTCACTTTGGTTTAATGAAATTGATCAAACTTTCCCCAACACTGCAGTCATGATCCACAATCCTTATGTACCTTAGGATTTGACAGATTTGCTCCTTATGTGCCACATCCGGCATAGAATCAGACAAAATTGAGAATTTTTTTTTATTTATTTGTACATCAGTTAACCTTTGAGCTGAGTGCTCATTAAGCAATAAGCTATGATCAGGGATTATGTTAATGGTCTGTTAATCACCCTCTAGGAGTGTAATGTTGCATGAGGCATAGCTGAGTGCCACATGCCACTAGAGGGTGATTAACTGACCATTAACAAATCCCCTAGGCATGCCTTATTGCTATTATATTAATAAAGCTTTTTTAAAAAAAACAGTTTTAAACCTTGTTCAGCATAGGATTAGGCTCTACATGTATGCTAATAAAAGATTAACATAAGGCTGATAGAATGCTTACAGCCAATCGGAGAGCCATATTTCTCAGACACTTTTTATAATTTACAAATGTTCCACGTCAAGTATTATAACAAACTCAGTTTAGACATAGACAGGGTTTAGATACTGTCAGCAAGGAAGGGCATTTGACAATACAATCAGAAAACTAGTTTCAGACACTTCATATGAGCTTTTGACAGCGCAACATTAACAAAGTATACAATGTATTTATTTATAAACTTAATTCAATACATTAGAAGGTAATTTATCCCTGGTTTATGCAGGAGGAAGGGGAATGAAGTAGGAGAGGGGCAGGGGAATGGGAGAACAAAAGTGGACGAAGGAAGGGTGAAAAGGGGTGGAGGGGGCAGTCTAAGCGGTCAGGGTAGGCAACTGCATGAGGATTCACAGGTGAGCTCCTTCTTGAGGGAGCTCTTGAACTATGGAATTTTAAGTAGCTCAGCTATGGAGGTGAGAAGGTTGTTTAGCCAGTGGACAGTTCAGCAAGCAAATGAACATTGACCCTGGATAGTTCTGCACTTGGGGACTGCCAGATCATGTCTAGCCATGCTCCTGGTAGTATACTTATTGTGGACCAGTCGGAAGTGTGAAGCAACAGCAAGTCGGCAAGGCCAACTAGTGCTTTTTTGGCACATAAGATACTCTGGTATTTTAAGCATTCTCATAGAGGAAGCCAGCCCATTAGGGAGTAGAGTGTACAGCCATGTGTGATTCTGTCAGCACCTTTGAGAAATCGGCAGGCCTTATTGAGCAATGACCTCGCCCTGTCCATGACAGTGTCAGAGGCAGCTCCATAGACAGCAAGACCATAATCAGTGAGGGGGAGGACAGAGCATGCTACTGCTATGTGCCTGGCCTCACGTGTTAGGTTCAGGCACTGCCAGAAGAGGGCTCCCAGTTTTCTGTTGGCCAAGCCAACAGTGTTTTCCACATGCTCTGTGAAGATGAGGGACTCATCCAGTGTAACCCCTAAGTATCTGAAGGTAGCATCTGCTCTAAGGGGAAACTCTGTGCATTCAGGATGATCAGAGGGGGGATGCTCCTCCTACGATGGGTACTGGCAAAAAGTATGACTTTGTTTTTTTAATAATTAATGACAAGCTTATTCTGCTTGAACCAGTGTTCCAGGGTCTCAAAGCTGCTTTGAAGCTCCTTAGTGATGACTTCAAGATGAGGGCTGCTTTTGAAGATGATTGCATCATCAGAATAGAGCAGCATTTGTGTTAGTGGGCAAGCACCTGGGAGGTCATTTACAAAACAGGCTGAATAGAAGCGGTCCTAGTATTGATTCCTGTGGAACACCAACAGAGACCTGTTATGCATCTGAAAGCACCCTATAAATCTTAACTTTCTGTGAGTGCCCTGACAGATAGCAGCAAAACCAAGACACTGTTTCAGTGGAGAGACCAAGGTGCTGAAGTTCAGCAGCAGCAGGTGATGGTTGACAAGGTCAAATGCCTTGGTAAGATCCACAAATATGGCCCCTACAAGGTGACCTTTGTCAAGTTCTTCATGTAGGTGAATTGCAAATTCAATGAGTGCAGTTGTGGTGCTGTGCAGTTTTCTAAAGCCATGTCTTTAGAGACACAGCAGGTTATGTTTCCCTAGGTGGGACACCAGCTGATCGGACACTATTCTCTCAAGTGCTTTAGAGAGGGGAACTAGTATGGAGATGGGCCTCAAGTTGTTCGCACTAGTTTAATCCCCACCCTTGTGTACTGGAGTAACTATGGCAGCCTTCCATATCTGTGGGAATTAGCAGAACCGCAGTGAGATGTTGAAGATCTTTGTTAGTGGCAATGCCACCTATTCCAGAGCTTGAGCCAGTAGTAGCATATCAATCTTATTACTACCCACTCTAGTTTTGACAATTCCTCTTCATAAATATTTAACCATTACGTTAGGGGAGACCTGTCTGAAATAAAATTTAGGGAGGTTACTGTTTTTTTTTGCCCGAGTCTTCTGTGGAGTCACCCAAGATTTCCAGACCTGTAGGCAGTACTGAGGTTAAGTCGGTGAATGCAGTATTGAGGGCATTAGCTATGTTTGCTGGGTTTGAAAGCACTTGGGAATTGTTAATATGCATAGTTGGGGGTGACTGATCACCTCATCCCATTAGATCCTTTATGCACTTCCAGAAATTCTTACCATTACCCCAACTCTGCCTTTGTTGGGTAATGTTGTGGTCTGCTTTGGCCTTCCTGATTAACCTTGTGCACTTATTTCTGGCTTCACAGTACTTCTGTAGGTAACTTAGGGGCACCTGTGGCTTTGGCTAGGCTTCAGAGATTATCCCTGTCCCACATTAGGGCACACAAGGAGGGCATGATCCATCTTGAGGAAGTATCTTTTACTATGCACTTTTTGAGAGAGGCAAACCGGTCACATACGTCTGTGAATCTGCTACGGAAGTAGTCAAGGGCCAAGTCAGTATCTTGTGTGGCATCCAGAAAGCTCCAGTCAGTCTGAGCTAGGTACAACTTAAAGGATACAATCCAGTCTTTGCGGAGAAATCTGAAGGTGATGGTTCTGGGGGGTGACTTTATTGGCTGAGTGGACCATTCAAACAGGACAGATGAATGGTCACTTATGGCATCCAGCAGTAACTGGACTGTAGTTAACTGTTCTGGGTGGGTAGTTAGGACCCATTCTATTAGTGATGCAGTACTGGTTTTGTAGTTTACTTGAGTGGGCCCTTCAATTACTTGAGTTAGGAATAGGCTGGAGATGAGATCTTTGTACGCTGTGTTAGCCTTTGCTGACTGGGTTATATAGAAGTCGCATAGGATAATAGTTTCACCAGTTGAACATGTCTGGGAGAAGTAGTTAGCAAAGGATTTGATGTGTGTTGAGTGTTTCCCTGGAGAAATATATATCCGTTAATGTTAGAAATTATTTCATGCCTAACAGTGCAACCCAGTAAATTAATAAACTCATTCTGAATTGTAGGAGAAAAATAGATAGAGGATCCCTTCTTATGGTTAGTAGTGTGCCTTGCAAGCTCCAGATTATAGTGGCTTATCAGCTCTAGCAAATTCAGGAAAATTTTAGAACATGTGTGTCCGATCACATCAGTTGACTGCCTGAGAGCCCAGCTATTCTTGACACAGAATAGTACAGCATCAAGAACAATTTTAAGAATGCTACACCACTTTTCTTTTTCAGAAGAAACTTGACTTCTGCAGCTGGTCTTCTGTTACGCCTCTGTCTTCAAATGCATTTCAAATTTCTTCCAAGTTATGTAACTTTCGTGGCGTTCAGGTGAGCTCTCATGATCTGGTATTCTTGGAATTACAGTAAATGCCTCCAGTTACAAAATCCTTTCTTTGCATTTGCCAGACTTGATGTAGTACATGATGTCTAATCAAACAGCATGCATGGGAAACAATAGATAGCTTTATTGCTCTCACTGTACGTTAGCCATGTGTGTTTGACAGTTTCTTAATTAGGAAGAGTTTTGGTGAACCAATCATGATAAAAACGCCTGCCGTCATCAGACATTGACAAAGTAAAATCAGCATCCTTCTTTTGTTCAGGGCTATGTTCCACAAAGCAACATCTAAGTCTATCACTCATTTTAGGCCATTATATCAGGTTGTTGAAATTAATTTGGTGTTCTAAACCACCAACAGCATCAGCATTACTTCCTAATGCATTATCTTCTATAACTTTGTCAGTGTTGCTCACTGAGGGCTGATAACCTTCTTCACCAATATTGCTCTCAGCATCAGCGCTATCAGTGTCACCACATGTTGACCTTGGGGTTGTTACCGCTGTTGTCGAATCAAAACTCTAGGTAAGCTCACCACTGTCATCAATGGGTGTTGTTGCTAACAGAGATGCTGAACTTTCCTCCTGCTCCTTAGATGTCATAAGCCAATTTTACCACTGCTGGAAGAATTTGTGATTTTCTTCTTCTCTTTCTTTCCTCAATTTTCTGTACCTGGCCCCTGCTGGTTTCTTTTTTGGCATCTTCAAGAAACAAACCTTCATTTAAAATAATATTAAAGAGATAGTGTGGTAATAGGTGTACTTAATTCCCGAGAATCCCTGACTGTACAATTACCTGTTTGTTTTGAAAGTAAGACCTCAGGGGTGACAGCAGTGATGGTTATCTCTGATCTATCTGCATTAAATCAGACCAAAACACTGAACATCTCAAACCGCATGGGGCTGCTGATTGCTGACACCCACTTACTCTCTCACACAATCACACACATACACACGTATACATGTGCCCACACACACACACACACACACACACACACACACACACACAAACCATAAACAAACAATTCTACCAGCCCATCCACACACGCAAAGCAGTGCTAAAACAGCTGAATGGTTCAACAATGTAGTCCTTCACAGAATTCTGTTTATGTAAAGAGGTATCATGGGATGAAGAGTAGCCTTCCATATATACAACATAAAAAGAAGATAACAAAACATTTTGAAAACTAGACATACTCTATTAAGAGAATTATTCATTTTTTTCATTTCCACATTTAAAACACTCATCCCTTCCCAGGCAGCCAGTCTCAGCTTGCTAAGTTCAACTCCCCCACAGACATTTTTTAAAAATGATATAATCCCCCCAGGTCACAAGCCCACATTTCATTCAAAATGCAATACCATGACCTGCCACTGCCCCTCCCTGCATTGTGCCCTTATGTATGTGGATTATTATCTCCATATCTCCAATGACCAGCTCTGTTTTTCATAGACTTTGCCTAAATGCCATGTGCATACATGATGGCATACACAAGTAGCATTTAGGCAAAGTCTGTGAACAATTACAAATTACAATTACAAGTCAACTCTGTACCTTTGCCTTCCCATTCTGTGAGTGTCAGTGGGATATTCCAATCAGGCATTCTCCATCCCAGCAGCAATATGCACAAAAATAAAATCCCTGCCCCGATCTTCAAGTCTTATCTCAATTTAAGCCACTGCAAACACAAATTGCAACCTTCTCTCCACCATGGGATCCCCTTCGAGACTAGATGATGTTGCTGCATCATGGATATTTACAGACTGCCCAGTCTCAATTCCAGTTGTGTTTCACATCTTGAAACAAAACAACCCTCCCCCCCATTAGAGGCTAGCAACACTGCAGTACTAGTATAAAATACCCCTTACTTTTTTCCAAAAAAACCTACCCCGCCCCTGTGACAGTCAGGTCTCAAATTAAGCAACTGCAAACACACAGCAAAACCTTTCTCTCCAGCATCACCCCCCCCACATGATTCAGACTACCTGTGAATACAATGTGATCACTAATATGCACAATTTAAATACCTGATTCTGACGAAGCTTGGCATTTGGCCTTGCGAAACATAAGATGTTTTTTATGTCTGTGAGCATTATGCTTTAAGAACCGGTACTTTTGCACTGATGCACTTGATTAAAATAAATATTTTATATATACTTGCTTGGTCTGGGTGCTGACTTTTTTGGAACTTCGTTGATACATTTCTTATAGCATCAGTCCTTCTCGGTGTGGTTCATTTCCCAAACTGTTTACAATTTAAATACCCCTTGCCTTACCTTTAAAACTGACTGAGCTGAGTCACGTTCTTGCCATCTGCAACTCAAACTTGTAATCCTGGGAACTGGAAGAGCCCTGGATGTCGGCTCTGGGAGTCCACACTCCAGTCCAGTCCTGACTGTTCACTCACCTCTAACTAGTTCACAGCTACAGATGCTGTTGCCTTTGTGCACTGTCCTGCTGCTCCTAATTCCATAACAACAGGATCAGATTGCTAACAAAGTGCTGTGAGTGAAGCCTGGAGGGAAAAAATCACTAGGAAGATGTGCTGGCAGCTTTGATGTGTTCAAAAAGCCCACTGTTCCACTGGTCCTCTACTCCCCCACCCACTGAGTGTGACCAATAGCTTGGGCACTCCTGACCAGTGCAGCCACCAATCCCCCTTCACACATGGTCGGTACCCCTTCACACACCCTTACATATGGCTAGCTCCCTTATTCACACACTCATACACACAAGCAGTACCCCCTTTCACACACCCTTACATGGCCAGTTCCCAACTTCACACACCTTTATACATGACCAGCTCTCCCCCCCACACACACACATGGCCAGCTCCCTCTGCCAGGATATATTCTGCTCCCTATTTCAACAAGCTACAAATTCCAAGGTATGCATAGCTCCAAACACACAGCCCGCCCCCCACTGGCCCTACCACCCTCTTATGGCCAGCTCCCTCCAGGCTTCACACACATGGCAGGCTCACTGGTTGTTTTCTGTACCCATTTTGTAGAACATTTTTCTCCAGCTCAGCTCACTCGTTGTTACTTCACTCATTAAAATTTTATAAGCAGCTGCTCAGTGTGTCTCTTCCCTTTTACCAAGTGTAATCGTTGTGAAAAAAAAACTATAGTTGGTAAATTATTAATTACAGGTACTTAGAAAGGAGACGGACGGAGACGAGACTGATGGCGGAAGAATTTAATGATTATAATAATAATCACAGCGAGAAATTACAAGTGGTACATTCTTCAAATAACAGGCTGTACAAGCTTACTTATATAGTAAAAAGCAATGTGTCTATTTTAGAATTACCTATGATTGGTCAAAACAGCATACACATCAGCTTATAAGGTTATAACATATTTTTCCTGGTATGAGTATGATCTCACTTTTAGTCAGCACAAAAATATAAGCAGAGTACATTTTATTTGCCATATATGGTAGGCAACATGTGTTGTTACCACCAGTCACTATAGTTTAGAGGAAAGAGACAAGTTTCGGCTAACTTTGGGCTGTCCATATAAGGACAGACATTAAAGTTAACTATAAGGGAATTTGGACACTAGTCTGTGTCTGTGCTTGCAGTCACGTAGGCCAGATATTACTTACTTCTGCTAAATTATAATGCTAAAAAGGCACATTAGTATTGCAACTGTAGCTTAGCTCCTTATAAGGGTTCATAAGCTTTTTAGCTCCATAAACCAGCATTTGTCATATACATACAGAATGTTTTCAGACCAAAATAAGGTTAGGCCGCAATATAGGGGCAGACTTCTTTACCCCTCATTACACCAAGTCTCTTCCCTCCACTTAAGCACAACACAAAATGAATGCAGTAGCTTTGCTTAAATTAAGCCGGGGAGCAAGCAAATTTCTGAAAAGCCAGGGAGGGCACAGTTGCCAGAAGCTCTTAAAAAGTGAAACTAGGCATGCTTTGAAGTTGTACATATTAACTAGTTTTTTTTTTACTTTTTTTTTAATAGCATTGTGGTTTGTTCCCGGCTCAGACAAATGCGTAACATCATTTCCTTTTCGGCAAACTCCCCTCTATGTTCCCGAACCAACAATCAGCAAGTTCTTCAGGATAATGAGGCCAGTAACACAGACCTGCTGACCTCATGTATAAAATAATTATTAACAGGGGTGTTCAAATCAAAAGTTTAGGACTTGCCCAGGCATGACTGTAGCTGAATTTTCATTTCACACTTTTCATTATAATGAAATTAGCTCTCTTTTTGTACTTGCCCTTCAAGGAAATTTACTTGCCCCAGACAGGGGGAAAATGGCAATCAGATTTGTATCCCTCGATTATAAAGCTTTAAAAGAACTAAATCAAAGAGTGAAAAAGCCATTAAGCCAATATTTTAATTGCAATAAAACGTAAAACAGTACAGAGAGGGGAAGAGGTTCCCTTGGCAACACTACACAGGCTCATGCCGTTTGGCTTCTCATACAGTTTCTGAAATGCAGAAAAATACCTGCCCAGAACTCTAGGAATATCCTCACCGCAGTCCGCAATTTAAAATAGGTAGAAATTCTGGTGACACCTCCCCCTCCCAGAAATTGTCGGTCAGTATTTACATGTTTGTTTTACACGTACTTACTTGAATTGTAACATCTTTGGCTGTTGTATTAGCCCTGGGTCATGTATGAAAAAGGTCCTTCTTTCATTACACTTACTTGGCCAACAAAAGTTTAAATAAAAAATAAAAAATAAATTGTTATGCCATTAGCTTGGTACTACCACAGTGTAGCTGTGCAAAGGTCAGCAGCTCTTGTCAACTTGACAACTTTTGTTTTACTTAGTTGTAGCTTGACTGATCTGAGGACACTGGCTGGCAGCTAGGAGCCACCCCCCACCCCCCGGAACACTGCTTTATGTATTCACACAGTTCTTAAATTGTTTGCCCATATTGCCCTTGTTCTAGTTCGGCATATATACATGCATACATATGAAACAAAACAGTGTTGACCCTGTCCCTGGTCTCTCCATTATTCTGCTCAAAGAGTCTGCTCGGCTACAGCACTGCAGTGTGCACTGCAATTGCAAATTGTCATTACACAATCACAATACTGTAGATAAAAGAAAACAAATAATCAAACTTAAATATTGACTGGTGGCAGTGCTAGCAAGAGTTTGGACCACAGAGAGAAAAACAGCAGGACAGAGGTTCTTCTGACCAACTGGCCAACCCGGAGTTGGTCCGTTTATGCACCACCCCCATGGATTACCTCCTTAAAATAAAACTAAATCAATCTAAAAAAAACAAAAACGAAAATAATCTATCCCAACAGTGGTAGACTGGCAGGCAATTCAGTTGAAATATGGGATTGGGATGGTCAGAATATCTGTCTCAGTCATGTGGGCTTGGGTTGGCTCAGTATCACAGTAGTCACTAGTCAGAGTAAGTTGGTCAAACTCAAATCTCAATAAAGACGCTTGACCCGCCTGACCCATAAAGTCAAAAAACAGAGCAGAGTAACAAAATCGGACCTAATGTGTAGCCTAGTGCTGAGACAAAGACATAAAACTCACATCGACCAACCATCCACCACTGGATCAACCATGCACCATCAGTCAGTCACAATTCAGGATTTAATTGATTAAAAAAAAAAACTTACTGGTGAACGAGAGGCTTGGGTGAGATTAACTTGATACAAGGTACAGAGGAAAACAAAGACTGGCTGAGGCAAGGCAGCAAAATCTGGGCAGAGACAGAGAGAGGCAGATTAAGAAGGGTCCAGGAGGAGTCGGGGAAAGCAGCAGCAGACACTAGTGAGCGAGCAGCAAGCCGGCAACATTTAGCTCAAAGCATAGACTCATCCACCACTAGTGGGCCTATCTAAAAGTAGTAAAAGAAGAGGACAAGTTGCTGGTGCTGTGGACAGTCAGAATAGACTTGGCAAGAAGCAGTTATACAGCAACAGCCAGTGCTTTTCCCTCTTCTGTCTTCTCCAGCCAGTATGTGTAGATAACAGACAGAAGTGAGAACCACATTTTAAAAATTTTGGCCAATCAATGACCGAGGAATCTATTGCACAACAGGTAGAAAACTAGTAGTGCTTCTACATCTCGACAGGCACTGGGCTTGCAGGTTCAGTTTAACTTAGATTGGGGAGGGGAGCCTAGCAAACAGATGTAGAAAGATGAGAGATCAAAGGCAATAGGACACATACACCCATGCCAGAAAAGCAATAGCTTGAGTAGGCGGGACTGTATATCGTAGCTGTGGACAGATCATTATTCAGTGTGGGAGTAAGTTTATGTGAACCCCTGGAGGCTTGTGCCCAAGGTGGCTGCCCCCCCATCTTTTCCCACACTGGGATTGGACTTGTACCTAAAACACTGGCATTCATGTGCAGTATTGGGGGGTGCTGTACTGCTGGAGTGTGCCGTCCTTTGAATGAGATGTTAAACTGAGGTCCCTTCTACCCATCCTGGTGCTGTCCTGGTGGGTATCCAGGTAGAAGCAAAAGAACCCAGGTCATTCTTCTCAAAGAGTAGGGAACATTCCCAATGTCCTGGCCAACATTCCCCTTCCAATAAAACCAGTTCATGCAATTGTCCAGGCTGTGTGTCGGTGCTGATGTGTGATATGGCCGCCACTACACATTCAGTCATTTCACTACCAATCTACCATTGCTTGTAAAGTGTTTTGGGATACACTGTGTATGAAAAGCACTATATAAATTCTTTTTCTTTTTCATCTCGCCCTTCCTAATGTACTGACTTTAAGAGGGCACCTAAGAGCTGAGGAATTTCACTCAAGGCAAGGAAGATTCGTGCCTGAGTACATACAGAGCAGAGCTTGTGGATCTTGCATGTGAGGGCTATGCAAATGGACAGCATCTTACTGCAACAGTGTGTGGGGACTGGACAGCTGTGCCCACTGGAGATGTGGCTGGGGACTGCTTGGTATCTTGTGGAATGAACTAGTTCAGTACAGCAGCAGCATGATTGTTGGTGATAACAGCTAATTTCAGCTCCAACTTTGTTGTTTTCAGCAAAATCTATACAACAAATATATCCCCTCCCCATATTCCCCTGTGACCAGCTGTGTGAACTGTCTTTGTGCACTGAGGTCATCAGTGGACTGTATCCTGAGGGTGAGCAGCCTGAGTTCAGTGTCCAAGACGACGCAAGACCGTTCATCACCCAACATCAATGTGCCCTCACATCTATTTCATTGGCTCTGGGAGATGGTGGAAAGAGCAGCTACATCCAGAGAATGTGCGTTGTGTAAATATACTAGTACTGAGGTTGTGCCAGTCCCAGTATGTATGTGGTGCCAGGCGAGGAAGCAGAGATCTGCCATGTGGCCACATGTGGCTCTTGGGGATCCCATAAACTATCTAGTACTTCTATAGCATTTGAAGAGTATCTGTCAGAAGGATGGGAGTGACTTTTTGCATCTGCACTCCATAGTTTATTTTTTATTTGCTGTTTTTTCCCCCTTTCTCCCTGTCTGGCCCTTGTTCCCTCTGATCATCCCAGCCCTGTCCCCCAACATCCCCCAGGACTTACCTTCTTCCCAATCCCCCCACATATTATCTCCGTGGCTGGGGATGTATGGTAGGGGAGAAGCCTCGGTCACCAGGAGCAGGGCCTGTGAAGGTCATCAATCACCCTGCCAGTCATGATGTTTTTCCTCCATTTCACAGTCTTCTTTTCATTGCCACTCTATCTCTGCCCCATAGGGATGCTGGCATTGGGACTATGTCCCATGCATGGGCGAGGAGGTGCATGTTCATAGGATATGCAACATGCATGTCCTCCCCTCCCATTTCGTACTCACCCTATCACCCACACATCTATAGGTGGCAGTGTTGCTGTGAGTTACAGCACCTTCCCTCCCTGGAAGAGGAGTGCATCCTGTGGGATGCTCAAACCTCTTCTCCCCCTGCTTACCCCTGGGAGGCGAGTCCACTACCAAACATGGGTCACCGGCGTAGCAGGAGATAAGGCACCCAGCACATCAGCCATCCACACCATTGGGCCGGCCAGCACTCAGAGGATCCTGTGGGAAGGAGAAGTCTGTGCTCCAAGCTATTATAATCTCCCAGACTGGCCATTCTCCATCATATGTCCTGCAACAGTTATGAGCATATTTTGTCAGTTCCCATTGTGGTATCACAAGTCAAATTAATGATGCCTGAGGATTTTGTAGCCCCTGAAAGAGATAGTGACAATGACTAACATACTAACATACTATTTGCCAGCAAATTAGGCCTTACGGTCTATCGAGTCTGCTTGAACCTCAGATCCCTAGTTGGGTGCCGAGGCCCTCCCTTCCCTTGTGTTCCAGAAACCCCTATCATCCATCTCCACCCCACCGGGACAGGCCATCATCTGATAGATCCACTTTCTGTGTCTGTCCCACCCTCTCTTGAAGCCCTCCACTGTGGATCTCTGAACCAGCTTGCCAGGCAGTGCATTCCAAGGGTCCACCACCCTCTCAGTGAAAAACCTCCTCCTCTTTTCCCCCCTCACCCTTCCTCCTTCCAACTTCAAACCATGCCCTCTGGTGATACCTCCCTGCTTTAGTCTAAAGATCCCCTCCATGTTTACCCTATTTATTCCCTTGAGGTACTTGAAGACCTCAATCATGTCCCCATCTCTCCTCTCCTCCAATGAAAACAGGCAAGCTTCTCAAGTCTGTCCTCACGTCAAATCCCCTAGCCCTCGTATCATCTTAGTTGGCCTCCTCTGTACCCTCTCCAGGAGCAGTATGTCCCTCTTCAAGTGTGGTCTCCAGTGCTGCACACAGTACTCAAGGTGTGGTCTAACCAGTCTATTGTACAGCGGCAAAATCACTTTCTTGCTCCTAGAGGTGATCCCCCTTACGATGCATCCCAACATCCTGTTTGCCTTGCTAGCTGTTCTCCTGCACTGCTCAAAGTTATTCATACATGCATCCACCATGACCCCTAGGTCTTTTTCCCCATTGAGGCCTCCAGCGCCTCCCCTCCCAGGGTGTACCTGTGTTTAGGGTTTCCCCACCTAAGATGCAACACCTTGCACTTGGTGATATTGAAATTTAATTTCCATGTGTGAGCCCAGCTTTCCAGGGTGTCCAGGTCCCCTTGCAAGGCCAACCTCTCCTCTTCTTCCTCAACTACTGCTCCCATCTTGGAGTCATCAGTGAAGAGACTCATTTCACACCCTATACCCTCCCTGATGTCTGATATGTATGCATTAAACAGGATCAGACCCAGGACCAAGCCCTGCGGTACCCCACTACCAACCTCTCTAGGGTTCAAGAGCTCCCCACAGACCACTACTCTCTGGATGCATCCAGCTAGCCAGTTTTCAATCCATCTAACCATCAAAGGGCCTACTCCTAACCCCATCAGTTTCTCAACCAGACCATTGTGGGGGACAGAGTCAAATGCCTTGCTGAAGTCCAAGAATAATACATCCACAGTCTTTCCCTGTCCAGTTCTGATGTTACCCATTCATAGAACTCCACAAGATTGGTTTGACATGATCTACCTGGCACAAACCCATGTTGCCGACTATCCAGACTTCCCACCTCCTCCAAGTACACCCCAATCGTTCCTTTAGTATACTCTCCATTAATTTTCCCACCACTGAGGTCAAACTGATGGGTCTATAGTTACCTGATACTTCCCTCAACCCCCCCTTTATGGATGATCTATCAGTACTATCAGAAACTTATGCCCTCCAGCAGTCAGCCCCACAGGGGCATCACCCAAAGTGTCAAACACCAGCAAAGTACCAACCTCCTCACCTATTGGGAAGGAGTCTGACCTGGCAAGTGATCAGGCTGTAGTCCATCAGGAGACACGGTCTGATATGGATGTAGAGGATGAGTGGGAAGAGGAGCGGAGGAACTATTTAAAGAGATCCCCTTGCTCGCTATTCTGAAGCCTCATTTGCACTCGGGCACCTGGTGCCAAGTGGAGCTTTTAAAGTAAGACCTAACAGTGAATTTGAGAAGAGGGAGTTTCAGTGCATTGAAGACATATGGCTTTCTGCAGGGCAAGTGCCATGTATGACCATTAGAAGTCTGCCAGAGTGGTTGCAAGCCAAGCGTATTTTGCAGAGACATATTAGGCATGACTTTCCCCAATACGACTAATCATATTTCATGAAAGGGTGTGGGACATTACAGAATCCAAAAGAAAGGAGTGGGTGTTTGAGGCTATTCTCCAAAGGCTCTATCAGAAACATGATTTGGGTGCCCACAGTCATACAATACAGCTGCAGAAAACTCAGAGAGTGGCTAAAGACATCTGTTCCCATCACCCCTATGAAGGACTGATATTGCTAAAACACTATACTCTGGTTCAACATCTCAAGAGGAAGAGGACCAGATACAGTGAAGAGAGCCATGGCTGGTGTGGACACCCATAACGCAAGCCAGACCACCGGTACTACTTTGACTACCATGAGAAAAGTAGCCACAGAGACTAAGAGTCATCTATAAGTGACCCACTGTTGAAGACTAGCTGATTGGTGAAAGCACTCCTTTTATCTTATTTTAAGTCATGGCAGTGAGACATTATTATTGGGACTTGTTGCAGACTTTGAACTTTTAATTTAATTTAGCTGAAGATGAGCACCACAAGATATTGTTGTTATGTCATCATTTTGAAATGAAAAAAAAAGAAACGTTTGAGATGATGGTTAGTTTCTTGAGCAAAATGCTAATGGAGTGACAATGGTAAATGTGCTTTGTTGTCTATTATCCCAATGTAAGCCCCATTGGGCCTTCATTTTACTATTTAAATATTATTTGCTTGATCCTGGGAGGATGTAGAGCTAGTGGAAGAGAAGAGAAGCTAGTTAGTTTAAGCAGTGTCATGAGCTGGCAGACAGCAAGTGTGAGAAGGGATCCTTCCATTTGTAGGAAGCATTAGGTAGTGTTAGATGTTAAGCCTGGATACTGCTCCCTGGGGACTTAGGCAATCTGCCCTGACAGTTCAAGTGGGTGGGTGGCCAGGGTTAAGCTGAAGTGAGTCTAGAGAGTTGAGCTCTGTTTTGGGCCTTTTATTTTAGCAATGTTTCCCACCTTCATGGTGAGGCAGCCTGAGTATTCCTGGGGTTTGGCAGCGGGGGAGTGCACATAACCTTCTGGTTAGGGCTCTAGTGTGGTGGTTGGGGTGTTCTGAGAGCTAACCAAGGGCATTGAGCTTTCAAAGGGAGGGTGAGCTGTAACTCCCCCTCTGGGGTGTAAGCATCAAGTACTGTACTGGGTTACACAAGGTAAAGTTAAGGGCCCACCCCAGCCCCTTAAAGGGTTAAATTTATTGCGTCTGGGGGACTGTCTGCGATTGGTGGTGAGTACCCAGGAGGGCATGCCTATCCTGGCTACTGCAGGATCACTCAAGGGGACAGAGTGGTGGAGGTGGTAGTGAGAGGAGCAGGGGTGATTGCCCACTCTGGAGTACCATTTCCTGTACTTGAAGGTAGAGGAAACTTAAACTGCCCAAATCAGATGTGGAAGAAGCTGTAGAAAGAGAGAGAGAGAGAGAGAGAGACCCCTGGGTGGGGGAGGACCTGATGTCAGTTGGAGCTGAGGAGCAAATGGCCAAGAGTGGGGCTCGGACTTGAGTCACAAAGAGTGAGATCTAGAGCAAGATGATAATGGGACTTTGCTTCCAAGGTGGGGATCCACCACTATAGTCTAGAGCCCTTGGGAGCTCAAGTTCAGGATTCAGGAAATATAAGGAAACACAGAAGAAGCAGGACAGATAGCTTTATCAGTCAAAGCAGAAAGAGGCAGGGAAGGCAGTCAGAATAGCAAAGGCCCAAACTGAGGAAAGGATAGCCAACTCTGTTAAGAAAGGGGATAAGACCTTTTATATAAGTACATTAGGGAGCGAAGAAAGACCAAGGAAGGGATACTGAGGCCTAATAAAGGGGAAGGAATGTGGGCAAAGGGTGACAGTGAAAAAGCAGGGATACTAAATGAATATTTCTGCTCAGTATTCACAAAGGAAGCGGAGGGGGAGATACCTAAACCAAACAAGAGAAACACTCTGGATAGGGGGGTCAATACCAGTCCATTCACAGAAGAAAGGGTTCTGAAAGAACTAGTAAAACTGAAGTTGGACAAAGCAATGGGGCCTGATGGGATTCACCCAAGAATTCTAAAAGAACTAAGAGTAGAACTAGTGATACCACTGACTACTCTCTTTGACGAATCATGGGAGGATGGGGTGGTACCTGAGGACTGGAGGAGGGCAGATTTGATTCCACTTCACAAAAGTGGAGCAGGGCAGAGGCAGCAAACTACAGACCGGTTAGTTTGACCTCAGTGGTAGGGAAAATGATGGAATCACTTCTGAAGGAAAGAATTGTTGAGTACCTAGAGGCCAGTGGGGCACAGGACCCAAGGCAGCATGGATTCACAGTAGGAAGGTCATGTCAGATGAATCTAATAGATTTCTTTGACTGGGTGACCAAAGTAGTAGACCAGGGAGGGGCTGTGGACATGGCCTACCTAGATTTTAGCAAGGCATTTGATACAGACCCACACAAAAGATTAATATACAAATTAGCCAGCCTTGGAATGGGTCCCAAGATGGTAGCCTGGATAAAATATTGTCCAGACAGGAGGATGCAAAGGGTAATAGTAAACAGAGTCCACCGTGAAGAAAGGAGGGTTACTAGTGGGGCACCACAGGGTTCAGTACTGGGACCGGTCCTCTTTAATGTCTTTATAAATGATATTGCAGGGGAACTGGAAAGAAAAGTATGTCTCTTTGCAGATGACGCAAAGATCTGCAAAAGGGTTAATACACAAGACGGTGTGGAAAGGATGAGAAGGGACTTGGCAAGGTTGGAGGAATAGTCAAATGTATAGCAGCTTAGAGTCAATGCAAAGAAGTGCAAGGTAATGCACCTGGGAAAGAAAAACCAAGGGAAAGAGTACTCAATGGGGGGTGAGATACTGACAACAATAAAAATGGAAAGAGATCAGAGGGTAATTATATCAGATGACCTAAAGGCGGGCAAGCAATGTGAGCAGGCAATAAGGAGGGCTGGGGGGATACTGGGATGCATAGGGAGAGGCATCTACAGTAGAAAACAGGAAGCCATCATCCCTCTGTACAGGCAGTTGGTGAGACCCCATCTGGAGAACTGTGTGCAGTTCTGGAGATCTCATCTCCACGAAGAAATAGAGTGGAGGCCGTCCAGAGAAGGGCAACCAAAATGGTGCAGGGTTTGCACCAGAAGACATATGAAGAGAGACTAGAGGAGCTTAATATGTATACCCTCGAGGAAAGAAGGGACAGGGGGGCATAATAGAAACTTTCAAGTACCTCAAGGGAATCAACAATATCCAAGAGGGTAGTATATTTCAGAAAAAGAGATGTGCAAGAACAAGGGGGCACAATTTGAAGATAGAGAGGGATGGCTCAGAGGTAATGTGAGGAAGTATTTTTTCATGGAGAGGGTTGTGGATGCATGGAACAGCCTTTCTGAGGAAGTTGTGGAGTCAAGAACAGTGGGGCAATTCAAGAATGCATGGGGCAGACATAAGGAAGTTCTAGTGTGGGGTAAGAGGAAGTAGGCTATCGGTTAACTAGGATTTTGAGCTTATCCATCAGGTAGGAAAAAGGGCAGACTAGTTGGGCCAAGTGGTCCTTATCTGCCATCAAATTCTATGTTTCTATGTTAAGCTTTAACTGCCCAAATCTGTTGTGGTGGAAGCTGGAGAGAGAGAGAGAGAGAGAGAGAGAGAGAGAGAGAGAGAGACCCTGGGTGTGGGAGGACCTGATGTCAGTTGGAGCTGAGGAGCAAGTGGCCAAGAGTGGGGCTCAAACCTGAGTCACAGAGAGTGAGATCTAGAGCAAGATGATAATGGGACTTTGTACCCAAGGTGGGGATCCACCACTATAGTCTAGAGCCCCTGGGAGCTCAAGTTCATTTTCCAAGAGGCTTCATGCCAGGGTTAGATGGGTAGCTGGGGTCAAAGGGAATATGTATAGCTCTGGTACAGTAGCTTTGAGACACATGAAGTCATGGGAAGACTGGGAGCAGAGGGGATCATGAGTATGTTCCCACAAAAATCTGACCGGCAGTGAAGTATAAGAACCAGATGGCTGGAGGGAGATATGTAGGTCCAGAGCATTAGTGGTTAATGAGATGCAGTGGTCCGGATCAATGGAACCATGAGAAAGGGATGGAGCAGGGGAGTTATTGAAGTAAAAGGAATGTGTTGTGCTTATTGTGATATGGCAATATGTATTATTTGGGAATATGTGCTGCCTATATTTAGGGTTTATCAGCAAGATGCCCCTTGGAAGGTAGACACTACATCTGGGCTTTTGGACATTATGTGGAGATTAATTTGAAGGACCCTGTGGTCTGCAACCCTATTTTTCCACAGTGGGATAGCCTGATTATCTCCATGGAGTTATCAGTTTTATTAAAGGATCCGTTCTTTGTTGAAATCCTGGGTACTACAATCAGTTTGTTGCCACTTGTGTGTTGCTGTTAACCAAGTTTGCTTTGCAGCCCTGTCCCCGGTGGAGGATTCCAACACCCCAGTCTTGAAACTCTAAAAGTAAGCCATCTCTTTGTTTCTGCTGTGGTGCCCACTCCCCACAGACTTTACCAGCACCATAGTCCAAGACATCAGGGCGGGGGTGGGCTACATATATAAATTGAGAGTCTTAGAGGTCAACATCATCTAGTGGCTAAAGAAATTACTTGAGGACCAGTATACTCTGGTTCAGATCCCATCATGGTCAATAGTTTAAAAACTATGTTAAAAACTTATTTATTTTCTCAGGCTTTTCCAGACTGATTTTAAATTATATATTGCTGTCTGTTTTTATATACTGTGGCTTACGTCTGCACAACACCTTGATTTTGAAAGGCGCTTCATAAATAAAGGATTGATTGATTGATTGATAGTTAATTACTGTGTGACTCAAAGCAAGTTACTTAGCCACTCAGTGCTTCAGTCTACCAAGTTATAAAAATGGGTAAAATATATACCTTACTGAAAACAACATATTGTATACCCTACTGAAAACAACATATTGTATCTCAGCTGAGATAGGTCAGGTAAATGAGTAGTAAAAATTAAGTTGTGGGTGAAACACAAATTTCTGGTGGGTTAAGGTCACAAATGTGTTTTTGGGTGGGCTAAGAGGCTCAGTATCTTGCATGGTGTGAATTTTTGGAGGGACAAAGGCATAGTTCTTAGTACAGACAAGAGGTATATATTTCGAGAGAGTTAAGGACAGAAAATCCTATATATTCCAGCACAGAGGGAAGAAAGAGACAATGAGTTGGGAGATGAGATAAACAGGATGTTAAAAACTGGGGAGGGGAGCATTCAGAAAGTAGTGGGCACAAGGAACCAGGCACTAGCTGAAAGGATGCCAAGGTATTCCTGAATCAGGGGGTCATGGAGGCCACTAGTGAATGGGGCAATTAGATCTAGAACTGACAAATAGGAACAGCAAAGGAGAGGTAACCATGAGGGAACACCTAGGTTCAAGCAATTACAAAAGAATGTGGTCCGATGTCAATCTAAAAGTCAAGAGGATTCATTCTATGTCAAAGGTCTTGGACTTCAGAAGGGTCAAGTTGAAGAGGATGAAGGAGGTGTTGAAAAGCAAACTACAGAAACTGAGAAGGCAGTAGTGGTAGCGAGAAACTGAGCTCTGATTAAAAGTGAGTACAGGAGGTGAGAGATCTTTGCAAAAATTGTGGGGAGTGGTAGGAGGGAGAAAAAAAACTATTGTTCAAAAAAAGCACTGCAGAGGCAGTGAGGAAAGAAAAGAAGCCATTTATTAGGTATAAAATGAGTCAAACAGAGGATGACAGGGGGCAAATCAAGAAAAAATGAGACTGCCAAACATGGAAGTGACGCAGGTAAAGGCTGAGACAGAAGTAAGGCTAGTGGAGGAGGATAGGAAGAATGACAAGGTGTTTTTTTCACTATACTTATATACTGTATGAGAGCAATGAAACCCAAGGGAGAAGTGATCAGACTAAAGAAGGGGGAGGAACGGGTAGAGGTTGAGAAGTACAAGGTGAATGCACTAAATGATTATTTCTGCTTAGTATTCAAGGTGTAGGGCAGAATCTGTCTAATAGCTTGCTGCATGGCAGCCAGGAGAGAGTCACTAGCAGGTGTCAATAAGGAGCCCATACTGGAGGAGACCATGCTAAATGGACTTCAAGACATGGATGTGAATAAATGAATGGGCCAAGATGGATTGTATGTAAGGATGTTGAATGAGATGAGGCTGGTTCTGGCAGGTCCACTTAAATTTCTCAACAGAGACAGCAAAAGTGCCAAAAGATGGGAGGATAGCAAATGTAGTTCCCCTACATAAAAGTATGAGGTGGCTGGAGCCAGGCAACTATAGACCAGTGAATCTGACATGTGTTGTAGGGAAACTACTGGAGTCTATAATTAAGGAAAGGATAGTGGAGGTCATGAAGGCCAATGGACTGTGGGATTCCAGACAGCCCTAATTTGCCAGTGGGAAGTCATGCCACACTAACCTTCTTGAATTCTTTGATTGAGTGAAAAAGGTCATAGTTAGGGTTCAGGCAGTTCATGTTTTATACTGTACCCAGACTTTAGCAAAGCCTTCAACTCATCTCACATGGAAGACTGATGAAGATATTGGGTGACCTGGGGGTGTGGGACAAGATTCCTAGATGGGTGAAAAACTGACTGAGCAGGATGACCTAAAGAGTGTCCCTAATTGGAGAGCCCTCTGGTGCCCCTGGGATCAGTCCTAGGGCTGTTCGATTCTATTCCATTTATTTGTGACATAGGGAAGGGAGTTCAGGGAATTATATGCCTCTTAGTAGATCATACCAAAATCTGTGCAAGACTGGACACTGAGGAGGGTATATGTGCCATAAACAAACATCAGGAAAATCTGGAGACATGGTCAATGGTGTGGCATCTGAAAAGTAAAGTAAAAAATGGCAACAGAGTACATGTAGTAGCCAAGAACCTGAGAACAGAGCATAGGATGAATGTAGTGGTAGTAGAGATCATATCACAATAAAATAACATGGGTGTTAATAACAGAGAACATGAAGGTATCAGCACAATGTAGTATGGATTTGGGCAAGGCAAATCAAATGCTGGTGTGCATAGGAAGAGGGCTGTCTAGCAGAAGAAGTGAGGAAATACAGCCCCTGTATAAATCCTGGTTCAGCCTCACTTACAATATTATGTGAAATTATGGAGGCCAGTCTTGAGGAAGGATAGGGACTGCTTAGAAGACGTTGCAGAGATATAGCACAAAAAAGATACTGGAGAAACAGGGTAAGGCCTACAAGGAGCTCTAAGAGGATCTCAACATTCACTACACGTGCTGAAGAACAGGAGAAAGAGGGACATCATGATTGAGTTGGTCAAGTACATGTGTGGAATAAGCAAGGTGTGAAGCTGTGATGGTAACATGGATATTAGGGGTAACTCCCTGAAACAGGTAGGGGGAGGGTCAAGAAGGATGTCAGGAGGTATTTTTTTATAGAAAGATTGGTAATGGGCTGAAACAAGCTTCCGTAGGAGGTCATCAGGGCTAAAAGAGTGGGAGGGTTTGAAAGGGGATAGGACAGGCAAATTGTGCACAAGGGGAAAGACTCGGGGGAAGGTAGAGCAGACTGACAGGGCCACAGCCCCAACATTAAACATCTGCCATAATTTTCTAGGCTTCTAATTCAGAAAAGCAATAGACTTTGTGATGAGTAAAGGATGTCAAATTTCTGGAGGGTTACTCATCTTAGAATAGAAGAGAAATGTAAGTTTTGAGAGAGTTGGCAATCTTTTAGGAGGAGTACAAATTCTGAAATGTGCAATATTTTCAGAAGGGAATGGGTGCAGAAGCCCAGTGAGTAAGCAAATAAAATTAGGAGTATGTATGAGGACAAAGGCCATGAAAAATGGACTCTGTCATCTGTCAGTTTTAGAACACATCATAGCATATTCTTGGCTCTGTCAAAAGTCACTAGTGACTAGTTTGAGGCCATGGATAGAAAACAAGTCACCAGGGTGGTGATTTTGGAACTTAGTAAGTCTTTCAGTACCATGGATCATCCCTTGTTGCTTGACAGCCTTAAATTACATGGTATGTCTGACTCAGTGTTTACTTGGTTTGCCAGCTTTCTGGAAAATAGACAACAACAAATCAAGATAAATGGTATCCATTCTTCTCTTCTCCCTCTCGTAAGAAGGGTACCACAAGGTTCCATCTTGGGTCCATTGTTGTTCCTAATTTACAGCAATAAAATTGGTTCAGGTATTGATGACTCCAATATCAATTTATTTACAGATGACACAGTGCTCTATACATTAAAACTAACTGTGGACCAAGTCTGCATGTCTTTCCAGGCTGACTTTGACAAACTCCAGCATAACCTAATCTTGTCCAAGCTGCTTCTTAATGTTGAAAAAACAAAGGACTTGTTTTTTTTTTTTTATCCACCCAATGCAATGTCAGTCTGCCCTACACTGAATCCCTTTACTCCTATTACTGCTCTCCTAGCAGACACATTGGAGGTGGTAAATTATTTTAAGTATCTAGGTTTTATATTAGACTTGCATCTGTTCTTCTATGTGCATATCGATACCCTTACCAAAAAACTGAAACAAAGATTAGGGTTCTTCTTTAGAAATAAATCATTACTTTCTAGAGAATTGAGAACCAGACTAGTACAGACTACCTTCATGCCCCTCATTGATTATGCTGATATCCTCTATAATATCTGTGCAACCATACATCTCTCCAAACTGGACACATTATTTCACCTTGCCATCCATTTTACAACCAACACCCCAGAGAGAACTCACCACTGTTCCTTGTACCAGATTGCTCGTTGGACCTCTCTTACTGTTAGGAGACTCATCCACACTTAACCCTGGACTTACAAAGCACTTCTAAATAAGTTCCCCCCATATATCTTAATTGTCCTCATACATCCTAGTAGTACATTCTCCCTTCAGACCTGTTCGTATAACTCCTTTAAGGTGCCCAAAGTTCATATCCATTTTGACATGGCATCATTTCATTATTTCCTTCCTGCCTTATGGGAAAAGCTTCACACCCCCTTGAAACTGTGCAGCCTAATACCCTCAAGAGCATTCAATAGGCTGGTCAGTGATTCTGTCACTGAAACCTTTCAGTGTCTCTAACAATCCAAATCCTGCCTATGTACACTGTCCTCCTAGTAACACTTATTTCTATGTGTCCCCTTCCTCCTGTCTTATCTTTTATTGTATCTCCCTACGGGTCTTGTGTATAGTAATCTAGGTTTGGTTATTTAGTCCTTTCATGTTAGGTTGACTTACTCTTTCTCCCTGCATCATTAATGTACATTACTTTTATCTTGTTGCATTGTATTTGTGTATCTAGTGCATTGTAACATTTATGTACCATCGCTGCATATGGCACTATTGTAAGCTGTGATTTTGTATCATGTATTTGGTAGAACAGAGGCACACCCAGTCAGTTGTTCTACACCACAATCCATACACCATTCTGGGGGAGCATAGCTCCCCTATGGATGCACCCGCAGAGGAGACTAAGGAGGCTGAGAACAACTGTCACAAGCGAGGCCCACAGGAAGGAGGCAGAGGACACCACAAGGAAAGAAAGCAGCTCCTGGTGGGGGACTCAATTATTAGGGGGATAGAACTGGGGGAAGCAGGGAAAACTGAAGTAAGGCGCCTGCCTTGTGCCATGGCTTGGAGAGACTGGAAGCGCATTCTCAGAATCATGAGAACAGCTGCACGGGAGTCTGAGCTGGACATCATTGTCCACCTAGGGACAAGTGACTTGGCTAATCATGAGATTAGAGCAGTGCAGAAGGACTTTGTAGAATTGGGGAGGGGCCTAAGACAAGTAGCACACACAATATCCTTCTCTGAGGTGCTGCCTGTCAATGGCATGAGTGAAGCGAGGTACTTGCACCATACAGGTGTGAATGGTTGAAAAATGGTGTGAGCACGGGGTTTGGCTTCATTGGGGACTGGGGTTCCACCTGGAAGGACACCAGCCTATACTGGCAGGATGGTCTGCATCTGTCCGGAAGGAACAAGTCTTTTGAGCAATCGGTTTAAATGCTTCATTGGCAAGCTTTTAAACTAGTCAAGGGGAGGCACTGATAAGCAGCAGGAAAATCCCAGCCTCTCCCTACAAAACAGGGTACTAAATGAGAAAAAAACCGAGGTAGACAGGTCAGTGGGGGATGCTGCAAAAGAAGGTAAAGCCATCAAAAATTGGAGAGCAATGAGTACCAATGCCCATGGTCTGAGTAACAAGCTTCCTGAATTAGTGGCCTTGATGGAGGAGGAACATCTGGATATCGTGGCAGTCACAGAAACATGGTACACACAAAACCATAACTGGGACATAAACATACCAGAATACAGTATCTACAGGAGGGACAGGGAGGGTAAAAGAGGAGGAGGAGGAGTAGCTCTTTACATAAGGGAAGGAATCAAAGCAACAGAACAAAAGGGAAAACAGGGAGGAGAAGAAGCACTGTGGGTAAATTTGGAGACCGGCAATGGCACCACAATCTGCACAGGGGTTGTATACAGACCCCCTTCTCAGGGGGAGGAAATGGACAAGGAAATGATAGAAAGAATACTTAAAATGGCAGAAAAAGGGGAGATATTGCTGATGGGTGATCTGAATATGCCAGATGTTAACTGGAGTGCAGTTGCAGCAGCCACTTCAAAGAGTGGGGTTATTCTAGATGCCCTACAGGGGGCATGCCTTAGACAACTAGTATTGGAGCCCACTCAAGAGGGCAATCTTAGACCTGGTTCTCTCAAATGGAGATGAAGAGGATCACAGATGTTGAAGTGGGTAGCCATCTGGGAACTAGCGACCATCGAACAGTATGGTTCACAATAAACACAGCAATAGAGTCAAGCCATACAAAGGCAAAAGTACTGGACTTTAGGAGGGCTGACTTTGCCAAAATAATTGAGTGCTAAGGAATGCACTAGCAAATTGGCAGGAAGGAGGGTGGAAGAACAATTGGGAATAATAAAAACTGCCATCACAGAGGTAACAAGCCTTTGTGTGAAACAAATAAACAAAACGAAACAATGTAAGAAACCACTATGGTTCTCAAAGGAAGTGGCAGTGAAGGTTCAAGAGAAAAAGAAAGCATTCAGGAAGTACAAGGAATCACAGAAGGAGCAGGACAGAGAACTGTATCAGTTAAAGCAAAAGGAAGCTGGGAAGGCAGTCAGAACAGCAAAGGCCCAAACCGAGGAAAAGATAGCCAACTCAGTTAAGAAGTGGGATAAAACCTTTTATAGGTACATCAGGGAGAAAAGGAAGCCCAAGGGAGGGTTAGTGAGGCTTAATAAAGAGGAGAGGGAGGAGGGTGGGCAGTGGGTGACTGAAAAGGCAGAGATATTAAACAAATATTTTTGCTCAGTATTTACAAAGGAAGTGGAGAGTACCTAAAACAAACAGTAGAGACACTCTGGATACAGAAGTTGATACCAGCCCATTTACAGAAGAAAGGGTTCTGAAAGAACTCTTAAAACTGAAGGTGGACAAAGCAATGGGGCCTGATGGGATTCATCCCAGAATTCTAAAATAACTAAGGGTAGAACTAGTAACACCACTGACTACCCTCTTTAACAAATCATGGGAGGATGGGGTGGTACCCGAGGACTGGAGAAGGGCAGATGTGATTCCCGTTCACAAAAGTGGGTGCAAGGCAGAAGCAGAAAACTACAGACCTGTTAGTATAACCTCAGTGGTAGGGAAAATGATGGAATCACTTCTGAAGGAAAGAATTGTTGAGTATCTAGAGGCCAGAGGGGCTCAGGACCCAAGGCAGCATGGATTCACAGCGGGAAGGTCATGCCAGACAAATCTGATAGATTTCTTTGACTGGGTGACCAAAGTAGTAGATCAGAGAGGGCTGTGCACATGGCCTGCCTAGACTTTAGCAAGGCATTTGACACAGTCCCACACAAAGATTAATATAAGTTAGCCAGCCTGGGAGTGGGTCCCAAGATGACAGCCTGGGTAAAATTGAAGGCTGGAGAATAGGACACAGAGGTAATAGTAAATGGAGTCCACTCTGAAGAAGAAGTTTACTAGTAGGGGTACATGAGGTTCAGTATAGGACCGGTCCTCTTCAATGTCTTTATAGCTACATTGCAGAGGGACTGGAAGGAAAGGTATGTCTCTTTGCAGATGACACAAAGATCTGCAACAGAGTTGATGCACAAGGTGGGGTGGAAAGGATGAGAAGGGACTTGGCAAGGTTAGAGGAATGGTCACATGTATGGCAGCTTAGATTCAATGCTAAGAAGTGCAAGGTAATGTACCTGGGAAACAAAAACCCAGGGGAAGAGTACACAATGGGGGGTGAGATACTAACAACAATAAAAAATGGAAAGGGACCTGGGGGTAGTCATATCAGATGACCTAAAGGTGGGCAAGCAATGTGAGAGGGCTGCAAGGAGGGCTGGGGGGATACTGGGATGCATAGGGAGAGGCATCACCAGTAGAAAACAGGAAGTTATTATCCCTCTGTACAGACAGTTGGTGAGACCCCATCTGGAGTACTGCGTGCAGTTCTGGAGACCCAATCTCCGCAAAGACATAGACAGGATGGAGGCTGTCCAGAGGAGGGCAACTAAAATGGTGCAGGGTCTGCACTGGAAGACATATGAAGAGAGACTTGAGCTGAATATGTATAGCCTCGAGGAAAGGAGGAGAGGGGACATGATAGAAACTTTCATGTACCTCAAAGGAATCAACAAAGTCCAAGGGTAGCATCTTTCAAAAGAGGTGTGCAAGAACAAGGGGCACAATTTGAAGATAGAAGAGGGCAGCTCAGAGGGTAATTTAAGGAAGTATTTTTCACAGAGGTTGTGGATGCATGGAGCGGCCTTCGGAGGAAGGTTGTGGAGTCAAAAACAGTGGTGGAATTCAAGCATGCATGGGACAGTCATAAGGCAATTCTAGGGGGTGGGGGTAGGAAGAAGTAGGCTGCTGGTTAACTAGGATCTGCAGCTTATCCATTAGGTACGGAAATGGGCAGACTGGGTGGGCCAAGCAGTCCTTATCTGCCGTCAAAATCTATGTTTCTATTATATAAGGGATCTCCTTCTAAATGAGCATGCTCAATGGAATCTATCCCTTCAGACAATAAACTAAAGTTAACTGATTTTTCTCAAATCATTCAGCCTTATATAGGGCAACCATAGGACACAACCATAGAAACACCTGTGCTTCAAAGAGTAAAGCAGGTAAATGTTTCAAGCCAGCACATAAGAACAACAATATCCACATCTTAAAATTTATGATACTATAAACAAATGAAATAAATCATAGCAGGGCATGGGTTTCAATTTATGAACCACCTTCCCAGTTGCATGGTGAGCCACAAGGCACTTAGGCTGCTTGTCTTTAATCACATGGGAGTGCAATTCAGTAATAAGAACACAGACACTGGAGTGTTTAATTTAGAGTGAATTAAAATTCCTCTGGTGAAGTTTGTGCAAAATCGTGAACTTTGTACTATACAAAGCGTAGCGAAGTTTCCACATTTGCTCCCAACTTAAAAAAAAAAGATTTTTAAATTCTAACCACTCTCCACCAGCTGTGCAAAAATCTCATACCACTGTCAATCTCATCAATATTTAACAGTTTCTCCCACTCTGCTGCCTGCTAGCACCCACCTATCTCCCCCACTCCACAGTCCCAGCAAAAACAGAAACACAGCAAAATAGAAACATGGAATGTGTAGGCAGAAAGGGACCTGTATGCCAATCTTGTCTGCCCTATTTTTCCTCACAATTACTACACCCTGGAGCCTATTTTATCTTGGGTGTCCCTCCCTTCCTCCTCCTCTCTTTCCTGTATTATAGCCATGTGTCTATCCATGCATGCATAAAGCTCCACACTGTTTTCACTCCCACCACCTTTTTTGTTAGGCTGTTCCAGGTGTCCACTACCCAGTATTTCCTCACATCCATCTAAAATGTCCCCGCACAGTCTCATAGCATGCCCTTGTTTTCTGGTGCTCCTCCTTCTGTGAAACATACTCCCCTCTTGCACCTTGTTCACCCCATGAGGACTTATATGTCCCAATCATGTCATTTCCAGTTCACCTGTCCTCCAGGGAGCACATGTTGAACTCCTATAGCCTCTCCTCACATGGTTTATTGTGCAGCCCCTGCGCCATTTTGGTAGCCCTCCTATGGACCACCTCCACGCTGTTGATATCTTTGCCAAGGTGCAACCTCCAGAACCAGACACAGTACTCCAGGTGGAGCCTCACTAGTGAGCAATACAGAGGTAAGTCTACTTCTCTTCTTTTGCTAGAAATTCCCCTCCTTATGCAACCCCGTATTTTTTTAATTTAATATATTTTATTAAAAATGTTCCATACAAAAACAAGAACATTCTCCAAAAAACATTCTGATTACATCTAAACAAACTTAACCCCTCCCACACCAATCAATATGACCAGAAACCCAGGATATATTCCACATAGTACAGTCAAGTAAGCTTCACACTTAACCCCCCACCCTGCCCCCCACACCACCACCCCAATCCCCCTAACCTGTATCCCACTTCCTGAAATCTGACAGAATAGCAATCACAGTTTTATTTGGCACATTTGACATTGATGTAACTAGATAACATAAATGACATTTATAATACAAATGAGGGAGGAGAATCATTGAATCTCATAGGTGAACTAACTCACCTCCCAGCTACAGTATAAAGCTTACCATAGGATTCCAGAGTGCTCCAAATTGAATTACCCTATGATTCTGTGCTGCTACCACTCTTTCCACATTTATGGCAGTTATTAATTCCTTAGTCCATTCTCTTAATGTTGGAAGTGTATCACTTGTCCAATGCTGCATTATAGTTAGTTTGGTCACAAATGTTATTAAGGCCATAAAGGCTTTGTCCCTAGGTAACCGCACAAATTGAAAATCTCCTATTAGACACACTTCTAGCGTAAAGTAATTGGAATGCCCAAATAATGGTAAAAATTTCCGTTTACTATCATGCCAGAGTGCTGCCAACTTGGGGCATCTCCATATCATATGCAAAAGAGAGCCCTCTCTTTGAGATCATCTTAAACACTGAATCTCAGTTGATTTGCCCATCTGGAACAGCTTGAATGGTATATAATAAAGATTATGAAGTATTTTATACTGAACTAATCATAGTCTGTCTTGCTTAAAAAACAATAAAGATTCACCCAAATCCTTTTCCATGTGCTGGAACCATAGGTTAAAGATGCTGATTTCTGCCAATAAAAAGCTGTTGGAGAGCATTTGTCCCAAATCAAGGCCCCCAGTATTTTATAAAGACTTGAAATAGGTCTATTTTGAAGAACTGTTTCTGTGAAACATTGGAAAAGGCTACTTGGCTCCGTAGACCACGGAGGGTTTCCCAGAAAGTACTGAACTCAATGTTTGATCTGGTGGTATTAAAAAAATGGAAAAACAGGGAGGTGAGATAATTCTCTAAACTCTGCTATGGAAATAAAAGTGTTTGTCTAAGAAGGGTGGATAAAAGATATACTTTCTGACTATGCCAGAATCCTGTGTTATGATTTTATTGCCTGTCTTTAGATTTAAATTTTCGAAAAATGGCTGTCCCAAATCAGTTTTATACTGAATCTGAAAACCTGGCACATCTGCTGATGTGCCCACACTGACCATCCAATTGGAGAGTCTCTTAAGTGTGGGGGAGGTTTTGTGTATTGAACATACAAAAGGGAGGGTAACAAAATATTACATGACTTCATTTTAGCCCATTCTATAGACAACCGATCCAAATGTTTCTTAGAAGTGCTTATGTGCTCCAGTCACCTAAAATATTTCACCCCATGAAAAGAAAAGTAATATATGAGAAAGTAAGGAAGTTGTAATCCCCCAACCAGCTTTGGTCTGCACAAGTTGTCCAGAGCCCTTCTGGGATGTTTCCTTAACCAGAGGAATTTTGTCCATATACTTGCAATCTTTTGGAACCATAGTTTCAGGAGAGGCATGTTCAACATAGACATAGGATAGATTAGCCTAGGCAAACCCACCATTTTTAATATGCTAGCCCTACCCCAGAGTGTCAAAGAAATATACTGCCATCTTTGCAGGTCTTGCTCTAATTTTTTACCACTGGGTCCACAATTAGTTTTTTAAGAAAATATAGATCTTTAGGAAGTTTTATTCCTAGAAAAGTAATAAAATCTGGAGCCCATTTCAGGCCTAATGCCACAACATCTGCCTGTGAACAGGAAGCGGTTAAAGTCAAATCTTGGTCTTGTGAGCATTTAGCTTGTATCCAGATAGTTTGGTATATTCTGAAATGAATTGAAGGACTGCTGGGAGGGAGTATTTCCAATTGGAGATATGCAACCGTACATCATCTGCAAACATAGATAATTTGAATTTCTGACTCCCTATTCATATGCCTTTTACCTGTGTAGATGCCTTAATTTTTCTCGTCAGTACCCTTGGTGAGTGCCCTGGGACTCAAACAGGGCTGTTTCTTTCATTCAAAATTGAAAAAGATGATTATAAAGGTCCCTTAATATAGGAGCCAGTTTCACTTTAAAGCATTTGTAAAACAGTGGGGGGAAGCCATCTGTCCCTGGAGCCTTGTCCGACAGGAGGCCCCCTATGACTTTAAGAACTTCATGTTCCAATATGGGCCTGGTGCAGGACTTCTCTCTGCTCCTCTGATAGCTAACATATGTCTACCCTTTTTAAAAACTGTTGTGTCTGGGCAGCAGAATAAGCAGTCTTTGGGGGTGCAGTATATAGGGAGTGGTAAAATCACTTAAATGTCTCAACTATTTTGGCTGGATCAGTAATGAGAGAACTGGCATCAGTCCCCCTCAAGGCCATTACCCAGTGTGCCACTGTTTGTTGTTTCAGGCACCTGGCTAACAGCTTGCCTGCCTTTTCCCCTTGGCCTATATATGTGGCTTTCATTCTGGTGGCCACCTTATTTACTTTTCCTAGCAAATAAGCTGAGTACTTAGCTCTTAAGGTCATTAACTCTGACCATGGCTCTTCTGGGGAAGATTTAGACAAACAAGATTCCAAAAACTTAATTCTAGACAGCCATTCTTCTCCTTGAATGTTTAATTTATTTTTTCTGATGGATGAACGACAAATAAACTCTCCCCGCCACAGTGCATTTAAAGACCCTCATATAATATTCTTAGCTGTGATGGATGTACTATTTTCCTCCCAAGATCGGGATATAAAAGCTTTCATGTGGCCAAAATATATTTGTTCTCTAAGTGTAAAGTGTTAAAGGACCATGTGCCAGCTGTGGGGTGGTGTTCTCTTACTGACACACTTACCTAAATCAAAGAATGATCAGATATAACTCTAGGATAAATACCTGTACCCTCTACTACCCCTAAAATTGAGACACTAATCAAAACATAATCAATCCTGCAGTATACTCCATGAGGAGGTGAGAAAAAGGTGTATTCCCTGTCCTCCTTATAGAGGAGCCACCACTGGTCCACTAACCCCAGGTCTTCAATGAATTCTCTGAGGGCATGTTGTGCGGGAGATAGACCTGCTCTCCTTAGAGATGATATATCTCTTGTTTGAAAAAAACAGGTTCCAAACTCCACCTAAAATGTAAGGAACATCAGGTAAAGCAGACAATAGATGCAATAGAGGGGAAAGAAGGAGAGTCTACATTTGGACCATATATGGACCCTACAACCACTTCAGTGTTAACCAGACACCCATATATTATAATATACCACTCTTCAGGGTCTGCCCATTTCTGAATTTTGGTGAAGGGAGTCGATTTGTGTATCAGAATTGCAACCCTCCCATATCTGGCACTCCGCCCCAATGCAAACACCTAGCTCACTCATAATTTTTGCAAATGAGATGTCTGACCTACAGGGATATGTGTCTCATAACAAAACTAAATGAGGATGATACCTGTGTAAATGTCTAAGAATGCAATATGTTTTGCTATTCTCCTTCCCTCCTTTTACATTCCAGGAAAGAATTTTCCAACTATCTGTTGTAACAGTTTAGAACTGCCTTAAATCCCATGATTGTTCCTAAAAGACTAGTAAGATATTTTCCATCCCTCCACCCTGCCCCCCTCCCCTCCCCTCCCCACAAGCCTTACCTATATTCTGCATACTAAATGTTTGACCCTCCTCCCCCCATCCTGCCTACTACGCTGGCCAGTAGCCCACTCCTGAATGTGTGGCACATGACAGTGTGGAAAAGAGCAGTCTCCATCCCACCTGGTACCAATACAGTCCGTGGTCTCTCCACCTCCTAGCTGGACTACGCCTCACACTATGGAGGCCACCCCTGTAGAAACCCAAAATATTTGAAAAAACATAAAGATAAATATTTCCCAAAGTAAAAGGCAAAAACCATCTATGGTTAGCCTTTCCTATAATTGTTGCCACCCTAACAGGGTACTATTGTAATCTTGTATCCCTATGAATCTTGGAATGACCAGAGACAGAAACTGGAGCTAATGTTCACAACCTCTTGTTGTGCCAGATCCCCCCTTGTATCAGAAACATATTTCTATTGCTTACTCCACTCATTCCGAGCATCACCGAGGGAATCCCCACAATGATATCTCAAGGCTTCCCCAGGAGGGGTTCCATACCAGAATGATGAGCGTGTTTCTGGCCTACCCAACCAAAACTGCAGCCCTCCCCTCTTCTTGATGTCTGTTAGTAAAAGAACGAGGGCCTCATTCTTCTGTCAAGTAGAGGTAAAAACCAAGTATGTCCCCTACCAGGAGATATACAGTATATATATAAAAAAACTCTCAACCCTTTCTGTGTACTAAATCCCTAATTCTTTAACAGAGACAAGAAGGGAAGTCTCAAACACCCTCTATAGGATACAACAACCTAAAAGAAATTAATCAACTGTGAAACATCTGAACTGTGAATACAATTAACAAACAGAACCAGTCCCCATTAACCTAAGTTTCATATATTTGCATGTACTTTGGGACCCATAGAGCAACCTGGTGATTAAATAAAAATTCAGGTTCAAAACTTATATGCGCAATTTAGTTAATGCAATTTCTATACTTATGTTAAACATGACAGAATAGAACATCAAAGTGAATTGGAATATCTAAATAGAAAATCAGTAGAACTCCAGGCAAACTCTTCAGCACCATTGTAAAAAAAAAAAAGAAAAACTCTACATTCCTGTCCAGTGTATCCTCTCTTCAATTAAAAACTAATAACTGCAAATGTCCCAGCCATGCAAAAATCTTGGAAATATATATTGCTGCATCTTCTGTGGGTCCAAGGACATAAATCCATAAAGAACTGAAATATCTTTCCGTGTCTGCAGAGAATACTATAACCAGAAAGAGCAACATCCAAATATATAGTGAGTGAACAATCCTTGCATCTCTGATGACAAAGAACTAATGTTTACTTTTTTCTGGCACTAAATGACCTCAGCGCAGTCCTTCCAGTGCTTATGTTTGGTCAGAAAAAGGAAGACTAATTAGCATGGATGTCCCAGTTTTTAATATAATATAGATGCATCTCTTAAACAGTTAATGCTCTAAATGTGTTGATGACCAACATAAATCTTCATAAAGGAAATCGCCCAGCAGTCCCATGTAAATCAAAATGGAAACATTGCATACCTTGGTTTTAATGTAACAGTCAGGTCTCTCTACTAACTACAAAGTCTTCCAGCAACGGCGACTGCATGATTGGAGCTGATCTTTAACAAAAACAACAGAACTATGACCACTGCTGTGTTTACGTCATGACTCTCCACATACACAAAAGATTTGCCCAGGTCCATAAAAAATACATGTGTAATAAACAACTGAGTCCTCAAAATCCACGATCCATATTGTTTCCATGAAGTTCAAAACATTTCTTCCAGAATCATACAGCGCCGGGTCTGAAGCTCAATCCAGACTTGGGTTACCCCTCCACATTGCCAACTGTCTATTTTTATTTATAACTTGGAGCAGGCTATGAGAAAAAAAGACCTTCTTGACCTCAAAATTCTAGTCATTACCACTACAGTTGCTAACAATCTTTCAAGGCCTTATAATCAGAGTTTCCATAAAACTGTACAACTTAAGGATACAGGTGTCACCCACCTTTGCCAAACAGTTTGGGCAGCAGTTTTTTTCAACTCAGAGGATGCCTGCTCTGCCGATTTGTATCTAACAGTGCCTTTTGTAGTGTGCACTTTCAAGCAGGCAGGATAAAGAATTTTGTGTCTGATTTTTGCAGCCCATAGCTTGGCATGTCTCGGAGAGAAGGCTGCCCTGTCTTGCTGCAACTTATATGTGAGATCAGGAACCAGACAAACATTTTTCCCATCCGATTGCAGCTTTTCGATCTTCCTCATGGACCGCAAAAGATGATAATGACTCACTTTTTGTTTACCTTATAGCAGAGCAAGGAACACGACCGGATATATGGGTCAGTGGCCATTCCTACATTCGGGAGGCACATAGTCGAGTGTTGGCTAGCCCGTATGGAGTACAGCTTGGGGTCCCGAAAGAACATGCAAGGCTTCGATGGGCTAGAATGGGGGGGTTGCATTGGGGACAGCTAATGGACACTGTGATCAGACTGGAGTTGGACAGACACCCACCCCTGGTGTTGGTGGTGCACTTGGGTGGAAATTATTTAGTAGGGCTGGGGGCACCTAAACTTTGTGGGGAAATCAAGTGGGTCTTGGCCCTGCTCCCAACAACCAGGCTGGCCTGGTCTCGGATCATCTCCTGGTGGCAGTGGAGAGGTGCTCGTACATCAAGGGCATTGAGAAAGCCAGGAAGGAGGTTAATTGGGAGGTGTCCTGGTTTGCCGCTCCCCATGGAATTGCCATTTTGTGTCACTTCCTCATACCCAGGACATGTGATGCTATGAATAGCAGGGATGGGGTATACCTGTCGGGGATAGGGAGTGACATCTTCAATGCTACAATTCAAGATTTCTGTGAGATGTTGGTAAAGCAGGTGAGACCTCTGGGGCATTAAGGGGAAAATGTGCTATGCACATTGTCGTGGCGTAAATTCAGGTTGGATGGCAAAAATAAGCGTTCGTGGTATTGGGTGACCTGGTTCCCTGGTGGTGTGACCCTGGGGAGGGTCCACTACAGAGGAAAAGGGGCACCCAAAAACACAGTGGTCATGGTAGGGGTTCATGTCTGGAGGACAGGGAAGGTGGCCCTGGGTGGGCACTGGCCCTGCTCAACTGCCATGATACCACAAGATGCAAATAAGTGGGGGAGGGAACTGTCAGAGGGAGAGATATGGCCCTGGGCAGGTCTGCATGACTTGAGGGCCAGAGTTCCCCCCATTGAAAGCACCATACCATCTGAATTCACTACCCCAGGAGTCTTTTGCATTTGTAATTATGTACAATGTTAAGAATTGTATATAGAGTTTTATTTGCTGTAAATCAAATGTTTGCTGTATAGTAAAGCTGCAGCCTTTTATGCCAAGAAACTGAAACCGTGTGTGTGTGTGTGTGTGTGTGTGTGTGTGTGTGTGTGTGTGTGTGTGTGTGTGCATTTTTTGATTGGCAATGACTCCCCCGGCCTCTCACTGGGGGGGGGTAGCATTACACATGGCCCACCATGGGAGGTGTGTAAGCCAGGAAGATGGGGCACCACTGTCTCGGTGAACGGTGGCCCATACTGGCTACTCAGCCAGTCCAATTGGTGATGGCCCCCCATCCGGAGGGGGCATGGTTTGAGCTTCCGGGGGAGGGATTCCAGGGGTTACATAAGGTCCAGGCAGAATTGTATTCTCCCTTCTCTGACCCTGCCCTTGACCATGGACATCCCACCCTCCCACCCTTCTCTGGTTTCACTTTGGCTGTGGCAGTTGTTGTGGACTGCAAGATGGATTAACCCTCATGGTCCCCATTTGCAGTCTCAGCAGGGTCTATGGGAAGGGAGTAAATTCAGGTTGGATGGCAAAATAGCGTTCATGGTATTAGGTGACCTGGACCCCTGGTGGTGCAACCCTGGGGCAGTTACACTACAGAGGAAAAGGGGCACCCAAAAACACATTGGGTATGGTAGGGGTTCATGGCTGGAGGACAGGGAAGGTGGTGCTGGGTGGGCACCAGCCCTGCTCAACTGTCATGATACCCCAAGATGCAATTGAGTGAGGGGGGTACTGTCCAAGAGAGAGGCATGGCCCTGGGTGGGTCTGCATGACTCGAGGGCCAGAGTTCCCCCCATTGGAAGCACCATACCATCTGAATTCGATGCCCCAGGGCTCTTTTGCATTTGTAAATGTGTACAATGTTAAGAATTGTATATAGAGGCCCAGATATTCAAACTGTGCCAGGCTGTGGCACAAACTTGGGCGCAGCTCAACTTGGCTGCGCAGGGGTGTGGACTGGGTGATATTAAACGGAGCTGTGCCATGGCTCAGCAGCATTGAATATCGCACCATGGCCACCCACAGTGTGCATGGCGCAGTGGCACTGCACCAGCGCAAGTGGCCAGAGTGGAGCATGGGGATGCGCTAGAGCAAGTTCCATTGCGCCATGCACAGCAACTGTGATATTCAAAAGTTAACATGCAAATGGGGCCATAATGTATGCAAGGTGCACATGGGGCCATTTGCATGTCATTATGGTCCCATTTGCATGCAGGTGCACTGATCCTGACGACTTGCTCCTGGCTCTGCCCAGGCAGCAGCCGTCAGGACCGGCGTCCCTGCAGCTGGCAATGTGCTCCACAGCCCAATGGTGGGCATCTGCAAAAAATGAAATAAGTCCTATATCCCTATTGGTCCAATGGACCACTATCTGCGTAATCATGGCATCTGTAAAAAATAGAAATAAGTCCTACATCCCTGGTGGTCCAGTGGATTGTTATCTGTTTGATTGTGGGTATCTGTAAAAAATAGAAATAGTCCTGTCCCAGGTGGTGCGGTTGTCGACCGTTTTATGGCATCTGAAGTTGGCCAAACCTATCCCTGGGGTCTTGTGTCCCTCCCCATCCATGCAGTGGGCGCCACAGCCCACTCCCCACCGCTGGTCAGCCGCGGGTGGCAGCACCACTCGCCTGCTGCCCTGCACTCACTGACTGACACCGTCGATGGGGTGTATGCCCATTGGTCCACAGCTAGGCCAATGGGCTTGCAGCCTGCCGTACTACACATTCAGATATGTGAATGTGGGAAGTACCTAGACCACCAGGGATATAGGACTTATTTCTATTTTTTTACAGATGCCCACGATCGGGCAGATAGCGGTCCACTGGACCACCAGGGATATTGGAAGCACTTTTTTCTTTTTTTTTTACAAATGCCCACGATCGGGCAGATAGCGGTCCACTGGACCACCAGGGATAGTGGACAGTTTTATTATTTTTTTTCACAAATGCCCATGATCAGGCATGGGGGGGTGCTGCCAGGTGCAGCCGGAGCGCAGGTGGCCACCCACAGGTGGCAGATGCTGTGTTGTGCCCAGCAATGCGGTAGCTCACCTGTGGGTGGCCATCAGTTGTTCCTTTTTTTTGGGGATCAACTTTGTGCTGGCGCAAGTAGGGGTTGCGCATGCATGGCTCTGCACATCCCGGGCTGAATATCAGGCTGTGCAGGGTATGCATGGGCACACCCCTCCACCTGCCCCTGCATACATTACTGATGCGCTCCGGCGCATCAGGATTTGTGCCGTGCAGTTTTCCCTTTTGAATATAGTGCTGGGGCACATCAGTGGGTTACGCATGGCGCAACACTGTTGTGCCATGTGCAACCCTTTTGAATATCTGGGCCAGAGTATTATTTGCTGTAAATCAAATGTTTGCTGTATAGTAAAGCTGCGGCCTTTTATGCCAAGAAACTGAAACCCAGTGTGTGTGTGCATTTATTGTGGGTCCGATTGGGCAATGGGACAGGGAGGTTTGCCCATTGCTGGTTTTGATCTGCTTGACCTATGCACCCACTCAATTATGTATGTTGGGGCATTCAGAGAGTGGCCTGCTAGTCTGGTACACAGTTTTTGCAAAAAATCAATCAGGGCCAGTCCTTCTTCTCCTTCAGGCATCCCCAGAAGAACAAGATTGTTTCTCCTGGGGCACCACTACAAATCGACTTTGTTCTCTAGTTTTTTGATTGTACGCTTCACCAATACCATGTCTGGCTCTATTTTAAATATTTTGTCCTCTGCCAATGAGATCCTGACTTCGGCATCGGAAACCCTTTATGCAAGGTCCGTAACTAAAGGCTTCCATTCTTTGAAATCATTGATCAGCGTGAAAAGAGCAGTTTTAATTACTTTCAGCTCCTCATACATTTGATCAATGGTAGTGAATCCCGACAGCTGAGACTTCAGGTGGGGGAGACTGCGGAGATCAACTTCTACCATGGTCTTTTGGCTTCCAGGCCTACTGTCTACTCCGGCTCTCCATCCGAATCGTCTAGCTGGAGAAAGGACGAGGTGGTGGTGGGTGGTGTTAGTAAATGCCAGCAGCTTTGGAAACAAGTTGCTAGAGTTCCAGGCCATGCTGTTCGGGGGGGGGGGAGTGGATGTGGTAGTGGTCACGGAAATGTGGGCCAACAAAAACTATGACTGGGACCTAAACATGCGGGGGTTCACTATGCTTAGGAAGGATAGAAAGGAGGGCAGAGAGGGTGGAGTGGCTATGTTCATTAGAGATGACATAGAAATTGCTAGGGTAGAAGAGGCAGAGGGAAACATGGAGGCCTTATGGGTCACCCTACGAATCCCAGCAGGAGTTAAGGTCAAGCTGGGTGTAGTATATAGGCCCCCCGGGATGGGTGATGTTCTGGAGGATGGTTTGCTGGACAACATCATTGCCCAGTGTGGACCAAAACGGGAAGGAGTGGTGTTGATGGGGGACCTTAATATGTCAGGTGCAATCTGGGGAACCATGTCCTCTAAGGTTGCCAAGGAGCAGAGGCTGCTGGACAGCTTCCAGGATGTGTTCTTAACACAGCATGTGATGGAGCCCACAAGGGAGGGTCATGTCCTGGATGTGGTTCTGGCAGATGGGGATCTGGTAAGGGACCTGGTTGTAGAGGATTCCCTAACTGGGAGCGACCACAATACTGTCTGGTTTCAAATAAGCATGGGGGAAGGGGGGAGATCTAGAACACTGGCAGTGGACTTCAGGGGGGCAGACTTTGTGGGCATGGGAAATATTCTCAAGGATCACTTGAAGGGGATTACATTAATGACAAATGTGGAAAAGAGATCGGAGGTCATAAAACAGGGACTTCATGAGGCAGTCAGGACCTGCGCTAAGGTGAAACATAAGGGATCAAGGTCACATAAACCATGCTGGTCATCCAGTGAGGTTCAGGTAGCGGTCAGAGAAAAGAAGGCGGTCTACAAAAAATATAAAGCAACAAGAGGGGATAGGGATAAGGAAATGTACCATCTTGCATCTAGAAAAGTCACCCAGATGGTGAGGGGAGCAAAGTCCAGTAAAGAGCAGCGGCTGGCACAGGGGATACATGGAGGGGAAAAGGGGTTCTTCTGGTACATTGGGGAGTGGAGAAAAACTAAGGGTCATCTCAGCAGATTGAGATCAGAAGGAGGGTGGGTGAAAGAGGCGAGGGACCAGGCAGAGGTATTAAACAAGTACTTTGCCTCTGTGTTCACTAGGGAGGGGGATGGGTTATCTACAATGCAAGGCACGATGGGGATTAGAAGCAGCAGTGAGTGGGATCAGGGGAGCAACAGAAATGGAGCAAGAGAGAGAGGTAGACATACCCCAGGGGTGTCACATCAGGATAAGGATAAAAAGGCCAGTAAGGTGGAGGGGACGGATGATGCTATCTCCACCGAAATGGTGTGGTTAGCCCTCAAGTCCCTAAAGAAAGACAAATCTCCTGGACCAGATGGCATTCATCTGAGAGTACTTTGGGAATTGGTGGACATACTGGCTGCACCACTGGCGGAGCTCTTCAACAGGTCACTTGAGAAAGGGAGGGTACCTAGGGATTGGCGAGAGGCACATGTGGTGCCAATCCATAAAGGAGGGTTGAGGGAAGTACCAGGCAACTATAGACCATCAGTTTGACCTCGGTGGGGGGAAAATTAATGGAGATTATTCTAAAGGAACGATTTGGGGTGTACTTGGAGGAGGTGGGAGGTCTGGATAGTCAGCAACACGGGTTTGTGCCAGTTAGATCATGTCAAACCAATCTTGTGGAGTTCTACGAATGGGTAACATCAGAACTGGACAGAGGAAAGCCTGTGGATGTATTATTCTTGGACTTCAGCAAGGCATTTGACTCTGTCCCTCACAATGGTCTGGTGGAGAAACTGATGGGGTTGGGAGTAGGCCCTTTGATGGTCAGATGGATTGAAAACTGGCTAGCTGGATGCACCTAGAGAGTAGTGGTCAGTGGAGAGTTCCTCGAACCCTAGAGTCAGTAGTGAAGACACACATGAGAACTCGGTCCTGGGTCCGATCATGTTTAATGCATACATATCGGACATCAGGGAGGGTATAGGGTGTGAAATGAGTCTCTTCGCTGATGACTCCAAGATGGAGCAGTAGTTGAGGTGGAAGAGGGAGGTTGGCCTGCAGGGACCTGGACACCCTGGAAGCTGAGCTCACACATGGAAATTAAATTTCAATATCACCAAGTGCAAGGTGTTACATCTTGGGTGGGGAAACCCTAAACACAGGTACACCCTGGGAGGGGAGGCGCTGGAGGCCTCAATAGGGGAAAAAGACCTAGGAGTCATGGTGGATGCAAGTATGAATAACTCTGAGCAGTGCAGGAGAGCGGCTAGCAAGGCAAACAGGATGTTGGGATGCATCGTAAGGGGGATCACCTCTAGGAGCAGGAAAGTGATTCTGCCACTGTACAATGGACTGGTTAGACCACACCTTGAGTACTGTGTACAGTACTAGAGACCACACTTGAAGAGGGACATACAGTTCCTGGAGAGGGTACAGAGGAGGGCAACTAAGATGATACGAGGACTAGGGGATCTGATGTATGAGGACAGACTTGAGAAGCTCTGCCTGTTTTCATTGGAGGAGAGGAGAGACGGGGGGGGCAAGATTGAGGTCTTCAAGTACCTCAGTGGAATAAATAGGGTAAACATGGAGGGGATCTTCAGACTAAAGCAGGGAGGTATCACCAGAGGGCATGGTTTGAAGTTGGAAGGTGGAAGGATGAGGGTGGAAAAGAGGAGGAGGTTTTTCACTGAGAGGGTGGTGGACCCTTGGAATGTACTGCCTGGCGAGCTGGTTCAGAGATCCACAGTGGAGGGCTTCAAGAGAGGGTGGGACAGACACAGAAAGTGGATGTATCAGATGATGACCTGGCCAAGGGGGGTGGGGATGGATGATGGGGGTTTGTGGAAAACAAGGGGGGGAGGAGGGCCTCGGCACCCAACTAGGGATCTGAGGTTCGAGCAGACTCGGTAGACCGTAAGGCCTAATCTGCTGGCAATTAGTATGTTAGTATGTAAGAATTTGATCCTGATTTTCTTCATCCATTGTGTGCGCGCCAGTGCTTCAGTTAAAGAATTTCACTGCTTGTGGTGGCACAGAATTCAGTAGAGGTTACAGAAATGTAAAAATTAAGCCAAGATTGAACAGAGCTCTTTCAAGACCATGCTCACACTCTCACTGCCATCACGTGACTCCTGCAACCCAGCATTTGGCTACCCTTGCCTATTGCCTTATCGAAATGCCCTGCCACCTTGACATCATCAGACATGCTTACTGCAGGGTTCCTTTCTTGCTTGATGACTGTAAATACAACCCTCCCCCCAAATCATATACACAGCTCCCGGGTTGCCCTATTCCAGGACCATGACTTTGCACTTTTTGGCACTGAAACCCAATTGCCACTCCCTAGACCATGCCACTAGTTTCCCCATATTCCTTTGCATTCTCTCCACCCTCGTCTCCACCCTGTTGCAGGTGTTTTTGACATCCACAAAGAGACACACCATCTCCTCCAGTTCCTCAGCAATGTCACTTATGAAGACAATGAAAAAGATAGGACCAGTACCAATTCTTGTGGTACTCCACAAGTCAATCTAATCCTCAGAGTGACAGCCATTTACCACCATATTCTGCCTCCTACTACCTTTTAATCAGTTAAATACACAGCTCATCATCCCCCCCCCCACCCACAGGTTGCCTCCTGTGTAGTACAGTGTCAAAGGCCTTACTATCCCACAATCCCAGTTCTTAAGATGAATGACTGCTTCATTACTGACCCACTCTCAGTGGCTAATGAATTCAACACCTTCTTCCTTCCTGTGCCTCTTCCTCCTCATCCTTCCTCCTGTTTCACCACCCCTCCCACCCACCCCACCAGCCCAATTCTCTTTCTCTCCCATCACACCTGATGCTGCCATCAATGCCTTACTAGCACTCAACCCACTCGAGTAATGGCCTTGATGGGCTTGAACTAAATTCCTACACCTTGCAGCCCCTGCCATTGGTCTCCAAATCTCTGCCTTTCTAAACCTCTCCTTCTCCATTGCCTCTATCCCTAATAACTGAAAGCATGCCACAGTTATACCCCTCCATAAAGGTGGTGATCCCTCTATACCTGGTAACTATTGTCCAATTTCTTTCCTCCCCACCCTTGCCAAACTACAAGAACACCTGGTGCTATCACAGCTTTCCCCTTTCCTTGATTCTTTCTCCTTTTTCACCCCATGCGAGTCAGGATTCTGCAAAACCCACTCTACCTCCTCCCTCCTTCTACTAACTGATACCATTCTCACAGGGATGGATCGGGGACAAGTCACATCAGCCATCTTTCTCGACTTGGACAAAGTCTCCAACACTGTAACCCATCGCCTTCACCTCACTAAGTTCACTGCAGCAGGACTCTCCTGCTTGGCCATTAACTGGTTCCACTCCTACCTCAAGGGTAGGTCCCAAACAGTCCATATCAGAGACTCCTTTTCCCCTCCCCTCCCAATCACCACTGAGGTACCTCAGGGTTCTGTCCTAGGTCCTATTTTATTCTCAGTCTTTCTAAATGACCTTCCTGCTGCCTGTACCTCAGCATCCATACACATGTACACTGATGTCATAGTCCTATTTTCCTCAGGCCATTCACTTGCTGACTTGATGACCAGGCTTCAGAAGACTTTGACAATGTACAACACTGTTTCTGCTGAAAACAGCTCCCTCTTAACACCAAAAAAATGGTCTCAATGACCTTTGGCACTTGGCAAAAGCTCTCTAGGATTGATAGTCCCCCCTTCTGTACCCTAGATGGGTCCACCATTGAGAATGTACTATCCTTCAAGTACCTCGAGGTCTGGCTTGACAACCACCATGACTTCTCTGAACTCATTAATGCCATACGTGAAAACCTCCACTCAGAATTGGGAGGATTGTACCACCACCGCAGCTGCATCCTGCTCCCAGCCTGTAGCGCTGTTGTACAGAAAATCATCCACCCCATGTTCAACTATGGCAATGTAATCTACAGCTCTTCCTCCAAATCTACACTCTCCAGACTGGACTCTCCCTTTAATTCATTCTGTCATTTTGCCCTAGACTGCCCTACATGTACTCATCACTGTACTCTTTATTCCTACCTCTCTTTTCCCTCCCGTAAAGCAAGATGCTTGGCACATTGTTCTTCATTTATTGACAAATATTGGTTTTGCTCCCTCCCTTCCTACCTGTCCTCTACCCTCTCCCAGTCCCCCAACTCCTATGCCCTCTGCAGCTCCCACTCCTGCTCCCTTGCCCTCCCCCCAATTCCTCCACAGTTGGACAGTCTGCCTCCCCCTACTGCTTCCCTAAGCCATGGAACTCCCTTCCTCTCTCAATCCACTCTGTCCCCTCTCCCTACTCTCTATCCTCCCTTCTGCAAAGTCACATCTCCCACACCTGCAACTGTAACCTGTAACTGCACCTAGTCTCTTTCCTATTTTCTTTCCTACTGGCTCTTCAACCACTCCCCCCACCTCTCTACCCTTTCCCTACACCACCCCTTCTCCTCCTCTCCATTCCTCCTCCCCTCCTCTCATTGCCCTTCCCTACTCCTAATCCCTTTCACTCTCCTACTTCATCATACCCCCTACCTCTTTTCTCCCTCTATCTGATATAAATATCCACTGCAGTGGTGAATGGTATATTAGTTCACACTGCTGGTTATTTATTTATTCATTTTGCATGGATTAAATCCATGTATCCAGTTTATAGTACTTAGTTGTTTACTTATTTTATTTATCTGCTACACACACTGTAATTACTCCTTGATGTTTTTATAACTTTCTGTATTCTCATGTGTACTCCTCTTCCCCCCAGGAAGCATCTGGAAACAAACTTTATTGTTAGCTCAGTATGTCTTTCCTGGTGAAACTTTTAAATATTAAATAAAATTACTGAAGTCCAGACAAGTGGCTACTACTACCCTCCCCTGGTCCACCTCTCTAGCTACCCAGTCAAAGACTCATTTGACATGACCTTTCCCTGTGACACCATGCTGCAGGTGGTCCAGCAGCTCAATTGCCTCCAGGTAGTCCATCAGTCTCTCCTTCAGCATGGACTCCATTAATTTCCCCACCACTAATCTGAGACTGACTGATCTGTGATTGCTAGCCTCCTTTACAAACAAAACAACCTGATTTTTAGTCATGTTACACTTAGTTTATTTTTTAAATATTACATAAAATGTCACTTCTAACCCATTTTCTAAGCGCAATAATGCCCTCCAAGTAAAGTACGGTATATACATAGGTAAAACACTGGACTTGTACAGCTTCATAGGAGTGATCTACTCACTTCTGTATTTGACTGACTGAATGATGATGGTCTCTATAGTATCATGTGATTGCCTGAATAACCAGCTAGTCAAGTGTTACTATAGAGGACCTAATCATTTGTGGATCAAATACCAAAGACATCTTCAAATATAACAACTTTTGAGCTTATTTGCACTCATATTATATACTTTGTGTGGCACAAATGAAAAGCTTTCAATATGGGTCCTTAAGTGTCTTTTGTTAACTTGGTGTGTTAGTTTCAGACTCCTTAAGTCTTACATTACGGTCTTGGCTTGGCACAACATGTTTACTTAACTGTTGAAACTGTTAGCACTTGGGTATAGGTGTGTTGTTAATTCTTGTATGCCAGCAGCCTATTTGAAATTTCCCAAGTGCGGAAAAAGGCTGACACTGATATATGGAACAGAAAATGAGTTAAAAAGTTCAGTGGGTATTCAGCAATAACTTTACTGAGCTGGGTTGCTAACATTTTCCATGTTCTGAAATGTTTTAAATAGAATTTGTCCTCTCTCTCTCTCTCTCTCTCTCTCTCTCTCTCTCTGAAAAAGTGATTAGTAACACACCTGTTACTGGTGCCAACATACCTTCAGTCTAGACCTCTAGTATGTACTATACTGCTGAACATTTTAATTCAGTCCAGATCATATGAGTAATGAAGTAGTGCTTCAAACCGCAGGAGGGCGAGACAGAAAACTAGACCTAGTGTAAGAAGGACTGCTGGGGGTGAGATTGTAAATGCTTACCAGTTTAATGGTACAGAACCAAGAGGTATTGCTTTCATGCTCAACCCCCCTTTAGTGCAAGCGTTTCAAGAAACAAAAGTATCCACAGCAACTATATTGGAGGCAGAATGTTTCCATCAAATATTCCACAAGTACTGTAGAAACAAAGCGCTATCACAATTGAAACAACATCTACAGTGCATGTGTATATCTGTAATAAGGAAAGCAAATCTAAAAGTCATTTTTGAGGTACTCATGGATTCAAATTGAATAGAATGCTTAAGCACAGCATAACATATTACTGAATACACAAAAGAGAACATGCTACCAGATAGAACATTACATCCAAAAGCTCTCCTTAGCTTGCATTTCAAATGTCACCTAGTTATACAGTATATCACTACAACAATAATGCATAAACATTACGTGTAAATTATTTGCTAAATTACTAGCCTTATCCATGTTTGCATTTCCAAGTATAAGAGAGACAGTGAAATTGTAGGAAAGCATTGGAAGTACTTAAAAAGACTGACAAAAAGGTTATTCATTTTTTCAAGTATCCAGTTGTTACATTTTTTTCTAAAGTATTTTCTTTTCATTTTTTTGCTAATTAGAAGTCATTGCGCATGATTGTAATAGGTGAGATACATTACATAGAAAAGCACTCCTTCTGGAAGCAGGCAGATCTAGAAAAATTCCCCTTCATACCGTCTCACGTTGTGACCTGACTAATTGTGACATCACTAGTGACTAGTCTGATTGCAGGTAAGTGGTGCTTTTTAATCAGTTGTGATGCCACAGTCAGTTAGATGACAATGTTGATGAAGTATGACGGGGAATAAAACTATTAATTAGACCTTGGATTGTAAAGTCTCTCTCTGATTGGTCCAAAGGTAATCACATGACTAAACATATTCAGCACTATTGCTTTTGAAAACCATAGCAACAGTACTTTGTTAAGAGAAAAAAACTTAAAAAAATATTGCCCCCTAATGTCACTGTGCATCTCTGCATACAAGCATCAACTAACGTCAAGAGTAAACAAAATGATGTCAGATTTTCCCTATTTTCCTTAGTGGGCCGATACTGTTCTTGTGGCCTTCCAGCCTCTCCTTGTGATATGCAGCTTCTTCCTCCACTGGCTCCAAAGGGCAGAGATTAACTACATAAAAAATGTCTTTTAAGCTCCAGTAGAACTCATTGAACATAGCAGTGCCTCACAAGCATAAATACATAGACCTTGTCAGCAGATAAGGACTGCTAGGCCCATTTAGTCTGCCCATAAGCCCTAAACTTGTATGCAGTCACTGACCCTAAGTGATCAATGACTTTTCATCACTCCCTCCCCTCCCAATGTTCCCTTGTGCCTGTCCCAGGTATGTTTAAACCCCTCCACTGTGCTTGCCTCCACCACCTCTTGTGGCAGACTGTTCCAAGCATCCTCTGTCCTCTCTGTGTAGAAAAACATTCTCACGTTGCCTCTTAATCTATCCCCCTTCCAATTTCATATTGTGCTCCCTCATTCTGATATCTTTTCTACATTGGAAAAGATCCCCCACTTGCACCTTATTTATGCCCTTGAAGTACTTGAAAGTTTCTATCATGCCCCCCCTTTCTCACCTCTCTTCTCGTCCAGTTAGTACATATTGAGGACTCTTAGTCTCTCCTCATATATTTTGTGATGCAAGCCATGGACCATCTTTGTCTCCCTCATCTGGATAGCCTCCACCTTGTCTATGTCCTTATGCATCTGTGGTCTCCAGTACTGCAAGAAGTACTCTGGGTGAGGCCTTACTGGTGTTTTATACAATGGCATCACCACCTCCCATCTCCTGCTAGTAATGCCCCTGCCTATGCACCTCATCATGCCACTGGCCCTCTCTTCAGCCTTTCCACACTGCTTTCATACCTTAAGGTCATCAGATATGATAACTCCAGGTTCCTTTCCTTTTTGGTGACAGTCACCCCCCTCAGCATACATAGAGTGAAACAGCATGCACCGGCCTTTACTGCCACCAAAACTAAAAGCCACTCCTGTGGCATCAGTTAAAGCCTGACATGGCAGACGTTAATGGAGAGCCAAGTGGGGACATGAGCAGAAGAATTTAGTATCACTAAAAAGTCAAACAGCTCATACAGCTGATAACTTATGCCACAGGTCTGGCAAAATTTAGGTGCGGGTACCATTGTAACTGATGCTCCCACGGCTGTCATATCCTGTCCAAATGGGCTTAAATTCCATTAATCAATTAATTCAGATATTTGAAACTTAATTAGCTATTTTACTCTACCAAAAGGACCTAAATTAAATTAATTAAAATAATAGGAGCCTTATTTTGAAGGTCTCCTATGCAACAGTCTGTGTGTGTGTGTGTGTGTGTGTGTTGGGGGGGGGGCTCTAACAAGATTTCATAAAACAGATACAGTAGACCAAACCTTTCAGGATATTGTGGAAAAATGATTGCCCCTTTGGGCTGACCAGTTAACCTTCAGTAATCACACTGCCCTTAGCCAAAATAACTACTGTCAGTCAATGGATCATCACTTGGGGGAACTTTTGGGTAGGTAATTGGGTGGTAATCTAGGTAAAATAATTGTTAGGGGATAGGACACAGGCAGCAGTAGTAAATGGAGTTCACTCAGAGTAAGGAAGGGTGACCAGAGGGGTATCTCAGAGATCAGTGCTGGGGCAACGCCTCTTCAACGTCTTTATAACTGTCGTAGTGGAGGAACTAGAAGGAAAGGTGTGCCCCTTTGCAGATGACATGAAGAGCTGCAAGAGAGTGGACACTCAGGGGAGGTGGAAATGATGGGTAGGCATCTGAAAAGACTGGAGGAGTGGTCAAGAGTAAGTCAGCTGGGATTTAATACAAAAAAGTGCAAAATAAGGCACTTTAGCCATAAACCTGGAAACAGAATACAAACTGGGTGGAGTGACACTCACAAAGACCGAGCAGGAAAGAGGCTTAGGGGTAATCATGTCAGATGTCCTAAAGGTGGCCAAGCAGTATAACAAGGCAGTTGGAAAGGCTAAGTGGGTGGTGGAGTGCATAGGAAGGAATATTGCCAGAAGGAAGTGGGAGGTGGTGCTGCCCCTATATTGATTGGTGGTAAGACCTCAACCTGAGTACTGTGTTCAGTTCCGGAATCCTTATTTCAGTAAGGACTTAGACAGGGTAGAACCGGTCTAGAGTAGGGCTACCAAAATGGACCAGGGTCTGTATCAAAAGCCCTATGAGGAGAGGCTTAAGGAGCATAATATGTACATGCTGGATAAGAGAGGGTTATGACAGAGACCTTTAAATACCTCACGGGGGTTAAAAATATACTGGAAGGGGGTATTTTTTTAGAGAAAAAGGAGCTCTAGAACAAGGTGACTGGCTATGAAGCTGAGAAGGAGTAAATTCAGGAGGAATGTGAGGAAGCACGTCTTCACAGAAAGGGTGATGGATGCCTGAAACAGCCTTCCATCAGAAGTAGTGGGGGCAAAAGACTGGTGGGGTTTGAAAATGCCTGGGACAGGCACAAGGAAATTGTAATGGTAAAGAAGGGAGGGGAAGAGATGGCACCTTATACCAAGTTGGGTCTGCTGCAAAAATGAAGGTTAAAAAAAAATGGGCAGAATGGATGAGCTCAGTGAATCTTACCTTCCATCACGTTCTGTGTTTCTTTGCTATGTTTCTGTAAGAGCAATGTTTTTTTCACTATATCCCTCAACTCTGATTAATATTTGTATAATATGTCAGCCTTGAAATAGAGTACTATTCTACACATCACATCTTGTACTGTCAAGAAGAAAATATTCTGATTGTCAAAAGAGAAAAGAATATGTACCTCTGATATAACAAGCATTTGTCAATGCTGAAAGTTTACTTGCTGGCATTAGCAGTGGAATTGCAGGAGTTAGATAGATGCATTATAGGAATGGCATTGAAGTATTGAACTGATGCCAACTCCACCCTCACCCTGCAGAGATGGACAGGCATTGAGGTGTGCCTTTGGGTCGTCACCCATAACGGTCATGACATTTCAACTCACCCTACCCTTCAGACATTGACAAGTGTGGAGGTGTGCCTTGGGGTGTTTGGGCTTTACATTCACCTAATTCCATAAGGAAATACCCTGAAATGGGCACAGTATAGGAGAATGGGGTGAACTCTGGGGGCAAAGGGTTCAAGGGGCGCCTCGATGCCTGTCACTGGCTGACGGGTGGGGTTGGGGGTGGAATGGCATGAGCATTACTGTCGACAGTCCCAAGTCACACCCCTGATGCCTGTCAGTCCCTACAGGGTAGGGCGTTATGGTCAAAAACAATAATGCCCTGGGTGTTTCTTGGTATTTTTACTCCAAGTTTTCCACATGGGCTTTTTGTGACCCCACCACATGAGCAGTGATACAATCAGTTTGTTAGGCGAAAGGTGATTTTGCACAGTGACTGCACCATTGGGTGCCACAGGTGCGAAAACACATTTTGAACAGGATGTGAAAAGTGACAGGTGTACTGTTCATGACGAGGTGTAAAAAATGGTATTGCTGAAAATCTGGAGTGAAAATATAAAAAAAACTGGTGAAGTCATGAGCGTGCATAGAAACTGCGCAATATACACCCATAATGTAATTAGTTTGGGGATTTTTTACTGCAGATTTTCAACATAGGCAGTTTGGGACCTCCGCTCATGAAAAGTGTCACTGTGATTTTCTTAATCTGTCATGAACACTAATTTCCCACAGCGACTGCGCTATTCTGCGCTGGAAGTATGAAAACACATTTCGGCCAGGGTGTGAAAAATGACATCTGTACTGTTCACAAGGAGGTGTGGAAAAATGTCAATGTTGAAAATCTGGACTGAAAATATTACAAATTTGTGAACTTACAAGGGTGCGTGGAAATAGCGCAATGCACGCTCCTAACACAGTCATTTTATGGACTATTGTCACCAAATTTTCAACATAGCCATTTTAACACCTCTGCTCATGAACAGTGTCACTGTGATTTTCTTAATGTGTCCCAAACAATGATTTTGCACACCGACCGCGCCAATGAGCGCTACATGTGCGAAAACACATTTTGGGCAAACATGTTTAAAAATGACAGCTGTACTGTTCATAAAGAGGTGTGGTAAAATGGTAATGTTGAAAATCTGGAGTGAAAATATTAAATATTCTCAAAGTTATGAGTCGTGCATGGGAACTACGCAGCACATGTTTGTTAAACAGTCATTGATGGGAATTTTCAGCATAGAGTTTTTGGAGGCCTACCTCATGATCTGTGACATTGTTATTTTGTTCATCAGTCCTGAAAGATGGTGCCACGCATTGACCATGAAATCACCTTTCGGGACTGAATAACAAAATGACAGTGACTGAGTTCATGAAGTGACGTCCCAAGAACCCCCATGTTGAAAATTTGGTGAAAAAATTCCCAAAAATGGCCGAGATATGCACCACAGTTCAAAATGCCCCATGTATGCCATTATACAGCTTACCGGCATTTTTTCAGTTCGCGGTTGGCTTTGAAGAGTGCAAACGTGTTCCCGGTTCACCGAAGAGCATCACGCCAGCATCTGGAGGTAAGTATGGGGTGAGGTGGGGGTGTGGGGAGGTGGGGTACGCAGAGGGTGGGAACAGATTTGGGGAGGGGGTGAGAGAGTCAACAAGGGACTATTTTTTCTTATAGGTGTTTTTTTTGCGGGAAATGACGTGGAACTTTTGCCATACTGAGGGTGGGCTCTCAGCATGGCAACTGGAAGTTTGTCTGTGGGACAGTGGAGCCGCAGGGGATTGGGCACCCCCCCATCAGCCATACAGACTTTTGCCATGCTGGGGTGGGCTCCCAGCATGGCACATGGAAGTCTGTTTTTTGGGGGGGGGTTACAGTGGAGCCGATGGGGGATTGCGTACAATGGTAGCCAGTGACAAGATGTACTATATAGCTGGATATATCAGGAAATATCACAACAAAATCTAATTGAAATGAATGGTGGCTTTCTGTGATATATCATGATGTATGCAGTCCTACTTTCCTCTAATCCTGACCCCTCAGAACTCCATCATTCCCTTCAATCCACCTTTAGCTATGCTGAGAACTGGTTCTGTGCTCAGCGTCTTTTCCTCAACTGTAAGAAGACCAGAATTATGCTTTTTTCTCACCCACTCAACACCCAGAAGGCGCATTGCCCCCAAGTTCTAACTGCCAATCGGGCACCCTTAGAGCTAGCAGACTCCTTCAAGTACCTGGGCATCACACTAGACCCTGCACTCTACTTCCTCCAACATATCCACCTCCTGTCTAAAGCACTTAATGTTAGGCTGGGGCTCTTGTACTGCTTCAAGCACTGCCTTACCTCTGAGGCCCTTAGGCTAGCCATCTCCTTCTCCGTCCTCTCACTGTTTGACTATGGTATACTTATTTATAGTACCACTAGCACCTCAGCCCTCCATAGACTTTGTTTTGCACTAAGTAAAGCGTGTTACCTCATACTGGGATGTGATCGCCTCACCCATACTTGCTCCCTCTATAACACCACCAGCTGGCTCAACCTTGACAATAGGATCAAGTTCCATATCTGCCTCATGGCCAAAAAAATCACCCTCAGCCTCTCTGCCCCTGGTCTTGCTTAGTCTACCCAGCACCTAAGCTTAAGCACACTCGAAGTTCTGCCAAGCCACTCCTCACTGTTCCTTCCTGCCAAACCTCACAATTCCAAAGGTCCTTCAGCTTTAGAGCCCCCTCCATCATGAACAGCCTTCCAACCTGGCTTGTAAATGAAAATAGAATTGGCCCTTTCAAATTACAACTTAGGCACCACCTCCAGGCCTCTAATACCTGTGACTGTTACTTAACCCCTACCCTCTCCCCTTCCCTGATAACCATTACCCCTGGACTGCCTCCATAGGCCTCTAGAACTAAGACTTCTCTGAGCTTTACCATATATCTCCAACTGTACTAGTTTTCCCTAGCTTCTGTTTGTTAGCCTTCACTGTCTCCTTGTATTCATCTCTGATTTGTGTTCTCGTTGAATTGTTATGTAAAGTCTGTTATGTACTGATATATTTTGTGATGTGGGACCTTTGTAAATGAGTCTTTAACTCAAAGGTATTATCCAATTCCTCAAAAAATAAATAAAAATAAAACACAGGCAATATAGAAGCTATGCAGATACTGTAGGTGAAAGTGAATATCTTAAAGAAATACAGACCAGTACACTTCTTCATTCATGCCTCTTTCATGTTGTGATGTGGCCAATTTATGTATCCAGCAGAGTCTGTGTATTTTTTCTTATCCTACATTGTTAACAAACATTACAGGTTAAATAATGCATGAGAGACTAGAACTTATCTGAAAGGGGTTGCAGTGTCCAATAAACTAACAATTAATTGGAGAAGTGTTTATTACATACTGCAAATGATCATATTTTGGGTTGGACACAAGATTATCGATTTCCTTTTGAGTGATTCCACAGTAGTTTGGTCTGTGTGGAATATTGGAATTGCAATAGAACACAATTCCACTGAATTTTGGAAAATTTCATAGAATTCCATCAGAAAAGGAATGCTGACATTCAACATGTGGAATGCGCTTTACGGATTAATAATGCACAATTTACATAAATTGGAGATCCTTTTTCCTCAATCCACATAAAATTGTTCCATGATTTACAAGAGCCACTGAAAATTGTGCTGTGGTTTATGCAGAAATGCTGTTCAGTATGCTACAGAATTTTAACAAGAAATTCTAAATAGCATTTTGTAAGCAGAATTTCCATTCTGCAGCATTTCCAGTGGTGGCTTTCTGAAGTCAGCCCTAACATTAATATATCACATGTAATTGGTTTTAATTTATTTTCTTTGGGGGTTATGGGCCATTCAGTTATGTCACATGGTTTCATTATCTTGTGTGTTGTAAACAGATACCACCACTTTTTTTCCTGATGAAGTGGAGGGGCCATGGAATGCTGAATTTCCTAAGTTGGTGGATGGAATATATGTTATGCCATACAACTGCTTAGGATTTCTGCCTTCATTTACTGTTCTCAGTGTTTTAGTAATTTTTATCAAGCACACCATTTTTGTTTTTAGGAAACACAATATTTTACATTTCCAATCTTGCTAGCTGAGCAACCAACCTCACAGTAAACACATACTAGAAATCGATGCCCCCATTTTCTGACATGACAGTTTTAGCCATGTGAACTAGCATACAGTAATCCGGAAGGCATATTTATAGAGCAGCAAGTATGTATATTGGCCTGCAATAGCACAATCTACATAAGTACATTCTGTAAGTACAGTGTACCACAGCCTTCTGCTGGCAAAATTCACAGGAGAGCAAAGGGTGATAGCCCATCCAAAACTGAGAAACACTTTTGCCCTGGGTTGTCATATTCAGAAACTTGGATGCTAATGACCCCCATATGGCACAGAAAGTGCTAAAGGGCCATCTGCATTCCATTATGTGGTCATTAGCAGCTCGGTAGAATGCCTGTATTCTTATCTATTTATGGAGGCACTGTGCAGAACTTTGATAATTGTCCCTCTCTAACCCAATCCCCATATACTAATGCATAAATCCTAGCTGTCATAGACAGATAGAAATTGTTGGCAGATAAGGACTGCTAGGCCCATCCAGTCTGCCCATAGGCCCTATACATTTATGCATGCACTCACCCTAAGTGGTCAATGGCTTTTCATCACTCCCTTCCCACCCAAGGTTTCCATGTGTTTGTCTCAGGCATGTTTAAACCCTTCCACTGTGCTTGCCCATACCACCTCTTGTGGCAGACTATTCCAAGCATTCACCCTCCTCTCCATGTAGAAAAACTTCCTCATGTTACCTCTTAATTTCCCCCCTCCAATTTCATATCTAGTGGTACACTCCCACCACCCGAATCCCTGCAATGAAATGAAATTACCCTGGCAGTCCAGTGATACCCCTTCACACCCTGATCCCCAGAGTGAAAAGAAATCACCATGTTAGTCTTGTGATCTGCCATTCTGCCCTAATCTCTGCTGTAAAATAAATGACATTCCCTATTCCTGACACAGTTCACTCTCTTGGTACCCACCAGTCTCAGTCCACAGTCCAGTACCTGACTCACCTGAAAAAGTCTATGGACATGGCATGCAGAATGGTGGATGATGACTGGCACAGACCCTCCATTCATAGCCTCGGACATCGGCCATTTTAGTGACAGAGATTGAGTGTGCTCATGCTGTGTTTCTACTGAACAATAAATTTGTATTGAAAGTGCTGGGTTTGTCTGTAATGTAGCTTCTCTTTTTAGGGCTTCATTGAGTATAGCCTTGCAGAGCTCTTGCTAGGAGAAAATGACTCTGCACATTCCTTCTGGCCAAACAACATGTTGGAGTTGCACCACAGTCACCTCCACGTCTTTAAAGCACTCCACTTTACTGCCTCCATTAGCAGTCATACTGCACTATTTTTACTCTGTTGGTGGTCTCAGTGGAACATGGCACACTCTGCCCTGTCCGAGATGGCTGTCAAACTGTATTGTGCATGCATGACTACAGTCAATTAATCAATCAATCAATTAATCTTTACTTTACCAGGCGAAACACTGTTGAGTAAAACTCATTTACAAGATGGACCTGGGTAAGGTCATAAAGATTAACAAAAGATACATGGTAATTGAAAAGGTCACAGTAATTAGCAGACAGGTAACAAGGAATACATATGGTAGTAAAAAGTATGCTAAAGATACATAAAAATATAGCAAGGTAGGACAAAAATGTACACTGTACTGTATACAAGGTACAGTATGGACAGTATATACAGTCAATATTTAATATATACACAACAGTACAGGATATCTTAGTACTAAGAGGGGAGAAGAGGCAGAAGAGTTGTTCCAGAGAAGGAAAAGAGAGACAGAGTTGGGGACCAGCAAGAAGGATTGTAGGTCATCGCTGAACGCAATTACAAGACTCAATGAGGAGTCAGGCCAACAGGGTTTTAAAGTTGGCCAGTTTGACAGGTATCACTGATTTCAATGTTTTTTGGATGCTGTTCTAAGGAACCAGCACAGCATGACTTATAGAGGCCTCTCCAAGGTGTGTTCTAACTCTGGGGATGACTAGGGAGATGAGCTACTAGTGCATGCACAGTAGAGTGTGGCACCCATCTTGGACAGGGCAGCATGTGTCATGTTCCATCGTGACCGCTGATATTTTGTTTTATTTTAATACCGCCCACCTGACCTTACCTCTCAGAACTTACCCTCCCCCAGAAACACAGGAATCACAGGCTAGATGTTTTACGGCTGCAGGGGGTGGAGCCCTTCAGACCTCTTGCTATCAAAAAAGGACTCATGGCATTCCTTCCAACTGAACAACATGTTGGAGTTACACCACAGTCACCTCCACATCCATGAAGCACTCCTCTCATTGTCTGCAGAAGTAGCACTGTAGTATTTTTACTGGAAAAAAAAATTGGCAGTCACTTGGAACATGGCACACTCTACCATGTCCACGATAGCTGCCAAACTGTATTGCACATGTTTGACTTCTAGCACATATGCACTACAGTGTGGCCATTTTGGTCATGGTGGAGTGTGCTGTGTTCCACCATGATCGCCAATTTTTCTTTCCATTAAAGATATCCCCCCACCAGACCCTCCTTCTCAGCACCCACACCCCCCAAAACATAATAGTGACACTGGGGGTGCCCAATCCCACAGTGATGCAATGGGGAATCCTCATTCCTTATTTTCTTTTTAAACCCTGTAAAAAGAAAACCATCCATCAATGTCTTTTGTGGCCATAGTTGCCCCCCACCTGACCCTCCCCCTCAGCACCCACCACCCCACCACCCCAAGCCCTTATTTACCCATCAAGAGGCCAAGGCAATAATCCTCTCTGGACCTTCATGACTGCCCTGAATGGGGCAAACTTAAGACAGCTTGTAGCAGAACCAACCCGTGAGAAGGCTACTGGATTTGGTCCTGACCAACACAGACAGGATCACAGATGTGAAGGTGGGCAGTCCCCTTTGTACCAGCTACCACAGGACAGTATGGTTTAAGGTAACCACAGTGGAGGATGCAAGCCATACAAGGATAAAGAGCCTAGATTTCAGGAAGGCTAACTTTAAGGAGATGGGTAAAAATCTCAAAAGAGCCCTAGCAGCAGTAGGTATAGGGGAAGATGTGGAAAAAGAGTGGTTTACATTCAAGGCAGTCATGACAGAAGTAACAGGTCACTGTGTCAAAATGCGTAGCAAGAGTGAAAGAAAGAAAAGGCCATTATGGTTCTCCAAGGTAGTGGCCAAGAAAGTAAGGGACAAGAAAAGAGCCTACAGAAGATACAAGGAAACACAAAAGGATGAGGACAGAGAACTACATCTGGAGAAGCAGAGGGGAATCTGGAAAAATAATTAGAAGGACTAAAGCACAGACAGAGGAAAGTATAGCCCAGGCTATTAAGAAAGGTGACACATCTTCTTCTGCTCCATTAGTGAGAGGAAAAAGCTAGAAATGGTATTGTTAGGCTGAAGAAGGAAAGAGGAGAAAGGGTGGAGGATGACCTAGAAAAGGCTGAAATACTGAAAAAATACTTTTGCTTAGTATTCACCAGGGAAGAGGAGGATGAGGGACCGAGACAAATTAAGAAGGGTATTCAGGGGAGGAAGGTAGACACCAGCCCCTTCACAGTGGAAAGAGTCCTAGAAGAACTTGGGGAAAAAAAAAGCAGATAAGGCAATGAGGCCAGAAAGGATCCACCCCAGAGTTCTAAAGGAACTCAGGGATGTCCAAATTTCTTCCAATCTGAGGAAGAGGGGGTAGCACCAAATGAGTTGGAGAGGATGAAGTTGATGACTTCAACTCATGGCTGCTTGACTGGTGCCAGCACAAAGGATTCCACTTCATAGGAAACTGGGAGAACTTCTGGGAGAGAAAGTTTTTCAAGTACGATGATCTATATCTGACAAGCAAGGTGTAATGGCACTTGGACAAAAACTAGATGCCTACGTGAATCATTTAAACTGAACAAAGGGGAGAAGGGGACTGCATACACCCAGACCATCGGTGTGTTAGTCACCACTCCTCAAAAAACATGGGCATACATTCAACGTCAGGAAGGAGAAGATGGGAGAAAAATGCATCAACCACTGATGTGTCAATCATCACTCCCCATAGTATCAACAGTGAGCACAATATCTCACATAGAAATGATAAAGCAGAACAGTCCAGGAAGGGGGTGCCCTTCATGAGGATAAAGGGGCATGTTCCTGGAAGGCGATGGTCACAAATGCTAGAAGCCTAGCAAACAAACTTCCTGATCTCATCACCACCATGGAGGTGGAAAGGTTAGACTTTGTGGCTGTGACCAAAACCTGATTCATGGAGAACCACAGTTGGGACACAGCCATACTAGGGTGCAACTTTTTCAGGAGGGACAGGAAGGGAAAGGGGGGCATTGCTATCTGCATACATGAAGGGATAAAAGCCACTGAGGTGCAGGGGTGCTCTGGGGACAAAAAGTCACTATGGCTAACAGTCAAGGCAGGGAAAGGGAAAGCCATCAAAGTTGGCATTGTGTACAGGCCCCCAAACCAAGATGAAAAAGGGACAAGGACTTAATCAAAGAGATTTACAGAATGACTGAAAGAGGTGGTGCAATTTTGGTGGGAGATTTTAATCTCCCAGATGTAAGTTGGAACACACAGATGGCGGCTTCAGTAAGAAGCAGGGACTTCTTACTGGCCCTGCAGGAAACAAGACTTTGTCAGCTTGTTAAAACCCCAATAAGAGGGGAGTTCATTCTAGATCTGGTACTCACAAACAGTGAGAGGATCAAGGATATCGACATAAATGCAGTATGGGAAACAGTGATCACTGGATGGCAGTTTTTCAAGTCAACACAACAGAGGACACCTGCCACTCAAAAATTAGGATTCTGGATTAAAAAAAAATCTGATTTCAACAAGATGAGAGTTACCCTAAAGGAGAACTTAATTACAGATGAGGTGGGGGGAGTAGAAGTTATATGGGAAAAACTCAAGAGGGAAGTGCAGACAGCCACAGAATAATGCTCCAAAAGGGTCTGCAAAGCAAAATGGAAAAGAAATCCTCTCTGGTTCTCCAATAATGTAGCCACCATGGTGAAGGAGAAAAAGAAAGCATATAGGACTTACCCAGAAATTAAAAATGAAATGTAGTTAGATACATACAAAGAAAAATTGAAGGAAGCAAGCAAAGGGATAAGAAAGGACATATTCAAGATAGCAGAGGAGTCCAAGAAAGGAGACAAGGCCTTCTTTAGATACATCAGGGGAAAAAAGAAGGCTAGGGGAGGCATAGTGAAGATTGAAACCAGAGAAGGAAAGGCAGTAGAAGAAGACCTTGAAAAAGCAGATATACTAAACAGGTACTTCTGCTCCGTATTTACCAAGGAAGATCCAGGGGATGGCCTGGCTCTCACTAAGGGAGGCACACCTGGTCCAGGGGTTGATACTAGTCCCTTCACAGAAACTCAGATACTGGAAGCACTAAATAAACAAGTAGATAAGGCCATGGGACCGGATGAGATACATCCAAGAATCCTGAAGGAGCTTAGAAATAAACTAGCAGCACCACTGACAAAACTATTCACCAGCTCCCTGGAAAGCAGAGTGGTACCTGAGGACTGAAAAATGGCAACAGTGGTCCCACGCCACAAGTCAGGTAGTAAGAAAGAGGCAGGAAACTACAGACCAGTAAGTCTCACATCCATATTGGGTAAACTGATGAAGACACTGCTCAAACAGAGGATAGCAGCATTCCTGGAAACCAGCGGGAGGCAGGACCCCAAGCAGCACCGTTACACAACTGGCAGGTCATGCCAAACCAATCTGGTAGAGTTCTTTGACTGGGATACAAGGGAGGTAGACGGAGGACGTGGACTACCTGGATTTTATCAAGGCCTTCAATTCAGTGTCACACAGAAGGTAGGTAAAGAAATTAGATCACGAAGGAGTAGGTCAGGTAGTGGTTAACTGGGTGAAGAACTGTCTACAAAGTAGAACTCAGTGGGTTCAGGTAAATGTCACCAGAAGGAAAGGTGACCAGTGAGTGCCCCAGGGTTCAGTACTGGGGCCACTACTCTTCAATGTTTTCATAGCAAAAATTGCGGAGGGGCTGGAAAGGAAGGTGTGTCTATTTGCTGACAACACTAAGATATATAGCAAGATGGACTCCACAGAAGGAATGTAAAAGAAGGAATCAGACCTCAGGAAACCTGAGGAGTGGTTGAGAGCATGGCAGTTAAGATTCAATGCCAAAAAGTGCAAAGTAATGCACATGGGAAAAGGTAATCCAAGGAAGATGTATTTCCTGGGATGGGAAAATCTTGCTGCCTCAAACCAGAAATGTGATTTGGGGATCATGATCTTGGATGACTTGAAGGTATGGAAACAGTGTGAAAAGACAGCACTCAGGGCAAATGAAATGCTGGGATGCATTGGGAGGGGAATCATGAGCAGGAAAAGGGAAGTGGTCCTGCAACTGTACAGAGCACTTGCCAGGCCACACCTGGAGTACGGTGTCCAGTTTTGGAGGCCCCACCTCAAAAAGGACACAAACAGATAAGAGACAATACAGAGAAGGGTGACTAAAATGGTGCAGGGTTTGCATGGTATGTCTTACGAGGAAAGACTGAGGGAAGACTGAGGGAATAAAACATGTATTCATTGGAAAGGAGAAGAGAGAGGGGATACATGATAGAAACCTTCAAATACATTAAAGGAATAAATAAGGTACAATCACATGAACTCTTTCACCTCAAAAAAGACAGTAGGACTAGGGGGCATGACCTAAGGCTGAAAGGGGGCAAGTTCACCACCATCAGGAAGTTCTTCACAGAGAGGATGGTGAACATCAGGAATTGCCTGCCCATGGGGTGCTGGGGGCCAAGACAGTGGGTGCATTCTAAATTGCATGGGATAGGCACAAAGGAGCCCTCACACAAAATATGTGGTAGGGGGCTGGTGTAATTCTAGGCAGGACTATTACAGGGCAGACTAGATGATCAAAAAGGTCTCCTTCTGCCATCACTTTCTGTTTCTGGCAGAACCACTGGCTGCTCTTTTCAATGCATCACTGGAGATGAGGGAGGTACCTGAGGATGGGAGATGGGCAGATGTGATCCCTCTCCACAAGAGTGGAAGCAGAGAGGAAGCAGGCAATTACAGGCCTATAAGCCTGACCTCAGTAGTGGGGAAATTAATGGAGCCTTTACTTAAGGATAGGATTGTGAAGTTTCTGGAGGATAACAGGGCACAGGATCCAAGGCAGCATGGGTTCTCAGCGGGAAGGTTCTGTCAGACAAATCTTATAGATTTATTTGACTGAGTAACCAGGGTGGTAGATCAGGGAAGGGCAGTGGATGTGGTCTACCTGGATTGAAGTAAGGCATTCAACACCATCCCGCACAGGAGATTGCTAAATAAATTGGGGAGCTTGGGAGTGGGTCCTAGGGTGGCAAAGTGGATTGGGAACTGGCTAAGGGGCAGGACTCAGAAGGTGGTGGTAAATGGCATGAAATCTGAGGAGAGGGAGATGATCAGCAGGGTGCCACTGGGATCGGTGCTGGGGCCAGTCCTATTAATATCTTCATTAGTGACATTGCAGAGCGTGTGCAGGGAACGGTGTGCCTTTTCACAGATGACACCAAGATCTGCCACAGAGTGGACACGCCGGAGGTCATTGAAAAAATGAGAAAGTATGTAAGCCTATTAGAGGAGTGATCAGGTGTCTGGCAGTTGAGTTTCAATGCTAAAAAGTGCAAGATCATGCAACTGGGTCACAGGAATCCAAAGGAGGGGTACGTGATGGTTGGGGAAATTCTGGCCACCATAAGTCAAGAAAGAGACCTGGGGATTATCATATCTGATGACCTGAAGGTGACCAAAGAGTGTGAAAAGGTGGTGGGGTAGCAAACAGAATGTTGGGGTGCATAGGGAGGCAGATAACAAACAAGAGGAAAGAGGTAGTGATGGTGAGGTCTCAGCTGGAGTACTGTGTCCAGTTCTGGAGACCACATATCCAGAAGGACATTGACCAACTAGAGGCAGTCCAGAGAAGGGCAGTGATGATGGTACATGGACTGTACCACAAGCCCTATGAGAAAAGACTTAAGGACCATAATATCTATTCACTGGAGACAAGAAAGTAGAGGGGAAATATGATAGACTTTCAAGTACCTTAGGGGAATAAACAGGGTACTGGTGGAAAATGTATTTCAGAGAAAACTGCACAAGAACAAGGGGGCATGATATGAGGCTGAAGGGTGGAATGCTCAGGGATAATGTTAGGAAGTACTTTTCACTGAAAAGGTGGTGGAACCATGGAACATCCTTCCAGCAGAAGTGGTAGGGGTGAAAACAATACAAGAGTTCAAGAGTGCATGGGATAGACATAAGGGTACCTGGAGATGTGCAGAGCAGGAGAGCCGCAGATCAAATAGGATCTGGGGCTGCAGCAGTGAGTAGGGAAAGGGGTGGACTAGGAGGGCCTTATGGTCCTTATCTGTCAACAGATTCTATGTTTCTATGAACTCAGACACATCTTCTCTCTTCAAAGCCAGACTGTGAACTGAAGAAACAGGTATGTGGTTCAATGTATTTCAATGGTGTTTTGAATTTAGTGGCATAGCATGGCCACCAAAGTGTATTGCGTATGCGTGTCTGCTAGCATATGTGAGGTACAGTGTGGCCATCTTGGTCATAGCGGAGTGTACCAAGTTCTGCCACGACCGCCGATTTTATTTTTGTTTCCATTTAACATATCCCCACCACACAACCCTCCCTCTCAGCACCCCCCAAAAACATAATAGTGACACTGGAGGTGCCCAATCCCCCAGTGTCGAGATCAGGAATCCTCAGAGGTCCCCCCCCCCACTACCCCACATACGCAATTCTTTCTCTTTTTTAAATATTCCATTAAAGATATCCCCCACCCAGCCTTTCCTCCCAGCACCCACCCCCGCACACCTCCTCCCAGATACATAATAGTGTCACTGGGATGTCTAGTCCCCCAGTGTCATGAATCTGATCAATCCTTGGAGGTTGTCCCCCCACTACCGCAAATGCACAGTCATTTCTTTTTTTGTTTTTTAATATATAAGGGATATACATAGGTGAGCTGTCAGATAAAAAATGATTTATCTACACAAGTGCTGTTTGACCTCATGTAACCTCTTGAGTGGTGTAAGCCATGAGTGAGGTGTCCGAGGTCAGACAGCACAAATGTAGATAAATCATTTATCTGACAGATCACCATTGTGTATTTCATTTATGCAGTAGGGATGCTTTCAATCAGTGCAGGAACATTTGGTTTTGACTGTTTATCTTTTTTTTCCAATGATAATTTCTGGGAGTTTTGGTTAGCTTTCCTAGTGTATGTCCACCTGTCATAGTGGTTGCTATTAAATGAAACACCACTCATTTTGTAGAAAACTTCTTGCTGAACAAAGGTCGTCCTCACAGCACCAGGCTACCTTTTTCGTTTTAAAGTTAATCACATTTGTTTGTCAAAAAAGTGAAAAAAAAATTAATTTCATGCTGTCTTTTGCTAATTATAAAATAAAACCTAAAATGTATCTATAAATGAAACACCACTAATTTTGTAGATATTTTTATGCTGAACATTTTTCATGCTAACAGTACCATGCTATCATTTTTTGTTTCAAAGTTATTCACATTTGTTTGTCAAAAAAGTGAACAAAAACTTAATTTTTTTTCTGTTTTTGTGCTAATTGTAAAAAAATCTATAAGGTATCTGTAAATGAAACACCACTCATTTTGTAGATAATTTTGAGCTGAACATTTTTCTCTCTCACAGTACCATGCTATCATTTTTCATTTTAAAGTTATTGCCATTTGAATATGGTTAGTACTGCTTCTGAGGCTGAACATTCTAAATGGAATTCCGGAGAGATTTGTGACATAATAACTGTGTGTATAAATAAATATAAGAGCTTCACTCTCGGGGTTTATGTAAGCAATAATACCCGACAGGGTGGTCGTATTGGACTATACCGGGCTGCCAAGGGGCGTAATGAGGCCTGATGCCACAGGCAGAGGACCTTATAACTCCTGGAAGGTCCGGTATAGCCCATACCACCCACCCTGGAGGGTATTATTGCACTTTGAAAATGGGCACTGTAAAGATAAACAAGTTTAATAAAAAATGGTTAATTAAAAACATTTAAAATGTATTTTTGTGACAAAATAGTTCCTCCGCCTGCATCAGAATATATATAAATTTTTTTAAACTGTGAACTTTTGTATTAGTTGAGACACACACACATGCACACACACACACACACTCTCTCTCCTAACTTTTGGAAATAGCATACTTTTTTAGGCATACGGCAGAGTGAACACGATTGCAAATCAGGGGACTTTCTGTCTTTTTTTTTCCTCCCGTTTACTGGACCGAATTAAAAGTGCGATCGCAAGTGAGGGGATTTGATTTTTTTTTCCTTCATCTGGGCAGCAGGAGCATGATAAGCAGGCTGGGGGCTTTCTGTTTTTTCCCCCCAAATGGCTGTCAATGCGATCGCAAGTGAGGGGATTTGATTTTTTTTTCTTCATCTGGGCAGCAGGAGCGCGATAAGCAGGCAGGGGGCTTTCTGTTTTTTTTTCTCAAACGGCTGTCAGTTACAGGGCGGAAGTGACTCCCAGCAACCACATACTACAGGATCCTCTGCTGATACTCAGGAGACCTGAAAGCTTGCTCTGCTGCCACGAAAGCCGTAGGATGCAGTGAGGAGTTATGAGCATGGTATCCGTTATAGACAGAGTGGCAGATTTCTGAGTATGCGTAACATGTGGCGACAGACTTAAAAAGAGCTGTAATTTAAAATACAAAGCAACTTTTTTCTACAAGGACATACTAGTGCAACTGAGGACTATTGGAACTGTCACAATCTATGCTCGTTCCGCATGTGAAGAGAAGCAAAAGTAAACAAGTAAAAAAAATAGTTGTTTTTATTTGTTTTGTAGGTACAGTGCCAAGATTTTGTTTTAAATTACAGGGTGTTGTATCTTTTAAGGATTGTGTTTGTGTGTGTGTGGGGGGGGTGGGAGGTAGGGCTCTCACTTTCTGTCTCGGTAACCGGTTCAAAAAAATGGCGGCAGTTTGAAATTCTGTGCCAAGTGCTACAGCCAATGGCGAAGCAGGCTGGGCACAAGAATATCTGAGTTGGCATTAGGCACATTTGGGTTGGGTCTTTTTATTTGGTGGGCATCTATTGAAAGTTAATGTACCCCTATGGAATGGCTACCAGCCAATCAGATGCCTCCAAATAAAAAGCCCATTTTCTAAGTAGCATCTAACCCCTCGGGTGTGTGTAAACTCTCGTTAAACACACCACCCCATACTTTATTCTATATTTTATACACAGCTACTCAGATAAATGGATTCATCACACTCTGTTTATCTCTGCACCTATTGCATAAATATATATATATATATATATATATTATACTGGTGCAGTTACGCCAGTATAGTTAGGATTTGAGTAATCAGTTTAATGTTAACCCCCAGAATTTGCACCTTAATAATATTGCAAACATTCAAAGGATTTGCACAAAATTTAGAATGTGCACTCTCATATGGTAGGTCTCTTGATTTACCAACTTGTGTTTTGATCAGACTTGCGATTTTCATACAGCGAAGTGCCAAAAACATGTTTTTCACTTTTTTTTTACTTTTTTGCTGATTTTTTCCCATCGTGCTACAGGCACACTGTTTGGAATTTTGGTCTGAAAAGTTCAGGGTAGAAAGAGTTTGGTCAAAGAACAATCCAGTGTTAGTTTGGTGAAAATATATTAATCCATTCAAAAGTTATTTAATTTTGAATTTTAGGTTCTGAGCAGGCTCAATTCACTCCAAGATGTACTGTACATGTATGTTTTGCGAAAGGGGATTAGGCTTCCAATCAAGGACTTTGTTATGTCTAAATGGGAGTGCAGGGCCCTGAGGGCCCATGCTCCCACAGATGCATATAATTATGTGCAAATGGGCAGCTTGGTGGTCCCACCAACACATACTATTTACCAGTTACATTACACTTTCTCAAAAAGAAAGGAAATTCATTGCAAAAAACTTCATTAATGCATCAGTTAGGGTTAAAGTGACAACAGTAGGGAAATGAGACATTACAGTTGGGGATGTAAGTTTGTCATGGCAGTCATACATGTCATTGATTCCGTGATGTTTGATCTTTATTCAGGACTTCCATGACTTTCACTAGTGTCATCAGAATGTAGCAATGATGTCAGTGCCACAACATTTACTACTGTTTACTAATGATTTCATGAACAAACAACGAGTCATTAAAACCTCATCCATGACAAACTTACATCCCCAGTTATGGTTGAGCCCCTAATCCCCCACCCTACCATGCCACCCCCCATCCTCCACACCAACAGGCAATGGGGTGTGTCATGGGGTCATTAGGCCTAACTCTCACCCCATTCTTCTCTGCTGCATCATGTCAGCCTCTTTACACATGGAATGGGGTGAGAGTTGGTCCTAATGACCCTATGGCAAACCCCAATGCCTCTTGGTGTGTGGAGGATGGGGGGTTGGTATGGTGGAGGGTTAGGGGTTCAACCCTAATGTCTTGTTTTCCTACTTTTGTCACTTTAACTGTAACTGATGCAGTAACGAAAATTTTTTCAATGAATATATATATATATATATATACACTAGAGCCAAAAAACTCCATTTAATGCATTACTTAGGGTTGTTCTACAGTGACAAAAGCAAGGAAATTTGGCATTAGGGTTGAAAGCTCCCCTTGGACCCGCTGCCCACACCCCCAACCAGCATCAGAGTGTGCATTGGGGTTGCCGGCCCTAACTCTCACCCCATCAGATGTGTGAAGAAGCACAGGTATAGGAGAATGGGGTGAGAGTTAGTACCGACAACCCCAATGCACACCCTGATACCAGTTAGTGGTGTGGTTGGGGGGGGTCCATGGGGAGCTTTCAACCATAACACCAAATTTCCTCACTTTTGTCGCTGTGGAACAACCCTAACTAATGCATTAAATGGAGTTTTTAGCCTCTAATTTCCCTTCTTTTTGAGAATGATAATGAGAAATAGTGAATGTAATGTGGCGGCGGGAGCGTGGGGCCCTTTGGGCCCTGCAGTCCTGCCACGTGATGTCTTGTCACATAGTAACACAGTGCCCTCAAATGCAAATGGTAATGCGCATGGTGATGCAAAGCGAAACACAAAGATAAACAGTACTGTAGACACAAATGGTTAAAATAACGCAAATGCAAGTGCAAATGAAAACGCAAAGGGTAATGCACATGGTGCATTAGATGGGAACAGTAAGTGAAATGGGTACAGAACTGCAAGCAGAAGCAGTAAGAGTAACAGTAATATAAGCACACAGGCTGGTTTTCCCCAAAAGCTGCATAGAGAAAGACAGTGAGTACAAAGAAAGTATGCATAATAATGAGTCTCAGAGCAGAAAATGAGGAGTTGGAATACTAAATTGCTTATATCTCAGGAATCGTACGACATAGAAAAAAAGTAAAAGTCATATGACTTATAACTTTCCTGGCAAGTTTTGTACTTTTAAGGACTGTCTGACGAAAAGTCTGTATCTCGCACCGTTTCCGAGATACGGGCCCTGAAAGGCGCGGTGAATGCCGTAATGTTATCCTATGGGAAAAAAGAGAAGTTTGGAGTGCCATAACATTGCCTCCCTGTAATATTTTTTCACCAAGCCACTAAAATGCACATCTGTGGGATGTTGGCTTTCTTCCCTCCAAATTTCAGCCCAAAAGACCAAACCATTATTTTGCAGTAGGGTGGCAAAGGATTCCTGTAATGCGGCGGATGCCGTAATGTTATCCTATGGGAAAAAGCATCAACTTTGGAGTACCATAACTTTGCTGCCCTGTAATATTTTTTCACCAAAAGACTTAAAGGCACATCTGTGAGATATTGGCTGCATTGCTTCTAAATTTCAGCCCCAAAGACCAAACCGTTCTTTTGCAGCAGGGTGGCAAAGAATTGCTATCATTTTGCCACAGACTGGAAAAGTACTGTCGAACTTTGCGAAAGCTTTTGCAAATTCATGCGACAGTGTCACAAATGTGAAAGCATTTTGTGAAAGCACTTTTTCCAGAAATTTGAAAAACATATTTCTGGGGTGTTTTACCCCAAAATAAAGACATGCTAGCATCCTCAGGGTCCGACTAGGTGAATACAAAAAGAATCAGGTTGCTAGAGGGTCCCAAATTTAAATGCCAAGCATTTTTCTGATGACCAACTGAAAACAAAATGGTGGATTTGCAACAGTAAAAGGGCCATTTGCGAAAGTAGAAACTGCATTTGCGACACTTTTGAACTTTTCGTTAACTTTTCCCATTGACTTATAATGGGAATTTTTTCTTTAATAACTTTTGAACCGTTTAATATTTTTTCACGAAATCTTCAGAAGGCACATCATGCACACTGGCCACACATTACCTGAAGTTTTTGGACTGGTCACACACACACTGTGCAACCTGTAGGCGAGAGCAAAGAATTAGCAAAAAATTGTAAACACATATTTCATTGGCGCTTAATAACTCTGCAACTGTATATTCGAGCAGTACAAAACTTGGCAGATCCCAAGATCTACCATGCCCAATTAGGCATATCAAATTTTAGGCAAATCTGTTGAACAGTGGCAAAGTTATTATGGTGCAAACTTTGACCCTTTAACCTTAAAATGGCTCCTGAACCCTAACTATAGTGGCACTACTGTGCTACTATAATGTGTATATATATATATACACACACACACATATATATATATATATATGTATGTGTACTGTATATAGCTAGATAGATAGATATTTTTTCCTTCCTGCCCACCCAACTCTCCATCTCTGAAGCCACCCCGCCCCACCCCAGAAACATAACAGTGAAACTGGGGGTGCCCAATCTCCCAGTGTCGCAATGGGGAATCCTTGTTCTTTAAACTCCGAAAAAAGAAAACCATCCATCAATTCCTTTTGTGGCCATCATTGCCTTCCCACTGACCCTCACACTCAGTACCCACCACCCTGCCCTTCCAAGCCCTTACTTACCCATCAGGGGTTCAACACTGTAATCCTCACAGGACCGCAGACACGTCTAGACTCTTCAAAGCCAGATCCCAAACTGAAGAAACAGGTGTGAGGGTCAACGTATTTCAATGGTGTTTTGAACTTAGTGGCATAGCATGGCTGCCAAACTGTATTGCACATGTGTGACTGCTAGTGTATATGCAGTACAATTCAGCCATCTTGGTTGCAGGGGAGTTTGCCTTGTTCTGCTGTGACTGCCAATTTCTTTTGTTTTCATTAAAGATATTCCCCACACCCAACCCTCCTTTTCAGCACCCACCCCCCCCAGAAACATAATAGTGACACTGGGGTGCCCAATTACCCTGTGTCATGATGAGGAATACTCAGACGTTGCCCCCCACTACCACGCATGCACAGTTCTTTCTTTTTTTTTAAATATTCCATTAAAGATATCCCCCCATCTGATCCTCCCTCTCAGCACCCACCCCTGCCCCACAAACATAACAGTAACACTGGGGTGCACTATCCCTCAGTGTCGTGAATCAAGGAATCTTGGAGGTTGCCCCAACTACCACAAATGCCAGTTATTTCTAGTTGGTTTATATATATATATATATATATATATATATATATATATATATAATATGTGATGGACAGGAGTAGTGTTGAAAATATTCTCAGTCCTGCAGAGTGAGCTCTGTATACTCACGAGTGCCTCACTTTGCAGGACTGAGAATATTTTCCATATCCTATGATCTGCACATCATGTGTGTGATTTATAACACAGGGGTGAGAGCTTTAGGAACTTTTTTCTGTTTTTGTATGTTTCTTTCTCATTTTGTGTGTGGTGCCAGTGTGTGTGTGTGTGTGTGTGTGTGTGTGTGTGTTCTGAATGGACTGGGAGTCAGAAACGCAGGTAAGTGTGTTTTGCAAAGCTAAATGAGTAAGCTATAGGTTCAGTGAGAAAGAAAAACTGCTGCAGGTAGCACTGAGAAAGAGAAACTGATTTATAAAATAGTTTCATTTAGAATTCAGATTGTTTTGAAGCTGAGATCAGCACAGTGATGGGCTAAGAGTGTTAGAAACACAATGGGACACAGGAAAGTGTTTTGCAAAGCTAATTGAGTAAGTTGCAGCTTCAATGAAAAAGAGAAACTGTTTTCTGAAGCAGTTTCAGTTAGAATGCAAGCTGCAGTGAAGATATTCGCACTCTGGTGACATCAACAACGTGTGGATAAATGTCAATATCCTCACTCTGCTGATGTCATCAGGATTTATCCTCACTCTAGTGGAAATAACACAGGATATCCTACTGAAAAAGCCCTCACCCCGTGATCGATCGATCGATCTATCTATCTATCTATCTATCTATCTATCTATCTATCTATCTATCTATCTACTGTATCTATCTTTCTTTCTCTCTCTCTCTTTCTCTATATGTATTTCTCTCTCTCTCTCTCTCTCTCTCTCTCTCTCTATATATATATATATATATATATATATATATATACATACATATTCTCCCTCTCACCTGCCTAACCCTCCTCTCAGCACCCACCACCCACCCAGAAACATAACAATGACACTGAGGGTGCCCAATCTTCCAGTTTCATGATGGGGAATCCTTGTTGCATTTTTTAATTTTTTTAAAACCCAGTAAAAAGAAAACCATCCATCGATGTCTTTTGCGGCTCTAATTGCCCCTCACCTGACCCTCCCACTCAGCACCCACCACCTCCCCAAACCCTTACTTACCCATTGGGGGGTCCAATGCCATAATACTCTCTGGACCACAGACACATCTTAACTCTTCAAAGCCAGACTGTGAACTGAAGAAACAGGAAGGTGGTTCAATGTATTTCAATAACGTTTTGAACTTAGTGGCATAACTTGGGCAGTTGTGCATACTTCTGAGCCAAATTGTCAACATGCTTTTTTGAGATCTTGCCTCATGAGCAATTGCACTGGCATTATGCAAATCTGTCCCAAAAGGGGATTTTGGGGTCTCTGTATAAAACACCTTTCAATCAGGAGTTGTAAATTTTCTCTGCTCTTGTTCTTGAGGTGGGGTCATAAGACACTATATTGAAAATTTGGTGTAAAAATATTAAAAAAAACAACAAAGTTATAAGCCTATATTTTATTTTGCCAACACAGCCTCATAACTTTGGTAATTTTCAATACTTTTACCACAAACTTGCAACATAGCCATATCTTTACAACACCTCGTGAATGTGATTGCTGTCATTTTTCAAATCCTGTCCAAAATATTTTTTTTAATACCCCAAAAGGTGATTTTGTGGTCCATGCACAAAATCACCTTTCGGAAAGGAGTTGAAAAATTGCTGTGCCCTTGTTCTTCAGGCAGGGTCATAAGAAGGCTATGTTAAAAACTTCGTGTAGAACTATTAACAAACAACAAAGTTATGAGCATACATTACATTTTGATAACACAGGCTCATAGCATTTGTAATTTTCAATATTTTTACCCCCAAATCCTCAGCTGCATCCCTGTCAGCTCTGGCCAGAATTTGTTTTACTTGCTACAATAAATATCTGCTATTAGTTATTCAGCTTGGTTTGTATTTTTGTGTGGACTACCATTTAATGTATGTGTGCCCTGCCTTACACTGCTGCTGAAAGGTAACTTCTATAGAATTTTTTATATTTGCTAATTTTTGGATTCTTAATAAAGACTTGCTTGCTGATATTATTTTTACAATAGTTGTATTACTTTTATAAACATGATCTTCTTTTAAAACAACTGTAATTATACTTAAAAGACCCTGTGTAATAGTATACCAGAGCATACATCACCTTTGTCTCCATGGACATGGTCCTGGACCTGTGTGTGGTTGGGCATACAGTGTATTGAATCATATCAGACAGCTTACCAATGGAGCAATAATGTAGTCTGAACTCTTCCAGTAGAGTGTGTATCACACATAGCCCCAAGTGACACACAGATCTTAAAAATTGCATTGCCTGGGACACATGCTGACCTCCTTTCCCGTAGTGGCATCCACACCCAACAGCAAGGTGTACATTAGTAATGAGAGGCACATCCTTAGTGTCCTTGGTCTGTGGACGTCACCCTTTTGTGATGTCCACCTCTAGCACTGGATCCTGACGATGTTCCACTGTGTATACCTCACTGGTGTGTGTATCCCTTTAAGCACCTGAGCATCCCACAGGTAGTGCCAGTCATGGCGGGGTGATTCTCTATGCCCTGAGATTGCACATTTCACCCTGCCTACTCTCACATCTTAGAGTACAGTTGATGAGAAAGACGGCTACAAGACATGCATGGCAACTGCTTCTTTATGTGCAGGGCAGGGAAGGCCCTCTATGGTAAGATGGTAATGATGATAGCTAGCAGACAGTGACAATCCTATTCTGGGTAGTGTGTGACTCTATCTGTGGACACTCCATTTCTGTCAGGCATTAGAGCCTGTAAAAAGCAATGTTGGTGGTCTGGAGTTTTCTGGTTCTTGAGTGCAGGATCCAGTTCTTGTTTGTATTCTATGTAGGGCTGGCCACCTACAGTACAAGTCGCATTAAACTGTTCCTCCAATGAGTTGTTTTAGCATTTCTGACTGAGACGCATTACGTGCTGCTGGATCCAGCACAAAGCCCTGCACATACTGTTTCTTAAGAGCTAAAATTTAGTTTTGCATTGCATTGTTACTGGACTGCAGATGCAGTCCAACTGAGTTCCAAAAACATTTTACAAACATTGCTCTTGAGCTGATTATGCACTGAAAAATAATGCTGTATGAGTTTCCAGTGCATTGACAACTGCAAAAACAATGCTAAACCAACTCATTGGTGGAACAGTTTAATGTGACTTGTACTGTGATTTCCTGCACTGACCCAGTCTGGAGGACTCGCAGTATCTTGTTTGGGAGTTGCTCTGTACCTGACACTGTTACATGTCCTGTTTGTCATTACAGCCTTTCCATAGATGCCCAATGGAGATACTCCTCTGCCTTCATGACCTACCTTCCAGCATGCTGTGAACTAGCTCTCAGAGGGCACTTATGACAGCACAGCAATGAGTCTGACAGGCAGCCTAGAGCAAGTAGATGATGCCTATTGTGTGAATGAGTTTGACACCTCCTGTTTTACCATGGAGCTCTTTGTGGTGAGTACCTACCTGTGCCTGAGGCCAGGGGCTGCATTGGCATGGGGGTTGGGTGGATGCATGGGTGATGGGTGTGGTGGTACATGTAGGATGGACAGGTGCATTGCAGATGGGGTGGCTGAGCATGGGGGATCGGTAGATACATGGAGGCACTCATGGCACCCCATATACATCACTCATTCCTGCCATTCCTCCCTCCCTCTACAGGATATGCCTGGGCTTCTCACATCACTGCACCTCATCTAAAGGCCTAGATTAGGTGGATATCAATCCTGTACCACCCTGATGGCCACTGACAGCAGAGGAGCCAGTCATTATACTGTTTTTCTATCAGACTGTCATAACATGGGTCACCACTGAACAGAAGTAGGAGGAAGAGGAGGAAGACTGCACTCAGGAGTATCTGGACATGTGGGCTGGTTGTTCTAAATATACACTGCCTGGCCATTAGCAGAGGTTGTGGTGGACATCTACTGGTCATGGTGGGTATCACTCTGAGCATGGATTGCTTGGATGTTAAGCAACGGTTGCCATTAATTTTTAGTTTTGCACTTTGTGTTGCTGTCCTATTTCATGGTATTCTCACCTCCTTTCTCTGATATTGAATATCCTCCTATTCAGAACAGTCAAGAAAACAATTAGCTGTTTGGAGCAGTATTAACCACTGCTTAGCAACTGAATCACAATTTTAGTGAGTAAGTTGTTCCATGTGTTAACTGTAGTGCAGTGCCCTTTTATATTCAACCTTCACCTGTACCTGTCTATGCCCTGTCTTAATTCTGGGGGCTGTGCTCCTGTGTTTATGGCTGTCTTCAGGTCATGCAGTGCATGATGATATCTTCACTTACCATAATCATCCACTACACTCTGCACTGTTGTGCACACACATATGCATACATGTCCCCTTTTCACATGTACCGCAAGACACTGTACAGTTGTGTGTCCATCCCCTGTGTGCAGTGCATAAGCCCATAGATCATGTGATATATGACTACCTGCACTTTGTGTAGAACATATGGCCCTGCACACTCCAGATACATACTGCATGATGCCAGCCATAGTGCCTTTGTGCATAGTGCCCACTGTGTTTAAACAAACAAGCAAAAAAAAAAAAAAAACCACAGTGTAAGCAATTGCTTTCCTTTCCTAGTCCCCCCTCATGCCCACTCACCCACCTGGAAGCAATAGGGTTTAATGGCTAGAGCACTGTGAGGAATCAGGAAATCTCTAGCGCAATCCCTGCTATCAAGAACTAATCAGTGTAACCCTAGGTGTATCACTTTAACTCCCAGGCTCTAGTCCACCCAGCTGCAAAAATGGGTAGAAGCAGTGCCCCACTGGAAATGGAATGTTGCAGGGCCATCATGCTAATTGAGACTGAGGGAAATGCTTTCCTGAAATTATTTTTTTCCTTTGGTAACTGGGTAAGACCCACTAGGCACAAGTGCTTGTTTTCAGGGGTGACCTGGGAGCACTTGGGAGGTTATGATTTGCTCAGCGTCAGACAGTATTCAAGTGGAGGTTGTGGAAATCAAACCCAGGTCTGCTGGATGTACCAAGCTCATTCACAGCTTATTACTCTAACCTCTAACCTATGCTGCCATCTCCAAACTGATATCAAAATAGTACCTTGTGAGCATAAGAAGCCTTTAAAAGTGCCATTTAGTGTACCCCTTTGATTAATTCTGAATTGTGTGCCCCCTCCCAGAAATTCTTATGGCATGACATGCTAGAATGTTGCAGCTCAGTGGAACTATTCTGAGTAAATACTATACATTGTAAAAATGAGTAAAATCAAGACCTCGCAGGAATGGAGTTATTGCAACTAAGCTGGGCCATTATTGGTAAATACATTGTATAAAAAAAAACACAAAAGCAAAACATGGCTGGCAGCCACTAGATTTCAGCAAAAAAAGAATAACAATGTGAACTGTACTCAACTCTAAAATATTTCTTTCTTTTCTTCACAGATCAACAACTATAGGGTTTTTCCGTGTGCCCCCCCAACTGTAAGGTTCATTATAGAGGCTGATGCACTGCTGGGAACCAGGATATTGCAGGTTTAAATCCTGGTGATGTCAAATACTGTGTGATCTGAGCAAGATACTAAAAATAAGATGTTGCATCTAAATTATACTATCCTGGGAACATATGTCATAAGAATGAGTACAACCAGGATCCCACTTGAATCAAAATGTTGCATTTTAGCTCGGCTTTCCTTAATAAATACATTTTGAAAAGGAAAAGAAAAACAATATTGCCAAGACTTTTCTCAGTTTGTTACTTAGCATAGGAAGTTCTCTATTGCAATATAAACTGTATTAAAAAAGAATTCATTTGATAAACTAGGAATCAAACCAAAGTCCAATACGTAAAGTTATGATTGTAAATGAAAGTGTGCATCACTAGCAACTACAGTGGTGTATACCTGAACATGCATACAAGAATAAAATATCAAGATACAAGTGGAAATAAAACAAATGTGATGAAAGAAACAGAAATAATGCCAGTTGCAGTTGGAGCCACTTTACTAGTTACAGTAACTGAACTTTCAGGAACATTTGAATATGCTACCAAATCAACATCTATGGCACCATATAAACTACAGAGAGAATCTAGCTGAGGATCAGTACACACATTAAGAAAAACACTTTCTGCAAATATTGAAGATTAATACAGAAGAAGCAAGCCCCTCAGTGCAGCGTGCTGCTCGTGATGCTAGTGACCTATGTTTAAGAGCGAGCCTTAGTTATTGGAGGTCAGTGAGAAAAAGATGTTTTTTGTGTCCTACAGGACACTACTACCCCGTCAAGTGAGTGCTACCAGAACAGCGCCACACTACATGGCACTAGTCTGGTAAGCGCTTACACGGACAGCAAGTGGGGTTTTACAGCACTTGCTGTGAGCACTCCCCTGGTCACTGTCTGTGTTCCGGTACAAGGGCAAGGGCAGGAAGGAACCTGGAGGTTATCCGAGCTGCTCCATGCCCCAGCCCTCCACACCATGGGAACAGCTTGGCCAGCCTCCTGTTCCTTCTTGCCCTTGTCCTTGTACAGGACCACATACAGTGCCCAGGGAAGCACTCACAGCAAGTGCTGTAAAACCCCACTCACTGTCCATGTGAGTGCTTAACAGACTAGCGACATATAGTGTGGCACTATTCTGATAACACTCACTTGACAGGGTACCAGTGTCCTTTAGGTCAGTGGCAATGGATACCAGGGTTCTAATACTGTTGGCCAACTGTTGCTGCATTGAGACTTATGTTTTTTTCACAAGGAGCTGTGGAAACACTATTCCACGGCCCCACAAATTGTAACTTTCCCCATGGTCTGCTCCCCCAGAGTGAGAATCCCTAAGTCTGGGTGGTGCATGGGGGCATTTTTTACCATGAGCACCATGACAACGCTATTCTTGTTGCTGCTCACTGGATCCAGTGCCCAGGACACTCGCCTCCTCAGGAGGGAGGTCAACACTTCATTGTGCTAGTGCCTCCCAGTGGCACACAGGCAGCAGCAGCAATGTGGAGGTGGTAAAAGGGAGGGGAGATGAAACACACTCGATGATGAACAGACCGGTTGCATACAATCATCACCAGTTCATGCTGGCATCTCATGGGAGGGAATACCAGAGGGGAAAATGTAGTGGAATTAGAATAATTCCCCACTCTTCACAGGCCTTGCACTGCCAACCAGGCAATGGAAAATATGTGCTGGACTTGGTCTCCACTGGGGTGTAGTCGACCATTCCTGATGTCACCACTTGAGTGGGTAAGTCAGAGGACCATCAAGAAGTCCCAAGAAATTCCAGGGGAAGGTGATTGATTGGGCTTGGAGGCTCAGTTGAATTTAAAATAAAAATAATTATCAAAAGATTAAAATATTATTGGATTCTTAATTTTGAAACATGCCTTAGCTCAGGAATTGAAACCATTCTTGTTGTGGTATTACAAAAACCCTAACTTTGGAGACATTACCACCAAAGTGAATTGTGTCAACAACCAAGGGTTGAAAGACCAGAACAACCATTGTTTGGCTTGAAATAGCCATATGTAGTTATCAGGATCAAGATAACTTCCAAACCTAACTTTTGTTTCTTGCACTCAGAGTGAGCATACAGGTGCGGCAGTTTGTGGGTTGAGTAGTACTATGTATCAAATAAATATACAAATTGTTGTTTTGTGCATCTCTCAAAAAACATATACTGCACATACTCCAGTGCCTCATTCCCAGAAAAAGGCATCATGGGTAATCCTTGTTCAGGTCAGGCTGACAAGCCTTCACCCAAACAGACAATAATTCTGTTCTAGCAAAGTCACGTCAGCCTATCTTGCAGACAAGAGTTGCATACATATGATGGCTTGCATTGGTAATGATGAATTTGAATATGTAGAGTACCCAGTTTTTGAGTGATGCACTAAAACCAAATAATTTGGATATTTCTTCTCTCCTATCATTCTTTTACAGATATACTACTCTTCCTGCAAACTGCCTCTCTGGTATGCGTGCTCTGAGTGTTCTAAACCTAAGTTAAATTGGGGTTCTGAATTCTTGCCTGATCAGACAATGACAGCAGTACACTCAGAAGTCCCAGGAGGACACTTTGTCATTTTCAAACATAATTGTGATTATAATTTGAAGTGAGAACATAATACAGATATTTACTAATAGAAAATGTGGTCTGCCAGTTTGTATAGGCACCACTCGAAGTGCTAAACATGCTAGATCAACTAGTAGTAAATAGCAGTACTGGTAAAAATCTTACCACTACTGAAGTAAATGCCTATTTTACTTTCTTGCAGTTCCACAGCAATGGTAAAGGAAAGTAACATTTTCTCAGGTGAGTCATATTTCTAGAGTGTGTATAATTTCTCAGAAATATAATGTGTTTTGCTTGTACTGATGGAAAAATGGGCTCTATTAATATAAAGTGTCAGCTCTTTGGGCATGAACACATTTTCTACAAGAGATCACTTAGTAAAAATTGTAAAAACAAAATGGTTAGTTAAGGTTTTACATTAGTCCTTGTCTTAATTAAACAAGCCTTGGTCAATGATAATGATGCATGATTGCAAGTTTTTATGATGCATATGTGGTGTGAAAAGAGCATGAAGGAAATAGACAAAATGAGAAGTATTTAGGCCATTGTCTTCATTGTCTGCTGTGGGGAGGGGGTTGCTGGACCTGAAAAGGCCAGCAACTGCCAGCAATGTTTTCCTTAACAATGTACTTACCCAGGTTAGCTCAGCTAAGATGCAGCATTTCATTCTCATTTGCATCCTGCTTCTACCCTTCTCTGCAGCTCAGTGGACTGGAGCACTTCCCATTATGATTTTGGTCATATCAGCACTATACGTTGGCACCAGTCCTCTGACTTCTCAATCATTTAAAAATCTGTTGGCCAACAATAGGGGTGGTTTCCCATGTGAGGTTTAAAAACAAAAGTGAAAGCCAACACAGGAAATGAGATTCTGGTGTCATTAAAAAAAGTGAAAGCTGACACCAGGAATAGGCTGCTGGGATCGGCATTTTAAGACAAGTTCTGTTAAAAGCCAAAATGACTGCTATGCATTAACGTGATATGAGAAAAAAGCAAAAATTGGACTGGGACTACAGGTTTGTTTCTCTAAGTTCACAGGCTAAAAGCTTATTTGCATGCTGATAGCCCCATCAGGGACAGCAGTATGAACCTTTCTTTGTGAGATCTAAGAGCTTGGATGTTTATTGTACTGCTGTCAATAAGGGGATAAATGCTGGCAGGGATGCTTCAGTCTATTAAACACAGTGAAAGAAGCTTGTAGTTCCACTCCAGCTTTTGTTTTTCTCATGTACGGTTAATGTGTAGCAGCCTTTTTGGTTCTGACCAGAATTTGTTTATTACTGAAGGTATTTTCATTAAAACAGGATCTTTTTCCCTGAGACCTTATCAAGTCAAGTTGTTTATGGCCACCATGAAGTCATAATCCACTGCTTAAAACATCAAAGTTTGTTGCCTTGGAAATAATTCTAACGTCACAAGCAGAGGATTATGAGTACTTCAGGGCAAGAATAAAAGCTGGTACAGAATATGTCTAAATGGTAAAGAGTTTGTTTTCTTACTAATTCTTTAGCAGTAAATAGTATACTATTTCAAATAACCCTTAGAAGACTGTATGTGTATATCTATCTATCTATCTATCTATCTATCTATCTATCTATCTATCTATCTATCTATATATCTATCTATCTATCTATAGACATAATCTACATACGCTCAAAAACATTCTGTGCTTGGGAAATTTTGTGTGCTCTGAGTCCTGCTGATGAGTAATTTAATCTGTTTTTGCAGGGAATTGGAAAATCACTTTAAAACTACAGTGACAGAACGATTCTGCTCAGAACCCTTTCCTGGCCTGTAATATTATACCATGACCTCTGGGTTATAAAAGGACTTGGGGTTACACTTTATTTTAAGTGTCTTTTTCAATATAACTATCATTAATTACATACAAGTTAATTATAGTGTTGTTACATGTTTGTTGCATGCAACTACAATGCAGTTACAGTGTAGTTACACTATAAATACAGTGTAGTTAAACAGCACTTAAAGTGTAACCATTGGGGATATGATATCATTGGTGCTTGCTTTTTACATCTGCATAGCTACTGAAACACACAAGTGCACAAAGTAAGTAAAGTTGGCCAAAGAAATTGTCCTAAGAGCAATGCACGACATTATGCAGTTAGAAGAAATAATGAGGGGGAAGAGGAACAAAACCTATTCCACTTCCTCCTTCCCATTTTTTTTTCTTACTGCATTAATCAATTGGGGCAGGAATCAGAAGTGCTTGCTTTTTATGGCTGCATTGGTACTGCAACAAGGGAGGGGTCAAAGCAAGGAAATCTGGCTACAGAAATTGTCTTATGTAGCTATGGATGATGTAATGCAGCAGAAAGAGAAAATGAGGAGGAATCAGAACCAAATCTATTCTGCTTTCTTCTTGGCTTGTTTCTCATATTACTAACTTACTTCAAGGGAATGGTATTTAAGGTGCTTGTTTTTTTAAAGCTGTATAGCTATTGTGACAAAGGAGTGTCCAAAGCAAGGCATGTGGGCCACATAAATTGCCTTAAATAGCTGTGAATGACACAATGCAGTAAGAAGAGACAGTGAAGAGGAAGAGGAATGGAACCTATTTCTACAGTCTTCCCTCTTCTCATTTTGTCTTCTTATTGCATACAATGAGGGGGGGGGTCTAAACTGCTTGCTTTTTATACTTGCATAGCTACTGTGAATAAGGGGTGCTTAAAGGTGAAATGAACAAAATGTGAAGCACTTATGAAAGCAGCAGCCGTCTTGCTAGTTTTTGGCAAGTCCACTTCATAACAACTGTGACAACATATTTTATCGGTTCCATTTTCAAACTGCTGATTGATCTAACCTAACTGATAGGAACAGAGTAGAAAATTGGTAACTAAATTTAGGTTTGAATATCTTCCACACAATAAACTTATATATTGTTTTTTTTTAATCAAAAAGACCAAAAAAATGTAATTATATCATAGAGGAAGGTGATCTAGTACATTTGCTAGTAGTCTGCCCCTTATATGTTAAAAATAGAAAGAGAATCCTAGACAAAATATTGGATGAAATGAATATAGAACCAAAACATATGATTAAAGAATTGATGAGTTCAACATCATGGAAGATATTGGAACCTTTGGCAGCTTTCCTACACATAATTAATATAAAAAAAAAATACATATAAATAAGGAAGCAACTTAAAGAAGAATGTGTTAAAAACCCAGTCTGTTTAAAACTGTTGCATTAAAGTACAATAATTTGTACAATCGCGAAGCTTATGTAATATGTATTGGTGCAAAATGTATAAGAAATTTGATCATAATATGAAACTATGATGTATCTATGCTAAATGATTTTATAATATTGTTGTGAAATTTGTAATTACTGAGAAGTCAATCAATAAAATCTTTTGAATCTTGAATCTTGACAGTGTAAAATCTATGTTTAAATACTCTTTTTTTTCTGATTACCGATGTGATTTCATAAGGGATACAGGCAAGAACAGATACCTGCATCCCATTTGGCCCCTCTGGGGGGCACTAGACACCAGGAAAAACTTTTTTATTATACCGGGTCAGCGATTGGCAGGGGAGACCACTAGACACCAAGGAAAACATTTTGGTTGCATCAGGCCAGCAGTCATCGGGGGGGGGAGGGGACAACTAGACACCAGGGAAAACAATTTTACTATATCTGGACTTCTATTGGTTGGGGGACCACTAGACATCAAGGAAAAAATGTTCATTGGGCCAGCGATCAGTGAGGGGGAACACTAGACACCAACGTAACATTTTTATTATATCTGGCCATCAATTGACAGGGGGAACACTTGACACCCAGAAAGCCATTTTATTATATTGGGACAGCAATTGGTGGGGGGACCACTAGACACCAGAGAAAATATTTTCATTGAATCGGCTGGTGATCAGTGGGGGTGGGACCTCTAGACACTAGGGAAACCATTTTATTGTATCATGCTGGTGACTGGCAGCATGGTCCACTAGACACCAGGGAAACTTTTTTTTATATAACAGGCCAGCAATTAGCGGGGGGATAACTAGATACCAAGGAAAACATTTTCTTTGTATCAGGCCAGCGATCAACAGGGGGGGCTCTAGACACCTGGGAATACATTTTTATTATACCAGACCAGTGAACATGGGGGGAGGAGGACCACGAGAGACCAGGGAAAAGATTTTTATTGTATCAAGCCATCAATCAGCTTGGAGGGGATCACTAGACTCCCAGGAAGCAATATTAGTATATTGGGCCAGCAATTGGTGGGTGGACCACTAGACATCTGGGTAAACATTTTATTTGTATTGGACAGGGGTTATCATTTCAGATAACCTAAAGTTGCCTACGCAGAGTACAAAGGCTGCAGGGAGGGTCAGTGGCATGTTGGGGTGACTAGACAGGGGTATCACTTGCAGAAGGCTGAAGATAGTGATGCCATCATATAACACACTGGTAAGAACTCACCCAGAGTACTTTGTGCAATTCTGGAGGCCGCACTTTCATAAGGACATTGATAGGGTAAAGGCAGTCCAGAGAAGGGTGACTAAGATGGTACAGGGCTAGCACCAGAAGACACATGAGGAGAGATTAAGGGACCTCAATATGTACTCGCAGGAGGAGAGGAGGGATCCAAGGGACATGATAGAAACATTCAAGTACCTTAACAGCATAAACAAGGTGTAGGGGGAAGACATCTTCCAAGTTAGCACAGTGGTTTAAGGCACTGAGCTGCAAACCTGGAGAACCTAGGTTTGAATCCCACAGCCCCTACTTGCATACTGTGTGACCCTGAGCAAGTCACATAACTTTCTTGTGCTCCCAGTTTACACCTGCAAACAAGCTTTCAGCTTAGTGTGTATCTCCTGGTTAAAGAAAATACATATGAGAAGTACAAGAATGAGGGGGCATGATATGAGATTGGAGGGTGGCAGGCTCAGAGGAAATGTGAGGAAGTTTATTTTTCACAGAGAGGATGGTAGATGCATGGAATAGTATGCCACATGAGGTGGTGGGAGGGAGCATGGGGGAGGGATTTAAACATACCTGGGACAGACTTAAGGTAACCTTAGAGGTGGGAAGGAGGGATGAGAAGCCATTGATCGGGTAGGGTCAGAGACCACAAGCTAGTGTATGGCTTATGGGCAGATTGGATGGGCCTGGCAGTCCTTATCTGCCAACAACCTCTATGTTTCTATGGGCTGGCTATATGTGAGGAGGGCCTAGATACCAGGGAAAACATTCTTATTATATCGGGACAGTGACTGGCAGGTGTGGAAACCATTAGACACCAGGAAAAGCATTTTTATTATATTGGGCTGGTGATCAGTGGGGTTGGGGTCACTAGACACTAGGAAAAACATTTTTATTATATCAGGCCAGTGATCAGTGGAGGTAGGGGGGAGGACCACTAACATAAGGGATAACTCTCTGGGACTAGGCAAGTGGGGGGGGTAGCACTGCACTGTACTAAATTGCCAAGCTACCCATGCAAATGAGCCCACAATGGGTATGCAAATTGCCCCTTAACTCTTGCATGCACAATGAGTTAATTTGCACAGGTCCATTTAAATATTGCAAATTAAGCATGGGTGCAAGACATTATGATGCCCTATTTCGGGAGCCATGTTTGCCCAGCACTAAGTGGGTTATCACTGGTCTGCAATGGCCCTATATTCAGTCGAATAGTGCTGGTACACTATTCCACTGAATATAGCACTTTGGACACCTGTGCAACCGCAGGGAGGAGGGCAAATATTTGTGCTCTACTTTGCCCAGTTTTGAATATCACGCCTCAGATATTTTGGCGTTTTGTTCCACATGAGCTTCATCAAGGAGCAGGGACTCGGTTATGGCTCTGTATTTGTGAGCAGTACTAGACATGAGAAAATTATGGGTCTCCAATCAGATTGTTTTAATGATATGTGAATAGAAATTTACTATCAGCAATCTAGTTTATATGCCTAGATGATGGATTGCTCTCTCAATCAAACAATGCTTAAGAGGAGGGAGAAATGTCAAAAGGCAATCTGCTTCTTAATAAAAAGTGTGTCAGTATGAAAATGCCTCAAATTCTAATTAATCTGGAATGATATTCTTTGTATTATGTGAGCTGCAGAATATTATTCCATGGTTTACACAGAAATTCTTTTCAGAATTCCTCAAAGTTTACAACAAAATTCCGAAAAGCATTTTGGAAGCAGAACTGCCATTCCACACCAATACCAAAGGAATAATTCCACATTTCACATAGCCTTAGTTAACAGCTAATCTGCTTGAACCTATGTAGATAAAAGGTTTAACACCAAGATACAATCAGAAACTGGACATAAACATCAAGCAACAATATTATTTAATAATAAACTTTACAACTACACATGTACAGTAGTCTATTCAGCTAAGTGCCACCTTTGCAATTTTTCATTTCTTCCATGCTTTCATCACAGGAGGCAGAGACTACTGAGTTCATAACATTTGTGCATTTTTTGTGAGAGAAGCCTAATACACACAGGTTTAGCAATGGAAAAAGTGGCATCATAATAAGGGAAATTAAATTATTTAAGAAAAATATGATTGTGCATGAGCAGAGAAGCAAGCACTCTTTTTTTAAGTGTGATATGTTGATTTGTATATCTACTCACTGAAGATTAAAAGCTAAATTACAGAAAAGGTTTCAAGTCAAGATCTACATTAGGACCATGTAGTTCAAGTATTTTAGTCAAAAAATCCAATAAGCCTCTTTTTCAAGCAGAGTTCTTAAGTGGTCAACACCACACAAGGGAAGAAGGACATGTTCAAGACCCATGAAACAAATGCCATGGAGATCAGAATTATGACAGTACCTGTAATGCATCCCTCTCCTGTGCGGGTCATTTTGTCTTGTTTAGGGACATTACAAATTCCATGGTACTGTACATTTTAAAAACAGTTGGAGGTGACTCCCATGTCTTGTACAATATTTTCTATCTCACTCACTTTCTCTCTGAATAAAATAAGTCATTGCACTGTTAGTACTGTATACATGAAGTTCCAAAACTCCCAGAATCACATTTGTTAATGAAACACTTTCAGATACAGTGTGCATCAAAGGCACAATGTAAAATCACATTTTCTTCTATTCTAGTCCATTCTATCAGCATACAAACCAATTACAATTTACAATGTTGGCCATGTTAGGGAAAATGGCAGATGTACAAAACGGGGGTGGGATGGGGTTGGGGATGCTGCTAGTTAGTTCAGTCTGCAAGATGTGGAGTCAAACCATCAAGCTGCAGCTTTGGCAAGGAACAAGTAGCAGGGCCATCCTTAATTCCCTACAAGGGGCTTTTCTCAGACAGCTAGTTAAAGCACCTACTGGGGATGGGTAAAAGTGTTGGGCCTGGTGCTAGCAAAAAGGGACAGCACTGTAGATGTCCCTTGTGGCAATCTCCTAGGTACCATTGATCACCTTACAGTATGGTTCAACATAAGGAAAGGAGTACTACTGGGCCACATGTGGACAAGGGCCTGGGACTTTAGAAGAGCAGATTATAAGGAAATGGGAGACTACCTCAAAAATTACCTCAATGTTGGGGGGGGAGATTCTAAGGGAGAAGAAGAGGAACAATGTGGAATAATAAAGAAGGGTATAATTAGGGCAACAAATCTCTGCATGAATGAGGTAAGCAAAAGCAAAATGAAAAGGAGACTGTTATGGTTGTCCAAAGAAGTGGCAAGAGTCATGAAAGAAGAAAGGGTGGCATTCAAGAGGTACAAAGAAATGCAGAAGGAGGAGGGCAGGGAGGTGTATCTAGCAATGCAGAAGGAAGCCGATAAGGTGGTTAGGAGAGCAAAGGTGTAGACACAAGAAAGGATTGCTAGGGGGTAGATAAAGACTATATGTTTTTTTCAGATATGTGAACGAGAAGAGAAAAGCAAGGGGAGAGATAATGAGGATTAGAATGGTGGAAGAGGGAGATTGCACAGAAAGGGACCAAGAAGATGCAGACATTTTAAACAGGTACTTCTGCTCAGTGTTCATGGTAGAGGGTGGAGGGAATGAACCACCAGAAAGAATCAAGAATAGGAGAGGAGGTGGGCAAAAGTCCATTTTTAGAGAAAAGTGTCATGAAAGAACTAGCACCCGTAGAGGTGAATACAGTAATTGGACCACACAGGATACACCCCAGGGTATAAAAGAGCTCTTTGAAGTGCTAGCTGCCTGGTGAACAGCCTTGTTTAACATGATCGCTGGAAAGAGGTGTGGTTCCAGGGGACTGGAGAAGGTCTGCTCTGATCCATTTTTTTCAGGAACGGCAGCCGGGAGGAGGCTAGCAATTATAGACCAGACAGTTTAAATTCAGTGGTGTGGAAATTAATGGAAACCCCGCTGAAAGTAAGACTGGTTGAGTATCTACAATCCAGTGGGCTGCAGGATGACAAGCAGCATGGATTCATGGGGGAAGGTAATGCCAAATGAATTTGATAGATTTCTTTGACAGGATGACCAGGGAATTAGATCAGAGGAGGGCAGTGAATGTTGCCTGCCTGGACTTCAGCAAGGTCTTTCAATGCTGTGCCACACACAAGGCTGATTAGGAAGTTGACCAACTTAGGAGTCGGGCTCAAATTGATAAACTGGGTTCAAAACTTGTTAACTGAAAGGAGACAGAGGATGGCAGTTAATGGCACTCACTCGAAGACACTGGGGGGGGGGAGGGGTTACAAAGTCCAGCAGAAATGATAGACTGCAGTGCCTTTTTCTCCTGACTTGATCGTATGTTTGAATGTTCATATGAAGGACAGTGTTCACAGGGGACATTGCAGAATGGTCCCTGAATGTCCTCCAAAGGGGGGGAGATACCTCAAGAAATGATGCTGATATAAAATGTCTCTGTTGCTGCCTTTCCCCAGGATGTAGTTCTACAGTGACAGTCTGGTGGGTGTCATACAAACAAGGCCAAAGCTCTCAAAATGGACGACTTCCAGTGACATCAGGCAACGTGATGGATGAGTGAAACTGCATCTCCGCTTCCCCAGCTAGTTCATTTAGTTTTGTTTTTCTTTATAACAATCCTATACAGGGGACGGTCCTGTTCTAATGTTTTAGCTACTACATGGGTGGTAAGAACAAAGCAAATAAGTCTGCAGAAGTGACGGGAGCCCTTGTTATTTCAGACCTGGCTTGCTTACCTTCTTCATCGGCTGTTTCAGATATGGTGGCAGCTCCTTCCGAATCTTCTACGCTGCCAACTAATGCATCCATCCTTGCTGAACTCTGGGAGTTCCGTGCAGAGTACTGAACCCTTCAGGATGAATTTAAGACTTCCCTAGCTGCTATAGAGAACTGGGTGGCAGCCCTTGAGCAGTCATTTACTCAAACAGATATAAGGATGGATTGGCTTGAACGATTGCTGGGTAGATTATTGCAGGAGCAACAGGAGCTGTGGGACTGCTGTGAGTATTTGGAAATCCAGTCCTGCTGCAATAATCTGTGGATATATGAGATCCTGAGAGAGCAGAAAGCAAAGGGGGGATAAAACATTTTAGAGGTACATTAGGGAGCAAAGAAAGACCAAAGGAGGGATAGTGAGGCTAAATAAAGGGGAAGAGGTGGGCAAAGGGTGACAGTGAAAGAGCAGGGATACTGAACGAATACTTCTACTCAGTATTCACAAAAGAAGAGAAGGTGGAGGTACCTACACCAGTCAATAGAAGCACTCTGGATAGGGGGTTCGATACCAGTCCATTCACAATAGAAAGGGTTCCAAAAAAACTCCTGAAACTAAAGGTGGACAAAACAATGGGGCCTGTTGGGATTCACCCCAGAATTCCAAAAGAACTAAGGGGAGAACTAGTGACTGACTGCCCTTTTTAACAAATCATGGGAGGATTGTGTGGTACCTGAGGACTGGAGGAGGGTGGATATGATTCCCCTTGACAAAAGTGGGAGCAAGGTAGAGGCAGGAAACTACAGACCTGTTAGTTTGACCTCAGTGGTAGGGAAAATAAAATCACTTCTGAAAGAAAAACTTGTTGAGTACCTAGAGGCCAGTGGGGCACAGGACCCAAGGCAGCATGGATTCACAGTGGGAAGGTCATGTCAGATGAATCTAATAGATTTATTTGACTGGGTGACCAAAGTAGTAGACCAGGGAGGGGCTGTGGACATCACCCACCTAGACTTTAGCAAGGCATTTGACACAGTCCCGCACAAAAGATTAATAAACAAGCTAGCCAGCCTGGGAGTGGGTCCCAAGGTCATAGCCTGTGTAAAATATTGTCTGGACAACAGGACACAGAGGGTAATACTAAACAGAGTCTACTCCAAAGAAAGGGGGTTACTAGCGAGGTACCACAGGGTTTAGTACTTGGACTGGTCCTCTTTAATGTCTTTATAAGTGACATTGTGGAGGGACTGGAAGGAAAAGTATGCCTCTTTGCTTGCAGACAGCACAAAGATCTGCAACAGGGTTGATACACAAGAGGGGGTGGAAAGGATGAGAAGGGACTTGGCAAGGTTGGAGGAATGGTCAAAAGTATGGCAGTTTAGATTCAATGCAAGGAAATGCAAAGTAATGCACCTGGGAAACAAAAACCCAGGGGAAGAGTACATGATGGGGGGGTACTAACAACAAAAAAGGAAAGGGACCTGGGGGTAGTCATATCAGAGGACCTAAAGGTAGGCAAAAAATCTGAGAATGCAGTAAGAAGGGCTGAGGGGATACTGGGATGCATAGGGAGAGGCATCACCAATAGAAAACAGGAAGTTGTCATCCCTCTGTACAGACAGTTAGTGAGACCCCATCTGGAGTACTGCGTGCGGTTCTGAAGATCCCATCTCTGCAAGGGCATAGACAGGATGGAAGTAGTCCAGAGGAGGGCAACTAAAATGGTGAATGGTCTGCATCAGAAACCATATGAAGATAGACTAAAGGAGCTTAATATGTATACCCTCAAGGGAAGGAGGGAGGAAGGACATGACAGAAACTTTAAAGTACCTCAAGGGAATCAACAAAGTCCAAGAGGGTAGGACCTTTCAGAAAAATGGATGTACAAGAAGATGGGGGCACAATTTAAAGATAGAGGTGGGATGGCTCAGGGGCAACATGAGGAAGTATTTATTCACAGAGAGGGTAGTGGATGCATGTAATGGCCTTCCTGAGGAGATCGTGGGGTCAAAAACAGTGGGGGAAATTGAAGAATGCATGGGACAGACATAAAGCAATTCTGGTGGGGAGCAGGAAGAAGTAGTCTGTTGGTTAACTTGGATCTGCAGTTTAACCAATAGGTAGAGAAATGGACAGACTGGGTAGGCCAAGCAATCCTGATCTGCCTTCAGAGTCTATGTTTCTATGTTTCTAAAGGGATGATACAATTTTTGCAAGATCTATTCTCCTCCCTGCTTGATATTGCTGATTTGGCTCCCTTCCCTTGTTCCTAAATCGACTACCACAGATGCCCCACCCCAAGGTCAATAGTGGCCCATTTTCTTAACTACTCAGACAAACAGGAACTCCTTTTTAGAGCCTGTCATAAGGGTTCTTTAATCTTTCAGGGCAAAAGGATTTATGCAGATAATGATTACTATCCTCTTCTACAGTATAAGAGAAGAGAGTATGCCCTGCTTTTCCATCTTTTAAGGGAGAGGAAGATCAAATTTACAGCTCACTATCTGGCACGTCTGAAGGTGAATTTCCAGGATGGCCCTATGATTTTTGACACCCTGTAGGTGGCATTTCTAGAACTAATAACTAGAACGTTGTTGCCGATGGAGGAGCAGATGGAAGCTGACAGTATTAGGGAGAAGAGAGCTTTACAATATGACTGATGGCAACATGTTTCACCTCACAGCAAGAAGCGGAGGCAAGAAGATTCTCTTACTGATATCAAGGCACTTCTCTAGACTTTCTGCCATGAGGAGCCATCATCAAGGCATTTACTGCCCCCCTTTGGACTTTTCTTCTTTTTCTCAGTCTGACTGGTATTACCTAGCTTGAAGTTTTAAGCGGGGCTTCTGGGGCACTTATACGGCAGATGGACTGTAAGGACCTCCTGGTTGTTTTTTCATTCCCATGATGGATATTTTTCCCTCCTTACTTTTTCTTATTGGCTTTTCCTCCCCTCTCCTCAACTGTACTCTCTTCTGCCGCTCCCCATTATATGTCTTGCCTTATCATTGTCACAAACCCACTCAGTATGTCAGCCCTCTACTCCCAAAATTCCAACCTCTGAGTGTAGAATTGTGAACAATTAACAGAACAAGGTAACCCTCTTGTCTGTTTTGTGGGTTTGAGTCACCTTTGTCCCATGTTCTGGAGGGATTCAAACTGATAACCTCTTGTTAGCGTACCCAATTGTCAGGCTCAGATAATTCTGTCTCCGGGGGGCCAGATATCTTTCCCTACGTTCACCTAACCAGGTATTACAAAATGAACCCTTAGAAACTCTGTGCATGACCTAGATAATTCTGATTTGTTTCCCAGTTTGGTACCACAATAAGCTCATGCACAGTGTCTACTATAACCATCTAAGCTTCACTTATAAAAAAAGAAGTTTCAAGGCACACCAGGCAGTTTCTGTTTTTAAAATATATCTTTACTTTAAAATAGGTAAAAGAATAGGAAAACAGTAAATACAGAACAAGATATCCCAACACATACACTCTTAAAAGCAAAATAGGTTTAAAAGTGCAAATTCCTACAACCCATACAATCAGACTGGTCTTATCTAATGTTTCCTTACTTCATAATCTTTCAGTGCTTTGATGTTCCTCTCTCTCAGTCAGAAAATGAATGTGTCTGTGTAAGGTCTGCTCAGTATACTTAAAAGCAGTCTTGAGTTGCCCTTCTCTCTGAGGTCACTTAACTCCACCTTGGCGTATTAAAATTTATATTTTATAAAACAGGATTTCCTAATATGATATTAAACAAAAATAGGTGACATCTGAATCTCCTCTCTTCATGTGACTTTCCCCGAACCAGTCTGTGATCTGCTTCACACAGACATCAAAGTCTCTTTGTTGTAATTCACTGGATACCCCAAGCAAATACATATTGGACTTCCCAATTCAGTCTGGGACCTGCGTCACACAGACATCAAAGTCTCTTTGATGTAATTATCTGGCTTCCTTGGAAGACACCCAAAACATAGGCATATGCCCCTTTTCCTCATGACACCTAGTGCAAATCAAAGGATTTCCTTGAGGGCATTATAACATGGATATATTGGTCCCTGGCTTTAAAGCAAATTGACAAAGTAATTTCATCTCAGATATCTGTAGTTTAACCTATGTCCTGTCCTTTGACCTTATAGCTGGGGGGGTTTTGATGTGTCAGTTTCAGCAAGACTGTAGTTTCTCCTGACAGACACTCGCTTACATATTTTATATTGCCGACAAACTATCATATTGTAATCAGAACCAGCTGTCCATGTGCCACAATCATTACATGTTTTTTTCTACTGCTTCTTTTGATTTAGCTTTCTTGTGCTTTCTGTTTTTATATTTCTTACACAGGGATTTTCTCTTTGTTTCTCCCCCCATTTTTTTTCTCTCTCAATTTCTCTTTTTTGCCCTACATTTATTTTTCTACCTATCTCTAACACTTTCATTTCTCTACCTTAAATTTTAATATTACTAGATTCCACTTTCTGTTTTATGCTTGCATTTCTGCAGTCTGTTTCTTTTCAGATTTTGTTGCATATGCCTGTGTTGCTCTGTATTACTCCATCTCACTGTTTGACTGAGTTTGCAGTCTTTGTTTTCATCTAGTGGCCAATGCAAGTTTATTGGCTTAACTTTTCCACGTGTTTCCTTCTGCCTTTACTATGGTGAGCAGTTACTTTTTTGTCTTTTGGGATTATAGTCGGCTTTGGGAGGAGGGAGGGCTGGGATACTGTGTGAGGTCATTAAGTATTATAACCTGCATTTGTTTTTCATTCATCAGAGTGTGGTTCAAGGTTGATTTCAGTTTTTTTTTTTTTTATTTTACGCTTAAGGATGACTTGGTAGAAAACAGGGATTTTATCCATGTTTTTATATTTTCAGACCTGGGGTTTCCCTGAAATTAGATTCCTCTCTATGTTTGTCTTTAAGATGGGGTTTGGTGGGGTAGGAAGATTGACCTCAGGTTTGATTGGTGTCATATTTTCCCTCTAACCCTATTGTCTATATTTTTTGCCACCATGTTCCTTACTGTGGGAGGTGAAGGGGGACCACATCTTTTATGCAGCATTGACCCCGGGAAGCCTATTTTGACTCCCCTTTAGGAGGCCCATTTTTTGCCTCCCTGGCTAGGAAGCCATTAATTTGGGCATCAAGCCCTTTGTGTTTCTTTGGTTCTGGGTTCGATGGTTTGTTTACTAGATGAGGGCTTTTCTTGTTCCTTCTTGTTGGAGAGTTGTTCTGGGTTATTGAGAGTAATGCTATGAGGTTTTGCACTACATGTGGTTCTAGAATTTTTCCTGGCAGCTGTTATAGCCTTTTTGGCTTTACAGGTTGGGGTTCATTTGACAGCCTTTATTTTAGGCTGCCTGGAGGTTGGAAGGGAGACAAACTGTTGGTTTCTTTTTCTGACTTCTCTCTGCCCTCCTTTAACTGTTATATATTTTTTTTGAAAGCTTGTCTGATGTTTGGAAAGCAACCTCAGACAAGTTAAGGGTTTTACTGTTGTGGATTTCCTCTTTATCACCAGTTGTAGTAGTTTTGTATTGAGGCCTATGGATACCATGCTACTGGATTTTGTCTAGTTTTCTCATTTTATCGTTACCCTAGTAGAATACATTTTTTGCCCCAACACAGGGTTTGCATACACTTTTAGAACTCAGTTTATTGCATTATCTTCTTTTGTTATTGCCAGTACTTTTATGTTATTGCTTGGGGAAGAGGTGATGACTTCATTTTGTGGTTATCTAGAATTCCCAAATGGCTAGACCATTGTTAATAATGTCTTTTAATTTAAACGGAATTCACAGCCCTGTCAAATGATCTCACCTTCTACAACTAGTTTGGAGAGAGAAGCCAGAAGTTATTTTCCTCCAGGAGACTCCTTTGTCCACTAGTGAACATGATACATTCCCAAAACTGAGATTTCAAATTGCTTTGGCCTCCTCTTATGGGCCTGGTTGGAGATGTGGGGTAGCCATATTGATATCTAGGGGGATTCCTTTTGAATTACAGAGATAGTTTTTTGATCTGGAGAGATGGTATGTACTAATAGCTACTGGCACGTTGTGTATACAGCCTGTCACATTGGCTTCAGTGTATTTTCCCCCTGGGCTCCTCCAAGATGATAGCACAGAGGTTTTTCAATAGATTGCTTTTGGTCATGCAGGGGCAGCTAATTATGGGCGGAGATCTTAATACTACCCTTAACCCATCCCTGGATGCCTCTAAGTCCCTCCCCCACCAGACAAATTCTTTGCAGAAATATTTAAAACACACATTATCTACTCTAGGTATTATTGACATCTGGCACCATTGTTTTCCTATGGCCAGGGATTACACCTACTTAGCAACTTGGATGGATCTAGATTCCTGCTTGGATTATGTGTTTACCACTGCTGAGCACCTGGAAACTCTCCAGGATGTTTGGCATGGTAAAACATTATTATCTGAACATGCTCCAGTGTTTGAAAAGTTTAACCTGGGGGAAGGGTTACATGGAATATCCCATTGGTGGTTGAATCTTGCTCACTTAAGGGATCCTGAATTCACACAAATGATTCAGGAGGCAATACGTTTCACCCACAATTTTGTGGGATACACTGAAAATGGTTATTTGAAGTATCATTATTATTTATTCAGTTAAAAAGAAGGTTAGAGATGCTAAATTTAAGAAGTTAGACCAGAAATTTCAGACATTGAAGTTCTTTCATACTCAGGGAGATAAGACAGTAAAAAAAATGATTACAGGTGGCTAAGCAAAAGTTACAAAAAATGTTAGATCAAAAACTGAAGCAGCAACTCTTCTAATTAAAACTTACATATCATGAAGGGGACCCAGGGATGCTAGGAATTTGCTGCGCTGGCTGCATATGCATAAAGTTAAGGCCTATGTGCTGAGCTTGTTTCATCCAACCACAGGAATTTTTGCTCTCTAAATCCACAAGAGATCAGTACTGCCTTTGCCCGATGTTTCCGCAATGTGTGCACCATAAGGCCTCAAGTGAGTAGCTCACAAATCGAAAACTACTTGCAGAAGATACCCATACCTAAATTGACCACAGACCAGGCCAAATCCCCATTAGTGACTATTTCCCAGGAGAAGATAGAAGTAGTATTTAAAAAAGTAAAAACACTTAGAGCCACAGGCCCTGATGGGTACCTTTTTGAATTTTATGACCAGTTTAAGGAGGCTTTACTCCCTACATTACTTTTGGCCATTAATGCAGTGCAAAACAGTGACCCTCCTCCTCCTTCATCTTGGACTTACATGGTCATTGCTGCCATTCCAAAACCCAAGAAGGACATTCGATACTCTGTATCTTTTCATCCAATTTCTACTTTACATTTTGATTATAAAATCTGTGTCTTTTTTAACCCATAGATTGGAGGACTTAGTCACCTACTTAGTTGAACCAGATCAAGTCAGATTTATTAAAGGATGTCAGGCCTCGGATGTGGTCAGGTGTACCTCTTTGTTACTAGATTATACCATTGCCTGGAAAATTCCCCTTATTTTATTAGGACTTGATGCAGACAAGGCATTTGACAGGGTTGCCTGGCCTTTTCTCCGAGCAACCCTGTCACACATTGGTTTTCCACAGGTCCTAATCAAGCAACTGCAGAATATTTACAATGCTCCTCAGGCTTATTTCAAATTAAATGGTTCTCTATCTGACCCTTTTCCCCTTTCTAGGGAAATGAGGCAGGGCAGTCCTCTCTCTCCACTGCTGTCGCCCTGTGTCTCAACATGTAAACATAGACATAATGGCAGATATGGACTGTTTAGCCCACCTAGTCTGCCCATTACTCTGCCTATTGAATGAGCTGCAGATCCTAGTTAACCAACAGCCTACTTCTTCCTACCCCCCCACAAGAATTTCCTTATGTCTGTCCCATGCATTCTTGAACTCCTCCACTGTTTTTGACCCCATGACCTCCTCAGGAAGGCTGTTTCATTCATCCACCACCCTCTCTTGGAAAAAATATGTCTTCACATTGCCCTTGAGCCGTCCTTCCTCTAGCTTCAAATTGTGCCCCCTTGTTCGTGCACGTCTCTTTTTTTGAAAGATGCTACCCTCTTGGACTTTGTTGAGTCCCTTGAGGTACTTTAAAGTTTCTATCATGTCCCCCCTCTACCTCCTTTCCTCAAGGGAATACATATTAAGCTCCTTTAGTCTCTCTTCATATGGCTTCTGTTGTAGACCCTGCACCATTTTAGTTGCCCTCCTCTGGACTGCCTTCATCCTGTCTATGTCCTTGCAGAGATGGGGTCTCCAGAACTGTATGCAGTAGTCCAGATGGGGCCTCACCAACTGTTTGTACAGAGGGATAATAACTTCCTGTTTTCTACTGGTGATGCTTCTCCCTATGCATCCCAGTATCCCTCCAGCCAGCCCTACTGCCTTCTCACATTGCTTGCTAATCTTTAGGTCATCTGATATGACTAGTCCCAAGTCCCTTTGCATTTTTGTTGTTGTTATTATGCCCCCGTTATGTACTCTTCCCCTGGGTTTTTATTTCCCAGGTGCATTTCTTGGCCCTTCTTTGCATTGAATCTAAGCTGCCATATTTCTAACCATTCCTCCAACCTTGCCAAGTCCCTTCTCATCCTTTCCACTCCTTTTTGTGTATCAACCCTGTTGCAAATCTTTATGTTGCCTGCAAAGAGGCATACTTTTCCTTCTGGTCCATCTGCAATGTTACTTATAAAGACATAAAAAAGGACCGGACCCAGTACTGAACTCTGTGGTGCACTGCTAGTAATCCCTCTTTCTTCAGAGTGTACTCTGTTTACTATTACCTTCTGTGTCCTGTTGTCCAGTGAATGTTTTAACCAGGCTACCACCTGGGGTGCACTCCCAGGCTGGCTAACTTGTATATTAATCTTTTGTGTGGGACTGTTTCAAATGCCTTGCTAAAGTCTAGGTAGGCCATGTCCATAGGCCTTCCCTGGTCTACTACTTTGGTCACCCAGTCAAAGAAATCGATTAAATCCATCTGACATGACCTTCCCACTGTGAATCCATGCTGCCTTGGGTCCTGTGCCCCACTGACCTCTAGGTACTCAACAATTCTTTCCTTCAAAAGTGACTCCATAATTTTCCCTACCACTGAGGTCAAACTGACAAGTCTGTAGTTTCCTGCCCCTGTCTTGCTCCCACGTTTGTGAAGGGAAATCACACCTGCCCTCCTCCAGTCCTTGGGTACCACACCATCCTCCCATGACTTGTTAAAAAGGGTAGTCAGTGGTGTCACTAGTTCTCCCCTTAGCCCTTTTAAAATTCTGGGGTAAATCCCATCAGGCCCCATTGCTTTGTCCACCTTCAGTTTTAGGAGTTATTTCAGAACCATTTCTTCTTTGAAAGGACTGGTATCAACCTCCTCCCCCCATCCAGAGTGCTTCTGTTGATTGCATTCAATACTTCCCCTTCTCTTTTTTGTGAATACTGAGCAGAAGTATTCATTCAGTATCCCTACTTTTTCACTGTCTTTCTGCCCACCCACCCTCCTCTTCATTAAGCCTCACTATCCCTCCCTTTGTCTTTCTTCACTCTCTGATGTACCTATAAAAGGCTTTAACCCTCTTCTTAACTGAGTAAGCTATCTTTTTCGCAGATTGAGCTTTTACTATTCTGACTATGTTCCCCACTTCCTTCTGATTTAACTTGTACAGTACTCTGTCCTGCTCCTTCTGTGTTTCCTTATACTTCCTGAATGCTATTTTTTTCTCCCTAACCTTCCCCACCAATTCTTTTGAGAATCATTGTGTTTTTTTATTTCATTTAGATTTGTTTATTTGCTTCACACAAAGATTTGTTGCCTCTGTGTAGGCAGTTTTGATGTTTCCCCATTGTTGCTCAACCCCTCCTTCTTGCCTGTTTTCTAGTACTTTTCTGAGGCACTCTCCCATTTTAACAATGTCAGCCCTCCTAAAGTCCAGTACCCTCACTTTTGTATAGCTTGACTTTGTGGCTGAGTTTATTGTGAACCAAACTGGTGAACACTTGTTCCCAGATGACTACTCACTTCTAGATCTAAGATGCTCTCTCTGCCCCCATTTGAGAGTACCAGACCTAAGATTGCTCCCTCCTGAGTGGGTTCCAACACTAGCTGTCTGAGACATGCCTCCTGTAGGACATTGAGAATGACCCTGCTTTTGGATGTGGCTGAAGCAAAGGTGCTCGAGTTAACATTTCACATATTCAGGTCCCCCATCAACAATATCTCCCCTTTCTCTGCCATCCTTAGGATGCCTTCTATCATTTCCTTGTCCATTTCCTCCCCCGGTGACCCACAGTTCCTCCTCTCTTCCCTGTTTACCCTTTTGGTCCATTGCTTTGATCCCTTCCTTACATAGAGAGCTACTCTTCCTCCTTCTCTTCTACCCTCCCTGTCCCTCCTGGAGATTGTGTACCCTGGTATGTTAACATTCCCGTCATGATTCCATGTGTACCATGTTGCTGTGACTGCTACGATAGTCAGACATCCCTCTTCCATCAAGGCCACCAGTGCAGGGAGCTTGTTACCTAGAATACGGGCATTGGTACTCATTGCTGTCCATTTTTTGATGGCCTAAGCCCTTTTTGACTCATCCCTGTCCTTACTGCCTTTGCCTTCTTCTCCATTTACCCCTGCCTTTCTCTCTATTGACTTCTCTGTCTCGGTGTTTACCTCACTAACTACCCTGATTTTTGTGGGGAGGGCTATGATTTTCCTGCTCCTTTTCAGTGCCCCCCCTTGGCTAGTTTAAATGCTTGCCACTTAGGATCCTGATTCCCCTCCTGGACAGATGCAGACCATCGCACCAGTATAGGTCTGCTTCCCTCCAGGTGGACCCCCAGTCCCCAATGAAGCCAAAACCCTGAGCTCTGCACCAGTTTTATAACCATTGATTGAATTCCATGCTGAGGAGCACCCTAGCCTCACCCATGCCATAGACAGGCAGCACCTCCCAGAAGGTTACCATGCTTGCTACTTATCTAAGGCCGCTCTCCAACTCCACAAACTCTTCCTGCACTATTCTGATCCCTTTCTCAGCCAGGTCATTTGTCCCTAGCTAGACAATGACATCCAGCTCCCTCACCCATGCAGCTGCTCCCGCAATCCTTAGGATTTGCTCCCTGTCCCTCTAAGCCACTGTGCCAGGCAGGCACCTTATCTCCCCTCGCTCCCCCAGTTCTACCCTCCTAACAATGGAGTTCCCCATCAGAAATTGCCTTCTCCTGTGGGGTTCCATGCCACCCTCCCGTGGGTCTCCCTTGTGGAGTTTCCAGGCATTCTCCAGGGTCTCCACTGTGAGTGCCTCCATAGAGGAACCACACTCTGCCAGAACAGTGTACAAATTATGGAGAGGTACAACTGGAGGGTTGCACCTCTGTTCCACCATCCTCACCCTCCCTGTGCCCACTGTGGTCCAACCACTCCTCTTTCCTGGCAACCTCTGAGGCAGTGGCAGTGGCCCTGGTGGTCTCTGGGTGGGAGAAGAGGTCCCTTGAATCCTGGCCAACTCAACCTGGAGATGAGCAACCTCCTCCCTCAGCCCAGAGAGGTGCCTGCAGATTGGTCAACACTGCATTCTCCAGAATATTTCCAGGGAAGACTGCTGCTTCACCGCCACTGCACTTCACCACTCCCATCATGTCTTATTTGTGACTCCTTAATTGTTATTTTGTATGCTTTCTCTTTCCTCTCTCTATTTTTTTCTATTTTATATATATTTTTTTTCCTCCCTACTTCCCTACTGCCTCCATGTCCATAAAGCTCCTGATCTTCCGTTTCTGGGATAGAAAGTTCCTATATTCCTCAGTAGTCTCCTTCTTACTTGAACCATGATCCTTTAGCTGAAGTTATTCTGCAACATCTAAATGTAGAGGGCATTTCCATGGGAGGTAGACTACATAACATTTCTCTGTTCATAAATGATATTCTGTTTGCCCTAACTGATCCTGAGCAATCTGTTCCGGTGGTCTAGGCACAACTTAATTTATTTGGGGCACTGGCTGGATGCAGAGTAAATGAACAAAAAAAAACTGAAGCTCTCTTATGCAATTATGTTCCTTCTGTCACTTTAAAGCAGGAATTTCCTTTTAAGTGACATAAGATGGCAATATGGTGTTTGGGAATTAAATTAACTAAAAATCCTGGGTATGTGGAACTTCTTAGCTATGAACCCCTGACCCAGCAACTTTCAGAGGACCTGAACAGGTGCTACCAGATCCTGTTAAGTTTTTTGGGAATGGTTATGGTAATTCAACAAAACACATTTCCCTGTATTTTACTTTTTTCAAACCCTTCCTGTGGTTCCTAGTGAAATGTACTTTCAGGCATGGGAGAGATTAATTTCTCATTTTATCTGAAGGGGGAAACTGCCCAGAGTCCGATTCTGTCTTCACCAGCTCCCTAGGGAGAGAGGGGGGGGGTTTAAATCTGCCTAACCTATGACAATATGCAATGGCATCCCAGTTGCATATTCTTTTCCGTTGCTGAACCAACTATATAATGGTCATTCGAAACAGTTTGAGGTCACATGGAGTGATTTATTTGATTTGATGAAATTTCATTTTGGATTCCCTCTGAAATATACCCCCCTCTCAAAATTCCTTCCTCACACTAGGGAGCCCTTCTGATGTTGGCACATGATTTCTCATAAGTACCTTGCCCCCTCTGAAACATTATATTTTCGGGGCTTTTGCAGCTGTTACCTCATTTCCACCTGCTAAACTTTACTCGGCCTTCCATAGCTGGATGCAGCTGGGTTTAAAATATATTTTTTAGCTGGTGGGACCCTCTGGTATTCTACCATTTGTATCCCTCCAATCTGAATATCAACTTTCTTAAGTGAATTTCCATAGAAATTTACAGTTGAAAAGTGTATTAAATATTATCTGAGGAAGCTCTTTCCTCTATAGCTGTAAAGCCCTCAGGTTTGGTTTCCATCATCAAAGACTGAATTAGTGGTAGGCCTAGTTCACACATGATTTGTCTCTTATATAGAACCCACTGGGAAAAGACGGTAGATTCTGCTGACTTTCTCTGGACCAAATGGTCTAAGGAAATAGGCATTGATATTCCCCCTTTAATTTGGGAGGCATTGGCCTTTACCACTTAGAAAGTATCTAGTTTACCCTATTGGAAGGAATACATGTGTAAGCTAAGAGTGTGTGTTTTTTTACACACCAGCTGTTGTGGCAAAATTCATTGATCCTGCACTTGGAAGGTGTTGGAGGGAGTGTGGATGCTCAAGTGCAGATCAGGCTCACATTTTTTTAGGCCTGGCAGATTCTGAACTACTACTAGGAAGGGGTCCTGGAAGAATTGACAGCTATTTATGAATGCCCAGAACTGTTGGCACCTGTTTATATATTGATTGCCACACCTCCAGAGGGGAATAAAGTTGACAGGAATACCTTTAAGCAGGTCACCCTGCTTGTCCTTGTAGCTAAAAAGGTCATCACTCGGTCGTGGTATACAAAGGTGATCCCAAAGAAGGAGGCATGGTGTGCCTTGGCTAAAGAAATCTATGCTTTAGAGCAGTTAACGGCAAGATTAAGGAATCGAGTACCATCTTTTGAAACTAGATGACATAAATGGGTTATGAATCAATTGGAACATTATCCTGATTTTGTTCCATAATTGTTGCTGGGTTCTTTACTTCAGGGGTATTAATTATATTCACTCCTGTTAGGGAGTGAGTGGGTGGGGGTTGGAGGTGGGAGATGCAGGTTCCCCTATTTGGGGACTGGGGGACCTCTCTTCTGACACCACACTTCCCTCTCCCTTTGTAGGCGTGATGGTGAACCTCTTCCCTCAAGTTTTAGCTGTTCTATAACTTGAATAGGATGAGTGTTAAGCAACAATGTTTAACGCAGTATTGTAACTACTTCTTTGGATTCTTTGGATTGATTGGTTCTTTTTCATTTTATTTCATATTTTTAATGTTCTCTATACTTAATTGATAGTTATTCATTGTGCAATACCTCTGTTTCTGTTATTCAAGTGTTTTCTCCCAATAAAAGTTGGAATATAAAAAAAACAAAGCTCTCAAAATACAAAAAGTCTTCAACTTATATTTCTGGTAACCATTTATTCTGGCATGTCTCAAACTCTGCATTTCACCCTTTACATACAGGGCTTCCTCAGGAGATTGGACATAAACTCTGAGTGCTCAAGCCTTTATGTGAGGGTGCTAGCCATAGGGCCACTTCGTAACAAACAACACAAGTAAGCCATACTCCAGTAGGGAAAAAATCAAAAACAACAACACAGATTCAAAGCTGGACACTCATGTATAACTAACTTCATAGCATTTTGTAACATCATTAGTAGGTACTTCGATAACAATATAGCAACTGATGTATTTTTACTCGACTATAGCAAAGCCTTTGATAAGGTCTCCCACTCTGTTCTGATTAATAAACTCTACTCGTTTGGTTTTATGACCAGTATAGTCAATTGAATATTAAAATGGCTCACAAATAGAACACAAACAGTGTGAATTAATGGCTCCAAGTCAAAAACATTCTGAGTGACCAGTGGTGTGCCTCAGGGTTCAGTGCTTGATCCAACACTGTTTAACATCTTCATTAGCAATATGTCATCTAGCACCGGTAACCACATTTCTAAGTTTGCAGATGACACCAAACTTGGTGGCAGAGTAGATAATAGTACTAACAGATTATTATTAGAACAAGATCTTAGATCAATTGAACTATGAGCAAAATCAAACTCTATGGAATTCAGTGCTGATAAATGCACTGTTCTTCACTTCGGGGGGAAAAAACGCAGAACAAATATTATTTGAATAACACCCTATTCCAATCTTCTACCTTTGAATGGAATCTAGGTATTCTTATTGATAACAAACTCACATCTGTTAATCACTGCACAAAAGTAGCAGGAACAGCCAATTCCATCTTGAATCAAGTTAAAAAAAACTTTTATCAGTAAATCCGAATACTGCCTTGTTCCACTATACAGGGCATACATCAGACCCCATGTAAATTATTGTTCCCAATTTTGGAACCCTCATCTTAAAAGGTACATAATCATTTAGAACAGATCCAGAGAAGACTTACTAAAAGTATTCCCAAACTCAAAACCTATGATTATAATACCAGACTCAAAGTTAAAGGATTATTTCCTCTGCATCTCAGAAGATACAGAGGTGATATCTTGCTTACATTCAAAATATTAAAATCTCCACCCCTAATGGAACAGTATGGACTTTCATTTATTACTAAACATACTGTTGGCAGAGTACATAATAAGCAACTGTCAGTTGAATGGGCAAACACTAATAAGCATGATAATGTCTTCTGTATCAGAGCAGTAAAAAAATTGAACACTCTAGAGCAAGCACTGGTCACTATCACAAATGTTGACACCTTTAAACTAAGACTAAACAATTGGATACGTCAACAAACTAATGTCCCACAACAGTGGGGGACAATAGGGAGGCAGTATAGTGCAGTGGTTTAAGGCTCTGAGCTGCAAATCTGGTGACATCCAGCAGAGCAGACCTGGGTTTGAATCCCACAGCTTCCACTTGCATCCTGTGTGACCTTGAGTAAGTCACTTAACTTCCCTGTGCTTCCAGATCACAACTGTAAAAAAGCTTTCAGCTTAGCGTGCTACTCCTGGTTAAACAAGTAAAATAAAAATAAAAAAATCTTGATGGGCATTGTGCCTTTTTTGTCCAACAAATCCAGTAAATCCAGTAAAGTTTTTAAATTCAGAAAACTCATGGTTTATTCAGCAGAGCTCCATGAGGTATTGTTGCACTAAACCCTGGCTCTTCAGGTTTCCGTATGACCCTGTATCAGAGGGTGTGGAGTACGAAAAGCCATTTGCTTAACAAGTGCACATTTAAAGATATAGAGCTGGATTTTAGAGCCCTTGAAACTCCCTCAGCTGTGGCAAAAAAACCATCACAAGTCGGTTACCACTTGCAGAGCCAGAGTTTTTGCTGCAGCTGTGGTGTCAAAGGTGGAGAAGGTCCATTACCAGCTCCATGATTTCTGGCAGCTTGTGGCTGTTTTTTTCCCACAGCTGCAGGAAAATATTATGCCTGGTGGGACCAGGCATAACATTTTCTGCAGATGCAGTCAAGTGAGAATTCAAACCTCTGCAGCTGCAGAGATTTCAGACTCCAACTGCAGTTGCAGAGTGGGACTTAGTCCCTCTTCATTTTGAAAATCCAGTCCATTGTAAATATTATTGAAAGTAAATTTGTCACATAAAGAAACTTTACCCTTGATGCCAAAACAATATTACTGTCAAAGAGAGATGTCCTCTGTAAAGAATGCATCCTAGACCTAAATAGGTATTTAAAACATTATGTAATTATTCAATAACATGTGGCTACAAGGAAAAGTTTCATAGGTGCAAAAACAGAAAGGACAAAGGAAAAATACATGTTGTAATACACAACTAACTGATATACTAATTCCATTCTGAAACCTGTATTCATATCAAATTATCTAGGTAAAAAAGGACCAATATCCAAATTTTCATTTAATCCATTATGTGCTAAAGATCTCAGAAGATAAATCAATCTAACTTCTTGGAGTAATAATAATCTACGGTCACCTCCATGTGTAAGTGGTAACTGTCTCTCAATTCCCATGAAGTAGAAAGAAGTGACATCTTGATTGTGAAATCTTGAAAAATGCACACCAACAGGGGTATTACTGGAAAAGCATTTGTTCATCCACTAGCAGGCAGAAATCTACCCTTTAATTAATTTATTAGATGTAACTGGGATTTTGTAGTGTATGTTTTATTATGTTCTTGTAACAAGTTATTTGTGGTCATAGGGTACATTCCTTAAAGATGAAGATACAAGAATACCTCAGGTCCATATTAACTTACACACCCATTACCCCTGCTGGTGTACATTTTGCAAAATTTCATGATCAAGATATCTCTTCTTTCCACGTCATGGAAACTGGGAGACAGTTACCACTCCCACATGGAGGTGACCGTACATTATTATTACTCCAAAAAGAAATCATATGGATTTATTTTCTAAGATGTTCAGTACCTAAAGAATTAAATGAAAATTTGGATAATTTTCCTTTTTTTACACAAATACATTAATATGATTACAGGTTTCAGAGTGCAATTAGTATATCAGTTAGTTACATATTATTAAATGTACATTTTCTTTGTCCTTTCTGTTTTTGCGCCTATGAAGCTTTTCCTTATAGCCACATATTATTGAATAATTACATACTTTGTGTATACCTTTGTAGATCTAGGATGCATTTTTTACACAGAGCATCTCACTTTGACAATAATATTGTTATCGCATCAAGGATACAGCTTTATTATGTGACAATTTTAGTTTCAGTGATATTTACCATGTGTTTCCCTGTTAACATTTTTGCCTGTCCTCCCTCTGCCCCAGCTACTCTAAGCCGGCTAACTTTTTCAGAAATAAATGTTATATGGTACAGATATTTAAAGGTTATGATCATGCATTGCTTTCTGTATGATATTGTCCTAATGTTTTGATCTTTTAACTTTTTTAATTTATTCCATCTTTCTCTAATGAATAATAAGTTCTGGAATAATGACGCTATATCTTTAGATGTGCACTTGATAAAAAATGATTCCTCTTACTCCACACCTCCTGATGAAGGGTCACATAGAGACCCAAAGTGCCGTGGTTTAGTGCAACAGTACCTCGTGGAGTTCTGCTTAATAAACTGAGTTTTTGGCATTCAAACATTTGTTTTTTTTGACATTTTTTACCACTGGAATGCTGCTTAACTTTTGTTATTTCTTTTTCTGGAGGTCACCTTTTAAATTCCAGACTCAAAACAGAAGATATCACCAAGCTAGCCAAAACTGTAAAACAAAAATATGATCTGCTCCCTTGATAGTATGCATTGCTACGTACTCAGTACCACTGAGCTGTTTTGCCTGTGCAGCACTCTTTGCTTAGCTTCTCAGTGCATATGGCTATAAAAATACAAATCTTTAACTTAACTGCTGTCTATTGTTATCATCACTTTACTTCTACTTTATGTTCTATTATGTAGCACACCCCACCATCACACACTCGCCTAGTGTAGTCTTATACTAACAGTGAGACTTAACAATGTTTTCCCTTTGACAACTCTTCGTGAGTACTGTATATGATTATACTTAACTGCCTCAGTTCATATTGTTTTTTTAGTATTTTAAAGTCACCCACTTATCAGCTTCTGAAGAAACAAAACAAGCAAACAGGACTGTATTCATTAGTTGCCGCTTTTCTATTAATAAAATACTTCTGTTCATGTAATAATTAGTGTATCAAACTTTAGATGTGCACTTACTCAGAAAGTTCTCCAATAGTGCTTTGTGCTGCTCACTAGATTACTTTCAGTTGGGTAGAGCATTTCTATTGTGCTCCTCTTGTGCTCGCCACCAGTCCTGATGGGACGTGCCTCATCGGTGATGATGTCATTGTGATGTATGTGGATGTCAGAGCATCCTGGTTGCTGGAGTAACCATACACTGAAATCACTGTAACTGCAATGGTCACCTGAGTCACAGGAGTGAGCATATACTACACCCTTAAGCTGTGGTGGTGAAAAAAATCAACATATTTGCAGTGTTTTCTTACTTCTGTTTGACATACCATATTCAAAACACCACGAGGATGTTAATCCAATATACATATTGTAGCTTTAAAATATTATAGCAGTCTTCTCTAAGTACCAGAAAGTCAGGTGCAATTTAAACAGTTCCTAAGATTTAGACAGATGTAGCATATACGCTGCGTATAAAAGTTAGATAATGTATTGACTCCATCTGTGGGGTGATATATGTCTCCTAGTAATGTTTTAGATGCAGTATGAGGTAATGAGTTGGTAAGGGGCAGGCTGGAAGGGAAAGATGGGTGCCAAGACTGACGGAGTGGCCCAAGTTGAACTCCTGGCTAAATATCTGAGTTAAACATTTATATTCTGTTTTTGTACAGCAGAGTATGGGATAGAGGGCTAACAGAGTGTTGCACCTTTCAGTGTTAATCAGTACACCAGCATGCTGCCCAGCATGCATCTCTATTCAACCCAACCATCTCATTCAGTGTCTCCAGCTCTTGTATTCAACATATCTTACAGCACTCAAGCATCTTGTTGAAGTTCCTTCCCCTTTTGGCTCTATCTTTTCTAGCCCCATAATCCCAATGATGCTCCGTTGTGGCATGCTTGACTTAAATGTTTTCCTCCTGGGGTATTCACCCTGTTATGTATATTCCTTTTGTATTCTTGGATCTGACCCTTGTGTTGTCTGATCATGTTTCCCTATTTAGATTTGGTCACAAGGGCATCGCAAAATGTAGATAACCTTGATTGAGTCACATGTGATATGTTGCTGGACCTGGTCACACTTATTTCCATGTGGATGAACAAAATCAGATTTATTACTTGTATCCCAATATACTTAGCGGCACCCACAAGGTACCATGCCCAGCTTGAAGGGCCCCAATGGTGACTGTTCTTTATTTTGGCCTTCTTCTTGCTTATGTGCTGAATTTACCAGTTTGTCTTCAATGGTAGCCACTTTTTTAGCTGCCACTAAAAGAGGGTTCTGAAAAGTTGTACCATTCTGCAAGTACTGTAATTTCGCAGTGGTGGTTAATGTTTGTTGAGCATGTTGTGAATTACTGGTATTTGTTCTTTGTAACATGTGGAAAAGAACACACTCATTCTCATATCAAGTTTTGGTTTACTACTCATGGCCTGTTTCTGTGTTACTGATGTAACTCTAGTTCTGGCTTTTCTCAGTATGTTTCTATTGGAACCTCTCTGAATAAATCTGTTATGCATATTTGTTACCACCTGTTGCAATTCTGTATTGTCAATACAGTTGCATCTAATTCTGAAATACTGTGAGAAAGGAATATTTTCAGTGAGTTTAGGGTAGTGGAAACTCTTTTCATGTAAGATCAGATCGTGTTCTGATCTAAGGGTTTTCTGTATACTGATGTGTGTAGTGCATTGTCATGAACCTGGATGATGAGGCTAAGTAGGGTATACTATTTTTTTTTATTTTAGTGTTTGGTAACTGGGTAAGACCCACTAGGCAAAAGTGCTTGTTTTTAGGGGTGACCTGGGAGCAATGAGTGGTTTAGTTACTTGCTTAGATTCACAAAGTATGCCACTGGAGGTTTTGAGAAACAAACCAAGGTCTGGTCTGCTGGAAATCCCAAGCTCGTTCACAGCTCATTACTCTAACCTCTAGGCTATACTGCCAGCCCTATCCCAACTGTGCTGGATTGTGAACTTTTGGTTTGGTTTTGCACATATGTATAGAATGATTCTGACTGTTCCAGGTTCCCTTACCACAGCGTGAACAAGTCTTCAATGTAGCATTTATAGCAAATTATTTCCAGAAAATGTGGGTTATTGTTCTGGTTCAATATGAGTTTGCTTTCAAAAGAAAACATGGAGGCATTTTTGCATGCAGAGTCCATGTTTGACCCCATGGCCATGCCACATTTCTGTTTATAGAAAGTGTTTTTAAACTCAAACAAGTTTTTTTTCTACGAATAAAGTCTGCCAATTCTTGCAACACTTTAGTTCCTGGATATTGGGGTTCCAGTTTGGGTCCATGTTGATGACCCCTTCATGGCATTAGTATTGTGGTATAGAAGTCACTTACATCTATTATAATTTTGCAGATGTCCTCACACTGTGCAGATGAATTGAATTTTACCAAAATTTTAAAGATATCTGTGGTATCACTGATGTAACTGGGTATTTTTTCAATTAGGCGCTGAAGATGAAAATTTATGTATGTTTTGATTAGCTCAAATAGGCTGCCAATTCCTGAAAATATTGGCTTGCCTGGGGGGTCAAATTAGTTCTGTTGCACTTTCAGGATAGAATAAAAAAACAGGGTTCTTGAGTGTGTTTGTTTAAAAAGCTCCACTTCTCACTCCTTCAGGCACCTATTATTGACTAGTTCCTCAATGGCATATGTTAATTCTCTCTGTAAGTCCGGTGTAGAGCCATCTCCTAGTACAATACATTTGTTCTCATCATTTAACAATGTCAGACACACACTTTGTAGTGTTCATAATCCATTACCACGATGCTTCCTCCCTTATCAACTGGTTTAACTGTAATTGTTGTGTCCCTCTCCAAGTGATATATGAACAAACAAATTTGTCAGCAGAAACAGGCCATATTAGTCTATCAAGTCTGGTCAAGTGTGCAGCTCAAATTAGTTCCATTGAGCTGCCCCTTCCCCTATCCCTCCCCTTATACCCTCCCCATCCCCAGAATGCCCACTCTAATTTTATTCTTCACCCTAGTCCCCCTTGAAACTAGCCACTATATTTACTGTGACCACCTCCTCTTCCAGCTGGTTCCACCCCGACAACACCCTTTTGGTGAAAAATGTCCTCCTCATTTCCTTCTTAAACTTCCCCCCACAAGCTTCAAGCTGTGCCCCCTTGTACCCTCCTTCCTCAAGTTAAAGATACCCTCTGATTTTACCCTGTTTATCCCCTTAAGGTACTTGAAAGTCTCTGTCGTGACCCCCACCCCTCCTATCCTCCAGTGAGAACATATTGAGCTCACTCAGCCTCTCCTCATATGTTTTGTCCCCATACCCTGAATCATCCTGGTCACCCTCCTCTGGACACCCTCCAGCAGCTTGATATCCCTCTTTAGATATGGGCACCAGAACTGCACACAGTAATCCAAGTGCTGCCTCACCAGTAGCCTGTACAGTGGCAAGATGACTTCCTCCCTCCTAGAAGTTATTCTCTTGGCAATGCAGCCTATCATTTTATTTGCTTTGGCTGCTGCCTTGCGGTGCTGTGCCAAGTGTTTTATGTCTTCTTTGATCATCACCCTAAAGTCATTTTCCTCCTCTGAAACTGCCACCTACATTCCCCCCAGTCAGTAGCTGGCCCCTGGTTTTCAGGCACCCAGGTACATGACCTTGCATTTCTTGGCATAGAAACCCAACTGCCAGATGCTTGACCATTTCTCCAACCTAGCCAGATTCTCCCTTAATTTCTGTCTTCCCTCCATTGTGCCCACCCTCCCACTGAGCTTGGTATCATCTTCAATGAGGCAGATCTTACTTTTGCCCCTCTCTGCTATGTCATAAGTAAAGATACTGATGCTGAACAGCACAGGTCTAACTACTGAGCCCTGTGGGATCCCACTGGTTACAGGCCAAGGTTTGGATAGTCCCTCCCCAATAACCACTCTCTGATTCAAATCCTGCATCCAGTTCTTGACCCACCCCAGCAGTTTCTCCCTTATTCCCAGGTACCTCAGTTTGCTGATCAGCCTGCCATGTAGCACTGAATTAAATGCTTTGTTGAAGTTTAGGTACAGAACGTCCACCACCTGTCCCCTGTCCAATGACCTTGTAATCATGTTGGCTTGACAAGATCTCCCCATGACAAACCTATGCTGCCTGTCATCCTGGAGAGCATTATTCTCAAGGAAAGCCACCAGTCTTTCCTTTAGAATGGTCTTCATTATCTTCCCCACTATGGAAGCCAGGCTAAGCAGCCTGTAATTACCAAGCTCCTCCCTGGGATCACTCTTGTGGAGTGGAACCATGTAAGCTGTTATTCAGTCCTCTGGAACACACCCCTCCTCCAGGGAGGTGTTTAACAGGTCCATCAGTGGGGCTGCCAGTACCCCCTCCAACTCCCTCAGGACACTCGGGTGTAACCCGTCTGGTCCCAGTGCTCTGTCCATCCACAGTTTACTTAGTCACCATAAGACCATGTCCACCCCAATCTCCACTTCATAGTCCACCTACACAGGGCTCTCCCCATTCCTACCCTGTGGTATGGGCCCTTCCACTTCCTTAGTGAAGACCAAACAAAAGTATTCATTTAAAGCCTCCACTTGATCTTCCCTCTTTTCTGCCCATCCTCCTTCCCTCTTAATTCTTACAATCCCATCCATTTTACTTCTTTTCTCCCCAATGTATCAGAAGAAATCTTCCTCCCTTTCCTTAATCCCCTGTGCTAGTCTTAGCTCTTTATCTGCCTTGGCTACCTGGCCCTCTACTCTGCCTCCCGAGATATGTCTGCATAAGCATCTCTGTCCTCCTCCTTCAGGGTACTCTTGTACTTCCGCAAGGACTTCTACTTTGCTTTCACCTTCTTGGCCACCCTCATGATATACCAGCTGGGTCTGTAGCACCTGGCATTCTTTTTACAAATCTTCATACAGGTGTCAGTGGCCTCTATAGACCCCTTCTTGATGACTGCCCATTTCTGCTCCACATTCATCTGCGGCTTGAGCTTTGTCACTTGCTCCTTCAGCGTGTTACCCATTCTACTGAAGTCTGCCTTCTTGATATCCACTAGCCTCATTTTTATCTTGGCTGCGTCCTTCCCCATGTTAATGTAAAACTACACTGTGTGGTGGTCACTGCCTAAGAGGGTGTCCCTCACATCAACTCCCTGGACATGCTCCCCATCTGACAGGACCAGGTCTAGTATGGCCCACTCTCCTGTTGGCTCTGTGACTCCCTGTGTCAGGAAAAACTCCTGGATAACATCTAGGAGGACCTTCTCCCTTCCACAGGAGGTAGCCAGGGTGCCCCTGTCAATACCTGCCAGATTGAAGTCACCTAGGATAATAATGTTCCTTCTCCCTCCTGCCCTTTTAATCGGATGTATGTGATAACAGCGATTGCAGAATAGTGATTGTCATTACGGCAAATGGAAATTGCCAAAAAAAAATATTTCAGCTATGCAGTCCCAAGCGCACAGCAAAAGGGTGCCAGGGAATTAGATTTTAAATGTAAATGATGGGGGCTGGTCCCCTCCGCACCACCTTGAGGGAGGCTTCACTCCCTGCACCCCCATGTAAGGATTCTGAACTCCAGGGGGGTGAATGTCAGGGGGGTTACAACTCCCCCAAACAAAATTTCACTCTGGGTAAAACAAAAGGCACCCATGTCCGGACCCAAACCCAGCACCATTCATGTCCCAGTCCTGACCCCCCCACCACACCATAGGAGCAGCTTGGCAGCTCACCACGGTGCCACCTCTCAAGTCTCTCCCTCCCACCACCCCATGCTCAGCATGCTTGCTCCCCACCCATGCATGTATACATGTAGCAACAGGATGTCGCTATATCTGTGCACCACCCCAATCTGCTCACCCTCCCTTCCTCATCGCTGTGGTGTATGGTGCTGCAATTGAGTTGCCATTTCTGTACACTCCCAATCATGATTGCTGAATCATGGGATACCCTCTTAATCTGTTCCCTCAGCTCCCTATTCAGCTCTATGCCCTATGCTGGTGGTCTGTACACCTCCCCACCCAAATCTGTTTACCAGTTGTGCTCTGTAGCACTACCCAAAGGGCTTCATTTGCTCCCTCCTGCCTTCCTCCCTGGTGCACATTATCCCATCACTTTTGTATAGCACTACTCCCCCTCTCTCTCTATCCTTTCTATGTAATTGATAACCAGAGATCTCGAGGTCCCAGTCATGATACTGGGTTTCCCATGTATCTTTGATGGCAGCAATGTCTACCTCCCCTTCTGCTATCAGCACCTGTAGGTCTGCTGATTTTTTTGCCAGACTCCTGGCATTCAAGGAGACCACTTTCCATCTTGACCCCTGTCCCATTTTTCCCCTATTCCCTTTGTGTCTCCCTTCCTCCCTTATCTCTGCTATCCCCTCCACTTGCCTGCTCCCCTTCTTTAGGTTCCCTGCTGGGGGGAAGGCCCAGCTGCACCCCTTGCCTGGTGCTGAATGCGGTGCCCTCTACTGGCCCCTTCCTTGTCTGTTTAAATGTAGCTTATCTGTCAAGCACCTTTCCAGATTGTCATTCAGGACCCTTGTGTTCTCCTTACTCAGATGCAATCTGTCCTGTGCATATACTGTAAGTCATTGTGTTCTCATAACCTGCCCCAGTCTCCCACAAAACTGTACCCATTTGCCTCACACCAGCCTCCCAGCTATGTATTGAATCCCAAAATCCTCAGCTTTCTCACAGTACTGGCTCTTGGGACAGGTGGTACCTCTGAGAATGCTACTGTTTTCCCTGCCCCACTGCAGATTCTTCCCAGTGCCCTGAACCTTTCCTGCACCACATTCACCTTGCACCCTGCCAGGGCATTGGTTCCCAAATTAACCACTATGTGTGGCTTCCCCTGTGTTATTTGACACAGTCCTCTCCTATCTTAACAGATTGTTACTACTAGGTGTTTTCTGTTGTTCTGTAATGAACAGTCCCTGTATTTCATCTCTGACCGTGTTTGCCTACATCTTAGTTGAGTGGTTCCTGCATGTGGGTGGGTTATAAGATTGATTAACATTCAGGACTTTCTCAATATCTGACTTGTAGCAGTCTTGTTCTGTTTTCTGCTTGAACTGTGCTCTGAACCTGAGTTGTTTCATAAATTTTTGCAAGTCACATTCTTTCTCAAAACGGCTAAACTTTTTGGCAAGAGCAAATGACAAACCCTTTGATAAGGCAGTAATTTAAGAGAATGTAGTGCCCTGGAGCTCATATTGAAAATTGAGACTGTTTCAGTACCTATCATTTCTGATCTGGTTTATGTTTTGCGTGAATGTCTCCTCTCCCTCTGCTTTGCCCTGTTCCTCCTTTTGCCTCTACCATTGTTCATGTCACTTCTGGTTCATCTTCTGGTACTGAGTCTCAGGCCCTGTTTATATATATTTGGGTTCCATTCTGTCTGCCCTCTCCTGATCTGTTTGTTCTGTTTGTTCCATCTGTAATCTACCCTGGAGCCTGCCTTGTTCAAAAAATGTCCCATTTTTTTGTTGTGTTTCTTTTCTATATCTGGGTCAGGAATAACTAGTGTCACTATTAGGGACAATCTATCAAGACAGAAAAGGACATCATTAAATAACTTAGGGACACAACAATTTAATCAGCGCAGCAGATGATGGAGGCAGCATTGTGGTGGTGGTCTATTAACATTACAAAAGTATGAGTTTGACTTTTTTAAGTGATGAAAACAACTACACTGTACTATGAGGTGACACCATATCAGACTTACAGAAAGAACTGACCTATACCTAAGAGGAAATGGTTAATAACAGGTGGCTGAAGGAGTGGGAAATGGAACTTTTCAAAAGCACCCCAAAACCCTGTTTTTTATTTAACCCCCATGGCAGACTGATAGTTTCAGGCATTGGCAGTCTGTTTGAGCTGATCTCAACTTATATAAATTGGCATCTTCAGTCCCTAAATGAAAAATACCCACTTACAACAGAGATACCACACATATCTTAAAAGCTTTGGTAAAAGTCAATTCATCTGTGCAATGTGTGGACATTCACCTAATTATGGTGGATGTACAGTAATAGTCTTATATTGCTTAATACCACACCATAAAAGGGTCATAACCATGGGTGCACTATTGGATACCAGACCATAACTCCAATATCCAAACACTAAACTACTGTAATAATTGCAAGACTTTGTTCTTAGAAGAAACATTTTTGAGTTTGAAACCACTTTCCATAAACAGAAATGTATCACAGCAATGTGGTCAAACATGGACCCTGCATACACAGATGCCTGCATGTTTGCTTTGGAAAGCAAGCGCATACTGAATCAGAACAATAACCCATATTTGCAGAAGGTCATTTGCTATGAACACTACATTCATGACTGGTTCATGCTTTGGTAAGGGGACCTGGAAAAGTAAGAGTCTTCTATTTTGAATTTAGAATTTAAAAAATGATCTCCTGAGGAAGCCCTGTATGAAGTGGACAAAATGTAGAGCTTAAGACACACCAGAATAAGTGGTTTGGTCTCATGTGTGCCCCCCCCCCAAGACATTCACTGACATTTCAGAAGAACTGCAGGGGAAGTATGTATATGACACCAACATCTGTAACAGGGGGATACTCAGGAGGGGTGAAGACAATTTTGTAGGGAGCTAGGGAAACTTAAGGAGTGGCAAACAACATGGCAATTGTGGTTCAATGCCAAAAAGTACAAAATCAATCACATAGGGTATATGAATCCAGTGTCAAGTATAGGATGGGGCCAAGTACTGACAGTCACTAGACAGGAATGGGACATTGAGACTACTGTAGCAAATGATTTCAAGGTAGCAATGTAGGGGTGTAAGGCCATGGGCAGGGCTAGTGGAGTGCTGGAGAGCAGAGGGAGGGGTATCACCAGGAGAAGGGAGTTGATACTGTCACTGTATTATTCCCCCTATACTCTCCATCTGGGGTACTTTGTCCAGTTTTAGAGACTACACCTCAGAAAGGACATAGATAGGGTGGAGGCAGTCCAGAGGTGGGCAAATACAATTATACATAGTTTGCAAGGGAAGCCCTATGATAAGGGATGAGGGATCTCAACATTTACCCCTGTAAGAGAGGACAAAGAGAAGTGACATGATTGACACTTGCTAGTACCTCACAGGGGTGAACAGGGCACAGGAGGTGACCTTTTCCAAATGAGACTGAACACTAGAGCTAGGGGCATACAATGGTACTGGAGGGAGGAAATTTAGGAGAGATGTGAGGAAATATTTCTTCACTAAAAGGGTACTATAGGCCTACAGCAGATTGCCAGCAGAAGTGGAGGATGTTAGAATGGTGAGTTCTTCATTCAAGCATGTAATAAACTTAAGGGAATAATATAACAGAGGCAAGGGGGAGGGTTGCAGATAAGGTTTAATGATGTAGAATAGGCAGGGATCACTTGAGCAGAATGGGTGAGCCAATCAATCCCTTTGTGTTGACAAATTCTATGTTTCTGTGTAACAGGATATTTATAAGAAGAACAGGGAAAGTAGCAGTAGATGTATTCACTGACATAGAAAGCATGGTGTAAGTTTACCCTTTCTTGCACATGTACACCGTGGTATGCTGTCTTTAATTGTATTTTGCCTGTGCCTTTTCTCTGTAACCAAGTTCCCTCAGGTGTGCCCTGAAAATGTACTTTTGCTCCATGTATCTTATCTGGTTACCGATTTTAAAGAAATTAATTTGGGATGGGAGAATCATGGAACTCCATCAAGGTCAGTCCCTTTCTATTAATACAATGTCTGTTTTCATTTTCTCTCTATGCATGAGACAAATGATTAGGAAAAACTCGGTTTATAGAATAGAAAATTATGTTATGAAAGCAATATGCAGCATAATTGGCCATGATAAACAAAATACAGTTGATAATAACTCGAACTCCCACCCCCCAAAAAAAGGTTTGAACTGCAGAATGCTTGGAGTCCATTTCATTACCAGTTGTGTCTTGTTTAACTTTACCAATTTAATTTTCAAAATTTTAGTGGCAGAGTGTGTGTGTGTGTGTGTCTGTGTATGTGCATGTCTGTGTTAGTGCATAATCTTTAGCACCATAATAATTTAGAAAACAGAATAAAATGATTTTGCCAAACATTCATAACTGAAGCAGTGTTGTTCAGACTTTCCATGGAAAATCCCTGTGTCCCCAGAGTAAAGGTCCAGAGCTTTAAAAACTGCTTTAAATAATATAAGCTTCCATTATAAAGAACATGTTTTGAAAGGAGTATAAATGAACTTTATTTTATAGAAGCATTATGATTGATATTATTGTTAAATATTTACAGCCTCCCTAGTAGTTCTATGAAAAGAAAAAAAAACTAATGATCTCTGGCATAAAGCCAAATAGTGTTTTCTAAGGAGAATTTTTGGAAAAAAAATATGTACGCACTGAGTTCAGAAACCATCAATTTTCCTTTGTGGGAGTGAACACTGCTGTTTTACATCATTTTCATACAAGCTTAAATTAGGTCCCAGAGTGGTACAGGGCATCTTTAAGACTATAAGATTGTTTTCTTTTTCTGTCTACTGCACAAAATACTATTATAATGCAAGCAATACAGCTGTTGGTAACTACATTATATAATTTACTATGGCAAAGACTTTCCAGTACCTGGAGCTTAGAAATTGTACTTTTTTGTATAATACAATTCAAAACATTTTATTTTATAAAATGTCTTTCATACAGCTTGTCACATAATGATTTTAAAATAGATTTGAAAGTAGTGAGTATTGCAGAATTACTGGAGAAAATGTACATGGATAGTCAGCTATGATTATGATGATGAAGATGGATGGATAGATAACTAGATTAGATAGATAGATAGATAGATAGATAGATAGATAGATAGATAGATAGAGATAGACAGACAGATAGATAGACAGATAGATGGATAGATACAGTACGTATATATGGAGGCAGTACAGTGCAGTGATTTAGGGCACTGAGCTGCAAGCCTAGAGAGCTGGGTTTGAATCCCACAGCCCCCTCTTGCATACTGTGTAACCATAAACAAGTCACTTAACTTCCTCATGCTCCCAGGTCATACCTGGAAACAAGGTCCAACTTAGTGTGCCTTTCCTGGTTAAACAATTTCTCCTTTCCCTTTAAACATAAATGTGATTGTGACACCAGTCCCACAGTTACTGTTTGACATGCAGATTAAATTAAATGTCAGTTTTTGTATTGTTCATACAATAAGTTACAGATCTTTAAGAGTTGGGACTAGGGATTTTCAGGGTTTATTATCTTCTGATTCTTTCACAGCAGAAGCATGAAAAAGCAAGTACGAGTAGTGATTTCTAGAGGTGACAGTAAAATGTTAACAGTACAATGAATGGAAATTAAGTTGCAGATTATATAGGTGTTAATTAATTTATAGTATTACCAACATTCAGGAAAAAGAAACACACACACATATATATATATATATATGTCTTAGGGTAGCTGGTCCATTCCATTGCGGTGTCAAACAGACTAGGCATACTGATGAGTCCTGGTAGGACGAAACACGTGTCTATGTCATCTGTTAGCACCCTTTGCAAACTGTGTGAGAGGCCTTTCGGCACCATGCAATTCTGCTTAAAGTTGAACCAGCATAACATTCTCTGGTGATTTGCATATGCAGCCCATGATGCTTTGCATTGTATGGGCATGTGTGATTTGGTATTTTCTTGAAACTTGGCTTCCCAGCCAAATGCCCTTTGGGGTAACCCTTGCCTCAGTGTTTGTGCACAGAGGTTTTTTGTATTTTAAATAGTTTTTTATTTTAATGGGTTCACCACAACATATCCAAGACACACTGTCTTAGGGTAGCTGGTCCATTCCACTGTGGTGTCAAACAGACAAAGCATACTGATGAGTCCTGGTAGGATGAAACACGTGTCTAAGTCATCTGTTAACACCCTTTGCAAACTGTGCGAGAGGCCTTTCGGCACCATGCAATTCTGCTTAAAGTTGAACCAGCATAACATTCTGTGGTGATTTGCATTGTATGGGCATGTGTGATTTGGTATTTTCTTGAAACTTGGCTTCCCAGCCAAATGCCCTTTGGGATAACCCTTTCCTCAGTGTTTGTGCACAGAGGTTCTTTGTATTTTAAATAGTTTTTTATTTTAATGGGTTCACCACAACATATTCAAGACACACTGTCTTAGGATAGCTGGTCCATTCCACTGGTGTGTCAAACAGACAAGGCATACTGATGAGTCCTGGTAGGATGAAACACGTGTCTAAGTCATCTGTTAGCACCCTTTGCAAATTGTGTGAGAGGCCTTTCAGCACCATGCAATTCTGCTTAAAGTTGAATCAGCATAACATTCTGTGGTGATTTGCATATGCAACCCATGATGCTTTGCAATTTATGGGCATGTGTGATTTGGTATTTTCTTGAAACTTGGCTTCCCAGCCAAATGCCCTTTGGGGTAGCCTTTGCCTCAGTGTTTGTGCAGTGAGGTTCTTTGTCTTTTAAATAGTTTTTTTATTTTAACGGGTTCACCACAACATATCCAAGACACACTGTCTTAGGGTAGCTGGTCCATTCCACTGGGGTGTCAAACAGACGAGGCATACTAATGAGTCCTGGTAGGACAAAACACATGTCTATATTTATTTAGTTTTTGTTTACTGGGTAAGTGCACTAGCCAGCAGGTGACTATTTTCAGGCATGACCCGGGAGGTACAGGAACAATACATAGTACAATTGCAAAGACAATGAGGCAGAGTTACAGGTCAAGGTAAACTGAAATATCACAAATTGTTTTACAGATAAATAGGAGAAAAAATGGGTACTGGTGCCGGGACAGACCTCAGAGATTATACTGGCAGACATGGTAGGAGGAAGGAAGAAAAACGGGGTGGACATGGTGAAGGAGGGAGCTAAGGATACATGATAGTAGGTTAGGACTGCGCTCTGATGGGTTCCACAACAGGTAGCAGGGGCTTGAAACTGGACTCGTAGGTTCGTTTTCCAGCTAGAAGTATCAAGGAAGAACTGGGTCGGAGGCATAATCTGGTAAACCTTACGGCATTGGCGGCTGAAAGTAAGAAAAGTGTATGGGGCGCTGGTTCTATAACCGGGCATAGGAGCTGAGCTTCAGTCGGGGTGCGAAGGGACTTTACAACTTTTGTGGTAGCAGGCTGGGGTCTGAAACCGGGCTCGTGGAACCGCTAGCCGGCTTGAGAGTATTCAAGAGGCGGGGGTTGGGGGTGAACTACGGCAATTACCGGCTTTTGCGGCTGTACGTATGAAAAGTGTCCGGGCTCACGGTTCTGTTCCCGGGCATGGGATCGGTGCTAAGTCGGAGGTAAGAGAGGGTTAAAGTGATCCAGCGGCTATGGAAGCTGGACGAGTCACTTCTGTAACGGGTCCGTAGAGGGGCAAAGGAGCGGCTCATAGGTATAGGAGGGAAGTTGTAGGAGGGGAGACAAGAGGGGAAAGCGGAGCCAGGCTGGTTGTGCCGGGCAAAACCAGGAGGAGAACCCTAAAAGGTTAGGGGGTCTGAGCCAAAAGTAAGGAAAGTGGCCGGGCCACTGATTCTATTTCTGGGCATAGGAGCTGAAAAATTCAGTCAGGGGTGCGATGGGACTTTACAGCTTTTGTGTCTGTTAGCACCCTTTGCAAACTGTGTGAGAGGCCTTTCGGCACCATGCAATTCTGCTTAAGGTTGAACCAGCATATGCAACCCATGATGCTTTGCATTGTGTGGGCATGTGTGATTTGGTATTTTCTTGAAACTTGGCTTCCCAGCCAAATGCCCTTTGGGGTAACCCTTGCCTCAGTGTTTGTGCACAGAGGTTCTTTGTCTTTTAAATAGTTTTTTATTTTAATGGGTTCACCACAACATATCCAAGACACACTGTTTTAGGGTAGCTGGTCCATTTCACTGGGGTGTCAAACAGATGAGGCATACTGATGAGTTCTGGTAGGATGAAACATGTGTCTATGTCATCTGTTAGCACCCTTTGCAAACTGTGTGAGAAGCCTTTTGGCACCATGCAATTCTGCTTAAAGTTGAACCAGCATAACATTCTCTGGTGATGTGCATATGCAGCCCATGATGCTTTGCATTGTGTGGGCTTGTGTGATTTGGTATTTTCTTGAAACTTGGCTTCCCAGCCAAATGCCCTTTGGGATAACCCTTGCCTCAGTATTTGTACACAGAGATTCTTTGTCTTTTAAATAGTTTTTTATTTTAATGGGTTCACCACAACATATCCAAGACACACTGTCTTAGGGTAGCTGGTCCATTCCACTGGGGTGTCGAAGAGACAAGGCACACTGATGAGTCCTGGTAGGACGAAACACGTGTCTATGTCATCTGTTAGCACCCTTTGCAAACTGTGACAGGGCTTTGGCACCATGCAATTCTGCTTAAAGTTGAACCAGCATAACATTCTGTGGTGATTTGCATATGCAGCCCATGATGCTTTGCATTGTGTGGGCATGTGTGATTTGGTATATATATATATATATATATATATAGATAGATAGATAGATAGATATATAAAACATATTTTTAAACCTTCATGCCACTTTATAATTCAATTAAAAATAGTATCAGTATAGTTTCATGATTCAAAAAATAATTTAAATACAGTTTGTCAATACAAAATATTAATATTGGAACAATGGCTTTGATTGTCAAATATCTGGAGACAGCACTTGCCACAGTTTGACTCCACAGCTGGGTTTGTGTAAATGTGCCAGAATGCTGATGTGTAATTTAAAAATATCTGATTGCATTTACAACAATTTGTATTATTTACAGCTGAAAAATTGTGCACTTGTTAAATATTTGAAGTATGCCTCACTTTTAGATCACAACTTATTGCACTTGTGACACGATAATAGACCACATTTTCTGTGGTCTATCAGTCCTGTTGCAAGTCTTATAAATGCATTTGAACTGCTTTGCAACTGGTTGAACTTCCAGATCAATGTGTTAGCCATTTTCATGTTTGCTTGTGTGCACAGCTCACAAGAAACATATTGAGATAGAAAAGCATTGCAGAGGTGTGGCAGTATTGTGGCCAATGCAGCAGATGCTTTAATCGGCATGTCCCTCAGCCACCAATTAATGCTGAAGGTGCTGATGATGGCAGTTTCACAGCAAGCACTGCACTTGAAAGAAATCTGCCACTGCAATCAGGGGCAGCTTCATCATTGCAGCATCAGCTCCCCTCTCTCTCCCAATCAGAAACACAGCAGCACAACCAATTTATTTGTTAGCTCCCTCCAACTGCAGCTGCCAACCCTGCACCCTCCATTCCCCATTGCACCCTCCATTCTCTGTCCTCTGCTGACATCGGGATGCTCAGTCCCTATGTCAGCATGTATCTCCTTCCCCCCATTAATGTGACACACAAGAAGCACAACCCAGTGTGCCAAAATATACTTCTTTAATGTTTCTGACACCGGGATGCCCACTTCTGGTGTTGAATGTGCCTCACCCATTCTCCAACCATCACTGCACCCTCTACCAATTGTTGACTTTTCCCTCACTTCAGGACTGCTGTCTGTCACACTGTGCTCAACTAGCAGCCAAGTTCTGGTCACAGTTCCTGCCTGCTTACCTCTCCTTGATTCTCTCTGCCTCCTCCCAGCCTTTCTATATCCTCAGGAGCAATGATAACAGTATCTTCCCATCCCACACATGTCCACAACAGCAGGCCAGTCTGCCTTCAGATATAGGCTACCTAAGCTATGGAACTCCCCCCTGCAGACATTCGGCATGCCCCCACAACCCAGTACCTCAACGTTCATCTCGCTACTTACTTCTCCTCCACTTGCTCCTGCATCTAACCCCTACACTAACTCCCCCAGCAACTAGATAAGCTCTAGTTTATTTTATCTTATCTTACTCTAGGAAAATTGTTACTCAGTCTACTCCCAATTGCCCCAAATTGTTCTACTTGTGTGCGACACCATGTCCTGTTCTGTTAATATTGGCTAACTGTTAATAGCTTATTATAATTGTATATGTATTCTCTCGGGGTTAGTGTCTCCAAATGTTTAGAGATTTCTAATACCGTGGCAAGAATGGACCCCATTCTTTAGCCAGGGCATATTCAAAACTCAAGAAATTAGCACTGTATTAAACTTTGATGTTTGCTGAGAGCTCTCTTCTCAGCACACACAACGTCCCCAAAATGGCTTCCTTTTGAAGTTCATAAGGTGTCACAAGTATTGGTAACATATTTAAATGCACCTGAAAGTTCTTTTTGATTAGTCCCATTGCTCCAAGCACTACTGGAATAATTTGTGTGTCCTTATTCCACATCAGTTTGGTTTCTGACTGCATATCTTGGTATTTCATGATTTTGTGTCTCTCTGTACGCAAGACACTGTAGTCACTAGGGGGTGGCTATTTCAATCAGCAATGCTACTTTTGTTCTCTTTTCTTGTATTACAATATCGGGTTTTCTTGCTTCCACTTTCTTGGCTGTTGGTATTGGGTGATCCCATGTGATCATTACTTCTTCATTCACTGTGATTCTTTGTGGTTCATGTTTCCAGTGTCTCTCTGCTACCTGTATGTTATAGTGTTTGCACAGTTTCCAGTGGACCAGTCTTGCTACATTGTTGTGTCTTTCAGTATACAGGCCTATTGCCATAAGTACTTCACATCCAGCCACGAGATGCACAACTATATGTTATGTATATGTATAATTATGTTGATCCTGATTAACAATTGTATTTATTGTACTTTCCCCCTCCCCCAGGATGCATCTGAAATCAAGCGGTACTCTGTTCAGCATGCCTTCCTGGTAAAACTTAAATAAATAACACCCCATGTTCTCAGCCAACCTTAGGGTGCCCAATCCCAGGACTGGTATTGACTCCCCCTCCAGTACTCTGGCACACTGGGAGCCCACCCCAGTGTGCCGAAATCCATTTTGTTAATATTTCACCTTTAATAAAGAAAAAAGCTCCCCAACATCTTTTTTTAAATCTGAAAAAAAAAGAAAATGGTCCCTCGTCATTCCTGCTGGCCCCCCTCCCCAAACCTGCAAACTCCTTCTGCACGCCCCACCTTCCTGCATCTCCCCACCCATACTTACCTCCAGAGGTCAGGAGCAGTGATCTTCTGTCGACCGGGAACATGTCTGCACTCTTCAAATACCAACAGAGAACTGAACAAATAACAGTAAGCCCTATAATGGCAGTCAATGGGGGGGTTTCAACTTAGGTTGATATCTCAACCAATTTTTGGAGTTTTCATCCCATATTTTCAACATGGAGTTCTTGGGACCCAACCTCACGAACACTGGCCCTGTCATTTAATTTCTCAGTCCTAAAAGATGATTTTGTGGTCACTGTGTGGAATCACCTTTTGGGACCAAATAATGAAACAACAGTGCCACTGTTCATGAGGTAGAGTCCCAAAAAGCCCATGTTGCAAATTTGGTGAAAAAACTCCAAATAACTGACTGCATTAAGAGTGTCCATTGTGCAGTTTCTATGCATGCTCGTAACGTCATCAATTTTTTATATTTTCACTCCAAATTTCCAACATTGCCATTTTTTCACAACCACTTATGAAGAGTACAGCTGTCATTTTTCACATTCTTCCAGAAATGTGTTTTTGCACTTGTGGTGCAGAATGGTGCAGTCATGCAAAATCAACTTTTGTGACAGATTAACAAAATCACAGTGTCACTGTTCTTGAGAGGAGGTCCCAAAAAGGCCATGTTGAAAATTTGGTGAAAACATTCCAAAAAAACGACTGTGTTGTGAGCGTGCATTGCACAGTTTCTATGCACACTCATGACTTCACAAATTTTTCATATTTTCACTTTAGATTTTCAACTTTGTCATTTTTTCACAACTCCTCATGAACAGTACAACTGTAATTTTTCACATCCTGGCCAAAATGTGTTTCCGCACCTGTGGCACCGAATGGCACACTCGCTGTGAGAAATCACCTTTCAGGATTGAGTAACAAAATGACTCTGCCACTGTACATGAGGTGGGGTCCCAAAAAATATTTTGAATTCCAGATTAGGATTAATAAATAAAAATTATTTACCTTAGAGTCCAGACAAAAAAGTGGGGATTTATTACTTCTTTATAAAATCATTGACAATCCAGGTTTAATGGCCCAATGTGGCATAAAATGTAATAATAGAACAAATAACCTTAGATCTCATAACAAACAGTTACGGGTCCCCATAGTAAATACAGTGAAATGTAACAACTTTTTTATTGCAAGAGCAGTTAGAATTTTTAACTCCCTACCATGCTATTTAGTCTATACCCCAACCCTCAAAACCTTTAATAAATATCTTGATATATTCCTGGTCCAGAATGTATCAAGACAGTAGACCCACCAAGAGTGGGAGACAATTCAATGGAATTTTGCCTACTTTGTCTTCAAAAACCAAGTAATACCAAGTAATCAAGTAAAAAGCCCATGTTGAAAATTTGGAGTGAAAATACCAACAAATGACCATGACATAAGGGTTTACAGCCATAATGACCACCTTGTAAAACCTGACAGACATTGGGAGGGTGACTTGGGGTCATCACCGTAATGCTCACGCCATTCCACCCCTTCCCCCACCCCCACCCTGCAGCCACTGACAGGCATCGGGGTGTGCCTTAGGGTCTTTGGCCCTAATGTTTACCCCATTCTCCTATACTGAACCCATCTCAACTTATTTCCTTATGGAATGGGTGAGCATAAGGGCCAAAGACCTCAAGGCACACTACAACACTTATCAGTGTCTGCAGGGTGGGGTGAGGAAGAATGGTGTATGCGTTATGGCCGATGACCCAAAGGCACATCCCCAATGCCTGTCAGTCTCTGAAGGGTGGGGATAGAGGTTGGCATTACTTCAATACTTCACTGCTATTCCTATTAATCATCTCTTTAACTCTTGCACTACCAATACCAATACCAGCAAGCAAACATTTGGCATTGACAAATGTTTGTTTGACTCGGTATCAGCTGAAAACATCTATCAGGAGGAACAGTGATGTGGAAGAGGAAGGGCCCATCAGTGGTACACCCAAAAAGGGTGGTACCGTGCCTGCACCACCTTTGAGAACTACACTGACACAAAGATTGTGGGATAGTACCACCTGAACAGGGCCATTCAGAGGCAGCTCTGAGAGCTGTGCAGTGAGGAGATGCAGGCACTCACAAGACGGAGCCACGCAATGTCTGTGGAGACAAAAGTGACAGCTGTCATGTGCCTGCTTGCCACAGGCACCTTTCAAAGACCAACAGGAGACACCACAGGCATAACCCAGTCAGCCACATTATGGCTTCTCACACAGTTCCTCAATGCTTTCCTGCCACCTGCTTCAGAATACATCCATTTCCCCAGCACACAGGCAGAGCATACAGCAACCATGCAGGACATCCACAGGGTAGCATGTATGCCTGGCATGCTTGGGGCCATTGACTGCACCCACATGGGCATCCACACACCACCTGGCCCTGAGGATGTTGCCCATACCAACAGAAAGGGGTTCCTGAGTGTGAATAGCCAGGTGGTGTGTGATGCCAAGGGGTGCTTCACCAATGTCTGTGCCACACACCCTAGGAGTGCACATGATGTGTTCATGTGGCACAGATCTGCACTGTGCCACAGGTTCAAGAATGGGAACATCCCCACGGGCCATCTAGTGGGTGAGTATGGGATGGGCAAGGGGTGCCGGGCAGAGCAGGCCTTGGGATGGGGAAGGGCAGGGAGGGTGTGCTGGGGATGGTGCCAGGGACAGGCAAGGGGCACAGCAAATGATGTCACAGGGCTAACCATGTCATTATACTCACAGGAAACAGTGCATATCCACTGAGGTCCTGGCTGCTCACCCCCATCAGTGCCCATCATCCCCATTAGAGGGACACTACATTGGGGCACACTCCAGCATGCAAAACATCATTGAGCATGTATTCAGAATGCTGAAGGCATGGTTCCATTGCCTAGACAGGTCTGGCAGTGCCCTACAGTACAGCCTCTCAAAAGTCTATTGCCTATTCCTGGCCTGCTGCACACTGCACAACATGGCCATTAACCATGGGATAGCTGTTAAGGCTGATGAGGGTGACAGCAGAGGGACAATGGAGGCAATGGGCTGGAGGGTAGTGGAAAGTTTCCCCCTGGGTGGAGGGATCCCCAGCTGCAAAGGATGACATGGCAGCATCAAGACTCCATTGCATAGGAGCACTATGGTGCATGCATGTAGGTGGCGCCAAACCCATGCAAAGGCCACAAACACAGGTACCATGACTGGGTCCATGCAGGGGTGTGTAGGTGCCCAAACAAGCCTACCCCAGGCATGCCTGGGATGCCATCAGCTGAGCCTGGCATCGACAGTGAGGGTGTCACCCAACACCGAGATTTTGAGGTGGACAGTGCACTGCGTGGGGTCCATGGTGGCTGGTCACACCCTGTGGAAGCCAGCAGTGCAAGGCCATCCATGATTGCATTGGGAAAGCAATCCTGGGATGCAGTCATGGCCTCCTGCAAGCACTGTATAGCCACCAGAAGCTGCGCAGTGCCCCTCTTCTGTTGCTCAGCCACCTGGCACACCTCTGAGTGCAATGCATGCACCCGAGTGGCAAGCAGCACCTGTTGCTCCATGGAGGCCCACAGCAAATGGGTGTGCTCTGCCAACTGGTTGGTGCCCTGGGGAACCTGGGTGGGGCACCAACCCTTCCGTGGTGACCAACCATGCTGCACAGCCCCCCACATCTGGCTACCCTGTGGCTCTTGCAGTCTGCTGCCATTGGCCATCCTGTTGCTGAATACTACCCAGCACCTGTGCAGTCAGACCATCACATGGCACAGCTGTAGCAGTGCACACAGCAGCACCTGCAGTGGTGGTGGGCAACTGTTCCACCACTATCAGGACGCTGGGCATGCTGCCTGTGTTGGTGTCTGGTATAGGTGTCTCCCCCCCAACACCACCCATGCTGTCCAGGATTATGTTTAGGTCATCATCGGTGTCAGACCCCACCCTGATCTGTGTCTCCATACAGAGGACACCAAGACTGGCATCTATAGAAACACATCCAGGGCCTTATCTGACCCTATGCCTAGGACATCTGGCTACACAGTGGTGATGTGCTGCAGTCTATCAGGCCCCTGGATACCCATGGAGGTGGATGGCTTGTCCTCCACGGCTGGTCATGCCTCCATGGCTGCTGCTGTTGCTGATCCTCCACACGCAGACGTATTGGTGATGAAAAAAAAAACAGGTGTGTCAGTGATGCAAGGCCCATGACTGCCCGTTCCCCCCAACACAACCACTGCATGATGTGCGTGCCCGACATACGTACCATGCATTGATGGGCTGCCACCCATTTGGAATCCTCCACCTGGCACACCCTCCACAGTGCTGTGGTGCTTGGTGGCTGCCACCAACTCCTCTTGCACCGTGAGCTGTGACACATCAGCAGGCCCTCCTCCGGTGGCTTTCTAGGCCTCATGGATGTCTGCCACCTTCTGTTTAATGCACTGCTTATCTGTGCCCACCCTCTTGTGGCACTCCGGCACTGACCACTGGTGGCTGCCCTGCTGGTTCACGAATGCTGCTATCTGCTCCCAGGCCCCAGCCCTGGCCTGTGGTGTGCCCGTGGCACCCCTCAACAGCTGATCCCTGTTGAGGTAGGCCTCAAACAGGGCATCTGCCTCTGCCTTCATGAAATTGGGCCTGCACTTGTGAGCAGGCCCATGATCCTCACCCTCCTCACATTCCGACATGTTGCTACCTGTGGACATGAACAGCACAGTGTGTCAGTGACTGCAGCACTCTATTCTGTCCTCCATGCTGTGCTGGCTGAGCTTGGTGTGCTCCAGCAACATGCGCAACTTACCTTAGAAATTTGCAATACCGGTCTTTGGCCTGTGCCGGTCCATGGCGCTTTTGTGGTGCAAGGCATGCAAATCAATCAATCAATCAATCAATCAAAATCTTTATTTACCCAGGCAATCACCATTAAGCAAGCTCATTTACAAGGTGGACCTGCAGTTTGCAAGGGCGAGGGTACAGAATAGAGTACAAGTAAAATATACATAAAACAACAGTAGCAAGACGTATAAAACAAAATGTATGCAGTGTAGAAATAAAGGTAAATAATATATACAGAGACGCCTTTACAATCCTATCCATCAGTAACATGTAATTGCCTGTAAAGGTGTTCCTGGGATATCGAAAAGTGCACACGTAGGAGGCAGGGATGCTGGCAGAAAGATTCTGGGATACTAAGCAGGTGGTATCAGGGCATAAGAGTGGGCGATGGGGTGTGTGTTGCAGTCAGTACATAGTGCCGATGGGACTGGAATGGACTGAGGTGAACCGGTAGTACTGGTGGGACTAGAATGGACTGGGGGGAGTAATCTTGGTAAGGGAACACTTAATTTGAATGGAAAGGACTTAGATTGAGCAGAAATGTCAGCTGGACAACTAGGAAAGGTGGAAACAGTTACAGAGCTCCACAAATGTTTTGGCACACAGGGTCTTGAACATAGCAAGACTAACAGAGGAGCTAAGTCTCAGCATTTTCTGTATCCTATTCCAAAGTGTGGGTAGGACAAAGCTTATGGCTGCTCTTCCAAAGTGGGTACCAACCCTAGGTACTTTCAAAGAAACCAGCAAGTGACTTCTCAATGCATAATTCCCAATCAGGCTTAGCGGGGAGACAGTCAACATGTATTGCGGGAGTTCATTGGTGACCGGCTCAGAGTGTCCAGAGGGCTGCATTTCTATACCGCCTGTGTTGAAGGGAGGGCCAACCCACAGCTGCATATAGTGAACAGTGATGGGTGGAAAAGGGGATGCATGTTATAAATCTCATAGCTCTATGATACAGTACGTCCAATTTAGCAAGGTGTGAGGCTGGACACTGGCCATATATGAAGTCAGCATAGTCAATTGGTGAGAGGAACATAGATTGGACAAGCTGTCTTTTGGTATCTGCAGTCAGGAGGTGATTTACTCTAAAGAAGAGTCCAAGCCTCTGCATCAGCTTTTTCAGCAGTTCTTCTATATGTTCCATGAAGAAGAGTTTATTGTCTATCCAGACATCCAAATACTTGAATTTTGGTACGTATTCAAGATGTTCACCTAGTAAGATGGAGATAGAAGGTAATGGACCAGCAGTGGCAGAATATGCCCCCCAGGCCAGTTGGTGAGAATAGCATTGCGTTGGTTTTCTTGGCATTAAGTAGTAGTCTTTTACTGAGGAGCTGGTGCTGCAGGATGTTAAAGTCGGTTTGCAGGTTGCCACAGGCAGCTTCAGCAGATTCATGGCTTATGTAGAGCACCGTGTCATCAGCAAATAGGTGAATGCTTGCTTCCTTAATGCCTACATCCAGTCTGTTGAAATAGATAGCAAACACTAATGGTCCCAATATGGACCCCTGAGGGGCACCTCTTTTTATCAGTTTAAGTGAAGAAAGCTCCCCTTCAGCCTTGATTTTTTTTTGCCTACCAGTGAGGTACTCATGGATCCAACACAAGGAGGTTCAGTCTAGGTCTATTGTTTGTAAACTGGAGAGGAGCAAACAATGGTCAATGGTGTCGAAGGCCTTAGTGAGATCCAGGAAAACTGCACAGATTAATTTCTTGTTGTCTAAGTCCCATTGCCACTCGTTAGTTACTTTTGCCAGGGCTGTAATGGTACTGTGCTTTGCTCTGAAGCCTGACAGCATAGGGTTTAGTAAGTTCAAGTTGTCTATGAAAGATCTCAGCTTGGTATCCACAATTTTTTTCTAGGAGCTTGGAGAGTATGGGGAGGAGGGAGATCGGCCTATAGTTATTTAGGTCACAGGGATCCCCTGATTTAAACAGGGGGATGACGTGAGCAACTTTCCATAACTGAAGGAGGGAACCTTGTGATAGGGACAGATTGAATAAGTGAGATATAGGTGTGGCAAGGATGTGATAAGCAATTTCCAAGTAACATGGGTCAAAGAAGTCAGCCCCAACACTTTTTTTAGTGTCCAATTTTAGGAGAAGATCTTCAACTTCCTTTACGGAGGTGAGTAAGAATGAGAAGGTTATGATATTGTTACTCGGTTCCAGGAGCTTAGTGTTGATCTATGGGTGTAGTCTGCTTACCGGTGCATTATCGAATGCTAGGCCTGCAGTGGCAAAATGATTGTTGAAGGCCTGCAGGATCTCGTTTCTGTCATTGATTATAGCATTGTCAGTGGTAATTTTGGAGGGAAGCACATTTTCTGGAGAATGACCAATCAGTTCTTTTGGTGTGGACCCGAACTTGGTAGGGCATTTCGATGCAGAATCTAGCTCAGATCAGTAAAAATTGGCCTTGGCCTTTCTGACCATCTTAATGCAGGCGTTTCTAGCTGTCCTGAAGAGACACCATTCTTTGTCTGTGTGTGATTTGTGAGCCTTTTCCAGAGTTGATCTCTTTTCGGTAGGGCAGCCTTGAGGTCTGCTGACAACCAATGACATGTTCTAGCTTTTATATGTGGTTTTACCAGAGGAGCATGGTTATTTAGGTCACTGGTTATAATTTCATGGAAGATGTCGTAGGCATTACTCACCAATTTAGCAAGGTAAAAGTTCTGCCAGTGCAAAAGGTTTTTTAATTCATTAAGTACGTGAGAGGATCGAAGTTCCGTCTAGACCTTTTAATGGAAAATTTAGATGTTGGTGAGGGTTTAGCATCAGTTCTTACCCCAGCAATAAAGCAGTGGTCACTAACATCAGCTGAAAAAATTCCGGCATGGGAAAAGGAGTATAGTTTGCTTACGAGAAGAACATCCAACAGGGTGCTGTTCAATGGGTTTTTCTTATTAATGCGAGTTGGCTCAGTAATAAGTTATGTGAATCTGTGGGAGTCACAGAATTGCTTCAGGGGTAGCGAGACCTTAGTCAACCAATCATAATTAAGGTCTCCTAGAATAATTCTTTCAAAGGGGACAGAGCCCATAATAGATGACAGATGGGACAGGAGCTGAGGCCCCACAGCTGGTGGTCTGTAACAGTCTATGACACAGAAAGCCATTGATGGGGAAAGTTCAACTTTAAGAGGCAAACATTCAAATCTACCTGTAATAGAGGTAGAGTCTAGGATGGACACTGAAAATGTGTTTTTGATGTAGATGACTACTCCACCTCCCCTGGTCTGCCTATCTGCTCTAAATAAGAGGTAGTTAGGGATGTTAATCTCTCTCTATCTGGGGTGGATGCCCGAAGCCAGGATTCAGAGTGCACAAGTACGTCTGGTGCAGTATGAGTAATCCATGCCTGGACTGATGTAAATTTATTTAAAAGACTACAAACATTTGTGTGCATAAAGCTGGCTACTTTCAGTCTTGTAAGGTCGGATGGAGATGAGACAGCTTTTATAGGACTACGGTTGAGTTCAACATTACCTGAACATAAAGTATTAGGAACACAATTTTCCTTAGGGCAGTGAGGAGTAGTTTGAAAGCATGAATCTTTCTGCATCTAGTTTAAGTTTGAGTGTGGGGGTCCAGAGTCCAGTTTCCCCTTGTGTTGACCTAGGGACAAATAGCCTATGGTCCATCCAGTATAGCACCAAGACGTGTAGGTTTTGGGTGGGTGGGGTGAGGGGCCACATATTGGTAACAAGGTAGCGGTCCCACCATGAGGAGATTCCACAAAATGAGAAAGCTGTGGAGTCATGTGGTGACAGCATAAGTTATACATAGTATTAATATAAAGGCAGTCTAGCAGTGGTAGGCATGACTCTATGTTGGGGTCAATTCTGCTTGAATGGTCTGTCACGTGGGGTACCATACATAAGCAGTTAAGTAACTGAAACCACACAAGGACTGCCATGATTGCCCAATGTGTTAACAGGGTGCGAGTTGCACCAAGACTCACTAGCAAGGTTCTATAACTCTCAAGGATCACTGCTCCATGTTAGACTAGCTAAAAGAGACAGGGATTGATGGTACACAAAGACACATGAAAATGGCCTGACAGCACAGATGTCTTAAGGATTTATCTTCAACAGGCAGCAGTACCCTACTGATTACGTTTCATGAAGAATATCGTGGAATTGCTTAGAGGAGACAAGTGAACTCAAGAGAGGATCACCCCTTTAAGAAGTTACAGAAAGGAGAGCCCCTTTAAGCAGTTGCTGTAATTGACTAGTGTGAGGCCTTAGGGGGCGTGGATCACTGGGGAAGTGTACTTAATAAAGGACGGAGGAGGGGTGGGCGGTGGGTGAAAAAAACTGTCCAGAGAGCAGTACAGCAAGGCAGTGGATGAGCTGTGTTTTGATAAAGGCACGTTGTGTGCTTCCTTTCTCATGGGGGATCTGCAGCATCCAATTGGGAAGCAGCCACAGTCCCCAGGAGTCAGTCCAATTATGGGGATTGAAGCCTGACAGCTCCTAGCTAGGAGCTGACCAAACATACCTGCTTTCCTTGGTCAGGGGGTGGTGGGCTGGATGAAGAGGACCTGCTGCCAGCAGGTAGCAGTGCCAGGACCCCTCAGCTGAAGTGTAGAGCCTTGTTTGGGCTTGTGTCTGCTTTCCTTGGTCAGAGGGTGGTGGGCTGGATGCAGAGATACTGCCGCCTGCATGACCATTGGCGCAATGGCAATGACATGCTAATTCCACCAGTGCTCCATGCATTGGCTGATGAGCTCATTTGCATGAGGCGGTTAAATATTGCGAATTTGTTCCATGTGCAGTGAGATTGCTCCAGAGCAAATTGTGGCACAATGCACATGCATGCACACTGTGCAGGACTGCAATGCACATGCACCGGTCAGTGTGCTGCCATCTATTGTACACCATGTGCCTACTGCACAATAGAGACCGTGGTGCATGGTGCACCATGCCTGCTATTGGGCATCTAAACACTGTCCGGCGGCCAACCCCTGACCCCTGCTGTGACCTCTGCCCCTGGGTGACACCTGTACCTGTGATTCCACCTAGCCAAGCCCATCCTGCTCATCTCCATGACTTCGTGATGGGCAGACACAGTGCATGTCCCCTTAGTTCATGCATCTGGTGCAGGCACTGGCCATGTGCACCTCCTGCCACCACTTTGCTCCACAGCTCACACCACAGTGATGGTGCAGCAGCAGCAACATGGATGGGTGGCCAACTGGATGCAGGTAGAGCTGGCCAACCTCATGGCCTGTGTCCAGCCACATGCACCCCAGCTGTTTGGGCAGGCACCACTGCAGCAGCCCCGGGAGGCTGTGTGGCAGACAATTGCTGCCTCACTCACTCAGCGCACAGTGGTGGCCAGAACTGGTGAGCAGTGTCACCACTGATACAGGGACCTGGTGTGGAGGGACCCAGAGTGCCTCAGAAGGATGGAGGTTCATGTCAGGTGTGGGACTGTGCCACAGCCAAGAGAGTAGGCCCATCATGCATGTTTGCCCTGGTGCTGTACTGTGGTGTTGGCTAGACTGCCTGGCATGTCTTGGATGGTGGAATACTATCATCATGCATATTGCAGGGTGGCATCACCCTTCGCCACTTGCATTGTGCCACCACTCTGTGGGATTTGATGGGCAGGGGCTCACCCTATGCACAGGGTTGGGGATGGTGGGCTGCTGATGTGGTTGGTTATTGATGTGTACCTGTTTCTGTTCCATTCCCAGGACCTGAGGACAGACATCAGGTGGTGTTGGCAGGATGCCAGGCTGCAGCAGCCCAGGCAGGAGGAGCGGCTCCAGGGCCAGTGGGGCCACATAGGGCAGGTAGGCACTGACATTGTTCTGCACACTGTCATTGGATGGTGGCAGGGGCATAGATGTGGGCATGGCCACCTGTGCCGTGTGCCATGGCAGCTGTCTGTGTCTCATTGTGCATGGTGCCCGCCACTGTGGCGCATCAATTGGTCACGTCTGTCAGCTGCTGGTGGGGTGCATGTGTACACGGCCACCACTGATGCTGCTGTGGTGCAGCCGGGGCACTATGCCATGTGACTGCCATGACACAGTCAGATGGCCACTGTGCAGTGAGGACCAACACTGTGTGCTGATGTGGTGTGCCGCCTTGTGGCAGGCATTGGCCCACACTCCTGTGGGTGGCCTGTATGGGCCCTCCAGGGAGGGTATTCCCCCTGCACGGTATGCACTTTGGTTGGGCCATGTTCCTTGGGACATTGCACTGATCACTTTTCCTGTCCCTTGTCCTAGGTGTCCGCCGACAGCATAGGAGGCCCCTGTACTGCAGACTCCTGAAGCAGCTCATCTTAATAACCTTGACGATTATGGAGGCAATATTCCAGGTCTGGAGACTGCTCCTGGTGGTCAGGAGGCACTAAGAGCAGCAGGGGGTGGCAGGACGTAGCTGCCACTTGCCCAAATTTGTGTTCCCCTGTTTCCCTAGCCATACCTCCCCCTCCAGTCACTCACCCCTGTTCCCTGTCCCCTTCCCTCGCTATCCTACCCTTTTCCACTCCCTTGTTACTGTATATAATCTTTTTAATATATATCTATTTTGACTTACCTGCCTGTGTCTGTGTCTGCTTTGTAGGTGGCATGAGGAGCCATGTTGCAGTGGCCCACTGTCTATCCGTGTGGTGTGCATGCATTGGGGTGCATGTTTGTGCCTCTGTGGTCACTGCTGTGTGCTGCTGTGTGTCCCACTGTGGTGGTGTCCCTCCCCTCAGTTGATTGCTGTGCCTTGGGGTGCCCTTGGGGTGGCTGTCAGGGTTGTGTGGTGGATGTGTCTACTTGGCTGCATGGTCCTGGGTGTGGCCTGGCCTAGTCTGGATATGCAGGGGGGGATGGCCTGCTGCCTGCAGGTAGCCATCTTGGTGGCCCTCTGTCCCCCATTAGCACCCCCTGTTGCCTCCTGTCTCTGCCGCTGTTTGTTCTGGGGTGGGGCTCTGGGTGCCTATGTACACCCTGCTATGCCCTGCTGGTGGTGGCTTCCCATGGCCTGTCACTCTGCTTCCCTGGCTCTGTCCCTGGGTCTCCTCTCTGTGCCATGCCCCTTCTCAGTTGCTCTGGTGCTCTACTCCCACAGTTGCCCTGGGGCTTCTGTTTCTGTGCATGACACACCTGTGGTTGGACCATGGCACACCTGTGGTTGCACCATGGTGCATCCATGGTTGCATCATGGCACATCCACAGTTGCTACATGGCACAAATGTGCCATATTCAGCTATGTTGTGCTGGCACAGTGTGGCCAGCACTATCTCTAAATATGGCTCCTGTTGCACCATGGTGCATTGGATTTGCGCTATGCTGGACTTGCACTGGCCATTGGCACATTTCTGAATATCTGACCCAAGGATTATTGTTCAGTGTTAGATAACAACATGGAACTAGAAGATAACAATATATAAAAGAGATAAAATCCTTAATAGCATACAGTCAGTTGCTAAGTGCAATGCCATAAGTTGCTAAGTGCAGAGCAGTCAGCAGGTAGCAGCCAGAAAGCTTTGTCACAGAGGAGAGGGGAAGGGAGGCAAGGCAGTGGGGGTGGAAGTGGAACTGGGTAGGTGGATAGGAAAGGGTGAAAGGTTGGGGGTTGGACACCCATATGTTTCAATTAGGAAGGGCAATCATAGTTGCCCTTCCTAATTGTTATGGTCCATAGTTATGTTCAGTTTGCAAAGTTCAGATATAAATGCACCTAGAGACCATTTTCAGACCGACTGCTACCGTGAATATAAAATACAGTAATGCAAATCTATGTCTAGCAGCACTAAGCTAATCTGATTTGCTGAAGATCCAACAATGAGGTATTGGCTTTGGGTCTCATAGTTGCTAAGCCTAACTGATGATACTGGGCCAATCAGTCTGCCTTGCATCGTCACTAATATGACCTCTCCCCCCCACTGGTTTTGTGCAGCCTGCTATTGTACCAAAATCTCAGTCCACAAAAGCTCAGTTCATTCAGTTCAATATGGCTTACATGGACAAATAGAATAATGGATAGTTTACTGTGCATTACAAGGGAATAATTCCATCGAGAGGTTCTGGGGATGTGGGAACCTCGAGAGCGAAGCTCGAGAGGTTCTCATGTCCCCAGAACCTCGAGATGGAATTATTCCCTTGTAACGCACAGTAAGCTATACATTATTTTTTTTAATATATGGATGCGATTTTTATTTGTTTATTTTGCGACTGGCAGGTGGCCGTTTCAGTGAAGGACTCTCGGTCCTGGTCAACCACCGAGCTATCTTGCTGCTGCTCTCAGCCCACCCCGCCCGCCTTCTTCATTCCGTATGACAAGAACCGGTAGGCAGTCCTACCTTTTCCTTTTGTTGGGCTCCGCTCTGCATTCCCTTTTGCGTACGAGAAAGAAAAAAAATGCTGAAAAAATGTGCAGAGGCAGTATGGCCTTGCTAAGCGAGAGATCGAGCTGCCATGTTTTTAAAATTGTTCTGCCTGCCCACACACCAAAAGTGCCAATCAGGAGGCACGCTTAGGACGTCGTGGGGGGCAGAAGGCATCTTTGTAGGCACTTGAGCTGTTTGGTAGTTGTGATAATACTATCGTTCAGGAGTGGAACGATAGTATTATCACATTCGAACGATGGTATTATCACTGTCTAACAGTGGTATTACCATTGAGGGATCGATGGTATTACCGGAGTTTTTTTGAATGCTTTACAATACTATTATTTTCAAAATCCATATATTAAAATCACTTAACATTGCCTCCCAAACAAAATTCACTATTTTTGGCATCTCCAAATTTATCCACTTGCCATTATGCTCCTACCTGCCCTGGTTAATCCTTGTAAATCACTTTCAACCCCAAACTACAACTGTGCTTTGGGGCTGGTGGGGACTGACAATATGTTGCAACTGCTGCTTGATCCAAAAACAATCAAGTCTCCCTGGGGCTGATTATAAGGCACAGTGGCATTTCCTCTCCACTACTCTATTCACAAATATCTGCAGTACCATCATTAACTGAATATACTTGGTGGCATATTGTCTTTGGTGCATTTTCCCTTCCTACTCCACAAACATTGTCAGTTCCAGAATTAAATTAAGCCACTCTAATGTTTTTTTTTCTCTTGGGTGTTTCACATTCTCACATACCAGTAGGACCTGCAGACGCTAAATTTAAAAAAGACTCTCCAGTGCCAGGAACTACAACTGTTGGTATCAAAGAAAGTGCCACAGGGGCCAGAAGCCACTAGTGCTGGTAGTGGTAACATATTAAGCAATTCTGGTCAAGGACCTGCTGCTGCAGATAACTAGTATGGACTTTAAAGCTGCCCTTCAGGGCTCTGTTACCATAAGGACAAACATCCAGAAATTTCTGAACACCTTTGTGAAGAACAGCAGCAGCAGCAGTGAGGTAAGGCAGCATAGATACATAGATTGTGAAGGCAGAGAAAGACTCATTAATCTATCCAGTCTGCCCATTTTTATAGGGAAATGTGGAAGAAAAGTGGGTAAGGAAAGCAGTGGGATATCACCTTCCATTTCCTTCCATCTATCAACAGGTCTGTGAATGTCAAGTGGGGCACAGAATACCTCCAGTGCCCATCAGAGCTCACAGGTATCAATCCCACCCAGCACTGAAGAAAACACAAATTACTCCACTGTGAAGTGCTAGTAAGCACATTGCATTTCCTTAATTGATTTAGAAATCTGGGTGGTTTCAAATGCAACTCAATAACAATGACTCTTTTATTTTTTTTTAATCAAATCCCTTTTGACATTAAAAGTTTAGTTCTCCAAAGTACCTCTTGTCATTTAGGGCTGCAGTCTTGAACAAAATATATTTCTTCATCTCACATGAAGAGTAAAATTGTCAGGAACCCAAAGGAACTTCATTCCACCTTCTCCTAACATAGAAGATAACACCTAAGTAAAGGTGGCTAACCATGATGTAATCACCTCATTTGGTTGTCTTGACAATCAAGTAAACCTTGAGAGCGCAGCTTGAGAGGTTTATACTTGTCATGACAACCGTGAAAGGTGATTAAGTCTGTGGTTGATCACCTCTACTTAGGCATTATATTTTATAGTGTATGGTTACCCTATGAGTTAATCATAAAAAAACTTTCTCTTTAATGCATTTTGAAACATTTACCCAGAGGAAGGTCATCAGAATGCCATAAATGGCTCTTTTATTGTTCAACACTGTATGCATTCTTATACTGATGGTGCACTAATTCATTTAATAACATTTGTATATTCTCTTACATATGTACATTTTATGTAAAAAACTTCTATATTGTACCTTCATTTAAAAAATATGTTTTAATGAGTCTTACCCCTCATACATTTTATCATTTCACTAAAAAAATAATACCAACAACAGCTTAAAATCTGGTTCAATTTCAGTTGGTATCCATCCTGAGCCAAGGCTGAAAATAAGAAAAAAATGGTATAGTCCTCCTTCCCGGTCAACAAAAGCTAAATAAATAAGAGCTTGTGGTCCTTGTTGACTTCTGTTACCTGCAAAGCAATAAGACCCTTAAACATTTTTTTCTCACCAATGTACATTTCACGTGTGTGGATAAATGTGCAATGATGAGAGAAAAATATTTAAGGGCCTCATTGCTTGCCAGAAGTGCCACAATTGGTGGCTTTTCTCTTCTCCCAGCCATGCTGCTTGCCCTAGGTTCGGGAACATATGTGGTGTGTGCCACCTTCAGTTGGTGTTCTCTTCTCCCAACCCCACTGTTTGCCCTGGGGCTGGGAGCAACTGTTACATGTGCTGCCAGTGGTGGCAGCTCTTCACACGCTCAACAGTTCTGTCTGTCCTGGTCAACCTTGGTTGTCAGCTAAACCCTGCAAAAAAGAAAATAGTACAATGACATGTTTTGCTGTCCTTGACCCTCCACCCCCTACCATGACCCTCCTCTCAGCACTGCAACCCCCATCCCTTCCCCACTCATACCTATCTGGTTCACTGCTGCTCTCTTGAATGTCCTGTTACTGTGATGTGTAACTACAAATGGAGTGAAAACCAGGTAAGTGCGGTTAATGGCTTTTAATGCATTTTGAACATTCACTCATAACATTTCAATTTTGGATATTTTTAACTCAAATTTTCAACATGGTCCTTTTTGACCTCACTTCATGAGCCAGAAAGGTCAAATTTTTTAAATTCCCCTGAAACGCATTTTCACAGTCTCTGAGCAAAATTGTGTTCTGCTGTGATTCAAAACATTTCTGTTATCTTGATCATAAGGTGGTGTCTGTGACAGAAATGGGAAGGAAAGAGTTAATGGTTTGGATTCTGTAGGTGCCTTATTTTTTTAGCAGTGTGAAAAAATACACTGAGGCTGAAATCCTCCAGCAGCATCCAGCTTGTGGAATTCCTAGCTGCTAGATAAGAGCTGGGTCATAAATGGCAAGTGGACCTCTCCAGGTGCACACAGACCTGCAGACATGGACACAGGGCAGTTTGAATGGATTGGATCATTCAAATATAAACTTAAGGTGAAAAGGGAATATAATTGGTCACCGATAGGTGTTCACTCTGATTGGGACAATTAAATACAAACATGTTAATTGGTTGGTGCATTTAAAGGGAGAATGGGAATGACCTATTCTTCATAGAGTATATAAGCTTTTGAAAGGCAGAGAAGGCTCTCTTGCCTTTGGAAGCTGGGAGGGGAAACATAGGCTTGGAGCCTACCTTGTAGCTATGTCCATGGGAGCTGGCAGTTAGAACAGGGTCCAGTGTCTCTTGTAAGGACAGGGAAGGGTAAGTTTAGTGATAACATATTTCAGTAATAGCCTTCTTCTTTTGTCATCTGTTATTTAAAAACATTTGTTTACTTTTTCTGTATGAATGTTATTCTCTTGTGTTGTGTGTATATATATATATATATATATATATATATATATATCCTGTGAATGCTCAATGTACTTTCTGTTAAGTAAAAGCTATTTATTTGTTCAACAGTTGTGACTGTGATGTCATTTTTCTAAGATAATATTTGGTTTCCACTGGCTGAGGTAAACTCTGTGTAACATCCGCCAACTGAGAGAGACCCAATAACAGACTTTAACTTGTGCAATTGCACATTTGATTATTCAAGTTTGTACACTTGAAAGAGGTGCTGGAAGCAAAGTCCGGCTGGTGCAGTGAATACCCAAGGACAGACACCTCTCTAAAAGCTGTTTCAACTCAGACGGAGAAGTGGGTTGTCACTGTGTCATAAAAAGACTTTTGAAAATTTGAGGTTCAAATCCCCCCAGAAATAGCAAAGTTATGATGAATAATTGAAAGTCATTAAAGTTTACTCAGAGCATCACCATTTTTCAGATTTTGACCTCAAGTTTTAAATATAGCCTTTTTTAACCCCACCTTGTGAACAAATCAGGTCTAATTATTTTCAAGTCTTTTCCCAAACACACTTTCAAAGTTTTTTCTGAAAAATCACCTTTCTGATGGGATTTTAAAAAATTCAATCTGTCTTGATTATAAGTTGTGAATATATATAGAATATGTTGAAAATTTGAGGTGAACATGCCCCATGCAGTAACAATAAAGTTATGGACCACTGTTGTTGTTTTTTTAATGTTTACTCATGACTTTGTTATTTTTGGGGGTATTTTGACTAAAGATTTTCAACATATCCCTTTTTTACCCCACCTAATAAACATTACAATTACAAGGGGACACAGCATTAAGCTGGGGAGGGGGGTGTTTAGAAGGGAGGTCAGGAGACATTTCTTCACAGAAAGGGTGGTGACCATGTAGAATGCACTAACAGAAGAGATGAACTCAGTGTGGACAGTGGTTAGCTTAAAGAAGGACTGGGATAGATACGGGGGGGATAAGGGTCATGGGAGGGGAGAAGGTAGTGGAAGGAAATGTCGGGGGAGGGGACTGGGGACAACAGCCTGAGCTGTAAATCCTGCACATTGAGCAGACTAGACAGACCAGAAGGTCAAATTCTGCTGGCTGCTATATATGTTAATATTTTGATAATCCTGCACCAAACATCTTTTCACACTTGAGCCACATAATAAAGTTTTATAAATATATTTTTTATTAAAAAGACATATTTATTGTTTAACAGTTGGTGTAATGCATTGCAATATCTTAGGATAAAGAGTGCAGAACAGTGTGATATTAGATGCAATTGATAATGATACTTCATAGTTTGAAAAAGATGCCACAGCTGTGGAGCCCCACTAACCCTGGCTCAGCAGTTGGGCAGGAGAGACCCTTGTGGGCTTAGCTCTATCACTGTGTCCTTATCCAAATCCAGAAAACTCCTGCTAAGGGTGCATGGTGTAGGGATAGAAAGATATGATAGTCCTGATACCCATATCCCTGAACCATTAATACTACCTCACCAAAACTACCCAGCCCCTCCCTCCAGAGGCTCCACTGTCTAGGGTACAAATGTTGGGACATGCTGCATAACATATAAAATCCATTTCGCCCATCTGGATGTGAATTGCTCAGCCCTGTTATTTAAGTTAAAAGTAACTCTTTCCATGATGTAGATGATATTCATTGTGTTCCATCAGTGATGCAGAGTAGGTGTCTGTGGTGTGAGCCACTTCCTGGTAATACACTTCATTGCGGCATCAACGAGATACCCAAAAGGTATTTTACTTGCATTCCTTTGAACCATCTGGGGTACTGAAACAACAGGCAAATCTCAGGGCTTAATTTATTTTCTGTCCCCAGGACTTCTGAGATGGCTTATTCCAGATCACAGAAACATTTGGAGAGGAGGGGGCATGCCCAGAGCACATGGGTGTGGGTTGCTCTCACTTCCCCCACAGAGTTGCCAACAGGCTGCACTGGGACTTTGGCCAAATCTGGTTGTGACCACAGGGGTTCTAAAATACCTCATTAGGTGCTTCCAGCCACATTTCCTCCAAATAGAAGATGATGTGGCCCTACCAGCTTCATGGCATTCACTAGTCCATGCTTTCCCATCCCAGATCTGTGCCACATTCAGTGGCAAGATAGTGTGTTTAATGTGACTGCATTCCCTGTAGGGCCTGGTAGAGAAGGGAGATAAGGTGCCTATTAACCTGAGAGGTTGAATTGACAAGATTGAGACTGGGGTGGAAGTCTGGTGTTAACCCTCGAATCAGCAGGCTATGTATCAATGCAATGGTGAACCCGAAGATATTGAGAGGAATCCCTCTGCTCCAGTCCAAATTAAGCTTGTATGCAAGGAAAGATTTTGTCTGTGGACCTTCACAGAACTGTTAGGTACACCAAGTTCTTTCTCTGCCACCTTTTAAATGTGAGATCCTGAAGGGCTGTACAAAGTCTTAAGGTAGGAAATTGGGCAAAATTCAAACAAGTGCTGGTCAGAGATGCAGCATAGACACTGTTCCATACTCACCCTGCCACTGACATCAATGGATTTTGGGGCTGTAACTCAATGCCCCCTGGGTGGGTTCCAAAGGGAAGCTGAGCCCTATCCCAAAAAAGAAGGGCTTCCCATTCTAGGTCTATCCATTGCAGGCCCGAGATATCCATATGCTATTGAAAAAGGCCTCGCAATTGGGAAATCTGTATAATACACCCTAAAATCGGGTAAGGCCAGCCCCCCTTTTGCTTTTGGTAGCATCAAAGTGTGAAACTGAATTCTGCGGCATTTCCCCACCTATATAAATCTTGAGAGGGCCATCTGCCATTTTCTCCAGTCCCACTCCGGAGTCTGAACTGGACATTATGAAACAGATAAAGAGACGGAGGTAGTGTTACCATTCTCACAGTGTCAATGCAATAAATTAAACTCAAGGAGAGATTATGCCAGTGCTGAAGATCAGCCACCAGTTGTGATGACAATGGTCGAATATTAACATTATACAACCTACCTAAGCAGAGCAGGATTTTGATACCAAGATATGTAATGTCTTGTAGATTTCATTTGAAGGGGTATTCCAATTTCAGAGCGGCAGACAGGGACCAATATAGGGGGAGAACCTCTGTTTTTGTCTTATTAAAATGAAAGCTCTACACTTTGCCAAAAGCCAACAGGATGCTGAATAGCTCAGGCAGGGCAATATCTGGGTCTGTAATATATAACTATACATCATCCTTGTATAATGCAATCTAATACTCCAGGCTACTCAGTGTCACAACCATCACCATAGCACTTTCATGGACTGCCTGAGCTAATGGCTCTGTATAAAGAACAAATGGTAGGGGGAGGGGTGTGATATGGGGCATCCCAGACAGATTTCTCTACTTAAGCTGTAGAATGGTGAAACATGTCCATTAACTGTGACAAGTGTGCATGGTAAGTCATATATCTACCTCATGTGGGTAATATAATCAGAAGAGAAACCAAACATCTGTATGGTAAAATCCCTTTTCAGAATATCAACTGCCTAACAAAAAGGGGGTTGTTGACATATGGATCTGGTGAAACATATGGAGTGTGTAATGAGTGTTATCGCTGGTTTGGCAGCCACAAACAAAGCCAGTTTGGCCTGGATGTATAAGGGATGACAGAGAGAGATCCAATCCATGGGCCTTTGCTGCCATAAACAGTTTATTATCAGAATTTAAATCTGAAATCGGATGATAACATTCACTCTCCATAAGGTCTTTCCCAGGTTTAGGTTGACACCACTAAGATGATGGCATACTGCCAGGTATTTGGTATATCCCCTTCTGCCATGACCTCATTGCACAATGACATTTTGGACAGGATTTCATAAATGACACCTGTCATGTTCATAAGGTGGTGTCATATAAAAAATATGTCAAACATTTGGGATCAAAATCATAAACATCAAAGCTATGAGCAAACATTGGCATTTTGCAATGTTTATTTATTACATCTTGAAAATTCAAGGTCACAGTCTACAAAACAACATTGTTATGTGTGAACCACCTTATTTCCCAGTCATGACAATTTCAGTATTGAGGATTGGGAGCAAGGCAACTTTGCGACCCTTGTTGCTGGGCAGTGGTTCAACACATTTTTCAAAAGTCACGTGGCAGCTAGCAGAAGCCCATTTCTGGACTTTAGTGGCTGAGCAGTGCTGTGCTGCCTAGTGTCCTCATCCTCATCCGACAGCAGGTAGTGAGCTTGCTCACTGCTGAAGGCAATAGCACATTCAAAAGTCAGTTAGCGATGAACTGCTTGCGCCCTTTCAGGTGTAGCATTCGAGCGCTTGAGGACGGAAACATTAATATTTTACAATGTTTATTCATAATAGTGTAAAAATTCAAGGTGATATTCTAAGAACACATGATAATTTCAGTCTTAAGGGGGACTGGGAGTGAGGCAATGTTGTGACCCTTGCTGCTCGGGCAGCAGTTCTGCACTTTTTCAGAAGTCACACGGCAACGAGCAGCAGCCCATCTCTTGACTTTGGTGGCAGTGCTGCTGTCGCTGCATATTGTCCTTATTGTCATCCCACAGTTGGGAGTGAACTCACTCATTGCTCTTGGCAATGGCACATTCAAAAGTCAGTTAAGGGTGTGCTGCTCATGCTATTGGGGGTGGCATTTGATCACTTGGAGATTGAAATGCGGAACTGGTTTAAAAACCAACTGCAACTGACAGACAGCTGTTGATGCTGAAGACAGCACTGGTTTGGGGAGGGGAGGTTAGAATTAAGTGGCTGTGAACAGTTGGATTTAAACCTTTTTTTTGTAAGCTGTTTAATTACTAGCATCTGGTAGTTTAATTGGGTTTAGACAGGCAGAGCTGTGTGAGGAAGAACAGTCTGCAGACACCATGTGGTGCAGTGTAGGACACAGCAGTCTGGAGTGATTAGACAATGTGAGGGCACTTACTTATGCAAGCAGGTCCAGAAGTGTTATTTACAGACATAGATACCAGCTGGATTTATTTTACCTCCTTCTGCTTTAATTGGTACCAAAGATATAATCCCTTCATTAAGTCACCTCTCTCTCTGGACTGGCCAGCTGACACAATGGTAGCACTACCACTTACGATATTGATGAGCCGGTTGCAGAAATGAGCACTACCCATCAGAAGGCCAGCTGGGGAGGTCAGCTGAGCATCCCAGAGGATGTTCTCCACCACAGGGAGGGAGGGAGGGAGTATAGACTCTGCTGCACTGCCACCACCTGGGTGACAACAGGTGGCAGTGCAAGTGGGGACTAGGATCTGGGAGGGAGGATGCGAACATGCTGTGGGTGCATATGTTGGGAGCTACTCTCAGTATCCTATGGGGCTGGGAGAAAAATCAGAAAATGCCAACCTCTGCAGGAGGACATTCGCCCCTGTTCACAGCCTCTACACTGCCGATCCTGGCACTCTATTCCCCAAGCAACAATCAAGTTTCTGTTGGGGGTAGAGCCCTGTCCTGGTGGCTGCACTCTGGGGATAAGCCAGGGTGTACAAGGAAAGGCGATAACTTCCAGGGAAGGCAGGTGATGGGATTGATTGAGTGGGATTAGGGCCAATGGGCCAGTTGAACAAGGGGGAATGGCACACTAAAGAAAAAAAATCCACATCCCTCTCTTTCTACTCCCTCAACCTTATCTCTGCACCCACTACACTCACAAAAAGTATTAGGTGCAAATTGGGTACTACTTTCCCATTGAACCAATGCAACAGAAAGTTAAATATGAACCCTGCAGAAGCCTGTGGCTATCACAGTCTAACATGGAAGCAGACACCAACCATGTTTGCACTCTCTACAATGTTTACACTGCAAATGTAAAACATATTATCATCACTGTCACCTGAAACTTTGGCTAAATGACATAACTCTTAGCAAACATTGAAAAACTGTATTACATTTTCATATGTCTGAGGAACTGCAGTAGCAAATATGAATTTATTTATTTATTTATTGATTTTTTTTTATTTATTACGTTATTTACTTGTTGACCTTGTAAGTACACTAGTACAAGGGGCATTTTTCAAGAATAACCTGGCCCACACTGGCCCGCCAGAGAAGTGGTAGAGCTACTGATTATGACACTGATGACCTGGTTTGGAAATTAATCCAGGTGTTGGAGGGCTGGCTGGGGGGGGAGGAGGCTTGAGCATCCTATGGACTGCCCTCCTTTTCTGTGGGGGGAAGGTGGGGAAGCAGCTAGCAATCGATTGGCCCCTAGTGGAGGCTGGGGGGTCTGACAGCTGGAGCTGACTTGCTTGGGAGATGTGTCAGATGTTCAGCCATGTGCCATAATGTCATTGCATGCGACACCTTGCTGGGGAAAACAAGCACACAAAATTATCAGGCTGAGAAGGAGGACATCCACCCCTACCAAGCCTCACACAGCAGGCTGAGGAACTCTGTCCCTGGATCACCTTCCTTCTCTGATTGGGGAGTATTGGCCTCTCTTCAATCACCCCACCCTGGGGGATAAGCCAGGATTCACTCTAGGGTGGAGAGTAAGTCCACGGGGATGTGGTGGAATGGGCAGACTAAGCAGGAGCTAGCCAGCTGGCTACTCCAAAAAAGAAGAATGACCTGGGTCTAGGTACTAAAGATGCAAAAAAGGGTGAAGATGTGAGAAACATGGTTATAAACAAGTAGGGAAATACAGTTTCAAGAGTAACAAAGTACAGATAAAAACAAAGCTTCCTGTGCCTATGCGCCTTTCCAGTCTGGGTTCCAAGTGGGGCATAGTAAAGAGATGGCCATGGTGAGGGTGCTAAATGACCTCCTGATGGTGAGGGATAGAAGGTACCATACCATCTAGGTCCTCCTAGACCTCTCTGCAGCATTTGACACCGTGGACCATGAGGTGGTACTTTACTGGCTGCAGTTTTGGTGTGGCCTGTCCAGAAATGTCATCAACTGGTTTAGGTCATACCTAACAGAAAGAGTGCAGAGGGTGTCAATGGGAATTTTCTCATCAAACCCAAAGCCTCTGGGCTGTGGTGTTCCACAGGGGTTAGTTTTATCACCTCTGTTGTTCTCGGTGTATATGCTGCCATTGGGGGACATTATCAGGCAGTACAGGCTGGGTTTTCACTGCTATGCAGATGATACACAGCTGTATCTGTCCTGTATTCCCAATAGCCAGGTGTCAGACTCTGTATTTAACAGCTGCCTTGAGGAAATCCAGACATGGATGACTCACAATTGGCTTAAACTAAACCCAGACAAGACTGAGGTACTGGTGGTGGAGTCGGGTTGTAGGGACGGGGGGGGGGTGGGTATGACATTATCCATTGAACTTGTGTTGGGGGGTGTGCCTTTAGCCCTCTCTAGGCAGGTGAAGAATTTGGGTGTAATTCTGGATGGTGGCCTGACACTTGAAGCACAGGTATTGGCTGTGGTGATAACCGGGTTTTACCTTCTCAGGAATATTGCCCGAATTTGAGCCCTGATCCCGCCTGATGACCTGCCCACACTGATGCATGCTTTCATTACTTCCAGGTTAGACTACTGCAATGCCCTGTACCAAGGGATATTTGGAGGCAACCTCTGCAGACTGAAGGTGGTGCAGAACATGGCAGCAAAATTATTGTTGGGGGTGAAAAGATGTGAACATATCACCCCGGCACTATGTGATCTGCACTGGCTGCCAGTTCGGTGGAGGATTGTCTTCAAGATAGGGCTGTTAACCTATAAATCCCTGCACTTGAGGGGCCCCATCTATCTGCAAGAGCTCCTCGTGGTGTACCACCCAGCCCTGGCTCTCCGTTCTGTCGAGGGTGGCCTCCTTGGAGTTCCCAGGGTTAGGCAGCAACATTCTTTTGATCAGGCATTTGCAGTCACTTCACCTACCTGTGGAACTCCTTGCCTTGTTATCTTAGGGAGGATCCCATGATGGAAGCGTTTAAGAAGGGCCTTAAATCACATTTATTTAATCAAGCTTTTAACTGAAAGGGGTTTTATAAAAATAGTATATTTTGTGATGTTTAGTTAAGCTGATGCTTTATTTATGTTTTGTATATTGTTGTAGTTAGTTTTAGAATTGTATTATTGTATGGTATATGGTATATGTGTCATATTGTACAGCACCCAGGGTCTTTGGAGATGGGTGCTATATAAATAAAATATCTATCTATCTATCTATCTATCTATCTAGCTATCTACCGTTTAAAAAAAGTAACACAAAAACACACGAGTTTAACAACTTGTTTTGAAGAATACAATACTGGTGTTAAGACAGGACAGTGAGTACAAATATTGTTGGTGCTTGTGCAATTTAGGAGGATGTGGAGGTGTGTACTGTATAAGCCAATTGATGTAGAATTGCAGGAGGTCTGATACTCAAAAGCCAATGTGACGCCTGCCTGCTGGCACAGAGGGATGAGGCACCCATGCCTTACCTGCCGCCATGCTGGCAACCTAGATTCAGTGATTGACTTGGTTTGCTGGGGGCTGGCCATAGAGAGTAGGACTAAGCATCTGGAGGATGGCTCTCTTTCCCTGGGAGGGAGAGCTATGGGTTTTCAGCACTGGTCTGACCCCAGGTGGAGGCTCATGGCAAATCAGTGAAGCTTCAGGGTCAGAGGAACAGCAGCTGGTGACACCTCACACATGGTAACATGTGGGGTGCATCTCAGTCAGCTTTGCACATCCGTTCCTCCCTTTCAAAACACAGGAAAATGTCCAGGCATGGTGAGGATGATGCTGGCCTCTCCTGGGCTCTGCACTGGACTATGGGACCCCTTTCCCACACTGGATCCATATATGTCACCAGGTGACAACCGCTGTCAGACCCCAGCAATGGGGGGGGCTAAGCCATGGAGGATGCAGGGCTGAGTGCCCTCACTAGAGCCATGTCACTGGTAGCGTGGTGCCCCCAACAAACCCCTTCTTGGGGGGGGTAAGATGTGGAGGACACTGGGTGGGGTAAGTCCCAGAAGTATCATGTGTCAGGGCTGAGGGAGATGTCAGTAGAGTGTAGAATGTGCCACAGAGGGAGGATAAAATACTTAACAAAAAAAAGCCTGTGCTGAGAAGGCTGATGAAGACAGTTTTGAGTTAGCTGATGGGTGTAAACTTTATGGAGTTCAAAGAATACAGACACGACTGTGACACTGGTTTTCCACCCATTAGCCACTAACAGACATCATCATCAGGCTTTGAAGATGAACATCAGGTCTCACAGTCCCTCCCTATGTGTGTTACTAAACCTCACCCATTGTTCTTTATAATTAAGGCTCACATGGAGTTCTGAGAGTGCCCCTACAACATCATGCCATTGTGTGTCAGGTAGACTGGTGGATGGTCCATCCATGAGTCCCAATGGCAGCAGACAGAGCAGGCCTGGTAACACAGTGGTATGGAGCCAGCCAACTTTAGACAGCAGTAGAAGGCAGACCAGAACATACAGGGAGCCAGTCTTAGCAGTAGCAGTTCAGGCAATGTCTGACGTGTATAAGGCAGCATAGAAGTATGGGTGAATAAGTCTTACTGGACAGAGACCAGATAAAGAAGATAGAAAGAGAGAGAGAGAGAGGAAGAGGAAGAGGGCGAGGGAGAGGGAGAGAGCAGATCCCCCCTGCCATCCACGAAGCAGGATAGCAGTAGGAAAAGCAGATCTGGTAGTGCAGTGGCAGAGAGTCAGCCAGCCTTAAAGAGCAGAAGGGAGAAGGCCATGCCACACAAGGAGCCAGCCTTAGCTGGCAGTAGATAACAGGTCAGGCCAGACACTGAGGGCTGCATGCAGCAGAGAGAGGAGGAGAAACAGTGTGAGTCCTGCCAGTAGAGAAAGACCTGGCTAAGTTTAGAGAGACAGCAGACCCCTAACAGTCTGGGGCTGCAGGTAGCAATTGAAATATGAAGCCAGAAAACCCACCCTGGATGTAGGATGGAAGTATGGAGCCACATAAACTGGTGGAGCTGAGGCAGCAGAAACAGGAAGCAGTGAACGTGGAGGGGGAGAGAAGGAGCCAGGAGACAAGAACAGCACTGCAGAACATTGGTCAGAGGAGCCTTGGGAAGAGTGGTGAGCCAGGGAGCAAAGCCAAGATAGTTAACGGACTGAGACGATGCCATCGATAACCACTGACCACATACTAATTCCTTCCTTCCAGATTTACCTGTCGCAGGTAAATCGTTTTCCTACATGATCCCATTTTCAATGCAAGGCAGGCTGCTGATACAAGTTATGCAAGCTTTTACATTTTTTTTAATGTGTATTTGTTGCTGTGGGCTGTGATAGTTTCCCTAGCTAGCCCAGTCATCTTCATCTTGATGAAGGCTCTGGCAGCTAATTTGCAGATTCCGATTTGTCTGTAACACTTAACTATTTGTAAGAATACTGCTGTTTTAAAATACAACAGCTTTCCCCACTACATCTGCATGCTAATTCATTCCATCTTTTTAAATATTCTTTATTTTTTATTGTTTTTTTTATATAATTTTATATATATATATATATATATATATGTATGACAGCAGGAGTACATCTATACAGTATTGTTCTTTTGTCTTACAATACATAGAATGTTCTTCAGGTTGGCAATTCATGTTTCTACAACATCATTCTGTTATACATCAAATTACACTAGATCAAAATTCATATCCTACAAAAATTGGTCACTTTCAAATAGCTGTATCAGGGAACAAATGTTTCATCCAGAGGCGAGCTATAGAAAACCCATGGCCTTCATTGGAGCTCAAATTGTGACCTCCTTCTAGCTGTAGAAGCTACTATTCTCTCTAGATAGTATATCTCAGTCATTGATGAATGCCAGTCAGAGAACATGGGTACTTTAGCTGTTCGCCATAGGAGAGTTATAACCTTTTTAGTTGCTGCCAGGTACAGGTATAACTTATTTCTACTTGGTGGAACATTTCCATCTTCCCCAATATAAAGCAGAATCATCTGATTGGATAATTAAATTTCTGATCCCACAATATTTTGTATGCTCTTTTCTATATCTAACCAGTATTGGGTAACTTTCGGACAAGCACAAAAAATATGTGTTATATTTGCCATTTTTTCTCCACATTCTCTCCAACAAAGGCCATGCCCCATAGATACAAATTTAGCAATTTTGTCAGGGGTATAAAAATATCTACTACGACATTTCCATATATATTCTGATCAGTATGATGACTTTGATACTCTCATCGAGTGAGGAATAGGTTCCAACCATTTCTCAAAAGTTATCTGAGTCCCTAATTCTTTATTCCATCTCCCTAAGATATCCTCAGTGGATTCCTTCCAAAAATCTCTTGTTGCTTTATATATTAGTCCAATTAGATGAATTTGTTCCCTGCCTTCTATAGCGTCCCTAAAAAGGGACATCAACATAGGTATGAGAGAGGGCTAGAGTATTTAATGCTAATTCTTTTTGTATAAATGTCCCAATCTGTAAATATCTATATTGATGTGTATGGGGGGTTTGATATTTTGCTTGTAGTATGGCAAAAGGCAGTACTCCATTCACATCCAGGTACTGATATAACAAAAGCAGATCTTTTTTCTGCCATTCTTGATGGACCCGAACAGCACCCATCTCCAAAGATACACTTTTTATACATATTAGTTTAAAATAACCAAAAACTTCAGTTAATGTAGTAGACGCCCTTATCTCATACCAAGCCTTTAACATATAATGGGTTAGAAATGTAAAGTTTTGCAACTGTGGATAAGAATTTTGGGGGACAAACATTCCATCTTTTTGAAAGAGATCATTCATTCTTTCTTCCTGAAGTGTGGATTTTGTAACCTGTGATCTGCATTGTAATGGCTGGCCTGTGCACTGTGTTAAGGAACAGACAGACAATCCAACCACAGCCCCTTACTCAGTAATTTACTGGAAATGACTTACTCAACTATTGGCACTTCAGGCCATGCAGTTCACCTGTAAGCCTGCAGCTCAGTTACAATGGGACCACAGTTAAAACAAAGTATTATTTCTCTGCACAGTTCTACAGGCTGCCAACAAACTTCAAACAGCATTTATAGTGAACAGAACCACCCCCAAACACTAACAACATGCAAGCAAACAGTCAGCATTGATAAATGCTTGTTTAATTTAAATACTATTTGTACTTATTATTTGTTCTGCCTGTTATTATGGTTTGGTGAACTTGTTGATTTGTTCCAGACATCAGTGAATTGTAAAATTGTGAAACATTTAGAAATTGTATTTTTCAGACAGCCATTGTTTTTGTCCTGCTATTATAGGGCTGTATTCATGACCATGGTGCAGGTACGCTTGTAAGGAAATTACCCGGGCTGCAGTGCCCTGCACCTCTGTGCTGCATAAACCACAGGAATTGCATGAAACATAGCCACACATCCCCAATTTCCCCTCCTTCCCATGGAACAAAATGGCAATAATCTGCCAACATCCCACCAGATGATCTGTCAGTTGTGAGAGTGGATCTCTGCTCTGTGTGGTAGTGGTGGGGATTGTGGGATATGGCTAGTTCTCATGAGACTGGTATATCCTTTAAACATATGGGCCATTCATCCTGTGTGCTCAGACACCCCGGACCCTCCCAGGTTCCAAGGGCTGGGTGAAGAACAGTGGGGGTGCAATGTCTTTTGCACCATGTGGCCTGTGGGAGGAGGTGCATAAATGTATATGGCAGGGTCCCTACTTGCATAACCAAAAACCTGCCATTGTCATGCTGAATGTGGCAATTTAGTTACCTGCATGGAGCGTGGCCATGTCCAGCCCCCAGCCACCCTCCCTTCTGGACTGCAAACATAGCCAGCCACCCATTGTGGGTCGAAACTGTGGCTGTGGTGTGGATCCCACTGTGAATCTCCAAGGGTCCTGCAGAAACTCCACTGCAGTTAAGGATCTTAAGGAAATCTCCACACCATGGTTGCTATGTATAGAGGTGTGGAGTGGGTATGCACCACGTAAAATCAGTGCGTATCCCACCCTGCAACTGCCCGCACCCTCCTGCAGCCACTGCTCCCCTAACACGGTATGCTGTACCAATCATGCCCCACCTACACACCTGATTCCCTGGCCGATCATGCAGCTCTGCACTGGGGAGGGCCATCGACAGTGGCCATGCCAGCACTTCATGTGATTCACGAAACCATGACGTGCAGCATGCAGTGTGCTATGCAATTGAGGGGCAGCCATAACCCCTGGCAGCCAGTTACGTGACCCTTGGAGAGGCAGCCACTGGCCACAGTGGTGATGGTGGAGGTATCACCCCTGCCATCAGTGCACTCTAGGAGGGCTGGGGTGGTCACCTGGGTTATCACCCCAAAATTGTGGTGGATACCCTGCACGCCGGCAGTCAACATGGTGCCTCACAGGTGCAAGGGATCTACTGCAGGATCCAGATCAGGCAGCCAATTGGCTGTTTCCCAGATATGCCGCTCCACACCAGCCTGCCCCCTGAGGACCTGCATGCCAGAGGGGTGAGGCCATGTAAGGGAGCCAGGCAGGAGCTGATAATTGTGAATGTGGTTCCCGCATGGATCTCCCAGGGGTATGGAGCTGCCCGGGTGAGATATGTGGCTTTGGAACATATTTCCAGTCCATTCCTGAATAGCCCCCCATGTGAATAGAGCCCATAGTTGGGTAAACTTGTAGCTGTGTTGCACATATCAATCAATAGTAAAAATTCAACGGTTTGAGATATGTACTTTTAAGGATATACAGTACCTTAAATACCATGTTTATTTGTTGCTCTTTACATTTTCAACTGCTTTTGTGGCTTGGTGAACTTGTACAGTATGTCGGTTCTAGATATCAAAATATTGTAAAATTATAAAAGAACACTGAAATATAATTAGAGAAGTATATTATGGTAATCTACTTTAAATACCACTATTTTGTCACTTTTCTCCACATTTTATTTTTTTTTTTTTCAATTCACACTTTATTCACAAAATTTCCACAATACAGGAGGCAGTAAAGCAAATATGAACTGCTAGTTAGTAATACAATCCGACACTGCCCCCCCAACCTCCTACTCCCCCTGGCACAGCAGTTCCTTCAAGTGTTGTAGTAACTAGGTATCCGTAATAATCAAGTACTTGATAAGATAACAGGTAACTAGTTGCACTTTAAATCCTAGCGGTGATAATTAAAATGTGAAGGGGATCCCATATATACTTTTACTTTTGTAGCCTATTTTGGAGGCTTGCTATGGCCTTTTCTGTGCAGAGATTTGCAAGGATTTCATGTGTCCATTCCTGGTATGTTGAACAAATCCCATCTTCCCAATGCCTGAGAATAATTTTTTTAACCGAGAGTGCGATCATAGATATATGAAATCTCAGAATTTTAGCCTTAATAGAAGACAAATCTCTCAAAAGGCAAATATCCGGTGTAAAGCAGTCCTGTAATCCCAATAAGGGATTCAGATGAGTTTTAATTAAATCCCATAATGAAGCTATCCTGGGACACGACCAGAATATATGAAAAAGCGTCCCAGCTTCCTGGGAGCACCTAGTGCACCTATCAGTATCGCGAAGGCCCCATTTTGCCAGTTTGACTGGCGTGTAGTACATATTATGTAAAATGTGAAATTGCATGAGGCGTAATCTATCTTGGGACACATATTTATGACAGAACATTCAGAGAGTCGGCCAGTTGAAAGTGGACTGAGGGAAAAATGGGTTCCATAAACTAGTGGGGCCGTTACCACTCCCAAACCACCATTGGTACAATACCTGATATATCTTAGAGATAACCCCTGGTGATTCGAGAAAAGAGGAAAGTTCAGGTACCAAAGCAAAATCTGTTGGGCGGGGAGGGACTTTACCAAAAACAGTGATTAGCAAATGTTTCAATTGACAAACCCTGAATGATTGAGAGTCTGAAATATTGTACTTTATGAAAATCTCGGTAACCGGGAGCCAAGCCCCCAAGTCTTCCAGGAATGAGAAAGCTATCCCCTCTCCTAACTGAGGCAGCCACGTATGAGAGATTGTCTGTTTATTTATGGTAAAAAATGGAGAATTCCAGATAGACTGAGACAGGTCTGTACTCGGATTGTATCTTAGAAAAGAACACAGCTGCAAGTAAACTTTTAATGAGGTCATGAAAGTGGGGCATTTACTAGCATTCTGTAAGAGGAATACTTTGATAAAGAACATGGTTGAGGGGTCCATGTTCATAGCCTGGATAAAGTCTAATTCAGTGTTGAGCCAAGCTGGTCTCAAATTTTCTGGACCCGGCCTTACCCATTTCAGGTACTTGGCAAGATGACTAGCCCAGTAATAAATTGTCAAATGAGGAATCCACAGCCCCTCCTCATTTTTAGGAGTGGCTAGCTTGTGATACGCCAGCCTGGAATGTTTATTAGACCAGAAAAAATTAGTGAAGAGTTTATGCATTTTCTGGAACCAGGACAAGGGGTCAAATGAGTTGAGATGTGACAAAGGGTAAAAAAGGCGTGGAAATACATTCATCTTAATTATGTTAATGCGGCCCCATAATGAAATTGGAACCTTATCCTATCTCTCTAGATCCTGCACAATCATCTGAGAAAGAGGTTCTAAATTTTCTTAAACCATAGGGAAGTATTGCATGTTAGCTTGATACCCAGGTATTTGATAACACGGGGAGACCAGCACAACCCCAGAGAGATAATGTCTGACTTAAAAAACTTGTGATTAAGGGGAAAAAAGGACGTCTTGTTAGCGTTCAACTTATTATTCGAAAAAAGACTAAATTTGGCAATCTCTGTTAACATTTCAAAATAGATGTTACCAGGTGGGCCAAGTGGAGGAGGAGATCGTCAGCATTTGCAGTTATCTTCACCACATTGTTCCGGATCGGAATACCTTGTATTCCCATGTTGTTAAGAATATTTTGAATAAGGGGTTCTAAATAAAGGTTGAATAATAAGGGGGAAAGGGGGCATCCCTGTCTCGTACCTGAATGTAACAGGAAATATTTAGAAAAAGCCCCATTACCTGAAATTACCCTCGCAGAGGGAGACTGATATAGCACCCTGATCCAGTCTATGAACATGGAGGGAAACCCAAATGCTCTGAGAACTTAGAATAAGAAATTCCTGTTTACCCAGTCAAATGCCTTCTCAGCATCCAGGGAGACCAGCCCCGTAAGGAAGGAGGCATCCCTGGACTCCGAGAAGACGTGCAAGAGGGTACGTAAATGGTCTGAGGATGAACGTCCCCTCATAAATCCAACTTAAGACACGCCAATCAGGTCCAGGAGAACCAGCGTTAGCCTATCAGCCAATATCTTTGAAATAATTTTGACATCCTGATTCAATAGGGATATTGGCCTGCAACTCTGAACCGATTCAGGGTCCATATCCGGTTTGGGTAATAGGACTATTAGGGCTTCAAACAAATGAGTGTCTACTGCAGCCCAGGAGAGAATATGAAGGTAAAGCCGGTGGAGCACAGGCAGTAACTGTTCCCTGAAAACTTTATAAAATAAAGCAGAAAACCCAGCCGGTCCTGGAACTTTATCTGAGGGCAGGGCCTTTATAATGGCCAAAATTTCTTCCTGAGATAGAGGAGAGGATAAGAATTTTTGGGGGGAATTTAAAAAGGAGGGTAGGCGAGAATCCCCAAGGTACACTTCTAACTCTTTTGTGGAAGGAGGGCTATCCGTATCTCTATATAGCTGCTCATAGTATGTAGCAAATTCCTGCACTATCTCTGAGGGGGATACCCTCAGGGACCCGTCTGCATGTGCCCTAATAGGAGGTATAAATCTTGCAGACTCCTGCTGTTTTAAATGTAAAGCCAGCAGGCGCCTTGCTTTTTCTCCTTGATCGGTGAAACTTGATTTGGTATGGATGATGGCCAACTCTGCTTTCTCTCTTAACAATTCTAAATATCTGTCCTTAACTACTAATAATTTCTGCCTCTCCTCCTTGGAAATGTTATTTGGTTGTCTAGATTCTAATTCCCGTATTTGAGACAGTAATGATAATAACTCTGCTTCCTGAGCCCTCTTCCTCTTTGTAGCTAAACTAATGAGAATACCCCCAATGTAAGCCTTAAAAGCTCCCCATAAAATGTCAGGCATAGCACTTTCTATTGATTTGGTAGAAAAAAAGAAATCAATCTGATCCTTCACCAGTCGACAATATTTCTCCTCCTTCAATAGCTGCTCATTTAATTTCCATCGGGTCTCTTTCTTGGGAATATTAGAGAAAGCCAAATTACATAACACCAGAGAATGATCAGATACGGAACCCGGTTGAATCGAGGTGGACAGCACACCCAGCAAGAGTTCATGAAAGACCAATAGGTAGTCAATGCGAGACTACGAGATGTGTACTGGCGAACTAAAAGTAAATTCCCTGGAATTGGGATGCAAGACTCGCCATACGTCACACAGTCCGCATTGGTCCAACAACTCCCTGAAGGCCCTTTGCCCGGGGGACAATCCTCTCAACCCATATCCGCGCCTGTCTATATTAGGGTCCAAGACCAGATTAAAGTCCCCCCCTATAATAATGGGAATAGGGAGCAAGGGGAGAATTGTGGTTATCAGCTTCGTAAAAAAGGTGGGATCTTCCATGTTTGGTCCGTAGATGCTGCCAAGCAATAATGGCATGGCCCAAAGGGTACCCTGTACTAGGACGTACTTTCCCTCTGAATCCCTAAAGACCTGAGTGGGGATAAATGGGATGTCTCTATTAACCAGCGTCATGACCCTACAGCTGCTGGTAGAACCTGAGGCATTAAAGACCTGTCCCACCTGTTGTCTCCTGAGTTGCAATGTCTCAGTATCTAGCAGGTGAGATTCTTGCAAGAATGTAATCTGCACACAAAGCAAACTCAGGTGTTTAAGCACCTGATATTGCTTAGGTTTTTTCCTAACCCCCTTCACTTTCCATGTAGCTAGGTTAATATTGCTAGCCATCTACATTGGCAAAAGCGAGCCCGGAGTTAACCTTTGGCAATTACTACAACTGTGACCCAAGTACCCCTGTTCCACTAAGACTGCCGTGCCATCCTCTCACCCCCAAACCTCCCAACCCTGCCCGAACTACCCCATCCATCCCCCAAACAACACCCAATCATGACATAACTTTAATAAACCCAAATTTTACCTTCTTCCCGCCCTCCCTACCCCCAAACTGTCACCAACAACGTTCAACAACATACCAGTTCCTTCTCCCCCACAGCCCCCCAACATTACACCCCTAAACCCAAGAAAAATCTATGAGCACCCCTATATGAAAACAAAAGGAGGTAAGTGACCTGAATTACAGTAACAATTTGTGAGGTCATCAGTTGATCCACTCCTGATAACCCATGGGAGTAACACTATGTTAGTAGGGCATAGGCACTAGGAGTATCAAGAGTTACCAAACCCTCATGCCTTGCCTACTAAAAGGAATGCACCTTGATAGGTGCTGTTAGGGCTAGACCAGAGGCGATGTTTCAGGTCCCCATGAGGGCCGCACCCACAACAGGACTCTCTTGACCCAAGAAAGCAGGTCCCGCCACTCCCCATCAATTGTAAAGCCCTTGTACCAAGAAAAACCTCCCATTCTGGGTCACTAAAATCACTGGCCCATACTACATTGAGTCATGAGCTCCCTCTGGTGGTACAGGAGCAAAAACGCGTGATAGTGCGCTGTAGAGATAATGTTTCAAGACCTTCCTTAGACAGCCTACCATATGATGGGTATTGATACCCTGCAAGGTGTAAACCATAGGCCTTAACAGAGCCATTCCCCCTCGCATACCTGCAGGGGAGGTACTAAACCAAACTATTGTAAAATTACTTTCCCCAATGCCTGTAAACAATAAAATTAAACAGTCATTTTAGAAGAAATCACAGTCCCAGATAAAACTAAGGTGTAGAAAACCATAAAAAGTCCGGATAATATTAAGGAAATTGTGTCCCTTAAGCCCTCTAAACAGACTTGGATAGGAATCCAGCGATTATTTATATTCATCCCTGAAGAGTCCTTCGAGTGACAGTCACCTCTCTTCAATCCAGAGCTCTTCCATTTAAATGATGAAGGGCCTCTCATGTATCCCTGAAGAGATCAGGCAGGGACAGCTTTAGGCCAGCAATCGCAGCCTCAGGATCCTCTTAAGAAACCCAGGTACCGGCCACTTGCACCTGTAACCTGGCCGGGTATGCCATGCGGAACTTAAGACCAGCAGCAATAATCTTGGAAACAACTGGGTGAAATGCTTTACATTTCAAATGGACAGGGCCTGGCAAGTCCTGCGCTAGCCTGAGTTTGACTTGCTCCCATCTAACTTCCTGGATTTCTAACTTTGTACAAACAAGTGCTGCCGCTCCAAAAAATTTAGAAATTGGCATATTATAGGGCGAAGTGTTGCTCTGGGGGGGGGGCTTTGGCTTCAGGGATCTGTGGGCTCTCTCGATTATATATTTAGCCCCAAAGGGTGAGGGGCCAGCGATCTTCTCCACCAACTTCTGGACGAATGCTATGGTGTTCTGACCCTCTTCTCCCTCCAGTAGCCCAAGGATCACAATATTATTTCTACGACTATGACCTTCAAGGTCTTCAAGTTTAGCTTCAAAACGTGCAAGTTTCTGCCGCATAGCCGCCATCCCAGGATCAAACTTTTCTACTTGTTTCTCCAAGGAGGAAATCCTGGCTGTGTTATCCGTAGTTAAGATTAAAACCTCTTTAAGCTTTCTGGTTAGAGATGTAATCTCTGATGCCATTTCTTTTATTTCTTCCTGAAAGGGCTTAAATTCCTCTTGGAATCTGTTTAGCATAAGCGGTTCCTGCTCCGTGCCCTGATTTGCAACCTCTGGCTTATCCACTCCACTCGAGGCCCGTGATTCTTTTGGGGCCTTCTCTGGAGAAACTGGTGGGGTGTGTTTTTGCGGCGCCCGTTTCATATACACCTCAATTATCTCTCAAATTCACTCAGCAAGAGCACTCAATACTAAGAAGGCAGTAGACCTTAAAGTTGTAGGGTTTTAGGTGAGTTAAACGCTCCAAAAAACACTTTTACAGAGTCGGGAGGCTGGAGCTATGCAGAGGAGCTTCTACCCGGTACCTTGCATCATGTGGTCCCCCTTTTCTCCACATTTTAATAAGGTTTGGAAAACAAGTAGGTTTGTTTTAGATATCAATGAATTGTATAATTGCTAAAACTGTGAAGAATAAGGAACGTGCATTTCTTGGAGATCTATTTTAATGTCTATACCATTGTTTGCTAATTTATTTTTTTCTGCCTACTATTATGGTTTGATGAAAATGCTTATTTGTTCAAGACATCAGTGTGTTGTAAAACTGTTTTCAATTAGTGCTGTTTATGGTTGGTGCATACTATCCTCCAACATGACCCCCCAGCCCCATCACCCTGCTCCTCAGGAACCTACCATCCTAATCCTGGGCATGTTCCTCCACGGGATTGTCTTTCCATGGCTAGAGTCAGTGGGTGCCCATAACCTTCCTACAATGCCTTGACAATGCCTCTGAATCACTCTAAGGGACTGCTCCTGTACACTCCCCTCCTCTCTTCTCTGTGCCAGGATGGCTCTATTCATCCATGGCCTCAGCCCTGCCCCCTTGAGCACTTTTATCAGAGGCCCCCCTCCTCCCCTACAAAAATCCTGTCCTTACTGACCCTCTGCCGAACCTAACCTAACCCCTAGTGCCTCCCCACATTACTTGCACTTGTAATCAACTAAAGTTGATGTCCATATTCTTTTTTAGTGTTTTAAATGACTAAGAAACTATCTAACCTTTTCCTGATTGTTGTGCTGTTCGTGTCTCAAATGTCCTAAAACTCTGTAACCTTCTTGATTGAATGTCTACTATACTCTGTTCACATGATGTGGAACCTTTGTAAATGAGCCATGACTCAAATGTTATTTTCTGAATACCAAATAAATAAAAATAAAATAAAATACAAAATGGATCTGGTTTCTCCCAGGAGAGCTCCCCACCACTGCTGCAGGGCATAAGAGAGTCAACTCCTCATCCTGCACTGTCTGAGTTTTTTCCCCTTGTTTGTGCTAGAATACCAGCTAGTGGCAGCAGAAGCTTGTGCACATACTGTGGAGTGTGATGCATCAGATGTCCCATCCCCACTATGTTTTGCCATTTCATGCACACTGCCACCCATCATCACCCATGTGGCATTATAGTGACAGAACCAGACGTCCTGCCTCCCCAGAGGAGGAGAGCTTCTGCTAGGACACTGGCCCAAGTTGATCCAGGCTTGTTTCTGAACTGGGGTCATCAGCCTTGTGGGTGGTAGTGCTACTGCTGTGCTGAGAAGCCAGCCTAATAGTGAATTGGAAAACAGAAGTCCTAGAAGTTGTATTTTGCAGACATTTACTTTAAATAATATTTTTTTCAGTGTGTTCCACCTGTTACCATCATTTGGTGAACTTGTAAGTAAGTTGCAGATAACAATTAATTGTAAAGTTTCAGAACTGGTAAAAAGTAATAAAAATGTATTTTGCAATGATCTTTTTAAAAAAAAAAAACATGTTTTGTTTTCACTTTGTCACCTGTTCTAATAGTTTGGTGACTTGCAGGTCTGTTCGAAATATCAATATATTGTAAAACAGCAAACATTTCAAAGTATAATTAAAGATCTATTTTTGGTGATATGCTTTAAATACCATTTTTTTTACTTTTTCCCTGCTTTTTTTTAACTTGGTTTGGTGAACCTGCAGGTCTATTCCAGATATTAGTGAACCGTAAAATTTCAAACATTGTGGAAACTAATTTGTTTTTGGAGATCTACTTTTAATACTATTTTTTGTGTGTTTTTCATTTTTTCCACTTGTTACAGTTTAGTGAATTTGTAGAGCTGTTTTAGACATCAATGAAATACAGAATTGAAAAACTATGAATAACATTAAAATATGTATGTTTTGGAGATCTATTTAAATACCAGCACAGGTACATCACTTTGTAGTAATGATAAACTATATAAAGTGACCTAACACAAGTAAACCAATCCCTCTGAATCAGTGTTGGAAGTATGAGAAAATCGTTGGGGGAACCACCACCTTTGATGCATAATCAACCATCCATGACAGTGGTCTGAGGACATGTTTTCTCATTGTAATATACGGAGATACCAAAATAATACCATATTATACCACACAAAAAAATCCTGGTAATACAGCAGTAGCCAAAGTGATAATACTATCATTGGCAAGTGATAATACTATCGTTCAGAGCTCGTAATACTATCATTCGAGCTCTGAATGATAGTATTATCACCAAACCTGAAGAGCGCAACTGCAAGATCTTCCAAAACCACACACTAGTGCCTGAGATCCCCAAAGCAACCTCCTAGCCCTGCATGCTGACATTCCTAAAACTACTCCTCCTGATTGGACGTGGTTCCTCTGTGGGTGGGAAGAATCGTTCAAAAAACATGACACTGCCTCGCTGTTTAGAGGAAATCATTCCTTTGTTTTATGGGCAGTATTGTTTTATTCCCTTTATGCTACAGAACTGCATGATTAAAGAAGCAAGGTAAGACTGCCTCTAAAACAAAATCCTTTTCAACTAAAACAGACACAGCATTGAACGTGTGGGTGGGCTGGCGAGCAGAGGTGGACCGGGGACAGAAAGTACACACACACAGAGTGAGTGAGCGAATCCTCACTGCAGCGGTAGCATGGCCTCACAGCACCATATTCACAGAACTGCTGCAAACAAAATTGGGCTCCATATATTATAAAAAATAAAAAATAGGTGAGGGTCTATCACTCGGGAGTAATACCATCTCGAGGTTCTGGGGACAGGGGAACCTCTCGAGCTTCACTCTCGAGGTTTCCTTTTCCTCAGAACTTCTTGATGGTATTACTCCCTTGTAATAGACCCTCACCTATCAATTATTCTATTTATACTATATGTTTCATTTTTACACTTTATTTAGTCAGTTATGTGTCTTTAGCGGGGGTACATTTTACACAGCAGCAATTCCTTCTCAGTTTGCTCATGGAATTGAGTCAGGATTTTAATACTGGAACTGAATTCCTCTGGGTTCAGACCATTTACACCATTGCCCTGAGGAGGAAGATGGGGTAAAACATTGGGGTGGTTACCTCTGTAATGGTTTGGTATTTATTTTTGAAAAGCTAACAAAAACATTACTTTCAAACCTCTCTTCTGTGTGGCAATTCTTTGCCTTTTGTATGAATGGAACAATGCTTGGTTTTGATCAGCAGAACCTGGGAATCAGAGTAGAGGTAATCCTTCTTATTTACTACTGCTGCAGAATAATTTAATGTATAGAGTAGGTACAGCCTTGAGTTAACAAGTTCATGCATGCTTTGCTGCTATACCAGCCCGTTCTACTTACATGCAATGTCCTCTTCACACACCCTATGCAAATGCAATGTCAACATCCAAACATATGCACTGTCACGCCAGACTGCTGCACACGTATGCTACCTCAACCCCACACGCAGTGGTGTCAGCTCAGATTCTCCCACACATGCCCTGTGACAGCCAATATGTAAGGATTAATAAGTACACTGCGTAAACAAGTACTCCTTTATGGGGATTATACACCCACACTTGTACTCAGGGTAAGTAGTATTGTTATTTCCTTGATAATTAGAAGAAATGTATCCAAGCTTACTTTGAAGGCCTTTACTGTCTTCATATCAACTGTTTCCATTGTCAGGCTGATCCCTAGCTTCTTCTCCCTGTAAAAGAAGAATTGTCTTTTATTGTTACCCCTGTATTTACCATTTCTGAGCTTCATCTCATGTCCATATGAGCACACCACATCAAAGATCTCCATTTGCTTATTCTTGTTGATACATTTGAGTGTGCAGAATACTGAGACCATATTCCACTAAGACTCTTTTTCTCCAGGGTGAACATGTAAAAGCTTTCAGACTCTCCTATTAGTTTTCATACCCCATACCCTAATAATTTGGAGGTCCTACATTGCCCTGCCAGAACTTCCTCAATATTGTTTTTGTATAAAGGAGCCCAGAATAGTAGAAGTACTCCAGGTAGAGTAAGACCAGTGACACAAAATGTATTGCAGCAGGTGATGCTGAGCTCAGCCCAGCCCTAATCCTGCCTTTTCATTCCCTTTCCCAAATGTCAGAAAGAAGCACAAGTCATCATTCTCAGCATTTTCCCCTGTAATCAGCCAATTGCAGCCACCCATGGTTAACCTCAAATCGTTGAGCTCAGAATCTTGGCTGTCCCCCGGGATTCCTGATTCCTCTGTTAATCTCCTTGGTTTCACCATTGTTCATCAGGATCACTGCTTCCATTTCTGTATCTCTAGAGTGTGGTGCCCTGACAACGCTACTTGCATCTGCAATCTGATCAAGACAGACTGCACAGCATAAAATCTTGACTCCCACTTGCTATCTCTCTGATCTCCCTGACAGTCTCTCCAACATTACATTCTCATGTGCTGCCTGGCACAGAAGGATGTTACAGACAGGGGCACACCACAGAAACCCCACACTGGCGATTGACATGTCCCACTTTCCGGTTACTAGCAATCGGTGATTCCCAGTGATGGTTAAATGTGTAAACGGTTATTGCTGAGCACAGAACAAGTGTGCAGTAAATTAGTACATGCCTGTAAATGCTGATGTATAATTACAGAGATTTGTGCCCCATTAAAACAGTGACAGTGTTAACAGTAATACTGCTTTATCCCAGGAGACCGCTGACACGATAATTCTGCCTGGTGCGGATTAGTGCATTGAACTGTAATGTGCAAAATAAAGATGGTGAGAATATAAGTTGCTATAAAATATTTGCCAGTTAACAGCTGGTTGCACTATACGACACAGCTGTCATTTACAAAATGACATCTGTGTCATGTAGTGCAACACCTGTTGTGTTTTGACTTCATTACCAGGGATGGGGCTATTGTCATTGTAGCCCTGCCATCCTGATCTTGCCTTGGACTGTATCTGCACACCAGGGACCCCAGTCCTCAGTGGCAATGTATTTAGTCATGTGTTTAATTATCATTCTGTATTACTATTTCATGTACAGTATCCCTTTTTTATATGACCCGACTCTGGGATGCCAACCCCTGGTTGGATGCCCCCAACCCATTGTTTTACTAAAAGTGCTGACATCAGGGATCCCAGTCCCCGTGTTGCCATATACAATCCCCCCAGTAATGTGAGTACTAGGGAGTCCATCCCCAGTGTCCAGAAATAGTTGTATGGCTTGAATCCTTCCCTATAAAGAAAAAACTGTCCCACAATGACTTTTTTTCCCTGAGAAAAGAAAATGGTCATTGCTGCCATCCTCCTCTCCCCATCCCTTTCCTTCCCAATGAGCACCCACCACCTCACACCCCCCTTACCCTGTATTTACCATCAGAGGTCACAAAATGTGATTTTCTGTGGACCGGGACATGTCTGCACTCTTCAAAGCTGAACCACAAACCGAGTAATACAGGTAAGTGCCATATAATGTATTTCAATGGCATTTTGAATTTACTGTATGTTATTATCTTTGCAATTTTCTTAATTTTCTTTCCACCAAATTTTCAAGATGGGCTTTTTGTGACCCTACCTCATGATCACTGTTACTGTAATTTCATTAATCTGACCTGGAAGGTGATTTCACTGCTGCTGCACAAAATCATGTTTCAGCAGTGAATAATGACATTTCACCATGAGTGTTCATGAGGTAGGTTCTCCAAAAGGCCATGTTGAACATTTGGTGAAAAAATTCCTACAAATGGCTGAGTTACTCAAGTTCATTGAAATGTTTCTACGCACACACATAACTTTGGTAATTTTCAATATTTTGACTCCAAATTTTAAACATAGCCATTTTTTCATACCACCTCATGAACAGTACAGCTGTCATTTTTCATATCCTGTCCAAAATACCTTGTATCAGATGAGGTCAAATGTGATGTCTTTGGATCCTGTGTGAAGAAAGTTCTGACAGATTTTGTTGATCATACTGTATTACTATGTGGCACTAGGCTGGAACTGCATCTTGTGCTTCTGACATAGACTACAGGCTGGGTGGTTAGGCATTAGGTGTGTCAACCCCAAGTAAGACCCCATCACTGATTCACCAATACTTTATGCTGCTTACAGTTTAAAAAGCTAAAAAAGAAGCAGCTAAGGCAGTCACAGACATTTCTGCCCTTAAATCAAAGCTACAAGAAACATTTCTGTCAGCAGAATTTGACCTACTCAAAGCACATACAGACAATAATATAAGCAAATTTCAGTCAGGCCGAATCAGTTATAAACAGAAAAAAAATCAGTAGATATAAAATGATTATGCATCAGGGACAGTATATTCTTGGCATTGCCCACAAAAAAGGATGCAATACTCCAAAAATAGAAACAATGAGTTTCAAAGTGGTGACCTGGACCTGACAGTGACGCTGGTGATGATAGTCACAAAGAAGCCTCTGGCAGGCATTTTTATCCCAGGATATGAGAGAAATAGAATTAGTCCCTCAGGAACATTCACAAAGAGAAGAGATAGGAGGGGCAGGGGGAAGAAGAAACAAGAGAGGGATGAGAGGTGGGAGAGGGAGACAACGCTTGAAAGAGAGACAGGATTGGGGCCAGGTGAGATGCTCCTACTGAGAGATGAACAGAAAATGGAGGTCATAAATCTTTCACAAAACCCACTCACTAACACCCAAACTCAAGTGCTCAGTAGAGGGCTGAATTTCATTCCAACAAATAATGTGAGCCCCTTTAAAGTGGAAGTACACCTTTCCAATTTTTTAGAAGGCTCCAATTGAAGGAATTTTTTAGTCAACATCCACAACCTGTACCTTCTAACAACTCCCCTCGGGTGATGAACCAACAAACCTAACAAAAACTCCACCCTCTACCTCCTCAGACAATAGCTACACTATGTACTTACTTTAATATTGTTTCAAAAGAAGTAAGCAGTTTAATACAAAAAAACAAATACACAAAGTACAAACAGAATATATCCTGGAGGGAAAGACAAGCACTAAAAGAGCTAGAAAATTCCCATGACAAAGTAATAAAATCTGCCAACAAAGGTGGAGCTGTAGTCATCTGGGACAGAAAAGATTATTTAAAGGCAGCAGAAAAGCAGTTAACAAATCAAGTGTTTTACAAAAAATCCCAACAGATCCCATGGCTGAGATTATGGCAAGGGAAAACACATTTATTCAGTGAGGTGTCACAGCACAGTGGATTTCACAAGAGGCAGATTTCATGTCAGTTACATCCCCAAGGAAACCTGCACTCTAGTTATAGCCAAAAGTACACAAATAAATCAGACCAGTGCCAGGGCGACCTATTGTGTCAGCAGTAGGGTTAATGACTGAACCAATTTGAAAATTTGTTGACTGCTATATTAAAAAAATGGTCCCAGCACTACAGATTTACATCCAGAACACCAATGATGCCCTTAGGGCTGTCAAAAACATAATTGTGGGAGAAAATGATCTGCTTGTTACAAATGATGCTGAACATTTATATTCTAATATTCCACACAAAGGGGGCCTGTATGCCTTGAAGGAAGCATTAAGTTACAGAAACAACCTTCCACTCACTGATTATGTCCTAGATCTAGCTAGATTTGTCCTAGAGGCAAATTATTTTTGGTTCAATGGCAGCTATTATATTCAACATAAGGGCACAGCTTTCGGCACAACATTTGCTTCACACCTTGTTAACATCTATATGGGTCAGGGAGCAGAGTTGTGTATTTTCAATCCAGAACAGAATCCCTTCAGCTCACAGATCAAAACTTGGCATTGCTATATAGATGACTGCCTTATGATCTGGAAAGGCAGCTTAGAAATGCTGCAAGACTTTATTGACTATATAAACTCGACAAATCCTAACCTAAAATTTGCATATTAAGCAGGCATACAAGAAATACCATTTCTAAATATTCTAATCTACAAACAAGGGCATCATTTGGACACAAAACTGTACAGGAAACCTTTGACCAGAAATATGTTCTTGAGAAGAAAAAGTTGCCATCCACCTACCATAACAGAAAATATACTAAAAGGACACTTCATCAGAACCAGATGCATCTGCTCATCAGATGCAGGCTTTAAGGAAGCTAGCCAATATTTGACAGTTCCCATTGTACAGAGAGGGTACGAAGCACTGTTGATTTTGGATGCTTTAACTAAATCTAAAAACATGAATAGGGAGACACTTCTACAGAGAAAAACACCAGAGACACAGGAAGAAATCCCAATATTTGTAACACAGTACAATCAACTCATGAGACAGATTGGCAATGTGGTAAAAAAACATTGGCCTTCACTAAATTGTGACCAATCTCTCAAACAGTTAGCACAAAAAAACTCCAAGGGTATCATACTAAGGAGGCAGGAATCTTAAAGATATTTTAGTAAATGCTGTGTTACCACCTATGCCACAACTAAGCAACTAGCTGCCACCACCACCACCCCGGGGCAATTTTAGATGTGGGCACTGTACCGACTGTTCAAATACAGTGAACACAAAAACGTTTTGCCATCCATGAACTGGAAAAAAATTCCGTATTAATCACTTTATCAATTGCAGTACCACTGTGGTTGTCTATTTACTTAGATGCCCTTGTGGGCTTGGCTATGTTGGTGAGTCAAAAACAGCCTTAAAACAAAGAATAGGTGAACACAAGGCCACCATCAGAAACAACAATGAAGAATATGTGATGGCTAGACAATACAGAGAGGTTGGTCATGGGTCTGTAGCATCTCTTAAATTCATTGGAATTGGCAAACTTCAGCTAGGTATCAGGGGTGGTAACTTAAACAATGTCTACAACAATAAGAAGCCTACTAGATCCGCATTCTAAATACCCTGACACTAAGTGGATTGAATGAAGAGCTTCCTTTGCACCATTATTTATAACAGCTTCAATATTGTAGTCTTGTACCCTCAATTTTTGAAGCATCGCTTTACATCTAGGCGATATTTGAGTTCTGTTTTATAACCAGACAGCATGACTTCTTGCACTGCTGTACTGTGGCATTAAGAAAAATGAAAATAAGTTGCAGCATTAACTTGGCTGCTCTGATGCATCTTGTGCTCTATTGATCAACCGAACAGTATGACTTTCCAGCTCTGCTGTATTGGTAGTCCTGGAAAAACAGACATGTTCTGGGCAATATGATTTGACTGTTCAATTGCACAAGTCTAACAGACATGCTGAGGCCATCACGTACAACCATGTGAACAACATGATTTGCCTGCTCTGTTTGCAACACACATCTGTTCTTAACGGCAACATGAATTTCTTGCTTTGTTGCACCATTTCTGATATTCTGATATGCTGAAGGTCACCACCAACTTGACCTCCACACTGCACTAAATTGATAAGCATACTGTAGCTATCATGCATAATCAAGTGAGCAACATGACTCGTCTGCTCTGTTGCATCTCATTTATTCTTTGGGCAACATGACTTTCCTGCTCTGTTGCACTTTTTTAACATCATGATATGCTAAAGGTCACTATCAACTTGACCTTCATCATTAAGCTATGATGCTCTCTTGAAAAAACAGCACATTGTGAGTGTTCAGGCTGAACCAAGTGACCAGGCATCCTGCAGTCTCTTACAAAACCTTGTGTGGACTAGCAGGTTTTATTCAGATATACTTCATTTTCACAGGCATAATTACCATATGGATAAGCTGTCTTGCCTCCTTACTTAGATGAATTGATTTTCCACTAGCTTAAATATTTTGTATTTGCTCCTTTGTACAACTGTATTTTTCCTAAACATGTATGTGGTGTGCCTACTGGAAAAAATGTCTTAGTAAATATGTAGTAATAGTCAGCTTTGATTAGTATGTATGGCCATCAGCTTTATTATGTGCTTAACTGCTTCAGTACTTTGTTAGCTATAGATGTATTCTATCATATATTATCTGTCTGTTCTGTGTGGTTTGTGAATAATTTATTTTTTCTATTTGGCTTTCTTCTATTTATATGCACTGCATGAGTCACTTCTGGGTCTGTATCTCTTTAAATTTTCCTCCTTTTAAACCACCTTCTCTGTGAGTGTGCATGCTCTGAGGATGACCTAATTGCTGCTACATACCACATGTGTGGTCTTCACTGTGCCTACTTCCTGGTTGGAGGCCTCCATGTGTGTTCCTAAAACACTCGCTTTAACATTGCTTTAGTTTGCAGCAAATGCAATCCTGTCTTTTCCAGTGATGTTCTTTAGCAAACCTACTCCTACTGTGTGTGTTAGTGGGGGTAAGAGTTTTTTACAACTTGTATTTGTGCAATAAAGCCATTACTCCTGATAACTACTACTGACCTTTGGCCTAGTTTTTACCATTTGATTGTGCTGACCTCAAAACTCAACAAAAGCATTGGATATTTGTTTTAGAAAGAGAAAGAAGCAATATACTAATCCTGTTTCACGATATAACAAGCATTTGTCAATGCCGAATGTTTGCTTGCTGGCATTGGCAGTGGTAGTGTAGAAGTTACAGAGCTGCGTAATAGGAATGGCAGTGAAGTAGTGAACTGAAGCCAACCCCACCACCACCCTGCAGAGAGTGACAGGCATTGGGGTGTGCCTTTGGGTCATCAGGCATAACGGCCACACCATTTCACCACACCCCACCCTGCAGACACTGGCAAGTGTCATGGTGTTCCTTGGGGTCTTTGGCCCTTATGCGAACCCCATTCCATTAGGAAATACGGTGAGATGGGTGCGATACAGGAGAATGGGGTGAACTTTGGGGCCAAAGAGTCCAAGGTATACCTCGATGCCTCTCACTGGCTGCAGGGTGTGGAATGGTAGAAGCATTATAGGCAAGAATTCCAAGTCACACCCCTCATGCCTGTCATTCTCTACAGGGTTGGGCGTTATGGTTGGAAACCCTAATACCTCAGGCATTCGTTGGTATTTTCACCCCAAATGTTCAACATGGTTTTTTTGTGACCCCACCTCATGAACAGGGAGAATATCAGTTTGTTAGCCGAAAGCTGCTTATGCACAGTGACTACAGCATTTAGCACCACAGGTGCAAAAACATTCTGAACAGGATGTAAAAAATGACAGCTGTACTGTTCATGGGGAGGTGTAAAAAATGGCGATGTTGCAAATCTGCAGTAAAAATATTTAAAAAAATGGTGAAGTCACGAGCGTACGTAGAAGCTGTGCAATGCACACCCGTAATATAATTAGGTTGGGAATTTTTTTACAGCAGATTGTCAACTCAGGCATTTGGTACCTCCGATCATGAACAGTGTCACTGTGATTTTCTTTATCTGTCCCGAACAATGATTTCCCACACATCAAGATCTCGCGCTTCGAAAGTGTGAAAACACATTTCAAGCAATGTTGTGAAAAATGACAGCTGTACTGTAAATAAGGACATGTGAAAAATGCCACTGGTGAAAATCTGGACTTAAAATATTACAAAGTCATGAACTTACGGTGCGTGGAAACTGCGCAATGCTCACTCGTATCACAGTCATTTATGGACTTTTGTCACAAATTTTCAACATAGCCATTTAAGACCTCTGCTCATGAACAGTGTAACTGTGATTTCTAAATCTGTCCCAAACATTGCTTTCACGACACCAACAGCACCATTGTGCGCTACATGTGCGAAACACATTTTGGGCAGCATATGAAAATGACAGTTGTACTGTTCATAAGGAAGTGTAATAAAATGGCAATGTTGAAAATCTGGAGTGAAAATATTAAATTCACAAACTTATGAGCATGCATAGGAACTGCGCAACGCACGATCGTAAAACAGTCATTTTTAGGAATTTTTTCACCAAATTTTCAACATAGCCATTTTAAGACCTCTGCTCATGAACAGTGTCACTGTGATTTTCTTAATTTGTCCCATACATTGATTTTGCACACCACTGCGCCATTGTGCACTACATGGGCAGAAACACGTTTTGGGTGAGATGTGAAAAATGACAGCTGTACTACTCATAAGAAGGTGTGGTAAAATGGCAATGTTGAAAATCTGGAGTGAAAATATTGAAAATTTGCAAACTTACGAGCGTGCTTAGGAACTGTACAACGCATGCTCATAAAACAGTCATTTTTTGGAATTTTTTCACCAAATTTTCAACATAGCCATTTTAAGACCTCTACCGTGAACAATGTCACTGTGATTTTCTTAATTTGTCCATAGTACATTGATTTCACACACCGATCAGCGCCATTGTAAAGGCTGCGAAGGAAACACGCTTTTGGGTGAGAAGCGAAAATGACAGCTATACTACTCATAAGAAGGTGTGGTAAAATGGCAATATTGAAAATCTGGGTGAAAATATTGAAAATTCGTGAACTTATGAGCATGTGTAGGAACTGCGCAATGCACGATCGTAAAACAGTCGTTTTTTGGAATTTTTCGACCAAATTTTCAAAATAGGCTTCTTGAGAGCCCACCTTATGAACACTGGCAGTGTCATTTCGATTAATCAGTCGCGAAAGGTGATTTCAACAGTGATCTGAAATCACCCTTTGGGCCTGAATAACGCCATGACAGTGACATCATTCATGAGAAGGGGCTCAAAACCACATGTTGAAAATTTGGTGCAAAATTCAAAAATGCCTGAGATATGCAACAAAGTTGAAAAAACCCTATCTATTCCATTATTCAGCTTACGGCATTTCCTCAGTTCACGGTCAGCTTTGAAGAGTGCAGAGCGTGTTCCCGGTCCACCAAAGATTGTCATGCGAGGTCCGGAGGTAAGTATGGGGTGGGGGGTGTGGGAGGTAAGGAGCGCAGTGGATTGGTTCTGGTTGTGGGGGAACAGGAACACTGCGTGATCGTTTTTTCTTTTCAGGTATTTAAAAAAAAAAGCACGACGGGACGCTTACCACGCTGGGGTGGGCTCCCAGCATGGCAGAGAGGATGGATGGGGGCATGGAGCCAGCGGGGATTAGGCACCCGTCGGTATGGCATTTGTTGCCATGCTGGGGTGGGCCTCAGTGGCACCCTGTACTCGGGGAGACAGTGAAGCCGACGGGGGCTGGGCACCTCATTAAGGCTCATCGAGCTGCTACTGGGGTGGGCACCAGCATGGCATTTGGAAGTCTTTGGGGAGCGAGCACAGCCGACGGGGGATTGGGCACCCCCATCGGCTATAGAGTGTGTGCGTGGGGGGGAGCATGCAGTATGCGTGCATATGTGTGTGTGTGTGTGTGTGTGTGTAGGGGGAGCTGCGCATGAGCAGGCAGTATCTTACGAACATACAAACACAAGAAATTTGCCAACAGATAAAGGCCTAGAGGTCTATCAAGTCTGCTAAAATGTGCAGCTAGCACCCCTTATTCTGCAGCTGCCCCTCCCTTCAACCCTTCCCCTTCATTAACCCTCCCCCTTGTCCTGTCCCATCCTCGTTTGAAGCAGTCCACTGTTCTTCTGCATACCACTTCAGCAGGTAACGCATTCCACCCAGCCACCACCCTCTCTGTAAAAAAGTGTCTCCTCATCTCCTTCCTGAACCTTCCTTGCTCCAGTCTCATATCATGGCCCCTGGTGGCCCTCCCCTCCCTTACTTTGAACAGCCCCTCTGTACCCATCTTGTTTATTCCTTTCATGTATTTAAAGGTTTCAATTATGTCACCCCTGTGTCTCCTCTCCTCCAGTGAGTACATGTTCAACTCCTTCAACCTCCTCTCATACGATAAGTCCCCCAGCCCCTTGATCATCTTTGTTGCTCTGTGCTGCACCCCCTCCAGTAACTTAATGTCCCTCTTCAGA